>OX243876.1:10007500-20007500 GCA_945859645.1 Amphipoea oculea
ATCAGATTTAGCAGGAGAAATTATGGGCTCGATGACGTCACTTATATTTTCTGTAGAAGGTTCCATATTTTCATTCTGTAATTCCGGCCATTGAATTGCAGCCTGTAGCCAAATCTCATGTTTCTTCCGAAACTTATCTGTGCTTCTTCCAGACTGTGTCCATTTTGCATAAATGCGGTAGCAAAATCGACGACACCAGTCTTTTAAACTTGTTTCAGCACTTTCACATAACTGAACACAACTGTTATCTTTTAAAACACTGAACAAATAGTTAAAGTCGCGTAAATCTTTATGTGCGCGTGCGCATAAAGCAACGTGAATATCAAGATTTGTATTAAAATTTGGAAAATACATTGCGAGATTAGCTTGGATACAACGAGGTGTAAATCAACACTGATTTTAAAGTTACTAATAGTGACCTATTTATATAAAATCCAGGTATCCCAGGTATCCTTTGTTAAATATTGCAAGGTAATTAGTTATTGTGATAATTAGTAAATGATGCATGCTAAATTAGTGTATTAAGAGCCATTTAGTAATTAAATAATAGCAATGTTCTTATCAGTAATCATTAGTGCATCAGTTTTATATGTAAACCTTAAGTCCCTAATTATATATCCTAATTAGCTTATATCTTCTCTAATTGGCTGCTCAGAAATGTTATTGTAATAAGGTAAACCTTTAGAAAAACGGTTTTAATCAACAAAATAAACAAAAAATAAAAAAATTGTGTTATAAAATAAACATCACTCTTTATCCCAGAAAGTGCACATTTGGCGCACTATGTGTCTTAGTATTAAATATAGCTCTTAGTATAAGCATTATGATATTAGAGACCGCTACTTGAAACAAGCCCGGAATCAGGAGGGAGAGAGCTCGATACACTCATTTTCATAGTAAAATTTCACATTTTCTCAAATTACTCCCGAAATATGGGAGTTATGAAGAAATTCATCACCACAAGTTATGAAGGCATTAAGTAATCGAATAAGATGGCATCATTAGTTTGGCATAATTTTACTCTTTTTTTTCGGACATGTCTACGTCCAACCGCTCCCATACATTCGTTCCACTGTGTGCGGGCCTGAAGTGACCATAGTCCTATTTGTATGAGGCCTTGCTCACTAGATCTGAATTCTATCCATCTGAACTTCGAACATTCCAAATTTGGATTGAAGTCGGATCTTTAATTTCGGATCAGATGTAGCGCAGAACCGCACTTAGTATGGAAGCTGTAATACAAGCTTGCTTGAACCCTCATTGCTGTAAATACATTTTTTTCTTAGAGAAGCAGTTTGTATTGTTCCTGTAAGGTGCAGATTATTTGTATGCTTGATGTGTTAGGTAAATGAGGTTTTTTTTCTGCAAAGGTGTTTATTACGAATGTGGCTTGTTTATGGTGTAATTTTTGTTGTTGTTGTCTGAATGAGATTTATTAAATTAATTTGATTGATTGACAACATAAGGTGGTTGTATGGCAGTATCTCTAGGTGATCACACCAATAGGTACCATAACTATATACAACCAGTACCTCTACATTGATAATTACTACAATGAAAAGATAAAGAAGTTTGCAAACAGGCATGGTGGAATATTCCACATACTTTCCTTGCTGTTGTTTCTGTTTTGTTAATAGTTTGCTGATACTTTGAGTGTAACAGGATGAATTCAAGTTCCTACTACCACCTCATTAGTAACTATGTAGTTAGACGTTAATAATAAGTAAATTGGTTAGGGAGTGATGCCATAAAATGCCACTTCCGTAAAATCATATTGATTTGAACGCTTTCCATGAGCGTATTACTAGAACGAATGGTAACAACTTCATGAAAACGTGACAAATTACTGATACGTAATTGGATTTCATAATTATGGCTTACTGAGATAGCTTTGCTTGAGCGGCAAGCGCCGCAGCTTGCTTTTGAGACTCCAACTTGGCATGTATCTCCATTTTCTTTCTTTCGATTATTTGTTCCTGTTTCGTCATTTGAGCCCATCTTGTGCTTAGTGCCGATTTGGTCTTATTATCTTTAAAATGAATCATTGTTTTTTCATGCTACAATGAATAAAATTGGAAAAACGAAATGAAAATAAAATATTCTTTCTCAGTTTTCTCGCGTTTACGAACTCGTACGAACTTCACTTTAATTAGTGACGTTCCGACTTCAAACAGATAACTCAGAATAATGCAGAGCTAAGCTTTCCGAAAAAATCGACTATCATTAACGAACTAAAATATGGCATTGAAGAATTCGTTCACATCGCTGTCGACTGATAATGTACTCATCATGATAATAATTAATTAAAAGATTTGGAATAATTAATAAGTATATTATTCTTATCAGAAAACTCAAAATACGACTGACTCTTTTTTATGTCCTGTATTCAAAACACGACCGGGCCATTCCGCTCAATTAGGCCGACTTTTATTTGCAAATGGTAAGGACATTTGGTGCGTGTTGATTGGAATAATAAATTAAATAAAGGTGTTATACTTTTTTAGATAGCGGCGCCATACGTAAAAACATGTAAGAAATGTCATATAAAGTAAAAAAAGAATGCAGCTATGATATTTAATTTATTATTAGCATATATTCGCCGTTAGTGGATTTCCGCGGATTGACCCGACCATGTAGAGTATTGTGAAGACTTGAAGAGTCTTCCGAAGTTCAATAGAGTTGGTGGTTTGAGTCATCCACAATCGTGGATCGCGCATTTATTTCTGGGAGAGTACATGAGCCAGACATGTAAGAAAGTGTCCCTTTTATCTAGAATCGCACTATGCTATATTTGAGATTCATTCTTTTCAATTATATTTTTATGAATAAGTATAAAAATGAATACACTTTTAGCACTTTTAGTGTGTCCGTATGATGTACTGACACTACTCGACTTCACACACCCAATCGCAGCGTGTTTGTACAGACGCCAGCACATCAACCTACTACAATCTGTCAAATTTCTTTAATAGATTTTCAACTTTATCACTTAATTATAAGGTTCAAAGTTGATTGGGAAAATCTGACAGTTTCGGGTAGGTTGAAGTGCTGGCGTCTGTACATACGTACACTTGGTTACAAGTAAAGCCCGCGTCACTTCTTGAGTATTATACGCGAACTAGCCTACTGAATTCTGATTCGAAGTAAGACTCGAACATGGAATTAATGGAAGAATACTATGTATGGTGACTCTGCGGCGTAAAGCAGCGCCAATGTCTAGGACTGCCTGTATATACTTTTTAAGATTGGCAACACTAAAGAATAAAACGTCCCATCCTCTAGGGCAGGAACTAGTTAAGTCGTTGCGAGATTTATAATTTCTTAGCGCTAGTTATTAGGCCGTGGGCACTTTATATCAAAATGATTTATTCCTGTTTGGGTTATAATCAAATCTGTATATGACACCCAAATAGGGATACCAACTCCAAGGCCTTTGGCTTCTATCATCGCTCTTGTCGTGTTTAGGTTTTTAGAGTAGAATGTAAAAGTACGATGAAAGCGAGAACGTGCACAGGAAGTCACTTTTTGTACTAGGCCAAGGCCTAAAATGAAACATCAGATATCATTGCATATTATTCTTTTTATATTTTTTTTCATCAGTTTAAATGGAAAATACAATTTCATTTATTTATAATGTTGTCATTTATTTATTGTAAACAAATATATTATAAAAGATTTACATATTACTATCAAAACAAAATATTCACAAAATGGCAGACTAACTAAACAATTACTTAGCTGTTTCATCAAGCATGCTAACAATTGCATCGTTTTGAGCTAAATAAGAAGGAGAAAGTTTGGCACTGATCCCATTATTCAAATTAAAGTGAAGATGGCATAAATGCACATTGCAGCAACACTATCTGTCGTATAAGATAAGTTAGTCTGTTTGTCCAGATTTTGAATAGGTACCTTTTATAACGATACTCTTCACAACCTCTCTTCAGCTCATGTATTGCATGATCTAATACTGACTACCTATTATACCTTCATATAAGCACTGCAGACGGCTAGCGTCCGCGCACTGCCAAAGTTTTCAAAACTATAAAGGGCAACGCCAAAGAGAGCCTACATCTGACTATTGTTTCTGTGGTAACTTGACAGTTATAATAAACTAATCTGCTGCCTCATTAAATCGAAATTCAAATTGACTTAATTAAAAAAAAAAACAACAAACTCTGGCTCCTTTCATAACAATACAAATTCCATTGAATGGATAAAAGTAACTCAATTTAAAACATTCAAACAAATCCTCAATCAATTCAAATTAAAAAAGTACCTCTTCACATTTCTGCATTACCCTGCCTTAACAAAATCATATTATACACTTAGACAGTTGACAAACAAAAAAAAAAGCAATGGAAGAGGACAATGAGCAAAAGAAATCACAAAATATATAGAAACATTCGACATTGTGTAAGGTTGCTTCAACAAGTGTGCTTGGATGTTCTATGTGAACATGGGTTGCGAACTTACACAAAATATTTCGGTGTAGCAAAAAAGCTAGGTCTCTTCCACTGTTACATGAAATGCCGAAAAGAAAAGTATAATTCATAAATTGTACCTATACTTTGTTTATATTCTAATTTTTTTTTACATTTTAATAATTTAAAAACAACCAGTACTTGGTCGAGAAATTTATATCCATTTTTTTTTTGTGTATTTTATATTTTGATGAAATATTTATAAGCTAATTAACGTGAGCCGATGTCAGGATTCATAGCTAGTCGTCGTTCGCTCGAACCGGCTGGCAAGTCTGTCTCTCTCGTCCGCCCGACTCGAGCTTTGTATAAACGTATCTATACATTATTAACACTACCGCATCGTCTATACATCTTGACTCATATATAATGCACTGATATTTCGAGGGGCACAAGGAATATCGCAGCATTGTTTCACGCGCGCTCAGCGCCACGGCCGCCGCCGCGCGGTCGGTTCGCACCAACCATAACCATCATTCTATATTCATATAATTTCCCCGTCATATACATTTCATAGCAATTAATAAAAATAAAACACTAAGATTACATCCCTTAACATGTCTAAATGTCTAATTCGTACTCTATTTACATTTGACATAATACATAATATTCAAATTGTTCGGTGAATCGACAGTCTTGCGAGATCGATGTCGAGCCGTCGAGCCCGGACTCGCGGCGGCGGCCACCTCTATTACTGTACAGCAAATTTACAATAACATTTGATCAGAATACGCAAACTCAAAGATCTATATCTAAAAATTAAAGTAAGGTAAGGATCATCATGTATGTAACGCCCGCCTTAAGCCGCTATAATATCAGCTATGTTAAGTAATATAACATATTAAGTTTGCACATGACAAAAATGCCACCCGATAACATACATAACATTATTGAATTAAATAAAATAGGCCACATTCATTGTTACGGTTCAAATATGGGGTTAACACAACCTGAATAGAAGTTTCATAGGTAGATGCGCTCAAGATGACAACGAAAGTAACGTAGTAGGCAAATATTGTGGCGGATTTGTCATGCGACAGCAAATGATACATATTTGGGAATTAGTACTCCTAATATATCACTAACTAGGATATAAGAAGATGATGTCACTAGATACTAAATATCTTCTACTCTGTACAATGGACTATGATATTTTATTGAGATATTTTTTTCCTTTGTATAAACATGACAAAATACAAATATTTCTGTCCAACTTTATAATAACTTAACCGGTAACAATCGAGCAACATTTGACAATTTATTACTCCCTTTGTGACAGTATAATTAGATATTGAATTACGTTAGAAAGGGATATCTTATTTTAAATGGTCTGGGATTTGTAAATATTGGTCTAATCTACGTTATGCAGACGTCAACATGACACGACGCGTATTAGTAATAGGGGACCTAGTTACTAGTGTCATATTGAGTCCAAAACGGAATTACGACCGCGTATCTCCTATGCATTTTTATTGCCTGTAAAAATATAGTATTCACATTCTTTTATCGCTATCCATGTACTAGGTGCGCCGATGAACAGTGCTAAATCAACGGTTTTGACAAATGGAATGCATTTTTCACAATATCCACTTCAATAACCAACCAACAACCTCCTCGAAAAATATTAACAGAAGAAATTTACTATCAATAAACAAATGATTCAATTAATATAATGCATGTTTTATTTAATAGTTATTACGAATTATTACAATAAAACAATCGATAGTGCTTAAACTAGTGGTAACAATAACATTTTAAACTGTTTGTTCCTATCGATTTCAATTGAGTTTTTTTTTTTTTTTTTGTATTATTATACTTGTAATAAATGACATTTAAGACCATGCGATGCAAGTAAGGGCAAGCAAAAAATTATAGATCAGGGATGATAATTATTATTGCGGGAATTATCTTATATTAAATAAAATATGAGAATAATCAATTGACGTCTGAAAGTAGGTGTTATCAGTTATCAGTAACAGGTTGTCAGTAAGTCGTAAAGGTCGCTGTTTATAAACAAGAGATAAGTAAATTCCCGCACAAACAATATCTTGCCGAAAATCTCCAAGAGTCACGAACAGTGTTCTTGTTGAAAACCATTATTACAACAGTAAACACCTAGCTACGCTAAAAAAGAATAAATAAACTCTTTTGTATTGTATTGTGTTGCTGATTCCTATTACCGATTCGACACATAGTAAAATGTTTAATTTGATAAATATACGGTTTTCAATCAATTGAATTGTATATACTACTAAATACTGTACATTCAAGGCCTTTATTGTAATAACGTTTCGTATCAAACAAACTGTTACGGTGACTGTCACGACGAAAAGAATGAGTGATTTTTGAATACTTAAATAAATAACAGAAATAAATTAAAAACCCAAAGCGAAATTTAATCATCTAATATCATGAGTTCATGACCATAATATTGAGCATTATAATGAGTAAAAAAGCGATAATAAAACCACAAACTATTATCGTGAGCAACAAAAGGGCACTTACGTTTGAATTGACCAAATAACTTCACATCACTCATGAAAAATCTACTGTTCCTGTATATACATAAAACAATTGACGATCATAATGAAAATGAAATCCTAATGCCGTTTTGACACTTTTAATTGACAAAAAACTAACAGAAGTAACTTTATCCTTTAACAGGGTTTCGTAAACCTACGCAAAACGTTCGCGTTATACTATATAATACGCATATAACAACAAAGAAGTATACATTAGGTGAAAATTAACCTTACAATGACATCATCAAAATTTAAGGAGGCTTATGCCGTTTTAAGTCGACGTTAACAAATTGCATTTGGAATTATGTAATGGACTTGCATAACTGACTTTGCTTTCAAAGATAAAAATCAGAATCACTTAACGCTAAATCATTTCAAATATGGACGTTACTTTCAGGACATAATACGCAAGACGGCTTCCCACACATTGGACCAGGGACTGAATGCGGTGATAGTTCAGTTGCATCTTGTAAGTATTCTCTAGATCATGTAAGTACTTTAGGTTGGGCGATGTCTATCGACTGGCCCAAATGTATACTAAAATTACTAAGAATTTTATTGTGATCTGGAGGGTATTTCCGAAAAGGACCAGATAAATCTCTTATTTCTAGTGGATGTCCAACACTGGCCGGTTATTGCTATCTTTCGAGACGTTACGTTTGGCAATAGAAAATAAACATTTACTCCGCGATTTTGGCAAACACTATAACCTCATTACGCATTTGGAACTCTGTCGTGTGATCCCCGAACTCGTTCTAACACTACAACATTAGCCATCACTCTTGGAAGAGTTTACTTTGTGACATACGATGAGTTAGTTTAAAGCCATACATTATTTACAAGATCTTTACACGGCAATAACACGACACAGCCAAATTTTAATAAATATGATATTTAATATTGAAAATAAACCTGAATTATTACACTAATCATAACAAAATTTAACAAGAACGTGAATAAATTTCTTTTATAGGATACTACTATGTACATCATGCAAGCCGGGCAAGACAAATAAAATAAAATGAACGTCCAACATTAAAATATGGATGGATTATTTAGAAGCGAAAGGGACGACATTGGGCTAATTAGTATTAGATAAAAAGGGCATTATAATTGTTATTGAAGGCCAATAGTCGATCAAATTGACTTCAGAATTGTCAAAGTTTTTCAGTACTAAGTCATACGTCTGCGACATTAAATTATTTACACTGACCTTGTTACAAGAGATACAGTAAAATAATTCAGCATACAGTACAAGCGAAATTCATTTGGACAACAATAACATGAGACGGCAATAATTTTCGACTGGAATAAAATGTGGACGAACATATATCTAATTGGACTATTATATAAATTTTTAATATACATAATATGCTATTTACAATATTAAAATCAACCAGTTCAAGTCTTCGGTATGGGGAATGGGTTCACTCCACACGATTGACGACGGAGTAAAGTTGCGACTGTCAAGAAATTTCAATGACAATGGCAAATAAGGACAGTTATAGCAGGACCTTTCTTGTTTCTTCCGTTTAAAAACTAAGTAAAAATCTGATAAAATTTGCACTTGTTACAAAAGTGAGAAACGTTAGGTCCGAAAGGAAGAATATATTATAGTTGTATTACAAAGTATTGAATAAGATTTATTCAGTACGGGAACTCACATCAGTTACAGCGAATATCGCTCTGTTTAATCAGATGGTCAAGGTATCGCTCTGTTAAAATTAATGGAAGAACAATGAAACTTAATATACTATTATGTAACTTAATATTTTGTATTTATTAACTACAATGAGAATGACTAAAAACAGAACAATAATTACCTTAACCATGTGTAGTCACAACTAGTGTTCGTCTTGCCAAGTTGGCAGGCTACCGTTAGTGCATCATCGATGCATATTTTAAAAATAACGCGAAATTCAAGTTCGTTAACAGGCGCTTATTCAATTAGAGAACGAATAGCGGACTTTCATTTTCGTCCGAGTAAAAGTACGTTAGTACGTATAGTATACCCATACAATAAATTGTTGATTGGTCTGATTCATGCATAGGTATTTATTAAGGTTTTTTCCTTGTATACTCGAGCGAAAATGTTGTTCACGATTCGCATTAAAACTAATTGAAAAAACGCTCTAAGCGGAATTACACGAAGAATTAACATAGCAAATTACATATTGAAATCCACTTGAACCTGTTTTGGATTTCAAAATGCATCTTCGTGTATACCCCACACAATTAAAAAAGAAAATAATCAAATTCAATAAGATACTTACACTTCAAAACCTGCCATATGGCAAGAACTACATACAAATCTGCGATACATTGTCCTAAAACGTTATTCAGAGACGATAATCGAATCCCTAACAACAGGGATGTTTTATGATCAAAGCATGGAACCAATGCAGCTGGAACTGACAGTCCCACTACTTACTATTTGATGATATTTACAACAGCTGCATTTCATAGAAATATATGGTGCCAGGCATCAATCACAGATTACCGTCCCTTACCATCATCATAAGACTGGATCACTATTCAAAATCCTTGTGATAAAACGTTTCGCAGTCAGCGCGGCTTTACCAGGACCGTTATGAGTAAATCGAAGGCCTATCGTTATATATATAAAAAGCTTAACTCTGTCACTAAACGGGAGACACTGACTCGTATAAAAACTATAGATCTTATAATACAAATGTCTATGACCTGTTGAGATGCTCTGTGTAGGCGTGTTAGTTATATATCAGTGCTAAAGGCAGCGAGCGGCGGGCGGCGGGAAACTCGAGTGTCAGTACGCTTGCGTTGTGCTTGCGGTCGAAACACGATCTGGTTTTAAGTTTCGCTGTAAACAAAAACAATATATTAAAATACTTAATAATAATAAATAATTTATTGGTATAAAAATGTGTACAAACAAAGCGATGCCCTGACTCCTGAGCTAGGTAACAACACCTTTGTTACAGGAACCAGAAACACTTATATGACATTCTTATCATCAATACTATAAGGATAGTTTTGTTTGCAAATCCCTCTCAAAATGTAGGGTAGTTTTTGGCATTCATTACACTTGCGTGCAAAAGAATCGATCCACCACGTTCTCTTCGATTTGCAACAAGATAATTCAACGAGTATAAGTAACAATAACATAACATATAATAGTGTGTACTAAAACCTGCCTGAATGTATGTAAATTACGTTACTGAAAAAAATATCAAAACTGACTTATTCGTTTTTGAGAAAATCGCATTAAAACCATACGGGTCGAATAAAGAATCTCTGTCTTAAGTCGGTTAATATTTCAAGTTAAATGATGAATAAACGAACAGTAATAAACAATACTACGCTTTTGTCAACTTCACAACGTGAGACCATCTGAAGTACCGAGTCGATATTGTTAAGAATATTGTTTTTATCAAAGTATGTGTAAATAAACTTTATCTGACCTATTTTTACACATAAAAATAATTAAAATTTACATCAAATTTTTTGAGATATCGTCTCTCAAATAGAGAGCATAGCGTGGGCCAAATTTGCACGCAAGTGTACATAAAATACCATTCATTTCAGGTGCCGTATTATGACGATTTAATGCCATGATGATTCTAGTGCGAGGGAGAGACGGAGCTATGCATGATCGATAGCACCATCCTTTTTCCGGACTAGAATCATGATAGCATTAATACTTCATAATACGGACCCAGAGCGTAATAGTAAAACACATGCGTTCAAAAAGTCGAATGGAAAAATATTTGCATATCATTTCACACGTCTTATCACTAATTCAGTAAACTAAACATCGTACGTTCGCGCTGTGAAACCGATATCGATAACAATTGATAAGCTTGTTGCAATTTCAGGTGGTTACATTTAAAATGGAAGCCAGTTTTTACCCAGCATAATCAGCCTATAATGTACCCACTGCTGAGACACAGGCCTCCTCTCGGTCAGAGGGATTGGCCCGTAATCCACCACGCGGACACAGTGCGGGTTGGTAAATGTCATGTCTTCGAATTTTTGGTCGGGCATGCCGGTTTCTGTTTTCAGACTTCACTTTTTACCCGACTGCCAAGAACTCTAGTATATACAGTATGTATAATCTGGTCCATTAATAAAAAATGTTAACTGTTCTAGAAACAATGAAAGCCGAAAGTTTTAATCACATCACACAAAGGCGAAAGTCTGTGAGTGTGTTTGTTACTTCTTCACGCACAAACGGCTGGACCAATTTTGATAAAATTTGGTATGGAGGTAGCTGACACCCTTGATTAACACATAGGATGCTTTTTATCCCGATATTCCCACGGGATTAAGACGTATGCGGGTAAAACCGCGGGGCGCTGCTAGTTGATAATAAATATTGTTATTGATATCGAATTATCAGTCAAAGATGAGACACAGATACCGATCTATAAATGATATTTACTTATCTACTGAACAACATTATTTTCCTAAACATACAACGTTTCGATCTACGGTGACATGACAATAACTTACTGGCATTTTTCCGTAGTCCGATACAGGCAATAAATGCGATACAGACTTGAAATAAAGAATTAAACTGTAGGGCGGCTCTAAAGAATTACAGAACTTTGGGGTCGTTAGAGAATTCTTCTCTTTGAATATCATCATCAAAATCTATCTGCAATAGATTTGAACGGTTATCAATATTACTCTAGCCTTTTACCAACTACCAAAGTAGGATGGGCATCAGCCTTCATCAATTAGTCCTTTTACAGTTATAATACCTTTGACAGCAGCAAACCAACTGGAACCTTTATAATAAGGAGGAATAAAGATCATTGTGATATTGACAGTGATGCAATAAATGTGAAAGGACTACTGAATAGAAAAAAAAAGAAAACTGTCTTTTTTATAGGATCCCCTTCTTGTTCGACTGAATGAGTGTCGCAAGAATACATGTTTGACTAACAAATTCATTGTATTCAAAGTTAATTATGAGCTATAGCCCCTCTTTGCAGCGGCTCTAAGAAGAGACTTTCTTGTGTGCAAAATAAAAACTATGACATTAAATACAACGCCACTGGTCATCCTGGTTTGTATATACAGGTGGCAGGGACATAGACGCGCAACCTGTTACCATATATTCAGTGCATGATTTCGAACACCTAGCGTAAAAAATATTCGCCGGTTATTAAAAAAAAAAAATTGCTGTTCCATACATTTTGACCGCGTAGGTATAGCACATTTCCATGAAACGTCTGATGTTTTTTTTGATAACCGACGGAACGTTTAGTAGCTAGTTATCCTGTATGTTGCACCTGCCATGTTTTGTCTCTGCATCACCCTAAGGTTGACTGGTAGAAAATGCCTCAGGCATTAAGTCCGCCTTTGTACAGTATCTTTTTTTACTTGTGCATAATGTTTTAATAAATAAATAAATAAGATTTCTACCCGAGGGTTCGAGAATCATGTGCTGCATTCATGGTTTCAAAGTCACTTATTTTCAGTTTGCGCGTCGGTGTGCCAGCCACTCTGTATAGTATATTGTGACGAAAAAACGATTCTCCTCGTACTGGTAACGTAGCCAGTTATCTATCTGACACATTAGGGCAACATACAGATTTCCCAACAAAAGTTTACGCTTCGGGGATCATCGCCTATCTTCGGAAATACGAACGCGCGATGATGAGATCTAATATAGAGCTGTAAGTATCCCTAGAATATTCCCACTGCTGAAACTCAGGCCTCTTTACAGGAGGAGGCCGTAATCCACCACGCATGGCCAGTGCGTATTGTTTGGATAGGGGGGAAGTTACGTACTATAAATATATCGGTAAAAGGGGTAGAAACTCACCAGTTGATCATACTGATAAACCATACGCTTGATGTGAGTGAGTTTACGATGCAGGTAGTTGACGCGCCGCCTCTCCTGTTTGTAACCGGAGTCGTTGTTAACGCGTCGGTATTCGTCAACGATGCGTTGTTCTATACTCTGTGTAAAGATAATAGGTCTATTAAGAAGATGGAAATAATATGTAGAGTTACGAACACAATCGTGGTAACAAAAAAAAAAAAAAAACTAAAGTATAGTATATTGGGCCGTCCGTAGGTTAAGTTTTAGAAGAAAACCGTCTTTGTATAGCGTTGTCTCTGTCACTCACATCGATGTGACGGTCTCTTTCTAACGCTCGCTCGATAGAAGAGTTAGTGGTGAAGTATCTGTTTTATAATGATCAAAAAACCCACAACATTCCACAGACATCCCCCTGCTATCGCACTCACACGACCCTTACAGTACTCAGATGTTTACTTTCAATTTGATTGTTTTGGAAAAATATTACAACATAATCCTCTATTTGCATCACGCTTGTTAGTTGTGTCACAACACTATCAATTTGATTAATCGTGATCATGACAATGACCTCCAAACCTTGCGTCAGCAGATTTTCTCAAGAACGTTCTGGAACTTTCCAGATCCGACTTAAGTTTGGCTGATTCATGAAAATCGTACATTATTGCAATGAGTTATCTATGGTATGGATAGTCTGTTTTAATTTAAGCTTACATGTAAAATATTATAGTTACGTAATTAAATTAAAACAAGCCTGATTCACGCATATCTGAATTTTTTTATCTAGGAAAAGATACGATATAGTCTTTTATCGCTAATTCGTAGAATATAGTAAGTACATAATTGTTTACTTATCGAACTCTCAATGGATCACGTAATTTTGAATTATATTTCAACTAGCGACCCGCCCCTGCTTTGCACGAGTTTTTACGACTTGACAAAACATGGAGATTTATTTAAAGTTAAGTAAAATAAAGTAAGTTTCTTTATAGGAAAGATTATCTCAATTTGATATTGCACCCGTAAAAAGCCGGGGTTTGTAGCTAGTTTCGAATATTTTGAAAAACAACATACCTGATGATGCGGTGACAACGGTTGCGCGCGTTTAAGCTCTGTTTCTAAGCGAGTAAACAGGGCAGCCACTTGCGCCACACGATTGTACAGCGATCGGTATTCCGTATACAACTCCGCGAACTCGTTCTTATACGCCCGCCGAATGTTAGAACTAGTGATAGGCGGATATTGCCTGGAAAGAAGAAAGGATTTGGTTATTAAAATATTCCCTAGCCTAATTTGGACCCTAGTCAAAGTGCACCTATATAAACGACCCTAATAATGCTTTATGTATCAAGCCTGGCGATTAGTTCAAAATGGACCTCCTTTACTTTGGGGGTACTTCCATTTGTGTGTTGTTACGTTATTACATACGACCAGTGCCAGCAATATTAGGAATATAGAGTTTAAACTTAGCAACTTCGAAACTACGATAATCAAAGTGTTTACCAATAAGAATACTCGAGAAACTAATAATGATAACTGAACTAAGTACACTACTTATAAATTACAAGTATACTAGCTCCTAAAGTCATCGTACAGTATAAAACTCTGACATTCAGTCACAAGATCAAAATGTCAACTGCATTGCGATTTATTGAGAGACTACACCCGCCCAGGTGTTGACTAAATGCAAATCTCAAAGAAAACAGCCACATGTATGCACGGCAATACTGTCATTGGGACATCACACGTTTGCATTTCCCACGCAAATTATTGACGCCATCTTTATTTAATTTTCATGCTGCGTTTACACGACTCGCTAAAGTACCGATCTCGTTTAGAATCAATCTCGGAACTGATTAATATTCTCAATACGCGTCCTTTCGTGTGAACGATACCGTTTAAATTTAGTTCAAAATGTTTGTTTACCTTGAAATCCTTGATGATCTGGGGATAAAGAAAAAACATGGAATGTATCAAATGCATACTAACTATTACAAGTTTACTTTTAAGACCAATTTAGGGAATGGTTTATGCTACTTTAATAGATGGCGATGGGTTTGCAAACTAGTGTGATTTTATTAACTCTATACCTACGCCAATATTTCTAAATACTCTATCAACTGTAAATACACCACGAAAAACCTTAAATATACGTTGTCATTATAATTTTACTGATTTTACGTAAATATGTAATTCAAATTACCTTTCAATCTCTTCCAAATCAGTCATGTTCTCATCAGGGACAGGCGGTAATTCTGTAGAATTTTCTAAGGGTTCATTATTTGTGATGTCTTTTTCTGTAAAAAAATAAAACAAAATTATTCTTCAAGTCCCGAAAAGTTTTCATAACGTATTGCACATTTTGAAAAAAAAAAAAAACATCAGATATTTAATCAGATGTCAGTCACCCGTGATAGACATTCGATATGGCCATATGTTTGCGTAAAATTCTTGCATTAAAATTGTAATATTTGTAAACTATGAGAACATAATCTCGCTATTTATACGCGATCCATGTAACTGTTTATAAACAAGAACAGAATGTTACAAGTAAGATCATTAATGTAATAATTTCAACAGTTACTATAATCAAGTTTTTTTTTAAGGTTTACTCCGGCCGAACTAACGAGTGAAGGAGTTGCGCTAGCCTTCATTATGCTCTAAAGATTTATAAGGCTATGATTAATTTTGCTACCGTACGTTCGTACTCAACTTGGTCAGACTAACTGTTCACCTAATTTCACTAATGATCATGTATTATAGTTTTTTTTATCTGTGTTACATACCTGTGATATTAGTTTGCTCTACTGGGGGACTACTTCTAAAACCGTTCGTCTTCACAGGACTGGGGCAGAGATCCTTTACAGTACTATAATTGAGGGTATAGCCATTGTCCTTTTTAGCTGAAAAGATAAAAAAAAAAAAAACACATTTTAACATTGTGTAGGTAATTAGAAAAAGACCAAATCCTTATAAATAATAATAACCTTATTGGTAATTATACTTTCGAGTCGTTTGGGGTTGAAACGGCCGTGGGGTCCGAGTGCTCATGGTTTGTTCAACGAAATCTCGGCCAGTTGACACTTTCCGTGACCCAAGGGTTGGCTTTTACCCCGGCCAGAGGGCTAAGCATTGCCATACAACGTGGCAATGCCGCCAGTCTCTTGGGCACATCAAGCTACCCGAAACTGTAAAAGTTTTCCAATTAACTTTGGACCTTAAACTTTGGCGATAAAGTTGAAAATCTATTAAGGAAATTCGACAGATTATAGTAGCTTGATGTGCTGGCGTCGGTACATTACCAGTCAACATCGATGAGGTAGAATTTTTCGACGCCTTCTTTTAGTTTTTTAGTTAATTTAGTATAAGAACTTTATCCAGTCTAGGTAAACCCATCAGGTAGGCGGATATATTTTTTTCCTTTTTAATAACGAAATTATAAGAAAAGTGAAAGGCACCAACTTTTTTACTAATCAGTATTGCGTACTCGCTCCAAACCTCAATTAATCGTTTTCTAATGACTCATTGTCGTTTGATAAAGAATACATTTCCTTGCTATCAAGTAGTTTCGTACTACCGCCACGAAAACGGGTTATTACAGCCAGTTCTATTTCCTTTATTATAATTTAGGTGTTTCTGACGTCATTTCCTATTATTACGGGAGTAAATTATAAGTAATTGTATTTTAAAATAATTATATAAGTTACAGTATAATTGCAGCGGATTCTATTAATTGTAAACCGATGCAAATGTTTTCGTAAGTCGGACATTATTCAGTATAGGAACAGTTGTTTACGTATTGATTATTTATGATTCATACTTTGATTTCTACACTGATAGATTATTTTATCAAAATACGTATGAATCGTCATTTCTTCAGTCACCTTTCGAAGACTTTGCTCTCAAAGGCATTAACTTATGATTGAACTTTGGCAACTTATACCTCCACGCTCACGGACTCAAAGGGTCAATGGCATTACTTACATAGTTTCATGATACTTAGACAGATCTCTAATACAACTTGTTGGGCTAAGGTTTTATAAAGGTCAACAACCTTGTTGAACCTAGTAACAAGGGGCATTACCCCCAATTCAAGGATGGGATTATAATATCCAACTCAAAGTAATCAGAGGAAACTAGGGTAACTGTAAAAAAGTCTGGAATCAGTGTAGTTTCTCTAGAAGATCACCATGAAACCTGAGACTCGTTGTCCACTTACAAAGCTATGTGTGTATACTACAGCCTACTTTTCAACAATTTTAAATAGTCCCCTCCAGACCGAATTTCGGCACCAATCTCAGCGGAGACTAACCATCGACGCGGGATATATTATAGTGGACTAGTCTGCGCGCAAACGCAGGTGCCTCTTCCCTCACTCTCATAGTCCGATGGGCCGACAATCCGACACGAGCGGAGAGAGACCAGGCGCGATTCTTGTATAGTAGTGAATAGAATGCAGTAGCATTCTCTCCTATCAGAGGCATTATGTTTCGCTAAGTCTTGTTACGTTGTTTTTTTGCACCTACAACGGGTTGGACCGGGCCCGACGCCCACGACGACGCCGACGTCCCTGGCGCCCATTTAATAGATTTTAAATTAAACAATAACTGGAAGGTTACTTTCTCCTTAGTTTTATGATAATTATTAACTTTTAACTTATACTCATTTCAAACGGAACAGTACGGGGTGTATCTCCAACCCCCCACGATCTTCGCTCTCTATATTTCATTATTAGCTGGCTGGCAACAATTTGTTAGTTTTTAGTGAACTTATTTTGTTATTGTTATTAATATTAGTTTACAGTTTTTTTTTTAATAAACAGTGTTTGAGATAGTTGTTGTTTCATATTACCATACCCACTAGTTTGTCACTACAGATACTAAATTATAATTGTAACAGTCTACAAAGTAGTAATGGACTCACCATTGGTCCGCTCATCCTCGTTATCGGAGGCCTGTCGCTCGCCGGAGGAGGTGGTGGCGTACCCTGAGGAGGGCGGGGAGGCGCGGCGGTAGTGAGAGATGCGCTGCTTCTTGGCCGCGGGCGGCTCGTCCGGCAGCAGCGCCGGCAGCACGGACACGCTGGCCGCGGCCGCCGCGCCGGGCCCCGCCGCCGGGGCCGCGGCCGGCGCCGGGGCCGCGCCGGCCGCGCTGCTGGGTCGCTTGCCTGCGCTAGGCGACGCCCGCGGTGATAGAGAGTTCGCCGAGTCGCTGCTTAGCGGTGGCGTTAGGTTTTGAGGTTTCCGCCTGTGGGGTAGAAAAAGTGGTGGTGAGTATAGTTGCAAAACTTCTGAAAAACTCTGAATAATTCCGGAATACTTCTGGGAAAGTTTCTTTAAATCAGAATTGGCTATTTGACAGTTGTAACGATAAAATATATAATATGTTAGATATAGTAGCATATAGGTTCACAATAATCATACAATAGGTTTTATGCATTAAAATAAATTGTAAATATTTTATTTTTGAAAAATAAATTAGAGATTTTTTATCTGTGGATTACAAAAACTGAAACGCGAACGGCCATGATCGAGCATCGTATGACGTCACATCACAATAAATAAAACGTTGTGTGTTACTGTGTTTTATCATCGTTGGCAGTTTGCTGATTTTCCACACAAAATATACTTTTTATGCAAACTTTCCACACAAAATATGTTTAAGAGTTGAAGCGTCGTAGTTAGCTTTACTTAGTTTATTGAAATGTGACGTCACAGCCATAAATGTCACGTGATCGGCTGTTTCCGCGCGAATTTCAAAATACGGAATGACAAAAGCATTTTTTTTCGAATAAACAACGCTTTTTTAAGAAAAAAATAATTGTAAGAGGTATAAAATAAACCTACGTATATTTAAAAATATCTTTTCGAAAACTGTCAAATAGCCAATTATTCAAAATGAATTTAATTAAGATTTTTATTTTTTTTTCCTGAGAATCGTATTTTGCATCGCTCGTCGATCGCCGCCGCGCTACCCCTCTGTGCGCGCCCGACAGCACGAGTCGTGCGTGCCGCGCGCGCCCGGCTGCACGAGTCTTGCGTGCAGGCGATGGCGGTGCGAGGTGCGGTAAGAGGGGAGATGCTCCCTGGAGAAGTTTTTCCCCCCGCGAGAAAGATTCGTACCCCGCAATCGAATGTTTCCGCCGAATATTTCGCCCGAATAATTGGGAAATATTCCCAAACTTTCGGAATACTTCCGAAGTATTCGACGGGAATGATTCGGAATTTTTCCCGCCAGCATCTATAGTGGTGAGTTTTGACGTCTTTCGCAAGTATAACTGCTGGTGCTTTCTGTAAAACTTAAGTGATATGAACTGTCAATAGTGTCAATCCCTAGCATCAGCTGGATTGATAGCTTAGTTTTCGCGGTGATATTTTCAAAGAAAGGACTGGCTGGAGTGAAAGTTTGATGATCACAGCAATGAGTTTGCCGTAGTATTTTCAGAGTATCTGTGGAATTCTTAGATCGGCATTTTGTTCTTCCGGAAGTTATGTTACGATGATAATGAGGAATGTATATGGCTCTCATTTCCTTTTATTTGCAATTGTAATCTCGGCTGAAACTGGAGAATTAATACCTGTTTATGTTAGCTTGTTTTCGAATAAATTGTTGGAGATAGTGACACTTTTTATACAGATTATGGTATATGTATGGAACATTTTGTTATCTGTGTATAATCAAGCTTGGCAATAACATAATTCAGTTTAATTGCTTTGTGTAGGTACTACACTGGCACTGAAAACAACAATTAGTAGGTAACATCTTTATATTTATTTAAATTCTCGTCAAAATGACAACAGTGGATCAAATTCGAGTAAAACTATTGAATCGTATTCGATATGTCTATGATATTGGATTAATTAAGAATGTTCGAGAACTCGCATTATAGTGTCATTGAATTATTAAATATATTTTACTTACTAGTTTTTGCAGTGTTTACTTCCTGCATTCCTTGATGAAACTTACCTTGTGTTATCTACGATACAATCTAACTTTTACTTCTTTACTAAGTTTTATTGGCAAGATTGCGTTATGCTGGGTTCAGCAGACCAGGTCATGAAGCACCAACAAAAAGGCTAGCTGAGTTTTTCTGTCCGATTTGAACAGAAAAAAACGTCAGTCAGAGTATTGGCGCATATTTGTAAACCTTCCGTGTGTCGTGTGTACCCAGCATTATTTAGTACCAATATTTTGTAAAATTTAGTAAGAATTAGCGTGTAAACAATACCATACCTCTTGAGCATACGTTTCTCCTCCTCAGTATAAAAAGGCCAGTCCTCGTTGACGTCATTCCAAATGTTTCTTTTTAAGTGGTAACAGTTATCCTTGAGCGTACTGATTGAAGGCAAAATCTTGTTCACCAAACTGCGCTCCTTGTCTTTGATACCCTCTGTAATTGTATGGCGAGCGTTAATCAAGTGGAGTATGTGCGAATGCACAGGGTGCTCGAAATCTCGACTTACCACTATAAAGCCTCGCGTACAATTCGGGCTTCTTGAAGGGTTTCAATGCTAATAACTGTATAAGTCTTTCTCTGTAATAGAAGATAATGTATATGTTAGTTGTGATGAAATATAAAAACTTTTTTATGACTGGATGTTTTTTTTTTTTCTAAAGTTGATACGTACGTATGGTTTTAAGACTGGTCGAAAATGCATTAGTGGCAGTAAGTCCGCCTCTGTACTTTACAATATTTAAAAAATCCGTGTTCATAAACCTTTGTGAATACGGATTTTTTGCTAAAAAATACTAAAAATGATGACTTTTGGAGATGTATGAAAATAGATAACTGTTGCGACAACTCCGAGTAAATTGAGATTAGGGCAGGAGAGTGATGATTATTTTACTTAATTAAGGTATTAATAGAATTATTTGTCTTGCAAATGGCAAATGATTAGTTATCTCATTGATAATTTCGCTTTTTGACGGATTAAGATCGGGTATTTCCTAATTGAGGTTTGTAATTCCCAATAATGTTTATGGGTATTTTCTTAAACACTGAACAGGTACTACTGTACTTTCCGGCAGATGTTATAGAAGAAGATTGATGCTATTTTTTTACCGATTTCATTCTGTCTTTTGTTGTAATATAAGGTTACTAGTTGTAGCACGCAACTTTGTCTATGATCCAGGATTAAAAGTAGCCTATGTATGTCCTTATCCAGGTCATGGTCTATCTGTGTGCCAAATTTCATCAAAATCCGTTCAGCCATTTTAGCGTGAAAGCGTAACAAACAAACAAACTCACTCTCGCATTTGTAATATTAGTTAGGATTAGGATTTCATTGTTATAGTTACTAAGTCATGTCTCAAGTGTGTTATCTATGTCACACCGCGGTTTCTTCGACCGAAAAGTTCAAGGTAACCTCAGTAGTCAGATATAGCAACATTGTCAGTTTAGAATATCGTGATAAAGTGAACCAATTATTTACTTTTAGAGACACTGAGCATTGGAAATCACCTTGTGAGAATCCCATTGTACAATACAAAATAATTTATGTTGTCCTTGACTCTGACTCATGTAATTCCATTGAATACTGTTCAGTTATAAGGAAATAATATAAAGGCATAAGTCAATATGTCCATCATTTGTTTGAACACAAAAAAATGCTTTACTCGTTTCAGCATCAAGAAGAGACTAAATATCGCCCAAATTGGTTAAAAGAATGCTATGCTATGTTTTGTGTGGAACGTAGTTAATTACGTTACAAAACAAGTAAAGTTAGATTTTTGACTAACGCGATGGATAATTAAAAGTAACATCATAATTAAAACAAGGTCGTAACCGTACTGTTTCATAGATAAAACTACTTTTTTTTGTTGTTGTAGGTAAGTACTTAAATTTTTGTGGAAAATTATATTTAATTTGTAAATATTTTGTACATAATAATGTACCATAAACCGCTGTTCCTTTGTGTATCAGCCGCAAATTATCACTTCGGTTTTATTATGATAACGATATGACAAATTTATCATAAGAACGTCCCGTGAAGCGTCACTATTTCGATTTTTGCGTATTATTAAATATGTCTCGTACCTACGTAAGTAATTTGTTTTATTAAGATGAAGTTCAGAATATATTAATTTTAATAATTAGGTGTTAATTCCTGAAACAGCTAATTATTGAATCAAAAAATGTAACAATTAGAAATACTGACACCATTGAACAATATAATGTGAAAATGTATGAAAATTCAAATGATTAAGCTTCAGTGTGATGTCATCAACATCGGTAATACCCACTCAAATTCCAGGTAATGTTTCATACGTAATGTTACGTAAGCAACGATATAAACTACGTACATGCATTTGCATGGTTGCAGTTCAAATTATGATGGTAGTGCGCTAAAGAGAGATCAAAAAGTCTCACGTAGAAGCCCCTCCATTGACCTCTTTGTATAGAAGTGGTAGAGGTAAAAATTTCATACTTTCGCCTCCTCTGTTAAAGTAATGTTGGGTTTCTTTTAATATTGTTCGGTCAGGGTTATAATTTATTTGAGCAGCTTGCCACATTACGGTAATTTGTTGTTGTGATTCGAATTAACGGACAGTTTGCTATATGTGCCAAGCATACATTTCCCCTGACTTGACATGCTCCTACTGTGCGAGCTTACTTAGTATAACGACAGTCATGCAAAACTTACTTCAGGGACCGCCTAGTGAGATCCGGATTAGGGGGTAGCCGTTGCGGCTGGTGCGGGTTGGGCGGGTGTTGCGGGTGCTGTTGATGCTGGGGGTGTTGTTGATGCGGCGGGGCGGCTGGCGGGGGTTGCGGGCGCGATGCGGGCGGTACAGGCCGTTCCGCTCGCTCGGGCCTATCTACCCGCTCGGGCCTTTCGGGCCGCTCAGGTCTCTCGGGCCTTTCAGGCCGTTCTGCCCGTTCAGGCCGCTCGGGCCTTTCGGGCCGGTCGGGTCGCTCAGCCCGCTCGGCTCGCTCAGCTCGCTCGGCTCGCTCAGCCCGCTCGGCTAACTGGGTTGCTCCCGCGGCTGAATAAGGATGCGCTGTGCGCACTTTGACGCGACGTCCGATGTCCGTCTGGTTAGGTTTGATCACGCGGGTGCTGGAATAGGACCAGTTCAGTGAGTTTAAGCGGACTTTATTGCAAGTCGAAAGTTATAGATTTCACGTGAGGGAGATAAACAGTGACTATAAGATCTGAGTGTATTCTACTGTTAACGTTACAAAATATATTTTTTTCCAAGTGGTATGATTTAAATGACGTAATAATCATACTTTAATCCTTTAATATTTTGATTTGATAAGCTTTCATTTAATCAAGTTTCCTGTTGATATTTTTATTCCAATATCAATGTTTAAGGTATACCTAAAATAGAAGGTAAAATTCTTTTCAGAAACAAGGAAATAATGCGAAAAGTCCAGAATTTCCGGGAAAATAACAGACAACAAAATGACTCTGAATTAAGAAAAGGAAGCTTAGTTTTAACAAACTTGGCAAGCTAAACGGTAAAGCGGCTTTTAAAAAGTGTCGATTATACTTTTAATAACTTTACTGAGGTTCATTTTAGGAAAATCAACTAATTAAGTTAAATAATGCTCTTGCTTTATGACACGACCTCCCGTCCTTTGATTTATTCCCAACAAAAGCGAAGGAAGCTTCTAGGCTAATTGATTACACGTGCAAAAACGTGTGGGGTGCAAGTAGTGCTATAGTACTGTACTGACCATTTACTCTGCTCCGCGGCGACTGTTCTCGCCATACGGTCCTTGGTGGCCTCGTACGAGTCGTCATTGGCCTGGACACGCATTCTGCGTGGTAGTGGCCCGCACGACTCCAACCGCCGAGCACCGCCACCTCGGACGCACTCAAACGAACCCTGGAACACAAGTGGATGGCTTTAAAAAACTACAGCTTGGCTAAGTGATGTAGAAATGGCCTTCAGAGGCTAACATTTAGTACGTAGTACTTTAAGTATTCTGTGCATTTAGTGATCACAAGTAATTGCTCATCTGTCACTTTCCAAGATGGCTGGCTCAGAGGTTTTCCACTTGCTATCGCAATGTGCTGTTTGGAAAAGATCTAGTGACTGCTCTATGAAATTTATGTTTTAAATTATAACTCAGCTCGACGGGCCAGGCTGTTCAATTAAAAGATTTACCTACCGCGGAAATTGAGTTTCTTCCTAATCTCATTAAAATCCAAAGCCTCTTTGTTTAAAAGAAACCTTGCAAATATAATTCACCAAGAAATTCTGCTGTAAGTCTATTACTGGAAACTATTATTTCCATTCCATTTCCTAAAATATCATTAAGTATTTACTGGAATTTGATCGTATACCGAAAAAAATAAAGGCGAATTGCCTTATATTTAAAAGCTTTTTCCGAAGCTTATTGAACGCAGCTCGTGGGAGGGTGAAATTACTACGCCCACGCGAAAAACGCTTATAGAGGCGATGAATCGTTTCGGCTATTTGTGATACCTAACACCTTTAGGGTAAATATCAAGTGTCTCGTTACATTTTGGGTTAAAAAATAATCTCTGAACCGTAAAACAGCACCCCACAACAGTAACTGAGATCTAATCATCAGAGGTCGTAGTAGGTAGATTGATTTTTAACCGACGAAAAAACGGAGGAGGTTATCAATTCGACGCGTATATTTTTTTTTTTTTTTTTTTTTTTTTTTTTTATGTATGATCACGCATAACTTTTTACAGAGCAGTCCGATTTTGATAATTCTTTTTCTATTGGAAAGGATATACCCCGAAGTTGGTCCCATATAAATTTGGAAAAGAAAATCCAACCCTAAGGGTAGGAAAACAGGGGATGATTGATTGTTCACTCACTGATTGTAATGTATGAACACGCATAACTTTTTACAGAGTAGTCCGATTTTGATAATTCTTTTTTTATTGTATAGGACATACCTCGAAGTTGGTCCCATGTAAATTTGGAAAAAAAATTCCTACCCTAAGGGTGGGAAAATAGGGGTGATTTATTGTTCATTCACAGATTTTAATGCTGAGCTTTATAAAGCCTGTTTTTTTTTAAGTATTTTATTATACAAAAAATAATAATTAAATTAAGATTATATAACAGTTGATATCTAAAGTAGGGTAGGTAGCTAATTTAAAAGTAATAAAAAATTAAGCATG
This sequence comes from Amphipoea oculea, assembly GCA_945859645.1. Taxonomy (NCBI): domain Eukaryota; kingdom Metazoa; phylum Arthropoda; class Insecta; order Lepidoptera; family Noctuidae; genus Amphipoea; species Amphipoea oculea. The sequence goes on from OX243876.1 coordinate 10,032,425, forward strand.
TAGAAATTAGTAAAGTATAGCCTCAAAAAATTATAAAATAAAAACTTTTTAACAAAAAAATTAAACCTCCGAAAAAACTGAAAAGCAAAAAATAAAAACATTTTTTATTTTACCTTAATAAATAAGTTCTTAAACTAATGCAAGTATACCTAAGAAATTTTGAGTCGGAGATCTAATCATCAGAGGTCGTAGTAGGTAGATTGATTTTATATACTTGCGTCAAGATATTATAATATGGACATGCCATTTTATCCATAATGTGCGGGAAATACCGGAAAAAGTTCCGGGATTGGAATTATGGAATAAAATAAAAAATATACAGATAGGCTAACAAAATAGTTTATTATATGAATGATTGATTGAATTCAATGAACAATTATTTTTAATTAAACAAAAACATAAATAAATTATTTTTAATCCTTATCGGATACAATTTCCATATTTTGGCTTTCAACGTTAATACTGTCAAGCGTCATTTCTAATTCAACAGTAAGGGACAAAATACGGTGTAACTATTCCAAGGTATTTTTGTATAAAATAAAATACTGATTTCTTTCACCATTAGCTAACACTGGCAGCGTAGATTGATATTATTAATACGTTTTTCACCTTAAACACAAATTCGTGCTAATTTCAAAATTCCGGAACAAATATCACAATAAATATGAAGTTCCGGTATTTTGGAGGCATATCATCCTCTACGTTTGACGTCAACGACCTTAAATCAATCTACCTACTCCGACCTCTGCTAATCATACACAAGACGTGTTCCTACAAAAATATCTGGTTCTATTCCTGAAGAGAAAAGAGTAAATAATTTTGGATTACAAATTAAAATGAAGCTACCTCATGATGCAACGTGTGCGTTCTGCGACTGAATTCGCGCTTTCTAACGGCTATTGGGTAACGTTCTTAGTACGGCCCGTACCACCGCATTCCGAGTCCACGTGAAATTTACATTTTTGCGAATCACGACTGAAGAATTAATATACAGATTTACAGACATGTTTCTTGATTATCCTGTACTAGTGCGGAAGTTTGTAAAAGATGCCACGTCATCATGTGCAGCGTAGTGCCAGCGTTTTTGTCTGAAGAGTCATCTCGACTTATTTTAGTTTTAAGATAATAATTGTGATTTAACAAACATATACTTCTTGTAAAAACAATGAGCAGACCATATTTTTTTTATTTGTTACAAAATCACTGGTCTTCTATCAAAGTCCTGACTGAATGATAAATCAACGCACAGCCTAAACCGCTGGTCCTAGAGACATGAAATTTGGAGGGTGTGTTCTTTGTGATGAGTAGGTATACAAAGAAAGACTTTTTCGAAATTCCACCCCTAAGAGGGTGAATGAGGGGAGGGTGAAATTCCACGCGGACGAAGTCGCGGGCAGAAGCTAGTCTATTTATAATTGAAGCCAAATAAACATTATTTAATCCTACAAATTAATACCTGTCGGTCCTGCACATATTAAAAATAAAATATTTGACATGGTCTCACGAAAATATTCAGAGCATAGTAAAGGCGCCAAACGTAAGTTTTACTCTTACGAATTTGTCGGTCACGCAATTTATTATTGGTTGCAACTGTTCCGCGACCCACAAACCCACGAACGCGTCACAGCATGGGAGAACCATGGAGAATAATAATCACCCGCCATCTTGAACAGCTGATTAACACATCACAAATTATATGCTTCAATTTTGATCTGCGTAAGCAATATCGAATGGAAGTCGTCAAGTTTCTTATCTCGGTTCGGTCGTAAAAATTGACCGAGATGTGTGAAAGACGAAAGCGTGATTGTATGTACCACATACTAGTATACTACTCAGTAGCCAAGGGCTTCGTGTTGTTAACCCAACATAGGATTTATGTATGTCAAGAGACTGATAAAACAGCGCAATATTTTATAATGGAAGGTGTAAGAGGATAGAGGATACAATATCATGTAAACCCTGTTCAAAGATAATTGAAAATAACATAATCGTCCACAATATGTAAGAATAATAGGCCACCTCTTTCTATTCATGGATAGAAGAGCAGTAATCCATAAGACACAAGCACCATCCACTTATATGATAACAACATACTGCAAAAACCTAGTTTCTGAGAAGAAAACACAAGTGGTAAACTTCTTAGCGTTCTAATAACCGAAGAATATTTTTTTATTGCATGATAGACGGTCTGCTCTTGACCTCGATCTTGCCTGATGAAACTTGGGTAACTACATGGTTACTGTTAATGAAGTATTTTTTTAAACTAAATCATCATTATCCACAACCTAACTGTGCCCACTGCTGGGGATAGACCTCCATTTGTTTGTATCAATCCTCACGCTCCTGTGGTAACATGAGTATCCTCCTTTTAACTAAATACTTCTGGCAAATTCTATATATTACCATAGAGGCCTTATAAAAATGTCCACTGCAATTTATAATCAGGTTTTCAATTTTGTCGTCTTGATGTTTAACCTTGATATTTGTTAAGATGACTGAAGTACCTGTCTGTACTTATACTTTGTTTATAATAAAGAAAAAACTCGTTTACACGTGAAAGAGAAACGCTAATTCATTTCTGGAAAAGGTTTAAAACAAAAAATCAAAAAACAGAATCTGTATTTTGTGATAAAATGTTTTTAGTATTTTCATCATAATGAATATTGAAAAGGCAAGGGATTTAGCTTTCGTCGTCAATATAGCACTTTTTAATCCATTACAAAGGAAATCTAACAAAGTTAAACTAGAGCATGTGGAGTTGAAATGGTTGCAGTAATGTGGAAAAGATAAAAATCCAAGTAAAATGGAGACTTATTGGCTATGCTTGTTTGATAATGCCCGCATGTCGAAAAAACCCGTTTTTTTATCAAGGTGATCTATCTAGAATTTGCTAAAATAGGCTCATTACAATATTTTATAATTACAAATTATTTTTGGATGATTCTCCTAGTTCCAAATTATTTTTGGCAAGTGAAACAATTCAAATTGTTGAGATTTAAGTTGATACTACTTGTTTAGCATGAGAATCTGAATCATGCAATAGTTTTAGTGTACTAAAATGCGCTTTGTAATCTGAGGATCACTTCCATTTGGAATGTTGGTCACCTATGAGTGTCAAAAGGTTTGCGTTCCACAATGACATGACACACATAACAGCCCGTAGATGTCAACTCGACTACTGCACATAAGCCTCCCGCATACACAAGAACAAATGTTCTTGGGGGAATCATGTCATAGTTATCATGCTTGACACGTGCTTGGAGATCGCAGATATTATCGGTCTGACGTAGATGTTGCCAATACGCCCGATAGAAATCTTAAAGTAACTGTTATCGATCAAAATGGTCTGCTAAGATATTCTGTTCTGATCTTTTACTAGCAAGAGGTCTTTAAACCCATTGTACTTCTAAAGACTAAGTTATGATGTGTATGAACTGGTTGGTTACCTGTGGACCCTCCATTTCTGCATTACTATTAAAGCTGAAGTGAAATGTAGCCTCGCCTGATGGGCCATTGCCACTGGCTGGCGCCGGAATGGAGATTTTCTGAAATAGGGAAAAAAGACCATTATTAATTAAATAAGTTTATATGTATAGAGAAATCTCAGTAGTCTCCATGTTAACTGTTGAGAACGAGCCCCGAATTGATTGGTCTGAAGCCTAGCATATAAACAATTACTTCAGCAGTATTCTTAGATTAGGTTCTATTTATTTGTAGGTTTGCTTCAATTGACTCATTGGTTACGAGGTACGTTAAGAGGTCCTGACATTATAAAAAGAAAATTGAAGTATTTCTTATGAATAACATCATCACACAAGTGTTTTCTGTCCTTATCAACAAAACAAATGTAAACAGTGTCATTTAGTTAAGCACGTGACATCTTTATGAAGACATTAAAATATCTGTTAACATTAACACACATCTGAATTCTGCACATAGTATCAACAATTGGTTCAAGAAAAACGGTCCTTGGATTTGTTGCACATGTAACTATTCCAACCAAGACCATCTCACTACAACCAGATACCTGTATAATCAAGTAATTTTTTACAGTGCCCTTGAGCACGAACTCAGGAACGCTGTAGTAATAAATATTTATTTAATGTTTTCGTTTTTATAGAGCAAAAATAGGATGTGCGCGCAACGTGTGAATAATAGTTAAGTCGTAACATGATTATTACTGACGTAAGCAAATGATAAACAAAATTATTTCGGCGAGACTGAACAGTACAGAATGTAGATTACGTTGTGCTAACCGAAGGAAAGAGTCTGAAACACTATGCAGCACGTGAATAATTCGAAAAGAATCTGTTTTATCGCGTGTCTAAGATGTTAGGAGTTTCAACGTGGGAAATCTGGCACGAGATCGCTGTGTGAATCACACAAATAAAACGCCAAATTACTATGGGGGCTGTTTGACGAAATCAAGCATCATGCATAATGAGAGACCAGAGTTTTATTGTATTACATACACTTATCCACCTGCTATGTGATTGCGCGTAGTTGATAAAAGAGCAAAGTAATCCCATGAGAAATCTACGACGTTTCTTGTTACATTTCCAAATAAGGCTGACCTGGGCCAGTAGGCTTAACGCAATTGCAACCGCGTACGTACATATGCGACCATAGACGTACACAACTCAACAAGTGAGTAATGACTTTCATCGTCTGGTATGGCAACGTCGCGACTCCGCAGCCGATGAGCGTATCATACCGTTTCACCATTAAATACATCATGTTTGTAAATAAATCGAACTTTACAAATCAATATGTTGCTCATGGTATTTTTAACAATATTAATACCTGTATACGAATATCGTTAAAACAACACTCAACTTTCGGAATCTGTTTATTGAGGTCGTTACGAGTTCTTCATGGTTCGCTACGCCGTGCCAGAAAAAACAAATGAACTCGATTTATGCTGTCCAGATTTTCCACTTCCCTTTCACAGACACTACAGAAATGAGTTTCTTTTTAGTGTCTGATGAAACATGACTACAAGATGACCCTTTTTGACGCAAAGGCGGCGTGTTTGCCAGCGGTGTGTTCTATTATAAAATAGTGTACAACAGCAAGACTAGTGTCCAGGCGTGCCTCATTTGGTGACGCGCACACCTACATGCGTGGCCGCGAGCCGCCGTAAGGTCGCGGCTGGCGATGTGTGCCAGCACCACAATGCCAGGCAATTAACCTATTAAAGAGTGCGCTGCGAAGCGGACACCGATGGAGCAATAACCCAACATGTCCCGCCGCTAACGTGTTAACCGATACTCAGATTCCTCATTACACCCTTCTTCGTTTTCTTCTTAGGTTTATTCCCTGAACCAGCTAATAAAATGTGACTGTGGCAATGACTTAATTAGGTAACAGCGTAATTTCCTGTTCAACAAACGTGACTAAAGCCTGATTACTAAATCGTAAGCTACTGTAAAAATGTAACAGTATCTTTACATTTGCCCAGATAAGTATTTGTAATATATGTTTAGCCAGTTATCGTTTTCTTCGCACCAAATATGTAGAATCCATACAAAGCAAGTCAATAATGCACAAAGCGTCGTCGTCCATCACGCGATTCAAGTCTGATAAACACAAGGTAAAGGCATAGAGCATAATATGGAATTATGGAGCTAATGAGGAAAAAACCCGCTACGAGCGGTGCGGGCAGCAGACACTGCGGGGGAGTGAGGGGCGCGGCTTTCTCTGCGGTACAGCCGACCGATATAAAGAGCGCCTCGCGATGGAACACTTTGGCATTCGGTGAACAGCCGTCTCGCCCGCATCGCCCGCTGCTCCTTCCACGGTTCCCTGTATTGTTTTGGCTTGCTGCTTTTATTGACCGATTTTTGTGATTGTCACTAATACAATAACATAAACGATTGGATAGTTATTTATAGGTAAATAGTCTAACCATCTGCAAATAGTATCATGTCAAGGTCGCTAGTTTCATTGTGTCTTCTGACGAAGGTCGGCCAGTGCGCCTCGTTTGGACCGGAAAATAGGTGTACACGAGGAAATCCGTCGTCCGTTTTTCAAGGCATTATTGAAATGCCGCCTAGCCGATTAATCCGTTGGTGTCTTATCAGACTTCACATCCCAGCTGTGCCAGTAAATCTTTTGATTACGTCATCCCGAATGCGTAAACAGCTGTTTTCAGCTGGATTCTTTTGATTTTTTCGGTCGTGGTAGGGGATTTCTTTATTGTGTATTGCCCGTCGTGCGCAACGACTGTGGCTTTTGTTGGTTACCTAATTTCACAGCAAGCGGCAAGCGGTACACAGGCTTGCGAAGTGAGAGGCCGTCACAACCGGTCCGTTCGGCTCGCTCGACCGAGAGATATACAACTGCGTCGCAGATAGTGTTCTCGGTTGTGGATTGGCATATATGCTCACACATATATAGAAAAATTTAAGCCGCTTTGTTTCTAGGTAATCATTAGTAATCAGTCAGAAAGCATTGTAATATATAAAATACATAATGTATTTTACAATTCCACGGGACAAACCCGGACACAAACCAGCGGTCGTGTGCCCCAGACTCGAGTTAACGTGTTGTATCTTATTGACGTAACATCGCGGAGGTGGCACCGTGCGTGCGATGCAAATTGAACTTTAAATATAGCCTGTTGTTGGTACAATATTCGTTCTACCGATGTTGGCATACGTCAGTAGTGTACGATAATAAATGGTTCACTTCAGCACGAATCGTAGCGGGAAATCCACGCGACTGGCTTGTGATCGCCACCATGTTAATTGCTTGCCGACTTGTTATTTTTTTTACTTTATGATATATGATAATGTGTATTGGCAATAATTATTGCTAAGTTGTTTACAGGTCAACCTTCAACCCAGAATGTGCTGGACTGGAATGGAATCAAAAAGGAAACAACAAACTTGAAAACAACAAAGAAATCTGACAAGTCAAATTACAATCTTCCATTTTGTATAATTTAACCTTCAATTTTAAATACAATACAGTGGCAGGAAGCAAAACATAGTAACGAATGGAAATTCTACTTTTTAGATAAGATACATAGAGCCACTTTAATTAATCCAAGTAATAAATTGATATTATTTCGTTTTGCTATCGCGCACTCATATCTAGGACTTATCTAATTTAAATGTATCGACCGGCAAAATAATCTCGTAGTTAAAAAAAAGATAACCAAGGGATTGATCAGTTGCACAACAAGCAAAAATGAAACTGATCTCAATATTAAATGACCGTGTGCCCCTAGAAAGGCAATAAAAAGTGTTACAAACCTAAACCACAGAATAAATAGCACAAGCCTAAACTCGTACTGTCAATCTTGAGATTATGATCTACAAAAGAAGGAATCGTAAGGAATAAGTGTTATTTATAAATAAACATACGAATGTAAACGTTCAAGTAGTTGACGTGTTGATAAACAATGTTCTGTTTGAACAAGATGTTTTCCGTTTTGATGATATGGTACGAAAAGAACAGTGTCAAGAAAGGAAAATTTTAAATCCACTTCATGGAGAGCAGAGAATTTGGCAATGCGTCCGCGGAAGAAATTGTTCTAACACAATTTACTAACGGTAATAGTCACTTTCATCGCAGCAGACACATTTAAAGGCGAAGTGAGTGGCCAGTTATTCGTGAGGTTTCTACGATACTATTTGCATATTCGCCGACTTTCTAATGGACGATGCGGCCGCTCTTGTCGCAATCGTCGGCAGCGGTGAGGTAACACTGATTCATTTAATTATATACTTATGTTGAAAAAACAGTATTCGAGTCTCGCGCATTGTTGCCATTGAACACTGTTGTGTATGCCAGCCAGCCTAGCTTGGGTTTTTTCGCTCGCTCGGCGCACGCTCATTGGTCGCAGTGCCACTTATTAAAAAGTCGCATTCGAAAACCAGAATACCTTGTCTTTACGTATATTCGATCGATTAAGATTAAAGCCAAGCAATCGTGCCACGAATCTACCGAAACCACCGAATCGAATAAATTTCAAACTTAGCAATTTTCTGTTCTTAGCAAACACCTAGCACTGATACGGTTGCGAAAATTTTGCGGTTGCAATACCTAATCAAACTTTGTCTTGTCGACAAATAGGTAAATTCTATTTTACGTAAAGCTTCTATTGCGGTGAATGAACTATGTTAATTATTTGCGCGTGTTAAATGATTAGATTAGTACACCCAGGCCACTTGAGCGTGTACTTTGTTATCATAGCTTCCTATACTATAGATACCGTTGATTACGTCAAAATAGATATTATTCTTTGGGCGTGACAAAATATAATACAATTTTGCTCAATGTTACGTTGGATAAAAACATTGAAGTATAAATTATGTGCGTTGCATTGTAAATATCACGAGCGCTGCGGTTGACGGGTGGGTCTTTGCAAGGATTCATTCTGGTGCCGTTCTCCTTCGCGGCGGCCGCTCGCGACCTTCCGCCAGAGGAGGGGCACCTCTCACCGGCGACGTGACTGCAACCACGGCCTCACGTCGCGAGGCTGTATCGAAACCTCTACGTAACGAAGCTCTTTCCAGCCGCGGTTACTCAACGCCCGATAGTTCCGTCGATACATACCTACATACTTGCTTCGCCGTATAAACCACCAGCAGATCACGTGATTACATTGCATAACGAATTATTGCCAGCACACCTTTTGATACAACGTGAAATACATAGAAATCTTTCATTATTGAGACACATAATAACGGTGAAACTATTTCTTCAGTTGCGAAAACAAATTAACATCAGCTAAGTTTCCTAGTATCTTATCATAAATAAGAACAACAAAAACATCCAAAAAACCTGAATGCGAACAGTTTCAAGACAGTCGATGATAATTATTATAACGACGATGGTAAGTAGTACCTATGAAAACATGATTCTAGAGATCGCTACGTCAAAAACAATGGTAGGTAAAAGGCGAGTGGATGTTCCCACTGCGAGTAAGACCGACCCATTGTACAAAACAGAGTTACTTTTACTAACTATCAACAGAATAACAACTTATTGTTTCATTTTCCACAAACACATTAACCAACATTCACCCACGCATTTAGGCCGTGTGGTAACTAAACTAATAAATAATGTAATAGGCCAAAACCATACATATATAACTAAACTTTATAAAATATCTATGGCCAAAACCTTTCTAGATGGTGGTCTTACAAGAACTAGCCATATAAATGAAGAATTCCGTAATTCCGCAGTTCTCAGCGAATTTGGGAAAAGATCTGAATCGAGACATTATTAGAGATTAGCGCGACCAATGCAATAACAATGAAAGGAATAAAAACAAGAATATATCTTCATAAATAGGATGTTGACACGATTGGAAGATATCTCGCCTGACGTCACAATATTAGGGCAGGAGAAGCACTTGTAGCTCGTAGTGTAGTAAATTCTGAGAAGATGACGTGCTTATGTGCTCCACATGATTTAGTATTCGGCACACCTCACGTATATTTTGCATGGACGATACCTACAAAGATTACCTATTCATATTATATCTGATAATATTATAATGTAAAGCAATCAATTAAATGAAACCATTTTGGATGTTAGCTCACGTACAAACATACATGAAAGGAACAATACAGATTCAAGGATATGTTAAAAACAAATAAGAGGCGACGCAATGAATTTATGAGATTCAACGCTTCAAAATGTAGCATACTGATGCGAAAGGGGATTGACCGAGGTTATTTCCCTCAGGACTCGACGCTAAGAAAGAGGTTAGGCGGAAAAATAAGCTCGTCTAATAAAAGTCAGATAAGTCACGATTTCCTTTACGAATAATGTTTCCCCTGTGATTTCTAGTCATTAATTTAGAGGACAAACATTGTTCAACATGACACCAATAAGATATTTTTACTTTTAATTTAATTTTAATGTAGTTAACAGTACTTCAAGGCAGTCGAAACTGTCGATGCAGTATCTGACGCACAATATAACGACGAGACCAGATAATGTCGCAAGTATTTAGATCAAGGTGCGAAACACGCGTTCGAGAGTCGAGATCGGATCCGAGGAATTTTTGTTGAAGATCACGCTCGCGCTCATGTTGAAGCGCATAAATTCATAATGAAACCAAAGCGGAATAAACAACAGTAGAAATTAATGTATATAAAACAAGAAATCTACACACGATTCAATTGAATATTAAAACGGAAAACTGTTTCAAATACAATCAAAAGGGAAATTCGCATTGCGACGAGCTAAAAATGGAGAATTTAGATATAGGGTCACGAAGGGGACAAAGTTATACTTTAAAAGGCATCTTATCAAAACCCGGTGTGGTGTGTAAGAGATAAGACAATGTACAGCTGATAGTAACAACAATAACATTATGTTACATACAATTATCAGCGAAAGTGCTCGTGATTTCGAGAAGTCTGGAATTATGACTAAGTGTAAAACTCAACACTGCAGACAAGTGCTTTCCGATATTAGCACTGAAACTCGGAAATAAGAGTTTTAAGAGTGCAAACTGCCGGAGAATGAGTTGTGTGGGAACGTTGGATCCAGAACAATCCAGTAGCAAAGACGCGGCGCCGACGCGACGTGACGCCGGCCACGCCTCTGACGCTACGGGTTTATATTACGTCTGTTACCGACGCAATTATTGATGTAGAAGGAATACAAAATCTATACGAGCACCACTGACATTTGCACTAGGTTTGAGATCATAAGGAATTTGTAGTCAGTCCTACAGACGGATAAATGTAGACATATTAGGTACGTTCTCTAAAATTATGGCTGGTGTCGGAGTTAAAAATAGGTTGAACTAAATGGTAATAGCCCAGTAAGTATATTATGAGAATTGGCGAAGTACAACTAAAACAAAGGTGCAATCTTTGTTGAAACTAAGTTTGAAGAACTGGGTATACTATAATAGGTGGTACAGAAATCGTTTTTAGGGTTTCTTTGATTCGTGTTTACATTGACGGATTTATATGAAGTATCAAAGTGTTCTGGAACAATAACCCGCCAACCATCCACATAATATCAACAGTGCCAACAAGGTTGTAAATAAATTAGCCATATGTCAATGATAGTTTGAGACTGAAAGGCGAACAACGACGGCGTACAACACACACAATAAAGCAGACAAATTGACTGCGATACCACGCGCAGTGGCTGAATTCAATATGGTGTAGCCGAGTAGGTGCGGCTTTATTGTTTCCAGGCGGATATGTTCCCGATCAAATTATCGTTTATTTTAGCTAAGATTTGTGGATGGGTCAAAGGCTTTACATAAATCACAATGTTCAATAAGTAGATGACTTAAAAATAAACCTTTTGAACTTCAGACGCTTTTGGTCGAAGCTGAAAGTTAACGATATTGTTATAAATACAAAGGAAGGTGTAACTAGAAAGCCTGAAGGCAAGATAAAAAATCATGTTAACAATGATTGTAATAGAATATAAACCCGATTATGCTGATGTCTATTTCCAATTTACCTATAATGAAATAAGCATTGCAAGAAGTGTAGACATAAACATAATAGTAAAGGTCAATAGGGCGGCGGCGACGGCGGCTAGGATTGACTATTTAAAGGCTTAACCCCATAAAAGCAAATTAGAACAAAAAAGTCGTTTGCTAATTCAATATTTTTGGCACCTACAGAATTGTGACAAAACGCAAATGTTGCTTGTGTGCCTAATTTGCGTCAAGTTGTAAAATTTTCACTCTCAGCAAACACAACCGTTACTTCACTGGTGTTGAATTCGCGATAAAAGAAGATGGAAAATTGTGAATGCAATAAGACGATAGAAGTTTACTTATTCATATCAATGAATTTTGATTCGGAGAAATGAAACTTAATCCTCTGACTGCATTGGTTGGAAATGAGATTGAATAAGCCAAGATTTGCTTATGTGTATAAAAATAAACACCCAACCGTGCCGTAGATGATCAATAGAAAATTGTACACGACGCACAACTAACTGTTGGCCTCTAGTTTAGGTAATAAGATTTGTTGTATAACGGGCATTACGACTCGAGCGGCCAACAGGGCGAAAACAATTGTGGACAAGACCGGTTTCGTCACTTATGCCGTATGGTGTTTGTCCGATTTTAGATACTCTTGACTTAGGCAAAAGCGAGAATAAATTGATATGTATTAAATTAGATGCAAGCTGTTCCAATGAAGTGTTGTCAATATCATCTATGTTAATTTGGATAAAAACAAGCGTCATAAGCTAGTAAGCATATTACAAAACTTAAACTTTAAAAATAACATCTCCAGAAAATTAACTAAAGTAGAAAACCTAACCAAGCGAGATAATGCACAAGAACAGGAAACGCTTCGATCAGATGCATATATTATAGGAAGAGACAAAATGTTTGTTATCATAAATCACAATGACATTATCATAAAACAAAACATGATAAATGTAGAACATCATCATGATACTAGACAAGTACCTACAGGAAAGGAATATTTTCTAATGTTAAACGATTCTGTAAACGTTTCTGAAGTAGAATTGTCCCAGCTGTTTGTTCCTCACGTCATAGCGAATTGTAAATGGATATCGGTTCAATACCCCATATTTTACATTCAAATCGATTGTATGAACGAATAACGATTCAGGCTTGTCTATAGTCATTTGGGATAACATTTTCTGTGAATTGAAAACAGAATCACACTGTATTTGCGGTTCCAGTATATTGTTTGGATAGAACTTTGAATTTGTTAGAATATATTCACTAGAGTGTATGTATACAAATGTCGATTAAAAACACCTAAAACTAAATTTTAATAAAAATACATGTACACTGATTTATTTACGCAGATATAGCACGTGTATTAAATGACAAATTAATGTATTGATTCCGAATATAGGTGCTATCAGTAATGAAGACTTGAGCAACGAGGTTTAGTCACATTCATCAAAAATAGGTTTTGAGGTGAAGGCCATACCGTTCTTGCTAACATTGCTTTTTTGGAACACAAAACAGTTTATAACAGGATACTAATTGGTTTCTACATTGCTTTGTACCTAGTTTAATTGTATCAATTAACTTCTGAAAGAGTGGACAAGCGTTTCTGAAATCCTGAAATTGAACTCGGAGACGGATACATTACTTTATATCTTAAAAATTTTGAGTTACCTTCAGACCGGGATATTGTACGTACTGGATAAAAAAAGAACGGTGAAAGTGAGTCTCAGTATATTGGGGTCTGATAACGTCATCGGCGAAAACGGTAGTGCATCATGGAAAGAGTAACATATCAGTTTTCCTTTGTGGATAATGGGCGTGACGGCAACTTATAAAAAATCAATTGTCCAGTGATTGCCTACTCAGGTGAAGTTCAGAATAGTGCTGCGAACGAGCGGTAACTTTTACCTGGTTACGTAAGACTGCCAGGCACAATTTATTATCGGCTCCATTGCGAGCTTTCGTAATATAAGCCAGCACTGCTTATGCACTTTATGTCTACTTGTCCTCTTTTCATAGACACCCGGATGTTTTGGGCCACAGCACAGCTACTAGTAAATCCTTTTAAATCATCTTAAATAGACGTTTACTGGTTCAATTCTTGTTGAGACGATTGTGCATTTTGAATATCTTTATGCGGTTCGTCCAAGTGCGGTTGAAATCAGTGCTCTGTGTGGTGCTTGAGTGGATTAGCTGTGAGTTCAACTGAGTAGAAATAGATCTTAATTTTAAGAACTATAAAGTCTTCTTGAATGTTTATTAGAATTGAGAAGTACGGAAGAAAAAGACATGTTGCGTCAACCCCAAATAACTTGAGATAAGGGCAGGAGAATGATGAAAGTCTTCTTGAATGGATTCAAGTGAAAGCTGCAAAATATAGAAGTGTTCAAGTGTTCTTGTTTATTTTTCTACGTCAACTTTTGCGTTAGATACTTGAAATAGTTATTTTGAATGACAGCTGTTTGAATGTTCTTGCTTGATTATTGTGTAATGCTTCTTTTAGCTCTTTGCAACTGTTGAAACGCTTTGAAGTAATCAATTTTAGATTTATATTTTTTGTTTGTTTTGTATTTGAAAAGGCGACTCGATTCACGAGGGTCCCAGCTGATACATATTTCAATAGGGCAGTCAATAGAATGAAATAAATGAATGCTAATGTATAAGTGAAGTTAGTAAAATGTGACGGGCGCAGGCCGAAGACTTACAAGCGTATGCCTGATCTTTTGACCTTTTAGCTCAACAATTGGAAAGTAAATATATAATGAACGTTAAATAGAATCTACGAACAAAACACCTTGATGAAAAACTAGAAGATACAAAGATATTATGTAGTTAGTAAAAATGGATACACCTGTATTAATATTCAAGTATAGCAATCAAATGCAGTTTGTTATTTCGACTTTAATATCAGACAAGGCTTAGATAAAAAAAAATTAAAAAAGTTACTGCTAATTGAAATGCCAACCAGTAAATCAGCGCAGATCTCGCAAAGACAAAGATCGTACATGTGCGTAATCACCTATTTGTTATTCAACAATAACACTGCAACCATTATCAGTGGGTTATAAGTACAAATGGCCCGTGAACTGATTTGTTGCCTTCGAATCTTATTACGTAGCAATAAGGTCGAGAACGGAAAAACATTTGAAACCGACGGTAAGCTAGCTGCAATGTCACATTGCACGCATCATTGCATGCAGTGATCTCATTCGGTGCCAAATTGAGTAAATGCCGCAAAGTATTTTAGATTAAAAAGCGTTTTCACAATTTCCAGATTTATTTTAAATAAATTGACGTTATTAATTTTAAAAATGATACCGATGAAATAAATGTTTAAGGCTCGTCACATCGTGTGCCAAAAGGGCGTGTCCATGAATTTATAATTTTTAGTCCAGTCTTTTAAAACATGGAATATTTAATCGTTCTTTATTCTGTCACAGCTAATTAATGTTATCAACATCTGTTTCATTCAGAGCGACGTTACTTAGTTATCAGGATGCCAATCAAAGATACTATATATTGTATACTACAATATTTACTTCGCAGCAACAATTTTATTCATGAGCTACCACATTAGTTGAAAGCTCCATAGATTTTTACAGAATTCTTTAATGTACACATTCATCACAAGCCGTTGACGGAAAACATCTCGAGGAAACCGGCATTTCTGAGGAGAAATTCACAGCGTGTATCATAAACGGTGGATGTATAGCGACAGTGGCGCCACCCATCACTGGTCATAAATACGGCGACATTTGGAACATCCACATGTCTCAGTGTCAAATATTTACGAGTAAGTACGAATTCTATATTAGTAACTTCGGTCGCGATATTTAGCACAAAGATGCGTGGCTTTAACGACACTAGTATTAAAAATAAACTGGACACTTTATGAGGGAACGATAAAACTGAAACGCCAGTTTAGTGAGCAGTGCACACAAGCAGATTATTTTCATTTAACTGTTTG
Organism: Amphipoea oculea; assembly: GCA_945859645.1. Taxonomy (NCBI): domain Eukaryota; kingdom Metazoa; phylum Arthropoda; class Insecta; order Lepidoptera; family Noctuidae; genus Amphipoea; species Amphipoea oculea. The sequence continues at coordinate 10,047,826 of OX243876.1, forward strand.
GTTAAAAAAGCATGCAATAAATAAAATAGTGTGTGATTTTACGCATTTATTGACATGAGCATACAAGACATACAAGCTACATTTGCGTCCACTTCCTCGTTGGGCATCGAAAGCGGTATTAGCTATGTATGATGGACACGCGGCGTCGGCGCACACGACAACTTTCCCTTCTTTAATGGAAAAACGGCATTAAAACGAGAGCTTTAAGGATAAAAGTCGAAAGGCACAAGCGTTACGCGTGGGATACCGGCTTGACCACAAGCTCTACTTAGTCAAGGTGTTGACAATGTTTAATATAATTCTATTCTCAGTCAGCGTGCAAGGACCGCTCTGTTTTCTAAGAAATCTTTAAAAAGAAGCGACACATATTCATACATGTCATGCACATGAGGCTTTTTGTTTCAATCAAAATGGTGATGTTGGTTTTCAATGTGCAGTTTATTTTACTTTTACACAGACCTTATCGAAGTGAGACAATCCGTCAGGAGTTTTCGTATTTATTTACATAATTGCTATAGCGCGGATCACGCTAAGCCTTACCTGACAATCATTTCTACGAATCCAATGCTTAAAGATGAAGCGCTTCAGATAACGAAAGACAGCACGTCGGATATCGATGTCAGAAAAAAACTTGTCGACTATCGACAGCGAATTAAGCACATTTCTGTTTAACATAAGGTCTGTTGCCGCGTCCTTTATGTCCGAAAGTGTTTCCGCAAAAGTCGTTAATCAAAATTGCCTCGATTAATTTTATTTGGGTAAGGCAAAATAGGCCAAGTAGGTAGTAATGACTGTCGTTAACAACTAAGAACACGATTGAACACCATTAAAGCCAAAAAGTGAAAGCTTAAGAACGAAGCACAATAATTATCGATGCAATTTTTTTTTTTATCAATGGCCGTATAGTTTGAGACCCCCGTGAAAATGCGCAACTGCCGGAACAATCTTATGGGGCTTGATAATTCATCAATTTTGATGACAAAAACCAAACAAATTTTTAAGGAACTACAAGGGAAGAAGTGGAATAAGAGTTAGTTTAAAGTAGATTAAGCTGTGTCCTCGATTTTATCTAACACTAATTTATTCATGGAATAAATCCCCCAGTTTCTTCCAAGTAGTCGATAGATAACGTATCAGATAAAATTTAAGGCGACGTATTGTACTTATAACAGCTGTAGGTACTGCACCCGTCATCGTTGCGTGATTCTATGAGATAGATATTATGTTGACGTTACGTTATGTTTCATTGTTAGCATGACGAATACGAATACGCAGGATTTTCCTGGGGAAGGAAAATGTGTCAGTTTTTTCACTTTTGCGTAGTTTCTAGTTATTGACTTTTATGGTTCTAAGTCGTGGCGGCCCCAATTACAATCCAAGATACGCCCAAATCCATATCGGCGTGCGCTCAGGTCCAATAGCAAAAGCACGCGCTGCGAAGTGAAAGTGAATAGCGCGCACGTACGGTCGGCCCGCAGCCCCAATAAGACGACACCGCCGTCCGCATACTTCAGCAATTACCACGAGGAAATCAGCACTGTTCCGCCAAGTCGCCCCCAGAACCCTGACTGAAGACGCCGCTGAATAGACCAATCCGCTAAATCCTTCTTAAGCGCATCCCATATTGACGTTCAAAAGTGCATTTTATGTGCCTATTTGAAATAAATGCTTTGACTTTGCACCTGTCTTGCAGCAATAACAACAATAATTTCTCAAATTGCACAACCATACAAAGTTGAATGAGTGATTTATGGCACCAATAAAAGTAATGGTAATACACTTGCATTTCTAAATGATCAACGATTTTCCCACAATAGTTAGCTTCATTGTAAGCAGATTTTGTTTCATGTACGACACACCTACGCTCAGACAAGTCGATCTAAACAATATTCATTTTATCTTCACGGGATATCAAATGAATGTACTTCCAACCCTGACCCCAAGGTTGAATCGAGCACATGCAACCAACCGGCCTCAGCAGCTATTGATTCTAAGGCTCTTCTACATTTATTTGGTTCCGGTCCACAGTAGATCGTGGATTTGCGTTACGTAACGATTAGTAACGTTGTTAAAACTGACTACTGTCGAGTCTATACCATGGTAACGTTTTATTATTTGTATTGAAGTGTTGCGTGTGAATGTCAAAAGAAAATGGAAAGTAACACAAGATTAAAAATTTACGCGCGTAATTTCCAATAGTTAAATAATTCGCGTAAAAAACAATAAGGCGATGAATGTGTAGTCAAATGACGTCAATGTCAATACGCAAGTAAAATTAATGTAAGCACGTCAACAAACAGCGCGTTAAATGTAAACTGAATCAAGTGTTGTTGTTCTAAATGAAAAAGCATTGCTTAACTACATAAACAATTGAAAGAATAGATGGTGATTGGGTAACATTGATTGAAACATTCAGTAACTCTAAGAAACAGAACCTACAATGAGTTTCCTTTCAAAGCAAAAAGTTTAGACGTTTCCAGAAAAGCGAAACAGAAAATTTTTGAAGTTAATAAAACTAATGAAAATCATCGAAATATGTTTGCACATGTGATTTTAATGTTGTGTGATGCATAATGAAATCTAAATTGCTTGTTTTGCAAGTAAAATTATAACTTTTGATGTAGCAATTTTTTGTCGGACACAAGGCTTCCGTAGAGTGGGCCAAGTTTAACGCGAGACATAAAGACGTTAAAAACAATAGGCCTGTATTCGAGATCTTTATGAACTGGACGTAGGTACAACAGGTCGTCCTTGTAGCGAGTGTAAACACTATTGTTTGATCACGTGGCTGCACCCATTATGATCTGATAAAGGGGTTCACGCCAACACACCTTTGTTCTATAGCTACATTCGTAACAATGTCTGTCATAGAAACGCTTATTCCACTGAATTTGCATTATTCCCAATGAGGCCCATTTAAAACAGATATTGATTATTGGGTTTCGTTTTTCTTCTTTATAAATTCAAAGGTTCTGATTTAATATTGAAAATATGTTAATAAATCAAGTCAGTGTCACGTTTCAAGTCAAACAAGGTTCTAGGGAAGGTTATATGAACAAAATCTACAATGAGCAATACAGAGAAATCGCCAATCGGCTACTAACCTTCAGTAGTCAGTCAGGCATTACAAGATGAGTAAAATGTGGCCGGGAAGCAGAGCTGAGATGAAGGTTAATGAGTAAGGGGAGCCTAGAATATGATCGTTACTATGTCGTTGTCTTGTCTGTTGCTATGTTCCATCCAGCTAAACATAAATTCATAACATTATGTATATTTAAACGAATACTGAATACCATTATAACAACAAGAGGTAAGTGGCCTGAGTCTTGTCTGATACTACATACGACTGTTAAACAACGGTATATTTTTTCAAACCCTGTCAAGTTCAATTTAAAGATTATTGTGTACATAATGAAAGAAATTTATATTCGACACGTGAGAGTTATCTTTATATCAAAACACACATTTTCGTTTAATACAAAATCGAATCCTGTTTTCAAGGACTGCGATAATGTTCCGTAAACCGTTGGTGAAGGTAGTAAAGTGTTTGGAGGACAACGACCTGACCGAGTCAAGACGTATTCCAACTTACATTGTGAAGAACATTCAATTTTACAATGCAGAACATTGGGTTCAATGTACATAGGAGGATGATTCATTAGATGCAAAGATAACATCGATACTAGAGTTGGCAATATGTTGTGTTCGGAAAATCAATGCAGATAATACCTGACTGGCTGACAATTGCATTTTGTATGAATGCATTTTTCTAATCCTTTTTAACAATTTTGTGCAAAAAATTATGAAAGTAATACAATTCCGGAGTCCCGATTCTGATGCGTGTTAAAACATTATCGCGAAAGAGGACAACGGCCGTCGCACCTGTGAGGTGCAATCCACATGTGCCCAGTAGCGACTGGAACTGTTGCTATTTTTACACACTCCACTCTATCTTATTTACTATTCTGGTCTGCGACTCATTGAATTGTGGTTATTATGTGCAAGTTGGATATGTGCCAGCGAGTCTCGGACCTAACACACCGATACAGAGATATTCGAGGAATGATGGCGAAGCGTTTTCAGAGAACAGCGCTTATCCCAAACATATTCTTAGGAACACAAAAAAAAACACAAAGCCAAGGTTGACTCGCTATTAGTTAAGTGTTACAATTTACATAATGTCTTATGTTGTTTTGGATAAAAAGGTTATGATATTTGCAATGTAGAACATGTCCAATCGTTTAATTGGCATTAGTTAACTCAGTAGTACAGGAAAATATTGAAGCGTGACGTTTTAGATTTCGAATGAGGTGGTCGGGGTCGTTTACATACGATACGAGCAAGTGACTCTCGACGAGCAACAAGAGAAGATATCACGTCAAACCGGCAGGCGAGTCGAGCGGTGGCAACAAGCAAACCGGTCGAAGGCGCCGGGCGTCGGCGTCGGGCGCGGGGATCGACCGGGGATTAACACCTTGTAAACAAAATTGCATTAGCCACGTTTTTTGCAATGACTGAACAGTAAGTGTGACGTTAGCTGTAATACTTGTTGCATCTAACCAAACCAAAAATAATTTACCAACGCTCTATACTTCAATTTCATAGAGCTTTGCACAAATTCGCCCTCTCTTCTTCATGGTTGTACGGTTTATACGTGACGTAATTTATCGTCGAGTCCCACGCGGAAAGTTTATAAGTAAACAAGAGGCTGCCGTCTCGAAGGAGGAAAAGGCTTAAAGGCATAACAAATAGTGTTAACCATAGACGTACTGATACAATGTCACTGACTGTCAGTTTATTCAAAGTCTCCGAGTTCGTGCTCGATCAGCCTAAATGACGAGGCTGCTTTGAGTACGTGACGGCGTATGATCCGCGTACAATTTGTTTTTCGAAATAATTTAGGGTAAAAAGTTTAATAGACCACCGACCGCAGCGTCAAGCAGCAAATCGAAATCGGCTAAGTGGGTCATCATATAATTTCGCAAGCGTATCGAGTGCCGCAAGCGTTAACTGGTACGCCCGAGGCGAGTCAAGGCCCGTGCGACGATGAGGCCCAGATCCTGACGAAGCTGTACTCCTTCATTACGTTCTTATGCATCTTCAATATCCTTATTCGACATCGACAAGTGATCGACTTACTAATCTAACTCCATGTTTAAACTAGAGCAGCACGTTTGCTTTTATAGCCAGCACTTGCATAATACGTTTGAATGTAAGGTGGAAATTATTAATGTTTTGGTGTTGCACTTATGTTTTTAAAATCTAAACTGTTTTCGAAACACGTCAATTGTATGTTTACTCACGACAACCATAACGAGATATACGCACGTTGTTATTAATAAAATGTTTCTTAATTCGAAACGTCATTAGTGATAAGGTCATCGAATTATGTAAAATGTACAGAGAAGTACGTGCAAAGCAGACAATTGTTATATCACAACATATTAGGAAATGTAAAGGTAAAATGATTCCGATGTATATTATACTAAAGATGTATTGAAATGTGTAGTAAATGTTAATTATATTGCATCAACGTGATAAACATCAAGTACCGTTTATTACAAAAAAAAGAAGTATTTAAATTGAGGGGACAATTTGAAACTTTATACTGAACTTAACTCTCTACAAAGCAACTCAGCGAACAAAGACAGAGATAATATTGAATTGGTCTCTCCGAGAAATGAAAATTCAGTTTCGCAAATTCACATTTTGTCAACGGTGATTTTGGAACGTTGCTTACATACATCAGTGGTTGTTTAAACAATTAATATCTAATCCGTATACTGGGGTATGCTAATTAATGGGTACAGTTTTATCTAAACTGCCGTTAAATACATTTGCTAATGAACCCAACCTTAAGTGCGGTACGCCTATAGCCAATACATTCTCAATTGTGTTTATTTTTTAGAAAAATCTAAACTTTTCATTCTACAAGGTAAAATTGCATTTCCTTATATCGATGACTCAAACCAAAAGGGATGTAGTTTAAATAATTCTTTTTGTGTTTTTCTTAACTTATGTCGGTGTAATACTAATACAGCTTTATTTATTGTGCGCAAATATTCTAGTACTGGCCGAATTACATATTGCTAATAGTTTATAGTCTAAAGTCGACATTTAGGTATATCATAATTTCATATTCAAATTAGTCCATGCGCGCTGCCCTATGGAACTCCAGCAGTTAGAAAATAATACAGGTTTGCAGTAGCTTTGCCAAACATAAATAAATATTAAGATACAATTTTAAATTGAATTAAGGCCACTTGGAAGGTTAATTTTTATAATTCAATAATTATTTTTCAGTGACATGTGCTACCTCTGTTAAAAGCCTGTGAAAGGTCGTGAAATGCGCTGTCCACCTTTTATTATATTTTTTTCGCTTTTTAACACATTTGTTTTGTTGGTCTTTTGTGATTACTGTGCTATAGTTGTCTGCAGATAACTTAAGAAGCTTCCGAAAACATATTTCACGCGCATCTCCCGTATCCATAAAGTGTTGTCTCTTTAAGGAGCTTATTTTTTCTTGTAGGCTTAACGTTTTTAACATATGAACCACCTTAGGTTAGGTTTCGGCCTACAAAAACAGCAGTTTAAAATGACACTTACCATACATTTTAAACTCTTTAAGAAAATTATTGAAACTCACCCCTTCATTTCCGGGTAGGAACTGTATTTTAGGTTTTGCCAATCTGTCCTGAAAAAAGAAAGAAACAGTGGTTAGTATCGTGTCGTATAAAAAAATACACTTGTCGAAGTTCGACCAATTAATTTGTTAATTCAAGAATGTCAGGTCGACTACAAAGATATTGAACAGATCCAACACATCTTTGGTTTCAGAAATAGGAATTATTCGGATTTGCTCAATTTTATTAATAGTGCTGTTGTTTATCAAGTGTCTCCTACAAGTCTGCGTGATATTCTTGGGCGAGTCATTTGGTTAGATAATGATAATTGAAGTTTCCATTTTAATGTTTAGAAGAACCAGAACAATGCTCAAATGCCATACAATGCTATAAGTGTGAGAGTTGCAAATAAAATAGCTAAGTATATACTTGACTTTTGAAATATAGTTATTTGAATTGTTTGTTTACTGCAAAATATATGACAGATGTTTAATGTATTGACGTGCGAAATATTTCAGAACTGATTTACGTAGACAGGAAAATACATCATGATGCATTATTGTTGGGTTTACAAGGTAAAACTGTACCTATAGAGAGTATTGTTAAGTAAAAATCAAAGCATGTATGGCAATTAATCGTGCATTTAAGAACGACGAACTATGAATCATAAGAGTCTTGGATTGGGTGCTAGAATATTTTCTAAAATATTAGGTACTTACTTACTTATTAGTTTGTTTTTATTACTAGCTATTGTAAAAAAAAAACAAAGTTCTGAGCAGGTCATTCGAGGGATTTATTTTAATCATTAAAACAATGTATGATAGAGCTATTATCTCACATCTGTGTTTACGTATTTTTTACAGTTTGATGGCATATTCAGATAGCGAGTAAGATTCCAAACATTCTGTCAATAGTAGAGAAGCGGAAGTTTACATGAAACGTTAAACATTTCAATAGTAGCCTGGTCTACTTAATAATTCATAAAATCAAAATATTTATCTGAGATGAACACTTAGAGAGTCCAATATTTCACCATTATAAGGCATAATCTAATGAAACGTCGTAATTAGACGACAAGAAGCCAAACTAGTTGGGCAACGAGTTGGGTTGGCCACAATAAGCAAGTGTCGGCAAGTCGTGGTGTTGCACAACCGGCGATGGTCGAACGCGAGAAACATAACTAGGCTGGGCGGCAGTGCTGATGATGTAAACTTAAAAAATGCTTTACTTACTTACTTAACCGCAAAACTCAATGTGAAATTCAACTAGTTGAATTGCCGTCTAGACTCGGAGCGGGAAGGGATGACCCGGAACTTGCCGAGCCGTGGTTAGCTTCCATGGCCGTGACTCTCGATCTCTCGAGGGTCAACCAATTACTACGCCAATACGAGAACAATTTTTACTCTATACATTTAATACGGCCATAAAATTGTATTTGAAAAATTTACACATGTGAATGCCATAAATGTGCGATAGTGAATCGTCTACTTTGATTAAGATTGAAATCAGTCGCGAATGTCAATACCTACTGTTTTTAACTGGCAAGGTCATACGCTGTTTCAATTTTCCTATTCAAACTTAAAACACTCCAACACAGCTAAAATACTAAAATGTAGTACATTACATAGTTATTGATCGGGGTGAAGATGTTTTCATTAGTCTTAGTAATTATTATTACATTACGTCATATTATTTATTGTAAGTATTAATATGTGTACCTTGGGAGCCATTTAAAGATAATGACTATCATTAACATTAGAATCTGAGTGATTAGAGTTGGGAAATAACTAGAAGTGATAAGCAAATAGCAATATTTATCAACACCAACACTGCGCAGAAAATAAACAGTTAAGTCTCGCGTAACGTTCAGAAAAATCGCTCGAATAGACGATTTGTAGTAGATAAAGAGATAAATACCTATAGATATTACTAAGCTACATGTAGTAAATAAGTATAATTTTGTCGAGTAAAAAATACAAAAGCAATTTTGGCCTTGCGTTGAATTGCTGCGTTGTACGGAGTGAGGCAATAAAATACCTGCACAAAGTGACCTTAGCGGAATATGCTGGTGACCTTTAGCTAAGTAAAAAACTTTTACAAGCTTTACCTTTTTAGATTAGTGAAAACTATACTTGATAATTGAGAACATTAGCATAGAAATAGTAATCAACTCCCTTATCTTGGATTTCAAACAGCTTTGTGAACTTAAGAAGTTGTTGTCATCATTTTTTTGTGGAAATTCGCGGTTCTAAAAACATCTCAATTATCTATACAACTACAACAGTTTTTATAGATAAAGATAAAAAGTATCTGTTTTGGACATTACGTAAACTGGCAACTCTAGCAAGTAATAGTTTGTCAATACAAAATGTGTTTTTAATAAACCATTATAGAGGGTCAATCCATGATACTGGTATGTTTGAACAAGATAAGAATTCGTCAAATGTGAACAGTGGGCCCGTGGCGTTCAGAACCGTTGTACCACAGGTTGTACGAAACGTTCTGATTAAGACCCCACTTAGCGACACACATTTGAATAACAACACCGTTTCCAATACTGCCATATTAGAGGCCTTTTGGGGCTTGGGTTGGTAATATTTTAAATGAATCTTTAAGATTTTTTATATGTTTTACGAAGTACTACAAAAGTGAAGAAACAATATGACCAGCAAAGAAGAAAATATGTGCAATAAAAACATAAAACCATCTTCAAATACACCGTGAAAGGATCTTCCGTTGAAGAATTTATAATATTAGAAGTGTTTGGGCGCCTACCTGAGCCTCGGAATCCGAGACTTATAAAATGAAAGTTGTACATGTCTAGTTTTGTATTGCGTTGTCTAATATTACTATGAAGTTTTTTCCTGAATCACGTACATACTTAATTATCTAGAGTTACTTTCAAGAGAGGAATGTAAATTGTCTTCTACTGACCAATAATTTTATTTAAGTCTGTAGCAGATATAATCAGGTCTCAGCTCTCTAAATTATTGATACACGAATTCTATTGATTCTTCTGTAGTTTAAGCGCTGAACCTTTACAGATACCAATAGGTAATACGGGCTGGAGTATTACTTAAGAATATTTTATGTTTTTTTTAAGTTTTTCATATTTAAGTGAACTGTTTGTTCTTTTTGAGAAATACATTCTATAAACCGAGATACAGAAAGGCCTCATAAGTAATGATTGAACATAATAATATAGTTCTATCATTTAAATCTTAATTCTAATCAGGTTCCTTTGTAAGACACGCAAGGCTTTCTTTTAAAGTTTTGATTGCCAGACCTTGTAATTACAGTTTTCCTTTTTCATCGTTGATTATTTCTTAAAACTTATTCATAACATATGTTTGTGCACACTATATTAAATTCTCACGAAACCCGCCCACCATTTCCAGTGCAAAGATTTCCAAACGTTATTTTCAGTTCATAATTCACAACAATCTGTGTTAATTCATTGAAAGTTATGTAATTTGTAGTTCCACAGGTGGTCCAATAGTGTTGGGACTTGCGAGGTCTCTTCGGAAATGAACTTAACCTTGTTAAACATAGGCTTGTTTACATTTTATCATTAATTGCAGTTAATTGAAGCTAAAATTAGAAGGAAATCTGAGTTCGTACACATGATTGTATGCATCGTTTGTGTAATTAATGTGGTAACGTAATTTTGGTAAGATCAGTCAGTGGTGGATTATGGCCCACTCCCTCTCACACAGAGGAGGCCTGTGTCCCAGCAGTGGGAACATTATAGGCTGATTATGTGAATACTAAATGCGCTACAATGTGCAGTCCACTGCTGGACATAAGCCTCTCCTAGGCTGCGACACAACACCGTCCTCCGCCTTCCGCATCCAGACCGCTAGATGTACGGACGGAAGAAGGTGGCTGGGACAGACTGGTCTGGTCTGGCTAGGAACTAAGATTAATAAAGTTTTTTATCCTGGGTTCGGCTTCTTCAATGACCACTTCACTGTCATCTTTTAATTTTTCTGAGTATTAGAGCATCTTTACTTGTTCCAAATGGAACATTCTGTTCATACTATCTCACAGTTTCGTCAACTGTTTCATCATTCGTTATGTTTTTTTATTTTCAATGTTTCTATCTGTTGCCAGTCTTCCAACTCTCCGTGTGTTCTAACATTTTGCATTTTCCTTCAGCTGAACTTGTGACCTTGTTTCTCGGTGTGTCATTTTCTTCATCCTCCTATTTTCTTTCTATGACGCTTAATATGGGAGAGCAGTGGTGGCCAAGTGGTAACGGCCGCGACTTGCGAGGTGTAGGTCGTAGGTTCGAACCCAGACAGGCACTATACTTTGTGTAAATTATTTCATCACCACTGCTCTCAAAAACGGTGAAGGAAAACATCGTGAGGAAACCGGCATGTCCTAGAACCAAAAATTCGAAGACATGTGACATCTGCCAACCCGCACTGGGCCCGCGTGGTGGATTACGGCCCACTCCCTCACACCGTGAGGAGGCCTGTGTCCCAGCAGTGGGAACGTTATAGGCTGATTATGACGCTTAATAAGGTAATATCAAGTTATCATCACCATTTCTTTTCTTTTACCCATAAGTTACGTTCTAAAATTTATCTGTTTTTTTTTCTCTCTCTTTAGTAATCTTCATTGGACACCTTTCGCATTCAGGACAACAATTCTGTTTTACGCTAGCACCATCGCTTTTGCAGGTCTCCGAGGGTACATGCTTAGTCTATTCTAATCCTTTTAAATGTGATTTGCTCCTAATATATCCCAGTTATTCATGTTAGATATTTTACTGTTAGCCTGCATCATCCCACTGCTGGGCAAAGGCCTCTCCCCATGACTTTCAGCTCATTCGATCCAGGGCTAAAGTGGACCACTGGTCGTTTGTTTTGTTTAGCTCGTTCTGCCATCTTCGGTGGGGTCTGCCGCGACGCCTTCTAGCTGTGTCAGGGCTCCACGTGGTGATTATTTTGGCCCACAGCTCATTGGGCATACGGCAGACGTGGTCAGCCCAGTCCCACTTCAGCTTAGTGGCTTTTTGAGCAACATCAGTAATCTGTATTTTAGAGCGCAATGTAGTGTTGCGAATATGGTCTAGTCAATTTGGCGCCTAGAATACTGCGCTCCATACCACGTTGGCAAACCTTGAGTTTGGACTTTTGAATGTTTGTCAATGACAAAGTCTGGGATCCATAGTTCAGAATGGGAAGGATGCACATGTCCATAATTTTTCGCTTTATTGTCAAAGGCAGATTTCCTTTCATAAGCTCTTTCATGGACCAATAGCTCTTCCAGGCATTTTCGGTTCGTCTTGACGTCAAGACCCTTGTCTTGTCTGGAGTGAAGAGAGACTAACTGGTCCAAGTAGATGTATTTCTCACCATTCACTCTGATCCTATATTTCGTGGTTTTGGATATCAGCTTGGTCTTCCACATGTTCATCGCCAGTCCAACCTCAAGGGCTGCATCACTGAGTTGGTTTAACATCAGCTCCAGTTCTGCCGCCGTGGAGGAAAATACGACAATGTCGTCAGCAAAGCGGAGGTTTGTTAATCGCGCCCCGTCGACTGTCAGAAAGTGTATGGTTGACAAATATTTATATATTTGTCAACCATATTTGGCATATTTGGCTGTGTGTTTGATTAACTTCCGTTGCATTGATAAAACGCCCTAAATTTACCCATATTTTATTAAAGGTAATCACAACGAAGCAACGCTGCACACACAAACATGCATTATGAAAACAAGCAATTACAGGCTTTGGTCGTTGCCGCAATGGGTCTGTGTAACATTTAGTTTGACGGATGATTAAAGTGTAGCCAGTTATTTTGACCTCACAAGCAAGCCACTCTATTTCAATATTAACGAACTACACACACGTCTATTGTACGTTGACTCTGCCATAAGGTTGGCGTCCCTAACCGCCCTAATCGTCCGTCCTTTTCTAAAGCACGTCGCCTTTCATGGGGCGGTATACCCCGTCGTAAATGATGCCCGCCTTCATAAAAACATCACATGATTCGTAGATCCATTTCTGTATTTTACTACCGTTTTACGTCTTTATGGGGACCGTGGTCCATCAACGCTTTATGCCTGCTCACACAATTAAATATACCCCATTTATCTGGTTGCATCATGTAAGTTTACGGCACTTGCTGAACGGATTGGCTGACATTTTGCAAACTGGTTTGTTCTAACTCTACACGCTAGTAAACAAAACGTTAAAAGCATATTACAATGATGTAGAATCATTGAAGTAAACAATATTTAATTAAAACACCGAGGATAACTGAGCAGTTAAAATGTTCACGTTGTAATCAGAGAATGGCCTTTTTGTCACGGTATTTTTTTACTTCAGGCGTTTTAAAAAAGTCTCTTGATACGAAGGCATCTATTAAAATAATAGTGGTTATGGATTCCATTTCATTTTAATGGTCAAGTTTAACTTATAGAAACATATAGAAATAAGGTTAATTACAAAACAATACCATTTATTTTATCATCAAGATATAAATTGTTTACTAGTTGACTACTTATGGACAGAAACCTTTTTCGTTAACATCATGACGCACCTGAAGGCTTAGTAAAAAACTTTAGCGAACAATACTTAGAAATCTTAGGACAAAAATAGAATGAAGGGGCGGGCGGTGGGATTTCTCAAATCTAACATCTGTTCGCAAGTAACTGCTTAGCAAGGGACAACCAGGTGCCAAGGCTCGGGGGGACCAAGGGTGCGACGACCTCGGGCCCTATCGCTCGTGTTCATCGTCACGCAGACGTCACAACATCTATCACACACAAATATTGACTCTCCTTCAAACAGTTTAAAGATCAATTTGGAACTTCCTACAGACTCCTGCCATTTGCGAGAAAATCTTCAATTAAGTATTCCTAATTTATTCATGCGATATTTAAACTTTTAAGATTGTAGGTTTGTCTTTGTGTGTTATAATTTGATATCTAGATGTTCTCTAGCAGTTACTTTCATCATAGTAGCCGCCGGCATTTTTATTTTACTACTCAGATGACCCTGATGTCAAAGTGAGATGATAAAATTATCTACATTGTCAATGCCAATAGGTACGCTGCAAAAATACTGTGCGTTTTTATATTAAAGTTTATAAATAGATTAATTTCTGTTATGCACGTTTATTCTTATTGTTTGTAAGTAAATGAATAAGTTTGCTCACCCTTTGGAAATTAGCTTCAATAAAAATATCTTAGTTTTGGGCCGATTTAAGGTGAGTATCGAGAAAGGTGGTATCATCAATGAAACTATTTTTTTAATTTTTTTATTCCGGTATCGCTAGCAAATATGGCATACTTTGTACAATGTGGATATCCGGTACCGATACCTACTTTTAAACGCACGTGACAAAGTACTTGTACTCCATAAAGAGTCATTCGCTACAATCAATTCTAATAAAAACTGAAATTCGATCTCAGCATTGCAGAATGGACTAGTAAGTAAGCACTAAGTATTTCTTTTAAAACGGCCATGATTCATTCAATCAAGCCAAGGGTCTTCTAAGGCGATTCGTTGGACACTCATTCGGCAGCGTTACAAAAGTGATTCATGGCTTTCAATGGACTCTATGGCCAGGAAAAAAGGCCAGGTGGCACGCTTACAAAGCAGCAACAAAAAAAACGGCCACCAAACCTGCAGCACATCACATGGGAGAGTGTATGGGAATTTGGATTTAGGCAGTATAAAGAGAGTGTTGATAATCGTTTAGCAGAGATGGATAATAGTTAGGTGCCCGTGATCTTAGGCCGACAAAAAATAAATGTATCGTTGTTAAACACGTGCATGGACTGGGGAATCATAATCAGGTGGGCGACCAGCTTTATATGACGCTACAAAAATGTTTATATTGGCAACATAAACTTTTTGGTATCTCGATTGCTTTGAAGCCTGCTGCTTCGATAACTTTATGTAATTTGTTTGCATGACGTGAACAATGTCATTGCGTTTTTATTGCTGTGATCAAATAAGGAAATGCGTTGAGGTCAAATGAGTGACCCAATATTAATATTATGTATTTCGCTTTCCTTTCTAATACACTAGAATGTAACATAGCCGTTAAGCAGTAAGTGCTGTTTTTAATGAACATTCAAGACATGTATAATACATAGGAAAAGTATAAATTACAGCAAATCCTTAAACTTCAATAGCAATAATGAGTAAGGTACTTACATGTTATTAAAATTTTTGGTGAAACAAGACAAAATTTGTTATTTCTCCTTGGATTACTAGGTAAGAATTGAATAGTAATTCAAGTTAGTAATCAATCAGGTAATTTGGTGTTTTGTGTCACAAACAATACAACAATGAGCTTGTTAGCTTTACATTTCCGTTTTTGCAGACTTCTGGATTGGTCTAACCCTAGTGTCATTCATTTCTATAGATTTTTCTATTCTAGGTATCATGATTTCATAGTTTTAACTTGTTTTTAACCCCCGACGGAAACAGGGTGTTCTATGTAAGTTTTTCTTTTATAATTTAAGGATTAAATTAAATACTTTTAATTAATAATATTATTATGTTCACTGTATGTCAAGAGAATTCAAAGGATCCCGGCGGGGTAGTTGCGTAACACGCTATCAGCAGTGATGGTTTTCAAATTGACAGTTCAAAAACATTCTACTTACGTTCTTGAGCAGACAAATTTTTCTAACATAAGAAGCAATAGGATTCCTTTAAATGATTAAGTAGAAATGCGGATGGTCGTTTCTCTATAGAAACGCTCTCGCCTGTTTTCTTTCTGGTTAATAACCATCCCACCAAAAACATTTTCATGTAAAATGTTGCCAAGACGAGACCACATATGGCTCGCACTGTCAAAAAGTTATCAGATCTCATGTAGAGCCAAGCTTCTAACTCTTCTTACTCTACAAGCCCCAACTTCACAAACTACACCTTAGTCAAAATGTGAGGCTTGGCCGTTTCGTTACTACAAGAATTATTGTATAATAGAAAAGTAATGAACAGTGAATACTTTTTTCACCTTACGCCCATGTGATGGTAGCGAAACGGCCTAGTGTACAAATTTGACAACTACTAATGAAAAAGAAAAACATAGGGACACAGTATAATATCCTTCTTATTCAGTTTATGAAATATCTTTTAAATTGGTCCAATATTGGAGGATGAAATAGGCGAGAGCCAAACCTCGAATTACGACATTTTACTTAGGATATTTCAAAAGTCTCTCCGACCGAATTGATCGCGTGTTACACAATTAGGGTGCGGAATAGGGATCCTACAGATTCGAATATAAACTTTTGATATTAAGTCAATTTGTCCGATTGTCTATTACACAGGGAACTCATCTATTTAAAAATAACTATCAGCGGTAGATTGATATCGGTGATGTGCGGTTATTAAATAGTCATATAGAGTAGTTACAGTTATTAAATAGAAAAAATGATGTCGTTACATTCATTTACAATATCATTTAATTTAAATAATTATGGTGATGACGATTTATGGTTATTTTTTTTCTGTTAGCTTATATTGTTGTCCCGCTGCTGGGCAATGGCCTCTCTCGTATTCTTCCACCTTTCTTTGTGCTGTGCCTTCTCTGTCCAATCGGTTAGGAATGAGTCTAAATCGATTTTCACGCCAGCGTTTCTTAAGCCTGCCTCGGTGACGACGCCCCTCTTCAGGCACCCACTGTGCGAAGACTTTGGCCCATCTGTCTAGATGCATCATATAAATGTGACCCGCCCAATCCCACTTCAGCCTCGCAGACTTGTCGCCAACATCGGCGATATCTATCTTGTAGCGTATTGTGGTGTTGCGATATTTGGTCGGCGAGTTTAATTTTTAAGATACTACGCCCATCGCTCTGTGGCTAACCTTGAGTTTTTACTTCTGAGCCTCTGTTAAAGACCAAGTCTGAACGCCACGTTAGGATAGGCAGGATACACATGTCCACAAGCTTGCACTTCAGTGAAAAAAACAAAAACATCATGGGGGCTATTCATATTTGCCCAATTTACCATTTTCCCTATTTTTTTCTTTCCTGTATTTAATTAATTTAATCACATTAACTACAGATAGACAACTGAAGATATACAAAGGAGAGCCATGAAAGGATGTAAAAACCCATTGTCGTAGTAGGTAGATGGATAGGTGAGCAAAAGATAGCAGCAGAGCCGTATGAATAGCGAAAGATGGCAAGGCCAAGCTGATCAATTCTTTTCTTTATTCCGTTATGACAGGGTTACAGCGGTTCTGCACTACATCCGATCCGAATCCGACTTCAATCCGAATTCGGTATTTTCTAAATTCGGACGGATAGACTTCGGATCTAGTGCGCAACCCCTCATACAAATAGGACTACAGTCACTTCGGACCGGCATTTCTCGGATTCGGACGCCAGTACATCAAGCTACTACTATCTGTCAAATTTCTTTAATAAAGGTTCAACTTTATTGCTAAAGCATTAGGTTCAAGGTTGATTGGGAAAATTTGCCAGTTTCGGGTAGCTTGATGTGCTGGCGTCTGTTCATGATGAACTCCGTTGACATTCCTTGTTGCAGAGCCAATATTAGCAAGTGTAAACAGAAGTCACAAACTAATAAACATGTTTACAGTTTACGCCATTTTTTCAGCTTATCATAAAAAACATTACAAAATAGGTAGGTCTACGTACATAGTTGATTATCTAATTGTGTTGATTAACACGAAAATCATTGCAGATAAACATCATTATGCAATACGTCTGTGTATGTTATCATTGGAAACAGTAATGAACTTCGAACGATATATTTCATTACAATGTGAAGTTAGTGCCATTGCCATCATTAATCATAAATCGTTGTGATTTTGATAATGACGCCCTATCAATGGTAATGAAACAGATGCACGTTAATGAGGTGTCGTAAATCAAAAAACGAGGTCATATTACATGTAGGGAAAAGTAGATTATCTTTACAACTGTCAACAAGACATCATTCTAATAGTTGAGAAACATTATGATGTTGAAAATTGTTTTATAAATGTTTCACTATTATTTATGTAAGATATTTTATTTAAAGCTTGATTATAATAGGATATTAACACTAGTTTTAATTTCAAAAAAATTGGTGAGCAAGTGGTAAACAAGTGGCCATATGGTTTAGAATTTAGAGGAAAGATTTTTTGTACTGTATAAGTAATCCGGCAGCTGTTGGTACTTTCACCTGCGCGGGCGGCGCCCGAACATTATCATTGCGGCTATGCGCCCGATTCGCTTACCTAATATACGGAGTTTGCGAAACTGGGCCCAAACGGCTAGACACGCGCTGAATGCCTACGGTTTAGAAATAGGAGCAATCTGATGGAGCATTGGAAATGGTTAAAATAAACTTTAAGGTTTAATTTAATTAACAGGAAACGAGAAGTAATAAAATGTGCCACACTAAATTCAAAAGACTTTTTTTTTTTTGTTAAATCCGACAGCAAAAAATTCGGGTGATCAATACAAAATTATACGACGGGCTTGAAGTGTTTTGTTTACGCAAAAGAAAAAAAAACATTATCCTGCAGATAATATTTTTTTCTGCCATGCAACAGCAGGAAACACTGCTTGAATAAAACTCACCCAAAACTGGTTTTTATATTTTGTGAGGCGGCGATTTTATTATGTACAATGACTTGATAGAGATAACTATTGTTTCTAGTTGTTTTCAGACTGAAACAGGTTTACTTTCTTTGTTTTGCTTTGAAAGGTGTCTTAAATTATACTTACTTGACCAGTATAATACTAATATCATGTTCAATTACTATAGACAATTAAGCCAGCAGCTTATATAATATGAATTTAGAATAATAGCTTCATTACAAAGATAGACAGAAAGTTTATTACTTTGGAAATTAGGTAACTACCTACTTACATATTAAATATTGTTGCTTAGTTAATTAAAAATGTTGCAGAAATTCTTCAGGAATTTCCAGTTCTTAGATTGTAAATAACTTTCCTGTAAAAAGTCATCATCTGCCTAGCCTTTTCCCAACTATGTTGGGGTCGGCTTCCAGTCTAACCGGATGCAGCTGAATACCAGTATTTTACATGGAGCGACTGCCTATCTGACCTCCACAACCCAGTTATTGGGTAATACGATACCCCTTGGTAAGACTGGTTGTCAGACTTTCGGGCTTCTAACGAGCCGCAACGACTGTCAAAGATCCACGAATGACAGCCGGGACCAACGGCTGAACGTGCTTTCCGAGGTACGGAGGGGTCTCGGTATGTAAAGATGGTCACCCATTCACAGACCAACCGCGGCAAGTGTAGCTTAACCTGATCGATCGACCTGTGCGGCTGTTATTATTTAGCCACGGGCCCCTCAAAAAGTAAAAACTCATGAAGTAAAAAATTTGAATTTACCGAAATTATTAGTAAAAGAGGAAGTACTTGCAATCATTGCAATTTAAACCTTACGAGAATGGCATTATAAAAGTTAGATGGTGAGTGTTGGTGATTTGCAATAACTATATTAAAGTTTATTACTTTCCTTTATTGATTGCAGAATATTTTTGATTTGTTTATAATTCCTGGAGCTAGTCTGTTGAGTCAAGTGAAGCAACAAGTGCAATAAACCTTGCTCTCCAAAATTTCTGCAACCAAGTATAATTTGCAATTCTTTATGAATAATGCAAGTATTACATAAAGCATACAACGCATGGAAAATAACTGTATTACAGGCATATAAGACTAATTAGGAGTACAATTTATTAGAAGAGTTTTACTTATGTCTTTTGGGCTTTGAGTAAATAACTTTCACCAGCAGTTAAGTGACCTACACATTTTTTTTTCTTAATTTTTCTATTTCCTAGTGGGTATGGTGTTAGTTAAATGGACTTTTGTTTTCTTTCCCACAGTTCTTAGTAATACATCATTGTGTACCTAACTACCTACCGAGCATTGTCAAATACATGGAATATCTTACAAAACTGTCAATCTCTATAGAAGCAGTGCTTACTTTAATTTTGTTTTTATTGGATACTAAGGATTATGTTTTTATTGATTATACAAATTGCATAATATTGAACGTAAGTATGTCTAACTATTTAGTGAAGAATATTATCTTGCAAAAACAAATTTCTTATCAAAGAAAATAAACTATTATACAGCACATAATTACATACCATTACGAAATAAATGTTAAGATTTTCAAATAGTATTTAATATTCGTATTAATGTACATCAATTAACAGTATGGTTAATAATGTTGTGAAGCTATCAGAAGTTTCTCAACACAGTTGTTGCAACGACTCGTAACTCATTCATTAAGCTATGCAACATTACCTTGTCTACATGAGTGGCTGTTATAGCTTCTAAAACTAATATTGGACACATTCAACATCATTCAAATATTCATTGTGAAAGATTCAAATGCACAACCTGGTTCTGTTAGTAATTGAATGCTCTAGAGCGGGACAGCTTAGTCGTTCACCTGTTCCGATCAATACTTCAAGTTGACTGGTCTGTCAGGTGGTAATCAACTTGTAAGTTGATGACCTAGATTAGATGCTTTTATAATATGCAAGTAGGTTAGCAGTTTCTTTAAAATTCACAGTAGGAAGTTTTCAGAGTAGATATTATGTGAATTACTTTGTAAGGATTGATAACACTGGAATTCAATTGGCTAAAAAAAGTCAGTGACATTCATTTGTACTATACTCAAAGTGGTAGGTATCACAATTGGTTTGCTGGCCTTGCTATAAAGTATTTCCCCTTTTTAATAGTTCTCAGAATAAGAATTCTACTAATTCTAAGAAACCATTAAATCCTCAGATAGTAGGTGTTGTTTTTTTTTTCTTACTTGATCACTTACATCAGAAATGTTTTGTTTATTAAGTATGTCAAAGTTGAGAGAATGAGGGGTGAAATAACAACATGGAAAAATTGAATTACTTTTAAATTTTGTTTCAGCATTTAATGATAGGACAAACTTCTTAATAGGTTACGACAAACCTGAACTAGGATTAGTGTTTTAATTAAAAAATGTAACACTAGTGTTACTTTTTATGGCAAACAGGATGTTATATTCATTGAATAACAATTTCAGTTCTAATAACCTATCCTTACTTAATTCTATATTATATCATTATTAATAATGTAAGATACTAAATGCCAGTATTGTTTATTAGCAACTTGGAACTATAGTTCATAAATTAAATAGATAATTACTTGACCATAACATTATCATTAACAAACATACAGCGCCATCTTTTGTCATAATGTAGTACTAAGTAAAGAATTGTTGATTAGTGCTATGAAAAAAATGTTGCCTTGAAATTATAATCTTTACCAAACTGTACTTGTTTCTTATTTTTATGGCACTGAAGGAACCATATCCTGAAATCCTTCAATGAAAGCAAAAAGAGAAACTATCTTATTTCAAATATTGTTTTACAATGATGAAACTAACTTGAGGTTTAGAACTGTTAAGTTTGATTTCCATTGCTTGATGCAATCACAAGGCAAAGGCAATACTTTTAAATTATTGCATGATTCTTGACATTGAAAATGTATTTCCCATTTTCATTTTATTTCAACAAACCTTTACTGAAAAATGATTCTTGTTACATGTTAAAATACTGCTGAAATGTTAAAAATAATTTGTAATTGTTCATTATCAAAATTTATGCAACATTAGTGGGTGAACTTGCATAGTCAGGCAAATGTTGACAATATTTCAGAAATGTGTGGTCAGCCATTAACAGTTTCTTTGCATGAAATATGATATCACAGTATGTTCCACTTATTTTTTAGTTCTTATATCCATGATTGAGAAATATATTTCTTTTAGAAACCAATTCATAGTTCCTGCAACACAGATTCTACAGAAATATTCCTACAAACAAGTTGTTGTTCAATGGTCTAGTGGAAATGATAATGCAAATCTGATTGCTCAAAATTGTAGTACACTAATTTTTATACCAAATTATACTATTAGAATCAACTACATCGACAAACATTGCGCGGTGTTTTTCCAGTAGGTAAACCCGATAAGTAAGACTTGTTCGTCTTGAATGTTTTTATTCTGAATTCAATTGATATCTCTCGCAGGGGCACAATCTCTCCTAACGTAAAACGGTAGCGAGGAAAAAAGTACGATTTGTAACATAACTCCACGGTAAACGTCGAATTCCGCAACAATAAGTCCGAATTCTCTAATTATAGCCGTATGAAATGTAAATCTGTGAAAATAACAGAGCAAATTTTCTACATGTTGACGTGGCGTGACATTGGAGAGGAGTATAAATCGCAATGCTACCTACATGAACTTGTTTTGAAGCCAATTATCATAATTAGAAAACTGATTTGTTGGAATAAAACTACTAAATTTGCAGTTTCATTTCAATTACTGTAATATAAGTATGGCGCCTGACATTGTTGGCTTATCTTTATTTTGGTCTAACAATATGGCGATTGGACTTACCCTATTATTCCTAAGGAAGTCTTCAATAGCTTTCAGCGCTGAATCCGTTAATTTCACAAACACTAGTTCCTTGTTTTCTTTATAAGTAGACTCCGATGATAACCCATACTGAACACCTGCTGGCAAGGCCGCCATTTCTTATTCACTATTCGCACTGTAGACCAGCTGACTTCTTTGCTAGTCGTCACGATTCATATCATTCACACATTTTCTTAACCGTAATCACAAATTCACAACCTATATAAAATTATAATTACAACAACAAAAGGGTTTTAGAAGTCCAAATTAACAATCTTTTTGTAACCCCATCGACTCGGCCTTTGTTGGCAGCGCTCTCAGTCTGCAAGGCCGCACTGACTGTCATGCGCAATGGCGCTTTTGACAGGAAACGCGAGCATTCACTGAGACACTAGCGCCAATAAGCGGTTGGTAACAAGTATTTTAAACTGAGACTAACTTCAGACCTGTCAAAATTTACAATATTTTTTTATTTTTCGCTCAATAACAAATGAAAATCTGTGATTTCACAATGATAAACTCATGAAAAGTGTTTACTTCATCTTTTTAACTTCAATTAAGTGGCGATGCGTTAGTTTTAAAGACTATTTCAATGCACTCAATTTTGGAGGTTATGTTTCATCTAGTTTCGTAAGACACCTCACTTACGTGTTATTGCTTCTCGTATCTGTCGAGTTCATTTAGTTTAAAAAACTATTTATGGTTGTAAACCTATTTATTGATAACACATTTGCAATTCCATCACAGACGGTGAGTATCAATAATTAGTACTTATATCTACTTTCTTGTGTCGTGTTTAATTAACTTATGAATGTGGTATAGTAATCTAAAAAATCTGTTCTAGATTAGGCAAAAGTTTAACCTAGATTTATTTATCATTTTTCAGAATTTGCTTATTTATTAGCCATGGCTACTTGGGAGGAAAAAAAACAACTAATAACTCGCAATTTGCAAGAGTACCTGGGCGATGAAAAGCTCACTGAAATCTTGAAGCAAAGAGATCTTAAAATTTATTGGGGTACAGCAACAACCGGACGGCCTCATGTGGCTTATTTCGTTCCTATGTCGAAGATAGCCGACTTTCTAGTGGCTGGATGTGAGGTGACTATACTGTTTGCTGATTTACATGCTTATTTAGACAATATGAAAGCACCTTGGGAACTTTTAAACCTCCGTACTCAATATTATGAAGCTGCTATTAAAGCAATGCTTCAATCAATTGGTGTACCACTAGAGAAATTAAAGTTTGTAAAGGGTACCGATTATCAGCTTAGCAAAGAGTACACTCTTGATGTGTACCGTATGTCATCTGTTGTAACAGACCATGATGCTAGAAAGGCAGGAGCTGAAGTGGTAAAACAAGTTGATCATCCATTACTTAGTGGGCTTTTATACCCAGGACTTCAAGCTTTAGATGAAGAGTATTTGAAAGTTGATGCACAGTTTGGCGGGGTTGATCAAAGAAAAATATTTACAATGGCTGAGAAATATTTACCACAACTAGGGTATGCTAAGAGAGTGCATTTAATGAACCCTATGGTACCTGGTCTCACGGGTGGAAAAATGTCAGCATCCGAAGAAGATAGTAAAATTGATCTTTTAGACAACCCTGCTAATGTGAAAAAGAAGCTAAAAAAAGCTTTTTGTGAACCTGGCAATATTACTGATAATGGTGTTTTATCATTTACCAAGTATGTAGTGTTTCCTCTAATGAAAGATGGTGAAACCTTCAAAATAAGTAGAGCACCTGAGCATGGTGGTAATGTTGAATATACAAAATTTGAAGATCTTGAAAGTGCATATGCTAAACAGGAAATTCATCCAGGAGATTTGAAAGCTAGTGTTGAGTTGGCTATAAACAAGCTTTTAGGTCCTATTCAAGAAATATTCAAACAACCTAAGCTTCAAGAGCTGGCCAAGAAAGCTTACCCACCTCCAGCTAAAGTTAAAGGAAATGCACCTGCAGCAGCTGATGAAATAACACCTGCAAAACTCGATATTAGAGTTGGACGTATAGTGGAAGTTTCTAGACATCCAGATGCTGATGCTCTCTATGTTGAAAAGATTGATTTGGGTGAGGAAGAACCAAGAACTGTGGTTTCTGGTTTAGTAAACTTTGTGCCCATAGAAGAGATGCAGAACCGAGATGTAGTGGTTCTCTGCAACTTGAAACCCGCTAAAATGCGTGGTGTCGAATCTAAAGGTATGGTTCTTTGTGCTTCTGTTGATGAACCTAAACAGGTTGAGCCACTCTTCGCCCCAGAAGGTAGCAAACCAGGCGATAGAGTGGTAATAGAAGGATATGAAACAGGGGAGCCTGATGATGTTTTGAATCCCAAGAAAAAAGTTTGGGAAAAGTTGCAAGTTGACTTAAAAACTAATGAGAGCCTTCTGGCAGTTTGGCAGGATAATAAACTGATTAGCAAAGTAAATGGAAACCCTGTTACAACTAAATCTATGAAGAATGCACCTATAAAATAGATGCTTAATTTATTTATTTGACTGCTATTTGCTAAAACTCTGGCATTTTCTTAGCATTTGCTACACAATCCTCCTCATTATACTCTTCCAGCAGAAGTCTAATAAATTATTTAAAGTTTTGAACATTTCAAATAAAATATTATATATTTTTATATTTGTATTGTTTAATTTGAATCACAATTATACATTTTATAACAGACAAGTCACTTTCTGGCTTTGTAGCCGTTTACTTTGAGCGCCATCTCTTGGATATATTTTGGTGTCTGCTATAGTCATCAGATGGCACTTTTGTGCTGAATAACAAGAATAAAGAAAATAAATAATTTAGAAGTTAATATTTTCCATCATATTGGTTCCTTTTTAATTGTGTCATTTTGAGAGCTTCTTTGTGCCTCCTGACTAATAGATTCTTTTTGCCACTGAAGTAAACACATTTCGTATTGACTTGGACTATCAACAATTTCGTCCAAAAGTAATAGGATTTTTCTTCGAAAAACTCTCATTTGACATTCGGATAATGCATTTACTTCTGGCAACAAACTTAATAGAAACATTTTTCTAGAGTCGTCGACCACCTCATTGTTATTATTTGGTCTTTGTTGCAAATATTTAATGAAGTTGTCGCTAGTCTTAGATTTTTTTCTTGAAGGTTCTGGAATTTCGATTTCTTGATACTGAAGTTGTAAGGGAGAAGTGTCTTTATCATGATCGTGGTAACCATTTACTTCTTCATCTGTTTCAACATCTATTTGTTGCAAAACAGTCTCTTGTAGTTTTGAAGATCTGATGTATGGTAATACAAATTCCATTTCATCGTGCAAATAATACTTCCTCTTTCCTGTTCCATCTGGGTTTAGTCTCAAACTCCGCAACAGACCATAACGCAGATTTTTCCACTTTTCTTTACATTCGGCAACTGAAACAGAAAATAAAACCTCTTTGTTTAATCCCCACAGATAGGTATTATCATCACAAAAATCACATTTCTATTACCTACCTACATAAGTATAATAATCACAATCTTGCTTTCATATTCAGCGTACCTAGTCTAGTCGGCTATATCCTCATGCGCCAAATGCATGCGATGTCAAATGCAACTCTATCGTATTTACGTCTCGTCTCTTGTCATCAAATTAATAATAAAAACGTCTTACCTGACATTAGAGTTTGGCTGGCCACATCGTGCCACGCTTTGTCACTTATATCCTTTTTCAGGTACTCAGCTAAATTATAATTGTACAGACAGGGAAACTTTTCAATTGCTTTCACTAATTGCATGTTTTTATCACACATGATTGTGGAAATGTTGCTGCCTTGTTAGTGCTCCTCGTGCTCGAGTTGGACTGGCGATGGCGTCATGTCAGCTACGCGACATGGCGCTATTCGTGTTGCGTCGTTGTCGCGGTGACGCAACTGCCATATCGAGCTCCTATTGGTCACTGTCATTTACGTCATATTTGAATACATTCACTGGGTGCAGTGGCCAGTGTCGCGAGCGCCGACTGGTAGCATAATTTTATATCATCGGAGTTTGTTGTTTGTAGAATAAGGAAGGAATAGCGAAAACAATGATAAGTAAATATAAATACAAAACTATCGTTATGCAATTAGCGCCACAGGTATTTTTAGTTGTCCAATGCCCATCTCGCAGCATTCGTTCATAGTCCATTGATGTTATATTATTGTATCCGCTTGCAACAGTGTAGGTACCTACCTACCTATATTACGGGTACCTAGGTACCTACCTTATTTTTTGAAGCAACCTAACTTCAGTTATTTGCTGTTATTTTGGAAGGTTCAAAGAGGGGGAATGCACTATTTTCAGTAGTACCAGTAGTGCTTTAAACATTCGTTTATCATAATAATCTGGGGCTAAAAGTCACTATTGACCTATGAATCCCAACTTAGTTATAGGGAAGTAGGTAGGTCAACGACCATGAGGTAGGTGCACCAGCGTCTACTGCCGTAAGTAGTGTGATTTGAGCAGTACCTTAGCTTATTAGCTAGTACCTAAGTAAAATCGTTTATTTCATACTTAATTCAAAATTACAATATGAAGGTATCGTTGGTCCCAAACTAGGCACAGCCTATGTCTTGGGCACATCAAGTATGCCTTTTTAGGGTTCCGTACCTCGAAAGGAAAAAAACGGAACCCTTATAGGATCACTTTGTTGTCCGTCCGTCCGTCCGTCCGTCTGTCTGTCTGTCAAGACTCATTTTCTCAGGAACGCGAACGTAAATCCCGTTTAATGGATTTTAAACCAGAGATAAACTCCATTGCTATGGGATCCATTTTATAGTAATGCACATTTGCCCAACCCTTCGGAGAATACAGGCGTGATATTATGTTATGTAATCAAGTAGGCTATAAAACTTATCGCATTTGAGTTTACTACAATGCAGGCTTCATTGTTTAGAGACAGGCAACGCCATCTGTTGAGTTCCGTTGGATTTAGAATTACTTATCTATACATACATATAATAAAACACTAAAAAAACTGTCTGTACATTGAATATATTAAAAAAAATAATAATTGCGGGGGGTTTAGAATCAGTAATAGGGCACGAATCAAAAAAAAAAAATTCTTTCTGTTTGTCTGTGTGTCTGTTTGTTTGTAAACGCTAATCTTCGGAACTGCTGGACGGATTTGAATGATTTTTTTTGTTGTATAGGTATGATGTCTGGGCAACATATAGGCTATAATTTATCTTGGAAACTTGAACAACTGATGCAGAACCGCAACAGACCAGGCAGACCAGCTAAACTATAAGAGATACAAAAATGGTACCATAGCAAAAATTGTTCCACGTGATGAACATTTTCTGCTGAGAGAATAAATTTGAAGATCTGGAACACCTGATGTGGAACTCCAAGAGCCCAGCTGCACCATAGCACATATAGGAATGACGTCTTAGCAAAAGTTGTTCGGTCTGATGGGCATTTTCTGTTGACTTAAAAAAATCGAAGATCAGAAACATCTGATGTGGAAATCAAAGCTATCACTAATTTCACTGTATAATTATAAAATAACATAAGCTGGGAGTACCTCCACTACGCGGTGAAGGCGGTAACAGTTTAGGACTGATTTTCGATGACGATGGTATATCATTGAAAATTTGACTCTACTGGCCAAAACTCCCATTTATTTTTTTATTTGGCTATAATTTATTTGGAAAATGGAACACCTGATGCAGAACCGCAACAGACCAGCTAAAGTATGAGATGAAAGTATAAGAGATATAAAAATGGCGCCATAGCAAAAATTATTCCACGTGAAGACTATTTTCTGCTGTGAGAATAAATTTGAAGATCTGGAACACCTGTTCTGGAACTCCAAAGCCCAGCGACACTATAACATATATAGGAACGACGTCTTAGCAAAAGTTGTTTAGTCTAATGGGCATTTCCTGTTGACTTACAAACATGAAAGATCTGGAACGTCTCGAATCATCTCGCGCATCCCGTTGTTTTCCAGTCGCCGGGCTCATAGAATTCGACATCAGACGTTTCAGATCTTCGATTTTGACGACCCCGTTCTCGCTGGCAAAAGCAACAGGATCCGCGTACGAATTCGCGGGCAGAAGCTAGTCGTACCTACTTCGAATTCGAACGCTTCACAGAATACTTCTGATAAACTTGAATAATATTTTTGTTCAGGCAGAAAGTAGATTTGTAGTGTTCAACGGTTCAACCAATGTAGAGGTGAGAGTTCCATTCCCTTTCCCGGTTGAATTGATTGGGAATGACCGGATTGCGTAGGTAATAGGAGTTAGGACGCCCCCAGGCTAGGTGGAGCAACGTTCTTCGCAGGGTGGCTGGTAGCAGCTGGATGAGAGTTGCCGAGAATCGAGCTAAATGGCGTGCAATTGGAGAGGCCTATGCTCAGCAGTGGACTGCAGGCTGTAGGCTGATGGTGGTGATTATGATAACCGAATTACTGTTTATAGGATTCTGATCAATGGTAATTGGCATAGATATACCTAATATGAAAGAAGTATGGTAATTGGACACAGTATGTTATTGAATTAGAACTAACTGAACCCAAACACAGCGTGAGTAGCTACGTATTTATCGCGGATATTTTGTGTTGTGATTCCTGACCCGACCACGACATGGAACGGAGATTTTACTATGGCACAAATTGGTTATTTTAATTGTGTTTTATTGTGCCACTTATACCAGGAATTTGTGCCTTGTACTTTTTGAGTAATAAGAGTACGATTGTGGTCAGGCTGGGGATCACGATTCCTGACCCGACCACAACCAGATCTAATAAAATATCAATAGTGGGAAGTTACTGATTATGCCAAAAATATGTGTCAAATTGTGCCTATGGCACATGAAATTCTTTTACTATTTATATCACAGAATATATCTTGATTCGGATAAAATTGAATAATCAAGAAATAAAGTGTGTCAATCACACGCTATGCAATTTTACTACGAGTTTGCAAGCAGTTTTATTTTGTGAAATTATGCTATATATAAAGCACTTTATTATTTTATTATACTGGATGTGTTCACGACTTCGTACGCGTATATATGTATTTATAACAAAAAAATTACAACCACTGTGTTTTGTAGCATAATATTAGTCTCTTAAGCTTCTATAAAAAACCGGTTAAATGCGAGTCGGGTTCATATCCTGAGGGTTCCGTAACCCACATCATAACGATAAGTTGAAATTTAAACATAAATTAACTCGTTTAAACAGTAGGTACCAGTACAAGCTGAACCCTTGCTGCAAACTTTTACTATTAATACAGGGGGTCAAGAAGTTAATAGTTACGAATTAACCTTTTAAAATACAAAAACATAGTTTTCAGACTTTTTCCTTTACTTGTGATGTAAGATCTTGCATCTTGCCAAATTTCATGATTCTAGGTCAACGGGAAGTACCCTATAGGTTTTGATTCCCGAGCGATTTCCATAGAAATTGACCAAATAAGCGACATAAATGGTCATATCTTTTTTAATTGCGTTGACTTGGAAATTTGTTTTTTTTTGCCGCAAGGGACCGCATAATCAATTGTTAATTTCAACTTGACATGTCGACGCGTTACATTGTCGATTATAATATTTTCTAGATCTATGATTCACTATTTAACGGAAATGCACTTATCATATGTTCAACTATTGTTATTTACGTAACGAGGTACGACTCTTTTTGCTTTTAGTTTTAAAGCTGAAATGTGGGTAGTTGGTATATTTTTTTCGTAAGTGCCTGATTTGAGTACTTATATCAGTTATTTAGTAAAAAATGAAGCGCGGAAAAAGATTGTCAGTGTCGTTAAAAGAACAAAAAATTGAATTTTTAAGACACAAAGAACTTTTTACCAGTAAGAATAATTTTTTTTTTTTTTTTTTGTTTAATTTGTAAGAATAATTTCAATTAAACCATGTACAGGCACTTGCGAATTGTCAAAATTAAATAGTCGGTCAGTTAGTCAGAAAGTTGAAGCTAGTTCAAAATAAGTAGAATTCAAATGTTTAATTGCAGACTAAATTATACATAGAGTGTGACTACTTGACTTAATGCGTAATGTGTGCCATAGGCACAATTTGACACATATTTTTGGCATAATCAGTAACTTCCCACTATTGATATTTTATTAGATCTGGTTGTGGTCGGGTCAGGAATCGTGATCCCCAGCCCGACCACAATCGTACTCTTTTTACTCAAAAAGTACAAGGCACAAATTCCTGGGATAAGTGGCACAATAAAACACAATTAAAATAACCAATTTGTGCCATAGTAAAATCTCCGTTCCATGTCGTGGTCGGGTCAGGAATCACAACACGATATTTTTGGTAAAACGAAAGTTACCGGAAAATTTCTAGTACTTAGGTCAAAACGTAATGATAAGAGGTACCTACCTAAGTACCTATCTATTCATTAGTTAAAGAGAAGCACTAATATTATATGGAAGTCGAACTATCCCGGGGCTAAGTGGACAATAATCATGGTCTCAAGTGTAGGTATTTGGTAAATATGTTAAATATTTGTAGAAATTTCAAACTAGGTAAGTACCTACATGTATAAATGTACCTAACCTGCATGTGGAAACTCTTTTTTAAACTCAAAAACAAAATGCATTTATTTCAAATAATATAAATTGAAAGTAAGATAAACATCGTAAGGAAACTGGCATGTCCTAGAATCAAAAATTCGAAGATAGATATGTGACATCTGCCAAGCCCGCGTGGTGGATTACGGCGCACCCTCTCACAGAGAGGAGGCCCGTGTCCCAGCAGGGAACATTATATAGGCTGATATCTATATGCATCATTATTATGAAAATAAGGCCCTAAATCACACACGTATTTATTGCATTGAAAAACTACGGTTTATCGCTGTGTGTAGGCATGGTCGTCAGTGTTGTACTTAGGTACCTATGACTTGTATGGATCACTATGGAAGCTTGTGGATAGATACGTTTTTTCTAGGTGTACAGACGCCAGCACATCAACCTACACCTAACAGTCACATTTTCCCAGTCAACTTTGAACCTTATGATTCAGTGATAAAGTTGAAAAGAAATTTGACAGATTGTAGTAGGTTGATGTGCTGGCGTCTGTACAAAGGGCGTAGGTAATGCTTATTGTGTAGGGATTTATAATTATAACAAAATAGAGGTCTAAATGTTATAGGTAGCTTGTTGGCCAAATTGTTGGCGAAGGTTCATCAAGCTATAGGTACATTTCCAGTTTTGGCCGACCTCGCATAGTATAGGTTTTTCGTACAATCACGAGTCAGCTAATACTGGTTACGTATAGCTTCATGTGTAGCCGTGCGTTACCTGTAGCATGTAAGTAGGTACAGGTACTTCTGTATTTGAACGTATAGGTAGGTAAAAGGTGAAAAGTAGAACTGAAACATTCAGCATTCACTGAAGTCCAGCACACTAATTGCGTAACACACTATCAATCGGAATCGGAATCATTTTGAAGCAAATTGCTAATCCATTGCTTCATAAGTTCGAAAAATTTGTCTGCTCAACACGTAAAATATAACGCAATGAATGTTGTTGAACTGTCAAAATGAAACCGATTCCGATTGATAATGTGTTACGCAATTGCCCCGCTGGACAGAATAGCTGGAAACAGTACTAGATTAGTATGGCTATTAGAGACAATCATCTGATCATCGTACCTACACTAAGTACCTACCTACCTATAACTTCTAAGAAGGTAGGTACTGTCTGGTTTAAGAGGACAGAAATACTTGTTGATTCTGTTAGAGGTCCTTTTGGATTTTGCCAGAATTTCAACAAATAATCATCACATTTCCAGAAATAACAATAGCCCAGAATAAAATTTATTAATTAAAGCTCTGAATTCATTGTGCTAAAGTTGGCCCGAACTGCCGCATTTCATACATAACTTATTAGGCGGGCCAGGTAACTGGATAATAATAAAAGTAGGCCGTGAATGCATCGCAGCTGAATACAATAAATGCATAGCGATAAAATTAGATATTCAATAACGGGAAGGGGTCGGAGGTCCGCCATTTTGGAGCTTCGGTCAGACGGGGCTACGGGTGAAGGGGGATCGCGCATGCGCAAAGCTTGCACCCGCACCCTGTTAGGGCCGGGACTTCTGCAAGTGCGATGTCAAAAAACACGTTATTCTCTCCCCTAATTCTACTAACCTAGTACGTCTTAATAAGAGAAATTAATGATAAACGCCCTGATTCCTGTGATTTGATCGTTGACACGTAATCTCCGACCGGGAACCGAGGATTTGTGAAGGACTCTTGAAATATTTATCAGCCCGAACAATGACAGGGAACGGCTGATTGGACAGTGATTCATTTGTGTTAATATTTATGTGAGAACCTCGGACATCTTTCGGTAAAAACCTATGAACGATTTTATGATCCCCGAGGGTTTCATGTGTCGGTAAACTTTGTGATTGTGCGTTCAGTGTCAAGTGACTTTTCGCGTAAAAATTGCGACTATTAGTGAGCATAATAATGGGATGACATTAAAGACAGATGGAAAAGGTTTGGCGTCGGGTTGGTCTCCATTCCTCCCGGAAGAAGAGGGATGGAAGCGGGACTAGCACAAGCAAGGAAGTGACGCCATCTGCCGCCCCACCACCGCCACAAGAGGCTGAGTACCAGAACATACACACACTGAGAACAGCTGACTTGATAAGACAAAGGCAGGGTGAGGGCGAGAAATCGACTCTACGCTCATCGTACATTATCAGAAACGGGGATAATTTTATTTTGGTTGAGAGGAGACGTCGCAGGCGTCGTCGAAGTGGAACGAGGGCTTCTTCCGGGAGCAGACATCACACTCCACCCGTCGAAGAGAACACTCGAACGGAGCAGAAGAGGCGTCCACCGGCCAGATTGAAGATATTCGGGATACAATGGCCGTTGCATTCCAGCGATTCTAGGTAACTGTTAATAATTATTAACTTCAGAAATATGTTCGCCACTTTATCAGCCAGGTTCATTATACTGCAATACGGTAGATTGCACGACATGATTACAGTCCGTCTTATGTAAACTTGCAGCTACGGACGCAACAATGCAACAAGCGTTCGAGGCAAATAATTTGTTGTTTACGCATAAAAAAATTAACGATGGGTAATGATGAATGATTAAATATAAATTAAATTCCCCAATGATGCGCAACTTTGTTTCTTACGTGTGTTGAGTGAGACTAGGTTACATGCACCTGCAGAATAATTTATATCTATAATAAAGGAGATAATAATATATGTGTACAACATTTTGAGCCTTAAAGACTGTACTAAGACAGACCTACTGTTATAGGGATAGGACATGAGTCATACCATCTATAATTGTATGTAGGAGATTCGTGTGACTAAGCGATTTCGTCTAAAGGATTGGCAGATCTTCCTTCTGATAACAACAAACTGAGATCATAAATCCGTTTGATCATGGCAGTTCTCTTTTGACCGTTCATTTTAACGGTAATTGGGAGTCCCATATTAAACAGGAGATGCGTCTATGAGCATAATCTGTTTATATGATTTTACCCTCCCCCATTCACCCTCTTAGGGGTGGAATTTCGAAAAACCCTTTCTTAGTGGATACCTACTCTTCACAAAGAACACACCCTCCCATGTCTCTAGCACCAGCGGTTTAGGCTGTGCGTTGATATATCAGTCAGTCAGGACTTTGAATTTTATATATATATAGATGATGACTTCCTTTACTGACGGGTTCTTTTACTTATCTATGTAGAAGCAAACACACACCTACTAGAACATTCCCTCTTAAATTGATACAAAACCACAATTAAGTGGTTCTCGACCTAAAGTAAATAGAAATGATAATGTTGTCATAAAACAGATAGGGGGCACGTGAACCACACGTGCCGGTTTTAGTACGCTATTGATCAAAAGGGCTGGGCTGAGCCCTCATCGAAGGTATAAATAAGTTATACCTTAGGGAAAAAGCTGTAAGTAGTAAAAATGTGTCAGTAATGTCAGACTGAGTCTCTCTCTCTGAAGAGCAATGTCCTTTCGTACAGATAACCATCATGCATTGTTCAGCACTCTTGTGGGAGTCCTTATTGGTTGCCCTCCTTCCTCCTTCAGGTTTTTGCTCACTGCTGACCGCGCGTCGAGATGTCCCTGACTTCGTTTTTTGAAGATAATAACTTAATATTACGTTTTCTGTATTTACCGAAAGGTTTGGGAGAGGTGTACCAAGTTTTTGAAGACCTCTTCTACCTCTTTGCTTGTAATAGTGCATCGGAGATCTTGTTGTTTAGATATTGCTTTCCCTAATTACCTATCATCATTATCAGTCCATCTTCTACCGCGTCATCTCAATCCCGGTATTGTATACTTGGCAAAAGTTCTAGTCATGACAGTCTACTGTTTTTAATCTTCTTTTCTGGCCTCTCATCTGTCTGATAAATTACTATTTTTGCAACAATTAAATTTTTTGTCTGGTAACGATCAACACAGCAAAATTTCTTTTTCAATTACGGTGTTGATTTCTATCAGTGTTAATCATGTGTTGTGATGAGAAGGCAAAAATTATGACTTCGTTCACATTTATATAACGGCTTTAATATATCTATCAGGCAAGCCGGTTTTAACAGACGACTTCCTTTTTATGTTGATAATAATGGATTGGCAAAGGCCTTTCGACCACCATAGCAAAAATACGGCTTGTCAATCTTAGAGACATTAAAGTTTATAACATCTTGATCTAAGCCCTTGCTTGTATCCTAATTCTGTCCATTATTAAGCCCCTTTAAGTCATAAATTCAGAGATGTCTCGGTGATCAACAGGTTCAATACAGGCAGTGATCATGCACATACTTGTCCGAGGCTCTCTGAATATCAACTTCAAGCTTGAGCGAACTCGTTTGATGAAGTTTAGGCTCCGTCCAAATATGCTCCAAGCTATGCTAAGAAAATAAGAAGTTTACGATATGCAACCCGCACTGAGCCCGCGTGGTGGATTACGACCTACTCCCTCCCGCAGAAAGAAGAGGCCTGTGTCTCAGCAGTGGGAACATTATCTAGGCTGATTATGTCCTCCGGTCTATGAGGGGGAGTGGGCTATAATCCACCACCCGGACAAAGTACGGGTTGGCAATTTGAAAAGGATTGTAGTAATTACTTTTACTTCCGACGAGTCTTGCATTGTCAATAGCATCCATAAGTTTCACTAACGTGTAGGTCTTTTTTTGCGTTACTGGAACCATTTTCCATTTTCATTCGCAGACACACGTCGATAACTCGCCGGTTCTGCCGGGGAAGACGTTCCCGTGAGGACAACGAGCTCTACCGCTCCAACAGCTTCAAGTTCGAGAGGTTCACCAGGGAACCTCCGGCTGATGAGTTTGCTTCAGGCTCACAGGTAAGTCCACAAAAATGTTAATTCTGAAATGTATTTTTTTTTTGTTTTCTTAGGTACCTACCTATATACCTATGACATGACTATAGGTACTTAGTGTGATATTAAGGGTAGGCGCGCACGAGCCACCGACCACAACCACCGGTGGCTGTCGCCTCTTGCTGCGGTGTTGAGTACTACTGTAAGTAGCGGCTGGCCGCCACGCGTGTGCGACGAATCCTTACAAAACGTCTGAAAAATCATGTGAGGTGCTTGTTTCTGGGCTACCGGTGGCCGTAGCCGGTGGCCGTTTGCGACTAGCCTTAGCCTTCTTAATTATGTTTACAGTCTTACTTACACGATGTATTTCGGGTTATGCCGACTATTTTCGAACTCGAAGGAAGCTTTTCTCTATCCCCGACAAAGTCGTATCGTATTTCTTTAGATACGCAGTTTCTTATGATAATGTAATTAGGGAGGTAGAAGCAACATAGGAGCAGTCAGTTCAAGAGAAAGAAAGATAAATTATTAATGAAAATGGATCATTTCTCTTCTCGGACCAACAATGGACCTTTAACGTCATCTAACGTCAGAGCTCAAGCGTAGGAGTAATTGCCATTCCGTCGTTCATAAAAGATCAAGACTTCCATTGAATTATATTCGGCACATCGCACTTTGTATATATGCTAATACAGGTTTCAATCTAGACATTAAAATAGTTATAGGGGTCGTTCTATGAACGAAAATATATCTATAGGTACCTACCTGTATGCTGTAGTTGGAAAGTGTAATGAACTTTGAAGTGACTATAGGTATCTATGCTGAAGAACCTGTTAGTGTCAAATATATACTTTTTAATATAACTGTCGTCGTTCCTCACCTGTGTGTGTAAACTTTCCATTGTTATAAAATGCAAATGCGCATTTATTTAAAACGGAAGACACTCCAAATCGAAGAAGTACCTAAGTATATGTAGTTCCACGTAGTTCCTTAACTTCACAGGAGCGGTGTCAAAATTAATTTTGGTACCAAACGCTTTCCTATCGTTGTAAAATCGAGTTCCTTAGAAAAGCCGTCTGGAGTGTCAAAGCAAGTCAAGGCTCGCATGATACCGCCGCCGTTCTCACCAATGAAAGCGTACCCACTTATCTAGATGAGCCATCTTTTCCACAAAGGGCTCACTTTACAAAGTCTGCGAAAAAGGATTTCCGTAAAAGAACTCAACTCTATTGAACTTCAACACCATCAATACAATGTGTTTCGCAGAAATTGTGTTAGCGACAGTACCTATTGGGTTTTATCTCAGTTGAAAATCGTAAAAAACTTTTATGAAATATTTTCCTTATACACTGTGGAAAATGTATAACAGATCTTAAATCTTTGTATTGTGAGGAAACAATTTATAAAGTCAAAAAAGATATCGCTATCTAAGGTACCTCATGGTTTATAACTATAAACGGTCTAACCAAACGAGTATTAGGTATATTTATTAATTGATTTACTAACATCGGAAGCATATGAAGGGAATGGTAAAAAAAAGTTATTTTTACCAGAAAATTGCTTTTTCATACATCATTTTGCATTAGCATAATTTACAAGGTTGTGCGACTTGCGGGTAAGTAAACTAGTCGTCATATTTTCTTTTATTTGTATAAAGTACGTACTACTTCATAAATAAGCGGGATGTTGAGCTTGATTTATTCACAAATAGTGTCCAGAAATTAAAAAAAATGTTAAACAACTTTTTCTTTGAAGTGTAAATTTGTAATGTTATGTATTTTATTTTTGTTTATTCTCTTCAGTTGCCTTTATGTTTAACTCTCACGCTGTTTGTACCGTTTTGTCTATTTAACACATAAGTTTATATAAGTGGAAACTTGTAATTGGCTTTCTTCTACATATTACCTCTGTTCACTCGAATGTATTAGCTGTAAGTTTTCTTAAAAGAAATAAAATAAAATAAATAAATATTACCAACCAACATAGTAATAATACTTAGGTAGGTGACTACGATTATAAATAAATGCATTTTTAAAATGAATAAACAGACTAATTAAATAGCGACAAGCTATTGACACCTTTTGTAATTGTACAGACGGTAGTTAAAAACGGCAATGATGAAACTTCAATGGTGATTCATTTTGTTATGAAAACAAACAACACATCGCTGAAATACCGGCCGGTTTTTGAAACACTAAGCGCCATCTGGTGGTGCTATAGTAAACCTGGAAAACCCTGAGCAAGTAGACAAGTTTCATCATGTATGGCGCAAGCTGCTTCAACCTGCAATCAGTAGATGGCGCTGTGTGAGTGATTTGTAGAAGTTTCTGATTACAGTCATAGAGGGCGCTTTATCAGAACCATATGATAGTGTTGTTTTTGGGGAGATAACTTATTCCAATATCATGATGTACCTATTCAATAGAAATTCTAAAAACTAAAAACTTTTAAGCCTACTATTTATAAATAACTAGCACCTAATTAGAGTAGTTAGCTGCTGAATTGATATAAAACAAGCTTTTGACAAGGTGAGGTGTGCCATTTGAACCTTTTATACAATATCGAAGAACTTCTTCCATATTATAATTATGTTGAGTTTCATTTCATAAAACACAGGAAAAGTTGTTACCTATAAATAGGATCAGCAGAATATTGTTGGTAGAATCGTTGTTGGTATCCCACAGGGACTTGTACCGAGACCTGTGCCTTTGGTCTAGTTAATCTATTTATTTTATTCATGTTTTGGTTCCCCCCGGAAGTGCATCTGTGAACACTGCAGTAGTAGCTCCATCTGATTCATGACGAGCTAATAAGAAAGAGCTCCTGTAGAAACCGAATAAAACTGTATTTTGATAGGTAGATGATTATTCAAAAGTTTTAAGTAAAAGTGTTATATTGAACCAAAACGTATTTGAACGTTAGTTTAACAAGGCACTCAGGAAACCAAATCCTGTTGCATAACTTCGTTTTCGCGTTAAAACAGTTGCGTGAATATTCGTGTACAAGGGGTGCGTTGTAGTTTGTGTGGTATTGCAACATAAATTGTGTGCACACGTTGTGTAGGGGAGGGACATTAATATCATCTGTCCTATCAATTACACCGGCGCGGTCACCGACGCGCCGACAGCCTATCGAAGGAAAATACGTGAAAAATTTGACACACGACCCTAATTTATCCTTAGAATATGCTTGTAGGGCTGTCTCTTTGCGTTTGTTTTGATATATCGTGTGTTAAATAAAATACTCTTGTAAAAAGTTTGTTTATTTCATGAATAACGTAGATGAAGTGTTTATTTGGATTTCGACGAAGTTACTGTTGCCCAGGGACATATCAGGGCAAGATTATGTTTCTCTGGGGTGTCATACTCTTCAACTCCCGTATGATAATCCCAGTTTTTACAATCCACCACACATTTGGTATAATCCACCTGTTTGCTTTTCGAGTATTGGAGATGGTCAGATAGGACACGACATTATTTAATAATACTAAGTAATTAAATAAGCTGTCTTCATTGATATGTACATGCAGCAGGCACATTCCTCATTCAAATAACTCTATAACTTCCCATTTTCACTCAAAAACCTTCCAATATCAAACAAAGTAGATTGTTACTCATATTATTATGTTCAGCAGCAACCCTATCCATGATATAAATCACGTTATCCCCACCGTGATCGCAATTGCCTCATCAACATACTAATGCGGACGCCAGATGTGCTCCCCAGACTTATAAAAGTCTACTAGACTTTGAAAATGTTGGAAAATAGATTTCCTTATGTTACGTCCCGTTTGTGGTTTACGCTTGTCGTCGGCTGTATACGGTTTCAATAGAAAAGTTGGTAGTGTTATGAAAATGTAACATTTTGAGCTTTTTAGAATAGTTTTACTCCAGGTAGGTTCGGCTCTCATAGTTTAGTTTTTACCCGACTGTGCCAGAAGGAGGGTTATGTTTTTCTAGTGTATTTGTTAGGTGTGTTTCTAATTCTTAAAACAGATTAAAAACTGTAGTAACTTGCAATTTTAAAGAAGTACCGTATCATGTTCATTCATCACTAAAATCTATAATATTTATCATCAAACTATTACTACATACTACAGTAAGTCCAGACAAGAGAGGTGATATAATTTTCACTATATTTTAAAGAAAGCCGTTAGTTATCCTTTGTCATCCCCTCTTTCTTTATAACTAGTGAATTACGTGGTAAAGTGCTGTCTCGCTTGAGTGTTTTTATAGCACCCAGCTAGCTTAATACGATTTTCAATAAGCCGTTTATTAATTCAGTTTCTTACCTTTGTACCGTAGATTAAGATTTAATTTTAAGTCTGTATTTTCTTTTCGATGATTTGTTATATCAAATAGTGTGTTTAGGAAATTAAATTCTTCATTACATTCATTGTTACAATTCAATTCGTTTACGTTCTTTGTATTTTCTACTAGTGATAGTATACCTTCTTTAACAATATCAAGTAACTTTACAGGCCTATAGCTGTTCGTAAGCGAAAAAGTGTGCCCACTAAGAAAAACAGCTAGCCTATTTACATACTTCAGTACCGTACATAGAAAGGAAAAGTTTACAAAAACTGTAGCAACACTACTCAGTGAGAGCTTAAAGCTCGCTCTCCACTTTCGTTATGAGAAAACTTGGAACATTCTGTACCGCGAGTCGTTTTAGCTTATACAGGTAGATTCACTTCTATATAGTTAATTTCAGGTGGAAGTTTCGTTATTTAGATTTTAAGATTATGTGTGTGAATCCTTTAGCGTAGGTATTGAAGAAACTTGTGAATTGAATTAATTACTAAGCTGTTAACTGTGTTTAGAACACGGTTTATATTATAATCTAAGAATCAACTCCGGTCATTGCTGTGTACTTAGTTTATATCTATTTCTTCTTTATGTTTCTTTTTTACCGACTAAATCGCTTCTTTATTCATGTTCAATTGTATCTTTCTAAAACTATGTACCTGTTTTTGTAAAATTGAGAAGAAAATTACGTAGCAAAATTCTGGCATCACCATTCCCTTAAATTAAAAAATCACGCTCTTCAATTTGAAGAGAGAGATTATATGTGAGGAATTTAAATTAAATACATAATTTAATAAACATCCAACAGTCATTCGTCGGTCCTCCACCGTCAAAAATCTTGTTTAAGCACCTCTTTAAAATCCGTTAATCATCCGACTGGGTAGTTTTTAACCCGATTACAAATGCGTATTAAAACCGCTCG
Source organism: Amphipoea oculea (assembly GCA_945859645.1). NCBI lineage: Eukaryota > Metazoa > Arthropoda > Insecta > Lepidoptera > Noctuidae > Amphipoea > Amphipoea oculea. Next base: position 10,088,435 of record OX243876.1, read on the forward strand.
ACTATTCCCTTCGGCTACTGTAATCAACTTCAGTTTCGGATACGGGTTGTAATTGAAAATGTCGAGTCGTGCGATGTTCATTTTCCACTAATTAATCGCTGTGATGACATTGCATCCATCCCCTGTCCCTAGGCACGCATTGTTGCCTATATGCATCTCACGCTTAGATGGATCTGCAATTTTAGGCAGTGTTCGTCGGCGTGATATTAGGTACCTATATCTTAGGTATAGGAATTCTATTTGCATGTGTTCTTACTACATAACTACTACTACTGTAACTACTAACTCAAACTCAAACTCAAAGCATTTATTTCAATTAAACCAATTACAGGCACTTTTGAATTGTCAAGGGGTCGGTCAGTCAGAAAGATGAAGCTAGTTGCCCATTCCAAAGAGTAGGTACCTATGGACAAGAACGGGCAAGAAACTCCATGGACACTCTTTTAAATCAAAATAATATGGTTACAAAGTCTTGGTTACATCATTCATGTTAAAAATTATACATGTGAGAACGATGCATTTATACATGTGAGAACGAGCGTCCATAATGAGAAGGTGAGAAAAAAACAATTCAAATATTAAATTAAAATAAGTCGTGGCAGCAAAGAGATGACCAGTCCCTACTGACGGCGCCCGTTCACGAACATGACGCATGTATTAGCACCATTCAGCTCAACCATTTTGAAGGGAGCTAAATGATCCAACACATGCGCCACCATCAGCGAGACATTTGAGTGAGCATGACATACTCTCAGCCGGCAGAGCACATTCAAGTCAATGAAAGACGTACCCAGTAAATGGTAGCTTTATAGTATGTACATAGTACTCACACATGTGCTATGCAATTATACAATACAAGGAGATTGAATTTATATAATGCAAAAATAGTATTTTAAAATCTTCAGCAGCTCCAACAGTAGGTATTTTCCAATGCTAATCAATTTATTTGTGCGTCCAGGAGCAGGACCAGCATTTAGCCTTAAGCATTTTTATCAGTGATGTAATCCCCCAATTTATAATATGCCTGGCTGCATAACTGTGCGTTTTATACAAGATTTAAATTTCGTTTCATTCAGTTCAAGTATGTGGGTAGGTATTTTATTGTAACATTTTAGACAGTAGCCCATGAAAGATGAGTCTACTTTAGCCAGCCTGAAACCTGGTTGAACTAATTGGTCCCTATTTCTAGTGATATAATTGTGTCTTTCACCTCTTTTACTAAAAAGATGTAGGTTTTTCCTTACGTACATGATATTTTCATAGATATATTGACAAGGTACCGTCATGATGTTAATATCTTTAAACAGTTTCCTTAGAGAGTCACGCCTGCGGAGATTATATATGGATTATATTGGAGATTATATACTACTAGCTTCTGCCCGCGACGTCGTCTGCGTGAAGGCTCTACAGTACCAAAAATACCTAAGATGCCAGTGTCGCTATAGCATTATAAGTAAACATCTTTTAAAATAGCATTAAAATATAAGTTTTTTTTGCAAGCGAAGCAAGTGAAGAGAGTTATATGGGAATCCTGCCGAGTTCAGTCATAAGATGTGACTGAAGGAAATAGAGAAAATAATTCAGGAATACATTCCAGTACACAAAAGAGTAAAACTACGTACAAAGGTATCATACCTTACAACACTTCCCTATAAACTACGTTGGTAGTTAGGCTGCCAGGTGCCAAAATGTAAAGAGAGTCAGGACTGGTGACGCGGGAGCAAGCGACGTACAGTTGCCCGTGTGAGAAGCAACTCGTCCTGAGGTCGACACCCGCTGCCCTCAGTGTCTGCCCCTGCGACTTATTGATGGTTATAGCGAAGCAAACACTCACGTGGAACTGTACGCGCTTGAACTGGAACGGGAAGTTATGAGGTATGAGGGGAATGCGTGGTATAAATACTGCCTCGCCGACGCCACAACCCGTAAGAGTTTTCGCCTTAATGGTGTCTGTGGAGCGAGATGACTTCAAGGCGGGTCCCGTTACACAACTTCGGAGGAGATCGGTTCCGAAGAAGCATAATCGGGACACCGACCTTCAGCTTGATGGTATGCGCTGGAAGTCCACTTGCTGACAGGGAGTTCAGAAATTCCACGGGATAATGTGTGGCGTCATCTTGCTCGACAACAGTGTTTATCGAGGTGTAGACCACTTCATTCCCCTCAATTTCCGAGAGAATGCATTCGTTACTTGCTGCAGCCTGATCATTTTTGGGCGTCATAATGGCCCGCTCACACACCCAAGAATTCTGCTGGTGCAGTATACGACTGATGTCCCCGTACACACAGCGAATGAGTTCTTCTAAGCTGGATACTATTCTACCGAGAGAGTCTGGAAGCACCACCTCTTTTGGTAGAGTGCACTCGCCAAGACTTAGAAGGTCATCGGAGAATCCTTGAGCACGTGCATTGCCGCCGAGCCGAGCTCTCATATTAATGGTCAAGCGCGGCGTACGAACTCGTGACCACAACAAAGCATTCACCTCGTCAGCCCTCGATCCCCGTGTCACCACGGGAAGCGTTTGCCGGAAATCGCCACTGAACAGAACTGTGACACCACCCATCAAATGTTCGTTCCTGCGGATATTCTGCAGGGTTCTGTCCACGGCCTCAACTGCCTTCCTATTGGCCATCGTACACTCATCCCATACGATCAGAAAGCAATCCTTGAGCACGTGTCCCTTATCGCTGTTACGTGACACACCACAAACAGGCGTTTCGGCGCTCTCTAAATCGATGGGAATTTTAAACATGGCATGTGCTGTCTTACCACCCGGAAGCAGTGTGGCAGCGATTCTCGACGACGCTACAGCAATAGCAATTTTGCCTCGCCTCCTGACCTCTGCAAGTATGTCAGTGGTAACAAATGTTTTTCCTGTTCCACCAGGAGCATCCAAGAAAAACATTTTACCCTGGTTATGCCCAACGCCCACGACCAACGACCAACGCCAACGACCTAAAGAAGGTGGCTGGGGTCGACTGGATGCGGAGGGCGGAGGACAGGGTGCTGCGGCGCAGTCTGGGAGAGGCCTATGTCCAGCAGTGGACTGCGATAGGCTGAGTTGATTGATGCCCAACGCTTTCAAGGACGGTGTCATAAATTTGTTTTTACTCTGAAGAGAACAAAGCGACATGGTCATTTCGCCCGGATCGTAATTTGTCTCAGCGTTATACTCCCGATTTCCACGATCTTGATGCGGTGATGATTGGGGAGCTGGTAACCCATATTCGATCAGTGGATTGCCGCCGATAGAAATGACCACATCTTGAAGTAAACTGAGACAGGTGTTCAGCACGCGTTCATCAGTTTCTTCGACTTCGTCTCCAGTAGGAACATAACTTTTTTGTAATACTTAACACCGCGTTTTTTTTTAAATTGTCTTCCTCAACTCTGCTCAAGATTTTGAGGGTTTTGTTGGAACTCGAATTTATCAAAACTAACTATACGATACAACTTTTATGAAGAAAATGAACATTGCCATCTATGAATTTTAAGAATAAATAACTACTAACCTCGCCAACATGATCAAATTTAAATTATTAATTTCCAAAAAGTGTCAACATGTAACTTGATTTGATTTTAATGAAATCTCATAGATGGCGGGCGCTGCTTCAAAATTTTCTTTATGCTACTAACATTCATTAAACTATGTTTCTCGGCCCAAATTACTTAAATGGCGTAGTTTTCATAGTGTAAAGCTAGATAATAGCATGGCTTACTGAAAAACAACATTTAAATATGCGTCGTTAGATTACACGCTGTCACAGAATGCGTAAGAAAAATAAAGATTCACAGCTCCTCCCCCGTAGGTGATAGCGTGATAATATGTAGCCTATATGTTGACCCGACCTCTTAGTAATACTCATGCAAAATTTGAAGTAAATCCATGCAGTAGTTTTTGAGTTTATCCCGGACATACATACAGACAAACAGACAAAAATTCTAAAAACTATATTTTTGGCTTCGATATCGATTGTAGATCACGCCCCAAGTATTCTTTTAAAAAAATATTCAATGTACAGTTTTGACTTTCCTACGATTTTATTATATGTATAGATTACTGCTTGTAAGCAGTCTATGTAATTAAGATAATAATTAACTAGCATGTTTAATATTATAATAAATTTCCTTTAAGCAGCTCCATTAAAATGATGATCGGTACAAGCTACTGCAATTTTTGAACTTCTGGAAACTTAGGTTGGATATAACTGTTATTGACCTTTACTGTAAGCACATATACACATATTTCGTAGTATTGGATTTGTAACTGATAAATAGCAATCACATAGCAATATTCTCGTCCCGTCACATGGGACCAAACATCGTCCTTAGAAAACTTTGAGTACGGAGCTTACCTTTTTCTAACCCTCCGGGGCTCTCAAGCGAATCAGCTTCTGTAGGTATATCTTCAGCTTTAATGTACTTGTATCTTTAGGATATATTATGTCATGTCAGTAAAGCCGCAAATACGTATGTCCAACTTGCACAAAAGTTTGCAAGTAGCTTGCCGTTGTACCATAACAACATGTGATTGGTGAATGTTACAACAGCATGCAAGCTTTTGTGCAAGCTTTAGGCATGTGTGTTACGTGCTTTATAAATATATGATCATATAACAGACCGCTTAACTCTGCAAATACACGAGGTTTCACACGATCCAGGCGTTAGAGGTTCAAGTTAGTACAAACTATAAGTTATTCTGATTTACATTGTCTCTGTCGGTGTTGACTACAGTGATATTATCTTGTTTCAAGTTTTTGCGGCCCGACCAGTTTTTTGGGCATCGATGTATACTTAGGAGATAGCTACATCGTTAGGTTTAGGTTTCGTGTGAGTCATGATGCTTGCAAGAAGCTTTATGTATCAGGGAAAACGAAACACTCAGGTCAGCTCAGAGTTCTTGTGGTTACTATATAAAGGTGATTATATTGTCTTCATCTAAACCTACATACATATTGTTTTCTATTATTTGACCGTTCCTGTGATTCATATAAATCGTAAGTCAGAGCCAGATGCTAGTAACTTACATGTTATTATATTTTTTTGCTAAAGACAATGTTGTGGTTAGTTTTATAAAACTAAATAGGCACTTACTGAATTACGATTGCTGACGCTCTGACTGACGTAACGAAAGATAATTTGAGGTCATGGTCTCCTTTAAAACCCCGACATTATGGAGTAGAATATTAGGTACGTGCGATAGAGAGATACTAAGAATATGATTTATAGACGTCTGCGATACCTAGAACAATATACAAACTGGTGTGACCGTCCAATCAGATATTTTAACAATGGTCAATCAGGGACTAATATTGAATATTAAATTCATTTTTGTGATATATATTTTTTGTTGTAGTTATGACAAGGTCTCATAATATTTGTCACGATCCGCGTTATCTCATTATGGTAATGAAGTTTGACAGTTTAAGAGTTTGTTCAGACGAAGCGATACGTATGACTCGAGCGTCCATATTGAACGTGTTTAGGGACTGACTAATGCGATATAAGTACATAGTTTTATGTATCACGCCATGGTATGTCAGTCAATCTGCCAAACCTTTTCCCAACTATGTTGGGGTCAGCTTCCAGGACTTATTACTTGATGCAGCTAAATACAAGTATTTTACGTGGAGCGACGGCCTATTTGACTTCCACAACCCAGTCACTTGGCAATACGATACCCCTTGGTAATACATACTGGCTGTCAGACTTTCGGGCTTCTGACTACCCATAACGACTGTCAAAGATCCACGAATAACAGCCGGGACCAACGGCTTAATGTGCTTTCCGAGATACGGCGGAGTCTTCGTATTTAAAATGGTCACCCATCCACGGACCAACCGTGGCAAGCGTAGCTTATCGACTCGTGCGGCTGTTATTACTTAGCATTATGGATTATCCACTCTAATATATAATTTCCCACTGATTCTATGAAGAACCCTAAATGGTTAATATGGCTGCTTATTGTGTAATTTAGACGCTTGTTGTCGTAGATAGAGATCTCTATCTACGCTTGTTGTGGACAAGCTCATATGTGGTCAAGGTTAAAGTAGACATGGGCTATTCGAACTACTTGGACAACCGTGTATGTTTTGCGGTGTATTGATTATAACTAAGATACATACATACAAACACGCCGTATTCCCATGGGGATAAGCAGAAACTACAGAACCGACTGTGACTAAGATATTTGAAGGTAATTTGACGGTGACGATACATGTGACGGTTTTTTAATTGGAGAAGCTGACAGTTATTATGTATTTATCACAAATATTGATTATTAAAGAGATGAGTAAATGCCGTGCAATTTAACTGTATCCACAAACCAAAAGAAAATCATTGTTTCATATAAAATTGCTTACAAAACAAAACAACTTTAATACAATTCAATATAACCCATCCAAGAAATAACAAAGCCCATAGGATTTTCGTAGCATCAGCACAATCGACTCGTATTTGTTTAAACAACGCGTGTAAATTGATTCCAGCGATATTGGTAAAGTTTGTTACAGTAAATCCCGGGAAGGCCGAAATCTGGCTGAAGGGGAAAAGTCACGACATGGGCGACATGTCTCGGGTATTTGTCAATGTTGTTCGACTGTTTGTCACTCGTAGTGGGAGAAGATGTTTTGAAAACTTTTGACTGGGTTAAAATTATATATTGTTTGAAAATTGTATGATGTATTTCGCACGACTCATAATGCGAAGCATTATAGAGTGCTTTATGATCGATTTTTTTTTTACCTCCTTTCTGCAACTATTGCTATTGTTATACTCCTGCTAGCACACAGAACCTACTTAATTTATATACCATCGTATAGATAATTTAATGTAGATTAATTCTCTAATTTTCAAAAATAAAAAAAACATCAAAATATTAAAAAAAAAAAACCGTCAATCAAGTGTGAAACCTGAAAACATGTAGCTTGCGAAAAATTCAATTAATTGAGTAAATTTTTTTAAAATAGTTTTGTTTCACCCAGAGGAACCCTATTGAAAATGGATCTTTTATTCAAAGTAGTTTAATTATAAGTAATAAAAAACTAACTTATATAATATCTATGGTTGTATGTGGTGGGTGTGGTGGTGATGCTGGTGGTGGTATTCTATGGTTTTTTATACGATCAAATGAGTATTATGAGTCGTGTACTTTGGATTTTCCAAATATTTACTTATTTTTAGGTCCAGACTTTCCAGTCTCTTACAGGGTGGCAGAGACTTCGACGCGCAACCTTCTACCGTGGACCCCCTGTTCCTTATATCCCTACTGATATATCTCCACTGGTAGGGATACTTGGAGATTTTTTCCAATTATCGATACCGGTAGGGATATATGGAACCTTGTGCTCCATATATCCCTACTGATGACTCGGCACATGATTCTGAACCCATTATGTGCTGAATTCATGATTACAGATTTTGCGTCAATATACCATCCTGTTTAACATATAACATAACATTAAGCCTCGTATTTTGTACAAACAACGTAGGTATACTCGTATATATGAAGAAGATCCAAGATTCGAAGAAATAACTGTCCCGAAAACAATAAGTAACATGACAAACCATTATCATTCAATTGCATTTGATTGGCGCACAAACGACACCGATATGGCCGATCATGCTCAAGCTCAAGAGATTATTGACGGCTGCTTTATAATAGCATCATTTATTCAAAGTATCATAATTATCATCTAACCCTTTAAAGAATTTGCAGTCATCCTTCCATTGTAAAGCCACAAAGCTTTGAGCCATCTTTCTCATCATTATCTATATCTCTTTTGCTGCAGATCCTAATCTAACGAAGGGTTATTTGAATTTGCGATTCACACATGTATTAGAATTGAAAATAAAGAAGTTTAGCAGTTTGTAGATCTTTTCAGCGGATAGATAGATTTGAAGGAACAGTTTAATCCAGTCATAGCGCATTGCCATTAGTTAGGTATTCTAAAATTAAAATCACGTGACAAACTGCCATCTATACATTTTTTTTGGTTGCGTACGAAAGTAAAATGATTTGTAGTTTACAGGATGGGGAACTATCTAGTCTCAGTAGTTCCTTTAGCTTTTGCAAAGGAACTACTGATCCAAAAATTCTCAGTAGTTCCTTCAAAGGAACTAGTGAGCACAAAGGGGCAGGGGACATCGACGCGCGAACCAAAACCATGAATTCAGCATATGATTCTAGACGTAGAAAGTACAAGAAGTAGCCTAGAAATTTTTCGTCGGTTAGCAAAAAAAAATATCATCTTTTACATAAAAAGTGTGAAGTGTGTGTATGAGGGGCTTGTGGCTATGTAATAACAGCCGCACGGGTCGATCGATCAGGTTAAGCTACAATTGCCGCGGTTTGTCCGTGGATGGGTGACCATCTTCACATACCAATAACCCTCCGTGCCTCGGACAGCACGTTAAGCTGTTGGTCCTAGCTGTCATTCGTGGATCTTTAACAGTCGTTACGGGTCGTCAGTAGCCCGAAAGTCTGACAACCAGTCTTACCAAGAGGTATCGTATTGCCCAGGAACTTGGTTGTGGACGTCAGATAGGCAGTCGCTCCATGTAAAATACTGGTATTCAGCTGCTTCCGGTTAGACTGGTAGTCGACCCCAACATACTTAGTTGGGAAAAGGCTAGGCAGATGATGACATAGAAAAGTGCAATACCAACGCGGTCAAAATGTGTCGAACAACTATATATAATACACGAAAAAAAAAATTCAACGTAGGATCATGTACTGAATTCATGGTAACAGGCTGCGCTTCAATGTTCCTGCCACCATCTAATTTAATTGGCAGGTTGTTTAGTTTAGGTTTATGCAGGTATGTCTAGCTTTTGCCAGCGGCTTCGCCCGCGTGGATGTCGGAAATTATCCCACGGGAACGTACTACTGGGATAAAAAGTACCTATCCTATTTGTTAATCCAGGTTGTAAACTATATGTGTGCTAAATTTAATCCAAATCTGTTCCATCCTCACAAACTTTCGCGTTTATAATATTATATAATATAATATATATACTAGCAGCGCCCCGCGGTTTCACCCGCATAAGTTTCGATCCCGTGGGAATATCGGGATAAAAATTATCGTATGTCCTTTCCTGGGACTCGAATATCTCTATACCAAATTTCATCTAAATCGGTTCAGCGGTTTAGGCGTGAAAAGGTAACATACAGACAGAGTTACTTTCGAATTTATAATATTAGTATGGATAGTAGGAGTAGGATTAGTAGGAAGTAGGATACTCGTAGGATATTTAAATGAAGTATTTATGTTGCTGATTAGCTCTGTGTAACTTACCTTATACGTAACCATTGCGATAACGACTATTTATCATCGTCACCGTCCACAGCCAAATACCACCCACTGCTTGGTAAGGCCTCTCTTTGTTCGTGCTAATATTCGCACTGCTGTGGCAGCCTCATCCAGGTTCTACTCTATTGTTCTCCTAGCAACTATTATTTCATGTGCCTATTAGTTTTAATTTCGAAATGATGATCAATATTCCCTTACCAAAAGTCTAGAATAACTAAAAGATGCGAAAAGTTGGAACAAAACAATGTTTTTACATTGTTTAGTTTAAACTTTCGCGCCTTTACAAGACATAAGATTAATATCGGTAAATTAAGAACTTAGTAGAGTGTCCACATTTATTAATCTCAAGTCTAGAGCCTGTAGAAGTTTTACTTTTATAATTACCTACTGAAAACGGTGAAAACTCTGGAACATTTCCAAGGCTTGTTTACTGAAAGTGTTGAAAAGGGCAACATTATGGCGCCAACTTCACAAAATATCCCTCGACACGACAAAACCACATTACGTAACCTTTGTGCCCACGTTGGTCATAACCGTTATAGGCAAAGTTTGATCGTTGCGCTCCTACGGAACCCCTAATGGGTTTAATGATTAACAGTCAATAAACGGGAATAGATTCTTGTTATAACAGATAATGATCCCTGAAACTATTATGTGCCGTCCGTTTTGGTATATAGATACGGTTTTATGAGAACTTAAAGTTGGGATAAGTGTTATTACGATACGTTTTAATATGTCGGTTTGTATGTTTTTGGGTGTTGTGTACACTCATTATTGGAATAGTGGCTGTAAATGTTTCGCTGAGTAAGACATGACTATCTAACTGAGTTAACAAAGTCATCATCTACCTAGCCTTTTCCCAACTATGTTGGGGTCGGCTTCCAGTCTAATCGGATGCAGCTGAATACCAGTATTTTACATGGAGCGTCTGAAACGTTCTTCGTGAAGCGTTCTTCTTTGGGCTAAAAATAGGCCAGCCCTCTGGTCACGCGAAGAGTCAACCAAACGCTTGGCGATATCGCGAAATATGCGATGAGCACTCGGACCCCAAGGCCCTAGAGTTTCAACCCCAAACGGCTCAAACATATAGCTCCCAATAAGGTTGTTATATTTTAAGATAATTTTTGACGTTCAAAAGTGCCTTTTATGTGCCTATTTGAAATAAATGCTTTGACTTTGACTTTGCCTATCTGATCTCCACAACCCAGTTAATGGGTAATACGATACTCCTTGGTAAGACTGGTTGCAAGTCAGACTTTCGGGCTACTGACGACCCGTAACGACTGTCAAAGATCCATGAATGACAGCCGGGACCAACTACTCAACGTGCTTTCCGAGGCACGGAGGGGTCATGGTATGTGAAGATGGTCACCCATCTACGGGCCAACCGCGGCAAGCGTAGCTTAACCTGATCGATCGACCCGTGCGGCTGTTATTACTTAGCCACAAGCCCCAAAGTGTAGGTTAAAATGCCTTTACTAATATCATTTGGTAACGTTACCTTAGGTTCCAGTGATTATATATATATAAAGCGATAGATACGTAGATAATGCCTACACTGTTGGACTTTCATAATGGTACGTAAAAAAAAACTGGTTGTCTGTAAAGTCGGTTTAAGGATGATAATTTTAGGTGATAACGTCACAAGAAAACAACCGATCGTGAATCTCTATCGCTTGTTCCACGCTCTCGCTTGCACACTCGGCTCAAGCGGAACGTGACAATGAGTCATGCTTTTTGGAGCGTGCAGCCGGCGTTCATCGATTTATAAGACGTTATCACGTCAAAAATTTTAATTTGTAGCAGAACAATTTGTAAAAACATGACTACAATAATAATTGGACTATATTGTTCCCACTGCTGGGATACAGGCTTCCCTTCGAGAGGGAGTGGGCTGTAATCAACCACTCAGGCCCAGCGCGTGTTGTGACCACATAATACAAAAATAATTTACATAAAACCACTAAAACACGGAAATAATACCCACCACATCACAACGCAACTTTAAAAGCCGTGGAACTGAAGAGGGCTTTCACAATCCAAAGAAAAATGGTAAACATGAGGCAATACCGATGTTCAGCGAAAATCAGTCGGCTCCTGGCCTCCTGTAGCTCCCACTTTGATCTTACGTAGCTCAGCATTAAAATTTACATATTTTCCGTATGTTCTTGTATCTATTTGTGTAAGCACTTTGATGTCCTTTTCAATGCGGTTCGCATCGATGTGGGTTTTGATAAAATGTTGTTTATGGTATGCAACTTAGTTTATGGTGGTTTGTTTTGTTTTTGGAGTCAGGCATTCGGTCCTATAATTGATCATGGTGGACATGTGGTTTGATAGATAGCAGGTTGTGGCCCAGTGATAAAGTTCCTGACTGGCGAATTGTAGGTCGTAATGATATTACGAGTATTTACACAAAGTAAAGCGCCTGCCTGGGTTCGAACCCACGACCTGCGACTCGTAACTCGGACCCGTTTCATACAGGCCACCACTGCTCTAAACATATACTTCTTTTCATACCTATAGCCTAGAGACCTCCAACTCCATACGTTATTTTCACATTCATATCCAGTATCATCTTTCACTGTAAGAATACTCTTTTAATAGTCTTGTAGGTTCTCGTAGGCAGCTCCGATGCCTCGATGGCATTGTAAGAGGTATCTTAGAATGCCATCGAGGCATCGGAGCTGCTCCTAAAACTTACAGGATTAACTTCTGCCCGCGACTTCGTCCGCGTAAAATTTCTTGTTCCCCGACCCACCGCCTCGCAGCGTATCGCCGGCCCGCCGCTAATACAACGTTTTCCCATAGCGTTCGTTCCGACGTTTTCTTTTTGACTGGTTTCTAAGGGTCGTAGTAATCTTCCTCGAGAATAAATAGCAAACATATTTTTTCAAATTCGACTGGTAGTTCACTGGCAGAGATTAGCGTGTACCAAACATCTTTATTACAGGGTGAAATTGAATTCATGGGCATCCTTTTAAGTGGTCATTGTACTTATCATTTTGAACAACTTTTACTATGCGACCAAACCTGAATTCGCGAAAAAAAAAATCAGCTCTTCCCTACATTTTGACGAGTTATGTGAACATAAATGCAAGGAACAGCTGATTTTTTTTTGCGATTTTAAGTTTAGTCCCACAGTAAAAGTTGTTCATAATGATGAGTACAATGACCCCTTAAAAGGATGCCAATGAATTTAATATCAACCTGTATATTAAGTACTAGCTGCGCCCCGCGGTTGTACCCTCGTAAATGTCGATCCCGTGAAAATATCGGGATAAAAACTAGCCTATATGTTAATCCAGGGTGTCAGCTACCTCCATACAAAATTTTATCAAAATTGGTCCAGCCGTTTGAGCGTGAAGAAGTAACAAACATATAAACACACACACAAACACAAACTTTCGCCTTTATAATATTAGTGTGATAGATTCCTCTTGAAATAAACACAGGGCTGATAGACGGTAGTGTTGACCCTAAATCAAATTCAGTTAATTCAGACTACGCTACTGCTAAAATTCTCATATAAATAAGGGCTGCAGACACTATAGTATAAGCCCACACAGTAACTTATATAAAGGCTGGAAAACAGTGCAGACACAACCGGCACACAATACGAGCGTCTGATTGCGTCGCGCCAGACTACGCAAATTACATCGTATATTGTAGCAAACCTCGTTTGTATGATACCGTCTTCGTCTAATCATGGACGGTAATGTAAGATTTTATAGACGGAAGTATATAATATAGAAATTTAGTTTCAGGGGCAAAATTAATATTGTAAGGACATTCTTAGAATTACGACACATACATTCTTATTTTATAGACAAACCAAGAACGTATGCGCTCAAAAGACCTACCTACTTACTTTTTAAAACATAACATGACGTGTTCGCCAACTTTGCCTAATACTCGTAATAAATATTTCAGATGGTTATCATTTCAGCGGGGCAATTGCGTAACGCATTATCAATCGGAATCGGTGTCATTTTGACAGTTCAGTAACATTCATTGCGTTATTTACGTGTTGAGCAGACACATTTTTCGAACTTATGAAGCAATGGATTAGCAATTAGTTTTAAAATGATTCAGATTCCGATAGATAGTGTGTTACACAATTAGGGTGCTGATCCTACACCCAAAGGTCATCTTGACAATATGTCAATTAGTCATTATCTAAGTAAAGAGCAGTGGTGGCCGAGTGGTAACGGTCGCGACTTACGAGTTGTAGGTCGTAGGTTCGAACCCAGACAGGCGCTTTACTTTGTGTAAATTATTTCATCACCACTGCTCTCAAAACGGTGAAGGAAAACATCGTGAGGAAACCGGCATGTCCTAGAACCAAAAGTTCGAAGACATGTGACATCTACCAACCCGCACTGGGCCCGCGTGGTAGATTACGGCCCGCTCCCTCTCACAGAGAGGAGGCCTGTGTCCCAGCAGTGGGAACATTATAGGCTGATTATGTAAGTAAATCAACTAATTTCACAGCAAAATCCGCCTAGAGCCGCTATTTCCAGCTGTTAGATTCGGTAAGTAATAAACACTAAATAATCGATTGAAAATTCCTCTACACCTACCAGTATACCTGTTGATAAATTCTGTACGCCTAGCATAATCAGACTATAATGTTTCCACTGCTGAGACACAGGCCTCCTCTCTTCGAGAGGGAGTGGGTTGGTGTCTACCACGCGGGTCCAGTGCGGGTTGGTAGATGTCGTGAGGAAATAAGCATGTCCTAGAATTTAAAGTTCGAAGACATGAGACACAGCCCACTTCCTCTCGAAGAGAGGTCTGTGTCCCAGCAGCGGGAACATTATAGGCTGATTATGTTATATGTTTGGTCCCATTAAAGCTCATTATGGTTTATGGGGCTTACAGGACTTAAACGCAAAAGACGCAAGTATTAGAAAGAATAAAAGTATACCTATAAGTTCGACTACAGTAAACAAAATCAGAAAAATATATGATATTCTTCAGGATATATGATAGGTAGATAGTGTGTTGAAAACATAATACAACTAATTTGATACGATAGAAAAAAATCGATCGATGTGCAATATTTATCGCCGGGTACTGTACTATGCGAGGTCGGCCAAAACTGGAAATGTACCTAATAGGTACATTTACACATCAAGCTATAGGTACTACCTATAGCTTGATGTGTAGCTGTGTGTACTACCTTCGCCAACAAGCTACCTATAACATTTAGACCTCTATTTTGTTATAATATAAATCCCTACATAATAAGCGTTACGCCCTTTGTACACGTAGAAAAAAAAAAAGACGGGTTGCACTCCGGGAGTGCCGGCAGAAGTGAAAACTTGAATATTAACGTTGAAATAAATCAATTATTAATTGAATTAATATAACTCTTTTTTTTTCACTATTTCTGTGTCCCTTTTTTCATTAATAGATGCACTTTGTTCAATTTGAAGGGGGGGGGGAAATCTCTCCTGACGGTCACGTGTCCTGACGCGAGTTTAACATTTTTTACCCATTACAAAAAAGTGTGCAACGCCGCTAAAGAAGTTTTCACTTCAAAAAAAAAAAACATACTAATATACACACATGTAATCATTATGATTTTTTGTCAGATTATTCTACAAGCAACATACTAAAGCACTAGTGTTTTAATTTTTTTGACTAAACAATAGATTTTTTGTAAACAGATAATTGCTTCATATTTTGCAATAAATTACCAGCGTTGTGTCGTCGCGCTTCTCTTTCTTTTCTATGCAGTCCGACAGTGACCGCACTTTAGGTCATGTAAACTATTTTTCTTTTCGATTCTTCTCCATAGGCCTGCTACACATTGGAATGTGCAACTAGCTAGGTATATCTTTCTGACTGACCGAACTCTTGACAATAATTGTCAAGTTGTTATTAGAAAAGTGCCTGTAATTGGTTTATTTGAAATAAATGCTTCGAGTTTGAGTTTTGAAATTAATTACACCTGTCTGTTATTCTTTAATAAGTACTCTGATTCTACCAAATACATAAATAAAACACATCATTTAGCACATATTTAATGATAGTTTAATAATCCTAAACGGTTTTCGTTCTGCTAATTGAAACTTTGGCGGGATAGGGCTTAAAAATAACGCCACCTGACGTGTTCATTTGTGCAGAGGCAGCCGATGCAATGATATTATTAAAAGGGGTTGCCACTGAACCCAACTAGATATTAGTTTCTATATAAGGAATAAGGTTGTATTTAAGTTGTCTGCATGTCTTCGCTGCTTACATTTATGCTGTTTCATAGTTTATTTTTGGAGAATCAGTTTTGTGCTCTATAAAGAAAGAAAGAAGAAAGAAAATACGTTTATTTGTGGTAAACATGATGCAGAGAAAGAACACAAACACAAAAAGAGAACAGGTTGGGGGAAAATATGCGTCATATCCACGCAAAACGGTCATCGCTCAGTATAATGCTAAGAGCCTATGCGAGACAGCCCCAGCGCTGGCGTTCATCGACAGTGCACCATACGATAAGATAAAAAATCAAAAGCGACGTTCAAAAGTGCTTTTTATGTGCCCATTTGAAATAAATGATTTGACTTTGAACTTTATTTTGTAGGTACAGTATGAGCCAGAATGGGTAATTATATAAGGGTCATTCGAAGGAGATAATTACCTACAGAATTATTCTAAATGTAACCATTAAGTACTGGTTTATTTTATTTTTATGTACTCTAGGTAATTAATTTCGGCTTGTTTGTCTTATATCTTGACCTGAAACAAGCAATTTTCATCGTTTAAAACATAAAAAACACGGTCATTAACATTCATTCTAAACCAACATGAGAGAATAATTTGAAGTAAGTAAGCAGCTAGTAAGTAGTTATACGAATGTTTCAAACTCTGCCTTGTTGCATCGAAAAAAAAACCATGTTCCCAAATATTTACATGCTATATAAAAGTATGCGTTATGTTTCTGAAAATAGAGTACTTTTTTGAACAAGTTAGCTTATGAAAATAAAACGACGTGAAGTTCCAGGGTTTTACACCAAGTCGAATGTTTAATGAGGAGGCAGATTTTTGTTTAATTAAGTTTGAAATAAAAGCAATTCCACGTTATTTGAATCACAATAAGAAGTTTCGCTCGTTTGCGGATTTCGAGACTTGGGCTTGGTTTATTAGGGACTGTCCTTTGTTTCTTTTTCTTTATTCAACGTTGCGCATCTGTTTTATGTAAGTAATTGTATGATGTTATGATTAATTTTGCATTTGAATTAAGATTCAATTGTGTCTGCACGGAGAATTGTGTCGTATGATTTGTTCACATTCACAAAGTCCTATTTGGTATTGGATTATTGATTGATATTACACGAAATAGTAATTCAATATGGTTATACGAACTTAGAGGTTTGTATTGATGATTTTGATGATAATAATTCTGTAAATACTATACTAATACTTGTTACGGTTGCGTATCATGACACTGACCGATTGCAATCGATTCCCAGGTTCGGAAAACCAATATAACAAAGATTTACTATCCGGTGTACCTTAAGTTTTCTCGTATTCTCTTTTTATGTACGTGTTTTCTCAACTATTATTTAAATAATATTTAGCTTTACCTTATATTTTGATGCAATTAAAAAAAAAAAAACTATTTTTTTTTGTCATTTTTATTTCGCTACTGTACCTAATACCGGAGTTACCTCAATAAATTAATATCGCTCCACAAACTTAGCTAGACAAACGAATTGGATAGCTTTAGTGTATTTTGCTCCCTCAAAGCTTTCAACAACAATGAAACAGAATGGGTTTGAAAGACAACTTAATAGGGTTTTTAATAGGTTTCTGCCACACAATATAGACTGCTGTTGTCCAGGGACTTTCATTTGTTATATTATGCAATATTGTTTTTTAAAACACTGTCTAGAACCCTGTCTAACGTTCCCTTTGCTTTTTAGAAACTTCATTTTCTTGCTTCTCAAGGAAATCAAGTTTACTTACCTATTCGTTCGTGTTAGATATTATATTAGGTAGTATTTTAAGAAATAACACATTCATGACTAACTAATTAAATTAAATATACAAATAAATCCAAAAAATCATTTTGTTTTTTGATCACTTAGGCGTCGAAGTACTCATGGTTGTCATCCGGAAACGTGCCCAGAAGACCGGCAGAATGGCAATGCTAATTCTTTGGCTAAAGAACGAGCCAGCTTTCTGGTAACGTGAAGTGTCGACCAGTCGGCAAGAAATGTCCGTACTTACATTAAAAACTTCATGAACTTTGCGATGGCTATGACATTCTTATGACGAAACAGTTTCCGCAATTTGTCCTAAAAAGTATCTCCTCAACATATACTAAGATCCGTATTTGTATGTTTTGTCGTTTTTCTTCGCATTTCGTAATGGGATATCCACATACCCGAAAAGTAACGTTATTGGAATTTTATTGTATTTTAGACGAGCTGACAGGACGATTTTTTTTCCCAAAAATCCTACGCAATTTTGTTGACGTGCTTACACATATTTGTGCTTTAGATGATTTTATTCCTAAAAAGTTTATTAATATATTGAAACTTGAAAGAAATGGACCTAGACGCTACGTTACCTATATCCAAGCATAATAAATAATAATTGTAGGTAATCATTACTTACTCCAAGTTGTAGTTTAAAAATTGAACTAAGTTTAAAATTGTCGATTTTGTTGTTTAAATATTTAGATAATATCTTAAAGGTAATGTTTAAGTTGGAAATCCCTCACTTTTAGAACCGTTTAGTCTTAAAATTCTTGTCTAACGTTATCTTTATGCTTCCTCTTGACTAATGTTATCCAAATATTCGTCATTAATGGCATCAATTTCAGCATATCTATTAATAAGCTGTGCGCAGATTGTGTCAAGCCCCCATGTTGATTTAAAGTATGCCATATAGTGTCAAATAATTTCTTTTAGTAGCACCTTGTCTTGTTGTTAGCACCTTGTTTTTTTTTTTTATATGTTCTTGCAATTTGTTATCATTTAATTGTGCTAAATAAATGGTTTATCTATCTATCTGTTAGACATCGATCAGTGAGAACCATAATGGTAGACTGGCAACGAAACAGTCTCATAGTTAATATTGTTAAAATGTTCTAAAACACTGTTTTGACACAAGACTGAATTGCTGTGTTGTTTCTCGTGTGCACACTGTCTTAGTAAACATTGTAGACTGATCTGTGGAAAAGAATGTCATTCTCGTCAACGCTTACCATAATGTCAACGTAAACGTCGGTTTTAATTGCCGTACTCAAAGATTTATCCTCATTCTTAACATCTATTAGTAGATAATGGATCGAATAATTCTTAGAAAGTTTTCTCTCGTTACGCTTTCAGTACGGATGGTGAGATGATGCATCTGAGATGCGCACGCGATCTTTACTTATGCTTTCAGCGCAGCGTTTCTTAGTTTCTTGTTACTTAGTGTTATGGTATACAAAGTTGTTAATTTTGCTTTGGTAAGAAAAACAAAGGCTTACGCTAATATTTTCTAGATGAGCGGTGGTTGGCAAATAACGGCCGCAGTGATGGCCTTCATTAAAATTATGAGACCTGATCCCTGATTCACAATCACAACCATACGACAGGGTATCGTATCGAAAACCTGACATTTCGATAACCTGATTTGACTTCTCCTCAACAGCAAATAGCTGCTGGAAGAATAGCGGGCTTCTATTTTAATTAAACTGACAAAATTTTCGGGTTTTGGACTTGTGAACAGCATTGACTCCTACGATAACAATGATTAATGTTCGATACGATACGGAAGCATATCGAGTGTTTGTGAATAAGGGGGCTGGTGTCGACTTCACGGTGTCAAAAAACGCTCTCTATTTCGAGAGTGTTTCCACACATCAACTTACTTTCATAAACGTATCAAACGTTGTTCGTATCGTAAAGTTTCATATTTCGTATTCTGCCCCGTTGGTCTCGTGGTCGCAAGCGCGAATGCTGAGCGTGGGGTCTTGGGTTCGATTTCCGGGTCAAAAAGTCTTATTGATTTTTTCCATTAGGAATTTCTTAGTAACGTCCGGAGATTGGAAGTTGACGGTGTGATACCCCTGTGCCTCGAACTCTCCGGTCGTTTCGGATCGGACTATAAGAGTGAGGAAAGAGGGAGTGTACCTGTGTCTGCGCGCACACTTGTGCACTATAATATCTCCCGCACCAAAGGCTGGTCTCCGTTGAGATTGGCCGCCGTGGCCGAAATAGGGTCTGGAGGACTTTATTTAAACGTATCAAGGACGTCATTCGACGGCAAATTGTGCCGCAATCTTAGCAAACCGTAGTACATGCTGTAGAATTTAAACGTGAATCAATCAAAAGGGCGAAGGAAATCACCTCCTAAGGTGAAGAAATACACAAGAGGTTGTATTTATGTAACGTTTATTCCAAATACTACCCCTAATAAATGCATGAAATGGTTATGTACAAAGCAAACATTAAAATTACGAAAGCATCTATAAATTAATCACAGAATTTTGTTATTTACACGTAAACTGGTGGCAGGTAACTTTTCATGGACGGGCCTGCGCGCCCTAAAGGAGGCAAAGATTTTAAGTGTGGAGGACTTAAATTTCTTCTCAATCCATCAACGTCATCTTGCTCTGCGTTCGCGAAGTTATTGTTTCGATGTAAAACCTTATAATTTTTGATAACTCCTCTTAGTTCTTCTTGCTGATGTAATGTGCGTTGATTTCGGCTGTGGTTGTCTTCTATGGTATCTTCAACTTGTTCAGGTGTATAATAACGAAATTCGTTCTTTTGTTTAAAGCTATTAGTCGTCTGTTTGGGTGCTAATTTTAATCTACTAGACTCAAACTGGTTTCTGGATAAGTAATTGACTATATCAGTTATGTCCATCGGTTTCTTTCTTGCAGCTTTGTTCTCATTGTGAGGTTTTGTCGGATATTGGATGAATTTTGGATGTTTTTCGCTTCTGGTATCAATTGGCTTAACATGAAAGTTTATTTTATTACTATTTTCTTCTCTTATGTTGTTATTGACTTCTTGTTCATTTTTATTGTTCCTAAATAGATTTTTTAAGAAAATATTATCTTCAAATGCATTTTCGATGCTTGCTTCCGTTGTTGTAGTAGTTGGTTTAGGCTCAGGTTCAGTAAATTTAAAGAGCGGTTTAAAATCTTCTTTATTCTCAGGCACAATAAAATCAGAGAATTTTAATTTATTGCTACTTATGGTTGATAAATCTGTCCATTTATTGGTAGTTGGTTGGTTTGTGGTTGGTTTGGTGGTGGTGGCTGTTATTGGTGTTAGTAGTTGGTTGGTTTGGTGGTGATGATTTGGTTGGTAGTGGTTGGTTTCTTGCGTGGCAGGTATTTTTGTTTCGTTTTTAGATTCTCTCTTTTCAGGTTTATTATGACGATGAATATAATTTTCGTAATTTAAAGGTAAAACATTCAAGTTATCGCTATTAGAAGTATCTGAGCTTAACATTTTAGTTCTTCTAGATTCAAAATTGTCGTCATCATAATTGTATGTTTGGGTTACGGTTTGACTTTGAGGAATAAATTGTTCTTGTGTTATAAGTTTTGGCCGAGAAGTTTGGCTACCTTCATTTTGTAATTGTCTGTGGTTATCATGGGTATTTTGGAGATAGTTTTTGATCGACTTATATTGGTTTTTAGCAGTAAAAAACTGGTCGGCAGCTGAATCAGTTACAGGCAAAATTATTTCTGATGAGTACTCGTTATTATCATTACTGTGCACATGCATTTCTGGATTTATGTTGTCGTTACTAAAAGAATAATCAATTTCTGGATTCGATTTGTAATCAGCATAAAAATGACTTTCTTTGTTATTATTATAATAAGGCGTTTCCTCTTGGTGCGGTGTTTCAGGATTTTCTTTCACATTGGTTTCTAGTTGTTGCTTTATCATTTTGGTATACTGTTCTGAATTCATATCATTAAAGTTCATTACTATGTCATCTTCACCGAATAATGATCTTGAAATTGAATTTTTCTCCATATTTTGATTAGCATTTGCATTAATGCCATACTGCCACCTCCACAATGCTTTATTACTTTCTGTATCGGACTCTTTCAGGTTTGCTTCATAATTTACTAACTGAGGCATTGTGGATTTCTCAGTAGTGAAAATTCTGTTTATTGGTTGTTGTTGGGGTGTGTTCACAGACGGAACGTGGGCACCCTGCGAAGCCAGAAAAGTTATTTGTGGGGAAATTGTTCCACTGTTTTGTTTAGTTTGCATTTGATCTGCGAAGTCAATAGCCGCTTGGACCGAACTCTGTGTACTAGCTGCGGCTACTAAATTATTTTGAGTGTTAGATGGTTGTGGAAAACTATGCGAGAATGATTCAGGAGTTTTTCCTGTAAATAAATTACTGAGCCGCGGCGGTGTGACAGCAAACTGATGACGTTTCTCGCTTTCGCTTAATTCGTTTTCCTGCTGTTCGCCATTCCATGATTTTAAATGCGGTGGCTTTTTAGACTCTTCGGCTAAGTTGTATTGAATTGCTCTAGAATGAAAAATACATCCTTGTTAATGCTTAAAAACATTTTTTCAATGCAATATCAACACTGTGTGTGTTGTATTCAGTAAGTAATAAACATTTTCTGCTAGTTATACAAACCTCTGAATAATTTCAGGAATTGGTGGCGCGACAGGTAAGTGGTCACCGCTTGCTCTAAACCCATTCGCATCCGCAATATAGTGGACTGTGTATGTCTTCCCGTTATCTCCAACATAAGAGTATGACCCTTCTACAACTTGTTCATCTTTGCCAGTACCCGCATTTTCCATGCGACTATGTTGCACGTAATGGGTCTGATCTGCTCCTAAAGCCCTAAAATAGGATGTGATTAGTACTGTAGATCTGCATAGTGCAATAAAAATGACGGTGTATGTCCTACTTACTCGTAACTAAAGCTTCCATCTAAATCCATTTCATTTGATAAACGTAGAATGGGTATCGCGGTTTCAGTTGTAGAAGATATGTAAATACCAGGTTGTGGTACATATTGAGCTCCTGGAAAACTTGCTGCTTTCATCTGATCCATACCATGATCTCGTTGAATGTCCATTATGCTTATACTACGAGGCGTCACTGTTTGCATTACTCCAGTTTGTGGCGGAGGGTCAGGGCTAGTGTTGAATTGAAATGCCATTTTCGTATCTATTCTATCTATAGGATTTTGAAAACTCTTTGGAATTGGTCTCATTTCTCTTCTTTCTGCCATTTGGTTCGGCATTCTTTGTGTGCGATTCATTTTGTTACGTAAGTACTGTGGGACCTGTGTTGTTGGTTTTTCATCTTCGTCATCATCATCATCATCTTCGATTTGGAGCGGTCTTAGTGTTGACGATATCATCAAGGGAAAGGGTGAAGGGTACCCGAAGGGTGCTTTAGTAGCGGTCGGGGGAAGATATGGAAATGGTAATTTATTTATATTATTCATATTCATTTGGAAATATGGGAGAGGAGTATCAGCCTCAGGAGGCAAGTAAGGATTTTTCTCAGATGTAAACATACCGGATTGAAATTGGGGTGGAAAAGTAAAATGTTCATGAGCTTTATTGTCCACTGCTAAACTTATCGTCAAAATTATCAGTGGTATCTGAAAAATAATATTATATGTTGATTAAAGCAACAACTTACGGTTTGAAACCATCCGAATAAAAATCCATGTTCACTGAACGGCACAAACACTTTCCACTTACCAGCTTCATTTTTCTTGAAGCTGTGAATGTTTTTGATAACAATTTTCACGTCACACTATAGCACTTGTGGAAAATAGACTGGTAATGAAAATGAATTCCGCATATATTTATACGCACGCAAGATGTGTCCAGGCATTCGTGAAAGAGATCGTTTGGGCAACGTTTCTCTTCTTCGATTCACGCTTTTTGCTTCGTTGTTGTTTTTATCAGGTACCCGATACTGCATCGACTCGGCTTGCAATTAAGGCTTCAAAGTAAAAGCGCCATTGAACGACGTTTGATTAGTAGTCTTAACGAGGGATAATTTACATAAGCGGTGTGTGTTCAGATACCCGTGACTTTAACGTTTTTATAACTGTACCTATTTTTTCGAGTCAATTACCTCAGAAGTCGTGTGACAGTCGGTATGAAAACGTGAAGAATGAAATTTACTTTGCAACTGATTTGTTTTTTTGATTACTAATGCAATGTTTTCGATTGAGAAAATATTGCCTCATACTCTTAGTAGTGCATTTAAAACAGATTGAACAATGGATGAACGAATGCATTGTGTATGTATGCCTTCCATCGTCGGCGAATTAAAAAAGGTTGATTCGAAACACGAAGTGTTTCTACAGGATGAAATACAAAAAGAACAAATGAATCATGGAGTTTAATTAATTAAAGGGATCAAAAACCCCCGAGGCGGTTACGGAGTGGCAGCGTTCGATAAATTGAAGGTTTCATGCGGTCATCCCAAATTCGCGTGTCGTAAAGTGATGCAAGTTCTGTAATGGTCAAAGTCGAGTCATTGGCCCAAAAAACCGGTTCTGAAGAATTTTTGTTTAAACCTACCGCGGTTAAATTACCAACTCCGTACGTTTAAAATTGGTTACGTATTTTTTAGATCTCGTTAATATTGTCATGTGACTCTTGTTTTAAGAATCTTTTTATTATGGTATCGGAAGTGCTTATTTGTTTTCTTTCGATTGTAACAATATTTTTTGAAAATTTAATCGCCCCATTTTTTTTGTTTTATTCGTTGTTATAAAGCCCTAATTGGGTGCTAAAATAAAATGTTTTATGATGATAATATTTATTTCTTGGGAGAATATTTTGTGAATGTTCTTTTATTCCTTTACATAATGTGGAATTAATATGGAATTCTTCCATATTATGTAAAGGAATTCGAGAGAAACTGCATTATATTTTAATGTCAGTGTACTAATGGGAACTGAACAACCCAACAGTTTTTCTCGTCTTGGTACAAATTTATTACATTGTGCCCACATCAAGTTCGCAACAGGATGATATTCGGAATGAAACAACATATTATATACAAAACTTATTTATTGATTACCGATACATCACATATGAACATACATTACTATCACAAAACCTGTCATACCTCGATCAGTGATCGAATTCACAATTCATAATCGTGACTAAGATCACTGACTCTATCTATCGAATCGATTTACATCACTAAAATCGTTCAGAGGTAATATTATTCGTATACCTATAGAGCTGAGCGTCTCTGTACATTAAAATTCATCGATTTAATAAGAGAAATACGACATATCCATACAAAGATACAACGAGAGAATACTTTTGGAGACATTATTTTTTACGGCTACTGCGTGAAGCAGATTTGGTCTCATGATGGCATTATTTTAATACGATTATGAGTCCAAGAAAGTTGTATCTTTTATCACAGTACTTTCCACCAATAATTATAAAATATATTATTTTAACACGAGACGTTTTAGTGTACAGAAGACAGCAATTGTCACTTTTACAACATACATTATCTCTATAGTTGTCGTTTGAATTATAAATACACCACAGGTTTTAGGACTACCTATTTATGAGTTAACTTGATTGGTTCGTTGCTGGAGTCTATTACCAGTTCTGCTGAGGAGGGTAGGAAGGCTGTTGAGGTGGCTGGTAGGTAGGCAACTGGGGAGGTATGTAAGTTTGCTGTGGGGGAGGCACGTAAGCTGGCTGCTGGGGAGGCACGTAAGCTGGCTGCTGGGGAGGCACGTAAGCCGGCTGTTGGGGAGGCACATAGGGTCCGGAAGTTGGGTGGTAGTGGACTGGCGCAGGAGTCTGAGTTGGGTAGTGCATCGGCTCAGGAGTCTGGGTAGGGTAGTCGTTTTGAGGCTTTTGCTGTTCTGCGTTGATGGCACTGTAACAAAGAGATTTTAATTAAACTTTGGTGTAAACATCGGGCTTTTAAGCCAAAACATTTTAACATTAAACGCGTTAAGATACCTTAAAGATTGACCAAAATGGTTCTCTAACAACTTTAATTTTTGTTTTACCCAGCAAATCCCAAATCGGTCATCGTGAGGTTGAACGATTATGTCACCCACCAGTGCCTTAGATATAAAGCGACGAAAACGTCGTTTTTATAGCCAAGATAACATAAATATCCCATAAAAATCTGTCTGCCAATAGATATTCACTTGCGTGATTTTTATTTACCGTTACATCAGTTATAATAAACTATTTCCCATTTTGTATCGCTTCTAAATCGTAAGTTATTGCATTATGGCACAATCTTTAAATCCAAATTGTGTTTATTATGAGATTGGCATGTATCTTCTGCAAGCATAGATTCTTTCATTTCAACAACGTCAAATTCTTATTTAATAACTGTATTAGTCTAAAAAATTAAAGAAATAGTGCCAGATATTGTCATCCCTACTCTTTTATGTCTACTAAGCTTACTGCAGTGTATTAGTTGGTATTGACGTGCCAATTAGAGCAGAAATAAATCGATATTGGAAGGAAACAATAGAGAAGCGTTGAAGCAGCCGGTGATTCTCGTACCTTTCTAGAACATTGAATTCATCCCATCTAAGACTTATTTTAGCTAGGTAAACCTTGTTTATTTTAGTACTGCATTAGGGACAGACAATCAAAGATTTGAGGTGAATGTAGCTATTTCTTCATCCTAACACTTGTTTGTAACTTTTATTTCTGCGGTTCTTTTATTTGTGCCAGAAATTTTGAAAGTGTTTTGGTTTATAACATAACATCACGCCTTGTTTCCCCGAAGGGTTAGAAGTACCTATAGTACACCCACATTTTGCCAGTTATGTTTAAGTCCCGTGTAACAGATGGCGAGCCTATTGCCATCAACCGGGCACAAATCCAGACCCCGGCCTGCAACCGAGATATTTCAGATGGAAAAACTTAATAACACTCTGCCCAACCTGGGAATCGAACCCAGGACCTCATGCTCAGCATTAGCAGTTGCGACCACTAGACCAACGAGGCAGCCAGTGTTTTGTTTTATGTTCTATCTAATATAACTTCTTCTATTCTTTATAAACGTTTAACCAATATGGTGATGTATATTAATTCTAACAAGTTGATTAATGCTACATTTAAAACAGCTATTTAACATCTCTGACCCACCGTCAATTATGTTATATGCTAATGCTACATTTGATGTGACAAGCGGGCGGACAGTTGAACCTCTTAACTTACTCCGTTTGGTGGCATGTCATTTGTTATTTGGTCTTCTAACTGTATATTCGCCATGTTTATTTCGTTGTTTAAAACGGGCGCTGTCTTTGTCTGTATTTGGCTTTGTAATTGAGATATGTCATTTTAGTGGAATTGTTTAGCGGTGCATAATATTACTAGAATTATATATTATGATCATTGTTTGTTTGATCGATCTTTTACAACTTCTTTTGATCCATACATTAAAGAATCACTATTCTATCTAAACTAATATTATAAAGAGTTTGGCACATAGGTAGACCATTTCCTGGATTAGGACATAGGATAATTTTTATACCTGAGACTTATGCGGATGAAACCACGGGGCGCAACTAGTTATATATAAATTGTGGTGATTCCATCATTTCTTTATTACAATGCTTGTTACATACAAGAAAATATACTTCGTGTATACAGTTTTGTCTATGCGGACCGAGTTCCTAATTTTTTTGGTAAATACTAAATAGCAAAGATACAGTTTATAACGGAACGGAAACTAGCTCGATAACATATATATTTTATTTAAATATTTCTATCTGTGGACTAGATTCCTAAATACATTTTAAAACCAAACTGGTTCCAGGAGCAAACTGGTATACTCATAAAATTAACACAATTGAATGAGTCACACGCTAGTTACTTTATAATGCTGGGGCCAGACTATCGCGATAACGCAAAGATTTGCACGATAAGTTGATGCTCATTGGCTGGACCTACGATGTCAGCCAATAAGAAACAACTTATCGCGATTTTCCCGTTTAGTGTGGCATAATAGAAAAAAAAAAAACTAAAAATAATAACGGTCATCTTAACGTCAGAAAACACTTTCATCAAAACTTATGTTTGTTTTATGTTGTTGTTATTTGTAGCCATTTGTTACGGGCTATGACAAACAACTTGAGGCTATATTTCACTCAACAACACGCCTCCCTCTTCGGGAAAATAAGGGGAACAACAAACCACGAGGCCACGTCTTTCATTGTAATTCTAGGATTTCGATTCGTGGAAAAATAATGGCGATTAATAAACTTGTTTGTTGATTGGTATTTGAGTCTTATTACTGAGCTTATTTCTATTATTCGTTTATCTTTGTTATGGCAGAAATGCTAATGAGACTATTCAATCTTAATTCAATCCATAATAATTACTCAGTAGTTGGAGTGGAGAATAAGGTCATTTGCAGTTTCACAGTGATTACTACTACCTATTTGAGATACATCTCCATCTTTGTTTTCTTACTATTCTCGATCTTATTTAAAGAGAATATGGAATCATTGAAAATCAATTCTTTTACCTCATAATGAAGATCAAGATTTTATTTAGGGCTTTATAAAAGGTCTAAATAGCTTTTGTAAATTCAATCTAAATGAAAATTGGGCAAAATACTTACGCCTGATACGCTGGGGGAGGGGTCGGCAGATGGTCTCCATACGCATGGTAGCCAGTGTGATCAGCCCAGTAGGTGACGGTGTATGTCTTCTTATCGCCGCCAACGTATGAATACCAGCCCTTCTTAACCAAGCTCTCTTCAGTCTGTTTGGGGTCCGTGTACCAACCTTCTTCTCCGACCCATGTGCCGTCAGCGATCTTATACCTGGAAAAGGAAAATTGTTTCAAAGGAGGTTTGGACACCAAAGTTGAGGAGAAAATTTGACGCGAGTAAGGAGCGAAGAGGTCGGTCACCGTTTGAAGGCTTCTTTAAAATTCTCCTGAGTATTTAATGTTATTTTCCCTTTATCTGTTACCTTTGAATCTCGAGATATAATTTTCCTGATTTTCATTCTAATCACGTAGGTATGATTTCTTATTTAAGTTTGTCAGAAAACATCTACGCGTATTGTGTTGTGTGTACGTACTTAGAGGAAACATGACTTCATAAAACACCACAAATTCTCTGGTAATACGATTATAGCGATCAGAACTTTGGTGATTTCCGACAAAGCATAAAGGAGGTATATAAAAGGACTATACTCGTATGTACGAAGTTCATGTGTGATATGTGCCTTTATGTTCCGTGTGCTAGTTTTTTTCAAGGCCTGCCACACTATAAAGATTGCCATCACCGCGGGATGTGCTTAGCAGTTTTTTATCAACCCTATTTATATCATCCGTTTGAGGCAGTACCTAAATTGCCATAAAAGGAGTTTATCTACACAAGAGGTAGTAATATAGATAGAGGAACCAACATATTAGTAGATCAATGGGTTAATTTATTCACCATTAATTTATTCCTCATTAATTCAACATTTCTTGTATTAGAAAGAAATTTTGTTTACGGAATCGCGATTTAAATTAAATTCCAATACGACGGAAACATCATAAAAATTGTGGACCAATAAACTCGATTCAATGGGACAACGGTAAAGTTGTAAAAAATATTTATTTGCAGATGTTTTCCTGCTTATGACGATGACCAAACAGTTATAATGGGATTCAGAGTTTTGGTCTCAATTAGGACCTTTTTGGAGGTCTCAAGACCCGAACAGTTATGGGTAAAGATGACCTGGGATTTTATGGGAAATCCGTTGTGTGTCCGTAACGGACTGTGTCATCAAAACAAAGAATTTTACATAATATTTGGATTTCGAACCGAGTTATGATTGTCAAGGACAATGGACTCATTTTTTGCTTTTTGTATTATGCTAAGATTGTACGTGAAGAAATGTGTGTTTATATAATAACGGATTCAGTACCGGAGAGTTCAGTTTGAGGTCGTGAGAATCTATGACGAGATTTTTTAAGTTTTCAGTAACTTTATATTGTTCAGTCTTCGTAGAACAGTGCTGTGGTGGCCCGGTGGTATCGGCCCGACTTGCGAGTTTATAGGTCGTGGTATTTGGTGGTCGAGCAGGTGTTTTACTTTGTGTACTTTATTTCATCACCACTGTTCTTGAAACGGCGAAGGTAAACATCGTGAGGGTACCGGCGTGTCCTAGAACATGTGACATCCACCAACCCGCACTGGACACGCGTGGTGGATTGCGGCCCACTACCTCTCATCAAGAGGAGGCTTGTATCCCAGCAGTGGGAACATAATCGGCTGATGATGGTTCAGTCTTCAAAGTGTTAGTGTATGACTGGATTATTTACATAAGTATACATATGTGGAGAATGTTCGATTAAGTAAGACAGTAAAGTGATTGTAGGCTTTAGACGTAAGTATTACTCGTAAGCTTGCTTCAGTATACTCGCGCTTTGTCAAGATTACAGTCAACGCATTCGCAAATTGTTACGTAAAGACGAGAATTAACGTGTGAAACGTTTTTAGTCTACGGGAGCTTACAACGAGCTTATAGATACTTTGTAAAAATTATGGAAATGGATAATGTTGCCGCAGCCGGTTAGATTGGAAGCCAACTTTAACATAGTTCCAGATTGATTAGTAATGTTGGTTAAGACTTGCTTTGTAAGGCTTAAATAAATTGCGGGGATTATTACGAACAATTTTAAAATTATGCAATTACAATGATTTTCTGCCATGAAAAGTCGTGGTGATCAATGCTCTACTATGTACAGACGTCAGCACATCAAGCTGTCAAATTTCTTTAATAGGCTGTCAACTTTATCACTAAAGCATAAGGTTCAAAGTTGATTGAGAACATTTGGCAGTTTCGGGTAGCTTGATGTGCTGGCGTCTGTACCTACCTCAAATCTTTGTTTTGGTTCCTAACTAAGTCTGAAATAGCAAACATAATTTGCTATTATACGCTAGTAATATGTATGTCAATGAGGTACAGACACCTGCATTAATTGATGAACCCCTCATGTACCCATGCGGAAAGAGGGTAACAATGTAACGAAGGTAGCTGTACATAACTTAAACGTTTCACTTACTCGTATCTGTAATGTCCATTCTCGCCCCAGTACTGCTCATTCTTGATCACTGGCACTGGAGTGGTGGTGGTAGGGGGGTGGTACGTTGGTACGTAGTAGTAGTCATTCTGCACGTTAGCGGGCACTCCAGTTTGAACCGGCTGGATAGGCTTAGAAGGTTGAGGCCAAGTGTTCTGTGGGGGCACGTAGTTTGGCGCGTTCCAGCGAGGAGGTCTTTGGCTAGGTGGCACGGGTGCGTTGTATGTACTCGCAGCTGCGGTCAGGTCTGCCCCTTCTTTCTTAAGCTCGATGTACGCTGATGCTTCGGCTTGGGAGTCTTCTAAGGGTTCTAACTTTTCAGCCAGTGAGAAGGCCAAGATGGCGGCGAAAATTAGTAGCTGTGGAAGAAATGTTTTTGTTCAGTTACAGTTGAATGAGAGATTTCGAAAGATGTTAATTGCTGGGTAATCTTTATACATAACATAACGCCTACAATTCACGAAGGGTTAGGCGTAGGTGTAGATATAGTTCATCCACATTTCGCCAGTCATGTTTAAGTCCCATGTAATAGGGGGCGAGCCCATTGCCATCAAGCGGGCACAAATTTAGAGTAAAAGAAATTCCTGATGTAATACTTTGTCCGAGCTCGGAATTGAACTCCGGATGTCACGTTCAGCAGTAGCGCTTGCGAACTTTAGACCAAAGAGGCTTCTGTTTCTTTACGTTTCTGAATAATCTTTCCGTGTTGCTTTTTTAATTGTTTTGTTAAAGAAATGTAAATCAGCTTGCATTAAGAGGCTGTAAGCTCTAAAATATTTTTGGGTTTTTCGTTTACGTAGGTATCATTTGCATCGCACCGTAGATTTTAGATTTTAGACCGTGATAAAAAGCCGTTGTAATTATATCTTCGTTGTTATAAGATTTAATTAACCGATTTGTATTCTTGTATGAATGCTGGGTTTAACTAATGGCAGTTCAGTTATGAAGTAGGATTTATTACTATTTTAGTTTAAATTAGAGATTTACAGTTATGCTTGCATCATTTTGGCTATATTTTATTTTTAATTAATTTGAGTCTTAATATTAGATTAATAGGTACTCTAAATTGTGAGCTAAATGAAGATTAATCGTAACAAGATTTAGATTTCGGACAAAATTAACTTTGAATGAGCAATTAACGTGGAACTGCTCTTAATTAGGCGCTTTTTTATTCGCAATGAAATAAAATATTTTACTAAGAGTTACATTTTATATATTTAGGACAATTTTCGCAAATATGTATAAATGTACGCTTTGTTTAAATTAATAAAACTTGTTGCAACTATTTAGAACAAAGTAATAATGCACTGAGTTGAGAATAAAAAATTACTATTTTTTTAAATAAAATATTTTAAGGTAATGCACAGACTAAGTACTGACGAGCACAAAAAGTAATCCAAAAACAAATTTTTTTTTCACTGATTTAGGATTTTATTTAATATTTTATTTATTTTCACACGCACTGGCACGAAACTTAAATATCCAAGGACTCACCAGCTTCATGTCTGTGTCCTTCCGATCCCCGTTCGATACTGTGGTCATGAGGGGTCGCTCAACATTTTTATAGCAAAATGTCCTGCGTCCTCTTGTGTTCGTACATCTCTGCGTCTGCGCACAATGACCTCGCTCTTAGATCACACACATGATTAATAAATTGTGATTTTAGGTTAAAATTAGATTTATTGGGATATTTACATATTCCAAAACAGTGAATAAGGAAATTCTCAATTAATAGTACTTAATTTTAATTTTCGTGGATCAATTAATTTTTTTGTTTAGTTAGTGAGTTGTCTAGATAAAACAGAGTTGTATGGCAAGTTCATGGACAAAATAAATATTTAGAAGCTTAACACATAATTGAAAAACAAAGTTACAGGTTTAAGTTATTTTTTATTTTAAAGAAAACGCAATAATATTTCAAATTTATTAATGAACTAAAGAATTGAATGGGCTTTTACGAGTAAGTGCTTCATTCATAACGAGTAGTGGGCGTAAGTTACGTTTATTTGCTTATTTACTTAGCGATTGACCGAAACAGGGCGATGTGAATAGTTCTAATTGGTTCTTAAGGCTTGCACTTGTATGATTCATTGTTGGTGTTTAGTTATGTCAATAACTTTTGCTTGGGTTTTGTGTAGGACTCAAGGTTCTACTGATTGTGTAGTTGCTGCTATTGTTTCTTTTTAGTGTTATTTTCAAATTATAATCTTTGTTTGTCTAGGTATTGTAAACATAAAGACGTTTTTTTTTAAGGCGATCTTGTTAATTAATAATTATAGTGTTTACGGCAATAATATTATAAACCTTTTGAATGCCGTAAATACAGAAACAATTTTTAAAAGTCACCGTGTGTCGCGTGGATTCATGTTCTAAGGTATTTCTTTCAATCCGGAGATCTAACTCTGTACTTCTTTCCTAAAAGGCTGTCGGTGCCCGCCCCAATACAAGTATTTTATTTAACAAGTCCAATTATGTTTTTAAAGGAACTGTGTAGGCGCACCCTAACTGTTTCGACTTTAAAACTTTAAACGTGAGCTTAAACACACGAAAAACCATTTCGTTAAATATTTAAATTCAAAGCTTCCGACTGATGTACCTGACAGTACTTTATCTTCATCTTATTTATGCATTTCTGACTTAATACAGAGCAAAATATACGTGAACAGAATATACAGAATCCCATCCCATACAAATTACGTGCACTTGTCATACGTAATCGTATATTTATATGATTTCAAATATAAGGATTTTGAAAATGTCAGAAGCGTCCAAAAAACCCAAAAAAACACATTTTGTATCGTTTTAATTCCCTGTGTTATAGGGATTCTGTATGCAAATCTGACATTAGCATACGTAATAGTGAGTCAATGTTGATTTTTATAAGATATGAATGTGGAAAATTCTTTGTCGTTTGCAAGCTTTTGAATTAGCCATATTTCATTGAAGCTTACTACAGCTTTTTGTTAGGATAAGTCTGAAAAGTTTGTGTGTTGGGTTGTCTAAATTAAAGAGTAGATTGCTAACAACTTTCTAAGTGCTGTCCATTTATTTTCGTTGAATTTTGTGTTAATTTGCGTAATATTGTTCTGGTTGTAGCATAAATATAATTTATTCGTTCAAAAATATACAACAATTTAATAGTATGGTGATACATTTTATGACTCTTGTTTCTATGAACAGATTTTGAACATTTGTGTCTGAACTAGATATAAAATATTTTCTGTTATGAGAAATATTATATTTGGGATATCTTTTCAGGTACCACTTCTATTCACACAAGTACGATTTGTGTTAAGGAAAACAACAGACAGTTTAATAAAACATTAGGCTGCGCCTGCATTCTTCTAAGGAAATAATAACTTTACAAAAACCAGAGTTTTGTAATCTTGATTACACATCCCAATTTATTTGGTTGACGTATATATACAAACAAAGAATGCAAGACCGTACAAGGATATACGGAATTCCCAGAAACCCAATTTAATGGGATGCGTGGAGAAGCTTCCTCGTTTGTTCCGCCAGTTACTCAACTGAACTGAACCGAGCGCTCGGCGCATCCTGGACAGTCACAGCCAAAACCTTATTTGACTGGCCAATTCTTCATTTGCGGTGGTAGGGCTAACGCCCGCCTGGTTTGCGACCACCATCCCAGCGGAGTCCGGCGTCAAGCAGCCTCCTGTGTTTCGTCGATGCGTGGGACGTCCAGTGCCTTAGGCATCTTCTGGGCACGCTTGTTCTATCACAGACCTCATCCATAGCTTTCCATCAGGCGTGATCGAGGTCAAGAGCGTGCCCATTTAACAATAAAAAAAAAAGACGGGTTGCACTCCGGGAGTGCCGGCAGAAGTGAAAACTTGAATATTAACGTTGAAATAAATCAATTATTAATTGAATTAATATAACTAAGTTTTTTTAACTATTTCTGCATCATATCACATCACATCACCACCACCACCACCACCACCACCACCACTACCACCACCACCACCACCACAACCACCACCACCACCACCTCCACCACCACCACCACCACCTCCACCACCACCACCATCACCATCCACATCACCATCCACATACATCACCATCACCATCCGTCCATCCATCCATCCATTATCGTGTCTCACTTGGTTCACTTCGGTTGGCGCCGCCGTAGAAAGAGAGGGGGGGGGGAATCTCTCCTGACGGTCACGTGTCCTGACGCGATGCCCTGACGCGAGTTTAACATTTTTTACCCATTACAAAAAGTGTGCAACGCCGCTAAAGAAGTTTTCACTTCAAAAAAAAAAATAAAGAAATGTTAGGGGAAAGCTCTGTCGCGTGCCTACTCGCGTTATATAAAAATAGACGATTTTATTTCAGTCCGTAAATATCTTCGGTTGAACGAAGGTTAAGTACTTTGCTAACTGAATGATCTTTGTTGGTACTTACTGGAAAACGGCAAGAGTAAATCTTTTAGGTATAGCTTGGTGATTATACAGGGTGGCATGGACATCGACGCACAACCTGTTACCATGGATTCAGTACATGATTTTGAAAACACCCTGGAGTGAAATTTTTCATCGGTAATTTAAAAAAAATATTAGCTCTGCCATACATTTTGACCGAGTAGGTATTGCACTTTTCTATGAAACTGTTAATTTTTATTTGATAACTGACGAAAAAATTCTACGCTAGAGGTCTAGAATCATCATCCGCGTAGCCCTTTCCCAACTATCTTGGGCTCGGCTTCCAGTCTAACCGGATGCAGCTGAATACCAGTACTTTATATAGAGCGACTGCCTATCTGACCTCCATAAACCAGTTAGTGGGTAATACGATACCCCTTGGTAAGATTGCTTGTCAGACTTTCGGGCTTCTGCCAGACGGGACCAACGACTTAACGTGCTTTCCGAGGCACGGAGAGGTCTCGGTATGTGAAGATGGTCACCCATCCACAGACCAACCGCGGCAAGCATAGCTTAATCTGATCGATCGACCTGTGCGGCTGTTATTATTTAGCCACGGGTCATTTAGGGGTTTAGAATCATGCACTTAAATCATGGTTTCAGTTGCCGGGTCGACGTCCCTGCCACTCTGTAGATATTAAAAGCTCGCTCAGATTATGAAGTAAGTATAATAGACACCTATTATAGACTTTATGTTGGGCTCCTGAAGTTCTGAGATGAGCTGCATGATTACTGACAAATGCGTGCACTGACTGAACTGGTCCACTCAATCTGTGTGGTTCTTTCTTTATAAGACACTTTAAGACCCCAATCTACATGGTCTTCACATGATCTGACCAAGATTGTGTCTGGACTTTAAAAGAGACCTCTGACTTTGTTTCGACCTTTCTTCTCAGGTTAGTCAGATAGGAAACGCTAACCTCATCTAGTTTTTAAAATATGATTGACGTGTAAAAGTGTTTGTGCAAACCTTCTTACAGAAATAAAATCTATCTAATTTTGACGTTCAAAAATTGCTGATTCTCAGATTTTGGGTTCTTTATTCGTCCTCTTTCATACCAGCGTTGCATTCATTAGGTAATCCTGCAAAATATAGCTACAGAAAAAAACAAGCAGAATGAATGAGGAAAGATCAATCGCGTAAGTGATCTAATCATGTAGGTAGAAACACACGAAATGTAGGCTGCATTTTGGGTATTTCAAAAAATTTGCCGCACCTTACAAAGGTCCGGAGACACACAAAAATATGATTCATAAATACCTTTTATAACGGTGAAATAAATATTTGCAGGTACCTACCAATGTTACAAACGAACAGCTGTCATTCTTTTTGCGGAATTTTCACCTAAACTGCTAAACTGAATTTGGGGATTTTCGGCACAGGGAAAACTTGGTCGGTAGCGAATGAAAACATAGAGTAGGTACTCTTCCTAATAAAAATTCAAAAGTATGAAGACGGGTACAGACACGGGGACAGCTAGTTCACAAAATGCATTGATTGAAGTAAAAACATTAAGTTATACAGGGTTTAAGATGCTAACTAAGTAAAGCTCTCTTGGAAACAAAACAATTAAAAATGCAGAACTTATCAAATATTTATTCAGGTAATTCGGATATTATGTTGAGTCTGAGAGCTTTTAAGTTGAGTTTTGCGGCAATAAAGGCTTAAAGGCTGTAATAAACATTACTCAGACCAGGATATCGTGTCGCCGTTGCAATTAAAACCCCAAATGGTAGGTTTGGGCAAACGTAATGTTTCTTTTAAATCTGGAATTAAAGATTATGTAGGCAGTATCTCTTTGTTTTAGATATATGAGCATCTATCCCGTGTCCGTGTGCGTGTGTCCTGTGTCTGTGTGTTTGGCATCTATCTGTCTGTGTGTGTATGTGTGAAGACCTCGCATATATCTCTCATTTGGAGAAACATCGACGTAAATGTATTTTTCTCAAAAATGAGTTAAATATGCCAAAGCACTTAGAAAGCGTATTTACGTTAGGAAAGCAGAGACTTAAGTAGCAGTTACGTCAATGTTTCTCCAAATGAGCGATATGTCCACGGTGTGCATTTAGATATATTTTTTTGATGTCAAATACTTCAACTCAGCCTATCGCAGTAGGCCTCTCCCAGGCTGCGTCACAATACCCTGTCCTCAGCCTTCCATCCTGGGATGCAGTATGTCCCAGAAGCTTTTTTCAGGTCGTTTGTCCATCTAGCCGGGGTGCGTCCCACGCTACGCTTGCCGATACGCGGTCTCCACTTCACGGGACACATCTGCTCCACCGGCCATCGGTCTTTCGACAAACATGCCACTTCAGCAAGCCATGTCGATATCTTTCGGTTCTTTTCCGAATAACTTCAAATTATTATCAATACAAAAGAAACTAGAAACGTCGAAACGAAAATGACAACGAAAACTGAATTGAATTAGATATTAACTTCAGTACATACAGCAGCGGTGGCCCCGTGGTAATGGCCGCGACTTACGAGTTGTAGGTCGTAGGTTCGAACCCAGACAGGGGCTAAACTTTGTGTTAAATATTACATCACTACTGCCTTCATAACGGTGAAGGAAAACATCTTGATGGAACCGGCATGTCCTAGAACCAAAATTTCGAAGCCATGTGATATCTACCAACCCGCACTGGGCCCGCGTGGTGGATTACGGCCCTCTCCCTCTCACAGAGAGAAGGCTTATGTTATTATTGTTAGCTTCTTCTACACATAACCGCAGAGAATTAGGTATGCACGCTAAACAAACAATTTAAAAGTACCATCGACTCTTAAGGACGAAGAATGTAAACCATAAAAGTATGTTTCTCATATGAGATCTACTGTCGTAAAGGAAAACATTTTATTAAGAAAATTCAGTGGAGCGCGTAGTGGGGTACAAACTTGAAAGCTTTGTATAAAAAACAAGATTTCTTATTTCAGTGTATTTCTTGTCGACCCAATGTCCTAAGCCTTTTTTGGGAGCCTGATAAAATACGCAAGTAGGTACCTAATTGTGCAACCAATTATTTCATCGAATACGAAGTTAATAATTGTACCCGATTACGGGAAAACAAAGCATTTAGCTCAGCCTGTATGGCATTCAGATGCAACGCGTGGGCTGAATTTAGATTTTTATCCCAAAAATGTTTGACCTTTATGAAACTTTTAATTGTTATATCACAAAATAAGCTTCCTTATAATTAAGTGTTGTTTTTGTTGATTTCAGCTTAAAATCAAATCAAAGCAAAATTAAATCCAAACTTCTGAGCGATTAATTTTATACAACTTACTATAACTTAAATCGCTAAATTATTTGTCCAATAAATAGTTTAATTTTCTTATGCATTATAAAACCATTATATGCGTAACAAAAGTGGTATTTTAGATAAACAAATCCAAAATATTATTATAAGCAAGAAATAATTTGACTGACGCAAGGATACGCAAAAGGTACCTAATAAAATTCATGTTTGGATTAACATTTCGGTTTTTTACAAACATAATTTTAAAGCACAATATAAAAAAAAATTGAACAGCTTATATTTGAATAATAAAAACTCTTCTCTTCTTCTTCTTATATGAAATACTGAAAAATAGTGCATCGAATAATTTTGAGTCTAGATTTACTGTACATAAATACTGTTACTTTTACATGTGATCTAGATAGATCATATAACAATATATTAGATTATACAACAGTGTTTTTACTTCTGTTGCTGATCTTACGGACAATTAATTTAATGAAATGATTTTTTGCTTCTAGGGATATTTTGACTTAATTACTGACTTGGTGCAGGGCAGTGGTGGCCCAGTGGTATCGGCCCAGACTTACGAGTTTAGGTTGTGAGTTCCAACCCAAACTGCACTTTACTTTGTGTATTTAATTTCATCACCACTGCTCTCAAAACGGTGAAAGAAAACATCGTGAGGAAACCGACATGTCCTAGAACCAATAAAAAACCGGCCAAGTGCGAGTCGGACTCGCCCATGAAGGGTTCCGTAGCAGCAAGTAACATAATATAAAAGTTCTTGTAGTTCGTTGTAACTTTGTGAAAGGTAAATTGCGGTTTTCGATTTATGACGTATTAAAAAAAAACTACTTACTAGATCTCGTTCAAACCAATTTTCGGTGGAAGTTTACATGGTAATGTACATTATATATATTTTTTTAATTTTATCATTCTCTTATTTTAGAAGTTAGAGGGGGGGGGACACACATTTTACCACTTTGGAAGTGTCTCTCGCGCAAACTATTCAGTTCAGAAAAAAATGATATTAGAAACCTCAATATCATTTTTGAAGACCTATCCATAGATACCCCACACGTACAGGTTTGATGAAAAAAAATTTTTGGAGTTTCAGTTGTAAGTATGGGGAACCCCAAAATTTATTGTTTTTTTTCTATTTTTGTGTGAAAATCTTACTGCGGTTCACAGAATACATCTACTTACCAAGTTTCAACAGTATAGTTCTTATAGTTTTGGAAAAAAGTGGCTGTGACATACGGACGGACGGAC
The DNA here is from genome assembly GCA_945859645.1 of Amphipoea oculea. Classification (NCBI taxonomy): domain Eukaryota; kingdom Metazoa; phylum Arthropoda; class Insecta; order Lepidoptera; family Noctuidae; genus Amphipoea; species Amphipoea oculea. Next base: position 10,127,754 of record OX243876.1, read on the forward strand.
AGACAGACAGACAGACAGACAGACATGACGAATCCATAAGGGTTCCGTTTTTTGCCATTTGGCTACGGAACCCTAAAAATCGAAGACATGTGACATCCACTAATCCGCAATGGGCCCGCGTGGTGGATTATGGCCCACTCCTCACATAGAGGAGGTCTGTGTCCCAGCAATGGGAACATTGTAGGCTGATTGTATATGACTTGGATTGTCTAATAATTTTCTAACATTAATTTATCCGAATTAAGTACCTCAATTGTCTTTCAAAACTTTGCCATGGCAATTTAACGTTTGACGATGTGTTTTTACCAGAAAGCTGTTATACATCGTAAGTCTCTGCTCAAAGTGACAACTAATGCTTCGTAATGAAACACATAATTCGATTTTGTCTTTATCTTCACTTTAAGTGGATTTGTTTCACCATAACATTAAAACAAGGGTTCATATCAGAAATGAATATATCAATTTGATGGGTTTTGTTGGCGATAATGACCCCTTTGTTGTAAGAGAAAAGAATTAATTCAATAGCGGTGTCATGATTTGGAATTCTTAAGGTGAGGCTGCTCAAAAGGGTTAAGGAACGAGTCCGAAATCTGCCAAATATGTATCAATGTGCCTTTTTACATTTTTCATGATGACTTTTGTTTGAAAGTCAAGAATATTATTGTGAGGATACTTAGACTTTAGTCTAAAATTGCTTATGAAACAATCTCTTTTAGACTGAATTTCGGCCGTGGCAGTCAATCTCAGCCTTCGGCGCGGGAGATGTTACAGTGCACAAGTGTATATATAGCGTAGACACAGACCGAGCACTCTCTCTTCCCTCACTCTCATACGAGTAGTCCGATGGGATGGCCGTCAGACACGACCGGAGAGAGATCAGTGCTTTCCCAGCCACGGGGATATCACACCGCCAACTTCCAAATTCCGGGCTGTTACTACGAATTTCCTAAAGGAAAAACCCAATAACACTTTGCCCGACCCGGGAATCGAACTCAGGATCCCACGCTTAGCAGTCACACTTGCGACCACGAGACCAACGGGGTAGTTAACATTGGTTATATTCAGTACGTAAATCATCGTGGTGATAATGCACGTGCCTTTCCTATATGAGAAGAGGCCTTTGACCTGCAGTAAGACAACCTACAAGCTGGTATTACAAATTGGGAATTGGGAGTACCAAATGTAATTTATGTTCCGTTGTAATTACAATGTTTTGTAATGACATATGTATCTGAAATAAATCACGCAAGTAATTTTAGCAATCGATAGAGTAATGGCAGAAGCGGTTCTTTTCATCATTACGTTTTGCAAATTTTTTAATGTCTGTAGAGCTCTGTCTACTGTATCTCCTTTTGATAAATCATAGTCGTTATCAATTTTCGCTCTAATTCGTAAGCCCTCAGCTTCATTACAAGATGAATCAACTAACTTTAATTCGATATATAAGGTGCTATAAAAATATCTGCCACGGCTTCAGTGGGAGACAGTATTCTGTATATAGATTACATTACAATAGTAAAGATACATTACTGATCTTATGTCATAAATTTTTTCATACAAAAAATGTGCGTCTTAGTTTGAAATGATTAAGTTGCATGAAACCGTTCTATAGTAATTAGCTGTTGCCGCTTCGTCATTTCATTTCGCAAAATGTGACGAAGCGACACATCGCCATCGCGCGTAGTTTATAATATGAACCACGTTATGCGGAATAGAGTAAATGTTTATTTAATTACTTTATTTTCTCAAATTGATTTAACTATTCCGGGGTACAACATTTCTTCACTACTGTAATCTATATACAAAATACTGTTTACTCCCATTGAACCCGTAGCAGATATTTTTATAGCACCTTATATATACTTTTCTGTTTAGCCTGTACTGTCCCAGTGCTGGATAAAGGCTTCCTCAAGTTCCGGGAACTTTTTTTCCGCGCCACCTCGAACCAGCCCTCGCGGTACGCGTCCAGGTCATCTAGCCACCTTTTTCTAGGCCGACCTCGGCGGCGGCGCCGTCCATCTTCAGGCATCCATTGTGTAAAGACTTTTGCCAAGCGGTCATCCATAACTATAGTTACGGTTTTTATTAAGTGATATAAAAATAATAGCATATGGAGATATTACACACATCAAAAGTGTCTAGGGATCAACATATATTTTTGCAATAACTTTTCTCCTGATTGATATTAATTAAAATTTTCTTTAAGGATTCATCAAATAAAGTGTTTTCGTTTGTCACAGTAACGATAAACCAAGTCACCTTTGCATTAATAAAGAAATTTGCCATTTTCCTAATAAAGGGATTTTTGACATTTGAACCACTAACACAAAAGTTCGAAAAAAAGACTGAAATAACAGTTTTCTTTAAAATTTTATTGGGTAACTTAAACCATTAATAATCCGTGTTTCTACCGCGAACACTAACAACACAAGAACATCGGTTTGGCATACTCAAAATGAGTTCATCCAAATCACGCTGTGGAATGGCAGCCCATGTTCGTTGCAACAACAAAAAAAGGTCTTCTTGCGACTGGATACCCTCCATATTCGGCAGAGCTCTTCTCTGTAGCATATCCCATGCATGCTCAATCGGGTTCAAGTCTGGCGACTGAGCAGGCCAGGGCAGGACATTGATGTTAGCTGCGGCGAGAGTCTGTCTTACAACTCTTGCGGTGTGCGGTCGTGCATTATCATGCATTAACTGAAATAAGGGACCGATTTGCACTTGTAGAGGAACGATGACGTCTGATACAATCGTCTCAGCATAAATTTGAGCGTTGAGGTTGCCTCTGATCCAAATCGACTCAGTTCTTCCGCCGATCCAAATACCCGCCCATACCATGATGGTTCCACCACTATAAGGATGGACTTCCTGGCAGGATTTTAATCGCTGTTGGCGTCCAGGGGTTCTCCAGTGTCGTATACGTCTTGTATCCGGTCTCATACCAAAACGAGACTCATCAGAAAAGCACACGAAACGCCATTGTTCTTCTGCCCAATTTCTGTGTTCAAGAGCCCATTGATATCGAATCCTACGATTGTGCATTGCTATAGGTGGTACCCGTAGCGGTCTTCGGGAATGAAGGTTCACTTCATGCAAGCGGTTTCTGACTGTTTGGTCGCTAATTAATTTCCCTGAAGAGTGATGAAGCCTCACGGCTAACATCATGGCGGTTATTGTTGGAGCTCTTCGAGTTAAGATTTGAATGTATCGGTCTTGTCTCCGTGTGGTGCAGCGATACCGTCCTCCATGGCGCTCAGCCACGGTACCAGTGCTTCGGTAACGTGTCCAAAATCGACTGATAACACTCTGACTTGTATTCAGAGCTAAAGCCACAGTACGTTGCCGGGAACCAGCTTCTATCATTCCCACGGCTCTGAGCATTTCTTCCCTGCTTAAATGACGTCGCCGCTCCATAATAACGTTGGTTTTAATCAGTAGTAGGGAAACAGTAGCACTAATAATGTCTTCAATGCGTTGTATGTTTTTATAGGGAAAATATTGACAGCTGATTTTCATCTTTTACTCGAATTTGATTCACAGTTCCTGATTCAAATTATGAAATGCACCAAAAAAGATCCATATAAATTTATAAAATCATAAATTTATTACAAAGCCACATCTCAATCTCAAGAAATCCGCATAAAAATGCTTGATCCCTAGACACTTTTGATGTGTGTATTTCTCGTTAACGCCTCAGTTTGATATATCTATATTCGAATCACCGGCAGGTCTAATAAATTTTGGGATGCATGATGAAGCCTCCTCGTGTAGCGCAGTTTGTTCCGCCCACAGATATAATTATGGTTCCGTCAGTTAGGTACTCAACTAAATCGAGAGCTCGCCGTATCCTGGACAGTCACACCCAACACCTTATTTGACTGGCCAATTCTTCCCTTGCGGTGGTAGGGCTAACCGTGTAGTCCGGCGTCAAGTAGCCTGCTGTGTTTTGTTGATGCGTGGGAGTTCCAGTGACTTAGGCATCTTCTAGGCACGCTCGTTCCATCATAGACCTCATCCATCGCTTTTTATCAGGAGTGATCGAGGTCAAGAGGGGGCCCATTCATCAATAAAAAAAAATGTGATTTAGTAGATTAATGAACTTCCATTGATATGTGTGTAGGATCTTTTATGAGTCATAGTGCGTTTAAGATTTGAACTACTGGTTTTAATTTTTCCTCTTCAATGCCTTCTTCCTTCTCAGGTTTAGTTCATAATTGCTTTTTAGTGTGGATATCAATATTAATAAAATCACCTGTAATTAAATACTTAACTGGTTTTCAATCAATCTTCACCAAGTTCACGAGACATCTCGACCACCTATTTCCTTTTTCGAGCTATAATTTTTGCTTTGTTTTTTGTGTAATTGTCGGTAGTTTGATGTTATACAAGCTGCATTGGTCTGAATCACAAAGATTTTAATCTTTTACGGATCAATTATAATAATCGATCCGTTTAGTCATCTCTCAGTCTTTAGTCACCTTTTACCTCAAACGGCGCAATTTATTTCATTTTCCTGTATCATTACAAGTTCAGATTTTTTTGGTGACTGGGATTTTGAAATCTTTAGGTAAAAATTTATAAAATAGTTTATTACGAATGTCATAATTTACACAAAAAAGGGTCTGACTTGAAAAAGTCTCAGTACGATAGGTGTAATAATAAAAATGATTAATAATATAATAATTGAGGAAAATAGTAATTTTGTTGCTCTATTAAAGTAACAGTTAGGTATGTAGATGATTACGAACTTGGGAATTTTGAATGAGGTCTTGATTCTTAAGAAATGCTCTACTTAAGGTTAGCTCCGGATGCAATGAGTCAACCTTCAAGGTTTCTATGACACACGATTTTTTCAGGTTTACTGGGACAGTAGAATGATTTCATAATGACCCTTTATTAATTGACCTTATTTATTTTGTTTTGAAGCGCACTGCGTCATCCATGCCCTACATTGATTTGCATGACGTTAATATGTCCTTCATGTTTTAATAACACCTAAGGGGCCCGTGGCTAAGTAATAACAGCCACACGGGTCAATTGATCAGGTTAAGCTATATGGGTCCATCTTTGCATACCGATAGGTACACCTCCGTGCCTGGGAAAGTGCGTTAAGCCGTTGGTCCCGGCGGTCATTCGTGGATCTTTGACAGTCGTTACGCGTAGTCAGAAGCCCGAAATTTTGACAACCAGTCTTACCGAGGGGTATCGTATTACCCAGTGACTGGGTTGTGGCGGTTAGATAGGCAGTCGCTCTATATAAAATATTGGTATTCAGCTGCATCCGGTTGGACTGGAAGCCGACCCCAACAAAGTTATTGGGAAAAGGCTAGGAAGATGATGATTTCTTAATAATATCATCATGTTTAACGTCTTCTTGCTTTTGACGTAAGTTACCAGCAATTCTTCTTAGGTTCGCGTTACTGACTGGACATGTAAATAGCGTCAGCATCCCAAGTCTCACGATTGGTAGTCGTGTTTGCTACTACTACAAGAATGAAAATAAAGTGAGTATTATTCTGTCAAGGCATATATTCGATATCTAATCATAAAATTTTGATAAAAAAATTATTAAAATTACTCGGAAACTTACAATTGCTGCATCTCAGAGTTGAGCTTAAAAAAATGGTCTGTTCCGTCCTTTCAGATATCATTGATCTCAGAAAGGCTTTTAATAATACGAGTATAACCACAATTTTATTATTTTATCAAATGCAAAATATGATAAAGCGTGTGGGTTATTATGAAGAACGTGTGGGGTCCCGAAAATATGATTGAATTTTATAAATCTCCGCTCCGATAAAGACTTGGCTTTGTTTGTCTTATTGCTTTTTGGTGTATCATGATACATTTGGGTTAACAGGGGTTGGGGAAAAACATATCCTGTAATGTATTTTTTACTGTCTCTCCCATAATTCTCTTCTCATAAGATTAGGTTGAACAGAATATTATCAGATGGAACATATTCCCGAGTGGCGCAGTGGAAGCATGCTGGGCCCTTATCCTATTGAAATACGTCTGTGTACTTAGCACAGATTAAAAATATTTTATTATGAAACAGATAACTATACAGTTGCAGATGGAGCCACTTACCTACATGTATACTTATTTTAATAATTTAAACTAAAAATGGCAATTTATAAATAGGTATCCAAAAGTGCATTATTATGGTTTTTCCCTATAGGATTGTAAGCCGACAGAACTTTCACATAAAATTGAATGCTGTCCATTCTTTATAAAGGCCTTGCAAATAAGCAAAAACTATTTAAAATTGGTAAGCAGTGGGAGCAGTGGTGGCTCTGTGGTATCCAGTTGTAGGTCGTGAGCTCGAGCCCAGGCAGGCACTTTGTGTATTTAATTTATCACCACTGTTCTCAAAACGGTGGAGGAAAACATCGTGAAGAAACCGGCATGACTTAGAACCAAAATATTCGAAGACATGTAACAAACACCAATATGGGCCCGCGTGGTGGATTATGGCCCACTCCCTCTTACAGAGAAGAGGCCTGTGTCCCAGCAGTGAGAACATTATAGGCTGATTATGCAAAGCAGTACCTTCATAATCAAATCGGTGAGGTGTTTCATAATGAAGAAGAAAAAAGAAGTTACAAAAAGTAGTTGAAGTAATTACGATCAAATAACGGTAAGAGGCGATCATACTTTTGTGCACAACGAGGTGTTTACACAAGAACATGAAATCCAAGTGTGTTTGTCTTAAATTCGTAATACTCCGCCGAAGGGGGCTCCCGTTTTTGGCAAATAAATCCTTTCTGGGTATTACATTTTCTTTGTTTTTACAATACGGTACCGTAATCTTGGTAAAGGCCAGGCCGTCGGTGTTTTTAACTGCTTAGCTACTTGTGTTTTATGATTACTTTTCCCATTGCGAGCACCAGGTTTCATTGAAGTAGCGGTTTAAAGGAGTTTTGTTTCGAGTTGAGTAAGGTCGCAGGAATTAAGCCATTAGGCTAGCTGGCCATTAGGCTCTTCTATGTCAAATTGCATTGTTTTAAAATTAAGGTTTATTGCTTGGTCTACTTTGTGTTTTACTTTGCGTAAATATTTGAATATGTTTGCTTCATTATATTAAAATACATTTATGTAGTATATATAAATATAGTGTATTCATTATTATTCGTTATAAGCACATTTAAGACTTTGGTCCCGACTGTCATTCGTGGATCTTTGATAGCCGTTACGGTTTGTCAGAAGCCCGAAAGTCTGACAACTAAGTCTTATCAAGGGGTGTCGTATTACCCATTCACTTGGTTGTGGATGTTAGATAGGTCGCTCCATTTAAAATAAGTACTGGTATTCAGCTGCATCCGGTAAACTGGAAGCCGACGCCAACATAGTTGAGAAAAGGCTACGCAGGTGATGAAGATGATGTTTGATTTATTATCCTGCTTATTATTACATATTTTATATATCCAATATTGGATATGCCATTGGATATTCAATTTCTTTCTATTAGAATTTGTAAACCGACTCTCGTACCCTGTAATTACCTTTCGGCCGTTCCTTTCAATACAATATTCGAAAGCTTTCGTTATTTCCCGAACCTTTCTTGTTAATAAAAATAAAAGTTTGTCCCAAACTCTCAAGATTCTCTTACTAATTTCAATTCTTTAGCGATGACGTCAGATCCCCGCTGGGAATTCAAAGTGTAAATTTTTCGTCAAATCAATAAATAATCAATCCCTTTCCTTTGGAGATATGTAATAAAGTGCGCCCACGTCTGCGGTCAGGCGCAGATAACTTTAACAAAAGTGTCTGCAAACGTTTTGATATATTGTAGAACAGTTCTTTCGAAGCCGTTCGAAAACAAATAAATCTAACCACTTGTTTTAAGGATTGAGAATGTCTTTCAAGAAAGTTTTACAGTAATGGGTTTTAAGGTAGAATTAACCTACAAAAAAGCTATTTATTGAATATCTTAACATGAGTATTAACATAATGTAGAAGTTATCTTATGATTATCATACATACCTACCTATAAATAAGAAATATGACAAACTGCAACATTCTGACGACGCACTCTATAAAGAACGAAAAGAATAATATGAATGTGACAGCTTTCTGAAATTAATCGACTGATTAATTCAATCTTAAAAGAATTTTCAAGTAAACATTTTCAAGTAATCAAGTAAACATTATATCATTTTGTCCACAGAATATTTTTTTTACATTCTTTTGAATGATTTATAAAACATTCATTAGGCATATCGCTCAAAGTGAATGATGAATTCACTTAGATAAATAAATGAGCAACAGTTCGTAAATTTTGCATTAGGCGAACCCAACGCCGGTCCAATCAAAATTCAATTAAGAATATCTTCGTGAAGAATGTTTTCTTCTTGTCGTTCCCACCGTTTGAAGTATTTGTTCTAAATATAGTTTTGTACCATTGTTTTGCTTTATTTTAATGTCCTGTTTTACCTACACCGTGTCGTTAACATCGATTTTAATTGGCAAAAATTTAACTTTGCCTATACTCTTTTTTGTGTACCTTGTTTAAGACATAGCTACATTATTTGCCTCAAAAACAAATGAAAACCCATAACCTACAAAAGCTGACTCATCTGTACCTCTGAGTTGACTCAAACATGGCTTATCATTATGATCTAGAGCCGGTATATGCTTACAAACAACGACCCCAGTAGCTCGCACGTTTGTTTACGGGTATATCCGTGTTTTACTAAAGATAAATCTGTATATTTTGTATGATAGAATTAACCTCCCACTGCGATTACCCTATTTCTAGGGTAAAAACCTCTTCAAATCCATTCACCGTTACATCTTGACCCAGTCATAGCGTACGTTATCAATCTACATTTGACTAAAGAAAAAGTCAGTTCCCATGTCGATGTGAATATTATTCAAATAGGCTGTGGTATCGAGACAACTTCAAGTCTGATTAAGTTTGTCTAGGTTTGGCTGTTGCTATGTAAATCTATGTTTGCACGTGTGTTTACTAGTTTCTGTCCTTGGATTCTATTGTGTAGGCTTCCGAATTGAATAGTGATGTTTCGGGCATATCTAGCTATAAGTGGATAGTTTGCTTTTCTTGTTGTTGTCCTGTTTGTATTTTGATCTTCAAATTTCTTACCAATGGTTGTCTCTGAATCTAGTTCATGTTCCGATGGATGTAGAACTACATGATTATTTGTTTTTTTTTTTCATTATTACTTCTCTATAAATAGTGCATGCACCTCTGCAAAAATCCCTAATCATACAACAAGTGCAGAACTCTCCCAATAAATCCAATATCTACAATTCCACGTTACATTATTAAGGCGTACCAGGAACTGGCACCTCGTAAATCCCTGAGGATCATTTCGTAATTAAGTTTCCGAAACGAACAAGCGGCAATACGTTCAAACCTACGACGATAACAAAAATATGGGGACCGAATCACCACATCGTGATTTATATTTGCCGTCGGTGATAATTTCTTTTAATTGTGGCTTGTTAGGTGCGGTCTGCGGTTTGTGGCGAGCCTTAGGTGGCTGTATTGATTTATCCCTTATAATTGAGTTTAGATACCGGGTAATTCTGAACTGTAAAGTGAATGCCTTTTCAGTGTTGTTTGTTTAAAGCCGTGGTTTTAAAGTATATGTTCGTTTGAGAATGTGGCATTAATGTAATTTAAAGTGGCATTCCCATACTTTTTACTGCTATTAATAATTCTGACGATAAAATTTCTTTAGACTAACAGCTGTCACATCGCACTTAATAACCCTTCTTGAATAATACAAATTGGATCGCTTAATATTCACATATTCAAACTCAACGGTCGACCTTAAGCCCGGGATAATATTCGAAAATCTCGTTTGAGTTCCAACGCTATATTTCTGGTGTTATATAGGTTTGACAGCATGAGTGATATCTTTTTCGAAACAATGAGTCGATGACCTATTTTTTTACCATAACATGTAATTTTAAAACCTGCCCTCAGGATTTCCAGGAATAGTGCTATATTTTTGACTAACAACCGAAAAAACATCCTCACGTTTTAAAATTATGGCATTTTTGTAACTGGTTTCTTGTGTTAGTGACCCCTGGTGGTGACTCACAGTGACTGTTTACTTTAGCTCGACAAATTCAGGGCTAAGATGCTATTACGTGTGATTAATTTATTTAAGATAATAGCCATTTTATTTGTTATAACGTATCACTGTTAATTTGGCTCATCTCCTGTTAGACAAGTTCGTTAAACTTGGGTCTAAAATGTAAATTGAATATTTTACAAACATAGGTAGCTTTTTTTAGCAACTTTGCTAGCTTTCTTGGCCGCCCCAAGTTAAAGTGGTTCGTTTCGTAGACGAACTTTGGATCCTGGGTTAAGAACGGTCATGCTGACTTCAATCTTGAATTTTTTATTCATCTCCGTTGGATTTATTAAGGACTTAGACCTGCCCTAAGGGCAATGCCATCAAGCGGAACTAACTGCTTTCTTTTATAATATTAACATACAAAATTATCATCCGTTTAAGTTGATATTTATCCCTTATCCACATTAATATGGAATGTTATGCCCTTTTCATTGTAGTTTTGAAACTCGATTTGTTCTTTGGTCAATTAGTTTCTTTAAGAATATTTTTTTATATAATGGTCCTTATTGGTATCACAAATGTGTTTTAACGTATCAGTCGTGGTTAAAATTGTATTAAAATTGTAGAAAAATACTTCAAAAGGTGATCAAGTTACGAATTGAAAATTAATGAATGAAAGAAAAGTTTGGATAACATGCAAAAAACAGCGACGTAACATCCGGGGTCAAAGATAAGGAAAGTCAAATTAAAGCAATTAATTATGCGGACGAAGACTTTTACACAAGATTTTAAGAAAGAATCCCCAAAATTAAAAGGAATGCTCGCAAATATTTTAAAAAGTAAATAAAAGGAAAAGTATCAAAATGATACAAAAAAGGAAAGCAACTGGTCGAATAAATGGGCCTTTCGAAAGATTCCGCAAACCAAGGTCATTTGGTGTCAATGAACTCTGCTGCGATTATGTTAAAAGTGCATATACTTTTATTTAACTTGACATATGCTAATGAAGTTGAAGTTATTGAAAATGCAGTGCCTAAATTATTTCTGGTTCGCTCTCCAGAAAGGCATTAGAAAGAATATATTATATTACGTTTCTGCTACCTACATATGTACCGTCACATTTATTGGACGTGCATTAGTATTAGTAGGTATCGATTAAAATTCGTTTTGCTGTGATTAATTAAGTCTTTTAACCCAGATTTGAAATGTAGATTTTAAACAACCGAATAGTGCGAAAATAACGCTTCGATTTATATTAATAAAACCCAAATCTATGGTCACATACCATTTATTAGGGAAATCTGTGGTTAATTTTTATATACTGCTGCCCGTTGGTCATTTAATTAAGCACTTTTAAAATTCTTGATTGGGTGTGTCGTAGGTAGTTTTTCTATCTATAAATTCTGGCTTAGGCTACACCAAAGCTTCGAATCGATTTTTAAATGGAGTGATGATTTAACGACCGAAACTAATATGTCTTGGAATCAATCAATTTTTATTTCAAAACGATTGATAATGAGGAATATGCAAATATTTTTTTGTACTGAGTCTGATTTAGTTTTCAAGGCGTTTTCAGTTTTTGTCGTATTTAATATTTGCCTAAATTTTAAACAAGCTATAGCATGATTCACAGTCACATTCTGTAGTTGAGTCCCAGCTTTTTGTCATACGATAATGTCACTTGAGCCTTCAACTTATCGTCTCTTGTCCACTGTATTGTTAGTTCTGTAAAAAACATGGTTTACTTTGTAACGGTTTACTTTACCGCTTCCAGCCCTGACGGTTTCCTGTTCATTTGCATAGACAAAATGTAGGCCAGCGTTACGTATGCCTTCAACCATGAATCTGCTGGTATTAGTACTAGTAGGTTACTTGATAACCGAAATTAACATAAATATTTTAATGATTAACTGGCGAAACGTGGATGTACTATAAGTACCTAGACCTCTGCCTAACCCTTCGGGTAATAAAGCCGTGATGTTATGTTATATTTATGAAAACAGAATAAGTCAGAAAAAAACAACAATACCTAATTGGTGATTTCTCAGTGCTGGAATGTAACCAGACTGATGCATTTCAAGACAGAATCGAAAAAAAAACGTAAGACCTACGGGTCTTCCCTTTCTGCTAGACATCTTTTCCTTCCTGATTATATGTTTCATATCAATGAAACAAAAGATATCAATCCTTGATATCATTACCTACAACGTTTTGACAACTTTTGGCCATACATCTTAATCACAGAGGACCCTACTCAGGGGCGTAAACACGGAACTAATAAAAACTATATACATTATCCTAGACAAAATGAAATGCAAAAACCTCGAGAAAGATGTCTGAACAAACTCCTCAATCGACCGAGACATATTAAAAAAGCAAGGTATAAGAATTGAAAACCATACGAATTCTGAAGAGAGAACTGAATGAATCCGTACTTCCACACAATAGACAACCGCGAACGTAATACGAGAAAATGAAAGAGGTCTCATTCAAGTTTTGGAAAGAAAGGTAGACGCGAAGTTAGACTGACAACTATAGTCGGTGGGAATAATGAAAAGTTTTCTTGCAGTGAACATTGAAATTATTATATTATTATTTAGTTTTAGAACAGTATTTGTAGTGTTGATTAATTTGAAACCCTATAGCCGTCGTAATATCAGCACCCTAATTGCGTACAATCTATCAATCACAATTTGAATCATTTTGAAGGATATTGAATAATCTATGTTTTATATGTTCGAAAAATATGTCTGCTCAACAACGTAAATAGCGCAATGAATGCTGTTGAACTGTCAAAATGACAGCCATTGCTACTGATAGTGTGTTACGCAATTATCCTGCAGAGTGTGATCTCGCTAGGTGGTCTCAAAAGCCAAATTATTGATCCCAGCAAAATGATTGATAATCATAATAATTACACCAGCCAGCAGTGGGACACAATTTGAGCTAACGAAATAATTCGATTTTTGACGATATTATTATCTAAGTTCCTACAAACTTGTCTAAATTATTATGATGTTGACAGAGTTGTCTTACATGTATAAAAGCGCGAGAAGTAAAACAGGGTTAGGATTTCACTATTAGGGACTTCCTACACAAGGTTCAGTTTTTCTTCTTGACTCATAAAGATATTTGAAAACATAAAATTTAAGGTCTAAAATAATTTAATTTAGTCACTGAAGGGTTTAATGAATCTCATCCATTGTAAATTTTAACATCTGACACGGTCTTGACATTGAAGAAGATATTAATGGCAAAATAACTATATAAGGAAGCGAACGATTGTTGTATACCCTTAAAATTCCGCTTGTGTTTCGATTATGCAAATAACTTCGTCGATGACACGAATATAATCTCCGTCGTAATTATCGACCCAAAAGCAATTTATTTTGTCACAGGATCAAAATACCAGATTAAAATGCTTCATGCTGACGTGACAAGATTACCATCGTACCTATCTCACTTTCTTAATATTTCTAGACACGTAAGAATTCTAGATTGTCATCGGCGTTATGTGCTTGTACGACAAAAACCTTTGCGTGGGCTTCTACAGGATAATAGATGCCCTTGAGATTTGAGACGCTCCTAGTCTGGTATGTCTTTACTGTATGCACATGTAAAGAATGTGTGATTTCGTAAAAATGGTGCTGTCAACAAAGAAGGCTAACTTTATCTGCCAGATGAAACGTACTTCGCATTACCCGTTCGAAACTGTCTTGATGTTGCTTCTGCTACTTGATTTTCTAGACTGATTAGCGATTATGTGATAACGTGAATGACATGTATGCATTGCAAAGCAAGCAGTGGCGTGCATTGGTTTCCAGAATAGGTAGGCACTAGCCCGGGTCTAGTCTAGGCAAACGCGGTCACTAATCAGAAAAAAAAGTAAGGTCAAAAGTGTGGTTATTTGAGTAGGCATGCCTACTTAAGGGTGATAAATTGCGAAGGTCGGACGTCATGGTATTAGATACGCGTGAGACGTACGTATTTTTAATTTTGTCGTATTAACTTGAACGAGTAAAGACCAATGACAATGTGCGAATAGTACGGGAGCCGAGTAGGCCGTCCGGCGACTGCCTACTGCCGCGCGTGTTTGTATGAAGATTTTGTTTTTTGTTAGGTATGATAATTTTGTGAGTTTCTTAAATTGTGGGGCACACACTAAAATGTTATTGACAGGCTTATGTTGATATATCGAGGTAGGCACTGCTTATATGCCTATATACAATGCACGCCACTGAAAGCAAGCTATATCAATGTATAGATATAATGGTTTTGGTATTAGGTATACGAAAGGCTCGAAAATATAAATTCTAGGCAAGTTTGAAAATATAGTAAATCAACAAACGGAAGAAGGTTGCTACAATAAGTTACAGTCACTACTTTTAGTAAAACGCTGTTAGCAAATATGTCTGTCCCAAAACCAACAATTTGAAAATTTCCGTATTGGCAAAACTTCAAGGCAGGTTAAACGTTAACGTGGGCGTTGGCACAGCGTTATGCTACGTTATGCCTCTCTTGACACTTGTCTGCATGCTATACAGTTTTTATAAGCTCATACGATGTTTGACGGTACGGAACATCTGCATCAAATTTTATCGCCGAATAAAATTTTGAACTGTCATGCATATTTGAATCGTGTTCAAGGTCCTTTGTGTTAGCATTTGTATTGAGATATTTTATTGTACCTGCTTCATCATTCATGTACTGTTATACTGGTTTCAAGTGAAGGGTGATCATGCAAAAATTGTTTATCTTCCAAAAATGTTCGTTGTTGCATAAGGTCCTTCAGGATCCAATAATTTTTTGAGCTCACTGTTACATTCATCAAAATTGTAAATGTATTTGTCGTTATTATCGATATAAACCAAATACTTATTGTGGTTATTTTCTAAGTTTGTTTTCATACATTTCACATACCCATAAGGCTCAAGTTCAGGACTTCGAGAGGCTTGACCTTGCATGAACACAATGCCGCGTAATGATGGCGGTGCCATTGTCAACGAACCGTGTTCAGATCATCGATATCTGCATTATTATTGCCCCAGAGCTAAAAAGTACTTTACCTGTCACTTTATTGGCAGAAAAAAGTATATTTATGAGTTAAGACTAATGGATCCAATTTATCATTGATTAAATCTAGGTCCAATTTGACGTGAAGTTTAAAATTACGCATATTGTTACCTACCTAGCCTTTTCCCAACTATGTTGGAATCGGCTTTCAGTCTATAGAACCGCATGCAGCTGAATACCAGTATTTTACATGAAGCGACTGCCTATCTGACATACACAACCACTTTACTGGATATGATACGATACCCCTTGGTAAAACTGGTTGTAAGACTTTCGGGCTTCTAACAATCCGTAACAACTGTCAAAGATCCACGAGTGACAGCAGGGACCAACGCCTTAACATGCTTTCTGAGGCACGGAGGTGTTTTGGTATGTAAAGATGGTCACCTATCCACAGAGCAATCGCTGCAAGCGTAGCTTAACCGAATCGATCGACCCGTGCGGCTATTATTATTTAGCCACAAGACCCAAAATTACGCATATTGTATGTGGAGTTAATATTTTGTAGGGCCATCTAAATAGCAGGCTTTTAAAAACAACTTTTACTTCTTCTTATTCTATGGTGAGAAATTCCAATAATGTTGTGTTTATTACAAACTTGTTTGGTATCAATGAGTTTTTTTTATAGGGGAGAAAGATTCTTACGTAAATATGGGAAGCGTCCTTTCATTTTACCGATTCTTTGGAGGGACGTCTCTTCATAAAAGTTTCTATTTATTTCGATACCACAATTCCCAATCGGTATGGCAATACCGTTGTTATGGAACGTGTTTTTTCTATCGACCATGTGACCTTGTGACACAACTTTTGGGACTTATTTATTAGACAAAATATCATATGATAAGGGTCTAGACAGTTTATTATGAAAGTCTATATTCTTATCTATTGTATTCGCTTCTTCTTTTAGTTATTTTATTTGAAGCCAGTATGACTTATTTTCAGTTCCCAAGATAATGTTATGCTTACTCAGCGTCTTGTTGCTATAGTGCTTTTTCAAGTCTGTATATCTCGCAGAATGTTTTTTACTCGTATTCGCATGACGTTGTAGATTTTATCGATCGTTATCACTCACTTGTTCGAGCTTACGTTTTATTTCTTCAATTCTCCCGTCAAAGATACTGTGATTGGAAGGATACGTATCTCGGTTTCTGAACGTCTAGATACACTTGTATATTTCTTGATTTATTTATTTTCTAAGAAATAGTGTGTCAAATGTCTTGTCTTCTTGTCAATTTCTGGTATCATAATACAAAAGAAGTTCTGTTCTGTAGAAGACAACTTCTTGAACTCGACTCCTTTGCGAGCTGTTAAGGACATCGTTTTTGATATCGCTCTGACATAGGTACTATAGACGCGAGAACTTTTACCGAAATGTTACAATTTATCCAGAAAGTAGTTACTGATTGTGATTTCGAATGCCTATATAATAATGAAGTGTTAGTCGTTTTTCGCTTAGTTCTGATTTGAGACTGTTATGAAATGTTTCTAATACTAATAGTTCCACCACTAATAGAATGCATTCGATAAAAACTTCTGTCAAAAATCTTTAGAACTGCAAATTATAATAAATCTGCAATAACCAAGTTAGCAAAAATGGCTAACAATAATAACGTTAGTAAAAATGGCGATTCTATAAACCGTAAAAGAAGTAAGTTTAATCATTCTTTTGTCAGATGACACGACAGTCTAGCAGTTTCTAGATAAAAAAAAAAGACGGGTTGCACTCCGGGAGTGCCGGCAGAAGTGAAAACTTGAATATTAATGTTGAAATAAATCAATTATGAATTGAATTAATATAGGTAATTAATTTTTTTTCACTATTTCTGCGTCACTTTTTTCATTAATCGATGCACTTTGTTCAATTTCCATATTTTAAACACATATACACGAATTTTACGAATACACAGCAGTGTGGCTACTACACAGACGGTCGAGCCATCAGCTGTCCATCCATCCATCCACATCCACGTCCACCATCACCGTCACACCGTCACCGTCACCATCACCGTCACCGTCACCGCCACCGTCATCACCGTCACCGTCACCGTCATCACCGTCACACCGTCACCGTCACCGTCATCACCGTCACACCGTCACCGTCACCGTCACCGTCACTGTCACCGTCACCGTCACCGTCACCGTCACCGTCATCACCGTCACACCGTCACCGTCACCGTCACCGTCACCGTCACCGTCACCGTCACCGTCAACGTCACCGTCACCGTCACCGTCACCGTCACTGTCACCGTCACCATCACCGTCATCACCGTCACACCGTTACCGTCACCGTCACCGTCACACCGTCACCGTCACCGTCACCGTCACTGTCACCGTCACCGTCACCTTCACCGTCATCACCGTCACACCGTCACCGTCACCGTCACCGTCACCGTCATCACCGTCACCGTCACCGTCATCACCGTCACACCGTCACCGTCACCGTCCGTCCGTCCGTCCGTCCATCCATCCATCCATTATCGTGTCTCACTTGGTTCACTTCGGTTGGCGCCCGCCGTAGAAAGAGGGGGGGGGGGGGGGGAATCTCTCCTGACGGTCACGTGTCCTGACGCGATGTCCTGACGCGAGTTTAACATTTTTTCCCCATTACAAAAAGTGTGCAACGCCGCTAAAGAAGTTTTCACTTCAAAAATAATTAACGACACCTACTGTGACATGCGTTTACAGAAACTGTATATTTGGAGGTACATGTTATTGTAATATGATACCGAATATATCATTCAAGTGTTAAAACGGTTTGAATGATAAAATCTACTCTCTAACCTCAAAAGTATTGTGTTACACTTGTTGAGTGTTTGATTTATTGGTTTTAACTAAGTATATTTATGATCGCAGGTATGCTGGAAGAGATTTCTTATGAAGTAAGCATCACCTTTGAACCTATTCTTCTGTTCTGTTTTTTTATTGTCTATTTATATAATTATGTGTGTAAATAAATGGTAAAATAAATAAATATGAGCAATCGACACAGATGTTAAATTAAAGAGTAACGGTGAAAAATTGTCAAAACATATTGATCATTTGTATTTTCCTGTTTCTTGCAAATTATTGCCCAGCTTTGTTGCAGGCGGTATTGATAAACGTTGCTTATAAGTTAAGATACGTTTAAACGTCAGAAAAAGGGTCGTTAAGCAGACATTAATCATTACTTAAGTTTAAGTAACATTTATTGAAAAGCCTCATGTCTAGAGTTTAATAAACCTTTCTTTGTAAATCAAGAAGACCATAACATTGTACACATGTATGCCATATACTGGCAAAAGCCAAAACTGAGTACTAATAGAATGCGGACTGCTGAATTTACCGCTCCATATTCATAGAATTATCAAGAGCCTTGTTGATTCCTTACGTATGGTTCTCATTTGAACCTGTTTCCCGTGATTTCAGTCACGTAGGTATAAACTTCAACTCCAGTCACCGTAGACACAAAAATCGAATATACTCCGGATTTTATCCAATCAGGGGTGGAGAATAGAAATTCCCTTTTTTATTTCACCTTTATAGGAAACTAGCCCGCGTCTTATTTTTTTTTACACACATATAAAAGTAGCATATATGTCCTCCTACAACTCCCAGGGTACCTGAAAAATTTCATGACGATCGGTGTATAGCTGTTAAAAGTTAGCAGATAAAGTGTTACTTTCGCATTCATATCAATATTATAGTAGGTGTTAAATATTAATAATATATATTATAGCATAACTTCAGTTGCTTAGGCTGCAAGTTGTTTATCAATCTCAACTCATCCCGCAGTCAGTGTGTCACGGAACTACTATAAATTAAACAGTAGAAGATGTTTAAGACTTTGTACATGGATATTTTTGTTCGCTTACAGTCAAGTCGCCTACGAGAATCATAGCAAAGCTCCGGCATGTGCTCGGATTTATTTCCCTGTTTGACATTCATAACTTGCGCGGAATAACAAGCAGTTGATACATTCTCCTGCTTTTACTCAACTCTTAAATAACGCACCAGGAGGATAGTGACCTTATTAGTGATGTTCTTAAGAATGGTTGCGTAGTACTAACGGGCGTGCGTGTATGACCAGATGGGCAATTCCCGTCTTTTTATTTTAACACTAGCTTCTGCCCGCGACTTTGTCCGCCTGAAATTTCTGTTTCCCCCAACCCACCCGTCGCATTGCATCGCCTGCCCGCACTATTACTTCGTTTTCGCTTTCGTTCTGACTTTTTTGCTCGGCTCTTCCTTAAGAGTTCTTTCAAAAATTGGTCTATCAAACGCAAAAAGAATTTTTGAAATCCGACTGTTAGTTTCGGAGATTACCCCCTTCATACAAACTTACAAACAAACAAATTTTACCTCTTTATAATATTATTAGTATAGACGAACGCATTTTAATCTCAGTCCGTTAAAAAACGTCTAATTTCCCTATAAATTTGACAAGTTTTTGACATTTATTGTCGCTGAGATGAGATTGCGGCTTGAATGTTTTATAGTACGAGAATTTGCCTTCAGATGTACCGTCAAACGGGGCGAATAGGAATGCAGGGGTGAATAGGGACGAAACTTTAAAAGCGATTTTAACATTTAAATAATATAGTTTGTTGCCAAAAAGACTCTAATGTGTTTACTGCATTATAATTAACGATTAAATGCCCTTGTCGGCAACAAACTATATGATTTCAATGCTAAAATCCATTTTAAAGTTTCGTCCCAATTCACCCCTGCATCCCTATTCACCCCGTTTGTAGTTTGTAAACGAAGCAAAAGAAGTATGTAAGCATCGTAGCAGGTGGCGTTCTGTATTTTCTGCTTACACCCATGAGAAGAAGGTGTTAGTTTATGTATGTCAATAACGTGTGTGAGAAATATTTAGTTTCTCATTGGTTATTTACAACGGGATTTTTTGCTTCAACTGCCGATTCTGTGATACTTCTTCAATGGGTTTAAAAAAATTGTATTCGGCATATTACCTACCCACTTTTTAGGGGTTCCCGATCATTAACAATCCGTAGGTATCTTTCTTCTCATGGTCGTCATATAATGGAATGGCATCTCTGATACTACAACATTGCAACTGATTGCCAAACGTGCCCAACATGGCAATATTCCCGTTATGCCATCCGACGGCAAACCCATAAAGATGTCCATATTTGGTGATGATTTTTCCATCACTTCCGCTAGTAACAATGATGATCTCATAGTTTGTAAACACGTTTAAAGGCGCGACACTGCAGCGTGACGCGACTCTAGTAGAACAATTTCTATGAAAACGTTATGGAATTTGCTCTACCAGAATAGCGTCTTCGCATCGCGCCTTTCTGCGGGAGCCTTAAAGCCGGCTAACTCTCTAGATAAAAAAAAAACATGAAAATAAATGGAAATGACAGCTCTAGACCTATCTAGACAGAGAGTCTGTCTTCGACAGGTTAAAATACCCATAGCCTGTATATTTTTGTATTATATACGACAAGTGTGTATTCGTCAGGTAAAGTACCATCGACCGGTTTTTGTTTATGTTGTAGTCGCTGTCGGAAATCCGGCACTTAGCAAAAATATTATAATTATTTAAAATATCTGTTCAGTTTTTTTAGGCAACTAGTTGATGACTATTATACTAATTGACGTTGACCTTCATTCAATTCATATTTCCTTTAGAGTTTAATAAATAATAATACATGTATTAATAACCATTTTTTTGTTTGTTCTAGGTACTAAATAATTATATCCACAACCTCTTTGTGGCAGGTTTGTCTCTGTTCCGGAAAGGTATACAAACCACTTGATCATGACATTACGAGAAGATACTTTTCATTCAAAAAAAAAGAAAAGACAATCCATTTAATTTGTAAAAAAAATGCTAAGCTCTGAAAATACAATTTATAAAAGAATGTATGTATAATGCATCGTCGAGTTGTATGACATAATACAAATTTCTTGTTCCTAATTATTTCCGTTTGAAACGGAAACCTTCCTGGCGACGGAACATAGTTAATGAGATATCATGAGTATGGTGGATATGAATGGTAACGTGGTTGGGAATCGATAGAAGAGAAATGCTATTTTTTTCCCGTAAGTGCTGGCATTTTATAGATAAAAAAATATGTTTATCTGAACGTTTAGAACTAGATACTTATTGTGTATTTATTTTATTCTGTATTTCTTATTGTGTTATTTATATTTCATCGTATACTGCACCGGTTGACATCATCACATCACCGCCGGCTGTCGCTGAAAACCAGCGCTAGGGGTCTGTCTCACATAGAGTCGTAGCATAATGCTGAGCGATGGCCGCTTTGCATGGATGTGATGCATATTCCCGAACTTGTTCTTTTTTGTGTTTGGGTTTTTTCTCTGTGTCATGTTTACCGCAAATACACGTATTTTCTTTCTTTTTTTCACTAGTGCTTAGGGTTTAGGGGTTCGAGTTATTTTTGGACACGAAGCTCAACTTATAAAACAATAATGCCTTTTTCTCTAAAACTATACTACACCTAAATGAATGCCTTAATTTTTTACACCGTTGGATTTTCTACGTTCGGCTCAGCGCCGAAAGTTGGAAAGCAAAGTCAAAGTCAAAGCATTTATTTCAAATAGGCACATAAAAGGCACTTTTGAACGTCAAAAATTATCTTAAAATAGAATTGATTCTAGTCGCCCATTCCAAAAGGTAGTTTTCGTATGGAGAAGAACGGGCAAGAAACTCCACCGTTACTCTTTTAAAATGTTTTAGGTACAATATTTTGCATGGGTACATAAATTATATAATAACATGTGAGGACGATGCACCTAAAATAAAATTACTATAGCGTCTATTAATATAAATTAATATAAGCGTCTTTTGAAATTAGTCTCAATAATCTTTCTGTCGCCTAAATTATCGATATCTATGCTACTAATAAAGCTGAAGAATTTGGTTTATTGGAACACGCTAATCTCTGGAACTACCAGTCGGTTTTGAAAAAAACCTGCAAAAAATTGCAGAATGTTTCAAAGCTTAATGCAAATTCTTTTGCATTTGATAGCCCAATTCTTGAGGAAAGCTATAGGCATAACACCACGATAGAACCCTTAGGAACCGCGCAAAAATAAAAAAGTAAGATAGAACGCGAAGCAAAAACGGAGTAATAGCGTGGACAGACGATGCGATGCGACGGGGCGGATCGGGGGAACAAGAAAATTCACGCGGACGAAGTCGCGGGCATAAAGTAGTTCGTAAATATTCCTGTTAATTGTGTTTTTTTTTGGTTTGACAGAAATACCTAGTGCAATATAATAGCAAAGCATTTCGTATCATAAAATAAATAAGAAGGTACAGAACGTCTAGTTATTGCATAAGTAGAAGAATGAACTAAGATAAATGGCTTGCCATGTTTCCTCGAGAGCACCATGTTTATTTAAAAGCAACAGCAAAGCATTGTTTTATTTCGTAGCTTAATAGTGAAATGCTTGAATCATTTGTAAATGAAATTAACTTAAAGCGAAAGAGCCAGGGTAGCTTTCGAAAATCAAATTTTCTTACATTTTATGCAATTTGCTGGTCAGTATCTGCACCTTAATTGCGTAACACACTATTTATCGGAATCTGAATCATTTTGAAACAAATTACTAATCCATTGCTTCATAAGTTCGAACAATTTGTCTGCTCAACACGTAAATAACGCAATGAATGTTGTTGAACTGTCAAAATGAAACCGATTTCGATTGATAATGTGTTACGCAATTGCCCCGCAGGTTGTATGTTGATATAAATATGATTCGCGGCCGTAACTAAGATGTATTATATAGAATTATAATCGTAAAAATCATCAATACTACTCTCATAGTTCATATTACCCTATTGAACGTCTATTTCACGAAATCATGACATTTGAGGCCAATTCTAACTCAAAGAGTTGTATTGCTGATTCTAATGAGTATAATAATTCCGTAGTCATATTTGTTACGGTCGCGAATCACATTTTAATCAACTTACCATGTTGATTAACCTGAAAATTACAAAAAAACGTAAGAAAGTTTAAATGTTGCGGGCTACCATAGCAAATAACCCTAATAAGATTAGTAAAGAAAAAGGTTTCTCCCTCAAATCAAGTGAATATATCACAAACAGAGTACACTTATAACTAAATACGCGTTCAAAACGATATAAAGTACCGTATGAAGAAAAATAGGAACTTTTCAGAAGGTCAGATTTCATAAGCTGTCTGCTACTTATGTATGTTATTGATCAGTGACCTTGTAGCAATAAGTAATGCTTTCAGTACCTATTTATTCTTTTCTTTTGGCATTCGATTGGTTCCTTTGTTATTGCGGCGTGAGTAAATCCCGTGCGATTCGATTCACCTGAATAGTGATGCGCCAGACACACGTTTAGTCTGACAATCGATTAACAAAAGGTATCGAGATGGATTCATAATCGATTACTTTATTTGTTCAGTGTTAATGAAGTGTATTTTAGGAACCCTTTTAGCAATTTTTGTTACAGACGAAATGATGTGGATAGAAATGGTTTATGGGTATTTTTTAGGTAGTGTAAAAAGGTTTTTTTTTGAGTTGAATCTTTTGCGAAGAATTCTAAAGGTGCATCCAGACAGAGCGAGGCATGCGCCGCAAATGATTTTTTTTATATGTACGGTTGCCTCAGGCTGAGGCATCTAACATATAAAAAAACACTTGCGGCGTATGTCTCGCTCTGTCTGGATGCACCTTAATACTAATAGCTAACACACCTTAAGAGAGCTTCATAGGTTTATTTGTTTGGTTTTTCATTTGAAGACCTTTTTATCTCTGACCTCCATCACGCCTAATGGAAAGCGATGGATGAAGTCTAATATGGAACGTGCCCAGAAGATGCCTGTTCACTCTTGCTTTGAAGGCAGAGGGGTTAAATGTGGAAGGGAACACAGACGCTGGCAGAGAGTTTCACACTTTGGCTGTGCGAATAATAAATGTGGAGGAGAAGCGCTGAGTACGACTCGTCGGGATATCAACCAAGTGCGGATGGTACACTGCAGTACGTCTGTTAGTCCGGTAGTAAAAGGGCGATGGTGAGGTCAGATCAGCTCCTGCGCTCACTCTCCGAAGTACATTCTGTACAAGATCATTTTGTAAGAAACCCGTGATAAAACTCAAGCAGCGTTACATCCCAAAATCCATTCAGCGCGTCCAAACGACGCATTACATATTATTTTCCAACTTTATTGCATGACTTTTATTATACTTTTAATAAAACCGCAAAATGCTCACGAATTCTTGTTCCCGGACGTTCGAACCGGTTTTGAAATATTTGGGAGAGGGTCCACCACAATCCTGTTTTCGTTATAGATCGACAGATTCAAAAGGAGTGATGTCCATTGCTGCATGACTATATTGTTTAATGGACGTTTTGCGTATGAATGGGGTGACGGAAACCAGTCTTTAGATTTTAGTCCGTGTTGTGTTCCCAGTACAGGGTGCATGAAAAGGAATGAAAATTATCAAGATGGTAATGTCAGGTTTGCCAGGCCATTTTTCGGAAAAAATACTTGAAGCCGTTATGCAATAATGATTTTATGAAGCAGTGTTGAGTTACATGTTATTCAGTCAAATTAAAATTGAGATAAGATGCGGTCCGTGTGATGAATTTTAAGTATTAATGTAACAGAAGTGATATTTTAATTTAAGCACTTCCTTGCTTACATTTTAATGAACATAGTTCCCACGATTGACATGAAATTACAGGGTGGGATGAAATTACATCGACGCGCAATATAAATGATTCTGAAACCCAAGCGTTGAAAATTTTCGCAGGTTATTTAAAAGCGTAGGTATTGCACTTTTCTATGAAACAGCAGATGATAACCGGTTATAATTTTCAACCATGAATTAGGCTCACATGATTCTAGACCCCCGTCTAGAATTGACCCGTAACGACTGTCAAAGATCCACGAATGACAGCCGGGACCAACGGCTTAACGTGCTTTCCGAGGCACGGAGGGGTGTTTCAACGTTTCATACCGACGTATGATACGTTGAAAACGTTGCACATTCACTTATATACCATTTTATTTTCGAACCTACGCACACAAGGTACCTAAATGTGAAAGTATCGAGTTCGCGTTTCAATTAGGAGTGCTTCGTATGACGAGTAATCTCCCTTTTCATAGCGGATTTCAGCTTTAGCGAGCACACATCAACAAAGAGGCTTTTTATCATTTTCCAATATGTCTATATTGGTGATAGGTACATCGATTACGTCATAATTATTAAATGTGCTACGTCAGTTTTAATTAATTTTTAATTTCGTCCTGAAAAATGAGCAGAAATCAATACAGCTTATGCAGGGTGGCAGGGAGACATACTCGCGCAAACTGAAATCATGAATTCAACACATGATTCTAAAAGTAGAAATCGTCGGTTATTAAAAAAACTGCTGTTTCATGGAAAAGTGCAATACCTACGCGGTCAAAATGTATGGAGCTGCTAATTGAAAAAAAAAAACTGACCAAAAATTTCAACGCAGGGGGCTTCTTTTATTATGTACTAGCCCCAGCTTCGAACGGGTGCAATTTTTTTTTTCGAATTCTCCAAATTTTCTTTCTTACAAACCTTGTCCTGGTAATACCGAACACAACAAAAAAAAAATTATTCAATTTGGTGCAGTCATTCGGAAGTTATGCGCGTAGGTACATACTTTTCGGCGATTAATTTTTATTTATATAGATTAATAGTATGCCATTTTATTGTCTCCTGTAATTAAAAGAGTACACCTACCTAATACTTTGTTGTCCATTAACTAATAATTTTTAGTGTATATCTTTTGTTGGAGATCCTAAAATAAATAAATAGAATCATGTATTCAATCCATGGTAAAAATGCCACCCTGTATTATATCAAAGAAAAATAGAATAAGTAGTAGTTAATTTAAGGCTGAATTTAGTGCTCGACTGGCGGTCAGCGCTGACATCGGTCGCGTACCTATTTGTATGGACTTGCGCTCGACTCGCTGACCATCGGTGCTACACTAGGTATATACGTACACTTATCGTCAGCGTCTTGGTACGCGTGACCGATTGTATGCGACCGACGTGAGTTGTGCTTTGTCTGACAGTCAACCATGTTATAATCACGAAAGTGGTTTATTGAAACAATAGAAGATTTTCACAACTACTCCTTAACAAAGATTTAAATCGCAAGATTCGCCTTACCGTACTTAGTCACGCGGAGAAGCGTCCACAGTGAGAAGAGTGAGCTCACATATTATTAAGCAGCGGTTGCTCAGTGGTATCGACATACAAGTTGTAGGTCGTGAGTTGAAATTCGAACCCAGGCAGGTACATTTGGTGCGGGATTGTCCGAAAGGGTTACTGCTACCCCGGAACATAAAGGGCTAAGGAAGGAACACGGATGGGCTTTAGTCAGTAAGAATCTGACACTCCCTTCCGCTCCACCCAGAGCGGGAGGGGTCATTTGATGATTTCCTATCCAAAAAAAAATGGCAGGCACATTATTTTGTGTATTTAATTTCATCACCACTGCTCACAAAACGGTGAAGGAAAACATCGTGAGGAAACCAGCATGTCCTAGAATCAAAACATTCAAAGACATAATTATGACATCCACCCGCACTGGGCCCGCGTGGTGGATTATGGTCCACTCCCTCGCTCAGAGAGAAGGCCTATGTCCCAGCAATGGGAACATTATAAGCTGATTATGCTACACATTATTGAATAGCGTTTCCGTGACAGTCAAGTCAAGTCACAGCGTCATTGTGTCCGAGGTGTCAAAACGAAACAGAAACGCGACTATCTTTTGACGCGGATTTAAATCGTTACTCCTCAATATATTTTCCAACAACACTATACAGTTACACAGTCTTGTTTGCGTAATGGAGTAATAATTCACTCTTTGTTTATTGAACCCTCTACGTTTGTTACATAGAGGGTATGTGCTCAGCCCTATTGTTTAGGGATGATAAATTAGCGTAGCTTACCTGTCGGGTGGGATTAGCACCCTCGAACGGACTCAATCGACACCCCTAGCGATGTCGTTTGTACCTTTTTATTTGCATTTGATTGTTGATTCATTTGTATTGTAACAATAGCACGTACTGTATGTTCTACAGGTGGATTATTTTATTGTGCGGTTGGTAATGGCTTCATCGATCATTGTACTGTCGTGATGGAAGGCCGTCTGTATTGCTGTTTTAATGAATGTATTGAAATATGTCCGTGTTATCTATGGTTAAATGGGTTTCGTTTTTTATTTGATATATAACTACGGCATGCAGCAATTTGACCTCTTGTTTAGGTGACATCATGTTTATTGATCTGCTTTGTTAATTTTGTGGCTTTCTATTAACTTAACACCATCCACCACTAGTGATACATACTTTATAATGTTGTAAAACCTTATAACCTGAGGGGAAAATCTCATAATTTTAAGAACGTTCACAGTCTGATCTGTCTCAATCTGTCAAAAATACCTCGTTAAAGTTTTTGACATTGATTGTCGCTGAGATGAGATTGTGACTAGATTTCGAACGTTTTTAATCATGGGAATTGGCATTCTGTGTGTACAAATAAATATATTTGATTTTTGATCTTCATTTTGATAAAGATTAAGTAAACGTCAAAGCTAGAACCAGTATTTTTGTATGTAATTTCATTCAAATG
Organism: Amphipoea oculea; assembly: GCA_945859645.1. NCBI lineage: Eukaryota > Metazoa > Arthropoda > Insecta > Lepidoptera > Noctuidae > Amphipoea > Amphipoea oculea. Next base: position 10,155,514 of record OX243876.1, read on the forward strand.
GTGTGTCTTGGTATTTTTTCATCGGTAGACTTCAGTCGCAGTCAAGATTTCCTGAAAAACACATGAAAATCATAATCTCATTTGACACATAGCCATAAACAAGTGAACCGTCTCAATCTTCCCACCAAATGACTGAGCGGTCGGTCGTCCAAAACATTTTTCTCTAAAAATTTAAAAACAAAATCTAATTTCTTGAACGTTAACACGAAGTAACACGATAATATTAAAGTCACAACAATTACGTCTCACTTATCGGCGCGTCTCGTCGAGTTTTTGCCAAGTGCTCGACTCGTGTGAGTTATGACGCAGACGTCAGCTATCTTGACGATAAATCAAGCTCGGGCTTCTTCGGGCATCCTCGGAAAAGCTCGAGCTACCAACATTACCGGTAACGAGCTTCTTATGTTTGAACACTGAGATATAAGCTCTAGAAAAACGTATGTGAGTACTAGCAGGGATTAAGCCCTTTGTTTGGTAAACGGATTTTCTTAATCGAGAATGTGCTGTGATGTTTCATTGTACAAAGAGGCTGTTTGTTATGTTTCCACGTCGTATCTATGCTGTATCTCTTGTTCAGCTTGGCACGTTATGCTCGTCGTAGCTTTCTGTAATATTCTTAGGATATTATGACCATATATTTTCTAGTAAGGTTTTCATAATACATGCTTAACGTTGACATTAGTTTCAGATTTTGAAGTGCAAAATATTGCAGAGTTTTCTATATTAATTTACCACAAAATTACGTTTTTCAATAAAACACCCTATAACACTTATGCCCGCGGCTTTGCTTGTTGGATTGGATAACATTGACGGGAATAAAAAGTACCCTATGTCCAGGTTGTAAGCTGTGTGCCAAATGTCATCCATTTTCGATCAGCCGTTTTAACGCGATTGAGTTACAAACATCCAAACGTACAATCTATCACATTTATAATATATATTAGTAGGATTTGTGAACATTGTGGTATCTGGCTCCCATTCAAATAATTTCTTTTACTAAGAACGATCACTTATTCCATCGACATATTATACTTATGAGAGAAATCACAAGTTCTAAAGACAGTTACCGAGACACCTCACGTTTACTTGGACGATAATAAGACATCGAAACGTCAATGTAATTACAGTTGCGTGCGAGTTACTGGAATTTGCCAACAAATTAACGCCAATAAAACAGGAATTCGTTCTGTTAATTAAAGAAAAATGTATGCAAACTAAACTGGTAATTAAAATTGAAATAAACGATAGGATATAACATAACACAAAGTCACGCAGTGCATCTTCCGAAGGGTTAGGCAGAAGTGTACCTAAAGTACACCCACATATTGTCAGTTATGTTTAAGCCCCTTGTAACAGGGGACGAGTCTATTGCCATCAACCGGGCAAAAATTCAGAGTCCGGGCCGCCAATGAGAAATTCTAGATGGAAATCCTAATAACACTTTGCCCGACCCGGGAATCGAACCCATGACCTGATGCTCAGCAGTAGCGCTTACCTACAGCTCAACTAGGACCAATCCAAAACAAATGAAATTCGTAGAACGCTTTGCGAATTGCTGCTACACAGGGTAGTCAAATCGGTCATGTCGGCAAATGCAACTGACGTGGCTTGGGATGTCCTTCAGACAAATCTGAGGGGCAATTCTCGTAATTTTAAGAACGTTCACAGTCTGATCTCAGTCTCAATCTGTCAAAAAATACTTCCAATTTCCCTACATTTTGACAAGTTTTTAACATTTGTTTGTCGCTGAGATGAGACTCCGACTAGATTTTGAACGTTTTAACCGGTCAAGCCGCGCGGTTCGCCGATCGGCGACGAAACAATAGAAAATCAATGGTGTCTCATTAGCGGAGCTTGACAGATTAAATTACGAGAATTGGCCATCTGATCTCAGTCTCAATCTGTCAAAAATACCTCTAATTTCCCTACATTTTGACAAGTTTTGATTTGACATTTGATTGTCGCCGAGATGAGACTGCGACTAGATTTTGAACGTTTTAAATTACGAGTATTAGCCTTCTGATCGGCAAAAGGCAGTTTGGATAGGTTACTCATGAAAGGCACCGGGTGTTGTTGCAAAACTTGCCAGAAGGATATATCTCAGTAAGTAAATCATGATCTATTGAGTCGATATTGAATAACTTACGAACAGTGAAGACATAACAAATCAAAAACTTTTGGTACGAAAAATGATATTTGGTGAACTGCGGATTAGGTATCCAATTCCGGACATGTTTATCACATCAGACAAAGCGACTAAGCTCAGTTCAAGCGAGCGACCTTTCTTGATGTTACCTTGACCCAAAAACGCTGGGATGGACAATAAGGTTCCTTGAAAGTGCTTACTTTACAAGGAGAAAGAAATTATTATTATTATTTATTTACAAAATCATTATTTTCAATAATTCAATTCGTAAACTTTACACTAACCTTCTTACTAATAAACGTTATACAGGGTGTCCCTGGAAGTATGGATCAAATCGAATAGGGACGTGGGTAAGGTCATTTCCAAACGTTTTAGCAAAAAAAAAAAAACTAAAAAAAATACTAAAAAAAAAAGAGAAGAAAGATCGAATTCGTGAAAACTATCAGGGCTATCAATTTTTAGATAGTCCTGATAGTATTTTTTTATGATTAATTTCTTTGAACACTAAGCGAAGTGATTGAAAAAAAAAAAATCGGTCATAACTTTTGAACTGTAAAAAAATTCACTGACATTCTCAGGGTTAAAAAGTTTGGAAATGACCTTGCCCACGCCCCTATTCGATTTGATCCATACTTCCAGGGACACCCTGTATAGCGTATGTATAGTTACACAACTCTTTGTCTTCTTTTTCGAAAGTCAAATTACTTACGACTGAAAGAGAGAAACCTGATACGTTTATTAGTAAGGAGGTAATTGTTTAGCCTCTCAAATACTTCTGTAACTGTAGTTGATAAAGAGCCATTGCTAATGTTACTACTTGAGGAGCAGATTAGTAATCGCAGTCTGATGGACGATTTCCGTATTTTTAGAAACGGTCCCAATCTAATCTCACTCTGTCAAAAAAACCTCACCTTCATTCTTGGCAAGTGCTTGGCATTGATTGTCGCTGAGATGAGATTGCGATTTGAATTTAAGCTTCTTTTAATGCTTGGAGAATTGGCCTTGGTTTTATGATAAAGCAGGCAAAAGAGGAACTTGTCTATCTCTTTCAGTTAACTCTGCTACGATAATCAGAAATATGGTTTTCAAAGGTCAGTCAAACAAAATGTTAATGACGACGTATTTTCTCACAAATTTTTGACGTACGAGTACCTACTTACTGCATTGCTAAGTTCTAATTCGTGTTCGACTGTTCATGTAATCTAGTTTTAGCACAAAAGTTCTCGTACTAGGGTTTGCTTTTCCAACGAGCACGAAGTCAGTTTTGTAAACTTTTCTACGTAAATTTTGGTTCGTTTGTTGCTATTCTGCTGCCTTATGGATGTTGTATTGTAGAAGGTTGCATGTATGTATGTAAGTATGTCTTGTTCTTAAATCATGTATGAGCTTATATTTGTACATGATACGGCTTGTGTGTGGGACTGTAGGTGAACGATGGCTTTAATAAAAATATTGACTTTTGTACAGACGCCAGCACATCAACCTACTACAATCTGTCACATTTCTTTAATAGATTTTCAACTTTATCACTTAATCATAAGGTTCAAAGTTGATTGGGAAAATCTGACAGTTTCGGGTAGGTTGATGTGCTGGCGTCTGTACGTAGTTGAATTTTTGAAGTGAAAACTTCTTTAAGCGCGTTGGGCATTTTTTGAGATGGGAAAAAACCATTGAATTCGCGCCACTGTTACCGTAACCGACACTGCTTCGGATGTGTTCGGCTGCTCTCGAGATGAAGGTACTCGGTTTTAATGCATATCCGATATGTCAGTGAGTGATGGCAAAGTATTCTGTTTGTGTCTTGTTTTCACTTCTGTCGGCACTCCCGGTGTGTTTTTTTTTTAAATTTAATGCTTCAATTAAACTACAACAATAAAAAGCAGTACTAACAGTAAAATAATTTATGAAACTTTCAGGAGTTCTTAAGAATATCAGGGATGCCTAATATTTTGTTTAAAACGTCAGAATATAAGTAGGTAATTTCGTTTTTTTTTGCGTCTCCATGAGCATTCTTTTTAAAAACTGAAGTAAAAATCTTGATCAAAAAATTCTTCAATACCTTTCCAAAAATAAAATCAACAACACGAAAAAATACAGCAACACTCTCACTCCAGCCAATCACAATGAGATTACAATCAGCTAAGCTTGAAGGGAAATCTGTTGCTAAAGCTGCAGACGGATGGCGAATTAAACACCACCCTGTACGAGTGATCGAGTATGAAAAATCGCTTCAGATGGCTATTCGATTGCCACTTATCGATCAACGTATGACGCGATACGATTTAGATTGTGAAATTAGGTGCTACTTGTTATTTCGAATGAGGGAAATAGTTTTTTCGAGTGGAAGTTTTGGGGGTAATGTTGCGAAGTTGTGTACATAGCTTTCAACATATTATGTTTTTTTTTCTGATTAGTTTCTCGCAGGATAACTTAGGGGGTTGTCGGCTGATTAACCGGGCTATGTGGATGCCTTTTAGATAAATCTTCCAGCCAGGGATAAAATATGTAAAGAAAGTCTAATTATGTTCTATTTTCACAGACTTTTTGTTTGTGTGTGTTCTTCCTTATTTTTTTTCTAAGTTTTAAGACGACATCGAGATGTAGCTGTTGGTACAGAATACAACTTTGCAAAATTTATTTCTGTTTTCGACAAAGGTCTAAGAAAAACGAGAACTGATCACGTGGATTGGATGTGAAAAGCGTTTCCAAATAGTCATTGTTGACAAATACAGTCTTAAAGTACCTTTTTCTCTCCAAAAATTCGTCGCATTAAGGATAGACGGCAAAATATACATATTTCATTTTATGTTTTAGTCATACATGCCCCTAATTACCTAAAACTGTCCTAACTAATGATGCAAAATTAAATATAGTGGGTAATTAATATTTATCTCTTGGTCCGCCAAGGGACGTACCCCTTTTCTGTTGGTAAACATTTTTCACAAGTAATAATATTTCTCCCCTTACGGTAAAACATTTGGCCCCGCGAAAGGGCAAATTAAATCATACACCGAGCGTCTCAATTATTCCAAACGCGCGGTATATGCCACAGGCAGTTACAAAAAGAATGGTGGCGCTGGTCCTTTGAAAAGCCCATCGGGGGGTGCTCTCAAAGCTGTCACCCCCAGAAGCACACTTCACTACGATCGTAAACATCAAAATCGGCAAAAACGCGCGCGCAAACATCCACTGACGCTCACGTTTCTCGAGCCGCACAAGCGCAAACAACTGAAGCAGCAGTGTATACAATGAGCACCGACTGCGCGGCGGACTCGTATTCGGAAGCGGTAGAGGCGCCGCGGCGGCTGGTACGGCGCGCATGCGTGTGAAATCTCACCCCATTGGTCTAGGATGACGTCATCGGGGTGAACCCGTAGGTCTGAGTGACACTAACAGTCACCCCCGAGCGATCGCAGGGGCACCTCGTGTCCCCAGTGGTGATACAAAAACAATCGTTGAATTTACAATCTGTTAGAGACAGTGATATCGTACAATAAATTGTGTTGCAAGTGTTATTGGTACAAGTGTTAGCTTACATCTGAACGCTGGTCGGCTGCAGAAGCTGATTCTTCATTAAAAAAGGTAACGTTATCTCATGTTGTTTACAGTTTCAGGCCGTGTCAGTGTTCTCAATGACGCTAGCTCATGCATGAGTTTGTGAGACGTGTTTTATCATATTTTGTGGATATGTGAGAACCGTTGAGTGAAAGCAACGTTGTGGAAAAACGTTCAGTCGCCAGATTTTTACGCTGATGAGATTCTGATGTTTTTCGGACCATGAATCACATGCCGCCGATTATTTGTTTATCTCACAAAACATTTGTCTACCCTCACAAATAAATGAGCTTGTTCTTAAAGTTTCTAGTGGATATTAACAAGAACAGACAAGGAAACTATTTGAGTCAAGATAAAAGATCGTTTCGTACAAAGTTTTCTTCTTAAGTGTATGTTACTGTGTTACGATGTTCTGTATTGTTATCGTGTTTAGTTTTATGAAAACCGCAGTTGTGTCGTAAAACAAGAAAAGTTACAATATATTCTGCATTACCGTTCTTTGTAGCTTCAATATCCTCCTCTATCTAATTGAAGATTGTATATTGAAACACGTTCATAGTTACTGATGACTCATTCACAATTTATAGTTGTCCCTCTGTTCCTTGGTTATCAATGAGCTAAATCTGTTCTCTTCAGATTTCAGATAATATCAGTCGAATAGGCGATGTCAGTACGTACTCGGATAGCATTGATAATCTTGTTTCCGGTGGGTTACGTAGGTCAGAAGGCAATCGCAGTCATGTGTATCTGATATTCTCTATTATTCGTATAATCAAGTGTAGTAGATGCAGGAAATTATTTATTCTCCAACTGATTAGTTACTTGAATTGAGTATGATTTTATATAGCTATGTGTTTGAATAATTCCAAGTTATCGTATACGAGCTAAAGATGTGTTTAGAGCTCCGTGGTTTAGAGGTCAGTTTTTACAGTCTTTTGTTTCAAGTATAGAATTAAAAGCATTTTAAGCATTATTTCCTTTAGAAAGGAAAATAAATGATATTCTTGAGTTTTTGCTGGTCAAAAAGAGCTCTGTTTTCGTTGAAAACAACAATGTTTATTTTCCATTAATAACGAGTTCCAAGCCGTTTATTTACTCAAGTTACATACAACAGAGTCGTTGCCAATTTGAATCAACAGTGGGATCACGTTTTAGATATTGAGTTGGCTGTGGTAGCAAGTAATCTAATACTTTACATAAATTAATGTCCCCAAGAGCAGATACATCTCCGATCTAACCAACCATTACGGGCTTTCATATCCTATTTGAATATTTAGAAGGAACAAAACGGGTGGTGTAAAGTTTGCGTCGCGAAATTGTTTTTTTTTGCCATCGACATGGAGTTTGGTTGCAATGGGGAAGTCATTTAAATAACCCCTGAGTCCGGAGGGATAATACCCGCCTAAGTTAATTTGTTATGTGGTGCTACACTTCACATTTGGGATTGTATTAATAAAATTCTGAATTTTGACAGTATATTCATTGTAATGTGATATATTTGAGCTAAGCACATGGACATAAACCAAATATAAACGATGTTTTTTGTATTTGGTGTAAAAAACCGTCTATAAAAGTAAAATTTTCCAGACTATTCGTTTTCTAAGTTCTGTAAATCTCTGTTTAATCTTGTTGACATCCATTATAATGTTCATGGCTTTCCGGTAATGCTGCAAAATCCTTCGTTTCCCCAAATCTTACCTAATGATTTTCTTAAAAATCTTTAACAACCTTAATCTGCTAATGAGAGTGAACGATAAAATTTTCTTGACCTGATTTTCGAAGGACCCTGAAGCTCCGACCATGACCTATTGCTTTCAGTTCCTCACTATTTGGCACCGCCACCAAGTCGCGGTAATTTCTATAATTTGTTTGTTTGTATCAGAATAATATCTCATCTTGATTTACTGTCCAGAAGAAAATCGTTTTAGTTAAAGTTGCTAACGACATTTCAGTCTGCGTGTAAAATTATGTTTGTTTGCCAGGCACAAATTGTGTCTAAATGGTTTGCAACACCGTGTATTACTGTGTCGTTTCAGTAATCAACTTCTGCTTTATACGTTTCCTTTAGTCTATCGACGTTATTAAGATTTTTCTCATCGTCACCGTAAAATAATTCAGCAGTCTCTGAGAGACCTTAAAATCCAAGCAACTTATCTGACAATTGAAGAAAGGCCTATTACGTGGTTGGTCACTCTTGAAACCTAGCATGTTTTTCTTTGGCACTTGAACGAATAAACTCACTTCACTTTCAGCAACACGTTTTATATGAAAACTGAACTTTGAAGAGACTAAAATATAAACTTGTAAATGATCTTGGTCGCTCGTTGTCGCGTACGTTTTACGATGCCGAAGATGTTACGGCTCATCCCAGTAATATGTTAGTTGGACAATTTTACAAGTCGCTAGCGTTTGTAGACTTGCAAAATGGAATCGACACAAGTTTTCGTTTTATTACAAGAGTTGGTTTTTCGTGAAACTAGATTTCTTTTCTTTTATTGAGACTTGGATTCTTGTTAGGATTGGAACTCTGGAAGAAAATTTCTTTCTTTTTCGTGAAAAAGTTTTTAGTAGTTCAGGTTTTTCTTTGGATCTGTTGGTATTATGCTTAAAATATATTTCTTTAATACTAGGCCAGCTCCAGTGCTTGTGCAGAGGCTTTCATTTTGACAGTTCAACAACATTCATTGCGTTATTTATGTTGTTGACCAGACAATTTTTTCGAAAATGTGTACATATATGAAAAAATGGATTAGTAATATCCTTCAAAATGATTCAGATTGAGATTGATTGTGTTTTACTTCAGCTCTCACAAAGGCTGATAAATAAAAAGAACAATATATTTCCTAATTTAAAATCTAATTTGTACACCTAAATCCAATTCCCCTTGTAAACCTTCGAAAAAAGAAAACAATTCTGTAAAAGCCGTGGTAAGAGCAGGATCCACTGAAGAAATAAAGGCAATTACTGAAATGGCGAGCCGCATGTGCGTTGAATGCCAATAATTGGAACTAATCACCGATACGAACTCGGAAAAGCTATTAGATTATGGTGAAAAAATAGCCATGGACGCTGTCGACGTAAGTAAAATGTTATTTGTTTATGAGAAGGGTCTCATTAAGAATTTGCATTTGTTTTTACGATGAGGAGGAGCTTGCATGTTTCTTTAGACAGATATTTCAAGAACTGCAAGGAGCATTCATAGCAGTATACATTATTATAGCAGTGGTGGCCCAGTGGTAACGGCTGCGACTTACGAGTTGTAAGGTCGTAGGTTCGACCCCAGTTAGGCGCTTTACTTTGTGTAAATTATTTCATCATGACTTCTCTCAAAACGGTGAATTCAAAAGACATGTGACATCTACCAACCAGCACTGGGCCTGCGTGGTGGATTACTCCTTCTCACCGAGAGGAGGCCTGAGTCCAGTAGCGTGCATTGCATATAGGCATATAAGCAGTGCCTACCTCGATATATCAACATAAGCCTGTCAATTACATTTTAGTGAGTGTGCCCCACAATTAAGAAACTCACTAAATTATCATACCTAACAAAAAATAAAATTTTCATACAAACACGCGCGGCAGTAGGCAGTCGCCGAACGGCCTACTCGGCTCCCGTACTACTCGTATTCACACATTGTATTGGTCTTTACTCGTTCAAGTTAATACGACAAAATTAAAAATACGTACGTCTCACGCGTAATACCATGACGTTCGACCTTCGCAATTTATCACCCTTAAGTAGGCATGCCTACTCAAATAACACTTTTGACCTCACTTTTTTTCTGATAAGTGACCGCGTTTGCGCAGACTAGACCCGGCCTAGTGCCTACCTATTCTGAAAACCAATGCACGCCACTGCCTGCAGCAGTGGGAACATTATAGGCTGTTTATGAAGGAGCATTTGCTACATGTTGGGAGAGCTTTGTGTGGATGAAGATAACAAAGATACTTAACAATGAACTTTTCTTATGCTAATGAGAAAGGTGAGGTAGGGATTCACGAAGAAATGGACTAGTAGAAGCGATTGCTAAGTGGTAATACAAAATGGGAATATTTTACACCACGGGACGACCCAATTCTTCCACTCAAAGCACGACAAAGCTCTGTTGCAAAATCAATTTCCTGATAATATTCAATGGAATTTATCCTCAAATTATGAAAAGAGATTACTCGAAATCCCTGTAGCGATTGAGTAAAAGAATTTAATCCGTAGATTAGCTTCTGGAGCGATCGTTCAAACGAGTCCTGATCGGCAGCGTTCGATAATCGCTCCTAATTTGATTGGCACTCGGGCAGCTGGCAACGACGTGAAAACTCTATAACTCGCCAACTTTGTAGGGTTTTACGGACCATCAAAGGGAATTTAGTATAATGATTAGCCTATTTATGATTTAGTTAAGTTGTTGTGGTAATCTCGTCTACCTGTTCTCGGTAGTTGCTAACTTAAAACGGATTCTTGTAATTATATTGCCTTGGAACGTGGAAGACGTTGCGAATCTAAAGGTCTTCTGCGGGGTAATTGCGTAACACACTATCAGTAGCAATCGATTTCATTTTGACAGTTCAACAACATTCATTGCGTTATTTACGTTGTTGAGCAGACACGTTTTTCGAACATATGGAGCAATGGATTATATTAGCAATATCCTTCAAAATGATTCAGATCGATTGATAGTGTGCGCAATTAGGGACCGGGTTGAGACATGTATTTACTTTTTACGTCAGACCAGGCTGTTTCCGTTTTTGAAATAATCGAACGCTTTGGTTTTCTAAATAAGCGGTGAACGATCCGTTCTAGCAAACCGTAGCTTCATTTTTCTAACTACATAATGTACAACTTTAACTTTTGTTTTTTACTGTTTTGTCAAATATCGAAAGCACATAGGAATTTACTGAAACAAAACATGTTTGCACAGTTTTTTTAAAGCATAGGCAGCTTAAATGTTTCACCTCACAGAGAAAATATTTTGTCAAAACGGTCCTGATAAATGATTTAGCATAAATCATATTAATTATTACAACCAAAACATTTAAACCTTTAACGGTTAACCGTTAATCGTAGACACTATAATAATAATATTGTTTACGGTAATTGATAGAATTTGTAGTCCCTAAATTGTGTAATTTGTCAATATACCGTACTGATTTATTGATTTACTTTACTTCACCTACTTAAGGTTTATTTTTATCTAAAACGAAGATGTCGAACAGACAACAAGAATTGCCCCTCTGGCCATTCTTGTAATTTCAGACTGTGAAAGGTCTTAACGTTCACAGTCTGAGGGATAATTCTCGCAATTTTAAGAACGTTCACAGTCTGATCTCAGTCTCAATCTGTCAAAAATACCTCTATTTCCCTACATTTTGACAAGTTTTTGACAATGATTGTCGCTGACATGAAATTTCGACTAGATTTTTAATGTTTTTATCTATTTATTAATTGGCCTTCTGGATTGCCCTTTCTAATATAGCGATTTTAAAGTACAAATATACTTTTTAGGTACATTTGCAGAGTAAGTAAGAAATAAGCAGAACAACTTGATATTTCTAGACTTCTAATAACTTACTTTATCTATCTGTTAATGATCTCACAATCTATCAAAGACACCTTTAAATGTCTTTAGAACTAGCAATTGCCTAAAATAACTCTTAGGTACAAATCTAATAGTAAATCGTAGTCTATTATAAACTCACAAAAAATTACTCACTCGACTAAAATAAAGCTACAGTAAACCAGTTTTCGTTTCTAAATAGACTCTTTAGTTTCGGCTAGAATAGTCGAGTTAACTAAATAGTAAATATCTAATTAAGCATTGAACATCACTATGCCAACATTGGGAGTGGTTTTTCGTGTTAACTAAAAGGGGAGACAGTATTGTTTCCTTCTTAGTGATTTTGTTAATTGACTGATATGGGGTATGGTAGTCGATTAAGATTTCTTGGCAGTAATTGTAGAGTGTGAATCGATTAAAGGAACCGATATTTGATGTGATGATTGCGTCAGTGAGAAGAGTTAGCGCAGCTGAATTTTGAGCCAAATATTTGAAGTTTTTGGCTTCAATACGCTAGAAGACGAAAAGTAACCGGTAATAAATTAATAAGTACAGCTAAGAAATATTTTTTTTAAGATATAAAAAAAAACAATCGTAATTTTCATGATTCTGGGATTTTCCGACAGTCTCTTATTTCGGATTCTATGAGGATGGAAATTGAACATTACACACGTGATGGATTCTTTAAAAAAGTTTTAATACAAAAACTATTGGTTTATTTTATTCAATGTTATATTAATTTTCATGTTATCCGTTAAAACATTCACTAACTACTGTAAATATTCCGTATGAACGTTGAATATTCTACACAAATTATTTATTAAATCAGTAGTTTAATTTATCTCTTAATTCATCATTATCATCATCTGCCAAGCCTTTACCCAATTAAGTAGGGGTTGGCTTAGAAACCCCTACTTAATTGGGTAAAGGCTCTTTTTCTTTTTGATTCTGGTATCCAGCTGCATCCGGTAAGACTAGAGTCTTACCGGATGCAGCTGGATACCAGAATGAACGAATACACGGAGCTACTGCCTATCTGACCTCCACAACCCTGTGACTGGGTAACACGATACCTATCCCTTGGTAGGACTGGTTCAGACTTTCGGACTTCTGACGACCCGTAACGACTGAAAAAGATCTAAGGATGACCTGCCTGAGCATGGACCAACTTAATTTCTCTCGTAATTATGAGATGTAAACAAATATTGATTTTCTAATAACTACGGTCTATTGGCAAGTATTGACTCAATTAATCGATTTAACTTGTTCAAACTAAGTGTTTAGGCTTACTTACCGTTACATTATATTAAGTAAACAGTTGTTTACTGCGGTAGTAATTTACACGCAAATGTAACATCTATGTATATCACACTAATATTATAAAGGCGAATGTTTGCGAGTGTGTTTGTATGTTTGTTACTTCTTCACGCAAAAACTACTCAATGTATTTGGATGTTTAGCATACAGATAGTTTATAACCTGAATTAACATATAGGATACTTTTTTGAACGAAATTTAGGTATGGCGGGTGTAACCGCGGGGCGCTGCTAGTTATTATATAAATGTTATATTCGCGTGTGTGGATGCGTCATTCTTTTAGCGTAGTGCTAATAATATTGTTTAATTAGTATTTAGCGTGATAGGTATATAGCTGTTTAGTCTAGTCTGACTGCCCTTTGCATGCCTAGAATGTGTTTTTGGACATTTATGGGTATTGCCTATACCTACATTTATCATAATAGTGAGTCATAAAACTGATAAACTAAATTTCGCATATTAAATTATAAATTAGCACATCTTTTTCTTTTCATGTCGATGGTATTCTTACTACTTGTTTTTAGGGTTCCGTACCTCGAAAGGAAAAAACGGAACCCTTATAGCATCACTTTGTTGTCCGTCCGTCCGTCTGTCTGTCTGTCAAGACCCTTTTTCTCAGGAACGCATGGAGGTATCAAGGTGGAAATTATATTAAATACTCAGGTTTACTGTCTCTTGAAGCTGTAAAAAAATCAAACTTCTAAGCCTACGCAATCAAAAGATACAGCCGTTTATGCCGCAAATTTCCGCAAATTTTTGACACTCGCAAGGGAATCAAAACCTTCAGGTTACTTTCCGTGAACCCAGAATCATGAAAGTTGGTACGAAGCAACGTCTTATAGCACAGATAAAGGAAAAATTGCGAAAACCGTAAATTTTTAGTTACATCATATAATAAAAATATTTTAAACAGGTTTTTACGGAACCCTCGGTGAGCGAGTCCGACTCGCACTTGGCTAGTTTTTTTTAATATGTTTTGAGACCAGTAAGTCGCCATTTTAATTGCGGCATCAGTATTAGCACATTATAATGTACCTACTTATAACTGGATAACACAACTTTAAGTCCATAATTTTCGAAGGGTCAAGGAATGCTCTTGATCATAACCCTTTTGCCTTTCAAGAATCTTATCAGTATCAAAATCAAACGGTCCAAACCCAACTTACATCCACCGTCGATTATCCCATCAAATACAAAGGTAAACTATGCATACACAATAAAGTTAATATCAGATGGCCCCTACCCCTATACAAACGATAATTTCTGATTTACATAGGGGACAGGGGACAGCCGTCCCATGAGTGAATGTTACCTGTCACTCAAACTCAAACTCAAACTCAAAGCATTTATTTCAATTAAACCATTACAGGCACTTTTGAATTGTCAAAATTAAGTAGTCGGTCAGTTAGTCAGAAAGTTGAAGCTAGTTGCCCATTCCAAAGCGTAGATCTCTATGGAGAAGAACGGGCAAGAAACTCCATGGACACTCTTTTTAAATCAAGATATTACAAAATCCTTGGTACATTATTCATGTTGCTTCTATATGTGAGAACAATGTAAAAAAAAAACACATAAATGAAGAAACAATAAAAGAAATAAGGTTAAAAATAAGCCTTGGCAGTTAAGAGATGACCAGTCTCAACCGACGGCGCCCGTTCACGAACATGACGCATGGATCATCACCATCCAGCTCAACCATTTTGTAGGGAACCGAATGATCCAACGCACGTGCCACCATCAGTGAGACATTTAAGTGAGCATGACACATTCTCAACTGCCATGCTCTTTCAAGTCAACATCAAAAAATCATAATAAACGGATCCATGGTTCTTACATTTACAAAAATTGAAAAAATGCTTCTAAATTATACAAAACTATAAATTGCAATTTATTTAATAGATGAATAAAATTTTTAATACCAAACAGGAAAAGGTGTTTAGTATTGCAGCATTAAACATGATTGAATAAAATAAAAATAAATATTAAGATCGTAATGTCAGAAACACTAAAAAAGAAAAAATAAAGGAAGCACCTCTTCCAAATATTGAAATTTTAACTAGTGAACTCAAGTGCCTGTGGAGCAGGACCAGCATTTAGCCAAGCATTTTTATCTGCGATATAATCATCCAACTTATAGTATGCTTGTCTACATAGTGTGCGTTTAATGCATGTTTTAAATTTCTTCTCATTTAGTTGAAGAATATCGAGTGGTATTTTATTATAACATTTTACACAGTAACCCATAAAAGAAGTTTTTACTTTAGACAATCTGAAACGCGGTTGATCTAATTTGTTCCTATTTCTTGTGTTAAAATTATGCCTGTCACTTATCTTACTAAAAAGATGTAGATTTTTTCGAACGTACATAATGTTTTCATATATATATTGACAAGGAACCGTCATGATGTTAATTTTTTTAAACAGTTCCCTTAGAGAATCGCGTCTGCTCAGCTTGTATATGGCTCTGACAGCCCTCTTTTGCAGGATGAAGATAGAATCAATATCTGCAGCCCGTCCCCACAACAAAATACCGTAAGACATGATGCTATGAAAGTAACTAAAATAGACCAGTCTCGCGGTATCCACGTCTGTTAATTGGCGGATTTTCCAAACAGCATAAGCGGCTGAACTTAGCCGCCCTGCAAGAGATGTTAAGTGCGGACCCCACTGCAGCTTTGAGTCAAGCGTAATCCCCAGGAAAACCGTATTTTCGACGAATGCAAGTATTTCCTTATTCAATACAACGTGACACTCACTACTTCTAACATTTGGTAAAGCGAATCTAATGCATTTAGTTTTTTTTTCATTTAATACCAAATTATTTACAGTAAACCAATTATGGACCAAAAGCATAGCGTTATTTACGTCGTCAAGCTCCTGTGCACGTCTGCTTACTTTAAAAATCAGAGATGTGTCATCAGCAAATAACACCATTTGTAATCGGTTTATCAGTAAATGAGGTAAATCATTTATGTATACTAAAAATAGGAACGGCCCCAATATTGAGCCCTGCGGTACACCCATTTTGACTTTCAAACCCGATGAATTCACACCGTTAATTTGAACTTGCTGAAATCTGTCATTTAAATATGATTTTATTAAGCTAAGAGCAAGTTTCCCGAGTCCGTAATGCTCAAGTTTCAAGAGCAGTGTATCGTAATTCACGCAATCAAATGCTTTGGATAAGTCGCAAAAAATGCCTATTGCATCCTGTGCCTCTTCCCATGCGTTAAAGATATGTTTTAATAAGGTGACACCGGCGTCGGTTGTACAACGTCCTTTGGTGAAACCATACTGTTGATCGTGTAGGATGTTATTACGATTAAAATGATTGAGCATTTGATTTAACATGACTTTTTCAAACACTTTACTGAAAACCGGCAAAACCGATACGGGTCTATAATTATTTGTGCTTTTGCTGTCCCCAGATTTGAAAAGTGGAATAACTTTACTGAACTTCATTAAATCCGGAAAAACCCCTTGATCTACACACAAATTAAATATTAAAGCTAAATAGGGTGCAATTGTCTCAATAATGGATTGACAAACTTTAGTAGACATACCCCACAGATCCTCGGTCATTTTGATCTTAAGTTGCTTAAATGCCTTTATAATGACTGTAGGGTTTATATGTTTAAATTTAAATTCCTCAGGACAGGCTGAGACATTCGCTCTTAATAATTCAATAGCTAGTGCAGGCGAGGAATTTAAAGTTTCTGTAGTTTTAATTGGGATATTGGTAAAGAAAGTTGCAAATTCCTGAGCGACATCGATGTCAACGCTAATGAGACCACGGGAAGTGTCCAGTGTGTAATCAGTATTATGTTTTTTGTTCCTGTTCGTTTCATTGTTAATAATTTTCCAAACTGTCTTTATTTTATTGTCTGCTGATTTAACCTTGTTACTAATGAAAGAAGCTTTAGCTACTTTGCAGACATTTTTAAAAGTTTTAGAATATGTACTAACATATTTATTAAAAGTATCCGTGTTAATATACGGCTTAAGGCCATACAGTTCAAATAATCTATCCCTACTTTTCCTGATTCCTTTAGTTGCCCAGTCACTGAATAAAAACTTAGGGCAAATAGTTTTAGATTTCTTCTTAAAGGAATCATTGAACTCTGTTTGCACTAATGAAAAGAATTCTTCATACAAAATATTACCATTAGTCACACTTAGGCCCTGAGCACTCAACTTGCTAATTAATGTAGCATTAAACCACAGAATACTTAAAGTACTGCGTACAGAAAGGCCACTCCCTTCCCCGCACTAACATCAGTTACCGCACCTCACCCCGCACTTCGATGTGTTCGTCGCCTGCTCTTTAACAATGGCGCTCGCATACACAAGAACCGCAGCGCTGTACCTACCTACTGCTGACACGAACACATTATTTTTTTAAAGTTTTATATTTTGTGTTAATCACGATGTTGTATATTGTTCATTATTTGGATGCTTATATTCATCGAGGAACGATAAAGACAGGAGTTTCTTTCGGTTCCCGAAACATGAAAGAAGGTAAGGAATAGCAACTCAAATATCCTTTAAACCCATAAAAAATAAATGCTAGTATATTACAGACAAACAAGTTAAGCCAGTGTTGTGATAATTTATTTTCATAATTTTCTCTATTAATCATTTATTTTCCAAGTTTTCTTCGTTTTAGAACAATTAAAACTTCCGTAATATTAACATACCAAATTGCTCTCTCTCTTTATTGTCTTAGTTATGTCTCTTTCTTTCACGTTCTATTCGTCCTTCGACTTTAAAAGTAGTACAATAGAAATGTTATTAATTAGATTTCTGTGAGTACCTAGTGTCGCGGCGCGCGGCGCCCTATTGTTGCATACGTTCGGGCAGCGCCGCGCCGCCTACGCAATACTGCGCCAGCCAGCCCTACTAGATTTCACGCACACATTTACACGTATACAAACGTCATTTGTCAATGTAGTGGTAGTAGGTAATTATTTTGCGAGCGTTGTATGGAGTGTCCGGGGTGTGATTAAACTTAATCAAATTACCCGATGTTATTGGTCTAGTTTGAATCTGCACTTTTTGCATCGGTGTGTTGGACTCAAAAGAAACAGTTTGACCACTGTGATCAGAAGGAAGATAATTTACAATGGCTTTATCTAAATAATCGCAGCAACAAAAGACATTATCAATACATGTAGCCGTAGCCGTAGTTATTCGCGTTGGTTCCAAAAACACATTTGACAGATTAAATGATTTAAAGAGGCTTAACAATCTACTGCTATTTGAATTATTTTCTAAAATATTAATATTAAAGTCACCACAAATAATTACTGATTTGCTACCAGTTGCAAGTTTTCCCAGTTTTACTCCAGTGAATGTGCCAATTGTAAATGGTACCTATGTAATCAGTTTGTACTTACCGATGTAACATGATAATTATTAGGGGTAGGTAAAAAGAGCACGGGTTATTACGTTATAGTACGAGTAGGTATGTGAGAAAAAGATAGAGTTTTATATTCCTCAAAAAGAATACAGTTCACTTATCAAGAGAAATGCAAGTTAATCTTAATACTTGATACACGAACTTTAGAAGAACGGTTGGCACTCGTAAATAAACTAGTAAGTAGTAGATGCTGAAATATTTTTACATACAATGCTGTGGCTAACAAGGAAAACTGAGTGTAACATTATATATCGTTTCTTGATGGCAAGTCAATAGCACATGATATGTTTTAATTTTCAAAATGATAATTTATCTTGTTTGTTAAAAAGAACGCTGGCGTTTACCTGCGCACAGAGCGATTTAACGATCAAATTGGTGGTATGAAGGGCGAGTGATGCTAGTTAAGTAACTATTATGATTCTACAATAACCATCTAGGTCTATGGGACCAAACCTGAAATCGTGAAAAAAAAAAATCAGCTCTTCCCTACATTTTGTCGAGTTATGTGAACATAAATGCAAGGAACAGCTGATTTTTTTTCGCGATTTTAGGTTTAGTCCCATAGTAAAAGTTGTTCATGATGATGAGTACAATGACCCCGTAAAAGGATGCCCATAAATTCAATTTCACCCAATATGTAACGTAATTAACGCACACCCTCAGACACCCCAATTAGTATATTGTGTTATAATCATAATACGTACACAGAGTTTTTAATTAAACATGTTTAAGCATTGATTATTTATTAAATTAGTTATCCTAATTCCGGAAGAATGTTGTGGTCACAGTAGAAATCCACGAACGCACACAGTCGCACACGTCGCTATTAGCACACCCCGGACACTCCATACAACGCTCGCAAAATAATTACCTACTACCACTACATTGACAAATGACGTTTGTATACGTGTAAATGTGTGCGTGAAATCTAGTAGGGCTGGCTGGCGCAGTATTGCGTAGGCGGCGCGGCGCTGCCCGAACGTATGCAACAATAGGGCGCCGCGCGCCGCGACACTAGGTACTCACAGAAATCTAATTAATAACATTTCTATTGTACTACTTTTAAAGTCGAAGGACGAATAGAACGTGAAAGAAAGAGACATAACTAAGACAATAAAGAGAGAGAGCAATTTGGTATGTTAATATTACGGAAGTTTTAATTGTTCTAAAACGAAGAAAACTTGGAAAATAAATGATTAATAGAGAAAATTATGAAAATAAATTATCACAACACTGGCTTAACTTGTTTGTCTGTAATATACTAGCATTTATTTTTTATGGGTTTAAAGGATATTTGAGTTGCTATTCCTTACCTTCTTTCATGTTTCGGGAACCGAAAGAAACTCCTGTCTTTATCGTTCCTCGATGAATATAAGCATCCAAATAATGAACAATATACAACATCGTGATTAACACAAAATATAAAACTTTAAAAAAATAATGTGTTCGTGTCAGCAGTAGGTAGGTACAGCGCTGCGGTTCTTGTGTATGCGAGCGCCATTGTTAAAGAGCAGGCGACGAACACATCGAAGTGCGGGGTGAGGTGCGGTAACTGATGTTAGTGCGGGGAAGGGAGTGGCCTTTCTGTACGCAGTACTTTAAGTATTCTGTGCTATTAGTGCCGAAAAAAGGCGACAATACACGATTGTTTACGAGAAATATGAACATTAACGGGAAAAACCCCGTGCAGCTGGTCGAGAGAGCGGTTAACAGATGTCCGAACTCCGAGCTGTTTATTGTCTACATTTTTGATTGTATCTTTCCATCACACTGTTCAGGCTTTGGACTGTCGACTCAATAATTTTGTTTATTAATTATGATACAATGCCAATAGGCAATATTCGTTACAAAATGTTTTGCTAATGTAAATAATAATAAACTGCTAAAAAGAGGCGATACTGAAAGATGTGAATCAAGATATGTATTTACAATAATTTAAAAAATCAAATACTTAACTTACAATTTTCCTAAACACTCATACGACGTTGTATTTTTAACACACTTTCAAAATGTCCACCACCTTGTTCAATACATTTTAATGCCCGTTTTCTTAATTGATGCTTTAATTTAGAAAGAACTTCAGTGTCATTTTTCACTATTTCAAAAGCGTTCACTATCCTATTTTTTAGGTCCTCGGCACTTGTCGTCTCACTAAAATAAACTAACGATTTAATACGTCCCCACAAAAAAAAGTCAAGAAGCGTTAAATCAGCTGATCTGGGAGGCCACTGGACAGGGCCGCCGCGACCGATCCAGCGCTCTCCAAACTCATCATCAAGGTGCTGTCGAACACTCCTAGTGAAATGAGCAGGGGCACCATCGTGTTGGTAGAATACCTCTTGTAAATTATGAAGAGGTATGTCTTCTAGCAGCGTAGGTAGAGTTTCTCGTAAAAACAGTAAATATGCGTCTCCTGTTAATCTTTGTAAAAACACAGGCCCCAGTAATGACACCGGCCCAGACGTTAACTGAGAAACGGTGTTGGAAGGAATCCACTCTGCATGCGTGAGGATTTTCGTGCATCCATAAATGTGTGTTGTGTTGATTGTACATCCCCACACGTGTGAATGTACTTTCATCTGTCCAAATTATGTTCCGCCGCCAATTTTATAATAACCAGCGGCTGAACTGCAAGCGAGGTGCGTAATCGTTTGGAGTCAACTCCTGGCATCTTCTGAGGTGGAATGGTTGTTCTTTATCACCACGAAGTGTTCTCCACACATGCATATGGCTACATTCAAAACGTGGCGCTGCTTCTCGGGTACTGGCATGGGGATTCTCATCAAAATAGTCCAGTATTTCGTTTTGAAGACGAGTACGTGTACGCACATTGGCTCCCCTGTCGATGGCCGTGTTCGGACGGAACGTTCCGTGGTCGCGAAGCCGCTGAGTAGCAGCTAACATAGTCCTGCGGTCTACTCTGGTACCATACCTTTGGTTGAATGTTCTGCAAGCTAGAGCCACATTATCACTACACCGTGCCAAAGTCCTCACCATTTCGGTGTACTGAATATTTGTGTATTGGAAAGACATCGCGCGCGAAAAATTATTTGCAAACACTCTACGAAGTCTTTCCACTAATAATGTCCGCGCGTGACTAGTATTGTTTACATTTAAGTTAGCTTTCTTTCTTTCATCGTTGCCGCGCCCGCGCCGCGCGGTATCTTGGTGACTATCCCGCTCTATCCCAGGTTTTTAGTTTGCAGGAGAAAGGGAACGAAAACAAGCATGACATATTATTTTGTTGTTTTAACTATTGTGTCCTTTGTCCAGTGCCTGTTAGTGTGTGCGTGCGGTTAAATCGGTTTACTAAATGTATTTGTAGACTTTTAACTTGCTTGAAATAAGGTTCATTTTTCTTTATTTTGTATTTAATGACGGAATTTGTATTAATACAAATAAAACTGCACTTTTAAAAGTATTATTGCCTTGAGTTACGGTCCATTTTAGTTAGTTTTGACTGTACAGGGGTAGTGTGACTGCAATTTACGTACTTTTAATTATTTTTGGGATAAAAAATTACCTATATTAAAAATGATAGAAATCAATTCAGTAATCGATTCTGAACAAACTACTTTCAGGATGTGCGTTAATTATGTTACATGTTGTATATAAAACAATATCCTAGTACTTTAGGACACGACTGTACCCGTTGCGCAGACACACCCCCTCCACTGTCGCTCAATGTGACGACAGCAGATGTACCTTTTATTGTCCCTAAAGTTACCAACGTTACTGCAAACCTGCTAACTGTGTATAGGATTAATAAAGCATATATTATGATTTATAGTCTGTACGAGCCAATAATGCTCATACAGCAAAAGTACGTTTACACATACTTTAATGACAAATTAGTCAATTCAGTCGTCAAAAAAACTCCGTCATGCGCTAATGTGCGGGTCGATAACTACCTAATAATAATACCGTAAGTGCGGCTCAGATTACTAAGCGGAACGCTTTAAACTGTTTCCACAAATAAACTATAAAACTTAACAGTGGTTTGGTGTAACTTAACTTGCTACCTACAACTACATACCGGGGTATCCTTCAACGACGAGAAAACCCCAACATAGTCAGTTTATAGGTGGCGCTAGAAAGGAATGGAAGGATTTGGGGGAGGCCTATTCTCAGCAGTGGGACAGTGCAGGCTAAATAAAAAAAAATGTCAGTTATTTACATTAATTATGAATGGAAATATGTCTTAGGTAATTATTTTAAATAGAAGTTATTTGCCATAATCTTAGATACTATTTACACAAACAATATATTCCAATTACAAGTGTTGTTGAATGAGTGTTTGTTATTAATTAACTTGTACCAAATTAACACGACTTTTGTTTTATTAGTAAAAGGGATAAGCTCCCAAAATAAATTAGTGATAAAACTTTCCTTTTCATTCAAATCAAATCAAGTTA
This sequence comes from Amphipoea oculea, assembly GCA_945859645.1. Taxonomy (NCBI): domain Eukaryota; kingdom Metazoa; phylum Arthropoda; class Insecta; order Lepidoptera; family Noctuidae; genus Amphipoea; species Amphipoea oculea. The sequence continues at coordinate 10,177,918 of OX243876.1, forward strand.
ATTCCTCTTCAAAAGTATAGACGTTCTGAGCGGAAATCTTGAGCCGGCACTTAATGAACTCCTAACTCAAAAGTTTTACCAAACTGAACTTAAACGCAAACGTTTACGTTAAAAAGAATGGTAGGGGTGTTATAAAATAAATCATTTTTAACTTAATGAAAAGAGAGAATATATCAATCTTTTGTCTCAAGACTGACGTTACGGCGGGGAAATTAAGACTAAGAAAAATGGCCGACCATTATGTAAATTATTATTTGTTTATAAGTAAAATGGTGCATTTATTTAATGAGTTTCGGTAGGAAATGCGTTCACTTTGTGGAATTAAAGGTAATAACTCTCATTAAGTTGTTTAGTAATAGTCATTTGTTTGGCTTTACACTTGGGGCCAGATTATTTGTAAATTGTCGCGTCCCTACATGTTATGTTTTTGTACGGTATTTCACAAGCTTATAATTTCACTTTTTTCATTCAAATGCGTTAACTTTTAATGTATTACAGTTGTTGCAACTTTTGTTAGGTATTAGTTTAGTATTTTACTTTATTGCTCAGAATACTATTTATTTATTTACTCTTCATTATCATCATTCTCCTGCCTTTATCCAAATTTGGGGTCGGCGCAACATATCTTTTTCTTCCATATCTCTGTATAAGTTGTCATCAAGCTATATTTTCTATTATTTATTTATTTACTATTATCTATACTATCGTTTTACATATATTTGGTGATGGCAATCATCAAAGATATTTTAGATTTTAAAACCGCATTTCATTTTACCATTGAATTTTACATCCTCTCCATTTCACGATGTACCAGGCGATCAGAAGCCGTAGTAATCTATTTTCCAGAACGAAGCCGACAATTACCCGATATTCTCATATTCACTCATTCATAAACATAAACAAGGTACCTCATCGATCTTCTAAATTATGACTAAACATCCTCAATTTGGTGAGCGAAACGGTTTCGCTCGGAGCGATAGGCGATTGAAAAATTGTAGCGTTGGAAGCTTACGTAATTTGCTAGTGACTGTGAGGCTTGATACGGGGGGAGTCCCGCCCCGGGGTACTCCGGGATCCTCCGGGGTTGTAGGGTGGAGTAATGCGGGATTGACACTCATGGCTGATGTTAGTGGAAATTATTTTCGATTATCGTTCGTAGGCGGTGACGTAGTTTGGGATTAAGCGACGTTACAACATTGTTTCTAAGTAATAGGAAATTAATATAAGGATACTATATAGCGTAGGCGAAGCTACTGAGATAATTATATAATTGCGATGTTGTATTTTTCAAGTTCGGTGGAAATATACTATAGGCATACTATAGGCCGACCGCTTAACTGAGACGTTGCCTGAAGTAGCAGCGCGGTGCGGGAGGGGTGTGGTGACGTGCGAGGAAACTCAGTGATTCGTCAACTTGTGACAAATATCATCCCTCCCGCACCACGTGGCTACCCCAGGCAACGTCTCAGTTAAGCGGTCGGCCTATAGTAAAGACGATATTGTGGAATATTCAGTTTGAAATAATTAGAGATCTATCCTTATAGCTACTCTGAGAGTTAGAGCTTTTTGTATACATATACAAAATATTGTAAAACATTTTAACAGGGTAAGTGCAGAGTTTATTGCCCATTTTTCTCCATTCGAAACTACGGCTTGTAAGGGGCTAATTTTGACGTTTAAAAGTGCCTTTTATGTGCCTATGTATATGAAATAAATTATTTGAATTTGACTTTATAACGAAGACGTCATGTAGTCTTCATGTCTTACGTTCTTATTTCCTATTTTTTTTTTTCCGTTAGCCTGTACTGTCCCACTGCTGGGCAAAGGCCTCCCCCATTTTCTTCCACTTTTCCTTGTGCTGTGCCTTCTCCGTCCAGTCGGTTAAGAATGAGTCTTAAGTCGTCACGCCAGCGTTTCTTAGGCCTGCCTTGGTGACGACGCCCGTCTACAGGCACCCACTGTGTGACGACTTTGGTCCATCTGTCTGGATGCATCCTAATAATTATGTTAAATAGTTTACAGACTGAAGTACACAGTACAGTATTATTCGCCCAGCAATGGTATTGAAATTAAAGCTGCAGTCTAAAAATACATATAATTCAAGTCGGTGTTGGGGGTAGAATGTAACTTAAGTAGTGCAGAAGACACGTTAGTACTGCTATTCGTCTTCCTGAGTTCACTACAGCTTGCAAGACGGTAACAGGTGATACTGTACTGTGTTCATGAAACTGAATTAGTCGGTAGAGTAGAAACAAACATGAACTTAAGAGGTATTCTGTGAAGACAATGGATGTCACTGTCTTAAAGGAATATTAACTACTAGTTGCATACAATGTTAAGGCACGGGTGTAATTCTGTAAGTCATAAGATTAAGATGAAACGATGAAAGAGTACAGGCTGACAATATTAATAAAAAAAAGTAAAAAATTATATATAAACATCCGAATTGAGAACGCCCTCCTTTTTTGAAGTCGGTTAAAAGTCCACTTTGATACTTGATCATGATTCTCCCAAAAGACATAGATATAAGAAAGGCCTATATTGTAGGACTTTTATGCATCGCCAAAATGACTGGAACATGCGCTTATACATCATAATTAACTTTAATCAACCATTGCAGTGATTTTTTTTTTATCTAGCCTGCGCTGTCCCACTCCTGGGCAAAGGCCTCCCTCCACTCCTTCCAGTTTTCGCGAGCCCGCGCGTCCTCCCTCCAATTTTGACGGAACCTATCCAGCTCGTCCCGCCATCTCCTACGTGGTCTGCCGCGACCCCGTCTCACTGTCTCAGATAAAAACATAAACAGATATGTCTTAACATGTAACTTTTCAAATACTCATATGCTGGACATAGGCAACAAAGGGTTTACATCACGATCACTAGTGCAGTAACTGATTGATGAAACATAGTTTCACTTTACCATTTTCTCACTTAGCTAATTTTCGATTTGAGAGCCAATATGTAAAACCACTTCATAAACTTTGCAGTGTCAAAATAATGACTTCAAGCGTACCCAGGCACTCTGATTCATCGCGTTTGGTACTAATATAGGGGAATAGAATCCGATTAACTGTGCACCGTGGGGCCGAGTCGCACTGTGTCCGGCGATACCGTGACGGATTTGCTTTTATTGTACGTGAACCACAAAAAAGATAGGTGCAGAAGGCTGGCTCCATAAAACGAGCAAGAACAAGCGCGTTTACATTTTCATCAGATACTTTTGCAACGAACCATAGACGCGTAGAGATTGCGCCGTCACCGACGGCGGTGGCTGCAATAGAATAGAATAGAATAGAATTTTATTTTGCAAATATGGGTAATACATAATAGTTCTTAAGATAACATTTAGCTCAGCCACATTTTACCAATCGGCATGCAAACATTTGAAATTATTTATATCACTATTATTATACTTATTCAGACCAATCTATAAATTACTATTATAAAAATTTTAAATCATCAACTCAATCAAAAACAACAATCAAAACAATCAATCAACAACAATCAACAATCTCGAACTATGTTGCTAGACGTCTATGTGTGAAATCAAAGCTAATATATTACCACATACTCCACCAGATTAAAAGTTACTGTCAAATCCACTTACCTTCACAAGGCTGAAAAGAAGGGCACCTCAAGACTTACCTTACCTTACTTACTAATCATCATGAATGAGCTATAGTATCGATCGGACGGGGCACTGGTTTCATACCGTGCAAGATCAGGAACCATCATCTACCTGTTTCAGAATGTCCCAAGACAGATTGCATTAAACAAAAGAAGTAAAAATTCTGTGTGCTTGCGTTTTCGGTCGTTGTGCGGAGCCGACCTTCTGTACCTATTTATTCTGTGGTGATACCGTGACGGATTTGCTTTTATTGTACAGCACCACCCTTTTCACCTGCACAGAGGACGGCTGTTTGGAGAGGAGGCCTAAAAATATCTGCCACTTTGCATAATTAAGTTTCGGGAATTATTTCCAGCTCTGTGGATTTTCTGGTGAATGTTTTAGCAAGGTGTAATTTGTGTTGGGATGTTTATCTTGGGTTTGTGGAATATTATAATTAGAAACATCAAAGAATACTTGTCTAAGTTTTTCAAAAATTATTTTCTGCGGTTGGAGATGACTGGTGTAAAATACTGGTATTCATTTGCATCCGGTTAGACTGGAAACCGACTCCGGAATTGTTGAGACAAGGCTAGGCAGATGACTATCAGGAGATGGCTGGTAGAAATTGTCACGTAAGGTAAAAGCGTTATGCCTATATTATGCGACTTTCTATCTCTCTCTGCTTATATTATGCAAGTGTGTGCGTGCGAGTGTCGCGTAAAGAACTTCGCTCCTGATGGGGGGCCCCCCACCGCACGCGTTTTTTTTTTGTTAGTGGTTTGCAATTATTACTTGGTTTCTCCCGTTACAATAAAACACTGGGACTGCCCGTTTTTTGTCATTAACTTTAAAAGTTGTTTATAAGACTTTTACGATTAAAGGGAAAAAATTTCGTGCCCCGTGGCAAGTTATTGACTTGTTGTATTGTAACTTAAACTTCTATGTCACATTTTCATTTTAGTCCTTACCTACTTTCAAAAGTCTGAATGTCTAAGGAAAGTCTAAGAAACTTTATTTACCCTTGAAAAGTTATCTCAAAAAGTTATCTCAAAAAGAAAAATAACCACGCAAATTATCTGTGTATTCCTAACTTACTGTAAGACACTCACTCTCCCCAGAGGAGGTCGCACACTCGCAGGCAAAGCACACATTTTATATATTTATGCATTAACACATCTCAAAGAGGGTAGCCAAAGAAACGTTTTGGGAGTTCGGACGGCAACCTCTCAGACATTCTAATGAGGAGGTCGCATTTGTGCTAAGAACTGTAGACAATGTATATTTATGGAGTGTAGAGAACCGAATGTTTCTTGTGTTTTGTTTTTTTTTTGTCAAGTCTCGAGTCTCGTAGTCATTTGATAAAAAGATCGGTATTAGGATTGTTAGCTAAATGAGGTGGATGATTTTAAAACATCAAGTTTTTTAAGGTATTTATTTTTATTTTTTATAAGTACATAAGTACAGTCTTTATTTATTAGTTTATTGTACATCAGAAAAATTACATTACTGCAGCGGCCAGCAAAAGAGACATACGTATACACGACGTTTACACGTTCGTCCATCAATGCCTAGTTGTGGCCAAGGCTTGTATAGTACTTTTCTCAAATAATGCGCGGAAATTAAAACAAAGTAGTACCTAGGCAGAACTTTTTTGTCAAATACAATTACTTTTCAAAATCAATGATGAACAATGAACAACAATAATTTTTCCCGCGTTAAAGTGTTCATTTTTTTTCAATGAGCATTTTTGTATTTGCAAGCCAGTTCCAAATTTAAATAAAACCTTTGATAAGTTACCTCCTTGCATGCGAATCTCTCAGGGAACTATTTAAAAGGATTAATATTATGACGGTACCTTGCCAATTAATTTATGAAAATATTATGTATGTAAGAAAAAATCTACATCTTTTTAATAAAATAAGCGATAGACATAACTTTAATACAAGAAATAAAGATAAAATACATCAACCATTTTTCAGATTAGCCAAAGTACATACATCTTTTATGGGGTACTGTGTTAAATGTTACAATAAAATACCTTGTGATATATTGCAATTAAATGAAAGAATATTTAAAACTCACATTAAACGTACACTTTGTAAACAAGCATACTATAAATTAGAAGATTATATCCAAGATAAGAACGCTTGGAAACATGCTGGTCCTGCTCCATAGGACAATCTAGAGTCTAGACAAAATCAAACTGGTTGCTAATTTAATTGTACATTTTTTTATTCTTTTTTTTTACATTTATTACTCACACCCTGACTTATTACTTGTATTTTGTTTTTTAAAAATCGTTTTGCTTGTACCATGTTTGTAAATATGTGAGCACCATGTATCTATCAGATAATTAATTTATATGTCATGGTTTCGTTTTTAATTCCTTTACCTATTGTGGTATAGTAATTTTATTGTAGGTGCATCGTCCTCACATGTTATTATATAATTAATGTACCCATGCAAAATATTGTACCTAAACATTTTAAAAGAGTAACGGTGGAGTTTCTTGCCCGTTCTTCTCCATACGAAAACTACCTTTTGGAATGGGCGACTAGAATCAATTCTATTTTAAGATAATTTTTGACGTTCAAAAGTGCCTTTTATGTGCCTATTTGAAATAAATGCTTTGACTTTGACATGGTTGCCATGTTTCGGAGTAAAAGATCGTTCCATTTTTAAATTACACGACAGATGTGAGTTTACTATGTAATTTATTTGGTCGCTAAACCACGACAGATATGGATTTTCATACAACTTTTGCCGGTCGCTGCTCGCATGTATTTGGCAAGTACAGCAATTTCGATTTGTCTCGAAGAAGGTTGTCAAAATAATGCTCAAATTTCCAAGCATGTTTGAGAAAAAACATTTAACACTACAAAAAAATACAATGCGGCCTTATCTTCTGTAAATAACATCACAACATGTTTTCTTTTAACATGGCTTGGGATGTAGAGCTACATAAGCAAGTCGAGCTTTGTACGTATTTATAGCTTGGGAATATCTCGTTAAAATGGACGTTAGTATCTACCTAGTCACTTCACTTTCATGTTGGTGGTCACCCTGTCAAATAAACATAAAACAAATCTACAAGCTCTGCCACCTGTCCACTTCACAAACAAGTAAATATTCCAAACATATTACGCAATAAGTAAAACTAAACTCAGATATTTCACTCTCAAAGCAAAATTATTTTACATTCCTGACTTATCCGAGATCCGAGCTTGTGTTGCGGACCCCATGTCGGTCCTCTAGTTTAAACAGTACACGTATCCGCATGCAATATTAATAGGAATGCAGTCGCACCCCTACGGCAGGGAACTGGGGATCCGACGCGCTAAATACATCACTAGTATTAGCGGGAAATCTATTCAGTTCAGTTCCTGAGATTAATTAAATTTATTGATTGAAACTTAGAGAGATTATACAGCATATATCAGGGGGGATTTCTTGTAATTTTAAGAACGTTCACAGTCTGGATCTCAGTCTCAATCTGTCAAAAATATTTCTAATTTCCTTACATTTTTGACAAGTTTTTGACATTGATTGTCACTGAGATGAGATTGCGACTAGATTTTGAACGCTTTTATTTACAGGAATCAGCCTTCTGAAAGGTATGTTCAAATTTAAGTGTGTGGTAAAGACCATCAAATACGTCAATACCTACTTGACCCAAATGTATGCGACTGCTGATTATTTTTTTCGCGATTATGTTGTTGGTCCTATGGAGAAAGTTTTTCAGTTTGATGGTCTGTACCATACCCTTAGACCACATTGTTCTGATAAAATAATGCTGTACACCTCAAAATAAATCACTAATTTTGTCAAGGCCTTTTGTGTACCAACAGTTTTGATTAAATTATTTAGTTAAAGGTAAATCGAGTTTAGGTTGATTCGGGACTTAAATTACGTTTCGGGAATTCAGTTTGCAGGTTCTTGGCGATTTCGGTATAGCGTTCAAGCTTTTCGTTCTACCTGCGTCCTACCAACAAAAATGGTTTATCTACATATTGCTTTCACCAACGTGTTACAGCAGCTGTGCTCTAACATTTTACGCACGTTTCTAAAAGCTTTCGACGCTCACCTAGTTACCTGAAACTGGTCCAGTAATCTAGTCCCGTTGATGAAACATCCTGCGTTGGCACCTACACTATCGCCAATGCTAACATGTATCCATGTATCTACATAGTCACCGCCTGCAAAAATCAAACCTCTCCACTTTGTGACACTCGCATCTCATCATGCGAAAATGTAGTCTTTTTGACAGACTGTGAAAGCTATAATGGAACCTAATCTTCTAATCAACTCCTGCTTGCCTGAGTGCCCCTTGATAAGCCACTCATCATTATGTTGGATAGTGATTGTAGGATCACTACAGGACTCATTAGAGTCATTAGCATCTGTTAGCTAAATGAATACTTCAAAGCACAATTCGCGAGTGCTGCCACATCTACACGATGTCATCTCATCATTATTCAGTATGAAACGGTCCTTGTCCGCATTTTCCGTCGGATCCTCCATCCAGCCACCGTACATTGTTTGTTTGGAGTGTCGTTGCACTGTACATCATACATAGCATTGTATGTACAATAGGTAGTCGGTTTAAGTGGATTACACTCGGCATTGGACAATGCTTTAGTTTTTATGACCGTTTAAGCTGTGAAACGAGTGAGGGATGGATGGGTCGTTAGTACTTTTCTGTTATAGCCTGAGGGTGCAATTTACGACTATTGTTTGCTTTGAATGTGTTAGATCAGGATTTGTTTTGAAAATTTAGGGTTTTTCCACGGGTTTTTATCGCCTTGTCGCCTCGCTGACGTGTCTTTTTAATTCAAATGGCAATAGTCTTTGTAAAAACGTGAATAAGATGTAATTTCTCTTTTACAATATAATCGCACTGATGCACCCTGTCATCCAAGGAATTCTAACCCATTATTCTTTCACCGTTCTGAAAATTAATCTTAGAATCCGAAATGGAATCCCTAGATTAATATCGGCTACACCAGCAGAGGATTACTTCTGTAATCTGCCTGCTGATTTCGTTCGCTCCTAGCTGAATCATCATGCAATAGTGTTTGTTATAGCTGTATTTAATACTGTAGGTGCATTTCGGTTGCAATCAGGGCCAGTTAATCTATGAACGTTGGTGAGATTTGGTGCTTTAAGCATTGGTTGGCTGTTGGATTAGTTGATCATGTCTGATGTTATTTGAATAGGCTACCTACTCCTGTTAATGTTTAAAGCTATCTTTTCTTCTTTCTACTTAGCAGCGTTGCCAAGTTTTTTTTATTGGTAAATGATTTTAATTTAGGTTTTTAGTTAATAAATAAATTGATCAATTTTACATTCAGGGAGACACGCGTGATGTTTTGAATTAAATCGTTATGTATTCAAAAAAATGTATCTATAAATAGATTCATTCGTTAATTTTATACAAAAACCCCCTTATTTATAAATGTTGCTTAAAGTTAAATCATTATTAGCGTTTTAAGTATCTTAACTTTAAGCAACGTTTATGAATAAGGGGGATAATTAACAATGAGACTTCTGCGAATTCTTCGTCTTTACCGTCAAAACATGAACCCAGCTACAAATCCTACTAAAATAAAAACTATGTTTATACAAATCGAAATTTCCATCTTCATCTTATTCCGTGCTCATTCCTCACTCCTTTCAGCAACATCGTGTTATGAAAATTCATTCTGTTCCTTGGCAGGGCGCCTGTAGCCTGTGTAATACAAATCTGGTGGCGGGACACGTGTCAATATATTTTATTCATGCATACAGGGACACTGCAGATTGCGTTTTGTGCAACATGGTTGTGTGTGTGTGTGAAATGTGATGGAAGTGGGTGGGTTAATGTTTTGATTATAATGTATTGTTTTGGATTTTGTAAGTGATTATAGGCCGGCTTTTCTGAAGGTGATGTTGAGGTAATTTTAATTATGAGAGAAGGTGGTGTAGAGGTTATTAAAATGTGTTGAACAGGATTTAACTAACAAATGTGTAGACACAGGCACACCTAATTAAGATTGCTGACGAAAAATAGTGTATTTAAGTATCAGACAAAACTGATACATTAGGCTCTTTGTACACACTTTTTTCTTGCCGTGAATAACTACGGCTTATTCGCCGTGTGTAGGCACGGTCGCCAGTGTTGTATGGATAACTATGGAAACTTGTTCACAGACACGTTTTTTCTGCATCGTGGTTTAGTCGCCGTACCATAAGGAAACCGTGCCTAAATCAATAAAACTCGCGAAGGCATAAACAGCTGAAAAATAGTTACAGTGTTAGACGGTAAGTACTTCAACCAAAGCGTCTATGCAACTAAGAAAAGCTGTCCATTCTTTGAGTTACAAAATATGAAGATGCTTTTAGTCCATCGACACATCTGGTGTGTAAACGTTAATGCCAGCCATTTAGTTTTAATGCCTACTCAGAGATAGTCCTCGTCCTTGTCTATGACTGTGCCTAGAGAGGTTTATGTCCCGTCGTATAATTAAGGAACAGGCTAACGACTTTTAGACAGTGTGCACTCTAGAAACTAAAGAGTTTTGTCTATGATAGGCCGACAGTGTTGTCTGCTGAGACACAGACCTCCTCTCCATGAGAGAGTGTGGGACATAATCCACCACGCGGACACAGTGCGGGTAGGTAGATGTCACATGTCTTCGAATTTTTGGTTCTAGGACATGCCATGACGACTTTGACTATGATGCCAAAATCTTTAAACGTTTAATGGCGCGTGCTTTGGCTTAGACATTTCCCGTCTCTATCTTGCACTTGTGATTTGATAGCGACAGGAATAAAGCAAATTAAAGTTTATGGATTTTTGCGTCAGACTGTTTTGTAGCGAGCGAACTCGCCATCATAGTTTCCTTAGAGCGATACCTAGTCTCTTTAAAGACAGTGTTTACTCAGTCTACACCCAGCCCTAAACTCCTGTTTTATGACGTCACATAAACAAGTGAATGGTAGGACAATGTTAAGGATACAGTACTAATTTACTTGGTTTAAAGCTACTGAAATAGCTCAAAATGTACTTCTAGTTTTAAAAGTACTTAATTCTCTTGGGAAATGTTCCGTGTCTGTGGTAGCTCTTTTTGGGTTAACTAGGACAATAGTAGTTTGTTAAATGCAATTTTCAGGCTGGAAATTGTAGCTTAATTTATTTTTAGGTCAGAGAGCAATGTCTGAATTACGTGGTATGGTTAGTTAGTATTACGGAATGTACTAGATGTTGTTTTGTTTGGGTATTAGACTGTCTAACCCCCTTACTAATAAATGTTGTATAGCATCTGTATACTTACACAAGGCTTTGTCTTCTTCTTTCGAAAGTCAAATTACAGACAACTGAAAGAGTGAAATCAGTGTGCAACTATTCATCTGATATAATACTTTTATTAGTAAGGGATGTGTAAATAAGATTATATAATAGTTATCAGCACATAGGTTAAATGGGTTTATTTTATGTTTGACCTCGGGTCAGCTTAGTCGCAATCACGGTCATGATTACAAATAGGTTGGTACTGACATTAATTTTTTTGAAGTGAAACTTCTTTACGCACGCTTGACTTGGGGAGTAAGCTGGCGAACGCGTGACGTAAGCGTTACGAAAAGTGTGATCGGGCGAGGCGAACGGGAGTTGAGTGGGGGATATAAGCAAGAGAATGCAGTGCGCGCGCACATTTTTTTTCTCTCTTCCTCTCATAGCCAAATACGTTTGAAGTTTCACTTCAGTCGTGTGGTCATAAACACACTCGTTTTTTTTTCTTTGTTACCTTTCGCCATTTGTTACTCGGGCTGTCTTTAATAACAACAAGGGAAATTACTAAAACATTGTATGATACAGCAAAATAACTCCAGCAAGTAAAATAAGTTTTGATTAATTGTCACTATTCTTGAAATTATTATAAATCTAGTCGACTTTAAGTTCAACGACAAATTCATTAGACTCGAGAATGGATGTCAAATGTTGTAAGTAAGTAGTTAAGTGTAATTGTATTTATGTATAATTTATTGTATACACAACAAAAAAACAACATTTAACACTACAAAACATACAAATGGGCGGCCTTATCGCTTTCTGCGATCTCAGGCAACCTTGGAATGGACAGTGATCATGCCTGCAGGACCAATAGTCCATAAAATTGTTTAAATTAAGTGTTATTAATCATTAGGAAGCCGATTAAGATAATATACGGTTAGAATTTGCGTGTTTCTTTCTAAAGCACCTACACGATGATCCGTTATTACCATTCTGCATACCTGCCTAATGTATTTTAATAAATTAGTAATCTTTTTAGATCGAATCTTGATGCATCGTGTGTTATAAACATGTCGTTTCACGTAACTTAGGACATAATAACGATTCACGTGGTGTCTACGCGTGACAAACGTATTACGCGGTAGTCAGACTACAAGACTACACGAGTAGTAGACTATTACGCAGTACATATCCAGTAACTACGCAGTTCGTAGTAAAGTTCTTGAGGAATAGGCCGATTATTAACGGATTTTATAGAACACGGGTGTTCTGTAGAATCCGATAGACTTCTGGAGTTCATAATAGAATTGTTGAACCTGACGACATAGTATGTGTGTGATACAGCACGATTTTCAGACAACTAATAGGAAAAATATGAATAACCCGAGAATTTCAAACCTGACTATCATGGTGTTATATCGAATTTCAAAACTAAAGTATTAGTGCTAAAAGATTAACCGGTCAAGCACCGCGCGTCGCCTATTGGCGACGAAACAATAGAAAATCAATTGTGTCTCATTTTCAGCTCGACAGATTAAGAACAGTATAAGTAACAGTTTCTTTTTGAAGTGAAAACTTCTTTAGCGGCGTTGAACACTTTTTGTAATGGGTAAAAAATGTTAAACTCGCGTCAGGGCATCGCGTCAGGACACGTGACCGTCAGGAGAGATTTCCCCCCCCCCCATCTCTTTCTACGGCGGCGCCAACCGAATTGAACCAAGTGAGACACGACAAAGATGGCCGAAGAAAATGACATTTGACGTACAAATGTTTGAAAAGTCAGTTTCACAGAGTACTTTTTGGTTTCCATGACGACCATGACGTTGTCGCGTCAAAACTGTTGAAACTGTAGACAATAAATTAGTTTTTCATACGTAATAATGTCTATGGACACAAATATTCGGTTCATAGACAGATATTCTCGTATGCCGATTTAATGTGTTGGCCAATTTGTTGGATGACTTCATTATAATGGCAATATTTAGAAGTTGTAGGACATTCTAGTTATAGAACGTTTATGAAGCGTTCATGAATACAAAATTTTATCGAATGTTTGAAAGGCCTATTGAGCATTTTAACTAATGAATGGTTTAAACCTTCAATAGGCTTTTTTTATGAATAAGACCGAAAGTGTTTAAAATATGGAAATTGAACAAAGTGCATCTATTAATGAAAAAGACGCAGAAATATTGAAAAAAAATGAGTAATATTTATTAAATTAATAATTGATTTATTTCAACGTTAATATTCAAGTTTTCACTTCTGCCGGCACTCCCGGAGTGCAACCCGTCTTTTTTTTTAAATTATGTCCATGTTAGCAAGTATTTAATTGTCAAACCAGACCCCAAGACCCTCCGTTCGTTGGAATGATAACACCAACATTACTCAAGAGTTTGGAATTCAAACTGTCCTCTAACTTCCAAAATGCCGTTTTCTTGATAAATGACTGTATAACATAGCCTTAGTCTTAGCTTAATGGTGACTACTTATGCAAATTGCGCCGACAGCCTAATAATTTATTGGACACCTTCGAATTCTTCTATCTAATCAATAAATATCGATAGACACCGCTTTTGGGGGTCAGCAGTGGAGTAAGCGTCTATAATATCTGTTACGGTCCAAACGCGCATCCTCAAATACTTTGGACATGTCTCGAGGCGTGAGGGAGACTATTGAGCGCCTTGTCGTGCAGGGTAGAGTGGAGGGCACTAGACCACGTGGACGCTCACCCATGAGATGGACTGACCAAATTAAATCCGCAGTGGGTTGATCCCTTGAATGAGTTCACAAAAAATACCAGAAATCGGAGTAGGTGGCGAGAAATCGGAGGCGAATCACATCAGCCCCTACACAAGAAACTACAAGAGGACACGACCGCTCTGACAAGAGTGCTACGAAGAAGAAGAAGTGGAGTAAGGAACTCTTCTAGCTTCAGTCTGTTCATATGTTGCAAAACTGTAGGGCCCATGATCACCAAACACATCTTAATAGACTTTTCCCGACTATGTTGGGGACGGCACGTTAGGCTGTTGGTCCTGCGCCTGATCTCTGTCCGGTCGTGTCGGATTGCGTGCCGTCCAAACGGGCTTTGAGAGTGAGAGAAGAGAGAGTGCATCTGTGTCTGCGCCGAAGGCTAGTCTCCGTTCAGATTAGTCGCCATGGCCGAAATATTTATAATAGTACAAGTATTTTACATGTAGCGAAACTATATCTATGAGCGAAACAGTAGGAACCTGTAGGATAAAAACGCAATTAAAATAAAATAATAAATATATTTTTTGATTACGAGCAGTCTTGTGGTGTGTTTGTAAGTATTTTAATGTTTTGGATTATTATTAGTATTCTACGGAATCCTTTTTATGCGTTGAGTTTTGAGAATTTCTTCTTTTAAAAAAATCTTGTTCTAGGTATAGATAAACAAACCAATTTACATACAAAAGCTTTCAATCTTTTGTTCATAAAGAGTAAACTTTAAAAATTTTTGTAATCCATGTATTTTCCAAAGACAATTTAATCAAACGAACTTGTATAAACAAAGATTTTAATCATTTGCGGTTGTTTCTATTAAGTAAACTTAAATGGTTTGTGGTTACTTCAATATACTGTCATTAGCAGGTAATTTAATTAATCAAATAGTGAAATGTGAAAGAGCCTTTTGAACAGTGTCATCATGTCAAAAAATTATATCACACTTCAATTCTTTAAAATGCTTTCTATTTTTAAATAAATATGATGAACATGAATAAAAGGTGAACCTACTGCCACATGCGTCGTTTATCTACTCATGTGCTACTGCAGAAAATAAAAAAGTATAAGTATATCAAAACCTATTAGTATGTAATGAAGATACGACGCAGTATATGCACGAAACTTGATACGAACAACATGACTAAGTACTACGCGCATCGATAAAATAAATGAACTGTATCAAACCGATACCAGCAACCATAACCAAAAATTTGGCAAAATGCAACGCATCAGAAATACGAAAAAGTTAAAGAGACAGCATTAACGAAGTTACAGTTTTCATGCAACAAGCTCGACTAACGAGCATGTTATAAATGTACAGTCACGAAGCGAAAAGGTTAGGCAATTTTCATACACATTTTTTTTTCGACTGTCATTTTCATTACTTTTCAAACAGTAGGTACGTAAAAATATAACCCCCTTACTAATAAACGTTGTATAGCGTCTGTATAGTTTCATAACGCTTTGTCTTCGTCTTTCGAAAGTCAAATTACCGACGATTGACAGAGAGAAATCGGTGTGTAACTATTCATCTGATATAGGTAATACGTTTATTAGTAAGGGGGTAAAAGTATAGTGTAGTGTGTATAGTACTTGGTGCAAATAAGAACTGATCTGAACGTGCTTAATCTTTTTATTTCGCAACTGTACCTACTATTTTAGCCTCCTAGTAAATATGCATACCTATAGTTAAGTCAACATGTATACGAGGACGTGATGTCATTTGTAACGTTAACGTCCACAAGATAAGAGTTCGGAGGTTAGCTGGGTTAATGATGTAGACGGAGGCTCTCGAAAGAGATTTGTACGTTTCCAGGGAACTTTTTTTTAAACATAGGCTTGTTTAGTGGAACCTTTTTCGCAGATTGCTTACTACAGTTAATATAGTATCATGAAACGGAAACCTATAGACTAAGTCTGATTTAAAGTATATAGTAATTTAAAGTCTCCGTATTTTAGGTAAGATTGTCAAATAAGTATTAGATAAGTATATCTAATGATATGGGAAGAAAACTAATGACTAATCGGAATGATTATTCAGATGCAATTATGGTGAGATAATTAGTGCACTGTGTCTGAGCAACTACATTTTCTTTAAACACGACATTAGTATGCCCAACAGCTAAAAGACAGAACACATTTGAGCAACAAAGTGCCTGTTGAAAAAGTGTGGGCCGTTACAAGATATGCTCTTTATTGCCGTACATAAGTGTGCAGGCGCTGTTGAACGAGCGTTTTACGTTCTTTGTAAGCAAGACTGTTTAATAAAACAATTATTGTTTTACTATCGTCTTGCTTGCGTTGTTGTCCTTTGTACTCTTATTTTGAGCTAAGCAGTCTTCACTTTTACGGTTATTGCGATTCCAACATTTTTGCTAATGTAAGCGATTACAACGCAACGACGCGCGATGCTGCGACATTTAGGTATTTTAAAACTTCAACTGCAACTTGTATTTAATACTAAATCTCATTCAAAGAATAAAGACAGTATAAACGATACATTAATAAGCTCAACAACCACTTATCTAGATAGTCTTGGCAACACGTCCAAACGTAATTTGTAACAACGTTAGGCGCCGGCGGACGAGATAAGGGTCCGTTTGCGGTGAAACTTTAATATTGCCACATTCACTCCTTAAGAAACCACTGAGGTTAAGTTGGGACGTGTATAAGCCTTTCATTACAAAATCTTGTAAGTCTGTTTATATACTCAAGGAGGCAAACTTAGGCCTAAATATAACCTCTTGTGCACCTACTTCGCATGCGTATGGAGAGCGTTTTATGGTTTAGGACATTCGAGAATTGGGATTTCTAAGTATCATTTGGAGCAAGTTAGGCCAAATTAAACCATTTCAGTTTACGGCTGTACCTGCTTGGGTAATAGTCACGTTGGTTCTAAGTTCCACATGAAGCTAGCCTAGTAAGATTGCCTAAGTGAAAAAGTTCTAGTATTAAGTAAGTAGGATCAAAGCTACTAAGTTTAGGCATTATAATTCTAAGGCGACTGTTGGCAATAGACACATGTTTATAACTTTGTTTTGTGTTTGTAAGTTTTGAAACAAACATTCTGGAAAGAACAGCCTCGTGAGACTTGGGGCGAAGGTGCCAAAGAAAACAAAGTTGAAGCAGTAAAACACTGTGGGTCAACTGCACGCGGAGGGCTCTAGATGCCCTGCGTGTGCAACATAATAATGGTTTCAGGCCAGGGTGTTGTTGAGGTTGCCCCGATTCTGCAGCGCGTCCGGCATGTTTGCTGTAGCGCAAACCGACGACTTCTATGCCATTCAGAGGAAAAAGACCGCATCCTTAATAAGCAGAATGAGGACTAGTACCAACAGCATATTGAAAATCCTAGCCGAAAAACACGATGTTCCAATACTTAGACACACTGTCCGGTTACTCGTGCGGCGGGGATGAATAAAAATCGTTTAATTAATATTAATAACCCTTACTTCATAAGTTATTGTTGTACTAACCATTGGACCAATGTTGTCAAATTAAATAAATAAATAATTATTATTCTTTACCAGTTGAGAATATAATGCGTACACAAGCACGTTTAATGTTGCAAAATCTACAACACACGCCTGTTTACAAAAACGCCTGTCAAAAAACGCGAAGCAAATCAACAAAACCTCGTTAATTTATTCGCGGCTACAAGGGGCTACGGGAGCTACATTAAAATTTGAGCCTTGTCAGGTGCTAAGTCCATAATTTCCCCCGGGAACAATCCTGGATCGCGTTTTAAGGGTTTCCATGAATGGCAGTTCTAATTTCCACTGACGGTCGTCTTCCCGTTTGTTTAAGGCTATTGTTTTAGATTGTTTTGACCGTGAAATCTTAGAAATGCAATGGGTTGTGGTTTTGTTGTTGAGTGTTTGCCTTTTTGCGTAAGAATTTATTGTTTTATTTAAGAATATTATGGTTTGTTTGCGATACCTACTAGGTAAAGATTTAAAAAATTGTGTATCGATACTGCAGAGTCTTAAATTGTTATGCTACGGTAGTATTATGGTATTATTACAAAGACCGCTCTCCTGAATTTGTTATCATATTTATATTTACTTTCACGACATGTTTTGACCTAAAATTCTTTCCTCTGTTTCAGGTAAAATATAAAATAACTCCGCAACATTTTTGGTAAGCCAAGCAAAAACATGTGGTTTTACATTTTATTTCTACAAACTGTGTAAAATGCAGGAAATAAACTTCAATAGAGTGAGGAGTCTCGGTTCGTTTGCGCGGTTTGCATGCGAAAGTTTATCGAATGTTTTCGTTCCTTGGTGAAAACCGCAGAATACGGTTTTATTATGTCGGTTTTGGTCACAGGTACAAAGGCATTCTGATTGTGAGACGTCTATGATATTTGTGTGTAGTATTTTAGTTGAGCCTAATGTTTTTAAATTGATTTTAGAGACGAAGAAAGAGGGTAAACGTTCATAATATAACGCATAAGCTTTCTTCGTACAGCGGGCACTTTTCATCTTTTTGATCTGTCATTTTATTTTCTCCTCTTTGGAATAACACTTGTATGTACTTATTTCATAAATGCTAAACGTTTTCGTTCCTCTACTATACATAAGACTCGATCAGTATTACTACTCATCACATTATATAATCAATTCAACCGTGCTATTTATGGTTTGTACATTATTGTCAAACAACAGCTGTTTTCTATGTCTTCCTTCCAAGTAGTTTAATTAACTTTCTTTGCTCCAGCGGCCATTTCCAGATTTTGCATAAACAAACTAACTTATACAGTTAGGGAACTAATTACGGGTTTAGCCGAAGTCGTCATTCGAAATATCTATTATTTTAGGTAGAGGATTGAAAATTAGCTCTTTCATAGTCTGGTTAAAAAAAACGAAAATTCTTTGATGTCTGGTACTACTAAGTTGTAGCTAGTGACTACGTCCTTTTTGCCAGTGACTAGCATAATCAGCCTATAATGTTCCTACTGCTGGGACACAGGCCTCCTCTCTTCGAGAGGGAATGGGCTGTAATCTACCACGCGGGCCCTGTGCGGGTTGGAAGATGTCACTTGTCCTCGAATTTTTGGTTCTAGGACGTGCCAGTTTCCTCACAATGTTTTCCTTCACTGTTTTGAGAGCAATGGTGGTGTGGGCCAGTTATTAACGTAGGTATTATTATCATAAGTGGACTCTGCATGCAAGTTTAATTGATCGTTATTAATAGCACGTGTTGTTTCTATATTGTCAATTTTATGACCATGATATAAATTGACCATGTGCACGCTGTTTCATGGCTCAATGTGGTTAAATATCTAAATTGAAAGGTATTGTGTTTCAAAATTGTTTGTTGAATTTGTGTCTCTGTAATAAATATAAATAGCAGAGATTATCTGTAATCTTAATGCCTTGAAGGCTTCCAGACTATTAATTACACTTATGTAATAGCGGCTAGCCAAATTTTTGTACTTATTAATAGAAAGTTTCTGAAAGTTAGGATCAAACATTTTCGCGTATATATATAGGTAATAACGAGTTCAGTAACTCTGGGGTGAAATCTTATGTTACGTAGTTATTGTGTTTTATAACCAAACCACCAAAAGCCAATTAAATCACATAAGACTTCTAGTAAAAAACTTTAGTTTAATAACATTTGCAATACCTAATAGAATTAAATGAAATTATTTTTATTTCTTTGACAAGATCTTTTAAGACAGTATACGTCAATGTTTTGGATAATGGCCTTTCCATGCTGACCGATCCCTGAGAGGAAATGCCGAAACAAACACAGAAGTCCGTTTGCGGTGAAACTGTGTTTCATTTTATATGACTGTGTAAATTAAAAGTCGTGATTTGGCGATATTCGTTAAGCAATCTGCACTAGGCACTATATCTAAGGCTCTCTTTACCCTAACACCGCATTTAATAGCCCAAAATTTCCTCTATTATCGAGACCATAAACAATAACTCAGTTTTACTCTGTTGTTCATTACACGACCGTCTGTGAAGGTTCGTTATGCTTCGGACGAGAAAGTTTGTCGGGTCTCGATGGAAATTTTAGAAGATCCAACTTTGCTGAAGTCACGAGCATGACCGGGACTAGTTAGCGAATAGTCGCCTCTTGTTGTGGCGGCTGTAAAATGGTTGCCTTGCGATTGCATCTTAGGCTACCGAGGTTAAAAGTTTTGTTGAGAAAGTTTGTTAGTTTGTAAAGACATATTTTCAGCCTGTATAATATATGTTAAATTAGACGTGTATGCAGTGGCGTGCCTAGGGGTCAAACTTAGGGCAAGCCAATACACTTAAAAAAAAAACCTACCGTATCGCTTGTCAACGTTGTGACTCTGAGTCTCTGACCGAGTCGTTTTAGTTCTTACTAATATTCGTATTTCATAATTGTAGGTTTTTGCTAATAGCTATTAAAATGAATGTTTTTTAATAGCACCATTTGTTTCTTATATAAATTAAATACTAAGAGTAAGTATTGGTAATCCTTTACAAAATCTTACCTTTTTTATTTTCGAAGTATCAGTTTCGCGTAAAATATGATAAGACGTGTAAGAGTCATCTATTATTGTAGGTACATTATTGACACAACAGAGCTCTTTGAGTTAGTTCATATTTCACTCTCCCGCAACAGTCGCTTTGCAAAATATTACAATCTGATGGCGCACAAATAATTGATTGATTTCTAACTACACATTATTGTTTACGATGTTGATTGTTGATAATATTTACAATTTGATTTACTCACAATGTGAACAGCCATAACTCTTCATTCTTCGCTTCTTTACCACAGACAGATGACGAACATCAAAGCACACGGAAGACATGAAGCAAAGATACAAGCGCTGAGCAGTTGCCTCTATTTAATGAGGTTTTAGACTCGTCGTGACCTCGGAAAGGAAGTTCTTGTTGTGCTAAATGACACACAACATCAACTAACCTTTAAAATCCGCCCCTAAGACCCTCTGGCCGAAAAACAGCGCGATTGTGATCGACACGCGTATTGTATTTAGAAACGTCGTCAAGCACATAATTGACGAGATAAAGAAGTTTCGATTCGTTTTTTACAAAAAGTACAGAATGAAACAACATCATTCATGTGCTTTTGAGAATTCTGATGTCTTTTACTGGCACCAACGAAGTTATTTAAATCATCGTAACCTGATATTCCAAGCGGTATTTTCTTTTGAGAAAAATATGCAACACTAACAGAATAATTTGTTGATATGAGAGCAGCCTATAATCCCAATGAGTATTGTATGCTGATCGACTAAAATGCCTATTACGTGATTTAGATTTCTGAGAAATACTCAAATCAATTTGTCTGTAAAACTCAAAATATTTACCTTTCCGAGTAACGGTTGCACACGTTTTAATCCATCACAAGGAACAATTCACAATGATTGATGAATTCATTTTAATGACAAGAAACTTTTTAATCACTTTAAAACAAAGGTAATTACCGCAAAAACTAAACACAACACTTAACTTCACAGAAACTGAAAAAAAAAAACAAAACAAAAAAATGCACCAGTAACCGATCAAAACTTTGAACTAATAGACTCGCGCAATGTCTCGCGATCTTACTATTTACACACACACGCGCGTCGTTATACGTTTCATTCATAAAAAATCAAAAGCCAGGCTTAAAAATCAGTACAATTTGGGGAATAAGTACATACTAATGTTATCAACAACGTGAACAATTTCTATACAAATAGTCAGAGGTCTAGAAGCCAGATTTGAAGCCAACTCGTGCGAGCGAGACGGGTCGATTTTTGTCGTTGCGCTTTAGCTAAGCGGCATTGGAGATGTTTGGCAACGATGCGCGCGATGAAAAGTGCACGGAATTTGAAATTATTCATTGAGTATGTAAACCTGGCAACCTTGCATCGTACTTACTATCGCGGGCGGCCCGGCCGGCCGGGACGCGCGGAGTTTATTTTTTATTATTATTCTTATCAATTCTTGCGACATGATTTTATAAGTTTACTTGTGTATTTTTTTTTATTATTAGGCTCGCGTTTGATTGAAAGCCAGGCTTTTCGGCTTTAGTAAAAGGCACGCCCCTGCGTGTATGTAAGTAAGTACTTACTAGCTCAAGACAAAGAGGAGTGGAAAGGAGAAAGGGAGGCCTGTACCCTGCAGTGGGACAATAGGCTAAAAATAAATAAATAAATAATATCTTGTACTCAAAATTGTAATGATTAAGTATTTATCTCAACTACAAAATGCCCGAAATGTTTAAATCAGGTCAGTCTGAATATGTCACCTCATTCACAGCTTATGTCACAAATATAGGCACAACCCAGATTACGGAAAGGTAGCCTGATATACCCACTGATTCGTCTTTAGAGAGCACAGTAGGTATGTGTACCTACATGTGTAGGCAAATCAATACGGGTCGGGCTCTTAGTAAACACAGGATATTGAGTTACATGACATGCTTCATGTACGGCTTGCTGTCTTTGATGTTATCAGTTAGGGATGATATCTATTGACTATCGATGGCAGGTAATGTATCCCATGAATGTAACTACCTAACAAGACACATGATATTACGAGAGCTATCAAATATAATGCTTATGGTGAACATGTGATTCCGACTGAAAAGAATGATAATAGTTTTTGTCATAAGCAATACTTTTAATGCGATATTATTTGGGATCTTTACGGAGTAAGTAAGTAATCATTTATATTCCAAAAAACTTGGGTAACATCAGTATTCAGTGTTGGTTTCAATAAGGGATGGGTACAGATGAGTAAGACCCTGTCTTTCAATCTAGGAAAATCTTATCTTGAAGGACAGTGTTCTTTAGTGGAATTGATCCCCGGGGTAATTGCATTACATTTTGACAGATCAACAATATTGATTGCGTTATTTACGTTCTTGAGCAGACAAATGTATCGAACATATAAAGCAATGGATTAGCAATATCCTTCAAAAACATTTAAAATGTGATTGATAGGTGTATTACGTAATTAGGGTATAATTACAAAATATTTATAATTGCGTAATAATGATAAATTATACCAATAAAAGCTTCCAGAGTCACGATTGTATCAGTAGACGGGAAAGCTGCTGCCGGCTGCAGTAATTCCTCCACCTACGGGAAGGAAAGGACTGGCTAATACAGAATACTCTACCAGGAACACTCCGCTGTATTATTTATGTTTACAAACTAATTTGCTCAGCTTAGCTCGCTGAGCTGCAAAATTCATTGACCCGTTTATATCATCGTCAGCGATTTAAAACTTGGATTAATAACTTCTCCCTTAAAATCAAATCCAACTTGAAAAATACTTGGATAAGGTAACAGGGTGATTAAGAATTCCAATGCTCTTTAATTACTTAACTCGACAGCGATACCTAATGAATTTTTGGGACAGTTTTTCGGAGCCAAAAAGTTTGGAGCTGTCGGACCAGTTTGAGATTTGTTTTGTAATGAAAAGAGGGTTATTGATGAAAGAAGGGTTTTTTTTCGGAATTAGATTTGTGAGAAAGTTATTTTTAAAACTGACTTTTGCCCGCGGTTACGCCCGCATGGAGTTCGTATAATATCCCACGGGAACGTACTACCGGGATTAAAAATACCCTGCGTGTTAATCCAGGATATAAACAATCCGTGTGCAAAATTTCATTTGAATCCGTTCAGCTGTTTATGCGAAAATCCGAAAAATGCTTCCATACAAACAGACAAATAAAATAATATTCTCGGTAATTTTCGTCATCAGACTCGTTGCCACATCTCGTATCAATTAGTTTTTTTTCTTAAATAATCTTCACACAGTTTTGTCTTTGTTACTATTTTATTAAGGTTCTAGCTTCTGCCCGCGGTTTCGCCTGTGTTGATGTCGGAAATTTTCCCTCGGGAACGTGCTACCGAGACAAAAAGTAGCCTATATTTTACTCGATAACATCAGCTATCTGCCAGTGAAAGTCCCGTCAAAATCAGTCCAGCCGTTTCGGAGATTAGTTGGAACAAACAGACAGGCAGACAGACAAAAATGTTAAAAAAAAAATTGTTAGAAGTAGCGTATATACTTTCATATGCATTGTTTTTTTTCTAGCTTGCGCTTATCCTTATAATGATATCGCATAGTTGTACTATTCAATTACCAAAGGCACCAACATTAAAATAAAAACATGTTAGTGGGAGTTCTTTTCTCAGCAGTGAATTTCTCCGAATTGATGAACCCTGAAGGTACCTTCATAACGCTAAAATAGTCATATAATTAAACTCAGCTCTTGCATATCGTAAAACTATGTAGCTTCAACTAGCCGTAAATTTTCTGTAAGTTAACACAAAGTTATTAAAACCTTTAATATTAGATTAGACAGCTATTTTCGTCCTGTTTATGTATGAACAAAGCCAGCTGTAATTAAAGTATAAATTATTGCTAGTTGTAAGGAAAGTTGTAATGGGAAACTAACTAAACTGGAGTTGCATCGCTTTGGTGCACTAAGTTACAGGTATTATGAATTTTATATATTTACCTGCTGATACCTACTTACTGTTCGGGTTGTCGGTGTTGTTATATTCTGGTGTGTGCCACTACTCAGCAAACCCGCTAGAACTCCCTTTTGTTGTAATGGACTGTAGGTTGGTTCGATTTCCAGGAGATGACGGATGGGAAGAACGATAAATAATACGCACTTGTTAACTTGAATGCTAACCCGTAGACATCTTTATTCGCACTAGCAAAGGGAGTGTCCCAGTACAACTGACAGATTATCTGTCAAAATGACAGTTGTGCAATGTTACAATGTGTAAATATTAATTAAAATGTTGCAACTTCCAAAACTTACTACTCCCACAAGGTGGACCGACGAACTTGTGAAGGCCGCAGGAACCCGTTGTATGCGAGAAGCACAAAACCGGTCGAAGTGGAGGTGCTTGGGAGAGGACTATGTCCAGCAGTGGACGTCTTTCAGCTGAAATGATGATGATGACTAACTACTACTTTACTGGTAGGTACCTACCAAAAAGTTGAAAACCTATTCAATAAATTTGACCGATTGTAGTAGCTTGATGTGCTGGCGTCTGTACATTAGTGTACAAATTCATTAAAATTATTTATTTTTAATCCATTTTATGTAATTTAAAGGACTTTCATATTAATTAATGCACTAATTGCGAACACATGTTACACGAGAATATTTCAAAATTTTCATTAAAACATGTTCTAGATATTTATGTGAAAATGCAATTCAGTTTTGCAGGAATAGCGAAGTATCGCACAAACATTTGGCAGAATCGTCTAAATTATTCATGTACACACATTTAATTTGGAACTGCATTTAGCGCTTTAATTAAACCGTGCCACGAATTCGAGGTTCTAAGCGAAACGTATCTGTTAGACTTAAAATTAAAACCAATTTGAAATGTGTTTCGCGGCAAAATATATGGTATTAGCTTTGGGTGTATTTGGCATGTCCTTCCTACAACCGAAAGTTACAGTCCGGCCGTCATGAAAATGCGTTCCTGGTACCTGTCAGTGCGACAATTTTAGTAATAAAGATTACATTTGCAAAACACGTATTCGTTTGTATGAAACTGACAGGTGTCAAGATAGCATTCTCTCGTTGGCCGCACTTTAGAAGAGAAGACATGTGACATCTACCAAACCGGACTAGGCTCATGTGGTGGATTACGGCTTACGACCCACTCACAGAGAAGAGGCCTGAGTCCCAGATGCGGTTACATCTGAATCTGTTAGGAAGACGATGTAGTATTAAAAAAAAAATTACTTGCGGATTTTCATTGAAAATAAGGCCCCAAATGAATTCGATATTCAAAATTAAAGTATGTTCTATTCGTGACATCCTATTCCCGTCGGGCACGTTTTCGGAAACCGTTAGTTTTAATTTTAAATTTTACGATGGAATTGGGACGGCTCGCAAATGAATTTAGTTTGAAATTGGAAAACCTAGCTCACCAGTAATAAAATTGTAAAGGCTGGGCTTGGGTTTGCTGTTGAAATTGTTGGAGTATATTTTTTCGTAACTACAGATTTTTGATTGAGGTATTATATTTTCTATTTTACTACTAGGAAATATTGTGCCTTTGTGGGTAGAAAGGGAAATAAGTACCATTTACTTTACTTTCCAACCAAGATTTTTAGAAATGCTTTAAAATCTGAAGAAATATAGAATAAAAAAAGTTCATGAAACGAGCTAGGTAAGCAGCTATATTTATTTACAAAAATGAGTGAAATTCAGTTTTCAACAACTTTATCGGGGTTTGATAGAGTGAAGTAGGTACTAACAAGATAAAACGTGAGTCGTTGAGTACTCCTCATGTCGTCCTATCCACTTTACCTTAACGTGTGCTACTCTAACTTTTATTATCCCATAATCTTACCATTTCACCTACTACAATGGTGCGTACTTACCCTTATCTTACTACGTATACATGTATGTAATACATGTTTTATTGTACACGAAAGGGTCTAATTTTGTTTGAAAACGGAATTTTCCTTTCTGACGTAACTCTCACACGTTCTCGCCAATCAGAGTTTAGTTACTTTTTTTTCGAAGATGTCAATGTAATGGACAGCTTTTACGAGATTCTCGCAAAATGGAACGGTTTCATTGTTCTGTAAAGAAGGAACATTTCTGTTTAGGGACCTTTGTTGATAGTGACGTTTCCATCTTTCATGAACAACAGTACGGTTTCACCAAAGGGCGTTGTACCACTGACGCCGGTGTCACCCTTATAAAGAACATTTTTAACGCCTGGGAGGAAGCACAAGATGCCATTGGAATCTTTTGCGACCTCTCAAAGGCGTTCGATTGCGTCAACCATGAGACACTTCTGCTGAAACTTGAGCACTATGGGATTAGGAATTTAGCTCTTGATTTACTAAAGTCGTATCTAAAAGATAGAAAGCTTAAAGTTCAAGTAAACGGCGTAAACTCATTGGGGTCTGAAATGGCAATGGGCGTTCCTCAAGGTTCGATATTGGGTCCATTCCTCTTTTTAGTTTACATTAATGATTTACCACAATTACTTCAAAATCAACCGAAGATGGTGTTATTTGCAGATGACACATCATTGATCTTTAAGATAGACAGACGGGCACAAAATCTTGACGACGTGAATAACTCTATTCTTCAGGTCCAAGATTGGTTTACGGTAAATAATTTGGTACTAAATGAAAAGAAAACCAAATGCATTAGATTTAAATTACCAAATGTTAGAAGTAGCGAATGTGACATCATACTGAATGGAGAAAAACTAGAATTTGTTGATCAAACGGTTTTCCTGGGAATCACGCTAGACGAGAAATTACAATGGGGACCTCACATAACATCTCTTGCGGGGCGGCTTAGCTCGGCCGCTTATGCTGTTAGGAAGATACGACAGTTAACAGATGTAGAAACCGCGCGTTTAGTCTATTTTAGCTACTTTCACAGCATTATGTCGTACGGCATTTTACTATGGGGTCGAGCTGCTGACATTGAATCCATCTTTATTTTGCAAAAGAGAGCTGTCAGAGCCATTTATAATCTACGTCGCCGCGAATCTCTCAGGGAACTATTTAAAAGGATTAATATTATGACGGTACCTTGCCAATTCATTTATGAAAATATTATGTATGTAAGAAAAAATCTACATCTTTTTAACAAAATAAGCGATAGACATAACTTTAATACAAGAAATAAAGATAAAATACATCAACCATTTTTCAGATTAGCCAAAGTACATACATCTTTTATGGGGTACTGTGTTAAATGTTACAATAAAATACCTTGTGATATATTGCAATTAAATGAAAGAAAATTTAAAACTCACATTAAACGTACACTTTGTAAACAAGCATACTATAAATTAGAAGATTATATCCAAGATAAGAACGCTTGGAAACATGCTGGTCCTGCTCCATAGGACAATCTAGAGTCTAGACAAAATCAAACTGGTTGCTAATTTAATTGTAAATTTTTTTATTCTTTTTTTTTACATTTATTACTCACACCCTGACTTATTACTTGTATTTTGTTTTTTAATTAAAATCGTTTTGCTTGTTACCATGTTTGTAAATATGTGAGCACCATGTATCTATCAGATAATTAATTTATATGTCATGGTTTCGTTTTTAATTCTTTTACCTATTGTGGTATAGTAATTTTATTGTAGGTGCATCGTCCTCACATGTTATTATATAATTAATGTACCCATGCAAAATATTGTACCTAAACATTTTAAAAGAGTAACGGTGGAGTTTCTTGCCCGTTCTTCTCCATACGAAAACTACCTTTTGGAATGGGCGACTAGAATCAATTCTATTTTAAGATAATTTTTGACGTTCAAAAGTGCCTTTTATGTGCCTATTTGAAATAAATGCTTTGACTTTGACTTTTGACTTTGTTTGATGTAGTACTTAATTTGAAGATAGGAAATAAGTAATAGATTTTATTTGGAAAAGAAACTTATTTTTTCAAAAGATCGTTGAAAAAGGTTGCAATATATTGTGATCTAGTAACACCTGCGACTTTATTTACATAAAATATCTTCAAAATATTCGTCAACTTACTTATTACTTAACGTTATTACTCATAAAAGTTATATTTATCACCAAAGTTAGGAGTATGAAAGCCTTCGTTAGACATTCATTAAACCAGCCTTGTAGTTAATAAAATTATTGCTCGTGGACGGATGTGCGTAGAAAATACTTCATTGCACGAAGATAGCCGAGTTTACCCGAGATCATAATGTGTGCAAAATAATTATTTTCCATTTAAAATGTTTTTAACAGAGTTTGTTGAAGGGTTTTAGTAATAAATGTTGGGCTTGTCTAAGTAATCGGTTTGGGAATTTTCATATATTCGTGTCCCACGCTGGGCGCCAGTAAAGAGTTTAATAAAACTACCCTCATTAATGTCCTCGCAATTTATCATATTCTGTGGGCACGTAAAAGCTTTTGCATATCCATTACTCACAGTCATTTTAATACGCAATTAAAAGTTCATTAACATTTATTGATAAAAAGGTAACATTATCTGATGAAACCCGAGTTATATTTTTGGTTACAACAACAGAACGAGTAGATTTTGTTCTTTTCATTAGTCTAAACGTAATGTTCCAACTGCTGGGACACAGGCCTCCTTTCTGTGAAAGGGAGCGGGCTGTAACTACCACGCGGGCCCAGTGTGGGTTGGTGAATGTCACATGTCTTCAAGTTTGGTTCTAGGACATGTAGGTTTCCTCATGATGTTTTCCTTCACCGGTTTGAGAGGAGTGGTGATGAAATAAATTATACAAAGCAGAGTGCCTGCTTGGGTTCGAACCGACGATGACCACGTAAGTCGGGGTCGATACCACTAGGCCATCACTTGTCTAAGAAAACAGGTCAAATGAGAATAGTAGAAAGTACGCATATTAAACACAACCGATTCCGATACGTTCATTTTATTTTACCTACCCGATTTTACCCTTCCATTTACAAATAAGTATGCTTTGGAAAGTGTATTGTAAACAAAGTAGAAATAAAGGGTAACGAATCTAAGTTTGCCACTTCCTATGGGGAAATATGTTTAGTATGGAAAGGTGTGCGTACCATTCGCCATGGGTTTCAATGATTAAACTATGAGAGATGGTGTTATCACTGTGCAAATAGCTAGCTGTACCATTATAATGGTGACAGAGTGCTTTATCTACTTGGAAAATGACAGACATAAATCGAGATATTTTATAACTAGCTACATGCCGCGGTTTTTAACCGACTTCAAAAAAAGGAGGAGGCTCTCAATTCGACGGGAAGTTTTTTTTTTTTTATGTTTGTTACGCGATTACTCCGTCAATTGTGGACCGATTTTCAAAATTATTCTTTTGTTCGAAAGGAGATACTTCTGAAGTTGTCCCATAGTCACCTAGTCAGGATCTGATGATTGGATCCTGGAGAAATCGAAGGAACTCTTCAAATATTATAGGCACACATATAGCGATTGGGGTATTTTTTATAGTAACTCGTGCATTTGCTCTCGGAAAGCACCATTTGGTGAAGTGGAACTGATGATGAAGACCACAGATGGACACCTGAACTAAGTACTCAATAATATCTAAGTAATTCACGGGTTGCGATTCGATTACTTTAATATGGTTGCTAAGCTATTTGTGCTCGCCACGATGTGAATGGTAATATGGAGCTGATAGTGGACCAGGAGAACTCCTCAACAATTAACTTCCCTGCATCGGGAAAAGCAATATTTTGTAAAAGGCGATGAGCATGTTGACACTGGCTATTGTAACTTAGATAAATTATAAGCAGACCCACAAAAAACGTGAAATAAAAACTTTTTAACAAAAATACAACCGACTTCCAATAGAAACACTACAAAGTGAAAATAACTTTAATTTCGGAAGTCGGTGGCAAAAAACGTAAATACAAAACCAAAGACACCGACTTCCGAAATTAAAGTTATTTTTCACTTTGTAGTGTTTCTTTTGGAAGTCGGTTGTATTTTACCCACATAAGTCTCGATCCCGTGGAAATATCGGGATAAAAAGTATCCTATGTCCTAATCCAAGTTAGGTCTATCCATGTGCCCAAATCTGTTCAGCTGTTTTAGCGTGAAATCCTAACAAAGAAACATACTAAATATCAAATCTTTCCTTTGCTTTCTTTTTTTTATTAATATTTTTAACATATAGATCTATTTTTTTGTAGTAAGTATACCATTAAACTCTAACATTAACATAATAATGGCGCAGTCAATCGTTTGAACCTGCCTGACAGGGCTAGACTCTAGTACACTTGGGGCCACCTCACCTCTGCGTCTAGGTAGGTCCTTCACAAAGCCTAGCCGCCACACCTTTGCACCTCAAAGCTTTCCTCGATAGGTCAATGAACCTTATCGGTACCTATAATTTATGATCGCTTTGAAATAAATTGGCAATTGAATGTAATATGGCTTTGTTGTTATTATTATTAGCCTGTGACGTCCCACTGCAGGGCAAAGGCCTACTCTCTCGTGAGAGAGTAGGGGTTTAGACAAATTAACCCACCGCGCTTGTCTAGTGCGAGTTGGTGGGTGTACAGTGAACCGCCTGACTGGGTCCGTGGGCGCCGCCTTTGACGTGCTAGATGTTCATCAGCCGCCGCCCTGAGTTGATATCCTGCACTAATATCGACTGTTCCATCCGAGCCTATTTGGGTGTATTTATCCCATAGCCTACAGGTGGCGTTCTACATTTAGTTCAATATTAAATGCACGACAGTTTAAAGTCACATCGAGGACAAGTTTGTTGTTAACTAAGTGGAATATTCGGTGCTTAACAGGATAATATAAATAATAATAAAATTATGATAATATTATATTAATGTTTACATGTTAATTTCGGTTAGCTGTGACGCGTAAGGTGGAGCGACGATCTACGTAGGATGGCTGGTAGCAGCTGGATGAGAGTTGCCAAAAACCGTTGAATGGTTGGTTGGTTGGTGGTTGGTTGTTGTCGTGCAATAGGAGAGGCCTATGTCCAGCAGTGGACTGCTATTGGCTGATGATGATGATGAAATGGTAGGTACAATACAACAGACAGACGGTTTTACAGAAAATGGAGGGTCTGCACAGTCCACAAAAAAACTTAAGTAGAGGTACAAAATAAAACAATTCAATTTGGGATGCCCATCCAGTCTATCCCGATGCAGCTGAATACCAGTATTTTACATGGAGCGACTGCTTATCTGACTTCCACAACCCAGTTACTGGGTTATACGATACCCCTTAAAGATGAACCTTCAACAATGTTTTCTAGGTATCCATCACCCAACATCAAAAACCTTTAAGCAAAAGCCCTTTTAACTAAATTATTACTTTGAAATCCTAATTAAACAGATTTAAGTGCTAAATTACTATGCGAAACATTTCAGGAGGTATTCATTTTATCTGACAACAATCGTTAGCATAATTGCCTCAGGGAATATTTCTTGTTAAATCCTTATACGTGAATTGCGTAAAGCCTGTAACGGAAGAAACTCAAGGAATTTTCTGTTTCTATTTTCTTGCCTCAAAAGTTTTTCCTAGAAAATTTAACAATATCTCGGTTCGGTCGCTCGGCTCGTGGTTAAGTCATAACATCAGCACGGATCGATCGATCAGGTTAAGCTACGCTTGCCGCGGTCGTTCCATGGATGGGTGACCATCTTTACAGACCGAGATCACTCCGTGCCTCGGAATTCACGTTAAGCCGTTGGTCACAGCTGTCTTTCGCGGATCTTTGACAGTCGTTACGGACAGTCAGAAGTCAGAAAGTCTGACAACCAGTCTTACCAAGGGGTATTGTGTTAACCGGTAACTGGGTTGTGGAGGTCAGATAGGTGGTCGCTCCATGTAAAATACTGGTATTCAAATGCATTTGGTTAGACTGGAAGCCGACCCTAACGTAGTTGGGAAGAGGCTAGGCAGATGATGCCATAATAAACGGGGCCTTTAATCCTAGTTTAAATAAGATATGTTTTATTTACAAAATATTAAAAATTTAATAAAACTTTTAAAACAAAAGATTGTTCAAAACAAGAAAAATATAAACTTCAACAAAATACAAACTTCCATCCTCATAATAATATCAGAAAGAGTCTACAGGTAGACATAGAATTTCACTTACCCTTTAATCTGACCCCAGTCTGCTCATAAGGGCCCATTCACACGTACCACAACCATACCACATCGCAGCGACAAAATGCGGTTGCGTTGTGGTAACTACCTACAAAATGTTGTGTTTGCGATGTGGCCGGCCGCAAGTTCGCGGTGTCGCTGGTGGTTGCGTTGTGGTTGCGACGTGGCTGCGATGTGGTCGGTATCACACACGCGGTCGATAATGACGGCAAAATGTGGTCCGTGTGAATTTAACAACTAATTTTCATACAAATTAGTGCCCGCCCACGTGTTGTGGTTGTGGAGTGGTTGTGGTACGTGTGAAACAAGCCTTATGCATTCAGAAATTAGTTATTATCTATTTTGGTAGTTTTACTTTGCGAAGATATGAATATCTTGTCTACAAAGGAAACTAGGGTAAAGAGTTTTTACCCCAAGACGAAGTTGTACAAATCTTCAACGCATAAGGTAAATTTTCGCTTGATTAAACTTTGTCGTCACAAATGACTTCGGCTCGCATTTCCTCGAAGTTTTCCAATGAAATTCTTTATCCTTCCATATTCTGCCAACCTACTTTGTGACATATCGACTTTCAATATTCAGCAAGAGATTTTCTCGCAAAAAGATTGCAACTAAGTAGCTTTTACTATCTTCTATTATTTTTAAAGACCAGTGCCAAATATATAGTCAATCTTGCATTAAATTTGTATTAGTTCAAGTTACTCCCACATCTTCTAAGTAAATCCTCTAACAGCATCTATGGTCTATAACAGTAACACTAGCGTCCACGAGATCCCTATATTATTTTAGCTTCTTTATTCTTGAATATTTTTCAGTAATAGTGGAACCATCCCCTTTCTCTCCTCGCCTTAGTGACGATGTAAGTCACATCTTGCCACAGAATTTCAATATCGGCCCATAAAGGAAGGGTGTTTCATTCGACCTCTTGGGAGTACCTTGAAATTGTTGTACTATGTTATTTGTCAACCTTTGTTAGATGTTGGCTGGATGTGTGTAAACTGGGCTATCTTGGGTAAAGTTTTCAAATTTATTTAGTACAGTACCGACTTCTTTTCTAAAGGGGGCAACAACTTCTGTTTTCGTCAGTTTACCAGACGCTTTTCTAAACTTTTTCTAGAATATTATTTCATGTTAATGTTAATACAAATAAATCGATCTTTAACTAAAGTATAACGCACAATTTGCTTATTATAATTGGCTAACAAACCGAAAGATCACCCGTCAGATAAAACAAAAGAACTATACTGTAACAAAATCTTAACAAACCAACCTTCCCACCAGCCAAAGCGTAACCAACCTTTTGCCAACAAAGTAAAAGTTCAAGCAGGCTGCAAATGTTACCCTTGTAACTCCTTCGTCTGTTTGATCGGAAACTCCGCGACCGTACAGAATTTCAATAAAGAAACTGAAAGAAATATCGTTGTAAGGGCGGCGTATACGCCTGTAATGGCCTGGCGTACGAGACTAAACACCAATAAGCCATACCTCGATTTTTACGAGGAATTCGCAAAATGTTTATTTGAGGTGGCCATAATTCTGCGGAACGTGATTTTGGAGTAACGACCCACTCTCCTGTGATTAAATAGTTCGTAATTATGGTATTAAGAAGTTGTAACTGCGGAATGAAGTGTAAAAACGTTATGAACCGCTGTAATGGGTAATTTGTGGGATTATAAAAGTATTAAGTATTCTTGAGTCGGTGGTAGGTACATTGATGAGTCATTGAGTACCTACTATGCTCAGTATGGCCACGTATGGCGACTTTAATTGATGCTATAAAAAATCTGAAAATACAGCTGTGGTGGCCCAGTGGAAACAACCGCGACTTCCGAGTTGTAGGTCCTAGGTTCGAACCCTGACAGGCGCTTTACTTTATGTAAATTATTTCATCATCACTGTTCTCAAAACGGTGAAGGAAAACATCGTGAGGTAACCGGCATGTCCTAGAACCAAAAATTTGAAGACATATGACATCCACCAACCCGCACTGGGCCCGCATTGTGGACTAGGACTCTCACAGAGAGAAGGCCTGTGTCCCAACATTGTAGGCTAATTATGTTTATTATGAAACATGTTTACCTACTAAATGTAGCTAATTTATGTAGCTTCACTAGTTACATTATTCGCTAGAGCATCAAATATCTTTTCATTTCGCGGGAAGACGAATCATCTCACAAAGTAATATCTTCCAGGAAAGCCTTTCTACCTACTAATGCTTTACTACGAAGATGAATTATGTAGATACGACGCTTCAAATATCATTAGTGTGTCCCAGTTAGACGTCCTAAGCAAAAAGCGACTGACATACATACTGTATACAAAACTGTCCTTGATGTGTCCTGAGGTTGTGGTATAATCTCAATATCTAAACACGCGTAGTTTTTTTAAGAATCCTAAGAAAGTGAACTCAAAAGTAGCAAGAAAAATATAGATATTTATGTTTTTTCCTGTCTATACAGGGTGTTACAGTAAGGGTATATCAATACAAACGGTTTGAAGAGTGTATCTGGTCTAGAATCTCTGTACAATATTTCAGCTCAAAAGCATTAACTTTGAAAATGCTTAATATTTTTTTATTTCGACATCACGGCGCTGCACTGGCGCGCGGCGGCGTGATGTGCGTGTACTAGGCGCACAGACACACTACAGATAATGGATAATGACCCTCGTAGTGCGGTGACACGTTTGTTATAATTTCAATTTAATAAACTATCGAAATAAAAAAATATTAAGCATTTTCAAAGTTAATGCTTTTGAGCTGAAATTTTGTACAGAGATTCTAGACTAGATACACTCTTCAACCCGTTTGTATTGATATACCCTTTCTGTAACACCCTGTATAATAGGGTAGTTTCCTGGGTAAAAAAATAATAATTCTAATTAGTCCGTCAGTTAGATTATCGAAAAATAATGGACCCTTATTTTTTCTTTTGTCAATCAAACAAAAAATGAAAAAGATAAAGCGCGTCAAAATTTGGGAGTGGGGGGTCGTGACGTCACGCCGTGCTAAAAAGTGTCGCACGGCGTGACGTCACGCGGAATCTTAACAGGCGATATCTTCATAATTTTTTATATAATTGACAAAAGAAAAAATATGGGTCCAATATTTTTTGATAATCTAACTGACGGACTAATTAGATTTTTTTAGGAAACTAGCCTATTATTTAATCGTATAAAGGATTTTAAAGCAGGCACTTCTAACTTTATTGAATCGTTGCTAGATTAGGATGATAATTGTATAAGTGTTCTGAAGGCCTTGATAAGTTTGTCTGTGTCATGTTTAAAATGTTGTTATGAACATGCTTCTAATACAAGGACATTTCAACTACTTTCACTCCATCTTCAGATTAATTTCAATCAATATAATATCAGTCTTATCAGATATTTCTTAAGGCACCGTCTACAATGTATATTGAAAATATTTCAAATATTGTTCTTTACTCTTACCCTTAGGATAATAAATCGCTATTTAACTCTCAGTTTTCCCGCTTTAATACAAGGACATTGGTATTTCGATAATGCTCCTGTTATCTCCTACATCTCCCCTCACGAAAGGAATTTATCGGGGTGAGCATGCGAAAAAATACCGTAATAATGAGAATTGGGGACAGTGTTTCTTAAGTTGTTTTGACGACTGGCAACTCCACTTACTTACACGCTTATGAGAATCGTGTGTAGGGTGCTTTATAAATAAGGAGCGTCATGAGTGGGACTAGCCGGAACCTGCGTTTAATTGTCAAAGTCTTGAGAGCCTAGAATTGTAATTACAATGCCTGTCCCATATCGTAGAGTTATTGGGTACAATTTCTTGTAAAAACGTAAATTAGGCTGAGAATATGAGCCGAAAAAAATAAAGCTTGGTTCTTTGTTTGAAAAAATACGATGTTTTCTTATACTCGAGAGTTATGCGACATTTTTTGCTTTTCTTATGTAAGAATTTCGTTATTTTGGTTACACCGTAATAGCTACTATGAATAAGAAATTGTGAACGCCCACAATTTCTTTGTCAAAACGCCATCGGATACAGATAAGCCCCTTATTGCTGCTTTCACCTACATCGAAGCAAATCGATTCCAAACAAGTTCAATCGGATTCTCGGCTTCTCGATTGTAGAATCGAAATGTCAGCAAAAGTCATAAAAACAAATCGATAACACGAATTTAACCCTCCGTTAGAGTCCCCTCCCATTTTCCGCGTTTTGATTTTCCGTTGATTGGGTTTAAAATGCCCTCCCGCTATTTTGATAAAGCCCACAACAAAATGCTGGATCATTCGAACCCTTTCGATGCACGAAACTGTATTCATAGCGGTAAGTATCAATTTTGTTACGTTTATTTGGGGCAGCGGTTATATTTGATTTAGTGTTGTTAGCTTAATACCTATTCTTGTTAAAACAATATTATTGGGATACAAAATACATTTCCCTTTGCATGATTTAAATTACCTAAGGGGTAGTGTATGGGTCCGATTGTGATGTCTTAAAGTTTAAAAGTTTCCTGATTTTGTCCACTCCTACCAGTTCTTATTAGTAGGTCTGTACTATGACGCCATTTTAACAGAGCAATATACTTAGACCTTCCTACCTACATTTCTTTTCTCGGAACTTGTCCTGAAATTAAAGTTTTTGCCAGCACCTACTTAAGTCACAATGTAATCTTTTTTGTTACACATGAAATTTTATTCACTTCTTGGAAAAGTTTCATTTCCGCCCTGACCTATTTTCCTGGAAAACATGCTTTGTTACATAATCTTATCTCGTTGGTTACAAAGTACAATATTCTGGAGAACATTAATTATTTAGAGACATGTGCAGGCAGCTTGTCACTGCATTATTACGTTACGTTGGCTTTTATCTTGTTTTATTTTAATAAGATTGCAGAATTCTACAAAATGCAGATACCTTTAGAAAAGCGAAAAATAACTGCTGGAACATAGATTAGTGGACCAAATAAGCAGCTCACTAGGCCTGCGGGGAAATTGCGTAACATACTAACAGTAGGAATGGCTTTCATTTTGACAGTTCAACAACATTCATTGCGTTATTTACGTTGTTGAGCAGACAAATTTTTGGATCATAAGAAGCAATGGATTAGCAATATCCTTCAAAATGATTCAGATTCTGATTGATAGTGTGTTACGCAATTAGGGTGCTGATTGCCGCTGACCACTGGATACTTTTAAATCAAAGCATCAGCTATAAAAAAATTAAGATATTGAAATCTGCTAATGAAGAATGTATTCGATTTTTCCGAAAAGATGGTGCAAACTGCTTATGCCTTAACTAAGTTTTTCTTTTGATCCTATAAGGCGTATCT
The DNA here is from genome assembly GCA_945859645.1 of Amphipoea oculea. Classification (NCBI taxonomy): domain Eukaryota; kingdom Metazoa; phylum Arthropoda; class Insecta; order Lepidoptera; family Noctuidae; genus Amphipoea; species Amphipoea oculea. Next base: position 10,215,455 of record OX243876.1, read on the forward strand.
AGCCGATAACTACGCAAATGCAAGCATATTTGAGTTGATTTCCACAAAATCCCAACAGTGCATCGGCGATACCTTTCGCATTATACGTCACACAAAGGCTTAATACAAAGTGTCGTATAAAATCGTGGTTTGGGCAAAATACGTATAAAATCCGTGTTTTATTTTTACAGGCCATCGCGTTTTACTGAGGCTGTTTCAGCAACATTTTGTTGATGACGGAGTAGGAATAACAAATCGACTGTGATGGTACTAAGCTTATGTGGGTATGAGGATGCCTTTAGAAAGGGCCTTTGAAGGGATTTAGGCTAAATATAGATAGGTATGAAGTAATTCAGAATATTATTTTTATGATTACGTTTATGTGTTTATGTTTGTTGGACTTTGTTCTTGTAAATGTAATGTAAAAGCTATTTTTCCTGAAAAAGAAGCCTTTTATTATGTTTGTAATTGCGTACACGGGATGTAAAAACGCTTTTTTTTATTTTAGTGTATATTTGATTCTTTGATCATTATAGCCAAGTGCACATTACAGCCGCAACAGACCATAGTGCAGTGTGATCTGCCTGTAGTGTGCGTTGGTTCATAGAAATTATATGAAAGTGATTGAAGGAGGATTTTCGCAATGCGTTGCGTTGCGGTGCGGAATTTCCCCTATCTGCTTTAGCCTTTCGACTATTTACGAAACCTTTCTCTCTCACACCACTTTGAAGGTCGAATTTGTATTAAAAATAAAAAAAGAATCACGGTGTTTTATTTAGGGTGAATTTCTTGGTGTCATCGTCACCGAAGGCTTTGTGGCATGTTGCTTACGTCAGCTTAGGGTTGTACCACGTGCCTAATTTGACATCGACGCTTCTTGCGACTATAAATATGCAGAGTAGGGGTTAAGGCTGATAGGTTGGGAGTATAAATAAATCCTTTTTGAATTTGCGAGTCTGCTCTGATAGGTAGTATGTTCGTAATGTGAAATACGTACGTAATTCAAATTCGAAATATTTTATTTCACATAAACCTACGGTTCCAATTCGTGGTTTCCTAAGTAGAACAGTCTTTTAAAAATAGTTGGTTTTTACAATGTTTTCATATTAGACAGCGATAGGTATGGGAGGACACTGTAAGCCTGTCAATAAGTAACCCCCTTACGAATAAACGTTGTATAGCGTGTGTTATATCGTATAGACTAGTTACACAACGCTTTGTCTTCTTCTTTCGAAAATCACATTACTGACGACTGAAAGTAAAGAAATCGGTGTGTACGATACCTACGTAAATGATAAGTCCTCTTATCCAAATATTTTTCTTTTGCTGTGCCTGACAGGGCCCATGATTATTTCTTTTGGCAAATTTTTACCACCTAAGCCTACATTGTGGAATGCAATAAAGAATTAAGTATTGAGTATTTAAATATTCATCTCATATAATAAGTTTATTAGTAAGGGGGCAAGTAGGTACTGGTTACTTAACAAAACAGAAAATAGTATGGATAGGTTTTACCTAAATCAGTTAAACGATGTGTTTACTGAAAATTTGCAAAATTAGAAAACTAATAATAATAATAAGTTTAATAATAAGTTTATTAACACAAAAACCTTAATATACAAAGCTCATACAATACACATAGGAACATTAAACTTTGGGAAACAAAGGTTGCTTAAATAGTGAGAACCCTGCCTCCTAAACTAGGGGGGACCCTGTGACTTAGGAGTCAGTATTCTACTGTAACTTCTACTACTACTAACTATGTCAGAGTTTCTTTTTTTTTCATTAAATTCTTGAAAGACTGTTGAGGCAACAACGATATGAATGTGTGTAACCCTTCGCCAAAGATTCAATTCATAGCGAAAATGTAATAGCAAAGTCAGCATTTTATTTTATTTGCCGAAACAAAACACAAGCTTGATTCATTCCCAAACCGAAATGATAAAGTTTATTCGATACAGAAAACCAAAGAAGTTTGTGCGACGTATTACGAAAAACAAATTTCATTACAAGACATTTTTTTAAAAAGAAAATTTTGACAATCCTCTATTTCCATTTGTGTGGCAGCGTTAATTTAATCTCTGTCCTCATGTTATTAAGGTTGGATTTTGTAGGGATGTTACAAAAATGATACATGTTTTCATTTTCGCGTCCTGACAGCAAGGGGAGACGTATGACGGGAGTCCGCTTCCAAAATCCAATATGACAAATTCGGAAGTACGTGATTGGAATGAGTGCGGGTAGAGAATTTTATTTTTGGTACCGCACTGACGGATTCCGGGACACCTGGGTCGTTGCTATGGTTGGACGAACCGATGACTTTCTGATGAGAATTATAAAAATTGAGAGAATATATTAGAAAGGAATCAAGGGGCGCACTCGATCGATGGCAGGATGTAATATTGTATGATTTGAAATAATTGAGATGTCGTATGAATTTATTTTAAGGCGTTGTTTTAAGGGCCCAGCTACGTTTATTTTCTTTGGGAATAGGGAATTTGAAATATTATAGTAACATTTTTTATAGTGTAAACCTAATGTAGGTAATGAACCAAGTGGGAAGTTTTTGAAGTGAAAACTTCTTTAGGGGTATTGGGCATTTTTTGATATGGGAAAAAACCATTGAATTCGCGCCACTGTTACCGTAAAGGACACCGCTTCGGATGTGTTCGGCTGTCCTCGGGATGTACTCGGTATTAATGTATATCCCATATGGCAACGAGTGATGGCAAAGTATTCTGTTTGTGTTTTTTTTTTCACTTCTGTCGGCACTCCCGGAGTGCCACTGTTTTTTTTTTAGGTATGTTTCTGCAATCAGCTTGTCGGCTATAAGAATAATACGTGCTGTTTAGTTCATGGTGTGGTTATGTAGGGCTCCAATGAGCACCGCACATATTCAGCTCGAGGATGTGGCCTTTTTTAGACGCTTGGTGATATTCGATATTAAGTGGGAAGTGGTAACATTTTTTTAATGCCGTTTCATATTTTAATAGATTTACGAGTACGTTATGCAAACAATGCTCCTACCGGTATCCCAATTTACTTGGGGACGTCGCAATATGTCTTTTTCTTCTATAATACTTCTCTATTATTCGTTATGCTTTGCAAACAATGTCTTTGTTCGATAAGACACTGTAACAACTTTATAATTAGCGAACGCTGAAAGGACAGAGTTCGCTCAATTCAGAGCAAGTTGATTAACAGAAATAATTCAATAATGTTGTATCTGGCCTACTAGAACAGGTCATAGAGTTAAGTAGGTCAAAGGTAGAGGTTGTCTCTATGCTACCGGTTCATAAAACTTTCATAGACTGAATACGAACTAATTTGTGGTTCAGTGGTTGATATTATTATGTATTTAAGCTACTAAATTATTTAATTTATTCCCGAGCATTTATTTAAAAGCGGAGAAAGAATTGTTACTACAAACACAAACAGTAGACACATCCTCTAAGTGACCTACTTTATATCTGAAAACTTTTCTTTTTACAGTTCTACAGACGATAAAGTACCCCTATGTACTGAGTACGTGAATATCAGAGGCACGTGAAAGTAATACTAACTAGCGAAAGGATTTCCAGCACTTAGGCACTGTTGAGTAACTTGGTTTTTACATTTATGCACTACGCGTAACTATACTTGTTTTCTTCTTTACCTATACATACATATCGAGCCTTTTCAGGACGAAGATCGTAAGCGCCAAAAATCCCAAAAAACTGTTTTTATATTAACTGCAAGATCAACAGATTTTGCATCTTATGTCACTTCTTCTGTAAAATATGCAAAATGGCGGTTACGATCTTCTTCCTGAGATATTATCGAAAACAAATAGGTCAGTTATATTTATACACTAAGCTTAATTGCAGCAATATTCAACACAGGCTTCAAAACTAAAAACAAAACAGAAACTGTACATAACTCATGCACGACGCATATTTTCATCAACAAAAAGCCTGAACAGCAAAAAAAAAAACACCAAAAAAAAACAATCGAATACTCAGTTTAAAAACCGAACGCGGGTATTCAGTTGTACGATTGCAAAAAAATATAAATTGTGTGTACATGAGCCTTTACTGCGTACATGGTAGGTACATATGTATATGAATGCGATTTTACGAGCCTCTATGAAAGTGTGGAATGACTTGCCTTTTCTATTTTTTTTTTAGATAGGTAATGGCTTTGCTTTATTGAAAAGAGGTTTTACTTTACTTGTCAGTACAAGTCGTTAGGAATGGAGGAAAAGTGTGAACGTAATTTTGGTATTGTTCTGAAATTAGTAACATTACATAACATAGGAAGGGTTAGGCAGAGGAGTACTTACCTATAGTAAGTACATCCACATTTCGCCGATAATATTTAAGTCAGGCACAAATCTAGACTACGGCCTACTACTGAGAAATCTTAGATGGAAAAACACAGCCCAACCGGCTAACCAAACTCAGGACCTCTTGCTCAGCAGCAGCGCTTGCGGCCAGTAGCTAGGCCATTGAGGCAATCTACAAAAAATATTAAAGTTATTAAAATTTCCAATTCATGAGATTCTAGTTTTTAACCGACTTCTAAAAAAGGAGGAGGTTCTCAATTCGGATGTTTGTATTTCTTTCTTTTTTTTTTGTGTTTGTTCGCGCATAACTCCGTCGCTTGCCAACCGATTTGAATAATTCTTTTTTTGTTGGAAAGGGTATACTTCCCAAATGGTCCCATGAAAATTTTATCGAAATCGGACGAGCAGTTTTCGAAAAATCAACAAAAATCTAAAAATTTATCCATATTGTCTACATTAACGATCTTTTCGTTTACATTTTTGTGGGGTAGGTACAACTAAAAAGTGGAAAATAAAAACTTTTTTACAAAAAAAAACAACCGACTTCAAAAAAAAAAAACATTACAAAGTGATAAATAACTTTAATTTCGGAAGTCGGTGTCAAAAAACGAAAATGCCAACGACACCGACTTCCGAAATTAAAGATATTTATCACTTTGTAGTGTTTTTTTTTTAAGTCGGTTTTTTTTTTTGTAAAAAAGTTTTTTATGATTTTATAATAACTTGTTTTATTATTGTATCCCCCAGATAAAAAAAAACAAACTACTATTGAAAACTACTGTATTACTATTTCATAAACTACTATTGAAAACGAAACTACTATTGAAATTCATTTTTATTTCAATAAAAGCTTCTGTTTTTCCAACGTATAGGTAATATGACTTTTTTATTGGCTTCTGAATATTGAATACAGTTTCATTGCACGTTTTCACCACTAAATACTTTTTTATGTATCCTGAACAGCGAAAAAAACCTTTATCCGAAAGCCTCGAACCGATACATTAAAGGCACGTAGATATAAAACAAACAATCCTCTGTTTGTTAACACGCAATAAAAGTATCCGCTAAAGCTCGGATACGGTCAATATTTACAGAACCAAGCGAACCGAACAACCAGAAAAGGTAACCCCATCGATTGCTAAAGTAACACTAAAGGCCTAGTGCAATAGCCGCGGGCTATAGGGGGGTTCGCAAACACCTTGAATAGAGACCGAGAAAGAGGGTTGGTTTCGGCTAACGTTTTGGGAGCCGAAACTAAATCGCTAGGGCAAATCCGTTTAAAATTTTGAGTAGTTAAGTAAAAGAATATTATAAACTAATTCTCTTCTAGTGTTCGTCTTTCGATACGGTTGTCCAGAAAAAAAAACTTTAGGCAATAACTTTGCTAGAGTAAATCAATCTTTTGGTTTGATAACGTCCACGTCACAAATAGTTACGACGATACATCACAACACATAAATCATAACTATCAAAACTAACTTCCAAATCTGACACTTACTGAAACTATTTTTAGCACCACATCTCTTATCCAACTTTCATCTACTTTCGTCCTTGACCTTAGTATCGGCCGAAAGTCCGATACCAACTTTTCCCAACACTAGCGGGTCCTCGGGCCCTATGTATCCCGGTGACTGAAAGATTTAGAGGCAATAACGTGCGATGTTCGCTCCGAGCAATACGATCTCATTGTTCGTTCGATCGGATTAGTATCGCGAAGATTGGTGAAGCTCAGTGGGTATTGGGACTGGATGTAATCAACGATACAGTGAGAGTGTCCTTGTTGATCTATGTTCAGGATATATTGCCTCCAATAACGTGTTTGAATCAATCAGGATCGTTGTTAGTCTTGCTGCGTATAGGCATAAAGAATATACTTAACATTGGTTTTATTTACAAAAGTAACATGATTAAACTAGTAATAGGTACGTAGTGCTTTTGGCCCTCAAACTCGCTTAGCCAAAGATGTTCTCCGAAAATATGACTAGTCAAACATGAAAATCTTTTTAATAAAGTAACATTTTTTCAATACAGTTGGGTTAGTTAGGGTTAAGGTAATCCATAAAATTATGCGTTCATAAACTGATGAATTCATTTAAAAAGAGCGTAACATTTTACGCTTTGGTTTTACGACTTTATACCGTTTGACGATTAAAGGGGTGTTCTTTTATTTGTGAGAGCAACGTGCACTCTTTGTAGGGTTTTAGGCTATGAAAAATGGCGCCCAGTCAGCCGTTTCTTTTTTGCATAACGTTGTTTGTCACCTACAGAAGCCGCCTTTTGAAATATCGTGTGCTGTAAAAGCGTTATTTTAATGTGAAAATATGTATCATAGAAATAAAAGGTAGTTAATGTTAGGTTTCGCTTTTATTATTTTGTAGTAAAATCGGTTTCAAGTTAAGTTTTTGGTATGTAATATTGTGTCGAATTATTTTCAGAACCAATTTCATGATAACACCAAATTCCTGAGAGGCAATTCTCGTAATTTTAAGAACGTTCACAGTCTGATCTCAGTCTCAATCGTCAAAAATACTGCTACTGCTGCTATTCTAATATTTTGACATTGATTGTCGCTGAGATGAGATTGTGACTAGATTTTGAACGTTTGTATTTACGGGATTTGGCCTTCTGGTTTACTTCAAGTGTTCTAAGCGTGTACAGATTTTCGCAGACACCAAAAAGGTTTATAGCCTGCCCTGCACTTTAAATTCAAATAGAAAAACCCAACTTAAACCAACTTTAAAAATAAAACCTAAAAAAAAAATCAACATTCGAATTTTAAACTACGTATTCGTATCCCGGTGGGCATTTGCAAGGGTGATCCCAAACCTAATAAGGATAAACACAGGGATGCAAGTCACGCACTGACTGAATTTGCCTAGGACTGCGACTAAGTAATTGACTTTCAAGGCCGATTCCGCGGGTGAGGTAGTAGCAACTTGCCCTCACATTGTTGGGGTGTTTTGGGTTTGAGAAAAGTTAGGGTCTTTTAAGAAAAAGAAAATAAAAATATGTTGCGTCTAGCGAATGTGTTTCCATTTTGCAGTGTACTACATCGTAGAGCAATCCTTTTCCATATCCAATGAAAATGGTATCATGTTAAAACGGGAATAATACCTCACTCAAAATATTCAGCTATCTTTTTATTTATATCAATCAACAATTTGCATAGTGTTCAGATAAAAGTTAGATCAGAAAAGGGTAGGTCGAAAAGGTCGGTCGGTAAAAAGTTCTAGATTTTTCCTACCGTAACACCATCAGATAAAACAGAATCCAACATAAATGCAAATACAGCAATAAGCCTAAAATAGACGAAACAGCTGAAGTGCTGGCCCTTGTCATGAATACGCCAAAAAGTTTATTATTCCATCTCGAAAAAGGTCTAGAGCTAAACTCTCTTTTCTTTTTAGCACTCCATAAAGAAAGCCAATTGTTATGAAAATTAAAGAAATAATATAGGCTCATTATCTTTTTACGTTTAAAAATTTCCTGAAATAAGTACAAGACGTTTAATAAAGGCGCCATACTCGTTGAATAAAACCATTACTATTGTCTTCCCTTTTCATTTTAACCGCAAAAATGGAAGATTCGACGATAAAATTTAAATAAAGGTCATTTTCTTCTTTTAAAGTTGAAATCTGTGGTGCTTTAGACGCAGTTGCGGAATATTTTAAACATGAAGTCTTCTTAAGGGTGCATGGTATGTGTTCTGTTTCCTAGAAGTTATGGGTTTTACACTGATTCATTTTTATTTCTGACATGCTTCGTAGATCTTGATAAGGAATTCATGAAAGTTAGCGCTCAGTGAATGAAGTTAACAGTCTCGTTCAGACGAAGTAATTCCAGAGTTTCTATTTAAGTATCAACAAGTGTTTTATTTTCATATTCTGCAAAGAGTCTAGTTTAGTCTTGAATGACTTGGTTATTTATGGTCTTTTGTTTTCATTTTATTTAGAGTTGAACAATATTTTATAACCTTGTCTGACTTGTCTATGTCAGCAGCTAAAATATAGATTATACGACAATGTTTACCATTATTTTTGAAACTACGATATTCGTGCTTAGGAAGTAGACTCCCTGATATAATTTAAAAAACAGGTACTTTTTAAACATCGTTTTTAAATATCAGCTGTTCAAGAATAGGACAACGTAAAAGTATGTACCATTCACATCAAGGAACTACAATAGCCTAAATTCATAAACACAAACAACAGACTACTGCCCACCCACAAAGGATAAGTAACAAAACAATGTTGCAATGTCATGCAGAATTAACCATTCTTCCGTAGTAACGGTATTATGCTCCCGAAAGGTATGAATTCCAGATGAATTTAGCATGAAGCGAGTTCAATTTAACCCACCGACGTTTTCATACATAAAGTATGAGACCATGAAAGTCAGACTGACTGTGCCTCTTTAAATTTAATATTCGTGCGCACTTAAACTGAGGATAGACGCGTTTAGGAAACAATTTTAATTACTCACCTAATTTACAATTAGGTTGGTTTACGGAAGGTTTGGATGGCTAATTTTGTTTGCACTTTGTGGTGGCTTATCTCAATTTTTTTCTTTCTCTCTGATGTTGAGTAGGCTTAATTTAATTTGTTTGATAAGGATAATGATAAAGAAAAAAGTTTTTTTCGGTAGGCATAAATACATAATAATCAGTATATAGGCCCTACACAATACATTCTTACTAAGAATGTTCTTACAACATGTGTCTAAGAATTTCTTAGACACATGTTGTGTAAAGTCATAGACTACATCAAATAAAACGTCATTTAATCAAATTAGGTAGAGGATCAGCACTTTTCGAACATTAGAATTACATAAGACAGTCCCCCAAAAGTCCTCCTCCCCTCCACCACTTCCTAGTGCTTTAGTTGGGAAGAAGAAGTGGCGCAACAAACTCCCCAGCAGCACAGCTGAAATAAAATAATTATTTTTTCGATTCGATGTGTCGTGATGATAATGCCCACTTTGGGACTTAAAAACTTAAACCGATATTTATAAAATCTAAGATCAAAAACTAAGGCAATACAAACAATAACAACTATTATCACATTTAAGTTGCTGTCTTAGCTATTTCGAGCAGTCGAAGTTGGCAAAAGGTATAAAATCGTTAAAGGCAAAATAAAGCCTAGAATAATTTCGAAATTTGCCTAGGCTTTCGTCTAATAATATCAACGTGTATTTTTCTACGTTTTACAATAGTCAGACTAGGTATGTTTACGCTTTTGCGATCTTGAAGATGTAATGATGAAGTATTTGTACAGGTGATTAAATATAGGTACGTACAATAATAACCAGCTGAATATTATTATTTCTGTTATAAAGAGTAAGTTAAACCCAACGTGAAAAATTTATTGTTTTTCTGCAACGAAAAAGGAAAATAAAGTGGTTGGGAAATAACATACTTTCCTCAAGTATCAAATCAAAACTCTCAATCCAAATCTCGACGAAATACTTAGCCATATCAAAATCCCAAGACTCATTAAATTTATCGGGAACGACTTCATTTCGAAATTCATAACCGTCATAAAAAGGGTGCCCCCATTAAACCGGGTCCTTTATTCCAAATTATCGTGATCCGCAAAAAAATCTTACAACAAAAATATCTAAAAAAGACGTCACTACCCTCTTGAATTTCACATCATCCCCTTCAAGACTTACGTCAGTCGGTCATTCTTTTCTTAAAGACCGGTACCGAGAGGGTGAAAATGAAATTAAATTCTCAATGAAAGCCGATCTCGCCGTGAGATAAAGGGGGATCTTCTATGAATTATATCCCCTTGAAGACGAGGGGGTAGAACAATAGTGTAATCGTCCAATTAAGTGTTTGTATGAGTTCAAAGCTAAGCTAAGAATGTGGAGCTTAGAAATTTTCGTCGCGCTCAAATGTGTTGTCTTTTTGTTTGGTGTGCGGATTCCCGAAATGTGTGTAATGATTAGAAATGATGGCTGCAGTAATGATTATGAGTATTAGGATGTTAAAGTGAGTTTTATGTTGATTGAATGGGATGTTGCAATGAATAGGTATATTTCGCAGTGTAATACTCTCGTGCCTTTATATGGAGCAAGCTAATTGCCAACGCTGTAGGTATATTTTTTACATCTGTCAATTAAATCATCAAGGTCGTGTACTAATTTAAAGTCATACGTAATATCATTTTTACGGTAAATTAATTTACTTTTGTATCACTACCTACTAGTGTGTTGATGGCAAAAATAACACATAGAATATACATATATTTTTTTTATTTCGTTGCCCCAAAATTCACCAACACTTATACGATTTGCTGACGCAAGCATTAGGTCCAGCTACCGTCACTTATTTCATTCATAAAACGTCACTTTTCACTCACCGCAAAAGCAAAGCAAATATAAACCACGAAATCAAAGCAAATTTTTACACCATAATGTACAAAATAATTCAAATTTCGTCCAATTCAATGAATTAATCGTCTAACTGTCATTCATATTCATATTTCGAGCCTGCAGCCGTAAATTCGTCGGAGCTCTGTTTCGGACGCTCCCTGTTCCGAATCGCTCATAATTTTCGATTTTCCGCACAATTGAACTAGATCGGCACCTTTTAGAGGCATCGGCAGCGTCGCTTCAGGGGTTTATAATTGTAGAGTGTGTTGAATGTTGCTGTCGTCTGGTGGTAATGATATAATACCTAGATGTACTGCGTTGCTATTCTGTTAAAATCTGACCGTGAAAACTTGCTGTCAGCTGTCAATAGTGTCAATCCCTAGCATCAAGCGAAATGACAGCTCACTTCACCTAAGTTTTCACCCTGAGTTTTTTCAGAACTTTTTTTCTTCAATCACATATGTTTCTACAGCTGATATTTCACATCAATTGTTCTTAATCAAAAGTATAATACCCCAGCCACCTTCTTTAGGTCGTCCGCCATCTAGCTGGGGGGCGTCCCAAACTACGCTTGCCGGTACGCGGTCTCCACTCCAGGACTCGCCTGCTCCACCGGCAATCAGTACTGGATGCGGAAGGCGGAGGACAGGGTGCTGTGGCGCAGTCTGGGAGAGGCCTATGTCCAGCAGTGGACTGCGATAGGCTGAGTTGATTGAAACGTATAAAAATGTTTTTCTCATAGTGTCGTTTTAAAATCCGAGTGGACGGTATGCTTGTTATATTTAAATGAGATCCAGATTAGTGTACTGTGGCTACAGGCTAGCTTTCAGTGTAACCAGAAACCGGTCAGGGAAATTAATTGTTAACTGTCAAAAATGGACAGTTGTATGAATTGAACACGGCAAATTGATGGAGTGTGTCAATATCATAAACCATTAATTTTCACTATCTGTACATAGGTCTAGATGAGAATTAAATATAGCTATTGCTACTTAGATATACCTATAAACCATTTCAATAAAGCGAAGTAAAATTTCTTAAGTATTCACTGAACAAAGGCAGTTAATCCAAAACCCTAATACAGGTAGACTAAACAATAATAAATTCCAAAGAGCAAGTTTAAAGTAATAAATTGCAGAAACTTATCCTGTCTCAATATATTTGAATTTGACCCGGCCACGCACTTTAATGCGATTAGGCCTTAAACCCACTTTCCCAGGTTAGAACCGTTTAGCTTAATGAGTTATGAAGGCCCTTTACCTCAAAGAAATTAATATTCTGCAGCGTACAAAATGTACGAGAATAAAGCTTTTGAATAACATCTAAAAAGGCAGCGGTTAGAAGAAAATGTATTGAGAAAAGGTAATGGTTTAAAAAAGATTTGATCTTTAGCGAGGTATCTTTAGATAAAAATTCTAAAAAAAGGAGATGCCCATTTTGTGAAACAATGTTTTAAATTGTTGCTTAAAATCGGTTTTTGGGTAAAATTTCTTCGGAGAAGAGACCCTTTCTAATTAAGGTTCTTAAGAAAATCTAAGCCAACGATATTAATGTCCTGTCTTTCAAAAACAAACTCCAAATCATTATCTTCTGATTTTCGTTCATTCATCCACTGTCCACTAACCTAACAACCTAAAACGATTGGGTCTAGAAGCAAGAAATTTTGCGCAAGAGTTTCTTTTGATAGATGAGTACGGAAGAATTTTTGTAAATTGGTGAATTGAGGTGATGAAAGTTTGGATGCAAGGTCATAATTTTTTCTAATGGTAAATCTTATCGGGCACACGGCTGGTGCCCGATGGAGCAGTGGTGGCCCAGTGGTAATGGCTCCGACTTTCGGGTTGTCGTGGGTTTGAATCCAGGAAGGCGCTTTACTTTGTGAAAATAACTTTATCACCACTGCTCTCAAAATGGTGAAGGAAAATATCCCGATGTTTTATAATAACCAAAGATTCGAAGACATGTGACCTCTCTGGAAGAGAGGAGGCCTGTGTCCCAGCAGTGGGAACATTATAGGCTGATTATGCTACACGGCTTTTTAGATAATATCACTCTACGCACAAAATAGTCTCAAATTAATTTCAACGCACCTATCTTTCATATGACATTAGCGCCCTTCAAATTTTAAGCCCGGTTCACTCCCCTACTGTGCTGCGAAGCTAACCCTAAGATTAAGATTGGCTCAATTCCATTTCGTGAAGACTAGACCGGGCAAATGAGATTGGCTGTAATATAATAGACTTACAAGCTGCACAGAATGCAAATTGATCCAGTTTCAAGCACATTGTTTGTAGTCGCCGTCCATGAAATTGTGGGACTGCCAATTATTTAGGCTATGTAGCTCCGTGTGGTTTCCGTCATAGAATTGGATGGTGGACGATTGATAGGCTGTGTGGAGACATTGTGGGTAAGAGCTGGGCGCAGATTCAGTCAAGACATGTCTATTAGATCGACTTTCGCTCTGTGAAAACAATAATGGTGCTCATATTCGCGAGAGAACGGTCTCGTATAGTCAAAGTTGTCGAAAATGACCAGTACCTACTCAGTTTATGACTGAGTGTTCAGAAATGAAATGTGTCAAGTTACTGAACCAGTGGTAGTATTAAATATTTAAATAGCACCCTCTATTGCTTCATATGTTCGAAAAATTGGTCTGCTCAATAACATAGATTACGCAATGAATGTTGTTGAACTGTCAAAATAAAAGCGGTCGTAGACTAGTGTACGAGTATGTAAATGTAAGTGATGGAACACTTTTTCTTCTTATCGCCGCGCCGGTCTAAATTATTCTAGCCCAGTAGGTGACCACGCTGTTCGAATACTAAAACTATCCTTTCAAAAAGCAATTTCAGTTTCAATCTGGAATAAAATCTCGTAAGAAAGTTTCATTTGGATAGTTTTTACAATCCGAACCCGGTGAGCTAAAATGAAGATCATAAAAATGAAGGAAGTTTGCACCATTTGATATAGATCACTATCGTTGCGCTAAATTCTTTCTCTATTCATGAATCGTCACGATTTTAGATTGTGCTACTTTGAGTTATTCGTTTTATATTAACTTGACTTGTTGAATCTTATGAAATCTTTATTAAAAGTCACATTGTTTTAAAATTACGTTCTTTTTAGGGTTCCGTAGTCAACTAGGAACCCTTATAGTTTCGCCATGTCTGTCTGTCCGTCCGTCCGTCTGTCCGTCCTCGCTTAATCTCTGTGACCGTTAGCACTAGAAAGCTGAAATTTGGTACCAATATGTATATCAATCACGCCGACAAAGTGGTAAAATAAAAATTGGAAAAAAATGTTTTATTAGGGTAGCCCCCCTATATGTAAAGTGGGAAGGGATTTTTTTTTTAATTTCAACCCTAACGTGTGATATATTGTTGGAAAGGTATTTAAAAATGAATATGGGTTTACTAGAATCATTTTTTGATAATGTCAATAATTTCGGAAATAATCGCTCCAAAAGTAAAAAACAATGTGTCCCTCTAACTTTTGAACCATAAGTTTAGAAAATATGAAAAAAATCTGAAAAGTAGAACTTTATAAGGACTTTCTAGGAAAATCATTTTGAACTTGATAGAAACAACAGTTTTTGTACAAAAAAGACAAAAGTTGTACAAAATCATTTCTGGACTAAGTTTGTAGTATAATCGTATATGCAAGCATTTTTTTTTAACTTCGTTTACATATTTTATTATCCTGAACATATCTTTTTTCAAACGAAAAAAGAATGATTAAAATTGGTTCTCGCAATCCAAAATTACCACCGAAAACTTCTTGCACGTCTATGTAGTAATTAGTAACCCAATTCCCCGAGAGATGGCGCTGTAGGTACTTATTACATTGGGTCGGGTATTATCGAATTGTACGTGGGAACACTTATTGTGACGGACGGGAAACTACGGAACCCTACACTGAGCGTGGCCCGACATGCTCTTGGCCGGTTTTTTTTAAGTTTAACTTAAACATTTTGATCTGCAATCTTTGTAAATAGAAACAATAGAACATCATTATCTGTGTTCTATTATTTTTTTGTAATTCTTCCAAATTCATTCTTCGGTTGCCAGTACCAATCTTCTTAGCAACTAACCTCTTTCAAGATCATCACTATTCCTCTAACATATAATTATCTAAACTAGTTAGTGGATCCCATCACTAATGAAGACTGCGCGCAATGAATACCGTCGAGTCTTCATTCCCTTGTTTTGTCCAATTGTTTAGAAAGTCTGCTTCCAAGATTTAAATTCTTAATCCTTTTCGTTATCTGTGAACAAAATTGGTTCATTTTATTGTGAGACGTTTACTAAAGCAGGAAGGCACTGCCGGAAATTTTTTATCCACTTTTTATGTTCACGAATTCTGAAATTATTACACCAAAACGGCTTTGTAGAGTAGATATTAACTCATCCTTAGAAAATGCAACTGTTTTAAAAATAAATGCAATTACGACCCAGACAGGACAAGATCTGCATCTCAGACTGTACTGAGTTTAAATGAGGAGTGAGAATAAAGGTGAGTATCATAAGTTACGTTAATGATATCATTTTCTGTAGTACCCTTACATTTGCACCTGCCTGCATCCACACACACTTATTTTTCTCAAGCGCCACTCAGCATAATGAAAAAAGTTTAAGGCAAGTTTTAAAAGAAACAAGTCTGGCAGCTAATAAATTTAACAGAGTAAGAAACAAGTCTCATTCAAAATTATCCGAAGCATCATTGTTTTCCGATGGCCTCCTGGTACGCCTAACATAAATCTTGATAATATGCAAATTTTATTTCATTAAAGCGGTTGGTCTATAAGCAATATTGCCCGGCTGAGTTACTGCGGGACCGCCCCCGGATTAACTAATGGCTGTTTATCTTGTAAAGATCCCCCGTGTAAGAGGGACTGAAGGATGTGTTGGAATTATTAATTTGAACGTTTTAAGATGACTTCACTTTGCGTAAGTCGGGTGAGGTCGTTTATGAGCGGTCTAAGTGTAGGCTAGTGGACTGAGAGCGTTATTGCAACCAGTGCCCTTCTTAAGTATTTGAATATAAGCATTTTTGGTAGAAGCGTTTGCTAAGCTTTGTGAAGGAGGCTCATGCGGGGAGGTCCCTACTTTCTACCACAATACTTATATCTGGCGTCGAATAGCGTAACTGTATTCTGGTTGAAAAGGTATGGGTGCCGATATAATTACAGGATCATAAGACATTTCCCCTTTGTCTCTGATATAACAATACATCTGCAATGCCCGTGGTCTTGCGGTAGTGATCCACCCAATAACAAGAAAATATAGTACAGCATGTTCTTAGAAAATGTACGACTATTTCACATGGAGGTATCGTTCAGTAACTTGTACTCTTACGTGTCTTGTTGTAATATCCTGCTATCGAAGTTGATATGCAAGGAATGAAATGAATATTGAACGTAACGTATTACTTGAAGGCTCTCTGCAGAATATTGAGCAGAAATACGCAAGATCAGAAGTTATTACTTTTCAACAAAATGTAAGGTTAAGGATTTCGATCTTAAAATAGCTCACTGTAGTCAAAAAACCCTATTTTAACGAAACAAATACAAGGAAGACTTTAGAACGAAAGACGGACTTTAAAAGACGAAAATCGACTTTGATACCGAGTGAAGGAAAGCTCTCATGCTTCATTCTGGTGTTGTCCGATGAGGCCCTAAAACAAATCAATCGTTTTGTAATTACATACCGTTACTGTTTGTACTTGAGTAACATAATTGCTTACAGCTAAAATTACTTCTATAACGTCAATACATCCAATTATGGTAGAGCTTGCCACTAGAGTTGATTGAAGCATTCTTTGCAAGAAAAATCGATCCTTATTGTATTACAAAACAGGAAAAGATTGAAGTTTCTTCAGGACTTAAAGGCAAGTTAGATTGCCTGTAAATCGATTTTATCGATAACCATGCTTCAACTCGGCACTTTTTACAGTTATTTGTTACCGTCAACTTTTTGTTCGCGCTTCCTTTAACCTGACGAGGGTTGAAAAGAATGTGGATTGATGTTACACGTTACCTGGGAAAACAGTTTTTTAGCTCATTTTTACTTAGCCTGTAGGGACTGGAGCAATATTAACTGTAGATCTAATAAAGCGATTCTTGTTTAGCCTTGTCAGGGGGCTCGTCAAATAACTCCCCCATTACAAATGTTGCAAATTTGACGCAGTTAACCGTTAAATATATGCGCCTCGTTAAAGCGCCAATCAGCGCCCTTGACGCGCACGGAAATCGTAAAACAACACAATCACAGTGTACGTGGGCACAACAAAGGCTCACCGAACGTATTCATTTCGCTCATTTGCGTTATTGAATCACGACATCGATTATTCCATTCGAAAGCTGATAATCGAATGCATCCGTTTTAATGTTCGCTCTTGATATTCGGAAATCGCTAATAAATCGATGCTGTGTTGTCGTTTTTGATGATTTATATTGTCTATGCATGTGAATGGGTGTGATTGTTTTGTGAAACGTAATCGAATAGGTGTCTCGTATCAACAGGACGTGTTGGATGAGTAACAGACCCATTTGTTTCTGTCAACTGTATAAAATATGCTGTCCGGTCAGTTGAAGTTTGTTTATTTATCGACTCATCTGTGAGTTGATGGCGAACATTCGACAGCATGCAAATGGCAGTAGACTTGAGTAACAGAATAAAAGCACGAAATTGTAAAGTTAAACGACTTAAAGACATTGTTTTTAGGTTGGTGAATGGAAATGTTTTTGTGAAATCAATAAACTAATCATTTTATTGCTTTTCTGCAGACAGTTTTCTCATTCGAATCTAATTTGGTCACAGAAGAAAACATTAGCTATCTATAGTGAGAGGGCTCGCTCAGTGGTCAGATGAAAACATTTATAGAACTTTCGGCAAGACTTTTTTTTGTTTTTCATAGAAAGCGCATTGCCAGAAAGTGCATCTCATAAATATTTTAGTCGCTACGACTGAACTGCATTAGGGACGAAAATACTTTAACAAAAGTATTTTTGGTTCCAACAATAGTCATACAAAACATTGTAATCTTTTACATAGGAGAGCGTATTGTTTTTCTACAACGCGATAAGACATTCAAAAGGAAGAAAAGCAATTTTCCCCGTTCATACACACAAAGGGATGCATTCTCACATACTGTACGCACTTCGGTTGCGTAGGGAACTCTGCTCTTTTCGAAATGAAAACCACTGTTTATGTTTTCGCACAGTGATTAAAGTGAAGTGTCAAAAACAAAATGCCAACGCGACTGTTAGGGGTTGTGGAGGACATTTTTACTCTCCTCAAAATGTGCGGAATATTATGGCTTTGACGGGGTGTCGATAGTAAACGTTGAAGACTATAATTTTCTTTCTTTCTTTGCGGTTGTTTTGCGACCATTTTAGTTTCCCTCTCTGTAAAGTAATCGGACTTAATTTTGGCGGGATGTTTGTTTGTCATCGCTCCTCTATGATGCTTTCATTTGTTTTTTTTTTTGTCCTTTGGTGCTACGTTTTTTAATGTTCACGGTAATTGTTTTGGTTACGTGTAGGTAAATACTTGTTTTTTGAAGTGAAAACTTCTTTAGCGGCGTTGCACACTTTTTGTATGGGGAAAAAATGTTAAACTCGCGTCAGGACACGTGACCGTCAGGAGAGATTTCCCCCGCCCCCCCCTCTTTCTACGGCGGCGGCGCCAACCGAAGTGAACCAAGTGAGACACGATAATGGATGGATGGATGGCTGGACGGACGGACGGACGGACGGACAGACGGACGGACAGACGGTGACGGTGACGGTGACGGTGTCGGTGACGGTGACGGTGACGGTGACGGTGTCGGTGACGGTGGCGGTGACGGTGACGGTGACGGTGACGGTGACGGTGACGGTGACGGTGACGGTGACGGTGACGGTGAAGGTGACGGTGACGGTGACGGTGACGGTGACGGTGACGGTGACGGTGACGGTGACGGTGACGGTGACGGTGACGGTGACGGTGACGGTGACGGTGACGGTGACGGTGACGGCGACGGTGACGGTGACGGTGACGGTGACGGTGACGGTGACGGTGATGGTGACGGTGACGGTGACGGTGACGGTGACGGTGACGGTGACGGGAACGGTGACGGTGACGGTGACGGTGACGGTGACGGTGATGGTGACGATGACGGTGACGATGACGGTGACGGTGACGGTGACGGTGACGGTGACGGTGACGGTGACGGTGACGGTGACGGTGACGGTGACGGTGACGGTGACGGTGACGGTGACGGTGACGGTGTCGGTGACGGTGACGGGGACGGTGACGGTGACGGTGACGGTGACGGTGGACGTGGATGTGGATGGATGGATGGACAGCTGATGGCTCGACCGTCGCCACACTGCTGCGTATTCGTAAAATTCGTGTATATAAGGTGCTATAAAAATATCTGCCACGGCTGCAATGGGAGACAGTATTTTGTTTATAGATTACAATAGTAAAGATAAATTATTGGTTATTTGTCATATTTTTTTTTCATACTGTATGTAGTAATGTACGTATAAATTTGAATTGATTTGTTAGTATAAAGCCATCCCGTAGACAATAAGCTGTTGCCACACCGGCGCCGTTCATGCACTGTTGCCATTCTTATCAAACAATGCCGCAGTGCGCGCCGGCCATCGGTCGTCAAAGCGCAGCCCCATGCACCCCCACCCTCACCCGCACTACCCCGTTCGTCGCACGCGCAGCCGACCGCCCGCGAGCCAGTCGCCCCCCGCCCGCTCGGAAGTTAGTTTTAGGGGTCAGCGACGGGAATAACCCGTGCGCGCTTTCATTAAAAATGCCACCCAGACGACGGTATTCCAATCAACAATCAAGAATATCTTGAAATGGTATTGTGCTACCGCGAGTGTAACTCCGTAACTGCGCATGCAGTAAACTTATACCAGCAGAGGTTTGGTGTGCGAGTGAGTCATCATACCATTCTGGATGCCGTGTACAGATACAGACAACACGGCCGCTTTGACCCGCCTCCGGTTGACGCAGGCAGGCCTCCATATTCTGCTGAACTCGAAGAGGAAGTGCTGGACTTCTTCCGGCTTCATCCTCTTGCGAGCACCAGGGATGCTGCTCGTGTCTTCGACGTGAGCGACAACTACGTGGGGCGACTTTTAAATCGGGAAAGGCTCCATCCTTACCACTTCACAAGAGTACAAGAATTGCATCCACATGACTACGCGGCTCGCCTCGCGTTTTGTAATTGGATTCGAGAAGAACGCCGCAACATTCTATGGACTGACGAGTCCACATTCATACAGGTTGGTATGTTCAACATACACAATGCGCATTATTGGACTGAGGCGAATCCTCGTGTTGTGCGGCCTGACCACTTTCAGACTCGGTTTAGTGTTAATGTGTGGGCCGGGATACTCGGCAACAGAATACTAGGACCATTGTTCTTGGACAGACTGAACGGAGACACGTATCTGCGCTTACTACGAACCCGTGTGAGAAGAATGTTGGAACGTATTCCTCTTGAAGAGATAAGAGGGCTGTACTTTCAACATGATGGACCACCACCTCATTTCGCCATCAGCGTACGGGAATTTTTAAACGGTGTGTGGTACGGCGGTGAAAGGTGGATAGGCCGAGGAGGGCCAGTGCCGTGGCCTCCGCGCTCCCCGGATTTAACGCCTCTAGACTTTTTTTTGTGGGGTCGTGTAAAGGACCTTGTGTACGGCCAAACCGGTCATGACATTAGAAGTGTGGAAGAACTAAAAAGGCGCATCAAACGCGCATTTAGGCAAGTAAAAAGTGAAACGGACACATTAAATAAAGTGAAGAGACATGTACGTAAGCGTGCCTACATTTGTGTGCAACGCGAAGGCGGACTTGTGCAACAGTTTTGTAGATAAGTAGGTAGGGAGTGTGTAAATAACTGTAAATACGGTGCAATCGTTGTAAATAAGATGATTAACTTTTAAACACGCCAAGTTACTGTAATTTATCGTTATTTGATATTAATCTAAGTACCTATTGTTTGAAAATAATAAGAAAAAGATTGCGATTCTTACACTAACTTGACAGTCCAAAGCCTGTTCTAAGTGTGATGGGAAGTTTATCATCTTATTTACGTCAGTTTTTTGGAAGAATGCGGTAGCTGGTAAGTAATTGCACTTTTAAAACACTAGTATGCCTGCGTATTATTGCGTAACTAGTAGATTAGGTAGTGACGAACTAGTCAGCTGATTTCTTTTCATTCACAGAACAATGGAAAGAGATAGCAGATGTTTTCATTGACGAAGCGACACATGGCGCGTAATTTGTGAACCACGTTATGCAGAGTAGAGCCAATGTTAATTTAACTACTTTATTTTCTCAAATTAATTTAACTGTTCCGGGGTACGAAAATTCTTCACTATTGTAATCTATAAACACAATACTACCTCCCATTAAAGCCGTGGCAGATATTTTTATAGCACCTTATATAAAGTGTTTAAAATATGGAAATTGAACAAAGTGCATCTATTAATGAAAAAAGTGACGCAGAACTAGTGAAAAAAAATTAGTTATATTAATTCAATTCATAATTGATTTATTTCAACGTTAATATTCAAGTTTTCACTTCTGCCGGCACTCCCGGAGTGCAACCCGTCTTTTTTTTTTTCTTTATTTTTATTTTTTCTTTATTCTAATATCAATATTTTTTATGCACACTTTTATGCGAATTAAATTACTTGTTTAGTAGTTGGATATTGTTTTGCTTTAGTGATTATTACGGTGAACGCTTGAGACACCTGATTCAAAGCCAATTTAATGCATATTAGTATCATTTATGTTAACACTCCAAGTATGCCAAAATGCTTGTTAGAGGATAATATAGCATTCTACAACCAACACCAATGTGTCTGTATTCATTGCAGTATCGGATCCATAGTCTAATTCTACCGTTTTTGTGTAGGTATACTTTTCGTTTCTGTGAAATAAAAGCGACACGAACAGATCTCCGATTCCGAACCGTCGTGGTAACAATTTTTTTCAATTCTCCTTGTCACCATTCTCATTTGACAACCTATAATTTATTGATGATGAATTGTTTTTTTTTTGGCGATTGCAATTGAAAAGTTCTAAGTAATAGGTACTTGAAAATAAAACACCCAAGTTGTAATGTATGTCAAAGATATATCCATCAACTTTAGATATCGCGTCACCATTGATAGATTTTAATGCGGATGACGTCAGAAAGGGGAGCGCCCTTATCGCTAAGATGCAGACTTTTTAAAAAACAAAAGAAGGGCACAACTCACACTATTGCAAGGGTGTGGAGAAAATCCTGAGAGATTACGCATTGAGTGATTGCTGTGCCTAAACTCTTGCGGCAATGTTCTCTGCAAGTGAATGTTTTAAAGGTGCCTTAGTGATGTGACACCTGTGCTTGCGGGTTGAGGTTTTATGATGATAGGCGAATTATGCTGGTGTCTGCAGGTTTATTTTAATTTTATGAAGGAGGACTTTATCTTTAGTAGGTGTTTACATATGACTTAAATAGAAGATGTCTACGTATGCTTATTACGCAAAAGCATGCGTAGACAAGGTAGATACCTAGATAGAATAAATACTCTTTTGAAAAATATACTGGCGATGTTTTATTATTAGAATGGAATACCTTATTGATATTGCGAAAATTATAAAGAAAAAAAATGTGAATAGGATTAGGAGTACTAAAATGACATATTAGGTTCACTTGAAGACACTTGTATTGTAGGCATATATACATACGTAATACTTACCTACTATACTAAAGCACCTCGACCGGTCTGGCATGTGTATTGTATAGTATCACTAATGCATTCAATGATTTACCTACGGGGTGACAAAGTTATCTCTATCATGCACTTGAAAATACATTCTATCTCGCAGAAATCAAGGTTGATTTTACTATGCGCTTGCAGATTGCATGAAATTGGTGAATTGCCTTCTCTCAACGTGAGTCCTCTTGGCTATGATGGGGAAAGTTTTCTTATTATTTTTTATTTATTATATTCCCCGCTGTGTGGTGGTTGCTCTTGTGTCTTATAATGTTTCTGAATAGTCTGTGTTGTCATAAGTGAGGTTATTTACTTGCTGAACTTGAAAACAATGTTGGCAATAGTTGCACTATGATCTAAGATTGTAAGAGTTATCACACTATCACATCACACTAATATTA
The DNA here is from genome assembly GCA_945859645.1 of Amphipoea oculea. Lineage (NCBI taxonomy): Eukaryota > Metazoa > Arthropoda > Insecta > Lepidoptera > Noctuidae > Amphipoea > Amphipoea oculea. The sequence goes on from OX243876.1 coordinate 10,238,313, forward strand.
TAAAGGCGAAAGTTTGTGAGTGTGTGTGTGTGTGTTTATATGTTTGATACTTCTTCACGCTCAAACGGCTGGACCAATTTTGATACAATTTTATATGGAGGTAGCTGACATACTGGATTAACATATAGGCTACTTTTTTATCCCGATATTCTCACGGGATCACTCATTTACGCAGGTGAAACTGCGGGGCGCAGCTAGTTTCTTTAATAAATTAGTGTACGTGTATAAATGGGTGACACGTAACATGAATTACAAAGCAATGGTGGTCCAGTGGTAACGGTCCCAACTTATGAGTTGTAGGACGTAGATTTGAACTCAGGCAGGCGCTTAACTTTGTGTAAATTATTTCATCACACGTGCTCTTAAATTGGTGAAGGAAAACATCGTGAGGAAACCGGTATGTCCTAGAACCAAAAATTTGAGCACATGTGACATCTACCAACCCTCACTGAAGAGAGGAAGCCTGTGTCCAAGCAGTGGTAATATTAAAAAATTATGAAAATGAATCATAATAATAACACACGTTAAAACAAATGAAGCATATATGACGTACTTAAATATTACGTTATTATAAGTTACATTTCACAAATCTTTACCGACTCTTTCCGATTTTAGTGGTAATTGATTTTAAAGTAACAAAAGCGAAAAATGTAAAGCCCTTTATACACACACGTTTTTATTGCCTATATAAATTATAGTGAGAAACTATACTTTATTAGCCGTGTATGCCGTTGTTTATACGCCGTACCGTGGCGTGTACAAAGGGCCTTATTTCTCTTCTTTACCAACTTCTTTAAAACGAAAGGTTCTATTTCACAAAACGCTGTCATTATCCCCAATAGATAGTTTTTAATGAATTCATTAAAATCTTCTTATTATTTCAGAATACTCTCACTTTTCTTCATTAATCTGGTATAAACTATCGATTGATCCATTCCCGAAGGTCGTGGGACGACCAACCGGAAATATAAAGCCGCGTGAACGACACCTGATAGCGCGACGGCCACCACTTCCGGCGGCGCTGTGCGTTTCCGGCGGCCGATTCGTTTGCTCCCATTGTTTATTTAATTTGTAATCAAACGTTATTTTGTTTGTCCATATTAGATTCACCTTTGCTTACACGTGAAGGGTTTGTTTGATGTTTTTATAAAGAATGAAGTAGTTGGTAGTGTGGACCACTTCGTGTGATTGTTTGTGTAAAGCTGAATGTAGGGGTGTAGGTACGTATGTACTTAGCTCGTGTTTGTATAAAGGCACCAACCCAAATATGGGAAACAAAAACGGTTGCTCGTTTCAAGCACTACTATCTAACTTTTAAGTTAGTTATAGTGCTGGAAACGAGCAACCGTTTTTTCAAAAAACAGGTAAATTTTAATTTTTTATGTGAGTTTATCGGGTAAAAGTATTTGAGTTTAAAAAAAGAAGAAAAAATTTTGGAAAATCCAAAAGTACACGACTCATAATGCTCATTTGATCGTATAATAACCATAGATACTTATAGATATTATATTAGTTAGTTTTTTTTTATGAATTATAATTAAACTACTTTGAATAAAAGAGCTATTTTCAATAGGGTTCCGCCGAATCTGTTCAAAAAAGTTGACTCAATTAATTGATTTTTTCGCAAGCTATATTGTTTTCAGGATTCACACTTGATAGACGATAACTTTTTTAGAAATATTTTGTTTTTCGTAGAAAAGTAGGTACAGAATTAATCTCCATTAAATTATATATACAATGGTATATTATAAATTAAGTAGGTTCTGTGTATTAGCAGGAGTATAACAATAGACACAGTTGCAGAAACGAAGCAATCATTTTTTTCGATCGTAAAGCACTCTAATGCTTTGCATTATGAGTCATGCAAAATGGGTAGGTACAAAAGGTTAGCGTACTAAAGGTACACATCTGCCAAACCCTTCAAGGAATAAAGGTATGATTTTATATTATGTTAAAAAAGAAAAAATAAATCGCAGCTACTTCATGGCAGTAGTAACAAAATTATTAAGTGACTCAAAATCAGTCTCTCTAGAGAAATTTCTGAAGGATGAAGGGAGGGTAGGTATTACATTCCAGACAAGGTCCTTACATAACAAGGGCAAAGGTGACCCTTATATTCAGCCGAATAAATTACTTACTCGACCTTCCTTTGAGGTACATAATGTAAGATTTTAATTCACCTTATCTCGGTCATCCACGTGAAAAATTACATTTCTGAAGTAAGCTCATTATATAAAGGCATTCCGGACAATCTCCCTTTTTGAATAAAGTATGCAGCGGTCATTGTTAAAAACGTCCGGTCAGCGACGATAAATATAGAATACATTTCGCTCGAGATGAGAATATAATCCGGGTTTAGAAAAACCGTTTTCGCCGACCGATGTATAAAGTAGGGTAGTGAATGAAAGATGAAGATTCTGCTTTTTATCGGTACGAAATTCGGATATTACTTTCTCATATAGTTGTCTAGAAAAAGTATTAGGTATGCTGGTTATATTAAAACTGCCTGAATATTGGTAGGGCATTCGGGAAACTTGAATTTATAGGATTTGAAAGTTCTTTATCAAACTGCTCGGATTTTAGGAAAACATTGGGCTACTTTTTGAAGGCACTGTTGCATATAAATCTAAATCCATTGTTGTATAGTTAAGAAGCTATCATAAAACCAAAACCTTTTAAACTATTACTTACTTTTATATCTTAAGCCCATGATGTCTCACTAGTAGGCAAAGGCTTCTCTTTTCCAATAATTACTTACCGGAGAAAATTTTATCGTCGTAATTTTTACAGTAGGTACGCCATTGTATCATAACGTTTATTTATCTTTTGCCTTCGACAAAGAAACTTTACCCTGCAACTATGTTACTTTTTATCGCCACTAGTGTGAATGCACAACACTAGCCGTGCTTACAAAAATGCGCATATTATACGGCGGAGAAAAAGGACAGTTTTGGGTAAATCTCGCTCTTTGTTGTCAATGACGTCAGCCTTTGTGTGTGGCGTCATAAAAATATAAAGTTGTAGCCTGGATACAGCTGGATTATGCTCTTTCTGATGTTAATGTAGTGTGGGACTAGTCTGTGGTAGCGCTTTGTGGTGTTTAATCTGAGAATAACTTATGATTTTCTTACTTATATTTATTTTATAGAACATTGAAAATAATACAATAAAGAAAGTAGATGATTGTGATTGTGTGTGACAAAATCAAATACAGGATTCTTTGCTATTATTATTGTCTGTCTCGTGTAAGGGTGGCCCAGTGGTAACGGCCGCGACTTACGAGTTGTAGATCGTAGGTTCGAACCCACACAGGTGCTTTACTTTGTTTGAATTATTTCATCACCACTGCTCTCAAAACGGTGAAGGAAAACATCGTCAGAAAACCGGCATGACCTAGAAACAACAATTTCAAGATATGTGACATCTATCAATCCACATTTGGCCCGCGTGGTGTTTTAAGGCCTCTCCCCGAGAGGAGGCCTGTGTCCCAGCAATGGGAGCAAGTATAGGCTGATTATTTTAGTGACTGTCTAAATAGGTTTATAATTTGAATATGTAGGTATAAAAATATGTATGTAGTTTGTAACAGTGTAATGTATGTCTAGAGCTTTGAATCTATTTGAAATCAAGACCTTTGAAATGTACGATTTAACCCGATCCTAATTTAAAACATTGTACAATATGTTTTTCCCAAAAAAAAATTAACCAATTTACATACAACCAAAAAAGGTTCGTGTTTCGGCTTTTTCAAACATTACATGTGGTGTGAAACCGCCTATTAAATTATCATTACCCGCAAATAACACCACATAACCTCTGTTTTGATGGTGGGTCTCCATGGCGTATTGCTATAAAAACAATTAGACGCCATTTTTTTTCTCAAAGCTCGTATAGCGTAATTACCGACAGATGGCGCTGCTCGTTAGGGTGGGACGATATTAGTCATTCATGCAGGGAACTATTGGACATTTTACGACGCAGTCAGTTTTTTTTGTTACTTATGTTTTTGTCATTGGCGCCCTTTCGAATACAAATTTAATGATGCCTAGATAACATAAACGTTATAGCATTAGATATAAAGCTGTCGACTAAGTGCACTATATGTTGAAAATTTGAAAGGTTAGATAAAAAACCTGTCACTTGAGTATTTTTTTGTCGTTTTTAGTAGTTTCCCATTTTTGAAAGGGTAATTTTTATCTTAACAATCACAAAATACAGTGATTAATCGTTAGTAAGTTCAGTTCCAAACGAATAGGGCTCTCCCACCCAATACGCCACATCTAATGACCTAAACACACAACAGCAAATAACACCACCACACATTATTGAACACGCAATCAATCTCACAATACAAACTACCCACATACTTCAAAACTACCCACAAGTAAGCATGACCGTCAGAAATTTTAATCTTTACACGTATCAATAACTACATACATCAGAAAATACTTTGGGATTCAACAAACATTTGTATGAACAGCCCTTAGGAACAGATGTGAATGATCCCTTACAGCGAACAAAGTTTTTCCTTTCGGATATTTTGTATGTGAATTGTATGTCCGCGATAAAGTTCGCATTGGGTCAAAGATTTTTGCTGTTAAAAGGATATTTTTCTTTTCCGGGAAAAAGGGGTAAATAAGTTATGTTAAAAGGCCTAAAAATGTTTCCGACTTGAATTTCCATTGCATGTTATACATTTGTATCGGAATTATCGTTGTCAACTTTTGTTAAAAGTGTTTTACCAAAAATAAGTTATTAGGTAGGTAGATGGGAAGGTAGGTATGCTAACATTTAGCTAAAGTTTAGGAACAAACAGTAAAGATTCTAATTCTGTTCTGTTTTCAACTTTTCATGTGAGAAAAAATTAGCTGTTTCATAGAAAAGTGCAATACCTACGCGGTCAAAATGTGTGGAACAGCAAATTTTTATTTCTATAACTGACTAAAAATTTCAACGCCAAAAATGTTTAGTCCAGAATCATGTACCTACTGAATTCATGGTTTCAGTGTGCGCGTCAGTGTCCCTGCTACCCTGTTTATGTTTAAATATTAATTAGTGACATCTAAACTAAACACTGAACTATTACTATCCAAAATATATTTTAATGTTCCTTGCAGGTTACCACGGTCACATACCTACAATCTTTTCAGACAACCTTTGCACAAAACCAATTTAGGTGACAACTCTCCCCTTACGAGGGCTACCAAATTGTACAATGGTATATGCCGAAAAGCTGAAATAGATATTAATCATGACAGCCTTAACGCTTTTAAGCGTAAACTGTACAAGTACTTTCGGTTGGAGGACATTTGATCTATCATTCTATTATTAATTAAATAATTTATCATTTTTAATTTAATTTTAAACTCCTCGTACGTATGCTTTTTTATTCCTATTTAAAGAAAATGTGTTTTGTTTTATTCTATTTTATAAATGTAATTTTTATTCTTTTAAAGCATGTAAATCTCTCATTAGCATGTTATTGTTGTTTTTTTAATTTAATATATTTTTAATTTAATTATGTATTCAGAGCATGTGTACTCGATAATACGTAAGCTGTGGTTACCTGTAATTGAGTGTACATTACAGGATAATGTATTAATACAAGTTATAAAGATAAGTTATTGTAATGTATCTCGTTGGTAATCCTTAAATAAATAAATAAATAAATAAATTAAATTGTGGGTCGCATAACATAACAAAGTTGGTTGACTAAATAGGTACCATCAACAAACCGTCGACATGTCCCAGAAACTTATGAAATTCTTACTTTGAACCCTTTACAACACTAAACTATTCAGCTTCAACTAACTACATACAAAAGCATTCATCCTTCAAGGTCTGCAGGAAATGATAATCTCAGCCTAGCGAGGGTTGAGATAAACATTTCTTGCAAGTCATTCTGTCTTCAATGATAACAGAAATAATTAATCGCCCAATTCTATTATGACGTCATTAGATCCCCAAATATTGGATGGGCAGCACAAATAGGTGACGAAGTGGAAAGATAAAGGCAGTGTAGATATAGCTACGTAATCCGGTTGATATTATTATATGTATTTATTAATATACAAGATAATCTCACGAAGCGTTAATTAATAAATGTGGGAGAGATTAGAGATCGATGATTGTGAATTTATGATTACGACCCGCATCTTCTTTGCAAGGTTTTTACGACTTGACAAAACATTAAGGTTTCTTTATTACCTATTGCTTTTTACACATAAATAAATTATCTAAATCATGGTGAAAACTACATCAAATCCGTTTTAGTTTAGAAAAACCATGCGATCACACCGACAGACATGAAAAACGACTTCGCTCGCGTGGATGTCGAAAATTATTCCAAGGGGACGTACTACCGGGAGAAAGTAGCATATGTCCTTCCCCAGGTTGCTATCTATCTCCTTGCCAAATGTTATCGAAATCAATACAGATTTTTTTACTTTCGAATTTATACGAGCTTTGACCGTTTTTCATGCTTTTATTTTTTCATTATCATCATCATCATCTGCCTAGCCTTTTCCAACTATGTTGGGGTCGGTTTTCAATCTAACCGGATGCAGCTGAATATCAGTATTTTACATGGAGCGACTGCCTATCTGACCTCCACAACCTTATCCTTTTTCATATCAACATTATTTGAACGCTACGCAACAGACACAATAATGTTAGTATGTGTATAGATTATTTGTACTGAGTAAATATAGTGTGTCTCGTAGAGTAAAACTCTTCGATTTTCTAGAATAAATATATTTGAAGCAAACGAAAATGGTAACTTCAGCCAGATAGCCAATTTATTTTGAATTATGTAGATTAATGTTTTCCAACTCAAAAGATAATTAAGTAAATTCAGATGATTTTTTTGTGCAATTCTTGGACCTTCTCTCTCAAGTGGCCTGTTTGAAAGCTATTGTTCTGACAGATTCTATCCGAAGAAAATACAGCATTTTAAAAATGTTAGCATGAACACTAAAGTAGGTAGATTCTATCAGCTTTACTTTCCTATAGAAACAGTGCAGGTATACTCGTCAAAAATACTTTTAAATTACTTCCTCGACATTTGCATGTACTTAACTCGATATTTATTTAATAGAACCTTCTTTCTTTTGAGCAGACGGTTCCGATAGCGTAAGTTTTAATTTAAGTTAGGGGTGGGTTACATCGTTTGTAACTGAGAAATTGAACGTCAAAGTAATTTTTTTATTTTATAGAAAGTTGTTGCAATATTGTATACAATAACTTTGAACTGTACTTCCTTAAGAATCGTTTTCTTAAGATAATTCTTACGATAAATATCTAATGCCTAATTCCGACCTTTTTACTTTTGTTTTAATTTTAAGTTTCTATGAGTGTGTTTAGTTTAGTTTGTGATATTCCTGTGCGAATCCCAATAAATACTTTTTCTTTCTGTTTCTTTAATGTAGGTTCTTTAACTCTAGGTAAATATATAAAGTTTACACACACTACACACACACACACACACACACGATACACTTTTTTCTGTAATGCTCATTTTTAATTGGAACATTGCTTTTGTGAATCTTAAATGTGTTTTTTTTAAATAAAAATTTATTATTTTATTTATTTTATTTTTATCCCTGTATTCATAAAAAAAAAATACATTACACCAAAAAATATTGCCTGCCTTTGTCATTTTCATATCAACGGAATAAAGAAGAGTCACAGTAGTTCTCATTGTAAAACTTACATTAATTAACGTTTAGGTTCAATAATGAAATTACATTTTCAATTACTAAAAAATCTCTTGAAATATGGTGTATCCCAAAGTACATCAAAGAAATTCAACTATCTACCTGACCACAAGACGCCGAAAATGTAGCACAACCTTTAAAATATTTTAACGTCTCCCCGTTTCTTTTCAATAAACTTCTACTAAGAGCTTTTCAGAATATTCATGAGAATGTCTGTTCTTTTCAGGTGGGTGTATTCAATTGGCTCTCTGCGGTAAGTAATTATTCGTTTTTTCCATCGGCGGCGTCACCCAGGTGAAACTTAGTTACCACAGGGACTTGCGACTTGCTCGTTTAGTTTTCGCTGAAAACGACTGCAATTGTTAATTGAATTCATATTCGTGTTGTAGACTATTTAATTTGAGAGCTTGGCTTTAAAATGTGGTTATAAAGTTTGATCATGTTAGTGATACGTGTGAAGAATTAATATTGTCTAGGAATAGATAGATATTGAGGGTGAGAGTTTCATATCACTTAAAGGAGAAAATGACGTAGTTATCGGTCAGTAACCTACCCATTGTGCTAGATATTTGCAAGTGAATTGAGGCAGCAGGCTTTTAGTCTTGGAGCGACTGGTATTTGACTTCCACAGCCCAATTAGGTACTAGGCGACGCGCGAATTCTAAACTTAGACTGGTCGACTGACTGATCGCTATTTTGGGAGACAAAGAACGGACGGCCAGATCCAATTAATAGGTTATCAAATTACCACTGCCCATCACTCGCCACAGATGACAGATATCCGTTTACAACGTTACTATGTCCACAGCTTAATCATAAACCTCACTTACTGAACAAAGCGAGCGAAACTTTAGAAGCGGTCATAAATTATTTACTACAGTGTAGACGTTTTCCAGCTGAGGCACTGTGACGAAATTGCTACATCATTTTCCGAACATTGTAGCTAATATATATACACAGTGTAGCGTTATATGAGTGAGTTTTGGTTCCGAGGCCTTTACCCTATTAACCTGTGACCTTATTACGGAGGAATATTTTATTAAATATACATTTTAATCTGTAAGATGAGAGTGACAGAGAGGGATGGATATCGATAACTCTTGTCACAGTAATTAATTTAAGAAAGGACGGGTTTAAATTATAAATGAGACATTAGAGATTTGGGCCTTTGTCGTTAGGCACAGGTTCTCTTTCAGGGATCTTAAATAATGAGAGTGAGGTCCAAGGTTCATGGAAAAGGATCGAGTAGAAAAGGTTTTAGGCTCGTTTAATGTGAATATTTTAGTGTTGAAAGTCTGGAAAGAAATGTCTATCTCTTTATCGGCTAAGATTAAGTGCTCTTTAGGCAGTGCAAAACTTTAAATAAATCTTAAAGTTTCGTATACCTATAGTAAGAGATGACTGCCTAGATTACATTTTTCAGTCTCAAATAAGGCAGCCAAGTGCGAGGCGGACTCGCACACGAAGGGTTCCGTACCACAAGACAAAGAACGCCGAACGCCCCTTAAATTTTTAACTTTATTTTTATTATTTGTTGTTATAGCGGCATTAGAACAGTCTGTGAAGATTTCAACTGTCAACCTATTGCGGTTCACGAGATACAGCCAGTTAAAAGACTGATCTTAAGATCTCTAAAACTAAGTTACCATTCCAGGAGCGACTCCGTTTTGTTTGATGACGTATGTCTAAGAAGGAGGACCTTTACCCAAATCAAAAATCAAAGTAGGTATCAGACTTCAAACACAAATACAAAGTCCGCCAAACACAATAAACCCAATTTGACATCGACAAGAACTATCAAGAAATCAATTCGCCAATATTTTAAGACGTGAAGAAGTCACGTCCTGTCCGTGGCTACTGGAATGACACCCTAGGGAGAGGACGTAAAGATTAACGTGGCGAGTCTGTCCTCGGGCCTAAATCACATTATGGTCCCCCCTACTCTTTGTTTAATGCCGCCTTAAGATGGACGGCCTTTGTCAATGAGGCTGTGATTTTTCTTCGTAGCTACCTGTATTTTTTTAAGACTATTTTGGCTAGTTGATGGGGTCCATTTTTAAAGGCGGGTATTGATAGTTCGTTAGCCAAAGCATAAAAAATGTTCGGAAAGAATTTTGATGCTAACAGCTTTATCCATTGTTCTTATATTTGTTAAATAACGTAGGAACTCTTTAACCCTGAATTATTACTCGTAGTGTTCAGCTATTAGGAACTGTTAGCTACCTCAATTACTGTTACTTGGAGTATTTGTGGATATTTTGTAACAATATTTTGATTTTAAAGAGTATCTATGGAGTTTCTTGTCCGTTCTCCTCTAGAGTAATAGCTTCATCTTTCTTACTGAACGACTCCTTGACAATTCAAAAGTACCTATAATTGGTATAATTGAAATAAATTCTTTGAGTTTTTGAGTACAAAACTACCGAACCTGCGTCTTCTAAGATAGTTTGTGTAGGTATTTCAAAGAAATATAGCAAAAAGCTATTATTGGAAGAATAAATTACTGGCATATGAACAGAATTTTCGCAACACCCTTTTTGTATCTCTTACGTGCTCAACCTCCCGCAAAAACGTCATCTGGTTCTAAAAGCAAAACGTTTTCCAACTTAACCATCCTTAACTTTCAAGACCCAAAAATATCCATCGACAACGCTTGTTTTTCCACCCTTGATTGCGAAACTTTTACGGTCCGTTCAACACAAAAACAGTTGAGTAATTTTTTTGTTAGGCTGAGTTCAAACGCTATAACGATATATTTATTGGTCGGGACATATGAGGTCAGACTGTCGCAGGGACATAATGTGTCCAAAATGTCCGAAGTGGATACGTGGCCTAATATTCTTTTGTTCGGCCGTAAATAAAATTTATTAGACTAATAACGTTAAGGTAATCTCCTGTTAGTGAATATATGATATTATTTATATCGTTCGTTCATAATGGAAAGTTTTAAACGATGTTGTGCAGTGCTTTTAAATTGCACAGGCTTTATCGTTTTGGGATATTTTAGTGACCAATTTGTACACACATAAAAATTCTGTCGCGTCCCATATATCAGTGATATTAAAAATATTTTGGTCACAAAAAGTTCATGCTCGTGTTTCTAGCTGGCTTACCAGAAAATGTATTCTAGCTCGTGTTTTCAAGCTATTAAAAACGACTCTTTTGAACTGATAATGTTCCCACTGCTGGGACACAGGTCTCTGTGAGAGGAGGTGGGCCGTAATTTAACACGCGGGCCCGGTGCGGGTTGGTAGATGTCATTGGCTTCGAATTTTTGGTTCTAGGATATGCCAATTTCCTCACAATGTTTTCCTTCACCGTTTTGAGAGCAGTGGTGATGATATAATTTACACAAAGTAAAGCCCCTGACTGGGTTCGAACCTACGACCTACAACTCGTAAGTCACGGCCGTGACTACTGGGCCACCACTGCTCCTGTGTCGTTTAGTTTATTCTTAATATTTTACGGTTAGTTTTCAGAATTATATCGGTGTCAAGCTTTTTTCATTGTTCTCAAACTTTCTTGCGCGTATTTAGGAGTGTAGAGCTTCATAGCTCCGATAGTACTTCCCATTCTTCTCCATTATTTCACTTGAACAACACAAGTTTTCTTTAGCTTTAACAAAAAAATAACTGTCTACTTTATCACAGTCAACATTTCTGTCAACCAAAGCTCCGTGGGTGGACATTTTTTACTAAATTCATTCATTTCTAGATTTCCACTAATTTAACACTAATGTACCAATAAGCTGTTCACGCTTGTTTACGCACGTCACGGCGTGTTAATGACAGGCTTCACGCAATGTTGATACATTATATATAGTATAGGCAGAACTGTAGGTATGTATGGTATGTATCGACTTGGGTAAACAATTGGGGGTGACAGATGCAGTCGGTGTTTTGAGCGTAATTAAAATATAGTTTGCGTTGAGGAGGGCAGAAAAAATAGTAAATTCGATTGAGTAGGTTTTTGGAAACAGGCTTCCGAGCTCACTTTGGAGGCTGTTTGTAAATTATAAGTTAAGTTAACAATAATATTATGTTGAGTTCTTCAAGTTTATGATAGCAACCGCTATTTAAACGAGTAAATTAGATTGAATTTTAAATCACTATACGCAAATGTAAACAGTTTAAGATTTGAGTATAACGAGGCCTAAACAATTAAAAACAACTTTTATTTTGTTTCAACAAAATATTTTTCATATAAAAAGCGAGGTCGATAAACTCTCGTAGCATCGTAGGCTGTAAATCAGCGCGTGACGTCACACCGCAGAGCACGTCGACCGGCGTAGCGGTCGTAGCACGTAGCTCGTAGCGCTACGTACTTCATAAATCTGTAGCACCGTAGTATAACAATGTTTCAGCGATATTATTTTGTTATTGAATAGACATCTATTCTAAATTGATTTTTGTTTAATTGTTTGAGTTGATGGTGAAGAAGAGGTAATGAAATTAAGTGGAGGTATTTCTTTTTAACTGTGTGAAAGTAACAACATACGAGTACCTGGAACTCTTTTTGGCCCATTTGCGACAAAATTAAAAAAAAAACTTGTTTCTGCATATTAAATTTTGGTACTTAATAATTATTTTTATCGTATTTAAAATACGTAGAAAGTCATGTGTCACAAAAGAAGTATCATATAGTATAAATAACGAAATTGTATTTAAATTAAAGGAAAAAAAACGAAAACATAGCATGTGAAAGCCAATTATCACAACACTCTTCATATTACTACAGCTATTATTAAATTGTCGCAACATAAAACAAATTACGAAAACACAGATAAAATCTCTCTATTACTGCCTCCTGCCTACTGCTAGTTATTTATTCTAAGGGCTGTTCAACTTCGTCGACATTGAAAACCCTTTACAGATGTCAGGCGAGGAAGGGAGTCCGGATAGACCCTTATCTAGGGAGTAACTTAGAAACGGATAGGTTTCGTCGAAACTTTCCGAAGTTTACTATTGGATTGAGAGAAAGAAACTAAGTACTTACGATCGGCATGTCTCCCTATGTATCATTATGTACTTAGATTTAGACGTATTACTTAGAGTTTTTTTTATTTAACCTTTTAAGCGCTTGGCTAAATATCAGTTGCCGTGCCCCTAGCGCGCGGCTACAAATCGATAAAATACACAAAAATAAGGAAATGCAATAAATAAGGAGGAGCAATCGTTGTATCGATTAAAAAATAGTCAAAAAGATTTTATCTCTATTTAATAATGGTTTTAGTTGTACCAAGTAGTTAATAGGACAAAAACAGAACGAAAAAATTATGCATGTTCTCTGTCGCAGAAATACGACACGAGCGGTAGGAGCACGGAAAAATGTGTTGCATAAATGCGACACAAGCGGTCAAAAGGTTTAATGTTCTTTTTTTTCAGAATTGTAAAAGAATCAAAATCAAGCTTAATTTAAGCTTTCTTTTTTATCTTATCGCTGCGTCTAAAGCCTTCAAAGGCTATTCAGCAAAATATCAGAAGGCCAATTCTCGTAATTTAAAACGTTCAAAATCTAGTCGCAGTCTCATCTCGGCGACAAACAAATGTCAAAAACTTGTCAAAATGTAGGGAAATTAAAAGTGTTTTTGACAGATTGAGACTGAGATCAGACTGTGAACTTTCTTAAAATTACGAGAATTGCCCCTCTGGTACTTGAAGAAATTTTAACAGTAAGGGCTGAATTCCTCTTACGCTGACGTCGCTCGCGTACCGTCGGACCCGCGTACCAAGACGCTGACGATAAATGGATGCGAATCTAAAACCAGCCTTGTAGCGCCGACGGTCAGCGAGCGCGAGTCCATGTCGTGACCGATGTCAGCGACCGACGTCGGTGTAACAGTATTTTTCCAGCTTAAGGTTAACTTTATACCAGTCGGTATAACATAGTTCGGTGGCACGAAATTGATTCAGTTTGAAAAGGCGCAGAAATGAGTGTCGATATTATCATGGATACACATTTACGGAACATACATTTTATGGACGTCAACGACCGCGATAATATCGTCATGTTAGAAATTATACAACGTGTTTTTTTATATCTCATTACTCTAGGCGGTCATTGTACCTACCTACTCATCATTATGAACAACTTTTACTATGAGACCAAACCTAAAATAGCGAAAAAAAATCAGCTTTGCCCTACGTTTTGACGAGTTATGGGAACATAAATGTAGGGAACAGCTGATTTTTTCTTCGCTATTACTGGATGATCCCATAGTAAAAGTTGTTCATACTTATGAGTACAATGACCCCCTAGAGTTATGGGATATAAAAAAACGCGTTGTATAAGTGCACATTGCATGGTTAATTTCTATCGATTTTTATGTTTAGGTACACGTTTCAATTAAGTTGCCAAAACAAAAGTATTCTGTAGAAATTCGATTTATTCCCAAGTGGAAGTTTAAAACAAAAGACTAAACAAAAAACATCTTTTGATAAATAGGGTGTAAATAGTTAATTAACATTGTGAGGCTGCAGACAAAATAATAAGCTCTTGGACACAGTCCAAGGATTTGGGGTGAAAGCCGATATTAAAATCATGCAGCTGCGTGTAATTTTAATAGAGTACATGAAAGTATATTATTAAATAACGTAATAAAATTGTGATATAACAATAGTTCCGTGCTTTTTTACTATTCTAAAATATATTAAAAGCATGTTTAATAAGCACCACAAGTGAAGCATAAATTATTACATAAGTAATTACCATACATCACCTTCAGAACTTGTAGAAATGCTTCAAGATCTAAGCACGGCAAGTCTTGAGGTTGGACTTTCAATGAACAGGTACAAGACACAGTTCATGATCATGACCGACAGCACGAAACGTAGGGTCGAGCTAGACGGACAGTGGCGTAGGGTGAATATATGACAGAGGTAAGCCGGAGCAAAGTAAAAAATGCCAAAAAAATTTCAATTGTGGATTGACTATAGTGTGGTTTCTTCTGAATTTTCGAAGCGAAGCCGGTGGGAATCGAGTTGTATGGTACCTTCGCCACTGGAGTACATATACTTGGGCCAGATAGTGTCTTTCAAAAACAGACAAGACGAGGAAGTCGATAGACGAGTCTAAAGTTCTTGGAAGACCTACTGAGCCCTTAATGAACACATGAAAGGTAGTTTTCCTATATCAATAAAAAGAAAACTCACCGACATGTACTAATACTTAATACGACAAAAAGTTTTAGTTTTATTTTCTGTTTATCAAACATGCAAACATGTACACTTTAAGCTGCAGACAGTAATCACTTAGCAAGTACCTGTCGATATGTCCTCTGCATCCCCCTTAACACGGAGTAGCAAACTTTAGCACAAATCTGTGTTAATTATTCTGCAGTATCGAAAACGAGTGAGACGTGGGTTGCGTACAAGTTGTGTCTCTTTGAGTTGAAGTTAGCATCTCTATACACGTATATTTCTAGGTTTTTGTATCAAATAAGTATCCTATTTCGAAATGAAGAGAGTTAGGCCTGTTTAACTTGTTTGGTTAGTCTTTCTTATCAACCGTTCACACGGTTTTATACTGCACGAAATTTAAAATATAATGGCATGTAAACGTAGCCTAACGTTATATTATAAATACCTCTCATTAGTTAAAAACAATAGTCATAATATTAGTAGTAAAACTAATAGCAAAAAACGAATAGCTAAAATGTGTTTTTTAGCGTTTAGTAACCCAAAGATATGCCTATCATTCTGCCCCCTATTAACCAATCTAACTACATCTACAAACGCCCAAACGATGAAATTACACCTTCTGTCTACAGCAACACACACACAAAGACCCAACATTACCACATTGTCAAACGCTTTCAAAGTATCAGGTGTGCAACATGAATACCTAATCTTAATGGAGTACGTACATGTACCACAGATAAGGGACAGAATAAATCATCGAGCGAGTGTACCACCGAGTTCCCGGTGGGAAGAAACAGATTGTACCACCGAGTCTCGTAAGAATAAAACTGTTTTATCGCGATTTCATGGGGACTTAAATGTTTGAGATGTCATAAATGTTTCAATGTGAAAATGGGGAATTAGAATTAATGGTCGTTTTTTTTTTAAATTTTCCTTTAATGTGTAAATACCTATGAGTATTACAGCGAGCATAATATTAGAAATGTCTCGTTTGATAAAATGTGAAAACGAATGGTGAAAATAGGGTGGTATTTGATTAACTGAAGTAATCAATAGTCATTTATTCAAATTAAGCTGAGAATCAGCACTTTTTGAGCGTCAAAGTAAAAAAGTTATCCAGTTGTAACAAATCAACACACATTGATTCGGTCGTATTGTATGAAACTATGTTTAGGATATCTGTGCAAAAAGAAGAAAAAATAAACTGGAAATTATCAATGGAGATTACACGGTAAACGTTTCAAATACCAAAGCCTAAACAAATGCAACTTAGCATCCCACTCGAGAGCGAAGTCTACGAAAATGTAAATATTTGTCGAGTAAATCGCACTACGAAGTACAAACATTTTAAACGGCTTTCAAATGTTACATGTTAATTACTATACCTACGTATGTAAATACTACATACTACTTATCACTTTAATCCTGCAGTTGAAAACATCTGCAAAAAACTGCTTTCACTCTGAACCTCTGAGCGGACACGATGCGGTTACGAGAACGAAATAACTCTCGCAAAAAAAAACCTCACTTAGATAACGTTTTCCGACAGCACCTAAACCGAAAATACGAAATTGATCTCTATAACGCAAGTCATAAATAACATTTTTAATATCGCTGCGAATTTTCCGGCAAATTTTGGGTTGCTGGACCGATTTTGGAACTAATCCTAGCGTGTTAAAATTAGTAATTGCTTGGGTTTTTTGATGTGGGGTTTGTAGGCGCCAGCGTTCGTCACGTTTAAATATGATTTATGCAAGTAATTTAGTTAAGTACATATAGACATTACGAGCTGTGGATAGATTAAAATGTTCGTCGGATCGTGGATCCTTTTGTGGTGTCGTATCCTTGTCGCGGCAATGAATTATGTCCTTTACCTCAGTAGAACAATGCGGTGTGAAAATGACGTCATTCGAATATTAACGACATTGCTGTTAATTATATTATCGTTATAACATTTGTGTGACATGTCTGTGTTATTACGTTTTATGGGTAACACGAGCTATAATTTCGTATCTTTATTACTTGTTACGTGATTAGTTTAATTATATCCTGCTAATTAAGATATAAAAATAATTGTGTCTGCTGTTGCTAGCTCGGAAATGAGTCATTTCTTGACGACTATCGGCGTCACATTTTTTGCCCTGAAGCTTACTAATTAACTTCCTCATAGAAAACCTACAGGAAGTGAAGAAAAACTTCTGATATAGATTATTCTGGTTTGAAGACCTAAGTTTAACTATGAAAGTCAGACCAAGCGTTTAGTGTTTTTTTTTTTTTTATCCTCAATAATGCCCAGAAAGTTTATTTGACGCTCCGCATTATAGCATAATCGGCCTATAATGTTTCCACTACTGGGACACAAGCCTCCTCTCTTCGAGAGGGAGTGGGCTGTAAACTACCACGCGGGCCCAATGCGGGTTGGTAGATGAGACATGTCTTCGAATTTTTGGTTCTAGGACATGCCAGTTTCATCACAATGTTTTCCTCTACCGTTTTCCGCAGTATATCTTCACTTAATTGTGCTAAAGTGTTGTCTCAAATAAAATGCTGAAGCTAAATGATTATGTCAACCTTCAAATCCCAAAGGAGACAGTCAGACACATTACCCAGCAAATAAGCTCCCAACATTAAAGCTCATTCCTAGAATAGAATACAACAAGAGAAATACCATTCTAGCACATATATCTGTCAAATGACTAGTGTTGTGTCGTGTCTATTTTAGACTACAATGCCTCTGGGTGCGACGGAGTACGGACGACGACGTATAAAATTTCCATACACAGAGTTCAAGGCTGAAATGAGATGTGATTTATAAGCGGTAGCGGGTTTCGCATGCCAAAAGAAAGTGTAGTTTTGGAGATTAAAATGTCTTAAATATGGCTTTTGGAGCCTATACCGGAACTGAAAAGAAAATCAAGACATGCTTCTAAGCATGGAAACTATATGATTTTACGACTAACATATCAGCAGCCAATCAATCGACTCATAGCCAGTCAGTTGACAAGCCTTTACCGGATACGTACAGACTAAAAAAAACACTCTTTCAAAAACTGAGTGTGCAATATTTAATGTAAGATTTAGATGTTGGAATAATGGTGGCTATTCCTATTTAAAACCATCACCGTATTTTATAAACCATCTAGTTTCAGTTTGTCAGCCATGTAGTAGGTGCAAGAATAAATACGAAGTTTTGTTAGAAAAAAGAAAGAAAGAAAATACATGCTGCTTAAAATACTGCCTACTTAAAATTGCTTTGCAGTTTAGCAGGTGTTATGTTAAAATAAAACTGTAACATTATGGATTAAATAAATAAATTTAAAAAATACGTTTGCAATATTTTTTTCCTACGACTGTTCGCAGATAAAATCATGCATCTTAGACGACTTCTTCTGACTTGTACCACAGCTCATGGCTAGTATGACTCACCAGCCGCCTGGAAAACTCTTCAGGCGGTCACGTGACTCTCCCATGACGTAAGCATGCGCGCATCGTGTGAACACTATTGACATAAAACGTGATTATGCGCAGAATTCATTATGTAAAGGACATGGCCGGAATCTTTAGAGAGCTGTGCCCTAACAAAAAATATTCATGTACACTGACTTAAAGTACATCATATTAAAGCCTACAGGTGTGTCTTTATAATAGTTTAAGTTTTATGATCAGAGAAGAAGCGAGGGATACTACAAATAGGATACAAAAAAAGCGCCTAGACATTTTGAATAGCAATGATAAATCTTTTCGAGTTTTATAGACAAAACAATACGAGAAATACAATATTATCAATGGATATAAATGCCGTTTCTTCATTAGCCGACATGACATTTATTCACATCGATATCAGTGAATATCTAATTCTATGAAAATGTATGAAAAAACTAAACGTGTCGTGTCAGCTAGTGACGAAAGAGCCAAAAATCAAAATACCAAGTAAAACTTATTAGAAATCATATTATTGATGTATTGGTAATAGTCTCTGGCTAGACCATTCAATCGTTGTAGGCAGGCCGCGATAGCGAAGAGCTCGTCGTCTACAGATGTTTCTGGATATTATGACTTCCTCATAGTGACTTGGCAAAAAATATACAATTGGATTGGCAATAAAACACTAAAATAGCACTTGAATTTTTATTTAAGTACCTATCTAATTAAGTAGCTAGAATAGACACTTGCTTATAAAATGTATAGCTACTTGTTTTACAGACATTTTAGACAAACATCATTCCAATTACTCAGACAAGACACAAAGTCAAATCATTTATTTCAAATAGGCACATTAAAGTAGAAAAATACAATAAAACGAAATTGATTCTAGTCGCCCCTTCCATAAGCTAGTTTTCGTATGGAGAAGAATGGGCATTCAATCTTTTTATCTACTCTTACGTTTGAAGCCTATTCATTTTCAAAGATCAACAAAATGTTATCAAGGAATGAGGCTGGTGCCGTTATATTTGCTTGATGCCTGGCCCAGCCCAAATACCATAACAACGTCATGACATTTTTTTTTTATGTATGGGAAATCATCAAATGACCCCTCCCGCTCTGGGTGGAGCGGAAGAGAGTATCAGACTCTTACTGACTAAAACCCATCCGTGTTCCTTCCTTAGCCCTTTATGTTCCGGGGTAGCGGTAACCCTTTCGGACAATTCCGCACGCCCGGCAGGCTTCGGCCCTGGCAGGCCCCTTCCTTTTTGCTGACATCTCTTTGAGGCGCGCGTGGAACACGTACGCGCCGTCCGGCACGGGCCTGGTCCTGATCGGACGGTGAGCTACCCATTACTCTCCGTCCGCAGGCCCGCGCCTACGGTGGCCGGGAGTCGTCACGCGGCTTCCGACGCCAGGAGTGTCTCCCGTGGCGGCTGGGAATTGAGGCTCTCTCCCTCAGCCATCTCGCCACCTCCTTCGCTAGCATGACTGCTTCTAGATGGCTCCCTGTCATGTCATGTATTTTGTAACTGCGGTGTTAGAGTGGTTACAACATGCCTTCGCATTCGATTAGTGACCACACTACAATTCAGGCACCTTGAAATCGTGAGCGTCAGAATCCAAATAATCTAAATCGTAAACAAAAAAGTCCAGTAAGCACAGCAGAATATTAACGTAAACGAAAGTCCGATAAACGATAGCGTGGGTTCAAGTTAAAATATCCAACAGGGTAACATAAACAGAATACAGTAATACGTGCTAAGGTCAACGCAAAACTACACAGAGCACAGGCACGGTAATGTCACAGTAGGTAATGTCATCTATTATCATGGTAATGTTATCATATCAGTATTTTATCTTCATACAAACGGTTGGAACGCGAGTCATACCTACGCAACTCGAGTTCGGTATACCATCGGTAAACAAACAGACGCGAATGCGCCACAGTGACGAATGGACGGTGTGATGATTTTGTAAGCAGTAAGGCTATCTACTTACTTATGTACTTAGCTACTTACATATTATTGAATTAGACGAAGTATCATAATGAAATGATTATGAGAGTAATAAATGGTAGGTGCCTACCTTCTGATTTACATTATAATTTACTTTTTAAGTAAGATTGTGTAGTAGGTAGTTAGAGGTTTTGATTCGAATTTACAATCACAAAACTAGAAAGAAACTCAAGTAGGTTGATGAAATTAAAATACTGTAGGCGGGCAGCCCTATCGCGTGTTTACGTACCGCGCGGGTGTAGGTAATTATTTCAAGAACAAGGCCTAGTCACAATACTGTTAGATAACATTACCGTGGTACAAAGCACTGAGTGACAGGTGACAGACGTGAAAAAAATAACTAGGACGTTCGGATACACACTCTTGAATATAATTGTCGATGCATAATGCGTAACGTGATCAACATCATGACGCACGGGCCACGGCAGCTCGAAAAATAATGTCTGCAATAATCGTGAAAACGTTGACTTCTACAGGTATTTACTTTAGCAATACGATTCTGGCAGTCGCGGGTATTTTTTTATTTTAATGTAACCTTCAAGCGTGCTACAGATACGGTGTTTGTCTTATGCATGTATCCAAACGCACATGCAATTTGTATTGCATTGCTAAAAACCAAAAAAATCAATTAACACACATATTTCTTTGCCATTTTTTGTCGCCTGCTCTAGAGAAATGTAATTGTTGCGATTAATTTTAGTATATTTAAGAAGTAATTTTCATATATTAATAATTACTGTACATTTATGTATTCTGAATTGATTTGAGGGCAGAATCCGGCCATGTCATTTCGTCGTCAACTCCATTGTACATCATTGTATGTAGATGGGATTAAATAACGAAACAGTAAAAATAATTTACTGTCTTTTGTGGAAAATAGCGATGACGTTCTGTAGTTACTTTCAATTGTTTTTTTTTTATGGGAAATGTACTTGTATGGCTGTACGTCATTGTGTGAAATGAGTGCTATTCTTGGTGTGAATTTCTATGATAAACTTAGCCGGCTGAATGTTTGAAAAGTAGGCATCTGTCCATAGTAATATTATAAATGTGAAAGTGTGTCTGCCTGTCTCCTTTTCACGCTTAAACCGCTGAACCGATTTAGATGAAATTTAGTATAGAGATAGTTTGACTCCCTGGGAAGGATAAAGGATAGTTTTTATCCCGATATTCCCACGGGAAAATTATGCTGATGGAACTGCGGGGCGCTGCTAGTACTTTTATAAAATAAAGCTGAGGAGTTTGAACGCGCAAGTCTCTGGAACGTCGAATTGATTAATTAGTCGAAGAAAAAAAAAAGACGGGTTGCACTCCGGGAGTGCCGGCAGAAGTGAAAACTTGAATATTAACGTTGAAATAAATCAATTATTAATTTAATTAATATTACTCATTTTTTTTTCAATATTTCTGCGTCCTTTTTCATTAATAGATGCACTTTGTTCAATTTCCATATTTTAAACACTTTCGGTCTTATTCATAAAAAAGGCCTTTAAAACATTCGATAAAATTTTGTATTCATAAACGCTTCATAAACGTTATATAACTAGAATGTCCTACAACTTCTAAATGTTGCCATTATAATGAAGTCATCCAACAAATTGGCCAACACAGAGAATATCTGTCTACGAACCGAATTTTTGTGTCCATAGACATTATTACGTATGAAAAACTAATTTATTGTCTTCAGTTTCAACAGTTTTGTCGCGACAACGTCATGGTCGTCATGGAAACAATATGAATATGTCAATATGATGTCAATGAATGAATTTGATATTGTATGTGTCAAACTAAAAAACTTTTGAATGTTTTTTTTGTATTTAAAATAAATGAAATTAAGACCGGAGACCAGTTGCAATAAAGGGCAAAGAATTGAATATTGGTTGGAGGAGGATAAGATGTGTACCTACTGTTACAGCTAAAATGTGTTCAAAGTAAGTTATGTTTTGTAAACATTCTCAATTTCTTATACTTAGGTATGCTTGCTTTTGCTTCTAATCCTTAGATTTTTTGGAAGAATTGGTCAGGGAGAGGTCTCCATAATAGAAAATAAAAACACTGATACAAGCACTAACGCTAAACAGGGGCAGCCTGGCATGATTTACGAATTAGGTGCCTATCCAATTTACAATTTTACGAAGAACTTAGTTTGCCTGTACAAAACTCATTGTAACAAAAAAAAAACCCGCCATAAGAATAATAATGACTGTTATTTTGATGCCGCTACTGATTAATTAAATCAGTATAAATAAGATAATGAAGAGAATGAATTTATAACATTAGTTTTGTATTTCAGGTCAATAGGACTAGTAAGGATGGTGCTTCACTACGAATAGCAGAAAATGAAACGGCAGAAGAGATGGCACAGATGGCAAATGAAAAGCAAACATTTTAAAAATGTTGTTCTGCTTGCACAAGTTTTAGAAGCCAAATTAGAGTTTAGAGTATTGTTCAGCCGTGAACAGGCAAGAGTTACATACGCCAGCGTCAGCATCAAGAGCGACATACATTCGTTCCACATAAATTAGTAATTAGTAAATGAATAAATTAGTCATCAAGCTGGAGTAAAGTTTGATTCATCTTCCATAATTCCTCTCAATATGGCCAAGAGACCTTTAGCCATCACCAGTTCTATGAGTCTGTGGGACCGGCAATGACAAAACTATTTCCTGTGTACACATTGCACGACGTACAAAAACCCCTATTCCTACCCAAATTCTGTCTGTTCCCGTAGGTCTCCCGTAGGTTTGTATGATAGGTTAGGGTGTTAGGATAACTAGGGTGTTAAGTAGTTGCTGTAGGTTTATAATCAGTAGGGTGAGGTAACCATAGATACCAGGCTCAATTGTTACAAACTTAGCCACACTGTATGCATTTGGAATAACAGCCGTACTAAGCTGTAAGTCCCGGTGCGTACAAGTATTATAAAAATAAACTGATATTTGTATACAAGCTTTTTATTAATGAACTACTCGCTAAATTTCTTCTCTTTTTCTTCTTCGTGTCGCGGGCACGACTACTTTAGATCTTGTTGGCTCAAAATATTGCCACTTCCACGTTGTCGTCGGTGGCAGCGCAGAGGTCACTTTGACTGCATGTTTTGGGTAGGACAAATAAGGCAGGATAGGACGTGGAGCATGTTTTGCAACATAGCTTCACAGCCACACCCTACTGGAGCATCTCCCTGCAGGGTGTAAACTTCCGTGGTCGACACGGAAGCATTGTTTTCACACAAAAGCAGCAATGCCCCACAGTATTTCTTGTTGCTATAATGTGCTTCGTTATATTTTTCGTCGCTTCTATTTTGTATTGTAGGTAGGTATATAATAATAAACTAAATTGGTTAAACAGAAGTTCAAAATAAATTAAATACAACTGCGGCTCCTCGAAGTACTATTGTTTACGAAACTGACTTTTCAAACATTTGTAAGTCAAATGTCATTTTCTTCGGCCATCTTTGTCGTGTCTCACTTGGTTCAGTTCGGTTGGCGCCGCCGTAGAAAGAGATGGGGGGGGGGGAATCTCTCCTGACGGTCACGTGTCCTGACGCGATGCCCTGACGCGAGTTTAACATTTTTTACCCATTACAAAAAGTGTTCAACGCCGCTAAAGAAGTTTTCACTTCAAAAATTGTATTTGGTAGCCAAATTTTTGAGTAATTTTATAGGCTATTTAACATTACGCTACGACCTTGAGGAGCCGAGCAAAAAGGAAAAAAGTCAGTAAAAACGCAATGCCAAAACGAAGTCACGGGGCACTGCTATGTATAGGATATATTTTATGTCAAAGCAAGAAATTTCACTTGGACAAAGTCTGCAGAACCTAGTAATATTATATTTGTTTGCCGGTACACAAAAATAAACCAACCCATACATTTGTTTCTGAACTGCCAAAAATGATTAACGCCGACAGAACCTGTAGCAATATGGCGTCTAACGTCTTATTTACCGACAGACTACTTTATTTATTTCCTCTTACAACTTACTTAGGGGTCGTCCTAATGATGTATCGTTGTAATATATGGCGATTAACTTGCATTTCTGACCGGCCCCTTACGGTGCAAGTGCAAGGATATTGTTCGGAACGAATGTTTCTTTCTCACGCGATCGTATTTTAGGAGAAGAATTAAGTGGTTAGCTGTTCTGTGATAGATTTGTTGCAGTTTTCGTGGTGATGTAGTATTTAGGGTGTAGGTAGTGTATGCGTG
This sequence comes from Amphipoea oculea, assembly GCA_945859645.1. NCBI lineage: Eukaryota > Metazoa > Arthropoda > Insecta > Lepidoptera > Noctuidae > Amphipoea > Amphipoea oculea. The sequence continues at coordinate 10,262,812 of OX243876.1, forward strand.
ATAAATATCGGTAAAAATCCTTGCCCATGATTCAGCAACAGACTACAGAGGGGCAATTCTCGAAATTTTAAGAACGTTCAGTGTGATTTCAGTCTAAATCTGTTAAAAATACCTCTAATTTTCCGACACTTTTGACAAGTTCTTGACATTGATTGTCGCTGAGATGAGATTATTAAGACCAGATTTTGAACGTTTTTAATTACGGGATTTGGCCGTCAGGTCTGTTGTTCAATCATGGACAAGGATTTTTACTTCATTATCTAGGTAGACGTTTTAATGATGCAAGCTAGGTCTTCTTTTACGATGTTGGGAAGGTACTGAAGAAGAGATGTTTAGTAAAAAAAAGAGGGTGTGTACTTATGACCATTCGATAGAAGTGAAAACTTATATTAGCCGAGTATACACGGTTCAGCGCCGAGTCAATTCAGCGTCACCGACCGACTGTTGCCGAGTATACCCGATCCGGCGGCACCGACCCGACCGTGACGGTTCAGTTTCCTTGACTGTTCAGAAAAAGCGCAAAATGCGCCTAAAAAGTTTTCACTTCAAAAAGTATTGACAATTTAACGATCTTTCTTTTCGATAGTAGGTAGGTAGCTAAATGTAAATTATATCCATAGCTAGGTAGGTACATTAAACTCACCTATCCAATACAAAACAACTGCGTATCTTATATGGCATTGACGTCATTGAAATAATTTAATGAGGTAGATACTTAATATCTACGTAAAATTATTGTTTCTATGCACATGTGCAAACATAAATAACATCACGCCTTGTTCCCCAGAAGGGTTGCATAGATGTGTACTCACATTTTGCCAGTTATGGTTAAGTCCCGTGTAATAGAGGACGAGCCTGTTACCTTCGACCAGGCACAAATCCAGACTCTGGGCTGCTACTGAGAAATTTCAGATAGAAAAACCCAGTAACACTGGCCGACCTGGGAACTGAGACAAAAAATCTCATTCTCAGCAGTTGCACTTGCGACTATCTACTAGACGAACGAGGCGGGCACATATAAAATGTGTTGATATTTCATTTAAAAATAGTGGTAGCACACGTTTCATAAAATAAGTTGACGCCAGTATTTTCCGTGCTAATTCGGACGCCCTGTTCAAAATAATATTGGAATTCAGACAATCCAAATATTTGTGATGACTCAATTATTTGACGCTAAAAAAATGTTTACACATTCTTTGTCTGCGGTTTTCAAGAGTATTTTCCGCTTATTTATTGAGGCTATGATTCCTGTTTACATGTTGTGAGTTTCTATTTTTTTCGTGTCTATGGATCATGATTAGTCGCTAGGCGAACACTTGGTAATTTGTTTACAAAATGTGTTCTACTTTTTTTAAAATTTATTTATTTCTAAAAAATTTGACCTATTACAATCTTGTTTTAGCCACACAACGAAAACCTCTCGGGATTTATTTGTGTGCTGGCGATATACCTCTCAATAAACCAGGCGTACCACAGCATACCTAAACAATTTTTAATTGCATCCCAGTCCACCAATGCGTGGACAAGACTAAGTAATACCCGTGTACAGCAGACTTATAATAAGGCTTATGCATTTTTTCTTCCGTCTGTTGTCCACGGAACGGTTCGTTTTCAATTAACGGTATAGAGATTTTCCACGTCGTCGGTCCTAATCCGAACCGGCTGTAATGGAGCGCAAAAAACCTCTTGACGTTTTTTCTAGGCTGTGTGTATTGAAAATTTTCCTTTTTTTTTGTATGGACTATAGAGTGTACGTACAGGATTTAATTGAAAAACGTCCGTTATGACTGGACGACTTGTGAACGTTATTCGGCTTTCAATCGGCCTTTCAGTATTTTGTAGTTTTATTTTTGGAACTGTCAAAAGAAAAACAATTTTCATGCAAAAAAATGGATGTGTATTTTTAGGAAGGGATAATCTTTCAATATTCAGACATATTTTCAACTTCACGCGGTCACTTTACAGTTCATTTTCACATAATAAGTCGTCTGTCTACAATATTTATGAACAATCCTACAGTCCAGCTAAAAGCATTACCATTTATGACCCAGGCAAGCGCACACAGAATACGAAATTCAAATCTCGTTTTAATTTTTCCACCCATAAACGGTTTCAATTCAGCTGGTACTTAAACGTTCCTGATGGTAATGTTCCACGTAGCATTCTCATCTTGGCCGCCATTTTAATTGTGATTACTGGCCCGATGCGCTATTTGTATGCAATATTCGAACCTGGAACGCATTTTAAAATGAAATGGAAAAAAGTGCTGTACAGAGGGTAACAAATAACTGGCTGGCTAGGTACATAAAAATACGAAACTCGAATGTTCGAGTTTTAAATTTTTTTTTGTGAATGGTGTGTCATAGCTCATAGGGGTTAAAAGTTATTAAAACACCCTTTTATTTTATATCGAAGCAATAGTTGAAAATCGATTATTTTCTATCAATTTAATGGTTTTCCAAGAAAAACACATTATATATCAATAACACATTATAATGGAAAATTTGAAATCGTTGTTTTTGTCTAGCCGTTGTTATTTGTTTTTTTTTTATTAGGAAATAGCATCTTGTAGTTGACCTTGAGAGGTTGTAGGTAACTACATAACCGGACTATCCTGTAGTCGTCTTAAGTAAACTCAAAGTCTCCAGCCAGGGGTAACTATAATATTTGGACAAGCAAAGCCCTTTTGTATACCCCAGTGACGTCTGTTTCTCCCTATTATTTCCCACATTTTGGGTCTCACAACAGAAGGCCAATTCTCGTAATTTAAAACGTTCAAAATCTAGTCGCAGTCTCGTCTCAGCGACAAACAAATGTCAAAAACTTGTCGAAATGTAGGGAAATTAGAGCTGTTTTTGACAGATTAAGACCGAGATCAGACTGTGAACGTTTTTAAAAATACGAGAATTGCCCCTCAGACTGTGAACGTTCTTAAAATTACGAGAATTTCCCCTCTGTACTCGCTACGCTATTGTTTATTAAAACATATTGTAAACACATATGGTGCGGATAAAAATGTCAGCAAAAAAACTATAAGTAATCTATTAAAAAGGTCTAAAGAAATGCGTATTTTTATGAATGGGCGCAGGCAATAATCACTCGTCATCATCATTACATTGATACTAACAAAACATTTAGAAACTAATACAACAATGAATTTTACTACGACGCTCAGCAATAAGCAAACAATACGTGACTCAAAGCTCCCGAGCGCCGTAGGGTCCCTAACATCTGGCATCATCTACTTTCTAAAAATAGTTATTATCATATCATCATTCATCATCATTTCAGCCGAAAGACGTCCACTGCTGGACTTAGGCGTCCCCCAAGCACCTCCACTTCGACAGGTTATATGCTTCTCGCATCCAACGGGTTCCTGAGGCTTTCACAAGGTCGTCGAACCTTGTCGGTTAGTACATTATATCATATAGCTATTTTACCCAAACTTAAACTACACCCCGAGGTTCGGTTTGGTTAGGCTGTGATAGTAGCCTCCTTACTAATAAACGTTGTATAGCTTGCATAGCTTTTTCTTCTTCTTTCGAAAGTCAAATTACTGACGACTAAAAGAGAGAAATCGATGTGTAACTATTCATCTGATATAATACGTTTATTAGTAAAGGGGTACATCTTTCTGAAATTATAGGAAAACATACCGAGAGCAATAAAGTAACTACTTGTTTTTATATCGTTCACATGTTATGGGAATTCATTGAGGATAAATTCCTCATGCATTACACAATTATAAAAGTCCCACATTATTTCACACTGGTAAACAAAACAATGATCAATTTGCTAAAAATAGAACTTAATAGTATAGGCACTTCATTTAAATTATTTTCCTTTTTATATTTCACATACTCATTAGTCATTTATTCGTTTATATCTGAATGTATACAAAATAAATTAAAATATAGGTAACCGCTAAGTGCAAAACAAAAACAAACAACATTAATTTTACGAAACTAATTCAATTACACAAACCATACAATAATTTAAATCAGATAGCATATTCAGCCTATTATATTCCCAATTCTGGGACATATATAAATCAGATAGGAATTACAAATAAACTTTATATACTAAATTGACTGACAAACTATTCAAATTAAAATATAATAACCTAACCTAACTAAAACTATTACCAAACTAAAATATGGAATCGAAAAATTCCTCTCCACCGCTGTCGACTGGTAATGTACCCAAGAGACTGGCGGGTGGTGGCCATGTTGTTTGGCAATGCTTAGCCTCTGGCTACGGGCTGTATCAACCAGCCGTTTGGAGATTACAAATTGCAGATGATTATGACCACCACCAGAGGGCTGCCTGTTACTTTGCCACTTAAAGAATCACATATAGAGACAACTGGACATGACTAGTGACTAGTCGCTGAAAACCAGCGCTGGGGCTCTGTCCTGCATAGGGTCGCAGCATAATGCTGAGCGATAGCCGTTTTGCGTGGATGTGACGCATGTTTCCCCCTACCTTTTTATTTTATCTTTGTGTTTTTGTTCTTTTTGCGTCATTTTCACCGCAAATAAACGTATTTTCTTTCTTTTCTTTCTTTCACTTTTCCTAATCAACAGGTTAATTCAACTGTAATCATTATTCTCCTGCCTTTCTGCATATCTTCTGCTTCAATATCTCTAAAATTAGCAGTCACCTCGTTTCTCTTCCACCACTTTCAGACTTCCTCTTACTTAATTTCTTATTCTATCCATTTCAAGTCCTTCAGTAGGTACCTTAATCAAAATCAGTTTCACTTAACCACGTCCACTTTGCGTCGCGTGTCTCCGAGGCCATTATTCAGATGGCCTGGCTTCTTGGATGAGTTGTGTGTCGAAACACGCGAGCTCTCGTGCTCAGATGGGAGCAGATTGATCCGGCCCGGTCATTAAGGTGAAAGGCTCCCTGAGGGAGTAGCATGGGGTAGCCCTGTGAAAAATAAGTAGTTAGGTCTGTGTAATGGGTTGTATTTTTAAGGCGGGTGTGGGTTGGTAAAAGATAAACCAACCAGTTTTTTACATAAATTAAGTTTAAAGAAACAATTTTTTTTTTGTATAACGATAACTAAACTACTTCTACTACTACTATTTGTGCCATAAACAGGGAAAATGGTCTATCCATAAAATGTGTAGGTAGGTACTCCCCACAAAAATAGGTCTGCTCATAGCTTGTTTCATAGAGTGATTTGGTTAGATATACCCATCTATGACTACATGGATAAACCTAACCACAGATAAGAGATGTCTGTGAAAACCTGATCGGTTTCACGAAACTTGGTGAAATAAAATAATGAAAAATGTAGGTATTGGTAAAGTTATCCTCCGAATCGTCGCAGATGCTTTTTACTGGTTCAGTGGGCATTATGCAAAAGACTTTCCAGACTGAAGTAATGACCTACCTAGATGACCAGTGAGCCTTGACGTTTGTCTGAATATCTTAAAAGATAAAGTTTTTCTATCCTCCTGGGTTTTGTGACCTAAAAGGCACACTTGACTAAACTTTACGTCCGTGATTTGCATATTTTTAGCCATCTGAGTACCCAGTCTGTACTTTTGCAAAGTTTCTTGGACGCCAGTCCGGTCATAAAATTGTTTTAATGTTTGTTCAAAATAATTAAAATTGAAGGAAAGTCAGGAGACATGATAAAAGATAAACATAACTCTGGGGAAACACGAGTCAGAATTATTTTATAACGTAACGTAACATCACGCCTTTAATCCTCGAAGGGTTAGGCAAAAGAGAACCTATAGTACACCCATATTTTGCCAGTTATGTTTAAATCCCATGTTACAGGGAATAAATATAAAAAAGAGTAGAGGAGAGAGGGAGAGAGGTGAGAGAGTTAAAATATTTTTTATTTTAATGAAAATTGACAAGCACTTTATTAACACAGTATTATCAGAACTAAAATATAATAATTACAATACTGATTCAGTTGCATCTGGTTAGACTGAAAGCCGACCCGAATATAGTTGGGAAAAGGCTAGGCAGATGATTATCAGTACTAAAATATACGGCTGTTCTCAAAAGTGGGGTTAGGTTTAAAGGGGTACTCAGGATTAGCTATATGTTCAAAACCCAGCGCTGGTTGGTTTCCTTTGAAATACCTAAATATTGGAAACTCTTTTGAAAGCTTTGTTTCCAGAAGCAATTGACCTTTATACGATTTATTGGTTTCAGAATATTGCATACGACATAATCGTACCTACACATAAAACCTTCCAAAATAAATACATCCACCTCAAGGTCCTCAATTCGCATGTATCATGAATTCATTACAACTGATAATCTTTGTATACAAGGCTCTTAGTGTCACGCGGGGAAACAATGGAGGTACACGCATACGAAGCCTTACTGGTGTCGAACAAGATTGTGAACGAGGGTCAGAGTTTACTCGTAAGCCACCGAGTATTTGTAAACTTTGATCTTGTAAAGCGAAAGGGATCAGATCTGAGGATATTATTGTTGTGGTTATCATGAGGTGACGTAGGGCTAGTATTTAAAGTAGATACTTAACTTGGTTTTATAATCACACTAATATTATAAAGGCGAAATTTTGTGTTTATACGTTCGTTACTTCTTCACGCTCAAACGGCTGGACCAATTTTGATAAAACTTTGTATGAAGGTAGCTGATACTCTTGATTAACACATAGGCTACTTTTTATCCCGGTATTCCCACGGGATCGACATTAACGCGGGTGAAACCGCGGGGCGCAGCTAGTGAATCAATAAAATGCACCATGAATTTACTGACTGTAACGGTGTCACATGAAACTCTTTAAACCATCATGGACAGAATTAAGTGCGTCATTGGATAGAATTGTTACATTTGCACAACAAATTAGCGTTTTTACCTATAGGTAAACCGTAGAATAAGAAAATAATGGTTTAGTCAGAACCTATTTCTATTTCCTACAATACTGATGGAATGACTGTAATCCTTACGGTCTAACAATTTATATGATGCAACAATTATTAATGTTATGAAATATCTTCAAAGTCATCATCAACATCATTGCAGCCGAAATACGTCCACAGCTGGACATAGGTCTCCACCAAGCACCGCCACTTCGACCGGTTCTGTGTTTCCTGCATACAGCGGATTCCTGCTTCTGCACCTCCAAATCATTAATTCAAAAATAAACAGACCAATCTTCTCATCTGCAAAGCAATAAAAACACATCCTCTATAATAGAAAAAAAACCTAGACAAAAGGGAACGTAAATATGCGTTCGTACAGCGATCAGGAACGTCATTTCACGTCATAAATCTCGTTGATCCCTGCAAGAGATCAACCCGGTACAACAGGGATGATGAATGTGTATTTTTTACCAAATTTATTTCAGCTCTAGAGAATACGCAGCGTAGAGAAATGCGTTTCGTAATGGAAAATATTTACTGTTTTTTTTTTCCATTGTGGTAATCTATACGAATTGTTTTGCTTTTAGTGTAGGCGAAGTTATTCATAAGAAAAAAATCTGTATAGAAAAGCATTAAAAAAAAGAATGTTAAACACTTGTTTTTCAAAATTATGAGCCATTTTCATCCAGAGCTGGGTCTAGGTCTCCATTTCATTTTATGCCCACGGATCAATATAATTAAATTACACAATCAATATATTTCATTTATAATATTATAACTTTTGAAATATTGTTGTAGTGTGTGATCTGCCTTAGTTTCGAAATTAATATACAACTAATAATTATTTACACTAGGCACTAAATTAAATGACTAACTAATTAACTATACAAATAAATACAAAAACAAAAGGACACTCAGGCCTTCGAAGTACTCGTCCGCATCGCTGTCATCCGGAAATGCCCAGAAAACTGGCAGCATTGCCACGTTGAATGGCAGTGCTTATTCTTTGGCCAATTAAAAATTACATAATTAAATACATACTCGTATGTCGAAATAATGCTGAAATACTGAAATAATATGATGTAATATGCAATGACACTATACTCTGAAGCAAATACCCATGATTAGATTAGTCAAACTATCGATTTTAATTGATAAGCAAGCTTGACGTATTGCCACAAAAAATATGATGCAAATCGTAAAAGGATGACATTCAATGACTAATGTTTTTTGCACTCGATCCTTCTGACATTGCCAATCCTTTTATGTAAAGCGAGGGACACACTGACGGACATTATAATGCGGACTTAAAAAAAACAAAGTTGGCTATCATTAATCATCATAAGTTGTAATATATAGTCACGTGTTCTAAGACCATTTCGAAGTAACATTTGTACCAGGAATCGTAATGACGCACAGAAAGCGGACGGACGGAGATTTTTCTGCAATGATTCTCGTTATATGTAAATTTTTGAATCATAACCCATTATCGTGGGAATTTGGTATGGGATTGTATGGTGTATGGTTAGCAAAGAAATATTTTAAGATAGGTAATTATAATGTTATTATCAGTAATCGAATATTCATCATATTTGTTGTCCCAAAACCGTTAAAATATATGAAAATCAAGAATCTTAAATTAATCTGGAAAAACTGGTCGGAAAATATATATACCATGGATTTCAGTCCAGTTATATGAAACTAGCTGTTGCCCGCGACTTTGTCTGCGAACCAGGATGAAAAGTAACCTATGTCCTTACCCAGGTTAGGTCTATCTGTGTGTCAAATTTCATCAAAATCCGCTCAGCCGTTTTAGCTTGAAAGCGTATCAAACATACTCACTTTCACATTTATAATATTAGTTAGGATTAGGATGTACGATGATGGCAAAAATAAATTCTAATCGCAAAGAGAAACTTTTTTTTACATAACATTCAGATTTCCATGAATTTGTTAACACTATAATTGTTTTGTTAGTTTAGGTTTTAGCGTTGATATGTGACATCCTACCAATTTTAAAAGGCTCTAATCATTAAATCAAATGACAAGAAAAGTCAACGAAGTCGACCTTAGCATAGCAAAAACTAGTTTTAAATTCAAATTCAAATATCTCGCGTCACCTATGTCACTCAATTAAAAATGTAAATATATGGAAATTATATTGGAAATGCGCAAGTAAAATTAAGTAGTTAATTTGTTGTTGCTAACCATACACTTTGTAGTCTCGCATAACCAAAGGGCTTCTGCGAAAAGTTTTGCTAAGAAAACTTGATGAGTAAAATTAGTTTTAAGAAGCGCTGAGTTTGACTATTTATAAGTTAGCCAGTTCTGGTAAGGTAGAAGTACTGGTGGTTTCAGAAAGAAATATGAATCGTTGTCTATTTTTGTTCCTTTATTAAAACTTTGACTGGAAGGTTCAACACAGTGGCAGGGTATTAACTTGGTTGACTAAATAAGATCGTGTAGATACTTTTTCTTGAAAACTGTTGCGAAAAGTAGCCATGATTAGTGACTGGCACATCCGAAGCCAATTTTAATAGTCATTTCGACACAGTCAGGTGGCAGGGTGTAGTTTATTAACTTGTTTGACTACATAAGTTAGTGTAGGTACTTTTTCTTGAAAACTGTTGCGAAAAGTAGTCATAATTAGTGACTGGCATATTCAAAACCAATTTTAATAGTCATTTTCTAGTTTATAAAAATGAAAATCACTTACTGACATGCATTTTCTTTCATAAATCAAAGAAAGTAGGTACCGATGTACAGATGCCGCCAGCACATCAAGCTACCCGAAACTGTCAAATTTTCCCAATCAACTTTGAACCTTTTGCTTTAGCGATAAAGTTGCAAATCTATTAAAGGACAGATTGTAGTAGCTTAATGTGCTGGCGTCTATACAAAGTAATTATTACCAGCGCTGGAGCTCTGTCTCGCATAGGATCTTAGCATTATGCTGAACGATGGCCGTTTTACGTGGGTGTGACGCATATTTTCCCCCAAACTGTTCATTTCTTGTGTTCTTTCTCTGCGTTATGTTTACCGCAAATAAACGAATTTTCTGTCTTTTCTATATTAAGTGAAAACTCCTTATACCTACATTAGGTACTGTATCCTTCTCAATTTTGAGATGAACATTTCAAGCATTTAAAGACTCAGAAACTTGGTAATGAAAGGCACCCACGTGCGTACATACACTCAAGTAAAGACGCAGGTTACGCCTCGCATGGAAATATAGTGTTACCGGTATTACGCATCTGTGGAACCCATTTAGAGCACCTACTACAACACAAGCATAAGCAATGAGACAATGAGTAACAATACTGGTACAGACGCCAGCACATAAAGCTACCCGAAACTGTCAAATTTTCCCAATCAACTTTCAACCTTACCCTTTAGCGATAAAGTTGTAAATCTATTAAAGAAATTTGACAGATTATTGTAGCTTGATGTGCTGGCGCGTGGCGTCTGTATTAGATATAAAATAGTCGTGCCAGCGACACGAAGAAGAAGTATGCTGGTACTAAACCAGCACCCTTATTGCGTAACACACTATCTATCTTAATCTGAATCATTTTGAAGGATATTGCTAATCCACGGCTTCATATGTTCCAAAAATGTGTCTGCTCAACAACGTAAATAACGCAATGAATGTTGTTGAACTGTCAAAATGAAACCTATTGCTCCTGATAGTGTGATACGCAGACGTAGTTTCCCTTTCTTTATACCTCAACATTATTATGCCAGTTACCTTTAAGACATTTCGTCATCGCGATAAGGAAAAAAAGAAATCAAACATCAGTATAAAAATAACACTTATTAATAACGCTTTCCTGGAACGATCGATATTATGCAAAATACAAGGCATCGTGTATAACAGCGAAGGCCGTTCGTCGAGTGACTCATACTGGAATTGGGGCATTTCGTTCTATGGTTTACGTACTCTTGTAGCAAGGTGGGGTAATTGTAATAGCTCGTGACTAATATTAGAAAATGTACTAATTTTACAGCTATTGTAGTAGTTTTTTGTGAACCTTGAACTTTTGTATGAATCATAGATACATGTTTTAGATTGCTACTGTTATTTTGTTTTTACATTATTTTTATCAACGTGAGTCAGTTGGGGTAGGTTAAAGATTAACTAATGTACGGTAGCCTAGTGATAATAGCCACGACTTACGAGTTGTAGGTCGTAGGTTCAAACCCAGACTGGCGCTTTACTTTGTGTAAATTATTTCATCACCACGGCTCTCAAAACGGTAAAGGAAAACATCGTGAGGAAACCGGCATGTCCTCGAACCAAAAATTCTAAGACCTGTGACATCTACCAACCCACACTGGGCCCGAGAGGTAGATTATAGCCCCACTACCTCTCGAAGAAAGAAGGCCAGTGTCCCAGCAGTGGGAACATGATAGGCTGATTATGAATGTACTATAAGGAAAGATTTAAAGATTTATCGGTTAATTGACATGAGTAATAGTGAGGAAATGGTTATTCCATAAGTTGTTCGAAGATAACTCGATATCGAATAGAGATATAGACTTAGTAGTCTATACTCTAGATTCACACGACAAATCAATCGTTTTCTAGTGAAAACCTTGAAACAAAATGATGTATGTTAACACATCATTTATGTTCTCAGTGTGTGAAACTTTTGTAACAAAAACTTGTAAGTAAAGTAACTTGTAAAGTACTAATTTCACAGCTGCTTTACAAGTTTTTGTTATGCAAAACCTTGAACTCTTCACATGACTCACAGATAGAGGTTTTAGATTGTTACAGTTATTGTAAAAAGTGCCTATTTTTATATTGCGTGATTTGGTTGGGGTAGGACTCAAAGATTAGTCACGTCAGGAAATAGTTTCTTTTGCAGTCACTTCTTTGTGACTAAAGATTATTATTGTCATCTGTATCTACAGTTTTATAGCCTTGATTGATTCATCGACACAGATTCATTGAATCACTATTAAGCCAACGAGATGACGTGGTTGCAGGAATTGCAGTTTCCATTGCGGAGTGATTAAGAGGTCAATTTCTTCGTGACTAAAGATTATTATTGTCATCTGTACGGGAAGTTTTATTACCCGGATTAATTCATCGAATCACTATTAATACAACAAGCTGACGTGTTAAGGCAATTCCAGTACTCATTGTGTAGTGATTAAGAGGTCAATTACCGTTTATAAAACATTCAAAATCTAGTCGAAATCTCATGCAGCGACAATCAATGTTAAAAATGTAAGTAAATTAGAAGTATATTTGACAAACTGAGACAGAGTAGAATGCGTAAGTTCTTTAAAACACGGGAATTACTCCTCGGGAATTATCGAAAAATGCAAAGGTTTTAAAAAAAATAAGGATCCACTTCTTTTTGAACCAAAGAACAAAGGATTCTACCCGAAATAATATTTAAAACCAGTGAAATATATAGGTCATATTCCGTTCTGACCTCATACAGGTAATCGATATGATCCAAAATAAATACACGTACATGTATAAAGGTGTGTACGTATGTATGTATATATCACGCCTATTTCCGCATCGTGGATGGATATAAAAATTATATGGCTCGAGTTTATTGCTCTTCACTTGATTTATACGGACTATGGTTTAAATAAAAATGGCGCAAAATGTTGGGTTTATTATAGGATGCATAAACTACTTTTTTAATAGCTTTTAACGCTTTCATATATGCCTACCTATGTTAAATCAATTTTTCATGGCCTATAGAGGGGTCGTTCGAAGTTTGGTAATCAGTCGGTTTATTCTGTAAAAATGTCACTGTGAAAACTTAAGTAAAGTGACCTGTCATTCCACCTGATGCAAAGATTGACACTATTGACAGCTCACTTCACCCAAGTTTTAGAAAGAAAAGAAAGAAAGAAAATACGTGTTTACGTTTTCACTTTGAGATTTGATTTTTACAGAAAACTTTAGATTTTACAGAAATCTCATTCTTGTCAATCCTTGCATCAGGTTGAAGGACAGATTTTTACAAAATACATCGGCTGTAGTCCCTATAATGACAGTGATGCTTGTACGGTTGGTACAGTCACGTCTATAAGTATGTATACACTTGGCTTTAATCAAAGGCGAATTTCTCCTTTATTTTTGAATGAAATTTTATGTTCTTACGAACATAGTATTTTCGAACCCATACGTTTATGTTAAGTGTCGTATTTCAACGTTGCATTCGTTATTTCACGAAAAAATCGCAATTGAAAATTGCCAAGTGTTGACATATTGGTGCTCGTGACTTACTTGTAATATTAATTTTCTGTAGGAAAACGAACATTCAAGAGTAATTTTCAAAATCGATAGACCTTTTTACATCAAGTAATTACGTCGGTACGGGAAATGGGTGCTACCCAGATTTAATCTACACATGCAAAATTAATTCAACAATAATAATTAAGCAGCAAAGCCCACAGAAAATTACTTATTCATAAAATTAACATTGCCTACTGCAATTTCGCCATTTGTAAACCTAGATGTATAAAACTGACGTATACTTCAATAAATAGCCTAGGTTATTTACATATATTAGGAGGTTCACTACTTCAGGCACGCCACTGAAGCACGCACGCCTGAAATAAATGATGTTTAGCAATATAGACTGAAGTAGCTACTTTTCAATATCGTCCAGACGACGCAAATCACTTGATTTCTCATATAAACTCCAAATAATGGCAACAAGTCTCTAAACAACGTAATATGTTGGGCAAACCTTGTATTACTGAGAAAGTAAATGATTTAATATCTGTATCAAAAGGTTTAAATTTAGATACATATTTATTTGATTACATACTTATTTACACATTGTTATGGTAGAATGTGATTTAAAGAACTATTGTTGTTTGTATCACCTCGTATACCCATATTCAAGCAAATAAATGACTTGATATGATATTTTTACATAGGTACCTTATAGTACCTACAGTATTTGTCTCTCCTTCCCCTTTTTAATCCATCCAAAGGTTGTCTTTAAAAGATCACTCTTAGCGATAAGACCGCCCATTGTGTCACCCTTTGTAAAATTTCTATATTTATGTATGTAATTTATTCTTTATTATGTACACCATATTATGGTGTACATAATAAAGAGTTTTCTATTGTAAAAATTAAGGTAGGTACCTCCGTATTTTATGTCCAAAGTAAAATTAATTTAGTATCTTGCTGGCAACTAGATGTCTGCCACGCTTCTTTCCTTCCGTCTTTCGCTTTCAACCCGCCTAAATTTTCAAGAAACAAAGAAAATGTAATGAAATTATTTATTTAATTTTAATATCTGATTAACCGACATAAAGGTATAAAAAAAAAAGACGGGTTGCACTCCGGGAGTGCCGGCAGAAGTAAAAACTTGAATATTAACGTTGAAATAAATCAATTATTAATTTAATTAATATTACTCATTTTTTTTCAATATTTCTGCGTCATTGAAGGTTTAAACCATTCATTAGTTAAAATGCTCAATAGGCCTTTAAAACATTCGATCATGGAATTATTATGTACTACGGTACGTAGTACATAATAATTCCATGCATTCGATAAAAAAATTTATTCATAAACGCTTCATAAACGTTCTATAACTAGAATGTCCTACAACTTCTAAATGTTGCCATTATAATGAAGTCATCCAACAAATTGGCCAACACATTAGGTAAATCGGCATACGAGAATATCTGTCTACGAACCGAATATTTGTGTCCATAGACATTATTACGTATGAAAAACTAATTTATTGTCTACAGTTTCAACAGTTTTGACGCGACAACGTCATGGACGTCATGGAAACAATATGAATATGTCAATGAATGAATTTGATATTGTATGTGTCAAACTAAAAAACTTTTGAATATTTTTTTTGTATTTAAAATAAATGAAATTAAGACCGGAGACTAGTTGCAATAAAGGGCAAAGAATTGAATATTGGTTGGAGTAGGATAAAGTGTGTACCTACTGTTACAGCTAAAATGTGTTCAAAGTAAGTTATGTTTTGTAAACATTCTCAATTTCTTATACTTATGCTTGCTTTTGCTTCTAATCCTTATATTTTTTGGAAGAATTGGTCAGGGAGAGGTCTCCATAATAGAAAATAAAAACACTGACACAAGCACTAACGCTAAACAGGGGCAGCCTGGCATGATTTACGAATCAGGTGCCTATCCAATTTACAATTTTACGAAGAACTTCGTTTGCCTGTACAAAACTCATTGTAACAAAAAAAACCCGCCATAAGAATAATAATGACTGTTATTTTGATGCCGCTACTGATTAATTAAATCAGTATAAATAGGATAATGAAGAGAAAGAATTTATAACATTAGTTTTGTATTTCAGGTCAATATGACTAGTAAGGATGGTGCTTCACTACGAATAGCAGAAAATGAAACGGCCTACAGAAGAGATGGCAAATGAAAAGCAAACATTTTAAAAATGTTGTTCTACTTGCACAAGTTTTAGAAGCCAAATTAGAGTTTAGAGTATTGTTCAGCCGTGAACAGGCAAGAGTTACATACGCCAGCGTCAGCATCAAGAGCGACATACATTCGTTCCACATAAATTAGTAATTAGTAAATGAATAAATTAGTCATCAAGCTGGAGTAGAGTTTGATTCATCTTCCATAATTCCTCTCACTATGGCCAAGACACCTTTAGCCATCACCAGTTCTATGAGTCTGTGGGACCGGTAATGACAAAACTATTTCCTGTGTACACATTGCACGACGTACACAAACCCCTATTCCTACCCAAATTCTGTCTGTTCCCGTAGGTCTCCCGTAGGCTTGTATGATAGGTTAGGGTGTTAGGATAACTAC
Source organism: Amphipoea oculea (assembly GCA_945859645.1). Classification (NCBI taxonomy): domain Eukaryota; kingdom Metazoa; phylum Arthropoda; class Insecta; order Lepidoptera; family Noctuidae; genus Amphipoea; species Amphipoea oculea. Next base: position 10,278,498 of record OX243876.1, read on the forward strand.
GGTGTTAAGTAGTTGCTGTAGGTTTATAATCAGTAGGGTGAGGTAACCATAGGTACCAGGCTCAATTGTTACAAACTTAGCCACACTGTATGCATTTGGAATAACAGCCGTACTAAGCTGTAAGTCCCGGTGCGTACAAGTATTATAAAAATAAACTGATATTTGTATACAAGCTTTTTATTAATGAACTACTCCCTAAATTTCTTCTCTTTTACTTTAGATCTTGTTGGCTCAAAATATTGCCACTTCCACGTTGTCGTCGGTGGCAGCGCAGAGGTCACTTTGACTGCATGTTTTGGGTAGGACAAATAAGGCAGGATAGGACGTGGAGCATGTTTTGCAACATAGCTTCACAGCCACACCCTACTGGAGCATCTCCCTGCAGGGTGTAAACTTCCGTGGGCGACACGGAAGCATTGTTTTCACACAAAAGCAGCAATGTCCCACAGTATTTCTTGTTGCTATAATGTGCTTCGTTATATTTTTCGTCGCTTCTATTTTGTATTGTAGGTAGGTATATAATAATAAACTAAATTGATTAAACAGAAGTTCAAAATAAAGTAAATACAACTGCGGCTCCTCGAAGTACTATTGTTTACGAAACTGACTTTTCAAACATTTGTACGTCAAATGTCATTTTCTTCGGCCATCTTTGTCGTGTCTCACTTGGTTCACTTCGGTTGGCGCCGCCGTAGAAGGAGATGGGGGGGGGGGAAATCTCTCCTGACGGTCACGTGTCCTGACGCGATGCCCTGACGCGAGTTTAACATTTTTTACCCATTACAAAAAGTGTTCAACGCCGCTAAAGAAGTTTTCACTTCAAAAATTAAACAAAAAAACGTTTCTTTTTTCGATTTTATTTTTTCTTTCTGCTAGACATTTCCGGACAAAAAAGGTTATAAAAAAAACTTTCTTTATGTACTGTTTCTCTACCTTTAAAACAGGAAAGGTTTATACATTGCGTGCTCAGCCACGGAATAATTTGCATGTTAATGAGGTACCTACAGCTATGTGGATAAAACGTATAGTACAAAATTCGCTACGATTTAAAATAAAAGAATTTTGCAAGTCGCGTTTTGCATGCTCAAGTGACGCATGGCTGTTTAAAGTTATAAATACTTTGGTAAACTGTTTTGCGTGCTTTTAATGTATATTGTATAGCAAATCACTGCTGGCATAATCATCTACGTATTCCGTCTAAATCTGTCTAACCCTTCCGATTTCTGGCCATATTTCCTTAATTTGGGTAAGTAGATAAGGAGTAGAAAACCCGAGTCTGTCCAATGAAGGTTTCGTGATAAATCAAAATAAATCGACCATTCTGGCTATTACCAGGTTGCTACGCATTTTTCCTGTCATCGAAATCTGTCAATTCATTGTTTTTTTCTCAAACATGCAGCAACATAATTTTTTTAGTGCGGTGATGACTAGTTTTACTACTATTAGTGGTAACATCCAAGACTTACGACTTGTAGGTCGTAGTTCGAACCCATTGGCTGATTATGCAAAACATAGTCTTGACTTTCTGAACATCCACGAATATTTCCTCACAGAACATCAAAATTATAAAATTTTAGAAACCCATTCATTCATTTAAAAGTAGTATTGAAAAAAGCAAATAGGTATGTACGAAGCATGAAGCGAGAATCAACGCAGACTGTATTTACTCTACTGTTGTAAACACACAATCCTTTTTGACGTCCTCGCCTTCACAATGCAACATCGCCTTTCTTTTTGAACCACCAACCACTTTCAATTTCATTCATTGTAAACCGCTCTATTCAGCATTTTTCCTTTAAATTTTCGCCACAGAATTTATTTACAGTGCTTTGCCTTTAATCGAAGTGTCCGCGTCACTTCGGAAGGTAGACGGGGGACAGTAAAGATAAATACCACTATCTCGACTTAATGGCTTTCTGTCTTACGCTTTAGAAGGGTGTCCATCCGAGCTGCGTCAGGTCAGCGAAACTTTGATTTGTCTTCGTTATGTCGACATATCTGTTCACGTGTACAGAATTTTGATCTCCGTATTCAATTTATCGGATACGCTGTGGTTTTATTTGGTAATTGAATGGGCACCATTTGTCGTAGTCTTTTGTCATTAGGCGTTTTATATCCTTTCTTCCTCTATGGGCGAGAGGAAATATCGAATAAATCAGTCTCTAGTTTTCTCGCTCGTTGTAAGAATCGAAGGAGGGAAATTGGGTATTTAGAGGCGCTCCGAGAAAATGGGTGAGGAAATTGTCACTTTCTACACTTGTTGCATCCGAAGCAATAAAATACATCACACGACAAAACATGTTGCTTGAAGCAATTTTGTCAAAGGTAACTACTTATTCCTGCACCTTCGTTTAAATACAAATATGTTATTTACTAGATTTTATTTTCCCATTTTCATTTTCCATTAAATCCATTGGTCAGTTCAAGCTATATAAATTTCCTTTTATACGCCAAGTGGGTGCTGTTATAGTGGCGTCATACTGAATAAATATTCCTAAAGCATAACATACTCAAATATTTAAAACATGTACGCCGTCTCCATCGCGAGCAGGGCTATTTCACACTACTTGTTTTCTCGCGAACAACATTTATACTCAAGACTTATGCGAACCGTGTGCAGGGTGCATTTTTCTGGCTTCTATTATTCACCGACACAATGCAATATAGACTTTGTTATTTAACCTTTTGGGAAGGATTTCGTTTGTTCACGATAAAACAAATAAGTCACCGTCGTCACCTGAGCAAACGTAGCGGGGCCCCACAACAAGTTTATATCAATTTTCTACCGAGTGCGTCTGGATGGTGGAAAACACTTAACCGTGGATGTGAGCCTTTATGTTCTTTTAGAATAAAACTGTTTTATTCCTTCCAGTACACTTTGAGAAGGTAAATTAAAAAAAATACGACGTTCGTAGAAGAGATGGGAAAGTGAAAAATATTTTTATTTGCGTCTGAGGTTTTTGTTTTTATGGATGTTTTATTAACGGTTCGCAGACAAATCAACGTTCTGAATAAGGTTTTATGAATAGAATCTCATTTGATAACACGTTTGCGAGGTTTAAACATGACATAAAAAGATTAAACATGAAGATAAAAACCCTTATATAATATGTATTTACCTACTTTAAATAAACAAAGAAATATGAGTCATTGTAATGAATTGTTTGTACGCGTGGGCAAATGTTTGTTGGTCGAGTTTTCTCATACATTTGTACTAACTAAGATATCCAAGTTATACATAATTTACGACAGCCATTACTATAGTAACGTAGATTAGTAGATTCGTAGGTATGATATTCGGTTATGACATTGTTCATATTGATTGGATTCGGTGTACATAGACCAATTTGCTAAGTAAACAGTTTTGGCAAGCATCTTGTAAACAGGCGTTTCTTATTGTATTAGCAGAGAAAGCTTTCATTTGTTTATTTAATGGATTAGAAAAGATGGTATGTGTAAATAAATGATGATATTATTATGATCTTAGGCAAACATTTTTTAAGAAGCTGTTTTGCATTTTTATCTAAAATTTTCTCAATTTTTTTAGCTGTAAACACAAAATATCTTCACTTTCACATCTATTTTACATTACATACATTATAATATCGAGTTCTTTGGTATACGTTGGTATAAAGTAAGCAAACAAAAACGTAGAAGTAAGGTGGTACCTATAACCATGTCAGTATATGCTAACGAATTTTACGACTCAGACTCATATGTATATGACGTAGTTTGTACAGGGGGCATAGTGTTTATGTCTACAGCTACTGAAAATTATAGTATTGTCATCCGAATTACATATTCATACAAAGTTTCATTTCGATACAACAATTATAAGTAGGTTAAAATTGACTTCCAAGATTTGATTACATTGTTTGTTAGCCACAAGTGAAGTGAATTAAAGCGTGTTAAAAATTAACCCAGCACGGGTTGCGAAAGTATTAAGCTGTCATGCCTGCAAAAAATGACTAATTCTGTTAAAAACCTTTCGCGTCAGGGATAAATTACATTATTGCAGGCGTGACACGTCAACCGGCTAAAAGGAGTAAATTTAGTTTAGAAAAATTAAAGCAGTTTTATTCATTAACACCAGTTGACGTCGAGTTTTGGTGAAATACACCTACGAAACATCCTGTAAACACCTACCATAGCAACAAAGGTACCTACTATTTTTCGCCCAAAAGGATATTTTGTTTGTCACACAAACAAGTTGTCCTTGATTGGGGACGAACCGAGTTCGGATGAAAGTCCTTGGTGGATTTTTTTCATGTTTGTTTTGTTAACAAGAATAAGCGTTTTGCTACAATTTCGTGAGGCCGCATTTTAACGAAGACTTATGGAACGATTATTGTTATTGGGACGTAGTAAGTGGTTGGTCTAGTGCCTATAATTTCATGGAAAATGTTATTTTCTTGCTATTTCAGAATTGTTGTTGATTTCTCTTAGTTTGTAGAATTTGGGAAATTATAATGTTGGAAGATACAGCTGTAGATATAGTATGTGCTCTTGCAAGCTCAAGGGGTGTGCTATTTTACAGACTAGGTATTTGGGAGTTGCTTTTAGAGTTTTCTTAGTTTTAAAATTTGCATAATTTTTGGAAGTTACATGTGTAAGTATAGTATAAGCACTTGCAAGATCAAGGGGTCTGATATTTAACTGGTGTGTAAAAAAAATAAACGCGTTAACTTGAGAACCCCCTCCTTTTTTTCGTCGGTATAAAATCAAATGAATAAATTAGGTAAAACTTAAGCTATTCTCGTTGCCTTGATGTCTATGTTCACGAAGTTAATCTAGAAAGTACAGGTTTCCTGACAACTAAATCGTCGGTTCATAAAAATCCACTTTAATCTACATTTTATTAAGTCACACAAAAATGACTTGAATTTAAATGTTACACCCACAAACGAATACCTTGATTTAAATATGAATGCACGTGTTTCCTGTATGCATAAACTGCCAAGATATAATGACCTAGGTAATCATATCCATATTTGCTTTACATAGTTTGGCAATGTACCTTGAAATACACTAGACAGACAAGAAAATATGATTTATTACTAAAAGAAAAATGGTACCTAAAGTTAGGGACTTTAGAAAAAAAAAAGATATTTGTGTGACGTCTTCATTCGTCCTTATAAACCAAATATGGTACCTACGCGCCACGAAAGATGAGACTTGACTTTTATCATAAACTTTATTATTTCGTAATAAATATTATAATATTGTCAAGAATTTTCATCTAAATGTCATCGATAAATCCCTGAATAGATATATACATTATGCGTAACTATTTCGTACACGACTTACCTACGCAAACTCCCTACTACTGTGCTTGTCAAGTCTCATCTTTCGTGGCGCGTATAGCAAGTATTTAATATCTATTTGTATAGAACAAGATGGTCAAGACACCGACTTCTGGAAATATTTTTGTCACACAAAGAAACGATGGACGGACTGTGTGAATAATGATATGGTTAGAAAGGGGGTGACTACTGAGATGACGTTTTAGACGTCGTACGACGAGAAATATGGAAGAAAAGACATGTTACGCCGACCCCAAATAAATTGGGATAGGGGTAGGAGAATGAAAGAAACTATAGTAAACTTCCCATCACTTCAATGCTTGTATTGAATATTGCCACACCATAAAACTCCCATAAAACGAATCAAAATGTTTGTCCCACAAAATGAACCCTGCAAAAGCCGACAGCACATTTCAGAACTGCATTTTATCGTCTATAATGCGTGTCGTCAGTACCTGTTAAATAAAACTTTGCTCAAGCGTTTAAATGCTCCTCATTTACTTTTAATTTTCTACTATCAACGCTGCGGCGCATCTAAATTATCATTTATTTTTGGGGTTCTGTAGAGAAAAGGAAAAGTTAAAACTCCAATTTAATTTCATTTACATTTGGTTTCATCGTGTGAATGCTGATTCTGTTAAGGTCAGGTTTGAAAATGGAACTTTATTGTAACTATGTGCTTTTCATACTAATATTAGAAATTCGGAAGTAACTCTGTCTGTATGGTACCTTTTCGCGCCTAAACCACTGGATTGGATGGATGTTGATAAAATTTTGCAAGGAGATAGATAGCATCCTGGGGAAGGACATAAGCTACTTTTTTCCCGGTAGCACGTTCCCGTGGGATAATTTCCGACATCCACGCGGGTGCTGCTGCGGCCAGGAGCTAGTATAATATAAACTTGTCTAGAGGTGTTGAAAAAGCCTTCAAGATCTAAGATTGACCGTTAAAATAGTCATATAGACGCCAGCACATCAAGCTACCTGCTTACGCAAGCTAGCAATATAAAAATTTGGTATCATGTATCCAAACGCGTCTCACATATTGAGGGTAGAATTCATATTGGGCCACAGTATTGAGCCAATCATACTCCGGCTTCATTTCCAAACCAAATTATCCAAATTATTTTCCCGCTAAATTACACAATGCTTGTTGATCCTTCGAGCCGGATTCATAGAATCAGCAGCCAAATACCTAAATTCGTAAAACCGCCATATTGAACGCATACTGACGTTCTTTCACTACCCGTGACTGTCAAATACTGTCAAATTTTCCCAATCAACATTGAACCTAATGCTATACCGATAAAGTTGAAAAGGAAACTGTTCAAAAGTGGTCTATGAACCAATAGCGATACTGTTACGATATTTTTGTGGGGATACCTCAACTATACCCTTGTGCAAAGTGGCATCAAAATCTGACCCGGCAGTTTTGAGAAATATAATATTTTAGAATACATAATTTCATGATAACATTAAAAAGTGGTCTATGAACTAATAGCGATACTGTTACGATATTTCTGTGGGGATAACTCAACTATACCCTTGTGCAAAGTGGCATCAAAATCTGACCCGGCAGTTTTGAGATATACATATAATCTTTTAGAATACATAATTTCATGATAACATTAAAAAGTAGTCTATGAACCAATAGCGATACTATTACGATATTTCTGTGGGGATACCTCAACTATACCCTTGTGCAAAGTGGCATCAAAATCTGACCCGGCAGTTTTGAGAAATATAATATTTTAGAATACATAATTTCATGATAACATTTTTATTTTAAAAACGTTTTAAAACGTATTTCTGACTTTATAATACTTAATTAATGTATTTCTTTCCTAGATTTTAGTATTTGTTTCGATTTTAACCGACTTCAAATCCGTTGCGAAGTTTTAAAGATCTAAGCATACATAGGGACAGACAGCGGGAAGCGACTTTGTTTTATACTATGTAGTGATGTATAAAAAGTTTTTTTTTACATACACCCTTTTTTCTACTGCTACATATAGAGTTCCTTCTTATTTTTCGTATTTTGGAGTAATTTTTTGTTTTAAGACGTATCCTTCCTACATAAATATTTAAAAAAAATCCTAAAAATCGGTTAGTACAAAAAAAAAGTTGAGGGGACAATTGACTTTGCCTAGTAGAGAAACACATTAATAAAGTCAGAAATGCCCGTTCAAACCTTACCTAGTGACAATAGGAACACTTGGTAAAGTATACCCTTTCAAACAAAAAAAGAATTTTCTAAATCAGTCCAGGCGTCTTCGAGAAATCGGTGAATATAAATATTAAAAAATGCAAAAAAGATTCCGACGAACTGAGAACCTCCTTTCTTTTTTGAAGTCGGTTAAAAACGAAAAAAAAAAAAAAACTGAAATTCAGCACTGTCGAGGTGGTAAGTCTCTTTGTTTAACAGAAAACTACATTAATTAAGTAATATAAAGTCAGAATTACCCGTTAAAACGTCAAAAATGTAGCAAGAAATGTGAATTTTAAAGTATTATTTTTCTCAAAACTGCCGGGTTCGATTTTGATGCCCCTTTGCACAAGGGTATAGTTGAGGTATTCCCACAGAAATACCTCTACAGTATCGCTATTGGATCATAGACCACTTCCCATACAAATTTTAACAGTCTCCATTAAAGAAAATTTGACAGCTTGTAGTAGCTTGATGTGCAGGCTGGTGTCTCGCGTCTGTACTACTCTCTTCTGTAACTACTCCTATAGAACTATAAGGTTATTGTGACACGTGGCAAAAATCGGAACTAACGCCGCCATATTGTTGTTTAAATAGTCAAGTGACTTTTTACAAAAGAATTGCTCGAATGTTTACGAACAGTGAATCCCTCTGTCAACGTCTTTTGAGCGCCAAAATGTCCTAGTAGCAGTGAAGTTATGATAACTGCGTTTTGACATCAGTCAGATAACGTAAACAATGTTTGATGCGTTGTTTATCGCGGATTGTGGACACTGTTTATACGAATTGAACCATAGACGATGTCAAGCGACAAGAACCCATGTTGCTATTATACAAGTACATATTTACAATCATTTAAGTTTTCAAAATACATATAGTGTTTTTTTTCCGAGAGCCAAAATATAGTGGTTAGGGAAAAAAAATACCACTATTTCAAATGCCCATTAAAAACCAATTGCTTACTAAACCGTATAGACTCCTAAGTTGACAATAAATTCGTGCTTCACTATTGTATAGTGTCGTTCCAGGGACAATTATATGCAAGTGGCCGTTAAAGCAATTGAAACTTTTTGCGTCTGGTGCAGCCATATTTAAGAGTACCGTGTACAAAAGAGGTATGCAGGAAAACGATTATACCAGTACCCTTCTTTTATTTTAGGGATGTGCTATGTTCGATTTTTTGTTTTTAGTTTTCCGGTATTTGATGTCCTATGAAAGTCATAACGACGACTGAACCATATAAAAAGAGATGTACCTTTTTCGTGTAGTATAATATTCTCATATTATTATTTGTTTTATGTATTTTACTCTTACACACGCTGTCTACATATCTTTATCTACTTTTAATCGCATGTATGCTGGAAGAGATTTATTTAGATGTACGCATCACATTTGGACCTCTTTTCTATTATTTCTTTTTTCTTGTCCGTTTGTAAGTACATAAAAATGGTTAAATAAATAAACTAGGCGTAAAAACGCCCCAGAGTCTACTATACTAATACTGCGTTTTAGTCTTTTAATGATGTTCCGTAAAAATACGGCCAATCATAATATACTTAGGTGTTAATCCAATTTAGTACCAAACACGCCCGATCGTGGATTAATCCACGATATCCTTAACGAAATTAATACTTCCGCCTCAAAATTCATAGCTAGCAGATGACGTATAAAATTAGACGTATATGTAGCTTTAATGATATGCTGCTTTTAGTTCCTAGAACTCACTTAACACATATCCGGCATAATTTAGTCAGTCAGTTAGTTAGCCATGCTAATTCTAAGAATTTTATGACAGACGCTAAATAACTAAAAAAATATGATGTCATTTAAATGACCAAATTGGTTTTTTGTGTCATGTGGTTTCGGCTAACGTAAACTTCCCATCGTTTTGCATAGGCACAAGTTTCATACTTACATCATTCACATGTAGGTATATTATTTCTAACTAACTAGTACACCGAAATAATATTTTAACTTAAAAATGACATGGGTTTTCAGCAGACATAATCGAAAAACATTGGCTTTTCTCGCCAAATTGTAAAGCGTCAGTATGCCAAACAAAAAACATCTGGTGTTGAATGACATTGACATTTCAAAACTTTTTTTTTCGCAACCCTAGCACCGAAGCGAGGGAAACATACTCATAGTGCCAATTCGCCACGTGACGGTTCCCGGACGATTTCGATACGAGCTTTTTACTTAGCTACTATGGAGATAATGCTCTTTCTATGTCCTTTTTTACACTGTGAAGTTGAGTGATTATTTTTGGGATCGAAGTGGTAAGCTTTTCCATTTTTATTTGTTTACTTTTTTATAGCAGTAAAAGTTACAAGTGAGGCTTTTTAATTTCTCCTTCGCTGTTATGTGGTGGAAAGCAAACTTTGCGTAACAGCAATGAAAAGTAATTATGAGTTTGTAAACTTGGAAGTTTTCATACGTGTAAGCAAAACTTTTAAATTTACAAAATTGTTGTGTGTTATACTTGAAAGTAATGTGTTTTTAGATGTCTTACATTTCTTCAAGTTTTAACATGTGAAGTAGGAATCTAAACAGCGCGCAGCAGAACCTCAACAAACACTGAAAGTACATTATTTACCCCATCGCAAGCTCGAACAAGTTCTATTTTTCTGTTTCCCTTCGCGCCTCAAAAGCCAAACAATCAATTGCTGCACAAAAAGCCTGGAATTAAGGCAACCCGACGCCATGTACCAAAAAGGCAGTGTCTGCACTAGTTAACACGACGGGCTGGATTACAACACGAAAATAAAATATATTTTCGAGCAAACAGTTTCCAGTAATTTAGCAGTCGTGTCGCAGCCGTGCTGGGCAATTCCACCAATTCCCTTCTATGTTAGCCCTTGGTAACAAGCGGGCGTTAATTGAAAATGGAATTTTTCCCACCTAATCCGGCTCTGTTCGTTCAATCGGCAGATCTTAATACATAGTGGTAGGTGGGTTGTAATTGAATTCGATTGATGATTTTGCCGTTTGGTAGTGGATCGTATTTATTTACTGGTCTCGCTGAGAGAATTTTAGTTAGAAGCCCAATTCATTTATTGTTACTGGCAATTAAATTACATTTATTTCTCACTAGTTCTGCTTTCAAATGTGCACGGACATGTGGTTAGAATTTCATGATATTGTTTGTTTATCTCCAAATAGCATATTTCAATTTAGGTTTCCATTAAAATAAATATTAGGAAACAATTTTTATTGTTGAATTGATCTATTCCAAGTAAAAAAAATTAATGTCCGTTGTAAGATTTTGTTTTGCATACTGTACTGTCCAATCAACTGCCATAATATCGGTATTGTGAAACCAAACGGAATGCATCCAATAATATTGACTGCCAATGTTTTCATCGGAATACTTATGAACAAGAGAATTTTCTCATTTTTTTTTTTAATAACCACTCTGTCGGGTACCTTCTTACTTCATTTAAGATTCTTCTCTCAAAGACTTCTTGGGCATTTAGGATAGTTTCTCGTTTACATTACGTCATGCTTTTGTGAATAATGTTATGCAGATCTACAAGAAAAGTTATAAATTAGTTCATGCTTCAAAAAAGGATGCTACCAGTGAGTGCTAAAGATTAATAATGTAAAGTTTCAGACATTTATTTTAGAACCATATTTATTCTAGAACCATACTTAGGTACTTTTAAATCTTGACTAAACCAACTGACTTCACACAAAATTAGTTTCAAATAGAGATGCATGTCTGAGCACCGTTCTAAATTGCGGGCAAAACGAGAAAAATATAAATCTGTATACGTTTGTGGCATCCTCCCTATACTTGAAAGCCTAACAGTACTCGAGTCCGCCAGTTTTATTGGCACTAATAAAATCGTTCATTCGAATAATTCGGAGATGAGTTAAGCGTGCTCCTGCGGGCTTTAACAGGAGTTTTAGCAACTTTCTACTAAGTATAATCAACTTTTGATGCTGACCGTACTAAATTTGACTTAGCGTGGTCTGAGACGTGATCAATATTTTGATGTTGTAAACAGACCAGTTTTAAATAAACTGAATGAAACATAAATAGTCTTGAAGACCTAGACAAGAATCGCCAAATACGCAAAAGTCGCCCAATGCTTTCATACAATGATGCCGATCAGCTCTTCTGTACACGGTGCAGTGTGACCGGGTTTTCAAGACCAAATTTGGTTTTGCTTGGTATTAGAGAGCTTACGACAGTAAAAAAAGTACTTAGTCTGGGTTGCTGTCGCCGGATGCGTTGAAGAGGAGTTAGATAAAATAAAACTATAGGCAGGTATTGGGAAAATCCTCTACCTTTTACCTCAGGACAGCTTTTCGCGGAAAAGTAATTGCCCCTAAAAACTTATCTACTGTAATTATTAAGCTATGGTGATACTATGACGTACGCTGAAACATACAGTTATAAAGTAGGTACTTATTAGCCTTTAGACGCCTGTTGCTAAACTTGGGTCTGTCGATCCTCATCGACGGAGGCCTATAAAGAATGCTATATACAGGGTGGCAATTTAGTCACCTGCATCCATATAGGTCACCCCCTTTAGCCTGCATAAGCCTGTATAAGTAATGTGGTAGCAAACAAACACACTGACATTTTGCATTTATGAACGTTTTATTGACAGGTCCCACACATCTTAATATGGAAATAGCAAAATCATTTACGACTATTTTTCGTGCGTCACAGCACGTCAATCCCTTGCAGATTCCAAAATCATGAGTGATGACTGAAAGCTATATTTTAAGTGCACATAAATATAATGGCCGTTTTTATGACCACTTCATCCAGACTTAGTCATCCGAACTAATCTTATAATAGAATCATATTTTTGATTTTTATTAATAATTATAAGCACGATATTTTGTTATTAAAAGGTAAAATAGAATAATGAAAGATTCAGGTACATTATGAACATAAACGAAATGTGATTGTAAAACAAAAAATAATATGCACCTACTGATATTTAAAACTGTTGTTTGTTTAAGATTTAAATTAAAATCAAAAGTTATTATTTATTCAAATTAGGCTGAGAACCAACACTTCGAATATTAAAATTACATAAGACAGTTCTCCAAAACGTCCGGCCTTCAGCACTTCCTAGAGTTTTAGCTGGGAAGAAGAAGTGGCGCAACAAACTCCTCAGCAGCATAGCTGTCTGTTCAGTTAAAAGAACTTGATTCTATTGTTGATTAATTTAAATACTTAAAAGCCTTCTAATACTTATTAAATTCCAACTGATCATCATCATCTGCCTATCCTTTTTCCAACTATGTTGGGGTCTAACCGGATGCAGTTGAATACCAATATTTTACATGAAGCCACTGCACATCTGACCTCCACAACCCAGCTACTGGGTAATACGATATCCCTTGGTAAGACTGGTTATCAGACTTCCGGGCTTCTGACTACAAACTACTTCTGACGTCAAAGATCCACGAATGACAGCAGGGACCAACGGCTTAACGTGCTTTCCGAGGCACGGAGGGGTCTCAGTATGTAAAGATGGCCACCCATCCACAGACCAACCCCGGCAAGCGTAATTTAACCTGATCGATCGGCCTGTGCGGCTGTTATTATTTAGCCACGGGCCCCTCTTTTAAATTACTCTATTAAGTATATACTTAATTAAATTCCAACTCTCGATGTCTATTATAACAAAAAACGATCACAAATCCTCTAGGTAGGTAAGTGTGGTGTATATTGCAACAGCCCCCTTGAACCGGTATTAGGGAGGCTCGAGTTCGTAATGGACATTGTTGAGCTATCATTGACCCTGCATGTAAGAGGATACAATAATTCACTTCATGACTATGCGAGATATATTTAGATTCAGGTACGGTATTGATCGCAAATACTCGTGATTAGGAAGTTAGGTAGGTACTTGCAGAGTGGAAATACTTGGTCGCTAGTGTAACTTTCTGTAGCAAAATCAGCCTATAATGTTCCCACTGCTGGCACACACCTGCCCTGTTTGAAAGGGAGCAACTGCCTGTGCAAAATGAAAACTGATTTCATAGGAAAATACAGCCATCTGAAAAGAACTGCCCACAATAACAAAAAACAAAAATGCAAAAACCTAAAACTTTTAAGCATCGCGAATTTTAAAAAAGTAATGCTCATTTACCAAAAATGCATACTTATCTCATTAGTGATGAGACATGTATTTTCGGTTTAAAAAAATATATATTTGCTTGAAGTTATTTACTTCTAGTAACACCTTTACATTGTACTATACTTCCCATCAATCTAAGATAGGAAAAAAACACACCGCTTCGAAGCTTTTTGACATGCACTTTCCTTAATCCAAGATCAACAATGCAAACTCTTAAATAATTGCATTAATCAGTACAACACTATAGCACTGACAGGCAGATGTAACACGATTATCTGTTGAGTAGTGTCTAGACAGACTGAATTAGTAACTGGGCTATTATGTAACTCAGTCAGGAGTTCACAAGGAACGCTTGAAACACGGAAACTTCGTTCAGGTAAACGGGTTAGATCAAATGAACCGGAACTGTTATTTTGGGGAACTGTTATTTTGAGTGAACTGTTATTTATTGTTTGTAAGTGGTTCGGATTTTTGGAACTATTCTTTTGGGATGGAGTGATGCATGGATGGATGAGCTGTTTTGTTATTTTAATATAAAGTTTAATTTTAATGTATTGAAAGAATCATGATACTGAAAGTGATAATTTGGCCTTTTTTCAGTTCACTTAGTTGATATCTTGTGGTTAATTTTTGGCATTGATATGTTCATTGTTACTTGTTTTTCTCACATTAGGTAACACAAGGTTATGTAATAAATTGAATTCAATATCTTTTGTCATGTTAGGGAGGGCGCCCACGAGCAACGTTTGTCTCCGCAACTAAGTGATTCATTTGAGTGAGTGAGTGATTTGTCTCTCACATCAAAGCTACGGGTTTGTATGAAAACTTGGAGAAATTTTTGTCTGCAGGTTTGAACGCAACTGTCGCCCGTCTATTGGTTGCATTGCAAGTGCGCGCATGGCGACAAAAAAGTAAATCACGAAAAAAAATCAGCTGTTTCATTCAAAAGTTCAATACCTACTTGACAAAATGTATGAAACAGCAGATCTTTTTCCTGATTTCAGAGTTGGTCTCTTAGAGAAAGTTGTCCATATTCATGGGCAGAACAACCTGTAAAAATTTGGAACCGGTAAAAAAAAATATTCTGTATTACTACTGCTGAGCCGTTAGATACCAACGAAAAACAAAGATTAAGTAAAGAATTTAATAAATACTTTGCTAAACATTTAAATAAGTACCTACTCAAGATTTGAAAGGAGTAACTTCAAACGTCAGCTCGCATTGTTCGCATAGAAAACCAAATTCGGAACACTCGATTCGAACAATTCAAAAGTTCGAGCTACTTAGCGTTCGAAAACTTTTCGAAATGAGTTTTCGGGGAACGAAATCTGTGAATAAGACAGAAAACACTCCAGTCACATTCATCAAAAAACGTTGTCAAAGAGTGAGCACCACAGATGTGACTGTTGGTGATGAGTGTGATGACGTAGCGTTTGTCAGAGTGTGCTCAAACACCCCGCTTCTTTGTTGGCAAACTCGTTGTTTTCCCGCTGCAATAATCTACGGCTCTGCAAACTTGGCACAATATACTTAGCTCTGATTGTGATGTTGACTTACTGTTTGTCATATTCATTGTTTACTCTTTCACTGTAAATCATTTAAATGCGAAAGCTACACTTGAAACTTATAAATAGCTGTTAAGACACGGTAAGAAGCATTTTTTTTGGTAATTGACAATAGCGTATCGCGGCAACGAATAAGGTTCAAAACAGCGATGCGTTTGATGTTAATGTAATCGAATGACCACCAAAATAAAAGTAACAGTGCTGTTTTAAATTAAAAAATAAATGCAACGTTCTTTGGAAAAATATTCAGGTATTTCTTTATTTGATTGGATTCCCTTTATTATCATTACATAAAACATTATAGTTTGCTCTCAAAATTTTTTGCTCTGTTTAACAATTGTTTTATCAAAATACTATTTTATTTTTATAAACTATTTAGTCTTTTCTTTGAACATTTGACAATACATTCATTATTTCTGGCTTGTATTATGTACTAGAACGCCTAACTGTGCGAAAAAAAAAACTGAGCGTTTTACGGTGTCTACCTTTGGGCAGCGCCTGAAGTACTGTCTGTACTGTAGTACTATTATGTATTCTGTGGTACTGTGGGAGAGGTACTTCAACGAAATATATATTTAGAATAAAAATAATAAAAATAATTTATGGAATCGTTTTACGTTTTTCATTCACGTGTCAGCTCTTCAGCTGCCCCTCAATGTTGTTCCTTTCTAAATCCGTCATAGCGTATATCTCATAATGTTATGCCATTAGGTATCTTACAATTACTCGAAAAGGTTGCAAGGTAAAACCAAACAGCATACTAATTGCGTAACACACCATCAATCACAATCTGAACCATTTTGAAGGATATTGCTATAATCCATTGCTTCATATGTTCGAAAATATTGTTTGCTATAAAACGTAAATAACGCAATGAATGTTGTTAAACTGTCAAAATGTAAGCCATTCCTACTTTTAGTGTGTAACGCAATTACCACTCAGGTTAAACCCTCTACAGTACCTACCTACCAATTTCAAAGGTATATTTTTATAGAATTTCTGAATAATATTTATATTATCTGTGGTAATAGAAAACAAATGGAGCAAATTCGGCCACGTAGATCGTAAATCATGCAAATTAATTGTACCTGAATAATGGCCTCGGGGCATTGAACATTTAGGTAGATGCTGCCTTACTTGACAGGGATTAATTTGGCTAAAGATGTATTAGAAACCTTCATGGCAAGTAAAAGTATATTTGAAATATACGTTAGTAAAATGCTTAAAATTACGTAGGTAACTATAATAATTGGGCTTATTGAATCAGATTTAAACTAAACGAAAATCAATTGCGGTGTATATTTGGCACCCAAAATATTCACGCAAGCATTCCCAACCCCGAAATGGGGCTCATTACCATAAATATTTCGCCTTCCGAAATCGATAAACAAACGAATACCCTATCTGCGTTTTATACTTATAGGAACTCAACGAAGCTCTTCAATGAAAACATGTTTAGCTCGTGTTTACAATAAAACCCTTGAACGTCCCTAATTTTAAGCACCAACGCTACACACACGTTTGCTGACAAACAGCGAAGGGTTAACAGTCTGCTGAGTAACAGAGGGTGTTCGCAAAAGGTACATCATATGCAGGGTTAATAAAAAAAGTAAGCTTACGCAGGTGATGTTTTCTAAAGCGAAAAGGGAAGTTATATTTTTTCTTTTTGTTACTTGTTCCTTTAATACGCATTGAATAAAAGCAGGCGTGTGAAGTTTTATTGAATGTGCTTCTTTAGACACGAATGGGAATTTATTTACGAGATCGATTTATGCCTAATTCGAATCAATTTATATTTTTAAAAATCGGGATATATAAGGTGCTATAAAAATGTCTGCCACGGCTTCAATGGGAGACAGTATTTTGTATGTAGATTACAGAGTAGTGACGAAATTTTGTACCTCGGTATAATTTTAGAAAATAAATTCATTAAATAAACATTTACCCTATTCTGCATAACGTGGTTCACAAACTACGCGCGATTTGTCGCATCGTCACATTTTGCGAAATGAAATGACGGTGCGGCAACAGCAAACTACTATGGGACGGTTTCAAGCAACTAAATCAATTCTTTTTTTGTAGAAAAAAAAATTATGACATAAGATCAATGGTTTATCTATATACAGAATACTGTCTCCCATTGAAACCGTGGCAGATATTTTTATAGCACCTTATATATGAATCGGTTTAATAGGTACCTAATGAGTTATTCTTAATTGTCTCAGTGTAGATAGATTGAAGAGAAACTGAATTTCTAAATACAAGGTACTCCACATTTCAAAGTTCCACTTGCCAAGTAAGATGGTTTTAGTGCCCGTGACAATTTAAGTCCAGTAAATTGTACAATTTGGTTGTAAATTCTGAATTTCCTGCACGAAATGTTGGTACAACTTGGCTATAGTTAAAATAGTGATATAATTAATATACAATAGTGATAATTTGAAATATTAAACCTGTAACTACTTAATTTTCCCAGTTGCATCAAAAATAAAAATAACCATACAACCAAACATGAGATCACACTTTATCAATTTACCCACCACAATAACCACATCCACATTCGTATCTATACTAACCTATCAACCAACATATACTTTAATAACTACATATACCTATGTACTTTATCTACCCCACACGGATGACCGCGTATATCATAACAGGCGTTATTTACCTCCATTTATAACTCCATACAAATGGGCGATGAGGTTTTTCTGACGTTTTATAAATCAGTGCTTGCGCCCATAGCCCTACAAGTTGATGAATGCATGCAACATGAGTACTTTCATGGTATGGATAGGGGTGTTATCGAGGAACAGGAAGGGTAAAGTTTAATTTAGAGATTTTTGGTGAAAGTGTTACCTATAGAGTGTATTTGGAGAGCTCTGCACGATGAACGAGATTAATTCTTTAGAAAGGATTTAATGGAAATGATACATTATATGTTAAATTATGTTCTATTTTTGTAAATTGGATGTAAAAATAATTTAACTTTCCAAAAGAAATAAAAATAGTAAAAATGTTGCGCCGACCCCTAATAAATTTGGACAAGGACAGGAGTATGACGATGAAAAGAAATAATAATATTTTAAAGCTAGATGAGATCGGTGTTTCCTAACCGAATACTTACTCACCGAGAAGAGAAGAAACACTGAAACAACCTCAGAAGAAGAACTCGGAAGAAGCATCCATGAGTTATTTAAATCACAGTAGTAAAGTCAGTAATGGCTGTATCAGTATGACACTCAAAACCCAAACTCAAAGCATTTATTTCAATTAAACCAATTACAGGCACTTTTGAATTGTCAAGGCGTTCGTTTAAAAAAAAAAAACAATTTTTAATAGCGTGTTTTTGGCAGGGTCATCCAAACCTCTCTCAGAAGCCATAAGAGTCAGTATCCAGATTAATAATTTACTTAATTATTTTAAAATAATCAAAAATATTAAACGAATTCTTCGTATGATATTCGTAAAATATTTTATAAAGAAACCCACAATGTTATGGATGTAAAAGCTGATACTGCACTTACTAATTAACGCGCGACCAGTTCCATTATGCAAAGTGACTCTGGCGAAAAGCCAATAAAATACTTCGACGAACTAACAGATTATCGGTCAAGGAAATTCTTAATTTTTGTCGTAGAAAATCAGGTTTACGTATAAAGTTCCGAGTTTTATGTAGGTAATCTTATTTATTATGCTTAGTAAAGTTAGCTACTTGTGGTCGTTCTTGTCGACTGAAAGTTTTATGCCACCATTTTCTTTTTTACGTCGGTAATCTTATCACAGCCATTATTAATCAAAACAAAGTTGCTTTTCGTGTCTGTCTGCGTGACCGCTTCATTCAACCATCAATCAATTCAGCCTATCGCAGTCCACTGCTGGACATAGACTTCTCCCAGGCTGCGCCACAACACCCGGTTTTTGACCGCGGACAAATTGTCCGCGGTCAAATTATCCATCTTCTGCTCAGCGTCTTAGCTTCGCGCGCTAACTGATTTAACAAAACGAGGGATTTTAGGAGTTCAGAATTTCTTATTTTCTAAGCTATTCATAGAATTTCCTTCACCAATTTCAGAAAGCACTATTCATACACACTTATGGCAACCCTCGCGAATGTTTATGGGAAATACAAAGCCACCATACTTTAAGTCGAAGCTATCATAGAGATAATTTATCACAGTTTTATCTCGAGATTTTTTTTCCTTCGACTAAGTGTTGGGGTAAACTGTAGTAAATGGTAGTGATATATTACGTCTTGATGCCACTTATACTTAGTTCTTTTTGTTATTGTGTATGTTAGTGGTAGGTGTGTTTTACCCTAAAATATAGTGAAAAACAAAGCAGTTGTTTTAGTGGTCCCGTAAATGCCAGCGCAGACCGCAAAACTGCAAAAAATATATTAAAAAAAAACTTATTATAATATCGCATTTTGACGATCGATTGTGTTTGATAAAAAGAAGAATAAATCGATTAAATCAGAGTATCGCAGTCCACTGCCGGACATAGGCCTCTCACAAGTTTTGTTACAAATTCCAAATAAGTTTGCATCCAACAATGAAGTCTAAATATAATCGACGTAAGTGGACCTTTTAAACCTATCAAGAGTCAAAAATTATTCGAGATGCGCATTGCAAAATGCATTAGCGTAAACAAAAATAAAAATGCTGTTATGCTTTATGTATGAGCTCCATGATTGAAAAGACATGACGGAAATAAAATCAACTGGAAGTTGATTTCGCACTTATTATTTACATTCAATCGCTACATTTAAATGATAATGAGAAAAGCTGCATTGTGGAAGTTGCCTTCCGTCCGTGGTGACAGATTTTAAATGTAATATTTTATTTTTATGTGAATAATAAATCTCATATCAGAACCTGTCCTTAACTGTCTAAAGTAGCCAATGAACATTGAACAAGTCCGTTGATTGGTCCTGATCGTTTTGATGATGAATGATCTTTTTGTAATAATTAATAATAAAAATATTTTAGCCTAGGCTTGTATTTTTTCCCGCGGCGATTTTTAGCCGCTTACTGGATTTTCAACGCACTTCTTAGCGCCGAGAGTTGAAAATTCAGTGCGCGATAAAATCCTGCCGCGATATTTTTACTTCTGTGCGAACGTTGGATCCGTAAGCTAACACTTATTAAAAATGCGTATTTTATATAAATATAGGTATTTATATAAAATACGCATTTTTAATAAGTTACTAATGCATACAGCTGCAGATAACGTAATCCTTGTTATCACTCGAACGAATTCGATAATCTTGTTTTATTGTTTTTGGTAATCAGTCATCTAATATCATATTCAATCCGATAAAAAATGTCGAAAAGCTCCGTTTCTCAAAATAAATTGGGTCAGGAGCGAATTTATTTTTTCTTTTATATGAAGACGATTTCTTATAAGAGTATTAAATCATTATATCAAAAGCTCCTTGTAAATTCCAAGCTTATTTATCGTCGATATGTCATAGTCAAAGGTCGATTTGCAGTCTCTTCCCGGAATGACTGGTTTATCCTAGGTTTAACCAAAGCCTTGGGGCAAACCCCGAAATAAAATCCAATTTCGGCCTTTGACTAAAGTATTTTTAGTCAAACCTAGAAATTCCTAAAAAATAAAAAAAAAAAATCAAAAGTCATTTATTCAAACTAGGCTGAGAATCAGCACTTTTCGAACGTCAAAATTACAAAAGACAGTCCCCCAAAACGCCCGCCCTTCGCCACTTCCTAGTGCTTTCGCTGGGGAGAAGAAGTGGCGGGCTAACTTTTTAGTCAAACGTCGAAAGTAAAATAATCTGTTTCGGGCTTTGCCTAGTTGATCCTAGAAGCCAATGGCAGTCTCGGTCAAACGTCGACTGTACTTGTAATATTATGTTGTGTGCGCTGATAGCACACTTGGTGCAGACTATGAAGGCTTCGGAAGTCAAGTAACATGCATGCGTTGTGCACAGACAGAAAATAAAAAAATAAATAACGAAAAGGCAATTGAAGGTCTTGAAGGTTATGAAACAATTATCTAAACAAAAATTTCCGCCAATCGCGATTGGAAAAACTGTAACCATAGCTATTCTTAGCTACGACAGAGCTAAAAGGAGACGCTCGAAATGTTTTAGGTATCATATAAGATAAAACAGTGAGTGATGTGAGTGATGAGTGGACAGGGTAGGGACAAAATACGGAACGATAAACACACTTTTTGCGAGGAATCAAATAAAAGAATGCAAAGAGATTTTTTTAAATTTTAAAGATGTGCCCGACGACGTTAAGTTGTCTCTAAGAGAAATAAGTGCAATAGATTCTAAATTTGGGGGTCAAGGCTTTATAAAATGTCATTGCATCAAAAAATGCTCTTCAAAATTATGTAAATGTAAGAGATCTAACGTCTTGTGCAATTCTAAATGTCATAATGCATCACCATGCATGAATAAAGACTATTTTTTTATTTTATTTTAATTATGACAAAATTAAAACAATAAACATTAAAATTTAAAAAAATCGTTTTATTACACCTAATCTAACAAACTAAGACATTCTAATACCTAATTGAAGTTTGACTGGTCAAACCCCGATTTCATTAAATTGAGTTTCGATGTTTGCCTGACCAAATTAGTTTCTCCTAGGTTTGACGAAAACGCTTTAGTCAGAGGCCGAAAAACTTCATTTGTTTGGGCTTTGACTAAGACTTAAAGTCAGACCTGAGGATTGACTAGTCAAACCTAGGAGCGCCGGAGCTTCGAGGTTTGACTATAACAGATACACAAACCTTATCGAAAATATGCAGTATTCATTCCAATATTCTGCTCAATCCCGGGGCAAATCTTCAGGGAATCCGAAGTATTTCAAGTCCGGTAAGGTCCAAGATTTCCTTCCGGTATTAAACTTGAAATTCGCCGAGTCTCTCCCAAAAGTTAGGTCTAGACTTCTGAACAATGATCGTAGATAATTTTATTGGAAATGCTCCCGAACGTTATCAATCCAATCATATTTCGGAAAAGATATAATCCACGCCTTATAATAGGGATTATTTCAGTTTGAACTGAACCCTTAATTCATTTTTTGTATTCTTTGGTAATACTCCGAAAAGTATATTAGATTGCGTGCCAATAACAATCAACTTTATAGATAGTTAATATTTACTGAGCCCATTTAACTACCAAAGATTTTTCAGAACATACAAAACACTATCACGTATGGACAAATCACTCCCCCAACAACGAAAGCGCACTATGTAAGCATCAAGTAGCAAGGGAATGCAACAAAAGAGTTCATTCTTATCTCCTCACTACATTGTGCATCTGCAATACACAGGCGGAATTAAAAAACCATCCTTGGATGTTCGGAATTCCCTGAAGGGTTCTCGATGTCTGAGGTCGGGGGTGAAGGGTGCTGGCGATTGAATGTTGTCAATGTGGCGAAGGGGGCTGGACATCGTCGGTTGAGAATGCTTCGCTGCGGTGCGATTAACTGAGACTGTGTTTAGATATACTGCAAATGAAAGACTGACAGGGATTAATAGTTTGTAGGCATCCTTCTTTTGTTTTAGATGCTCAATGGAATGATTTGGAATAGTTAAAGGGTTGAACGAGACTGTCGGCTTTGATTAACGTTTGTGTAGATAGGATGATATAACAAAATTTAAGCCCAAGGCCAATTTCCATGGAAACCAAATTAAGTGATTATCGAATTTATCAGTCGTTGTTACCAACACAATTTTGGTTCCGTAAAAAATTCCGGTAGATAAGGGGAATATCACACAATAAGTCTCAGCCAATGATATAAAATGACGTCATGAAGCATTACCTTGAGCTTGAGCAACCGATTCAATAAAAATAGAGTAGGTTTATAATTTTACAAAAGTAAAATATTTTATTGATGAATTAATCAAGAATATCTGAAGTATTTTTTTGATTTCATTGATAAGTGTAATCTAGTTTTAGCACATGCTGGTCGAATATAACTCAAGGCGACATAGTCACAGACAAGCCGGTATTGACGTCGAAAGTTTTTTCTTCCACGACTGAGGACTGGAGGTCGTGGGTTCGATTCCCACCCAGGACAAATGTTTTGTGATGAGCACGATCATTTGTTCTGTGTCTGGGTGTAATTTATCTATAATATGTATGTATTTAGAAATATATAAGTATGTTTATCAGTTGTCTAGTACCCATAACGCAAGCTCTGCTTAGCTTGGGACTAGATGGCGTTGTGTGATAGTTGTGGAATATTATTATTATTTATTATTATTACTGTTAAATATAGGTACGAAGAAGAAACGACCAGTGATTAGGTCGAATATAAAAATAATAGTAAAAGTAGTTTATGACAACAATAGTAGGTATAAGAAAAAAAATAGTGGTAAAAGAAGTAATATACTGGGTGGCAGGATCATGGACGCGTAAACTGTAACGATGAATTCAGCACGTCATGATTAGACATATAGCTACCTACTGTTTCTTTGGTGTTCAAAAGTCATATTTTCCTAATGGCTACTGTTGTCTTATTAAATGCTGTCTTATAGGTATACTAGCTTCTGCCCGCGAGTTCGTCCGCGTGAAATTTCACCCTCCCTCCATTCACCCTCTTAGGAGTGGAATTTCAAAAACCCAAATTTCAAACTTTTTGAATACCTACTCTTCACAAAGTACACACCCTCCAAACTCTTGTCTCTAGAACCAGCGGTTTAGGCTGTGCGTTAATATATCAGTCAGTCGGGCCTTTGAATTTTATACATATATGTAGATGTCTTGTGTCTTAGATTATTGTCTAGTATAACTGTTGTCCTATACACTGCTGTCTATAATAGTTATATAAAAATATATTTGCCGTTCCCTATATTTTGACCGCATAGGTATTGCATTTTTTTCTATGAAGCAGCAGATTTTTTTTTTGATAACACGAATTTGAATCATTCTTGGTAACAGTTTACGCGTCGATATCACTGCCACCCTATAGATAGTAGTGGTATAAGACAGCAGTTGTACTAGACAACAGTAGTTTAAGACAGTAATGGTGAAAGACATCGGTAGGTAGTATAGGATAAAAGTATTATAAGATAACAGCAGTATAAGACATATACCCTACCTATAAGACAACCGTAGCCATCGGAAAAATATGACCCTTAGTACTAAGAACTATTAGTTATTCTGCGCCCTTAGGAAATTAACACCAAAGAAACAGTAGCTATTACAGACCAAACAAAATCAGCAACAACCAAAAAAGGTTTAAACATTCCATCGCTAAAGGGCTCGCATTAATTCAAAGGGCACGTCTCGCTTCCTGTCTCCGAACATTGTCGAAATGTTAATTTACCGGAAATTAAAGTTGTTTCAACTTGTTACCCTTTGGACATGACTCCTTTTCCTATATTTGTGTGAGTATGGACATGAATAAAACATGGGCTTTTTTTCTCATAGATTTTGGTGCCATTTTTCCGGATGTCGTTTTTAGGATTTGTTGAGGTTATTGAATTAGTTATCGTTAAACGTTGTATAAATAACGATACGTGGCTTTTTTATCCATAATTCATTTTTCTTCGCCACTTTAATTCACTTGGAATCAATCTATGATATTTATATACTCCATTTACTTAATGCTTGGTTCCTATAAACAAAAACGAATCGTTTTGCTTACCAATGGTAGCAGTTTTTATTGCCAAACTGGGCATATACATAAATCCGTAAGCTAATTTTACCTATGATAGCTACTTCGATATGAGAGGGTCTACTATGCAAAAGTATGAAGTAGGTACTGGCCCCGTGATTTCACCCGCATAAGTGTCGATCCCGTGGGAATATCGGAATAAAAACTATACTATGTCCTTTCCAGTGACTCAAACTATCTCTAAACCAATTCAGCTTCATCTCATCAGCATTTCATCTAAATCAGTAGAGGTACCAGCAGCAGACAGACAGACACACTTTCGCATTTATAATATTAGTATGGCAGTATGGATTTGCTTCATTATTGGTAAAGATACGAAAGTCTTAATTTTAACCAATCCGTAAATTATAGGAATCGGCCATTACAGAGTTTCTAACTTTCACTCTCATTCTCAAAGAGTAGAATTCTATTTGGTATTAGAAAAAAAAATCTTTGTAGGTTTAATAGAATCATGCTGATGCTTATTTGATTTTAGGATTGTATGCTAAAGCTGCAACCGTAATTGCGTTCACGTCACAGAGCAAAGAAAACCGACCATTCGAAACGTGATTTCATTCAGTTCAGGGAATACATTTAACTTTTACTCCGTAAGGGATAACCAGTATCTATTCGTGCATATTCGTGTCATCAAGCATTGTGAACTAATATTCGTTATCTCAAATATTTGTTTCGGTATGACAAATCATTTTAAATTATCTTAGAACTATTATCGAATACTTGCTATCAAAATTATGATATCAATATTAACCACGAGTTATGTGCAATAAAAATTTGTTCGTTAATCCAATTTATTATCATAAAAATACCTAGTTAATCATGGCCTGATTTTTTGTAATATGACCATTTTAGCTGTACTTTTCGTCT
Source organism: Amphipoea oculea (assembly GCA_945859645.1). Lineage (NCBI taxonomy): Eukaryota > Metazoa > Arthropoda > Insecta > Lepidoptera > Noctuidae > Amphipoea > Amphipoea oculea. The sequence continues at coordinate 10,304,205 of OX243876.1, forward strand.
CGATGGTTTGTGTTTCGAATTACAAAAAAAATACCGATTTATAAAAATTTCATCAAATTGGTGTTTGCCAGTTTTGTATACCTAACACCGTGCATAAAACCTATTTGCAAGAAGGGCTATTGGGTCTGAGTGCCCACTTAGTTTTGACCAGAAAATAGGCTAGTCCTCTTACTTTTTGCCCAAGGAATCAGTAATGCCATACAACATGGCACATCTACAGACACAACAAATCCCTCAACATTTTCATCCAGACTGTATTTACAAATTATTCAGTCCAGTCCAAACACAAAATCAGACTCCGATACATCGCGCAATCCTATTATGACATTAAACAAATCAGTATCAACAACTACCATTATAGCAATGCTAATTTCACAAACGATTATTTACAGACCAAACAATGTACAGATCGATAGAACAATTTCATTATTAACAAGCGTCTATACGTTTGTACACACGGCTATACATCAAGCTATACATAACCAGTATAAGCCGACTTCTGATTGTACGAAAAATCTATACATTGCGAAGTCAGCTAAAACTGGAAATGTATAGCTTGATGTGCAGCCGAGTGTACTAAACAGCGTTAATCCATTTGTGTCATTATTAAATCATGATTGTGAAGGTATTGGTGGCACAAAACATGTAATTAAATGAGCTATCCTTGTTTCGTGGTTTGCGGTTTCAGATAGTGCACCCGTAGATAATTTAGGTCCAGTTCTGTGGTATTTCATACTTGTAGGGGGATTTGCTGGTTTGTCGCTGAAGGGCTAATGGTTTTCGTGAAAAGCAATTGTCTTGTCAACACAGCTATTGTATAGGTACAGTGGTACAATATTCTGCTGTTTATGTCGTGACTGAATTATATCCTGACTTTTGGAAACTTAAACTCTATTTTAGCGAAGAAATTATTTCTGAATCCCGCGTATTTGACAGTGATTCATATTGTTGCGAATATTAATAAAATTAATGGAATTCCGCATTTTAAACATAATATTATAATGGCTGGTTTTTTCCAGTAACTTATTAAAAATTAGATAAGATACACTCCTTAAATGAGATATCCTTGTTTTGTGGTTTGCGGTTTCAAATAGTGCTCTCGTAGATAATTTAAGTCCAGTTCTGTGGGATTTCATACTTGTAGGGGGATGAATTTACAGGCCCTTAAAGGGCTAATGGTTTCCGTGAGAAGCAATTGTCTGTTCAAAACAGCTGCTGTATAGGTACAGCATTCTATTATTTATGTCATGACTAAAATGTAATATCCTGATTTAACTTGCACACTTTTGGAAACCTAAACTTTAGCGCAAAATTTTAGCGAAGAAATGATTTCTTAATTCCGCGGATTCGACAGTGATTCATTGTTGTGCGAATATTAATAAAAATGAATGGAATTCCGTACAATATAATAAAATGGGGTTTTTCCAGAGACTTAAAAATGACGATTTTAATGGGTACACGCCTAAAATGTGACTCATCAATGTTAATACTAACAGCGAAATTCAATTCGTAAAATAGAATAACCATTTTAATAAAAAAAAGCATTAATTTATCAATATTATCAGAGTGGAGTTGGTTTACTCATCCATAACCCAATGATGTGACCCCTACTTGATAGCGATGTGTCAGCCATTATCTTATCGCTTCAGTAATTCACAATGGTTGCAACCTGTATTGTTAGGTGATTTAGTTTGGACAGTGTATTATGAACCTATACGTACTTGCATGTACTTTGAAGGGTCGTCGCATATGGGATTATGCATATACCATAGATGTTGTACAGATGCAGACTGGTAAAGTAAAGGGGAGCATTCAGTGATGAGTTTACAAAACAATAATCGAATCTTTTTTGAAGAGTTGATAAATAAAAAAGTTGCAATTATACTTCTTGCAGGACTAAAATGAAATTACGTTCTAGAGGTACAATTAAATACAGTTTGTGCAAGAGAAGGATGATTGTGTTCGGTTAGCCATGTGCAAAGCACATACCAACTATTGCATAGCTAGTAATATATTAAATTAATTTAATAACTTGTTTCCCTTTATTGACGTATAACATGTTCTTAAATAAGCAGCTGTTAGGTGAGCACTTCACGAGGATGGAATTAATTATTTGAAGAAGATAATAAATTATGATAATACGAAAACCGAAGGTGCAATTTTTAATGCACCTGCTTGGGAATGGTTTATTTAAAGGATAATTGATTGTATGGATAGGTCATGCGTATTTAGGATCCTTTAAAAAATCGAACTCTTGATGGTATACAATTCTTAATCTTAGTTTTATCTTTATTGCAGAAAAATTGAAATGTTTTTGATGCGACTTTTAGGTTAGATTATGACTGATGCTGAAAGTGGCTGTTTGAACGTTATCTTATTATCTCGATAGAATTACATTTTTCTACCAGGAGACGTATGATAAAATTATTCGTTTTCTGCAAGGTAATAATAAAAGTCATGATTTGTGTATCCCAAATACATTACCTAAACATTTTATGGCGGATTTTATTCCGTTTAATATCGGACATAAAATTTTATATCGGCATTGCTCGGTTAAAATACAGTCTCCTTTTAGATACGTATTTGATTTTATAAAGAGAAAATTCTGTAGAGCTAAAATGAAGACGAGTACTGGTTACTATATACCTAATATATGATTTTATTATTAGTTTTACAGATGTAGCTTCTATAGAATTTAAAACAAAACTGCAAGAGAACTCGCAAATCACAGCTTCAAAAAGTTTTTTAGCACAAATATTGTCGAAAACGATACAACAATAGCAATTTCAGTACAAATTCGGCTTACCAACAAATTCAACGAACATTCGTATATTATAAACGAGGCTAACTTCTAGAGGCTGGGAGCTAATATAACTCCTAGCGGTACCTCCCTTTCGGAGTTCCTGCTAACTACCTACAGACTACACGTAACATGTGGTATTAATCGATTCACAGTTACCAATATACATAGTATTACATAGATAGTAAATCGACGTCCTGCCGAGCTAGTTAAACTTTCATATTAAGCTTCCGTCAGACGTTAGTTCATATTGTATTTATTGAGTAAGTAAAGTTAACTTCATTGACTGGGGGATTTGTGAGATGAAAATCATAACATTTTTGTTACACGGATTTTTTATCAACACAACTCATTTTGTTTTTTCTTATTTGTATCCCCTTTGTTCATATACTTGCTTCTAGACTACTTCTTGGTTCTTCTTACTTCACGTCTTATTCTTCTTTTTCTTTGGCCTCGCCTTTCCCCGTTACGCAGGGTCGGTTGTCCCAATCATGCAACGCCATTTATTTCGGTCTTGTGCATTATCTTCCCTAAGTCCTATCTCCCTTCATCATGTGACTTTACGTCTTATTACTTTATTAAAACTGCTTCATAAAATCAACAATATTTAACACTCTGTTTTAGATAGACAGATCTGTAGCACTATATGCAATCTAACTTTCACCGTCCATACTATCCATACTAATATTATTAATGCGAAATCTGTCTGTCTATCTGTATGTTACCTCTTCACGCTTAAACCGCTGAACTGATTTAGATGAAATTTGGTATAGAGATAATTTGAGACCCGGGAAAGGACATAGGATACTTTTTATCCCGATATTCCCACGGGATCGAAACTTATGCGGGTGAAACCGCGGGCCGCAGCTAGTGGTCCATAAACGGACGCTACGCGTTGCGGACGTAACGCGACTTTGTCCACAAAACTTACCCTACCTGTTTACACCGTAAATTCCGGATGTCTACAACCGTCAACATCAAAGTGTCGATCAATGAAATTGCGATCATCCTCATGTGGTCAAAACCTACCTCTACTGTTATCTAAACCATGATAGTCAACCAGGAGGGTTTCACCGCTTGGGGTAGTTAATTAAATTTCAGACCGTCTAGTATTTCAGCTATGTTCGAGCAGGCATGAAACTCTAGGCATAGCTATGCTATGTGTGGTTACCGTGTCGTATGTGTTAATTCAGGTGTCGGATGAAACATGTTGTTTGTATTTTCTTTCCAACTTTCTGTTGCCATATTTTCTTATACAGGGTGACATTGAAAACATGCGACAAATCGAAATGGGAGATTGTACTCATCATTATGAACAACTTTTACTATGGGACTAAAATCGCGAAAAAAAATCAGCTGTTCCCTACATTTATGTTCGCATAACTCGCCAAAATGTAGGGAACAGCTGATTTTTTTTTTCGCGATTTCAGGTTTGGTTCCATAGTAAAAGTTGTTGATAATGATGAGTACAATCTCCCATTTCGATTTGTCGCATGTTTTCAATTTCAACCTGTATAATGCTATTGTTGCTTGTTTTTCTATAGCTTTGATATTATAAACTGTTTGAGTATGGGTATTTTTCTTTTTGTAACCTATTTTGAAATCGGATGTGTTATCGAATAGATTGATTGATTTCAACTTCTTGTTTTATGGATTTTATACCATCTAGTATTTTAGCTTAGCCTGAACAGGTATTAGATTCAAGCTATAGCTGTGCTGTGTGGTGGTAATTGTTCCACAGCTTTTTGATTATCAACTGTTTTATCATCAAGTGTTTGAGTTTAAGTGCCGATGAGTTTTTCCTTTTTAATGTTATCTGGTTTGGTATCGGATGTGTCATGTAAAATATTGGTTTTAACATTTTGTAGTTAATTCAGACAGTTTAGTATTTCAGCTGTGTTCAATCAGATATTAGATTCTAGGTATAGCTGTGTTGTGTGTCGTTACCGTGTCGTGTGTTAGTTTGGGTGCCAGATGAAACATGTTGTTGGAATTTTCTTTCTACCTACCGCTGTTAGATTATCATTGTAATAGCTTTTGTTTTTATCAACAGGTGTTTTATTTAAAGTATGGGTATTTTCTTTTTGTGTTATCTAATTGGTTATCAAATAATAAGTCAAATTGATTGACATTTTTGTTTTAATATTAAGTAATGTAGGTACCATGAATACGAATAATTTTAGTGTTGACTTTATTTCAAAGTCTACAAGTAGCGAGCTGTAGCAGAAAAAAGAAATCTTGAAGAAAGTAAATGAAATGCGGTAAATTCTGCATAAGTACGTCATACTGAATTTACAGCTAGATACATACAATACGCCGCATCACACAACTCAATGATAATAATTAAATTACCGGTTGCAATCAGATTGGCGTCCATTGATAGATACAATAGGATATGTCGGGGTGATAGATCCAATCTATTTGATGTGGCCTAAGCAGAGATCAATATCAAACACAGGTGGCGGGTTGGTCACGGCGACAAATCCTTTGTTACCGATGCCCTGAGCATGACTTACGGCGTATCTCGGATTACGGTGGCTAGGCTTATGCATGATATAAGCACTTTCGTGCATTATGCACCTGGTGACCTGTGCCAGATTATTCAGGTATAATCGTATGTTTAAGCTGCTGAATATGCAGTAGATCCTGGCGTACCTACTGATATTAAATTGATATATATTTAAAATAATATTTTGATTAAGAAAAATTTGTCAATTATTTGAAAAATCCGCTTATAGTGTTTAAGTTGGTTTCCATTTGCCATATTTTAACTTTTGTCTTCATTATTTTCTTTATGGTGATTCCAGTTAAGTCCAATTTGAAGTACACACAGTCATATTTTATCTAAGTTTATTTCCACTAAACCCAGACCATTGCAAATCATATTCCAATAGTTCATAGAAATAACATTATCTGCTTCGCTTTGCCCGCTAAACGCTGCCCAGCTTTTATCATTGAAATTCATCCTGAATTCGAGTCCAACTGTTTCAAGTTTATACGATGACCCTCCATTATCAATGTAGATTCGGTTCGGATCAGAAACTTGACGATGTTAATATTCATGAGGGCTAATCTTTATCGTTCATTTCGCGCCATTAAACCTACGAATTTGGAGGTTAATAAATCAGGGTGCTTATGATTGTGATGCGATTGAGTAGCTTGAAGGTCTATTGTTCGTTATATTTTGTTAATGGAGATGAAAGCTTGTAGGCGTATTCTGTGATCTGGTATTATGAGTATGATTATATGCGTTTATCGAGTGCGTTTCGCGATAGAGTATTTGGGGGCAAGTGAGTTCGTTACATACAAATTTTTAACACAGCGCTCAGTACGTCTAACCAAGGATATCCAAGCAAAAAAAAACACTGATGAAAGTGATTTTATTTTGACCCAAAATAATAAATTGCCGGCACATTAGTGTATTTTCGTTAGCTGATTATTTTTCTTATAAGTATCTAATGCGTTTTTCTTATATATTTTTTTTACCATCATCCTTATTTTGATGGTCTGAATGATTTCTAAAAGTTTGTCCATCTATTTTAATGGGACCTTATACAACGTGTTTTTTTTGATATCCCATAACTCTAGGGGGTCATTGTACTCATCATTATGAATAACTTTTACTATGGGACCAAATCTGAAATCGCGAAAAAAGAATCAGCTGTTCCCTACATTTTGACGAGTCATGCGAACATAAATGTAGGGAACAGCTGATTTTTTTTTCGCGATTTCAGGTTTGACCCCATAGTAAAAGTTGTTCATAATGATGAGTACAATGACCCCCTAGAGTTATGGGATATAAAAAAAAACGGGAACTATATTTTCTATCACCAAAATTTATATTTGTCATCAAGTTGTATCACCTAATAAATAGATCTATCGCCACGAAATATTTGTATCACCTAATAAATAGATCTATCGCCACGAAATATTTTCGTTCTCAGATAGCGGGGCTCCGTCGACATAGGATGCAAGAACGAGCGAAGGGCACCCCGAGGTTCGGTTTGGTTAGGTTACTTTAAACCCTTTACACAGAAATAGGGGCCCCGCGAAGCGGGGCTCCGTCGACATAGGATGCAAGAGCGAGCGAAGGGCACCCCGAGGTTCGGTTTGGTTAGGTCACTTGCATTGTTTGGTGACTACATTTTGGTGACAGATCTACTATTTGGAGGACAAACCCTATTATTTAAGAAACACAAAACTAATTAAATTGGTGATAGCTTAAATGATACCCAAAAAAAACACGTTGTATAAGGTCCCATTAAAATAGATGGACAAACTTTTAGAAATCATTCAGACCACCAAAATAAGGACTATGGTAAAAAAATATATAAGAAAAACGCATTAGATACTTACAAGAAAAATAATCAGCTAACGAAAATACACTAATGTGCCGGCAATTTATTATTTTGGGTCAAAATAAAATCACTTTCATCAGTGTTTTTTTTTGTTAGTACTATTACCAGAAGAAACCCGCTATTGACTTTAGCCTTTGCTAGATTTTATTTCTCTTTCAGTATGTCCCAGCTTTCTTTTTTTCCCGTGCAGTACCTTCCAAAAGTTAGTTGACATGTTTCCATTTCAGCTGTGATGATTATTATTTTTAAAATAACATTATAATTACTTATAATTATTTTTTATGATAAGTCGTAGGTAGATGAATTAGTGAATAGAATCAATAATAATAAAGTGTAGAAAATTTGAAACTAGAATATTAAATCATAATATGATATCACAGCTGAAATGGAAAAGTGAACTAACTTTCGGAGGGCACTGTCTAATTATATAAATACACCTGTCCATTTTGTTGTCCAAATGAGCTAATGATGTGTCTTTTACAAATAAATACGTTAAAATGTTCGATTACCGATTTGACTCGAATACTCTGTCCACATTTTCGAATGCCTTTCCATTATTAAAGGTTGGTGAACAGGTTTCGAGGACTTTCACCGACAAGTTATACATTGCAGCCTTCGCTGTTGGACAATATTTATTGCCATAAGAAATTCCCGTACAAGGCTTGCATTCTTAGGACATTACACATGCAGTAAGATATCTCGTTTCACTATATCCTTGTTTGATACTAAAATCTGTATTTATATGTATGGGCCTACATGTTTCAAAAACAGACTGTGGTTAGAAATCTCGTTTCGCTCAGACACCCCTAACCACAGGTTTTGAAACGGCCAACATCGACCAGCCGTCCCTGATAAATGGGATTAGGTACAGGGAAATATAATGTACCTATATTATGTGTTAAGCCTTCATTTTATATCGCAATAATAAAACTTAAACATCTGCAATATACAATTTTAGAGGCTTTTGAAAGAACCATTGAACTAAGTAGGTACTGATCTAAATGGATTACTTGTGAGTATGAACACTAAGAACTACGTCTTTTATAATTCAACGCAATGTTTTCAGGGCACACTGCCAAAACGTAAACTTTGGAAACTGGTCGTGCACTGCTAAACGCATGAGTAGACTTCCTTTACAACTTTAGGGAATTATTGGCTTTACACCGACTGACGGACCGTCTAATCGGGCTTGCGCAGTTAGATCATATTAGTTCATACGTGCATAAGTATAGATGGTGCTGCCATTCGCCTGATATAATCCTCTAATAACCAATTATAGGACCTACGGGATGATACGGGATGTACTATTTTGAGGGTAGGTTCCTCTCTGCTAACCGTTGATGGTAGAAATTACGACTTTTGAATACTCGTATTTTACAATTTTTTTAAGTATAGGTGGAATTAATCGTTGTTTCCGTAAAATAAAGACTCGAAATCGTCTATGGGCTGTTTTACACGACTATAAAACCTAGCAATACAGGGTGGCAGGGAGATCGACGCGCAAACTGTACCCATGAATTCAGCACATGATTCTAGACCCCTAGCGTAATAAAATTTTATCGGTTATAAAAAAAATCTACTATTTCATAGAAAAGTGCAATACCTACGCGATCAAAATGTACGGAACAGCATTTTTTTTAAAATAACCGACGAATCTGTCCTCAAGATTATTATTTCGTTTTATTTATTTCCTAAAGAGAATTCATGGTAATAGGTTGCGCGTGCGTCAATGTGCCTGCCAGTCCAAACTTGAATATTTTTTTAATGTTCCCTCTTGAGCACCACGGTAAAATATTGATTGGTGCTCAAATGGGAATACCTTTGGTGCTCTAAAAATAGGTGGTCAAACGGGATTACTCCCCTGCCACCCTGTATTGAGTCAATAAATATTCAATTATATACACAAAACAGTTTGTGGCCATAACTATTACTAAAAGCATGACTCCTACTCTTTCTTCACTAGAGTCACTAAAAGCAGTTCATTTAAATTTCCACTCTACTTTAAAGTAACTTCCCTTTCAATTGAACGCGTCACGGCACTGTGGACAGTTGATAAAATAATTAGCTATTAGCTGGGGCAATGTTCCTCCCTTTGTCGTTGATAATTTTATCTATCCGCTCTACTGGCTCGTGACTCATAATAATCTGATTTGAGGGGGACCTCTCACAGATTTTTGCTTCAACTTCAACTTTTACTCTTACTTAGGTACCCTTCAAGTTTTAAGGGAAATACGAGGAAAGTTAGGTTTGATTACTCACAGTTTAACTTTACAGGAAAATAACAGAATTGTGTTGTTTATACGATGACTCGTAAAGTGGTTTTGCTCTGTACAGACATGAAAAGTTTATTTAACACTAGCTGTGCCCATGAATTCGTTCGCGTGCATGTTGGAAAACAAATTGGATTCCATTGGTTTTAATTTTTTGTGCGGATCCCTATTAGTGGAACGACTCTAATTAAAAAAAAAAAAAAGTAGCCTAAGTTACTTCTTATAATATCAGCTATCTGACTGTGAAAGTCTTGTCTAAATCGATCCAGCCGTTACGGAGATTAGCCGGAACAAACAGACAGACAGATAGGTTAGGAGAAGTACCGTATACGACACTTTCATATGAATTTAGTAAAAAGCTGTTATTTTGACATTACAAACAGACACTTAAATATTTATTTGTATGTATAGATTATTTTATTTAAAAAAAATCACCGCCATTATTTTTTAAATTTTCAGACTCTGAACTTGTATTTCCAAAGTATCGACATATCAGGGGGAATAGCCAGACGTTCAATATCACCGTCATCCAGTCTGCATAGCTCAATAACATAACTATGCGCTTCTCCATAATGTCGTCGACAGCCTAAGGGCGTGTACACATTTACGAACGAGCAACTCGCGATCTCTCTCACCTCTACGACCGACGATATTTTCAGAGGGCAAACGTATCGCGAATCGTGCGACTTCAAACAATATACGAATCCGTCTTTGATGTGCACATACCCTTATAATATATCATTATCTTACGAATATTTTAAAAACAATTCCTAGATTAAAATACTTCAGAAATAGTAGAATCTACAAGTTTTCGATTCCATTAAGTGCTTAGCCAATATTTACATGAGATCTGAAGGAGAGTGAAGAATTTAAAGTCTAGTTTCGTGAAGTAAATTAACGCAAAGTCAGTTTTATTATTCTTAATTAATTGAAATTCAATTTCACTTGGTGCGGTACATTAAATAACAAACCAACTTCTATATCGCGAACTATTCTAAGAAATTATGCCTGTTCAATGAAACTTCAAACGGCGAAGGTTTTACGAATGTATTGTATTATGAAGAAATACTTTACCAGCTAAACTTGGCAGCGTTTTGCAACGTTATAATTAATCGCCACAGACGGTTTCATTTCGGGGCGAAACAAAAAGATAATTGCGCCCAATTAATTTCGACTCCTTGCAAATGAGGGTGAGGTCCTTTTATGTCCCCTCTACGCTTTTATTGGTTCCAGGCGATATTTAGTTTAGCCGATTTGTTTGTTTTACGTTTTCAGTCGGTAATGAATTTTCTTTAGCGGACGGTCTCTGGTTGCCCGTTACAATGGGCGTTAATCTTAATGGACGTTTTAACTAATTTAAGGATCCTATTATACGCTAACATGTGGAGTTCTTTTGTTGGTTCAGTGGTATTGCATTTAGGAACCAATTAATGTTCGTATGGGTTCAATAGAATAATTTAAATATTTTAGGGGCAGCTTTACATAACTTTGTCTAACTTTGGGCATTGTATAATTTCAAAAAGGGATGTGTCAATGGGCATTTAGTCGCTTTGGTGATGGTTTTGATTATTTATTGATAGACTGAAGTAAATAGGCAATTTTAGTCACTTAATATTGTAGCAATGGACGTGCTTACGACATATGATTAAAAGGCGTTAAGCTTTGAATAGCATTTATTGTTTAAAAGAAGCTTATTGTACAACGATAAAACCAACACTGCTTCTAATAGGTATAAGAAAAAAACACTAACAGAATATTTGACATACGCTTGAACGTTCGAATGGAACATGCCTTAAAATATAACCAGCCTGTCCCACAAAGAGATGTGGCTTTACAGCCAGCCTCTACAATATTAAAGACGTTTTAAGATATCGGTTGGGCAGGACTTCTAGTTAGACGAGGAGATGGGCGATAGAGTAAAGATGTGACCAAATGGTGGCCAAGGTTAAACCAGGGCCGTCCAAAAGCGCGCTGGGTTGATGATATCGTCAAAGTCACGGGAAACACCTGGATGAGGGACGCACGGAACCACTTACTCTTTATTCATAATATGTATAGATACATAGATTGTTGGTACAGAGTAAATATGGTGTGTCTCGTAGACTAAAACAGACTGTACTTTTTGCAATAAATTTATTTGAAGTAAACCGAAAATGGTAGCTGCTGCTAGAGCAGAAGAAAGGGAAGGCATATACCTATAGCAGCGGGTGATTCTGGGTTGAAATGATGATGATGAAATCGGTATTACTCAGAAATATTATTATGAATATAAAAGCCGGAAATAATCCTGATATTCAACTTTCAAATGCGTGTTAAGGAAGGGTTATCTATATAATTATGTAGATTTGATCACGACATTGGTCAATGTTGATCTACTGTCGTGGGCTTCCCCCTTGACCAGTTTAACCTTTCATATAATTATCATATAAATGATACATCATTTAAGTGCACCTGTACTCATTACATCTAGATTATAAATCACAAACATTCCGTAACTATACATAATCCAGTGAGATAACTTCGTAATATGGTAATTACATTACCGCGGATAAATAATTTGGCTCGTGAACATGGTCAAAATAATAAAGATTAGGTGCCACTTTGAGCTGATAACTATTATCTATTGCACAATTTTTTAATTTCAGTGGCCGAAGGTCGTAAATTATAGGAAACATGTCTCATGTCATGGGCTATCGAATAAGACATTATTTGATAAAATTTGTTTTTTTTAATAAGACATTATTTGATAAAATTTGTTTTTTTTTAATGAGTCAAACAATGTCAACATCGTATGTTTTTTTCACTGAAACGACGTCACGATGATAATATTGTAAATTATTGTAACAATAACACATTATTCATACTTCATTATAGATATAATGTTCCTATTTATTGTATTAATAACACACTAGACATTTTTTTAAACAAAAAATATACATACCAATCAAGTAGCGATGCTTTTATTTAAATGATTAAAAATGGTGAGTGGAAAATAGTTCCATATAAAAGTACGTAAGCACAAAGATGAAGAAACAGTTTTGTGTTCGGACGACTATACAATAAAAAAAAACAATAGTTTCATACCGCATGTCTGCTAATCTGTTGCTATGGGACCATATCAGATTACAATAAGCTCTTTATGCGTCAGGTTTGCCACCATTGACGTTATTATAAAGATGATAATTGATAAGGCACTATTGGCACTGTTTACCAGCTAGAAAACAACTATAGAATAATATATAAAGTAATATAATACCTTCATAGGTATTCAAAGTATAATTTACACATATTTTCGCTTTTCCAATTTTCCTTCCAGCATTTTCTTTTCTAGACTATCAACTTTAAAAATATTTTTCAGTTTAAAATGGACTCTGTTATGTTAATATAAAATCTAATTTTCATTGTTTCAGGCTGCTCTCTGCGCTGACTACAGTGTGCCAGTGGATTGTGTAGCAGCAGGGCCAGCTCCTCGTCCCAGTTCCTTCCACGAGATCTCTGCACCTAAAGTAAGTTTAATACTTATACTTATTTGCGATTAAGCTAATGGTTTTCGTCATTTCGGCTGCTTTGCGACGCAAAAAAAGTCAATGAAGATTTTATTATGTTGTTATAATGTCTTGTGTGTAGGTCTCAGACTGGAACACAATGGGTCCCGTACCATGAGGCAAAATACGCCGAAAAAACCAAGTTTCTTGTATGGAGACCCCCTTTAATTTTTAACTTTAGTTTAGTTTTATTACTTGTTGTTATAACGGCAATAGAAATACTCACTGTGAACATTTCCACTGTCTACCTATTATGGTTCATGAGATACAGCCCGCCATAGAAATGTAATCTTCTTTCTTATATCTGACAGACAGATGGACGGACGGACAGCAGGCGCTTAGGGCGGTTTCGCACTACGTCCGATATCCGAATCCGAGAAATGCCGGTCCGAAGTGACCATAGTCCTATTTGTATGAGGGGTTGCGCATTACATCCGAACTCTATCCGTCAGAATTTAGAACATTCCCAATTCGGATTGAAGTCGGATCTTTAATTCGGATTCGGATCGGATGTCATGTTCGTGAACGGGCGCCGTCAGTAGGGACTGGTCATCTCTTTGCTGCCACGGCTTATTTTAATTTAATTTTTGAATTGTTTTTCTTTTTTCTCATCTTTTCATTATGGACGCTTTTAACGTTCTGCATCGTTCTCACATGTATATTTTTTAGCATGAATGATGTAACCAAGACTTTGTAACCATATTATTCTGATTTAAAAGAGTGTCCATGGAGTTTCTTGCCCGTTCTTCTCCATAGGTACCTACGCTTTGGAATGGGCAACTAGCTTCATCTTTCTGACTGACCGACCCCTTGACAATTCAAAAGTGCCTGTAATTGGTTTAATTGAAATAAATGCTTTGAGTTTTGAGTTTTGATGTAGTGCGTAATCGCTCTTAGTAATAGAGTCCCGTTAGCATCCTACGGGTTTGCAACCCTAAAAAGCGACCCGAAAACGCCAAATACGTATGGATGGAGAGACCTCCTTTCATTCTGCCGACCAGCACACCTTTAACTCTTGCATTAGTTAGACCGGGTATTTAAAACTAAATTCAGCCTGGCGAGTCATATTAATGGTCAGGCTAGGAAATAATAATTTCAATGGGTCTCCGTTATCGAAACCGATAAGGAGGGCTATATGTATATGATGTACCTAATAATTGCAGGAAACGAGACTTACCGATTAAATTCCAGAATGCTAGAGAGTCTTCAGAAAACAATGAGAAATCAAGCATTAAGTGCAAATAATGATTCATATCCGATTAAATCAGCTTTTTCAGTGAACATGTGATGATAAATATTACTTAACTTTATCTCTCTTCAGGTGAAAGGATTGTAAGTAATCTTATCACTATTATAACTTTTAAGGCGGTACCACGACCAAATAACCTTGAGCATTCGCGACAGAGACAGAGAGCGACACGATTTCCTCGTACGAAAGGGATGCAGCGTACCCTGCGCACGCTCTTTTATTATAAAACTCGCAAAATTTTTGGAATTATTTTAATAAAAAAAGAATAGCGATCTTTTTAATTAAATTAAAACGAGGATTATTTAGATTTTTAAATTATATATCCATTGTTGAAATCCTCAAATAAACAGAACGTCAACTTTAGCAAAAGATGAATGCAATCAATAATTTTAGTCCTTTTTTTAAAAGGAGATTTTAAATGTATTAGTAATATATAAAAACAAATAATAACGAACAATGTGATGATAAGACATCGAACATTAATAATGTGCTTTCAGATGTAGTTTATTTCTCATAATTATTGAGTTAATAGCCTCTGAATAACGAAGAAAAACGGGGTTTTGGTCGGGGTACCGCCTTAATAGTTATTGTCTGACACAGTGACACTTAACTATACGCTTATGTATATATAAACTCACGCCGTCGTCCCATGAGGGTAGGTAGAAACTACAGAACGCCACCTGCTACGATTCTTAATTACATATACGTTTTGTCTCGTTTACGTTCATAGATACGAAGGCGAATTCTTGAAATTTAAAACGTTCAAAATCTAGTCGCAGTCTCATCTCGGCGACAAATATATGTCAAAAACTTGTCAAAATTGTAGGGAAATTTGAGTTATTTTTGACAGATTGAGACAGATCAGAGGGGCAATTCTCTTAATTTTAAGAACATTCACAGTCAGAAGGCCAATTCTAATCTAAAACTTTCAAAAAAACTTGGTAAGTAAATGATTTATTTCTGATAGGATCACGAACACTTTTACACGTTAATCGTATTTTAAAACTAGACGAGGTCGGAGTTTCCTATCTGACTACTCTCAAAATAAAGGCCGAAACAAACTCAGACGTCACAGTCTCTTTTAAAATCCAGACAAAATCTTGGTCAGATCATGTGAAAACCGTGTAGGTAGGTGTCTGAAATGGTATTTTGGGGAAAAAACCACACAGATTGAGTGAACATGTTCAGTCAGTGCATGCATTAGTCAGTAACCGTACAGCTCAACTCAGAAGTTAAGGAGCTCAACGATTAGGCGAACAATAAAAAAAACATAAATTACTGAAAATGCTACCCCATGAATAAAAAAAAAAAACAATGAACTACATAGTTTTCACAGCACATTATAGTAAATAAAGAGGACTTAATACTATGTGGCATTATTCTCTAATAACCAAACTTTGTTTGGAAAACCTATACTAATAAAAAGCTCAAGAGTTTGTTAGTTTGTTTGAATGCGTTAATCTCTAAAACTACCAGTCGGATTTGAAAAAATATTTTTGCATTTGATAGCACGCTAGGATCCTTGGCGGCCAAGCAAAAAGAAAACGAGTCAGAAAGAACGCTAAGCGAAAACGAATAGCGCGGGCAGGTGATGCGACGCGACGGGGCTGGGTTGAGGGAGCAAGAAATTTCACGCGGACGAAGTCGCGGGAAAAAGCTAGTCGCTATATGAATGAATGAATTGCACCGATCCCAGCGTGGTTAAACCAGACTCGATTAATCGAATGAACCCCAAGATTCGCACTAGCTCCTGTAGCCTCATTTTCATGGAGCTACAGCGACCATTGCATATCAAGGAATAGACCGGGGGGCGCGGTAATGGTAGGGAAGACGTGCCCGAAGGATAGGTAAGGATTTTCACGCGGACGAAGTCTCGGGCAAAAGCTAGTCGCTGTAACAAATTAAATAATCTTGGAAATTCCCACGACTTATCGTAACACAAACCTACTGACTATCAACATTGAAAGATAACAATTTGATAACATTGCATAGGTATCAACTATCACGTAATCTCCAAAAATACAAACAAAATAAGATAAAGAACTCTTTGGGTAAATAGGCTGTGATCGATTTCTCATATCGACGGCTGTAAAGGATAGCATTGATATGCTGAATCCCCTTAATATTAATTTTGTATTTTTTTCCAAAGTAAAATGATTGGAAGAAAATTGTTTTCGTTCAGAATTCCGCAATTTTATGGATGCAACAAGAAGTACGTATATAATATGTAAAAATTCGTCCACGCGATTAAAAAGTCTGAGTAAATAAGATAGGTAGATCACATTTCAGGCTGATTTTCATATTTAGTAGACTTGAAGCAGTAGTCTGAAGAATCACTAACGAAAGTAATACGGGTATACATACATACATCTAGAGAATCAAATTAAATCAATCATCAAATGAGAAAAGAAGCTATTTATTATTACTATTGCTGCTTTCACAATAATTCACAGCTACAAATAGGCAACTTAGGTTCCTTATAAGCAGCCTATAATGTTACCACTGCTGGGACACAGGCCTCCTATCGGTGAGAGGGAGTGGGCCGTAATCCACCACGCGGGCCCAGTGCGGATTGATAGATGTCACATGTCATCGAATTTTTGGTACAAATATACCTATAGGTACCTAATAGGATGTTATTATCTGTTCCTAATGTTAAAAACTAAGAATGATAGTTACAAACAAATACTTAAGTACATATCTAATCACCTTTCACTATCACAAATTCACTAGTACAAGTGCACCGAACCCCTTTTCAAATCACTGTATCTTATCTAACGAAAAAGTCGTAGTTATCAGCCAATCGCTTATCAGAAAAATATAAATTTATTGATAACAGACGTCGCATCGTCCTGTGACGCATCCCTATGCGGGTACTCTTGTTTCATTGTTATAGCTTTATCAAATTATTGATAAAACCTACTTTAAAAGTTTTGCAGCGGTCTACTAAGATACTGTTATCATTTATTATTCATATTTTGACGCAATAAACGCGTGATTAATAAGACTCCCTGAACGTTTATTCGAAGGCTACGCGATATTGTTTTATGATAACTTTTTATCGTCTGACTGAGTTACTAAAGCTGATAGCCAGATAGTCCTATCGGCTATTACAGTTTTACTCAACATCTTACTGTTTTTGCCGCAATTAAAACATAAAATCCCGCCATAGTAAAATCACGCCCCGTTTTCCCCGAAAGGTTGGGCAGAGGTGTACCTATAGTACACCCACATTTTGCCAGTTATGTTTACCAATTAATCAAAATGAATTAACAATTAGTATTTTACTAATAACCTTGTATAAAACCTGCAAAACACAAAAAAAAACAGCATACATTATTGAATATCTTTCATACAGATTTATTGGAGAACTAGTTTATACATATGAAAATATATGCGTTAGATGGATTACACCCAATTTAAGAATATGAAACCCTTGAATAAAACCTCAATAGAATTAAACTCCTAATTTATTTATGAAGAATGAATACTTGTTGTACCTACCCTTGTAAATATATCGTTGGTGTGCCTTGCTTAATCCTTTTACCTTTTCACCTTTACTGTTACCTTTTCACGCCTAAACCGCTGAACCGATTTCGATGAAATTTGGTATAGAGATGGTTTGAGTCCCGGGAAAGGACATAGGATACTTTTGTACCGATATTCCCACGGGATCGAGACTTATGCGGGTGAAACTACGGGGCGCAGCTAGTGAATAAATAATAATAATAAATTTATTTATTTTCTCCCACAAGTTTCAAAATGAACACAGTTTAAAAAGTTTGAAGATGGGAGACAGGAGCCCATACTAAGTAAAACCTGTGCTACGGGTCTCCTGGTCTCCTTATCTCGAAATCTCGAATATATTATAGAGAGCTCTACTAAGGACATAATTAACATTAGCAGGGAGCGCTTACAGCTAACAACAAAATAAAAATAAAATTGTAAATAAGAATAAAAGAAATGGTGTTTTGGTAAGTTTGTGAATTTGTTGTATTATATTGTGTGTGTGTATGTGAGTGTGATATTATATTGTGTGTGTGTATGTGGTTGTATTATATTGTGTGTGTGTATGTGGGTGTGTGTGTGTGTATGTGAGTGTGATATACGAGTTGTACTTGTGATACTTTGGGTTGGTGTGTGTGTGTGTGTATGTGTATGTGTGTGTGGTATATGTGTGTTATACTTCTCTGTAACTGTATAATAGTTTTTCCGTATCGTCATAGGTAAGTGTTAGGAGCCATTTATATATATAATAAATAAGTAATACTTGCTACATTTTTCACTGTCTTTTAAAGTCCATTCCCTCAGTTTTAGTCCGTCGTCGCCGTGCTTGTGCGCGCTGTCGTGCGTGCGTGTGTGCCGTTGTCGCCGTCATTCCGTCTTGACCGGGTTTACCCGGCCACTATGAAATTACCTACATACATCTTTTACATTACCCTAGAACAATTTCACTAAGATTACCCCGCGGGGTTACTCTAATTAAAACGTCGAGATTTATTTCAGGCATTCATTAAAACGTGTACCTCGGTACGTATTGCTTAATCCTGTACTTCAATTTACAACGCAGTAAAGGTACCACCAGAGTGTGTACCAAATCCAACCCCACTTGTTAAAGTGATCTCATCGAGTAGGGTATGCTCATAAAATGTTAATGGCCGACATAAAATCTTATAGAAACTCATACTTTCTCCGCTATTTTTATTTTCAGACCAAAATAAAGTGCGTCTGTTGTTTTTGTTTGACATTGAACTCGTTAGGTCACCTTTTATTTTAGGTGACATAAATTCTTATAGATTAAAGTAGGAATAGGATTGGCCTTGAATAGGGTTGTTCTAACTTTATTCTGATGAGTCAACAAATTCTATACAAATATTACCAAACCTCAAATTCGTTTTTCAGCTTAAACGTCACAAGGTGAAAAGGTGATTTCTATTTTTATTTTTAAGGAGAATTTCACTTTATTTATCTTATTTGTTAAACAAAGATTGCATGAGTACCTACAGTTGCATAAACTGAAAAAAATAACACCGTGTGACTAATATATACCCTCGAGGACACTTGCCTGAGTTGATAAAAGTATCAGATTAATAATTTTATCATTATATCAGCTTGTTGTAGGTATTCCACTGCTGGGCATAGTGGGCATGGATCTCCAATCTTTCCATCCAACGCGATCTTCGCGAACTGGATGTCCCAAAACGCGACATCCAGTTCAATCAACTTTGCACATCGCAGTCCACTACTGCATATGGGCCTGTACAGACGCCAGCACATCAAGCTACCCGAAACTGTCAAATTTTCCCAATCAAATTTGAACTTTATGTTTTAGCAATAAAGTTGAAAATCTATTAAAGAAGTTTGACAGATTGTAGTAGCTTGATATGCTGGCGTCTGTACATAGTAGCTCCATAATACCCGATTACATATCCGGCTTGCGCATCCAGTCTGTCCCAGCCGAATCCTTAGCTGGAGAACATCCAGTAACCTACACAAATATCGCATAAGAAATGAAAATGACTTGTATGAACAAGAGTGCATTCAAAAATTATAATATTGCTTACAAGTAAAGCACCGGTAGGTAGCAGGTACCTGCCTTCCTTTTTAAATGTCTGTAGGTGGTTATGACAGTGTATTTATGTCATCATTTAGGTCGTTGCCCTGAAATTATAAAAAGATGAAAAAGCATGTATTGTACCTATAGTCAATATGTCCTAACTAGCTTAACCGCAGCAAAGTATCATCAGCATATGTTATGGACCAAGTAATAAATAGGGGCATTTTTCATAATGCCCGCGCATTTTAGGGCGAAATAAATGATTATAATTTGAATTTCCTTATTTATCACCTTGCCTCGACATTACAAATATTGCCGTGTGGTCTTTGAGCAATCTTTGTAAACTCATTCGCTCGCTCTTGCATCCTATGTCGACGGAGCCCCCGCTTCGTGGGGCTAAGCAAACCTAACCTCGGGGTGCCCTTCGCTCGCTCTTGCATCCTACATCGCCTATCGACCGACCCAGTCGAATTAAGAAGTCCAGTCAATTTAAGTTTTTATCATAGTCCATCAGATTGTCAATGAATGAAAAGATTTTATTTTATATTTATCAAACTGCCCGGGCATTTTTTATAATGTCTTAGTAATCACTTGGTCCATAACATATACTAGCTAACCGCATATTTTGATAAATGTCAAATGTTGAGCAAATGAATCAGCAAATTAAACGCTTACATATAATCAACATTTTTTAACAAAACAATGTGGTTCCATTAGTAAAGCAAGTACTACATTTTTTTGCTGTTGTTGTAATGTTGCCAAATTGCCATGGTATCTATACTTTCGTAATACACTTGCAGACGGGAAAAACGGGAAACCCCATAATCAGCAATGATGTTCCCACTGCTGGGACACGAGCCTCCTCTCAGTGAGTGGGAGTGGGCCGTAATACATCACGTGGGCCCAGTGCGGGTTGGTAGATATCTTCGAATTGTTGGATATTTCCTTCACCATTTTGGGAGCAGTGGTGATGAAATAATTTGCATAAACTAAAGCGCCTAACTAGGTTCGAACCTACAGCTCGTAAGTTGCGGCCGTTACCACTGGGCCACCACTGCTCTCGGAAAACCTCGATTTTATAAAATAACTGAGCCTATGTATTATAAAGAAAGTGTGATAAATAAAATAACTTAGCGGGAGAATAGCTCATGCCTGCAAATGGCTGCAGTGTTGATGCTTAGAGCGTTTTCTTCATGTTATCTTGCAGGTCAAGCTAGGAGATTATTGACCGGATACTTCTCTGGTAGATACCAGCAGTTTTCGCTGATGGTCTTAGATGAGTAAGGTTAATCATTTAAGACCATCAGGCAAAACTGCCTAGAGGGCGGACGTTCGTTCAAGTATTACCTTTCACTCAACATTGACCCCGTCATTTGAAGGATGAAACCACTATCAATTCTAGGAAGAAGGAAAGAAAACTTGTTTATTCTGCTCAAATAAGATCATCATCAGTAAAACGGCCAGCTGACGGTGAGACGGCGGCTTCGGGAAAGAGATTAGCTGTACAGGATCTTCAAAAGGACCAAGCTTGATTTGTATGCGCGGTTTCATTGAAGCATCCGAATGTCATAATTTCTCACATCGGGGTGGAAGGTTACGGAGTCTTAAAAAAAAAAGATGAAAGAGCAAGAATGTGCAAGAATGATGTACTCAGAAGAATCCAATTTGAAGTTAAAGAAAGAAAATACGTTTATTTGCGATAAACACGGCGCAAAAAAGAACGTAAACAAAAAAAAAATAATTAAAGATTGGGGGAAACATGCGTCACATCCACGCAAAACGGCTATCGCTCAACATTATGCTGCTACCCTATGCAAGACAGAGCCCCGTGCTGGTTTTCAGCGACAGCCGGCGCTGAAATTCATCAAAGCAAAAAATATTGAATTTGTCATTTTTGTATGCGTGTATTTTAATTAACCATTCTTGTAATAAAATAAGTCATTATGTGAAAATTTGCGTCAACGTGCTTAACTTTGACAGTCCGGGACTTTACCATTAGGTACATTGTATTCAGGTATTCATATTACAGAGGCAAATGAAAAAAGTCGTAACTTTATATCAAACGAAAGTGTACCACTTACTCATGAGCTTTAAATAAATTTCACCCACAAGTGCACACTGACACGGACACCCACACAATCGCGAGAAATAAAAAATCAATGAACAAACTTCGCGATGACCTTTTCAAGAACGTAGCGTTGTGAAAGAGTGACTCATTCAGTCATTCAACTCTCCGTTGTAATTCTACTACAAACGTATAAAACGACACGTATTCTTTTTTTTAATCCACTGCTTCTTTCGTTATCAATCTTTTTATGACATCGCCAAAAGTTTGACACCAGACAAGCAATGGAATAAAAACTCTGTAACTGAAACTTATCGTCTCAAGTTTTCGGGATAGGGACTTGGAGTGTTAGTCGGTCAGTCTACTTGCTCACTCGACTCGAACGTAGTTATCCTTTTTAAGTTGATGAGTCAACAGTTTAAGTTGAGAACGAAGAATGTTTATTTAAGTAATGAGGTAGGTATTTGTGACAAGTGACCGTAATTTGTATGTTAAAAATTTGAATAAATTGCTTCGTACTAGTCAGCCACGTTTGATTAACTGGGTACTGTATAAAATTGTGCTAATTACGAAGAATGCTGATTTAAGGTGCGGTTTTAAAGCTTAAGTAGGTAACTAATTGGAAACTATGCTTTTTACTATAGTTTATAGGAATATCCTATCTATATCCATGAATATGAGCTAATTAGAACAACATTTTAGATTCAACGTTGTCATAAAAGCTTAACAATAATTGCTGTGGTCGGATAGAGAATAAAACCAAAACATATTATTATTCTATAGGTATAAATCATCTTTAAATATTCAATTAGTCCATCTTCTACATAAATCCCTTACACCACGGACAATTTATCTATAGTAATTATAAAACTGAAAAGATAGTTTATTTGACGTGCTTATAAAAAAAAAAACCAAAATTATTTTTGCATTTGATAACCCAATTCTTGAGAAAGGCTATAGGCACTTAGGGGCCGAGTATAAAGAGGAACACATCGGAAATAACGCTTAGCGAAAAATAAGTAATAGCATGGGTAGGCGATGCGATGCGACGAGATTGGTCGAGGTAACAAGAAATTTCTCGTGGACGAAGTCGCGGGCAGAGGCTAGTATATTAATAATCTATAAATATTCAATTGGTCCATCTTCTCTATAAATCCCCTTAGTTAGATCACGGACAATGTACAATAAATTAATGATCTTATTAGTAATCAAGACCACACGACAATTAATTACAGATATTAATATCCAATTCCTATGCAATATTCTAAGTATTCTAATACCCTTCATTAGTATGTTAGGCTTCCTTTGAGTCACAAGTTACTACGATAAATTATTCCTATAGAATTTCAATCACGTAGGTACTCATTGATAATTACATGCATGTTACAAACGCTATGGCAAAGTGATTCAGATAGTTAATTAATAAAACATGCTATTGATTTGCCGGCTGTCGATTCCTTGATGAGTCAGGAGTTATACTCGTGAGTCAGTCATTAACATCCCTGAGACGGCCACTAGGAGGAGTAAGACAGCAGTTAAGTTGGTTATGGAACATCTGGATCCAAAAGGTTGCCATCTTGTTAGCGGTGCCCCCTTCCATGTTCAGATGGTAACCACAGGGGTGGTTTTAGTGGGGTAAATATCCCACACTCCCCGGTCGTATCCCCAAAGCCTAGGCCCCTTCAGAAGGTTTTTCTCAACTTGCATTTAAAAAAAAAAGAGATGGAAGCTGACGAAGCTGTAATATAGGTACATTAAACTTGAAGCCAGTTTCAGCATCTCTAGTTAACTTATCTGCCATTAAATTTGATCCAAATTACGTGTCATTTGAAATTAATCATAATATTGAAATAAACGCGGTGAAGGCAGAGAGCTTACAACGTCCTTCGCGTACAGTATAATGTATATGCTGATAGGGTTTCGCAGATGTTTGCGGAAGTCCATGTTGACGACTTTCATGCCATTATGAGGAAGAGAACAGAGTCAATAATGGGTAGGGTGCGCTCCAATAGCATCCTAAAAACATTATTAGACAAAGAGGACAGTCCTTTTATAAGGCACTGGGTACGAAGACACGTGCCATTGTGTATTGGGACTGTTGGGCCACGTCTTTTTTAGCTATATTAGTTTGTAAAAGTTTACTAACATAGTTTTCAAGTAAACGTCAACAAAGATGCGGGCAGGTCGGGAAGAAGTAGGTCCGTCAAAACAAGTGTCAATTTTTTTTTTCGGTTGGTAAACACATATCGGGAGTAGGGACAACTGTTAAATTGTGTTGTCATTCATTCTTAGTACGGACCCAGCACCCTAATTGCGTAACACACTATCAATTCCAATTTGGATCATTTGGAAGCATATTGCTAATCCATTGCTTCATATGTTCGAAAAATTTGTCTGCTCAATAACGTAAATAACGCAATGAATGTTGTTGAACTGTCAAAATGAAATCTATTGCAACTGATAGTGTGTTACGCAATTAGCCCCGTACCTCGCTGATCTAATCATATGTCCGTTAGTGATACGGAGCAGGAAACGCCCGTAGTTTCGTCGAAACTACCTTGGTTAGGGAGTAGACCCTCAACAGCAACAGCAGTCCTGAAACTTCGGGTTAAGTCAAATGTCGTCTAAAAAGTTTGAAATGTTTAACTTTATAAAATACTTCTGAGATGAAAAAATTGGGTCCATCAAAAAGTCACAATAATATTAACTTCAAATATGTAGATTGGTAGGAGGAACTATTCGAACTTGGTCACTTTCCGTTCTCGATCATCCAATTAACTAGAGGTCACTGTGTTAACTAATTAAAATACTCCACACCTATCAAGGTTGTTTGCTATTAAAAATACAAAACACGTTAGTACGTCTGTACTGGGTTGCGGGTTCAAAAACAGGACAGGTTTTTAATTTAATATTCATGATTTTCTTTCTAAATACCAACACTTTATCTCATACTCTGGCTGCCGGACGGCTCATGGTACCCAGTAACATAGCGAATCACACGTACGCCAACCACATGACATCAGCGTGTCACTGCAGCTTCTTGTAGTCGCGTTGTGGTAATGTCTACAAAATCAAATCAATTGGTCGATACAACGTTGTGTTCACGATGTGGTCAGTATCGCCCACACGGTTTATTCGACGGCCAAATGTGATCTGTGTGTATAAACTATTCATTTTCAAAACTATAGGCCGACCGCTTAACTGAGACGTTGCCTGAGGTAGCAGCGCGGTGCGGGGTGCGGGGTGCCGATCACATGTATCACAGTAGGTACATGTCATCGGGCCCTAAGTATTGAGACTACACAAGTAGCCTAACCGCACATACGCCACCGCATTTCATCGGCTATGCGATAGCCGAATCGTGCGTTGTGTGGTACCGTCTCCTGGATTCAATAAATTGCAAACAAGCATCCAATGAGCGAGTTTGATGTTTTTTTTCTTCTCTATATGCCATAAGTGGCCTTTTCCTTGCAGTAGTAGATATATAGGCGGAAATTGATCATCAGGAGGGCTATGCTTGGAGTTTCCCTGCGTGATCGAATCAGAAATGAAGAGATCCGCAGGAGAACCAAGGTAACCGACATAGCCCGAAGAATTGCCAAACTTAAGTGGCAGTGGGCAGGGCACATTGCTCGCAGAACAGATGGCCGATGGGGCCGAAAGGTTTTGAAGTGGAGACCGCGTGCCGGAAGACGTAGCGTTGGAAGGCCTCTCACAAGGTGGACCGATTACCTTGTTTAGGCCGCAGGAACTCGTTGGATGTGAGAATCACAAAACCGGTCGAAGTGGAGGTGCTTGGAGCATAGCAGTGGACGTCTTTCGGCTGAAATGATGATGATGATGATGATTAATTATCAATTAGTACTTCGGCATCTGCCGAGCACAATGGCAAACTATGTAATGAGTCAATCTTCCGATCCCCGTACACGTCAGCGCAATGTGTAACCATTTGCGCCGGGGGTGTGTCATTGTTTTGACTACTACCTAATTGTTATATCAGAGTCCGAACACTAATTATTAATACTTATATTTCATAACAAGCATTGATTTCTAAACACGTCTGGTTGGTGGATGACTAAGTGTCTTTGGCCTGCAGTTATTACGGCGCAGTGAGAGACATACATACATATATACATACATATGTATAATACCTACAGTCCTACACACATTCTATGTACGCTCACTCGTCGTCACGTACGTAGTCTCGATTCGTGGTATTCTTCCATAAAGAGTCGTGCCCCCGCGAGGCGTTTCCGTCCTTTCTATATCATTGGCCTTATCTATTTTGCTCTGGTTTTAATTAATGACGACCTAGAACTACTATCAATGTTTGGCAATCATCATACTGTGATTTATGTGTTGTTAATGTTTGGAATGCAATTTATAAAAAGAATATTCTTTAGTTAGCACATTTAATGACCAGCCAATAATAATGGCATATTGAATACGCTTGACGTCTGCCAATCCGTCTGGTTTGGTAATCGCAGTTTTTTTGACTTTCGCTGTAGAATTTTTATCTTAGCACTCCACAAGTCCACATACCAAGAATTCTTTACAAATTACTGGTACTGCTCCAAGCTGTTTTTAACTTTAACCAATTAATTTTTATCAGTGCTATCAATTAAACGACGTTTTAATTTGATTGAAGATTAGTTTTCTAGTAAAGTTCAATTAGCGAATCTGATAATGTAATTAACTATTCGGTTACCGTTTCAAGAGTTTAGGCTATATCTTTACATAATAAATCAAAAATGTTGACACTGCTGCGATCCAGGTGAATACATGCCTCCTCTCTGTGAGAGGGCGTGGGCCATAATCCCGCACGCGGGTCCAGAGACACGGGTTGATAAATGACACATGTCTTCGAATTTTTGGTTCTAAGACATGCCGGTGTCCTCAAGATGGTTTCCTTTACCGTTTTGAGAGAAGTGTTGATGAAATAAATAGCAAAAATCATGCATGACAGGCAAAGACAAAGTGATCAGGCAGGTAGATATGTAGTTATGGTTATTCCCATAGCCCGAAGTAAGGTCATTTTTATTCCACCTAACCATGAGATCATCTCTTTCATTACTTTAATTCGAGACCCATGACGTAGCTTTTGTTATTTTTGTTGGCGTTTGACGTAGGTATTTTAAGAATTGTGCATCATCTTTTTATTTGCGGAAAGAGATAATTAATGCTATTGCTTAGCCAATACGTCTGACTATTTTTTGCGCCTGAAAAAATATCTATGTTTATGTTATGGTTCGTGTCTGTGCCCATTTGAAAAGCTTATAGGAGATGACTTGCAGGTTATGCAGCAATGTCATTGCGCATTATTATTTCTACTACTGTCAGCCAAGCTGCAAGTCCGAATGCGGATGATTTTTTTGCTTGACAATTGGAACTTTTTGATTCGGTGCTATAAAATAATTCTTGGAGACGATTTACTTTGAAAGCTACTAAAAGTTTAAGTTTACTAAGCTATGAACACAAATCTTTGATATTGATCAGAATACTTGAACTCCAATAACAGTTGGTAATATTTAAAGTGACGTTAAAACTTAGGCAGGCAATCCTTGTAAAGTTTTGATTACTCAATCATTTGGTATTATTTATTAAACCAAGCGACGTAAACTCAATTGTCTTCTCTGTAACAATTAAAGTCAACACCATCAATCTTGGCTGAGATAATGTTTTATAAATAATGAATGACTGTACAAACTTGGATGCTTGATATGTGTGTCAATAATCTCTACTTGAATGAATCATCATCATTACCTCTCGGGAATATCCACGACGAGAGATGAAACATGGCTGGGGAATGATTGAAAGTGGATGGGAAATCCCAACCTAGATAAATTAATATAATATATGATATAGCACAGAAAAAGGTACTGTAAGCGCAGTGTGTGAGAGCAGTAGTAGCCCAGTGGTAACAGCCGCGATTTACGAGTTGTAGGTTCGAACCCGGACAGGCGTTTTGCTTTGTGTAAAATATTTTATCACCACTGCTCTCAAAACGGTGAAGGAAAACATCGCGAGGAAACCAGCATGTCCTAGAACCAAAAATTCGAAGTCATGTGACATCTACCAATCCGCACTGGGCCCGCGTGGGCGATTACGGCACACTCTCCCTCTCACAGAGAGGAGCCCTGTGTCCCAGCAGTGGCACTATCAATAAAAAGTGTATTTTTAAATTAAACTCATAATTGTTCCTAGAATTGATGCTACTCATTTTACAATATAACGGGGGCTCTCAGCTCTCCAAGCTCACTCTCATTATCCTTCTCAATTTGAAATAGTATTGATCTCAATAAACATGCCATGAACTTATAAAATACCTGTGGAGGTTGCATGGGAAAGCCAGGCAGGCTAAAACCTCCACAGTTGATATCAATACAGGGCGACGACTGTCCTTCGAACTGAAAGAAAGTAAAAAAAAAACCGTTAGAAAACTGAATAAAGTTACTTTAGCTTGCTCCAATACTATTTGCTGGCCTTGATCTGTTTTAACCTTTACCATATCATTATCATCATCATCATCATCATTCAGCCGAAAGACGTCCACTGCTGGACATAGGCGGCCCCAAAGCACCACCACTTCGACCGGTTCTGTGCTTCCCGCATCCAGCGGATTCCTTCACCACACAGTAAAAGGGAATGACGTAATCTTTTATCAAAAGTACACGGATTGCAACTATAAAGGCTTCCGTATGTAGGTTTATTGAACCAATGAGCTTATTGAGCTCTCTCAAACAGAATATTCCGTGAAAATACTCTATGAAGGAGGCTTTATAAACCTACGCAGAATTATCCAAGGGGAATATTCCATTCAGTTCCTAGAAACTTCACAATCAATATTGTTGCAACGAATACCAGTATTATCGGAACGGAGATTCAGTATCGAGTTCCGGGAATATTACACAGATCCAGTTAAATTGAATATCACAATTACGGCCTGTTATGCAAGCTATGAATGTTCCATGTACTCTTCGACGACTGGTTTTCCTGATTCAATCAGGCAAATTGTTGCTTTATTATGTAAGGCATAAAAGGCATTTTTTTTTTTTTGTGGGTTTTTCACTATAAAACATGTCTTCTAAGTCTTCGTCTGATTTTCACATGTTTCATTTGGTATCAGCTTCAAACTTACTAAGAACATCAAATAATTAGTTACTTGCCCGTTCTTCTCCATATTTAATTTACACATTGGAATGGGCAACTGACTTCTGACTAACTTACTCCTTAACAATAATTCAGAAATTATAAATGGTTTAATTAAAATAGATCTTCTTAAACTTAATTCTTGCACTATTTGCGGTCACAGGCCTTAGCCAAGCTGCAACATATGTCTCCGTTTTTCCTCATTCATTCATATGAATAAAGTATCTATAAATAGATCGTACCATAACTATTATACCGAATAAAGCGGATATATCTATAACACAAGCTTCCCCGATGCGCCTGACCTCATAGTGACATGTTCCTACGTCAGATGGTACCTCGACGCAACTTAAACTGAACTCGGCCCCACTTTTGACGTCACATTTAGCCATGATTACATGAGTAACAGGGTTTTCAATAAAACAATGTTTAGTACGGAATAGTTTTTACATGAATAAGAGTAAAGTCTGTTTTACTGTACTTTGAAGTTTGCTATTCATTTATGAGTAATATTATGATGATTGGGTTATGTATTTGGGTTGTATTAGTAAGTACTGGTTTATAAGGAAAAGGGTTAATTGTAGCTACGTTGCCTATGATTTTTTTTTTGTTTTTTCTGGTGTAGTTTGGTTTTCGTTCTCCCTGTAATTGGATTTTTCAGCCAATATTCCGAAATTTTCTGGTGAAAAGTCTGCTTACCTGACAATGTCAGTATAATCAGCCTATAATGTTATCACTGCTGGGACACAGGCCTTCTCTCTATGGGAGGGAGTCGGCCATAATCCACCACGGGTTGTTAGATGTCAAATGTCTTCGAATTTTTGGATGCCAGAACGAGTGTTACTATAAAGTTCTGGCTTAAAATTGATTTAATAGAAATATTCTTCTAGAAACAGTTTGAGAAAATATCGGAATTGTGTTGATATTTTTTTTAAACAGCGTTGTAGATATCGAATATTTCAATGAATCATTTATGGACTATAGTCTCTCTGACTGTCTAAATATTCTTATCTAGATAACTACTGTTACATAATGGTGTGATAAAAACTTATACCGACAAGCGTACAAAACTAGACAAACTACAAACAAGACCAATCTTGTCAAGGCTTGTCACACGCTTGTCGCACGCTTGGTAACAAAGTTCCTAAACAAGGGATTATGCTAATTCTTTCTTCATCTGAGAGTACTCTTCTTAGGTAAGGTAAATGTACCAAAACTCGTCGGGTTTTGATATTCACTGACTTTGAAGAACTGCTGCGTGAGAAGTGTTTCATTTAGAATGAAACTTTTTGCATGACGAAATAGAAAAATTATCCGTTATTCTAAATAAGTTATTAATTTTTGTAATGGTTAGTGATAATAAATACTTATTTAAGCAAATGTGAAAAAAGGGCGATTTGTACCAGTCCTCGCCAGATTTGTACTATTACTCATCAGAAGGACCCAGTAGTCGTCAATTTTTGAAGCTAATATGAACTTTCAGGCCTTGAACATAGAGTTCAAGATGATTACACATTAAAGCATATTGTGATTGTCTTTCATATGAGTGGCATTAATAATAAATTTTATTTCGCTGTCACTGTGTATTTTGGGCCCAACTCTTTATGAAACGTGACTGGTCTTCTGTTGACGTGAAAACGTCGTTGCACTCTGTGGTAAATTCAATATGTCTGACCGACAATAACATGTATTATTTCAGCCTCTCATAACTACGAGAATGTTTGGGTAATGATTGAGCATAAAATATATAGGTAATAGTTGTACCAATTTTGAAGCAGGATCTAATTTGTGTTTGACGTCACATCGCAAGTGCAGTGCGCCCGACACTCCTTTTTACTATGCGTCGAAATTTCAATTCGCCAAACAATGTTTAGCTACTAGGTGCCATTGTCAAGAATTTACACAGCACTACTAGGGCCTAAAAAGAATCAACAGAAATATTGGCCGAGTTAAAAATGCATTTGAAGTTGACAATAGCAAAATAATTTCAAATGTCGTCTCATATCGACCGTAAGTCCGGCCAAAAATGAAAAAAATCTCAATAAAAGTAAGCTTGCATCATAAGAAATTCAATGAGCCTCAAAAGCCTAGTACCGGGCAAATACAATAGCTACGGCAGTATCAGAAAACGAAAGAAAATCTGCAGCAAGTAGCATAAAAGTTAAAGATGTCGTCTCATATCGACCGTAAATCTACTTCGAACTGAAAAATATCACATACGGTGAAAGGTTGCTTTATATGAAATGCAATGAGCCTTTGTTTTCGTGGGGAAATCCTCATGGATACCCTCTGTCTGGGAAGAACTGAGGGTTATGTCGGACTCCTACCGACTAAGACCCCACTGTTCCTTCCAGTACCATGAGTCCGGGGCCCGGGAGATACTTGTACATTCACCGCACTTCCGACTAGTATCAGCCCAATCAAAAGCCAACCAAAGAAAGTTTTTAATCATAAGAAACACAATAAGCCTACAAAATCCACTTATGAGCGAATTCAAAAGCTAGGGTAATACCTAAAATCATCGCCAATCGCCATGTTATTAATGGACGGCGCCCGACCTGTCATCGTGCAAGTATGTGTGAAGATTACGAGAACATTAGGAAGATTCAACGGCAGAAGACTTAGTAAGAAGGCACCTCTATATATGTGAGGATTTGATTGGAACTGTAATATCCAAGCTCGATCTGAGTGAGGTACTGTTGAAAAACTAGCATCAATTAGCCAGGGCTTATTACAGCTCAATATTATACCTTTCCCAGTAAGGCAGTTTAAGTTAGAACTGAGAATACTTTTTACGGGCCGAGCGAGTGGAGCGCGCTTACGATACAGCGTGCAAAGCGAGCCCTTCCTAGATACAAATAAGCAAAGCACGCTTAATCGCACGATGAGCGCGCTTAATCAAAAGATGGGCTTACTTCTCTTGCTAGTCTTAACAACTTCTTAAACCAGCAAGCGAAACGAGCCCATTTTTGACACGAGTGAGCTGAACGCACTTACACTTGACAAGAGCGAGCGAAGCGAGCTCTATCACGAGTGAAGCGCGAGCACAGTTTCGTGCCAAGCTAGCGAAGCGAGCCCAATGACGCGACGACTAAGCAGAGCACGCTTACGCAAGCAATGAGTGAGCGAAGCGAAAACAGCTTAAGAGAAACCCAGTTTTATCGTCAAATGTAGCCAAAACCTTATTATATGTTTGTACAGACGCCAGCACATCAAGCTACCCGAAACTGTCAAATTTACTCAATCAACTTTGAACCTTATGCTTTAGCGATAAAGTTGAAAATATTTCAATATGACGAGTTTAGAGACAAGTATTAAGCGTGTCCCAGTAATCGTCAAAAAAGTACTTAAAATGACGAGATTTGGGTCAATTGGGATTTTTTAGGTACCAATAGATGTCACGTTAAAAAAAAAATACTTTTATGATAAAAGTGTTCTAAACTTCAAGTTATATCAGTAGTAAATTAACTTAACTAATTCGTCAAACAATCAGACTTAGCACATACCCCACTGAAGGCTCGTAAATCAAAACACAAAACTACGTGCTGAGTTTGACATTTAGCAGCTAAACTTGCAAAAAAATTAAAAAACTGTGAGACACACTTTAAGTGAGATATCTCAGCCACCATTACAGTTAAAACTCCGTGTTTTATTTTAATTGTGCAATATGTTACCAAAAATATGTTGCCATAAAAATGGGCCAATTAAATGTTTGTAGAAAAAGATATTGATGTTTTTAGACAATTTGACGACTTCTGGGTCACTGTCGACTTCACCCGCGTTTACCTTATTTCTTTTTCTTGCTCTGTTTATTCGTTTCTTCTTTTTGCTTAGGTTGATATTATTGAACCTACAAACACTCCACATACAAAATAAAGCTACAATTTTTAAACCGCCTTTTGTTTCAAAAGCTTTAGGCAGTATTGCTAATGATGTGGATTAATAATGAGTGTGATGACCATAACTCATGTTTTGAGTCATCCTACAATACTTTGTAATGATCCGTTTATTACTCATTGACATACCAATCCATCTGTTCCGATTGACGCAATAATTTCACAGAAAGCTGCGTACGGGTAATTTTAGGGCAGAGTCACGCTGCCCCTAACGCATGGCGCAGTAAGGCATGGTCGTGCCCTGCATCCTGTGTGTTCTAAGCTTTAAGCTAAGGGCGATCAAAATAAAAAATATTAATATTTTATTTCACATGAACCTACATGGGCACTTATGAAACGTCAGAAGCTAGGTGCACGATTCCAATTGGTCGTTTCACATAGAGAAGCGTTCTTTTAAAAATTTGGGTATCATAAAGTCAGTTGTGCGTCAGTCTTGTAGGTAGGTAATTTTAAATTCTTTCATCGGTTTTTAAGAATAAATATTGTAACTTATTTTAATGATTAGATTTAAGTAAAGTAGGTACCGTCATTACTGCCAGGTACGTTCTGGCTTATCCTCCTCTTTATTTCTGAATGTAGGTACTTGCAATATATTTTCGCTCGTTGTCGTATATTCCGAATTAATGAAGCTGATATTTAATTTCGATACACATTGTATGTAGGAAAACCGAATACCTAGCCTTGCTTGACTAAATAACACGGGAAGTCGAAACGAATTACCTTAAATAATTATCACAATTTAATTTACATTTAGGAGCACAATATGGCACATTACCCTTAACGTTCGTCACAGTTCTGCATCACTGACTATTTGAACTGTGTTCCAAGTTAAATGAGTTATATTGACGTCAACTAAGTATTATAGAAACAAAAACCTTTTACTTAGTTTCCAATGTATTAATTAGACTTACTTTCGTCTCTATGCCCGGCTAAATCAGTGAGAACTGACTACTTCAAGATCAAAATCCAATGCTTATGTAATATTATCTATGAAAAAACATTCACAGCGGTTTTTTTTTACTGCAAAAATACAATTAAACATTCATCAGCTGTTCAAAACTTTGACATAAATTGCAATACAAAGAAACGCTGAATACATTAAAACGCAAAAAAATTAAAACACAAAAAAGAATTAAAACTACTGGCTGTAAAAAAAAATAAAAAAAAAATAAATAAACATACACTATCAACATCCCATTCAGAACTGTTAATCAAATTCGCTTGTCACTCATCGTATGTGACACTGACAGCGTCTGACAGCGTCAAATACAACACCTGCGACGAAATGACTCATTAAGTCCACGTGAGTGGTTGCTGTGCCATATGTGACCCAGAGAAAGGTTGGGAACCACCGGAGTGACTCACTGATAACGACAGTAAATAGGTACAGTCAAATGTAATGCATGACTAATGATGGTATGTACAATGAGATTACCGAAATAGGTAATCAAGAGTACGTCTTCACCTACTTTTGAAGCTTCAAGTCTTAAACTGTCAGAGAAGAAAGGCTGTGTTCTTTTATGTAAATTTTTAAATGAAGAATAGGTGTTTTTAGTAATGACCTTAAGAAGCCACGATTACGATGTCAGTCGCGTAGTGCGTCAGATTTCCGCATCGATAAAAACATTATGCATTTCCGAGTTTGTGTTCGTACATTTTGTGTGTACCTAACGATTAATTTATTCGGCGATATAAATGGCGTTATGACAAATTTGTATTTAGAGCTTTAAGTCTGTTTTGCGCATTGCATGAAACATTAGCATGACTCTTAGATATTCCGACTTATCAATTTATCATAATAATAAAAATATTATCTTCTATGCTCTGGTGACCTAAATGACACATTGACGTAGTTCTGAACTCAGGGTCGCCATATGGATTTCTGCATGAGGAAAACATTTGTATGGCCTCAAGATATTAGTTCCAAGACTAATGTTTGTTCATGTGTTTCGAGCATGCATTGGCATCCACGACACAGATTATCCAATGAGTCACTTTATCAGCACATACATGTCTTCTGTTGAATACTGTCCTTCTTATAGATCGTCACAAAGAACGTCATCCTTTGCCAGACGATTAGAGCCCTTAGTGTACTATTTGTGCACAGCAATTGCCTCTTTTTGACCTTCTGAAAGTACAGACATAACTTAAAATTCACTAAGAACAACCATGAGCTTTGAATTTACATAACCCATCAAAACCCTTTAAACACTGAGACCTATTTCTTTCAGAATTCGAACATGCATGACAAACGGCCGTTAAACTACGTATAAGCTCAGATTACCATGAAAACAGTATAAACTAAGAACGGAGCTCGTGAATAAACTACGTTTTGTTACTTAACAACTGTCATTCAGTCGTGAGTGGTGAAGTCATCGATAAGAGCCAAGAGGTCGCTCGACATCGAATAACGAGTGCATTCACCTTATTCAGGCTTAGATCATCACCGCTCGCTTGTACTGTTGCCTGGCTGCGATTGCCAATTTGTTGCTTATTACATTTGATACAGTTTCGTTTCCTGTCTATGTTTTTCTTAGATTTTTTGCATGTTCTTTATAGGAACTTCCCGAGCGTTAGCTTTTTGTAGCAATCCATCAATGTTATGTTACTTTTCTTTGTGATGCCACTGCAGAAGGGTTTTTTTTTTACAAAATGGTATTTTTCGCCAATTACCAAATGCTAAAAAATCATTTTAGTGACATTAAATTGGTATAACGTAATGACTAAGATCAACCGGTCAAGAAAATCAATTGTGTCTCATTAGCGGAGCTTGACAGATTAACAAAAAACAAATCAAATTAACTGGTACAGTTCCATATGAGGGACAGAATATTTCCTATTTTGTAAAACTGATCCCAGACAGTACTAATCGGCAAAGATCCTGCTGTATTGTCTCTCCTTTCTCTCTAAATCCATCCAAAGGTTGTCTTTAAAATATCGCTTTTAGCGGTAAGACCGCCCATTGTTTTACCCCTTAACTTTAAGCAACGTTTTTGAATAACCTTAACTAGTAAATATGGTTGAAGTATACAGGAAGACAGAGCTCTCTTTTCTCATATATCGCCGCCCTACAACTAAAACCAATTAAATCATAAAAAATGCAAACGGAGATATCGCGATTACAAAGTTTATGGAGTTGAAAATACCATTTGTAGTACTATATTGTTATTATTACTTCATAGCATCAGTACATTGATAAAATGTTCTATTTAAACATGTCTATTGAGGTTTCAAAAAGATATTGCTTTGTAATGAAATTTTCAATTAATTGTCAAAAGGTCACCCATTTAATTGGTTTTCCCTGAGAACTGATAAATGTCTATATATTTTAAGGTAATAGGAATACAGCAAATCCCAAAAATTTACTTTTTACTTTTAGTTAATTAAGACTAACCATGTTAAAAAAATACCTATACACCTGTCCCTTGTGAAGTTACAAGTGAAAATGTATCAAGATAATTGGTTTTCCCTGAAGAAAATTTAAGAACATAACAAGTTAAGCAAGTCATTTATTAGAGTTTCAGTACGTTCATTTGTTATCAAATTTATAACTCGAAATAATTAATTAAGTACAAATTAGCTTGATTAGTTCAAATAAAAATAAAAGTGCGCTTCAAATGCCAGTAATAGGTGCCAAAAATATTAGGAAAAACTGACTTATTATTGAGTGACCGACCGACTGACTGTGACATACCAAAGCAAACCCAATATTATTGATCTAGACGTCTAAAATTGAACATAAATGTACCTTTGAGACCTTTGACAATCCTGCTTGAAAAATCAAATAAAAAAATCCCGAAATTCCCAAGGGAAAATAATTAATGGGAAAAATTAAAATAATTATGTAAAGTAAGTAAGTATTTAAGTGTATGTGTCTGTATGGTATGGGTTTAATAATTGCCTGAAATAAATGATATTTAATTTAATTTTAATTTAAAGTCGCAGGCACCTTCAAATTCTAAATAAAAAAACATTATCTTCAATGTTTATAACTACATTAAGCATTTCATCTTCTAGGTATCGAGAATAGGTAATTGAAATAATAATCATAATCAAATAAGAACATTAAACAAGGATTTTTTTACTCTTGAAAATCTTAAATTCTAAACAAAATTATCTTATTTGTTTATGACTAAGCATTTTCATCTACTAGTAAGGTTAAACTGAGAATATGTCAATAAAATTCTAATTAAAATTAAATTAAGATAATTAAGACAGTAAAAATAAAATACCTAGGTACTTAAAAAAATAAACTATTTTGAATCGGGTTGTTGTTAGTCATCATCCGAAGGTATTGTAGATTCGTCATCAGAGACTGTGCAATCAGGTACCTTTTTTTATTTTTTTTTGTTTTTATTTTTTTTAAGGTTGGGAAATCATCAAATGACCCCTCCCGCTCTGGGTGGAGCGGTAGTGAGTGTCAGACACTTATTGACTAAAACCCATCCGTGTTCCTTCCTTAGCCCTTTATGTTCCGGGGTAGCGGTAACCTTTTCGGACAATCCCGCACCCCCGGCAGGCTTCGGCCCTGGCAGGCCCCTTCCTTTTTGCTGACATCTCTTTGAGGCGGGCGTGGAACACGTACGCGCCGTCCGGCACGGGCCTGGTCCTGACCGGACGGTGAGCTACCTATTACTCTCCGTCCGCAGGCCTGCGCCTACGGTGGCCGGGAGTCGTGACGCGGCTCCCGACGCCCGGAGCGTTTCCCGCGGCGG
Source organism: Amphipoea oculea (assembly GCA_945859645.1). Classification (NCBI taxonomy): domain Eukaryota; kingdom Metazoa; phylum Arthropoda; class Insecta; order Lepidoptera; family Noctuidae; genus Amphipoea; species Amphipoea oculea. The sequence goes on from OX243876.1 coordinate 10,341,809, forward strand.
CTAGGACGTGAGGCTCTCTCCCTCAGCCGTCCCGCCACCTCCTTCGCTAGCATGACTGCTTCGCAGAAGGATGTGACCGCCTCCCACTCCCTCTCGCCCCGGACCATGGCTTGAACCAGGGCCGGACGCGAGAGGTCGCTGCCGCTGCCGATCGCCTCTACGAGGGCAAGGCGGTGCTCCGCCCAGGTGGGGCAGACCTCCACCGTATGCTCCACCGTGTCCTCTAGGCGATCCTCGCAGTGGTGACACCCTGGCGCCTCCTCCCGCCTGATGATGTGCAGAAACCTCCCAAAACATCCGTGTCCGGTGAGGACCTGCGTCAGGCGATAGGTGAGGACGCCGTGACGCCTCTCTAGCCACTCCTCAAAGGGGGGTCTTATCGCCACTGTCGTGGCGTGCCCTGCGCTGGGTTGCGAAAGTCGCTCCTTCCATGCCACCATGAGATCGCGCCGGAGGTCCGTCCGCTCCGCCGCGACTTGCCGCGGAAGCGGAGTTTCCCCCCGGCGTAGTGTCTCCGCACGCCACTCATACAGGCGCGCGAGGACCATCGCCTCCAGATCCCATGGCGGCAGTCCGGCAAGCAGGCTTGCCGCCTCGCCCGAGATCGTGCGGTACCCCCGGATCAGCCTTACGGCTACCACCTTTTGAGGCGCGTGCAGATAGTGAGCGGCTTGCCGCCGTAGAGAACGCCCACACCGGGGCCCCGTATAGAGCCATGGACCGCACTACCCCCGCGTAAAGCCTCCGGCAGGAGGCGTTTGGCGTACGTGTTCCACGTGCGCCTCAAAGAGATGTCAGCAAAAAGGAAGGGGCCTGCCAGGGCCGAAGCCTGCCGGGGTTGCGGGATTGTCCAAAAGATTACCGCTACCCCGGAACATAAAGGGCTAAGGAAGGAACACGGATGGGTTTTAGTCAGTAAGAGTCTGACACTCCCTTCCGCTCCACCTAGAGCGGGAGGGGTCGTTTGATGATTTCCCATCCTTAAAAAAAATAAAAACAAAAAAAAATAAAAAAAGGTACCTGATTGCACAGTCTCTGATGACGAATCTACAATATCTTCGGATGATGACTAACAACAACCCGATTCAAAATAGTTTATTTTTTTAAGTACCTAGGTATTTTATTTTTACTGTCTTAATTATCTTAATTTAATTTTAATTAGAATTTTATTGACATATTTTCATCAAATGACCCCTCATTTGATGATTTCCCACCCATAAAAAAAAAATAGGAGGCGTTTGGCCCCCTCAGGTTGGGCAAGAGCCGCTTAAAGGCGGCCCCGGTCCTTTCCAGTTTGGGGGCCAAACGTCGGAAGTGTTCGACGAAGTTCCACCGGCTGTCGAGGACGAGACCCAGGTATTTCATCGTTGTCTCGACGCCGATGTGAACCCCTCCCACCGTTAGTAGGGATAACGATGGCGGCCCGTTCCGAGGCCCATGGAAAGACATGGCCTCGGACTTGTGCAATGCCACCTCGAGACCCAACCGCCGGATCCTTACTATCGCAACCCCGCGTGTCATTGCGTCGGCCGCCGAAAAACTATTATCTGGATATACAATATTTTCTTAGACGATTAGATTGTATTGTTTAATATGGAATTCGTCAGGTAAAACAAATTAATCTGGCTTAATCGTTTTTCGCTGTAGTGATTAGGTTGCATCTGTGAATAAGTATCGTCAGAGAAAAACAATTATCTGGATGTACAACATTTTCTTAGACGACTAGATTGTATTGTTAAAATGGAATTCGTCAGGTAAAATCAATTAAACTGTTTTAATAGCTTTTATTTGACCATTTCAATCTAGTTTTGAGATTTAAATCTTAGTAAATGGTTGTTACTGAGGGAATAATAGAGTATTTCATGTGCTCTCTCTTAAGAAAAACAAATTTTATCAGATTAACTGTCAATCATTGGAGACAAATATGTCGGCAGTCGAGTTAAATCTGCTTAATGTTTTGTATTTGAAAACAAACCTTGGAAATGCTTGAAATAATTGGTTATCTTATTAGCTATCGGCGAAACTATAAGAGGTAGCGATTAATGGGTTTTCGCAGACTAAAGAACAGAATATTTTAAGTACTTTGGCATTCATAAGTCATTTTCGTCAAAATTTCGATTTAATTGGTTTTCGTTGTAAGGCGGCGATATCTACATTAGTCACAATCTGTTGTTTGCTATTTTATTTTTGTTCACACTTACCGAATTGCGAGTGGGTGGACTCTTTACAATCAGGGCTGTCACTACTTAATCAAAATTCAATTGATGAAAGTAGATAAAAGAAACCTTTGTAATGTATGACTCATTAAGGCCTACCTACTCTGTCTGTAGACACCATGACATGCTCACTAAGGAATTGGTAAGAGCCTGTCAATTTTTGACAACCACTTTTCTTAAAGCTTCCCGTAATTAAAAACGTTCAAAAATACTAGATTTTGCGATTACGTACTTAATCTGATCTCAGCGACAATCAATGTCAAAAACTAAGATAAATTCGATGTATTTTTGACAGATTAAGATTCAAATGGGAACGTTGTTAAAAAAAAACGGAATTTGCTCCTCTGAGTATAGTCCACGCCTCATCTTCACCAAAACAACTAGGTACCTATTAAGTCTAGTTTTGAAGTTGAACAAAAAATCTGGTTTATCGGACGAACCCGAAATATATAATTATTATTATATCTCACGAAAAATATAATATAAAGACAACACCATAAGAAAGTTAAGCGGTAGTACACATAATATATGAAGACGAGGAAACAGACATTCAGTCGCATATGACTAGACTATATGTCGACAATGACTATGAGTCATGATGTGAATTTAGACAGGCATACAATATTAATAACGTTTACAACTATACCAACCTAATTGTATTCCCACATAACATTATAATAGAAACTTTGATATAAATTGCTTCACCATTTATTTTCGACGCCTACACATTTTACACTGTTGCTCATCCCTAACGGTTCGATAAATTTCATTGAACATGACATCAGTATGACGATTCTATTGAATATTATCATTATCACATAGTGTTTAGCTTTTTTGTGTGTGGGCAAATACATAAACAAACTTGATGTCAATGGTAATCCCATACTTGTAAGTTTTTATAACATGATGATAGTGACGTACAAACTTAATTGAATCGTGTTTATTAAGAACGAGGTTCTATTGAAATATATTGAATGAAGGTGATTTTGATATAACAACGAAATCTTATCCATAAACTAAACTCAACAATATAGGTATTCCTCGTTAGAAACTTGTTAAAGAATATGGTCCTAAGGAAACGAATGATAAAAACGGTGAGCACGAAGAACGGTGAGAGTGTTAGTAAAATTAAAAGAAAAGTTAACATGTGATAGAATTTAAAGATCAGAGATTATTTGTTTATTAGGCAGTTACGGTTTTCAAAAGAATCAAATTACTATTTTTCAGAGTTTTCAGGAAGAATTATTACCAACAGCTACACAAAGTCGGTGTTTAACTAAACCTACATCATCAAGAATTTTGTTTGAAATAATTCATAAAAAAATCGTAATTGAAAGTAACTTTTTTGGCGAAACAACAAAATATTTACAATTAGCTTCTGACCGCGACTTCATCAGCGTGAAATTTCTTGTTTTAACATAACAATATAAAATAAGCAATTATATTATATTCTTTAGTATTGCGTATAGATATTACTTTGTACTTGCTTAGCGTTTTTTCTGACTTTATATGTGCGCTCCTTTCCTAAGGGTGTGCTGTTAAATAGCATATAAACTTCCTGGATAATTGCGCTATCAAATGCAAAAATATTTTTTCAAATCCGACTGGTAGTTCCAGAGATTAGCGCATTCAAACAAGCAAATAAAATATTTATAAATAAACTCTTCAGTTTTATTATATTAGTATAGAAGTGTGTATATGTATATAGATTTCATAGGATATTATGGTTAGTTAATAGAAATATGTATAACATGTAAACATCATCGCAAATTAAGTGGTAGATAAAACTGTCTGTCGATAACAAATGTTACGCCTATGTATGACACAGAATTGTAAAACTGTTTGATGTTACATAAGCTTGTCGTCAATTAAAAGTTATTTAAACAAATGAACATCAATCACGATTCTACATTTGAATACGGAATGACAATTACACATGCTTACAAAACGCTGACTTTATTTTGTCTCTACTAGGCTCAATTGACAAATGTTCAGGCAAATGTGACGTCTATTTCTCTCTATGTAAGGTTGTGGAACTTTTATGTCTTTAATGAAACAGCAATGAAGATCAAACGATATGTATCCAATTTAAAAATAGTTCCGCCCAAAAACTTCTCGTTGGTCACAAAGAAACGGTTCATGGATTTTATTCCTAGAACTGTATACGGATTCGGGAACCTTCAGAATGTAGATAGATACTCCATCAGTATCATCGGTAAAATTTAAAGTTTTTACTTTTCTATGGAAATGGAATGAAGTATCCTCTAGCTAGATATCACTATAAATTTATAAATGTGCTCTAAAATTCCAGAAGAAATACCAAGATGCAAAACGCTATATTTAGTTCATTTTATTATATTATGTCCTCTTTGTGCTTTGCCCACTCATATTAACAGGAAATTCTGGTTCGGAATCATAAAGGAAACACTATAGCCCATATTATTGTTGGTAACACAAAGGCGCTAAGCTCGGATATCAGAGATAAAGTATTTTTGTTAAAGGTGTGAACCAGAAACAATGGTATACCTATCCTTGGCTTAAGTAACAAAGTGCAAATAGCAGCCTATTGTTTTACTGTTCGGTATGGCTATGCTTAATTAGGGAAAACTACTTTAAGATCAATTTTTGTAATTTAAAACGTTCAAAATCTAGTCGCAGTCTCATCTCGGCGACAAACAAACGTCAAAAACTTGTCAAACAGTAAGGAAATTAGAGGTATTTGTGACTGATTGAGACTGAGATCAAACTGTAATTGTTCTTAAAATTACGAGAATTGGCAATTGCGGGAATTGGCTCAGTGTCAATCTGTCAAAAATATCTCCAATTTCCCTACAGTTTTGATAAGTTTTTGACATATGTTTGTCACCGAGATGGGACTGCGACTAGATTTTGAACGTTTTAAATTACGAGAATTGGCATTCTGGTCTAAAACAACCATGTCATCGTCTTTATTATTCAAACTTTTAAAGCATAGATCAACTCGCGGCATATTTGTTTATAATTAGCGTTTCACATCAAGTTACGCAAAAACACGATGACCATAAAAGGTCGCCACATAAATGCCAAATGGCCAAACTTAGCCCGAGAGGTCTCAAACTGTTTCTATTTTTCCACCAGTTTTATTATCACTTGCTCGCTAGCAACTACACTGTCGTTTAACGGTCAGACGTAAAGAACCATTGGTCACTAAACTTGATTTATTGTTGGCATCGCTGTTTGTATTAGCGGTACCACAGTACGTACACTAGTTTCGAAAGCGCTTGCAACTATTTCTAATCTAGTTCGTATCTATTTTAATTACGTGCTGGGTACCAGAGCCCGGCATTCCAAAGACAACATTGATCACTATACAGTTCTCTATTGTCATTGTTCCTTAGGTAGCTCAACATGTCTATCGCGTAAACGACCTCAAAACGGCATTCGACCTAGTCGAGCGTAATCTAACATAACTCAAGTCGAATCGAAATGGAAACGCGAAAGTTTACGTTTCGTTACTCAACCGCCTTCAAAATATTTTGTGCTCTATGTGGCAACAGTTAAAGTACATAATTGTCTTCTATAATCAGGGACACGTGCGGAATGGAGGTATTAATGGAGTCGGTTATCTACAACAAAGCATTCCAGCGCTTTATAATTCCGACCGGATAACTAGCGTGTTCGCTATCGGTCTTTTTCTACAGCGCTTCATCGCTGCCGTTGCTCTTCGGACCGCGATGACTCAAGCCTCGGTAAACAGTATGCGGGGCGATGAGTCACCGTTGTACACATTCGCGTATAGCGTTTGAGTAGTGTTGTCAGTCTACAGTTGGACTCGTCAAGTAACCGAACCGTCCTAGGCGTTATATTGCAGGGTTTACTGCCAAGCGCCTAGACTTTAAACATAATTGGCGAGATAAGCTACTGGTGTAACAAACATTTCGTGTACGTTGAACAAGAACAAGTTTGTGTGAAAGTGTAGGTCTAGTTTTGTAACCTGTGTGTGTGCGTGTCGGTAGTGAAACGGTCGATAAAGTTGGTGATCGTTCTGTGCTATTTGTGGATTCCTTACATACTTACTGTTGGATTTGTTAGTGATAACTTGGATTTATGATTTGACAATGCCGTCGAATAAGAAGCTGATTTCAAAAATGCGCCAGATCGCGCAGTGGATCTTGGTGGTGCATGTGGTGAGTGGCTCATTCAATTCATTCATTTCGACTTCATGTTATCTCATGATAATGTTTGGAGTAAGATGAACTAGATACCATTAATGTTTGCATTTTTGATATACTTAGTTATAATAGCAAGATTTGAATTAAATATGAGAAGCCAAGCATAATATGCTAATGATGCACGCATGAGATGTCGTACATCCATTTAACTTTATTACTAGAAGATTCCAATGTAAACACATAATTTACTCAAGTGTTCAAGGAGAAATAAGCTAAAATCGAGACAGTAGTAAGTAAATATTGATTAGGAGCCTCCAGGCGATCCCGGGGGTTGACTTAACTCAGTTACAAGTTCAGAGAGCAAAGTTTGCTCCTCGATACGAGAGGCACAATCTTTTCTCTTTTCAAATGCGAAAATAAAATCCTAATAAAATACCATAAAACTTCTCCAAACTCGGAAACATTGAGTCAGGATGAGATTAAAAGAAACAGACAATACACAAAGGATAAATTGTTCTCCATTGTTGACAAGTAACGAATCTAGCACTCAACTAAATGGTGCCCAAACTTCATTTATCACAGCTATGTTTTAGTCGTGTCGCTATTGTTCTCAATGAGTAGCATTGTCAATTACAAAAGATTTATCACCAGATCGCCACTCCATCCGGTTTGCAGGAACTTTGTTATGGCCCATATTAAAATTTTCTCGCCTTACAAAAGCTTAGGCTGAGACAGATGAACAACGTTTACAAAAGAAGCAAATCTGATCTGTGTCCCTTTTTGAAGTCACAATGACGACCATAAAGGACTATTCAACCAAGTTTTTTTAGTTTAACAAAAACTTGTCACGCTCATTGTGTATATTCCTGCAAAGCCATTGAAGAAGTGAGGAATATATACAAAGGATTCATTCAAGTCTAATCATCAGCTTTAATTCCTCAGCATTATTATTTTGCACAGCTGATTTTCAAGAATGCTCAGAGTACGATGACCTTTAAGAAGAGGTGTTGAAAATTTCTTCCATAATTGCTCCCTTCATTGAAACATTCGTAAGGGTCTACTTAAAGAGACCCCCGGCCCTTTGGGTGACTCGGACTCGCAACTTAGTAATTAAGCTTATTTCCTCCGCTTGTTTTGTCGTTTTCGACAATTGTGTACCCAGTCTAGTCAAATATGCCCTCGACGTACCCGACACAAAATAGAACATTTGAATACAGAAAAGCAAATCCAATTTGGAGACTTCATTTTATATCTTTCTCAATTTTTCATTGGTGCCAAAATAAACATTAATATTATGACTCGTTGACTAGACATGTCACAGACGCAGGGCTTTGCGCCAATATCAAATTGAAATGCGTCGTCAAAGCCCATGAAAGTGAAAAGAATAAAAGACAATCTGTTTAATTCAGTTGTATGGGACCTGTTTGCGGTCTCTGGTTTGCTGAACGTGACCAGACAGTAGCTGGCGGCGGCCTAGGCATGACCGTGCCAATAGCCGGCCGGCAAATGCAATTCCACCTAACGAATTCTTATGTTGTTCTGTTTTATATTGCAATGCAATCTGTTCTGTTTGCACATCTGGACAAAGCAATGGGCAAATACCAGGGACTTTTAGATAAATCCTCAATTCCATATCAGCACGTACCATCGCAACAAGAAGATAATTTATTAAAATTGTTGTGTGTGGAGATTTTTACGTCGATAGTAATTTGTTTGTCGTCATCGTTTGTTATTGTAAACAAAACTGGCAATTACGATGGTGACTCACGTTTGTCTTCAGACACAGATGCTAAAAGCTTTGCTAATTAGTCACTACCTCTTTAATCTTTGCCTGCAAGGATGTAAGAAAACTAGTAGTATTGTCTGAACAATGCTTTAACTTCAAGAATGTTTGATTTGTTTTTGCTCTTACAAGTCATGCAAAGGATTGTGATAAATATTGCAAAAAATAATGCTTCCAGAAACCATATAGACCTACTTTACAACATCAATCATCCGTAAATCCATAAGAATTATTTGTTTTTGTTAACGTAGGCAGTTGTTTGCTTTAACAATCCTTATTTGATAATCGATTGATTCACCATCTAAAAATATTAGTGGGTGCGGAAAAAATTCACGAAAAAATATTTAGCTATGATCGCGCATTACCATATTGAAGTCACGCGACACCGCGCTATTTTAGTTCGGGATCCCAGGAGGCGTGTCTCCGATATTAATACATCGGGCCGGGCCGGTGACTCATCTGGCCGTCTGAAAGCTCCGTCTTGTCCCACATCCTTCATACTGTTTGTATTACTCATACTGGGTGAACCCGGAATCGTTTATATGGACGACTTCGCCGGTATCTAGAGCTTGTTTATTATTAACGCGATTGTCCAAGACAAATTATACACTTACGTAGGCAAATTCAAACAAGAAGGAATCCCCGACGTTGCCAACACATTCTAAAACATCTCGGTCAGATATAAAAAAGTCTGTAGGAGATTTTTATCACATGGCAAAAGAACTTTTAAGGTCGCAATGAGTCACAGCTAAGGACGTCAGTTCACGCGTGCTTTGAAAATATACATTTATTTTAGATCCTGGATTCCACAAGGCTTAGGTACCCAATGTTTCTGAGAAATAATTTTATATCTAGTAATAAAATGATAATAATATCCTCCTCTGATCGATGGTGTTAAATGTAAAATGTTCATCTATTTCCTTGTTGGTTCTTTGTCCGAGTTGCGACTTGATCCCAATCAAGGCCAGTATTGTTTATCTTATTTCGACTTCCTTCCTTAAATTACTATTAGCTTTGAGTAATAGACATGGCCGTTCTCTAATTTGCATTTTCTCTTTGAGTTGGGATTGGCTAAACCTGTTGCCAGTTTCTTTAATTCAAATGTACAATTTGTTTTTATTATGCGGTGAATCAGGGAATTCAATGGTAATTCACTGTTTCGGCTGAATGACTGGTCAGGTTTTTCTTCTCTTTCGATATCCCTTAGTTGTTTTTTTGCTATAGTAACGGTCACGTCAGTAATATAACCCTCTTTACCGCTTTGGTTCGTGAATGCTATTACAGAATCTGTACCACAATGTAGCGGGAAGGTAATTACAATGGTAATAGTACAGTCACTGCTACCGTTGTACCTATCTATACGTAATATGAGTGCAGGAAGTGAGCTGTTGACTACTTTACCCCCATTATACGATACAATTGATGAATGGCCAGGCGCGAGCATGTGTGCTTGAGCAGAATTCAATTTGATCCCTTTCAGAGTTAACCCTTACGCTTGAATGGCGGTATTGATTTGAATCTGTAAATAAAATGCTGAGGGGACGTGCTAGTTTTGTTGAACATGAACATGTTTTAAATTTTTCGATTGGAGATATAATAGGTACGTAATAATTCTTGATGATTGCCATTCACAAAATGTTTAAACTACTATATTAGGTAAAGGCACTTCTGATATGCTTCTTGTTTTATCTTCGCGAATGATATGTAGATTAGATACATATAAGATCGATTTTGGCAAGAAACTATGCAAATATCACAAAATTGAAGAAAATATCAATTCTTATCATTATAAAGGACAAATAGGTACCTACGCTAAATAAAATTGATGGCAGATTTTAATTAAGCATCTAAATATGCAAATAAAGAGCGTAGAAATCTCTGTAGACATCGCAAATCAAAACTGGAGGGTGGCACGGCCGACGTTTAATTATGTAAATAAATTTTCATGCATAGCAAGGAATCGTTAAACAATGCGCCAGATGAACCGAACCTACCCTTCTACAGTCAAAGTTTAAAAGAGAACTGCCCCTCGGGCAAAAACGGATCACCCTTCTGTTCTTTTTGACGTACTTACGTCCAACTTTTGGACAGAATTCCATTTAATAAACACGACGTATTACTAGTGCTATGTTGCGTTATACATTTGCATGGTTTAAAGCGTTGAAAATGCCATAAAAGTGTTGCGTAAACAGTGATTACGTAAAGTACGACGAGCGTACGGTGAACTGTTTACGTAAACAACTCTCGGTTCAGTCGGAATCCTACTGAGCTGCTACTAATTTAACCCTTAATGAGAAGTAAGAGAGACCCTTCATGTCCGGAGGCGCGGAAGCGGGACTCATCACTGTCTCTAATGGCCTGAAACCACCCCCGGGTTAAACAGATATCATCTTATAAACAGATTCGAAAAATAAAAACATGCGATCCCGTCTGAACTGTTCTCCCATTATTTTTTGGTACGTGAATTTTTAATTGCAAGTTTTTCATGAGGTGCGTTTGTATAGATTTATGGAACTTATGCACTCAATTATACGTGCGTTTGTGTGCAGAAGATATGGAATCGATCTACAATGTGCACGTTTTATTCTAGAATTATTGTCTTTTGTATTAATTTTATACGCTACGTGCAACATGCTATTTTTTGGTGCCCTTTCCAACATGGCCGGATGAAATAAAAGCAACAAACATCCCAGCGATGCGCTATAAAAATTTGTCTTCACACGAACTAAATTTGGCAGCGTCCCCCAAAATGTTATCACCTCATAGTATCGTCGATGCACACAATATCTCATAATATTCTTTATATCCGTCCCCATAAACAGAAACGGGTCGCGGTAATGACGCCCCGTTGAGGGGAGAGGACGTCTAACCGGCCGTTACGGTCGCTGAATATGTGACCGCTGCATTTTATTACCACTTTACTCTGCCACATAATCGACCTTCATGATGAAGGGCTTCTTTCCGACTAATAGTCGGTTGGTATGCGATGCCCCTTGTCCTACATGTTCGATGCCGGCTTTTGTAGGGTTAATTGTTCGATAAATTCCCGTTTTACTTATTAATGGGGCAATTTAGGGAAATTCTACAGCTGAGGGTCTCCACCCCACTGCATCAAAATTGATTGAAAATGGAACTGCTTATTTATGTGGTATTCTTTATTGTTCCAGGTTGAATTCATAGAAGCATACTGCACACCTCGCGACACAGCCCGCCGCTCCCCACAACGCAGTCGGCGCTCCCGAGAGCAGCGCCGCTCCCCCGAAGCCACCAGATGGCGCTACGAATCCCGCCGAACAAACTACGATTTTGACTCGTGTCGAAAACCTTACGAGTACGAGAGTCGTAGAAACTACGGACGGGAATTCGACGGGGATTCAGGGAGACGAGCAGAGTTTGACGCGGGGTCAGCAAGGCGTCGAGCGGATTACGAGTCCGCGAGGAGGACCGACTTTGACTTATCGGCTCCTAGTGTGTCAAGGCGAAGCCCTGAGAGTGCCCCTGAGGGTTCAGTGGAATCTCCGCCAGAACCGGCACCGTCAGCGCCATTGAGGCACGAGAGACAGACCAGACACAGATCTCAACCATACTACGAATCTGGTGAGTTGAAAAACATTTTTTTTAGAAAGAAAATCCGTAATCTTAAAAACAAAAGAGTAGGTGAAACAATGACAATCCGAAAGATAACATAGATGAATCACATAAAGCATAACAAATTTTTTGAATGTGCCAATTCATGCCTGTTGAGTTTAAACAATGTTTATATCAAAAACTTACAGTGGGTAGTTGATAAGATTAGCCCGAATAGATTGCTGGTATTCTTTGAAGTGAATTTTGATAAAAATAGTATCGACATCAAACATTATTACAAGTTTTCTTTCAAAATCAAATTAACAAAATTTTGTAAACAGAAATAGAGGATAGAAAACTTTTATTTCAGACAGGAGTCCTAAATAAAAAGTGTTAGGTAAAAGAAACCGAAACTACCGACATTAAAAAGAAACATGAATCTTTACTTCCGTTTATTTCAGCAAGCCTAACAATGTAGCTATATGAAACAAATTGGCATTTCAATGTTACCAATTGATTGGCAAAACATCCTTGAAATAACACAACACAATTCGGATTACATTCAAATCAGCATGTTTGCTTACAGCAATTTTTATGCAATCCAATAAACTGATTTCCACATTTTAGACTACAATATTTAGAATTCAAGGCAAGATTCTTGTTCGGAGAGCTCCAAGAATGTAAAATTCAGAGTAAAAATAAACTTGGTTAGCAAGACGAAGCTACTCAAAAATGAAAACTTGACGTTAAATAGCAAGATGGTTTCCTAAAAACAACAAAATTTCGCGCTTCATTTTACATGGAAGCTCTTACTTTTTTAAGAACATCCTCGTCTAGGACGGTCGGGACAAAAGGTCCATTCTTCCAGTGCAACAATCGCGGCAGAGCCTAGTTAGGCCATTGTTTTCACTGTGGTTAGATATATACACTCCTGCCTTTATTAAAAAAAAAGAAAACCGTCTTCTCGGATTTAAAAGATGGCATCTTTGTTCCACAATCTTGGTAATTAGGTCAGTTTAATCTGGTACAAGTGTTAGTATGTGATACTCGCGTATAATAAATAACCGACTGGTTGGATACTTTCCAGAATTTATAGGTAAAATACTGCTGTAATCATCATTGAAATAATAGCTGTAAAGTAATTTTGGGTAATGACGATTTATGTTAGAATGTTGTTCAATTACATCGATTTTATGTTCCGTAATATGTTGTAAAGCATTAAAACTCTACTTCTGTCCTAGTATTTCTCTTTACTTACGTAACGAAACATTCTATCTTTTTGTAATACAATGCCTTTGCGTGCAACTAAGCCTTTGCATCAAAGTACGTCTACGTTATCGGAAAATACAAGTACCAAGCATTAATTACACGATTGCATTTTTTTTATCATCCAGGGACTTTCATTCGCTAATACCAGCTAGTATTGAAGCAACAATAGTAAGTTTTAATCAGCCCTTTTGTCGTTTGTCCGTCCGTCTAGACACGGCTGAAAAAATGTCCGGGATTTTATAATAACTGAGGCTTTTATTTTAAGTTGGTATGTTCGTAGCTAGAGAAGGTTTTTTTTTCATCATAGGCTGTGATTGGTTTGGTTTGATAACCCAAATACAAGGGACTCTCTTGGGTCCCAAAAGGTTTTGTGTCAGTGTCAATAGAGTTTAGATTCTAATGAAAATCTTTAAGTGCGATACGTACGAGTCGATTACCTTTAACCTTTTACTGCCAACGCGCTTTAGAAAGACATTTAACACGTTAATAGCGGCAATTTAACAAATTTCGAGCCGCGCTGCCTGGTCATCCACGCGGAAAAGTAATTACGTCACGTAATGACGTCACTTACCCTCCCATCTGCACTCTCCACGTTGCTAATAGACAATTTGCACAGTTTTTGACGTCGTTTTGTTCAATAGACGCAACGTGTTGAACGTATTGGGACTTCTCTTATATTTGATGATGGCAATTTCGCTCGCAATTGTGTTTTGACAATGGATTAAATTTTATTTAGGACACATTCGAAAGACGGCAAATGCCTTAAACGATAATTTGACGACAGCAAGTTTTTAATAACATAAAAAATATATTATAAAACTCGGTATCACAATAAAAGTTTTACAAACTACATGAACAATGCTCTACAAAATAATCTAAATGAGGCAACGGAAAATACGGTATTAAAACAAAAGAGTCGCAGACCTTGTTCTAGGGAGCGCATTAAAAAAAGTTTATTATAAAATGGCATACTACGACTGCCTACGATTCGTTAGTTCTTTCCTATCGTCGTGGCTTTTAAAATCCAGACTTTTATGTTCATGAAGCATTCAGAAGGAGTCCTTTTGTTACCCGAAGCAAGGAATACTCGTTAGGGTATTTCGTCGTGCCTTTGAAATAACATTAGCTGTGCGTGTAGCCACGTGTATGAGGGGTTTAACGTATTCATTAACTACGGTAATAGTCCTCCAGATCCGATTGAAATGGAAATGAATAAGTTTAAAAACGAGGGAGTAATGTCAATGAGTGTTGTTTCAATTGCGTCGTAAATCTCAGTATGTACCCTTAGCTAATAATGAAATTGTTCTTGCTAAATGTAAATAATGATAACTACCTAGTGTGGTAATAATATCTTATCATGTTAACTTTTACAACATGTAAACTAGGTAATCAAGGAGACAAAATATTAAATTTTGAATCTTCAAATCAGATAAAATATCAAATTATGCAGTAATTATTTCAACTATAAATAACGACAAGGCAAAACAGTTTAATGAATATTCCGAATATCTCCGAAACAGGACGTTTATCAAAAGCACCCTTTGTCCTTTCACTTCACCCCTTGGAGAGCAAATAGCAACTACTGGAAACGATGTCTAATTTATAACCATAGAAATTCGACAAAAGCATTCTTTACGAAGTCGGTATACCAGCATCAATGAATTTATGAACATGCTTTTGGATTTAAAAAAGATTTTATAAACTTTTCCACGTTCTTGAAAAAATGCCTTTCAATTCTTAACAATTGGTTGAATTCTTGAGGGGATGTGGATTCACAATCCGGACGTTGGGGTTTAAACGACGTCACTTGAGACAAGCTGAGCCACATCAGAAATAAGAGAAAAATTTAAAATCCGCGTCTGCCTCGTTACCGACTTCAGTTTATTTAATATCTTCTAAAGCTACTCCAATGGCACTTAAATGCGCACTCATTCTACACAAATTGTATTCACAATTATGTAAATTGTTAAGTAAAAATCTTCATAAATTATTTTTTGTTTTGTTTTAGAATCATCATCAGAGGATCGATCGACATCTTCAGAAGGCGAGGAAGACGAATTCGGCGAATTTGATCCATTCGCTACAGCACCTTCTCTACATTCCCCAGACAGTGGTCGCTCAGACCCACGATACGCTAACGCGCCACGCAGAAATCCAAGTCCTTACTACTACGGTGATTTGTTCAAAACTCCCCAACAGCAACAAACACCGTCGGCTCCTACCATCTCTACAACATCATCTTCTCGTGGCCCCCGATACAGGAAGTCAGCCAGTCTAGACGCACCTCACGTTGCTCCCAGACCGAATCTACCTAAAAGATTCTCAGTTGCTGAAGATGGTTTCCGTGAGCTAGAGCGCTCATCATCTTCGTCTGGTGAGAGCGCGTGGATGCCGCCGAGGCGTCGCGGGCGCGACGCGGCCGGCTGCGCGTGCGCCGCGCCCGAAGATGTAGAGGAGCGTCAGCCTTCTCGCAGCGTCTTTTACGTGCCGGCGCCACTGCCCCGCTGGCCGCAAGAGATGACCACCAGACAGATCTACGAAACAGCGTTCGACTGCAAAATTGCACGTTCGGATGATGACTTGGATGACTTTGACAGGGTCAGTAATCACCCTGCTCTTCTGCAAGCTGAGGACCGCAAAGTTATTTCTTCCGCGTCATCCGCTTTTGAAGCCGTTGAACGTAGCGAACCAGACTACAAAGGTCGCCGCAAGGTGACTATGAAGACGGACAGTGTTCGACGTTCCAAGATCCCCACAATTCGTCAAAAAAGGGAGAATGAGAACAACGCTTGTGCCTTGTCAGAGGAATTGGAAAAGGTTCATATTGAGGAAGACGGACGCACAGCTTCGACGTCTCAACTTCCACTTCGCGGTTACACACCATCGCCACCATCTACAGCACCTTTGCCTACAAAATTTCAACAGAAAGACGGCTCCGCCATGAATAGTATTAAAAGTGCCCCAAATTTGCCTCAGTCACAACCTGCACACCCTCGTCTTAAAGACTTAAGGTTGCCAGTAAAGTCACTGCGCGCTCGGGATACACCCACAAGTAGCGATGCTAGCATGGCTGACGTCAAGGGTTCACTTTCTACTGAACTGGATCTGGGACAACGTCTGAGAGATTCAAGTCGCGAATCTCGCGATGGTGATGATGAAGGAGGGCAATCAAAAGACGGTATTTTTTTAGAGATTAAGGGTCGGCCCACTTCCGATTCTGACACACCTGAAATGAATCGGTACACGGGGCCAAAGGGGGTCGGCCCTATAATGGAGTTTAAAGGAAGGCCTGGGGTAATTCGTCCGCGTCGCAAGTACTCTAGTACAGAAAGTATGGCCACAAGCAGCAGCGGAGGCAGCATGGAGTCACTGCGAAGTAGTAATAGCGAAGGAGACAGGAGTAGTAGTAGTTCAGAAAGTCGTCATTCTTCTTCGCTAAGTTCACACAGCTCTGATTCAGGAAACGTGCCCTTCACAAAGTCACATCATCATATGCAGCTGTCGGGGTTTGGGCACCATCCAGCTAAGTTGCATATTCTAAGCCCCATTTCTGATAAATCTTCACAAGAACAAGCCTCAGAAACATCTGACAACAACAAAAACAATAACTCGCAGAAAGTATCTCCTGAAGACTTTGAAACTGGTAATACGATGCAAACAACTGTTGAAATTGTTGCCAAACCTAAACGACGTGCGTTGCAAAACAGGAATCTTTTGAACCTTACATTTAGACACTCAACAACTGGCGATTCTGAAATTCAAGGCTCTGACAGTGGAATTTCAATCCATTCGAGAGAAGGCGTAGACTCACGAAACGCTTTCATTAATTTCAAAAACAGTAACACTGAACAGGAACATAAAGATGAAGAAGTTGATCTATCTGATCTTCCTTTCGACATGCCCAAGTTGAGGAGACGACGGGCTGAAGCCGAAGCCGATATGCGAACCTTGCCATTTGACATGCCCAAATTGCGCCGAAAGTTACGCGGGCAGTCACTACAACTAAATAACGACTTTGGAGGGGCTATCTCAAATGCCTCTTCTAGCCAAAGCGTGCAAGATTTAAATCAAGGTTGGTACTTTTTATACATCTTTAGATTGTTTCCATTAGCTAATAAAATCAAAGAAGTTTCCAGTGCTCTTTAATAATTCCATTACGTCAGATGGATTTACATGTCAATCTTGTAAGAAAGAAGGATACTCGAAGGGTCTGTCGACTCAAATTGTTGGGTCTCTCTAACTCGAAGCGACCGCCACCGCATTATGCCGATTAAGACGTATGACTCCGGATTGCACCACACGAAAGTCTCTGGTCCAACACGCCCATCCAATATTTAATTTGCTTGAGTGCTTTTTGAGGGAACTTTTTCCTGTACATGTTGGGAGCAATTTGTAACCGTTCAGTTGAGTTAGGAGTTCGTTTCGCGGCGAATTGCGTGTGGTTTGACGTAATAAGCGGTGGCGTCTTAGATTCAATCAATGCTAAGACCAAAAGTTTACTCACTTGACGCATTTTCTTATTCAATCTTATTTCTTGTTTTCAGGAAACACACACAAGCCGAATTTGAAATTGAATTTTGACAGCGGCAGCGGTGGTTCTGGCAGTTCTAAGGGACTGCGTTTGAATTTGGGACCGATTGCTCCGCCTAGAGATTTGGTTGACGCTTCTCTCCCACTTGACCGACAAGGGTGAGTTGATTTCTTCTTTATACCACATTAATTCAACTGAACACGAATGTACCTAATAATATTTTGGCAGCGAAATGTTTACAGAAACTAATTTGTTTTTATTTGATTGTTTACAGGTGGTACCACGGGACCTTATCGCGCGTTGAAGCTGAGAGTCTGCTAAGGGATGCAGATGAAGGCGCTTTTTTGGTTCGAAACAGCGAATCGGCCAAACACGACTATTCGCTAAGTCTGAAGTGAGTATTCATTATCACTTAGAGCATCTTATTAGTCATCTTGTTTATTATCAACTTCAGTCTTCAGTTACCTACGTCTTTGGAATATTTTAAACACTGATTTGCTAATCTTGGTTTTTTCCTTTTTTTGCAGATCTACACGTGGTTTTATGCACATGCGTATTTGCCGGGCTACAGACGGCTACACTTTGGGTGGTGCTGCGACAGCGTTCCCGACTGTGCCAGCTCTGATGCGGCACTACGTCACTGCCCAGAGACTTCCAGTTCGAGGTGCGGAACACATGGCACTGTCCACACCTCTGCCAGCCGTCCTACTATGAACATCCCATCAGGAAAGATGGGTTTTAATTTTGAGTGAACGTCGGTCAGTCGATCGGTCGGTTCGAAGTTCGGAAAGGTGTACATAAACAGCGATCGGAAATCCAAGGTGCGATTTATTTTTTGTTTAGATTGCTGAAGAAAGCACAAGTGAAGGAGTTACTTATCGTATTTGTCTAGCTTTAGGAACCCCGTGAATAATACCAAAGAGTTAGAATTCAATGATTTTTCCTAACGAACTGGCTTACATTTATTTGTATACGCTCAGGTAGCAGTGTAATTATGCTAGTCCAGAATATCGCAGCCACATATATTACATATTATTTATTCGCATATAATCATTTTCACATTTAAATGTATACTGTGTGTAACGAAATAGGTACTTATGTTGTCTTGCTTCGTATTACTCATTCATCGTTTATCTTATGCATTGATACCATATATCTTTTATTAATCAGTGTTAACTGTATGTATATTGTACGTTTGTTTGATATATATTGACGCAAACGATGATATTAGGTAGTTATATTGTGTGATAATTCGTTTTGCAAACAATTTGCGATGAATCATCAAAACATACTATTGACCTCTGTATTCATTTGCAATAACATGGCCTAAGCTATAGACTAGTGTCATAATTACCTATCTGCTATTGGTCTTGTCATGGATAAAGACGTCAAACTTAAGGTAGACTTTGAACTACATATTGTTGTTGTCTTGAAACGTAAAGTATAGAATGCTACCGCAAACTACATACGTAAGTTTGAAAGTGGAGGAAAATTCCTCTATTTTCGAACACAATGACTATCGCATTATGAAGATACTTAATTTTATTACTGTAATAGAAAAACGCTTTATTGCAGTCATTATTTAGATTGATATTGCCATGATTCACAAATCACGTAGATACAGGTGTGAAGAATCAAGTCTGAATATAAATTCGTTTTAACAATAAGTGACTCACTATGAAAACATTCAACTTTATATTAAAAGCGCGTAAACTGCTTACGCAAACTATAAATTGTATAGCAAGGTTAAAAACAAATCAGATTGCAAACCGTGGAATATTTATGTAGCTAAACATGAAATAGGTGGGTACAGTTGTCACATTGATGCGTACATGTTAAATAGAACCTTGATGTTATATAATACAAGGTTGAGTTTAGTAGAGATTGTAATAGCATGAGTCATAAGCACGTGGGCCGTATAGACACGAAAATAATATCGATTTAGTACAAAACTGTACGGAGTAGACTTGATGTCAGTTGGATCTTTTATACACTGTATGTCAAACATAGTAGATATAGTACTACTTATTTATATCGGAACCTCAAGTGTGTATGCTAATTTTAAAAATACTTTGGAGAATTGTCGAAGTATCTTGCTTGTAAGTAAGTACACTACAGTGAGTTCATGAATAATTGTCGTCAGGCGATTACACATGTTCTAGAAATAATAGAAGCAAATACACTTGAGACCCAAAACATTGGCCAACATGAAACGATATTAAATAGAAATACATTTTGATATAGCTTTCATACTATAGTGAAGTCTTAAGCTAATCATGATAATAATGGCACATAACAGAATAATATAAGATCATAGATGAAGATTGCACATGTTATGTAACTTTCACATGATGACTTATTTATATTTTTTGTTATATTAGAATTTAAGTAGAGTAACGGGATGGACTATGGGGCCCTCAATAATGGATAGTTTTAGTTCCTCTTCATAGTTTTATATCACTTGGTACTTTTACAACGACATTGATTGATGGCCGGTGATATACTCGATGAAAGGCGTAGCAGCTATATTTAATAGATTCTTCTGTGATTTTGTGTTTAATACAATAAAAGCCAAAAAAATGTTGTGTATTATTAAATTAAGTTCATCGTATTTATTGTGTAACGCATATTCATGCTTAAATTATTTTCACATTTGTCTAATAATGTACAACAAGATCTCATGAAATACTTCCTCTGGATGGTTCAGTTACCCTAGTGTTAATTTTGATTGATTTGTACCTGATTTTTTGAAAGAAACGTTGTTTGAGACTTAAAAAATAAATTACGTTTTAACAGATTTATTTTGTTAATTAATTTAGTGATCATTAGAATAATATTAACGTAGATATGTATGGGAATGAACGAATTTTTCGAATGTATGTGACATTTATTATTGTATGTAATTACTTAACCACCGCAAAGCAGCTTTTGCAAGCGTGCAACTAATTTTAATATAGAACTTAATATACCGTTTTATTATTAAGCTGTGGTACTTATTACATGAGAAGGGGAATCATTTGGGTCCAGAATCATCGTCACAAGACGATTTTTAACATCTACATTTTGTAGAAAACATAATTTCTTAATTATCCGTCTCATGTACTTTGTACGAAGTATGATTATGTAGTAAACGCGTAATGGAAGGTAGGCTTAAGGTATCGGATGAAATTCTAATATTTGGAAGTTTTGAAAACGTGTCAAAATTTTTTTCATGAGCGATGTAGGTCCCGGAACGGAGTTAGATAAAAATTATAGCTTGTAGTAGTTATAATCAACTGTAATTTTGAAGGTGTAGTTTGAAATTGAAGATGAAATAAATTCCATAAAAAATATATATTGCTTTTATTCCTATTTTACCTTTACCCATAATCAAAATAATTAATACTTATGAATAATAACGTAACATAACAGAAGTACTATTCTGTAAGAATCTCACCGTGAAAACTGAGGTGAGCTGTCAATAGTGTCAATCCCTAGCATCGGATGGGATGAAATTTCACTAGAAACTCACTTCACCTAAGTATTCCCGGTGAGAATTGTATTCCTATTAGACAGAGGAGTCACCCACATTTCGCCAGTTTTGTTTAAGGGTCAGGATCCATTGATCGACGGCGGTCGACGGTTTGTCTATACAAAAAGAGAGCGAAGTATGAAAACCGTAACACCACACCTTTCACATTGACGCCATACGGATGCGAACGCCTCCGGCTCCGCGCCTCCGTAAGCGATGGATTGGCATAATGCGTATCTACTAGTGTGCTCCTTTTCAATCGGCAAAGTGCGAAAGACCGTCGATCAATGTGTCCTTTGGAGAGCGCAGAAAAACGGCCTACCTCAAGATAGTGTCCTGGCACCACTTCTTTTTAATATTTACACCAACGACCAACCGTCCAGTCCCAACACGTCCCGCTTCCTCTATGCAGACGACCTTGCCCTCACGTCCCAAGCCACCACCTTTGAGGAGGTTGAGGCCCACTTGTCAGACGCTCTTGGTGATTTAGCCACATACTACTTCACTAACTCACTTAAGCCCAATCCAAGCAAAACCCAGTCTTGCGTATTTCATCTCCGCAATAGAGAGGCGGGCCGCAAACTTAACATCGTTTGGGGTGGGGTGTCTATCGAGCACAGCAAGTCCCCTAAATACCTTGGTGTTACTCTGGACAGGTCTTTAACATTCAGTAAAAACTGCATGAACATCAAGCAGAAGGTGCACACTCGCAACTGTCTTCTTCGCCGACTGGTCTCATCGAAGTGGGGTGCTTCGCCTGACGTTATGCGGACTACTGGACTGGCGCTGTCCTTTTCTGCGGGAGAATTCGCGTGCCCCGTGTGGAGTCGTTCTGCCCATGCAAAGCTAGTGGATACAGCTTTGAATGAAACGTGCCGGATCATCACTGGTTGCCTAAAACCGACCCCGGTACAAATGCTGTATCCGCTAGCAGGAATAGCGCCACCAGTGGTTCGCAGAGCGGTGGCAAGCTCCAGCGAAAGGGCCAAAATGGTCTCCGAGACACGACACCCTTTGCACGACAACACCCTTGTGCCACAAAGGCTGAAAAGCCGAAATAGTTTCTTAAAGTGTGTCGTCCCACTCACTGGCGAACTACCACAAGAAAGACTGAGGCTGTGGCCTTTAAACAGCCTTTAAGTCTTTAAACAGACTCCGGACCCAGGTTGGCCGAAGCAAGGAAAACCTGTTCAGGTGGAAATTTATAGACGACTCCGCCTTGGCTTTTAACGCTTACCTTCTTCTACTAACATGTGTACCTACTTCATCTATTGTTATAGGAAGGTACATCACTTTTTGTTCGAATAGCATTGAATTAACTGTTTAGGAGTCATTTTTTAACTTAGTTTTATTATTATTATTACGACTATCCATGTATCTATTCAAACAACCCACAGTTTTATTGTTCGCAAGTGCGCGTGCGGTCCGTCGTGCTCGGTGGCCTGTTGCGCTTTGCGTGCACCGTGCACGGATCAATCTTATCTAAATTAATCTAGAAAAGAAAAACAGGTTTTTGCTGAGACTTTGATGTTTTGTTTTTGTTTTTTTTTCTTATTTGTATTTGTAATGATATATACGTGATTATTAGTTTATTTATTTATAAGTATGTCTTAGGTATGTTGAAACTGTGTGTACTCCCCGTCACTTTTCCCTAAGGGTACATTAGAAAACCAGCGTCAGGCAGCATCTGTCTGGCATTAATGCTGAAATGAACCTTTTTGGCGCAGCCGTGAGGCACACACTATTGTTGTTAGAAACATTATTTTTTTTTATTAATTTTGTATTTTGTGTTTCACGAACTGTGTCCAAATAAACATATTTTCTTTCTTTCTTTCTTTCCTTGGAGTGTAAATGTGGTGCTGTTCCACAAACGATGGGACACTTAATATCGTGCCCTGCGTGTCCTGTCAGCTGCACGTTACAGGAACTGATGGGCGCTAGTGATGGCGCCAAACAAGTGGCCGAATTCTGGGCCGAGTACATTTAGATTGCCATCGACACGCTAAGAAGAAGAATGTGTCCTGACCCATGTAATAAGGGGCGAGCCTATTGCTATCAATCGGGCACAAATTCAGACTTCAGGTTTCTACTAAGAAATTCCTGATAGAATAACCCAATAACACTAACCGACCTGGGAATCGAACCTAGGACCTCAGTGGTGTTTGCGACCACTAGACCAATGAGCCAGTCTGAATAATCAATCAACGTGACTAATAAAAACTATAAAAATCTAACCTATACTATAATTCGTTAATTACGCTGCTAAATTGAAGAGTACAACTGTGATGTAACATGACAACTGATGTGACTGGTTACGTTTAGTCGGTTAACTAAGTCACGTGGTTTTTTTTGTTTACCTTTTTTAATTACCTAAACAAATGGAGTAAGTATACAAGATAATTATTGTTAAATAATTTGGCACTTCACAACACTGTGCTACAATGTCGACACAGTGCAACAATCACTTTGGATTGCACTGAAGCGACTACGATGTAGGTAAGAGCTGTCTGGGCTGTCAACTTTAAACGGCAAAACAGTTTTTATTTCTTTATTTTGTACAATTTATTACCTTAACTATACTGTTGACATTATAATATACAGGGTGAATTTTCCAAGTGGGCGTGGATGGCCAAATTCTAAAACTATGAGGAATAGCGAAAAGTGCTCAAAGGAGTCCCGGGCTCGATTTTGATAAAAACTAAAACTGCGTCATTGGATTTTTGAAAAATCAATATTTCTAGCCAGGAATCGAACCTGTTGATTTTGAAAAAAAAAACACACACTGTATTATTACACCATTCGATATTGTCCCTAATAAGGATCAAATTCTGGGAAGTAATGACATACGGCAAACTTAGGGAAAATGTTGAATTTTAATAAACTGCTTCTTTTTTCATACCTTGTTCGAAATGATGCTCAATATTTTTACTACCAAAACACTCGTAGCGCAGTCACCTTCACAAAATTATGTTCTAAATTCAAATTTTTAATTGCAGTGCAATCCTTTCGACGTCGAATCCAGCTATGTATTCAAAACAATTGTCATTATTTTGAACAATTAATCAGTTTTTTTTTTTATTATTGTATCACATGAATATGTACTTCTTTATTCTTTTAGAAACTAACTATATACACTAGATACTAAAATAAATGACTAACTAACTTACAATACAAATATATAAAAATAAAAAACTTAGGCGTCGAAGTATTCATCCGCATCGCTGTCATCCGGAAACGTGCCCAGAAGACTGGCAGCATTGCCACGTTGAATGGCAATGCTAATTCTTTGGCCAAAGAACGACCCAGCCCTCTGGTCACGTGAAGTATCGACCAGCCGGCGAGAAATTTCCTTAAAAAGGAGACGCGCGCTCGGGCCCCATGACCCGAGCGTTTCGACTCCAAACGGCTCAAAGCTGTAGTTGCCCACAAGGTTACAGTATTTGCGCCGTTTGAGGGTCTCAGCAGCTGCAGCAGCGGCGCCAGCACAGCCCGCAGTGCTAGGAACATGAGATGGCGCAAGGGTATCGACACATGTTGCGTCCCACACCAGAGGCCTACCCACCTTCCAAGGCAACAACGTCATGCCGTCTGGTCTCTTCCCATCATCACGTACCAAGCCGTTTGGTTCTAGCACCGCTGGTACGCCGGCGGTGACAAGGGCTCGACGAATAATATCGTTGATGCTGGCGTGCCGTGCTATGCGACCTGCGCTTCTGCAGCAGGACAGGCCATGGTGTCCGAGACTGTCGACAGCTTCACCGCAGTGACATCGATGCGGAGCAACACAAGGTGCGCCCAAGCGGAGACACGTAGCGAGCCGAAACGATGAGTCATCCATCATTGTGCCTATGGTGGATGACGGGAGCGCCTGAAGCCACAAACCCGACTCCCATTCTCCCACAGCCAGCAGACGGGCACGCTCAACAGTATTACGTGACGTGTTTACAAGGGTATTCCGTATAATACTGCAGAGCGGCACGTCCCACTGTCTCTGGGAAGACGGGTTATCAGGCAAAACCGTATTGGGACAAGCCATTTTCCAAGCATTCAACGCATCGGTCAAAAACGGCACTTCAAAATCGACCAGTGAGGAAGATAAAATGTTCCTGGTTAATTTATCGGTACTGTGGACCGAGGAGAGGAAGGCTGGTAAACTAATACTTGAAATTTTGCGGACGCCGAGACCGCCCAAGCGAATGGGTAGTGTGGCTTGCTGCCACGCACGGTCGTCCAGGGCCACATTTAGGATGGAAGTTAATGTGTTTCTAATAATTTGGTCTACTTTTTCTAAAAGTTGTGGATGCTTCCATAGATGAGAGGAGCGAAGGCTATAAGTAAATTTTGGTCCAAAACAACAGTACCGAATGAGTGTGAAGGCCGAATGAATATTAATTTTGAAAAGTCTTTCCGAGACGTCATTAAAATTTTGTATCTTCTCCTCAATGAACGTTGGAAAGGATTCGTCAAAAATTGGGGACCCTAGAAGGTGAAGAGAGTTTCTTTCCGTAATTTTGATATTTGGAGCTATTGTACTAAATTTTGCAATGGTTGTCTGTCTGTCAGTCGTTTGGGGAAGATAAATTTCGCATTTTGAAAGGTTAAGGTCTAGGCCAATGGAACTGAATTTTTCTTTTAAAAACTGTAAATCTTTTAAGACTGTGTCTACATCACCTCCTAGGGTTCCGTCATCCAAATACCATACGTTGAATTTAGAATTTAGTTGTCGAATAATTGGATTTATTGCCAAACTAAAAATGACTGGCCCAAGAGGGTCACCCTGTTGACAACCAACTGCTGATTTCAAAAGGTTGTCTTTATAAAGTAATTTAGAGGGGTGCCTGTAACATTGATAGAGAAAACTGTAAATTTTGGGTATTTCTTTTTGAACTTCTGTCAACAAGGTGTCCCTGTTTACGGAATTGAAAGCATTCTTAATGTCAACCTTAAGAATTACCTCTCCTTTATCGCTATTGAGATAGGTGGATAATGCATGTACCGCAGCCTCACAGCCCCCTTTAGACCCAAAGCCTAGCTGTCGGGGCTGGAATTTGCTAGCTAGTGATTCGCTGTAAAAAGCACAACAAATTTTGGCTGCGATACGACGGTAAGTGGACCCTACGGCAATGGGACGAATGCCGCCATCCTTCTTGCGCAGGGCACATAAATTTGCCCCATACAAAATATCAATGACGGCTTCGTTCACATTGCCGGAGAGCATGAGATTGATGAGGGCCGTCAGCTCCTTCAAAAGGGACTCACCAGCCTCCCCGGCGCCTGAACACATTAAGTCCTTCAGGTGTTGAGGTGTCAGGCCGTCGAGGCCGCCGGCGGAGCCACTTCGAAAAGAGCAAACGGCCGCACATACTTGTTGAGCTGTAATTTCAATTGTGTTCACTTCCGGATCGGGTGGGTCAGGGAAGGAGAGGTCATCTGCCGGGGTGGGGTGTTTGCTCTCCAGAGCTGTAAGAGTCTCTGGAGAGTACGGCGCAACCACATCGCTGCTAAAGATGATTCTAGCTGCGCCTCTGATATCACCCTCGCCTAGTTTAGATTCCACATGGTGCAATAAACCTCTTTGGGGGAGGTGCGCTGTTAATTTAGGGTCAAAACTTTGGGCCGAAATGTTACAATTATCCTTGATTTGTGCTGTTAAAGTTTTTTTGTTTGCCAAATTTTTTTGCACATGTAGAATTCTAAACGGGAAGGTGAGTAATTGCTCCCAAGCACTTTGAGAGTTTTCTCGGGCGGCGAGGCGGATGCAACGCGCTAAACTCGAAGCCACGGATGGTCTCGCGCCACGAGGAACTCTCTTTAAAACTGGGGTCGACGTTTTTAATTTTGCAAGGGTTTTCCAAAAGGGTTGAGCGGGTGAATTAGGTGTTAGGGAAGTGGGTATTGTCGGGCATGATGAAGGCACATTGTGGGGTTTGTGTTTCTTCCCCAAATGTACCTTCAAGCCTCGTTCACCCTTAAAAAAACGTGCTTGGGGACAATGAGGGCATCTCACTAGGCCATCCAGCGATGTGGTAGGTTGACTGGCGCTTCGCACGGCGTCACTACTGTCGTCATTATTAAACATTTAAAAAAAAACTTACACTACTTACATGATTTTGCCCACACACACACACAATCGGCCAATCCGCGTATTTGATCCTATCCACACAGAAATCCACCACTTTCCCGTTGCCAGAAGGTATGACATTGGTCAAAGGCGTAAGATTCTGCAACTTGCAGCACTTCAAATAACATTGATGAAATATTCGGCTACTTTTCGACTCTTTGCCGACCATATTCAAAACACAACTAAAAAAAACATTCAAATCACAATACAATACCGTGCAAAACTGCGCGGGTTTTTGCTAAGAATATCGTTAAAATTTATCAGTAAGTAAATATTTTTTTTATGAATAAATCTCAAAAATATATTATGAGGATAGTTTGAAATTAGAACATGTGACATATAATCAGTTAAGGTTTAATAGGTAGGTAGCATAAGAAAATAAAAAAGTATTTTGATAAAAATGAACTCTTTCCTTTAGTTTGCCGTATGTCATTACTTCCCAGAATTTGATCCTTATTAGCGACACTATCAAATGGTGTAATAATACAGTGTGTGTTTTTTTTTTTTCAAAATCAACAGGTTCGAGTCCTGGCCAGAAATATTGATTTTTCAAAAATCCAATGATGCAGTTTTAGTTTTCATCAAAATCGAGCCCGCGACTCCTTTGAGTTCTTTTAGCTATTCCTCATAGTTCCGGATTTGGCCATCCACGCCCACTTGAAAAATTCACTCTGTATAAGGCCGTTATTTAAGACAGTTAGCGTCAAAGGGATAGGCATAACCAAAAATCTACCATCTCACTTCCACTGTTATGTGTGTAACTAATACCTAGTGGTCAAAGTATGCTTCCTGTCCATCCAGAAGCAATGAACACAAAGTATAATATGTATTCCTTAGTAATAAGCAACTTGTAAAACTTAATCATAGAATTATAATGAACCAATGAAAACAAATAATGTACCTACAGTAGCATTTTTACCATAGAACCCATCAACGCTATCTATCTACACAAACGAATATTCAGATATAAAAAGTTTTAATTTTTGAAAACTAGATGTCGCTTTAACGGCTATTAAAGCCTTCGTATGAGCGCCATCTACAAATTGATTCGAATATTATTTGGTGCAGGGATAACAAACAAAAGGTAGTGCCTTCAAAAATAATTCTAATATAAATATACAGATGTCGCTGCAAAAAATTATGTAGATGAACTGTTTACATCTGTTGTTATTTTACCACCTTCATGAATTATTAAGGGCAATTTTTCTTTGCTTGTCTGTCCGTAAGTGGGCTTACAAAACCAGAACCGCTTAAAGCTACTACTTACTTTACGGTGCGGTGGTGGTTTTCTTTACTTTAGGGTGCGTTGTTAACACCTATAATAACAAGTTATAAAGAGTAGTTTTTGGAAAAAGTTGTAGAAAGCTGGTCAGAACATGTAGTGATTTAAACTAAGGGATAGACGGACAGTTGCTTGTACGTACCGTTCATTGGAGAAGCGAATGTCGTAAACTGTTTCAGAATTGTCTATGCGAGTTCATCGCATTTCCGCTTATAATGCGCTTCCGCGAATCGCAAAATAAACCCGGCGTTTTTGTATCGGTATCAATGAATAAACATGGCTTCTTATCAGTATTCTGAGCTAGTTTCTGATTTTAGATACAGTTATACCAAATGAGAAAAAAAAAATATTTGAAGCACAAATTACTTATTATACATAAAAAATCTTAAATAATTTGTTGTATAATTGTGCTCCTTCTGTATAAAAAATACATTCATTCAATGCTTTTTGATTCAATTATTATTTATTTTTTCGGTGGCGCCCACCGTGCGAGCCTTTTTCTAAGAAATTGATACGTACAGTTTTCTGTGTTGTTTATCAGTGTTTTTCTTTGTGTAGGTATAAGTAGGTATCTATTTTTATAAGACACATAATACAAATGAACTATCTCGGGTCTGATTACGTTCTTTGTTTTAAATTACACACTGTAGGTACGAGTAAATTATTAATTAAAAAACCCTTTTAATCATGTTCATGTTACGAAACAAAAAGGGACAAAGTTTACAAAGCTGCTAATACACCTACCACTGTGAATAACTTAGCTTAGGTAGCTATTAAACGAACAAAAGCTTTAAAAAGAATTGCCTATCCACATCGGTTTCACAGACTAAATTAATGAAACATCCCTTTGACCCTTTTGGGTGTCTTCCGTTAGTTTTTCATTCACCCAAAAGCCATTAAGCCCTTTAAGTGTGATAAAAGGACCTCTACATTTATTTAATGGCGTGTTCATTAAGACATAATTCACCTTAACTTTTTTTTAACAAATTGCTGCGTAAGAATATAAGTATAAGTGTAGCTTGTAGCATCTGGATGAGGACGAGAGATGCCGAGAACATGGGATCCCTTCTTTTTGCATAATGTTCTTTGTCCTAATATACTTCGGCATAACGATTTTGGCACAATTTGTTTTGGCATAATAATACTTCGGCATAATTTTTTTAGGCATACATTTTATGTTGGCATAATCATCTTAAAGACTAATTTGTTTTGGCATAAATTTGATTCGCATAACGTTAGTAGGCCTAATGACTATTAGCATAACGTTAGTAGGCCTAATGACTATTAGCATAATAATATTTAGGCATGTAACTTAAACGATTTTTCAATCGCGAGATAACTTTTATTTGAAGAATATATTAGATGTTTTGACAGTTTTTGTATAAAAAAATATGTAAAATATGTCAATCAGTTAACTTCTATTATGAGAAATAAATATGGCGGTTATTCCTCAGATAGAAGTTAACTGATTGAAACGGGAACACCCAAATACTCCGAAATATTTTATTCCGAATTTTGATGTTCCGATTTTCAAAATTCCGAATTTCATAATACCTAAGAATCATAATGTCTATTATTAAAAATCACGAAATTTATTTTACCGAAAGTCATAAATGCGACTTGTTTGTTTTCCGATTTTCATATATTCGAAGAATCAAATGCTCGATGGGTTCGCGGTCCAAAAAACGACATTCCGATTTTCAATACTCCGAATTATTTCCGTTACCGTTACCGCACCCGAACTCAACGAACGCAATAGACGACGCAGGATGCAAGAGCGAGCGAAGGGCACCCCGAGGTTCGGTTTGGTTAGGTTACTTTAAACCCTTTACACAGAAATAGGGGCCCCGCGAAGCGGGGCTCCGTCGACATAGGATGCAAGAGCGAGCGATGGGCACCCCGAGGTTCGGTTTGGTTAGGTTACTTTAAACCCTTTACACAGAAATAAGGGCCCCGCGAAGCGGGGCTCCGTCGACATAGGATGCAAGAGCGAGCGCTTGAATGCTGCATGCTGCATGCTTGCTTGCATGCTGCATGCTTGCTTGTTTGCTGCATGCTTGCTTGCATGCTTGCTTGCATGCTTGCTTGCATGCTGTATGCTTGCTTGCTTCATGCTTCCTACAGCGAAAAAATAAAAATATGTTTTAATATCATTATGCGTAAATAAATTTATGCTTTAGGATATTATGCTTAAAAATTTTATGCTTTAGAACTTTATGCTTAATAAATTTATGCTTTACGATATTATGCTTAATCATTATTATGGTTAGAGAAATTATGCTTAAAAAAATTATGCGTAAGCTGTTATGCGTAATTATATTATGCGAAAATATAATTATGCCAAACAAAATTATGCTAAGTTATATTAGGTCTTAAAATTTTATGCAAATGGATAGGGAACCCGAGAACATTACAGTGGGGTAATTTCGTAACACACTTATAGTAGGAATGGCTGTCATTTTGACAGTTCAACAACATTCATTGCGTTATTTACATTGTTGAGCAGACATATTTTTCGGACATATAAAGCAATGGATGAGCAATTTCCTTCAAAATCATTCAGATGGTGGTTGATAGTGTGTTGCGCAATTAGGGTGCATAGTTGCATGGCGTGTAAGTTATTTCATCACCACTGCTCTCAAAATGGTGAAGGAAAACATCGTGAGGCAGCATGTCCTAGAACCAAAAATTCGAAGACATGTGACAACTGCCAACCCGCACTGGGCCCGCGTGGTGGATTACGGGCCACGCCCTCTCACTGAGAGGAGGCCTGTGTCCCAACAGTGGGAACATTATAGGTTGATTATGATGATGATGATAATGATGAATGGCGTGCAATTGGAGAGGCCTCTGTTCAGCAACTGCTTTACGCTGATAATGGTAATAATAAGTATTAAGAGTATTATACTCGGGACAGAATGATTTCTTATAGAACTCTGTGAAATGTTACACAGGTTCTTTATTCGCTTTTTTTCTTTTCTGATATGAAATGAAATTGTTTATTCTTTAAGTAAGGTATCGGAATCACTTTTACACGTCATATTATACAAAAATAAGCTAGATAGAATCGACATTTCCTACCTGACTACAAACTCAACTACTAAGTCTCTTTTAAAGTTCAGACATAATCTAGGTCAGGTCATGTGAAGACAATGTGCCTGTGTGTGTGTGTGCCTGAAATGCTCTTTTGAGGAAAGAATTACACATATTTGAGTGGACCAGTCCAGTCAGTGCACCTGTGCTCTATAGGTTCGTGCCATTGTACCTACCACGTTTTCCTTTATTTGGATATCATTATCATCATCTGTCTAGCCTTTTTCCAACTATGTTGGAGTCGGCTTCCAGTCTGACCGGATGCAGCTGAATACCAGTACTGGGTAATACGATACCCCTTGGTAAGACTTGTAATCAGACTTTCGTGCTTCTGACTACCCGTAAGGACTCGCGACTGTCAAAGATCCACGAATGACAGCCGGGACCAAAGGCTGAACGTGCTTTCCGAGGCACGGAGGGGTCTCAGTACGTAAAGAAGGTCACCCATCCACAGACCAACCGCGGCAAGCGTAGCTTAACCTAATCGATCGACCTGTGCGGCTGTCATTATTTAGCCACGGGCCCTTCGGGTCCTTTATTTGCATATCCGTGGTAAATTCATAATTCATCGTTTTCAATTCAAGGAACAAAGCAAAAACGGCGCAGCCTGGTTCATTAGAAAATATCCTTTCGCTAAGTCTTCAACGCTGTAAAAACAAAATGGGTATTTTGACACTTTTCCGAAAACATATTTTTTCCATACAAGGCCTTATGAAGCCGGTCCAGATGTATGTAATGTATAATGTAATGTATCGTGTAATGTAACACGAATTCTACATGTGGCGCTCGCGCTGATCCATCGGCTGTCGGGTTTTAAACCAAACACAAAGGCATCGCATTCGAACACGTAGGTAGGTATAGTACGCGCCACGAAAGATGAGACTTGACTTTTATCTTAAACTTTATTATTTCATATTAAATATTATAATATTGTAAAGAATTTTTATCTAATTATCATCGATAAATCCCTGAATAGATATACCTACACATTATGGGTAACTATTACGTACACGAATTACATGCTGCGCAAACTCCCTATTACTGAGCGCGTCAAGTCTCATCTTTCGTGCCGCGTATTATATAAGATTCGCGTTGAGTTTGTATCTCGTCTTCACTATTCGCATTATATTACACGATATATTACATTACACACGTCTAAACCCGGCTTTAAGGGCGCTATACAAATTTGTGTGGACTGACAAATATAACATCTTCACGGACTGTTGACGAGGCTTTTGTGTGTGTAAAGGGTCGTTCAAACGTTTTACATGTCAGGTATCGAAAGGCAATATTGTATTTTGCGTTTTCGCATGTTGTTTTTTCGTGTCCAGTGTGTCCAAGCTACAGCTGGTAAACAAAAGGAGGCATTATGGGTGTGAAAGGCTTTTTCATCGTTTACTGTTAAAGTATAGGTAACAAAATGGAACAGCGATTTTGTTTTAAAATAACGGACATATAATTTTGAGTTATTCTGGTCTGATTCCCTGAACCACGCGTTCGTGTTCCACGCGCGCCTCAAAGAGATGTCAGCATAAAGGAAGGGGCCTGCCAGGGCCGAAGCCTGCCGGGGGTGCGGGATTGTCCGAAAGGGTTACCGCTACCCCGGAACATAAAGGGCTAAGGAAGGAACACGGATGGGTTTTAGTCAGTAAGAGTCTGACACTCCCTTCGCTCCACCCAGAGCGGGAGGGGTCATTGATGATTTCCCATCCACAAAAAAAAAAAAAAAAAATATTGTCTGATTCCCTGAACACCCCTCCAACCCCCCCTCGATCCCCTGCTGGTTCTTCTTCTGTTTTAATCTATCTTATCCAATATAAACTTTCTCATTCCGCTCTGAATCATGTGCTGAATTCAATTTGCACGTCGATGTCCTTGCCACCCTGTGTTGTCACTTTGTGTTATGTGAGTACCAATGCAGAGCATTGGACAATCCATTATCAAATAAATATTGTTTAGAATGTACCTAATATTATGGCCTCATGTCGATGCTTGTGACACTGCACTGTAACGTAAAAATGATAATTATTATTATAGAGTGCTGTTCTTTTTGTAGCTTACCTACTTCATGATTGCCTTTAAATTGACAAATTAAACTTCAGCACTTAGGCAAAGTCTTTCTTATCCTGACCAACTACGCCAATTCGTAACTAATCCCAGATCGAGATTAGGAAAGTTACCTCAGCAGGTTACCCGGGCTTCTTAAAACGAAAGTTTAGTAAAGTTCGCCTGGTTTTCCAAACTATCCCAAGCTTCCGATACGTAAGGTCGAAGTTTGTGCGTGGTGTAAGCAATTTTGCAATATCCAATACCCGTAGGAATTAGGTACCCTTTTCCGAATGTTATTAAGTTGACTTTGTTTATGAGCGTTTATTTAGGGAGCGTCGGAGATCAGAGTACAAAAAACTTCGTGTTTGCTGTTTGTATTGGCTTGGGAACCACATTGGTGTTATGGTAATTGATTGACATTGACCTCTCTCGTGGCCTAATTTGGAAGGGACCTTAAGGGTCAATACCCACTGAAAGAGCAGCGGCCGGCAGCGGCCATTACCCATAGTCATTTGAAGGTAAAGGAGGGGCAGCGTGGCACCGCGAGGCTGCACGAGCCTTCTAGCGACTAGTCAAAAGAGGAAAGTCGCTGCGCGCCGCTGCTCTTTCAGTGAGGATTGGCCCTTATTAGGTGATGATGATGATGATGATGCGATCCGACCGATTTCGGCCAGGGCGATTGCTTCAGCTCCGTTGTAGTTGCCGTTCGTGTGCTTGCATGTGGCTTATGTATCCAATCTTTTTTGCAAAGATCCGCGCACAATGCGGGCATGTGAGCACACCATCGGTATAATTATAACTGATCGCCGCAGGTGGTCGGGCTTTCAGTTGGTCACGCTTTGCATCAAGCTCAACGTGCCGCTGCAATTCAAAATTACGGACTTTTTTTTTAATCAAAGACCTCCACTCCATCCTTTGGGCGGCTTGCTGCTCCCACCGAGACGGCTCTAAGTCACATTTCCTGAAGTGACGTTTTAGCACATCGCCTTATTAAGTAATGGTTGTTGGGATCGAAAATTGTTTTTTGGATGAGATACGAAACGCGCTCAAATGGCTAGCAGCTATCTACTCACTAAAGGTAAGGTTTGCTAGAAAAGCTATGGCCGCCACATAACGGCCGCAATGACGGCTGACCTGAAAATGAAGGCAGCGGGGTTTGACTTTACGATGTCAAAAAACCCTCTTTGGGAAAACACACCAACTTACTTTCATAAATAACGTTTCAGTGACGTCATTTGACGGTAAATTTGCAGGCGCTATGTGGTGGCCACTTCTAGAAAACCGTAGCTCTATCAATTTTGTTCTATGTACAGTCATTAAAAGAGATAAGTAATCAGGGTCGTTGGATATTGCTGAAGTTTAGTAAGAAACCGATGGATATTTTCGAATGAAATTTAATTTCATAAATTAACGGTTTGTTTTCTAATAATCAAATTAAATTTTATTCGAAAACATCCATCGGTTTCTTACTAAACTTTAAGTATACCGACTACCCTGGTTACTTATCTCCTTTGGTGACCGTGCTTTTCGATCCAAAAGGAGTATTATCATTCGCTTCTCTTCGCCAAAATGGACCCAAATGTCTTCATTACCTAAATGATCGCGTGCGATTTCTAATGGCCAAAAAGTGTCTTTAATTTAATCAATGACATCGTATCACTTTGTACCAGCCAAAAGTCAAAGTAGAAACCACTCGCAATCATCATTAAAAATGGATGGGATTTCATTAGTTTACTGGTGAAAATAAATTGAGTTTTTTAATAAGGTAGTTAGTGAAACAATGAAGGGTTCTTTCTGTGGTTTTCATTAAATATGGGCTTGCGTTTAATTACGCTTTTACGTGTTTGTAAGCGAAAATGTGGTCTAAGACTCATATTTTCCACTGAAGATATCTTATTTTAAACAATATTGTTAAGTATACAAGCATAATCAGCAAATGCTCCCACTGCTTGGACACCGACCTCCTCTCCCCTCTTCGGGACGGAGTGGGCTGTAATCTACTACGAGGGCCCAATGCGCGTTGTCATTGAATTTTTGTTTCTAGGACATGTCAGTTTCCTTACGATGTTTTCCTTCACTGATTTTGAAAGCAATAGTGATGAAATTACTTACACAAAGTAAAGCACATGCCTGGATTAGAACCCATGACCTACAACTTGTTAGCTGGAGCTGATACCACTGAGCTACCACTGCTCTTACTGTTGTGAAGTGTCGCAAACAAATTCCATTTCTATACTTTAAAGTTCCTACCGCACATATAAAAAAACCAAGTGTTCAAAAAGTAAGACGTCTATAATTATGCAGACTGAATAAATAATATAATTAGACTTGAAGCCATATATTATCTGATACATTAGGCATCAATACCTTAACCGTAAACGCAGATCCAAGAGCTTAATTCCACTCTTCTAGGTTTCAGTACCTACTATGGCCTCGTAAACTTGATAGAAATCCACTAAGACGCACCCCACTTTTCTTACTAATCGCTAGTCGTTTTTGCTAGTTAATCCCGCCAGTGTTTTAGTTTTTTGATAGACACTAATTACCCACTAATAAGTAATTACTGTGTGTGTATCGAAAAAATAAAACACTAGCGGAATGTTGCACACTTGTACTGTAAGCGACTAGGAAGAAGAGTGGGGCGCATCTTCGTGGACGGCGCTATCTGTAGCATTAACATATCTTGGCATCTTTAAAGTATTTCAAGGGTGCTAAGTAACAGACATATTAATTAATTAATTATTCACTAGAGAATGCAACATATTGTGGTAGTCGACGTATCTGTTTATTCTCTCAGGCTATTAGTCAGTTATTATCGATAACCTAACCTAGAGGACCTAATAGTCCTCAGGGGATGTCATTGTTCTAAGTCTAACGGCTGAGGCACTTACTAGGTAGGTAAGTTCATGTATACGTAGTATTTACCTAAGAAGAGTCAAGTTAAACAAGAAATAGTATTAGGATGAAATGTAATAATTATAATCCATACTAATATTATAAATGCGAAAGTGTGTCTGTCTGTTACCTCTTCACGCTTAAACCGCTGAACCGATTTAAGTGAAATTTGGTATAGAGATAGTTTGAGTCCTGAGAAAGGACATAGGATTTTTATCCCGATATTACCACGGGATCGAGACATGCGTGTGAAACCGCGGGGCGCTGCTAGTTCAAAATATATGTCCTTTTATCAAAAAGGACATTATATTTTGCATTTTTATAACAAAATGCTGATCAGTCCTGTCTTTTCCTGTCTATCAATTTAATGGGGGATTTACGATAGGCCAATTTTCGCTGTGCGTTTGGTTGCTTATCAAATGGCCTCACAAGCCGAATTGCCACCCCAATTATACACGTCTATAAAAATTGCAGGTGACTAGTTTATTTTGTGTCAAAATGTTGTCCTTCATACGGCGGGCGATTGCGTGCGACTGAGAAAACCAGCTTGGTTTTGACTTATTTTATCGTCTGTAAACATAATTCATTATCAGCAAATAGTAAATTTATTTTTATCTAGGTAAATAATTTTTGGGGTCTTAAGGTTCACTGCCTTCCTAGCCATATTATTATCATATTTCACAAAATCCATCCATCTCTTCTTCATAAACACGTATTTACATGCAGACCTAAAATAGCAACATCTTTCAAGTCTAATCCATATATAACCTTTACCACTTCAATAAAAAACCTATCCGTTGAAAATGAAAAGTTCACATTTTCTCATATAAGTACCTCTGGCCACGAGGGGTTTCCAAGCACCTCCGTAAACAGATCCCATTCAGGAGTGTTGAGTTACCCTAGTGATATTTCAACCCTCGGGCTGAATTCGCTCACTTGAGCGGATAATACTGCGGCCTATTTGTACTGGTGCGTGGCAGCCTGTATTCAGAAGCTGTACCATGCATCCTGGTGGAAATGGTTATTATAGCACTGACTTAAGTGATGACTTAAATAGTCCATTTTTACACAGAAAAGTGTGACTTAAGTGCGGGTTTAGGTCACACGTGCTATAAAATGGCATACGATACGTGTGACTTAAATGTCATTATAATCCTCACTATTAAGTCATACGTACATACACAAACCACCTGTACCTGGCACAATTATAATACGATTTTGATATGACAACGTCTTTTTGCTCATCAAAGCACGATTTTGTGTGCCGAAAATTGTTTTAGATTTTCTCAAAAAATCCCACAATTATTTATTTATTTTCTTTATTCAGGGAACCAACGATTTATGTGGGTTGTGGCGAGGGTGCTTAACGCCGTGCGTTAATCGTAAATGGTGAAGGAAAACATCGTGAGCAAACCGGCATGTCCTACAGCCAAAAATTCGAAGACATGTGATGTCTACCTACTTATAAAACATGCGAACGAACTCAGTCTATTCTTAGACTTAAGTAATATACATTGAACCTTTTGTATTTAAAAATTTCTATTTTTAAATACAAAAGGTTCAATGTATATTACTTAAGTTTAAATTTACGAAAAGACCGATCAAACACAAGTCGGACTTGCGTACCGAGAGGCCCGAGGGTTCCGTAAAATTTGTAGGTATGTAAATATTTAGTTTATCACGGGGATCGCGTCTCGAATATTTTTCCCCTGTTTTCAGATTTTTTTTCATTTACTTGTGCGACATGATATTGCTTCTTGCCAAATTTAATGATTCTAGGTCAACGGGAAGTACCCTATAGGTTTTGATTGCCTTGCGAGTGTATATGCGGCATAAACGGAACATAAACGCCCGTACCTTTTGATTGCGTTGACTTAGAAGTTTGATTTTTTCACTGCTTCAAGGGATTGCAGCCCTTAGTATTTGATATTATTTTTAACATGATAACTTCACGCGTTCCTGAGAAAAAGGTTATTGACAGAAGGACAACGAAGTGATCTTATAAGGGTTCCGTTTTTCCTTTTGGAAGTACGGAACCCTAAAAATGTTCGATTATTAAGAAAATCAAAGTTTTAATGTTAAGAGATTAGTAGTTTATAATTTCCCTTCGTTTATGGTTTTTATTGTTTTTACAACTTGGTATACCTTAAACATGGGCTCTTTAATGTTTTAGTTATTTGTAGAACCTTTAACATAGATTTCCTATTTCCTTCATTGGCATGCAATTAAAGTAGTCACGAAAGCACCTACTTCAAGCTATATAATAGGTACACACAAAGGTAATATATTTTCCACTTACCATAAGGCATTAGCGTTAGAAACCTCTGGAAAACTGCCCCTTTGACCTATAAAACATATTGTTATTTGATCAAAAATCGATGATGACCTAAATCCGATATATTAATAAAACTAAAAGCACCATAACCGCCTTACCTTTTTCCACGAAGGTGAGTGAGTTAGTTGACGATAAGTGAACATTTAAGTAAATAAGTAATAAATTAGATATTTATGCAATAACACTATGAGGTAACATTTGCAGGGCTAACATGGCTAGATATCGCACAGGATAGGGAGGTTTGGAAGAAACAAGGGGAGGCCTTTGGCCAGCAGTGGGATACAAAGTACCTTGTGCCCACGACTTCGTTCGTGTGAAGTTTCTTATTCACCCCGACCCACTCCGTCGCATGGCATCGCCTGCTCGCGCTATATCTTCCTTTCCGCTTAGCGTACTTTCTGTTTGTTTTTGTTTGCTCGTCTTCAAATGCAAGAAGAATTTTTCATATCCGACTAGTACTTCCAAAGATTAGCGCGTTTAAACGAACGAACAAAAAAAAAAACTCTTCAGTTGTATTAAGTCATTATAATATTTCGTATTTTTATTACGAGTATGTAATGTGTATAAGCTTCTAATACTAAATTGACTACAAATTATGAAGGTAAAAATATAAATTTATAATTATAAGCTTTATTATTAATACAGATTACCGTACAGTATAAATTATTAGCACTCCACTACAAATAGGTTTTCAAAACTACTTTAAAATAACTTTCAACTTTCACTAAACAGATTCAAACTTTTCACTTTACGTTATTCCAATGAAACCTTTAAAATAAACTCAGAAAGGTTATAGCAGCGTGCAAGGTAAGTGCAAATAAGCTCTTTAGTTTTGAAGTAAGTAATCATTATGCTTATTTAGATGTAATTAGTAGATGTAATTAGTTTTGCTATCCTCTTTGAGATTTTGCTCAAACGTGTATGAAAAGTTTGCCAATTAACACATGTGCAGAGGAATATTTATGTTTACAGTAGAAAATTTAATAAGCAATATACCACACGTATGCTAGCACGTGTAGGATTCTGAGAATTTTCTAAATTAGCAATATCTGTTTATGAATTAATGAAACTCAAATTTATTTAAATGAATACAATAAAATATTCTCAAAAACGCCTGATTTTTTAATAGAATATATAATGTATTCAAGTAACCGAAAGCGTATTTATAAAAGGTTTTTATGAAATACGAACTGTTGTCCGTGGTTTCACTCACAACGTAGAGGATCTTTTTTACATAAAAAAGGTCTACCTACGTACCTGAATATTCTATGTGACATTACAATATCTTCGTTTCAGCCAAAAAACGTCCACTGTTGGACATAGGCCTCCCCCTCTATATTCCAAGATAATTGTGGCCAATTTAATCGATATCCATTGAGCTGTTTATACGGGATTTGGTCGCATAATTATTTGACTTTTGTTCTGTAAGTTAAAAAAGGATGAATAAAACCAAAGTAATGTATATCTTACCAGCAGCGGCCCGCGGTTTCACTCGCATAAGTCTCAATCTCGTGGGAATATCGGGATAAAAAGTATCCTGTGTTAATCCAGGGTGTCAGCTACCATCATATAAAATTTTATCAAAATTGGTCTAGCCGTTTGTGCGTGAAGACACATACAAACACACTCACAAACTTTCGCCTTTATAATATTAGTGTGAATTGTGATAATATTATTGTGATTTTTTAAACCTTACTGTAAAACCTTTAAATTGTGATCAATATCCGTATCCGGAGGGCGGAATTGGACATGTCTTTTCCATCTATATAAATAAAAATCAATGTTTGTATGTTTGTTTTTTCTTTTTGTCCTCTATGCGTTCCGAAACCATTGGTCAGATTGTGATGAAACTTTGGTAGGCTGTTCTGGGGCCGCTCGTGAGGGTTTCTAATTATTAAAACATGGGAAAAAATAGGTAACAAAAAAAATCTGAGGTGGTACGAAGTTCGCCGGGTCAGGTAGTATGTTATAAATTATTAGGATTGAAAACCGTAAAAGGGCAAAGGCCTTTTCCGTAGAACCGTAATCCTCAAACTGTCATGTCAGACGTACAAATTGATACAAGACGAATGTGGCGGTCGCCGACGACCGCGACTTGACATTTACTTCACAGGT
The DNA here is from genome assembly GCA_945859645.1 of Amphipoea oculea. Taxonomy (NCBI): domain Eukaryota; kingdom Metazoa; phylum Arthropoda; class Insecta; order Lepidoptera; family Noctuidae; genus Amphipoea; species Amphipoea oculea. The sequence goes on from OX243876.1 coordinate 10,382,727, forward strand.
TAATGCCACGGACATAAAATAAGATGGATACTTACATTACTTACTCTATCAATCTTCTGGAGAGGTCTTCGACTTGACCAGACAGGTAGAGTGGGTTCACCTAGTTCTTAGTTATAAAATTGCAAGTCCATCTTATTCGGTTACGAAAGTTGGGAGAGTTTATAATATGTCGCCGATAGATTGTCGAATCCGCTGTTTAACAAAACCGCTAGTGGCTTTACTGTAACTTAGGGCTGGTCATATTAGCCGTAGAACCGATGACCTTTGGGTAGACGTCTACCTGGTCATCGGTTCTACGGTAAATATGGCCGGCACACTCAAGATCACGTGTTCTTGAATGGAGACGGACGGAGGAGGAGGACGCCCTCATGTCAGGCATCTTTGCATGGTGGCTGGTAACCGTTGGATAATAGTTGCCGAGAATCGAGCTAAATGGCGTGCAGTTGAAGAGGCCAATGTCCAGCAGTGGACTATTGTAGGCTGATGATGATGATGTGGAATAGAATAAAATATTCTGTATTATGTAATACTATAATATTATTACAGAAAATAAATGTAGAACTTTTACAAGGCGTGACATAATAGGCGGTCTTATTGCCAAAAGCAATCTTATAACTCGTCGCGCGTCTAATTAGCAGACACAACAGAAATTGTATTGTTATCGGTATGTACACGGTGTTCAAAGAAAGGAGACACAATACTGCAGACAGTCTGTGGTGTACCATTTACATACACAAACCATATACTTATCTATATAAATAAATATATACAATAATAATCTAAAAACAAGTGCAAAGTACATAAATATGACGTTTAAGGTGAATGTGCCATGGTAGACCGCGAAATTTAAATTTTCTTACGTTTTTTGCAATTTGCAGATCAGTGTCAGGGTACACGGATGTGCGGGGCAGGATGGTGGAGGACTGGGCCCTGGAAACAGGCCTGGTCGTCCAAAATCGGGGTTCTGTCCCTACGTGTGTGCGGATGCGGGGCGAGTCCGTAGTGGACATCTCGTTCGCCAGCCCCGCTCTGTCACAGCGTGTCAGTGACTGGCGCGTCATGGAGGAGGTGGAGACCTACTCCGACCACCGGTATATCCGGTTCGACGTCTCCACCCAGACCTCTAGCGCGCTGGTCCAGCAGGCCCCGAGTGGTCCGCGGTGGGTGCTGAAGCAGCTGGACCGGGAGCTCCTCCTGGAAGCCTCGATCATGCAGGCCTGGGTGTCATCACCGGACAGGCCTGCCGATATTGACAATGAGGCGGAATGGCTCCAGGAGGCCATGTCCGATATATGTGACGTGGCAATGCCTCGAGTCCGGCTAGGATGCGCCCGACGTCAGGTGTACTGGTGGTCGCAGGAGGTGGAGTCGCTACGCAAGGCGTGCGTCGACGCGCGACACCGGTACACCAGGCACCGCAGGCTCCGCATCCGCCCTCCGGATGCGGAAGCCACGGAGGCGGAGCTGTACGAGGGGTACAGAGCGGCGAAGACCGCCCTCCAAGGGGCTGTCCAGCGGGCCAAGGATACGGCCCGCGAAGAGATGGTGGAGACTCTGAAACGAGATCCATGGGGGTGCCCTTAAAAAATGGTGCGGAATAAACTCCGCACCTGGGCCCCCCCGCTGACGCAGAGTCTCCGCCCACAGCTGGTGGAGGAGGTGGTGAGCACTCTGTTCCCTTCACGGGGGGAGCATACTCCCCCGCCCATGGCTCCGCCACTTGCGGTGCCCGAAGCGGACCATGAAGACGACGACGACGACATCCCTGAAGTGACCGGGGTAGATCTGAGAGCGGCGGTAGGCAGGCTGAAGGCCAAAAATACCGCCCCAGGACCCGACGGCTTGCCGGGTAAAGTCTGGGTCCTGGCCTCGAGGGCTCCCGGGCCTCGACTAGAGGCGCTCTTAAGCGCATGTATGGAGAGGGGCCAGTTTCCACTCCGTTGGAAGACGGGGAAGCTGGTCCTCATTCAGAAGCCAGGGCGCCTTGCGGACTCTCCGTCCGCATACCGGCCCATAGTGCTGCTCGACGAGGTCGGCAAGCTCTTTGAGAGAGTGATTGCAGGCCGCCTCGTCGGGCACCTAGTGAGGACGGGGCCGGATCTTGCGGATAGCCAGATTGGCTTCCGCAAGGGGCGCTCGACAGTGGACGCCATCATGCGCGTGAGAGCCCTCACGACGGGGGACGCGGTGACCCGGGGTGGGGTCGTCGTGGCGGTGTCACTCGACATCGCCAACGCGTTTAACACCCTGCCCTGGAGCTGTATTGGGGAGGCACTCCGGTATCAACGGGTGCCGACCTACCTCCGTCGAGTAGTTGGGGCGTATCTGACGGACAGAGCCGTCATCTACCCCGGTCGCAACGGGGAGTGGAACCGGCGAGAGATGTCGTGCGGTGTCCCACAGGGATCGGTTCTGGGGCCGCTCCTGTGGGACATCGGTTACGACTGGGTGCTGCGGGCCGACCTCCCTGATGGCGTCAGCGTGGTTTGCTACGCTGACGACACGCTGGTCCTGGCGCAAGGGAGGTCGCATCAGGCGGCGGCCGACGCGATGACACGCGGGGTTGCGATAGTCGTGGAAAGAATCCGGCGGTTGGGTCTCGAGGTGGCATTGCACAAGTCCGAGGCCATGTCTTTCCATGGGCCTCGGAACGGGCCACCATCGGGATCCCAACTAACGGTGGGAGGGGTTCACATCGGCGTCGAGGCAACGATGAGATACCTGGGTCTCGTCCTCGACAGCCGGTGGAACTTCGTCGAACACTTCCGACGTTTGGCCCCCAAACTGGAAAGGACCGGGGCCGCCCTCAAGCGGCTCCTGCCCAACCTGGGGGGGGGCAAACACCTCCTGCCGGAGGCTTTACGCGGGGGTCGTGCGGTCCATGGCCCTATACGGGGCCCCAGTGTGGGCGCGTTCTCTGCGGCGGCGAGCCGCCCACTATCTGAACGCGCCCCAAAAGGTGGTAGCCGTAAGGCTGATCCGGGGGTACCGCACGATCTCGGGCGAGGCGGCAAGCCTCCTTGCCGGACTGCCGCCATGGGGTCTGGAGGCGATAGTCCTCGCGCGCCTGTATGAGTGGCGCGCGGAGGCACATAGCCGGGGGGAAACTCCGCTTCCGCGGCAAATCGCGGCGGAGCAAACAGACCTCCGGCGCGATCTCATGGTGGCATGGAAGGAGCGACTTTCGCAACCCAGCGCAGGGCACGCCACGATAGTGGCGATAAGACCCCTCTTTGAGGAGTGGCTAGAGAGGCGTCACGGCGTCCTCACCTATCGCCTGACGCAGGTCCTCACCGGACACGGATGTTTTGGGAGGTTCCTGCACATCATCAGGCGGGAGGAGACGCCCGGGTGTCACCACTGCGAGGATCGCCCAGAGGACACGGTGGAGCATACGGTGGAGGTCTGCCCCGCATGGGCGGAGCACCGCCGTGCCCTCGTAGAGGCGATCGACAGCGGCGGCGACCTCTCGCGTCCGGCCCTGGTTCAAGCCATGGTCCGGGGCGAGAGGGAGTGGGAGGCGGTCACCTCCTTCTGCGAAGCAGTCATGCTAGCGAAGGAGGTGGCGGAACGGCTGAGGGAGAGAGCCTCACACCCCAGCCGCCGCGGGAGACGCTCCGGGCGTCGGGAGCCGCGTTACGACTCCCGGCCACCGTAGGCGCGCGCCTGCGGACGGAGAGTAATGGGTAGCTCACCGTCCGATCAGGACCAGGCCCGTGCCGGACGGCGCGTACGTGTTCCACGCGCGCCTCAAAGAGATGTCAGCATAAAGGAAGGGGCCTGCCAGGGCCGAAGCCAAGCCGGTGCGGGATTGTCCGAAAGGGTTACCGCTACCCCGGAACATAAAGGGCTAAGGAAGGAACACGGATGGGTTTTAGTCAGTAAGAGTCTGACACTCCCTTCGCTCCACCCAGAGCGGGAGGGGTCATTTGATGATTTCCCATCCATAAAAAAAAAAAAAGATCAGTCTCAGGTTGTATCTTGATCCAAATATGATTCGCGACTATAACAGACATGTATTTACAGGATCATAGTCATTAGAATCATTAATATATCTCTTTAAGTTAGATTTCTACCATAAACACTTTTCCATACGAGTTCTTAACGGTAGAAATCTAACTTAGAAAGATGTATTAATGATTCTAATTATTATAATTCTGTAAATACGTACCGGTTATAGTCGCGAATCATATTTTGATCAAGATACAACCTGACACTGACCTGAAAATTGCAAAAAACGTAAGAAAAATTTAATTTCGCGGGCTACAACTACCCATTCACCTTAAGGAGAGAGATAGTATTTTTTTTACTATAATTTTAAAAATGGACATAGTTTGGGCACTCCTCATTGACACGGGCAAGGCATTCCATAACCGTAGTGCTTGAACAGTAAAAGATCTAGCGTAGAAACTGGTAGAACTCTAGTCTCAAGTTTTCCGATGATCTTAGATATCTAAGTATTGTGTGTGTCATGGAGGAACTTGAAACGTTCTTTAAGATAAGAGAGGGTTGTAGGATTGAACAGAACACCGTAAAGCTGAAATAAGATATGAGAGTTCTGGCGAAGACGTATATGGGAAGCCACTGGAGTTTTGTACGAAATTCGGAAATATGATCATATTTGCACAGGCCAAATATAAATCATTTGCAAAAGTTTTGAAGTCGTTCAAGTTTATTTAGTATTAGGTTCTTCCCTTATCAAATTATTTCACAAAAAGCTCTTCTACAAATTTTGTGGTGTAGGTATGTCTATCTTCCCAAACTGATTGCAGTACTGTCAGTTAACCCACTAAACTCCCGTTCAAAAGCAACAATGAACAGTAATCGCCGCCTAACCCAATTTCCTCCCGGTCTAATTTGGCGGATACAAGCTGAGCATGTTACCTATCTGGTTAGCGGCTAGTGTATAGCAGACAGACGCGGCTTCGACGATTCCCCAGACTATATTAGTTTGGTTATTTTATTAGGTCATTGTTTTATAGGAGTTAGGCGTTTGGTTTTTGTAAAAAATATTTCAGTGGTAGCCCAGTGGTAATGGCCGCGACTTACGAGTTGTAGGTCATGGGTTCGAACCCAAACAGGCACTTTACTATTTGTAAATTATTTCATCACCACTGCTCTCAAATCGGTGAAGGAAATCATCATCAGGAAACCGGCATGTCCTGGAACAAAAATTCGAACACATGTGACATCCACCATCTCGCAATGCGCCCGCGTGGTTGATTACAGCTCACTCCCTCTCACAGAAAGAAGAAGCGGATTATGCTTAGTTCAGTTGGAGTCAAATCAGTCAAAACAACCAAATCAAATAAAAAACCTGACAATGCTAAATTAAAAACTACTGTTCTAACCAAAAAATTTACAATAATTCTATGACGTCTTTTGTGTATTTGTTGGTACATAACTACGAAGTAGGTATACGTGCAGTCAACCGCATTTAAGTGGTAACGCTTTGACTTTGAGCTGGGCGAGATCCTCATGGACTTCCTCCATCGTGGGGCTGACAGAGGGGCATGCTTTGGCCGGGGGTGCGAGATTCGCATAAGCTTTCACAGGCCTCGACCCGCTGTTCCTCAGCGGTTCTCACCTTCCCGTGCGGCCATTCCTATAATGGCCGAACCCACTCTCGAGTGGCGCGCGTGCAACAATGCGGGGCCGACTCGGGCCTGACTGGTCGGATGACCTTGAGTTGGCCTAGCGTATTACAGAGTTTCAATAGAATAAGAGGCCAGCTTCTACCGGTTTTGTTAACCAAAGAGGTGCGGCCTACTGTACGCTCGGCTACACATCAAGCTACCCTAGCCATTATAAGCTGACATCGTACGAAAAACCTATACAATGCGCGGTCAGCTAAAACTTGAAAGTTTTAGTTTGATGTGTATATTTTATGACTTCCCGTTGTCTCCATGATTGATAGCATCACTGGGGACAACGGGAAGGATATTTTTATTAACCGACTTCAAAAAAAGGAGGAGGTTCTCAATTCGTCGGAATCTTTTTTTTTTTTTTATATGTATGTTCCCCGATTTCTCGAAGACGCCTGGACCGATTTGGAATTTTTTTCTTTTGTTTGAAAGGGTATACTTCCCAAGTGGTTGCATGATCATCAGGTCAGGATCTGATGATGGGATCCCAGGGAAATCGAGGGCAACCTTCAAATTTTATAGGCACATAGTACCATTTTCATATATTTTCTAAAGCTGTTTAAGTATTTGCATCTGATAATCATCATCTCAGGTGGATGAGCTGATGATGGAAGGTACAACTCCTCAACGGCTTGGAGTTAAAAGAAAATTCTTTCAAAATTATTCATAGTAACACTCGTGCATTTGCTCTCGAAAAGCACCATTTGGTGAAGTGGAACTGATGATGAAGACCACAGATGGCCACCGGAACTACTCAATAATATCTCCGTACCTACTATTTCACGGGTTGCGATTCGATACTTTAACATGGTTGCTAAGCAATTTATGCTCGTCACAATGTGAATGGTGATATGGAGCTGATGGTGGACCAGGAGAACTCTTCAACAATTAACTTCCCTGCATTGGTAAAAGCAATATTTTGTAAATGGCGATGAGAAAGTTGACACTAGGCTATTGTAACTGAGATAAGTTATAAGCAGACCCACTAAAAAGCGTGAAATAAAAACTTTTTAACAAAAAAAAAAAAACGACTTCCAAAAAAACACTACAAAGTGAAAAATAACTTTAATTTCGGAAGTCGGTGGCAAAAAACTAAAATACAGATCCAAAGACACCGACTTCCGAAATTAAAGTTATTTTTCACTTTGTAGTGTTTTTTGGAAGTCGGTTTTATTTTATTAAAAAGTTTTTATATGACTTCCCGTTGTCCCCTATGGGGAACCGTTAATGGGGACAACGGGAATAGACCACCGTATGTACCTAGCCGTGTTTGTCTTCTCATGAAATTGCATAGTATATTATTATACCCTCGTGTTGGAAATTTATTTTCCAACAGCTTCTTATGGTTTATTCAGTTCCTGACCTGCATTTCGATACATACAGAGCGTTGCAGCTAAAATATTGCGACAGTTGCACCCGCGGGTACAATCTATCGCGTATAGTTCGACCATTTATCAAAACATTTTATTCGCTGAAACGAAAACTGTTCCGATCGAAACTTGTACATTTTTTAAATGACCACGATAAAAACGAATCGGTAACCTGTCTGAAACATGTTTTAAAAATTACTTCAAAATTGCCGCAAAATAAGAGAGCATTTCTTATACATTTCATTTCTCATACCTGCTAACTTAGATCCTTCAATGAAATTAAAGTCATGAGTATCAACAACTTAAGTCCTTATTCTGAAATATCTAATGCCTTCGTAGCGCTGAAAACGCTTAATTATCAATTAATTCAAAGGCTGACTTATAAGGCGTTCAAAATCTTTTAATAAACGCTCAACAGTAAAACAAGTTGCGAACAGTACAGTCATCTAGCATAATCAGCCTATAATGTTTCCACTCCTGGGACACAGGCATCCTCTCTGTGAGAGGGAGTGAGCCGTAATCCACCACCCTGGCCCAGTGCGGGTTGGTGGATAAAAAGATAAACGTCTGCCTAAATCTATTTTACCTACGATATTAATATTAGTCCTCGACACTCACTTTATTCTTCTATTTTCTATGCTAACTTTGATATAAAAAAAGAACTAAAACAAAAGAAGAATATAACATTCCATGTCTTTATCGAAGTTATCAGTACAATACTAACAAGTGTGTAGCAGAAAGCGGTGCTATGTTGAATAATGTAGTGCCTTATGGGCGTGTCTAGGCGCGCGACTTCCAACCACACTAGAGCTACACAAAAACTGTAAGTTGCAACTTTGAACGATTTGTATTCTTTGAAGTTCAACGTATTTTTTTAAGTATAACATTTTGTATAGAATAATATTTACATGCCTATTATAAAATGTGGAGAAACCAGGAACCCGTCGGATGTGAGAAGCACAGAACCGGTCAAAGTGGTGGTGCTTGGGGGAGGCCAGTGTCCAGCAGTGGACGTCTCTCGGCTGAAATGATGATGATGATGATACAACATGGAGAAGACCATACGATAATAAATGGAATGGCCATTTATGTACAATGACCTCTTAAGAGGTTTTGCGTTAATTCAATAACATCCTGTATACAGGGTGAAATTGAAAACATGCGACAAATCGAAATAGGGGATTGTACAGTCACGTCTATAAGTATGTATACACTTGGCTTTATTCAAAGGCAATTTCTCCTTTATTTTTGAATGAAATTTTATGTTCTTACGAACATAGTATTTTCGAACCCATACGTTTATGTTAAGTGTCGTATTTCAACGTTGCATTCGTTATTTCACGAAAAAACCGCAATTGAAAATTGCCAAGTGTTGACATATTGGTGCTCGTGACTGTACTCGTCATTATGAACAACTTTTACTATGGGACCAAACTTGAACACGCGAAAAAAAAAAATCAGCTGTTCCCTGCATTTTGACGAGTTATGCGAACATAAATGTAGGGAACAGCTGATTTTTTTTGGTCGGTTTATCCCATAGTAAAAGTTGTTCATAATGATGAGTATAATCTCCCATTTCGATTTGTCGCATGTTTTCAATTTCAACCTGTATAATTATCTCAGATGTCTCTATGACTTAGTATCCCACATGAGGACGGTGCCTAGGATAGGCAGCATACTATTCCTTAGTCTTTTATGTCAAAATGAGTTACAAACGTTGCTAAAAGTAGCCAACCCATGTGCGGTAGGTACCACAAATAATCCACTATTTTGCGGCTGTAGTGTTGTTCGAAAGGCCTTTGAACAAGTCCTTACGCTATAACTAGGTCACGCAAAACACCCGGCGTAAAACAGCGTCGAATTTCTTTAGAAAAATAACATGAGCAGTTTCTGGGTTAGGATTTTAGGATTATTACGATTTTTACAGCTTTATACCTATTTGACTTTTCAGATAGTCGTTGCAATGTAATTGATGTTAATCATAGTTTGTTCATTTAACCGGTCAAGCGGCGCGGTTCGCCGATCAGCGACGAAACAATAGAAAATCAATTGTGTCTCATTAGCGACGCTTGACAGATTAATCTTCCGTAACTCTCTGTTAAACCTGTATATTTTATCCGTGGTTAAAATAAATTATTAGAAATAAAAACTTTGCAGTTCTCAAAGTAGGTATACGTACCTAAGTTCTTGACTCCCAAATGGTGTGTTTGATTGACTTCAAAACATTTTCAATTCTAGAAAATGTATATCTTTAAAGTTTCTAGAATCTCCTGGGTGCTAAATCGAAAAACAAAATCAAGACAAACTTTGTTTCAAAAGTTTTAAAAACTTGCTGAGAAATTAAGTAGGTTGATGTGTCCGAGGAGAATGACAGTTATGGAAGTTCGATACCTACGTACCTAGGTATTAAACTCACGGGAAAACCCAATAAATATTTTTATGTAATAAATGGTTGTTTTCGCTGTTGGTAGCATTTTCATAAATCTATATTGATTTATATTTAGGGGTGGTGGAGTGCGTAACCATCGTTAAAAACGCCTGCTTATTATTCAATTTTGTGTTTTTTACTAACATTAGGTTAAGACTTTTACTAACAACATATGGATTTTTAATCTGCAATAAATGTGTTATTATTATTTTGTGGGCTTAGGTGCATTTTGCGGCTATATTTCCAAGTGGAAGACAGTGCACGCTTGACTAAAGTTATCTATTCAATCTATTCTTTAATTCTGCTAAGTCACAACTATTTAAAAAATTGGATTTCGGAAAGAAAAAAACAATCAAGGAAGATTTATTTTATATTCAGAGAAACAAGGACTTTTACCCGTTACTGATTAGTCACCTACCTAAATTCTGGAAAAGGTTGACATAAAGAATGCCTTCAATTCTGTTAATAGGGACACCTTGCTGACAGAAACTAGAAAAGAAATACCCCTTTATAGTTTCATTTGGCAATGTTACAGACACCCTTCTAAATTACTGTATCGGGACAACCTTTTGGAATCTGCTGTTGGCTGTCAACAAGGTGACCCCCTCGGGCCAGTGATTTTTAGTTTAGCCATTCACCCAATTATTCGACAGCTAAATTCCAAATTTAACGTTTGGTATCTCGATGATGGAACCTTGGAGGCGATGCAGAAACTGTACTACACGACCTTCAATTTTTAAAAAATGAACTTCATTCCATTGGCCTTGATCTCAATCTTTCGAAATGTGAACTATACCTAGCGGACAGTACTGACAGACACCTGACACTTCCCAAATTTAACGCAATAGCTCCAGAAATCAAAATTATTGAAAAAAAGCTCTCTTCGTCTTCTTGGGTCTCCAATCTTTGACAATTCCTTTCCCATTTTTATTCAGGAAAAAATTCAAAATTTCAATGACGTTTCGGAAAGATTGTTCCAAATAAATATGCATTCGGCCATAACTCAAACTCAAACTCAAACTCAAAGCATTTATTTCAATTAAACCATTACAGGTACTTTTGAATTGTCAAAATTAAGTAGTCGGTCAGTTAGTCAGAAAGTTGAAGCTAGTCGCCCATTCCAAAGCGTAGATCTCTATGGAGAAGAACGGGCAAGAAACTCCATGGACACTCTTTTAAATCAAGATATTACAAAATCCTGAGTACATTATTCTTGTTGCTTCTATATGTAAGAACAATGTAAAAAAAAACACAAATGAAGAAACAATACAAGAAATAAGATTAAAAATAATCCTTGGCAGTTAAGAGATGACCAGTCTCAACCGACGGCGTCCGTTCACGAACATGACGCATGGATCAGCACCATCCAGCTCAACCATTTTGTAGGGAACCGTATGATCCAACACACGCGCCACCATCAGCGAAACATTTAAGTGAGCATGACACATTCTCAACTGACATGCTCTTTCAAGTCAACATCAAAAAATCATAATAAACGGATCCATGGTTCTTACATTTACAAAATTGAAAAAATGCTTCTAAATGATACAAAACTATAGATTGCAATTTATTTAAGAGATGAATAAAAATTTTAATACCAAACAGGAAAAGGTGTTTAGTATTGCAGCATTAAACAACTAAAACATGATTGAATAAAATAAAAATAAATATTAAGAACGTAATGTCAGAAACACTAAAAAAGAAAAAGGGAAGCACCTCCTCCAAATATTGAAATTTTAACTAGAGAGCTCAAGGGCCTGTGGAGCAGGACTAGCATTTAGCCAAGCATTTTTATCTGCGATATAATCATCCAACTTATAATATGCTTGACTACATAGTGTGCGTTTAATGCATGTTTTAAATTTCTTCTCATTTAGTTGAAGAATATCGAATGGTATTTTATTATAACATTTTACACAGTAACCCATAAAAGAAGTTTTTACTTTAGACAATCTGAAACGCGGTTGATCTAATTTGTTCCTATTTCTTGTGTTAAAATTATGCCTGTCACTTATCTTATTAAAAAGATGTAGATTTTTTCGAACGTACATAATGTTTTCATATATATATTGACAAGGAACCGTCATGATGTTAATTTTTTTAAACAGTTCCCTTAGAGAATCGCGTCTGCTGAGCTTGTATATGGCTCTGACAGCCCTCTTTTGCAGGATGAAGATAGAATCAATATCTGCAGCCCGTCCCCACAACAGAATACCGTAAGACATGATGCTATGAAAGTAACTAAAATAGACCAGTCTCGCGGTATCCACGTCTGTTAATTGGCGGATTTTCCAAACAGCGTAAGCGGCTGAACTTAGCCGCCCTGCAAGAGATGTTAAGTGCGGACCCCACTGCAGCTTTGAGTCAAGCGTAATCCCCAGGAAAACCGTATTTTCGACGAATTCGAGTATTTCCTTATTCAATACAACGTGACATTCACTACTTCTGACATTTGGTAAAACGAATCTAATGCATTTAGTTTTTTTTTCATTTAATACCAAATTATTTACAGTAAACCAATCATGGACCAAAAGCATAGCGTTATTTACGTCGTCAAGCTCCTGTGCACGTCTGCTTACTTTAAAAATCAGAGATGTGTCATCAGCAAATAACACCTATTGTGATCGGTTTATCAGTAAATGAGGTAAATCATTTATATATACTAAAAATAGGAATGGCCCCAATATTGAGCCCTGCGGAACACCCATTTTGACTTTCAAGCCCGATGAATTCAAACCGTTAATTTGAACTTGCTGAAATCTGTCATTTAAATATGATTTCATTAAGCTAAGAGCAAGTTTACCGAGTCCGTAATGCTCAAGTTTCAAGAGCAGTGTATCGTAATTTACGCAATCAAATGCTTTGGATAAGTCGCAAAAAATGCCTATTGCATCTTGTGCCTCTTCCCATGCGTTAAAGATATGTTTTAATAAGGTGACACCGGCGTCGGTTGTACAACGTCCTTTGGTGAAACCATACTGTTGATCGTGTAGGATGTTATTACGATTAAAATGATTGAGCATTTGATTTAACATTACTTTTTCAAAAACCTTACTGAAAACCGGCAAAACCGATACGGGTCTATAATTATTAGTGTCTTTGCTGTCTCCAGATTTGAAAAGTGGAATAACTTTACTGAACTTCATTAAATCCGGGAAAACCCCTTGATCTACACACAAATTAAATATTAAAGCTAAATAGGGTGCAATTGTCTCAATAATGGATTGACAAACTTTAGTAGACATGCCCCACAGATCCTCGGTAATTTTGATTTTAAGTTGCTTAAATGCCTTTATAATGACTGTAGGGTTTATATGTTTAAAGTTAAATTCCACAGGACAGGCTAACTTTAATCCGCTACTGCTGTTTCGGCCCTAAATTAACAAATTTTCTTCGCGCTTCACATTTATGGAAGCACACTCACCTTTTAGACCAAATGGACCAAATTATCAGGCATACATTAACATCTATTTTAAATGTGGCCATTTACGACCGAGCTTGGGCACATGCTACTCTTCCCATTCGTATGGGGGGCCTCGGTGTCCGCAAAATTTCTAGTATTAGTTTACCGGCTTTCATATCCTCGGTCCACGGCACAGATAAATTAATCAGGAAAATCTTAGCCTCCACACTGATTAATTCTGATGTGCCGTGTTTCACCGAGGCTATGGATGCCTGGAGACTCGCTTATCCGAATACAGATCCACCCGACAATCCATCTTCCCAGAGACGGTGGGATGAGCCGCTCTGCAGAGTAGTACAGAACAGTTTACTTGACTCGTCTGCTACTTCTGCGGAACGTGCGCGCCTGCTGGCTGTGGGTAGATGGGAGTCGGGACTTTGGCTTCATGCACTACCTTCGTCGAACATAGGCACTTTGTTCGACGACACTACTTTTCGCCTCGCTGCTTCCCTGCGACTAGGCACTCCTTGCTGTTCCCCTCATCGCTGTCACTGTGGCGAAGATGTCAACAGCCTCGGACACCACGGCCTGTCTTGCAGCCGAAGTGCGGGTCGCTTAGCGCGCCACGCGAACATTAATGACATCATCCGACGAGCTCTTGTTACCGTCGGCGTTCCAGCTGTATTAGAACCCAATGGCTTGGTACGCGACGATGGCAAGAGACCGGACGGTATGTCTCTATTTCCTTGGAAAGTGGGTAGGCCTTTAGTGTGGGACGCAACTTGTGTCGATACTCTTGCGCCATCCCACCTTCCTGGATGCTGTGCTGGCGCTGCTGCTGCGGCTGCGGAAAACCTCAAGCGGCGAAAATATAATAACCTTATCGGAAACTATATTTTCGAGCCGTTTGGGGTTGAAACCCTCGGGCCGTGGGGTCCGAGTGCTCATGGTCTTTTTAAAGAAATTTCAAAACGGCTGGTTGACACTTCCCGTGACCCAAGGGCTGGCTTTTACCTTGGCCAAAGGCTAAGCATTGCCATACAACGTGGCAATGCCGCCAGTCTCTTGGGTACATTACCAGTCGACAGCGATGCGGATGAATTTTTCGACGCTATATTTTAGTTTTTGTATAGTTTTAGTTAAGTTAGGTTTTAATTTTGTTATTTTTGTTAATTATGTAATCACTATTGTTTTATCAAAAAAGTTACCTACTCGAATATTACTAAATTTAAACTCGTGTAAAGCGACCAGCGTTAGCTTACAGACAGTATTTCACAATTTGAAATAGGGTTGAGTTGAACGTCATTTTTTCTATCTATGAGCTCTATGAGGCCTGTGTCCCAGCAGTGGGAACATTATAGGCTGATTATGATAATGATGATGATGAGTTCGGGTTCACATGGAGTTTCTTACATTTCACGCAAATAAATCACTTAATAACTTCTGTACCCTTTCTTTAGTATATTTTATTTATACTCGTAGATATAAGATTACCTACCTAAAATAATTGCTAAGTTTATTCAGATAACTTTGATGCAAAACTTCCGTTCCGTTCCGCTCAGTTTCTTCAAAAGTCATAAGAAAGTAGGAGTAAGAAAATGTTCAAAACTTTCATAATATTCAGTTGATGTTGAGCTTCAGTAGCAAAGGTGAACAAATCCGTGTTATTCTTTGATACGTTTGAATATTTTCCGGTCGTCGCGGAGATGGTATAAAATGGGAAAATATCCCGTTTCAGAAAACACTAACTTGTTCGGACATAATATAATAATAATACTCCCGACCGATTTCAATGATGGTGGCCGATCACTGTGGAGAATAGCCAGGTACGCAGGAGCTATTAATTATACAGGGTGGCATGAGACGTTGACGCGAAAACTGTAACCATAAATTGAGCACATGATTCTAGACCCCCCTAGCGTAGAAATATGTCGTCAGTTATCAAAAACAAAAAATCTAATGTTTCATAGAAAAATGCAATACAACGCGGTCAAAATGTATAAAACAGCAATTTAAAAAAAAATACAAATTTTTGAATTAAATTAATCGAATCGGGGGCGTCGTCTACAGGCGCCTCGACCACTGAGAGCCTAAGCCACGGACCCAAATTTTCAACCGCGTTTAGATTCATGTGCTGAATCCATGCTAACGGCACCCTAATTGTGAAACACAGTATCAGTCTCAATCTGAATCATTTTGAAGGATATTGCTAATGCATTGCTTCATATGTTCGAAAAATGTGTCTGTTCAACAACGTAAATAACGCAATGAATGTCGTTTGAACTGTCAAAATGAAACCCATTGCTACTGATAGTGTGATACGCAATTACCCCGCTGGTTGTGCGTCGATGTCTCTGCCACAGGTCTCTGCCACTCTGTATAGTGCACAAGTGTGAGCGTAAACATAGGTACACTCTTTTCCATTACTTTCGTAGTCCGTCCGTCCGTAATACCTACAAGTTCTAAAATTAAACTCAGTCATGATTTCCAATTAGCCGAAAAATATTACGACCTATGAAGGAAGAAAATCAACAACACAAGGTCAATGAATGTTTATCTTCCATTTCACATGAGTATTTATTTTACCTCATTACCGAACAAAATCAACAAAAGTTTGTATAAATAAGATAAAATTCTCTACCGAGCTCTCGATAAAAAGGTAAGCAGGTTACTAAAAGCCTTTTTATACAAATTAGATGACATTTACTGGCAAAGGTTACAAACGGAAAAGTTTTGCTTCCAGGATTAGATGAAACGTGATTGGAATCAAAGCGAGGAATATTTTTATTTCGGGTGTCTTTCTTACACTCGGTTTTCACTCAGAGCACATGGTAAAAGCAATTGCAATTGTACGAATTTTCTATAAGAATTTTCCTTCCGTATTTTTTTCTTATGATAAATCCTATTGGCAGTTTGCTACTAATATATTGCTAAGCGGATGATCACCTATCAACAAGTGCAAGTGTTTCCACAACCGGACGTCCTCCCATAAATCGCCTTTTCGAGTCTGGCTGGTCGAGGGACGACTCAGTAAGATTTGAACCACTGAAAAGCTGGTCCTGAATACCAGTCTGTCTAAAAAAAATATTACTTGTCGGAAATTTTATCATCATCTGCCTAGCCTTTTCCCAACCATGTTGGGGTCGGCTTCCAGTCTAACCGGATTCAACTGAATAACAGTATTTAAAACTTAAACTTGTCGGAAATTTTATCTAATATTGAATGTTCGTTAGATTTTTACTTTTGTTTCCACGAAACTTATGACATGTCTTATCGCGATTGCAGCAAAGAAAACAGACCAAAATGAATAGAGAAACTATACGATATTGTTTGACCGAAATACTTGAATATCGATCAGATCAAGTCAGTAAGTAGGTCAGGTTAAATGTAACTATTTTGGGCTCGTCCATTTTTGTGGAGGACTGAACGTAAATGTTTTGGGTGTCTGTTAATGTCTGAAATTGAAAGAGAATTGGTAAGTTTGTTTTTGTGTTAACAGTCATGGTGGCCCAGTGGTATCAGGTACTTACTAGTGGTAGGTCGTGAGTTCGAACCCAGCCAGGTACAGACGCCAGCACATCAAGCTACCCGAAACTGTAAAACTTTCCCAATCAACATTGAACCTTATGCTTTAGCGATAAACTTGAAAATCTAATAAAAAAATTCAACAGATTGTAGTAGCTTGTTGTGCTGGCGTCTGTACTTTACTTTGTTTTTTTTTTTTTTTTTTTTAATTTTATCACCACTGCTCTCATAGCGGTGAAGGAAAACATCGCGAGGAAACCGGCATGTGTTAGAACCAAGAATCGAAGACATGTGACATTTGCCAATCTGCACTAAGCCCTCGTGGTAGATGTAGGTAGATGACCCACTCCCTCTCACAGAGACGATGCCTGTGTCCCAGCAATGGGAACGTTTTTGGCTGATTATGTAAGTTTGTTTTTCTTCGTTTAAGAATATATTATTTATTTATTTAATACTTCACGCACATAAATGTACATTGGTGGACTTAACGCCGTAGGTCCACCAGTCAACCTTTGGGTGATGCAGAGACAATAATAGAATATAATAGAATACTTTTTATTATGTACACCACATAAATTACAGATATAAATGTAGTTTACAAAGGCTGACACAATGGACGGTCTTATTGCTAAGAGCGATCTTTTAAAAACAACCTTTGGATGGATTATATAAGATTGCGGTGTTCCATTTACATAAAACAATAATTACATACATAAAGCATATTATTATACTAATCTATGATACAGGAGCAAAATATATACAGGGTGTTACAGAAAGGGTACATCAATACAAACGGGTTGAAGAGTGTATCTGGTCTAGAATCTCTGTACAAAATTTCAACTCAAAAGCAGTAACTTTGAAAATGCTTAATATTTTTTTTTATTTCGACATCACGACGCTGCACTGGCGCGCGGCGGCGTGATGTGCGTGTAATAGGCGCACAGACACACTACAGATAATGGATAATGACCCTCGTAGTGCGGTGACACGTTTGTTATGATTTCAATTCAATAAACTATCGAAATAAAAAAATATTAAGCATTTTCAAAGTAACTGCTTTTGAGTTGAAATTTTGTACAGAGATTCTAGACCAGACACACTCTTCAATCCGTTTGTATTGATATACCCTTTCCGTAACACCCTGTATATTGATGATGTTTCAGGAGAGAGGAAGTGTTTTAATAGGTTAACTTAAAAAAACAATAACATAAACATAGTCGGTTCAACCATGGGAGTTGCAATGATGCAGACAGGCACACAGATACGAGTACACACGTTGAACTTATAACACGGGGGTTACAAAGAGCGAGCAAGAAAATACATAGCACTTTGCTCCTCCAACATTAGGTACGTCTCCGAACAAGCCAGAATTGTATAATTAACTATTTAGATAAACGTAATAGGATAATAAATCACTGCAAACCATACTAAATCAAATATTAAAGGATTCAATTATTCAGAGATTGAAATATTGACGGAGTTGCATTCATTAAATTCAAACCCCGGAAATTAATTAGTTTTACACAATTTGGAGCCAGAATAGGATAGATACCTATTATTATTGACCTTTATATCCCTATTGAAATTCTAATCAAGACTATTATAATAGAACAAAACTGTTATTTCCGTGTTTCTAAGGGTAACATAAAACACGAACAGTATTCGAGGGAAATATGTCTTATTAAAATGTGACGGTACGCTGAGAATTTCCGGAACTCTGCCAATTACAGGACTATTTTTATGGGGGAATTCTTTGAAGAAATAGGAACTGTATTTACTTTGTGTTTTGTACTACGATTCTACAAAAGAAAATAAACGTTATAACGACATCAAACCATAGATAATAAACTAAATAACCTTTTCGTTGAAAGTAGGAAGTAACTAATTACTTACTAATATTATAAAGTTAGGTCGTATACCTACTTAGGCATTGGATATTGTTATAATAATATGCTTAAGCAGTTTTTGCCTTTTGCAGAAGCGAAAAATATTTTAAGACAAAAACCATAAGTATCACAAAAACTTTTTACACTTGATAAAACCCAAGATTCCATATTTCAGGAAAGTAACTAAATTACCTGACACGCGATTCCAACGGAGGCGAGGCTTGAATTCCAATGAGCCAATATCGGAGGAGTTGGGATTCCTATCGAAAAATTGAAGTCGGAGCAATCTTCCAATTTGCATTATGAGTTAAGTTTCTACCTCTTGGCGGTCAATCAACGTCAAAAAATTTACATAAGCTGCGTTCGCGATTTAATTTCCTAAAATGTTGACAAATATGAATGAATGGAAAAATAACTTTAATTCCTACACAATAAAGTTCAGTTTACGCTACAACTACAAATATTTTTAGAACTTTTTCAATAATGCTAGTCACTCTGAAATCAAATCAATGACCATTGAAATAAAGTTGATGTTTGTTTAACTTGAAATAACATCAATTGCCAACATTAATTTGTATAGACCTTACATAAACTCACGCCTTTTCCCCATGAGGTAGGCAGAAACTACACCTGCTACGATCCGTACCCTCCTCCTTTTGCTTTATTTACGTTCCTTCAAAGGAATTGCTAAAGGAACTATCTAGTCTCAGTAGTGCCTTTAGCTTTTGCAAAGGAACTACTGATTCAAAAATTCTCAGTAGTTCCTTCAAAGGAACTACTAAAGGAACTAGTGAGCACAAAGACATACAAATTCTGGTCAGACACGCACGCCGGTTGCGAATACTAAACACCTGACCTTTCTGAAGAACATCATTAGTCATGTCAGTAAATGTCCATCTAGGACGTCCTTTCCGAGCGTTTTCACTCACACCTACATTGTAAATAATTTTTGATAGTCGCCTTTTATTCCTCTTCTCAACATGACCAAATAATCTTAGCAAAAAAAAAATATAGGTATATATATAAAAAAAAAAATAGGTACCTACACACACTCCCGACACCGGCGGACTACTATTTTTTATATTTTTAAATGTTTTATATTTTTTATATCCTAATATTTAAAAATATAATTTATAAAAAAATAATGAAATAAAGGATATAAAAGAAAAAAATAATAATAAAACTAAAAAATTTAAAAATAATAATATATCATCAACAGCACTCCACAGCTGGACATAGGCCTCTCCTATTGCACGCCATTCAACTCGATTTTCGGCAACTCTCATCCAGCTGCTACCAGCCATCCTGCGAATGATCGTCGCTCCACCTAGCCTGAGGGCGTCCTACCTTACGTTTGCTGATTCGCGGTCACAAAATAAAAAATATCATAAAACATAATTATGTTAAAAAAAACATAAAAATATAAATCATATTACTTCAAATTAATGAAACAATCTACTTCCAAAGATCTACTTCCTTAACACCTTTTATGGTCATGATAAATTAGCTACAGTCCACCTGTACCAAGTTTGTCGCACAATTTTTGCTATCTAAAAACTTTTTCTATGAAAATCATCATTGAAGTGTAAATAACTGTCTCTAAAAATAAATAAATGTGGTGGTGTGGTAAATACATGGTAAATTATATAGAAGCCCGTTGGGAATGTTAACTGTTTTCCAATTACCATTGTGCTAGCTCTATTGTTTGCCGAATACGTATTGTGTTCTCGAATTACGAATTGTTTTCCGACATCTGTGTTTACGATTACGTCTTTACGTGCATAGGTTCAATTGTGGTATTATATCAACACTTATTATAATAAAATAATATGTAATCTGGTTTTGTAAGAATCAATAATATTAATGTTGGTAGGCATGTGTGCCTGTTTAGATTTTATCGATCATTATACCAAAATAGAGATTATGTGGACCATTTTTGTACCAATAATACTTGACTTGAAAATTGAAGGCATTATGTTTTAAAATTTGTTGTTACGAATATTGAATTGGTGTTTTTCTTGTTCTTTAAGGTTTCCATTTTCCTTCTTCGTAAAGTCTCAACGTCCTCGTTAATATCCAAGGGCTTTTGTGAAACCTTACGGTTCTTCAAACAGCTATTACAATAGACTTTCTGAATCTTTTGTAATGTTAATAAAGTCAATTATATCCTCCACGGAACGAGAACACAAAAAGCTTTGTTATTTTATGAAGGGTTTAATTTTTTGTCGTTATCAAATTACTTACTAATCTGTCGAACGTATATTTTCTAACTCAAGTTTAGATTGAGAACGCCGATCGTGTTTTGATATTTAACGCTAAAGCCTATTACGGGGTGACGTGTTCAGATATAAACAAACCTCTATTAGTAAATAAAGATGAAAAAAAACAAGAAAGAAAGAAAGTACGTGTAGGTATGTGTGTAGTAGTAGTATGAAAGTTGGTATGGCATGTGGGTACCTACCACAGTGAGGACTTACAGAAAATCGCGGGGAAGACCTGGGTGAGACTCGCGCAGACTAGGGAAGCATGGCACAGAAGGCAGGAAGGCTATACTCAGTAATGAGTGGAACGAGGCTGGCAATAATGACGATAATGAGGTATGGCAAACCTTGATTTAAAACACTTGGATACATGACACGTGTAAAGTATTAAAAGATAATCTTTGGACGCGAATTCCAATAATAATATCTACAATGATCCTACAACAATATCCTTTTGATTGATGGTAAAATGCCCCCTATAGGTACATGGGATTTAAACATAACTGACCAAATGTGGGTGTACTGTAATTTCTGCTTAACCCTTTGGGAAACACAGGCGTGATTTTATATTGTTTTGTGGTATAACTCACCTACTAACTGTGCCCATGTGTAAACTTTGGCTCCCAGTTTTAGACTCGCTCAGAAATGACTTAAAAAAACATTTTGAAATGCATCACTGCTCTAAGGAGTACAATATAATTTCCATATTATATTTATTTATTTAAGTTTACATGCACAACATAACATAATATAATCCCAAGGCGTTGTACAGAGCAATTTACAAATTAAAGAAGGTTGTAGGTTAAGTAAAATACATTTTAAAAATAAATTTAAACACGAGAAAATAACAAAATTAACAAACAAAACAAAATACAATAACACTTTTAAAATAAACAAAATGTAACCAAGTGAATAAAAAAACTTTTTAACAAAAAAATTAAACCTCCGAAAAAACTGAAAAGCAAAAAATAAAAACCTTTTTTATTTTACCTTAATAAATAAGTTATTAAACTAATGCAAGTATACCTAAGAAATTTTGTGTCGGCGCCAAACAATCAATGAACAACGATCACTAAAATACCTTTAAAGAAATAACCAAATCAAATTAATAATGCAACGTGAAATCTCCAGCGATAAATATAACATTCCAAACAAAAAATGCGCTCTCCGCACGACCACTCGCAACGACATTAAGTTGCTTGTTTGGCGCCGAAT
The DNA here is from genome assembly GCA_945859645.1 of Amphipoea oculea. Classification (NCBI taxonomy): domain Eukaryota; kingdom Metazoa; phylum Arthropoda; class Insecta; order Lepidoptera; family Noctuidae; genus Amphipoea; species Amphipoea oculea. The sequence goes on from OX243876.1 coordinate 10,404,460, forward strand.
CAAAATTTCTTAGGTATACTTGCATTAGTTTAATAACTTATTTATTAAGGTAAAATAAAAAATGTTTTTATTTTTTGCTTTTCAGTTTTTTCGGAGGTTTAATTTTTTTGTTAAAAAGTTTTTATTTTATAATTTTTTGAGGCTATAATTTACTTATTACTGCAATGGCTACCTACCTACATGGGACCAACTTCGAGGTATGTTCTATCCATTAAAAAAAGAATTATCAAAACCGGACTAATCTGTAAAAAGTTATGCGTGGTCATACATTAAAAGAATTATCAAAATCGGACTGCTCTGTAAAAAGTTATGCGTGATCATACATAAAAAAAAAAAAAAAAAAAAAAAAAAATATATACGCGTCGAATTGATAACCTCCTCCGTTTTTTCGTCGGTTAAAAAAAACATTATTTTTTAATTATCTAATTATTATCTTTCATCCATCTTCTCACAAAATACAAAAACATTCACGAGTTTTATAAGGCAGAGGTTAGTGGAAACGCCGGGGGGAGAACGTCCTAGAAGGACGTATAGACCTTATAGGTGATGAACTCAAACTCAAAGCATTTATTTCAATTAACCCGTGTATAGGCACTTTTGAATTGTCAAAATTAAATAGTCGGTCAGTCAGTCAGAAAGTTGAAGTTAGTTGCCCATTCCAAAACGTAGATCTCTATGGAGAAGAACGGGCAAGAACCTCTATGGACACTTTTAAATCAAGATATTACAAAATCCTGGGTACTTTATTCATGTTGCTTCTATATGTGAGAAAAATGTAAAATAAAAAACACAGAAATGAAGAAACAATTCAAAATATAAGATTAAAAATAAGCCTTGGCAGTTAAGAGATGACCAGTCTCAACCGACGGCGCCCGTTCACGAACATGACGCGTGGATCAGCACCATCCAGCTCAACCACTATGTAGGGAACCGAATGATCCAACACACGCGCCACCATCAGTGAGACATTTAAGCAAGCATGATGTTCTCTGTAGTTCTCAGAAAGGTCAAATGTGTAGTACTCGCCATCGGCGTGCGTATAATACGAGATTTATGAACGTAAACGAAGCAAAAGTAGTATGTAAGAATCGTAGCAGGTGGCAATGGCGTTCTGTAGTTTTTGCCTACTCTCATGCAGTGACGTAACTATACCGTTTGGGGCCCGTAGCGAACTCAAGGGAAGGGGCTTTCCCTCAATGTATAGAAGCTCAACCAACGTTCTAGTTTTAAAAAGTTTGCATTTATAAACTTATGTTAGGATCCTCCTGTGCTCATGGCTCTCTCAAGCCGAGGGCCCCCTATGACTGGGGGTCCGTGGCATTTTGCCCAAATGCCACCCTATAGTTTCGCCACTGCTTTCATGGGAAGATTTCGTGAGTTATGTAATAACAGCGGACTGTTTTTGTATTTATTTATTTTATTTCTTAAGAAAACTTACAGCTAGGATATAGATAGTTGACAAAGAAGGTCAATTAAAAGTATGTAGGTATAGGTATGATTATACATATAGATGGCAGACTAACGCTAGAAATTGGACTCACCTAAATCGATTTGAGTGGACATCTCGTTAGGGACAGGGACCTGTCCCTAACGAGATGTCCACTCAAATCGATCGAAATTGACGGAGAGACCATCAAGCTCGTCTAAGCTTGATGGTCCCTCCGTCAATTTGTCAGTCATTGGAACTTCATCGTGTAGCGGCAGGGGGAGACACGGCCTTCTCATTTACGGAGACGCGGGGCGTCGCGCGTTGCGTTGAGCGGCGCGGCCCGCACTGAATTCAAATATATGGCGTTGTATGAGTGCGTTCACGGAGAAGCGATTTTAGACGCGTTTGTTTGAATTAGGGCGTTTTTTGCGGCCGAGCCCGCGGATGGCACCGACGCGTCCCACGCGGCGTTTATCGCGGCGGCGCACGCAGCGGCAATTCTCGATGAAGCTATGTCCGAGGCGGAATCTTCTGTCAGTCTTATTTAGAAATCGCGCAACACAGACGTAGTCACCGTCGCAATGGAGTATGATATGATCGACTTTGATGACTTGAATGACCAGCCATCCACAACTGGGGTCGCTCCTGTATTACAGAAATAACTAGTTCCAATTTTTCGTCATTCATGCTGCAAGTTGCGACACGTGCGCTCCCATCTCTCGCCAACATAAAACTAGTCGATTTGATCGAGGCGAGCGTGCGCCGCCGCGATGCCCGCCGCGTGCTTCGCTACACGCTAGAAGATTCGCCGCGGGCGCCGCGGCGGGCACCGCCACGCTTCCCGTCTCGCTTCTCTATGAACATGGTCGTATATTGCTATAAGTTTGTGTTTACGCGTGCGATGATGCGTGCCGCTTCACGCGCCGCCCCACCGTAAACAGAAAAAACGTCCGACGCGCCGCGAGACGCCACGCCACACGCGACGCGAGACGCCCCGCGTCTCCGTAAATGAGGCCTTAAGTTGCAGTTTAGGCCCATGTTTTTATCTACTCTTGTGATGTTACCACAGATGATCTACATACTCTGAGAAATGAAATACATAAACTGTTTGTTTTACTTTATTATTATAGTCGAGGAAAGGAAAGGTTATGGACATTGACGAGTTATGGTCTTGACGAGTTATGACCTTTATTCGTTATGATTATGACATTTACCAGTTATGACCCATGACAATTTGAGGTAAAAGTTTACTTATCTAGAAGTATAACCTGTCTGGTTTTTTCTAGCTACATAATATTTATTATCAACAGTATGAATGAAAATAACAATTTGAAAATGTGACAGGTGCGAGAAAAGAAAATAATACGAGTATAATTGAAAACGACGTAACCTTTTTATTTCACGTGGGTCGGCAGAGAACAATAATGGGATAAGCTAACGGATCATAAATTCAGTTAGGTATTCTTTTTATTGCTGAATGGGCTTGCTCTTGATCTCGATCACGCCTGATGGAAAGCAATGGATGAGGTCTATGATGGAACGAGCGTGCCCAGAAGATGCCTAAGGCACTGGAACTCCCACGCGTCGACGAAACACAGCAGGCTGCTTGACGCCGGACTCAAACCCGGTGGGACCGGTCGCAAACCCGGGCGTTAGCCCTATCACCGCAAGGGACAAATTGGTCAGTCAAATAAGGTGTTGGGTGTGACTGTCCAGGATGCGCCGAGCGCTCGGTTCAGTTGAGTAACTGGCGGAACAAACTGCGCTACACGAGGAGGCTTCTACATGCACACCAAAAAATTCGCATTCGTATTGTTGGAAATATTTTATTTCGGAATTTAATCCGTATTAGACTAAGCACTCTAGCATTTATAGTAGGCATGAAACTTTAGAGTTTAACCCTTAGGGTATAGGTAGTACGGGCTGGTGTCTGCAACTCCACGTCAATGCGCGTATTTTGCGTACGGGGTTTAACCCTTTTCAAAAATCCTTTTTACATATTGTATTCCACAAACTTTTAGTTTCGGTCTTGGCCATATGTCTGGAAAATGTCTAGATCCAGCAAAAGTCGGAAAACTTTCTTTTGTTCTTATAACCCTTTATAGACTCGTGAAACGGTCCTTAATATCGAATAACAGTTCGGACTGTCGTAAGTCACACGTCTATAAAAAATCTAATATATCAAATGGAAGTAAAATCTCAATTTATTCGTTTACGACTGACGTGGGTTTCCCTTCGTTCGAAGGGTTGAGTTCTCTTTTACCTTTTATTCATGGCATGTGATGCGGCACGACAGTTATGAATTTCTATTGGGTTTTCGAATGTGAAATCTTTGTTAAGGTTATTAGGTCATTAGCAAGATTTTGAATAAGCCCATGTTCAAAAACGTTGGTAAGAATAGTTGTAGTTCTTTTTGAAGTGAAAGGACCAGAATTGAGAGTGAAACAAGGACGCGTCATGTTTAGGCACATTTCGTTACATGAGAGATATGAAAGATATCACTCTCTCTCTGCCTCTCGCACGGAATCTCTCTAATTTTTTAAGGAGTTTCACTTCAAAAAGAAAAACGGAACCCTTATAAGATCACTTCGTTGTCCGTCTGTCTGTCAAAACTAAGCAACGTTATAATTAATTTAAAAAGTTGCTAAATTGAAGAGTACAACTGTGACGTAGCATGACAACTAAATAGGCTGGTATTACGTTAAGTCGGGTAACTATGTCACGTGGTATTTTTGTTTAACCTTTATTTAACTACCTAAACCTATGAATGTTCTGCTAGTTTCAAGTACTGCGTCGAAGTTAGACGCTCGTTGCGGAGATCTCAATTACGTTAATTACTGTCCAATTTGTGCAACAACAGTGAATGTGATCTTCCAGGAATGCACGGGGGAGAATGGAAATAGATTGTGGTGTGAATGTTAGGTTTTAGATTTCGTTGGAACGGAATTCTTGGTTATGTTTGCATTCGTTGGTAACATAGTGAATCTTTTACGTAATATAACTCTTAATTACTTAATTCATTCACTGATGACAGCGCACATCCTAAGCTGTTGGGTTTAGTTAGAAGCATACATTTTTGCACAAAAGTTCCTTGTATAATGTATACGAGCAGCAAGGAACGTTTTTTTTTTATATATCATGGCGAACTTGCACACAAACTTTCTTTCCCCTTTCAAACTTATCGGGGTTTAGTTTCTGTGCAATTTGGTCAGTTTTGCAGATGGAAAATCACATCGAGCGCACGGCTTGTAGTTGCATAAACAACTAGACGTCGCTACTTTCGTTAAAAGGATTGCAGCAAGGTTCACCTTCCTTTTAATCTCATTTTATATTTTTTACAAAAAACTGCGATCACCGACTATTCGGTTAAACGTGATGATAATAGTGATATTTGATGTTCTATTTTATAAAGTCACAATATCTACGTTATAATATCTTCTGTCACTAATTTAAATCTCCCAGGTACGTCTAGAGGGCAGTTTAACCTAAATATTAAATCTAGGCAGCCACAATGTCTGCAATCCGAGACGCTAGGAGGCCTTAATGAAGACATGGCCGAAATGGCCTCAACCTAGATGATACGGAAATTAAGCCTCTACATACAGTTCTGCTGAAGATTTACTTGATAGCTGCGTCTGACTTATGAACAGTCTAAAACGGAGGACTGGTTTGTATAAATGGCTTTTGAATGTAATGGCCCGAAAGTATGCAATGCTGAACATAGGTAAATGAACAGCAACAAACCAAAGCCGCAAAGAGATTAACAGAAGCGGGATGAGTTTAGTAGATGGATTGTTATCATATTCCAAACAAAGTGGTTGGTAAGCGCAGGATATTATTTTAAGCGCATAGAACACAAAAGCTTAAATCTATCATCTGGGCATCAGATGGATTTAATTATTTAACAATTGGAGTGTCTGCCTTTCTGATCTCCTGAATCCAATTACTGGGTAACGCGATACCCCTTGGTAAGACTTGTTGTCAGACAACCTTGTTGTTGTGTTTAGGCTTCTGACTACCCGTAACGACTGTCAAAGATTCACCAACGCCAACTACGCTATCCTCGGCAAGGACTCTCGATTATGCCCTTTATTATTATGCCTACATTTATTTATATATACGTACCATATTTATTTAAACATTCTATCTCATCATTGGGTACCTAATCAACATAGGTAAAGCTGCAAGTGGAAATTGCCGTAAGCGTGATATGATACAAACGACCTGGAAGTTTTCACAAATTATTTGTTAACTAGCTGCGCCCCGCGGTTTCACCCGCGTAAATGTCGATCCCGTGGGAATATCGGGATAAAAAGTAGCCTATGTCCTTTCCCGGGACTCAAACTATCTCTATACCAAATTTCATCTAAATCGGTTCAGCGGTTTGAGCGTGAAGAAGTAACAAACATATAAACACACACACTCACAAACTTCCGCCTTTATAATATTAGTGTGATACCAAGATGTGGGAGTGGGCTGGACATTTCTGCCACATGTCAGATGACAATTGGGCTAAGAGAATCACTGATTGGGTCCCACTAAACGCTCGACACCATCACGGCAAGCTAAGAGGAAGGTGGCGGGACGAACTTGACTCCTACTCTCATTCGCAAAAGACAGAATTGTGGAGAATAGGGAGAGGTATGCCTTTGCCCTGCAGTGGGACAATACAGGCTAGTTAGATAGATTAGATAGTTGGTGAGCGCAGTCGGAATATTGAATCAAATCAAATCAAAAGTCATTTATTCAAACTAGGCTGAGAATCAGCACTTTTCGAACGTCAAATTTGCAAAAGACAGTCCCCCAAAACGCCCGCCCTTGTTATTATCGCATAGGGGAATGAGACTTCTGCCATAGCGATCCTATCTAGGAGAGACTATCTTTAAACATATACAAAAGCACGAACTGGTTTCATTATTGTATTTGTCGTCAGTAGCTTTTTTTTCACAAAACTGTGAACAGAACTTTTCTAGTAGCTACGATCACTCATAGCATTCATGCAAAAAGTGAAGGATTTGTCAATTCAATTGGTACAAGCAGTCACCCGTTTCGCTAAGCTGACTTTTGCAATTTGCGTAGGAGTTATATCTAGTTGACATTTTACTTTTTCCTCAGAACATGTATGTATATTCGGTAAAATAGGAACTTGTGTCCTTGTTTATAAAGTCTGAAATTCGAATCAAGTTCCATTTGTATTGAATTGTGGAATCTGAAACTCTTTTGTGACCCCAAAACTTTTCGTCAGTTTCGGAAAATGCTAAATAAAATAGTTGAAAACACATCTTACCCTTTTGTAAGACAATAAATCTATTATATAAAACTACTGTATTATATTTTTAAGAAATAAAATTCTGTTTTTTTTTTTTGAGTGCACTCAGTTTTATTGTACTTATCACAGTATTTAAAGTCATAAACAAAGTCAATAGGCTAGCAAATATATCTCCTTCGTTACCTAATCCATTTTTGCCCAGCGCTAAGTATAAAGCCTTGCAGGTATAAAGCCTCCTTTGGGGAATTTCCTACATCGATCTATTGGTACAGTAGCATCCGGCCAGGGGTTAATTAGTAACTGTTTAGTAGTTTGTTTGTGTTGTTGATTATCGACTCGACCCGGTGGTGGGCTCGGGTAAACTGCGGGCTGATTAGCTAGGGATTATCTTAATCTGCTGCTAGATAGGTAGTTTTATTTAATGTTATGTGAATTATGGTAACATCAAGCCTTAATATGCTTGAGTCATACAGTAACAAAGGTTAAATAATTCTTAATTATGAGAGACTGAAGGTCATCATCATCATCATCATTTCAGCCGAAAAACGTCCACTGCTGGACATAGGCTTTCCCCAAGCACCCCCACTTCGACCGGTTTTGTGCTGTTCTGCGAGCAATGTGTCCTGCCCACTGCCATTAAGTTTGTTTGGCAATTCTTCGGGCTATGTCGGCTACCTTGGTTCTCCTCTCTCTCTGGACTGAAGGCCGGTTCGTGATAATCAAAATGAAGACTCATATGATAAATATGGTCGAAATTCAGCACGTTTCAAAGGTAAAATAACAATAGATAGCGTTCTAAAATAAAAACATGCATATCATCGCTTCTTATTCTTTAAACTGTGCAGTACCTAAACATAAAGAGATTGCACCTATAATGAACGCCCATTTTTTATCTAATCAATCGATTTCAAACTCGATTGTATTGTACAGAGAAAGTTTGTGTTTTACTAAAAACCAACTCTAAAAGTTTGTCCCAAGAAGTAAACTTAAATGCACACGTACTATGCATGTTACAAACTTGTGATTTCCTTGTCACACGCTTCATAGAATAATTAAAACATAACTAGTTCTGAAGCGAGAAAATTAAAAGTTTCTGCAATTATACTCCCGGAGAGTTAACGATAAAAACTTAAGTTCAGTGGAGAATGAAATTAACACTAGCTCTGGAAATTGTTAAGATTTCCTGAGGGATGAAAAAGTTACATTCTTAATCTGGTACTGGGCAAATTGTTTAATTTTAGTTTTTCAGTTTTTTGTGCTGAAAAAACGAACGGTTATGGATTTGGTTTCCTAGAACATGTCTATCGTTAGCGACTTTCCTTAGAGAAATTTTATTTTCAAGTAGTTGTGTTTTTTTATGGAATGAGTTTCGATATTTTTGGGTAACGCATAGAAATAAAGTGAAACGGCTATACCTAATCTATTTGAATGAAAGTCGATGATGTCTATTTTCGTGATAAATAAAAAACCATTTCGAATGATTTCAGAGAATTCGAGTGTGGTTCGAAAGTTCAGCGTACATTTTTGAAAGAGATTCCCAGTACGATATAATTATTATATCGGCTGACTTTTTTACCGTCTGGACAAAACCAGTGTATAAAAGTTGAACGGAGTAGAAGCCTTATGGCAATGAATTTTTTTTTCACAATAAAATACGAATAAATCGACCAAATACATATAATATGACGGAAATGGTATGTCTCTCTCGTTATCATCAGCCATATTTTAATTACTGCGGGCGTACTATGGGTACTGTTGGTTATTGCGAAATAGAAAAAACGTTTCAAGTTCAAATCAAAATATAATTTACGAACAACGTAATCACACACTGTAGGTAGGTACACGACACAATGATACGGAACGCGCGACAGTTTCTGAGCACATGTTGTCCGTACGATGTCCGATAGTCAAGAGACTGCTCCACACCGCTGCACGCTCTCGTCGACTTGCACGAACGTCAGGCTAGACTCTGACGGGCGCCATCTGGTGGCGCTGGCGTCCCGAATAGTCAAACGAATGACTGACGTATTTCCGACATAATCATAAAAATTCCACTTAAGGCACCCCGTTCCTTACGCGCGGAAATTATCACTGAATTCGTAGTGACATTCAATCCTTTCATTGAAGCCATCGGCCGGCTTAAATTTTAGGATTGAACGTAAAAAAAACGAGATTTTTTATTAACTTTTTTGTGAAAAAAAAAATCTGTGCCATACGCTGCTGCACCTATTAATATATAGATACTCCGTTCACCTTTTATACCCTGTTCTTATCGAGACAGTAAAAAAGGCAGCCGGTAGAACAGTTTAATCCAATACCGATAGCTATAAATCCAGTCCGTCTGCGGCCATAACCGCAGCAAGGGGCTTTGCATAATCATAACGCTAATCGGGTTCATGTGTAGAGTTCATAAATTAATTAACTTGTATGCACGTGTTTAAAACATTAATTTTATAGGTGTAAATTAACCGTAAAGGGGATTTATAGTAACAAATGAAACCCCCTATCAATTCATGCATTGGTAAAGCATGTGTCATTGTGGATGTTTTTGAGATTCAGAATAAAAAATATCGTTAAACATTCCATAATTTCGTAACATTTATTTTTTCGTAACATAATACTTAATAAATAATATTTTCGTAATATTTTAGGAATAAACTTCTCTGTATAGTATCACCTATGTAAACTTTGCAATCCCATTTTGAAATAAACTATTATTATTATTACCTATAGCCATAAATATAGGCTATCTAACAACAATAATTCTATTATTAACCGATTCATTTACCACCAACAAAAGTAGCTAAACAATCAAAAACATCAAGCTAAAAGTGGTGCATATCTCGCGAACCTCATTCATTCTCAAACAATACCGGCCGTGGGCCTTTGTTCGTGTGCTATGCGCTCCTCACTCTTTGTTGGTGCCTGAGATAAAACCAGGTTAATTTTGTATGAGTGAACGTAATATTAGGAGAGGCTACTGGGAGAATCGAGCGATCAGAATAGGGCAGTAAGTTTTGGCAGACAATATTCTTCTTCTTCGCGTCGGCCCAGAATTCGGCTATTAGTTCGGCCCCTTCAGTAGTGTCCGTTAGTTTCTGTAACGTGCAGACAATAAGGTCGCAGTAGACGATATTAAACGCCCCATCGTTTGTGGAACACCACCATACTTATTCTGCAGGCAGAATCACCATTGAATCCGGAGACTGTTTAAAGACTTCCAGGTTAGCCAAGGCAACTCATGTTTGGTGTGAGATTTTTAGCAGGTGGAAGAAATGCTATGGGTAAAGAAGCACACACACAGTCAATATTGAACGACCACGCACGATATTGGAAGACTGCTATTTTTCTCTAAGTGCCAAAAACTTGCCTATGTCCTTTCCCGGGACTCAAACTATATCTGTACCAAATTTCATCTAAATCGGTTCAGTGGTTTAGGCGTGGAAAGGTAACATACAGACAGACAGAGTTACTTTCGAATTTATGATATTAGTATAATATCATGGATACTACCGTCACGAGTAAAATTGGCACAAAAAAACTCAATTGAATTGGCTCGAAGTTTTTTAACGTTCAAAAGGCAGCAGGTAAATACCACAAGCGTTCTAAGTAATTTGAAAATAAGGTAAACCATTTTTTTTAGCTTTGGATTCATCGTGTATTTTCATCTTGCATAGCATGAAAAAGTTTGATTGGCCGCATTACCCGGTCACAATCAGAATTTTATTAACCATAAAATACACAACAAAACCTGTCAATAAAACCCTGCTAGAGCTTCCAATTTTGTTTTTATAATACTGTGACCGGGATAGCTTATCCTGGAGCTTTTGATTTTGTTTTAATAATAAAGTGAAAGGGTGTCAAAGGTTTGCGGTCGTTTTGCGCGAATGGTGACGGTAAATAAAATGCCAGTACTATATGTACTACATATCGTATGGAGTAAACTCGAATATTATACGGTTCGGGTCAGTTATTCGTTAATTATTGATGACTATCGCGATGCTGTTTAAATGGCTGTGCAGATTTTATTTTCAGTCAGACACAAATCCAAAATATTCGTTGATCTTTGACAGTCGATACGGGTCGTCAGAAGCCCGAATGTCTGACAACCAGACTTACCCAGGTGTTTCGTATTACCCAGTAACTGGGTTGTAGAGGTCAGATAGGCAGAAATACTGGTACTCAGCTGTATCCGGTTAGACTGGAAGCCGACCTCAACATAATACAGAAAAGGCTAGGCAGATGATGACAAATCCAAAACAAAAAGTAATAATTGTCCTCATAACTTATGTGAGGCAGCTGGACTAAACTTTTAAGGTTTCGTGTGGAAGAATGCTGATGTTTCAGTATTAAAAACCAAAAAACTACACAGTTTAGTAATACTTCTGTTATATTTTAACATTACAATCTCGCAACTTCAGGTAAAGGTTTGAACTATCCACAATATTTTGCCCGAAGCTTAAAATTACGGGGTCAAGGCTACCTTAATTTAATAACCTTTTGGCAAACGTATTTTCGACGACCCTTTCTAACATCGGATTCTTTAGCTCAATAATCCGATCAGTCATAGTAGCGAAAAATAAGACAGATAACTATATATTCTCCAAACAAGTCCATCTTTTGTCTTGTTACGTGGATCGGCTGTGAAGCGTTTGCCCTTAAGTTGCGACACGGGTAGGCCCGAGCCTTCCGTTATCCGTTATGCGTTCCGATCTTCACTTGGTCTGTACCTTAAAGCTTCATCGCCTTTGCAAGGTTTAATTGACTTATTCTAACATTTATTTTTGTTTTTCGTCTAAACAAGGCTGAATGCGAGCTCTTTGCCACTTTTACTCTCTAAATCACGGTGTAAACAAGAGGCTTTGTTTGACTGTGAGCGGTAAGAATGAAATGATCTGGGCTTGGCTACGGTAAAAAATGAGTCCTTTGCGACCCCGAAAATGTCATTTGAAATTTGGTAATGAATTGTGACAAACGATGCATGATGATGTGAACAATCAAGATTGTTGATTTGATTATGATGCAAATGATTTAAAATTGGTGGAAAGGGAAAGTTGAAGGAAGTTTCAAAATAGATGATAAATTGTCTATTACACTGTTTATTATTTATTCTTTTAGAAAAGCGAACAGTCCTAACATTTAGTTTAAAAAGACAAAGTAACAAAGCCATCTTTCTTAGCTCTAATGATTTCCAAATCATACTATATTTCATAACTCGAACTCAAACTCAAAGCATTTATTTCAATTAAACCATGTACAGGCACTTTTGAATCGTCAAAATTAAACAGTCGGTCAGTTAGTCAGAAAGTTGAAGCTAGCTGCCCATTCCAAAACGTAGATTTCTATGGAGAAGAACGGGCAAGAAACTCCATGGACACTTTTAAATCAAGATATTACAAAATCCTGGGTACATTGTTCTTGTTGCTTCTACATGTGAGAACAATGTAAAAAAAACACACAAATGAAGAAAAGATTTAAAATATAAGATTAAAAATAAGCCTTGGCAATTAAGAGATGACCAGTCTCAACCGACGGCGCCTGTTCACGAACATGACGAACATAATAACACACTTCATAATATAACAGATATTGATAAAAAATATACAAATCGGATTCTCCTCCGGTAAACGCAATGTGTCAACGAAGGAAGTTCGGAGCCGGGACACGTTCCATTTTTACAACGTACTTCAAAATTCAACGGATGGATAAAACAGTTTAAAGATAAGGTAGATGTTATAAGGCTTGTTTATACACCGTGTTCTTTACGATATCCATAAGCTTTGTCAAAGGCTTCTATAGCTTTTACAAATTAAATCTTACAAAGGAAATAGTACTTAAAAAGGCTTTGTTACTAAGATATTTGTAATTTCATTTAGTGAAATTTAATTGAGCATGCCGGAAGAAAGGGTCTTAACTCAGTTTTGACAAGTTGCAGCCCGTCAAATCTTATGAATGAAAATAGGTACGTCAAGGTATTTAATTTATATGAAAATTAACAAAAAATAAAAAACAATAATTCATTAATGTGTCCATAATGGACACATTAATGAATCGGTCGGACGTCAGCCTGTACGAGATTAGGATGACTCTGAAGCAGCTTAAAAACAACAAGGCACCGGGTGATGACGGAATTACGGCCGAGCTCCTGAAGGCCGGCGGAAAACCCGTTCTTAAGGCCCTTCAGAGGCTGTTTGATTCCGTCATACTCGAGGGTAAAACACCACAGGCATGGAACAGAGGTGTGGTGATACTTTTCTTTAAGCAGGGTGACAATGCCCTTCTTAAGAATTATAGGCCCATCTCACTTCTGAGCCATGTCTACAAGCTGTTTTCGACAGTCATCACGAACCGTCTCGCGCGCAGGTTTGACGACTTCCAGCCTCCCGAACAAGCCGGATTCCGTAAAGGCTTTAGCACCGTAGACCACATACATACGCTGCGACAGGTTATACAGAAGACCGAAGAGTATAACCTGCCTCTCTGCTTAGCGTTTGTGGACTACGAGAAAGCCTTTGATTCGATCGAGACATGGGCTGTACTGCAGTCTCTTCAACGGTGCCAGATCGACTATCGGTACATCGAGGTGCTGAAGTGTCTGTACGAAAACGCCACTATGTCAGTTCGACTCCAGGACCAGACCTCGAAACCTATCCTTCTGCAGCGAGGTGTGAGACAGGGAGACGTTATCTCTCCGAAACAGTTCACCGCTGCTCTGGAGGATGTCTTCAAGGTTCTGGACTGGAAAGGAGCTGGCATTAACATCAATGGCGAGTACATAACTCACCTTCGGTTTGCCGACGATATATTAGTCATGGCTGAGACTATGGAGGACCTCAGTACAATGCTCGATGACCTCAGTAGAGCCTCTGAAAGAGTGGGTCTGAAAATGAACATGGACAAAACGAAGGTCATGTCAAATGCCCATGTAACACCCACTCTCATGAAGATCGGAGACACTACACTCGAAGTCGTGGATGAGTATATTTACCTAGGACAAACTGTCCAGTTAGGTAGGTCCAACTTCGAGAAAGAGGTCAATCGTCGAATCCGACTCGGCTGGGCAGCGTTCGGGAAGCTACGCAATATCTTCTCGTCCCACATACCGCAGTGTCTCAAGACGAAAGTCTTTGACCAGTGCGTGTTGCCAGTGATGACATATGGCACTGAAACGTGGTCGCTCACAATGGGCCTTATTAGAAGGCTGAAAGTCACCCAAAGGGCAATGGAGAGGGCTATGCTTGGAGTTTCCCTGCGGGATCGAATCAGAAATGAAGAGATCCGCAGGAGAACCAAGGTATCCGACATAGCCCGAAGAATTGCCAAACTTAAGTGGCAGTGGGCAGGGCACATTGCTCGCAGAACAGATGGCCGATGGGGCCGAAAGGTTCTGGAGTGGCGACCGCGTACCGGAAGGCGTAGCGTTGGAAGGCCTCCCACAAGGTGGACCGACGACCTTGTGAAGGCCGCAGGAACTCGTTGGATGCGAGAAGCACAAAACCGGTCGAAGTGGAGGTGCTTGGGGGAGGCCTATGTCCAGCAGTGGACGTCTTTCGGCTGAAATGATGATGATGATGATGATGTGTCCATAATGAAAAATGCTTATTTCCATGGTCTGAACATCTGGTCGAAGTTTATGTATATCGTCCGGAACACGGTGTATATTTTTATTTATTGTGTGTTAAAATGTAAAAGAGGGAATGTTACGAGTTGAGGGTTTTGTGAAAATTAATGGATTTAGTTTGTCCAGTAAAGAGGGGAGTACAATAAAAAAAGAGATCAGGCTCCTTCAGCATTAATGTGAAAAAAAATGCATCTTTTTACCCGACTGCGCGACGCAAAGGAGTGGTAATGTGTTTATCAGCCTATGTAAGTATGTATGTATGTATGTTTGTATGTTCCTTTGAAACACTATACAGACCAAACGCCTGGACCGATTTTTATGATTCACACGTCAATCGATTCCTCTTAGTTCGGCAAGTGTCACTAAAGACATGACGTTAATGAAAATTCAATATGGCGACTACTAGACGCCATATTGTGAAAATGAAAAAAATGAAAGTCAAGAAACTATGTCAAGTGGGGTATCGTTGGATAGGTCTTTCAAAAATATCAGTGGTTTGGGAAGACCGTTTTTTGATTAAGTAAACCGTTCGTGACTTATCAAGCTTTAAAGTACCAATTTCCGTTAGAATCAAGTGTCCCCCCCCCCTACCAACTAAACGCGGCAGTAGTACCTATATATTACGAAGTTTAAAGGGAAACTATCACACTTAAGTGGGATTTACAACTCATAACTAAAAAGAATAAAATAAAAAAAAAAAATTTAAAAAATCAAAAAACCCGACTGCGGTAAAAAACTTACCTAAGTTAAAAAAAAAACTGAAAAGCTAAAAACAAGCCCATTTTAAATTAAATAAAAGTTGGAAGCAGGCGGGACCCATACCATTTTTCTATTTTCATACTCAAATGGGTCCCGCCTGCTTCCAACTTTTATTTAATTTAAAATGGGCTTGTTTTTAGCTTTTCAGTTTTTTTTTAACTTAAGTTTTTTACCGCAGTCGGGTTTTTTGATTTTTTAAATTTAATTTTTTTTAGGAAAGTGCTACGACATGTTAATAATTACTTTTAATCTGTTTCGGCACAACTACTTCCGACTCAGGAATCCGGGTGAAAATTACTCCTTGTCCATTTCCATAATTACCTATTTTAAGAAACATTTCCAATAAAATAAACAAAGTCAGTTCAACAGTAAAGTTGAAAAATATTTAGCGTTTGCGTAAGCCGATGTTGTAAATTCATTGTTTTATTGCTGTTATAAGCTTAGTTAGAAGAGAGAATTTCAGTAAACAAAATCGTGTTCAAAATAATCACAAGTAAGTACCAAAAACAGTATCATACACTACCTTTAAAGCACTCCTAGTCGTATTTCCATCATGTGTTGTGTGCTGTTGACAAGCGGAATTTCAGTTGTACTACATATATTATAATCTTGACAGCTCGGAATGCCTGAAAAACGCGACGAACCATAGGAGCAAGAAACGCCTCTCTATTTTCAAATTGGATTTACATTGACTAAGAATGTTGGAAATATTTACTGCTAGCAAGTTAGTGTGAAATGCTGGAATTTGTGAAGAGATTTAAAGTTTTAAAATGATAAAATATATATTTCATTTAATTTCAACATGGCGTCGTTAGTCTTGCCAACATTATTACGACTGCTGAGCTTGGGATCCGGATCTGATTTTTACAAAATAGACAAAGTTTTCTTCTTTTCCATTTGGAGTATAAGTATTTTTTACGTGTTTTCGTTGGGTTACTTTAAAATCTGTGTAGTATTTTCACAGCCTTGTTTCTTTTCACGAGCCGTAGGCATCATTATCACTGAAACAAATAAGAAGTTTGTTTCTGCCGGTGATTAACATTTAAACAATAGCTTTGTCGAATTGTAGACGAACAAAACTTAGCACCGAAGTCTTACTACCTACTAAACAAAGTTATAATCTTGATTGCCGCTGTAGTAAAGTTTGTTTAAGCAACATTTAACATTTTCTTAACTGTGAAGTAAGTGCTAATAAATTCGTGATGCTAAAGTGGGATTAGCATCCATTTTGTCAAATTACATAAGTTTTAATCATTTGTATTACTAGTCGCAATGGCTCGGGGAGGTGCTCGGAGATTGATGGATTCGATTTTCGAAGATAGTGCAAAAACGGAAGATCAGTCATGTTTAAGGTATAATACGAGTATTTTGAAGGGGTTAAAGTAAAAGCTTGCTAACGTTGCTTGAAACGTTAGGAAATAGTTAAAAGAAAATTATACCTGAAACATTAGTATTTTCCGAGCTGGATGCTTTCAATATGAGTGCAGCTAATTGCATTCCTCTTAATGAAATAATTTCAAGAGTGGATGAGTCGTCTGAGATAGCCAGTGTCCTTGCAAAATTAAGTAAACACCAAAACTGATTATGATTTTCATAATAGATAGAGGTACAGAATACACGACTATTGGCACGTGAATGTTAGACCAATGGCATGTTCATATATTTTTGTTACAAATGCCGATATTTAGTGTTTCTTAGTATACAAACACTAGCTACGCCCCGCGGTTTCACCCGCATAAGTCTCGATCCCGTAGGAATATCGAGATAAAAAGTATCCTATGTCCTTTCCCGGGACTCAAGCTATCTCTATACCAAATTTCATCTAAATCGGTTCAGAAGTTTAGACGTGAAAAGGTAACATACCTACAGACAGACAGAGTTACTTTCGAATTTATCATTATTATTATACTAGCTTCTGCCCGCGACTTCGTCCGCGGAAAATTTCTTGTTTTAACATAAGATAACACTCGATTGATATTACTGTATTTAATTTTATTAGTAAAATATTGTTTGGAATCAGATCAGTAACTTCAAAGATTACCTAAGTTCTCTTTTCTGCTCAAGGTAACTTAACCCTTGGTCGCCTTTTACTTATTTTATTTATTTAAGTTAGGTATCTATTTAATTTAAAGCTTCTCTATATACAATGTTTGAGGTTGTTTTATTTTCCGGTAACAGAATAATCTGCTTTTCGGATGATCCCACTCTTGATAGACCAACATATAATTGCCCATGGGAAAAACATTCTTTTCGTAGCCAACCAAAGAGAATGTTTATCACTGGGACTTGTTAATAGTCAGGGCAAATTATGTTTTTATTGGAAACTCAGATAGACGCTGTGCACGTTCATCGCTGGATTCTCGAGCGCGGGCCTGCGATGTTATGGCATTTTGCCTAGCGAGCCGCTGCGAGCGCTCAGCGCTAGTCTCCCTATCCCTTGTTTCAGAGACATGCTGCCTTAAAACAGATAGACGCTGTGCACGTTCATCGCTGGATTCTCGAGCGCGGGCCTGCGATGTTATGGCATTTTGCCTAGCGAGCCGCTGCGAGCGCTCAGCGCTAGTCTCCCTATCCCTTGTTTCAGAGACATGCTGCCTTAAAACAGATAGACGCTGTGCACGTTCATCGCTGGATTCTCGAGCGCGGGCCTGTGATGTTATGGCATTTTGCCTAGCGAGCCGCAGCGAGCGCTCAGCGCTAGTCTCCCTATCCCTTGTTTCAGAGACATGCTGCCTTAAAACAGATAGACGCTGTGCACGTTCATCGCTGGATTCTCGAGCGCGGGCCTGTGATGTTATGGCATTTTGCCTAGCGAGCCGCTGCGAGCGCTCAGCGCTAGTCTCCCTATCCCTTGTCTCAGAGACATGCTGCCTTAACTCAGATAGACGCTGCGCACGTTCAGCGCTAGATTCTCGAGCACGGGCCCGCGACGTCCTCACATTTTGGCTAGCGAGGCCCTGTGAGCGCTCGGACCTAGATTCTCTAGCGCGTGCTTGCGAAATATTTTCTCTATTTCTCGAGAGGCGCTGCTCATTTTCATTTTCAGGGGCAGATTCTTCCGTACGGCGTACTCGAGCGGCTCTTGTCTGTGATGTCTGCCGGGACAGTTGAGATTTCCTTTTAGGCATGCTCTCGACAAACTACGCACAGACTTGAAAACAATTACGAACAAAGGGAGAGCGACTCGAACACCGTCCGCCTTTACAAAACAAAACAATCGTAATCGGTAATATCGAATAACTTTAACTCGTATCGATTATTACGATAGAACGAAGTACGAAACTACGAACATACAAAACAATGAAAACAAACGTACAACGAAATTACGATATTTTCGAATATGAGGTATCTAATAGATACCTCATAATCTCCGTGCTCATAATCGAATCGTTCGTATGGAACTCCAATCCAACTAACGTGGGCATAAAAATTCGAGAGGGTCATCAATCTACGGAAAGTCTTAACACCGCGATTCAGAAAAATGACGTAATTGCAGAACGCCATCTATGGGCAAATAGGTAAAACGTCTGCACAATGAAAGTTATGCTAGGGGCATTTTGCGTTTTAGTAATTTTATATTATCTCCGAAACTGTATGACCAATTGATATACTGTAAATGGCAAATCTTATCTGTATGATGTTCTTGTGATACTGAAATAATTTATTGTCATAAGAATTAATATTTTGTTGCTCAAATAATCAACCAAACGTAAGTATACCGAAAAAAAATTTTTTTAATGCAATAAAAGAAGTATAAAAGATAAAATATAAAAGATAGAGATATGGTATCGCGGACTTTTTTGTAGAAATAATGAAGACGAACCAGGTAGCCATACATTGTTTTTAATTTTAAGCAACTGTTTAGGCAGCGCACGCAAATAATTCTGTTTTATGTGGTATTTTTTTCCGACTTGCTAGACAAAAGTTGTGATAGCTCGGTTAATATACATGCTATAGAAACAATTTATAGCCTATAGCACTCAGGAATAATGTAGCTTTCTGCCAGTTAAAAAATTGTTAGAATTGGATTATGAGTTCCAGAGATTACCCATTACATACAAACTTACAAACTTACAAATTTTACCTCTTTATAATATTAGTATAGATGTTGACAATGATGTATTCAGGGTAAAAGAGTATTTTTAATTATTTTATTTTCGATCCCTTTTTTCACTTAGCGCTATTAGTCCCAAGAGTTTTATTCGTCCGCCATTTTCTTCTACATCTCCCTAGCTGTCAGAAAATCCGTTCCAGATAAATCTCAATTTATAGCATATAATTTACCGAATTAATCATTATTCTACATACATTCATACTAATTCTTCCCATGAGAGTATTCACAAAATTAATGTTTTTATTCCGAAGAAATCTGTGTGCAATAAATTAATAATATTATTATGACGTTCCAACACATCGATCTAATTTCACAATGAAATAAATAAAGGCGGTAACATGAATAATATATCTGGCCGCTTTTTACTGGAAAGCCGGGGATTAGTAACGTATTGTTATGAATATTTCAGGTGAAACACAGCGAAGGAAGGATTTATTGCCGACCGGGGCGCAAGTGTGTTATCATACATTATTGTTTTATGAAAACATGGTGAACATTTTCACGGTCATGAGAGTTCTGAAGGATAATAGCGTTAAACGTTAATCTTAATGGGATTTTCCCTAGGTTTACGGAAAAGAAAAATTGAAAGGTGATTCGTGACATTTCCGTGGGTTTATGAGAAGGGAAAATCAACGGGAAATTCTTTATTTTTTCTTGTCAGTGCGGTGAAGAGGCTTTACTTTGGCTTTTTAGTTGATATAGCTAGAAAGGTGATGACAACCGAGATGAAGAGTAATAGAGAAGAATGGAAGAAAAATGCATGCTCTGCCGACATGAAATGAATTAAGATAAGCAGGGACATAATGATGAGGTAAAGTGGCTTACCTTTGTAGTGGACACTTCAAACGCAAGGAAAGAGCAGAGGGCAGATCAGGCAATGTAATCATTGCCTGATCTGCCCTAAAAAAATTCTGACCTAATGATCGAGTAGGTATCATATGGTAATCCATATGATACCTACTCGATCATTAGGTCAGAATTTTTTTCATCCTGCACGTAGATTACAATATACTTGTACTTAATGTGATTACAAACGAAGTTAAGAGCGTTTACGACGTACGGCATTTTATACAAACTTCCAAGCCCTTATTTTTCGAAATGAATGAACCGATTTTTTGAAACTTCATACGCCTACGCAGGATACAAAGGTCTAAAAAGTTAGTAAAGAATATTTTCTAAATGTCTTATTTAAAAATAGATAACTGGAAATCTCCGTTTCTATGGAAAATTTAACATCGGTCTAATATGGCTGTAACACTATTTTTGGTAAATTAATGTTCTTACTGATACAATCTTAGCGCAGATCTAATTGATAGCAATAAATGCTCGTGCGTAATTGCTTGGGTCGTTGCTTGCGTCAGCTCTGGGTAGAAAATCAGGTTAGCAGATTTCAGTTCCAACAAAAATAATTGCACCACCATCCCATAAAGGGACACACATACACAACACAAACATGATCACAAACGCAATTAATGTAATACGGAGGTCTTAAATGTTCAACCCATGTGAAATAAATTTTATTAATAAGTATGAAAGAACGAATATCATCATAATCAGCCGGTTTTTGGAAATGTCGCCCAAACAGTTATTAAACAAAATTATCTACTAACAGAATAATTAAAAAGGTTGTAATTTCGTGCCAAAATCCAAGTTAAACAGCCTAAGGAAAGTAAATCCAAAAACCACATCACAAAAGTCCACATTATAATTGGATTTCCTTCAAACTTTAATAATTTAGCAATGAGCAGATAATCCAAACTCCTGAAGAGAACTTTACTTAAGTTTTGTTCCTTTTAAATATTAGCACAAGTTCTGTTGGCTACTGACTGATTTAAATAAAATATATTGGAATCGAAAATACAATAATATCCTTAAGCATTTATTTAAAAAGCAGTAAATGTCTTACCTATATAGTTTTACGTATGTAATCACCTACACAGAGTGCTAAGTACGTAGGTATCAACTGACTAAATATGACTATTTGTTGCGGCCTGTGCCCGCATAGCAACGAGCGCGGCGCGCAGGCAGCGGGCCGACGTCATCCTCCGAAGTCTCCGCTGAGCCAATCAGTGCGCCGTTGTATCACGCCATACCGCAGCGGACCAATGGCGGCGCGCCACCACACACGACGGCGGGGGACCTCGCTCGGGCTCCGCGGCAGAAGGCCGGGGTCTCGGACACTTGCTCCGACGCGGCACCACCGATCGGTCAACATACGCTTAATATTGTAACGGGTCCTAGAATTTCTGTAATCTTGTACACGTCAGTTTAAATTTAAAAGATCTAAATAAGTATTGGTTTGTTCTATAACAGTATTTCATTTAGTCTCCCTAACACACACCTAAGCATAGGCGTCAACAAGTGGCGACCGTGACAGGACTCGTTGCGTAAAATTTAAATTCATCGAATCATCGAGAAGCGGCGGAAGATCGAATCGTCGAGAAGCGTCGACGGAAAATTCGTCGCGTGGAGCAAGTGCCGCAGCCCGCCATCCATCCAGCTGGGCTGCGTAATCAAGAAGAAGGGGAGCGCGGACGAGCTGCTGTGTCCAGGGAGACTTCGGAGGGTGACGGCGGGTCAAACTCAACACGTCTGCCGAAGGTCTAGCCCAGGAGAGTAAGCCCTGATCCATTCATTTCCTTTCTTTAATCTTTTTCCTGTGTGCCCTTGCGCTGTGAACCAGTGCGCGGCTTGCTGTTCGAACGTCAAACGGGAAAAGGGCCATATCTTTTCCTAATTTGCAGGGTTAATTGCACGTGGGTTGAGCTGGCTTATGCTTCATGCTTGGCTAGGCGCTAAGCTGCAACTTTTCCACTCTAGTCGAATCATTTGTATGTTCGTGTGCACCTACCCGCTTAAGTTCAGTTTCATAAATTTAATCCCACGTAACGCATAACCTCACTTTTGGCGATATTGTAAAACGCAAGCTAGCATTTTAAGCTGCACGCATTGTTTTTCCTACCCAATCCATATTCATGCACGCGTGTGAATTAAGTGCACGCAACCAAAGCTTGGTGAACCAGCCATCTTGCTGACTATTTCAGAGTTCCGGCCATACGGCAACTGTTCCGGTGCAGAGCCAACGCAGCCAACAGAGCGGATTCCCTCGACGCGCCGACTACATTAGCGGCTGCCCGCTACGACGCGGAAGTCGTACCTGGGACCGTGTTGGAGCAACGCCTAACATTGTCAGGTTCACTGCACATTTATCTATTCAGCTCATTGTATTTCATTGTTTTGTGTTTTGTATTGCGATAGACAATAGGTCTCGTTGATAGCAAAATGACCAGTGTAGATACCGACCTGAAGGTCAAAATTAAAGAGTTAATTAGAAAGCGTGGCACCATAAAGGGTAGATTAACAAAATTCATAGAGTATTTAGGTACTATGAAGAACTTGGAGCCTAAAGAGGTTGCCAGTGTCCAAGTTAAAGAAATTTCTTTGAGATTAGCCAAGTTTCAAGAATTATTTAAAACATTTGACGAATTACAGTCAGAAATTGAAATATGTTGCTCCGATGTAGATGAACAATTGGAAGAAAGAGAGGCAACAGAGTGTCAATTTTACTCTGCTCTCTCTGTAGCTCAAGAATTAATTGAGGCTACCCCATTACCAATAAATAAAACAAACAGTGTTGGAGAAAATAGTAATTGTTCTCATCAGCCAAGCTGTTGTTCTCATGCATTTAACGGAGTGAAATTGCCAACCATACACCTTCCAAAGTTTGATGGAAACTTGTTAACATGGCTAGAATTTAAAGATACATTTGATTCTATTATTCACAGCAATAAATCAATTCCAGAAATAAATAAATTTCACTATTTAAGGTCAGCTTTGGAAGGGAGTGCTAAGGGGATAATTAAATCAATAGAGTTTACCTCGAATAGCTACAAATTAGCATGGGATTTACTATGCGAGCGATACGATAATAAAAATATTCTCATAAACAATCATCTTAAAGCTTTAATTAGTGTTGAAAAGTGTAGTCGAGAATCCTACAAGGCGTTAAGGTACTTAATAGACCATATGTCAAAAAACTTGAGAGCACTGGAAGCTTTGGGTCAGCCGACTGATAAATGGGATGCACTTATTCTATTCATTCTAGCTTCAAAGTTAGATCCAGTGACTAATGCTAAATGGGAAGAGCATAGGTCTACGTTAGCCGATTACCATAGCTTAGAAAATTTCACAAGGTTTCTAAGAAATCGAGCCGATATTCTAGAAACAATGTATTTCGCAGGCATGGAAAATGCCGAGAAAAGGGACCGAAAGCCAAGCAGCAATAAAGAGCCTAAACCGAATAGGACTTTTGCTGCATTAGGAGATAAAGGTGGACCGTCCACGTGTCATGTCTGCAATAACAGTCACCATTTATCCGAGTGCTCCAAATTTAAGAATATGGACATAGGGGATAGGCTATCTGAAGTCACAAGATTAAAACTATGTAAAAATTGCCTTAAGAGCGGTCACAACTCATTCCAATGCAAGTCCAAGCTTACGTGTCGTGTATGCAAACGGAAACATCATTCACTAGTACACAATGACGAGTTTAAGACCAATAGGTCCACAGCAGACGCTCCGGCCCTTGAGCCCTCTAGCTTACCGGTTTCTCTCTCAGCGGCCTCAGTAGGTCAAGTACTGCTAGGCACGGCTCTAGTAGACATAGTGCATCCGCAAACTGGGGAAATCTATCAGGCAAGAGCGTTACTAGACACAGGTAGTCAGATGTCCTTACTATCCAACAGCATGAAACAAAAGCTCGGGTTAATCTGTGACACTTCCCGTCCCACTCACGTTGCCGGAATAAATAATTCCATTTCAAAGGTTTCCGAAAGGGTAAACATTAAACTCAAGTCGCGCGTGACTAATTTCTGTATCTCGGTTAACTGTCTTGTCTTACCAAATATTATGGGTACGTTGCCCAACATGCAGGTAAACGTTAAGCAACTCGGTATACCAAAGGAAGTTAGTCTAGCGGATCCCACTTTCTATGAACCTTCGAAGATAGACATTCTGTTAGGTGCGGATGTATATTGGGCGATTGTGAATGCCAATCACATATATCTAGGCAAAAATAAACCAGCACTACAAGACACTAAACTAGGCTGGGTAGTGTCAGGCCCTACAGGGCAAGGTAGCCTAAAGTCCCTCACTGTAACTTGTAACTTTAGCCAAGACGCACAAGAGTGTCTAAAAAGGTTCTGGGAAATCGAAGAGGGTTATGCTGAACACTATTCCCGTTCCCCCGATGAACATTTCTGTGAAGGGCATTTTGTTCAACATACCAAACGCCTGTCAAACGGAAGATTTTCTGTAGCAATGCCTCTAAAGGAAGACCCTGAGATCGCGTTAGGCGACTCCTATGCAATAGCTAGGAAGCGGCTTACCCACTTAGAAACCAAATTAAATAAAAACCCCCAACTAAAGGAAGCTTACTCAGAGTTCATTAAGGAGTATAAGGAATTAGGTCACCTAACCGAAATTGCACAACCGCAGTTCGGGTACTACCTACCCCATCACTGTGTCATTCGGGAACATAGTGAAACCACCAAACTCAGAGTAGTCTTCGACGCATCTGCGAAGACTACCTCTGGAAAATCGCAGAATGAGATACAAGCAGTAGGTCCAGTCATTCAGAGTGACTTGATGTCCATATTACTACGTTTTCGAGAGCATAGGTTTGTTCTTACCGGAGACATTACTAAAATGTATAGGCAAATTCTAATTGATGAGTCACAACGTCATTTGCAATTAATACTATGGCGTTGTGAGAAGTCTCACAACATTGTAACGTACCAGTTAAATACAGTGACTTATGGTACAGCGTCAGCTCCCTTCCTTAGTACGAGGTGTCTTCAACAACTCGCGCTAGAATGTGATGACGAACTTATAAAGGAGGTTATGCTAACTGATTTCTACATAGACGACTTAAGCACTGGCTGCGCATCAGAAGAGCAGCTGACGCACATCCATAAGGGTACTACTAGAGTGTTAGAGTCGGCGGGTTTCAAGCTTAGAAAATTTCGTACAAATTGTCCGCAAATATTCAAGAAGGACCACTTTAGTACTGATGTTCTAGATCTGAGCAAGGAATCCGCTGTGCTAGGATTAAACTGGTCTCCAGTGAATGATACAATTCAATTTTCCACAAATATACCTATAGCTGCTCAGATAACTAAACGAACGATTATATCGATGACATGTAAAATATTTGATCCATTAGGACTACTGAGTGCGGCCATCATAAAGCCAAAAATTCTACTCCAAAGGCTATGGTGCGCCAAGTTAGACTGGGATGAGCCAGTACCAAATCATTTTGCTAAGGACTGGCTCAACTTTAGCAATAATTTATCATATCTGTATAACTTGCATCTACCTAGACACACTCTGTGTGAATTACCAGAGTATATTGAATTGCATTGTTTTGTAGATGCCTCACAGGCAGCCTATGGCGCCTGCGTTTATTTAAGGTCAAGGAGTAACAATGGTAGCTACACCTCACGCCTACTATGTGCCAAGGCCAGGGTAGCACCCCTTAAACCTATGACTATCCCTAGACTAGAATTATGTGGAGCGCTCCTCGGCGCGAGACTTAGTCATAAAGTAATTCAGTCCTTGAAAGGAAAAATAAATAAAAAATTAATATGGACCGACTCCACGGTAGTACTAGGATGGCTAAAAATGCAGCCAAACTCACTTAAAATGTTTGTTCGTAACAGAATAAATGAAATTCAGGAGTTAACAGCTGACTATCAATGGCGTCATGTGCGCACAAGTTTGAACCCTGCAGATATGGCATCAAGAGGAGTAGAACCTCACGTGCTGCAAGGTTCAACGCTTTGGTGGGAAGGCCCTCCCTTCTTAAAACAAGAAGACAGTGAGTGGTCTCCCAAGCGAGCTCCGTTAGAGGAAAAATCGCTGCCAGAAGTCAAACCACTTAACCCATACTCATGTGCGGCAAATAATAGTAATAGAGTAGATAATACAAAGCTTATAGATTTCAACAGGTTCTCTAATTTCCTACGGCTGAAAAGAACAGTCGCTTACGTACTAAGGTTTATCCAGATAGGAAAAGGGCAGATAAATGCTAGTCCAACCTTATCGGTTGAAGAGCTGCAAAAGGCATGCACTCTTCTAATTAAACTCAGTCAACATGAGACTTTCTCTGAAGAAATCGAAATATTGAGCAAAGGGCTGCAGTTAAACAAAAATTCAAAAATATTGCCCCTTAATCCTTTTGTAGACTCTGAACGAGTGCTACGGGTGGGAGGCCGGCTGGAAAATTCGAGATTCAGCTATGATAAGAAGCACCCGATTCTTCTAGACGCTAAACATAGATTCACTAAGCTGTTAGTAAAATATGAACACTTGCGCTTGTTCCATGTTGGTCCCCAGGCACTGCTTGCAGCCATCCGTGAGGAATATTGGCCCTTGGGAGGGCGAACCCTTGCTCGCACGACCACCAGGCAGTGTGTTGTGTGTACGCGATTGAGAGGTAAACCTTTCGAACCAATTATGGGTGATTTGCCGGCCGTTAGAACGGATAATAGCTTCGCCTTCAGTTCTTGTGGGGTAGACTTTGCGGGCCCGTTTAAAATTTCGAGTCGTAAAGGCCGAGGGAACCGCATAACTAAAAGTTATCTATGTCTGTTTGTGTGTCTTACAACTAAGGCGGTTCACCTAGAGGTGGTCAGCGACCTCACGTCTGAGGCATTCATTCTGTGTCTCCACCGGTTTGTAGCTAGGAGAGGTAAACCCTATGTCATATATTGTGATAACGGTCGTAATTTTCTAGGTGCATGCAATGAGCTGGGTAGGATGCTGCAGGAGGCCCAAGAATCTGTGTACAATTACACGGCGAACGAGGGAATCCGCTTCGTGTTTGGACCTGCATATTCGCCCCATTTCGGAGGCATATGGGAGGCTGGTATAAAATCCTCTAAATATCATCTTAAACGAGTAGCTGGGGAGGCCTGTTTGACGTTCGAGGAGCTGGCGACACTATTCTCGCAGATTGAGGCCATACTCAATTCCCGTCCCCTCTCTCCCCTCTCGTCAGACCCTAATGACCCCTCTCCACTAACCCCGGGGCACTTTCTGGTGGGCAGGCCGTTGACCGCCGTCCCATCACCACCCATCACAGCACTGCGGCCCAACCGCTACAAATTAATTGAAAAAATCCGCCAACAGTTCTGGTCCAGGTGGCAGAAGGAGTTCCTGGCCGAGATGCAGCAACGGTCCCAGTGGAGGACCCAGCAGCGAGGAATTTGCCTCGGCGACCTCGTGCTCCTGCGGGAGGCAAACCTTCCGCCGCTCCAGTGGCGCCTGGGGCGTGTCACGCGCCTACACCCAGGCCCAGACGGGGTCAGCCGGGTGGCGGACGTCGCCACCACCAAAGGGACGGTAACTCGTGCCGTCCGCACGATGTGTCCCCTCTGGCGGGACATGTCATCCAGTTGAAGTCGAAGTCTTCAACGCCCGGGAATATGTTGCGGCCTGTGCCCGCATAGCAACGAGCGCGGCGCGCAGGCAGCGGGCCGACGTCATCCTCCGAAGTCTCCGCTGAGCCAATCAGTGCGCCGTTGTATCACGCCATACCGCAGCGGACCAATGGCGGCGCGCCACCACACACGACGGCGGGGGACCTCGCTCGGGCTCCGCGGCAGAAGGCCGGGGTCTCGGACACTTGCTCCGACGCGGCACCACCGATCGGTCAACATACGCTTAATATTGTAACGGGTCCTAGAATTTCTGTAATCTTGTACACGTCAGTTTAAATTTAAAAGATCTAAATAAGTATTGGTTTGTTCTATAACAGTATTTCATTTAGTCTCCCTAACACACACCTAAGCATAGGCGTCAACACTATTATTACACAGTATTCACGTGTTATGACGTAAATTATATTCACGTTCAGATATTGTATTCTATGACTGAACACGTTTGTAACGTCACTTGTCAGATTCGCTCAGCGTTTAAACGGTTAAACTGCAAGCAACGTATGTAATTTTCACTTTATACGTTTCATTGTAAAGCACTGTTGGGTGGATTTAAAAAACAACTGTATCAAAAAAATCAATTAATTAAAAATTAAACCATTTATTAAACAGCAGGTATTACATTAAAAAAAATACCTCGGTTTATTCTCTCTCTCTCTCTCTCTCTCTCTCTCTCTCATTACATTTAAGAAAAAACACACTTTGAATAATAATAATAATAATAATAATAATAATAATAATATTTCCACAATAATAATAACTTTACATAGGGTGAAAATATCCTATCTAATCAAAACACGAGAAAATTCCTCAATTTTTTCCATAAGAAATCATCTGCTCTACGAGTACGAACAGTATACGATATTCCTCACCTATTTTCCGACGGTCGCTAGTTCTCCAGTTCCAACCAAGTACTGCGTCGAGGTTAGACGCTCGTTGTGGAGATCTCAATTACGTTAATTACAGTCCAATTTGTGCAACAACAATGAATCGGAGCTTCTGGGAATGCACGGGGGAGAATGGAAATAGATTGTGGTATATGGATGTTGGGGTTTTAGATTTCGATAGAACGGAATTGTTGGATAAACCACAGTAGATAGGTATTCGTCGCTACTCGTGGATGTCATAAAAATGGCGAAGGTGTTTAGAGTAGTAGAGACTGACTTATTACTTGTTAAAATTAAAAAAAAAAATTAATATCGTTTACTTTTACCATGTTTGCAAATATGTGAGCACCATGTATCTATCAGAGAATTAATTTATATGTCATGGTTTCGTTTTTAATTCTTTTACCTATTGTGGTATAGTAATTTTATTTTAGGTGCATCGTCCTCACATATTATTATATAATTAATGTACCAATGCAAAATATTGTAAAACATTTTAAAAGAGTAACGGTGGAGTTTCTTGGCCATTCTTCTCCATACGAAAACTACCTTTTGGAAGGGCGACTAGAATCAATTCTATTTTAAGGTAATTTTTGACGTTCAAAAGTGCCTTTTATGTGCCTATTTGAAATAAATGCTTTGACTTTGACTTAGGAGGATGGCAGCAAGGTTAGTCGTCCTTCTAATCGCATACCGATTCTTCACTAGTTTAACATGAATGACTGCTGCGTCAGTCCTAGTCCAGTATATATGAGCTTGTACGTAACGGTTAGATTACGTTATATCATCTACACACCCCACCCCCCTTTTTTTTCAAACCCTTACAAAGTAATAATATAATCCCTACATTATATAACATCGTCAGTCACCAAATTAAATCTCCCAGGTACTTCTAACAGCAGTCCTACCTTAAATCTAGGCAGCTACAATGGCCGAACAACTTTTTGACATTAAAATATCATGACAAAGCTCTCAAAGTAGCATTTGGCACGTGTCTTGCAAATCATCCTGCCTGAAAAGATTGTAAGGCTATTCAAGCAAACTTTGGCCTTTACATGTAGGTATTCATTGTAAGCAAATATACCTTTAAATAAATCTTGCTTATAATCGTTAATATTGGCAGTCTAGCAACAAGAACGTGAACTTTTAAAATGAGGAGGTATTATTCACTTAACATCGATCAAGACAAAACAAAACATAATCTGCTATTTAAGTAAATAAAGTTAATATTTATTTAACTTGAAATAATATCAATTTGAAACATAAGTTTGAATAGACTTTAGGTCTAATAATGTTAAAAATAAATACCCACCCACACCTCAATTCCTTTCGAACTTAAGTTAAATTTACCTACATATATATATTAGACGTCTGGAAAGGGCAAAGAGATTCAGTTGGATAAAAGACGTCTTATTAAATCTGTGACAATATCTTTTTTTTTTCTCAAAATTACTCGCAAATTTTATTAAACTATTTAATTGGAATTTGAATAAAAAGTCTTGGTCAGTGGGTCGTCTTGGGGGCGGGCTTGAACTTTTTCGGTGTCGAATTTTGCCAAGAATATTAAGCACTAAGCATTGACTCTTAGGGGCTGTCTCCACGAGCGAGAGAATCGCGGCGATAATATCGTCGTGCCACGTATTTCTATACACTCTCTATGAACTCGTCTCCACACGGCGATGTTATCGCGGCGATGCGACGAGTGGCAATGTGCGCGCGTAACGTCGTCGTATCGCCGCGGTATCGTCGCTACTGGTGACGCGCACGCCGCGCGCTCGGCGCAGAACGTGGCGCTCTCGCAGCGAGCGCGCGGCGGGCGCGCTGTCAAAGTTTCTTGAAAGTAAACTTAACAGTTCATCGAAAACAGGAATTGACATTAAATATTCATCTTCAAGCCAATCTGCATGATTTCGATATTCTTCATAATACACATAGAAATGTCCATGACTTTCTCGACGTTACTACGTAAAAAAAGCGCCGTTGGTGGACACATCCTATGTTACTACATAGGATGTGTCCACCAACGGCGCTTTTTTTCCTTTCTTTCTTAATAAAAACTGCATATTCACTAGCGTACTGGCACAAGCACCCCAGAACACTACATCCATAATAAATAATTAATTTATTGACTGAGACACTACTTATTTCGCTCTCGTCTGGCACCTAACTGAATTCTTTCAACAAAACTATTGCACAACGCCTCGTCGCGGAAACACGGCGATTCCGTTACGAGTCGTCGCGGGCACGCGGCGATTCCGTTACCAGTCGCGACGATACGCTGGCGGAATAATCGCTCGTTCGTGGAGACGACCCGACGATAGAAGCGCGGATCCGTTGCGATTCTCTCGCTCGTGGAGATGGCCCCTAAAGTCATAATATTTTGCTATCATCGAGGAATCCTTTTGTAAGCTTTCATTAGCAACAATCGATAAGAAAAATCTAATTAAAATTAAAACCCTTAAATTCGAAAAGCCATATATTATAATCATCCAGAATCACATTTCCATCACAAAAGATAACACACGATTACATAATTAAAATTTAAGTCGTAGTGAAACAGAAGCAGAGGGACGGCTACACAATTTACCTCCGTTATATAAGGCGACACATTATGATGTCATTTGTTCCTTGGTATTAATTAAATTAATCCCGCATGGGTTGAGCATTTTAGGCCTCTGTACATTTATTGCGTTTGTGATTATGTCTACCTTAACCCTTTATGGGTTACTAGTGAATTCATTGTTTTGAAACTGAAATCTGCTTACCTGGATTTGTACCAATATCTGACGTAAGGAACGACAATTTTTTGGCCCTCTGGATCTGTTGAGATCGACCACTAGCATTAAGGAACAGTGAAACAATAACATGCCAATATTATTAACTCAGTGTAAAACAAAAAACCGACTTCAAAAAGAAATGAACTCAAAATTAAGAAATAACTTTAATTTCCGAAGTCGGTATCTTGGGATCTGTATTTTTGTTTAAGTTTTTTGCCACCGACTTCCGAAATTAAAGTCATTTCATAATTTTGAGTTAATTTTTTTTTGAAGTCGGTGTAATTTTTTTAAATTACTTTTTATTTTGTAATTTTTAGTTATAAGCAAAAACTGGAATATTTGTTTGTAATAAGTAGGTAATTGGTTTGTTGTAAATATTGCACTAGAATTTGACCAAGGTTTTGAGATGTTTTACCTTTCACACTACACCCGTAGCTCGTATCAATAAGCCAGGCCGTCACACTAACACGTATTAGTCCATATCTTGAAAATGACTAAAGCGATTTTGATGAAACTTGCGCTGTTCCATAAGTTGAAGTACATGTAAGCCCACAAAAAAAAATATCACGATCCGATTAATAGTTGCGGAGAAAAGCGTTGACAAACATACATACATACATCTATGAAATTTTGTATATTTGTTTGGAAGATCTAATAGATTGTCATATGTAAATATAATGCAGTTCCAATAATAGGTATTACATACATACGTGTCAAATTGATAACCTCCTTTTTTTTTGAAGTCGGTGAAAACTCTTTATGTCATTAGTTAAGACCCAGTAATGAATGTCATTACTTCTTGCATAATTAGGTTTTTACGGTCTGGTTAGTGTTTTTATGGTGCGAAGTTAACGACCAGCACTAACGGTATTGCATTTTGTAATTAATAGTAATGGCCTTACTAGCCGGCTGTAACTATTACACCAAGTATCCTTAAGGCGGTACCCCGACCAGATAACCTTGAGTATTCGCGACAGAGACAGAGAGCGACACGACTTCCTCGTACGAAAGGGATGCAGCGTACCCTGCGCACGCCCTTTTATCATAAAACTCGCATAATTTTTTGGAATTATGTTTATATACAAAAAGAATAGCGATCTTTTTAAATAAATTAAAACAAGGATTATTTAGATTTTTAAATTATCTATCCAAATCCAATATCGATACCGGAAATATGAAATAACGTAAGGGACAAAACTAAGGTTTACAGGAGAGCAAAAATAAGATATTTTTTTACAAAAACTGACTATAAATTTTTAACTATATGTTTTATGTAAAAATTGTCTAGGACAAAGTTTCTTAGATTTCTTCATTCTTTTAAGCTAAAATAGCAAACATTGATTAAAACCTATAGTTTTAAAGATAGCATGTCCCTTACGTTAAATAATAATGAATACGGGTGACATACGTTAACAAAATTTGAGATGTAAATTAACAGCATTGATGTAAGGGACATTATAGGAAATAAACAAATATTTCTTTTTGATGTAAGGGACATTATAGGAAATAAACATTTAATTTTTTTCAAAGTAAAGGTCTCTTTAATGGTGTACTCTTTATTGCTTATGCTGTTAATAAATTTTTAAAACAGAATTTAACACATTCGGGACCTATTGCGCCTATCAATATAGTTTAAACCTAGTTGCTGACATAAAAGGATAAAAAATAAACGAATAAAATAGATTAAAACTTTTATTTGTACTCACTAATCCTCTTTTATAAACGCAAATAACTCGCATAAATAATGCTAAGTACAACATAATTGCTCGATAAGCAAGAGGACTTTTTCTGGCTGATTCAATAAATGAAAAGGAAAGGTCCCCAAACCATTAGTTTTTTAATCTCCCTTTGAATGATAACATGCATGCTGTCTATTCATCCTGCGTTAACTGCTTAACAAGTTGTAATTTTTACATGACCTACTTATCAATATTTTACCTATTGGAAGGTATGTTTTTATTAGGATTCGAATTATTCTATCTCAATCAATCAACTCAGCCTATTACAGTCCATTGCTGAACATAGACCAGACTGCGTCACAACACCCTGTCCTCCGCCTTCGGCATCCAGTCCGTTCCAGCCACCTTTTTTAGGTCGATCTAGCTGGGGGGCGTCCCACACTACGCTTGCCGATACGCGGTCTCCACTCAGGACTCGTCTGCTCCACCGGCCATCGGTCCTTCGATAAACATGGCCAGCCGACTGTGTGAATGGGGCTGGTGGGGTGGCAACTGTTTACTATGCAAGCTATGTCGGTAACTCCGGTTCTTTTCCGGAAACTTTCAATCCTGATTTCATCTTTCAAAGAGACTCCGAGCATAGCTCGGTCCATAGCGCGCTGAGCGACCTTGAATTTGTGGACCAGCCCGACCGTCAGTGTCCACGTTTCGGCGCCATATATCATGACGGGCAAAACGCACTGGTTGAAGATCATAGTCTTCAAACACTGCGGGATAGGTGACGAGAAGACTTGACGGCTTCTTCTGTCGGCTTCTTTCTCAAAGTTGTGTCTACCGAGCTGGATTATTTGCCCTAGGTAGACATAATCCTTCACAACTTCGAGAAGCGACCCTTCGATGTAGATTGGACTCGGCAAGACGTGCGAATTGTACATGACTTTCGTCTTGTCCAAATTCATGCCGAGGCCAACCCGGCGAGGAGCTACATGTAGGCTGTGCAGCATTTGGTTTAGCTGTTCCAGCGTCTCTGCCATTATGACGATGTCATCGGCAAATCGAAGATCTGAAATGTACTCGCCGTTCACGTTGATAGTCCAGTTCAATCCAGCGTCTTGAAGACGTCCTCCAACGCATTTGTAAACAATTTAGGGGATATAATATCCCCCTGTCTCACCACTCTGAGCAGTTGGATGGGGCTGGTTTTCTGATCCTGGATCTGGACAGTCATCGTGGCAGTGTCATACAAACATTTCAACACTTCGATGTAGCGCCAGTCAATTCGACATCGTTGCAGAGAGGCCAGAACTGCCCATATTTCGATTAAGTCGAAGGCTTTCTCGTAGTCCACAAATGCCATACACAGCGTCTGATTGTACTCCTCGGTCTTCTGTTCAATTTGCAGAACAGTATGGATGTGGTTTACGGTGCTGAAGCCTTTTCGAAAACCGGCTTATTCAGGCGGCTGGAACTCGTCAAGTATTCTGGCGGGACGTTTTGTGACGACCCTCGAGAACGCTTGTATACGTGGCTCAGAAGCGAGATGGGTCTATAGTTCTTCAGCAAGGATTTAAGGTTTTATTCCATCTAAATAGACCAATTTTTTTAATAACTGAACTCCATTTATGACTAAACAATAATTTACCAAAAGTAGTAAGAAATAATTACCTGTTTATGTGATTCCTACGTTTATTACCGTTGGATCCCGTTTTTTGATCCCGTTTTTTAGGTATTACCGATGGATCCCGTTTGCTATTTCCGTTGAATCCCATATTATAACAACATGTGTACATTTCAGAAGAAAAGTGATTTACCTTTATCAAACACTAAAAAGAGATTATTTTTAGTGGGTTACCCGGAACCGAACTAGTTAGATTAGGTTAATTATTTAAAAAAAGACAACGCTAGGTTAGGTTAGGTTAAAACTGTGACCTCTACGCACGAGCCGAGCGAGCGAAGCGAGCGGTGCCGCGGCAGCGGCCGGCGAGTGCCAGAAACGACTAGATTATATAGAAAATGAGTTGTTTGTGAAATAAATAGTATACGAAACGTTGGTTGTAAACTAAAATTTTGTCAATGGAGTTTTGGTGAAACATTAGTGAACCCCTCATTTTATTATAAACAATTTTGTTGTTGAAAGTACCCGCATTCATATTTTTTTAAGCATTCGGGATCCAACGGAAATACTTTTCGGGATTCAACGACAATAAAACGTAATTATCTTGCATTTTTTAAATTCGGGATCCAACGGAAATACATAATAATGTTTTGCGGGATCCAACGCCAAAAATATTAAAATGGGATTCAAAAACGGGATCCAACGGTAATAAATCGATTCCTATAATGTTCATAAATTTTTGCCAGCGGGCTAGAGAAGTGAAGATAACTTTTCATCACTCATGTTTAGAATCCAGATAAAACTTTTACTAGGTACTTGTAGTTAGATCAATGAAAACGATGATGTGTTACTTAAATGAAGATGTGTAATGTCACAAACAGTGTTACGAAATACTGAGCAAGGGTCACGACCGCGCAGGTAAAATCAAACACAAAATCCGTATTGCTATCTATCTCAGACATGTTGCACTGTTTTGCGTGTGACAGAGAAGTACCTATAATAATATTCGTTTAGATAAGTTTGAGATGTAAAGGACAGGTCAATTATTTTCGATGCTGAAAAATTAACGTATGGGTCAATATGATTATGATAATTCGAGCCACAATTTAACGTAAGGGACATGGTATTTGCACCTACTCAGGGAACACTAATGTATAAGACCTGTTGTAAATGTTCTCGATTTTTTTTTTAATGTAAAGACCAAATACTGTGAGTAAAGAGACTTACATTAGTTTTTATAAAAATATTAATTTAAAACGTCCTATACAGCCAGTTTTTGTAAAAAAAATGGTCTAGACCTGCGGAAAATAGTAATGTAAGGGACATTTTTTTTGAGATATTGAGATTTTAAATATACCAATCGATAGAGCAAGAAATTACGAATCCAATGATATATATAACTCATTTTCGACAAAATGTCCCTTACGTTATTTCATATTTCCGGTATCGATATCCTCAAATCAATAGAACGTCATCTTTAGCAAAAAATGAATGCAATCAATAATTTTAGTCACTTTTTTAAAAGGAGATTTTAAATGTATTAGTAACATATAAAAAAAAAAATAACGGGTAATGTATGATAGGATATCGAACATTAATGATGTGCTTTCAGATGCAGTATATTTCTCATAATTATTGAGTTGATAGCCTTTGATTAACGAAGAAAAACGCGATTTTGGTTGGGGTACCGCCTTAAAGTAGTTATCCTAAATATACTTGGTTTACTTTATACTTGCTTATGAAAGTTTAAATTTTTGTAATGGTCTTACTAGCCGGCTGTAAGTATTATCAAGTATCAAGTAAAAACAAGGAAAGAATGCTTACAAAAGTTTATTGTTGTTTCAAATAAATCCACTCAATAACGTCGAAGTGACGTATATGGCGCGTGGAGTCTTTGAGGAGGTAGGATTGATAATTTACTAAAGTCGAACTTTTCAGAAATTGCGTAATAGTAAACTTGGAAAAACAAAACGGGAGAACACCAGCTGCACAAAACCAGTCAAATTTATCACACTAATATTATAAAGGCGAAAGTTTGTGTGTGTGTTTATATGTTTGTTACTTCTTCACGCTCAAACGGCTAGACCAATTTTGATAAAATTTTGTATGGAGGTATGTGATACCCTGGATTAACATATAGACTACTTTTTATTCCGATATTTCCACGGGATCGACACTTATGCGGGTGAAACCGCAGGGCGCAGCTAGATTCTTATACGTGTTTAAAAAAAAGCACTGCCAAAATTTACAAAATGACATTTTAAATTAATACATAAAAATAATATCGCCTTGTCTGAAACAAGATAATTCACTTAGCATTTTTGTACGGAAATTAAAATGAAAATCATATTCTCCTGCAAGCTTGCAAAAATTATGCGCAGCCGTGTAGGACCGAACGTGTCGTTTTATTGGCTTCAGGGATCCGCCACATTGAACTATGAATAATGCCTCGTCAAAGCAAAAGGCGGCTATAAAGCTATGTGTACTTAGGTCTGTGTGTCTGTGTTGGTATACAACCTTGTTCAAACTTAGTTTTGTTGATGTACATACGCCAGCACATCAAGCTACTCGAAACTGTCAAATTATCCCCATCAAGTTTGAACCTTATGCTTTAATGATGAAGTTGAAAATCTATTAAATAAATTTGACAGATTATAGTAGCTTGATGTGCTGGCGTTTGTACAAAAGTATCTTTTGGATATTGATTAGAACTTTTTCTTGTTATGTAGGTCACATCCTCGGTTTTCATAATAGTAATTATTTCAAAACTTAAATCTTTTCAATCTAAAACTTTTACTACTGATTGCATTAAGTTGACCCTATTGAACTCTCATAACTACTGCAACATATAAACAAAAAAATAAAAAAAATAGAAAAAAATATGAAATTAAAAAAGATGAAAAACATCCTGAGACAATCCTCAGGATATTTTTCATCCTGATAGAGAAGTAGATAAGAAATCAGTGAAATCACCATGCAGTGAGTAAGTGTGTTGATAAATTCCCGCTCCTGGAAAAACCATTGTTCCGCATTAGGAAATTTCCACTACAACAAGGCAAAGGGCTCTCCAACAAAGTTCCAATATAAATGGAAATATACTTTTCTGCTCATACACCCACGCAAAAGTGTATTTTCCTATCCGCTATGTGTTTCAGAGGGGTGTGACCAAACTTGGGGGTGTGGTACAAGCCATCAAACTGAACAACTTTTTCCCGGGGACCAACATTGTAATTGTGAAAAAAACATCAGTCGTCCCATACAAAACTTCAATACCTACTTAACCTACTTGTATGGGACGACAAATTTGTTTTTTCACGTTTGCGATGTTGGTCCCCGGGAAATAGTTGTTCAGTTTGATGGTCTGTACCACACCCCCAAGTTTGGTCACACCCCTCCGAAACACATTGTATAGCATAAGTCCCAGTTAGATTAACGTTTAACGCTGTCATCCTCCAGAACCCTCATTCCGTGAGAATGTTCGCCATGTTTTCATAAAACAATAATGTCTGTTATCACACTTGCGCCCCGGTCGCCAATAAATCCTTCCCTCGCAGTGTTTCACGTCAAATATTCAAAACAATACGTTACTAATCCGCGGCTTTCCAGTAAAAAGCGGCCAGATATATAATTCATGTTACCGCCTTTGTTTACTTTATTGTGGAATTAGATGGATATATTTGAACGTCATAATAATATTATTAATTTATTGTGCACAGATTTCTTCGGAATAAAATAATTTATTTTGTACCTATTCCCATGGGTAGAGTTAGTATAAATGTAATTAATTCGGTTATTATATGTTCTGAATGAAGATTTGTCTGAAACGGATTTTCTGTCAACTAGGGAGATGTAGAAGGGAATAGAGGACGAAGGAAGGTTTTGGCACTAGTATCAATAACTCTTCGCACGTTGAGTGTACACCGTGTGTAGCGATAACAATAAAATTTCTATTGTGTCTGCTAATTAAACGCGCGATGGGAAGTCAAAAAAGGATCGTAAAAGAAAATTAAATTAAATTCTTAAGTTCAAGAAGTATTTTGCCATATTTTTTAAGCTCTAACCTTTAGTTAGTTATTATTATGTGTGATCACTTATTTCTGAGATTGCTGGTAAACCTATAGTTGGCGACTGTGTAAGACCGAGAATATTGTGATATATAGTATCTACTTAATATATATTATGCATAGAAGCTGTTGATGTACCTAAATAAATAAATAAAATAAATTAAAATATTCTTTTTTTCTCTGAATATAACATCATCATCGGCTGTGTATCCCGAGAAAGGTGAAATATTGCATTTGTAACAAAAATATACGGACACAAATCGAGACTGCTACTAAGAAATGCTTAGTGGTACTCGAACATACCGTGTAACGTAAGGGCGGTTTCGCACTACGTCCGATCAGAATCCGATCCGAATCCAAGAAATGCCGGTCCGAAGTGACCATAGTCCTACATATTTGTATAAGGGGTTGCACACTAAATCCGAATTTAGAACATTTCCGATTCGGATTGAAGTCGGATCTTTAATTCGGATTCGGATCGGATGTAATGCGAAACCGCTCTAAGCAGAAAGTAAACAATTAGGAATTCAAGATCATTATAAAAAGTGTCATTGGCCAACATCACGTCCCAATAGTCGTGTATTCTGTACTTAAGAAAATCGTAATCAGTTTTAGTGTGTAGTTAACTTTCCTGGTCCACTGGCTATCCCAGAAGACTCATCCACTCTAAAAATTCTTTCATTAAGAGAAATGCACTTAGCTGCACTCATACTGAAAGCATCTAGCTCAGAAAATACTAATATTTCAGGTTTATTTTTCTTTTTCCTATTTCCTAATGGTTCAAGCACTTTTCGCTTACGACAGCAAGCTTTTACCTTCATCCACTTCAAAATACTCGTATTATTTAAATAACTTAAGTTAATTTTGCCATTCCTTAGAAATTACTGATCTCCCTTTCTTGAAATATTCGCCGGATGGGAATCCATTAACCTCTGAGCACATCCGACTCATCACGACTACTTATTACAAATTATTAGTACTTATGTAAACCTATAAGCATAATCAGGCTTAATGATCCCTATGCTGGGACACGAGTCTCCTCTCTGTGAGAGTGAGTGGGCTTTTAACTACCACGCGGGCACAGTGCGGGTTGGTAGATGTTTCTGTGTAGATGTTCTTCGAATTTTCGTTGTAGGACATGCCGGTTTCCTCACAAGGAAAACAGTTTCCTTCACCGTTTTTGAGAGCAGTGGTGATGAAATTATTTACACAAAGTAAAGCGCGCCTGTCTGGGTTTGAACCTACTACCTAAAAATCTTAAATCGCGGCTGTTACCACTCAGCCACCACTGCTCTCAAAATAGACCTACAAAATGGATGCCAATCCCTCTTAACCATCATAAAAGCAAAACTTATTTCAAAGTTATGAAATTATCAAATATTAAACAATCTTCATTACAGCGACCACCTTGTTTATAACTTTGATTAGTAGGTAGTAAAACTTCGGTGCTAAGTTTTGTGCGACAACAATTTGACGAGGCGATTGTTGAAATGTTAATTTCCTGCAGAAACAAACTTCTCATTTGTTTTCGTGAAAATGGTGCCAACGGCTGTACGCCAAAACCAAGGTTGTGATCATAAAACACTAATTTTAAGATCACCGAACGAAAGCACATTACATTGCACCAAACAATATGGAAGTAATATATTTTTTTTATAAGATCGAACTTGAGGAACGAACCCACCCACAAGGCAGTCTAAAGCAACGTCCTTTTATATTTTACTAGCTGCGCCCCGCGGTTTCACCCGCATAAGTTTCGATCCCGTGGGAATATCGGTATAAAAAGTAACCTATGTGTTAATCCAGGGTGCCAGCTACCTCCATACAATTTTTTTTTGAAATAGGTCTAGCCGTTTGTGGGTGAAGAAGTAACAAACATACAAACACACTCACAAGCTTTCGCCTTAATAATATTAGTGTGATCACAAGCTTGTGCCCGCAAATTCGCCCGCTCCATAACTGATCAGCTATCTGCCAGTGAAAGTCCCGTTAAAATCGGTCTAGCCGTTTCGGAGATAAGGCGGAATAAACAAACAGACAAATGATTTTTTGTTTTATGTAGCTTAGGTAGATATGCTCTCATAAATGCATTTAGTAAAATGCTGTCTGTTATTTTAATAGGTACTACACGCAGACACCTCAATTTTATTTGTTTGTAAATATTTCAAAACATTTTAATTCACGTTAGGAATTCTAGCACTACATTTCACACAGTAAATATTTCTAACATTCTTAGTCCACGTAAATCCGATTTAAAAATAGGGGGACATTTCTTGCTCCTATTTCCACGGTTCGTCGCGTTTTTCAGGCACTCCGAGCTGTCAAGGTGATAATGAATGTGGTACAACTGAAATTCCGCTTGTCAACAGCACACAACATCTGACGGAAATACGACTAGGAGTGCTTTAAAGGCTTTGTATTTTAAACTGCGTTTCTCGGTAACATTGTGATTATTTTGAAATTTATTTTGTTTGGTTAAATTCTATCTACTCATTGAGATTGGACGATAACGTTGACAACATTGACTGATATTGAATAAATTACTTGTATATTCGAAAGGAAATATTATCCCGGATAATTAAAGACCTGATACACCCGGAAGAAGTGAGCACAGCTAGATTAACAATGAGCACGAACTCGTTATAGCACTTTTCTCAAAGGATGAAATTATTGTTGGTAGCCATTTATGCAAAGGCAGCTTGTGTTCTTGGCTTATTTATTTATTTGTAAACATATCGCTCATTAGGATAAACATCGACATAAATGTATTTTTTCCCAAAAAATGAGTTAAATATGACAAATCACTTAGAAAGCGTATTTACGTTAGGAAAGCAAAGACTTTAAAAAAAAAAGTAGCAGTTACGTTTATGTTTCTCCAAATGGGCGGTATAATTATACTTTATTGTACACCAGCAAATACGTAACAAAAAATACGTTTATTACTACAAAACATGCTAATGGGTGGCCTTATCGCTTTCTGCGATCTCTTCCAGGCAACCTTGGAATGGACAGTGATTGCGATAGACTAGTTCGGGTCGGCATGATTTGGCACAGCCGGGCGGCAAAGTCGAATAAATTTAGATGGTGCACTAAAAGCATGTATTTTAACAAAGAGCTTACGCAGTAACCTTCCCTTATTTACATTTTAAAACGAAAAATATTGACAAACCTTACAACATCTACCTTATCTTTAAACTGTTTCATGCATCCATTGAATTTTCAAGTACATTGTAAAAATGAAACGTGTCCCGGCTTCGCGCTTCCTTCGTTGACACCTTGCGTTTACCGGAGAAGATACGTATGTTTTTTTTATAGAAATATCTGATTATTATGAAGTGCAAATGTTACTGTGAAATATGTTATTATGATATCGTTAGAGCTGGGTTGTTACGGGAAATGATGACGATATATTTTGTTGGTTTGTCTTGAACTAGTTATTAGGACTGTTGGATTTTCTGTAGGTATAATAAAAATTTAATAGTCATAGGCATTAACATATATTTTAGAGCTCTTTTCAACCATCCCTTTCCTCCAACTTGAAACGATTTGCACCATAATCAAATCAACAATCGTGATAGTCAACATCACCTCATTTGTCACAATTCTGTACCAAATTCCAAAAGACATTTTCGGGGTGGAAAAGGACAATTTTTTTACCGTAGCAAAGCCCAGATCGTTTCATTATCCTTACCGCTCACAATTACACAAAGCCTCTTGTTTACACCGTGATTTTTGGAGTACAAGAGGCAAAGAGCTCGCATTCATCCTTGTTTAGACGAAAAACAAAAAGAAATGTCAGAATAGGTCACTTAAACATAGCTAAGGCGAAGAAGCTTAAATATAACAAACCCAGTGAAGATGAAGATCTAAAGGAACGCTCGGGGCTACCCGTGTCGCAACTTAAGGGCACACGCTTCACACCCGATCCACGTGACAAGACGAAAGATGGACTTGTTTGGTTAACAAATAGCACGTCCTATTTTTGACTTTGATCGGATTATTAAACTGAAGAATCCGATCTTAGAAAAGGCCGTCGAAAATTATATGTTTGCCAAAAAGATATTAAAATACGCTAGCC
Organism: Amphipoea oculea; assembly: GCA_945859645.1. Classification (NCBI taxonomy): domain Eukaryota; kingdom Metazoa; phylum Arthropoda; class Insecta; order Lepidoptera; family Noctuidae; genus Amphipoea; species Amphipoea oculea. Next base: position 10,447,250 of record OX243876.1, read on the forward strand.
GTAACCTCGATTTTAAGCTTCGGGCAAAATCTTGTGGATAATTGAAAAGTTTACTCGATGTTGCGAATGTAATGTTAAACTATTACAGAGGTATTACTAAACTGTGTAGTTTATGTTTTTAATACAGATAAATTAGCTTCGTGCTACGTGAAAACTTTAAAGTTATTTACAACGTACGGACTTACGTTAGTGAGTTACTATAAAGTTTTGTCAAGCATGTTGGCAAGTTAGGAGGGCAAATTGTTGTTTTGGATTGTTTTTGATTTATAATAAAATCTGTTTAGCCATTTAATTTCCGAACAATACAAACAGCATCCCGATAGTCATCAATAACTACCGAATAACCGAGCCGAACTGAATAACCGAGTTCGCTCCATCTATACAATATGTAGTAAAGTACTGGCATTTTTTTTATCGTCATACCATTCGCGCAAAACCACCGCAAACCTTTGACACCCGTTCATTGTATTATCAAAACAGAATTGGAAGCTCTAAAATATTGGGGTTTTTTTTGACAAGTTTTATTTTGTGTATTAAACTAAAAAAACTTTTTAACAAAAAAATTAAACCTCCGAAAAAGCTGAAAAGCAAAAAATAAAAACCTTTTTTTATTTTACCTTAATAAATAAGTTCTTAAACTAATGCAAGTATACCTAAGTAATTTTGAGTCGGCGCCAAACAAGCAACTTAATATCGTTGCGAGTGGTCATGCGCAGAGCGCATTTTTTGTTTGGAATGTTATATTTATCGCTGGAGATTTCACGTTGCATTATTAATTTGATTTGGTTATTTCTTTAAATTTAAGGTAATTTAGTGATCATTGTTCATTGATTGTTTGGCGCCGACTCAAAATTTCTTAGGTATACTTGCATTAGTTTAAGAACTTATTTATTAAGGTAAAATAAAAAAAGGTTTTTATTTTTTGCTTTTCAGCTTTTTCGGAGGTTTAATTTTTTTGTTAAAAAGTTTTTATTTTATAATTTTTTGAGGCTATAATATACTAATTACTTACTACATGCTTAATTTTTGACTACTTTTAAAATAGCTACCTACCTTACTTTAGATATTAACTGTTATATAATCCTACTTTTACTTAAAAAAACAGGCTTTATATACCAACATAGATAGGCCTTTTATTTTAATTGTAATACACAGCTCAGCATTAAAATCTGTGAATGAACAATAAATCACCCCTATTTTCCCACCCTTAGGGTAGGAATTTTTTTTCCAAATTTACATGGGACCAACTTTGAGGTATGTCCTATCCAATAAAAAAAGAATTATCAAAATCGGACTATGTACTTTGTAAAAAGTTATGCGTGCTCATACATTACAATCAGTGAGTGAACAATCAATCATCCCCTGTTTTCCTACCCTTAGGGTTGGATTTTTTTTTCCAAATTTATATGGGACCAACTTCGGGGTATATCCTTTCCAATAGAAAAAGAATTATCAAAATCGGACTGCTCTGTAAAAAGTTATGCGTGATCATACATAAAAAAAAAAAAAAAAAAAAATATACGCGTCGAATTGATAACCTCCTCCGTTTTTTCGTCGGTTAAAAAAATGTGATTGTGACGGGATAATATTATTGCTACCTAATCAAATTGTCTCTTTTCATGATATATGAAATGAAAACACACGATGAAAATACTTATATATAATTTTTTAATTCTGACTTAGCGAATGGACCATAGTTATAAGAACTTCTATGGGTAGGACGCTTGTACTTGGTATTTAATCTTTTAAACATTAAACTCGTGACGTTAGTAGTAGGTACCTATTATAAATGGAACCTGCTAGGACAACAGGCAAAGTTGACGCCTTAGTATAAGGTTTGAAGTACAAACTTGTCTGAATTGAGAGGGAAATAGCAGTCGTCCCTTCAATATTGAATGTGTGTGCTTCTTTACCTGGACGTCTTAAAACCGACTCAGGACCCAGGGGTTGGTTGAAGGAAAAGAAAATAGCCAGTTTAGGTGGCGATTCAATGATGTCTGCCCGGAGTAAGTGTGGTGCTGTTCCAGAAACTATGGGACATTTAATATCGTGTCCTAGGTATCTTATTGTATGTACGTTACAGAAACTGATAGACACTGCTGAAGGCGCCAAACTAATAGCCGAATTATGGGCCGCTTCCATTTAGATTGCCATCGACACGCTAAGAATAAGAACATTGATTGACGTTTACTGCACTTTTCTGACCAATTGATTCTCCCAGTGGCCTCTCCTAACATTAGGTCCACTCTTATAAAATTAACCTGGGTTTTATCTCAGGCACCAACAAAGAGTGAGGAGCGCATAGCACACGAACAAAGGCCCACGGCCGGTATTATTTGAGAATGAATGAGGTTCGCGAGATATGCACCACTTTCAGCTTGATGTTTTTGATTGTTTAGTTACCTTTGTTTATGTTAATTGAATTGGTTAATAATAAAATTATTGTGGCTCGATGACCTATATTTTGTGGCTATAGGTGAGATTATACGTAAGAGTTTCTTCCGGAAACGAAAAAATTCTAAGTATTTTATTCCTATGGAATAAAAACCGTTAAACGATACTAATGGAAAGTTCGACGATATTTTTTTTTTAATGGCAGAATTTCAAAAACACCTCACCTCATAAATACCATTTTACACCTATAATGAATGTTTTAAACACGTGCACACAAGTTAATTAATTAATGAACTTTACAGAAATGACCTGATTAGCATCCTGTTTATGCAAAACCCGTTGCTGCGGTTATGGCCGCAGATTTATACCGGTATTGGATTAAAATATTCTGTAATAAATATAACGTAATGGAAATCTCGATTAAAAATGTAAGCTGAGCTTTAAAACCATACTCGAATTCTCTAAAATCATTCGAAATGGTTTTACCTTTACCATCGAAATAGACATCAACTTTCATTTGAATAAATTAGGCATGCCGTCTCACTGTATCTTTGTGTGTTAGCAACGGCTCCTACATCGAAACACAAATTCCTTAAAAACACCTCTTGAATATAAATTTTTGGGATGCACGAAGAAGCCTCCTCGTGTAGCGCAGTTTGTTCCGCCAGTTATTCAACTGAACCGAGCGCTCGGCACATCCTAGACAGTCACACCCAACTCCTTATTTAACTGGCCAATTCTACTAACGGGTAACGCGGGCTAACGCCCGCCTGGTTTGAGACCACCCTCCCACCGGAGTCAGGCAGCCTGCTGTGTTTCGTCGATGCGTGGGAGTTCCAGTGCCTCAGGCATATTCTGGGCACGCTCATTCCATCATAGACCTCATCCATCGCTTTCCATCAGACTTGATCGAGGTCAAGAGCGGGCCTATACAGCAATAAAAAAAAATAAAAAAAACTCGCTAAAAAGTCTCTATTGACATAATTTTAGGAAAAAAATCCATAACCATTTCTTTTTTCAACACAGAAAACTAAAAAACTAAAATTAAACAATTTTCCCAGTACCAGATTAAGAATGTAACTTTTTCTGCCCTCAGGAAATCTTAACAATTTCCAGAGCTAGTGTTAATTTCATTCTCCACTGAACTTAAGTTTTTATCGTTAACTCTCCGGGAGTATATAACTGTAGAAACTTTTAATTTTCTCGCTTCAGAACTAGTTATGTTTTAATTATTCTGTGAAGCGTGTGACAAGGAAATCACAAGTTTGTAACATGCATAGTACGTGTGCGTTTGAGTTTACTTCTTGGGGCCAAACTTTTGGAGTTGTTTTGGTAAAAACCAGGGTTTTTTAACTTTTGAGGCTTATCTTTAAGGATTTTTATTATTCTACATACAATCGAGTTAGAAACCGATTAATAAGAAAAAAAAGAGGCGTTTATTTTATTATCATATCGTAATTCATAATCATTTATTTGTCAGAATATGGTACACCCGCCAGCACATCAAGCTACCAGAAACTGTCAAATTTTCCCAATCAACCTTGGACCTTACGGTTTAGCGATAAATTTGAAAATCTATTAAAGATATTTGACAGATTGTAGTAGCTTGATGTGCTTGCATCTGTACATTGTTATGGTCTTAAGATTGGTCAATGGGATCATCACATGCTGCCAAGTGTGACGTGCAAATATTTGGTACATACATTTGTTACAGGACAGAGATTATTACCTCTGCGGTTACAAACCTATTTTTTTAGTTCATAATTATGATTCTATCAATATTGATTCTGAGTTTTTTAAGCTTTGGTTTTTTTTATAAACGCTATTTAGCGATATTGAAAGAATGTGTGAACTAAGTAAAATCGTACTGTTTTTGAGGTCCCAGGCGAACAATCATGGAATGAAAAGACTAACAGATTATAAAGGATGTAATTTCAAGCTAGAATGTAATTATTAAAGTTGAACAGCCTTCGGAAGGTAAATTCCGAACATCACATCACACAGTCCTCGTTTTAATTGGATTTCCTTCAAACTAATAAATTAGCAACGAGAAGATAATCGGATCTTCTGAAGAAAACTTTATGCGAGTTTTAGTACTTAGTTTTAGACATCAGCGCAAACTTGGCTTCTGACTAAGATTGATTAAAAATATTGGTTTCTTTGTTTGACAGGGGAATTCAGAAAGGGATGAAAGAAGTTCAAGCTTGTCAAATTAACTAAACATGACTTTGAAGTTGGAACGATGTGTAACGCCGCGGCGTTGCCGTGCAAAGACAATTAAAGTGTTATGTGTTACTACTTATAAATTAGTTTCTAATGCATGGTATCAAAATTTCGATTTAGTCATATTAAGAAAAATAACATAACATCACGCCAGTCCCATCCCTTGCCCAAAGGGTTAGGCAGAGGTGTACCTATAGTAGGTACAGCAACATTTTGCCAGATATGTTGAAATCCCATGTAATGGGGGGCGAGCCTATTTCCATCCACCGAGCACCAATCCAGACTCCGGGCTGCTACTGTGAAATTCAAGATGGAAAAATCTATTAACACTTTGCCTGAACCGGGAATAGAACCCAGGATCTCATTCTCAGCAGTAGCGCTTGCGACCACTTGACCAACAAGGCAGAAACACTAGGAATATACACTGCATTTTAAAAAAATATGGTTCTGTTTCGTCAAAAAACAGTGGTACCTATTAATAATATTATTACAGTGTTTTGTTATAACAATCGCAAAGAACCAAAGAATGTAAGAATAAGACATGCTGAATGCCGTGTTTTGTTTGTTTTAACAATAAAATTAATTTCATGCAGATCACATGTCCAGTATTTTATTAAAAAATAAAATACAAGCTCAATAATGAACATATTATTATCCAACATTCAAAGACATCCGACAGATTATTTAAGATTTGATGGGCAATTTTCTAAGAAAAAGAGAAAATCCTAACTTCTGAATGCTGCTAATTTTTTTTAATAAATGGTATTGTCATTGCACGGCAATGCGATGATTTGCTTTAAAAACAAATGAGTTTGCTTTTGAATTCTCTGTCACTTGAGCCAGACTGTGTCAAAGTTTCTGCTTCGTTTATTCTGCAAATAAAAGATGTTTAGTTTAGCCGGCGCCGAACAATCGGGCCATTGATTTTATCGAGTGAAACTTGTACTGCATTTGGATAAAGGCGAGGCTGACACAAGTTTCAATGTTTCAGACAATAGGCGAACTCAAAAGTTGAACGAGGCAATTGAACAAGTTCTCAAAGACAAGTTCCAGCCAGGATTATTAATCAAAACAATGAGCGCTTGCTGATAAGTTTCATAGAGGCTTTTGTGGTGCAGTTCGCCATCAGTAGCTTGGAGCTGGGATATAGGTGAATAGAGAAACAAATCGTGCAGTTTTCATTAGAAACGTTAAAAAGACACGTCAAAACGTCACAAGTAACATTAGCTATTTATAAACGTTGCTTAAAATTAAGAGCTGTTTAAACGTCAAAACTTTATGGCTATTAGTCGCTAATCATTAATTAACTTTAAGCAACGTTTATAAATAAACTCCTGCGTAATTAACTTAAAGCAACGTTTATAACTAAACTCCGAAGTTGTCACCCAAAAACCCTCCCCCATTTTCTTTATTCAGTAGCCGCTGTCATTTTCCTCAAGTGAGACTGGTGACGTACCTCGTTGGTTTCCAAATGATTGGCGAAATCTCATTTATTGTATACAAAACGATATTTATAACAATCCCTTCAATAGCTTTTCAAAATAATCATTATCATAATAAAATTAATCATTATCATAATCTGTTTGCTATATGACAGTTAATAATATCAAAGTTTCGAATCGAAAATATATTGGCACGTGGGCGAGTTATATTGATCAGTATTTTAACAGGAATATTGAAAACTAGAAGCGCCCCGCGGTTTCACTCGCATACGTTTTGATCCTGTGGGAATACCGGGATAAAAAGTATCCTATGTGTAAATCCTGGTTAAACTGTGTGACTAATTTCATCCAAATCCATTCAGTAGTTTTGTGTGAAAGAGCAACAAACATCCATCCATTCTCACAAACTTTCGCCTTTTTAATATTAGTAGGTGGTTATAAACTATCTGTTCGTCTAATTTCATCCAAATCCATTCAGTAGTTTTTGTGTGAAAGAGTAACAAACATCCATCCATCCTCGCAAACATTCGCCTTTATAATATTAGTAGGATTACTAGAGATTTCAAGTAATATAGGTCCTTGAAACTTAATAACAGTGTTCTAAACTTCAAAGGTAGAACTTCACACCACAAACACAAGAAAATTGGTCCACACAAACTATGGGTCGTTTCGATATAAGGCTGCGAACAGACTAGTCGATTTAAATACAGATATTAATTTTGTTGAAACTGGAAAAGGTCGCACCGTCGTAAACCAGAAAACAGCTGCATCTCATACCTTTTAATTCATAAAACCTTTTCAAATTTATGAGACGTTTCTAACAAGGCCATTGTAATAGTTATTTAATAAATTATATATTATGATTTTTTTTGTAAGTAGTTTTATACAAACACTTATTATGATAGCCTGTAATGTTCACACTGCTGGGATATAGGCCTCCTCTCTTAGAGAAGGAGTGGTTAGGGTCCAGGAAACTAGGACGAAATCTTGAGGTACTTTCAGAATAAACTTTCTAAAATATTTTGTAACTTCCAATAGTTATTAATTCAAAAGAACAGCAAATGCGTTCATTAACCAAAACTCTCGCATTGCTGTTAGACAATACCCCTCTGCTTCATATAACACTACGATAGCCAGAAAAACATACTGGTACAATATTTTAACAAAACTTTAGTGTGTCTAAACTATAGAAGTTTTCAAAAAGTTACCACTGAGGCAATCTGGTGACCGCCTAAGATTTTCGTAGGTAAAGTGGTTCGGAAAGGCCACGTTAGTGGGTAGAACTCGCCTAGTTAGATTTAATCATGTTAATAACTGTGACGTCATTATAGTGACGTCGCCTTTAATTGGAAATGTAGCCAGTGTGTCGTGTTACTTTACCGTTGGGTGGTTTATGAAGCTCTTTATTTTAAAGCTATTATTGAGGTTAGTGTTTCAAGAGTTATTTTTTGGGAGGTATAAAGTTTTTTATGCTTAGATGAAGTGATGAATGTTGGTTGAGTGTTTGAATTTGAGTAGGTATACATATTATAGCATTAATACTTTGATTTACACGGTTCCTCAATATTGAGGAATTAGAACAAAAAAAAAAACAGTAAACTGAAACAATGACTATACAATCTATTGATTTATTTCTTTTAATGTTAAATTATTTTATTGTAATGATCTAATGTTTGATTAAACTATAAACTCCCCTGCTAACAATTACCCCAAAATCCGACGAAATTTTTTAGTAACACGGAATTAGCCAAAAAACACGTAACCAACCAATTACTAAAATCAGCGCACCTACATAAACCACAAAAAACCTCTAACTATATTTAATAAAAAAAAATGCGTAAATGAAACACAAGTAACTAAATGGCATGCATGCAAGCCTGTAATGGCGCAAAGTGCATTCAACCACAGCCTACTAAAATGGGTTACAGTATAATGACTTGGATTGGATTTGTTTGTCGGGTCAAAGGTGAAGGAACTCTTGCGTGATCGGCTGTATTGCGACTCAGACTGCATAGACGACGATGTTAGAAATGTGTGTGGAAAATGTGGTGGAGGAGGCATTACATTGATTTACTTACTAGCTGTGCCCGCGACTTCGTTCGCTCGGATGTCGAAAAACAAATTGGATTTCATGGGTTTCAATTTTTTGCACGGAACCCTAATTATTAAAAAAAAAATAAAAGTTGCCTAAGTTACTTCTTTTTGCCGTTTTAGAGACTAGCCGGAACTAACAGTCGGACAAAAAAAATTAAGTATGTTTTTTTGGTATCCACACTTAAAATATTATAAATTCGAAAGTAACTCTGTCTGTCTGTCTGTATGTTACCTTTTCATACCTAAACGGCTGAACCGATTTAGATGAAATTTGGTATAGAGATAGTTTGAGTCCCGGAAAAGGACATAGGGTACTTTTTATCCCGATGTTCCTACGGGATTGAGACTTATGCGGGTGGAACCGCGGGGCGCAGCTAGTTGTATATACTTTCAATAAAACTTATGCTCCACCTTCTATCCTGCTCTTTGTGCCCCAAACCATGCAGCCAAAGTGACCTCTGCGCTGCCACCCATAACGCCGTAGAAGTGGCGAAGTTTTGGGACAGCAAAGTTTTAATAACTGTCGTGCTAGCGACACGAACAAGAAGTAGAAGACTTGTAATAATTTCTTGTTTTAAAATAATACCATGTAGTACACACTTAGCAATCAGATTGTTGATGGCGAAATGATGTAACAAGTTGACACGTTGACGCTTATACCCGTGAATGCTTCCTTGAGTTCAGATACACACCTTGTGAACTCTAGCTCACTATACCGTCTACGGTGTAGTTCCAGCGAAGCGTTATATTATACATGAAAGGTTGTCATCATTTCGCTCATCCATGCGTACAATAAAGTTACTTAATGCCAAAGACCTTCGCCTTGAAGTGTCTACATAATTTTTTTATTTATTTGTCTTTTGAAAATTGATATTTTTGTTAAAATCGTACCTTCTCTTTTGTGGCTTGAAAAAATATGAGAGCCGTTAATTTTAAACCGGTAGCCGTTAGGAATACAAATAATTGAGGAAAATACCGGTAACATCAATAACAGGGGCCCGTAGCTAAATAATAACAGCCGCACAGATCAATAGACCCGGTTAAGCTACGCTTGCCGTGGTTAGTCTGTGGATAGGTGACCATCTTTACATACCAAGACCCCTCCGTGCCTCGGAAAGCACGCTACGCCGTTGATCCCGGCTGTCATTCGTGGATCTTTGACAGTCGTTATGGGTAGTCAGAAGCCCGAAAGTCTGACAACCAGTCTTACCACGGGGTATCGCATTACCCAGTGGGTTGCAGAGGTCAGATAGGCAGTCGCGCCATGTATAATAATGGTACTCAGCTGCATCCGGTTAAACTGGAAGCCGACTGCAACATAGTTGGGAAAAGGCTAGGCAGATGATGATCAGTCGTAATTTTACGTCATAAAACTCTTCAAAGCAAAATGTCCTAAATAAATAAACAACATTGAAGTTGTTGGATTTATGACAGCTGAGCAAGGAAGACTGACAACATTACCTACCTAAAATATTGCAATATTTATTTTTCCGGAAACTTTTTTTATATCTGCTTAATTAATTGTCTTTCTATTTGAAAGATACGAATTAAAATGATTAAATTAAAATGTTACCCCCTTACTAATAAACGTATTATATCGTCAGTAATTTGACTTTCGAATGAAGAAGACAAAGCGTTGTGTAACTATACAGACGATATACAACGTTTATTAGTAAGGAGATTAGTAAAAACAACATGACTTTCACCTTGCTCTCTATATAGTTCAGTCAAATAAAATCCATGAACTCGACCTGTACTATTTATCTAAACGAACGTCTGCCTAATGAAAACGGATTAGTTGCGACCTAACTATTTATGTGCGCCCAAGTTACGATCCCTTGTCGTACGTGTCAAGAATTCAGTAAGTGACACCTAGGATACTAACTTAGTGTTAGCCGAAGGGACTTGAATACTTAATAAGGTAAATGTAGTCAACTGTGTGTGTGTGTGTGCTATGTTACTGTAACTTAAGAGCGTTTACGACGTACAGCATTTCATACGAACGAGCCTTTGCTTTTCGAAATGAATAAACCGATTCTAATAAAACTTCATACGCATAAGCAGGATACAAAGATGTAAAAAGTTAGTAAAGAACATTTTCGAAATGTCTTATTTAAAAAGAGATTTGTTTTTCTACGGAAAATTTAAAATCGGTTTAATTTAAAATATTCTTAACTAACTTTTTAGATCTTTGTATCCTGCTTATGCGTACGAAGTTTAATTAAAATCGGTTCATTCATTTCGAAAAACAAGAGCTTGAAAGTTTGTCTGAAATGCCGTACGTCGTAAACGCTAGTAGATAATAATAAAAAAAAAATTGTCATATTTTTGTCTATAGCCCACTCCCTCTTGAAGAGAGGATGCCTGTGTCCCAGCAGTGGCAACATTATAGGTTGATTATGATGTCTAAGTCATTGTACAGCAGAGTCAAAACAGTTATGTTAGGTTGGAAGTAGAACAGTTTTGAAGCATGCGCACTGCCTTTGTTTTTATAGAGAGATTGTCTATCTGTCTGTCTAAAATCTAGTACCCACTTGAAAGCTCCAATTTAGCGGTTTACCAACTTTCTTTCTAAGGAAGATGTTGATCCATCCAAATAGTTGTCTTACTAATTTAGCCCTTGTCATACATATAGACGTGTGTCACCTACATACAGAGATTTGGTCAAGGATGGTCTATTGTGCCGAATACGGAAAAGATATCGAAATTTTTATGTCAATACCTTCTAATTCAACTACTTATAGAGGTATGAGGAACAGGGTGTAAAGTTCATTCAACCTCCATAGAAAAGGGAGGATCCTCCGACCAGACGGGTGTTGTGTCTGGCGGGCAACTGCCCAATGAGTCATGTCGGGCTGTTGTGTCTATGCTAGTTGCGCGGTAAACTCTACTTGCGCGATGCAGGATTTGCGTGACGTCAGTATGACGCGTTGTTCGCATGTGGCGTTGTAGATACCGCTACATACTAAAACCGAAAGATTTATACTTTATGCCCTTTTCCTTCATTGCCATGATTGATTTTTGTAGCGTAGATAACCAGCTATGAGTATATTTTACGACTGTACAAATAAAAGTGGTTAAGTAGACGTGGCGGTAATAATAGAGACTTTTTTACGATTCGATGAGACGGGAATAAAAGCGGGGAGTTTTTGAAGTAAGTACACGTGGCGACGCCGACGACTCGACGTAGCAGGACTCGACGTCAAGGGAAATAAATCCCTTTCATTCTCATGTTATTTATTTATTTTATTATTTATGTACACACAGTAAAATGAATACAGATAGGACATATTAGTGTTGGGTACAAAGGTACTGCTTATTATTTAAGAAATTTCTTCCAGCAGATCTGCGAAAGGAGAAATGAAAAAGAAATGTCGACAATAGTGTGTGAGAACAAGAAGAGATGCTTATAAATTATGAAGATTACTATAGATATTTTATGATGGGCGAGGTATTATGTTTGTCTTTGCGCCTGATCTCTCTCTGGTCGTGTCGGATTGCCGTCCCAACGGACAATGATAGTGAGGGAACAGAGAGTGTACCTGTGTCTGCGCCCACACTTGTGCACTATAATATCTCGCGCCCCGATGGCTAGTCTCCACTGAGATTGCCTACAGTATTTGTCTGTCCTTCCCCTTTTTAATCCATCCATAGGTTGTATTTAAAAGATCGCTCTTAGCGATAGACCACCCTTTGTAAAGTTTCTATATTTATGTCTGTAATTTATATGGTGTACATAATAAAGAGTATTCTCTTCTATTCTATTCTATTGATCGCCATGGCCAACATTCGGTCTGAAGGACTTTATGTTATTTTATGTTTGTATTACATAATTTCACGAACTTTAGTTAAATTATCTGCTCTAGAGTCTGCATAATTAGATATAGCGTTAATGTGATGACAATACTTACTTTTACAACTGATATATTCAAGTCTTGCTAACTGACGAGAATAAATAACGATAATTGCTTTTTATTAATCTTGAAGATTACTGCATCGATAAAAATTCTAACACAAAAAACTTTGTAAACATATAACAAACAGTGCTCACTCAAATTCGTAGCTCCATAACAACTTTACACAAGCGTTCCTTAATTTATAGACAATGGATATCCGCAAGATAGTGGTGTCTAGCCGACAAATTTACAGTCTCGACACTACCATGTTGTTTTCTTACTACAAATGTTTTAAGTTCTTTACAAAGCCTACGATGCCTTTTAAGCCTTACGATGTTATTTTGTACGGATTTACAATACCTTCTTGATCCTTAAGACATGTCCGTCTATGTATATTTTTTAAGAAAACACTTTAAAAAAAATATGAGGTTAATTTTCTAATTTTCTACCATACAATCCTACTCTACTACGAAACTTACTTTAAGAATATCATTCAGGCAGCTAGTTGAACGGTGCCGTTTAGTTAAAAGGCTAGGCAAAGGTTAATTGAATGGTTAATTAAGCCAGTTGGCGGCGACTTATACATAGTGTAATTGAAATGACTGAAATTGAGTCATTGTCACTATCATCAACTTTTTACTACACTGGAATCGCGAAAAAAAAAGATAAAATCAGCTGATCTATATATTTAAGTTTGCATAACTTGACAAAATGTATCGAACGGTCGATATATTATGTAAAAATCTCACCGTGAAAACTAAGGAGAAGTGAGTTTGACGTTGCTGTCAATAGTGTTATCATCTGCCTAGCCTTTTCCCAACTATGTTGTGGTCGGCTTCCAGTCTGACCGGATGCAGCTGAATACCAGTATTTTACATGGAGCGACTGCCTATCTGACCTCCACAACCCAGTTACTGTGTAATACGATACCCCTTGGTAAGGCTGGTTGTCAGATTTTTTGGCTTCTGACTACCCGTAACGACTGTCAAATATCCACGTGTGACAGCCAGGACCAACGGTTTAACGTGCTTTTCGAGACACGGAGGGGTCTCGGTATGTAAAGATGGTCACCCATCCACACACCAACCGCGGCAAGCGTAGCTTAACCTGATCGGTCGACCTGTGCTGCTGTTATTATTTATTCGATAATGTTAATCTGTCAAGCTCCGCTAATGAGACACAATTGATTTTCTATTGTTTCGTCGCCGATCGGCGAACCGCGCCGCTTGACCGGTTAATAATCAACCTATTTTATTAAAATGTTACAATGAAAACTTAAGTGAAGTGAGCTGTCAATCGCTAGCATCAGGTGGAATGACAGCTCACTTCTAGCTTACTTCACTTAAGTTTTACGGTTAAATGTTTACAGAATAGACAGTAGGTATCAGTTTTTTTAATATAGTCAAATCAAAATAATTTATTTGCTCGAAACATGGTATGTATAAATGTAGAGACGTAGGTACTAACATTTTTAATTTTTTAAACAAGACAAGTCGGGGAATTAGTGTTGTGTACGAAACAGTATAGCAGAAAACAACTAGCTACAGTTTGGCAAGAAAGTCCTGAAACGGAACTAAAATATTTAATCATTGGCAACACTCGCTCTGCCTCGTCGAGTAAGGTACATAATCTGTCATTTCTTGTAATCGGTGACTGTTTCTCGTGTTTATTTTTATTTATTTGCGTTATTGTGGTGATACTTGTGACCCATTGTGTTCATAATGAACAGATCTGTTATTCGCAGCTCCGCGAGAGCGATAATTTATAAAGTGTACGTGAAATGTTTGGTGGAACTCGAGGCCGGACAAATTTTATCCGATCTCAACGATGTGTTTAAAAGAACCGCTGAAATGAGAGGTAAAATTATATTTTATACATGTAATCAGATGCAATGTGTGTATTTCAAGGTGCAATATCTATCATAAACCTTTCATACAATTACTAATATGTACATCCACAAAGTTGAGGTTATGTTTACAAAACACATTCGGAATGCAGCGCGTTCGTATAATTTTGATACTTTTGGTTTGATAATTATTTCATTTTTAATTCATTATAATAAGTAATTGCAAATGTTCAGTTATTTTTACTTTATTATTCTAGGCAGTGGCTAAACAAGCGCTTCAGAGCATTTCAGTTACCGACTGCAAAAATTCACGTCAACATGTCAAGAAAATAGAGAAAGGTTATTTTCGAAGGGGGCAAACTCTGTATAGTGACGTTGAAAAAGTTATCATAAATGGATGAAGACTTTTCGGGAGTGGAATACTTAGAGGAAAACATTTTTGATTCTGATTAAAATTTTTATTCTAATTATTTTTTTAGTTTTTGTTTAGACTACCATTTCCTATTGAATTGATCTGGGGTCTTTTAAAACATAAAATTGTCTCACATAATGTGGGATTAGTTGACATCAAGGCATTTTGAAATACCTAATAACTTTTTTTTAATTCATTAAAATAAATAACCGCAAATGTTATCGTTATAGGCAGTGACTGAACAAGCGTTTCAGAGCTTTTCTTTTTTTCATAAAACCCGCCAATATTCACATTAAATGTAAAAAAAAATCTAAGTATCAAAACCGTTTTCGTCGTACTATATAGGGTTACAACATGCACGATAGTGGCGCCACCATTATTTTCACGACTTTTTTGCCAAGCTGTAATGCAATAATTTAATTATTTTAATTGAAATGTCAACTCATTACTTTTCAAACCTATTTTTATAATATTTCTCTAACTGTATTTTCTTTGCAGCTGGCAATAAAATGGTCTGCAATATTACTTACGTAATGCATTTATAATTCGTTTTAAACACGCTAGAAGTTACTATTATTGTATCAGAATGTTAACTTTCTTCACCATTTGCTCATTTTATGTGTGCAAACGGTTTAAAAGGCAAACGTATAAGTATACGAGTATTTTACCCTAATTTAAAATTTAATAAAACGTAGTTATTAGTTTCAGATTTCAAAGTACTTCGTTAGCCTCATAATAATGAACGGAGTCTAAACGAAATCTATCCACAGTTTTATTTCATCAAAATATTGCGGTTTTAATGAAGATAGGTTACTGCTTTAATGAAACTTTTAGTCCATAAAACGTGATTAAAGATCTTTTAGATTGAACATTAAAAGAGGTTAATTTATTAACAGTGAAATTAAACATTTTTGAAATAACACGGAACTGCTTTATGGTTTGTGTGAACGGACGATGTTGGGAGATGACTTTGCGATTTCTTTTCAATAGAAAATTAAAATTCTTAATCAAAATTAACTTCGAAACGTCCTTCATTGATCTTGATAGGCTTGGTTTAATAACCTTATGCTGGTTAAAGCAGGTATAGCAGGCCTTATGCTGGTCAACGTTAAGCATAATCAGCCTATAATGTTCCCACTGCTGGGACACAAGCCTCTTCTGTGAGAGGGAGTGGGCCATAATCCACCACGCGGGCCCAGTGCGGGTAGATGGATGTCACATGTCTTCGAATTTTTTGGTTCTAGGATATGCCAGTTTCCTTACGATGTTTCACCTCACCGTTTTGAGAGCATGTGTGTGTGTGTGTATTCGACGTTTACTTGGACGTATACATCCTTCCTCGCCAACATTTGTCCGAGTTTACTAATCTAGAACATTCTGCCACTCTTAATAGTAATCTAAAATATACTGCTATCATACTTTTGTCTTTCGATTGTCTAAATATTCTCAGGTAAATGATGTTTGAGATAACTTTGTTGTCATAACAACACAATAATTCACTTACATGGTAATATTAAAACTGTAACAAAAGTGAATATTGTTGGGTGTTTTACAAGAACTAGACATTTGTACAATAATTATTTTGTTGGTGGATAAAAAATAAAATAAATAATTATTTGCGTTTGCGAATTGAAGGTCCATCTGCTACTATATTTATTTCATCCCAACCATCAATTGTATATACCGGTTTCTGGATGTTCTAAGCCTTTATCCATGATGACCCTTAAAAACATGAACTTTAAAATATAGGTCTTCGGGAAAAAATACTCTAAAAATGATTGATTCGTAAGAAATTGATGAACCAGCATCGATGACAAGTGCCACTGTCTCCGAGCCTCAAGTGTGATTCTTGACATCTAAAGCCTGTTAGCAGCTTTTGATGTATCACCCAGTTCCGCAAAATTGACTTTCCAGGAGACATTTTTCATCTTGAAGTCAAGAAGAAAATCTTGGCGGATACTTCGTTATACTTACATAAAATCACATTCAATTATGACCAATAACAGAACACTGTTTTATTTAGTGGTGTATATATTTCTTTTCTGTTTATCAACTCCATAATATGGCATGGCAAAACTAGCATCGATACCATGATACTATAGTTTGCTTGCCACAAACATTAATTTACAAAATAATTAGCTGTAGTTGGTAACTTTGTCTGCGTGTACCTATTTTATTATTTTTGATAAAAATATCCATGTTGAAAGTTACCTATGTCCTTTTACAGGTCTATCCCACGCAATGCTTAAAGAATATTAGTAAAACATACCTTCCAATATACGAGTATAAGGAAAATAATGATAAACTTGTTATTGAAATGCTTAGAACGGCCTTTCGTTTGTTGTCCCCTGTAACCCTAATATGCTGTCAAATTTCATATCGATCAGTTCTGTGAGCTTAAAAAAATAACAGACAAATTAAAAACTAAAAGCGCATAAAAGTGAAAGGAATTTGCTTTGCCTTTGCTCAGAATAAACGGGCACAAAAAAGCGCGTAAACGAAACCACGTTGTGTTGCGAACTATCTTCGGTTCAACATTTAATCGGTCATTAGACGAAGTTTGTGAACCGAATTGGAATAAATGTTTCCACATACGGACGACTGATATCGGTAGCTGGATTTGTCACTGATAAATAGAAGATTACTTACTAGAATGCGCATGAAACAAAAGCTTGTCGTCACAGAGAAAAACGTCTAGAGATGGTAGTACTAATAAAATTCGGGGCGACGAAAGAGCGTTGAGTGCACAGTTTCTGTCATGGACTGCCCTCAAGGCCGTCAGTTTTTATACGTTACTAGCTTCTGACCGCAGCTTCGCTCGCAACCCCCAAACTTAAGAAATGCTGGGTTTCCCATACAAACTTTCATCTCCTACATACCCCCAATAGGTTTATTTTTGAGACAAAAAGTAGCCTACGTCCTTCCTCAAGATGCCATCTAACTCCTTGCCAAATTTTGTCGAAATCAGTTCATTGGTTTAGGCGTGAAAAGGTAACGTACAGACAGACATAGACAGATTACTATGTATTAGTATGGATTTATTTACTTATTGAAGTAAAACTTCTTTACGCACGCTTGACTTGGGGAGTAAGCTGGCGAACGCGTGACGTAAGCGTTACGAAAAGTGTGATCGGGCGAGGCGAACGGGAGTTGAGTGGGGGATATAAGCAAGAGAAAGCAGTGCGCGCGCACATTTTCTTTCTCTCTTCCTCTCATAACCAAATACATTTGAAGTTTCACTTCAGTCGTGTGGTCATAAGCACACTCGGTTTTTTTATTTTATTTTTAGGAAAACTTACATCTAAACAGATACAGTAAGTAATAGATCAAACAAAATAAGGTCAATTGCAAGTTTCCACGTGTAGCAATTTGTGTCGTGTTGTGGATTTGTGACGTAGTGCGTGTATACAGTGACACGCTTGGTTTGTATGGAAAGTGTTGACAATGCCGCCTGTAGTTGCGGCCGCCGAGGCATCTCCGTGCTCTGCTTGTCGGATTGCTATATGAAAGAAAAAGGGGTCTTCTATTTCCTATAATTTTTAGCAAGCTTAGGTACTCCTGGTCCGTTCACGTGACTATGCAACTTTCTCTCTCTCAATTATACATGGTTCTGCAGACCTATATTTTACCGTCTTCCACGTACGTGTCGAAAATACTGCACTTCACTGAAAGTATTGCGTTGTAGATATTGTTAACCATATGACTACTGAATAAGGTTAAATTTTACACCACAAGAAAAGGTACGAGAGAAGATATTGGGCTTATAGGTTTGCTTCTATGCTGGATGGAGCCATATCCTGCATTCAGTGTATGGAATTCCTTGTTAAAAGGCCATTTCAATATGTTCTTTTCCTGTCTAGTTAATAAGAATTGTTTTATAAGAAAATACAACAAATAAACACAAAGTACTTAGCCTTTCGCAATTTTTCCGATTTACCACTTTATAACAAAATACCTTAGCAAAAGTGTTTCGTAACTATTTTGATCTTCATACATAATTATATATTTCATAAACTTCTGAGAATGCGTGTATGTATTATAATCATACGAGCATACTGATGTTATAAAGAGGTAAAATTTGTTTGTAAGTTTGTATGTAGGGGGTAATCTCTGGAACTACCAGTCGGATTTGAAAAATTCTTCTTGCATTTGATAGCCCAATTCTTGAGGAAGGCTATATGCTATTTAACATCACACTATGACCCTTAGGAGCCGAGCTAAAAGAAAAAAGTCAAAAAGAACGTTAAATGATAGCGCGGGCGGGTGATGCGATACGACAGGGTGGCTCGGGGGAAACAAGAAGTTTCACGCGAACGAAGTCGCGGGCTGAAGCTAGTTGTAAATAAAAGCATAGATGTAAGAGAGAAGATCAACCCACCTGCTATAATCTTGGGGCTTTTTTTTTTGGATGGGATACCATCAAATGACTCCTCCCGCTCTGAGTGGAGCGGAAGGGAGTGTCATACTCTTACTGACTAAAACCCACCCGTGTTTCTTCCTAAATTATATTTCGGGAAACCAATTTCAAGTAACAGATTTCAATAACAAGAATATACATATTATTTCTTGGAGAATTGGCTGAAACATGGCATTTTTTAATAAATTTTGTATGTAGCTGATTCAAACAAGTTCAACTAACTATTAACTGCATTAATTATTGAATTAGCAGCACGATAGAATAAAGCTAGCTATTTTATCTTAAAGTAAAAAACTTTTGCAAATTAAAAAAAAATCTCCGAGATTTAACTTAGTTTTTTAAACAAACTTCAACTACAAAATTAATAAGAGCACAGTCTACTAAAGATCTTAAGCAAATTAAATGTGACTGGATAAAAAGAAACTTGGGTCCAAGCAAGCTTTTCATGGCCGAAAATAGTATTGTGTACAAAATAGAACCTCCACGAATAGACCTCGCCATAATACTAAGTGCCGCCGCACATTAGGCGACCTACAGATCGTTGTCTAGTGGCTAATAGTACCAAGTTTAGTGTTATAAAAGTTTTGCTTAAATTTTCTATGTCACTGTCGTACACTCGGCACAAACTACAGGCTAGAACAATACCCGTGTGGCTATTATCTAATCACTGGCTTTACACTCTTTCACTAAAGGCCACTAGCGATAGTCATTTATTTATACTAATCTATATATATATATTACAAATTAAAGTCACTTTGCGAGTCTGCTGTGTGACGGCCTTGTTCTTCTAAACCCACTAGCGCTCGTCACTTGTTTATACTAATCTATACACTGAAAAAAATGCACTCCAATCAAGTGACATTTTAGCTTGATTGACGATATCTTGCTTAGATTAATCAAAATCTTAGTTAAGTTGATCATCACGACATGATTGCAGCAATACTGTTCAAATGATGTGACAACTACTTTTTTTTGAAGTGAAACTTTTTTACGCACGCTTGACTTGGGGAGTAAGCTGGCGAACGCGTGACGTAAGCGTTACGAAAAGTGTGATCGGGCGAGGCGAACGGGAGTTGAGTGGGGAATATAAGCAAGAGAAAGCAGTGCGCGCGCACATTTTCTTTCTCTCTTCCTCTCATAGCCAAATACGTTTGAAGTTTCACTTCAGTCATGTGGTCATAAGCACACTCGGTTTTTTTTTCAGTATACAGATTATAAATTAAAGTCACTTTGCGTGTCTGCTGTGTGACCGCGATGTTCTTATAAACTATGCAACGGAAAAGCGGGTTTCAACATTATTTACCGAATGTTTATGTGTATAATATATTAATTTTACACTTCCATAATTAGAAATCCTGATGTTTGTCAAGTCGTTAAAATTGTGGTAAGTAGGGTCGGGTCGCTAGTTACTCTTTAAAAAAAAGGTAGTTCAATCTGCGAATGAAGCTGGTGGTTTGAGAGTAGCGCTGCTTGATGGCCAACAGTAACTGATGGATCTAGTTGCCAAGTTTGAGCCGTCCCTAAAAAAACACCCAAATACCTACTCATAACATAAGCATTTTATTATTAATATCTGCTTTTATTTGACCCTTTTGTGATTCAGATTAAATAATATAGTTATGATTTACGAGGCGGAGAAAATATGGGTAAGGAATGAGCAATCCTTTTACATATTTGAAGAGACATTCATAGACGTGTGTGTTTGAGAAAGGTTTGAGTTGATAATTTTAATATTATGCGAATGTAGCGGCCGCAAGCAGAATTTAAATTGATGTCGAGAAAATACTCGTACGTTGTCAAGGATTGTTTTGAGCACTGAATTAATGATTCTGAAATTATAAATTCCTAAAATTATATTTCACTTTTGACCATTAGATGATAAAAATAGGTACGTAGGTAGGTTTAAAAGTACTTTGCGTTTCTCAGTATTGCTTTAGTTCAATTAAAACATGAGCCAAGTAAATAATGCCACTAATTACTTTGAACAAAGTGAGGGTTTGGAGTGTCAATATTGTGCGGTGGCATCGTGTGGCCGAAGGGTGGAATTTACTAGTCTTAATCAAAACTTTAAATCTGTTTTGTGATTCTGAGCACGGAATATATCAAATGTTTTAAATGGACAGCAGTCTTCAGAGATAAAACAATACACTTCTGCCCCAACTTTTATCGTAGAAATCTTTCAAATGTCACATCATTATGATTTTCCACTCGTCGCAGAATTAACTCACACAAGGTGTCCTCATAACTCACCTAAAGTGATTTCAGTGCGTGTTTATAAGTGCTACGATTTATGTTTGTAAATGTTATCATGCGCTACGGCGTAGCGCTACGAGCTACGATAGTGCTATGACACGCACCACGCATTTATTTGCTCGTTTAAAATTCTTCACGTAAACGTTTCTGATGTTACAAGATTGATGACAGCTTTTTTATAGTTAAAGAACTGTTATTTATATTTGGAGATTTATTTTTCACACTAAATTAAAAAAAAAGTAAGTTGCAATACACGCACTGTTTTCCAAGTTGTTCGTCGTTCAAATCTCACTCATCATCTGCCCAACCTTTTTCAAACTATGTTGGGGTCGGCTCCCAGCCTAACCGAGTGTAGCTGAGTATCAGTATTTTGGGTGGAGCGACTGCCTATCTGACCTCTACAACCCAGTTACTGGGTAATACGAAATCCCTTGGTAAGACTGGTTATCAGACCCGTAACGACTGTCAAAGATCCACGAATGACAGCTGGGACCAACGGCTTAACGTGCTTTCCGAGCCACGGAGGGGTCTTGGTATGTAAAGATGGTCACCCATCCACGGACCAACCGCGGCAAGCGTAGCTTAACCTGATATATTGATCCGTGCGGCTGTTATTCCTTAGCCACAAGCTCCAACTGGCAAAACTTGTGAAGTGAAGTGAGCTTGAAATAAGCTGTCATTTCTGTGCTAGGGAATGACACTAGGTATTAATACCTCACTACACATAAACTTTTACGTGAGACTTTTACAGAATAGATCGGGAGGGTCTTAATTCCACAAAAAATGTAACGTTCACTAACTAAAAAAAATACATAATACCATGTTAATCTTAGACCATTTTACGTGGTACAACGTCTAATCTACTTCAAATTTCCTATTCCTCGAATAAAATATAAAACCAGTATTTGCAATTGTACTCACAAGTCGGTACAGAATATTTGATTGCATTATACTGCAGCTCTAGTCGCTACTATTGTAACTGCACACTGTATAATGCATACGAGTTCCAACAAAGTGGAATTTGAAGCTAACATTATGACTTGAGAATTATTGTTGAAATATGCGACAAGAATCTTTGTGAAAAGTTTAAATTTAAGGGAATAATGTACTTCATTTTGTTATATTATATATTTGTGAAAGTTTTGCTATTCTTTTGCTCTTTAATATAAGTGTTTGAAGTTTTTGGACTTTCTTTTAAAATATGAGTGCATACGAAAAAGTTATTTCGGGAAAGTTCTTGACCTTTCGAAGAAATATTTAACTTAACTTCTACACTTAAACTTTTATGCTAAAACCCTTGGGTTTATTTTTATTTTCGTCCCTTTTCAGGAGGTTTGGGATAATAATAGCTTTTAAAACTTTGGTACAAGCAGCTGTATTGTGCTTATGCGTATCTTTAATGGTCCAATTTTTTGTTAAGAAGTACAAAATACCGACCTTACCTAGATATATAAAAACTTTTTTTGACGCGTAAGAGTGATATTTGAACCAAACGCGAAAGGCCAAAACGCGTAAAAGTGTTATACACAAATAATTATTATTTATCATTCACTTATTATTGGGTATTATCATGTAGGGCGTATAACAAAATTGTATTTGTCGTTCTGAGAAGAGCTCTTTAATAATTATCTCTCTATTAATTCGCTCTTTATTAATTTCAGCATCTTGTATCCCTTTTCACGGCCTGTTAAGTTTATAGGGTTGAGTTAATTTCTGATGTGTCATCTATGTAGATTATAGGTACTTGTGGACCTATACCTACTTATATGGTAGCGTATTTACTTGGTTTTCCCTATAGTATATTTTTTTTCCAAAAAGCCTTATATATTCGTGCTTTAACAGAATAATTTCTTCTTTAACTCAGTAATGTCGTAACAAAATATCCTCGAATACATAGCGTGTCTCAAGAATATGAAATTATTCAAGAAATAAAATATATTTGCATTTCAACGTACCGCTGACCCAATTCTTTCTGAAGTATTCGCATTTAATTCCTTTCTCTTGTTGCAATAAAAAGAAAAAAACATAAAGAACTGAGTATTTTTACTGGTTGTGGTATGCCATTTTATTGCTGCCAAATATGTACTGTATGTGCACGTAATTTTATTTTTGTTCGGTATAATGAGCTGGTTTGAGGTTAGGTCTATACTCTTTTAAAATAGTTTTGAGAAATGCAAAGTGTATTGTACTAAAATCGTTTTCTGTATAAATTGTCTCCCTCTCACATAGAGAAGGCCTGTGTCCCAGCTGTGGGAACATTATAGGCTAGTGTATATAAATTGTATATTTTTGAAATCACGAATTGTAATCAGCTATATACACACAGCTACATTAGCTGTAGCTACATTTTTTTCTAATATAAAACCTTACTGAATGTGTATCTAAAGAAAACATTGTGAATTTATTTGCGTCAAGTATTTTTACACTAAAATGCTTTTCCAGGTCGTTAAAATTTAATTATACTTTCGTAAAACTTTAGAAGAACCTAAAAAATATGATAAAATCTTAAATTTAAATATTTTACATATTTATTTAAATTAACTAACAAAATTAAAAACTAACAAAACTATACACAAACTAAAATATAGCGTCGAAAAATTCATCCGCATCGCTGGCGAATGGTAATGTACCCCAGAGACTGGCGGCATTACCACGTTGTATGGCAATGCTTAGCCTTTGACCAAGGTAAAAGCCAGCCCTTGGGTCACGGGAAGTTTCAAATTCAAATAGTTTTCAAAATGTGACCATAAGAAATCGTAACAAAAAATCAACAAAAAGAAGAAAACAAATCCAAACAAACCCTTGAACTTCAGAGGCGTACAGAACATATAAGTTTTCCAAACAGTATCCAATAGTAACGTTTTTCACAACACGTATGGCAGGTCGTGTGAAAGTTCCACAATACATATTTTAGGGGCCTCCATGATACGACACGTGACCTAAAAACCGGCTGAAAGGAAATGTCTCCAATTAAAAATTGACGGTCGTCAGCCATCGTTGTGAGCGAACATGGATGCATAAAGATATTTGGATGAACAAGGCATTTTGTAGGCAAGATTTTTCTAGGGCATTTTTAGAAGGAAAGAAAATATTTTTATGGTAAAATTGCAAAGGCGACCGCAGCGACAAAGCTGCAATCGCAATGACAGACCGCAGCGACATGATGGGTGTCTAACTGTCTATGTATCTCTATGAAAACGACAACAACGCGCTATATAACTAACTCGTACTTCAACATACGCATTTACGCAACTACTACACCAAAACAGTTAAAAAAACAACTTACTTCGCAAGAAGCTGGCAGTATCATCATAACGGTAATAATATATTCTCATTATTTGTCTTATTTCGTTTAAGTAAGTATATTCATATATTTATGTATATTAATTAGTGCTTATAATTATATTTAATTAGGTATATATTCATAGTTATAACAGGTTTATGCTTATCTTTATATTTAAAATATTTATTCCTCAATTTTCATTATTGCACCTAACACTGTTTGTCTATGCATCACCCTAAGGTTGACTGGTAGAAAATGCCTATTGTTCATTTATGTGCTTGAAGTATTAAATAAATAAATACTATGATATATTTTTTTAATAGGTACGTTTATCGTTCTTGATATTTTATGAGGTTGACAATGTTTTAGAATACTAATCCATACTAATATTATAAATGCGAAAGTGTGTCCGTCTGTTACCTCTACACGCTTAAACCGCTGAACCGATTTAGATGAAATTTGGTATAGAGATAGTTTGAGATTGAGTCCCGGGAAAGGACATAGGATAGTTTTTATCCTGAAATTCCCACAGGAAAGTTATGCGGGTGAAACCGCGGGGCGCTGCTAGTTCATAATATTTTTAATAATAAGCCGTTTTGAAATAGGGGGGTTAATATTTAGGTAAAGAGAAACATTATGCTAGAATAAAATACTCTTTATTATGAACACAGTATGCTAAAATCGTGTACGGAAAATAATCTTTTTAGATATTTTTAAATTAAAATGATTTCACAGAATTACATTCTACCTTGGAAAATTTCCATAATTTATTTTGCATACTTAGTCAATAACTCACCAGCCCTAGGGACGAATTAACAAGTACATAAATAAAAGAACACACTATGTTCCAAACAAATTAGCACACCTACAAAATTTCAATTAACTTAAATGAAAGGGCTAAAATACACTCCACTTTTATTAATTAAGTGTTCAGAACTGGAAGTAATTTAATTAGTTAATTTAACGACCTGAGTAGTAGATTTTATTTGTACTGGCGTTACACGTATGAAAATACTTATTCATACTGTAAGGAATTTTGGTGGTAACAGCAATTTAGTATTGATTAGCTTAAAGTCTAGGTAACTCGGTTGAATTGCTTGCCTTTCAAATATTGCAACTGTTTTTCATTCATGACATCTTTCTGAAATCTAAAACTTTTACCAAAAGCCTTATCGGATCGCTAATTAGTATACTAGCGTTTAAATCTCGTGCTAAATCGTTATTGGTTGACCAAAATAAGCACATCTATACTTAATATTATAAATTCGAAAGTAACACTGTCTGTCTGTCTGTATGTTACCTTTTCACACCTAAACCACTGAACCGATTTAGATGAAATTTGGTATAGATATAGTTTGAATCCCGGGAAAGGAAATAGGATAGTTTTTATCCCGATATTCCCATGGGATCGAAACTTATGTGGGTTAAACTGCGGGGCGCAGTAAGTAATAATATATATAATATAGTATAATACTTATATTGAAAAGAGTGCAAACTACTAAGTGAAGACTACAAAACTAGAAATTTTACTAAACATCATCATCTGCCTAGCCTTTTCCCAACTATGTTGGGGTCGGCTTCCAGTCTAACCGGATGAAGCTGAATATCAGTATTTTACATAGAGCGACTGCCTATCTGACCTCCACAACCCAGTTACTGGGTAATACGATACCCCTTGGTAAGACAGGTTGCCAGACTTTCGATCTACTGACGACCCGTAAACAACTGAAAAGATACTGTTACCTACTCATGCAGCTGACATTATTATAAAATAACCGTCGGTAAAAGTTGTGATAAGCAAAACTAGAACGAAGATACAAGGCGTTTATAGAACTCGTGCCGCTCTTCGATATTATTTTCTATTTCTGTTACTAACAATGTCTCGCGAAGTACTTAGAGGAAGCATAATTTATTCACGTTGCTGTGCGCAGAACCGATATTTGATTTGTAAAGGTCTTGGACTGAGTTATCGATAAAGGATAATAAGCACGTACTGGCTGGTTGATATTATTATTTCTTCTACATACATATTTGAACAAGGAAGCAAAATAATTATAGAACACTATGAAAAAGCCGTCCGTTTCAAAAGTGTCACATGAAAAAACAAATGGATCAAACAACTAAGGTACAGACACCAGCACATCAAGCTACCCGAATCTGTCAAATTTTCCCAATCAAATTTAAACCTTATGCTTTAGCGATAAAGTTGAAAAACTATTAAAGAAATTTGACAGATTGTAGTAGCTTGATGTGCTGTAGTCTGTAGTACGTGTGGATACCAATTTAAGCGTCACTTTAAATGTATGTGCTTTGTAATTTTAAATCACCTTTCAGATGTTTTTTATTTGAAAACCTCAATTTTCGACGATTATTTTTCAAATACAATTTAATAAAGGTAAAAGTGGTGATATTTAAAGTTGTATCTAAGGGGTAATCGTATTACCCAGTAACTGGGTTGTGGAGGTCAGATAGGCAATCACTCCATGTAAATGAAGTTGGTTAAGTACTGTTGCGCGCCACAATTAATGCCTACCACTAGCGCCATCTAGTATCGAGTAGCAGAACTAGTAATCAAGATACTTCTAGAAATTTTAATACTAGAACTTTCCAGAACTATCGACGTCTGGTCGGTCGGGACCGGCATGTACTCGAACATTCTAGATGTTTCTGCGGTAGAAGATTCTGGAACTATCCGAGGCCTATATAAGGCCGATGTGGCCGCGGCCTGGGATCGTAAGTTTTAAGCTCTGGCTGGAGGCCTTAATTTTAAGGCATCCACAGGCAAGCCCGGTTAAGCAGACGACAACCTCATAGGTTGAACGGCGAGATGCCATACACAAAAAAAAAAAAAAAAAACGGCCTGGGATCAGTATTGGATAAGCGATACAAGCGATAACATCGAAGCGATCTTCAAGTGCGACTTTCAAGTAATCAGTAGTGCGATTGTGTTTTGTAATTAGTGTGTTAAAGTTGTAATTGGTGTTTTTAATTAATATGTCTATTTTTGGTTATTAAATCGGCAGTTTTTAATTGTCACGAACCCCAAGCTCCTAACAGTACTGTTATTCAGCTGTATCTAGTTAGGCTGGAAGCCAACCCCAACATAGTTGCCATAAAGCCTAGGCAGATGATGATGATGATTTATAGTTGTAACCTTATAAATACACATGAATTTCTTTATCAAATGGAACAGGCGATAAATGAAACCAACTCGTTTCAGCGATCTAGGTATAAACATCCTGTGTTGTAACCGTAGAATGAAAATTAAGTTCTCATATGATTCAAAGGGAGCTTTTCACCGATTTCCCGCGTATCACCCTTAATGCTACGAAACCCGATACTTTTCAAACATTTTCGTTAGTTACCGCGGCTTGCTTTGTTAGGGGTGTTACGTTTCAGAACAGCCGGGCGGAAAAATCAAATGGGTATTTTTTTTCTCGCCCGGCTGTAGCGAATCCCCCTAATATTCTGCGTAACACACTTCCCCCTTACAACCTGAATAATTTTGAAGGATGTTGCTAATCCATTGCTTCATATGTTCGAAAAATTTGTCTGCTTAACAACTTAAATAACGCAATGAACGTTGTTGAACTGTCAAAGTAAAAACCATGGCTACTGATACTATGTTACGCAATTACCCTGCCGAACAAGTGTTTAGAACGCCTGAGATTCGACTTTCAAATCATTGACCACGAGTCTCAATTTCCTAAAACGATTATGAAGTGATGAGTTCTTTAGAGGCTTTTCGACTGGAGTTGGTATTACCACTAAGTAGCACAGAGTTTCATCGATACGTTCATCAGTCAGTTTCCAAACTTCTTATAAAACGAAAGGTTAAGTTGTAATCAATTGCCAAGCCATCGCTTGTCTGCAATCCAGTAACTTAATGAAAGAATTATCATAATTATTGGTTCATTAGTTTTTGAGAAAATCGCGGACATACAAACATACATACATACATACGGGTCGAATACAGAACCTCCGTTTTTGAAGTCGGTTAAAAAAATGCAACTTTTTTCTTTAACCACGATGAATAAAAGAGAAAAAATGCATTTGCCTTCATTGCAATTTGAATTCGTTCTCACAATCTTGCAAATCAATCTCATTTTATTGACCGTTCCCTCTTAAGTTATTGGCATAAGAGTTTTATGATCCCGTAAAAGTTTTACGACGAATTTTGTTTGTCTATAAATCTTTCAAGGACGTTTAGTATTTTCAGACTAGTGCTGTATTTTTTTGGAAATACTTTTCGGATTTAATCTAAACTGCTAAGTAAGTGATATCTTTTGACTGCAACATTGTCTGCTACATAAGCTCTTAACTACATTGGATGGTAGAACCTATAAAATAATAGCAAGCATAATCAGCCTATAACGTTCCCACTGCTTTAACATGCGCGCATGCACCACCCCCTCCCACCCCACCTTTCACACATGCACACACTCACCCCCACACACACACAAACTCACCTTCCACTACATGCTCACACACCCTCACACACATATACATACGTCAAAACAGAATCACATAAATTATTGCAGCGGTAGAACGACACTGTTCATTTTAATTGTTGTACAGTAATATTGGATAAGAATTTTGTGGCCGAACACTGTTTCTCAAAATACAGGTTATAACCTAGTTTGAGAGGCAGGGTTTTAAACATTTTGTTGCAGATTTTACAACAAAACCTAACATAAATAATGTATAACCATCTACCCATTGATTCTGTAACTATCTGTATTTTTTTTTTAATGAATAAACATATTATTACTGCTGGGACATAGGCCTCCTCTTTGCGAGAGGGAATGGGCCGTAATCCAGCATGCGGACATCGGGTTGGTAGATGTCATTATGTCTTCGTATTTTTGGTTCTAGGACATGCCGATTTTCTTACGATGTTTTTCTTCACCGGTTTTTGAAAGTCGCGGCCGTTACCACCGGGCCACCACTGCTCGGACGTATAAAAAATATAATTATGATGTTTATTTACATCAGTATAAAACGAACCCAGTCGATTATTCATTATTAAATGAACACTTTACTGACAACAATAAAATGTTACGAGATAATTCAGACGTTACTGAAGCATGAAAATGCAAACACATCAAAAATGAAATAATAATTAACGTACAAACTCATCGATCAAAGCAAACTGCGTTAACCGCTGAAACTATTTCACAAATGTAAATATTTGTCACAGTTTTTGCTCGATCAGCATAAAATCTATCATTATTATCGTTTCAACTGACTATGGATTGTTAAGACTGACGCGCATTTGAGCGGGCCGAAAACTTGTATGAATTATCGCACACTAAAAGCGGGCTGAATTTAGGTTTTTTTTTTAGCCTATAGCGCTGAAGCTCACGTAGACTGTTTCTGCACGGTGATGCGGAAGCAGTGCGCATCTTTGGTCCGTAGGGTGCGGGATAGCGCCAACAACATCCTGTCTATGATCAAAGTCAAAGCATTTATTTCAAATAGGCACATAAAAGGCACTTTTGATCGTCAAAAGCATCAATCAATCGTCAAAAGCAGCTGATAGCAAGCAGGCTTGATTGTCCGTTTGTGAACCACTGCAAGGTTTCGGCAGGCCCTGTCACCTTGCAGGGAAGTGTATTACTAACATAGTTTGTAGGTATATTGTTACTAACACAATGAGTCTTGTTGCTCGATATAAAATTATTATTTCCTTTATTTCATTATTTACATATAAATTATATTTTTAAATACTAGGATATAAAAAATATATAAAAACATTTAAAAATATAAAAAATAGTAAATGGTAAATTATTATTATTATTCCTTTATTTCATTATAATACATATAAATTATATTTTTAAATATTAGAATATAAAAAATATATATAAAAACATTTAAAAATATAAAAAATAGTAGCCCACCGGTATCGGGAACAGGGTCCAAGCTACCGGCGGTCAGGGCTCCAGAGAGAGGAACCTCCTGACAATGCGAGCCGTGTCCAGAAGTACCGCTTTCTGAATCAAGCCCTTGATCCAGCTGCCCAACGAGAGCCTCCTTAGATGTTGGTCGAGGCTCTTGGCTATCAAACCATTGGCTGTAACGACTATCGGCACAATGATCGCTGAGTCCACATCCCACATGTCGACAACCTCGCAAACCAAGTCAAGATACTTAATTTGTTTATCTTTCTCAGCTTTCACGAGGTTCTCATCATGCGGGACAGTTATGTCAACAATCATTGCGCGCCGCTCTGATCGATCCACCACCACTATATCAGGCTTATTGGCAATAGTAGTCCTGTCAGTGATGATGGATCGATCCCAGTACAATGTGATATTACCATTTTCGAGAACTGGGTCGGGCACATACCTATAGTACGGCACCTCTGATTCCACAAGGTTGTATTTCAAAGCAAGCTGCTGATGGATTATCCTGGCTACAAGGTTGTGTCTATGCAAGTATTCTCCGTTAGCTAGACGAGAACACCCGGAGATAATATGCCTGATTGATTCTCCCGGCCGGTGGCATGCCCGACAGATGTCAACCGTGCCGTCTTTCACAATAAATCTCCGGTAATTGTTCGTCATCACAACTTCGTCCATAATTGCACAGACAAAACCTTCGGTTTCTCCAAAGAGGTCACCGAAACGCAACCAGGCTACGGACGCTAGTAAATCTACATCGGGTCCATGTAGGGCCCGGAAAAAGCGTCCGTGAAGCTCCTTACTTTGCCATACTTCCTCGCGATCCTTAGTGTCAAGCACTACTGGTTTGCGCCAGTTCTCTTTACCCAAGGAGAGCGGGGTAAGGCCCTTGTCCACCACGACTACATCCCGATGCATTCCCACGTCGGCTTCAAGGAAATATTCCCTGAGACTGCATATCTCGCGATTGTGGAGAGTCTTAGCATTTAAAAAGCCACGACCTCCACACTTTCGCGGGATGTACAGCCTCATTACCGATGACCGTGGGTGATGCATTCGATTTGCAGTCAGCAGCGTGCGGACCTTCCTATCCAGGGCGTCGAGTTCGGTCTGAGTCCATTTGAGTATGCCGAAAGAGTACATCAAAACCGGCATGACCCAACCGTTGAAGGCGCGCACCTTGTTTCCGCCTGAAAGAAGACTATTAAGTACTTTTTTCAGGCGGCCAAAGAAGCGTTCCTTCAACAATTGCTTCATGTCAGTAACATTGATGCCCAACGCTTCCGACATACCCAAATACTTATAGGTTTCGGATGCGGAGAGGGCCTTAAGGTTTGTGGAATCCGAGAGTTGGGTTCCCACGGATTCCACAATCTCCCCCCGCTTTACATGCATGACCGCACATTTGTCCACACCAAATTCCATCTTGATGGCGCTACTGAACGTTTCAGTAATTTTCAGTAGCTCCATCAGTTGCAAATTGTTGGGGGCAAAGAGTTTTAGGTCATCCATGTAAAGGAGGTGAGATATAACCTGACCACCTCTCCTCAGCCGATAGCCTAGACCTGAATCCTCCAGCAGTGTGCTTAGAGGATTCAAGGCTAAGCAGAACCAAAGCGGACTCAAACTGTCGCCCTGGAATATGCCTCGCTCGATCCTTATCGGTTCGCTATTCCTCTGGATATTTCGACATCCTGGATAGCGAAGGACCGTCCTCCATTGCCCCATACACGACATCAAGAAGGTGCGCAGAGTTGTATCTACTTTATACAACTCCAGCACCCTCATGAGCCATGTATGTGGCACCGAGTCATAGGCCTTCTTATAATCTATCCAACATGTCGACAGATCCTTTCGGGAACGACGAACCTGTTGGTTAATGGTCATATCAATGAGGAGCAGCTCCTTAGTACCCCGGGACCCATTCTTACATCCATTTTGAGAGACAGACATGATGAAGTTGGTGTCTAAATGTTTGTTAATTTTAGCACTCAAAATGGATGTAAGAACTTTATAGACCGTTGGTAGACAAGTGATCGGTCTATAATTTTTGGGATCCGCGGTACTACCTGATTTATGGAGCAGGTGGGTTATTCCTGTCGTAAGGAATTGGGGCAGCGACCCTGACTCTAAGGCTGACTGGAACTGGGATGCCAAGCGGGCGTGCGACCCTTTGCACCATTTTATCCAAAAGTTGTGCAGCCCGTCCGGCCCTGGAGATTTCCAGTTAGGCAACGGACGGACTGCTCGAGCAACATCTTGGGGGCTGATGATAAGTACCCCCATTTCTGGTATTAGATCGCACTCTCGCTCAATCTTCCCAGTCCAATCACCTTCGGTGTGACTGACAGGCACGGACCAGATGTTTCGCCAGAACGAATACATGGCGTCATCATCCGGCAGGCGCATGTCAGTCACACCTTGGTCCGGTCGCTCCCAAGCCCTATAAACCCACCTTTCATCACTCTGGAATGTGCGATTCTGAGTGTACCGCTCCACTCTCCGCCTGTACCGACGAATACGGTTTGCCCACGCATAGATCTTCTGCTTCAGGAAGTCAATACGCTCTGTGACGCGGGACAAATAATCTCGAGAACTAATATCAGTCCCCGAGAACGCCCGCCGTAATCATTTTTTATTATTATTATTATTACTGTCCCACAAAAGCCCCGCCCATGTCCTTCCAGAAACTCTTTTCTCGCGCCACCTCGAACTAGAGCTCGCGGTACGCGCTCGCCACCGCTTTCTGGGCCGACTCATCTAGGGTTACCATTTCGAAATTTGAAAAGTCCTGACAAAAAGCCGGACATTTGCAAAAAGATCGGATTTGAGTGATCATTAAAAAATATGTATGTTTTTAAAGAATTATGATTTTCTCTTCTCGAAAAGGTCAGACAAAATCCGGACAGGGGGTCTAAAAGCCGGACATGCCCGAAAAAATCCTCAACGGATGGTAAGGCAGGTCTAGGCGGACCTCGTTTTTAGAGTTCCGTTTTTTCATTATGACGATCAACCCGGCTGTAATGTGTGCTTAGCTTTAGCATCGCTTGAAACGTCACCTCGTAATGAGCGTGCGCGTACATAATGAATCATCTTTGTTGACTCAAAGCCCTCACAAAACAAACATGCCTAGCAAACATCATAATTTCGATGTGCGACTATCGACGATTTTGCGAGATGACGTCAGATTTCATTTGACAATCTCTGTACAAACATTCAGCTCAAAAGCAGTAACTTTGAAAATGCTTAATATTTTTTTATTTCGACATCACGGCGCTGCACTGGCGCGCGGCGGCGTGATATGCGTGTACTAGGCGCGCAGACACACTACAGATAATGGATAATGACCCTCGTAGTGCGGTGACATGTATATTATGATTTCAATTTAATAAACTATCGAAATAAAAAAATATTAAGCATTTTCAAAGTTAATGCTTTTGAGCTGAAATTTTGTACAGAGATTCTAGACCAGATACACTTTTCAACCCGTTTGTATTGATATACCCTTTCTGTAGCACCCTGTATAGTGGGTAAATGGTATTTCATTAACTTTGAATTCAAAATAATGTATAGTAAATATGGCACATCTTTCAGAAAAAGTTTAGCTTTGTAAAGCGTCGTAGCTTGTATCCACAGCTTCTTTTACACATACCGACAGTCTCTTTCTAAAACTCGAAGTGCCTTAATAAAGTTCCCAGCCAGGTACTTTGAGTTTGTAAGGAATAGGGTCACTGAAAACGTCACACAGTGAGTGTGGTTTCTGTGTGATCATTAGCAGAGTCCCATTCCATTTTTATTTATTTCTTCTTTTGGGATGAAACCAATTTGAAACGGACTCAATACAGGAGAAATACACTTCGTAATGGTTTTTACGTATGCAGATACATGGTATTCAATTGTTTGAAAAAATGCGTTGGAAGAAAATAGGTTTTAATTTCGGCGCAATAAAGTTAAAATTACGTTGTACCGTATTGAGTAATTGTAATGGTTAAAAACGAGAAGCACTTTTACCAGCGTACTTTGGAACTTCTAAAATAAACATTATTCCATGAACGTTGTCATTGTTAAGCAATGTTTAAATAAGCATTTCTGACATTATTTAGATTACATTACAAGATGTCATCCCGATGCCGTCATCATTAAAATTATCATAAGAAAATTTGCAAAAGAGGAAAGAATTTATCTGCTCCAAAAATATTATTTTTCTCTTTTATTTTTAACATCGAGTTCTGCTTCTACTTGAGGCTTGAGTGGGTCGTCTGACAATGGGGACAAGTGTCGTGGACGATTCACAACAGAATTCTTTTTGTTGGACCAAGAAGTGAAATTTCCCTATTTGCATTACATTCAAATATTTATAGCGCGCTCGAAGAAGCGATTATGTAAATATAAGTACCCTGTGAAGGTGCAAATGTGGGCAAAATATGAACGGGAAAATATAAGCAGGATTTTTATAAAATTAACTGCTGATATTGAAGGTAAGTAAAGTAACTTAATTACTGAGTCGTTATTTTAGTGGCTTTGCTAATCATCCGTCAATATGGTTCAGGGACAAATTCGGTTATGCCTACAAAGAGCGGTAATTTCGGTCAAGTGAAAAATAGGTCATAGGGTCGTAGGCATAGGACACTACACTATTTTCGGTATTTTGCTGTTTTTGTGGTCATAATTTGAAGCTTAAAAAACAAAACAATTTCCCATAATTTTTCCCAACTTTTTTGCAAAAGCAGAATGTAAATGCTTAATTGCATAAATAAACGTAAGTATTTTGTTTCTTTTTTTCCTTTATAACGGAGGTAGTTTTGGAAAATGCATAATTACATCAACATTATCTCTTGATTTATCTGAAACGTTTTTGAAATCCGTTGATACGCATCTCAAGTATCATTGTCATCTCAGCAAGCTTATCAATTACTCTGCAACTCGATGCGAACAATCTGTTAGGCCAATAATCCGATAAATCTATGGAATGGCTGCAATCTGGTTGCTACTCGACCGCAGCTGCAGAGACAATCGATTTTATTAATTATAGCAGACGGTGAATGACCGCCACACTGAGCCTACAAATAGCTTTGCTGAAACGAGATTATTTCAGGAGGATTCTTTAATAAACATATTGTGTGAATATATTATATCCTTATGTTATTTCAAAGCAGAATTCTTTGGGACTGTAGAAAAAATGCAAATAAAACGACATCTTGAAAAAAAAACTATTGGCAATGCACCAGTTTACCAGTTTTTTTTTTCAACGTTATCTAGAAAATAACCCAAAAAATTACTCGTTTAAAATAATGACATACTCGTACATACAACAAAGTAGACATTACTGTAGATTCCCAAGATAAAGAATGCTACTTCTCCAGAACAGAAAGAGCTTTCGATAAAATAGCCAGAAAAAAGATATATAAGTCTCGTACTGAACTTAGGACCGCAAATCCGGCTAAGACTGGATTTGGAGCTAAGTTATCACCTTATCTTTCAGCTTCTCTGAGACTTATAATGTAATAACATTATTACGGGAAGTTTTTACTACATACTTACTTTAAGATCCGCTAATGAGACACAATTGATTTTCTATTGTTTCGTGACCCATAGGTCACTCGCGGAGCTTGACCGGTTAAGCCTACTTTTTAGTAAGACGTCAAAGGCCAAAATAACTTAGATTTAAGTAGGTACGTAGGTTTATTTAACCCAGAAAGAACTGTAATTACGAACAGTGTTAATAAGGCCGGTCTAGACAGTAATTAATGAGACATAAAAATGTCGTTGGGCATGTCTAACAATTAATATGAGGGTTTTTATCATTTCATTTCCAGCACGATAACAAGCCATAATAATTTATTTATTTGTGCACAATTTATTACCTTAAGTAAAATGAGTTAAGTATGTAAGTAACAGTCACAATACGCCCGCACTAGTTTATACTGTATTACAGTGATGATATTAGTAATTATAAGAAAGAAAGAAAGAAAAATGTTTATTTGGACACAGTTCGTGAAACACAAAATACAAAATTAATAAAAAAATAATGTTTCTAACAAAAATAGTGTGTAACTCACGGCTGCGCCAAAAAGGTTCATTTCAGCATTAATGCCAGACAGATGCTGTCTGACGCTGGTTTTCTAATGAACCCTTAGGGAATAGTGACGGGGAGTACACACAGTTTCAACATACCTAACACATACTTATAAATAAATTAACTAGTAATCAAGTAGTACTACAAATAAACTAGTATTATGGAAATTGAGACCTTTTTATGACATTCTAGTTATGTCCGACATTTTGTTCAAACGGAGAGAATCCAAGAGGATATTCACACGACAAAACATATGAGAAGCAATTTTCTTATGAAAAATAATTAATGAAAAGCGTCTTCGCTTCCAAAATTTTTCTCAATATTGAGAGCGATAAACCCCAAAAAAAGTGAACCTTAATCTGAAAACTGTCATAAAAATTGCAGCAGCGCCGTTTTCATGAATATTTTCATAAAAGAGTTTTGTTTCGGGACCTACCTCAAGTTTTTCGTTTTAGCAGTGCAGAAAGCTCCTACGTGGCTGTACTAAATGTTTATTGGCATGATTCACGTATGAATAAATAACGAAGGCAAATATTGTTCGTTCCATATTTTTCAACAAACGATACTGAACGATATTTTTTTTACTTCTAACTATGAAATCCGAATATGCATTCAAAACGTTTCTTTGAAATATTCATATTCATGTTTTCTGCATTAAAGGTTTTATTAGTACGAGTTTAAAAGCATTTTTATTGGTCTTTGAATCCTAAATAAATCAGAGCAATTGCAACATCATGAATATTAAAGATGTCTGCCACCATTTTGAATTTTTATGAAAACATTATTTTTAAATGATTTGGAGAACATTTTACTATTTACTTTCAGTGTCATAAAATATTATTTATATCGCTGATTAAAAATAAAAGGCTTCATTTATTAAGTGCTTATCTGGCAATTCTGATCTTTCATATAGCATTAAGAAAGAAAACGATAAAAGAAAAAATTAAGTGTCAAATCTAACCACATTCTATTTAATTTGATACTAAATCCTTGAACCGTCTAGTCGTTAGACTGAAAAGCAATTTAATAAAAATTGCATTCGCAAACTATTTCGTGCGATCATGATACGTTGAGGCACGTTCCATATAAAATTGAACGCTTATTACATTGCTTTATATACTGCACTTTCTTTTGTCTGCCTTTACATCCAGTGACGAGAAAATAGCCGTTGAAAATGGCACATTTTTCATAGTGTTCACTGAACTGAAGTGGTCATGCTCTTGCCTATTATTGTTAAGTATACAGCATATATCAGAAAGGTGTGGTCATATTAAGGCATCCCGTGCAGGCTATTACGCTAAACCAATCTCTCCATGGGACCAACATCGTAATCGCGAATAAATAATCAGTCGTCCCATACATTTAGTTTTAGGTATTGCAGTTTTGTATGGGACAGTTGATATTTTTGTTAAAGATTAACTAATACCTATTATAACAATAGGGTAGTTTCCTGGGTAAAAAAAAAATAATTCTAATTAGTCCGTCAGTTAGATTATCGAAAAATAATGGACCCATATTTTTTCTTTTGTCAATCAAACAAAAAATGACAAAGATAAAGCGCGTCAAAATTTGGGAGTTGGGGGTCGTGACGTCACGCCGTGCGACAATTTTTAGCACGGCGTGACGTCACGACCCCCCACTCCCAAATTTTGACGCGCTTTATCTTTGTCATTTTTTGGTTTGTGGCTTCAGGCGCTCCCGTCATCCACCATAGGCACAATGATGGATGACTCATCGTTTCGGCTCGCTACGTGTCTCCGCTTGGGCGCACCTTGTGTTGCTCCGCACCGATGTCACTGCGGTGAAGCTGTCGACAGTCTCGGACACCATGGCCTGTCCTGCTGCAGGAGCGCAGGGCGCATAGCACGGCACGCCAGCATCAACGATATTATTCGTCGAGCCCTTGTCACCGCCGGCGTACCAGCGGTGCTAGAACCAAACGGCTTGGTACGTGATGATGGGAAGAGACCAGACGGCATGACGTTGTTGCCTTGGAAGGTGGGTAGGCCTCTGGTGTGGGACGCAACATGTGTCGATACCCTTGCGCCATCTCATGTTCCTAGCACTGCGGGCTGTGCTGGCGCCGCTGCTGCAGCTGCTGAGACCCTCAAACGGCGCAAATACTGTAACCTTGTGGGCAACTACAGCTTTGAGCCGTTTGGGGTCGAAACGCTCGGGTCATGGGGCCCGAGCGCGCGTCTCCTTTTTAAGGAAATTTCTCGCCGGCTGGTCGATACTTCACGTGACCAGAGGGCTGGGTCGTTCTTTGGCCAAAGAATTAGCATTGCCATTCAGCGTGGCAATGCTGCCAGTCTTCTGGGCACGTTTCCGGATGACAGCGATGCGGATGAATACTTCGACGCCTAAGTTTTTTATTTTTATATATTTGTATTGTAAGTTAGTTAGTCATTTATTTTAGTATCTAGTGTATATAGTTAGCTTTTGTTTTATTAAAATAATTGCCTATTGGCTGATTTTTATTTTTCACAGCCTGACAATATTCATACTGAGTCTGAAGGTTGGGTCAACCTACAATACTAATCTGCGTTTGCGATTTATTTGCCAAAAATGTAAACAAACATGAATTAATGGAAAAATAACTTTAATTCTTGCACAATAAAGTTCAGTTTACGCTACAACTTCAAACAATTTTATAACTTTTTCAATAGTGCTAATCACTCTGAAATCAACTTAATTTTCATTGAAATAAAGTTGATATTTGTTTAACTTGAAATAAGGTGGGGGTGTGCAGCCCTGCGCACTTGTACTATAGCTCGCAACATCGTCATCGTATCGTCAAAAATTGCTGCGAATATTTAACGCGCTCTGGATTTTTAACTCACTGCTCAGCGCCAAGAGTTGAAAATCCAACAGTGTATTTCTTTGACACGCTGGTATGCTCTCTGTTAGATTCTCAATGTTCAGCTCAACTTCAAGAGTGCGCACTAATAATCGCGCGGGGTTACAGAGCTCTTCGAGAAACTAAGGTTCTTCCTGTGATGTTTCCAAATCAGACCATTACTATTTAGTTTAGAAAAATAATATCACCCAAATAGATTTCTGTTTAGGGTTTCGTACCCAAAGGGTGCAAGTGGAACCCTAATTTTTCACAGAGTGTGTATTTCTATTGCCGCTATAACAAGCAATAATAAAAAATAAATAAAGTTAATAAAGATGAAAGCGATACAAGTACCTTCTTTTTATTAGTTTCTTCCTTTCGGCATTTTTTGCCTTGTGGCACGGAACCCTTTGTGTGCGAAAATCTCCGTCTCGCACTTGGCCGACTTTTTAAGTAAATTCAGTGAACAGATTTGGGAGATTTAACTAAGTGGTTAATGAGAAAAAAAGGTTCCTTTTTCATGTAGAAAGGAGATCATAATTGTTATGCGTAGAAAGTTTAACAGATATTATATGTATTAAAACGTTTCATGATATCATAAATATAAAGCGTTATATGAGAATATCTTTAAAGCCTTCATTATTTTTAACTGCTTTATTTAGGCGTCAGTAGGTTTACGTATTATCTACGGGTAGATAATTATTATACCACTCATGAGGAGAGTCTCATGAAAGCTGAGAAAGATAAAAATATCGAGTATCTTGACTTAGCATACGAGGTTGTTGACATGTGGGATGTGGACTCTGCAATCATTATACCGATAATCGTTACAGTAAATGGCCTAATAGCGGAGAGCCTCGACCAACACCTCAGGAGGCTCTCATTGCGCAGCTGAGTCAAGGGCTTGATTCAGAAAGCAGTACTACTGGACACGGCACACATAGTGAGGAGGTTCATTTCTCTAGAGCCCTGACCACCGGCAGCTTGGACACTGTTTCTGATACTGGCCGATTTTTAATATTTTGAAATGTTTTTATAAACATATAATATAAATATTGAAATGTATGAAAACTTAATAAAAGAATATAATAATAGACCGTCGTCTCATTATGGTGAGACTGCAATGTTGATACAGATATTGTTTTTGTAGATAATAATTATTGGACAACAAATAAAACATACACACAACACACACAGGTGAAATATGCAAGTCAGTACGTACAAGAAATTTTACTTTTCGTTAACTATTTAAACTCTTTCTTTATAGGGTTAATACCTTGTTAGCCAAAATTCTCAACGAAAAAGTACCAGGCTGTCATAAATCTAGAGCAGTAGATAAACGAATCAGTTCAGTTTACACCCAACCTCACATGACATCACTTCATTACATGCATACCCACGTAGACCGGGACTTATGTTGGCATTCCCCTAGAAATGTCGACATCGAACATCGATTGGATTAGGTTGACCTATGTCACTCCAATGTTTACAGTCCCCAGACTATTTGACGGTTGAGCAACGAAAATTGTGTTTTCTATTGGCTCGAGCCCTTTTTGTAAAGGATTGAGTGGGATACTGTTTTTTGATATAAAGAACTTGAATATCTTTTTATCCTGGCAGGTACTTTGTCACACTAGTCTATTACAAAAGGTACTTTCCGGCGAAAGTTTGATGAGCAGTTTTTCGTTTGTAATGATCCGGTAGTTTTTATGAAAATATAAAAATTAAATACACGGAGAAAACCACTAAAAGGGGCATAGAGTTGTGGCAGAAAATCTGTTTACCTAATTCTTTCATAATAACATTGATAATAACATTGGTACCCAAGATACAGACTTGCCTAGTTTGGGGCCAATGTAAAATCTCTGTACGTAATTTTTGAGTAATAAAGTTTTATTATTATTATTATATATTATTATGATAATGTATACAACTACAAAAATGTAGCATATTTAAACTCCTTATTCTTAAGATTACAAAATAAAAGAATATTATTAATTATTGCTAAAAGTATTTAAATAAAGTAGTAGGTCGAAATTCAGAAAAGCGTTTCTGCATCCCCCTGTCCACCTCTGTCCTTTGGGTGTACCTACAATAACAAAATATATAAGCTTAAATAGGAGTTGGCTGTTTACAAAATACAATAAGGCCATGAAAAAAAGAAAGACAAGGATGCTTGCTAAAAAGCCAAGTGACAAATATTCAATAACCCAAAAAAAATATTCCTGAAAATTAATTATTCCGAAGTGACTAAACGAATTGTTTGTTAATGGCGACAGTGATTTGTGTTTTCTTTGACACTCCCAGTTTTATTTGGTTCGCTTTACTCAGAAACAGTATACGTTCCTTCATAATAGAGTTATGTAGCTACATTGATAATTATGAAGCGACGGAGGCTCTTTAGGCCAAAAAGCGTCAGGGTAGTCCACGAAATTATTTTTTTTTACGTTTTGTTTTTAATTTGCAGGTCTGTAATTATAGGCTGATTATGCTACTCTGAATAATAATTATCAGGGAAATCTCGCACAGATTAAGTAATGCAAACTTTGAGCAACGTAGAAGCTCTTAATTAACTTTTGTAAAAAATAAAGCTTAGAAAATATGCAGTTTTAATGCAAACTTAATATAGTTTAAAACTAACCCGAATTCTTTATGTATGAATTTTAAAGTTGAAACAGGATTATGTAACCCGTAAACTTATATTTTTATATCCTGAGGGAAAAATCTATTCCACGTAAAATTACTGGAATTTTCCGTGACTAAACCTGGGCGCAAAATGTCGCCCATATTTTATGCTTTAATTTTGTAAAATATGTTATTAGTTTCGAACGTAGGTACGTGTTACTATTTCCAGCGCCGTTAACTTATTTTTTTTTATCTTGTTTACTTTTAGAGTAACCCTCAAAGATAATATTTATTTTTAACGGTTTCGGGTTGTAGCTTCATGCATTTCTAGAAAAATCCAACGATCCAATATCATAAAGTCCAATATATAATATTAAATTAATCTGTCAAGCGCCGCTAATGAGACACAATTGATTTTCTATTATTTCGTCGCCAATTGGCGAACCGCGACGCTTGACCGGTTAATCAGTTTAGGTCCCGTATTAAACTTCTGCCTATAACAAAATTAAAGTGTTAGTAGTTAGTATTTATGTATGAGCCTGCGTCGCCTGAAATAAATAAATGAATAAAATACCATGCATATAGGCAAAACAACAAACCTAAGAGACCTTTCACACACACACACAAAGCTAAAATGAATCTCCACAAGGCATCATAAACACTCGTTACATTAAAACTTATTACTCTCAAAATCTACAGTACATTACACGCGACGATAATGAATTCTCATTTTCAGCAGCGAACGTACTAAAGCCTAACCAGTAACCAGCATAATCAACGAGGCTAGATCACGAGATATTTCCTGAAATACTTCCCGCAAATTTGGACAGCATTGCCGTGGAAACACGCGATGGATTCGCGTCAATTATTTTGTATTTGATACAGTGTTCATGATTTTTTGAAATGAAAACTTCTTTAGCGGCGTAGTACACTTTTTTTGTAATGGGTAAAAAATGTTAAACTTGCGTCAGCACATCGCGTCAGGACACGTGACCGGATCGAAAATTCGTAAGACGTATGGAGAGTAGACAGCCGGCGCAGCGTAGGAGAGGAAG
This sequence comes from Amphipoea oculea, assembly GCA_945859645.1. Lineage (NCBI taxonomy): Eukaryota > Metazoa > Arthropoda > Insecta > Lepidoptera > Noctuidae > Amphipoea > Amphipoea oculea. The sequence goes on from OX243876.1 coordinate 10,490,008, forward strand.
TATCCCCCTCTCTTTCTACGGCGCGGCGAAAATGTATGCCTGCTGTTTCGTTTAGGCGGCGCAGGGCGCATGCGCGAATGTTCGTGTGTGTTTATGTTACAGCGTGTCACGCGCATCCATGGATGGTGACAGCTGATGGCTCGACCGTCTGTGTAGTGGCCACTCTGCTGTGTATTCGTAAAATTCGTGTATATAAAGTGTTTAAAACATGGAAATTGAACAAAGTGCATCTATTAATGAAAAAAGTGACGAAGAAATAGCGAAAGAAAATGAGTTATATTAATTCAATGAATAGTTGATTTATTTCAACGTTAATATTCAAGTTTTCACTTCTGCCGGCACTCCCGGAGTGCAACCCGTCTTTTTTTGAATAGAGTTACGTGTATGACAGTTTGCGCATGGATATCTTATAGTTGTTTCAATAACGTTGTTAGAACTAAATATACTTTTATAATATACTAGCTTCTGCGCGCGACTTCGCCCGCGTGAAATTTACCCTCCCCCATTCACCCTCTTAGGGGTGGAATTTCGAAAAACCCTTTCTTACTGGATACGTACTCTTCATAAAGAACACACCCTCTAAATTACATGTCTCTAAGACCAACGGTTTAGGCTGTGCGTTGATATATCAGTCAGTGAGGGCTTTGAATTTTATATAGGTATACAGGGTTATTGGAAAAACACCAAAAACCTCTTAAGAGGTCATTGTACTCATCATTATGAACAACTTTTACTAGGGGACCAAACCTGAAATCACGAAAAAACATCAGCTGTTCCCTACATTTATGACCGTATAGCTCGTCAAAATGTAGGGAACAGCTGATTTTTTTTAAATATTTAATAGCCACTTTCCAAAAATCGTCTCTTCTTCAGTCTTTCACCACCCAATGTCTCAGCATCGGGTGGCCTACACTCATGTAGGCATCCTGCAATGCACGTCACTCTTCTCTGTCTCTAGCCTTCCTAAGCCAGAGTCGTCCAGCAATCTTGCCCAGGTCGTCGGTCCACCTCATCGGCGGCTGTCTGCACACACTTCTACTCGTCTCGGTCTCCAAGAATCGTAGTTACCTGCTAATTTCTCACAACACACTTTACATTTTTTTGTTTTCTTTGTTTACTTGAAGTAAGTAAATGTATATTCTTTCTTTCTTTCTTTTCCAAACTGCAAATAACCCCGTACAGCAATCAACCACTTCCAAACTCTGAAACCCGATGACGAATCTCGCACACTCGTAAAGTCGTAAATCACTTTACATTCGACCCGACTACATCGATAAGCGTCACCCGAGCTTTATATGAATAATTTATGATACCGGCGTAAGTATTGGAAACCGAAAAACGCGGTAATATGGATGATATGACACGGAACTTGTGTGACCTCTTTATTTATGCTTGCTTTACAGGTACCTACAATAAGTGTAGATTATTGACCGGTAGGTGTCGAGCCTTGTTTTTATGTAGGACATAATCATTATCAGTTATTTGTCAGAATATGGTACAGTCATCAAAAGATAAGTAACCGGGGTCGAAGTCGGGTCATAACTCATAAGTGAAGTTTAGTAAGAAACCGATGGAGGTTTTGGAATGAAATTTAACTTGATATAATTATGAACTGTTTGTTTTCTATTATTTAAATTAAATTTCATTCGAAAATATCCATCGGTTTCTTACTAAACTTCGACTATGACCCGACTTCGACCCTGGTTAGTTGGTGACCGTACATTAAATGTTCTTAATTTTAGCCAATTGTATCATCATATTCTGCCACGCGTGGCGTGAAAATATTAAGTACATATATATTTATTACAGGACAGAGATAATTTTTATGCGGGATCGAATATTGGACGACACAGAAAATTGAGCAAAATGAAAGTATGGGAAGAATATGACTTACTTGGGATCAATGGATGTCAGGTTGGTGCAACGACTGCCGACGTGGTGGGCACGCGTTCACTTTACACTTGTCACTTTGTGTCGACGTTAAATAGTTTATATTATAATGATGGTACAGCGGTTGAGTTAAAGCGGTGTTACTCCACCATTGGTGTTACCATTAGTGAACATGAGTGAGTGTTAATTATGAATTAAAATTTGAGGCATGTCAGTTAAAAATAATATTATAAAGATTACAGTTTATTTAGGATGTCAAAGTATAATTTAAACGTATAATTAATATAATGTAGTTATACCAAAAATCCGAAGACATGTGACATCTACCAACCCGCACTGGGCCCGCGTGGTAGAACACCCCACTCCCTCTCACCGGGAGGAGGCCTGTTTCCCAGCAGTGGGTACATTATAGGCTGATTATGCTCATGTAGTTGTAATCAACTATTGGTTACAATCTCGTGTATCTACTATGTCAGACGTAATTTCATTTTCGCTAAAAACCAAGAAGACGTATTTACAATATTGCCATCGAGTATAAAACCTCCCTTTGAAATTATTATTCTCAATAAAAATACGAAATTATGAATTTCATGGATGAAGCTGACAGCAATTTTTAGTCGAATAAATTCTGAAGCGTCTGGATCGAAATTTAATTTCGTTATTTTCGTCTAAAACTTTTGATATTTAAGCGAAGTCAACTGTAAATTTGTTGTTTTCGTCTGAAGCGTAAAATTAAATATTGTTGAGTAAAAACAAGTGTTTATGTGGTTGTTGTTTGCTAAGGTTTATTTATATTGACGTTAAAACTAACAATTCAACTTTACGGTGCATTAATTTAAGCTGACTTTATATGTGATTCTGGAAATGTTATGTATGTTTATGCAGCTTAAGCTGAGCGGCTTAAGTTGTAATCGCCTTTGTCCGATTTACTTTTGAATGTAAACGTGGCTTTTATTTTGGCTTTGCAAAAATATTTTTATGTAGCGCATAGGCACTTATTTTTAAATAATTATATCGCTCGTGCATATTAAACAAAGCGCACAAATTAGTCAAAACAGTTTTTATATTTTTTTTTTTTATATTTGCGTCCGAACTTTGACTTCGACTTTTCCTGTTTCGATTATTTTCATAACTATACTGTTTTGTTCCACCGCACAAAAGAGGCCTCCCTCTTTTTTTTCCATACAATTCTGTCTTTTGGCAGTGCCGGGCCAATCCTTTCGGTAAGAGTCAAGGTCGTACCGTCATCTTCCTTTCGGACTGCCGCGATGACGCCGTGTTTTGTGGTACCCAATCGGTGGTTCTCTTACCCCATTTGTCATCTGACATGCGGCAGACATGTCCGGCTCAGTCCCACCTAAGGTTAGCGGCTTTCAGGGAGGTAACGTTCGTGATCTTGGTTTTGGCGCGTAGTCTTATGTCCTTATACGGTTCGAAATACGAACCCCCAGGTTTCTGCGCTCCATGGCTCGCTGATTATTTTATAGAGTGATTTAATCAATATGGTACTTTTTAGTATTCCACGCCCAGAAAGTGATTGAGAGTGTGAGTGATTGCTTGCCTATTTTGTGAACTCAGCAGTAGTTATTTGTCAGGGTGTTTAAATGTCGCGTAAAAGCATTCGTATTTGCAGCCGTTTTTCCATTATTTACTATTACAGAGATCCATCCATCCATGTCAGCCGAAAAAGGTATTCTACATTAATGGATGGAACATATTGCGAACCAACGATGGTACCTTTTATTATTGTGTACCTATTGCAATTTGTCTGAATGTGCTAAAGGCAGCATGATGGATCTGAAAAAGTAGTTTTTATTTATATGTCAGCTCTCAACATTAGTTTAATCTTATAAACTCTCCGTTATTTTTCCTACTATTGAGTCTTCATCGCAAGAAAATGCATAACCAGCTTATAATGTTCCTACTGCCACAGGCCACAGGCCAGGAGGCCTGTGGCCCCTTACGGCCCAGATTCTCTTACAGACCACCAGAGTCTCTCTCTGTGAGAGAATCTGGGCCGTAAGGGGGCTGTTCATTTATTACGTAAGACAATTTTGACCACTTTCTGACCCCCCTCTCCCTACGTAAGAAAAGATAAGACTTGGAGGAACAGCCCCTAATCCACCACGCGGGCTCAGTGCAGGTTGGCAGAGGTCACATGTCTTTGAACTTTTGGTTCTAAAACATGGCGGTTTCCTCACGATGTTTTCCTTCACCGTTTTGAGAGCAGTGGTAATTAATTAAATAAACAAATTAAAGTGCCTGGCTGGGTCCGAACTCACGACCTACAACTCGTAGGTCCGGGCCGATACCACTTGGCCACCACTGCAGGACAGTAGTGATCAAAATAGTTATACGATGGTTTCTGAAAGCTTACTTAGCCTTTTGACTTTAATGTTAATTCGAAAGTATGGGGGAGACCTTTGCTCAGTAGTAGGACAATATCATCATCATTAATCTTAGTTTTAGATATTTTTTCTCAGTAAGTAAATTATGTATGCAATTCCTATGAGAAATAAAGTTCTTCTTAAACTTTACAGTTATTAATTGTTATTTATACTACACTAGCTGCGCCCCGCGGTTTCACCCGCGTAAATGTCGATACCGTAGGAATATTGGGATAAAAAGTAGCCTATATGGTAATCCAGGGTGTCAGCTACCTCCATGCAAAATTTTATCAAAATTGATCCAGCCGTTTGAGCGTGAAGAAGTAACAAATATATAAACACACACTCACAGACTTTCGCCTTTATAATATTAGTGTGATGATAGTGTGATTAGTGTGATTTAAGTTATCACAATATTACAGCTATCGTGCGATTTGAGAGCAAATTAATTCACTCACAAAGTTAAATTAACGAGACACGAATAAATTAAAACAGTCTCGCTAATTTCGAGAGAGGCTACTGAAAAATGTATCCTCTTATTATGGCTTGCATTCTACGTTATTAGAGGTCCGTAGTTCAGAGGTCACACGAGGACTCGGCGAGTAAGGATTAGTGGGTCCCTGTGGTCCATTTCTAGGTGTCAATGGTTGGTTTATACGGGGCCGCCACAGAGTAGGAATATTTCATACTGTGCCTTTACCTCTTTTTCGTGCTCTTAGTGCCGTGAACTGAAAATATCTTAGAACATGTAGTCCGCAGTAGCAATGTGGAGTAAGATTTTCAAGAATTTTGGAAAAAATATTAATATTGAAAGTGAAAAAACATAATGATAATAGAAACTGAATTTTATTTTGTATCTTTTTCTTTCTTTTCATTTAAGAATAACAAAAAACAGTAAATCATTTACTAGCTTAAAACTTTAAGAAAATTTTCCAATAATATAAAAATATTTTTCTGTCATTGATGCATAAATTCAAAGAGAATTAAACCACTTGAGAGCTGCTAGACCGATTTCGTCTAAACACACGACTCACCAGTGCGGGCCGGGGCACGAAGAAAATACAGTGGTTGTGATTGGCCGATGCAACAATGTCAGGATGAATATTCCAAACATAGATCACTAACTCGGGCTGATGCCCAACAATAATATCGATAAAATCGACGTCTATTAATTCTAATATTTTTTTAAAATTATACTGATAGGGTGTTAACTGGTTTTTGGAAATCAATTTTCCCTGTGAACTGCATTAATCCACTTTTCTTTCAGTTCCGGAATATTTGGAAATCTGAAATGTAAACATTTTCATCGTAATTTTTATCATACCATTGTCATCGTAATTTTGGTCTCAAGTCATTATTTTTATCGTCAATATTATCGACTTTGTTTTGGAGGTTTTGAAATTGTAACAACATAAACTAGATATGTAACATCAGCGAAACGATCTATTCTTTTTATTGCAAAAAGTATTTTTATTCTAGCTTTTGCCCTCGACTTTCATCCGCATTGTCATCTTTACCAAAAAACATATTGTATCAAGAAAGAAACATTTTTTATTTCTGAGTGGTCCCACTCGTGACTTCGATCAGCCTGATGGAAAGCGATGGATGAGGTCTACGATGGTTACAAATAAACAAACAAAAAAAAATACCTCTTCATAATATCAGTTTGGATGACTTCATTGTCTTCCATAAATGTGACGTCATAACTACAAGAGCACGTTAATTAAGATATTCAAGCAGCTCACTTGGGACCATAACGATATCTTCATCTATATCAGATCACCCACTAACTTATAATAACGTTAGTTAAAGTAGTTAGGTAAAGGGATAGGGGACTGAGATTTAATATAAGTTGCGGAGATGTGGCAGGAACAGTTATGTGATCTGTATTACTTATATTAGATACTAGCTTCTGCACGTGACTTCGTCTGCGTGTAATTTCTTGGTCCTGCGACCCACGCCTGCCCGCGCTGTTACTCTGTTATTTCTGTTTTTGAAGTGAAAACTTCTTTAGCGGCGTTGAACACTTTTTGTAATGGGTAAAAAATGTTAAACTCGCGTCAGGGCATCGCGTCAGGACACGTGACCGTCAGGAGAGATTTCCCCCCCCCCATCTCTTTCTACGGCGGCGCCAACCGAAGTGAACCAAGTGAGACACGACAAAGATGGCCGAAGAAAATGACATTTGACGTACAAATGTTTGAAAAGTCAGTTTCGTAAACAATAGTACTTCGAGGAGCCGCAGTTGTATTTAATTTATTTTGCACTTTAGTTTATTATTATATACCTACCTACAATACAAAATAGAAGCGACGAAAAATATAACGAAGCACATTATAGCAACAAGAAATACTGTGGGACATTGCTGCTTTTGTGTGAAAACAATGCTTCCGTGTCGACCACGGAAGTTTACACCCAGGCAGGGAGATTGCAGGGAGATGCTCCAGTAGGGTGTGGCTGTGAAGCTATGTTGCAAAACATGCTTCACTTCCTATCCTGCCTTATTTGTCCTACCCAAAACATGCAGTCAAAGTGACCTCTGCGCTGCCACCGACGACAACGTGGAAGTGGCAATATTTTGAGCCAACAAGATCTAAAGTAAAAGAGAAGAAATTTAGGGAGTAGTTCATTAATAAAACGCTTGTATACAAATATGTATCAGTTTATTTTTATAATACTTGTACGCACCGGGACTTACAGCTTAGTACGGCTGTTATTCCAAATGCATACAGTGTGGCTAAGTTTGTAACAATTGAGCCTGGTATCTATGGTTACCTCACCCTACTGATTATAAACCTACAGCAACTACTTAACACCCTAGTTATCCTAACACCCTAACCTATCATACAAGCCTACGGGAGACCTACGGGAACAGACAGAATTTGGGTAGGAATAGGGGTTTGTGTACGTCGTGCAATGTGTACACAGGAAATAGTTTTGTCATTGCCGGTCCCACAGACTCATAGAACTGGTGATGGCTAAAGGTGTCTTGGCCATAGTGAGAGGAATTATGGAAGAAGAATCAAACTCTACTCCAGCTTGATGACTAATTTATTCATTTACTAATTACTAATTTATGTGGAACGAATGTATGTCGCTCTTGATGCTGACGCTGGCGTATGTAACTCTTGCCTGTTCACGGCTGAACAATACTCTAAACTCTAATTTGGCTTCTAAAACTTGTGCAAGCAGAACAACATTTTTAAAATGTTTGCTTTTCATTTGCCATCTGTGCCATCTCTTCTGTAGGCCATTTCATTTTCTGCTATTCGTAGTGAAGCACCATCCTTACTAGTCCTATTGACCTGAAATACAAAACTAATGTTATAAATTCTTTCTCTTCATTATCTTATTTATACTGATTTAATTAATCAGTAGCGGCATCAAAATAACAGTCATTACTATTCTTATGGCGGGTTTTTTTTTGTTACAATGAGTTTTGTACAGGCAAACGAAGTTCTTCGTAAAATTGTAAATTGGATAGGCACCTAATTCGTAAATCATGCCAGACTGCCCCTGTTTAGCGTTAGTGCTTGTGTCAGTGTTTTTATTTTCTATTATGGAGACCTCTCCCTGACCAATTCTTCCAAAAAATCTAAGGATTAGAAGCAAAAGCAAGCATAAGTATAAGAAATTGAGAATGTTTACAAAACATAACTTACTTTGAACACATTTTAGCTGTAACAGTAGGTACGCACCTTATCCTCCTCCAACCAATATTCAATTCTTTGCCCTTTATTGCAACTAGTCTCCGGTCTTTATTTCATTTATTTTAAAAACAAAAAAAAATATTCAAAAGTTTCTTAGTTTGACACATACAATATCAAATTCATTCATTGACATATTCATATTGTTTCCATGACGACCATGACGTTGTCGCGTCAAAACTGTTGAAACTGTAGACAATAAATTAGTTTTTCATACGTAATAATGTCTATGGACACAAATATTCGGTTCGTAGACAGATATTCTCGTATGCCGATTTAATGTGTTGGCCAATTTGTTGGATGACTTCATTATAATGGCAACATTTAGAAGTTGTAGGACATTCTAGTTATAGAACGTTTATGAAGCGTTTATGAATACAAAAATTTATCGAATGTTTTAAAGGCCTATTGAGCATTTTAACTAATGAATGGTTTAAACCTTCAATAGGCTTTTTTTTATGAATAAGACCGAAAGTGTTTAAAATATGGAAATTAATAAAAAAAAAAAGTGACGCAGAAATATTGAAAAAAAAATGAGTAATATTAATTAAATTAATAATTGATTTATTTCAACGTTAATATTCAAGTTTTCACTTCTGCCGGCACTCCCGGAGTGCAACCCGTCTTTTTTTTATTTTTGTTTTTGCTCGGTTCTTTGTGTCTTAGCGTGATGTTAAGTAGCCTTCCTCAAGAGTTGGGCTATCAAAATGCATAGAATATTTTTTTGAAGTGAAAACTTCTTTAGCGGCGTTGAACAGTTTTTGTAATGGGTAAAAAATGTTAAACTCGCGTCAGGGCATCGCGTCAGGACACGTGACCGTCAGGAGAGATTCCCCCCCCCCATCTCTTTCTACGGCGGCGCCAACCAAAGTGAACCAAGTGAGACACGACAAAGATGGCCGAAGAAAATGACATTTGACGTACAAATGTTTGAAAAGTCAGTTTCGTAAACAATAGTACTTCGAGGAGCCGCAGTTGTATTTAATTTATTTTGCACTTTAGTTTATTATTATATACCTACCTACAATACAAAATAGAAGCGACGAAAAATATAACGAAGCACATTATAGCAACAAGAAATACTGTGGGACATTGCTGCTTTTGTGTGAAAACAATGCTTCCGTGTCGACCACGGAAGTTTACACCCTGCAGGGAGATGCTCCAGTAGGGTGTGGCTGTGAAGCTATGTTGCAAAACATGCTTCACTTCCTATCCTGCCTTATTTGTCCTACCCAAAACATGCAGTCAAAGTGACCTCTGCGCTGCCACCGACGACAACGTGGAAGTGGCAATATTTTGAGCCAACAAGATCTAAAGTAAAAGAGAAGAAATTTAGGGAGTGGTTCATTAATAAAACGCTTGTATACAAATATGTATCAGTTTATTTTTATAATACTTGTACGCACCGGGACTTACAGCTTAGTACGGCTGTTATTCCAAATGCATACAGTGTGGCTAAGTTTGTAACAATTGAGCCTGGTATCTATGGTTACCTCACCCTACTGATTATAAACCTACAGCAACTACTTAACACCCTAGTTATCCTAACACCCTAACCTATCATACAAGTCTACGGGAGACCTACGGGAACAGACAGAATTTGGGTAGGAATAGGGGTTTGTGTACGTCGTGCAATGTGTACACAGGAAATAGTTTTGTCATTGCCGGTCCCACAGACTCATAGAACTGGTGATGGCTAAAGGTGTCTTGGACATAGTGAGAGGAATTATGGAAGATGAATCAAACTCTACTCCAGCTTGATGACTAATTTATTCATTTACTAATTACTAATTTATGTGGAACGAATGTATGTCGCTCTTGATGCTGACGCTGGCGTATGTAACTCTTGCCTGTTCACGGCTGAACAATACTCTAAACTCTAATTTGGCTTCTAAAACTTGTGCAAGCAGAACAACATTTTTAAAATGTTTGCTTTTTATTTGCCATCTGTGCCATCTCTTCTGTAGGCCGTTTCATTTTCTGCTATTCGTAGTGAAGCACCATCCTTACTCATCCTATTGACCTGAAATACAAAACTAATGTTATAAATTCTTTCTCTTCATTATCTTATTTATACTGATTTAATTAATCAGTAGCGGCATCAAAATAACAGTCATTATTATTCTTATGGCGGGTTTTTTTTTTTTGTTACAATGAGTTTTGTACAGGCAAACGAAGTTCTTCGTAAAATTGTAAATTAATTGGACAGGCACCTAATTCGTAAATCATGCCAGGCTGCCCCTGTTTAGCGTTAGTGCTTGTGTCAGTGTTTTTATTTTCTACTAGCTGCGCCCCGCGGTTTCACCCGCATAAGTGTCGATCCCGTGGGAATATCGGGATAAAAACTATCCTATGTCCTTCCCCGGGACTCAAACTATCTCTACACCAAATTTAATCTAAATCGGTTCAGCGGTTTAGGCGTGAAGAAAAGACAGACAGACAGACAGAGTTACTTTCGCATTTATAATATTAGTTTGGATTTGGATTATGGAGACCTCTCCCTGACCAATTCTTCCAAAAAATCTAAGGATTAGAAGCAAAAGCAAGCATAAGTATAAAAAATTGAGAATGTTTGAAAGAGCTGTAAAGGTTTTCTTGAATAAAATACAGATTGCGAAGTAAAATTAAGATTTAATACAGTCAGTTTGATGGCTGAATATCAAGTGCCATAATCAAATAAATCAATATAGATAATTGTCAACTGTCACGACATGTCAGTTGACTACAGATAATGAAAATGCAAGTGACACCTACATGTTGAATACCTCAATTAAATATTATTAGGCTTACATGTTTACGAAACATAACTTACTTTGAACACATTTTAGCTATAACAGTGGGTACACACCTTATCCTCCTCCAACCAATATTCAATTCTTTGCCCTTTATTGCAACTAGTCTCCGGTCTTAATTTCATTTATTTTAAATATACAAAAAAAATATTCAAAAGTTTATTAGTTTGACACATACAATATCAAATTCATTCATTGACATATTCATATTGTTTCCATGACGACCATGACGTTGTCGCGTCAAAACTGTTGAAACTGTAGACAATAAATTAGTTTTTCATACGTAATAATGTCTATGGACACAAATATTCGGTTCGTAGACAGATATTCTCGTATGCCGATTTAATGTGTTGGCCAATTTGTTGGATGACTTCATTATAATGGCAACATTTAGAAGTTGTAGGACATTCTAGTTATAGAACGTTTATGAAGCGTTTATGAATACAAAATTTTATCGAATGTTTTAAAGGTCTATTGAGCATTTTAACTAATGAATGGTTTAAACCTTCAATAGGCTTTTTTTATGAATAAGACCGAAAGTGTTTAAAATATGGAAATTGAACAAAGTGCATCTATTAATGAAAAATGTGACGCAGAAATATTGAAAAAAATGAGTAATATTAATTAAATTAATAATTGATTTATTTCAACGTTAATATTCAAGTTTTCACTTCTGCCGGCACTCCCGGAGTGCAACCCGTCTTTTTTTAATCCAACTGGTGGTTTCAAAGATTATTGCGTTCAAACAAACAAACACCTTCAGCTTTATTATATTAGTATAGATAAGGTTAAAATATTAAAGGATTTTAATTGGAATATAGTTCGGCGTATGTTAAAAAGCAAATAAGATCGGCAAGAAACCTAGAATGGGTTTAAGATCACGTTGGAATTTGAAGTCAACTAATTTCTGGATAGGTACATTATTTACTAGGTCCTACAATTACTATAGTATCCGCCAAAAAAAGCTGCATGGGTCGATCACTCAGTTTAAGCTACGATGTGTGAACATCTTTACATACCGAGACCTCTCGGTGCCTCGGAAACTACGTAAAACTGCTGGTCCCGGCTGTCATGTGTGGATCAATGACAGTCAGTCAGTCTTATTTATTTCATATTATTTATTTATTTCTACTTAGGACCATAAACTGAACATTGAAACTCAAATGGCGGAAATCAAACACGACATGTCTGTTTGTTGCCCCTGTCCAATTTGGTTATGACAACATTCACCGATCGTGCTCTGGCAGGGAAGTGAAACTCCAATGGCGAGCACGAGAACATTCTCAGTATTCGATACAACCGCTACTGGAAGCCTGCCTAGGTTTATGTTATATATCAGTAGGTGTTGTAGGTCAAAGCAAACATGTAGAAGACCTGAGGGGCAATTCTCGTAATTTTAAGAACGTTCACAGTCTGATCTCGATCTGTATCTGTCGAAAAAATATTTCTAATTTCCCTACTTTTTGACATGTTTTTGACATTTGTTTGTCGCTGAGATGAGACTGCGACTAGATTTTGTACGTTTTAAATTACGAGAATTGGCCTTCTGTATTGCCTACAGAATTTAACGATCAAAACTGAATAGAATATTATTCACATCGGACCTCTAGGAAGTTAAATTGCACACGTCATAAATTAACTCATTTGTTTTTAAATATCACGAATTATGTAATTCTAAACTTCGAACGATAGACTTCCCATTAGCATTAGGACGATGTTGTGATTCCGTATGCCGTAATTTAGATCATTACGTAATTATTAATGAGTTATATAATGAAATTGTTTCTGTATTGTCGGAGGCTGCAATGAAAACATATCGTTGTAAAAAGATTGGAACCAAGTCTTTTCATATAACTGGGTGGAAAGATTACGTCGCCGACGCGCATCGAGACGCTCGCACAAAATTTAAAATGTCGGTACTAGCCGGTAAGCCCACGAGTGGTATAGTGTATGACGAAATGACAGACACACGAAAAAGATTTAAGTCAAAGTTAAAATCATGCCAAGACCGACAAGAACAATTAAAAATGAATATTCTTGCCTCTAACCATTCGGTAAAAAATTTCAAAGATTTTTGGAAAAGTGTTAACCGATCAAATGTGAAAACAAGCCTCCCGGTGAGCGTCGACGGCGTGAGCGATCACAAAACAATTGCTGACATGTTTAGGGAAAATTTTACAATCCCGTCGTCACTGGGTCCGTCGTCAGCGAGTTGTGTTCATGATGCAAGTGCCGTCATGACAGAGCGTAAGACTTTCTTTTCTGCTAAGGTTATCAGAAATATAATAAACCATATGCAAGGTGGAACATCGCCCGGTCATGACGGCCTCAGCATAGAACATTTTAAATATGCTGGTGTTCATTTGCCGCGTGTTTTGTCAATGTTTTTTAATTTTTGTATGTGCCATTCTTATCTACCGGAGCCGCTCATGCGTACTATGGTGGTACCTATTTTGAAAAACAGGACGGGTGACTCATCTGACAGGGCTAACTACCGGCCCATTTCACTGGCCACCACTGCAGCCAAGGTGCTTGACAGCATGCTTAATGTGAACCTCGCGAAAGTAATCGACCTGCATGAAGCCCAGTTTAGGTTCAGGGCAGGGTTGTCTACTGAGAGTGCCATTTTAAGTCTAAAGCATGCTGTCGGGTACTATACTGCCAGAAGGACGCCGGTATACGCGTGCTTCCTAGACTTGTCAAAGGCTTTCGATCGTGTCACATACGACCTTCTGTGGGACAAGCTAGGCAGCGCGGGTGTGCCGGCGGAGTGTATTTCTCTCCTGAGTTATTGGTATGCAAACCAAAAAAACCATGTGAGATGGGCGGGGGCGCTGTCGGATGAATACAAATTGGAATGTGGCGTTAGACAGGGGGGTTTAAGCTCACCTCTATTGTTTAACATTTATGTTAACCAGCTTATCGAGCGGCTCAGTAGCACACATGTCGGCTGCCACATTGATGACAATTGTTTTAACAATATTAGCTATGCTGACGATATGGTGCTGCTGAGCCCCTCCATAAGCGGGCTAAGGAAACTGCTATCCATTTGTGAGGAGTACGCGGAGGCGCATGGGTTACAATATAACTCTAAAAAGAGTGAAATTTTAATATTTAAATCAGGCAAACAACAGCCTACCCATGTGCCTCCTGTATTTCTCAATGGAATAGCCTTAAAGCAGGTTCAAGTTTTTAAATACCTGGGTCACATTGTGACCGGAGACCTCAGGGACGATGAAGAGATTGAGCGGGAGCGCAGGGCTCTGGCGGTGAGAGCCAATATGCTCACACGCAGGTTCGCACGATGCACGAGAGAAGTGAAAGTTACGCTATTCAAAGCTTATTGTCAGTCCTTCTACTCAAGAGGCCTGTGGGTGAGATATACGCAGCGAGCCTACAGAGCCCTGCGCACTCAGTACAATAATGCGTTCAGAATGTTGTTGCGTCTGCCGTGGCGATGCAGCGCGTCTGGGATGTTTGCTGAAGCGCGCACTGATGGTTTCCAGGCCATCATGCGCAAAAAAGCAGCTTCCCTGCTGGCCCGTATACGGGGTAGCAACAACGGCAACGGCATTCTGAACGCAATAGCTGTACGTTTTGACTGTTTCTTTCAAAAGCAGTGGGTCATGTCGTGTGCAGGTGTGGCGAGTCATGCCAGATTGTAAATTCTTATGTAATAGGTTAAGGTTTCTATGGGTCTATGCCACCCGAAATAAAGTTATTATTATTATTATTAAAAAGAAAATGTATACAGTTTCAAACTTCGACAACATTCGAATTTTGAAGTGATGTTAAGACGGTGAATAAACATAATATTCTCAATATAAAAATGTATAATGAGTGTTCAAGTACGTATTGCCGACAAATCGATCGCCCTTGATAGCCTAAACAGTACTTATCTTCGATAAAGCGAGCAATTTAGGCTGCACAGATTAAATATCAAGCCATTACGTTTAATTAACGTTCAGTGAACCATCGCTAATTGCGAGACGCAAGTCGAGTGTGATATTGTTGATCGTATTGCTATGGTAACAGCAGTGTTTGAAAATCCATTTGTTTTTCGAATGCAATCAAGCGCGCTACAGTCATAAAATCACCATAATAATTATTATTCACGGGCTGATAAATTAATTAAATATATTCGTAGGTATTCAATGTTCATTATTATCGCTTAAATCTGTTCAGATTATTTTAATCTCAATCATTTTATGAGAGATTATATTTTTATTCTCTTTTCCATCATATTTTTTGGAGTTGGTTACCTATAAGAATTCTATTGCTATTCTGTGTAAAGGGTATCAGCAGTGGGAAAGTAATTATTAGCTTTCCGGTGTTAATAAAGATAAGTGTTGCCTAAAATAAAGGCATTGATAAAGTTTACACTAAGTATTTCGTCTTAAATACATTCAAATCTAGATCTTAAGTAAAGTTATTAGGAACCAAAATCCAACTAAAGCTTTTACCTACCTATAAATTGTATCTGTTTATTTCATCGTTTTCAAGGCAAATTATCTTAAACTTGCTTGAATAAATAATCATTTTGCAATCAAACAAAAACAGACATTGAATTTTGCTTTATATTATTATACGAAAACTAAATACTTAGTTAACCCCGTTTAATCCAAGTTCCGCTGTATCCATTTCAAAGTCACTGCTGTCACACTAAAAGCTTCATAAATCCAATAAAGTTTGAAATTCTTCACTTTTCTCGGCTTTGTAACTTGATATTTTTTTATACTATCAAATAACTGATAGATACTCTTTTTTGCTTAACTGAAAGTTACCGTTTCACGATCGTTGTCACATAAAAATAACAAGTTTTAAAAATCTAAGAATGGATGCTATCGTAGTATGGTAAGTAGGTATCGTAGTATCGTAGCAGTCACTTCGTGTATAGTACGAAGCTTTATTTATAATTATACATTTATACATGCATCAAATATTCGGGAAAAGGTTTCATTTTTAATAGAGAAACTACGAAAAATAAATAATCTTCTACATACTGTAGAGGTTCAATGACGTAGACGTTTTCATTCTATATTATTTTTTTTAATTCAATTTATTTAAAATCATCAAAATAAGTTGAATGTAACTGAATATTAAATAAATTAATATTTGATTGAAGTATATATAAAATATTAATTATTTTGATGTAATACGTGATCTTTCATGATGGGTTCACGTCTGAATGTGTTCGTTTTATTTGTCACTAGCTGCTGCCCGCGACGTCGTCTGCGTGAAGGCTCTACAGCACCAAAAATACCTAAGATGCCAGTGTCGCTATAGCATTATAAGTAAACAACTTTTAAAATAGCATTAAAATATAAGTTTTTTTTGCAAGCGAAGCAAGTGAAGAGAGTTATATGGGAGTCCTGCTGAGTTCAGTGTGGTGTGGGGGATGTGACTGAAGAAAATAGAGAAAACAATGCAGGAATACATTCCAGGACACAAAAGAGTAAAAATACGTACAAAGGCATCATACCTTAAAACACTTCCCTATAAACAACGTTGGTAGTTATGCTGCCAGGAGCCAAAATGTAAAGAGAGTCAGGACTGGTGACGCGGGAGCAAGCGACGTACAGTTGTCCGTGTGAGAAGCAACTCGTCCAGTTGTCCGTGTGAGAAGCAACTCGTCCTGAGGTCGACACCCGCTGCCCTCAGTGTCTGCCTCTATTGACGGTTATCGCGAAGCAAACACTCACGGGGAACTGTACGCGCTTGAACTGGAACGGGAAGATATGAGGTATGAGGGGAATGCGTGGTATAAATACTGCCTCGCCAACGCCACAACCCGTAAGAATTTCCGCCTCAATGGTGTGTATGTAGAGCGAAATGACTTTAGGGTGGGTTACACAACTTCAGAGGAGATAGGTTCCGAAGAAGCATAATCGGGACACCGACCTTCAGCTTGATGGTATGCGCTGGAAGTCCACTTGCTGACAGAGTTCAGAAATTCCACGGGATAATGTGTGGCGTCATCTTGCTCGACAACAGTGTTTATCGAGGTGTAGACCACTTCATTCCCCTCAATTTCCGAGAGAATGCATTCGTTAATTGCTGCAGCCTGATCATTTTTGGACGTCAAAATGGCCCGCTCACACACCCAAGAATTCTGCAGGTGCAGTATACGACTGATGTCCCCGTACACACACCAAATGAGTTCTTCTAAGCTGGATACCACTCTACCGAGAGACTCTGAAAGCACCACCTGTCCACCTCTCTCTTCTGGTAGAGTGCCTTCGCCAAGATTTAGAAGGACATTGGAGAATTCTTGAGCACTTGCATTGCCGCCGAGCCGTGCTCTCATATTAATGGTCAAGCGCAGCGTACGAACTCGTGACCACAACGAAGATAGTTTCAACGAAGCATGCACCTCGTCAGCCCTCGATCCCCTTGTCACCACGGGAAGCGTTTGCCGGAAATCGCCACTGAACAGAACAGCTGTGATACGACGCATCAAATGTTCGTTCCTGCGGATGTCCTGCAGGGTTCCGTCCACGGCCTCAACTGCCTTCCTATTGGCCATCGTACACTCATCCCATACGATCAAAGAGCAATCCTTGAGCACGTGTCCCTTATCGCTGTTACGTGACACACCACAAACAGGCGTTTCGGCGCTCTCTAAATCGATAGGAATTTTAAACATGGCATGTGCTGTCTTGCCACTCGGAAGCAGTGTGGCAGCGATTCCCGACAACGCTACAGCAATAGCAATTTTGCCTTGCCTGCTGACCTCTGCAAGTATGCAAGTGGTAACAAATGTTTTTCCTGTTCCACCAGACGCATTCCAAGAAAAACATTTGACCCTGGTTTTTTCCCAACGCTTTCAAGGACGGTGTCATAAATTTGTTTTTGCTCTGAAGAGAACAAAGCGACATGGTCATTTCGCCCGGATCGTAATTTGTCTCAGCGTTATACTCCCGATTTACACGGTCTTGATGCGGTGATGATTGTGGAGCTGGTAACCCATGTTCGATCAGTGGATTGCCGCCGATAGAAATGACCACATCTTGAAGTGAACTGAGACAGGTGTTCAGCACGCGTTCATCAGTTACTCCGACTTCGTCTCCAGTAGAAACATAACTTTTTTGTAATACTTAACACCGCATTTTTTTTTAATTGTCGTCCTCAACTCTGCTCAAGATTTTAAGGGTTTTGTTGGAACTTGAATTTGTCAAAACGAACTATACGATACAACTTTTATGAAGAAAATGCACATTGCCATCTATGAATTTTAAGAATAACTAACTACTAACCTCGCCAACATGATCAAATGTAAATTATTAATTTCCAAAAAGTGTCAACATGAAAATCAAATCAAGTTACATGAACTTGATTTGATTTTTATGAAATCTCATAGATGGCGCTGCTTCAAAATTTTCTGTATTTTTTTTTTTTTTTTTTTTTAATGGGCTTGCTCTTGACTCTAGCCTAGGTCAAAGGTGACAGAGACAAAGTCGACGATGGAGCGACTTACCCAGAAGAAGCCTGTTCACTCTCACTTTAAAGAGATTCGGGTTGTATGCGCTCGGAAAAACAGACGCAGGTAGAGAGTTCCACTCTTTTGCTGTGCGCATTATAAACGACATTTGCAAACGCTTAGTGCGAATTGGTGGAACAGCAACCAGGTAGGGATGGTAACCTGCAGTGCGCCTGGATGTCCGAAGGTAGAAGGGGGCCGGTGGAATGAGGTCGTGGAGTTCTTGGGCACACTCACCGAAGTACAGTCTGTAGAAGACCGACAGGCAGGCAACCTTGCGGCGATGAGCCAAGCTGTGAAGCTTGGCATCCACCAGTTTTACGTCGCCAATGAGCCTCTTAGCTCTGCGTTCCACCGAGTCAAGCGCGGCAAGTTGGTATTTCGCTGAGCCATCCCAAAGGTGGCTGCAATACTCCATGCAGGATCGGACTTGTGCTTTGTATAGGGTTAAAAGCTGTCCAGGCGTAAAGTATCGTTTCACCCTATTTAGGATGCCCAGCTTCTTGGCCGCAGTTTGGGCTTTGTACTCGATGGTGGCGCCGAAGTTGAGACTAGATGTCAACTCCATGCCTAGAAGCTCGAGCCGATCAGTTACAGGAACAGATGTACCCCGAAAAGTAGGAGTCTGGTCAAAACGACTCCTTTTGGCGGTAAAAAGACACGCCTGTGTTTTGGTGGCGTTAAAAGAGACCAGATTGTCATCACCCCACTGGGAGACAAGGCTTAAGGTCAAATCTGTCCGCTCTACCATGGCCTCTCTCAAGGATCGAACTTCGGACCCGCTGGCCCCTGCATTGGACAAGTATCTCTCTGAAACTGTACTGTCATCCGCGTACCCAACAATACCAGGCTGAAGTAGGTCATTGATGTGCAGCAGGAAAAGAGTTGCAGAGAGAACAGACCCCTGAGGAACTCCGGCATCAATAGCCATAAGGTCAGAAGAGCAGCCATCAACGACTACTCTGATCGACCGCTCACTAAGGAAGTCTGATATCCAGCTACAAAAACCAGCTGGGATGCCATAAGCAGGAAGCTTACTGAGGAGACCGGCGTGCCAGACCCTGTCAAAGGCCTTCGAGATATCAAGCGATACAGCAAGTGCTTCGCCGTGTTTCTCGATGGCTTCGCCCCAACAGTGCGTGACATACACAAGTAGATCGCCAGTTGACCGCCCCCGGCGAAAGCCATATTGACGGTCACTGAGGAGATCATTGTCTTCAAGGTAGGTCAGCAACTTACTGTTCAGTACCCTTTCCATAACCTTGCACAGAATGGAGGTAATGGCGATCGGACGGTAATGGGCAGGGTTTGCACGGTCGCCCTTTTTGGGCACTGGTTGAACATTTGCAAGCTTCCAGCATTTCGGCACCGTTCTTTTTTCAAGAGAGAGGCGGAACAAGCGTGTCAATACAGGAGACAGTTCAGGCGCACACTGCCTCAACACTCTCGCTGGAATACCATACTAGTATACTACTAACATTCATTAAACTATGTTTTTTCTGCCCAATTTACTTATATGGCGTAGTTTTTATAGTGTAAAGCTAGATAATAGCATGGCTTACTGAAAAACAACATTTAAATATGCGTCGTTAGATTACACGCTGTCACAGAATGCGTAAGAAAAATAAAGATTCACAGCTCCTCCCCCATAGGTGATAGCGTGATAATATGTGGCCTATATGTTGACCCGACCTCTTTCTTAGTAATATTCATGCAAAATTTTAAGTAAATCCATGCAGTACTTTTTGAGTTTATCCCGGACATACATACAGACAAACAGACAAACAGATAAAAATTCTAAAAACTATATTTTTGGCTTCGATATCGATTGTAGATCACGCCCCAAGTATTCTTTTAAAAAAATATTCAATGTACCGTTTTGACTTTCCTACGATTTTATTATATGTAATAGATTCTCGAAATTATTCATGTCAGTGATTCACCAAAGATAATTCGATGTACATATTTTTGATGAATTCAATATCGCAATTTTTAAGCAGTAAAAAATACCATTTTAATAATATTATCTGCTTTTGAATTTATATATTTTTATTTCATCAAAACACTTTTTTGTTATTAATTTACAAGTCTTATTTATGTTGAATACAACCCAGCGATAAGATTTGAACTTGTCTTTTATAATTATAATTTTAACTTCAACTAATTTTCAATTACATTCAACTTATTTTGATAATGGATAATGTCAAATAAATTGAATTTAGAAAAATAATAATGGAATGAAAACGTTTAACCTCTACAGTATAATAATGTACAGTCAACATAAAATGTCAGCCTTGATAATAAAAATTGCAAAGAGTTAACAGTATTAAAAACTCCTTTTTTTTGGTTCGGCTTGTGATCATTACTACCTTCATTTTATCTGTCCTGTAGCATTATGATTTCATTGCTTTTGCAAACTTTATCGTTATCGGATGAATAAGGAATATGAAAACTTATAACTAGTTGGTATTTTCACTCGACAAACTACAAATAGTTACAGTCAATGAATTTGGCAAAAATACCGTGCTAAGCCCACTGTGAATTCCCGTCTGAGCAGTACACGTAAACCGGGAGAACACTATGTGCAATATTTCAAGCAATTATCAACTGTTACTATTCGTACATAAAGTCTATAACTGTGTGAATACAAATTCTATGTCAAGGGCCTGAAACATGACATTAACTGGTTGCTAAGCATTTGGTAATGGACTAGTGTAGTTAGCTTTTTATTACGCAGTGAAAACACACCTACGGTTTTATTACGAAAAAGCTATAACATTAATTGGATTTCAAAGAATCCATTTTGTTATAACTTTTTATGTACGTTGTGTCTTTAAATTATTTCTTTACGGTAAGGCGGCCCCTGCACCTAAGCAATAAGTTAGCTTAATATCTATATTGCACAATAGAATAGAATAGAATACTCTTTATTATGTACACCATATAAATTACAGACATAAATATAGAAAACTTTACAATGGGTGACACAATGGGCGGTCTTATCGCTAAGAGCGATCTTTTAAAGACAACCTTTGGATGGATTAAAAACGGGAAGGACAGACAAATACTGTAGGTAGGCTGTGGTGTACCATTTACACAATACAATAAATACATACATAAAGTAATTACTATTAATCTATATAAATACATACATATACATAATAACAAACATGAAACAGGAGCAAAGAAAATCAGCCCTTGCCCTCAAACGATCCATTCTTTTCACGCAAGAACATTGACGGCCCATAAGCTTCAATGTTTTTGAGTGAGCAAGACCTGCGCAATACTGATCCTACACGATGAAATTAAAATATGGTGAAATAAAAATGAAACTCGCTCATATTTTTGTTCAATCATTGCGCCACTAAAAACATTGCGCAATTCGTAATATTGTACAATATCATCGATCGTTTAGGTTTCGCCTAAGGACGATGAGAATTCAATTTCTTTTGTTTTTCTAAATCCATTCTACTCTAACTAGCCTGTCCCACTGCAAAGCAAAGGCCTCCCTCTCCCTTTTTTACAAAGCTCTGTCTTTTGCGCCAGTCCTTTCGGTAGGAGTCAAGCTCGACCCGTTCGATCCATTATTACAGTTTAAATCGTTGAATCGTCACATGAAACGATGATTTCACCAATTCTATTCTCAGATTGGATTCTGTCACCAAATTATTTACTAGGACCATGAAAGGCTATTTAAGAAAAAATCATCATCTTTTTAATAATTAATAAAATAAGTGATAGACAAATTTTTAATGCTAGAAATAAAGATAAATTAGATCAACTATTTTTCAGATTATCTACTGCATCCGGTTAGACTGGGTGCTGAGTATAGTAAATGGGAAAAGGCTAGGCCAGGATGTCTGGATTCAATCAACAGATCATTTAATCAGAATGACAGAAAGCCATTTCAATCTCGCTTTCGTACTAGCATTAATACAGTCAGGCACTGTCAAATATGTGTCATATTATTATAACCAATTCTCTAGTGTCCAGGAAGGTATCACCATCACCATAACAGAATCAATTTGAGGCGGTAAAGAGTGAAGACTGCAACCTCTGGTCTGTCTGGTAATTTCCCTTAGGACCAGTCTGGTTCGCGGTCCACATAATTATTTAGGGTAATGGGATATACAGTATTGCCCCAATGCAAATTGTATGTGTAGTAACCGTGTTTTGTTGATAACTTGTGGTCGAATGGACGGTTTGTGTTTTTTTTTTGTACAGGTCTTTTTTAGTCAGAATTTTCAAGGGACTATTTTTATAAGAAAGTTTATTTTTGTGAAGGTGTTGAATATGAGCAAAACAACTTCAAGAGATTCTATTAATGTAGCACAACATTAAAGCTTTTCCATTTTTACCATTGGGGTAACTGGCACAGGACTGAAAACCAGCGAATCAATAACTGTTTTGCGTCTTTAGACAAATGTATAAAATATATTAGTCTAAAATATGATTTTTACTAATTTCAAACCCAAATAGCAGCCAAGGGGTTAATTGTAGATCTATGTTGTAATAGTAAACATATTCGGGATCTTACATTCATTTAAAAGTTGGTACTTATTTTAAAAATGTTATGCTTAAAACACTCGTTATAAAAACAAGATTTTTGGAATTTTCATACTCAAATAGCAGCCGAGGTGTTAATTATAAACTTTCGATGAAATAGTAAAAAATGCTTCAGATGTTTTTACCCTATGAAAATAGTACTTTTTTTTTCGGCACTTTAATTTTTCGTTACGAATTAATGATGTCCTTCATTAGTTTGTTTTTTCATTACCTAATGAAGACAAAACTTCAACAACGGATAATAATAGGTAATAACAGTGATTAATACTAAGTATACAATGGCCTCCAAAAGTTAGTTGACATTTTTCCACTTCGACACACTACATGGTTTAAAATTCAAAGTGATCCAAATCTTTGAACTGCTATATCGTTTTTATTGACTACTAGCTGCGCCCCGCCGTTTCACCTGCATAAGTGTCGATCCCGTAGGAATATCGAGATAATAAGTAACCTATGTATTAATCCAGGGTGTCAGCTACCTCCATACAAAATTTTATCTAAATTGGTATATTCCTTTGAGCGTGAAGAAGTAACAATCATATAAATACACACACACTCACAAACTTTCGCCTTTATAATATTAGTGTGATTCAACTACCTATGAATTATTATAAAAATAATCAAGTAATCCCTTAGGAGTACCTTCTTAATTTTTTATTTTAAATCATAATATGGCATTCTTGCTGAAGTGGAGAAACGATAACTAACTTTTGGAAGCCACTTTAAGTAATGAGTTTACAAGTAATGATTTGCCCAAGGTCGGGTTATAAAGAGACGAAAACTAATTTGGAACGCCATTAATTTATTAGAAACCCTTCGTCATAAATTATACATGAAACAATATCCAATAATTATTTTGATTACATGTAGGTACTTAATGGCTTCTAGAAAGTGCTAGAAATTACGGCTCGTATTAGTTTTGCGTCTATATTAAGCTGTTAATAGAATCTAGAAAGCCCATATTATGTCTAACAAAAGACTAATCAATTAGTGATATAGCCACCCCATCTATTCAGCAAAAACTAAATTGATTGAATTAAATCTTTAGAGTAACTTAACTGATGACTCTAGGAGTTATAAAAAAACTTCTAGATACCAATCTAGAATTTATTTTAGTGAGAATTTTTAACCTAACGTATTAGTAAAGCTAAATAAATAATAATTAATAATAATATTCGGAGTATTATTTGGCTGATAACGAATTGAATACCTTTCAATAACTTGATGAGATATAGACGGAAAATACGATTTCAGTGCAGGATATATTTGAACGAAAGGAACCGCATTTGACTCAGACTACTGCGGGTACTCTTTTGGGTCAAGCATTCAGTGGATTTTCTCATAACGCTGCGCTAGTGTCTGGTGATCAACCAGACTCGATCGCTATCATCGACACTGAGACCGGTAGTATAGCGGTGGAAATTAACCGGCAAGCTACGTCAGAAGAATTATTCATATCGGGCAGATCATCAGTTAGTTATGAGTCCTAAAATAAATATAAATTATTTTAGAAGCATACAATACTCAGCAATTGTATTTCCTCATCAAATGAAAGCCGATACCTTTATTTCCCCAACGGTGTAGTAACAAAGAATGGGTTATTTGAGGAAGGGTAGAAAGGTAATCCCCTTAATAAATAAGGTAACACTATGATCTGTGTTCGAGCCTACTTATCTTTTATGGGCTCGTGTTTCTGTGATAATAAACAATTTTTTCTTTCTTTCTATCTTCTTGTAATTTGACAATCTGTTCCTCTTTGTCTAAGAAGAAGCCTGTAGTATTATACATTTAGTTTCATCTTTAATTCCGTTCTAAATACATAACTTAAAAATAGTCTCTGGAATAAATGCCAACCTTTCGGATTTTTTTTAGGAATTTCGAGTAGCAAATTACGTCGTGTGCTGCAATAAAAAATATATAAAGTCGGCTGCTCCTTGCCCCGTAACGTGAACTCGAATTGTAAATTCATGTTGCTCAATCTTGCTCAGTTCATAACGCGAAGTCACTTCGGGCTAACTCGAATCCCTAAGATTTACGAAGAGTTTTGCTCCAGCTGGCACTTCATTTTTAATGTCCATAATACGATGTCATTTTATAGTCACTAAGTGATGAAAGATCTGGTCTGCATTATTATTTATACGCTTTTGCATAATGTTCAAGCGGAAAAGTTTTTCTCATAGACGTGCTGCCAACTTTTGATTTTTAATTGGCCTACATATTTCATTATTCGACAGTGCACACACTGGGATCAAAAACGTTTTGCCTTGCGGTGCATTTTGAGAACTATGTCTAAACTGTTTGCTGGAACTATGACTAAACTGTTTTTATTTATCCATTTATTTCAGGCATCAAGGCCCATAGAAAACACATGAAATACAATATTATTATAACTTAAAAATACTATAAATAAATACATCATTATAATTACACTAAGAAACTAACTAGACACGAAGTGACGGCGTCGTGTTTCGCTGACTGGTGTCATGTAGCCGGCCACGAAACCGGCGGTACACAACACCCTTCGGCCAGAACTCTTCTTTGAGGAACTTTTCGAGATGGTGTGTCGGAACACGCACCACGAACGACTTGAAGTTCGTGTTGTGACGCGACTCCAACTTCTCGACCCTCAAAGTCCAGTTGGTCTTCACACGCAAGTACTCCACGATCTCCTCAACCTTCGTGGAGTGGTGCAGTCTGGACACGTACAGCTGCGTCGTCGGTATTGCTGGACGCAGCAGCATGTTGGGTCCTGCCAGCGCGGTGCCGCACTGGTTCCGACAAGGAGGTTTCTTCTTCTTCTTCTTCTCCACTTTGATGAAACCATCCTTGTTGCACGTGTCCTTCTCTGGATCCTGCCTTTTCAAAACCTTGTTGGGTTTCGACCGGCTCCGTTTACCCCCTTTTAGTTTTTCCGCTAGTTTTACCTGCGAGTTTTGCGACTCAGCAGGCTTGTTAGCGGCTACTATTGCTGCGTAGGCTCGATTGGGGGTCGACGAACCTACACACGTCGTTGTCTCCACCTGTGTCGAGGCAGGGACGGCCACGGCACGCGTTGCGACGCATGCATTCTCGGCAGCTGGTGACGCATTCGAGCCCGCCGACTCAAAACTGCAGATGGAGGCATTTTGTGCCCCGCGACGCGTGTTCACATTTGCAGCGTCCGCGTCGGTAGGTGACCTACTTGCAGAAATTGCGTTGCGCAAGCGCACTACTTCGGCCCGTAGATCACTGATGGTGTTGTTAGACACCTCCAGCTTTAGCTGCATCTCGGCCTGGCTTTGCTTCAGGAATGTAATGTCCTTCAGCAGCCTGGTGACGTCTACGTGGTCAAACGTGACGGGAGGCAGCTTGTGCAGATCCTTCGCCACGAAATCAGGCACGTCGTCCGGGTCGGTCTCCTTCATCAGCGTTACGATGTCCTGGAGACTCTTCTCTGTACCGTCCCTTCGACGAGACGGCATCTGGCTGACTTTGCCGAGCGTTGTGAACAGCAGCAACTTGGCACTGCTAATCTCCTCCTCCTTGTAGGATGACTTGCAGATCTGCAAGATGCTGATCTCGTCCATGTAGTCGATGGCATGTTTGATGAATGCCAACACTTCGTTAGCTATGAGCGTTTGGGAACTCATAGCAGAAACGGGCAGCGACTATAGCCGCGCAATTCGCGAATATAATATTCGTACTGTGCAGCGCAAACGCGACCGTACTCGACCGCGCATCGCAACGCAATGTGGTTAGGGTTCCGTACCTCAAAAGTAAAAAACGGAACCCTTTTAGGATCACTTTGTTGTATGTCCGTGTGTCTGTCAAGACCCTTTTTCTCAGGAACGTGTGGAGGTATCCAGTTAAAATTAATTTAAAATACGTAGGTGTACTGTCCCTTGAGCTCTTAAAATCAAACTTAGCTAGTATTTTTTTTTTTTGCGCTTAACTTATGAGTTAGCACAAAAAAATACGGCCATTAGTGCGTCATATTTTAATAATTGCAAATAAATCAAAACCTATGGTACTCCCTGTTGAATTAGAACTATGTTTGACAAGAAGAAAAGTTTTATCATATCGCTCATTTGGAGAAATTTCGACGTAACTGCTACTTTTTTTTAAGTCTTTGCTTTCCTAACGTAAATACGCTTTCTAATTGCTTTGGCATATTAAACTAATGTTTGGGAAAAAATACATTTACGTCGATGTTTTTCCAAATGAGCGATATATTGTTTGCTATAACAAATTTACATTTGCAGTTGGAGAATTGACCGTGACGTCTATCGATGTATAGCAGCACATTTTTTCAACTACAAAGTTAAGTTTGTTGCTGCGATAAATTCATACCAATTGCGGAACTCTTCAATGTGCGTGGTTCGACACGCACTTGGCCGGTCCTTTTGCTAGCGTGTGCCATCATGGTTTTCACAGAGCGAGAGTCTATCTTATAGAGATTCTTGATGATTCAATTATTTTAATATTTATTTTTATTCTATTTCTATTTTTGAAAAGTATGTTGTAACACTGCGCACAGTGTTACAACATACTTATCATATTACAGTATGGAAGATCTGATAAAGATATACATTTTCACATTAAAGTTATCTGAGGTTCTAATCTTGAGTTAGGATTACTCTCCTACCGTAACGTATTTCTTGAGACGCTTTATCATTGCTAATCTTGCCTGATCTTAAATGGTATTTTTGATAACTTCATATTTCCATGTTCTGGAACTGCAATATCTTGAAATAGTTCAATTAATTGTTCTATTATTAAAGAAATAACATTCAAGAAACAACATAATACAAGTCTATTAATAATACACAATCTTACGTTTTAATGCGCGCACGGTTATTATGTAATAAATTAAAGGAGCACGTTGTAGGGCAATAAATTATAAGAAATTGGCACGAATTCTCCGAAGCGACACGATGCAAACTTGCCGCCCATTCGCAAGGAGCTTCAAGTATGAAAATATACAGTATGTATGTAGAAACTTGATCGAACACTTAGTAAGATGTTCTTTGAAAGACTTTACTTACGGAATATCTAAGAAAAATGTTCTGCACGCATTTTATTTCCTAGGTAGTCATATCGTTTTACGTGACTGTACAAGATTTGTTTTTTTACTATTTAACCCTTCGTATGCTTAAACGTGGATCCACGCGAGACACAATGGGTTTTTAATTGTCTGTAATTACGGCATTCAACCGGTTAAGTATGTAACTACACTAACGTCCTTATAACTCTGTTTTTCGTTTCTAAGTCATATACATAATATGTGGATAAATGTTTTCTGGCTTGGATTTAACATGAACGGATATGATAGCCCAGCCAGTAAAATACTGGTGGCAGGGACATTGACACACCACACATCGCACAAACTGTAACCATGAATTCGGCACAATATGATTCAAGCGTAAAAAAAAAATTAGTCAGTTATCAAAAAAAAAAAAACTGCCGTTTCACAAAAAAGTGCTCGGTCAAAATTTATGGAACAGTCAATTTTATTTGTAATAACCGACGAAAAAATTGAACGCAGGGGTTTTAGAATCATGTTACCTACCGAATCTATGTGTAGATGTCCACACGCCACCATGTATATTTTTTTTATTGTCACTTCATTATTAATTTAGTTTATACTAGCTGTTGCTTGCGACTTCACCCGCGGTCCAGGATTAAAAGTAGCCTATGTCCTTACTCAGATCATGGTCTATCTTTGTGCAAAATTTTATCTAAATCCGTATTGCCGTTTTAGCGTGAAAGCGTAACAAACAAAATTACTTTCGCATTTATAATATTAGTTAGGGTTATCAGACATGCATCGCCGTTATATTTGGTTAGGTAGGCAATATAATCTTATTGATAATTTCAGGTGTGTGTTTGTGTGTTTATTTTTGATTGTAGTTGCTATCCTGAAAGTATTTTAAATGTCATGGTATATAATAAGCGTATACCTTATTACCTCCAACATTGCCTACGCAACTAACTCCCACACTTTGTCTCCGCAAACTGACAAGACAGCGATGAACTTCGAACTGAAATTACTATGTATGTTATCTATTAAAGATCGTTGAACAAGAACTAAGGGCCAATTCTCGTAATTTAAAACGTTCCAAATCTAGTCGCAGTCTCATCTCGGCAACAAACTAATGTCAAAAATGTAAGGATATAAGAGGTATTTTTGACAGATTGAGACTGAGATCAGACTGTGAACGTTCTTAAAATTACGAGAATGGCCCCTCTGGTCCTTAGCAGCCTTAAGCAAAGAGAAGTAGAAAGAGAGTAAGGAGGTCTTTGCCCTGCAGTGGGACATCACAGGCTTTTAATAATAATACCTTCCAAAATGTCCGGGACCCCAGAGTCTCGAGATATGTCAAAGAAATTTAAATAATAATAAAGGTCGTTGAAAGAGTGGCGTGAAAAAAAAAGGATGTTTTACAAAAGTATTATTTTTTTAATTATTTCGGCTTTAGCCTTGAAATAATTTAAGGTGAGGAAATGATGGGAAGGACGGCGTTATGTTCTACTAACATAAAGTCCGTGTATTCAAATGTTGCAGCACAAATAGTTTCGTTTTAATTACATACATTGAAGCTATTTTATTATTTCCTTTATTTCATTATAATATATATAAATCATATTTTTAAATATTAGAATATAAAACAAATATATAAAAACATTTACAAATATAAAAAATAGTAGCCCACCGGTATCGGGAACAGGGTCCAAGCTACCGGTCAGGGCTCCAAAGAGAGGAACTTCGTGACAATGCGAGCCGTGTCCAGAAGTACCGCTTTCTGAATCAAGCCCTTGATCCAGCTCGTTTATTACCGTTGGATCCCGTTTTTTGATCCCGTTTTTTAGGTATTACCGATGGATCCCGTTTGCTATTTCCGTTGAATCCCATATTATAACAATATGTGTACATTTCAGAAGAAAAGTGATTTACCTTTATCAAACACTAAAAAGAGATTATTTTTAGTGGGCTACCCGGACCCGAACTAGTTAGATTAGGTTAATTATTAAAAAAAAACAATGTTAGGTTAGGTTAGGTTAAAACTGTGACCCCTACGCACGAGCCGAGCGAGCGAAGCGAGCGGTGCCGCGGCAGCGGCCGGCGAGTGCCAGAAACGACAAGATTATATAGAAAATGAGTTGTTTGTGAAATAAATAGTATACGAAACGTTGGTTGTAAACTAAAAATTTGTCAATGGAGTTTTGGTGAAACTTTAGTGAACCCCTCATTTTATTATAAACAATTTTGTTGTTGAAAGTACCCGCATTCATATTTTTTTAAGCATTCGGGATCCAACGGAAATACTTTTCGGGATTCAACGACAGTAAAACGTAATTATCTTGCATTTTTTAAATTCGGGATCCAACGGAAATACATAATAATGTTTTGCGGGATCCAACGCCAAAAATATTAAAATGGGATTCAAAAACGGGATCCAACGGTAATAAATCATCCAGCTGCCCAACGAGAGCCTCCTCAGGTGTTGGTCGAGGCTCTTGGCTATTAATCCATTGGCTGTAACGACTATCGGCACAATGATTGCTGAGTCTACATCCCACATGTCGACAACTTCGCGAGCCAAGTCAAGATACTTGATTTGTTTATCTTTCTCAGCTTTTACGAGGTTCTCATCATGCAGGACGGTTATGTCAACACTATTTTATTATTATTATAATATCAGCCCACGTTGTGCCACTGCTAGGCAAAGTCCTCTCTTCATTCCATCCATATTTAATTTTAAAAAGATTAATTTGATATTACAACACTGTGACATAAAATTAATATTAGGTCGTTAATTAATTAAGTCCCTGACTTGACGATGCTCCTTGCTTTGTCACTCCTACGATGCAAAAATAAATTGTTCAATCAGATAACGGGCTTATGGAGATATAAATACATATCAAAATCCTACAGCTGAGACTGCCAGTTAATAATAGTGAGAAGTGGACAGTATGAGCATCCACAATGCGAGCTCAGTGAGCTGTGGGGGTTTTTCACCAATTCCATGCTAGATTACAAATAACACGTTCATGTTTATTATTCTTTTTTATCAAAAATAAATACTACTATAGAATTTTGCACAAGCTCACAACACGACTTACTTGATTTTAAAATTTTATTAAGAAAAGTCGTTTATTTAATTTTATTTGTCTCGTGCTTCTACTCGTACTCCAGGGAAAATGATTCAAGCACTTTTGTTTACACAAAGGCAATTATTGCATGCACGTTTTGCCTAGATAATAAAAAAAAATATAACACGAATGGAGACCTAACGGGACATAAACTAGATTTTACGTCCTTCGTTTATTTGTTCCCTACTAGTTTAATTAATTCAATGTGTACCTAACTTTAAACTATAATACGAGTGTGGCAATTATAATATTACTAGCTGACCCGGAAAACGTCGTTTTGCAAAAAAAAAAATAGCCTACAACCTAATTCTCAGACCTACCAAATATACACAAAAAAAAAAATCATAAAAATCTCTCAAGCCGTTTCGGAGGAGTTCGACAACAAACACTGTGACACGAGATTTTTATATATAAAAATAAGTCTGTTTCACTTCCGCTCTTCGATCACAATTTCACCTCCAATACGAATAAGAGGAGACAGGTAGAATCCCTTCCATTTATGTCCCCAAAGTAGTTTATCATGTCACCGCAAACTAAAAGAAAAAGAAAGGGACCTATATCTACTTCCCAACCACCAGTGAAGTATTTTTTGATGAACCGATAAAAATGTGATATAGTAACTGTATAATAGATAACAAAACAAATGTTTTTAAATAAGTATAATTTTATAATCTTCATCACAAAAGGGTTCCGTAATCTTTGACCAAAACACCTACTATTTTCGACGTTTTAACTTGTTTTTGTAATTTTCCCAGAAGGTACGAAAATAATCGACATTAAAAATGGATGCTGTTGAAAAGCATCCCGGCCACATTTGAAAAAAGCTATGAAAATCAAACCTTCGGCCGTTCGGGTAACTTTAACCACGGTTTGGCGCCATCCAATCACTATTGAATTCTCCTGTCCAACTTTTTTTTTTTCGAACACGAATCACTACTAACAATAGAAATTGAATTTTTCTGTTTGAATTCTATTGAGCCTTCAAACCCTATCGCTACTGTCATTGAAGCCGTATTAGTTCGACCATGAAGCCGTAGACGTTGAGTTTATTTATTGTGCAGTAGCTTATAAGTGCGTGACTGGAATAGAATTTGTTTACATCGCAATGTTACTCGTTACTTAGTTGAGAATTCTATAAAATTATAAAGAAAAAAAGAAAGAAAAAGTAGTATTGTGACTCGCACAGGAAGATCACAAGCTAAACACAATCTCAAAAATATATTATCTTTATTCAGTCTTCTTTACATAATTTAAAAAGCTAACAAGCTTAAAATAATAATAATGTATGTATGTATGTATATAAAAAGGGAGGGAAAATAAAATCTCAAAAATTAAAAAAGAAATAAAAAACAAAATTGTATGAAAAGAAAATAAAAAACAGAAACTCCTGTAGGTACGTGGCCAAAAGGTTCCTATCTCAGAATGATGCCGCGACATTTAAAAATAAGTGTCGCAGCGCTGAATATTTCGGTGCGTAATTCTGAAATTATAAAGCTAAAGGTGTGATTTAGAAAAACACTGGACGCACGAGAAAAGTCGATACCAAAGTAGGTTTCGACTTTTCTCTTGCAGCGACCGGACGTTGGAACTTGCGTTTTTAGTTACCTTCGGCCTAGCCGAATTACCATTTATTCAGTCGATTTTTCTTTCTTAGACACCTATGTGCAGCCCGCACAATACTGGAGAAAAATAAACATTTGTATATATGTAATTGTGTTAAGTACTCGTATGTTAAATGGCTTGACATTGTAAATAAAAGTTGAACAGCTGTGCCTACAAATTACACCCTTGAAGAGAGACATTCTGTTTGAGTGGCAAGAAACGGGAACAATAATTGGGCTTAATTCGGTCCTTGATTTTTACACAAGTACCTACTAACATTTGTAATGTTTCTGAGTACTTTACTTGAAGCAGCGTTTGAAAGGCCTCGCAAAATGTCAAAAAGTTTTGAGCATCGAGTTACAAGGATTATGCGGGGTGCTGTAACTTTAAGACTGGATTTAAATCCTTTGCGGCGTTTCGCCGTCTAGGTTAGTTAGAAATAAGTTTCGTTTGGTACCCTGGTATCATATTAGTGTCAGATTTTTTTTTCGGTAAGTACATATACAACATATGTATATACTAGCTTCTGCCTGCGACTTCGTCCGCGTGAAATTTCACCCTCCCCCATTCAGCCTCTTAGGGGTGTAATTTCGAAAAACCCTTTCTCAGTGGATACCTGCTCTTCACAAAGAACACACTTTCAAAATTTCATGTCTCTAGGACCAGCGGTTTAGGCTGTGCGTTGAAATATCAGTCAGTCAGGACTTATAGATTAGTATTTATTATTTTTCGAGTTATCTATCCCTTATGTTGCACCTGCAATGGTTTGTCTCTGCATCACCCTAAGGTTGACTGGTAGAAAATGCCCCAGGTATTAAGTCCGCCTTTGTATAGTATTTTTAAGTTTTTTCTTGTGCATAAAGTTTTAACAAATAAATAAAATCTATGGTCAGTCACATACAGTTTGTTCAGGCGCTAATTTACCCACGTAGAACAAAATTAAATAAAAACTTCTAAACTAGGTAAAGTACGAGTAAGTTGTAGTTAGGATTTACAAGGCAGATATGAGTGGAAACGCCGGGAGGGGACGAATGTCACTAAAAAGGCATATAATTGCCTTATTCGTGATATTCTTTAAACCGGTCAGATGCGTAGTGCTCGCAAGTAATCGCAACCGCCGTGCGTGTATGACCAGATTTAGGCCCGGTATCCACCAAAGCGGAGAGGAGAGGAGACGAGAGTGTTTTGAACAACCAATCAGATTTCGTTATTTCCACATCTTCTCTCCGCTTAACTTCGGTGGAAATGGATTAAGGCGATTATAGCCTCGAATGTCCTTGAGCGTTTGGGCGGAGCATAGGCGAACCCAGTGCCTCACCCTGCGCGCCCGCTTACCTCCCCAATGTCAAAGAGTGTCGTACTCGTACGTAGCGCATGCAGATGCGGCGTGGGACGCATTTTGTCTTACGCAGTTTTATGATGCTACCTACTCAGTGTTGTGAGTATGAATGCTATTGTACAGTAAAAATACTGCTTTCTTAGAGGCAAATAAAAAATAATAATAATATTAAAAAAAAAAGTTTATTCAGTATACAGTTCGTTTTTTCACGTATACAGATTATAAAAAAATACAATTACAAAAAAAAAACTTACTTATGACTAATACCGCTTTTAACAGTGGTAGTTTTTATTGTTCCATACCCAAAGGGTAAAAACGGGACCTTATTACTAAGACTCCTCTGTCCGTCTGTCTGTCTGTCACCGGGCTGTATCTCACGAACCGTGATTGCCAGAAGAATACCATTATTATAGTTTCAAACTCAAAAGGGTCCCGCCTGCTTCCAACTTTTATTTAATTTAAAATGGGCTTGTTTTTAGCTTTTCAGTTAGTTTAGTCGGGTTTTTTATTTTTTTTATTTTCTGCTTTTTAGTTTACAAATGTGAAAGATTTCGCAGACGATTTAGTTCTTGGTAGGTGTTTTTTTACGATTTGTCACTTTGAATTAGTTTTAACCATATTATAAGTTGTATATATTTTTGTAATCACCTTTTAAAACCTTTTATTTTGATACCCCACTCGTCAGGTTATGAGAAAAAAAAATTTTTTTGAAGAAATAATATTGCGCCAAAAATCCGCCATTTTGTATTTTTTATTTTGATATACCCAGTGTCACTCTCACAGTACATACGAATCTAACGACACCTCTCAAGCTAAAATAATAACAATACAATACATACATACATACACACATACATCATACATAATATGTGTTTATGTATGTATAATTGTTTTTCGAGAGTATATATTATATACTCTCGAAAACATAACCCTTCTTCTGGCTATCACGGTTCGTGAGATACAGCCTTTGGGTACGGAACCCTAAAAACTACCACTGTTAAGAGCGGTATTAGTCATAAGTTAGTTTAATTTTTTTTTTTGTAATTGTATTTTTTTATAAACTGTATACGTGAATAAACGATCTGTATACTGAATAAACGTGTTTTATTGATATTATTATTATATTAGTATTCAATAGACAATAATATAGCGTCCACTCGCAAACAAACTATCACTACTAATAATACTATCAACGTCCAAGCGTAAACGAACAGTCCGAGTGTACTATCTGCGCTATTTAGTCTTTGCCACAAAAATGCAGATCGGAGCGAGCCGACATGCGACACAACCTCCCCGTGCGAACGATACAGCGAGACTGACCGGGCGGCTGCTGCCCGCGCCCGTATAGGTAAAACCATGGTGTTATTGATTTTTTCCCACTTAAATAATAATTATTAAAAAAAACAAACTTAATTTTTATAAACCATTAAATTTGCTATAATTTGGTGAAAGAATCATCAAAATCGCTTCAGGCGTTTGAAAGTAGAAAGAAAATTCTTGCGTAAAATAAGAGGATGGATATGATTTTTTATTGTTAAAACTAACAGTAATATTAAAAAAATCAAACTTAAATTATATTTGTAAACATATGTCACATATCATATATTTTTTTTATATATTTGGGCTATCCATTTGGGAGAAGTAAGCCTTCAAAGAGAGGTCTACTTTGAAGTTTGGCGTAACCATTCGCCTTAAGTGGAGAGTAGAGGAGATGTCTTATTTTTCTATAGGATTTTGTGCCGCAAGCGGCGCGGTAGAGCGGAGATGTGTGTAGTCGGGCGGCCGGGCGGGCGGCAGCGCCCGCGCTCGTGCGCCCCGTTACCCGCTGCCTTCTCCCCGCGTCTCGCACACCCGAAAGAGTCATTCCCATCACACATTTCCGCTACGCACAGGCCACATCTCCTCTCCGCTACGAATCTCCTCTCCGCTTTGGTGAAAATAACCTGCCAGCTTCGCAGCACATCTCCTCTTGTCTCCTCTCCTCTCCACTTTGGTGGATACCGGGCCCAAGGCCCGGACTCCACTGAAGCGGAGCTGGGCGGAGCGGAGCGGAGACGTGCAGGAATTGACAAATCACAATGGTTGAAATCCTCATCGCGTCACTCGTCTCGTCTGTGATTGGACGATTCCTGCACGTCTCCGCTCCACTCCGCACAGCTCCGCTTCAGTGGAGTCCGGGCCTTATGAACGTAAATGAAGCAAAATGAAAGATCGTAGCAGGTGGCGTTTTGTAGTTTCTGCCTAACCCCATAGTAAGAAAACGTGAGTTTTGCGTATGTAGTTAAAATACATGATTGCCTATCAGTTTGAACTTCTGTGATTACGCATTTGTGACGCACACGACAGAACGATTTACCTACTTTCTAAAATTCACCTTGTCATATCTTGAAAACTCAACGAGCAAATATTTTAAGTAAGCAACAAGTTTCTTCAGCTGAACGTAACTTGTATTATAACCACAATTTATTCGAAGGTTTATAAAATACGTTTTCCTAAGGAAGGGTTAAAAGCCAACTTTATACCCGCAACGGAAGATTTGTAAGGCTATCCATTATAGTTGAGCGGCAAATTTTGCTGTGTGGGAGGATGTTGTTTGGGGTGAAAATGTTCTTTGATGAAAAGGAAAATTCTTTACCAAAATATGAATACTGTAGTAAGATAGAAAACTATGTGATCGTTATTTCTTTTAACTAGAAGGTTTATTAATTTATGTGGCTCAGTGATAACGGATGCGACTTACGATTTGTAGGTCGCAGTTTCGAACCCACACAGGCGTTTCACTTTGTGTAAATTATTTAATCACCAGTGCTCTCAAAACGGTAAAGGAAAACATCGTGACTAAACCGGCATGTCCTAGAACCACAAATTCGAAGACATGTGACATCTACTAACCCGGTTTTTAGAAGTCTAAAGATAATCGCACAGACCGGGAAAAGTGGAAAGAGGGAAAGGAGGTCTTTGCCCTGCAGTGGGACAATACAGCCTTATTATAAATAAATAAATAATAATAAAGATAAATCTGATATGCGATATCATCAGCACTAATCAATTGGTTCTTTATAATTTATTCAAGCAACAGCTATATAAGGTACATATTTACTGTGACAATACAATCACAGATCAAAGACTAGATCAAACCAAAATTTCGCAAACATACAATAGCAAGATTAATAATAATAATATAATATTGTTTTTATTCAGTATTAAAATTGGTAAAATTACAAAAGGTCAAATTATTAAAAAACTTTTTCAAAGCAGATTCCACTGTAACTCTTAAAGTGGACCTGCCTATATACTAAATCACCGACCGTTACAGCTCTTTTTTTATGGATGGGAAATCATCAAATGACCCCTCCTGCTCTGGGTGGAGCGGAAGGGAGTGTCAGACTCTTACTGACTTAAACTCTTCTTGTTCCTTCCTTAGCCCTTTATGTTCCGGGGTAGCGGTAACCCTTTCGGACAATCCCGCACCCCCGACGTTACAGCTCTGTGACCGTCTTTGAACTGCAGTCAAGTGATCCGCATATACCTTAGAATAGAATAGAATATAATTTTATTTTGCAAATATGGGTAAAACATAATAGTTCTTAAGATTACCTTGTGGAACGAATCTGTCAATCCATATCAATTACAATCTCTCGACTCTCTAAATAGGAATAATATAAATTGTTCTGCCTTCTCTTGAAAATCTAGGTCGGTATTGGTAAATCTAATCTTATTTAAAGTTCATTATCTGTCTAGCCTTTTCCCAACTATGTTGCGGTCAGTTTCCAGTCTTACCAGATGCAGCTGAATATCAGTAACTTAAATAGAGCGAATACCTATTTAGAATACTAGTATTCAGCTATATCTGCATTAGGAATTTAAGAAGTACCTAATGAATTTTTCATGAATTAAAGGCATGACTTTAAAAGATTGTGTGTACGTAAAGACTTCATCATCATCATTTTAGCCGAAAGACGTCCACTGCTGGAAATAGGCTTCCCCGAAACGTCAAGACTTAAATGATAATCTCTGC
This sequence comes from Amphipoea oculea, assembly GCA_945859645.1. Taxonomy (NCBI): domain Eukaryota; kingdom Metazoa; phylum Arthropoda; class Insecta; order Lepidoptera; family Noctuidae; genus Amphipoea; species Amphipoea oculea. The sequence continues at coordinate 10,527,922 of OX243876.1, forward strand.
TTCAAATTCAATAGCTCTTGAAATTACCTATTCATATTTTAATTAATGTTTGTAACTCCTGGAATTTCGTAATGTGCAACCCTTTTCTTACATTTCAAAGGAATTTAAAACATGATGATTTGAATTGTGGTTTTAAATACAAAAACGACAGTTGTTACAGTCCAAATATCTGTATGTAAATCTATTCTACGCCAATAATTTAATTTTACAATTGTCACTGCGAAAGTTTAAACGTTATATGAAAGAAAGGAAATATGTTTATTTGCGGCAAACATGATGCAGAGAAAAAACACATAAAGAACAAGTTGTGGGAAAATATGCGTCACATCCACACAAAACAGCCATCGCTCAGCTTAATGCTACGATGCTATGCAAGGCAGAACCCCAGCGCTTGTTTGCAGCGCCAGTCGGCATTGACGTGATGGCGTCAAACCGGTGCAGTATACGATGAGATACAAACATATACAACGTGTTTTTTTATATCCCATAACTCTAGGGGGTCATTGTACTCATCATTATGAGCAACTTTTACTATGGGACCAAACCCAAAATCGCGAAATAAATATCTGGTTTCCCTACATTTTGACGAGTTATCACACTAATATTATAAAGGCGAAAGTTAGTGAGTGCGTGTGTTTATATGTTTGTTACTTCTTCACGCTGAAACGGCTGGACCAATTTTGATAAAATTTTGTATGGAGGTAGCTGACAAACACACCCTGCATTAACATATAGGCTACTTTTTATCTCGACATTCCCACGGGATCGACACTTATGCGGGTGAAACCGCGGGGCGCAGCTAGTACGAACATAAATGGAACAGCTGATTTTTTTTCGCAATTTCAGGTTCTCATTATAAAAATTGTTCATAATGATGAGTACAATGACCCCTAGAGTTATGGGTTATAAAAAAAAACCCGTTGTATATATCGTTGATTAAATGGAAAAATTACATTCCTTACTAGAAATTGTCTTTTTAATAACGCCACTTTTCTATTTAACCGACAATATGTTACGTTATATTTCAGAAACTTGTACTTTCTTTACCGATCTACCTAATAATACGATAGAAATGGAAACATGGATCCAAAGTTTGAACTGAAAGAAAATATAGCGGTACAAAACGTGCGGAACCATACGAAAAAAAAAAGATTAGAAAAAAGCGACTATCGTGTGTAAGCGAGCATAACGAGTTTCACCACTTTCATTGCTTTTCCGATGCAATAGCACGTTTTATTCCGACAAAAAACAACGTACCACGAAATATAATTTCTCTACTAGACGCGTTTGCAATTTTCAAAAGAAAATTACTCTGAAACCGCGACTCTGTTACTTCATTTGGCATCTTATATTGGTAACTAATGACCTGCCAGTCACTTAGGCTTCGCCTGGAAATAATAGGGGTCTTTCTCGGAAAATGGGAAAATGTTGTGAGAGGAAACTAACAGTACTTACTAAGTATGCTAGAAATAGTTTTTAAATGAAACCTGACGTTATAATGATAGACATTCATTGTGAATTTTAAATATAATTATAACGAATTTATATGGTTCTGTGGAACTGATTATAAGATTATTCCATTCTAAAGTTAAAAAAACTCTTGTCTGAGAAGTGCGAGCTTTTACCAGATTAATATGATATCTGTTATAAGCTTGCGTTTAGGTCAATTCAGTTTTTTTTTTAAATGTTTGTCTATACTATACTTCTGAGCAAAGGCTTCCCTCAAATCCTTACAGGCATCCCTTTCTAGAGCCACCTCGATACAAACATTGCAGAAAGCATCTAGATCGTCTCGCTACCTCTTCCTGGGCCGGCCTCGTCAGCGCCGTCCATCCTTAAGCACCGACCGTGTGGGTGCCTGAGGATGGACGATGGACGCTGGACATATGTTGCCCAGCGGTAATTGTGCATGCGGCTGACGTGACCCGCCCAATCTCATTTCACCTGAAAATTATAGAAATACATTCGGGAAATAAAAGTGAAATGAATGTGCAAGAAAAATACGGAATGCATATTTTTTGCTACGATTTCGAAATGTGAATAGCCGTCGAGTGAGTAAAACAAAATTAATGAATCTTCTGAGCGATGATCCTGAATAACAATACCATTTGCCATGCACTTTATTATTTCTTGCTTTAATTCTGAGCTGGAATGATTTGAAATTTATTAGATACTAGCTGCGCCCGTGGTTTCATCCGCATAAGCGTCGATCCCGTGGGAATATCGGGATAAAAAGTATTTTATGTGTTAATCCTGCAGGTTATAATAAACTATATGTGTACCAAATTTAATCCAAAACCCTTTAGCCGTTTGTGCGTGAAGAAGTAACAAACATACAAACACACTCACAAACTTTCGCCCTTATAATTATTAGTGTGATTGAAATTCTTTGTAAAAATATGTTGAGGTATGTAAGTAAATACAAAGGTAAGCAGGACATCGATGTGCAACCTGTTAATGGACGTGGACATATGTACTGAATCCATGGGGATTCAGTACATGTTTCTGAACTGTTGTTGTCTTATGTATTATTTCATCATCTGCCTAGTCTTTTCCCAACTAGGTTCGGCTTGCAGTCTAACCAGATGCAGTTGAGTACCAGTATTTTACATGGAGCGACTGCCTATCTTACCTCCACAACCCAGTTACTGGGTAATACGAAACCCCTTGGTAAGACTGGTTGGTGGTTGGTGGACTGGTGGGTGGTTGTCAGACTTTCGGGCTTCTGACGACCCGTAAGGACAGTCAAAGATCCAAAGTCAAAGCATTTATTTCAAATAGGCACATAAAAGGCACTTTTGAACGTCAAAAATGATCTTAAAATAGAATTGATTCTAGTCGCCCATTCCAAAAGGTAGTTTTCGTATGGAGAAGAACGGGCAAGAAACTCCACCGTTACTCTCTGTCCACGAATGACAGCCGGGACAAACGGCTTAACGTGCTTTCCGAGACACGGAGGAGTCTTGGTATGTAGAGATGGTCACCCATCCATGTCGGCTGTTATTACTTAGCCACAAGCCCCTCTAGTCCTATGTATTATTTATCACTAATATAGTACACACGGTGACAGGGACATCGACATGAAAAATGAAAGTATGAATAATATAATAATTCAGTACATGATTCAAGACCTCCCAGTGTAGACAATTTTCGACTGTTATGAAAAAAAATCTGCTGTTCCATAAAAAAGTGCAACACCAAAATGGTCAAAATGTGTGGATACAAACACATAGGACCCGAGTTTTTGCATTGTAGAACTGTGTAACAAAAAATAAAACCAAACGTGTTTTATTTCACAGAAAAATGGGAGAGCCAAAGTGTTAATACTCAGATGAAAACATATTATGTGAAGAAGCTCAAATGGTTCACAAGGTCGCTTCCTGGTAGTATGTAAATCTCAGCAAAAAAACTTGCAAAAACAGGGGTGACAAAGGGTGACAGTTTTCATTTTTGTTTAAAGAAGTTCGTAATAGAATGTCTATGTATATTCGGTCTTGTACTTGATTATAGGTTATTTATTGACAGCGAAAACCAATACAAATCGTATTACGCAGACCCTTCGTCGCTGACAGATATTTTCGTCCCAAATAGCCATCTTTAATTTTCCTAACGCCGTTTGTAATAATTTCATCAGGATGTTTACAAACTTGTACCCTAGCGCCTAACGTTATTACTTATCTAACAGATTTTGCCGCTACAAAACTACTTACTTTGACGTCGGCAAGATTTTCAACGTTCTACTAGCTTAGTGTTTACAATATTGCAGAGTCAAATAAGAGGGTGAAATATTTTGATACAATTATGTAGAAAGGAACTCTATAGAGACTGATGTTTTAAGTTTACGCTATGTTATGTACGATGATGATGTGCAGACGCCAGCAAATTAAGCTACTACTATCTGTCAAATTTATTTAATAGATTTTCAACTTTATCGCTAAAGCTTAAGTTTCAAAGTTGATTGGGCAAATTTGACAGTTTCGGGTGTGCTGGCGTCTGTACGTAGGCGTTTAAGAGGCCGACCACCGGCCAGCTCGTTCACGTGAAATTTCAGCAAACAATTCACCGCGTCGCATCACATCGCCCGCCCGCGCTATTAAGTACTTCATATTCGCTTATCGTTCTTTCTGACCTTTTGCTCGGCTCACAAAGGTTGTAGCGTGACGTAACCTTCCTCGGTTTTGGCTATCAAATGCAAATAAAGTCTTTGAAAACAGACAGGTAGTTCCAGAGATTAGTGCGTTCAGACAGACAGACAGACACGATGGGGGGGGACTTTGTTTTATGATTATTTAAAAGACATGCATGATTAAAATGAAGGTAACCAGGGTACCATGCTTTGACTAACTGTCAAAGTATATTTACATATAATTCATCATACATGATCAGCCTATAATGCTCCCATTGCTGGGACGCAGGCCTGCTCTCTGTGAGAGGGAATGGGTCGTTATCCACCACACGGGCTCAGTGCAGGTTGGTAGATGTCACTTGTCTTCGAATTTTCGGTTCTAGAACATGCCGGTTTCCTCACGATGATTTCCGTCACCGTTTTGAGAGCAGTGGTGATGATATAATTTACACAAAGTAAAGCCTACCAACTATGTCAAATATAATTACAAATGTAGGTATGATAAATAAACTAGAGAATTATCAGAACAGCTTCAATTTATAATTAAACGTGAAAACTTTTAACAGAGATGTCTGTCGCACCAATCAAGGTACTAAGGCTTCCTACTTAAAATGCAGGCTGCGAAAGTTGTTAACTTTGGCGACGAAACTCGGAACTTCCTAATGAAAGGCGCACACGTCACCAGTTTTACACAGAAAAAGTCCAGGAGTTAAAACTTGTAGTAGGTACTGTGTGCCCTTTACGAGCTCTTGGTAGTTTCTCTATTCTTAATACAAATTAATGTTTGTCTCGTAATTTTTGCCAGTCACTTTTAATCGTGGGATTCGCGGAGATTGCATGTAAGCACCAAATATCTCTACAGTACTAAGATGACCATGGAGTTTATCGAGAGGAGTTTTTTTTTAAGGTAGGTACTCCCTCTCTTATCTGTAAGTAGATTGGTATAATATAGGTGATTATGTGAGGGTACATGTAAATACGTAGTGTCTCGTATAAGAGGAATCAAGGATCAAGACCGTTCATCCTGCGTGGGCTGACAACGTCGCATTTTTTACTGTACTTCTAGTCTCTCACGATCTAGTATTTGGCTGTAAAAAAAATTTGTACTTTGGTTTAAATTTAGTAAAATAGTCACGAAACCCGACTAGAAATGCGACGTTGCCATTCCGGAACGTCTTGTTTGATTGTCGAATCCTTTACGCACGAACTCAACGTGGCGCGGCCTGTTTTAAAATAAGAACAGACAACATAATTCAGCGCTTCGTCATTGATTGTCAGTGCCTGAGTAACGAAGGGTAAGATGTTCATGGTTCGCTGGACGTGCATTTATGTATTACCTTTTGTGGGTTTACTACCTACTTTACTAGCCTTAGTAGTGAGAAATCATTTTGTTATTTATTAGATACAATAAAAGCATGAGATATGGCGTCCTTGTTTTTAAATTTAAATGTCCTAATTATAGAAGATTACTGCTTATTTAAATGGCAATAAACACACCTCCAACGAGTCAACCTCGTTGGAGGTGTGTTTTATTGCCATTTTTTAATTAGTTCTGAACACAGACATGAAACTGTTGATATTGTATGTTGTTTACAAAGCCTTTTGAACATAGATGACTTTTAAAGTTAATACCAACCCGCACTGGGCCCGCGTGGTAGATTACAGCCTACCCCTCTCATAGAGAGGAGGCCTGTGTCCCAGTAGTGGGAACGTTATAGGCTGATCATGCTTATGTATGGAGTTAAATGATTAAAAAGTCATTTAATTTAACCGAGTTGTTTTTACCTACGTATCGCTAATAGTGAACGTGCAAACTGAGTGCTCAAACCTGCAATATTAAATTCAGAATAGAATCCAGACACCATATAACTCTAGCTCCACAACTTCCTAATATAATATTTCAAAAGTAGTCCAAGAGCGGTGTGAAACTTTACCAACTCCATAATATACTGCAGCTTATACATTCGATAAGTTATGACTTCTTGCCAGCGTACCTTCCAGCCTTAATAAATAAAAGGTACCGAGGGAAGGCAATAACTTTTATTTTCAATAAAAAAATATATTTATACTAGCTTCTGCCCGCGACTTCGTCTGCGTGAAATTTCACCCTTCCCCCATTCACCCTCTTAGGGGTAGAATTTCGAAAAACCCTTTCTTAATGTACACCTACTCTTCACAAAGAACACACCCACCAAATTTCATGTCTCTAGGACCAGCAGTTTAGGCTGTGCGTTGATATATCAGTCAGTCAGGACTTTGAATTTTATATACGTGTACATATCTGATAGAGGTGACAAGAGCTTAAATATTTTTTCTGCGGAGGTGTAGGTACTACGGAAGTATTTATAGTGGTATAAATGAAAATATACGTGGGATTTAGAAAGGTTAAGTTAGAATGCACGATGACCACTAGATAAAACTCTCCACACAATGGGTGCCTGAAGATAGACGGCGCTCCTGAGGCTGACCCAGAAAGAGATGCCGAGATGACCTGGACGCGCAACGCGAGGGCTGGTTCGGGGTGGCGCATGAAAACAGCTTCTGAAAAGATTTTTTATTTTTGTGTTTTTATTTAATGATACCGTAATACAGAGGTGTTACTTGATTCTAAACTCGCCAAACTTTTACGTTTGATGGTGAGAGGCGCTCTTTTACAAAACAATGCACTATCTTACTACATATCTACTACTTATAATTGTAGTATAATTATAAAGTTTAATATACAATGTAAACTGCATTTGCGCTTTATTTGCCAAAAATGTGAACAAATATGAGTTTATGGAAAAATAACTTTATACCCCACACAACAAAGTTCAGTTTACGCTACAACTTCAAACATTTTTATAACTTTTTCAATAGTGCTAGCCACTCTGAAATCAACCTAATTAACATTTCAATAGAATTGATATTTGTTTAACTTGAAATAATATTAATTTAAAACAAAAGTTTGAATGGACTTTATTTAGTTCTGTTTTCTGTCCTGTATAATTTGAGAAAGGCCTTTGCCTAGCACTAGGACAGTATAGACTAGACAAAAGTTAGAATGGAATATTAGTTTTTCCATCCACTGTCAGTTTCTTCTGTTTTAATCTGTGGCTTATCCACTTTATACTAGGTTACTCTTTTTGACAGGTAAGTACAGTCAAGAGTATGTGTTTAGACATTAAGCAATAAATTTTTGTTAAAGAAAAACACCGCTAAAAAGGAAAATAATATTCCAATAATAATAATAACTTTATTGATACAAATCCTTACAATAGGCATATCTAGCTAAGGTTCACAATAAAAAAATAAGGCGCAGAAAAGTTGAAACCCTGACTCCTAAACTAGGAAAACCTGTGACTTAGGAGTCAGTGTTCTACTGCCACTTGGACACTATACACTCTTATGGAAATTCAGAGCTGTTTAGCTGATATTATACAATAACATTATATTATTATCTAAAGATTTGAAAAACAAATAAAAGTAAAATTAAATTAAAAAGTTAAATTAAGATTAAAAGTAAAATGAATGTGTAGTTGATTCAGTAGGTATGTGTGACCGGGAATCTTGTGTTTTGTGAGTGTGTGTGTGTGTGACTGGGAGTGTGTTGTGTGAGTGTGATTTGACGAGGCTATGTATGTGAAAGTGGTGGTGTCGAGTGTAAGACTGTGTTTGTGTTAGTATGAGCGTGGTGTCTTTTGTTTTATTAAAGAATGTTGGTTACTGTATTACGTGTTATTGTATGGAATGTACGAGTTATGACAGAGTGGTTAGTAGATGTTCAGTTTGAGCGTAGTCTAGGAGGTACAGCATGTTCTTCAGCTTTGCCTTGGCCTCATGCTTGCTTAAGCTTGCAATTTGTGTGGTCTTGTTAATATTTTTGTAAACAAGAGAGCTCAGCACATACAGCTGTCTTTTGGCGAAGGTAGTTCTATGACTAGGGGTTGGGCAGACTACTCTGTAACCACGTTTATTTGAGTCCGGTGGTGGTTCTTGGTTATGTTTCCAGAGAGTAGATCTAAGTACAAATAGCTGTCTCACAGTTAACAGTTTGATCTCGGTGTAAAGCTGATGAGTCGGATACCGAAAGGGCTTTAGCAGCATAACCTTAAGTACTGCCCTTTGCGCACGCTCCAACTCTAGGAATTTTGTTTTAGCCGATCCACCCCAAGCTAGAATACAATAGCCAATGATGGACTGGCAAAGTGCAGTGTAAACCATTTTTAGGGTCTCTAAGTCCGCAGATTGCCTTAATGACTTAAAGAGGTGAATTGTTTTCCTGACTTTACTGGCAGTAGACTCTATGTGCTTGTTCCATTTCAGTCCATCATCGATCATCACGCCCAAATATTTCACAGATGTTACTGAGGGGAGCGCTAGGCAAGAGCAGGTCGAAGTGTCCAGACAGGTGTGAGCTTTAATTGAGTATAGTTTTAGGGGTTTCGTACTAGCATGAATAGAAAACGGGATGTAGTTTGTTTTTTGGAGGTTCAGAGTAAGTAGATTTTTGTGAAGCCATTCCATGACAATTTGCAGGGATTCTTCAGCTTTATTTTTCACCTCAGTCCAGTTCTTCCCATGCACTATAATGGCTGTATCATCGGCATAGGTAAATATATTAGCTGATGGCAGAATAAGGGTGCACAAATCATTAATATAGATAAGGAAAAACGTTGGGCCGATGACACTGCCCTGCGGGACGCCATATGACATAATCTCATCAGCACTAACATGTGATCCTATCTTCACACAGATTTTCCGATCCATCAGGTAACTCTTGAAGAGATCATAAACAATGCCTCGTATGCCGATGCTTTGCAGCTTGGAGAGAAGGATGGGAACAGAGACCGTGTCAAAAGCTTTTGTTAAGTCAAAGAATAGACCCAGGCATTTATGTTGCTTATCTAATTTCCTAGCTACAAGTTCAGTTAGGTTCACTGCGTCTTCTGTAGATACTCCTTTTTTGAAACCATACTGATTTTTTGCTATTAAGTTGTATTTGTTTAGGTAGCTTACAAGCTGTTTATTGATATTTTTTTCCGTAATCTTTGACATAACAGGGAATAGGTACGTAAATCACTTAAATTTTCAAACAACTTCTGATATGTTTTTAATTTTACTGATTCTTATGTCGGTGTCAATTTTACGGTCTGTCTGCTTCGGATTTTTTATTATATTAAAGCTTTGCCACAGTCTACATAATATTGAACAACTAACAGTCGATCAACGCGAGTGTTTTCGAAGAACAACCGTGCGGGGTGTTGAGGGGGTAAGGGGCTGAGTTTTTGTCCCAAACTGCAGTAGGTATAACAGTTTGCCCCAAAACTTTAGTAGGTCTATTCTGTAAAAAGTGAAGTGAGATTGAAGTGAATACACATATTAAGGGCGATGAACATAGATAGTGTATTGTATAGATTACCGCTGAACGTACACTGTATGAGATAGAGATAATCTATGACAGTCACTTGTAAACTGGTACTATCTAATGTAGTCGAGTGATACTTTCCAAAGAAATCGCACCAACTGTGGTCAGACAAAAATTTTGCATACGGGGAGGAGATAATATACTTCTATCTCGTTTACTCTTACTACTGGATCTAGTAAGTGTGTCCTTGTCTCATTATTATTATTGCTTAGAAAATTATCTATTACTATAATCTGTTGACGGCGATAAACCACTGTAGACATGGTCCGTTCACAGTTATTTTACCTCTGATTTTGCATCAGTGACCTTTATTTTCTTCACCATAAGGTTTATGTCAGACGTAAAATACCTGTGAGGGACTGTAAGGACGTAGTTGATACACTGTGGCTATATTGTAACTTCGAAAAAATTGCGTGACGAACACGCTTGGATGTGTTCAAAATTATTTATTTTTAATTACGTCTTGTTGTGACATCATTAATTTGGTAATTGGAGTTGACGTGAAATTAATATTTCACGTCAACGGCTTGAAAAGAGACTTCAAAGAAGTAAGGTTAAATTTATAAAATAAAATTACATATTCTAGTCATTATAGTTCTAGGACAAATTTAATGTAAGTGTATCCGCTTGAAATGGAATCCGACATTTATGACATTTCAATACTGAAGTAGATTTATATTATCGATATGCAAAAGTATTGAGGTAATGATTAAAGAAGAACGGTCATTTGTGACTCAGACCCGACACGAAAGAGACATATCTCAGTTTTTTTGTTATTTTAAATATAGCTAAAATATATATTTTTTATATTCCAAATCAATGGCTAACACCAAAATATTGCCTTGTGTTTTTGTTCAGGCGATATACAATTTTCTTTTAATACCTGTTTACCTTCAAAATTCGTAATTGTATGTAATTCAATGACGATACAACAATTTAGAAAAAAACAACCGACTTCAAAAAAAAAACACTACAAAGTGATAAATAACTATAATTTCGGAAGTCGGTGTCGTTGGTTCCGCATTTTCGTTTTTAGACACCGACTTCCGAAATTAAAGTTATGTATCACTGTAGTCTTTTTTTTTTCAAGTTGGTTGTTTTTTTGTAAAAACGTTTTTATTTTTTAATTTTTAGTTGCACCTACCCCACACAAACTCAATTAACGCTAGTGCATTGAAGAATTAAAGACACTGACTAGAAGAATCGTCGAAATGCCGGAGATGCAGTACATTTATGCATATAACTCCGAACATAAGAATAATTACCTAATGCATTAATAGACTGAAACCTTCCTGAAAGTACATTACATTAGTAAGTAGATTACATTAGTGAAAGAATTATCAAAATTGATTCATTAGTTTTTGAGAAAATCACGGACATACAAACATACATACATACGGGTCGAATACAGAACCTCCTTTTTTGAAGTCGGTTAAAAAACGCACAGATCTCAACACAGAAAGCCAATTTTATTTTATATTTTTTTAATGACATCTCGCAGTTTAACTTTGAGGTTATTGTCTGCTTAACCGGGCTTGCCTGTGGATGCTTCAATAAATTAAGGCCTCCAGCTGTCTATTTTTGTATTTTTATCTAAATTGGCGTCATTTTAAATGGATATTAATTGCTATTCATTAAAAAAAAAATATTTTAAAATATTTTGCCTTACCAAAATCAAATGGCAATATATGGGTGATAGCCACTGATATTCAGAATAGTGTTAATTTATTTCTGTTATATTTATTATAACAATATAACTGAGATGCGTTTCTTTTGTGTCGGGCCTGGGTAAATTTTCTATGGGACGTGACCCTTCTTCTTTTTTGATGAGACATAAAAAGTTCAAACATACTTTATAAGCTCCTCGCCTGTATACTTCTTGAAAGTACAATTTAATAACATCGTATAAATAGAATAGTTTAAAAATAAACTCGATGCCGCCTACGCTGTGGTAATGTTAAAATAACCTAATCTAATATCGTTCCACTTTAAAAATACACGTTCCAATTTAAAATAATTTATATTTAATTAACACTCCTACATCGATGACGCACTAATTAACTAGAAGTAGGCACTGTTAGTCCGTAAATTAAAATCATGAAAAAATCAAAACTCGATGTTTAAATTCCGTTTAGGTACCGTAGAAAAAATGTACGACGTTTGATTTATATTAAAATCATTAGTAATAAAAAGAGAACAGTGACATAAAATTTATTTTATGAAGTATTTTATTGGTCATATACAAGCAGAGCGTGTAAGAATCTGTTCCCCTTATCTATTAAACATAATTATTAATAGAGTTCATATCCCAGACTAATATAATTAAGACAGAAAACACGCATAACATTATTGATAAACGAATTTGAATCGTGTATAACTAAAATTGTGTTTATAAACCTCTCACTGATTGAATGAAAATGAGCGTTAGTGTAAAAAATAATGTTCTTAAAAAAGAGAGCTTTTTTAATAAAAATAAACGAAAAAAATATAGCAACTGTTGCTAGCTTCAAAAAAACAATCAAAGAGATCCGTTTTACACCTGGCTGGATACAATATCGAAAGGTAACTTTTAATATCTTCAAAATTGGAATAAAATATGAGTTTTATTTAACGGAAAGTGCCTTTATTCATTCTAATTAATCTCAATTTCAAATTCTGAGGATTTTATCTTGATCTTTTTTCATTTCACAGCTTCTTCTATACGAATAAATTGTATTAAGATTTTTTATTTGATTTCGATTTTTATTTTGTACCCATAACGCAATATAACTATAACTTTAGTGCATTTTGCGTGACATCGATTTTCTGTAGCACAATCAGCCTATAAATATTCCCACTGCTGGGACACAGGCCTCCTCGCTGTGAAAGGGATAATGCCTTAATCCACCACGAGGGCCGCAGTGCGGGTTGGTAGATGTCACATGTCTCCGAATTTTATGGTTCAACGTTTCGTGATGAAATAATTTACAGAAAGTAAATCACCTATCTGGGTTCGAACTTGCGACCTACAAGTCGTAAGGCGCGGCCGTTAAAACTGGGCCACTACTGCTCTTTTGCCTATACTTAGCAACAATGACTGGACAGTTAAAATAACCTATAATTTCTATGTTAGATTTTATGACACGACTTTTTCTACGACTTTTCTCTCTTTTTCTAACTACTTACATACACACCTTTTTATTGCTGAATGGGCCTGCTCTTGACTTCGATCACGCCTGATGGAAAGCGATGGATAAGGTCTATGATGAAACGAGCGTGCCCAGAAGATAGGTTCACTCTTGCTTTGAATGCAGACGGGTTAAACGTGGAAGGGAACACAGACACATCTGCATACCCTTTTAGGGTACACAGGCGTGATATTTATTTACAAGCTTCATTATTGGCCACAATAATACATGAGGACAAAGCTTAGATAAATAATGTGCAATGGGTGGTCTTATCATACCAGGAAATAATTATTTGGTTTCGCTAGATTACTATCAATTAACATACAAGCACCAGTAAACATTTCTAGGTAACCTACACGAAAGCTAAATTCTTGCCAATTTCATTTAGGAAACCTTATCAGCGCAGTAAAACTCAAGGAAATTTTAAATCAACTGCAACTTTTATCATTTATGGTGCCATTCTTGGAAGTCTGCTTCCAGTATACCAGGTGACATTTTTAATGTTGGGAACGGAGCCAAAACCTTTTACAGCCAAGAGGATGTTACGTGGTTCCAACAGTTTTAAATTGCCTGTATTTTATTTGGTGGTGCAACTAGTGGTGATCGTATCACTATAAAATGTAGCTTTAGGGGTTCTGTGATAGCAGCATTTTGTACTCCTTAAGCTTAGTACAAATTGGACGATATTGCAGCATTTTTATACAAATAAATTGATTTTGTCTTTGATTTAATTTTGATTATAGTTAAAGCAGCGTCGATCCTGGACTGTTGTTAACCGAATATGTATCTAGGGGAAAGATTAGGGCAAATAAACCAAACACCTCGACGTTTTCATATCAAATTAAACAAACATTTACAAATACCAGAATTCACAAGAAGTAGATAAGCGTGTTAACTTCGCAGTAAACTTTCACGTATACATATTTGCGAATAAAACTTTTACCAAATTCAAGTCAATAATATTCCAAAGTCGCCGACCTTCACCGCATCCCCAACAAAGTCCAATAAAACTGAAACATTACACTCCAAACTTCTCAAAATATTACGCCAGTTTCCCCTCAGAAAAGAGAAAAAGCCAAAAAAAATTCGTCGTTTTTTTTCATGTTTTAATATCGACGTAATACAGCGAGGTTATAAAATTTCCAACGAACCCCTAATTATTTACAAAGGTCCCAGAAACGGAGGCCATTTTGTCATCAATCTGTCCTGTCCTCACTGGGATAAAACATAACAAAGTTAACCCTCCACTGCCCAGGGTTATCTACATTGTACAATATTTGGCACAAAAGCAACGTAATCAACAAAACGAAACTTTATTCATGTTAACATAAAACTCAAATTGCGTGAACTGATGTTAAGTGGTCGCTATTTTGTAAGCAAATGAAAAAAGTTGATCCCACGTGCAGATTTCTTGCTTATTACGGGAAGTTTTTCACTTTTATCGTTTTACTCTGTGATGTTGAAAAGTTTCAAGATTTTTGATAGGCCTTACTTGACTAGAGGAACCAGTTCGTACCTACATAAAATATTTATTGAGTTTGTTTGTTCGAATAGTCTATCAAATAACGTCTAAAGACACTCTTCTATAAAATGCTTGATACCGATAAAAAACTTCGTTATTCTGAAAGAAAGGACTTTATTGATGACCGCGATGTACACCTGCTTTATGTTCTCAAAATAAATTAAAGGTGATTTATAAACATCAATCATAGTATCTGTCAATGCTGGTTAAGACAGACAAAAACAAAAATTATTAACATACTTTGTTTTATTCGAGAAACAAAAACATAAAATTCAGTCTAAATGGCACTTACATTAGCGAAATTGAGCTTAAAAATAAACCTTATCTAAAATTTTTAAGATATTAAAGGTCCACTTGCACCACTCATCACTAAACACATTTAGCGTTAAACGAATTTAAAACACCGTTCCGTTTTGTCAATCGTTTGAAGATGACAGAGACAGAATCATGTTTTAACATGTTTATCACTAAATGTATTTAGTCATTTGTGGTCCAAACGGGCTTTAAAATTCTTGTTTGAGTCCCACTTCAGCTTAGCGGCTTTTTGAGCAACGTCGGCAATCTGTGTTTTGGACCGCAGGGTGGTGTTGCGAAAATGGCCTGTTAATTTGACGCCATGAATACTGCGCTCCATTCCACGTTGGCAAACTTTGAGTTTAGACTTTTGAATGTTTGTCAAAAACCAAGTCTGGGATCCATAGGTCAGAATGTGAAGAATGCATATGTCCATGATCTTTCGCTATAGTGTCAAAGGCAGATTTCCTTTCATAAGCTCTTTCATGGACCAGTAGCTCTTCCAGGCATTTTCGGTTCATCTTAAGACTTTCTTGTCTTGTCTGGAATCTTATAAAAAAAAGCTAACAGTCTTAAAATAATAATAATAATAGTATGTACGAGCACAAAAAAGGAAAGAATCATAGGGCATCAAACAATTCGTACAAGTCGTTGTCAACAGGAAAAGTACCCAAAAGGCTGGCAGCATTGCCACGTTGGAATGCGGATTCTTTAGCCCAAAAATAGGTCACATGAAGAGTCGACCAACTCCTTGGCAATGTCTCGAAAATCTTACTGGGCACTTGGGCCCCATGGCCCTAGGGCCATGGGGTCTTTCTAAACTCTAGAGTTTAGAAAGAAATTAAAGTAGGTAATCAAAACATTAAATTATATTATGAAATATCTAGAAACTCTTTATAAGGGTGACCAGAAGGGCAATTCTCGTAATTTTAACAACGTTCACAGTCTGATCTCAGTCTCAATTTGTCAAAAACACCTCTAATTTCCGTACATTTTTGACAAGTTTTTGACATTGATTGTCGCTGAGAAAGGATTCTGACTAGGTTTTGAACGTTTTTAATTATGGGAATTGGCCCATAGATCACCCTGGGGATCGATTAGATCGAGATAGAAGTGTTCTAAAAGCTTTTAGTCTTAATTTGAATTAGGATGATTAGTGAAGCTCCCAATAGAGCCGGCACGTGTTTATGGAGCGGAACCGAGAGGTGGATATAAATCTGCACCCTAATTGTGTAAAACACTATCAATCGGAATCAGAATCATTTTGAAGCAAATTTCTAATCCATTGCTTCATAAGTTCGAAAAATTTGTCTCCTCAACACGTAAATAACGCAATGAATGTTGTTGAACTGTCAAAATGAAACCGATTCCGATTGATAATGTGTTATGCAATTGCCCCGCTGTTCTTTTTTATCTTTAGGGTTCCGTACCTCAAAAGTAAAAATGGAATGGAAGTGATCTTATACGGATAAGATCACTTTGTTGTTCGTCTGCCTGTCCGTCGGTCAAGACACTTTTTCTCAGGAACGCGTGGAGTTATCAAATTGAAATTAATATCAAAAACTCAAGACTGCAATCCTTTGAAGCAGTGAAAAAACTAAACTTCTAAGTCAACGCAATCAAAAGATATGGGCGTTTATGTTCCGGAATCAAAACGTATAGGGTACTTCCCGTTGACCTAGACAAGAAGCACTGTCATGTAGCACAAATAAAGGAAAAAATCCGAAAACCGTTAATTTTGTATAAGTGACAAAAATAAAAATTCCATGTTAAACTATACAGGGTGAATTATTCAAGTGAGCGTGGATGGCCAAATTCTAAACTATGAGGAATAGCGAAAAGTACTCAAAGGAGTCGCGGGCTCGATTTTGATGAAAACTAAAACTGCCGTATTCCGTAAAAACTTGAATGTATATTATACAGTTATATACATTCAAGTTGTTACGGAACCCTCGTTGCGCGAGCCTGATTCTAATCTATAGAACTGACCAATGTTTATCTGTTAAGCAGAACTTAAAAGGATAGACAAAGATACTATCGCACATACATCATTACCAAAATCATACACTTGGGTCCTGTAGTCCCATATACGTTTTTGGCCGTTCTGAATTTTGTCTGTTTCAGTATTTTGTTTAACTTTCATATAACTTGGACGACGACGTAGTCTTATATTTTTCGCTTTTATTTCATTATATTTATTGTATAAAGAGTTAATTTCTATTAAATAGTTTTGCTGTTTAAAGAAATTAAATAAAGAATGTGGGGAAACCCTGTCTTAAAGTTATTAAATCGTCAAGTAAGCCACAATCTTACTTAAGTTAATGTATTTTACTATCTTCGGAGACTCATAATCGTAGAAGCGCAATAACTTCGTTATAATAATCATAATTTATAGTTTCCAAAGGTCATAAATTAGAAATACCACTTTCCGAAGTTATGTCCAAAAGCATTCTAATCCATTTGTAGTGTTCGTTTTCATGTAAGCAATGGCCTACTTATTATAATTGGTTTACTCGCTTGAAATTGAGGCTAGCGTGTACTTTAATGCGATTATAAAGATTAATCTACTAATCCTATTATCTAGTTGTCTGCATCACTTCCGTGCTTAGTGACTTGAAAAATAAACTGTTACTGTTAGCCTGCATCATCGCATCGCTGGACAAAGGCCTCTCTCCATGACTTCCAGCTCTTTCGATCCAGGGCTAAAGTGGACCACTGGTCGTTTGTTTTGTCCAGCTCGTCCTGCCATCTTCTACGGGGTCTGCCACGACGCCTTCTAGCTGTTTCAGGGTTCCACGTGGTGGTTATATTGGCCCACAGCTTATTAGGCATACGGTAGACGTGGCCAGCCCAGTCCCACTTCAGGTTAACGGCTTTTTGAGCGACGTCAGTAATCTGTGTTTTGGAGCGCAGTGTGGTTTTGCGAATATGGTCTGTCAATTTGACGCCTAGAATACTGAGCTTCATTGCACGTTGGCAAACCTTGAGTTTGGACTTTTGAATGAAAAATAAACAATTTATTACTTTTCATAATAAAATTATGCTTATAATTTACAGCTTACTTACCGACACTAGGCTATACGGCGGTTTTAAGACTCAGACCTTGAGCTGACTGTTCTATAGAAGAAAAGGCTAGCTTATACTGGTTTTTCTTTTCACTGAACTTGTATTTTATAGCCTAATTAGGTGTAGAGCGGTTTGTGACTAAATAATAACAGCCGCATGGATCGATCGTTCAGGTTAAGCTACGCTTGTCGCGGTTGGTCCGTGGATGGGTGGCCATCTTTACGTAACAAGGCCCTTCTGTGCCTCGG
Organism: Amphipoea oculea; assembly: GCA_945859645.1. NCBI lineage: Eukaryota > Metazoa > Arthropoda > Insecta > Lepidoptera > Noctuidae > Amphipoea > Amphipoea oculea. Next base: position 10,545,752 of record OX243876.1, read on the forward strand.
TCCCGGTTATCATTTGTGGATCTTTGAAAGTCGTTACGGGTCGTCAGAAGCCCGAAAGTCTTACCAAGGGGTTTCGTATTACCCAGGCACTGGGTTGTATAGGTCAGATAGGCAATCGCTCCATGTAAAATACTGGTACTCAGCTGCATCCGGTTAGACTGGAAGCCGACCCCAACATAGTTGGAAAAAGGCTAGGCAGATGATGAGCCTGATTAGGCGTTGCTTTCTTTATTTTTTTAATGTCATAAAATTATGATTTCACTCGAAATTCATCATTATTTTGCGGCAATCAACAAGCTTTGAATTGCATGTTTGCTAATGAATAAATAAATAATCATTTGTGTTACTTTTGTTTTTCAGTAGGTACATAATGTACGAAAGAAAGCACCTTCTTATCACTTTGGTTGTAGAATATTACATCATGTTACCGAATTAGCTCCGTAAGCATTGTCTTCGAAACATTTCCTGCACGTCTGACCTACCAAAACCAGCCAACGGTTGCATGTTTATTTTGATACGAACACCTTCACATTTCCTTTTGATAGACACTACTCGAGCATGGCGTTTGACACCAAACCAAGAAATATCTCATCATCTCTTTCACACATATGGGAATATTGAAAATATGGTAAGCTTTTTCAATCGTGCACCGGCTTCAGGAACGTCGGGAAAGCTTTCAGTCCGCGTTTGAGCGGCAGGGCGCGCGGACGTAAGGCAACGCCGCGCAGCTACTTGCCGCGATACTTGTACCGCATTTCGTACGGACGTTTTATTTTGCTTGCTGAATTGGAGTTGCGAGTGTATATTTGAATATTACCCCATCATTGCCGGTGACGGCATCCAACTTTTGTTACTCTAATAAAAATAAACTTATACGTCGATCGTTCGGTCGTAAGTGAATGCGTTTGTGATTTATTCGATGTACAAAGTTTATTTTCGTCGCCTGAACCGTGTATGTGTATTCATAATTCCAAACATAGCCAAATATTAGAGTAAACTTTTAGTTTCCTGCTAGACTATACCCTTCGGTCCAAACAAGTGACTTATTAGCAACTGCTGATATCAATCCTTCATATCCTAACTTATTGTATATATGTTTTATAAGAGTATTGTGTATCGTGTTCGAGGACCAAAGTTCTGGATGATGTACTTAAAGGCTTAAGTGTAGTGGTTTGTGTAAATAATACATTTGAAACGCGAACATATCTATGCAGTGAGTGGTTCTCCTGTCGAAGTTAACTACAACGGAAACTAATTGATATTGATTTTTCACATACCAACACAAGGTAAGACTATTTATACCAACATTTACTTTATACTACGGCTTCCCGTGTTTACAATAAACGGGTAAAATGTTGCGTTTTTCGTTACACCCACGAATGTGTTCCATAAGCTGAGTTTCATGTTACTGTTAATGAAAATTGACAGTTTGTGCTAACTTATTACATTATTCAGGACTATAATTAAAAGGTCACCGGAGTTTTCGACAGGCACATTACTTACGAGGTCTCCTTATTATGTGTTTATAAAATAAGTTGAAAAGTTCAGAAATTTTCAGAACGATGTCTATTACAGCGGGCAATAAGTTTCTTTTCGATTAACAGCTGGTCTGTTGAATTAAAATAAAGTAGGTTAGTTCTTTTAATTGGTGCTATTATTTCATTCGGTAGCTGGAAATCCGGATATTATCATAAATTGTTTTGTTAGTAACTGTTGTTCTAGAAACTGGTTCGATATTTTAGTTGTTTAGTATTTTATATCTGTGATCTTCACTTAAGTAAAGGTTATTCACGGTTATTGCTCTTGTAATAGAGCGCGAAATCGCTTATCATGGATTACAACGGATTATAATATTTTTACGAACACGTAATATGACAATATTAGAGGTGCTTACACCTCTAATATCATATTACGTGTTCGTCAAGGATTATTTATATTTATATTATAATCTTATTTTGAATGCCTCTCATTGATAAAATTGCCAACAAAACATTGGTATGTGTTTCTTAAGAACTTGGAGTTTACTATTTATTGGTTTTCATTAGTATCCCGTAGTATAGATTTGTGCCCAACAGCAATAGGCTTAATTGGCAGCATCACGCTGATATAAGGAGTCTTTTTGGTCCCGCACCGATCTTTATTTTTTTGTTCTTGTTTTGGTTGTTTTTAATGTACTTTTGTGAGTTTTGAATTCTTCTTTTTTGCAGCTTGTGTTGTTTTCTCCTTTTTGTTATTTTTGTGCTTGCTTGTGTGTGCTTGGTGCGTGTTCCGAATTAAAAAAAAAGACGAGTTGCACTCCGGGAGTGCCGGCAGAAGTGAAAACTTGAATATTAACGTTGAAATAAATCAATTATTAATTGAATTAATATAACTCATTTTATTTCACTATTTCTGCGTCACTTTTTTCATTAATAGATGCACTTTGTTCAATTTCCATATTTTAAACACTTTATATACACGAATTTTACGAATACACAGCAGTGTGGCTACTACACAGACGGTCGAGCCATCAGCTGTCCATCCATCCATCCATCCACTTCCACTTCCACTTCGACTTCCACTTCGACTTCCACTTCGACTTCCACTTCGACTTCCACTTCCACTTCGACTTCCACTTCGACTTCCACTTCGACTTCGACTTCCACTTCCACTTCGACTTCGACTTCGACTTCGACTTCGACTTTGACTTTGACTTTGACTTTGACTTCGACTTCGACATCCACTTCCACTTCCACTTCCATCCATTCATCCATCCATCCATCCATCCATCCATCCATCCATCCATCCATCCATCCATTGTGTTCGTGTGTCACTTCACTTCGGTTGGCGCCGCCGCACACTGGTTCACTTTGGCAAAACTATAGACTTAGGAATCGATGTGAGTCAGTGTGTATATTTTGAGTTGGTTTTTTTTTACGTATTCCTCTTTTGATTACAAACAACTTTTTCTAGTCGTGTTTTTTTAAAAAAACGTACTATTTCCGAGAAAAAAAATATTTTGTGTTTTTTTTGTATGGGAGGGTATGTAATGCGTGCGTGGGTCAAAATCAAACTTAGTAGGTATTCAAGAACACGTCATTCTCAAACAGAAATAACATAGAAATGTTATTGTATCCCTGCCGCTTTTCGAGCTACGGGCGCTCAAAGATTAGAAAAAAATAAAATATTTTGTTTCCATTTTAAAAGACCTACTGACAACATACAGCTGTTTTTATGAGTGTTGTTGGGTGCTGCGATGTTTAAAATTAAATCTTGAACGGCATTTTCAGATTTCATTGTCAGCAGGTCTTTTATGTACCTACTACGTCATTAATTATAATTTCAGTTTAAAATTTTCACCAACGTCGCAAACTTGGACGACCCGCATATTTGTATTGGAAAGTATAGTTTATATCAAATTAAACTATAATACCTTTCCTCGATACGGGAGTTCCGTCGAAGATCACTGAAGCCCTGCCCACAAAGTGAGTGAGCAATGTGAGTGAACTATTTAAATCATATCAAATCTGTATGATACCAATTCAAAGAATACCCAATATGGTGGCGTTTTAGTAAGTTTTTTATTGTTGTTCTTCTAGGATTCTTACTGTAGCACGCATTAATGATAAAATGATATTACTGCTGTAAGTAGGCTTATACACGTATTTTACTTTTCACTTTTGCACGTCAACCATATTAAAAAAAAAAACAAACTAGATGTTGTCGGCTTTTCCTATCCAACTATTCTAAGAAAGATCGAAAAAAAATCTCGGAGCATGTAAAGACCATGTAGATTGGTGTCTGAAATAGTCTTTTGAGGAAAGAACCACACAGATGGAGTGGACCTGTTCAGTCAGTCATTAAAAAAGGGTCGGTTCAATTAAATTTTCATAGTCTATAGAAATCCGACACTTTGTACCTCGTTGAGGAATAATCTGTATAATAATGGTAATTGACTATTACCAATATTGTTTACACAAAAAGCGATGTTCGATGTTCTCGATACCATCATGTTCACAATGTACATAACCTTGAATTCCCATATCCATTATTACGCCATATTTACCAAAATATATATAAATGTATACCAATACATTCCGTAGGACCATTTCAAAATACAGCGAAGGTTACTTGTGGTAGTGCTGTGCTAAAATGCCAACTTTGCAAATGCTTGAAAACCTTGAAGGGGGAGTTAGCATTTGCCTAACCTTTTCTGGTACAATTTTAGGTCGGTTGCTCACAGCCGTTTAGGACACGTAGCTTCTGGAACCATCTATAAGGGTAGCCAGTTACACGACTTACGTGTCTTGAAGTGATGTTGTTGTGTTGGTAGTGAGTTTTTGTAAACGTGAAGTATTTTTATCCGAATTCAAAAAGGAGGACGTTCTCAGTTTGACTGTTTTTTTATACGAGTATATAAAAACAATTGTGAAACGATTTTGATTTTTGAAGTGAAAACTTCTTTAGCGGCGTTGAACACTTTTTGTAATGGGTAAAAAATGTTAAACTCGCGTCAGGGCATCGCGTCAGGACACGTGACCGTCAGGAGAGATCCCCCCCCCCCCATCTCTTTCTACGGCGGCGCCAACCGAAGTGAACCAAGTGAGACACGACAAAGATGGCCGAAGAAAATGACATTTGACGTACAAATGTTTGAAAAGTCAGTTTCGTAAACAATAGTACTTTGAGGAGCCGCAGTTGTATTTCATTTATTTTGAACTTCAGTTTAACCAATTTAGTTTATTATTATATACCTACCTACAATACAAAATAGAAGCGACGAAAAATATAACGAAGCACATTATAGCAACAAGAAATACTGTGGGACATTGCTGCTTTTGTGTGAAAACAATGCTTCCGTGTCGACCACGGAAGTTTACACCCTGCAGGGACTGCAGGGAGATGCTCCAGTAGGGTGTGGCTGTGAAGCTATGTTACAAAACATGCTCCACGTCCTATCCTGCCTTATTTGTCCTACCCAAAACATGCAGTCAAAGTGACCTCTGCGCTGCCACCGACGACAACGTGGAAGTGGCAATATTTTGAGCCAACAAGATCTAAAGTAAAAGAGAAGAAATTTAGGGAGTAGTTCATTAATAAAAAGCTTGTATACAAATATCAGTATATTTTTATAATACTTGTACGCACCGGGACTTACAGCTTAGTACGGCTGTTATTCCAAATGCATACAGTGTGGCTAAGTTTGTAACAATTGAGCCTGGTATCTATGGTTACCTCACCCTATTGATTATAAACCTACAGCAACTACTTAACACCCTAGTTATCCTAACACCCTAACCTATCATACAAGCCTACGGGAGACCTACGGGAACAGACAGAATTTGGGTAGGAATAGGGGTTTGTGTACGTCGTGCAATGTGTACACAGGAAATAGTTTTGTCATTGCCGGTCCCACAGACTCATAGAACTGGTGATGGCTAAAGGTGTCTTGGCCATAGTGAGAGGAATTATGGAAGATGAATCAAACTCTACTCCAGTTTGATGACTAATTTATTCATTTACTAATTACTAATTTATGTGGAACGAATGTATGTCGCTTTTGATGCTGACTCTGGCGTATGTAACTCTTGCCTGTTCACGGCTGAACAATACTCTAAACTCTAATTTGGCTTCTAAAACAAGCAGCAAGCAGAACAACATTTTTAAAATGTTTGCTTTTCATTTGCCATCTGTGCCATCTCTTCTGTAGGCCGTTTCATTTTCTGCTATTCGTAGTGAAGCACCATCCTTACTAGTTCTATTGACCTGAAATACAAAACAAATGTTATAAATTCTTTCTCTTCATTGTCTTATTTATACTGATTTAATTAATCAGTAGCGGCATCAAAATAACAGTCATTATTATTCTTATGGCGGATTTTTTTTTGTTACAATGAGTTTTGTACAGGCAAACGAAGTTCTTCGTAAAATTGTAAATTGGATAGGCACCTAATTCGTAAATCATGCCAGGCTGCCCCTGTTTAGCGTTAGTGCTTGTGTCAGTGTTTTTATTTTCTATTATGGAGACCTCTCCCTGACCAATTCTTCCAAAAAATCTAAGGATTGGAAGCAAAAGCAAGCATAAGTATAAGAAATTGAGAATATTTACAAAACATAACTTACTTTGAACACATTTTAGCTGTAACAGTAGGTACACACCTTATCCTCCTCCAACCGATATTCAATTCTTTGCCCTTTATTGCAACTAGTCTCCGGTCTTAATTTCATTTATTTTAAATACAAAAAAATATTCAAAAGTTTTTTAGTTTGACACATACAATATCAAATTCATTCATTGACATATTCATATTGTTTCCATGACGACCATGACGTTGTCGCGTCAAAACTGTGGAAACTGTAGACAAGAAATTAGTTTTTCATACGTAATAATGTCTATGGACACAAATATTCGGTTCGTAGACAGATATTCTCGTATGCCGATTTAATGTGTTGGCCAATTTGTTGGATGACTTCATTATAATGGCAACATTTAGAAGTTGTAGGACATTCTAGTTATAGAACGTTTATGAATACAAAATTATATCGAATGTTTTAAAGGCCTATTGAGCATTTTAACTAATGAATGGTTTAAACCTTCAATAGGCTTTTTTTATGAATAAGACCGAAAGTGTTTAAAATATGGAAATTGAACAAAGTGCATCTATTAATGAAAAAAGTGACGCAGAAATATTGAAAAAAATGAGTAATATTAATTAAATTAATAATTGATTTATTTCAACGTTAATATTCAAGTTTTCACTTCTGCCGGCACTCCCGGAGTGCAACCCGTCTTTTTTTTTTTAATGGATTGTATATTGCCTCAGGGGTATATAAGTTTTATTAACTTTGCCTAAGGAGTTTTGGAGTAAATTTCGATAATATGTATTTAGGTAATCCACTTGTGCAAATTGATAATGTTGTTATGATGTTATTTTGTTCCTGCCACTGTTGTTTACATAACAAGTAGTGGTAAATGAATTGGTGTGGGGCAGGTACCATAACTTAAAAGTGAAAAATAAAAAACGTTTTTAGAAAAAAAAAGTAAAGCAACCGACTTTCCAAAAAAAACTGAAAAATAACTTTAATTTCGGAAGTCGGTGGAAAAAAAGTAAAATACTGTTCCAAAGAAACCAACTTCCGAAATAATTAATATTTTCCACTTTGCAGTGTTCATTTATTTTAAATACAAAAAAATATTCAAAAGTTTTTTAGTTTGACACATATATATCAAATTCATTCATTGACATATTCATATTGTTTCCATGACGACCATGACGTTGTCGCGTCAAAACTGTGGAAACTGTAGACAAGAAATTAGTTTTTCATACGTAATAATGTCTATGGACACAAATATTCGGTTCGTAGACAGATATTCTCGTATGCCGATTTAATGTGTTGGCCAATTTGTTGGATGACTTCATTATAATGGCAACATTTAGAAGTTGTAGGACATTCTAGTTATAGAACGTTTATGAATACAAAATTATATCGAATGTTTTAAAGGCCTATTGAGCATTTTAACTAATGAATGGTTTAAACCTTCAATAGGCTTTTTTTATGAATAAGACCGAAAGTGTTTAAAATATGGAAATTGAACAAAGTGCATCTATTAATGAAAAAAGTGACGCAGAAATATTGAAAAAAATGAGTAATATTAATTAAATTAATAATTGATTTATTTCAACGTTAATATTCAAGTTTTCACTTCTGCCGGCACTCCCGGAGTGCAACCCGTCTTTTTTTTTTAATGGATTGTGTATTGCCTCAGGGGTATATAAGTTTTATTAACTTTGCCTAAGGAGTTTTGGAGTAAATTTCGATAATATGTATTTAGGTAATCCACTTGTGCAAATTGATAATGTTGTTATGATGTTATTTTGTTCCTGCCACTGTTGTTTACATAACAAGTAGTGGTAAATGAATTGGTGTGGGGCAGGTACCATAACTTAAAAGTGAAAAATAAAAAACGTTTTTAGAAAAAAAAAGTAAAGCAACCGACTTTCCAAAAAAAACTGAAAAATAACTTTAATTTCGGAAGTCGGTGGAAAAAAAGTAAAATACTGTTCCAAAGAAACCAACTTCCGAAATAATTAATATTTTCCACTTTGCAGTGTTCATTTATTTTAAATACAAAAAAATATTCAAAAGTTTTTTAGTTTGACACATATATATCAAATTCATTCATTGGCATATTCATATTGTTTCCATGACGACCATGACGTTGTCGCGTCAAAACTGTGGAAACTGTAGACAAGAAATTAGTTTTTCATACGTAATAATGTCTATGGACACAAATATTCGGTTCGTAGACAGATATTCTCGTATGCCGATTTAATGTGTTGGCCAATTTGTTGGATGACTTCATTATAATGGCAACATTTAGAAGTTGTAGGACATTCTAGTTATAGAACGTTTATGAATACAAAATTATATCGAATGTTTTAAAGGCCTATTGAGCATTTTAACTAATGAATGGTTTAAACCTTCAATAGGCTTTTTTTATGAATAAGACCGAAAGTGTTTAAAATATGGAAATTGAACAAAGTGCATCTATTAATGAAAAAAGTGACGCAGAAATATTGAAAAAAATGAGTAATATTAATTAAATTAATAATTGATTTATTTCAACGTTAATATTCAAGTTTTCACTTCTGCCGGCACTCCCGGAGTGCAACCCGTCTTTTTTTTTTTAATGGATTGTGTATTGCCTCAGGGGTATATAAGTTTTATTAACTTTGCCTAAGGAGTTTTGGAGTAAATTTCGATAATATGTATTTAGGTAATCCACTTGTGCAAATTGATAATGTTGTTATGATGTTATTTTGTTCCTGCCACTGTTGTTTACATAACAAGTAGTGGTAAATGAATTGGTGTGGGGCAGGTACCATAACTTAAAAGTGAAAAATAAAAAACGTTTTTAGAAAAAAAAAGTAAAGCAACCGACTTTCCAAAAAAAACTGAAAAATAACTTTAATTTCGGAAGTCGGTGGAAAAAAAGTAAAATACTGTTCCAAAGAAACCAACTTCCGAAATAATTAATATTTTCCACTTTGCAGTGTTTTTTTGAAAGGCGGTGGTTTTTTTTTTGTAAAAATGTGTATTTTGGTAAAGACGTTTTTAATTATTGTTTTATGCTTACGTTTTATAGTATGTATTTTAAACTAACGGGACGTATGTGAAAGCGATTGAGACTTGATTATTGCTAGGTACTGAATTTACGTCAAGTTAAATTGAACGCTATAAATCTGTTTTTCCATAGTTCCTTTTTGCAAAACGTTTAATTTATATCCCTTTTTGGTTATTGCAGCAAATTAATTACTCGTATACATTTTAAGATCGCTGTCATCCATCCAAACTAATATTATAAATGCGAAAGTAACTCTGTCTGTCTTTTCTTCACGCCTAAACCGCTGAACCGAATTAGTTGAAATTTGGTATAGTGATAGTTTGAGTCCCGGGAAAGGACATAGGATACTTTTTATCCCGATATTCCCACGGGATCGAGACTTGCGCGGGTGAAACCGCGGGGCGCAGCTAGTTATTTGTAAACCAAATAAACCCAATAAGGTAAAAAGAAAAATACGCTTTACATGGCAATCTTTATAATAGTGCGCAGTGCTGCACACCCCCACCCTATTTCAAGTTAAACAAATATAAACTTTATTTCAATGATGATTAAGTTGATTTCAGAGTGAATAGCACTATTGAAAAAGTTATAAAAACGTTTGAAGTTGTAGCGTAAACTGAACTTTATTGTGTAGGAATTAAAGTTATTTTTCCATTAATTCATATTTGTTTACATTTTTGGCATATAAATCGCGAACGCAGATTACATTACATTTTTCTTTGAGTGGCGAAAATACAAAATACAGTAAAATAATAAGACTGTATCCGTAACAACTCCATTCGTTTAAGTGAAACAGCTCTTGAAAAATAAAAGAAAATACGTATGAAAACGAATGTTTTATAGATGCCGTATTCACAACACACGGCCAACGTTCGCGTGATAGGTGAATTATTTCATGAATTATTTTTTCTTCATTACTTTGGGTGTGAAGGTTCTTGTATTAATTTGATACATTGTTATCGTTTGACACCAAGTATGATGTAGTTTATCGTTAAATTAGCAGTTCAAACTATTAGATTAGTTTGTAGTCTTGATAGAATTTTTAACTTTTGTTTAGTGACTTTGTGCTTCTCGCATCCAACGAGTTCCTGCGGCCGTCACAGGGTCATCGGTCCATCTCCGGTCGGTCGAAATGGAGGTGCTTGGGGGAGGCCTATGTCCAGCAGTGAACGTCTTTCGGCTAACAAGATGTCGATGATGATGTTTACTGACTTACAGACAAGTCTCGTTGGTCTAGTGGTCGCAAGCGCTACTGTTGAGCTTGAGGTTCTGGGTTCAATTCCCGGGTCAAGCAAAGTGTTACTGGGTTTTTCCATATGAAATTTCTCAGTAGCAGCCTGGAGTCTGAATTTGTTCCCGGTTGATGGCATACGCTCGCCCCCTATTACATGGGACTTAAACATAAGTGGCGAAATGTGGGAGTACTTATAGGTACACCTCTGCCTAAACCTTTGGGGAATACACAATATGATGTTATGTAATGTTACAGACAAGGTAGAGACAAAAAAAATTGGAAAATCCAAAAGTGCACGTTTCGTAATGCTCATTAATTTGATCGTATAAAAAACTACAGATATTTTATTAGTTAGTTTTTTATTAATTATAATTAAACTACTTTGAATAAAAGAACCATTTCAATAGAGCTCCTTCTATGGGTGAAACGAATCTATTAAAAAAAATGACTCAATTAATTGATTTTTTCGCAAGTTTTCAGGTTTCACGCCTTGACAGGAAAATTTTTAGAAATAATTTAATTTTTTTTTTCTTTCTACTGCATTAAATCTATTTTTAAAAAGTGGAAAGTTAATCTCCATTACATTATCAATACAATGGTATATAAATTAAGTAGGTTATTTGTACTGCAGGAGTATAACAACAGAAACAGTTGCAGAAAGGAGGTAAAAAAAAATTTCGATCGTAAAGCACTCTCTAATGCTTCGCATTATTATGTTCAAACACTATGCAACATAGTTCCTTTAATACTAAAGCAGTAAGCAAGAAAATATCTTAAAATTGAAACTTTTTATGTATGTCGTCAGTGAATTACTTTTAAATGTTGTAGTATGTAATGTTCTTGAAATAATTTTATTTGAGTCCAAGTGCAATGTACTACAAATGACTAATCAAACTATGACTAAATAATGAAGAGGTGAAATAATTCAAATAACTCTTCAATTTTGACATTATGATAACGGTATTCAAACATACAGTCTGTTTTTTTCCAACCACCAGGAAAGCATAAAACAAAAGAAGCCTTAAACAACTAATAGTTTAATAGTCCTATTACTAAATCCTTTTAACCAGATAAAGATAAATTGACTGTGAAAGTAATAGGTGCACGATTTTGGTGAATTATTCTACATCATTTGTTAGAATACTTAATGGAAATTTATGTTAGGACTGGAAGCAGTAAGATTCAGAGATTCTATTTGATTTAATGTAGACATATACAAGAAACGCTGAAGGAAAACATCGTGAGAAAACCGGCATGTTCTAGAACGAGAAATTCGAAGACATGTGATATCTACCAACCCGCACTGGGCCCGCGTTGTGGATTACGACCCACTCCCTCTCACTGAGAGGAGGCCTGTGCCTCAGTTGTGGAAACATTATAGGCTGATTATGTATATACAACAGTATTTGGTGAGTTGTAAGTTCATTTCTAGTGCAGAAGAATAATTATTTGAGGTTGACGGTTATGAAAAAGGTTCCACACACATTTTGATTGAGCAGAGTGACAACGTAGAATTATAATAGCTAACGATTGACAAAGAATGACAGTTGTGATTTGCAATCTCGGACAATATAAGTTGTTGGTCAATTTGCTTATCAATTAAGTTCCCTGACTCTGCAATAGTTGACTAAATGTATGCAGAAAAATGACCTGGAGTGTGATGCTCTTGCCTATCATGAAACTATCCTCATAACGTTTAGGCTTTGTATGAAAAATATTATAAAAAAAAGACGGGTTGCACTCCGGGAGTGCCGGCAGAAGTGAAAACTTGAATATTAACGTTGAAATAAATCAATTATTAATTGAATTAATATAACCAAGTTTTTTTCACTATTTCTGCGTCACTTTTTTCATTAATCGATGCACTTTGTTTAATTTCCATTTTTTGAAACACTTTATATACAAGAATTTTACGAATACACAGCAGTGTGGCTACTACACAGACGGTCGAGCCATCAGCTGTCCATCCATCCATCCATCCACGTCCACGTCCACCATCACCGTCACCGTTACCGTCACCGTCACCGTAACCGTCACCGTCACCGTCACCGTCACCGTCACCGTCACCGTCACCGTCACCGTCACCGTCACCGTCACCGTCACAGTCACCGTCACCGTCACCGTCACCGTCACCGTCACCGTCACCGGCCGTCCGTCCATCCATACATCCATCCATCCATCCATTATCGTGTCTCACTTGGTTCACTTCGGTTGGCGCCGTCGTAGAAAGATAGGGGGGGGGGGGGGAATCTCTCCTGACGGTCACGTGTCCTGACGCGATGTCCTGCCGCGAGTTTAACATTTTTTAACCATTACAAAAAGTGTGCAACGCCGCTAAAGAAGTTTTCACTTCAAAAACATTAGCTTGCGAAAAAGCCATTAGAGAAAGGGAGGGCACTCCCTTTCTCTTTTCCGTAATCGGGTCAAAATCAACCATTTATTTTACTTCTACTCAATCTATGCAGTAGGTACCTCGACTTTTTAACCCCGGCTTATCGTTCACGACTTGTCTTGAAGAAATTAAATTGGCTTTAGACTGACGGCTTACGAACGATATCGATGGAATCTCTGCGAATGACAGGGGCAGAGGGCAAAGTTAATAAAAAAGGTAGAGACAATATATCTAAATATAGGCACCTGCCATTCTTCTTCTCCTTCGTGACACTGGCACGACAGTTGTTCAAATTTTGTTAGCCTAGAACTTCGCCACTTCCACGGCGTTATCGGTGGCAGCGGAGAGGTCACTTTGGCTGCATGTTTTGGGGCACAGAGGTCAAGATAGGAGGTGGCATTGTAGTGTCTGTATACCAACGTATCAAACGAAGTTGAGTTTGTTTATTCAATTTACTGTAGACCGATTTTAACACGACTTTACAGTGTATTTTGTTCTTTTGGCAGTCTAATTTCACAAAATACATAGGTAACTTTTATCTCTTTACGCATAATCTCCATAAAGTGTACACTCTGTAGGTTCGTTTACTTGCAAACAATAATGAAAGTCCCAACTTCCTTTACTAGATATTGCACTAATTAATATCAAACAAAGTTTACGAATATCATCAGACTAGCCTTTTCCCAACTATTTGGGGTCGGCTTTTAGTCTAACCGGATGCAACTGAGTACCAGCATTTTACATGGAGCGACTGCCTACCTGAATTCCACAACCCAGTTACTGGGTAATGCGATACCCCTTGGTAAGACCAGGTGTCATACTTTCGGGCTTCTGAAGACCCGTAACAATGACAGCCTTCCGAGGCAAGTTTACGAATATCATAATAATATTATGATGAACAGGTAAAAGCTATCGTACGAACACAAACCAGAATTAATCCTTCAATCGCTTCTTATGGCACGTACGCGGTGAATCTATTATTTTTAGCAGATGACACGCGCCACAATGTGTGTTTTGGGGAAAGGAAAACATACGGCAGGTACATATTATTGAGTTATGCAGGCAGCTCTGTTTAACAATCCTAATTTTATCGTTTGCGAGTTTTTTGGGATTGTCCGACTATTTTCGTACTAAAATGGAGCATTGCAACTAGCACGTGTGTACTGTAATTAATGTTGCTCAAGAAAGTCATCATAATAATAGAATCAAACGCACCCTTATTTTAGAATTGCTTGCTAGTTATTATTCGACTTCTAAAAAGGTGGAGGTTCTGTTCGTTTATATGTACTTTTTATGTATGCTCATCGATATCTTCATGAATTGTCTATCGATTTTAAAAATTATTTTTCCATTTTTTTAGAGAAGCTCGTGTGGTAGTCTCATATAAGTTTTATTTAGTTTGCTGTAGTGGTTTTTGAATTAATAAATCAAGTTTGTATTTATAGACGACGAATAAAATTTCCTTGCACTGTTGTTTATATAGCTAGTGTAGGATTCGTGTGAATTAGGTACAGCGTTTTTGTAAAAAAATGAAAAATAATGAAACTTTTTTACTAAAAAAACGACGGGTTGCACTCCGGGAGTGCCGGCAGAAGTGAAAACTTGAATATTAACGTTGAAATAAATCAATTATTAATCGAATTAATATAACTAAGCTTTTTTCACTATTTCTGCGTCACTTTTTTCATTAATCGATGCACTTTGTTCAATTTCCATTTTTTGAAACACTTTATATACACGAATTTTACGAATACACAGCAGTGTGGCTACTACACAGACGGTCGAGCCATCAGCTGTCCATCCACGTCCGAGTCCGCGTCCGCGTCCACCATCACCATCACATCACATCACATCACCATCACTATCGCCATCGCTACCGCCATCGCATCACCATCACCATCGCCATCGCCATCACCATCGCCATCGCCATCACCATCCATCCATCCATTATCGTGTCTTACTTGGTTCACTTCGGTTGGCGCCGCCGTAGAAAGAGATGGGGGGGGAATCTCTCCTGACGGTCACGTGGCCTGACGCGGTGCCCTGACGCGAGTTTAACATTTTTTACCCATTACAAAAAGTGTTCATCGCCGCTAAAGAAGTTTTCACTTCAAAAAAAAGACGGGTTGCACTCCGGGAGTGCAGAAGTGAAAACTTGAATATTAACGTTGAAATAAATCAATTATTAATTTAATTAATATAACTCATTTTTTTTTTCACTATTTCTGCGTCACTTTTTTCATTAATAGATGCACTTTGTTCAATTTCCATATTTTAAACACTTTATATAAACGAATTTTACGAATACACAGCAGTGTGGCTACTACACAGACGGTCGAGCCATCAGCTGTCCATCCATCCATCCATCCACTTCCACTTCCACTTCGACTTCCACTTCGACTTCGACTTCCACTTCCACTTCGACTTCCACTTCGACTTCCACTTCGACTTCCACTTCGACTTCCACTTCGACATCCACTTCGACTTCGACTTCGACTTCCACTTCGACTTCCACTTTGACTTCCACTTCGACTTCGACTTCGACTTCCACTTCGACTTCCACTTCGGCTTCCACTTCGGCTTCCACTTCCACTTCCACTTCCATTCATCCATCCATCCATCCACTTCCACTTCCACTTCGACTTCCACTTCGACTTCCACTTCGACTTCCACTTCGACTTCCACTTCGACGTCCACTTCGACTTCCACTTCGACTTCCACTTCGGCTTCCACTTCCACTTCCACTTCCATCCATCCATCCATCCATCCATCCATTGTGTCCGTGTGTCACTTCACTTCGGTTGGCGCCGCTGTAGAAAGAGGGGGGGGGAATCTCTCCTGACGGTCACGTGTCCTGACGCGATGTCCTGACGCGAGTTTAACATTTTTTACCCACTACTAAAAGTGTGCAGCGCCGCTAAAGAAGTTTACACTTCAAAAAACCGATTTCCAATGCAAATACTACAAAGTGAAGATTTTTTTGGAAGGCGTTTCTTCTTTTTTGTACAAAAGTTTTTTTATTTAATCTAAATACTAAGAACGTCTACTTATAACGCAGATACAGCGCATAAATCTCCTTTATAGAATTAGGCATTTTGAGAATTAGTCCATTAAATACTCAGTTGCCATTTTGAGAAGTGGGCATTCTGCGCATAAATCAAAATATTGTACCTTAATTGGTAAGCTACGTGAATCCTTGCTTATCAATTTTGTTTAACCTTTCAATTCATCATCGATCACATTATTATCACCTCACTGCAGGGCATTATCCTTTTCCTTTTTCGCCATTTCTCCCTATTCTGTTCCAGTTGTAGTCAAATCTTTCAGACGAGCTTAATTTAACGTCGAACCATCTTGTCATCGTTGTTCTTCGACTCAATTGAACCATTATAAGCTGGTAATTTATATGCATTGAATAGCTATAAAAAATCTTGTACTTTTCATATGACAAGGGTATATTTATAATAATAATAATAAACCATTTATTTTCAGGTTACAAAGACCCATAGATATTATTATTAAGAAATGGTATTTCTCGCGAAAAGCAAATGATAATAATATCAGCTATTACACTAACAGTGTAATATTAGTGTTTTGCCAAAACTGCTGCCGACGAAATAATTACAAATGAGCTGTAATTTTTTTAATCGCTACGCATCCATTTTGTGAAATGAGAGAAAACCTTACATTAATAGTCATACTTTTCTTTTTATTAGGTACATAAACTTTCCTTTTTTAAATATCAGATAATGGTCCTCTAATGAGAGGCTTGTGGCTAAGTAATAACAGCCGCACGGGTCGATCGATCAGGTTAAGCTACGCATGCCGCGGTTAGTCCGTGGATGGGTGACCATTTTCATATACCAAGACCACTCCGTGCTTCGGAAAGCACGATAAGCCGTTGGTCCCGGCTGTCATTTTTGGATCTTTGACAGTCGTTATGGGTCGTCTGACAACCAGTCTTACCAAGGGGTATCGTATTACCCAGCAACTAGGTTGTGGAGGTCAGATAGGCACTGCCGTCCTTTAAATAGAAAGCCGTTAACCCTCAAATGGTCAATTTTCACTTTTTAATAGAAAGTGACATAGTTAAAAATTCTCTATCTTTCTGTCTAAGAAACATTTTTACAATATCAATAGTTCCAAAGATATTAAAACCTTTTAGGCCGTTAAGTAACATAATGCAGCTGGTTAGACTGGAAGCCGACCCCATCATAGTAGGAAAAAGCTAGGAAGATTATGAGATGATGATAATGTTCTTCTAACTTAACAGACAGCTGCGCTGCTGAGGACTTTGTTAAGCCACTTCTTTTTCCCAGCTAAAGCACTAGGAAGTGGTGAAGAGCGGGCGTTTTGGGGGACTGTCTTATGTGATTTTGACTTTCAGAAAGTGCTGATTCTCAGTCTAGTTTTATTAAATGACTTGATTTTGTTACAGGTATTTCTTGAAGATAGTTTTAGTCTGTGGCATTAAATCGTGTGTAAATAGCAATTCAATTAAAATCTAAATCCTTGTCTGCGTAACCAGTCTGCTCAATTATAATTAAACATTTATTTTCTAAGCCTAACAGCTGCCTTGGTGGTCTTCGTAATCCAATTATAGTGGAATAGCCACTTGACTAAATACTAAACATTTGTACCCTTCTACACGTGTCAATACACCTTTTAATACCTACATATTTGACTTTACTTTCTTAGTCTATGCTTATTACCTTATCTTAATCAGCCTATAATGTTCCCACTGCTGGGACACAGGCCTCCTCTCAGTGAGAGGGGGTGGGCCATAATCTTTTTATTTTTATTTATTTATTAATTAATAACCAACTTATATTGACAGTTTGCACCACACATACAAGTAATTAGTTAATATTAGTAATTACACATGTCATACAATCATAAAATTAGGTTAAATCACATAATGAAAAGTTTAAATGAAATAAAGTGAACCAAAATTGGTCAAAACTAGATAAAAATTAGATAATATACCACGTGGACCCAGTGCGAGTTGGTAGATGTCACATGTCTTCGAATTTTTGGTTCTAGGACATGCCGGTTTCCTCACGATGTTTTCCTTCACCGTTTTGAGAGCAGTGGTGATGAAAATATTTACACTAAGTAAAGCGCCTGCCTGGGTTTGAACCTACGACCTACAACTCTTAAGTCGTGTCCGTTACTACTGGGCCACCACTGCTCTCTTATTACCTTGATACGTCAAATTACGTATGTTTACCTCGCAAAGACAATAGTCAGTCATATTCACCCGACTTGGCATCTAGCCAATTGCAGTGTGCTGGAGATCGGAGCTAATAAGCAATGCGTCGCACTGTTGACATCATACTTTGATCAGCGAATTGTCAGTCAGCATGACAAATAGGTATGGCAGACTGCCATGATTTCAATTTGAGGTGTTTCCTATTATCGACGAGTATAATGTGGATATTATTTATCACACTAATATTATAAATGCGAAAGTTTGTGAGTGTGTGTGTGTGTGAGTGTGTTTATATGTTTGTTACCTCTTCACGCCTAAACCACTGAACAGATTTAGATGAAATTTGGTATAGAGATAGTTTGAGTCCCAGAAAAGGACATAGGATAGTTTTTATCCCGATATTCCCACGGGATCGAAACTTATGCGGGTGAAACCGCGGGGCGCAGCTAGTATTTGTAATAAAACATAGACTGTCTCTTTGGTGTGATGATTTCAAACGCTACTGCTGAGCATGAGGTCCTAGGTTTGATTTCCAGGTCGTGCAAATTTTTCCGTGTGTTTATATCAGGAATTTCTCAGTAGAAGCCCGGACTCTAGATTTGTGCCCGCTTGATGACAATCGGCTCGCCTCTATTACGTGGTACTTAAAACATAACTGGCGAAATGTGGGTGACCTATACGTACACACCTTAGGGGGTTTACACAAGGTCGATTTTTGCCGCACGTCTAGGCCGCACGGCGAAAATCGACCCGTGAAAACCCCTCATTACCCTTCGGGGTGATATTGAGTTATGTTATATTAGGATAAAAATTCAGTATACTGATATTATTTTATTTATTTATCCATTTATTTCAGGCATCAAGGCCCATAGGAAACACATAAAATACAATATTAATATAACTTAAAAATACTATAAATAAATACATCATTATAATTACAAACTAACTAAACACGAAGTGACGGCGTCGTGTTTCGCTGACTGGTGTCATGTAGCCGGCCACGAAACCGGCGGTACACAACACCCTTCGGCCAGAACTCTTCTTTGAGGAACTTCTCGAGATGGTGTGTCGGAACACGCACCACGAACGACTTGAAGTTCGTGTTGTGACGCGCCTCCAACTTCTCGACCCTCAAAGTCCAGTTGGTCTTCACACGCAAGTACTCCACGATCTCCTCAACCTTCGTGGAGTGGTGCAGTCTGGACACGTACAGCTGCGTCGTCGGGATTGCTGGACGCAGCAGCATGTTGGGTCCTGCCAGCGCGGTGCCGCACTGGTTCCGACAAGGAGGTTTCTTCTTCTTCTTCTTCTCCACTTTACGCTCGGTTTGTGTATAACAAGTTACTCAACTAATAAAGTTGAAAGCATTTTGGTACCGTAATTTTTAGACTGTGACACGTGTCAAAATACGCATTATTTTTCAAGGGAAAAATGTAAATATCCGTTTCAAAACTTTGCTATTGAGTCTCTAGAGAGAGTGAGAAGAGAGTCTCTTGAGAGCTTGAGAGCAGTGGTGGCCAAGTGATAACGGCCGCGACTTACGAGTTGTAGGTCGTAGGTTCGAATCCAGACAGGCGCTTTACTTTGTGTAAATTATTTCATCACCACTGCGCTCAAAACGGTGAAGGAAAACATCGTGAGGAAACCGGCATGTCCTAGAACCAAAAATTCGAAGACATGTGACATCTGCCAACCCGCATTGGGCCCGCGTGATGGATTACGGCCCACTCTCTCTCACTGAGAGGAGGCCTGTGTCCCAGCAGTGGGAACATTATAGGCTGATTATGGAGTCTCTAGAGATAGTGTTAATTAAACAGCCTTTTGCAACATGTATAATTCAAACACGCACAAACATAAGCTCATCTGGCCCTAATTCACTATGATCATTTAACAATTCCTTCAAAACCACGTCAATTCGTTAGTTAATTACGACATCTGCTATTAACGTATTCTCCATGACACAATGGCGTGGTTCAAACTGTCAAAATACATGTTGTCTGTACGGTTGACATTTCGATTCCTTGACGTTAACGAGACACGATATTGACGATGTTTGCACGTGGTAAGATTTCGCGAAGAATAATACAGAATTGGAGCCTTGGAGCCGTGACGATACATTTCCGTTACTCAAAGATGAAAGTTTTTGATTTTAACGTTTCGTTCTATCTATGGTGGGTTCCTATCACTCAACAATGATTTACAGTCGCTTTAGCAAGAGGAGCCGTCGTGGCCCAGTGGTAACGGCCCCGACTTACGAGTTGTAGGTCGTGGGTTTGTACCTAGGCAGGCACTTTACTTTTTGTATATTATTTCATCACCACTGCTCTCAAAACGTTGAAGGAAAACACCGTGATGAAACCGGCATGTCCTAGAAGCGAAAATTCGAAGACATGTGACATCTACCAACCCGCAGTGGTTCCGCGTGGTGGATTGCAGCTCACTCTCTCTCGAAGAGAGGAGGTCTCTGTGTCCCAGCAGTGGGAACATTAAAAAGGCTGATTATGTAGCAAATTACTTTGTGATGTCTTTACACGATCTATTGACAACTATATCTATACACACAGTATAAAACAAAGTCTCTCCATGTTTCTGTCTGGGTGATATGATCTCTTATTTCGTATTTAGAAGCATCAAAATCCGTTCTGTAGTTTATACACAGCGGGTTTTGATGTGGTGTTTACCATCATTTAGAGAATTTATTCCGGAATGTTTATGTGTTGAATACATCAGAATGTTACTTAGATCTGGAAAAAGCGTGCTATCAGTTTTAAAACTAAAGCCCGGTTGGTCAGAGCATTGGTTTTCCCGATTTTCCTCTATGGAGTTGAAACGTGGACAATTCGAGCAAGAGAAAGACAGAGGATAGATGCATTCGAAATGTGGTGCTGGAGGCGGATGCTCCGAATACCATGGACAGCCAAACGCAAAAATGTGTCTATCCTTTCCCAACTCGATGTCAAGACCCGATTGTCGACAATATGCCTACAGCGTATTCTATCCTATTTCGGCCACATAATGCGAAGGGGAGATAGCAGCCTTGAAAAGCTGGTTATTGTTGGCAATACCGAAGGAAAGAGAGCGAGAGGCCGGTCGCCAACACGATGGTCTGACCAAGTGAAAGAAGCTACGTCTATTAACGTTAAAACACCCTTGTCTACGGCCTATTCTTCTATTCAGGCCTGAATTTTCCAACGCCAGATAATTTTATCTGAGGAATAATTTTAAATTTTTGACAGTCCTTCCATACAAAATCTGTCAGACGTTAATTTTATTCCACGAATAAAAATAATCTTTCGATTGAAAAATCTGCCCTTAGACCTTTTTGGTGTGTCGTGTCTTTCAATGCAAATGAAAAGGTCAACGAAGGTGAAATAAAACATGGTGTAGTCACCTTATTATTATTTATTGAATTAAAAGCCAACACGGATCAATTATAAAATAAACTAATACAAATACAATTTCAATACAAAAATAAAATAAAAATACAATAACACGTCACAACAATTAAAACCATATTTCCACATTCGCCCGTACATGTACCATGTCAGAGTGATACATGTACTGGCAGTCAAATCGCTGGGCGAAAGCGCTCACGATACTGTTCGGGCTGACCCGCACCCTGCGCACCAGGGATGTGCACCTCTTGCGCATGGTTGTATAAAAACAATCCACGCGCGCTTCAGCGAACATTCCCGAAGCACTACAGAAGCGAGGCAGCCCCAACAGCACCCTGAATGCATTATTGTATTGGACGCGTAGAGCGCTGTACTGCTTTTGCGTATAATTCACCCACAGACTGCTCGTGTAGAAGGACGTGCAAAATGCCCTTTTGTGCAAATTGATGCTTGAAAAAGTTGTGGAATTTAGCAACTCAGCAGTAGGTTTTTCTTTTACACAAGTCCGATCAATCTGTGTGGTTCTTTAATCAAAACACCATTTCAGCCACCAATCTATATGGTCTATACATGATCTGACCAAGATTTGAAGAAGAAGATTATGACCTCTGAGTTTGTTTTGACCTTTCCTCTTAGAATAGTTAGATAGGATAGCAAACGCAGACCTCATCTAGTTTAAAAATATATGATTGACGTGTAAAAGTGTTTGTAGAAACCTACTTACAGAAAATAAATCATTTATCATTTACGGCCATGGTAAAATTTTGCTGCTTCGTATGTAGGCATTAAGTATATTTTAATGCGAATTTTATCAAACTAAGAGCATGGCTTTTAGGCAATGAAAACCTTTTAAACTCAATAAAACTATTATATTTATTTTCTTTCTCTACCATGCCTTTAGAAACCTCGAAATAAATTCTCTTTTTAACACATGAATAAACCGGCGAATTATTTTCTATTTACATCAATAGACGTTTGCCCTTGGGTCAAAGAAGTCGTTAACATACAACGAGTATTGAACCAGCCTGTGTTCCACTGAACTTTATGGCTGACGATAAATAAATGATAGTCAGTAGGTACAATCGGTAGCATTTGTTAAAAGGTCACAGCTGCTCGATCGATTATCTATCCCTTAAAATATGTCAAAGTTAATGAAAATGGTAGCAAAGAAACTTATGATTTGGAATATATATTGAAATCCGAGCATAATCAGCCTATAAGGTTCCCACTGCTGGGACTCAGGCCTCCTCTCTGTGAAAGGGATTGGGCCGTAAACCATTACGCGGCCTCAGTGCGGGTTGGTAGACGTCACATGTCTTCGAATTTTTGGTTTTAGGACATGCCGGTTTCCTCACAATGTTTATTTCGCCGTTTTGAGAGCAGTGGTGATGAAATTATTTATACAAATTAAAGCGCGTGTAAACCTGCAACTTACAATCAACTTGTAAGAAAATCCGAGCAAGTGATATAAATAATCCATACTAATATTATTAATTCGAAAGTAACTCTGTCTGTCTGTCGGTCTGTCTGTCGGTCTGTCTGTCTGTCTGTATCTTACCTTTTCACGCCTAAACCAGTGGTTTAGGCGTGAACCGATTTAGATGAAATTTGGTATAGAGATAGTTTGAGTCCCGAGGAAGGATATAGGATAGTTTTTATCCTGATATTCCCACGGGATCGACACTTATGCGGGTGAAACCGCGGGGCGCAGCTAGTGTACTATAATATCTTCTACCGTCATTGATCCGCCACTAAATTGTTCATTTGTACCTACTTCTTATCTCGGATGTCTTCATAGCTATTGTGTCTGTGTCTCTTCATTCCATCTTGCGTTTATCTTTCTATGACTCATATTTTGTCCCTTTAGTATCCCGATCCGAGACCCGTGATATAGTAATTATTTTTCTACGTACACGCACAGTATAGGTACCCCTAGAAAATAATTACTATACACGGGTCACAAATCAAGTACGTTGTTGACCGACATTATTACGGGGCTGCTGGCGTAGCAACTAAGTGCTAAAAACATTGACCTTGACCAAAAAGCCCAATGCTCATATTATGGGAGTTAGGTCGTACGTAAGCTCATTAGTCCATGACATTATAAATTAAAGGCATTCTTAAACTTCCAGTCTAATAAAGCGTGTGAAGGTAAACACTTAAATGTATACCTACATACTAGCCTCTAGATTTTAGGTGAAATCATTTTTAAACAGTATTAAAAAATATTATAATACTAGCTGAATTTTTGTACCGCCTCAGAATTAATGTATGATAAAATGAATTATCTCAATTTTTTTCGTTACCCATGTTTTAATAGATATGCTATAAGGGGTAGAGACAAATCCGACAAATCAAAGATCATAATAATCGGTCCAGCCGTTCTTGAATTATAAATGGTCTAACTAACGGGACTTTGTTTGATTTATATAAATTTTAGTCAAAGACATGCTCTATTTGCATACTATACTTCATCCAAATCCATTCAGCCGTTTATACGTGATGGAGAAACAAACGTACATAAACTTTCGCATCTATAAATGAGTAAGGATGACTCCATTTATTTTGTTAGTAACACCCTACAAAACTAATTTTACATCCTGATAGAATATGGGATAGCTATTAGATATCCCCACCCTATTAATATTAGAACTTCTCAACTTCATGCAAGTTCTCGTTCGGATATTGCATCAGTAGTTACAAGTTAGTGTTATTCCACCATCTCGGATACTATTAGCGCATATGTAGCTTCGATAATAATTCATACGGGATAGGCAGATGGAAGCTCAGTTTCTGTAAATGTTATGAGATGTGTATTAAATGTGTATTGTAATGTGTATTTATTATATGCGTATTGTAATGTGTATTTATTTATTATTGTAATGTAATGTGTATTTAATACAGCTGTAGATACAAAGACACCAGAAGGTCAATTCTCGTAATTTAAAACGTTCAAAATCTAGTCGCAGTCTCATCTCGGCGACAAACAAATGTCAAAACTGGTCAAAAATGTAGCGAAATTATAGCTATTTTTGACAAGTTGAGACAGAGATCAGACAGTGAACGTTCTTAAAATTACGAGAATTGCCCCTCAGATTCTTATGCATGAGCCACTCTCATGCTGTGTTCACCTGACCCGAATAGTAAGAGCAGACTTTTCAAATAATTCCAACATTACTCCAATACATACTCGGATATATTTAGTGTATAAATACAATATAAATAGTCGTAAAAAGTAAAGAGTAGGTGTTTATAGTTAAACAAGCTGGTTTGCATCAAATAATGCCTAACAAAACGTTTACTATAAATCTTAGTCCATCTACAACACAAATTTTCTATGGTTATTAACTACAAGCGCTAGAATAAGGCGGATTTGAATTGGAAGTAATTGCTGGAAGGCGTTGAAATTTTCGGACTGAAGTTTGTGAAAACAAGCTATTACTGTAATACCTCTATCGTTTTCTTAGAATTTGCTGGTATCCGTTGTGGGAAACATAAAACTCAGTTCACGATGACCATTATTAACGGCACATGTCGACACAAGGTCTCGGTGGATGTTGCTAAAT
Source organism: Amphipoea oculea (assembly GCA_945859645.1). NCBI lineage: Eukaryota > Metazoa > Arthropoda > Insecta > Lepidoptera > Noctuidae > Amphipoea > Amphipoea oculea. The sequence continues at coordinate 10,570,657 of OX243876.1, forward strand.
ACGACGTGTAGCAGAGGAATGAAATTAGAATGAAAACAACTCGTATTTATTTTTATTTTATTTTATTGTCGATAGGAAAGGAACTCGCTCAAACTAGAGCATTTATTTCAATTAAACCATTTACAGCCACTTTTGTCATTTAGAAAGATGCAACCTCGATGCCCATTTCATAGCTTTGTAGGTACCTGTGGAGAAGAACGGAAGGATCCACCGAGCAAACGGGTGGTAACTGGGGGCTACTGCCGATGGTTGTTGCCAGGCTGTTGCATATTATGTAAACCAATGGTGATGTAGGATTTGCGTGTCATCAGCTGTTATGTGGATTGCGCATATGGCATTATAGATGCCGCTACGATGTAAAGGTGGCTATCGCTGACTTATAGTGGCGTACACGATTGGTCCGTATGTAACCTGTCAATGTACTTGTGACGTCATTAAGCGGTAACGAGTAGGACGTGCGCGGCGGAGAGCGCAGAAGCTGTGCTCCGACGGTACAGATCTTGGTGGTAGTAGCAAATACTCCAGCGAGGCCCTGGAGGACTGACGTGGAGAAGGGTTACAATACTGATTTTTTAAACACCTTAATATAAACAGTGACTTTCTTTATTTCGTTACATACCTTACAAATGAAATAAAGTATAAAGAGTAATAATAAAGTTATGCCAAAGGATTCAAAGTTTTTACAATATGCCCTGTTGTATTGGTAAGGAATAGTCATATATCACACCAAGTCTCTAGAGAGTAGCAAAAGGAGCGAAGCTTCGAACTTCACACAAAATATAAAATCTGTCAGAATAAATAGTTACGCAGTACTGCATACTTTACGAGTCTGGCAAACGACCCAAGAGCTAGATTGACCCGACACTATACCGAAGACATCCCGGACGTCAGCCTGTACGAGATTAGGATGGCTCTGAAGCAGCTTAAAAACAACAAGGCACCGGGTGATGACGGAATTACGGCCGAGCTCCTGAAGGCCGGCGGAAAACCCGTTCTTAAGGCCCTTCAGAGGCTGTTTGATTCCGTCATACTCGAGGGTAAAACACCACAGGCATGGAACAGAGGTGTGGTGATACTTTTCTTTAAGAAGGGTGACAATGCCCTTCTTAAGAATTTTAGGCCCATCTCACTTCTGAGCCATGTCTACAAGTTGTTTTCGAGAGTCATCACGAACCGTCTCGCGCGCAGGTTTGACGACTTCCAGCCTCCCGAACAAGCCGGATTCCGTAAAGGCTTTAGCACCGTAGACCACATACATACGCTGCGACAGGTTATACAGAAGACCGAAGAGTATAACCTGCCTCTCTGCTTAGCTTTTGTGGACTACGAGAAAGCCTTTGATTCGATCGAGACATGGGCTGTACTGCAGTCTCTTCAACGGTGCCAGATCGACTATCGGTACATCGAGGTGCTGAAGTGTCTGTACGAAAACACCACTATGTCAGTCCGACTCCAGGACCAGACCTCGAAACCTATCCTTCTGCAGCGAGGTGTGAGACAGGGAGACGTTATCTCTCCGAAACTGTTCACCGCTGTTCTGGAGGATGTCTTCAAGGTTCTGGACTGGAAAGAAGCTGGCATTAATATCAATGGCGAGTACTTAACTCACCTTCGGTTTGCCGACGATATAGTAGTCATGGCTGAGACTATGGAGGACCTTAGTACAATGCTTGATGACCTCAGTAGAGCCTCTGAAAGAGTGGGTCTGAAAATGAACATGGACAAAACGAAGGTCATGTCAAATGCCCATGTAACACCCACTCTCATGAAGATCGGAGACGCTACACTCGAAGTCGTGGACGAGTATATTTACCTAGGACAAACTGTCCAGTTAGGTAGGTCCAACTTCGAGAAAGAGGTCAATCGTCGAATCCGACTCGGCTGGGCAGCGTTCGGGAAGCTTCGCAATATCTTCTCGTCCCACATACCGCAGTGTCTCAAGACGAAAGTCTTTGACCAGTATGTGTTGCCAGTGATGACATATGGCACTGAAACGTGGTCGCTCACAATGGGCCTTATTAGAAGGCTGAAAGTCACCCAAAGGGCAATGGAGAGGGCTATGCTTGGAGTTTCCCTGCGGGATCGAATCAGAAATGAAGAGATCCGCAGGAGAACCAAGGTAACCGACATAGCCCGAAGAATTGCCAAACTTAAGTGGCAGTGGGCAGGGCACATTGCTCGCAGAACAGATGGCCGATGGGGCCGAAAGGTTCTGGAGTGGCGACCGCGTACCGGAAGGCGTAGCGTTGGAAGGCCTCCCACAAGGTGGACCGACGACCTTGTGAAGGCCGCAGGAACTCGTTGGATGCGAGAAGCACAAAACCGGTCGAAGTGGAGGTGCTTGGGGGAGGCCTATGTCCAGCAGTGGACGTCTTTCGGCTGAAATGATGATGATGATGATGATGATGATGATGCATACTTTACTGTAAGACAAACAAAACTTGAATTTCCCACAAAACCTAACCTAAACCAAACCCAAAACCAAACCAAGATCTAAACCTTAAACCTTTTATAACCTAATCGCCACACTGCATAATGTTCCACCGATTAAGTTTTAATAGAGACAATAGGGACACGAAAGTTACAACTTATATTATCCAAGTGTGCCCTAAGATTTATACTCTAATAGCCTTATCTTCTAAAAACGAAATCCCAACATATAAAGTTTAGCTAAAAATAAACCTGTGTAAATCAATAGGAAGCTTCTTATCGGCAAAATCGTGGGATTCCGCCTACTCTGGAAAACAAAATTGTACGAATTGCGTACACATTCCATTGTATTTTTTTATCTCAGTATTTCGAAGTCATCCCTAAATAACGTTGTCGAACAGAGTAAGAGATTGTGCGATATAAGAGATGATTGTATCGAATGGAAGGCACTATAATCACCAACTATTTTGTGGTCATACATTGTGTTTTCTTGTTTCAAGATATATAGATAAAACATTTAACTATATTCAGTGCCCACAAAGGACAGCTCAACTCACAAAAACACAATTAAATGATAACAAATTACAGTAATATATAAAAAGAAGGCGACAATATACAATCAGAAAATAAAAGAAAAACTTACTTAAAGAAATGAAGTGACACTATGACATTATTTAAATCAAATAACGAAAAAACTGCGGAGTGCGTCTCAAGGTTGCACTAAATGGAAGTCCAGCTCAGCATGTGCTAGGCAAATATACCTGACGCTGATATTCTGCTGGATTACTGCAGCAACATACGGACGTCCAGCATACGATGTGACTTTGACTGTAATAATCACATTACCTAAACATTTTAATACTACTCGTAACAGACTAAATGCAATGCCCACTTTGTTTAGATTTAACACTCAAACTCGCTCAACGTCAAAGCATTTATTTCAATAAAAACAATTACACTTGGCACTTTTACTTGGCACTTTTAAGTTGTCTAAGAAACTAGTTGCCCATTCCAAAACGTAGTTGGTACCTATGGAGAAGAACGGGCAATAAACTACTCGAAAAATTAAACGTATTCAGACCTTTTTTTTCAAACAAATGTTTCTTTTTAATGTTAAATTCGGCCTTCTTAATTATCAGGTACTTTGTATCATAAGTATCAATCTATACAGCTATTTATTTCCAAATTGTGCAGGGAAAAGGAATAATAAGGAAACAATTACATATATTATAATATATGTAATTGTGAGTCCTTATTACACTTTTCCGGATACCGTCGCATTACGTTGAGGCACACACCCTGCGCCTTCCCAAGGGCGTCGTAAGAATCAACTAAGCGATTACACAGGGCTGTGGGCACACCTGTCGGCTAATAACATCATTTGTAATCGTGTATATGTGTAGTACAGGTAGCTTCAAAAACATAGCGAAGATCAGACGGTTCAAAATGTTCTGAATGCCAATTTCTGCAATTAAAAACGTTCAAAATCTAGTCGCGACAATCAATGTCGAAAACTTGTCACAAATGTAGAGAAATTAGAAGTATTTTTGACAGATTGAGATTGAGATCAGACGTTCTTAAAATTACGAGAAATGCCCCTTAAAACAGCCAAAAAAATTAAACTATGTTTCAATATCACATGCGGTGTTTTAAAATGAACACAGTAAGCACATGGCAAAATTTAATTGAGATAAAGGTGTTCTTACATGTTCTGAGGGGTAATTTCCGTAGTTTTTAAGAACGTTCGCAGTCTAATTTGTCTCAATCTGTCAAACATAGTTAATTGTCACTGAAATGAGATTACCACTTATGTACGTTTTTAATTACGGGTTGGCATTCTGATCACTTTGAACTGTCTGTTCGTTTGTTTAACACTTTTGACGCTGACTGTACTTATTGTTGGTATAAAATATTATAGTAGCGTTAACAAGGATATTATATTATAGGATTATAATATAAAGCATTATGTTTGAGATGTTATGAGATTTTGATTGGTATTAATTTGTCATGTCATTATGATGGTAACATTTTAAAGTATTGTGCCAAGTCAATGACATTGATTGTATTTGAGAAACAATACTGAATAAAAATATTAAGAAAAAACGTAAAATTAAGTATGAATTTATGACTCTAAGAGAAAATCCGGGATCTAAAAAAGGATGACAGGATTGTGTGAAAGATGATATGGGTAGCAAGTGAGCACCGAAATCACGACTAATAGTGATTGTATGGTGGAAAAAAACGTGTTCGTCGATTCCAAATAAATAGACAGCGATCCACCAATGAAAAACATCGAAAACAAGAAATACTTTTTTTGCAATTCTGTTTTCGTTTTCCCCAACATTTAAGCGCATTCTAGAATCCTAACTAATATAATATTATAAATGCCAAAGTAAGTTTGTTTGTGACCTTTTCACGCCTAAACCACTGAACCGATCATCCTGAAATTTTGCATATACGTTGTCAGGTGTACAAAAACGGACATAGGGTACCTTTCATCTCGAAAAAAAGTGCTATTCCCGAGAAAAACAACAATAACGTTATTGTGAGAATAGATGGCGCCACGTGTCTTTCGAAACTTATGCGGGTGAAACCGCGGGGCGCTGCTATTAAAAAATAAATCTGCTTAGCCTTATCGTTACTATGTTGGAGTCGGCTTCCAGTCTAACCGGATGCGGCTGAATACTAGTAGGTACTTTATATGGAGTGACTGCCTATCTGACCCAGTTACTGGGTAACGCGATACCCCTTGGTTAGAGTGGTTGTCAGACTTTTGGGCGTCTGAGTACCCGTAACCACTGCCAAAGATCTATGAATGACATGCTTTCCGAGCCACGTAGATGTCTCGATATACAGGTTAAAATTGAAAACATGCGACAAATCGAAATGGGAGATTGTACTCATCATTATGAACAACTTTTACTATGGGACCAAACCCAAAATCGCGAAAAAAAAAACAGCTGCTTCCTACATTTTGACGAGTTATGCAAACATAAATGTAGGGAACAGCTGATTTTTTTTTTCGCGATTATAGGTTTGGTCCCATAGTAAAAGTTGTTCATAATGATGAGTACAATCTCCCATTTCGATTTGTCGCATGTTTTAAATTTCACCCTGTATAATGGATAGTCTAAAGCGCATTCTAGAATAATGGAAAACAATTTACGTCCGTCATAATATATTTGGGCCAGCAACGCCATGGTTACCAAGTTATACTTAGAACAAGCCAAATAGTAACGGCCCTAAGTATACCTATTTACGAGGCCTTTGACGTCAGTTCACCATCTATTGTATCTACGTCTATATTTAACTGAACATAGCTGAATATTTCATGAGACCTAAATGAGCTAATGTGGTGCCTTAAATGTATCCGATCAAAGGTTTAATCAAATCAAATAAAACGTTTATTTGCTAGAAATATATTGTTTTGGTAAAAGTAAGATCTTATAACCTAAATGTCATTGTATTCTGCCTGCAAGCAAGTGAGCAAATTTTTAATAAATTACATTAATATTATATTATGCTATTACCATGCAATTACTCACTATTCAATTTATTAATTTATATTGTTAACATTCTAATAAATATACAAGTTATTTTTTGTTCTATATTATAAAACAAACACTTTAGAAGCCATTCTGTTAATTTTGTCTTGAACACATTACCCTGTAATAATTTTAACTCGTTTGGTAAGTTATTATAAACTATTGAAGATCGTCGTCAAAAGACCAAAGACGCAAAGGTCTCTCTCAATCGTCTTCGACCACACTCTTCGGGCTCTTAGAATCAAATTGCAATCTTATTTCATGCAATTAAAAAAATATATTGATTTTGAAAAATTGCCTAGCACACAAGTAATAAAAAAATAAAATAACTAAATGCAGTTATAAAACCCTGTTTTAACATATTAATCTTTCACAGCACGTAATGAATTGTTGGCATATACAGGGTGTTACAGAAAGGGTATATCAATACAAACAGGTTGAAGAGTGTATCTGGTCTAGAGTCTCTGTACAAAATTTCAGCTCAAAAGCAGTAACTTTGAAAATGCTTAATATTGTTTTATTTCGATATTTTATTAAATTGAAATTATAAAAAACGTGTCACCGCACTACGAGGGTCATTATCCATTATCTGTAGTGTGTCTGTGCGCCTAGTACACGCACATCACGCCGCCGCGCGCCAGTGCAGCGCCGTGATATCGAAATAAAAAAGTATTAAGCATTTTCAAAGTTAATGCTTTTGAGCTGAAATTTTGTACAGAGATTCTAGACCAGATACACTCTTCAACCCGTTTGTACTGATATACCCTTTCTGTAACACCCTGTATATGAAAACAAAACAAAATGTATGAGGCTAAACAATTTTTTAAGATGCGTGAAGAAGGCCCCTTGTGTAGCGCAGTTTGTTCCACCAGTTACTCAACTGAACCGAGCGCTCGGCGCATCCTGAACAGTCACCTTATTTGACTGGCCAATTCTTTCCTTGCGGTGGTAGGGCTCACGCCCGCCTGGGGAGGGAGGTTGATATCGTATACCTAATCAATGCTGTGATGTATTTGTGTATCGTGAACATAATTCTGGATCGTGCGATTAAGTGCATTTAATCGTCATGAATATTAAGCGTTGAGAATGTTATTAGTGACAGGGTAGCATTACATTATAAGCTGATCGACATAGCTCACAGAATAAGCAAGCTCAAGTGGCTGTGAAACGGCTATAGCCGTAGAACCGATGACCGTTGGAGTAGACGTGTTCTTACATTTAGACCGTGAATCGGCAAACGCAAGGTAGCTCACCCTGAGGCTAAATGGTGCGTCGATCTTCGCAGGGTTACCAGCCACCCTGCGAAGATCGACTCTCCACCTAGCCTGAGGACTGGATGAGAGTTACTGAGAATCTCGCTGAATGGCGTGCTATTGGAGAGGCCTATGTCCAGAAGTATAATGCTTCAGGCTGATGATGGTTATGATGAAGCTCTTAGGTATATTTAAGGCTTTGTACCTTTGAGTATTTTTGCACTACGCGCCTAAGCGGCGTCAACGAGGAGCGCATTGAACTATCAAAAGCTGAAATGAAACAATAGATGTAAATTACTTTATCACTCACACATATGTGCGTCATCTACCTACCTACTAACAAGCAACATAAAATTGTATATTTCTCGTTTACTGCCACATTGTTTGGCATAAAATAATGTAAGCAAATTACATTTTAATGATCATAAATTATAAAAATGCCCGCATGCTATTCATTCCATATTTTAATAGCATTACACGGAGCACGTTTTATTTAAATCTGCACTAAACGCGTCGACACGTCACAATTTATATTTTCAGTCACACTTGTAAATAACTCAACACATACATTGTTTAAAATAAAAGTCTGCGAAACATCACATTGCAGCATTTTATCGCTCCTCTACATCTATAGCTGTAAAATGTTGCATTGTAAAAGTGTTCCAGTCTTATTTTTTTCATAGTTAAACTTTGTATTTTTCTTTCTTTGAGCTCTGTTCTAGTTTTGGGGAAAAGTATGTTCTGTTTGGTTTCAAGAACAGGTCACGTCCTAAGATGTTTCTTTGTACAAGGCAAGGATTGTGAACTAGCGTATTTACATAGGCGTTTGTATGTACATAATTATTTATGAAGCAAATATATGCTTTAGGGATTCTTATTCTTTTTTTTTGCTTTGAATTTAACAACTTGTAACGAACATTTCACTCTCCTTCAAACCTGCATCTCAAAAGAGAGGAGGCCTGGTGCCCAAACAATGAAAACATTAAAAGCTAATTATGTAATGAACCTCTGCTTGTGGCTGTTATTATTTAGAAGGGCTTGTGGCTAAGTATAACAGCTGCAAGGGTCGATTGATCAGGTTAAGCTACGCTTTCCGCGGTTGGCCCGTGGATGGGTGGCCATATTCATATACCGAGACTCCTCTGTGCCTCGGAAAGCACGTTAAGCCGTTGGTCTCGGTTGTCATTCGCGGGTCTTTGACAGTCGTTACGGGTACTAAAAAGTCCGAAAGTCTGACAACCAGTCTTACCAAGGGATATCGTATTACCCAGTAACTGGGTTAGATAGGCAGGTTAGATAGGCAGTCGCTCCAGGTAATATGTTAGTATTCGGCTGCATCTCGTTAGACTGGAAGTCGACCCTAACATAGTTGGGAAAAGGCTAGGCAGATGATGACCAGCTGGTGAATTAGGTGATCATAATTTAAAGGTACAAATCCCTCTTGAAACAATATCAACTCAATTATAACTGACAGAATTTCTTTGCCTTGAAAATTATTTTACATATAGCATGTAAATACTATAAGGTTTTCGAACTTTCCGTTTCGGCACTTAAAAAACAAAGTTAAGACGAGTCGTCAATAGGTACAGACAAATGTTTGATAGCGTGACTAAAAGCTTTTAAAACGGAATCCGCTCAACTTTGCTCAACTTAACTAATGGTTCAAAGACAATGAATCAAAGAAGCGATCAGTGAATCGAAAGTTTGACGTGAAGAATTGGTAAAGGTTGTAAGAATCTATAAATTCTTTAGTTGATTTTTCTATAAAGATTTTTTTATAGATAATGCTTTTTGAAGTGAAACTTCTTTACGCACGCTTGACTTGGGGAGTAAGCTGGCGAACGCGTGACGTAAGCGTTACGAAAAGTGTGATCGGGCGAGGCGAATGGGAGTTGGGTGGAGTGGGGGATATAAGCAAGAGAAAGCATTGCGCGCGCACATTTTCTTTCTCTATTCCTCTCATACGTTTGAAGTTTCACTTCAGTCGTGTGGTCATAAGCACACTCGGTTTTTTTTTGAGTCGGATTGGGAGTCGGTCTTTTTAATCAATATTTTTGTGCTATGTGAAGCAAAATGTTTTTTTTTTTTTTTGTAAGTTCTTCTTAGCGTATGACAAATTAAAGTTCAAACATCTTTGGCCCAAAAGTTCAACTGCACGGACTCCGCTCACTGACGCAGTCATTAGATCATCAAGCGTCATTGCAGTTGTTCGCAGAACTTGGAGAGACTCACCCCAACTGGCCAATGTTAGGCGGCGTCTTTTGCAAATTTGAAAAAAAAAATATTTCAGTTCAATACTGAAACGTATTGTTTCAGAAAAGAGACAATACGTAAAATAACAATAAGCAGGTACTAAATTAAATAGACTCTCCTCAACAGACAAAACTAAACAATGTAAGTAAATACTTCTCGAACTTAACATCAAGAATTTTTTTTTGTACAGTTCAAACTCACTGTTCAAACTCTGACGTATTTGAAGTTGTCTAGGTACTTTAAAGCTTGTGCATCCTACTAACGTATTTATTACTTTACGTTATCCATTAGAGAAACTGGAAGGACTTAGATAGTGTAGAGAGGACCGCGGCTTAACGGTTTGACTTTAGGTGAGCCACATGATTGGGTGGGTGTCTGCTCGACCCTAATGACCGAATTCGAGCCGTTTATACTACCGGATCGAACCGAAATTACGACTAATGGAAAACCATTGAATAGCCCCGTATAAGAAACCGCGCATTTTCTCGTGACCGATGTCAAAAGCAATAATTAGAAATGAATTGGAATTGAACGTCTAATCAATTTCTATCAAGAGTAACTTATTTTCAGGAATTGAAAGAGTTTCGCTTCACCACTGGACTGAATAGTTCATTACAAAGACAAATTATTTATAATGAGATCTTACAAAATCATTGACATCTTCATCACTCCTTGGGACGGTACAAGCTTTGATTTTTTTAAATTTTTTTTATTCTATTTTTTTTTTGGACTTTTATACTACATGACGTGTATGTCAGTCCGATTAATCTTATTCACTAGTTATACATCATTAGTTTAAGTTAAGATGATAATAGTTTAAACAAAAGACATGCTCCTTCACTGTTAGGGTTTGAGAGTATGGAATTCATGATTCCGACCTGCAATTTGTCCAGTTCCAATTTTTCAAACAATTCCTCTCTCTCTGCATGAAATTGAACACATTCCATCAACAAATGGTATACATCATCTATTATTCCACAAGTATCACATTTAGGGGAAGAAACCTTTCCCATTAAAAAGGCAAAATTGTTCGATGGAATATGTCCGGTTCTGATTCTGTGCGCTATAATAATCAGTTTCCTACTTAACCGACTATTTGTATACCAAGGTATACGAGGAGGCTGACATTGGATAGTTTTGTACCATATGCCCTTTTCCAATGATCTCTGATTGAAATATTCCTTCCACAAATCATAACACTGTCCATTATATTTCATTAATATTTCTGAATAATATGGTTTCACATAAATTTCTTGTCCTTCTGTACTTCCAATTTTCGCTAATCTATCCGCCTCCTCATTACCTCGTAATAGTATAATAGCTGTAATAGTATATAGCCAATAGCTTGTATTAGCTTGCAAATTTGAATGGCATGTATTGAGTGAAAATCTGGGCAGTGATCATATGTGTATTAAAATTAAAAGCTTTGATTTTGTTAATCTAAACTAATATTATAAAGAGAAAAGATTTGATTTTTTGTATGTTTGTTTGTTACGATTTCATGCTAAAACTGCTGAACGGGTTTGGATGAAATTTAATACATAGGTAGACCATGACCTGGATTAGGACATAGAATACTTTTAATTCCGATATTCCCACGGAATCGAGACTTATGCGGGAAAAACTCCGGGGTGCAGCTAGTTTTAAATAAACTGCCATTATAAAGAAGAATGGGCGGTTTCGTCCCAAGTGTTGTAACATGTTTCTACCTATATCATATGGAAGATCTCAGTGAGTGTTATTTTTTTTTGTATGGGCATAACTCTGTATCTCGTGCAGGGAAAGTGTTATAGTAGTTTCATTTATTTAATAAAATATTAAATACAACTTAATTAATTAGTCTTTTAATGACAAAAGGACTAAAGCTATTTATAACTACCCACTCCTACTCTGACCCAACACCCCCCAGCACCCCCTCAACTACCCTGCGCCACGCACTGCCTTTGTTTTTTTTATTGTAAGCGCAGGAGCAGCGAAAAATATTTTAAGAGACAGGCTATGTTGGAAATAGATGGTTGTCGGGTGTTGCATGGTTGTTGCAACTTTTTGTAATAAGTATGTATATATATTTATGAGCTTTATTAAGTTTTATTTTATTAAGGTTTTTATCTTTTTATATTTATAGTACTCTTTTTTACATGTCAAAATAAAAGTCAGTTGTGTCAGCGATTCGTAATTTCATTGATCTATGGTGCTCCTAGATGCCATTATTTATCTAGTGGCGTATATGCACTTGTGATTTCAGTTTTTTATAGCTGTACTACCGTATTTTAAATTGTTGCTCCTCTGTTTATTTACTGACGACTTACGCATTCCTAAAGGACCTCTGGTGTTTCTACGTTTGCAACTATCGACTTCAGCTTACTTTGTGGACTTGATATTGTTTTTTTGATTGGTTTGTTACGATTACGAACTATGAAACATTTGTGTGTCACCTGTGCCCGGTCTTACTCGACAGCGAGTGCGACATGTAGTTTCAAGAACTATATTAGAAGCAAGACCGCGTTTTGCTGAATATATTTCAGTGCATATGAGAATAGAACAGGTCTGTTATGTGCTTGTTTGCTTCTGAACTATGCTTGTGCTTTTTTTCATGTCGCCGTCGCAACGAAACTATGAATCAATCGGTTTCTTAGACGTAACTGGGGAGACATTATACTTCCATACTTATATTATAAATGACGACACGGTAGGCGCAGTGGCTGAGCGATCGACTACCGCGCTGCGTGTCGCGGGTTCGATTTCTGCACGGAACAAATATTTGTATTGCCTACAGTTAGTTGTTCCGCGTCAGCGATGCGGATGAATTTTTCGACGCTATATTTTAGTTTGTGTATAGTTTTAGTTAAGTTAGGTTTTAATTTTTTTATTTTCGATAGAATATAGAGACTACTTAATTAATCTATTATTATATCACAAGTACCAATATGTGTACAATGTGCATTTGTTTGAGGCATACTCCTACATAAGGGAATTATTCAGTCATAATTGTATTTGTTTTTTTGTTTATGTATTTTCAAATGTGCGTTTATTAATAACTGACTAAAAGTAACTGTTACTGCCTGTGATTAATGTACAATTATTATAAATGTAATAATTATGTGGATATGTAACACAAAATGTAAAAAAGTATTGATTGATATTATGATTAAAGCATTATTTAGTACGCAAAATACGCGCATTGACGTGGAGTTGCGGACACTAGCCTGTATTACCTATTACCTCAAGCATTATTTAATTTGAAGCCCAATTACTTTTGACCTGCACGCAATTGTAATAACAACTTGGATTATTATTCATAAAAAAGCCTAAATGAACATGTTTATACTAGTCGCAACTTGTTACAAGGGTTGGGACGCAACTCATATAATAACGCCCATTCTCCTTTGTCCCTCATCATAGCTCTTGCAAAAGCGTTGAAATATTGGGATCTCGTTTCGCCAAAAAACTGTGGAAGTAACCTCGTCAATTACAAAGATATTGTACTTATAATATCTTCAAGAAATATCTCAATGCTTTAAAATGATGACGTTAGAAAATCATGATATTATTATTATTAATAATTTCGAGTACTCTTAACTGTGATAAAATATCTCGCGGGTATAAACGAATAGAATTTATTAAGTACAAACTTGAAGTACATATAGTTAATATGTTATAACTGTGTTGTGAATTTGAAAGATATTAAAATAATCACATTAGATTTGGATCACGGTAATAATAAACAGTCATCTGTGAAAGCCGAGTAAGATAAACAAATCAAGTATCTTGACTTAGCTCACGAGGTTGTCGACATATTGTGGGATGTGAAGTCAGCGATCATTGTGCCAATAGTTGCACAATGTGTGCCAATGGATTATTAGCCAAGAGCCTCGACCAACACCTGAGGAGGCTCTCGTTGGGCAGCTGGATCAAGGGCTTGATTCAGAAAGCGGTACTTCTGGACACGGCCCGCATTGTTAGGAGGTTCCGCTCTTTGGAGCCCTGCCGGCCTGTAGCTTGGTTCCCGATACCGGTGGGCTACTAGTTTTTATATTCTAATATTTAAAAATATAATTTATGTAATTATAAATTAAATAAATAAATATAATCTACATATATTTAATTGAATAAAGGAAACACAAACATAATATATAAATCTATTAAAAAAATCTGTCAACGTCATCGTTGACAGATTTTTTAATAGGATTAAATAATAATAATAGGATTAAATAGGATTAGGCTATGAAGCCTGAAAAGAAGATATCATTCATACAATCTTCATCCAATATTTATTGATCAGCACAAGCAAAACCTCAGAACAGTAAAAGTTCTGAGTGAAAGACTAAGCTTTTATTAAAGTTATTCTCAAGAGGCACGAAGACCATTTCGAAAATAATTGTCTCTTAAAAGATTTCAGGTCCAAGAAAAATAGATTCCAAGAAAACTCCATTATTCTTTGGCTTATTGGAAAATAATACCGCTAAGGGCTGATTTTTCAACGCCAGATAATTTTATCCGAGGAATAATTATGAATTTTTGACAGTCCTTCCAGACAAAATCTGTCAGACGTCCATTTTATTCCACGAATAAATATTATCTGTCTATTGAAAAATCAGCCCTAAAACCGAAAATCCATAACAAAAAATCTTCAATGCAGCATTTCAGAAGTTATAAAGTTCGGAAACGTTATTATGTAATAGAAATAGTACAAAGGTATTCAAATTCCAATATAACGGACCGACAATCTCAACCTGGATTCTGTTGAAAGACTCACCATTCAAATTGATCCACGTCAAGCATACAATGTAACAGACCTTAGAGTCCAATTTACTCTGGGCATCTGTTCACTGGATATAAAGATTTTAGGAGGTCACTTTCTCGGATAGCATTTCGGTGGGTGGCTCCATTGAGTTCCCTTAAAACGAGACGATAAAGGCACTTAGCTCTCCTCCCCAGTGTCACTGCAATTCCTGTAATCCAGGACTCCCAGCTGTGGCCTCACGTAAACCTGGAAATAAAATGGAACAATCTAAAAGCTTGAATTAAAATATAATTTTAAAACACGTTTTGTTTTAAAACTAAAGGAAATTACCAAATTCAAGATTCAATGATGTGTCAGATGAGTCAAGGCTCAGCAAAAAATTAATAAAACTATTATTTCAAGGTAAGGAAATCCATACTAATATTATAAATGCAAAAGAGTGTCTGTCTGTATGTTACCTCTTCACGATTAAGATGAAAGGTGTAGAGATAGTTTGAGTCCCGGGAAAGGACATAGGATACTTTTTATCCCGATATTCCCACGAGATCGAAACTTATGCGGGTGAAACCGCAGGGCGCAGCTAGTATCCCTATATAATGTGAAATGTTATTTCCTGAACTTTGCTTAGGTATCAGCTGTTACGTCCTTTTTATGGTACTCGGACCTGTTTGGTAATAAAAACTATAATAAGGAGCTCAAGGTTTTTGATTATATTGTTCTTGCTTATTACTTATAATTTTCTTTTTTATGTTTTGAACCGAATATTATTATTATGAAAAAGTACCTAGATAAAAACTGAACTAACAAGTACCTAGTTATAGACGAAAAATATGAGTGTTATGACTTTTAGTGGATTAGTAATTAACATTATAGTACATGTTCAATTAAACAAAACAAACAAAGAGAGCTCTTTTGCAGTTTCACTGATTATAGGTAGTGGCCAATATTTCAATACTAATAAATAATATATTCTTAGATACATACCTACACGATACAAATATTTGGACGCAATGTTATTGGATTTTTCTTACCTATTTGCAATACCAAAATGTTGACATCAAAAACCCTAAATATACCTTTACTACAATGTATCAACGCTTTGTCTTCTTCTTTCGAAAGTCAAATCACTGACGACTTAAAGAGAGAAATTGGTGTGTAACTATTCATCTGATATAATACGTTTATTAGTAAGGGGGTGAGATTATAAGTATGTAGTACGTTGACTGTCCCGTCGGTCTCGTGGTTGCAAGCGCGACTGCTGAGCGTGGTATCCTGGGTTGGATTCCCAGATCGGAAAAAGTGTTACTGGATCTTTCATTAGGGATTTCTTAGTAACAGTCCGGATATTGGAAGTTGGCGGTGCCCCCGTGGCTCGGAAAGCACGTAAAGCCGTTGGTCCTGCGCCTGATGTCTCCCCGGTCGTGTCGGATTACCGTCCCATCGGATTAAGAAAGTAAAGGAACAGAGTGCACCTGTATCTGTGCACATACTTGTGCACTATAATATCTCCTGCGTACCTGGCTTATCTCCGTTGAGATTGGCCACCGTGACGCAAATCGGTCGGGAGGCTATTATTATTATACTTTGCCAAGAAAATTCTTTACTATCTAATATTGTAAGTGGTAAAGTCGGCCTGTTTGTTATTCACTTATCGATGGAACAACATAGGATGTTGAAAGAACTTAGCTTGGAAAAATTTTACGTGGAGGAGATTCTATAGACTTTTTAGTCACACCCGGACGGAGTTCTCTAGGGATGAGGAATGCAATTTCATTATTTTCCTTTTATACTTCGTTAGGTTTTCTTATGTAAAAACTCGATATCCGTGTAAAAACTTATTTTGAAAGTACGCTTTTGAAATTGTGTTGCTGGTGCACGGTAACTATGTATATTGTATGAGTAAATTCTTTTAATAAAAACGTAGGTGCAGCCCGATTCAAACTTTAAGGAGGCTCAGAACATGAAACGAGTCGCTGCGCAGTAACAAATTCACGTATCAGCGGGGGTGAGGGGTGAGGTACTGCGCAGCGAGTAGCGCAGTTCAGAGGCGCCATAAAGTTTGAATCGGTCTATATTTAAATTGATTTATTACAGGATTTATTTGTTGATTTTATTAGGTTTACCAACAATTGTTTACATTAGATACAGAGACATTCATGAAAGTAAAATTACAGAGCAACAATTACTTATAGGCAAATACTACATTCATCCATACTATCCATATCCATACTAATATTATAAATTCGAAAGTAACTCTCTCTGTCTGTCTGTATGTTACCTTTTCACGCCTAAACCACTGAACCGATTTATATGAAATTTGGCATAAAGATAGTTTGAATCCCTGGAAAGGACATAGGATAGTTTTTATCCCGATATTCCCACGAGATCGAAACTTATGCGGGTGAAATGCGGGGCGTAGCTAGCATTACAATAAATCAGAAAAATAGGCTTTACTTAGCTAGAAATTTGGAAACAAACTATTAGTAAAACATCCAATAGAATTTTTTTAAACCACCGACATAGTTACGGATTATACCAACACAAGTAGGTAAGGTATCAGCTTTGTCTACTAAGTTTATGAATGTTATCGTTTAGTCATTTCCCTCAATCAAAAGGTACTCGTATCAAAGAAAATCGTGACGTCAACTACTGATAATGTTTGACGTCAATATGATGTCATAATCTGTAAACAACTATGTTTTCCCAACATGACGCGTTAGGTACATTATAATATTGAATAGTTTCAATGACGACATCACGCTTGACTTGAGTAAGGTATGGAAGGTATGTATGTAGTGGTCCTTGTTCAATAACTCAATCCCCTTCCTCCAAACGATGTATCCAACAGATCATGACCCAACTGCTGGAGTGTCCCAAATGCCCGTTCCCTTGACGATCTGAACAATGCCTCTGACACCGTAATAAAGATGGCCACCTACGTAGATGTAGGTACAGTCAACAAAAGAGATAAGTATGCAGGATCGTCGGATATAATTGAAGTTTAGTAAGAAACCGATGGATGTTGACGACTGAAATTTAATTTGATATATGAACTATTTGTTTTCTATTATTAAAATTAAATTTTATTCGAGAACGTTCATGGGTTTCTTACTAAACATTAACTATATCCGAAGATCCTGTATACTTATCTCTTTTGCTGACTGTACATGTCGAAACCAAAAGAAAGAACCCTTTTCTCCCAGTCACAGACAAAATCGAAACTATACAATCGATGAATAACTTAACTTTGGGGCACAACTTACCCTTACCATCACAAGATTGCAACGCTCATTTACCTCAAAAAGCCGGCAGTATGTCTAAAGATAAAAACGCCCGAGAGCATAGGATCACTCGTAACTCGGTCCTACTCGAGATATTCCAGTGTCTGTCGGATTACAACAAGGGTCGGTCAGGCACTTGACCGCGTTGTAAAATAAAGCCTGGTTTACATTGTAAACAACAGTTGTACAACACTGTTCTTTATAATTATTTCTTGGATGATACTCGTACATTGTTCCATCCATACTTAATAGTATAAATTCGAAAGTAACTCTGTCTGTCTGTATGTTACCTTTTCACGCCTAAACCGCTGAACTGATTTAGATGAAATTTGGTATAGAGATAGCTTGAGTCCCGGGAAAGGACATAGGATACTTTTTATCCCGATATTCCCACGGGATCAAGACTCATGCGGGTGAAACCGCGGGGCGCAGCTAGTAATTATATAATTTTCTCTGTCTGTTGTCTTTTCACACCTTAACGGTGGAACGGATGGCGATGTTTGGTACACAGGAAGACCATGACATGGCATGTTAGGATATAGTATACTTTTATCCTGGTAGTCCGTTCACATAGGGTAATTCCTAACCTCAAGAGCCGTTGGATTACATAGGTACTTAATTTGCTTTGAAAAACATATGAACAAGTAGGAATAATTGAAAACTCAAGGTTCGAAATGGTTGTTGCAAGATTTCTAAATTGTGGGTAAGTTAACTTATTAAGATTTAAAAAAAAAAACAAATTTACCTTTTGATAGATTGACAGGTACTGAAGCGATACTTTTCTCGAAATCGATTTAGGGCCATAACATTGTTGAATCGATTGTTTATCGCTCACTACTCTAGCTTATTCATCCACATCACTAATAGAGCGCATAGTTGCAATAATCCGTCTGCACTGACCTCTATTGACTGTGTCTATTTGTATTCACGGAATAATAATTCTCTATTTACTACCTATATAATAAATCTGGATGCATTTCGCATCCAACGTAACCTATGATACTGAATATGATGACGTAGTATTTGATTTTGTCAGCATTCAATGAGCCTATTGATTATTTAGTTCATTTATATTTGAACTACCGAACTACCGAGGGGCGCGTGGCTAAATAATAATAATACAGGTCGATCGATCAGGTTAAGTTACACTTGCCGCGGTTGGTCTGTAGATAGGCGACCATCTTTACATACCGAGATCCCTCCATGCCTCGGAAAGCACGTTAAGCCGGTAGTCCCGGCTGTCATTCGTGGATCTTTGACAGTCGTTACAGGTGGTCAGAAGTCCGAAAATCTGGCAACCAGTCTTACCAAAGGGTTACGTATTACCCAGTAACTGGGTTGTGGAGGTCAGATAGGCAGTCGCTCTATGTAAAATACTGGTATTCAGCTGGCTGGAATTCGACCCCAACATAGTTGGGAAAAGGCTAGGCAGATGATGATATTTGAACTAGCACTTTGTTCAAATATTTAACCGACTTTTCTGTATCAGACTGAAACTACGGATGGCAGGCAGAAAATGGATCAGTGCAGTCCTTTCACAGTTATTTTACCTCTGATTGTGCATTACTTTCAAAATCACAGTGATCCTTATTCTCATTCTAGTAAGGTTGCTGCTGGGTTGCTGCCACTGACAAGTCTGTTAAAATCAAGATCAAGACGAAAATAAAGATCTTATACAGCAGCCACCTAATAACAACCTTATTGTGACGAAAATAAAGATCTTATATATCTTTATTCTTGTCACAATAAGGTTGTTATTAGGTTGCTGCTGTCAGAGGTGTCTGTGAAAAGACTGTAGTTCATAAATTTGTCGAAAAAAAGTAAAAAGAGTCCCAAGTTTAAATCTTTTATATAGCAAGTTTCGCCACTAAAACATTTTCACAGAATGAAACATCCTTGTTATCACACTAATATTATAAAGGCGAAAGGTTGTGAGTGTGTTTATATGTTTGTTACTTCTTCACGCAAAAACTACAGAACGGATTTTGATGAAACTTTACAGTAATATAGCTTATACATTAGAATAACGTATAGGATACTTTTTAACTCGATATTCTCACGGGATCGACACTTATGCGAGTGAAACCGTGGGGCGCAGCTAGTGGTTTTATAAAAAACTGTTCACTTGTTTTCCTCCTTCGTTTATTTCGGTTTAACCCGGTTAGAAGGCTACACTGGTGCTAGGGCTAAGGGTACACTGTGGGGTGTGTTTTTGAGGTCAACGGGTGTAAGTATTATGTTATGACGCCATATTTGGGCTCGTCATCTTGATCGATTGTTTAATAATCTTGGCCTTCACTAATGGTTCGAAATTGGTTGGATTTTACGAGGTGTGACGGACGGACAGAAAGACAAACATGACGAAATTAAGGTAAGGGGATACTTGGAATGAGAAATCTCGGAAACTAAATATAGAAATGAAACTGCTTGTTATTGTAAAATTGGTTTTAAATTTTTTTTTTGGTATTCCTTAATATAATAATTTATAATTACCTTTACAACTATCATAACAGGATTAACCTAATGCGATGGTGTGGTATTTATATACTTACAATATTAAATTAACCTAATAAGGAACTTCTATAACATACTACCTATCCTAAATTATATAAATCTCATACATAGCAATAACACAGAACAACTATTATAATATAACTTATTAACCTACATGTAATTACAATACTAAAGCATACGAGTATTTTGTCCATGGAGTTTGTTGCCCGTTTGTCTACGTAGGAACCCAATATTTTTTGGAAGGGTTAACTACTCGTAAATTCATCTTTATGCCTGAACGACTACTTGAAAATTCAACAACGAGTGTGAGTTTTATGACTAGACTTATATTTATTTTGATTTATGGAGCAGTGGCGGCCCAGTGGTCGATACCAATACCTCCAATTCGTAAGTCGGTGCCGATGCTCCGACTTACGAATTGTAGGTCGTGGTTTCGAACCCAGCCAGGCGCTTTACTTTGTGTTAATTATTTCATCACCACTGCTCACAAAACGATTAAAGAAAACTTCGTGAGGAAACCGGTATGTCCTAGAACCGAAGATTCGAAGGCATGTGACATTCACCAACCCGCACTGGGCCCGCGTGGTAATTAACGGCCCACTCCCTCTCACAGTGAGGACGCCTGTGTCCTAGCAGTGGGAACATTATAGGCTATTTATGCTAGATGTATGGTAAAGGAACGAGAAACGAAATGTTATTTTTCATTAAATCATAACAACATAACACACACTACTTAGATTATATCATAAACGTAATTTTATGTATGAAATTCTACACTTAAATGGTATTAATAATATTTAGCCTTGGTTTCTATTTCCTTGAGCTTGTAACAAATGCGAAGGCCATTTGCTTCTTAACTTTGATAATATTATTTGGCCTGATTTCGAGGCCACATAGTGGAAAGCAACAAGTGAGAGATCGTAGAATTACTTAATTTGGGACTTGGTTTCAATTTCCAGTTTCAAGTTTTCTAAAGTTATTGAAAATAGTTATCTGTGTTCAATAATTTCATGGAAATCATTACAAGACGCCTAATATTTACTAAGGTGAATTACGGCTTGACCGCTATAGACTCTCATTTCCCATTTTTTTGTCTTATATTGGGATGGGTCAGTTGGATTACTTGCATGTCGTCAGAAACGCAAATGGTCATATTTTGAGCCATGTTTTTTGTTATTTTCCAGTTCGATTTGTCTTCTATATCCGTGTTGAATTCATTGTTTAAAATTGTTTGATATTATTATTTCTGTGTACTACATTTTTACCTTATCAAATAGCCACTTATTTTTTTATCCTTTATTGAAAAGAACCAGGTTAATTACTATCTATACATATAAAAATGAAAATCCTGACTGACTGATATATCAACACACAGCCTAAACCTCTGGTTCTAGAGACATGAAATTCGCAGGGTGTGTTCTTTGTATAGAGTAAGTATCCACTAAGAAAATGTTTTTCGAAATTCCACCTCTAAGAGGGTGAATGGGGGTGGGTGAAATTTCACGAGAACGAAGACGCGGGCAGAAGCTAGTCTATCCTAAAAGACTAATAATCAATTTAAATCTAACTTAGAATAGTGTTGATTGCACTTTACAGAAGTCCGTTCCACTTTCTTAGGGGCCATCTCCACGAGCGAGAGAATCGCAACGGATCCGCGCTCCTATCGTCGGGTCGTCTCCACGAACGAGCGATTATTCCGCCAGCGTATCGTCGCGACTGGTAACGGAATCGCCGCGTGCCCGCGACGACTCGTAACGGAATCGCCGAATAAACTTTTCAATTAACCTTGCTTGGGGAGAGGCAACGCTGCGTTTGACAGCGCGCCCGCCGCGCGCTCGCTGCGAGAGCGCCACGTTCTGCGGCGAGCGCGCGGCGTGCGCGCCACCAGTAGCGACGATACCGCGGCGATACGACGACGTTACGCGCGCACATTGCCACTCGTCGCATCGCCGCGATAACATCGCCGTGTGGAGACGCGTTCATAGAGAGTGTATAGAAATACGTGGCACGACGATATTATCGCCGCGATTCTCTCGCTCGTGGAGACAGCCCAGAGTCTGATATGATATAATGATATTTGCACTTTGTTTATTTGTTAATTATGTGTGTTATTGTCACTAATATTTCTAAACTTTTTTTTTATTTTAGTAGCCAATTATGAAACTTGGTTTTGTATTCAAACTAAATATTTACTTGACTTTGAATATATTTTATGGGAAATTATATGTGCGGCAACAAAAGTTTTCTTTAGCACCTGCAACCTAGCGTCTTTTTTTATATGTGGGCGACGAGTTAATAGAACAGCTTCAATTATATTAATTCATCATCTTTACTATTCCAACAGAATATCAAAAAACCAGCGTCAATTTACGAGCGTAAATTAATATGACTCCGAGCTACCGATAAATATATTTACTTCTGATTTGATAACTCAGCGACTAATGTTGTAAGTGAGCTACTTTATATATTTTAGAGATT
The DNA here is from genome assembly GCA_945859645.1 of Amphipoea oculea. Taxonomy (NCBI): domain Eukaryota; kingdom Metazoa; phylum Arthropoda; class Insecta; order Lepidoptera; family Noctuidae; genus Amphipoea; species Amphipoea oculea. The sequence continues at coordinate 10,593,155 of OX243876.1, forward strand.
CAACATCTGTCTGCTAATAAAATCAAGTTCCAGCCTCAAAATTAGCAATCAAAGTTTTTCATTCAACAACTAAATTAATAAATCATATTCTTTTTTCGTGAAAGTTTGCAACACAAGCGCGGGAGTGTACCTGACGCTCGTTGGGAATCAGAGGGGCGCGACCGATAGACGACGTAGGATGCAAGAGCGAGCGAAGGGCACTCCGAGGTTCGGTTTGGTTAGGTTACTTTAAACCCTTTACACAGAAATAGGGGCCCCGCGAAGCGGGGCTCCGTCGGCATAGGATGCAAGAGCGAGCGATGGGCACCCCGAGGTTCGGTTTGGTTAGGTTACTTTAAACCCTTTACACAGAAATAGGGGCCCCGCGAAGAATGTTCATTTGGGTAGGTATAATAGTCAATTACTTGTGGTAACATTATAAATAGATAGGCGAATACATGAAATTAGAGCTTTCATTGACCATTATTTGATGACAATAATAAGGAAATTTTATGTTCAAATATAGTAGATTCACTCATCAATTACTTATGCTAAAGTATAAAAATAAAGGTGACTCTATGAAATTAGAGTACGTTGATATTATTTTATAGATGAAGTTGATACACTTATTAGAAGCTGGCAATGAGTAGACATATCACAAATTTAGTTGCTTAAGAATTATCACCATGTTGCGTCATATTTACAGTAGCTTGTTTTACAATATATGGTCGCTTATAAACCATTTATTAGACGCTAAAAGTTCGTCGCTGACCTATTAATTCATTAGACAACTAAATATATTTGCAGACGAGAATGACATTTTAAAGAAGCTGCCTTAATTAGCACCCATATTTTATTATGCTCTAATTCAATCAACAGCTGACCATAGCAACTAACTAAATATTTAAACTCCTTACAAACCACAGAACGATGCACTGCGAAATACTTGCCAACTAAAAATAGCTTCAAATAAGTGAAACGAATAAATTTCAAGGATTCATTAACACTGGACGTGTCTCTTATTAACTTTACCCCACGCAGTTACGGGCGATGTAAGGTCATAAACATAGAAAAGGGTTCATTCCGTTGCCACTTCACATTGTCTACGTAACTTACGGTTTTCTGGCTTTATCTGATTTGACATTGAAGGTTTACCCACAGGTACAGTCAACAAAAGAGATAAGTACTCAGGATCGTCGGATATAGTTGAAGTTTAGTAAGACACCGGTTGATGTTCTCGAATAAAATTTAATTTTATTAATATAAAACAAAGAGCTCATTTATCAAATTAAATTTCAGACGACAACATCGATCGGTTTCTTTTTAAACTTCAATTATATCCGACGATCCTGCATACTTATCTCTTTTGTTGACTGTACAATCATCTTCAGTTTTATTAAAGGTTGCTATAGCTTGCATTTGTGTTGGTTTGAAACATCCAACCGACCAACCTTTTCTCAACTATATTGGGGTCGGCTTCTAGCCTAACCGGATGCAGCTAAATACTGGTACTCACCAGTATTTTATGGAGTAGTGGATACCAGTTAGGTACTGGGTAATACGAAACCCCTTGGTAAGACTGGTTGTCAGACATTCGGGCTTCTGACGACCCGTAACGACCGACAGACCACACCGTGCCACCGACCGTAGATCCACGAATGACAGCCGGGACCAACGGCTTAACTAGCTTTCCGAGGCACGGAGGGGTCTTGGTATGTAAAAAACTTTTTTACAAAAAAAACAACCGACTTCAAAATAAAAACTACAAAGTGAAAAATAACTTTAATTTCGGAAGTCGGTGTCGTTGGTTCCGCGTTTTCGTTTTTTGATACGGACTTCCGAAATTAAAGTTATTTTTCACTTTGTAGTTTTTTTTGAAGTCGGTTTTTTTTTTGTAAAAAAGTTTTTAGTTTTCACTTTTTAGTTGTATCTACCCCACACAAATTCAATTAACACTAGTGCATTGAAGAATTGAAGACACGACTCGAAGAATCGTCAAAATTCACATAGAAATGCCGGACATATAACTTCGTACATAAGAATAATTACCGAATGTGTTATATACTTAAACCTTCCTGAAAGTATGTAGATCACATTTATGAAAAAAATATCAAAATCGGTTCAGTAGTTTTTGAGATAATCGCGGACATACAAACATACATACATACATGACATACATACATACGGGTCGAATACAGAACCGCGATAAGCGTAGCTTAACCTGATCGATCGACCCGTGCGACTGTTATTACTTAGCCACAAGCCTCTCCAACCGACTAACCAATGATTTTTTATTTCCTTACATGCAGCCAAAGAAAAAGAACAATGTTACTTACTTTTAAAAAAACTTTTTTACAAAAAAAACAACCGACTTAAAAAAAAAACACTACAAAGTGAAAAATAACTTTAATTTCGGAAGTCGGTGTCGTTGCTTCAGCATTTTCGTTTTTTGACACCGACTTCCGAAATTAAAGTTATTTTTCACTTTGTAGTGTTTTTTTTTTAAGTCGGTTGTTTTTTTTGTAAAAAAGTTTTTATTTTTATTCACTTTTTAGTTGTACCTACCCCACATAAATTCAATTAACACTAGTGCATTGAAGACACGACTCGAAGAATCATCAAAATTCACAAAAAATGCCGGAGATGCAGTACATTTATGCATATAACTTCGTACATAAGAATAATTACCTAATGTATTATATACTAAAACCTTCCTGAAAGTATGTAGATTATACTCATGAAAGAATTATCAAAATCGGTTCAGGAGTTTTTGAGATAATCGCGGACATACAAACATACATACATACGGGTCGAATACAGAACCTCCTTTTTTAAAGTCGGTTAAAAATAGGCAAACGATTCTTTCGCTAACAGTAATATTTAAAGTCTGTTCTCTTCAAAGCCCGTTGGTTCTTCTCACACTGTAAAATGTACCAACAGCTTTGACCAATGAATCGCCCTTTGCTTCATTACGAAGAACCAAGTTCCGCCGTGTACCGAACTCAAAAACCAAACGTTCTAATTGAAGAGAGGGGACACGTGACGTAACTAAACGTTGTCGTGCAAACAATTATTGATCAAACGACGTGTATCGATGGCTCCGACCCTTGTCGACACTTCTGCCTAAATTATATGGTTCTGTCACCGTGAGTGACATCATGATTTATAAACGGCTTTGTAGGAGGTGCTGTAAATAGAAATCGCAATGATACGGAATGAAATCCGGATTGAGGAAACGTTTGGATTTCGCGAGTTATTCGTACATTTCTTTATGTCTACAAAATTGTTTTGTTTTGAAAATTGTTTGCTTGAAAATGAACTATACTTTCTCATACTATCTCTTGGTAGTTGAACAAATACAATACGTGCTTCCCGAATACAGAAAACTTCGTTTATTACAACAAACTATAATATTTTATTGTAAGAACAACATGATTTATGTATGCTGTACGGTACCAGATGTTTACAACGTTTTTATTAAATGTCGAATAAGTAGGAACAGTTATTATATAGTTATAGGTAGGTATCTAATATTTTACTTTCATTTGAAGACAATTTTGCAAGTTGTTGTTATTGTAGATAATATTTTACCTACAATTTGTTTCTCTATTGTTGGTATTTTTAGCAGAATTTTAGGTTTATAAAAACTAGCTGGCCCGGCGAACTTCGTACCGCCTCAAATTATCTTAATTTTGAAGTGAAAACTTCTTTAGCGGCGTTGAACACTTTTTGTAATGGGTAAAAAATGTTAAACTCGCGTCAGGGCATCGCGTCAGGACACGTGACCGTCAGGAGAGATTTCCCCCCCCCCCCTCCCCCCCTCTCTTTCTACGACGGCGCCAACCGAAGTGAACCAAGTTTAGTGACACATGACAATGGATGGATGGATGGAGTGGAAATGGAAGTGGAAGTGGTAGTGGAAGTGGAAGTGGAAGTGGAAGTGGAAGCGGAAGAGGAAGCGGAAGTCTAAGTCGAAGTCGAAGTCGAAGTCAAAGTCAAAGTCAAAGTCAAAGTCAAAGTCAAAGTCGAAGTCGAAGTCGAAGTCGAAGTCGAAGTCGAAGTCGAAATCGAAGTCGAAGTCGAAGTCGAAGTCGAAGTCGAAGTGGACGTGGACACACTGCTGTGTATTCGTAACATTCGTGTATATAAAGTGTTTAAAATATGAAAATTGAACAAAGTGCATCTATTAATGAAAAAAGGGACGCAGAAATAGTGAAAAAAAAATGAGTTATATTAATTCAATTAATAATTGATTTATTTCAATGTTAATATTCAAGTTTTCACTTCTGCCGGCACTCCCGGAGTGCAACCCGTCTTTTTTTTTTTCGTGAAATTTTCCCATGTTATAATAGTTATTTTACTATTCGGGGCGGTGAGAAATCCAACAAATCAAAAAGCCTGTAATGTCCCAATGCAGGACAAAAGCCTCCCTACTCTCTTTCCACTTCTCTCTGTTTAAAGCTTTTGAGGACCAGTTCTTGTTGTAGGAGTCCAGCTCATCCCGCCATCTCCGTCTAGGCCTGCCGCGATGTCGCTTGCCATTAAGAGGGACCATTGGTCGTCTGACATGCGGCAGATATGTTCAGCCCAATCCCATTTTAGCGTGGCAGCTTTCAAAGTGACATCAGTTATCTTTGTGATGGAACAAATCAAAGATCATAAAATTTGGTCCAGCCCTTCTTGAGTTATAAATGGTGTAACTAACCCTATCGACATTTTTTTATTTATACTGGGTGGTCAAAAAGTCGTGGATCAAACGAAATAGGAAGATAAAGGAGGCATTTCCAATGCTTTTAAAGTGAGAAATAATTTTTGGTAACGCTTCAAAATTTTTGGCAAAAAATTAGTTGCTTTCACCTCTTACCCAGAGCCGCAATATACCTTTTCTAGTGCTGATACATTATCTAGTAATAATACAAAACCGTTTTTTTCATCAATTTTTTTTAATTAGTCTTAATATAAAAGAACTCGGTATAAAAAAATATTCATAACTTTTAGGGCAATTGAATTATGGCCATGCTCTAAAAAGATTTTTTGTTGGAAATGACCTCCTTTATCTCCCGTTTGATCCACGACTTTATGACCACCCTGTAATAGAAGATGCTACAGTTTAATATTAATGAAGGATCATTTTTGACCTATTTAATAGCACACTTTTTTCAACCGATTTAATTTTTATTATCCCAGACGTAAACAACGCTTCTATTTGGGTTAACGAAGTTTCAGTATAAATAGAATGAATGAGGAAAATAATAATACAGTGTGAGTGGGGAACAATAACATGATCAAACCCTAATTACTTACGCCCTAATAAAAGAACTCATTTAGGTACGATGGTCACGTACCTAAGCTTTCGCAAAAGCGAGTAATTTCATTGGCATAACTCAAACGTATTTCTGTTTCATTACAATCCATATTTAGGACGCATAAATTCAATTCGGATGAAATATTAAACGAACACGGGTATTGTATATTTAGAATTGAAGTGATTTCCTAACAATCGATGAATTCATGGTTTATTTTATAAACGAAATGCTATTAATGTGCGGTTGTTTGTGTTCTATGAAAGAAATTAACGATGGTGTAAGTCAATTCAAATAATTCAGATTCTAGGTTATATTATTTCAGTATGCACCAACTCTGAATATAAAAAATGGGGTTAGAATCTGCGACCTCTGGCTCACTGTGTCATTGCTTTGACCACTGAGTGTTCGCTTGAGGCAGTTGTTTAGCAAATATATGAAAATGAACAAATAAATGAATACTTAAATGAGTAAATATACAAAAAGGTCGCTGTTTAGTCCATCCAACAAAGAGATTGTAGAGTGCGTGAGCAAGGCCCTAAGCAATTACTTCAGAAAATTGTTCAGGGTGCTTAGAGAGTTAACATACTTAAAGTCCTGACATCTAGGGGGTGAGGCGGAGTGGGGGGAGGGGGTTAAAGTTCCCATTTTTCAGTTTTTCGCTAATATCTTTTAAACGGTGCGTTATGGAGATAAAAAGTCTTCTACGCAATGAAAGCTTATAAAATTATGTACAACTTTTATCTTATGCACTTTTTCACATTCCTACCTATTTTCGAACTACACATTCCGGAAAAGTGAAAATTGAAAAACTACTTGAATTGAACACTACCTTTTGTATACTACTTCCTTCACGTTATTTGGGGATAAAAAGTATCTTATATCTTAAATCAACTCCTACTATATCAATTGACTAAATTTTATCCAAATCTGTAGAGCTGTTGGGATATCAAAACTTTTATCTACACTTGTCTTATACACTTTTTCCAAATTTTCACCAGTGTTCGAGTATCGTGCTCCGAAGAAAGTGAAAATGGAGTTCATTTAGTGTGATGTGACAAGCATTACCGAATGTTAAATATGAGCTAGTATATATAAATGGTATAAATACTCTCCAAGCCACTGATGATGCCGACGTTCTTATCGTGAAGACTGTTGTGGAACTATCGACTCATAGTTCTGTCGCTGTCGTTGGTGAGGATGTGGACCTTGCTGTCCTTTTGATAGCTTTAACTCCTCCCACCCAAGACATTATTCTGCTGAAACCCGGCTGAGGAAAAACCAAAACAGTTGCACTGTCCACCCAAGAGATGCAGCAACATGGATTTGAGCACATCCTTTTCCTTCATTCATTTACAGATTGTGACACAACATCTGCAACTTTCAGAAGAAGCAAAGTGGGTTTCTTAAAACTGTACTTGAAGTCAGATATTATCAAGGAAGCGGCTGCGATCTTTTACAAGCCCACCTCCACGGACAAGGGGACAGCCTGGTGCCAATAACAACCGGAGATTTGCCAGCACCAGGGATACTAATAAAAACAATATTTTGCCGCTGCACGAAGGATTGTGGTAGTAGAAAATGTGGATGTCGGAAAGCAATGTTGAACTGTTCCGCGGCGTGCCTCCACTGCCAAGGGAATTGCCTCAACGGCGTGTCTGTTGACGTTGACGATGATGAAGACGACGTAGAGCCTCTTCAGCAAGTACCATCTACTGAGGATGAGGGAGCCTTGGAAAAAGAACCATTGTCAGGACCCTTACAGCCTAAACGAATTAAAAGATAAAAGATAATATGTATCAAAGATACAAGTTTTGATTACTCAAAGGCTGAACCGATTTGGATGAAATTCGTTATGATTAAAGGCTACTTTTATCCCGAAATAACGCAAACAAAGTAGCAGGCAACAGGTAGAGATTCATAAAAGTAGTTTTTTCGAAAATTTTCACTATTTTAGAATGTATATGTAAAAAATGGGTAGTAATTCGAAAAAGTGTATAAGACTAAAGTTGTAGGAAATTTTATAAGCTTTCATTGCGCAGAAAACTTCTTTTCTCTAAAACATACCATTTTAAAGATATTAGCGAAAAACTGAAAAATGGGAACTTTAACCCCCTCCCCCCACTCCGCCTCACCCCCTAGATGTCAGGACTTTTAGTATGTTAACTCTCTAAGCACCCTGAACAATTTTCTGAAGTAATTGCTTAGGGCCTTGCTCACGCACTCTACAACTCCTTATGGGTGATTTATTGAATGGACTAGTTAGGGAAAAAAGAATAATGTGACGGACATGCTGCATGAGCAAAATAATTTTACTAAACATTTGGCGTTTAGGAAATAGTAATCGACAGGTCACAACGTTTTTTTTAATTAATTAGGTACCTACTGTCTTTTTTACTTTCAAATTGCACTGCAAATAGCGCATACATGACTTATAAACTCATCTGTTTATTAAATCTAGTTTTCTGGTATCTACGTCACCACCATCAACCACGTAAATTGCTGTGCAATTGTGAACTCTATTTTTATTCTTTTAGGATTTAAATCAACATGAACTTCGACTCTGTCAAAAAGTGATTGATTTCGCTCCTACTTGACTGAAAGGCGATATCACAACAAGTGGTAGCGAATAATATGAAACCAAAGCTGAAAATTTAAATCTGACGTCAATGTCAAGGTAATTTCAAAGCCCATGTAATCGAACAACCTATAATTACTTCAATAAATATAAAATACGAGTACATAACAGGTGTCTACCTACCTAATGTATTAGGTATAATTGTAGATTGACTTTCTGGCTCATTGTATGTTCGATACTATCTTTGGATGGTTTGTTAGTTAGAGGAGTAGTCTGTTTACAGTTATTTTACCTCTAAAAGCAGCAACCGAAAAGCAACGTTACTGTGCTGAGAATAAAGATTACAATGATTTTGACAGATTTGTCAATGGCAGCAACCCAACAGCAACCATTTTAGAATGGGAATATAGATCACTGTAATACAAAATCAGAGGTAAAATGTGAAAGGGCTCGCTCTAAGGGTTGATATTTCAATTGACAAAATTCTTATTCGTGGAACAAAATTGACGTTTGACAGATTCTGTATGAAAGAACTGTCAAAAATTCGAAATGATTCCTTGGATAAAATTACCTGGCGTTGGAAAAATCAGCCCTAAGTGAAACATTTTAACATTAAGGAACATATAACATACAGTACTAACAGCCTTTGTTTTGTTTCGAAACCACACTTATTATAATAGAACTGTTCAACACAAATACACAAGTAATTTTTTCATATAAAACCACGACAATCCCCGATAAGTAATGAAAAGAAAGAAAAAGAGAACGCCGACAGCTGACACCATTTTATCAATGACGTCATTATAAAAAAAAGGCTTTCAACATTACTATGCTTACAGGAATATAAATAGAACCGTGACCCCGCTTAGTGCTTATCTCATTACAACCCACATCGAAAGGAAAAATAAAACGTTAACAATGATGTAAAAATAGAACTGCTTTTTACCGCTCGTTGGCTTTACATACGAACGTAGTAGCGCACACTTCAACTGAACGGGGACGAAAATAGAAAATTATAGGTACACATATTATAATAGAGTTCAGTTTTTTTGCGAACTATTTAAACATATAAGGCTGATTATGTAGGGGTGAAAAGTTTATTATCTGTGGTCGAAGTTTCAACTCAGATTCATGTTTAATTTTAGCAGCCATAATCAGCCTATAATGTTCCCACTACTGGGAAACAGGCTGCTGGGAACCGTAATCTATCACGCAGGCCCAGTGCAGGTTGGCGGATGTCACATGTCTTCAAATTTTGGTTCTAGGACATCCCGCTTTTCTCACGATGTTTTCCTTTACCGTTTTGAGCTGCAGTGGTGATGAAATAATTTAAACCGCTGCTTGTGGTTCAAATCCACGACCTACAACTAGTAAGTCGCGGCCGTTACCACTGGGCTACCACTGCTCTATTTTAGCAGCAAAACAAGAAAAAATACAACACCAGATATTTCTCCCACCCTGAATTTCAGAATTCACTTTTGCCTTTTAATTTTGACAACCAAATTGAATCGAGTAATTATAAAAGTGAATCATCCAATACCAGCGATACTTTTGGTACTGCGCTTTTCAATTAAAATGAATCAACTTGATTGGTCCGTATCATTTTGCAATAGTATTCTTTATTATTTTATTCACATCACGTAAAAACTTTCCATCAACCCAAGGGCATGGCCCTTGCACGAAAACCCCCTAAGGTTTGCTACGCAATTAGATATGTATGTAATCTCTACTGACCTCATTTATCTTTGCCTAATTAGTGGATGGAGCCACAACTTTAATCCCATAGGGAATGTACCAGAGATCCATGTTACATCCAAGTTTCTGTTTGGAGGGGCCAATTATCATTCTAAAGGAACACAGCGAGTTATGGCTCAGTTACATGGAAAGAATTTCTCTTCTCAAATCGGTTGACCTGAAAAAGATGACCCGGGTCATCTTTTTATATCATATCGCAGGTAGGTCTATGCGATATAAGGGGCCTCGTGGCTAAGTCATAACAGCCGCACGGGTCGATCAAAGGTTAAGCTACACTGGCCACGGTCGGTTTGTTGATGGGATAATCTATTACATATCGACACCCTCGGCTAAGAGCGGTTGCAACTCTATTGTATACCCAGTAACTGGGTTGCACTAGATAGGTACCCCTCAGTAAGACTGGTTATTCGACTTTTGGACTTCTGACTGCCGTTAACGACTGTCAAAGATAATAAAAAGCCATACTTCTACTGTAGAGGTCAGATATGCGGTCGCTCCATGTAAAGTACTGGTATTCAGATGCATTCGGTTGTACTGGTAGCCGATACCAACACCGTTGGGAAAAGGCTAGGCAGATTGATTGTCCATGCGTTATTCGCATGATAATTAACCGGTTGAATGCCGTAATTACAGACACAATTAAAAAGCCATTGTGTCTCGTGTAGATCTACGTTCCGGCATACGAAAGGTTAAAAAGCGAGAATCACATTTACGTGTAAACTAAAATTATATTTCGAGTTGTCAAATCATCTGCCGAGTCGCTTATTCTCTCTCTTTCTCTCTCTCCTATATATTATGACTTACCGTACCTTCCTAATCGCATTCGAGTTTTTTTTTCTAGCTTGAGTGTAAATACATCATTGTGACTTCCGCCTATTGCGTCTCGCCTACAAGTTTCACATGAGTATTGCCGCATCTTCACGGTTGAGAAACTCCCCTCGTGTAAGATCATTAATTCGTTCGTGTTAGTAATTCGTTCCTTTGGACACGAGAGTGAAGCTATCTGCGAATTCATAAATAAAGAAAATTTAATTACGCAGTAGAAAGAGACTGATTAAAACTTTCTTCTAATTAAACCTCAGTTTTCTAATTTGTTCTGTTGGAGTCTTCCTTGGATTTGAATTTGAACTGAGACATGTTTAGAATCAAAATGAGTTGACGTTAAATTCTATATAATTTTCCGTACTTAATATATTTTCTCATCATAAAATGCTAAGCTATGATAAAAACTGTTTAGTCATCCATCATAAACTCATCCCAAGCACATCCACTTCTCACTCAGGAGAATAGAGGAATTAAATAGCAACACAATTTATAGAAAACTCAATCATACCAGCTGGCAGGTCTTAGCTGATCCATCAAAATTAAAACCAAACAAATTTAAGCAAAAATCTCACCCGAAAAACATCCAATGCTATCATAAACCTCCCCAAGCAACACCACATCTTTATTTTTTTGGAAATTTAACGACCAGCTCCCTTATTAACGTAACAATCTTTCATACAATGCGAGGGTTTTGAAGGAAATTCCTAATCCATTGCTTCCAAGGTTTAAAAAATTCATCGGCTCAATAACGTAAATAACGCAATGAACGTGACTGAACTGTCAAAATTAAAGGTATTGCCATGGTAAGTATGTTACGGAATTACCCCGCTGTTACCGATACCTTTAATTAAGTAAAGTCTTTGTATGACCACATAGTCCTCATAGACTCGTATCCACAAATTACGTGACCTATGTAAAATGTATTCTTTATTTTAATTCGCTATAATATTTATGCTCTGTTTTAATCTAGTTCATCAATATTTAAGTGATACGTGAGTTCACTAACAGCATTATTTTTTGAGCTAAATATAGAATTTATAGAAAACATTTTTAAATTCAGTGTTTATAACGAAGCTAGACAGACGGTTGACAAACTCAGTGTCGTAAACCCCAATTGACCTTTTTACTGTGACCAACCCCAATCCTGTCGGGTTCAAATCGAAACTGTGTGGAAAATACTAATTACTATCAACTCAATGTATTGTGAAACTCAAGGGACTGCAGTGTGTATTTATTTTGCTATTGAGTTAAATAAACTTGTATATTATTTATCATTTCAGCCGAAAGACGTCCACTGCTGGACATAGGCCTCCCCAAGCACCTCCACTATGTATATTATTAAAATAAAGGAAAACATAAATACCTAATACTTTTCTAAATCACAGTTTTATGGAACGAAGTTCCTTAATGTGGCTTGCGAGAAAGAGAGAGATAGTTTTCATTGTTTTCGAGGGTGCTAAATCTAATAGATAGTGAGGTCAAAATGAAAATCTAAGATGACGGCAGCGAACATTTTCAAATTTTTCACCACACGTCTCATTTTCATGGTTTTCTAGATAACGAAATAAGGTCTAACTAAAAAAAATCTCTAATTCTCTTATCAAGGAACTTACGGGGGTATCTCGACCGCACAACCTTTTTTTTTAATCCAAGTTATCTTTTTTTATATCGCTATACGTTTCATATTTTGGTATATATATTTGAAAATGTCACACGATACAAAAAAATACAGTCAACAAACCTCTTGATACAAATGCCAACTCACAAAGTCATATTTTTTAATGAAATACCATATAATATTTTTTCTTATTTCTGTACCGACTTTAAATAAGGAGTTCTAAAAGACTGTATCTAAGTTGTTATTGATGTTGCAGGAAACGGAACGTAAATACGTCTGCATTAATTGTAATACACTTTACATATACATTAAGAAAAGTATAATTAAGAGGTACAGGAAATAATAAACAAAGAATACCACGAAATGCCAAACGGAAAATTCAGATGAGAATAAAAGATGTTCCTCTCTCCTTTCCTCACTTGAACCACTTCACACCACAAAGGAACGTATGATGCGTCTAATGAACATCTGAAGTGGAACCCGGAATGTTTCCCAGAAAAGAGATTCATTACTCGAGTAACTTTATATTGCGTAGAAACAACGCTGCGGCCGCTTTTCAATTTTTTCTACAGCGCTGTAGCGGCTTCCGGGGAATAGATACAATTATGGATGATTGGGACGATGGTTTTTATCGTATTTGTAATAAAATGATGGATTTTAAACTCTGTAAAATGTATAGAATTTTCCTTAACGAACTGCTCTTCAAGATGTCTATAAAAGGTTTGAAAAAAGGAGAAAAAGACCAGGAGCTTCGTTCGCAATTAACACTGACTATAGATTTCAATATATTATGTATCCTGTACATAGGGATACCGTAACCTAGGTATGTAGGTAATACTATTGTCGGGTCGTTGGTCCGTAAGTAAAAGAGGATTTTTTATTAAAATTTATCTGCTATAAAACGACTATAGTATTTTTTAGACGTTGGACATGTGGCACTTTAGGGATTTTGGGGCATATAAAATGCCAAAAATAGCTTTTTATACAAACATTTTGCGACCAATTTCGTGGTATCTGCAGTCAATATTTTTAAATATTATGTTTAGCAATATGATGCATTTAACAGGCGTGTTTACGTCTTTATGGTGATTTGGAAATGTTTGTTCCGAATGAACGATTTAATCGAATACATTGTAATTAATACGGGTTTTTTTCCTTTTTCTAGTTGCTCGAGACAATTTAGAGACGTGAGCAGTTGTGCTGAGTAAAATAAGGTAAGGTCTTGTTTAGTAGCACTTTTCGGATTTAAAGGTAAAGAGAAAGAGAGATCTCTTACGTTTGACGTTTAAATTATTAGTAGCATAGTTTTTATTTTTAGCTCTGTTATTTGCGATAATTATACAACAAGAATGAGAGATATAGAGGACTTAGATAAGTTCATTGGAGTAAACCGCGGTTTGCTTTTCCGTACCACGGCGCGTACCAGCCACCGCATATTTATGCATTATTTGATTAGTGTTTATTTAATGTTTTACCCTTATTCTGTATCACTAAATTTAGATACTTGAAAACGGATAATTCTATTCTATCAATTTTGTTAAGTGATTCACTTTCCATCGCATAATATGTTTTACGCGTAGTTCTGCATTGAAGTGGTTTAGTTGGAGCTATGTAAGTCAGCGGTTTAACGGAGTCCTTCAAAATGTGTTGAACCGCTATGTACGTCTACATGATATACGTGCTGATTTATCCGTAGGAATTAAAACGATAACATCACAGTATAGGTAGTAGACGATTGAATGTTTTAATTGTACTGCTAAGATGATTTTATTTCAAGCAATTGCTGGCAATTCGACACCTTATTAAAGAAAATGGTCTGAAAAATCTTTCTTCAGACGTTAAACATTTCTTCTTTTTCTCTTCTCTGTGATTTTCAATCATTTTAAACCCCAATTTCCGTTCAGAGGAAACATTTAGAACAATAAGTTAACACATAGCACTGTTTGCTTGGAATTTGGTGCCATATTTAATTTAACGACTTACATATACATTGTTTGGCATTTTCACTCGGAAATAATTTAGCAAAACGTAGTCAAAGTCAGCAGCGGCACCTGTACCTGTATGTAAGTGACGATTAATTTTAATTAACTTCGAATATCAGAAGGTAATTTACAAAGTATGTTTCGGAGTAAATTATTTCGAGCTGAGAACTAATTACAGGCAACGGTAAATTATAAGCACTATGTGTGAAATGCAGACGTTCTGACGTATAAATTACCTATATTTAGAACTATGCTGACTTCTGACTTTGACAAATGGTTTATTAGAAAACGTGGTAACCATTGTCGTAACTTATAAGCTGTGTAATTTCAACGCACACATAAATACTCTTATTATTATTATGTTAAAATTATTATTATTATGTTGCCGTGCCCTAGCCGGGTTTCATGTTGGAACTTACTTATATTGTAACAACTAAATGTACACATGAATGCAATAAAGAATTTGAATTCATTTAAATGTGGTACCTTACTTGCAAGTTTTGAAACTCAAATGATATAATAAAGGTTTGTGCAGACTGAAGTATGAGCCTACAGGATTATTTAAAATTGACTAGCTAAACACCGCAGATGCGATGGGTATCGGACGAAACAAAAAAAAAAAACAGTGGCGCTCCGGGAGTGCCGACAGAAGTGAAAACTTGAACAATTACGTGTGTATTTTTTGAATCGTCATACTATATACAGAGGTGTCGGTTACGGTAACAGTGTCGCGAGTAAAAAAATGCCCAACGCGCGCGTGGCACTGACAACAAGTCGGGCCGTCGTCGGCGATACACGTAGGTACCCATCCGGCACACACAAGCCTATGCCCTACAGGGCATAGGCTTGTGTGTGCCGGATGGGTACCGGATGGGGGCGTTTAGGGGTAACATAAATAATCCGGGTGTGCTACAGCACACCCGGATTATTTATGTTACCCCTAAACGCTCCAAGGATATACGACGCTAGTGCTAGATCCCTCCTTGTTTCCAACTTGTTGTATCCCACCATGCCCAACACAAACAAGGTTGGATATATCAAGGGGTAAAAGGGATATATTCCATACCACCTTAGGTAATATGTATCTCGTAAACTTGTTCTTTATAATAGCTTGGATTCGATTTTACAAAAAGATTTAATTCGTATATGTACAAGGAAGGTAATGTTAGAATTTTTAAAATAAAGTAATCTTGACAGCTTGTAGTACTATCTAGATGGCACATTGCTCTGATGCATTTCTTTTGGGCTTTGAAAACAAATTCCTTGTCTACCGAGTTGCCCCAGAATATTATACCATATCTTAATATAGGTGCAACAAGTCCGTCCGAGTCCTAAAAATCCTACTATAATAATATTATAAATGTGAAGGTTTGTATGTTTGACCTTGGTCCTTGGACCTATCCAAGGTCTATTCCAAATCCGTCCAGCCGTTTCACCCGTCGTTTAGTGTCCTATGTCCTAACACAGGACACTTTTTGCAGACCTCCGCGCGGCCGAAACCGCAGACAACAGCCTAGTGACAATATAACGTCATCGACACGAGAAAAATAACAACGGTGATCTAAACTAGCTAAAGAAAGAAAGAAGGAATAAAGTTTTTTGGATACAGTTCGTGAAACACAAAATACAAAATTAACAAAATAAAAATAATGTTTCAAAAAACAATAATGTGTGCCTCACGGATGCGCCAGAATGGTTCATTTTAGCATTAATGCCAGACAGATGCTGTCTGACGCTGGTTTTACTGAGTTATTCCGCTCAGATCCCCTGCTATTTTATCCACGTATTGTACCACATAATAATACAATACAATGAAGTATTTAGCAACGTAATTTATATAGAAAAGATGTCAGAATTAAACTGACTGTGAGGGACAAGGGATGTATTTATAGAGGTTACCGGGAGCGAGAAAGGATCCGGCCAAATAACACGGTACAGATTCGTGTTCTCCCGAATAAATAGCACCCTTTCGGTCGACTTTCTATGAAGTTCAAGTCAATTTAGGATGAGAAACCATTGCGATAATCTGTAAATAGAAAATAGCTTATAAATAAAAGTTTTTACTGTTGCCAGAAACCGTATCTTTTACAACATCCACGATAACATTTACCAAATTATTGTACTAAAACCTATTTAAAGCTCAAAATACGTTTTGCAAGTCCCTATGTAATGTCCATGATAATACATAACAAACTACGTGAATTAATAAACAAGAAAAACACTAAAACAATGCTTAATAAGAAAATGCTACTATACTATAATAGAATACTTAAACGATAAAATATAAGTTCTATATTATTTTATTATTATTAGTACCTACCATAGATATCCGAGTACCTACAGTAAACTAATATAATTAAATATATTAAAAAAAAAAAACATATATAATAACATAAGATTAAGTTCAAAAGACTAATAGGTTACTTTTCAAAGCTTCCTCTCTCCTACTATTTAGATGTGCCGACATAGTAAAGGTGTCATACAACCTAGGTACACATTGTTGAATGCAATAAACGATTGAGTATCGAGTAGTCTTACAAACTACTTGTTATCTTTTACGTGCAACGTAAAAGATAAAACCTAGAGCTAATAGCATCAGAGACGCCTGCTCGAAGCATTTATCGAGCTTTCTTACCTAAGTGGTTTCTTTTATTTAAGATACAAAAAAAATCTCCGTTCAAACGCTTTGTTTCTTATAAAACCTGCTCTGCGTCTATAACCGTAAGGAACCATCATCAAATATGTATAAAAGGCCCACTTTCAACGGTTGTTCGGGTGGAATATTACATCAGGTATACTGTTTCTGAAGTACGTAAGGCTTATTTTCGTGATTTATTATTATTTTTTCGTAGTACGCACAGTCGTTTTTTATGAGTGCTGTAGAGAGAATTTGCGTCATAAACACTTTTGCTTGAGGCGTGATTTTATTTTTGTATTCACGTTTCCTGCATGTGTTATTATAATTATTGTGATTGTATAGAGTTTATCAAACGTAGGTTTTATAAAAAAATATATTACGATTAATTATCATGTTTTACAAAATAATACAACAGAGGAGGCCAATTCTCATAATTTTAAGAACGTGCACAGTCTGCACCCTAATTGCGTAACACTATCAATCTTAATCTGAAACATTTTGAAAGATATTGCTAATCCATTGATTCACATGTTCGAAAAAAATATCAGTTCAACAATGTAAATAACGGAATGAAATTTGTTGAACTGTCAAAATGAAAGCTATTCCTACAAATAGTATAGGTATTACGCAATTACCCTGCAGATCTCAGTCTCAATCCATCAAAAATACCTCTAATTTCCCTCATTTTTGACAACTTTTTAGATTGATTGTCGCTGAGATGAGATTGCGACTGGATTTTGAACGTTTTTAATTACGGGAATTGGCCTTCAATTTCGTTACTTCTTTATCATCATTTGACATGCCTTTTCCCGACTTTGTGGAGGCTAGCTTCTAGTTTAACCAGATGCAGTTGAAAACAAGTATTTTACATGGACTTTTTAGAGTGATCAATAAGTCACATTCAAAGTTTAAATAAATATGGATGTTCTGATCTCTGAAATCAAGTTATTATTATTACTAATAATAAATTAATTTACGACTACGCAAACCTACCCTTCGAAGAATTTATGGATGATATTTTACAATTTCTTCACAATGGAATCACTCAAATGTCAGCTTTCAAAAGTCACTCTAAAGAATACCCAATAGACAATACAACCCTTTTTAATATAAATGCTGATAGAAAATCATTTGCTCGAGAACATTTTGAGTGACGTTCAAACACTCCGAATGAGCAATTAGGTACTTAACCACAACTGAAGACTGTTAAGACGGTTGTGATTGAGGTTTCCGGAGTGCAAATTATTAACATTGATTTTCCTCTGAATTTTGGAGTATTCAATGATCAAAAGATGAATCGTAAAATATAATTATACATTTTTATAACCAACTAGCAGTGCCCCACGGTTTCACCCGCATAAGTTTTGATGCCGTAGGAATATCGGGATAAAAACTATCCTATGTCCTTTTCCGGGACTCAAACTATCTCTATACCAAATTTCATCTAGATGAATTCAGTGGTTTAAGCGTGAAGAGGTAGCAGACAGGCAGACACACTTTCGCATTTATAATATTATATAGTATGGATTATTAAAGACAATTTTGTCCATGAGAAATCCCAGCAAACAAACGGTTTGTATTTTTATAAAAAGTTAGTAGCCTAAGGCCAACAGGAACAGAGTCAAAGTTAATGTGGTCAGGGGTTTAAGAAGAGCCTTCCAACAATACGAGTCATTTTGAAGAGTTCCGCATTCTGCTTCAAGCCCTTGACCCAACTTCCTAACGAGAGACTCTTCAGGTGATGGTCAAAGTTCTTGACAGAGAAACCATTGTTGTTATTTAATTATAACTGTTATTGTCAGTACAAGAAACGCTATTTTAGTAACATAGTTATTTAAACAAGATGGCGTAATGAAACCCCATGTAATATGAGATAAACTGACTTAAACAGAGGTAACTGGCGAAATCTGTGTGCAGTGTTATATAACCCTGCCGATCCCTTTGAGAAATTCAGGCGTGTAGATATTTATGCAAATACTAAGCAGCATAAAAATATAAACAAAACAATAAAGTACCTGGAAGTAATCTTCAGATACAACGGATGAACCGCGAGAGGGGTTGCGACAAACTAATATCCTACCACAAATGAAAATATATTGCTTCTTATGTATGACGTCACAGAGATTTGCAAATATTCTGTGTCTAAGATAAAAATAAGTGCGAAAATAGAACCAAAGTAAGTAATGAAATATGCCTAAAGCAAAGTTATAAAAGACGAACAGCATCAAGCAATGGTAGAGGTAAGCCCAGAGGGTTTTTGAGTACAGTCAGCAGCAAAAGTCGATTAACACTGTCATTTATACATGTTATTAAATTGACAACAATTTTATCAATAAACTGCTTTTTAGCTTCTTACATAATAGCAAAGAGTTTATATTCTAAATTTTTTTCTTCTGCTGCAATTTTGAACAAATATTTTGCTCAATAACTAAAATTGAAAAAACTTAAGTGTTAATCGACTTTTGCTGCTGACCGTACCTAAGCATAATTATGCACGGCGAAAAGTTGATACTGATGAGACTAATTTTGAGAGAACACCGAAAATATATTTGAAAAGTTTCAAATATTAGCCCTGTGGTCAGGGATCCCTTTCAAATTTCTAAAATGCACGAAAAATTATTCAGAGCCTTTGCGTATGATCGTGTGCGACCTGACGTATAAATACTTAAACAGTTAAATCTGATGAAGAAATTGTGCGCTTTCCCTAAATCTGACGACTTTGAAAACTCATATTTGCTGCCAGTAGCGCTTTATCAATAAAGTTAGTTTCTATAGACTCAAAGATTCTTGAAGTACACAAACAAAATATTTAGTAAAGCCCTCGATTCTCTAGATTATTAGCGGTTTAGTGGGGTATTATATTACCTATAATCTACCTACTTATTATTCCTGTGGTTCATAAAGCAAATATTAAATAACAAAGCAAATTCGAATGGAAGCAAAACATGAATTTGACGCTCCTAAGTCTTAGAATTTGTGAACAGAATTTGAAATTGACTTTAAGCTTTGTATTAAATTCTTTGGCTGCTATTAGAAAATGAGCTCATAAATTCTTTTTGTGTTTAAGTCATTTTCATTTCATTGTTTATTAATGATAGGAAATCTCTGTAATATAAGACAAAAAAGTTCCATGAATCCGGATTCGGAGTAGTGATTTCCTAATTGTTGTTTGGAGCTCATTGAAACTCGTTGTCCTAATTTTATTTTGATAGGTTTACATTTTCGACTGAGTTGGTAATTAAAAAACATACATTTTTGGTTACGATATTGATGATCTGTACACTGAACAATACATTCGATAACTTCGTGCCATATTTAACGTAAATAAATATGATGGAGCGTCTCGCACTATCCGTGCCTTTACGTAACTGCGAAGGCCGCGTGACTTTTAAATACTGGTGTACACCGAGATTTCGAAGCGCGTTTTTCGGCCGATTTGTATGAAGACGTAATACTGCTTTCTTTATTATATTGTGACTAGACTATATTAGGTTTCTGTCTATCTTCAAAAGAAATACACGCGTCATTTCACACAAAATACATTGACTATCCAATCATAGAATGAATGAACACAATAAAAGACCAGTACAATGAAATCCGTTTCAAAATCAACTTGGATGTTCATTGTTCAACGAATCGCGAATTTGTTAACTAATTCAGTTCGTTCTGAATGTCCACTTATTATAAAACTCAAAGTTTCTCTCGACTGAATAGATCAATAAAAAAGTTATTAACAAAATTTAAAAATACATTCAACTGGAATGTCCTAATTATAAAGGTGAGAGAGTTTTCACATCATTATTTTATGAAACGGAGTTCGGAGTTTGGATAACTTTTGTTGAAATGCGCTTTAATACTTGAACATGGTCGAACCATTTAATTTTGAACGAGTCTTTGTTTATGGGGATACATCCCAGGTACTATTATGAAAAATCTTAGGGATCTCATTATCTTATTAGTACTTATTTTGCAACTTTTTCTAACACTGGTAGTTGGAATGAGGACTCGTGATGTTTTCAATTTAATAATGGCAGCCTAAAAGCTTTATTTTAAAATACCTCTTTAATAAAATCAACTTTGCTCAGCAGTGGGATAGTCCTGCACTGTCACATATTAGTTTTTTTTTTTTTAAATTCTAATTTGTAATTAATATAATCTTCACTCTAATTGCGTAACACAATATCAACCACAAACTGAATCATTTTGAAGGATATTGCTAATCCATTGCTTTGTAATTATGTTCGAAAAATTTGTCTGCTCATCAAAGTAAATAACGCAATGAATGTTGTTGAACGCAATTACCCCGCAGATCATTACTTAAATGAAGTTTTACAAAGTTAAAAGTGTAACCAATGTCAGTGAGTTACTTGACTTGAGTTATTAAATGAAATATAATAAAGAATGTTAACGAAGCGAAATTGCAATTTTCATTAGGTTTATGAAAGGGCTTATAATATGTTTGTATTAACATCAGCTATAAGTAATAAATTCAGTTTATAACCTGAAACTAAATTCATTAGCTAAGCAATCTGAGTTGAAGATATTATAATGTTTCGAAATTCATTTGAATCTCTGATACTAACTAGGTAATTATCGATAACTATGAATTATAATTAAAGCAAATATTATTATAACGGTAGAACGAGTTTAGATAGACGTTACATTTATAGGTTTTACTTTGAATAAGAAATTCATCATCATCATCATTTCAGTCGAAAGACGTCCACTGCTGGACATAGGCTTCCCCCAAGCACCTCCACTTCGATCGGCTCTGTGATTCTCGCATCCAACGGGTTCCTGTGGCCTTCACAAGGTCTCTGGTCCACTTTGTGGGAGGCCTTCCAACGCTACGTCTTCCGGTACGCGGTCGCCACTCCAGAAGCAACTCAAGAAATTAATCAACGCTAATTCTCATACATAATATTGCGCCTGTAATCCCCAAAGGGATCGGCAGATATTAATTCTCATACCTACCTAACGCACTTCCAGTGACTCAGGGGTTAAACTTTACCTTGGTCAGAGTCTAAGTATTGCCATACAACACGATGTCACGGCAATGCTGCCCGTCTCTTGGGTACATGATCAGCCGACAGCGATGCGGATAAATTTTTCGACTCCATATTTTAGTTTGTTAATAGTTTTAGTTATGTTAGGATATTAGTACCTATTAGAAGTTTATCCAGTGTATATATTTTTATCCTCCTAAATAAACTGTATTCCTACCTAACTTATTCTGTTCTTCTTGTTTGCGTGTCGATGGCAATCTAAATGGACTAATTCTGTTTAATCATCATTATCATTAAGCTAAAAAAGACATCCACTCCTGGACATTGGCCTTCTCCAAGCATCAGTTATACAATCAACGTACAAAAAATTTGAACGGAATTGAAATCGAAACACATTAATCAATGTGAGGACCAGTACTAACTCTCCCTTAATTTATGCCTTTGTAGGCTATAAATATAATACCCAAGTAGTTTGTTTGCGTATTTAAAGTTTATTGTAGCCCAGATCCCATTCCGAACAATGTATTAAGACGTACTATTTGTTCCTTTTGATTCGAGATGTTAATCGTGATTGATGTTATTACACACGAAAGATACATTGAACAGCTTAATGTTTAATTACATTTAATTATTCAGAAGTGGTTCCTTCCCTTTTCTTGTTAATTGAAGATTAGTAGGATGGAAGATCAAGATTTACCTTGAGAATTTCTGAGTAACGACTAAAGGATTATCATTTATTGAATTGGCGCCAGTAGCGCTCTTTACGATATCTGATTTCTTGAGTTGGGCCGTCAATCCTATCTTAATTTGAATTCAAACTGAGAATATATTCGGCTTATCAGTCGATTCACACGAAGTTACTCTCCTGAAATGGGTGAATCGTCACTTTCAAATAATATTGTAAGAGATAGAGAGAGAAGATAAGAAGTTAAGAAAAAGCATACCGACGGTGTAGTATCAATATCTAATAACTACGAAATAATCATGATTTTATAAGAGGCGAAAAAAACGTTTAATTTCTATAGTTTTTTTTTTATATTTTAATAAAAAAGAGAGCTGTGGTGGCCCAGTGGTATCAGCCGCGACTTACAAGTTGTAGGTCGTAGGTTCGAACCCCGACAGGCGCTTTACTTTGTGTAAATTATTTCATCACCACTGCTCTCAAAACGGTGAAGGAAAACATCGTGAGGAAACCGGCATGTCCTAGAACCAAAAATTCGAAGACATGTGACATCCACCAACCCGCACTGGGCCCGCGTGGTAGATTACGGCCCACCCCCTCTCACAGAGAGGAGGCCTGTGTCCCAGCAGTGGGAACGTTATAGGCTGATTATGTATGTTATGTAATAAAAAAGTTACTTACACTAAACAAATAGTAGGAAACGTCGTCGTCGATTCAAAACCTTATGTCTTTGCAAATATGAGCTATTTCATATTTTACCTACGAATCCATACTTTATACTAATATTATAAATTCGAAAGTAACTCTGTCTGTCTGTATGTAACCTTTTCACGCCTAAACCGCTGAACCGATTTAGATGAAATTTGGTATAGAGATAGTTTGAGTCCCGGGAAAGGACATAGGGTACTTTTTATCCCGATATTCCTACGGGATCGAGACTTATGCGGGTGAAATCGTGGGGCGCAGCAAGTATGCAATAAAGTGAAAATCGCTAAAATGATAATAGATATTGACTCTTCACCTTCGATACGTTTTATAGTATTTAACTGTTATCACTGCTGCATTATCATTTTTCTATAAGTTATTGCATATAATTTAAAATGTGCCAATTGCCTATTACCTACCTGCATATTTCTGAAGTTGTAAACTCGCCCAAAAATAAATTAACTTAGAAAAAATAATATTATTTTAAAGTAACGATCCGCCCGTTTTGGGCGAGTAAATTCGTGCGAATCATCATGGATTTACGATGTTTTAAGCAAGCAGTTTAATAAGATTGAAAATGGTCAAATGATGTTCAGGAAATAATTCAATTGTTCAATATTAGGTATACCTAATAAAAAAATTATTATAAAATTATGGAAGAAGATTATAAAAAATAATATTTTCTTAACCACGGGTCTTAGAAAGTTAATCAATAACAAAGTAAAATTATTCTTCTGACTACATTTACAAGCGCGGAAAGTATGTATGGGAAATTGTAAAAATTAGATGCCCCATGGCTCCATGTCAAGTACAGACAAATTCAAATAAATCGTTCTTATTCAAGCCTTCAAGATCCACCAACGAGATTCTCCAACTAAATTAACTTGAAATTACATCCGGACGTGAAAAAATGTAACTGATTTGCATTCCTTCTCAACGTAAAGTGTAGAGTATGAAATTTCGAGATAGAACTGGATTGACTCAAAGAAATATTGGGTCTCTTTGGTAAGCTATATGGTAAGGCGGACGCAAAAGGGGTTAAGAGACCCTGTTTTAAATAATAAATGTATTTCGCGCCGAGAAAGCGCCACATCTCACTGTTTCGCGTAGTTGAGTGTTCCGTAAATATCAGTGTTTTAGAAGTTCTCTCATAGTTTTAGAAGTCATGTTTAAAATTCGTATTTTGTTTTGAACTTCTACGTCTTTTGTACGTGAAGTATGTATTTCCAAGACCATTATAACTGTTAAAGCAATAGTAAATAAGAACATTCCAAAGAAACGTATGCATTATTAAAACATCTGTATTGGTTATTGGTTTTGTTGTTGTGGTACGGATCTCCAAAAAGCAATATGCATGGGAATATTGGGATAAAAGTATAATATGTCCTAATCCAGGTCATGGTCTACCCATGTGCCAAATTTCATCCAAATCCGTTTAGCCTTTTTAGCGCGAAAGCCTAACAATCAAACACAAAAAAATCAAATCTTCTCTTTACAACATTAGTTTTTATACTGTTTTTATACTCGGATCATGACCTACGCTTGTCAGCTCGCTAAGCTCACTGTCTATTATTTTCATCTATTTCGTAATATCGTTTAACTCATAATCTTATGCCATCCTAATTTCCTACCTTCCTATACCTTACCTTTAATATTATAAATGCGAAAGTAAGTTTGTTTGTTTGTTACCTTTTCACGCCTAAACTACTGAACCGGTCATCCAGAAATTTTGCATATACGTTGTCAAGAGTACAGACACGGACATAGGGTACCTTTCATCCCGAAAAAGTGCTGTTCCCGAGGAAAACCACAAGAACATTATTATGATAATAGATGGCGCCACGTGTATTGTTGTTTTCCTCGAGAATAGCACTTTTTTTCGAGATGAAGGCTACCCTATGTCCCTTTCTGTACACTTGACAACGTATATGCGAAATTTCAGGATGATCGGTTCAGTGGTTTAGGCCTGAAAAGGTAACAAACAAACGAATATACTTTTAGTTAGGATAGGATTTCACGCGGACGAAGTCGCGGGCAGCAGCTAGTTATCTTATAATTCTCGATAAGGTTTCACGTTAAAACCGAATCTTTTCAGTACACACATCTGCCTACGCCTTCGGAGAACTCCGGTAATTTTATATTAGTAGCAAAAGATTATTCTATTAGATTCTCTAACAATTCAATATCACGCACGATTTATTTTGATTCGCACAATTCTATATATTCTGTATCATCACCGCCGCTTCTAATGTGTTTTGTGAAAGAAATTACGTGACCTTATTATTTTTGTGGTGTCTTAATGATATCTATCAGTTGTAGAAATATCAATATAGAAATTTAATGATACAGCTTTCTTGTATATACCGTATTACCAACCTACGTTTATTTTTTCTGGAAATAAATGAAACTTTAGTGTCTATATATGTATTTTTTTTAATATGTTAGGCATTTTTTGGTAACAAACCGTTCTTTCTGTAAAAATAAATTTTAATAACTTATTGCATATGCCTAGGTACTACAATAATAATATTTATTATTATTTATATTTATTTTTTACCAGCGTGTTGCGAAGAAAAAGTTCTGATTTCAAATTGCCACCTCTGAAATTACTTGATTTCCTTATTGAAAAAGTTCTAACATTCTTCAAACATTCCAACATCTTCTCCCATATTATTTGAATTCACAAACTTTTCCAACTTTCACGCTTGCGGTGCGAATTTGCATACCTACTAATAGCAAACATCGGAGATTCCATATTTTTAGTAACACTCAAACAGTAATGCGAAACGGTGAAATATTCTGGAAAAGTTTAACGTATGGCTGCGATATGAATCGCAGACCTCGCAGTTCACGACTTAGTTAGCGATTTATTTAATTTGTCTAAACTAGGCTTACACATCGTTAAAAGTAGAACTCGGATATATTAGCAGGAAAACATAATATATAAGTTAGATCATGATTTATCGCTGAATATAATATAAGCTTCAAGGAAACCTCATCATCATGTACTGTGGCGTCCCCTCATCATTTGCATAGCCTTTTCCCAACGATGTTGGGGTCGGCTTCCAGTCTAACTGAATGCAGCTGAATAACATTATTTTACATGGTAACCCAGTTACTGGGTAACACGATACCCCTTGCCTCGACTGGTTGTCTGCCCGTGACGACTGTCAAAGATCTACGAATGGCAACCGGGACCAACGCCTTAACTTGTTTTCCGAAGTACGGAGGGGTCTCGGTGTGTAATGGACGGTCATCCATCGGCGGATCGACCTCAGTAAGTGGTTTTTAACCATGAAGGGCTGTTATTATTTAGCCTCGAGGACCTCGTGCGGTTTCGTTTCCTATGTTTGCTTAGGCCGTAACCAAAATGTGCTGGCCAATTAAGTTATTGTATGCACTCCAAATTATGCAAAATTTCGACGATTTGACGCACGGCAGCTAACAAAACAGGGCAAATCCATACGAAATAGATGCCTTTCGTCACGGTATGGCCCAGTCTCAAACAATTTTCAACTTATTAGCATGTTTCTTTTTGTGTCTAAAAAGAACTCAGTTTATAGAATATTATAACGAAGCACCAGCGAATAGAGGATTATAAGGAAATCTGTAGAAACAGCTGCGGCGGTCGATACCATCGCAAAATGACAGAGCACGTGAAACCCTGCCTTCAGTCCAGCGGGACGGAAAATTGAACAGAACACGACTTATCTCACTCAAAAGACGTGTGATATTTGAAGAATCTGTTCTATTGTGGCATAGATTATTTGAGTAACAATTTAACCCTTCGTAACGTGGATCCACGCAAGACACAATGGCTTTTTTTTTTTTCTGTAATTACGGCATGAGATTATTTTATTCGTAAATGTATAATTCCGGAAGATTTATTGTCCCATAAATTGTTTTGGGGTTCAATATTATTATGTCGTGTTAATTTGATATTTTTTAACAAAATATATTTTTTCAACTAACATAAAATCACACCTGTCACACGTTTCGCCAGTTATGTTTAAGTCAATTTATTAAATGTCAAACAAGTGATGTAATAGCGGGTTTGTCTGTTGCCATTATCATCAGCTCATCATCTGCCTAGCCTTTTCCCAACTATGTTGGTACTGGGTAATACGATACCCCTTGGTAAGACTGGTTGTCAGACTTTCGGGTTTCTGACTACCCGTAACGACTGTCAAAGATCCACGAATGACAGCCGGGACCAACAGCATAACGTGCTTTCCGAGGCACGGAGGAGTGTTGGTATGTAAAGACGGTCACCCATTCACGGACCAACCGCGGCAAGCGTAGCGTAACCTGATCTCTGTCTGTTGCGATTAATCGAGCAAAAATCTAGGCACCGGGCTGTTACTGAGAAATTCCATATGGAAAAACCCAGTAACACTTTGCTCGGCCCGGGAATCGAACCCAAGACCTCAATCTCAGCAGTAGTGCTCGCGAACACCTAGACCAACGAGGTTATAAAACTTTTCAACAATACCGTAATTCTGAAAATTTGCTCTTTGGTGTTGGTGAAAATGCAAAAAGTTTTAAGTGATTTAACAACGATTTTATAAGTAAGATTTAGGACAGATAAAGGAAAATGATTATGAGCGAGAGATAAGAAAATTAGGATTACCGTCTGGTTAAATTTTATAGACCGTCACGAAGTTAAATGGTCTAAGAGACATTTTCTAGGAAAACACTGTTGTTCTGATAATGCTACTTCTTGTAGACGAAGAGTATTAATTATGAGTTTTAAATTAGTTTAGTTTACTGAATGTCTGTACAAAGTGTGACGAACCAAACTAATTATTTATGGTTCCCACTGTTAGATATAAAGTCACAACACTACTTTGATCTAGAGTGCTATGTCTATGGTTCACTGGAAGAAACTAATTGGACATGATTTTGAATCTGAATCCTGTTTGTATAAATGTATATTCTTCCGCTATCACTTGGATACTGTGCTGTAACACAAATACACATCTATTACAACTGGACCAAGTTCCATTCAAGTAAACAGGGCCTTAACGCACCTGAAACAGTAAAATGTCATAAATGCTGTGATAATTACGAGCAAATATCAAACTCATTACTGATTCCATAATGCGCATTAATTAATTACGAAAACTTGATTCATATTATTATTAAGTTCTGCTGACTCAGCTATCAATACTTGAACAACAAAGTTGTAAGTGCCAAGTTAGTTTCATGTTAGCAATGTCAATAATTAGTTATTTAGTTACATGATAAAAAGGTATATTTATGTATATTTGAAATAGAATTTTATTTTATCAGCCTGGAATGATCCTGGATGCTGAAGGCAGAGAAACTGGATGCAATAGACTGAGTTGAAGACTCGCACTCTACACTCAAAAAAAGAAAACTCAAATCAACATGGAGTGTAAGCGCCATCTTTTTTTCTGACGCATTAACAATCACGATTGAATTTAGGTTTATTTTTTCACGCCTAACTAACAAAATAACAATAAAGCGAGAATTAAACAAACAAGCTATACAGTAGCAGAAAAGTATGGTAATATTTTAGGGTATCATCGTAATCGCAAACAATAATCAGCCTTCCCATACATTTTGGTCTAGTAGGTATTGAAGTTTTGTATGAGACAGTTCGGTCTGTCCCACTAGTCCTATTGACCCAGTCCCATGATAGGACAAATATTTTTTTCGCGAGTACCTACTACCATACATTTCTGAGACACGCTGTATAATAACAAACAACTAGAACGCTTTTCTCAAACCAGAAAGCGCAAAACTGTTTATGCAAAAAAAGCAACCAACTGCAACGCTGTTCACAAAGTAATCTTCGGAATTCCTCCAGGTGCTATTTATTGGACATTTGAATAAATTTTATTGCAACGATGTGGCTTTAGAGAGCAATATTGTCACTGCATCTGAAATTCGGTTTCATTTTTTATTTAAATAACGCTGGTTTTATTGCTTTTGTTTTTTTTTTTTGCTTATAATAATGTTATGAAAACCCTACCTATTTATTTTTCCCAAAACACTTATTTCTACCAAGTTTATACAAGGAGTGAAAAATTACATCTGCAGCTGAATTAAAAATGCATTAAATTGATTAGATCTAAACTAGACTTAAGACATTTTAAAGTACGAGAAGCCTTCAGGTTGATGTTCATAGAATTTTCAATGCGCTGAAAATATCAAGGAAATCTATTATAAGATTTTTAAGGTGGCTCAGATTGTAAACGTTCAACTTCTCTCAGTAATGTAATAAGAAATGTAATTTTCACATTTGGTGTTGTCCAAAAAATATCCTACAACTTAACACATACACATAACAGGACGTTGCTGAAAACTACGTTTGTTAATTCAACAAGTACCTAGCTCACGTTTTCAGTCATTTTATTAGTTATTGTAATTATAATATTTAAATACTTCTGGAATAGCTAAAATTTTTTGAAATCGGTGTTATCATTTTAGATTGTGTAATTTATGTATTCAATTTACATTGTCTGAATTCAGTGACATAACATCAGGCATTAAGTCCGCCTTTGTACGGTATTTTTTTACTTGTGCATAAAGTTTTAATAAATAAATAATATTCATATCTGCAGTGATTGAATACAGTTTTCTTCTTCAGTGTCCTTTTACGTAAAGACATGTCAATTATAATACAACAACCAGTTTTTGCTACTTTTATTCAAATAAATAAACAAAGTTTACAAAGAGATTATTCAAGAAATGGTTAAATGGTTGCGTTTTTATTTTCCTAGTGTTGTCTATTTTCTTCGCGATTTCCACTTTTAAGTCTCTCAAGAATAGAACTATTTCAGCAAAAGAACGATTACTCAGAGTTAGGTTTCTTTGAAAACACCCCGAAGAGATAGATCACTGAGTCGTGAAAATATTCGGATAATCTAGTCTCGACTATCTGAGTACGTTGTGTAATTCAATTGGGCACGATATTTTTAAATTGCCCTTTCATACTACTATTAAAAAATATTATCTACCACAAGACCAAATGAAGCAATTATTTTATAAAAAAAAAACTAAGTGAAGTTATAAAAATATTCCTTCAACATCTTTATGCATTTCCATTTTACATTATTCATAGGGTATTTAATTCTTTTATCAGGCTGTCCAACCGAGCTGTCTTTCAATCGAATGTCATCAAGTGATTTAACCGTCGGTCACCCATTTACATACATTTACGACCACAATGGACTATATGGATCGAACCACAGAGCGCGGAATCACTGCGCCGCGCCGCGCCGGTAGCATCTGGATGGCCAGTACTAATAAAGTTAGTGGGGTCGAAACTGTTTTGAGTACATTACTTCTGTAACGGACCCAAAGCTGTCAGTTTCTATACGTCATTTGAGACGTAGTGCGAGTAAGGCCGTTTGTCCACCTTCACTCCAATAGGATGTCAACGAGAACGAGATGACAGCGGCGAAGTAGCGATACATACATTTACTATGGCCGCGTGTCCACCGCACGCTGTCACCGGGAGGTCACGCTTGGTTCAAATAATCTCGTTTATTGTTCATGTCCCGTGAACGGTGGCGTGTGTACAAACGGTGTAAGGCACTTTGAACACGGCACGGTTTCTTTACGGTGCGCATAAACCGCGCCTTAGAAAAAACGTGTTTGTTAACAAGGTTTCATACAGATCCATATAGCACTGACGACCGCCTACACACGGCGAATAAACCGTAGTTTTTCACGGCAAGAAAAACGTGTGGCCTTAGGCCCTGTTCACGTACTTTTGCAATGAGACTAGCGTCAAGCGACGTGCGTGCGTCACCTGGTATCGTCCGTAGCTCCGCAAGTTGTGTCGTGGCATGCTCTAAACAATTTCTTTCATTTGTGTTGACAATGGCCACCACTAGCAGAAGCCGCCTCGGCGGCTCCATGCTCTGTGGAATGAACCTTGAAAATATTGGAGGCGGGAATGTTACATTTACATATTCAGGGACGATCAAAGAAAAGGATAGTTGAAAGGTGGTATATTGATGAATGAATCTATTGACTTTTATTGTGGGTGAAAACTCCTTTTCAGTCTATTCTTTTTTTGTGTAGATAGTCAGGCTTGTATTTTGGAGGCAACGTTTTGTTATAGACGATGTGAAAGTTCCAAGACAAGTTTTTTTTTTCCTAATATAGTAGAATAAAACGTTACGATTTGTTGAGGCATTCCTAAGTTTTTTTTTTTTTTAATAAGAGAGACCTACTTTGTTGCTACTTTCAGATCACTGTCCTTAGCTATCACAAAATTAATGCTACTTTTTTGCGAAATATTTTTCCCTCCAAAATATTAGTCACAAAAATTCTACTTTGCTTAAAATAAACAATCAATCTGCCTGGCCTTTTCCCGACTATGTTGGGGTTGGCTTCCAGTCTAACCGAATGCAGCTGAATACCTGTATTTTACATGGAGCAACTGCCTATTTGACCTCCACAACCCAGTTACAGGGTAATACGATACCCCTTGGTAAGACTGGTTGTCAGACTTTCGGGCTTCTGACAACCCGTAACGACTGTCAAAGATCTACGAATGACAGCCGGGACCAACGGCTTAACGTGCTTTCCGAAGCACGGAGAGTCTTGGTATGTAAAGATGGTCACCCATCCACGGACCAACCGCGGCAAGCGTAGCTTAACCTGATCGATCGACCCGTATGGCTGTTATTACTTAGCCACAAGCCTCTCTTTGCTTAAAATAAACGTGAGGTGAAAATTCCCTAATATCACTGTATGGGCTACAAACAGTAAAGGATCATAAAATATCACTTTAGTTCACTTAGACAAATTACTATACTGGACTTGTTTTCTTTGCTTTCACTCAGTTTTATTGCTAGTCTCTATATCTGTATAACTAATTCAATTCAATCTACTGACCACCCGCCGTGCACTGAGTGGTGCCAACTAATTTGATAAGTGAACTTTATTTGTTGTGATTGAAATAATTTTCTTTTATTGCATTTTATCGTTTAGTTGTAATAGATTTTGTTAACTAAATGCTCAGCTGGACCAGTAAGTATTTACCTAATCAGCCTATAATATACCCACTGCTGGGGCACAGGCCTCCTCACAGTGTAGGCCGTATTCCACCACGCGGGCCTAGTACGGGTTGGTAGACATCACATGTCTTCGATTTTTTTTTGTTCTAGGACATGCCGGTTTCCTTGCAATGTTTTCCTTCGCCGTTTTGAGAGCATTGGCGATGAAATAATTTACACAAAGTGCCTGACTGGGTTCGAACCGACAACCTACAACTCGTAAGTCGCGGCCACCACTGAGCCACCACTGCTCTCAGTAGGTATTTGAAAAACTTAATTTTATGTGAAACGAGTCAAAAGTTGTATCTTTCATACATACCCTTTTGTACTTTCGACGTGACCCTCTTAGGCAATTTAGGTCAACAGCTATCGCTGGTTGGCTACGAGGCTTAGAAAAAGCAAATAAAAAAAAATCACACAGCCACAAAAAATTATATATTTTCGTAACATTATAATAACATCGCACGTGTGCTATGCAAATGCCGCAACCATTTCCTTATGCAGGTTGTGGGGAGACAATCAAATTATGTATATGGCGCAGTTATTTTTCTTAATAAAATTCACCAAGCACGTTATTTGGTGAATTTCGACACATGAATTTTACCGGCAATACATGCAATTGCATTGTGACGCGAAGGAATATCATTTTGCATTTATCTGGTAAAACTCGAATTTTATTGTGAAATGTCCCTTTGTTGAGGAGATGACAATTCAATTCCACAGGCAGATTTTTTCTCAAATTAAATGTTTCATACATCGAGTATTCTGCAACACATGACACATAAAATGCACCGTCGTTATTTACATGTCATTGCTTATTTTATTTGAACGAAGCCCGGTCGGTGTCGGTTCGGGGTACCTAGTATACTGTAGCAGTGCAACAAAAATAAAATGTCCAATTTTTGAACACCTCTGTAACATGCAAATGCTTCTTGGCACGAATATGCCTTTGTTTTGACTGTAGATACTACCTACTACACTATGTGAATATACCGGCCATCTTTTGCATATTGTGGTAGAGAATGGGTTAGTTTATTATATGAATATGGGTAGCAGTGGTTTTTTATCAGCTGATTCGTTGTTTTATAATATTGTCAGTAAACATTTCTGTCCGTCAAAAAATACACCAAAAGCTAGTAAGTAAACCAAGGTAACCACGTCATAAGGGGTAGTTTAACACATTCGCAGCCGTGTAGGTCACCGGTGACCGCGAACAATAGATTTTCTATTGTGTCTGTTGTCTGGCAGTCAAGATGTTAATAAAGAGAGATCGATCGAAATAAGATCTTCCAGATCACTAAATCCCGAACAAAACAAGAGCCTTAACGAAATCGCCTTCGTTAACGGAGCATTGAGATAAAAATAACCAAGTTAGAGCTCCGAACGCTCAATTACCTGCCCATCAAGTTATCAACGAAGCGCAAATTTCCCGTGATAGCGTATTTCCGAAAATCCCTTATCTCCAGTCCGTAGGGAAATTGAAATCGAGGGAAAAATTTAAACCACCGTATATCATTTCTGTATTGTCACTTTTTATGTCAATATACCAGCTTTGGCAAGGAAAGACAAAGATTGCTAATAAAAGTGCAAACATAAAATGTTTTATGTATTTTTTGTATATAGGGGCATTTCACGTGAAGCGGACAAGAAAAAAAATGTCAGGTTTTGGATTTTGTTCATAATTGGGTTAATTGTACTTCCATGGGAGCTGAAAAATCGTACGTCGTTTTTTTTTTTTTTTGTTGCCTAGTTGCCAATTTATGCGACTTCAAAGAATTATCAAAATTTGAGGAACTGATTTTTCGATAGCTCTTAATGAAGTTAACCAGATGGATTGAGTAATAAGTAAATAGTGTTTATTTGAGAATATAAATTGTTTTTCTTGGAAATTGATTAAAATTTGTTTTTTTTATTTTCTTATAAGTAGTAAACCGGAAGTTAAAAATAAAAATCTGTTTTTTTTCAACTTCACATTTTTTTATATTTTTTATTTTTACCTGAAAACATACCTTGTAGTATAGAAATATCATGTGAAAAATTTCAGAATGGTATCTCGATTCGTTTAGAAGATAGATGAACTAAAGTACGAAGGTGCCGTATGACGCGAAGTACTGGGCGGTTCTTTAGTATGGAAGTCATACTCGCCAACGCAAGAAAACGATTCATATCATTATAAAATCGAATCGTATCCTGTTGTGACCTGTAGCGCCATCTCTTATCTACCAAAAATATCACTGACACTTCACCCGCAATCGACGTTAAATGTTAGAAAGAGATAGATAGCTATTGCTTAGCTTTTATCGCGGGCTTTGAGCGCGTCGACCGAATCAAGAAATTCCGTAACGAAAATAAATTCTACACCCCCTACTCCGACCGGCACAGCGCAGCGGTGCGGCGTTGAAAGCCGTGCATCGTCTAACGTCGTTTCAGTTCGGCAGACTTCGGCACGGTGTTTATGTGCGTGCGACTAGACGTATGCGTGTAGGCTGTACGAAGCTCGCATAAGTTGATAAAAAAATGTTATGCAATAGCTTACCGCGGCAGTCCCCGAGTGCCACACGTATTTTTTTTTATGGATGGGAATCCATCAAATGAGTCCTAGCTCTGGGTGGAGCGGAAGGGAGTGTCAGACTCTTACTGACTAAAACCCATCCGTGTTCCTTAGCGGTAACCCTTTCGGACAATCCCGCACCCCCGGCAGTCTTCGGCCCTAGCAGGCCCCTTCCTTTTTGCTGACATCTCTTTGAGGCGCGCGTGGAACACGTACGCGCCGTCCGGCACGGGCCTGGTCCTGATCGGACGGTGAGCTACCCATTACTCTCGGTCCGCAGGCCCGCGCCTACGGTGGCCGGGAGTCGTCACGCGGCTTCCGTGGCGGCTGGGACGTGAGGCTCTCTCCCTCAGCCATCCCGCCACCTCCTTCGCTAGCATGACTTCTTCACAGAAGGAGGTGACTGCCTCACACTCCCTCTCGCCCCGGACCATGGCTTGCTGCTGCTTGCTAACTGGCGCAGAATTTCTTGATCTGCTGCTGCGGTGTCCGTTTGTGTCGAAATAGTTTTATGTTTATCGTCATCGGGAACAAACAATTCATTCTGAGTGTTTTGCGAATATTCACTCGATGTTTGGCTGCTCTGCTACTACACAAGATCGATATTGGTTTCTGGAGGTATTTCTTTCGACAGGCGTAACCTGCAGTACGTACACACGTAAACAAAAGAAGAAACTCCCCACTTCTCAGCTAAATTTGTTGAAATTTTTCTAACATTGGTAGACGTCGAATGAGATGGTAAGTTAAAAGGGTTATAACACCGATTACCGTAGTAATTCATAATACATAAGATTATTACACAATTTATTTTAACACAACACTGCAAACGCGTAGCGGCCAAAGTGACGACTAAATAAATAACGGTCAAATCGAGTGATGCTTGCAGGCGTCGCTATGGTGTCTCTTTCTAACATTTAATGTCGATTGCGGGTGAAGAGTCAGTGATATTTTTGGTAGATAAGAGATGGCACTACAGGTCACAACAGGATACGATTCGATTTTATAATGACATGAATCGTTTTCTTGCGTTGGCGAGTAAGACTTCCACACTAAAGAACCGCCCAGTACTTCGCGTCATACGGCACCTTTGTACTTTAGTTCATTTATCTTCTAAACGAATCGAGATACCATTCTGATATTTTTCACATGATATCTCTATACTACAAGGTATGTTTTCAGGTAAAAATAAAAAATATAAAAAAATGCGAAGTTGAAAAAAAAACAGATTTTTAATGTTAACTTCCGGTTTACTACTTATAAGAAAATAAATAAAACAAATTTTAATCAATTTCCAAGAAAAACAATTTATAATCTCAAATAAACACTGTTTACTTATTACTCAATCCATCTGGTTAACTTCATTAAGAGCTATCGAAAAATCAGTTCCTCAAATTTTGATAATTCTTTGAAGTCGCATAAATTGGTAACTAGGCAACAAAAAAAAAAAAAGACGTACGATTTTTCAGCTCCCATGGAAGTACAATTGACCCAATTATGAACAAAATCCAAAACCTGACATTTTTTTTCCTGTCCGCTTCACGTGAAATGCCCCTATATGTAAATGGTACACCACAGACTACCTGTAGTATTGTCTCTCCTTTCTCCCTTAATCCATCAAAAGGTCGCTTTAAAGGCTTAAAAGATCGCTTTTACCGATAAGACCGCCCATTGTGTCACCCCTTGTCAAATTTCTACATTTATATCTGTAACTAGATTCTGCCCGCGACTACGTACAGTCGCCAGCAAAATTGCATGGGTACCTTAGTGTCTATTTTCCCGTGAACGTTTGAATTCAAGTTTTCGAAAATAAACTAGATGGCGTTGGTTTCTTCACAACTATGACTAATTTACGAAACGTAAGTAAGGAGTTAGGAAGAAACGTATTAAGTAGGATTGAGCAAAGAGTTATAAGGCTAATACATTTATCTAATAATTACATTACATTTACCAGCATACGTAGCTTAAATGATAAAAATAATAAAAGAAACCGATAGGACTATATTTATTAAGCTAACGAGTGGGTATTTTAATAATTAATTTAATATTCGAATTAGTTGTTACTTAGCACCTACTTATAAATTGATATTCAATTTTAACATAGTGGTTAATAATTAGGAACAATTTTCTTTAAAAGAAACTATTAATTATAAATTGTTTGAAGAGACAAAAAGAAACTACAATTTTTTTTATCATATAAAGCAAAGCAACGCCATCTAATAACAGCATAATTGAATTTTGTTAGTCGTTAACTGGTTTTACGCTAGATGGCGTCATTTCTCGCTTCATACGATTTTGTTTCTGTACTACCCATGCACTTTTGCAGCCTATCGTACCTACGCATGAAATTTCACTCTCCCCCCATTAACCCTCTTAGGGGTGGAATTTCGAAAAACCCTTTCTTAGTGGATACCCACTCTTCAAAAAGAACACACCCTCCAAACATGTCTCTAGGACCAGCGGTTTAGGCTGTGCGTTGATATATCAGTCAGTCAGGACTTTAAAATGTATACAAGGTGTTACAGAAGGTTCGCTATCCATTTGCATAAAATTTTAAGACCTAATATAACTTATCATAATTTTGTTTGGCATAATTATATTTTCGCATAATATAATTACGCATAACAGCTTACGCATAATTTTTTTAAGCATAATTTCTCTAATCATAATAATGATTAAGCATAATATTGTAAAGCATAAAATTAAGCATAAAGTTCTAAAGCATAACTTTTTTAAGCATAATATCCTAAAGCATAAATTTATTTACGCATAATGATATTAAAACATATTTTTATAATAATAATAATAATAATAAATTTATTTGTTAGAATATTGTTGTTACAAGGTCTTACATACAATTTTACGTCCAAAATATTCTGCTGTTTCCAGCGTACAAATATTTTCAAGAAATGAAATTAAATTAAAATCAATTGTTAAAACCATGTAATTTAAAAAACTAACAATCTTAAAATAATAATATGTACAAGTATATAAAAAGGGAGGGAAAATAATCAAAGGGCGTCAAAAAATTCGTCCGCATCACTGTCAACGGGAAACGTGCCCAAAAGGCTGGCAGCATTGCCACGTTGTATGGCAATGCTGATTCTTTGGCCAAAAAATAGGCCAGCCCTCTGGTCACGTGATGAGTCGACCAACCGCTTGGCGATGTCTTGGAATACTAAGTGGGCACTCGGGCCCCATGGCCCTAGTGTTTCAACCCCAAACGGCTCAAATATGTAAGTTCCAAAGAGATTGGAGTATTTGCGCCGTTTGAGGTTTTCCGCACCTGCAGCAGCCGCCCCAGCACAGCTTACCGTGCTTGGAAGATGGGATGGCGCAAGGGTGTCGACACACGTTGCATCCCACACCAAAGGCCTACCTACCTTCCAAGGCATTATAGTCATCCCGTCTGGTCTCTTACCATCATCGCGTGCCAAACCATTGGGTTCTAAAACAGCTGGCACCCCAGCGGTGACAAGAGCACGACGGATGATGTCATTGATGCTGGCATGCCGTGCTATCCGGCCTGCGCTTTTACTGCAGGATAAGCCATGGTGTCCGAGGCAGTCGACACCTTCACCGCATTGGCAGCGATGCGGAGCCACGCAAGGGGCGCCCAGACGCAAACAAGTAGCGAGCCGGAAGGTGGTGTCACCCAGCAATGTGCCTATGTTGGGTGACGGTAGTGCCTGAAGCCAGAGACCCGACTCCCACTCACCCACAGCCAATAGCCGCTCAGCGGCGCTGGAACATCGAAATTCCCCAACGCTCCGCGGCGCACGCGATGACGTATCGCCACGCGCTAGATGGCCGCACTGAACAAAACATTTTTTTGTTTACTAGTTGGCGACGGGCGTAATCTCAAGTTATGTTTTTATTAGAGCATATGAATGTCCCTTTCGGGTGGTATTAAGTGTTTGTTGACATTTCGTCTCTAATTTATTATATTCATTGGTAAATATTGATTATGGTTGAAAAAAAAAAAAAAACATTATGTGAACTTTAAACATTGTTATTTCAAAAAGTAAATCGATACCATATATATTTTATGGCTTTTATTGGTGGAAGGGTTCTATCTTCATACGAAAAAAAAATACAAACACACCTCATAGTAAAAAAATACTTATTTACGCCTTAAAGTTTTTCTGGAACAGATGTTACGTGTGACGTCGCAAATTCACAGACTGACTTTGACAAATAATTTCTTAACCACAGATACATTTTTGACGGCCAGTGTTGCATTTTTTAAGGCAGATATTCTCGATCGTTCAAATAGAAAAGAGAAAACCGATCCAAAACACAGTGGGTTAAAGGGAATAAGCAATAATATGACGACACAGTACTATCACCCCATATGGGGTGATGCGCCGCCAAGCCTGTCAAAATTGTTCCACCCATTTGGGGTGATGCGCCGCCAAGCGGATAGGCGGGCACGCTCAGCAGTATTGGTGGACGTATTAATAAGATTATTCCGTACCAACCTGCAGAGCGGCTCATCCCACTGCCTCTGGGAAGATAGGTTCGCGGGCCGATCTGTATCCGGGCAAGCCATTTTCCAGGCGTTCTCCGCGTCGGCCAAGCACGGCACTTCAGAGTCAACCAGGGAGGGGGCTAAAATCTTCCCGGTCAACTTTTCGGTGCTGTGGACAGAGGACAGGAACGCCGGTAAGCTAATACTGGTAATTTTGCGGACGCCGAGGCCACCAAAGCGGATGGGTAGTGTGGCTTGCAGCCACGCTCGGTCGTCCAAGGCCACATTTAGAATTGACGTTAAAGTGCTGCGAATAATTTGGTCAATTTTGTCCAAGAGGTGTGGCTGCTTCCATAAAGGGGAAGAGCGTAGAAAATACATAAAATTTGGGCCAAAACAACAGTATCTAATTAGGGTGAATGCCGAATGTAGATTAATTTTGGAGAGTCTGTCCGAAATGTCGTTGAACTTTTTAATTTTTTCTTCGATGAAAGGAGGAAAACTATCTTCCAAAATTGGGGAACCTAGGAGGTGCAGAGAGCTTTTTTCTAAAATTTTTATTTGTGGGGCTATTGCATTAAATTTTTCTAGGGTCAATTGTCTGTCGGTAATGTCAGAAAGGTAAATTTCGCATTTTGAGGGGTTAAGGTACAAGCCAATAGATTTAAATTCCTGTTTGAGAAGTTGTAGGTCATTCAAAACGGTGTCTACATCACCTCCTAGCGTTCCATCATCTAGGTACCACAAGTTGAATTTTGAATTTAGTTTCTGGATGATTGGATGAATAACCAAGCTGAAAATGACAGGCCCTAGAGGGTCACCTTGTTGGCATCCTACTGCAGATTCCAAAACATTGTCCTTATATAATAATTTGGAAGGGTGTCTGTAACACTGCCACATGAAACCATAAATTTCGGGTAATTCCTTTTTGACTTCAGCCAACAGAGTGTCCCTGTTTACAGAATTAAAGGCGTTCTTCACGTCAACCTTGAGAATGACCTCACCTTTGTTCGATCTTATAAAAGTGGAAAGGGCATGAACGGCAGCCTCACAGCCCCCTTTTGAGCCAAAACCAAGCTGCAGGGGCTGAAACTTAGCTGTAAGCGATTGGCTATATAGCTTGCAGCATATTTTGGCTGCCGTACGCCTGTAAGTGCAACCAACAGCGATGGGACGAATGCCGCCGTCCCTCTTGCGCAGGGCACATAGGTTGGCCCCGTACAAGACATCGACGACAGCCTCGTTCACACCGCCGGTGAGCATGAGGGTAATAAGGGCCGCAAGCTCCTTCAAAAGCGACTCACCAGCTTCACCGGCGCCTGAACTCAGTAAATCCTTGAGATGTTGTGGAGTCAGGCCGTCGAGACCGCCGGCGGAACCATTTCGGAAAGAGCTCATGGCTGCCATTAACTGGGGGGCCGAAACATTTAGAAAGGTTGAATTTAGATCGGGAGGGTCGGGGGGGTCGGGGAAGGTGAGGCCATCCGCAGGCGCTGGGTGTTTACTCTCTAGAGCTGATAGCGTTTCTGGAGAGTAAGGCGCCACCACATCGCTGCTGAATAGTATCCTGGCCGCTCCCTTGATGTCACCTTCACTTAATTTTGATTCTACATGTGAACACAAGCTTTTTTGTGATTGGTTGTTAAATGCAGGTAATTTTGGATCTAAAATTAGGGTCGAATTGTGACAGTTGTCTTTAATTTGGTTTGTTAAGGATTTTTTAGTTGCTAAATTTTTCTGGACATGTAGAATCCTATAAGGGAAGGTCAGTAATTGCTCCCAGGCACTTTTTGAGTTCTCCTGGGTTGCAAGACGGAGACACCGCGACAAATTCAGTGCAACAGACCGTCTCGCGCCCCGGGGAACTCTCTTTAAAACCGGTGTAGAATTTTTGAATTTTGATAGCGTTTGCCACAAGGTTTGGTCTGGAGTTGTTGATGTTGGGGATGTAGCTGGGGGGCACAAAGGTACACTAAGTGATTTGTGAATCTTGCCATAGTGTATCTTCAGCCCCCGTTCGCCTTTAAAAAAGCGTGCCTGTGAGCAATACGGGCATCTCACCAGCTGAACATCAAGCGATGTAGCAGGTTGACTTACACTGTTTCCGGCGTCGCTACAGCCGGCATTGAACATATATATATAAAAACGCGCTTAAATTTACAGTAAAACTTACCTAAAAATATAAAAATAAACTATATATACACGCACTCAAAAAAAAATAAACTAAAAACACTATTTTCATTATTTACAAAATGTCACAATGGAATTGTCAATTTTTTGACGATTGCGGCGCAGTCGCGCTCGGGGCCTGGGGCGCTGCGCATGCAGGGCGCAGCCTTCACACCCGTTACCTTGGCTGCAAGCGTCGCGTCAGGAACTCGAACTAGTCTCAAAAACCGGCGTAGTTTTCTCTGTTAGCTTCTCGTTCACGCAAAATTTCAGTGAATTCGGCAGGGCAAAGGCCTCCCTCTCCTTGTTCCACACTATTCTATCTTTTGCTAGACAGCCAGGCCTTACGGTAGGAGTCAAGCTCGTCCCAGCATCTTCTCCTTGGCCTGGCGCGATGTCTTCGTGCGTTTCTGTACAGATTTAGGTGACGAAGAAAGATGAAATTGTCTTTTTCTTGTAAAATGAATGTAGGTACCTAATACGACAAAAGTAGCTATCACTCGTTTTAAAAGAAACGATTATCAAACTATAAACTATAAACTAGTTCTTCCTATACGCGATAGGGGGTGCCCTTCGCTCGCCCTTGGATCTTATGTCGACGGAGCCCCGCTTCGCGGGGCCCCTATTTCTGTGTAAAGGGTTTAAAGTAACCTAACCAAACCGAACCTCGGGGTGCCCTTCGCTCGCCCTTGCATCCTATGTCGACGGAACTAGTTTAGCCTAGGCTAAACTAGTTTGTCCTGAAATCGGGTTTGGCCGGTAACATATACACGAATTGCCATACAGTAAACTTATTTTTTAAATAAATTTATTTTTTCGCTGTAGGAAGCATGAAGCAAGCAAGCATACAGCATGCAAGCAAGCATGCAGCAAACAAGCAAGCATGCAACATGCAAGCAAGCATGCAGCATGCAGCATTCAAGCGCTCGCTCTTGCATCCTATGTCGACGGAGCCCCGCTTCGCGGGGCCCCTATTTCTGTGTAAAGGGTTTAAAGTAACCTAACCAAACCGAACCTCGGGGTGCCCATCGCTCGCTCTTGCATCCTATGTCGATGGAGCCCCGCTTCGCGGGGCCCCTATTTCTGTGTAAAGGGTTTAAAGTAACCTAACCAAACCGAACCTCGGGGTGCCCTTCGCTCGCTCTTGCATCCTACGTCGTCTATTGCGTTCGTTGAGTTCGGGTGCGGTAACGGTAACGGAAATAATTCGGAGTATTGAAAATCGGAATGTCGTTTTTTCGGACCGTGAACCCATCGAGCATTTGATTCTTCGAATATATGAAAATCGGAAAACAAACAAGTCACATTTATGACTTTCGGTAAAATAAATTTCGTGATTTTTAATAATAGACATTATGATTCTTAGGTATTATGAAATTCGGACTTTTGAAAATCGGAACATCGAAATTCGGAATAAAATATTTCGGACTATTTGGGTGTTCCCGTTTCAATCAGTTAACTTCTATCTGAGGAATAACCGCCATATTTATTTCTCATAATAGAAGTTAACTGATTGACATATTTTTTTATACAAAAACTGTCAAAACATCTAATATATTCTTCAGATAAAAGTTATCTCGCGATTGAATAATCGTTTAAGTTACATAATGTTATGTATAAATTATATCAATTGTATGCCTAAATATTATTATGCTAATAGTCATTAGGCCTACTAACGTTATGCTAATAGTCATTAGGCCTACTAACGTTATGCGAATCAAATTTATGCCAAAACAAATTAGTTTTTAAGATGATTATGCCAACATAAAATGTATGCCTAAAAAAGTTATGCCGAAGTATTATTATGCCAAAACAAATTGTGCCAAAATCGTTATGCCGAAGTATATTAGGACAAAGAACATTATGCGAAAAGAAGGGATCCCGTTACAGAAAGGGTATATCAATACAAACGGATTGAAGAGTGTATCTGGTCTAGAATCCCTGTACAAAATTTCAGCTCAAAAGCAGTAACTTTGAAAATGCTTAATATTTTTTTATTTCGTTAGTTTATTAAATTGAAATCATAACAAACGTGTCACCGCACTACGAGGGTCATTATCCATTATCTGTAGTGTGTCTGTGCGCCTAGTACACGCACATCACGCCGCCGCGCGCCAGTGCAGCGCCGTAATGTCGAAATAAAAAAATATTAAGCATTTTCAATGTTAATGCTTTTGAGCTGAAATTTTGTAAGAGGTTCTAGACCAGAAACACTCTTCAACCCGTTTGTATTGATATACCCATTCCGTAACACCCTGTATATATAGATATGTATTGTGTATAATAAAGAGTTTTTCTATTCTATTCTAATATAAATGTAAAATAAAAATGGTTCACGAAATCTCTCAAATAATCTGTCAAATATGTTTTGTCTAACCAGGACAACATAACTTTATTGTGGTAATAACTTAGAT
Source organism: Amphipoea oculea (assembly GCA_945859645.1). Classification (NCBI taxonomy): domain Eukaryota; kingdom Metazoa; phylum Arthropoda; class Insecta; order Lepidoptera; family Noctuidae; genus Amphipoea; species Amphipoea oculea. The sequence goes on from OX243876.1 coordinate 10,636,866, forward strand.
CCATAAAGTAGAAAGTATGGTAAAAATAATCTTCTAGTATTTTATTGGTTTGAGTTCAAAAGACAATCGTAGGGACAGATTATACTCGGACTAATTCCATAGGGAAGCGTGGCTTGAAATAAATGTATGTTCAATTACTGTTGTAATAGACATTAAGGTAGGCTTAAAGCCGTCCTTATATATTCAGAAAGGTATTTAATAATAATTTGGAACTAAAATAATTAAATGTTACCCACGTTAGTTAGGGACTACATAATTACTATGGCAGTTCCATTAATTTGTTGTAACCAAATGAATATCAGCTAAAACCTCGGGGCGTACCACCGGGGTTTTAGCCGGTTCAGATTAATCATTTAATTTCATTATTGTTACAGTTTGTGTTAAACTCGCATATTTATGTTATTAAACTTTAGCAATTATAGTTATCCATAATTACTTAATAGGTAATACGGGCTGGTGTTCGCAACTCTACGTCAATGCGCTTATTTTGTGTACAATTATTTAATACTAGCTGCGCCCCGCGGTTTCACCCGCGTAAATGTTGATCCCGTGGGAACATGGAGATAAGAAGTAGCCTATGTCCTTTCCCGGGACTCAAACTATCTCTGTACCAAATTTCATCTAAATCGGTTCAGCGGTTTGAGCGTGAAGAAGTAACAAACATATAACACACACACACACAAACTCATAAACTTTCGCCTTTATAATATTAGTGTGATTATAAATGCGAAAGTGTGTCAGTCTGTCTGTCTGTTACCTCTTTTCGCTTAAACCGCCGAGCCGATTTAGATGAAAGTTGGTATAAAGATAGTTTGAGTCCCGGGAAAGGACATAGGATATTTTTTATTCCGATATTCCCACGGGATCGAAACTTACGCAGGTGAATCCACGGGGCGCTGCTAGTGGCTAATATTATAACATGAATGGTTACTTTATAACATAAGATCACGCCTTGTTTCCATGAAAGGCTGGGCAGAGTTGTACCTATAGTACACCCACATTTCGGTAATTATGTTTAAGTCCCATGGAATAGGAGGCCGGGCCGGGCACACTCCCAGACTTCTACTATTGAGAAATTCTAGATAGAAAACCCCAACAACACATTGCACGACCATTTTTTTTTTATGGATGTGAAATCATCAAATGACCCCTCCCGCTCTGGATGGAGCGGAAGGGAGTGTCAGACTCTTACTGACTAAATCCCATCCGTGTTCCTTCCTTAGCCCTTTATGTTCCGGGGTAGCGGTAACCCTTTCGGACAATCCCGCACCCCCGGCAGGCTTCGGCCCTGGCAGGCCACTTCCTTTTTGCTGATATCTCTTTGAGGCGCGCGTGGAACACGTACGCGCCGTCCGGCACGGGCCTGGTCCTGATCAGACGGTGAGCTACCCGTTACTCTCCGTCCGCAGGCCCGCGCCTACGGTGGCCGGGAGTCGTCACGCGGCTCCCGACGCGCGACGCCCGGAGCGTCTTCCGCGGCGGCTGGGACGTGTGGCTCTCTCCTTTAGCCGTTCCGCCACCTCCTTCGCTAGCATGACTGCTTCGCAGAAGGACCCGAAGGCCCGACCTGGGAGTCGAACCCAATACCTCATGCTCAGCACTAGCGCTTGTGACAACTAGACTAACGAGGAATGGTTCCTAAACACAGTATGATTTTATCAGTGGAAACTTGCAAATGGTCTTCAAATGCATATTGTTTAAGAGCACTGCTTAAATTTGCTGTAAGTTTCCCGAACAGAATAAAATAAAAATGATCAAGTATGTAAGTTAAGTATTATATAATCAAGTATCGAAATAATTACCTCCTTAAAAATATGTAATTCTTTCCCCCTTACTAATAAACGTTGTATAGCATCTGTATGGAATGAATGATGATGAATGTGGAATGCAAATAAAGTATTGAGTATACACAACGCTTTGTCTCTTCTTTCGAAAGTAAACTTACTGACGACTGAAAGAGAGAAATCGGTGTGTAACTATTCATCTGATATAATACGTTTATTAGTAAAGGGTTAAAGGAAGTAGAACATCGTAAGATCGTGCTTTAACATAAAAGTTTCCAACATGCTTTTATTCTACAAATTCAATCTAGCGTTAAACTCAATCTGTATGTCGTTCTATCCTTAAAAGCGTGCCACCTTTACAAATTGTACTGCACTCTCACGTTTGTGGACTTAGCAGGAGCCCACTTTGAGCTAAAAGAGTTTAAAATGTACAAGTAATTCCACCGTGTGGACTTTACTAAGTAAATGTCGGGAGTATGCCAACTTGTTGCAATTAACTTGCTTTTAAGGGTTCAAATTTAACTCTAACGTGCTGTTAAAAATAACTTTGTAAGGTCATTTAAAATGTACAGTCAGAAACATTACTTGCTAAGCAAACTGACATCCTACGTCAATTTGTTGTGCCTTAGCCATTTTACATCGACAGTCGAATGTTTCAGTACAAAACTGGAATTAAACTAACTTGATTACACGCACAATACTAATATCCGTGCAAACCTATCGACTAATGTATTCAAACTTCTACGGCTACTTAATGTTATAAATAAATCTAACATAAATAAATTAGATCAATACCTTATAGTACTTCAAATGACAACAAACGTCTAAAACAAATTGAATTGTATTTAATTGAATCTATATCCTATAGTGCACGTGAAAGTTGTACAAAACACAAGAAAACTTTACCAATAGAACGAAAACAATGAAAACAAAATTTTCGTCGAATAAAAGAATAATATTTATTATTGCTTGGGAACTTCGTTAATTAAATTTCGAAGTTACACGGTGAGAACGGTTGTCACAAAATATATAAACAGGTACAGAAGGCCGGCTCTGTACAACGAACGAAAACATGCGTACGCACACATAGATAGACGCGTTCGTACGGCGAGCTCAAACGAACGCCAGTCGCGAGTCCGCTGTGTTGAGCTCGTAACAAATATAAATAATTACAGAATTATAATCATTAGAATCAGCAAGACAACTCCTTGAGTCAGAATTGGCTTCAAATGTCATGATTTTATGAAATAGTCAGTCAATAGGATAATAAATGAACTTAGAGAGATTGATTAATGATTTTTATGATTTTAATTCTATTTAAATAAATATTTGTTACAGCCGCAAATGATAAAAATGATGAAATGATGATGAGGTAGACTGGTAGAAAATGCCTAAGGCATTAAGTCCGCCTTTGTACAGTTTTTACTTGTGCATAAAGTTTTAATAAATAAATAAATATTTATAGATCAACATATGAACTGCATATTGCAAAAAACGTAATATTTGTACAGTGGGCTTTGACGCTTTCGCCTTAAGTTATGAGTTGAGCTACACGATAACTGACAAAATTGCTTGCACTGACTGAACAGGTCCACTCAAATCTGTGTAGTTCTTTCCTCAAAATACAATTTCAGACACTAATCTACATGGTCCTCACATGATCTGACCAAGATTACTTTAGGACTTTAAAAGAGACTTCGACCGCTATGTTTGGTTTGTCGCCATGTCTTCTTAGGGATACTCAGATAGGAAAGTTCGACTACATCTAGCTTATTTTTTTTTAATATGTTGTGTAAAAGTGATTCCGGTATCCTATTTACGGAATAAACAATTTCATTGCATTTAAATTCATTACGTAAAGTTGTTTTATGTAGCTGACCTTCTGTCTATCTATTTATTTTGTGCGGGTGTGTCCGAATTCGGGACAAATCCCGGATTTAAATGGATGCCAACATGGGTCGAAGCAGTAGGTTTGGTCTGCTTCCGTGCTGAGAATACCAAGTGGTATAAACAAGAGTATTTCGATTTTATTACTACTGTTCCGTTTTTGGGTATGACGATTTAACCCTTGTTTTTGCGTTATTATTCTTTCAAGCAAATATTTTATTTAACACTCTCACCGCCATGCGGTCCGGCCGCGGGGAACATTTATTTGACCAACTTTGTTTTTTATTGCCTTACATTATGTACAGCTTGTGCTGAAGTTAAAGGGGTTTTTTTTTCATTTAATTGAGTTATTTACCTACATAGCTTCATCTGCTGGTGAACAGTTTTCTTTTCACAACATAGGTTTGTTGATTTTATTTTGCTTTGTTTGATCTCACGCTGGTGGTTATGTATAAATTTGAGTATTTCATTTTTTATGATTTTAAATTAATTAAATTTTAAAACAATCGAGCAAGCAGAGTTTACCGCGCATCAATGGTCGGGCAGTAACCCACCAGACACGACAACCGCCTGGTCGGAGAATCCTCCCTTTTCTATGGAGGATGAGTGAATTTACTTCAATATGTTAAAAATTAACAAAAAGTTCCGATCAAACTTTAAATCCATCCTCTGAACAGTTTTATCCTAAAATGGCTAGGTGACAAGAACCAACACACAGTAACAAAGTTTAGAAGTTTTGGTGTTGACATACTGAGTGTGACAATAAGTAGAAAAGTTTTGAGTGTTAAGTTAGCAAAGGTAGAACAACCCTCTCCGTGTAACTTAGAATGAGAAACATTAAATGCGGTTTTCATCTTTAAATGTAACTTAGTTGGTAGGTGAATTTATGAAATACAATCAGTTACAAACGAATGTGGGTGTGTGTGTCTATAGTATAGAAATGACTCATAAGAATAAGGCCGTAAGTTAAACAAAAGTGTCAATCTATTGCTTTGTGAGAATGACCCTCCATTTGTGGCCGTTACTGTACCGTCGAAACGAAAAATTGGTACTTCAATATTTCGCAAAAATAAATAGATTAACTACTGTACGTTTGAAGCAATGTTACATGCTGCCTATGTAGTACTAGTAAATTAAATGAGGTTGTCATTCAATTTCCTACTTATCAAATGGCAAAAAAAAACAGTTTTAGAAATCAGAAAATAATTAACTTTTCATGAAAGTGTTGCGGTTGTAGGAACCATTGCAAAACTAAACAAAATTATTCATTCCTAAGCAAAGCTTTCGTCCAATTTGAAATTCTAATAAGTTCGTGGTAGCTTTTATTGATGAGCTGCTTCCATGCAAAATTTTTCAGTGAAAAATGAAAAATATACAATTTACATTTTTGTTTGGTTTGAATCAGTTATGATGAATGTTTTTAGCATACAACCCGTCAAAAGAAGTATAATTTACACAGTATGCAACTTGATTTTGCTCAATTTTGTTTAGATTTTGTAATCAAAGGTATCAAGCTTTGATGAGTTTAGATGGTAGCCCATACTACGAAATGACAATATTGTCCCAAAACTCGATATTTCCAACTGTTTTATGATTCTAAACTATTGCTTTAAGAAAAAAGGTTAATGACCCATTTTTTGTTAATCTTAAATTATATTTTTTTGGCTTTATCATACTTAGACATAAAATACCCAGCCCCGCAGAGTTTTGCTAGCTGGTTCAAGTTTTGGTTCCGGCATGTCCTAGAACCAAATATTCGAAGACATGTGACATCCACCAACCCGCACTGGGCCCGCGTGGTGGATTACAGCCCACTCCCTCTCACAGAGAGGAGGCCTGTGTCCCAGCAGTGGGAACGTTATAGGCTGATTATGTTGTTATGTTGTTCAATTTGACCTATATATACTAAAAGATTTAATTTTTCCAAAACTTCAGTTTTAATAAGCATTTCCGACTGAAATAATTCTTGGCGTTTTAAAGGCATCGTAAAATCAAAATCATTTTATGTTAGGTCTGGACCCTTTCTCATCCAATCAGACCCTTTAATTTGGAAGGATATTGCCTCACGGAAAATGCTGGTCATTTTCGAAGTACAAAAGATTCTTTGAAGGTCAAGGCGAGTTTCTTGTTCGGGTAACATCGTAAAACGAAAGTTTTATGCATTAGGTCATTGTAGGTATATCGAAAGTTGTAAACTTTTGTGGTATCTTAACCTCATGTATACCTACTTGGTGAAGTTATAGACATGGAAATTATGTATATAATATTACATTCTACGTACGTAACGTAACTAAAATATACTATGTAACTGTAATAAATGATTGATACGTAAATTGTAATAATTAAAATAAATATTAAATATGTAATTCAATATATTATCATAAAATTTGCAGTGCCCTTACAGGGTACTTACATGTCTTAATACTGTGTCATGAAAGAATGAGGCACTAACCAGTGTTTTACATGTTGGCAAATAAATAAATATATTTAATTTTAAGTTAGCGTATATATATAGTAAGTTACAAATACTAAAGTTTTTTGTGTTTTTACTACAGGATTCTTTTTGATGGATTATGGGCATAAAATAAAAAAAATATTAAGATTTAGTTTGATATTTCATTGTACAACAATCAGATGCACATGACCACTATGAGGTTTTACATATGTAAAACCTCATAGTGGTCGTGCTGTAGCTTTCTGCTCCTGTCATTCTTGGTTCTCGAGAGAACAAAGAATGACAGGAGCAGACAGATAGCTGTCATAATTACATCCTACACGTTTACGAAGTCCGCGAAGCAAATACATTGGATTGCGATTACAGAGAACATTATTATCAATTCACACATCAAAAAACTTACACATCACACACACACACACCACACAAACATCACACATACACACGTAAGTACCATACCATACCTGAATTCACCTTTCTAGTCTCCACTCTGGAATTCGTACTCCGAGCCCCAAGATACAGACTAACTGTCTAGTTTGGGGCTCACTAGTTAATAATAATATATTGTATTTAAGCTACTCATGTCATCCGAACATAATGTTAACAAGTGAATCCTGCTTACTGTGTATTACCTGGACAATAAATATTTTTCTATTTTTTTTCTAATTACCAACAGTTTTTCCTTTATCTGATTTCGTTACCTCGACCGCGAAATGAGAGTACCGTTCCGAATTTTGTTTCTCCGGTTGTAAGTTCTACTGAAAATCCTTCACCAATAAATAGTCAGTTCTACGAAATAGTTACTTACCGGTGGAACGGTTTTCCGATAATAGTCTTTGTCGACGGTTCCTTCTACGAAAAAATCGACTATCGATTGAAATATTCGTCAAAACCAGCCAGTTCATCGGTAGCGTTACACGTGTCCTTACTGGGGCCGTATTACGATGTATTAATGCCATCATGTTTCCAGTGCGAAAAAAGAATGGTGCTATCGGTCATGTATAGCTCCGTCTCACTCTTACACTGGAATCATGATGGCATAAAACTGTCATAATACGGAATACCAATGTATTAATAATTAAAAAAAAATACTGAGAGCTCATTAATTCTATTCACTCCCTTTTATTTTCCGAACCCACAGGTTTCATAGAAATAAGTAGGTAAGTAATGAATGCACATACTAATTAGCAACTGTTATACTGTTACTTATTATAACTGTAACCGTATTATATTCGTCTGAATAGGAATGGAGGTAACACGAAGCGTGGCAGCTGCTCATTATGCCTCTAATTATACTAGAATCAAGAAGAACTGTGTTAATTATTTGATGTTTTGTTCGTGTTATTATAAAAGTTAGAAAGTTAGTCCTATAAAATAAAATAAATAATAAATAAAATTGTTTTCACTTCTCATGCTCTAAAAGTTCGTCTTTATGTTGTGCTTAGGCGACATAAAATCGCTTTTTATGTTCTAGTGCATAAAGTAAATTTTTTTTCTGAGACTAAGGTAATCAGGCCCAACAGCCACACGCGCAATAAAACTTCGCAGATTAAAGTCGTGATTTATTTAATTTTCTTTAATTTATACCACTTCCGTGTTTTCTATCGTTAATTTAATAAAATCAGGTAAAATAGTTGTCATTTATTATTTAAAAACGCAAAGAAATGTTTTTATGACTTGGCAGTATGAAGTACCCAAGTCGAATGACAAATGTTGAAATTAAAAAAAAAAACTTTTAAAAAGTTTCGTGGCGGTATTATCTGTGGTGGCGGGAATTAGCTATGCTTTGCAACATTATTGATTAATTATGTACTGTATACTTTATGCCTGTTTCATTTTCTCGCAATCAAAGTGAAAAGCAGAGTGTATAACTCAGGCATAAACGAGCCATTTTACCCCTCGACTTAACTATCCACCCTCGCCTGCGGCTCGCGTGGATATAAACGTCTCGGGGTAAAATAGCTTCTTTTATGCCTTAGTTGTACAATCTACTATTATTTATCCAAAAATAAATAAATACACACAGACACAGTTCAGAACAAGTTGATACAATAGAATAAGCAGAAAAACATAGCTTGTACACAGGAGAATAAGGTTCACAAACAAAAAAAAAAAAAAAAGGTCTATGCATACAAAAATCACCCTGTCTCTTAAACTAGGAAGAAACCTGTATCTTAAGAGACAGTGATCGGCCAGAATTTAAATTTAGTAAAACCAAAACATACAAGAGTGAAAGTGTGTCGATCTACCATACTAATGCATATTAATATTAGTATTATTCAAAGATGAGTAAGTGTTGAGGTGTATGTACATGTGTGTGTTGTGAGAAGGGAAAAGTAGAGTGTACCTATCTATGTGTATGAGTGTGTATGTGTGTGTGTGAGCTATATTTTAATATTTCTATTTTTGCTAATGTTATTCTGTTATAATACGTCTTTTATTGTTTAAAATTAATTTATAGATTATGTCTACTGCTGGAAATGACACACATTACAGTTCATAAATCGTGACAGTAAAATGTCAGGCACCTGGACAGATAGTGTTAACATTCCTGGCAGATGAATTGTTTTTAGTAGTCTGGAGTTGACATTGGATGGACAAAAATAGACTTCTAAATCCATACTTAATTTTATAAATGCGAAGATATCTCTGTCTGTTACCTTTTCATGCCTTGATTGGCTGAACGGATTTCGATGTTTAGCACCCAGGTGGAGTATGAAAATGAAAAAAAAAAATGAAATTGGTTTACTGGAATCATCAAGTTTTCATATTTTTGATTGGAGCCTCCTTTTAAGGGTATAAAGCCTGTATTAGGAGACTCTGACTAGGTGATATGATACATATGACACCTACTTATTATCCTGGAAATACGCTATTCAAGCATCTGATACTCGTGAGTTGCAGCTGAAAATCAGCCTCAAGTAGTGACCTTGTGTTGTCATCTGACTTTATGCTGAGTTGAAGCGCTTATGGCATTATAAACATTGTTTTCTATTTTTTATAGTTTTAAGGTGTGTGTGTGTGGTTTTTATACATAGTTCTTGCTGTAATGCAATTAAACGCATATTTCTTGCTTTCTTTCCCGTGATATAACTTAGGTACGACCTCCACGCGGGCGAAACCGCCAGCAAAAGCTAGTTGGATTATAATTATTTAATTTGGTTGTATGAGTTAAGAGTTTTTTTTGTACTTGCTACCTACAATATCAAATAAAAAAATACGATAATTTATACCTATAGAAATCGAATCTAGCCTCGCCCAAATAGAGGCGAAAAGCGACGAAGAGGAACTCGCCTCATGTAGTTGCAAAATTATTAGTACCAAGCCACATAGTTCATACACAGTAAATATTCACTGGCAATTAACCGACCAAGTTCAGCACAAATAGTTCAATATGGCACAGGTGAACTTTCGACCTTTCAATCAAAAGTTCACGTTCAATATTCATGACTTGTTTCTTAGTGTTTGCATAGTACCTACATTAAGTAGGTAACATTAACTAGTCCGGAATGTTCTAGGTACACTTGTAACTGTACTGCGTAATTACCTCAGTCTATGTGGTTTGCGGTCATATTATCATGCAAACATAATATGCTGCAGCTACCCGCATATTATGTGTCGCGGTTGATACTATATTATCAAGAAACATACATATTCGACGTCGTATTACATGTTATGTACATCTATTATCTGTAGGTATATGATATATTTACTCAAAACAAATACAGTTTTACAAAAAACTTTTTTACAAAAAAAAACAACCGACTTCAAAAAAAACACTACAAAGTGAAAAATAACTTTAATTTCGGAAGTCGGTGTCGTTGCTTCAGCATTTTTGTTTTTTGACACCGACTTACGAAATTAAAGTTATTTTTCACTTTGTAGTGTTTTTTTTGAAGTCGGTTGATTTTTTTGTAAAAAAGTTTTTATTTTTCACTTTTTAGTTGTACCTACCCCACACAAATTCAATTAACACTAGTGCATTGAAGACACGACTCGAACAATCATCACAATTCACATAAAAATGTCGGAGATGCAGTACATTTATGCATATAACTTCGTACATAAGAATAATTACCTAATGTATTATATACTAAAACCTTCCTGAAAGTATGTAGATCACACTCATGAAAGAATTATCAAAATCGGTTCAGCAGTTTTTTAAATAATCGCGGACATACAAACATACATACATACATACATACGGGTCGAATACAGAATCTCCTTTTTTAAAGTCGGTTAAAAATAAGTACTATTTCTACAAACGTGTGGGTGAGCAGTGAGCACTGCTCTCCTAGCTAGGTTATGGAAACCAGTGTTAAGGAAAAGCAGTCCAAACTTTATTGTTATCATCATAATGTAATTGTATCTGAAAGAATAAGTGATGATGCGTGTTATCCAACTAAGCTGAGGGAATTATTCTACGAATAGTATACTTTTACTTGGATATCATCTGCCTAGCCTCTTCCCAACTATGTTGGGGTCGGCTTCCAGTCTAACCTGATGCAGCTGAATACCGGTATTTGAAATGGAGCAACTGCCTGTTTTACCTCCATAACCCAGTAACTGGGTAAGACTGGTTGTCGGTCGTTCGGGCTACTGACGACCCGTAACGTAAGTTCCACGAATGACAACTGAGACCAACATGCTTTTCGAAGCACGGAGGGGTCACGGTATGTAAAGGTGGTCACCCGTCCAGGGGCCAACCGCGGCTAGTGTAGCTTAACCCAATTGATCGACCCGTGCGTCTGTTATTACTTAGCGACGAGCCCCTCTGTAAAATTAACTTGCCATAATTTCCATATGATTTTCAGAAAAGTCAGCTCAAAGTTTTAAAGTCTTGCAAACTCATAAACATATTTACAACGTGTAAGAATATTCATGTCTCAAAATAATTATGTTTAGCATAAAAACTTGTGCGTTTCTAGCCAAAAGTAATTTGAACGTTGGTCAAAACGTTGACAGCTGTAGCAACAACACGACAAGAGAATGTTCTACGTATTTTGTGTTTAACGACCCAAAAATCTGTATCTGTTACAAAATGAGTAATGGAATGCTGAATAAAACGGTGGAAATGCAGAGATTAAATTGGTTTTCCATGCTATTTTCTGCACTTTTGCAGTGTTTGAGTGTCTACTCATCATGTAAGTATATGTAGCTCTTAAAAAATGTCTCAACGAGAAAAATAAATATCACAGTCGTTTCAAGAAATATAAAAACCCCCGTGATTATGACACCTTCTCAATGTTGCGCAGTAGGTGCAAGTTTCTTAGAAAAGAATGCTACGGTTCCTTTATAACATCGACAGAGGACAGTTTACCTGATAATATCAAATCATTTTGGAAGTTCGTCAATAGCAGAAAAAAAACCAATGGCTTACCACAAACGATGAAGTTCGGTGGAGTGATTTCATCTGACAGTCAAGTCATTAGCGAATTATTCTCGAACTTCTTTAGTTCAGTTTTTGAGGATACGTCTGGAAGTCCTCCTAGTGGTGAGGCATGCTCAAATATTGAATGTAACTCTTCTTTATCGGAGATTTACATTGAGTACGACTATGTTTTGCGTGCATTGAAACAGCTGGATCATAATAAATGCGCTGGTCCGGACGGAATACCTTCACGTTTTCTGGTCAAGTGTGCCGAAGAGCTATCATTGCCACTCTATTATTTGTATAATCGATCGCTGAAACTGGGTACGTTTCCAAAGTGCTGGAAAAAGGCGCACGTTGTGCCCATTTATAAGGATGGTGACAAGTCAGATTGCGCAAATTACAGACCCATAAGTATTTTATCTGGTATGGCTAAACTTTTTGAAGCGTCTTTGTATCAGCATTTTTATTCTCACTTTAAACTGTATCTTTCCCAGTCTCAGCATGGATTTGTTCGAAGTAAATCAACACTCACTAACCTGCTCGAATATAAGAACTATCTGTGTACTGCTTTCGCGAAGGGTGGTCAAGTAGACTCAATCTATACAGACTTTCGGAAAGCCTTCGATAAAGTTAACCATGAGGTACTGCTTTTGAAGCTGAAATCGTACGGTATACATGGTTCCCTGTTCCGGTGGATACAGTCTTACTTGAAAAACAGGAGCCAACTCGTTTCTGTCAGAGGATACTTGTCTTTGCCGGTTAATGTTACGTCAGGCATTCCACAGGGTTCGCATTTAGGGCCCCTGCTTTTCATCATTTTTATTAATGATCTAGTGACAAAATTGGCATGTCCCTGTCTGTTGTATGCCGACGATCTGAAGGTATTCACGTCGATAAAAAACACCTCCGACAATGAATCCCTTCAGAACGACTTAAATATCATTTCTGACTGGTGTACGATTAATCAAATGAAATTAAACATAAATAAATGCTTTGTTATAACGTTTACGAAAAAACGTTTAAAGAACACCTATGACTACAGACTCGAGGGTCAATCTTTGGAACGGAAGCGCGTGGCCAGAGATCTCGGCGTGTTGTTTGATGAACAGCTATCTTTTAGAGATCATTACAATAGCATGACGGATAGAGCATTGAAACTTCTCGGTTTTGTATCTAGGTCTACCAAAGGATTTAAAAAACCTCAAAGTTTCATATTACTTTACAAAAGCCTAGTAAGAAATGTATTGGAATACTGTTCGATTATCTGGTCACCGTGTTACGCAGTACACTCTGACAGAATTGAGAGTGTGCAAAGAAAATGTGTTAAGTGGGTCTCGTACCGTTACGGCTTCTCTAGAACGCTACAAAGCTATTCCGAACGCCTTGTCAGATTCAATTTGGAACCTTTGCATGCTCGTCGCAAACAGCAGGACTTAATCAACCTGCATAAGATACTACATTCCACGCTGGACTCTTCAGCTCTGCTGTCCCTAATAAACATCAATATTAGGTATAACACCCGAATACCTAAAACCTTTGCACTTCTGGTCTTTACAAATAACACCTCGTATTATAACCCTATCGTTAGAATGTGTCGACTTTACAATGAAATTTCAAAAGACAATAACAGTATTGATATCTTCGATTCTCGTGCCGCTGCTTTCAAAAGACATGTATGTACTCTTTCTTTTTAATTTTGTAACGCTTTAAATACTGTTCTCTTTAAATAATGTAACTTTGTGTCAATTATGTGCTTAACCTGGCGTGTTTGGTCTCCGACACATTCCCTGTGTAAGTAGAAGTGTGTCGGAGGGCAGACGCTCACACCTTGTAGCCGTAAATTTTGCCTATTAAGTATTATTTTTATTTTTTACTGTAGTTGTTATCATTATTTTGTTGTTGCTTGTCATGTTGTGCGACTACGCTTTGGGTGATAGTCTGGTCGAAACCTATAATTTTGAACCTAGTGATATACCCTAATGTGATTATTGCCTGTTGTAGTTGCCTTGTGAATAAATAAATAAATAAATAAATAAATAAATATGTCCAAATGTTTCAAAATATTTAGGCATCTTCCTTATCTTGGGCCAGTAAGTGTCTTATTTATTACTTGGTACCATACGTACAAAGGCACATAACGTCGCACCCGTTTACCCTAAGGATTAGGCAGAAGTGTTACATGGTACACTCACATTTCGCTAATTAAGTAAGATTCTTGTTGATTAGTTATGTTTTATTAGATTTCTTGGTTTGTTGAATGAAATGCTTGTGTCTGCATATCATTCAGTATACCAAGAAATCTGTAAACGATTGCCTTCTGATGCTCATTTGCAGTTTTTCCCCCACCATCTTAAAGAATGACTCAGAACCCCTCCACATTTCCATTTTTAAATCAATCAATGGAAACCAAAAACAATCCAATTTTCTAAGCCGATCCTAAAATCAATCATCATCTGGTTAGCTTCTCAACTATGTATATTGGGGTCGGCTTCCAGTCTAACCGGATGCAGCTAAATACAGTATTTTACATGGAGCGGCTACCAATCCTAACAGCTGAGCCATAAATTCCTTTAGAGCTAAGTATACCACTGAGTCATCTAATTCTGAAATAGAAACAACTTCCGCGGTGTCATTACAGATATTTTTAACTTCGCCAGTCAGACGTTTCGTGCCTTTATTCAAAGTGCATCGCACTTGCATTGGAAATAGGTTCCCGTTCTAAAGTGTCGCCCGACAGAAATAAACTGAAGATTGACACGGTGACACGACACTACGGTGAATCAGAATTGTCAGTCCACACAATACGGACAGGTTTCGCGTAAATTATGTACAGTGAAGAGTGGTTTTCCCAAAAGACTGACAGGGGTGTCCTACATGCTGACTCTCTGCGAAACTATGTAAGTGTTTACAGTGCGGCCGGGCCATTCCGCTCAATTAGGCCGACTTTTATTTGCAAATGGTGATGACGTTTGGTGCGTGTTGATTGCAATAATAAATTAAATAAAGGTGTTATACTTTTTTAGATAGCGGCGCCATACGTAAAAACATGTAAGAAATGTCATATAAAGTAAAAAAAGAATGCAGCTATGATATTTAATTTATTATTAGCATATATTCGCCGTTAGTGGATTTCCGCGGATTGACCCGGCCGACGAAAGAACTCGATCTTGACAACTGTCAGTTTCATACAAAGGAATACGTATGTATTTTGCGAATTTGATCTTTTTTTTTTTTTTTTTTTATAGTAATGGCTCCATCGTTTTAACGATGATTCTGCCAATGTCAAGGTTAAGGGAAACAAAGTGTATTCGTTGAGGTTGACCAGTTATACTGTCTTTAGTATGATTTAGTTACAACTGAAACTGTTTGAGTAGCCTTTGAGTTGCCATGTTATAGTTTGATGTTATTTAATAATATAAATTTTTTAAGTAAATTAATTAATGGGGACTCAACGAGTGTTAAGAGGAATGGGATATTAATAGGTCTGGGAAAATTAGAATTTGATCTTTATTAGCTACTATAAATTGTCGCACTCACACGTGTCAGGAACACATACTTTTGACGGCTGGACTGTAGAGTGAGTGAGTGAGTAATATTGCAGTGTTTTTGTTCAGATTATTTTATATCGGCTGTGATAAATTGATATTATGCGTTATTCGAGCTGTCTTTTGAAACTTGTGATCAACCCTATGATTTTGGATTGGCGAAAGAAGCATATTACGTACCTATAACTTATTCATTATATCACATGTTTGTGCAAATTTTTAATAGTACCATAATGTGTTGATCTTCTGTACGTTATCTTTTCGTGGTAGTACAATAGCGTGGAAAATAAATCAGATTCGAGTTTTATGCAAATTGAAACATGAAACATTTTAACTCGACTGTCCCTACTAGTTGACGACTGATTTTAAATGAGGTTTCTAAATAAAACTTTTACGTTTGTTTAAATAAATTCTAATTTAATCATTTGAATCTGTTTTCTTTGATAAATTCAGGTAGGAGATATACCAAACCAAGTTCGCGGTAAAATAATTATGCATAGGTACCCTATTTGCTACTCCTAAATAATATTACAGTAAGTTAAAATAACATAAACAATTTGCCTTTGTAATGAAATAACTAAATTGTAAAGCGATGATTAAATTAAAATAGGATTGAATTAATTTAATTAATAAACTAACCAATATTCAAATTTCAATGATAACATTATTTACCTCTCACAAAATAACAAAAAATTCATCAAAGCAAATCAAATTGATAACTAAATAAACTCTCAGTAATTCAAAGGATACCTCTGAGAAATTCTATACCTAGTAAATAATAATCTATAAGTCATTTTATTTATTTGGCAAGTTGCCAGACAGTTAGCCATTATACAGTTTGATTTACGATTGACATCATAATAATCTTTGATGTAGGAATGGAGTGTTGACAGATAGCAGTAATGGCTTATAATATTATTTGTCGAAAGAGGGTTCGCTAATGATAGACCCATCATATCCAGTCTAGAGAATATTATTTAGTACAGACAATATTATTTGGTCTGCTTTAAGGGCTGAGATAAAAATATTATAAAAAATAGCTACTTTAGGCCCGGTATCCACCAAAGCGGAGAGGAGAGGAGATGTGTTTGAATAAACCAATCCGATTTCGTTATTTCCACATCTCTTCTCAGCTTAGCTTTGGTGGAAATGGGTCAAGCGGAGAGGAGAGGAGATGTCTCATTTTTCTATAGAATTTTGTGCAGCGAGCGAGCAAGCTGCGCGGCAGAGCGGAGAAGTGTCTAGTCGGGCGGCCGGGCGGCGCACGCGCTCGTGCACCCCTCACCCCGCTGCCTTCTCCATGCGCCTCCCACGTCCCGAAAGCATCATTCGATTGACTGCTACACACAGCTCACATCTCCTCTCCGCTTTGGTGGAAATAACCTGCCAGCTTCGCGGCACATCTTCTCTCGTCTCCTCTCCTCTCCGCTTTGGTGGATACCGGGCCTAATGCGGGAAGAACCCGCAGTAACATCCTAGTGCTCATTTTTTTAACATAATCTGTGATATAATTTGTATCAGTACGAAAAGGGATGAATATAATTTGTATCAGTCCCTTAGAGCAGAGAACAGTGGTGGCCTAGTGATAACGGCTGCAGCCCCGTCTTACGTATCGTAGGTCAAGGGTTCGAATCCAGGCAGACAAATTACCATGCTTAATGGAACATTGACCTATTAGTAGATAGGTCAGAATTGAGTTACAGATTTTTTTTCATCAGATCTCATCAATAGTTAATCATAGACGTATAAAATACAAGCATTCATGATTAATTAATAGTCAAATCAAATCAGTTTTAATTTTTTGCGTCATCAAGTAGGATAAGTCCTCATAGCAAGATCTTCGTTTGCGATGTCCCAAAAATCGTCTTTTTTGAGTTAAGTCAGTATTCCACTAAGCATGCGACATTGACTAATTTATTTCATCACCATTGCTCTCAAATCGGTGACGATAACCATTGTGTGGAAACCCGTAATCACCACGCGGGTCCCGTACGGGTTGGTATATGTCACGTCTTTGAATTTTTGGTTCTAGGACATGCCGGTTTCCTAACGTTGTTTTCCTTCACCGTTTTGAGAGCAGTGGTGATCAAATAATTTACAAAAAGTAAAACGCCTGTGATCGTTTGAACCTACGATCTAAAACTCGTAAGTCGCGGCCGTGACCTCTGGGCCACCACTGCTCCTACCTACCTTACCTACTAAGTATATATTATGTTAATTTAATTTCACGTAAATGTTTTAAATCTAAGTTTACGTTAGGATATTATACTTTTAATAGTTTCTTTAGTTTTAGAAGTTTATTTATTCCGATTCAATATGTACACGTATAGTTCTTTACTTTACATAAAATAAATTATTAACAAATTATCCAACTGGACAAGAATCCAACTGATAAAGGACTTTCAAAAGACAAAGTCTGCAAAGTTTATTTCAGTATTATATTGGATCCACAATTCCACATTAAAGCAATTTTAGACTGGAAAGTCCCAACATTGTA
Source organism: Amphipoea oculea (assembly GCA_945859645.1). Lineage (NCBI taxonomy): Eukaryota > Metazoa > Arthropoda > Insecta > Lepidoptera > Noctuidae > Amphipoea > Amphipoea oculea. The sequence goes on from OX243876.1 coordinate 10,654,408, forward strand.
CTAGTTTATTTGAGTTTTGCATAGATTTGACTAAACATCAAGTAATTTATTTAGGACTTGGTTACCTCTCGTCCAAATATTTCAATTCAGAAGAACCAATTGTCTTTTTGGATTGAATGACCTCTGAAGTTTCTTATGAAGCTTTTTGTCAACAGGTGAGACAATATCTATTATTATTATACATTCACAAAATATTACTGTTCTAATCCTAATCCTAACTATATTAATATTATAAAAGCGAAAGTAAGTTTGTTTGTTTGTTATCTTTTCACGCCTAAAACACTGAACCGATCATCCTGAAATTTTGCATATACGTTGTCAGGTGTACAGAAACGGACACAGGGTACCTTTCATCCTGAAAAAACGGGCTGTTTCCGAGTAAAACAACAATAACGTTATTATGATAATAGATGACACCACGTGTCTATTGAACTTTGTCACATTATTTAATTCTGAGGCGATACGAAGTTCGCCGGGTCGGCTAGTTAGTTTGTTAAATTTATCAATCAATCAACTCAGCCCATCGCAGTCCAATGCTGGACATAAGCCTCTCCCACGCTGCCCCACAACTCCCTGTCCACAGCCTTGCGCATCCAGTCTGTCCCAGACAACTTTTTGAGATCGCCTGTCCGTCTAGCTGGAGGGTATCCCACACTACGCTTGCCACTACGCGATAAAACTGTTGTTTGTATTAAACTGTATGTATACTTTTTTGTTATAGAATCTTGATTGCGTGTAAAATGTATTTTTCTTCCATACTTCCCTTTAGTCGTCATCTCAGTAGTAACTCTCTTGCTAGCCCTATCATCTATCACACAGTCCATAAAATACAACTTACCACTTAAACTGTCATTGATAGAAATACATTTTTACAGGTAAATAAACTGCGGTCTACGTATTCAGAATGATACTCGTAAACTTCTATCTGACCCCGACGCTTGTGGTAAATGTTGCGCCGACCGCATATAAATTGGGATAAGAGCAGGAAAATAATAAATAATCAATCTTAAGTCACTGTAACTTTTATATGCAACTCTTTTTTGGACTTTACACAACCACCGAAGCAAATTGGATTGTTATTAAAATGGATACAGAAGCCTTTATAATGTTGTTAAGAAAATCATATCAATATGATTTTTTAAACAACATTATAAAGGCTCAATGTATTTAAAAACCCATTGCAAATTAAACCTACAAGTAGGAATCTAAATATACCGTTGTAAGAAATCTCGCAAAGCGAGTATTTGGGAAGTAAGTAATAAAATATGAAAGACATAATAAATTCTTATCAGAATACGTTTCCATCATTTGATGTATATTATAGTCATGTTTACAACAATCCGATCGTTCATCTACTTTATTTGCTCTCTCTATATACTATATATGTATATAATAGAATGGCTAAATGTATTTACAATATTTTGTAATGAATTGCTTATTGATTCTGTTCATGACATTGTGTTGTAAGACCGGTCAAGCACCGCGCGTCGCCTATTAGCGACGAAACAATAGAAAATCAATTGTCTCATTAGCGGAGCTCGACAGATTAATATGATATGTTGTACATTGAATTAATTGACTGTAAGGCAAATTGAGAGCAGTGATGGCCCAGTGGTATCGGCCCTGACTTACTCGTACAAGTTGCAGGTCGTGAGTTCGAACCCAGGCGGCACTTTACTTTGTGTATTTAATTTCATCACCACTACTCTCAAAACTTCGTGAGAAAACCGGCATATCCTAGAACCAAAAATTCGAAGACATGACATCTACCAACCCGCACTGAGCCGGCGTGGTCGGTTATGGCCCACTCCCTCTCCCTCTCACGGAGAGGATGCCTGTGTCCCAGCAGTGGGAACATTTTAGGCTGATTATGTAAAAGGAATTTGTATAGACGAGCACTTTTAGTCGACAGAAATACGTAGAAGTTTGTCTTTTTTTTTTGGAGAAATTAGAACTTAGTTGCTATAAATTATGTTTGAGTTTGAAATATTTCAAGAATCACACGAGTTGGTATAAATGCTTTTGTGTGCTCGTTGAAATCGTAGGTACTTGTAGGTGAGAAAGTTTTCTTTTGTGTTTAGCAATTTATCATGGGAGCAGTGGTGGCCCAGTGGTATCGGCCGCGACTTACGAGTTGTAGGTCGTAGGTTCGAACCTAGACAGGTGCTTTACTTTGTGTAAATTATTTCATCACCACTGCTCTCAAAACGGTGAAGGAAAACATCGTGAGGAAACCGGCATGTCCTAGAACCAAAAATTCAAAGACATGTGACATCTACCAATCCGCACTGGGCCCGCGTGGTGGATTACGGCCCACTCCCTCTCACAGAGAGGAGGCCTGTGTCCCAGCAGTGGGAACATTATAGGCTGATGATGATGAATTTATCATTTGATTCAACGGCCGTTGCCCGACCCGCGAATCAAATGATAAGTTGCTAAAGTGTTATTGGTTTTTCCATTGGAAACTTAGAAACTGCCCGGAGTTTGAAAGTTGGCAGTGTGCTTCGGAAAACACGTTGAGCCGTTGGTCCTGCGCCTAATCTCTTTCCGGTCGTGTCGGATTGCCGTCCCATCAGACTAGGAGAGTGAGGGAGGACAGAGTGCACCTGTGTCTGCGCACACACTTGTGCACTATAGTATCTCCCACGCCAAAGGCTAGTCTCTGTTGAGATCGGTCGCCATGGCCGAAATTCGGTCTGGAGGACTTTATTTGCTTACGTTGTACTGTCGCGCCTCCCAAACGACATTATCACGCACTGTTTAACAAAGCATTTAATTTTAAACTCCACATTTACAAAGTTTAATCTCATAAGTATAATCCGAGCAAATGGCTCAAGTAATTTCATTAGATGCGGTCGTGTGCGATTGCGTGGACAATGTGGACATCATAGCAAGATTACTCGCTCATTGCTTTGAAGCGACCATTTCAAATGCAAATCTAATACTCTAAGAGTAATCAAGTGTAGTGCTGAATGTCTAGCTCAGTTTGTTAGGTTGGGTGCACATTTATAATGTTTGAACTATGTTAGATTAAAATTGAACTGTTGGAGAGATATTTTTGGTTATTTGCAAAGCTAGTACACTCATACTTGCAAGTATAAATGTCTTCAACTAAAGTATGATTGTATTCCTAAACTCAGTAAAATTGATAATTCGATTTATTTTCACTTAGTCTCATTTTAAAATGGGACCTCTGAGTGTCTTTAATGAAACACATCAACAGTATTTATCTTAATACTGAACACAGCAATCTTGAAACTATTAAAATTTCCACCTGCATTATCATCTAAAATAGGTACCTGGCTCTTTTTTGGTCTAATACCATTTCATTTAATTAATTTTAATTTGCTTTTAACACAAAAAAATATGACCTTGTGAAGGCCGCAGCAATCCGCTAAATGCGGAAAGCACAATACCGGTCGAAGTGGCGGTGTTTGGGGGAGGCCTACATATGTCCAGCAGTGGACGTCTTCAACGTCAACAGTCTTGGAACAAAAGTTTAAAAAACTACACATGCAATTAGTATTAGGCTAGAAACAAAAGGACTAAAACACACACAGACAGCCTGTACAATTCATTGCAAGTATCTATCTTGTGCAGTGTACTACAGTTTCTGCACTGTCATTAATGTTGGATACGATTAGAGAGAATTCCTCGTGGAGTACACACAACGAGTCCACTCGACTCCACAATCTAATATATCCGATATAGTGAAGCTGGCGCATGGAACAGACTTTAAAGGTTTATTTATTTTCTTCTTTTTAATTTACCTTTGCCTTTCTATTTTTAGATGTCAAAAAATCCTGTAAGTAGATTTACTTTGTGCAATGTCTCTCATCATCATCATCAGCCTACAACAGTCCACAGCTGGGCATAGGCCTCTCCTATTGTAGGTACGCCATTCAACTCGATTCTCGGCAACTCTCATCGAGCTGCTACCAGCCACCCTGCGAAGATCGTCGCTCCACCAGGCTGAGGGCGTCGTCCGACCTTACGTTTGCCGATTCGCGACTCGACTTAAGAACACGTCTATCCCAACGGTCATCGGTCACAGTGTCAGACTATGTATGCTTGAGGTGATTTGGCAGTCTTTCTCTAGGCAATAAACGGACACGAATAAAATTAGAAAACTTTTTTAAATAAAAAACTCACGAGACGTGTTAAATTATGTTTTGTCATGAATCTTTTATTAAACGTCACTTTTTGTTTGTTAAACCAGTTAACAAACTTTTTAAATTCAACTTTTGCGGTAAAGCAAATAATAATAAATTACGCTGCTTGCGTTTCTGTCAACTTGACCTAATTAAATTGGCCAAAATTCCCAACACGACGTACGTTATTGCGAACAGCATGCTGAAATACTGCAGCCTGTCCGAAGCTTGCTTCAACTGCTTTTGTTTGTATGCAAATATATTGCAGCTGTGACTATGTAGACAACATCATAAACGAAAATCACGGTCCACAGCCGGTTTATTCAAAATCTCTTCATGAAAACTTAGGTGAAGTGAGATGTCATTCCATCTGCTGCTAAAAGCGCGGTGGTTTTAGCCGGTAAGAGTCTGGCATACCCCTCTGCCCGTCTGTCACCCCCACGATGGAGGAAGTCCATGAGGATTTCCACCGCGCACCATAAAAAAAAGGGCAAGTTAAGGTGACAGAATATAACAGTTGCACTGCACATGGTACAAAGTCACTTGACACTTCGCATGACTTTTTGTCTAAAATTTACCCGCTGAGAGTAACGTCCTAGTTTTGTCTTGTGCAAAAATAGTTTTTTCAGTATATTTTGAATTCTTTTTGTTATTCTTTTTTTTTTGGGAAATCAACACAAAACACATTTTTCATAGACAACATTTTCAAAATGTGCTCGACATCTTTGTTGTCTTAAACCAACAATCTTGACTAAGGTCTACACGTGCACAAAGCCTTATGTGACATTTCGTCATGTTTGTTCTCCAAACAAACTTAGTTCAAACAATCCTATTCTGTTATCTTCCTTTGTTATTTGTAAACTCAAGTAAATTATAATAATGGAATATTTCATATTTTTTCAAGTATACTGAAGGGCTTGTTTACTTACCCCCTTACTAATAAACGTTGTATAGCGTCTGTATAGTTACACAATGCTTTGTGTTCTTCTTTTGAAAGTCAAATTACTGACGACTGAAAGAGAGAAATCGGTGTGTTACTATTCATCTGATATAATAATAATTGTAAGTTTATTAGTAAGGGGTTTATTCTATACACGTATACAGAACCTATTATATAAACATTAACAAGTGGATTCGTACACAATACATGGAAGTTCAATGGGAATAAAGATAAGGGATTTTGTATGGCATAGTCGATTTTTTAAAGATAAAATGGAAAAAGAGGTTATGTTATGAATTAGTAAAATGTTAGCACTCCAATATAGATACACTCTTGCAGGGTAATTATGTAAAACACTAATAGTAGCAATGGCTTTCATTTTGACATTTCAACAACATTTATTGCGTTATTTACGTTGTTAAGGGGACAATTTTCAACTTAAGAAGAATTAGCAATATCCTTCAAAATATGTCAGATCGTGATTGAAAATGTGTTACACAATTAGGTTGCCGGACTGTTAAATCAAGCCACACTGCATTTTTTTTTTTTTTTTTTTTTTAAATCTTTTCTGGTTCTGAATTTAAATTTGGAACTACGATGACACCAAAATTATGGCTAATATGTCGGCTTTAAATCTGCATCAACACTATCCTTTGACTCATCACTATTTTGATGTTTAGGCTTTTATATCTAACAAGTAAATGTAATGAGGCTCGATTAGAAGTCCGGAAGTGTATTTGATGAGATAAATGGTATGGTCGTGTGATATTATTACTCAAAACTGTTATATTGAGCAAAATATTAAACCGACTTTATGCGATTCCAGCATCTAATCTAGTACTTATTATTATAATTATAATTTAAATATTATTATTATTTGGATTTGAGGCACATGATTTCATATGCATTTTCTTTTTAATTTTAAATATGAGAGAGTCAAGTCTCAATTTTTGAATCATAACAAACCGAACTTAGGTAACTAGATGTGCAGCAAATAAATCTCCCATAATTAGCTTATTACTGTAGCTTATACCCTATTATACGGCAAACGACTCTTAGAAACGGCTGTCGCGTACAGTCGCGGCCAGAACATAAAATTCACGGAACAATTTTCTATCTGGACGTGTTTTACGATTGATACCATTATTTTGTCGGGTTCTCGTAAACTGAGTGCAGTTTATGACTGTACTGTCGGCAAAAAGGTAATCTGCAACTCTGCGATTCAAATTCGGTTTCATGTGATGATACAAAATGGTTTAATTATTTTCACTTGCTTGTATTATAACAAAATAAGATCTCGCCTGTAATCTACAAAGAGATAGGCAGAGAAGTACTTATAGTACACCTACTTGTAACAAGTCCCCTGTTATAGGGGGCGAGCGTAATGCCGAAAATCCCTGACGGAATAATTCAATAACACTTTTCCCGACCTGGAAATCAAACCCAGGACCACATGGTCAACAGTAGCGCTCGCGACCATTAGGCAAAAGAGTCCGTCGCTTGCAATATATAAATAATTAACCAAGGATTTCTCTAAATTTAATCGTTTTTAAACCTTTTGTGAGCAGTGGTGGCCCAGTGGTATCGGCCGCGACTTACGAGTTGTAGGTCGTAGGTTCGAACCCAGACAGGCGCTTTACTTTGTGTAAATTATTTCATCATCACTGCTCTCAAAACGGTGAATTAAAACATCGGGAAGAAACCGGAATGTCCTAGAACCAAAAATTCGAAAACATGTGACATCTACCAAACTGCACTGGGCCCGCGTGGTGGTTTTTGGCCCACTACCTCTCACAGAGAGGAGGCCTGTGTCCTAGCAGTGGGAACATTATAGGCTGATTATGAAACCTTTTGTGAAGCGATTTCATTGGCTTTTGATACTTCTGTCAAAAAATCTCAGCAGTAAACAAGTTATCACAGCGTACTAATTTGTCTGGATCAGCCTTGCAGAAACCGAGTGTCAAAGTTGTATTTATGCTATATGATATTGACGCCATGTGTTCCTGGTATAAGTTGACGTTGGGCGGATCTGAAGGCCAATACTCGTAATAAAAAACGTTAAATAAAAAATAAAATCATTATTATTTAATTTGGCTTATCAACTGAATTTCGACAAACTGTAATACGACAAGATTTTATTTCGACAATATAGAACTCCGACACGCCTTCATTTCGTTTTTTGTTATTATAATTAAAAATGTTGGAAATCTTTTCGCAATCTCATCTCAGTGACAATCAATGTCATAAACTTGTCAAAAAGTAATGAAAATTAGAGGAATTTTTACAAATGAAGCCGAAATTAGATTGTGAACATTCCGAAAAATTAGGAAACTGCCATTCTTATTCTTTTCTCAGACAGCTTGCAAGTTTTCATTTACAAAAAAAAAAGCTCAAAACTGACAGATCCCCTTTTATGCTGACCGTACACTTTGTTTTTATAGCACAAATGTAACGGGTAATGTATTAAGACGCGATACTAAGTATCTGCTCTGTTTTTATTATTGCAATAACAGTTATGTGCGAGAGATTTATTTGTACCACGGGATTTGCTATAAAAGATTGTTTCGTAGAGTTGAGATTTTTTATTTCCACGATTCTGAATGTGAACAACATTCAGAATCGTGGAAATAAAAATACAATTTATGTAACAGTGTTAAGACGAAACTTTCCACTAAATCTAGCTTTTTTTAGTTACAATTATTTAAAGTCTACTAGCAGATATTTTATCATCAAAGAATTATTTTAATTTTATTTTATCTTAATTATTTAAAAAAATAATCTACTATTAGGTACCTTCTTACCAACATGTTTTATAAGAAAAAATTTACTTTATGCTAATCTAACCTGGTTGACACGTCCCGTGGCCCAAGAGCTGGATTTTACCTTGGCCAGAGGCTAAGTAGGTATTGCCATATAACGTGGCAAAGCCGCCAGTCTCTTGGGTACATTACTCGTACCATTATTATGAACTGGTCGACGCCATAATATTTGCAATTTACTAATTTATTATTTAACAGATTAGTCTTCTATTTTAGTTTTTGGGGTGCCGATCCCAAATCGTGACCCAATAACTAAGGCTCCGCTGTCCGTCCGTCTGTCACAGGGCTGTATCTTTTACACCGTAACATGTAGACAATTAAAATTTTCATAGTGTACTGTCCACTGTGTAATGTCCGCTATAAATACTAATAAAATTAAAATAAATTTAAACATTAAAGGCATACAAGACACGTAATTTTTACTAGAAAAAAAAATATGCTTATTACTATGTACGGTGGTATCTACGGATCATTCGTGTGCAAATCCGACTCGCACTTGGCCGCTTCTGTTATTTTACCTAATAGGGTCAAAGTATTTTCCACAGATTATTAAGTAAAACAGTTTTTAAAAAGGATGCTTTCATTCTTAATTTTTGGGAAAACAAGATTTAAAATACAGTCATACCAGTTACACGAAGAAAAAGATTCATATACCCATTTAGTTAATGCAAAAGCATTTCTCAACACAGCAATACAATTTCAGCAACATAGTCTTCTAGCCCCGTTTCGAAACGTTTGCATACCCGGCGCAGTTCCTACTCACATCTGCTTAATATACGAGTTTCGTCTGCAGTCAAAAGCGAGACGGAACTGAGTTCACTACAAAGAGCTTTTGTTGATTAGAAAACTAACCAGCCCACTGAGATTAGTTTTGCTGTCTGTAAAATAGCTAGTGAGTCTAATGCAGGCTTGCATAATGGTTTAGTATCAAGTGATGCAAACTACATAAGGCACTGCAGAGATTATGACATGCATAGTTTGTGGTATGAAACCTTTTCTAGATAATATAACAAAAAAAAAATTATAAGGGCATCGGTGCGGCCCCGACTTACGAGTTGTAAGTCATAGGTTCGAACCCAGACAAACGCTTCACTTTGTATAAATTATTTCATCATCACTACTCTCAAAACTGTGAAGGAAAACATTGTGAGGAAACCGGCATGTCCTAGAACCAAAAATTCGAAAACATCTACAGACCAACCCGCACTGGGCCCAAGTGGGGGATTACGGCCCGCTTCTATTCACCGAGAAGAGGCCTGTGTCCCAACTGTGGGAACATTATAGGCTGATTATATTGTGTGGCATGCAACCTTTTCTAGTCTAATTATAAGTAAACAAGTATTTTATTATAATGATCCGACCCTATGCTACCATAGGGACGAGGAGTCCTTATAGTTCCTACTGTTTTCCAATAGAAAACAGTGCTGTTATTAATTCAAAACATATATGACAGCAGCACTCATTGCATAAGAAGTTTTGTGACTAACTGACTGATAGACAAAACTCACGTTATACCATTGAACGTTGAAAAAAGCAGGTAGGAAAGGGGTAGGTGGTAGGCATCTTGCCGGGGTCGCGGGTCCTGCCGGGGTCACGGGTTGTTCGAAAGAGATACCGTGGCCCCTGGTACAGGCAACTGAAGGAACACGGGTGGGTTTTAGTCAGTAAAAGTCTGACACGCCCTCTCGCTCCGCCCAGAGCGGGAGAAGTTATTTGATAATTTCCCACCCAAAAAAAAAGGAAGTAGGCATGTTCTTTAAGGGGACTACAGGAAATGTCTAAAAGTATATGATCGACTACAGTAAACAAAGTCAGAAAAATATATGATATCCTTCAGGATATAGTTGCTAGTTAGATAGTGTAGTGAAAACATAATACTTACTTTTATACTATAAGAACAAATCATGAAAATACCTCTAAAAACTTTCTTTTTACAATAAAAACCATACTAATATAATATACATACAATCATTCTGATTTTTGTCAGATTATTTTACAAGCAACATATATACTAAAGCATAAATGTTTTGATTTTTTAGTCCAAATAATAAAATAATAGATTTTTTGTAAATAGATAATTGCTTCATATTTTGCAATAAATTACCAGCGTTGTGTCATCGCGCTTCACTTTCTTTTCTATGTAGTCCGACAGTGACCGCGCTTTAGGTCATGTAGTCTCGTTTGCAAGGCTAAGCATGTTTTTCGTAGGCAACATTCTTTCCTCAATTAGGGATATGCAAGGCTAAGCATGTTTTTCGTAGGCAACATTATTTCCTCAATTAGGGATATGCAAGGCTAAGCATGTTTTTCGTAGGCAACATTCTTTCCTCAATTAGGGATATGCAAGGCTAAGCATGTTTTTCGTAGGCAACATTATTTTCTCAATTAGGGATATGCAAGGCTAAGCATGTTTTTCGTAGGCAACATTCTTTCCTCAATTAGGGATATGCAAGGCTAAGCATGTTTTTCGTAGGCAACATTATTTCCTCAATTAGGGATATGCAAGGCTAAGCATGTTTTTCGTAGGCAACATTCTTTCCTCAATTAGGGATATGCAAGGCTAAGCATGTTTTTCGTAGGCAACATTCTTTCCTCAATTAGGGATATGCAAGGCTAAGCATGTTTTTCGTAGGCAACATTCTTTCCTCAATTAGGGATATGCAAGGCTAAGCATGTTTTTCGTAGGCAACATTCTTTCCTCAATTAGGGATATGCAAGGCTAAGCATGTTTTTCGTAGGCAATATTCTTTCCTCAATTAGGTAAGTAAGTAGGTATATCCCTTTTACCCTCAAAAAGTTGACTTAGAAGTTTAATATTCTAAAGGCTTCAGTCGCAAATACATCGAAAAGTTTAGTCATCATTATAGTTCATGTCAAATTAATAGCTGCCTTGCGTGACTGTCCTCGGCACAGTTTCTGACATTCGAGCTTCTAAACCAACATTGTTGATACAATGTAACAATGATGAGTGGTTTATTGATTAAAGTATTAAGTCTATTCATTATTTAACCAACTGCTTCATATTTGATGGTATTCAAAGTTGAAAAATTGTTTGCTCTAGCTGTCCATCTGTTTATTTGAATAAAATGTGTTCGGGTTCCGTCAATTGGAGACATTTCAATCTACTCAGCTTATCGCAGTTCACTGCTATACATTTATGCGTATCCCAGGCTACATCGACCAGGCCCGTGCCGGACGGCGCGTACGTGTTCCACGCGCGCTTCAAAGAGAAGTCAGCAAAAAGGAAGGGGCCTGGCAGGGCCGAAGCCTGCCGGGGATGCGGGATTGTCCGAAAGGGTTACCGCTACCCCGTAACATAAAGGGCTAAGGAAGGAACACGGATGGGTTTTAGTCAGTAAGAGTCTGACACTCCCTTCCGCTCCACCAAGAGCGGGAGGGGTCATTTGATGATTTCCCATCCATAAAAAAATCAATAGAAAAAAGGCTACGCCACAATACCTTCCGCATCCAGTACACCCCAGTCACCTGTTTAAGGTCGTCGACCTATCTAGCTGGGGATCTCACACTACGCTTGCCGATACGCAGTCTCCACTCTAGGACTCTGACTCTGCTGTACCAGCCATCGCACCTTTAATAAACTTTGAAGACATTTCGTGTACCCCATATTTAATTTCAATAAGCCTATTTTCTTACACACAAAAAACATATTGCAAGTTACAGTCAATTCATAATTTAATATTGCTTCTTTCAATATATACAAAAGTTTATTCTCAAACCGGTTAAGATCTTCGTAAAACATAATATATTAAAATGTCGTCGGCAATATCTGTTTCTGACGTTTGAATAAGTATATTTCTGTTACAAGCGAATTTCAAAGGTTCAAAAGTATTATAAGACAATGATTTTAAGATTTCCAACATTTATAAGTCATGCGGGGAAAATGTTTTCCTTGTTTTACGACGAAGCAGTTATTAAGGCACCTGTCCAACCAGCGAGGAAGTGACTAGCTATCAAAGATTTTCTTGTTCTACGAGTACTATGGAAATCAAGTAGAGTTGGCAAATAACAACGAGTTTATGAGCTAGGCGCATCAAGTGCGTGACGGCAACGAGTGATTACTCGCTGGCATGTGTATGTACAGACGCCAGCACATCAAGCTACCCGAAACTGTCAAATTTTCCCAATCAACTTTGAACCTAATGCTAATAGCGATAAAGTTGAAAATCTATTAAATAAATTTGACAGATTGTAGTAGCTTGATGTACTGGCGTTTGTACCAAGCGTTAGTCTCTCTCAGTGAGTGTTTTTCCCGCCAAGCGAGCATCACTTAGCGAGTAATCACCTTGATACAAACGAGCTGCGACAAACGAGTACTTGCTGGCAGTGTAGAAAGTCAGCGATCAACTATTAATATTTGTGTCTCTTTTACTTCCACGAGACCTACAATCTTGTGTACGTTTCTTGAGCGAGAAATTCGTTGATAACTTTACTAGTCGCTTCCTCGTCGGTCGGTGGGACAGATGCCTAAGGGATGAACACAGAATATTTTACGTAGCAGTTGCTTGCACTAATATTCTATTACTTCGCAAATCGTTGTAATGCTTGGGTGGTAGGTTTTCTTAAAAAAAAAATATTTTTAAACGATTTTTCTGTAAACTATACACCACATTTATGCACTATTGAAAATAAAAAATATACAAAATGTTGATGGACGTTTGTTGTTTCATATAGACAAAACTTTGGAAGAAACTGTATGCTTAGTTAGAATAGTAATTTCATTGTTATGTAAACCATAAATATTAATGTATAAATTTATTTACAACTATCATAACAGGATTAACCTAATGCGATTGTGTGGTATTTATATACTTACAATATTAAATTAACCTAATAAGAAACTTCTATAACATACTATCTATCCTAATTTATATAAATCTCATACATAACATTAACTCAGAACAACTATTATATAACTTATTAACCTACATGTAATTACAATACTAAAACATATTTTGCCTAACCTATAACACTTATGTGTAGCACAATATAAATAATAGTACCCTTGCGAGTTCACTTCTATAGAAAATGTAGCCAAGGGGTGACACAATGGGCGGTCTTATCGCTAAAGGCGATCTTTTACCTTTATAAGTTACTCTTTAATAACAGATGCGACAAGTATTAAAACCTATTAAAATTACGAACAGTTTGGTATCAGCTATCTTGCATAATATTCAGTAGTTATACTGAATAATTTCAATCAAATATCTGTCTTACAGGCCGTACTAATACTGAAGTGGAATTACCGAGGATTAAATTATAATAGGGCTCATATTACAATAATGCCTCTTCATTACCCTTCTCTTGTATGCCTTCATACTGTTTGAGCACACATTGAAACTAGAATAATTAACTATTGAACTAGCATAATGTCCCTAGTTAAGGAGTAACTGGATCACAGAACCACCTACCAAATCTGCCTATCCATACTAATATTATAAATTCGAAAGTAACTCTGTCTTTCTGTATGTTACGTTTTCACGCCTAAACCGCTGAACCGATTTCGATGAAATTTGGTATAGAGATAGACTGCATCCCGGGGAAGGACATAGGATAGTTTTTATCCCGATATTCACACGGGGTCGACACTTATGCGGGTGAAACCGCGGGACGCAAGTAGTCTTCTATATAATCTTCTAAATTAATAATTACCTGGAGATTGCTTATGTTATTACAGTCCGGGCGTCGCTCGAGAGAATACGTTCCTGACACCTGACAGTGCTAAAATTTTAGTAACTAATAAATATCACATTCGCAAAACACGTATTCGGTTATATGAGATTGACGGGTGTCAAGAACGCATTTTCTCGAGTGACGGCTGGACTGTAATAACATAAGCAAACTCCGTAATGATTAATTTGACAGTGATCTGTGACAGTGCATTGACATATATATTACTAAATCATTGTGACAATGATACTTTTTAAAGGTTGATGAAGAATTATAGGTTGGTGATTGTACACATATTGTAGATTGCCAGTCTCAGACTAGCAAATATGTGTGCTTATGACCACACGACTGAAGTGAAACTTCGCTATGAGAGGAAGAGAGAAAGAAAATGTGCGCGCGCACTGCTTTCTCTTGCTTATATCCCCCACTCAACTCCCGTTCGCCTCGCCCGATCACACTTTTCGTAACGCTTACGTCACGCGTTCGCCAGCTTACTCCCCAAGTCAAGCGTGCGTAAAGAAGTTTCACTTCAAAAAAAAAAGTTTCGATTAAGTATCATTAATATAGTGTTGAGTATTTTCGTCATTGAGACATAACTTAATTCAAATTCCTACGTTGCATAGATCTCGAGAAAAACCCGTGTGACAGACTGACGGTCGCGATCAACCACACAACAACAACTGATGAACAAACAGATGTTGCTCATTCACGCATAAATGAGCACACAGTCATGCCATGCATGACCTAGATTAACACTTATCATTAGGATACTCTTTATCTGGGTACATAAACTAGATCTCCTAGGTCGCGACTCAAGTAAACAACTACCTAGTCTAAAATAATTACTATGCATAGTTTCATTGCGCAGCGTACGTGATTTCACAGCGACTTTATGGTTTTGCTGTTAGTGTCGCATTGGTTTTGTTAAACTAAGCGGATTATATACTCGACGCCACTTCAGCGAGAGCAAATTTAAAGGTTATTGGTTTATCTGCGAAATTAAAGACAAACACGAAGTTAAGTTGGGTATAGAATGATTTCATTCGAAATAGGGTCATTATTCATTATTCATAGTAGTCTGCTTATAAAGTAGTACCACTAGGTTGCTACTTATGTATTTATTATAGTCTATTCCTAAATTTATCTGGTGAAAATCTAAATAAATGGATCAGAAAACTTCTAGCACCCCTTAGAGCTTGATTGCTTTTTTATTTGATTATTTGAATATTTAAACCTTTAATTTGACCCGAAATTCTAATTTTAAATCTCCATATTTTTTTTTTTTCATTTGACAATTTAGGTTAATTTTATGACCAAAATTTTCAAATAAAGTGGTCAGATATAAGGTATACTTAAATACTCGTACATTGAATAAAATGTGTGTAGATTACCTTTATCAGAATTCAGTCAGATACTTTTGAAACAGGTTATACTCATTTTTTTTCTGCCACTTCTGCTTTGTTCCGGTTGAAAGCAAACAATTGGCACCAGAGATTTATCTTCTTAGTCATCATCTGCCTAGCATTTTCCCAACTACTTTGGGATCAGCTTCCAGTCTAACCGGGTGCAGATGAGTACCAGTATTTTACATGGAGAAACTGCCTATCTGACCTCCACAACACAGTTACTGGGTAATACGAAACCCTTTGGTCAGACTTACCAGAGATTTATATTTTTAGTCATTGCCAAATAAGCGCTGGCAACGCCTCGCCACCGCCGCTGGAGTTGGAAATGTCAATAGACATACCCATTTTTAATTTTCCAGTTTGCAAACCGTTCTAATAAAATCAATAAAAAAAGGACATATAAAAATGCCAGACCTAATAAACTTAGCAAGATAATCTTCCCAGGAATATTAATCTCATTGTTCCAATATCGTCGTTCGATGCACGTACATTATGTGATTCTAGTCTGGTCGTGTATTGGTTCCCACTTTGTGGCGAGGGCGGTGGAGTGGTTTTGTTACCAGCTAAGCGGATTAACCTCTCGATGACCCTCTAGCCATTGTGGTACTAAGAGTATAAAGGCTACGCCATATCCATACTTTTATCGGGAAATAGTAAAGCGTCTTTCTATTTTAGCGCTTTTGAATTCAGTGGAAGTTTCATAATATGAAACTCCCTTGTAGTGCGTTTGATTAGTGGGCAATATTCAGAAATTATCTTCAGGGTCTTGTGGAGTGCAGATGGGCAGTCACTCCATGTAAAATACTGGTATTCAGCTGTATCCGGTTAGACTGGAATCCGCCCCAACGTAGTTTGGAAAAGACTAGGCGGATGATCTGATGCCAATTATTTGCTTCCAATCGGAACAAAGTACAGTTAGAAATAGGTTAGGCAGATGATGATGAATCTTTAGAGAGTCGGTAAATTGAAATCCTCCCTTATTGTTTTACAATGCTGATTGAGTAAGTAGGTATAAGTAGTATGAGACGGCAATCCGACACGACCCGAGATCAAGCGCAGAACCAACGGCTTTTAACGTGCTTTCCGATGTACGGGGGTATCACACCGCCAACTTCCAAACTCCGGGCTGTTACTGGGAAATTCTTAGTGGTAAAACCCAATGACACCCCGACCCGACCTGGGAGTAGAACCCAGGACCACTCGCGTAGCTGTCACGCGACCACGAGATGTACGGGTCAGCGAGTGAGTGCACCTGTGTCTGCACACATACAGCTGTCGTTACGTAAAAAGAACGCTGAGCGACAGTAGAGGGGGTGGTCTGCGCACGGGCATAGTCGTGTCCTAAAGTACTAGGCCATTGTTTTATATATATAAGTGTAATTGTTTTATTGTAGAATCATAATAATTACTTTACTAGCATCGCACTCCCTTCATACCACCAATTTAATCGTTAAATCGCTCAGTGCGCAGGTAAACGCCAGCGTTCGTTTTACGTGGCGGGACCAATACTTTGCACTATAATATCTCCCGCGTAGATAGCTAGTCTCCTCTGAGATTGGCTGCCATGCCATGCCGAAATTCGGTACGGAGGACTATTTATTTTGTATAATTTGGTACAGAGTTCATCAATCTAATAAAATAAATAGTTTACTATCTCAGAATGACTATCTATGAATACTATTACCCCTATAACAATCCACAAAGACATAATGTAAACAAACTCAAAACAAATGATTTCCAGTAGTTTACAATATTAAGCAGAACTATGCGAATACAAACGATCTTGTTTAAAGCAGCTAAATAAAGCGTGGTAGTGTTCGCTCAAGCGCTTTATATGTTAATACTATGCCGTATAGAGTCATCTCAACCAAAGCTAGGTACACGAAGTTCAAACTAGTTGCTTATTCAATTTCTGTTTAAGGTTTGGCAAGCAAGGCATTTGCGTTATCACTTAGGTATTAAGTTAAACTGAAGTTCAGCGCACATTAAAGTTAAGTTAATTTTGTGTTAAATTCTGTATCTCAATGTATGTTGCACCGAGTAGATTTGCCGTGGTGACATATTAATATTAAAATTATAAAAAAAGAGCAGGGGTGATTTACGAGTTGCAGGTCGTGGGTTCGAACCCAGGCAGGTTCTTTACTTTGTGTTAATAATTTCATCACCACTGGTCTCAAACGGTGAACGAACATATCGCTCATTTGGAGAAACATCGACGTAACTGCTACTTATTTTTTTTATTCGTCTTTGCTTTCCTAACGTAAATACGCTTTCTAAGTGCTTTGTCATATTTAACTCATTTTTGGGAAAAAATACATTTACGTCGATGTTTCTCCAAATGAGCGATAACGTGGGGAAACCTGCATGCGTATTGTGTGGGCATGTGTTACGGAGAAATGAGGAAAATGTCGTGATGAGAGTTTTGAGTATGAATATCGATGGCTATAAGAATAGGGGAAGACCAAAGAAACGATGGATGGAATGTGTGCATGGTGATATGGTTAGAAAGGGGGTGACTACCGAGATGACGTCTAATATAAAAGTATGGAAGAAAAATACATGTTGCGCCAAACCCAAATAAATTGGGATAAAAGCAGGTGCATGAGTTAAAACTAAATAAATACAGACGATCTATCGTTTAGACTTGACAAGTCTATTACAATCTTACAACAGATTAATCTCCACTAAAGATACAGTGTGAACGTATTTGTCTTGCCATGTGGATTTGTCGACTATTGTTTCACATTGTATTGCCGACTCCTTTGAGCAGTTAGCATAATGTCCCCGAGCGATTGATTTAATGGAGTACAGCTTTCGTCTCTCTTGTTTGTAATAACGTTTGTTAAGAGGGAGTGATCGCTTTACTATGAAAGTTGAATTAAATACTGTTTAAAAAAATAAAATATTATGCTCTTCTTACTCAGAACGGCCCCGAATTATTCAAATTTTTTTTTTTTTATGAATTTAACTAATAAACCCATTTTGATGAAATAGTGGTAAAATGTATACTTACATTGTTGTTTTTTTTTATAAATTATCTGTAAGTATATTATTTACTCTTTCAAAAATATTTATGAATCTTATATGTTCATTCATATCGAGCTGTGTTAATCGATTACTAAATGAATAATATTTTTTTGTAAGATGGCAATTATAAGGCTGGGAACACCAGTCTATGGGGCTTGCTAATTTTGAAGAAATTATTGGAAAATATAAAGTAAGTTTTGCGGGAACAACGCTCAATTCAATATAGTGAGTGTTATTTTAAAACTTATGAGCAACATTGTAATTATTTTATGTATACAACAAAACATAAGAATATCGTGTAATTATACAGTGCCCTCCGAAAGTTAGTTGACTTTTTCTACTACAGTTTTCATGCTACATTATGATTTAAAATAAAAAAAAAATAAGCATTACTTAAGTATTATTTATGAAAAGTCATAGGTAATTAAATCAGTTACTAAATAATAAGACACAGAGATATACATAGACACAGGTTGTATACTAGTTACATGCTAAGGCTTAATCAACTAACAATGGACACAAGAGGAGAAAACTAATTTTCTATACAAGATGTTACAGAATAAACGCAAGACCTGAAAGTCGTTTGATCATAATTGACTACTGAATCGATTTCAGTAACTTTTAATACAGGTAGCTTTTCATAAATTATGTATTTTGCCATACTGACCGCCGATTGAGCTAAAAAAAATTAAATCTTATAACAAGAATATAAGACTCAAATTTAAATATAATATATCGTAATGGTCAGGGTCAACACTATTTTCTTAATAATATAGTTGATTTAAAAAAAAGTTTTGGTCATTGTATTATGCTTTCAACTTAATACTCCAATTGGGGTGTATGAGGTATTGCGTTAATTATGTTACATATTGTATTACTGTCTCCTAAGCTAGGGATGGCCTGTATCTTAGGAGACAGTAAATCATAATGTAGTGTGTCACATCTAGAGTGGAAAAATGTCAACTAACATTTGGAGGCCATTGTAAACATTTTTTTTAATAAGTAGGTTGTAATGCGCAAATTGCCATAATAATAACGGTATTACTAAAAAAGCTGGGTAATCCTCAGATTTATTGGCAAGCCTTAAGATTTATAGATGGGTCATGGTGGACTGAAACGTAGTTATTTTTGGCCTTTTACTTAATGTCTATTTTACTATAAGACATAAAGAGGGGTTCTAAGTGATTTAGTAATATCATGCGTCGATTTATCATCCGTTTGGCGAGGACAAAAGTAGTTTTTGCCAACGCCTTGCCAATGTGCCGACAAGTTTTGTGCTGGTCTCAACAGAATACAGGCTAGACAATGGGCTGGGCTGTCCCATATGAAGAAACTGGACTACCGCGTGCGTACGTAGGTAGGTGAATCTTGAGTAAGTTTCTGTGTGTATCTGTATTTTGTTGCAGTGATATTGTAACTAACCAACTATGATATTTGCAAATGAATAAAATTGAAGCGTCTGTTTATTTTTTAATTTTGTCTGTCTGTTTGTTGCGGCTAATCTCCGAAATGAATGGACCGATTTTGATGAAATTTGGTATGGAGATACTTTTAATCATGGGAAAGGCATAAGCATATAATTTTTATCGGCATACCATGCAGGCGAAGCCACGGGCGGAAGATAGTCTTTCATAAAAAATAAAAGAGAAATAGATAGTCACTCGGTGTGTTTTCTATAATTTTATATTATGCTTAGAGCCAATGTATAAATGCTGCTATTACGTAGCATGACTGTAAACACACCACACAACTTTTGACAGTCGTTGGAGGAATTTCACCCCTGTGCATACCGCAAGGTTAAAAGTTATACCAATGATTGTTTACTACCTGCTACCTCGGAAATTTATGATGCGATCTTATATAGCTATAGGTATGCAACAGGGTAGATCATTATTTGAGTAGACACTTACCTTAATAACAAAATGTACAAACGCCAGGACATCAAGCTACCCGAAACTGTAAAATTTTCCCAATCAACCTTGAACCTAATGTTTTAGCGATAAAGTTGAAAATCTATTAAAGAAATTTGACAGATTGTAGAAGGTTGATGTGTTGGTGTATGTACCTACACGCGGGTAGCTCCAGAAATTTATGAGTTAAGTTGAAAGCGACAGGGTAGCTCACGAAATTTAAATTTCTTACGTGTTTTGCAATTTCCAGGTCAGTATCAGGTTGTTGGTAATCAAATTATGATTCGCGATTGTAACAAGTATTTGTATTTGTAGAATCATAATCACTAAAATCATCATTTCAACTCTCGAAATTCAAATTACCCTAGAGAATGACTATTTAGTTTCAGGGTTCATTTTAGGTCAATTATAACTTAGGGCGTTGCATTGATGATTTTAATGATTATATTCTGGAAATACATATTTGTTAACGTCGTGAGTCATATTTTGACCTTTTTTTTGTTTTTCATTTTTTTTGGTGTCGGTACAGATGCCAGCATATTAAGCTACTACATTCTGTCAAATTTCTTTAATAGATTTTCAACTCTATCGCTGAAGCATGAGGTTCAAAGTTGGTTGAAACAATTTGATAGTTTCGGGTTGCTTGATGTACTGGCGTCTATAAATCCCTACAGTGACCTGCAAATCGCAAAAAAAGGTAAGAAAATTTGAATTCGCGGGCAGAATTTTCTGTGAAACCCTGACCAACAATAACTTGAACCGCATTCCCGATGTTCATGAGCTAGAATTTGTATGTCATAAAAGTGTTATTTTATTAATTTTATTCCAAAACACATTTGATTTATCTACCGTTTACACGTAAAACATGATTATACAATAATATTTTCGATCGAAATTAATTATTTTTTCAGAACACGAGTAATGATAACTTCTCGTGTCGAAACCGTTTTCATTTCAGGAAACTCGAGTCTTACTCCTATGAACACAAAAACAAAATAAGGAAATCAATTTGAATTTCACACGAAAATGTAACATTACTCAATCTATTACTGAAACGTGATATTTAATGATTTGTTTGGCGTTAAAGCCGTGTTTTACACGAAGTAGGAGTTAATAGAAAGCTTAAGTTTTGTGAAAGCTATTTCTTTTGGTTTGATAACCTTGCCTTACTTAATGGCAACCTTGACCTAGTAGCCTCATCAAGGCGAGTACTTAGCAGTAAGTACTTTAGGGCTTTTCAGGTCTTTGACCTACAAAATTAATTACAAAAAGGTAAGGCGATAAAATGTAAGTGCCTATGGTATACCTGTTCGTAGTATATGTTAATTAAAGTAATAAACGTTGTATAGCGTCTGTATAGTTACACAACCTGTCTATGGTATTGTTCGTCAAATCGTTGTTGAGCTGCACGGTTACTGACCGCTCAATCAGTGTGGTTCTTTCCTCAAAAGACCATTTCAGACACCAATCTACGTGGTCTTCACATGATCTGACCAAGATTTTGTCTGGACTTTAAAAGAGACTTTGACCTCTGAGTTTGTTTCGGCCTTTCTTCTCAAAGTAGTCAGACAGGAAACGCCGACCTCATCTAGCTTAAAAAAAAAATATGATTGACGTGTAAAAGTGTTTGTACAAACCTACTTACAGAAAATAAATCATTTATCATTTAACGCTTTGTCTTCTTCTTTCGAAAGTCAAATTACTGACGACTGAAAGAGAGAAATCGGTGTGTAACTGTTCATCCGATATAATATGTTTATTAGTAAGGGGGTAATTAAACAGATGTAATAAAAATATTACAGTATTTTAAACATTAAAAATTATAGATAGTTTAGGAACATACTGGTATCTTTAGCCTGCATTATCTCACTGTTGGGCATAGACCACTCTTCACGACTTCCAGCTCTTTTGATCCAGGAATAAAGTGGAACACTGCTGGTTTGTTTTCTTCAGGTCTTCCCGCCATCTTCTACGGGGTCTGCCGCGACGCCTTCTAGCTGTGTCAGGGCTCGATATAGTGTTATTTTGGCCCACAGCTCATTGGAAATAACATGACAGACCTGGCCAGCCCAGTCCCACTTTAGCTTTGTGGGACGTAGTAACGTAGTAATCTGTGTTTGGAGCGCAGTGTGGTGTTGCGAAAATAATTATTATTATTTCATAAATCCACAAGCTTAAGCTTAAAATGATAATACAAGCTTAACACGATAATATAATTCACAAGCTTAAAAGGATAATTAATTAAATTAAATATAATTTATTTCAGGCAATTATTAAACCAATACCATACAGACATATACTCTTAAATACTATATGCATTAACATAATAAAATTCACATAAAGTAACATAATAACAATAGCATAACACAGATAGAATATAACAACACATATAGAATATTAAAATACATAAATACAATAACTAAAAATATATATATTAAGGGTCTTTTACCTCTCTTGCAAGATGGTAATGATGATAATTATTTCTTAGAAAGTGTGGTTTTTGTACCTGAATAAATAATCAAACATGAACAAAACTAGGTAGGTACCTATCCGTTTTTTGATTAATTCCGGGAAAAATATAGGAGGACCTTCTTTCTATTTTCCCTTACCTTCTTTTATTCCCTCTTTTCTATAGTCAGTTCAAAAGAGGTTTTTGTTCGGCACGTGTTGTTTGCGAACACAATTACTTTTTCTTCATCTTTAGTCACCGCTTATTGGATCAACCTTTATTGAGAGGTGGGTAAGTAAGTAAACAGAGGGTACCGACAACTTGATTTGTTTTCTTATATGGTTGCCTTTTTATCTTGTGGATAAGTGGGTAAAGCCAGCCACGTCAAAGGTTTATTAATAACTAGTAATTAATTAATAGTTTCAAACTTAAGTGGCAGTGGGCAGGGCACATTGCTCGTAGAAACGATGGCCGATGGGGCCGAAAGGTTCTGGAGTGGAGACCGCGTATCGGAAGACGTAGCGTTGGAAGGCCTTCCACAAGATGGACCGATGACCTTGTGAAGGCCGCAGGAACTCGTTGGATGCGAGAAGCACAAAAAATGTCGAATTGAAGGTGCTTGGGGCTTGTCCAGCAGTGGACGTCTTTCGGCTGAAATGATGATGATGATTAATTAATCTTCTAAGCTCCGCTAATGAGACACAATTGATTTTCTATTGTTTGGTCGCCAATAGGCGACGCGCGGTGCTTGATATTTTTAGTCCATCCATCTGTGATATTTCAAAAATAAATTTCGGTTAAGTATATAAGGGTATTATGATAACATAATGTAACATCACGCTTGTAATGCTGGAAAGGTTAGGCTGAGGTGTAGGTTCCTATTATAGTACACCCACATTTCACTAGTTATGTTTAAGTCCCGTGTAATAGGGAGCAAGATTATAACACTTTACCCGACCTAGGAATCGAACCATGGACCTAATGCTTAACAGTAGCGCTTGCGACCACGAAGTTTTGAACTCAAATGCGTTCCGCAGCGGTTAAACACAGCGGTCAAAAAACCTAAAAAAAGGCACGAGCCTTTTTGAAATGTCTTTTTCAGTAAGTAGATATTTTAAGACACTTTTACACGTTAATGTTTTACAACTAGATTGCGCCGGCATTTCATAGCTGATGCCTGAAATCCCGAAACAAATTCAGAGGTCATGGTAGAGATCATAACCAAAGTTTTACAGTCCAAACATTTTATTATTGAATTGTGTAAGTGTAACAATGCAGGGCCATATCTGGAAGAGCCTTTTGAAGTAAGAGCCTTTTCAGCTTTGAGCTTTGCCAAAAATAGAACATCAAAACTTTTTTTTTTTAGTTGCGGCTCGCCCCAACTTTGCACGGGGCAATTTTTTACAAACCTTGTCCTGGCAATATCGAACACAGCAATAAAATAATTATCCAATTTGGTGTAGTCGTTAGGAAGTTATGCGCGTACATACGTTTCGGCGATTTATTTTTATTTATATAGATAGATAGATTTAGTCGTGTTTAGGTTATTATACATTAGAGTAGCATAATTAGTCTCAAGACTTTTTGACAGAGTTTCTGTTTAATAAATGATTTAAATTTATTAAGGCTCAGTCCTTTAATATGCCTTGGCAGTTTGTTGTAGAAACGTTTACTTGGGCACTTAAATGAATTAATAATTTTTTAGAGCCCAGTCGTGAATACAAAGAGTAAATCCTTGTCTAGTATCTATGCTATGAATATCGCGGTGTTTAGAATATAGATTAATATTATTTTTGACATAAATCAGGTTCTCATTTATATAATTATTGATATGCTACTGTCATTATGTTTATTTTCTTAAATTTATACCTCAGTGAATGCCTACAACAGCTTAGGTTATAAATTGCACGAATGGCTCGTTTCTACAGCACAAATATAGCCTGAATGTCGGTTGAATTTTCCCACAGGAAAATGCCGTACGACGTTGCTCTATTGTAATAACTAGAATATACTAATCTAGCTATATCTATATGAGAGTCAAATGACAGATTTTTACCGCGTAGGCTGCCGAGCAGCCGCTTCGACAAATTGGTTATATGTAGGCCCCACTGTTATGATTAGTACATTGGGTTTCACCTACTTAACGTTACGTGTCAAAAATCTAATACATTTAGTCTTTTTCTCGTTTACAAGTACATGATAAGCACTAAACCAATTCACTATTTAAGCAAGAGCATTATTTATATCGTCAGTAAATGTCTGTTGTGGTTTAAGCTATTCCATAAGGAAGTCAACATTATTCATTTTGATTTATTTCATTTGCCGTGTTATTAATTTTACCCACTTTTATTTTTGCTAAGGGAACAATCAAATAAATCAACGAACGAAACCTGCATGCCATTCCGTTTCCTCACAAAACTTTTCCCATTTGTTTTGATTGAATGCGGATCAATTTCACAACACATTTCCAACAAAGTATTTCCTGACGCACAATCGTAATGCTATCGAAGTTTCTATTTCCACCGCTTTGCGTTGTTTAAAAGTTTTTAACCGAACAAAGTAGACAAGCATGGTATAACTTTCCCAATTTTAAAGTACCAGAATTTCAAGCAATTTTGATCCTTAAAGGATATCCATAAGGACGTTAATATCCTGAAATTTTTCGTCAAATTGTTTGTGTGAACATACAAAAACTATTCAAAGTTTCTAAAAGTTTTGGTCGTAGATATATTTCTAGTGCTTATTGTCCAAACCTTGCGTGTTTTTAAATAATTAATTCTCCTGTAAGCTTTAAGAAAACATTTTTATTTTTCGCATTGTAATAAAATGTTGTGCCGTAATGGCTTTGTCGTTGACTGACATATTTTTTCACGACAACAGGAAGATAAGATGGGATTAGCTTTTTTAATATACTTGTAACGTTGGAGGTTTCGGGAGTAGTCTCATTGTCCAGAAAATGGAATATGTTACGAGAAATATCTACGAGGTTCCTTTGTGAGGCCTGAATACCAATTTTAATATCTACCTACGTACGTGCGTTTTCAAGATGATCTATAATCTATATCACACTAATATTATAAAGGCGTAAGTTTGTGAGTGTGTGTGTGTGTGTGTTTATATGTTTGTTACTTCTTTACGCCTAAACCACTGAACCGATATAGATGAAATTTGGTATAGAGATAGTTTGAGTCCCGGAAAAGGACATAGATAGTGCCATCCACGAAGACGCGCTCCACTCTTCTTACTAATCGCTAATGGTTATCGCTAGTTAATTCCGCTAGTGTTTTAGTTTTTGGATACACGCTAGTTACCCACTAATAAGTAATTACTGTGTATCGACAAAACTAAAACACTAGCGGAATGTTGCACACTTTTACTGTAAGCGATTAGGAAGAAGAGTGGTGAGCTTCTTCGTGGATGGCGGTATCTGTATGCATTAATCATCATTCATCATTATCTTGTCCTTATCACAATTTACTTGGCTTCGGCGCAATATGTCTTTTTTTTACATTAATTTTGAACTTATATAACCTATTAAATAAATAAATCTCGATGTTTAGTCGATTCGGAAAAACAGAAGCAGGGGCGGGTCGCTAGAGAGAAATATACCGAACTAGCTGCGCCCCACGGTTTCACCCGCGTAAATGTCGATCCCGTGGGAATATCGGGATGAATCCAGGTTGTCAGCTACCTCCATACAAAATTGTATCAAAATTGGTCCAGCTGTTTGAGCGTGAAGAAGTAACAAACATATAAACACACACACACACACACTCACAAACTTTCGCCTTAATAATATTAGTGTGATAGTGTGATCAACATCATTATTGTCATTCGAAAGAGGAAAAATATGCATAGCAAATGAACCGGAACCCAGCTGTACAGTCCTTCATGAGAAATGACCGTGAGGAGGCTTTATTGGACACATTCGTCAGTTTGACGGGCCCGGGTAAGTGGTGAGGTGAATGCGGACCGGGTATGTTAGCACTAGCGGACAATTAATCTCGCCTTGAGTGAAATTCCTGGCGCTCGCGAAAAGCGAGTAGCGAGCTTCGAGAATTTTGCTCGGAACCTAGTAATAATTTATTTGGACTTAGAGAACAATTTTCGGCAGCCGGTACCAACGGAAACAGTAATGGATAAATTATGGTTACAAAATCTTTATGACTTTCCTGAATTTGTTTGTTTCAACTAGGTCGGATTGTTCTGTCAATTAGAAACAGCATTGCTTTTCTCGGTTCTAGCATAAGCAAAAGCCTAAAATGTTTCCAATGCTGGGACACAGGCCTCCTTTTTCATTGAAAGGGAGTAGGCCTTAATCCACCACGCGGACCCAGTGCGGGTCAGTAGATGTCAGTTCAAATTATTGGTTCTCGGCCCTATAATACCTTTTTCTCTCATACCTATAATAAATATAATATATTATCTGCCATCTTACTGATCATTATTATTACTAGCGATATCATCTTTAAGATTCCTTATCCTTAAACTACCTAGGAACCCTTTTTTTTTTGCTGCGCGCTAGGGATCCTCATGGACTTACTCCATTGTGGGGGTGACAGAGGGGCATGCCGGACTCTTACCGGCTAAAACCACCGTGGTGTTCCACCTCTGCCTGTAGCTGGAGGTGCGGGATTCGCATAAGCGTTCATCGCTCCCCAGAATACCTTTGAACCTAGTGAAAAATAACTAACTTACTTCAGATCTTAATTTTAATTACTTAAGCTTTAATTACTTAAGATTATTAATATAGTAAGTGGCAATAAAGTGCTTGAGTTCGGTAAATTGGATTTCTTCCATTGAAAGCTTTCCGGACTTGAACTCAGCCTGAAAGGCTCTCTTTATACTCGTTAACTATTAAATAGGTCCTTATGTACCTGCATTTACGGAAAAACAGGTAAATCGATTGTTTAATAATAAAACGAGAACATTAGAGTTCGAAAAAAGGACAATGGGACGGACATTTCTGTTGAATTCTACATTATTAATCTGAAATAATGTTGTTCCAATTCTTCGGGACAGTCGAATGGAAAGAAAAATAATCTTTTTCGTGTAGGTATTATCTTACGCCAAAAATGGAATAAAAATATGAAATTATTGTAGCCATTTTTTTCCCCACGGGGTGGGTAGCTACTGCTTTTTCTTTTCATGAAATTAATGGGTTGAAGTCGTAAGCTAGCCTCTGAACTTAAGAGCCGGATCTCAGCATATTTTGCTAATTACTGCTCCCGTTTTCATAAAGTACTAATATATAGTTTATATTGCTACACTAAAGAAAAACGAGTTAGATAATGAGAGAACCGAATGAGAGGTAAGATGTACCAGCTTCTAGTAAGGGCATATGCCCTGAGTGAAACGAATTTTCAAAAGGTTACCTTACCTAGTGTCATTAACCGGTCAAGCGGCGCGGTTCGATTTATTACCGTTGGATCCCGTTTTTGAATCCCATTTTAATATTTTTGGCGTTGGATCCCGCAAAACATTATTATGTATTTCCGTTGGATCCCGAATTTAAAAAATGCAAGATAATTACGTTTTATTGTCGTTGAATCCCGAAAAGTATTTCCGTTGGATCCCGAATGCTTAAAAAAATATGAATGCGGGTATTTCAACAACAAAATTGTTTATAATAAAATGAGGGGTTCACTAATGTTTCACCAAAACTCCATTGACAAATTTTTAGTTTACAACCAACGTTTCGTATACTATTTATTTCACAAACAACTCATTTTCTATATAATCTAGTCGTTTCTGGCACTCGCCGGCCGCTGCCGCGGCACCGCTCGCTTCGCTCGCTCGGCTCGTGCGTAGGGGTCGCACTTTTAACCTAACCTAACCTAACATTGTTTTTTTTTTAATAATTAACCTAATCTAACTAGTTCGGTTCCGGGTAACCCACTAAAAATAATCTCTTTTTAGTGTTTGATAAAGGTAAATCACTTTTCTTCTGAAATGTACACATGTTGTTATAATATGGGATTCAACGGAAATAGCAAACGGGATCCATCGGTAATACCTAAAAAACGGGATCAAAAAAACGGGATCCAACGGTAATAAACGCGCGGTTCGCCGATCGGCGACGAAACAATAGAAAATCAATTGTGTCTCATTAGCGGCGCTTGACAGATTAAAGCAACCAATTACTTCCATGTCTAGCTTAGTAAGCATAAAACAACCAGTAAGCATGACAATCTATTGCAGTACTAATGAGTTTCTAAAACGTTTTTCATACAACATAACAAGGTAGGTTTTAAAAGCGTGAAACAAAAATGACTCGACTAAACGGGAGCAGGAATTCCTATTATGTGTCTTCGCTTTAACAACGTTGTAAGGTGTACAAGATAATAGTCTTGCAACACGACACCTCCCCCTTAACTCGCCTCCCTCTAGGGTCATCAAATAGCCGGGTTTTATGATAATATAGTAATGTCCAAAGAATGAGTGTTTTGTTCGGTGTTGTTGTGAAAATGAAAGTAGGACGAAATTGAGAAGCTACTTTAAATTTTTTACTATTATTTTTTACGAAAATAATTTTCCCAGAAGTAAAAATGTAATTTATACACTTTTGCTGACCTAAGTTATAGAGTTACTGGTATATTTTACTGTTTCTATCAGTTAGTTTTTATTGTTTCTTCAGTTTTTATTATTATCAAAATTAAATTATTCGTCTCATTTTTGCTTCAAAGTCTTGTAGCGTCATCTACAGAGCCATATGCGAACTGCGCACCATCAACCAACGGACATTTGCCCACCAGAAACAACACCCGTCTGGTTAGAGGTCGCAGAAAAGGGAGGATCCGTTTCTTTAAAGGATTAGTGAACTTTACACCCTGTTCCTAATACCTCTAAAGTCTCTTGTCGCATTTCACTACCAGAATTGGCTCCGGTACTACAGTTCTACTGGTAAATACTAGTTCGTCTGTTCAAAAAGGGAAATAACGTTGGAAACCAGCGCTGGGGCATCTCGCATATTTGGATGTGACGCATATTTTCCCCCAACTTGCTCTTTTTTGTGTTCTTTCACTGCGTCATGTTTATCGTAAATAAACATATTTTCTTCCTTTTAATAATTTTTTCTGAACTGTCAAAATTAATGTTATTGCGAAAATGTTATATTAAAGTAAGGCCCGGACTCCACTGAAGCGGAACTGGGCGGAGCGGAACAACGGAGACGTGCAGGAATCGACCAATCACAATGGTTGAAATCCTGATTCCTGCACGTCTCCGCTCCGCTCAGCTTCAGTGGAGTCCCGGTTTTATTGTTTTACCCCGCAGGCCTACTAGATGTTACATAACGCGTGATTCGCATTCTGTTTCTAATTCAATTACAAATCTTTCCACTCTATAAAAATCTAGATTCATCTTTAGCCTGACAACCCTAGCCAGTAATCTTGGAGTGCATTAGTGTTGACAGTGCGATAAACAGGAAAAGCTAAGTCTGTTTATTGTTTTCTTTGCGAAAACTACGTTGTTAGTAGATACCTACGGTGGATAGTGCTTGAGTATATTGACGCTGAAAGTAGAAGATTGTATTGTTTCTAGTACTTTGGTGTCTGTTTGGCTATTATGATTCACATGCAATTATGAATTGACCGACTGAAATTAATTTTTGTTGACCGAAGAGTTACTTTCATAACATACATAAATACAATATTGCAGTGTTAGGTTAAGTGTGTAGGTTAAATTTACTAACATGGTTGTTAAGAACTATTTTTACTAAGATATTTGAGTCCTTTGTTACTTGTAATTAAATATAAATAAATAAACTCACGCTTTCTTCCCAAGGGCAGAAACTACAAAACGCCACTTGCTACGATCCTTACATACACCTTGTGTTACTTTCATTAGATAATGTCAATGGGCTCATCAGCTTAAAGTGTGAGTATACATAGTACTCTATCAGTCTACATATATCTCTGTTTATTCCTTCGGAAAATACATACGTAAATTACGTTACGTTATGGAGCAATCAATACTTTGTGTTAGAGATTTTATTTTTTATTCACAAAACTAGCTGCGCCACGCGGTTTCACCCGCGTAAATGTCGATCCCGTGGGAATATAGGGATAAAAAGTAGCCTATATGTTAATCCAGGGTGTCAGCTATCTCATACAAAATTTTATCAAAATTGGTCCAGCCGTTTGAGCGTGAAGAAGCAACAAACATATAAACACACACACACTCACAAACTTTCGCCTTTATAATATTAGTATGATAAGTGTGATTAACCTTACTTTATATGCGTGAAATGGTTTTACTTTAACGAGCTTTTTTCTAGGTTGATTTTTAACTCGACATTATTTCTTTAAAATGTTTGGGCCATAATGTCGTCCAAATTATGCTTAATTCTTTTGTAGCTGAAAAGTTTGAAAATATTTCTCTCCTTTTAATTTTTCACCGCTTCAAACTCAAAATAAACGCCGACCAAGGACAGTGTAAATAACCTGATTGACCCAGATACTTTGTGAAAAGTTTGTGGCATTATTTGGGTCGTCACTTTAATGTTAATTCACGTTTCCTTTTCTTTATAAACGATACTATCTTGGTTATACATATTTGTATAGTGATTTAAAGTATCGTTCAAAAATCTCTACAAATGGTATTTAACAGTCATTAATGTCAAACAAGAATATACAAAAAATGTCGAGTAGGTATTATTACTTTATTAAACTAAAGAGTTTTAAGTGTGCAATTCAAGCCAATATAAGAAGGTACTTAATGAACTCCACACGTGGCGTCAGAACATCCGAACAAGTTCGATTTGCAATCAATAAAATTCAATAAACAAATAAGATTTATTTTTGTTTATCAATTCTATCTGATTTGGGAATAAAATCAAAGAAAGGTAAGAACGTACCACAACTAAAAGACGTGTTAGACTAATCTTCGAATTATAAGCTACCAAGATAAGGCTTTATTATGATGTTCATGGGGGATGGGACACCAACTTTGCATAATGTCCAGTATAGATGATTCGAGCACTCATCCGACCCTCGGGATTCTGCTTATTTCGAGAAAATTAAGAGGCAACGGCATCTTTTAAAGCGTTTATCGGAGAAAAATAAAATGAAAACCGCAAAATGAATTATCTTTTCGGGCGGTATTTATTTATATATATATATATATATATATATATATATATATATATATATATATATTTATATATATATATATATTTATATATATATATATAGGCGGTATATATTTATCAGATCAGGGTAGTTTGAAAACATTTATTTTATGGAGTTTTGGCTCTCGCCTATTTCCTCCTCCAATACAAAAGATATTTCATAAACTGAATTAGAAGGATATATATACTGTGTCCCATGGTTTTCTTTTTTCAATGACAGTTGTCAAATTTGTACACTAGGCCCCTGTTGACAGCGGTATTAATCGGAATTTTTTAGGGTTCTAGTGCTTATAAAAATAAAGTATCATCAAAATGGAAAACATAGGGACATACAAGTAGTTAATATTATTTTATTATTCTGTAAAAAATCATTGCTTTATGGTCATTAATCAGAAAGAAAACAGGCGAGGGCGTTTCTATGGAGAAACGACCACCCGAATTTTCTCTTAATTAGAAGATTAGCTTGCATCTCCTGTCTCACTCTCGCAGTGCAGCAATCTTAAGTTTTAAGACTTTACTAAGTGTTTAATCACAGGGCTTATGGCAAAATTCGTCCGCATAAGCTTTTATTTTCCCATTTTAATATTTTTGTCTTTCAACATACATATTTTTGTTGACTGGTTTAAGCTAAATTTTCAATATACTTTTATGAGAACATTTAGAAGATTTTATTATACTTACCGATTGTTATGTTTGAAATAAACTCGAGTAATAGCAAACAGACGTTAAAGAAATTGAGAAAGTACACATTATGCTTTAGTTTTATGGAGAACAGTAATTTGATTTGCTTACGTTTATGGATTGTTAAAAAATAGATACTAATTGGTATTGAGATGATATATCGTAGATTGACTGGTAGAGAATGCCTCAGGTATTTAGTCCACCTTTGTACTTTCTTCTTCTTCGCGTCGCTGGCAAAACTGTATTTCAGATGTTTTTGGCCAAAACTTCGCCACTTCCACGGTGTCGTCGGTGGCAGCGCAGAGGTCACTTTGACTGCTGATGTTTTGGGACACAGAGGGCAGGATGGGAGGTGGAGCATATATTTTATAGTATTTTTGGAATCTTTATATAGCACAAAGTTATATAAATAACTATACGATCTAGCTTGGATGAAAGTAACCACTGAATAACGATAATGATGGGTAAGAGTTATTCTTATTTATTTCCACAGGAAAAGAAACCCATTAGTCGACCTATAAATATAGGGTTTAGGTTAGTTGCTCACAAAACAAATTGGCTTCAAAGAGAGTTGAATTGGTAAAGGGTGAAAGCGCTTAAAGAATAATGATAAAACCTTATATGATTATAAGGTGTGTTTTGGGATGGGTATTTTAGAAAAGATTTAAACAGAAAAATAACTTACTTTGTCAGTTTATTGCACTATTTTCAAGGTGAACTCAAACTCAAAGCATTTATTTCAATTAAACCAATTACAGGCACTTTTGAATTGTCAAGAAGTCAGTCAGTCAGAAAATATGAAGCTAGTTGCCCATTCCAAAGCGTAGGGACCTATGGAGAAGAAAGGGCAAGAAACTCCATGGACACTCTCGTAAATTATATTTTTACATAAATATTAGTTACATCATTTATGTTGAATTTATAATTATATGTGAGAACGATGTTATAATAAAAAGACGTACGCGTTAAAAGCGTCCAGAGTACAGCAAATTGTAAAAAAAAAAACAACAATCCAAAAATAAAATAGTAAAAAATAAGCCGAGGCAGCTAAGTGATGACCAGCCCCAGCTGACGGCGCCCGTTCACAAACATGACGCATAGATCAGCACCATTCAGCTCAACCATTGAGTGATAATATTCATAGCAAAAATCTTCATTTTATTTTATGTAACGAAAGTGAAATGGGCTTTCTTTGGTTTTTTTTTTTGTCAGCGCAATAGTGAAGGTTATTTATTTTTTGTATTGAAGTCATTTTCATGTAATTGTAGGCAATATAGGTAATGTTTCTAATAGTTGCATGATATCATAACTAGCCAGAATTATTACACTTATGTGCATTTTATGTCCACATAAAAGTATTTATTTCATTTTTGTTTAGCTTTCTGCTTGGAAAAATAACCCTACTGTGAAAGTCTGGTGGTTCTTATTAAGAAAAGATTTCTTATTTAATAAATAAATAATAAAATATAAAAAAAATTGTCATTTCCACTCTTTTAAGACCTAGACATCGTATTTTTATAACATTATTTGTACGTACTTACGTAGCGCAATTTCTTTTTCATTCACAATTTTATTATACCAATACAAATTTTCCTGCACTATTTTATTCAAAAGTGGTTTACCAGTAAAATATTAATGAGTGACCAGCCGTTTTACGTGGCATAACTCGTAAACTGCATTTTATTCTCGTAGCAGGCATTTATGAACAGTTCCTATGATATTTTTATGTGGTTCTTATTATTATTGCGGTCTATGAAATCGGACACGGAAATAACTTATAAACAGTTATTCGCTTAGGTACGTTTCATCAGAATAAAAAATATAAAAATCAGCAGATAAATTAAATTTAAAGGATTAAAGGTTGAAGGAAAGAAAGGTCATTAAATAACTTCATAAAAAATCTTTTCTGTATCAAAAAATCAAAGTCAAGTAAGTGATAAATGTTTATACTTTGCACCAACAAACTTTAACTATGTGCGTAGATATTTCAGTTATCCAACTTTTCACAATCATTGCAAGTTTTTTTATGGCTTACACTCTGTTTCAGAATTTCATATTCTGTAGAGATAATTACGGCGGATCTCACACTATCACGCGCCACGATTCAGTGCGCGGGACACGATTGATTATAGATTATTATATTGATTAGATAGATTGATACAAAAATAAAATAGGTGGCTCGTTTAGATGGATATGCCAATGTACTTATAAGTTTTTATGAGAAACCTCCTAGCCTCATTCAAGAACTATGTAACCCTTACTAAAGTCAAATCTTTTATAAAGCGGAAATTATGTCGGAACGCCTATTATACCGTCAAAGACTATATTGAGGACGAACAGGCTTGGGATTGAGCTGCTTCAATAAATTTACACAGTGAATGTTTTTTTTTAATTTTATTTAGCTAATTTTGCTATTTTACATTATTTCTAGATATATTTTAACTGTTGTGATCAATGTGAGGACTATGTGGGTCATTGTTTCCGTTTTAATCATGGTCTGGCACTTTGAGTAGTTTATGTGGCCTACCCAAATGTCCTTTCTTTGGTATTGTTCGTCGAATCGTTGAGCTCCTTAAGTTCTGAGTTGAGCTGTATTACTGACAAATTGCGTGCACTGACTGGACAGGTCCACTCAATCTACGTGGTTCTTTCCTCAAAATACCATTTCAGACACCAATCTATCTAGATTGGTGTCTGAGATGGTGTTTTTAATGGTATTTTTTTTGGTCTTCACACAATCTGACCAATATTATGTATGGACTTTAAAAGTGACTGTGACCTCTGAGTTTGTTTCGGCCTTTTTTCTCAGAGTAGTCAGATAGGAAACGCCAACCTCATCTAGTTAAAAAAAAGATGATTGACGAGTAAAAGTGTTTGTTCTAACTTACTTGCAGAAATGAAATCAGTTATCAATAAAAATCCATTTCGCGTGGCGCGTTGCAGTGTGAGATCCACCTTACCAACCTAAGCTAACATAATTTATTATTCGACCTAAAATCAAGCTTACCATCTATCAGATTGTCTTATTACGCTCAAGATATTATTCCTTTAATCGGCTATTCCAACATCGTTTTATCATCAATCTTTACTTAAACAAACCAATTTTCTCTTTAACTCCGTTGATTGGTTTACAATTTTGGCAGATGAGTGAACGCAATTAAATCGATCAGTTCAAATATCTTCAAACATTTTTTTTTCACAAAAGTTGTAACAAAAGGTCCCTGACAGGAAAGTCAAAAGAAAGGATAAAAAATATCGGATATCAAAACATCCCTATAGACCAAAAAGATATTGTTGAAGTGTACATAAAGAAGGCTAGATATTTGTCTTAGTTTACAAGAAAAAAGAAAAGAGGTCCCTTTGGTGGAGGTAGGATAACAAATCTTGGCGTGGATAATCAATAATCACATTAGAGAATTCTTTTTATCTTCTTCTATATACACATACATACAAATAAATAAAATTGAAGTGTCTGTTTGTAATTTCAAAATAACATCTGTTTACTTAATGCATATGAGTGGCGCACGACACTTCACCAATCGTTGGAGGGAGACGCCTTTAAATAGTCCGGGAGGTCATTTTTGCGGGCATTCTGTATCGTAGGCTAAGTTAAGACGAAACTCTGTCCAAATTAGTACCTACTCAATAAATAATATGATTGGAGATAGTGTTTGTATTCCCTTCTAACAAAAAAACAATTTTTGTTCTGTCTGTTTGTTTGTTTCGCCTAAACTCCAAAACGGCTGAACCGATTTTGACGTGGCGACTTTCACTAGCAGATTGCCGATGTTATAAGGAGTAACTTAGGCTAATTTTATTTAAGAAAAAAATTTAGGGTTCCGCGCAAAAAAATAAATCATTCGCGTCACCGCTAGCATTGAATAAGATCCTAGGCGGAAGATACAGTAATTTTGCTATTATATACCCGCGGGTACCAAATGGGATAACATAATCAACCTATAACGTTCCCACTGCTGGGACACAGGCCTCCTTTCAATGAGAGGAAGTGGGCCGTAATCCGCGGGCCCAGTGCGGGTTGGTAGATGTCACATGTCTTCGTATTTTTGGTCCAAGGACGTGCCGGTTTCCTCACGATGTTTTCCTTCACCGTTTTGAGAGCAGTGGTCATGAAATAATTTACACAAAGTAAAGCGCCTATCAGGGTTCGAACTTACGACCTACTCTACTCGTAAGTCGCGGCCTTTTAAACTGGGCCACCACTATTCGAATTTGTAAGCGATAGGTATTATTTAATTTTCCTAAACCGGAGAGATCTAGGATAGGTACGAGCATTGACCTTTTAGTTCCACAACGGGGACATAAAGTGCATTTAAATTCAGAGCACGTGGGAGTTGGGGGTCTTGGTGTTAACACAATTTAATAAGAAAAGGGGAAGACGGATTGTGTAGATCGGTGTTAAGGTAGACTTCTAGCGTAACCCGATGCAGCTGAATACCAGTATTTTACATGGAGTGACTGCCTATCTGGACTCCACAACTAGTTACTGGGAACACGATTCACCTTGGTAAGGTAGGTTGTCAGAATTTCGGGCTTCTGACTACCCGTAACGACTGCCAAAGACCTACGAATAACAGTCGTGATCAACCGCTTAACTAGCTTTTCGAGGCACTGAGGGTTCTCAAAGTGAAATGACCGGTCACCCATCGCGGCAAGCGTAGCTTATCCTTGATCTATCGACCCGTACCGTTGTAACATAGCCACGATCCCCTTGTATGAAATATAATGTCTAGCACATAATCCCTCAAGACAGTTGGCCTGTATTTACGAGTGTGCCTTCAGGGATTATCTAAGCAATTTATTTTTCTGCAGTATAAAAATAAATTGTCTCTTTCTTGGTAAGAGTCGATAACTTCGTTATTGGAATCAAATTGAGACGTGATAGTAGCTGGGTTATTGGTGGTTTTAAATGGAATAGTTTACCGTTTCTGCATTGTTTTTGTTGTTGTATTGCAGAAGAATCGATGTATTTTGAACTGTGTAAAAAATCATGAAGAAACCGGCATGTCCTAGAACCTAAAATTCTAAGACAATCATGTGACGTTCACCAACCCGCACTGGGCTCGCGTGGTGGCTTATTGCTCACTTCTTCTTGCAGAGAGGAGTCCTGTGTCCCAGCAGTGGGAACATTTTAGGCTGATTGTGCAACAATGACTATGAATTTATAACAATAACCCCGTAAAATTGATTTATTCTCTTGACGTCGAGTCGTCGCCACGTCTACTTCAAAAACTCCCCGCTTTTAGTCCTGCCTGATCGAATTGTGAAAAAGTCTCTTTTATTACCGCCACGTATTTTATTACAATACACGACGAACAAAAGTGGAAACGACTGAGTAATATATCAAAACGATGCGAAAATCTACATTTACCACACAACTCGAAACGGAATTTCCTTCCTTAATAATATTCTCATCCAAATAATGTTGTTAAAACTTTGTTTTACTTTTTATTCCGTTCTTAACCCACTGGACTCGTGTGGGTCCAATAAATTCACTTTTATAGTCACTTCGATCCCAGGTCCCATCTAACTTCCGAAATCCTCGAGGATTTCACCTTAAGCTACCATAATCTTCGAGGTGACTCCCAGAGGAGTTTTCTCTTAGAAAAATGTATTCGCAACGTGATAAATATAAACGGTATCATGAATTAATGTTACGTATTAATGCTCTGTGTTCCGCGGAAGCTTATGAATAAATTAGTGTACGTTTGAATGTGCTTTCGTAATAGAAATATTAATGCTCTATAATCGTATGATTGCTTTACTCTGCACTTAGGTTGTAAGCATAATCAGCCTATAATGTTCTCACTGCTGGGGCACAGGCCTCCTCTCTGTGAGAGGAAATGGTCAATAAGCCACCACGCGAGCCCAGTGCTGGTCGGTGGATGTCACATGTCTGTCGTTCGGCCACGCTGCCCATGATACGATAGCATATGCAGGGGCTAATTATGACGCTCTGTGTAGTACCAAGAGCGACAGCCATAGTACGTTGCCTGGAACTAGCTTGCAACATTCCGACGACTCTCATCATCTCTTCTCGTGTCAAGTGTCAAAATTTTTTTTTTTCAGTTCCGATGCAGAAATTGTAATGGTTTTGTAAAAACGCTATTACACACTTGTATAGGAATGCTGATTGACAGTTGATTTTCTATTTTTTTAATCAAAATTTAATGAAAATTCTTTATTAAAATAGTGCAATTAGCTGAAAAGAATCAATAACGATCCAAATAAAGTTAAAATAATAATCCTCAATAGCGGCGATACTCTAAAACGTACTGATCCCTAGACACTTTTGATGTGTCTGTGTATATACACAGACACATCAAAAGTGTCTACGTGATAATATTATAGTAATATTACTATATCATCACGTATTATACTATACTTATACAAGTAATAATCATACTAATTGCAAAACGTAAGGGCACGTTAGGAAATGGGGTAATTTTCTCCTTTTCTATGCATACCCAACCTTCCTATAGACATTGGGGACAAGCGTCACGCTTGTGATCACTGAAAGGTTGCAAAGGTATATACTCTGATGTCGGGAATAGGTACCATGCGACATCATTTTATTTTGCCAGTTCTAGTAAAATCAATTAGGGGTCTGTACTCTGCCAGAGAGGGCTATGCCTGGAGTTTCCCTGTGTGATCGAGTCAGAAATGAGGAGATTCGCAGGAGAACCAAGGTAACCGACATAGCCCGAAGAATTGCCAAAATTAAGTGGCAGTGGGCAGGGCACATTGCTCGCAGAACAGATGGCCGATGGAGCCGAAAGGTTCTGGAGTGGCGACCGCGTACCGAAAGACATAGTGTTGGAAGGCCTGGAACAAGGTGGACCGATGACCTTATGAAGGCCGCAGGAACCCATTGCGAGAAGCACAGAACCGGTCGAAGTGGAGGTGCTTAGGAGGCCTATGTCCAGCAGTGGACGTCTTTCGGCTGAAACGATGATGATAATGACACTCCGGCCTGCGCCAGTCCCGTTACTTAGGCTCGATGCGATTGTGTTTTTTC
Source organism: Amphipoea oculea (assembly GCA_945859645.1). Lineage (NCBI taxonomy): Eukaryota > Metazoa > Arthropoda > Insecta > Lepidoptera > Noctuidae > Amphipoea > Amphipoea oculea. The sequence goes on from OX243876.1 coordinate 10,693,645, forward strand.
TTCTATTATAATTTACCCTCTTTTACATCTCTTTTTGTAATAGTACCTGCTACTCATAATTTTCATACTTTAACGATACGAATAAAAGAGTTATACCTTCATAAACATTTTATTTTCCTTTTCATGGCAAGCAGATGCATTAAATCAACCGTGAATGCATGATACTCAACGCATTCATATCACACTGGCAGTGAAAACTATACGTTAAACATCTATATGGACGTTCAGTAAAACTTAGTATGTTCCTTTTATTTTATTTGTATAAAATGTTATTGACTGACTGAGGTTTTTTGTACAGTACTTATATATTTAATGTTTATTTTAGAGCTATGTTAATTTGTTAGTGCACAGTAGGTTTTAAATTCAGTTTCCGTTTAGCTAGCGTTAGAGCGGTTTCGCAATACATCCGATCCGAATCCGAGAAATGCCGGTCCGAAGTGACCGTTGTCCTATTTGTATGAGGGGTTGCGCACTAGATCTGAACAAATAGGACTATGGACTATTTCTCGGAATCGGATCGGACGTAGTGCGAAACCGCCCTTAGAGGTAGACTAAAAAAACACGGAAATATTTTTATCAATACACATACTACGTTAATTTTTTTTTTATAAAATACCCACTTAGCATGTATGTTACATATTTATTTTGTTTTAAAATTTACCTTTTACAAGTAAACTAAGTTTTCTGAGAACTACATTAGCAAGGCGCCCACGTAAGTGGCAAGCAAACGAGCCGTGTCTCCGCTGAATCACGCCATGTTCCTTAAGTGCACAAAGTACCTTAGTTGCATCGTACAATCTCCTCGGGAATGGAAAGGAAAGGCTGTTCCATGTGATTCTCGTGTCTTATATAAGCAGCTATAATTTTTTGCCATTACATTATCAAGCATTTTATTGTTCTCTATATGTGGTAGGTGTTCTCTAATTGCATAATTTTATTGACCACTAAGCCTTGCATCCCAATTGCGTATCACACTTCGAAGGAAATTCTAAATCCATTGATTAATTTATTATGTTTGAAAAATTCGCCTCGTCAACATTGTAAATTACGCAATTAATGTTTTTGAACTGTCAAAAAAATGACATTGCTATTGTTAGTGTATTACGTAATTGCCCTGCGGGTTAAATAAAATGGTGATAATACAGGTTTTTTTACAAAGGAATCAATTTCTTAAATTGCAGATTTCCCAAGTCTTGCTTTACCAATTACTGTGCCTTTATAACAATCCATACTAATATTATAAATGCGAATGTATATCTATCTATCTGTCTGTCGGTCTGTTGCCTCTTCACGCTTAAACCGCTGAACCGATTTAGATGAAATTTGGCATACAGATAGTTTGAGTCCCGGGAAAGGACGTAACATAGTTTATTATCCCGATAATCCCACGGGATCGAAACTTATGCTGGTGAAACCGCGGGGCGTTGCTAGTGTTTTATAATGGGGAAATCAATACAAAATCACTTTGTTTTATTCACCTCCAAACACACCACTACAAATAACAACCAACAACTAAAGTGCCCTTAGTGGAAAGTTTCTTTTTCCGAGTCACAATTAAGTTTGGGTTCCGACTTCCGAGGGACCCTAACTAAAACGCATAGTGCCAAGTCGCCTTCGGGGATACATCTTTGTTACAATGTCAAGGGTTCCGTGTGAGTGACATTTGTAAATCTGATTATTTTGATTGGAACCCGTGACTTGAGAAATGCGGAAATTGTATGAGAAGAGATAAAGGCGTTGAATTCTAAAACATGTTACGAAAATAGATGTGTAACCTTTGAAAAAGAATGGAACCTTAGAAAGTCTACCTAACCTTTTGAGCATTCGCTCTATCTACCTACGTATAGAAGCAAGTATAATCATATTTACCGTTCTGGAATAGTAGTGCACGTTACCTACTGTTGTGTCACCTGCCTAGCCTTTTCCTAACTATATTGGGGTCGGCTTCCAGTCTAACCAGATGCAGCTGAATACCAGTATTTTACATGGAGCGACTGCCTATCTGACCTCCACAACCCAGTTACTAGGTAATACGATACCACTTGGTAAGACTGGTTGTCAGACTTTGGGGCTTCTAAATACCCGTAACGACTGTCAAAGATCCACCAATGACAGCCAAAACCAACGGCTTAACGTGCTTTCCGAGGCGGAGGGGTCTCGGTATGTAAAGATGGTCCCCCATCCACAGACCAACCACGGCAAGCGTTGCTTAACCTGATCGATCGACCTGTGCGGCTTTTATTATTTAGCCACGGGCCCCTACCCTACTGTTGTGTTATATTGTAAATAATAAATTACATGTCTATTTTCCTATTTTCGTACCTAGCATGGACTTTTTACCCTTAACTAATGTGATCAAAGGTTGAATCAATTTTAATGTCGCTAACATTAATAGTTACAATATTTTATTAGACCCATTTAGGTTAATATGAAAACGATAAATTGTTTACGACTGGCGAGTTATTGGCACGTAAGCCGTCAAGTCGTAATCCTCTCGTATATTAATTCCCGGCTGATATTGTTCATAAATAATACCCCAGAAATACGACTGTCAGGTATTAATTTCGGTGATTATTGATACTTTTGCAGCGTGATATATTAATAAGATATCTTAGTATGTAATTAGACTGTTGTTAATTAAGATTTTTATTGTTACAGACCAACATGTCGGCACCAACAACGGATAGCACTGAAGCTATCACCAACTCTGGCTACGGAAGCAGCGATGAGACCGCTAGTCTACTCGTCACCGGTCCCTCAGTCACCGTTATAGTCCCAACAGAAAATAGAACAGTCAAACCAGTTCTGCAAAGACAAGACTGCACCACACACCTACGACCTCAACTGTCAGGCGGACCAGGTAGCGAGGAAAGTGCAACATCTCTCAGAATGGAAGAGGGAACCGCAAGGAGCGTCCCTGACATCGAGTTGCAATGTCGGGAACCGGCAGACCGACCTCAGACACTCGTGTCTCCCGTAGCGACATGCTCGCACAGAGGGTCAGTGACCGCGTGCCAGTTAGTTCCACAAACATACTCGAGATGTCGCGTTTGCGAGCGGCGGCAGTCCACGGCACCAATTTCAGCGCTACAACTAGCGCGCTCTGTGTCGAGAGAGAGCGTTCGCTCGGCCGTGCACTACCCTTGCGGCTGTAGTTCTCTCCACGCCGTTAGTACGTGTCCGGTTATACAACCCCCTGCGTTACTGTTGCCTACATCTAGTACGAGAATAATCCGCCAGAGTTCGCAGCCTGAGTCTAGCGCATGCGCGGCACACTGCCCTCATCACGCCCACCATCACCCTAGCGCCTCCCTGCGGCAGTTACGAGAACCAGGAGATGGCATCGCTGGCATCGCCGCGGACTCACTGCGAATCAACGGGGGTATGCGCCCTTTCAAACAAGTAAGTTCTACGATCGGTAGGTGGCGCCACTGTTTTACAAAAATCATACATTGTAGAATTTTTCGTTCTTTATTTATAAGGCAGTTAGGTGCGTTCAAATTACTCATAGATAGGCGCTTTTATATTATGTCTACCGGACGGTTAGCATAGCGGTTGATATAATCATGACAATTATGCAAAAATACGGTGTATGAACGTGAACTAAGTAGGCGGTAAACAAGGGTTTTCCTTGTTTCTTTAAACAGCAATTTCCTGGAATGATTTGCTAAAATGATGCAACAGAAAATTACTGTTACGGCAAATAAGTTTCTGCAAAAATGGAATGTTTTAACAAGCACAGAGGAAAAGGCTATCTAATTAGAGTTGTAGGTTAAATGTTAAAGGAAACAGTTGCATAATTATTGTCGAAATGGCTTTGCACAACTAAAGACGAGGTTTGACCTATGTTACTCGGTAAAGATAACTTCAAACATACAAAAACAATCTGGTCTTACAAATTGTAAGATGAAAAACAAAAAGCATTGTAATATAACTTGTAAATACTCGTAGTTAAAATGTAGTAGAAATGCTTTTTGGAAAATTATTTTCGCATTTGGTGTAAAGCTGTAAGCGTCGCAACAACAAATATACAAAGACAAAAGAAAAGGTAAAAGTAGTCGTAACTTTCTCAAGCAATCAGCCATTGACAGTAAGTTCCACCGTTGTGAAGGCGTCTTTGCCAGCTGTTTCAACGAGATGAGCCTTTTCTTAATGTCTGCCTTTGCAACTCACGGCCATTTAACTCGCAGCTACGACACTTTGAAATGTTGTAACACCCTTTCAGGCTCTCAAGGCAATTTCGAGATTAGAATTAGCAAAAAGCCTCGCAAGAAGAATACTAATCATTTTGGTGGTACACAGTATGTCGGTGTTGTAGTGAAAATAAGTAATTGTGTGTATGTAGGTGAATCATTTAGTGTGAATATGAGTATTTTGATGGATCATCAGTCACTTCCATGGACCGAAAACTTCCTTGACAGTCTTATCCTGGCTCATAGTTAGCGCGATGCAGTTGGCGTGTAAGTGCTGTGTAAGGGTCTTGAGACGGGTTTTCCCATCTAACCAAATCAAATCAATGTCCTTTGGTTTGATTTCTGTTTTTAACCTGCAGGCGGGGCTGCTCCTCTGTCCACAAACCCTGTCGCAGACGCGCCGAGCCCGGCTGAGACGTGCATTCACTGAAGCCACGGGGGATACTGTTAACTACGTTAAAACGGTGGGCTTCAACCTATTGGATTATGCACCGTCGAATACTGCTGTCGACTGTACAATTTCCCCCACAGATATTTATATTAAAATTGAAGAAAATAACAGTAATGTAACGATCAAAGAAGGATCCACACACTTAGCTGACACAAAAAGTTTTAATAGCAGAAAAAAGCACAACACTGCATTTAGATTTTTTAAATAGATTGCAACGCAAATTAGAAGCATAGCATGTTAGTGAATAAGCCACGACACAAAAGAAGCAAAACAGCAGAAAATCAACATTAGTTGTAGACGAACCCCACATCACCAGAAGTCACGACCCATGTCAGGTTGTACAGTCGAAAAGCAGGTATCTGTGGATTTATCACCAAAGTAATTTGTTAGTTGGCGAATGTGTCGTCCCTATAGCTTCGTCTAATGACCACCGTTAGCCATTCCCCCCACGCCCCTGACATCTTCCCTGGCACCAAAATTGCTTGTCACGAACAAATCGTTTTCTGTTCATCACTTTGTTCAAGCAAAAATGTCATCGTACCATCGAGCACCTTTATTTGAAACTTGACAAATTGGCATTAAATGTCCAGTGTCTTGGAGCACATAAAAGCAGGTACTTTTTGTTATATTATTATGTTTTTTCACCTCGATCATAATTTGTGGATTCATTTTGGAATTCCAAAGTTTAAACGAAAACGTTTTGTCATGGCTTTGGGAACCCATTACTCAAGCAAAATACACAGCACCTACACAATCATTAGCTATCCATTCATTCGCATTGTTTTGATGGATATAGGTAGCGCTATGCACTTTAGATCGATGATTAGATTGCACAGAAATGTCGCTTTTCGATACATAGAAGGAGTTTTCTTTTTTGTTGCTATTGAGTATAATTATTATGTGTTAGGTTCCGGATTACGTCGCTATTGTTTTGGTGTAAGGTTTATAATAGATTGATTTTATTAGGAGAGATTATTTTATTAGAAAACCAGGTACGAAAATATTATCTAGGGAAAGGAAACTAAACAACTAAATGTTTACTTTTATTCATAAAACGCTATGCGCGGATTTTCTAGGAATTTTCAATTTATGGAAGTTCCCTTCAAACAACTACATATAGTCGAGATTCTTCGTAACGTTTCACAAAGATACTTAAAGCTAGTTTATCCTTAATATTTCATGATGCGCTTCACTTGGCCAAGGATAGACAGAGATGGCGAAATATCGTCAGGGAAAATATGTTTTCAAGGGTGGATCACGACCCTCAGAGGAGTACGACTTGAGGAGGATCCTTAATATATATTAAGCTTTGATATATCAACGAGTATAATTATATTTACTTGTGTGAAGGTTTATTTAACCGTTCCTTGTAACGTTAAAAGAACGAACGACTTTATGGACTGTGAGATATATAACTAAATTGCAGACTTCGAGGTTATAAAAGGGGTTTCTGCATGCAAAGTAAGATACCGTGACATTGGAGATTATTCTGCATCAAGGCACCATCAATTTTATTGCCCGACGATAAAATTTTCCCACCTGATGTTTTTGCGGGAACTTCGTTTTCGGCCATCCAGGCCATTTCATGCATAATACTTTTAGATTTTTTATGAGATCATCAACCAAAGTTCAAGGTTCATGACGCTTTGTGCGATTTACTAAGTGGATTAACTTGATTATGCCTTAATGTGCTTAATAATAGACAGTTGCGATACAATTTGGCAGGAGACCAGAAGTTTAGTTTAACTTGACATAATATTATAATTGAGTGAAGTAAATTGGACAGAACATGTGTTGTCTGAAATGGTATTATGTACTCGTACTGACACTGATTAGATTATTAACTTATATCCGTGACTGTAAATATAGTAACGGATATAAGGAAATAATACAAGTGTATCACATACAAGTGTATTAGCCATTGGTTTATGTTCTTAAACAGAAATTATAATAATTTTAATTTCGTATTATTATTGGAAAATAGATAGTTCAGAAGGCTAGATTAGTCATTTAAAGTACCAACTAGGTTTGAGAACTTTGAATTTAGGCATCCGATGTAGTTCATATTGAAAAATCGAAACCGGATACATCAATAGTAATGTAAAAATGCGTAAGTAAATCCAAAGTCACTTTCAATGGATTAGTCCACTACCAAAATGCTTTCAACAATTTTCTGCATGTTATATCGAAATACGAAAACGCTAACATTTTTCCCTAATGGGTGCTATTATCGTAGAAGTACCGAATAACATGTGGATTGGTTCCAGCTTCAATTACAATTCCTTCTATGCGTAGGCATATAACTGGCAGCGCTATAAGATATGACATTAACGAAGTTATGACTTTTTTATTTTTCAGCAATCATTAGGTGCCCTTCCTTTTATACGCTTTCGAGACACGCACTTTGACAGTAAAAGTGAGTAGTGATACGGAAACCCACTTTTATGTCCTAAGGAATAAATAGTTAGAGGAAGTGCTTCATAAAGATTGTAGGTAATCAATATCATTGCCACATCTTCTAGTTTTAAGTCTGATTAATCTGCCTAGTTTATTCCCATTATATATTCATATTTTTGGGGTTGGCTTCCATTCTAACCGAATGCCGCTGAATACTAGTATTTTACGTGGAGCGACTGCCTATCTGACCTCCACAACCCAGTTACTTAGTAACACTAAATACCTTTATTAAGCCTTTGGGAGTTTCTACCCGTAACGACTGTCAAAGATCCAAGAATGGCAGCCGGGCTAATAGCATAACGTACTTTCAGAAGCACGGAGGGGTCTCGGTATGTAAAGATGGTCCCCATCACGGACCGACCGCGGCAAGTGTAGCTTAACCTGATCAATTGACAGCGGCTGTTATTACTTACCACAATCTTGTCTTGTTTTAAGTCTCCTAAGATATTTCATTGAAATAAACCAAGCAAATTAAACATAACAAATGTAGGAACGCGAAATGTTTGCTCTTTACGAAATTTAAAGCCGGAATCTCACTATTTCATTTCAAGAAAACACGCCTATTGTTGGAGCTCCATTCTCCAAGTGTCGGAGCACTGTATAATTAATTTTAATGCTCCCACTGTATGCTCGAACTTGCGGCTGGTGTAAACGCAGCCAGTTTTTGGTACACGCTAAGCCGAGCTACAATCTCCCTTCATACCAGCCAAGTTCTGGTAATTGGCACCAGTCCTACGATATCTTGCCAAATATGTATTGTAGAGTGATTTATTGTTTCCATGAAGTTTTTCCTAAAGGGTGAGTTCTTTTGTCTGGTTATTGAATTGATAGAAAAGGTCGGGTTCGGTCGATGACTTTACGATGTGCTGCTGAGACTGGATTACAACCTACGTCGGCAATGAAGTAAAATTACGTAAGGAAATATTGGCACTTCACATGGAAGCAATTTTATGTGCTCAATTATTATACTCAATTGGATTTTACTTAGTGGAGTTCAGTTTTCAACGCAAAACGGATTTGACTCTTTGAAATAGTGTTTGGTTATGTTAGCGTTAAATCAACATGAACAATGTATTTTTAGCTTTCCGTATATCATGTTCACGACAATCACTTTTACATAATTAACCTATAATATTCCCACTGCTGGGACACAGGCCTCCTCTCTGTGAGAGGGAGTGGGCCGTAATCTACCACGCGGCCCCAGTGCGGGATGGTAGATGTCACATGTCTTCGAATTTTTGGTTCTAGGACATGCCGGTTTTCTCACGATGTTTTCCTTCACCGTTTTGAAAGCAGTTGTGATGAAATAATTTACACAAAGTAAAGCGCCTGTATGGGTTCGAACCTATGACCTACAACTCGTAAGTCGCGGCCGTTACCACTGGGCCACCACTGCTCTCTCTCACAATCACTTTTTACTAGTTGCATTTCATCTGGGAACAGATCCAAAAATAAGTTATACAACATTATTTTTAGTATATGCGAAACCCGAAACACGTGTCTAGTATTTTTATGTAAAGAATCTATGTACAAAATTTCAAAACTGTATCATGAATAATCACAAAGTTATAAGCTTGTTATGTTACCTGTTTGTCCTTACAAAAACATGGTCATCTCATCCACGCCGCCGCCGCGTGCGTTCGGGCGATTGTATTGTAATTAACTGGTGATAACATTTTCCATCACACTTGCAGGCTTTGGACTGTCGTAATGGTCAAGTGTAGGTAGTTATTATAATGTACTTTATTCGTAAATAAATGCAGCCGTAAGCTACGAATAAGTAATTACTTATTCGTAAGCCGTAAGTGATACAATGTAGTCAATGCGATTTGTTGCACCTTATGTTAACCACTTAAAGTTCAAAGTGGATGAAAAGTGTTAAACATCGTATTACTTAACCACAGCAGGCTGTAGGTACAAATAATAACTTTCTACAATTAACTATCTTGGCGTGTTTAAAAATGTTACACGACACTTTTTACATACGATAGGTACACGATCAACCGAAACACAACTTGTAAGGCCCGCGGCGGCCGCGCGCTCGCGATTATGCAGTTGGACGGGAACGCGAACACGTGCGCGCCTACCTGTGGTACCCGGGCGACTGAAGGGGTTGCTGCACCCCGGCCCCGGTCGCCCCGCTCGCTGTGCGCCCGCGCCGCTATTGTTGTACCTACTTAGTGTCGCTCCTCGAACACAGAGTACACTATAATATACCTCCTCGAACGCGTCGCTCTCGTGGTGTCCAAGCTTTAACCTTTTTTAAATATTTTTGGGCCAAAATATAACATGGGGTAAAAATTATTGGAATCGATTCAGTTACTTATTCTGAACAAACTATATTCAGGTTTCGCATATACTAAAAATAATGTTGTATATCTAATCAACTCTTGGAATTCTGCCCGTCTCTGGCCATCCGAAATGGTCGTCTGGGATCCGTGTTCTATCTGTAAGCCCCCACAGAGCAATATATTCTGCACTATCTAGCTTTAGGGGATTTTTCAGTGGAACTTTTTAAACGATATTTTATCCGTCATGTATCACCGTTTTATTTTTAGCGTCTAGACAAAATGTTTATCGAAAAATGAACCAGACTTATTATAGCAGACCTTTTTTTAATAAAAAAAGTCACAGTTCAAAATATTTAATTTCTAGATCACAAATAACCGACTTCATTATTAAAATTCAGTAACTACGAGGCTTTTTAGCCCCAAGAAAAATAAACGCGGCAATCTGATTTTTCATTCACAGACACGCGAATTGAGATAGGCTATAAAAAAAATAACCTTTAAAGTCTAAACCTTCTCTGCCAACCATTACATTTGAATTATAAACCAATTTTTCTTCTGCTCTGCATTATCCCTGCCTTAATGCCACTTTCCGGTTCTGCACAATTCATGTACTTGTTGGGGTAACAGACCTTATAGAATTTCGAATTTGTTTGGACTTTCTTTATGAGTTGGTCTCAGGGGGAGTTTAAATCCGGATATAAATGCTTCCGCGTTTGTTAAAGAATTTAAGAAATGTATTTTAAAGAGCTTGTTTGCTCTAATAAATAATTGCAGTGTCTTGTTAACAAACTACTTCAGCTTGTCGTGGTTATTAGTCTTCACGTCTACGACTTTAGTCTAGACACATTCATTGCTTGTGAGACTTTTTACATAATGAATATGGTCTTGAACAGGTCTCAAAGCAAGTCTTTGATTTAAAGTTGCGTCTGTTTTCTTTCATATTAGTATCTCTTTACACATCTTTTTTTAAATCTTTTTGCCGTCGGCTGTGTGATTATATCATCATAATCATAATGAGCCTATGATATTCCCACTGCTGGGACACAGGCCTCCTCTCTGTGAGTACCTACCATTCCTTTTACCATTAAACTCGTTTCCATCACTAAGCTTCATACATACATCAGATGGGCAATTCTCGTAATTTTAAGAACGTTCACAGTCTGATCTCAGTCTCAATCTGTCAAAAATACGTCTAATTTCCCTATATTTTGACAAGTTTTTGACGTTTGTTTGTCGCCGAGATGAGACTGCGACTAGACTTTGAACGTTTTAAATTACGAGAATTGGCCTTCTGATAATTGGTGTTATTAACAATATATTCTTATATAAAGACGGTATTGTCTCTATTCGGAATTCGTCATAGTTGATCGGGTCTTTATTAACAGCTTTTGTCTTGAGATTCATATCTACTCACTCCGATATTGGTATTGGTAACCCATACTACTATATATAAAAAAAGAAGAAAGGAAATATATACATATGTCTTGTTTTTGTATACAACGTGCCGCTTTAATGGCGACATTAATTTAACGCACGTATACGGTTTCACGTTTTCGTTATACGACCACAATATTTTTATTTCATTGAACGTTATTATTTATTTATTTACAATTTTCTACAATAGCATCTCGGAGCAACCTGTACTTAAAAAACTGTTGCGCAGGGGTCATTTACCGGAGTTACAGTTCATAACACGCGTCAATGAAATTAAAATGAATAACGTGAACGAATTGAAGGAAAGAGAGAGAGCCCTGTGTCGACGAGGGACGCAGGCGGTAGTTTTCAAATCATGAATTTATTTTATGTTGTTATAATTTTAATGATTACTGGCCAAGTAGCCCTACCCGTCATTGTAGCGGCACGTTCTATACACAAAGGTAAAGCCATTAATTCCCTCTCATTTGTACTCGTATTATTTTAGTTACATTAAATGGCGTTAGTGTGGAAAATCGTACTAAAATCATTCAGCCGTCAGTTATTGCTCCAAATGTGTTTTGCATGCAACCGATTGTGTGCTGATTAAATTTGGCTCCATGCGGTGCAGTGTCGTGGTCAATATGAAGATAATTACACTATGCCACAGAGTAGCGATGTTCATATTAAACTCCACTAAAGTGGTTTTATTTGACATGTGAAATTCACGTTATATGCTTATTTAGGCTGGTTCAGGTACGTAATTAGATAAGGGATTCAGTGTAGGATTCCGAAAATTATGTTGCTTTAGGCTGATCATGGTATTTTGTTTGCTTTATTTCGAGGTATTAAGGTAATTTTATTAGTAAATTTTGCTATCGTGTTTCTGCTGGGCAAACGATCCTCCCTTCGTTTAAGATATTAACACAGTGTAGCTAGCGGAGGATTCTAAATATATTTGTTTATCTCGTGGAAATTAATTGACTTTTTATAAGAGTACTTGACGTGACTTCTGATAAAAAGAAGCGAAGAATTAGAAAAGAACCAAACATATTTGTGTAAAGAATCTAATTACACTAGCAGAGATGAAAAGAATAGCTCGTATAAGCCGGGACCTCGTATTTTTCTTCCCTCGGGACTCTTCGGGTTACAGCGTATTATGTACGAAACACATGGCAAAAAGGAAAAAAAAAAAACTGTAATACCAATGTTAGTGAAAATATGTTACGATCGAATATTTTGATGTTGTTTTTTTATCGAAAACTAAAATCTCCAAGAATTTCGGGTGTTGATAAACTTATTCCACACCAAATCCCTATTCAGGATGCGTAGAGAAAGTAATATATAAACGACTATAGAAGAAGTAAGCCCACCAAGGAACGATTTTATCTAATGGATGAAATTGTTTCATAGCGAATGTTATGAACGAACAGACATCTTTATGATAATAGCACAGACACAGCATTTGGCACTGAGCTTGAATCTTATCCAAAGATCATTACTGCTGAGATCATTATGCAAGACGCTGTCTAAGACAGTGGTCTCTGTAATGTCTCATTCAGATTAATGTACCAAAATGGTAGAGAGAACCACTCGCCAAATATTGTACCCCTGGGTGCAATCAGACTGAATAATACCCTGACTTTAATACTATTAGACTGAATCCTTTACTGTAGGACACAAATTTATTTGAATATCAAGCAGAATTTCTACTATTTTCAGTCCATTTTAAATGCTTATTTAGCATTCTATGCCATTTGTACCAGATGCTATTTCAGCATCCAAATATCGGTGGTCATCCGCGATGACTATGGCATGGTTCCAAATCGCTACAATGGGCTCCCATACAGAGGCTTGTCATATAAATTATGCTTTGGATGCGGTCACACAATACGTTCCATTACATTGAACTAATGTGCTCCGATCGGGAAGCGATATGATCGATTTTACGGGTGAGAAGTGTTTTAACAAACAAACAAACATATAAACAATACAAATCTGTTACCATAACAGTTTTGTGTGTTGTGTTTTGTTAAACACTGCTTTGGAATTGTGTTTGGAATTTCCGTTTTAGTAATTTTATTACGGAGAATTTATTGCGTTAATTGGTTCTATGCATGTATATATTAGGGATATGGTTGATTTATATGTATTCTGACACGAGCTGTACAACAAATATATAGTTTTAATTATACAGGTTTCATTTTACCTATCAGTTCAATTTAGAAAATGAATATCAACACACTCTGCATGATCAAGCTAAAACTAGAGAACTGTAAGCAGTTTTCTCTCGATATAATTAAAGTGCATATTGAAGTCAAACGACGTTTATTTAGTAATTGAAGGTTCAGGCTATTGGGGCAACGCTTATAACGAACATACAATTACTAAAACGATCTTCAGAAATAATAACAGTGATGTACGAGTATTATGAAGTGATGATGAAGCGTAACACGCGATACCCTTGTGTTTGTTTACAGTGTAACTAAGCTATTGATTTACGATACAATAACAGGTTACGTAAGTGCTAGGTTTATTGATTATTATATCAAGTTTCACTCTACAGTTCCATCTGGTTGCTACCCACATCCTGTTCTGTACGGAAATAGTCTTCTTCATCGAGATATCTATTGTGATCAAATAAATCTTTTTAAGCATTTATCGCTCTTATCATTTCGCCCCTTAATATATTATTGTGTCGTGGACTCCATCCTGCCCTTATCTTTCATCAAATTTATGTTCTTTTCTCGTCTAAATTGATCAATTTTTTATATCAACTGCTAATTTCTTTTCTTGGGATCACAGAGTTACTTCATTTTTATTTTAATTATCTGAGTAAAGCACTCACCTTAACGCATGGCCGACCATAACTCTAACAAAGCCACATAATGGAGTCCATCCATTTAGATTAAACGTAATACGCAGTAAAATTTTACAGCCGTAGCCTTTCTTGAACGTTGATCTACAATCCTTTTAAAAGGTCGGATTTTGCTGGAAAACTTTAAATATTTTTCGTCACATTATGGTTACTATTTGTCATAAACTGTAAACGCAATCTCACATTTTATATACAAAAATGTGCCCATAAAAAAGTCTGCATAATTTGGTATGCAAAATGCTTAACCGGTTTAGTATAATACGCGGGCGTTTTACTGGCAGATTGTGCAAAATGCTTACCTATGCTTCGGGACTGCTAGCATCGTTACTGAGAATCAGGGTTCTACGTTACACAATGTTATTTTTTTCTTGTTTCTTGTTAAGCCATCTATAGAGCTAAAGTTTGGGTGTTTAATATTGGGAGGATTAGAACGAAAATTATGCTATACCTCTTTGTTACAATACACTGTAAGTATATTCTTATCTAACGTTGGGCGAATGCTAAGAATACACTTTTTTTACTCATAACACAAGTCAAGGTAAGATTTATAAAGATTTGTAAAAAAAAAAACAATATTCTGCATCTTCAAGCCGAAAAGCGAAGCTTCAAGATTTATGCTTTAATTGAAATAATATTTAGGCCATTAATGCTAACGTTGTAAAAGCTATTTACTAACTAGTATTCACTATTTTGTGCAATGCTTTTATGAAGAAAGCAATTAATTCATTATTGTTTGATTAAGCATTTTGTTTGGTATTAAAACAGTTCTTGTTGCTAAAATCATAATAAACACACAGTTCAACTGTACCAACAATTTATCATGATGGGAGAATTGAAATGTATACACAGTGAGGCAATAACGAGTAATTTGCTGTTTGAAACTGAACCCAACGCCTCTTGTATGCAAGGTTCAAATTTGGTTGGCACACGGGTGTTACAAGGCAGCATCGTAGGGCCGTTGCGGTCACTAACGATCTAAGTGATTGGCGTTTGTTATCACATTTATAACGAGATCATTGCAGGGCTATTGCCTCAATTAGTTCAGTGGGTCTCAATATGGTACTAATTTTGTACGGGTTCCATTTAGGGCAATTTCTTGGGACATGTGGTTAATGTTACCGTTCCCCATTGTTACGGTTTTGTGTTATTTTTTTAATTTAATTCTTAATATAAGTATGGTTTTTGTGTCTGTTTGACTCCTACTGAAGTTTTGTCACATCTAATTGTTTATCGAATGTGATTGTTGTAATAGCTGAAATAAGATATTTACATTTATTATTTGGCACATTATGAAGCAATTGACATTTAAGGTGTTATTTATTTATTTATTAAGGTACACCATTACAGCTTCTATGTATAATTTATCTTAAGTACTATAGATCACAAAAGTCTCAGTCTTACACAGATGTTTTGAAATGGAAGCCACAGTTTCACACGAGCCACTCAAATCTGACAAATTCCACCAGCTTGAACACTTCCAGTGCCCGAATTTAAACTCTAAAAGCTTAATTCAGTGTGAAAAGTCAACAAAGTCGAATAAACAGTGTAGGTAAGTGAGTCAAGGTCAAAGTTGTAAACCCAAGGCCGCGTAACGTAAGTTTGTGCGTAATATAAACCAAGGTTGTCAGGCCATTTTGTCAATGAGATAGGGCGGTATTTGGACGCCAACGTTCGATAGCGCCGGTGCCTGCAACTTGGTGTTATTTATGTGGGCCCTTTGAATATATTTTACAGTGATAGTATACTTTCAGGGACAGATTTCAATGGGCGTTAGGTGTGGAATATGGAAGTAGTTTTTTTTCTGAGATGTGGTGGTGTTCACATAAATAAAGTTGAATAACGCTCATAATTTAATTTGAGATTAGGGTGATGTTTTGTTTAGTTTTCTGGATTTTTTGTTTATTTTGGTTCTTCATCATCATCATTTCAGCCGAATGACGTCCACTGCTGGATATAGGCCTCTCCCAAGCACCTCCATTTCGGCCGATTCTGTGCTTCTCGCATCCAACGGGTTTCTTCGGTCTTCACAAGGTCGTCGGTTATTTTCGTTACTAAAAAAATAATAAGGGTTCGATAGTTTTAATTTCACGGTGAGACAGGGACTTTCTTCCAAATAAATTAATTTATACAAATTATAACCGGAAATTATCAGGAGGTAGACCATGAGTTTTGTTGTGTTTAGTTCATGTTTAATCGCTATGTGACCGAATAAAAGGGCTTGAGCTATATTATACTAACATTTTGTATATCCCCCTTACTAATAAACGTGTTATATCAGATGAATAGTTTCACATCGATTTTTACCTTCTCTTTCAGTCGTCAGTAATTTTAATTTCGAAAGAAGAAGACTATACAGACGCTATACAACGTTTATTAGTAAGGAGGTAAGTCGTTTTTCCTATATACTAAATCTATGGTTTTTCCAAATTCGTCGAAATAAATAAAAACTGGAACTCAATTATAGCTGTGCTTAAAAAGTAGTTTGAAAGTAATAATACTAAAAAACTTGAGCGAACGTTGTTTACATCAAATAAATCGTTAAACTTGGACAGGGCTACTGAAATCGTAAATGACCAACTTTTATACCTACCCAATATGTCATTATAATTATGTCATTTAGTTGGACGCAATACTGTCGAGTCCATACTCGATATTGAGCAAGTTTAATACGGTATCATTATACGTTATCGGTTTTGGTATCGAGGAAATAACTTAAATCCATCCAAAAGTTGTCTTTACAAGATCGCTATTAACGATAAGACCGCCCATTTTGTCACCTTTTGTAAAATTTCTATATTGATAACTGTAATTTGTATGATGTAAGTACATAAGTACTCCATCATACACACGAGCGACACGAGTCAAGTAAGCAACTTGCGACGGCTGCAGTCAACGCGTGTCGACGGCTGCAGTCAATGCGTGTCAACGGCTGCAGTCAACGCGTGTCGACGGCTGCAGTCAATGTGTGTCGACGGCTGCAGTCAACGCGTGTCGACGGCTGCAGTCAACGCGTGTCGACGGCTGCAGTCAATGCGTGTTGCCCGCTGCAGTTACCTCTGTCGTTGATGCGTGTTGTTCGTGTTTATGCACACTAATAAAGAGTATTCTATCTTTAATCAGAAAATAGTCTAGTTGTAATCTATTTATAACAGGCCAAATTGATTTAAAATTATTTTAGAATATGCAATTAGCTTCAACATTCCACTCAGGTACCATTTAACTGTTAAAACAATATTCATTATTTTCAGCCTTGTTTCATGAATTGATACACAGATCATTTTTGTCCATTGCAATCAATTTTAAACTCGCTACTAACAAGTAGTAGGTACGTATAGGAATAAGTCAACGCTAAAACTTTTTAGTTTCTCCACAAGTTCTTTAAGGGGGATGCGATAAGATAGCCTGCGAAATTCAAAGGGCTTTGAAGGTCTGTGGTACCTACCTATCCGCCATTTTTTTTTTTCAAAATGGCGACCACTCATGAGGCGTATATATATCGATAGAAAAAAAAAGGCGCGACAATATTATAGATATTCCAGTCTCCATATAAAAAAAACTTCAATCTCCATTACCAACGTTTTTTAAAATTTACAGATCCACTGATCTGTCTGTATCTGGCTGTATGTTGATTCAAATATGATTTGCGACCGTATCAAATATGGCTTTGCATGCCTTAAGTTAAAATTAGCCTCAAGTATCATGATTTCATGAATCAGTCATTCATTAGGGCAATAAGAACTTATAGAGTTGTATTGATGATTATAATTCTACAAATAAATATTTGATACATTTATGAATCACTAGCTGCGCCCCGCGGTTTCACCCGTGGAAATGTCGATCTTGTGGAAATATCGGGATAAAAAGTAGCGTATATGTTAATCCAGGGTGTCAGCTACCTCCATACAAAATTTTATCAAAATTGATCCAGGCGTTTGAGCATGAAGAAGTAACAAACATAAACACACACTCACAAAGTTTCGCCTTTATAATACTAGTGTGATAATGTAATATTTTGATTAACATACAATCTGATACTGACCTGTAAGATGCAAAAATGGTAAAATAAATTGAATTTCGCAGGCTACCTTGACGCTTTTGCCTTAAGAGAGATATTTTGAATACAGGTAAGCAAAAAACTTACTAGCAATGGTTCACGTACAAATATTTCCAACGTACCTATATATTCAGCTCTAGACAGTTATTCATGCCCAATGGTACGTGAAGTTTCAGCGCAATGCGTGGAAATTCTTGCGTTGGTTTATTCAAGCTTGATTTGTTATAGGAATTTCAGAGTTGCTGCAATGGCCTACAAAATTAAATAGAGCATAGATGCTGTAGTTGCAGGAAAACTTTTATCTTTGAAAATATAACTAAACAGGCTACATAGGTACAAATTATTTAATACTAGCAGCGCCCGGCGGTTTCACCCGCATAAGTTTCGAAAGACACGCGGCGCCATCTATTATCATAATAACGTTATTGTTGTTTTCCTCGGGAACAGCACTTTTTTTCGGGATGAAAGGTACCTTACGCCCGTTTCTGTACACCTGACAACGTATATGCAAAATTTTAGGATTTTAGGATGATCGGTTTAGTGGTTTAGGCGTGAAAAGGTAACAAACAACAAACAAACAAACCTACTTTCGCATTTATAAATATAGTTAGGAGTTAGGATTAGGATAGGATAGTTGGGAAGTTAGGATAGTTAGGATTATTTTTAGCCTTTGTTGTCCTACTACATGTCAAAGGCGTCCCTTTCTCCTTTCCACTCCTCTCTGTCTAGAGCTAGTAAGGTCCAATTCTGTCCGTAGGTGTTAAACCTGTCCCGTCATCTTCTCCTGGGTCTGCTTCGATGTCGCCGCACGTTTTCTGGGATACACATGGTGGCCCATGACTCTTTCGAGGTGCGGCAAACGTGTCCGGCCCAGTCCCATTTAAGCTTGGAAGCTTTTTGGGTAACGTAGGTATGATCATTTGTATCATTCAAATTCTCCGAAAAACCCGTATGACTGTCTGAAAGTTTGATCAAGGAAAACCAGTAAACTAGCTGTCAAATCTTTTGTTATGTTTTGTGATAGGTTTACTGAAGTAACAAAAGCCCCGTGTAAGTTGACATGCGGTTTGGTTAAATTAAAAATTAATACTTTGATTTAGGTATACCTATACAACGTGCCGTTACAATGGCGTCATTAATTGAACACACGGGTAGGGCTAGTGGCCATTAATCATAAACATTATAACAACATAAAATAATTCATAATTTGAAAACTAACGCCTGCGCCGCTCGCGACATAGGGCTCTCTCTCTTTCCTTCAATTCGCCTCCTCTTTGAACGTTATTCGTTTTAATTTCATTGATGCGATGTTATGATCCATGACCCCGGCAATTATTGACCACTGCGCTACAGTTTGTTTCACGATGATATTTAAGTACAGGTTGCTTCAAGATGATATTTTAGAAAATTGTAATAATAACGTTTAATGACGTTTTTTTATATTTTTAAATGATTTCTAATTCTTATTTTTTATATTTTAAGAAATATTTAAAAATGTAATGAAATAAGATAACTAAGAAATAAACGACATAACGTTTAATGAAATTAAATTCGTTCTTAGAACGAAAACGCGAAACCGAATACGTCTGTTAAATTAATGTCGCCGTTAAAGCGGAACGCTGTATGTAGTTAGGGTAAGAGTAAGTTCACGTCAACAGCATGAATGATGAGGTTTGATCTGCATTCCTACGCCTCACCGGCTACATAAAAGATAAAACGCAAGAAGAATGCATTAGAAATAATATTCACTCGAGTGAACATATATTTATTTTATCTTCTTTCACAAACTGTAGACTTGAGCACGTACAGTTCTAATGGCCTACATTAGTTTCAGTTAGATCCCATTAAACTTCTCGTTAGATGGAGTCTTGGTTCTATTTTCTGCTACTTCCAGATTAAAATAGTTCTAGAATAGAAAATTTCACGTTAATCTTAGCTACTATACCTAGTGAATAAATAGTATACAAATCAGAATACACATTAAATCAAATTAAATGTTAAGCATATAAAACACCATACGTCAAGTTGTCATGTTATAGCCATTTTATTATACTGTCAAAGAATGACTATTGTGATTTGAATTTACGGACAATTTAAGTTGGCAGTCATGTAGCGGTATCTACAAAGCCACATGTAAACTACGCGTCATACTGACGTCACGCAAATATTCTGCATCTCGCGGGCAAAGTTTACCGCGCAACTAGCATATATACAACGGCCCGACAAGAATCATCGGGCAGTGGCCTACCAGACATGACATCCGTCTGGTCGGAGGATCCTCCCTTTTCTATAGTATGAGTGAACTTTACACCCTGTTTCTCATACCTCTACCTATAGTCACTTTGCCTAACAATTAATTTTCCTGACGTTACCTGTATTTTTTATAAAAATAGGTACCTAACTACACTGAAACTAACACATCTTAAAGGAACCTCGCATCAATATTTAGCAATGAGTATGTGTGACGAAGCAAGGTCGTAAAACGACCTGTCAAAGCGAAAAATACTAGCTCAAGATTTTAGATGGCAGTTGTGTCCAATACTCGCCGAGCAAGCCCGATAAAACCCACGAGATTAAAGCCGTAAAAGTAGGCACACTTAAACTTACATCAATGTAGGGAAATCGTACTTGTGCAATCTGCATGAAATGCTAATTCGTCGAAAGGTTTTACATCCTTTTGACGAAACTATAAAAGTAGTTCATTGTTCTAGACAGTTACAAAATATCTTCAAAACTTCGTAAAATGCTAAAAAAAAAAAAGACGGGTTGCACTCCGGGAGTGCCGGCAGAAGTGAAAACTTGAATATTAACGTTGAAATAAATCAATTATTAATTTAATTAATATTACTCATTTTTTTTTCAATATTTCTGCGTCACTTTTTTCATTAATAGATGCACTTTGTTCAATTTCCATATTTTAAACACTTTCGGTCTTATTCATAAAAAAAGCCTATTGAAGGTTTAAACCATTCATTACTTAAAATGCTCAATAGGCCTTTAAAACATTCGATATTTTGTATTCATAAACGCTTCATAAACGTTCTATAACTAGAATGTCCTACAACTTCTAAATGTTGCCATTATAATGAAGTCATCCAACAAATTGGCCAACACATTAAATCGGCATACGAGAATATCTGTCTACGAACCGAATATTTGTGTCCATAGACATTATTACGTATGAAAAACTAATTTATTGTCTACAGTTTCAACAGTTTTGACGCGACAACGTCATGGTCGTCATGGAAACAATATGAATATGTCAATGAATGAATTTGATATTGTATGTGTCAACTTTTGAATATTTTTTTTGTATTTAAAATAAATGAAATTAAGACCGGAGACTAATTGCAATAAAGGGCAAAGAATTGAATATTGGTTGGACGAGGATAAGGTGTGTACCTACTGTTACAGCTAAAATGTGTTCAAAGTAAGTTATGTTTTGTAAACATTCTCAATTTCTTATACTTATGCTTGCTTTTGCTTCTAATCCTTAGATTTTTTGGAAGAATTGGTCAGGGAGAGGTCTCCATAATAGAAAATAAAAACACTGACACAAGCAC
Organism: Amphipoea oculea; assembly: GCA_945859645.1. Classification (NCBI taxonomy): domain Eukaryota; kingdom Metazoa; phylum Arthropoda; class Insecta; order Lepidoptera; family Noctuidae; genus Amphipoea; species Amphipoea oculea. The sequence continues at coordinate 10,714,945 of OX243876.1, forward strand.
TAACGCTAAACAGGGGCAGCCTGGCATGATTTACGAATTAGGTGCCTATCCAATTTACAATTTTACGAAGAACTTCGTTTGCCTGTACAAAACTCATTGTAACAAAAAAAAAAGCCGCCATAAGAATAATAATGACTGTTATTTTGATGCCGCTACTGATTAATTAAATCAGTATAAATAAGATAATGAAGAGAAAGAATTTATAACATTAGTTTTGTATTTCAAGACAATAGGACTAGTAAGGATGGTGCTTCACTACGAATAGCAGAAAATGAAACGGCCTACAGAAGAGATGGCACAGATGGCAAATGAAAAGCAAACATTTTAAAAATGTTGTTCTGCTTGCACAAGTTTTAGAAGCCAAATTATTAGAGTTTAGAGTATTGTTCAGCCGTGAACAGGCAAGAGTTACATACGCCAGCGTCAGCATCAAGAGCGACATACATTCGTTCCACATAAATTAGTAATTAGTAAATGAATAAATTAGTCATCAAGCTGGAGTAGAGTTTGATTCATCTTCCATAATTCCTCTCACTATGGCCAAGACACCTTTAGCCATCACCAGTTCTATGAGTCTGTGGGACCGGCAATGACAAAACTATTTCCTGTGTACACATTGCACGACGTACACATACCCCTATTCCTACCCAAATTCTGTCTGTTCCCGTAGGTCTCCCGTAGGCTTGTATGATAGGTTAGGGTGTTAGGATAACTAGGGTGTTAAGTAGTTGCTGTAGGTTTATAATCAGTAGGGTGAGGTAACCATAGATACCAGGCTCAATTGTTACAAACTTAGCCACACTGTATGCATTTGGAATAACAGCCGTACTAAGCTGTAAGTCCCGGTGCGTACAAGTATTATAAAAATAAACTGATATTTGTATACAAGCTTTTTATTAATGAACTACTCCCTAAATTTCTTCTCTTTTACTTTAGATCTTGTTGGCTCAAAATATTGCCACTTCCACGTTGTCGTCGGTGGCAGCGCAGAGGTCACTTTGACTGCATGTTTTGGGTAGGACAAATAAGGCAGGATAGGACGTGGAGCATGTTTTGCAACATAGCTTCACAGCCACACCCTACTGGAGCATCTCCCTGCAGGGTGTAAACTTCCGTGGTCGACACGGAAGCATTGTTTTCACACAAAAGCTGCAATGTCCCACAGTATTTCTTGTTGCTATAATGTGCTTCGTTATATTTTTCGTCGCTTCTATTTTGTATTGTAGGTAGGTATATAATATTAATAAACTAAATTGGTTAAACAGAAGTTTAAAATAAATAAAATACAACTGCGGTTCCTCGAAGTACTATTGTTTACGAAACTGACTTTTCAAACATTTGTACGTCAAATGTAATTTTCTTCGGCCATCTTTGTCGTGTCTCACTTGGTTCACTTCGGTTGGCGCCGCCGTAGAAAGAGATGGGGGGGCGGGGGAAATCTCTCCTGACGGTCACGTGTCCTGACGCGATGCCCTGACGCGAGTTTAACATTTTTTACCCATTACAAAAAGTGTTCAACGCCGCTAAAGAAGTTTTCACTTCAAAAAAATCTTTGTGAATAAAAGTTCTCTTAAGCATCATAATTACATGTTTCTACAATTTCAATGCTCCGAGGGTGTCCCTAATTAAAACCTTTTTTAGCTTTATTCCGTAATAGCAATTAGTTTCCTTTTGTGATTTGTAAAAGTCTTTCCGCCACTTTCATGTTTCAGTTCATTTTCAACACAAACCATACCACGAAAGTTAATTATACCCAGAAATATTTTCCCAATTATTGTGTCGAATGGTTTCACCCTTCTCAATGTATGTAATTACATATATGTTTTACAAAATAATCGCGGGATAGATGTCATAACTGGAATCCATAATATTAATCATTTAAAATGTAATTGACCCTCATTAAAATTCCAAGAATCAAATAGAACAAGGTAGAACATAAATTACGTATAAAGTTCCTGCGCTCTCGTCGTTCAAAACAAATATTAAACGGACGGTGGAAGCTAAAGGCTTTATTTGTACTTCCAGTATTAACTTTGATGATTATAGTGCAGTATGAGTAGTTCCGAGGGTAAAGCTGACCTATTAAAAGTCTAGATTTTTTCAACCCAGTTGAATGTTTGATCGATGTAAACATTTATGTAACTATGCAATGCAGGACGTGACATAACGCTGTCTATAAAGCTTTGTAGTATGTTATTAATTTAGGGTCTGTTTGCCTACCGTATAGTTTCAACATCAAACATTATAATTACCTGCCACTTCGTGAACATTGGGAGCTCAGAAAACTTGATTTTCGTATGCAAACTTTGATACACCGATTGTACTTCATCAATGATTTTATTGCTTCATAATAAGTAACTAACTATATACTAAAATAAATGACTAACTAAGTTACAACACAAATATGTAAAAATAAAAAAAAAAACAAAGGACACTTAGGCGTCGAAGTATTCATCCGCATCGCTGTCATCCGGAAACGTGCCCAGAAGACTGGCAGGCAATGATTGAATTTCTAAATATTATTTGTCAGTGAACCTTTAAGAAATATGATATCTTCTAAATTCTTCCAAAGGTCCTATTACCTCTCAAAGAGCTGTGTATCAATTTGGGTGTATGTAAAATAAAGTATATTCTACCCATCTATGTATCTGTTACGTTTCTATGAGCATTTATGAAACTTGTCAGTCAGTCAGTCACAGCATTGCTTCAAAATGCATAAAAAATATTAGCACGTCTAAAAAAACCTTCCAAATTATTCCGTATCATATTTTTCTCCTACATACGTACAAATACGCTACCGATTGACAAGCCAGCTCGCAGATTTTATAATGTTGTTTGCTATGGCATAAAGATTGCTTGCCAAAATTTTCCTGGCAGTTCAGTTACGAACTCCGCAATTCGTTCATGATCGGAATATATGAAGAGAGTGCTCGTACTAAAGGCGAAAGCGTCAGGATAACCCGCGAAATACAAATTTTCTTCAGTTTTTTGCAATTTGCAGGATCAGGTTGTATGTTGATCTTAATATGATTCGCGGCCGTGACAAATATTTATTTATAGAATTATAATCATAAAAATTATCAATACAACTCTCATAGTTCATATTACCCTATTGAATGTCTATTTCATGAAATCATGACATTTGAGGCCGGCGGGGCAATTGCGTAACACAGTATCAATCGGAATTGGTTTCATTTTGACAGTTCAACAACATTCATTGCGTTATTTACGTGTTAAGCAGACAAATGTTTCGAACTTAAGAAGCAATGGATTAGCAATTGGCTTCAAAATTATTCAGATTCCGATTGATAGCGTGTTACGCAAATAGGGTGCAGTTCTGCCTTAAGGAGTTTTCGTATTGCCGATTCTAATGATATTATAGTTCCGTAAATTCATATCGGTTATGGTCGCGAATCATTTTTAAATCAACTTACGACGTGCCTGTAAACACGAACGTAAGAAAATTAAAATTTCTAGGGCTACCCTAGGGCATCCCCCTTAAGAATATAAACCAGATTTAAACTTGCAATGTACTGAACTTGGGTCACAAAGATAAAAGATTGCTAAGCAGGGTACTATCTCACTACTGTTCGAACGCATGACTGCTTTCTTGGTCTAGTGGTCGCAAGTAGAACTGCTGATCATGGAGGCCTAGGTGCGATTCCCAGGCTGGGTAAACTGTTATTATGCTGTCTGTTGCTGCATGAAATGTAGATTTCTGCTATATCCGGTTTATGGCAATAGGCTCGCTTCCATTACTTCTATGATACAGAATTTTCCTAGTTTAGGAGTCAGGGCTCAAAATCTGTATTGACTGTACTTTACCCATCTCTTGTACACTATTCCTGTTTGTTAATTTCTCTGTATTTTAATAGGTGTCAAACTTGTATTTGTGCTCATAAATACTTCATATTATTATCACTTATTACATAATTACAATCTAACTACCAAAACCTCTGCATATTGCATAACTCTTCGAGGAACATGAGCAACTTACTGTTTCCAGGAAATCCTTTGATGTCGACAGAATGTTTTTCCGTAGTTTTTTAATGAAAAGGAATATGTCAGTTGCGGTTTTCTGCATCCACGCGTATTGTGACGGGTACCCAAAATAGTATGTGAAAACAAAAATGTTTTTCCTCTGAAACCAGTCTGTATGCTGTTTCTCGTTACAATATGAAATTGATGGATGTTCGATTTGTTTTGCTAGAAATATTAATTCGTTTCGAATACAAAATGTATTTCATGCACATATATATGTAATCAAAAATGTAACGTTTTTTTAACTTCAGTGAATTCGGAGTAACTCCAACATTTTCATTGTAAATAAACTGTAGGTACTCGTACATGTTGTTACTTTTAATGTTAGGTATATTTGTGGAAAGATAATTTTAGTAATAACGTTGTCAGGTTTTAAAACTACCCACATACTCGTACTACCTACAGTACCAATCACATTTAAAATCACCTTCAAAAAGGTGTCACGAACTCTTTATTTTTGTTAGGCGACCTTAAAAGGGTACCTGCTTGACAATTCCAGGGGTGTTACATTACAAATGAGACCCAGAATAAGACAATTGAAACATGACAAGAAATCAAATTCTTACGGGCTCCAATCAACCTTACGCGTGATGAAAAATAAACAGCATAAAAGAAATCGTAATTGAATAATTCTCTTACAAAATGCACCGAAAAGTACTGTAGGCATTTACATAATGGAAAGTTTCCAATTGGTGCCATTGGTACAGATGCCAGCACATCAAGCTACTACAATCTGTCAAATTTCTTAAATAGATTTTCAACTTTATCGCTAAAGCATTAGGTTCAAGGTTGATTGGGAAAATTTTAAAGTTTCGGGTAGCTTTATGTGCTGGCGTCTGTACATTTGTGAGTGTTCCATTCCAGATATTAAAGTCTTCATTATTAATTTTGTTTTGTTCCCAATTGGGTCCAAGCTTAAAGTTCATTTTACAGTTGAATTGGTTTTTGTAATGTTGTTTCTGCATTAGTTATTGTGCGAAAATATAAATTTATTATATGATTTATTTATCTATTTAATAATAGAAGCACATAAATGTACAGAGGCAGACTTAATGACATAGGCATTTTCTACCAGTCAACCTTTGGGTGATGCAGAGACAAACAGTAGTAGGTGCAATTATGAAAATTGAGGAATAAATATTTTAAATATATAAATATACGCATGAATCTATTAAAACTATAAATATAATATGTATCTAATCTATACATATAATAAAATCGTAGGAAAGTCAAAACTGTACATTGAATATTTTTTTTAAAGAATACTTGGGGCGTGATCTACAATCGATATCGAAGCCAAAAAAAATAGAGTTTTTAGAATTTTTGTCTGTTTGTCTGTATGTATGTCCGGGATAAACTCAAAAACTACTGCATGGATTTACTTCAAATTTTGCATGAGTATTACTAAGAGGTTGGGTCAACATATAGGCTACATATTATCACGCTATCACCTACGGGGGAGGAGCTGTGAATCTTTATTTTTCTTACGCATTCTGTGACAGCGTGTAATCTAACGACGCATATTTAAATGTTGTTTTTCAGTAAGCCATGCTATTATCTAGCTTTACACTATGAAAACTACGCCATTTAAGTAATTTGGGCCGAGAAACATAGTTTAATGAATGTTAGTAGTATAAAGAAAATTTTGAAGCAGCGCCCGCCATCTATGAGATTTCATTAAAATCAAATCAAGTTACATGTTGACACTTTTTGGAAATTAATAATTTAAATTTGATCATGTTGGCGAGGTTAGTAGTTAGTTATTCTTAAAATTCATAGATGGCAATGTTCATTTTCTTCATAAAAGTTGATAGTTCGTTTTGATAAATTCGAGTTCCAACAAAACCCTCAAAATCTTGAGCAGAGTTGAGGAAGACAATTAAAAAAAAACGCGGTGTTAAGTATTACAAAAAAGTTAGTTCCTACTGGAGACGAAGTCGAAGTAACTGATGAACGAGTGCTGAACACCTGTCTCAGTTCACTTCAAGATGTGGTCATTTCTATCGGCGGCAATCCACTGATCGAATATGGGTTACCAGCTCCCCAATCATCACCGCATCAAGACCGTGGAAATCGGGAGTATAACGCTGAGACAAATTACGATCCGGGCGAAATGACCACCACACGAAATGACCATATCGCTTTGTTCTCTTCAGAGTAAAAACAAATTTATGACACCGTCCTTGAAAGCGTTGGGCATAACCAGGGTAAAATGTTTTTCTTGGATGCTCCTGGTGGAACAGGAAAAACATTTGTTACCACTGACATACTTGCAGAGGTCAGGAGGCGAGGCAAAATTGCTATTGCTGTAGCGTCGTCGGGAATCGCTGCCACACTGCTTCCGGGTGGCAAGACAGCACATGCCATGTTTAAAATTCCCATCGATTTAGAGAGCGCCGAAACGCCTGTTTGTGGTGTATCACGTAACAGCGATAAGGGACAGGTGCTCAAGGATTGCTTTCTGATCGTATGGGATGAGTGTACGATGGCCAATAGAAAGGCAATTGAGGCCGTGGACAGAACCCTGCAGAACATCCGCAGGAACGAACATTTGATGGGTGGTGTCACAGTTCTGTTCAGTGGCGATTTCCGGCAAACGCTTCCCGTAGTGACACGGGGATCGAGGGCTGACGAGGTGAATGCTTTGTTGTGGTCACGAGTTCGTACGCCGCGCTTGACCATTAATATGAGAGCTTGGCTCGGCGGCAATGCACGTGCTCAAGAATTCTCCGATGTCCTTCTAAGTCTTGGCGAAGGCACTCTACCAAAAGAGGTGGTGCTTCCAGACTCTCTCAGTAGAGTGGTATCCAGCTTAGAAGAACTCATTCGCTGTGTGTACGGGAACATTAGTCGTATACCGCACCAGCAGAATTCTTGGGTGTGCGAGCGGGCCATTTTGACGCCCAAAAATGATCAGGCTGCAGCAAGTAACGAATGCATTCTCTCGGAAATTGAGGGGAATGAAGTGGTCTACACCTCGATAAACACTGTTGTCGAGCAAGATGACGCCACACATTATCCCGTGGAATTTCTGAACTCCCAGTCAGCAAGTGGACTTCCAGCGCATACCATCAAGCTGAAGGTCGGTGTCCCGATTACGCTTCTTCGGAACCTATCTCCTCCGAAGTTGTGTAACGGGACCCGCCTTGAAGTCATCTCGCTCCACAGACACCATTAAAGCGAAAAATCTTACGGGTTGTGGCGTCGGCGAGGCAGTAATTATACCACGCATTCCCCTCATACCTCATAACTTCCCGTTCCAGTTCAAGCGCGTACAGTTCCCCGTGAGTGTTTGCTTCGCGATAACCATCAATAAGTCGCAGGGGCAGACACTGAGGGCAGCGAGTGTCGAGCTCAGGACGAGTTGCATCTCACACGGGCAACTGTACGTCGCTTGCTCCCGCGTCACCAGTCCTGACTCTCTTTACATTTTGGCTCCTAGGAGCATAACTACCAACGTAGTTTATAGGGAAGTGTTGTAAGGTATAATACCTTTGTACGTATTTTTACTCTTTTGTGTACTGGAATGTATTCCTGAATTATTTTCTCTATTTCCTTCAGTCACATCTTATGACTGAACTCGGCAGGATTCCCATATAACTCTCTTCACTTGCTTCGCTTGCAAAAAAAACTTATATTTTAATGCTATTTTAAAAGTTGTTTACTTATAATGCTATAGCGACACTAATCTTAGGTATTTTTGGTACTGTCTTCACGCAGACGACGTCGCGGGCAGCAGCTAGTTTAGAAATAAAAAAATAAAATAAAAATATATTTGAACTCAGGATACGAAAATAAAGAAATAGTATTTTTGTTTTATGGTCGTGTCAGGTTTGAAATGTTGTCAATTCCGATAGATCGACATTAGAATTATGACGTTTCGTACTTTTGAGTTCGGTTTAATTAAACTAAAAGGTAAAATTGAATGATTGATTTTGGAGCCCGGCCCTAATTTCCACTTAGTTCACCAAAATGGACACCCAATTTTACCTTTTAGTTTAATTAAACCGAACTCAAAAGTACGAAACGTCACAATTCTAATGTCGATCTATCGGAATTAAATTCAAGAGTTAGCACCCAGACTATAATTTTCTCACTGTTAGGATACAGGCCTTTTCTCTTTGAGAGGGAGTGGGTTATAATCTACCACGAGGGCCCAGTGCGGGTTGGTAGATGTCACATGTCTTCGAATTTATTTTGGTTCTAGGACATATCGTTTTCTTTACGATGTTTTCCTTCAATGTTTTGAGAGCAGTGGTGATGAAATTATTTACACAAAGTAAAGCGCATGCCTGGGCTCGTACCCACGACCTACAACTCGTAAGTTGGGGCCATTACCGCTGTGTCACCACTGCTCGCTGTTTACTGTTGTGTTCGGCATAGGCTGTATGCCCAAATACAAATAACAATACAATAATGCTAACAATTACATAACTTGTTGTAGACTCAAGGATATTAATTGTTCAACATAAACAAAATGTCCTTATAATCCAACCACAAGTGTCATTTTTTGACTCTTATATGACATGGCTATAAGACGGTAAATTGACGTAATGTGTCATTCTGATAAAGAATTTATTGTGCCGTCTAAACGTGACACTGGCAGAATAGTCGACATCGGCTCAATTGCAAAAAAAAAAACAATTTATTTTCCTGACTGTACAGTCAGCATCAAAAGTCGATGAACACTATCATTTTTACATGTTATTAAATTGATAAGAACTTTTTTCAATAAACTGATTTTTAGCTTTTCACATAATAGATATATTATATTAGATATATTTAAAAAAAAATTCTCTGCTGCAATTTTGAACAAATATTTTGCTAAATAACTAAGATTAAAAAAACGGAAGTGTTAATCAACTTTTGATGCTGACCGTACCTATGTGTACCTACATTAATGCTCTAGTTCTAGTAGTCTATTGTAAAAAAACATATTATGTTAGATACCGTTACAATCTAACGGAAGACTTGTCATGAGCCTTTTGAACTTCTTATCCGAAAATGCTTTATTTGCTAGGATTTTTCGCAAATTTATATAAAACAAAGTCGGGAATATTTATTGGATTTGTCTTCGCCCCTAATAGCAGAATAATTTTTAAAACATGGGGAAAAACACAAAAAAAAATCTAAGGTGGTACGATGTTCGCCGGGTCAGCTTGTAGATTATAGATTAAGGTCACATCCTTGTAAAATAATGTATTTTTTACTCTACGGGAAACATAATTGACAGATTTATGGGTTTGTCTGACGATAATATTTGTGTAAACAACTTCTAAAGGTAAAATTTTACTTCTTATTCACCAAATAAGTGTGTCAACTTATTTCTGGCGTAATTTTCTTAAAAAATAAAAAAAACAACAAAGTTGAAATACAGGATATTTCTAAATCATTCATGTTATTATTAAATTATCGGATCTTGCAACAGACTAGAAATAATATTTGAAAAACAAGATAACAAATTGTATCTAACAATTTGTTAGGTACAATAGAAACAATAATTGCAGAAAGTAGACAAAAAAAAAATATCGATGGTAAAGCGCTCTCTAATGCTTCACATTATGAGGCGTGCAATAATGCAATCAAATTCTCCCATTTTCAACCAATGTAGTACATTCTACTAGTCTCACATAAGGCTTCTAATATCGTAGGTAATTAATTCCGTGCTGGACGTACATTAGCAATTCTAATGTAACGCGTGACGACTATCATCGGAAGCGTTCGATTGCTGGTCGGAATGCATTCGGTACGCCATAATGAATATTTATGGTAATTTTACAAAGATGATGTAGATATGCGAGCTCATTGCTAATACGGCGAAAATGGACACGGATAGGTTGTTTTTTAATAAATGCTTTAAGAGGAAACATGTAAAAATGATGTTAATTTATACAACAAATAATCGTTTGTCACGCAAACGATTATTTGTTGTATAAATTAGCATCAAGACGTAAACTGACGAACTGTTACTTTACGACGCAAAGACAACCGTCGGGTACTCAAATAAAATTACAATGAAACGAATTATTGCGTAGCACTCGTGTAACTTGCTACGCGGCGTAGCTGCTGCTACGGCGTAGCAACCGCTAAGTGCGAACACATCTCAATCATCTATACGGGAGTAGTAGGAGAATCACGGACTGGTGTGCGCAAGCGCGTATGTTGTGAATGGATGAATTTTTCATATTCTTTACGGCAATAGAAAAAAATACGCTTGTCGATATAGTATATAAAATTCAAAGTCTTGACTGACTAATATATTAACGCATAGCCTAAGCCGCTGGTCCTAGAGACATGGGAGGGTGTGTTCTTTGTAAGAGTAGGTATCCATTAAGACAGGGTTTTTCGAAATTCCACCCCTAATAGGGTGAAATGGGGGGTTAAATTTTCTGTGAATAATTTCCGACCTCCACGCAGGCGAAGCCGCGGGCATTAGCTAAAAGTACCATTATAGTGCTAGATCTATAAGAACAGCATATAATGCGAATTCACTGACATCCTTCCTATACCTACTCATTATTACATCGATTACTCCATTACATCGATTATTCCAAGTAGTTTTCCACATCTGCTTACCGTTTTGAATGGCAAATATTTTTCCAATAAATCGACGAAACCATCAGAATTACCCTTGGAATAAATTCCAAATCTATTTTATCACCTAACATTACGTATACAAAAAATAACAGAAGTGTAACCGAAAAGCTGTTTACCGAGGTTATAATCAAGTATAATGTAATCAGCAAATTCAGTTCTGAAATAACGTGTTTTTCGTACCAAGAAGCGCTTTTAACAGCTGTATTTTGTAGGACGGCGAGCTAACAGCTTGTGACGGATTATAGCTAAGTGGACTCTAATGTTCTGTATTATAACGATGCTTAACATCGGGATGCAGCTGCCAAGAGAATGAGATGAGAAACGTGATTAAATTGTGATAAAGGAAATCTTTCGTTCAAATTACTTTTTAATACAAGATAAGTGCTGGTCGTCTGTCATGTTTTCTAACGTTAAATCGTCGGCTTAAAATGATCGCTTTCTCTGGCCCTCTTTTTTCCATCGGGTGTCGAAAAAATACTGAAATGTCAATGCAAAAATGATCCCCAATTCTCTTACCAAGCATGGTAATTTTGCCCCCAATAGTTAAAAAGATGTACACATAATCAGCCTATAACGTTCCCACTGCTGGGACACAGGCCTCCTCTCTGTGAGAGGGAGTGGGCCGTAAACCACCACGCGGGCCCAGTGCGGGTTGGTGGATGTCACATGTCTTCGAATTTTTGGTTCTAGGACATACCGGTTTCCTCACGATGTATCTAACAAAAAGTAAAAATGCAGAAATAAATGTTTTAATGAATGAAGGGGAAATTACTTTCTGTTGACTGGGAAATTAATTACTGGAGGAAGTTAGAAAAATATTAAAAATACAGGCAGATGCGCTTTTTTCTGATGATTCCGGCAATGTATGTAACTCAAATCTGGAAAAAATGTTAGATGCGTCTTTTTTCCTATCGGGGGCAGAATTAATGTGATCATTTAAATTGTATAGCATTTTAGGTCGGATGTCCATCGGTTTTTTTTTGTTTTGTAAAATTACAGTAACAAACAGTACCTACAGTTTAATCACACTAATATTATAAAGGCGAAAGTTTGTGTGTGTTTGTATGTTTGTTACTTTTTTATGCTCAAATGGCTGGACCAATTTTGATAAAATTTTGTATGGAGGGAGCTGACGCGCTGGATTAAAATATAAGCTACTTTTTATCCCGATATTCCCACGGGATCGACATTTACGCGGGTGAAACCGCAGGGCGCACCTAGTGTTAATATATAATACAGTGTAGGTTGTCTATAAAATTGTATACGAGTGAGAGCATTTTTTTGTGAGTTAACCCATTAGCTTTTGGCGTACTATATTGATGCCGTAACGTAAAGTAAAAAACGATGTATTCCGCAGTAAGCTGATTTTACACTAAGCCAGTTAAAGCCACGCATCAAAATTGACGTCATCATCTCCCTAGCCTTTTCAGAACTAGATATAATGGGGTCGGATTCCAGTCTAACCGGACGCAGCTGAATACCAATATTTTACATGCGGCGACTGCCTATCTGACCTCCACAACCTAATTACTGGGTAACACGATACCCCTTGGTAAGAGTGGTTGTCCGACTTTCTGGATTCTGACTACCCGTAACGTCTGTCAAACATCCACGAATGACAGCCGGAAGCAACAGCTTAACGTACTTTTAATCTCGGTATGTAAAGATGGTCACCCATCCACGGACCGACCGCGGCAAGCCGGTTAACCTGATTGATTGACCCGTGCGCCTGTTTTTTTTTTTTTTTTTTTTTATTTGAAATGGGCTTGCTCTTGACTCTAGCCTAGGTCAAAGGTGACAGAGACAAAGTCGACGATGGAGCGAGCTTACCCAGAAGAAGCCTGTTCACTCTCACTTTAAAGAGATTCGGGTTGTATGCGCTCGGAAAAACAGACGCAGGTAGAGAGTTCCACTCTTTTGCTGTGCGCATTATAAACGACATTTGCAAACGCTTAGTGCGAATTGGTGGAACAGCAACCAGGTAGGGATGGTAACTTGCAGTGCGCCTGGATGTCCGAAGGTAGAAGGGGGCCGGTGGAATGAGGTCGTGGAGTTCTTGGGCCTGTTATTCATTAGCCACGAGCCCCTTACAATTAAGGTATCACTGAATTATAAAAGATACTAGCTGCGCCCCGCGGTTTCACCCGCATAAGTGTCGATCCCGTGGGAATGTCGGGATAAAACCTATTCTATGTCCTTCCCCTGGATGCAATTTACCTCTCTGCCAAATTTTATCGAAATCTGTTCAGTGGTTTAGGCGTGAAAAGGTAACATGCAGACAGAGTTACTTTCGAATTTATAATATTAGTATGGATTTCAGCAAGTAGATTATTTTATTTAGGTACTTGTTATGTCAGTATTGAGTCTGACTTAAAACTAGACCCAAAACTATTTGTTGTTCGAAACATCTCCTATCTATGATGGTTTTGATATTTTGGAGTTATTTTGCATGAGGCAAAAATATCGATTCAATCTGTCAAGCTTCGCTAGTGAGACACAATTGATTTTCTATTGTTTCGTCGCCGATCGGCGAACCGCGCTGCTTGACCGGTTAAAAGAGTGACACGATGTGTTAAAAATGATTTTGTTTACTGACAGCACTACTACACACACCCACTACTCACAATAAAGTACCTACATTGTTTCTATTTTGTTTTGTTTAGAGGTTAAATAAATCAATCTCGTATATTGAGAGCATAGAGAGATAATAATCAGTGATAGCGGACACAATGTGCTCGTTGCATTCATAAATCACGCAATTTTGCACTTACACTATGAAAGTTAATGCACTTTGGCATAGTTTATGTTAATATTTGAACTAGATAGATGCAGAGTAAAATGTGTGATAGTGTTTCCAGCCATTTAAACACTTGTAAATGTGCGAAAAATGCATTTTGTTGTAGTAACAACTTACCTTTACACGTATGTATATTTTCTATAATCCTACTTCCTACTCGTACTAATATTATAAACTCAAAAGTTTCTGAGGATGGATGGATGGATGGATGTCTGTTACTCTTTCACGCAAAAACTACTGCACAAATTTGGATAAAATTTGACACACAGACAGTTTATAACAAGAATTAATACACAGGATACTTTTTATTCCGATATTCCTGCGGGATCGAAACTTATGCGGGTGAAACCGCGAGACACTGCTAGTTTTAAATATTTGTGGTAGTAACATTTCTAATTTAATTCATGACTAAACCAAAATTAACGATGATGAATTACCCTTTTTTGTACATTATTCGAAAATTATTATAATTTATTATTTTATACGAATGCGAACTAATTTGGAAATAAATCATTAATCAATAAATAATACCAAAACACAAAAACAACCGGAATTCGTAAATTATCTCTCGATCCGCGAGCTTTTCAGCGCTGCATAAAACACTGAAACGCTGTATAAAGCGCTTGTCATTAACGAGGTGGCCATTCATCGGTAACTGAGTGGAAGTAGTGCCTTAGGTAATAAAGACTTGGGCTATTGACGCCCATATGTGCGCCCGGCTGATGGCTATTACGTAACTGGCAAAATGTGTTTGTACTATAGGAACACCGCTGCCTAACCCTTCGAGGATTACAGGCGCGATGATATGTTATGGTACTGAAAGATATTATTTATTTTTAGGGTTCCGTCCCTCAAAAGGAAAAACGGAACCCTTATAGGATCACTTTGTTGTCCGTCTGTCTGTCTGCCTGTCAAGACCCTTTATCTCGAGAACGCGTGGAGGTATCGAGTTGAAATTAAAACCATATACTCAGATCTACAGTCCCTTGAAGCTGTGAAAAAATCAAACTTCTAAGTTAACGTAAAAAAAGATACGGCCGTTTATGCCGCAAAAAACGTATATTTCGACACTCTCAAGGGAATCAAAATTTATAGAGCACTTCCCGCTTACCTATAATCGTGAAATTTGGCAAGAAGTAAGATAATGTAGCACAAATATAGGAAAATATCCGAAAACTGTAAATTTGTAGTTACATAAAAAAATCCCGTGATAAACTATTAAGGAACCAACAAATTTGTACGGAACCCTCGGTACGCGAGTTTGACACGCACTTTTTTTTTATCTCAAATGATTGCATCAATAAAATAAAACTGAAAGAAAAAAAGCAGGGCAAAATGTTTTAATTCAGCGCTAGTTAAAACGCTGTTTAAAGTGCTTGTCGTTAACGACGAAGCTATTAATCGGTAACTGAGTGGAAGGCAGTGCCTTACGTAATGAAGACCTGGGCTATTGACGCCGGCGATATTATACATGATTAATAGTTTCCAAGAGATGACGACACTCCAGTTTTAATGTCAGTTAATAAGACTTGAAAACTAGGTGAAACATTATAGTGATTTGTTATGTGTGAATGATCGATTTTTGTTTGTAATTGTTTGTTTTACGACAGGTTTGTATTAGCAAGGTTTCATATGGTTTAGATTTTGTCTTGAATTTGGAATCTGGCTAAACTATAGGTTACCCGAACAAATGCGCGCGACAATCGCTTGTATTAGAACACGACCTAATGTTGAAAAATGTTGATGTTGATATGCTTGTGGTTTAAGATATGTTATCATTAATTTCACAGATAATAAGTATTCTTATATTGTGACCAAAGGCATTAGAGATTCACACTGAAATAAAAAATTAAACCCCAGGTTAATTACAACTGTACTGAAACGATCTGCAATTATTGGGAACACCCAAATACTCCGAAATATTTTATTCCGAATTTCGATGTTCCGATTTTCAAAAGTCCGAATTTCATAATACCTAAGAATCATAATGTCTATTATTAAAAATCACGAAATTTATTTTACCGAAAGTCATAAATGCGACTTGTTTGTTTTCCGATTTTCATATATTCGAAGAATCAAATGCTCGATGGGTTCTCGGTCCGAAAAACGACATTCCAATTTTCAATACTCCGAATTATTTCCGTTACCGTTACCGCACCCGAACTCAACGAACGCAATAGACGACGCAGGATGCAAGAGCGAGCGAAGAGCACCCCGAGGATTGGTTTGGTTAGGTTACTTTTAACCCTTTACACAGATATAGGGGCCCCGCGAAGCGGGGCTCCGTCGACATAGGATGCAAGAGCGAGCGAAGGGCACCCCGAGATTCGGTTTGGTTAGGTTACTTTAAACCCTTTACACAGAAATAGGGGCCCCGCGAAGCGGGGCTCCGTCGACATAGGATGCAAGAACGAGCAAAGGGTACCCCGAGGTTCGGTTTGGTTAGGTCAATTTAAACCCTTTACACAGAAATAGGGGCTCTATTGTTGGTTTTGTGCCATCTATATTCTTACAATTGGAAATATGTGTTTATTTGTCTTGCTATTCAGTTTTACAAAGCGTTATTATTTCGGAATTCTAATTGATCGGTATTTTAGTAATCGGAATTCGTATTTTTGAAATTTCGAATTATCATTAAGTCGGACTTTTTGTTATTCGATCTATTAAAACTCGGTATTTTGAAAATAGTAATTATAGACGTTAGGGATATTAAAATTTCGGAATTATTAAAATAGGATGAATGATAAATCGGAGTTGTTATAAAAGGAATTTTGAACCATTCGGAATTATGAAAATCGGTATTTTGAAATTCGTATTTGTGACTTTCGGAATAAAGTTTTTCATATTAATGTAGTGTACCCGCAATTATTACAACAATAACTATCACAAAGGCAATTGACGATAGGCAAGAACACCGCAATAAACAGAATCTTATGGGCTTACAAAACTTTCAAGAGCATTCCAAGTTTTACACCCAAACGACATGATAATTGAATACTGAACAATAACTCTGGTAATAATACATGTCTCTCGTTAATTTGTGTCTTGAAACTATCTTAACTGTTTCAATTTAGAAGAATCTTCTATATGTATACAGGCTTATTTTTTTATCACCATCCAAATTTTTACATGATGTTCTACTCATAAATATGAACAACTTTCACTATGGGACCAACTCTGAAATCACGAAAAAAAATCAGCTGTGTAATACAAAAGTTCAATACCTACTTGACCAAAATGTATGAAACAGCAGATTTTTTTTTCGTGATTTCAGAGTTGGTCCCATAGTGAAAGTTGTTCATATTCATGGGTAGAACACCCTGTAAAAATTTGGATGGTGATAAAAAATAAGCCTGTATACAGGGTGTTACGGAAAGGGTATATCAATACAAACGGGTTGAAGAGTGTATCTGGTCTAGAATCTCTGTACAAAATTTCAGCTCAAAAGCAGTAACTTTGAAAATGCTTAATATTTTTTTATTTCGATAGTTTATTAAATTGAAATCATGACAAACGTGTCACCGCACTACGAGGGTCATTATCCATTATCTGTAGTGTGTCTGTGCGCCTAGTACACGCACATCACGCCGCCGCGCGCCAGTGCAGCGCCGTGATGTCGAAATAAAAAAATATTAAGCATTTTCAAAGTTAATGCTTTTGAGCTGAAATTTTGTACAGAGATTCTAGACCAGATACTCTCTTCAACCCGTTTGTATTGATATACCCTTTCCGTAACAGCCTGTATAAATGCCAAATAAATTTCGGAGCATCAAGATTCTGCCAGATAGAGGGAACCCAAAACTCAAAATCCTGACTGACTGATATATTAACGCACAGCTTAAACCGCTGGTCCTAGAGAAATTAAATTTGGAGGGTGTGTTCTTTGTCAAGAGTAGGTATCCACTAAGAAAGGATTTTTCTAAATTCCATCCCTAAGAGGGTGAATGGGGGGAGGTTAAAATTTCACGCAGAAGAAGTCGCGGGCAGAAGCTAGTGTTAGGTAAGACTTCTTATTGTAAAGATTATGTGAATAATTATTTAAAAATCTAAGCTGGTAACCTAGACAAGAGAAAATCAATAACAACTTGCCCCCTTATTGAACCCCGGCCCGGATTTGAACAAGGAATGTTGTCTATACCTTTTACTATCGTAACAAAAATTATAGGGTTAGTACAGGATAATTTTAACAAATAGAAACATACTTTATCATTATACATACCTATCTTAAAGAAACGTCGTGAACGAGCTCATGTTTTTGGTGTAATATTGTCACAAATCAGCCTATAATGTTCCCACTGCTGGGACTCAGGCCTCCTCTTGGTAAGAGAGAGGGGGCCGTAATCCACCACGCGGGCTCGGTGCGGGTTGGTAGATGTCACATATGTTTGTGGTTCTAGGACATGCCGGTTTCCTCGCGATGTTTTCCTTCATCGTTTTGAGAGCAGTGACGGTGAAATAATTTACACAAAGTAACGCCTGTCTGGGTTCAAACCTACGATCTACAACTCGTGATATTGTCACTAAATATATATAAAAAAAGTTTGAGCTTATCCCATTTCGGCCAGAAGCTTTTAATACCCATCTAGTAAAAAGAAAAAAAAATGTGTAGGTATTTAAACCTACAACGTGATGCATTGGATCAACTTAATCTACGTTTAGCTTGATTAATGCGTATTTAGATGTTAGTGATTTAATTAAATGCAGGCTTTACAAAATTCACACACACACGATTAGTCTAAAATGTCTTTCTCTTTTTTTTAATATATAACGTATCGAAAAAATTGTGTGCAATTTTTTTTAAATATAAATCTTTCTAGCCATTTGCATAGAAGACTCATGTTGAATAATATTTGCATATTTATGTCCACTACTGCAACTTATCTAACAAAAGCGACGAGAGTCACAATTTGTAAGAGTTCGCTAACTAATTAAGCATTCATGATCAAAGGAGTCTTATACTTACGAGGGCAAGTAACCGGTTCTTTAGAACTTCAAGGAGGTGTTAAAGTATTTGATTCAGTCTTATAACTTTTGAAAAGTTAGTCTCTTTTACAGTGTCAGCGAAAAATTTCCTTACGCATATTCTGAGCAGGCAAAAATTATTTTATATACAAATAAATTGTGCACAGAACTGTATGTAGGTACGGTAAAAACCTTTTCCTAATTAGTCTTTTCCCAAAATAAAATGACAGAACATTCGCTTTGAAACAGAATAAGCAAACTAAAAGGAAATAATTAAGCAGTCACTGTTGCTGTAAATTCAAGTAGGTAATATAAAACTTAAAAAAATATATATTTTTCACTTTTTAGTTGTACCTACCCCACACAAATTCAATTAACACTGGTGATTGAAGCATTGAAGACACCGACTAGAAAAATCATCAAAATTCGCATAGAAATGCCGGAAATGCAGTACATTTATGCATATAGCTTCGTACATAAGAATAATTACGTAATGTATTATCTACTAAAACCTTCCTGAATGTATGTAGATCACATAATGAAAGAATAATTATCAAAATTGGTTTATTAGTTTTTGAGAAAATCGCGGACATACATACATACGGTTCGAATACAGAACATCCTTTTTTGAAGTCGGTGAAAAATAAAACAGTTGGAAAAACAAACTAAATTTGATTACGATTTCAACTTACGAGGGCAAAGCCCAGTTGAGATCGCCAAGCATCTAATGAACGCTACTAAAAGTACTTTGTGAGTACTAGGAACTTCAATATATTAAAGCCTCAGGCAGTGGGGAAAGTAGAGCTCATATTAATATTGACTTACGAGTACGAGTAGAAGCAAGAATAGACGATTAGAAAATACAGTTAATATGTTTGTGGGAAACCAATGGAAAATAATATTTTGTGAAGAAACTGCATCAATTTAGGCTAATCACGAAACTCTTGTTTTGTGAAAAAACTGCATCATTGGACGTTAATAACGGGGCCAACTTGAAATTATGAGTTTAGCCTTATTTGTTTTTGTCATTAGAGTTTGATAAGTCTGTCAAGTTTGACAGCTGCTCTAATTTAATTGTCCCCTGTATATTAAAAAATAGTGAACATGAAACAACATCTTTATTCGGAACAACTCATGAAACTTCCTAAGAACATGTTCAAGCATCAATATTTTTTTAAATATTGAAGGGTGAGCCCCATCTAATCGACGTACAAGTACTTCCAGCCGATTCGTTCCTAGATTAATCGACTGTCAGTCATCGGGGTGATCATATTCGTTCTATCGTTATAAACTGAAAGCGGCAGGTGGCTTTCACGATTTTTCGAAAGCAAGCATCAGCCCACAGATTGTTGTTGCCGGAAAAAGGATTGTTAGAGATTAGAGTAATTTCACTTGCAGCTTTTATAATAATCTCGCGTAATGCATACGTTATTAGCATCCAGTAAGTTGCTAATAACGTACACAAAGTTTTTAACTATAAGTCCTCTGACTTATAGGTAGTTAATTTACATAAATCTGGAATCGCCCTCCCTATACCACTAAAATGTACGATTAGGTACTACTTACATGTTACAAATTTTACAAGTCCGTGTGCCACAAAACTCTAAAACACATAATAACGGAAAACCCTTACAAATATGTAAACTGTAGTGACAAGTCTACAAAATACATAGCCCTTATAATTTATGTTACGTTTTTAAAATGCGAAAGAATTGTAGATTCTGAATTGTTTGTGTTACGCATTTTTTTCTACAATTGAACAATTTTGCCAAGGTTTCCTCACGAATGTACAATTTAAAATCAGAAAGTACATATGAAACGAAAAAGTTACATTGGTACTTGCCTGGACATGAACCCTGTGTTTCATTCGTCCAAGATTTAAAGTCAGATATGATAACGTAACATACATGCCACCTAAAATAAGTTTTTTTCGTGGCACATCGCAAAAACCTCATCAAACACCACGGGCAAAACACGTCTTTATCTGCAAAGTAACTAAAATATTCAAGGACTGCACTAAGTATGAGTAAAAGCGTGGGGAAAATCAAGCCTGAAATAAGAGCTAAAATCCTTACACAAAGCTATTACACGGAACAAAATAGGTGCATATTATGCTTTGGAATTGCAACAAACGTTTTCCCGTTGAAGAGAGCCTGAGCAAAACAGTGCTGGAATTAAAAAGTTAAACAGTATTATCATTCTCACCACGGTTGCAAATCCTAAGGATTAAAACAATGTTTGTAATACCAATAACTTTGCACAGAAGTTTTTTTTTTCATTAATCTAATTGTTTTCATGCCGTCTATTTACGAAATGATGGAACTTGTAATGAGAAGTATCTAACTGGTATTAGATATTCGATGCTGTTTAATTCTGGTAATATTACTTATACTCGTTTCAAAAATATGAATGAACGCAAAGTTGTGATAGGTATGAAGTTCATACCATGTTTATAACGAACAAAAAACTGTATTTTCTAAAGTGAAAATTGGGTTGTTAGAATAATATTTATTAAAACATATTTATTTTCACACCTTTATTTAATCTTCCTGAGTTAACCGAACAAAACTTTATTTAAAATTATTAATATTTCCATTTGTTCATAAATCCACACAACAACATGTGGTTTTTGCGGTAATACAAATTAATCTGTGAACCAGTTTTTAGCTTCACAAACCTTTTTCATGGCGCACAACGCAGCGCTTGAAGCGCTACATTTTACTTTTATTAAGCTTTACAAAGTGATGATTAATTTCATTAAGTTTCCTGTAGGATTGTTGCGGTTGTCACTCGCACGAGACAGTGATTGCGAAACAATTAAACACTTCTCCGTGGTTATGTAACTTCGTTTTTGTGACGAATTGTGTTAATTATTGTGATATGGTTCTTTGTATACATAAATGAAATAAAAGTGAAGTTCGTTGTTGGTTTTTTATTGTTGTGTCGTCAAATGACTTTAGCAAACAACGTGTCCCAAATGTAAAGGATAGAATTGAAAGCAGCCATATTGTTTAGATATATACGTATAGCCTTACCAACATGGATAAACGTATAGTTTGAAACTGTCAGATTATGTTTAAATCCTCAGCATGCAAGTATAGCTATAATAATATGTTCTAACATGATGTAATCTCGTTAGTTCAGCGTATAGCAATTATTTTCCAAGTTGCCTTTGAGAAGCACTGGTAAAGCGATGGGTTTATTTTACTATCTACAAAACTATGTAGTTTTGTAGATGATAAAATAAACCCATCGCTTATTATGAGATCGAGAGTAAGTTTTTTGGATGAATCAAAACAATGAATATATGAAAGAATGAAATACAAATAGTAAAGATATTGGATAATGCTCTATATTTTACTAAATGCACTGAAAAGTTTAACTAAGTAGACAAAAAAAAAACATTTATTTAAACTAGACTGAGAATCAGCAGATTCTCAGCCTAGTATGAATAAATGTCTTTTTTTTGACGTTCAGAAGGTGCTCCTTTTGAACGTCAAAATTACATAAGAAAGTCCCCCAAGACGCCCGCTCTTCACCACTCCCTAGTGCTTAAGCTGGCAATAAGCAAACGAACAAACTTCCCAGTCTGATTCAAATCACTATGATAATTCGAGTACATTTGTATGTCTTGGCCCAAAACAACAATACTCGTTTTATATCTCTCTTTTCAAGTGATTCCTATATAATTTATAGAACATAAAAAAGTATAGAACCAATAAATACTGAAAAAGGTAGTCACTGAGACAAAGGGCAATAAATATATTTATTACCTATACAAACACACTGTTGAAGTTATGACATATATACTCGTAGGTAGTTCAAATAAATGGTGTTATACTTTTTATGCTTTAGAAATATGCTGGAAATATGTCGGTACACTAGAATATTGTCTCCGCGATGTGTTTATTGAATAGGTGGAGTGGATTGTGCTACTTGAGATGAAGTAATGGAAAATTTTGGATATGAATTTGTAAAAACAAATAAATTATTTTCAGATTGTTTTAGAACAAATGAATGTCGGTTAAAAATAATATGGGGGTTATTGTAGCTATTAAATTAGAAAATAATAAAATAAAACTGTTTAACACTTTTTACAAAGTGAACATGGTGGAGTAAGCTTTATTTCAACAAAAAAACACAAAAACAAAACAAATCAAAAACAAATCTCAGTAGGTAATCATTTTAAAGACCACGTAGCTGAATAATTCATTATACAACTTCACAGCTAATGCCACTGCCTTTATTATCAAAGGGAAATTGTCTTCTATGTAATGGATATGCATAATAGATATTAACTTGCCAATGTCTTTGACTCCTGATTTCGAACATACAATATCTCAGAAATTCCAAAATGAAATGCGTTTCACCCATAAAATACGGAATGTAATAAACCTTCCGGTACATAGATGGCTTTATAGACCATTTGTCAATCAATTCACCCTTAACAACAATCGAATCGAGCAACAATGTGAACCAATTCATGTAGGAAACACTATTGAACACAGGTGCTGAGAATGTGATCGACGGTCACTGCGTACACCGTCCATGTACACTACATACAGGCTGGTCGACCCAACATATGCAATAAATCCGGTACAAGCTACACAATTTAGGACATAACAGAAATCTGCGCCCATTGTGTGCAGACTTGGCTATCCGCCAAAAGGTGCATTAGAGCAGAAACACTTAGCGTCAAACGTTAAAACTTCAACTTTTCATATTGTTCTAGACAGCGTCTGGATTGTTCGCGACTATGAACTTTTCAGAACCAATTATCCTGTACTATGTCTCGTATTTAAAGCTACAAAAGGAGCTGAAGCTAGTTTACTCTGTGAAGCTCTTACTTTAAAATTGTGCCTTATTTATGATCTTCATTGAAATGAGAGTGTGGAACTTGCTTCATAACGTGCTGAAAATGAAGTTCATTCAAAAGTTCAACCATTTTCTAGTATAGTGGATGATAACTACCTAAATATGGCTAAGCTTATAAACTCTTTACATATCGTTTTCCAAGTATAAAATAATGAATGAACTTTCAACCATATACGTGGTTTTATGATATTAATCGATTTATCACTGCAATAAAATTACCGAAGTGTTAATGGATAAGAGACTAGAATAGTACTCTTTATAGTTAGGATATGGGTAGTTTATACGTTATTCGGTGATTTTATACTCTTAGCTTTTCAAAGTAATAAAATTTTATGGCGACAGTACCGAAACTGCGGTGACCAGTTTTTCAGAATAACTATTTCAGTTTCGAAAGCTTTGTATATAGAACTTATTTTACTACGTATTTTATTTTCTTTTTCTTCTTGGTTTTAGTTGATTGTTAATACTATTGTTTTGTTTTTTTCATCTCATGTGTCTTTACTTCATTTGCTCATCTTGCTTCTAGCTTTTCTTAGATGTTTTCTTATTCTGATGTTATTGTTACAACTGTAAGTATCTTGTTGCATCGTCGTGGCAACATACTCGTTCCGTTCATGAACAGTATGTCCCTTCCCAAGTATTCTGAGACTTATTCAAATTGTTGTGTGCACTCGTGGACAGCGGTTTACCGTTAATTATGAGATCATTTGCCAACAAATGTCTGAAAACACCAGTAAAACCATCAGATGAGTTAACTTATAATATTTTAATTTCGCCTTTAATGAACACAAAAAAATGCATTGAATAAATGCTGAATTTGTTCCATGGAAAAAGTTAATTCCGCTTTTAATTCAACTTTAAAACATACTCGTAATATTGGCTTTACTGATACTATCGAATGTTGATTTCTAGGAGAAAATTTCATTTGTGAAACCAACATTTATTTTGAAGTGTACTTTACCTTTTCAATATTAGGGTCCATCCTAATCCTGATAAGTTCTGAAATTTGGTTCAAGCGGAAACAAAATTAAATATCGATCGCTATAACATTATACAAAGTATCATTAAATTCTGTTTTAGGCCTGTTCAGGACCTCGGGATCAGGTGACACAGGTAACTAGATGAGACCTATATTTATTTTAGACTTTGGAGCTTTTGAAAAATTATTTAGTGCTAAAATATCGCTTTTGATATCGCTTTGGATGGAATGTGAGTAGAATTTGGATTATGTGTGAAAGATTTTTGGTGTTCTTTTGAATGTTTTGAATTTATTTGTGGAAAATGTTGGATGTATTGAATGTTTTGAATTGACCAGTGAACGTAATAAAAAAAATTGTTATTTGCTTGCACAATTTTGAATTTTAGACAACCCGGTTTGATTTGCGTTTGGCTTAGATAATTCCAACATACTAACCCCCTTATTCATAAAACTTATCAAACCTATTTTAGTTAAAATGGGGTTTGTCTCTTTCTTACACACAGAAATGACATCGTGACAGATAAAGACAAACGTTCTATAAGCCTATTTTAGCTAAAATAGAGATAAAATAGGATTATGAATAACAGGGTAAGTGTATAAATTCCGTGAAAACGAGCATGAAAATCCCCGCATCAATAGACAAATAATAATATTATTCCATTGGAGATTTTCAAGACTATTTTTCTAGGATAGGCAGTGGAGCATGTATACAAATGTAGGTCGATTGAACGGAAACGAATAGAAGGCATTACGTTAACCACATCTTGTTCTTACATTTGTTGGGCTTCGCATGTGGCAGTGCTCCTAATAAGGTAGTAAACGGATTAGTGTAGCTTAACAAAATATGTGTAAATGGGGAATAACGGAGGATTTGTAAATAGAAAGCATGTGCATTTTTAATAGGTGTTTTACTTTTCAGTGATGTTGAATTGTTATTTGGATATACCATTATTTACTTTAGCAAAATCTTCTGAATGTTGAAACACTACTTTTAGAGATTATGGTTTATTAAAATTTTCAACACTTTTGTTAATCCACCTCTATAGTCAAGCTTGTTACGATGACAAAATAATCTCTAAATCTGGTCGTATATATGAAAATCCCTTATTTACATATGAACCTAAGTTACACGTAAACATTTAAATGTCTTAGAAACAATTCTCAGATTATTATTCAGACCATCGACAGTGGCAAAATTCAAAGTTACCCAATATACACCGCCTAGATTCAGGCTACAAAATAAGTGAGTAGGTAGATATATACTATCGGGCGCAAGTAAGGGCTATTTTAGAACAGACCAGACATTCTCAGAATAGGCTTTAAATTCGCGGCTAGCTTGACGAACTCTAGTAAATGCTGCCCTTTGCAAACAGAAAATTAAAGGGAAAACAAACCTATTATCTGGTCTGCAAATAAGGGTAATCAAGGTGATTGCTATAATATCGTCTATGAACGATTTTGCCGTATAATGGCAGTTGATGGAAACAAAGGTTTCCCAGTAAAGAGAACAATAATAGTTATTATTGAGGTTTTAAAGGTCGATAATAATTAAGGTTTTAGTTCATTTGAGAGGTTCTTTTGAGCAATGTTTGTTTGATGTTTATTATTTTTCAGATAGTTACAAAATCTTTTTAAAAGTAACTGTAGGGTTCTCTGATTTAGAGGTAAACGTTTTAATAGATTGTCATGTAAATGTCATCTTAATTTTATCGATAAAGGCAATAACATCGCCGAACATTTTATTTAATTTTTTTTAATTATTGGGATGTTCGTTAATTTGCAAAAAAAATAAATGATAAATGATTTAATTTCTATAAGTAGGTTTGCACAAATACTTTTACACGTCAATTATAATATATTTTAAAAACTAGATGATAATCGGCGTTTCCTATCTGACCATTATGTTCAGTATTTGATGTATTTTGCAATAACAAATATTCCACAAATTGGCAGAATTAAGTTAGAATAAAATAAACAGCTGCTGACAAAACAGAACGTCGAACACTGGGATTACACACAGCATTTTATGAAACTTAAAAAACAAACTCGCTCAACAGAAACAATACAAATAGAAACCCGAAACGCTGGTTCAGCAGCCCCAATTGCTGTTGGCACCAATGACAATGCACTCAATAACGAAATACTGGAGTTGAATTTTCGAACAAACAACTATTTAACGAAGTTTCTTCGCTGTTAACATTTTGCTTGCTAACAAGACAGGTTAGTCGATACTTGCGCGATGGCAAATGTGTTGAAAACAATAAATCCTTGAATCTTTTATATCCAATACCAGTAAAGGAAGTTACACTCTTTACATTAAAAGGCAAACTTTCACACCATGATATTCGTGTAGATATTCCAAACATTCATTTATATGTCGACGAGAATTTTTAGATTAACAGATTTTTTTTTTTTAATTTACAGCCAATTAGATTATGATTTACAGACACGGGAGAAAAAGTAGGTACAACGTATAAGCTAACTTTACAAAGTTTATATTCTTACTTCCCCCTTTATCTTAAGGAACAAAAGTTGCTTACTAGCACGTGCAAGTTTTATGAATCAACCGAGCAACGTTAGTTGCTATGTGTACAGTATTCATAGACGACGGCTTGGCAACAGCATTTGTTTTGCTTGCACAATACTTCCCTCGTAAATTTTTGTTTGCCAGCTTCAAAATTCGAACTTCAACAGTTTTCGAACAACTATAAATGGCTAACCAGACATTCGTGAAAGTCCAGTGGTAATGGCGTCGACTTATAACCATTATGGCTTACTAGGTCGAGGGTTCGAACCCAGGCAGGCACTTTACTTTTTGAAAATAATTTCACCACCACTGCTCTCAAAACGGTGAAGGAAAATACAGGTTGAAATTGGAAACATGCGACAAATCGAAATGGGAGATTGTACTCATCATTATGAACAACTTTTACTATGGGAACAAACATAAAATCGGCAAAAAAAAAATCTGCTGTTCTGTACATTTTGACGAGTTATGCGAAGTATGCGAACATAAATGTAGGGAACAGCAGATTTTTTTTCGCGATTTCAGGTTTGGTCCCATAGTAAAGTTGTTCATAATGATGAGTACAATCTCCCATTTTGATTTGTCGCATGTTTTCAATTTCACCCTGTATAGTAAGGAAGGCATGTACTAGGACCAAAAATTCGAAGACATGTGACATCTACCAATCCGTACTGGACTCTTGTGGTAGATTACAGCCCACTCCCTTTCAAATAGAGGAGGCCTGTGTCCCAACAGTGGGATCAATATAGGCTGATTATATTATGGCTAAGCTTACTTTTTTAAAGAGCCCACTACAGTTGTCGGAATTCTTTAAATATTTACTCTGTTTCCAAGGAAACTGCTGCCTTTGGCCAGTATATTTCTTGCTAATAATCCATCTTCGAACCAACAATGCGAAGGAAATAAAACGTTGCCCAATTAAACAGAAAATGGGGCAAGAGACGTCGGTTGACCGATTAATTATTCGTTTGCTATCGACGCTACGACTATCGTTGAGACCACGGCACGACGGCGACATCGATTGCCGATAGTGGAAGGCTTCCATACTGTAGGTATCAACAGAAGTTGGTCTGGAGTTTTAGTGTCAATGAGTTGAATGAAAAAGTAAATATTGTTTCTGTCTAAAGTTTTAAATTCTAATAATAATAATATTTTTGTTGGCATAAAATTATATGATACAATGATAATGGTAACCCTGACTTCTGAGCTAGGTAAAAACATGTGTTACAGGAGTCAGTGTCTTTTCCCGTTTATGACACTCATAATTATGCAATAAAAACAGGGGGAAAAAAATTACAAAACAAAATAAAAAATAATATACATACAAAACAAATCGTTTCTACTAACTTCATGTTACCAAGCAACGCACATTCAAAGTTATGCATTATGAAACGAGAATGAAATCAATTAACAAAGGGTACCCTGAATTTTATGGTGAAGTGGTGCAATACAATTAAATTGACGGCAAGGACGCTGAAACGGGTCTAAAGGACATTGTACTGGTACAGTCAGCATCAAAAGCCACACATCACAGAAGGAGGCTACTACGGTCCAATTCTCTGTCTCTGCCAGCATAGCCCTCACTACTGCCGGTCTCGCCCGATCTTGGCAACCAGGACCCGCCGCTCGAAGGCCCACACAGGGCAGTCCTCGAGCGTGTGTTGTGGAGAAACCAGGCTGCCTGCGCAGGTTATGCCTGCCATGTTTCTGGTATTGCACAATGTCTATAAGTGATGTAAGCCAGTTACCATCAGCATGAACTGCTTTTTATCATCATCTACTTAACCTTTTCACAACTATGCTGGGGTCGGCTTCCAGTCTAACCAGGTGTGGCTGAAAACCAGTATTCTCACATAAAGAGACTGCCTATCTAGACAAAGAAAGAAATTATGTTTAATTGCGGTAAATATGACGACGGTATCTGACCTGCAAACTCAGTTACTGGGTAATATGATACGCCTTGGTAATACTGGTTGTCAGACTTTCGGGTTTCTGACGACCCGTAACGGCTGTTAAGGTTCTACGAATCACAGCTGGGACCAACGGTTTAACGTGCTTTTCGAGCCACGGAGGGGTCTTGGTGTGTAAAGATGGTCATCCATCCACGGATCAACCGCGGTAAGCGTAGCTTAACCTGATCGATCGACCCGTGCGGCTGTTATTATTTAGCCACATGCCTATCACCACCTACCTGCTTATATGCCAGCAAAAAAACTGTGACATAATGTTATATCAATCCGAGTGACTTGTCACTGAATGGTTCACTCTGTACTAGTCCGCCTAAAGGCCGGAAAAGATTAAGGTCAAGTCCGGGCTAATAATATCAAACTGCGATCAATCGTTTCAAAGGTCCTTTTGTTCTTTGTCTACATCTAGTGTCCGAGTGACATGTAGAAAAATATGTATGTCTCATTCCACTTCTTTTTTAAACCCTTCGAATGCGTGATCTATGCGTCATGTTTGTGAGCGGGCGCCGTCAGTTGGAGCTGGTCATCACTTAGCTGCCTCAGCTTATGTTTTTTTTTTTTTGGACTGTTCTCTTGTTACTATTTGCTGTAATCTGGACGCTTTTAAGGGGTACGTCTTTTTTTACATCGTTTTCACATAATTATATTTATAAATTCAACATTAATTATGCAACTAATACTTTTGTAAAAATATAATTTAAGAGTGTCCATGGAGTTTCTTGCCCGTTCATCCCCATAGGTACCTACGCTTTGGAATGGGTCATATTTTCTGACTGAATGACTTCTTGACAATTTAAAAGTACCTGTAAATGGTTTAACTGAAATAAATGCTTTGAGTTTGAGTTCGAATTGGATGAAGATAGAGGTAATCGATTTTTAGGAATCATCCTTATTTGCATATTTTCATTATCTATGTTGTTTGGTACTGAATGAATCAAAATATGACTTCACCTGAACGGAGTTTTTTTCACCACACTATTTATTTTTTAAGACTTCCATAAACAGTCGTTTATGAGCAATGTTTTATATTAATTAGCCTACAAACTGCTGTTGGAAACTCAAGCGATTTTCATTTATTTTCTCTGAAGAAAAATGCTTACTACGTTAACTTCTGAGTTGAGCTGAACATTGCAGAAAAGTCCAGCAAAGCTTATTTCCTTTTGTTGTAATACAATATCTGAAAGCCTTTTAAAAGAGATATATCTATTATTTCTTTATTTCTGTTGTCTGTGTGGAAGATAGGATTACAATCTACTTAGGCTGCAGCATCTGGTTTCCGGTCCTGACTACCTGTGTTGAACAACAACTAAAGTACAGTACCCGGCGATAAATATTGCACATCGACCTTTGGAAAGAGACAATCGGCTAATTTCGGCTTCGTAGAGCGTTATCTCTGTCGCACAATACCTATGTGACGTTTTGTCAGTCATTGTTCAAGTGGGATAGAGTGCGGTCGCGTCCAGTTCAAAATATATATTTAGAGTTGTTAACACCCCCAAATTTTAGTAATTTAAAGTTGTACTATGGCATCTTTAGCCATAACCATAAACTTAGACATGTTGTTGTTAACCTAAAGCCATCATTTATAGAAAAATTGGTGTATTTTATACAAAGAATAAAAAGAATTATCAAAAGAAGCAAATCATAATTGTTTTAACAGCTCCTAATAGATACCGGACTGTTTGTATTTCGTGCGACAGAGATAACGCTCTACGAAGCCGAAATTAGCCGAATGTCTCTTTCCAAATGTCGATGTGCAATATTTATCGCCGGGTACTGTAGTATATTTTTACTGATGTATTTATTTGACTTAAACAAGTTTTTTTTTATGCATACATCAATATTTTTACATACAGGGTTATTTTAAATTGGCTATCTAAACTCCGCAAACGCGATGGGTATCGAAATTTAAACACGATAAAATTAAAATTTTTCGATGTTTTTTTTGGGAGGTCAACGACCGCTGTTTGTGTTGTGAGAAAAACTGTTTTCGTATGTTTTACCGTGTTTAGATATTGATATTCATCGCGTCAGAGGAGTGAAGCTAGCCAATTTAAAATAACCCTATATGTATGTTTTCAAATTATAAAATCCAATGTTTTTCTGTCTGTCTATGCGGCAGTGCGTTTACAAGAACTCGAAAACCTCTCATACGATTAACATGTTTCTTATCCATAGATCTGGCATGGTTTTAACAAATGAATATAAAATAATTCGACGCAAGTAGAGCCGAGGAAAACAGCTAGTCTAAGTTTAAACTCAGATTTGCAGTTTTTACCTATTAACATTTTCCATTCTTGCAATTTGCACGTTTCTTCTCATAATTACTTAAGCTTATTTATTTATAAGTACCTACCTACACTGTTATATAGGTTTTGCACAAAAACATTCTACCTTTTTGGCCAGTTAGCGGTGCGAGAAATCCCTTCTAAGTACGTGATTATGTCACGGAAGGAGTTTTTCGCAAATTGCATGGTCGAGGGTTACTTTGGGACAATTAGCTCTTTTATTTTTGTATGTTATAAATTGAGAAAAACGCAGTTATTGTTCTGTGTGTACGTGTAAGCTATTTGTGAGGTTGTTCAATATATTTAGTACATCGTTTAACGTTAAACTAGTTTAGGTTACGAAGGATTTTTATTAATAATATTCATAGCTTGAATAATTTTATATAATTGATAACTTCCGTATAATTGGTAGTTGCGAAGAGTAGGTGCGAAGTTACTCGGTATTGTATTCTCATTTATACATTTACGGGGTGTTTATAAATATTGCTTAAAGTTATGTAGGTAATGATTAGCGTCTGCTAAACCATGTATTTTACCGTTTTTGACTTTGTAATATACCTTAATTTTAAGCATCGTTTATAAACCAGGGAATTTAGGAACAAAACATATTATTCCTGATATAGCATATTCATCCTTTAAAATGTACCCACTACTGGACATAGGCCTCCTCTCGGTGAGAGGGTGTGAGACGTAATCCGCCACCAGTGCGGGTTGGTAGATGTCACATGTTTTTGAATTTTTGGTTCTAGGGCATGCCGGCTGCCTCACGATGTTTACTTTTACCGTGGTGATGAAATAAATTACACAAAGTAAAACGGCTGTCTGCGTTCGAACCTGCGACCTACAACTCGTACGTCGCAGTCATTACCACTGGGCCACAACTGCTCCGGCTGTTACCTGATTCCTGATATAATGTTACCGAATACCGAATAAAAAATAATACTCAAGACCTAGGCAACAATAAATTAACTCTAGAAACAAATATTCACAACACTGAACGAGAACGATTTAAAGCAATCCAATTAAAGTACGATAAATTTAATTCCGCATTGTAAGTTATGTAACTGAACGGGTTCCAGACAAAGACTCAGCAAGAATCCTGGAATCCTCGTAAAGTAGATGAGAAAATCGCATTGAACGAAATGAATTGAATGTCTGACGGTATTCGGGGATTACACCATTGAATATATTATCCGTTTTCGAACTCTGTAGAAGACCATACCGTTTATAGAGATTCGAGTCTTGTAGATGCACTTATGTCTATTAGGGTAGTTCGTATCTGGGTGTAATCTTAGGATTCAGAGTATATTTATAGCATGGCTTTAAAACTTTGACGTCAGCGGCATACACACAGTTTGCATGTGGCTATGTAGATGTCGCCACAAACCCATTGCAAAATCATTTTGTCTTGCTCAGCCAAACATTTTTTTTAACAAAATCCTTCACTCTAAAAACACAATTCAAAACTGAAAACAACATAGTAACTTGGTGGTATCAAACAAAAATGTGGTGACGAAACTAAAAATACTCTAGTGGCTAATAATTGAATCATAAAACAAACGTAACGTGAAGACCATAAAGTGGGTTGCGTTGGTTATAAAACTATGTATTATGAAATAACTTGTTTCATTGCACGCTTACACCTCACCCTTGAAGAAGGGTTTGCACCAGAAATAAAAGGGCAATTTACATGTATATTTTATACTTATAACTCCAATTTCTATGGTAATCTTGGAAGGAAGGAAAAATAGTTGGTGTATATTTTGAGCTAGTTTTTGGGATGCATGAAAAAGTCTCCTCGTGTAGCGCAGTTTGTTCCCCCAGTTACTCAACTGAACTGAGTGCTCGGCGCATCCTGGACAGTCACACTCAACACCTTATTTGACTGGCCAATTCTTCCCTTGCGGTGGTAAAGCTAATGCCCTCCCGCCTGGTTTGCGACCAACCTCCCACCGAAGTCCGGCGTCAAGCAGCTTGCTGTGTTTCGTCGATGCATTCCATCATAGACCTCATCCATCGCTTTCCATCAGGCGTGATCGAGATCAAGCAATACCTAAAAAAAAAAAGAAGTTATAAGAGTATCTACAAGGGATAACATAACATCACGTCTGTAATCCCCGAAGGATTAGGCAAAGGTGCACCTATAAAACACCCATATTTCGCCAGGGGGCGAGCCTATTGCCATTAATCGGGCACAAATCCGGACTCCGGGCTGCTACTAAGAAGTTTCTGAGGGTCAAACCAAATGACTTTGCCCAACTTGGGAACAACGAGTCAGTCTAAAAGAGATAAAGTATTAATAATTTTTTTACAAACGGTTATCTCACTCAAGAATATCTGAATAACTTTATGAATACTACTATACATACCTATTACGCAAACAAAATCTTATAATTACATAACCATTGGGAGCTCCATAAAGTATAAAATAAAATGATTCCCTACAGCATACGTGACAGAATCTCATATTCAGCGAATTTAAATTCCAGTCAGGTCACATAGTCACTTCTAAAAATGTGTCTCGAGCTTCCTATCTTTACGTCTGGGGTCTTAGAAACATTTTTTAGTAACTGTGCTTATGATTTTGTCGAAATTCCTCTGCGCAGCGTTATCGCGTAGCGTTATCATTATTTCCGGGTTGTTCTCAGTTGAGTAGAATATTGTATAATTTTTTTTCTTTTGTTTTCTTTCTATGGCATCCTTTATAAAGTCGTCTTAAGTAGCTATTTGTTTAGTGTAAGCAAAATCTTACATTCTATGTACAGAGGCCAGCACGTCAAGCTACCTGAAACTGTCAAATTCTCCCAATCAACTTTGGGCCTTATGTTATAGCGATAAAGTTGAAAATTTACTAAAGAAATTTGACAGATTGTAGTAGTTAGATGTGCTGGCGTCTGTACTTTACATTCCTTTTAAAATGTGGACTAAGCATCTAAATACAATTTGTATTTAGGAATAACTAAGTATCTTTGTACATTAATACATAATTAGGTAACTTCTTTATAAATCACAATAATAGTGAAGTTTCGAACTCCTTTTTCATGTTTAATCTATATTTTAATAAACATTGGCTTTCGCTAGCCACTTGGAATTTTAATATGAGTTGAAGTCTATGAATATTGCATTAAAACGATACAACAAGATCAGCTGAGAAATCCGATAAAGTCAAGTCCGTTAGAAACAAAGGGGCGTAGACAGCAAGCTTTTAAAATTTAAGTCTGGGCTATTATCCCCTTTGAACAATACCGAGGGAATGAAATGCGAGAGTTATACTTCTACGGTTTATGACATTTTTTCTCAAAAAGAATAAAATTCACATAAAATGAGAAAAACAAGTTTATCTTAATGCTTGATAGACGAACTTATGAAGTACGGTAGGTACTCGTAAATAAACTAGTAAGTAGGTAGTAGATGATTCTACATTTTGTCTGTGTATTTTTTGTGGTCTATGAAAATTCTAAACATAAAAATAATACTACTCAAAATGATATAATTCTGCGGTTTTTTGTTTTGTTATGAATTATAAGAATGTTGAAACTGGGAAAAAAAAACTATAAGGTTGTGTTTCTTTGGTTCTCATTTGTTGTTTTTTTTTTTAACCCAGTCCTATTCTTAACATAACGTTTGAGATTAATTTGTACTAAGTTGAACTTTAAAGTTGGCCAACAAACTTTAACTTTATGAAATTGAAATCCCACAAAAAATAATTTCAAACAAAGTGACACGTAGATGTTACATTTACAACAGATAAACTTACTTACATAATCCAATAAAACCTACTGAGATGTGTCTAATATCCCACTGATTCTATTATAACGACGACGAATTCATTAACAACACAAAAAAAAAATCCTTGCTGATAAACGAACTGTGAAAACCTAGCAATTAATGCATGCCATTTTATTTACATTTTGTTGCTGAATAACTCTATTACCATACTAAATGACATAACTACACTTGTATCTCAACCTGAAAAGAACTTTAATTCGGTGTATTTAGATGGTATTTTGTTTGGGAATGAACCTTGTCGTAATTCTTGTTATTTAGGATAGTGGGTAAATGTTTCACTTGGGTGGGGCTTTGTGTAATAAAATGAATGCTTTCCTGTGTCTGGACGTCAATAGCTATGCGTGCTGTGAAATTTCGGCGGTGTACCTCAAGAGGAATTTCGCTTAGAATATTCGTTGCTCGCACATACTTTCGTACTATGCCTATGCTAATGTCCCTGCTGTAAATTTTGCGTGACCTATATTGGAATCACAAGGTTCATTAGGCATTATTTTTGTTTTCGTTTTAGGTAGTGTCGAAGGAAAGAAATAGGTTTATTTATTTAGACTTTATCAAACGACAAAGACGTGTGAAACGAAATACCTAGCAATAATGATACCTAGCGTTGATGCTTAAGTGACATGATTCTAAAATATGCTCAACTTGATAAATACTTTTTTTTTTTAAGTAGTTCTATACACACACAGATAGAGTAGAGAGAGAGAGAGAGTGAGAGTAGTTAGATACATATATTATTATATACCGACATCTAATGTTTGTGTAACCAAAAATCAATTCAACTCGAATACATAGGTAGGTACATGTATATCTATTCTAATGTATCTATGACAAACGAATAATATAAATCGCCACTAATGCATTAGGAAACGACATGTTCATAATTTTTATTCTGGGTCATGAGGGAACACTCTATAAATATTCCAGACTAAAAGCTTTACCGGAATAGCAGATAAGCCCGTTTTACCTGTCTACGAGTGTTCCGGATAGACCGATGTTTGAAATTGTGTTTGTTTTATTCAGCTTTCAAATGTGATCAGGAGTGCACTATGGTACGAATTGATTTACGCTTAGGATTGCAATACATGAGGCTGGATTAAAATAGAGACATAGACTAATTTACTTAGAGCAATTACGATTTTCTAAAATCGATTTTGGAATATTAATAGAGCAGGTACCGTTTTTGACATTCCATTTCATCATCATCTGCCTAGCCTTTCCCAACTGTGTTGGGGTCGGCCTCCAGTCTAACCGGGTGCAGCTGAATACCCGTATTTTTACATGGAGCGACTGCCTATCTGACCTCCACAACTCAGTTACTGGGTAATACGATACCCCTTGGTAAGACTGGTTATCAGATTTTCGGGCTTCTGACGACCCATAACGACTGTCAAAGACCCACGAATGACAGCCGGGACCAACGGTTTAATGTGCTTTCCCTTTCCGAGGCACAGAGGGTTCTTGGTATGTGCAGATGGTCACCCATCCACGGCCAACCGCGGCAAGCGTAGCTTAACCTGATTGATCGACCCGTGCGGCTGTTGTTACTAAGCCACAAGCCCATTCCATTTCCACGTTTAAAACAAAATGAAAATAAACAAGAAGATTCTAAAATTGTACTCAAAAATAATTGTGTTTGAATTTAGATACTATCCAAAAAACCATGACAGCAAAAAGCTGCTCCAAATGAAAAAATGACAAACAGTAACGAACACGCTTCCATTTCTGCGGAGTCGAAAAAAGGGCCGATTGCATTTTGTTATTGACTTTACGTCGCATGTCATTTATAGAAACCTGAATATGTCTGTGGTGGAACTATTCTACAATCAAATCTAACAAGGAAACTATAAAATACATTTTCATGGGAATTCCGGGCTACGAAAGCTGTATATTTGAATATTTCCCATAACACATCCCATGGGAAAGAGTTAAATAAAATGTCATTGACAGGATTGCGGGTGTGATGGGAGAAACGTATAAATACATGGTCGTATAAAAGGAAATATATTGAGGATTTAGTCAAAGTCCTACTAAATAAAAAGTCGCACGTAAAAAAAACGTTGTTTGTTACTTTCGTAGTTTCCGTTAATCGTCATTATTTAACATTATAAAGCACATAGAAATAGTTTATCAATAAATTTGCAGTTTTTCTTTATAAAAAAAAAAACCACAAACAGCACATTACTTTCTTCATTGAATCCACTTCTAATCCCAACATTTTTCACCGAGTAACCAAATAAAAAGATGGGATAAATGGAAATTAGTTTCTCGGATTGAAATCTAGGCCGCCCGAGTCCTGCCAGAGCCGCCGCAAGCTTCGGAATCAGGATACTCCCGACTTTAAGCGAGTTTTTTGTGGCAAAGCCAGTTGGCACACCACAGCGGGCCCTGGCAAATTCCGTATTTTAATTTTTTCCCAGTACGCAAATACACTTTGTGAGATTAACGACCTTTTTCGTTTTATACTGGCCAGTATTAGAGGAACAATTTAAATTGAGGTTAGGAGCTTTTAAAAATATTAAATGGAACAAACAACAAAAAGTGTTGAGGATGTTTTAAATTGAAACTTTTTATACGTGTCTGATGGTCGGTTGGGTTTCATTTTGAGAGGGACGAAATACACCTCGTCCAATGCATTTCAAATTACTAGTCAGAGCTGTTTATTGTCGGTAACAATTCAGGGATTAACAAGATAATTTCAACCCCAATTTTGAAGGACCTATTCTTCGCTGTTATTGCCAATTACATTTTAATTGATGGTTTTTGTGTGAGGGAATCTAATTAAATGAAACGAGTACCTAATTTAATTATGCGAATTGCCACAGAACGTGCTCCTGGCAATTGAAATAAGAACACTTAAAATTTAATAAAACTGTGGCAAAGGTAAGTATAGAAATAAACAAGCCACTTAGCACAGTTAAAAGTTTTGCCAAAACCAGTCACTCAAATTCACAAACTTTGGCCTGTACCTTTTCAAAATAATCAAATCAATCAATGAAGTTAGACACACTTTTGTAAAGTATAATTAAATTTCTGAAGAATAGAAGTAATGAGACGGACAGACGTGCATAGCGATTGAAAATTTCCGCTTGAGTGTTTGCAATAAAATTTTATGACACAATAAATAACCTCTTTTATGGACCCAGTTAGTTAAAGAATTTCATACGCAACGGCTTGTCATAAAACTGGAAACGGACCTAGGCTGATAACAAAGGCATGGTACATAATGCATGCAGTGTTTCGCAATCAGCTGTAGAGTAATGAGATGGCTTCAATAGTATCTGATGCAGTGACGTCACAGCTATTGTGTTTTCTGCATCATTTCTCCTGAAAATGACTTCAGCGAGGCTGAGATTAGATTGCCATTTTATTTCTTACATATTCCTCTTGCCTCACTTGTTTATTTGTATTAATTTTCTTTTGGCTCTGGAAGAGAATAATAGAGTGTAACCGCTCGCTCTTTGCATTTTCACTTCGCGGCGAATATTTGCAGATTTAAATTCAGAAGAAGACGAGATAAGGAAAACTGGTGCTGTTTTACTTTACTAGTTGTTGAGTGCTTACAAAATATTATTTTATTTGTACCATTTTCAAATAATCAGCCTATAACGTTGCCACTGCTGGAACTGGGCCGGAATCCACCACGCGGGACCAGTGCGAGCTGGTACATGTCTTCAAATTCATGTCATGTCTTCGAATTTTTTGTTGTAGGAAATGGCCGGTTTTCTCACGATTTTTTCCTTTCGTTATTGAGGGTAATGGTGATGAAATATGTTACTCAAAGTAAAGCGCCTGCTAGGTTCGAACTATAATTTATCTTATATATCTTATCTATAATTTTTTTGGCAGCAACAATGTTAACTCTGCTTACTTCTATATAAAAAAGGAATACTGCCTACCTAACATACATAAATATAGTAATTATATACCATGAAATTTAGTCCAAGTCACGTCCTCAAAGTTCAGTTTGCCACTCACCAAAATTCGTATGAAGACGGGAATGATACATAATTACACACATAATATTCATTAGCACACCCGTATAAGCTTCACAGGAACGTTCCCTTCAACGTCTGTCCGTTGCACAGAATGGAACCGAGTCTAACTCTAACGATTACGTGCGCTTTGGGGAATTAAAGCCGTCACTTAAAACATATCATATCTTAAAGCAATTTATATTCAGCTCACATATTATGACATGACGTCTATCTCGTTGGTCTCGTAGACAAAAACTCGACTGCTCCATTCTCAGGTCGAGTAAAGTGTTTTTGGGTTGACGCGATTTTTTCAGTATGCCTTGCAGTTCTTTGCCCTGCAGTGGGACATCACAGGATAATAATAATAATAGCTTGGAGTCCCGTTCGCCCCCTTAAATGTACGACTTAAACATAATCTGGCAAATATAGATGTGGCGCACTTCTAGTTTATCTCATCGAGCAATATAATAGCCGTGATGTTTTGTAGTAATATAACACAGTCACTGATAATGAAAATTAATGATGTACAGATGCCAGCACTTCAAGCTACTACAATCTGTCAAATTTCTTTAATAGATTATCAACTTTATTGCTAAAATATAAAGGTTCAAAGTTGATTGTGAAAAATTGACAATTTCGGGTAGCTTCATGTGTTGGCTGGCGTCTGTACGTTATAATAAAGTGTTCATTCAAGAAAATAAAATCATGACCGTATAGATATTGATTGATCATGTTTTGTAGAAAAGCGTAAATTGGATTCATGGCCCCTGAGACGTTTCGAAATTAATTATTTCTTTTCCGAAAATGGATTGAGAAAATGATGAAGCTACGAAGTGCTGAGGGAATACATAGGATTAAAATGGATAAAATGTGCCGTACAAAACATAAATTAATTTATGAGCAGGCTTTGACAAAATAATGATGATAAATTATTTTATTTCTGTAAGAAGGTTTGTATAAATACTTTTGTTTCCTATACGGCTACTCTGAGACTACTTTGTTTTAGGACGCTACATTTATGTTCGACAAAAACCAAAACAGAACCTATTTTGTAACAGGAATTTGCTCATAGTCACACCCACATCAAACGAAAAACATATTATTTCATAAAATATGCAAGTTGTAAAGCGAAACAAAAGGCTAACAAAATACGTGAAGGGTGTGGACCACATCACCCCAATCATCAAATTAGGTTGGGTCCGAAATAACAGTGTTCCAGAAAATTGATGCACTGTGCCAACCTTTCCCTAACTTTACCATAGTTTGAAGGTAATTTCGCTTCATTAGTTTTAGAAAACAAAATGTTATTCAATTTATACAACAGAGAATATAATAATAGTAAAATATATAACTAGATTTGACTGCTGTTGTGTGTGATGTGAAAATAATATTGTCATATTTTTGTTCTGAAAAAATATATAGGTATCCAGTGCAATAAAACCTTTCAAATGGAACCATTAAAGTCTCGTTTATATGGAATTTAAAAGCTCAAAAATAAAAGATAGGTAGTAAAATATAAACTAGTATTACTTTTTGATGCGTTTCACGTATCACATTTTTTATGTTTGTACCAATTTTTTTTTTTTTTGCTTTTAAAGCAGTATAATATTTGTTGATGAATGAAAACCGCAATGATTTTATGTTTTCAACATAAATAATAAAATATCCATTTCAGTTTTTTTACAGAAACAAGTTTTAACGATGGCTATAAATTTTGAGCGGTCCTGTTAGAGCCCAATCATTCCCATATCAAATAATATGTTAATATTAAAAGGTACTTTTACAATACCTATTACAAAACCGTAAAACAATCCTGAAACCTAGCTTTAGTAAAACATTCGCAAGTCCTATTTGCCAAACAAATCGAAACCCGCATTCATTAAATAAAAAAGGCGGTTAAGTGCGAGTCGCACTCGCGCACCGATGGTTCCGTACAAATTTATGGGTATGTAAATATTTTATCATAGGATTTTTTTCCCATGTAACTACTTTACGGTATTCGCATTTTTTCCTTTACTTGTGCTACATGAGATTGCATCTTGCCAAAATTCATGATTCTAGGTCATAGTTTTTGATTCCCTTGCGAGTGTCAAAATATGTGGCATAAACGGAACATAAACGACCGGATGTTTTGATTGCGTTGACTTAGAAGTTTGACTTTTTACTGCTTCAAGTGATTGCAGCCTTATTATTAAATATATAATACTCAGGTAATTTATATTAATTTCAACGTGATAACTCCACGCGTTCCTGAGAAAAAGGGTCTTCACAGACGGACAACGAAGTGATCTTATAAGGGTTCCGTTTTTCCTTTTGAGGTAGGGAACCCTAAAAACAAAATTATTCCACACGACTGACAGCCTTGCGTAATGATTTCCTTTCTCCATCAATGCGACAGGCACATATCCTCTGCTTAAGACCTCGAATAGAGGCTTAGAAAGCCAGGCCGTATTTCACTCATACAACACAAGCAAAAGTAATACAACGTATACGAATAAAAATAAAAGACCTAAGTAACTTTCCCACATAGCGGGGAAATATTCATTACCGTGAAAGGTTCCCACCATTATAATACTTATTCTGGGGGTGCTATGCATTAATATTGATCAACTGAATCACGCTTTGGCCTCGTACAACAATATTCGCAGATGTAAAAACCTTTGGATTTGACCTTCCTATTTTATTTTTTCCTTCTATACTTTCGTTTATTTTCTCGAGCGCGGAAGCAAAATGTTAATTAATATTTTCCAAGTTTTACGACGACGAGTGTTTTTGTTAAATTAACGCAATTAAATTTTCATTGAAGTTGGTGCTTGTCACGATTGTACGAATCAAAAAATCTTGATGTTTCTTACTAAATAATTCCATCACTTAGCTACTTTGTCGATAATTGGATGTCGAAGAAACTTTAAACAAAGGGAATACTGGGACTCGACAAAAAGCGGTGTCTCGAAATTCTTAGTAATTCTGAAGAAATAAAATTGTTTAGAAAAAATAATATATTAGGTGTTACGTATTTTGTATCGTCTTTAAATTTCATTCACATTAATCAAGATTTCTTTCAACCAAAAATATAAACAAGATTGTATATTGTTTACATTGAAAATTGGAAACGCAAATTCAGATCGCGAATTATCATATCAATATCCAATGTAATTTGATAATACAGATTCGACGTCTAAAAACTCAAACAGATAACGAAAAGTCCTTGAACTCGAGAAAATCCAAATGTATAAGGAAACTATGCCCTCTATATGAATTTATATACATTGTCGTGGACATGCGTATTGGCCGCTTATACGAACCGAAGCACGAATCTTCTTCACCACAAACGATGTGACGAGCTAATTTGGGCTTTATATTGAGGATTTGGAGGTTCAAAATTGAAGCAGCGGCGCGGCGAGCAAGCGCTGTATGTTGGGCGGAGGCATCGAATCGGGGGTGATTCAGTTGGAAACTCGCCGTATACGGGGTAGTATCGCGCTCGCGCCCCGCTCGATACATAATCACTGATCAAAACCTTCCGAGATGACACCTCTCAATCCATCCAAGGAGACAGTTGTTTAGAATGTCAGTGTTATTTGTATTTTTAAAAAACATTTAAAATAGATTTTTCACGGTTTAACGTTTCGGTCGCCGGCTGTCAGAATCATTGAAATCAAATACGTGTCGTTCGTTCGTCTGCACGTTGTTGTTGAAATTAAAAAGTAAAATAAAATCAGACGGATTTGTTAGTGTTCTTTTTCGTTTAATTTTGGAGTGTTTGTTTTGTTATTGGTTCCTAAAAAGATAAAATTAAA
Source organism: Amphipoea oculea (assembly GCA_945859645.1). Lineage (NCBI taxonomy): Eukaryota > Metazoa > Arthropoda > Insecta > Lepidoptera > Noctuidae > Amphipoea > Amphipoea oculea. The sequence goes on from OX243876.1 coordinate 10,757,541, forward strand.
TTAAAATTAGGTTTTTTAAAAGTGATCGGTTAACAACAATAACAATATATGGATATACCTAATGCCGAAGTGCATCTGTAATGGCTGTGATATAAACTTTCGCCACTGGGTATAAAACTTGTTTTCCTGCAAAAAATATTTTGTTATGCTTTAAGGCTTTACGTAGTCACGATTGGCAAAATCGGCTTATTTCTTTGTTTTTGTGTTTTGTTCCTTCAGACATGCTTTGAAATATATTTTAATATTAACCTTTTATGGACACAATTTTATAGCCACTTTAAACATAACCTAAAAGCAATTCTTAAATTTAAATACCTCCTAAAGTTCACACCTATTTATTAAAACGTTTTAATTATAACACACACAATGTACAGTAAATTCTAAATAAGGCCACTATTTTGTGCAAATGTTAGTGCAAACGATTCCATTAATATAATTAAATTGTTAATTAAATTTGCTTTGCGTAGAATATAGGTACACCTGCGGTGAATGGAGCATTTAATAGGAGGCTGTTTGTTCAGGAGTATAATTATTAAATTATTGAATACATACGGAACGCAAACGTTAGCGTTTGGGTTTTCACTCCTACGTACTCGTACATTTCCTTCGAGTTACTGATGGCACCAGTTCTACCTAACGTCATTGCATTTTATAGGTTCATCACTAAACAATTAGTTCTGCTCACTTTACTGATCATAAAAGTGGATCCACACACTTATGGACCGTGTCCTACATCTTTACAGCTCTAACCTACATGGATAAGGAATTAAGAATATAAATCCCTTGCTGCAATGTTATTTCTACTAAAATAAAGGTCCTAAAGTCAGATCACTGTCTTTCTTTGCAATGTCGTTTATATGAATTAGATGAGAACCTACTTTCTCAGAATAGTGTAGGTAGACCTAAATAATTTTGTTCATTGTACGGTTCGCAACAAAATAAGGTATCTTATTTGACCAAGATCATATCTTTTTTTCCAATTTCCTTTCAATATTACCAATCGAAACAAGGGACAAAGGGTACGTCTCGCAAAAAATAGATGGCAAAATAATCTATGATTAATGTCAAAGGTAGGTACGCTAAAAATATATCTTTTGTTTGTACAATACTGAAATTCCTAAAGTTTATCTCGTAAAAATGTTGAACAATGGGAAAGCATAAAATGAACACACAGAAGAATGTCCGTTACGCAAAAAAATAACTTTTGCAAACGCTACAAAAGGGATGAAAAAAATGTTTTAAAACTATGGGCGCAAGTATTTTTTTGGAACAACACAAACAGTTACAGGATGTTCAAATTATTTTTTCACATTGACCTAATTTAGCTGTCGCTCCTCATAAAATTAACCTGATAAAGAATATTAAAACAAAAAAAAGGTGCAAAAAATGGCGTACTTTGAAGATAACGGCTCTTAATGATAATATTATCTGGGAATCTCAGGAGTGTAATATAACCGTATTATGCAAAACATGGTAATTTTTGCATAATATTTCTGGGTAAAGGTTTCATGTGTCGATACCCTTTAAATAAATTGGTCACATAGTTAAGTATTCCAAAGTAGGTCAGACTTAGGTACCTAATCCAAACGCCTGGTTTAAACCAATTCATAGGTACTTAAATTTATTTTTATACTAAGAGTTCATGTTTTATTCAAAATTACATTTAAACGTGGTTTCCAGTGAATTTATTAGCATTTTCTAGTAGGTATATCTAATATCTTGAAGTTAGGTATTTTGTCCATTTCGCAACTTCTTGGTGTGTTTTCTAAAATTACTGTCATAACTTTAAGTTCGATTGAAGGTTAAGCTACGCTTGCCGCGTTTGGCTCGTGAATGGGTGACCATCCATTACATTATATCGAGACCCCTCCACGTCTCGTAATCCGCTTTAAGCCGTCGTAGATCCCAGCTGTCATTCGTAGATCTTTGACGGTCGTTACGGGTAGTTAGAAGCCCAAAAGGCTGACAACCAGTCTTACAAAGGTATCGTGTCACTCAGTAACTGGTTTGTGGAGGTCAAATCGGTCGGTTAGACTAGAAGCCAACCCCATCATGGTTGGGAAAAGGGTAGGCTGATTGCTTGTCATTATTTTAAACATCGTCATAATGTACTATAGTGTAGGTACTTACTTTAACGACGTTAGTTCTGCTTGTTCACTCATAAATAAAGATAAGTTTAGAACAGAAAGTACGTGAGGTTTTTATTCTCTCGTAGGTACAAAAATATCTTTTGACATTGTCTTTAGGTCATTCTATCTATCTATTTAGCATGTAATGTATCACTGCTGGGCAAAGGCCTACTCCACACTACCATTGCTGGCCAGTTCTATCTATATATGTATATAAATAAAATTCAAAAACCTGACTGACGGATATATCAACGCACAGCCTAAACCGCTGGTCCTAGAGACATGAAATTTGGAGGGCGTGTTCTTTGTATAATATTAGGTATCCAATAAGAAAGGGTTTTTCGAAATTCTACCCCTAATAGGGTGAAATTTCTAGTAAAGTCATAATAATATAAAATTATTTGGAGTCATTCCAGGTCAAAGATGCATAAAAAGATAACTTCAGTCTAGGGTCAAACAGATCATTTATAACAAAGTAGATACTTAAAAGTTATATCATTTCAAAATTGAAACTAAAATGGAGATGTTATCAAGCACAATTAATTGTACTTATATTTTTATATTTATAGGTTTACACAATACCTACCTCTAACTGAAAGGTCAGTCAGGGCGATCCACCCAAATAGTTGTATCTTTAGGTAAATCTTTAAACTGTACAAATGGTACAATAAGTTCTATCGACGTTAGTTTACTTAACTCGAAAATGATTGTGACTCCTTTTCTACGTAGAAAATGGCCCGTTTATCATTTTAGATAAAAATACCCTCGCGAGACTTATTGCCTTATTGATAAAGTGGATCGAGAGATACATTCTTTGGAAATATATCTTACTAGCTAATACGCCTTCCTGTTTGAATTTAGATCATTCTACAAAATTCCCATAGAAAATGCACTTTCAGTTTTCCCGAATTTTTCAGGTAACTTTTCAAATTTTTCTTTCCGTAAGAACCTGATTCCTACGATATTACGAAGATTTTAAAACAAATATTTCTAAATCGGTCCGGCTGTTTTAAAATGATGCGTTTTTCAACGAACAGCATTTTTTTTTTAAATTTATTCTATAGAAGATAGTTACAAACGTTTATAGAAATTGTAAAACTTGGCTCTAAGATAGAACAGTGACCCATATTTTATATAATACGATTTCGAATTTGAAAGAAGCGAATCAATCATTATATGTAACAACAGAGGAATGATAAATTGTTATGCCGACAACCCAACAATATCTTGAGTAAAATATATAAGTATGTAATAATAATTCTCAAATTGAAATTATTTTTAGAACAGCCTGTATCTGTTACAATAATTGTTTACGCTTGATATTATAGTCTAGAAAGGGATTCCTGGAAGGATTTGGGGAAGGCCTTGTTCAGGAGTTGGACAGTGTAGGCTATATAAATAAAAAAAAGACGGGTTGCACTCCGGGAGTGCCGGCAGAAGTGAAAACTTGAATATTAACGTTGAAATAAGTCAATTATTAAACACTTTATATAGGTACATGAATTTTACGAATACACAGCAGTGTGGCTACTACACAGACGGTCGAGCCATCAGCTGTCTATCCACGTCCGCGTCCGCGTCCACCATCACCATCACGTCACATCACATCACACCACATCACCATCGCCATCACCATCGCCATCGCCATCACCATCGCCATCGCCATCGCCATCACCATCACAATCGCCATCACCATCACCATCGCCATCACCATCACCATCACCATCCATCCATCCATCCATTATCGTGTCTCACTTGGTTCACTTCGGTTGGTGCCGCCGTAGAAAGAGATGGGGGGGGGGGAATCTCTCCTGACGGTCACGTGTCCTGACGCGATGCCCTGACGCGAGTTTAACATTTTTTACCCATTACAAAAAGTGTTCAACGCCGCTAAAGAAGTTTTCACTTCAAAAAAAGATACATAGGTACAGACGCCAGCACATCAAGCTACCCGAAACCGTCAAATTTTCCCAATCAACTTTGGACCTTATGATTTAGCGATAAAGTTGAAAATCTATTAAAGAAATTTGACAGATTGTAGGAGCTTGATGTGCTGGCATTTGTACAATCTATAAATATTTAAGAATTAAAATAAAAAAGTAGGAAAAATGACAAATCTATCAAACAATTTTAATAAAGCATTAAAAACAGAAAAGACGAATATAATTACAGTGTCGAGCAAAAAAAAAATATCACAGTTCCATAATTATTCCGAAGAATATCTCGAAGGCATTGGGGTCGGGGAAATGTGGCGAGCTTCGCTAAAGGTTTTATTGTGACGCGTGCATCGACCGCCCGAGCGACGCCGTCGCGTCTCCGCAATCTTGGATAGCTACAGTAAATACATAGATTACAGAGGCTAACAGACATGCAATTCTTTTTTATGTTCACTGGCCACTATTTGAAATGGTGATAGTGCAGATAACGGCAGGTCAGTTTTTCTGGCCTTAATGTTACTACTTGGCGAATTTGGTTACTTAAAATCATATTGTTTTCTGATACATCATCACCGTCATTTTAGCAGAAAGACATCCAATGCTGATTAAATGCATAATATAATTATTTTCGGTTATGCAATTTCAATATTTGTAGCGTACCAGCATGCATGCATTTGTATTTGTATCAGCATTCAACTTAAAAATGTATATAAAAACAAGTGTTTAAACCTCAATGTTTTACAATGAATAATCGTAAAATCGAAAAGTTAATTCCAAATTGCCGTTACATTTATTTGGGTAATTTGATTTGAACAATCGTCTGCGAGTGTTTATTCTATGAGGATAATAAAAGGTTGGCGCCAACAGAGTACGAGTAAGCAAATTTAGTGAGGGCACAGATAAATTTGTTTGGTAACGGCTACGTGCTAACACGTTCCGTACTGACATTAAATTGGCCCGGTATGAGAGCAGTATCGCGTTTTTACTTTTGTATTATTCGTCAAACAACGTAAAAAGTTCATAAGCCTGAAGTGCGGGGGGATTTATACGATTGTCGCCGCAATTTTATTTCCACTTCATATCCTGCTGCAAATTTCTTCTTCAACAGTAATGACGTGGCCCCGAAATGTATTAACTTTTGCCCCAACTTCCCTTTCATGCGATTATAAATCTTACTTTTTTTAGCGTCTTCTCTTTTGGTTTCTTGATTCTTCAGCACTGTTTATAGGGCAGGCCACAAAGTACGCATACGTATAAGGCTACGACAAAACGTTATTTTCTTACACACGTTTTTATTTGAACGTATTTTTGTTTTCAAGAATACGATATTTTTAGGAGTGTTCAGTCACAATAATTTATGTTACTGGAAGCAATTTCGTTTTATTTCGTCTACAAACAAACAAAGATCTATGTAAGAGAATTAAAGTAACTCCGAGACGCAAAAACAAAATAGGAGTACTTGTTAGTTACTGCTATAAAACATTCCAAAATCTGCCTCAGCGCCGATTCTCTGTATATATTTTCTGAAACGTGTTTTCGTTACGTACACCGCATTGTTAGAATCCGTGGCCTTATCTGTTTACGTCGAAACAATCCCAAGCTCTTCTAACTTTGCGCTAAAGATGTTCAGATTGAACGCTAAGATCCAAATCGGGTCCGAACTTAAATTAAATCACACTGTGCTCTTAAGGGTCTGTGTAAAAGTAGCAAAGAGCTGTTCCCGGATGCTATAATAAAGAGACTAATGAATAAATATCTTCCAAAGTTTTTATTTGATGTTTACACCTCTCTTTGTAATGAAGTTCCTTGCTAAAGTTTTCTATTGTGTAGTTTTCGGGTAGACTACATAATACATATACTATTGATTTTTCTCCTCTTTTCTTTTCAAAGGCTACTGAACTCCAAATGCCTCAATTTCCGAATTTAAATTATATTCTTAAAAGAGATTTATATCAATTGTGTTTTCGTTGCCACCGGTAACGATTTTACGTTGTCGATAGATGATGAATGCGTCTTTTATATGTATTTTTACCATTTACACTTCTTTCTCCGTATCTGCAAAGAAATCATATTTTAAAATATCTGTCAATTCATTTCTATCTTTGATCGTTATAAATCAATTGCTTGCTATCGAGTTCAATATTCCGAGCTCCTATGGTATCGAGTTAAAATCTCGTTTTCAAATTCAATCAGCAGCTTCAATAACACTCGAGTATTAAGTCGAACCGCGCTGAAACAATCGGCAACAATATATCGTTCGATGCCTTTGTCGGAGTCTCACGATTAACACGACAGGCAAACTTCGTCCAGAATCATCATTCAAAATTCTAGGCCTTTTGATGGCAAAATTAAACTTGTTCAGTTTATGGACAGAGTTTTGTAAGTAATCAAAATTAACGGGTTTATTTCGCTGTTCATTCGTTCTTAATTAAAAGGGTACGGTAAAAGGTAAAAACCAGGGTGTTCCAAATGTACTCGCGAACATTTATCGACTCTGCGCAGATAATAAAATGTACTATAAAATTTGTAATAGCTATTATTTAATTGGAGTATTTAAATGCCACCCATCCATTAACTATGGTGGACTATTAAAAGATACATTACGTAAATGATCTATCAGTATCGGTATAGTGATTGAGTAATTATTATACGAACACGGTACGTCATTGAAACCAGTTAATTTGGGATGGATTAATTATTCTAAACAGAGCTATCAAATAAATCATAGTGAATGAATTTCCGGTTAATCCCAAATATCAGGCTCCAAAATCTATATGCCAATTTCATGAAACTTGGATTTATGATTTAGTTCCTATGAAGTAAGGCATGTTTAAGACATCTACAAAAGGGTATATCATTATAATGCGAGTTATTAATTTCCTTCTCTCCATGTTCTATTAATATTTTATTCTTCATAATCAGGTTCTTGTAGAAATCCTAACTTATATTGTAAATGCGAAAGTAAGTTTGTTTGTTTGTTGCGCTTTCACGCTAAAACGGCTGAACCAATTTAGGTGAAATTTGGCACGTGGGCAGACCACGACCTGAAGGACATACCTAGTCTACTTTTTATCCTGGATCGTGGACGAAATTGCGGGCAAAATCTGGATTAAAGAAAATCAATTTGCTTTATAGTCTCTTAATTGAAAACCAATCACATACAGATATAATTACATACACTTTTTAATTTGATACAACAAAATGGTGATCCTTTTGGGGAATACAGGCGTGGTATCTACTAGGTTATATAAAACTAGCTGCGCCTCGCGGTTTCACCCGCATAAGTTTCGATCCCGTGGGAATATCGGGATAAAAACTATCCTATGTCCTTTTCCGGGACTCAAACTATCTCTATACCAAATTTCATCTAAATCGGTTCAGTGGTTTAGGTGTGAAAAGGTAACATAGAGACAGACAGAGTTACTTTCGAATTTATAATATTACTAGCTGCGCCCCGCGGTTCCACCCGCGTAAATGTCGATCCCGTGGGAAAATCGGGATAAAAACTATCCTATGTCCTTTTCCGGGACTCAAACTATCTCTATACCAAATTTCATTTAAATCGGTTTAGTGGTTTAGGCGTGAAGAAGTAACAAAGATATAAACACACACACACACACAAACTTTCGCCTTTATAATATTAGTGTGATTAATGTGATAAGTATGGATTGTGATCAAACAGTGATTGTTGTACACATTTTCTGAAATTCAATTACCTACCAGAAGGAACGTAATTAGAAGGTGACGATCAAAGATCAAAATTAAGCTTGGTTAGACGACAAATTCCACCAATAGAAATTGGTTCCTCTAAACTCGAGCGTAGGTTAAATTAATCGTAATGAAAATTAAGGCACGATAGATCGATTCAAATTAGAGCTGGAGACAAGATGTTAAATGAGGCCTATAGAATTCGACACTCTACTGAGTACTGTTTTATTTAAACAAAGAAATAAGCCGAACAATGAAACCAGTCAGCAAACCAATCAATCAATTAATTAATTTACTAATAAAACAAAAATTATAAAAGGTAAGCGACAGTAAAATAAAACGTTAAAAAACCAGTCGTGTACGAGTCGAATTCACACACGAGAGGTGGTACGGTCAGCATCAAAAGTTGATTAACACTTCAGCTTTTTTAATCTTAGTTATTGAGCAAAATATTTGTTCAAAATTGCAGCAGAAGATTTTTTTTTAGAATATATACTCTTGTCTATTATGAGAAAAGCTAAAAATCTGTTTATTGAAAATAGTTGTTGTCAATTTTATAACATGTAAAAATGATAGTGTTAATCGACTTTTGATGCTGACCATACAAAATATAACAATAGGTACTTATTCGAGGGAACCCTCCTTTTTGGCTTCGCCGCAGTCGGATAAAAAAGCACATTTCTTGTATCTTAAATTCTTTAATTTTTTCCCTTTAGTTATTATTTGCTGTTATAGCAGACATTTTATTTTACACTCTGTGAAAATTTCCAGTGTCTATCGATTACGGTTCAAATGACACAACCCTGTGACAGACGGACGGATGAACGGACTATGGGCTAGAAACCATAAAACTGATGTCTAGAAAGCTATGCGAACATAGATAAACTATGGTGACAAACATGACATAAATTCCAGAGTTCTGTTAGTACCAATTGCTGAAAGCCAAGTTCTGAAGCAGCGTGAGAGTAACAAACAATCTTCATACGATATCACTTTGGAGATCATCTTGAATCTTACCTGCCTGTCAAAACTCGTTTCGAAATTCGTCTGTTAGTTACCGAACATAAGCTTAAGCATAGTGTGTAAATATCTTACTACATAATTTTGTAAGTTCTTTGAATATCTTAAGTAGCCGAGGAGAAGTTATAGGAGTGCCTTTGACCCAAATTAGGGTATACCTAGGGATCCAATTAAATTAAAAATTTACGAAAGACGTCATAGCTTATTATGAATTTGTTATTATTAATTCTCGTACCTACCACTTGCCTCTATCGTTTCGCTCTAATGCTAATATATTTCTCAAAGGCCCAATAATTATTTGGGCATACTTTCACGTTCGTTATAAATACTTTGTTATTTTCTTCCTATTTTGTAGGCGAACTTATATGGCTGGTCAAGAGTTCTTAAGATACGATGCCAAAAAGTTCTTCAATCAAGAAATAATGACTCATTTACTACACTTAGAGCCTAGTTTCGAGCTTGGTCGTGGTTGTAAAATACTTTCGGAAATCGGTCAGTTGCTACGTCGTAGCACTGTCGTAGCAGCGTAGACTGTTCGTAGCCACCAACTTGATCGATGCTGTTTGTAAACCAGCTGTCGATAGTGGCTTGGACGATGGAGCGGTGTTAACTAACTGAATGTTTTGCTAAGAACAATGTGTACCGGCTAATAATAAAACTCGGTTTTCATTGCAAACATCTGGCCTACAAAAACTTTTTAAAATTACGAACAGTAATATTGTCCTGCCATAATAATATTTTGTGCTAGTATATTTTTGAAAATTAAGAGTCCACGTACCAAAAATTAAAAGTCCTTTTCTCATTTTCAAGTGATTTCTTCATTGTTATTTTTGCGTGAGTGCTGGTGACATTTTCTAAATACCTAATTACCGAAATCTAATTTACTTTTTTTTTTGCTGCATTTCTAAAGAGATCGTTTACACAGTATAGTTGAAAATTTAGGTAGAAAAAAAATCAATCATGATTTAAAACTAAAACCCCAATAGCCTAAAAACAGTGACCCAAATCCAGTGCTCAAATAGTGAAGTGCAGACTATGTACAATCGAATGCTGACGATAAGTTTATCGATAATCGAAAATGAAGGAAGCGAGGTGAAGGGGTCCAGGATCAATGCAACAGACTCGACAGAACCGGAACATGCCCTGTCGACGCCAGCGCCGACTTTTTTATACCTCTAGCTGATGCAGCGATATAACTCTGTCGATGATAGTCTGCTTTGTCGCTGAACTTTCGTCGTTTCAGGTACGTTGTAGTTTATGTAGTTTCATTCATGCATGATACTGGTCTTTTTACGTCAAAATTTGTTATAATATGTGGGTGAAAGAATAGTTTGTATTTTGTTGCCTTTGCGTATTCGTAAAAATAGGCAAATATTTAAATGGCGTTTCGTTTTATAGTAAAGATATTTGATTATCTTTAATTGTAGTACACCAAATATTTTTTTTTTTTTTATTTGAAATGGGCTTGCTCTTGACTCTAGTCTAGGTCAAAGGTGACAAAGTCGATGATGGAGCGAGCTTACCCAGAAGAAGCCTGTTCACTCTCACTTTGAAGAGGTTCGGGTTGTATGCGCTCGGAAAAACAGACGCAGGTAGAGAGTTCCACTCTTTTGCTGTGCGCATTATAACCTAGTCAAACGAAAAGAGTGAAAATGAACAAACCTGCTTCTTCAATCATTGTTGTATAAATTGTAGTACAGCGAATATTTATTGTAACCTAATCAAACGAAAAGAGTGAAAATTAACAAAGTTGTTTTTTCTGTTACAATGAACGTAAACATAAGAGTAAAATGTAAATAAAATCAGGCCCTGATCAAAATTGATGGTAGCGAAAAAGCGGAACTCCGGATAAATAGACGCCAAAAATGACTTCGGCCTGACAAATGAAAATATAACAGGAACAATTGCAACAATAGCCCTAACGATGATACAGCGAAACACCGAAAAAGTCTTATAAAAGAGTCGAGTCATATTCAAAGCTTTGTCGCATCATCAAAATAATAGGCTAGTCGTTCCACCTCTGGCGTCTGAGTTTTGTTCAAAAGATAACAGCCAAGGGAGGTAAGCACTTGTGGTGTTACTGAAAAATGCTGATTTAGCACCGTTGGTCCTACCTGTAAAAATAAACGCTTTAAAATCCCGCTGAAAAGTCGCATATCCGAAATAATTTTTTCGCAAAGGTTACCGGTGTATAAAAGTACTCGAGTGAAAATGGTGTAATTAATAAATTCAAATTAAATCCGTTTATGCCGACGCTTTTTCATTACCTATGTGTTTAATGCTGAAGCCGTAAAAATTTTTCGTTTTTAGTACTTACCGAATTGTGACCATGTTGTTTTTCACTAGCGGGGAACCCCGAAAGGCGAAGTAGGTATTTGCGTCGTAATTTATATGCCCTTTCTTACGCAACTTCGGAAAGGAGAAAGTTTCTAGCTGTTTGAATTTATGGACATAACCATTTAGGTTTTAGTGTGTAGGCGTGAAATACAGGGTGAAATCTTAATCACCGTTATCCTCTTAAGGGGTCATTGTACTCATCATTATAAACAACTTTTACTGTGGGACCAAAACCCGAAATAGTGAAAAAAAAAATAAGCTGTTCCCTACTACATTTATGTTCGCATAAATTATCAAAATGTAGGGAACAGCTGATTTTTTTCGTGATTTCATGTTTGTTCGGTGGAGTTTCTTGCCCATTCTTCTCCATACGAAAACTACCTTTTCGAATGGGCGACTAGAATCAATTCTATTTTAAGATAATTTTTGACGTTCAAAAGTGCCTTTTATGTGCCTATTTGAAATAAATGCTTTGACTTTGACTTTGTTAACATAGTAAAATTTGTTCATAATGATGAGTACAATGTCCCCTTAAGAGGATAATGGTGATTAAAATTTCAACCTGCATAGTCTGGACACAGATTTATTCTTCCGTTAATTTATTTGACTAACGAGTTCCTAAAAAGTAATGTTCCTATATTTCTAAAAACAAAAATATTGTAATAATAAAAATCATGTAGGTATCTTTTGTAACATCATATGAAAGTCAACAAACTACACAAAGGTCCAAAAATGTGAACATAGATAGTGTGTGTAACCTTAGCTTGGGGATCGGCTATCGTACCTACTGCCAATACCTTCATAGCTATATAGCCAAATATTAAGGTATCAGCATCGTAAACGATCCTTCTTCCTGGTACGAGCGACCCGCATCTGACCCGCATTGATACGCACCCAAGAATTCAAGGTCTAGTGATGACAGACTAACGATGAGGAAATACAATATTTTTATGACTTTTCGACGCAGAATAAGTAATGACACGCACATTTTATACTAACAGTGGCACTCCGGGAGTGCCGACAGAAGTGAAAACAAAACACAAACATTAAAACCGAGTACATCCCGAGGACAGCCGAACACATCCGAAGCGGTGTCGATTACGGTAACAGTGGTGCGAGTTCAATAGTTTTTTTCCGTCTCAAAAAATGCCCAACGCGCGCCTAAAGAAGTTTTCACTTCAATTATAACTATAAAGGGTTACCACCAACCTCACCTACCTGGCTAACCTCATCAGTGTTAAGCTACCACTTAAGTAAACCAGTAAAGTAAAACGTACGCATTTTTCACGTTATGTTAGAGCACAAAGGTGGTGAGTGGATTACGAAAAATGGCCGCCGGTAGCTAATTATTATACTATGCTATACAGGATGAAATTGAACATATGCGACAAATCGAAATGGGAGATTGTACTCGTCATTATGAACAACTTTTACTATGGGACCAAACCTGAAATCGCGAAAAAAAAATCAGCTGTTCCCTACATTTATGTTCGCATAACTCGCTAAAATGTAGGGAACAGCTGATTTTTTTTTTGCGATTTCAGGTTTGGTCCCATAGTAAAAGTTGTTCATAATGATGAGTATAATCTCCCATTTCGATTTGTCGCATGTGTTCAATTTCACCCTGTATATAGGGATTCTTTATTACGGACTACAAGTAGTCTCAATCTATACAGGGTGGTCAAGAAGTCGTGGATCAAACGAAATAAGACGATATAGCAGGTCATTTCCAACAAAAAATCTTTCTACAGCATGGCCATAATTCAATTGTCCTAAAAGTTATGAATATTTTTGTATACCGAGTTCTTTTACAAGAAGACTAATAAAAAAAATGTGATATAAAACAAATGGTGTTGTATTATTACCAGATAAAGTATAGCACTACAAAAGTTCTATTGCGGCTCTGGCTCAAACTGCAAGAGCAATTAATTTCTTTCCAAAAATTTTGAAGCGTTACCAAAAATTATTGCTCACTTTAAAAGCGTTGGAAATGACCTCCCTTATTCGTTTGATCCATGACTTGTTGACCATCCTGTAAAGTATTAATAACAATGACTTAAAACTATGTTAGTAAATTTTACAAATTAAAACAACTAAATCATGATGTATGAACCTGACTGTTTTTGAGGACAAAACCTATAAGGTCGAACAGCGATCTTATTAAGATAACAGACACCGATATAGTGATGATCCAAAAGAGCCTCTTCATTCAGAAAGAAAAGAAACGGAGAGGAAAACAGGTGAATCGGCAAAAGAAAATAGTGATAAAAGCTTAATCATTTGGAATGGATTTCCTACGGCAGTAGACTTGATTCTGAGGAACATTTCTCACTCAAAGAATATATCCCCACACAGTTGAGACAGTGTGATGAATGGATGTTTGCTCAAGGTGAACAATTTATTAGATCTATGATCATACCTAGAGAGTCTCAAACATTTCTAAAGGAAATATCTCAACGTCTGAAGAACAGTATTCATATTCTTTTGTCTATAATATTAAATAGGTATGAGCCATCATGAGATTGCTATCAGAAAAAAATGTTTCATTATTCATGTTTCAATTTTCCAATTTGTCGAAGTGACACTTTCTATAAAAATATTCATTTGTTTTATTAACAATATTTTCCACTCGTTGCCGGAAGAATTTATGTGAAAGGTTTGTGGATTTGAAATGATTTGGTTCTGCCTAGCATCATTTATTATATTATTTGCTGTAGAAACATAATCACAGAGACCCGAAAACAGAGCGGTGTATTCAAATAAAAAATATATATTAAACACGTATCAATCTGCGGTGTAAAAACAAAACGTGTTCGCTACGACTCCTTTAAAAAATAAAACCCCACAGGCGTTGTTTGTTTTCATGTTAAATATTTCACATTCAAAAATACAACAAAAGAAAACCAACATCGATGTTTTCGACCTTCAGCTGCCCACTGCAACATACAGTAAATATTTGATGGTAACAACACCAGTTGTAAAAAATAAGGAACATTTTTATTTGGGCATCATCGCGTGTTGTTCATGTCCAACCCATTTCTAAATTACTGGTCGACATGCGTGTAGCTACCATATCTTGAATATTTGAAGACAAACACTATGTTTAGAGTAGGGCCATGACAAGTTTTTAACATAGTTACGGCTGAATAGTCACGTTTATTTCACGCACGGTACAGTGTTAGCAGAATTTCAACTGAGCTTGTGGTATACAGTATGCGTTGAATTGAAGGAAAAGTTGCCTCAAAAAGAAAAAGTCACTTGACTTAATAAAAATATTCGTTCATTTCCATCAGCTTCGAATAAAGCTTGGCATAGGTTCGTGGAAATTTTCCAGATATTTTGTTCCATCTTGGTTTGGGTTTTACGCTTCATCGCTTTTAAAGCGCCTCAAAGGGAAAACTCGAGAAAATCATGAAAAGGGATTCACGACTCCTCGGAAACAACCTAACGATCTGGGTTTTGCTTTAACTTGCCCTCACTTAAACGGTCCTGGACTTAATACGTATTTTTCTTGAGAAGGATTTCAGAAAATGATAGCATAAAAACTTTACGAGCTACTCTGTACACCAGCCTTTGTGAGCTCGGGCATGGAAATAAGCTTTATTCAAATAGAACATTTGAAAGGTGCTCAAAATTGAAGTCGGTACAACGACACGTACGAGTAAGTTCATTTCTCCAGCCAAGCAGAACATGTCTCTTTCTCATATTCTGAGAAAACAAAACCTTGTAAAGTTTGACCAATTTTGCTTAGTGCTCAACGTGGAATACGTCTGTCCGCCTGTACAAACATTTATTTAATTAAGCAGGAAGTTCCGAGGACACCCGTTCCCCAGTTTGTTTTTGACGACGAATCCCCTGTGTTACCTCGTGTAAAGGCCAATGAAAAACAGCTGTATCGCGTGCGTGTATGTGGAGAGCTTAAAAAATTAAAACATTCATGTAATGACGTCATTAATTTGACTGGCTTAACTGAAAACAGAATTCGCGCTCAATAAATGTTTTATACTGAATGACTTTATTCAAAAGTCAAGGGATTTATTGACTATGTACTCCGAGATGAATTATGTGGACATCATTCAGGTTTTGCTTGGAGCAGAAATTCCAGTGGCGCCTGAGATAATTTCGTGAAAGGCATCACAAACAATACGTCATTCATTTTGTTAAGAAATGATAAATTGCCGTCGTGTCCGAAAGGAGGAGAGCTTAAAATTGCGTGCTGACACTCCACAGTGACATCATTTTTCTAGTTCATTTCGCTAAGACTAATTTAATATTAAAAATGAGTGCAAGACGAGTTACTTTCCACTTGGAAGAATTTTTAACGTTAATTTGTTTCCAAGTACCCTAGAGCAATTTAAATTTAGCCTAGAGGCCAGCGTAAATTGCGACGTTTTTATTAATAAAAACGATTGAAACGACGAAAGATTGGAGATAATGATAGTTGTACTTTTATTAAAATAGCTTTAATAAAAATGCAATCTTGTCTTCAAAGAGAAATTTTATAAAATTGCATTCAAGGAAATAACAAGAAAAATAGACTTAGCCTTCTGATCCTAATTAAAATACTTCTTCCAAGAGAGGAAAAAACAAAAACAATATTGAAAAGATTCATCCCCAAAGAAAAACAGTAGCAAGAAAATTTGAAACTCAGCTTGTTTACCTTCCAAAGCAATCTGACGTGCACACAGCGATAATAGATGTAATGCCTGATCCGCTTACGACAACATTCCAGTAATACTATACACAAACGATGCGTGATGAAAAAAATCTTTGGAGCTCTTTGGGAGATTTCCATTAAAGGCGAATGCGCTAATGTAGCTCACGAAAATAAAATTATCTTACTTTTTTTTTGCAATTTTCAGCGTAGTATCAGATTTTATGGGAATCAAGAAGTTAGAATAATTATTATTTATAGAATTATAATTATTTAATAAAATATTCTCTTTATGTAAGAATCCGTCAAATTTGATGACATTTTCCGAAAAACAAGACATTTGCGCCAAATTCTATCACAATGATAGTTAAATAAATTAATAAGTGTTCGTTACTATCACCTATAACTGTTTTCTTACAAAAAACAACCTGATTCTGAGCCGTAGCTTATAATATGTTAGTACAGCGGCATGCGACCACGGGTAGTACTTTCTTGTTTCATCCTTTTCAGAAGTCGGGTTTTAGTTTTTAAACTTATTTTTTATTTAATTATTTTGGGGTTTATTTCAGTAATATTTATATTTTTTGCAATGTGCTAATTAAGCCCTTTCATTAGATACCTAACACGGCCTGATTAAACATTTTTTTTAGGTTATGTCTTTATGTGCGCTAGAGGGCACCATATTCAATTTATTGTGACGTCTTATAGCCTATAACTAGCGGACAATCAAGACGCTTCTAACGATACCTTATTTGTTCAATTACGACAAGTAATTTAGAAGTTATGAGGGAACAGATGAACATACATACATACCAGTCAAAATCATAACCCTCCTTTTTGTTGCTTCGCCGTAGTCGGGTAAAAAACAACCTGATTCTGAGCTGCAAATTGCAAACAAAGTATTTTAAAAATTTGAATCTCGCGTCCTACCGTAAGCGCTTCCGCATTAAATCTCAACCCTCAAGTTGTTTGCTGTTGACTGTCAGAGAGTCATTACCTGCTTCATTAAAGCAACTGTAGCTCTTGAAAAAGCGGTAACCGTCTTTCCCAGGGACGGTGGAGGGTAGATGTAAGAGCGTTGAGCACGTTTCGTGACTCTGTCTTGTTTATTAATAAACAAATGAAGTGTATTGTGTAAGTTTTCAATGTCTTCTAGGCTTCAATGTAATTAGTTTTCGGAATATTATGTTCAGGGTTGAAGTTAATTAAAGTTCGGTTGTGTTTTAATTTTCGTTCGTAGTTAGTACGTACCTATGCATTTTTGATTTGTTTGAACCATTTGCTCGTAAGTTGTTGATTTCTTTGTGTTATTGAATTGTAAACAAGAAGTAATAATAAATTACTCGTTCATCGCTAATGTCATAGTACAATTTGCTGATTGTCTGGTCGTAATATTCCATGCAATTTGTAAGAAGGCAGCAATTCAGTTCTTATCCACGAGTCAACTAGAACAAAGAAAACAATTTGCAATGTTCTTTTCTTTATCCGTCTTTTTATTTTTAATGTTTCTTCAGAGTTTCATTACGATGAAAGTTCCAGAATCATAACTATGCATAAAATTGCAAAAAAATATTTTGTTGTTGTACAATCGTAATAAAATTAGATCATTAAGTAAAGTGGTTTAGTTTGCAAATAAAACCATACTCAGAGTGCCTATAAATTGCCACTCTCTTAGCGTATTTAAAACAGTAATTTGCATAAAATGATGTCAAGTACGGCGTTATATTATGTTTAACCTTCTAACCGATTTGTGTATACTGACAACCATACTGTGAAGTTTATTAAATGTCGTTTACGAGCAGGCTCAAGACTGCCATTTATTTTGATAGGGACGCTTGTGTCAATACTGCCATTAGACGTTAAACCTCTCACCCTCTCTTACTCAATTCATTCCCCTTTTTCTCTGTAATCGTTTTCAGTGCAAAAACTGCATACTCGTTATGAATTTATGTAAAATAATTCGTAATATCGAAACCTAGTATAAAAGTTTAGTAGAAAGAGTGTCCTTATAAGCTCCCACCGCAATTTACGCGAAAAAGATATGTGAATTTGGAAAGTTACGAGATTCGCGCGACAAGTTTAGATTGGTTCGACAACTCCAATATTATTAGTAAATGCTATCAAACTTCAGAAGAAGAAACCAATAAATATGAGCGTCTTTTATACGACACAGTTCTTAGAGGGTAATATCGTATTGAAAGTTGAAAGTGCTATCGTTCCGTTGATAAAATGTTGTGTTTGCACGCAAATCCACGTTCTCTTCATTATCAATTTCAAAGGGGTTGTCTTTATTCCGTCAGGCTCATAAATTCTTAATAATATGCTTGTTTGTCTACATGAAGGTAACAGTGGCAAGGTTGTTCTCATAACATAATTATTGCTGTCATAACGAATGCACGTTTGACTCTGCATAATGTAAATGTGAGCACACAAACTGAAATATTTCAACCTAGAACCACGTGAAAGGGTGAAAGGGGATATCCGGTGTGTTTGCTGCGTGTTGCAGTTAAGTGTATAGTAAACATGATAATATTCATATTTAGTTTATGGATAAAATACGAGTACTAAATTGTTCGTTTTCTCTGGTTTAGTTAAAAGTATTTGCTTTCGTATCGTACAGACGCCAGCACATCAACCTACTACAATCTGTCAAATTTCTTTAATAGATTTTAAACTTTATAGCAAAATTATAAGGTTCAAAAATGATTGAGAAAATTTGACAGTTTCGGGTAGCCAGTTAGCAAGGTTGCTTGAATATCTGACGGCAGGTGGCGGAAGTACTCGCGCAGGTTCTTCTAATGCATGGTCCAATTCTAATAAAAACCAAAGTAAGATAGAATTAATCTGTCAAGCGCCGCTAATAAGACACATTGATTTTCTATTGTTTCGTCGCCGATCGGCGAACCGCGACGCTTGGCCGGTTAAATGCAAAAACCAAAATAATGACGAAATTACAATATTTATTCATACCTTGTTGTTTTTCGTCTTCGGTTACAGAGCGTATATTTTCTTTGATGTTTATTTGTTCAGAAAGGCAGAAAAGTGTTATTTAAGTACTATCATTTTTTTACAGAGTCATTGCGCCAGTTTTTAGCGAATCGCTTCCCTACGTCGTAACGACTTTGCGGGCAAAAAATTTTATCTACCCATCCAATATTTCAGACCTAAGTGTCCTGCTTCAAGACGTTAAATTGAAGTTTCCTGAGTAATAAAAATGATGAATAGCCTTGTTCGCAATTAATTTTCCTGCATGTTTTAAATTAAGTTTTCATTTTGAAGGAAATTAAAAGCAATAATACATTCGAGATAATGAGAAAAGTGAAATTTACAATGTTGTAAAACTCGAAGCTCATCAAACGTTTCGTCACGGCTTGTCAATATAGTCAAAGTCGTAATCGAGTTTGAATTTTTAGTAGGCCATGAAAGATCTAGTCGTTAAAAAGAGAAATTAAACTTTTCAAACTGTGGTATAGACTTTGATTGTATGGTACTCAATCCAGTTGGTGAAAATAAAAAAAAGACGAAACGGCGGCAACGTATTTTGAAACAGAGTGAGATATATAAAACCCACCTGCCGAAGGGAATGGAAAATAAACAGGGACTAATATTTTCACTGGGAGGAAATGAGATAGCAACAGCGAACACAACCTTGACAAAGGACATGCACACTAAGGCGTTAGTGACAATGGCTAGGTTTTAGCTTTTCACAATGTTATGCATTGGCAGCAATTATTGAATGAAGTGACGCTGTAAAGGTTTTATTTGATACTACATGTGTTTCTCGGCAAAAAAAAAAAAGTATGTACTAATAATACAAAGGGGTCAGTGACGTATGAATCAGTGTTCAAAATTTAGTTGACTGAATATTAGCAGAAAAATGTTAGTAGTTCCCCAATAATCTAGATACTTATTGTGAGCCCTTTACAAGCTCGCGGTACCATACATATCACATAACATGATCAGCCTATAATGTTCCCACTGCTGGGACACAGGCCTCCTTTCGGTGAGAGGGAGTGGGCCGTAATCTATCACACGGGCCCAGTGCGGGTTGGCAGATGTCACATGTCGTTGAACTTTTGGTTCTAGGACATGCCGGTTTCTTTACGATGTTTTCCTTCGCCGTTTTGAGAGCAGTGGGGATGAAATAATTTACACAAAGTAAAGCGCCTGTCTGGGTTCGAACCTATGACCTACAACTCGTAAGTCGCAGCCGTTACCACTTGGCGACCACTGCTCGCGGTACCACGATGAATAAATTAAACGAGGGTTTGTCGAATGACTTGCATAATTATTCCTAAGAACGGTTCTACTTTAAATACATTTTATATATTTCTATGATATGGCTTTACTTTTTACGCGCTATATCTGAAGATCTTTGTCAAGAGGGGTCCATGTAAACAATTTATACCCTTTCTCAAGTGACGGCTATATAGACAAGATAGACCATATCTACATATCAGGGCACGAGCAAATTTCCTCTAGATGGATATCCCGGACCTTATTTTCGCCACTACCCCTATCTTTCTGGATAAATAAAACAGGACTTTCTCCCCAAATATGTCTTTGCTATGAAATTATTGCTCTGTTTTCGTCTCTATATATGGTGCCAGTCTTTGTTTCTTTTCCGCTGTCATATTGAGCCGCCTCCTTCGTTTTGTTAAATTGCCTATCGGTTGGAGAGATATATCCTTATCGTATTTCTAAGATCTCGAGGAACTGATTATGTATTTCACTTTTAGGTTTTGTAGTATTCAAAATTATGGTTTTAATTCTGATAGTGTTCATTAATATTTGATGTTGCTATTGTTTCACTGAATTTCGGGCCGTAGATTTCATTTTCTGTTGTACTATCAAGCCCAAAATCTTTTCTGAGTGGTACGTACTTAGCCTAAGAGAAGGCCACAGTGTAACTTGGTTTGAACGCTTGTTTTTACAGCCTACAAGGTAAATCTTTACGACACATTTTGAGCAAACTTCAACGCTTATTTGTGCATAAACACAAAACTTTTCAACTAACATTTATCTTTGTAAAGTATGGTTAATCCTTCCAATAAATAATTTTGGGGGAGAAGCTTTTTGGTCATCATTCTTTCCGGTTAGGGCAACATTTAAAGTGGATGTAATTATGACCTTGATTAGTATTTTTCTAGACAATTTTCCTTTTTCCGAAAATGATTTTCGCCAAATCTGCATTTTTTGGTATTTACGTATACAATGATTTTAAATAAAAAATATTTTAGTACCGACTTTTCTATGCAAACATGATTAAAAGCGTCATAATTAAAATACTTGGTTTAAGCACAAGCAAATAGTTTCTGAGGCCAGTATTGAGGCCGTGTTGGGCATGAGGTTACAACCAAAGTTTTTCAATTACAAAGTTTTGTTTGTTACGTGAGATTAAACAAGTTATTGTTTTGAAATATTTTTAAGAGACATTTTATGTAAGAGAAACATGTTTAATTTTGAATTACGCGTAGATTTTCAAAGATATACTTTGATCGTATAGCAGATAGGTACTTTAGCGAACCTATGTATAATTATATAAATAATTAAGTACCTATTTTTATCATGCTTATTTTATGCTGGAAGTGTACCTAACCATTTTTTGTAAGTAGTTATTTTTTAATACTTTAACAGAAAAAAATAGCACTGGTTTTTGGAGTTACGGAATGTTATTCATTACGTGACAGTAAAAATTATATTATTAATAGTAACTATGCGTACAATTTTAATTACTTTGTCCATTATCGTCCGTGTTTTATTAGTTTTTTTTAATTAGTCTGGCTTGGCTTATCGACTCGTCATCAAACATTCCAATTTCATATCGAAGTTGTAATAAAAATAAATAAACGTGTCTCGTCTGTAAGAAAAGTAAATAAACCCAAAACAAGTTTCAGTAATCAGCGTTTCGTCTTCATTTTCCTACAAACCGTTGATTGATTCAACCACAAGGCCCCAACCATGTTGTTTGTGATCGGTAAGCCTAAATAAGGTGACTTCATTTCTCCCTTTCTTTCTTCCTTTTATTGTAGGTAATCATCGAGCAGTATGCTGTAAAATTCTGCTGGAATTATTGTCTTCATTTTCTATTTGGATATTGTCTGTGTATTGGTTTGCAATTGTAAACTTGGTTAAGTTTGTTCTGGTTCGTTTCATCAAAATACTGTCGACAATATTTTGAAAACTTTTAATAAAAAAGATTAGGATATTTAGAAAGGTTAGGATCTGTTAAACCTACGCATGCCTGAAGCGGTATAATTTACCTGGAAATGTATTTCGCCCGTCTTTTCAGTGTCATCAAAAGAAGTTTTACAAAACTATTCCTGTAACTCGTGAAGAATTAGAAGCTTCACCCGTTCAGATTAATTGAAGGCAATTCCAACGAGACCTCAGTGTCGAATTCAAATTCATTCTTCTTGTAAATGGCTCCAGGCCCGCTTTTGAATATTCAAATCTACACTCCTTTAACTTGGTAGTGTTTATTTGGTGTCATAATTTGTCCACAAAACCTTTTCCAGTTTATATTAGTATGCTCTAAAAACTTGGTGATTAATCAAAGACTTTTGTGAAACTTCGAGATAGTAACATTATTAATTTATAGCTAAGTATTTTAGGTTTTTATTTAGCTAATTAGAAGAATAACAGACAACGGGATTGTTTGTTTATTTTAAATTCCCCGAATTTTATAAATTGCGTTGTAAGTTGAAAGCTGAAAGAATAATTAAACGCTAAAGTTTTAAACTACATCATAAATTTTCACGGGTTTTCGAGAGATGCTCTAGCGTTTTATTTAGAAGCTCGTTTATGTTACAACAACTTAAAAAAATACTTGTTTTTGATACCATCATTGATCTAAACCAAATTAATCATAAAACGCCTTCGGATACACCAGCCAATAAATCGAAAAATAACAACCTTTGCTACACTCATTGGTCCGAAAACAGACACTATCTAAGCTTAGTCTTTAAACGATAATAAGGCACTTAATATCCCCATTTGGCACAATCCTTATTTCACGCAAGATCTATTTTCGGGTGAAAATATAACTAGAAGAGGTTGTGAGCGAATTGACCCCCGCGTTTCCCTTAGAGGGGCCTGATAAAAATCAGGCTACGACCAAAGTTTTATTTATTTTTATAGCTGCCCATTTGTTAAGGTTGTACTGATTCTTTGGACCGCTTTTAGCTAAAAATCCCATCGCCGAGCGAGTAACTATTTTGAACTTCGACGAGCAATTTGGAATTGCCATACGTGCTCCGACGATCAGAGAAATTGAGATGAAACGCTTGAAGGTCTCCCGATGTCTTTCTCTTCCAAGGTTCTTTGGAATATTGTCATTTTAAAAACGTACAAATTACAGCATTATGTTTTAAAATTCAGACATCGTCCCTAGGTAAAAATGTCAAGTTAATAAGCAAACCAAATTATTATAGAGCTCCTAAATAAATCAGCAGCACCGAGTCTTCGCAAGCGAGCCAACGTTTTTACCGTATAACAGAATTACTAAAGTATGGCCATTAAAACGATTTAATTTGTTAACTCAGTGCTTGCGAGATACAATGAATAAATTAAATAATGAAACGTTGTGGGATTACTGTGTTATAACCAAGGGAATAAACGACCAAACAGTAACAAACTTTGGATTATCAGCTATTAATTTGTGAATGAACATTTTCGGGTCAGCAACATGTGGTCTGCTTCGTTGAACTTAATTGTATTGTTTTAATCTGTGCAGTGCAGTGTAATTATATAGAAATTATTTTATATCAGCTGCCTGTGTGTTATCGATAATTGTGTATAATGGCAATATTACATGGTTTAATTAATTCGGTTCATTTTGATTGAACGCGTAGAAGTTAAAGGACATAGGCTCTGACATTTAATGATTCACTTTCACGTTGACAGAAGTCAATTTAAGGCTTTTAATATTGACATTTAGATATCTATGAATTGCAAACGTTTGTTGTTTTGCTTAGATTATGTTTAATAGTGAAACTTTTATTTTTTACGTTACACAAGATATTTTTATGTACTCACTGGAGACCACATATTGCATCACTTTTTGCCCGAATTTTATTTGCTTTTGTTTGTTAGCCGAATCCCAAGCGAGTGTCGAGTAATACTTTTTGGAAGTTTCTATACTTTTTACGATTTTGTACCAGTTTTGTAATAGAATTATGTTTTCGTTTTGTTTTTACGTCGGTGTTATTCGGTTCGCACTGTCTACTATAAAAATAATTATTATACTAAAAATAGTTCTGTGTAAAAGGTAAATGAACTTAGAAACTATTTTAATTATTCACATATGAGAGGGGCAATTCTCGTAATTTTAAGAACGTTCACAGTCTGATCTCAGTTTCAATGTGTCAAAAATACCTAGTTTTCCTACATGTTTGACAAGTTTTTGACATTGATTGTCGCTGAAATGAGATTGCGACTAGATTTTGAATGTTTTTAATTACGAGAATTGGTATTCTGAAGTCTTAACGACCCAACATTTCTAAACACATAACAAACACTTTTTTCGCAAAATAAAACCTATTTTCTAATGTCAACATTTACCTACACTTGAATCTGATTTCCAATTTGTTACGGCGCTAGCAAATAATCTGATAAGCCTCATAGTTTATGGAAAACGAAAAAAAGAATTTGTCCAACTAACGCTATTATTCTGGAGGGAGTTGGATATCTCCTCAATAAATTACAACGAAAGATTCCACAAGAGAGATAAAAGGGTCCAAAATTTTGTAACAAATCTTTCTCTAATTGCTCGGACAATTTACGATCGATAAGTTAAATAGTTTGTTTTGATCTTGGACCGGAATTTTACAATACTGGCGATAATGTACAGTCAACAAAAGAGGTAAGTACGCAAGATCGTCGGATATAGTTGAAGTTTAGTAAGAAACCGATGGATGTTCTCTAATACAAAATTTAATTTTATTAAGAGGAGGCTCCCTAAATTTTACGTTAATTTGCAATAATATTCTGAAACAGTCACACATACAATCAAAATGGAACTTTAGTATATGATTCATTGGATCTTTTTCTTTCCATGTACAAGACAGTTACGTAATTGTAACATTTTCGCTCGATTCATATTTTATTAAAAAATCATGTCTTTTTTAAAGATTATTACTTTTTTCTTCAAGATTGCTTGGCCTTTATGTCTAAAATAAATGTTAACAGTAAGAAAATATTGTTTACTATCCAGCCACAAGATATTTTTTCTCTAGATCAATTATTACTTTAGTTATAAACAAAATAAGAATTGAGACTTACGACATTTAGTTTCGAGCTCGAACGCGATCAAAGAGCGCACGCGGTATTCAACCTTATTACGGCTACGTTAGCGTCTTTCACCATAGCGGTCTAACCGGTCTCTCATCTCTCTCTCTCATGCGTAGAAATTATTTTAGAGTGCCTGGTCTTAATGAAAAACAAACATCTCATTAGTCAAATTAAATTTCAGTCGACAACATCCATCGGTTTCTTACTAAACTTCAACTATATATTTTGTTGATTGTGCAATCAACAGAGTTAGTCAGTGAAAATAAAACCAGTATTATTTGGCCTGGTATTCTATTAACATTCCGTACTATACTAGACCAAAACTGCTCTCAAAACGGTGAAAGAAAACATCGAGAGGACGCTGACATGTCATAAAAAAATTCGAAGACATGTGACTTCTACCAACCCGCACTAGGGCCGCGTACAAACAAATAACAAGGTTCTCTCAGATAATTCATCAAATCCTCAGTTCATTTGGCAAGGATGGCCGTATTCCAGACAATATTAACCGATTCTGTCTTTACGAACAAGACGACCGACGACGTGACCATTCATTTCTACACCATTGTTTTTCACAAAGCCCTACGGAATCCGATTAACCCCTTTATAAATACAGTCTGGTTTAGCTGCTATCTTG
Organism: Amphipoea oculea; assembly: GCA_945859645.1. Lineage (NCBI taxonomy): Eukaryota > Metazoa > Arthropoda > Insecta > Lepidoptera > Noctuidae > Amphipoea > Amphipoea oculea. The sequence goes on from OX243876.1 coordinate 10,783,254, forward strand.
GAGGCGTCAGTCGGTTTGGCTCAGATATTGGACCCGACAATAGTAGCATTGTTTACTGTTTCATACGTAGGCGTAATTCTTGAAGTAATCTGTACCAACAGCCATAGTTCCTGTAACAGACATTTCCAGTGATTAAACTATGTCATTGTCGTCTATGCGCCTTAGAATTCGATAATCTCTTCTTTCTTTAAATTCTTTCTTCTTATAGTTAGCGGATCAAATGAATACGAACCTTAATTACAACTAGAAAAGGTTTATATTCACATGAAACGCTTGCTCATTTGTTTTTACGAATATGAATATTATCGGCAAAAAATAAGGTTCATATTCGTGTGAATCTGTATATTTACTTGGCAAAGTAGAGTCAAAGTGCGATCTCTGAATCTTGCACTGAATCTCGTTCAGCTGCTGTTTTTAAGTTGACTCCGTCCATCTTTTCACTGATTTGTAGTTTACCCCAACAGGAATCAGTTCTTTGACAGTACAGGCATTATTTCCGTTCCTTTTTAAATAATTTAGCTCCCCAGTTCAGAGTGATGAGTCTAGAGGATTAACTTATTTATATTGCACAGCATTAACACTTACGTAGCCGTACTAAATATTAATAATTCATTAGGAAACAACCTGTTGTTTCGTGCCTCTATAACTTTTGTAAGCTGTGGATTCGCAGGTTCCAACGTCATTTATAATAAAGACTCGGATAGAGACGTTTTATTCGTTTTTTTAAGGAAAATGAAGTATAAGATAGATAAAGGTAACTTTTACAGTAGTTTTACATAGATTTACAGTGCTTTTCACAGAAAAATAAATACCAATAACCTTTGGATCTGAAATAAATTTCAGATAAATTCGAAGCTAAACTTTTTGCATCCTCGTTGTAGTATTAACGTAAATTACAGAGAAATGGCCATGACACACACTCTGCCCTTGGTTTGTAAATAATACGATTTACAGTGTCAATAAACTTTTGTCTTTCACCTTGATTTAAAGTCAAGTTGTTGACATTCACGAATATCGGTCTGATTCAAATAACAATAGTCTCTTTACAAAAGTAAAAACGTTTTTTTTTCTACGAAACCTCCTCAATAGGCACTGTTTGGACTTATTAAAGCAGCAGTTTAATCACCAACATGCTTTACCTTTTCAGAGCAGTGATGGCCCTAGTTGTAACGGCCCCGACTTACGCGTTGTAGGTCGTGGGTTCGAACACAAGCAGGAACTTTACTTTGTGTAAATTATTTCATCACCATTGCTCTCAAAACTGTGAAGGAAAACATTGCAAGGAAATCGGCTTGTCCACTAAAATTGCAAAAACATGTGACATTTATCAACCCGCAATAGACTCGCGTGGTGGATAACAGCTCACTCCCTCTCTACGTGAGGAAGCCAGTGCCTCAGCAGTGGAAACATTATAGGCTGATTATGCTAACCTTCACTTATAATATATGTATATCGATTATACTATTACAACGAATAGGTACTAGGTACAATATGACAATAACTTGTCACTTAAAACTGCCGAGATTCCACTACGGGAATGAGTTAGTACCACATAAAACATAGCAATGAAGGTAGATTATCTCGCCACGCGCATCGTAAATCCAACTAAAGGTTATATAGCGTTAAACACGAAGACAAAGGGCATAATTGCGTATATTTAACCTTAAAATCGACAGCGTCATTACCACATGAGGAAACGATGCATACTTAAGAGCATACTCCGCATTTACGCGGAGTATACGAAATTAAAATTGCATCTGAAGTCTCGTAACTTTATGAGGAGCGATTGGGGTTTTCCTGTATGTGGGAGGTTATTAAAATATCGATTTCGGTATACGGTATTGGAAGAACCAAGCCGCGTGCCAAGGATATTGTTTATGACATTTAATATCCTTTCGGAGAATTTTGTTTCCATTTCGCAAAATGCTTTTGTTTTGCAGACCACAGATACATAAAGTATCGATCAACTGTTTCTGTAGGTTTAGAATTTTTTCAAACAGTATTGTTCATCATTTTTATCCTCATTTTTAGACGGTTTCTTTTCATACATGCTAACCATAACTCTAAGGGCTGATTTTTCCATCGCCAGATAACTTTTATTCGAGGAATAAAATTGACGTTTGACAGTTTTTGTATGAAACAACTGTCAAAATTTGAAGATTATTCGTCGAGTAAAGATTGAAAAATCAGCCTTTGAAGAAATAAATAGGTAATATTTTGCTCTTAAGTTAAGCAAAGTTACTGTATCGGTTTTAAATGCCAAAGTTTAAATCACTCTATGGCATCGAAATAGATACTTTCTGATTACGTTTGAAATATCCCACTTGCTGTTTACACTATTGATTCCATTTAAGCCTAAAGCTAAATGTTACCGGTACAAGATAGCGTATATTGATACAAGTATCTAAGTGCTTGAGAACCAGTAACAACTACATCCAATTCCTGGAGTTGATTCTAAGAAATTGGATATTTAATGGGATCAGGCAGGGAACCCTGAAGAAGCAATAAATTAAAGGATACTATACAGTTTATTTTACATTTTCTCAAGTATTATTCTTCTTAGCTCTGACTAGAAGTTTCGTATTAAGTCTAGAATTTCAATGGCCAGGTTTGAGGTAAGCAAGAATAGTTTAAAAACCTAATCTACATTCGCGATTTATTTGCTAAAAATGTATACAAATATGAGTTTATGGATAAATTACTTTAATCCCTACACAATAAAGTTCAGTTTACGGTACAACTTCAAACATTTTTTATAACTTTTTCAATAGCGCTAGTCACTCTAAAATCAACTTAATTACCATTAAAATAAAGTTGATATTTGTTTAACTTGAAAGAACATTAATTTGTAACATTAGTTTGAATAGACGATACATACATAAACTTACGCTTTCTCCCCATGAGAGTAGGCAGAACGCCACCTGCTACGATCCTCACATACTACTTTTGCTTCGTTTACGTTCTTAAATCCTGGTCATACACGCTCGCTGGTTGTAAGTACTGCGCACCTGACCTTTCTGAAGAAGATCACCAGTAAGGTAACTATATGTACAGACGCCAGCACATCAAGCTACCCGAAACTGTAAATTTTTCGCAATCAACTTTGAACCTTATGCTTTAGCGATAAGGTTTCAAATCTATTAATGAAATTTGACAGATTGTAATAGTTTGATGTGCTGGCGTCTGTACTCCTAGGGCGTCCCCTCTCTGCGTTTCCGCTCACATCTGCCTTAAAAATACCTTGTGTTAGTTTTTACCAACCAAATGTAAATATTAAATTAGATCTAAACCAAAATTACCCATAGCGACCATGCTTTCTATCGATTTACCCCATGACACAACATTCGTCAGTATTGCCTGATCGTTATCGAAACTATGTCGATTCAAACCGATATAATGTTGCCATGATATTAAAAAGATGAATAATGTTCGCAATTTTTGCAAAGGTCACAATATACCGTGCATCTATGTATCAAGGCGTTACGCGTGCTTCGCCACGCCTTGCCTACTCTAGGGTAATAATGTATGACGGGAGATGGCGGGCGTGCGTGTATTATTTTTTTATGTTTTGAAAGGTTTTTAGATTATATAGAACTGAACTGGACAGTGTCGTAGCGTTGTCCCCTTAGTAATAAACGTGGAATAGCGTCTTTAGAGTTACTCAACGCTTTGTCTTCTTTTTTCGAAAGTCAAATTAATGACGACTGAAAGAGAGAAATCGGTGTGTAACTATTCATCTGATACAATACGTTTATTAGTAAGGGGGTTGGTGTTTAAAGAATGAATTGGAATTGAAATATATATTTTTTCGAAAATGGCACTGTACACTTTGTTTCCATTCTTACCGCCTTTCACAATCTTTGTTACTCAATAACATTCTTACTTGCATTGGTATCAAAAAACCTAAGCAAACTATCTTTAGGTACCAACTTCAAGCGCGCATAACATAGTAGGCGGTGTAACCCAGTAACGGGTAATTCCCCAACGTCATATTTACCGTAACACATTCAACCTGTACGTGGCTACTTGCATCTACGTATAAGAAGACTCCTCGGAGCATTGCATAAGCTATAAGCCAAAACGAGCGTTGAGATAAGTCTTGCAGAACACTGATTCAAGAAAACATAAAGCTAGAGAAGACGAAAAATAAAACAATAAATAAAACTGCGAAGACGCTGGTTGAAATCTCAGCGTCGTATATAGTTTTATGATAATATCAGTGCTCGCATGAAAATTGTATGCAAATGCTACCAAGTCGAATTTAGTTCAGTATCATCTCTGCACACTGGGGTACAAGCGAGATGTTATACGTTTTTATGTAAAACTAGCTTCAGCCCGCGACTTCGTTCGCGTGAAACTTCTTGTTACCCCCGAGCCACCCCGTCGTATCGCATCACCCGCCCGCGCTATCACTTAACGTTCTTTTTGACTTTTTTTATTTTTGCTCGGCTCCTAAGGGTCATAGCGTGATGTTAAATAGCCTATAGCCTATCTATCAGATAATTAATTTATATGTCATGGTTTCGTTTTTAATTATTTTACCTGTGGTATAGTAATTTTATTTTAGGTGCATCGTCCTCACATGTTATTATATAATTAATGTACCCATGCAAAATATTGTACCTAAAACATTTTAAAAGAGTAACGGTGGAGTTTCTTGCCCATTCTTCTCCATACGAAAACTACCTTTTGGAATGGGCGACTAGAATCAATTCTATTTTAAGATATTTTTTGACGTTCAAAAGTGCCTTTTATGTGCCTATTTGAAATAAATGCTTTGACTTTGACTTTGACTTTGAGCCTTTCTCAAGAATTGGGCTATCAAATGCAAGAAGAATTTTTCAAATCCGACTGGTAGTTCCAGAGATTACCCCCTACATACAAACTTACAAATTTACAAACTTTTACTTCTTTATAATATTAGTATAGATACAGATGACTTGTACGTGGCGATGACTAAATATTACTAGTGAATCTTTGTTACATGTCACTCCCAGTTTTCGAGGGTTTGGGCCTTCTTAATAAAAAAAAGAGCAGTGGTGGCCCAGTGGTAGCGGCTGCGATTTACGAGTTGTAGGTCGTAGTTTTGAACCCTGACAGGCGCTTTACTTTGTGTAAATTATTTCATCAAAACATCATGAGGAAACCGGCATGTCCTAGAATCAAAAATTCGTAGATAAGTGACATTTACCAACCTGTACTGGGCCCGCGTGGTTACAGCCCACTCCTTCTCTCAGAGAGGAGGCATGTGTCCCAGCAGTGGGAACATTATAGGCTGATTATGGTAAATGAAAAGAGAACCATTGCTATATTAGTATACAATATAGCAAAACTACTTCCTATGGTAACAATAACACCTCTCCTCATTCGATCTATCTATTGAGATAAGCACGTTTGGTAAGTTTTGCCGGTTCAATAACAAAATCCTAGAACCTACTAATTTTCTTGTACAAATAAACGTCATGAAATTATACATGACTTGAAAATAATAAGGACTAATTCTGACTAGATATATCAAAGTTTACAAAAACAATGAAAACAAATTTTCTCTACCAGAAAGTACTTTCACATGTTTGCTTGGAGTTTTATAAAAAAAGTATGCGTATATACTCGTAAATTGAAACTCAACGGTCTGAATTCTATCCATTATTGCTCTTATATTTAATAGTTCACACAACTTATCCGAAACTAATAAAATTTTTGAATGAAAATGTTATTAGGCTAGTATTGAATACATATTAGTTCAAAACTACTTAATATATCTATAGATATTATAGTTCGTATACCAAAGTATATTGGCCGCTCGACACAGAAGTTTGTTACAAGCTTCTCAAGTCTAAGGAGATTATTTTAGGGGCAGCACTAATGGATATCGAATGTCTAGATCTATCTAGGTCTTGTTGTAGGAGATATTAATGTCACATTAACTAGACATTTGTCGATAAACGTCTCGTTTCCCTTCTAATTCTTGAGTTTCTTGACCTAGGCTATTCTTTAGCATGAATTGGCTATTATTGCAGCTTGAATGACCTTGTTTTCACCGAAATTACAGGTAGGTATTACGCACACCCAACTCTGCCTAACGCTTCGGGTATTAAAGGCATGATGTTATGTTATATCTATAAATCCAACAATTTTAATGGTAATCCCCTTGTCCTGCGAGGCTGTCCATCCAATAACAAAAGTAGAACTAACTTAATTCAATACTAACTTCAAAGGTAGGTTAGAGAATTACAGAATTGTTCAAAATAAACTGCTATCCTATCGGGTACAAGGGTATACTTGACCCTCATCCACCTCTACCTTCAACCCTTATAACATGAACCAAATTCAAAGTAAAAATAAGTCAGAATCTCCCAATTACATTTGGAGCTACCTAAAGGGATAAGGATAATGAATGAGAATACAATTCGACACTTTGCCTTAATCCATGCGAACGCGATTATAATCCACCTGATCCCAGAAAAACAGACCATCCACTGCTTACGTTACCTTTGTGGTTAAGTCAATGCGAGGAGTATTTTTGAACTCAACGAATCTTTTAATGGGGACATTGCAGGTATATTTGAATCCGAGTTCAAAACGATGAAAAGACTTTTTAATAGGGATCGAAATGTGGTTCATTCCGTCTACGGTTCGTTCTCGGAGGCTACCTTTTTTATTTGTCAAACGAATGAGTTTGGTGCAGTAGTCACGAACGGATGTGTATCAGTCGTAAAACTAACGAAGCTGTCTATGTAACGGTTTTGTCGAAAAATGAAAATATAGACAGAAATGAAAAATCAATATCCCAGAATTAAAACACAGGTATTGGTTCAGTATTTTTCTGTTACGAGAGTAAGTTCTAGCACATGTATGTGCTTTATTTTTGTTTCACAGTTTCGACATATCAAAAATGTATGCCTCGTTTTTTGTTTTTCTTTTTGTCATCTCGAATGTAAAATATTATATTTCTATTCCAACAAGAACTGAATATTTCGTGTTTAAAGCGACACGTGTATAAATTTGTCTGGCATGTGTCGTAAAGGTTAATTGTTAGTAGGTGGGTAACTATGCGTAGGACGAGCTTTTAGAAGGCTTTTATTTCAATATTTATTGTGTCTAAAGGTATTAAACGTTAGTAATGCTATTATGACGTAAACGTTTGAGTGGTTTTAATATTTCATATCTATAGGTACTCTATAGGTATAATGTTTTTGGAGCGTTTATTGATTGGTATACAACCAAATAGATCATCATCATCTGCCTAGCCTTTTCCCAACTATGTTGGGGTAGGCTTCCAGACTAACCGGATGAAGCTATTATCAATAATAAAACCAAATAGATGTTTTGTTTAATTTGTCGAGCTCCGCTAGTGAGACATAATTGCTTTTCTATTGTTTCGTCGCCAATAGGCGACGGTTAAGTCCATTTAATGATTGTTTTTTTTTTAATGTGTTTTCCGATTTCGGCTACGGTAACTATTTCTGTTTTTGACGGCAATGGGTTTCGAGTAAAAAAACACGAATAACTCAAAAATGCTCGTACCTGGCTAATATAGCCTATCTTTGGGGTAGAGGTGCTTCACTCTTAAAAATAATCGAATCATCAATTTCAAAGGATATAAACCATAACGTAGAAACATTACATTACTACATAAAAGTAGTTTCTCCATCATCTCCCTAGATCGCAATTACAGCTACATCAGGTCATGGGAACCTTTCACCTTTTGCGCTTTTACGCTTGTCCTTCCCAAGAGCTCACTTACGACGGGAAATGACTACCCACAATCGGAAGGGAACGTAAGTAGGCAAATATTGGCACTGTTGCCAACGGAGCGTATTTATCTTAGTCATCTGTGTGGAAAGCCTTTAGCGGTACAGTGTTCCTTGTATCTTTTGGTGGAATGTGTCTAAGTATAACAATTTTAGATCGTATCACATAGTGTTTGTATCACATATTCTAAGATGTTAGGAATTTCTGATCGTAAATTTTTCTCTATTCTTCTACGACTGTAAAATAGGTGGTAAATTATGATTGCTGTATCGGAAAGGCATTAATCGAACCTCTAATTATTCCCAATTTGTTCTCCTAAACAGATTATGGAACGCTCTAATATAATAATTGCGCCTATTTTTATGGACCTCAAATAATTCCTATTATGGGGTTCAAAAATATTAGAAAAGCCAAGTAACTACGACTCGTAGGAGCGGTTGGTCTCAGTTCTAACTTAACCTAACCCAATTGGTCGGGGTGCCTTAACCTGTGCCTTGACTTAATTACTGCGACCAACTGTGAGCAAAGTCCCGAAAGTAAAAAAGAGGATCAATTATTAAAAAAAAGTTGCACCGTTAACAGCGTAAAAAGTTCATTAATATAAAAAAGTGTTCATCACTAGAAGGTCAATGAGTTTTAAGAGGATCTGTTTAAAATTTCCCTGCCGGAAAACCCAATTAAGTTATTTTTAGCGCAAAAAGGTCAAGATTTGCGTCGCACAAATTGATTATGGTTAAGTACTATAACGTTTGCTGGTAATTTATAATGATCTATGCTATCACCAATTGGTTCATTTATCATACTTCATATTCAGTATATAATGTTCCCACTGCTGGGACACAGGCCTCCTCTCTGTGAGAGGGAGTGGGCCGTAATCCAATACGCGGGCCCAGTGCGGGTTGGTAGACGTCACATGTCTTTGAATTTTTGGTTTTAGGACATGCCGGTTTCCTCACGATGTTTTCCTTCACCGTTTTGAGAGCAGTGGTGATGAAATAATTTACACAAAGTAAAGCGACCTACGACCTACAACTCGTATGTCGCGGCCGATACCACTGGACCACCATTGCTCATTTATCACTACACAGCATATATCAGAATGCACTGGACCAGCATCGCAGCATTTTGTCCGTCTATTCCCGTTGTCCCCATTAACGGTGTCCCCATTGAATGGGGACAATGGCACTAACATCGCTATCGCGAAAAAATAATAGCTTCGTATGGGCAAAGTTATTTATTCATATCTATATTACTTATAATAAATCTGTAGAAGTGAAAATTCTGTACATTGAAAATATCAAAAAAATAAATGGTGTTACTAGACCGACACCGAAACCAAAAAGGTGATTAAAAAAAAATTTGTCTGTCTGTCTGTCTGTTTGTTCAGGCATCACGCAAAAACTACCGGTTCGATTACGATGAAACTTGGTATAAATATTCTTTAATATCCTGGGCGCCACACTGGGTACTTTTTATCCCGGAAAAGTATACTTATACAATAAAAAACAAACTTAATTTTGCGGTTCGATCCTTAGACCCGATTACTGTACCAACCGCAAATAATAAGTTTGTCGTAGGTTACGTCACCTGCAGTGGAGTTCACTGACGCTGCACACGGCTAAGATACTATAATATTTTATCTTAAGATACAATATCGCTCGCCATACAATTCAATGGACTATCACACACGACGAAGATAATAATCTATAATAATATTATAAAGAGGCGAATTTTGTTTGTTTGTATGTATGTAGGATATAAGCAAGGATATAGGCTATTTAACATCACGCTGCGACTCTTCGGAGTCAAGCAGAATGAAAAAGAAAGTCAGAAAGAACGCCAAGCGAAAACGAAGTAATAGCGCGGGCAGGCGATGCAATGCGATGTGTCGGGGGAACCAAAAATTCCACGCGGACAAAGTCGCGGGCATAAGCTAGTTCATATAATATTTATTTGCATTCCATACCTAATGTTGTAGAGGTGTTACAACGGCTTAAAGCTAAGGTACAATTATGGACCCTGTAGGGCACAGCAAAATATTAGGTCCTTACATATGAAATTGGCGTTTTTCGTACTGGCCACTTTAATCACGAATTTCTCCTCTTTGGTAAGGAATTCCAAATTCAAATTTGTACAGCTATTTACTCATGTATTTGTGCTTCGATGACCGTCATTCATTTGTTTTTTTTCTTCTGTTTTTTCTGTTTGCGTCACTCATTTTACAAAATGGAAAATTTAAAATATCGCATTATTTACGAGTACGATCAGCTTCAGAGAAAAGGAACCCCTCAAGACTTTAAAGATTATCGCCCGAGCGCGCTCGAGCCCGCTGTCGCTCGTCGCTCGAGCGACGGCGGGCGCGTCACGTGGCTCTGGCCTCGAGCAGCTCCCTCCCCCGCTGCCGCGCGCCGCATCCATCTCTGCCCGAGCATCCACCGATCCCACTCAAATATTATTTGCAAGTTTTTAAATAATTATAATATGGTATTTTTTCGGCTTTTTGCCCGAACCGTATCCCAAGAATAACTTAACTTACAAAAAGACACTTTATGTGCGATTGAGGATACGAACCCGCATCACCAGGCGCCAGCCGATCACGTAGACCGCGCCTTATACCACTAGACTATTGAATCAGTTAGCCATCTTAACGAAAATTTGAATAGCTTTACTCCTTTTATCGAACAAGGTTGATAACGGTCTAATCTTCTAGATATTAAGGTTTAAATTTCAACGTCCACCACGTATTATAAATACTAACACCTTACCGTCTTGTTTTACAAAATGCAATTCGTAACTCCTCAATTAACTAAATTATAAGGTTGAAATTTGCATAGATTTCTTGTTTGGTTGAATAGAATGTGCCTGATTCCGATTGTTGCCCTACCTACCGTAATTTTAATTTAGAATTCTTCTTCGCCTTATTTACTAAACTGTGATTGAGGGTATAATTACTTATCAAATCGTTTCGTTTTCGTGTCGATCCGCTTGTGCGTAATTATCTTCGTCGAAATATTATCCGATTTATTAAGTTTTTGAACAGTTGATTATATTAACCGATAGTATTGTTCGATTAATAACTTTTTGAAGGCTGGAATTAAATAAACTGACGACTGAGGGAAACTGACCAGTGATACGCGGACTCTAAAATTGTTGTTCTCTGGGAACAGGAACAAAGCATAAAGAACGAGATATGGGCATAACGGTAAGATTTACGTTATACACATATATGTATTTATTGTTGCAATCATGTTGCATTATTACTGACAAGTTGGATTTTTTTATGTATTCCTAATATTATTATTTTCGTTCCAGAGAAAAACAGTTCGTAGATGGATACAAAGGTATCATGCGACTGGTGATGTGAAATGTGATCGCCAAGGCCCTCGCTCAATAATTGTTTACACTAATGAATCGGGGCGACACCGTAATATTGTGGAAGTTCACTCAGTGACACCCTTCAAAACTACGCGTTCAAGTGTGACTTCAAGAAGTGATAGACAGTGACGGCCATCCTCTCCGTTATTAATAGGCAATTTACTCGGCAGATTTATTGTGTAACTGATCTGATAAAATTACATTGGAACGTATGAGCAAGTGTTAATGATTCCCAATATTTGTGGGATCATTAATTCGTAGTTAATCAAAAATAAACAACCTTTATTATTATCAATCCAGATACTTTTGTTTACAAGTAGTCTTGTAATGTGTGATGCACCATCTGACCTCACATATTTTTATAATTTCTAATGTTGTGTTAAATAAGGGTTATCAGAAAATGTGATAAAAGAGAAAGATATATATTGCTATACTTTTATAGTTTAGCATGTTGGTTCTTCCTCTGTAATTCACAGGCACAAATGACAACATTTAATTTTTAAATCTTTTTTTCCGATAAGATCATACAAAGTATAAAAAAATAATGTTTTCACAACTTTAAATGAATAAACAACCTATTGTAGTTGTTTCTAGAAAAATCTATAAATGAACCGTTATCTAATGTTAAACGTTCTAAACCTCACCCAGGGTATCTATTTTGTGTTTAGTTAATATTCTAAGTAAATAACCCCAATTTAACACACATAGAAAACTGTATATTCAACCGTGAAGTGGATTCCATGAAGTCCTAGAAATGTAATTAGAGAAATAAATTAATATTGTTTATGCAACATGCCTAGATTTTCTTACAAACCTCATACCTACTTCAACATTTGATTTCTTAAATAATAATTAACAAAAATCACATAATAACCTATAAAAGAAACAAAAAAAAACAAAAAAAGAACTTCTCGTCCGAGGATTTGAACTCGAGACCATCGAATTGTTAAGCCGCTGTCTTAACCACTAGACCAACACGCCATATACAATACGTTACAAAAAACTTAAATGGGTTTAATGTCATTCCCAAAAGGGGTTCCCTTACTTTGAAGCGGACTGTACGAGTTCCGCCGTGGCACTAGTGCTGCGGAAACGACTCGAAGGGTGAATGATGTGTATGGCGGTCATGTTGCAAAAGAAAACACAGTTCGTTTTTGGTTCCAACGTTTTCGTTCTGGAAATTTCGACCTGCAGAACAAGCCCCGTGGACGGCCTGAGACCCAAGTTGATAATGGAGAATTGAAGGCTATTGTGGAAGCGGACCCATCGCAAACCACGTCCGAGTTAGCTGCAGGCTTCGATGTTAGTGATAAAACTGTTTTAATTCACTTGAAGCAAATTGGGAAGATTAAAAAGCTTGAAAGGTGGGTACCTCACGAATTGACTGAACAGAAACAGACGGCTACCAAATTAGAAGAGCTTGAATTGGAATGTCTTAGACATCCTCCGTACTCCCCGGACCTTGCTCCAACAGATTACCATTTTTTTCGCAATTTGGATAACTTTTTGCAAGGGAAAAAATTCAACTCCGATGGGGCAGTCCAAATCGCCTTCAAAGATTTTATTGATTCCCGTCCGACTGGTTTTTTTAGTAAAGGGATCAATGAACTACCTATAAGATGGCAAAAGTGCATTGAAAACAATGGTTCATACTTTGATTAATTAAATATATTATATTAAAAAATATTCGACTTTTTGTTCCTTCCATACAAAACGCCAATTTCATATGTAAGGACCTAATATATAAAATTAATTCTTCAAATACACTCGTAAATAAATTTAGGACAAAAATTAACAATAATCATTACATGTCTGAACCATACCCTTAAATATGACCACACCTTTCTGATGCACCTATGTTAGTATAAACAGCAAGTTTAAACGAGATAATGTACCATTTTATCTTACTGTTAGATAGTTTTTTTTTTTTCATGTATTCACTTTCGGGTTAATCCGTAAAAAGAACATCATCATCATCTGCCTAGCCTTTGCCCAACTATGTTGGGGTTGGCTTCCAGTCTAACCGGATGCAGCTAAATACCAGTATTTAACAGGGAGCGACTGTCTATCTGACCTCCAGACCCCAGTTACTGGGTAATACGAAACCCCTTGGTTAGACTGGTTGTCAGACTTTCGGGCTTCTGACTACCCGAAACGACTGTCAAAGACGAATCTACGAATGACAGTCGGGATCAATGGCTTAACATGCTTTCCGAGGCACAGAGGAGTCTCGGTATGTAAAGATGGTCACCCATCCACGGACCAATCGCGGCAAGCGTAGCTTAACCTGATCGATCGACCCGTGCGGCTGATATTATTTAGCCACGGGCAAAAACATTATACCTAAAAAGCCTCTAAAGAGTGTGTTGTTGCAAATCACGATTATTTTTTCGCTGGAACTCCGGCTTGGCACTCCAAAATTGCTTACCCATATGTTACACAAGTAGGCTAAGCGTTTTGTTTCTAGGTGATTACGTAACATTATCATATTTGATATTTTTGTTCTAAGAAATATGTATTTTCAGCTCAATGGTGATAGGTACTACATATTAGTTTAGGGTTTAAACTTCAAGTGACATTTATGTACCTTACCTACACACTTGACTTCAATAAAAAAAACTTATTATAATATCAATCTAACCGACCAGAACCTACTGACTGGGAGAAGACACTGGCTCCTTGTAACACAGGTGTTGTTACCTAGCGCAGCAGTCAGGGCTTCACTTTGTTTGTACACATTTTTATGCCAATAAATATTATTATTAATAATAATAATAATAATAATAATAAAAATAAGAAAAATCACATACCTCATAGACATTGCAGTTCCCAATACTCATAACCTACAAAAAACTATATCTGAAAAAATAAGTAAATATGCTGAACTTAAAGAAGAAGTTACAAGAATCTGGAGACAAGAAAAAGTGTACGTTATCCCTATAGTTCTCTCCACGACAGGCGTTATTCCCAACCATCTTCTCCGTAGCCTAAAACTAATAGACTTAGAAGAATCCGTCTATATCAACCTACAGAAAGCTGCCATCTTAAACACCTGCAGAATAGTTAGGAAATTCATGCAGTTGGAGGAAGAAAACACACCCTAATACACACCACACGCTGCATTTACCTGGCTTTGGCCCGTAAATGTAGCTTAAACCAGCCTAAAAGCTGAGAAAAAAGAAACACTCTCTAAATAATAATAATAATATTCCACAACTATCACACCACGCCATCTAGTCCCAAGCTAAGCAGAGCTTGTGTTATGGGTACTAGACAACTGATAAACATACTTATATATTTCTAAATACATACATATTATAGATAAATTACACCCAGACACAGAACAAATGATCGTGCTCATCACACAAACATTTGTCCTGGTTGGGAATCGAACCCACGACCTCCGGTATAGCAGTCAGGGTCACTAACCACTAGACCATCAGGCCTGTCAGTCAGTTAGGCCTGTGTGTATTAATGAAGTATTATTATTTAAAAAAATCTAACTGACATTGCGGCCTAACTGACATTTAGTGCCCACATAGTACGTTACACTGACAACATTTTTTGTAAACCAAACTTTTTACACAGAGACTACACCACTTACGATAACACGGGACCATATGTGGAACATACATTACTCCTTTTGTTCATATTCCGTTGTAAAGCCTAGTGGAATTTTTGTGTCCATTTCTGATTTAAATGTGTCATTGTTGTGTAAAATTGTGTGTGCATTATTGCCACTTAGGTATGTTGAATTATGTTGGCTTACAAAAGGGACTGTGCCAGATATGATTCACATGGTAAATGTTTAGTCTACTGTATCATTTTAGTGCAGCGTTTTATTATTCATTGTGTGTTACTAACACGAAATCAAATAAACATATCTTTTTCATAACATTTTTAGTCAAGAGTACTTTTGCGATAAGTCTATAAATAGAATTTCACGTCTATACAAGATAATTTTGTTATCACCATCCAAATTTTTACAGGGTGTTTTACCCATGAATATGAACAACTTTCACTATGGGACCAACTTTGAAATCACGAAAAAAAAAAAAAACCCCTGTTTAATACAAAAGTTTAATACCTACTTGATCAAAATGTATGAAATAGCAGATTTTTTTTCGTGATTTCAGAGTTGGTCCCATAGTGAAAGTTGTTCATATTCATGGGTAGAACAACCTGTAAAAATTTGGATGGTGATAAAAAATATTCCTGTATATTCTCTTTGCTGTTAAAATAGCATGATCAGCGTATGATGTTTCCACTGCTAGGACACAGGCCTTCTGTGAGTGGGATCCAGTAGGCCGTAATCCACCACACGGGCCTAGTGCGGGTTGGTAGATGTCATATCTCACTATGATTTCCTTCACCGTTTTGAGAGAAACTTTGATGATAATATATTTACACAAACACGACCTACAACTCGTAAGTCTGGTCCGTTACCACTGGGCCACCACTGCTCCTAAAGTTACAATACTTGTTTCAAATTCACACCGCGACATAAAACGTCTAAACCGCACAATTTTGGGTCTTATTTCCGAATGTTAACGAATTTTCGTTAACATTCGGAAATAAGACCCAAAATTGTGCGGTTGCGGACCCTCTGTGAAACTGCACTCGTCTTCCTAAAAGGATAAGCTGCTGTATTTTATAGCGTCGAGCGAAACTTGGCACTGAATGTATTTTTATCACATACTTCACACCCTATAGTTAGTACGACAGCTTGCGATAACCACAGCTTATAGCGTTAAATTTAATAAACTTTTGATGTATCTTAGACAGAGTATTAGTTAAAAAACTTCTACCAGCATGACTATCTGTAACAATGTGTACATTTTATATACCATTTGTGGGAAGGATGAATGCACTGTTATTACTCTTAACAGTCTTAACATCAATTTTCCGTATTTTGAGTTTCCTTTTTCAACATTGTTCTTTTGGTAGTAATTCGAATTGTTATACGACTCATTTATGTTTACGTCCTTCTTTTGGTTTTTTAATTAAAGCCCAAGCAAAACCCTTTTTCATGATCCCACTATTACAATTCTGTTGAATTTTAGTACTTGTATACTTACATTCGTTTAGAAGCAGTTCTCGTGTGATGGCGCGCCTCAATGTCCTCCTTAGCCATTACTTTATTTAGAACATGAATCTCTATCGCCGCCAACCTTTTTAAACCAGTGGGAACATATTTGCACTAATTCCAATCTGAACCATTGAATTATATGAACCGATAATTACTGATGGCCAAGATACGACGTCTACATTACAAGTTAATAGAATTTGATGGCATATGTGCTATTGACATAATATTGTAACAGATGCAGCGAAATGATTGATGCCCTCTGTTGCTAAGATCTGTCGTCAGATTATATTACGGATATTGTTACTGCTATGATTGTAATCATTAGCAAGTAATTAATGACCAGTGAAATCAAACGCTAGTGACGGGTATTTGATGATGTGTAACGATCAAAGGCAAGCTGTTTTGTGGTTTTACTGTTTCAATTTGATACTATCAAAACAAATTTGCAAATATCAAACAACTACATAATAATGTTGAAACTGATTCCAAAGTTTTTGCTTACTATTACAATGTATTTTATCGAATCTCTAAAATATGATTTAATGCTCTAATATAGAGCGCTTCTTTTTATGAACCTTTAATAACTCCTGGTTTGGAGTTCAGGATCCTAAAAATACTAAATAGCCAAGTAACTGCGACCAACTTAGTTATAGCGCTCATCATCCACGGCCGCGGCACCCCATTGGTCCCATGAAAAAAGTTGTTGGACTAGATAGCCAATTTTCAATGTTGCTGGACTACACATAATTTAAAGCAACACTTTGGTACAAAGTTCGTACGTTGGTACATATACATAGGTAGTGTTGATACTTCTAAACATACATCAAGTTGCGTCTATTCAGTCATCAACAATCTCCCTATAGATATGAATGTGAAATCAAGATGTCCCTAGACCTTTCAAAACAAGTCGAGCATTTATGACTGTAATTTCCAAAGGGATAGATTAAAAAAAAATTGTTTATTGGGTCTCAAACAGTTACATTTGCAGATGTGATTGAGACAGCCCCAGTAAGTAATTAATAATACTTGTGTTGGGGCTGTCTCGCTCTTTCCCTTAATTGATAAGTAGCTACACTATTGAGACTCTGATAGATACTCTGACTAGATTACCAATGGGAATCTTCTTACATTTGGTGAAGGCGATTTAAAAACGAATTCTTAATTGTAATCTAGAAAAAGTAGAAGGTAGGTAAAGCATGCCATAATGTATACGGGTTTGAATGAGGTGCTCACGAATTCGGGACTTAAAATAAATACTAGACCATTTCATTTTGCGAAAAGATGTTTTTTCTGCTTCCGTGTATGGCACACATAGAGTTTGTTATTATGGAGCAGACGTTAATGGTTTACTTAATTAAATATTTTCAATTACAGTCATGCATGGCTCCGAGAATTCGAGTTGCGTCAAATAAAGGTGAACCGCTCTTAACATTTTATTTGACGTTCTACATTTTTATGACACTTCAAAGAATTCACACCAAGGAATTCTTACCTTTAATAATAACCGGGAAAGGTAAAAAGGAATGACGAAGCCTTTGTCTTTAGAGAATTTTATTCAGTTTCCGGCTTTTACAAAGGTCGATAGCGAGATTAATTTGTAAATAAAATCTCAGAAGGTTATACCTTCAAAATTTCACCGCACTCATTCCATGTCGTATTTTTTTCTCTGATAAAATATTTCGTGTCGCTGAGTCCGGTGGGATTTATCTCATTTCTGATTCACCCTTTTGTGGATTGAGCTGTTGACATCTTTTTGTCCTTCAAATAAGTTTAACCTCTGAATATCTAATCGTAATGAAGTAAATTAATATTCATGCACCAAAAGATTTATGGTTGATACTGATACAGTTACATGTTAACACACTGTCATGGGTCGAGTTGTAAATGAGTTATTTTGCTTCAAAATAATCAATCAATCAACTCAGCCTATCGCAGTCCTTTGCTGGACATAGGCCTCTCCCAGACTGCGCCACAGCACCCCTGTTCTCCGGCTTCCGCATCCAGTCTACCTCAGCCTCCTTCTTCAGGTCGTCCGTCCATCTAGCTGGGGGGCGTCCCACACTACACTTGCCGATACGCGGTCTCCACTCTAGGACTCGTCTGCTCCACCGGCCATCGGTCCTTCGACAGACATGGCCAGCCCACTGCCATTTCAGTTTGCTTATTCTGCAAGCTATGTCGGTAAATCCGGTTCTTATCCGGATAATTTAATTCCTGATTTTATCCTTCACGCGCTGAGCAACCTTGACCAAAATAATAGATCCTGTTTAATCTCAAGGTACCAGTTTTTTTTTATTTCAAGTATAAGTAATGGGTCTCCGCTTGATAGGATTCCGGAATTTAGATTTCGGGTGAAAATTAAATTTGCACCGCGTTATCCTTTTGTTCCGCCCCTAATCCTTCATTGTTTTATCGTAATAATATATTATGTCTATTAGCTGTCTTCGACATTCTGACTTGATTTAGACTTATGAATTATTTAATAGAATTAATTTAATAATATAGGTACAGCGAAGTCTTGGGCTCTGAAGGTCAATTAGTAGATTTTTCGTCAAAACAAAAAGTCACCCCTAATAAAAATGTAACCAGTAACCAGTACTCTGGCAGCTAATGAACTCACAAATCGTTTCTTTTATCGAAGCATATTCTGGCCACGAGCCAAAACAAGGTTTGAAGAAGGAGTTTGGTATTGATCACGTCGAATTTTCATCAGAAATTAGGAAAGATATTGAAGGCTGTATTTGTTACAATTCTTTGTAAGAGACAACATCAGAAACAATAACTCAGAAGTAATAAGTCTAATTTTTAATCTGTGACTGCATCATTTGACAACTTGTAGACAATAAAACAAAATCGAGCAACTATATTTTGTTTGTTTAGTTGTCAAACAATATCAAGGAACTTTCATTTTAACATGAAGAATTATTGTACATAAATAACAACATATACCTGAATTAATGAATATAGATATATCATCCTAACCTAACTAAAACTATTAACAAAATAAAACATAGCATCGAAAAATTCTTCCGCATCGCTGTGAACTGGTAATGTACCCAAGAGACTGGCAGCATTGCCACGTTCTATCGCAATTGTTAGCTCTGGCCAAGATAAAAGCCAGCCCTAGGGTCACGGTAAGTGTCAACCAGCCATTTGAAGATTATGTTCAGTTTAAATTGGAAAGTTATTCTAAATACCTTATTACTTACGTCGAGGAATATCCAAACACGTCATTAAAATCCAAAGCCGTGTCAATACTTCCAAGGTTCGATAAGCAAGCGTTTCCAAGAACCAGGCACTTATAAATTTATTAACTACTGAAGTATCTTCCGCTTTGCATAATAAAGTTTCTTCGAAATGTATTGGAATCCGTTATAACCTTATTAACACGGATCATTAAGTGCTTCAGGGTGCAGTAAAATAGTCTCCAAGAGTACTTGATATTTATATCTGGTCTGTGTTTGCACAGCTTTGGGCAGTCAGCCCTGTTTTCAAGTTGCTGGCTGATATAGCATGGCATGAACTATCCTTCGTGATGATATCTAACTAGCCTTTGTTGTCCCACTACAGGACAAAGGCCTCCCTCTCCCTTTTCCATACAATTCTGTCTTTTGCTAGTCGGGCCAGTCCTTTCTGAAGAAGTCAAGCTGGTCCCGCCATCTTTGTCTCGGCCTGCCGCGATGTCGTCGTGCGCTTAGTGGAAACCAATCGGTGGTTCTCTTAGCCCATTTGTCATCTGACACGCGGCAGACATGTCCAGCCCAGTCCCACTTAAGTTTAGCGGTTTTCTGGGTAACGTCTCATGTGTTTTTTTTTTTTTTTTTCTTTATTAATTATACGATTAAATCAGATTGATGAAATAAATTAGAGGGGCTAGCTAACAAAAAATTATAATCACCACCTTCGTATGGACGTAGAATTTTGTGTTATCCTGAAGTTTCTTTCGGGGAACGTTACGTCGAGCACATAAGCGCAAAACGGACGATTATAATGTAACATATAGGTACTAAAGTATTTATAATATATGTTGAGGTAAATCGGATACAGCTGCACGTATTCCCTTAGCAAGAGTACAACTTCTAGCGATATTAACGGTAATTGCGTTAACACCGTTTAAAATCATGTTAGTAGGTAAAAGTCGATAAATGGCTAACTTCACGCTGTGCAGCAGCGTGAGTTTCAATATATTATTACTGACCCTCACAGGTTGAGTATCGTAGTTAAGTTAGCTTCTACTTCAGTGGGCCTAGCACGAACACTGAAAATCGTAGTGCACTTTGCATTGATTTGGTTTTAAGACCTTATTCATATACATATATGGTTGATACTATTTTACTGTGCTTGCCACATAAATTCAAACCAAAATTCTGATGAATCGAGTGTATTTTAGATTCATAAATCTTACGTCATGATTTATTCGCGTGTTTATCATGCTAGGGTCTTTGGTCATAACATGACTAAGGAAATAACTAAGATATTTGTACTGCATTGTCATCATGATATTAATCTGTCAAGCTCCGCTAATGAGACACAATTGATTTTCTATTGTTTCGTCGCCAATGGGCGATGCGCGCCGCTTGACCGGTTAATATTATCACCACACCTACTGATAATTTTGCAGTAAGTACCTATGATCTTGTTGAACACATGACTGCTGCTGCAAATTGACAGTGAAATCCCTCTGATATTATAATCCCTTAATCGCCCGTATCAACTCAATGTACGCATATACTGTAGCTATGGGGAATCTTTGAACTTTGAATGACAAATGCTTCATTTCAGTGTTGATTTATGTAATTTGGTTGTAGAACACGATTGTAATTAAATCTGTCACAATAGTATTCGGAAGGTCAATTCTCGTACTTATAATACGTTCAAGTTCAAGTCACAATCAATGTCTAAAGCTTATCAAAAATGTAGGTAAACTAATTATATTTTTGACAGATTGAGACAGATCAGAATGCGAACGTTCTTATAAATACGGGCATGGCCCCTCTGTTTTTCTAATAGTCATTTTCTGAGAAGTTTTGATTTGTGACCCTGGATGAAATAAATGTCTTCCCTGTTATCAAAGCAACAGCAGTAGACAATTCTGGCTATCGCTTAGAGATTACAGAAGAGAAGTGGATATGATTGTGTGCATGCAAATAAAAATAGATAATATAGTCGTAATACGTCATATTATTATGACAAGATAAATAGGACCATGTTTCACATGTGTTTCCGGACCGGTCTTGAGGGAATGTTTTTGTTGTTTCAAAATATGACATGTGGGATGTTCGGAAAAGCGTAAAAAGGGTTTTGTATGGTTGACAGTGCATTTCAACTTTGAAAGCGTTTACATTTTTTGCGTTTACGTTTTTGAGGTTTTGTCTATTTTGTTTTGCTATCATTTCTGTTTGCAACGGATACAGTTGAAATATCATGCTGTTTTACAAGTATACCATTCAGAAAGTAGTTTTCTGTTTGCATAAAAAAATCAATTATAAGTTTAGTAGGCAATCCTTAAATTAGTAAGTCTACATAAACACCCCTGTATGTCTCAGTTTTTCAATTAAGTATTTATATATTTAACTGCTACGTACAAAACATAAATAATTGAAAAGCAAACGACGCGTTGGCCGCGTGTCAAAAGTCCCCATCCCTAACTCGTCAATTCTTGAGAGCGTGACCCAAATCTAGACAGAACGATGAATTATTCGCGTCACAATCGACGCCTCAGACGTCAATTTTAATTTTCGAATGCAACGTTCAGAGCGAGAATCGATAGAACCTTTTCCATCTCACTTACTCCGACCTTTCCTGTTTGAAATTAGCATCAATAGATTTCGGCAGTCGGCCAGTTCACTGGTTATATCCAATAAGCATTTGGAGTCCCCAAAATAAAGCTAATTTGCTTTTATAACGCGGACAGCTTTTTCCTTTCCCATTTTGTTGGGACGACACAATGATATTTAAATAAAATATCGGTATAACCTAGATTGATTTGGGTGGCGTTTAGATTGTAATGAGAATTTTAGTATTATTTGATTAGTGGAAAAGACCCTCGTTTTCAGATTAAATGATAAAAAAGGGTGCCTAAGTAGGCCTTCTGTTAAGAAAGTTAATTCCGTTTAAGTCGTTCTTGCTTACTATATACTTAATAGATTTTTAGAAAACTCAATTTCCGTTCACTTTTTAACACAATCGTACTGATGTATTTTATTTAATGTTCACATAACTAACAAAAATAACTAAATTAAAACCTAACTTAACTAAAACTATACAAAAACTAAAATATAGCGTCGAAAAATTCATCCGCATCGCTGTCGACTGGTAATGTACCCAAGAGACTGGCGGCATTGCCACGCTGTATGGCAATCGTACTTGAACTAAGTCAAGCAAAAATTGAGTTTTTTTTGTTTAGCTAATGCTGTCTCACTCCTGGCCAAAGGACTCCCCAAGATCTTCGAACTCTTTTCCTGCAAGAAAATAAAACACAATCTGAAAAAGATTATTTTTTCATTGCAATTGCCTACGCTTTGCAATCAATCATCCAACGTACACATACATTAATAACTGTTCTTGTTTTTTCCTATAATGATAGATTAATAAACCACAGTAACCTTTTCACAATTCTGAAATGTCAAAAAATAAACACAATATAATGTTTCCAGACTTTACTTCAACAACAAGTCTTACGTTAATTCCTCGATAAACAAATGGATAAGCTTCATCAAACACATTAATCCACAATTTGTTATTTTGTCCCACAAAGACAAATAGAAAAATGTTATGACAGCTAGTACTCTCATTTAGAGTACGACCGTTCCCAACTCAAAGGTTTCCATTCAATCAGCAGAACAAAGACAATTCTGCCGTGACCAGTTCTTTTTTTCCCGTTCCACATACAGACAGATTCATTTATTTTACCTCTATTGTTTTTTTAATCGGTTAGTTCCTTTCCTTCCAGTTTAAATTGGTAATTAAAGTTGGACTTGGATCTCTTGTCTTGTGGGTCAGGTTGTGTCAAAACTTTTGTGGACGAAGAACCTTTTTAGAATAAAACTTTTATTGTTCCTAGAAGATCTACAAAAGAAGTGAAAGGTTTTATATTAGATCGTAAACGTCTTATCGTTAAACATCGGTCTCTTTGTAGACCACAACAATAAACAGTCTTGAGGGAATAATATAGAGCTTAGTATGAAATTATTCGAGCTGATTGAATGCAATCAGTGCTAATGCAGTGAGGACTCAAGCCCAATTTCAATTCAAATTGTAATAGGATGAAGCAATCATTGTTCTTAGGCGATAAGTTTGTGAGTTAGCTTCCATGTTATTGTCACTTCCGACTTCATTTTTCCCATCAATATAGCTTAAGAGCATTTACGACGTACCTACGGCATTTCGTACAATCTTTCAAGCCCTTGTTTTTCGCAATAAATGAACCGATTTTAATGAAAATTCGTACGCATAAGCAGGTTACAAAGGTCTAAAAAGCTAGTCAAGAACATTTTCAAAATGTCTTATTTAAAAAAAGATAACTGAAAATCTCTGTTTATATGGAAAATTTATAAAATCGGTCTAATTTGGCTGTTACACTATTTTTCGAAAATGTTCGTAACTAACTTTTTAAAATTTAGTATTTGGCTTATGCGTACGAAGTTTCATTAAAATCATGTCGAAAAACAAGGGCTTGAAAGTTTGTATGAAATGCCGTACGTCACGTCGTAAAGCTGGAAGTAGGAAATCTTTGTAAAGACACAAATTATCATACATTTGTTTTTCTCGATGTCTCAGTTATTTCTTCATTTGTCTATAAACATTTAACCAGTCACCATGATTCATGGTAGAAAGAAACAGCTTCATCACTATTTTGATTTAACTTTCTGTCGAACTCATCCTAATAATCAGTGAATTGTACTTTATCTCAAGAATGATTGGTGGAAAAATTGTTGCCTCAACTTTGCGCTGCCTGCATGAATTTTGTCAGTAAGTGCCAGTGTTATAAAACTAAAATGATGAATTGCAATTTTTCTGATTAATTCTGTCGTTTTCTGATCTATCACACTAATATTATAAAGGCGAAAGTTTGTGAGTATGTGTGTTTATATGTTTGTTACTTCTTCACGCTCAAACGGCTGGACCAATGTTGATAAAATTTTGTATGGAGGTAGCTGACACCCTGGATTAACATATAGGCTAGTTTTTATCCCGATATTCCCACGGAATCGACATTTACGCGGGTGAAACCGCGGGGCGCAGCTAGTTTTATAATAGTTTGAAAGTTTGTTTTAACAATTATTATTAAAAGCTTGTGATGTCCCACTGCAGAGCAAAGACCTCCCTTCTCTCTTTCCACACCTTTCTGTTTGAAGCTTCTGTGGAGTTCTTGTTGAAGGAGTCCAGCTCATCCCGCCATCTCCGTATGGGCCTGCCGCGATGTCGCTTGCCATTAAGAGGGATCCATTGGGTCGTAAGTTTGGCCTATTGGTCGTCTGACATGCGGCAGATGTGTCCAGCCCAATTCCATTTTAGCGTGGCAACTTTCCAAGTGACATCATTTATCTTTGTGATGGAATACTTTTTTAACAATACTTAAAACAAAAGCCGTATTTAAAATAAAAGGAACACTACCATTAACATTTCAGAAGTAAAATATATTATTCACGAATAAGTACTGGATTTAAACATGTAATGCGCTTGTGCATACAGAATTTTTTTTAAATCATCAATTATTATAAAAGCATTCGTACTACTAAATACAAAATGATATTTTTCATATACCTACGGCTTAAAATCCAGTTTTCCACGAGAGGAAAATAGTAAATTCTGATGAATCATATTTCATAAACCAGGTATTTAAATTTATATTTCAAAACGAAATTTATTTTATATTTCCATTTCATTTTAACTCAGCTATAAATTAACTTAAGCGTGAACTAAAGAGAGCTATAAAGTACAGAGTAGAGTTATAGTCCACGTCACTTGCAATACTTACTGGACTTAGCATTAGCAACTAAAATGTCCGGTCTCGAGTTGCAAGCCGAGAGTACCTAGTAAAGTTTAAGGCTGACTGTTCATGTAAAGGTGCATCCAGACAGAGCGAGGCATGCGCCGCAAGTGTTTTTTTATACGTTAGATGCCTCATCCGGAGGCAACCGTACATAATATGAAACAATCATTTGCGGCGTATGCCTCGCTCAGTCGCTCTTTTTGGATGCACCTTAAGCTGAACGGAGCAAAAGAGCGGCGGAGCGGAGTGGTCCTTTCTACTAACACTAATAGGACTAAAGGTACGAGTTCGTAGCCGACCGCAGACAGGAGCAGCAGAAGACGTGTCGCTACGACACTACTGGTTTGTATAGTATTTCTATGGAATCCCTTTCGCAGCTAGCGACACGTCGCCCGACTACACGTCGCACGACCGCAGATCAGTAGTGCCACCGACGCTGGAGCAGTTGGGTTAGAAATCATGACTGCAGTCACGTCGTCTGCTGCTGCTGTCTGCGGTCGGCTACGAAGTCGCTTAAACGTTCGAATCGAAGAAAATGAGCGAAATCGCGGTATCCGTCTCGCCTCTTCGCTCCGTAATATATCACTCTCCTGGCTCGCTCCACTAAGCAATTCTACCTACTTGCATTCCGCGGTTGTGATGCATAAAAACTGCCCTGTACCTGACGTGTACCGGACCGGAGACTTAAACTGCATAGGTGTATTGAATCCTACCAGTCAATGTTTTCTCAGCCTCGCAACGGTATGCTTCCTTCCACTCCAATGGACAAACTGCCCTAATCAGCTGCATGCCTTACGGAGCGGTGTGAGTAAGTGTCCCAGTTAGAAATACAAATTGAAGAAGCTGTAGTAATGTTGTGCAAGTTTTGTGTAGACTTTATCGATTCGTTGGTTTATGATACCTACTTACTTGCAGGTTGAGCAAATTTTCAGTAAAATCAGTACTTGTTTGATACTGAAAAAAATCGAAAAATCTATTTTCCCTCGATGTTATTGACGTAAAACGCGAGACAAACCCAAAATAATTAATCCAAGAATAGAGACGTAAATAAACATTTCGTAACCAATCAACATCACGAAAGGAAATATGTCTACAGAAGTTTGCACGTCCAGAAAACGGATGTGACTGAGTAATCGGATTGCAATGTCAGTTTGTACTGCGCTACAGAATGGAATATCTCTTTGTCAGTTCTCAACCAATCGACAGGGCTGTCAAAACTCGAAACACGGCTGTCGGTAACTAACACAAACATGTTTATCGGAATAAAGGACTTAACAGGGCCTTTACACCTTTAGAATAAGCTCAGTTAACGTGTTAATAGTCTCTTAGTCACATACGATTTTATTTATGAGTAAACTTTAACGCGTACGTTTGTGTTTATCGAAGCTAGACTATTTAATGAGCCACCCTGTTCTATTTTGTAAGCGCATGAAATGAGATATTTTTAGTTGTATTCTGGATTTCTAGGAGCTTTTACCAAGAATGCAATTTGCCGCGAAATGTTTTGTGAAACTTTAAAAAGTTTTTGACGTGAAACGAAGTGAACACGAATGTCTGGAGTGTTTTCCTAGTAATTAGTTGTTGTAATGGCTTCCTGTGGGTAATAGTTTTCATTTGCACTTTATTATTAACCGTATTGTCCTTGCAAAGTAATTGCTGCACCTTTATGAAATTACACAGTCGTGCATACATGTGACGTATTAAGTTGTTTATGTACACTTTGACCGGTAACTTTGAAGGTTATAAATTTATCTACATTTTTATTTTACTTCAGCATAGAAAAGTCCAGCGTTGTTTGTCTTTATATTACTTGGGTTCAACATAAAAGAAGGCTCGTGACTTTTGTTATTAGAGCTTAGAGTGTAGCAGTTTTATTGGGAGTAAGGTACATGTGTGCACAGTATGTCGCACAGAAATTGGCTCAAGACTTTTTTTCTATCGTCGGCGTCGTCTTGAAGTTAGAATGTGTATATTATGTTTTAGAACTTGGCAACCAGAATCCACGATTGAAATCAGTCTTCTTTATTTCTATAGGGTGTTACGGAAAGGGTATATCAATACAAACGGGTTGAAGAGTGTATCTGGTCTAGAATCTCTGTACAAACATTCAGCTCAAAAGCATTAACTTTGAAAATGCTTAATATTTTTTTATTTCGACATCACGGCGCTGCACTGGCGCGCGGCGGCGTGATGTGCGTGTACTAGGCGCACAGACACACTACAGATAATGGATAATGACCCTCGTAGTGCGGGACACGTTTTTTATGATTCCAATTTAATAAACTATCGAAATAAAAAAATATTAAGCATTTTCAAAGTTACTGCTTTTGAGCTGAAATTTTGTGCAGAGATTCTAGACCAGATACACTCTTCAACCCGTTTGTATTGATATACCTTTTCCGTAACACCCTGTGTATTTATATAATATAATATATTATTTATTTCGGACTATCACATACAAGTACACATAATCCATATAATGTTAGTAACAATGACTTAAAAAACTATGTTAGTCAATACAACACAATTCAATAAAGACGAGGCGCTACACACAATGGCACGTGTCTCCGTACCCAGTGCCTTACAAAGGGACTGTCCACTTTGTCTAATAATGTTTTTAGGATGCTTTTGGAGCTTCCGCGCAACCTACCCATTATTGACGCTGTTCTTTTCCTCATAATTAGCTTCTTTCCTCGTAATTTAGGATGTATTCATAGCAATCAGTTTCTTCATACCTATTATTTTCCCCTTGATTTTCATATCATCCAGCCTTCGAGAGCCTCTTTAGATTTTTCCCCAGCCTTCATTTCGAAAAGAAATTAAGTAATTCCGTAAAAGTAACTCAACCAAACTCCCAAGAAGTAGACACTTCGGCACTAATAAAGCGCTCACACTTCTAAAAATATTCTGTAAGAAACGAAATTAACTTCTAAGTTAAACTTGCGCGGAGGACTTCTTAACTAAGTTTTAAAAAGAAAGAGTATAAAGGTATGAAAGAAGTCACTATCTTCCCTGACATTTACTTGTCGAAAAACTAGTTTAGCATCGTGCCTGAATAGTGCTCAAGCACGAGCTGAAAACTTTATCTCTGTACAGGCTGGCCTTACTTTGGCCTGGCCTAGGTAATTTAATTCAATTTGCATAGGTAGAACTCCGCCTAATCGGGCTATGACTTTATCTCGTCATTAAGGAAATGGGGTGATATTCTATGTAGCATGTAAATTGTTCTGGGGAAAAGAGAAATACAGAGTATACTTTGACTATTTGATTAGGTACTGCGGTATAGGTCACCAATGTCATCATCATCTGCCTGGTCTTTTTCCAAATATGTTGGGGTCGGCT
This sequence comes from Amphipoea oculea, assembly GCA_945859645.1. Lineage (NCBI taxonomy): Eukaryota > Metazoa > Arthropoda > Insecta > Lepidoptera > Noctuidae > Amphipoea > Amphipoea oculea. Next base: position 10,811,810 of record OX243876.1, read on the forward strand.
TCCAGTCTAACCGGATGCAGCTGAATACCAGTATTTACATGGAGCGACTGCCTACCTGACCTCCACAACCCGGCTACTTGGTAAGACTGGTTGTGAGTTTACGAGGTCATCCTACAATATTATTCTTTACCCTAAATTATTTTCTTCTCTTAATTCGGCAACCCTACACAAACTACAGGCAAGAATATTAGCTGATGCCATGGTAATAAAGATTAATTAACCAGGCAGCAGGTTGGTACCGTCATTCGTGGAGTCTAAAATTCATCAATTCTTCTATTGAAAAAGCTTCGACCATTGTTACTGTAGCCATTGTACGAGTATGTCTTGTTCTAATAGCGTTAATAGTATTTACAGTTCTTGTAATACAATGGAACAAGAAAAGTAAAAGAAAACCAGTTATTTCATTTCAGCACAGTCGACACACGGCAGTGATAGCTATGTATGTTCTATGTTAGAAGGTATGGTTTCCGCATTTAGTCCTTCAGGTGAACTCTTCTGCGCGGGCCATGGCAGCCGTCGGTGGTTATTCCAACCAGCCCACCTCCCTCCAGAAGTTGATCATCTGTAAAAGATCTAGGTGACCTGGGGATTTCTGTTCTAATCTGAGTGACGATTGTGCATTCAAAGAGCACATGCGCATCAGTTTGCTCAACCTCAATGCACAGAAAACTGTTCGTTATGTTGATTATGTGCAAGTGTTTGTTTAGCGAGCCCGTGCTGCACCGTGATGGTTCCCGTCACCAGGCGTAATAAACGTCTGGTTACCTGCCATCTGATGGATATAACTTCCCTGGACTGTCTGCAGCCCGGTGTCGAGGTCCACAAGGCCTCCGCTTGTGTGGCAACAATTTGACCTTGAGCTAGCTGAGTACGGAGTTTCAATAGAACGTGAGACCAGTTTATAATGGTTTTATTACTTGTGACGTACGGCCTAGTCCACCTACCATACAATTCATTCTAGGAATCTTCACAAATGAATAATGCATAAAAATGGCTGACCAATGACCATACAATTGATCGTCATTAGACTTGCGTGTTCTAGCATAATCGCTGTTAAATTTTATGATTGATAACGTACGTTCTTTGTTACCTGGTTTCTGTAGAAAATTGGCGTTCACTTAAGTTCTAATCAAGAAATCTTTGTGATTTTTCCACATGCAATGGTGACCTTTGATGGTATTGTGTACAATAGACGAGGCTTTCATTACCGTTCTTGGCATTCAAGTCTATTTGATCAATGAGTGGGCGATAACTTGTTGTTCTATCGATTGGTTGTAGGTAGGTACTTTTTTTTTACTTTGCAGAGTAAAGGCTGTCTAAGAATAGTGGTGGCAGTTCAAGTTAAAACTGCAAGAGAACTTTTATTTCTTGAGCGAACTCGTAAACATTTCCGGAGAAATTACTGACAAGAAAACTTATTGAAAACTCTTCTATTTGAACTTTTCTTGGTGTAACTCGTTATAAATTAGTGTTTACAAATGATCATTAGTAGTTTACAAAATGCCTCCTTTTATACGAGAATTAATTATTCTACGCTTACTTAATTGATAGCTCCAAAAGTTTTCTAAACACATTTTCTGTAACAAAACCGACTGTATCATTTACCTAACTGACAATACACGAATCAAAATAGGTCATTAAGTTCGTTTGCCAGCACAATGGAAGTTGGCCGCTTCAAAAGACGAAGTTGGATGTCGACGGCTTTCGGGCCAAAGTAATAGAAAATCATATACTACATGCAGTTTGTAACCCGAGGCACGTTTCTCAAGGATGAAAGCCGACTTTCTTCAACATTTACCCGCATCAGATGTACTGGACGACGGTCGTACTTGTTTACAACTTTAGATGTTTTATGATTCAATAGCCAACTGGCTAAAATGTTCCTGAAGTTTTGTTGTAAATTATTTGCACTACGAATGTGCAACGGAATTTCTTTTAACATTATGTCTTGGAAGTTCAAGACACGACGTTTTTTAGACGCCGCAAAGCACGTCCACATGGCGTTTTCTGCCTTGAAAAATAAGCATTTAGTATTTGCGTTTGTAGAGCGTATACACGCGTTGACGACTCGTTAACAAAGGCGTTAAATTTCGTCTAGGCAAGAGTGCACCATCGTCGACCGCATCATCGCTCACTATCAAGAGAGACAGTGTTCAAACGCGAACCCATATGTCAATATAGAAAAGACCGTCTTTATTTACCTGCGAACAACAGCCAACTAACTCTTTCTATGTATTTTCACTCTAAGCTCAGCGTAAAACTAAAACAGTGTCAGCTGATTTAAGTGGGTAATGTAAGAAACCTACCCTTGTTCTAACTAAAAGGGAAGCATCGGGTTACATGACATATGACTAATTACAGCAACAGAGTCCAGTTTCATGAACTTTGAATCAGCTGTGCCTCCGGTGTCAAACTTGGGAGTTATGATTGGGATTATGACATTCGACCCGAGAAATCCTATTTTTAATATAATAAGTTAAAAAAGTTTTCCTCATACCGACGGAATCATATTTGTTTTTTCTTGCTAACAACTTGTACGTTTCCATGCTCATTAAAGTGATAAAAAAGATTGCATCAAATCACCTATTTCCGCATGTTAATCGTGAGATTTAGGCCAACTCATTTGACGGTATCTACCACAGACACACACGTGTAAAAACGTCGTAAATTCTTCGTATATTTTTGTTTTATGAACGTGTAAAATATTTCATTTTGAAGTCCATATTCCTATAAGTATGTAATATGGCATCAAAAATCTACCAAAAAGATTTAATGGTTCTTTCATAACCCCTGGATCGGTTACGTTTAAAATAATATTTCAGGGTTTCACATATTATTATTCTGTTCCACTTTTTCATTTATTTGGTGGACAGTGCCAATCTAGACACTGTGAAACCTGCGACACGAGTCCCGAAAAACTACCACCAATGGAAAGAAAAATCTGACAATTAATTTCCTAGTAGTTTTTGACCACTAGCAAATTATTGTCAAGTGCTGCAAGTGACACTAAATTAAATTACGCTCGTTTCAAAGAAGCTTGCGCTGCAATTTTTCCTATCTGGCACTTGTGCAAGCTATTATGAAAACGCTAAATTGTGGTTTTCCTAAGGCAATAAAATATTTTCTCCATTAGGCCAAAATATTATGTTCGCATGAGGAATTACCAAAAAAAAAAAAAAATGGGTTAGGCCTGAATCTATCTTTAAGCTACTAGCACATTTTTTTTTTTTATTTTATAATGCCAATTATTTATTTGGAAATAAGAAAATTATTATAAATATCTCGGTCATAGTCTGTCTGATCATAAATTATTTTTTGTTAAGTTATCCAATATCTGCTCATTCATTTATAGTTCCACCTTCACTACTGAAACGGTATTATATATTGAGAGGTATGTTTCTATGCTACACAGGCCTTTGTTCCAATCGTGGATGATTACATCAATTTCAAATGATTAGCCAATCGACTATGAAAATTGTAGCGCTTACGAATGAACTATGTATAGATACATTCGGTTAAGGTTATGGGGTTTAATACTGTTGCGCGCCACAATTGATGGCGACATTAGCTACCACTAGCGCCATCTAGTATCGAGTAGCAGAACTTATAATTATTCGGGTCCCTTCTAGAAACTTCGATGATAGAACTTTCCAGAACTATCGACGTCTGGTCCGTCGGGTTCGGTATGTACTCGAACATTCTAGATGTTTCTACGGTAGAAGGTTCTGGAACTATCCGAGGCCTATATAAGGCCGGTGTGCCTGCGAGCCGGCATTCAGTGTTGGATAAGCGATACAAGCGAAAACATCGAAGCGATCTTCAAGTGCGACTTTCAAGTGATCTTGTATTGCGATTGTGTTTTATTGTTAGTGTGTTAAAGTTGTAATTGCTGTTTTTAATTAAAGTGTCTATTTTTGGTTTTTAAATCGGCAGTTTTTATTGTCACGAACCCCAAGCTCGTAACAATTGGTGTCAGAAGTGGGATTAAAATCATGCCGATTCTACCGAAGGACGACACGGAGGGTATCCGTACCCGGAGTCAACGCCAGCAAGAGACGGACCAGAGGCGATTCGGTGGAGCAACGCCACAGACGTCGGAGGGCCAACTACCAATCACGGAGGCCGGCCCGTCCACAGCTGCTCCAGCATCATCAGCACCAGATTTTGCTGCTCTGATGATGATGCTGAAGGAGCAGTCTCGTCGGTTGGAAGAACAGCTCCAGCGGGACAAGGAAGAACAGGCCCGCCGACAGGAGGAACAGGCCCGCCGACAGGAAGAGCAGATGCTCCTTCTGAAGGACCTTCACGCTACCTTCGGGAAAGACATGAAGGAGGTGAAGGATAAGGTTGCTCAACATGACAACCGCCTGTTGGAAGCTGAAACCCGAATCGACCAAGTGAATAATCGGGTTGACACCGTGATGGCTGACGTGAAGAAAACCGTAATGGCTGACGTGAAGAAAACGCTGGATTACCTTAAACTTGAGGATGGAATCGCAGCCCCCGTAGCTACAACACCTTCGCTACGGGGATTCAAAGTGCCACCGTTCGACGGAACTTCTTCCTGGTCGGCCTACAAAATTCAGTTTGAGGCTGTCATGAAGGCGAACGGGTGGAGTAAGAGTCAGGCCATGACTGCCCTCACCCTAGGCCTGCGCGATCAGGCCTTAACTGTGCTGGAAGCTCTTGGAAAAGAAGTGACTTACGAGCAGCTCCTTGAGGCATTGGAGGCTCGGTATGGCGACGCTCACCTGGAACACGTGTTTCGTGCGCAGCTCAAGGATCGCGTGCAACGCAATAATGAAAACCTGCAGCAGTGGGCCCTTGAAGTTGAGAAGCTGGTTCGGAAAGCATACCAGTCTGTACCAGCGCTTATTGATGGGAACCTGGTGCAGGTATTTATCGACGGCATCCGCGACCTTGAAGTTAGAGCTGCTGTGAGGCTCGGTCACCACGGGACCCTTAAGGACGCCTTGGCCCATGCACTGGAGGTGGAAGCTGTGCGGCAGGATCATCGTTCCCATCGCGTCAGGGAGGTTGCAGCGGCTACAGTTCGCGACCGCAATAAAAGATACAGCCCTAGGTGCTACGGCTGTGGGGAAAGGGGCCACCTTCGATCCAGTTGCCCGAAGCGAACTGCAGGAAGGGAAGATGGCTGGTCTCCAGAGGGTAGTGCGGCTAACAGCACTGCCCAGCAGCAGCAGAGAAAACGAGTAATAGCCAGGACTGCGGGGCGGGTGCTGGCTGATGTTCAAAGAGCTCCGAGGATTTCGATCACACAAACCTATGACGGGAAATCTCATGGCAACGCAGATGCATCGTCTAGAAGACCTTGTCCTGAAGACTGCGAGTATGGTACTAGGCAAGAGGGTAAGGAAGTGGTACCTGTGAGGATGCTCAGGACAGACTTCAGCAACGAGTGGAAGGAAAGCCTACAACGTGCACAGCAGGAAGATTCAGACCTCAAGCCGATTCTCGAGTGGATAAGGGCCGGTGCACCTAAGCCCACGTGGAGCGACGTCTCAGCGATGAGTTCGATCACAAAAAGCTATTGGGCCCAATGGGACAGCTTGGTGATTCAGGAAGGAGTCCTGTGCCGTAAATGGGAAAATGCTCGAGGAGACAGCTGTCATTTTCAAATGGTTGTCCCTAAAGCTAAAGTACCTGATGTTCTACAGCTGTACCATAATGGTTGTTCAGGAGGCCATTTGGGAGTTAAACGGACCCTACTGAAGATACGAGAACGGTTTTACTGGGTCCACTGTCGTGACGATGTCGAGGACTGGTGTCGCAAATGTACAAGTTGTGCGGCTGTAAAGGGACCTCAGACGCGTAGTAGAGGTGCATTGAAATTGTACAATGTTGGTGCACCATGGGAGAGGATAGCCCTAGATGTTGCGGGACCGTTTCCGGAAAGTGAGAGTGGTAACAAGTATTTCATGGTTGTAATGGATTACTTTACTAAGTGGCCGGAAGTCTTCGCCATTCCAAACCAAGAAGCTTCAACAGTTGCAGATAAACTGGTCCATGAAGTCTTCTGCCGTTTTGGAGTACCTTTAGAGATTCACAGTGATCAAGGAAGGAATTTTGAGTCCCAAATATTCCAGGAAACTTGTCGAGTTATGGGCACTCATAAAACAAGAACAACTTCTTACCACCCACAATCGGATGGAATGGTGGAACGATTTAATCAGACATTGGAGAGATACCTGGCAAAAGTTGTGGAAAATCGGCAACGAGATTGGGACAAGCACATACAACCGTTTTTGTTGTCATATCGAAGTGCTGTTCACGAAAGTACATCGGTGACACCAGCTTTCGCAAACTTTGGAAGGGAATTACGGCTGCCTGCAGACCTGATCACCGGAATACCACCTGACGCCCCACGCAGTATAACCGATTATGCGAATGACTTGCGGAACAAAATGAATGACATCTATGAGCACGTCAGACAATCGGGCCAGCAAATGTCTGAGAAGATGAAAACCCGTTATGACCGCAAAATGAACAATAAAGGGTTCGACGAAGGATCACTAGTGTGGTTGCACAATCCAGTCCGCAGCAAAGGGAAATAATAATAATAATAATAATATGTTTATTCATAAAAAATACAGATAGTTACAGAATCAATGGGTAGATGGTTATACATTATTTATGTTAGGTTTTGTTGTAAAATCTGTAACAAAATGTTTAAAACCCTGCCTCTCAAACTAGGTTATAACCTGTATTTTGAGAAACAGTGTTCGGCCACAAAATTCTTATCCAATATTACTGTACAACAATTAAAATGAACAGTGTCGTTCTACCGCTGCAATAATTTATGTGATTCTGTTTTGACGTATGTATATGTGTGTGAGGGTGTGTGAGCATGTAGTGGAAGGTGAGTTTGTGTGTGTGTGGGGGTGAGTGTGTGCATGTGTGAAAGGTGGGGTGGGAGGGGGTGGTGCATGCGCGCATGTTTCAATGTGTGTGTAAGTATCGAATCAGAATGCGTGAGAGGTTAGGTGATGTATGTTAGTAGAGACTCCGTGTAGGCATAGTCCCTCTCTAGTAGCCACTCTGTTACTCTAGTTTTTACCGTGTGTGTGTTTAGTTTTATGATTTTTAATTCTTTATTAATTTTATTGTAAATATAATTACTTAGAATATAAAATTGATGCGTTGCGAAGGCGGTTTTATGTTGATATCCACTGATAAGTTGTAGTCGCTTATTTAGATTTAGCGGTGGCAGCTTAGCATGAGTTCTTAGAATCGATCGAAGCACGAAAAGCTGACGTACCGTAAGGACTTTGCAGTTAGAATATAGTTCAATTGTTGGGAATCTGTAGGGTTTCCTAGTCATTACCTTGAGTATGGCTCTTTGCGCTCTTTCTACTCTCAACATTCTAGTTTTTGCTGCACCGCCCCATGCAGTAATACAATATCCAATAACAGATTGGCAAAGAGCATAATACACCATCTTCAGAGTGTCAAGTTTGGCCGACTCCCTCAGTGACTTAAATACGTGTATAAGGCGCATTGTTCTTGTGGTAAGGGCGTCAATCTGTTTGTCCCATCTTAGTCCATCATCAATCTGAACTCCGAGATATTTAATATTGTCAGATCTGGTAAGGGTTGGACAGTTACAAGAAGCTAATGGATTTGAACATGAGTGGGCTGCAATACTAAAGGTATGAGACGGTCTCGTGTTACGTCGGATTGCGAATGGGATGTAAGTGGATTTGGTTAAATTGAGTGTCAGGAGGTTAGTGTTTAGCCATTTCATTATTTTGGACAGGGCTTCCTCTGCAGTAGTCTTAACCATGTCCCAAGTAGGAGCATAAACGAGGATCGCGGTATCATCCGCGTACGCGTAGATGTCACAGTTAGGCAGTTTCATCCTGCAGAGGTCGTTTACGTAGATTTGAAAGAGTATGGGGCCGAGTATACTACCTTGGGGGATGCCATACGTTATTGGCTCCTCGTCACTATAATAAGTATCCACCTTGACAAGCTGCGTTCTATTATCGAGGTAACTTTTAAAAATTTCAAGTGGTATTCCACGTACACCAATACGTTCCAGCTTGTCAATAAGTTTGGGAACAGAAACCGTGTCAAAGGCTTTAGAAAGGTCCAGACTGATCCCCAGGCATTTTGTTTTATTGTCTAACTTCCTGGCAACCTGTTGCGTAAAGTCTAAAACTGCGTCTTCCGTCGACACACCTGTACGAAAGCCGTATTGGTTTTCGGCAATGATGTGGTGTTTGTCCAGGAAGTTCCTTAGCGTATTTGCCAGGATCCTCTCCAGTATTTTGGAAAGGGCAGTCAAGACAGAGATTGGCCTATAGTTATTGACACAGCTTCTGTCCCCTCCCTTGTGAATTGGGTGTATTATTGCCTTTTTCAGGGCATCCGGAAATACACCCGTTTGAAGGCTGCGATTACAGAGAAAGGTTATGGGGGGAACCAATACATGTCGGCATGCTTTTAACAATACGGATGAGATCCCATCCCAACCAACGGCGCAGTCATGACGTAATTGAAAAATGAGAGATTCCACTTCTGTTTCATCTACTTCCAACAGGGCAAGAGAACTCCCAGTTGTGTTATGAGTACTGCTTTTAATTTGAGTAGAAGGAGATTGAACACCTGCTGCTGTTGTCTGTCCAGGTACCTGTGACACAATTTGTGCAGCCAAATTTTTACCTACATTTTTACCTCCTAAGCTTCAAGCTAAATGGGACGGACCGTACCGGATTGTGACAAAGATCAATGACGTAACCTACCGGATACAGAAAGGTGCAAGAGGTACTCCTAAGATCGTCCATGTGGATCGACTGGCGCGTTATTATGGGGCCAATAATGCTCGGGACGAGCATGTCTTAGGAGGGGGCAGTGTTGCGCGCCACAATTGATGGCGACATTAGCTACCACTAGCGCCATCTAGTATCGAGTAGCAGAACTTATAATTATTCGGGTCCCTTCTAGAAACTTCGATGATAGAACTTTCCAGAACTATCGACGTCTGGTCCGTCGGGTTCGGTATGTACTCGAACATTCTAGATGTTTCTACGGTAGAAGGTTCTGGAACTATCCGAGGCCTATATAAGGCCGGTGTGCCTGCGAGCCGGCATTCAGTGTTGGATAAGCGATACAAGCGAAAACATCGAAGCGATCTTCAAGTGCGACTTTCAAGTGATCTTGTATTGCGATTGTGTTTTATTGTTAGTGTGTTAAAGTTGTAATTGCTGTTTTTAATTAAAGTGTCTATTTTTGGTTTTTAAATCGGCAGTTTTTATTGTCACGAACCCCAAGCTCGTAACAATACTATGGGATGTGATGTGAATGTTAAACCTGCACCACACTGAGTTGGAGGCGACATAAAATCACACTATCACAGTAATTTTAGAAAGGAGAAAGTTTGTGAGTGTGTGTATGTGTGTGTTTATATGTTTGTTACTTCTTCACGCTCAAACGGCTGGACCAATTTTGATAAAATTTTGTATGTAGGTATCTGACACCCTGAATTAACATATAGGCTACTTTTTATCCCGATATTCTCACGGGATCGACATTTATGCGGGTGAAACTGCGGGGCGCAGCTAGTAATAAATAAATTATCAGATAAAAGTGCGACAAACACAACATACAAAAAGACCGACAAACAAAGTTCGATCATGATTTCCGTGTTATTTTTATGTAGAACATGAAAAACATGAATTAAACTACTATTTTTCTAAAACAATAAACTTTAATATAACCAAAAGCATATGAACCAATAAAAAAGAAGCTTAAATTGAAACGATAGATAAAAAATGGAAAATCGTGAAGATTCTTGAAATCATTAAGAGTGAGAAACACAGTTTGTAAGATCATACGAATTAAATGCATAGGTACCTGTCAATTTCAGTACACATTGTGGTATTTAGACCACCGAGATTTCTCCTTTGATCAACTTAACCAGTACATTGATACCAAACCCAGTCTCAATGGAGAAAACGTCAGAAGCACACTAGAATAGTTTGAATCCAATATTGAAGTTGAATACAGGTTGACGCTCTGATTCCGCAAATCTTAACTAGGTACTTTCGCGCGGTGCAGTAGACAAAATCAAATCCTTTGTCTTCTTCATTCCACACCAAGAGATATTATACCGCCTCAGATAGCGAGTTAAATTGCACTTTTATAACGTGGAATGCTACTTTCAACTATCTACATTTTGTTATACTCTTGTTCACTTCTTTATGCCGCGTATACCTACATTGGAAACAAAGTTGGGAAGCAAATGTGTAACGCAACACAAGCAAAACACACACACAGATACAAACAAGGGCCCTATTTTGTATATAAATAAAAATGAAATGCAGTTCGTTGGTTCGCGCATCACTTGAAAACAGCTCGACCGATTTGGCTATTTTTGTTTTAAAATATTCGTCATAGTTCGAATTAGATTTTTATGGAACCAAAAATTTTCGAATTCGGGTAAAACTGAACATCCTTTTTCTATGGGATTTTTGTATAAATTAGGTATAGAAATTTGGGAAGGACAACGTCTGTTGGGTCAGCTAGTTTAATATAACCGTGCAATATAATTTGTCAAAAAATTACTAAATTGACACATTTTCTCGTCAGATGCTGTTTAATAATGCAAAAAGGTATGAATGAAACATGAAAAAAAAAACTTTTTGTTAGATTGTCGCCTGTCACCTATCTGTCGGTTTTATTAAATAGGCCCTGACAGTGCGAGGTATATACATCGAATGATAAGCGACGCAAGTCGCTCATTTGGAGAAACATCGACGTAAATGTATCGGGTGGGACATGTTTCGGGTGTTTAAGGAGACTGAACCCTGACGACGTGCCGACCTTTGTGGCAAAGGAGCTGCGGAAGCTGCCCCCCGTCACTTTTGACCACGTCGATGTCACCAGGCTGCTGAAGGATATTGTTACTCTGAAGGCAAGCCTGGCCGAGATGAAGATCAAGCTTGATGCATCTCAAAACACCATTAGTGAGTTGCGTGCCGATATAGTTGACTTACGCAATATTGTAGCGGTATGTAGGTCACCTGAGTTCGCATCAAAGGTGAACACTCGCCGTGGTGCAAACAACGCATCGCTGTCCAGTTTCGAGTCAGCGAAATTGGACTTGTCACCGGCCGCTGTCACTGCAAACGATGCATTACCGCGCCCCGCCGATACCGCCTCTACCCCTGTAGAGGCGTCGCCACAAGTTAGCATGTCAACACCTCGCCGTGCTTACTCAGCAGTCGCTGCACATCCTCCCATCCAACAAATGGAGCAGCAACAGAAGAAAGGTTTTGCCAAAAGTGCAAAGTCAATGGAAGGGGCATCTAAGAACCGCAATGGACCGGCTCCCAGCATCTTGGCCCCAGCCCCGAAGAAAGGGCAGGCAGACAAGGAGGGCTTCGTGATGGTGGAGTCGAAGCGTAGGAAGCCAACTTGCCGTAATCGATGTGGTACTGCACTGGCGGGACCAAATATTTTGCTGCGTCCTGCAACACCGTCGACGCAGCTGTACGTATCCCGTCTGCATCACTCCACGGTGGCTGAAGACATCGTGGAATACATCAGAAGCAAGACCAAGTGGACCTTGAGAGTGATGAAGTTGGAATCACGCCACAACATAAACTTCAAATCGTTTGTGGTGAGGGTTCCGACTCAGTACCTGGAAACCTTCATGAAGGAAGAGTTTTGGCCGAAAGGTGTAGCGTACCGACGTTTTCGTGGAAGGTTACGCGACACCACGCAGCGCAACACGACGCCGACACTTCGTTCACAATAGTTACTTTTATAATTAAAATATGTATGTTTAGGTTAAGGTATTTATCTATGGGCCTGCGTCGCCTGAAATAAATGATTATTATTATTATTATATTGTCCCAAAAATGAGTTAAATATGCCAAAGCACTTAGAAAGCATATTTACCTAAAGAAAGAAAAGACTTAAATAAATAAGTAGCAGTTACGTCGATGTTTCTCCAAATGAGCGATGTGACGCATGCCTCAAACTGAGGCATCAGAGTGAAGAAGTGCATTTGCGGCACATGGTTTGCACTGTCAGAACGCCCCTTAAAATCAATGTTTCACGCCCCAAAAAAAAGCATGTTGCTGAAAAATGTTTCACTTTTGTTTTTGCAACTTTGTTTCCCATATAGGGGGCGAGGGGTCGAGAGTGGACTAAACGTAGAATACGAGGCTTAAAATTATTTTTACATTCTTCTGTTTTGAACTTTGTAACTTTTTATTAGTCTCGCAATCTTTTTAGGCATGTGTTTTAATCGTTGGCATCAAAAATGTGTTGGCATGATTTCAAACTGTAAACTAACATTTTGTGCATTATTTTCGACATCATACGCCAAGTTTTTGCCCTATTAACTTGGTTGCATAATGCTGATAAGAATGCAGTGCCAAGAAAAAAACATGCCAGCTGCATTCTTGTGTATACTTTCATTTTACCAAGAATAGGATAAACTTTATAGACAACTAGCCTCTGCCCGCGACTTCGTTCGCGTGAAATTTCTTGTTCCCCCGACCATCCCCGTCACATCGCATCACCTACCCGCGCTATCACTTCGCTTTCGCTTAGCGTTCTTTCTGACTTTTTATTCTTTTCGCTCGGCTCCTAAGAGACATAGCGTGATGTTAAATCCTCAAGAATTGGGCTATCAAATGTAAAAAGAATTTTTCAAATCCGACTGGTAGTTCCAGAGATTACCCCCTACATACAAACTTACAAACTTTTACCTCTTTATAATATTAGTATAGATATTACATTGTATAGTCTCTTATAAAATCATTCAAGTGAATGGGAGCAGATAGTCGATTTTTGCGAGAATATGCTTTTAATAGACTTTAAATAAAATATGATCATTACTATTACAACAACTGTCATACTTTGTTGTCGAAAAACTATAAATATAAAACATTATTATTTTTATTTGCCATCAACCTTTGAATTCTTAAGTTACGGCACTATATAAAAGTCTTGACAGACAAACTAGACGACTTTATTCGACAAAAATACATTGTTTTCTTTACCTTTGTTTCCGTAGAATTTACTACCTACATTAAGGTAAGGCATAGTGCTCATAGATGGACCCACATCTCGGAACTTAGCTGGATTATTAGACCGCTGCATAATGAGGTTCGCCCAACTATTACGTTCTTTGGCTTGGCAATGTATCGCTGATCGAAACCGCAGCATCAGACTTGAGCCGAGTTTGAAACTTCGCTAAAGTAAGACCCCTGCTTTATTAAACTGCAATGATGTTGTCTATATGTTTACCTATTGTATAATTTCCCTCTGTGAAGCGATGTGTCGACGTTGGACCTACTCTCATAGACGTGAACAAATGTAACTTTTGTCTTTGTTACATTTGCGTATTTGTTCCTTGTAAACAAGGTCCTCAGACGTCACAACATATTTATTGTTATAGCTTTTTGTAACTACTGAGAAAACACTCAATTTATTAGGCGGTAGTTCATTTTCTTTATTGCTGACCGCGTGACGTAATATTGGCGGTGTAGTTCAATGACCTGCAAATAAATTTTAGTTACTGTAAGTATTTTTCTCAAACGGGGTAATCGTATATGCTACAGAACACTACAACGATTCTCTCCATTGCGAGGTTATTTGATCCTTTTGTTAAAACCGGTTCTCAAATAAATCCGCTTTTCAAATAAACAGTCTTTGTCCGTCGTAGTGAATTTCCAGATAGCAAAATTGTTGGTTTTCATTGCAGTGTTTGCAACAACTACAGGGTGATATTAAAACACGAGTCAAATATTTTGCAATTCACCGTGTTACGGCAAGATAAAGCTCTGCTCCTTTGTTCTAATAAAGTGAGAATATAAGCATGAATAATGAAGTCTAGAATAACTTACACGTGAAAGGGAGTGAAGAACAAAGCGGGTATTCGCTTACTTTTTAGTAGCTTTTACTTAGTTGGGATAAAGTTTAAACTAGATAGGTTACATAGACACTAACCTTTTACTAATATTGGACTTAGAAAGTAACTTTAATAATAAAGGCGAGGAACATAGTTTCTCTTTGACAGTTTCAATTCCAAAATTCCCTAGTTTCCAACCTGAATGTGTCTTACCTGATCTAGGGTTAAAACGCCTTCTGTAGACCTTTTTCTCTACTAAAGCGATCAATAACTCTAAGAGAACAGCTGAACCCGACGATTTAATAAACTATTCGAACATCTACATTCTACAAATGGTTCAATGTTCACCTTCGTACTCAATGGACGTTTAGATTAACTGTAACTTATGGTGGAATAACTTTATCAAACTGTGCTCCCCAAACTAGACTGTTAACGACTGTATAGTTTCGCAGTTATCGTATTCAGATTTAACTATTGAATAACCGTTAAAGCTATATTGTACTGGGATACCATGTTGGCGCAACCATGTTCGTGCTTACAAACATCGTATGGTTGGTTGCGCAATCAATAGGACGCCAGGGGAGATAAGGTGCTTGCATAAAAATACAGGTTTTTCGGTCCCGATTTATTAGTATCATTCGGTACTGATCAACCCACAAGTTTCCGGTATGATAATAGTGCAGTTGGTACAAACAAGTATCAACTAGTTTCTTTATGTACGACAGCAAAGAAACAGTGTGTGTACAGAAAGTATGGTATTGTACCCGCACCGATTGGTACCGATCCCTTTCGACTTCTGTAACTACTGGTGGCATTAAGTCCGCCTCTGTATATTTGTGTGCTTAAGGTATTAAATAAATAAATAATCTGTATCTTTATGCAAGCTGCCATACCTATCACAAAGTTATATATATTTTTCTGACTGCGCGACCTTGATTGCGCCCATCAGAATGTTTCAGTGTCATATTGATAGCTCTCAATGCCCCCTGTTCCTTATATCCCTACTGATATATCTCCACTGGTAGGGATACTTGGAGATTTTTTCCAATTATTGCTACCGGTAGGAATATACGGAACCTTGTACTCCATATATCCCTACTGATCTGCAATGGTTGTGTGCTACATACGATGACAGCTAGGACTTAACCTCAATCCAACGAACCTTTTTCAATGCCACCATAAACTTAATACATGCAAATACCTTTTTTAAATCTGACAAGAGAATTAATTCCATTATGCCCTGTCAGCGGAATCTTATCTCTGAAAATGGTGTTAACAAAATTCATAGGAAAGACAAATCTTTATGGAGATAAACAAAATTTTTGATGGTAAAGAATTGAACAGTGTTTTTACGAAGTGAACAAGTGAGTGGAGATCAGCGAACTCCCACTTAACATTCTCAGCGAGGTCTACTTCTGTAACCTATTTTGTCTAGTCACAACTTTTCAGTGTTGAGAGCCACTGAGGCGGTTTTATTAAACGGCCCGTTATCAACTTGATCTTAAGTGAAAAAGTGAAAATCTGTTTGTCAGTCTCCGCGTTGGCGTAAACTGAACTACGCTCCCCAGATTCAATTAAACCAGGGATTAGTGCAAATTAAGCATTTCTTTTTTTCTTTGAAGGCAAATACTAGTTTATTCGTAACCTAGTTACTTATCACTTTAAAATATTGGAAATTGGATTTATTCGTTGAATTTTAAGCTCGGAATATTTCAAAGCTACAAGTTGTGAAATGAAAATGAAAAAATTGTTCATTGCGGAAGAAAATAATCCAACAAGGCATCGTATTGAAATGGGTTTATTTCGAGAGGAGGACGGGCTCACAAACACGGTGATTTCTTTATTAAAATTATGGTTCAAGACTTTTTCATTGAAAAACTAAGTATATAATATTTCCAATTTCAGAGGGGCTTGACGCTAAGTAATAACAGCCGCACGGGTCAATCGATCAGGTTAAGCTACGCTTGCCGCGGTTGGTCCGTGGATAATGACCATCTTTACATACCAAGACCTCTCCGTGCCTCGGAAAGCACGTTAAGCCGTTGGTCCCGGTTGTCATTCGTGGAACTTTGACAGTCGTTACGGGTCGTCAGAAGCCCGAAAGTCTGACAACCAGTCTAACCAAGTGGTTTCGTATTACCCAGTAACTGGGTTGTGGAGGTCAGATAGGCAGTCGCTCCATGTAAAATACTGGTACTCAGCTGCATCCGGTTAGACTGAAAGCCGACCCTAACATAGTTGGGAAAAGGCTAGGCAGATGATGATGATATTTCCAATTTCAATAAAAGGACTTTCGCATCTTTAAGCACAAAACGTATTTTTTATGAACATACAGAAATATTGCCAATGTTTCAATCAACGTAATCAGCCTATAATGTTCCCAATGCTGGGACTTAGGCCTCCTCTTTTCGAGAGGGAGTGGGCTCACGTGGGCCCAGTGCGGGTTGGTAGATGTCGCATGTTTTCCAATTTTTGGTTCTAGGACATACCGTTTACTCACGATGTTTTCCTTCACCGTTTTGAGAGTAGTGGTGATGAAATTATTTACAAAAAGTAAAGCGCCTGCCTGGGTTTGAACCTACAACCACAACACGTCAGTCGGGGTCGTCACCACTGCGCCATCACTGCTCGCATCTGTTACGAGTCGAATAAATATAATAAAGTATATTGTTTCCAAGTAAATTGTTGACAGCAAAAAGATTTACATTGTCGATTTTAAGGCACCACGGCTTTTTAAAAGCCGGTTGTAAAACAGCGATGAAAATTGAAAATACAGTAATCAATTTATGCCATAACCTGCCATCGGCCGCAGTCGATATACATATTAAATTGTTTAACAATTTAATGGGAGATAATTTCAGGGTAAGAGACTTTTACTCACGAACCAAACAAAACTACCAAAGGCCTTGGCAGACATGCTATACTTGCTTTTGATTTAAAAGAGTATCCATGGAGTTTCTCGCCCAGTTTTCTCCATAGATACCTTACACGCTTTGGAATGGGCAACTAGCTTCATATTTCTGACTGACCGACTCCTTTTATTGCTTTTGAGTTTGTGTTTGCTACTTTTAGCAAAGATGATTTGTGACTTTTAGCTTTTCAGAAGTATAGCTGTTTATACAGCAAATATATTGCTCTATAGCTCTACACTTCACATACCTTTGGCACCAGCGATTTTATCACTCAATGCAATTTGTACTCTACGTACACATTTAGATGCCAGCGGCAGTAATTTGATTAGACTGGCATTGGCGATACTTGAGAAAAATGCGCTATTTTGTTACCGCACTCAAACGCTGTGATTTGCCAAAACGCGATGCAGCATTGAAACAATCGCAGGAACGCTTGATTTCGCTATTGCGATAAAGGTGGCATGTCTGTTAAGGCAACAACAGTTTCCTAGAAGAGTGGATCCATCATTATTATAAAGGCTGACATGAAAATCTGTCAATTTCATCAGTAGGTCAACTACTTACGTTGTCAAAAAACGCTCTGTGTCTGACAGCCGATATTGCGTGACCATTCACCGCTATTTAAGGAAACCAAAGCTTAAGCTCGTCACACTAAATTTAACACACCATATAATTCATTTTGTCTGGAAGAGTAGCCAATGATTAATGGTTTTGATACTTTTACTAATATTTCCTCATCCTGTTACTAGGATTGCAGACAAATTGATATCGATTACGGTTAGCGATCGGAATGAAGCTGTCGGAGTTCTGGAATGACTGTTCGGAATATCGGAACAAATATTTTCAGAAGATTGATTGTTGTAAAATGTTTTGATTTCGACCAATATTAATTGCATGTCCGGGAATATTTCATTTACAAACTCGTTATAATTTGTTATCGAATGTACTTTCTATATTTTCTAATAAAATAGCGAGGGAATATTTCTGCTGAAATTGAAAGTATCGATTTTTCAAAAGATTGCAGTGCTTGATATTTTTTTGACGTGTTGAATTAATATCAGAGAGGTAATTCTCGTAATTTTAAGATCGTTCACAGTCTGATCTCAGTCTCAATCTGTCAAAAATACCTCTAATTTCCCTACATTTTGATGAGTTTTTGACATTTGTTTGTCGCCGAGATGAGTTTTAAATTACGAGAATTGGCCTTCTGTTTTTTGTAATATCGAGGAATTTTATTTTCAGATAGTGAAAAAAAAACTCAATTCTTTCGTCTTCTTATTTGTAATAAAAATAATTGCGATCGATGTGGGAATAAGATCATTAATTTCAAATCATTGTGCTAAATTTCTCTCCGTTTAACAACCCACATTTAGTGACCATCACTCAGTGGTATAATTTGATAGTAATTAGTGTGACCGAAAGGGGCTTGCCCCATTTTAGTTTGGCAGCAAAAACAGAGAAGAAGGCTTAGTTCAGATTTATGCGTACTGCAAAATGTTTGTACAATTAGGGAACTATAAATGAGGTCGTTTGTTTTACAAAACGAATGCGTTGTTTAATTAATTTTTGTGTTTGTGAACATTAATAAGTTAAGGTCTATTGGAAAAGCGTGTCCCTAAAGCTTTCAATAAAAAACTGGAATTAAGGGAAGTCCCTTTAATCCTTGTTTTTCCCTTTAGTCCTTTATTGACCGAGCCAGAAAATTTGGATTGGCAAAGCATGTGTCATAAAACACATGTTTTGCTATACCAGAATTTTGTAGATCATGATTACGATTTTTGTAGTTAGCTTAGTTTTTTTTTAATTTTTGTAACTAGAATTGTGCCTGATTTTCCGAAAAAAAAAAACTATTTTCAACTTCTTATTTACTTACCCAGTTAAAAATATATCGTTTAAAATCTATTATCGCATACTCTTCTATAAAAGCTCATTTTCTCATTGTACGTGAACGTATGAAACTTGATACTCCAGCTTCAAAATAGGCTAGTGAACTGTCAGGCTTCATTTTGCTCTGCCCGTCGGCGTCGGCTTACATAACGTATACTAACATTACTATATTTACGTAACATTTACTATATTTTTAATAAGAAAAAAACTTCCCTGACGATATAATTAGGATATTGTATCTGTGACCCAGAATAGGTACCATTGAAGTCCTAGCATAATAATTATGTTGAGAGTGTTTAAGCCAGTTCCCCTTGATAAGTTAATTCTAGACATTTTGTAGTTCTTGAGCAGTGTCCTCTCTATTACCTTTCTGTTTTAATTTATAACCTCTCACCTGTCGGAAAAACAAAATTTGATTTATAACAATAGAAAAAGTAATTGTGTCTCATTAGTCACAATTGAACTCATAAAGTACGTAATGTAATGTATGATTAATGAAATAGATATAAAAATAACTCGGCTGTGCAATTTCAAAACCTAGCAACCGACATTTCTAAAAAAAATTCGGTGTTTTTTAATGTCAGTTGCTGGGTTTTGAAATTGCACAGCCGAACTGCATCATTAGACTACTCGGTAGTGCCCAGTTGATGGCAATAGGCTCGCTCCCTATTACATTGGACTCAAACATAACTGGCGATGGTGAAATGAAAGTGTACTACAGCAGCCTAATTGCGGAACGCCAAATCGTCAAATGATTCTGATCAGTTGGCTTCATTTCTATCACAATTGGCTTCATTTTACGATTTTCGAATTGCGAAACTCTAGTTTATTATGAAACCAATTATGAACGTTAAGGCCCTGCGCAGAAACTAGAGTTTCGCAATTCGAAAATCGTAAAATGAAGCCAATTGTGATAGAAATGAAGCCAACTGATCAGAATCATTTGACGATTTGGCGTTCCGCAATTAGGCTGCAGGTACACCTCAGCCTAACCTTTCGGGGATGCATGAAGTTATATGTTATGTTATCACACTAATATTATAAAGGCGAAAGTTTGTGAGTGTGTGTGTGTTTATATGTTTGTTACTTCTTCACGCTCAAACGGCTGAACCAATTTTGATAAAATTTTGCATGGAGGTAGCTGACACCCTAGATTAACATATAGGCTACTTTTTATCCCGATATTCCCACGGGATCGACATTTACACGGATGAAACCGCGGGGCGCAGCTAGTAATAAAATAAACAAAGCTTTGTTCCGGAATCTTTAAAGTAATGTTTGTAGGTAGCACCATTCGTACAGTAATAATAAGAATAATTTACATCTCTCAAAAACATAATTTCGGCTTTTGCACGTACTTTTTAATCCTTATATTAACCGCCAAACGCTAACTCCACCTCAAAGGAACATGTGAGCTTAGAGCTCTTTCAAACATGTCATATTTTGGATTTACCTTTTAGGTTGCCAGAATTCCACAAGCTTCAGGCTGCTTTAGGTTAACCAAATTTTTGTGGTTTGACGTTAAGCTCAAAATCTGGAAACGCAAAGTGAATGTATATTTAAAGCCCTTGTACCTGACTATTATAATTTCCTTTGAGGTGTAAGCAGAATTATTGTTAGCATATCTGGGACATTTTACAATGTTTGCATTGTAGATAAAAAAAGTAAACAATTTTTTGAAAATAGACGAACTTATCTCGTCCTCAGCCACATTATAACTTATACTCGTATTATAAAACAAACAAGTTACTCTCTTGCAAAAAAAATCAGGATTATGAGCTTTTCGTGCCGAAATGAGTTAGGAAGACTGTAAAATACCTACCAATTCTTTCCTAGCTCAGACACTGGGAAGTTCTAAGTGTTCTCTTTGAAACTTCGACGTTCAACTGTATTTGATTCCCCTTATTCAAATTAAGAGCGTTTACGACGTACGGCATTTCATACAAACTTTCAAGCCCTTTTTTTTTTTCGAAATGAATGAACCGATTTTAGTAAAACTTCGTATGCATAAGCAGGATACAAAGGTCTAAGAAAGTTAAAAAAGTTAAGAACATTTTCGAAAAATAGTGTTACAGCCAAATTAGACCGATTTTAAATTTTCCATAGAAACAGAGATTTCCAGTTATCTTTTTTTAAATAAGACATTTCGAAAATGTTCTTTACTAACTTTTTATTAGACCTTTGTACCCTGTTTATGCGTATGCGGTTTCATTAAAATCGGTTGCATCATTTCGAAAAACAAGGGCTTGAAAGTTTGTATGAAATGCCGTACGTCGTAAAGGTTCTTAATGCATTTTGACTAATGTTACACTCAAACTACACCAAAGCGATGAATTTCCGTTTGATACCATAATAACTGTCACAACTTCAGACTCGGTACTAGTTATTATCTTGGCCATTAATAAGTCAATAGTATGACGTCACACTCATGTGGCATGTCGTGACGTTGTATAGGCGACAATCTAAAGGAAGTATTGATTCCCTCGTAGTTATTTCATGCAGAAATACATATTTCAAAAGGCGGGTAGTTATCAAATATGTATGCGCTGCCAATGAATGGTGTTTTAGACAGATTAATGTCGGTCAGGTTATGTAAGTGTTTTATTCGTACTGTCTACGAAACAATAATTTTTATCGTCCATGCAATGTTTTACGTTTTTGTTTTATTGTTATTTTGAATGTGCATTGTGTGCTTTTATTATTTATAACGTGATGATTTTATCGTGGATGTCCACCTCACGGCAACACGATGACACTGAAAGAAAGAATGAAAATACATTTACTTAGTATAGACTAAAAGACACAATACACCAAATACTTAGGTAGGTACATCAAATAAAAAAAAATAAAAAACCAAAAAAAAAAAAACAATTAAATCATCATCTGCCTAGCCTTTTTTCAACTATGTTTGGGTCGGCTTCCAGTCTAACCGGATGCAGCTGAATACCAGTGTTTTACATGGACCGACTGCCTATCTGACCTCCACAACCCAGTTAATGGGTAATACGATACCCCTTGGTAAGACTGGTTGTCCAACTTTGGGGCTTCTGACGACCCGTAACGACTGTCAAAGATCCACAAATCGGTGTGGTCTTGTAAAAACGGTCACCCATCCAGGGACCAACCGCGGCAAGCGCAGCTTAACCTGATCGATCGACCCGTGCTGTTATTACTTAGACATAAGCCCCCTCCGAACAAAAAGTATTCATTCAGTATTGTATAAGAACGGCCGCTGTACATAACCTAAACTTACAGGTTGTGTAAACTTATACAATACGATTACGTTTAATCAGCACCATTATTTACCTTGTTTGTTCACCACTGGTAAGATAATAATATAATCGTGTTTTCTCAGTTACCGTGTAGTCTTAGCTATGTATGAATGGGTTGTTCGTACGAGGTTCTCATCAATTTCCCCTGAGAGTAGTATGAGACGACTAAGGAATTGCATTCATCAGGAGTTAGATATCTCGTGGGGATGGGTATCTTGTTCGTAACTCAAGCTATTTTCTTGTCTGGGAAACAATTTCCTACACTAACGTGTATACTTGTAAAGGCATTTAATTTGCGATGTGTACCGACATGGTTAGTGATGAAAATTTTAGTGTTCATACACTACACTTTTCCAAGAGCTAATGTACTTACACGTACATATTTTATTACAATTGCTTGCGCGCTTTTAGAATAGATGGGTACCTACAAAAAGTTAAATTAATTAATTTCCACATAATAATCCAGACGAGTGTTTAATTAATCTTTTACTTAGCGTGTCGATGACATAAATAACACGTAAAAATAAATATGCTTAGCTTTTTAAATTAGTTTGGCCAGAAATTCAGCAACGCGACCGTTCACTGACGCAGTCATTAGGACTTCATTTATTTATTTTAATTAAAACGGTTTAAAACCAATTACATTAATTAAATACAAAAAGACACACACAAAAGAAACACAAAAGAGAATCATCAAGTAAAAAATAAAAAAAAAGTTAACAACACTTTCATACATCCCTCTCACAGTACTTCTGACATGCCGACAAAATCTTCGTCCACTGGTCCACAAACAGATCGTTTGTTGGATTAGAGTCCAAAAGATGATTAAGTGCGGCCAGAGTACGTGGTATTGGGGACTTAGCTCGCACAACTGTGCGACATGGAGGCACAGCAAACAGCCTGTGCTTTCTGCCGCGGCAGTAGTTGTCTGGCACAAAGAAGCGGGCCAGCACAGCATTTAGGTCAGGCGCGTCAATAGTGCCACGGAGCGTCTTACAGGCTATGGTAAGCTGGTCTTTTGCTCGCCTTACCTCTAACGGACTAATAAATTGATCATTAGAAACTGTAAGTTCATAACACCTGTTAAATAGTCAAGTTTATCACCATAATTACATTTACCTCTACCTATAATAATAAAACATTTTCGGTGTTAAAATTCAAAATCTCCATTATATTCAGGTCTCATCGTTAGAGTGGTCCGCACCCATGACAAAAATGACATGGGCGTTTTCTGGTCACGCACAACATAAAACATAAAAACAAAATTAAACCATATCTCTTGCGAAATAAAAGCTATTTTTGTACAGACGTGTTTCTAAGCCAACGACCTCGCTGCAGTAATTACGGACGAAGATAACAGGCCAAAATAAATTGTGATTTAACACAGTTGTAATTTCATTAATAGGTATCTATGTTGAACCCCCTTTACGGAAAAGTTTGGTGAATTAAAAATAATGGGTAAACGTTTCCTTTAAATGTAAATAATATAATGTTTAAAAAACTCACGGAGGTATGGAAGGCCATTAGTTTGCAAAAAAACATAATTTCATAAAAAAATAAAGGTACTAAATGGAAAGAGTGATGTTCGGACTTCAGCCGATTTATTCTTTAAACATCTCACAATGAAAATTTAGCTGAAGTGAGCTAGAAGTGAGCTGTCAATAGTGTCAATTCCTGGCATCAGCATCAGGTGAAATGACAGCTCATTTCAATCTCACTTCACTTAAGTTTTCATAGTGAGATTTTTACAGAATAGACCGTCTGATCCTAAGCGCGAAACAGTCGCGTGACCAAAATTATCTAGCGGCATGTAGCTACCCTGGAATAGAAAATCGATGATGCGTAAAAATGTAGTAAAAATCATGTTAGATAGAGAGAGAGAGAGAGTGTGTACACTATAGTCTAACAGTTATATAGTAGTAGTAGTGGTAGTTAGTCGACAGAACAGAGTAAACTTGCGTCAAAAATGTTACGCAGTAGATTTATGACAACTTGGACAAGGAGATTCCGCACCTTCTTTTTTTAAAAGATACACATTCTGGCTGAACCTAGTCGCAGGTGTATGCATAGTCTTACAATAAAATTATGTATAAATAATTTTACCTTTATTCATCATGTTTAACTCATAAAGCACCCTGTACAAAGGCTAATACATAAATTGACAATTGATCGCAATTCCTTTTATTTTGACAGTTTAGCCACTTCATTGCTTTATTTATGTCGTTGAGCAGACGAATTTTTCAAACGTATGAAGCAATGGTTTAGGAATTTCCTTCAAAATTTTTAGATTGTGATTACAAGGATGTTACGCAATCATGGTACTGATGCCTGAGTAGATAACGTGAATTAAAATTTATAAAATGTGAATCACATAATAATATGTATGTAGAATTGTTTTCTAGAATTAGAAGTACAAACTTTAATTTCAAGAATAAACTTTAAAACTCCCGTGAGCTATCTGTAACTTAAGCAAATAAATGTTTGCTGCTTTACGGGAAATCTTGTCAAAGTCAAAGCATTTATTTCAAATAGGCACATAAAAGGCACTTTCAACGTCAAAATTTACATTAAAATAGATTGATTCTAGTCGCCCCTTCCAAAAGGTAGTTTTCGTATGGAGAAGAATGGGCAAGAAACTCCACCGTTACTCTTTTAATAGATTAAATCTTTTACACTAAAAGATTTGTAGATTTAATCTTTTACACTAAAAGATTTGTAGATTTAATCTTTTAGGTACACTAAAAGATGAAGAAATAAACTCCACCCCTGATGAACCTGATATGTGTGCTTTTGGAGTGAAAGCATTATATTTTAATGTCGCTCTACTTTTCCTTAATCCACTGAAACATATTTCACAGAATGATAAGCATCAGGCACACTGGACATGAATATATGGACATACCCACGTCCTACATGTCTAATAATAAAGGTATGTATGCATTTGCCAAATACCTGTGGTTCAAGTTTTTAATGTCAGCTCAACATCTTTACATGAAATGACGTTTGTTTTCTTCTAAAGTGTAGGCAGAGGTGGATTGACTGTGTAGTAGGTATATCCATATTTTACTAGTTAAGGCTGGAGTAGGTACGCGGGACGTGACTCTATTAGAACAATTTCTATGAAAACTGCATACTCGTAGAAATGAATCTACAAGAATCGCGTCGCACAGTAGCGTCGCGCCTGTCTGCGGGAGCCTTTATGTTTAAGCCCTATTTATGATATGCAGCTTATTATTATTCGGGTACCCATCCGAATTGCAAGCTGCTACTGGGAATTTCCTAAAACCTACCTATCCTATTAATACTTTATTCAACCTGAGAATCGAACCCAGGACCCACTCAGTAGTCGCGCCTGCCACCGCTGGACCAACAAGGCAATCTATCTGGTCCAACAGAATTTAATTAAAAACTGTAAAGTTTATTTTATAGAGAGAGAATATTTTTTAATAATTGAAATGCAGACACAAAGTATTACATCTACCACAAAGATGAGCTAGGATAACGTTTGAAATGAAACATTAAATTGGATTTTAATCTCATTCTCATAGAATGTCAGGCGTAACTTTATTAAAAGTTGCTATGTCTCGGGGAGAATAATTTAAATACCGTTTATGAACCTAAATCAGAGTTTTTAACTAAAGTCTAAGTGCTTGGCCAGACTGGCAGCGCGGGGCGGGGAGCGGCGCGGGTTCGGGAATGCGCGCGATCTGCCTATCCGCAGTCGAGCGCTGCTTCGTTCTGACTGTTGTCGTGTCCAGTGTTTGTCAAAATATAATATAGATGAAGAAGACTTATTTTTACTAGAAAAAATCTCGAATTAGTTTGAGAACTCTGGTCCCTGTGTGGGCCGCCCCGCACTCACTGCGGCCACTTGTATGAATGAGCTATGGCGTGAGTTGCCGTGCCCACTATGAACGCTCAAATGAAGTTCTTATGTTTGATTTTTACAGAATAGCACTACTGTGCAAGCTACAAAGGGTGACCACTGAAGATCAGCGCTGTGCCGTGGATTCCCATAACAAAGCATTATGCCTTCTTGTCACAGTCACGACGTGCTTAATCAGCCACAGCTGGGGCACAGGTCTCCTCTTTGTGAGAGGGAGTGGGCTATAATCCTCCATGCGGGCCCAGTGCGGCTTGGTAAATGTCACATGTCTTCGAATTTTTGTTTCTAGGACAGTTTCCTAACGATGTTTTGAGAGCAATGGAGATGAAATAATTTATACATAGTGCCTGTCCAAAAAAATAAAAAGGAAAGGATTCGAATCTACGACGTACCTACACCTCGTAAGTCGCAGCCGTTACCAATGAGTCAGTGCAACTGCCGAGTTTTACTGACTGTGTTTCTAAGTATCTTACTTATCTTTTTAAGTGCACGTGTTTCTTTAACAAATAAGTGTTTCTTTATTTTA
This sequence comes from Amphipoea oculea, assembly GCA_945859645.1. Taxonomy (NCBI): domain Eukaryota; kingdom Metazoa; phylum Arthropoda; class Insecta; order Lepidoptera; family Noctuidae; genus Amphipoea; species Amphipoea oculea. The sequence goes on from OX243876.1 coordinate 10,838,181, forward strand.
TCTTTTTTTTTTGGAATACTCGAACGCATGCAGTTGTTGAAACTACCGCCACGTTTTTGGACAAGAAGAAGTTGAAGAAAAGCCAACATTTAAATCGAACGTCAAATCGGATCCTAAATCCAATACGTTACCAGACAATACTGCATGTCATCGAGCGGTTTCTATTTTTGGTAACGCGCCAAGCCTGTATTTCTTTTTTTGGCAACTCTAGTGGCCGTTTTCCGTGCTACAGAAAATATTTCAAGCTATCGTATAGCTATTAGCTACCTGATTTTAAGTTCCCGTACACGAAAGCATAACAGTTTAATTTGGCAATCGAGGATTTATAAATGACAAATTGCAGTAGCTCTAGTACATACTCCAAAACTATGACGTAATTCTAAGGTGGTTACTAATTAATGGTCTAACACTTCAACAGCTAGACATAAAGGAAATAAAGATTTAATTATTCTTCGCTAGTTATATATTTACTAAAACTTTAAGCTCGAGTAGAAAAACAAGTAGAAAAATCAAAATCAGATCAAAAGTCATTTATTCAAATTAGGCTGAGAATCAGCAATTTTGAACGTTAAGACTAAAGACAGTCCCCCAAAACGCCCGCCCTTCACCACTTTCTAGTGCTTTCGCTAGGAAGAAGTTGCGCAACAAACTCCTCAGCTGAATTTTATTGTTTATTTTATTTTTGATTTAATTTTTTATTTTTGGCAAGTTCTAAAATAATGTCTTTAATTATCATATTATATTATTGTAACAAATTATTATGTCATTTGTGATCAGTTTTTCAATATACAGGGTGTTACGAAAAGGGTATATCAATACAAACGGGTTGAAGAGTGTATCTGGTCTAGAATCTCTATACAAAATTTCAGCTCAAAAGCAGTAACTTTGAAAATGCTTAATATTTCTTTATTTCGATAATTTATTAAATTGAAATCATAAAAAACGTGTCACCGTACTACGAGTGTCATTATCCATTAGCTGTAGTGTGTCTGTGCGCCTAGTGCACGAACATCACGCCACCGCGCGCCAGTGCAGCGCCGTGATGTCGAAATAAAAAAATATTAAGCGCTTTCCAAGTTAATGCTTTTGAGCTCAAATTTTGTACAGAAGATTCTAGACCAGATACACTCTTCAACCCGTTTGTATTGATATACCCTTTCCGTAACAACCTGTATATTTTTTAATCTACAAAATGTTAACATCTCTACTCGATGTTAACATCGCTATTTTTAAGTTTTTATTATTTGAGGGTTTGGGCGCTTTCGCCTAGTTCGGCTACAGATGTCTAATTCATTTGTAACAAGAAATTATAGCATATAAGTAATAATAATATGGTATGTGTATCATTGTAAAAAAATATTGAATAAAGTTATATTATTATTGTTAACAAGAATTGATGGTCTGTTATTAGAGTCTAGCCACCTTATTTATAAACATTAATTTACTTTAAGCAACGTTTATAAATAAGTTGACATGATAATACGTGATTTAGCTTCAACACGGGATATCTATGAGCTTCATCATAATTCATTTGGATGTTACGGGCCTAATGTTGTCCCGAACATTTGGCAGCGAGTATGTTAATTAGGTCCTGCAATCGGACCGATTTGACTTAATTACATTGATGTAATTTCCAACCTGGTAACTGTGATTTGAGAGCAGTGGTGGCCCAGTGGTATCGGCCGCGACTTACGAGTTGTAGGTCGTAGGTTCGAACCCAGACAGGCGCTTTACTTTGTGTAAATTATTTCATCACCACTGCTCTCAAAACGGTGAAGGAAAACATCGTGAGGAAACCGGCATGTCCTAGAACCAAAAATTCAAAGACATGTGCCATCTACCAACCCGCACTGGGCCCGCGTGGTAGATTACGGCCCACTCCCTCTCACAGAGAGGAGGCCTGTGTCCCAGCAGTGGGAACATTATAGGCTGATGATGATGATGATGAACTGTGATTTTAGTTTTCGGAGCAGAAGTCAAATCATTATCTATTATTGTCTAGAATTCTAGGTTACTTTTATGATACGGTTAATGTTTTTTTGTGGTCTATTTTATAAAATATTTAGATTAGCCGTCAATTGTCAGACTTTGTTTATATTTAAAAAAGAACCAAAGGTCTACTTACCTTTATTTTTGTTAAATAGTTCCTATGGTTTTTATTGCGTCTTTCTTTGTGCCAAATATCAACCAAATCCCTGAAACTGTTTATGTGTTATTGAGTTACAAACATCTTCACATACGTTCACATTAAAAATAAGTAACTACTATTACCTAGATTAGGCAGGAAGGGTTAGTAAGGTACCAATTTTGAGACCATACATAAAGTCTATTCTTATGTATGGTCTTATGCAAACTTGTGTTTCAAATTAAACAAATGTCAACTTTATTTAAATGGTAATTACGTTGATTTCAGAGTGACTAGCACTATTGAAACAGTTATAAAAATGTTTGAAGTTGTAGCGTAAACTGAACTTTATTGTCTAGGATTTAAAGTTATTTTTCCATAAACTCATATTTGTTTACATTTTTGGCAAATGAATCGCGGACGCAGATTACTTACATAAACTCACGCTTTCTTCCCATGCGGGTAGGCAGAAACTTCAGAACACCACGCTACAATCCTTAGATAATATTCCTTTTGAGAGTAGTTTATCCGATAATGGTGACATTTTGGCACATGTAGGTAAACGTGCTAGCGCAATGTATAATTTCATTCGAAAGACACTTTTGTAATTATATTAATCTTTGTGGAATATCACATTTCCAAAATCAGTAACATCTATTTCAGTAATTCGTATTGCACACATACATACATACATAATCAGCCTATAATGTTCCCACTGCTGGGACACAGGCCTCCTCTCAGTGAGAGGGAGTGGGCCGTAATCTACCACGCGGGCCCAGTACGAGTTGGCAGATGTCACATGTCTTCGAATTTTTGGTTCTAAGACATGCCGGTTTCCTCGCGATGCGTCGATTCGTGTTGCATAGTGTTGTGATAACTATTTCGGTGAAAGTATGCGAAACAACAAAACATTAATAGAACAATACCGAAACACGGAATCATTCAAGTTATGTTTGAGTTGTACAATGCACAAACTATGCAAGTAGCAAGTCGAGTTTGGTTTGCATCCAAAGTTTGCATTGCCTGCAATTAAAACGTTCCAGTTTAATGCTCAGAATTGAATAGCTTATAACATTCACTTACAGTTTTATGGAGGTGTTTGTCATGCCAGTAAAAACTTCCTAAGTCCAAGAGAAATGGAGACTAAACGAAACATTAAGAACACGTGGGCCAAAACGGACACGATTTATGAAAGTGACCTTTGGGAGGACGGAAGGACCTTAGCGCTATTTCTGCTTTTAGTATAATAGTTAAAATAAATGATGTGATGACTGGTATGCTGCTAAATATAATTAAAAATAAGAACTGCGGACATCTAAGAAATAAATAACAAAGGAATTTATTCATTTTAATTTATATTTTTATAATTGTGATTTACGAATGATTCGTTTTATGTGAATTTTCGTGTACAGTAATTGGTAAATACATATGTAAGGTCTAGCCGCGCTAAATTTACCAAAGATGTAAACAACAATGGACGCTCGAAATTGAATAAAATCGATATACAAGAACATTTACTTTAAGTAATGTTGTGACTGTTCTTGTATATCGATTTTATTCAATTTCGAGCGGCCATTGTTGTTTACATCTTTGGCAAATTTAGCGCGGCCGGACCTTATATACAAGAACCCATACCTGTGAAATTTTATTATTTAATGTACAATGCTGTTAGGGTACCTATTTTAAATAAATAAACAAAAGCAAGAAAATATTCTAGCAGATATAAAACCTCACATGATAATAATATGCCTCATGCTTCGTTAAACCTGACAAACAGTGTTGGCAGAAAAACTTAGTGCTCAACGCTTTAATGCAGTTTGATTAAACGCTAACATTCCAAAGCTTTTGTGAAAAATTGGACCGAGAAGATTTTGTTTGTTTTGAAGAATCCCCGTCTCGTCTGCTGCTATTTTTATTACAACTTTACTTTGCTTTGAAATACGAGAGATGCGAAAATGGATTGCGTTTTTAAGTTTAATCAAGTTTTTGCTAACTGGTTTTTACGTAATTGATTAAACAACGATACATCAAAAGGGATAAAACTAAAAGATCCAGAGAGAGATGCAGTCTATTTTAAAATTATATATTAATAATAATACCATCCTATTATTGTCCCACTCCAAGGCATAGGCCTCTTCTCAGAGAATACTCGAACATTGATCACAAACAAACGATTTCAATTAACTACAATTACAAAATGTCATTCAATATTAATTACGATAAAAAATCTTTCAAAATAATTTATTATTCAAGGTGATAAGTTACGAGTAAGCCTAACTTGAAATACTACTTTCGTATAAATCATTCATAACAACCGAGTAATTTATATTAAATTCTTGTAAGCTGATAGTGTCACTTGAAATAATAAATGCCTATTCAGTTGTAAATCATTAGTTACAGTTACCTATAAAACATGTTTTTAAGTTACGTAAGTTAAAAATGAAGGCTCGTTATAAAATAAAAAAAATAAGGTTTATAAATTATGAATTATAAACACGAACGGTCGCTATCAAAAAAGCATAAGGGCGTCCATACATTATATAATTTTTATTTTTTCGAAGACAGGTGACATCTATTAACCCTCACTGGGCCCGCGTGGTGGATTATGACCCATTCCCTCACTGAGAGGAGGCCTGTGTCGCAACAATGGGAACGTTATAGGCTGATTATATTGTTGTTGTTATTGCGCATGATGAACAAATTCAATTAATACAATGCACTAGTATTAATTGAATTTGCGTGGGGCAGGTACAACTAAAAACTGAAAAAAAAAAATACAAAAAATATAATCGACTTCAAAAAAAAAAACACTACAAAGTGATAAACAAATTTAATTTCGGAAGTCGTTTGTACTTTTGAAAAAAAGTTTTTTCTTCCTAGAAATTACCGTGAACAAGAAAAAAACATCGAAGTACATTAAGAAAGTTTGATTGCTTTTCGAAATTTTAAGCTGCCTGTGATAGGGCAAACTTAAAATTAAACATGGGTAGGTGCTCGCACAAATCTGATAAGCAATATGTGGTTAAACTTCCGAAGAACACATAAATCAAAGTTCGGGAAGATACATATCAAATAGATGGCTCAGGTTCGTGGTCGATGCTGTGATAATTTGTAAGTGCTTCTAAACCACGCGTAGGTACGTGATATTATAATAATACATAACTTTATCTAGTCATACTATTTACAAAAGTGAAGGAGATTAAGAAGACACTAAAATATAATGACGTCCTTAAAAAGTAATCTTTATTTAAGGCACAATACAAATAGATTTTGGTAAACCTGTTAAGCTATCAGTGTATTTAACTAACTGGTAGTAGATCAATGTAAAATTTTAAATAACATTAATTAGTAACAAGGCATCAGTCGCGATGTTTATGTAAAGAATCATGAATCACTGTAATTATTTGGAAACGCAAGTACAATGTAATAAAACATTCAGATAATATTGAAAACCTCGACTAGATTGATCACCCAAAATGTTCAATTTAAATAATTTATAGCATTGAAATGCTAAAGCTTACTCCATGGATATTTCTTAGTTACAATAAATCACAAAATATATTCCTTTGTGAAATATCCGTTCTATTGTAGAAGCTGAAGTAGCAAATTGGCAATGAACAATTTTTCATTTCCTCAAAAATGAAGCAGTTTACCGAATTGGCGCCAATCCAAAATATTGGTATTAGTGGAATAAAATAATTTTAAAGTGGGTAGTAGACCAAAATAGTCCCTAAGTACAAGAAAAGTGATGACTAACACTTGTAATACTCATTTGGGCATTTTATATGGAATGCTTTAGTGTGCATAAAGACGAAGGACAACAAACGACAACGACAAAGGCAAGTGCGACCGTCGCCGAACGTCGAGGGCTGCAGACGGCAACGTGCCGCTCATGTAGTTCAGTACGGTGCTCCAATTATACACGAGCGGCATATTGTTGACGGCAGCCTACGACGTCTTCACGGCTGCATTTGCCTAATTTGTCGACGCGTGTCGCTCGTGTGTTTGCACACTTATCCATAACGTTCACGGTTTTGCATTCCACTCGAGTGCCTTTAGTTTAATTCCTTTCCTTGTTTGTTAAAATTATCCTCATCTTCATCATACGATGGCTTATATCAAACAATCTCTTCACAAGACATTTCCAATCCATCGCCAACATTGTTTTCACAATTTATCTTCCATCAGCAATCATTGCTAACAAGAAAGAAGGTAATCTACCGGTTCACTAGCTTCCCATTTTTTGGTATATTGCACAGATCCTTGGCGTCGTAGGCGTGATTTATAACTTTGTTTACTTCCAAAATATTCACTTTTGATACAGAAGTGACTCGATTTGTTGAGCATTGCAAATGGTGCGAAAACTTAAGGTTATTGATGATTGTGTTATTTGACACTGTTATAGAAGTTTGGTGCTATAAGCCTAAGTATTTTTAACATTGTATATCCGAGTTCATTACTAGGATCTAGTTTATTTTCACCATGTTATTTTGGATCAATTTTGTCAACCCTTTCATCTCAAACTATACCCTAATACCCCTATACCATAAATTATTGTAGTTGATATCACTACACGTCTCCCAGGTGATGTAAAAAATAAAATTTATGCCGTAATTCCCTCCTTATCCCCTGTCATTTATTTCAGGGTAGCAATGACACAACTCCAAGTGAATGGTCCATCCCAACATATTTTGCGGCTGTATCCCAGTTTACGAGTTATCTGGGCATTTGGATGGACGCTATCGGACATTATTTGATGGCTGATTTATGATATTTGCTCCTGTGGCCCGTATTGATACACCTAAATATACAACGAACCTTTGTTGATAAATAATAGGGCTGGGATCGAGGTGTTTTATGGCCTCCGTATTTGCAGGTTCAAAATGGTTTTCGGTGTCAATTTGGTAATGGAAGGAAGCAGGATTACTGATGCTTGTAACACAAAATCACGTACAATTTTCTGATTTATTCGAGTACGGATTTCAACTTCGTTTAACCGGTCAAGCCCCGCGCGTTACCGATCGGTGACAAAACAATAGACAATCAATTGTGTCTCATTAGCGGAGCTTGACAGATCAAGGTCTTAACAGCGCAACGATACTAATGTGATTGGATATGTGAGCTACTTCTCAAATATCCAAAAATCTCACATATGCGATTATGAAAAATCAACGGGTTAACTTTACTTCTTCATGGTTTTAAAGATCAATACCCTCTTTGCGATGTCCGTATTTGACCCGTCTATCATAAAATACCATGCAGTGACCAAGCACTTTAAATTATTGTGATATGGATAGACATAAAATGTCAATTCAAAATCAAGTTATTTTATTTCTCATAAACCTACATAGGCGTTAATGAAACGTCAGAAGCGCACGCGAAGTGCACGGTTCCATTTGGTCGTTTCTTTTGGAGAAGATCCGGTAAAAAACTCCACGGTTACTCTTTTAAAAATAATTGGCTTTTATATTTTTTTAATAACAGTATTAATAGCTATGGGAGGACAGTGTACGCCTGTCAACAAGTACCAAATATTTAATAAAATAAAAAATGGTCTACTAATCTACAGTCTACAAGGCCTACAACGTTCTCACATCAAAATTCGAACGTTTAATAATATTTCTGACACAGAGCGACCCTTGTCCAAAAAGGTTGTACTGGCCATTATAAATGAAAATCTAAAAAATAATTTAACGCTTCATAACACTTTAGTATATTTAGGTAGGTTCTTCGATTATACACAGGTTTAATCATATCATAATAGTCTAAATATAGTATAGTTACAGAACAATACCTTTAGAGGTATTACTAAGCTCCAGAATATACTAAGAGCGTCCGTGCGTATACAACCATGAATCATTAACATGGGAGATCATGTTTATTATGTCACACCAAATAGTATTAATACTGTGAATTAACATCAATTAGGTATGTGTCATTGATACGTGATACGTGAGTTAAGGCGCAGATATACGACTTCTAATGATGTTAAATTCAATATCACGTCTAATCGACCGGACTGATTTCTTTGAAAAAAATAAATGTTATACTAGACCATTTGCTTCGTAATTTGATATGTGAATATTTGCAATTATATTTTTTTAACATAGTGTAATTAATTTGTAAAGTAATGTTATCGCGGACATAAAAACGATAATCACGCAAACACTATCGGGTGTATTTTCATAAAACTTTCACCATCTAAAAGACAATTTAATTCCCCGAATTTTAGTATACGGTTTTTATTTGTTTGGTGTTTGAGAGTTTTTGTAAATAGATAATTGCTTCATATTCGCAATAAATTACCACGGTTGTGTCATCGCGCTTCTCTTTCTTTTCTATGCAGTCCGACAGTGACCGCGCTTTAGGTCGTGTAGTCGCCTTAACACTTTGGTATGCGTCACACTAATCTGTAATCTATACATAATTATGAATTTAAGTCTCTTTTCGTGTGTTTGTCTGACCGCGTTGTTCTTTTAAACTACGCAATCAGATTTTTATGTGCTTTTCACAATAATTTAGAAAAATTATTTCGGAAGTTATGAGGAACAGGGTGTAAAATTCACTCATCTTCCATATCTGGTAGGCTACTGCCCGACGATGTCGGTACGTTGTATATAATTATGCTGGTTGCGTGGAAAATCTGCTTGCGCGATGCACGTGCCGTCAATGTGATGCGTAGTTCGCATGTGGCGATGTAGATGCCGCCACAGGTTTATGGTTTACATTTATATTAAACTTAGATAATTATATTAAAAAAAATCTCAATGTTTTGTCAAGTCGTAAAAACCGTGCGAATCTGGGGCAGGTCGCTAGTCCTTGATAAGGAGGACTATATTCAACACTGATATTTTTTTATTATGAACTAGCTGACCCTGCGAACTTCGTACCTCCTCAGAATTAAATAATGTGACAAAGTTCAATAGACACGTGGCGCCATCTATTATCGTAATACTCGTAACTTTATTGTTGTTTTCCTCGGGAACAGCACTTTTTTTCGGGATGTAAGATTTTTTTCCCTATGTCCGTTTCCATACACCTGACAACGTATATGCAAAATTTTAGGATGATCGGTTTAGTGGTTTAGGCGTGAAAGGTAACAAACAAACTTACTTTCGAATTTATAATCCAAACTAATATTATAAATGCGAAAGTAACTCTTTCTGTCTGTCTGTCTTTTCTTCACGCCTAAACTACTGAACCGATTTGTGTGAAATTTGGTATAGAGATAGTTTGAGTCCCGGGGAAGGACATAGGATAGTTTTTATCCCGATATTCCCACGGGATCGACACTTATGCGGGTGAAACCGCGGGGCGCAGCTAGTATTTATATATAGTTAGGATTCCTGAGTAGGTAACCGACTGTCGGGATTTGATGCGAAGAAAAAGTGTTAAGTTTGGACGGGTCTGAAAAGAGACAGATCAAAGAAAAGATGGATGGATTGTGTAAAACATGATATTTTAGCTAGGGAATAAACACTGAGATGACGGCTGATGTTACTGCTCCAACCTTAACAAAATAAGATAAGGAGAGAAGGATGGATATAGAATTCATAACTGGCCATAGAATATTATTGAATATTCACTTTATATTATTCTACTCCGAAGAAGGAAGTCGCTGAGTTTGGTAATAAGATCGAATAAATTTCTCATTTCCATTCATTAGCTTTATGGTACGCAAAGACGGAAACTGATTTAATAAATTATTTATTGACTATATTGATCTATTGTTACAATAATTATATCCTAAATTCATGACATGACACCAAGTCATGAATTAAGGATATTATGACCCGCGCCGTTTTGATCCTGTCCTTTGTCTATTTTGTATAAAGAATATACAATGCTTTATTAAAAATTTTTACAACGAATTAAAATCTATTCATTCGTACTATATTTGATCCAAAAGCATGTATGTTGATGTTCAGCAGAATTTAGATAATGTTAATACACTCAAATGTTATTACGTGTCCATTTTCAAAGCCCCAAACCAATGCACTGAATTCTCTGTGCTTTACCGGAAAATCGAAAATACTAGGGAAGACGCAAAGCTTCAAAATATGTGCTTCAAAATATGTAGTTCATACCCACATAGCTTCGTTATTTTGTATTGTAACTAATGATGATGGTAATAGGTGATACTACTATTCAAAAGGAACATCATTTGTTTCTCTAATAATAAATTAAATTAACTTGACACATTCCATTGCTGAGTCTAGATTAGTACCAATTTTGTGCTTAAGTACTCTTCCATACATATTACGCAAGTGATGCTGAAATATATTCTTTGCCGTTTATACATAGCTATGGATAACATGCCGTGCTATTTTGTAAAAATCTCACTATAAAACATAACACTCCTTTTTTGGCCAGTCGTGTAAAAACTTAGGTGAAGTGAGCTTTCAATAGTCTCCGTCCCATAGCGTCAGGTTGGTTGACAGCTCACTTCACCTCAGTTTTTACACGACTGCCAAAAAAAGGAGTGTTATGTTTTATAGTCAGATTTATAGCTATGTATAAACGGCAAAGAATATATTTCAGCATCACTTGCGTAATATGTATGGAAGGGTACTTAAGCACAAAATTGGTACTGATCTAAACTCAGCAATGGAATTATGCCTGCCGTTTAATATGATGAAGAAAAAAACAATATACTCGTAAACAGAACAATAAAACTGTCGCCTGTCTAATTTGTTGTTTCCCATTCATTTGTTTTGGCCATACTGATTTATAATTCGAAGGTTAGGTACTAATCTCTAGCTTATATTGATTTCGGCTCCATATAATTCCATATGTCTTTTACCTTTCCAGTTGACATATTGTCAAAATTGTATGATCAGCATTAGGTAGGTTATTTCTTCCACAAGAGTAATAATCACCGATTTTGACGATATACAAATTATTTATTACGTTTCTAAATAGGTACATTTAATTTATAGAAATCTGATATTTAAAATACTCCATATTTTGCAATCTAAATTCCTCCCGGGAGTTGATTAACCTTGACTTATGTTAGGCTTCGTATCGATTGGAAGGACAATGGAGGTAAGGCGTGGACCTACATTTTTAATTATATTGATTCAATCTTAAAATACACTCATCGTTTTAAATTTTTAATGCTCGACACGAGGCTAAAAATGGTTCTTTGGCATTGAATTATTTTGCCCTTTTGCTCTTAATAAAACGCTTTGGTTCTTTCCACTCACGAAATCATAATATGAATAGATTCTTAACAAAAAAAAAAACTGAAGTACTGCAGAAGTGCTCTCGACCTTTCATGTACTAGACTCTCGAATAATGTGATAGTACGAAATTCACTCATCCATCATCCACTCGGGTCTCCAAGTGGGTACTACGATCAATGTTGGCTGAAATCAGACAAGGATGGATGGCATAAACCATAATTAAGGTTTATTAAACAACCACTTTTCCTTCCAGCTTTTTGTATCAACATCGAACGGTCGTGAAAGTTTGCGTAGTCAATTATCCCGTACCAATTATAATTGAAAGGGGTATCGGTAATATTTCTTTCAATATTATAAGTAATTGGTCGTTCCAGAATCGAAGTACTAGGCGGTTTCAAAAAATATATTTATGGAAGTCGTTGTAATAGGTACTTTCTAAAGCCACATAAAGTAACGACTTATACCTTATAAATATTTAACGTGTTCTCTGAATAATTTGATATGTCCTCGTAGTTAGATAATACGATAGTTTGTTTGACAAACGGTGATGTTTTATGCGAGACATTTTGATGACATTACATTATAATAAACCTCAACCTCCTTCAAAAAATGTGGCCGGTACATTTTCGTTTAAGCAATAATCATTCGCGTTCCATTTTCAAAATACAGCGAAACATGAACGGTGGTCGTACAAGCTCTTATGGTTATAAGCTTCGTCCCATTCATATTCCAGTTGTATCCAAATTTTGGAGTGGAAATTTTTGAATACAAATGTCTGTATTAAATCATGAAGGCAATTGCAGAATGAGAACACGTCGTGTTTTGTAAAGTTTTAAATGATTAAAAAGTGAGTGATCTGTTAAAATGTGATACGATCAATATCTTTCGAATAAAATAATGAGGAAAATAAAACACTTTTTCGTCTACATTTTTATCTTACCTTTTTTCTTATCTTTTATTTAAGTACCTTTAAAGTGTGGAGGTCTCTTTCCGTTTTTCTTTTACGTTATATTAGTAGTCAAAATAAAACATAGGTACTGTATCTTCAATAGAACATGAAATGTCAGTTCAAATGACTATTTATTTATTAACTCACTAACACATCCTAATTGAGTCGAGGATTACCGATATAAATATTCATGCTAACCTATTTATGAATCTGTAATACACTTCTAATGGAAGTCCGCCACAACTGGATCTCAATGCGTCTGTATCCAAGTGTCTTATACAGGGTGCTACGGAAAGGGTATATCAATACAAACGGGTTGAAGAGTGTATCTGGTCTAGAATCTCTGTACAAAATTTCAGCTCAAAAGCATTAACTTTGAAAATGCTTAATATTTTTTTATTTCGACATCACGGCGCCGCACTGGCGCGCGGCGGCGTGATATGCATGTACTAAGCGCACAGACACACTACAGATAATGGATAATGACCCTCGTAGTGCGGTGACGCGTTTTTTATGATTTAATGTTATAAACTATCGAAATAAAAAAATATTAAGCATTTTCAAAGTTACTGCTTTTGAGCTGAAATTTTGTACAGAGATTCTAGACGAGATACCCGTTTGTATTGATATACCCTTTCTGTAACACCCTGTATACTCGTCCAGTCCCGCATAATCTAACCACATACCCCTACACTAATCTGGAGCCCACCCACACGTACTTATGTGGAAAGTACTTACATACCTGTATGCCCATAACCTAAATAGAACCGAATTACGCACAGGAATGCATTGCATTTCGAAAAGGCCCGCTCTCCTCACGTGTGGCAGCCACGTGCAATAATTAACAAACGGCAAAACATCTGACATTTGCAGTCCAATTTCCAGTTGTATGTTAGCCTATTTTCGTCATTATCGATCAGTTCCAACTCGGGCAAGCTTCATAAAAAAGTAATACGTAATTACCCGTTTCCTTTGGCATTTGTGTTATAAACGTATATATTTATTGTATCGTAGGTATAGCATCAATTAGGCGTTTAGTTACTTCGTGTATTGTTGTGGGACCTACTTTTGTTCCATTGTTGATATTAGCCAAATTGTTTGAGCTTTCTGCCTTTATAGTGTAGTTTTCGATTACGACTCAATTAAAGTCCGTAGTTATAAATGGTTAGACGAATTTTTTGTAGAAATTGGTACTTACGATTCTAATAGATTTTTGCATGACTACTTCTTTTCTCGTTAAAAAGCGAACGTTTACGCGAGCGTTTACGTATGTGTAAAACTCAGAATTCTACGGCATCCTTTCAAAACGACCTATTGAGGCATAAAAACTTTATAAACTTACTTTTGTATATAGATAACCTTATACGGTTAGATAACATATTGTTCTAGGGTGTCACAAGTATACAGGTGAATCCTGACAAAAAACACAAAAAAGGGACTTACGAAGGTCGGGTGCGCACCCGACCTTCATAAGTTCTTTTTTTAGGGTTCCGTACACAAAGGATAAAAACGGGACTTTATTACTAAGACTTAACTGTCTGTCTGTTACCAGGCTGTATCTCATGAACCGTGATAGCTAGATAGTTGACATTTTCACAGATAATGTATTTCTGTTGCCGTTATAACAACGAATACTAAAAACAGAATAAAATGAATATTTAAGGGGGGCTCCCATACAACAAACGTGATTTTTTTGCCGTTATTTGCTCGATAATGGTACGGAACCCTTCGTGCGCGAGTCCGACTCGCACTTGGCCGCTTTTTTTTTGAAGTGAAAACTTCTTTAGCGGCGTTGCACACTTTTTGTATGGGGAAAAAATGTTAAACTCGCGTGAGGTCATCGCGTCAGGACACGTGACCGTCAGGAGAGATTCCCCCCCCCCCCTCTTTCTACGGCGGCGGCGCCAACCGAAGTGAACCAAGTGAGACACGATAATGGATGGATGGATGGATGGATGGATGGATGGACGGACGGACGGACGGACGGACGGTGACGGTGACGGTGACGGTGTCGGTGACGGTGACGGTGACGGTGACGGTGTCGCTGACGGTGACGGTGACGGTGTCGGTGACGGTGACGGTGACGGTGACGGTGACGGTGACGGTGTCGGTGTCGGTGACGGTGACGGTGACGGTGACGGTGTCGGTGACGGTGACGGTGACGGTGACGGTGACGGTGACGGTGACGGTGACGGTGACGGTGACGGTGACGGTGACGGTGACGGTGACGGTGACGGTGACGGTGACGGTGACGGTGACGGTGACGGTGACGGTGACGGTGACGGTGACGGTGACGGTGACGGTGACGGGGACGGTGACGGTGACGGTGATGGTGGACGTGGTTGTGGATGGATGGATGGACAGCTGATGGCTCGACCGTCTGTGTAGTAGCCACACTGCTGTGTATTCGTAAAATTCGTGTATACATATAAAGTGTTCAAAATATGGAAATTGAACAAAGTGCATCGATTAATGAAAAAAGTGACGCAGAAATAGTGAAAAAAAATTAGTTATATTAATTCAATTAATAATTGATTTATTTCAACGTTAATATTCAAGTTTTCACTTCTGCCGGCACTCCCGGAGTGCAACCCGTCTTTTTTTTTGTTTAGCCTATACTGTCCCATTGCTGGGCAAAGGCCTCCCCCAAATCCTTTGAGTAACACTTTTCCCGCGCCACCTCAAACCAGACCTCGCGGTACGCGTCCAGGTTGTCTCGGATAAGCCCTTATCCCTATTTAAAACACATCTACGAGACAGGCAAATTCTTAGTCCGGGCCATTTCTCATTCAAATGATAATTGAATACGTAAATCATTTATCCATTTATATACAGAACACGTATTTACATAGATTGCATTGGCCACTACTTGTGATCTTAATCTGAAGTGTAATATATTACTGTAGCTTCGTATCTTGCATTGATAACGGTAGGGCCCTCATCTATTTTCTACGCGGTGGAAAGGGATTAAACGTTTTCTTAGGCTGTGCGCAGACCAGCAAGGTAATTGCCCAACACACTAACATCTGTACCAATGGCTTTCATTTTAACAGTTCAACAACATTCATATCGTTAATTACGTTGTTGAACATATGAAGCAATGGATTAGCAATATCCTTCAAAATGATTCAGATTGATAGTGTGTTACGCAAATTAGGGTGCCGACCCATGATTCACTTTAGACTGATTATATTATTGTTTTATGAAAACAATGGTAGCAAACTTACCTCTAAACAGTTTCATCGACAACTTATAACTTGCCGTAAACGGAACAGCTTCGGTTTTGGACACAGTCTAATAAAAGTAAGAGTAAAAATTACTGTCGTAAAAAATGATTTTTTTATCTGTTAGTCACAGTCCAAGTAGAAAATCTTGGAGAATCCCTAGAACAGGATGAATATTAATAATCACTTAAGAGCTTGCCGTTTAATTAGTGACCAGGTAGTGTCCGCTTGCAGATTTAATTATGAGAATGCTTTAGTCAGGTTTTCTTTCGTGTTGGAATGGTCAGAAATCAGACTGTAGTATTCCTTTGTGAAAATTAGTTCTGCATAATTATGGTTCGTATAAGTTAGTAAAGCAGACTAGCCGGATAACATGGAAGAGCATTATTATCTATGTTCAAATTCTCATTTAGCGGGTTTTGGTTTAGCCAGCATAACTTTAGAAATGTTAAACCAATTTTAATGAAACAAAAGCTTATAATATGACCGAACAATGCAGCGCCGAAATTGGCTCCGTGGTTATCAAGTCCGGAATATTATGTAAAGTTATAATAACAAAATAAGTAATTTAGAATCTGCTGAAATGCTCGAATAATGCTGACTAAAATAATGATGGTAGCAAACAACAAGTTGCTAGGCCTTAACTAAACTGTTTTGGAATTAACTTGCGTTTTATACTGTACCCTCTTATGCGGGGTTCCTATAAACAAAAACGAATCGTTTTTAAATAGATTTGCAAGCTAATTTTACCTGTGATAGCTACTTCCATATGGGAGGGTCTACTATACAAAGCTATGAGATATATGCTTCATTATTGGTAAAGATACAAGTCTTAATTTTAACCAAAAATGGTCCGTGAATTATAGGAATCGCCCATTATTCATAAAATCTTTATTACTACGCCCTACGTCCTATATAAATGAAGTGAGGGGTCAATAAACTCACTGTTTTATTTGCATGACGTATTTAAATAAAAAGGCAGTCTACCAAGAAATAATATGCAAAGTGACCAACTTATTAATGCAATATAAAATATTACTTTTATTTGAGTTATTGAAACCAACATGCTCCTTATCCAAAGGCCTAGTTTACACAGTATGCGATAAAAATAAATACACATAAAGTATTCTAAAATTAGATTATCATTATCATTCCAATGTGAGGTTTGCGTGGTGAATATGTTACCACGTACTGTTGACGGTTTCAAGGCATTTACGCTGTACCACGATATTAGTAGGCTGTGGTTTATGGAAAATCGGAAAAGGGAAAATGTATACAGGGTAGAATTGTAAATATACTCGGCATGGGTCGCTTCTCATCAATCATTTGTACACGGGTAGATGATGTATTTGGAGAGGTTGTATATCCATCAGTGGAGAAGGTTGGTTAGATACTGTTTATCGAAGAAAGTCCTAATATGTATTTTGTAGAGAAAAAATGTTGAGAAAAAGAATAAAAAGGAAATATTTTTTTCGTCGTCAGCAATTTCAGAGATGTAGTTTCGGTGTCTAGTAGTATTTAACCTCAACTAAATGCTTTTGAAATCTGGCTTAAAAGTACTCGTGGGCGTTGAGCCAACTACCTGTCGCCTCCTACACTTTATTGCAGTTTAAACACTACAAGTCAGACCTGTGTCCTCAACAGTATCATTGCAGTTTTTCTTCAACAAATTGCGAGGACGCTCTTAAAGAAATCAAGGAAATTTTGGTGAAGAATCGTTGACAAACGACTTCTGATTATTTTGAAAACAAGTGAAGGGAAAGTCGGTTAGGTGCACGTCATTTAATTTGGGATATTGTTACATGATTGTCAATGACCTCACTGTACTTTGATGTATGAAACTTGAACAAGGATTTTGATTCGAAGCATTGATGACAGTATACGTAGGTACATAATTTATGTTATGTATGTAAGTAGAAATCGATACAAAAAGAAATAGTATTTAAAAATTAAAATGTGTCCTAGTTATAATAAATTATAGTAATCTTCATGAGGTCAGCTTTAATTACGTTATAATTGACGTTACAATTTTATAGATTAATGTTCTGGATCTAACCTTACCTGACATAACTTTTTTTCTTTATGTATTTTGCCTTTGGTAAATTAGTTTCTGTAAAAATATTGATTAAACTATTGTGTTTTTCCGTAAAACCATTACTCTTAATTTCCACAAGAACTAATATACGTATCTAATAAAGTCCATGTGTTTATTTATTTATTTAATACTTTAAGCACATAAATGTACAGAGGTGGACTTAAATGCCATAAGCATTTTCTAACAGTCAACCTTTGTGTGATGCAGAGACAAACAGTGGTAGGTGCAATCATGAAAATTGAAGGAATACACATTTTAAATAAGTATAAAGATACGCATAAACCTATTAAAACTATAAATATAATACATACCTAATCTATATAAATAAAAACAAAAGGCCTGACTGACTGACTGACTGACTCATCAACGCCCAGCCCAAACCCTTGGACCTAGAAAGCTGAAATTTTACACGATGGTTCCTTTTATGATGTAGACCAGGAATAAGAAAGGATTTTTTGAAATTCAACCCCTAAGGGAGTTAAATAGGGGATGAAAGTTTGTATGAAAGTCCGTCAGTTTTAAAGTTAGGATCTTCAAGTTTTGTGTTTAGGCTGACGATTGAAAATTAATTGGACCGATTTCTGCAAAAATGATCCAGTCCACACCAACTTCATTTCGAGATAATTGAGTTTAAAGTTTATTGCGGTATTTCTCTGGCTTTGTAATCCTAAATGTTGTGTTTTTAATTTTATGTCATTCTAAATGTACTAAACTAATTTACATGCATGTATTTAGTAAATAAATTTTAATAGTTTAGTAGATATTCAAGAAAACTTGCGCGTGGATCATTATTACATAATTCATTTTGTATGGAATTAGCTGTGTAGGCTGCGGAAAGAAAAATGCAAAAATGTTCCAAAGTATGACAAAAATAGAAACTCAAAAATGTTTATTATTTTTATTTTATTTGACAAAATACAAAAGTTACCCTACTCCTCATCCAATTCAAAGTCAGGTTCGTCGCAATAACCATCTATATCGTCTATTATTGCATCGTCTCCCTTCAGTTTTTTATAGTAACCAATGCAATCATTTGGTATAAGATGGAATAACGATTTCAAATTGTTTAACTTCTTTTTGTTAGTCTGTTTTCCTGAAGGCCATAATTCTTGCAAATCTTCTACGACATCCAAATCAACACCTTTAAATTTCTTTTTTAACATTCAGTTCTTTGTAGTCCTCATTAAAGGAAGTTCTCATGAACAACGAATGTAGTCTTTTTTGTGATTAAAATTTCTTTTGTTTTGAGCCAATTTACTGAGTGAGCTAGTTTAGTGATTTTGTTGGATCTCAAATTCTAGAAAAGAAAATAGTAAATAGAAAAATATTTGATGATAAATATTTAATGGTAAACTGGCTCAAAACAAAAGAAATTTTAATGACAAAAAAGACTCGACATTCTTTGTTCATGAGAACTTCTTTTAATGAGGACTATAAAGAACTGCATGTTAAAAAGAAATTTAAAGGTGTTGATTTGCATGTTGTAGAAGAAGATTTGCAAGAATTATGGCCTTGAGGAAAACTGATTAACAAAAAGAAGTTAAACGATTTGAAATCGTTATTCCATCTTATACCAAATGATTGCATTGGTTACTATAAAAAACTGAAGGGAGACGATGCAATAATAGACGATATAGATGGTTATTGCGATGAACCTGACTTTGAATTGGATGAGGAGTAGGGTAACTTTTGTATTTTGTCAAATAAAATAAAAATAATAAACATTTTTGAGTTTCTATTTTTGTCATACTTTGGAACATTTTTGCATTTTTCTTTCCGCAGCCTACACAGCTAATTCCATACAAAATGAATTATGTAATAATGATCCACGCGCAAGTTTTCTTGAATATCTACTAAACTGTCAAAATTGATTTACTAAATACATGCATGTAAATTAGTTTAGTACACTTATAATAACATAAAATTAAAAACACAAGCCAGAAAAATACCACAATAAACTTTAAACTCAATTATCTTGAACTGAGGTTTGTATGGGCGGGATCATTTTTGCTTAAATCGATCCAAATTTCATGCAAAACATACAATTTTATTGTAGGTACAAAAAATTGCAATAAAAAAAATAGAAGGTTTAAATAAATGAATGCCTACTTCATTCAAGTTTTCGGTGTAAAAATAATATTCTGTTTACTTTATAGCCCAGATATTAAATCATAATTTTATATTTAACCGTGAATCGTTTTTCTGAATCAGTATTCTGTAGTCGAATGTTATTTGGAATTGAGTTAAAATGATACAAGGTTATTGGAACATTTAAGCAGAATGATTTTTGTAATATTTTCCATATTTTATAAAAAGCATAATTGTTCCTAGTAGTTTGAATCATTATAGCAAAAAAAAAATTACACATATCAGGGCAACCAAGAAAATGCAAAAATGATTCAAATAGCTTGAAACACTTATGCATTATAAAAAATTATGTTGGCCATGACAGCTGTGGGTTGGACTATACGGATTTTCGTCAATTATTAACATAGAGTTCTGAGTCTTTGATATGTTAAAATATACCTTATTTGGAGTACATAGGTCACAAAAACTCAAAATTGTCGAGGTTGTGGGTTGGATCATTTTTGCAGAAATCGGTCCAATTTATACGTGTCTCAGCGTTTTTGATAATTCCACCCCCAAAGAGTTAAAAAGGGGGTTGAAGTTGTGTATGAAAGTCCGTCAGTTTAAAAGTTAGGATCTTAAAATTTTGTGTTTAGGCTGACGATTGAAAATTAATTTATACGTGTTTCAGCGTTTTTGATAGTTTCACCCCTAACGGGGGATGAACGACCTGACTGAGATATCAACGCACAGCCTAAACCGCTGGTCCTAGGGACTTAAATTTTGGAGAGTGTGTTCTTTGTAAAGAGTAGGTATCCAATAAGAAAGGATTTTTGGAAATTCAACCTTAAAGGGGGTGAAAAGGGGGGATTTAGTTTGTATGAAAAATCTTATTCCTTGAGTTAATAACCTTGAAACTTGGCACAAATACTTA
This sequence comes from Amphipoea oculea, assembly GCA_945859645.1. Classification (NCBI taxonomy): domain Eukaryota; kingdom Metazoa; phylum Arthropoda; class Insecta; order Lepidoptera; family Noctuidae; genus Amphipoea; species Amphipoea oculea. The sequence goes on from OX243876.1 coordinate 10,858,760, forward strand.
TCTAAGTAAATTATGAAGTTTGGCATTTTTCGTTTTTCTAAACTAGCCCCTAAAGAGGTATTGGGGGGTGTCAACATTTGTATGGAAGAATTTTATCGCGCTGTCCGATTAACTTGAAACTCAGTATTTATACTAAGGACTAAAAATAAAGAATAACGTGTATCAGGGTTTTTCGAAAATCTACCCCTAACTGTGTGAAAAGGGGTAGTTAATTTTGCAAGGTCACATTTTATTGCGTGGCTTGATTAGCTGGAAGAATGGCATGAATAATCTTTGAGTCAAGTTATGAACACATCTTAAACGATTTTTCATAATTCCACCCATGTAGGGGTGAAAAACGGGAATACAGTTTATATGAAAAATCTTATTAATTTGGTTAATAAACTTGAAACTTGGCACGAATATTTATCTAAATAAATTATGAACTTTGGCATGTTTTGTTTCTATAAACTAACCCCTAAAGGAGGATTGGGGTGGGGGGTGTCAAAATTTGTATAGAAGAATTTTAACGCGTGGTCCGATTACCTCGGAACTCGCTATTTATAAATATAGAATAACGTGTATCAGGGTTTTCCGAAAATCTACCCCTAATGGGATGAAAAGTGGTAGTTAATTATACAGGGGAAGATTTTATGCGTGGCTTGATTAACTCAACAATTCGTATAAATAATCTTTAAGTCAAGTAATGAACACACCCCAAACAATTTTTCGAAATTCTACCCCTATGGGGGTGAAAAGCGGGAATACAGTGTATATGAAAAATCTTATGGCACGAATACTTATATACCTAAGTAAATTATGAAATTTGGCATTTTTTGTTTTTCTAAACTACCCCTCATCCACTGAACTTGAACAGATGCTCCAAGAACTTAGCAATGCAAGCCTTGAGGTTGGACTGAAGATGAATATGTCTAAGACCAAAGTCATGTGCAATGAAACACCTAGAAGCATAAAAGTAGACGGGGAGACAATACAACATGTCCAGGAATACCTTTACTTGGGTCAAGTAGTCTCTTTCCAGGCGAGGCAAGATAAAGAAATCTCAAGACGAACGGAAAACGCCTGGAAGAGCTACTGGTCCTTGAAGGAACTATTAAAGGGTGAGTTGCCTATGGCATTGAAACGCAGGCTCATGGACATGTGTATTCTTCCCGTCTTAACCTATGGTGCACAAACTTGGTCTTTGACTAACATCCAGAAGTCCAAACTCAAGGTCTGCCAACGAGCAATGGAGCGCAGTATACTAGGCGTTAAATTAACGGATCGTGTTCGAAACACAATACTGCGCTCCAAAACGAAGATAGTTGACGTGGCTGAAAAGGCTGCTCAACTTAAATGGGACTGGACAGGACATGTCTGCCGCATGCCGGACTAACTGTGGGCCCAAATAGTGCAGAATTGGTGCCCTGAGACAGTGAGGCGAGGTCGCGGCAAGCCACGTATGAGATGGCGGGACGAGCTGGATAGGTTCCGTTAAAATTGGAGGGAGGACGCGCGGGCACGCGAAAAATGGAAGGAGTGGAGGGAGGCCTTTGCCCAGGAGTGGGACAGGGCAGGCTAGACAAAAAAAAAAAAACTACCCCCTAACGGGGGATTGGGGGCGTCAGAATTTCTATGGAAGAATTTTAACGCGCGGTCCGATTAACTCGAAATTCTGAATTTATACTTAAGAGCAAAAATAAAGAATAACGTGTATCAGGGTTTTTCGAAAATCTACCCTTAACCGGGTGAAAAGGGGTAATTAATTTTACAGGGGAGGATTTTACTGCGTGGTTTGATTAACTCGAAAATTGGTATAAATAATCTTTGAGTCACGTTATGAACACATCACGAACGATTTTTCAAAATTCCATACCTGTGGCGGTGAAAAGCGGGAATGCAGTTTATTTGAAAAATCTGATTCCTTTGATCTATAACCTTTCGGGTGTCGACCTCCGTACACGCACATGACGTCAATGTCAACGCTTTTACGAGTAAGGTAATAACTTTAGGTAGGCCTTCAGAAGAGAGAAGAAGAACAAAAAAAACAAATGTTATGTCACAGAGCTACGAATAGACGCCTTCGACTTCACATCCGATTGCTTTGAAAAGTTAATATAGGTACATTGAATTTTACGCTATATTACTATGATGATTTTGAACATAACCCGCGCTAGAATCCCTTACACTTCTCTATCTTTCGAAACAGTTTGTGGTTGCAAACTCTTGGCATAAATCTTATAATAAACTTAAAAATTGGCCCGAATACTTATTTATCTAAATAAATGATAAAGATCATACCTACATATCTTTTCGAAATTTTTAGAGGACAGTACGAATTTCACGCGGACGAAGTCGCGGGCAGAAGCTAGTCTTATAATAAACTTAAAAATTGGCCCGAATACTTATTTATCTAAATAAATGATAAAGATCATACCTACATATCTTTTCGAAATTTTTAGAGGACAGTACGAATTTCACGCGGACGAAGTCGCGGGCAGAAGCTAGTTACATATAAATTACAAGTACAAATTATACATAAATACATGATAATCTGCCAAATCTGTCAAAATCAGTGATCATTCTATTCTATTGTACTTTTCTCTATGTATGACAATGGTTCCCATGACGACAACTGTCAATGTCAGAGTTTTTCTCAGGGGGGTTGGGTTTATTTAAAGGAATCCGAACGCACCTTGAACACAAAAAAAAATTAACGATTTTAAAATAAAGTAGAAGCACAAACAGGTAAATATAAAAACTGTGAATACTTTTATCAGCGGGTCGTGAGCATGGCGTAAGGACTTGCTATCCTTCGTCCACAGTTAGGTATATATTTTACGAGTTTTTCACTTTGACGTTGAGTTGCCACTGATAAGTCTGTCTAAATCACAGTGATCCTTATTATCATTGCAATAAGGTTGCTGTTGGATTTCTGCTGTCAGAGGTAAAATAACTCTACTTCATATTTCTAAATGCAGAATTATATTCTTGCAACATCGCAAAATGAACCTACATCGCTTGTACATATACCCGTAAAATAAATATGTATTTTCCCGTTAGGATATGAAAATTATGCATGCTAAAATTATTACAACGTTAATTACAACCAAAATTATAGCAGTAATTAATCACGGCTTGTTTACCATACAATTACAAGTTCAATTTGCTGTTTAAATACTGCCTCTCCCCAAAATTTGAACCATAATAACCATTGACAATAATAATTTTCAACGCTTGGTTAAGCCAAGCGTTGAAAAACCCGGCGGTGAGCGGTGAAATTGTCTTTTTATAACTGTCATAATTTTCCAAAACATTTGCTCATAACTTGAGATAGCTACTTTTGCTTAAAGGGGGAAAACTCCCGTATTTTTTGAAGTGTAAACTTCTTTAGCGGCGTTGCACACTTTTTGTACTGGGGAAAAAATGTTAAACTCGCGTCAGGACATCGCGTCAGGACACGTGACCGTCAGGAGAGATTTCCAACCCCCCCCCCCTCTTTCTACGACGGCGGCGGCGCCAACCGAAGTGAAACAAGTGAGACACGATAATGGATGGATGGATGGATGGACGGGCGGTGACGGTGACGGACGGACGGTGACGGTGACGGTGACGGTGACGGTAACGATGACGGTGACGGTGACGGTGACGGTAACGGTGACGGTGACGGTGACGGTGACGATGACGGTGACGGTGTCGGTGACGGTGACGGTGACGGTGACGGTGACGGTGTCGGTGACGGTGACGGTGACGGTGTCGGTGACGGTGACGGTGACGGTGTCGGTGACGGTGACGGTGACGGTGACGGTGACGGTGACGGTGACGGTGACGGTGACGGTGTAGTAGCCACACTGCTGCGTATACGTAAAATTCTTGTATATAAAGTGTTTAAAATAATTATGGAAATTGAACAAAGTGCATCGATTAATGAAAAAAGTGACGCAACAATAGTGAAAAAAAAATTGTTATATTAATTCAATTCATAATTGATTTATTTCAACGTTAATATTCAAGTTTTCACTTCTGCCGGCACTCCCGGAGTGCAACCCGTCTTTTTTTTTTTTTTTATACTAACATTTGTCTAGTTCTTGTTTTAAGTCTTTAAAAACCTATAAAACTTGAGAAACGTTTTTGATTTAACTATGTTACATCGACTTAACACGTTCATTGTCCAATGACTCCAAAGAAGTCACATTTGTACCAAACTGATATGTCCATGAAGAGCCATCAAATTACTAAAACAAACTAATAAACAAACATCACATAACATCAAATTTACTTTTGGACTAGCTGCTGCCCGCGACGTCGTCTGCCTGAAGGCTCTACAGCACCAAAAATACCTAAGATGCCAGTGTCGCTATAGCATTATAAGTAAACAACTTTTAAATTAGCATTAAAATATAAGTTTTTTTGCAAGCGAAGCAAGTGAAGAGAGTTATATGGGAGTCCTGCTGAGTTCAGTGTGGTGTGGGGGATGTGACTGAAGGAAATAGAGAAAACAATGCAGGAATACATTCCAGGACACAAAAGAGTAAAAATACGTACAAAGGCATCATACCTTAAAACACTTCCCTATAAACAACGTTGTTAGTTATGCTGCCAGGAGCCAAAATGTAAAGAGAGTCAGGACTGGTGACGCGGGAGCAAGCGACGTACAGTTGTCCGTGTGAGAAGCAACTCGTCCTGAGGTTGACACCCGCTGCCCTCAGTGTCTGCCTCTATTGATGGTTATCGCGAAGCAAACACTCACGGGGAACTGTACGCGCTTGAACTGGAACGGGAAGATATGAGGTATGAGGGGAATGCGTGGTATAAATACTGCCTCGCCAACGCCACAACCCGTAAGAATTTCCGCCTCAATGGTGTGTCTGTAGAGCGAAATGACTTTAGGGTGGGTCCCGTTACACAACTTCAGAGGAGATAGGTTCCGAAGAAGCATAATCGGGACACCGACCTTCAGCTTGATGGTATACGCTGGAAGTCCACTTGCTGACAGGGAGTTCAGAAATTCCACGGGATAATGTGTGGCGTCATCTTGTTCGACAACAGTGTTTATCGAGGTGTAGACCACTTCATTCCCCTCAATTTCCGAGAGAATGCATTCGTTAATTGCTGCAGCCTGATCATTTTTGGACATCAAAATGGCCCGCTCACACACCCAAGAATTCTGCAGGTGCAGTATACGACTGATGTCCCCGTACACACAGCAAATGAGTTCTTCTAAGCTGGATACCACTCTACCGAGAGACTCTGGAAGCACCACCTGTCCATCTCTCTCTTCTGGTAGAGTGCCTTCGCCAAGATTTAGAAGGACATTGGAGAATTCTTGAGCACGTGCATTGCCGCCGAGCCGAGCTCTCATATTAATGGTCAAGCGCAGCGTACGAACTCGTGACCACAACGAAGATAGTTTCAACGAAGCATTCACCTCGTCAGCCCTCGATCCCCGTGTCACCACGGGAAGCGTTTGCCGGAAATCGCCACTGAACAGAACAGCTGTGATACGACGCATCAAATGTTCGTTCCTGCGGATGTCCTGCAGGGTTCCGTCCACGGCCTCAACTGCCTTCCTATTGGCCATCGTACACTCATCCCATACGATCAAAGAGCAATCCTTGAGCACGTGTCCCTTATCGCTGTTACGTGACACACCACAAACAGGCGTTTCGGCGCTCTCTAAATCAATAGGAATTTTAAACATGGCATGTGCTGTCTTGCCACTCGGAAGCAGTGTGGCAGCGATTCCCGACGACGCTACAGCAATAGCAATTTTGCCTTGCCTGCTGACCTCTGCAAGTATGCAAGTGGTAACAAATGTTTTTCCTGTTCCACCAGACGCATTCCAAGAAAAACATTTGACCCTGGTTTTTTCCCAACGCTTTCAAGGACGGTGTCATAAATTTGTTTTCTCTCTGAAGAGAACAAAGCGACATGGTCATTTCGCCCGGATCGTAATATGTCTCAGCGTTATACTCCCGATTTACACGGTCTTGATGCGGTGATGATTGGGGAGCTGGTAACCCATATTCGATCAGTGGATTGCCGCCGATAGAAATGACCACATCTTGAAGTGAACTGAGACAGGTGTTCAGCACGCGTTCATCAGTTACTCCGACTTCGTCTCCAGTAGAAACATAACTTTTTTGTAATACTTAACACCGCATTTTTTTTTAATTGTCGTCCTCAACTCTGTTCAAGATTTTAAGGGTTTTGTTGGAACTTGAATTTGTCAAAACGAACTATACGATACATTTTTTATGAAGAAAATGCACATTGCCATCTATGAATTTTAAGAATAACTAACTACTAACCTCGCCAACATGATCAAATTTAAATTATTAATTTCCAAAAAGTGTCAACATGTAACTTGATTTGATTTTTATGAAATCTCATAGATGGCGCTGCTTCAAAATTTTCTTTATACTACTAAAATTCATTAAACTATGTTTTTTCTGCCCAAGTTACTTAAATGGCGTAGTTTTAATAGTGTAAAGCTAGATAATAGCATGGCTTACTGAAAAACAACATTTAAATATGCGTCGTTAGATTACACGCTGTCACAGAATGCGTAAGAAAAATAAAGATTCACAGCTCCTCCCCCATAGGTGATAGCGTGATAATATGTAGCCTATATGTTGACCCGACCTCTTAGTAATATTCATGCAAAATTTGAAGTAAATCCATTCAGTAGTTTTTGAGTTTATCCCGGACATACATACAGACAAACAGACAAAAATTCTAAAAACTCTATTTTTTTTGGCTTCGATATCGATTGTAGATCACGCCCCAAGTATTCTTTAAAAAAAATATTCAATGTACAGTTTTGACTTTCCTACGATTTTATTATATGTATAGATTATGCCTCCAACAACTAAAGAGTCATAATCCACAAGTAAATTTGATGTTTTTTATTTGACTGGACGTATGAACAAGAGGAAAAAGATTCTCATGGACGTATGGTTTTTTAGGCCGTACCTATTAGTATAAATGTAATCCCTTATAATGATGATTGTCAAGTTAGGGCGAGATTTTTGGTGGACGTACGATTACATTTTATAACTTTGTACTGGGACAGGGAACGTGTTAAACTCACAAGTGAGTGCAGTACATACAAACATCAGCCAAATTGTCGACTCAATTCACAGAATATTATCTCAGTTAAGGATCAAAGTCAACAGTATTTGCCAACACTCATAGCCTACGTCCGCGTCAGCATTTCCTATCTCGGCCATTTGTATTCAAGTCTTGCTTCAGTCCTCAATATGTCGTCACCTGACTAGACGAGCAACCCTATTTGGGCGCAACAAAATGTATTTCTGAGCAAAATTTATATCCGCGTTGAGTTCAGCAACAATGTATTTCAACTTACGGCGTATTGACTTATTTTATTTATAGTGATCGTAAAATGGCATAGGTAATACGTGCTTTGACGTGGTGATTTGATCGTTGCAGAATATGGGAATACTAAGATAACCTTCCACCGTTTTTCGACACTTTGTTATAGAAAAAGTAATATCCATTCGAATCTTTACAATATTCCCAACGAACACGACGTCTATTTACATGTCCCCAAACATACGGGACCACGCGTATCTAAATGTAAAATTTTTATATGTGTAATAACAAAAAAGTTTTCTGAAGTTTTGACGGAAAAAAATTTACCTACGTGTTATGAATGTTGAATGAGTGAATGAATGAATGTGCTTACTCTAAAAATAAAGACAAAAATATTCGCGTTCCATTTATGCTTCTACGTTTATAATTTCGTTTTGTTTGTTTGCACAAAGCTATATTCTAAAGTTAGCTGCTAGTGTGATTGTTTTGGTGAAAATGTTGTTGTACCGAATTGATGTTGTTTAAAAAAATAGATGTTTCATTACTAAGAGGTTATTTTAGTACAGCAAAATAATCAATGGGTTTGCTGTATACATTTTTACGTTATTATCTAAATAAGAAAACGGTTTTTTTAAATTAAATTTATCACATGGAGTAATGTGATAAGAAAATATTTCCTTAATCATGGTGATAGTAAAAATAGTGGCCACCATTTCTAAGTATCCTATCTTCGTTCTCTCCTACATTTCATCTAGGAAAGAGTAAACGGGTAGTTCCAGCGAGGACAGTTTATACGAATGGTGCTATTACGATCGGATCACCCAAGTTTAACCGAATTGGCGACGTGATACCGCAGATCTATCCGATATTAGTGTTGGGCTCCGGTGAACGCATTTCCGAGAAATGCTTAATGCTTATTACGGTAGCCCAACTACTGCTGACTTCGAGAAGTGAATCATTTTCTTTGGAAGCAATTAATTAATGTTTGTTAATAAGTCATTAAGCATGAAATTGCTTGCCCTATATTTCCAGAATTAATTACTAGAAGCTATAGATATAAAATTAATATGCGCTGACGTGTTAAGTGGAAAACATCAAGTTTTAATTGGGAATTGGAAAAAAAAAATTAAATGAAAACGTGGATTTTCAATTTTTATTTTGAATACAAAAATCCTGCAGTATTTATAATTGAATTGCAAATCTCACTGAATTCAAGTAAATATGAAGTACGCTTATTTACGCCACGTTACGCCACGCCACGCCACGCTTATTTAAGTTAAAAGCAAAATAAGGTTTCTTCGCAAAAACATCTCTGCACTGCGATATACACAAAACCTTTTCGTTATGGGTACTTAGACGTTCTTTATCAAAATCATAAAAAATCTATGAGCGCAAAACTTACCACAAATTTCGCGTACAGTGTTTTCACTTAGGTTATAGTACAGGCCGTTGTTGCATGCATTATAAGCTTCACAGTTCACGGGTCACCATTATAATTAAAATGTTCATACCAGACGCTATTAGACGTATTTTGAATACATCATATATAAGTTCATAAAGTTTATTTTAACAGTATACACGCAATGATCCAGGTTTATCGTGTTACAACGAGATTAGTTTACGGCTTCTGCACACTGGCCTCACGCTTGATCGATTTGAACGTCTTGGCGCATGAATTGGCTAATTTAAGGATTCTGTCACCTGTACCTACCTTCGGGCTAACATGGCGGAAACAGATGCTTCGGTGAATACAAACCTGCCAAATGGCATACAAGACGACTTTGAAGGAATTCAATTAATATTAAAAATTGTTGTTACTTTTATTATCTACGTATATAAATCTTACTCTTAATAAACGAACGAACTTACAACATAAACAAATAAGACAAACAAAATAAAAGCTTTCAAAGATATTCAGATAAATTGCCTCAATTAGATTAAGCTAATGGACACAAGGAAAACATTATTTAACCTAAAGCGGGAACCAGAGTGCATACACGTAGATAATAAATCTAATTAGCTGCCAGCAGAAATATGCTAGTCAAAAGAGAAAAGAGCTGTTTAGCAAATTGTAGCACGTCACTTTTCTGTCCTTGCTTCTACCCCCCGTTGCCTTGGGCTCACTCAAGTATCCTGAAAATTTTAGGTAATTACGCACAAACATGTCTTACCGACTAAGAGTTGGGTTAGGCACGCAATTTTATTTGCGTAATTTCTCAAAAATGTTTGTGCTCCACTTAATTGGAGCTCCAAGAGTTTAGTAAGTATTTCTCATTAGTCACGAAATAATTGGGCGGCTAAAATATAGTATGTATTTATTTATTTATTAGGCTTTTCAACAATGAGTACACTGTTACTTTATAATTTTTTCATTGCAAACTTAAGTCTAAGCGTCTCATCACTTACAGAAAAATCACAACATGTACTACATTATGCGCAGATAATAACACAATTAATTAAATAAAACAATTAATACATAATAATGTAGTTTGAAAAAAGAATAAACTGTTACAATGAATTAAATAACATAGATTAGATTCTATTTTTGAATTTTTTTTTTATATAAGATTAGGTGAATATTTGATTAACCCATTAAATGAGATTTGAGAAACCCATTAAATGGCAAGCGCGACTTTTTTAGAGCGGGTACTGATGAGTGAAAGAGGTCAATGTCCACTTCGTGCTCTTTTTATGCAGCATACATTCTAGTTAGACAGTGGACAGTATTGCCTTAAGTTGATATGACATCTTGGCATGCAGAAAAGTCTCCTATTAGAACTTCTTGGCAGATTACGTGGCACATGGAATAAGACCCTACTGAGCAAATCGGGACAGTTCAGAGAGCCCGTTACTAACTTCAATTTAACTTGACCAACTAATTGTAAAAACGTAAAATATGAATGGAGAGACTCTCGGTTGATACAATCATTTTGGGTTTCTTCGACATTTCCATAAAGCGTCATTTTATTAATCTCGGGTCAAGGATATGTCGGTATTTCCTCGAGGGCAGCCTTACGTTTCAGAGGATAACGGACATTGTTATGTTAAGAAGGGTAAACGGTTACGAGTTCAAAAATATAACATCTCGTGTATCTTAAGTTTTACGAGGAGCTTTACGTTTGAATACAACATAGTCTTAAACGAAAAGTTTCAGAGCGGTATATTTATTTCTGAATTTGTATGAAGTCCACATTTATTAATGCGAAATGAGACATCGTGGATTGAAATAAACATGTTAAATATAGAGCTGAATCAAAACATTAATATCGCGAAACTGATTTTAGAAGCCCACAGAACTCAACAGTACGGTTTTAATGTAACATGCGACAGTGTGCATTTCGGATTGAGATTTCAATTTTGGTGGTTTCCAACAATTTGCTGACAGTGTATTTCGGTGTATTTCAGCTGCGGAAGCCGGTGTCGACGCTCTCGATCCCGGGCGCGATGAAGGCGTACTCGGGGGGAGGGAGGGACGCGGGCGGTGAGGAAGCCGGCGTCGCACTAGTCGGCGTGCACAGCGAGTACCCGCGCTTCGGCGAAGAACGGGCGCTTGGCGGCGGCACGTACAAGGGAGGGGGGACAGCTAAGCACAAACCCAATATAGGATATAGGTTAGTGTCCAATGCTCTAGCTGTAATTGGAGTGGAACTGCGTGATGTTTTTATATTGAGTTAAATTGTACCTGAGATCGAATGTACAGACGTGGTAGAGACGAGTCGTCGCGAGGATATTGGGTTATCCTTTTAAGGCTAAATTGTGTTTTCTCAATACGATTTACTTCCAATTTGCAGAGTGTAGATGGTCTAATATAGTCTGTGACAGTATTTTAAATATATTTTGAAAATAATGATAAGTAGTTACTTCATTTGGACGTAATATCTCCTTCCTAATGATCAAACTCAAAAATAATTTAGCATTGTTTATAATTATTTACAAACAAAAACTTGAAATTGTTAGTCAAATAAAACATTCAACAAGATCTTCTACTGACGCGATGTCACGAATTTCAAAGATTCAGAAAGTCTTAAATCGTGAAGTTTTGAACAGAGTAAGAGTTTTTCAAGAGTCGATCAATGAAATGATAATGAAGCAGACAAAGTTGGCACTTCAGCATAATTGGAGAGCGTCTTTGTAACATCACACAATGCTGAGCTTTCCATTCTAGCATGTGGAATCGTGTTTACCTTGGGAACTAAGAACGAAAAGATTCTTTTCATTTTTCTCTAGTTATTTGTAGGATTAAATTCTCATTCAAAGGTAATTTAAATTTTACATTTCTATAATTGTATTATTGAAAGGTAAAATTTGTAAGTATATACGGGGTAATCTTTGAAACTACTGATCCGATTCCGAAAATTATTTCACTAATGGTTAGCTGTAGGATTGCGAGTATTATAGAGTATATTTTACCTTCAAACAATCAATTTCACGCGGACGAAATCGCGGGCTGAAGTTAGTTCTACACATACAGTACAAACACAGTTTTATAACATTATACTTAATAACAGTTTATGTACAAAGGCGAGATCAACCCAGAATTGGGTTCTTTGATAGCAAATCTCAGATAGATATCATAATGGAAAAAAAAATCTGTTTACAACGTCAGTTTTAATTATTGTGAATATAGTAAACATACACATAGATGACTGTAGGAATATCTTGTAGGGTTACGTGCGCGTGGACGTGTTTAATATAGAATACATTTTGCCAGTTATGTTGAAGTCCCATGTTTTTAGGAGGAGCATTTTGCAAACAACAAATTCAGAGTCCGGGCTGTTTTGAAAAATTATTGATGTTAAAACCAAGAGATCAGTTTAAATCTAGTGGTTGTGTGCTGGTGGTAATAGCCGGTCTAATGGTCCCAAGGGCTACTCCTGAGCATGAGGTTTCCCGGGTCGGGCAAAGTTTTATTAGGTTTTGTCATATGAAATTTCCCTGTAGTAGCCCGGAGTCTGGATTTTTACCCGAGTGGTGGCAACAACCTGTCAAAATGTGGGTGTACTATAGGTACACCTCTGCTTACCCCTTTGGAGATCACAGGCGTGATGTGATGTTATGTAATTATTGTAAATACCTAATATTCATATTCACGCTTCGTGCCTGATAAAGATCTCGAAATACACGAGTCAATTGAATTCGAAACGATAATTAACACCATGTAGTTTGCAATCATTGCTTCGGGAAATAACAGACGTGGCTTAAAAATCCAATTTACAATGTTTCGCGAGCGTTCGGCTAAATAACGACTACGAAACGTTTCGTGTTCTTCATTTGTTTGTTTGGTTTTTCAACACAAAACCGTACGACTTTCGTTTGTTTTTATACAAACAGTTTTTCTGCAAACAGTTTTGACTTGTGTCAGAAAAGTTTCTTCAGTAGATTTTTGACTATGAAACTGTGTTGTTACGAGTACTCGTCTGTGTAAAGAAAACACAGTGTTGATGCAAGTCTGCGCATATCCTTGAAATGAAAAAAATGCAATAAAAAGCGCGTAACAATAAATCCATACTTATTATTATAAATGCGAAATTAATCCATACTATTTCAATAAATGCGCAAGTAACTCTGTCTGCCGATTTGTCTGTTACATTTTCATGTCTTAATGGGACTTACATATAATATTTTTAACTAGGTAATCAGATAACACGACCACCGGCGATGTCGCGGCCACAAGCTAGTAAGTTCATAATTTTACACCTGAAAAGCCCCAGTCCTCAATTTCGCAATGCAAATTGAGCCAACCATCACTCACGATCAGATCAACCACGATTCCAAACCGCAAACCCGGGAAAGATTTATACACCCACCATTTTGGTCCGATTTCAATATGAAATGTTCCATTTCACAGTGGACCGACGTTCGCTTTGAAACGCTGTGTGTTAACGCAACTTGAGAGTAAAGTAAATACGGATAGGTATCAATATTTAAAGTTCAACAAAATGGATTGCACTTCAAAAGTTTAGGATTTATCTGGCGTTTGATGCTTTTTGATGCGTGAAGCCTTTGATTATCGCGTTAGATAAAATAAATCTGAAGTTTGGATGATACTTCAGTAATTTTGCTTCTGTCAGGTAAATCCTGTTTAAAAGGATTTCATAAGAACTTTTTTTTTATCATATACCTACTTAATTTCTTAAAACGTGACTTTAAAAAAAACCGAGTGTGCTTATGACCACACGACTGAAGTGAAACTTTGAGAAAGAGAGAGAGAAAATGTGCGCGCGCACTGCTCTCTTTTGCTCCTACACTGTGATACAGACAATAGACCTGCACTGTGCTTATATATACGGAACGTATTTGGCTATGAGAGGAAGAGAGAAAGAAAATGTGCACGTGCACTGCTTTCTCTTGCTTATATCCCCCAATCAACTCCCGTTCGCCTCCCACGATCACACTTTTCGTAACGCGTTCGCCAGCTTACTCCCCAAGTCAAGCGTGCGTAAAGAAGTTTTACTTCAAAAATACTGTTGGGAAGCTTACTCATGTAGTCATTTCTTCACCAGAAAATTGCAATCCAAGTCAAAGGTTTATCCATATTAATAACACATCATCTGCCAAAGAAACTTTTACGAGCAATATAAAAGGAATCCTTACGCCATTCGTAAAATGCGACCAATAAAGCCACAGTTAATACAACAATTATTATCATTATTATGGCATACTTCATTGTTTTGCCGATATCAGATTCTACTATTTTCATAAAGTCCCGTGGGTTATATAAAACCAATAAGCGGTGTAATAAAGCTGGGGTCAATCTTTGGTGGAGAGCCGACGAGTTTAGTCTCCTGAGACTGGAATACATAAACGACGTATCATCCTGCGTGGACCAGTCCTATTACAGGTCTAAGCACAATGTCGACCTGACAAATAGGTGATTTTCTTCAAAACAAACGCCGTCTACGTGCTTCTATTCAGCTGAATTGAGACATAACTGTGTTATGATGATAATTTCGTTCGCTACCGTTAAAGGGTGGAACGAATAACGACTGACTATAAAGTTATCTTTGAGAGATATTTGTGAACTTTATTATTTTAGGTATATAAAAATAAAATAAAAACTTGTCCTCTTTTTTTGGACGTAAGACGTAGCTTAGGGAATGGTATGTTTGATATGATATTCAACATGCGTTAACAAAAGTATTTAGGAAAGGTATTACTGCTAATGTATACGTGTAAATGTGTTTGACGCTCTCTTTATACAGGGTGTTACGGAAAGGGTATATCAATACAAACGGGTTGAAGAGTGTATCTGGTCTAGAATCTCTGTACGAAATTTCAGCTCAAAAGCATTAACTTTGAAATTGCTTAATATTTTTTTATTTCGACATCACGGCGCTGCACTGGCGCGCGGCGGCGCGATGTGCGTGTACTAGGCGTACAGACACACTACAGATAATGGATAATGATCCTCGTATTGCGGTGACACGTTTGTTATGATTTCAATTTAATAAACTATCGAAATAAAAAAAATATTAAGCATTTTCAAAGTTACTGCTTTTGAGCTGAAATTTTGTACAGAGATTCTAGACCAGATACACTCTTCAACCCGTTTGTATTGATATACCCTTTCCGTAACACCCTGAATTTTGATAGGGTCATAATTTTGTTTTAAAAACGATTGAAATTATTTGTATTTTTTTGCACTCGGTCGTCTCTATATTACACATACGTTTTTGTTACATGACTAACGCGAAGCCAAAAGGAAGGGTTATGTTTTTAGCAGTCAATGTATGTATATACCTATGTATGTTTGCCTTACCGTACGGCCTAAACTACTCATCCGATTTTGATGAATAAAGTGTTAGTCGATTCGTTATTAATGTGCGGGAAACATAACAATAGAATAGAATACTCTTTGTTGTGTAGGTAGCTACATTTTACACGAAAAAATCAATATGACGAATTTACATTAAAAAAGTGGGGGCTACTTTTTACAAGCGGTTTTCACTAGATAAAAGCTGTATTTACACTCACAATTATTGTCAGATTCAACAAGAATCCTTAACAGCTTCCGAACAATAAAAAGTCTGTCTAAATCGATTCCGCAATTTTTAGGGGCGCCACGATCGAGTCAAACGCGATAAAAATTCAATAAAATGGAAGTCTCCAAATAACTGCTTTGAATCCAGTATTGCAAATATTTTCATTGTGCTTATTGAGACTATCCTTATCATAATATTTTAATTTCATGATTGCTTTTCAAAAAAAGATTAAATCTCATTTCATTTACTCAACATTACCAGAAGTCCTTTGTATGGTTTGCAAAATAATCGGATTCATCGGTCTATTAATTTTATGTTTTTATGCACTTGTATAAAATGATTGCTGCCATTACCTACTAGGTATATGTTTTAATCTGTGTATACGTACGTACTTAATATCTTCTTTATAGCAACTACTAATAATTATCGTCTATAGAACAGCCCATAAAAATTCAACGTCACAAAAATACATTGTGTTTCCACAAAGCTACGAGTGGCATAGCAACCGAAATCCTTCCTAGCACTTTATACGATAGTTTATGGGCTCCAAGCGTGCTGCTATCAGCATTGTATCAACGTACCCACGCTTTTTAGGACCTTTGGTAAATACAAATGAATATAATATGTAAAGTGAGTTTTTCACGAGACCGATTCCGTCTCTCAACTCATGATCGTTACTATTTTTTACTTCTTCAAGTAAATTGTTGTAGACAGTCATTGATTTATATTATGTTATGTATAGTATGATTGGAGTATTTCCAAAAAACCAGTTTGATGCATTGTACTAAAATTGTATCTACTACAAAGTATCGAATTTTTTTTATCAGCCCACACTGTATAACTGGAGCAAATGTCTCCCCCAAATCCTTCCAGGCATCCTTTTCCAAAACAACTTTGATCTAATCCTTGGCGTACGCGTCATGGTTGTCTCCTATTATTTATTAATATACCTAAGCCTATATTGTCCCAAAAAAGGGCGAACGCCTTTCCCTCTTTCCACTTTTCTCGGTCTACTGCGATTATGGGCCAATCCTTTAAGAAGGAGTCCAGCTCATCCCGCCATATTTTTATAGTCTTCTTTGTGCTTAGTAAACAAATGCTTTTCCACATTTCAAACGTTACGAAGGCAAATAAATCGTTTAAGACGATAGACAAGACCAAAGGGGTAAAGCTATTCGAGCAGCGAAATTGTACATTTCCTAACATAAACTTCAAATTAAACCAATAAATAAATTATAT
Source organism: Amphipoea oculea (assembly GCA_945859645.1). Taxonomy (NCBI): domain Eukaryota; kingdom Metazoa; phylum Arthropoda; class Insecta; order Lepidoptera; family Noctuidae; genus Amphipoea; species Amphipoea oculea. The sequence continues at coordinate 10,875,295 of OX243876.1, forward strand.
ATCACACAAAACTCGCTTCATAAAGCGAACACAAGCTAGAAACGTTTTAATAATGCCTATCAACCTTGAATGAACGGAAATAACTTGCATCAGGGTCGCATCGATTTTATTTGTCTTCAGAATATTTAAGTGCAGTATGTATTGACGTTATCACCATTCGTTAAGCCATATTTTATTAACTGTCACCATTGACTTCAGCGTTTGATACTTCTAAGAAACTCCGAAGGCTGGTTAGAACTTTTATTACTTTGTCAATAGAACGTATTACAAAAGTTAATGTGTTAAAAGAACAGAAAATGTTTAGGGTTTTCTTCGTGATATTTTTTATTATGGAGTAATCAGAACGCCAAGCGGTACCAACGTGAGATGCATCGATGAGTCACGTACTTCAAACGTGCTAGGCTTAAAGTCACTTTGTTCGCAAAGTAATAGTCGGTTAATTATGATCAAGATGGTACAATTTAGCTCAATATTGTTTGAGAATGCTATGGATTTGTGTATGATTTTAACAATGAAGTGCTCTCCAAAGAAACACAGAAGCAAAATGACGAAGTAATTTGTCTGAAGCTAGAAGGTAATCCTCTTAAATACCAATTTACTGATAAATCAATCAGGAAGATTGCGAGGCACCAATCAATGGCCATAGGCCTTCATCAATAAAGTCTAATCCCGTGATACCGGCCGTCGGCATGAAAACTTAGATCTAAGCCAAACGACACCTAGTTTTGGATAGCTCGTAAATTTTGAAGTCCCTCAGAAATTTGGCATTAACTCCGTAGAGAAACAAGTCGCCTCCATAATAAATTGAACGCACTAAATAAATTGTGTTTTCATTTTTCAGATTAGGTAGAAGAAAGGCGTTATTCGAAAAAAGGAAACGAATAAGTGATTACGCTTTAGTAATGGGAATGTTTGGTATAATAATTATGGTTATAGAAAATGAACTTTCAAGTGCTGGTGTATATACTAAGGTAAGGTTACATTTGAGTTTATAAATTGGTTCCTTCTTTAGAATTCATTTGACGCTAACGTATTGCTACTTCATTTCAGGCGTCAATATATTCGCAGGCGTTGAAGACGCTTATATCAATGTCGACTGTGATTTTACTTGGCCTAATCGTCGCGTATCACGCTTTAGAAGTACAGGTAAAAACTTGAACTCCATAAACTTTGCCTCTAAAAGATTCTGTGACGGAAACTTTCTTAATTAATTTCCGTCTACTTAATGCAGCGGATCAATAAGCAATTTCACGGTATTCTTTATAAACAAAAGACCTTTTGTTTTTTATTAAGAAAGTTAGGAGGTTTGAACACATGCGTCTACAAATATTAATTTTGATAAAACTTCGTTAACTTTTTATTAATTTTTGCGTGTTTTGCTCACCTTTGTTTTATTGGTTTTCAGTTATTTATGATAGACAACTGCGCTGACGACTGGCGGATAGCAATGACGTGGCAGCGGATAGCTCAAATTGGCCTCGAGCTTGCTATTTGTGCCGTGCATCCTATTCCCGGTCAATATACCTTTACTTGGACCACAAAACTCGCAAATAAAGGGGGCGTCATAGGCGTAGAAGTAGTAAGTATTTTATTTTTTTGTTTAATATTTACTTATTTTGTATATTCTAGGTATGTAGATATCGCTGTCGTTCAAGCATTTTGACCTCTTTATGTTGTCTTTCAATTACAAATGATTTAAGTTTTTGTTGAAAAACTAAGTACAGTTGGATATTCTTCACTTATCTAGTTTATGTTATGGTTTTTTATTGATGTCTACTTTAAATATTTTCTCGTTTAATGGAGTTTTTGGATCTTTATATATTTTCATCTCTTGACTAGTTTAGAAATCGTAAATGAGAAGAGTACAAGCGCAGTTACTCTTCATTAGAAAACAGTTTATATTCTTTAACTAGTGTAGGTAATGGATTTATGTCGTATAATAATTTTCTTTCTATTATCTACTCGTAGATTCATTTTTGTTCTTTATTTGCTAACTGACGTTCATTTTTCAATTTTCTCCTTAGGGCACGATGTATAAGCAAATTCAGGTCTGTATTCATTGAGTTGAAGTGTAACCAAGTTTAAAGTGATGTTAGAGTCCTCGTTTTGAGCATGTTTCCAATTTATGTACGAACAAAACTCTCTTATTTTTGTGTATGTGAATTTGACAAATTGGTATAGAGTGTATGTCACTGATGTTTTTTTTTACGTCGGAATTACACGGTTCAATTCCACCTCAATTTGGATAAAGCAACCAAATTGAATCGTTTAATCGTAAAAGAATCATTCGATATCGGCCCTTCATTTTTGCACTTTTAAATCATAGTGATTCGATTTAGTTGAACCGTGTAATATTGTCATTATCATTGATATCTGTTCAGTCTTGTTTTATTTGTATGCATGTAGGAACATAATATGTTAGTGAGTATTTTTGAGTGACGTTGTATTTAACCAGAAACAAAACGATACCTGTGGTTTATGATACGATTATGTATTTGTGACGAGCTTTTACATTGAATTAAAAACAATAAATTATCTGATTTTCTGTTCTTGATCTATACAAAACTGTGCTATTTGGCAATTAGTTTACTTTGGTACACATTTTGCTCCAAACGTTTTGTTTTGATGTGATAAATGTTACATTTTTGGGCAAACGAACATCACTTTAGCACAAAGCACTTAGTTAATTATTTGCTTCACAAAATTACGACTGACGTTACTTGAAATGTTTATAGTACGAGTACCTACCTTAAATTCTGTGTTGAATATTGTAATGTCGCGTGCCTTAAGGTTGCTGATTCAGGACACTCATACACCTCCCGCAAAATATGTTCTTACTAAGTGATTGCTTTTCTCATTCCAGGTTCCTTATGATGTCACGCTGTCTCTGCCGATGTTCTTTCGACTCTATTTAATATGCAGGGTCATGTTGCTTCACAGTAAATTATTCACGGATGCTTCGTCCAGAAGTATAGGAGCTTTAAACAGAATTAATTTTAACACTAGGTAATTATTTAAATTCTTTTACAAATATTTGAAACATCAATATATTCACTTCAACAGAATTTCACATAACTTATGCTACATTTGCTTACCTTATCGGTCTTAAGATCCACAGTAATATCCTACTTGTTTGGTATAATATTGTGTATGTCTGCGGCCAACTGTTGGATACTCAATTGTTTTACTGAAAGCCTTTCCTTGCCTACTTAAAATATGTACCTATGTTGCCTGTTCACAGATTTGTCTTGAAGACACTTATGACAATTTGCCCAGGCACCGTCTTACTAGTTTTTATGGTATCTCTTTGGATAATCGCGAGCTGGACGCTTCGACAGTGCGAAAGGTTGGTTCCGTTGTTATATATGTGTTGTTGGTGACGTATCTTAATTTGCGTAATAATTAGGTGTTCGAAATCTTGGGTGGGGAACTCCAATCCTGTATCAGTATTTGGGGAATTGTTTTGCTCATTCGATTTGTTCCGATATTTTACTTTTTCATTAAACGTCGTTCCTAATTCTGTCAGTATCTTCGCTTCCATCGTTTAGTTTGATGTCCACATTCTATGTTTGACACTCAAGTTATCAAGTTTTAAGATCACCGGTGTATTGCCTATGTGGGCATGCTAATGCTTCTGTACTGTGGCGTTGTAAATATGTTTGTTTTTGCTTCTTATACCCACTGTGTTTTTTGTTTTCAATGTCTACGTTAAAAGTTTTACGGAGAGTTAATGTAGCGAAGCTAGGTTCATAATCATCACAAAGATACAAGAGTTTGACTTTGACTATTTTTGCAAAATGTAGCTTTTGTAAGATGTTTTGAGAACACAAGTGCTGTAATTTATATTTTGTTAGTTGATGTGTTAGATGTAGTGAATAAAACAAATCGTTGTAAAGAAAGAGGATGCTTGTTGTGATATAGTAGATCTAATTTTAATGGAAAACATGGTATCACTGTTAACTGCACAATAAGACTTTTGATATAGATACCGTGGATCTATAACATGTATTTTAAAGAGCAGCATTAAAAATCACAGCACGGCTTACCACAATAAATGATATTGCATACAAATATTGTACACAAATATAAATTAAACAATTTATAAGAGTTTAATCACGCACAAAATGGCTCTAGGTTACTACACACTAAATGTTAGATAAAGCTTCTGACTTACCATCAACATGCACAGACCCATTGCACCCTATCATATCATGCATCAAACAAGTTACCTCTTCTTCCCGTTCGAAGCAAGTTGCTTGTAATTCTATCACTTTACGTGTTTTCCTTCTCTCTTCTCGCCATCTATCTACTAAATGTTTATCTGTGTTATCATGACCTTCACCTAAGGTTTAAAATTTAATTCACGCATGGCTACAAGTATAATTATTTGGTATTCAACCCAGATATATGTTTAGATGCACGTTGTATTTAAGAATCTTTGTATTCTGTATTAGTACGTACAATGTGTGTGTAGTAAGAAAGTTTTGTTTTTCCATAGGCATGACAAAATTTTCTTTTGTGTATAGGAGTTCTTTATCTCATTAATGTTTGTCAAATTTAAAATTGATTTCTTAAATTTAAAAAATAGACTTGTCTTTTCCATTGATTTTGCCACAAAAACTTTGCTTAGAGGTCCCTGTTTAATTAAAATCTACATTTTTATGTATCTTTGAAGTTGAACTTATCTTGACTTTAGTAGAAACAACCGGTTATCTGTGGTTCTTGTCGGGCATTTTGGCTCTCAGGTTCCACGATGAAGACCATGCCAATTTGCTAAACTCAATGTGGCTGACAGCTATAACGTTCCTCTGTGTTGGCTACGGTGACATAGTCCCCAACACTTACTGCGGCCGTGGCATTACCCTCACCTGCGGTATGGTGGTATGTATGAAAACATAGTAGGATACTTTGGGTTGGTTTGACAATTTATACATCTATCATACGTTTTGTGTGGCTAGGAGTGATTTGTACTAGGCATCGCAAGTTTTGCGACAGTTTTCAAAAATGGTTAAATTATAAAACCTTGCTTTGTCTAGGTGACACTATAATAGGTCGGTAAAGGTGAGCCATTTTATGTGTTGTTATTTAATAACGTCACAATATGTTTGAAGCAATTTCACAATTCAATTTTAATCAAAGTCAAACTCTTCAATTCTACACGAATTCCCTCTCTCTTTTCTTTTGTTTCATCTCTTTCTACATTTAATCCACTACGCGTGTAGGGATTGGCTTGCGTGCGACAAGCCAGTAGGTAGGGTTTGTGAATGAACACTTCTTTATCGAACGCTTTGAACTTTAGGGTAGACGGGTCAATGAGTAAAGCGTTGAAATTTATTAACCATTCAGGTTTCACGACGAAGAACACGCTAACCTACTGAATGCGATGTGGCTTATTGCGATTACCTTTCTCTCCGTCGGTTTTGGTGACATAGTGCCAAACACATATTGCGGCAGAGGTATTGCTGTAAGCACCGGCATTATGGTAAGTTCCTTACAAACAAACTTTATGACTGTTCGTGTTGACTGACACAATTTTACTGAGCTGATGGTAACTACAATATTTATAAGAATCATTCTAATGTGTTTGAATGTCGATGTGCGCCAAATCACGCCAACACAACACTGTTGGAATGCTTTCGCCTTTATACAATGCTTTAACTTTGTTTGATGTGGAAGTCAGTCAACACTAATGTTTCAATGTACCAAACAATTCACACACCACACTAAAATGCTTCACACTCTCGAGAACTTACGCTAAATCACAACTATTTGTCGGTGTATTCGATGTTATAAATATTTATAAAGTATATTGATGTTCACAGATATCTGTAACACGAAATGTTTATGTTGAAATATTGTGAATGCAGTATGATATCTATGTACACACACCTGTATTATGTCACCACTTCTGTAACTCACACTCAGTATACACAATGTTTTGAATATAGGGTTACTATCGTATAATTTTATTCGTAGTTCTTGCAGGCAACAGCATTATTTGGAATACCTATATCAATAATATAAGTACGGTTTCAATATTTTTTTTTAAATAAACTTACGTCCATTTCCCTGTTAAAGCCAGCTATTAGAAATTATATAATTTGTAGTATGGAATGCTTCATTTCTCCTAACTGTTTCTAGCTCTCTCTTCACTTAAATATTTCACTGGATTGCACAATACGTTTGTTTTTAAAATGGCTCACTTTTCCTAAAATTATTTTAATACAGAAGTGTACAATAAATCTTAATGCACCTAAAATAGTGTTTGTGTAAATGTTGATAAAGTTAAATGAGACATTAGATGTTCTTAATGTTAAAATGGAAGTAAACGTTGAATTGATTCAGTCTTGTGCACTTATTAGATGGAAATGCACTCAAAATAACTGTCGTGTTTGATGACAACTTGTTAACTGTTTTAAACAAAATTAAGTTACAATAAAAGAAGGAAACCGGTGCTTTTTATAAAATATTTTCGAAAACCATTTCGATAGGTAAGACATTTCCTTCTTTTATTCTACTTGCATAGTGTCCTGCATTTTAGCACAAAAGGTTTGAATAAATATAAGCAAAGTTAATAAATAATGTCAACCAAGATATAAATAGTAAATTTTAAAATATCCATGCTATCTAAGAGAGGGTAACTGAGACAATAGTGGGCGATGTGATTTTCAAATCGATTTTATAAATTTTTATTTTCTATTGTGTCTGTTATCCTCAATAAATTTTACTTTCTAATAACAATACTAAATAATCTAAAGGATAGCACATAGCTGAAAAATTATAGTTTATTTTTGATTTTTAGCCTTCAAACTTGCGTTATTGGAATGACAAATTCTTGATTGCTTCTACACGTTCGCTTGCATTTTACATTAAGGTATTCACTTAACAGGGAGCTGGATGCACAGCGTTATTAGTCGCGGTTGTTTCAAGAAAATTAGAATTAACTAGAGCCGAGAAGCACGTTCATAACTTCATGATGGACACACAACTTACTAAAAGAGTAAGTATTGCTGTGATATAAGTTCATCACAATTATTGTTAATCTAATTAACAGGGGGCGGGATGTACAGCATTATTAGTGACCGTTGCTTCGAGAAAATTAGAGTTAACTAGAGCGGAGAAACATGTCCATAACTTCATGATGGAAACCCAGCTAACAAAAAAGGTAAGGTGACTGTTACTCGAGTAACAGTTAAAGGACACTTTGAAGGTAAGACTTACCCGCTAGGTTATGCTAAAGAAAAAGTTAATATATTAAACGATAAAGATACTAATCTGCTTAAAATTGATGCTTGACACAGTGAGTAACACACACTAGATGAAATTAACGGTATTGCAAACATACATAAGAGTAGCGACACTTCGCTAGAAGTTAAATAAAACCAACTAATAAATAAGAGAAAGACTAATACCATATGTTTGATAAGAAATTGAGCTATTATTAGCTTGAACACAGAAAGCTTTAAAAACATTGGACACCATGTGTTGTCATAATGTGTTTCGATAATGTTGAGAAGAAATGAATTGTCTGATTGAATGTATGGATACTTACAGCTGAAAAATGCAGCTGCCAACGTGCTTCGGGAGACGTGGTTAATATACAAACACACGAGGCTTGTGAAACGAGTCCATCCTGGAAGAGTGAGGACGCATCAGAGAAAGTTTTTGTTAGCTATTTATGCGTAAGTATTTTTGTAATAAACCTACCAAGACAAAGTAAGAAGACATACTGTCTTGAGAAAGCGTAGTGGTCAGTGCTCGTGTCGTATGAGAGGCCTTTTGCACTGTGATTTTTTTACTACTAACCAAATAATGACAGATAAGATGGTAGCACGACTTCCTTATTCTATGTTGAGAAAAAAAAAATTACAGAAAAAAAACCCAATATTAAAAATAACCAGGGGAACATTAAAATTAAATTGAATTGGGGAACTGATAAAAAGTTACCATTACATTTCAGGTTGCGGAAAGTGAAGATGGATCAAAGAAAGCTGATGGACAACGCCAACACAATAACAGATATGGCAAAGGTACGTCGAATCCCATTAATTATATTTACCGCTATTGCTACACTCATACACTCATTTAGAGGTAGAACCCTAGTTAGCACTTTAGGAATGCAATAAATAGATTTAGCGGTAGAAGTCCTCTATGATGTTTTTAGATTTTTACTGTCCTTTCTAAAACCCGACTGCCCTTTGGAAGCTAAATTTAATATAAATACCCATCTAAATAAATTCAATATCGCATTGGAAATGAAATCATAGCATGCTACAAAATTTTATTTCAAACCCATTGGCCACTTGCTTTGCGCATGCATTTTCTTAGACCAAAATTATTTTGCTAAAATAGACAAAACCAATCCCGCTAAAAACGTGCATGATTTAGAATTAGAAATCACAATATTTTCCAAAAGAAATGAGGACATGCACAATATTATAGACATTCGTTTTAAACTACAGGACACACATGAGACAGACAAAGATACAGTAACTCCTACACTTACACGAACTAGTGATTAGCAACTACAGTTAATAATGAACTACAAAGCGATTGATATTAGGACCCCTTTCTCTTACAGACCCAGAACACAGTCTACGAGATTGTTTCGGACATGAGTACGAGACAAGACACCATAGAAGAGAGGCTGACTAGTTTAGAAGAAAAACTTACTTCATTACAGGTAATGGAAACTTTATTGGTTATAAAGAAGATGCAACCATGGCAACAAAAGTATCTTTCAATGAAGAGTTTGAGATTAGAGGCACAAAACTAGTGCCGGGAGGTATGTGTGGATTTGTGAAAAACTACAAGGAAGTGGTGAATGTTGCACGATGATTGTCCCTTCTTGCTATTATAGTAGTTGTAGGGCTAGCAGCAAACTTTCCATCCACTTAGACCCTCTTTTTGTATAGTATTATAGCTAAAATTGAAGTTACTTTAATTAGGGATTGTGTCACTAGTAGATTTGCGTATCATAAAGTGAAGATCTTCGTATTGTTACCAATCACTCGAATGCTAAAAGTAACTAATAAAAAACTAGAAAATGTTACTTGTGATGACGTATATTTAACAACTATTTCGTTGTTTTCCTTTTCACTAAAACCAACTATACTATGTGTTTCAGGAACAAGTAAATAATTTACCCGACGTCATGGCTCGGTGTCTACAGCAGTGTTGGGAACGGGCGGAGCAGAGAAGAAACTTCCTGCATCCCGACACTGCAGCAGTACCTACTCCGCCCTCATCTACTATTACGCCTTACACCAGGTAGGTTTTAAATTTTGTACTCTTGGTGTTGCTGCTCTTAAGGCAATCAACATTCTTCTGGACTGTGAAGATTTCTATATTCAAAAACAATTTTGAGAATCAATATCCAGGAATGAATTGGATTTTTTTTTCTGGATCCACCCAGCCTCTCGCTACATCAAAGTTTCTTTTTATCTGACTGTTGTTTTATATATGTAGTTTGTTTGAAGTATTTCGAATAAAGTATATGATCAGTAGATGTGATCCGTTACACATTATTTTCTATCTAATTTCCAGGACGCTGGCAACAGCGTCACACCCGTGGCCACCAAGCCCAGTGCTGCAGCCGGCGGGGCGAACGCATTCAGCTCCCGAGAGCACCACAACGCATTCGCCGTCGCCTGCGCAGCCGCAGCCTTCTAGCCCCGCCCCACACGCGTCTCGGCCTCCTCTACCCAGCTGAGTACCGCCTTCCAACTCCGAACTCCTGTGCTGAACTCGACGAAACTCGGCGCCCGTCCTCTGACCCCCCCTTCACGACTACGCCCGAAAGAGGTTGCCGGGGAAGTTGTTTTACTACGGAAGACAGAGATTTGAAGATACTAGTTCAATGAACGCTTTGCACGAAAAATATTGAGTTATTTGGGATAAAAGCCACGATATGCAGATTTGCTATTGTTTCTACAAAGCTCAAACCAGCACGCGAAACATAAACAAAAAAATCGACTAACTTTTCGTATGACCATTTTATCTCATGGTTTTTTTTTTCTTAATAAAATTGCAAATCAAAACGAACAATTACCATGTGAAGATTTGTATTTTTATATCGACACGAACTTAATTCGTTTATTGAAACTATTTTCGACATCTTTATCTTGCGTTGGGTGATGAACGGATCAAAGTGAAACGATTTTCTCGGCATACCGAAGGACCACGCCGCGGTGCGAGACCAGGTCAGCCGTAGTTTTCTTCGCTGTTCCCCAAAGTTTCGGATGTGCCAGACTGTTTTCTAGTGATATTGTTTAGATAGTGAAAAGAAATGAGGCGGTACGGACTTGCTGTTGTGATTATACAAATGCTTTATCGATAGACGCTTTAGCTAATTACGTTAGACGATATTTTGAATACATTATCAGCATTAGTATAGGTAGTTATTACCTACACGTCTGTTCACGTTTTATCTGATGTTCGAGGAACCAATAACACTGTTTTATAAGCTGAGTGTGTTTTTACTAAGGTTTTTGTGAACGCCACCGTTATTATGACATTGAGAAGTCTTTGGAAACGAATTTAAGAGTAGTCACTTTCATAGATTTCTTGATGTAGGTACTGACACATAGCAGTAAACATAAATATATAGTGACTAAAGAAATAATAGTAAACACATAGATTTGTATTTATATTATGCAGTCATTAAGTAAACTGACTGCATAGGCATTTACTGTAAAGTACACATAGTGGTCACTATAGATTGGTTTTGGTTCCTTGTGTAAGTATTTACCATTTTATGGACAGTAACACGATTTGGAATATTATATCACAATGCCAGATTTAGCTATGAAATAAAAACTATACATAACTCCATCTACTTTAGAATTGTAAATGTCATCTTTGATAGTATTCGAATGGTAATTGAAACATATTTTGTACAAAACTATGAATACGATGATCTGACCACTTTATTTGTAATATATTTTAAATACTTAAAGACTCTATAAAACAAAGTTTTATTGAGATAAACACTAAAGTGAACTATGTTTTAAAGAGACAACGAAACAAAATTAAAAAAAAAATGTTGAGGTCAGATTATGGCTACGTATAACGTGGTTGAACATAAGCTAAGTATGTTTCAATTTTGATTGTTGGAAAACTATTGAAGTGAGACAATTGCAAATATTCTAAGAAAAACCTGTATACACACTTTTAGATATATGACTAGGTAAATTGAATTGTTACTACCTGCCTATTGACATGTAGATTGTAAACAATTTTTTCTAAGAATTAGACGTAAGTAAAGCTTTGTATAAGACATAAGATTGATGGCTGTCTAAATAGTGCCTAAAACACTACGAAATTTCGATAATTCAGTTTTATTATCTTAATAACTTATGAATGTAAATAGGTAATCTAAAATTTGAGAGCATAATATTTAGTAAATATCTGAATTTTGTAGCTGTACGAGTTGTATGATGGGATCAATTTGTTTGTACATTTTAGTTTTAAAGGTTCCCTTGTTTATTAACGTTGTTTGGTTAGATTTCTTAAAGACTATTGAAAAAAAAACAGATTTCGCATTGAACATAAGTATCAAAACCTGTATGGACTTTGCTCAAACAAATCTGCACTGATTTTTCACAAATCAAATTAAAATTAATAAAAAATAGCAGGTAATTTGGCACGCATTATTAAACCTTTATAGAATAGACCAGTATTAAAATAGAAATACTTAGATCGGATCCAAATAGACTTAACGGCTTGTTTGCATTAGCAGATAGAATGGATTGCGGTAATCATCAATACAAAAAGCTCTATTATGATGTACCTTTATCAGCACCCCAAAACCTCTGCTGTTATCAAAAAGGAAGAAGTTTATGGAAATTCAATTTCCAGTGAAAATCAAAAATGCAATTTTGTTCAGGATGAAAACAAATCCTGCAATTTATAATAATAAAAGTAAATGTAAAAAAAAATTTCGTATGTTGTAATGACTGAAATATCAACCAATGTATATAAGGATTCATAAAATAAAATAAGTGAGGTTTCCTCTGAAATAGCACCGTACGGAAATACCTAGTCTTTATTATCAGCATTGTATCATTATTTGGTTCTAGCTGTAATTCACTTGGAAGAGAAGTACCGTTTTACGCCCCTGAAATAGTTTCCACACTTCACACAATTTTTTCAGCACGTTATTTTTTCTTTGCTAGCTATAAAAAAAAATATAAAGTAAACGCTTTAATCTAATTTAATTAAGTGTAAAATAGAACAAATAGTTCATTAAATGCACTATTATTACTTTTTCTTTCCCTAGTGAATTACATTCAGCACCATATCCTTCAGTATTTTCATTTGTTTTACAATAGCTTTATTTAGGTAGGGTAAATAAATAATCCTATAAATTAATCGTTCGTAATATTATACAAAAAAACACCAACTAGTATATTTAGATATACGACAGATTTAGTGTAGAAATTAAAAAATAAATTCCTGCATTATATTTATTATTAAATAATCTTACCCATCTTATTAAAACTTTTCCTAAAATTTTTCATAACAGTGTTTTAAAAAAATACTTTCTATATTCCCTAGTGTTTGTAACTACCTCGACATTTTTACACGACATAATTACCTACAGTTTATCTAGTAACTGCCACTTTAGGTGTTTTGCTTTGAAATCTTATTTTAACTGACCTTCCAAGCCTTTATTCAATAAAATAAAAAATAAATTACAATTATTTTATTCATGTTTTTCTATCTTTTCTCCATTTTATTTATCGGTAGACAATTTGAAAATCCAAAACGCACAATTTAATAATAAAAAGTGGCATTTTAGTAAAACTAGGTATTAACATTATCGGTATTTACTTAACAGTAGCCTAAAGAATTGTCCCCATTATGAAGAATTTTAAAGAGTCTAGTCACTAAGATTAATTGCTTTATAGTCTGTTTTGTCTAGGACAGTTGTTCACAAAAGTGTTTGTACCTACTTGTACTATTTATATTTTATCAATTGAACTCTTCTATTCCTACCGACTAGAATATAATTTATACCTTTCAATGATATTTAAAAGTATAATTATACCTATCGAACACTTTTGCGAGTGAGTCCCAATTTTAGCTAAATTTCAAAGTATAAAAACTATTTATTTATAAATAAGAATTGACCAAAATGTTGTTTAAGAAACGTAGAATTTGTAAATAATAAGCGAAAAATCAGTAAGACATTATGTATAAAATGATAATGTAAATACCAGTTGTATTTGCGAATTTTAATGTAAATAAAGTAAAAAATAATAAATATGGTTCCAGTAAAATTATTTTTAAATAATACGTTCAATTGTATAATGAAATTTTAAGTTGTATGCCAACGGAATGTTCTATGCGGTGCGTAAACAAAAGAAATGAAACTTTTGTGATCATTGTTGATGAAATGAAAGTGTAACTTCGATTATATGAGCTGTAGTATTTTTTAAATTGATTTTTATTTACACCCTATGCCTAAAGTTGAAAATAAACTTGATAAAGTAATCTGGTGTTCGAAATTATTTGTCTAATCCCAAAAAAAGTACAGAGTAGCTAGTAGCTTTATTTGAAGCCTATAGACAAACAGAAATTGAACAGGAGTTTAGCTATAAGTAGGAACCTACCTCTTGAACAGTCTGTATACGTTTCTGTTCTATTTGAGTGACTAAAAAATTACTAGCTACACTGTATTCTTTCTAATTTCATATCTAACAGAAGTTCTGTGAATTGTAAGGTCAAAGTGAACTCTATTTTACGGCAGCGATCAGCGCCATCTTGCAGGCAGCGACCACACAAATACATATTATGGTCTACCTACATTTATAGTGAATAACCTACAATCAACGAGAGAGGTCGCTTCTCAAGTTCATGAAACACGAAACTTCTGTCTATAGTCCGTTCGCGTTAAGAAAATAGTGAGTCATCAGTGCAACTGCAGTTTAAAGGGGTCTTCATTGGTCACTGTGAACGGCTTTCTAATTTGTTGCGACCTAATTGGTCGAGGACCGGGGCTAGGGCGGCGGATAACGATGACTCACTGTTTTCTTAACGCGAACGGACTATAGAAACTCGTGCACCCATGTGTTGTTAACTCTACGTAGACAATAGCCAGCTGTTAACATTTTGTGTGTAGGTAGAATATAATAGAATAGAATACTCTTGCTCGCTTACTTGCTTGTATTTCCTTGTTATTTCCTCATGACTGTTTCTGGAATCTATACTAACAGTTCTTGTTAATTTAAATATGCCTGTATAGGTAATAAGCTCATAAGCGAGGATAGTAGCAGAGCTGACTGACCAGAATGAGCTAGACGTACAGACGCTAGCACATCAAGCTACCCGAAACTGTCAATTTTATCCAACCAACATTGAACCTTATGCTTTAGCGATAAGCTTGAAAATCTATTAAAGAAATTTGACAGGATTGTAGTAGCTTGATGTGTTTGCGTCTGTACAAAACAATTATACTCCTCGGTAGCGTTTACAAACGTGCGAGATGTTTTAAGTCAAAGTCAAATCGTTTATTTGAAATGGGCACATAAAAGGCACTTAATTGAGCGTCAAAAAAGAACACGAAAATAGAATTCGTTAAGGCAAATATATCATTAAATATAACACGATAAATATTAGGCACCTGCCCCATCTTTGACGGGGAAGCGAGTACCAATCAATAATTTTCTCGCTCAAAATATTTTAAGTCCCGAGTAAGTAAAACAGATACATACTACAGTGATGGTTGATCGCTGACAGGTCGATTGAAGGAGTTTCTAAAATAATAATAATAAATAATCTTACGTGATCGAACAAAGAGTACCTACATTAAATTATTTATATTATAATAATTTATATTTTTGTTTAGATGTGTGGTGTTACACGAATGGATAGAATGAGAAATGAGTACATAAGAGGAAGTCCAAAAGTGGCACCGGTAACTGAAAAGTTGTGTGGAAATCGGTTGTCATGGTATGGGCATTTGGGCATGTGATACGAAGGAATGAGGAAAATGTCATAAGGAAAGTTTTGCGTATGAATGTCGACGGCTATAAGAATATGGGGAGACCAAAGAAACGATGGATAGGCTGTGTGAATAATGATATGGTAGGTAAGTCATGTGTGACATGTTGAGCCGACCCCAAATAAGATAAGGGCAGGAGAATGCTGATGAATGATGATTATCCAAACTTTTTAACAAAGTATTTTTTATGGCAGATAAGTTACACACCCACTACTGTTTATCCCATTGATAAAAACGAAAGTATTACTACTATAAAGTCAATATTTATCTAGAAATACGAAGAAAAACCTGCGTTGAAAAGCAATTTTC
This sequence comes from Amphipoea oculea, assembly GCA_945859645.1. Taxonomy (NCBI): domain Eukaryota; kingdom Metazoa; phylum Arthropoda; class Insecta; order Lepidoptera; family Noctuidae; genus Amphipoea; species Amphipoea oculea. Next base: position 10,890,611 of record OX243876.1, read on the forward strand.
CTGCAAAGCCAAGGAATCGAAGCATTGCAGTCTTCAGTTGTATAGTGTTTACTCAAAGACTTAGAATATGTCGGATCAAGCCGAGTAGAAATCAGAATATATACGAGAGCCTTTCAAACTTATGTACCTAGGTTCAACTGGACATGTTTGTATTTTTGTTTGTATATGACTGGAGATACGTGCTTTTAGTATAAATATTTCCATGGACCTCTCCGGCTTTGAGAACTACAAACTCAACTTCGTTCAAGAATAGAAATACTGGATTCTGGCCACTCAGCTGCTGTAATAAAGTCGAGCTGGGCTGTCTAAATCTGTCGCATCTCGGAGCAGCAATACAAAAACTATCACTAAGTGTATCTTAAATAGCAGGAAACGGCTACGCGGCAGGCCCAGAAAGAGATGGCGGGATGAGCCTGACGCCTCCTTAAGGGTAGGCCTGCCATCATAGTAGACCGGGAAAAGTAGAGCGAGCGCCTTTGCCCTGCACACAGAAGCTTATAATAATAATTAAAAAAGAAAAACTCATTTCGTAAGGGTACAGCCAGAGCGAGCTGCATATGCATTTTTCCTATACCAGATGCCTCAGCCTGAGTCATCCTTTACATGCCTTGCTTACTATTTGAAGTACATATCTCGCACTGTCTAGATGCACCTTTAGGAGCTCCACTCATTGAACGTAGTGCAGTCGATCTTTTTTACTTCTCAATTTTTCCTGGCGTGTATATTATATGTACTCTCTGTACCCTATATTTGTAACATGAAATTCTTTCCCTTATCTTGTTTTTGCAAAATTTTAGAGAACATGGGAAGCACTAAGAATTACAATAGGATTTACAAGTAAAAATCTGCATTCGCGAACGCTACGATTTTGAGTAAAGTTTTGTAGCTTTAAAGAGTAATTTTAAATCGACTGCTTTATCATAAATAATTATAATCATATTATTATACTGCCATTCCAAACCTCGTTTTCTAACTTTCCTGTCCCTATAAGATCTCATGTTCATCTTTCTCGTTTGTGCCAAGAAATACAATTTAATATGAGCAACAGCGTCCCTAACGGTTGTCTCAGTTTCCATTACTCAAGGTCTTACAACTAGGGTAGGGTAGGGGGTAGGGTTTATATGTATGTAATGCAGCTTCGCATTTACAATTTGCATGAAATGCATGTCCTGTAAGAATGGAAATGTTCATTGCATTCAGGTCGTTTATAGTCGTTTCAGTATTTGAATGCTAACGACATGGATCAGAGAAAGAAACACTGTCACATCCATATTTCATTATTGGCTCGGCTGAATGCAAAACTGAACGCGTTTGCTTATTCATTGGCATGATCAGAACTTGTTTATCAAAACATGTCTATGTTTACTGAATTTGAAAACGGATTCAAATGTTTTTTTTTTAAACCTAACTATGACGGAACGTGTCAATGCCCAGTCTGTCTAGCTTATTCCAAATTTTATTAGGGTCGCTTCCAGTCTAACCGAATGCAGCTGTACACCAGTATTTAACAAGAAGCGACTGCCTATCTGACCTCACCAACCCAGTAACTGGGTAATACAACACCCCTTGGTAAGACTGGTTGTCAGACTTTATACATTTATAACTGACACACAATAGAAATAAATAAATATACCTAAAATTCCATAAGTAAGAGGATATGTATTATTTATATTATTTATAGAAATACTACTTAACTACTTATAAACAGCTCAATTGGGCTCGTAAGAGCGTTTACGACGTACGGCATTTCATACAAACTTTCAAACCCTTGTTTTTCGAAATGAATGAATCGAATTTAATGAAACTTCATACGCATATTAAGTAATTTTCACTATCAAAAACAGCAATGATTTTAGATAATAAAACGCAAAATAATTGGGAGAATATGAAATTGTCTTTTGAGCATTGGCAAGGGAATGTAGAAAAGTTCCAAAAATAAATGCTAAATTCACCATTTGTGTAATCTTGTAGAAACGGAAATTAAGACCTAATGAATTTTGTTTTGTATAACGAAGTTTTCAGATTATGTTAAAAGCGTTTACGACCTACGGCATTTCATACAAACTTTCAAGCCCTTGTTTTTCGAACTGAATGAACTGATTTTAATGAAACTTCGTACGCATAAGCAGGATACAGAGATCTCAAAAGTTGGTTAAGAACATTTTCGAAAAATAGTGATACACCCAAATTAGACCGATGTTAAATTTTCCATAGAAATAGAGATTTCCAGTTACCTTTTTTTAAATAAGACATTTCGAAAATATTCTTTACTAACATTTTCGACCTTTGTATTTTGCTTAATCTGTCGAGCTCCGCTAAAGAGACACAATGGATTTTCTATTGTTGCGTCGCCTCAGCTCGACAGATTAATCCATTGTTTATTACGAAGCCTGCTTTGTTCAAAGCACTATAACAATTATTTACATAAAGGTAATGAATTAGTTTCAAGGCTATTTTATATTTGAATGTGATTTGGGAATGCTTGCTATCTTAAAATGTATGTAACAGCACAGAATACTTAAAGTACTACGTACAGAAAGGCCACTCCTTTCCCCGCACTAACATCAGTTACCGCACCTTACCCCGCACTTCGATGTGTTCGTCGCCTGCTCTTTAACAATGGCGCTCACATACACAAGAACCGCAGCGCTGTACCTACCTACTGCTGACACGAACACATTATTTTTTTAAGTTTTATATTTTGTGTTAATCACGATGGTTGTATATTGTGCATTATTTGGATGCTTATCTTCATCGAGGAACGATAAAGACAGGAGTTTCTTTCGGTTCCCGAAACATAAAGAAGGTAAGGAACAGCAACTCAAACATCCTTTAAACCCATAAAAAATAAAAGCTAGTATATTACAGACAAACAAGTTAAGCCAGTGTTGTGATAATTTATTTTCATAATTTTCTCTATTATTCATTTATTTTCCAAGTTTTCTTCGTTTTAGAACAATTAAAACTTCCGTAATATTAACATTCCAACTATTAAATTATTGCTCTCTCTCTTTATTGTCTTAGTTATGTCTCTTTCTTTCACGTTCTATTCGTTCTTCGACTTGAAAAGTAGTACAATAGAAAAGTTATTAATAGATTTCTGTGAGTACCTAGTGTCGCGGCGCGCGGCGCCCCATTGTTGCATACGTTCGGGCAGCGCCGCCGCCTACGCACTACTGGCCGAGTACTGCCTGCCAGCCCTACTAGATTTCACGCACACATTTACACGTATACAAACGTCATTTGTCAATGTAGTGGTAGTAGGTAATTATTTTGCGAGCGTTGTATGGAGTGTCCGGGGTGTGGTAACAGGTTGATTTCCACCTCAGTATTCCATTCAGTTTTGGTCTTTGTACACATAATATTCATGTAAATATTTTTATTGACAATTGGTTACTAAAGTTTTTTAATAAGCACTGGATTGTGACGTCACAATTTAATTTACTTTGGACAATGACACTCAGGGCATACCAAGATACCAAAATAACTCGATGACCTTATAAACTTCCCAACAACGCTTTGAAAAGTCAGTTGCCATACTAGCAAGTTTTAACATAATTAGGCTAAAAATCTCTCTTTTTAGTCTTTTTTAATTTGACGTAACGGTACTTTAATATACAACATCAACATCAACAACAAATTCACCAAAAATACGACTGTATTTCCCAAAGGGTTTTTTTTTTTATTGCTGAAAGGGCCCGCTCTTGACCTCGATCACGCCTGATGGAAAGCGTTGGATGAGGTCTATGATGGAACGAGCGTGCCCAGAAGATGCCTAAGGCAATGGAACTTCCACGCATCGACGAAACACAGCAGGCTGCTTGACGCCGGACTCCGGTGGAAGGGTGGTCGCCAACCAGGCGGGCGTTAGCCCTACCACCGCAAGGGAAGAATTGGTCAGTCAAATAAGGTGTTGGGTGTGACTGTCCAGGAAGTACCGAGCGCTCGGTTCAGTTGAGTAACTGGCGGAACAAACTGCGCTACACGAGGAGGCTTCTTCATGCATCCCAAAACAGTTAGGCAGAGGTGTACCTATAGTACACCCACATTTCACCAGTTATATTCAAGTTCCATGTAATAGGCGGCGAGCCCATTGCCATCAACCAGTTACAAATCCAGACCCCGAGCCGCTACTGAGAAATTCCTGACTGATAAACCAAATAACACGTTGCCCGACCCGGGAATCGAACCCAGGACGTTGTAACCACTAGAGCAACGAGGCTGTCGCAATAGCGATACATTCCACACACATAATCAGCCCATACTGTTCCCACTGCTGGGACGCAGGCCTCCTCTCTGTGAGAGGGTCTGACCTAACAAGACATAAATAAAGAAAGAAATACATAGCCGGAGTTCTTTTTAGTTTGTTTTTAGTGATACACTAAACTGTGGACAGGGCACATTGCTCACGGCCGCAGGAACCCGTTGGATGCGAGAAGCACAAAACCGGTCAAAGTGGAGGTGCTTGGGGAGGCCTATGTCCAGCAGTGGACGCCTTTCGGCTGAAATGATGATACACAAAACGGTATACTAATTGCATAATTTTGAACTCAAACCGGTTAAATGTTTACAGAAAAAGGTCATTTTTAAAAACTTGTATTATTGTGCAATGCATTTTTAAACGTCATTCAGAGTTGTAAAAGACACCGTTGATCATTCAGTACAGTTTTATAGTTCTGAGGTTACAGAAGTGTGGACAGAAACCGGTTCATATAAACTATAATATTGTGTTTTTATTGTCATAAATTATCAACTATTAACTGTATTCTGTACTTGTGAGTTGTGATGTAAATAATCGAGTGTTTTTAGTGAAACAAATGTTTTTTATTAAAATTATGTGTTGAATTTTGTGATATAAATAAATAGGTAAGTACCTATTTTGTGAAAAAACTGGAGAGCCTACCTAAGAAAATGAGGACTTAAATAAGGTAGAGATCAATCTTTATAACAAGGGCTTACATAATGAATAACAAGGGAACAATATCATTTTATTAAGGGCAGGTTTTTCAATCGACAGATATTTTTTATTCGTGGAATAAAATTGACGTCTAACATTTATTTTGTATAGAAGAACTTTTCAAATTCAAAATTATTCTTTGGATTAAATTATCTGACGTTGGAAAAATTTGGAATCCTCCAAATTTTTCCTAATGGTTATGCCATATTATTTACTAGCACGTCATCATTACTTGAATTCGTTTCTCTCAATGACTGCCATAAGTAGGTAATTAATGAATACACCGTATCTTTCCACAAAAATACAAAACGATGCGTGCTAGAAATATTTAGCAAATAGTATAATGTCTTTATTTTGTTAATTATTTTTTTAATTTTGTACACTGTAGAAGGCAAGTTTAGTAACACGTGGTTTTAACATAAAATGCATTGAAATACAGCCTTGTAGGCTTTGTATTGTAAATCTTGTAGTTGTTGTGTGTATTTTACCTCGCTAGTATTTCTTAAAGTTGAAGGCAGCTGAAGTTTAGTGTTAATTTTGAAACGGGAAATATACATAATAACTGATCTTCTTAAAACTTAAAAAAATACTGGGCTTTTCTTACAGTTTTTCGCAGTAACTAAGCTAGGGAACTCCAATCAAATGGGTTAGGTAAGGGTAGAACTGTAACCGACGGCACGCGAGCCGAGCGAGCGAAGCGAGCGGTGTCGCGGCAGCGGCCAGTGAGCTCTACACACCCACGGGCTTTTATTAATCCTTTTTTGTATACTATACATGCGGCCCTAAATCAAATTTATCTAGTGCCATTACAACTTGAACTACCGGTAATTATAACTAGCTTTATGCGTCGTAACTGATTATACCGATGATGATTACCTAATCATTTGTTTACACACACATTTATTTATATTTCGAGCTAGCGAAACACCCATTGTCCTTTTTCCGTTTTCTGCGCGCAAAAGCTATGAAAACACAAACGCACACACACACCCACTAATAGATACTCAAGATACAAAGTGTAAAACGGTAATGAGAAACTGACTGTCTCTGTTCCTGTTGTTTGGTGTCTAAGTTTTCATTGTATGGCTGACTTACTAGCAATCCAAACTTTTGACAAATTGTGGCAACTTTTTCATACTGCATTTAGTTATAAAACTTTAGAAGTACTTAAATTCTCTGTCTATTGACGTGCAAATAGGTACGTACTTACATTAGGTTAAGAGATATAGGTACTAAACAATTTGGATTTTCCTGTTGTGATTCAAAATGGCATGTTTTTCCAATTCGTGCTACACGTGTTGAGAAAATTACAGCAATCTAGTAACAGTTTAATGATGTTCATATTTTTACTGTTTTTAGTTCTTAGAAACACTGAAGACCAATTATTCCCGTATGTAAAAACGTACAAAATCAAGTCGCAGTCTCATCTCAGCGACATATGTCAGAAAATTGACAGATATGCAGGGAAGTTAGAGCAATTTTAAACAGATTTCGAGTATGAGATTAGAATGTGAACGTTCTTAAAAATACGGGAATTGTCCCTTTTATATGGTTTGCAACTTAAGATATTTTATTTTTATTGCAAATTACCTTGGTTACAATATACTGTGGAAACTATTAGACGCCAACACTAAACTATCGTGATTACAAAAACAAAGTAAAAAACTTTAGAACAATAAAGAAATAATTGTACAGGAAACAGCCGAGACTCTGATTGAGTGTCATAATCTACACTCATAATATACCAAAGCAATGTTTATGTTACATTAATGCAATAAACCAGATATTTATTCGAATATGAATTTAAAAATCTTGAAAAATATCAATTTCAATTCGTCAAAAGTTTAAACTTCTAGGCGTAATTTTTTTATTCCAGAAAATTCTGTATAATTTTACTAATTAATAGATGTTGGATTTTTTATCTTACGCCTACGCTGAAACTTTAAGATATAGTATCATTTCTTTGAAATACGTCTCAGAAGTTTAAAAGGTTGGTGGACTTTCTTTGATGGTTCTACAAAATGGGGTGGCATTTAAAAACTTTCGAGCGACGTTCCACAAAACATAAACGACTTTATTTACATTACCCATTTAAACCACTGTCCTCTCAAAGAAGAATACCTCGTTGGTCTAGACGTTGCAAGCACTACCAGGCTTTTGCCCGACCTCAGAGTCAAACCCAGGACCTATTATTGGGTTTTTCCATTAGAAAATTCTCAGTGGCAGCTCGGAGTCTCTATTTGTGCCCGGCGGATAGCCATAGCTTCAAATACAAATATACAGACCAACCAAGACCGCTCATTGTGTCACCCATTGTAAAGTTTCTATATTTATGTCTGTAATTTATATGGTGTACATAATAAAGAGTATTTTATTCTATTCTATACATAATATATTTATTATTTGTTGAAGATAGGTAGGTTAGGTACAGATGTTGTAATTATTAAAGAATTCTATGTCTAGTCGTCATCGGCGTACAAATACATCGCCCCCTATTACAGATAGCGCCATCCACGAAGACGCGCCCCACTCTTCTTCCTAATCGCTTACACTACAAGTGTGCAACATTCCGCTAGGCAGTGTTTTAATTTTGTCAATACACAGTAATAACATCCCGCTAGTGTTTTAGTTTTGTCGATACACAGCAATTACTTATTAGTTGGTAATTACTAGTTTGTATCAAAAAACTAAAACACTAGCGGAATTAACAAGCGATAACCACTAGCGATTAGTAAGAAGAGGGGGGCGCGTCTTTGAGGATGTCACTATCTATACATGGGACTTAAACAGAACTACCGAAATATGGGTATAGCTCCCCTCTGCCTAACAATACGGGGAAAGCAAACGATGTGATGTTATGTTATTCAGATAAATGATATCTTTCTGTAATTTGTTCATATAAATTTACGACTTCCCTGAGTGTGTGAGAAAAATTCCGTTGTTATTCAAATTACGTGTAACTAATAATAACGTTCAGGTGACATTACAGCACGATGCAACCTGCAATGTACAGGCGATTCAAACATCATCAGATGATGATGTTTGATGGACAAGGGCGGGAAGATTCCTCCTGCCCTAGTCCCAAATGATTTGGGGTTGGCGCAACAGATTTTCTCCCAGTCAACCGTCACGGTATCGTTCACTCCCTTCTCTTTCATATCATTCCTCACACAATCCATCCTATTTTTAAATTAAATAAGCGATTAAAACAAATAAATTAAAATTTACGTGTATCTCAATATGTATATGTCATATATTATATCTTTGTGTTTTTAGCCGAGTTCAAAAAAAGGAGGAGGTTATCAATTCGGTTGAATTTTTTAAAATGCTTTTTCTTTTGTTTTTGTTTCCTGTTTGTTTTATATCGCTACCAATCTTTGTTTTAATGCGATTGGTAACAATTCATCAGCGATCGTGAAGCAAATTTATTATATTTCTTGGCGGACTGTCACATATAATAATAATATAATTTAGCCACATTCATCTTTATTTGATTTCACCATCCCTGTCACATCGCAAATCGCTGCTTGATGTAGCCTCAGCCTAAGCACGAACACACGAACTATCTCGTATTACTTCGCGGCCTTTCGGCGTATCAATCACAAAGAGGTTTATTAGATCAGCATTAGATTAAAGCAGTTTTGAGAGGTTCCGTAATGAAGTGGAAAAAACGGAACTTTTACAACTTCGTCATTTCCGTCTGTCCGCCAGTCTTTCTGCCCGAATAACAGCAAATTTACTCGGAAACAATAATTGGTACTATATATATCGTTGAAAACTGGAAAGAAGGTGTATTCGGTATACCGCTAAACAATGGTGTAGGTAGACAAATTACGAACAAAATAATAAGGGCGCTCGACATACATGTAACCAGAGGACAAAAAAAATCAATGCACATGAGCGTGTCGGGTATCGTTGGATCCCATGATTAAAACGATGATGTTTGTAAGTGAGTTTTTTAATTAATAGTTTGTCATATACGATGTGTTTTCGGTTACAATCTAAAAATAACTTTGTTATTCATAGATTTTTCTAGATATAAGTAACTTATTTTTACGGTCAATAAAATCAATTCTGCGCTTGCGTAAATGTTCATACCAATTACGGATGTGCGTGGTCCGAAATTCAATTGGCGTATTTTTCAATTTGTGGTTTATTGCAACGTATATTTAAATGTCTTTGATTGCAACAAAATGTAGTAGGCGTTTGTGATTAGAAACATTTTAGTAATCAGTTCTAAATCAATCAATGCATTGTATCAATCTACATAATGTTATGTCCTAAATGGCGTTATAACTTTTCATTAATTAGCTTTATTTCTTGCGTAGGATGCTAAACAGTTTAATATTATGACTTTATGAGTATCTGTTTGTTTAAATTTTATGCTTTGCCCGATGGGGTCGGCAGGTTCTGGAGTAGCGACTGCATACCTCCGGTCGCCACTACATCGCAACGTCTAACGGTATCTATTGTTTTGACTAAACAATTAAAACAGTAGTGCTTTAGTATGTTGCTTAAAGAATAATCTGACAAAAAATCAGAATGATTGTATGTATATTAGTATGGTTTTTATTGTAAAAAGAAAGTTTTAGAGGTATCTTCAAGATTTTTTACTATCGTGCCAAATTAGTTGTATTATGTTTTCAATAAACTATCTACCTAGCATATATCCTGAAAAATATCATATATTATTCTGATTTTGTTTAATGTAGGCGATCATTTACTTTTAGTGCTTCTAAAACTTGCATTTTTTGCGTTTAGGTCCAGTAATCCCCTTAAATTGTAAAATTTTTAAAGTTTCATCAGGGTATTAAATGGACGGCTCCACAGATAGTTTTTTTTTTTTTATAAAATTTCTACGATATATTTACGGCTTCCTTTTGAAGAGGATTATTTCTGCCCAATTTGACTTGACCACGAATGAATAGTTCTCTTGAGATCAAGACAATGACAATGATAAATGGAATACATTTCTATTTATCTTATTACTATTTATTTTGTACAATCAGGTCTCAGTGGAACAATAACTATAATGGAATAATGAAGCAGAAGTAACAGGAAAATCTTAGAAGGTACAGTTAGGGAAAATAATTGTTTAGCAAATTAACACCATTGACTATTTAATACAAAAGCCAAAGAATGACGATTTGGATTTGAATATCTGGACAATTTCAGATGGTACCCTGACTTCACCTAGAATATAATAGAACTAGCTTCTGCCCGCGACTTCGTCCGCGTGAAATTTTACCCTCCCCCATTCACCCTTTTATGGGTGGAATTTCGAAAAACCTTTTAGTGGATACCTACTCTTCACAAAGAACACATCCTCCAAATTTCATGTCTCTAGGACCAGCGGTTTAGGCTGTGCGTTGATATATCAGTCAGTCAGGACTTTGAATTTTATATACATAGATAGAATACTCTGTATTTTAATTATACACCATACGAATTACTTTTTAATTACTTTTCTCTGCCGGCGTCTGTGTTCCCTCCCACATTTAATCCGTCTGCCTTCAAATCAAGAATGAACAGGCATCTAGGCACACTCGTTTCATCATTGAACCCATCTATCGCTTTCCAACAGGCGAGATCGGGGTCAGTAGAAATTTTACAATGGACGGTCATATCGCTAAAACCGATATTTGTAAGACAACCTTTCAACCAACCCGACCAGTCGACCCGACCAACCCGACCTGCCAACCTTTTAGCTACAACTGATACCAAACAGTTGTTAAATAATTGTTCTAACATAATAATAATACCGGATAGTTATCGGGAAAAGAACCGGAGTTACAGACATAGCTTGCAGACTAAGCAAGCTTTAATGGCAGTGGGCTGACCATGTTTGGCGAAGAACCGATTGCCGGTGGGGCAGACGAGTCCTGGAGACCGCATATCGACAAGCGTAATGTGCCCCCCTCCCCTCCCCTCAGATAGATGGACCGACGACCTCAAAAAGATGGCTGGGCCATACTGGATTCGGAAGGCGGAGGACAGGGTGTTGTGACGCAGCATGGGAGAGGCCTATGGCCAACAGTGGACTGCGTTAGGCTGAGTTGAAAAATAATACCAAGAAAAGTTTGATAAAAAGCTCTTCTGGTTTAGGTACCTACCTATCAAAATTAATCTAAAACGAGCTCAAGTAATATAATCTAAAAATAGACACAAAAAGCCCAGAGAATAAATAAGGCACATACGTTTCGTATTTTATTGTTACATTGTTACAGAAGACGTGTGGGCGAGTACATTTTATTCATGACGATGAATCGAAACTTCTAGAATGGAAAACCTTTATTATATTAGTTATCTACTTATTATAAGTAGGGAGAAATTAATATCTTACATACAATAACAAGCTCCCAACTCTCGTTATACCTAATTCTAGATATCAGAAGTGTGACGTGTGTACTTTTCCACAAAATGTTATTACACATCACGTTTCAGAAAGTTATGGTCATATCTAAGGGTGTGGTACAGACCTGAATACTGAACAACTATCCCATTGGGACCAATATCGTAATCGTGATAAAATTATCAACTGTCCTATACAAAACTTCAATACTTATTGGACCCAGATGATGGGACGGCTGATTATTTTCTCGCGATTATGATATTGGTCCCATGGAGGAAATTGTTTAGTTTTATGGTCTGTACCACGTCCTTAAATATAATCACACTTTACACTTCAAGTTTCGTATAGAGCAGTTGATATTTTTTTCGCGATTACGATGTCCCATGGAGAGAGTTGTTCAATTTGATGGTCCATATTACACCATTAAATATGACCACTCCTCTCTAATAAATACTGCATACTTTCCAATTCAAGGTATTTATTGAATTCACGAGAATCATTAATAACCTGGACTTCTAGTAGGTACTAAGCACAGAACAGATAAAAGTAACGCTTCTCTCAATATAGGAGAAGAACGCTCGTCGAAATAATCCATCAGGTTATACGTTCTATATGTGCGTTTATTATATTCACCAAGTGTAGGTATTCATTGAATTCTGAGTACCTACCTATTAATTACCTGAAGAGCAGTGTTTGCCCAGTGGTAACGGATATGACTTAAGAGTTGTAGGTCGCAGGTTCGAACCCAGACAGACACTTTACTTTGTGTAAATTATTTCATCACTACTGCTCTCAAAACGGTGAAGCAAAACATCGTGAGGAAACCGGCATGTCCTAGAACCAAAGATTTGAAGACATGTGACATCCACCAACCCACATTGGGCCCGCGTGGTGGATTACGGCCTACTGCCTCTCACTGAGAGGAGGCCTGTTTTCCAGCAGTCGGAACATTATACGCTGATTATGACTTATGACCTATTAATAACAACCAGAACATTCGTACTAAGAGTAAAGCTCACGGAATAAAGGTGAAGAACGCTCGTTGAAATGATCCATCAAGTTAAAACGCTAGCTTAACTCCGCTCTAGGATGTTCCATAAATTATAAGAAAAGCTTGCATTTTGTATAACGTCGCTAACGTTTACGACGCCAGCTGTTTTTAACGGACATTCATACAAGATTGTCCGTTTAGTAGTCCAAAACGATTCTTCCTAGATCCAAGATCTTATTAGTGTAATGGAAAACCGGCCACAAGCCAACAGATCATTGATACATAAAAACCTATACAATATCAATGCAACAGACCATAAGATTTTTTAAAACTACTGGAAAGTCGTTATCCCACTCCATTTATTAAATTAGACACAAAAAATTTGGAACCTTGAAGAGATAAGATAAGGAAGACCTTGGAAAGATGCTTTTAAAAATCGTTTTGGACTACGGAGAAATGGGTCACATCTACCTATCTATAGTATAAATAAAACAAAGACGGGTACCTACGTTACGCCATATACGCAAGAACGGCGGGACCGATTTTTATGATCTTTGTTTTGTTGGATTTATCTCCGCCACGAATAGCAGAATAAGTATTAAAACATGGGACAATTTCACGAAAAAAATAATAGTGAAGATAATTAATTTTCTCATACATTCCTTCTTATTGATTCTGAAGCGGCACGAAGTTCGCCGGGTCAGCTAGTTGTATAATCAAAGTATTTCTAGTGCTGGATACTCTGCCATAACTTCTTAGTGCTTTTATAGTTATTTATGCAACTGTTGTATAATAAAGGGTATTAAAATACGTATGTGGGTTTATCACATGAGTGTTTTAATTACTAATTAAGTACAGTTACATACAAGACTTTATCTTCACCCATGATATGAATCCTCTATAAAACGTTCTGAAACAGTTTTTTGCAATACTAATATCGAACAAAAATGGCGGCCGGCGGGATACGACGTGAATTCAAATAACATATAAATTCGTTTTTAAAATTTCGGCGCTGTGACAGTGAAACGCGCGGGCATAACAATGTTTTCTTTTTGAAAACGAGTTGCATAATGAAATTTAGTACAACATTATAACACTCGTTTGGATGATATTATGGTTACTATGACACTGGTTGTTAATGTTGGCAATAAGCTAACTGTTTCAGAAACGTTTATAGAGGATTTATAGCATGAGTGTTATAGATAAACATCTTTACTGTTGTCAAAGAATTACGAGCCTGTTTTCACCAACTAAACGTTAAATACACTTTAGTCTTTTGAACAACAGCGGCACCCCAATTTGCGTAACACACTTTCTTTAACAATCCGAAGGATTTTTAAAGGAAATTCCTAATCCATTGCTTCACATGTTTGAAGAATTTGTCTGTTCGATAACGTAAATAACGCAATGAATGTTGTCAAATTTTCAAAATAAAACTCAGTTCAATTGTTAGTGTGTTACGCAATAACTCCGCATTTAGTGATATCGTAATCAAAATTCAAAGTCTTTGAAGCAAAAAGCCAATTACAAATAAATTGTTTTATTTTGATGACTTTAAACTCATTAGTTAAAGAATATTAACTATCTGTTTCCTTGGTTTTTACATTTCGAGGAAGTTAATACTTATTTATTTATATATACATACTTTATTGTACACCACAAAATTACATAACATGAAAAAAATATCAAATACTACAAAATATACAATGGGCGGCTTTATCGCTTTCTGCGATCTCTTCCAGGCAACCTTGGAATGAACAGTGATTTTCCTGGACAGATAATGGGGCTGTCGTTGGTGCAATTTGACTTTTGAATGAAGAAGACAATGTGTTGTGTAACTATACAGACACTATACATCGTTTATTAGTTAGGGGGTTATAATCCAAACTAATATTATAAATGCGAAAGTAACTCTGTCTGTCTGTCTGTCTTTTCTTCACGCCTAAACTACTGAACCGATTTGTGTGAAATTTGGTACAGACATAGTTTGGAACTTGAGAAAGGACATAGGATAGTTTTTATCCCGATATTCCCACGGGATCGACACTTATGCGGGTGAAACCGCGGGGCGCAGCTAGTGTAAAATATTTTTGTTTTTGAATTGCTAGAGTTGATGATATTTTTATTAAAATTCAAGTGAACACTCAACTAATATTAGAGCTAGAAACGTTGTTTAATACTGATAATACCAACTTGTAACTGTCCCACTGCAGGGCAAAGGCTTCTTCGCATACAGTGAAGGCATGAGAATTGATTACCACGCTTGCTCAAGACGGGTTGGCGATTTCAGACTTACAATGACTATAAACTTAGGTTTCCTCTCGATGTTTTTGAAGTGAAAACTTCTTTAAGCGCGTTTGGCATTTTTTGAGATGAGAAAAAACCATTGAATTCGCGCCACTGTTACCATAACCGACACCGCTTCGGATGTGTTCGGCTGTCCTCGGGATATACTCGGTTTTAATGTATTTCCGATACCTAAGTCAGTGAGTGAGGGCAAATTATTCTGTTTGTGTTTTGTTTATATGATGATTCAAAAAATACACATGTAATTGTTCAAAGTTTCACTTAATTATGTCGGCACACCCGGAGTACCACTTTTTTTTTCCTTCACTGATGTCAATAAGTCCAAAATACCTCATAAAACAATAAATATAATGACATTACTTGAAGAAAACTTCATCCATCATGAACGCATTCTAGTTCGCTGCACCCTTATTATTCTACAAGTTACAGTAACTAAAGCCGACTGCATTTTCCGTTTGTAAATGTATCTATTAATAGAAAGGAAGTTGCAATGTAATGAAAACGTTGCAAAAAACCATTCCTTATAAAATTAGTTGAAGGTTTGAAGTAACGTTTCTTTTACGGAATGTATGAACTTATTAAATATTTTTGTGACACACTATCATGTTTTAAATATGTGGTTTCGTTTACGTTTTGTTTTTTAACGGGGGGTGATCCAAATTTGCCTGTTATACAATCAATTTTAAATTGCCAAATTATAGTATCTAGTTGCTGAAAATAATATGTCGTAGAATACTCTTATTATGTACACCATACAAATTATAGATTATGTAAATGTAGAAATTTTCACATAGGGTGAGACAATTACTAAATGTGATCTTTTAAAGACAACTTTGAACTCTCTATTCTATTGAAATTAAGTAGATGACGTCATTTTCATCATTAAAAAAAATGACTGCAAATTAGCTCTGTTTGTATAAAGTTTGATACTTCAACAAAACTTCTATTGCCTTATGGTGAACTTAATAGATGGTTGATCTATGAACGTAATCTGGTTGCCATGTACCAGACTGGATCGATTTAAACAGGCGATGAAACTGACGTCAATAGACAGTAGGGGCCAAGTCTGCTAAAGCAATTGTCGGAAAGGCCAATTGTTGACACAGTAATTGTAGTTTTTGACAATAATTTTGGTAATCCCTTAATTAAAAGGCGTCATTATAATTTTCCGATAGCGTTCCACTGACACTCCATTGGAAAAATGTATCGTATCTATTTGGTAATCTTGTACAAACAAAATGACAAGTCGTAACCTCTTGTTATAATGAGATTTATTTTGACCACTGTCACGCCATTATGAATTTAGGAGATTATGAACTTTTAGGACAATGGTAATGGCGTTGCTTTGGTTTAGTGGTCATAATGACCTGTCATTGAAAATAGCAGGCTTGACCACCAGTTTAGTTAAACCTCTATAGGATCAACTATAAATCATTTTCATCATCTGCCTAGCATTTTCTTAACTATATAACGTGCTTTTTTTATAACCCATAACTCTAGGGGGTCATTGTACTCATCATTATGAACAACTTTTACCATGGGACCAAAACTAAAATCGCGAAGGGAACAGCTGATTATGTTTTTGCAATTTCAGGTTTGGTCCCATAATAAAAGTTGTTCATAATGATGAGTACAATGACCCACTTGAGTTACGGTATATAAAAAAAACACATTGTATTAGGATCGGCTTCCTGCCTAACCAAACGCAGCTTAATGCCAGTATGGAGCGACGATCTTCGCAGGTTGGCTGGTATGTTTTGGATGGGAGTTGCCGATAATCGAGTTCAATGGAGGAAGAGGTCTATGCCTAGCAGTGGACTGCTCTATGCTGATGATGATGATGAACTGTCTATCTGACGCTTACTCACGTCAATGGGTAAAACGAAGGAACCTAAAATATTTTTAACAACTATGGAAACAAACCATTCATCTTATTTGCCTACTAACCTGAACGTTATAAACGTTTAGTCCCAGAAATCAACAAATTACCGTTACCTTCATAAAAGAGCGTCATTCTGCTCACGTGTCCACATCTTTAACAGTGTATCTATTTTTATACTCTCCTCTTAAGAGGCTTACTAGACCTAAGTGTCCTTGAAAAACGCATGCACACATATGCAGAATCGACGCAAACGCCATCTAACGACGACGCCCATCACAATTATGACATAAAGCATACATGAGATTTAGAAGTAACGGTTTTGTGAGATTACGCCCTAGTATTCTAATAGATGGCGCGGAAACGATGTGCAAATAAGTTAAAGATCTAACAAACAAATTATGTAGTTATGTGTGACAACATAATAAATTTTATTCGTTTTGAGTGTGACTTGAAAAACTTAAGGATGTGGGTGATTTTGAAATAAAACTGATTCAATGAAATTTAAAACATTTTTAACCGACTTCAAAAAAGGAGGTTGTGTATTCGACCCGTATGTATGTACCTATGTAATGTATGTATGTGTGTATGTTTGTATATATATTTGTAGATTTTCTAAAAAACTGATGAACCAATTTTGATCATTCTTTCACTAATGTGATCTACCTACATACTTCCAGGAAGGTTTTAGTATATAATACATTAGGTAATTATTCTTATGTAGTATGTCCGAAGTTAATATGCATAAATGTACTGCATCTCCGGCATTTCTATGCGAATTTTGATGATTCTTCAATGCACTAGTGTTAATTGAATTTTTGTGGGGTAGGTACAATTAGAAAGAAAAAAAAACAACCGACTTCAAAAAAAGCACTACAGCGTGATAAATAACTATTAATTTCGGAAGTCGGTGTCAAAAAACGAAAATGCGGAACCAGCGACACCGACTTCCGAAATAAAAGTTATCACTTTGCAGTGTTTTTTTCTAAAACTATGAATTTTGGAAACATCTAAGAAAGTGCAGTCATTTCGAATAAGCTAAGTATTTTCGACTTCACGTGCAACTGTCACAGTGGCGTATGTGGACGACGTGTAGATTTGTATACGAGAGTCCCCGGGTTCGATTCCCAAGGTTACGAAATCGAATTTTCTATTTAAATGTCATTTTGAATTTTTAAATATATCTATTATATATTTTTATAAATAACTAAAAAAAAGTCTACAGGAGAAAGAAAGTCGAAAATATCAACACGGAAGTTAGGTATTTCTAATGCGCAAGTACCTACACGTTTTCTAAGCTATTACATAAATAAAAAAAATTCTGACCTAATGTTTTTATTAACAGACCGCGACTTATTGATAATGGGCATAATGAAATAGGTAACAGTTTCATCTGAAAATTGCGATGAAAATTATCAAAAGCATGAAATTAGATTTAAAATAGATTTTGTTTATAATAAACTAGCGGCCCGCCCCAGCTTCGCACGGGTGCAATTTTTTTTTCGAATTTCCAAAATTTTCTTTCATACAAACCTTGTCCCGGCAATACCGATCACAACAAAAAAAGAATTAGCGAAATCGGTCCAGCCGTTTTCATGTTATGTCGTGACAACGGAAAACGGGTTTCATTTTTATACATATACTAGCTTCTGCCCGCGACTTCGTCCGCGTGAAATTCGTACTTACCTCTAAAAATTTCGAAAATGTATGTAGGAGTCGATTTTTGAAAAACCCTAAAACAGATAAGTACTTGTTTTATTTTTTGTTTTGGTAGTACCTAGTTTCGAGTTAATCCGATAGCGAGTTACATATTTTTCTAATCTATCAACTTTGTCACCCCCAAAATCCTCTGTAAGGGGTGTTTTTTTAACTAAAACTGACAATCGTTATTATTTACTGACCCAAATATTGCCAAGTTTCATGTTTATTAACCAAATAAATAAGATTTTTCATATAAAATGTATCCCCGCTTTTCACCCCCACAGGGTTGGAATTCATTACTTGACTCAAAGATTTTATTATTATTATCAGCCATTTCTGTCCCACTGCAGGGCAAAGGCCTCCCTTCCCTTCTTCCACTTATCCCTATCCAGTGCTGTTACACGCCAATCTTTGTCAAAAGAGTCGAGTTCGTCCCGCCATCTCATTCTGGGCCTGCCGCGTTGCCGTTTGCTGCTGTTTGGGACCCATTGTGTGGTTATTTTAGCCCATAGCTCCTCCGGCATGCGACAGATGTGACCAGCCCAGTTCCATTTTAGCTTGGCAGCCGTGTGACCTATATCGGCAATTTTCGAGTCAATCAAACCACACAGTAAAATCCTACCCTGTAAAATTAACTACCCCTTTTCACACCGTTAAGGGTAGATTTTCGAAAAACCCTGATACACGTTATTCTTTATTTATGGTCTTAAGTATAAATACCGAGTTTCGAGTTAATCGGACTTCGCGTTAAAATTCTTCAATACAAATTTTGACGCCCCCAATCTCCCTCTAGGGGGTAGTTTAGAAAACCAAAAAATGCCAAACTTCATAATTTACTTAAGTATTCGTGCCAAGTTTCATGTTTATTAATCAAATGAGTAAGATTTTTCATATACACTGTACTCCCGCTTTTCACCCCCATAGGGGTGGAATTTCAAATAATTGTTTTGGATGTGTTCATTACTTGACTCAAAGATTATTTATACGAATTGTTGAGTTAATCAAGCCACGCATTAAAATCCTCACCTGTATAATTAACTACCCCTTTTTACCCCGTTAGGGGTAGATTTTCGGAAAACCCTGATAAACGTTATTCTTTATTTTTGGTCTCAAGTATAAATACCGAGTTTCGAGGTAATCGGACTGTGCGTTAAAATTCTTCCATACAAATTTTGACGCCCCCAATCCCCCTCTAAGGGGTAGTTTAGAGAAACAAAAATGACAAACTTCATAATTTACTTAAGTATTCGTGGCCAGTTTCATGTTTATTAACCAAATGAGTTAGATTTTTCATATACACTGTACTCCCGCTTTTCACCCCCATAGGGGTGGAATTTCAAAAAATTGTTTGAGATGTGTTCATTACTTGACTCAAAGATTATTTATACGAATTGTTGAATTAATCAAGCCACGCATTAAAACCCTCACCTGTATAATTAACTACCCCTTTTCACCCCGTTAAGGGTAGATTTTTAGAAAACCCTGATAGACGTTATTCTTTATTTTTGGTCTTAAGTATAAATACCGAGCTTCGAGGTAATCGGACCATGCGTTAAAATTCTTCCATACAAATTTTGACACACCCCGCCTCAATCCTCCTTTAGGGGGTAGTTTGTGAAAACAAAAAATGCCAACCTTCATAATTTACTTAGATAAATATTCGTGCCATGTTTCAAGTTTATTAACCAAATGATTAAGATTTTTCATATAAACTGTTATCCCGCTTTTCACCCCTACATGGGTAGAATTATGAAAAATCGTTTAAGATGTGTTCATAACTTGACTCAAAGATTATATATGCCAATTTTCGAACTAATCAAGCCACGCAGTGAAATCCTCCCCTGTAAAATTAATTACCCCTTTTCACACAGTTATGGGTAGATTTTCGGAAAACCCTGATACACGTTATTCTTTATTTTTAGTCCTTAGTATAAATACTGAGTTTTGAGTTAATAGGACAGCGCGTTAAAATTCTTCCATACAAATTTTGACACCCCCCAATACCTCTTTAGGGGGTAGATTAGAAAAACGAAAAATGCCAAACTTCATAATTTACTTAGGTAAGTATTCGTGCCAAGTTTCAAGGTTATTAACTCAAGGAATAAGATTTTTCATACAAACAAAATCCCCCCTTTTCACCCTCTTAAAGGCTTAATTTCCAAAAACCCCTTCTTACTGGATACTTACTCTTCACAAAGAACACACCCTCCAAAATTCATGTCTCTAGGACCAGCGGTTTAGGCTGTGCGTCGATATCTCAGTTAGGTCGTTCATCCCCCTTTAGGGGTAAAATTATCAAAAACGCTGAGACACGTATAAATTAATTTTCAATCGTTAGCCTCAATACAAAATTTGAAGATCCTAACTTTTAAACTGGCGGACTTTCATACAAAACTTCATCCCCCTTTTTAACCCTTTGGGGGTGGAATCATCAAAAACGCTGAGACACGTATAAATTAATTTTCAATCGTCAGCCTAAACACAAAATTTGAAGATCCTAACTTTAAAACTGACGGACTTTCATACAAACTTTCATCCCCTATTTAACTCCCTTAGGGGTTGAATTTCGAAAAATCCTTCCTTATTCCTTGTCTACATTATAAAGGAAACCATTGTGTAAAATTTCAGCTTTCTAGGTCCATGGGTTTGGGCTGGGCGTTGATGAGTCAGTCAGTCAGTCAGTCAGTCAGTCAGTCAGGCCTTTTGTTTTTATTTATATATAATATATATATAATATAGATACAGGGTGAAATTGAACACATGCGACAAATCGAAATGGGAGATTGTACTCATTATTATGAACAACTTTTACTATGAGACCGAACCTGAAATCGCGAAAAAAAATCAGCTGTTCCCTACATTTTGACGAGTTATGCGAACATAAAATGTAGGGAACAGTTTTTTCGCGATTTCAGGTTTATGCACATTATCAATAAGTAGCGGGCTGTTAATAAATTTAGGTTTTTTTTATTGTTACAATGGCTTAGAAAACGTGTAGGTAACTTACGCATTAGAAGTAACTTCCGTGTTGATATTTTCGACTTTCTTTCTCCTGTGAAAGATAATTACATTGTAGACGTTTATTTAGTTATTTATATTTAAAAATTCAAAATACATTTAAATAAAATTAAATCGATTTCGTATCACTGGGAATCGAACTCGGGGACCCTCGAACACAAACCTGCGCGTCGTCTACATAAGCCAATGTAACGGTTGTGTATGTTGTCGAAAAAACTGAGCTTATGCGTAATAAGTGCATTTTCAGACTACCAAAATTCATAGTGAAAAAAAATATTCAGTAATAATAAAATGCTCTTACTTTTTAATTTCGTTCATATGTTCGGCGTTTGTTTTATATGAACGTTTTGTAGTCCTCCTAAGGGAATGTTTCACTTTATTTCCCATATTTACAAATTATATAATTGATAGCAAATTATTACGCTATTTTTACTTAAAGTATTTTATATTTACATGAAATAAAAATATTTACAGAAAGAAGATATGCAAATAGTAATAATAAACAATGAATGTATGTACAAATAAAACGTTACAAAAACAACAATCTTGACGGAAATAATGCGGCGAAAAGAGCGACACGTCCGTATAGTAGGTATCAGGCCTCGGCCGGCATTATCGCTACACGGGGTGACGGGGGTTTACCGTTTACGTACACATGCGCACTTATTATGTTCGGAACTATGAATATGCTATTTACAATAAAACTATTGTTTGAACTAAAAAATTAAAACACTATTATTTTAGTATGTTGCTTGTAGAATGATCTGACAAAAAATCAGAATGATTGTATGTATATTAGTATGGTTTCTATTGTAAAAAGAAAGTTTTTAGAGGTATCTTCATGATTTTTTTCTATCGTACCAAATTAGTTGTATTATGTTTTCAAAACACTATCTATCTAAAAATTCAAAATACATTTAAATAAAATTTAAAAAGAAAGTACGTTTTCGTAACCTTGGGAATCGAACCCGGGGACTCTCGAATACAAATCTACACGCCGTCCACATGCGCCGGTGTGACAGATGTACGCGGAGCCGAAAATGCTTAGCTTATGCGTAACATAATGACTGCACTTTCTTAGATGTTTCCGAAATTCATAGTTTTATTGCAAAAATAAAAATATTCAGTTAAAAATAAAATGCTCATACTTTTTACTTTCGTTCATATTATGTTCGGCTTTTGTTTTATATGAACGTTTTGTAGTCCTCCTTACGGAATGTTTCACTATATTTCCCATTTATTTACAAATTATTACGCTATTTCAACTTTGTTAGGTAGTACGCGGACCGCTGCCGGGAGACACAAGTGAAACGACCGGGAGTTGGGACTTGCCGTACAATAGATGGCGCGCGCCTTGCACCCATACATAACAAACTTAAAAGTATTTTATATTTACACGAAATAAAAATATTTACGGAAAGAAGATAATGCAAATAATAATAAACAATGAATTTACAAATAAAACTTAACAAAAACATAACATTTTTGACGGAAATAGTGCGGCGAAAAGAGCGACACGTCCATATAGCATCAGGCCTCGGCCGGCACTGTCGCTACACGGGCGTTCACGCACACATGCGCACTTTTTATGTTCGGAACTATGAATATTCGATTTACAAAAAAACTATTGTTTTAAATAAAAAAATAAAACACTATCATTTTAGTATGTTACTTGTAGAATAATCTGACAAAAAATCAGAATGATTGTATGTATATTAGTATGGTTTTTATTGTAAAAAGAAAGTTTTTTAGAGGTATGTTCATGATTTTTTTCTATCGTACCAAATTAGTTGTATTGTGTTTTCAAAACACTATCTATCTAGCATATATCCTGAAGAATATCATATATTTTTCTGATTTTGTTTACTGTAGGCGATCATATACTTTTATTGTTTCGAAAACTACCGTTTTTTTGCGTTTAGGTCCTGTAAGCCCCTTAAGTAACATAAGTACTTCGTCAGTAACTTATTAATCAACATTGTTATACTTAACTGATTGTAGGTACATTAACATTGAATGAACTAGGAATCAATTATGTTGTCACAGTATTTATAATTGTTTTATTTATTGTGTGATTCTTCGGTCGGTGAGCTCGTAAAATGAGTAGCTGTCACATCAATCGCTTTCGCTACAGTTGCAATTATCTTGATTTCTTGTAATAATGTGGTTATTTACTAATGACGCGGTGGAAAATAAATAATTGAATGACGAAGTTATTTGTTCAAGGTCGCGCATCGGAGTTTCTTTAAAGGATAAAATCGGAAATGAAATTATTTGGAAAGGAAATGGGGTTACCTATATAGCTTGCAGAGTAAACAAGCTGAAGTGGCAATATGGCCTGGCCATGTTTGTCGAAGGACCCATGTCCGGTGGAGCAGACGAGTCCTGGAGCGGAGTCTGCGTATCGGCAAGTTTACTGTGTCCCCCGGCTAGATGGACCAACGACCTTAAAAAGGTGGTTAGGACAGACTAGATGCGGAAGGCAGATGACACGGTATCTTGGCGCAGCCTGGGAGAGGCCTATGTCCAGCAGTGGACTGCGACAGGCTAAACTTATCTGTATCAAAAGAGTAGGTATCTACGTTACAATGTAACCAACTGAGTGATGTATTAACACCGAGACCTTTTCGCGCTTCGGAAAACACATAAAGCAGTTGGTCCTGGCTGTTTTTTTAGTGTAGTCTTTCGTCTTTGTCAGTCGTTACGGTTAGTCAAAAATCCGTAAGTCTGATAACCAGTCATACCAAGGTGTATCCTGATGCCCAGTGACTGGATTGTAGAGGTCAGATAGGCAGTCACTCCATGTAATATAATGATATTCAGCTGCATTTGGTTAGACTGGGAGCCTGCCCCAACATAGTTGGGAAATGGTTAGACAGGACAAGGCCGATGACGTGTTTCTGAAATCGTATACTTACCTTACCGTATTGACATAAAACTTAATTCGATATTGGATTGCAGATTTTATGAGACAGTCCACTGGTATGATATCACAAAATCCTTTTTACGAGAAGTAGCCAGTTTAAGGACTTGAAGCAATAAAACATTAACACGTATATTTTTCATTCTTATGAAAATTTTGACAGAATATTTTAAAGAATAACATGCAAAATGAACAGAACAATATTTTACAAAAATATTCCGTTAGATTAATTATTCATTTATTCTCCTCTCATTTATCAAAACAATTTATCAACAACTCCGGCAACATTGAAACTGAGAGGGAAAATAAAGCAATATAATAAATTAATAGGTTGTAAGTAAACAGGGTGGCAGGGACATCGACACGAAACCTGTTACTATGGGTTCAGAACCCAAGGGGCTTAGAATCATGCTGGTAGTAAATAACGGTTTTCCTGAACACGTGGAAATGCCACGTGCTGTTGAACTGTTATTTATTTATTGTGAATGTGAGGTCTATGTGGGTCATTTCTTTTTTCCTTCTTAGTTAGTTTTAATCAAGATCTGGCAGTTTGAGTAATTTACGCGGCCTACCCAAATGACCTATCTTCGGTATTGTTCGTCGAATTGATGAGCTCCTCAAGTTTTGAGTTGAGCTGCACGATTTTTGACAAATGCGTGCACTGACTAGAAGTGGACAGGTCCGCTCAATCCGTGTGATTCTTTCCTCAAAAGACCATTTCAGATACCAATCTACATGGTCTTCACATGATCTGACCAAGATTTTGTTTGGCCTTTAAAAGAGACTGTGACCTCTGGGTTTGTTTCGACCTTTCTTAGAGTAGTCAGATAGGAAACGCCGACCTCATCTAGTTTAAAAAATATGATTGACGTGTAAAAGTGTTTGTACAAACCTACTTACAGAAAATAAATCATTTATCATTAATAATATACAGGGCGGCAGGGGCATCGATTCGCAACATGTTACTGTGGATTCGGTACTTACACGATTCTAATCCCCACTTCGTTGAAATTTTTCGCCAGGTAAAAAAAAGTAACTATTCCATACATTTTGAGCGCTTAGGTATTGCATTTTTCTATGAACGAGCAGATTTTTTTTTGATAACCGACGAAAAATTTGTACCCTGCCCCCGATTCATGTGCTGAATTCATGGTTTCAATTTGCGCGCCTATGTCTATGCCATCTTGTACAGAATAGAAATCACAAGAAAATGTATAGGTACTCGTGTATCCTTGTACAACATCAGAACCTCAACTCAACTTCTCAACATCAGTATCGGTCCTTATTAATAAAGATATTCCAACCAAATTATTCAAAAAATATAAAATACATACATTATCTGACTTCGTATTTCATTATTTATATACTCGTACCTACTTCATTTGTAATCACAGCTGTTGAGGAAAAAGCATACATGGTTCACATATTTACATAATTATATTATACAAAGGCATACTTTCAAAGAAAAATACAATTGTACCTAGAACTGTGTTTGTAATAAAATACACTGTCTATTGACCTTTGAATATAATTCACAGAATTATTTTCTTATACTCTCGAATTCATAAATTATGGAAAACATTGTACAATTATGTATTTATTTAAATTTTATTCAAGAACCATTAAATGGTTCAGGTTTTCATAATTAAATCACTATGATGAATGGATGATGCATCAGAATTGACTTAACTCTTGGTAAAGTCTGATCAAAGTGAGAAAAATATGCTTTTATTATCTATGCCTACTCTGACAGAGAGGAGGCCTGTGTCCCGGCAGTGGGAACGTTATACCTAGGCTGATTATTATAATTTGCTGAACAGTTTGTTTGACTTTTTGTTTGAACACTCTTTATCTCTGGAACTGTTGAACAACTGTTGAAAAATTCTATCTGCATTTGATAGCCAAATTCTTGAGGAAGGTAATAAGCTATTTAACATCATGCTACGACTCTTAGGAGCCGAACACAAAGAAAAAATTTGGGGATGCATGAAAAAGCCTCCTCCTGTAGCGCAGTTTGTTCCGCCAGTTGCCCAACAGAACCGAGCCCTCGGTGAATCCTGGACAGTCACACCCAACACCCTATTTGACTGGCCAATTCTTCCCTTACGGAGGTAGGGCTAACTCCCGCCTGATTTGTGACCACCCTCCCACCGGAGTCCGGCGTAAAGCAGCTTGCTGTGTTTCGTCGATTCGTGAGAGATCCAGTGCCTTAGGCATGTTCTGGGCACGCTCGTTCCATCATATACCTCATTCATTGCTTTCTATCAGGCGCGATCGAAGTCAAGAGCGGGGCCATTCACAATAAAAATATAAATAAACAGGTGACGCTAAGCGATAATGAAGTAACAGTACGAGCGGGCTATGTTATGCGACGTCGAGGGTTGGGGGCGGAAACTTCACGCGGACGAAAACTAGGAACAAATACAAGCACAAGGTTCTATTTAATATTTCTTAACATGTGTTTATTTGATGGTCTAGAATTAAATTCCTATCAAAATAACGTAAAATATCTATTTCCGTAGGTAGTGTAGGAAACGTTAAATAAAACAATGGCTAATCGCACGCCATTTTGGTTGACTGGGTTATGGAGCCAATTTGATCTTACTATGGAGCTACCAAGGCTGAGAACTATTCTAATTGAGCTTTGTTTTTGTAAGATAAAATAAGAAGTTTAATTCTCAGCACAGTGAAGATTTTTTTTTATTGATAGAGTTTTTACTGTATATTGGGCAATTGCTATAAAAGAACTTAAGGATTAATAATCAAAAGATAAGATGCATTTTTCAAATATATTTTTTTCTAAGATTATCATGTTTTATATTATAACTGTATTGGATTATGGGTACATAAAATTGCTCATATTTTATGTGTAGTTTTAGTTATTCAGGAAGTCAAAGAAAGTTACCATTTAATTATTTTTTCGATCGAGTGCGTAGAAGAACATTGAATGATGAATTTCATCATTAGTTTCAGACATTTGAATGAAGTCATTCAGCTTATATTGAATGAAAAACTAGCTGACCCAGCGAACTTCGTACCGCCTCAGAATCAATCTTCATTTTTTTCTTCGTGAATTTTACCCAAGTTTTAATAGTTTGTCTGCTATTCAGGGCGGAGACAAATCCAACAAATCAATACAATAGAATAGAATATTCATTTATTTGTTCAGAATGTAGGTATTTACAATAAGGTGGCTATAATTATATTAAAGAATCCTTGTACATTCTATCATTTTGGCATGCAAACATTGATGCAGTTCATCATTAAACAGAAAAATTGATAAATAACTAAACTTTATCAACTAGCAAATCCGATACGGAGAAGTAACATTTATTTAATAGGAGTACAGTTAGTTTCTTTTGGAAAGTTGTTACTGGTTCCTCTTTTATGGAATTAGGAATGTGGTTAAAAATAGCCGGTGCCATACCAAAAACACTTTTCCTCATCAAAGCAGTCCTATATCCACGTATGCGTAATAAATTTTGATATTGAGATGGCGAAGTTACATCTCGGTATCTGCTTTCCGATAAAGTTAAAAATAGATGTCGATTACATTTAACAAAAACAGCAATTTCTAAAATGTAAAGGCACGGAAATGTCAATAAATTATGACTTTTAAAAATTGGAACACAACTGTCAGTAACTTTCAAACCAAATATTGCTCGTAGGCAGCGTTTTTGGGCTTTAAAAATACTCAAGGATCATATAAATCGGTCCAGCCATTCTTGAGTTATAAATGGTGTAACTAACCAGAATTTGTTTTATTTTTATAGACATTGCTATCTTGTGTCTCCTTGTGAAATCCTTCAACCAGATTCTATGAAGGTTTTCAATATAAAGCTGTCTGTGCACATTATTTATTGGCACCGTTTGGGAGTTAGAGGCGGAATAAATCGTGGGATTTAGCGAGCTTACGAGAAATACACAATCACAAAAGTAATTTTGGCTACATAGTCATTTACGTAGGTATATGGACCGTTCGTATGGCAGGGATATTCATAGTTGGTAAATCACACACAATATAATATATTCTTCTTTACTTTCATAAAAGCGTTACACTTTTATTAAAGTAAAGAAGAAGATATTATATTCTACCCAGCCATAAATGGAGGACGAGCCAAGTGTGGAAAAACCAGCCAAGTGCGTGGCAAACCACGCAGAATGAAGGGTTTCGTAGTTGGGATAACTTTATCCCAAGAGCTAACTAACTTAACATTGTACAGTGTAAACTCCATGTAACGTCACTCGATTTAACGACAAACTCCCTAAAGCGTCGACATCACTCTGCTTTGGTTGGTTTAGCTTGTTTCCCATACAATGATACACTCTATATAGCGTTACACCCACTCTCAATAATTAATTAATATTATTATTTTAATTTAAAATAAAAAGTACTTTTTAAGTTGCCAAAATTAGTAAAAACTGCGCAGCTGTGTACGTTCTTTTGTCGCTTTATTATCCTAGCCCGTAATAAACTCGACTGTCGGCATTATACCGAACTTTCTAAGAAATCCGTTCTTTTGTTTACAAATTGGGATTGCTTGCACGTGTTGACTGTTGTTAGTAGGAGTCATGGATTATCTATCCGTTATCATATTTTTAGTTGCTCACAAACTTAAATATTGCAAGATATGAATAAAATAATTTAAAAAATACAACAATATTACTGGTGCAGCAAAAGACGTTAGACAAAAATAATAGACTATACGCAATAGCGTTCAAGTAAGTCTGAAATAAACTTTTTCTTTTTTATCTAATACAAATTTTTCTTCTCTCCATTTAACGACAACTCTCTATAACGTCAAAATATGCACAGTCCCTTGAGGGTCGTTATATAGAGTATACACTGTATTTGAAAAACATGTTCACTTACTTCTGAAAGTTGGTCGACTATTACTCATTTATTTGTTTATTCACAAGGCAACTACAACAGGCAATAATCACGTTAGGGTATATCACTAGGTTCAAATTATAGGTTTCGACCTGACTATCACCCAACGCGTAGTCGCACAACATGACCAACAACAACAATAATAATGATAACAACTAAAGTAAAAATATAAAAATAATAATTGACAAAATTTACAGCTACAAGGTAAGAGCGTCTGCCCTCCGACGCACTTTTACTTTATCATTAATTTGTAAAGCCTATTTAGTTGTGATAGTTTTCCTATTAACTAAGTCAATGTCAGCGTATGTTTGTGAACACTGTTAGTTTATAATCTATCTCACGAGATTGTAAACTGTCGATAAATTGTAGTAGTAATTGTAGTAGTAGGTACCATATTGCTTACAATATAACGTATTTATTTTCAATAATTTATAATTGTCCATGGCAAACCGACCGCTTTGTTGGTGTGATTAAATTCGGCAGCTCAGAGAAAAAAACCTCAAATAAAAATAAACAAAGACGACGATTACGAAACGACGATACACGATTACGATACGATTATTAAAGGTCAGTGACCTACTCAATTTAAAGCAACGTTTATGAATAAAGGGGAATGTCTCTGAGCTAAGCCGCCGACAGAGACAGACAGACTGTCGGACATGACAAAACTATAAGCCATGCTGGCAACCCTAAAGAGGAGGCGTTTATATTAATTATATTTTCTTCTACAATATTTAATTGGTTACCATCCTACAGTGGGAGACGATAATATTGGGTAGGTAGATATCATATAACATACCACATAGGTACTTACTGCTCCACGAGAAGGGTTGATTTCTCCTACAAATAGTAACTTTTAAAATTAGTTAATTTAGAGGAAGGTTTCATCACACCTATCAAATATTTATGTAATAGGAAGGTACTTACGTAATTGATACATGTATTTTGAGTAAGCTAGCTTTATAGAAGTCAATCAATAAGATTGACATCAATAGATTTATATAAATATCTGTAAGCATTTACCCAAGTCTTGGAAAGGGTCCGGCTATACTTTTAGTATGTCACCATACCCTGTTGTTTATAGGAAATTTTGGAATTATTGGGGATTTAGGAGTTTATTTATAAACGATGATTAAAGTTAAGTGACGTTCAAACGTCAAACTTGTATGGTTAAACAGTCGCTAATCACTACTTAACTTTAAGCGACGTTTATGAATAAAGGGGTTAATCTAAATAACCTAACAGCTGCTCCACTTTTAGGGCATTTACCAACGAGAAACTTTTGCCTAAAGAAAAGAACAACAATCAACACTGTTATGCTGTTTGTGCGCGTGGGTTTCTTATACCTATTTTAGGAAGATCAAGTGTATAAAGATCTCAGGAACTGGTTCGTACGCCTTTATTGGCCAGGCCAAATATGTTGACCTTCTTTCTTGATAAGTTGGCGAATTTTGCAATTATTCACATGCAAAGAAATAAAGAATAGCAAGAATCCAAAGCTTTAAAACAGGAAAGTAGGGATGAGCCTTAAGCCAAAAGATAAAAACAATTTTATCTTAAATATTTTTGAGCAATTTACTCTCTCTAAAGGCAGTTTAGGGAGTCTATGAATGTTTCGGGTTTAACATTTTAGAGAACCACACACAAATACCTCCATGATTTATGGAGTTAACACATAGACCCTAATGTATTAAAGTAATGCAAACTCATCGCTTAACATAGCAATGACAGTTTCAGCCTAAATTTTACTTTGACGGAGTAAATATACCGGGATATAGGTACTCTTATATTAATTTCAATGAGTTGCAAAATGCCTTTGCGTCCTCTCAGAAACTTTATGTGGAGATATTTGTGTGTTTGAATGCGATGAAAATAATCAATTTTGGAACTTATGAATACATACTTTAATAAAAAGTTGATTGCTTACCTTTGACCCGCTACTTCAGTATATAAGTCTGCATGAAACGATATTGCACGACGGAATTGCAGTGAAAAACAAAAGAATGCGGATATGTTAAAATTCAATACTATGCAGTAGATAAAGATACTAGTTATGCATTCCTGCCTACCGCATATTTCTTCTACGACCGAATTTAAGCTTCCGCCATTTTTGTATGCATAATACGTACGTAAGAGAAACTTAGTAATCAATTTTATTTTATTTTACTTTAAATGGGACATAAATCAATTACACATTACAATTTTAGTGCGACAAAATAAATTAAAAACTATGTAAATCCACACCAATGTCCGCGATTTTAAACGAATTATTTAATTATATTTTAGGTGAAACAGGTTATGAATTCGTGCACAAGTAGTTGACGTCATATAATAACCTACATCCTGCTTAGTAACAAAAAGAACAACTTTCGTGAGTCCCAAAGTTCTCACACAAGGCTAAATTAATTTACTTTTTCGTTAAGACTGCATGATCCACTCTACTAAGAAATAAGAAAGAATTGAGAAGAAACTTTTGTGGAAGATGTTACACCAGTAGGTGAATTAGGTATTCGTTTCTTTAACTAGTATATTATTATCTAGATGTTGTCTAGAAGTCCTTGAAATTGATTGCACGTAACCTAACAGAAATGTATGTTTTTTTTATTTTCTATATTCATTTATGAGACTGCATGGCGATCGTTAATAAATAATATGCTGAATCGTTTCTAGAAAATAAATGGCGTTGTTTGTTGTTTGACTAGTTTTAACAGAGGCACCACCGTACCCCATTATTATTGTTTTTTTATTTTATTAGGCAGTTAGCCCCACCAAAAGCCTTGTTGCTAACTGACAATTTGTTTTTACGGCATGTAAGCTGACTTCGCTTAAAGCTCTGGTCAAACTGAGGCATCTCCCGCTTGGAGTGCGCGACGAAATTAAACTGGAGCGTGTAGTCACGGCATTTTCTAATAAGTAAACCAATCAAAGCGCACAGTCGCGTCCCGCGTTGAATTCGCATCACTGTGTGGCCAGATCTTACGTTACCTACCGAATTATAAGTGTTACATATTGAATTGATAACAGAATCAAATATGTAACCCTTATAAATGTGTTTTTCAATCATGTGTTAACCCAAAACACTTTTAAACGTGTAACAGCAATATATCTAACCGATATAAACGTGTTAACAGTGTTATTATGTGTAACCGGTAAACGCGGCGTTGCCAAAATAGCCGCAATCCCAACTGGATTGAGGCCATTTTGCCATCGCCGCGTCTGTCTGTCCGCCCGCGCGTTTTTGCGGTACCGTGCAGTTATACCTATAAATGTTTATTTCTGTTACACACATAAAAGGTTACACTTTGATTCTGTAACATTATTGTATCTGTTACTATAGGAAGTGTTTATCTTTTAAAACTCAGTGTTAAAAACACAATACGGTTACAGTTTGAGTCCCTAAATAGGGGGCGGGCCTTCTATTATCAACTGGGTACAAATCCAGACTCCAAGCTTCTGGGTTATTGCACCAATGCATATTGACAGTATACTTGGCCTGGCCAGGAAATAGCACTTTTTGACTGGCCTTCCATATCGATGAGCTATTTATATTCCGCCCACCTTGTCTAGTAGGTACCCATAACACAAGCTCTGCTTAGCTTGGGACTAGATGGCGTTGTGTGATAGTTTTGGAATATTATTATATTATTTATTACCTTTTATCAATATCAAGCACAATTATGCCACTTTCGTAAACTTATATTTACATAGGTTTTTTTCCCGAGTTTTTACTTAACGATGCCAATATTGAAGTGCCTAAGTTCTTGTTACTAGACAAGTAGTTACAGCTCTAATGTAGAGACGATAAAGTTCAAATTAGTGGAGCTAGGTGTAGCTCAGGTAATGGACCCGTTGCTCATCACTATGATCAGTTTTCGAGGGTCTTGATAAAGACGTCAACGTGTAATAAATGATAATGAATGGTAATTTAATGGAGGCACATAAAAACTAATACCCTCGGTTATTGACCCCGCGTCCATTTTCGTGTAAGTACCTTTTTTGTGGCCCTGTTTGACTTGGAATATTCAATAGTAAAAAGGGAAGTTCGAAGGATAAAAAATGATGTAATAACCAATGCGAAAAATAGGAGAGATCCCACAATGGGCGAATATATGAAAAGATTCGGTCAAAATAACAAAAGTTTTGTTATTTTGACCTTTGTCTTTATTAAATTACTAGCTGACACGGCGAACTTCGTACCGCCCCGCCAGCCGCTCTGCCTCCGCTTTTTAAATCTCTGATATCTTTTAAGATATTAATTTTAACGATATGCTGTACAAGGTAATTTTGATCTACATGTAATGCACAACGTATCTAACGTATTTAATTCGATAAGGAATAATACTGTGTTGTTTAAAATAGCTTGGATAATAACCCATATTTTTTTTGTAATATGTAAAAGATAAAAATGGTTACTGTGGGTTATTCTTAGGAGATAAACATATACAATCACGGACTTTCTAATCGATATTTTTAAGATATATACAATTCCGTAGTACATTTATTTGATCTACCTCGCCAGCGTTTACAATGTAAGCGCACAATAATATTATGCTTGTTACGATATCACATTCCAAATCTTTGAATTTCTCGGCTTTTCTCTACTATAATATGCATGTATTATACATATAAACCTTCCCCTTAAATCACTATTGCAGAAAACTGCATTAAAACCCGTTGCGTAGTTTAAAAGATCTAAGTTTAAAGACAGCGGGAGCGACTTTGTTTTATACTATGTAAAAAAGATGAGTGAAGTGAAAATATTATAGGCAGTAGCTTCTGCACTTTATTATTGTCAATATTCCAATTTCATGATCGATAGTGCTGCGACCCTTTTATAATTATACCCACCCAGTCACCCACACCCACCCTAGTCAGTGCTGTTCAAACAAATCGAAAAAAAGTTTAGTCATCCTTCATAAAAAATAGCGATAGGCAATAATAATAGAAAAAGAAATAGACAAATATTGTGAATATAAACAGCGAAACAGTTTTCTTCTGTAATGTAAGCGAAATGTTTCAGTTTCTTGGTTTTCTGATAGAATCAATATCTCCTAAATATTATTGTTCATAGTCTTGAATTCGGGAAGTCTTGAGGGGCTTGTGACAGTCGATCGATCAGGTGAAGCTACGCTTGCCGCAGTTGGTCCGTGGATGGGTGACCATCTTTACATACCAAGACCCCTCCTTGCCTCGGAAAGCACGCTAAGCCGTTGGTCCCGGCTGTCATTCATGAATCTTTGACAGTCGTTACGGGTCGTCAGAAGCCCGAAAATCTGACGACCAGTCTTACCAAGGGCTTTTGTTACTAGGTAATCCTAGTAACTGGGTTGTGGAGGTTAGATAGGCAGTCGCTTCATGTAAAATACTGGTATTCAGCTGTATTCGGTTAGAATGGAAGCCAAACCCGACATAATTGGGAAAAGGCTAGGCAGATGATTCTTGAATCAAAACTATTAAAATATTATTACACCTAACAAATAATACATTCATATTGGAATAAAAAAAAAACATCCGGGTTTGCTTGTTGGATATTAATTTAATGCAAAAAATTAAAATTGTTTACCTACTTAACTTGCATCCGTAAACATATTGGTTATTATTACAAATGCCAAAACGTGCTAAATTAATAAACATTTAAGTATTAAACACATCTTGAATCTACACAGGAATCCCCTTCTTAAACGTGCACTCCGAAGAGCAAAACAAAATAATAAAATTATCATATGAATAGGTTCAGTTGTTCAAACCAGTCAGGAATCTAGAAAACTGACTGTTCTTTAATCTTAAAACAATATATAGAATTTACACTGTCTGTCTATTTCTATCGCCACATAACATTGTTGAGCTCAAGTTTTTTGCATGCACATGATACAATTTTAACCTTTTCGCTTATTTTGGAAACTGTACTTACACAACTTAAACATAAGATAAAAAAACGCCTGTTATACTGAAGGGTTATGTAAAGGTGTACAGCCCAATTCAAACTTTATGGCGGCTCAGAACATTAGGCGAGTCACTGCGCAGTAGAGATAAACCATTTTAAAAATGAACGCGGGCCTCCGCTGCTTGTTGCATACACATTTCGAATGTTTGTATAGAAATTTTATTGGAGGGGTATTCATTTTTAGAATGGTTTGTCTCTACTAAATTCATGGGTCAGCGGTGGTGAGGGGTGAGGAACTGCGCAGCGAGTAGCGCACTTCACAGCCGCCATAAAGTTTGACACGAACTATACCTATACTCACGTTTTGCCTGTTACGTATATATCCCATGTAATAGGAGACGAGCCTATTATCATCATCCGGGCACAAATTCAGACTTTGTGCTGCGGCTGAGAAATTTCTGACGGAAAAATCCAAAAACACTTTGTGCCACCTTGAACCCAGAAGCTGGCCCTCAGGAGTTACGCTGGCGACCGCGAGGCCAACGAGCCTGTAGACAAATCCCATTTCAGGTCTATAAAAGCAGTGGCAACGTGTCTTTAGGTGCTCAGTTCTTTTACAGTTTGCTTATCCATCATTTACTAGTTTGAAGAGGTCTATTTAAAGTCAGCCTCCTAATATATGATAGTAGTTTATTTATATGTATGTAAGTATATTCACATAATATTTGTTTAGTTTTATTAACTGAACTAGCTGCGCCCCGCGGTTTCACCCGCATAAGTTTCGATCCCGTGGGAATATCGGAATAAAAAGTAGCCTATGTCCTTTCCCGGGACTCAAACTATCTGTATACCAAATTTCATCTAAATCGGTTCAGCGGTTTGAGCGTGAAGAAGTAACAAACATATAAACACACACACACTCACAACTTTCGCCTTTATAATATTAGTGTAATTGTTTAAGATTTTTTGTTTTTTTTTTTGTCTCCTTTACTCTTTCACACGCTGTCTACATCTCTCTATTTATTGTTCTATCGCAGGTATGCTGGTAGAGATTTCTTATGAAATAAGCATCACCTCTGTACCTATTTTTCTGTTTTGTTTTTTTCTTGTCTGTTTATATATGTGTGTAAATAAATGGTAAAATAAATAAATAATTAGGTTTCGTCAACGTTTCACCCAATAATTTATAAAAAGCTCTAGACTCTATATAGCAATCAATCTGCCTAGCATTTTTCCCAACCACGTTGGGGTCGACTTTTAGTCTAACTGGATGCAGCTGAATACCAGTATTTTACATGGAACGACTACCTATCTGACTTCTACTGCCCAGTTACTGTTATCATGATACCTCTTGGTAAAACTGGTTGTCAGACTTTTGGGCTTCTGACTACCCGTAAGTGCCTTTTCACACGTCCCGGCAACCCCGTAGCTGGTGCCGACTCTTCGCCGCCGGGTACCCGGTACCGGTTACCTGGTTGCCGGGACGTGTGAAAAGCGCTTAACGATTGTCAAAGATCTACGAATGACAGCCGGGATCAACGATGAAACGTGCTTTCTGAGGCACCGAGAGGCTCTAGACTCTATACAACATTCTCTGTAAAAGGCAGCTACGTTTGATGAGTCAATCCTACCATATCTAATCGTGGAAAACGTTAGAAAAATGACGATGAGTAATTGTAATTGTCACAATGAAGACCCCTCTGCGTGTGACACACAATAGAAAGAATAATAAAAAGTGCATGAATGATGGTAGCAGCATGATACAAACAGTTTTTGCTCTGCTAATGACATTAACTCATAAACTGTTACAACTATGATTAATTAATTATTTGTAAGTATGTAGTTTAAAAATAAACATGACTTTGAAAATGGAGTAAATTGTATGAATTTTGATGCTAAGTACACTAGAACTACTGCTGTTTTACATTTTTCTATTTATTGATTAAATATATGGCCTGTTTTTCCTGTCTATCCCCATGCGCCGAAAACATAACACAATACTGCTTAAATACTTTTTACATAAATTAAAAATGTTTTAATCTAATTAAACTCCGGTATTCATTGTACTCACTTACACGTTTAAAATAAAAATGCCGCTGTACTTAAATGTAAATAATAATAATGTACTGTTTACACTAAAATGGAAAAGATATAAAAAGAGCCGTGCTACCGGAACTGCATGGTAGCAAATAACAGCTTTCCTGAACGCGTGGAAATGCCACGTGCTGTTGCAGTGTTTTCGGTCATCGTGTAATTTCTCACTCAAAGTAAGAAGGTCAAACAACTGAACGGCTTTTTCATTTCCGTAGTAACCACGAATGAGTAATTCTGGGAATCAATTCCGTAATTATTTCACGGAAATGTACATGAGGGGCAATGATCATTATTACGGAACGAAAAAACTGAAGGTAATGAAAGTTATCCATGAAGTGGAAAGTACTTAAGTACTTACACACACCCACACTATTTATGTAGGTATCTACTTATTCGTTACTATTTTTTGTCTGACACATATTATATTTATTTTATTTAAGTATGCATACACACGTCACGTTGCAGTGTAAAACTGATTTGCATCCGTCACCTCATACATCAGGTCCAGTTGAAAACCAGTGTCAGGCACTACTCTGGCATTATTGCTGAACTGGGCCTTTTTGGCGCAGCCGTGAGGCACACTTTCCTGCTAATTACTTACATCGAACTTTACGCTTTTTTTTACCTTTATTTTTTGTTTTTTTAGCTGATGTATCTGGTGTATTGTGTGTCTTTTAGTCTGTGCAAAATAAATGTATTTTCTTTCATTCTTTATAAAAACTGTAACAATTTTCGGAGACATTCCTTAATATTTGAGGTATTTTACTTACATACCAGCCTACCTTAGGATGTAAATGGGAAGTTGACAACACATTCGTCTCTTTTTTCCTTCGAGAATAAAATCTCCATGCAGAACCGAAAGGTCACAAACTAAGATAAATTGCGGACGGCATTCTTTGACAACACATCTACGAAATTGAGATAAATATTCCGCTTTGGAGATTAAACGGGACTACAAAAACTTATCACGCCCTTAGAAAATATCGGTGTGTCATAGAATAATGTAGATAGATTGGTGACGAGTAGTGACTACTGTTCTTATCTCCAACTGTCCTTAATGGTACATCTAATAAAACATCTGTTAGTGTAGTATACATCTGCCGAGATTACGCGATGGAAAATCCGGGAAGTTGGGCCTGCAATATCTAAGAAATTTCAGGCTGAAATCAAGTATCGTAATTTTCTTAGAAAACATAAGGACGCCGAATTTTAGTAGCGTAATTTTCGGCATTTTCGTGCGCTGATTTTTAAACTTTTTATTTTATTTATTTATTAATAACCAACTTTTATTGACAATTTGCACCACACATACAAGTTATTGGTCAATATTAGTAATTACACATGTCATACAATCATAAAACTAGGTTAAATCACATAATAAAAAGATTAAATGAAATAAAATGAAACAAAATTGGTCAAAACTAGATAAAAATTAGACAAAAATAGATAGAAAAAAAAAACTATCATGTTCAAAAATGTAGTCTTGAAAGTAGCCCGTTTTGTCATGTTTAGAGCTATTTGTCTGTGTCATGACTACAATAGGGTAGTTATTATCTACAAAATAGCCGTTTAAACGATTTGGTAGAATGTCTAGTAGCAGTAAATCTCTGTTCTAATAATAGCATGACACTGATTGCCAATTAATCTAGAGTCAGTAATGTTCGATATATCAGCCTTTTGTCGTCCATATTCAGATCAATATTATTGTTGCACTTAACTATTCAGTATATTTTAAACCCGTAACTTTGCCTTATCCATACTAATATTATAAATTCGAAAGTAACTCTGTCTGTCTGTCTGTTTGTATGTTACCTTTTCACGCCTAAACCACTAAAACGATTTAGATAAAATTTGGTACAGAGATAGCTTGAGTCCCGGGAAAGGACATAGGATACTTTTTATCCCGATATTCCCACGGGATCGAGACTTATGCGGGTGAAACCGCGAGGCCCAGCTAGTAAGTTATAATCTATTGTGAAAACATAATAATAATATTTCTTAATAAACATCCAAAATTATATTTAATTTCTTTGATTATTGATTATTAATTTCTTGAATTAATTACTTTGATCGACAGTTGGACATTATGGAAGGGATATTGTATTTTATGTTTTCAAAGTTAAAATTGAATACTGAAAGCTTTTGATTGGAACGGTTAACAAATCTAAATCGAAATTACAAAGTAAGGTGTAATTAAATTAATCAATAGAGTAGGTAAGTACTTCTTTTTATGATGATTCTTTTTCAATTATGTAGCTTAGACATAATGTTCCCACTGCTGAGACACAGGCCTCCTCTCTGTGAGAGGGAGTGGGCCGTAATCCACCACGCGGGCCCAGTGCGGGTTGGTAGATGTCACATGTCTTCGAATTTTTTGTTCTTGGACATGCCGGTTTCCTCACGATGTTTCCGTTTTGAGAGCAGTGGTGATGAAATAATTTACACCTGCGCCTGTCTGGGTTCGAACCTATGACCGGAAGTCGCGGCCGATACCACTGGGCTACCACTGCTAGTATTAAAAACTGCATAAAAGTATCGACGTCAAACTGCGTCGTTGTTCTAGTGGTCGCAAGCGTTACTGCTGAGCCTCATGCTCATGCTCGCTATGGGTTTGATTCCCAGGTCGGGCAAAGTGTTATTGGGTTTTTCAATCTAGAATTTCTCAGTATCAGCTCGGAGCTTGGATTTGTGCCCGGTTTATGGCAATAAGCTCACCCCCTATTACTTGGTACTAATACTTGATGAAATGTGGGTGTACAGACTTCAGCACATCAAGCTACTCGAAACTGTCAAATTTTCCCAATCAATTTTAAACCTTATGTTTTAGCGATAAAGTTGAAAATCTAATAGAGAAATTTGACAGATTGTAGTAGCTTGATCTGCTGGCGTCTGTACATACAGGCATGTTGTTATGATAATTATGTTTCAATAAGTTTCTACGTAACTACGCAACCTACGCAAACACGTAGGCGTTTATGACCCGCAACTTCTATTCAAGGCAGCCCGCTTAGTACGATAAAATTTCCCGCGGGATTGTCGATAAACCAGATAATTTAACTATTGACGCAAACGCTGTGGCGGCACCATTAATCGTAACATAAAAAGAAACAGGTTACCTTGCCAAATTCTAAAACCTTAGGGAATAACCTCAAACGGCCCAGGTCGTTTTCTTATTTATGTCTCGTGTTCAGAATTACATCCCTTTTTAACCGACTTCAAAAAAGGAGGTTTTACAAAAAAAAAAAAACAAACGCCTTCAAAAAAAAACACAAGAAAGTGATAAATAACATTATTCATACAAACGGCTCGTAACTATTAAAGATAAGCGTACATTATAGCCGCGGTAGGCCGCAGCGCGCCGAATTGCAAAAATGCACGAAAGCAAATTAGAAGCCAAGACGGGCCTCACCGCAACGCAGAGATTTTTTCAGACAGATTCAAACGAATTTGAATTGGAACAACACACAATTGCGTAACACACCATCAATCATAATTTGAATCATTTTGAAGGATATTGCTAATACATTGATTAATAAATGTTCGAAAAATTTATCTGCTCAGCAACGTAAATAACGCAGTTAATGTTGTTGAACTGTCAAAATGATAGCCATTGCGGAATGTTATGTAACTACCCCACTGTTTCCTTTCCAGTGCAATGACGCTCGCGCACATTTGGGCAGGCCCGCAGGCACTTTCGTACATTTTTTATAAGCCATTGCACACTACAGGCGAGTCGCACCATTGGCCCGTGTGTAGCGCACATTGTATATACATATTAATTTGTGCTTACATTCCGAAAAAGAAAATAAAATCATTACCTACATACTCGTACATAGAAGGCAAACCTACGACCAACTTAAAACCTCAATCCGAGAATTGCACTAAAAGAAAACAATACGTAGTATTTTATGAAGACCACTAGGTCGTGATGGAAGGATTTTACGAGCTATTTTTATAACCTACATCTTCACTATCCTATCGTGTGACAACAAATACTTATGGGAAAACAGGGCGGTCAATAAATAGTTTCACAGAGATCAGAGATATAGGAATGATGTGAGAGACGAAATTATTCTTTTGGCAAATTTAGAACGACTAACGGTGTAATCCAATCCAATTCGGCACAGCCAGGCTGCAAGACTGACTGATAGAATCAGCCTAAGCCGCTGGTCCTAGAGACATGAAATTTGGAGAGTGAGTGTGTTCTTTGTGAAGAGTAAGGTATCCAATACGAAAGGGTTTTTCAAAATTCCACCACCCCTAAGAGGGTGAATGGCGGGAGAGTGAAATTTCACGCGGACGAAGTCACGGGCAGAAGCTAGTATATTATAATATAGAGTCAAATTAAATTAGTTTTATTATTAAATATGTTCAGATATCGATGCATGTTTCACATTGATTGTCGCGGAGATGGGATTGCGACTTTTATTGCGGCAATGCCCGTATTTTTAAGAACTTTTTCTCCGTCTCAATCTGTCAAAAATAACTCCAATGCACTTTTATTTTTTTGTCGAGTTATTGACAGTCATTGTTGCTGAGATGAGATTGCTACTAGTCTAGACAGACTAATCAGACGATTACGGCAGTTGGCATTCTTATATGAACGTGAACTATGCTAACATAAAACAAACACCGAACACATAGTTCACAAGTAAATGGCATTATTCTTTGGAGCTAATGTCTTGGAAAAACACGTCAACAGTCTCTCTACGTCTCTTTCAGTATAACGAAGTTTGTTCAGTTCAAGTGAATAGAAACTTCCCATTGGAAGTTGAGAATAAAAAGCTGGAAAAGAATTTGTTAGAGTAGGTGGATATATACTAGACACCGGTGTCCGGGAGAACTTGTTATTGTATCATACTAAATTGATAAAAATGTTGAAACTTCTATAAAGATAGAAAAGCGCTTTTCGTGTCTGTCTGTGTTATCGCTTAAACCAGATGATTAAGCCTTGTGTTCATCAACATTTAAATCAACTGATTAAATATTTAATCAGTTCTGTATTTTAAATTTCCTTAGGGAATTTGACATAAACCAACTGTGTAAATACCTAACCGGGCGGTGGTTTGAATTTAAGTGAACCCAGGTCTTAAGCGATTATTCCGGTAGGTTTATGTGGATTAAACATTAAATTTTAACTTTTTTTTGTTTAAAGATTTTATTTATTATCTAATACTTATGAATAAACTTCTAATACTAAATAAACTACAAATTTTAAAAATAAAAAAACATTATCTAGATTAGGATAATGTTTTTTTATTTTTAAAATTTGTAAAAAACTAAAATATTCCTCCGCATCGCTATCGACTGGTAATGTACCCAAGAGACTGGCGGCATTGCCACTTTGTATGGCAATGCTTAGCCTTTTCAAATTCAACTTAGATAATATAGCATAGAATTCTTGATCTTTTGACGTGACCACAGAATACTTAAAGTACTACGTACAGAAAGGCCACTCCCTTCCCCGCACTAACATCAGTTACCGCACCTCACCCCGCACTTCGGCGTAATCGTCGCAGTTCTTTAACAAGTGCGCTCGCAAACACAAGTACCTCACGCACACATTCATACGTATACAAACGTCATTTTTTAATGTAGTAGTAGTAGGTAATTATTTTGCGAGCGTTGTATGGAGTGTCCGGGGTGTGACGTGACGCCACATAAGTAGATTGGACCCGTGTGAACAATGGGCGAGTCGGTAGGTAGTCAATTATAAACAAAAAAAAAACATCACGAAGCGAAAAAAGACTCTTAGAAGTCTCGAAAAAGTTCCATAATCAGTAAAGGGAATAATAACCTAGTTTCAAGAGGACTGTTCGATATATAATAGTGCACTCGACCGACACCACGGTATTCAGTTTTGGTGATTTATTTTCGTTCGATCCCAGTTTCAGATCCCATTTTTTAGGTATTAACGATGGGTCCCATTTGCTATTTCCGTTGAATACAGTTTTGTTGATTTATTTGCGTTGGATCCCAGTTTTAGATCCTATTTTTTAGGTATTAAGGTATTAACGTTGGGTTTCATTTGCCATTTCCGTTGAGTCCCATGTTATAACAACATGTGTACTTTTCAGAAGAAAAGTGATTAACCTTATCATACAATTAAAAAGCAGTGTGGTCAGTACCTATTATATAGTGCGTCTCCAATTTATCATGTGATATGAAAAAACAAATTTTACGGGCGAGTTCCAGAGGAAACTAGTTCTACATAATAAAATTTCCTGTATTACCGTCGTAAAAAATATAGTGCTGATCACGCCCAAGCTTTTACAAGTTACGGCTCCCTTGGGAAGGAATTGGGTAGTCCTATCTTGTCATATTGCTGTCGGTTATTGGGCGTCAGATTTTCGAGAATTTTGTGTAAGTTCTCATAAAAGTTATGCTTATAGTATTTCCATATTTTTATTGGTACTACATGACAACATGTACTTTATATTGGTTATAGCTACATCTTCTTCTAGGTAAAGCGTTTGTCATTTTATTCTTGAATCAATATCTACCTCTAACAGAGAGTTGGCTTGAGACCCAATTGTTAAATTATGGGCTGATTATTATTATTACTTAATTTGATCGTAACATACTTTCAAACGAAATTTTCAGGCAGTTAGCTAGCA
This sequence comes from Amphipoea oculea, assembly GCA_945859645.1. Classification (NCBI taxonomy): domain Eukaryota; kingdom Metazoa; phylum Arthropoda; class Insecta; order Lepidoptera; family Noctuidae; genus Amphipoea; species Amphipoea oculea. Next base: position 10,934,225 of record OX243876.1, read on the forward strand.
AACCTATTGAACAAAGTGGGCTCTTAGGGCTTTGTATTGAGCATGTGTTCTCATACCAATCAGCAAATGTAAGGTCGTAAGCAAAATCACTTCAATCGGAATATGGAATTCCGAATACCGTACCTTTTTCCGCATCAATACCGTTCATATTTATTGTAATAGTTTCGATGGTTTGTAGTTTAAAAAAATAGCGAGGTTGTATTGATACAGCTCGCAAAAGAGTCATTAACCTGAAACAACTAAGTGCGTTGCCATTCAGTGCTGTAATTACTAGTTTTTATTAAGTGAATATTTAACCCAAGTAAAAAAGCAGCTTTGTAAGGTAATGAGCGAGCTATGATAAAAACGACTCACCAACTGAATTTCGACAAACTGTAATACGACAAGATTTTATTTCGCCATTATGGAACTCCGACAAGTCTTCATTTCGAAAATATTTTAGTTCGAAATACCTTAAGTCCGACACTACTGTACTCCGACAAAGTGTTTCTTCGACATTACTTAACTAGCAAAAGATGCGACTTCGACGAAATGCTTCTTCGACAACAATGGTACTCCGACATGAGTCAATTTCGACGTACTCTACTCCGGCATGCTGTACTTCGACAATATCTTACTTCGACGTGATATATCTGAGACACGATGCTACTTCCAAATTATTCTGCTTATTATGCAGGTATTCCAGTCAGACGTAGGCATGCTAAAAGTTTACGTAATCAGTAGGTATGTGGGGGTTAGTCTTTTGCTCGTCTATCATTTCTCATAATTTTTTTATAGTTTCATGTGGGTGTCGACGTCGAGCCAGGATTAACACTCAGTTTGTTTTTAATGTAGTTCTTTTTATTATGCACAGTGTAATTAAAATAAAGGCCATTGTTTCACTATGAACTATAAAAATTGTATACAACCTTTTTAGTAGTATTTTATACTGTTACAGTTACTGCGGAGGTTATTGCAGTTTATTTGTCGTTATATAGAAACAGTAAAGGGTACTTGATTGATCTGGAAAAATTTAATCAAAGAAATTCTAAGCCAAAGTACACACGACTACACATCAAGCTATACATTTCCAGTTTTAGCAAACCTCGCATTGTATAAGTTTTTCGTGCAATCAGAAGTCAGCTTAAACTGGTTATGTACAGTCACGTCTAAAAGTATGTATACACTTGGCTTTATTCAAAGGCGATTTTCTCCTTTATTTTATGTTTTATGTTATTTTGAAATTGTATTTTCGAACCCATAGGTTTATGTTAAGTGTCGTATTTCAACGTTGCATTCGTTATTTCACGAAAAAATCGCAATTGAAAATTGCCAAGTATATACATACTTTTAGACGTGACTGTACCTATAGCTTGATGTGTAGCCGCGTGTACTAGTTTACTTTACTTACTTTACTCTTTGATTAAATTTATTGTTTTTTTTTTGCTGTGTTAAATATAACACTTTTGTCTTCTTTATCCTAGCCTTTTATATCATCTGCCTAGTCTTTTCCCAACTGAGTTGGGGTCGGCTTCCAGTCTAACCGGATGCAGCTGAATACCAGTTTTTTACATGGAGCGACTGCCTATCTGACCTCTACAACCCACTTACTGGGTAATACGATACCCCTTGGTAAGACTGGTTGTCAATCTCGGGCTTCTGACTACCCGTAACGATTGTCAAAGATCCACGAATGATAGCCAGGACCAACGGCTTAACGTGCATTTCGAGGCACAGAGGGGTCTCGGTATGTAAAGGTCCACAGACCTACCACGGCAAGCGTAGTTTAACTTGATCGATCGACCTGTGCAACTGTTATTATTTAGCCACGGGCACATCTAGCTATCGAAAAGATCATAAACGGAATAAAATAAAATAATACTAACCTGTTATTGTACCACTGCAAAGGCCTCTTCTCATACTGCACGGCACGAACATTGATGACCACGCTGCGGTACTTTCTGAATTTATCTTGGACATTAGGTACTGACATCGGTCAAGGAAAAACATCGTGAGAAAAACCAGTATTTCAAGTGACAAATATCAAGATTATTTTAATGTTAATTAAGTTGATTTAAAAGAGACTAGGACTATTGAAAATTTTATAAAAATATTTGAAATTGTAGCGTAAGCTGAACTTTGTTATGTGGGGCTTAAAGTTATTTTTCCATAAACTCGTATATGTTTACATTTTTGGCAAATAAATCACGAATGCAGTTTAAGTCTGAAATCGCCAACCCGTCTTGAGGTCAAACGACTTGAGGTCGAACGATTATCTATTGAAAACATAAGTGACCTTTTCGAAACTTATCCCGAAGCATCTACCTTGATCGGCTTCTGAAGAACAATAAACATTAACCCTCATTGAAAGTCAATGCAAACACCGGCAACCAATTCTAGGAGAAACTCAATTGGAAGTTATGAAGTTTCGATAAATTGTCTATTAATTTTGCTTTCGTGAGTTGAAAACAATTTGTCGGAGGATCGATGAACTTTCAAGAGTTTGAATTCAATTAAAATCGCTAGAAGTTTTTTTTTGTCTTAATTTGGTAAACGCACATTTTAATCAGAAGTAAGGTCATGTTCGGCTGAAAGTTAAATAAAAAAATAATAATTTAAAATAATATACGGTATCCTGAAACAACACCCTCTCTCAAAAAAGTAATACCTTACCTGCTTTTAGTAGGGAGGCGAGCAAAACGGTGTCCACATCTATGAAGGAAGGCCTATTATGGGTAGAGGCTAACTATGTAGCCTTACATTTTATAATGCAGGCCGGTTATAATTGAGGGCGTGTTCCATTCGAACGTTCAAGCAGGTGTCAAATATTTTTTTCACTTCTCATGCTCTAAAAGTTCGTCTTTATGTTGTGCTTAGGCAACATAAAATCGCTTTTTATGTTCTAGTGCATAAAGTAATTTTTTTTTCTGAGACTAAGGTAATCAGGCCCAACAGCCACACGCACAATAAAAGTTCGCAGATTAAAGTCGTGATTTATTTCATTTTCTTTAATTTATACCACTTCCGTGTTTTCTATCGTTAATTTAATAAAATCAGGTAAAATAGTTGTCATTTATTATTTAAAAACGCAAAGAAACGTTTTATGACTTGGCAGTATGAAGTACCCAAGTCGAATGACAAAAATGTTGAAATAAAAAAAAAAAACTTTAAAAAAGTTTCGTGGCGGTATTATCTGTGGTGGCGGGAATTTGCTATGCTTTGCAACATTTTTGATTAATTATGTACTGTATACTTTATGCCTGTTTCATTTTCTCGCAATCGAAGTGAAAAGCAGAGTGTATAACTCAGGCATAAACGAGCCATTTTACCCCTCGACTTAACTATCCACACTCGCCTGCGGCTCGCGTGGTTATAAACGTCTCGGGGTAAAATAGCTTCTTTTATGCCTTAGTTGTACAATCTACTATTATTGGGTATTTTTTTGTGTAGAGTGAGGGCTAGAAATAACGTAATAATGTAAAGTCTTTCTATCAATATATTTGATGAAATCCTAGCGGAGTTTAATTTGATCGTGAAACTCATCTATCCAAAAGTCGAGCAATCAGCAGGCTTCTCGGAATTCAGTAAACTCAATCGTTCAGTGCATTATTCTGTAAACCTGTCGAAAGCTAGAGAGTTCGCAATCAAATTAAGTGCTGTATTGAGTAAGATTGGATGTAAAATTGAGAGCTAGACCGTTTCAGTGTAGAATAGAATAAAATACTCTTTATTATGTACAGTCTACAAAAGAGATAAGTTTGCAGGACCATCGAATATATGTAGTTGAAGTTTAGTAAGAAGCCGATGGTTGTTATCGACTCTAATTTAATTTGATAAATGAGCTGTTTGTTTTCTATTAATAAAATAAAATTTTATTGTAGAACATCCATCGGTTTCTTACTAAATTTCAACTATATACGACGAGCCTGCATAGTTATCTCTTTTGTTGACTCTACGTGTACACCATATAAATTACAGATATAAATGTAGAAACTTTGCAAATAGTGACACAATAGGCGGTCTTATTGCTAAGAGTGCTGCATTCTATATCGAAAATTTGAAACCTAGACTAGTTCCAACTGAGTCTAGATTAATTATTAGCGAACCCTGCCAACTTGGCAGTTAACCATACTACCTACTAGTGATTACATTAACATAGAAACTCGGCCTTTTCAGCAAAAAGTTCCTAATACTTTTATGACAGGACATATTCGTACCCAAATCAATAACAAACATTCTAAATTACATTATTGTCATAGTAATTATTTCATTAGTTGAACCATATGGCTGAAAGGTTCAAAGTGGAAATATTTACTAGTCACTTCGGTAAATCGTTTTGGAAAAGGCACACGCAAGATTGTTAATAATTGCTGAGTCATTGTTAATTGCTTTGAAAATGCCACTTGACTAAGAACCCCGATCCAAAACGATTTTACTTTGTAAGGGTTCTATACAATTGAATGAGAGTGGTTTGGACTTTTAACCCCTTCAATAGTTGAATTCTTTGTTATGTCGAATTCGTGTACCTACTGTTTGCTAGTTTGACAAAAAGCTGTAAGTTTAGTTGAATTTTTAGTTAAATCAATCAATCATTCATTTATTGACTGAAAAGGTATACACTGAAGGAAAGTTAAGTTAATTTTGGTCGTCTATAGGTACATTATTGTATGCAAATTAAGAAATCATTACTCGGCATAAATTAACCGGTCAACTACCGCGCGTCGCCTATTGGCTACGAAACAATAGAAAATCAATTGTGTCTCATTAGCGGAGTTTGACAGATTAAAGGTATTCAATATTTGTGTGAATAAACGTGTAGGTTATTTAATAAAATAAATAATTAATATTTAAAATAAAATCGTATACCTACCCTTACTTCCTATAATTCCTTTCAACGGCAGTGAGAAAATTAAAATTTGATTTATAACAATAGAAAAAGTAATTGTATCTCATTAGTCACAGTTGAGCTCAATAACAGTTTTAGACCTGATCACTAAGAGCCAGCATGCACTAGCGACTTTTTGTTGAACGATACTTTGATCGTTCAGGGAATTAGTATGGAGCTGTATTTAAGGCGACTACACGACCTAAAGCGCGGTCACTGTCGGACTGCATAGAAAAGAAAGAGAAGCGCGATGACACAACCGTGGTAATTTATTGCAAATATGAAGCAATTATCTATTTACAAAAACTCTCAAACACCAAACAAATAAAAACCGTATACTAAAATTTGGGGAATTTAATTGTCTTTTAGATGGTGAAAGTTTTATGAAAATACACCCGATAGTGTTTGCGTGATTATCGTTTTTATGTCCGCGGTAGACATTACTTTACAAATTAATTACACTATGTTAAAAAAATATAATTGCAAATATTCACATATCAAATTACGAAGTAAATGGTCTAGTATAACATTTATTTTTTTTCAAAGAAATCAGTCCGGCCGATTAGACGTGATGTTGAATTTAAAATCATTAGAAGTCGTATATCTGCGCCTTAAGTGCACGCATTTGGCGAATAAAAATCGGCCGATCAAACGCGTGCACTTCTACTATTGAAGTTCCATACTAGTTCCCTGAACGATCAAACTATCGGTCAAGAAAAAGTCGCTAGTGCATGCTGGCTCTAAATTCTCATAATAATCAAATGTGCGGTGTTAATGTTCCAGTCTTTATTTTTCTTTCACTTCGAGATTTGCAACAAAGATATTAAAGTCTGTGATCTTTTTATGATCTTACTGAGGTAAACATCATAGCGGTGCTCTATTGTTTTAAAACTTGAAATATTTTTAATGGTGACAAGAATAGTATTCGATTAACATTGGCAGTAAAAAAGCGAGTTAAAAACGGCTTTGTTTTTCCGGACGTTTCTGTAAAATAATTAAGATAAATGAGTCCTTTCGGAGACCGCCATACTTAGGGTCAGGACACATTGATCGACGGCATTTGACGGTTTGTCCATACAAAAAGAGAGCAAAAGTATATGGAACGACGTACGCATCCTTTCGCATCGACGTGCCGAACGCGCTCCAGTGCCGCCGGCGTAGTGTGCTCGCTCCTTTCCAATCGGCAAAGTGCGAAAGGCCGTCAATGTGTCCTGACCCTTATGCGTAGCTACAATAGGCAATGATGTACCAGTGGTTACAAAACCAGTATAAGAAGCTGGCCTCTCATTCTATTGAAAGTTCATCCTACGCTAGGCCAGCTCAAAGGCATTGTTACCACCGACGCGTGGACGTGACTGTACCTACGTAAATAAATTTGTATCAAGCCGGCTTTAGGTCATGTAGTCCCCTACATGACCTAAAGCGCGGTCACTGTCGGACTGCATAGAAAAGAAAGAGAAGCGCGATTACACAACCTTGGTAATTTATTGCAAAATATGAACCAATATTTACAAAAAATCTATTTTGTTTGGACTAAAAAATTAAAACAGTAGTGCTTTTTTATGTTGCTTGTTGAATAATCTGACAAAAAATCAGAATGATTGTATGTATATTAGTATGGTTTTTATTGTAAAAAGAATGTTTTTAGAGGCATCTTCATGATTTTTTCCATCGTATCAAATTAGCCGTATTATGTTTTCAACACGCTATCTAACTAGAATATATCCTTTTTTCTTTTTTTTTTTCTCGCGGTGGAAATCCTCATGGATTTCCTCTATCGTGGGGGTGACAGAGGGGCATGCCGGACTCTTACCGGCTAAAACCACCGCGGTGTTCCACCTCTACCTATGGCCGGGGGTGCGGGATTTACAACAGCATTCACCGCTGAAGAACATCATATATTTTTCTGATTTTGTTTACTGTGGTCGACTTTCAGGCATTATAAAACTTGCGTTTTTTGCGTTTAGGTCCTGTAGTAAGTAATAAACATCTAGCCGTGCCCGCGGCTTCGGTCACGTATATTCTAATGGCATTATAAGTAAACAATGAAAAGGGGGAACGTTGAGTAGGGAAAACATATATGTATGTTGGTGCGTAGATATGTAAAACAAGATCCTTTTTGCGTAACACTTTCCAATCACAATCCGAAGGATTTTCAAGGAAATTCGTACCTAATCCATTGCTTAGTCTGATTGAAAAATTCCTTTGCTCAAGAACGCAAATGACGGAATGAATATTGATGAATTGTCAAAATGAATAGCATTGGGATTTTGAGTGCCTCACGCAATTACCCCCCCCACAAACTCCTCAACTGTTTTTATTCATGTTACCCAACAAAATGATGTCGTTAAGGGTGCTTTTCACCGGCCAAATAACCGCTTAGCATCACCTAGGGAATTGTCAATCGTAATCTACTTTAGTAATCAAGATTAAAGTCGCCACGTCTGTCTACAGGGTGTTACGGAAAGGGTATATCAATAAAAACGGGTTGAAGAGTGTATCTGGTCTAGAATCTCTGTACAAAATTTCAGCTCAAAAGCAGTAACTTTGAAAATGCTTAATATTTTTTTATTTCGATAGTTTATTAAATTGAAATCATAACAAACGTGTCACCGCACTACGAGGGTCATTATCCATTATCTGTAGTGTGTCTGTGCGCCTAGTACACGCAGATCACGCCGCCGCGCGCCAGTGCAGCGCCGTGATGTCGAAATAAAAAAATATTAAAGAAAGGACGATGAATCACGTGTGTTAGTGATTTCGTATCCTCTCCATATTTTCTGATCAACGGACTACGCATAGGAACGACTAAATAATCAGGTCACAGACTGACATTATCATGTTTTATGCCATAAAACGTATGAAATAAATGCTTTTAATAAGCGACGTCGTTCAGTAACTCACGCATAACTATCGCATTAGATTCTACGATAACGGCAAAGTGCGATATCAAATGTTATCTATTCCAATATTCGGCATTAGTAATGTGACGTCACTACGCATAAGGCTACGTTTCCACCGGAGATCTGCGAGGATGCGTAGCGAGGGATGTGTGTGAAACAAACCAAAAACATCGTTCATTTTCATAGCTTGAACTAAGTCAGCGTTGTTATTGGTTAGTTTTACACACATTCCTCGCTACGTATCCTCGCTCATCTCTGATGGAAACGCAGCCTTATACTATAATTGTACTGAATACGATAACAGCGGGAGGTTCTAAATAAAGATTATTAATAATACCTAACAGAATAGAGTCTGATGTTTTATCGATATTCGTTTGATAGCAACAAGATTCAGAATTTTAAGCAATATGACCTTCAAAATAGAAGTTGCGTTAATCTCTAAATAGCAGAGTTAATGCTTATATGAGAAATCTGTTTTTTTTGACGTGTTCACGTCTTATAAATCGATGAACACCGGCTGCACGCGCGAAAAAGCATGACACATTGTCACGTTCCGCCTGAGCCGAGCGTGCAAGCGAGAGCGCGGAACAAGCGATAGAGTAACACGATATGACATTATCACGTAAAATAATCGTCCGTAAACCGACTTTACAGACAAACATTTTTTTTTGTTGTTTTATGAATCATCATTAGTTATCATAGTAGTCTAGCCCTCATCCCAACTTATTTGTGGTCTTTCGTATTTCTTTATTAGTCGTCATCTAGGTATTCACTGCCTTTCTAGCGATATCATCTGTTTTTATGAATATGCGGCACAAATTAACAGCCAAATTGTAATGTCTAATTGTAGGTATCAGACACAGCGGCAGACATGTTATCTATAGTAAATAAATACAAATAAAAACAAAATCAATGTATCAATTTCATGTTCAGCCCATATTCTTTTCATTCTATTGTAGGTATTTTTGTCGCACTGGGATTTGGAACCAATCTTTATCGGCTTCATCCACGATTCACATTCGAACGAATACAGATTTATTTGAAGCTTTGTATTTTTCACCATTTAGTTTAATGTCGACATGGGATTATCTTACCGTAATTCTATCCATTGTTCTAATCGGTTATAGTCGGTGGCAAAAAACTAAAATACAGATCCCAAGACACCGACTTCCGAAATTAAAGTTACCTATTTCATAATTTTGAGTTAATTTCTTTTTACAAAAAAGACTACAGTCGATTTAATTTTTTAAATTACTGTTTTATTTGAATGAGAGAACTGAAAACAAAAGCAATACGAGTACACTTTAAAAAACAGGAACTTTTACAAAACGTTTTTCTTCCTCCGTATAATCACTTCTAACTAAGACTGAGTGAGTAATTTACATGAATACTAAATTGAAAAAATAATAAAAAAAGTATTTTTATTGAAGAAAAAAGAAACATTAGATGCAATGCAGTCTAATACATCAGAATTACCGTAGAAATACTTTGTCAAAGTTGTGCTCAAAAATAATTTATATGTTAAGCAGAAATTTTACGAACCATTGGAGGGCACTTTGCCGTACATTGAGAGGCTTCGGTCATTAATGACTGAAGGAGGAACATCGTCGTATAGAACGTTTCATTTATTATAGGTTATACTAAAGGAACTTACTAAATTCTTGTTTTTTTCTGCTCACCCTAACGCGAATCACGTCAATAAACGGAAAAGTGGAAAACCTCTCTAAACAAATGGCTTAAAAACTAAGTTTTACCCTCAATTGACTGCCAATAATAGCAAAATGCGCTAATTTATTGGTCCTATGTATAAACGAGCCGAACATGTACTGTACCTATTGTAGCGAAATGAAACATAAGGACACTTCACCGACAAACACGTTTAATTTTTGTATATAAAAAAAATCGAAAACACAAATATGAAAAAAATACAAAAAAGGAAAAACTAAATATGAAAACTTGTCACATTTAAATAATAGGAAACTATTGCATTATATTTTAAATTTAGGTTTTAAATGCTACGTAACGAGTTATGAGCCGGTTGCAACCAGATCCGTAAAACGAAGACGTAACTTTTGTTGAGAATAGGTACGACTAAATGTATTCAAAGATTGAAATAACGCGGTATTTAAATATTTAAAATTAACAGATTTTAAAATAAAAAAAAGGCTAAATCTACTACGGGAAATAAAAAAAACTTAAAAATCTCCCATATCTTGTCCAAAACCTTCGCGGTGACGTAGAAGCTCTGCCAGTTGTTCCAATACCACACTTGCTGACTTCTGAGATATTAAATGAAGAGGATGTCCGCAGCGCAGCGCGGAGCCGCAGATAAAAGTTAATATGTAGGTGGGTGGATGGAGCCGAATAAATCGGCTCGCAGAAAATTCGGACTTCTATCAGTAAATAGGATTCAATCCAGTCAATAGGAATAATAGGTAGTCTTCCGTCAAGGTGTGGGGAAACCCCGAATCAAATAATTAACAGCAAGATAGACATGCACGATCCAATTAAGATTTGTTGATTTCCATAATAAATTTAGGTGTTTCTTTCCCAAACAATAAAAAATTCCGGACCTCGTATCAGAGAGTATGTAGACAAGTGAAGTATGTCACCAGGAAAAAATCTCATGTCACGTAAAAGAAATTATTTCAAAATTATTATGAAAATAAAGGTTTTTGATAGGGCCAGTACAAAAAGAGGTTGATTATAATGTTGAAGAAGGACGAATGGCGAAAATAATCATCATGCAGTAACTACTAATGCTGCACTATCTACAACAAATACTTTAGATGAAATCCAATCCTTCTACCCGCATAACATGACACGACTAATAGGCATTGACCTGTTAAGGTCGCCACTTTAATGCAACCTTCACAAATTTCTCACGTACGCTCTCTAAAAGAATCATCCAAATACACATAAAAAAATGTAGAAGGTACAAAAAAATATTCCTGGTAAAAAAACCGATTGTGCGCGATTTAAATCTGTTGCGTGAACAAATTGGTGCTTCGGGTGCTATCAGAAAAACTAAAAGATTTATGGCCGGTTTTTTCCCAAACTGCTTTTTTTTTAAGAAATGGGAAACCGTAAAAAACTTTTGGGCACTCCTTTATCAAACTTTACTAATATACCGAAGTTTAATTTAGTTTACTGCGAGTAACAGTAAACAAAACAACGATATCACAGCGTGTTTTTGGTCCTAAGAAACATCAGTGTCAGAAACAGACACACAGTATATACTGACAGGATTTTCTTAACATCATGAAGGGTGTCTCTTGTCCCAATATCTGTTTAAATTGGATCATAAGCAGCCTATAATGTTCCCACTGCTAGGACACAGGCCTCCTCTCTACGAGAGGGAGCTTGGGCTATAATCTACCACGCGGGCCCAGTGCGGGTTAGGATGTCACATGTCTTCGAATTTTTGGTTCTAGGACATGCCGGTTTCCTCACGATGTTTTCCTTCACCGTTTTAGGAGCAGAGGTGATAAAATAATTTACACAAAGTAATGCGCCTGTCTGGGTCCGAACCTACGACCTACAAACTCGTAAGTCGCGGCCGTTAACACTGGGCCACCACTACGCTCTAGTTTAATTGGATATATCTTATCCCAAATACCTGATGCTCGACCCTGATAACCCCTATCAAGGTCTAGCATCAGTTATTTGGGATCAATTCTCAGTCAAAATTATTGAGGTTTATGTTAATGTCCACCGATATAAACTCGGCTCAAATATTAAGTCCTTATTCCATTGCTACTACTACGAGATTATTTGACACTTAATCAATATGTGTATTTAGTTATTCAAATATATCAACTTGGAATCAATAATAAGTGACAGTTCCTTTTGAAAAGGTTATAACTATAACTAGTCTTTCAGAATGTACTACTTTATCAAAAGATTTGGTCGTCCTGTTTCAGGTTTCATTGTTGTATTTTTTTTTTATTGTCATCATAAAATACGTACGTTCGCCTACTTATCTGTGACCTTAAATCTACTCACGACTATATTGTCTTCAATGAATTTGGAGAAAAGTCTTTTAGGTGCGGCCGACGATAGAATTGTTCTTGACACATGTCAGTTTCATACAAACGAATACGTGTTTTGCGAATTTGATCTTTATTAGCTACTAGAATTGTCGCACTGTTGTAGTTGAATATTTTGTCATCTCACCAAGTTTATGTCAACTCTTTAGCTTTACCCAAAGAAAAATGGTTTAGAAAAGAAACTTCAAACGGTATTCATAATAAAAAATACATCGATGTGGCCTCCGTGATTACCATAACAATGAATGCAAAAGATGAGTCGCGGAATTGCATTTCTAATATCGTGACCTCGTCTAGAAAGACCTTTCTTCTATGTTTGCAAATGTAGAAGGAATATGTGCATTTATACCTACTATAAACCTTTTAACTTATTGGAACACTAGCAAACTGTCCCTTTTTTCGACTTGACAAAATATAGAAATTTATTTACTATACATAAGCGTCAGACGAACAGTGGGCCACACTTACGAACCAATGGGTCCCTTCTAATGGCAAATGACATCGTGGCAGGCTCAGACGGAGATGGCGGTATGAGCTGGACTCCTTCAACAAGAACTGGTCCTTAGCAGCATTGAACAGAGAGAGGTGGAAAGAGAGTATGAACGCCTTTGCCCTGCAGTCGGACGTCACAGGCTAAAAATAAATAATAATAATTACATAAGCTTAATATTAACATAAACCTTACGGAATAAATTCTCAAAATTATGGTGAAAACCGCATCAAAAACCCGTTGCGTAGTTTAGAGAACAACACAGCCACACAGACAAACACGAAAAGCGACATACAAATTAATAATATGTATAGATTATAATTTCCTTGCTTTCTATCTTAAGAGACTGTACGAAATAAAGAGTTTTGAAAGGAGAAAATTCGGACACAAATTAGGCTAGCATTAAAATGAAAAAACCCCTCTATCATTTCCTGCGTGTTATTTTTAACCGACTTCAAAAAACCTAAAAGTAACTTTAGTTTCGGAAGTCTGTGGCAAAATATGAAACAAAACTAAAGACAAAGACTACTTCCGAAACTGAAGTAGTTCTTTTGAAGTCGGTTGCTTTTTTGTCATAGTTGGCAAGTATTTTCTACTGTCGCATTGTCTCATGTACGGTCACCACATTTTATATATTCTAATTCAAAGGTGATAGGTAACCAAGGTCGTAGGATATAGGTGAATTTTAGTAAGACCCCGATGGATATTTTCGAATAAAATTTAATTCAATTAATAGAAAACCTCAGGTCATTTATCAATATTTTATTCGAAAACATCCATAGGTTTCTTACTAAACTTCAACTATATCTGACGACCTTGGTTATATGTATATTATTATTTCTTTTAGTAACTAAGTACGCAATATGCAAGTAGGGTACCTACTTTATTTCTCCTAAAAAGTATTTTAGGATGGTTTTGCGCTTTTATCTGAATAAAGCGGGCCTCCCCCTCACACCCACAATGAACAGTCAAAAGGCTTAAATTCGTCATCTCCAATGGGTTTATAAATAATCTCAGTACCTATGTCGATTGCCGATGTCGTTGTAAATCCTACAAGGAATATGGTACCTACCCTCTTAACATAATCCCTTATACGTTCCTGACGTTTTACTTACCGTTGTTGGTTTGGTTTAAGCCTCAGCTAATAATTATTTATGTATCTTTGTTTACCTACAGGTAAAATTGCCTTCAATTTTTTTTTCCGGGACCAGTGTTGCGGACGACCGGGGTACGTCCAGTACCTGACGGCCGTGCCTGGGACAGTCTCCCACGTTTTTGACGTATGTTCCCCTAACTAACTGTGCTGGCGACACACGTCCCACGCACCCCTGAATGCGTACGTAGTGGTGGGCACAACCCACTAAGAGGACCTCGGAGAGATGGGCGGCGAAGAGGCGGCGAAATAAAACGCAGAATTTCTTGATTGTTGGCTTGCAGATTTCGGCTTGTTGTTTCTTGATGTTGCCTCTTCGACGGCTGAGCTGCGACTGACTTGTGCCGAAAAATGGCCCCATTTTCATACCGGCCTACGTAACCTTATTGGCGACCGCGATTTTTTGACCCTTTTTGATCGCCAATTTCATCAAGCCGAAATCTGTTCGAGCCCCTTTTATTTAGTTTTTTATGCTATTTCCTTACATGTTTTTATTTTACATTATTGTCTACAAGGTCCTTATGCTAATTAACACTTACTTAACTAGTTAACAATAATTAATAAAAATATAGCAAACAAAAACTGCAAAAATTGTGACTTGACAATTTTTCACTACAGAAAATCCTTTATAACTTTTAAACCCGTGGCTCGATTTGCAAAATTTAAACGTTATTATTATTTTTACACACAATCCTTTCATTTAAAACCAAAGTAATTAAATTCTATCCATAAACAAAAAAGTCAATTTTCAAGTTACGTAATTATAACGAAATATGTTAAAAATTACAAGAAAACCTTACAAAATCAGTCTTATTAGTTCAAAATATGAATTCTAATAGTAATCTTAACATTATTAATCACATTACTATCTAATTAGACACATAGAAAAAACAAAACATAAATCATTGAAATTTTACACTATTAATTAAAATTTCTGCCTTACTTTTTACATAGCGGTCTTGCCACTACTTGCGCCCATGTGCCTAGATAGGGTCTCGTCGCCGACATTCTCCCCCTCGTGCGCAGCACCGTCCTCCTGGCTCGGCGAAACTCCCGGCACCAACAGCACCACTCTCGAACTGGGTCTTCGCAGCACTCCTCCTCGTGTCTCGACGTCGACGATTCTGGTCCGCCCATCTGGTCCCGGATACACCCGCTGAATTCTGCCGCGTGGCCAGGTGCATCTTGGTAGGCTGTGGTCGACGATCAGGACGACGTCCCCGACACGCAGGTCTGTGGTGTTGCTCCTTCCCGTTGTCTTTCTTGGTAGTAGAGTGGGCAGATATTCTCGCAGCCAGCGTTGCCAAAAGTGGTCGGCAAGTCGCTGCGTAGTCTTCCAGGTGTGCCGGCCCACAAGCTCGTTGTCATCGAAGCTACCGATTCTTGCTGCGCCGCAGGATCGCCCGAGGAGGAAGTGATTTGGAGTGAGTGCTTCCTCCTCAGGGTTCTTGGAGAGGTGGGTGAGAGGCCGAGAGTTGACTATGTGCTCAGCCTCTAATAGGAGGGTGTGGAGCACCTCCTCTCGTGGATGCCTTTCGTTGAGTGTGGCGTCCAGTGCGGTTTTTATTGATCGCACCAGACGCTCCCATGCGCCGCCCATGTTAGGCGCACCAGGAGGGATGAATGTCCACTGCACGCCGATCTTCTCTGCTTCTGAGGTGAGGTCTTCTTTCTTCATGTTTTCTAGCGCTTCTTTTAGTTCTTTGTTGGCGCCGACGAAGTTGGTCCCGTTGTCGGAGTAGATGATCTTCGGTCTTCGGCATTCCTCTTCTTGCGGCGAATCTTCGCAGTGCCATGATCATGCTGTCGGTGGAGAGGGAAGGAGTGAGCTCAATGTGCACAGCTCTTGTAGTTAAGCATGTGAATAGAGCACCCCATCTCTTCTCTTGACGTCTTGCTACGGTGATCGTCATTGGGCCGAAGTAATCTACGCCGGTGCACGTAAAGGGAGGGTTACTGTGCATCAGTCTCTCTTTGGGTAAGTTGCCCGTCGGCAGTTCTTGGGGTCTTGCCTTCTTCGTTTTGCACCATTGACATTGATGCTGGACTGCCTTGATCGCTGACCTCAGTCCCAGTACCCAGAAGCGTTGCCTCACTTTGTTCATTACTGTCGCGTGGTTTCCGTGGTTGAAGCGGCAATGGAATTCTTCAATGATGAGTCAAGTTCAAAGAGGGAATCATAACATAATATTACGCCTGTGTTATAAACATACAGAAAAAAACTTTAATATTATAGTTCCCGCCGGTGCTCAAAATGCCGATTTTCAAACAACACGAAAAATAACAGTTAAAACAAGGTCATATCTCCAAAACTTTTGCATATCTAGAGGCAGAATGTATTCTCGTGTTAAACTACATGGTCATATTTATTGAGTTAGTAATATCAGGAAACATACATATATACATATTTATCAGAAACATTTTTTGCAAAAAGTTGACAATGGAGAACACAACTCGTCATGAGGTTGGTTGTTCCATCGCTGAGGTAAAATAATCCGGTAGCAATTGTGACCATTACTGATGGATTAACTGAAAATCGATTTACATAAATTAAAGAAACGATTTGGTGTCAAATATCTGATTGTGTAATCGTTAAGTGTGGACATTAAATTCGATTAGGCGTAGTTCATTGACCTGGGTTAGTCTTCATTAAACTAAGAACTTTAAAGTGTTAGTTTGTACTTTATTTTTGTATGTTGTATTTTAACGTGATAATGGGATACGTCAAGTTAAAACATTGGTTAAATGACCCTCTAGGGCAATTTTGAGACGTTTGTTTTGTACCCATCTTTGCATTTCAAATTAGGTAGTATACTTAATTAAGGTAATAAAATATACTTTTGTTGCCCACTCGTGTATAATGATGTAATTAAGGGCTTATTAGGAGTTGCATACGGAAACCCGCAAAACTAATTTATACAGCAATGAAATTATGTACCTTATTCGTTTACCGATACCGTGACAAATAGACTTTGAATTGTGATTAACTGACAATGAGTTTGGCGATTAACGATTCATTCTGACACAAACTTAAAACGTATTAACTTAATGGCATCTAATGACTGTTTCTATGCAATATTTTGTACAGCATTTGTTTGTTCAATTGTTTTATTTTTCTATTTGTATAATATATCCGCATTGCTTGTTTAACCCTTCGAACGTAGATCCACGCGAGACACAATGGCTTTTTCATTGTGTCTGTAATTAAGGTAAACGCGGGTGAAGTCGACAGTGACCCAGAAGTCGTCAAATTGTCTAAAAACAGCAATATCTTTTTCTAGTAAACATTTAACTGGCCCATTTTTATGGCAACATATTTTTAGTAACATATTGCACAATTAAAATAAAACACTGAGTTTTATCTGTAATGGTGGCTGAGATATCTCACTTAAAAAGTGTGTCCCACAATTTTTTCATTTTTTTGCAAGTTTAGTTGCTAAATGTCAAACTCGGCACGTAGTTTTGTGTTTGGATTTACGAACCTTCAGTGGGGTATGTGGTAAGTCTGATTGTTTGATGAATTAGTTAAGTTAATTTACTAATGATGTAACTTGATGTTTGGAACACTTTTATCATAAAAGTATTTTTTTTTTAACGTGACATCTATTGGTACCTAAAAATTCGTACTTGACCCAAATCTCGTCATTTTAAGTACTTTTTTGACGATCACTGGGACACGCTTAATACTTGCCTCTAAACTCGTCATTTGTAAAAATTTTCAACTTTATTGCTAAAGCCTAAGGTTCAATGTTGATTGCGAAAATTTTACAGTTTCGGGTAGCTTGATGTGCTAGCGTCTGTACAAACATATAATAAGGTTTGGGCTACATTTGACGATAAAACTGGGTTTCTCTTTAGCTGTTTTCGCTTCGCTCACTTCGTTAGCTCAGCACGAAACTGTGCTCACGCTTAATTCGTGATAGAGCTCGCTTCGCTCGCTATTGTCATGTGTGTGTTCAGCTCACTCGTGTCGAAGAGGGGATCGCTTCGCTTGCTGGTTTGAGAACCTGTTAAGACTAGCAAGAGAAGTAAGCCCATCTTTTGATTAAGCGCGCTCATCTTGCGATTAAGCGTGCTTTGCTAATTTGTATCTAGGAAGGGCTCGCTTCGCACGCTGTATCGCAAATGCGCTTCACTCCCTCGGCCCGTAAACAATATTCTCAGTTCTAATCTAAACTGCCTTACTGGGAAAGGTATAATAATGAGCTGTAATAAGCCTTGGCTAATTGATGCAATGCAATACTAAACACCTTTTCCTGTTTGGTAATAAAAATGTTATTCATCTCTTAAATAAATTGCAATCTATAGTTTTGTATAATTTAGAAGCATTTTTTCAATTTTGTAAATGTAAGAACCATTGATCCGTTTATTATGATTTTTTGATGTTGACTTGAAAGAGCATGGCAGTTGAGAATGTGTCATGCTCACTTAAATGTCTCACTGATGGTGGCACGTGTGTTGGATCATTCGGTTCCCTACAAAATGGTTAAGCTGGATGGTGCTGATCCATGCGTTATGTTCGTGAACGGGCGCCGTCGGTTGAGACTGGTCACCTCTTAACTGCCAAGGCTTATTTTTAATCTTATTTCTTGTATTGTTTCTTCATTTGTGTGTTTTTTTTACATTGTTCTCACATATAGAAGCAACAAGAATAATGTACCTAGGATTTTGTAATATCTTGATTTAAAAGAGTGTCCATGGAGTTTCTTGCCCGTTCTTCTCCATAGAGATCTACGCTTTGGAATGGGCAACTAGCTTCAACTTTCTGACTAACTGACCGACTACTTCATTTTGACAATTCAAAAGTGCCTGTAATGGTTTAATTGAAATAAATGCTTCGAGTTTGAGTTTGATGCTAGTTTTTCAACAGTACCTTACTCAGATCGAGCGTAGATATTACAGTTAAAATCAAACCGTCACATATATAGAGGTGCCTTCTTACTAAGTCTTCTGCCGTTGAATCTTCCTAATGTTCTCATAATCTTCTCACATACTTGCACGATGACAGGGCAGGGTGCCGTCTATTAATAACATGGCGATTGGCGATAATTTCAGGTATTACCCTAGCTTTTGAATTCGTTCATAAGTAGATTTTGTAGGCTTTCTTATGATTTTTATTTGTTTGGCTTTTGATTGGGCTAATACTAGTCAAAGGTGCGGCGAATGTACAAGTATCTCCCGGGCCCCGGACTCATGGTACTACAAGGAACAGTGGGTTTTTAGTTGGTAGGAGTCCGACATAACCCTCAGTTCTTCCCAGACGGAGGGTATTCATGAGGATTTCCCCACGAAAAAAAAGAGTCATTGCATTTCATATAAAGCAACCTTTCACCGTATGTGATATTTTTCAGTTCTAAGCAGATTTACGGTCGATATGAGATGACATCTTTAACTTTTATGCTACTTGCTGCATATTTTCTTTCGTTTTTTAACACTGCCGTAGCTACTGTATTTGCTTGATACTAGGCTTTTGAGGCTCATTGAATTCCTTATGACGCAAGCTTACTTTTATTGAGATTTTTTTCATTTTTGGCCAGATTTACGACCGATATGAGACGACATTTGTAATTATTTTACTATTGCCAACTTCAAATGCATTTTTAACTTGGCAAATATTTCTATTGATTCTCTTTAGGCCCTAGTAGTGCTGTGTCAATTCTTGACAATGGAATGAAATTTCGACGCATAGTAAAACGGTGAAAAGGAGGGTCGGGCGCACTGCACTTGTGATGTGACGTCAAACACAAATTAGATCCTGCTTCAAAATTGTCAAATTGTTTGTCTCTGCATCACCCAAAGGTTGACTGGTAGAAAATGCCTATGGCATTAAGTCCGCCTCTGTACATTTATGTGCTTGAAGTATTAAATAAATAAATAAAATTGGTACAATTATTACCGATATATTTTATGCTCAATCATTACCCAAGCATTCTCGTAGTTATAAGCGGCTGAAATATTACATTATTGTTGGTCAGACATATTGAATTTACCACAGAGTGCAACGACGTTTTCACGTCAACAGGAGACCAGTCACGTTTCAGACAGAGTTGGGCCCAAAACACAAAGTGACAGCGAAATAAAATTTATTATTATTTAGAATTTCTACGAAAAAAATCTAGTTTAATCTGTTAAGCTCCGCTAATGAGACACAATTGATTTTCTATTGTTTCGTCGCCGATCGGCGAACCGAGCCGCTTGACCGGTTAATAAGATATATTACCTACCGATTGGCGAAAATAAAAGAAAAGTGACCTTAAACAAGTATTATCTACTATGACAACAAACCTCTGCGAGTGTTACAATAACTATTTTTTGCATATATAGTTCTAAAATCAGGTTTTTTTAATGTATAAAACTTTATTTTTCAACTTAAAAAAACAGCTGAAGGAATGGTCGTAGAGATTCGGCGCTATAGTAAAAAATGATAAGGAGCTTAGGTCTTTCCCGACCAGGGTAATAAGTATTTTTCGTTGGCCTGCCATTTTGGGTTTTGGGCCTAATATGGCTGATTTATTTATATACTTTATTGTACACCACAAAAATACACAACATAAAAAAAAAAACATTAAACACTTAATATACAATGGGCTGATTTCCTTTATTCTGATAAAAACTGATTCTGTGATACGGATATCTTAATTTTTTAAGCTAAAATATATTAGAATTTACCTACCTAGTCTGCTAACAGCTCATAACCTTTAGTAGTTCCTTGCGTTTTGGTTTTCTACCTACCTTTTGTTTCTTAGACTTGCCACTCATACGAAAGACAATCACAATATTATGTTTTAATGTGTAGGTAATCATCTTGAACTCTATGTTCAAGGCCTGAAAGTTCATATTAGCATTAAAAATTGGCGACTACTGGGTCCTTTTGATGATTAATAGTACAAATCTGGCGAGTACTGGTACAAATCGCCCTTTTTTCACATTTGCTTAAATAAGTATTTATTATCACTAAAAATTACAAAAATTAACAACTTATTTAGAATAACGGATAATTTTTCAATTTCGTCATGCAAAAAGTTTCATTCTGAATAAAATATTTCTCACGCAGCAGTTCTTTAAAGTCAGTCAATATCAAAACCCGACGACTATTGGTACATTTACCTTACGGCATTCAACTAGTTAAGTGATATATCTACACTGTGTGGTAAATGCGTCGGGTTCAAAATAGCGTAAAGGCTCACTTGGCAACAAATGGGCTATGTCTTCACCTATAGCGTCGCCCGCGTTTTATGTCGCATTGACACGTGTCGCCTTAGTGTGCATACACGTCATGAGCGGCACGCGTCAACGGCAGAGGCCACTTTAGCCGTCGACACTCGTCTATGCCCGCTGTTGACAACGTGCCGCTCTTGTATTTGAATACGGTGCTCAAATACAAGAGCGGCACAGTGATTTTTAGCTGCTAAGTCTAAGGATTTCTGTCTAAGTTTACCAACGCAGCGAGTTATTACAGGCGACTTGTCGCACCTTCAGAATAGTAGTGGCTTAACTCAAAAATCTAAGAAATCGAGTTACGATCATAGGGGGTCACTAAAAGGTACGAACTTTAACATTCACCACTAATCTTCTTTATTAGTCACTACTATTCTGAAGGTGCGATGTGTTAAGTGACATTTATTGCCCCGGGTTTTGAGCTACAAATAAGTTCGTTACAGAATGTTTTATGAAGATCACTGCACTTAGCGTGTTGTCATGGCCGAGCCGGATACTTGCTATATATCTAGTTGACAAACTCGATACCCTACTCTACACAAGAAGCATGCTGAGGCTAGATCATAGATTATCTATGGTCTAGACAAAGGAGGCAAAATAACGAGACAGTTTATGCCATTAACGCTGTGGATAATATTTATTATTCTAGTAAAATTGTCGTTGATATACACATCGCGTGACACCCTTGAACAATTATTGTAAGCTGAGTAATAATTTCACAGTATTGTTAAAGAGTTATTGTCAAAATAATTTTGTAGTACGTGCGGTATGCACGTACTACAAAACTACACCTACCGTAATGTGTCCAGCACCTTAGTTCTGTAACATCTTGTCAATCACAATCTGAATCATTTTGAAAGATATTGCTAATCCATTGCTTCAAAATATTACGAAAAAATTATCAACTTAATTTATAACGCAATGAATGTTGTTGAAATTAACTGTCAAAATAAAAGCCATTCCTATTTATTAATGTGTAACGCAATTTTCCCGCGGTGCAGACTCGACGGATTTGCCAATGGGCAACTTCTTCATTGTTTTTAAAACAAAACAACTGCGATTATGTGATAAGGAAGTTATAAACTTTGTAAAGGCGGAAAAACAAACAAGTTTATAGATTAAGTCTGTTTGGATTGTATCCCTCAGTTTTTTGTTACGTCATTAAGAATACCTACTTTATTAAATGATTATGTTGGAAGGTTTGTTGCATTATTGCTTCCCAGTTTGTTACAAAATGCACTCTGAACAGTCAGCACTCACTGCACCAGTCACTGGCTAATATTTTACGATGACATGAGCTAATCTCATTGCAGTTCGTGTCAATATAATGACCTAAATATACTCCATAGGTTTAGGTAGTTAAATAAAGGTAAACAACCAAAAGCAACGTTATAATTCATTAAAAAAGTTGCTAAATTATTTGCTACAGTATTTGTCTGTCCTTCCCGTTTTTAATCCATCCAAAGGTTGTCTTTAAAAGATCGCTCTTAGCGATAAGACCGCCCATTGTGTCACCCATTGTAAAGTTTTCTATATTTATGTCTGTAATTTATATGGTGTACATAATAAAGAGTATTTTATTCCATTCTAAATTGAAGAGTACAACTGTGACGTAGCATGACAACTGAATAGACTGGGTTTAGTCGGTTATCTAAGTCACGTGCTTTTTTTGTTTACCTTTATTTAACTACCTAAACCTATGGAAAGAAAGAAAGAAAATACGTTTATTTGCGGTGAAAATGACGCAAAAAAGAACATAAACACAAAAAAATAAAATAAAAAGGTAGGGGAAACATGCGTCACATCGTTAAGAAAGCCTACCCATATACCTATATTTCGATCAAGTTGTGTCAAGAGGTTATGAAATTAAATTAAGAATTTCAATATCCGATAGACTGGTTGAAGTACCGGTTGCATAACTTGAATCAACAGTTTTTTCATACTGAATCTGTACTAAATAAACCAAGTAAAACGACATCGTATCAACACAAAGAGCACGTTTCCTGTGTGTACTGACGGAACTACTATCTCTATTTGAGAACAGGTTAGGCGAAGCCTTTCATTCAAGCGCTTTCCTACACTTTTATGAGTTTTGGGTCGAAAGGTTTATTCAGCGAAAAATTATTTTTCTAGTGTTCCGTATAGTCTAGTTAGGACGACATTCGATCAATAATGTTAGCGTAGTTTTACCAAATGACATGCAGATTTAAAGCGATGACACTCCATTTATCATTCTCGTTTGTTTTGCTGAAATAGGACGGTGATGTGATAAAATATTCTGAAGTAATTTCGCCATTTCTTACGCCACGGAATTTTTCAGGGTAGGGTAACTGTCTAGGTTACACTAAAAATATGTTTAGTGCTAAAAAGGCGCCCTAGTAACCGTAACTGCTCGTTTCTGATTTACTTATAGAGCGTTAACCAACGGTGAACTAGGTATACAGGGGGGGCACGGAAACCGACGAGCAAACTGAAATCATGAATTCAGCACATGATTCTAGACACCTAGCGGATTTTTTTTTTAAATTAATTTTGCCATACATTCAGACCACATTGGTACTGCACTTTTCTATGAAGCAGCAGCTTTTTAGGGTTCCGTACCCCAAAAGGAAAAAACGGAACCCTTATAGGATCCCTTATGTCCGCCCGTCTGTCACAGTCAATTTGCTCCGAGTCTAATTGACCGATTTAGTTGAAATTTGGTACACATATGAATCTTTGTGACCCAAACACAGGCGTGTAACGTAAATAAATGAATTTTGAATGTGGGGGTCAATTTTGGGAGACAAAAAGAAAATTAAAAAAAATAAAAGTCTGTACCGTGTGACATATCAAATGAAAGGGCTTAACTATGAGGATCTCAAATATATGTTTTTTCATAATTTTAAAGTAAATTGTATTAATGTTATTTAAGAAAATAGACGAAAATTGACCATTCCCTCTTATCTCCGAAATTTTTTTTTTCAAAATTTTAGGCTCAGTAAGCCTAAAATTTTGAAAAAAAAAATACAGAAAGTAGTTCTATACATATAGATTACAGGAAAACCTATAAGAAGTCTGTGGTCTTGAAGCAACATGGTAAATCTCTCAATACTGTGCGTACAAGCTTAAATTTTCAGTTGGAATGTATGCGAGAACATGTTTTTCAACTACAATGTTAAGTTTGTTCTTGGGATAAATTTATTCCAACTACGGAACCCTTCATTGTGCGTTGTCCGACACACACTTGGCCGGTTTTTTTAAGGCGATTATAGCCTCGAATGTCCTTGAGCGTTTGGGCGGAGCATAGGCAAACCCAGTGCCTCACCCCGCGCGCCCGCATACCTCCCCAATGTCAAAGAGTGTCGTACTCGTACGTAGCGCATGCAGATGCGGCGTGGGACGCATTTTGTTTTAGGCAGTTTTATGACGCTACCTACTGAGTGTAGATGGATCGAGAATACGTACAATATTTATGTTGTGAGTATGAATGCTATTGTACAGTAAAAATACTGTTTTCTTAGAGACAAATAATAAATAATAATAATATCAATAAAAAACGTTCATTCAGTATACAGTTCGTTTTTTCACGTATACAGATTAATACCGCTTTTAACAGTGGTAGTTTTTAGGGTTCCGTACCCAAAGGGTAAAAACGGGATCTTATTACTAAGACTCCTCTGTCCGTCTGTCTGTCTGTCACCGGGCTGTATCTCACGACCCGTGATTACCAGAAGAATACCATTATTATAGTTTCAAACTCAAATGGGTCCCGCCTGCTTCCAACTTTTATTTAATTTAAAATGGGCTTGTTTTTAGCTTTTCAGTTAGTTTTAGTATATGGTTGCAGTCGGGTTTTTTAAATTTTTTATTTCCTGCTTTTTAGTTTACAAATGTGAATGATTTCGCAGACGATTTAGTTCTTGGTAGGTGTTTTTTTACGATTTGTCACTTTGAATTAGTTTTTACCATATTATAAGTTGTATATATTTTTGTAACCACCTTTTAAAACCTTTTATTTTGATACCCCACTCGATAGGTTATGAGAAAAAAAAATTTTTTGAAGAAATAATATTGCGCCAAAAATCCGCCATTTTGTATTTTTTATTTTGATGTACCCAGTGTCACTCTCACAGTACATACGAATCTAACGACACCTCTCAAGCTAAAATCCATCGAGTCGTTCAGGCCGCAGAGCGTGCTAAACAATTATACATACATACATAATATGTGTTTATGTATGTATAACCCTTCTTCTGGCTATCACGGTTCGTGATATACAGCCTGGTGACAGACAGACAGACGGAGAGAGGAGTCTTAGTAATAAGGTCCCGTTTTTACGCTTTGGGTACGGAACCCTAAAAACTACCACTGTTAAGAGCGGTATTAGTCATAATTAAGTTAGTTTTAATTTTTTTTTTGTAATTGTATTTTTTTATAAACTGTATACGTGAATAAACGAACTGTATACTGAATAAACGTGTTTTATTGATATTATTATTATATTAGTATTCAATAGACAATAATATAGCGTCCACTCGCAAACAAACTATCACTACTACTAATACTATCAACGTCCAAGCATAAACGAGCAGTCCGAGTGTACTATCTGCGCTATTTAGTCTTTGCCACAAAAATGCAGATCGGAGCGAGCCGACATGCGACACAACCTCCCCGTGCGAACGATACAGCGAGACTGACCGGGCGGCTGCTGCCCGCGCCCGTATAGGTAAAACCATAGTGTTATTGATTTTTTCCCACTTAAATAATTATTATTAAAAAAAAACAAACTTAATTTTTAAAAACCATTAAATTTGCTATAATTTGGTGAAAGAATCATCAAAATCGCTTCAGGCGTTTGAAAGTAGAAAGAAAATTCTTGCGTAAAATAAGAGGATGGATATGATTTTTTATTGTTAAAACTAACAGTAATATTAAAAAAATCAAACTTAAATTATATTTGTAAACATATGTCACATATCATATATTTTTTTAAATATATTTGGGCTATCCATTTGGGAGAAGTAGGCCTTCAAAGAGAGGTCTAGGTCGGGGCTTTCCAGCGAGAATTGCTCGAATCGACATGCCGAGAATAGCTCAAACTGATTTTTACGAGGGAAACGTACAAATTGAACGACTATCAGGAATGCGACATATTGCCTTCCTGCCCTTGTCTCAAGTTACTTGGATATTAGATATAAGAAAATAAACAGTATCAGAATAATAATCAATTAATTGGTTTCTAAGTGTCGAGTGTTTTTGCAACCGCGTCTTTTCCTTCATCATTAACGGTTAATTCATCTGCCTAGCCTTTTCCCAACTATCATGGGGTCGGCTTCTAGTCTAACCGGATGCAGCTGAATACCAGTATTTTACATGGAGCGACTGCCTATCTGACCTCCAAAACCTAGTTACTGGGTAATACGATACCGGTTTAACGGTTAATTAAAATAACGAATCTTAAAAGGGATAATTGGGTGAAAATAAAATAATAATGATAGCACTATGGTATTGGTAATTAATGTTATGTACATGTGTTTATTGAGCATGGTTTTATCACAAAGTAAAATATAATGGTTATGATAAGTTTGTAGAAAAGATAACATAATATTATCGAAAGATCTCATTTTGCCTTCGCGTTTTCTTCAACCAATAAATAATATAATGAAAAGTCTTCAGAGATTATTGCAAAGCTGATTGTTTGCATCCTGTAAAAAATAACTAACTGAAATCTTATTATAAATGTAAGCAGGAAAATGAATAAGGTACTCAAATTAAACAATAAGCGTACATAAAAATTATATGAATATGTCTGCGAATGCAGAAAATGTAAAAATAAATACTTACATGAATAACATTTCAATCTACTACTCTGTTATTTTCATCCGAGTGCTACATAAAAAAAATTTACATAATTTGGTACGTAATTAGTGGGTTATATGAGAATAAAAACAAGTGAAGGTCGCCGCTCCGCACGTGCGTTCAAAAGAGTATTTACATAGAAAATGAGGTAAAATAACTGTTGTGGTGCGACTACATAATTATGCAATATAACACTATTATTAGAAATAAAAAGTATTTATTGGGATTTGCACAGTAAGATCACAAACCAAACAAATAAGTATATAAAAAAAGCAAAATTATATATAAAGAAAAAAAAAAGAAAGTCCTATACGGGCACAAAAGGCAAGACAATTACAGTGCGGCCGCCGGGATAATATGTCTTGACACCTGTCAGTTTCATACAAACGAATACGTGTTTTGCGAGTTTGATCTTTATTAACTAATATAATAATTGTCATACTGACAGTGGTGTCTGGAGCGCATTCTCTGGCTGTACTGTAATTGTAATCTGGTTGTACGTTGTTTTATAGACAACAGTTTCATAAAATTTCGTTTCACATAATTTTTTTCTCATAATATCATTTCATAGAATAATTAATCAATACGCAGAATACTTAGTTTGAAAAAAATTAAATCATAGATTTTTGCTACAAATAAAATTTAATGTTTCGATATTCATATCATAGAATAACAAATCAAATCTACATTATTGTTTAGTTATTATAAAACTTATTACCAAGAAAAACATTTTATTGAGTGACAGTTTCTAAACGTTTCAATTCGTGAGGAAGATCACGTGGCGGGTCTAAGTTGGTTTACAAGCAATAATAAATAATAAGTCGTAGTCGACGGAGCCCTGCTTCGCGGGGCCCCTATTTCTGCCCCAAGTCCCGAGATCGCTTATAGAAACCATTATTTTTATTGTTCATTCAATTAACTTTATGCCTCAAATCCCGAGCTCGCCTCGCTCGCTCTTGCATCCTAAGTTCTCAAGTTCAATTACGGGTGTTTCTGGGAGTGAGTCTAGCATAACGTCTAATTTCACATTTCCGTTGAAATAAAATACCATTGAAAAATACACCGAACAAACAATATTCTTTAAAAAATAATTCTACTGTTTGATTAGTTTGTTAAATAAAAAACGTGATTATTAAATTCATTGAATAGTGTTTGGTCGCCAAGCGGTTGGTCGACTCATCCACATGACCAAAGGGCTGGCCTATTTTTTGGCCAAAGAATCAGCATTGCCATACAACGTGGCAATGCTGCCAGCCTTTTGGGCACGTTTCCCGTTGACAGTGATGCGGACGAATTTTTTGATGCCCTTTGATTATTTTCCCTCCCTTTTTATATATTTGTACATATTATTATTTTAAGATTGTTAGCTAAAAATAAATAAAAATTGAATTGTGTTTCTGTGAAATATGTTTCGTTTAAGTAAATAGTCGTTGAAACAATAATATTCGGTTAACTTGTTTAATTAGCATTAAACAAGTTGGCTGCGACATATACATACATGCAAGATGATAATAAATTATATTATAATCCAATCATGCTTAGCATGGAGAGCAGTGGTGGCCTAGTGGTATCGGCCGCGACTTACGAGTTGTAGGTCGTAGGGTCGAATCCAGACAGGCGCTTTACTTTGTGTAAATTATTTCATCAGCACTGCTCTCAATACGGTGAAGGAAAACATCGTGAGGAAACCGGCATGTCCTAAAACCAAAAATTCCAAGACATGTGACATCTGCAAACCCGCACTGGGCCAGCGTGGTGGATTACGGCCCACTCCCTCTCGCTGAGAGGAGGCCTGTGTCCCAGCAGTGGGAACATTAGAGGCTGATTATGTATGCTTAGCCTTATAATATATTGGTGTTCAAATATTTTAGTCACATTACTACTTTTAATCAATAGAACATCAATAAACATTATAATAAAATTAATGTCAGGAAAGTTTTTTGACTAAAAATTCAGACACTATAATGATATGCTTTTTGCGTTAAAAACACTATCAACTGACGCATGACGTTTGAACGTATTGAGACTTAGCTCCTTCCAACTCTTAGGTAGCTTGTTAAACATATGTAGTTGGAGCCATGCAGATGATACTTTTGCGCATGAGTGCAGTTTTAGCAGGATACAAAATAACATCCCGGGGTTTAGTTTTGAGTTTCCGAAATCAGATCGAAACACGGCAAATCTAATTAGGGAGATGTATTGATGATGCTTATGATTATAATTATGTAAATACGTTTGTAATTGTCGCGAATCATATTTTGATCAACATACAACCTAACACTGACCTGCAAATTGCAAAAAATGTAAGAAAATTTGTATTTCGCGGGCTACCACAACGCATTCACCTTAACCTTTTCAAATGGAACGGTATACCTAATTCTGCCTACATTTCCAAGAAAAATGTCTGCCAACCTATATTTATTTTAAAATAAAATAATAATAAATGGGTAAATTTGGCTAACACGGCAACTCTAAATTCACTCCCTTCATCCACTCACGTCTTCAATTATAATAGTCATTACGGGACACAGTTTTGTCATAGCGAGAATTCCGTCCGACTTTTTTTATACGTCTATTCTTAAAAGTAACCATTGATTACCAATCCAAGTTTTTTTAAAGTGAAAGAAATTCTACGAATTGAGAGTATTTATTCATGTTTTTTTTTTTTTGAGATTTACGAATAACGTTTCTAAATCAGATTACTTAAGTACATAAGTTGTATTTGATTATAAAATGTATTTTAGAATTAAGTAAGAAGTTGTAAATCACACTGGAACGTAGCCAGTTTTTGGATATTATCTTAGTTTTTAAACATACAATTTACTGAGTTCATTGACCCCCGTTGCTGAACATAGGCCTACGCAAAAGATAATTTTCAGACCTGAAAAA
Organism: Amphipoea oculea; assembly: GCA_945859645.1. Lineage (NCBI taxonomy): Eukaryota > Metazoa > Arthropoda > Insecta > Lepidoptera > Noctuidae > Amphipoea > Amphipoea oculea. The sequence continues at coordinate 10,963,632 of OX243876.1, forward strand.
ATGCTTAATTGAAAGACTATAATATTATACTGCATCGCACTTCTGCGGTAATAAAATCAGTATAAGTCGGAAGGCCGGAAGGCCGGATGGTCGGTAGGCCGATGGGGCCAAAAGGTTCTGGAGTGGTGACCGCGTACCGGAAGACGTAGCATTGGAAGGCCTCCCACAAGGTGGACCGACGACCTTGTGAAGGCCGCAAGCACAAAACGGGTCGAAGTGGAGGAGCTTGGGGGTGGCCTATGTCCAGCAGTGGACGTCTTTCAGCTGATGATGATGATGAAGCTGAAGGTCAATTCTTGTAATAAAAAATATTAAAAACCTAGTCGCAATCTTATCTCGGCGACAATCAATGTCAAAAACTTGTCAAAAATATAGAGAAATTAGAGGTAATTTTGACTGAGATCAGACTGTGAAGGTTCTTAAAATTACGAGAATTGCCCTTCTGACCTCGTGTTGAATTGAAACTCTGTACTGCGCTAGGCAAAGTGTTACCACATGCGGAGGACTGGTTGTACAATACGCAATACGCGAAGTCTATTTTACCAGTAAAATAGTTTACGAGTTTCTGTGTTTAGTAAAGTTTGTTAGTGTGGCAAAACCCCGGGGTTTGCCACATAAACTATTGTAAACCGCAACAAAACATTAATAAACAAAGTTATCAAAACACTCTACAACTTTATCACCAAATCAGTTCAGCATGCTGTTAACTCTGATATGTATCGGAGGACCTGTCAAACAATATCAGTAACGCATGGCTTACTGTTTACGACATATTTTTGTGCTTCGATAAAAAGTTAATCCCTCAGTTTTTAGGGTTGCGTATGCATATGCATATGCAATTATGCATTATAACATTTTAAGCAGTACCCCATAAAATATGAGTGTACTTTATTAAGTCTGAAACCTGGTTGAACTAATAGGTCCCTATTTCTAGTATTATAATTATGTCTTTCACCTCTTTTAATAATAAAAAATACGTAAATTCCATGATGTTTTCGTAATGACAATGACAAGGCACCAAACAGTTCCCTTAGATTATCACGCCTGTTAATGTGGCTCTGTTAACGAACATAAAAAAATGTGAACCTGGATTTCGTTGCAATTAATATATGATTAGATTTTGATTACGTGTACCGCTAAAAATGGTGTAGCAAAATTACAAAAAAAAAAACATCGATAGCACTCCCCATGTAACCGACGGATGAAAAGAAAAAAATTCAATGCGTGTCTGCGCACACACTTGTGCACTACAATATCCCCCGCGGCGAAGACTAGTCTCCATTGAGATTGGTCGTAAAGGCCGAAAGACACGTGACATATGACTTCCTATAGTAACGTGAATTTCGGTTCAAATCGTAACCGGAGTTCATAGGGTTTTAAGGACCAGCAGACAAACCAGCGTAATAATTGGCCACAAGATACACCGAGACTATAATTATTCAACCATGCAAATTCTCTTGACCCCGATATCGTAACACTACAAGAGGTGACTTTTGGATTAACCGGTCAAGCTCCGCGCGTACCCTATGTAGTATGATACAATAGAAAATCAATTGTGTCTCATTAGCGGAGCTTAAATTGAGAGGTCATGGGCTGATATTCCCAAGATTTAGATTTTTTTATCGGAAGAATAATTTTGAATTTTTGACAATTCTTCCATACAAAAACTGTCAGAAGTCAATTTTATTCCACGAATAAAAATTATCTGTCGATTTAAAAATCAGCCCTTAGTCAAATACCTACCTACAACTTTGTCATCTTGTCTAGTAAATTATGAAGGTGGTGGTATTGGAGGTGAATTTTCAGCTGTGCAGTTTTATTCAGTAAAAGACCGCGAGGTGAATTTGGCTCCATTTCCCTTTGCGTGCTGCGTTTTAGTGTGTGATTCGCATACACATTGAAACTTTATAACAAAGCTTGAGCTTTGTTGAGTTGACTCAACTCAGAAAACAGTAACACTTAAAATATTTTAAGTGCTGTATTTGACATAGTGATTATATATATTTTTTTCCTTTTTTTGTGTCTTGCATATATCGTATAAACATAATTATGTATAACAACTTTTGAATAAAAATTAATTAATAATGTAAAATTTGTATTTTAATAATGTAAGAAGTCTATAATTTTGTTAATATGCTTTGATCATTGTTACAATGCCACTTAAAAATTTGAACGACTAGAAAGTTGAATATAGTGAATATAGTGAGTTTATTATGTCACTTTACCATAAACGATGTACATACCCATATTCTGGCAAATAAAGCAATCAGTCTTTCATTCACTCGACCCAAGTACCTATTTTATCTACAAATAAAATAGATTAATATGACACATAAACGAATGTAGCCGACGACCCATGATATTGGCCGTTCGAATAATATTGTGTGAATATAACCAAAACAAGGATAATGATAACCAAAAACATATCCATCTTATCAACATCTAATAGAGAACGTATCTGTATTAAAATCTATGTCAGCTATAATATTATATACACACAGAAAAAAGAATAGTGTGAGAGATGCCTAGGTCCAGCAGTGGACTGTTATAGGCTGATTTGATTAAAAGTGATATAAAACCTTTAATATTGTTATTTTAATTTTTTATAACATGTTTATGGAATTAAAAAAAAGAACTGTTTTTTATTTTATATCTAAACCCCATGGATTTGGAGTTAAAACTGGTTGCTAGCCTTTTTATTATAGATCTTATGAACCTGCTAACACATATAAAAGATCTGTTCCAGGGCAAATGAACGGGCCTAGCGAATTAGAAAAAAGTAATAAAACGATTTGTACATTTTATTTTATATCTAAACCCCATGGATTTTGAAGTTAAAACTGATTGCTTGCCTCTTTATAGATCTTTATGAACCTCTAACCTAACACATACAAAAGATCTGTTGAAGGGGGGGGGGGGTGGTCTCATACAAATTAGGTCATCATCCTTCTGTGAGCCATACTTTATCCGTGAGTATGGCCAGATTTTTTTTTTTATTTCCCTATAGTAATAACAAATGAAGCATGTTTTATGAGTCAAAACACGACATCATGCTTTTTCTCAAACGAAATGATAAGGGTTTTACTTCATTTTATTATTATAATGGTTTTGACATCTCTATTGTCATTTGTGAATAAAGATCTGACTGAAAGATATGAGGCCTGTTGACGGTCTTTTGAAAGTGTTGTCTACTTCAATAAAATTATATTCGTATTTTCAAGCGAAAGTGGAAAGATGACAATAGAACCAAAGAATTGTATGTATCGCAATATTTATGGTGTAATCTTCAACCAATCATGAGAATATGTAGGTGAAGATACTAATAATAAAAATATGAAAGAAAGAAATAATTAAATTGACATTATAAAACACACACACTGGGAAGAATTTCCCGTACAAACTGCAATTAGACTCAATCAATCGATCAAAAAACAATCAAAATACCTATTTTATTTCATTTAAATAATATTTCACATAAATTTATTTCACATGAGCTCATAATAAACGTCATAAGTTAGGTGCACGGTTCCAATTGGTCGTTTCCTATGGAGAAGAGTCGGCAAGAAACTCCACGGACCACGGTTACTCTTTTAAAAATAATGCTTTTACAACGTTGACAGTTTACAAATTAACATACAGTTTAGCGAGAAATGACATAAGTCTATCAATAAACCTATTTTGGTACGCATTCATTTTCAAGGTGTCAGATCTCATAAAATATGTACATAAAAACACTGGTATGTTACCAGAAAAGCATTTTATTTTTAGAGTTCCTTGTCTCATTTATGTTGATACCCATCTGATGTTGATCATCAGATACTTATTTTATTCGACAGCTGAAATTGCTGATTTAAATTTGCTGAAGGTTGGACAGAGATTTTGATCAACCTTCATTAATTTTATTTTAATTATTTTGTTTCAATTAATTTTTTTTTAATATTTGTTTTTTTTACCTAAATATATTAATTGATTTCGTTATGACTAACATAGTATTAAGAAATCGTAATAGTAACAAATTATGGACATTTAAATAGTCTGAATTGAAAGTTTCAATTTTAATTTTTAAGTCAGGAATTTAACTAACTATTAATATAAGTAGAAAAATGTAGTTGAAATGTCTATAAAAATCATTAATCAATCCCCGAATCTTTAAAAACGTTTGTGTATTATTTAATTTCGGTCTCAATCTATTAAAAAAATCTTCAATTTACCTACATTTTGTAAAAAAAAACGTATTTTTGCGGTAAACATGACGCAGAGAAAGAACAAAAACAAAAAAAAAAATGGGAATATTTGCGTTTTTGACAAGGCTTTGACATTGATTGTCGCTGAGTTGAGATTCTGACTAGATTTTGAATGTTTTGAAATACGGGAACTGACCTTCAGGAATCGTCAATACATACCTACTATAAGCAGGTAATAGGGTCACAACCTGTATATGCGTATTTCGTGTTTGTATAGATTAGATTTTGTATCGTACCGTTCGTTAGTCAAAATTTAAATTTTTGCTTAACACCTTTTGTTGAAGTATTATTATGCGTGTCACGCATAATAATTAGGTTCGGTTACATTCGTTTACTATGTTTCGTCATATTCAAATAATACAGATATTCAAATAACTTCTTCAGGTTTTTATAATTTAAAATGAATAAGTTAAAACAAAACCATTGTATGTATATCGAGTCTTTAAAATGAATGATTTATCGTAAAATTCAAATTCCAATACCTGATGAAATATTTGTAGGTACGTGATTCACCGTAATCAAAACATTTTTCAAGACAATTTAGTAACGCACTTGTTCAACGAAAGTTTACTCAACAGCCAAGTCTATACCAGCTGAAAGAAAAATACGATGCTATAGCGGGTGTGAATGACGAGTGAAAATTTTCAGTGTTACACGTGAAGGGTGGCGTGCTTCAGGCAGTCTTTTGCGCAAAGCCGACGTGAAGCGTCGTCCGTACGACAAAACGCGTAATCGTGCCGCGAAAAACTTTCGGATATTTTGTTTCGAATTAAATTTAAAAAAAAACTGTTTTAATTCATAAGTAAGTGGACAAAAATATTGAACATGAATATTGTTTTAAGTTTTTTTGTTGGATGATTTTCTTGAAGTTTGGAAACTGATAGGTAAGTTGCTAGGCTGATGCTTTATGGGAGTGAATTAAAAATTATTACCTAATATTTTTGAAGCTTTTTACTAAATCGATATTTATAATTGCCCGAAAAATTCCAGTAGATATGTTGTAATTGAGGAACTTATTTCATCAAAAATAATGTCTTAACTCGTAATAAGCGAAAAATTTATAAACGCGGCGTTTAGTTAATGTATTGTATTTTTTACAACAGAATACAGTTTTTTGTGCAGAATATTATGCTATGTGCCTTCTAGTCTAAATAGATGTTTTTTTTTTTCTTTTTTTAACTTTACACCTTATAACTTTGCAAAACTGAATCTTAAAGTAAATCAAAAATAACACTGACTGGTATCAAGCCGGCAGTCATTATTACAAAATTAATTAAACGCATTGTTTTTGTTTTTTTATGTTTCCATCCGTATCTTTAGTTTAGTTTGTGATGGAATATCACATTCATGTGCGAGTCCCGAGAATATAAATTATACATTTTTACTTTCTTGAAAGCAATTATTTGTCTTATAAACAAGGATAAGGAAACTCATCATCCTAATATCCATTTAATTGTTTATTTATTGATGTACAGACATCAGCATATCAAGCTACTACAATCTGTCAAATCTCTTTAATAGATTTTCAACTTTATCGCTAAAGCTTAGGGTTCAAAGTTGATTGGGAAAATTTGACAGTTTCGGGTAGCTTGATGTGCTAGCGTCTGTACCTAATGGTAAACGACGTGATTCCTAATTGAGAGAGTACTTAATTTTTTTCGTATAAATATTTATGTGCGACTGATTGCCGAAGAAAAATATTATGAACTATATCCAAGTAGGAAGTACCTGTCATAAAAGTCGAATTTCCCATGGGACAAGTCAGTCGACCTTTTATATTAGTTAACAATAGTTGTTAGAAAATAACTATACTTTATACGGACCATTATCCCGAGGACTCGTATACAGTATTGTTACGAAATTGCTTTAGGATGGTTTCCGTGACACTATTGTTGGGGCCTAATTTCGGGTTTCATTCGCATCCGGCAATCGAATCTTTGCGAGGCAATAATATGAAACATTGTTTGGAACCGTGATTTGCTTACAGCTAAATCAAATCTTCTAATTAATACTTAATACGACAATTATTGTCGTATCGAAATGAAACTTTGTACTTACGTATAATTTAGTTTGGATGACATTACTATAATTTGGTATCTTGGAGCTGATCTGAGCCAGATGGTTGATGGTGGAATTCTTCAGCGGCTACTAATAAACCCACGGAATAAACCCCTCGAGTTTGGGTCATGTTTCGTTTTGATGAATCCAATATATTTCACTTGTTGTTGAGGGTCTGATGATGGAGATAGGACATGGGTAGTGGAACTCAGTGGCTACTAGTAAACCTTTCGAGTTTCAGGTCACAGGATTTGTTTTATTGAGTCCATCAAATTGCACTTGGTGTTGAGGGTCTGATGATGGATCCAGAAGGTGGATACTGCGACTCTTCTGACGACTAGTAAACCTTTATAATTTTTAGCGTTTAGAGTGATAAAAGCGTATTTTTAGTTTTTTTAAACTACATATTAAGTATGTATCTTTATTTGTATGTAAGTATATTCTCATATTATTTTTTTAGTTCTATTAAGTGAATTGTTTTTAGTTTTTGTGTTACTCTTTCATACGCTGTCTACATCTCTCTATTTATTGTCATATTATCGCAGGTATGCTGGAAAAGATTTCTTATGAAAGCATCACCTTTGTACCTATTTTTCTGTTCTGTTTTTTCTTGTATGTTTATATGTGTGTGTACACAAATCGTAAAAAAAAATAAAAATTAATATTTTACTGTTTAAGATCATTCGGCTGGCCAGTAGTGCAAAGCTTTTGCGCAGCTACTTTCAAATTACATTTTTTTTCCTTTATTTTCCGGCCGGGCAAAGGTCTCCCTATTCCCCGGGAAATCTCCCATAAACACCTCTAAATAATCATCATACCAGCGTTTCCTAGGCCTGCTTTCTGACTCCCACTGCGGGACGACTCTAGCACATCTATCCCATAAACAAGTTTTTGTAGATTACCTGACATCTATCTACATTTATAAAGCTGAAGACTTTGATTGAACGCTTTAATCTATTTTACTGCCAGTCTGATTTGAAAAATTATTTTTGCATAATTTGATAGCCCAATTTTTTTTTCTTGAGGAAGGTCCTTTGGGAGCCGAGCAAAAAGAAAAGAATCAGAAATAACGCTAAGCAAAAACGAAGTAGAGGCACGCCTTTATCACCTTTTTCATCGCATCTCTCGGCCACGACCGGGAGAGGAGATGCGACGAGATAAGTCGTATATAAATGGTTAAAATACAAATGTGACTTTAGGACAAATCTACGTCAAACACTGTATTTAATTTATTTGTAAGTAACTTACGAATCAATAAATAAGATGAAACTGAGGATAATTATATTAATGAAATTAGTTTTAAGGTTTGGTTTGATATCAATTTAAATTCAGTTCACCACAAAGTGTGTATAAATTAGTTCTGAGTAAATAGATTAAATTTTAAGTAGCGGTATAGAATTTAATTTCTTAAGACGATATTTAGCTGTGAGATATGCAAGTTTTAGCGAAGATATGCTTTTGAAGTTTTGACAGGTTTGGTTTTAGAAACTCGGCTATTGGAAAATTACTTATAATGCTGAGCTTAAGCAACGAAAATTAATATCTACAGTCCGTTCACAATTATTTTACCTCTGATTTTGCATCACCGTCAATATTTCTGTGATCTTTAATCTCGTGATGATAAGGTTGCTTTTGGGTTGCTGTAACTGTCAAGTCTGGTGAAATTACAGAAATCTTTATTGTTGTTTTAATAAGGTTTCGGTTGGGTTGCAACTGTCAGAGGTCAAATAACTGTGAAAGGACTCTACAAGGATAGGCATTTATTATTGTACCTACATACCTACGTCACTCATAGCATACAAGCCTAATCTTACGCCTGTGTACCAAACGACATCAGCAGAAAATATAGAATACCACAGTATGCGCGCTTCGAGCCTACAAAAAAAAAATTCACGTCGATAACTTTCAAATAAAAGAGCTTTCTTCAAACAGAGGAAACTGATTTTCTTTGTTCTGTGAGTGACTGTACTAACACTCAAGCTTTGGTAAAGATATTGAAATCTCAGTTCATATTAATTTTTACAATTTTCAAACATTCTCTTTTCCTGGATTTATTAAAATTCTGTTTCATGTCATTTCCGCTGTGTAACTTATTACCAACGCGTCACCAACGATAGGTATAGTCGACCTCAAAATTGATTCATCACTTTTAACACCAATTCCCAGTAAATTGAAACTTTACTAAGGTTGAAACTATCTGACTGTCACTGCTGTCACATAAATACTAATAGACTTCGTCGTTTTATGACGTGCAAGTGACATTCAACGTTAGGGTGCTGAATCAAAAACGAAGTCGACTATACATACAGAATATTCGCCGTTAAATTTTGAACTAGGTGGTGATTTCATGCGTAGAAATGGCTATCGAGCGATTTCACAATAGGGTTCTAGCCTCTCAAACTTCTACACAAAGCGATGTGTGTGTTGATTCATTGTATCGAGGGTCACTTTGTTTAGGGAATAATTATGGCATCGGATGTATGAAATCTTTGAAATTATTTTCGTCGTTGAAATTCGGCAGCTATTTTATAAGCATAATCTGCCTCTGCCGTTCCCGCTGCTGGGAACCAGGCCTCCTCTCTGTGAGAGGGAGTGGGCCGTAATCCACCACGCGGGTCCAGTGGGGCTTGGTAAATGTCACGTGGGTAGGACGCGCTGGTTTCCACATGATGTTTTCCTTCACCATTTTGAGAGCAGTGATGATGAAATAATTTACACAAAGCGCTTGTCTGGGTTCGAACCTAGGACCTAGAACTAGTTAGTCGTGGCCGTTACCAATGAGCCACCATTGCCCTAGCTATTTCATGCAACAGTATAATTATGTTCGAAAAAAAATTAAGTAGGCTCACTAGAACACGTCAATAGGGGAGTTTCCTGGGTAAAAAAATAATAATTAGATTTAGTCCGTCAGTTAGATTATCGAAAAATAATGGACCCTTATTTTTTCTTTTGTCAATCAAACAAAAAATAACAAAGATAAAGCGCGTCAAAATTTGGGAGTGGGGGGTCGTGACGTCACGCCGTGCTAAAAAGTGTCGCACGGCGTGACGTTACGCGGAACCTTAACGGGCGATATCTTCATCATTTTTTATATAATTGACAAAAGAAAAAATAAGGGTCCAATATTTTTTGATAATCTAACTGACGGACTAATTTGAATTTTTTAGGAAACTAGCCTATTGTACAGTAAAGCATTTAGATTTGTAGCTAAGTTTATGAAAAACTTAAACAGGACAGTGTGCTGTGGCGCAGTCTGGGAGAGGCCTATGTCCAGAAATGGACTGCGATAGGCTGAGTTGATTGATTGATTATGAAAAACTTATGAAACAAAATGTCATGTCGGTGACTACCGAGATGACGACTAATGGAGGAGTACAGAAGAAAAAGACTCCAATCCTAAATAAATTTGGAAAAAGGCAGGAGAATGCTGATATTCATGCCTGATAAAACTCTTGGAACTTTTTTTTTATTACCACGTGGGCCAGCTCTTGACCTCGATCACGCCTATGGAAAGCGGTGGAACTACTTCAATAACTGATTATTGAAGTAGTTCCACCGCATCGTGCATTTGAATAATAGGTAAAGGGGTAAACGAATCTATTTATAGAAATAAAATTCAAAGTCCTGACTGACTGATATATCAATGCATAATGCACAGCCTAAACCGCTGGTCCTAGATACAGGAAATTTAGAGGGTGTGTTCTTTGTGAAGAGTAGATATCCACTAAGACAGGGTTTTTCGAAATTCCACCTCTAGGAGGGTGAATGGGGGCAGGGTGAAATTTCACGCGGATAAAGTCGCGGGCATAAGCTAGTAAGGGTATAAAACCATTAAAGCTTGTGACAGGTATGTCACTTTTGAGCCCATGTTAAGTATAACATGGGCACAAAAGAACTCCTTACCTAATTTACATCCTTTGACCAAAGCTTATTGTATAAAATAGGTTGTTTACTTGACAGCAGTTTCATATAGAAAGCCAGCCCCTCTTTAAATATGAGTGAATTTAGGAGGGCAAATAAATGGTACTTATTGTTACTAAAGTTGGAACAGTGCGTGATTTTATCTACTAAGGTTAAACAAACGGCTTTTATATTTACACAGACACAATTAACGATTAAATATGTTTATTTCTGTAAATTGGTTTTACAAACACTATTGTCAACAGCTGAAGTCGATGCTATCTATTCGACTACTCAGCACGATGACGAAACACCGAAACAAATTTGGAAGTCACAGTCTCTTTTAAAGGCCAGACATTATTTTGATCTTTATCCATGCAGATGAGTGTATGGAGGGTATGAGGAATAGGGTGTAAAGTTTACTCGTCCTCCGTAGAAAAGGGAGGATCCTCCGACCAGATGGATTTTGCGTCTGGCGGTCAACTGCCCGATGATTCATGTCGGGCCGTTGTGTCTATGCTAGTTTCGCGGTAAACTCTGCTTGCGAGATGCAGGATTTTGCGTGACGTCGGTATGACGCGTTATTCGCATGTAGCGTTGTAGGTACCGCTACAAGTGTCTGAGATCTTCTGAGGAAAGATCACACAGCTTTGACTGGATCTGTTAGTAATCTTTAATTCAATCAAAAAACCCTATTATATTATTTAAAAACAAATGGAATCATTCATATTGAATCACACCTTGATTTTTTTATTAATTTCATTATTATTGGATGGAATCATTATTCAATCTTGGTCAAAGTCAAAGCATTTATTTCAAATAGGCACATAAAAGGCACTTTTGAACGTCTAAAATTATCTTATAAAATAGAATTGATTCTAGTCGCCCATTCCAAGAGGTAGTTTTCGTATGGAGAAGAATGGGCAAGAAACTCCACCGTTACTCTTTTAAAATGTTTTAGGTACAATATCTTGCATGGGTACATTAATTATAAACACATACACACACATACATGTGAGGACGATGCACCTAAAATAAAATTACTATACCACAATAGGTAGAAGAATTAAAAACGAAACTATGACATATAAATTAATTATCTGATAGATACATGGTGCTCACATATTTACAAACATGGTACAAGCAAAACGATTTTAATTTAAAAAAAAAATACAAGAAATAAGTCAGGGTGTGAGTAATGAATGTAAAAACGAATAAAAAAAAATTACAATTAAATTAGCAACCAGTTTGATTTTGTCTAGACTCTAGATTGTCCTATGGAGCAGGACCAGCATGTTTCCAAGCGTTCTTATCTTGGATATAATCTTCTAATTTATAGTATGCTTGTTTACAAAGTGTACGTTTAATGTGAGTTTTAAATTTTCTTTCATATAATTGCAATATATCACAAGGTATTTTATTGTAACATTTGACACAGTACCCCATAAAAGATGTATGTACTTTGGCTAATCTGAAAAATGGTTGATGTATTTTATCTTTATTTCTTGTATTAAAGTTATGTCTATCGCTTGTTTTATTAAAAAGATGTAGATTTTTTCTTACATACATAATGTTTTCATAAATGAATTGGCAAGGTACCGTCATAATATTAATCCTTTTAAATAGTTCCCTGAGAGATTCGCGGCGACGTAGATTATAAATGGCTCTGACAGCTCTCTTTTGCAAAATAAAGATGGATTCAATGTCAGCAGCTCGACCCCATAGTAAAATGCCGTACGACATAATGCTGTGAAAGTAGCTAAAATAGACTAAACGCGCGGTTTCTACATCTGTTAACTGTCTTATCTTCCTAACAGCATAAGCGGCCGAGCTAAGCCGCCCCGCAAGAGATGTTGGCACAGGCAGTTCAGGTAACCTAAACTTGAATACCTGAACTGTTCTCTCTGGATCCTTATAATCGAAAATGTTATAATCAAGTTTACTTTCAAAGATTCTTAGGTAACCCTAATGTAACAGTCGACGGAAAACATCATGTTGTTAGTAACAGATTATTTGTTTGGGAAAACTCGTTAGCCTGTTCAAAATATTACTTACACAGTTGAAAAACAAATTGCTGAAATGAAAACTGTGATATTGTAGGCTTCAAATCATGTTCATATTAAACACTCGTTGATTCCAAAAAAAATCTGTGAAATAGTGAGCAGTAATCCATACTAATATTATAAATTCGAAATTAATTCTGTCTGTCTGTCTGTCTGTATGTTACCTTTTCACGCCTAAACCACCAAAGGGATTTCGATAAATTTGGCAGAGAGATAGACTGCATCCCGGGGAAGGACATAGGATAGTTTTTATCCCGATATTCCCACGGGATCGACACTTATGCGGGTGAAACCGTGGGGCGCAGCTAGTAATATATATTTATATATTTTATAATAAAGCTAAAGAGTTTGTTTGTTAGACCGCGCTAATCTCTAGAACTACCAATCGAATTTGAAAAAATATTTTTCAATTGATAGCCCTATTCTTGACGAAAGCTGTTATAGATTAACATCACTATGACTCTTAGATACAGAGCAAAAAGAAAAAAAGTCAAAAAGAAAGTTAAGCGAAAACGAAGTAACGGTACACAGCTATAGGATTTACTCGTATATTATTATTATAAAACAAGATATATTTCCCGTGGACGAAGTCACGGGAAGAAGCTGGTGATATATAACCGCGGAGCATTTTGAACAGGCTTTAATCGTCGCGCTTTGTAAGCTCCTTAGACGTTTTGTTGTTCATTTCAAAGATGGCGTTACTTGTTCCTTATATTAAACATCGAAGAGAGTATTTCAAGAAAGTATGTAAACAAAATTTTATATTAAAGTCTACAAAAACCTGAACTTCAGTTCAATGATTATGATTCATAATAAAATTTCTTTGTCAATTATTTGTCTGTAATTATTGGATCAAGCATAGTAAAAAGCACGTGTTTAACTCTAGCATCCTTTTAATGAAAATCTCAAGTGACTTATGTACTGAATATTTATATTACAAGCTATCGAATATCAGGCGTCGATTTTCCGTGCGCCGAGGGACTACAAATTTGTGGCGTAGGGATGACGACATCCTTTTAGCCGTTGAGTATATAATTCATGTCATGTTTGGTAATAGGTACTTCTTTTTGCAATAATATTAGAAACATAATATCATAAGATAGAGATGATTCAATCTTAATAAAAATAAAAATCCTAACTCACTCACTGACTCATCAACATAAACATAATCAGCCTATAATGTTCGCACAGCTGGAACACAGACCTCATCAGCCCAGCGCAAATCCTTGGACATAGAAAGCTGAAATTTTGCACAGAGGTTGTCTTTATGATGCGGGCAAAGAATGCCAAATTTCCGAATTATTGCACTCATTAGATGCATTAATAGCATTACTCCCCTAGTACGTAAATCTGTTACGTAGATTTGGAAGAAATGGATATGCTTTTTATCATCAAAATTTAATTTTAAATGGAGTTATGGTATGGCTCTTTCGTTTTCAATACGATCAAATTGCATCCATTACCTTAATTAATACCTTCCAAAATTGATGTCTCAGCAAACTGCTAAGTAATTATTCCGAATTCATTTAGATTTAAATCTCATTAAAAACCAAGAGATAATAATTATATAGGTAATCGTTATTTTCGAACTATATGGGACGCATAAGTCAAACCATTTACGTGACAAATTGCCCTCGCCGAAACCATTTTCCCAGTTAATTACGTCTAGTGACTTTAGAAAATTAATTTGTAGAACTTTAAAAACGTTTGGTGGAAGTATTCATTGTTCATTCCCGGGTCACTAAATGTCAGAATTATTGGTACTTAATTTTATACTCGCAGTCGGAGATTTATAGTTTCATTCGTTAAAAATGTTTTAAGCAGCCTCTAACAGTTTTCTTCTATGAATAACTCCAACTTAACTGTTCATTATTGGTTATTTGTTTCAGTATATTGCAGTTCTCAATAAAGGCAGTTAATTTTTAATATCAAGTAATTTTTTCCAGAAAACGTGAAAGTTTGTTTATTTTGATATTTTTACGCTGCACCTCTTGGGTTTCAGAGTAAATACTAGCGTAGTAATTGTATTGCTAATTTAATTTCCTTCAGCAGTAGTATTTCTAACGGCCTTGCTATTATTAGATCTCCTCGGTGTTTTTAAAGGTAAATTAAATTTATATTTTTATGATTGATCTACCACAATTAACTTGTTTAGAGAAAAATATTTAGGTATTCATTAAATTGAAAAGTGATTTAAAAGGGGAAACAAACGATTATTATTTACAATTACGGAACAAACTTAGTTACACACAATAATTTTATACGTATTTGTCGAAAATCGGCAGTGTTTAATGGTCCTTGAAAACATTTGCGCCAACGCATTGTTTATATTATTTACATTCTGAGACAGCAAATTGAAGTCGATGTGTTTTTATTGTATAACGAATCAAAAGATACATTGATACATATATTTAACCGCGGAAAATGTTACAATTAAATTATGTTGCTGCTGAAAATACATCTTAGTTTAACAAAAAAGACTTGCATTACTGCGGTGAATAAAATTGTTTAAGTTTAGACAAATACATAAATATCATCCATAACAATCTCCTTATTCTTGCTACACTCTTTATTCCCAATACTAATAAACCTTAAATTACTTTGACCCCGTAAAGTATACCTAATTGGGGTAATTTAATAGAGATAGAGAATAGAGGGTTAGTTGCGAAAATTTACAATCTGAAAGCGACTACATACCATGATACCAACCTATACACGTTCCTGGCAAAAATACATTAGTGCAGTGTAATTAAGACTAAGCCAGTCTGCATTAAAATGCTACCTTTTCAGTTCGCATTTATGAGGAAAAGTAGAAAAGCAAAAATAAAGTTCATTCATGAAAACCTCACCAGACCTACGGAATAGTCCTCTAGAGAAATAGCATTTCATAATGAATGAATCAACGAAGACATTATTATAACTACACTAATGAAAATGTGTGTTTCAGGCTCATCACATCATAAATAAATAAACGCGCTGAATAATAAATAGCCTCGACCTTTTTATAGATACACCTCTGCCCAACCCATCGGAAAAACAGACGTGTTTATGTATCCATCTTTTCATAAAAAAGAGATTCATTTATATTTATTTATAAGCCGCAGTTTCTCAGGAGCAGCCTGGACTCTGCGATAGACGAGCCAATTGCCATCAACCCCTATTACATGGGACTTAAACATAACTGGCGAAATGAGGTGTACTATAGGTAGGTACATCTCTGCCTTACCCTTCGGGGAATTCAAGCGTGAGGTTATAGCGATATCTACAACGCCACATGCGAACTACGCATCATACTGACGTCACATAAAATCCTGCATCTCGCAAGCAGAGTTTACCGCGTAACTAGCATATACATATGTATATACAACACCCCGACATCAATCGTTGGGAAGTTGCCCGCCAGACACAACACCCGTCTGGGTCACCCCGAACATGAACTTAACACCCTGTTCCTCATACCTCTATATAAAGTTTATGTCATGATATTTTTAAGTTGAATATACATATAACAGGGTCTTGATAATTTCAAAACGTTTCAGTGGTCTCTCGATTGTGTTTTTGACACAATTTGTATGACGGATTGTTTTTACGGACTAGCTTCAGATTCTGGCCGCGACTTCGTCCGCGTGAAATTTCACCCTCTTGGGGATGGAATTTTGAAAAACCCTTTTTTAGTGGATACCTACTCTTCACAAAGAACACACCCTCCAAATTTCATGTCTCTAGGACCAGCGGTTTAGGCTCTGCGTTGATATATCAGTAAGTCAGGACTTTGAATTTTATATATATGTATGTGTTGAGACGTGAGACCTCAAATAAACTTCTCTTGTTCTCTTTCGTTCCTCGATTCCTGAAACTGAATTCATTCATTATTACGGCTGCAATGCATAAATTGTTTTTATTCAGTATTCAAAGTTGAGAATTAATTTGTATTGCAAAGTTACATAATCGATTGATGTTGCAGCAGTTAACTTAATTGTTATAAATGAACAGCTTTCCATCCATTCTTCAGACGATTAGCTCAGCTGTAGCCGCTTTATTTAATAAAAGTTGCTTCATTAGCAAAGTTTAAGATTTGTTGAACGTTTGCGTTGGCAACTGCAGTCTTGGAATCTTGTCTCAGTTGCCAAACAAGAAATAAAAACAAATAAAGGGGTAAGTTCATAAAGCTTTCCGAAAATATTCGCGGACAATGTACCAGAAAAAAGCCGTACACACTCATCAACTTGAGTATACAATCTTAATTACAAAATAACACACTCAGTCTTTAAGTAAATACTGTGAAGCATTTAAGTAATTATTTTTTACTAAGAAACAATATAAGAATGTAAATGTGGTTGATAAAAACATGTTGACTACAGACGGTTATTAACATTTAACAATGATTTCATACTTGTGCGGTGAAAAGTATATTATTGTGTAGGTACTTTTGTAGTTATGAATGGTACGACAAATACAGTTGAATGGCGTATTATTCTTTTGACATTGAGAAACAAGTATTTCGAGTCGGATTTTCTATTATTCTGACTTATATTATAATTTTTGGTTCCATTATACCATTTATTATTACCGGTCGGTCTCATCATAATCATCATTCTATCATATTCCCACTGCTGGGACACAGGCCTTCTCTCCATGAGAGGGCGTGGGCCATAATCCACAACGCAGGCCTAGTGAGGGTCGGTGGATGTCACATGCCTTCAAATTTTTGGTTCTATGACAGGCGGTTTCCTCACGATGATTTCTTTCACCATTTTGAGAGCAGTGTACACAAAATTAGGTGCCTGTCTGGGTTCGAACTGCCGACCTACAGCTCGTAAATCGGGGCCAATACCACTGGGACACCACTGCTTGGTCTGTCTAGCCCAATAAAATTACTGTTGTATAATTATTATTATTTATTTATTTTCAGATAACATGATCCATTTTGTTAGTAAAAAAAAAAAAAAAAAAAATGGGTCCACATACGATACCTCTTGCAAGAAGACACAGTCATTTATTTTAATTTTCTCTCATCTTACTAAAGAAATGATTTTCCTATAAATAAGTTTTACAAAATCTTCCAAAAAAAAAGTGGCACTCCGGGAGTGCCGACAGAAGTGAAAACTTGAACAATTACGTGTGTATTTTTTAAATCAATTCATCATATAAACAAAACACAAACAGAATACTTTGCCATCACTCACTGACATATCGGAAATGCATTAAAACCGAGTACATCCCGAGCACAGCCGAACACATCCGAATGTAGCGCCGTGTCGGTTACGGTAACAGTGTCGCGAGTTCAATGGTTTTAACCCATCTCAAAAAATGCCCAACGCGTCAAAAGAAGTTTTCACTTCAAAATAAAAACAAAAGCCTCCACCCTTTATTTACGCTCCGCCCTTCTTATAAAGGCGACTTCATTCATTCCTTAAGATTAGACAGACCATAACTTACAGCTTATCCTTATACCTTCTTCCGGACCTCATAAAAATTCCAACATTTTCCCGAAATCTTCAGTTTCCCGTCGGTACCCATTGTTTCTATTTCACTGAACTCTGATGAAAAAAAGGGTAAACCTTTCATTTACTTTTATAAGTAGGTACACGACAGTCGTTAGTCAAGACATTTGAGAAATTGTGATACCGAAAGTTTTTGGGGTCGAGGTCAAAATTCTTTTTTATTAAAGTGAAGCCTAATGCAAATTGGATCAAAAACAACTAACAAGGAAATAAAGAAATTCGAGTTTTATAGTTCCTGTGGCATGGTCAGCAACAAAACTCGATGAACACCTTTTTTAACCGACTTTATTATCTTAATTATTGAGCAAAATATTCGTAAACAAACTGAACTAAAATATAATTTAAGTTATAGGATAAGTAACTCCAAGTTATTACATGATATGCAAAAGATTTTTTATCATTTTAGATGATATATAAAAGAAGCAGTGTAAATCGAGTATGTAGGTAATGTACTCATTACTCAATTTTTTATTGCATTCTATATGTATTACATAGATGGTATTATAAAGTAAAATTCAATATGGACAGTCGGGTACAGCTAAATTAGGAGAGAGGCAGAGGGCTAAGTAGCAAATCAATATTGTTTTAAATTATAAGTTGTTAGATATGCTTAATTGGGTGTATAATTATATTATATAATCGCTCAAGGATCGCGGGACACCGATCGGTGACCAAACAATAGAAAATCAATTGTGTCTCATTAGCGGAGCTTGACAGATTAATAGGTTTGTGTATACAGGGTGTTACGGAAGGGTACAAACGGGTTGAAGAGCGTATCTGGTCTAGAATCTCTGTACAAAATTTCAGCTCAAAAGTTGTAACTTTGAAAATGCTTAATATTTTTTATTTCGATAGTTTAATAAATTGAAATCATAACAAACGTGTCACCGCACTACAAGGGTCATTATCCATTATCTGTAGAGTATCTGTGCGCCTAATACACGCACATCACGCCGCCGTGAGCCAGTGCAGCGCCGTGATGTCGAAATAAAAAAAATATTAAGCATTTTCAAAGTTAATGCTTTTGAGCTGAAATTTTGTAAAGAGATTCTAGACCAGATACACTCTTCAACCCGTTTGTATTGATATACCCTTTCCGTAACACCCTGTATACATAGGTATATTATACTAGTTATTTTATGTAAGTATTGCGTAAGAATAGTATAGGTATATAGATCTATAGTTGTTGGCTGTACCTACTCTGACCAAGTACTTTATCGTTTG
Organism: Amphipoea oculea; assembly: GCA_945859645.1. NCBI lineage: Eukaryota > Metazoa > Arthropoda > Insecta > Lepidoptera > Noctuidae > Amphipoea > Amphipoea oculea. The sequence goes on from OX243876.1 coordinate 10,982,625, forward strand.
AGTTGGGAAAGGAAGATTTATTAGGCTTATCAACGAACTACTTATTATAGTAATAAAAGGGACTGTCAATTCGTTCCCTGTTTTGCTTCCACTTGTTTCATTAAGCAGCAAAAATCCCATCCATCCATTTGGTTCCATCTTCACGTTTCGCCGATAATTCTGACTATAAAGGGCGAGCCTATTGCCAAAATGTAATAGGCTTACCGAGTCTCAACAGGCTTTGAAGTTAACTTTCGTAACAGTTTCGAACACCAGAAAGTTTTAATATAGGATTTGCTGTCCGAAAATGCCATTAAAATTTCTTAAATTTAAACAGTGGTGACCCACTTCTCAGGCAGGCACTTTACTTTATGTATCTGATTTCAGCGCCACTGCTCTCAAAACGCTAAAGGAAAACATCGTAAGGAAAGCATGCCCTAGAACCAAAAAATTCGAAGACATGTGACTTTCACAGAGAGGAGGCTGTGTTCCAGCAAAGGGAATATTATGGGCTGATTATGATGAAGTTTGAAAGCAAAACCATGTCGCTTGGCAGTCCTGCCAAGTACCAGGAAAGACCAATTAAAAAGTATCAGATTATAAAAAAATATCACCTTAATTGCGTAATATACTATCAGTCAGAATCTGAATCATTTTGAAGGATATTGCTAATCCATTGCTTTATATGTTCGAAAACTTTGTCTGCTCAACAACGTACTCGTATATAACGCAATATATGTCGTTGAACTGTCAAAATTAAAGCCTCTTCCGATCCCCGTTCTCGTCCTATCCCCGCGCCCTTATGCCCTGCAGGCGAGGACTCAACTAAGCGGTTTGCCTATAGACTTCTTTAAATACGCAAAGTACATTTATTATCTGTTTATTTTGTCAACTGTTTATTCTGTAGTCTGGGAATGTAAATTATTCGTTGTAAGTAATTTTGCATTAGGCTTCCGATTCCAACTAGGCGTCAATAAATAAACAACTTGTGTTATTTTGGCTGAAAAACTCCTGTATTTTATTCTTGTATTCAATTCCAAATGGTTCTAATATGACATTGCGAGAATGTGTGCTATTAATAGATATCATTTCATATTAAAATAATTGTAATACTCTCTTGCCAATTTTGGCTGTGTGAATTCTTATGTTTTCTATATTGACCCTGAAAATATGAACGAAGTAGAAATATGATAATTTTTATATTATTAGAAAGCCTTTTAACTTATATTCCACAAAAATATATTTAAATGCTCTTCGATTTATGAACAAACAAAAAATTGGTTTATTAGGTAATATATTAAAGCTAACTCAAAGTTAAGTAAGGATTAAAGTCTGCTTATTATTTATTTTTTTATTTAAAGTCTCCTAATTGTAAGCGACTTTAATAATAATCTACTCTATTAATTTGACATACCCAGTAATAGTTTTAGAAAAAAAAACAGTTTATTATAGCACTTTTATTCAACATAAATTATGTTTATCGTTAGTTTTCGATTTTTATCACAGTGTGATTAATTATCACACTAATATTATAAAGGCGAAAGTTTGTGAGTGTGTGTGTGTGTGTTTATATGTTTGTTACTTCTTCACGCTCAAACGGCTGGACCAATTTTGATGAAATTTAGTATAGAGATAGTTTGAGTCCCGGGAAAGGACATAGGGTACTTTTAATCCCGATATTCCCACGGGATCGAGAGTTATGCGGGTAAAACCGCGGGGCACAGCTAGTATTTACCTAATTTAAAAACGACCTTCTCGATTACATTAAAATTTATATTTGGGTTTAAACAAAGACTTTTCAGTTAGCTTGAGAGCGAATCCACTCAGTGTTAATGACCTGTTTCTAAAAAAGATAATTATAAAGAAAGAAAAAAGAAAGAAAGAAAATACGTTTATTTGCGGTGAAAACACACACATTACACACATACACACACATACATACACATTACATTTATACATACATTTATACCAGTGTTTTATTTATTTTTACATTATTGTTGCACTATAAGAACTTACAACTAATTTAACAAAAGCAATTTTAGTGATAATATAATCGACAACGCTGTACACAGGTAGACATAATAGTTTAGAAAAAAAAAGTGTAATCGCTAGGAGTTTTAGTAGCAGTACGTGCATTAATTAATTGTACAATGAGCATTAATAAAGTTTTAATTTTGACAACGATGATATGATATAAAATAAGACCTTAGTAAGTTTGAAGATTTTCAGACTAGATACGTAGGTACCAGGGTTTTATTTGGTAAAGAGGAGCGGGTGAGGCTTTTGAATCTTCTGAGTAGACAATTGAAGATGTCAATATTTTCAAAAGTACTATTATATAAGTCAATGATAAGGCGGACTGGTGAGTGTTATTTATTCGTTCTTTAGTAAGTTAATGTAAAGGCTACCCTTTTTTTTAGTCTGTACTGTCCCACTGCTGGGCAAAGGTCTCCCCCAAATCCTTCAAGGAACTCTTTTCCCGTTTACAAAAATAATATATGAAGCCGGTATGTTCACCAGTTTGCTGTAATATTATTAATTCTTGCCCATATGGCTTACATTATAAAATTGGGTAACTACCCGCTATGTTAATTTATATATATTATACTAGCTGCGCCCCGCGGTTTCACCCGCATAAGACTCGATCCCGTGGGAATATCGAGATAAAAACTATCCTATATCCTTTTCCGGGACTCAAACTATCTCTATACCAAATTTCATCTAAATCGGTTCAGCGGTTTGAGCGTGAAGAAGTAACAAACATATAAACACACACACACACTCACAAACTTTCGCCTTTATAATATTAGTGTGATAGTGTGATAAGTATTAACATGCCTGACTTCAAAGCTATCACATAAAAGCAACATAAATTCTCTACCACTGAGAGTTACCTACATTTTTATTAGTGTTACTAAGGAGTTATTTGACTACACAATTACATCACAAGGTCTTTCGAAATAAGAGGCCAATGTACTTCAGGATGTGCCTAAATGCGGTCAAACTTCTTCAGTTGATTGTAACAAAGAGGGTCTCCATGTTGAGTGACCACTTTGTAGGTGTGTTGGTTTAATCTATGACAACTGACTATTCTCGATAAACGTACAGTATTTTTATCTCATGAAGCGACGCGTGCTTTACTTGTGGCTACCAAGTGTACAAACACGCTACGAATTCCAGCGTCAGTACATAACACCCACACGCACACACACACTTTCGACAGTCTATAAACTGTCCCGCTGCAGGTCCTAAAACATCCTCATTTCAAAATCGATACGGAATATCAGAGCATTCTAAGTTGATATTTCCTTGCGATGTTTTTATTCATCAGCATTCAATATTATCGTCAGCCCCGCCTTGCCCCACAAGGCCCCGGCTTAAAGGTCCAGCCAGCCTAGCAGCTGCAAAGCTAACGCGACCAGGTAGCTTGTCTGCCTGACGGTAGGCGGATGGGACTGGATACCAAATTCTACAGGCTCCGCGCTCTTGTGATGCCCGTGCTCATATTTTGATACCTGTAGCACTTGTAGGAAATAAAAAGAAATCTGAACGCCAATTCTCATAATGTATAACTTTCCAAATCTAGTCGCAGTCTCAGACTGTGAACATTCTTAAAATTGCGAGAATTGCCCCTCTGTCCTCTCCGAGGCGTGAAGCTAAAGGTTGCGTCGCTAACTGTTGCGTCTTAGTTACTCTATATTCTTAAACTTTCTTGCATATAGTCGACAAAGTACTACTCCTACTTTTTTGTTATTGTTAGCCTATTTGTAACCCAATGCTAAGGCAAAGGCCTTCCGTTTTTCCTTCCAAACCTCCCTGTCTGTGCGAACTCCTATTATTGTATAAAGAAACCTAACCTGCATAGCTTTTCATAATTATCCGACACGCTATCATAACGAAAATGACACATCGTAATTTAAAACGTTCACAATCTAGTCGCAGTCTCATCTTGGCGACAAAAAAATGACAAAAACTTGTCAAAATGTAGGGAAATTAGAGATATATTTGACAGATTAAGACTGAGATCAGACTGTGAACGTTCTTAAAATTACGAGAATTGCCCCTCAGATTTGCCTTGCCACCGACAGCAGCGACAATTGTCGGAAGAATAGTAGTCGTCTATTTCGTTGAAACTGACAAAATTTTCGGGTTTGAGACTTGTGAACAGCGTTTAGAGGACTCCTACGATAACATTGATTGATGTTCGATATGGTACAGAAGCGCATGGAGTGGTTGTGAATAGCTATGCTGGTAATAAAATAAGATCACCGTTCAATCACTATATTATTATATAGCCGGCACTAGCTATGTGAAAAATCAATAATGTAGGTATACGTGTAAGCCGTTTCCGCAAATTTCCCTGTTAATATGCCGAAAATGTATGTAAGGCGTTTCAAAGTGCCAACACTTCAATGGGATAAAAATGTCGAGACCTTTTTCATGTCAAATAAGTTAATACTTTTTACCACATCTTATGACGCCATAAAAGGGCGGACTCAATTCAACTCAATAGAGTTATGGATACCCGCACAAGTACATAAAAATGGTAAAATAAAAACCAACACCCATCGCCAAAAAAATTGGAGTATTTGCGATCTTATTCACTGAACATTACCATAATATCGCAGGAAATATACAGTTATCCAAGACTACGTTAGAAACAGCTTTTTTCCACAAAGTTAATTTACTATGAAATTACTTACTGGTTAGAAAAAAATATGGGTAGGAAATACGTAATTCATAAGGGAGTTTGGTATTCATAAAATCGTGCAGAAATAGGTATTCGTATTAGTATGAATTTGTTCTCCAAAGCGTCGGATTCTTTGATTAAAAAATCAAAGCATTCCATGAAATAGTTTCTAATTGCTGTTAATTGTACGGTTAATTATTGAAGTACCTACCAATTTTGCATTCCAACATGAATACAAAGTATTTTTTTCTGCTATAACCATTAAAACTAACTAATCTTCTCTGGCATATTAATTATCCTTTTTTTTTTTTATGGATGAGAAATCATCAAATGACCCCTCCTGCTCTGGGTGGAGCGAAGGGAGTGTCAGACTCTTACTGACTAAAACCCATCCGTGTTCCTTTCTTAGCTCTTTATGTTCCGGGGTAGCGGTAACCCTTTCGGACAATCCCGCACCCCTGGCAGGCTTCGGCCCTGGCAGGCCCCTTCCTTTATGCTGACATCTCTTTGAGGCGCGCGTGGAACACGTACGCGCCGTCCGGCACTAATCTTCTCTGGCATATTAATTATCCTGACGGAACATTTTTAAGCTTGCTTCTTGTCGCTGACAAAGGTCGTGTCCTAATGTAAGCGGTCGTGGCATTTATTTTGTTCGGCGAACCTGAACTCGTCGTCGCGCCGATAGAGGGCGTTCGGTTCTGAACAAGAATGGTATGAGTGACAGATGATCGCTTATACGACAAACAAACAAAAATATTCTTTCGTAGGATTTATGGTACAAGATGAAGAGGTCTTTAAACGGCGAGCGTCGTCCTAGAACCAAAAATTCGAAGACATGCAAACCACACACCCATCCGCACTAGGCCCGCGTGGTGCATTACGGCCCACTTACTCTCACAAAGAGGATACCTGCGTCCCAGCAGTGGGACTATTATAGGCTGATTATGCTTATAGGTAAAAAGTAGGACACATCCGCCGCTAAAAGCGGCATTCGAATATTTACATCCTATCCTAATAATAATTATAATATTTTAATATTAAGTATAAACGCGAAATTTGTGAGGATGGATGGATGGATGTATGGATGGATGTTTTTACTCTTTTACGCAAAAACTACTAAACGGACTTTGATGAAACTACAGTAATATAGCATAAGCATCAGAATAACACATAAGATACCTTTTATCCCGATATTCCCATGGGATCGACACTTATGCGGGTGAAACCGCGGGGCGCTCCTAGTTTCACATAAATTACAACCTTCATATACTGTAATAAACAATATAAAATAAAAACAGAACAAACAACATTAACATTAACTAAATCTAATATTTAGGACACGAAGTAAAAATAGATTAATTTCTTCCGAGTTTTACGATTCCTCTTTAGTTTCATGACGGTCTTAATGGATCTTTACCGCTTTTTTATTGTAATTACCACCTCTTACGTCATTTAGTTTTGATGATAGAGCTGTTACACTTAAGGGGGAAGCGAAATTCAAATTTTCTTACGTTTTTTGCAATTTACTGGTCAGTATTAAGTTGTACGATGATTAAAATATGATTCGCAACCCTAAAAAATATGTATTTTACAGAATTATAATCATTAGAATCAGTAATACAACTTGTTAAGTTAGTAAAATCCTAAAATGTCACGATTTCATGAAATAGTAATTCAATAGGAGTACTTGTTCTTAGAGAGTTGTGGTGGATTATAATAATTATGTAAATATACATATATTTGTTACGGTCGCGAATGATATTTTAATCAACTTGCAACTTAATACTGACCAGCAAAAACGTAAAAAAAAAAGACGGGTTGCACTCCGGGAGTGCCGGCAGAACTGAAAACTTGAATATTAACGTTGAAATAAATCAATTATTTATTGAATTAATACCTATAACTCATTTTTTTTCAGCGTCACTTTTTCATTAATAGATGCACTTTGTTCAATTTCCATATATTAAACACTTTATGCAGTGTCTCAAGACGAAAGTCTTTGACCAGTGTGTGTTGCCAGTGATGACATATGGCACTGAAACGTGGTCGCTCACAATGGGCCTTATTAGAAGGCTGAAAGTCACTCAAAGGGCAATGGAGAGGGCTATGCTTGGAGTTTCCCTGCGGGATCGAATCAGAAATGAAGAGATCCGCAGGAGAACCAAGGTAACCGATATAGCCCGAAGAATTGCCAAACTGAAGTGGCAGTGGGCAGGGCACATTGCTCGCAGAACAGATGGCCGATGGGGCCGAAAGGTTCTGGAGTGGCGACCGCGTACCGGAAGGCGTAGCGTTGGAAGGCCTCCCACAAGGTGGACCGACGACCTTGTGAAGGCCGCAGGAACTCGTTGGATGCGAGAAGCACAAAACCGGTCGAAGTGGAGGTGCTTGGGGGAGGCCTATGTCCAGCAGTGGACGTCTTTCGGCTGAAATGATGATGATGATGATGAAACACTTTATATACACAATTTTATGAATACACAGCAGTGTGGCTACTACACAGACGGTCGAGCCATCAGCTGTCCATCCATCCATCCATCCACTTCCACTTCCACTTCGACTTCTACTTCGACTTCCACTTCCACTTCGACTTCCACTTCGACTTCCACTTCGACTTCGACTTCCACTGCGACTTCCACTTCCACTTCGACTTCGACTTCCACTTCCACTTCCACTTCCATCCATCCATCCATCCATCCATCCATCCATTGTGTCCGTGTGTCACTTCACTTCGGTTGGCGCCGCCGCCGCCGTAGAAAGAGAGGGGGGGGGGGAATCTCTCCTGACGGTCACGTGTCCTGACGCGAGTTTAACATTTTTTACCCATTACTAAAAGTGTGCAACGCCGCTAAAGAAGTTTACACTTCAAAAAAAAAAAATTGGATTTTGCAGGCTAACCTGGCGCTTTCGCCTTAAGGATAACACGTTATTTTTCTTATTATTTATTTGGTTTTTATGACTGTGTTGTTGTGGTCAAAAACAATATTCTTGACTGTCTATAAACATTTTATATCTACCTTTAACGTTGAGCTGAGCCACAAAATTACCTCGTCAAACTGTTATAAAACTGATAGACATAGCTTTTAATCTCGTGTGGCATGAAAACTGGTTCGATTTCTATCATCCTTTTTATTCGATCAAAAATCTATCCTACGTTTCAGCTTCTATTCATAAATATGAACAATAGGTGAAATCTCGGGAACCAACCAGACTACTACGCTTTTAGTTACATTTTGTGTAACCTATCCGTCAAAAACTTTATTTACATTTCAGTATATACACATAAACTTCACTGACCGTCTGTTCTGTCCGAACGCAATAAATTCTAAAACTACCTAACGGTTTTCACCAATGGACAGAGTGATTCGAAAGTTTACTTTAGTGTATAATTCATTATGGTTTGGTGTAAACTGGCTGAAATATGAGAATGATTGTTGAAGATTTCGGAAAAGATCATGGCGTGCGCCGCGTAAACATTGGATGAAATTTAGCAGATAACCTGGAATAAAAGGGCACTTTTAATCCCGGTAGTCCCGTGGGATATTCTCCGACATCCACGCGGGCGAAGCCACGGGCAAAAGCTAGTCTTTCATAAAAAAATATATGAAAGAATGTTCCGAAATATAAACATTGAAGGTATGTGGCTAAAAGGTTGCGAAAGGTATTCATATGACAGTAGCGCTGACTGATGAATATCGATGTGAAGTCGCGATTTTCATACCATGAATGTATGTATTTGCATATTAATTAAAGCTCCTACATAGTGAATAAGAAAAACACTTAGGTACGATTAATGCTGACTAAGGTAACTATACAGGATGGGTATTTATGACAGTGGGTACCATGATTTATGAGTAGGTATTGGCACTTTTTTCAATATAGTCTCACGAAAAATTATTTGGAACTTTAGAACCTTACTGTAAAAAAAATGTACCTACTACCAAAAAGTTAACCTGTATTAAAAAAAAACTTGCCGATTTAATGACGATTATTACGAGCGTATACATTTTACTCTAATTGCCTATTCATTTCTGGTATTTTCTTAAAAAAAAACTCTCAATTTGTCAACTTTTAAGATCAAGTTAGGGCTCTGCCACAGAGATATTTTTTACTGCAAATAACCCCAACTATCACCCTGTTCCGTTTGATTCACGATTTTTTACCCACCCTGTATAGCATTACAATATCGCAGATATAGGATATTTTATGTGACATGTGACAAATCCAATAAGATATCACAAATCCAATAAGGTATCTTCCTTACTCAAATGAAATTCTTGAGTGGAAAAATATTCTCATAACGAATTTTATGCTGTTACAGGCTAAGCCTACTGGCCACTGAAATATTATAATTATGTTAAGCCAGTACCTAGTAATAAAATATTCACGAAAAATAATCTAATGAAGGGTCTTCTCCAAATTAATGAGGTCAGGTTTTTTTTGTTATGTCATCAAAAAAATCTAAAATTGGAGCATCTAAAAATGGAATACGCAATGTTCAAGCAAAATGGAAAGGGTTACTCGAATTATGACGTCACTGATGGTATGCATCTATGTATGTATTAACTTTTCAGATGCATATATGCGAAGCCTTCGACATGGCGTAATAACGCAGCAAAATGTTCTCTGTATTTTTTGAGTTTGTGGCGTAAAGACTGAGCTTTGAAAGTTTGCTGTCTATATCATTTGGGGATGGACGGACAAGGGGTGAAGTTCCTCCAGTGTCTAAGGAGGATTCTCCGACTGAACGGGTACTATACGTCTTTGTATAGAAAATAGGTAGTCTTTTTTAATTGCTATCTCGTCTCTTGTATGCTCTGTCATCAAATGTTTGTCAGTCAGACACATTATAAAAACACACAAGTAATGTTGAAGTTTGAGAAAGTAGAATTTCGTAAAGAAAACCACTATTATTGAATGTCAGAGTGTATAAACATGTTTCAGTAAAGGTCACTGTGATCAAACGACAACGAAGACGATAATTGTTATAGTCAAGTTTCTTCTAGTACCTAATTAAAAATTTAAATAAAAGTTAAAACCAACTTCAGTTTTAAAGAGACAGTTTCAAAACACGATATTGCGTTATTTATATTTTTTCTGCAGTCCTGAAGACCTACCATGTCCTAATTGTACCTAAATACTTTGGAATACTCACGTTCACTTTTCACGGCAAATGTTCTCTCCGTTTGTTGGTATACCTTCAAGACGAGGACAAGTCTTGTGCAGCGAAAATACTAAGACTTTAACGACTAGACTACTTTAGACTTTAAAGGAACAAAATGACGCCGTGTACATGCCAAGGGACTATTTTCTAGTCCAGTTTCTAATTAAGGATGGTTTCTGCGAAAGAGAAACGATCCTTAATTAACTCAGGATTCAATGCGTAGTGGCCGTCGCTACTACAGCTTAATTTTTATCTTATTATGGTAATGACTGTGGTCTACAACTTATAGGTGTTTACTTAGTGATAAACTTAAAAATTTGTGCAGACATCATTTGGTTTAATTGGACTTCTTTCTGTGTTTACTTCTAGTTTTTTTCTTCTATAGCATGGTACCTATATATCTGTTACAATGACTGAACTGAGCGCAAAGTCACAGTTATTATATTCCCTAATAGTATTAAATCAAGTTGTCGCGAGCGCTGATAATTTCCGGGGTTCAATTTGCAGGTCGAACAAAGTGTTATTGGGTTTTTGTAGCAGGAATTTTGCAATAGCAGCCTAGGGACTGAATCTGTGCCCGATTGATGGAAGTAGGCTTGTCCACTATTACTTAAACATAAGTTTGCTATAAGTACACCTCTGCCTAGCCTTTCGGAGATTACAGGCGTGATGTTTATTTATTTATTTATTTGGGACAAACAAACAGCAACACATTATATCTGCGCAAATAATATAAACAAAGATATAATACAAATGTGAAACTCACACCGTTATCCACAGCATATACAATTAATATAACTTTATGTTGCTATGATATGAAATCAATCATAGCATATAGGTATAATTTAGTACAGAATGTTTGGTTATATCCAAAATGTATGGTAAAAAGGGATGGTTTATTCAAGTTTTATAATATAAACGTACTTGGCAATAATTTAAGCGACTTCAGAAGTCATTAGCGCACTTCAGTCGTCTAAATAAAAAAGTTAGCTGAACATTAACCTATTCTACTTGGTGAACCTCCTAAAGTAAAGGTGCCACGACCATTTTATTTTCATTTATTCAAGCAAACCGTTTTGATAAAGGATTCCGAAAAAATATTGAGCTCGCCTCAATCTTTTTTTGGCAACTTATGAAAATGGTAAACTTTTACTTGAAATACATGTTTTTTTTAATCTATCTATTAAGACAAATGGTTATATTCATAGGCTTCCAAAAATATACAGCAGTTACTTCGATAAATCATGATTCACGAACCAATATTGTCAAAACATACTTCCCAATTTACGTAATTGGGTTAACCATTAGTCATAATATTGAATGATAGGTTGAGGCCGCATACTAACCAAAGCAATCGTAGCGAGAATCCACGACCGTCTCGTTCATTTTAAACCAAGCCGCGTGTTCGCGACAGAGGGCGCCTTCCGGTTTTCTAAACAAATGAATGGCATAGTTATGAACGGTACGATCGCGTATTCGCGAGACCGATCGCTTTGGTTGGATGGCCTTGGTTTTATTAAACCTCTAAAGATCATATTTCAATATGTATTTATAGGAATCCGGCCCGAAATTAATCAATAAGGTGACATTTAGTTAGATACTCACAAATCTCTTTAATGTGCGGGAAGTTTTTACGCTATAAATCTTTGAATTATGCATTGAAAGAAAAATCAAGTGACCCTAAAACGGAATAAGCTAAGGATTGGAATTCTAAAGCTTATAACATACCAGAGCCTGAGGAATTACAGTGTCCCCTGCTTTTTCTTTCACGTAGCGACACGCGTTTTACTTGTGTTAAAAACACGATGTGAATGTGTGTGTAAGCGCAGGAGCTCTCGGTACCGATGAAACAATGCGTGTGTGCTATGTGCTGACGCTGTGTGCTTCACGCACACATAACAGCATGTTTGCACACTTAATTACCACAAGTAAAGCGCGTGTCACTTCGTGACATAAAATACTGTACCTACTTTGCTACACATTACGATAGCATAATTATATCCGTGGAGGAACTTGCTAGTTAAATTAAGTGTGTTAAAAACTTGTTACTTTGTGATGCATTTTGAACTTAAAAGACACATCCCTATAAGTATCAGCAGAATCAGTTATTTGACCCCTCGTTGTGCTATATTGAATCGTCCACCTAAGTTTCAATTTCATTTCTGATGTTGTTGCTAGCTAGCTTTAAAGAAAATCCTGTCATTTTATTTGCATGTTTGTTTTGTAATATTGCGACAGGGATTTTTAATATATTGCATTCTGAATGTTTACTTACAAAACTGAAACAAGACTAATGTTATTTCTGATTCAAATGCTTTACTGGAATTGTGTTGTGCTGACGCCAGCACATCAAGCTACTACATTCTGTCAAATTTATTTTATAGATTTTCAACTTTTTCGCTAAAGCATAAGGTTCAAAGTTGATTGGGAAAATTTGACAGTTTCGGGTAGCTTGATGTACTGTCGTCTGTACCTAAAATGATTTAAAATTTGGTCAATCCACTTAGCTTACTCAGCCATATTGTATGAGGTAGGATAATGTTAAGTCATATAAGCGATGACATCTATCAGCCAATGCTTACTCACCATTTCAATCCTTTCTGTTTGATTAACCAGCTTTTATATTTATTTCTAGGTGTAGGAGGGGCTCTTGGATAAATAATAATATATAGTTAAAAGACTAGGCAGATGATAACTTATTTCTAAGTATTTTTATGTAGGCGGTTATCTCACTGCATCGGACACCGCTCCGGTGTGCAGTGCTGCGGTTTTTAACTTTCACTGTTGAATCTTCATTTTTAAAGGTACAAAAGCCGCAGTGTATAATAACACACTTATACCACATCTCCGTGCAGTCTACAGTCAAAGTTAAAAACCGTAGCACCGCACACTCCGGTGTTCCGCCAAATAGTTTCAGAAATGTGTACTCTATTTAAGTTCTGGCCACACTGACGCAAATCCCGCGCGACTCATGTGGCGCTGCGACCCATATGAGCATAGTTTGACCGATGAAGGATTAAGTATACACGAGCTGCTAGCGCGTCGATTGTTTTATTAACAAAGAAGGCACGCGACTATTTGCTTCAGTTTGAAAACTTCCATAAAAGTTATTTGACACCATCGACACGAGCAAATGTCATCCCGCATTCCTCGCGGAGTTGTAATTCTGTGTAATGAAATATTTGCAAGGAATATCTGTGATATAGAACTAAAACTGTCCGTGTCTATGTACGGTCTCAAGACTGATGAAATTTTCAAGGTAACATAAGAGAGTGTACCTAAACTGAGAGGTGCGATGTGCTTATGTAGAAGCAATTGACATTTACCAATAATCCTGATTTACACGCTGTGATTTAACTGCAAGTGGTATACCATAAGTTGAAGCAAACAATAAAAGTTGCATGATGCAAGTCATTTGCTGCTTAAATTACATTGTACTAGCTGCGCCCCGCGGTTTCGGCGTAGCCTATATGTTAATCTAGGGTGTCAGCTGCCTCCGTACAAAATTTTATCAAAATTGGTCCAGCCGTTTGAGCGTGAAGAAGTAACAAACATATAAACACACACACTCACAAACTTTCGCCTTTATAATATTAGTGTGATAGTGTGAAGTGTGATACCAGAGCCAAGCAACCTGCATGGTGTAAATAGGCCTTTGTTTAATAGTATCTGAGCTCCTAAGCCGAGCTAAAAACGAATGCGAGCAAAGAATAATATGACCCACTTACCAAGTAGGTAACTCTTGTCTCCTATGTAAACGTGTCTAAGCCCCAATTATCATAATATATTTTTACGAAAGCACGTAGTATTTAACTACTCTCAGGACACTTTCCTAAAATAACTCCAACTCCTTCTATACAAAACCCCTATGAGTAAATAGGTGATTCGTAAAGATCGGGTTAGACCAAACGAACAAAATATTAACCACTAGCTGCGCCCCGCGGTTTCACCCGCGTAAATGTCGATCCCGTGGGAATATCGGGATAAAAAGTATACTATGTCCTTTCCCGGGACTCAAGCTATCTCTATACCGAATTTCATCTAAATCGGTCCAGCCGTTTGAGCGTGAAGAAGTAACAAACATATAAACACACGCACACACACACACACTCACAAACTTTCGCCTTTATAATATTAGTGTGATTAGTGTGATTCTACTCCCACTCTACCAAATTCTCTTTGTGAAAATAGGAGACAAAGCATTCATTCGATGCTGTTTTTTTTATTGCTGAATGGGCCCGCTTTTGACCTCGATCACGCCTGATAGAAACCGATGGATGAGGCCTATAATGAAACGAGCGTGCCCAGAAGATGCCTAAGGCACTGGAACTCCCACGCATCGACGAAACAGCAGGCTGCTTGACCCCGGTGGGAGGGTGGTCGCAAACCAAGTGGGCGTTAGCCCTACCACCGCGAGGGAAGAATTGGCCAGTCAAATAAGGTGTTGGGTGTTACTGTCCAGGATGCGCCGAGGGCTCGGTTCAGTTCAGTAACTGGCGGAACAAACTGCGCTATACGAGGAGGCTTCTTAATCATGCATTCCGTCAATCAAACGAGCCTATCGCAGTCCACTGCTGGACATAGGTCTAGTTTATTCTTATGTATTCGTAGATCGGCTATTCGTTGATCTATACAATATACGAAAATATCAAGAACTGAATGCTCTTGCTCTTGTTCAAGTTCTATTTTCATTTGATGAAAGTAACTAAACCCGCCAAGATTTAATTGATTCTAAGTATATTTACTTCACGCAACGTCTTGAAAAGCATTTCCGAGGCTTCTCTTTCACGTAACCTTTTTGACAAACGAGAACATCGTACGGCTTACCTAAGTAAAAGTTTAATCTAGTCTAAGAAAACTTCGTGAATTACTAACAAGTCGTGTCTCATTAGCGTCTTACTTAAGTACTTATGTTAAGTTTGACATTAATTTCAAGCTTCTAAATGTACAGTCGGGCAAATTAATAATTAAGCAAATTGATACCCTACGTCAATTTGGCACGTTATAGCTATTTTATTCAACTGTCAATGATTGACAGTTGTGATTTGAATATACGGCCAATTTAAGCTGGCAGTCAATTTGCTTAACAATTAATTACCCTGACTTTACGTAGTGAAAACGTATGATATTTTAGTACATTATCTTGAGGTATCTTGGTATACTTGACGTATTCTTAACCATGACAACATGTCAAAAATGTTTTTTGTCATTAATTTAATTCAGCCCGATATTTTCGCCGCTTGTCAAAATATAAGCCCCTGTAGCCTCAACTATTTGGGTTTCTGTAAATTAATACCATATTATTCTTATTTTTAGTTGACGTGGGCAGCTATGTACTTGGTATCTCTTTACTCCTAGTAGGCATTAAAAGGGATCATCTTTCTTAGTCTTACTATACTAATAATAAAGCTGAAGAGTTTGTTTTTGTTTGTTTGAAAGCGCTTATCTCTGGGAGTAAGATTTGGATTACAAAAATTATTTTTGTACTCGTATTTGATAGCCCAATCCTTGAGGAAGGCTGTCAGAGATAGCGCTAGGACCCGCGGAAAAACAAAAAGTCACAACGAAATAAGCGAAAACGAAGTGATAGCGCGGTTAGGCGATGCGATGCGACGGGGTGCATCGAGGGAACAAGAAATATCATGCGGACGAAGTCGCGGGCAGAGGCTAGTATACCTATACATCGACAAGAATTATTTTAACTGTCTACAATATCTATTCTATAATATTATATCAATGTGTAGCCACAAAACATATTATTTATTATTTTTTGTAATTGTTTTTTTTTTGTAATATTTTTTCTGGTATACAATAAAGTATAGTTATACTTATAAATACATAAATATTAATTTATTTATTTAATACTTCAAGCACATAAATTTACAGAGGAGGACTTAATGCCATAGGCACTTAATGTCACAGGCATTTCCTAACTTGTAGGCATATTACAAGTTAGGTGAGTACTTAATTGTAGGCAATCAAAATTTTGTCAATGTAGGTACCTACACATATTTTTGATGCTAACAGTACTAATCAAAGTCAAAGTCAAAGCATTTATTTCAAATAGGCACATAAAAGGCACTTTTGAACGTCAAAAATTATCTTAAAATAGAATTGATTCTAGTCGCCCATTCCAAAAGGTAGTTTTCGTATGGAGAAGAACGGGCAAGAAACTCCACCGTTACTCTTTTAAAATGTTTAGGTACAATATTTTGCATGGGTACATTAATTATATAATAACATGTGAGGACGATGCACCTACAATAAAATTACTATACCACAATAGGTAAAAGAATTAAAAACGAAACCATGACATATAAATTAATTATCTGATAGATACATGGTGCTCACATATTTACAAACATGGTACAAGCAAAACGATTTTAATTAAAAAACAAAATACAAGTAATAAGTCAGGGTGTGAGTAATAAATGTAAAAAAAAAGAATAAAAAAAAGACGGGTTGCACTCCGGGAGTGCCGGCAGAAGTGAAAACTTGAATATTAACGTTGAAATAAATCAATTATTAATTGAATTAATATAACTCATTTTTTTTCACTATTTCTGCGTCCCTTTTTTCATTAATAGATGCACTTTGTTCAATTTCCATATTTTAAACACTTTATATACACGAATGTTACGAATACACAGCAGTGTGTCCACGTCCACTTCCACTTCGACTTCGACTTCGACTTCGACTTCGACTTCGACTCTGACACCGACTCCGACTTTGACTTTGACTTTGACTTTGACTTTGATTTTGACTTTGACTTTGACTTTGACTTTGACTTTGACTTTGACTTTGACTTTGACTTTGACTTCGACTTCGACTTCGACTTTGACTTTGACTTCGACTCCGACTTTGACTTTGACTTCGACTCCGACTTCGACTCCGACTTTGACTTCGACTTCGACTTTGACTTTTACTTTGACTTTGACTTTGACTTTGACTTCGACTTCGACTTCGACTTCGACTTCGACTTCGACTTCGACTTTGACTTTGACTTCGACTCCGACTTTGACTTTGACTTTGACTTTGACTTCGACTTTGACTTCGACTTTCGACTTTGACTTCGAATCCGACTTTGACTTCGACTTCGACTTTGACTTCGACTCCGACATCGACTTCTACTTCGACTTTGACTTCGACTTCGACTTTGACTTCGACTTCGACTTCGACTTTGACTTCGACTTCGACTTCCACTTCCACTTCCACTTCCGCTTCCACTTCCGCTTCCACTTCCACTCCATCCAATCCATCCATCCATCCATTGTCGTGTGTCACTAAACTTGGTTCACTTCGGTTGGCGCCGCCGTAGAAAGAGAGGCGGGGGGGGGGGGGGGGGGGGGGAAATCTCTCCTGACGGTCACGTGTCCTGACGCGAGTTTAACATTTTTTACCCATTACAAAAAGTGCTCAACGCCGCTAAAGAAGTTTTCACTTCAAAAAATTTACAATTAAATTAGCAACCAGTTTGATTTTGTCTAGACTCTAGATTGTCCTATGGAGCAGGACCAGCATGTTTCCAAGCGTTCTTATCTTGGATATAATCTTCTAATTTATAGTATGCTTGTTTACAAAGTGTATGTTTAATGTGAGTTTTAAATTTTCTTTCATTTAATTGCAATATATCACAAGGTATTTTATTGTAACATTTAACACAGTACCCCATAAAAGATGTATGTACTTTGGCTAATCTGAAAAATGGTTGATGTATTTTATCTTTATTTCTTGTATTAAAGTTATGTCTATCGCTTATTTTGTTAAAAAGATGTAGATTTTTTCTTACATACATAATATTTTCATAAATGAATTGGCAAGGTACCGTCATAATATTAATCCTTTTAAATAGTTCCCTGAGAGATTCGCGGCGACGTAGATTATAAATGGCTCTGACAGCTCTCTTTTGCAAAATAAAGATGGATTCAATGTCAGCAGCTCGACCCCATAGTAAAATGCCGTATGACATAATGCTGTGAAAGTAGCTAAAATAGACTAAACGCGCGGTTTCTACATCTGTTAACTGTCGTATCTTCCTAACAACATAAGCGGCCGAGCTAAGCCGCCCCGCAAGAGATGTTATGTGAGGTCCCCATTGTAATTTCTCGTCTAGCGTGATTCCCAGGAAAACCGTTTGATCAACAAATTATGAATGACCTTAAGTTTTAAGTTGATTAATTCATACCTTGTAAATATGATGGTAATAAATTATGCAAATACGAATAACTTATTCATATAAGTTAATTTAGGCCCATAAATAAACCGCCTACTTACGAATAACGAAGAGTTTCCTTGTTACTACAGAAAGTTAATTAAAGTAACTACGGTATGTTATTTCTGAAGTTTTGTTATTCCTCTGGGAATTACACAGCGTATATCAGAAATGTATGGTCATATTTAAGGGTGCGGTACAGACTAGCTGAAAAACTTTCCCCATAGGATCAACATAATGTTTGCCCGCCTATCTGTTAAACACCCCACGCGTCGGAGTATTTGAATGGGCGCAGTAAAGTCATTGTTTTAACAATGACAGTGACAATAGAACAATGACACTGTTGTGTACACTTGGTGTACCGTTGACGTTTTGAGCACTTTCTCTTATGTACACTTGGTGTACATTTGACACTTGAGGGGTTTGCAAAAAAAAAAAAATCAGCTGCCATACAAAACGACATGAATGAGACATCTGATTATTTTTATGAGATTACGATGTTGATTTAATAGAAAAAGTTATTCAGTTTGTTGGCCTGTACCACACCGGTAAATATGGCCACACATTTCTGGATCAAACACACACATACAGAGGGGATTGTGGCTAAGTAATAACAGCAGCATGGCACGAGTCGACTGATCAGGTTAAGCTACGCTTGCCGCGATAGCTCCGAGGATGGGTTACCATCTTTACATACCAAGACCCCTCTGTGCCCCGGAAAGCACGTTAAGCCGTTGGTCCCGGCTGTCATTCGTCGATCTTTGACAGTCGTTACGTGTCGTCAGAAGCCCGAAAGTCTGACTACCAGTCTTATCAAGGGGTTTCGAATTACCCAGCAACTGGGTTGTGGAGGTCAGATAGGCAGTCGCTTCATTTAAATACTGGTATTCAACTGCATCCGGTTAGACTGGAAGCCGACAGAAAAGGCCGACCGAAAAGGCTAGGCAGATGATGATTTCTGGAACACGCTGTGTACATCGTAAGGGTTCCAAGTATTTAAACTGTGGGTGCAGGGTTCGTCAAAATAATATGCGGTACAATTTTACCTCCACGGTTAAAATGAATTCTGGTTGCATCAAACTAGTTTTTCGTACTAGAAGTTCAGATAAACTAAACTTTAACTAGTCTAAACCAATTTTCCAGAGAATTAAGTGTCGATTTTTCAATTATGTGTTAGCTTAGTTTTATTTGAAGAATAATTTTGAAATTTTGACAGTTATTTCATACAAAAAATGTCAAACGTTAATTTTATTCCTCGAATAAAAGTTATCTGGCGATGGATAAATCAGCCCATACACAAATAATATTTTACAAAGTTTTTTTTTATGTAATCTTAGCCAAAGTTTAAGAGTGTTCGTTAAACGAGGCCTTGACATTTTAAGTTCCCTTTGTTTCGAAGAAGCCTGAAGGTTTTTTATTTTGATGTTTCATAATATTTTCGAGTAAAACAGCATCTTCTCGCGCAGATATTTGTACAGTAACCAATTGGTGTATATTATGGAGCAGTGGTGGCCACGTGGTAACTGCCGCGACCTACGAGTACTAGGTCATAGGTGCGAGCCCTTACAACACTATAGGCCAATTATGCTATGTATGTCTCTATTGCCACACGACGCTAGTGTGATGGAAGCCTAATCGTTTACTTATTAATTTATTTTTAAGATACTAAAAATAAATATAATTATGCCTTCGATATACAGGGATATTTTTTTATCACCATCCAAATTTTTACATGATGTTCTACTCATGAATATGAACAACTTTCACTATGGGACCAACTCTGAAATCACGAAAAAAAATCAGCTGTTTAATACAAAAGTTCAATACCTACTTGACCAAAATGTATGAAACAGCAGTTTTTTTTTTCGTGATTTCAGAGTTGGTCCCATAGTGACATATTCATAGGTAGAACACACTGTAAAAATTTGGATGGTGATAAAAAAATCTTCCTCTATTGTGCAAAAGTTATATTATGGATCAGGGATGAATGAAAGGCAATTGCATGCAGCTGAGATGAGAATGCTAAGAGCGATGTGTGATATCACGCGAATAGATAGAATAAGGAATGAGTATATCAACTCTTATGTTGATATACTCATTCCTTATTCTATCCATTCGCGTCTGAATTCTGAAGTCTGAAAATGGCACCGGTGGCTGAAAAGTTGTGTAGGAATCGGTTGTCATGGCATATGGCAAAGATAATTAAACCACTATAGTAAACGTATAGTGATTGGTATATGGGTATGTGGAGGAATGAGGAATATGTCGTGAGGAAAGTTTTGAGTATGAATGTGGACGGCTATACGAGAAGGAAAGACCATAGAAAAGCTTTATGGACTGTGTGAAAAATGATATGGCAAAAAAATCGACTTGAAGAATCATCAAAATTCTCATAGAAATGCGGGAAATGGAGATGATTTATGCATATAACTTCGTACATGAGAATAATTACCTAATTTATTATATACTAAAACCTTCCTGAAAGTATGTAGATCACAATAGTGAAAGAATTATCAAAATTGGTTCCTTAGTTTTGGAGACAATCGCTGACATACAAATATACATATGTACATACATACATATGGGTCGAATACAGAACCTCCTTTTTTGAAGTCGGTTAAAAAGAGAGTGAATACCAAGACGTCGACTAATAGAGAATTATGGAAGAAAAAGACATGTTGCGCTGACCCCAAATAAATTGGGATAAGGGCAGGAGAATGATGATGATGCAATTGGGAAAAAAACTATAGAAAGTAATTTATAAATGTAGGTAAACTTGCAAGATTTAACTGTAGATTTGTGCAACCAGAAAGCCGTAATTTAAAACGTTCAAAATCTAGTCGAAATCTCATCTCGGCGACAAACAAATGTCAAAAACTTGTAAAAAATTTAGGAAAATGAGAGACTATTTTGACAGATTGAGACTGAGAATAAACTGAACGATCTTAAAATTACGAGAATTGCTCCTATGTTGTCGATCAGACCGTACTTTAAAACTATTGGCTTCTACAAAGATTAATTAAAATATACCGCAATATTTTTCAACTTTGCATTTTAAAACACCGGTATAATTACTACTTAGTTCACAATTTCACATGTCTTCAATTCTCCTTGATCTTCAGCAAGGTAAAAAAGCATATACAATCTCAAAATAAAATCTATTCAAAACTAGCAACATGACGCGGAATATTTTGTTTATCCAATGTTCATAATAGATGTTTTGCACCTGGCCGAACTAAATATGTCAGTAACCGATTGAATAGCATTAGTAAATCACGTATCTATATTTGCACATGCTTATGTATCTCTAATTTTAACCTTTGGAGTAGTTAGTATTTTCCGGGGAAATTGATTGTTTATCAAATGACGTTTATTTTTTTGTATTGATGTTTATTATTTATTTAGCACAGACTAAAAGACACACAATATACCAGTGACGACTCCATGATAACTGATCGCTCACATCTTTTCAGTTACCAGTGCCACATTCAGACTTCCTCATAGGTAAGTACTCATTCATTATTATACCCATTCGCGTAACATCAATTGCCGTGTTATAGCCATTTTATACAACTGTCAACGAATGACAGTTGTGTTCTGAAATTACGGATAATTTATGTTGGTACTCAATTTAATAAAAAATATATATTTCCCTGAGTTTACCATATTTGGAGGGTAAAATTCCTTAACAGACCTATAAGAATAAAGCAGATTTTAAAACTTACCATAACTAAAAGTCTATCGTGGTTGGGTTGCTCATTAAAGTCCCGTTAACCCCTACAAGTGCAACTAAGCTTAATTTGAACAAATTTATAATAAACCGAGTAGGGGTTAACGCTGGAAATGCAACAGGTTTAGTGCAAAGTAAGCGTTTAATGGACGTACTTAGCGGTAATAGAATAGAACTCGGTTAAATCCGGTGCCTTTAACTTGGTTTCCTATCCATTTGCATAAAATTTTAAGACCTAATATAACTTGTCATACTTTTGCTTCTCCTAATTAATATTTTCGCATAATAGCTTACGCATATTTTTTTTAAGCATAATTTATTTGATCCTAATAAAGATTAAGCATAACATTCTAAAGCATAAATTTAACATGCTCGTTTTATTCCTAACGACGTCAGTCGACGGAGTATTTCTGTCTGCAGTGTTTAAAGGTACCTAACTAAACTGAACCTCGGGGTGCCCCTGACGCCTTTTAATATTATGCGAATTAAATTTATGCCAAAACAAATTAGTCTTCAAGATTATGCCAACATAAACTGTATGCCAAAAAAAATGGCAAAGTATTTTTATGGCAAAACAAATTATACCAAAATAGTTATGCCAAAGTATATTAGGAAAAAGAACATTATGCGAAAAGAAGGGATACCCCTTAACTTTCGGCTATTGCTAATTTGAAAATCTATTTATGTACACTGGCGTTAATAAGTTCTGTAGCAATGAACGTAAAGACGATATATGAAAACTTACCTACTGTACGTAGGTAGGTACTTCTGCTAGGTGAAATTAAAAGTTGTGTCTTGATTTGTAAAGTTCTATGCCAAGTTACGTGTGCTACACAAAATACATGTTCGGAATGATTCGGGAAAAGGTGGTCTACTTAGCTCGAATTTTGCCGAGCGCTCCGAACTTAATTAAGCGAGGGTAGATAGATGCCAAAAAAGTTTGCCTATCAGCACGAGCCGAGTGAAATGTGTAGTAATTGCTTCGGCCAAATAGTCTCCAGGCAAGACAAGATAAAGAAGTTGCTCGACGGACCGAAAATGGCTGAAAGATTTATTGATCGATAAAACAAATAATGAAAAAACCACTCCCTCTCTCACTGAAGCGAAAACTTGATGGATTCTTCCTACCCTCACCATTGAACGCAGACGTGGTTACTAACCAAGCGTCATAATTACGCATTCGGGGTCTGTTAGCGAGCAATGGAACGCAGTATCCTAGGAGTTAAACTCACTGATCGTTTAAAGAACTTGATATGGCGTTCTAAAACTCAAACTGCTGCCAAGCTTACTGGGCTCGCCATTATCTGTCGCATGCCGGAGAAGCTATGGGCTAGAATAACAACAAAGTGGGTCCCATATAGGAGCAAATGGTAATGCGACAGGCCCAGGAGGAGATGTTGGGACGAACTGGACTTTTTCCATAAGGATTGGTAACAAACAGCAGTAGATGGGGATAAGTGGAAGGAAGGAAGGGAAGCTTTTGCCCTGCAGAGGGAATCAAAAGGCTGAGAAATTAATAAATGCTTCGCAGCGGCATTGTTGTTTGACAAAATATTGCTGAATCGAATGCGCCAATCCAAACATGAGTATAGCAATCCTTACTGCTTGCTCTAGTAAACAAAAAATAATTGTTATTGTTTGACCTTGAAAACATGAAGCTTTTAGAGCACGTGATGGCAATTTGCTATGGTAAAAATTATTTCAAGTACAGAGATATGACTGATTTGAAGTGCAGTAAGCACAGAGGATTCTGTACGAACACCTGTTCCATGATAATTGAATTTTTAGTACAGACGCCAGCACCTCAAGCTACTACAATCTGTCAAATTTCTTTAATTGCTTTTCAACTTGTCGCTAAAGCATAACGTTCAAAATTGATTGGGAGAATTTGACAGTTACGGGTAGCTTGACGTGCTAGCTTTGGTACATCAACAGTTTTATGGATATCCAACTGACTTACATATGCACTTAGTGTAACAAAGAATGCTTAATAGTTATAATCTCGGTCCTCAGTAATAAAGATTCTGTGCTACCTACTTTAAATTCACAAAGCAACGCAAGATTCCCAGGAATATCATTAGGAAATAGATATTAATTAATTGTTACATAACATTAGACAACGTGTGTAACTTAAAAATAAACATGATACTTACCTACTCAAATTACGAGCTACACACAAAACACATAATGTTCTTTATAAGGCCGAGTTCATACCAAACGTTTTGTCAAACGCTGAATGTGAGAAAGCATAACGCAGTTTACTGCTTCTCCATAAATATTTAACTATTCATTCATACCAAACCGACAGTATACTATTACGAGCTTATACGCTATTAGTGAGCCTGAGGGCGTAGACAAACTCACATTCTATCTGCAATAACAATGATGGCTTAGTCAAACATGTATGGGACTGACACAAGCTACCGAAAAGCTTGTCCACCTTGTTATCAGTCGTTGCAAAAATAAGAAACGCTTTGAAAGCGATTGTCACTTTTCTAGGCCTCACAATCGCTCGGAGAAGAAGGCGCCGGGGTGGCAACCGCCTTGGCGCGTAATACGCCGAAACCCGCCTACCAATCCAGGTAGGTAGATCTTTGGGGTTGCGAGCGCAGTGGGGACCTGTCCGCCCATCAAGTGACCCCAGGGAAGACGTTGGCACAGTGGTTACGTGCTGACATGCATAGCGAGGCACGAGAAATTGGTCTTTTAAGAAGAACCGAGACCACCCCTATGTGCTGATGGTGATCACCGGGGTAGTTTTAGTGAGGTAAAAATCCCACCCTACCTCCCTCCCCGAAGGTTGGGTGCTCTTTGTAGGTTTAACCCGAAAAAAAATAAGGCCTCAAAATCGGCGGCTAAACGTTTGGTGTGAATGCGGCCTTATAAGTGACAAAGCGGTAGCAGAATAAAAACAAAAGACTATCGTGTTCCACCTCGGGTATCGCGGTGGTAAGTGGGTGTGTGTTAGCCGCATAACTAGGTATCGATTTCCCACCTTTTTGAGGTCGTCTATCTCGCTGGAGGCCCCACACTACGCTTGCCGATTCGCGGTCTCACTCCAGGAATCGTCTGCTTTACCGGCCATCGGTCCTTTGACAAACAGCGATGGGGGCGTTTAGTGTCCCGCAAAATGTTCAGTACTTATGTAAAAATATTTCTAAAGTAGAACAAATTCCTTCAACATAATAAATATGAAGTAGAAGTTTTAAAAGTACGCGCCCCTCCACCAAAATGCGTACAGTGCGGCCGACGAGAGAATGCATTCTTGACACCTGTCAAATTCATACAAACGAATACGTGTTTTGCGAATTTGATCTTTATTAGCTACGAGAATTGTCGCACTGACAGGTGTCAGGAACGCATTCCCTTGACGGCTGCACTGTAAGTATACAAACATTTGAAATGTGTATGTAACAAGCAGTGGCTGGGCGTGCAATTTTAAATTAGACGACCCCTACACATACTTATTAGAACCATATTTTCATGAATACTAAACTTTATGCAGGGTGAAATTAAATTCATGAGCATCCTTTTAAGGGGTCATTGAACCCACCATTGTGAACAAGTTTAACTATGGGACTAAACCTAAAATCACGAAAAAATATCAGCTGTTCCTTGCATTTATGTTCACATAACTCGTCAAAATGTAGGGAAGAGCCGATTTTTTTTTTTTCGCGATTTCAGGTTTGGTCCCATAGTAAAAGTTGTTCATAATGATGATTACAATGACCCCTTAAAAGGATGCCCATGAATTCAATTTCACCCTGTATAAACATCAGAAAGTGTGGGTATCGAGAAACGTACGTACACCAAATAAACGCAGTTTCTTCGTAATTAAATCAAAGTTTTATGTGCTATGCGGTCGTGTAAGTCAATTTACATAATCTAAATCGACCATACATCTGAAATATTGGCTTGGAAAGATTGAAATACTGAATGGGAAAATTGATGTTAGTACATAAAGATATTGTTACGATTGAAACGTTATTCTTTTTAGTTTGATGGATGACTGAATGCATTATGAACCTAGGTTCGCTAATATAAGAAATGATAGATTGCTTGAATAATTTCCATAGAATTCAATCATTATTGCCCATTTTCGTAATATTGACGTAGGTAGGAAAATACACAATAGAAAACAGAGTTTGTAGGTATACCTAATGATTTTCTATTTTATTTTTAAATTTTGGTGTTCCGAGTTATGGGCAAAATTGGATAAAATTGATTATTCCACTTTGCCCCATTGGCCGCCCTACTGGTGGGGCAACGTGGAATGCCTAAAATTTTGCAGTGGAATTTGCCCCACTAAATCGAAGTAGTGGGGGCTTGTTTACATTTTATTAGTGGCTTTATCGTAAATCCAATCTCACTATAAGTGGTAATTTCATTAAAACAAAATTTTAGTCACACGGATATCATATCAGCTTTATTATTATACTAATTTGTAAGATAATACCAATATGCAAAGTTGTTACCACTACCTAATATTATGCATAGTCACGTGGAATGTATTGGTGTATTGCTTCACATTTACTTTTATGACTATCGTTAGCCTGACTAATGGTTTTGGAGAATATCTGGTCAAAGTTTCAACATGGCTATAAAGGTCATTTTCTCTTTTACTACGAGAGCCCACGACCAAAACCATGTCGTATCGTTTTACGGCTAAAATCGTATAAAGTCGTTGATTTATTTAACTACAGTAACGAGTGCACCTTGACTCGGTTTGCAGAAACGCCGCAGTTTTATAAGGCCCATTTCTGCTATGTCAAAAAATAAGGCAAACGGTTTTATCACAACATGTCTGATATTCAGAATGTACATAATTGTGTTTCGTCTTTTTCTTACGAAAAAGTTTATTTTTAGACATTTCGTGCGTCAATGGGGCCTGTCATGAGCGCATTTTCAAAAATCCAAAAAAAAATTAAATGTCTCATAGCAAATTTAAAAGAGTAACGGCATCAAAGGATAGCGGCAGCTTAAAGCATATTTAAAAGGGTAACAGTGGAGTTTCTTGCCAATTCCTTTTTTTTTGTTTTTTTTTTTTTGTCTATAAATAAGATTTTTCAAACGTTATCCCAGTTTCCTTTTGTCCAATTTATTAAAAAAGTGCTTCAATTGCAGTTCGATGGTTTCAGGAAAGCTCCTATTAATTATACGTAAAGTACGCCGGCCGAAGTACGACTTTGTAATAATTTCTGTTCATCGAAAAGTTTTCTAATTAGTAAGGTTTACAGTTAATTTGTCTGATATAATTTTATTCAACATCTGGGAAACTTTTTTCATCATGCCCAACAGTTTTAGAAAGAATGCTATGTTACCGATCGGTAAAATGTTTCAACACAATCTAAATGGATTCAACACATAAAATGCTCACATTTCAACAACTAATGTTCACTTGAAAACAAGATTTTCAGACGATTTGCTAAGGCATTTTTTATGCCTCATTTTTTAACCGACTTCAAAAAAAGGAGGAGGTTCTCAATTCGTCGGAATCTTTTTTTTTTTTTTTTTTTTAATTTTCTCTAATGGTTTCCTGGGTACGTGATACTGGTGTCTGAAAATTGTGTTTTCAATATGTAAAATCTATCGTTCAACTACCTACATACTAAAAAAAATCAGACAGAATGCTATGAGACAGTTTGGTATTTTTTTTTTTGACATAATAATTATCATATTATCTTCGTAGAAATCAGAACAATAAAAATGTATCGTTTTGCATTAGTAAACATTTTTGACGACAGTTAAAAAGATACCTACTTAACCATTTAGGATCATAATGGACAATATACACTGGGTTGTACATAATAAAGAGTATTCTATCTTCTAAATATGTATCTGTTTTCGTGCTAGAATTAAGTAAAAGCAATGCAGGTACGGTCTACCATTATTACTATGCTTTATTGCACCAACTATAGTGCATGTCTACAGTGAGTTATCTATAAAATGCCGTAGTGTTTTAAATGCTGTATTAACAAGGCACCCCGATTTTACGAATTCTTTCGTAGTTATGCAAGCGAGAGGCGCTCAATTGAATTGGTTGCTGGTAACAAAAGTCTATGAAAACTGTATACGATAACTGTGTATGGTGAATCTGTGCATAAATTGAATTTTCTGGATCCTTGTGCTGTTTATTAAAGCAAAATCTATGAAAAATTTCCCTTATCCGCGTGGTTAGCACAATACAATAACGTGACATCAACCGTCGGGCAGAAGCCTACCAGACACAACACCTGTCTAGCCGGAGGATCCTCCTTTTTCGATGGAGAATGAAGAACTTTCCCCCTTGTTCCTTA
The DNA here is from genome assembly GCA_945859645.1 of Amphipoea oculea. Classification (NCBI taxonomy): domain Eukaryota; kingdom Metazoa; phylum Arthropoda; class Insecta; order Lepidoptera; family Noctuidae; genus Amphipoea; species Amphipoea oculea. The sequence continues at coordinate 11,010,696 of OX243876.1, forward strand.
TAAGTTGAATTATCGGTATGCCGCTCGTCGCCTGTCGCAAGTCGGTTTTATAAACAGGACCCTTTTTTTTGTGGATCAAATGACCCTTCCCGCTCTGGGTGGAGCGGAAGGGAGTGTCAGATTCTTACTGACTAAAACCCACCCTTGTTCCTTCCTTAGCCCTTTATGTTCCAGGTACGCTTTCGGACAATCCCGCAACATAAAGAGGACCCTGGACTAGCTTTTACTTGGGCAAACCGGTTTTCAAACAAAATACGATCGGGAAACATGACGCCGTTGGTCCGTCGTAGCAAATCACCTGACGTCTAAATCTGTGTAGGAGAAACGCTGATGGCGTAAAGCCGGTTAAATTAATGACGCCTCCAAAAGATATGCTGACTTAGATTTTCCTGAATTTCGTTACATAAAGCCGGAAACTGTCACCTACATTGCAGAACAGTCATTTGTTTTAACTGTGGCGTAAATTGACCATGAAAACCTGATGATTTAATGGACTTTTCAGCCATAACTCTCTTACGTACAACAAACAGTAAATGGGCTGTTTGCCAGACATTTCCACTGTAATAAAGCTTGTTCAATTCGAACACAGATGCGGTACAACAGTGCATTGGATAGATATTATCAGCGGTAATATAAGTGACGTCTAAATGGTGTATGTGTCTGTTATTACATTGTAAACAATATCTTGATATTCTCAAGTAACTGTAAAGCGCAGTTTACACAAAGACAACAATAGAATTCAAACACGTGTTCATTGTTTCTCTCTTCATTTCTTATTTCAAATACTACTGCGTTTCATGCAGAATATTTCCTGTGTGAACTACGCCTTAGGGCGTTCAAATTTTACTTCAAACTATTTTGATATAGTTCCTGATAACTTAGTTAAGAACCATTAAAGCATTAAAATAGCAACAGTTGATGGAGGTTTGAATTCATTGTAATAACACGAATAGTTCAGTTTAGAGTTCTAAGAAGTTTCCACGACATTCAGAACAAATTAAACTAAGATGGTATCCCATAACGCATAACTGTTATGGGATCGTCTTTTATGGTGAATATTAATTTAAGGATGGAACAAGTACACTCACACCACAACCATATTAAATAAAGATTTGAAATTCTAAGGTAGATGATTTGACAGACCTTCAAGTATCTGACTATTCGCAGTCACTGTCAAAGGTATTCCCATGGTAACCAAAACGCTCTCCAAGGCACACATAGGTCTCAATGAATATGAAGTGTGGTACCTAACTTATCTAAGGTCCGGTCCGGCTGCAAAAAATTCCAAAGATGTAAACAGCAATGGCCGCTCGAAATTTAATAAAATCGATATATTATAAGAACATTTATTTTAATTAATGTTTGTTTTCGTCTAAGTCTCCGTCTAGTCCAAAACAAACATTACTTAAAATAAATGTTCTTATAATATATCGATTTTATTAAATTTCGAGCGGCCATTGTTGTTTACATCTTTGGCAAATTTAGCGCGGCCGAACCTTATGTAGGTACAGGACCTGGAGCTTATTACCCGCTTTTCTCTATGAAACGTAATACAGTCGCTTTTGAGGATAAGTATAACCCACATGGTTATTCTATGGCTTACTTTTGTCTGTTCTCATTTTTACAATTTGTTGCTATGCAGGACAGATACGATGCAAATCCGGTGTTCTAAAGTGTGACTTATAAATTCATACTAATATTTATACATGCGAAAGTGTGTCTGTCTGTCTGTTACCTCTTCACGCTTAAGCCGCTGAACCGATTTAGATGAAACTGGTACAGAGATACTTTGAGTCCCGGGAAAGGACATAGGGTAGTTTTTATTCCATAAATCATCCTTTAAGGGGGTTTAAAGGGGGTGAAAGTTTGTATGGGGAATCAATAAAATATGGTATAGAGATAGTTCGAGTTGTGGGGAAGGATATAGAATAGTTTTTACTGTCGAAATTATAACTTAAGGGTGTAAACAGGGGGGTGGACATTTAAAAAAATCGTGAAACCGCGGGGCACAGCTAGTTCAAAATAAAAACCACACAGTGGAAAAAATGCCAACATACCAAACTACATAGTTAGCCAGTTCCACGATGCACTTCAAATAGATATGGGTAATTTAAAAAATACCCACGCCCGCATATCTGTTAGCACGACTAGTTTTGTTCAGAGAGTACGTATTATAATCCAGAACCACACTTTGCATTTAAATAGGAAGATTTTACTAAAAGAGAAGTTTGCTGTTAGAGCATTTAACAAGAGGTAATTTAATTTTACTAACGAGCTCTTGTAAAAATATTATAATAGAAAAATCTGACTTGGAACACTGCTTAAGCTTCCACGCTTTTAAAGAATAGTTTGCATTTGAATATAAGCTTTTTAAATAGACTTCTTTAGTCATACTTTTGAGCGTAGTGATGCATTGTAAGATTTTATGATCTTCAAGCCATTAAATTACACAACCAAAATAAGGTACTTACCTATATTTTGGGTGTATAATTTAATAGCTATTGTTTGAATTACAAAGAGGCAAGTTAACTTTGTACAAATTATTGAGTAGGTACAAAATCATATTTTTTATTTTCCTTCTAAAAAGGTCAATGCTGCTCATACCCTCGATGCCAATTATACCCCATGCATCATCATAATGTTGACATTACGGATCGCCATCATTAGGGGGTTCCTTAAATATTATCCAGATCGTTAATCAACATCAGAGGAAAATGTTTATGTATACATTTTACATACTGCTAAATGCGAAATTATAGCTATAATAGCTATAAGGTCCCATTAAAATAGATGGAAAAACTTTAAGAAACCATTTAGACCACCAAAATAAGGACGATGGTAAAAAAATATATAAGAAAAACGGATTAGAAAGGTACTTATAAGAAAAATAATCAGCTAACAAAAATACACTAATGTGCCGGCAATTTATTATTTTAAGTCAAAATAAAATCACTTCAATCTGTGTTCTTTTTTGCTTGGATATCTTTGGTACTGAGTGTTAAAATTAACTGTATATATACGTAATAATTACCTATATAGAGAGGGAGTGCTGACGTGTTTAAAACAATTTTGAATGTTAATTCATCTTATCAATCTGTTAATGTCAACTGCTAAACATACTTCTCTTAATGAGCAGTTTAATGGTCTGGGCAAACTGAAGTGAATCCCGAGTGGGATGCGGAACAATGCTCGGTCGCATCGATTGTGCCAATTAACTTGCACGGAGATGTTTGCGGGCCCTATCAGAATACCAACGCTGCGACATTTATTTTTTTAATGTCGCAGCATCATGCTGAGATAGGAGCCTTTTGGCTTCGTAGAAGACTTTCTGTTTCATTTTTGGTTTTGTTACTTTTTTTTTATAAAACTTGGTTTTTTATTTTTTTACTGTGTTTAGTTTGTGATCTTCCCGTACGAGTTGCAATAAATACTTTTTCTTTCTTTCTTTTTCTTTGTTTAAACTGGCGTTCAAACATTATAACAACCGACGCGCGCAGGCGCGTCTCGCGTCTCGTGTGGCCAGAATTTTCCCGCTGAGATTGATGATTACATTTGTTTTCAGACAGGAGATTGCTTCTGCCTATCCTCTTTATGTAATCTCTTTATAGCGGTTTTCGACGCCTACGGATAAGAAAAATGTGTAACTGACTCGCCCTAAAAGTTGTTCGATAACCAAAGCGCCAAAAATATTGAGGGATTAGAAAGGGTCTGTGTTGAATAAAAAGTATAAGTTTTCTCTCGACACGTGGCAAAATCGTACACGTGTTGCTGTCCTTCGAATATTTTGTAACGGGTTTTGTAAATCTCATAGACATTTGAAACTTCAAGGCAATTTCAAAAATTCTCTTCACTAGGAAAGCCGTCAACATTGCGTTCATGGAATTTAATTTACAAGCTATGTAAAAATGTTAGTAAACTTGGCTCACCTTCCAAGAATATTATTTTGATGAATGAACAACGGAATGTGAAAGGCAGAAAGTGGATAATACCTATTAGTATCAAATAGATCCGTTTATTTCGTTTGTAAACGTTACAAATGATTCATGTCTATACATGTCTTGTTTGAAAAATAAAAATGCTTCTTATTGAGACACATCGTTGATTTATAAACTATTGTACTACAGTATTTTTACATCACGAAGCGACGCGCGCAATACTTGTGGTAATCAAGGGTACAAACACGCTGTGAATGTGTTCGTGAAGAAGAGTAGCGTCAGCATATAATACACACACACACATACTTCCGACTTCGCCTATGCCTCGGACTGTACCAGGAGCTTCTGCGTTCACACATTCATAGCGTGTTAGTACACTTGGTAAACATAAGTAAAATGCGGGTAATAAGATAATAAAAATACTATTCGAAGTTAAGTATGTAACTTTATTACTTTAAAGTCCAAGAAAAGTTAAAAGGCACTGGTTATAGACTTGACCTTTCGAAGAAAAATTTTGTATCGGTCGTTTTGTGCTGTTCTAAACAATGTTGTCGACAAGAAAAAAGAACAACATTACTTTTGTAAGAAAAAAAAAAATTGCAATCAGTACCTGTAAAGCGTACAGGTTCATGAAAGTAGGTTTAAACAGAGAAAAGCTTTTTTGAAGTGAAAACTTCTTTAGCGGCGTTGAACACTTTTTGTAATGGGTAAAAAATGTTAAACTCGCGTCAGGGCATCGCGTCAGGACACGTGACCGTCAGGAGAGATTTCCCCCTCCCCCCCCATCTCTTTCTACGGCGGCGCCAACCGAAGTGAACCAAGTGAGACACGACAAAGATGGCCGAAGAAAATGACATTTGACGTACAAATGTTTGAAAAGTAAGTTTCGTAAACAATAGTACTTCGAGGAGCCGCAATTGTATTTAATTTATTTTGAACTTCTGTTTAACCAATTTAGTTTATTAATATATACCTACCTACAATACAAAATAGAAGCGACGAAAAATATAACGAAGCACATTATAGCAACAAGAAATACTGTGGGACATTGCTGCTTTTGTGTGAAAACAATGCTTCCGTGTCGACCACGGAAGTTTACACCCTGCAGGGAGATGCTCCAGTAGGGTGTGGCTGTGAAGCTATGTTGCAAAACATGCTCCACGTCCTATCCTGCCTTATTTGTCCTACCCAAAACATGCAGTCAAAGTGACCTCTGCGCTGCCACCGACGACAACGTGGAAGTGGCAATATTTTGAGCCAACAAGATCTAAAGTTAAAGGGAAGAAATTTAGGGATTAGTTCATTAATAAAAAGCTTGTATACAAATATCAGTTTATTTTTATAATACTTGTACGCACCGGGACTTACAGCTTAGTACGGCTGTTATTCCAAATGCATACAGTGTGGCTAAGTTTGTAACAATTGAGCCTGGTATCTATGGTTACCTCACCCTACTGATTATAAACCTACAGCAACTACTTAACACCCTAGTTATCCTAACACCCTAACCTATCATACAAGCCTACGGGAGACCTACGGGAACAGACAGAATTTGGGTAGGAATAGGGGTTTGTGTACGTCGTGCAATGTGTACACAGGAAATAGTTTTGTCATTGCCGGTCCCACAGACTCATAGAACTGGTGATGGCTAAAGGTGTCTTGGCCATAGTGAGAGGAATTATGGAAGATGAATCAAAATCTACTCCAGCTTGATGACTAATTTATTCATTTACTAATTACTAATTTATGTGGAACGAATGTATGTCGCTCTTGATGCTGACGCTGGCGTATGTAACTCTTGCCTGTTCACGGCTGAACAATACTCTAAACTCTAATTTGGCTTTTAAAACTTGTGCAAGCAGAACAACATTTTTAAAATGTTTGCTTTTCATTTGCCATCTGTGCCATCTCTTCTGTAGGCCGTTTCATTTTCTGCTATTCGTAGTGAAGCACCATCCTTACTAGTCCTATTGACCTGAAATACAAAACTAATGTTATAAATTCTTTCTCTTCATTATCTTATTTATACTGATTTAATTAATCAGTAGCGGCATCAAAATAACAGTCATTATTATTCTTATGGCGGGTTTTTTTTTTGTTACAATGAGTTTTGTACAGGCAAACGAAGTTCTTCGTAAAATTGTAAATTGGATAGGCACCTAATTCGTAAATCATGCCAGGCTGCCCCTGTTTAGCGTTAGTGCTTGTGTCAGTGTTTTTATTTTCTATTATGGAGACCTCTCCCTGACCATTTCTTCCAAAAAATCTAAGGATTAGAAGCAAAAGCAAGCATGAGTATAAGAAATTGAGAATGTTTACAAAACATAACTTACTTTGAACACATTTTAGCTGTAACAGTAGGTACACACCTTATCCTCCTCCAACCAATATTCAATTCTTTGCCCTTCATTGCAACTAGTCTCCGGTCTTAATTTCATTTATTTTAAATACAAAAAAAAATATTCAAAATTTTTTAGTTTGACACATACAATATCAAATTCATTCATTGACATATTCATATTGTTTCCATGACGACCATGACGTTGTCGCGTCAAAACTGTTGAAACTGTAGACAATAAAGTAGTTTTTCATACGTAATAATGTCTATGGACACAAATATTCGGTTCGTAGACAGATATTCTCGTATGCCGATTTAATGTGTTGGCCAATTTGTTGGATGACTTCATTATAATGGCAACATTTAGAAGTTGTAGGACATTCTAGTTATAGAACGTTTATGAAGCGTTTATGAATACAAAATTTTATCGAATGTTTTAAAGGCCTATTGAGCATTTTAAGTAATGAGTGGTTTAATTAAACCTTCAATAGGCTTTTTTTATGAATAAGACCGAAAGTGTTTAAAATATGGAAATTGAACAAAGTGCATCTATTAATGAAAAACGTGACGCAAAAGAAAAAAAAAAGTGACGCAGAAATATTGAAAAAAAATGAGTAATATTAATTAAATTAATAATTGATTTATTTCAACGTTAATATTCAAGTTTTCACTTCTGCCGGCACTCCCGGAGTGCAACCCGTCTTTTTTTTAATACAAAGTTGGTACTGCTATACTTTTTTTAGATAGTCACAATTTATAAGGCGTATCTGGTATAGTATTTGAATCTCACGAAGCGACACGCGCTTTTCTTGTGGTCAACAAGTGTTTAAACTGCACGCTGAAAATGTGTATGTAAGCGCAAGAGCTCTCGGAATCGTCCTAGACAATGGCAAAGTCATAAGTAATTTATGTATGCGCGTGTGCGTGTTATATGCATCCGCACATTTGTAGCGTGTTCATAAACTTGGTTAACACTAAATAATTATTCTGCTTTTCGGGGCGAAGACAAATCCAACAAATAAAAGTTCACAAAAATCGGTCCAGCCGTTCTTGAGTTATAGTGTAACTAACCCGACTTTCTTTTATATATAAATTAACATGAACATCGGTTAATACGAGTAATAAAAACTTTGGTGTTGCCATTACCTATTTAATTTGGCACATGTGTGAGTCGATTACCTAAAACGTTATAGTTAATGGCACCCTTAAAAAGTTAGATATTAGAGCAGTTTTCATATCTTGATGCTTTTATCGTATATAATATATTTTAATGATATCATAATGTTTATTTATTTATTTAATTAAGGTTCACTAACAGTTGTTACAGATGTTATACAGATAGGAATATACAAGTAATTCTGTCATGTTCATAATTATTATATTATAATGACGTGAAAAAAAAAGTTAAAAAAAAAAAAAAGGTAAAAGTTTATTTACTGAAGTAAATAAACTTTTTGCTTATGGTAAGCAGTCGTGAGTTTATGTAAGCACCTATGTGTATGTAAGCTGAATAAACTTCTTATTTCAGCTAAGGATGATTTATGTTGAACAATTGTTCACCTTTAGGTAAGGAACATTGTTAAAGTTAGATAATTGGAAGATTCTTGGTTGCCGGCAGCTAATCCCTCTTCCCTTGATAATGTTGCTGTAAAACTTGTGAAAAGCTCATTTTAACACCTTAATCTACTTATTATCTTTTGAACCAACTTCTGAACCAACTGAACATTGTTTCGAAAAGTTCTATAACGTAACTTTGACGATATCTAAATAGGTATTTAGGTATAAACGTACCTATATAGATATCTAAAGATCGTTTTAAAACGTTTTCTCATCCAACAATAACTAAAGTTATCTTAGTTAAGTAGCTGTCCTTAGACTTTAGTTAACTTTGAGTTTGTTAGTTATAACATTTAATAAAAATTTTAAACAAACGAACCCAAACGTTCGTTATCAATTACTTACCTAAATGAAAAGATCATGAGTCGCGCAAAATATTCAATTTGAAGCGGGTTACATTTTACGGTTAATTGGATCAAAATCCCATTGAAAATGTCCTTTGTGAAACACTTTTTGACTAACTGTATTGAACATGAATAACTGAAACTAAATTAGCTCAGGTATTTTGATCGCGGCAATTTTTCTTCGCGCACTGTATGTTCAACGCTCTGCTTAAAACTTGCATTTTTTGCGTTTAGGTCCTGTAGTCCCCCTACAGGACCTAAACGCAAAAAATGCAAGTTTTATAATGCCTAAAAGTAAATGATCGACTACAGAAAACAAAATGAACAAAATATATGATATCGTTCAGTATATGAGGCATATAGAATCAAAGGTAGCTAAGTGCCTCCATGTAAAATTTTCGGGAACCGAAAAAAACATTTTTCTAATTTAAGAGTCAGGGGTTTTCATACTCTCTGATTTTATTCTCCATCTTAGTTATTTTTTTGAAAGTGTGGCACTTAGCTGCCTTTGATTCTATATGCCTCATATATGCTAGTTAGATAGTGTGTTAAAAATATAATGTAATTAATTTGATACGATAGAAAAAAGAATATGAAAATACCTCTAAAAACTTTATTTTCAAAATAAATATCATACTAATATACATACAATCATTCTGATTTTTAGTCAGATTTTTCCACAAGCAACATACTACAGCACTAGTGTTTTAATTTTTTTGTCCGACCAATAGATTTTTTGTAAATGTATAATTGCTTCATCTTTTGCAATAAATTAGGTACCAGCGTTGCGTCATTGCGCTTCTCTGTCTTGTCTATGCAATCCAACAGTGACCGCGCTGTAGTCCTCTTAACCCACGTTCGCACGGACGTAAAAATATTGTGAATAGTGTGATTTTATCGGGCACTGGATTTTCAGCTGTCGGTGTTGAGCCGAGCATTGAGAATCCAACAAAGTACATTCCAGCGCGTCAAAAAGCCACACTGTTGAAATTTCAACTCTTGGCGCTAGGCAGTGCGATGAAAATCCAGTGCACGAAAAAAATTGCCCGTGCCTACCTGGTGTTATTCTGCAGGTGCAATCGTACATGGGCTTATTCTATCGTTTATCTAGGTATAGGACCAAAAATAAGAAGACTTTGGCATCTACGGATTCCGAACTGGGTCCGCGATGTGGAGTTAGAGCCTATGTCGCAGATGTGAAAATTAGCCTGGGTATGTCAATACACCGATTTGATTTCCTAAATCCTAAATAATTCAGAGTAGTCTTTCAGCCTTTTAAAGAGGTAATTCACTAAAACGGTAAAAGCGAAGGACAATATTCGTTGTAAAAGCGAAGTTTAACATCGCGTCGAGTAACTGATCATTACTTAGCATATTATTGTATTATCATACAGTGAGACAGAGGATTTACTCGTTGTCTGTAAATAAAACATGTTAGTCTTTTAATTTAATATTAGTTTTTAATTAGTCTTCTCCGTTTTTAATTTAATATTTTAAAATTCTAAGCACCTTTCTAGCTTAAAACACATGTTCTACCTAGTTCAGCAAATGAGCAACTGTGACCTCTATAATTTTTAAGTTATGTTATTGTAAATCTGCACCATTTTTATAAATAACCTATATCTCCTCAAGCGTCAAGTGTACACCAAGTGTACATAAGAGAAAGTGCTCGAAACGTCAACGGTACATCAAGTGTACACAAACACAACAGTGTCATTGTTCCATTGTCATTGTTAAAACAATGACTTTACTGCGCCCATTCAACTACTCCGACGCGTGGGGTGTTTCGACAGGTAGGCGGGCAAACGTGTGAGAGGATATTATTATTATTTTATCTCCAGAACGATCAACTAACCTTAATAGCTGAAGTTCATTAAGATGGATCTCAATGAAGTACTAAGTTTGTTATCTACCGTGTGGTCTAATATTCTAATTAGTGGCGTGTATAACATCTCTACCAGTCTGCCTTAAGGGAATTGCTTAAAGATTTATGGGTTTTTGGATAGTTTACAGGCGCAGTTTACATGGGTTGTAAATAGTGAATGGCTTTCTTGCTAAATTAAACACGAAACCAAACAGAATATTAAGTAAGACTGATTATCCACCAGTTCTGTAGGAGGGAGCTGTGAAGAATTCACCAATACCAGAGCTAGGGTAAAAAAATAAAACAAACGTATTGGTAGAATTTTCCTAGTTTATGACTTTCCTAGCGCGGCTGTTTGTAGATAGCCAAGTTTTTTTTTTAACAAAATAGCTGCTGCAACTAGAAAGACACGTATTTTTTTATGGTTCACCTCTGTGTCACCACACTACAAACACACACCCCTGATACACTAAAAAAGGTGCATATAAGCAAAACGAAATAAAAAACACGTCTATACTGTTTTCAACAACAATTTAAGATTTCAATTATAATAGACAAAAAATATAATAGCATAACTAGTTTGTTTATTTTTAGGATACAAATATTATGATTGATAAACTCCGTATTTGAATAGCTAGTAAATAGCCGTCTTTAATGTTTTTATTGCGTGTTTCTCGATCTCTCTCGCCGATTATTTTTACCGACTTCACAAAAAGGAGGAGGTACTATGTTCGGCTGTTTGTATGTTTTTTATCATCATTATTATTTTTATTTTGTATGTTTGTTCATCGAATACTCCGCCAATTGTCGATGGATTTTCAAAAATTTTTTTTTGTTCGAAAGAAGATAGTTCTGAGGTGGTCCCATTGTCACCAAGTTAGGATCTGATGATGGGATCTTAGAGAAATCGAGGGCAACCCTCAAATTTTATAGGGTCACTTATTGTTTTTCGCATATTTTATGAAGTATCTTGTTTATTTGCGTATGGTTGTCAACATCTCAGGTAGCTGGGCTGATGATGGAAGGTACAACTCCTTAACAGTAAGAAGTTACTCAAACAGGCAAGGACTGTTTTAGTAAATTGTTTTGATGTTTGATAGGGCATTTGTCACATTTGGTCTCATGATCATCAAGTCATGACCTGATGCTGCAGTCAGGATAGTCTGCAGAGTACCTAACTCCTCGACAACTAACAGCAGATATATCGTGTTTAGGCTCATTGAAAAGGGCTCGATGTGTGGATAAACGTACTGTTAATGAGGAACACCGAAGTACCTACATAGAGACCTGATGCTGAAGCCAGGAGCATCAGAAAAAGTACAAACCTTGAAATAACAGCACCGTAGTCGTGTTTGGGCTCATTTTAAACAGGACTAAATTTTAAGTTCAATGCAATGTTGACATAAGTCTGGCCTGATGCTGCAGCCAGGATTATCAGCTTCTAGTCTAAAAACATCAGGTCAGGATTTGATGATGAGATCCTGGAGAAATCGAAGGAACTCTTCAAATATTATAGGCACACCTATAGCGATTTGGGTATTTTTTATAGTAACTCGTGCACTTGCTCTCGGAAAGCACCATTTGGTGAAGTGGAGCTGATGATGAAGACCACAGATGGCCACCGGAACTACTCAATAATATAGTCTAAGTATTTCACGGGTTGCGATTCGATTACTTTAATATAAGCTAAGCAATTCATGCTCGTCACAATGTGAATGGTGATATGGAGCTGATGGTGGACCTGGAGAACTCCTCAACAATTAACTTCCCTGCATCGGGAAAACCAATATTTTGTTTATAAAAGGCGATGATCACTAGGCTATTGTAACTTAGATAAATTATAAGCAGACCCACTAAAAAGCGTGAAATAAAAACTTTTTAAGAAAAAAAAAAACCGACTTCCAAAAAAACACTACAAAGTGAAAAATAACTTTAATTTCGGAAGTCGGTGGCAAAAAACTAAAATACAGATCCAAAGACACCGACTTCCGAAATTAAAGTTATTTTTCACTTTGTAGTGTTTTTTTGGAAGTCGGTTTTTTTTTTTTCTTAAAAAGTTTTTACTGGTTTACTGTCAGCCTGCATCATCGTATTGTTGGCTTTTATTACAAAACCAGCTGTTGCCCGTGACTTCGTCTGAAATCCAGCATTAAAAGTTGTGTATATCCTTACCCAGGTCCTTGGTCTATCTGTGTGCAAAATTTCATCCAAATCCGTTCAGCTGTTTCAGCGTGACAGCATAACAAACAAACTCAGTTTTGAGTTTATAATCGAAGTTAAGATACTGTACCTACATTAAAAAAGGATGTAGTTTAAAAAAAAATACTAAAAACGCGCTTATATCACACTCTAAATAAAATAATTAAATTGATTGTATTAGTTACGAACGTACGTAGTTACGTTGCAGCTTGTGACTGCTTTTATATCTAATGAATAATTAAAAAACCGCACTGGGCCCGCGTGGTAGATTACGGCCCAATCCCTCTTACCGAGAGGAGGCCTGCGTCCCAGCAGTGGGAACATTATAGGCTGATTATGTATGTGTTATGTAATTAAAAAACGAGTCTAGATAGCCTCGTTCTTGCCAGATTAGGCGAAGAAGGCAATACATCATTCGAACTGGAAAATATGGGGAGACCTTTGTCCAGCATTATTACACGTATGTTACATTTTAATTTAATTTTTACATTACACACATTTTATACGAGTATTACGCTAGATTTTGCCCGCCTCTTCGCCCGCGTGGGGATCGGAAATTATCCCACGAAAACCAGGTTATAATAAACTATCTGTGTGCCAAATTTACTCCAAATCCTATTAAAAGCATAATATTAATGATTGAAATACTGTTGTGAATTCATGCAAGTCTAGTAGGTACTTTTTGTTAGAATACTGCTTAGAAAGTCGGGTAATATTTTAATCATGATTCGAAAGACACGTAACGCCACCTAGCGTCCTAAAGCCATTGTGACCGCCGAAAGTTATTGTTCTTTTCCTTGGGACAGTATTTTTTTTTTGGATAAAAGGTATTCCATGTCCTTTCCTATACTCCTGACAACGTTTATGCAAAATTTCATGATGATCGGTTCAGTGGATTAGGCGTGAAAACGGAACAAACAAACAACCTTATTTTCTCATTTATAATATTAATATAGTTAGGGTTACATTGATTAAATTCAATTTGTTGCGACTCCGCAGCTCATAATTCAATTTGAAACTAGTCGGGCAATCAAGATTAAAGGCTTAACTGTAATGCACGTGTAATGAAGCTCATGAAAGGTATTATAAAATAAATCCTAATTAGGGGAAAGGCGGCATAAAGTGTTGATATAGTTACGTTGCGCAGATGAAAGTATCTTAGGCTGATAAAGTGGTAATTTTTTTTTAAATTTTTAATTTTAAATTAGGTAGATACCTAAAAAAAACTAAATTAGTTTTTATACATACTAACAACATTGGTACTAAATTTTAATTAGCTAATACTCATGGTATTAAATAATATTTTACTCATAGAATAAGTTATTAACTGCGGCTTATGGAAACGTGTTTTCGACTAACTTATGAAAATAAATTCAAAGAAGATTGTTAACCATGAATATTCAATTAAAACGATTTGTAACTGACTAAACCGACTTCAATGGAATCTCTGAATAAACTTTAAATCTAGTTCTTTGAAGAAATTTAATTAAGTAATATTGTTATAAATTAATAATATGCAATGGAATAGTTACTAGCTAGCAAATGTAAAACACATACATAATCATCTTAACGACTGAAATACATACATAATTATTATACTGATTTGATGATTAAACAATGCGACAAGTTTATAAAGTTTTGACAGATTTCAAGCAATCCCGGGAATCAATGCCGCAAATCACGTAGTTTATATCACAATATTTCATCATCATTTCAGCCGAAAGACGTCCACTGCTGGACATAGGCCTCCCCCAATTCGACCGGTTCTGTGCTTCTTGCATCCAACGAATTCCCTGCGGCCTTCACAAGGCCGTCGGTCCACCTTGTGGGAGGCCTTCCAACGCTACGTAATCCGTCTTCGAAATATGATTAAATTATCATTATTTATAAAAAAACACAAATAATAGAAAAATCTGATTGGACACTCATAAATAAAGTTTTAAAACCCAGAGCCAGTTAGACGACCACTAAAAATTAATCCTTATGTCTTCCTAGTTGAAACCGATCGAGTATATTGCGTAAACGGTTCCGTATTCGGAAATTTTATCGATAGGATTACTGGGAACTTTATTTGTTTGTTTACGTGATCGCTGTGTTTTGGTTCACCGTACAAGGTGATAAAGTAAATGAAGATATATGCGATCGCGCTAATTGCATATCTTCATTTACTTTGTGTTTGTGAACAATAACATGCATTTTTGGGAACGTGGCGCTACTAGCATTTTTTTTTTCAGAAATACCTCATGTTTGGCATACCACGCCACGTCTACTAACACTCAAACTAATAACTTAAAATAAATGCAGTGCTTTTGTTTTGTTTCAGGAATTGTTGGAATTCAAGTGACTTTGCTGAACTGGCATCCCGTGTAATTGGTTATTTATGGTTCAAGCCCAAATGCTGCAATAACGTAAGTAAGAGCTATTAGAATCATAAATTAACATTGTTGTAAAATTAAAACTTAGATGGCAGTGGGTGGGATGGCACATTACTCGCAGAACCGCCGAAGGTTTTAGGCCTCCCGCAAGGTGAACCGATGACCTTGCGAGGACCACAGACGTCCGCGAGATGCAAGAAGCGCAGAACCAGTCGAAGTTGTGATGATGGAGGCCTATGTTCAGCAGTGGACGTCTTTTGGGTGAAATGATAATGATGATGTTGTAAAATTTATATCTATCGGTAGGTATCGTAATACGGCGGCAGGTTTACCTAAATATTTATGGTCAGAAACACCTTACTTTATTCCTGATCCCTTGAGATGTTTGTAATTTTTAGACACATTTCAGGCATTTATTTTTCCAATACAGTTCACTAACCTTCATCGATTCACCACGTCTCGTTGATTGATAAATTAAACCATTTATAAGTTAGGCATCAATCAATCAACCAGATAACTGAGGAACGATTCTGATTTGACAGGAGAGTCAAACACATAAATCTAGAAGTTATATCTAGTTGGAAATAAGACTGATTAATTAACGTTGAGATTTTTTTTCGCCAGTATATCAGCCGACGTTGACGATCAGACTTCATGAAAATTCTCTTCTTCTTCGGATATTATTTGATCGGTCCACGGTCATCGGTGACCCTCCCGCGTAGCCACATCATTTACTCGGCTAATAGACGCTCTATGGAGAAATTATTCCGCCTTGAGACTTAGCAAAATAAACAGAATTCTAAACTGCACTAGTGCTGATAGACGTTATTTGATGCCGTGTCCTTGGAGTATGGAGAATTTCACGGATTTCATGGAGAATTTCCTCAACAGTAAATTGGGAGAGATTGGTGATAGTAAAAACTTGGAGTATTAGTAGAAAGGAAGACACTGCTGCTTATGCATCAGACGTAATCTCTCAGTCGCCTTTTAGGATACGTATCTACTGGAAAATAGACAGCCTAGGTGCACTTTGCAAGGAACTTCATGATGCCAACTCGCAAAATACAGCGACTAAATACCAGGAATGGATTTTTGGGTATCTTAAACTAAACAATGTTCTATTTATTAGTCAATATTTAAGATGGGAGATAAGGAACCCTAATCTATTCAAATTCAATAATATGAATAATGGTACTCGGCAATCAAATAAAACGTTTACAATAAATAAGTATTTTTTTATTCGTAATAACTCTGCGACAGTCATATTTCAATGTCAGGTTTCCATGGGCCTTGATACTTTTTATTAGAAAAAATCTTCTACAATATTAAGGCATACTAAAATTAGCTACTATGAGCGCCAACTGAGTAATAATTGGGACGGTGACATTGTAAAATAGACTTTAGGATTGCTCTATAAGGTTGTTGATTACAAATAACATTTTTTTTTATAAAACTTTCATTTCATGACCAGGTATGCTGCGACATTTTTCACTATGTTAGAACACTGGATCCTAATAAAGTTTGTTTGAAATAGATTTGATTAAATTCTATTAAATAAAAACGAAATCGCTCATTTGGAGAAACATCGACGTAACTGGTAGTTTTTTTACGTCTATGCTTTCCTAACGTAAATATGTATGCTTTCTAAGTGATTTGGCATATTTAACTCATTTTTGGGAAGATACACATTTACGTCGATGTTTCTCCAAATGAGTGTATGTATAATATTATATTGTGAAAAAAGTGCTATATTTTTTTAGTATCAATAGACGGCTTTGTTACGTTGCATTTTTGTTTAAGAAAAGAAAACACTCGGTATAAACCAACACTCAGTAGTGATATTAGGAAATTTAGACGGGTAACAACAGTCATGTTTTACATTTTCTTAAAGATGCCTTGAATTAAAATGTTTTCTCTAATCCAGGGTTAGGGAAAACATTTTTATTTAAGGCATCTTTCTCTTCTTTAGTCACAAATGTCGCTAAATGTCTTAGTGGCTAAAAATAGCAAAAGAATTGTTAATTTTTCTTTTCATTTATTCTATTTATTAAACCCTCTGCTTGTCCTACTGGCAAGGATTTCGGGATAAGGAAAATATATTTATATATATAGGCCTGTAGACCAACGGGGTGTTTGCGTAATACACTCAGAGCATTCATTTTGACAGTTTAACAACCTTCATGGCGTTATTTACGTTGTTGACCAAACAAATGTTTCGAACTTATGAAGCAATGGATTAGCAATATTCTTCAAAGTTATTCAAATTTAGATTGATAGAGTGTTACGCAATTAGATAGATAGATAAACCATTTATTTGGCGCACACAAAATACAGCATAACACACAAAAGTACAACATTAGATGATAACCCACATGAATAGGGTGATCATTTTTATTTTTAAATTATTGACTTCCAGTAAAAAAAATTGTTTTGCTTTTTTAAATAAGCCTGAATTAGTTTAGATACACTATTAAATATAAATTTGAAAAAAAAAACCTACACATAGTAAAGTGTAAAATGATGTTACTTTGCCTAATATCCTTTGACCTGATTGATCGAACCGTTTTGACTCAAAGCTATTATTTATACGTCATCACGCCATTAGGTACCTTTTCGACACAGACTGAATTAAATAAAACAGGGAGAAATGTGAAAAATGCCATATATCTAGTTGTTGAACGTGTTAAACTGTTTCATTTTACTCTTTACAAGAAATGAATGGTATTGACATTGTGAGTTCGTCCATGAAGTATTATTGGTTTTTTATAATTTTTCATTATAATTTTTCAAAATGTGACAGTACTTTATCAATACAATCGTGATCGTTAATGATACAAGACTTTTTGCAATTCTTAAAATTAATAAATTATATAACGCGCGAATTTAAAAACCCTTACTCGCACTAATAGCTGAATTAATTTAAACGAAACAGCAATTAACAGAGTGATTATATGTTCATCACCCAACCAAAACAATACATAGGTATAATTTTGTGATAAAAATCGCTTTTATAACAACAATTTTAATGGACCTGTCTAGTAGACCGATGGCGGTGGCTGTATTTCTCTAGACATTAGCCCACACAAATTGAGAGGGCGTCAAACCTTGGCTTAATGGCTTATACGGATTATACACGTGTCGACTTCTAGCCCAGTGTAAAAACAAAACCCACCAAGCCGCAGGTGTTATCATGCCAGCTTCAAAGTAGATATTATTCAAAATTTCATCGATCGTATGTAATTTGTAGGCAATCGCTTGCCACACGAAAGTGTTACAAATCATCCGGCATTTTTCTGTTCAATGTGACAAAACGATCAAATCACATGCTATTTTTATCGGCTGTGTAAATGTAGCCCAAATAGGACCATGGGGCCTAATCACTGTGACATTCTATCAGCGATAAAGATTATGGAAAAGCCAAAAATATTTTGGATTGACATAAGTAAATGAAATACTTATGTCAATCGTGTTGAAAGCCGTTGTAAAGTTAAAAAAAAACTGGCCAAGGCGAGTCGGACTCGCACACGGAGGATTCCGTACAATATTTATGTACGTTTGCCCCGCTCGGCCCCCCAGAATTTGCGATTTAGGTGTGCACCATTGCAATGTACTCGCCTCTAGGAGTATATGTACCGGTTTCTTTTTCAATGTACCTCTGTACTTTTGAAGAAATATGCAAAAAAAGGGGGCCGTGCCAGCCAAACGTTTTCAGCACGGCCCCCGTGTAACTTGAAAAATATATAGCGTATTAAGAAGTTTCATAAACTCAAGGAATGTACTTTATTAACACGTTCTATGTACCGTAACAGATATTGTGAATTCGAAATAACAAATAATATGTGGATAGGGCCCGTGCTGACAAAAAAAGAAATAAGAAAATATGTAAAAAAGACAAAACAACCTTAGCCAAAAACTATTAAAAAGTATTCATGTTTGGCAAGTAACATATGTACCGCATTGGTTTCTCATACTACTTGCTAAATAAAAAAAATAAACCAATTTTAGTTTATTCAGCACGGCCCTCTATAGTTGCCTATATCTTTTTAAATATGACATGTTTGTTTACAAAATTCGACTTCCTGAATTATGTATAGGAGTACATTCGTTCCAAATAAATTGCGATTATGGTGTATTAGTATTTTAAAAGTTAAATTGGATCAAAAATATCCTAACATACAACTGATGAATACTTTTTAATAGTTTTTGGCTAAGGTTGTTTTGTCTTTTTTACATATTTTCTTATTTATTTTTTTGTCAGCACGGGCCCTATCCACATATTATTTGTTATTTCGAATTCACAATATCTGTTACGGTACATAGAACGTGTTAATAAAGTACATTCCTTGAGTTTATGAAACTTCTTAATACGCTATATATTTTTCAAGTTACACGGGGGCCGTGCTGAAAACGTTTGGCTGGCACGGCCCCCTTTTTTTGTATATTTCTTCAAAAGTACAGAGGTACATTGAAAAAGAAACCGGTACATATACTCCTAGAGGCGAGTACATTGCATTGGTGTATACACCAATAGAATTTGCGATTTAGGTATACCTAAGTCGCAAATTCTGGGGGGCCGAGCGGGGCAAACGTACATCAATATTTAACACTACATATCGTCGTTGTCATACCAAAATCTGCCATGTGCCGTTTTTTGAGATTTCAAGATTTATCGACCTACAAACACAGTTTACAGTGACCTATAAGCTGTGGTCAAAATCTTGAAATCTCAAAAACGGCACAGCAGATTTTGGTTTGACAACGACGATATATAAAAAAATATACAATTAAGTATTTTGTGAATATTTCAAGTTTCTATGCCATTATTGATATCGAGCAAAAAAGGGCAAAAAAATCGCGTTTGTTGTATGGGAGCCCCCCTTAAATATTTATTTTATTTTGTTTTTAGTATTTGTTGTTATAGCGGCAACAGAAATACATAATTTGTAAAAATTTCGACAGTCTAGCTATCGCAGTTCTTGAGATACAACCTGGTGACAGACAGACGGATGGACTGACAGACAGCGAATTCTTATTAATCTGTCAAGCTCCGCTAATGAGACACAATTGATTTTCTATTGTTTCGTCGCCGATCGGCAAACCGCGCCGCTTGACCGGTTAATAATAGGTTCCCGTTTTTACCCTTTGGGTACGGAACCCTAAAAACGATTGCCACTTGTATAAAGTATATAAATCTTACTCGTATAAAGGGATTTTCAACGTTGAAAATCAGCTCTCGTACACCCCCTACACATGATTATTAAACATAGATGAAGCTTATCGTCCGGGGTAAATCACACAGATTGACGTAAGTAATATTTCTTGAGGCTAGCCTTAGAAGCGTGTCATCCACGAGAGAGTTTCCTAGAGATCATGTAAAATTGTAAAACGGCTCTCTTAGAGCTGACTGTCGTGTGTACAGACACCAACACATCAAGCTACCCAAAACTGTCAAATTCTCCCAATCGAACCTTATACATAAGCAATAAAGTTTAAAATCTATGAAAGAAATTTGACAGATTGTAGTAGGTTGATGTGCTGGCGTCTGTACAAAAAAATCACAAGAGTACCTTGTCAAGGTAAATGTAAAAGGACTGGGGAGGTACTATAGGTGTGTTGTTCTTGATGAAAAAGCACTGTATATTGTACAGGATGTATCAAGACCCACCACATACCCGTCAACTATGCATTTTGTACATCAAACTAAATTAAATTGCACAAAAATAATTGCTGGGAAACAACATTTATTTTTGCTGTGAAAATTTGCTGTGGCCGGTAGTGCGCAATGTAACAGCTGATGTAAAACATGTTCTTGAAAAAAGTCGTACTAAAACAGTTGGAACTTTGACCTTCAATTACTCAGTAATCTGAAGGTTCCCCGGTATGTTCCAGTAAAAAAAATTATCACAATGACGGGAAAAACATGTAAATCTCGGCTTCTGTGAGGGTATTTGTACACCCGTTCTTGTTGATCGACATGATTTCTGTGAAAGGAAACAAACAATCGTTGTATGGTCTGACATTTTCAGTATATTAACAGTCGTTTTCTAAACAATAAACGGTTGTACTGTTTGAACAAAACAAGGGGTTTAGAATGGTTTATGTTAATTATCAAAAAATATATCTATCCCTTTCTGTTTGGTGTTGATATTACAAATAATCAATTATTACCTACCTAGTAGTAGTATTTAGGTAGGTAGAAGGTACTCATTTTAGTACATATTTTCAAAATACAACTAATTGTTATTATATTAATTAATTCTCAATTCAACTCATTCTCCTCTTGATGCTATGAACAATTACTTGTATTTTGAGAATAATTTGAGTGAAAGTTGATTATTTATGTTAAAGTCAACATTAGTCAGAAACTCAAAAAGTTTTTACATAGTTATGTCTATAGCCGCTTAAATGTAAATCACAATAGGAATTTCGATAAACTTCCTCTAGATAATCCTATTAACTAAAGTTTTGAATTTCAATGGGTTGAAATTTTATAGTGCCATTGAAATTATTTGAGAGATACTCAACAAAACTTGTTAGAAGATAAGTACTCTATTAAATACCAGTTTCACTAATTAATACCAACTAATTTCGAGAGCTACTTGAACTAGTTTCAATTTAGAGATAATTACCAAAATATTTTCTACCGTTTAACTAAAGTAAGATTTAATCTGTCGGTAATACTGTATAGTTACTATACTGCCCTGATAAGCCGAAAAGCGCTAACTCAATCAGAGTAAGTTTTGGGAAAAAACTACTTTTTGTGAATGGATTTTTCCCACCTTCAAACGGAGGTTAAAACTTCTTAGTGGTTTATTTTAATGTTTTTAATTAGATATCGCTATTTGGCTTATACCATTAGATGCGAAATTATTCTAGCTATTGAATGGTATAAAAAAAAACTGAAAGGGCGTATCTCAGAGATAGCACCTTTCGGCTTAGCAGGGCAGTATAAAGGCCCCGTGCCCTTATACAGGATGAAATTTTAATCACTGTTTTCCTCTCAAGGGGTCATTGTACTCTTATGAAAAACTTTTACTATGCATAACTCGTCAAAATGTAAGGAACAGCTGATTTTTTTTCGCGATTTCATGTTTGGTCCCATAGCAAAAGTTGTTCATAATGATGAGTACAATGACCCCTTAAGAGGAAAACGGTGATTAAAATTTCACCCTGTATAACCAACCGGGATTATCAATGAAAAGCATATTTATAATAAATAACTTATTGAAAACTTTCCACTTATAAAAATATTCTGTGATTTATATCTGCGATCTTTAAGATATTATATTAATTTTCATATTTTATTGGGTAGAGCAAGTAAGGGAAAAGAGAGTGCACCTGTGTCTGCGCACACACTTGTGCCCCGAAGGCCAGTCTCCGCTGAGATTGGTCAGTATAGAGAAATTTTGATTCCCGGGAAGGACTTAGGATAGTTTTTATCCCGATATTCCCACGGGATCAAAACTTATGCGGGTGAAACCGCGGGGTGCTGCTATCGTAATAAAATATATTTTCTAAAAAATTGTAAACAAGAAGTTCTTCTTTTATTAACTGTCGTAAATGCTTTTAAAAGAAAGAAATAAATTAAAGTAAAAATATATTTTTTCACGTAAACCTACACGGGCACTTATGAATCGTCAAAAGCTAGTTGCACGGTTCCTATTGATCGTTGCACTCGTTTAATAATTATGGAGAAGAGCATATGAAAGAAGAAGATTTTTATTTATTATTTATTTATTTATAGTTAATTAAAACGGTAAAACACCAATTAAGTACATTAATTAACATGGACACAATAATTACGTTGACAGTAATATAATTTAAAACTAACGTAGAACAGTGGACACCCTTGTTATTGCAAGTGAAATGTTTACAATATTGCTATGTTGTTCTGATGAATTGTCTAACCTGGTTCTAAGAAGGAAATGCTATTCTACTCCGCCCTTGATCTTTAACAGTAAGATTAACAGTAAGATTATATTTATATACTAGCTTAGAAAATATTTTATTTCTCTTTTGTTTATTTTTTCTCGCTCTCGTCTGTTAAGGGGAAAGCGATATCTAATTGATATGTTATGAAATAGTCATTCAATAGTATATGAACTAAGAGGATTGTATTGATGATTTTAATGATTATAGTCTGTAAATACATACTTGTTAGGGTTAAAAATCATATTTTGTTCAACATACAACCTGACACTGACCTGCAAATTGTCAAAAAACAAAAGAAAATTTGAATTTCGCAGGCTACCTTGCTGCTTCTCTTTGAATGACGTCCTTTAACAAATTTTGTACAGGGGAAAGGGGAAGTATGTAGTAATGAAATAAATTCTTGTCGTCCTACTAAAAGCATTTTCGCTCTCAACCCTTAATTTCCGTCTCATATAAATAAACATGACTGGAACAATTACGTAACTACTTAGGTCCAAAACGGAGTGTTTTGGTTTATCACGGAAAACTTTAACGATTACATCTAAATGGTGTTATACGACAATAGGCCATTTAAAGTTACGAAACAAACTGTGTAATGTACCCTGGTCTGTTCACTTGAAGAAACAACCATTACTTAAACAGCGGTCCATAGAAATTTTTTGTGTACTAGTCGTGTATAATTTGCGAGGACCCCGTGGCGCGCCGAAAAAAAACGTTCTGGGACATTCGAGAGGATGTCACGGGGGGAGCGGGGCATATGAGGGGAAAAGTATTGTATCAACCGCATAGCATAGCATAATTAGCCTGTAATGTTCCCACTGCTGGAACACAGGCCTCTTCTCTGAGGGAGTGGGTCGTAATCCACCACGCGGACCTAGTGCAGGTTGGTAGATGTCACATGTCTTCGAATTTTTGGTTCTAGGACATACCGGTTTCCTTACGATGTTTTCCTTCACCGTTTTGAGAGCAACGGTGATGAAATAATTTACACAAAGTAAATCACTTGTCAGGGTTCGAAATTACGACCTGAAACCCGTAAGTCGTCAGTAACTAGGTCGTTAATCAAACAAAAGAACATTATTTCTCAGAACGTCATCACGCCTGTATTTTGTATTGAAGGGTTCGGTTAAACTGTACCTATACCTATGTAGCACCTACGCTACGAGGGGAACTATTATACTTAAATTAAACTCCTGTCGGGTTTCATATCATATTATTTTAGGAGTATTTCATTGAATATATAAAATTAGCTCATCATATTTATTACACGTCAAACCTACTACTCTCAATGACACATGCTTAAACGTTCGAATGGAATATGCCTTCAAATATTACCGGCCTGTCTCGCAAAGAGGTCTCTACAGTACACCTAAATCAGTTATGTTTAAGTCATAATTATATAACAGAGGGTGAGCCTATTGTCATCAACCGGGCACAAATCCAGACTACGGACTGCTACTGAGAAATTTCTGATGGTAATACCCATTAACACTTTGCCCGGCTTGGGAACACAATCTTCAACATAGATATTCCACTCAGAACTCTGATTTCAACGGCACTTTACTGAACCACACCTGCGTGAGCAATTCCACTAACCACACTGCAACAAAATTTTGCTCAATGCAGTTCGGTGGAACAGTTTATCAATATTATTTACAGTCCCCGAACGGCGCCTATGAAAAATATTTTTTTAGTGATAGGATGTTGTTTTTTGTTCAAGGCATACCACTAGACCAACAAAGCAGCCAAAACAAATAACTTTATTTGTATCTTTCCTATAGGTACCTACACCTAACTACTTTAACGGCAAAGTTTGTTTAGGCATCAGGTAAACAAACCCATTTTATATAAGTGCCAAAAAAACATCACCTTTTATTTACCGATACCTAGTATCAAAATCTTGTTTACGCAGGTCGTAAAAAAGAAAAACTCTGCTATCAAGAACAGATGGTAGACATAAAAATGACCGCAGAAACGATAAATGAATAACATCATGGAATATTAGCGATTTTATTATCGTTTTCAATTCAGTAACACATTTAGGTCCAGTTGCAATACACAAACCTAAATAACATTTAAATCATCATTCCGTCTCCGTCATCTTTAAACGATTCACAGAAACAGAACGATTTTGAAACATGCTTATATAGTGATTTGTAGTGCAAGTTTCGATAAACCATACAAAATGGCTCTCTCGACCACATAAATATGAGATATCGGATATCGGTTGACTGGTAGAAAATGCCTATGGCATTAAGTCCGCCTCTGTACATTTATGTGCTTGAAGTATTAAATAAATAAATACCTATTGTCGAAATAAATTGAAATTTTTCTAAGGTTGAAACTACACAACTGTCACATCATAGACAAACAGACCTTGTTGTTTTATGACGTGCAAGTGAAATTCAACCTTATGGAATGAAGCAGTTATGAGGTTAACTATAGGAACAAACTTGGAAGTTACAAAAATAAAAAAAAATCAAAATCAAAAGTCATTTATTCAAACTAGGCTGAGAATCAGCACTTTTCGAACGTCAAAATTACAAAAGACAGTCCCCCAAAACGCCCGCCCTTCGCCACTTCCTAGTGCTTTCGCTGGGGAGAAGAAGTGACGGAACAAACTCCCCAGCAGCACAGCTGTCTGTTCAGTTAGAAAATAATTAATTTTATACAATACTATGTATGCAAAGTAATTAACATTACAGGACACAGAACCTTAAATTAAATTATTTGCCATAGGTTAACTAGCCACGCCAATATACCAACAAATACAATAAACACTATACGTACTCAAGCAAAAAAAAATTAAAAATATAACCAAAAAAAAAAAACTTACTGACCAAATAAAAGCCTCCAGGTATAAAGGGCGTGACAGCTTACATATGTATGCAATGCTGGGTTCTGTTTACATAGCTGTCACTTGAAGTCACAAATGATAAACTAGGACCATCGAAGTAAAATAAATAAACAAGTTATTACTACTAATAACAACAATAAAACCATGGTCAGCAAGACGACCAGTCACCACAAGCAGCACCCGTTCACGAGCATAACGCAAAGATCAGCCATTACCCCCCTCGCCATATTTGAGGGAAGGAGGCAACCCGACCCCCGACGCTACCGCAAGCAATGACATCTAAGGGAGCATGACGAACTTGCTGCCGGTTGCTCAAGCAAGAAAAATAATATGATCATTCGTAGAGGTCGCTAGCTAACCACATATTGCAATCAACTCATTAAAAGACATTGAAATGAGTAGATTATGTCAATAATAAATTACAATAAAATTAAACCGAATTGACTAAAACTCTCAACTAAAAGAAACAAAAAAATAAAATAAAAACAATTATATAAACTCATATAACCTGTCAGTAAGCTAATTCTGGAGAAAGAACATAATAATTGTCATGAGTTAATCAGGGCGACCAACTATTCTTATCGTTTAAGTAGTCGTTGATGGAATAGTATGCTTTTGAACAAAGGTTGGATTTTACTTGAGCTTTAAATCTATTAAAAGGCAAATCTAGCAAGGAAGAAGGTAGCTTGTTATAAAAGGTTATACCAAGCCCAAAAAATGAGTTATGAACCTTATGAAGCCGGTGAAAGGGAGCACGTACTTTGTCCTTATTTCTAGTGTTAACATTGTGAGTATCACTGTTTTTAGTGTACAAGTGTATATTTTGCCTAACATATAAGATGTTGGCAAAGATGAACTGTGATGCAACCGTGAGAATACCAATATCTTTAAAAAAATCTCTTAGAGAAAATCTGGCGCCTAGCTGGTAAATCGCTCGAACAGCTCGTTTTTGCAGGACAAATACATTTTGTATATCAGCGGCTTTGCCCCACAGCAGAATACCGTAGGACATAACGCTGTGAAAATAACTAAAATAGACTAAACGAGCTGTATCAACGTCAGTGTATTGTCTTACTTTCCTGACGGCATAGGCAGCCGAACTGAGCCTTCCTGCTAGGCTTGATATATGTGGTCCCCACTGAAGTTTGGCATCTACTGTTATTCCCAGAAAAACTGCCGAGCCCACTGTTTCAAGCACCACTTTATCTAAGACGATGTTGGGTCCTAGATTTCTAACATTTGGTAAGGCAAACTTTACACATTTCGTTTTCTTGGCATTGAGAACTAGGTTATTTGACGAAAACCAATCCGTAACTATTGATAGTGCACTGATAGTGCACTGTTTACGTCGTCAAAATCTTGTCTATTCCTGTCAACTTTAAACGCGTGGAAGGAACTCGTAGATGCCGCTACAGAGCCACAAGCAAGAAACTTGCGTCGTGTTAATGCAGCTTTGAGATTAATTTATTTGGAGTTCTTCCTTTTTTAGGGTTCCGTAGCCAAATGGCAAAAAACGGAACCCTTATGGATTCGTCATGTCTGTCTGTCTGTCTGTCCGTCCGTCCGTATGTCACAGCCACTTTTTTCCGAAACTATAAGAACTATACTGTTGAAACTTGGTAAGTAGATGTATTCTGTGAACCGCAGTAAGATTTTCACACAAAAATAGAAAAAAAACAATAAATTTTGGGGTTCCCCATACTTACAACTGAAACTCCAAAAATTGTTTTTCATCAAACCTGTACGTGTGGGGTATCTATGGATAGGTCTTCAAAAATGATATTGAGGTTTCTAATATAATTTTTTTCTGAACTGAATAGTTTGCGCGAGAGACACTTCCAAAGTGGTAAAATGTGTCCCCCCCCCCCTCTAACTTCTAAAATAAGAGAATGATAAAATTAAAAAAATATATATAATTTTTAATACGTCATAAATCGAAAACCGCAATTTACCTTTCACAAAGTTACAACGAACTAAAAGAACTTTTATATTATGTTACTTGCTGCTACGGAACCCTTCATGGGCGGGTTCGACTCGCACTTGGCCGGTTTTTTTCCTTTCCTTTCTTCTTGATGGATTCCCACTCAGGTAGAATTAAAAGACGAAAGAAAGAATGTACCTAATATTGAAAACTAGTTATTGCCCACGACTTCGTCTGCCATCCAGGAAAAGTAGTTTAATATGTCCTTACCAAGGTCATGATCTATATGTGTGGCAAATTTAATCGAAATCCGTTTAGCCGTTTTAGGGTGAAAGCATAACAAACATACAAACAAACTCACTTTCACATTTATAATATTCAGTTAGGATCCTTCCTTTTGCAGACTTGAACAGCCAGCTATGTTGTTTTATTAAAACAAATAGGTACCATGTTTTAGGAAAATGTTTTTCCGTTTGAGTATTTGTTTGCTCTTTTACCTCGATTTTCTTGGAATTCTTGGTTCATGGGCAATTAATTATGTGAAGAAAGATTGGTACGTAATAATAGTTTGTCTTTCAGATTTATTTGCTATCGGAACTACCACTTACTATTTTGTTCAAGCAAAAGAGAACTAGTCGGATAGTTAGACACAATAATACTTACCTGACTCGGTTCCATTGAGGTAAGAACTCTAAGAAATCAAACAACTATTATGATTTCTTTACGTTTATTCCAAGCGTACGTCTTTACATTACTTCAGAAGGGCAATTTTAGTAATTTTAAGAACGTTCACAGTCAGATCTCAGTCTCAATCTGTCAAAAATACCTCTAAATTCCATACATTTTCACAAGTTTTTGACATTTTTTTGTCGCCGAGATGACACTGCGACTAGATTTTGAACGTTTTGAATTACGAGAATTGGCCTTCAAATATATTTACTGCTTTTTTCGAAACTAAAACCGCTAACAAGATATTTGACACCTCATTCTAAACTCGCTTGACTGTTCGATGTATTTAGAGTTATTTTATTGCCACTCTGCACGACATAACGTCGACTTTAGCAGACAACCTTTACAGTACCTACCAACAGCCTACGCCTTCCGAAAAGAACAATACATTGTAAAATAATATTACTTGGAGAAAACTCATGAGCTTATTATGGTAACCGTTGTGGTGTTCACTATGATCTCTTATTAAGGGCTTAGGGTTTAGAATAAAACCATCGAATTATCAGTAAGTACACAACAACCCAAAGGGAACGTCCAGTCGCCACGGGGAATAAAGCGCTACTGACTGACTGTGTTGCCAGTGAGTTGTGTGCTACATTTAATATTACATCACAACAATTATTGATACAACTAACTAAAAAAAAAAACGCCCAAATGCGATTATTTGTTGTTATAGCGGCAATAGATATACACAATCTGTGCAAGTTTCAACTGTCTACCTATTACATACGGACGGACGGATGGACGGACGGACAGCAGACGCTTAGTAAGAGGATCCCGTTGGCATCCTTTGGGTAACCAAAAGAAAAGACCAAAATATCTACAATTTTTAATTTGAATAGTACTAACAGAACTATTGTACCACCTTAAGGTGGTTCAATGGTTTACTTTATACAATTAATTGTGTTAAGACTTAACAAGTCTCTATTAACTTCTCTCTCTGTTAACTTGTGGCATCGTATTTTAAACTTTCGTCTACCTACATGTGAGACTCATTTGAATAATTGGGTACTTACTGCTTTCCCACCGTAACTTCGCTACCGCAACAAGGAAGGAGGAAACATTTGAAGGACTTTTCATACAATTAGTACCGCCCTAATGAGCGTACATTACGTTGCCTCATTATTTATAAAAACCGCCTTTCCTAAATTTTTCCCACGTTCGACTTTTTTAAAACTGTACTTTCATTACACTTGTGCGTTTTAATAAAGGCAAGGAAATTCATTGTTTATCAACTACTAGCAGCGCCCCGCGGTTTCATCCGCATAAGTTTTTATCCTACGTCCTTTCCCGGGAGTCAAACTATCTCTATGCCAAATTTCATCTAAATCGGTTCAGCGGTTTAAGCATGAAGAAGTAACAGACAGACAGACAGACGCACTTTCGCATTTATAATACGTATTTATTAGTATATGGATAGTTCGTGTAATATTCAAATCACAATTGTCAATCTTTGACAGTGACAATGAAAGGCTATAACACAGCAAATTGATGTAGTGCGTCAATATGATAAACAATCAATATCCCTGACTTTACGTTTTGTCATGGGATCTTTGGCCAGTTTCTAAAAATCATCATCATTCTCCTGCCCTTATCTAAATTTATTTGGAGTCACTTCAACATGTCTTTTTCTGCCATACTTTTCTATTAGTAGTCATCTCGGTAGTCACCAGATTTTAAAACATAATCAATATTACGCATTATCGAATCTCATGTCAGAAGTTCACGACGAATAGCTATCACGAGATTCGTCTGCAGTTTTATAAAAAAAAAAGTGGTGTTGTCAAAATGTCCTTTTCATTCTACGCGGTGTCCTCTGTCAATGACAGTTGCAATACCTAGTTAGTCACGTCCGCCCAGGACGTGGTATACGTGCCGTTGCATTTCATACCCGCCAACCAGAGACATAGTTAAAAAGTTTCACGTTCCTATAAATTTACAGGCATTCAGCAGTTCTAGTAAGCAGCTCTTTGCTCTATGCAATCAAAATATGATACAACTATGTAATTCAATAAGAAAACATTTAAGGTAAAATATGCGTTTTGTTATGAGCAGTGGTGGCCCAGTGGTAGGTATTGGCCTCGACCGAGTTGTAGATTGTGAGTTCAAACCCAGGCAGGCACTTTACTTTCTGCATTTAATTTCATCACCACTGCTCTCAAAACTATGAAAAAACATCGTGAAAAAACCAGCATGTCCTAGAACCAAAAAATTCGTAGACATGTGATATCTACCAACCCGCACTGGGCCCGCGTGGCGGATTATGGCCCTCCCTCTCACCTAGAGGACGCCTGTGTCGCCAGCAGTGCGAACATTATAAGCTGATTATGTATGCGTTTTGTTTAATTTGAATAGGTTTTTGTGAGCAAGTTTAATTGCTTGAATACGAATGAAATGCAGAATTTTAAATGGTTTTTGACCCGACATCGCATGATGATAACATGATAATTTATTATGTGTCAGTGTGGTCAACGCTACTTGCCCATATTTAACTTAATTCTCTAAAGCACTTAATTTTTCTTAACTTTTGTCAATGTATCTGTTTTTGCATAACTGATATTTTTTATATCTACGTATTATATTTCTGTATTACATTATTGTTCACAACGCCCTCCACTACAGTTCCCGGCGAACCGCGTCAGAATCAATAAATGTTGTGTTAACTTATTCATCAAAAAAAGCCGTGCCATATAAAATTTATGAGAAAATTAATTATATGCTTAATTTCTTTTTTCGTGAATTTTTCCCAAGTTTAATAATTATTCTGTTATTCGGGGCGGAGACAAATCCAACAAATTAAATATCACAAAAATTGGACCAGCAGTTCTTGAATTATAAATGGTGTAACTAACCCGACTTTGTTTTATTTATATAGATGTAAGATAGATAGATTATAATTATTCTCGGTACAGTCACTTCTTTGAACTCAAAGCTAAAATTTCCAATATTATTTTAGATACATAATCCACTTATCCCCCTCAGGGGGATTTTTAGGGGAGATTTGTGGAATAAGCCTACCTAAGCGTAGTTAACGTAAAGGTAGACTTGTATAAACACGGGACAAAATAAATAGAAAATATAAACCTTTTTTCAGTAAAAACTACATTAATAACTTAATTATAATTTATATATGTCTAGTTGAAAATGATAAAAGTAAAAAAACTATAATACTCTTTACTTTTTTTAAAGAGAGGTTCAATTAAAAACTTTTAGAATCAAAACTATGGCTGGGCAAAACAACCAGCGCTTGCAAATACCACAATCAAGAAATTACCTTATTTCCAATTTAATCTATGTACATATAATTATGTCGTGGATGGATGGCGCTACAGTACAGTGGACAGCGCCATCTAACAATTTGAATGGTAAACGAATAATCATGTGATCGAAAACGCAAGCAAGCCCTACCGCTTGGACACGATCGTCTGTGGAGGGGATGCAGCGAGGACCGGCGGAGAGACCGAATGTTGCGACAGTTAAGCTCGGACAGTCTTGGTAAACGCTCAGTACCAACGCACGTGTTTGTTTCCGACACACGTGTGTGTTTCGGTTGTTAATCGCTAGTTTATTAAAGTTACTTTAAATTCAAATTATCTCTTCGTTCGAGTACCCACTGCAGTGCCCACACTAAAAACTATGTTGGATCGTGAAGAAGACCCGATGTTTTGCATCTCGGCCTCCCAGTGATACGACGTATAGATATTAGAAATTAAAGTCGCTTTTCGTGTCTATGTGACATCGTTGTTTTTTTTAAACTAGACAAAGGATTTTTATCCGGTTTTTACCATCATTTGAAAAATGTATTGGTTTATTTGTGTTTACATAAATATTAAACTTACTACAGAATTTCGATATTGTGTCAAGTCGTAATCAATCCTTCATAAAACCGTAAGAATCATGGACAGGTAGCTAAAAAGTTTATAAGACAAGCAATAAATATAACCTCACAGCAAACATTAATATGAAGACTTTGTCTTTAAGTTTATTTAAAGGTCAAACTAACTTAATTACAAACTTTTGACGGCAAAGTAGGCTTAAGGTCACAGTTGGACGTCTTCCAATAGCAAGTTTAGGTACACTTGACACTGTTTGTTTTAAAGGAAAAGCTGGTTTATGATCTGCTGCAACAGAAAAAATGTAAATGGACTAGTTGGGTCGTGGGCAAAGAGCAAAGCCTTGCTTTGTTGCACCTATTAGCTAATCATTTGAAAACCTTTGGTCGTCACTTTTTAGACCAATTTTAGTACCTACACCAAACCGATGAGAGACTCGGGTCGCTCCTATTCAAATCTGTACTTTAAACTACTAAAAGCACACTCTAATAAAGGAATGACTTTTATATAAAAGTCGTGCTACACACTTGTTCGGGTCGGCATGACTCGGCATAGCTGTCGGCAAAACCAAATATTAATGTATATGTTCGGTAAAGAATCGCTTGGCTTAGTTCAAAGTGTGCCGTGCTAAATTAACCATGACTCAGCGAGGTTAGATCGCGAACGGAGTTTGCCGATTGAGACCATTAGAATAATACCGAATATGTGTACCAATTGCTTCAGGCCGTTGTTGTTCAACAAATACTGCCGAATCGAAGAGTATGCTAATTTCATCTTCAAAATATCGAACTGTGATGACGATAAGACTGCCACTATATTTAATTAATTCGTACGTAATAATTTTATTTCTATAAAATGTCTGATGTCTGCGATAAAGTGCAAGGTCGTCTCACGTCCGTTCTACACAAGCAGCCCCGTACTCCTCTGCTAAGGGAATAAAATATCAAAGGCGAACTATTTTCTAACGAAGCGCGATGAAGTCAATGCAATGCTTGAACATTTTTCTAGTAATTCGTATGTATCGTGCTTTGCAAAATATTATTTTTATTTATATTGGGCAATCAACTGGCAAGTCTAAATTTGAAGTCACTAGGGACAAAGTCCCGTAAACGCATACTTAAAAGTATAATATAAAAAAGCTGAAGAGTTTGTTTGCTTTTTACAAGCTTTTTGTGTTTGAACGCGCTAATCTCTAGAACTACAAGTCAAAGAAGAAATATTTTGCAGTTGATAGTCCAATTTTTTTAATCAGGTTACTAGCTATTTAAAATCACGATACGACTCTTAAGGATAATTTCCAACAAACGGCTCGCACCGCATCGGATAGGAACGGATTTTACAATCTATAAACGATATTAAATTGTGTACACAATATTTAAAGTCTATATTACCAAGCCGCGCACACAGGTTGACCGCAGGCGTCTTCCGCGACACGCGATCGTAGCCGAAAGTATGCTAAGACGCGCATACGGCTCCGTTCGCCTGTCGTCGTATCCGATCAAATCCTTTCGGCTGTCGTCCAAATTTTTCTTTTCCTCTTCTGTGTTTTATGATTATTTTCTTCTTCTTCTAATGCAATAGAAATACGTCAACTTCAACCATTTTACCTATTCAATTACCTCGTTTGTACCGTGTTGGAGTACTGCGCTGTTGTGTGGCGTCCCCACTATGCAACACATAGTCTTAGGTTAGAGCGCATACAGAAAAGATTTTTAAACCATCTTGCCTTTTCTGCGAGACTAGCTAAAAAAGTTCCAAGCTTCGTAAAACGTCTTGAAAAACGTAGAGATAATATTGATAATATCTTTACGTTTAATACAACTTTGATTTAAATTAAAGACACAGAAGTAACATAGAGAGGCTCTGTAATGTCACTCGTCACAAGCTCGTGTTTCTTGATTCAACAATTTGATCGAATTAAATCCCTGGCTAGAATTTCACCACGAGTTTAAGTTATACTAGGATTGTGGATGCCGCAGTTGATACGAAAACTTGTAACTGTTCGCGTGTTTGACTTTACAACTCCAGTAACTGTTTGACATCCGATCAGACCTTTGTTCCTGCTTATTACCTGTAAGTGGATTGAGACAGAGTAGTTCACCTGGAGTGTCCCTAATGATCGTTTACCTTCACCCGTGACAATCTTGTACTGTGCTCCACATTATTGAAAGTATTCAGGTAGGTAAATTAATTAACAATCCACTGTACAACAGCAGACTTCACACGTCCGCATCATTCAGGTGCCAGCAAGCAAGTGACAACTTTGCGGCCGCGCGCCACGACTCTCGTTTATTATGTCTCTCTCATTCTCTCACGGCACAATAAACGTCGCCACTTAGCCCCGCTATGCACGGGCGCGTTTTTCCTGCGGCGAATTTTTCGCGCACTCGATTTTGAACGCACTGCTTAACGTCGAGAGTTGAAAATCCAACCGTGTGTTTTTTGACGAACTGGTATTCGCTCTGTTGGATTCTCAATGCTCGGCTAAACAATGAGTTGAAAATCCAGCGCAAGATAAAATCCCGTCGCGTTATTTTTACGTCTGTACGAACATGGCCCAAGCAGAATGACATAGATGTAAATCGATACGATAAGAACAAAAAAGAAGATCTGTTAGGCTAATTAAACACGACGCTATTCAAAGGTAACGTGTCCCAATCTCGAATGGCCAAGGAGTAGACAGAATGTCAGACCACTCGTGTTTCAATGGCGGTTACACTAGACTATTTTCAGTTCCGCTAGAATGAAATATTATGCTCGAAACTCTGGGTTCACACATAACCGAGTTGACTAACCTCCGAACAATCTGGCTACTAGATCAATCTACATGCTAACCTACTACTACCTTCTAACGGTACACCCGCTTGTTAAACTCTGGATTTAGTAGGCAGATTGATCTTGTAGCTAGATTGTTTGGAGGATAATCAAATCGGTCATGAGTGAACCCAGAGCTTCGTCATACATGTCAATTAATACAGAACAATTACTAAACTTAAACCACAAACCAATATTGTGATCACTGAATACTCATGGCATGGTGGTTAAGAGGACTACATGACCTAAAGCGGGGTCACTATCGGAGTGCATAGAAAAGAAAGAGAAGCGCGATGACACAACGCTATTAATTTATTGCAAAATATGAAGCAATTATCTATTTACGGAAAATTTATTGTTTGGACTAAAAAATTAAAACACTAGAGTTTAGTAGGTATGTTGCTTATACTTCAGAATAATCTTACAAAAAATCATAATGATTGTATGTATATTAGTATGGTTTTTATTGTAAAAAGGAAGGTTTTAGAGGTATCTTCATGATATTTTTCCATCGTATCAAATAAGTTGTGTTAAGTTTTCAACACACTATCTACCTAGCATATATCCTGAAGAATATCATATTTTTTTTTGATTTTGTTAACTATAGTCGATCATATACTTTTATTGTTATGTATGGCGTGTCGTCATGGGTCAGTGGTTCTCTGAACCTACAAATACCTATCTAAACATCTATATCTATACAAATAATATATATAGTCCTCTTCACCGTACCCGGCGACAGCGACCCCCACTACTTTTCTTTCCTTTCATGAGTACTTTGATGACTAGTAAAACCAAAGGTCTTGAAAACCCGGTCACACCGTATACAGAAGAGCTGATCAGCATCGTTGTATGTGTATGCATAGGAAGGCTTTGGGCGGCTTTTGCGTATTTGGCGTTTGTTGTCTAGGTCTTCTAGACGATCTGTTTCAAAACAAATAAATAAAATAGGAGTATCTGTTTGTCATATTAAAATAACCGCTTTTTACTAAATGCATATGGATTTATATTATACGGTACAAATAACAAAATAACATTTTTTACAATATTTGTCTGCCTGTTTGTTCCGGCTAATCTCTGAAACTTCTGGACCGATTTTGACGGGATTTTCACTGGCAGATAGCTGATGTAATTAGGAGTACCTTAGGCTACTTCAATTTTAGAAAAAGAATTATGGTTCCGCGAAAAACAATTAAAACATTTTCCGTCATGCACTCGATCGAAGTCGCGGGCACAGCTATTTGCAAATAAATGATTAATATTATGTTTCTAAGGACTCGCTTCTCATGCACGAGGTCGTGTGTTCAAATCCGGACAAGTACCAATGTTCATAATATAATTATGCACTTTACTTTTTTCTTGGACATTACTGACATCAGTGAAGGAAAACATCGTGAATAAACCTGGACTTATAGTTAACATAATAATAAACCCTATGTGTTAATCCAGGATATACAGGGTGAAATTGAACACATGCGACAAATCGAAATGGGAGATTGTACTCCTCATTATGAACAACTTTTACTATGGGACCAAACCTGAAGTCGCGAAAAAAAATCAGCTGTTCCCTACATTTATGTTCGCATAACTCGCCAAAATGTAGGGAACACCTGATTTTTTTTTTCGCGATTTCAGGCTTCCATAGTAAAAGTTGTTCATAATGATGAGTATAATCTCCCATTTCGATTTGTCGCATGTGTTCAATTTCATCCTGTATACTATCTGTGTGGCAAAATTCATCCAAATCCTTTCAGCCGTTTTTGTTACTATTATATTATAATTATGTATAATTCATTATTTGTTTATTGAATAAGTTTCGTAATTGTTTTTATTCTAGACCTTAAACATAATACATGAAAAAAAAACCTTAACTGTTAGGTAAACCGTATCGTATTTTCCCCTTCTTACCAAGTGGTTTGAACTTGAATACACAACATTAGATAAATCTTTAAAATGGCTTCTTGCACGACGATGTTGCATTTTTATATCGAGTCTAGTACGTACATAAATAAGCTTTTGAGTATGACACTTTATAGTTGCACAAACGATTTACTTAATAATACCTACGGAATTTCACTATTATTATTACTTATATATACTTTATTACTTTTCAATTTCAATCAAATAGTTCACAGTTGATGATGAGATCCCCAATCCGAATGCAAATCTTATTTTCATGGACATACGACTTTTATCATTTCTATTTAAAGTTCTGTTCAAAACTCAATTTTTCTTCAACATTGAATAGTGTCACTGTTGAAGTTTGTGACCGCCTTGGGCGATAAATTCTGTACATTGAACTTTAAACCAAGTTCAATACTGTGAACGTGAATATATTTTCTGTCTTGCTTTTAAAATGTGCCACTGAGAACACTATTTAGTTCACTTATTATGTACTAGCTTCTGCCCGCGAGAAACGTCTTGTTTTAAATTAAAATTATATCCTAAGACACTCGGCATTTTAAGTATCGGATCAGTAGTTCCGAAGATTAATTACCCCTACATTTTACATACAAAATAATCTATAACAATAGTACTGTGAAATGATTGATTAATTAACGAATAAAGCAAGTTTATTTATCTATAGCGATCGACGTCTTCTCGTCTTCTTCCCGTACATTTTACTTCGTTATAATATTAGTATAGATTTGGTTAGAATTCAAAGAATAACCGACTGGCAATCGTCTTTTCTTTCGGAGGAATAGAAAAGATCTGCATTAGGTATCACACATAATAGATTACGAAGGGATTATGTCTAGAATTTAAACAGTTGCGTCCACCTGGCATCAACCAACCCGCACTGGGCCCGTTTGGGTGGATTACGGTCATCGATTGATTACGGTCCACTGCCTCACACGTAGAGAAAGCCAGAAAATGTAGGTATTTAAGCAAAGCAAACATAATATTAGTGTACATACTTACTTCAAACGACATTTTTTATGCGGAGCTGTAGGAAATGGATTTTCACAAATTCTTTTGCTAATCCTACACCGCTTGTGGTAAATGAACTGTATTGTACGAGCCATTTAAACGAGGATCCTGCAAAAAATATAGCATTTTTTTTTACAAACGACCGTTAATTCTGTCGCGTAGCATTATACATAGTCTTAAATTTTTTTTGTCGCGTTCTGTTGATGAAAACTGAAAAAATAAAACAGTACTTCAGTGAAAGTACATACGAAAATTAACGATTTTCCATCACTTTGATGGAAAATCGTTAACGTCAGCCTGTTTATTATCTGACTATAGACATATTTACCCGTATATGTCGTGCATAAGAGTATTATGTAGAGTATCACTCACAGGCAGTGAAAATGACGGTGGTTGTCAATGTCATTTTATTCTTAATCCATTTGAGAGTATTTTTTTATTTTCGTTAAAAATTAAATGGTTTATTTGTGTTTGTTCTCGATAAATGTCGTGTCTTGTTTTTAGTAACAGAAGCTTAAAAATTAATGTACAGGTTGAAATTAAATTCATGGGCATCCTTTTAAGGGGTCATTTTACTCATCTTTATGAACAACTTTTACTATAGGAATAAACATAAAATCGCGAAAAAAAATCAGCTGTTCCTTGCATTCATGTTCATATAACTCGTCAAAATGTAGGGAAGAGCTGATTTTTTTTCGCGATTTCAGATTTGGTCCCATAGTAAAAGTTGTTCATTATGATGATTACAATGACCCCTTAAAAGGATGTCCATGAATTCAATTTCACCCTGTATAATACTATTTCTCTAAAACACTCGTCCCTCTAGAAGAGAGGAAGCCTGTGTCCCAGCAGTGGGAACATTATTTTATTTTTCTTTAATGACCAACCAACAATTGTTTAAACCGTTAGTTAGCTACAATTTTGAAATAATATTTTACTTGAATCTAAGGTTAGTAATAAAGGCTGATTATACTTTACTCGTACTTAAAACATTTCTAATAGTTTCGTCAGTTGGCCATCGATACCATTCTTTTTTTCTTTATATCTTTTGTATCAAATAGCTATACCTACATAAATATCTTTCCTATCTAATAGTATTTTTTCATATATATCATATCATAGGTGCCTCACAAGTCAAACGATTATATACCAATCTTTCTTGCTGTGATCTTTCAAGAAAAGGTCACAGCTGTAGCATGTAGGCCTACCTACCTGCAAAAGCTGTGACCTTTTTTGATTTACAAGTGTTTTCAGAAAAAAAAAGACGGGTTGCACTCCGGGAGTGCCGGCAGAAGTGAAAACTTGAATATTAACGTTGAAATAAATCAATTATTAATTGAATTAATATAACTCATTTTTTTTCACTATTTCTGCGTCCCTTTTTTCATTAATAGATGCACTTTGTTCAATTTCCATATTTTAAACACTAACCCCCTTATTCATAAAACTTATCAAACCTATTTTAGTTAAAATGAGGTTTGTCTCTTTCTTACACACAGAAATGACAACGTGACAGATAAAGACAAACGTTCTATAAACCTATTTTAGCTAAAATAGAGATAAAATAGGATTATGAATAAGGGGGTTTATATACACGAATGTTACGAATACACAGCAGTGTGTCCACTTCGACTTCGACTTCGACTTCGACTCCGACTCCGACTCCGACTTTGACTTTGACTTTGACTTTGACTTTGACTTTGACTTTGACTTCGACTTTCGACTTTGACTTCGACTTTGACTTCGACTTCGACTTTGACTTTGACTTTGACTTTGACTTTGACTTCGACTTCGACTTTGACTTTGACTTTGACTTTGACTTTGACTTTGACTTCGACTTCGACTTTGACATTGACTTTGACTTTGACTTCGACTTCGACTTTGACTTTGACTTCGATTATTTCGACTTCGACTTTGACTTTGACTTTGACTTCGACTCCGACTTTGACTTCGACTTTCGACTTTGACTTCGACTCCGACTTTGACTTCGACTTCGACTTTGACTTTGACTTCGATTATTTCGACTTCGACTTTGACTTTGACTTTGACTTTGACTTCGACTCCGACTTCGACTTCTACTTCGACTTTGACTTCGACTTCGACTTTGACTTCGACTTCGACTTCGACTTCCGCTTCCACTTCCGCTTCCACTTCCACTCCATCCAATCCATCCATCCATCCATTGTCGTGTGTCACTAAACTTGGTTCACTTCGGTTGGCGCCGCCGTAGAAAGAGAGGCGGGGGGGGGGGGGGGGGGAATCTCTCCTGACGGTCACGTGTCCTGACGCGAGGTTAACATTTTTTACCCATTACAAAAAGTGCTCACACGCCGCTAAAGAAGTTTTCACTTCAAAAAAAAAACTATCAAAAGTCCTCCAAAGTGGCAAATAGTAATAGTTACGTTCCGTTTTTTATATAAAAACTGACTATCAATATCGGTTATAACTGTTACAGGAGGAAAATTCGATATTAGATATTACAGACGACTTTGTTCTTTTCATTCGCCAGCTTTATCCAAGAGACTTTTAGAGGTGCCATTTGCGATAAGGTTATTACAAAAACTGAAACCGGTGTAGGCGTTGTTTAATTAATAAAATACAAGAAGGAAAGCTGCGGAATCCTTTGTAATTGATTGTACCTATTTGTCCAAAAGAAATGGCAGCGATATTTCATAAAAGTGGTATAAAAATGTTTGCGGACTCAAAATAGTAGATTGTACAACTAAGGCATAAAATAAGCTATTTTACTCCGAGACGTTTATATCCACCCGAGCCGCAGGCGAGGGTGGATAGTTAAGTCGAGGGGTAAAATGGCTCGTTTATGCCTGAGTTATACACTCTGCTTTTCACTTCGATTGCGAGAAAATGAAACAGGCATAAAATATACAGTACATAAATTAATCAAAAATGTTGCAAAGCATAGCTAATTCCCGCCACCACAGATAATACCGCTACGAAACTTTTTAAAACTTTTTTTTTTTTTAATTTCAACATTTGTCATTCGACTTGGGTACTTCATACTGCCAAGTCATGAAAACGTTTTTTTGCGTTTTTAAATAATAAATGACAACTATTTTACCTGATTTTATTAAATTAACGATAGAAAACACGGAAGTGGTATAAATTAAAGAAAATGAAATAAATCACTACTTTAATCTGCTAAGTTTTATTGCGCATGTAGCTGTTGGGCCTGATTACCTTAGTCTCAGAAAAAAAATTTACTTTATGCACTAGAACATAAAAAGCGATTTTATGTCGCCTAAGCACAACATAAAGACGAACTTTTCGAGCATGAGAAGTGAAAAGTATATTATTTTGTTCTCTGTTACAAAATGTGGGATAATATTTGATTCTTGTACCTATGTCAGTAAACTTAAGGCTACTCTAACTTGAAGTAAGTATAGCAACTTCGTTAGCAATCATAACCATCAACATACATAGTAATTATCGTGTTTTATGTTATGAAAACTTGGTGATTATGGAAATATTCACCCAATCTATTCAGTCTTGAATATTCTGTGGTGATATATACACCATGCCACGAAACTAACACACTAAACAAGCTTTTTGGTCTTCATAATTAAGGTAAACTATAGGTAGTTCTAGGATACATAAAACCCTTTACCACAAAACTTTCTTATATAAACAGTAAAAAAAATATCCAAAGAAAATTGGGGCATTTTAATGATGTTTAAAGTAATTCTTTTGAAAACTCTTCAAAGGTTCTTACTATAAATGTTTTGGAAGTTTTTGGATCCACTAATAGACCTTATTTCCCTACAGCTTTCATGTTTTTATAGTACGGTCAGTAAAAGTCGATTAAAACTGTCATTTTACATGTTGCTAAATTAACAACATTTTTTTTTCAATAAACTGCTTTTTAGGTTTTCACATAATAGCAAAGAGTATAGATTCTAAAAATTGTACATCTGCTGCAATTTTGAACAAATATTTTTCTCAACAACTAGGATTTAAAAAAAAAATGAAGTGTTAATCCACTTTTGTTGCCGACTGTGCGTTTATTGCCCGTGGTTCGACCGCGTAGTTCTACTAGTAGGACCAAGGGCATTTTTCTTTTCGGTGGTTCTATCAATCGGACCATGGACAAATCATGTTCTATCAGTAGTACTAAGGGCAACTTTGTTTACCCGTGGTTCTATTAAGTGAGTAATTAAAAAAAAAATGGATCCACAGTGTGGCGGTGTTCTAATTATAAGAACCAAAAATGTACAGGTTCAAAGCTGCGATGATATAATATATTCGTCCACGTTTACTTACTCTTTGTCAAAAATATTTTTTTTAGTTAAACCAGCTAACTCTCACATTTTTAATCTCACATTTACACGTTCGTCCATCAATGCCTCTTTTGCTGGCTGCTGCAGTAATGTACTATTTTCTTTTAATTGCAATAGGCAGCTACAAAAACATTTTTTAATAACTATATTTTTTTAGTCTTTTGTTACCAAAAGGCTAAAATATAAAAATAATAGTTGTGGTAGTTATGTTAGTTAGTATAATGTAACAGGTATAAGTACTACGTAAGTAGTTCCATGGGCAAAAATATTTATCTTAGTTCAACTCGACCAGTAGAACTACTGCCAATAAAATATGATAATTTTATAACGATGGTCCGATTGATAGAACCACCGAAAAGAAAAATACCCTTCGTCCTACTAGTAGAACTACGCGGGCGAACCACGGGCAATAAACGCGACTGTGTACGGTTCGTACACTTGCAGACTTGTTGTTGTCGAGGTTGTGGTTTAGGTTGAAGCGCGTAGAGAAAAAATCACTTCATTCCCGTTAGGATTATTACGTATAAATAGTGTTTGCAAGTAAAACCGTTGACGATTCCTTTCTCTAATGTTAGTCACCGCGTAGCAGTAATCGCACTTCTTGATTTATTGTAATGAATGTGTATTTATAGTAATAAAATGACGCACGTCTGGTGCAAGCCGCCGCGTCAGCAAAACATGTACAGTTTAAGACTGTACAGACTGCACCTACCATAATATTTATATCTAAAAGGAGGGAGTCATTAAAAAGCTCCAGGAGTGATAATAGATCTGGCATAGGTATTTATACGTTGATACTGTCGATATTCAAATCTTATTAACGTGTCACGGTAACTATGTATTAAAAGTGGTACGTAT
This sequence comes from Amphipoea oculea, assembly GCA_945859645.1. Classification (NCBI taxonomy): domain Eukaryota; kingdom Metazoa; phylum Arthropoda; class Insecta; order Lepidoptera; family Noctuidae; genus Amphipoea; species Amphipoea oculea. The sequence continues at coordinate 11,053,538 of OX243876.1, forward strand.
ATAATCGAACCTCTAGTCATTGCCATTTTGCGCTTTTAAAGCTATCATCACTTGTTTAATTAACCTTTTAACCGCCCGACTTTATATCAGTTATCGTGCCCCCAGCGCCCGAAAAAAAAAAACGAAAAATATATACCGATGAAACGAGCTGTGATGATGTAACGATAATACAGATTAAACGAGCTGTGTTATTTGGTCGTATATATACGACTCTGGCGGAATGGACACGAAAATATTTGTCGGATTAATCCGACATAAGCGGTTAAAAGGTTAAAAGTCAAGTTTATATAACTACAAATAAAATAATTTTAAATACTTATTATTATAATACTAGCCGTGCCAGCTACTTTGTTCGCGTGCTGGTCGAAAAACAAATTGGATTTCATTGGTTTTAATTTTATTGCGCGGAACCCTCGGCGGAAGAATCAGGCATTTGATACTCAAAATGTTTTTTCGAGCGAATCTGAAGGAGGCTTATGGATCGTTGAATGTTTATAATACAACGATCCACAAGTCTCCTTCAGATACGTTTGAACCTCATTGCAATTTAATTTGGGAACAAAATGAATCTAGTAACACATAATTAAGCGGTCGGGATCTTGCGCTCAGTGGTTGGCCAAAATTAGAACGACCCTTCCCTTTGAGGGTATCACCTGGAAGTGCCATTAAAGAGTAGCTTTAGCTACGACTTTAAATTAAATACTTGACTAGCAACAGCCTGGAGCTAGTAGGTATTAATATTAATAAGAAGGCATGGTCCCTTGCCATGGGAATATAATTTGTAGAAGTTATAATGCTGATAAATACTAAATTTTTATCCATATAAGCTATGTCTGTAAGTATCTGATTATTAGTCATCAGCCATTGTGGTCCACTTTTGGTCCCAAATATTAATAACTACCTAGCTCGACAGGCGTTGTTATTAAAAATTTATTCAAAAATCCCATAGAAAAGAGAACCTTTAGTTTTTTCACCTGCTAGCAAAACAGGGTATAAAAGGTGAACGGAGTATGGCACAGAAATCTCTTTTTTTCTCACAAAAAACTACGAATAAATTAACAAATAATATAAAAATTCAACTTATATCATTGATAATTTCCGCGCGTAGAGAACTGCTTCTCATCGCGCGGAAATGATCAATGATTTCGTAGTGACATTCTATGAATGTAAAAATAAAAGACAATTTTTATTTGATTTTACAAATGTCTTTTTACATTCAATCCTTTGATTGAAGCCGGCCGATGGCTGCAATCAAACGATTGAATGGAAGAATAAATGATACTTTTTATTTTATTTTTTGTGAAAAAAAAATATGTCTGTGCTTCATAGGCTTCTACTCCGTTCACCTTTTATACCCTGTTTTTGTCCAGACGGTAAAATAGTTAGCCGGTCTAGATATATATGTAGATATGATATTTGTGTTTTCGAGATTTTCCAAATGCCACAGCTCTAACTCGGGTAAGTGTAGTATGACTCAGTATTATTGATGATGTAATTTATTTAATTGCTTTCTATTCAAATCATAACAATTAGTTTTCACCGTTCGAAACTACGTAAATTACCAAAATTTTCCTTAATGACGTCACCACTTCTATTCTATAGGTACCGATAATAAAATCTGACTAAAGTCTGTATAGATTTTTTTTTTATACGTTTTTGATTAAATCTATTTCAAGTAACAACCTGATTTCTCTTGGGAACGCTCCACAACTAGGTTTGTTTTAAAAGCCCGTTTTTATTTATAGGAATTACGATTTTTTGTAGACTGGTCTAAATATTGCCTTAATTAAGACCTTTAAAACTGTGTTTGAGTAAAACATATTTGGCGATCGATATATTAAGATCAATCTCAACGGACACTAGCCTTCGGCGCTGATATTATAGATCACAAGAGTGTGCGCGCCATTTATAAGGTCCCATTAAAATAGATGAACAAACTTTTAGAAATCATTCAGACCACCAAAATAAGGACGATGGTTAAAAAATATATAAGAAAAACGCATTAGGTATGTACAAGAAAAATTATCAGCTAACGAAAATACGCTAATATTATTTAAGGTAAAAATTAAATTACTTTAATCAGTTTTTCTTTTTTTTTTGCTTGGTTATCTTTGGTTAGACGTACTGAGCGCTGTGTTAAAATTTGTTCATCTATTTTAATGGGACTCTGCATTACAGAGACAATGAAATCCACTAATTTGCCTTACATCCCCTGCTAGACCGAAACCTCTTCCAAGTTGTAATGTAATACATTATTCTGTGTCCTGTTTACTTTCCTAAGCTATTAGGTATAGCCCTTTAAGTTACCATTCTAACCAGGTATCTAAATCCGCAGAGAGACGCAGGTTCTAGAATTTGTCCGATTTTTATTCAATAAAATCGGTACAGTTTTGTAAGTATCATTTGATATTTTTAAGTATCTATATACTTAAAAATATCAAATGATACTTACAAAACTGTACCTTTCCTAACAGATGATAGAATAACTCACAACCAAGACAAGAATTAGTAAGTGTAGTGGTGTGCGAAATATATTGTAACCTGATAAGAAAGAAAAACAGTATGCTATGACGTGACCGTATACCGAAAGTGGCCAAATGTTAAGAGTATGGGCCCGATCAGACGTACCCCAACCACACCACATCGCAGCGACAAAATGAGGGTACGCAGTGGTTACGTATACATCGTGTCGTTTCAGCTTCCTGTAGTTGCGCTGTATTCACTACAAAATTTCGCTAGTAGTCTGTAGTTGCAATAATTATGGTTACGTTGCGACAGACGGATCATTGTATTTGCGATCTTACCGGCCGCTATTTCGTGGTATTGCTGATGGTTGCACTGTGGTTGCGACGTGGCCTTCATGTAGTCAGTATCGCCTACATAGTTGATTTTGAGGGCCAAAGTATGTGATCCGTGTGAATAACCAATTAATTAGTAATATCAGATTGACAAAAATAAACCCTAGTTCAACTGTTATATTATTATATGGGGATAGTTTAAATGTTAGAAAAAAGGACATAATTGAATGTGTCCATTTGATGTTACATCTTAATGAGACCAATAATTGTAAATTTATTTTTTGTGCCTTGCCTTATTCCTGTTATTTTATCTCATGAGCAAAATAGGCATATTTATAATTTAAATATGTTCATTTATAATAGGACTTGTCGTCATAATGACACTATTTTCTATTTTGATTGTAATCAATTCATTACTGATTACAAACTGACAAATTATACTATGTATTTGCCACCTAGTTGTAGGAGACAAATTGCTAATCTTTTAGCATATAATATACCCAGTGACTCTGGTACTTGTAGTGTACCATCGATTACTGTTAGTAGTGGTACTAACACTGCTTTTGATACGCCTTGTAGTTTAAACTATTAGGTGCGACAACGGGTCAGCCGCATTTATGTTGAATGTTGTACATCAAAATATGCAGGGTCTGTCCGGCAAAGAACTAGAATTAAGTTTATTTATGGAGAACTATGATGTTCAGGTGTTATGTTTGACTGAACACTGGTTGAAAGAACATGAAGTAGTGTTTATCAATGATGATAACTTTACCGTACAGAGTGCATTTGTGAGAAAAAGTGCTATTCGCGGTGGCTCTTTAGTTCTTGTTTCAAACAAGTTGAAATGTAAACAACGTTTAGATTTAGTTAATCTTTCAATCGAGCGCACTATAGAGTTGTCTTGTGTTGAACTTGAGCGATATGTTATAATTTGCGTTTATCGACCCCCCTCTGGGGATTTTATTAGTTTTGAATCAGTCATGGAGGATTCTCTCAATAGGTTGAAATCAAGTAACAAAATTATTATTTTATGTGGAGATTTTAATATTAATATTTTAGATGTTACTCCATTAAGTATTAGACTTCTCAATTTGTTTATGTCTTATAATTTAATTAATTTGTTTTTTGAACCTACTAGGATCACGGCATCTTCGTCAACTTGTCTTGATAATATATTTAGTGATTGTGATGCCCAAAATAAATTAGTGTTAACCGACTTAACGTCCGACCACTGTGGTTTATTAGCTAGCTTCCCCATGCCATTGAATAAAAAACCGCATAAACTTGAATGCAGGCCTTATACAGCTAGTCGTTGCAAAATGTTTAAAAATAATATATCTCATAAAATTACACCATCTATAGTAGAACATGAGAATCCTAATGAAATTTATGGTGCCCTTTTTGATGTTGTGCAAAAAGAGTACCAATCTACTTTTAAGACCAAAACCATTAACATCAATGGATCCTCCGTTGGCTTTAACCAATGGGCTACTCCAGGTATTTATAAAAGTAGAGCGAAACTTTACGAGTTATATGGTTTGAAAAAATACAGGTTTGATACTGCTTTCCTAGAGTACGTAAAAAATTATTCAAAACTATTCAAAAAGATTAGTGCTTTTGCTAAATCAAAATTTTTAAGCGAAACAATTAAAAATTCTAATAATAAAGTAAAAACCACTTGGAAAATTATTAAAAATGAAACTGGTAAATCGGTTAAACAAGAAAAACAACTTGAGATTATGGTCGACAACAAATTAGTTAGTAAAGCAGCTGACTTAGCTGAGGCATTTAATGAGTTTTTTGCCAACATACCTATAACTACGACTCGCTCCTTAAATTCGTCCCCGTCTAAAGCTGAAAACCTTTTGCATAGTAGTGTACCTAAATGTAGTCGCTTATTTAGCTTCGAACATGTAACCCCGCGTGATGTGGTTAGTGTTTTTAACACACTTAAGTCTAAAAACACCGGTGATTATTGGGGCATCTCCGTTAAACTTTTAACCCTTTACCGCATTGTGGTTCATAAATGAACCAAACCATATTATCTTAAATATTTTTAAGTTCCAAACTGATTTCCTTATTTTATGCATTCTGTGTCAAATTCTTACTGTACGAGCTTCATTTTTTGTATAAAACCGCTATCTATGAGCAAGTTGTGTGAACTACTTTCGTCGTCAAAGTCAGTTAACAAGTACGACGCGGTGCGGAGCAAGTTGTTGATTTTCAAAATTGTGTCAAAAATACAAATCTCAGTGATAGTGCTTGCAAATAAATACTACAGGAAATAAAGTAATCTATATATATAAATGTGATCCAAAGTAAAAAGTGAAAAAGTTAATTTTCTGCTCAATGTACCAAATATAATCCAAAGTGGAAAAGTGTATTTTTTTCTAAAACTATTCAATAAAAAGGAAAATCTTGAAACACGTGTTCATTTATTTAGTGTTTCCTACTATATATATTTTTTTCTTACTTAAATAAAAAATCATGCAGTAAAGGGTTAAGTAATATAATAGACATCGTAGCCCCCTATTTAGCTGTTACTTTTAATAAATGTGTTAATTTAGGAACTTTTCCTGACCTCATGAAGAGTAGTAAAGTCATACCGTTATTTAAATCAGGTAATAAAAATGACGTTGGCAATTTTAGGCCTATTTCTATCTTACCTGCATTTAGCAAAATATTTGAAAAATTAATACTCAAGCAGTTGCTAAGACATTTTAATTTAAATAGCCTCCTTCATAATGAACAATATGGCTTTACAAAAGGTCGTTCAACCACAGATGCGGGTGTTGCTTTGCTGAAACACATATTTAATGCATGGGAGAAATCTCAAAATGCTATTGGAGTTTTCTGTGATCTCTCCAAAGACTTTGATTGCGTGCACCATGACACGCTTTTACGTAAACTACGTCATTACGGTGTCCAAAACGAAGCTCTCAACGTAATAAATTCTTATTTACATAATAGGTTCCAATGTGTAGATGTTAATGGTGTAAAATCTTCCGGGCTACCAGTTCAGTTAGGTGTACCACAAGGCTCAATACTGGGTCCATTCTTGTTCTTAGTATATATCAATGATTTACCATTCCATTTAAAGGGCATCTGTGACGTTGTACTGTTTGCAGACGATATATCTCTTATTTTTAAAGTTGACAGGAATAGACAAGATTTTGACGACGTAAACAGTGCACTATCAATAGTCACGGATTGGTTTACGTCAAATAACCTAGTTCTCAATGCCAAGAAAACGAAATGTGTAAAGTTTGCCTTACCAAATGTTAGAAATCTAGGACCCAACATCGTCTTGGATAAAGTGGTGCTTGAAACAGTGGGCTCGGCAGTTTTTCTGGGAATAACAGTAGATGCCAAACTTCAGTGGGGACCACATATATCAAGCCTAGCAGGAAGGCTCAGTTCGGCTGCCTATGCCGTCAGGAAAGTAAGACAATACACTGACGTTGATACAGCTCGTTTAGTCTATTTTAGTTATTTTCACAGCGTTATGTCCTACGGTATTCTGCTGTGGGGCAAAGCCGCTGATATACAAAATATATTTGTCCTGCAAAAACGAGCTGTTCGAGCGATTTACCAGCTAGGCGCCAGATTTTCTCTAAGAGATTTTTTTAAAGATATTGGTATTCTCACGGTTGCATCACAGTTCATCTTTGCCAACATCTTATATGTTAGGCAAAATATACACTTGTACACTAAAAACAGTGATACTCACAATGTTAACACTAGGAATAAGGACAAACTACGTGCTCCCTTTCACCGGCTTCATAAGGTTCATAACTCATTTGTTGGGCTTGGTATAACCTTTTATAACAAGCTACCTTCTTCCTTGCTAGATTTGCCTTTTAATAGATTTAAAGCTCAAGTAAAATCCAACCTTTGTTCAAAAGCATACTATTCCATCAACGACTACTTAAACGATAAGAATAGTTGGTCGCCCTGATTAACTCAAGACAATTATTATGTTCTTTCTCCAGAATTAGCTTACTGACAGGTTATATGAGTTTATATAATTGTTTTTATTTTATTTTTATTTTTTTGTTTTTTTTTAGTTGAGAGTTTTAGTCAATTCGGTTTAATTTTATTGTAATTTATTATTGACATAATCTGCTCATTTCAATGTCTTTTAATGAGTTGATTGCAATATGTGGTTAGCTAGCGACCTCTACGAATGATCATATTATTATTCTTGCTTGAGCAACCGGCAGCAAGTTCGTCATGCTCCCTTAGATGTCATTGCTTGCGGTAGCGTCGGGGGTCGGGTTGCCTCCTTCCCTCAAATATGGCGAGGGGGGTAATGGCTGATCTTTGCGTTATGCTCGTGAACGGGTGCTGCTTGTGGTGACTGGTCGTCTTGCTGACCATGGTTTTATTTTTGTTATTAGTAGTAATAACTTGTTTATTTATTTTACTTCGATGGTCCTAGTTTATCATTTGTGACTTCAAGTGACAGCTATGTAAACAGAACCCAGCATTGCATACATATGTAAGCTGTCACGCCCTTTATACCTGGAGGCTTTTATTTGGTCAGTAAGTTTTTTTTTGGTTATATTTTTAATTTTTTTTTGCTTGAGTACGTATAGTGTTTATTGTATTTGTTGGTATATTGGCGTGGCTAGTTAACCTATGGCAAATAATTTAATTTAAGGTTCTGTGTCCTGTAATGTTAATTACTTTGCATACATAGTATTGTATAAAATAAATTATTTTCTAACTGAACAGACAGCTGTGCTGCTGGGGAGTTTGTTCCGCCACTTCTCCCCAGCGAAAGCACTAGGAAGTGGCGAAGGGCGGGCGTTTTGGGGGACTGTCTTTTGTAATTTTGACGTTCGAAAAGTGCTGATTCTCAGCCTAGTTTGAATAAATGACTTTTGATTTTGATTTTGATTTTTTTGATAATAAACTACAGATTTTTATACATATTAGCACTCGTCCACGTGTTGTTGTTGCGGTGTGGTTGTGATACGTGTGAGCGGGCTCTTATGGAAGTGTTACCTGTGGGTTTCAATAAGTAATGAAACACAATTTTGTGTGGTATGATTGATGTCACGCCCACTACTACGCCTGACTCATTTGTATTAAGCCTTTTACGTTTTAGTCACAAGTATATAATTAAGGGCTTTTAGTAAAATAAAGAATTTATTTATTTACTACTTTTATACCTAACAGAAAAAAGATTTAGCGCCAATGTACGAGTACAGTTATTAAAATGAAAAAACTCGTTTATTCAAATCCACACTTTTTCAACGTATAAAATTACATGAGCCAGCCCAAACGTCCACCATTGACCGGTAGTGTTTTAGCTGAAAGCTTTCGTATGTTTTGTACCTAAAGTCATGTTTTGTGTGGAATATTAAAATATTTTGACCCAGAATAATATAAAACGTCGCCTACATCACTCCAGTCTGTACTTAATAATATCCATAAGACTAAATTTTAGTTCACGGCAGCCAATCTTTAAGAGAGTAGCTAGTCTATGTAGGAGGTATAACAATTCACAAGTGTGTGTGCAAACACAGGAAAAAGATCCTGACCCGCATTGTCTTAAGTCCTAATTAGTTTATAATCATCTAGATAACATAAGTAGCCTGCACCCTTTTTTTTATGGATGGGAAATCATCAGTGTCAGACTCTTACTGACTAAAACCCATCCGTGTTCCTTCCTAAGCCCTTTATATTCCAGGGTTGCGGTAATCCTTTCGGACAATCCCGCACCCCCGGCAGGCTTCGGCCCTGGCAGGCCCCTTCCTTTTTGCTGACATCTCTTTGAGGCGCGCGTGGAACACGTACGCGCCGTCCGGCAAGCCTGCACTGATTGCGTAACAAACTTTCAATCTTTCAATGCTTCATATGTTTGAAAAATTCGTCTGCTCAATGTAAATAATGCATTGACTGTTGTTGAACTGTAAAAATTAAAGACACTGCCATTGTTAAGTGATAATTCGCAATAAGTAGTAAGAAAAAGACAAGCATCTTCTTTTGTCTTAATTTTTTTTTTATGATGCTGTGATGTAAAGTAAAATGTTATATTACAAACTAAGCAACTATAATTTTGTCATTCAATCACTATTACGATAACCCTAAAAGTCTCGTGGTTTCCCGAAGCTAACAAATTATTCAACTCATCCATCGTTCGTTCAGTTGAATAATTTGTACCAACGACGTAAAAGGCATTTGTAGGTACCTTCTACTTGAATTCATTTGACCTATCTTGTCTTTAATAAGTTAAGCGAAGCTTCTACAAATAATTGAATAAAGGAAAATCCTTTAATCTGTTGTTTTGATTTCAATGGGCTAGTAAAACTTGTTGTTTGTTTTTCATAAGTCTTGTTTAATCGGTTCTTTTGTCTTATCTAGAGCATTCCTCTTTCATAATTATCATACATACGAGTATAATTATGTTCGAGACTGCTACAATTTTGGACTAATAAATTTAAGGAAAGATAGATAAGAGCTCCACGTTTAACTCCTCGGAGGGTATAAACGTACAGACGCCAGCACATCAAGCTACCCGAAACTGTCAAATTTTCTCAATCTACTTTGAACCTTATGTCCTAGCGATAAAGTTGAAAGTCTATTAAATAAATTTGACAGATTGTATTAGCTTGATGTGCTGGCGTCTGTACATAGGTACGCTTCAAAATAGTATTAGGTACTAATCTAGATGCGTTACACCAAGTTCGTGCACGTGCTACAACATATGGAGGAAACTAATATATGCTAACAGAGGTATACAGATAATATAACACCGTGCCAGTCGGTATGCAAAGGCTTTGCTAAGTGCAGCGCTACTATCCGTGTTCAAAATCTGCCTAGCCTTTACTATGGGTACCACGCGATCATTGAAAAAGGTCTGATCGTTGTTGCAATTTTGCTTACATGGCAGGTGATTTTAATTAATTTTTTGTAAAGGGATAGACAATAGACATTGAAACTTATAACATCACCTTGGATGATTCTGTAAATGTGTTACAATTTTGGTTTAAACAAATAAATAAATGTTGGGGTGAGCTTCGAGGTACCAGTTAAGTCTAACCGGATTCAGCTGAATAGATACTAGTAACTATAATTTTACATGAGGTAATGCCGATCTGTCCTCCAGAATCTAAGTACTGGGTAACAAGAGACCCTCCCGACATATTATAGTATATTTCATGCTACGCTAATTCTAATATAATTATGTACTAATTATTAAAAGTTATTCAAGCATACAACCCTACATTTTTTAAATCTTCATTAGATATATTAATTCGTGTCTCATTTCATGTGTTACATATTTGAGCCTGCATTTTCATGTACGACGATGTTTTCGCTTTTTACAGTAAGTTATTCCGACGTTGATACGTGACACAAATTGCTTTTCAGGCAATCTTTTCGTCGTAAATTCGTGAAAAAGAATATATTATTTGATACAAAACGCTCTTTGAATTATGAGGTATTAGAAAGATGTAATGAGTAAAATGTTTCTGGAATATGAATATTTTTGTTCATGTTCCATATAAATATACGACTTAAGTATTTTGTAACGATTTTAATACATACTGTAGCGAAATGTAAAGGATAGACAAGACACTTCTCCGATAAACACGTATAATTTTGTGTAAACAATGAAACACCCAAATAGAAAAATGTAAAAAAGAAAAACTAAATACGAAAACTTGTCACATGGGTTTTAACTATTAAGAGACTTGTTAAAGTATTGCATACATTTAGGTTTTAGTATAAAAAATAAATTTGAGTTTTTTAACGCGACGCGACGAGTCTAAATATCGATTGCAATCAATACCGATCCACGCCACACATAATCAGCCTATAATGTTCCCACTGCTGGGACACAGGCCTCCTCTCTGTGAGAGGGAGCGGGCCGGTAATCTACCACGCGGGCCCAGTGCGGGTTGGTAGATGTCACATGTCTTCGAATTTTTGGTTCTAGGACATGCCGGTTTCCTCACGATGTTTTCCTTCACCGTTTTGAGAGCAGTGGTGATGAAATAATTTACACAAAGTAAAGCGCCTGTCTGGGCTCGAACCTACGACCTGCAGCTCGTAAGTCGTGACCGTTACCACTGGGCCACCACTGCACGTGGTTGAAAATAAGTCCACAAAAAGATATAAACCTGCTATAATGTTAAGGGAAAGGATATTGGGTCAATAACAAAAGGGTAAAAAAGTAGTTGGGGAATCGATCTTGGTTTCTGGAACACTTGCGGACTGCGGCCTGTGGCTCGGGTGGTCGAAAAGCAGCCAACCGGTCAGGTGTCCAAATACAAGATGTCTGGGTGGGTGGATGGAGCCGAATAAATCGGCTCGCAGAAAATTCGAACTTCTATCTGGGGCAAAAATTATCACCATAAGAATCCCGAGTTGCAAGCAGATCTCATTAAACCTAAAAAAACGTACAATTATACATACCAGATAACAGGATTCAATAAAATGCGAAATGTAGTCTTCCGTCGACCATGTGGGGAAACCTTTAGCACAGAACGGATGGGATTAATATATTGAATCATGACGAAAGGCTATGAAAGACCAAAAAGATAAAAAAATACATACCCCGAATAAAACAATTAATAACGTGATGAATACGATCCAATAAATTATAAATTGGTGTAATAATCAATAAATTTTGGTGTTTCTTCCACGATAAATAATAATTTCGGCCGTCATATGAGAGAAAATTCAGACAAGTGAAGTATGTCTCCAAGAAAAAATCTCATCTGACGTAAAAGAAATTATTTCAAAATTATTATAAAAAATAAAGGTTTTTGATAGGCCCAGTACAAAAAGAGGTTGATTATAATGTTGAAGAAGGACGAATGGCAAAAATAATGAACATGCAGTAACTACTAATGCTGCAATACTTAGAGACAGTTTAACTGCTCACTATCGAAATCAGTCCTTAACTTTCTTCGTTATATAAATTTAATGTTACTACATTACATTTATATTACATTATATTTACCTAACGCCAAACTTCCTCTTATTCTTATTCTCTTCTCTATAAATTGAATATTAATATATTGAAGAAGAAGATTAATATATTGATATAAAGTCAAAACTAAATTCGAAGAAAATCATGATCTTGACATTTCACAAAATTGATTATTTTCAACGTTCTATCACGTTGACGTTGAAAAGGTCAATTGATTCATGTTTAGAGTGTAGTTTTTTTTTTAAAGTTATCTTGATTAATGAACGAAGTCGATTTTAATGAAGGGATAGTGATGTTGGAATGTGTAATAAGGTGATTAACTCTTCAAAAACACTTTCAAACTTTTTTGACATGATCGTTATAAATTCTGGACTAAAATAAAGCTTACAATAAAAATTACTTCATGAAATTGAGAAGTAAATGGCTTTTTTACTTACTACTTCAATAACTAGGTTTATTTACTGACTGCTTAATGTTTATTGGTATTAATAAGTATGGAATGCAGTATCCTAGGGGTTCGCATTTCAGACCGTATAAGGAACAGAACACTGTAGGTAATCCTAAACCAAGATCATGGACGTTACCTAGAAAGCCGCTAAGCTTTGAATTGAGACTGGGCCATATCTGACGTATGTCAGATGAGAAATTGGCTAAAAAACACCAATTGGTTCCCAATTAACGCAAGACGAGATTGCGGCAGGCTAATGCAAATATGGCGGGAAGAGCTTGATTTCTAGGTACGGAAATTACTGGCTGACTAGGAAAAGACAGAATTGTGTGGAAAAGAGAGAGGGACATTGCCCTTTTTTATGGATGGGAAATCATCAAATGACCCCTCCCGCTCTGGGTGGAGCGGAAGGGAGTGTCAGACTCTTACTGACTAAAACCCATCCGTGTTCCTTCCTTAGCCCTTTATGTTCCGGGGTAGCGGTAACCCTTTCGGACAATCCCGCAACCCAGGGACATTGCCCTGACATATTGTCCCAATGCAGGGCAATGTCCCTCACATGCCTACTAGCCTGTAGTCTAGTTAGGTTAAATTAGTATTTATTCCTAAAAATCGTCAAAATCCATCTACCTACCATTTCTTTGCGTCTTTCTCTATCCATCTACGCGTCCTTATTTTTTGCATAAAAGTAATTTTCCTGTTTCTGATACTTGCCTTTCCCAATTACATTATAACTAATTATATTTTATCAACATTGTACCCATAGGCGCGGCATAAAAGCAATCAATTTGCCTTAGCAACATCGTTGTTTAAATGTGTATAAGGTTACCTACATTCTTAGAAAGAGATAATAGAGTTACCATGAAAATTCTCAGAATTTTTGTGTTAAAGAAAATACAATACTTAACTATTATATATTATTATACTTTACTTAATTTCTATTTTTTTTTTGTTGTTGGTATTTACGTAATACGCTCACAAACAAAAATAATTGAAACCAATTATTTACCTCGAGCTATTTTTAATTATAATGACGGTATTCAAGTTACTCGGGAATATTCCTGAAGTCTGTAAATATTACTATGTCTAACTTATAATGTATGGAAAACCTTAATTAGACTTCGTACCTAAGTCGGCGCGGCAAACGGTATTCGTGTTGCTGAACTTTGGGTCTAACTAATAGAAAAAAGCGTAACACAGTGTTATTTTTGCCAACACGCAAAGAAGAAGACTATTAATCTGCTTAGACACATCGTTCACAGTTAGTTTAATGGTCACTGAAAATACAGTTCACATAATTCTTAAAAATTTATATCCCGTGAAAACATAAAAAAACCGTTTTCATGTTACCTATTATTATCACAATAAGTCACATTATTTTTATTTATGACTCCCGAGCTTAAGTGGTCGGCAATAAAAATGTCCACTTAGGTTCCTAAATCCTAGATTGGGATAAATAGGAGTAGATAATATTGTTTGGAAAATAAAAATAAAATATTGTTAATAAATAATATTGTTTGGAATTGTTGATTCTAATTCAATCCACGGGTAGCTTTAAACAATAGATGTTTTTTTAAGATTGAATGTAGGTCCAGCTAACTAATAAAAATACAGAAAATCAATGATGTGGTCAACTGGACCCACTCGAACTGGACCCGCGGGTCCAGTTGACCACATCATTGATTTTCTGAATTTTTATTAATCAAAAACTCTTATTTAATTATGCAATCGTTGGAAATTATCCTATGTTCTAGCCCAGCTCATGGTCAGCCAGTGTGCCAATTTCATTGAAATCCGTACAGCCGTTAAGGCGTAAAAGGGTAACAGACAGACAGTTACTTTCGCACTTATATTATACTAGCAGCACCCCGCGGTTTCACCCGCATTAGTTTCGATCCCTTGAGAATATCGGGATAAAAAGTATCCTGTGTTAACCCTGGCTATTAACTATCTGTGTGCCAAATTTAATCCAAATCCGTTTAGTAGTTTTTGCGTCAAAGAGTAACAAACATATTATAAACACAGAAACTTTCACCTTTATAATATTATAGTGTGATAGTATCACTAGCTTTTGCCCTCGTGGATGTTGGATATCGTCCCACGATAACGTACTACTGGGATAAAAGTACCTATCTTATGTCTTAAACCTAAATAATGGCTTATCCGTATGCCCTTCGTCCAAATCCATTCAACCTTTAAGGCGTGAAAGGGTAACTGGCAGACAGAGTTACTTTCGCACTTATAATATTTTTATATTATAGTAGGATTTATCTCTTTACCCACATAAGTCTGGCGTAGATATAATTTCATCAGCCCGCCCAATTATGGTAACCACGAAAGTTTTCAGTTCATGTTTACAATGAAAACCCACGTTTTCCAATTAATTTTGAACGGGCATTTTCGATTGGTCGATTATTGCCCGAGATAGGTATTGGGACGGACAAAAATGGATTAATTAAAACCGATTTTTAAGTGACAATCGGGACCTATACTAATTTAATTTATCAGAAACCACTTTAAGCATTTTAGCTTCTGTGGTGAGAAGCGTTTGACTTTTATTCCAAATGAAATTCCGTGTGCACCTACAGATTGTACACTTGTCTTGATGCCTAACGGGTTGCCATAAAAAAACCCCAAAAAAAATTTCTTCCGGTTTGTTCTATATTGAGGCTACATTTGTTATAGAAATATCTTTGCTTTCATCCAATACACAGTAAACTATAACAAACAGTAGGTAAAACATAACATAATTATGCATGAAAACTGAGCGTGTTATTGCCTTTATGGAAATTGCCGATGGTATTTGCACTATTGCACGCTATTTACTTTGTCCCATCCCTTTCCAATAATAATATATCCTCGCTCGGGGCTACACTTGCTGGAGAAGGTAAATAAACTATATTATTCTTAATAAAATTGTGATCTATTGGCCAATTATAAATACAGGTTGTTGTTTTGACAATCTGCATGTTATCATCACAAGGTTCTAGGATCTGTCATGCATTCTGTGGTGCATTCAACCAGTGTTTCTCTATGAGCCTCATAAAAGGTACAGACGCTAGCACATCAAGCTACCCGAAACTGTCCAATTTTCCCAATCAGTCTTGAACCTAACGCTAATAGCGATAAAGTTTAAAATCTATTAATGAAATTTGATAGATTGTAGTAGCTTGATGTGCTGGCGTCTGTACAATATCAACTAAACACTGTTTATACTTATGCTAGTTAAACTTCGTTAAAACTCTTTTGATATTTTTGGCTAGGTATAGGTATACTACAAAAGTAGATATCTACACGGTGGAGAGGACATCGTAACGTAAAGATTCGGTGCATTATATTACACCTCGCAGTCAATAATTCACCGGGTAAAAAAAACAGCTGCTCTTTACATTTTGGTGGCTTCGGCATAGCAATGCAGGGAACAGTTGATTAAAAAACAAAACAATAGACAGTCGACCGAAATGAAAACTTAAAGATGCTTTCACTGCTGGCCAAGCGCAACACGTCATACTCATGGCTACAGACATAAAATTGGCATGTCGGTGACGCGAACCCATAAGATTATCCCCGTCCCAAAATCGCTCGACGCGCCTAAAAAATGTTCACTTCAAAAATTCATCTATGGGGAATCTAGAATCATATCGAGACTGAATCTATGGTAAAAGTTTTTGCTACGATGTTCCACCGTGTTTATGCTGTATTTGTATGTAATAAAAACGTTTTCTTTTTGGGCATAGACAAATCAATATCATGAGATCCGCTCTGTGACATTTAATCTTGTTTGCCTAAACAGCGGTGATCAAATAAAATACAGTTGTTACCTTTTTGTACAGGTACAGACGCCAGCACATCCAGCTACTACAATCTGTCAAATTTATTTGATAGATTTTCAACTTTATCGCTAAAACATAAGGTTTAAAGTTGATTGAGAAAATTTGACAGTTTCGGGTAGCTTGATGTGCTGCCGTCTGTACATTAGTATTTTCAGTGCCTACATAAAACAACACTCATGAGGAAAAAGCATTGCTCATCTTTACAGAGGAATTAAGGATTATAAATACTCTATTTGCCGCCATTCTGTCGGTCTGTGCTGGCCTTTAAGTTCGGTCACATGCAGGAAAACATAAACAAGAGAGTATGTAAGGCAACCGCGACTTAACTAAATTATTATCAACGTTCCACTTAGTTACGTTCATGCTCATAATATCGTTCGGGATTTATGGGAGATTTATGGGTTGAGGTGGTTTATATAATAAAGATTTAACACGTGAAATTTATATGCAAACTTGATGAAATTTTGGGAGTATTTAGATAATGATTAAGAGGTGAAAGACATAATTATAGTACTAGAAATAGGGACCTATTAGTTCAACCAGGTTTCAGACTAGCTAAAGTAGACTCATCTTTTATGGGGTACTGTTTAAAATGATATAATAAAATACCTCCCCACATTCTTCAACTGAATGAGACAAAATTCAAGTCTTGTATTAAACGCACACTATGCAGGCAGGCATATTATAAGTTAGGAGATTACATCGCGGATAAAAATGCCTGGCTCAATGCTGGTCCTGCTCCACAACCACAACTAATTGATTAACACTTGAAAATACTGTTGGAGCCGCTGAAGATTATAAGTATCTTTGCATTGTATAAATTCAATCTCCTAGTATTGTATAATTGCATAGCACATGTGTGAGTACTATGTACACACTATAAAGCTACCATTTACTGGGTACGTCTTTCATTGACTTGAATGTGCACTGGCGGCTGAGAGTATGTCATGCTCACTCAAATGTCTCGCTGATGGTGGCGCATGTGTTGGATCATTTAGCTCCCTTCAAAATGGTTGAGCTGAATGGTGCTGATGCATGCGTCATGTTCGTGAACGGGCGCCGTCAGTAGGGACTGGTCATCTCTTTGCTGCCATGGCTTATTTTAATTTATTATTTGAATTGTTGTTTTTTCTCATCTTTTCATTATGGAGATGGACGCTTTTAACGTTCTGCATCGTTCTCACATGTATAATTCTTAACATGATTGATGTAACCAAGACTTTGTAACCACATTATTTTGATTTAAAAGAGTGTCCATGGAGTTTCTTGCCCGTTCTTCTCCATAGGTACCTACGCTTTGGAAGGGGCTAAAACTGCGAAAACCAGCTTCATTTTTTCTGACTGACTGACTTCTTGACAATTCAAAAGTGCCTGTAAATGGTTTAATTGAAATAAATGTTTTGAGTTTGAGTATGAAATCGTTGACTTTGGATTGAGATATTGATACTGACCTAATAATCTCTGTCTGCTTAGGCTGCGATAAGCAATCACAAGCGTGAAAAACAGCGTAACTCGGTTGTGAATAAAATGAGAACATCGTTCCGCGCCATTTTACCACGTAAAGCCTCAACTGCGCAGTTTTATGGAACGCAAAGCGCATGATTAATGAAAACAAAAAGTAAAAAACGTATCTACCCCCGTTGCTAGAAAAGCACTTCGCATTGCTTTCAAATTAGCAAAACTAGGTTGGTTTCTTTTGTAATTTTGTTCCCATCTACAAAGTACTTAGAAGCAAAGTTAGTTCTTAAGTGCTACCTATGAAGTTAAAGCCTTCAACATAATATCTAATATTCTGAGACCTATTTAAACTTATGTGTATGAACGTGTATTTAATAGGGTGGAGTTTCACAAACTTGTTATAAGCTGGATTTAATACGTCCAGGTAAACGACGAGCTGTTTTTTTTTTTATTAGTTTTTATTTTCCTGAAATCTTAGGCTGCGTGCAGACCCGGACAAAACGGTCTCGAATACAAAACAGTATTTTGTCAACGGTAGACAAAGCTGTTTTGTCAAGGCACTGCTTTTATTAGCAATATGGACCTCGAATGTCAATAAATAAGAAAGAAAAATAGGTTTTTTTGTCACAGTAACATGTGCACATAAAAATACAAGTTGAAAAAAAAAAACAAACGGATCCATAATAATACCTGCACGTATTGTGACAAGAAAATTTTTAGTCGGCATGATGCTGTGCTAAGAGCTATACGACATGCGAAAACCAATTTACCAATTGTTTTGAAATTTACTGTCCAGTAAGTTTAGTTAAGTTAACCTTTTGAACGCCAGAGTATAAACGTATCGCCGTACCCCTGACGCCAGGCCACTTTAACAAAACAACACACACACACTTAAAATAACAAATTTCTCGATATTGGTGGTTTATTTATATTAGATTCAAGCAATACAATATAGACGGAAGCTTAAACTTTTAAATTATATAAATAAAAACAAACAAAAGTAATGATTAAATTGTTTATTTCATAATATGGTGCGACCCGTGTGACGTGTATTTTGTCATATATTTGTGACGTTGGCATTCAGGGTAAGATTTCGTTTGTCACATATATGTGACAATGGCGTTCAAAAGGTTAAATTAGCAAATATTTGAAATATATCAAATAGCTGCATTCGGTTTGACTGGAAGCCGACCCCAACATAGTTGGGAGAAGGCTAGGCAGATGATGATAAAATAAGCAAATGTTTGTGTTTGAGCGATTAATAAAATAGATACCTAATTAAGTAAAATAGATGCCTTACAAAATTTAATCAAGAAAACGTAATTAAGAAGATGCATCTCCCTTTGGTTCAGCCGAAGATTAATGTATAATTACAACGTAATGACAGTGAAATATGGTAACGATTTTATAATGTTGGGTATTAATTATACTGCAGGGACTATGAATTTGTTGATTTAGATGAATTTTATTGCGACGACGGTATTTTATTAGACTAACTGAAAACAGACGCGATATCGTAACTATGTTGTGTTTTATTGAATTCAAAGTGGTATAACAAATACAATTACGATACGAAACGAAACGAAACAAATCATTTCATAATCAGCCTGTAAAGTTCCCACGCTGGGACACCGACTTCCTCTTTGTGAGGAGTGAGCCATAACCCACCACGCAGGACTAGTGCGGGTTGGTAGACGTCAAATGCCTTCGAACTTTTGATTCTACCTGTTTCCTAGAGCAATGGCGATGAAATTAAGAGCCTATACTACCTCAGCTAAAATTCACTCTCTATCTCGCTCATACGATACTGCTCGCTGACTGAGTGAGAGCGAGACAGAGTGCGGTGCTGGGCGGCAGGCAGCGCCAATAGTTTAGGTATTTGCTTTTTACAGTGAAAATAATGGTAATTATAAAAAAATAAATAAAATAAGACCTGCTTTAAAGTAAGTTCAGTTAGTATGCAAAGTTTCATGATCTAATTTGAAGTATTTTTTGAATACCAGCGGTTTATTGTTCGGGTTAGAGGTAATTTTGGATTTATTTTCTATCGAGAAAATTTTATGGAATCGTGTTTTCGTCTAACATAAGACTTAGCATTAATCCTTAACTTTACCATATATTTATTTCAAAATTAAGAGCCTATACTACCTCAGCTAAAATTCACTCTTTATCTCGCTCATACGATACTGCTCGCAGACTGAGTGAGAGCGAGACAGAGTGCGGTGCTGGGCGGCAGGAAGCGCCAATAGTTTAGGTATTTGCTTTTTACACTGAAAATAATGGTAATTATAAAAAAATTAATAACATAAGACCTGCTTTAAAGTAAATTCAGTTAGTATGCAAAGTTTCATGATATAATTTGAAGTATTTTTTGAATACCAGCGGTTTATTGTTCGGGTTAGAGGTAACTTTGGATTTATTTTCTATCGAGAAAATTTTATGGAATCGTGTTTTCGTCTAACATAAGACTTAGCATTAATCCTTAACTTTACCATATATTTATTTCAAAATTAATGGTGCAGTATTTTCGACATAACGGAGCATCACGCTAAGCCATTTGAGGTAGTATAGGCTCTTAAACTACACAAAGTAAAGTGCCTGCGTGAGTTCGAACTCACCGGGGTTCGTCGGGGCCGAACGCGAACAAATCATTGGCCTAAGGTCCGGCCGCGCTAAACTTGCCAAAGATGTTAACGACAATAAGTAATGTTTGTTTTTGTCTAAGGTTCCAAGCTAACTAGACGAAACCAAACTAAAATAAATGTTCTTGTATATCGATTTTATTCAATTTCGAGCGGCCATTGTTGTTTACATCTTTGGCAAATTTAGCGCGGCCGGACATTAAGTGAATTAGGATTATTACACGTGGAAATGTTGCTGAGCACTTACCTTATAAACAACTTTGCGTACCATTTCACAAGATTAACGGCATGTGCCAACATAAGTATTTTATTGACACAGTTGATGTTTATAAAAGTTCTCTGAAGTATTTAAATCTTTGACTTCATTGCGAAGTGTTGTAAGTGTAAACCGATATCTTGTTTGGAGACGTGACCGGGAGTACACTCATACTGGCCAAACGATGGGAGGAGGGGTCTTAATTGCGGTTAAACGTGAACTTGCCGCTGACACCTGCAGCGAATGGTGCTCGTCCGCAGAGGATCTATGGGTTACGTTGACGCTGCATCATAAAAAACCAAGAGTAGTTTATAAAATGCTTCTGTGTTGTATATGTCTGCTGTCAGAATCACGGAAATTCTTTAACGGCTCAACTGGGTAATTTCTCGGACAAAGTACTTGAAATTACCCTCAATCGTCCGTGTGATAAGTTTATTGTCCTAGGCAATTTCAATCAACCCAATATTATATGGCAGCGGGCTGGCGACGGACAATCATTATACCCTACGAATGTTCAAGGCAATGTTCAGACTACTTTTATTGGTAATCTTAATACGTGTAATTTAATGCAATATAATAGTCACTCGAACATCAATTCTAGAATCCTCGATTTGGTTTTTTCTAATGATGAAGTTATCGTCAGCTGCTGTGATGATCCATTAGTGCCTGAAGATCCTCATCACAGAGCCCTATGTATTACCGCGGAATTCGTTGAATTACATCGACTACCAGGTAGGTCCTACGTAAAATTTTTATATAAGTCTGCCGATTACGAAAATATCAAAGGCGAGTTAAATCGTGTAGACTGGCAGTCGGAGTTAAGTAGTAGGTCGATGGAAGAAGCGGTAGCATACTTCTATGAAGTAATAAGGAGGCTGCATTCCACGTATATACCGACAAAAACTGTCGTCCCCAAATCTAAATACCCGCCCTGGTACAAAAGTCCGTTAATAAAAATTCTAAAGGAAAAAGCTAAATTTCACACTAAATTTAAGAAGTATAGGAATTTATCGGACTATCATTCATTCATCATTCTCCGGCAACGGGCTAAAGACCTAGAGCCCCCTCTAGGTCTTTAGCCCGTTGCCGGAGAATGATTGCCAATTTTGGCTATGTAATTGTCAAACATATCCCCATATGTTTGACAATTACATAGCCAAAATTGAATCGGATATACGCGGCAATCCAAGGGCCTTTTGGAGGTACGTCAAGTCTAAAAAACAATCTTGTTTCTACCCCTCAGTGATGCAATTTGGCCAGGTAACGTCCAGTGATGGTGACGGAATTTGTGACATGTTCAGTAACTGTTTCCACTCTAACTTTCTTGATTCTAGTAATGCCAACAGTCAATCTTCGGCTTATGATATAGTCGAAGGACCGATTGACAACACGCACGATATAAGTCAAGTGGAAATAAGGCTAAGTGAGGTGTGTAGGCTGCTTAAACAAGTGGATTTAAACAAATCTGCGGGTCCAGATAACATTTCGCCCGTATTCATCGTCAACTGCGCCAGGGATCTTTCTGTGCCTCTTTCCATCCTGTTTGAAAAATCGCTTGCTACTGGCGTGGTGCCTAAGATATGGAAGTCGGCATATATAACACCGATACATAAAAAGGGATCAAGGACATTGGTCGAGAATTACCGGCCTATTTCAAAGCTGTGTGTGTTTGCTAAAGTGCTGGAGAAAATTGTGCACGCACAAGTTTATTCGGCACTCAAGCACAGTTTAAGTGAGAGTCAGCACGGCTTCGTAAGGGGTCGGTCTACCACGTCTAATCTTACTGTCTGTAGCGACTACCTCTCCGAGTGTATGTCACAGAGGTCCCAAGTCGATGTTATATATACCGACTACAGTAAGTGTTTCGATCGGATTGATCACGTGATCCTGTTGCGTAAACTTTTATCGATGGGAATCAGGGGTGATCTTTACCGATGGTTCAAGTCATATGTGGAGAACAGATGTCAGACTGTAGTACTGAATGGATACTGTTCTAAACCTGTGAATGTCCCTTCGGGGGTTCCCCAAGGATCCTTGCTAGGGCCATTGTTATTTATTATTTTTGTTAACGATATCTCTTCTTCTTTCCGGTATTCAAAAATATTACTATATGCTGATGACATGAAGATAATGAGACAAATAAGTACCGTGGCTGATGCTCGTCTATTACAGACAGACCTTAATCATTTTCAGGACTATTGTATTAATAATAAGTTGGACTTAAATGTCTCCAAGTGTTATGTTTGCTCCTTTACACGGAAACCTATCCCGATCGTCCACACCTACATGCTTTTGGATACAGCACTAAATAGGGTCAACACTATCAGGGATCTGGGAGTTACCTTTGACGCTAAGCTCCTCTTTGATGCACACATTGACAATATAGTCAAGAAAGCATCAAAAGCACTTGGTTTCATTCTGCGGGTGTCCTCGGAGTTCAAAAATATTAAGACAATTAAAATATTATACTGTTCTTTTGTTCGCAGTCATTTGGAGTATGCCTCTCAAGTCTGGAACCCCAATTATAATGTTTACATAAATCGTATTGAGAGCATACAGAAAAGGTTTTTAAGGCACATTCAATATCGGTCCAGGACGTTTTTAATGAATTATACCTACCGTTGCAAGAAATTTCATATCCTACCACTGTATGAAAGGCGAAAAATATCAGATCTTGTGTTTCTTTTTAAAATTGCCAATGGAACAACTGGTGTTACCGAGTTGTTACATAAAATCGAGCTGCGGGTTCCGTCTGTGTTCTTACGTAGACCTCATTTATTGCACACCCCAGTGGTGGCCACTACATACAGACGGAACTCGTACATGATAAGAGCGAGTCGTTTGTACAACGCAATCTGCCAGGAAGCTGATATCGACATTTTCAATACTAGTGTTGCTAAACTGAAGAAAATTTTATCTAATTGCTTCTTCGAGCGCAAATAGCATCTTTTTCTGTTCTATCTTATATATTTATAGTCTATTATCAATTATCTGTTTCATAGGTTATATAATAGTATATACTATATTATATTATTATATATATATATGCTACACGTGGAAACTTGTAATTGGCCTTATTTTATTTGATCTTTTATTTACTGTATCTGTTTAGCTGTAAGTTTTCCTAAAAATAAAATAAATAAATAAATAAATATTTTTTTATGAAAGACTTTGAAAACTTTTCAGTTCAAAACATAACCGTCCTTCTGGCGCAGTCGGGTAAAAACAGCCAAATCGTACGAGCCGTTCTCAAGCGATGTGCTTACCAACGAACAGAACTTCATTTTAATTTATGTATATGTAGATTATTTTGTAGCTTAGTTACGAAGTCGCCTTATATAAATATATACTTGACTTAGTTTTTAAAACATAAAACAAAGTTGAGTTTAAAATGTCAGCCAAATGGTGTAGACTAAATAGATAAAAAAATCATGATAGCATAAACTTTTTGTCCTGTGTGTCGCATTTTATAGCAAGAGTCCGCGCATATTTTACACCAATTTATTTCGTTAGCGGTCACACAGAATGCTGTCGGTGAAAAACTGCCTGCCAGTGAAAGAGAATGTAATATAATCCACTTTGTATACTTTAGTGCACAAGCATTCAAATGTGTGATTTTTTCCCTGTTATTCAATTTGGCTAGAGCGTTTGACAAAACTAAACTATGCCTTGTTGTTTGCGCAACAGTAGGTATTAGGAAATTTTGCATAGTGCTCTTTATTTATTTATTTGGAAACTCAACAGCTTCTAATTAAATTACATGAGTTATGAATGTTCACCCCACTGTCAATGAACCTCTCAATGCGGTTGCGTCAAAGTTACAGCATCTTACAGTCTGCAGACACGGCTCAGTGGTGATAGCGAATAAATGATGACAGTTATGACTTAAGCCCATAACAGAGTTTCACGGCATTGAAAAAGCTGGGTTAACTAGAAAGTAGCGAGAGAAAACAAAAGAAAAACTTAAACAAGTATAGCCATCAACCATAAGTAAAATGCGATTGCCTCTTAAGCAGTGTACTGTGCTGATAGTGACCCACTACTGGGTAAAGGTTTCCCCTCTTGACATTTAGTCTGTGTAGCCTTTTCTGAACGTATCCAAGTCACAATAAAACTCCTGACCTTTTTGAAATCTAATATTTCAGAATACAAGAGGTTTCTTGTATTTTGAAAGTATTGATTTAAAAAGTTTGAAATATTTTTATTTCAAACTAAAACAGATAAATTCATATGGAAGTCGGGGGACCGTTCTGTGGAACACCTTCTATTCAAATAGGTCCCCTGACTGCCGTAAGAATTTATCTGTTTTAGTCTCGTTACATAAATTATTTAAGTCGGGGGTTTTCAAATTATTTTATCCATTTCCAATTACATTTAACCGTCGTGGTTTTTTTTATATTTTAATTTGGCTTTTTATTTCATACTTTTTAAAGAGCATAGGTTCACTATACACAAAATCGTTATAGTTTATTTTAATATATAATTATAATGAGTATTTACAACTAAACATTGCCGGGGGCTTGCTTACTTTACAAATGTTTACTGCTGCGCCCCCTGGTGAGTTGTCACCGTAACACCTATCTAAAAACATGCACCAATCAAATCCAAACCCATCACTGAAAACCGCATCAAAATCGGACTAGTGGTTTTGGAGATAAATGGCAACATTGGTTTGCACAAACAAACAAACACACATCCTCTCACCCCAAACGCATATACCGTCTCCGTATCGTCGCGGGTAAAAGGGGATAGGAATATTAATATTCCAAGAACGGACATAATGCGAATAGACTGTTGGTAATCGAATAATCAAAGCTGAAATTGCCCGTGTTAAATCTAAATATTCAAATGGAGTTAATGATACATAGCATTACATTATCATCAATCAAATTTGTATATCGCAGTTCACTACAGCACGGTTACTAGGAATCAACTCGACGAAATGTGGGCGGCTTCATTCAATAGGGTAAACAGCGTGTATCAGAGAGGTTTAATCATTATTTAAACGCGATACCAAAATAAATTGAGGTTTTTTCACATCCATTTATTTCACTATTACACAATGTATGGATTTAAATTTTGGATTATGTTTATTGACTATTTGATTAATACTCTGACACTGTCACTTTCTTATGCCTTCACCTGCGGCCTTTGTAAGTAATATTTTACGTATCACCTTAAGGGTTTGGTATACGTATACTATCAAACTGAACCACTTTCTCTGTGGGACCTACATATATAGTAATTGCGAAAAAAACCTGTCCCATACAAAACATTAATGCCACCTAGATGTATACGACAGACAGCTGATAATTTTCCCCTGTTCCATATATCCCTATTGATATATCTCCACTGGTAGGGATATTGCCAGAACTGAAGTTTGCCAGGTAGGTAGGGGCGTATCAATCTTGAAAGACAAATGCAACCTATTCATAGTTGTCAAAACCTACGGGCTTAGATAACAGCCAATCATCGACGTCCAGTTTTCGAAAAAAGAAAAAGCGGTAGAGGTAGGTAGTAAATGGAACAGAAACGTGACCTATTCTTTTTTCGCGATCTATTCGATTGCACGTCTCGTTAGCTGTGTTTTCTAGCATCGCGAATAGCTTTGAGTTCTGGATCGATTGAAGTGGACGCTTGAATTATAGATTCATAGAAACGTATTCATTTCGATTCAAGTATGAGCAAAACGAAAATCTTTCTGTTCAGTGTTTATGCACTAATGGGATCTTCATTTCATTCATTTGAAAACATTGTACTTACAGTTATTAAATTCAGCGTTCTCTAACCCGTTCATTAATCATGTATTTACCTGTCTGCTATGTTGTCATTATTAAATACTTTGGATTTTTTTAAACACTTCATCTAGCTTTGTATCCAACTCTTTATTTATTTTTGTATGTGGTTTAATACATTTTTTAACAATTGTGTTGTGGCCTAAAATTAAATATTATATATACAGGGTGTCCCTGGAAGTATGGATCAAATCGAATAGGGGCGTGGGCAAGGTCATTTCCAAACTTTTTAACCCTAAGAATGTCGGTGAATTTTTTTACGGTTCAGAAGTTATGACAATTTTTTTTTTTCAACCACTTCGCAGTGCTCAAAGACAACAAAATAATCATAAAAAAATACTATCAGGTATTTTAAAAAAATTAAATTTATAGCCCTGATAGTTTCTTTTAAAGATTTTTTAAAACGATTCGATTTCTCTTCTTTTTTTTTTTAGTTTTATTTTTTTTGTTAAAACGTTTGGAAATGAACTTGCCCACGCCCCTATTCGATTTGATCCATACTTCCAGGGACATCCAATATGGAACAGGAGCGAAGAAAATATAATGATGATACAAAATACTGTAGAGCTGAAACAAGATATGATATTGATGATGAGTTTCTGTTGGATGTGTTTTTTTTTATACATACTCTGTATCTTATTTACCTAGTGGTTGCGACCACTGCGAGCTGGACTGCTGAGCGTAAGGTCCTGGGCTCGCATCCTTCTATAGATCGCAAAAAAATTTTTCTTGGTTAGAGTTGGGGCCGTCTGATTGGAGTAGGTTTCGATTGGAGTACGCTTCTTATTAGGTATAGCCAAATCGTAATTCCTTTGACAACAATCACACTAATGTTATAAAGCCGAAAGTTTGTGAGTCTGTGTTTATATGTTTGTTACTTCTTCACGCTCAAACGGCTGGACCAATTTTGATAAAATGTTGTATGAAGCTAGCTGGTACCCTGGAATGAAATATAGGCTACTTTTTTCCGATATTTCCATGGGATCAACACTTATGCGGGTGAAACAGAGGGGCGCAGTTAGTTCTCAATAAATCGAAACTTCACTAAGTATGGAACTATGTAGCTGTCACATAGACAAATAGATCTTGTCGTTTGTAGACACGCAAGTGACATTCAATCTTAGGTTGCTAAAGCCAGTACAAGGTCGACTGTAGATGGAATTCAAACATAACTAAAAAATGTAGGTGTGCTATATTAGCTTCTGTCTACCCTATCGGGGATGCAGGCATTATAATTATATATATAAAACTAGCTGCGCCCCGCAGTTTCAGCCGCATAAGTCTCGATCCCGTGGGAATATTGGGATAAAAAGTATCCTATGTGCTTTCCCGGGACTCAAAATATCTCTAAACCAAATTTCATTTAAATCGGTTCAGCGGTTTAAGCGTGAAAAGGTAACATACAGACAGACAGACAGAGTTACTTTCGAATTTATATTTAAAGTCCTGACAGACTGATACCTATATCAACGCACAGCCTAAACCGCTGTTCCTAGAGACATGAACTTTGGAGGGTGTGTTCTTTGTGAAGAGTAGGTATCCACTAAGAAAGGGTTTTTGAAATTCCACCCCTAAGAGGGTGAATGGGGGGAGGGTGTATCTACAGGTCAATTTCCATCTTACAAATATCAAAACAAGAAAATAAAGATTGATGGAATTAAGTAATTAATGTTCTATTTCTATTTAATTTTCCTGATCTTCGATATCCGTAGTATCGGCACGAGCCATACGAAAATAGCTCATCGGTTGTAGGTTGGATACAGATAGCCTGAGGGTAATTGCAGTTTAATCTCGTCGGTCAGTCGTCACACGTGGAGGAAAGTTAACTGCAAAGATTTTATTTAAAAAAAATTTTTACAAAAAAAGACAATCGACTTCCAAAAAAAAAAAACACTAAAAAGTGAAAAATAACTTTAATTTCGGAAGTCGGTGTCGTTAGTTACGCATTTTCGTTTTTTGACATGCGGGTCGAATACAGAACCTCATTTTTTGAATTCGGTTAAAAAGAAGGTTAGTTTTTTTTCCATAATCAGCCTATAATGCTCTCATTACTGGGATACAGGCCTCCTCCTCGTGAGAGGGAGTGAGCTGTAATTTACCACGCGGGCTCAGTGTGGGTTGGTAGATATCACATGTCTTGGAATTTTTGGTTCTAGGACATGCCGGTTTTCTCACGATGTTTTTCTTCCCCGTTTTGAGAGCAGTGGTGATGTAATAATGTAGGTACTCAAAGTAAAGTGCCTATTTGGGTTCGAACTCAACCAAACTCGTAAGTCGCGACCGTTACCACTGGGCCACCACTGCTCCGTAGATACTTATGATTTTATTATTATCAGTTTTTTTTATTTATAAAAAAAAAAGTAATAGATCGATGTTTGTTTGTTCGTATTTTATGCGCTGCCATACCGTTAATCAAGTTTCACTCAGTCTGTGTCTTAAGATATTATTAGTTAGTTATTTTTAATTTTTAAATTAATTACTTTATGTCCTCTAGAGGGCGCCATATTAAATATAGTGTATCGTCACATAGCCTATAACCAGCGGACGGTCAAGTCGCTTCTAACGATGCCTCATTTTTCAAATTATTATAAGTACTTTTTAAATTATGAGGGAACAGATGAACATGTTGAACATTTCATTTTTGATTTTGACCGGTGTGTATGATACCGGTCAAAATCAAAAAGGAAAAAAAAATCAAATAAAAATTGATATGATTCACGGGGGGGTCAAGCTTACCACTTAACTATTATTCCACGCAACATTTCGGAAAATATTCCCAATATTATTTGCAATAACGGTTGTTAGGATAAGGGATAATGGTGAAAGATATTCTGATAAGCAAAATGAAGAGGTGCCTATTTTATTTTCGAAGGTCTTTTGAGTTTTTGTGTATTCAGATATTATTTTTGTTATCTATATACGTCTGCCTGGGCGAGATGGTACAAATTTTTACTGCTTGTGGTACACCTGTAATAGGTAATAGGTAATAAGAGCTGTTGTCCGCAACTCCACGTCTATGCGCGTATTTTGCGTACCTACTAGTGGGAAAATCGATTATTCGATCCACCCCAGCTTCTCAAAGAAGGGTAACGCCTTGATGTTACTGACCGTCTCACGTAACGGTAACCCAGGTACCCCTGGGTTACCGAAGTACTTTGCCCTGTACGTGGCGACCACCGGGCAGTTTAGAAGCACATGTGCCGCTGTCTCGCCGTCCTCCATGCAGGCCCTGCACAGCGGACTGTCTGTTACTCCTATGACAAAGAGGTGTTTATTAAATGACCCGTGGCCAGTTAAAGCTGCAGTAACTATACGCAGATTTACCCTGTGTACCAGCTCGTCCTAATGAAGTTAACTCCAGTAAAATTGATTACCTCAAAGCGGTGGTGGCATCCACGTCGCAGGTCTCAATATCCTTTGTGCAATCGTGGACACGGAAATTGTGCCAAATTAAATTTCCTGATTTTTCAGCTTATTCGGCATTTCATTATTTTTGTATACCAAAGCATTTGCTTTCGAAGTGAATTTCTAAAACGGTCATTAATTTCGTTATTTTGTCTCTTTTGAGATTCATAATACAAATTATAAAGTAAAGTCGCTTTTCGTATCTGTCTGTGTGACCGCGTCGTTCTACTAAACTTAAAAGGGTTTTGATCATTTAGAGAATTCATTTCGGAAGGTTTGGTTTTACATTAATATTAAATTACTTAATATAAAAAAAAAAACGAAGTTTGTCCACTCGTATAAGCGGAGCGAAGCAGGGGCAAGACGCTAGTATTATTATAAAATGTAGATTTGAAAAGCGTCTGAATTTTTGGCCATTCATTGGGCTAGTGTAAAACTTTCATTTAATTTACGATAGCCAACATTTTCAACAATTTGCAAACGTTGTGGACTTATTTGCATGTAGAAAATATTTTTTCTCTTTTATTTTTATTACCGCTGAAGGGTTTCAGTAATTTTAGCCGACTTTTTATTAAAACTATACTTCGGTAAACTACGAGTACTGCAAAGATATGCAAATGCAAAACTTCTTTCTTTCCCCGAGGCGATCTTGAATTCATATTCCGTTATTCTTTTGTTTCATATCAGAGTGCGCGGCAGGTTTGATTGAATTTAAAAGTAGAACTCTTGTAATAACCCAGTTTATAGCAACGACTCGCATACATTTCAATCCATACTAATCACACTAATATTATAAAGGCGAAAGTTTGTGAGTGTGTGTGTGTGTGTGTGTTTATATGTTTGTTACTTCTTCACGCTCAAACGGCTGGACCAATTTTGATGAAATTTGGTATAGAGATAGCTTGAGTCCCGGAAAAGGACATAGGATAGTTTTTATCCCGATATTCCCACGGGATCGACATTTATGCGGGTAAAACCGCGGGGCGCAGCAAGTTAATATTATAAATGCAAAAGTCTGTCTGTCTGTTACCTCTTCACGCTTAAACCGCTGAACCGATTTAGATGATAGTTTGAGTCCCGGGAAAGGACATAGGATAGGTTTTATCCCGATATTCCCACGGGATCGAGACTTATGCGGGTAAAACCGCGGGGCGCTGCTAGTATTATAAATGCGAAAGTGTGTCTGTCTGTCTGTTACCTCTTCACGCTTAAACCGCTAAACCGATTTATATGAAATTTGGTATAGAGATAGTTTGAGTCCCAGGAAAGGACATAGGGTAGTTTTTATCCCGATATTCCCACGGGATCGACACTTATGCGGGTGAAACCGCGGAGCACTGCTACTAAAAATATTTGTACAACTTTTATGTAATCCTAGTGGATCTGTCTGCTTATTCAAGACTATCTTTTGCACGCGGCTTCGCTCGCATGGATGTCGGAAAATATCCCACGGGAACGTAATACCAGGATTAAAAGCGTGAGTGTGTAACCCTATGTGTTAATCCAGGTAATAACTATCTGTGAGCCAAACTTTATCCTAATTCGGTTAGCTGCTTTTGCGCCAATCCGGAACATGCATCCAGACAAACAGACAAAAAAAAAAAATATTTTTAACAATATTATAATATTTATTACGAAATAATAAAGTTTAAGCTAAAAGTCAAGTCTCATCTTTCTTGGCGCGTACTATACTATTCCCAACTGACAATAGTCATAAAATCACATTTCGTGGGCGGAGTGACTAATCTACCTCTGAAATCAGTGGTCTTTCGCTCCTGGGGTGGGCGCTAATAACTGCGACAAAGTTACCTAAACTAACGCAGTAATAACGTACACAAAAATCGTAATTATGGTTTTGTTTCAATAAATATTTGTATTTGAAATGACATAGTGAATGAGGGCACAGTTTCATTTTAGATCCATATAATTATAATTATTCCAAAAGGGTTAGATAATTATCTAACCCTTTTGGGATATATGAAATCGATAATCCAATAGAACCACGTACATACATTAAAGGTATCCTAATAACTAAGTTAAGGTCGGATAGAAGATTACCTATGGCTATATTCCCATAGGCTTCATTTAAGTGGTTTCGTAGATCACTTAGGATGTAATGGGCATCTTAGGGCACTTAGTAAGTTGAACATAAGGACAGATTATATAGGAAACCCTGATCAGTTGACTGTTGAGTCGTATCAGTGACAAAGTATGTTATGATTATTATTTTCTTGTCTTGTCAAACAAACTAAATGGTATTATTTAGGTTTTATAGTATAACGTAACATGTGAACTAAAACTGTTGGCGTATGAGTTACATGTGTAGGTAATATAATTTACAATACGCTAAGATTAGGTATGTAGATATGAGGACTTGCAAATGGATCTCAACTTAGTTCTTTCAACACAAACACAACGGTAGCATTTTTTTTAATGTCATCTCGCAGTTCAACTTAGGAGGTTGTCGTCTGCTGAACCGGACTTGCCTGTGGGATGCCTGAATAAATTAAGGCCTCCAGCTAGGGCTTAATTGTAGGTACCACCGCCACCTATAGATTAAAGAACTGTAAATCAATAGAAACAGCAAACGTCAAAGGATGAATTGAAAGCCAATAAACGAACGACTTTAAATAGTAATAGTCAATAAAAGTCATATAAACACAGTTTCTGCCAAAACGATAAGTTATAAGCCGTACGTAGAAACCTACTAGAGTAAACGTAGCCAAGATTGTATCAACAAGTAAGCAAACTTGCCCAAATAAACATTGTTATAGGCCGACTGCTTAACTGAGACGTTGCCTGAGGTAGCTGCGCGGTGCGGAGGCTTTTGTCTCAGCAGTGGGGACATTATCGGCTGATTATGATGATATGGTGAACTTTAAATATTAGTCCTATTGATTGCATTTTTGCCCTTGAGTCTGGGGTCATTGTACTCATCATTATGAACAACTTTTGCTATGGGACCAAACCTGAAATCGCGAAAAAAAATCAGCTTTTCCTTGCATTTATGTTCACATAACTCGTCAAAATGTAGGGAACAGCCGATTTTTTTTGGATTTCAGGTTTGGGTCCATATCAAAAGTTGTTCATAATGATGAGGACAATGACCCTTAAAAGGATGCCCATGAATTAAATTTCACCCTGTATAAATCCATACCCATGGCTGTATGGTCGTTGCCATGAGCCGAAGTTTCAATCAAAATACCTAAAGAAAGCTATCAGCTCAATCCATTTCATATGTTGTCTTAACAAATAGCGTGCGCAAATATCCGGAATGAATCATCAATATTCAATATTTGAACTATGCTCTATTTTTGGTTCAAATCGGAAATGCACTTGAAAGGCTCATGCAAACTCAAACTCAAAGCATTTATTTCAATTAAACCAATTACAGGCACTTTTGAATTGTCAAAGGGTCGGTCAGTCAGAAAGATGAAGCTAGTTGCCCATTCCAAAGCGTAGGTACCTATGGAGAAGAACGGGCAAGAAACTCCATGGACACTCTTTTAAATCAAAATAGTATGGTTACAAAGTCTTGGTTACATCATTCATGTTAAAAATTATACATGTGAGAACGATGCAGAACGTTAAAAGCGTCCATAATGAAAAGATAAAAAAACAACAATTCAAATACCGACCATGAACTGGATTTAATGCGAGACTTAGAAACCTCCTCTGTGCTTCGTCACACAGTAGGCAACTATCGTCGACGTTTTCATACATTTTGTTTAAACTTAACGCTTGATTTGCTTTGTCAAAGCTACAATTCAGCGTCAATGGCCAAGTGGCTGCATCTATTGGACGCAGTAAGGCTGAGATCGGAAGCCGTTATACTTTGCTCGGTCCGGCCACGAGACAAGCGGCCAGAGGGAGACAAGAGGCAATTGCTTTCAAAGCGTTTCGTGTTTTATAATGGCTTTCAACAGGATTGGCATAAGGTTTTCGGTAGCATAATGTCAATACAATACATTTTTGACTGTTCTATCTTCTTTATCGCTGATAAAATGTCACTGTCTAGGCCCTCAGATGCAGCTTATTCTGTAACCGCAGGTACGACAGCGATTACTCAATATTTTTGTAATTATAATATTTTTCTATTGCTGTCGATGAAAAACATTAGCTAAAGTCCTAAGAGTACATAATAAGTTAAGAGAAGAAGACAGACATAATCATTAAATACTTATTTATGTTAAAAATGTTTTTTTTTAAATTTACAACTATTTATTTAAACAACTTGTCATGGAACATTTTACATCACAATAGCGCTCAATCTTTGATACAAAATAAGATTATGTCCGCTATTAACTTATTTTAGAGTTTGCTTACTTAAAGTTAAAGGCTAAAAACCTACACGCAGACTTCCTCCATTCCAAACTTCTCCACGGTAAAGTAGGCTTTTAAGACGTTTTTAATTTGTTGCCCTTTTTTGTTTTCTAATTTTTTGGCAATTTCCTTTGACAGCTTATTTAGAATGTTAGGAAAGGCGTTATTTCATCACCACTACTCTCAAAACGGTGAAGGCAAACATCGTGAGGAAACCGGTATGTCCTAGAACCAAAAATACGTAGACATTTGACATCTGCCAACCCGCCCTGGGCTCGCGTGGTGTATTACGGCCCACTCCCTCTCACTGAGAGGAGGCCTGTGTCCCAGCAGTGGGAACATTATAGGCTGATTATGTTATGTTATGTAGGAATGGCGTACTTCCAGGCTCTCTTACTATACTTCTCATGTGCATAATTGCCGGTCAAAGACATTTCAATATACAACGATCTTCCATATCTTTGTTGTAGGTCACATTGTAGGTACTACATATAGGAGCTAGCTCAGATGGGAGCACTTTATGAAGTCAAACTATAAAATATAATTTCATCTATTATATTTTATGAGTGTTCACAATAAAACTAACACTTTCTATCAGACACCTCAAAACTAATCTGAACATTTGACATACGCTTGAACGTTCGAACCGTAGATGCCATCAATTGTAACCGGCCTGCATTATAAGAGGTAAGGCTACAAAGATAGCCTCTACAGTACTTTCTACTTCAACTCAGCCTATCGCAGTCCACTGCTGGACATAGGCCTCTCCCAGACTGCGCCACAGCACCCTGTCCTCCACCTTCCGCATCCAGTCTACCCCAGCCACCTTCTTTAGGTCGTCCGTCCATCTAGCTGGGGGGCGTCCCACACTACGCTTGCCGGTACGCGGTCTCCATTCCAGGAGTTTCTACTTACTATTTGCATTTTTTACAGAAAAACCTATGCAAACTCAATCAAATATACGGCCATCGATCGAAATGTAATGCATCTGTGATACGAACAAAACGTAGAAAAAAGCGATATGAAACATTAAGTTATTCAAAAGTATCTCTTATGAAAACCTATGCATATTTATATTGCCAAGTTGGAACGAGTTACTATAGACATGAAGTTCCTTTTACATTCATGAATACGTAACTAAGAGGTTGTTGTATAAGGTTGTATTCAATTATTCCACGTATTTGGGTGAATACGGGGAAAACTTAAGGGACGCATAACTAACATGCAAACTATATGTTTACAATAATATCGTAAGATATTTCGTTCGGTACAGCTTTACTTCCTCGTTTAATTAATTATAGGATCAAACATAACCAGTATAAAGGTAAACTTGTATGTTAAGTGTGTTAAACGTGTACATCTATGTTTAGGTTTCATATTATATATTTAAATTATAGTTAGGGATGTCCAGAAAGCTACGTAAAGGTCTTCTATATTTTTATATTTGTAAAACAGACTGATGACGTTTTTTAAATCTAATCCAAGACCACTGTAAAACCTCAAATCCACTGTTCTAGAAAATCCCGTTGAACTATTACACTGGATCTAATCTATAAACTAAGACTCAATTTAAGCAGCTTTGAGGCAAGTACTCTCTCCCTAAGGCTGACGTTAACTGAGGCATTAAATGGCCACTTCAGCAGCTTTGCAATAAATCAAGGCAGACGTCCGCTTATCATTAACCACGGCCCCAAGCACACGAAAATTGAACGCCATTTAGGTATTGTATCTTTAGGAGCCAGGTAGATTGTTTTAATGATCTACAAAAGTATCAGGAAATAGTTGCATTTTTGTGGAATTAACCACGATGTGACGTAATAATGGACACAAAAATTTAAGTCATGTCTCGCGTAAATCTACGGTACTTATTTGTAGAACGGATCAAAGCTAATTATTTTCGAAGTTGTTTTAGTAATTACTGTTATACTGATTTGAAATAATAATACGCTCAATTTTTTTCTTTCAGATTAGCAAAGAAGTTGAAGGCGCATGACGAAACATGGACAGCGCAGGCAACAATACCACATTATATGACGATGACGCGTTATACCCGAGCGAATTGGCTCTTCACAGAGAATTTAGTTCGGCCGAAACTATTCTTACAAGTTATACCATATGGTCCACAGAAAAATGTTTGGAAACGTTTCTTTTTAATGGCACACATGCCGATGAGTTCACGAATAATATTTTCGTATACAATGGCACTCAAGTCATGTGTTTGGACCACGCCCCAGTTTTGACTAAAAGCACTCTTATCAGAGCCAGCGTACTTTCCGCCATGGCTGTGTTATCATTCTTTGGTAATTTGGCAACGATTATAAGTATACAGAGAGGTAAAAGAGGCCGAGGAAGAGCGAGACCATCTTGGACAGCGATATACAGTTTAATATTCCAACTGAGTATAGCCGACTTGTTGGTGACTGTTTTTTGTATCGCTGGCGAAGCGGCGTGGTCCTTTACGGTGCAGTGGTACGCCGGGAATATAGCATGCAAATTGTTCAAGTTCCTGCAGATGTTCGCTTTGTACCTCAGTACTTTTATACTCGTGCTCATTGGAGTGGACAGATGGCTCGCTGTGAAGTATCCGATGCGAAGTATGGCGACTGCGACGAGGAGTGGAAGACTTGTAATTGTCGCGTGGGTGTTGAGTCTCGTGCTAAGTGTGCCACAGGTCAGTGATCATTAATAGCTTTTACGAAGTTTCTAGCGACACTTTTTTGTTCTCCAGTAATAAATTACAGAGATAAAGTACGAGCACGAAAGTAAAGATAGTGACTTATATGTCAAGTGAGAGGCTGCTTAACTTTGCCCACACTTTGATATCCGGAGCAATTAAAACTTGTGTCTGATATATAATTATTGCAGGAAAAGATTAAAGCGACGCGTACGAGACAAACTCTATTATCTACACACATAAATATTTTGTAGACGTACGTAATTTAAAAGCTGTCGATTGCTGGATACTGTTCCAAAAATGTATTGCGTATCGGAATCGGTGTCAAAGTAAGTGATTTATTGAGTAGAGCCTGAAGCCAACCGCACATAAGTGGCAACAATTTTTTAATTGGAACGAAAAAAAGCACTGTCAATTTTAATTGACAGTGCCTTTTTTCGTAGCAATAAGGGCGATTTTCGTAGTGCAAATATGACCAGCGAAGTACTGTTGATTATGCTAACCATAGACTTTATACTCGTAGTTCCTAATATTCAGTAGGTGATTAATCTTCCAAAAAATGAGTATGTTCAAGTGCTAAGCTGAATTTGATTGAGGGTCTATTCATGATTCAAGATTAGTTAAAGTGGTTACATAATAATTTTTGAAACTCACTTTTGCTGTACACAATCCATCATTTTTTGATGGATTGTGTGATCTGAAAAATTCATTATACGCAACGTCACTGCAGCAGCTTTTCATTTAGTAAATGAACCTCCTTAAATTCAGTCGTTTTACTATTGTTGTTTATTTTATTGTTTATATCACATGATTCTTGGATTCTCAAACACAGACTAATGAGTACCTAGGTATTAAGAATTTTTTTTTTCAGTATAGTTCACATTGTTTTGTGGTAGATGTTTTATTATTAGTAGAAGTACTTATGCTTTATCTTCATAAAATATTAGTGTCTATCAAACAATCTTTTGTGTTACTTATATCCAGAATGAAAACATAAACAAAATATTATTATTGAGATTTCTTCGGTACTCTGCGAAGTAAACCAACCTTTGTATTGCGAAGGGCATAAAAGTGACATTACAAACAGCTGTTTCAACTATGGAATATTTGACTTTACTACTGAAATACAAGAGCGTTAGTTTAATGTTACACAGAATTTGCTTTAGATTTTCTCTCACTGTACTTATTTCGCGCGAAAAGTATCAACACTGAAAATAGTGAGCTCACACATTCTGTATATGGCGTTTCCAAGCTGACTGTGACATTGTGTGAGTCAGAGGTGCTAAACGAAATAGAAATGTGAGCATCTTTTGATGCAGTGGGAGAATCTAACGATTAAAATCTTTGAAATTTTGTACAGTTTCACACATTTTAAACGTTCCAAGCCGGCGACGATTGGACACGCGTTGAATGAATGAAATCTTTTTGACCTTGGTGTGAACGGTATAACATGTTTGTTTTTTTTTTTGGCATTTATTAATTTGCTACGTAAGTGGTACTTTCTCGTGTAACTAGCACCACAGTTATTTAAATTTTGTTGGCCCAAAACTTCGCCACTTCCACGGCGTTATCGGTGGCAGGGTCTACCCTGCCACCGATAACGCCAATAACGCCAATGTGACCTCTAGGTCACATTGGGTGCATGGGCAGGATAGGAGATGGAGCATAGTTTGTGACACAGCTCCACCTTGCTGCCGTTCCGTCGAGGAAGCCCTACTTTACGAGTTTCGACTTTCATCTTCTCACTTGGCGTCAGAGACGGTTCAGTGACTTCCAAGTAAACATCCTTTTTCCGTTTTATTAGTCTTCTACTAAATAGATATCATTGCTATTTTACATAATTGTTATTGCGTACAAATTATCTTTTCATTTATATAGTTCCGCAAGAGATTCTCAACATAAAATCAGCTATTACTTCGTAAAGAACAAAGGGAAAATAGCAAATTAATTAGGTATAGTAAAAATAAATAAGATACACAACACAAGCTGTATCGAGAGCATTTTCAATACGCTGCAGCCAATAAAATATTGTAAACGTAGGTACATTTTCTGTCATTATTTTTTTTTGTAGGAATCCGCAACAAAATCTTATCTGTACTTGAAATACTCAATAATGGATGTCAATGGGTTCATTGTATCGACATATCTCTACATGAGAAGATCCGATAATTAGCGAGAAAAAAATACAAATATTTTTTAAAAATATGCTGCTTTTAAAATGTCATTGAACATTTTTTTTTTTGATGTTGTTCTCACATAAGTTCAACATAATGATGTAATTAATATTTTTGTAACAATATAATTTAAAAAAAATAGTGTCCATGGAGTTTCTTGTCCATTCTTCTCCATAGGTACAGTCAGCATCAAAAGTCGATTAACACTATCATTTTTACATGTTATTAAATTGACAACAACTTTTTTCAATAAACTGATTTTTAGCTTTTCACATAATAGACCAGAGTATATATTCTAAAAAAATTCTTCTGCTGCAATTTAGAACAAATATTTGGCTCAATAACTAAGATTATAAAAACTGAAGTGTTAATCAACTTTTTATGCTGACCGTACCACGTTACATACGCACACACTTCATATTTCTGACTGACCGACTCCTTGACAATTCAAAAGTAGTAAATGGTTTAATCACACTAATATTATAAATACGAAAGTTAGTGAGTTTGAGGGTGTGTGTGTGTGTGTTTATATGTTTGTGACTTCTTCACGCTCAAACGGCTGGACCAATTTTGATAAAATTTGGTATGGAGGTAGCTGATACCCTGGATTAACATATAGGCTACTATTGTATTATTGGTGATATTTCACCTCTGTGACTGTTTAATAAGCTGGCGTAACCACACGCCATTCAAGCGCTTTCTAAATCATGTACTGACATGAATTAGAAAGCGCTAGAATGGCGTGTGGAGAGAGGTATTAACTACTATCCCTTTAACATAGCACCACATAGCTCTAGGGACTGAAATATGTAAACCTCGCAAGAATTTTGGTTAACATTTATGCAGCAAGCACAAATAGAAATGTCCCGTAGATATGAATAGAACGTCTGTCAAAAGTTGTCAAGCGGTTAGTCGACTCTTGGGCTGGCCTTATACTTTACAAACAAACAAATTTATACTTTATTTAATTATATATAAAGTATAAATTTGAAGAGTAAAGTAAAAGTAAAGTAAGTAAGTAAATAATGTTGAAGAGTTTGTTTGAACACGCTAATTTCTGGAACTACCAGTCAGATTTAAATAAATATTTTTGTTTTTGTAGCTCAATTTTTGAGGACGGTTATACGCTTTTTAACATCACGCTGCGATCCTTTGGAGCCGAACGGGGCAGGCAAAACCACGGGACACAGCTAGAACCATAATAAAATTCATCATTCTAATTGATTACTACGTTAAAGAAATTCATCATGAATGTTCTACCTACGTTATACCGTGAAACCACAAATCAAATACTCCAAGCTTAGATAAATGATTGGTATCGCTGTATCTAAGACACCAAGATATAAGATACGCCACAAATATCGAAGAAGGTACACTATGATATGTATCCGCAATCCCTCAGCCCGTTGGTTACATATGTAATATTATATTACTGCCCCATCAAGAATATTGGATCGAAAATCACAATGGTATATCTACATTGGTATCAATATTTATTTATATCGTCGGATTTAATCTGATCGCAATGTAAGGAGGTCGAATATTGAAAATGTTTTAATGGAAGATAGGACTTATATTGTAAAACCCATTTAAGTACATTTACATTTTTAAGTTTTATATCGGTGTATACCTGACATAATAATGATTTCATTTGATTTGATAAGGTACTTAAATATAATACTTATTTTTTTCTGAAACTAAAATAAATTCACACTTTCAGAAAGTCGAAGATAAAATCCTATAGAAATCGAACTCTTTGTTGACGGAAATATGCATATCAAAACCACAACGCCTTTTATTGGCGACACAATAAAAGGAACATCAATGTACTAAATAAAACTAGATTCAAGCCAATAATAACAAATCAGAAATTCTCTCCTCCCTTATTCAATGCCCCACATTTTGCTTTGAAACTTTTAGAATTTCTAGTGCTTTAGTTCGAAGTAATTGGCAAGACAGTTCCGTTGTCTACACCTTCTACCAGAATATTACAATGTTAGAGAGTCTATTTATAGAATAAAGAGTCATATTTTTAGAATACGACTCAAGAAAACAAAGGGTTTCAGAATGTTGTTTAAAAAGACAAGAAAAAATATAAAAAAACA
Source organism: Amphipoea oculea (assembly GCA_945859645.1). NCBI lineage: Eukaryota > Metazoa > Arthropoda > Insecta > Lepidoptera > Noctuidae > Amphipoea > Amphipoea oculea. The sequence continues at coordinate 11,094,396 of OX243876.1, forward strand.
CGACTTACTAATCCGCTTAAATAAAAAATGTATATTATGAGACATGGATGTTTGGAGACTTGACTATTTTGCAACTTGAACGTTTTGAGATGTAGATATTTTGCAACTTGGTGGTTTCGAGACTTGGGTCTTATGAGATTTGAACTTTTTGCTACCATATGTTATTTTGCAACTTGAACGTTATGAGGGAGTATTCCCGATTGAGCACCTATTTTCAGAGCACCTTTTTTTAGAGCACCAAAGGTATTCCCATTAGAGCACCAATCAATATTTTACCGTGGTGCTCAAAAGGGAACAATAAAAAATATTCAACTTTATTCCCTTTTGAGCACCTACAGTAGCTTCTAGTGATGGGGTGTATAATAAAACATATCGATAATTAGTAGTCGGTTAAAAATTGGCAGTTTCATTGCAGAATGATATCATTTAATAAAAACATAATATCATCATTAACATAAAAGTTTACTCAATCTTTTATTGTTAATATTACAATAAGTTTCTTCAACTTTAATTTTATCTATCCCCAAACCAACCAACCAACTAATTGTAGGATGTAAATCTAACAAAAGAAATCGGTGTTTTCATAGAATAGATTAGAATGGCTTATGGCTAACTTATCACCAGATACAAACATACATACATACATACTCTCGAAAAACATAACCGTCCTTCTGGCGCAGTCGGGTAAAAAAACACTTTTTACTGCCAAAAATAGTAAATGATCACCAACATTAATTTTATTCTCATTTGCTCGCTCTTGCATCCTATGTCGACGGACTCGGGCTCCTATTTCTGTGTAAAGGGTTTAAAGTAACCTAACCAAACCTAACCTCGGAGTACCCAGCTAGAACTACTGTAATTTTAGACTTCATTTTTTGGTGTTCAATATATTTTTTTGGTGATCATTATATTTGACCCCGATTACTATATAAATATACTTATGAAGAGTATTTAAGGTCAGGGTACGAGTAGAGCAAGTGAAGTAGGCATTTAATTACCCGGTCATATTCATTAGCAATATTCCAATCAAAATCACGAATAAGCATTGATGCTGCCAGTGTTTTCCGTTGACCTTTGGGACTGAGATTCGTCATTATCTTTTCGTTTACTCTTCAAGAGTAAGAACCTGTAACTCGCCATATTATGATCAAAATCGAACCGCTGCTTTTTTTAATTGCAGCTGAGACTGTAACAACTTTATACCTGAGGACCATCCTGCTACCTTGTCAGCGGTGCGAGCTTAGATTAAATCGAGATCGTCATGAATATAACAACGTCTTTGATTATGTTTGTGCATAAGTACAAGAGTTTGATAACGTAATATTTGAATTACCCAGACCTCTAATCTATATTCTATTACATAATTCACTATGTGCTTACACAAAAAGTTTTCTAGGTATGGCACCCAGATTGTATAATAAAATACCAGAGCCTATAAGAGCAAAACAAGAGCTAAATGATTTTAAAAAATATTTAAATAATTTCCTAATACAAAAGGCATATTATTCCATTAATGAATACCTAGAAGATAATGCAAGATATGTGGATAAATATGTGCGGTAAGAATTACTTTACTGGTATGTTTCTCAGTTGTAAATATATTAATTTTAAATTTAATACTACTAATACATAAGAATTTTAATGTTATAAATGTTAATGTTAATATTAATGTTATAAATGTTAAATGTTATTATCTGTATGCAATATTGTTAACTTGATAGAGGATAGTTTAACTCTGTTAGCTTGTCATTTAATTTTAACAAAAGATTTAATACTAGATTATAATTTCGTATACTTACTTGATATTTGTACGCCGTTAACGGCAAAACATAGAGATCTCTGTACCTATTTTATTTTAAACAACTATTTTTACACCTATGTTTAACAAATAAAAAACTTTGACTTTGACTTTGTTTACTAAGTACTGCAGCAAGTATCCATTTACAGTTATTTTACAACTGATGAAAAGAAATTCATTGTATTCATTGTATTGTGGTGTTATAAGAGGTAATCTATTTTTCAGGTAATATTTGCATTATTTGCAGTGTAGTTTTCATTTTAAATCAGCCGCCATTTAGATTTTTTTTCAGAATCGCGGTGCACAAGAAAAGTTATATATTTAGATAGAAGACACTTATACAAACAAAAAATGTTATGTTACATAATATCCTAAAGCGTCAGGTTTCGGAGTTATTCACCGAAATATAAGTCGAAAACAACTAGGACTTTTTTGTTTTTTTTTCCTTCCAGGTAAGCATATTGAACTATTGAGGTAAGAGAAACGTTTCGACTTCGACTTCGACTTCGACTTCGACTTCGACTTCGACTTCGACTTTGACTTTGACTTTGACTTTGACTTCGACTTCGACTTCGACTCCGACTTCGACTTCGACTTCGACTTTGACTTTGACTTCGACTTCGACTTCGACTTCGACTCCGACTTCGACTTCGACTTCCGCTTCCTCTTCCGCTTCCACTTCCACTTCCACTTCCACTCCATCCATCCATCCGTCCATCCATCCATCCATCCATTGTCGTGTGTCACTAAACTTGGTTCACTTCGGTTGGCGCCGCCGCCGTAGAAAGAGAGGGGGGGAGGGAGGGGGAAATCTCTCCTGACGGTCACGTGTCCTGACGCGATGCCCTGACGCGAGTTTAACATTTTTTACCCATTACAAAAAGTGTTCAACGCCGCTAAAGAAGTTTTCACTTCAAAAAATATCTATTCTTCATTTGTTTCTTCTCCATAAAGGTTTTATAACGTTTCTATTACCTCAATAGTTCAATATGCTTACCTGTAGGAAAAAAAAAAAAGAAAAAAATCCTTGTTATTTTCGACTTATACAGGGTGAAATTGAACACATGCGACAAATCGAAATGGGAGATTATACTCATCATTATGAACAACTTTTACTATGGGACCAAACCTGAAATCGCGAAAAAAAAATCTGCTGTTCCCTACATTTATGTTCGCATAACTCGCCAAAATGTAGGGAACAGCTGATTTTTTTTTCGCGATTTCAGGTTTGGTCCCATAGTAAAAGTTGTTCATAATGACGAGTACAATCTCCCATTTCGATTTGTCGCATGTGTTCAATTTCACCCTGTATTTCGGTGAATAACTCCAAAACCTGACGCTTTAGGATATTATGTAACATAACATTTTTTGTTTGTATAAGTGTCCTCTATCTAAATATATAACTTTTGTTGTGCACCGCGATTATGAAAAAAAATCAAAATGGCGGCCGACCTTATGGCCACCCTCCATACAAAAATCTTCAAACCCCTTTTCGAATCTCTTTATAGCGTACGGAAATGAACAATTTTAGTCCAATTCTTTAGTGTACACTATGTCCGGGTACGCCTTATAGTTTACAAAAACCGTGGTGGCGCGGCCAGGAAGTATACTTCCCAGCCGCGCCACCAAAACTTCATTATATTTCATTATTCTTTGAGGTACAATTTTTTTCACTACATGTACCCTAAAGTACATAAAGGGTACAATTTATCTAAAAACGTGTTACTTTAATTTTCCACTGTGGCGCGGCCAGGAAGTATCACACTTTTAAAATAGTAATTGGTATTTTTACAAGCTTTTATTTAACATTTCCATTTTTTCGCGGAGTTTGAGTTGCATCTGTCATTTAGATTAAATACACTGCTGTTTTAAGTTAGATCATACCTAGTGTGTATTGCAAATTTCATAATGGACAAAAACATCGAACAAAGAGTTTGTCTTATATTTTGCAACGCCAATGGAATTTCGTGTTTGAAGTCACTGAAAATGTTACAGAAGGCTGACGGTGAATCGACTTTATCAAAACACGTGCTTATGAGTGGTATAAAGCGTTCAAAAGCGATCGAGATATGCTGGAAGATTTGCCTCGCCCTGATTTGCAACGTCTTGAACTGAAGTTAACACCGCAAAAGTGAAGGAAATAGTGACTGAAAATCCTCATTCAAGTTTGAGAGGGATAGCCGCTGCACTTTCTGTGTCTCACGAGTCGAAGAAGAAGCTCTGTCTTGCTTTTTAGAATTTGTCTAGGAGAAGGATAACTCCAAAATTCAATTTACACATTTTTACTTGACAAGCAACGATGGGCAAAAACATGATTTGTCATGTCATCATTATACAATAACATGTTTGCCAAATGATTCACTTAAAAAAATAATTACCCGATAAACTTTTTTTTAATAACGTATTATTTGACAAACAGTTTTTTTTTTATTGTATCTCATAATACAACGTTTGGAATAAAAACGTTATATTGACTTATTATTACGCAATTCCCAAAAATGAAACTCATTAAATAGGTATTAAGTTAGATAGTCATTTAATTTAGTACCTAATGTAAATAGTTGTGTTAAATATTGTAAAAGTTAACAACGCAAGGCATAAATAACGTTTGATAAAATGCATTGCTTGATAATTACTTACTTAATTTATTTGAGAAATTTTTCTAAGTGTCGGTTTCGGCGAGCTCGGGACTTATTATAAATACTGTATTTACTAGTTTCATGTGGCTATAATTTAATAAGCATAGCGTTATTAATCTATTTTCGAGTTAAATGGTGATAATTTAAATTTTAGAAAAATATATATTTATTTTTAACATATTATTATTACTACTTCCAAAAGTTTCTATAACTGATATAACGTTCATATTTTTCGTTTCTAAAACAACTAAAAACTTTACTTGTATAATACATAAATATGTAAGTATTATTAAGAAATATTATTTAACTAAAAACAATAAGCGTAAAGACTATTGATGTTACGAGGAACCTGATTTCTTTTATTTATTTGTCTTAAGTGAGGTACCTAGAAAATAACATATAAAATCTTTACTTGTGTAATCCATATAATGTAAGTATTATTATTTAACTACTGATGTTACGAGGAATTTGATTTCTTTTATTTTATTTGTCTTAAGTAAGTCAGGTACCTAGAAAATAACATAAGGCTGATTGTGATATTAATAATAATTACTTAGTTTCCTAAAATTAATATGATAATAAAAGTACTGCCAATTTTTATCGATATGTATTATTATACACCCCATCACTAGAAGCAACCGCATCGTAGGTGCTCAAAAGGGAATAAAGTTGAATATTTTTTATTGTTCCCTTTTGAGCACCACGGTAAAATATTGATTGGTGCTCTAATGGGAATACCTTTGGTGCTCTAAAAAAAGGTGCTCTGAAAATAGGTGCTCAATCGGGAATACTCCGTTATGAGACTGAACCGTTTTGATATTTCATTTTGATTGTTTACAATTATGGAAAAAAGTTATTGGACACCCTACGTCAACTTGCCGTCTCACAGTCATGTCATACAACGTTTAGTTGACAGAATGACAGTCAACTCAAACGTATTATAAAGAAATTTTTTCAATTAAGCCATTGACTATTCTTGAATTGTCAAAGGAATCGGTCATTCAGGAAGATGACGCTAGTTGCTTGTTTAGCAATTGTGATTTGAATATACGGACAATTTCAGTTGGTCGTCAATTTGCTGACTTCACTTTTCAGCAGGGCTAACATGACAAGCGCGAGATCGCTCCCTTTCTCAATTTGTCGGAATTTGTCTACGATTCTGACGTCAAAATCGATGATGACTAAATGACAGAAGAATCGGTGATTTTCTCATGTGTAATTGTCATGATTCGAGATAACTTTGGTGCCATGGTAGGGTTTGTCAAGGAAACATCAAGTTTGTGAGAACGAGTCGAGTATTTTAAATGGCGGCGCTGTCCGAAAACAAGAAAATTGACAGAAATAGACGCGATGAGACGACGCGAGAGCGAGTAATTGTCGCGTATGTCATGTTAGCCCTGAAAGTGTATCATAATAGGTACTCATGCATGTGACAAGATATATGTCACAACAGCTCGCAGTTTTCCTGTGTTTTTCGACTATCAAGCAAAATTGTATACATGTTATCATATAAACGGATAATTTTTAATGGTTCTGAAATTCTGGTAGATTGGATCCCCAAAATTCTCTTGAGCTAGAATTTGTTACAAAACAAATAACACTATTTCGATACAGGCACACTTCTACAGCAGCGTAAATCAACTATGTAGTTGAACAGTAAAGATCTGTTTCTCCAACAATGTTGTTGATCCGAGTTATGTGCCTGTAAAATCGTTTCATCCATTCATACTACGCAGTATTTTGGCGAGATGCTTACCAATTCTGTATTTAAGCAGTTTTGCCTTTGTCCCGCGAAAATCGCTTCCATTTTAGTCTCTAGTTAAATTACAATCAGGTACCTACATATTGATTTATTTAACCAGTTGAATGCCGTAATTACAGACACAATTAAAAAGTCATTGTGTCTCGCGTGGATCCACGTTTAAACATACGAAGGGTTAAAGTATAAGGACGATTTTATAAAACTACCCACTATCCCTACAGATGTAGGTAGATATCCCTTTTCCGCTTTAACGAAAAGGTTATCAAAGCGGTGAAATGGCTTTGCGAATAAAGCTAAGTTGATATTATGATTCTGCCCTTGTATTATAAAGGGGAAAGTATTCTAATTTAATCAGAAACAGGAAATCCTAGCGACAAAAACCGTAGGTCTTCTGAATGTTTTGTCAAGAAAACAATTTGGTTAGTGTTATTTTAGTATAACAGAACAAACACTCAAGAACACTCAAAGTCTGTTATCTTGCACCCAAACAAATGTTATGACATAGCTAAAGTATTTTAGAGGACATAAAAATATCTATCCGTCCGTAGAGTAAACAAAGAAACCTTTTCTAAAGAAACTGCAATTTCTTTCAGAAAAATCTCGTTTGCTTTTGCCAAACAAGCTAGAAAAATTAATAGCATACATGTACGAGCAAAATATTTTTTATTATAATAAATACCTAAATCATTGTCCTTTAAGCTGTGATGAAAAAACATGGGACCCGACTAGGATCGTCCTTTGAAACTCGGTACGCCTGGTACGTTAATCTGCTGCCGTTAGCAATATTTGTTTTTTGGAGACACAAGGTATTTTCGAAACTACTTCCCTAGGACTTTTTCGAATGTATTCGCAGTTTTTTCTCATACTTAGATGTTTATTTCAGTTCTATGTAATAATGTGTGCTCGTGGCTAAATTATAACAGTCGCCGTCGATCGAAGGTTAAGCTACGCTTGCCGCGGTCGGTCCGTGGATGGGTGATCCATTACATATCGAGGCTCCTCCGTGCCTCGGAAAGTACGTTAAGCAGTTGGTCCGGATCGGAGTTTGTCATTCGTAGATCTTTGATAGTCGTTACGGGTAGTCAGAAGCCCAAAAGTCTGATAAACAGTCTTACCAAGGGGTATAACTGGATTGTGTTGTGAAGGTCATATACAGAGTGTTACGGAAAGGGTATATCAATACAAACGGGTTGATGAGTGTATCTGGTCTAGAATCACTGTACAAAATTTCAGTTCAAAAGCAGTAACTTTGAAAATGCTTAATATTTTTTTATTTCGATAGTTTATTAAATTGAAATCATAACAAACGTGTCACCGCACTACGAGGGTCATTATCCATTATCTGTAGTGTCTCTGTGCGCCTAGTACACGCACATCACGCTGCCGCGCGCCAGTGCAGCGCCGTGATGTCGAAATAAAAAAAAATTAAGCATTTTCAAAGTTACTGCTTTTGAGCAGAAATTTTGTACAGAGATTCTAGACCAGATACACTCTTCAACCCATTTGTATTGATATACCCTTTCCGTAACACCCTGTATAGGCAATCGCTCTATATAAAATACTGGTATTCACCTGCATTCAGTTCGACTGGAAGCCGACCCCAACATTGTTAGGAAAAGGCAGGCAGATTTAGGGACTACGCACACTTATTCAGCTCTGCATTCAGCTTTTGTCCATAGAAAACGACGATTTTGTATGAGATGCGTACGCGTCCGTTCAGCCGCGGAAAGCTGAACGGACTCCATACAAAATCGTTGTTTTCTATGGACAAAAGCTGAACAGAGCTGAATAAGTGTGCGTAGTCCCTTAATAGGTGACTCATATTGTGTGTAGGTATATTCATATTACAATTGTGAATCCGATGACTTGCAGTCCTTGATAATTTTCATAGAAAACTTAAGTATCCGACATTAATTTCTCACAATAGAAGCAATGATGATACAGTTGTGTAAAGATATAAACACCTGTTAATGTTCTTGATTCAGGAATGGTATGCGTAAACAGACAAGCGATGACTACGATTATTAAATATTAATTGTAAAAATTATGCACGACGCAAAATATATCCACCTGTATTGATTCTGGCAGCAGTAACTTATATTGGTACAATTGCAAAACGAGACCTCGTTAACAATTGTTCACGCAGAACACACCAAAAGCGCAAAACACATCATATTAATTGTTTAGTGTTATAAACTTATAATATCATTGGTTATAAAAGAATGCCCGTCTACACACGCCAACATATCAAGCTACCCGAAACTGTCAAATTTTTCCAATCAACTTTGAACCATATGCTCAAGTGATAAGGTTGAAAATCTATTAAAGAAATTTGACAGACTGTAGTAGCTTGATGCAGCTGGCGTCTGTACATAACACTGCCTGAGTCGATCGTGGTTTTAAAGACTGGTACGCACAATACCACCACTGAATAAATGAAAATGGTATTTAGTTCAGCGTAGAAGATTGAATAACATTAACTTCTCGGTATTTCTAGAAATTAAAATAAAATAATAACACAAGAAACAAACCTATTTACTGGAAGTCCATTATTTATTTATTTAACAAGGCTTACCAACTAAACACATACACAGCATTAACCCAGAGTCGTTGACATAATATCGACCTCGCATGTATTTAAATTATAGGAAAGCACGGCACTATCAATTAGCGTACTAGTACATCATACAAAAAATAGAAAATTAAACACTAAAACAAATCAAAACAATTAAAAAAGAGAGAAGTTGAATACCACGTCATGGCTAAAAAATGCCATTTTTTATATTATACCATTTTTAATTAAATTAGTTGTCTAATTGGTCAAATTATGTCAGAAGTATTCCCGGCAATAGTTTGAATAACAGTAAGAAAATGTTACTTAAAATTGAAATATTCAATCCTTGCTTCAATTAGTAACAGGCGCAGTCAAGATTGCAGTTGAAAATTAGTTTTGAAATCGTATAAACGCACTTCGATCCGAGGCAAAGGTTAGCTCAACGGCTTTGTGTGTCATGGAAACTAATTTTATTGCAAAGAAAAAGGAGTGGGGTAATAAATAATGGTAAAAAGTTTATTTCGGAACAATAACACAAGACTAAGTACAACAAGATAAAACGATGATAGTTGCAAAACAAACTGTAGTGAAGCTGACAACGCCCTTCTCCTGATACAGAATGGATTGATGTAGGTAACTAAGTTAATTTAGATTTTGTTGATCCATACTAACATTATAAATTCGAAAGTAACTCTGTCTGCCTATCTGTATGTTACCTTTTCACGCCTGAACCGCTGAACAGATTTAAATGAAATTTGGTATAGAGATAGCTTGAATCCCGGGAAAGGACATAGGATATGACTTATGCGGGTGAAACTGCGGGGCGCAGCTAGTTAATAAAACATAACATAATCAGCCTATAATGTTCCCACTGCTGGGACACAGGCCTCCTCTCAGTGAGAGGGAGTGGGCCCTAATCCACCACGCGGGCCCAGTGCGGGTTGGCAGATGTCACATGTCTTCAAATTTTTGGTTCTAGGACATGCCGGTTTCCTCACGATGTTTTCCTTCACCATTTTGAGAGTAGTGGTGATGAAATATTTTACACAAAGTAATGCGCCTGACTGGATTCGAACCTACGACCTACAACTCGTAAGTCGCGGCCGTTACCACTTGGCCACCACTGCTCTCTCTCTCAATAATAAAAGCAAAAAATAAGACAAAAATAAACAGTACAGGATATATGATTTGGGATGTATTTAAACGTTGAGTTAATGTGGTGAGTGTAGGGTGAATGTGTAAGTGTTAATGAGGTGTGCGAGGGGTGTTTGTGGTGTTGTTGGCATGTGTGTTGTGTGTGGTTTTGTTGGGGTGTGTGAGGCAGTGATGAGTATTTTACACTTCCACGAGTTTCTCCGCTTCATTATAATTTTGTGATTTTAACCAGGAGTCAAGTGTCATTTTGCATTATTTTGCTTTTGGTTAATGGGTAGACGTGTAAGCTTTTGTTTAATGTGTTGTAGATTTTTGAAAAGGCCAATTCTCGTAATTTAAAACGTTCAAAAACTAGGAGTAGTCGCACTCTTAACTCGCGACAAACAAATGTCAAAAACTTGTCAAAATGTAGGTAAATTAGGGGTATTTTTGACAGACAGAGACTGCGATCAGACTGTGAACGTTCATAAAATTACGAGAATTGGCCTTCTGATGTGTTTGTAATGACAACTTGCAGCTACGGTTCTACGAGATTCAGTGTTACAAACCCTATTCGAAAGGCGTGTAGGACAGCAATTAGGGTCAAAGGTAATTTGGCTGTGTTTGCGAAGAATAGTTTGGAGGATAAAATAGCTGGCTGACGGTGAGGACCCTATCCTTACCTATACCTTCAGTAACTTTGCGTCACTGGATATTCGGGTCACAGAGCGGACTTTTTTGAAGAAAAAAATAGGTATAAGTATCTATCTCAGGGTAGTTCTTGTTACGCTTAATGATTATGAATGGTAATTTAGGAAAACAATTTGGCAAACCCGATAAAAGTAATTTAGGAAAGGTAATTTAGGAAAACTATTTGGGCAAACCCGAAAAAGTACACGTGTAACAGGGATTTTAAAAGGAAGAGTTTTGCTAAAATTACTGATAAGGCATATTCTATAATTGTAGGTACCACCTACTTATTTTTTTCTAGACCGAACTTTTCTTGATACATACACTAATTTCAACTGAATTCTTTATCAATGTAACATGATAATAATATCTCGCGTAAGAATCTTTTTGCCCTACTGCGGCGAAGCCCAATAGAAGGGTTTGTGTTTGACCTGTATGTAAGTAGGTATATATGTATGTGTTTATGTCCGTTTCTTTATAAATACTCTATAGCCCGTGATGATTAATTCTGCACAAACGAGGTTTTAGCTAAAGGTCCAATTTTTTAAAACAGAAGAATAAGAATTTCCAACTAAAATCTTGTTTTCTTTTGCGAAAATTCTGATGAAGTATGACTAAGATAATCGAAGTAGAATTTCGTTGTGAAAACTTAATGAAAACACATACGAATATTATTAAACTTTTCAAATCAATAAAAGGAAATTGAGAAGATAAGTAGTCTTTGTTAGGTTTAATTGTGTCTTGAATTCAAGCGGTGCTATTCTGTAAAAATCTCACCGTGAAAACTTAGGTGAAGTGAGCTTAAAGTGAGCTGTCAATAGCGTCAATCCCTAGCGTCTGCAGATGGAATTACAGGTCACTTCAAGCTCATCTAAGTAATTATCACTGTGATCTTTTTACAGAATAGCACCACTGCACGAGAGGCTTGTTGTAGTATTGAGCCAGTGTAATGATATAATCAACTTAAATACGGGACCAACAGGATTCTACAGATATTAACTTAGAAGTTAATTTCCGGTGGTGGGTGTAGAACCGATCCGCGATTACGTGACATCGAGGCTCGGTTTAGAGATTAAATAAAACTTGAGATGAAAATAGTATCTCAGTTAATTATAAAGTATTGGGATTGTTTGTAACAAATATACTTAAACGCTTTCATTGTCTAGTTTCATTAACCAAGAGAACGTGTATGAAAATCTATACATACCGTTTATAAATTAAAGTCGCTTTTCGTGTATATTTGTGTGACCGATTAGATCTTCAAATTGGAACAATGGATTGTAATGCTATTTTAACGATCATTTAGAGCATATAGGTATCTCGGTAGATTTATACGTATTATACATTCAAAATTACCTTAGGTAAAGCATAGAACTCTCGATGTTCTGAAATGTTGCCATTGGACCCGTACGAAGTAGGAGCTTGCCCTTGAAAATCATAAAATCAAATCGCGAAACACGAATAAAACTATCTTGTCATATCTAATTTCATAATTAAGCCAAGAAACAAATGGATAAGAAAGTTATAGTTTAACCCCTTAAACGTTGTACAGCGTCTGTATAGTTACATAACACTTTGTCTTTTTCTTTCGAAAGTCAAATTACTGAGGACTGAAAGAGAGAAATCGGTGTCTAACTATTCATCTGATATAATACGTTTATTAGTAAGGGGGTTAGTGTACTGGTTCTTTATAAAATGATGCGTATTTACAACCGACGCACAACTTTTGGAGTAGCCCAGTGGTAACGGCTGCGACTTACGAGTGGATTTGAACCCAGACTTACAACTTTAAACTTTGTGCACAATTAATTCATCACCACTGCTCTCTAAACGGGGAAGGAAAACATTGTGAGGGAACCAGCATGTCCTAGAACCAAAAAATTCGAGGACATGTGACATCTGCCAACCCGCACTGGGCTCTCGTGGTGAATTACGGCCCACTCGCATTCAGAGAGAGAGCGGCCTGAGTCAGTAGTGGGAACATTATAGGCTGATTATGGTCAACTTTTAAACCCTACACAGTACAAAATAATAATGTGCTTTAAGATACTAAAATGAAGGGTTACTTTATCACTTGTAAAACCTAATAAACAAAAACGACCTAACTAATTTACTGAATTGTTCGCTACTCTGATATTTTGTAATCAGATTAACTAAAGTTTCGATTTTTGCTCTAGTTCTTGAGAACATTTTAAGTCGATTCCCCAGTTGTTAAGTAAATCAGTGTTCCTACTTTGTTGGAAAGCAGGCGTCCCGTTCAAGGCTTCTTAGCCTTTATTATTACAATACAATTGTCTGTTTTCAGCGATATATTCCAAAACATATTTTTTTTGTATTTTGCTGTTGATCGACTTACAATGAACGTGAGAAAATAAAGCTGTCGAACAAACACAAAATCTTCATAACCCAGTGGAAACCGTGCCTAAGCTTTATATTAAGACATATTTTCTCTAAAGTTTAAATCGTCAGTTTTCCCGTCGCCTAGGTCGCCTGAGAAACTGTCCATACTGAGAAGTTCACACATCCCCAACAATAGATATGGTTTTTAGTATGAGTGAGCGAGATAATACTATTCAAATATCATTGTCAACAAAATAGACGTCATCATGTTTTCACGCGGTCGAGCGAATCTAACGATATAAATCTTTGTGTTTTGTTGTTCCAGGCAGTGGTGTTCAGAGTGGCTCAAGGCCCGTTCATCGAAGAGTTCCACCAGTGTGTGACTCACGGGTTCTACACCCAGCGGTGGCAGGAGCAGGCGTATACCACGCTCTCATTGATCTTCATGTTTATACTACCTCTAGTCATACTGGTGTCTACTTATGTATCCACAGTCAGAACTATAGCTAGTAAGTATATTTTTTTTTTCTAGCCAGTAACATACGAATCGAACCGATATTTGAATTTCCTATCCGCGTAACAGTCGAATCTTGTAATCGATTTCTCAGCAACTTCCTACGGAATATCGAGAATACGATTGAATCAAAACCCATCCCTATACTTTTGTTTACAATAGGTAGGTATAATATGAAGTTGTTCAGGTGGTGTGATGATAACGACGGAAAAAAACAGTTGTATTTTTCGAGATATAACTTCGTAGTAATGTGGGCTGCTCTGTGCCCATTAGAATTATTTCTGTTAGTTAGGTGCCTACAGATTTGCTCAATTTTTGATGATCGTTGTTGTCGTTTTTCAGGCGTAGGTGGCGTTCCTTAGTTTTTGCGTACCCCACGAGAAGTATGTGTTATGTACGTGTATACAGGATGAATTTTTGAAGTGGGCGTGGATGGCCAAATCCGAAACTATGAGGAATAGCGAAAAGTACTCAAAGGAGTCGCGGGCCCGATTTTGATGAAAACTAAAACTGCATCATTGGATTTTTGAAAAATCAATATTTCTAGCCAGGAATCGAACCTGTTGATTTTGAAAAAGAAACACACGCTGTATTATTACACCATTCGATAGTGTCGCTAATAAGCATCAAATTCTGGGAAGTAATGACAAATGGCAAACTAAAGGAAAGAGCAAATTTTTAACAAAATACTTTTTTATTTTTCTTATGTTATCTACCTCACCATCATCTGTCTAACCTTTTCCCAACTATGTTGGGGTCGGCTTCCAGTCTAACCAGATGCAGCTGAATACCAGTATTTTACATGGAGCGACTGCCTATCTGACCTCCACAACCCAGTTATTGGGTAATACGATACCCCTTGGTAAGACTGGTTGTCAGACTTTCGATCTTCTGACTACCCGTAACGACTGTCAAATATCCAGGAATGACAGCCGGGACCAACGGCTTAACGTGCTTTCCGAGGCAAGGTGGGGTCTCGGTATGTAAAGATGGTCACCCATCCACAGCCAACCGCGGCAAGCGTAGCTTAACCTGATGGATTGACCTATGCGGCTGTTATTATTTAGCCGGGCCCGGGTTATGTTACAGGACCTACCTATTAAACCTTAACTGATTAATTGTTCAAAATGATAAACATTGTTTTCAATACATAGCTGGATTTGACGTCTCAAGGATTGTACTGCATTCAGCATTACAATATTATTGATTCCACTAGAATATTTTCCAAAGAACGTAATAGAAAGAATTAAGAACATAATGTTGTGAAGGTGACTGCGCTGCGGGTGTGTTAGTAAAAATATTGAGCATCATTTCGAACAAGATACGTAATTAAGGTATGAATATCTACTTTAAAATGAGAAGCAGTTTATTAAAATTCAACATTTTCCTTAAGTTTCCCGTACATCATTAGGTACTTCCCAGAATTTGATCCTTATTAGAGACACTATCGAATGGTGTAATAATACAATGTGTTTTTTTTTTTCAAAATCAACGGGTTCGATTCCTGGCTAGAAATATTGATTTTTCAAAAATCCAATGATGCAGTTTTAGTTTTCATCAAAATCGAGCCCTCGACTCCTTTGAGTACTTTTCGCTATTCCTCATAGTTTAGAATTTGGCCATCCACGCCCACTTGGAAAATTCACCCTGTATATTTATTAATGCAACAATAACAAATGTTACCACGATTTGAAAACAATATTCGCAACCCAATGAAAAACAAAAAGTAAATAAACAACTTTTGTTAAGTTCAAACAGCTGTGCACGACGTCACTGTCTGATAGTTTCAAAGAAGATATATTCACTGAGAAAGGTGACAGATGGTACTTGTCATGAAAGACATAAACAGACTGTCAACTAACTTGACGTAGTGTAATTAATAACTAAATCCATGGAGACAGTTATTCTGTTCATTATGAAAACAAATATATGTAATGTCTGTTGACTTCATCAAAATAAACGTTTAATTCTTGTTTCCATTACAAATACCTATCTATGATTTGTCTAAGTCAAGTGTATAGGAATTAAATGCGGACATAATTTAGATAAGGTACAGCAATATCTTCTGGAAAATATATGACGGAGAAGGTATCTGTGTCTCGTTATCATCAGCCATATTTTAATTACTGTGGACGTACTGTGTGGGTAGTGTTGGTTATGGCGCAATAGAAAAACCGTTTATAGTTCAAATCAGATTATAATTTCACGAACAAATTAATCACACCAGCAAATCACACACTGTATGTACACGACACAACCAGATAAGGAACGCGGGACAGTTTCAGAGCACATGTTGTTTGTACGATGTCCAATGTCCATCCGAGCTCCACATCGTTCTCTCGCGCTGTCGTCGACCCCCCACGAACTCAGGCTAGACTCTTTCAGCGCTACCAGATGGCGCTCGCGTTCCAAATAGTCAAACGCATGACCGGATGCGACATATATATAGTGGTGATACATAAATTAAAAAGTTTTTTTTTTGGTAATTACTCAAAACTAGCAGACAGTTACAAAGTCATGTGTTTTGTCTAGCCCACAAGGTACACACATTCAAAGCCAGTCTTCTCCTTCACTTTTATAATAATTCCTCTATAAAACTGACCAGCCCCCTTATTCACAAACACTCGATATGCTTCCGTATCGTATCGAACATTAATCATTGTTATCGTAGTAGTCTTCTCAACGCTGTTCAAAAGTCCAAAACCCGAAAATTTGTCAGTTTAAATCAAATAGACGCCCGCTATACTTCCAACAGCTATTTGCTGTTGAGGGGAAGTCAAATCAGGTTATCGAAATGTCAGGTTTTCGGTACGATAGCCTGTCGTATGGTTGTGAATCAGGGCTCTGGTTAAAATTTTTACCCCAAACGTAATTCGACTATAAAACAATTACAAAGTGCTCTAAATGAATTTCATAACGAAATTCCTGCGGTAAAATATTTCGAATAGTATCGTTAGGAACTTTGGGTATCTATTAATAATATAACTAGGTTTATAAATTATCGGAATGCAAACAGAACATTGTTTGATTTAGGTTGGGAAGCACCAAAATGATTGTCGGTAATAAAACATTGATGAGCCTTGCGAAAAACGAGACTGAGTTATTCTACATGATTACTTTTTGGTGTTGAATTTCATGTGTTATCAATAATCACTTTTATTTTTTTGGTATCGATGTTGATCATATTTTTTATAGGTACCTATAATTTATTGCAAAAGGCATAAAAATAACTGAGTTATTTAATAAAACGCGAAATAGGATAACGAAAACATGTTTTTTATTAGGTTCGTAAACAATATTGAACAATATTGAAAATAAATAAAATGTATTCTTTGAGAAATATGAGTAGGGGAGTGCTTTAGGATGAAACATTTAATTTCAAATGGGTTTAGCTAGAATGTCATGTATTACAAATTGATTTTGAGTATGATCTACCCTTTTTGGGTATTAGTTTGTGGCGAGAAGGTATTGCAATTAATAATAAAGTATATATTTTCGTTGTTATAATAAAACTATTACAAAAAACAGAAATACGACGGTAAAGCTCACTATTTATTATTATTATTTATGTCTATTTTCTAACTTTATGTTAGAAAATATAGGAAAAACGTATAAATATAGCATCATTATCAAGTTTTCAAATAATCATAATCAACAACAAAGTCCGATTATTCCTTCTGAATCGCAACATCTTTCGATAAGAAACATTTTATGAAGGCGGAAAGTATTTTAAAATTAAGGCAGGTTTTTTGCCTCCATACCCTGAAATTCCGAAGTTATTGTCCCACCTTTGATTAAAAGTTTCGTTTTAATTATTTCTAATTTATTTTTCAGAGAGCGAAAAAGTATTCAAGCCTGAGGTGCGGAGGCAGGAAAAGTACTTCACTCCTGATATGAATCGAAGAAGACTCATTGATAGAGCGAAAATGAAGTCTTTGAGGATGTCAGTGGTCATAGTGGCCGCTTTTCTCATCTGGTGGACACCTTATTATGTTATGATGATTATCTTTACATTCCTCAATCCTGACAAAGACGTAAGTATCTTTTAAAAAACAGTTATAGATTTATATTTTACTGGAACTACTGGAAGGATAAATAAGCTGACACTTCACACTTTCTGGATTTGCGTCGTTTCGTGGAGATATGGTGAATTGGCAAATAAATTAAATGCTATACCTACCTACTCCAACAAATGAACCAATTTTGACAAACGATAATTTATTATTAAGAGTTCTTCGTTTGTAGGAACCATGAAAGATAATGTTTTCGAGGGATCTACTTTCGTTTGAATATAAAACTTAATTAACTGGAATTGACCTATTGAGACGTTTAATTCCATCGAACTTACAAATGAAAATTCTTTCATTTTCCATTATTAAAATAATGTAGGACGAAAATAAACTTTTTTTCAATATTTTTCCAACACGGTATTAAAGAACTGGTGCGAAGATTCGGACCAATTGCCAATTGTGCGCAAAATAAGTTTTGAACTTTGAATTTATTCAACTTAAACTTTTTGATTATCGATTGAACTTCCGCGTTTTCGCCATCACATATTAAATGACTTAGTTTATTTGCGGCTCTAAAAAAATAAAATTGTAGCGAACTACATTTAATATTTTTGAAAAAAATAATTGTTACGAGGCGTTTGAACTGAGCAGAAAATATACACGTTTCATTAAATATTTGTTGCAAAACCGACGCCTAAATAGAAATTTCAATTCCAGCTTATAACGTATACTACATATGGTTAAACATTATACACCTTCCTAGATCCTTAGTACTTTGTACCCAATTACTCTGCGTTCATGAATTGCCTTTTCTTGAAGAAAATAACGATTTTAATCATGTACTTTGTTTGCTTGCTAAACTAGATAATTTGTTGTCGAGAAAATATTGTGTAGTTTAAGGAAAATAAACTAAACCATATTCATCTGATATAGGTATATAATGTCTAGATTGAGAATGAGCCTGTGACCTTTTAGTTTGTTTTGGTGTTACTTCTCAGAGAAGTTGGTCAGGATACAGCGACCTTATCCATTTAAAAAAATATAATATATAATTTTGTTTTTGAAGTGTATAAGAGTTTTATAAACATATTTACAGATTTTAGTATAATTTATGACTAGAGGGAGTCATTATCAAAACACTAATTATATTAGTCTAATTATAAATAACCTATCTCTTTCTATTTCATTGAGGAGCGCAAAATATTTTTTGTGTACCTACTTCATTTCAGCGCCCTTACACTGACATAATTTAAAACTTTTATTTGACTCATGGAATATCTAAATGAAAAAGTTTTAGAAATTCATTACAACGACAAATGGAATGCTTCTATTCGAAAAGTTAAGCCTGCTTAGTGACTAACTTAATTTGCGTTCGCAAATTAAAATGAAAATTATCAAGACTTTATAAATGTATATTGTTATTGTGTTTAGATTTCAACCCCAGAATACTTAATCGTATTTAACCAACACTTATTACGAATGAGCGCCTGAGAGGCTATTTATAAATAAATCGCAATTATGTTTTCAAACTTTTACTAAAGTTTAAGAATCTTCAATTAAATAACAGGTTCTACTTTTCATTAATTCAAAACTCTGGTTAGTCCATCAATAAATTAATCTTATCTCGTATTACACCTAAAACAGCCTGATTTTTTTTTAATAAAAAAAAATAATATATAATGTATAAACTATCAACTAAAGCAAAAAAATAAATAAAAAAAGGATACTACGAAAAAAAAAACCGAACCGAATGTTCAGTATTTTTTTTTTGTAATATACTTATTTTTCCCAGGCAATCGTATGATCAATATCTCGGTAAAGGTGTAAGTTATACAGGGTGTCCCTGGAAGTATGGATCAAATCGAATAGGGGCGTGGGCAAGTTTATTTCCAAACGTTAAAAAAAAAATAATAACAAAGAGAAGAGAAACCGAATCGTTTTAAAAAAATCGTAACAAAAAACTATCGTGGCTATCAATTTAATGTTTTTAGATAGCCCTGATAGTATTTTTTTATAATTATTTTCTTTGAGCACTATGCGAAGTGATTGAAAATAAAATAAAAATTGGTCATAACTTTTGAACCGTAAAAAAATTCCGACATTCTCAGGGTTAAAAAATTTGGAAATGACCTTGCCCACGCCCATATTCGATTTGATCCATATTTCCATGGACACCCTGTATAGCCCTGTAGAGCGGTCACTGACGTGGAACACGATACGTCCCTGCAATTTTTTCAGGCAATGATTTGTACACTTAAGAGTATTCTCCTATTTTAATTAGTTTGGTTGCACTGGTTACATTTGTATCAAAATAAATATGTAATCAAAATAATAACCAACTAAAAATTTATATCGTAAAAGTTTTCAGTTTCACAATTATTAGTCTCTTGAAAGTCCTCATTGATTAATTTGGAAACTGTTAAGATCGTTAGAAGTTCAATTAATAAATATTAGTCCGAAAATTTTCCGCTGAACTATAGAATAAGGATCATTTTGCTGTTGTTTTTTTTTTCTTATTAACGAGACTGCGTAGTAATTGTAATATTTGTATTAATTATTAATACAAGGTTTTCCCTGCGACTTCGCTTGCATTGAGGTCAGAAATTATGCCACGGGAACATACTACCGGGATAAAAAGTATCCTATGTCTTATCCCACAACATAGTCTACATGTGTATCAAATTTCAGTGAAATCTGTTTAGGAGTTAAGGTGTGAAATGGTAAAAGACAGACAGACAGAGTTACATTCGTATTTATATGTATGGACGGATTTTCATACCAATAAATTTTACATTAATATTCTTTTTAAAAGTCATTTGTTCATCATTTAATAGGTACCTATATGAGGTGTGTAATTTATTACTCTAGGCTGGTTTCCGTTGTATTGACAAAGGCCCGTCTGTAAATAGACACCGGAAATTGATTCCTTTAAGTGTTGAGTTAATCAGTAATATGCTGGTTAAGAGTGGGTCCAGTTGACCAAAGACTCGATTAGCCTACTTTGTGTAAACTAAATAAACAAATGGCTTAACGAAAATGTACTAATCCAATCCAATGATTCTCGTCTTTTGTATAAGAATTGTATTCCTTCCCTAATCACATTTGTTCCTATTGTTAAGTTTCGAGCTATCAACTAATGTGTTTGTGTCCATGACAAACAAAAATAGCTAAACCTTGTTTCATTAATATGATTTTGTGTTGCTTCAACAATTTTCCTGATTATTTAATGCAACGTAACATGTTTCCGCAACACAATAACATGTTGCTGAAACAATATTGTGCAATTTTTAGTGTTCCATGAATATGAGTTAGGATAACAGTTCAAACTCAAAGTATTTATTTTCATTAAACTAAATTACAGGCACTTTCGACTTGTCAAAAGGTCGGTCAGTCAGAAAGATGAAGCTGGTTGCCTATTCCAAAGCGTAGTTTCTTGCCCGTTGTTCTCCATAGGTACCTAACCTATACAGGGTGTTACAGAAAGGGTATATCAATACAAACGGGTTGAAGAGTGTATCTGGTCTAGAATCTCTGTACAAAATTTCAGCTCAAAAGCATTAACTTTGAAAATGCTTAATATTTTTTTATTTCGACATCACGGCGCTGCACTGGCGCGCGGCGGCGTGATGTGCGTGTACTAGGCGCACAGACACACTACAGATAATGGATAATGACCCTCGTAGTGCGGTGACACGTTTTTTATGATTTAATTTTATAAACTATCGAAATAAAAAAAATATTAAGCATTTTCAAAGTTACTGCTTTTGAGCTGAAATTTTGTACAGAGATTCTAGACGAGATACACTCTTCAACCCGTTTGTATTGATATACCCTTTCTGTAACACCCTGTAGAGAAGCAAGGGCAAGAAACTCCACGGACACTCTTTTAAATCATAAATTTTAGTTACATCATTCATGTTAAAATTATACATGTGAGAACGATATAGAAAGACGTGCACGTTAAAAGCGTCTGTTATAAAAAAACATAAAACACTTCATAAATTAAAATAAGCCGTGGCCGAGATGACCAGTCCCTACTGACACGGCGCCCGTTCACGAACATGACGTATAGACCAGCACCATTCAGCTCAACCATTTTGAAGGGAACTGAATAATCCAACACACACGTCACCACCAGCGAGTCATTACATGTGCAATGTGCATGTTCCTCTTTGTTACGGAAGGTTTATTACTTTCGAAACATAAGACTACGTATTAGAAGCCTCTTTACAAAGTAAACATCTAAACAAAAGATCTCATTTACTTACTATAATGTTCTGTATTTTCTCTAATATCTTACGTTGGATACCGACACAAAGATAACCATTTTGTCCTAAACAAATATCTTGCGAAACTCGCTACAGTAGGGAGGTACCTAATTTTCGTATAAACCTGAAATAATCCTCCGATAAAGTATATCATCTCGTTTTGGGATATAAGGATTATAAGGATAAAGAAATATAAGAATTTTGTATAATAATTTGGAAAGAGTAGATTGTTTATTAATATATGAGTTTACACAAATATTAATATTTTCGTATTATAAAATCTACTCTTTCCAAATTGTTATAGAAAATCCTAATAGTTAGAATGGCTTGTGGCTAAGTAATAATAGCTGCACTGGTCGATCTTCAAGGTTAAGCTACGCTTGCCGCGGTTGGTCCGTGGATGAGTGACTATCTTTACATACCATGACCCCTCCGTGCCTCGGAAAGCATGTTAAGCCGTTGGTCCCGGCTGTCATTCATGGATATTTGGCAGTCGTTAAGGGTCGTCAGAAGCCCGAAAGGTTGATAACCAGTCTTAGCAAGGGGTATCGTATTACCCAGTAGGTAACTGGGTTTTGGAGGTATTCGCTCCATGTAAAATACTGGTATTCAGCTGCATCTGGTTAGACTGGAAGCCAACCCTAACTTAGTTGGGAAACGGCTAGGTAGATGATGGTAGTCTTTACTGAACCATTTACAATAAAAGGTCGTAAAGGTAAATTATGTATATTGTTGAGAACATCATTCAATACTAATTCAATATTATTTTTTCACAGCAAAGTGAAGAGCTCCTGAGCGGGATCTTCTTCTTTGGGATGTCAAACAGTCTAGTCAACCCCGTCATATACGGGGCCTTTCATTTATGGCCTAAGAAGAATCGATCTCATCGACACAGTGACAGGTATGGAAAACTTTTCACATTACTCTTAACTCCAGCGAAACTTGAAGCGGAGTTTGTGTAGGTAAACAAACTAGATATTATATAGGTTCCGTACCTTAACAACAAGTCAAAACCGGAGGGGCAATTCGTGTATTATTAAGAACCTTCGCATTCTAATATTAGTCTCAATCTGTCAAAAAAGCCTCTAATTTTGACAATTATGTTTTTTGAGTAAAGCTACGAGATTTTCGGAACACATTATTACACTTTTTTTTTGAACACATTATACATTTTTTTTGCAAAATAGTTTAGCTATGTTTCCAGCAGGATAGCTTTTAATATTCCGATATTAGCTTTTGGGAGGTATAAATGCTTTCCATACCGTTTACATAACATTTTGTACCTAGCCGTCTTTTTGGGGCATGAAAAGTGATAGAACTTTCATACACCAGAAAATACTTAGTAGGAATCACACTCGAAGTTTTTCATTCATGCAGAATTTAGAGTTTGATCAAGTTAAAAAACAAGTGACAGTGAAAGTTTTGCATTGATCCAGTAGGTATGTATAGAATGATGAAGAACAGTTTAACTTACAAGTGAACTGGTGAAGTATGCTATGAAAAACCTTTGAAGTTTTCAGTGTCAATAATTTATTAGGTATCATTATCATGAATACTTTATAACTATCTTTTGTCATAATTTTTATGTTATACTAGCTGCGCCCCGCGGTTTCATCCGCATTAGTTTCAATCCAGTGGGAATATCGGGATAAAAACTATCCTATGTTCTTTCTTGGGACTCAAACTATATCTGTACCAAATTTCATCTAAATCGGTACAGTGGTTTAGGTGTGAAAAGGTAACATACAGACAGACAGACAGTTACTTTAGAATTTATAATATTAACCCATTGAATGTCGTAATTACAGACACAATTAAAAAGCCATTGTGTCTCGCGTAGATCTACGTTCCGACAGACGAGAGGTTAAAGTATCGACTAGCTGACCCGGCGAACTTCGTAAAGCCTCAGAATATGAAATACCTTTGTTTTTTTTCGTAAGTTTTTCCAATGTTTTAATTCTTAATGTGCTATTCGGGGATGAGACAAATCCAAGAAATCAAAGATCATAAAAATCAGTCAAGCCGTTCTTGAGTTATAACTGGTGTAATTAACCCGACTTTGTTTTATTTATATATGTACATAGATTATTTTCTTATCTTCTTTCACACTGATACTTTTATAATAATATAAGTACTTACTACATAGGTAAAATGCGACAGCAATGAATTAAACATCCTAAATGTAATGTAACGTTCTCAGTCTGCATACAAACATTCAACCAAATATATCCAATAGTTTAGTCACTATAGTTAGTCAAATATTGGCAAAATCCAGTTGACTCATCACTACTAGGCAAAAAAGCACTATTTTCAAGTCAATGTTAAGATTTATTTTATAGTTCCTAAATACTCTTATGCATTAACATTGCAGCTTTATTTACCTACTATGATGTAGTTTTAATTACTTCTTCCATTAACCAAGTTTTGGAATTAATCTTGAGCCGTTGATTGATTCAACACCTCTTTCCGAGTTTACAAGTTCTAGACGTGTGCACGAATGCTATTAATCACAGCCAAACCAGAACATGACGGTTTTAATTTACGAACCTAATTCAAATAGGGACCGAAATATTAATTCATCCAAATGTAATCAATTACACATAATGATTATGAATTACGCTAACTTAGTTGCTAAAAAATAACAGCTGCACTGGTCGATCTTCAAGGTTAAGCAACGCTTGCCAAGGTCGGTCCGTGGATGGGTGACCATCCATAATATACCGAGACCCTTCCGTGCTAAGGAAAGCACGTTAAGCTGTTGGTCCCGGTTGTCATACGTAGATGTTTGACAGTCCTTACGGGTTAGTAGTCAGAAGCCCGAAAGTCTAACAACCAGTTTTGCCCAGGGGCACCGTGTTGCCCAGTAACTGGGTTGTGGAGGTCGAATTGGCGACCGCTTCATACAACTCTGTTTATACAATTCTGTTATTCAGCTGAATCCGGTTAGACTGGAAGCCGACCCCAAAATAGTTGGGAAAAGGCTAGGCAGATTGATTGACGTCTACGTTTCAATGAGGAATATCAATATTTAAAAAAAAAACATATTTTTATACCTACCTACGCAAAGTTCTTGTGGTAATTTCAAAACAAAGTATATAATTTTATAAAGTTAATTTAATAAAAACATAACCTTTTTTGATATAAATATTCAGACACGTTCTATTTTATTAAATTTCTAAACCAAATAATTTCGACTCAAGCTTGTATAAATAATTTAGTACCTAGAGAAAGTTTTCATTTAGATTTAACTTACAAAGGCTGCCAAACCAATAGAAAAGAAAGAAAACATTCATTTGATGCTAATTTAATTAGACATAGGCCTAGGCATAGACCCGGCTTCGACCGGTTCTGTGCTTTTCACATTTAGCGGATTCCTGAGACCTTTGCCAGGTCATCGGTCCACCTTGTGGGAGGCCTTTCAACGCTAAGTATTCCGGTACACAGAATAATAATATCTACAACATACCGTCCTAACACGAAGGCAATATGTGACGGTATTATTAAACGTGAAAAGATTTGTTACAGTAACATAATGGTAGCATTATAAACGCGTGTCAAGGTCCCGCGGGCCGAAAGTCCCTAAATAACGATATGAAAATTTGTTGACCGCTTTTGGGCTTTGAAAATTTTCTTATAAGAAATTCCTTTTCAGTTATATCATGATATTTTCACCACGTACGGCTTAATTACAGACGAACATGATGGCTTCCTTATGTTATGCAATGTTACTTATTTTCTTGTTTATATTGCGTATGTGCATAGATTAGCAGTTAGGTATAACTTATTGCCAAAGAGGGAAACATAACATGGAATTAAATTGTTATTGTTCCTCCATCATTGAAAATTACAATATCTTCTTACATAATAAGACCGTTTAAACAACGCCAGGTTTTGTTTTTACTCGTTGAAGAACTACTGTAAGAAAATAACAGTAAAATTGAAAATTATCTATTCAGGTCACTTCTCTTTTAATTAGCAATAATCAACACAATACAGCAGTGGTGGCCCAGTGGTAACGGCCAGCATGTCGATTCTGTAAAAATCTCACCGTGAAAACTTGCGTGGAGTGAGTTGTCAGTGTCATCCTACTGATGCTAAGGATTGACCAAGCAAACATTTAAAATCATAATCGAGATTTTAATAATATTTTTTAAGCTAATTATATTGAAAATTTTATATAATTTCAAAGCTAGTATTTTAGTGGTCAAAACATTAATATTGGCGCCGATTCCCTTGTTCACAAACTAAACTAAATTTCATTTCAGTGCATCTTTTTCTTTCTATTTCGTTAAGAAAAGGACAGAAGATAAATATTAGTTTAGACCTGTTAAATTAGTCCGTGCCTGGCGTAAATTGACGTATTTTTAATAGCCAATTTTTTAATCACGTCTAAA
Organism: Amphipoea oculea; assembly: GCA_945859645.1. NCBI lineage: Eukaryota > Metazoa > Arthropoda > Insecta > Lepidoptera > Noctuidae > Amphipoea > Amphipoea oculea. Next base: position 11,120,499 of record OX243876.1, read on the forward strand.
TTGTCTATGGAGTATCTTAATTTGACAGGACTAAACTAATATTTATCTCCTGTCCTTTTCTTAATGAAATAGAAAGAAAAAGATGCACTGAACTTAAATATAGTTTAGTTTGTGAACAAGAGAATCGACGCCAATTTGTGGGATTTTAAAATAAAATAGCAAAACATTTGTATAAAATAGTAATTACTACACCTATCCAGAAGGTATAGGCACCTATAATATGTAGGTACATAAACCACCTAATCTCTTGAAGAAGCTCGACTTTCGCTGTAATAGTAAGAAATGCTCAAGATGTTATTCATAAGAAAACAGAAGGACTTTTCTTTTCTGGCCGGCACTTTAATTTTTGAATACCTTGTGAACTTATGAACGATGAGTTTATGAAATACAAACTTATTTTTGCAGTCGATCAAATTAATTATGTGCATTGTGCATGCGTGAATATTCAACCCAACTACGGAGCCTTTCACTGTGCGTGGTTCGACATGAACATGGCATTTTTTTTTTTCAATTTATTTTGGGAAACTACCACAAAAATAAACAATTACTATTACTCAAGTAAACTAATAGAAACAAAAACTACCAAGCTTATAAAACTAACAACACATATTGACATGTAAGTCATTGCGAAATACGCAGTTCATACAATTAATTTATCGTCATTCTCAAACTTTTGCTCAGCCTACCTAAAAAATGTATAGTGGGCATTCTGTAGCAAACTATTAGAAAAGTATCAAAAATAAATAATTGTACAATAAATAAAAATAATTTTAAACGGCGAGCGCATTCCGAAGATAAATTCAAACATAGAAACAATTCGACGCGAAATTCAATAAATGACTATGGTCAAGTTACTGACTCAGTTTCAATTGAATGTCCAAAAAACTATTAAAATTACATTAGAAAAGCATAAATCATTATTACAAACAATGCTTATTGTATTTAATGCATAACGTAATTTTATTTCAATTTCTGAGTATCGATTTTCGACATTCGACATATTATTTACCCGAGTCAATCGAAATTAAAAAAAAATGTTTAGCATAATCGCTTTCGCACATCATTACGATAAAAAAAAAAAACAAAAATGGACGGCGATTTTGAACACAAACTGAGTAGTGGTAATGAATAATACGTGTTATTCGACCTGTGTTTCAATATTACGTTAGGATTTGGGCATTTTCGTGTTGTTAATAATATTTCCAATAATATTTGTCACATTTTAAATCTTTTCTACATGTGTGTGTGTGATATTTGTGAAAAGTAAAAATGTAATCAAGCACGATTGGCGCGAAACTTCGACATTAGATATCAAAAAACTTCATTACCACTACTTATTTTAACTTGAACAATGGATGAATTCGTCAAATAATTAAATGATGTATTATTCACTGGCCCTGTGGTGGAGTTTGGATGTTCGAAATCCCCAATTTTTATGTTTTTTAGCCTCGACCACTACTGTCAACAAAATGGCGATTATCGCATTTACAGACTTGAATTTAATAAAGGTAAAGTAATAAGCTTGTGCGCTAAATATGAAATATTCAATGGCGTTAACATATGAGTTTTTTGTCCAACTCTCTTAATTAACGCACATTCATAAGATTTGATGGGTAGCATAATTAATATTTACCTACATAATCAATATAAATGTAGAAAAAATGTACTTAATGCAATTTGTGTGTCAGCAATCGTAACTAGATTAATAATATGCCTACATATTTATGTTATAAGGTTTGTATCTTTTACGTGTGGTTTACTTATAGAGATGATATAAAAAAAAACCCTCTATGTGCTTTTACGTATTATGTACTTATGTATACGAACATTACACCAATCACTGAATAGGTACTCTTAGCACAATTTCTTATGTTATAATAAGTATCTTAAATGTAGGCTGACTAAATTGACTTTTTCAATGTACAAACACAGTTGGATTTAGACATTAAAATCTCTAAAAGCATTAAATAGGTAATTAGGAACTAATTATTGTCACTGTATTTGAATACGTACAGGCTTATGTACATTCTACATCAAGGAATATACTACTCTCTATAAACGAGTTGTACATGGTCGTCAATAGCATGAAAGCAAAAAATAAAGTTCACTTGATACCATAGATATATTAACGACAGCCCCTAATACGCATGCGCAGTGCGCTGCGTGATATATGGATCATTCCGAATTAGGCCATCATCGCCCACAGCGCTCACATAAATAATTTGCGTTCCGCTTTAGATGATTCACCATTATGGCAGCTGACAGTCAAAACTATTTTCACTTGATTATGTACTCACGGTTGGATTATAGTATTTATTTGTGTATACACCACGAATTTCTTATTCTTTGGTAAGGTGGCGACTGTAGCCGGAAGCACAATTTCGAAAATGCCACGTTAGTTTAACGAAACCGGTTTGAACTGTCAAAATACCACGTTTGACAACCGTACGGCGTGGTAAGATTATGCGGGGAATAATAGGTAATTTATACCATACAGAATAATAATTGGGGTCAATGTGTAAGCACGCAGTAATCGATTACAGTGCAATTCGGAATGTTCCAAAATTCACTCCACGGTAACCATGGCAACATCACTTCGCGCGCGTCGCTCATTGGCTACGGTTTCGTCGCCACTCGCCAATCATGGGCAACGCGCGCCGCTTGACCGGTTAAGGTGAATGCGCAGTGGTAGACCGCGAAATTTAAATTTTCTTACGTTTTTTTGCAATTTGTAGGTCAGTGTCAGGTTATATCTTGATCAAAATATGATTTGCGACTATAATAGACATGTATTTACAGAATTATAGTCATTAGAATCATTAATATATCTCTTTAAGTTATATTTGTACGATAAACACTTTTCCATACGAGAAATCTAACTTAGCAAGGTGGATTAATGATTTTAATTATTATAATTCTGCAAATACGTACCTGTTATAGTCGCGAATCATATTTTGATCAAGATACAACCTGACACTGATCTGCAAATTGCAAAAAACGTAAGAAAATTTAATTTCGCGGTCTACCATGGCACATTCACCTTAAGGGTTACTTGCATCAAAAATACGGATCTTAGTTATTTAGTATCTATCTACAATAATGTTATATTTGCACGCGTTACAGGTTAAATAAGTAGTCTGTAACTAGTTAATACAAAATCTGGTTAATTGTTGAAAACAAAATGCACACAACTGACTTTTTAAATGTACAAACACGGTTGGATTTAGACATAATATATAAAAGCGTTGAAATAAATAGGAATTAATTTCTGAACTCGATTACGAACAGGCTTACGACCATGGTCGTCAATTATAGAAATAAATAAAAACTTAATTTAATATTAATGACAGCGCCCAACGCGCAAGCACTTCACGCGATCCACATCAAAATAATCTCCAATGTGATAATGACAGTGACTAACGCGCAAGCGCGGCGTGAAGTGTTCACTTCACTCGATTCACGACATTAAATGTCGTGAATCGGGTGAAGTGAACACTTCACGCAATCCACATCAAAATAATCTCCAATGTAATAATGACAGTGACTAACGCGCAAGCGCGGCGTGAAGTGAACACTTCACGCGATCCACATCAAGGCTCGCGCCTCAGGCTGTATTGACTAGTCAGTCTAGGAAAAAAAAGAAAAAAAAAAACAACATTGAGTTTCTGGCTAAGTTTCTGTTTTGCTATTTTATTGTAAAACCCCACAAAATATTAGGTCCTTACATATGAAATTGGCGTTTTGTATGGAAGGAACAAAAAGTCGAATATTTTTTAATATAATATATTTAATTAATCAAAGTATGAACCATTGTTTTCAATGCACTTTTGCCATCTTATAGGTAGTTCATTGATCCCTTTACTAAAAAAACCAGTCGGACGGGAATCAATAAAATCTTTGAAGGCGATTTGGACTGCCCCATCGGAGTTGAATTTTTTCCCTTGCAAAAAGTTATCCAAATTGCGAAAAAAATGGTAATCTGTTGGAGCAAGGTCCGGGGAGTACGGAGGATGTCTAAGACATTCCAATTCAAGCTCTTCTAATTTGGTAGCCGTCTGTTGCGCAGTGTGTGGTCTGGCGTTGTCGTGCTTTCAAGCTTTTTAATCTTCCCAATTTGCTTCAAGTGAATTAAAACAGTTTTATCACTAACATCGAAGCCTGCAGCTAACTCGGACGTGGTTTGCGATGGGTCCGCTTCCACAATAGCCTTCAATTCTCCATTATCAACTTGGGTCTCAGGCCGTCCACGGGGCTTGTTCTGCAGGTCGAAATTTCCAGAACGAAAACGTTGGAACCAAAAACGAACTGTGTTTTCTTTTGCAACATGACCGCCATACACATCATTCACCCTTCGAGTCGTTTCCGCAGCACTAGTGCCACGGCGGAACTCGTACTCGTAAATAATGCGATATTTTAAATTTTCCATTTTGTAAAATGAGTGACGCAAACAGAAAAAACAGAAGAAAAAAAACAAATGAATGGCGGTCATCGAAGCACAAATACATGAGTAAATAGCTGTACAAATTTGAATTTGGAATTCCTTACCAAAGAGGAGAAATTCGTGATTAAAGTGGCCAGTACGAAAAACGCCAATTTCATATGTAAGGACCTAATATTAATGTTCTGACCACTAAAATACCTACTAGCTTTGAAATTATATAAAATGATCAATAGAATTAGCATAAAAATTATTATTAAAATCTCGATTATGATTGTAAATGTATGCTTGGTCAATCCCTAGTATCAGGTGGGATGACACTGATAGCTCACTCCACGCTCACTTCGCCTAAGTTTTCACGGTGAGACGGTTACAGAATCGCACGGCAGGACTTACGAGTTGTAGGTCGTAGATTCGAACCCAGACAGGTGCTTTACTTTGTGTAATTTATTTTATCACCATGCTCTCAAAACGGTGAAGGAAAACATTGTGAGGAAACCGGCATGTCCTAGAACCAAAGATTCGAAGACATGTGACATCTACCAACCTGCACTGGGCCAGCGTGGTGGATTCCCATTTCCTCTCACAGAGAGAAGGCCTGTATCCTGTATCCCAGCAGTTCCCCTCCGTTATGGGCTGATTATATAACACAATACACACAACAATTATTTATAAGTTATTGCCATAAGGGGAAAACTTAACATGGAATAAAATTTGGTTTGTTTCATTCATCGCCATTCAAAACGTCAAGAATTTAAAAAAAATACATGTCTTGTTTTTATTCGTTGAATACTATTGTAGGAAACAATCAGTATGATTGAAAGTTACCTATATAGGTCGTTTTCTCTTTTATATAGCAACACACAATTTATAATTTTTGTCTGGTCTAGATTATTTGAATAAGGGCTGATTTTTCAATAGCCTGATACTTACATCTGAAAAATAAATATAAATGTTTGACATATTTTCTATACAAAAGCTGTCAACCCGCAATATTTATTCCTGAGATAAAAATGATCTGACTATTGAAAAATCGGGCCTATAAATGATGTTTGAAAATTAATTTAAATTAAATACCTACTATTGAATACCTAACCCGTCTGTTATTCAGATCTTAGTTGTTCTTAACAAACCCATCCAATTATTCAGAGAAAGGAATCCTAAAAAGGAATGGATTGCTTTTTTATGCTTGATTTATTTTTAATAGAACATTCCGAAAACTAACCCTTTTCATGCAATCCTTTGCTGGAAGAAAGCGTTTCTGGAAAATCAGATTCATTGTGCTACTAATGTAATACCCGTCTGCGCTAAACTGTGACAATGTTAAAGTGTATGCCTAACTCTCTAAGGGTCAGGACACATTGATCGACGGCCTTTCGTACTTTGCCGATTGAAAAGGAACACACTAGTACGCATTATGCCGATCCACCGCTTACGGAGGCGTTCGCATTGTTTTGTGTCAGTCCGCCGCCGGAGCGCGTCCGTCGCGTCGTCGATGCGAAAGGATGCGTACGTCGTTCCATAATTTGCTCTCTTTTTGTATGGAAAAACCGTTGAATGCCGTCAATCAATGTATCCTCATCCTAAGACAAAATAAGCCATAGAAATGCGTTGCACCAAATGTAGGTACATGTCCTAACTTTACGACAACGATTTTCCGAGTTTAAACGTCTAGCAAAAGTGTCAAAGTAGGAAAGCGTAATATAATATTTTCGACTTTAACAGTCATTTCCGCCCAAAATTATGCAACTATTTTAACATTCAATCTCTTTGCAGGGAATCTGGAGGTCACCACGCGTCGCTTCTCCGTCGCGGCGACAACAACACTTCATCAATTCGACTGACAATGAACAACCGATCAATGAGGTCTTCAGCCAAATACTCCAACGGACATAATGTCAGTTTGTTATAACCATTGCGTAAAACTATGAACAATCGGGTCGTTACCATACCCGAAGAGACAGTGCATATGGACTCAAGCAGACAAATAACATGTGTTGTGTGCATCGAAAGACAAAGGATGAGAAATCGTTTTAATTATACCGATTTCTAAGTGTAAATAAACTTGTTTATAGCGTGTAAATTTTGTAAATATTTTTACTATAAATTACCAGATGTAAAGTAGTGTTTTATAATATAAGGGTGGCTACACATCTATATTCTCCAAGGTACAAATTGCTCACATTGCTAGTTTCTGATAAACCCACCCATTTGGTATTCGTTTATAGATGTATAAACACCTTAATGCCATTCGATGTTGTGATCTGAGATTAGTAGAATTATTAAAGTTTGTTATGAAGCTTTTGTTCTGGATTTTAATTTATTCAATCATTCTTTGTTAAACCCTTTACCTACAAAGTCTGTCACGAGGTTTCGTAGTGACAGTAATTTGCGGTCTTAGAAAGGCGAAGTCTAAAGATAATTTACAGCAAGATCTAAATGAAGAAAGTTGTTTACATCTTGATAATCATGTCCTTTAAATAATTAGATTTTTGCAACATTGTGTGACATGCCCACTAAATATGTTTTAAAAGGCAAATACTGAAGTATCTAGGAGTTAAATCTATACGTTTAGGTATTAAAAATTAAAGTCGCGTTTCGTGTCTATCTGTCTGTCTACAGTGTTCTCCTAAACTACGCAAGGGATTTTAATACGGTTTTCAAAGTTATTTAGAGAATTTATTCAGGAATAAGTATGTAGGTATAGAGATATTACATTATTATTCAACTTACGTATTACAATAAAAAAAGGCGTTTTATCAAGTCATAAAAACCATGCAACGCAGGGGCGGCTAGAAAACTATAATAGAATCAGCCGCCCGACGGTATACGCATTATATTACGCTACGGTTCCACAGTCCGGTTTTTCCCAGGCCGGATCAGATCGCGCCAGGCCAGGCCGACAGGCCGTGGGTATCGTCGCATCCGATGAAGCCTGCGGCGGCCTGTCGTCACCGTCCGATCCGTCGAAAGTTGGGAAGCGCCTGTCACGGCCTGTACGTGCGTTTCTTTTTGGTTTGTTTATCAAAATAATGTTGACTACTGATTAAAACGACAGCGTCTGTACACGCAGCCATGCGCTTCGTGTCACTTGACATGTTGGATCACACGCCTTGGGAAGGCTTGACATGAGTCACGAGTATGACAGGCCTTAACAGGCCTGGCGCGTGGAAACGCGGCATTATGCTACGTCATAAGTGAAGTAAACTATATATATTAAGTTTGGTACATAATTATATACTTATTAACATAATGACATGATGAATATACGAATATGATGGTGAAAGCGTAAAAGAAAGCACCTACCTAGATCTTATATTCTAGATAAAACGAATTCGCCTTATGATGTGAAAGGATAACATGCCACTTTCTTAAAAAAGCAAGCAAATTCCTTTAAATAATTTAGAAGTAGGTAATCAGCTAAACCGTTTAGAGAAAGACAATTCAGTATCACTAAAAAAAGTCGGATTATTGAGAAGCGTGTTCTGCATAAATAAGTTCTTGGAAGAAATTCTCTCACCGATCACGATATAACATATTGAGGATAATCCAGAGGGTCGCTACTGGTTATTAGAAGAAAGGCCTCAGCATTTCTTATCATATTTATGGTGGGGAAATAATATGAATAAGGCTATCAGGGACAACCAATTAGCCTGAATTGGTGGATCGGAACTTTACGGGTATTTGGTTAAGACTCGCTTGGTTGACAAGTTTTTAAGAAAATGAATAGAAAAACTAGATCAAAGTAAGTTCAAATTATCGTCAGTAAAGTACGTTGTAAATCCCTAGTAAAATTAATATTGTACGTAGTTTTTATATAGGTGCAAGTCAGATTTAAACAAATGTTTTTGTATTTGATAGTTCAATTCTTGTGGAAGGCCTTCCACCAGAGTCCGGTGTCAAGCAGCCTGCTGTGTTTCGTCCATGCGTGGAAGTTCCAATGCCTTAGGCATCTTCTAGGCACGCTTGTTCCATCATAGACCTCGTCTATCGCTATTTAACATCACGCTATGACCCTTAGGAGCCGAGCAAAAAGAAAAAAAAGTCAGAAAAAACGCTAAGTGAAAACGAAGTGATAGCGCGGGCAGGTGATGCGATGCAACGGGATGGGTCGGGGGAACAAGAAGTTTTTGGGATGCATGAAGAAGCCTTCTCCTGTAGCGCAGTTTGTTCCGCTAGTTACTAAACTGAATCGAGCGCTCGGCGCATCCTGGACAGTCACACCCAACACCTTATTTGACTGGCCAATTCTTCCCTTGCGGTGGTAGGACTAACGCCCGCCTGGTTTGCGACCGCCCTCCCGCCGGAGTCCGGCGTTAAGCAGCCTGCTGTGTTTCGTCGTTGCCTGGGAGTTCTAGTGCCTTCGGCATCTTCTGGGCACGCTCGTTCCATCATAGACCTCATCCATCGCTTTCCATCAGGTGTGATCAAGGTCAAGAGGTCACGCGGACGAAATCGTGGGCAGTAGCTAGTGCGTAACAAAATTGAAAATAGAATAACTTACTTTAGATATTTTAGTTTATAATAGAATCCTTTAATTCATAAACCACATCATCTGCATAGCCTATTCCAACAATGTTTATAATACATAAACAGTCCTTTCAATTTGCTTATTTGAAATATGAACAGACAAGAGCTGTATTTATTTATTTTAATTTCCTGCTTTAACATTAAATTGAATAAGTAAAACTCTTTGAAACAACAGTGAATTTCAATTAATAATTAAAACTGACGAAATTCGATTAAATTACAAAAGGGGACAAATCAATTAGAGGATTTAAAAATGGATAGACGGTAGTCGAAATTGGATTATTCAATTAAAACTTTACAAAACACCGCTTGAGCTTAAAGTCAGGCACGGCAGTGACTCTCTCGATATTCCGCTTAAATTCAAGATGGTGACAGCGAAAACCAATGACACGGCAACGCGCAATGTATGTGTCGCAGGTTTATGACGAAATCAGGTTTTTCATCAAAAACCTAGGCTTTTGATCAAGAACCGGAAGAAGACAAGATTATTACTTTATATTAACCTAAACCTAAGAAAATCCAGTTTTTTTTAATCAAAAACTCGAACTTGTTAAGGTTTATGATAAAATTTAAGCCCTTGACGCGATCAAATGGAACATTGCAATTAACAGGGATTTAGCGCGGGCCCCACCACGCTTCACCTGCACTTGTGTGCACCTCAGTTCCTCAGTCTCAATCTCAAATCACTACGCAAAGGGGCAACCCGTGAAATGTATACGTATGTAAAATTATTAGATAACAGTTTTCTTTTATTTCAAATTATTTTAAACATTTCTTGATGCAACCTCAATTAGTAGAGAACCAATATGACTTATGTGATAAATGTCAAATCAAATCATTTGTTTTTGCCAACATGGGTAGGAGTATAGATGTTATGTAACATGTTTTGAAAATGTGCTCCATGCTCTGTCGTCACTTGGGCATGCAACACATAAATTACAACCGAAATACCATGCTGAATAACAATAGATACTTATTACAAAATTATTCAATTGGAAAATCTTTTTAACCATTTTTTTTTCACTTAGCACACACACACACATCACAATTTTTTTTATTGTATTTAAAATTATAACAAAAGATAATTGTTTGTTGTCTCTTAATTGTTTTATTTATCTAAAGAAATAGCAACCAACATTTTTTTTATCATAAAACTAATCCAGTCAAGGTTTTTGATAAAAAAACTGGATTTTCTCAGGTTTATGATAACATAAAGTAATCATTTTGTCTTCTCCCGGTTTTTGATCAATAGCCTAGGTTTTTGATCAAAAACCTGATTTTGTCATAAACCTGCGACATGTGCACGAGAGACAATCCTCCCCACAATTTACACGTTTTGATAAAATGATGTAACGTACTTTATCACGTACCTACGTATCAGGTAAGTAACTAGGTACCTATGTAGTAAATGATAGCCACCTCCGTAAGAGCATTTATATAACGTCTAACTCGCCTCATATGGAAATGGAGAAATATATGAGCATAAAGATAAGAAGATATTACAGAAATAAGAATCACTTCTGATATTACGGAAGGTGTAATACTTATCATTGCACGTGACAGTACATACATTTTTATAATTTTTCTGCGTGAAAAAATTAATGCTTCTGAAGCAATGAAATGGAAACCATTTTACTCGAATAAACTGATTCTGAAGTATTTCCAGCAAAATTATTTGAAATTTCTCTAGCTAGACGATAAATTAAAATAATAAACTCTAAGATATTCCTAAAGTCTTATTCAAACAGGTATTATAGTAACAACCAAAATCTCTTTAGTGTATAAACCCCTTTGGCTTTAGACTTGAATTCGTTACCGACGTAATTTTGGTATTCTAAAGAAACTTCACAAGGTCGTCGGTCCACCTTGTGGGAGGCCTTCCAACGCTACGCCTTCCGGTACGCGGTCGCCACTCCAGAACCTTTCGGCCCCATCGGCCATCTGTTCTGCGAGCAATGTGCCGCAATGTGCCGCAGGAACTCGTTGGATGCGAGAAGCACAAAACCGGTCGAAGTGGAGGTGCTTGGGGGAGGCCTATGTCCAGCAGTGGACGTCTTTCGGCTGAAATGATGATGATGATGATGATGAAAGAAACTTCACGGAATCTTTATTTTCCCTAAAAGTTTCCATTAATCAAACAATCCGAAAAGACCTTCCAATTCAAATTATTTGCTTTTGGTGTGGTAAAGTTCGATAAAGATCTGTACCAGTAAGAGTCTTCGGGAATATTTTTTCCAGTAGTGCCAACCTTTACCTAATACCAGAGAACTCGGTAACTACTTAGAACCTATAAAAACACTACTCTTTATACGAGTACTTCCCTTTCACGATAACTCATACACGTCACCATCTCGCGTCCGCTTTGAAGTGAATTGGTATTCAGTCCACGCTTACGCCTCCTACCTACATTTTCCTGAAGTTCGAGTGTGTTGAAAAACATACTGCTTTATACATATAAGTACTTGCACAATTTTTCATTGCGTTGGTCACTAAATGCAGAAACTTTGTCGAATCAACCGTGTTTAGGTCATAAATGATGTTACGTTAGTTACGGCACGCACGCGGCGGCACTGGTTTTTTTATTTACGTGTCAATAGCTTCTTTTTGATTAAACCTAAGAATACTATACAAAGATAACTCATCTATAGGTACATTGTAGGGAGAGTTCGCAGCAAATATAACCCTTGTGAAGCAATTATTTACATCGATAATAATAATAATAATACACACAACATTCAGAAGACAATATCTGAAAAAATTAGTAAATACGCAGAACTCAAAGATGAAGTAACTAGAATATGACGCCAACAAAAAGCTTACGTGGTTCCTATAGTACTCTCCACAACAGGCGTCATCCCAAATCACCTTCTCCATAGCCTTAAATTACTAAACCTAAAAGAAACCCTGTATATCACCCTACAAAAAGCTGCAATTTTAAATACATGTCGCATTGTCAGGAAGTTCATGCAAATAGATGAAAACGAAATAGGTCCTCAGCACAACACATCTTTAACATAATACACCACAAGTTGCATTTACTTGGCTTCGGTCCGTAAATGTTGCAAAAACCAGCCAAAGAGCTGAGAAGAGAAAACAATAAAAAAAAAAAAAATAATATGTTTATTCATAAAAAAATACAGATATGTAGTTACAGAATCAAAGTCAAAGTCAAAAGTCAAAGCATTTATTTCAAATAGGCACATAAAAGGCACTTTTGAACGTCAAAAATTATCTTAAAATAGAATTGATTCTAGTCGCCCATTCCAAAAGGTAGTTTTCGTATGGAGAAGAACGGGCAAGAAACTCCACCGTTACTCTTTTAAAATGCTTAGGTACAATATTTTGCATGGGTACATTAATTATATAATAACATGTGAGGACGATGCACCTACAATAAAATTACTATACCACAATAGGTAAAAGAATTAAAAACGAAACCATGACATATAAATTAATTATCTGATAGATACATGGTGCTCACATATTTACAAACATGGTACAAGCAAAACGATTTTAATTAAAAAACAAAATACAAGTAATAAGTCAGGGTGTGAGTAATAAATGTAAAAAAAAGAATAAAAAAATTTACAATTAAATTAGCAACCAGTTTGATTTTGTCTAGACTCTAGATTGTCCCATGGAGCAGGACCAGCATGTTTCCAAGCGTTCTTATCTTGGATATAATCTTCTAATTTATAGTATGCTTGTTTACAAAGTGTACGTTTAATGTGAGTTTTAAATTTTCTTTCATTTAATTGCAATACATCACAAGGTATTTTATTGTAACGTTTAACACAGTACCCCATAAAAGATGTATGTACTTTGGCTAATCTGAAAAATGGTTGATGTATTTTATCTTTATTTCTTGTATTAAAGTTATGTCTATCGCTTATTTTATTAAAAAGATGTAGATTTTTTCTTACATACATAATATTTTCATAAATGAATTGGCAAGGTACCGTCATAATATTAATCCTTTTAAATAGTTCCCTGAGAGATTCGCGGCGACGTAGATTATAAATGGCTCTGACAGCTCTCTTTTGCAAAATAAAGATGGAATCAATGGGTAGATGGTTATACATTATTTATGTTAGGTTTTGTTGTAAAATCTGTAACAAAATGTTTAAAACCCTGCCTCTCAAACTAGGTTATAACCTGTATTTTGAGAAACCGTGTTCGGCCACAAAATTCTTATCCACCATTATTGTACAACAATTAATGAATGAAGTCGTTCTACCGCTGCAATAATTTATGTGATTTTGTTTTGACGTATGTATATGTGTGTGAGGGTGTGTGAGCATGTAGTGGAAGGTGAGTTTGTGTGTGTGTGGGGGTGTGTGGGGGTGAGTGTGTGCATGTGTGAAAGGTGGGGTGGGAGGGGGTGGTGCATGCGCGCATGTTTAAATGTGTGTATGTATCGAATCAGAATGCGTGAGAGGTTAGGTGATGTTAGTAGAGACTCCGTGTAGGCATAGTCCCTCTCTAGTAGCCACTCTGTTACTCTAGTTTTTACCGTGTGTGTGTTTAGTTTTACGATTTTTAATTCTTTATTAATTTTATTGTTAATATAATTACGAGTACTTAGAATATAAAATTGATGCGTTGCGAATGCGGTTTTATGTTGATATCCACTGATAAGTTGTAGTCGCTTATTTAGATTTAACGGTGGCAGCTTAGCATGAGTTCTTAGAATCGATCGAAGCACGAAAAGCTGACGTACCGTAAGGACTTTGCAGTTAGAATATAATTCAATTGTTGGGAATCTGTAGGGTTTCCTAGTCATTACCTTGAGTATGGCTCTTTGCGCTCTTTCTACTCTTAACATTTTAGTTTTTGCTGTACCGCCCCATGCAGTAATACAATATCCAATAACAGATTGGCAAAGAGCATAATACACCATCTTCAGAGTGTCAAGTTTGGCCGACTCCCTCAGTGACTTAAATACGTGTATAAGGCGCATTGTTCTTGTGGTAAGGGCGTCAATCTGTTTGTCCCATCTTAGTCCATCATCAATCTGAACTCCGAGATGTTTAATATTGTCAGATCTGGTAAGGGTTGGACAGTTACAAGAGGCTAATGGATTTGAACATGGTACATGGTACATAGGTACAATGTAGGGAGAGTTCATAGCAACTATAACCCATGAAAAGCAATTATTTACATCGATGAGTAACATCTAAAACATTTGCATACCCTTAAACAAGGAAATAACTAAGACTATGTGTGGCCGGTCTAGGATACACGTAGATTATGTTGACCGTAAGACAGCTTTAGATAAAATTGCGTAGTCACTAATACCCAGTTTTGAACTTATTTCATCATGTGATTTATTGAATCACGTTTTTATTATATTATAGTAACCTTGCCGCTAGGTATGAGCAACCACAATACTTTTTAATGGGTCATGGATCTATAAAAAGCGACACTTATTGGATTTTAGGCCGCCTTACCTGACCGTTATATTTTTGGGAAGAGTTTTTTATTGGTATTTATTATTGGTTTGACAACACTGTGATAGAATATGAATCTTCATTTTTTTTTCTTTGGAAACTGACGTACGAAAACGTTTACAGTCCGGTACAGCTAATTCAATGCAGCAGTTCTAATGGTAAATCTTCAAAACAAGGTCAAACCAAACACAGACACAAAGGGTCGGTTGGTTCCATTATGCGAAGACAAAAGGAGGGATTAATCTTATTCTACATGCTACATTAAACAAGATTACGCGGTAAAAGACAAAGAACTTCAATATGAAATATGAATTCTATTTAGCATCTGTTGATGGTGCTTGTACACGAGCGATTAAAGACGTATTAGTATTGGAAGCTACAATCGGCAATTGTCTCCGGGAAAGTAACGTAGGATAATTAATACAAATGTACATTTATACGTTTACTGTTTAACATTTTCCTCAAACAGAACTTCGAACAAATAACTACAGTTCACGCGGAACTAGTTGGCCACGCCTCCTCACCCCTGTCCCCACCTCAGCGGCCAACTAGTTCCGCGCGGACTATAGTTGTCGTGGTGCCACCTTTACTAACTCATGAGCAGTTTACCTAATTTTCAATTCACCAGATTTTTAACCCACCAGATTATCAATTAACCTGTCTCTCTTAACAATTCTGGTCTACCTTGGTACATACTTTATCCATGCTTAATATTATAAATTCGAAAGTAACTCTGTCTGTCCGTCTGTCCGTATGTTACCTTTTCACGCTTAAACCAATGAAACGATTTAGATGTTTGGTATAGAGATAGTTTGAGTCCCAGGAAAGGACATAGGATACTTTTTATCCCGATATTCGCACGGGATCGAGACTTATGCGGGTGAAACCGCGAGTCGCAGCTAGTCAGTAATAAATATTTTCACCAAACTCACCTTCTGATGAAATTCAGCATTTTTGACGTCAATATCAATGCATAAAGATGATGCTGTCATTCAAATTCCACAATTTGTTGCCGGCTTGTGTGAAAACACATCGGCAGCACTTTTCTTAAAAGTACACGCTCGCGAAACGTCGAGTAATTTGGATTTTATGCAGGTAATAAATATGAAATATATACGAGAATGCTATATGAAGTCTGGATGAAGTAACGAAATCATCATTAACCTACTAACATAGTTTATAAGCTCATTTTGTTACTAATCATAATGGATCATGTTATCTGAAAATAGAATTATTATTATTATTTAGTATGTATTAAGGTGGTATTATGAAACGTATATTGCCTTAAGTTTCCAAAATTCAACAAAAAAAAACAAAAAACCACTGATGACATAATCATCAATTATTTTTATATAGCCGTATTATACCATTGTTGCAGGTTGTTTTTCATCGTTTATGAAGTATAGACAATGTAAAAAAAATATATTAATAACAGAGTTTGTATGCCAATGGGAATTTAGTTGCTAGGGATATTTGAAACAAAACCACTGACTTCTATTATACAATTTGTTTATTAGAGGTCAGTGAATAAAATAAATAACATTTGGTAACTCTTAAGGCCTTATCATACTAGCGGATTGCGAGCGTCCTCAAAGAGGAGTGAGCGCGCAACGAATACGCGGCGCATGCGCAGCGAATTCGTTGCGGATGCGCAACGAGATCGCCGTGAATAGCAGCGTGGACGCCATTGTTACTGAGTGTATTGCACGTCGTTAACTTGCTACAAACGCGCCACGAAAACGTTGCGAATTTGCCACGCATCCGTGACGGCTTCGATATGCAGCCGCATCTTTTTCGCGACGCATTCACTGCGCGCCCGCCCCGCCCCACAGCCGCTTGCAAACCGCTAGTGTGATAAGGCCCTTATTTTTGTTTTGCCTCTCAAAAGACTAAAAATAGATCTCCCACTGCCAAAAAATATGGTAATAAACTAGAATAATACCTTTTATGTACCAAAGAAACTACTTTTAGAAAAATATGAACGGCATATTCTACTTGAAAGGCGTTGACATGTAATTAACCGTCTAACTTTAGTTTGCATTAATTATCGCGACAAGCCTTCACAAAAAATGCAACAAACTTAATAATTGTCTGGGAAAACAAAGAAAAAATTAAAGTAGTTCGTATTTTTGCATTCTTTAGCACAATAAATCACTCGCGTTACTTACATAGTTCGTACTTCTTTCCGTCTCGCAGCCGTACTTACAACCGGACTTAACGTCCTCATTGGTAAATGTTTCTTCGACATCTCACGCTTTAGAGCGAAGACTAAAACGTCAAGGGTTCCCATACTCAACGCACTCTATGCCGATGACGCGTGCCTCTTGGCTGACCATATGGAAACACTCGAAGACTAAGGATCTCCCCACATTTATAGACGCGGAATCGGCTAACACCGGTCAAAAAAGCCTTTATGTCTACGTAATAAGGGTGTTACTAATACCATTTGCATCGGCTCGGCTCGTACGATGCGTCGCGACGCCGACCGACGGCGAAACGAGCTGTTTGCCTATTAGCTCGGCGATAAGTCGAGTAGTGTGGTGATACGCACTCGGCTTAAGCCGATTCCGCGTCGATAAATGTAGGGAGACCCTAATGAGTGATCTTCAAGCCGCCTGTTGTAGATTTGGACTAGTAATTAACGTGAAAAAGACCAAAATCCTTAAACAACCACCAATGGGGTGTGACGCTGACAGCAACGGAAGGTTACATAATTATGCGCGGCCACAATTTTGCAAAAAAAAAAAAAAAACAAAATGGCGCGACTTTAGGTATGCCAGGCTCCTTATAAACTCTTCAATCCCCTTTAGCAAACTGCAGCTGCAGAATTTCTATTCTGAAAATGAATCTCCAGCAATATGATTATTCGTTTCCCACACTAGTTACCTACTGATGAAAGCGAGACAGCACAAATCCGCTTCCCTATCAACAAAGTGTATTATGAATGGTAAGCTTCTGAACGATGGACGTATTTTATCAAAGTCACTCTTTACCACATTTTCGGGGGGAAGTTTTTCAAACTCAAACTCAAAGCATTTATTTCAATTAAACTATTTACAGACACTTTTGAATTGTCAAGAAGTCAGTCAGTCAGAAAATATGAAGCTAGTTGCCCATTCTAATGTTTAGGTACTGGAGAAGAACGGGCAAGAAACTCCATAGACAGTATTTTAAATTATATTTTTACCAAAATATTAGTTACATCATTAATGTTGAATTTATAATTATATGTGAGAACGATGTAAAAATAAAAAGACGTACGCGTTAAAAGCGTCCAGGGTACAGCAAATAGCAACAAAACAACAATCCAAAAATAAAATAATTAAAAATAAGTATAATTTGAATAACGTAAACTGGCTTTCAGTTAGTGAAACATGTGTACGGTCCGGGAAATTTATTGTTTATCAAAATGACACACTTAAACATAACGATTATCAGTTTTTTAAGCTACATGCACACTGCACAGTATGCATACTGTGCAAGTGTGCTTGTAGCTTGCTTGTATCGGGATTTTATGCTGGTTATTTGTTTAATGAGTCATCTAATTCTATATTATTAGACATTGCTTCTACTTTTATTTAAGTTAAAGAACAGATTGATAAATTGGAAAATATTCGAAATTTCTTTGAAGACTTACTTAGTAATTGTTGTGGAAGTAAATTGAAAGGTGCTGTCAGAAATTTTAAAAGTTCGTCTGAATAAAAAAGTTTTGTTTGAGTAACCTTTTGTTATAATTCTCTTTCTTTCTTCTGTTGTCCACAAGTGATTGATTAATGGAATGAAAACGACATTGAAAGCAGCTGTAGCTCAACATACTCGTAGTTAAAACGGTTCGCGGACAGTTAGAAAATTATATATTGTAGTCCCTACCTCATGTTTGAAATACAATACAACTTTTTTAATACAAAGTTAATCAGCCCTGAATTTTTCCATTGGGATAATTTCGTAACACACTCACAATCCCAAAGCTATTCATTTTGACCATGGTAGTAGGTAGGTAATACGGGCTGGTGTCCGCAACTCCACGTGAATGCGCGTATTTTGCGTACGGTCATTTTGACCATGTCGGAAAAATGGTAATAAATAACGCAATTTCGTTTGCGACATTTATGAAGCAATACATTACGAATATCCTTCAAAATCATTGGGATTGTGATGGATAAAGTGTTACGCAATTGGGTGATATTTTGTCTTACACGATATGAAAGCGTTACTCGGTAGTAAAAACTGGCTCTTAAAGGTGAGAATCGCCTCGAGGTAAACAGAACCTCGTCATGTTAGAACATGGCTTTCCTTTCCTTATCCTATAATCCACGATTGCGTACGCCGCTTAAGTTTATGTTTAACTAGCGACCCGCCCCTGTTTTACACGGTTTTTACGACTTGACAAAACATGTAGTATTTT
This sequence comes from Amphipoea oculea, assembly GCA_945859645.1. Classification (NCBI taxonomy): domain Eukaryota; kingdom Metazoa; phylum Arthropoda; class Insecta; order Lepidoptera; family Noctuidae; genus Amphipoea; species Amphipoea oculea. The sequence continues at coordinate 11,139,322 of OX243876.1, forward strand.
TGTATATTGTATCTAAGTAGTAGTTCTAAATAGTAATGTTGTATATACGTAAACCATCCAGAATAAATTCTGTAAATTGTGTTGAAAACCGTATAAAAATCCGTTGTAGTTTAGATGAACAACGCGGTCACACAGACATACACAAAAACTGACTTAAATTGAAAATACCCATAATTATCAAGATATAAATATAGCGTATATAGATATAAATATAGCAACCCACCTTTGCTTCGCACGGGTGCCATGTACTGATTTGGCAAAATGGCAAAACAGCGAGATTTCTGAGTTAAAACTAAGTTAAATATTATTGTCTAAACATAATATGAATTTTTCTGAATAAATTCTCTAAATGATGATGGTGAAATGCGCATGTAAATCCATTGTGTAGTTACGAATAACTACGCGGTCATACCGGACACATTAAGTGACTTTGTTTTATACTGCCTAGGTATACAACATTATTTTTAGTATATGCGAAACCTGAATATAGTTTGTTCAGAATAAGTAACTGAATCGATTCCAATAATTTTTACCCCATGTTATATTTTGGCCCAAAAATATTTAAAAAAGGTTAAAAGTTGGACACCGAGCGAAGCGACACTAAGTAGGTAGTTTTCTACCATACGCGCACAATAGGCGCGGGCGCACAGCGAGCGGGGCGAGCGGGGCGGGGGTGAAGCAACCCCTTCAGTCGCCTGGGTACTACAGGTTGGCGCGCGCGTGTCGCGTTCCCGTCCAACGTCGCGCGGCCGCCGCGGGCCTTTACAGTTGTGTTTCGGTTGATCGTGTACTTACCTATCGTATGTAAAAAGTGTCGTGTAACCATGACTTTCTCATACACAAACGTCCAGTACACAGAAATGGTACGTACACTAGCGGTTTGTGGTGATAACGACGTATCCCTGGCAGTGCGTGAGTGCGGCGGTACGAGGAGCAATTCGGCATCAGAGTATCGTGGAACACAATGCTTTGCCGTGATGATTAACATTTTTAAACACGCCAAGATGGTTAATTGTAGAAAGTTATTATTTGTACCTACAGCCTGCTGTGGTTAAGTAATGCGATGTTTAACACTTTTCATCCACTTTGAACTTTAATTGGTTGACATAAGGTGCAACAAATCGCATTGACTACATTGTATCACTTACAGCTTACGAATAAGTAATTACTTATTCGTAGCTTACGGCTGCATTTATTTACGAATAAAGTACATTATAATAACTACCTACACTTGACCATTACGACAGTCCAAAGCCTGCAAGTGTGATGGAAAATGTTATTACCAGTTAATTACAATACAATCGCCGCGCCGTACGTTTAGGTGCCTTCTAATTATCAATGAGCGCAAGACGCGAACGGCACGCGGCGGCGGCGGCGCGGGTGAGCATGTTTTTGTACGGACAAACAGGTAACATAACAAGCTTATAACTTTGTGATTATTCATGATACAGTTTTGAAATTTTGGACATAGATTCTTTACATAAAAATACTAGACACGTGTTTCGGGTTTCGCATATACTAAAAATAATGTTGTATAGGTAGATGAAAACTCACTTAAAATCTATACAAATATAATGCTAAAGCATTATATTCGTATATTTTCAGTAAACTAGATACTTCGTAGAAAATTATTACTTACCAGTAATTATTCCTACGAAGTGTCTCTCATCATCTATTTTCGAGAATGTGTCCTGATTAGGCTCTTCAGTAGAAATTTTTGTGTCAGATTTACTTCAGAAAAAGATCCTAAAAGTATTGGCAAAAAGACTACTGATAGCTATTTTCAAAAGGGTTTCAATTTGAAAGTTGTGTATTTTTCAGGCGGGCTCTGGTAAAAGGTTCTGGCCTGTTCAAACAACAACAATAATTGTTGTTTCAATTTAATTAAAAAATAATAAGCCTTAGTTTTAAAACAATTAATGATTTAAAACAAAACAAACATATTTCCTGAGAAAGAAAATGAACCAAGAAGTACTAGAAGTATTGAAATATTTTTCTTTTTAACAACTTGTTTATTTAACCTTAGTCTTTGTTTCGATTTTTTATCTGCATTTCTGGAAAAATTTGGAAAATCTAAACCTTCTTTCGAGATAGCAAAAGATTCGAAAAATTCTACATCTATAAAAAATAAATCCTTGGAAAAATTACTGCTTAATGGTAAAGTATGATTTATAAATTCACCCCCGATTTCAGTCAGTTTTCGCCCTAAATTATGCAACCATTTTAAAATTTAATCTCTTTACAGGGAATCTGGAGGTCACCATGCGTCGCTTCTCCGTCGCGGCGACAATAACACTTCATCAATTCGACTGACAATGAACAACCGATCAATAAGGTCTTCAGCCAAATACTCCAACGGACATAATGTCAGTTTGTTATAACCATTGTGTAAAACTATGAACAATCGGGTCGTTACCATACTCGAAGAGTCAATTCATATGAACTCAAGCAAACAAATATGTGTTGTGTGCATCGAAAGACAAAGAATGGGAAATCGTTTTAATTATACCGATTTCTAAGTGTAAATAAACTTATTTATAGCGTGTAATTTTTGTAAATAAATATTTTTACCATAAATTACCCACCAGATGTAAAGTAGTGTTTTAATTATAAAACACTACTTTAGATCTGGTAATTTATGGTTAATATAGATATTTATGGAGAATATAGATGTGTAGCCACCCTTATATTAATAAGGGTGGCTACACATCTATATTCTCCAAGGTACAGATTGCTCACATTGCTAGTTTCTGATAAACCTACCCATTTGGTATTCGTTTATACATGTATAAACACCTTAATGCAATATTCGATGTTGTGATGTGAGATTAGAGACTTGTTAACGTTTATTAAGAAGTTTTCTTCTGGATTTTAATTTATTCAATCATTCTTTGTTAAACCCTCTATCTACAAAATCTGTCTCGAGGTTTTATTATTCAAGAAATTACTTCATTCGTAGTGAAAGTAATTTGCGGCCTTAGGAAGGCGAAGTCTGAAGACATTTCACAGCAAGATCTAAATGAAGAAACTTATCTCAGTTGTTTACATGTTGATAATCATGTCCTTTAAATATTATACTTTTAAAAAATTGTGTGCCATGTCTACTAAATATGATTTAAAGGCAAATATTGAAGATTTAGGCGTGTTCTGCATAAATAAGTTTTTGGATGAAATCCTCTCATCAATCACGATATAATTGAGGTTAATCCAGAGGGTCGCTAGTGGCTATTAGAAGAAAGGCCTCAGCCTTTCTTATTATATCTATGGTGGGGAAATAATATAAATAAGGCTATTAGGGATACCCAATTACTTAGCCTGAATTGGTGGATCGGAACTTTACGGATGTTTGGTTAAGGCTTGCCTTGGTTGACAAGTTTTGATGAATATCAATAGGGAAACTAGATCAAAGTAAGTTCAAGGTATCGTAAGTAAAGTAAGTTGGATATCCCTAATTGTAATGAGTATAACCCACTTTATATATTTTATTCTTGTGCATAAGTAATATGCAAATAATACATTAATTAATAAACCACATCATGTGCCTAGCCTTTTCCAACAATGTTTATACATAAACAGTCCTTCCATTTTGTTTATTTAAAATACGTATAGGCAAGAGTTGATTATGTACTCATGATTATTTTCTGCTTTGACATTGAATTGAATTTTTAAAACTTTTTAAAACAACAGCGCATTTCAATGAATAATTAAAACTGACGAAATTCAATTGAATGACAAAAGGGGTCAAACCAATTAGAAGATTTAAAAATCGGGAGACGGTAGTCGAAATTGGGTTATTCGATTAAAACTTTACAAAACATCGCTAGAGCTTAATGTCAGGCACGGCAGTGTCTTTCTTGAAGTTCCGCTTAAATTCAAAATGGTGACAGCGAAAACAAATGACACGGCAACGCGTAATGTATGCACGAGAGACAAGACCCACAATTTACACGTTTTGATAAATTGATGTAGCGTACTTAAGTTGTAAATCATAACCACCTCCTAAACGCTTCTCATCATCATCATCATTACAGCCGAAAGACGTCCAATGCTGGACATAGACCTCCCCCAAGCACTTCCACTTCGACCGGTTTTGTGCTTCTCGCATCCAACGAGTTCTTGCGGCCTTCACAAGGTCGTCGGTCCACCTTGTGGGAGGCCTTCCAACGCTACGTCTTCCGGTACTCGGTTGCCACTCTAGAACCTTTCGGCCCCATCGGCCATCTGTTCTGCGAGCAATGTGCCCTGCCCACTGCCACATTAATTTGGCAATTCTTCGGGCTATGTCTACAGTGCTAAAGCCTTTACGGAATCCGGCTTGTTCGAGAGGCTGAAAGTCGTCAAACCTGCGCGCGAGACGGTTCGTGATGACTCTCGAAAACAGCTTGTAGACATGGCTCACAAATTAGTTGGGCATTGGGGCTAAACGCTTCTAAAGCAATGAAATGGAAAAAATTTCACTGACTATATGATATCTTTCTAGATGATAAATTAAAATAATAAACTTTACGTTATTCCTAAAGTTTTATTCAAACAACCTTGAGGTATTATAGTAACAGCCAAAATCTCGTCAACGTATAAGCCCCCTTTGGTTTCAGAATTACAGTCGTAACTGACGTTACTTGGTATTCTAAAGTAATTTAAGTCTTTCATCTCTCTTTTCCCACAAAAAGTTTAATCAAACAATCCGAAAAGACCTTTCGATTAAAATTATTTGCTTTTGGTAAAATTCGAATATTATTACTAGCTGCGCACCGCGGTTTCACCCGCGTAAGTTTAGATTCCAAAAAAAAATATGGAGAGGGCCACCCTTACCTAGGTGTATAAAAAATAGTCCTATACGCAGACCTACAAAATATACACAAAAAAATTCCTAAAAATCGGTCGGTTGGTTGTTTATTTTTAAACACAAAAGCTTAGAAGAGTAAAATGAATACAGGTCGCTTTTATTTTAATTAGTTACTAAATGATAAGCTCGTTTTTTTATTAAGCCCTTAGAAAAGATGGCCAGTACGCTCATTAGTAAATTAAATTTATTCCGCTTGTTAGGTACAAGAGCCAGAGCACAAGCCTTAATCCGGCAGTACTAACTACTGAAGAAATAAAGAAGGATTATAATTATATTTTTTTTATTTCCTTAACAATAAATTAATTAAAACGTTGCCATCTATGTTTTGAACATATTGAATCTTACAGTTAGGTATGTGTTTGGGTGTACTTTTTCTCCTGGTGGTAAGCGATGATGCTTTCTCTAATTGTGCACGTCTGCTTAGAAGTAAATCACTCGAGTCTTGAGCATTTCCACTAAACAAATTCTGGCAATGAGTTCCCTTATAATTGTTGTTAGACTTACGAATCGATTCTCACTTCTTACGGTAAATCTATGTGCGGCACAAACTCGGTTTTTAAATCCATCGTGGAAAAAGCCGAGTGGGACAAGAACGAATTCGCGCAGTAAACGTGACGTTAATTCGATCGATTTTTTAATCGACAGTACAACTATCGTGTAGCATTTATGTTGTAAAATGACAAGCAGATCTTGTTTTACTCATAGATATGAATAAAGTCTTCTAATTAAATAAATATTATGTGCGAAACGAGTATTTCCAAATGAAAAATCGTTAGAATTAACGTCATAGGGCCGTCTCCACGAGCTTGAAAATCGCGGCGATAGTTTTGCCGTGCCATCACATTTTCGCCGCGATGATATCGCCGTGTGGAGACATGTTCTAAGAGAGTGTATAGAAATACGTGGCACGACGATAATATCGACGTGATTCTCTCGCTCGTGGAGACGGCCCCTATCTTTACTTCGTGGGTCCATCCTCGGCCTTCTGCATCATTACTTCCTCGAAACATATTTTTAGAAATAATTGCTTCGTTTGTTATAACGGTGTCAAGTGGATTTACGCCGCGAAGCAGAATCACAGTCGTGAAATGTGAAACAAGGGTGTCTTTAACTTATGTTGGAATACAAAGGACAACATCCAATACGGAAATTGTAAAATCCTTTGTGTTTACGTACTAAGATTACATACTAAGACTGGTGATCCGTCACACAGGGTATCCTAGTATGGACGCCAGTCTCTCACAAAGGATTATATTTTATGCATTTTTGTCATAACGCTATAATTCTTGTCTCTGTTTATAACTATGTGAACCTTTGTGAGGAGAGAAAAATAAAGATTATTATTATTATTATTTCAGTGAGTAGAAGCTACCTTGGTACTTGTATAGTAAAGGTACTAAAATCCGATAATTAATGTTGAATAATAAATAAGTAGGGCCATAAAGTGCCAAAGCTGTGTTTATGGCAGTATTTGTAGATATAGGTAATAGTAAGGCACCTGTCCTCCATCGCGTCGATGAGGAAGCGACCAGGTATAGACTTAAAGAAAAGATAAAGTTGATTGCTGACTGTTCACAATGCCTGCGAGAACTCTTTCTCCACAAGTTTATCCAAGAGCTAATAAAGAAAGTACTCACTCAGCGACGTTCGCTTAGCGGACAGAAAACTTGCTAGGTACAGACGCCAGCACATCAAGCTACCCGAAACTGTCAAATTTTCCCAATCAACTTTGAACCTTATTCTTTAGCGATAAAGTTAAAAATCCATTAAAGAAATTTGACAGATTACAGTAGCTTGATGTGCTGCCATACAAGCATGTGCACTTGCACACTCGCTCTTAGCCCAGAGACAAAACTATCTGAACTGCATACTCGCTGCTCGGTACTCGCCATCTCCTTACTCGCTTTTTGCCAATCGTCAGCGGTGGGCCACTGGTGACTTAGCTATATTATTTAAGATCTTTTTGCCCACATTCATAATTTAAAAAAATATGTTGCAATATAGTTCGATACTCACACCAAAAAATTAAAACTCTTCAACAACACATGAAAGACATGTCAAAAGTTTTAAAGCAATTTCATAAATGGAAAGCGAAGCGTCTGTTCCTCGAGGCATCATGGCTGCCAACTGCATCGTAAAGAACGCGAATGAAGTGAATAACAAACTGCATCCGAGACGCCTTTTAGTGTCTGTAGTTTCTACTAACATTGTTTTATACAAAGGTGTGTTTTTAACAAGACAATTTCTTTAATAAAGAACGAAACAGTAGAGTATCTCATTGAGCGAGATTGTATGAAACTTTATCTCGTTATGATGCGTAGATCGATGCCAAATACTGAAACACGACACTTTAAATCACCGTCATGCAGCTGTCTCAGTAATTTTAAAGTGTTTTCCAGTGACAGAAATACTTTTAAGAAAGTCTTACACAAAAGTGCCGTTGGAGTATTCGGGGCTTCGAGGGTAAGTGCAATCATTTGTGATTCTTGAAATGGACGGGGGATGTCTACAGTCGCGACGGGTCACTGACAGTTTGAAAAGCGTAGGATATATGGATGCTCTTGGCCCAGGATATGGTAAAGTTTATTATGCCTATGGGGTTGTGAATATTAACACTGTGTTGTTAGCCTAAATATAAAACACTGCTTCGAAACTATGACAATATTATGATAAATAATAATAATTGGTGTCTTCTTATCATTTAAAATTGTCTAAGAGGCCTCCGCGAGTTGGCTTCTGCTCCTGGTATGCTTTCCAAAGGCCCGGGTCCCCAGGGTTCCGAGATATGTAAGAGACATAAGAAATAATAATAATGTTTATTTAAAGAAACTATTAGACGTAGATTACAAAATATTTTTACAGGCTAAATTAGGTCACATTAAGTGTAATCTGACCTAAATTAGCCTGTTAAAATATTTTGTATATTCATATTTTGTTTTACAGCACTGTGTAGCCGAACGAGGCAGAGCCTGTATTTCGGCTATCAGTACCAATAGGCTGATAATATTGTTAGTTGTTTGTTTATATCAAACGAGGAATACTTAAGATTCTACAGACTAGAAAACAAACAGTTTAGCCAAATAGTCTTCAGTTTCTGCTTCAGTAATTACACTGTGTACAAGGGTTGCACAGGAAATGAAAGGTTAACGTCATTATACGGGGTAATTGATCGAGTCTGAAACGTGTTTCAGGTCATGCTGATTTGATTACATTTGCAAATTAAATTGAACGAAAGAAAGAAAATGGTTCCATGCATTTTTTTAACTTAACAACGAACTCCGTTTCTACCTCTAATAAACTTTAAAAGCCAGAATCATTTTAATTTTTACTGAAGACTTTCATCTTTACTTCTCGCCTGAAGATTGAATAAAAGAAGTTGTAAAACTGTTACGCGGAATTATTCTACTAAGGAGGTCCTTATTAGAATAATTCCGCGTAACAAAGGGATTCCCATTTATTTTGAACTGTCCTAGCGTAGTACGGAGTCTCAGTAGAAAACTAAGCCAGCTTATACTGGTTACAGTAACCATTGACGTGCGGTCGACTGTATCTACAAGTGAATCTGACAAGAAGAAAATGAAATGAGTAATATTGATAATAATTTATATAAAAGAAGGATACTTTCATACAAGAAATATCTCTTTGAAGAATCTACGTAAAGATATATTGAATAAAGCGTAGCAAAGACAAGACGCATTAAGCCTGATTTACAAGGTACAATGAAATTGTTTGTGGCATAAATTTAAACAACAATAAAAGCTGTTCCTTCTTAACAGTGTTTAGGCGATGTAAGTCGTTTGTTTTTTCAATTTTGTTGTTTACCACAAACAAGAAACTTTTCTCTTGAAAATCACGCTTTCGAGGCCTTAATTCACTATGACCACTTATCGATTCCTTACGTCAAAACCACGTCAATTCCATACCAAATCACGACATCTGCTAATAACGTGTTCTATAAGATGGTTTGATAATGGTTTGAACTGTCAAAATATATGTTGCCCGTACGGTTGACATTTCGATTCCATGCCAACAAGACACGATATTGACATGGTTTGGACGTGGTAAGATTTCGTAGGGAATAATACACAATAACGGCCCAGGACTGAAAACAATACGAGTAAGTAGCATAACCATCATCATTTCAGCCGTAATACGTCCACTGTTGGACATAGGGAGGACTTTGTCCAGACTCAAGCATCGCTTCATCGACCAGTTCTGTTCTTCTCATATCACACGTTTCACAAGTTTCCTTCAATTCTATTTTAAGATAATTTTTGACGTTCAAAAGTGCCTTTTATGTGCCTATTTGAAATAAATGCTTTGGCTTTGACTTTGACTTGGGTACATGAAAACTAACATCTTCTTATTAGCGTGTCGATGGCAATCTAAATGTACTCGGCCCAGAATTCGGCCACTTGTTTGGCGCCATCACTAGCGTCCATCAGTTCCTGTAACGTGCAGCTGACAGGACACGCAGGGCACGATATTAACTGTCCCATCGTTTGTGGAACCGCACCACATTTACACTCCAAGGCGGAGTCGTCTATAAATTTCCACCTGAACAGGTTTTCCTTGCTTCGGCCAACCTGGGTCCGGAGTCTGTTTAAAGACTTCCAGTTTACCCAAGGTAACTCATGTCCAGGTGGGAGATCCTCAGCGGGTGGTTTAGGTAAGGAAAAACTAACATGATAGGGCAATTTCCTAAAAGAAGAGGGTTTTTGGGTGGATAAATAAGTAATTCAGCGAGTTCCAAAAAATATCCATTTAGTTCTGGCCAGTAAGCAATTTAATTTTTTTTTCTAAAGCCATCTATTACTTACTTCTGAGAGAGGCATGTGAGTGACACTTCCCAATCTACAAAAGGTTTTCCACCGACAAAAGGTCCACAGATATAACACCACTTAGAAGTAGGTATCCTTTTTATCCGGATCACAGTTTTATGACAACCTTCCATGTAATCACTACCGATAGCACTTAAACTTTATTAGTCATAACTACCATAATATTTTCATGGCCTGGGAGTTTATACGGGTAAGTAATACCTATATGATATAATTACAAAACCTCTAGTATTTACAAGATATAACAACTTAACCTATAATTTTATTTGATGTAATGATCAGTTAATATAATAAACGATTGATATAATTTTAATGTAACTAATTTCTATAAGAATAACAGACAATTAATATAAAATCGCTTGATATACCACTCAATAGACATAAACCTATTTAGTCTAATATGATAAAAACTTTTTTTTCATCCTATGTCATCCTATGTCGACGGAGCCTCGCTTCGCGGGGCCCCTATTTCTGTGTAAAGGGTTTAAAGTAACCTAACCAAACCGAACCTCGGGGTGCCCTTCGCTCGCTTTTGCATCCTATGTTGACGATCTAAACAAAATAGATATGACTTTGAATAATAGTGTAAAAGATGGTTATGTGGAGAAAATATAGGAAAACAAAATTAAATAAAAGTACAATAGATGTTTATTGCTACTGACATTATGAAGTTGAATGCTTCGGAGTTATGAACATTAGAGACAGAGTAGTTAGGAATTGTGATTGTTAGGATGAAAAATGTTAGGAAGAACATTTTCGGATTTCCAATTATCGGAATTGAAAATTTAGGTGAACTTTGGCGCACCCAAAAGATAAAAATTCACAAGTGCTTCCAAATTGCAAAAATATTGCAGATATACTTAACTAACGGAAATGAAATAGATCATAATCGTTGAAAATCAAAGCACGTCTTGACGTGATTTTCTTGTCATTGGGGTAAGGTTATAACATCCTATTGTAATGAAACCTACATTTACGAATAAATATGATTTGATTGATTTGATTGGTTTTAAAAGCGCAGTGGGCTTAGCACGAACGCGATGTTAACGTTATGTAAAATCGATCGATTTCTTAATCTTAAATTAGTATTTCAACCAAAAATCTGTAGGGTAGTTGTCTACTCTACAGCCTTTCGGTTCATCAGAATCATGGTTTGCAATTCAAAAATCGTTCGAAGCTACGTTACCCACAGTTAGGCCCACAGGCTGACGCGCGCTCAAATACTTAACAGTTAAAATAATAAAATTTATATTGACAAAAGCAGCCTAATATTTATCAGATTTCTCCCCTTTACCTAATACTTGAGGGCTCATAACTACTTTGGGAAACCTATAAAAACACTACAAAACACTGTGCTTAATGCTTCCCTTACATCACGGCTCACACGCGTCACCATCTCGCTTTCGTTTAGCTGTAAATAAGATAACTTAGTAGTCAGTCCACGTTCACGCCTTCTACCGACGTTTACCTGGAATTCGGGTGTTTGGAAGAAAATCTGGCTGCTTTATCTATTTACTCAATTCGTTATTGCTTGTGTCACTTACCTAATGTCAGCTAGAAACTTTGTCGAATCAACGGTATTTAGGTTAAAAATAAATATCATCGACTGCGGACATGACAGCACTTCAAACTGACTTACAGTGTCTTGAAGTATACTGCCAAAAAAGTAAGCTTGATCTCAATCCTAAAAAAAGCTCATTTGTAACGTATTCCCGTGGACGGTCAGTTCTAGCCACAACGTATACGTTGTTGAGTATACTCTTGGTGGCCATATTTTACCTAGATGTAGTACTATTCGTGATCTGGGGGTTCATCACGATTCCAAACTTATTTTTGATAAGCATATTGATGTCATCGTCGCTAAAGCCTCAAAATCCCTTGGTTTCATAATGCGATTATCCAAGTGCTTCACGCAAGCTAAAACGTTAAAAATTCTATACTACACTTTTGTTAGGAGCCACCTGGAATACGCATCTGAAATATGGAGTCCATGCTATAACAAATATATTGACCGTATTGAGCGCGTACAATAAATATTTATTAATTTTTATGCTTTCACCAGAGGGTACCGTATCAGTCCGTTAACTATCTGAATCTATGTAAAAAATATCATCTCTTACCATTGAGCAATCGTCGTGAGATCTCTGACTGTATATTTTTGTTGAAGACGGTTCGAGGTGACATTAATTGTTCTGATATTTTGTCAACTTCTATTTCAATGTTCCAAGCAAATCTAAACGGTTCAATCCACCATTACGGGTGCCATTCGCAACTACAAACTACAGACAAAATTCGTACGTTGTGCGTGTAAGTAGGTATTTTAATAAAGTGTGCAAACAGTTCGACTTTGATATTTTTAAAACAAGTGTGACCTCGGCAGGGTGCGCCAAAGTTCACCTAAATTTTCAACTCCGATAATTGGAAATCCGAAAATGTTCTTCCTAACATTTTTCATCCTAACAATCACAATTCCTAACTACTCTGTCTCTAATGTTCTAATTCCGAATCATTCAACTTCATAATGTCAGTAGCAATAAACATCTATTATACTTTTATTTGTTTTCCTATATTTTCTCAACATAACCATCTTTTACAATATTATTCAAAGTCATATCTTTTTTGTTTAAATCGTCAACATAGGATGCAAAAGCGAGCGAAGAGCACCCCGAGGTTCGGTTTGGTTAGGTTACTTTAAACCCTTTACACAGAAATAGGGGCCCCGCGAAGCGGGGCTCCGTCGACATAGGATGCAAGGGCGAGCGAAGGGCACCCCGAGGTTCGGTTTGGTTAGGTTACTTTAAACCCTTTACACAGAAATAGGGGCCCCGCGAAGCGGGGCTCCGTTGACATAGGATGACATAGGATGAAAAAAAAAGTATTTATCATATTAGACTAAATAGGTTTTATGTCTATTGAGTGGTATATCAAACGATTTTATATTAATTGTCTGTTATTCTTATAGAAATTAGTTACATTTAAATTATATCAATCGCTTATTATATTATATCAAATAAAATTATAGGTTCAGTTGTTATATCTTGTAAATATTAGAGGTTTTGTAATTATATCATATATTACTTACCCGTATAAACTCCCAGGCCATGAAAATATTATGGTAGTTATGTTTAGGGATAAAAGCGTTATGATAAAAAACAGTAGGAGTTTAAAATATTTACATTAATGATATTATTAATTACAATTTTCGGAAACATGAGTGTTATGAACATCGCCGGTAGCACTACAAATAGTATGAATGAAAACTTTAGGATGAAAAATTTTAGGAAGAGTGATCATTCGGATTACAAATCGTTACGAAGAACAATTTCGGATAAAGAACTTTAGTTGAGCCAATATGGACCCACCTCGGCAAAAAAGTGTCTAGCAATGAATTTCTTTAAAGATTGAATTCTTCAGACTTTGTTTTCTTTTTAACTTTAAATTGAATTTTTAACATCTTGGTTCTGATTAGAAATAACCTGTCGCAATTATATTAGTATTTTTCATTTTTTTCCTTACATATTTTAGGTGATGGTCTATTTGCAAATTTCAATTCTTATTTTTTATATTTATTTTAGTCTTTTCTTTGGCAACATTTGGCAGTGTGTATATTTGTTCCACACTACTTTTATACCAGACAAGTTCTAGACGTGAAGACCTGTAATTGGCTGTCAGATTATCACACTGTTATTGATCACTATTGTATTTAGCTGTAAGTCTTCCAAAGTCCTTAAATAAATAAATAAATTATGGTATGTAATAAGTTCATTTATAATATGCTTGCAGAAGCTCATGAACATAGACTTCATCAACACGTGAATGTCGAGGCGATCCAACTCCTTGGCAACACTGATCTAGTGCGAAGTCTAAAAAGGGTAAAACCTTTTGAGTTAGTGTAGTGCAGTGTGAGTGAACGTTAAACTACAATGCAAGTGCTGACTATTTTATAGAACACGTGAAACAAATGTCTTCCCCTTAACATAGTTAATAGGAAAGAGAAATTCAATACTAATGAACGGAGTTCGCGTCAGAACTGTGTGGCGTCGAAGTGATTCAAAATTATGTGATTGTAAATTATACCAAACATTTACTAGTACAGCTGCCATATATTCGTGATCAGTCCGTTCATTAGTATTGAATTTCTGATTTTCATCATCTACTTTTGCTGTTGACTGTACCAACGACTGCGATACTTTATAATTATATTTATTTTATATATGTATGATTGCAATTTATACTCGAAGATATCAACTACTATTTATTATTTTTGATAAAACCTAAGAATACTTTACAAAGAAAACTCATCGGTATAGGTACAATGTAGGGAGAGTTCGGAGCAACTATAACCCTTGAAAAGCAATTATTTACATCGATGAGTAACATCCAAAAGCATTAGCATTCCCTTAGACATGGAAATAACTAAGACTATGTGTGGCCGGTCTAGGATACACCTGAGTCATGTTGGCCGCTTCATATCACCATAAATTAATACAGTTACTGGAAATTACAAAATCAAAAGTAAGCGTTGTACCAAAATAACTGTCGTTATCCAGAAAGGGTCCCACTCCCACTAAACGCACGACGCCATCGCGGCAGGCCGAGACGAAGATGGCGGGACGAGCTTGACTCCTACCGTAGGGACTGGCCGGCACTAGCAAAAGAGAGAATTGTGTGCAAAAGGGAGAGGGAGGTTTTTGCGCAGCAGTGGGACAATACAGGCTAGTTAGAGTAGATTAGACTAGAAGTTAAACGGGCATTTACCTAAACTGCATAATTCAATATCTAACACAACGTGAAATATATAAAAATAAATAATAGAGTTATAAATCTGCAAAACTTGGGGCTTGTGACTAAGTAAAACAGCCGTACGGGTCGATCTTGCCGCAGTTGGTCTATGGAAGGGTGAGCATCTTTACACACCAAGTTTCCTGTGTGTCTTGAAAAGCACGTTAAGCCCGTCTTTTATTCGTGGATCTTAAACAGTCGACAATACCAAACATTGACCCAAAGCATTAAAGATCTTACCCGTATTCAGCAGGTGGCTGATTTAAGTTAAAATAAGATTCTATTTCGGGGTAACCAATTACCGTAACAACAGATTCGGAATAAAAGTCCCTTAACTAAATAATATTTTTGTACAGTGTAGGGCCGCGTTCACAAAACGTTGATAATTACCATATTATACGGCAAAGAGTTTGGGATCACACGTCAACATTCCATTTTTCATACGGTTGATAAAAACCAGTGCAGTATGAAAGTGCATGCAATGTGATCGGGAAATAAAACGGTAAAAAAATATCGTACGGATCAAAGCCGTATGGACGCGGCCTAAATCAGCTTAGGACGATACATTTTGGGACTAAGATGTATTTTCATGTAAATAGGACGGTCAATATTTACGCAATTATGTACGTGCACAAAATATAAGGGTCAGGGAATTTTGTGGACGCTAAATTAGGTGTCCCAAGGAGCTTAGGAAAATGAATGAAGTAAGCTTGTTCTTAGCGATTGTTTTATATCACAGAACGACTGTAATATAATTAATTAATGTTCGGTAACAACAAAATAGTAATTTTGGTATGATATGCCAATTACAACCTAAATTAGATAAAATATCTATTTAGGACTGGGTTTATCGCATCGATGAGAATGTTCAGCGAAATTGGTATTGTTTTATTTATTCTGTTTCCAGCTTTCAAAACTTGCCTTTGTTATATGCCCTAGACTTCGTGAAGTCCAGTTGTTGAAGATCGAGTTATATGGCAGCGATGTTAAAGGCCTTTGTCCTTTAATGGCCTGCTACGAACTGATGATGATAATGTGTCCTTATACTAATAGTTCCACCAAACGACCTTTTAATGACAGGCCATCAGAAGGCAGTTTTGTCGTGACATAAAAAGCTTAATTTTGAGATAACAAGATGAGAATAGTGCTTTTTCTATTACCCTGGTAAATCAAGTACTCAGTCTCATAACACAACGTTGCTTTGATAGGGTAAGATAAACTAAGACAATATTATCCTTCAAAATGAGTGGCAAAACTAATTTTGAAGGGTACTATTATCTACTAAGATAATAGTACCCTTCAAAATTAGCCTACTAAGGCTGAAATTGTAATTTATAATTCTTTGGATAACAAGGCTTGTTATGCTGGACATTTATTGCTTGAAAGGGTAAACATCGGTGTTGGTGTAAGGGTGAACTACACGATAGTTCTTTTTACCCTTTTGGTGTTTGACATCTTAAGTAAAAAGAGCAGTGGCACTCCGGGAGTGCCGACAGAAGTGAAAAGTTGAACAATTACGTGTGTATTTTTTGAATCGTCATATAAACAAAACACAAAGAGAATACTTTTTCATCACTCACTGACATATCGGATATACACTTAAACCGAGTACCTACATCCCGAGGACAGCTGAATACATCCAAATCGGCGTCGGTTACGGTAACAGTGGCGCGAATTCAATTGTTTTTTTCCCATCTCAAAAAATGGCCAACGCGCCTAAAGAAGTTTTGACTTCAATAACCTACGCCTACTTTTCCTCAGTTTTTCTACACAGTAACAGGCTGGATTACTACTGAGAATTTCCAAAAGGAAACAGCAAATAACACTGCTGCTTCGGGATCTATCCCAGAATCCAACGCTCTAACAAGGTTATTTCAATATATTTTTAAACAATCTTACTAATTATTGCGCCGCAAGAATGCTATGGCGCGGCGTGCGGATGCAATTCCTTTGAATATAATGCTTTTTATATGCGTCTAGTGTCTTTACACTAGACGCATTTGTCAGTCCAATTCAGAAATACTGAATGATTGCCACGAAGGGCACACACATTTTATTAATAAGATTTCATTGTATTTTTTTCTGTTTTATTCTAAATTGGCGAAATACAAAACTAGCAGCAATCTATATATAAGTTTGATTATAAAAAAAAAACGAACATTTTCTGCAGATGTCGAGAGAGACGCGGCCTGGTAACAAAATAGCTATTAAAAGCAACCATCGGCTAATTGATTTTGCTGAGCCTTATACCTTACCTACATTTATGACGCAGTCTAAGGGAATTGGATTAGGGGCTACAAAGTACTCTCTAGCTAATGTCCCATCAGTTAATGGTCGTACGCTAAAGGTCAGTGGTAATATGAGCTTGCCTGTTATAAAATTACCTTGAGTCGCGTTAATACCTTTTTTGGGATCTACACACTTTTGCGTGCGTATTGCCTTTTTTGGGATCTACACACTTTTGCGTGCGTATTGCCTTTTTTGGGATCTACACACTTTTGCGTGCGTATTGCCTTTTTTGGGATCTACACACTTTTGCGTGCGTATTGCCTTTTTTGGGATCTACACACTTTTGCGTGCGTATTGCCTTTTTTGGGATCTACACACTTTTGCGTGCGTATTGCCTTTTTTGGGATCTACACACTTTTGCGTGCGTATTGATGACATATGGCACTAAAACGTGGTCGCTCACAATAGGCCTTATTAGAATGCTAAAAGTTACCCTCCTGAGTTGCGTTGCACGATTTTTGACAAATGCGTGCACTGACTGGACAGGTCCGCTCAATCTGTGTGGTTCTTTCCTCAAAAGACCATTTCAGACACCAATCTACATGGTCTTCACATGGTCTGACCAAGATTTTAGAAATAAATCATTTATCATTTATGAAAGGGCAATGGAGAGGGCTATGCTTGGAGTTTCTCTGCGTGATGTAATCACAAATGAGGAGATCCGCAGGAGGACCAAGGTAACCGACATAGCCCGAAGAATTGCCAAACTTAAGTGGCAGTGGGCAGGGCACATTTCTCGCAGAACAGATAGCCGATGGGGCCGAAAGGTTCTGGAGTGGCGACCGCGTAACGAAAGAGCCTCCCACAAGGTGGACCGACGACCTTGTGAAGGCCGCAGGAACCCGTTGGATGCGAGAAGCACAGAGCCGGTCGATGTGCCTGCTTGGGGGAGGCTTATGTCCGGCAGTGGACGTCTTTCGGCTGAAATGTTGATGATGATGACGCACTTTTATCCGCGAATAAGTTCAGGCAGTTTCGGATTTGAGTTAATTTTCTCATCAAAACTTCACTAAGTACTTGTTTCTGGAGAGCCTGAAAATCCTGCAAACTGGAGGGCCGTTTATGCGACGATCGCTTCAGTTAGAACGAGGTATTATTCAGAAATTGATAATAAATAAAACAATTTTTTTTTGTTTCATTTTTCCATTTTTTGCTTTAATCGCAAATCGAGGTATATACATATTTATAGAAATTATCCTTACCTATACTCTGTTCATACAGCCTCTCAAACGCTTAAGTAATTTTTAAATATTTATGTTTGCGATATCCAAACGAAGATATACGATTTTACCTGCTGTAACATAATAAATATATTTTATGTCATGACGTGACAATTGTCAGGAGGCCACCAGATAATAAGTGGCATCCGCTGCCTACATCATCATCTGCCTAGCCTTTTCCCAACTACGTTGGGGTCGGCTTCCAGTCTAACCGGATGCAGCTAAATACCAGTATTTTACATGGAGCGACTGCCTATATGACCTCCACAACCCAGTTACCGGGTAATACAATACCCCTTGGTAACACTGGCTGTCAAACTTTCGGGCTTCTGAGTACCCGTAACGGCTGTCAAAGATCCACGAATGACAGCTGGGACCAATGGCTTAACGCGCTTTCCGAGGTACGGAGGGGTTTCAGTATTTCAAGATGGTCACCCATCCACAGATCAACCGCGGCAAGCGTAGCTGAACCTGATTGATCGACCTGTGCGGCTTTTATTATTTATCCACTGGTCCCTCCACCGCTGCCTATATACATACATCCATACTTAATATTATAAATTCGAAACTAACTCTGTCTGTCTGTCTGTATGTTACCTTTTAACACCTAAATCACTGAACCGATTTGGATGACATTAGGTATAGAAATAGTTTGAGTCCCGGGAAAGGACATAGAGTAGTTTTTATCCCGATATTCCCAGGGAATCGAAACTTATGTGGGTGAAACCGCGGGGCGCACCTAGTTAATTATAAAACCGAATACATCGCAGGTACGTCTAACATATCCCAACCGTGTAAAAATACATACCACATGCATACCCTTCAAATCAAACCAAAATACAAACCCGCTTGTGAACGAATAGAAATCATAAGAGACGTAACTTTGAAAGAAAATACGATAGTACGTGTATCGATGTACTCCTCAACTACTATATTTCACAGTCACCAATTTTGTGAGCACAAGATTCGTAAAACTTTGTGCCTTTATCTGATATTGGCACGTTCCACAACATGTGCGGAAATTGATGGCGTAAGTATTCTTAGTCTGTGCCGTCAGCATCATAATAAACTTTACTCATACGACAAGTCAAAGTCACATAGAGGCTCTGAAATACTGCAATATATATGCAATCAACATCTGACTAAGTAACTGTCTTAGAACTGTACACATAATAACTATAAGCTTGTGCATTAATATTTATTTATTTATTCATAGGAGAACCAACAGATATAACAGAAGCATAACAATATTATATGAGACATAATGCCAATTACAGGTTCTCACGGGTAAAAGGCAGGGCAGGTTTAAGGCTGACTGACATTGTCTCGTTTTTAGATAAATAATGGCCGATTATGAAGTAACTAGATTTTGAAACAGCTTGAGTTGTAGAAAATCATCATCTGCCTAGCCTTTTCCCAACTATGTTGGAGTCGGCTTCCAGTCTTACCAAATGCAGCTGAATACCAGTATTTTACCTGGAGCGAATGCCCGTCTGACTTCCACAACCCAATTACTGGGTTATACGATAAGACCCCGTGGTAAAACTGCTTGTCAGACTTTCGGGCTTCTGACGACTGTCAAAGATCCGCGAATGACAGCCGGGACCAACGGCTTAACCTTTTGAACGCCATTGTCACATATATGTGACAAACGAAATCTTAGCCTGAACGCCAACGTCACAAATATATGACAAAATACACGTCGGTCGTCGTCGTCGGATATTATGAAATAAACAATTTAATCATTACTTTTGTGTGTTTTTATTTATATAATTTAAAAGTTTAAGCTTTCGTCTATATTGCATTGCATGAAACTAATATAAATAAACCACCAATATCGAGAAATTTGTTGTTTTAAGTGTGTGTGTGTTGTTAAAGTGACCTGGCGTCAGGGGTACGGCGATACGTTTATACTCTGGCGTTCAAAAGGTTAACGTGCTTTCCGAAGCAAGGAAGGACACCCATCCACGGACCAACCGCAGCAAGCGTAGCTTAACTTGATCGATCGACCCGTGCGGTTGTTATTACTTAGCCACAGAAAATGGGAGTTAAATAATGTATTAATAGGTAGTCTATTTTATAACATGATGACATGCAACTTAATCTCGTACATTAACAATTTGGTAAAAATCTTCTAACAAATTCACCAGGCAATATTTTTCTTAAATCATTTAGGTAAAAAATTAAAAAGGTTTACTTACTTAGGTACAGTCAACAAAAGAGACAAGTATGCAAGATCGTCGGATATAGTTGATGTTTAGTAAGAAACCGATGGATGTTCTCGAATGAAATTTAACTTGAAAAGTTGTTTGTTTTCTATTCATAAAATTAAATTTCATTCGAGAACATCCATCGCTGCAAACTTATCTCTTTTGTTGACTGTACCAATGTTTCATCCTTGTTAAAAACAAGATTTATGACTCAGCTATAATTTCTTTCTAAAAGATTAAAAATTATTCAACAAGCCGTCACGCAGGTTTAGATAAAATTGTGTAGTCACTAATGCCCAGTTTTGAACTTTAGAAATTTACTAGAGCGTGGATTCGGTAAAACCCGCGATAGCAATTTCCTACGGGTTCTTTCATGAAGTGATTTATTGAATCACGTTTTTATTATTATTAAAGCTTTTCCGCTATGTATGAGCAACCACAATGTTTATTAGGGCAAGGGGTAGATCCCTTAAAAAAGCGACATTTATTGGATTTTAGGCAGCCTTCCCTGACCAATATATTTTTTGGGAAGAGCCTTTTTGCGGTATTTTGTTTTGGTTTGTTTACATGGTGATAGAATATGATTCTATAGAAATTAACGTACGAAAACCTTTAGGCCCGGTAATGGCAAAATTGTGACGCGCGTTTTTGAATCGTGCGCCTAGACATCATCGTATTTACGTACAACCGATCACATGAACGCGCGTTAAGGCGCGTCAAAATTTAGTGTAAATTGGTTTAGACGTGCGTCGACGCGCGTTACATCTGAACCGGGCCTTACAGTCCAGTACAGCAATCTGTGGAGAACACCAAATCTACGCAGCAGTTTCTATAAAACATTTTTAAAAAGAGGTCAAACCAAACACAGACACAAAGACACGGTTGGTTCCATTATGCGAAGACAAAAGGAGGGATTAATCTTATAGCGGCGACATAAAGCAAATTAGATTACTTGACAAAATACAAAGAAAATCCATATGACCTCTACCTACATGTTTGATGCTGTTTGTAGACGAGCGATTAAAGACGTTAAAATTGGAAGAAGTCACACTCAGCAATTGTGTCTGGGAAAATAACGTAGGGTAATTAGTATACATGTTTAACAGTTTCCTCAAACGGAACTTCAAACAAATAATAAGTTGTTAAGTTGAGTTGTTGTTGTTGTAGTTATTGTACAGCTATTCTGTAAAAACCTCACCTTGAACACAGATGAAGTAAAATTAATATGAGCTGTTAAAAGTGTCAGTCCCTAGCATCAAGGGAAATTATCGCTCACTGCAAACTCACTTCACCTAGGTTTTCACTGTGAGATTTTTACAGAATAGACCGGCTGGTCACACACGCACACCCGTTGCGAGTTTAGTGCTTCAAGATATTGTAACTCAAATTTTTGTTTTGCCCCTCAAAAGACTAAAAATAGATCTTCCACAGCAAAGAAACACTGTGACAAACTAGAACAGTAATTACCCCGTGCTAGAACTATGTTTAAAATACCTTACACCTTTTACTATCAAAGAAACCACTTACAGAAATAAAAAATATGACCTACATTTTGTAACTTGACAAGCGTTGACAGGACGGTAATTTCCTTACAAATTCCAATTTGCATTCATTAACGCGACAAACCTTCACAAATCATGCAACAAACTTAATAAAAGTCTCGGAAAACAAAAGAAAAAACACCGACTTCAAAAAAAATACTACAAAGTGAAAAATAACTTTAATTTCGGAAGTCGTTGTCGTTTGTTCCGCATTTTCGTTTTTTGACACCGACTTCCGAAATTAAAGTTATTTTTCACTTTGTAGTATTTTTTTTGAAGTCGGTGTTTTTTTTTGTAAAAAAGTTTTTATTTTTCAATTTTTAGTTGTACCTACCCCACACAAATTCAATTAACACCAGTGCATTGAAGAATTGAAGACACCGACTAGAAAAATCATCAAAATTCGCATTGAAATGTCGGAGATGCAGTACATTTATGCATATAACTTCGTACGTAAGAATAATTACCTAATGTATTATATACCTAAACCTTCCTGAAAGTATGTAGATTACATTAGTGAAAGAATTATCAAAATCGGTTCATAAGTTTTTGAGAAAATCGCGGACATACAAACATACATACATACATACGGGTCGAATACAGAACCTCCTTTTTTGAAGTCGGTTAAAAAATAAAGGAAGTTCGTAATTTTGCATTCTGGTGCACAAAGAATCACTCGCGTTACATAAGTTCGTACTTCTTTCCGTCTCGCAGCATTTTCCTAGTTCCATTTTGTTTTCCCATTACTCTTTGCTGCATACCAGTCTTGCGAAGATAGTTTCCTTAGAGCGAATATTAGAGTATTTTTCATCATCTCTAAACGGAGAACGTGCCTGTGACGATTCTATTGGAATTTAGTATAATTAAAGTCTGTATGCGAACGAAAGGGGTTGAGTTGCTGCATTTCTGTCTTCGTAAAATAAATAATTGAATGTGAATAGGATCTGCTTCGCGTGCTTCCGCACCCTAAATTATTTATCATAGATTAGCTGATAAAAAATTGCATTTCTCGAGGAATTTCCATAAAAGAGATTGTTCAGAAACGGATATTATTATTTTTCATAAATTATTCACGGAAATAGTATAGTTTTTAGGATGTCTATTGACTTCTTTCTACGTAATAGGTAGTGAAATTAATTTTAATTGTCATTTTATTTACTTAATAGTAAGCCGGTAAAATAAAAGAATTAATATTTCCGTTGGATCCCGAATGCTTAAAAAAATCTGAATGCGGGTACTTTCAACAACAAAATTGTTTATAATAAAATGAGGGGTTCACTAATGTTTCACCAAAACTCCATTGTTAAATTTTTAGTTTAAAACCAACGTTTCGTATACTATTTATTTCACAAACAACTCATTTTTTATAATAATCTAGTCGTTTCTGGCACTCGCCGGCCGCTGCCGTGCGTAGGGGTCACAGTTTTAACCTAACCTAACCTAACAATTTTTTTAAAAATAATTAATCTTATCTAGTGTTTGATAAAGGTAAATCACTTTTCTTTTGAAATGTACACATGTTGTTATAATATGGGATTCAACGGAAATAGCAAACGGGATCCATCGTTAATACCTAAAAAATGGGATTCAAAAGTGGGATTCAACGAAAATAAATGAAATAAAACAGTGTAAAGTCCAATTTTGTCAAATGTTATTTTGTATTCCGTATTTACAGTCTTCATAATATTTAGGAATCCAATTTTTGTAAAAAATAAAATGCTCTGAGACGATCCGTCGTAAAAGCGAAATGACAAACTCGATGGGATTGCTAGATAAAAATATTGACTAGTACGTATCTATAAATATACGTATGTAGGTGGAATAGTGGCGTCTCAATTTTATTACTTTTTTAAAGATTAAGTAAATCTTTTATATTTGTGTTTATTCAGGCTAGATAACTAACTTTATATTAGATCGATAAAATGTTTTTGTTGCTTAACATTGTACAGATATATTTCATCTGGAATCGTTATTTTTACAGAAATAAACTGAATAGATTAGGTATAAGGATCACTTTTAGAATTTTTGGTTAACCGAATTTGGCAAACTGCAGGTGCAGACTTTTATTCGGAAAATGAAACTCCAGCAATATGATTATTTGGTTTCCACTCTAGTTAATCTTCGGAAGGAAAGCGAGGCAGCACAAATCCGCTTCCCTATCAACAAAGTGTATTATGGATGGTATAATGTATGGTAACTTCTCTGACTTTACATGACGCCCACTTAGATACCTACTCAGAAATGTTGTTTTGATATTTTGATATGCATGCTATGCTATGCTATGCATGCTATGCTATGCTATGCATGCTATGCTATGCATGCTATGCTATGCATGCTATGCTATGCTATGCATTCTATGCTATGCTATGCTATGCATGCTATGCTATGCTATGCATGCTATGCTATGCATTCTATGCTATGCTATGCTATGCATGCTATGCTATGCTATGCATGCTATGCTATGCATGCTATGCTATGCATGCTATGCCATGCTATGCATTCTATGCTATGCTATGCTATGCATGCTATGCATGCTATGCTATGCTATGCATGCTATGCTATACTATGCATGCTATGGCTATGCTATGCATGCTATTCTATGCATGCTATGCTATGCATGCTATGCTATGCTATGCATGCTATGCTATGCTATGCATGCTATTCTATGCATGCTATGCTATGCATCCTATGTTATGCTACTTTTATTTCATAGACGAGCGTCGCTGAGCGAGTACCTTCTTTGATAGTTTTTGTCGCTTTGTCGTTTTTATGCTACAAACGTGCTAAAAACGTACAATTATGTACGTACGATTTTCGAACGAGAAAACCATTGATTGCTAGTTGCTTCCTCGTCGGTGCCTAATGTTTATCGTGTAATACAATGTTATGTTTGCTTATATATCTCGCACATTTATAAACGCGTCCCTAAGATAAAATTGTTTTGTACGTCTAGCTCATTCTGGTCAATCAGCTTTGCTACCATCCTCATTTATGAGTTTGAGAGCACAACCTACCAGATTTTCGTCGATTATTTAAAAAAAAAAAACTGCTATTTCTTATAATAAGTGCAATCCCTACGCGGTTAAAATGTATGGAACATCAATTTTTTTTTTTAATAAACTTCAAAAAATTTCAACGCATGGATTGTTGAAATTTTCGTCGATTATCAAAATCATGTACTTATTATATGGTAACGGGTTGCACGTCGATATCCCTACCTCCCTGTATAGGCCTGCCATCCTGTATTACACTAACAAGAACTGTTGGTATACATTTCAGAAACAGTCATGAGGAACTAAGAAAGAATATCTACACACAAACGCTAACAGGTGGCTGTTGTAACGTAGAGTTTACAACACACACAGGGTGTACGTGTTTGTAGACAGAAGTTTCGTGTTTCATGAACTTGAGAAGCGATCTCTCGACGATTGTAGGTTATTCACTAAAAATGTAAGTACACCGTGTGTATTTGTGTGGTCGTGGCCCGCAAGATGGCGCTGTTCGCTATCGGTAAACAAAGTTCTCTTTTATAATCAACAGAACTTCTGTTAGACTTGAAATTATAAAGAATACAGAGTAGCTGTAAATGCGTAGTCACTCAAACAGAACCTACTGATAGCTAAACTACAGTTTAATTTTTGTGAAAATCTATTAGTTAGTCTCAGGTATATTTTTGACAAATAATTTCAATCACCAGAGAGGTAATTCTCGTAATTTTAAGAACATTCACAGTCTGATCTCAGTCTCAATCTGTCAAAAATGCCTCTTAATTTCCCTACATTTTGACAAATTTTTGACATTTGTTTGTCGCCGAGATGAGACTGTGACTAGATTTTGAACGTTTTAAATTACGAGAATTGGCCTTTTGATTACTTTATAAAGTTTATTTTAGTATTTAGGCATAGGGTATAAATAAAAATCAATTTAAAAATATTACAGCTCATATAATCGAAGTTACACTTTCATTTCATCAACAATCACAAAGGTTTAATTTCTTTTGTTTACATACAAATTAAAATTTCATTATACAATTGAACGTATTATTTGAAAATGATCTTACTGGAACCATATTATTTTTTACATTATTTACATTAACAGCCGCAAATACAACTGGTATTTACATTATGTCTTACTGATTTTTCGCATATTATTTACAAATTCTACGTTTCTTAAACAACTTTTTGGTCAATTTCTTATTTATAAGTAAATAGTTTTTAAATTTTAAAATTTAGCTAAGATTGGGACACACTCGCAAAGTGTTCCATAGGTCTAATATCATTTAATGGTATAAATTATATTCTAGTCGGTAGGAATATATTATTATAGTTAGTAGTTATATTAAATTGAAAAAATACAAATAGTACAAGTACAAACACTTTTGTGAAAAACTATCCTAGACAAAACACAAGCCATTAGGTAATCTTAGTGACGACTCTTAGGGCAGTTTAGCATTACGTCCGATATGAATCCGAGAAATGCCGGCCCGAAGTGATCATAGTCCTATTTGTATGAGGGGTTGCGTACTAGATCCGAACTCTATCCGTCCGAATTTAGAACATTCCCCATTCGGATTCGGATCGGATGTAGTGCGAAACCGCTCTTACTCTCTTTCTCCATGATGGGGACAATTCATTAGGCTACTGGTAAAGACCGATCATTTTAATACCTAGTTTTACTAAAACGCCACTTTTTTGGTATTAAATTGTGCGTTTTGTATTTCGAAATTGTCTACCGTTATAAAATGGGAAAAAGACAGAAAAAGATAAATAAAATACTTAATTGTTTTTTTTTTAATCAAATAATAACGTAAACAATACTGGTGATAAAGACCAGGTATTTCCGTACGGTGCCAATTCTGTGGAAACCTCACTTATTTTATTTTATAAATTCTTATACCTACATTGGTTGATATTTCAGTCATTACAACATTCGGAATCAATTTTGACAGTTCTTTATACTTTATGATTATAAATTACTAGCTGCTGCCCGCGACGTCGTCTGCGTGAAGACAGTACCAAAAATACCTAAGATTAGTGTCGCTATAGCATTATAAGTAAACAACTTTTAAAATAGCATTAAAATATAAGTTTTTTTTGCAAGCGAAGCAAGTGAAGAGAGTTATAGGTATGGGAATCCTGCCGAGTTCAGTCATAAGATGTGACTGAAGGAAATAGAGAAAATAATTCAGGAATACATTCCAGTACACAAAAGAGTAAAAATACGTACAAAGGTATTATACCTACCTTACAACACTTCCCTATAAACTACGTTGGTAGTTATGCTCCTAGGAGCCAAAATGTAAAGAGAGTCAGGACTGGTGACGCGGGAGCAAGCGACGTACAGTTGCCCGTGTGAGATGCAACTCGTCCTGAGCTCGACACTCGCTGCCCTCAGTATCTGCCCCTGCGACTTATTGATGGTTATCGCGAAGCAAACACTCACGGGGAACTGTACGCGCTTGAACTGGAACGGGAAGTTATGAGGTATGAGGGGAATGCGTGGTATAAATACTGCCTCGCCGACGCCACAACCCGTAAGAATTTTCGCTTTAATGGTGTCTGTGGAGCGAGATGACTTCAAGGCGGGTCCCGTTACACAACTTCGGAGGAGATAGGTTCCGAAGAAGCGTAATCGGGACACCGACCTTCTGCTTGATGGTATGCGCTGGAAGTCCACTTGCTGACAGGGAGTTCAGAAATTCCACGGGATAATGTGTAGCGTCATCTTGCTCGACAACAGTGTTTATCGAGGTGTAGACCACTTCATTCCCCTCAATTTCCGAGAGAATGCATTCGTTACTTGCTGCAGCCTGATCATTTTTGGGCGTCAAAATGGCCCGCTCGCACACCCAAGAATTCTGCTGGTGCGGTATACGACTAATGTTCCCGTACACACAGCGAATGAGTTCTTCTAAGCTGGATACCACTCTACTGAGAGAGTCTGGAAGCACCACCTCTTTTGGTAGAGTGCCTTCGCCAAGACTTAGAAGGACATCGGAGAATTCTTGAGCACGTGCATTGCCGCCGAGCCAAGCTCTCATATTAATGGTCAAGCGCGGCGTACGAACTCGTGACCACAACAAAGCATTCACCTCGTCAGCCCTCGATCCCCGTGTCACTACGGGAAGCGTTTGCCGGAAATCGCCACTGAACAGAACTGTGACACCACCCATCAAATGTTCGTTCCTGCGGATGTTCTGCAGGGTTCTGTCCACGGCCTCAACTGCCTTTCTATTGGCCATCGTACACTCATCCCATACGATCAGAAAGCAATCCTTGAGCACCTGTCCCTTATCGCTGTTACGTGACACACCACAAACAGGCGTTTCGGCGTTCTCTAAATCGATGGGAATTTTAAACATGGCATGTGCTGTCTTGCCACCCGGAAGCAGTGTGGCAGCGATTCCCGACGACGCTACAGCAATAGCAATTTTGCCTCGCCTCCTGACCTCTGCAAGTATGTCAGTGGTAACAAATGTTTTTCCTGTTCCACCAGGAGCATCCAAGAAAAACTTTTTACCCTGGTTATGCCCAACGCTTTCAAGGACGGTGTCATAAATTTGTTTTTACACTGAAGAGAATAAAGCGACATGGTCATTTCGTATGGTGGTCATTTCGTATGGTGGTCATTTCGCCCGGATCGTAATTTGTCTCAGCGTTATACTCCCGATTTCCACGATCTTGATGCGGTGATGATTACCCGATTAGCTGGTAACCCATATTCGATCAGTGGATTGCCGCCGATAGAAATGACCACATCTTGAAGTGAACTGAGACAGATGTTCAGCACGCGTTCATCAGTTACTTCGACTTCGTCTCCAGTAGGAACATAACTTTTTTGTAATACTTAACACCGCGTTTTTTTTAATTGTCTTCCTCAACTCTGCTCAAGATTTTGAGGGTTTTGTTGGAACTCGAATTTATCAAAACGAACTATACGATACAACTTTTATGAAGAAAATGAACATTGCCATCTATGAATTTTAAGAATAACTAGGTAACTACTAACCTCGCCAACATGATCAAATTTAAATTAATTTCCAAAAAGTGTCACCATGTAACTTGATTTGATTTTAATGAAATCTCATAGATGGCGGGCGCTGCTTCAAAATTTTCTTTATACTACTAACATTCATTAAACTATGTTTCTCGGCCCAAATTACTTAAATGGCGTAGTTTTCATAGTGTAAAGCTAGATAATAGCATGGCTTACTGAAAAACAACATTTAAATATGCATCGTTAGATTACACGCTGTCACAGAATGCGTAAGAAAAATAAAGATTCACAGCTCCTCCCCCGTAGGTGATAGCGTGATAATATGTAGCCTATATGTTGACCGGACCTCTTAGTAATACTCATGCAAAATTTGAAGTAAATCCATGCAGAAGTTTTTGAGTTTATCCCGGACATACATACAGACAAACAGACAAACAGACAAAAATTCTAAAAACTATATTTTTGGCTTCGGTATCGATTGTAGATCACGCCCCAAGTATTCTTTTAAAAAAATATTCAATGTACAGTTTTGACTTTCCTACGATTTTATTATATGTATAGATTGTAGGATTCATTTTCACCATTTAATTTTCAATAACATTTCAATAGTCTGTTGTTCTGAATAAATTTGCATTTTGTATTTTTTACTGAAAATCGTATTTTGATAAACGTCTTCTTGTTTTATAATTATAACAGCAGAGGTTTTGGGGAGCTTATGAAGATACATTGTCATGGGGCTATTCGTATTTATGGGGGTCTCATGGCATAATGACCGCAATCGATTCATATCGGCTAATGCAAACAAGCCTGTTGAGCATTTTTTAATTTTTTTTTATTGCTAAATGGGCGCACTCTTGACCCCGATCACGCCTGATGGAAAGCGATAGATGAGGTCTATGATGGAACGAGCGTGCCCAGAAGATGCCTGTTCACTCTTGATTTGAGCATTTCTAT
Organism: Amphipoea oculea; assembly: GCA_945859645.1. NCBI lineage: Eukaryota > Metazoa > Arthropoda > Insecta > Lepidoptera > Noctuidae > Amphipoea > Amphipoea oculea. The sequence continues at coordinate 11,169,001 of OX243876.1, forward strand.
TTTAATACTGGTCTATTCTAGGAAGGTTTAACATGCGTGCCAAATTACCTGAAGGCCAATTCTCGTAATTTAAAATGTCCAAATTCTTGTCGCAGTCTTCTCTCAACGACAAACAAATGTCAAAAACTTGTCAAAATGCATGGAAATTAGAGGTTGTTTTGACAGATTGAGACTGAGATCAGACTGTGAACGTTCTTAAAATTACGAGAATTTACTCTCTGTTATTTTACATTTATTTGAATTTGATTTGTCAAAAATCTGTAAATTTTGAGCAAAGTTCATTTAGGTTTTGATACTTATTTTAAATGCAAAATCCGCTTCTTTTTTCAATTATCTTTTTAAAAATCTAACAAAACAACGTTAACAAAGATGGGAACTTTTAAAACTAAAATGTACGAGTTGTATCCCATCATACAACTCGTAAAGGTACAAAATTGCGATATTTAAATACTAAATATTATGCTCTCAAATTTTAGATTAAGTACATATTTACATTCATAAGTTATTAAGATATTAGATAACAAAACTCGTGATTTTGTAAACATTAGCCACTATTTAGATAGCCATCAATCTTATGTCCTATTCAAAGCTTTGCTTAGGTCTAATTCTTAGATTTTTTTTACAATCTACATGCCAATAGGCAGGTAGTAACAATTCAATTCACTTAATAATATATCTAAAAGTGTGTATACAGGTTTATCTTAGAATATTTGCAATTTTTTCACATCGTTAGTTTTCGAACAATTAAAATTGAAACACCCTTAGCTTATGCTCAACTACGTTATAGCGGGTAGCCATAATTTGACCTCAAAATTTATTTTTTAATTTTATTTAGTCGTCTTTTTAAAACATAGTTCACTTTAGTGCCAGAAAACAGTCTGGCACATCCGAAGCTTTAGGGAACAGCGAAAAAAACTGCGGCTGACCTGGTCTCGCACCGCAGCGTGGTCCTTCGGTACGCCGAGAAAATCGTTTCACTTAGATCCATTCATCACCCAACGCAAAATAAAGATGTCTAAAATGAGATCCAAAGCGTTCACAGAACTAGTAACTGGTAAATCTCTGTTCTCCGTAATAAAAGAATTTCCCCGGCTAACTCTTTCGGGCGCAGTCGTGAAGGTCGGTTACCAAGGGATGGGCGTCGTGTTTCGTCGTGTTCAGCACAGGAGTTCGGAGTTGGAAGGAGGTACTCAGTTAGGTAGAGCGGGCTGAGACGCGGGTGGGACGGGGCTAGAAGGCTGCGGTTGCGCAGGCGGCGGCGATTGCATTATGATGCTCTCGGGAGCTGAATACGTTAGCCCCGCCGGCCGCAGCGTTGGGCTTGGTGGCCACAAGTGTGAGGCTGTTGCCATCGTCCTGGAAATTAAATAAAAAAAAATGAGACCACATCCACCGATCATATATTTCATTCTAAGAACTTCAAACAAACTTTATAACGCAAAAGTCATGTCTATCTGTAACTAAAACCTACCTGGTGTAAGGCGTAATAGTAGATGAGGGCGAAGTAGGTACTGCTGCAGTGTCGGGATGCGGGAAGTTTCTTCTCTGCTCCGCCCGTTCTCAACACTGCTGTCACTGCTGAGCCAAGACATCTAGCAAATTATTTTCCTGTTCCTGAATAACAGGGTAAAACTGATTTTAGTAAAAGGAAGAAAAATTAAATAGACCTTTCACACTGCCGAAGCGTCGACAAGATAACTCTGTGAACAGGCAACATACATAGTTTACGTAAGTTGGCAGTAGATATACATAATATAATACCAAACTAGTAGGATATTACTGTGAATCTTAAGAACGATAAGGCAAATATATGTAGGATAAGTTCTGTGAAATTGTTTTAAAATATTTGAAAAATAATTATTTACCTAGTGTTAAAATTAATTCCGATTACAGCTCCTGTACTTTTGGACGATGCATCTGTAGACAACGTGACATCATAAGGAACCTGGAATGAGCAAAGCAAACACTTAGTAAGAATAAATTTTGTGGAAGATGTATCATTGAAGCGGCAACCACATTAGAATAAGATAATACATAAAATTTAAGATAGGTACTCGTACTATAAAAATTTCAAGGAATGTCAGTCGTCATTTTGTGAAACTAATAGAACTATAATGCATTGTGCTAAAGTGATGTTCGTCTGCCCAAAAATGTAATATTTATCACAACAAAACAAAACGTTTAGAGCAAAATATGTACCAAAATAAACCAATCCTAACATCTTATGTTCCTACATACATACAAATAAAATAAAACCTAACATATATAATGCTAATGGCAATATTACACGGTTCAACTAAATCGAATCACCGTGATTTAAAAGTGCAGATAAAAGGGACGATGTGGAATGATTGTTTTACGTTTAACCGATTCAATTTAGTTGTTTCATCCAAAATAATCTGTCAAGCGCCGCTAATGAGACACAATTGATTTTCTATTGTTTCGTCACCGATCGGCGAACCGCGCCGCTTGACCAGTTAAGGTGAAAATGAACCGTGTAATCCTGGCTTAATAGCAAAACATCAGTGACATACACTAATACCTTCTTTCATACTCGTATATCTATGACGGTTCACTAATGTTTCACCAAAACTCCATTGACAAATTTTTAGTTTATAACCAACGTTTCGTATACTATTTATTTCACAAACAACTCATTCCGTAAATGTTTTATTTTATAAACACTCGCTTTACAAACATTTATTTGGCAAATGCTTCTCTTTACAAATGTTACGGATGATATTTAATCATTTATACATTTTTCATTTAATATTTAGATTCTTTTGGAAAAATAACGTTTATACAAAATAACATTTTATAATACACTAGCGACTGCATTAAAATCCGTTGCGTTAGTTTAAAAGATCTAAGCTTACAGACAGCGGGAGTGACTTTGTTTTATACTATGTAAAGATTTTCTAAAAGTGATCATGACGGTATTCTCTATTTGGGTCAAATAATTTTCAGGCAAGTATTTTTTTCTATATAATCGAGTCGTTTCTGGCACTCGCCGGCCGCTGCCGCGGCACCGCTCCCTTCGCTCGCTCGGCTCGTGCGTAGGGGGTCACAGTTTTCACCTAACCTAGCCGAACCATTTTTTTTTTAATAATTAACCTAATGTAACTAGTTCGGTTCCGGGTAGCCTACTAAAAATAATCTCTTTTTTATCTTTTATTAGCGCAAGTCGTTTCTGGCACCCATATTTTGTGTAATAGTAATTTTTTTTTAATAAAATCTAGTCGTTTCTGGCACTCGCCGGCCGCTTCCGCGGCACCGCTCGCTTCGCTCGCTCGGCTCGTGCGCAGGGGTCACAGTTTTAACCTAACCTAACCTAATATTTTTTTTTAATAATTAACCTTATCTAACTAGTTCGGTTCCGGGTAGCCCACTATAAATAATCTCTTTTTTTCTATTAGCGCAAGTCGATGAAAGAATGAATTTCATTTTTAGGAAATTGCGTAATGATAAGTCAATATGCAAAACATTTTTATTCAAACGTTGTTTTATTAAATAAAATGAATAAAAAATGAATTGCTTGTTAAATAACACGTTATTAAACAAAAGTTTATCTGGTGATTATTTTGTAAAGTGAATTATTTGGCAAACTAGTTGTTGTATAATGATGAAATGACAAATCATGTTTTTGCCAATCGTTGTTTGTCAAGTAAAAATTTGTAAATTAATTTTTGGTGAACTGACAGGGCACCATCTATGACTAATACCAATTTATCAAATTCACATACACAAAAAACTGAGGGTTTTGTTCGTACATAAATTGGAAACATGCCCAAAACGAAGACTCTAATAACATTCTAAACTTGGTTACACTTCAACTCAATGAATACAGACCCGAATTTATTTATACATCGTGCCCTAAGGAGAAAATTGAAAAATGAACGTCATTTAGCAAATACCTAAAGTACAAGAATGAATCTAGATAATAGAAAGAAAATTATTATACAACATAAATTCATTACCTACACTTGTTTATTTAAAGAACATAGATGGTTTTCTGTTGAATAGTAACAGTGTTTGTACGCTTCTCATTTACGACATCTAAGCTAATTAAAAGATGAAAATGTATAATGATTCGAAAACTCCAATTAACAACATAACAAAGTAGACATCAATAATAAAAGCCATAACATCATCTAGATAAGTGAAGAATATCCAACTGGACTTAGTTTTTCAACAACAAGCTTACATCAATATTGTAAATTGAAAGGCAACATAAAGCGGTCAAAATACTTGAATGATAGCGAAATCTAAATACCTAGAAACGATAAGAAGAACCTAGTACTTCTAAGTCCAAGTAAAGGTATTTTGTCCAGAGATAGGATGCACGGCGCAAATAGCAAGCTCGAGGCCAATTTGAGCTATCCGCTGCCACGTCATTGCTATCCGCCAGTCGTCAGCGCAGTTATCTATCATAAATTAACACAAAACCAATAAAACAAAAGTAAGCAAAACATGCAAAAATCAACAAGACGTTAACGAAGTTTTACCAAAATTGAGAAAGTAAAATCACAGTTGACATTGATGTAAGCGTATTTACGCCTGCGAATATATTGACGCCTGAAATGAAGTAGGAATACGTTAACGTCAAATTAATTCTCAAATAGGAATCAATTTATAAACTCAAATGTTACCTTACCTTAGTATATACACCAGCACTTGAGATTTAATTTTCTATAACTATAATTATTATATCAAACATTCCCATTATTAAAGCGTAGTCACTTATTCGTTTCCATTTTTTGAATAACGCCTTTCTTCTATAGTAATAACGTCTTTCTCATTCTTTGTCTTTCGATGCACACAACACATGTAATTTGTCTGCTAGAGTCCATTTGCACTGTCTCTTCAGGTATGGTTAAGACCTGATTGTTCATAGTTTTACGCAATGGTTATAACAAACTGACATTATGTCCATTAGAGTATTTGGCTGAAGACCTCATTGATCGGTTGTTCATTGTTAGTCGAATTGAGGAGGTGTTGTTGTCGCCGCGACGGAGAACCGACGCTTGGTGACCTCCAGATTCCCTGTAAAGAGATTTAATGATAAAAAGGTTGCATAGTTTTGGACGGAAATGGTTATAGAGGTATGAGGAACAAGGTGTAAAGTTCACTCAACCTCTATAGAAAAGGGAGGATTCTCCGACCAGTCGGGCGTCGTGTCTGGTGGGCAATTGCCCGACGATTGATGTCGGGACGTTGTATAATATGCTAGTTGCGCGGTAAACTCTGCTTGCGCGATGCAGGACATTGCGTGACGCCAGTCTGATAAGTAGTTCGCATGTGGCGATGTAGATGCCGCCACAGACTGTTTAGGTCGAATTTATAAAATTACACTTTCCTACTTTGACACTTTTGATAAGTGGTTGCTCGACGCTTAAACTCGGTAAATCGGTGACGTAATATGTAGACATGTCACTTTGGTGCAACATATTTTTAAGACTAATTTCCACCTAGAGAATTAGGCAGAACTTAAACTTTTTCAAAGTTTAATGCCAGGTTTTAATGTATTAAGTGACGGGTATTAAATTAATCTAATTTTCCAGAAATACAGACTAGAGACGCTTTCTTCGAGTGAAGAGGATAGGTTTTCGGAATTTTGTATTAAAAGAAAATCAAGCAATCTGTTTCAAATATCTAGGATTCCTTTCTCTAAATAATTGAATGGGTTTTTAAAGTCCAGATTAGATCTAAATGACAGAAGCGATTGTGAACTGGTTTAGGTAATAGGTTGAATTGAAATTGCTTTTCAAACATATTGATATTTAGTCAAATAATCTAGCCAGACAAAAATGATAAAATTGTGAGTAGCTATGTAAAAGAGTAAATTAACGAAATAGGTAATTTTAAATTATACTGATTCTTTCCTACAATAGTTTTCCAACGAATAAAACAAGACATGTATTTTTTTTTACATTTTCAATGGTGATGAATGAAATTGGGTTTGTTTCAAACTCAATTTTATTCCATGTTGAGTTTGGCAATCCATACTAATATTATAAATGCGAAGGTCTGTCTGTCACCTTTTCACGCTTAAACCGCTGAACAGATTTAGATGAAATTTGGTATAGAGATAGTTTGAGTCCCGGGAAAGGACATAGGATAGTTTTTATCCCGATATTCCCACGGGATCGAGACTTATGCGGGTGAAGCCGCGGGCCGCTGCTAGTAACTTATCACACTATCACACTAATCACACTAATCACACTATCACACTAATATTATAAAGGAGAAAGTTTGTGAGTGTGTGTGTGTGTGTGTGTTTATATGTTTGTGACTTCTTCACGCCTAACCCACTGAACCGATTTAGATGGGGGTTAGAAGATTTTTGTATGGAGGGTGGCCCTAAGGTCGGCCGCCATTTTGATTTTTTTTCAAAATCGCGGTGCACAACAAAAGTTATATATTTAGATAGAGGACGCTTATACCAACAAAAAATGTTATGTAACATAATATCCTAAAGCGTCAGGTTTCGGAGTTATTCACCGAAATATAAGTCGAAAACAACAAGGATTTTTTTGTTTTTTTTTTTTCCCTCCAGGTAAGCATATTGAACTATTGGGGTAATAGAAACGTTATGAAACCTTTATGGAGAAGAAACAAATGAAGAATAGACATTTTTTAAATAAATAATTAAAAACGGCTATTTATAGTTCGTTTTTTAATCCCAGAGACTAATCTGACATTTAAGTCTTTTGTGTTTTCGTTTTTTTTAGTAAGTACTTATAGAACTTTGACATTACACTTGACAGATTAGTCTCTGGGATTAAAAAACGAACTATAAATTCAAATTCAAAATTATTTATTCGGGACAACTAGATCCACCGGTTAGTATACAAAAACTTAGAAACTATTGTTAGTACTTAAAATACAATAACAAAGAACAACACACATCCATCAATAAACATCACAACACAATTCACAAAAAGCCCCTGTGCTGAGACACCCTGCCCCAACAAGATAGCCAACAGCTATAGTTTTCAGGATGCTGTTGTGACTCCCCCGCACCTTCCTCATAAGAGACACGACTTTTTTCCGAATGACGGCATGAAAACCGTCAGTCGGAGAATGCGCGAACATCATTCTCGGAAGCACTGCAGAAACGAGGAAGTCCCTCCCAACACCATCCTGAAAATATTATTGTATTGGACGCGCAATGTGTCCAGGGATTTTTTGGTATAACTAACCTATAGACTACCCGTGTACAGACCCTGACAATACGCTTTAAATAGTGTGATCTTGACTTGGTCCGTACAGCGGGTGAATCTACGGGCCAGCATGTTGCCACGGACTGACAGAGCCCTGCGCTCCCTCTCTATGGCAACATCATCCTTAAGGCCGTCGGTAAGGTAATGTCCAAGGTACTTAAACTGCGACACCCTATCCAAGTTTACACCATTCAAAGTAATGGATGGAACAGATTCAGGACACCTACTTGCGGCCTTAAAGACCATGTACTGACTTTTCTTTACATTGTAAATAAATTGCCGTGTTTAATTATTTATTTAAAAAAATGTCTATTCTTCATTTGTTTCTTCTCCATAAAGGTTTCATAACGTTTCTATTACCTCAATAGTTCAATATGCTTACCTGGAGGGAAAAAATACAAAAAAGTCCTTGTTGTTTTCGACTTATATTTCGGTGAATAACTCCGAAACCTGACGCTTTAGGATATTATGTTATATAACATTTTTTGTTTGTATAAGTGTCCTCTATCTAAATATATAGCTTTTGTTGTGCACCGCGATTCTGAAAAAAAATCAAAATGGCGGCTGATTTTAGGGCCAAAACCTTCAAACCCCTTTGGTATAGAGATAGCTTGAGTCCCGGAAAAGGACATAAGATAGTTTTTATCCCGATATTCCCACGGGATCGACATTTACGCGGGTGAAACCGCGGGGCGCAGCTAGTATTATAAAGGCGAAAGTTTGTGAGTGTGTGTGTTTATATGTTTGTTACATTTTCACGCTCAAACCGCTGAACCGATTTAGATGAAGTTTGGTATAGAGATAGTTTAAGTCCCGGGAAAAGACATAGGCTACTTTTTATCCCGATATTCCCACGGGATCGACATTTACGCGGGTAAAACCGCGGGGCGCAGCTAGTAAATAATAAAATGGTGTTTTGTTATTTAACAGAGAAAGTGACCTGAATAGGTCATTTTAAATTTCACTGTTATTTTCTTACAGTAGTTTTCCAACGAGTAGAAATAAAACCCTGCATTTTTAAACATTCATATTATGCAAGAAGATACTGTAATTTTAAATGATAGAGTAACAATCACAATTTTCTTCTATGTTACGTTTCCCCCTTTCGCAATACATTATACCTTACTGCTAATTTATGAACCCGCGTTTTGGGCACCTTTGCGCTCGGAACAGTTAGGGGCGGGTTATTTGACTAAGTTAGACGTGTTGGTAAGGTAAAGATTTATGTTTTAATTTCTTGTTCTAATTGTGATTGATAATTTATTGTTGACTTATACTTATTATATATTTTTATCTAGGTATGCACATACGCAGTACAAATATGATATTACGTTTAGATACAAACATAGCATAACATAAGGAAGCCATCTTGTATTTCTGTAATTATGTAGTACGTGATGAAAATATGTAATGAAATAACTCAAAAGGAATTTCTCATACGAAAATGTTCAAAGCTTAAAGCGGTAAAGAATTTTTCATATTGTTATATTGTATGGATACGGTCACATATTGCTTTTACGTTAGGTATGTGTAGGTCTAAAAAAACCGGTCAAGTGCGAGTCAGACTCGCGCACCGAGGGTTCCGTACAAAGAAGAAGGGTCACGTCCCATAGAAAATTTACCCAGGCCCGACACAAAAGGAACGCATCTCAGTTATTTTGTTATATTAAATATAACAGAAATAAATTAACACTATTCTGAATATCAGTGGCTATCACCCATATATTGCCATTTGATTATGGTAAGGCAAAATATTTTAAAATATTTTTTTTTAATGAATAGCAATTATATCCATTTAAGATGACGCCAATTTAGATAAAAATACAAAAATAGACAGCTGGAGGCTCAATTTATTGAGGTATCCACAGGCAAGCCCGGTTAAGCAGACGATAACCTCAAAGTTAAACTGCAAGATTTAATTAAAAAAATATAAAATAAAATTGGCTTGTTGAGATCTGTGCGTTTTTTATCCGACTTCAAAAAAGGAGGTTCTGTATTCGACCCGTATGTATGTATGTTTGTATGTCTGCGATTTTCTCAAAAACTAATGAATAAATTTTGATCATTCTTTCGCTAATGTAATCTACATACTTTCAGGAAGGTTTAAGTATATAATTCATTAGGTAATTATTCTTATGTACGGGGTTATATGCATAAATGTACTGCATCTCCGGCATTTCTATGCGAATTTGGACGATTCTTCTAGTCAGTGTCTTCAATTCTTCAATGCACTAGTGTTAATTGGATTTGTGTGGGGTAGGTACAACTAAAAAGTAAAAAATAAAAACTTTTTTACAAAAAAACAACCAACTTGAAAAAAAAAACACTACAAAGTGATACATAACTTTAATTTCGGAAGTCGGTGTCTAAAAACGAAAATGCGGAACCAACGACACCGACTTCCGAAATTAAAGTTATTTATCACTTTGTATTGTTTTTTTTTTTGAAGTCGGTTGTTTTTTTCTAAATTGTTGTATCGTCATTGAATTACCTACATACAATTACGAATTTTGTAGGTAAATAGGTATTTAAAGAAAATTATATATCGCCTGAACAAAAACGCAAGGCAATATTTTGGTGTTAGCCATTGATTTGGAATATAAAAAATATATATTTTAGCTATATTTAAAATAACAAAAAAACCGAGATATGTCTCTTCCGTGTCGGGTCTGAGTCACAAATGACCGTTCTTCTTTGTAGGTAACTACAAATTTGTACTCATCTTTCTTTCATACTTTTAGGTATAATATTATATCCCCTTGGGACCCACAATAATAAACTAATGTACGAAAAAAATCTTTTACATTCCGAAAATCTTAATGGTACTTGTACACGCTGTAATATCAATTAGCTGACCCCCCTAAAAATTACTCGATTTTGCACCCTCCTCTCATAACATTAAAGGTTATTCAATATGTATGAGTTAATCGGACTAACACTACTCGATGAACAGAAACAATAAATAATTTTGATACGCAAATTTGAGCTTTAAGATGTTGGTGTTAGATCATTTACTATGTATGGGTATTTGTTACGCAATTTTCATTTTTAATCAGCAAGACTTAAAGGTTAGGTTAATGTTGTGATAATTTGTGTCATTGCTACTAATACCTTATTTCATCTATCTTACTCAAGTTAATCTGGTGTCGTGGTTCATGCGTAAGGCTGAGACGTGCAAGATGCGAGTTCAAATCTAGTCTCATGTTTAATTTTGTTTTCAATATATAAATTGTTCGTTAAGTATTTCTTGCATTATTGTAAAGAACAAGCATATCAATTAAGTTGATAAACGATAAACGTTTCACCTTTTTCAATAAGTGGGTAGTTCGACGTCAATATGCGTATTCAACAAAAACTGCTATTGAAATGATTTTAGGAATATGGGGTAGAAGAATAAATTGAACAAGACATTCTATGCACAAATAGCAGTGAATACGCACGAACATTTTTATATTGCCTTACTAAGTTGCGAAAATTCACGCCTTTTTATTAATTATTATTATCGGTTTTGATAGTTTAATCGTCATGTCTCAGTTGAGTGATTATTTAAAATACAAAATATTGTATTTGCATAAGGAGAATGTTGGTATTAAAGCGATTGCTAGGAAACTTAATATAGCGGTAAGTGTATTCTTTTTTATACTTCCTTAATTCGTTAGTTGGCTTAAAAACGTGAGTATAGAATAATAGAAAATTAACTGTTTCATTATGAGATCATTTATAGGTCTAATGTGGTTTATCTAAAGGTATTTTTGCAAACTTATTCGAAAAATTATGATTACCGGGTTATTAAAATTATGCTTATTGTGTTGTTTCAGAGAAATACAGTCAGACTGTGGCTAAGACGTTTTGAAGAGACAGGGAATATTCAAAAGGATCGTCCTGAACCAAAACCTGCAATGTTACTCCTGTGTCAGAACATCATCAAGCAATTGTTAGAAGGCATACTGAACACCCATTTTTGCCTACTCAATGCAGTATAATGTTTCTGTTCAGACGGTCAGAAAACATTTGCATGTTGCTGGACTGAAACAATACAAGCCAGCACGTAAAATTTAACTGACTGCTGCACATCGCCAAGCAAGGGTCCGCTTTGCCCAAGAATATCTCAATTTTAATTGGGAAGATTATGTTGTCATATTTACCGACGAGAAGTCTTTGTCAAAACCTTATTTATAACTAAACATAACTACATACTTACAAAACAAATTGATATATAGTATACCTAGTAGGTAAAACATCAACGTATAATGCTATTTTATTTAGTTCAACGATATTTAATGTGGTGATGTTATTGTTATGAAATAGAAATACATACCTATATATTTCTAAATATTATAACATGTTGATTCACTACATTAAACTCTGTGAAGTATGTAACAACGCTATTAGTAACTGTTATATCATTTACGTTATTCTTATAATATTTTTTTTTATAAAATAAAATCGTTTTTACCATCATTATCGTTTTTTTATTTTCGTTCACCTTTTTTTTTTGTTGCTAAAGTTATAATTTATTATTTATAACTTAAAAAAAAATATTATAAAACAAAATGCGCAGCAGAAAATATGTTGGTTTCGAACTCGCAACCACGCTCTTGTCAGATCACTGCAGCTACCACTAGACCACACGAACATGGTGATTGTCGTTGAAATTAGCAATAATAATTATATTACAAGTTAGAACAATATTCAAGATCATACCTACCTTAACACTGCGTGTTAAATATCAAATTCGAATAACTGTTTTATTAATCGTAGACGTTGAACTGTTCTAGTTCGATAAGCTTACTGCTAACAAGCAGAAGGTTCAAATTCGTTTAATTTTTAAAGGGTCAGCTAATTGCTATAACAGACTGTACCTAAAAAGCGTGTCAAAAATATAGGTAATTTAGAACGCAAAGGTTCTAATTAATACAGTATTTCTCCTCCTGTTCTGCCTTCCTTTTAAGGTACGGAACCCATATAATCTCTGGTTTGTTTTCCTAGATAAAACCCGCTTTAAGTTTCGCTGGTGTTAAGAGTAATGTGAAAAGTTTTCCATACCTGTCACTGTGTCGATGAGATCGATTCTTCTTAGGCCATAAATGGAAGGCCCCGTATATGACGGGGTTGACTAGACTGTTTGACATGCCAAAGAAGAAGATCCCGCTCAGGAGTTCTTCACTTTGCTATGGAAAAAGAATATAGAATTAAAGTCAAATAATAATCACATCAAATCTTAAAAATGTATCATCCAAAACTTTAATCGCAGATTTGCCCAACCGCGTCAAAAGATGGTCGCGTTTCTGTTTCATTTTAACATCTCTGACACACATAGTGACACAGAGACTTGACTTGATTGTCATGGCAATGCCATCACTATAGTGTGAGCTCACTTTTCGTTACTTATTAATCGTTCTTTCATATTCAGATCGTATCATCGAATTATAATCTACATAAAGCGACGAATCTATTCAAATGCAAGTTAGCAACACGACCACGCCTGCATCTTCTTTAAATCATCGTTTTCGCTCAGCGTTCTTTCCGATTTCTTTTTCCTTTTTCTCGGCTCCTAAGGGTCGTAGCGTGATGTTAATAACCTTCCTCAAGAATTGAGCTATCAGATGCAAAAATAATTTTTCAAATGCGACTGGTAGTTCCTGAGATTACCCATACATACAAACAAATTTTACCTGTCTGTAGTATTATCAGTATAAGTATAGATTAGTATAGACTTCATCCATACTAATATTATAAATTCGTAAGTAACTCTGTCTGTCTGTCCGTATGTTACCTTTTCACGCCTAAGCCGCTGAACCGATTTAGATGAAATTTGGTATAGAGATAGTTTTAGTCCCGGGAAAGGACATATGGTACTTTTAATCTTGATATTCTCACGGGATCGAGATTTATGCGGGTGAAACCGTGGGGCGCAGCTAGTAGTTTATACATTATTTTACAGCTTCCATAAAAATCAGCACTCTCAGACTTATATTTATATTTTTATGAAACATTTCCGTTAGGCTACGTTTCTCAAAAAAAAAAAACGTATCATTCATGTACTGGCCTGTTGTCTCGTTAAAAAATTCCTAAACCTTTCAAAACAAAATTTCGATTTGATTAAGCGGTGATAACAAAGTGTTCTAAGGTTAAAACTGAAACGCAGTAACAATAAACATTTATATAGCCTTGATAATTTTCATTTGCAAACGCGAATTAAGTTGCGCACTAAGTAGGGTTAACTTTTCAAATAGAAGCATTCCATTTTATCGTTGTAATGAATTTCAAAAACTTTTTCATTTAAAATTCCATCAGTCGAATAAAAGTTTTAAATTATGTCAGTGTAATGGCACTGAAATGAAGTAGGTACCCTAATTAGTTTATTAGGTACCTTACCTAATTAATTATTTCATTTGACCATCTTCAAACCCCAACAGAAAAGTATTTGCACTCAGCCTTTAATAGCATAAAACTGTGTGGTACATTATTTTCGTAGTAACATGGTACATGTATGGTACATTGTGTTCGCAACGATAGTATATACACGGTGAAATTGAATTCATGGGCATCCTTTTAAGGGGTCATTGTAATCATCATTATGAACAAATTTTACCTTAGGACCAATACTGAAATCGTGAAAAAAAAATCTGCTGTTCCATACATTTTGACAAGTTATGTACCTAAACATAAATGCAAGGAACAGCTGATTTTTTTTGCGATTTTAGGCTTAGTCCCATAGTAAAAGTTGTTCATAACGATGAGTACAATGACCCCTTAAAAGGATGCCCATGAATTTAATTTCACCCTGTATAGGTAGAGCGTTAAATTAGTGGACTGTTATGATGATCACGTATGTTACAATATAAGACTAATGACATTAAACGGTAAACAAGTAAAAGGTTTAGGATGTGTGAGTCGATAACTCAACATACTCCCCCGTTGAAGTGATGATAATATGATGAGACATGATCATCATATTTATATATACATATATACTATCGTCGCGAACATGATGTGTTCTACAAATTATCTATTCATGGTCACAGGAACTGTGTTTCAAATTACGCTGTACCAGTTTCGTGTTAGTAATTATAGCTAATTAGGAAGTATCAAAATGTATGTAATATTCTAATTGGCTCTACGCGCAGTAGTTACCTACACAAATAACATTTTGCGCTCCTCCTCCATAAAATAGAAATCGATAATATTTATAACTAGCTGTGCCCGCGACTTCGATCGCGTGGATGTCGGAACTTAACAATATTTATATGCGTCGGTATCCTGCGAGGATACCGATTCAAATCTTTATTTTTATTTATGCTAGTGCTTCTCTATAAACAACATTAGCTGTGGAACCATCTGGAGCGTACACAAAAAGGTTATTGGAGTTGTTTCCGCGTGAAAGAGCTACGTATAGTTGACCATGGGAAAAGCATCCAATACTTATGTCTACCCCCGCAACTCACTTCATGTTCTTCTTCTGATTCCTGGGACCTACTTAATCTCGCCCTTTTCGCATCTCGGCTACGCTGCGAAAGGTTTGTTTTTTTTTTTTTCTAGAATGCATTTTCAGAAAAAGAACTGAACCAAACAAATAAAATATTGAACAAAACACAAACTTTCAAAATGAGAATGAAGACAAATAAAATTTCAAACTACGAAGTAAATAAAACTACTTGACTCAAATTGCAAGTTATTATTTACTTCGCACTTTAAAAATTTGTCCAAAATTTACAGTTTTCTCTATCAGTGTTACAGGCAACCCTCTAAATTACTTTATAAAGACCACCTTTTGAAATCAGCAGTTGGTTGTCAACAGGGTGACCCTCTTGGGCCAGTCATTTTTAGTTTGGCAATAAATCCAATTATTCGACAACTAAATTCTAAATTCAACGTATGGTGTTTGGAAGACGGAACCCTAAGAGGTGATGTACACACAGTCTTAAAAGATTTACAGTTTTTAAAAGAAAAATTCAGTTCCATTGGCCTAGACCTTAACCTTTCAAAATGCGAAATTTATCTTCCCCAAACGACTGACAGACAGACAGCCATTGCAAAATTTAATACAATAGCTCCAAATATCAAAATTATGGAAACTCTCTTCACCTTTTAGGGTCCCCAATTTTTGACGAATCCTTTCCAACGTTCATTGAGGAGAAGATACAAAATTTTAATGACGTCTCGGAAAGACTTTTCAAAATTAATATTCATTCGGCCTTCACACTCATTCGGTACTGTTGTTTTGGACCAAAATTTACTTATAGCCTTCGCTCCTCTCATCTATGGAAGCATCCACAACTTTTAGAAAAATTAGACCAAATTATTAGAAACACATTAATTTCCATCCTAAATGTGGCCCTTGACGACCGTGCGTGGCAGCAAGCCACACTACCCATTCGCTTGGGTGGTCTCGGCGTCCGCAAAATTTCAAGTATTAGTTTACCAGCCTTCCTCTCCTCGGTCCACAGTACCGATAAATTAACCAGGAACATTTTATCTTCCTCACTGGTCGATTTTGAAGTGCCGGTTTTGACCGATGCGTTGAACGCTTGGAAAATGGCTTGTCCCGATACGGTTTTGCCTGATAACCCATCTTCCCAGAGACGGTGGGACGTGCCGCTCTGCAGTATTATACGGAATACCCTTGTAAACACGTCACGTAATACTGTTGAGCGTGCCCGTCTGCTGGCTGTGGGAGAATGGGAATCAGGTTTGTGGCTTCAGGCGCTCCCGTCATCCACCATAGGCACAATTATGGATGACTCATCGTTTCGGCTCGCTACGTGTCTCCGCTTGGGCGCACCTTGTGTTGCTCCGCATCGATGTCACTGCGGTGAAGCTGTCGACAGTCTCGGACACCATGGCCTGTCCTGCTGCAGGAGCGCAAGTCGCATAGCACGGCACGCCAGCATCAACGATATTATTCGTCGAGCTCTTGTCACCGCCGGCGTACCAGCGGTGTTAGAACCAAACGGCTTGGTACGTGATGATGGGAAGAGACCAGACGGCATGACGTTGTTGCCTTGGAAGGTGGGTAGGCCTCTGGTGTGGGACGCAACATGTGTCGATACCCTAGCGCCATCTCATGTTCCTAGCACTCCGGGCTGTGCTGGCGCCGCTGCTGCAGCTGCTGAGACCCTCAAGCGGCGCAAATACTGTAACCTTATGGGCAACTACAGCTTTGAGCCGTTTGGGGTCGAAACGCTCGGGTCATGGGGCCCGAGCGCGCGTCTCCTTTTTAAGGAAATTTCTCGCCGGCCAGCTGGTCGATACTTCACGTGACCAGAGGGCTGGGTCGTACGTTGCCAGTCTTCTGGGCACGTTTCCGGATGACAGCGATGCGGATGAATACTTCGACGCCTAAGTGTCCTTTGCTTTTTTTTATTTTTATATATTTGTATTGTAAGTAAATTAGTCATTTTGTCCATAGATGGCGCTGTTTTAATATTTATTTCTGAAACACTTATAATTTTCTAATTTACATTTTTTAGGTGTGAACTGATTACGATGAAACAAAAAACTCAATGTTACTTCAATTTATATAATTATTAACGCAAATATATATAAACGTGAAGTTGTGAGACCAAGTGCACATTAACACACGTTAACTAATTTTTCTTCTGGAACACTTTAAATTCAAAAATCTTTTGATAGACTGAACCGATTGCAATGAAACAAAAACTAAATGTTACTTCAAGTTACGCTAAATCGTTGTGTATAAAAGTTATCTACATTGATTTCGTACATTTTACGTGATGCTCGGATAACTAAACATACAAACAGACAAACAGACAAAAATTTTAAAAATGCTGGAAATGGGTTCTATTGGTTGTCCTTTAACACCCTGGCTATATTTTTTTATTTTTTTTTTAATGTACAAAAACTTCTTTTCTACAGTTTTATTATATGTATAGATTAGCATAATATAAGAAGTTTTTTGATAATGACGCCTTCTAGTCATAAATTAGTTTAAAAAACTCTTTTACACGTCAAAAAGAAATTATAATATTTTAAAACTAGATAAGATCGCTGTTTCCTGAACAACTACTCTGAGAAGTAATACCAAAACAAATTCAAGGTTTCTATTAAAATTTAGACATTATCTACATCGTAAACGTAAAATAAACTAAACATTTTCTTAAAACAAATTATATAGTTCAGCAAGCAAAGTACATGATTATCGTTATTTTCTTCAAGAAAAGGCAATTTATGAACGCACCGTAATTGGGTACAAAGTATTGAGGAATTAGGTAGAAATGGATTTGTACCGTACGTAGTATACTGTACATAATGAAATTAAAATGTCTACTTTGACGTCACTTTTGCAATATATATTAAATGGAACTTGTATATTTTCTGCTCGGTTGCCTTTTCTTATTAACAGACTAGCTGTGCCCGCGACTTCGTTCGCGTAGTGGATGTCGGAAAACAATAGTGTATCGCTTAGCTAGGAAAGGTGTACATAATTACCACTTCTTTATTGAAAAGGAAGAATCTTCCGCAGCCTAATTGCGGAACGCCAAATCGTCAAATGATTCTGATCAGTTGGCTTCATTTCTATCACAATTGGCTTCATTTTACGATTTTCGAATTGCGAAACTCTAGTTTCTGCGCAGGGCCTTAACGTTCATAATTGGTTTCATAATAAACTAGAGTTTCACAATTCGAAAATCGTAAAATGAAGCCAATTGTGATAGAAATGAAGCCAACTGATCAGAATCATTTGACGATTTGGCGTTTCGCAATTAGGCTGCCGATCTTGCCTGGTGGGAAGCGTTACCTGGGGTTCTCTACCAAAACCCTTTCGACTGCAGTCACTGCGTCTACTGGGTTCATAATTTCAATGCGATGAAGTGTCACTTTGATTTTGAGAATAAATAAAAATGAAAGCGCCTGGTCGAAGCTGATTATCTGACTAAATAGCCATATTTCTATAAAATATCTTAAAGGTTTTAATTTTGCTACGACTTTATTAATGTATTATTTAGATTAGAGTCGCAAATAAACTTAGTCATTTCCCGTTTGATAGCAAAAACACGGAAATTCAATCGATAATCCAAAAAGTTAAAGTTGAGTAAATAAAGTTCAAAACTCATTTTGCGCGCAATTGGCTATTAGTTCGAGTCTTCGCACCAATTCTCTAATACCGAATTAGAAAAATATTGAAAAAAGTTTATTTTCGTCCTACATTCTTTTAATACTGGAAAATGAAGGAATTTTAATTGTTAAGTTCGGTGGATATAAACGTCTTAAAAGGTCAAAGTTTTAAGAGACGATTTCAGTAAATTCAGGTTTATATTCAAACGTGAAAAAGTAGAACCCTCGATAATATTATCTTTCATAGTTCCTACAAACGAGGAACATTTCGAATGTTACGAGATTAAAAATTATCGTTTATCGAAATTGGTTCATTTGTCGGAGTGTAGATTACCATACCTCCACGAAACGACGCAAATCCAGAGAGTGGCAAGTGTCTACTTATTTATTCTTCCAGCAAAATAGAAATAAAAAACTGTTATTTCAAAGGTGCTTACGTCTTTGTCAGGATTGAGGAATGTAAAGATAATCATCATAACATAATAAGGTGTCCACCAAATGAGGAAAGCGGCCACTATGACCACTGACATCCTCAAAGACTTCATTTTCGCTCTATCAATGAGTCTTCTTCGATTCATATCAGGAGTGAAGTACTTTTCCTGCCTCCGCACCTCAGGCTTGAATACCTTTTCGCTTTCTGAAAAATAAATTAGATAAATTTAAAACGAAAATATTTAATCAAAGGTACAATAACTTCGGACTTTTAGGGAAGGGAGGCAAAAAAAACCTGGCTTCATTTTAAAATACTTTCCGGTTTCAAAAATGTTTCTTATCGAAAGATGTTGCGATTCAGAAGGAATGATCAGAATTTGTTATCGAAGGTCATAATTTGAAAAATTGATAAATAAATTCGTGCTACACATAATCAGCCTATAATATTGCCACTGCTGGAACAGAGGCCTGATCTCGGTGAAAGGAAGTGGGCCGTAATCCACCACGCGGGCCCGGTGTTGGTTGGTAGATGTTACATGTCTTCGAATTTTTGGTTCTAGGACATGCCGGTTTTCTCATGATGTTTTTTTTTCACTGTTTTGAGAACAGTGGTGATAAAACAATTTACACAAGGTATAGCGCCTGTCTGGGTTCGAACCTATGACCTAGCTCTGGGCTACAACTGCTCGCATATTTTTCTGACATAGTTACATAAAAGCTTTACCGTCGTATTTCTGTTTTTGTAATAGACTTTTAATTTTGACCATGACAACAAAAATATGAACTTTAGTCTCAATTGCAATACGTTCTCGCCACCAAGTAATACCCAAAAAAGATCATATCACTACACACTCGTAATACTTTTTCTTAGCGTCTCGATGGCAATCTATATACAGTCAGCCCAGAATTTGGCTCAGAGCTTGGCAACTTCGGTAGCGTCCATCAACTCAAGGAGCCCCCGCGAGCGACGTATCTACTGAGCCACCATACGTCACTCTGATCGGCTAATCTTTTCACCACGATGGAAATCCAAAGTCCACCCGTAATGCTTATACCATTCTAGTTAAAACCATTTGAAATTATTTTTTATCCCATAGTCCTACTCATATTTCACGACGAATTAAAAATTGTCCAATATTATTTTTGGACCTAACAATACACCTATTTTCGTTACCTTATTTCGCGTTTTACTAAAATAGCTCAGTTATTTTTATGCCTTTTTTAATAAATTATAGGTGGATATATACACCGTGAAATTTTAATCACCGTTTTCCTTTGTGTTCGCATAATTCGTCAAAATGTAGGGAACAGCTGATTTTTTTTCGCGATTTCACGTTTGGTCCCATAGTAAAAGTTGTTCATAATGATGAGTACAATGACCCCTTAAGAGGAAAACGGTGATTAAAATATCACGATGAATATACAGGGTGTTACAGAAAGGGTATATCAATACAAACGGGTTGAAGAGTGTATCTGGTCTAGAATCTCTGTACAAAATTTCAGCTCAAAAGCAGTAACTTTGAAAATGCTTAATATTTTTTCATTTCGATAGTTTATTAAATTGAAATCATAACAAACGTGTCACCGCACTACGAGGGTCATTATCCATTATCTGTAGTGTGTCTGTGCACCTAGTACACGCATATCATGCCGCCGCGCGCCAGTGCAGCGCCGTGATGTCGAAATAAAAAAATATTAAGCATTTTCCTTGTCATGCTAGGGATTGACACTGACTTCACCTAAGTTATCACAATGAGATTTTTACAGAATAGCACTACAGATGGAATTGAATGCCAAAAAGTAATCATGTGAAATAACTGCACTGTCTCATTTTTCGCAAGGCTCATCAACTTTATTTACCGACAATCCTTTTGGTGCTTCCCAATCTAAATCGAACAATGTTTTGTTGGCATTTCGATAATTACTTAACAACCCAGTGGCTATTCGAAGTTCCTAACAAATACTTACTCGAAATACTTTTACCTCAGGAATCTCGTTATGAAATTCAGAGCACTTTGTAATTGTTTTAGAGTCGAATTATGTTTAGGGTTAAATTTTTAATCTTGTCAATTTTATATAGGAATTATACTGAAAGTGAAAATGGCTGTGGATGTAAGTACCATGCAGGTTTGATATAATACGAGTACATGTCTTCTATCTAGTGGTTTTGAGTATTCACCAAAAATATTACGTGTAAAAGTGTGTTAAAATATCTACTAAGACTACGTACACACTGACAGGTGGCTTGCTTAGGGGCCGTCTCCAAGAGCGAGAGAATCGCGGCGATATTATCGTCGTTTCACGTATTTCTATACACTCTCTTAGAACGTGTCTCCATACGGCGATATAATCGCGGCGAAAATTTGAAGGCATGGCGAGACTATCGCCGCGATTCTCTCGCTCGTGGAGACGGCCCCTTAGTGCCTTAAGCCTAGCGAGTCATCTTGCGGCTAGCGAAGTGAATCTATGCAACCGGCCGCACTGCGCGCTTGGCGCCTTCGTTAGTCGCCTAGCGTGTATGTAAGGAATTAAGGATGTTAAGTCACTAGGCTCTAAACTCGGAATTTTAATTCGATTCCAGATTTGACAATTTCAGTGTTGCAACGTTATGACAAGTACTAAATAGTGACGTTGCGAAATTATTCGATATTGAAATGGAATATTTCCGGATCGATTCTTCTCGTTTATAATTTTACTCTCGTAAACTAAGTATATCAGGAAATTAAATATTTCTAAACCGATAATTAAGTTTTGACGATTAATTAACGATATGAGACTTTTCTTTTATAATTGTGTGTGAAATAAATAAAAAAATGTGATCATGAAGGTTTATCGATTTTAAAAAATGTGATCATGAAGGTTTATCGATTTTTGTGTTCATCACTACACTATTATATGTGGTATCATTATTTCACAAAATGACAGTAGCTAATGTCAAATCTGGAATCGAATTAAAATTCTGACTATAGGCGTTATGCAAGCCACCTGTCAGTGCATAAGTAACCTTACAGAAATAAACTTCATTTCATTATACGACGTTTAAAAAAAAGCATGGAAATTGAAAAATCGGATTTTTTTTTTAGAAAATTTACGAAGCATGAGTTATTGAGTTCACATAAATATTATGTCAACGGAGTGGTTGAAAAGAAACCGAAGACGCGTACCGAAAAACAGTTATAATTTCTGATATGCATATGAATTTATTTTTACACACTTTTGTGAGTTTTTTTTTGTTATTTAGTTAATATACCAAAGCAGATATATTTTGGCCAAGAAATATGTAGATCGCCATAAATCGCATATTGCCTGCCTTTTTAGTTAATGTGTCCCACAATCGCAACTTATGCCTATTCTTATTTCTTTCTACGTCATAAAAGGCTGACGTCCCTTATATAAAATGAGTGAATGGCCACATTATCCAGTGTTTTAGTTTTAATTCTTTGACAAGTATACACAAAGTTAAATAACAAGACAACAAAGTCTTACGCCCACTTATGTTTCCTAATCTTTACATAAACTTAAAAGGTCTTGTATATACATTTGCGTAATACAACTTAAGAAAATTGGTTAGCTACCCACGCTAAATTAAAACCTACTTCAGCAATATTTTGTTACTTTACGAAATAATTAAAGTTTTTTCTTTCTCTTTGGATAAAAATCTTTCTAATTTTGGAATCTCCAATATATTTATTTTCCAGAAGAGATTGCTGAGCCTTATCTAAATTGTATCTGAATTTAAATCCTCTAGACTCGAATTAGATAAATCATAGATAGGTTTATAATGGAAACAATAATTTAACAATTATTTTGATGATGAACCCTCTTCTAGCAAAAAAACAAAAATGCTTGTTTGGTGAAAGGTGCCTACAGATTTTATCGAATTTTGACGATCGACACGTGTTATCACACAAAATCGAGTAGGTAAATATGAAAACAACTAGATCACAAAATCAGACAAGACCTTATTCATCGTCAAAGTACAGCTTGTCAAGGGACAATAACTATCATCAAAAATCGAGCAAATCTATAGGCACCTAAGAATAATACTCTATGTGCAGCAACCCACATTACTATGAAGTTATCTCCAAAAAAACATAACTGATCAAGTAGATTTTTTTCCGTCGGTATCATCACACCACCTAAACAAATTCATATTATATTTACCTATTGCCAACAAAAGTATAGAGATGGGATTTTATTCAATCGGAGCCTCAGTTTCCCGTAGGGAGTTGCAGAAAAATCGATTACAAGATTCGACTGTTACGCGAACAGAAAATTCTAATGTTGAATCAATTCCTAAGCTATTTATTAGAAAAAAAAAAACTAAACTTACTAGCTATAGTTCTGACAGTGGATACATAAGTAGACACCAGTATGACTAGAGGTAGTATAAACATGAAGATCAATGAGAGCGTGGTATACGCCTGCTCCTGCCACCGCTGGGTGTAGAACCCGTGAGTCACACACTGGTGGAACTCTTCGATGAACGGGCCTTGAGCCACTCTGAACACCACTGCCTGAAACAAGAAAATACAAAGATTTAAATCATTAGATTCGCCCGACCGCGTCAAAAGATGGTCACGTCTGTTTCGTTGACAATGGCACTTGAATAGTATTATCTCGCTAACTCATACTGAAAACCGTATCTATTGTTGAGGATGTGTGAGCTCACTCTTCTCAGTATGGACACTTTTAAGTCGACCTAAGTAGGGTGATAGCAAATCTAACGTTTTAAACTTTAGAGAAAATAGATATTATAGGTCTTGCTATAAGGTTATGGTACCGTTTCTAATGCGTCATAAAGATTTTGTTTTTGTTAGACAGCTTTGTTTACTCACGTTCATTGTGAGTCGCACAACAGAAAAATACAAAAAGAATATGTTTTGGAATAAGTCGCTGACAACAGACAGTCGTATTGTAACAATACAGGCTAAGAAGCATCTGTTCCTACAATGTAGAAACACTAACTTACTTGACAACTAGTGAATCGACTTAAAATTTTCTCTCAGGGTAAACTTTAGTTAATCCAATCACAGAATACCCCAGTAGCAAACAATTCAGTAAATTATTTAGGTTGGTTATTTTGATTTTATTAAGTTTAAGAACTGATAATGGAAGAAAGGAACCCTAAATTTTAGTATCTCAAATAAAATTCCTATTTTATCCCCCTTGTTATACGATCGTAAAAAAACAATAAATGGATGGTTGAGATCCCTAACGTATAACGAAACAGAAAACATTCAGACCAGGTATAGCTGAAAAAAAAAATTGGTTACACTCACACTCGTATATACATACACATACACACACTCACAAACCTTCACCTTTGTAATATTAGTATGATAGTGTGATAAGGGTACGCTCCTGCTTCGCACGGGTTCAACGGCAACATTTCAGAACATCGAGATTTCTATACTATATCCAAGTTAAATATGAATTTAGGTATTATACATATACTCGTAAATCTTCCGAAATAAATGCTCTAAATGATCGTAAAAATCACATCAAAATCCATTGTTCAAAATTGAAGATCTAAGCAATCAAACCAATAGTCACGAAAGGAGACTTTAATTTATAAAAGGTATATATAGATTTTCATTTCGGTCTCTTTGTTATTAAAACTAGGCTATGAAGTTTAAGTATATTTGTTATAAATAATTTCAACCCCAACACAAGTATTATTAATTACCTACTTAGTGGTGCTGTTTCATTCACATTTGTAAATGTAACCTTTTGGGACACAATAAACAATTTAATTTTTATTTTAATCCCAATACCCTAGATTTAAAGTTCTATTTTGTATTCTTTGTATATGAAAACCGATAGATGAGGTCTATGATGGAACGATCGGGCCCAGAAGATGCCTCTTCACTCTTGATTTGAAGGCAGACGGGTTAAATGTGGAAGGGAACACAGATGCCGGCAGAGAGTTCCACACTTAGGCTGTGCGCATAATAAAAGTGGAGGAGAAGCGTTGAGTACGACTCGTCGGGATATCAACAAAGTGCGGATGGTACGCTGCAGTACGTCTGGTTATCCGGTGGTAAAAGGGCGATTGTGGGATCAGGTTGTTGAGCTCCCGCGCACACTCTCCGAAGTACAGTCTGTAGTAATAGTGTATGCCCTAAAGGGTAGATTTTGAGTTTCTGTAAAATATCTGTAAGACCTGGTTTTATCACCAAAACTCGCAATAATAAATACTTTGACTTTGACTTTGAAGACCGACAGGCAAGCAATATTGCGCCGATGAGCCAGACTGTGAAGTGTAGCTACCAACGTCTCATCGCCTATTTTAGCGGAACAAAGCCGAAACTGAATTTGTAAACATCTCGCTAATATACTGCATAGCATGAATGGCTTTACGTAGACGGTAGACGATTATACAGGCACATAACTCGGATTAACAACATTGTTGGGGTGACAGAGCTTTACTGTTCAACTAGTTGGCAGTTCACGCTGGTAAGCCTGTATTGAAATTGTTTTGTTTTGCAACAAATTCTAGCCCTAGAGAATTTTGGGGCTCTATCACCATCATTCCCACAGGATTCATTCCGCAGGAGAACCAAGGTAACCGACATAGCCCGAAGAATTGCCAAACTTAAGTGGCAGTGGGCAGGGCACATTGCTCGCAGAACAGATGGCCGATGGGGCCGAAAGGTTCTGGAGTGGCGACCGCGTACCGGAAGGCGTAGCGTTGGAAGGCCTCCCACAAGGTGGACCGACGACCTTATGAAGGCCGACTCGTTGGATGCGAGAAGCACAAAACCGGTCGAAATGGAGGTGCTTGCGGGAGGCCTATGTTCAGCAGTGGACGTCTTTCGGCTGAAATGATGATCACCATCATTATCTGCCTAGCCTTTTCCGAACTATGTTAGGGTTGAATTTTGGGGCTCCAATATAGCAGAATTTCAGTACCATTGAAAATTTATCCGTTTTTAGGATTAAACGCATACAACTTTGTTTGGTAGCCAAAACACGCGGAATAAATGCCAGGTGATGTGACACATGCATGTGCATTATTGTGAACTGAATGTTGAACCTAGCTGTCATACATGAAGTAGGTATGGAACCTTGTAAAATATTTTGAAAAAGTAACGGTGGAGTTTCTTGGGTATTATTCTCCATACGAACACTCGAACCTTTTGGAAGGGGCGACTAGAATCAATTCTATTTTATTTTAATTTTTGCCGTTCAAAAGTGCCTCTAATGTGCCTATGTGATTTGACTTTGACTTTTGAAGAATTCGTTGGGCTGGCCTGACCTTTTTGCAAATAGTATAAATCAGTTTTTACTTTAGCACACTTTTCACCTTTACTACCGTCTTTTGTTTCTCCCACTTACCACTCGTCTATGCCCGTAAGGTTTATTCGGAAACTTTATTAAGCATTAAAAAAAAAAGAAACAAAATCAGTTCAGAAATAAGACAGAATCAACTAAATTAGTAATTACCATACATAATTAATTCTTAGTTAATATTATTAAATAGTCTATATACCTACATTGTGCACAAGTCACACCGAAAAGTATGCAATCAAAATTAAATATCAATATCTGACATTTCTCTTTGTTGTTCAGAGAGTGATATTTTGTAAAAATTACTCTTTCTAATATTAGAATATTCTGGATGGATATTATGTAGAAGACGGAACTGTCTTGCCGATTATTTCGAATTAAAGCACTAGAAATTCTAAAAGTTACAAAGGAAATCGTTCTCACGATCCCCAAGCACTGTAATAAACGTAAAAAAAGTAACAAACTCGTGAATATTTCAAAATGTCTAATTAAACGCTGATGAATTTGTTCACATTAGAATTCTGTTAAAAAGATTTCACTAACTTTATGGAAGTGTTACAATTATATTAGGAGTAGAATTTTGTTTCCTATTATATGACTATGTGTTTTTGTTACAGAATGGGCCTGCCCTTGACCTCAATCTCGATCGATGAGGACTACTATGGAACAAACGTGTCCAAAAGATACCAGTTCACTCTTGATTTGAAGGCTGACTGACATCAAGGAAATGGAAGGTAAAAAAACAAAAAACATAAACCACAGCTCCAATATTGTTAAGTGTTTTCAATTCTATACCTACACAGGGTCTAATCGACGCACAAACTATGACCATGAATTCAGGTAAACGCTTCGATGTCTCTTACGCCCTATATACTAACGACTTATAGAGATGAGCACGTCAGCCGTTACAAGAGAACATATTGATTGGGGCAAAAAATAAGGGAGAATAGAATTTGTGAATTGTTTTTATTGGCGTTAATCGAGTTTTATTTAGCACTTACAGTGATGTTCGGTTTATTGTGTCGCCAATAAAAGGTATTGGGGTTTTATGTATTTCCGTCAGTAAAGAGTTCGATTTAGCTTCGACTTTCTGATACAGAGAATTTGATTTTAGTTTCGGTAAAAAAAAAAAAAGTAATTAAATGGGTTTTACAATTTAAGTCCAATCTTCCAATACAACATTTTCAATATTCGACCATCTTACATTGCGATCAGATTAAATCAGACGATCTGAATAAATCTTGATACCTATATAGGAAGATATAACATTGTGATTTCCGATCCAATATTCTTGATAGGGCAGTAATATATTAGATATAACCAACGGGCTGAGAGATTGCGGATACATAACATAGTGTAGCTACTTCGATATTGGAGTATTTGATTTGTGGTTTCACGGTATTACTTAGGTAAAACATTCATGATGAATTTCTCCAACGTAATTAGCCATTGGAATGATCGCTTTTATTACGGTACCAGCTGTTCCCCACGGTTTCACCTACCTCGCTCGGTTCCTAAGAGTCGCAGCGTGATGGTAACTGCCTATAACCTTCCTCAAGAATTGAGCTATCAAATTCAAAAAGATTTTTTCAAATCCTACTAGATGTTGCAGAGATGAGCGTGTTTAAACAAACAAAATCAAAAACCAATCTTCAGCTTTGTTATATTTCTAGCTTCAGCCCGCGACTTCGTTCGTGTGAAACTTCTTGTTTCCCCGGAGCCACCCCGTCATATTGCATCACCCGCCCGCGCTATCACTTAACGTTCTTTTTGACTTTTTTTCTTTTTGCTCGGCTCCTAAGGATCATAGCGTAATGTTACATAGCCTATAGCCTTCCTCAAGAATTGGGCTATCAAATGCAAGAAGAATTTTTCAAATCCGACTGGTAGTTCCAGAGATTACCCCCTACATACAAACTTACAAACAAATTTTACCTCTTTATAATATTATTATAGTATAGATTAAGTATTTTCTTTTTTGATTTCTCCATCATGTCAAGTTGACCAGCACACTTTTCAACGACGTCCTTAGTAATTATAAAGGTAGTGAGAACAATAAATAAATTGAGACTTTTTATCGTACTTCAACAGAAAAGATATAAAAGAAAGAAAACAGATATTCCTAATGGATAAACTCAATGACACTCTGCCCAACCCGGGAATCGAACCCAGGACCCCACGCTCAGCAGTCGCGTCTGCGACCACGAGACCAATGGCGTAGTAAAAAATATCCACTATTGAGTATTTCAAGTACATAAGCCATTGTTGCGGATTCCTACTAAAGGAAAATAGCTAAAAGAAAATGTTCGGTCACAATATTTAATCGGTAGCAGCGTATTGAAAATGTCATCTCGATATAGGTGTACTGTGTATTCATAATATTATATATTTTTTGTATACTTAATTATTTTTCTATTTTTCCTTTGTTCTTTACGCGGGAATCTTTATTTTTGTATTGAGTATAACTTGCGGATATAGACCAATATAAATGAAAAGATAATTGAACTGTAAAATTTGTAGGTACGCAAAGTATGAGTAAGAAAAAAAAAGTAAAGCAAAGTAAAATTAACGCAAAGCAAAGTGCAAAGCCGCAAAGTCTATGTACTAGTATAAGTAAGGTATGTAATACTTGTATGTCAAAACGCAATGATATCTATTTTGTAGAAAACAATTATATTACATTAACCAAACATGTTATACCCTCCAAAGCACTATACAGGCCAAGGCCAGAATATTTAATTGTTCGAACAATGAAATTCACACTAAGCCGGCGCTTAGAACGTTTAAAATGTGTGTGAAATTGTGCCAATTTTAAAGATTTAAATCGTTAGATTCACGTATCTGTGTGTTTTGGCATCTCTGACACCAAAAATGTCGCAATCACCGTGGAAATGCCTTTACGGGTGTATAAGCTTACTTTTCTCAGTATTGACACTTTTCGCGTGGCATAAGCACTGTGAGGGCAAATCTAACGATTTAAATCTTTGCCAAATTCAGTTTAACATTTAAAAACAATGCTCTTGTATTTCAACAGCAAAATTAAATATTCTATAGTTGAAACAGCTGGTTTTAATGTAACTTTTATGCTCTTGGCAATACAAAAGCCGGTTTACCCCGTATATTGCTGCAGATATTTCAATAATATTTTTTTGTTTATGTTTTCTTTAAGAAATATAACTCACGCATAAGATTGTTTGACAGACACCAATATGAAAAAGAAAATAGAATAAAACGGTAAAGCATACTTCTATTAATTACTTTTTTAATGAATAATTAATATGTAGTGGCACCGTTGTCGTTTCTGACCATACAGCTGTTAAACCTGCGATAGTTTGTGTAGCAGTGAGGTATGTTTAAAGGTTCAACAAAATGCTTATAAACTGTAACAATAAAAAATAAAACTATAAACGTGCATACTGAAAGGGAATTTCTTTATAAATTAAAATAGTACCTACTCATAAATCTGTGTTAGAGAATCAATGAATCATGTCATATAAACAGACTACGACGGTAAATATTAATATCAATAAAATAAACAACCACTGAATTTACAAAGGTTCATTGAGTACATGAAAAGTTGCTGCCAAGACGTTGCGCATCAATGAATTCAAATCTACGATTTTTTGATGGATTGTGTTCGGCAAAAATGAGTCTCAAAATGAATATGTAACCTGAACCTCTGCCAACCACTTTAGCTAATAAGAATCCTGAATCCTGAATAGACCCTCAATCAAATTCAGCTCACCACTTGAGCATACTCATTTTTCGGAAGATTAATCACATATTGAATATTAGGAATTGTAAAGCACAGAACATTCATATAAATGTACATCCCTGGTAATAATTGCACTACGAAAGTCGCCCTTATTCCTACAACATAAAGATGATGAAAAAAATTGTTACCACTTATGTGCAGTTGGCTTCAGGCTCTACTGAATAAATCACATTACTTAGACACCGATTCCGATACGCAATATGTTTTTGGAACAGTATCCAGCAATTGACAGCTTTTGTATTACACACGTGTACAAAATATTTATGTGTGTAGACAATAAACTTTGTCTCGTACGCTCTAATCTTGCCCGGTCTGCAATGAAGATAATAAACTTTGTCTCTTACGCGCTAATCTGGCCCGGTCTGCAATGATTATGTGTTAGACCCAAGTTTTAATTGCTCTGGATATCAAAGTGTGGGTAAGGCTAGGTAGCCACTTACTTGACATTTAAGTGAGTATCTTTACTTTTGTATACTTGATCTCTGTAATTTATTACTGAAGAACAAAAAAGTGTCGCTAGAAACTTCGTGAAAGCTATTAATGATCACTGACCTGTGGCACACTTAGCACGAGACTCAACACCCACGCGACAATTACAAGTCTTCCACTCCTCGTCGCAGTCGCCATACTTCGCATCGGATACTTCACAGCGAGCCATCTGTCCACTCCAATGAGCACGAGTATAAAAGTACTCAGGTACAAAGCGAACATCTGCAGGAACTTGAACAATTTGCATGCTATATTCCCGGCGTACCACTGCACAGTAAAGGACCACGCCGCTTCGCCAGCGATGCAAAAAACAGTCACCAACAAGTCGGCTATACTCAGTTGGAATATCAAACTGTATATCGCTGTCCAAGATGGCCTCGCTCTTCCTCGACCTCTTTTACCCCTCTGTATACTTATAATCGTTGCCAAATTACCAAAGAATGATAACACAGCCATGGCTGAAAGTACGCTAGCTCTGATAAGAGTGCTTTTAGTCAAAACTGGGGCGTGGTCCAAACACATGACTTGAGTGCCATTGTATATGAAAATATTATTCGTGAACTCATCGGCATGTGTGCCATTAAAAAAAAACGTTTCCACACATTTTTCTGTGGACCATATGGTATAACTTGTAAGAATAGTTTCGGCTGAACTAAATTCTCTGTGAAGAGCCAATTCGCTCGGGTATAACACGTCATCGTCATATAATGTGGTATTGTTGCCTGCGCTGTCCATGTTTCGTCATGCGTCTTCAACTTCTTTGCTGATCTGAAACAAAAATTGAGCGTATTATTATTTCACATTAATCTAACAGTACTAAAATAACCTCGAAAATAATCAGCTTTATTGCATTGCGTTGCTCAACAAAAGAGATAAGTATGCAGGTTCGCGGAAATATTGTTGAAGTTTAGTAAGAAACCCGTGGGTGTTCTCGAATAAAATTTTATTTGATT
Source organism: Amphipoea oculea (assembly GCA_945859645.1). Taxonomy (NCBI): domain Eukaryota; kingdom Metazoa; phylum Arthropoda; class Insecta; order Lepidoptera; family Noctuidae; genus Amphipoea; species Amphipoea oculea. The sequence goes on from OX243876.1 coordinate 11,200,245, forward strand.
AATAGAAATCATTCAGCTCATTTATCTAATTAAATTTCAGTCGACAACATCCATCGGTTTCTTACTAAACTTCAACTGTATCTGACGATCCTGCATTCTTATCTCTTTTGTTGACTGTACATATACCGTAGATTTACACGAAACAAGACTCAAGTCTTAGGGAACATTAGACATATCGTTGTTAATGTCAAAAATGCACATATTTCTTAATACTTAGATCATTAGATATGATAAGATAAGATAAGATATATTTTATTTGCATAAAACAACTAACAATTAAAACAACTAACTAACAAAAATTAAAACAACTAACTCATCTCCTAAAGTTTGTCCTTAACTGTATCTACTTAAATGGCGCAAAACTTAAACGGACGTCTGCCTCGATTTATTCAAAGCTGTTGAAGTGGCCATTTAATGCCTCAGTTAACGACAGCCTCAGGGAGACAGTACTTGCCTCAAGGCAGCTTAAATTGGGTCTCAGCCTATAGAAAAAATCCATTGTTATAATCAGTTAAACGGGATTTTCTAAAAAAAATGGATTTACGGTTTTACAGCTGTGTTAGATTGGGTTTAAAATAGTCATAAGTCTATTTTACAAATATAAAAACTAGAAGACATTTTTCGCAGTATTTTGAAAATCCTTAACACTTATTTAAATCTACATTAAAACAATAATACAAATAACAAAAGCAATGAAACGAAGAAGTCACGTTCAACCGAAATATGTTACAATATAACTATCAACAAATAGTTTGCATGTTTATCGCCGTATTCATCCCAAATATGGGGAATATTATAACTGAATACATTCTCAGAAAGCAACCTCTTTGTTAAATATTCATGAATGTAGAAGTATTTCATGTCTATAGTAACTCGTTTCGATTTAACAACAAAAATATCATGCATATTCATAATAGTTGTATATTTTTGAATAACTTATGTTTCGTATCGCGTTTTTTCACGTTCTGTTCGTGTCGCAGATGCCTTTCATTTCGATGGAAAATTGGCTGTATGTCTGATTGAGTTTGCATAATAATATGGGTATGAGTATACAGGGTGAAATTGAATTCATGGGCATCCTTTTAAGGGGTCATTGTACTCATCATTATGAACAACTTTTACTACCCATAGGATCAAACCTGAAATCGCGAAAAAATAATCAGCTCTTCCCTACATTTTTACGAGTTATGTGAACATCGATGTGAAGTCGCGGCCCCGGCCGGTACAACTGAGCCACCACTGCTCTCGCTGCTTTTGGGTAATAATTTGTAGGAATATTACCCGGCCAGCTGTTGTTTTACCCATAGTAAAACTAGTTCTAACTCAAAAACACAACAAATAGGGGAAGAGAGTGTTACCAATAAGGTTTAAGGGGAAATTAAATCACGTTAAAACAAAAATATTCAATTTATTTAAAACTACCGTAAACAAAATTAAGTTGGAATCCATTTTTGCGAGTCCCTATATCTACTTACCTTATCATAGCGAATCTTTGTATAAGTTTTATTTCACAAGACGATTCTAAAATTATATTCTAATATTAATTATACTATAATATCGAAATTATAACATTGGTTTTGTTCGATAAGATAAGAAAATAATTATCATAACCTACTTTGTAACTAACCCAACAGTTAACAGAGCAGGTCCTCGCAAATAATTTCTCCTTTATATTCAACTAAGTAAGTGCCCTATGAGGTCTATTACATCACCCATGACTTGATCTTAAGTGATCTCCAAAACCACTCAAATGAAGCCTTTGGGAATAAAACCATATAAGCTTCTCTCCGACTTTAACTTAGTAGTTCTATGGGATTATTGATTTCATATATCCCAAAAGCGTTAAATATAATATGTATGTATGTCATAGGTCACTAGGTATGTCATTTTGGAAGTAGAATAGTCACTCCACACATGAAATGTGAAGTTATGACTATTGTCAGTCGGGAATAGTAATAACTTCGTGTTTCATTGCGGCGTGATTGCAAGGGACATTTTAGATAACAATGTCACTGTGTCAAATTGACGATATTGTAGGCTTTTTTTGGTTGGGTTAGGTCGTTTACATTTCCCCCACGGTGAAGCGAAGGAGGGGCCGCTCGTCAGGGCTTTTGCCGGTAAGCCGACGACGTAGCGGCTAACAAGTAGGTTGCGGTGCCGCTTGAGCGACATCGCAGCTGAGGCGGGCCGCGATGTCGTATCGGAGGCATCGCGGCTGAGGGTTGGAGGCCGTGGCGGGAGAGGAGTGCCGGTATTGCGGTGCGCCGCTCTCCCTACCTTCCGCGGCCTTGACGGGGTCGCCACCGTCTGATGGCGGACGCGGTGGGGCCGCAGAGGAAGAGGAGTGTTGGTATGACGTTGGGCGCTCTCCCTATCCTCTGCGGGCAGGCGGCGGGGCCAATGACCTGACCCGTCGCAAGGAGACCAAGGGTGCCCAGACACGGGGTCGTCAGGCGCTCATGTGCTGGTTTGGTACCTGGGGTGGTCACGGCGTGCTATGTGTTCTGGTGCGCCGGTGATGGGGAATACTCCCCAGAGGAGGGTCCGGTGACGGACAGCCGCGGCGGGTTCACGGATGAGTGCTAACGCGTGTCCGTGTTCCCGCCGTAAGCGGCAGAGGAGGACACCGTGTAGTTTTAGTGGGTTGGAGTCCCACATAACTGCACTATCTCCCCGTGGTAGTGCAGAATGCATGAGCATTTCTCCACGTTAAAAAAAAAAGATCGTTTACATTTAGATAGGTGACATGCCTGCATAATTTGCATGTGTCTCAAAGTGAAATCCCTTTTGAATGTTTTGTTTGTTCTGTTTTTTTTTTGTTTGTTTGTTTTTTGTTTGTTTATTGATAGAAAACAAACAGCACATTTATCAAATTAAATTTCAGTCGGCAACATCCATCAGTTTCTTACTAAACTTCAACTATTATCCGACGATCCTGCATACTTATCTCTTTTGCTGACTGTACCTAAGGAGTAGTGGTGACCCAGTGGTAACGACTGCGACAGTGGTGACTGACGGCCGCAACTCACAACTTGTAGGTCTTCGACTCAAACCCAAGCATGCACTTTACTCTGTGTAAATAATTTCATCACCACTGCTCGCAAAACATCTGCTCGCAAGCAAGACATCGTGAGGAAACCGGATGTCCTAGACCCAAAAATCCGAAGAGATTTGACATCCACTAACCCGCACTGGGCCCGCATGGTGGGTTATGGCCCACTCCCTCGCACAGAGAGGAAGCCTATGTCCTAGCAGTGGGAACATTACAGGCTGAATATGTTCATGTTTATGCTATGTCAAAAGAGACAGAATTTAATACTTATAATGACCATTTTAGAAATTTGCTTGAAAATAAATGCTTGAGTATACAAAAATAATAAAATGCCGTAAGAGATGAAAAATCAGGAAATCTAATTTAGCTCAATTTCCGTGACTCTCAATTGCACAAAGGATATTGAAACCTGCGACGTAGATGCTATGAGGAATTCAACTTTACTGTAGTTAACTTCATAAGGATGAGCTAGTAGACAGGTACAAATTTATTACCTACAACACCCAGCAGTAGGACCATTTATAGACTGAATATGAACATAAACTAACTTCTTATTAAATGAAATGTTTGCAATCAACTCTTCTCCACGTGTGACGATTGACCAGTGAGATTAATGAAACTGCATTGACCCTCAGGCTATCCATAACTAACTTACTACCGAAGAGCTATTTTTGTACTGCTCGTGCCGATACTAACGATAACAAAGGCCAGGAAATAGAAATAGAACATTCATTACTTAATTCCATCAATCTTCGTACTAGTTTTGATAGCTTTAGCACGAAATTTGATAAAGATAAAGATATTTTTATTTTGCAAATATGGGTACAGTAGGTACATGGTGGTATAGGGAAATAGGTTCAGCCATATTTTACCAGCAAAAATTACAAAAATAAGAACTAATTCGCTAGACTAAAGTTAGCTATTTAGTTATCTAAATACTAAACTTTAACATAGGTACAAACAGAACAAGAAACAACACAAAACCAAAAACATTATTATAAACAGTCTAAGCTTAATTTTTTTAACCGACTTCTAAAAGGAGGAGGTTCTCAATTCGAATGTTTGTATTTTTTTTTTTTTTTGTGTTTGTTCGCGCATAACTCCGTCGTTTGCCAACCGATTTGAAAAATGCTTTTTTTGTTAGAAAGGGTATACTTCCCAAATGGTCCCATGAAAATTTTATCGAAATCGGATGAGCGGTTTTTGAAAAATCAACAAAAATCTAAAAATTTATCTACATTGTCTACATTAACGATCTTTTTGTTTACTTTTTTGTGGGGTAGGTACAACTAAAAAGTGAAAAATAAAAACTTTTTTACAAAAAAAAAACAACCGACTTCAAAAAAAACACTACAAACTGATAAATAACTTTAATTTCGGAAGTCTGTGTCAAAAAACGAAAATGCGGAATCAACGACACCGACTTCCGAAATTAAAGTTATTTATCACTTTGTAGTGTTTTTTTTGAAGTCGGTTGTTTTTTTTTTTTTAAAAAGTTTTTTTATCAATCAAGAATTCTGTTACACTATAGTATGCTTTGACTGTCAAAAAGCTACGCAGCCTCTTTTTAAATAACTATAGCGGCAATTTTTTCCAACTTTTAGGTATTTTATCATAATTATATGACTGAACTGTAGATATCTAATGAATGTATTCTCCGATAGGAAAGGTAGAGGCTTGTATTGGTACACCCACATTTTATTAGTTATGTTTGAATTCCATTTAATAGTCGATCTTGTACTGGCTTTAGCACCCTTAGATTTAATGTCACTTGCAGGTGTACAAACGACAAGATTGTTTATCTAAGTGACAGTTACATATTTCCATACTTACTGAAGTTTCGATTTATTAGGAATTCTTGTCACAGGAATTACGAGGTCGTTTATGCCTAACAGGAAGCGAGCCTACTCCAATCAGACGGCCTCTATATAATTTACCTCAGAACAATTTTCCCGATCTAGTAGGAAGCGAGCCCAGGAAACTAAGCTCAGCGGTCCAGCTTGCGACCAATAGGCAACCAAAATACAGCGTATGAAAAAAAAAAAACATCAAAAAGAAACTCATCTCCACGTAGTACTAAGCAAAACCATTATTTTCGGGCGTTACCATTAACATATTAAGGAAACGGGGAGCCAAATGACTGGCAATCTATCAAATACATCACATATTAACTAAAAAGATAACACGTGATAAATCGTCGTGCAAAAAGCTTCTTGACTGGTTTTTAGTCAGCAAAAAAGCGACGATCCCATTGGTACATAAATATTGTAGAGAACGATTTTCATTTTGCTCATAGCCAAAGCGAAATGAATACGTTTCTATGAATCTATAATTAAAGAGTCCACTTCAATCGATCCAGAAATCAAAGCTATTCGCGATGTTAGAAAACACAGTTAGCTCTAACGAGACGTGCAAGCTAAGAGATCTCGAAAAAAAATAGGAAACGTTTCTGTTCCATTTACTAATACCTACCTCCTACTTTTTCTTTTTTCGGAAACTGGACGTCGATGATTGGTTGTTATCAACGAGCCTGCATGTTTTGTCAACTACGAATAGGTTGAATTTGTCTTTGAAGATTGATACACCAATGTAACTGGCATACTTCAGTTCTGGCAAAAATAACCATGTACGGGTAAGGTACATTTAAATGATAGACTGATAGAATGATTGAATTAGTGTATTGAAAGAACACCCAAAAACTGATAACTGATCGACTCGCGGCGAATGAGTCTTTTTGATGTTAGCCCAAACGGTGCTATGCGACTACTGCTCGTTGACTTAAAATTGTATATTTTATTCATTCGCTGCGCGTCGATGTCAGCATAAAATTGATACATTTGATATTGTACGGGTTTGCTCGTACATGCTCCCCGAGGAAAAGATATAAAGATACAACTAAGTACTTGAGAAACATTAAAAGAGATTATAATAAGTACATGATTTGATGTTAATCTAATTTCTTAGTGTCTCTATCGTTAACACACTGTTCACAAATTACATATGCTTGTATAAGAACCTAACATAGGAGAGGTGGCTTTATCTAACACTCGCGCACTTGTTACCACCTTCGCCTTTTCACTGTCACACTGATACACTACACTATCCCCAACGCACGCACGTTGCGTGGCCAGACCCGCGCAGCTGCCGGGCGCGCCGCCTGGCGCGGGCGCTGCCGGCGAGAGCGTGGGGGCGCAGCGCGAGCGCGCGCGCCTCCACACGAACACTCCGAGACCTGCTGCTACCACGCCGATCATACAGTAGATCGCGGTGTAATGATGAATGTCATGAGATGACAGACTGTCAAATAACATCCCGTTTTGTTTCATGATCTTGATTTTGTCCTCAATTGTTTTAAACTCTCGATCGCTCTCTATGCTGGAGTCATTCAAGATATCTTGAGGAATAGACACGTTTATTACGTGATTTATGGATGCAATGACTGGTGAGTATAGGTTAGCGCTGATACTAACATCGCTCGTTCTTTGTTGATGAGCAGTTACTTCAAAATTGTCTGATTTGATTATGCAGCCGTAATCTATAGTTATAAGTCCTGAGTGAGTCAGTTGATGCGCGGTAACTTGATCTCCACATACTGTTCGTAGGTTACATTGACCGCAGCAAAAATAAATATAATTGTTGATAGAGTGGCTTTCTATCCAAAGATTTTGACAGGGATCGACGTTGACTTCACATGCTGATGCCTTTGATAGGCAGAAGTCTTTATCTCTGCTTAGTTTGTAAATAGGAGAATGAATGTAGCACAAGTGTACGTTCGTCACTAGGCAGGAATCGATGATATTTTCTGTCAGGATGATGTAGGCATCCTTTTTCAGATTTACAGCTATGAAATCTGACACAGGTTTAATTGATAACATTGTTTTGTTTTGTTTCTCCGCAGGGATTGGTATAAGTTTGAATATTTCATAGGTGTCCCTGCTTATCAGAGGTATTTGTACCTCAAATATTGAGTAATTCTTAAGCATCCTTGCTTTGACTCGTAGAAGTTTAAAAAGTTGTGCAAGATCCGTATGAATGTTTTCTACAGGTAAGGTGACGTCATTAGACAAATGACTTGCTATAGTGCTCAGCTGATCCCGTAATTGTTCGGCGGTTATTAAATGTGGATTAAATCGACCATGATAGATGTCTGTAATTGTATCCACTAAAGCGTTCTGTAAATCTTTCAAGTCGCGTAGTAGATTGCTTGTGACTATAGCTCCCATAGAAACTTCACTTGCCCTCGTAAGATTTTGAGTTTCAGCCTTTAATACTTCTAATGTATTTTCGATGTTTGAAAACCTTTGATGAATCATTTTATGTTGTTTGTGCATTGTAGCCTCCGTCCTCTTTAAGAGACTGAATTCTGCTTCTATGACCGAAGTTTGATTTTGCCAAAACGAGACAATATGCTTTTGATTATTGCGAAGAAGAGTGATATCTTTCTCGTATTGTTCCGCGAATCGAGCGTCCAATACTCCGAACAGCCCGTTTGCTATGTAACCGACACCGTCGATAAGACCTCGTCGCCACCTGTTTGCTGGCCTTGCAAAATGCTGATTGAGCAACATATGATTATTGTAATCGAGTTCATTGTACCCGTGACGTAATTGCAATAATAGTATGTCACAGTGTGATTGTGCCTTAATTGTGTTGCATGTTTGTTCTAGCGATATGATACTTTTGTTAAGTGCCGTAATTCCTTCCCAATAAGGGTCTAAATCGTAGTATATGATTAATTTCCAGTTGTCCCTTATGATCTGCATGTTTGATAGTTTATCGAAGTAAATATGCTGATTACTTCTAAATTGTGTGACGTTAAGTGCGCATTGGGAAGTTGTTATGATGCTAAAAAATAGCATGATTGCTGTAAACACCGACGCTATATTGAAACGAGTGCCTGCTTTCCTTGTTTCAGACTGCTTATCTGTGTAGGAATCTCCCGAACCCGTCGTTGTTGCTTGCTTGATTTGCGAGGATTCATTGTTAACGGGGAGTTTTGATAATTTTGTGATAGGACGTTTCAGTATTCCGTTTTTTGTTTTCACTGTAACCACGCGAACATGACCATCGGAACCGGGATGTAGCTCGATGACTCTGCCCATCAGCCATTTTCCCGGCGGAAGATTGTCATCATGAATCATGACAATATCATTTTCATTGAGGTTCCTTTTCGCTTGTCTCCACTTGCTTCTTTCTGTAATTTGTACTAGGTACTCATTCTTCCATCTTTTCCAGAGATCTTGTACAATTTTTTGTGTCAACTGCCAACGGGTTCTTAAATCCGTTTCAGTCTCGGTTACGGTAACCTTTGATCCACCTGTTAGGAAGTGAGCAGGCGTTAAAAAATCCACATCGTCTGGATCTTCTGATATTGCACATAATGGTCTCGTGTTGAGACAGGCCTCAATCTGTGTAAGCACCGTATATAGTTCCTCAAATGTAAGAATCTGGTCACCAATAACCCTCTTGAAATGATATTTGAAGCTTTTAACTGCTGCCTCCCATAGGCCTCCCGCGGATGGCCATGAGGGCGCATTGAAACTCCACTCGATTTCCATGTCTAATATTTCTGCTTTTAGATCTTTGTCTTGAATGATATTGATAAGTGCTTGATATTCCTGTTGTAGTACCTTGTTGGCACCGACAAAGTTGCGACCATTATCGCTGTAAATGTGACTAGGCGTCCCTCTGCGCGCTGCCATTCTCCTTAATGCTGCAATGAATGAAGTTGTGCTTAGATCACCAACTAGTTCTAAGTGTACTGCCTTGGTGACCATGCACACAAAGACAGCCACATATCCTTTTGTGCTCTTAATACCTCGTCCTTTGCTTCCTTTGACGTAAATGTGACCAGTAAAATCTACGCCTGTGTATGTAAATGGACGTGATGGATTACTTCTGGCTTCCGGCAGGTGCCCCATGATTTGTTGTTGGCAGTCTGGATTTTGCTTTTTACATATTACGCAACGACGAAGCTGCCTCTTCGTAGCGACGTTCCCTCCTAGAATCCAATATTTTTGTCTGATGAAACCCAATGTCAGCCGGGCTCCGGCATGTAACATGGTTTGATGTGCGTCCTCTATTATCAGTTCTGTCAGACGTCCACTGTGCGGCAGAATAATAGGGTGCTGCATGTCATGGCTGATGTGTGCCTTCTTTAGTCTCCCTCCGACTCTTAAGATATCATTTTCATCCAGGTAAGGATTTAATTTTAATAATTTGCTTTTTGTATTTAACTTGCCTTCTTGCTTTAAATCTTTTATTTCTTTCGCAAATTCTTCTTGCTGTACATGCTTGATAATTTTTTGCTTTGCTAGCTTGATTTCTGATAATGATAAATATTGCTTTTTTGCTTTTCTTTTGTAGGTCGTAATCTTCATTACTAATGCTAGAATACGCGCAATTTTGCTGATTGATTGATACTTGCTTAACAGGTCTGTAATGATGCTTGATTCAGTTTTTGTGACAACATGCACGTCTTCTTGCTTTTTGATTTCCTCGTTTGTTGTATAGATAGCTTGATTTTCTTTTGTTGCTTCATAAGATTGTAACCATGTCGGTCCTTGCCACCACAAACGATAATCATTCAATTGAGCCACTCTGAGTCCTCTGCTTCCACAGTCAGCGGGATTTTCACTTGATTTTACATATCGCCAACACTGTGGTTGAATGATATCAGTTATTTGTATTGTTCTATTTGCTACGAACGTTTTCCACCGACTTGGGTTTCCTTGCAGCCATCCCAATACGGCAGTAGAGTCACTCCAACCAAATATATGTAGGTCATGACCTGCTAGACACTGTTTGACTTTGGTCATGAGTTTGGCCAGTAACAGTGCTCCACATAATTCTAATCGAGGTAGTGATATTTGTTTTTTCGTAGGAACCAATTTTGATTTAGCGGCTACTAATATTGCTGATTGATTGCTAGTTACAACTCTGCAGTAAATGACGCAGGCATAAGCCTTGGTTGAGGCGTCACAAAAGCCGTGTAATTCTACACAGCTTGCTGATTCCGTACCGTACCATCTTTGTATTTTAAATTGATTGATACTTTCTAATTCTTCCTTGATTTTGATCCATTCCTTGCTGATTTTATCTGGTACTTGTTCATCCCATTGAAGATTAGATAACCATGTTTCTTGAAATAAAATCTTCAATTTTGTTGTTACAGGCACGATCCATCCTAATGGGTCGAATATTTTGGACATGTCTGATAGTATGCTTCTTTTAGTGATATTGGTGCTTGATTGTTCAATTTTTGATACAAATGTGAAGTTATCATGTATAGGGTTCCAACGGAGTCCTAACATTTTAGTTAATCCTGCTTGATTAAAATTCTTGCTTTCTTGTTGATTATAGTCTTGATCTTCTATTTGCAGCAGACGACTATCGTTTGACATCCACTTTCTCAAGTTGAAGCCCCCTGATTTCAGTAGATTCATCAAATCTTGCTGCAACTGTAGTGCTGATGATAGGGAGCAGGCTCCATGTACTAGATCATCCATATAGAATGATTCTTCGACGACCTTAGCGGCTTCTGGGAATTTATCCCGTTCATCAGTGGCTAACTGTCTCAATGTCATCATTGCAAGAAATGGAGCTGCTTTTGTGCCGTATGTTACGGTTGTCAATTGATATTCTTGTATTTTTTGAGACGGGTTATCTCTCCACACGATTTTTTGTAAAAGTTGATCTTCTGGGTGTACCCAAATCTGCCTAAACATTTTTTCTATATCAGCCGTGAATGCGAACTGATATTGTCTCCATTTAATGATAAGAGACTGAAGGTCTTGCTGTAAATTGGGCCCCGTGTACATTAGGTCATTTAAACTTTGATTTGTTGATGTTTTTGCGGAAGCATTGTAAACAACTCGTAATGCAGTCGTTGCACTATCTTCGCGCAATACGCAATGATGCGGTAAGAAACATTCCAGTGTCTGATTGCAAGGTGAAGGTTTCATGTGACCTAAGGTTTTGTATTCGGTAATGAATGATTTATATGCGTTGAATAAAGTATTGTTTTTGTGTAATTTCTTTTCTAAATGAATGAATTGAGCAACAGCCTTGTTTTTAGACTGTCCCAATTTTTCCTCAAATTGTGGTACGAGTGGAAGTCTCACTTCGTATTTTCCGTCATCCAAACGAGTTGTGGTTGCTTCATAGTATTGAATGCACTCTTGATCTTCTGATGATAATGATTTTTCTTCTGTGATATCTTCCATCTCCCAAAATTGCTGAAATCTGTCCAAGTCGAATTGTACCATGTTGCACATTAATTTTGTTTTCATATTTCCACATAGTATCCAACCCAGACGAGTTTCTTGAACTAGCGGAAGTGATTCGCTTAGTCTACACATTCCCGCTAATAGAATATTCGAGTATACGTCCGCACCCAACAGTATGTCAATGGGTCGGCTGATGTTGTACTCTGGATCTGCTAATTCTAGATTCTCCAGAAATGGGCATGCTATTTTAGGGAATGAGTATGATGGTAAATATTTTGTTAAGTTGTTCATAATGTAAACATCGATATTAAATTGATAGAGTTTGATTCTTGAGCTTGACATACAGTTCAGGTTTAGCATTCCCTTGCAACTGTTTTCCCTTTGTCCAATGCCCGTGATTATGCCGTCACACCTGGATCGCTGCAATCCTAATTGCTGAGCGGCGTTCTCTGTGATAAGAGACATTTGTGAGCCCTGATCAATAAGGGCCCGCAGGATCAAATATGTCCCATCTGCTTTCTGAACCTTTAGCAGTGCTGTTGAAAGCAAAGTTTCTTGCATCATATTTTGCTGTGTCACGTGCGTGTTACCTTGATTTGCACGTTCTTGATTATAACGGATGTTGTTTTGCTGTGTAGAAGGTATCGCGTTACCTCCTTGCTTTGACAATTCCGTAGAATACGATTCATGAAGTAATGTGTTGTGAAATTCGTTGCATTCGACGCAACGCTTCTTTGACAGGCATTGTTTGCCTTTATGGTCATATAAGCAGTTTTGGCAATAATTTAAGTTAGTAACACATTGTTTTTTCTTCATCGGGGAAAAGTCAGCAAATTGTTTGCAATAAAATATGGCATGTGCGTCATTGCAGACTGGACAGTTTGGCCGATAGTTTTGCAATTTCCTGTAACTTGGTGATTGCGAACTAGCCTTGTTGCTTGAATATGATTGCTTTGAATGATAATTTTTTGATTCTGATGGTTTATTGTTGTTTGTTGAAGAAAAGGATTTTTGATTATTGATCTCCTGTTTTCTTCTACTTGCTTCCATGCTCGTGAACTTCCCCTCTAGAAAGGTTAGAAATTCATTCAACTCGAGTAATTCTCGGGGTTGTTTGATTGCTGCGTTGTATTCGCTAAATGTGTCTGAATCCAATTTCTGACACAGGATGTGTACGATTAACGGGTCCCACGAAGTCACGTCTACCCCGAGGGACTTTATGGCGTTCATCGTTTCTAGTGCAGTATCATGGATTCGCTTGATATGATTAATTGATGCTTGCTGTGTAATTGGTATATTTAATAAAATGTTGATTTGTGAGGTAAATATCATCCTCTTGTTGTCATAACGATGGCTCAAGATGTCCCAACTAATGATATAGTTGTCCGAACTGATCGGGAGATGCTGTATGAGACGTTCTGCTTCACCTTTCACTTTAGACTTCAGAAACTGCATTTTCTGAGCCCCAGATAACGACGGGTTACCATGAACTGCTTCTGTGAAGAGATCCTTAAAAGATGTCCACTGATGGTAACTACCGCTGAATGTAGGTATTTCTATTTTTGGCGTAGTATGCTCTCTATGTGAAACGGACGACATTTTCTTATTGATTGCTTTGATAGCATCGTTGTATGTGCTTTCGTATTTGAGGTACATATGATGATACTCTTGATTTCGATCTCCCAGCTCACTGTCTAATTCCCAATGCTGAGCGTCAATTTTTTCCCAGCGAGACCTTACCGTACTCAACAAATGATCGAATTCCCATTTCTCCGCCACCGCATCCATGTTGATGCTTGAAACAGTATGTTCAAAGGCCTTGAAGTTGCTTATCTGTTTTCTCATCATCTCATCCGTCTTGCTGTTTGATCTCTGACTCTTTAAAGATTGTCCTGAAAGTTGCTGTATGGTGCTAGAGGTAGCTAAAGGAGTAGCAGGCTTTAGAAGCGGTGTTGATGGTCTTTCCTCTGTTGGCTGATAATTCTGAATAACTGCTCTGATTTTCTCATATCTCTCCTTCACAGTGTCAAATTGCTTCGAAGTAAAATAAGTATGCGATCTGGCATATTCGATTTTACACAATTTTACATGATTTGATTGATACTCTTGCCAGCATGCATCCAAATTTTCTAACCTTCGGCGAATGTAGTCCGAGGTTTTGCGATCGGAGCCATCCTTTTTGAAGTTTGAGTAAATTTGCTCTATCTGATTGAGTAGTTGCTGTTGTTGGGCGAAAACTTCTTCCAAAGACGACATGTTGTTGAAATGATAATAATTGGAACGATCTTACTTGATTGTCCAAGCGGGAGCTTTGTTGCTCACCAAATGCGGATCCCTGTTGACCCCTGCTGATTACTGCTGCTGCTGTTATGTACTGCACTATTGCTGGCAGTACAAACTCCTTCACTGATAGTTCACTTGATGTCACTAGCTTTACAGTACTTGATTGCTACACTGTAATGAACACACGCGACATCCGGCTCGAAGGACCAAAAATGTACGGGTAAGGTACATTTAAATGATAGACTGATAGAATGATTGAATTAGTGTATTGAAAGAACACCCAAAAACTGATAACTGATCGACTCGCGGCGAATGAGTCTTTTTGATGTTAGCCCAAACGGTGCTATGCGACTACTGCTCGTTGACTTAAAATTGTATATTTTATTCATTCGCTGCGCGTCGATGTCAGCATAAAATTGATACATTTGATATTGTACGGGTTTGCTCGTACAAACCAGAAGGCCAATTCTCATAATTTAACCGGTCAAGCGGCGCGCGTCGCCGCTCCGCTACGAAACAATGGAAAATTAATTGTGTCTCATTAGCGGAGCTTGACAGATTAAAACGTTCATAATCTAGTCGCAGTCTCATCTCGGCGACATACATATGTCAAAAACTTGTCAAAATATAGGGAAATTAGAGGTATCTTTGACAGATTGAGACTGAGATCAGAAGGCCAATTCTCGTAATTTAAAACGTTCAAAATCTAGTTGCAGTCTCATCTCAGCGACAAACAAATGTCAAAAACTTGTCAAAATGTAAGGAAATTAGAGGTATTTTTGACAGATTGAGACTGAGATCAGACTGCAAACGTTCTTAAAATTATGAGAATTGCCCCTCAGACTGAACGTTCAAAAAATTACGAGAATTTTCCCTCAGTTTTCTGGAAGTCTTTTATGGAACAGGTGAATTTTTTTCGCGTTTACAATGTTAGTCCCTTGGAGGATGTTGTTCAATTTGATGGCCTTTAAGGGTATGGTATAGACCATTAAACTGGATAACATGATCATATTTATTATGACCACATCTTTCTGATACCTACCCGCTGTTTACCCTACTAAATGAAGCTGTCCACCTTTTATCAAGTTGATTTTGAGTAACCGTGCTGCAGCGAACCGCGAAATGCCAATTTTATTGCTGATAATGTAATGTAAGTAATCGATCTTTAACTCTATTGGAATATTTAGATTAAACACGGCAATCTGAGCTATTATTATTCGATTACCAACAATCTATTCGCAATAATCTCTATCCTTGGAATATTAATGTACCTATACTATCAAAAAAGGTTTATTGTAAGTCTCACTCATCCAAGTCACCTTGACTTAATGGATAAAAACAAACACACAGAAAAAAAAACAACACAAAAAAATCAACACAGATTAAAAAGCAACACAGATTGAATGACAAGTTTAAGAGGGGAAACCTTTACTCAGTAGTGGGACGGTATCCGTACATTACATTGCTTTTTAAGTGCAGAAAATCCTAATACATCATCATCATCCGCCTGCCCTTGTCCCGTGTTAGTTAGGATTGGTGCAACACGTTTTCTTCTTCTCTTCTCTCTCATATCATTTCTCTCATAATCCATCAATATTTTCCTTGGCCGTCATCTCTCTCTCCATTCATCAACATTTACATTCACCACTCTTTTATTCACATGCGTTTCTTCCTTCCTCGTCACATGGCAATACCAAGCGAAACGATTTTTTCCAGCATTCCGAAACATATAGTGTGACCCATACAATACAGTACCTACTGTTGTGCAAAAAACAAGGCATTGTTTAGTTTTGTCAAACACTGTGGCAAAATTGAATAATAGGGCCAAAAATCACACATTTTAATGCTTGTGTACTAAAGTGGACTATGTTTACATAGGCTTTGTTATCACTGGGAGGCAGTATTTCACTGACAACCCAAAGCATCCTGTGTGACCACTAACGAAATAAATTGGTGTAAAACATGCGCGGACTCTTGCGACATACAGGTCCAAAAAGTTTTTTATCATTAATTTTTTATCTATTTAGTCTACACAATTTAGCTGACACATTTTGAACTTTAAACTCAACTTTGTTTTAATGTTAAAAAGCTAAGTTAAGTATATATGAGGCGAGTTCGTAACTTAGCTACAAAATTATTCATCAAAATAATCTTTTATATAAACAAAAATGAAGGGCTGGTCGCAAGCGCATCACTTGAAAACTAGATTTGGCTATTTTGATTGTAAAATGTTTGTAACAGTCCGAATTAAGCTTTTATGGAAAGCAAAATTGAAAATGTTTCCCGAAACAAACATAATTTACACATTAAAATAGCTTGTGGTATCGGTCTGCGTGACTGCGTTGTTCTTCTAAATTTTGCAACGCATTTTGATGCGGTTACTATCATTTAGACAATTTATTCCGGTAAGTTTAATTGTGAAATTGTTTATTATTAAACTAAAGTATAATATAGAGATCTCCATGATTTGTCAAGTTGGAAAAACCGAGCCACTGATAATATAAATAAGCCTTAAAAAAATATACGCGTAATAGTTGCGGCCTTCAAATCAAACTGTTTTCTCTGCATTAAACCCAGAATATGGAAAAGGGTTGCGGGGATTTGTCCGGATCAACAAAGGTGGGACGGGAGTAGAGATTAAATTCCTTGGTACTGCGTCGGGCTAGTGCCGTACCTACACGCCATTTAACAATGGCGTGTTCGGCATTCTAGTCTGACGCAGATCCATTAAATCTTGCTAAAAGCTGGTCTGTGAACAACAGTAACAAAGCTTTTGAAGATAGGTGTTGTGTGTGACTTTCGATTTTCCTTTATGAGTCGGTTTGTATAGTATGTACTCGAAATAATACAGACGAACTGAAACGTTTTCTAAGTTTTAACAACGTTTTTGTTAAATACTTTGAAAACGCAATATACTCAAATATTCGTGTTTGAGCTCAAACACGAATATTTTGGTTTAAGTAAAAAAATAGGTATTTATTGGTCACGAAAATATTAAAACTATTGATATTTAGTTTCCATACGTCGTACTCAGGTGAACACTGAAAAATTAGGGCTGCATCATGCACAGCATCATGCTGCCTGGAAACTTTCATGTCACAGTACGTGCAGCTGACAATTATTTCTCTGGTGTGATTATGCGTCGCGATTGTTTTTTTTTTTTCAACATTCAATTATCTTTTTATGTGCACGTTTTCCTTTGACAGTTAAACCTATTTTTCTTTCTTATGTACCTATTTAAATTCAAGGACGTGGTAAATATTACCGTAGGCCCAAAGTCAAAGCATTTATTTCAAATAGGCACATAAAAGGCACTTTTGAACGTCAAAAATTATCTTAAAATAGAATTGATTCTAGTCGCCCATTCCAAAAGGTAGTTTTCGTATGGAGAAGAACGGGCAAGAAACTCCACCGTTACTCTTTTAAAATGTTTTAGGTACAATATTTTGCATGGGTACATTAATTATATAATAACATGTGAGGACGAGGCACCTAAAATAAAATTACTATACCACAATAGGTAAAAGAATTAAAAACGAAACCATGACATATAAATTAATTATCTGATAGAGACATGGTGCTCACATATTTACAAACATGGTACAAGCAAAACGATTTTAATAAAAAAAATACAAGTAATAAGTCTGGGTGTGAGTAATGAATTTAAAAAAGAAAAAAAAAAATATAATTAAATTAGCAACCAGTTTGATTTTGTCTAGCGCGGGCTTGCGGACGGCGAGCAATGGGCAGCTCGCCGTCCGGTAATCGACGGCGCATTGTGTTCCACGCGCGCCTCAAAGACATGTAAGCACTAACTGACGGGGTCCGCTAGGGCCAATGCCTGGCAGGGTC
The DNA here is from genome assembly GCA_945859645.1 of Amphipoea oculea. Taxonomy (NCBI): domain Eukaryota; kingdom Metazoa; phylum Arthropoda; class Insecta; order Lepidoptera; family Noctuidae; genus Amphipoea; species Amphipoea oculea. The sequence goes on from OX243876.1 coordinate 11,217,660, forward strand.
GCGTGTTTTTCGAAAGAGATATCGTGGCCCTTGGCACAGGCAACTGAAGGAACACGGGTGGGTTTTAGTCAGTAAAAGTCTGACATGACATGTTGAGTCTGAATTTATTTGATAATATCCCACCCAAAAAAAAGGTTATGGTAAATATGGCTAATAAAAGCTGAGCCTAGAAAAAACAGCTTTGTCTGCCGTTGACAAAACACTGTTTTGTTTGCGAGACTGTTTTGTCTGGGTCTGCACGCAGAGTAAGATTTCATGAAAATAAAAATTCTCTGCTCTTCGAAAACATAAGAGCCTTCGTCTACCTGGATGTATTAAGTCTAGCTTATACCAAGTTTGTGAAACTCCACGCTATTAAGTAGGTACACGTTTATACAAATAAGTTTAAGTATTAGGTTTTAGAGAATATTAGATATTATGTTGAAGCCTATAACTCCTGTATGTATTTAGGTACATAAGAACTAACTTTGCTACTAAGTACTTTTTAGGTAGGGCTCCAAAATTACAAAATAAACCAAACTAATTCTGGTAATTTTAAATCAATGCGTAGTGCTTTTGTAGTAACAGGAATAGAAACGATTTTTTAATTTTTGTTTTCATTAATTCGTCATAATCAAACGACTGTTTCCATGAACGCAAACTGGCAGAGAACACGTTTTGCATTGCGTTAAACTGCGCAGTTGAGCCTTTACGTGGAAATATGGCGCGGAATGATGTTTTCATTTTATTCACAAAAGAATTCATTCATTTTTCTTTCTTTGTTCAGGCGGTCTTTCTCTGGATTGCGCTCCTTTTCAACATCAGGACGGCAACCAGTCGGTTATCTTTTAAAGTGAAGGTACGTCAACATATCCGTCAGAAGTTGGCCGTAACAACCCAGCGCTGATTTGCTGGATTCGTTTTCTCCTCTACCAATCATTTATTCGCCTGACAGTTAATTTTGTTTATATATGTTTTAGTATTTATTCTTGTATTTTATAGTCATTTCCTAGCTATTTATCCCGTATGTTGCACCTGCCATGTTTTGTCTCTGCATCACCCTAAGGTTGATTGGTAGAAAATATCTTAGGTATTAAATCCGCCTTTGTACAGTATTTTTTAACTTGTGCATAAATTTTTAATAAAATAAATAAATAATTTACGCTATTTTTCCCGCTTATCAATTTTTATTGCATATCGCAGCCTGAGTAGACAGAGATTATTAGGTCAGTATCAATATCTCAAAAAATTCATCAAAGTTGCAAATGAATTCCACGTGTTAAATCTTTATTATATAAACCACATCAAATCATAAATCCTACATCCTAACTTAACACTATAAATGCGAAAGTAAGTTTGTTACCTTTTCAAGTCTAAACCACTGAACCGATCATACTGAAATTTTGCATATACGTTAGTTGTGCAGAAACGGACATAGGGTACCTTTCATCCCGAAAAGTGCTTTTCCCGAGAAAAACAACAATAACGTTATTGTGATAATAGATGGCGCCGCGTGTCTATTGAACTTTGTCACATTATTTAATTCGGAGGCGGTACGAATTTCGCCGGGTCAGCTAGACTCTTATAAATCCCGAACGATATTATGAGCATGAACGTGACTAAGTGGAATTTTGATAAAAAGTTATGTCGCGGTTGCCTTACAGACTCTCTTGTTTATGTTTTCCTGCATGTGACAGGGACCTAAGGGCCAGCGCAGACCGACGGAGTGGCAGCGAACAGTGTAATTCTATAACAACTGAAAGTCGTCGGAAGTCTAAATCGGCTTGTAGTTGTCAGCGTGTAGTCAAAAAACAAAAAGGGGATTAAAGATTTTATATGAAACCTGGTGGCGTACCTAATGTCGTGAAACTTAGGTTTATCAAAATAGCGGCCACGCATGATGAACCTTATATAATTATATTATCGATAGCTGACATCAATGCAAACAAAAATATAATAGGCCCAAACCCCAGAAAGCGTCATGTTTCCGAGATATTTACGTTCAAAGTTGATCACATGACATCCATATTTTTTTTAACTTGCGTACATCTTATTGAATAGATGTTTGAAATAATCTCTCTGAATGTTTTAATTTTTTTCATCCCTATTTTTTGAACTTGATAATTAAAAAAAAATATGGATGTGTGATCAACTTTGAACGTTAATATCTCGGACAGTATGAATGCCACGGATCTTCAAACACCTTTCTATTACGTAAGAAACACCACAAAAGATGACGCAAAGCGTCGTCGTCGAACGAAGCGCGACAAAGAGACTATACAAGTTTCAGAGCCAGTTTCTCAAACAAAATTATCGCAAAATTAATGTGAAGCACGCGTAAACTGCTGCGATTAGTTGAATGATTTATCAGCAGTTAACTAAACTTATTTTTAAAATAATTTGAAACTTACTATAAAGATTCGCAATGCTTTTAGCTAATCAATATTGTTTTGTATGTGGGTCTGGGTACTGAAAATAATGATGTACCTGTCCAAAAAGGTAACAACTTCATTTTATTTGATCACCGCTGTCTTGGCAAACAACATCAAATGTCACGGAGCGGATTTCGTGATATTGATTTGTCTATACCTACCCAAATAGGGCACGTTTTAATAACAAAGCTAATACAGTAATACTTCACTAGATCTGAAAAGAGTATAATGAAGTTTAACATAGTATAAAATAGTTTTTAGTTGGAATTGTAAATGCCAAAGTATACCCCTAATAATCTTGATTCATAGGGAAACACTCCAACCGATGCGCCACAGAGTGCATGATAAGCACCTAATGATGACCTGCATCGAGTGGTCATCATTAGGTGCTTATCGATGCAGGTGATCAAAACAGCAACCTGTATGTATAATTTGTTAGTAGATTACAATTTTACTATGAACTTGCAGCGTCCCGCGTTTTCATCCGCATACATTTCGATCCCATGGGAATATTGGGATAAAAATATCCTATGTGTTAATCCTGGTTACAAAATGTATGTGTGTCAAATTTAATTTAAATTCCTTCAGTAGTTTTTGTGTGAAAGAGTATCAAACATCTGTCCATCCATCCTTACAAACATTCGCGTTTATAATATTAGTAGAAAGTAAATAAACTATAATCTAATATAGCTTATTTACCTTCTCCAACAAATGTAGCCCCGAGCGAGGATATATTATTATAGGGAAGGGATGGGACAAGATAAACAGCGTGTAATAGTGCAAATACCCTGGGCAATTTCCATACAGGCAACATGTCGCTCAATTTCCATGCATATTTTATATTTTGCCTACTGTTTGTTATTATGACAAACAGTAGGTAGTGACATTATGAAAACCATGCTGATTATGCTATTATTACCAAATAAAGCTCGATTTAAATAATTGGTTTAAGTTATTTTTGAAGCCCTAATTTATCAGTCTACTAGCTTTTGCCCGCGGCTTCGCTCGCGTAGAATTTGGTCTGCCACATTAAGTTACGTGACATTTTTTTTTAAATACTGATATTTTTTTAATGTACCTTCACATCGTACATCCCAGATTTCTAACTTCAAAATTAGTTTCCATACAATCTTTGAACTCCTATACCTAATATTTAGAGGGTATCTCTTGAGGGTGGAATTATCTGAATTCCTTTCTAAGTGCTCATTATTTTAAGCTATAATAGAACTCTGCAAATTTCAAAATGCTAAGTCCAGTGGTTTCTTCATCAATCTTTACCTGTATACTGTGTTTATAAAAAGTAGGCTTGAGATTATCCTATCCAGCACAAACGGATTCCTAAACACTGACAACTAAACAGGTCGGACCAATGTTACTTGCATTTAATCACTACATAGTATAAAACAAAGAAGCTTTCTTTTTCCTTATGAATGCTTAAATTTTTTAAAACTACGTAACGGATTTTGCTGCGGTTTTTAGGGTTCCGTACCCAAAGGGTAAAACGGGACCCTATTACTAAGCCTCCGTCGTCTGTCTGTCTCCAGGCTGTATCTCATAAACCGTGATAGCTAGAAAGCTGAAATTTTCACAAATGATGTATTTCTGTTGCCGCTATAACAACAAATACGAATAAGAATTAAGTACATATTAAGGGGGGCTCCCATACAATAAACGTGTTATTTTCGCCGTTTTTTATAGACAATGGTACAGAACCCTTCGTGCGCGACTCGCACTTGGCCGGTTTTTCTTAATAGATTTTGTAATAACTAAAGAATTATGTGGTACGTAATTGGAATAGCTGAACATCTGTGTTAATTTATCTTTTTTTTACTGCAATATACTCCTGTATACTATGTTATTTGATTTTTTTTGTTCAGCGTAAATAAGAAGATTTTGGGATTTAGAAACACGTGAGCAAGCTACGTAAAGCTGCCCATGGGAAAAACAGGTTGTGCCTAAATGTATCCCCGCTACTTTCAAAGTTTGCCCTTGCGATTTATTGATGGTCATAGAAAATGCAACTTTAAGTGGAAACTGTAAACGTTTGAAATTAAAGGGTAAGTTATTGGGTATTATTGGGATGCGTGGAATAAGAACATTTTCACCCTTAGCTTCTCCAGTTAAAATTGTGGCCTTAACAATATGCCTGCCTAGTTCCCTGACTCGCAATCTAGTGCCATTACATAGTCTCGGGGCGTCCAAGTTACGCATTAACAAAACCGGTATACCGACTTTTAATTGGAGCTTATGTGATGGCACCCCGGATAGCTCTAAAGAGTTAAGAAACTCCACGGGGTAGCTTGTACAGTCTTCAGATGACATGACTGTGTCGATAGTGTTGTAGGTTGTTGCATCGCTGGTTACTTGGTCCAAGATAATGTTATTGATTTTCGCAACTGTCTCATTTCTTGGTGCTAGTATAGTTCTTTCACATAGCCAACTTTCATCGTGGATGTTCTGTTGCAAATTTGGAAAAACTTGAGCATCTTCCGAATCCACAACGTGACAAAATTGGTTAGTGAATAGAACCATACCTTCTTCGTCAGTTTCGATTCGACCTTCACCTATCTCGAGCAGTTTTTCAGCGTACGCACCCGACTCTAGATCACTGAATAACTGGACACGCATGTTGGTTATAAGGTGCAGCTTTTCAACTTTGGTCCATAAATATGAGGATTTTAGACATGCGTTAATTTCGTCTGCTGCAGTGCCTCGCTCGATGACAGGCAAAGTTTGCCGAAAGTCCCCAGCCAATAAAACAACCACACCACCCATTATTGTTTCTTTGCCGTGTAAGTCTTGTAAACAACGATCAAGAGCTTCGATGGCACGTTTGTGTGACATTGTGCACTCGTCCCACACGATTAATTTACACTGTTGCAAGAGGAGGCCACGGGCACTGGTTTTGCTGATGTCAGACGATGGAGTTTCTTCATTCGCCAGATTAAGAGGTAATTTAAAGACGGAATGTGCTGTCCGTCCACCGCTTAGCAATGTAGCAGCAATTCCATAGGAAGCCACAGCTAATGCAACGTTATGGCCGCCACGAATTTTTTCCAAAAGTAAAGAAAGTAAGTAAGTTTTTCCTGTACCACCCGGGGCATCAAGGAAAAAAAGTCCACCTTCCCCATTCTCAACTCGTCCTACTATTTTGTAATAAATCTCTCTTCGATCAGGTAGCAAACGTGGCTCAGTTTCGCATACGTAAGCACCTAACTGGTTGGTATCATAGCTTAGCTCTTTTATCAACTCGGTCGACAACTCTCCTCTACGCTGCGGTGAGGGTAGACCAAAATCGGATATTTTTTTCCCAGAAATTGTTAATATTTTGTGTTCGATTAGTCCCAACGCCTCATCGTGCTGCGGCCGCCGCCGCGGCGTTAGGCGCTCCGTTCAAGTCAATCATATCGTGATAACTTTTAAACTATTCGGCCAAATTACTTAGTGTGAAAGACAAAGTTTATCTACATTAAATACTTAATGCGAGAAATGTATTCATTTTGATAAGAGTTTGATAATTATATACTAAATGTGCATTGTAAAATAGTACCAAATTTAATTAGATTTATGGTTCACAATTTTGGTTGTACTGGCTTGCACATAAAAGGTAGATATATGCTGTCGCGGACTTTAATTTAGATCTACTTAAGACAAACAATCCTGCGGTATATCATCTTTATGTAACTCCATTGGTTTAGGCAGCGCACGCCAAGATAGCTCTCAGATGGAAGATTTTTTTCCGACTTAATTGACACGTATCGTTATATTATGACCAAAACTACATAAAATCATTATAAATTGTAGCCTATGTGTTATTCTGATGAATAACCTATATTACTGTAAAGTTTCATCCAAATCCGTTCAGTAGTTTTTTCGTGAAAGAGTAACAAACATACATCCATCCTCACAAACTTTCGCATTTATAATATTAGTAGGATTACATTTATAAAAAAAATATTATTAGATTCCATGAAAAGGTTTACTTATAAACTCAAACAACAAAAAGCCAGTTAAGTAAAATTAATCATTGTGTTTTCTTAAAACAAAAAGTCTAAGAATTTTCGTAATACCTCTATTTCTGTAGAACTGTATTTCTATAGAAGAAAGTCTGCCAATTCTATTTGTTTTCTAAGAATGTATGTAACCTTATATACTTTTAAAACATCGATGTTGTTTTAGGCAAAGTGGCTGCTTTTATGTCGCACCTGTAGGTACAATTTAGAAAAATATAACTGTTTAATGCTTAGTGAGGAACCAAAAGTTCGATGAAATGTGATATCTGCCAACCCGCAATGATACGATTACGGCCCACTCCCTGTCACTGAGAGGAGGCCTGTGTCCCAGCAGTGGGAACATTATAGGCTGATTATGATGATGATGATGATGATAACTGTTTAAAATGTGATTGGGAAAGGCTAAAACTATGAGGCAACAGAAAACAAATTTTTATGCGAAAAGTATGGACGCGGGGTGAGTAACGTTTTAGATATTAATGTGGATGAATAGAGGAAGACAAAGGGATGACAGGTAGGTGGATTTTGTGAAGGAATCAATACTAATCTAATCGATGTAATCTAACTAGCCTGTATTGTCCTACTGCAAGGCAAAGGCCTCCTTTTCTTTTGCTAGTTCTAGCCACAATCCTTTCGGTCAAGCGCGTCATCGTCTTCGTCGTTGGTCAGCGGGATTGTCCGAAAGGGTTAACGCTGCCCCGGAACATGAAAGGCTAAGGGAGGAACATGGGTGGGCTTTAGTCAGTAAGAGTCTGACACTCCCTTCCGCTTCGTCTAGAACGGGAGGAGTCAGTCAAGCTCGTCTCGCCATCTATCTTAGCCTTAGCCTGCGCGATGTCGTCTTGCGTTAATTGAGACTCAATAGGTGGTTTTTTTAGCCAATTTGTCATCTGACATGTCCGCCTTAGGCCTTCTTAAGCTTAGCGGCTCTCTGGGTAACGTCCGTGATCTTGGTTTTGACTTGCAGTGTTGTATTCCTTACACGGTCTGTAATTCAATCATACTAAGATACCAATAACATTATTAAAGTTTGCACCAGTGATTCGTGCCGTAAGAATACTAAATAGCGTCTCTCGGCGTTTGGACATATTTTCTTGCTCTTTGGCGGAATTTCAGAGGGTGACACTTGATATGTTGTCCACTGTGTAACTTGTGCTTTTACCCAGACCCGTTACTTGGGGCTGGACAATTAGCAATCCATGACTACTTTTGTTAGCTTGGGTCTTACCTGTAAAAACAATTGTATGTGTGCTAATGAATAAATAAAATAAAAAAAATGAATACTAAGCAGTCTGTAAATTGAAGTGGAGCGACGATCTTCGCAGGACGGCTGGTAATAGCTGAATGAGAGTTGCCGAAAATCGAGTAGAATGGCGTGCAATAGAAGGGGCCTATGTCCAGCAGTGGACTGCTATAGGCTGATGATGATGATGAGTCAGTAAATAAATAAGTATTAAGCTATGTACTTCTGAATTTCATAAAGTAAATTATGAGCTTTATAACCCAGAATTTATAACGATAATGTTACGGAAGTTTTAAAATGTTTTGATGTGTTTTACACCTTATTACACCTTTCAAGATCATTATTCTTTAATTAAAGTCGACTTCGTTCATTATTCAAGATAAGTTTTTTTTTTTAAATACACTCTAAACTTGATTCAATTAATCTTTTCAACGTAAGGTACGATTCACACCAACCGGCTCGCGTCGCACCGCATCGGAACGGAGCCGTACGCATGCCGCGGCAGCCGAACGCGTCCGTCGGAGCCGTACCGCTACCGCGGCATGCGTTCGGCTGCCGTACGCGTGCCGCGGCAGCCGAAAGCGTCCGCTGAAATCCGTACGCACTCCAAGCGCCCAGAAGTGCTGCTCACATTGCGCGGCCGACCGGCTCCGAACGGACCCGACGGCAGCCGATTGGATGCCGATGGCGCCGTTCGGAGCTGGTCGGGGCCGGTCGGCCGTCGCAACAGCCGAACGCATTCTGCGACACGTCGCGACGCGTCGCGGGATGCCGACGGAGGTAAATATGCGTAAGTTGCATGCAAATATGAACTGTTATTACTGTTGATACGTTTCAATGTTCTTTACCGCATTGTAAAATGCCGCCCGGCCCGGCACAATGCGAGCCGGTTGGTGTGAATCGTACCTTAATGTGATAGAACAGCGAAAATAATCAATTTTGTGAAGTGTCAAGATCGTCAAGATCATGACTTTCTTCGAATTTAGTTTAAGCTTTTTGCTAGTAAATTCATATTTAATTTTCTAATATTATGTTACTGAACGAAGAAGAGTATCTATGTCACCATCAAACGTAGCGAGTTTAGAATGAAGTAACACCTCTGTATTAAAATATCATTAAAAACAAAAATATAAAAAAGAAGTAAGGTTAAGAGGTACTTTGGCCTTACATAAATATAATGTAGTAACATTACAAATCACACAGAGAGGAGGCCTGTGTCCCAGCAGTGGGAACATTATAGGCTGATGATGATGATGATGATGAACATTACAAATATTTAACGAAGAAAGTTAAGGAATGCTTTAGATAGTGAGCAGTTCAACTGTCTCTAAATATTTTTTAATAATCGTTACAAAATATTTAATGTTATGGAAATGAAATGAAATGTTAACAACCAACAAACACACACAAATATGAACAACAACAACATGAACCAAAAATTAACATTTCAGAAAATCCGATAAATTTTGTTTATAACATCTTTCTAATACCTCATAATCCAAAAAGCGTTTTGTTTTTTAATAATATGTATATGTGTATCTTTTCCACGAATTTACGACGAAAAGATTGCCTACAAAGCAATTTGCGTCACGTATCAACAAGAAAAAATATTGCCGTTTATGAAAATACAGGCTCAAATATGTAAAATATTAAATGAGACACATATTAATATTCCTAATGGAGATTTTAGAATTATAGGTTTGTATGCTTGGGAAACTTCTAAATTACTGATGAAATTAAAAAAATCAAAAGCATTTTTGATGTGAAAACTTCTTTAGCGGTGTTGTACACTTTTTTTGTAATGGGTAAAAAATGTTAAGCTCGCGTCAGGACACGTGACCGTCAGGACACGTGACCTGATCGAAAATTCGTAAGACGGATGGAGAGTAGACAGCCGGCGCGGCGTAGGAGAGGAAGTATCCCCCCCTCTTTCTACGGCGCGGCGAAAATGTATGCTTGCTGTTTCGTTTAGGCGGCGCAGGGCGCTTGCGCGAATGTTCGTGTGTGTTTATGTTACAGCGTGGCACGCGCATCCATGGATGGTGACAGCTGATGGCTCGACCGTCTGTATAGTGGCCACACTGCTGTGTATTCGTAAAATTCGTGTATATAAAGTGTTTAAAATATGGAAATTGAACAAAGTGCATCTAATAATGAAAAAAGTGACGAAGAAATAGCGAAAGAAAATGAGTTATATTAATTCAATTAATAGTTGATTTATTTCAACGTTAATATTCAAGTTTTCACTACTGCCGGCACTCCCGGAGTGCATCCCGTCTTTTTTTTTCAATTTATTATCTTTCACGCACGCTATGAAAGACACTACATTATGTAAGGAGCGTCTCGTGTTACCCAGTAACTAGAGTGTGGAGGACAAAATGGCTCACGATATCTCATCATCTCATGTAAAATAGTTACTGGTATTACATACTTACCCGGTAACTGGAAGCTCACTCCAACATACTCAATTCTTTATTGCATTCCATATCATGTATTACATAGATGGTATTATAAAGTAAAAGATCAATATGGACCCTGTCGGGTACAGCAAAATTAGGAGTGAGGAAGAAGGCTAAGTAGAAAATCAATATTATTTTAAATTATAAATTACTAGCTGCGCCCCGCGGTTTCACCCGCATAACTCTCGATCCCGTGGGAATATCTGGATAAAAACTATCCTATATCCTTTCCCGGGACTCAAAATATCTCTATAAAAAATTTCATCTAAATCGGTTTAGCGGTTTAGGCGTGAAAAGGTAATATACATACAGACAGACAGACTGAGTTACTTTCGAATTTTAATATTAGTATGGATAACATAGTAAAGGCTTGGCAGATTTTGAGTACGGATGGTAGCGCTGTACTTAGCAAAGCCTTTGCATACCGACTAGCGCAGTGTTATATTGTCTGTGCGGGCACATATTAGTTTCCTCCATGTGTTTTGGCACGTGGACGACCTTGGTGTAATGCATCTAGATTAGTACCTAATACTATTATTTTGAAGCGTATCAATGAACGTTTACACCCTCTGAGGAGTTAAACAAGAAGCTTTAGCTCTCGTTAAATCTTATCCTGGCAGTCTGGAATATAAATTATTCTTATTAATAATTATGAAAGAGGAATGCTCTAGATAAGACAAAAGGACCAATTACACAAGACTTATGGAATTCAAACAACAAGTTTTACTAGCCCATTGAAATCAAAACAATCAAATAAAGGATTTTCCTTTACTTGATTGTTAGTTGAAGCTGCGCTTAGTTTATCAAAGACAAGATAGGTCTATAGAATTCAAGCAATACCTACTAATGCCTCTTATGATGGTACCAATTAAATTGAACCAACAATGGATGAGTTGAATAACGTGTTAGCTTCGGAAAATCACGAGGGTTTTAGGGTGTCTGTAATAGTGATAGAACTAAATTTTATTTAAACATAGTTAAATAATGTTTCGTTCAAATACTAGTTATGATAACAAAATTATAGTTGCTTAGTTTGTGTATTAAAGTTAGTTAAAATGGCTTTCACTTTAATTTCATTCGAAATCTTTCCGAAGCTAACTGAAACAGTAACTTCACTCAAGTAAGGTGCAGTACTGTTACCTAGCTAGATGATTATGTACTGAACTGTAAGGACGAGGGAAAAATATACATATACCTTCTAAATAGGTAAAATACAGGGTGCAATAAGACCCATGACGAAGCCGTCATCTACGCGTTCCATATATAAAACTGTGTATGTACACATAGCTACACATCAAGCTATAGATAAGATAAGATAAGATAAGTCTTTATTTGCCTTAAACATGGTATAAAGGTGTTACAGTTTGGTAATATAATATAGTCCACATGTTTAGCTATACAACATCGTGTATCAATTGCATGCAAAATAATGAGAATCAATTAGTAAGTAGAGATAAAATGTCAAAGCTATAAAAACATTTTCCACAATACATGTCATCATTACATAATATTATTTAATGTCAGAAATTAATCTCCACGAACAAAATTAAAAAGTCATAATTGTAAACATTATTCGCAACAGTTATACATCATTTATGCATCAGCAGTATATATACATTTCCAGTTTTAGCTAACCTCGAATTGTATAGGTATTTTATACAATCAGAAGTCAGCTTATACTGGTTATGTATAGCTTGATGTGTAGCCGTGTGTACAAAAAATATTGCTGGGAAACGACTTTTATCTTTTGTGTGAAAATTCGCTGTTTACAGTAGTACGTGGTGTAACGTACGCAAAATATTGTACTTATAGCTGCATGCAGCAGTACAGGGCTCATGGGATTACTTGTTTAATACTTGTAGGATGGAAAAATTAGAATGTATTAGCAGAAATAAACACCTTTAGATATTTTTTATCAGCTTTTTATCATAACACACCTGTCACCTTTTTTATCGTCTTTTTGTTTCTCTACCCTTCCCTTCGTCTATCCGTACTGGTCAAAAACAATAAATAAGAAAAAAGAAGTAACATAGAATCGACTAAAAATAGTAAATAGCCCACATAAAACTAGTTTTCGTACGTCAAAAAAAGTTGACCTTCAGTATCTTCGTAATCAAAAGGTTGCTAGATAAGGTGCAATAAAAGAAACATAATGATAGGAAGACCAAGTGACTCTCGGCTTCGTTAAGGGTATTTTTACCCCCTTTATAGTCTACGTAAAGATTGGCCGCCGTGACCCCAAATTCATTCAGTTGGATATTACTAAGTACAGACTGGATCTGGGTCATAATCTTTTGATATTCTCCATGAAACATGATTTAAGGTACTAAACACACGACGCACTAGAAAGATTCCCAGTTAAGATACTAGTCAGTCCTGGCGTTTGCTATCTTATGTAATTTTATACGTTCAAAAAATTCTGATTCTCAACCTATTTTAAATTAACGATTTTTGATTTGATTTTAATATCTGTACTACTCGTGCATTGACGCTAAATCTAAGATACGGTTTATAAGTTATAGTAAATAAATAAATTATTAATTTCACCAAAAACGCACTTCTCCGACCTCCGACTAGTAAATTAAATAGTTATCTGTGGAAATAAAGCACAAGTACCGTAACGTAAAGAAAAAGCACGCGTTTGTAATACACTGCATTATGGTCCTAAAAGCGGTGCATTAAGAGCCATTTTACGAGCAAGTGTGTTGAAAAGGTTCTTTTTTCTATAGGTTTTTTGTATAAATTTATTAAAAGGACAGGAAGAGTCTGTCGAGTCACTAGTTATTAATATTTGTGACCGAAAAATGGACCACCATGACTCATGACCATAGTCAGATAGTAGGTACAAAGCTTACATGGAAAATAACATTTTTAGTATTTATCAGCATTCCAATTTCTAAAAATTATACTCCCACGGCAAGGGACCATGTCTTCTTATTAATATTTATACTTACTAGCTTCAGGCTGTTCTCGTCAACTATTTCATTTAAACTCGGAGCTACCTTTTAATTGCACTTCAGGGAAGGGACGTTCTATTTTTGGCCTTACCCTTAGCAAAAGATAAATTAAGTGGTAATATATTATTTTTGCTCCCAAATTAAATTTAAATGAGGTTCAAACCAATCTGAAGGACGCTTGTGGATCATTGAATCATCGTCATCATCTGCCTAGCCTTTTACCAACTATGTTGAGGTCGGCTTCCAGTCATAGAATTTGGATTTGAATTCCAGTCTTGTGGACCATTGAATATTTATCCCAAAACGTTTTGAGTATTTTGATACTCAACATGTTTTTAGCCTGATTCTCCCTAAGTATGGCCAGACTGCGCCAGATACAAAAAAGTATCGTTACTCGCGAAGGCTGTTTTAATTCTGAATGAATAACCTTTATTGTCCATTCATTAAATATCGAGACCCCTCCGTGCCTCGGAAAGCACGTTAATGCGCTGGTTGCGGCTGTCATTCGTAGATCTCTGACAGCCGTTACGTGTAGTCAGAAGCTCAAAAGTCTGACAACCGGGCTTAATAAGGGGTATCGTGTTACCCGGTAACTGGGTTGTGGAAGTCAGATAGGCAGTCGCTCCATGTAAAATACTGGTATTCAGCTACATCCAGTTGGACTGGAAGCCGACCCCAATATTTATTTATTTATTTATTTGATTTACACGGCTTATGAAACCAATTACATAAATCAAAGTATTAATAAGTACTAACATAAAACAAACTAATAACAACAATTAAATTCTATTATTTTCACAATAATTGAGGCACATAACCATTAAATTGGCGAATTTACTATCGAAAAGATCGCAGTCCGGGTTGGCCTCCACGAGCTTATTTAGTGCGGTCAATACGCGAGGTACGGGGGACGCAGCACGGGCCACAGTCCGGCACGAAGGCACGGCTAGCAGTCGATGTTTTCTGCCACAGAGATAATTGTTCGGTATATAAAGTCGAATCAGCTCATTATGGATGTCAGAAGCATCCGTCATACCCTTGCATATTTTGAGCATAACGCCTACCTGGTTACATGCCCTTCTGGTCTCCAGCATATGATATCCCAGACATCCCAAGAGAAACTTGGTAGGATAGAGGTAGGGATAGCAACCGAGAGTTCTTTTGTAAAGAAAACGCAGGAATGCTTTTTGCACTTTTTCAAGAAGAAGTGCATACTTTGCTTCGTGCGGATTCCATACAGAAGAACTAGCTTCTAGCTTGGTTCGTACAAGTGTGCTGTATAAGAGCCTTATTACATGCTCGTTGCGAAAATCACGGGCATTCCTTAGAACAAACCCTAGCCTTTTAAAAGATTCTTTGGCAACTGTAGAAATATGATCGTGGAAAGTAAGCTTTTGGTCAAATGTGACACCCAAGTCCTTCATGTTGGTTGATCTAGTAATTTTAGTTCCATTTATTTTGTATTCGAAATTAATTGGGTGTCGCATTCGACCAAAGGTCATTACATAGCATTTGGATGAATTGAACTCCATTTTATTCTGAACCCCCCATTCATGTATAGCATTTATATCATTTTGCATAGCTTCGCAATCCGATACGGTGTTGACAGCACTATAAAGTTTGAGGTCATCTGCGTAAAGCAGACACTCTGCAAATTTTGCAACGGATGGTAAGTCATTTACCATGAGTAGAAATAGTAGAGGTCCGAGTATTGACCCTTGACTTACACCAGAGCGTGTATGGTAAAGACGAGATACGTAGATACCCAGCCTTACAAATTGCTGACGGTCACGGAGATAGTCAGCTAAAAGTCGAAGTAAGTTTGGGCAGAATCCAATGGCGCTGAGTGTGAGTATAGATAGGAAAAGGTTAGGCAGATTGATCGAACCTTTATTGTACGCTGTATTAAGTGCAATTAAATACTTATGTAGGGTGTTGCAATAGCTACTTATTTATTGCTATCTGTACTTATTTTAACTTTCTAAAACGAGTCCTGATGACCAATTCCCGTAATTAAAACGTTCAAAATATAGTCGCTGTCGCATCTCGGCGACAAAGAAATGTCAAAAACTTGTGAAAATGTCGGGAAATTAGAGGTGTTTTTGACAGATTGAGACTGAAATCAGATTGTGAACGTTCTTAAAATTACGAAAATTGCCCCTCTGATAACTGTTCTGAGAACAACTTTTATTTCAATACCTACCAAGTTAACAGTAAAAGCTGATTTAGTTTATAAAGCTTATTTTAAGTTAACCTTTAGAAGAGTTATTTTTTGTTTCAAAATTACTTTTACATTTTGCGCAGGAGAATTATTGTATTTAAGACGTTTATTTCTCATTCATAAATCGGCTTTTGACTGAAAATATATCATTGTTACAAACGCTCTTTCTTGTTTTTTACATGATTTGATGGATTATAATAAACCGTATTACCAATGAAAAAGAAAGTTATTATGTTCTATTTCGGAAAATGCCAAGAAAAAATGACACATTTACCTTCATAAAACTTTTTTCTAAGAAATATGTGTTCTAACCTTCTTTTTGCACGAATTATTACATACAGCCTAAAACAAATTAATAAGATAGGAGTAGGGACACATTTTTTAGGCGCGTCGTGTATCCAATTTTGTCACACCCACGTCGTGTTTTTTTTGTGGATTTTCTCGTGCGAGAGAAATGTTTATTTTTTGTACATAGTTCTTGGAAAAAACGGTTCCGCCCCCACACATGATTGATTAAGTCATAATAATTTTCAAGCAAATAACAGTACATTCCACCCACTCACTTATGTTCTGAAATGGGTAGAGAGAGAGAGAGAGATAGAAAAAGAATTTCATCATTATAACTAGCGAGGTTTCATCCAATTTGGAACAAAGAATGTGATAAGCAATCTTTAATTTCCTGTTTTCTACATTAGGTACATCTGACGCACGTATACGCTAGAAAAACATGTTTATCCGAAATGATAGATGACGATATTCGACATAAAGGGTAAGTAAAGGGTAAGTCGATAAACATAAAATATGACTTAGTTACTTATCCATATTATAAATTTGAAAGTAACTCTGTCTGTCTGTCTCTCTGTCTGTCTGTCTGTCTGTTTATCCAATATTATAAATTTGAAAGTAACTCTGTCTGTCTGTCTCTCTGTCTGTCTGTCTGTCTGTCTGTATGTTACCTTTTCAAGCCTAAACCGCTGAACCGATTTAGATGAAATTTAGTATAGAGATAGTTTGAGTCCCGGGAAAGGACATAAGATACCTACTTTTTATCCCGATATTCCTACGGAATCGAGACTTATGCGAGTGAAACCGCGGGGCGCAGCTATCTCTAATATTTTATTCCACTGATAAAAACCTCTAAGCTACTTATACATATAATAAAAATGAAGTGAAGACCAATTATACTAAATTATATTAATTTTTGATAATCAATCTTACACCGTTACATTATTAGAGCAAGACAATCAAAAATATGATGATGAATAACTTTCTCTTTTAGAGGTTTCACTCTTTTGTAATGACTATTATATGTTTTTAGACGGATTATTCCCGTTTGAGACCCTATTTTTAAAGCACCAAAGGTATTCCTATTTGAGCACCAATCAATATTGAACGTCACGACTTATCGTGACGTTCAATATTGATTGGTGCTCAAATAGGACTAATTACCTTAATAATTAGTCACTAATTGGTAGGTATTGCCAGATTTCTTACTTCTGTCTCGCTGGCCCTAAATCACCTTGCAATTGTGAAAAGATAAACTCAACAGGGTTTGTAGTGAGGCGCATCACTAGGTAGCTTCGCCAGCACCCCAATTGTAAGGCCCTTTACACATTGTGCCGCAGCGGCAGCGGCACTGCTGTATCAGTCACCCTTGGATTTGTATGAACCCCTACAAACGGCGCACTGTGGACGGAAAACCAAGCTCCCCTTTCGTAGGATTTTTGAAAAATAAAATGTTTTATTTGATAGTTTCAAGTATACAGTTTTGTTGAGTACATTAAAACATTGAGTAAATTAGTAGTTACGGTTTTTTTTTTCAATCTATACCATAAAAAAATGACTTTATATGTTTCAAATGTATGAAAATGGAATTTGTTTTCCTCATAACTTTTGTCTGTCTTGGATTGTAAAGCTGAAACTTTTAGGTATTGTTGCTGAGCTTATACCAAAGCCACCTGACCTTTGACCTTGACCCCGAACTTCCCCGTTCAAAAGATATGAATGAATTAAAAATGCATATTTGGACGATGTTGTAATACGCGGTAATGTACCTCAAATATATGTATATATAAATTTCTTTTACCCAGTATTGAGCCCTGATAGTCAACAAACATGTGACTATTGATTTTAACGAAAACAAAGAAGACAAACTGAAGATCTTTTAGCTAAAAATGATTTTGATACACTAGCTTATGCTCTTGTCATGAAAGCTGGTGACAATGAAAATCAAATGGACTTTGCCGAATTAGTGAAGCTAAAAAATCCAGAGGATGCACCGATGCTTCGAGCCTGTCTAAATTTAACGAAACGAATTTGGCCTGCTGATAAGGCACTAGGTATGTCAACATCACTAAAGTTGTCAAAATGGCAATATATAGCATTGAGGCAGACAACAAAAGATTTGGGATGTGATATTTTTCCATCATAATGATTTTTTACAGAATGAGAAGAAAAAGTGCTGCGTAGAAAAAGAAGACATAGTGATAACTGATACTGAAACCTAAATTACAGTCAATTTTAAACGTTATGGTCAAGAAACTGTTCAAAACTCTGGTAACTGATGTTACTGGCAGTAATTTGACTCTAGTCAGTAAATGGGGATTTGACGATACATCTGGACACAGCAACTACAAACAAAAAATGGAAGGTGATGACGCCAGCATCTTCATGTATTCATTTGTTCCGTTGAAAATGATGAAAGATGATACTGATGAAGTGATATGGGAAAATTCCAACCGTCTTCAACTTTTTACTGTCGGCCAATTTATTTCAAATTCGCAAAAAGAAAATGATTTGAATAGTGAAGAAGAAATGGCGTCAATTGAAACAAAAATTGATGCTCTACGGCCAATTTTTATTGAAGGTGCAAATGTGAGACACAAGCTACACATGACCATGGTCGATGGCAAGATAACCTCACATCTATCAGGTACCTCCACATCCACATGTGATATCTGCAAAGCCACACCGAAAGAGATGAATAATATCGACATGGTATCACAGAGAAGTCATTCTGTCGACATGTTTATGTTTGGTCTGTCTTCCCTTCATGCACGTATTAAATGCATGGAATGCATCTTGCACATTGCTTACCGCCTTGACTTCAAGAAATGGCAAGCTAAAGGAAATGATTTAAAAATACAATTGGCCAACAAAAAATAAATATTCAAGAACGATTTCGGTATGAAATGGGACTGCTTGTGGATGGAGTTTAACAAGGTGCAGGAACTACCAATGATGGAAATACTGCCAGAAGATTTTTTGCTAATCCCGAAGTAACTGCGCAGATCACGGGTGTTGATGAAGAACTTATTAGACGGTTTGGAGTGATTCTTCAGGTAGTCTCATGTGGAGAGTTTATAGACGTGGAAAAGTTCCGGCAATATTGTGCTACGCTACAACAGCTCATAGATATGTTTAGCTCTATGCATGGTATTATATGCCCTCAAGTGTGAATAAATTACTCATGCATGGTGCCGACATAATTGAGCACAATAATTTTATTCAAATCGGTAAACTTTCTGAAGAGGCATCCGAAGCTCGCAACAAAGATTTAAAAAAAATCTGAACCTTCCACTCGCGGGAAACTAGCAGAATTGCAACAAATGAGGATATTAACCGTAATTTGCTGATATCCTCTGACCCATATCTCTCTAGTTTCAGACCTAAGATGAAGCAACTTCGTAGTAAACCTCTATCAGATGAAGCCAAATTGTTATTGTTATTAACTTTAACTTCAGATAAGTATAGAAAATGTAGACTTCGTAGAGGAAACCTGTCTGACTGTGACATTGACTAATTTAATTGTGATTAGGTCCTCCAGAATCATTGAATTCATATCGCATTATTTGTTGTATAAATTCAATTATTAATTTACTCATACGTTTTGAATAAGGATGTTTTTTATCAAGATCAATAGTCACATATGTTTGTTGACTATCAGGGCTCAATACTGGGTAAAAAAAATTATATATACAAATATTTGAGGTACATTACCACGTATTACAACATCGTCCAAATATGCATTTTTAATTCATTCATATCTTTTGAACGGGGAAGTACGGGGTCAAGGTCAAAGGTCAGGTAGCTTTAGTATAAGCTCGGCAACAATACCTAAAAGTTTCAGCTTTACAATCCAAGACAGACAAAAGTTACGAGGAAAACAAATTCCATTTTCATACATTTGAAATATATAAAGTAATTTTTTTATGGTATAGATTGAAAAAAAAAACCCGTAACTACTAATTTACTTAATGTTTTAATGTACTTAACAAAACTGTATACTTGAAACTATCAAATAAAACATTTTATTTTTCAAAAATCCTACGAAAGGGGAGCTTGGTTTTCCGTCCACAGTGCGGCGCCGCGGCGGCAGCGGTGCCGCCGCAGCCGCCGCGGCATAATGTGTGAAGGGCCACTCACGTGTCTCATGTGTGAAGGGCTCACTTTTAATTAGAATCTGCAAAATTTTGAAGGAAATTCCTAATCCATTGTTTTCGACGTCCGATAAAATCAACAACACTCATTGCGTTTTTTACTTTGTCGATAAACATAAATTACAATGACTGTTGTTGAATTGTCAAAATGAAAAATATTGCGATTGTAAGGGACTTACGCAATTTTCCCGCAGAACTATCGTCACTCCTGGAGGTTTTTTAATGTCTTTGACCTTTTGATATAAATATTATGGTACTCGTAGGTGCTACAAAAACGTGAAAGCTATTGGAAAATATTTTTAATTAAGGTCAATAAATTGCGGATCAAAAAACATACATAACATTTGAAATAAGAAGAATTTTTCAAAAGAATTACTCTAACCATCATTAAAATGCTCTGATTTTCCCTGGATATTTTTTTGGTACTGTTTGTTTAAGGAACTTTTAGTTGTAAAGGGTTTTAATGATCCCTACACCTACCTATAGTTTACGTTAATTATAAAGACCAAAATATTGTCTATGACTAGAATTTTGTGGTAGATAATAATAATTACATAACCCGAGAATGCTCGAGACTGAACAGGACGAGCTTGAATATTTTGAATATTTCCTTAATCACCAAGTTCTTATAACATGGAATACGATAATAACTATCTATAGCCCAACCGCTTAATTGAGATGTTGCCTGAGGTAGCAGTGCGGTGCGGGAGGGGTGTGGTGACGTGAAGCGAGAGCTGTGATTCGTCAATTTGTGACATTATCATCTCCCGCACCGCGCAACGTCTCAGTTAAGCGGTCGGCCTTTTTGGCCTTTATCCACGATGATCAAAATTTGTTATGATTGCTAACGAAGTTGTTATACTTACCTCGAGTTACAGTAGCCTTTAGTTTACTCATGTAGGTAAACGAATGAAATATGATCCCATTTCGTGTAACATAAAAGAAATATACTTTTCGAGTATGCAAGCATTTATTATACCACTGTTATGATACGCTGCCACTTTGTTTGGACAAGCACAATCAATTACCTGAGGATTTCGCAGCTGTCTTTACTCGTAATGTAATTTATTTATTAGAGCCGCCGAGGCCGGTTTCAGTTAAATTCATTATAACGTTTTTGCAAAAGACACCTGCGTAAAGCCATTTGGACAAAGCTGGCGAATCAAAAGAATGAAGTCGTGTGTAATATATAATATCGGATTTTCCTACTGAAACAGTTAGGTATAGCCGGTATTCATAGTCGGTTCCTATATCAAATACGAAACGGTACTGTAACTTTTTGAGGCTTTTGAGGACCTCTGATAAAGTTTTTTCCTGAACCACTTGTAAATCAAGAAAAGGTCACAGCTTTTCCAGGTATGTAGAGATGATAGAAATAATCTAACTAGTCAGAAGAAAGATTTGTGTATCATTGTTGGACTTGTGAGGCACCGATGTGATTTATATTAAAACTTTACTATTACCTATACAGAGTCAAATTAAATTAGGTAGCGAACCTAAGCAGACGCGATAAGAATCGATAACTAAACATGATAAAATAAAAACAAATTGATTTGATGATTATTTATTTTGAGGTCGTCGATCGTATGTAGTCTCATCTGCCTAGCCTTTTCCCAACTATGTTGAGGTCGGCTTCCAGTCTAATCGGATGCAGCTGAATACCAATGTTTTACGTGGAGCGACTGCCTATCTGGCCTCCACAACCCAGTTACTGGGTAATACGATACCCCTTGGAGCCCCTTTGAAGCAGTCTGGTTGCTACATTTTCGGGTTTCTGACGACCCGTAACGACAGTCAAAGATCCACGAATGACACCAACCAACCAACGGCTTAACTTGCTTTCCGGATGGTCACCCATCCACGAACCAACCGCTGCATGCGTAGCTTAACCTGATCGATCGACCCGTGCGGCTGATATTACTTAGCCACAAGCCCTCAACGACCGTATGTAGTGTATTTGCTTGAAATATCAGTTCTAAAATCTGTTTTTGTTTCAGTACACTTAACAGACCCGATGATATCGGTATCGAAACAAACTGATTTTCTCAACTCATAAAAAATTCGTTTTTCTTACTATTTTTAACGTAACATTGAGTGTAAATGAGTAATAAAATAACTGTAAAATCTTCAAAACTTAGTCCCTATCGACAAAGCTCAGTTATCGAAAAGTTCAATAAACTTTATTTGTAATTGATTTATGCAGTGATTTTTTCTTAAAACTCGATTTTCCAAAGCACTTTTCGATTCTTTCTTTTCTTTCCGCCTTTCAGTTCGGAACGGTGTTTCTGTGCGTAAGAATTAGACGTTGTGCATGTAGACTAGCGTCTAACTGGTCATCACCGATACTAGCTCTGTCAGAAAATGAAGCCAGAGGAGACAGCGTGCTTTTTGGCCGTGACCACCAGTGAGTTCGAGCTCGCGACTAGTTTACTCTTAAGACATCGATTCCCATCATGGCTGCTGAGTCTCGTTAGCTAATTTAATTTGGCTCTGTATAAGAAAGATAATAATAGAAAGAAAAAATAATGGTACGAGATATCCGACTGAAGAAACTATTAGGTAGGTATGTTTTAGGTACGAGTACAGCATAATGGGCCTATAAGGTTAGGAACCTTATAGGCCGATTATGCTATACTTTGCTGAGACATAGGCTTAGTATCTGCGAGAGGCACGAGTGTTTTAGTAAAAAAAACAGCATTACACAATAATTTCCGCATTTCTGTTACTTAAAACGAGATATAACATTTAAGTCCTAGTTTCGAGAACAAACACATAAAAAAACCATATCATTTTTAACGAAAATAAAAATACACTCTCTCAAATGGATTCAGAACCAATGACATTGACAGCCTGAAAGCATTTTCACTGCCCGTAAGTGATAATCTACATAATATCCTTATGCACGAGATATACGGGTAAATATGGCTATAGCCAGATAATAAACATGCTGAAATGAACTATTATTAATTTTATTCCGTAATTACTTTCAGTGAAGTATTTTTCTAACGCGACAACGCTGAACACGACAAAAATAATTTAAGACTACGTCCAAATTACTGGTCGTTTGTAAAGAAAATGCTATTTTTTAACGGATCTTGGTTTAAATGAATCGCACAATAAAGAATAAAATACGCTTTATTATGTACACAATATAAAGTACAGACATAAATATAGAAATTTTACAATGGGTGACACAATGGGCGGTCTAAGCTCATTTAATCACAAGCAAGTGTAAGGTGAGCAAACGAATTTGTGGAAATCCATTTCTTACAGCTCAGCACGAAAAATGTCGTTTAAATTTGAAGTAAGTAGGTACACTAATGTTATGAGCTTGGGGTTCGTGACTATAAAAACTTTAATAACCAAAAATTACACTTTAATTAAACAACACTAATAAAACCTCAGACACACTAATTATAAAACACAATCGCACTACTGATCACTCTTAAGTCGCACTTAAAGATTGCTTCGGTTTATTCACTTGTATCGTTTATCCAATACTGCCCCGGCTCGTTTTTTTTTTTTTTTTTTTTTTGTGTATGGCATCTCGCAGTTCAACCTATGAGGTTGTCGTCTGCTTAACCGGGTTTGCCTGTGGATGCCTCAAAATTAAGGCCTCCAGCCAGGGCGCCCCGGCTCGTGGTCCATACCGGCCTTATATAGGGCCTCAGATAGTTCCAGAACCTTCTACTGTAGAAAAATCTAGAATGTTCGAGTACATACCGGCCTGAACTGATGGGTGTCGATAGTTCTAGAAAGTTCTAGTATCGAAATTTCTAGAAGCATCTTGACTACTAGTTCCGCTACTCGATACTAGATGGCACTAGTGGTAGGCATTAATTGTGGCGCGCTACACTAATATTATGTTTGCTTTATTTGAATACCTTAATTTTAGCCTTTTTTTTCGTAAGAGGCAGTGGACCGTAATACACCCAAACAGGCACGGGGAGGGTTGGTGGACGTCAGGTTGGTAGAACTGCTTAATTTCTAGACAATAATCCCTTCGTGACCAGTTATGATACCAAATGCAGATCTTTTCTTTTCCTTCGGAAGAAAAGACGATTGACAGTCGATTATTTTTTTTAATTCTAATAAAATCTATACTTCTTTACTAATACTAGCTTCTGCCCGCGACTTCGTCCGCGTGAAATTTCACCCTCCCTCCATTCACCCTCTTAGGGGTGGAAATTCGAAAAACCCCCATCTTATTGGATACCTACTCTTCACAAAGAACACAGCCTCCAAATTTCATTTCTCTAGGACCAGCGGCTTAGGCTGTGCG
Organism: Amphipoea oculea; assembly: GCA_945859645.1. Taxonomy (NCBI): domain Eukaryota; kingdom Metazoa; phylum Arthropoda; class Insecta; order Lepidoptera; family Noctuidae; genus Amphipoea; species Amphipoea oculea. The sequence goes on from OX243876.1 coordinate 11,241,685, forward strand.
TTGATATATCAGTCAGTCAAGACTTTGAATTTTATATATGTTACTATATATAGATTTTAGTGAAGTATCGACCCGCTGGTCCTAGAGAAATGTGGAGGGTATGCAAATGTAGGGGGTAATTAATCTTCGGAATGACTTACCCAAATCTGAAAATTCTTTCAATAATGACTACAGTATTACCGAGTGTCATATCCATACTAATATTATAAATTCGAAAGTAACTGTGTCTATCTGTCTGTATGTTACCTTTTCACGCCTAAACCACTGAACGGATTTAGATGAAATTCGGCAGAGAGATAGATTGCATCCCGGGGAAGAACATAGGATAGTTTTTATCCCAGAAATCATTCTTAAGGGGGGTGAAAAGTGGGGTGGACCCCCTTTTCACCCCCTTTAAGGATGATTTCTAATCAATAACCGATGAACCGATTTAGATGAAATTTGGTATGGAGATAGTTTGAGTTGTGGGGAAGGATATAGAATAAGTTTTAAAGGAGGGTAGAGATTTGTAAGGGGAATCAATATAAAAGACTATAATACTTTCTTCGCGGGTGAAACCGCGGGGCACAGCTATTTATGATAATTATGTTTTAAGTTAAAACGAGACGTTTGACGCGTGAACTAAATAGTGTTCTCAGTACCACATTTCAACCCAAGACAGAAACATTCACGTTCACAATATTGAACTCAATTTAAAGTACAGATTTTATCGCCCAAGGCGGTCACAGAGTTCAGCAGTCAACATTTAACGTTGAAGAAAAATAGAGCTTTGCACAGAAGTGTAAATTGAAACGATAAATTTAAAAGTCGTATGTCTTTATTTAAGTTTCAGTATGTTCATGAAAATAAAACTAGCATTCGGATTGGGGATCATTAAAACTTCGAACATTCGATTGAAATTGAAAACTTGAATAATTTTTGAAGAAAAATTTTTATGATTTACAGTGAAACAACCTGTTAGATACGTTAGTGCTATTAGTTATTCTGTGCCGTAGGTAAAATGACAATCCGTAGGTATTATTAAGTAAATTGCGCAACCATAAAATGACATACTTAAATCTTATTTATGTACAGACGCCAGCACATCAAAGCTACCCGAAACTTTCAAATTCCAATCAACTTTGAACCTTAGGCTTTAGATATAAAGTCGACAATCGAAATTTGACAGATTGTAGTAGCTTGTGCTGGTTTTTGTACGTTCTAGACACTGCAGACCCACCGTACCCCTGGCCGTACGTCCGTTGGTACGGTGGGTGTTTTAAACTTCTGACAACAACAATTTAATTTAATCATTTTATTCATATAGGATGCGGTAATATTGTATAAGATTTTTTATAAAAAATATCAACGCGGTTGGAAACCTGACATTGAAATATGACTGCTGCAGAGTTATGGCGACTGAAAATACTTATTTCTTGCAAGCGTTTTATTTGATTTCCGTGATCAAATCGAATCGAATCGATCTCGTGAAAATGGAATGAATTTTAATAGACTAGAGTTCCTTCTCGCGCATTCTAAATATTGACTAATAAATAGAACATTGATTAATTTAAGATCTCCCAAAAATCCATTCCCTGATATTTAAACGCTGTATTTTCCGAGTTGACACCATGATATACCCTACAAAGTGTACCCATCTAAGCTATCCATTTTCCATTAGACATATATCCTAAAAGGCGCCTGAGGGATTACTTAAGTCTGTTGCACGTGTAGCAGCGTCCTTCCTTTCTACTATACACCAGGCTTTTAAATCCTTCCCAGTAGATTACCATGATTACCATTCTCTATACTCCAAGAAGTCGGCATCAACCAGCGTCTATCAGCACTAGTGCAGTCTCGAATCGATCAAATTAAATGCGCAGAAGAAGAAAATTTTACATGAAGTCCTTTCGTAAACGGCTGTATGTTTAAAATTGTCTGATCTAATGGCGATAAAAATCACACCGTGAATTAATCTTATTTCCCACCACCTATATAACTTCTATAATATTTGACTCTGCTGACAGCTCAACAGTATTACTCAGCTTGTTGATTGATTCATGCCTAACTTATGAACGGTTTAATTTATCAAAGAGACATGATGAAGGTCACCGAACTGTATTGGAAAAATAAATACGTATAATATGCTGAAATATATCTAGAAATTGTAGGCAACTTAGGGATCAGGAATATACAAGCGTTTTTTCTAACTACTTATAAATATTTAGATAGACACTGTAGCCGTATTGGATACCGACGGATATAACTTTTGCAACATCATCATTATTATTTCAGCCAAAAGACGTCCACTGCTGGACCTATGTCCAGCAGTGGACCTGTTCTGCGCTTCTTGCATCCAGCGGATTCCTGCGGTCTTCGCAGTCATCGGTTTACCTTGTGGGGGGCATTCCAACGCTACGTCTTCCTGTACGCGATCGCAACTCTAGAACCTTTTGGCCCCATCGGCTATCTGTTCCGTGCAATGTGGCCTGCTCACTGTCACTTAAATTTTAATTTTTCAACAATCTTCATATTACTTACGTTATTGCAGCATGTGGCCTTGAACCATGATGAACCAATTATATGGGATGCCAGTTCAGCAAAGTCACTTCAATCCCAATAATCCCTGAAACAAAATCAAAGTACTGCATTTATTTTAAGTTATTACTTTGAGTTTTAGGAGACGTGGCGTGGTATGCTGAACATGAGGACTTTCTGTAAAAAAACTATATTATACGAGCAGCAGCACGTTCCAAAAAATTATTTTTTTTGTGGAAAAACGCTCAGAGATCGTATATCTTCATTTACTGTATCACCTTGTACGGTGAACCAAAACACTGCGATCACGTAAACAAACAAATAAGTTCCCGGTAATCCTATCAATAAAATTTCCGAATACGGAACCCTTTATGCAATACACTCGATCGGATTTAACTAGGAACAAATAAGTCCAACTGGCCGTGGGGTTTAAAACTTTATTTATGAGTGTTCACTCAGATTTTTCTTTTATTTGTTTTTTGTATGAATAATGATAATTTAAAAATTTATTTCAAAAATATTATAATAGGTATCTACCTACGTGATTTGGGGTATTGATTCCCGGGATAGGTTGAGATCTATCAATAAAAACTTAAGTACTTGTCACGGTGTTTTTACACCAAACCTTATCAGTACAGCAGTCGTTAAGATGATCACCTCCTTCTGCGAAGCAGTCATGCTAGCGAAGGAGGTGGCGGAACGGCTGAGGGAGAGAGCCTCACGCCCCAGCCGCCGCGGGAGACGCTCCGGGCGTCGGGAGCCGTGACGACTCCCGGCCACCGTAGGCGCGGGCCTGCGGACGGAGAATAATGGCTAGCTCACCGTCCGATCAGGACCAGGCCCGTGCCGGACGGCGCGTACGTGTTCCACGCGCGCCTCAAAGAGATGTCAGCATAAAGGAAGGGGCCTGCCAGGGCCGAAGCCTGCCGGGGGTGCGGGATTGTCCGAAAGGGTTACCGCTACCCCGGAACATAAAGGGCTAAGGAAGGAACACGGATAGGTTTTAGTCAGTAAGAGTCTGACACTCCCTTCCGCTCCACACAGAGCGGGAGGGGTCATTTGATGATTTCCCATCCATAAAAAAAAAAGTCGTTAAGATGATTCATATTATCATGTCATTCCATAGCATATTAATTATTAATAACAATATTAATTCACTAAACTTTTTCAAAGAACTAGGTTTAAAGTTTATTCCGAGATTCCATTCAAGTCTGTTCTATAAGTTCTAAATCGTGTTAATTGAGTGTTCATTCGTTGTTAACAGTCTTCTTCGAATTCATTTTCATATCAAAAACATGTTTACGTACTGGTAATTAACAAAACTTTCAAGGCGCAGTTAACATGTTTTTCTATAAAGTGTTGGCTAGACTTAATCTTTAATACCATAGGTACTTATAATTTACATGTAGCACCAAGTATATTAGTATGTAGTGTAGCGAAATGAAACATAAAGACACTTCACCGACAAACACGTTTAATTTTTGTATAAAAAAAATCGAAAAACACAAATAGGAAAAAATATAAAAATACAAAAAAGGAAAAACTAAATATGAAAACTTGTCACATTTAAATAATAGGAAACTATTGCATTATATTTTAAATTTAGGTTTTAAAATGCTACGTAACGAGTTATGAGTCGGTTGCAACCAGATCCGTAAAACGAAGACGTAACTTTTGTTGAGAATAGGTACGACTAAATGTATTCAAAGATTGAAATAACGCGGTATTTAAATATTTAAAATTAACAGATTTTAAAAATAAAAAAAGGCTAAATCTACTACGGGAAATAAAAAAAACTTAAAAATCTCCCATATCTTGTCCAAAACCTTCGCGGTGACGTAGAAGCTCTGCCAGTTGTTCCACTCACTTGCTGACCTCTGAGATATTATATGAAGAGGATGTCCGCCGCGCAGCGCGGAGCCGCAGATAAACGTTAATATGTAGGTGGGTGGATGGAGCCGAATAAATCGGCTCGCAGAAAATTCGGACTTCTATCTGGGGCAAAAATTATCACCATAAGAATCCCGAGTTGCAAGCAGATCTCATAAAACCCCAAAAAACGTACAATTATACATACCAGTCAATAGAATTCAATCCAGTCAATAGGAATAATAGGTAGTCTTCCGTCAAGGTGTGGGGAAACCTTTAGCACAGAACGGATGGGATTAATATATTGAAACATGACGAAAGGCTATGAAAGGCCAAAAGATAAAAAATACATACCCCGAATCAAATAATTAACAGCAAGATAGACATGCACGATCCAATTAAGATTTGTTGATTTCCATAATAAATTTAGGTGTTTCTTTCCCAAACAATAAAAAATTCCGGACGTCGTATCAGAGACTATGTAGACAAGTGAAGTATGTCACCAGGAAAAAATCTCATGTCACGTAAAAGAAATTATTTCAAAATTATTATGAAAATAAAGGTTTTTGATAGGGCCAGTACAAAAAGAGGTTGATTATAATGTTGAAGAAGGACGAATAGCGAAAATAATCATCATGCAGTAACTACTAATGCTGCAGTAGGTATACTTACAAATAATTTTCTTTTTTTTTTATTTCAGGTAGGTAAGTACTCATCTACTTAATGAAAATTTAAGTATTACAAATGTAATACCATTTTATCAGCATGAGACCCTTTTATCTGCGCAACGTAACTATAATAGCACTTTTTGCCACCTTTCATAAGGTTCATCACACGTGAATCAAAGTTAAGGCTTTAATCGTGATTACCTAGTGTCTAAACTAGTTTCAAACAAAATTATTTGATTATGTAAAATATGTCTTAGCCGTTGCAGCAGCTATTTTGTTAAATAGTTTGGCTATCTACCAGAAACCACGCTAGAAAAATCACAAACTTGGAAAATTCTATCAATAAGATTGCTTTATTTTTTTTTTACTTTCGCTTTGGTATTGGTAAATTCTCTATAGCTTCTACAGAACTGGTGGATAGTCAGTTTTACTTATCAAATTCTTTTTGATGTCGTATTTAATTTAGCAAGAAAGCCATGCCATATTTACAACCCATGTAACCTACGCCTGTAAATTATCCTAAAACCCATAAATCTTTAAGCGATTACCTTGAGCCAGACTAGAAGAGACACGCCACCAATTAGAATATTAGGTTACACCGTGAATAACAAACTTAATACTTTAATTGGGCTCGATCTCAATTAACTTTAGCTAGAATATGGTTAGTCGATCGTTCTGGCGATTAAATGATCAATTACTCGATTGTAAGGTTCGCTTTTACAACGAATATTGTTATCTTCCGTTTTAGTGAATTACCTATTTAAATGGCTTAATGATTACCCTGAATTATGGTTATTTAGGATTTGGGAAATTGAGTCGGTGTACTGTCATAACTATGCTATAACATTTTCACTGCTGCGACGTGGGCCCAGGGCGGTTGCCGGATTCCTCAGAATGTTTTCCTTTACCGTTATGAGAGCAGTGATGATGAAATGTTTGGGTACAAACCCGCAATCTATAATTCGTAAGTCAGTGCCGTTACCACTGAGCCATCACTACTCTCTCATGTACAGTCAACAAAAGAGATAAATATGCAGGATCGTCGGATATAGTTGATGTTTAGTAAGAAACCGATGGTAGTTCTCGAATAAAATTTAATTTTATTACTTAATAGAAAACAAACAGCGCATTTATCAAGTTAAATTTCAGCCGACAACATCAAAATCAAATCCAAATCAAAATCGAAAGTCATTTATTCAAACTAGGCTGAGAATCAGCACTTTTCGAACGTCAAAATTACAAAAGACAGTCCCCCAAAACGCCTGCCCTTCGCCACTTCTTAGTGCTTTCGTTGGGGAGAAGAAGTGGCGGAACAAACTCCCCAGCAGCACAGCTGTCTCTTCAGTTAGAAAATAATTAATTTTATACAATACTAAGTATGCAAAGTAATTAACATTACAGGACACAGAACCTTAAATTAAATTATTTGCCATAGGTTAACTAGCCACGCCAATATACCAAAAAATACAATAAACACTATACGTACTCAAGCAAAAAAAATTAAAATTAAAAATGTAACAAAAAAAAAAAAACTTACTGACCAAATAAAAGCCTCCAGGTATAAAGGGTGTGACAGCTTACATATATAATATGCAATGCTGGGTTCTGTTTACATAGCTGTCACTTAGTCCATCAGTTTCTTACTAAACTTCAACTATATCCGACGATCCTGCATAGGTACTTATTTTTTTTTTTTGACTGTACCTGAGGTAAAATGTGAAAACAAGGTTTTCTAATAGTGCTGATCTACTGGAACGATAGAATAAGCCTTGGTCCGATTGCACCTGCAGAATAAGCCCTGGTACGTATGGGAAGTTATTTTTCGCGCCATGGTTTTTCATCTCTGGCTAAGCAGAGTTTTAAAAATCCAGTGCACCAAAGTAAATTGCCGCGATAAAAATACATACCTTTACCTGGGCTAACTCAGTTTCCATTATCCTTGTTCAATACAGTAAATCAAATTGTGAACAGTATTTCATAAAGGACATTTTCAAAGGGATTTTGATCCAATTTACTGTAAATCATTTAATCCGCTTCAAATGGAATATTTCTCGTGACTCGTACCATCTTTTCATGTAGGTAAGTAAATGATAACGGACGTTTGAATTCGTTTGTTATAGCATTTTATTAAATGTTAGCTATAACAAACAGACTCAAAGTTAACCAAAGTCCAAATACAACTAAGATAAGTAACTATTGTTAAGAGAAAAAGTTCTAAAACGCAACTTTCGATATTTAAATAGGTAGGTAATCAACATTATGTTATAGAACATTTTCGTAACATGTTCAGTTGTTTCAAAAGTTAAATTTCTGATTAAGTAGATAATAAGTAGATTAAGTTTAAAAATGAGTCTTTTCAACAGTTATACAGCAACATTATCAGGGAAAGAGGGATTAGTTGTAGACAACCAAGAGATCTTCCAATTATCTAACCTTATCACACTATATATAACATAATATAATATCTATACATATAATAAAATCGTAGGAAAGTCAAAACGGTACATTGAATATTTTTTTAAAAGAATACTTGGGGCGTGATCTACAATCGATATCGAAGCCAAAAATATAGTTTTTAGAATTTTTGTCTGTTTGTCTGTTTGTCTGTATGTCCGGGATAAACTCAAAAAGTACTGCATGGATTTACTTCAAATTTTGCATGAATATTACTAAAAGGTCGGGTCAACATATAGGCTACATATTATCACGCTATCACCTATGGGGGAAGAGCTGTGAATCTTTATTTTTCTTACGCATTCTGTGACAGCGTGTAATCTAACGACGCATATTTAAATGTTGTTTTTCAGTAAGCCATGCTATTATCTAGCTTTACACTATAAAAACTACGCCATTTAAGTAACTTGGGCAGAAAAAACATAGTTTAATGAATTTTAGTAGTATAAAGAAAATTTTGAAGCAGCGCCATCTATGAGATTTCATAAAAATCAAATCAAGTTACATGTTGACACTTTTTGGAAATTAATAATTTAAATTTGATCATGTTGGCGAGGTTAGTAGTTAGTTATTCTTAAAATTCATAGATGGCAATGTGCATTTCTCATTTTCATTTTCTATATTTATGTCTGTAATTTATATGGTGTACATAATAAAGAGTATTCTATTCTATTCTATTCTATTCTATCGCATAGTTCGTTTTGACAAATTCAAGTTCCAACAAAACCCTTAAAATCTTGAGCAGAGTTGAGGACGACAATTAAAAAAAAATGCGGTGTTAAGTATTACAAAAAAGTTATGTTTCTACTGGAGACGAAGTCGGAGTAACTGATGAACGCGTGCTGAACACCTGTCTCAGTTCACTTCAAGATGTGGTCATTTCTATCGGCGGCAATCCACTGATCGAATATGGGTTACCAGCTCCCCAATCATCACCGCATCAAGACCGTGTAAATCGGGAGTATAACGCTGAGACAAATTACGATCCGGGCGAAATGACCACATGGTCATTTCGCCCGGATCGTAATTTAATAAATTTGTTTTTGCTCTGAAGAGAACAAAGCGACATCGCTTTGTTCTCTTCAGAGCAAAAACAAATTTATGACACCGTCCTTGAAAGCGTTGGGAAAAAACCAGGGTCAAATGTTTTTCTTGGAATGCGTCTGGTGGAACAGGAAAAACATTTGTTACCACTTGCATACTTGCAGAGGTCAGCAGGCAAGGCAAAATTGCTATTGCTGTAGCGTCGTCGGGAATCGCTGCCGCACTGCTTCCGAGTGGCAAGACAGCACATGCCATGTTTAAAATTCCTATCGATTTAGAGAGCGCCAAAACGCCTGTTTGTGGTGTGTCACGTAACAGCGATAAGGGACACGTGCTCAAGGATTGCTCTTTGATCGTATGGGATGAGTGTACGATGGCCAATAGGAAGGCAGTTGAGGCCGTGGACGGAACCCTGCAGGACATCCGCAGGAACGAACATTTGATGCGTCGTATCACAGCTGTTCTGTTCAGTGGCGATTTCCGGCAAACGCTTCCCGTGGTGACACGGGGATCGAGGGCTGACGAGGTGAATGCTTCGTTGAAACTATCTTCGTTGTGGTAACGAGTTCGTACGCTGCGCTTGACCATTAATATGAGAGCTCGGCTCGGCGGCAATGCACGTGCTCAAGAATTCTCCAATGTCCTTCTAAATCTTGGCGAAGGCACTCTACCAGAAGAGAGAGGTGGACAGGTGGTGCTTCCAGAGTCTCTCGGTAGAGTGGTATCCAGCTTAGAAGAACTCATTTGCTGTGTGTACGGGGACATCAGTCGTATACTGCACCTGCAGAATTCTTGGGTGTGTGAGCGGGCCATTTTGACGTCCAAAAATGATCAGGCTGCAGCAATTAACGAATGCATTCTCTCGGAAATTGAGGGGAATGAAGTGGTCTACACCTCGATAAACACTGTTGTCGAGCAAGATGACGCCACACATTATCCCGTGGAATTTCTGAACTCCCTGTCAGCAAGTGGACTTCCAGCGCATACCATCAAGCTGAAGGTCGGTGTCCCGATTATGCTTCTTCGGAACCTATCTCCTCTGAAGTTGTGTAACGGGACCCACCCTAAAGTCATTTCGCTCTACAGACACACCATTGAGGCGGAAATTCTTACGGGTTGTGGCGTTGGCGAGGCAGTATTTATACCACGCATTCCCCTCATACCTCATATCTTCCCGTTCCAGTTCAAGCGCGTACAGTTCCCCGTGAGTGTTTGCTTCGCGATAACCATCAATAGAGGCAGACACTGAGGGCAGCGGGTGTCGACCTCAGGACGAGTTGCTTCTCACACGGGCAACTGTACGTCGCTTGCTCCCGCGTCACCAGTCCTGACTCTCTTTACATTTTGGCTCCTGGCAGCATAACTACCAACGTTGTTTATAGGGAAGTGTTTTAAGGTATGATGCCTTTGTACGTATTTTTACTCTTTTGTGTCCTGGAATGTATTCCTGCATTGTTTTCTCTATTTCCTTCAGTCACATCCCCCACACCACACTAAACTCAGCAGGACTCCCATATAACTCTCTTCACTTGCTTCGCTTGCAAAAAAAACTTATATTTTAATGCTATTTTAAAAGTTGTTTACTTATAATGCTATAGCGACACTGGCATCTTAGGTATTTTTGGTGCTGTAGAGCCTTCAGGCAGACGACGTCGCGGGCAGCAGCTAGTACTTTAATATAATATATCGTCCCCGTAGTTGGAAAACTAAATAACTCCGATTTTCTAGTTTTGAGATAAACGCGATTTAGTGTTTTTTTTTTCAATTAATGTTCATTTGTTAAAAAAATTGAGACAATTTTATTGTCGGTAATTTTATAATTATGCATTATTCCATCTAAACGATCATAAGTATGCATATTTCTTTGACACAAACCGTGACCTGTCTTTGGAAATGTTTTCACATCAAACAGGCAAAGTAAACAAACAGGGAACAAAACAGATTTTTGAAAATATCTACGATCGTCTGATCATTGACATAAAAAAATATCCTATTGACACTGCTTATATTGACACGTCAGACAACAGTGATTTTTTTCGTCTATAATAGTTTAAAGATTCTTCATCAAAACATTGCTGGGCTATTAAATAAATCTGACATACTTACTGTTCACCTGCAAGAATTATCACAGCAGAAAAAAGACATAGATATAATATGTATCACAGAACACTTCGTAATGGCCGGACATGAGAAATTATTGAATATAACGAACTACAAGTTAGGAGCAATTTATGCAAGGCCATCTCAGAAACGAGGAGGAGCATGTATTTTAGTTAAAAGTTTTATTGAATACAGAGAGCTTTTGGATGTCTCTCGTCACTCCATACCTAATGTTATCGAATGTTGCGGCATAGAACTTACGAACCAAAGTGTAATTATTATTTGTATTTATAGGCCACCAAAGTCAAATAACTTAAATGTTTTTTATGAAAAGTTAGAGATTATTCTGAATAAGCTATGTACCAAATCTGATAAGAAGGTAATCATGTCTGGGGACTTCAATATAGATACGCTCAAAAGAAATAACTTGACACTAGACTTTGAATACTTTCTTTTAGGCTACAATCTTAAATTAGAACTACAACAGCCCACCAGGCTGGCCAGTAATACGTGCTTGGATAATTTTGCATGCAACCCTAAATTAAAATGTAAATCCGAAGTACTGGACTTTGCATTGTCTGATCACACTGCTCAGCTATTAGAAGTTAAGGTTATTAAATCATATAAAATAAGTTCATGGCGGATTAAAAAACGCGACCTATCTAGTGAAAATATGACTAAATTCAAAAACTATCTTAAATGTATTTCTTTCTCCGAAATTTACCAAACCGAAAATGCTAATGAAGCATACGATTTTTTTCTGGAGCATTTTCGCATGCTGTACGATCTTTGCTTTCCTTACAAAATAATAACAGTTAAGTCTAATAGGAATATCAAATGGGTCTCAAATGGTATCCGAGTGTGTAGTAGAAAACAAAGATATTTACTATGGAAATACAGACGAGAACCATCAAAATGTAATAAAAATAACTTCAGAAATTACTCGCGCAGGTTTCGGAAAATTATTAAATTAACGCAAAGAGCACAAAATAATTATTTAATTAACACTTCCAGCAATAAATCGAAAGCATCATGGCAGGTTATAGATAACAAAACCCGAATCACTGAGCCTATTTCTCAAATTAAAGTTCAAAATACTACCATTACGGATCCGACAGACATTGCAAACGCATTTAACAACTACTTTATTGACCAGACACAAAATAATATGACGAAACCACCGGACACTACGAATTTGACAAGTAACCCCAACTCAATGTTTATGCATCCAGTAGTACCACAAGATATTATAAGAGCGATACAATCATTAAAAAATAAAAGTAGCACTGGATATGATGGTATATCAACAAAGGTTGTAAAATTCGTATCTGGCGACATCGCCTTGCATTTGTGTCATATACTTAACTTATGTATATGTACTGGAGTATTTCCGAATAGTTTAAAAACAGTTATAGTAAAGCCACTTTTTAAAAAAAACAATAAAGAAGATCTAGCAAATTATAGACCAATTGCTTTAATACCTATTTTTTCTAAGGTTATAGAAAAAATAATTTATGACTCAATTATTAACTTCTTATCCAAATATAATATTTTAAGTGATGAACAAAAGGGTTTCAGAAAAAATAGAGGTATAAATACGGCAGTTTACGATTTGATAAATGTCATATTGCAAAATGTGGATAAAAAAGTACCAGTTTGCGCAATTTTTACGGACATGTCGAGGGCATTTGATTGTGTTGACCACGAAATTCTTATAAAAAAGCTAGACATTGTAGGCATCAGAGGAAATGTACTTAATCTCTTAAAATCATACATTAACAATCGTGTGCAGCACACAGAAATATCTAGAATATGTCCAAAAACTAAGCGCGAAGAAAAATACTTATCTAAGGCTAGAATTATTAGGTATGGCGTACCACAGGGAAGTGTGGTAGGCCCTTTATTATTTTTGTTGTATATTAATGATTTACCTCGACACATCGAACATCCTATGGTCTTATTCGCTGACGATAGTACTGCCTTGATTAAATGTATTGACAAAAAAACATATGAACATGACATAAATGACACTCTAATAAACATTGTACGCTGGCTTGACCAAAATAATTTAATAATTAATATACCAAAGACTAATGTAATGCATTTTTACCAACGAATTCCACCAGAAGTCTTACATTTACAATATAATGGACAAAAGGTTGGCCAAGTACTAGTTACAAAATTCCTTGGCATTTTGATAGATAGCCAATTAACTTGGAAGCCTCAAGCCGAAGAAGTTTGCAAAAAACTTAGTTCGGCTGCGTATGTACTCTTTAACCTGTCTAAAAAAGTAAATATGGCCACAAGGTTAACAGCATACCACGGGTTAGTCGCGTCGTTTTTGAGATTCGGCATAATATTCTGGGGAAATTGTAGTCTGAGGGAACAGGTGTTCAAGGCCCAAAAACGCTGTGTAAGGGCTATGTGCAATTTATTAGTAACAGATAGCTGCGTACCTGTATTTAAGTCCTTAAAGTTACTAACATTCCCATCACTTTATATTTTCGAGGTGGCTGTTTTTGTTAAATCAAATATGCATCTTTTTAATAAAGTGTCCGAAAATAGAAACCGGCCAATCAGGAGACAGTACAAAAATTTGCTAATTGTTAGTGGTTCCGATACTGCCCTATTAAAGAAAAGTATTATATGTATGGGTCCGATCATATTTAACAAAATACCCGATTTAATGAAAAATGAGACACTTCCAGTTTTCAAAAAGAAATTGATAGATCTATTAATTAATAAATGTTATTACTCAATTGGCGAATTTCTGACCGATATGAATTTAAATTAGTAAAATGACATCTTTGTATTCCTGACTTGTACTAAACCATTTATATTTTTAATTTGACTGTATTGACCTCGAACTTGACGAATTTATAATCCCATTTCAGTAAAATCGACATTATATATTGTTTTACTTTTTTTACTTTACTTTTTTTATTGCCTATTTCAAATAATGTACTGAATTTCATCTTGACATGGTAATCATAAATTAATTTGATTGAATGTGTAAATAACAAAAATATTAATGAGTCTTTATTATTATAAGTAGCTAAACTGTTTGCATGCCTTATTTAAGGTAGTTAGTAGAGGATCATATTTATAAACTTAACATCTGTAACTTGTACCTACTTTCTGTGCAAATAAAGAACTATTCTATTCTATTCTATTCTATTCAAAAATGGCTATACTTTTGGAACGGAATAAGATAAGTAAATTCCTGTAAGACTCAAACATGCGTCATGTTTTGGATTATTTAAAAATAGGGAAAAGACAAAATCGCCAAAAACGAAGTTATTTAGTTTTCCAAATATGGGGACGATATGTAGGAGACAGTTGTCAATTAAATTTGAGGGATAGTCAACAGAATTTGTTATGATTTGCTTTCTTATTAAGATTTTACTATCAATTATTATCTAACTAGGAGCGCCCCGCGGTTTCACCCGCATAAGTGTCGATCCCGTGGGAATATCGGGATAAAAGGTATCTTATGTGTTATTCTGATGCTTATGCTGTATTACTGTAAAGTTTCATCAAAGTCCGTTTAGTAGTTTTTGCGTGAAAGAGTAAAAACATCCATCCATACATCCATCCATCCATCCTCACAAATTTCGCGTTTATACTTAATATTACAATATTATAATTATTATTAGGATAGGATGTAAATATTCGAATGCCGCTTTTAGCGGCGGATGTGTCCTACTTTTTACCTATAAGCATAATCAGCCTATAATAGTCCCACTGCTGGGACACAGGTATCCTCTTTGTGAGAGAGAGTGGGCCGTAATGCACCACGCGGGCCTAGTGCGGATGGGTGTGTGGTGTGCATGTCTTCGAATTTTTGGTTCTAGGACGACGCTCGCCGTTTAAAGACCTCTTCATCTTGTACAATAAATCCTACGAAAGAATATTTTTGTTTGTTTGTCATATAAGCGATCATCTGTCACTCATACCATTCTTGTTCAGAACCGAACGCCCTCTATCGGCGCGACGACGAGTTCAGGTTCGCCGAACAAAATAAATGCCACGATCGTTTACATTAGGATACGACCTTTGTCAGTGACAAGAAGCAAGCTTAAAAATGTTCCGTCAGGATAATTAATATGCCAGAGATTAGTTAGTTTTAATGGTTATAGCAGAAAAAAATACTTTGTATTCATGTTGGAATGCAAAATTGGTAGGTACTTGAATAATTAACCGTACAATTAACAGCAATTAGAAACTATTTGATGGAATGCTTTGATTTTTTAATCAAAGAATCCGACGCTTTGGAGAATAAATTCATCCTAATGCGAATACCTATTTCTGCACGATTTTATGAGTACCAAACTCCCTTATGAATTACATATTTCGTACCCATATTTTTTTCTAACCAGCAAGTAATTTCATAGTAAATTAACTTTGTGGAAAAAAGCTGTTTCTAAGGTAGTCTCGGATAACTGTATATTTCCTGCGATATTATGGTAATGTTGAGTGAATAAGATCGCAAATAATCCAATTTTTCTGGCGATGGGTGTTGGTTTTTATTTTACCACTAGCTGCTGCCCGCGACGTCGTCTGCGTGAAGGCTCTACAGTACCAAAAATACCTAAGATGCCAGTGTCGCTATAGCATTTTAAGTAAACAACTTTTAAAATAGCATTAAAATATAAGTTCTTTTTGCAAGCGAAGCAAGTGAAGAGAGTTATATGGGAGTCCTGCTGAGTTCAGTCATAAGATGTGACTGAAGGAAATAGAGAAAATAATTCAGGAATACATTCCAGTACACAAAAGAGTAAAAATACGTACAAAGGTATCATACCTTACAACACTTCCCTATAAACTACGTTGGTAGTTAGGCTGCCAGGTGCCAAAATGTAAAGAGAGTCAGGACTGGTGACGCGGGAGCAAGCGACGTACAGTTGCCCGTGTGAGAAGCAACTCGTCCTGAGGTCGATACCCGCTGCCCTCAGTGTCTGCCCCTGCGACTTATTGATGGTTATCGCGAAGCAAACACTCACGGGGAACTGTACGCGCTTGAACTGGAACGGGAAGTTATGAGGTATGAGGGGAATGCGTGGTGTAAATACTGCCTCGCCGACGCCACAACCCGTAAGAATTTTCGCCTTAATGGTGTCTGTGGAGCGAGATGACTTCAAGGCGGGTCCCGTTACACAACTTCGGAGGAGATAGGTTCCGAAGAAGCATAATCGGGACACCGACCTTCAGCTTGATGGTATGCGCTGGAAGTCCACTTGCTGACAGGGAGTTCAGAAATTCCACGGGATAATGTGTGGCGTCATCTTGCTCGACAACAGTGTTTATCAAGGTGTAGACCACTTCATTCCCCTCAATTTCCGAGAGAATGCATTCGCTACTTGCTGCAGCCTGATCATTTTTGGGCGTCAAAATGGCCCGCTCACACACCCAAGAATTCTGCTGGTGCGGTATACGACTAATGTCCCCGTACACACAGCGAATGAGTTCTTCTAAGCTGGATACCACTCTACCGAGAGAGTCTGGAAGCACCACCTCTTTTGGTAGAGTGCCTTCGCCAAGACTTAGAAGGACGTCGGAGAATTCTTAAGCACGTGCATTGCCGCCGAGCCGAGCTCTCATATTAATGGTTAAGCGTGGCGTACGAACTCGTGACCACAACAAAGCATTCATCTCGTCAGCCCTCGATCTCCGTGTCACCACGGGAAGCGTTTGCCGGAAATCGCCACTGAACAGAACTGTGACACCACCCATCAAATGTTCGTTCCTGCGGATGTTCTGCAGGGTTCTGTCCACGGCCTCAACTGCCTTCCTATTGGCCATCGTACACTCATCCCATACGATCAGAAAGTAATCCTTGAGCACGTGTCTCTTATCGCTGTTACGTGACACACCACAAACAGGCGTTTCGGCGCTTTCTAAATCGATGGGAATTTTAAACATGGCATGTGCTGTCTTGCCACCCGGAAGCAGTGTGGCAGCGATTCCCGACGACGCTACAGCAATAGCAATTTTGCCTCGCCTCCTGACCTCTGCAAGTATGTCAGTGGTAACAAATGTTTTTCCTGTTCCACCAGGAGCATCCAAGAAAAACATTTTACCCTGGTTATGCCCAACGCTTTCAAGGACGATGTCATAAATTTGCTTTTACTCTGAAGAGAACAAAGCGACATGGTCATTTCGTATGGTGGTCATTTCGCCTGGATCGTAATTTGTCTCAACGTTATACTCCCGATTTCCACGATCTTGATGCGGTGATGATTGGGGAGCTGGTAACCTATATTCGATCAGTGGATTGCCGCCGATAGAAATGACCACATCTTGAAGTGAACTGAGACAGGTGTTCAGCACGCGTGCATCAGTTACTTCGACTTCGTCTCCAGTAGGAACATAACTTTTTTGTAATACTTAACACCGCGTTTTTTTTTAATTGTCTTCCTCAACTCTGCTCAAGATTTTGAGGGTTTTGTTGGAACTCGAATTTATCAAAACGAACTATACGATACAACTTTTATGAAGAAAATGAACATTGCCATCTATGAATTTTAAGAATAACTAACTACTAACCTCGCCAACATGATCAAATTTAAATTATTAATTTCCAAAAAGTGTCAACATGTAACTTGATTTGATTTTAATGAAATCTCATAGATGGCGGGCACTGCTTCGAAATTTTCTTTATACTACTTACATTCATTAAACTATGTTTCTCGGCCCAAATTACTTAAATGGCGTAGTTTTCATAGTATAAAGCTAGATAATAGCATGGCTTACTGAAAAACAACATTTAAATATGCGTCGTTAGATTACACGCTGTCACAGAATGCGTAAGAAAAATAAAGATTCACAGCTCCTCCTCCGTAGGTGATAGCGTGATAATATGTAGCCTATATGTTGACCCGACCTCTTTGTAATACTCATGCAAAATTTGAAGTAAATCCATGCAGTAGTTTTTGAGTTTATCCCGGACATACATACAGACAAACAGACAAAAATTCTAAAAACTATATTTTTGGCTTCGATATCGATTGTAGATCACGCCCCAAGTATTCTTTTAAAAAAATATTCAATGTACAGTTTTGACTTTCCTACGATTTTATTATATGTATACATAAATCGGGACATAATTTATTGAGTACTCAGTGTACGCGCTAATTGATTTTAGCAACTTATTTTGATAATAATTGTAACCGATGGTTTTGTTCAAAACAATTGATGACATGCTACTTTGATTTTAAAATGATTTACTTTGTGAAATCACTATTGGTTATTTAAGACAATTATTCTTGTTGTATTATTCGATTACTTTAATGTAAGTCTTATTAGATTTAGCACATTTTAGTATTTTGTATCAAGTAAACACGATGACGTATTTCCGTACGCCATTGGACAGAGTTGTTGTGGGGCGAGTGCGTGGTGGGGACAAACCTTTATAACTGAGCGCACTCGTTTGTGCTGGACAGTCAGTAACAGACAGTCACAGTCAGTGACAGTCAGTGAGAGTCAGTCGGTGTTCGGACTCGACTCCTGACAGAGCACTAGCTCCCGACAAACCTGTCGGTTTACTTAGGTGGCTCTGTCACTATACGAACAGTAATCGATCCTACGATTTGTTCGCAATTACTTTGTTACTGTACTTAATTATTTTACTGTGTATCTAGTTGTGTCGTGTACCTACAGTGTGCGATTTGCTAGTGTGATTAATTAGTTCGTGATATTATAATTTGATTTGAACTGCAAACGGTTTTTCTATTGCGCAATAACCAACACTACACACAGTACGCCCACAGTAATTAATCAAATATGCCTGACGATAACTAGATGCCAATAACCTACTCCTGATCCGACATATTATAATCACATCACACTAATATTATAAAGGCGTAAGTTTGTGAGTGTGTGTTTATATGTTTGTTACTTCTTTACGCTCAAACGGCTGAACCAATTTTGATAAAATTTTGTATAAAGGTAGCTGACACCCTGGAATAACATATAGGCTACTTTTTATGTCGATATTCCCACGGGATCCACACTTATGCGGGTGAATTCGCGGGGCGCAGCTAGTTTAACAATATTTCTTAACTAAAGGTGAAAAATTATTTAACATAAAATCCTAAGCTTTTTGATTATTTTTTTTATATATTATTTATTATTTCTTTAAGCTTAAATAATACGTTTATTCAGCTTACATACACATAGATTAACTTACGTCTGCTTACCATAGGCAGAAAGTTTATTTACTGAAAGTTATTATAACAGGTACGTATATGAAAATTATGATTACATTAAAATATACGATAAAAGCATCAAGATAAGAAAACTGCTCTAATAACTTTTTAAAGGTGCCATTAACTATAAAGTTTCAGGTAATCGACACACATGTGCCAAATTAAGTAATGGCAACACCATTGTTTTATTACTCGTACAAATTAACTTTACCGTTCTTCATTTTAATTTGAAATATAAAAGAGTGCCTGTTAATGGTTATAAGGTGTTCAAATGGTAAGTCAATTGAGCTTAATGGACACAACAAGGACCGTTTTGGTATAACAATACAAATACGTAGGTACACCTAAATACTAAGCCCTTTGTATCCTTCGGCGATTTTTTATCGCGCACTGGAATTTCAATGCATTAGCACCGAGAATTGAAAATGCAACAGTGTATTTTTTCGACGTGTGCTTTGGATGCACTTTGTTGGGATTCAATGCGCAACATCAAAAGGTAAAAAATTAGTACGCGACAAGAAATCGTCGCCCGTGGGAACGGGGCTAATAGGTTCACAAAGTGTGTCAATCCCAACTGCATCAAACATGATACAATATTTATATCTCACGTAAGCGACGCGCGCTTTACTTGTGTTGACCAAGTGTACAAACACGCTGAAGACGAGTAGCCTGAGCACATAACACACATACGCGCGCACATATACACTTCCGACGTCGCCATTGTCTAGGACGATACCGGGAGCTCCTGCGCTTACACACACATATACAGCGTGTTTGTACACTTGTTAACCACAAGTAAAGCGCTTGTCGCTTCGTGAGATTAAAATACTATACCAGGTACGCATTATAAAAAGTGACTAAATCAAAAAGCATTATAGCCGCCCCGAGGTCGTTTAAATTATGTTTATTTTTTTTCTGTTAAACCTACTTCCATGAACAAGTACATACACTTCAAGGATTCTGACTGGAAATCGTTTTTTTCTACAAAAGCAATGTTGTCTTCTTATTTTTGTATCGACAAAATTGCTTACAACAGTACAAAACGCGAATACATAATAATTTGTCAGAAAAGTCAACAAAGGAAGATCTGTAATCAGTTGAGTAGCCTTTTAACTTTTTCAGACGTCCAAATAATAAAGTTAAATTGTTTGTTAACTTTGTATAATATTTTATCTCACGAAATGACGTGCGCTTTGCTTCTGGTTACCAAGTATCCAAACAATCTGCGCCTGTGTGTGTAAGCGCAGTAGCTCTCGGACAATGGCGAAGTAGAAAGTGTGTGTGTATGTGTGTTATGTGCTGATGCTACTCGTCTTCGCGCACATTTTTACAAAGTGTTTGTACACTTGGTTACCGCAAGTAAAGCGTGCGTCACTTCGTTGGGTTAAAAATAATGTAGTTTAATAGTTTATAAAACAACGATACGTCTCAATAAAAAGCAGCAATTTTTTTTTCAAAAACATTTACATACAGTACAGGGCAGGCTAATAAAAAAAAATACAGAACTTAAGCATTTGAAACATTTCCAAAAGAAATTTATTTTACACTAATAAATAGGTATTATCCACTTTATGCCTTTCACATTCCGTTTTTCATTCATGAAAAGTAAAGTGAGCCAAGTTTACAAACATTTTTACATAGCTTGTAAATTAAATTCCATGAACGCGATGTTGACGTCGTTCCTTGTGAAGAGAATTTATGAAATATTTGAAGAACAGGAACAAGTATCCGATTTTGCCACGTGCCGAGAGAAAACTTATAGGTACATTTTATTTAACAGAGATAATTTATTAATCCTTTAATATTTTTGGCGCTTTGGTAATCGAACAACTTTTAGGGCGAGTCAGTTTCACGTGTAGTAACTTAATTAGTGCATTATCTTAATTTCCCCTTAAGCTCTGGCCACACAAATGGCAAATCACACTTGAGATGCGCCTGCGTGCGACGATTGTTTTAATGTTTAAACGCTAGTTTAAACATTTCCATACAAGTTAATTGACGCAATCGATGCGACCGAACATTATTTCGCATCCCACGCGGGATTCGCTTCAGACCATAATTATTATGTTTAGCAATTGACATTAACAGACTTATAAGATGAATGAGGCACTCCCTCCCTAATATTGGTAATTATTATGTACATAATTTATAGCTATAATTTTGTAATTAGCAGTAATATACATCATCTTCTGATGTAGATTAACAATCCGGATTATACATATTTAGGGGACCCCCTAATGAAGACGATCCCTTATGTCAACATTATGAAGCTATAGAGGTATGAGGAACAGAGGGTAAAGTTCACTCATACTCTATAGAAAAGGGAGGATCCTCCGACCAGACTGGTGTTGTGTCTGGCGGGCAACTGCCCGATGATTCATGTCGGGGTGTTGTATCTATGCTAGTTGCGCGGTAAACTCTGCTTGCGAGATGCAGGATTTGCATGACGTCAATATGACGCGTTGTTCGCATATGGCGTTATAGATACCGCTACAAAGCTTAGGAAATAATTAAGCAGCGAGGGTATGAGCAGCATTGATGTTTTTTAAGGAAAATGAAAATGATTTTGAACCTACTCAATCATAATGTAACTTTAATTAAGCAATACAAAGTTAACTTGCCTCTTCCTAATTCAATCAATTGATAATAAATTACGCAATAATTAAAAAATAAGGTAATTACGATGATAAAATCTGATAATCAAAAACATGAATAACGGTCATAGTTTCCACAAAATCTATTTAAAAAAAGCTTGTGAGAAATTATAAAGCAAACTATTCGTTTAAAGTGTGGAAGCTAAATCAGTGTTCCAAGTCAGATTTTTCTATCTTAATATTTTTACAAGAGTCCGTTAGTAAAATTAAACTATTTCTTGCTAAATGCTCTACCAGCAAACTTTTAGCAAAATCTTCCTATTTAAATGCAAAGTGCGCTTCTGGATTATAAAATATATACTCTGTACAAAACTAGTCGTGCTAACAGATACGCGGGCGTGGGTATTTTTTAAATTAGCCATATCTATTTGAAGTGCATCGTGGAACTGGTTAACTATGTGTTTTGTATGTTGGATTTTTTTTCTTTGTTTGGTGTTTATTTTTAACTAGCTTCTGCCCGCGACTTCGTACGCGGATCCTGTTGCTTTTGCCAGCGACAACGGGGTCGTCAAAATCGAAGATCTGAAACGTCTGACGTCGAATTCTATGAGCCCGGTGACTGGAAAACAACGGGATGCGCGAGATGATTCGAGACGTTCCAGATCTTTCATGTTTGTAAGTCAACAGGAAATGCCCATTAGACTAAACAACTTTTGCTAAGACGTCGTTCCTATAGATGTTATAGTGTCGCTGGGCTTTGGATTTCCAGAACAGGTGTTCCAGATCTTCAAATTTATTCTCACAGCACAAAATACTCTTCACGTGGAATAATTTTTGCTATGGCGCCATTTTTATATCTCTTATACTTTACCTGGTCTGTTGCGGTTCTGCATCAGGTGTTCCATTTTCCTAAATAAATTATAGCCTTTATGTTGCCCAGACTTAATGCCTACACAACAAAAAAATCTTTTATTCTTTGTAACTCTAGCATTGTATCTGCCCCGATGTCCAGTAGCGGGTCGTTTATAAGCATCAATCACAAATTTATAACTGTTGCTTTGTCCAGGGGGGATAAATTCTAATGCAGATTTAAAACTGTGTATGTAGGGATTTACTTCATGCAACATACTTTGAAGCAGTGAAATCAGACTATTGTTCAATTGCGGAAAGTTTTGCTTTCTAATATTTGCCTGATCTTGATAATTGGATACGAAATATATTTGGAGAAACTTAGGGTCATTTTCAGGCAATAATGAACCAATAAGGTGGTAAACTTGGCCTTGCACTTTGAATGTGGGCATAAATGGGCCTTCTGAAATCTGTTTCGCAACAAAAGATGTCATTTGAAAGGCATTATTGTACAAACGGATGTTGTCCAAGAAATGTTTTGACTGTGGATGGTCACCGATCAGCAGTGATCTTAATATTTCTGGAGCATTTTGTAATATTTCAATATGTACTTTCTCACCTGAGCAACATTACCGTTTGTTTCTTTTTGCCATTTAACAGCTTCACAAAAAGTACAATTTTGAACCATACCTCCGATGGCGGAATATGTGGCGTAGTCAATCATAGGAGTACACGTAAATGCACTCCGTTCCTTATCAACCCAAGGAAGGTTGCCATGCCCTACGGCTATATCTTGAGACACATCCGATTCTTTAGATGATATCGACATTCTGTTTAGAGAATGTCGAAGTCGATCAGAATTCAAACTTTCGTTGCGCTCTTCTGCTGTCTCTTCATGCCGTACTCCAGCAATTCTTTCTCTCTTACTTTCTAACTGATTATGAATATTTTGTTGTGTGCGTGTTCGGGACAGCGTATGATAATCTCGATCAGCAGTTAGTCGCGCATCACGTTCATCACTCGTTTCTAAAGACCTGTTAGTAGATGTGCGAATACGCTGAGAACTCAAGCGTGATTCTGTATCGGTAAACGTTTCCGATTCGCGAGACAATGCATGTCGCTCACGATCAGCGGACAGTCGCGCATCACGTTCCGCACTTGTCTCTAGAGACCTAGAAGTCGATGCGTAGATACGCTTGGAACTCAAGCGCAAGTCGCTATCCGTGAACGTCTCCGACTCGCGAGACAATGCATGACGTTCACGATCAGCGGTCAGTCGCGCATCATATTCTTCACTGGTCGCTAGAGACCTGGATGTAGATGCGTAAATACGCTGAGAACACAAACGCAGGCGTGCTTCGCGATCTCGAATTCGGTAGATTCTTGGGATCTTATGATCATCAATCTTTTAGCTCCTTTGGAACATTAGGAAAGATTTGACCTCTTTCTAGGCATGGTTATAGTTTTATTGTGAAGATATCTGATCAATTAAAATCTAAGTGACTGCCCTCCTGCGTTACCGGGTAGGCTACCGTGTCACAAAGATACTCGTACATGGAAAAGGAAATTAAACACTCACATAACATAAGCCCGAAGGCATATTTATTCGATAAAATAAAAAAATAAATGGGAGTTTTGGCCAGTAGAGTCAAATTTTCAATGATATACCATCGTCATCGAAAATCAGTCCTAAACTGTTACCGCCTTCACCGCGTGGAGGTACTCCCAGCTTATGTTATTTTATAATTATACAGTGAAATTAGTGATAGCTTTGATTTCCACATCAGACGTTTCTGATCTTCGATTTTTTTAAATCAACAGAAAATGCCCATCAGACCGAACAACTTTTGCTAAGACGTCATTCCTATATGTGTTATGGTGCAGCTGGGCTCTTGGAGTTCCACATCAGGTGTTCCAGATCTTCAAATTTATTCTCTCAGCAGAAAATGCTCATCACGTGGAACAATTTTTTCTATGGTACCATTTTTTTATCTCTTATAGTTTAGCTGGTCTGTTGCGGTTCTGCATCAGTTGTTCAAGTTTCCAAAATAAATTATAGCCTATATGTTGCCCAGACATAATACCTATACAACAAAAAAAAAATCATTCAAATCCGTCCAGCAGTTCCGAAGATTAGCGTTTACAAACAAACAGACACACAGACAAACAGAAAAAATTTTTTTTTTGGATTCGTGCCCTATTACTGTTTCTACACCCCCCACAATTATTTTTTTTTTAATATCTTCAATGTACAGACACAGTTTTTTTACTGTTTTATTATATGTATTATATTATATGTATAGATTTTAGAACACTGCATTTGCATCGTATCTCTTCTGCATAGCAACAAATTCTAAATTTAAAAATAGACAAAAATAAGGCATAGAATAGAATACTCTTTATTATAAATGTAGGAATTTCACAATGGGGGCCTTATCGTCCTTAAAATGATCTGACATGGTTTTGCTCGTGGGCTTTTGTACTAAAGGTACCTACTATTAGTTATTCTGTGGTAAAGGGGAAATGGCTGCTTATTACCATGCCAAAACCATAGTTATTTTAACGATATACAAGTAAATGTGATGTAATACACCAATACATCGCACGTGACTATGCATAGTATTAACAGTAACAACTTTGCATATTGGTATTGTCTTTTCCAAAATAGTCCACCATTTCGTAAGTACCATTTTTGAGTGCGAAAAATATAAATAAATAAATTATACGATATCTGTGTCGCTAAAATTTGTTTTAATGAAATTAGCACAAATAGTGAGAGGTTAGATTTACGATAAGGCCACTAATAAAAGGTAAACAAACCCTTGGGCATTTTAACCCATTTTGCCCACGACTAGAAAAGGCCAAGATTATGAAATGAATGGAAAATCAGTAGGTACCTAGTACCTGGTTACTTTGTTTTCTATTATGTATTTACTACTTACATCAATATGAGGTATGAACATGGCAATAATGATTAAATTGCATGGAAATTATTCAGGCAATTCGTCATTTCGTATATTGGTGAGTCTAGGTTCATAATGAATTCATCCATCTTTCAAACTACCAACAATAACGTTTCAATCATATCAATATCTTTATGTACTAACATCAATTTACTCATTCAGTATTTCAATCTTTCCAAGCCAATATTTCAGATTTATGGCCGATTAAGATTATGTAAATTGACTTGAACGACTTCATAGCATATGAAACTTTGATATAGTTACCCAGTAACCGCATTTATTGGTTGTACGTACGTTTCTCGATACCCAGACTTGCTGATGTTTGCATAAAGTTTAGAATAATTCTTAAATGGATTTGTTCTAGTAGCTATGTAAGGCGCTGGCCACACAGAAAGGACGTAAGACGCAGACGGGGCGCGGGCATTTGTCTCTACCGCGTCTCTTTCATACAAAATGTATAGAAGCGTCGCGACTCAAAACATACAGAACAGACAGGGCGCGGGCGCAACGCTGGTACTTTTGCGCCTGTCCGCGACGCGCCCTCGTCTTACGTCTCTTCTGTCTGGCCTGCCCCTTAGGATCTTCTAATTTTAAATTGCCGGTCCCTCCACTACTTGTTGCATACACATTTCAAATGTTTGTTTACTCACAATCCGGCTGTCAAGAGAATGCGTTCCTGATTCCTGTCAACGCGACAAAGTAGGTAATAAAGATCAAATTCGCAAAACACGTATTCGTTTCTATCAAACTGACAGGTGTCAAGAAAGCAGTATCTCGTCGAAAATTAGACGATCTCTACTTGTTTTTAATGTTCATAAGTTAAAGGAATTGAGGGGCTTGTGGCTAAGTAATATCAGCCGCACTGGCCAATCGCTCAGGTTAAGCTAAGCTTGCCGCGGTTGGTCCGTGGACGGGTGACCATCTTTACATACCAAGACCCCTCCTTGCCTCGGAAAGCACGTTAAGTCGTTGGTCCCGGTTGTCATTCGTGGATCTTTCACAGTCTTTACGGATCGTCAGAAGCCCGAAAATCTGACAACCAGTCTTACTAAAGGGTATCGAATACGATGCCCTTTAGAGATAGATAGGCAGTCGATCCATGTAAAATACTGGTGTTCAGTTGCATCCAGTTAGACTGGAAGCCGACCCTCACATAGTTAGGAAAAGGCTAGGCAGATGACGATGAAGTTGAAGGAATTTACTCTAGGAAATCGATACCTAGTTATGCGGCTAACACACACCCACTTACCACCGCGATATACGCGACGAAACGTACCCGAGGTGGAACACGATACTCTTTTGTTTTTATTCTGCTACCGCTTTGTCACTTGTAAGACCGCATTTACACCAAACGTACCGTCAGGTCAGCCACCGATTGTCAGGTGAGGGCCTAAACAAGTGACAATCGCTTTCAAAGCGTTTCGTATTTTTGCAACGGCTTTTTACAAGGTTAACAAGTTTTTCGGTAGTTTTCGTCAGTCCCATATGTTTGACTAAGCCATCATTATTATTGCATATAAAATGTGAGTTTATCTAGGCCCTCAGTCTGACTATAGCATGTAAAGCTGGTAATAGCACACTGTCGAGTCGGTATGAACGAAAAGTTTTTGAAGTGAAAACTTCTTTAGCGGCGTTGAACACTTTTTGTAATGGGTAAAAAATGTTAAACTCGCGTCAGGGCATCGCGTCAGGACACGTGACCGTCAGGAGAGATTCCTCCCCCCCCCCCACCCCTATTTCTACGGCGGCGCCAACCAAAGTGAACCATGTGAGACACGACAAAGATGGCCGAAGAAAATGACATTTGACGTACAAATGTTTGAAAAGTCAGTTTCGTAAACGTACTTCGAGGAGCCGCAGTTGTATTTAATTTATTTTGCACTTCTGTTTAACCAATTTAGTTTATTATTATATACCTACCTACAATACAAAATAGAAGCGACGAAAAATATAACGAAGCACATTATAGCAACAAGAAATACTGTGGGACATTGCGCTTTTGTGTGAAAACAATGCTACCGTGTCGACCACGGAAGTTTGTTACACCCTGCAGGGAGATGCTCCAGTAGGGTGTGGCTGTGAAGCTATGTTGCAAAACATGCTCCACGTCCTATCCTGCCCTATTTGTCCTACCCAAAACATGCAGTCAAAGTGACCTCTGCGCTGCCACCGACGACAACGTGGAAGTGGCAATATTTTGAGCCAACAAGATCTAAAGTAGTCGTGCCCGCGACACGAAGAAGAAAAAGAGAAGAAATTGAGCGAGTAGTTCATTAATAAAAAGCTTGTATACAAATATCAGTTTATTTTTATAATACTTGTACGCACCGGGACTTACAGCTTAGTACGGCTGTTATTCCAAATGCATACAGTGTGGCTAAGTTTGTAACAATTTAGCCTGGTATCTATGGTTACCTCACCCTACTGATTATAAACCTCCAGCAACTACTTAACACCCTAGTTATCCTAACACCCTAACCTATCATACAAACCTACGGGAGACCTACGGGAAGAGACAGAATTGGGGTAGGAATAGGGGTTTGTGTACGTCGTGCAATGTGTACACAGGAAATAGTTCTGTCATTGCCGGTCCCACAGACTTATAGAACTAGTGATGGCTAAAGGTGTCTTGGCCATAGTGAGAGGAATTATGAAAGATGAATCAAACTCTACTCCAGCTTGATGACTAATTTATTCATTTACTAATTACTAATTTATGTGGAACGAATGTATGTCGCTCTTGATGCTGACGCTGGCGTATGTAACTCTTGCCTGTTCACGGCTGCACAATACTCTAAACTCTAATTTGGCTTCTAAAACTTGTGCAAGCAGAACAACATTTTTAAAATGTTTGCTTTTCATTTGCCATCTGTGCCATCTCTTCTGTAGGCCGTTTCATTTTCTGCTATTCTTAGTAAAGCACCACCCTTACTAGTCCTATTGACCTGAAATACAAAATTAATGTTATAAATTCTTTCTCTTCATTATCTTATTTATACTGATTTAATTAATCAGTAGCGGCATCAAAATAACAGTCATTATTATTCTTATGGCGGGTTTTTTTTTTTGTTACAATGAGTTTTGTACAGGCAAACGAAGTTCTTCGTAAAATTGTAAATTGGATAGGCACCTAATTCGTAAATCATGCCAGGCTGCCCCTGTTTAGCGTTAGTGCTTGTGTCAGTGTTTTTATTTTCTATTATGGAGACCTCTCCCTGACCAATTCTTCCAAAAAATCTAAGGATTAGAAGCAAAAGCAAGCATAAGTATAAGAAATTGAGAATGTTTACAAAACATAACTTACTTTGAACACATTTTAGCTGTAACAGTAGGTACACACCTTATCCTCCTCCAACCAATATTCAATTCTTTGCCCTTTATTGCAACTAGTCTCCGGTCTTAATTTCATTTATTTTAAATACAAAAAAAATATTCAAAAGTTTTTTAGTTTGACACATACAATATCAAATTCATTCATTGACATATTCATATTGTTTCCATGACGACCATGACGTTGTCGCGTCAAAACTGTTGAAACTGTAGACAATAAATTAGTTTTTCACACGTAATAATGTCTATGGACACAAATATTCGGTTCGTAGACAGATATTCTCGTATGCCGATTTAATGTGTTGGCTAATTTGTTGGATGACTTCATTATAATGGCAACATTTAGAAGTTGTAGGACATTCTAGTTATAGAACGTTTATGAAGCGTTTATGAATACAAAATTTTTATCAAATGTTTTAAAGGCCTATTGAGCATTTTAACTAATGAATGGTTTAAACCTTCAATAGGCTTTTTTTATGAATAAGACCGAAAGTGTTTAAAATATGGAAATTGAACAAAGTGCATCTATTAATGAAAAAAGTGACGCAGAAATATTGAAAAAAAATGAGTAATATTAATTAAATGAATAATTGATTTATTTCAACGTTAATATTCAAGTTTTCACTTCTGCCGGCACTCCCGGAGTGCAAACCGTCTTTTTTTTTTATGGATAAGCACTAAACTGCGTCCACCAATCCGCACCCCACCCACACCGCATCCCACTCCCTCTCGCAGAGAGGAGGCCTGTGCCTCAGCAGTGGGAACATTATAGGCTGATTAAGGCAAGTAAACTGCGTTAAGCTCGCTCACAATCAGCATCTGACAAAACGTTTGGTGTGAACTCGGCCATACAAAGGAAATAGATAAATTTATTTTGTCTACCTCGTGAAATTTGAGTAGATACGTATCATATTTGTTACTTACACACGTTGTCTAATGTAATAAAACAATTCATTATTTTCTACTTGTTGTTAAGATACTCCTGGGAATCTTGCGTTGCTTTGTATATTTAATAGTAGCACAGAATCTTTATTATTGAGGACCCAGGTTATAATATAGCAATACATTTCTGCATTTATATCTCGAATCCGTATGGCGTACATAATAAAGATTTATTCTTTTCTATTCTAATAGACCAAGTAGAGTATTATATTTATTTTATATTGCCTATGGCATTAAGTCCGCCTCTGTACATTTATGTGCTTGAAGTATTAAATAAATAAATAAATATTCTATGTTACACAAAGTGCCTATTTAAGTGGTTAGGGTATCCATAGGAATGTTGGTTATAGGTTCAAAAAATTCAACCATCATTGAACAGGACTCCGGAGGATTAATATAAAATTCATACAGAATTCTCTGTACTCAAAGTCAAAGTCAAAGCATTTATTTCAAATAGGCACATAAAAGGCACTTTTGAACGTCAAAAATGATCTTAAAATAGAATTGATTCTAGTCGCCCATTCCAAAAGGTAGTTTTCGTATGGAGAAGAACGGGCAAGAAACTCCACCGTTACTCTTTTAAAATGTTTAGGTACAATATTTTGCATGGGTACATTAATTATATAATAACATGTGAGGACGATGCACCTACAATAAAATTACTATACCACAATAGGTAAAAGAATTAAAAACGAAACCATGACATATAAATTAATTATCTGATAGATACATGGTGCTCACATATTTACAAACATGGTACAAGCAAAACGATTTTAATTAAAAAACAAAATACAAGTAATAAGTCAGGGTGTGAGTAATAAATGTAAAAAAAAGAATTAAAAAAAATTACAATTAAATTAGCAACCAGTTTGATTTTGTCTAGACTCTAGATTGTCCTATGGAGCAGAACCAGCATGTTTCCAAGCGTTCTTATCTTGGATATAATCTTCTAATTTATAGTATGCTTGTTTACAAAGTGTACGTTTAATGTGAGTTTTATATTTTCTTTCATTTAATTGCAATATATCACAAGGTATTTTATTGTAACATTTAACACAGTACCCCATAAACTTTGGCTAATCTGAAAAATGGTTGATGTATTTTGTCTTTATTTCTTGTATTAAAGTTATGTCTATCGCTTATTTTATTAAAAAGATGTAGATTTTTTCTTACATACATAATATTTTCATAAATGAATTGGCAAGGTACCGTCATAATATTAATCCTTTTAAATAGTTCCCTGAGAGATTCGCGGCGACGTCGATTATAAATGGCTTTGACAGCTCTCTTTTGCAAAATAAAGATGGATTCAATGTCAGCAGCTCGACCCCATAGTAAAATGCCGTACGACATAATGCTGTGAAAGTAGCTAAAATAGACTAAACGCGCGGTTTCTACATCTGTTAACTGTCTTATCTTCCTAACAGCATAAGCGGCCGAGCTAAACCGCCCCGCAAGAGATGTTATGTGAGGTCCCCATTGTAATTTCTCGTCTAGCGTGATTCCCAGGAAAACCGTTTGATCAACAAATTCTAGTTTTTCTCCATTCAGTATGATGTCACATTCGCTACTTCTAACATTTGGTAATTTAAATCTAATGCATTTGGTTTTCTTTTCATTTAGTACCAAATTTTTTACCGTAAACCAATCTTGGACCTGAAGAATAGAGTTATTCACGTCGTCAAGCACTGCACTTGAAATCATTCATATAATCTATGTACTTGAAATAATTCGTATCATAGTTATTGCCAACACGTGCTCTGAAAGCTTCACGTTTTGCAAGGTCAAACAATTACAATTCCCTTTTGTTTACTTTGATTTAATACTTGGAACCTTTTCGATGTATACAATGTGTTCCAAAAATGTGTGGCCATATTTACCCTCTCACAGAGAGGAGGCTTGTGTCCCAGCAGTGGGAACATTATAGGCTGATTATGTGTGTATATTTACCGGTGCGGTACAAGCCAACAAACAGAATAACTTTTTCCATTACTTTAAACCAACATCGTAATCGCAAAAAAATAATCAGGTGTACCAAAAATTTGGGTCGAGTAGCTACTAAAGTTTTTTGAAGTGAAACTTCTTTACGCACGCTTGACTTGGGGAGTAATCTGGCGAACGCGTGACGTAAGCGTTACGAAAAGTGTGATCGGGCGAGGCGAACGGGAGTTGAGTGGGGGATATAAGCAAGAGAAAGCAGTGCGCGCGCACATTTTCTTTCTCTCTTCCTATCATAGCCAAATACGTTTGAAGTTTCACTTCAGTCGTGTGGTCATAAAAGCACACTCTATTTTTTTTTTTACGGGACAGCTAGTAGATACTTTTTCTCGATTACAATGTTGGCCCCATGGAGAAAGTGGTTCAGCTTGACAGTCTGTACCACCCTTAAATACGACCACTCATTTCTGTAATACTTAGTAATAACTAGCTGCGCCGAAAATGTCGGTCCCGTAAGAATATCGGGATAAAAAGTATCCAATGTATTATTCTGATGTATAAGCTATATTACCATAAAGTTTCATCAAAATCCGTTCATTCGTTTTTGCGTGAAAGAGTAACAAACATCCTCACAAACTTATTATTTACATAATATATTACCAACATATTTACAAGTATTAATGAATCAACTAGGTCGTTCATAATTAGTACTGGCATCTCATACTTAGCATCAAATCATGTGTATATTGTAGCGGTATCTACAAACGCTACATGCGAACTACGCATCATACTGACGTCCCACAAAATCCTGCATCTCGCAAGCAGAGTTTACCGCGCAACTAGCATATATACAACGGCCCGACATGAATCATCGTGCAGTTGCCCGCCAGAGACAATACCCGTCTGGTCGGAGGATACTTCCTTTTCTATGGAGTATGAACGAACTTTACACCCTGTTCCTCATGTCCTCATGTCTCTATAACATCGACAAAAATTATTTGATTGCCTACAATTAAGTACCTACCTAACTTGTAGGTAACATGTTTTGTGGCTAACATTAATACAATATTATAGAACAAAAATTGTAGACAATTAAATGAATTCTTGTCAATGTATCGCGCAACCTGTTACCTCCATAGTAACAGATTCAGTACATGATTCTATACCCCAATGTGTCGAAATTTTTCATCGGTTATTAAAAAAAAAAAGACGGGTTGCACTCCGGGAGTGCCGGCAGAAGTGAAAACTTGAATATTAACGTTGAAATAAATCAATTATTAATTTAAAAAGCTGACAATCTTAAAATAATAATATGTACAAGTATATAAAAAGGGAAAATCCACCACCACCACCACCACCAGCACCACCACCACCACCACCACCACCACCACCACCACCATCACCGCCAGCACCACCATCACCACCACCACCACCACCACCATCACCATCACCATCACCACCACCACCACCACCACCACCACCAACATCACCACCATCACCACAACCACCACCATCACCATCACCATCCCCATCCCATCCCCATTCCCATCCCATCCCCATTCCCATCCCCATCCACATCCCCATCCACATCCCCATCCACATCCCCATCCACATCCCCATCCACATCCCCATCACCATCACCATCCCCATCCACATCACCATCACCATCCATCCATCCATTATCGTGTCTCACTTAGTTCACTTCGGTTGACGCCGCCGTAGAAAGCGAGGGGGGGGGGGGAAATCTCTCCTGACGGTCACGTGTCCTGACGCGATGCCCTGACGCGAGTTTCACATTTTTTACCCATTACAAAAAGTGTGCAACGCCGCTAAAGAAGTTTACACTTCAAAAAATGCTATTCCATACATTTTGAAATTAATTGCTAAGCTAATTGACTACCAACTTAAATTGGCCATATATTCAAAACACAACAACTGTCAATCTTTGACAGTTAAATAAAATGGCTATAACATGGCAAATTGGCTATCAATTTGCTTAACAATTAATTTGCCCGACTGTAGGTACATTTGCAAGCTTGAAACTTGTATCAAGTTAGACATAAGCTTCAACTTAAGTAAGACACTAACGAGACACCTCCTGTTACTAATTCACGAAGTTTTCATAGACTGATTAAACTTTTACTTAAGTAAACATACGATGTTCTCGTACCTCATGAAGACTACGTGAAAGACAAACATGGGAAATGCTTCTTAAGACCAAGTTGCGTGAAGTAAATATACCTAGCGATTTTATATTTATTTAGGGATCAATTAAATCTTTGTGGGTTTAGTTAGTAAGATGAAATGAAAATAGAACATGAACAAGCGCAAGAGTATTCAGTTCTTGATATTCTTGATATTTTAGTATGGTTAAGCCAACGAATAGCCGTTATACTAATAGATAAGAACAAATGACGCCTATGTTCAGCGGTGGACTGCGATCGGTTGAGTTGATTGATTGATTGAGACCAACGAAATAATGCTCTATTTGTTTACATAAAGAGAATTAAGTCGATTGGGAGTAGAAAAAGTTCTCGCTCGTTTGGTCTTTAAACCGACTTTTACGTTTTTTTTTTTTAATGAGAACAGAAATATAAAGGGATGCTAGTAAAATCCTCTTGACAGAACCATATCCAGCAAAATATGAACAAAAGTTTAGGGAGATAAATGGCACTAAAACTAAGCAATATATTATATAGAAATTTGTTACTTTGAAATTATATCAATCGTTTATTATATTAAGTGATCATTATATCAAATAAAACTATAGGTTCAGTTGTTATATCTTGTAAATATTAGAGGTTTTGTAATTATATCATATAGGTATTACTTACTCTCTATTTACTCATAAGGGTTCTGTATAGAAGGAGTTGGAATTATTTTAGGAAAGTGTCCTAAGAGTATGTAAATGCTACGTGCTTTCGTAAAAATATGATAATCGGGGATTAGACACATTTACTTAGGAGATAAGCCTACCTACCCACTTTGTAAGTGGGTCATATTAATCTTTGCTTGCGTTTGTTTTTAGAAAGAATATAATAGAATACTCTTTATTGTGTACACCATATAAATTACAGACATAAATATATAAACTTATGAAAGAAGCAGATAATCTATACTATTTAAATAATAAGCAGAGGAGTTTGTTTGAACCTGCTAATTTCTGGAACTACCAGTCAAATTTGAAAAATCGCCATAGTGAATATTCAGACCTTTGATATTAAACAACTGATTATTTTAATCTTGCTTGTAGAAGAACTTAATTTTTTTATAACATAACATCACGCCTTGTGGGAAACAAAGAAGGATTGGGTAGATGTTTACCTAAAGTGTAATATAGATACACCTCTGCCCAATCCTTCCTCCACACCCCCAAGCACCCCCTTTCTTCTAACTTTAACATAATTGGCTTAATGTGGGTGTACCACGGGTGTACCCACATTAAACCAATTTTGTTTAAGTTAGTGTAACTCATCTGTAAAATAAACCACATTTAATAGCTTACAGCTATTGGTATATTATATGTCCCAAGAAAATTTTACTGTCATTTATTCAAGCAAAAATTTCCCATTTTCATGTTTACAAAAATAGATTGATGCGAGCTCGATCCATTTTCGGAAACCAATATCAGAATGGTTTGCTTGAATAAATGACAATAAAATTGTCGTGGCACATTTAGTTTAGGAGATTCACCAGGTACAACAGATTAATGTTCAGTTAAATTTTTAATTTAGACGACTGATGTGCGCTGATGACTTCTGAAGTCGCTTAAATTATTGTCAAGTAAAACGTGTACGTTAAAACTAACTAAACGTTTACGTTAAATTTATTGTTTAATCTATTTTTGTATTGCCTATATACACTACATACAGGGCACTACATCATACAGACCTACATGTTTTTATTGATTTAATATTATCAGGGAATACGATAAATGCGACTTTGCGCTCAATTCAATCGAGGTACCCAGATTCATACTATAGAAGAGAATACTCCTAGTTAACATACGAAAAAGCTCATTTACACCACATGATGTCCGCACATATTTGCAAGTTTATCACTAAGCAGGCATCTACAAGTCGTAGATCACATCACCATAATAAGCGCAGAAACGATCCGTAATTACAACCTGGACTAGACAATAGCCCTTTGGCATGTACATGGCGTCCCTTTGTTCCTTCGAAGTCAATTTATTTTCGATGCACAAGACTTGTCCTCGTGTTGTAGGTAAAACCAGCAAACAAACAGAAAATTTGCGATGAAAAGTATGAACGTGAGTATTCTAAAGTAGGTACTAGCACACATTTTACTTAGGTCTCCGGGACGGCAGAAAAGATATAAAAAATACCAAAGTACCATGTAATGTTCAGAAACTGTCTCTAGAAGAAGTTTTTTTTTACTATTAATTTATAACATAATATTACATCGTCTTTTGTGTCGCTTATCTCTTTATCCTTTACTGAAACATGTTTGTTCTCTCTAAAATTCAATAAGAGTGGTTTTTGTTCCAAGTTTCCCCTTACTCAAACTTCAACGTTACTTCTGGATTTTTAAAATGTAACTGGCTGACAAACATTTGATGTGAGAGCATACAATTGACGAGATAGCAATTGAAAAAGACTACCTACTTTCTATACAAAGACGTATGGTACCCGTTAATTCGGAGAATCTTCATTATACAAAGGAGGAACTTCACACCTTGTCCTTCCATCCCCAAATAGTAACGATATAGACAGCGAACCTCCAAAACTCTGTCTTTACACCCGAACCTCAAAAGACAATTTTGGAGCGTTATTACGCCATGTCGAAGGCTTCGCATATATGCATCTGAAATGTTCATAAATACACAGGCACATACCATCATTGACGTCATAATTCATTTTCTGTTCTCCATTTTGGTTAGACATTACGAACAAAGACAATTTTAGGGCGTTATTAAGCCATGTCGAAGGTTTCGCATATATGCGTCTGAAATGTTCATAAATAGACAGACACATACCATCATTGACGTCATAATTAGTTTTCTGTTTTCCAATTTGCTTAGACATGGCGAATTTTGCAGTATTGTGTTAAAAGCGACATTGCAACAAACGTGACTTTATTAATTAGGGGAGAAGAACCTTTAGCAGATTAGTTTTCGTGGATTACTAGGCACTGGCTAACATATCATATTTCTGTGTGAAGTGCGTTTAGTCTGTATCAGCATAGAATTCGTTATGAGGTATATTTTTCGACTCATCATACCTAAGCGTTTTTCTTAAAAATAGAGTTGCGTGTCGAATTACACTTTGTACGAGCTTTAATTAGTATGCAAATACATTCATAGTTTTTAACTCGTGACTTCACATCGATATTCATCAGTCAGCGTTACTGACATACGAATTCCTCTTTGGCCTACTAGAAAAAAAAAAAAAAACACATTTCATAGAGCTCTTCAAATCGAACGGACGAAAGGATTAAAAAAAAAATCTAAGTTAAGTTTGTGACGGATTGGGTATACAAACGTTACACTGCAACCATAATAGTCTGATTGGTTCCCGAGATTTCATCTGTTGTTCTATATTTAAGAAGAGAAGCTGAAACGTAGGATCGAATAAAAAGTTAGCTATTAAAATCGAACCAGTTTTCATACCACATGAGATTGAAAGCTTTGTCTATTAATTTTATAACAGTTTGACGAGTTAAGTTTGTGTCTCAGCTCCTCGTTAAAGTTATTTTTAGGGTGTTATAATGGGGGTACATAAAGAGTTTTAAAACAAACAAGAACATATTTGACCATAACAACACAGTCATGAAAACCAAATAAATAAAAAGTAAACGCGTTATCCTTAAATCTAACAGCTCTATCATCACAATTAAATGACGTAAGAGGTAATTACAATAAAAAAGCGTTAAAGATCCATTAAGACTGTCATGAAACTAAAGAGGCATCGTACAACTCGGAAGAAATGAATCTATTTTTTCTCCATGTCCTAAATATGTATAAATATTAGATTTAGTTAATTTAACAATGTTAACGTTGTTTGTTGTGTTTTTATTTTATGTTGTTAATAACAGTATAAGTAGTTAGATTCAATAATATGTTTTTATTTATGTAGAATATAAATATTTGTAGGCTTTTTTGCGGTGAACATACACACCTACAACATACCTACTTTCCTCCTGAAGATACTTTCCTTTCTCCTTTCCTTTCCAGAACATACTTTTTACCTACCAACTTTGTAATACATTCTACGAATAAACAACTTTGTCTCTAATAAGCGATCATATGTCACTCACACCGTTCTTGTTCAAAACCGAAACCTCGAAGCACCGTAAGGCATGACCAGTGCAAGAGTGTACAATGCTACACTCGCTTCGTCTCTTATTGTCTCGCCTCGCCTCGTCTGCTCTCCGTTCCGAGTCGGTTTTTTGTGCGCGTATCAAAGGGTCTCGCTTACACTTGCAAGGCTACGCGTGTGCGTCACTGTACACTCTTGTGTCGTTCAGTTTAGCGCAAGCTTTCTAACCGCGTAGGTAGACGTTCGACTTTACCAATTTGAGGATTAACGAAGCTGAACTAAATTTTATGGAAATATATCAAACCGAGCCTTATTTTTGTATGGTATTGTGCACGTAATTATAATAACTGATAGCGCATAGGGTAACAGCTGCCGTAACTTGTAACGCGTCCATCTTCTCGGAGTTCGCAACTGTACTGAATAAACGAGAGTGTACAGGGTCGGTCAGGTGTCAGGGTCGTCACTCGACTTCTCGCGCGAGTACTCTCGGCGAAACATGGAAAGAGCACTCGTCGAAGAGTGTACAGGCCATAATGGCACGAGGACGAGTTCAAGTTCCGTCGAACAAAATGAACGCGACGATCGCTTGCATAAGGACACGGCCTTTGTTAGCGACAACATAAAAATAAGCTTAAAAATGTTCCGTCAGGATAATTAATGTGCCAGTTAAGAAGATTACTTGTATTAATGATTATAGCAGAAAATTAACTATGTATTCATTTTAGAATGCAAAAAAGATACTTAAATATTGGACCGTAAAATTAACACCAATTCAAAACTATTTGCTGGATAGGTTTGTACAAACACTTTTACACGTCAATCATAATAATATTTTATAAAAACTGGATGAGGTTGACGTTTCCTATCTTTATTTTTTTTTATCAAATCATTAGATGCTTTGGAGAATAGTTTCATCCTAATACGAATGTTTCTGCACGATTTTATGAGTACCAACCTCCCTTATGAATAACGTATGTCCTAACCATAACTCCCTTATAAATAACGTATGTCCTACCCATATTTTTTTCTAACCAATTAAGAATCTCCAGCATAGGGAATCGTAGTGTATCATCAAGTGCTGTGTAATCGCCTGGGGGACTGGTTTAGGGGATTTTAGTAGAACGAGCGAATTATGTTTGAGGAAAAAAAGCTGTTGCTAACGTAGTTTCAGATATCTGTATATTTCCTGCAACATTATGGTAACGTTCAGTGAATAAAATCGCAAATACAGGATGTTACGGAAAGGGTATATCAATACAAACGGGTTGAAGAGTGTATCTGGTCTAGAATCTCTGTACAAAATTTCAGCTCATAAGCAGTAACTTTGAAAATGCTTAATATTTTTTTATTTCGATAGTTTATTAAACTGAAATCATAATAAACGTGTCACCGCACTACGAGGGTCATTATCCATTATCTGTAGTGTGTCTGTGCGCCTAGTACACGCACATCACGCCGCCGCGCGCCAGTGCAGCGCCATGATGTCGAAATAAAAAAATATTAAGTATTTTCAAAGTTAATGCTTTTGAACTGATATTTTGTACAGAGATTCTAGACCAGATACACTCTTTAACCCGTTTGTATTGATATACCCTTTCCGTAACACCCTGTGTAATCCAATTTTTCCGGCGATATGATTGGGTTTTTCATTTTACCCTTTTTATGTACTTGTTAGGGTACCCATAACTGTATTGAGTTGAATTGAGGCCGTCCTTTATGGCGTCATAAGATGTGGTATAATAGTACATTATGATACATGTGTGCTATGTTGATCGTTAAACTCGAGGCGGTATTATTCGCGCGAGCCGTAGGCGAGCGCGATAAGGTAGCCGAGAGTTTAATTATCAATGCACACGCGTATCATACGACGTTTTTCAACACACTTGTGAGGAAAAAAACAGACTTGTATTGTTAAATATTAACTTGTATGGATAATGGCGGGCTTGGTTTGTCATTCCGCGCGCCGCGCTGAATTGCGCGCGCAGGTTTACCCATAGAGTAAGTAATGGTCATTCCTACACCTGCGCGCGCATTGCTAGCGCGGCGCGCGTTTATTTACTTAAATGCAAAGACAGAACCGATATACAGCCTATAGAAAAAATATAATAAACACAAAATAATGTTAAGACTGATCGTAGTGTTGTCGTATGTCAAATTGTAGTTTAGTTAGTATGGAATTAGAAAGTACTATGTGCATAGTGAATCCGCAATAATAGAACGCCAGTGGTCTTTTCCGTTTGGTTACGGGAGGGATGACGGAAAATTATAAGGTGCATCCAGACAGAGCGAGCCATGCGCCGCAAGTGCTTTTTTTTGTATGTTAGATGCCTCAGCCTGAGGCAACCATACATATAAAAAAATAATTTGCGGCACATGGCTCGCTATGTGTGGATGCACCCTTAGGTGAATGCGCAGTGGAAGACCGCGAAATTTTTTTTTTTTTTAAGTTTTTTACAATTCGCAGGTCAGTATCAGGTTGTATCTTGATCAAAATGTATATTTATATAATAGATATGTATTTAAAGAATTATAGTCATTAGAATCATTAATATATCTATTTAAGTTAGATTTGTTCCCTAAGAACTTATCCATAAGAGATTTGTTCTTATGGAACAAATCTAACTTAGAAAGATGTATTTAATGATTCTAATGATTATAATGCTGTAAATACGTATCTGTTATAGTCGCGAATCATATTTTGATCAAGATACAACCTGACACTGACCTGAAAATTGCAAAAAACGTTAGAAAAACTTAATTTCGTGGGCTACAACTGCGCATTCATCTTACTTAAGGTAAATAAATTTT
Organism: Amphipoea oculea; assembly: GCA_945859645.1. Taxonomy (NCBI): domain Eukaryota; kingdom Metazoa; phylum Arthropoda; class Insecta; order Lepidoptera; family Noctuidae; genus Amphipoea; species Amphipoea oculea. Next base: position 11,282,249 of record OX243876.1, read on the forward strand.
AGTTCATCTTGGGACCAAGGACAATTCAGACTATTTAAAAAAAAAGTAAAATATGGCTCGCGGATTCTTTTTGGCATGAAGTCTCTGAAGAGATTAAAAAAAAAAACGCACTTCTCCGACCTCCGACTAGTAAATTAAATAGTTATCTGTGGAAATAAAGCACAAGTACCGTAACGTAAAGAAAAAGCACGCGTTTGTAATACACTGCATTATGGATCTAAAAGCTGTGCATTAAGAGCCATTTTACGAGCAAGTGTGTTGAAAAAGTATTAACCCATTTGATATGAAAAAGGTCTCGACATTTGTATTCCATTGAAGTGTTGGCACATTGAAACACCTTATCTAATAGCAAAATAAATCCGCGTAGTAACAGGGAAACTCGCGTAAACAGCTTCTTATATACCTCATAATTATTATTAGTGCAACAGTAACTTATTAGTCTGTCTGTCCTTTTCTTACCTAACTGGCTGAACAAATTTAGATGGAATTCGGCATACGGATAGGCCATGACCTGGGTTAGGATATAGAATACTTTTATCTCGGTAATATGGTAAACTGGTCGTCTTGCTGACCATGGTTTTATTGTTGTTATTAGTAGTAATAACTTGTTTATTTATTTTTCTTCGATGGTCCTAGTTTATCATTTGTGACTTCAAGTGACAGCTATGTAAACAGAACCCAGCATTGCATATATATGTAAGCTGTTACGCCCTTTATACCTGGAGGCTTTTATTTGGTCAGTAAGTTTTTTTTTTTTTGGTTATATTTTTAATTTTTTTTTTTGCTTGAGTACGTGTTTATTGTATTTGTTGGTATATTGGCGTGGCTAGTTAACCTATGGCAAATAATTTAATTTAAGGTTCTGTGTCCTGTAATGTTAATTACTTTGCATACATAGTATTGTATAAAATTAATTCTTTTCTAACTGAACAGACAGCTGTGCTGCTGGGGAGTTTGTTCCGCCACTTCTTCTCCCCAGCGAAAGCACTAGGAAGTGGCGAAGGGCGGGCGTTTTGGGGGACTGTCTTTTGTAATTTTGACGTTCGAAAAGTGCTGATTCTCAGCCTAGTTTGAATAAATGACTTTTGATTTTGATTTTGATTTTAATAGGTACGTTCCCGATGAGATTATCCGACCTCCGATTGAAAAAAAAGCTAGTTAATTTATGTATCTACCAAGGACAGGATAACGTTAGTTGAAAAACAGTTTACATGAAGAAATTAATTGCTACCAGTTTGAGGACAAAATAAAATAAATAGTATATCTCAATAATTACTGTTTCGTAAACAAACAAGGAAAACACCGTCTAGCACTGCGGAGGCGCATAAAAACTAAAAATAAAAGAGCGATCTAGTACAAACTAATTGCATTTTGAACTACACTGACGGGGGGCAGAAGTTTTTAACCCGGCGTTGCGTGCAAAACTATTTATTTCTCCCTTTGGGCTTTGCAAAAATATTTATTTTGCGAGTAAAGGCACGTGCAACAAGAGTACAAGCAAGTACCTACTCTTGTTTGCTAATAAGATAAATTTATGTTAGGTTGCAAACCGTTCAAGAGCTGTCAGCGTCATCATTGTTGTGAAATTTTGACACTAATAACTCTTGAACGCAGTTTAATTTTGCTGATCACGTTTAGTTTCATTAGTGAAGTTAGCCGTATGTGAACATGACAGCACGGAGGTTTCGGGAGGTATCCCGAAACCACGTTCTTGAGCACGAATTTGCGGATTCGAACTTAACACGTAGCAATGTTTTCTAGTTTTATCATAGTTATACTGACCAACACTGAATGCTGGTGACGAAAACATCGCAAGGAAACATATACATAGAATGGTCTAATATTTCGTACTGGTTTTGAAAAAGGATGTCTTGGGCCTGCAGTGGGACAACCTTAGCGGGTCGTCTTAGGGGCGGATTTAATACTATAATAGGTCACACGGCGGTGCTGTGGTAACACATTGACCTTGAGCTGGCCTAGCGTAATAAAGAGTTTCAATAAAATAAGATACCAGCGGATGTGTTACCACTGTCTACCATACGTAAGACTACACTTATCGAGAGTTATCAGTTAACATGACACATAAAAAGTTGTCACTCAACATAGGGTCCCTCTTTGTGACAATCAACTGAAGAAGTTTGACCTTATTTAGACACATCCTGAAGTACAGACGCCAGCACATCAAGCTACTACAATCTCTCAAATTTCTTTAAGTAATAGATTTTCAACTTTATCGCTAAAACATAAGGTTCAAAGTTGATTGGGGAAATTTGACAGTTTCTGGTACCTTGACGTGCTGGCGTTTGTACATTGTCCTCTTATTTTGAAAGTCCTTGTAATGTAATCGTGTAGTTAAACAGCTTCTTAGTAACCACTAACACTAATAAAAATGTAGGTAACTCTCAGTGGTAAGAGTTTATGTTGCTTTTATTTGATAGCCTACTTTGAAGACAGGCATTTTAATACTTATATGAATTAACATAGTGACTAGCTACCCAAACTAGTAAAGCACGCCATATGGGCATGGAATACACCATAACACTGGTTGTGTTATAATTATCTTTTTTAGAGACAGGTCATTGACACTGAATGCATAAACTTGAAAGACTTTAAACCCAAAAAAATACGACCCTCTCGATCATATCTCTAATGAGTACAAGAAGGCCGTTTTTAAAATGAGTAATTATAATAAATCACACTGATAAAAATCGACAGGTAACAAAAATCGCCAAAATTAAAAGTGCTATAAAACTGTGTTTTTATACATCTGTAAACTTGGCAAAAGACAATATTATTAGAAAGTAATACAATTATTTTAATATAAAATTATATTAATAGCACACATTCTCGCAATATAATTTTAGAAACATTTTGAATCAGCCAAAATTACATAAGTTTCTTATTTGTTGACGCTCCAGGCAAATGAGAAACCTAATGCAAATATTAAGGTTCCCAGACTACAGAATAAACAATTCACAAAATAAATAAGTAGGTAGATTACATGCTTTGCGTATTTAAAGAGATTTTTTTTTTTAATTCTTTTCTTCTTGCTAAATTTAATCTTTGACGTAAACCGACTGCATCTTTAAATTTTGTTTAAAACAACATAATTCTCATATTACGTACGAATGACAAATATGTCATGTGAAGTGCATAAATGTTGTTTTTTGCATACATGTGCATAACAAACTCTTTTGCTGTATTTATTTTATATTTTTATTCAGTAGTCTTGACTACAGGTCTCTGATACTTTTACTTTAATAGGCAGTCTTTTGTAGTACCTACTTGACAGGACTGTAAAGCGTCATAATTTCATGATTCTGCTTTCAAACTTCATAAACAGCATAGAATGTTCCCACTGCTGGGACATAGGCCTTTTCTCTGTGAGAGTCACGTTTTCGATTTTTTGATTCAAGGATTGCCGGTTTCCTCACGATGTTTTCCTTCACCGTCTTGAAAGCAGTAGTGATGAAATGAAATACACAAAGTATACATTGAAGTGCCTGTCAGGGTTTGAACTCAAGGGCACGCCACGATAGTGGCGATAAGACCCCTCTTTGAGGAGTGGCTAGAGAGGCGTCACGGCGTCCTCACCTATCGCCTGACGCAGGTCCTCACCGGACACGGATGTTTTGGGAGGTTCCTGCACATCATCAGGCGGGAGGAGACGCCCGGGTGTCACCACTGCAAGGATCGCCCAGAGGACACGGTGGAGCATACGGTGGAGGTCTGCCCCGCATGGGCGGAGCACCGCCGTGCCCTCGTAGAGGCGATAGACAGCGGCGGCGACCTCTCGCGTCCGGCCCTGGTTCAAGCCATGGTCCGGGGCGAGAGGGAGTGGGAGGCGGTCACCTCCTTCTGCGAAGCAGTCATGCTAGCGAAGGAGGTGGCTGAACGGCTGAGGGAGAGAGCCTCACACCCCAGCCGCCGCGGGAGACGCTCCGGGCGTCGGGAGCCGCGTGACGACTCCCGGCCACCGTAGGCGCGGGCCTGCGGACGGAGAGTAATGGGTAGCTCACCGTCCGATCAGGACCAGGCCCGTGCCGGACGGCGCGTTGTGTTCCACGCGCACCTCAAAGAGATGTCAGCAGAAAGGAAGGGGCCTGCCAGGGCCGAAGCCTGCCGGGGGTGCGGGATTGTCCGAAAGGGTTACCGCTACCCCGGAACATAAAGGGCTAAGGAAGGAACACGGATGGGTTTTAGTCAGTAAGAGTCTGACACTCCCTTCGCTCCACCCAGAGCGGGAGGGGTCATTTGATGATTTCCCATCCATAAAAAAAAAAAAAAAAAAAAAAAAAAAAAAGGGTTTGAACTCACGACTTACAACTCGTAAGTTGGGGCCGATACACACTGAGCCACCATAGCTCAAACTCAACAAATTTTAATGGCATTTTCAGACAGCAAATTCTTTACCTACAACATTCCGCTGTTCGAAACTGTTACGAAACTTGACTTCGAAGCCTCTCTCTCGTTAAGCCTATTACATTTTGGCAATAGGCTCGCCCTTTATAGTCAAAATTATTGGCGAAACGTGAAGATGGAACAAAATATACTTTGGCTGCTTAATGAAACACGTGGAAGCAACCACGGCCACCCTAAACCAGGGAACGAAGTGACGGTCCCTTTTACTATAATAATATAGTATGTAGTTCGTTGATAAGCCTTATAAATCTTTCTTTCCTAAATCAAACGAAAAAGTACTTAGTCAGAGTAGGTACAGTCAGCCACTAAATACATTACGTACTCGATTTACACTGTTTCTTTTACACATCATCTGAAATGATACAAAACTATATGATACATTGCTTTTTGCGTACCAAAAATTTTGAATCAGTTTAGTTTTATTCCAATATTTTTGTCAATAATTAAGATAAAAAAAAAACTGATGTTCATTGATTTTTACCACAGGAAATATAATGCTCGAACTAGTTATGGATCTGATTTGCATTAAGCTTCTTTTATTAAAATACGAATTTCGACCTTAACCCTAGAAACTTTAGATATCAAAATTTCTCAAAGTTCTCGACTAACAAACGTCATGTAATTATAAAAATAAATAGAAGATTTACCCTTTTCTCATCAGAGTTCAGTGAAATAGAAATAACGGGCACAGACGGGAAACTGAAGATTTCGGCAAAATCTTAGAACTTTTATGAGGTCCGGAAATAGGTGTAAGGATAATCTGTTAGGTATGGTCTGTCTAATCTTAAGGATTGACTGAAGTAGCCTTTCTAAGAAGAGTGGAGCGTAAATAAAGGATGGAGGGTTTTGTTTTTTTTAGGGAATCACATCACACTAATATTATAAAGGCGAAAGTTTGTGAGTGTGTGCGTGTGTGTTCGTTTATATGTTTGTTACTTCTTCACGGTCAAACGACTAGATAAATTTTGATAAAATTTTGTATGGAGACAGCTGACACCCTGGATTAACATATAGGCTACTTTTTATCCCGATATTCCCACGGTATCGACATTTACGCGGGTGAAACCGCGGGGTGCAACTAGTAGTTTATAAAACTTATTTTAGGGAAAACCGTTTTTTAAATAAGATGAGAGAAATAAAATAAACGATTAAGTCTTCTTGCAGTAAATGTTAATAACCGTCTGTAGTCAATATGTTTTTATCAACCACGTTCACATTCTTATATTTTTTCTTAATAAAAAAATAATTACTTAAATTATCCAAAGTATTTGCTCAAGTTGATGAATGTGTACGGCTTTTTTCTCATAAATTATCCTTAAGGACCGATACTAGTTCAGATTGCGAAAATTGCCTTAGCATTAACGGCTGTAGTTCCAACAGTTCTGCAGTTTTCACTTTGAAATTAATATACGATAAAGATGAGGACTACTGCGAGGTGTCATCGGTTGCGAAAACACGATTGCATACAATTTTCTCGATACAAAGAAGTCTCAAAGTTACCTCTAAACCGCAAAATAAAAGGAGAATATTCAATGAAAATTTTCAAATTAGGCCATGAAAATTTGCAAGCTAATCAAACTATGCATAAAGCAGGTGTCATAGGTTCGTTTTTATTTTTTTAATCGTTAAATTTAACGTAAAAAGATGAGATCCGAAATATCCAGCTTTATAACCACTCATACCTTGAACCGCTCTGCCGCCCGGCCCCCGACAGGACCCCGATTCAGTACTTGTCAGTACCGCTTCGGCTATCAGACGGGGAACCCGTGTCACTTTGCTTGCGCTCAAAAGACCCGATTGACAACGTTTTATGTTCTGAAGAAATTATGTAATAAAGTAAAATGAAATATAGATGTAAAATATAAGGCCTCGTATTTTTATTTTTTCCAAATTTTGTAGTTTTCATTCATAAAATAATTTTTGAAATGGTTTAAAATCGTAATCTCATGTCAATGTCAAAACATTGTCAAAAATTTAGGGAGGTAAACGTACCTATTTTAGACAGTTCCCAATGTGTAATGGTGTTTTCACTATATTCAGTAAAACTATTTTTATAAATAATTTTATCTATTTATTGATACAGGGTGTAAAAAGACTTTAGCCGTCGTACATCAAACTAAGTAACATTGCACAAAAGATCTGTGACAAAAGTAATTGCTGGAAATCGACTTTAATTTTTGGTGTAAACATTTGCTGTATGCGCACTACCACAAACAGTAAATTTTGCACCGGCATGTAACTATACAGGGGTCCTGGAGGTATTTAAAGTTGTGTTATAATATCAAAACTTGTTTTCGTAAAAAATATCAGTGAAAGTTGTAATTTTGACCTTAATAATAATATCTCCGTAACCAGAAAGTTTCTAGTACAAAGAAATGATTACAATAATGGAGAGTACAAGTGACTCTCGGCTCGTTGTGTCTTTTTAAACCCGTTATGTTGTAATAGGAGACCAGAAACTATGATCTGCATTAACTAATTTTGAAAAAAAATACAGTCGGCATAAAATTAGCCAATTTACACAAAACCTTTATATTCTCTACGGTTTTCATTCATCGCAAGTAATCACAAATTACCACTGACAGATTTTGAGAATTAATTATGTACAGACGCCAGCACATCAAGCTACTACAACCTGTCATATTTCTTTAATAGATTTTCAGCTTTATCGCTAAAACATATTGTTCAAAATTGATTGGGAAAATTTAAAAGTTTCGGCTAGCTTGATGTGTTGGCTGTGCTTGATACATGTAATTTTTTTTGGTTTAAGTTAATACATTTTTGATCAATATTCAGCCCGGAGGCTGAGTTGTGCCTCTTTTCGTCTTCAGCCTCCGAGTCGACGCAGATGCTAAACGATCTTGGCACGGCAAGCCTAGAGGTTGGACTTCAGATGAATATGTCAAAGATGACGAACAGTGCGCATCGCAGGATCACTGTGACGGGTGTGGAGGTCGAATACGTTGATGAGTATCTCTATCTCGGGCAAATAGTCTCTTTCCAGGCAAGACAAAACAAAGAATTTGCAAGACGCACCGAAAATGCCTGGATGAGCTAATGGGCCATGAAAGATATAATGAAGGGTGATCTTCCTTTGTCCCTTAAGAGAAGACTCATTGACGTGTGCATACTTCCCATCCTCACATACGGTGGTCAAACGTGGTCTTTGACAAATCAGCAGAGGTCCACGCTCGACGTTTGCCAGAGGGCTATGGAACGGAGTATTCTGGGTATCAAACTAACGGATCGGATAAGGAATACGACCATCCGTTCCATCATAAAGATAACTAATGTCACTTGCAACTCCAAAACAGACCAGGTCTCGATAAAGTCAGAAGCTTGCTCATAGACCACAAACGTAAGACAAAGGGGCCGGTTATACTCTACTGATACAAAAGTAAATAGCCTATTCACAGATATCACAAATTCTTATAACCACGCATTCGGAAATCACGACAACTGTCAACCTTATTACTGTACTAGCCAAAAAAACAATGAAGATGTTACTTTAATTTTGAAAACGTGCGCTATTTGGAATAGAATAAAGTTTATAGTGAATACTGTAGCAGCTAAAGCTCGAAGTTTGATGCACAATACTGATAGCAATAAAGTAGAATCCTTCAACAACATTATTGCTAAATTTGTTGGAGGGAAACGTATTAACTTTTCCTTACGTCAGGGCTATGAGTCGAGATGCAACGCTGCTGTAGTTTCATTTAATACAAAACGCCCTCTCTCCACTCTACATAGATCAATCTTGGGGAAAAGCACCAGACCACTAGTGCTTCAATTAGAGGAGAAACGTTTTAGGAAACGTAGGGGTGTGTTTAAAGATTTAAGAAAGGATAGAAAACGAAAAAAAATTAATAACAAAGAAAGTAGTAAAGATTATGGTGAACATTGTCAAAAGCCAGATATGACCACTTTAGAGTACGATCGCTGCAAAGAGGACTTTTTAAAAAATTTACCAAGCTCAGAAGAAGACAGAAGAAACGTTGAAATATCAACGATTCTTCAAAGAGATTCCAGTGAGTGGTTAGAACTTAGAAGGAAACTTCTTACAGCCTCTAATTTCTCCAAAGTGGTCAATAGACGTCAAAATTCTAGTGTTAAAAATTTAGTTAAAAATCTTATATATCCAAAAAATTTATGTCATGTGCCGTCCATAAAACATGGAATAGAAAACGAAACAACCGCAATGGAACAACTAGCATCACAACTTAATATTAAAATAGAGCCTTGTGGTCTTTTTATTGATAAAGAGTTACCTTTTCTAGGTGCAACTCCGGACGGAGTTGTGCAGGGAGAAGACACAATAGTAGAAATAAAGTGTCCAATTTCTGCATTCAGGACTTCGTTGGACGATGCAATAGATAAAAAAAAAATAAGGTTTTGGAGGAAAACGAAAGATGGACTTTCCATAAATTTGAAACATCCTTGGTACATTCAGGTGCAGGGACAACTACACATAACTGGGAGAAATACATGTATTTTTGGCGTATGGTCAGGATGCAAAAATCATATCAAAACTGAAATTATACAGAAAGACGATCATTATTGGGCACAATTCATGGAACCTAAATTAACAAATTTTTACTTATCATACATGTTACCAGAGTTATGTGATCCCAGACATACACGGAATATGGAAATTAGGGATTTAAGGGAATTCACATAAATGTTCTTGCTTTCGTCATTCTCCTCCTCTTGATTCCTTTTTTTTTTAATTTAAATGTTTTCATTAATAACAACTTATTTTAAAATTCGTTCTATTCTCCTCCTCCTCAAGTCGTACTCCTCATTACTGAGGGTCGTGATCCTCCCTTGAAAACAACTTTTCCCTGACGATGTTTCGCCATCTCTGTCTATCCTTGGCCAAGTGAAGCGCATCATGAAATTTCGTGTCAAGAGAAGAGCTTATCTGTTCAGACCATCGCAATGGGCTGCGACCTCTTGGTCGTTTACCATCCACCTTGCCGGTAACCATCAGTTGTTCGAGGTTATTGTGTTCTATTCTAAACCATCGTTAAAGCCAAAATGTATGAAACTTTCTAATCTTAATAAGCCGACTTATATGTACCAGACGTTTGGGGCTGAAACACTACGGCCACAGGGTCCGAGTGCCCACTTAATTATTAGAGAAATCGCCAAGCGATTGGTCGACTCTTCACGTGACCAGAGGACTAGCCTATTTTTTGGCCAAAGAATCAGCAAAAAGAAAGTAATTTTAAGGCCGGTGCTCACTGACGGCATGGCACGGCGTGCCATGGCAGAGGATTTTATTACTAATCAAGTTATTTTAAATCTTATTTCAATGAGTTTAGAATTCATGTTACTTTATTTCGATACCACGATGCCGGGAAATGACGCTACGTGCCGCGGGACGCTGCGGCATGACGCGACGCGCCGAGGGATGCTGCGGCATGACGTGTTATGCCGTTTCATTCCACGTAATGCCGCGGCGCGCCTTTGCATCCCGCGGGACGTGTGGGTCACTTTGTGTCGAGGAATTATGATTGCTAAGCTGGTTGAAATAAGGTTGAAACTTGTGCAGCGGTCATTTCGGTTAATGGGGCGCAGTCCAGTCAGGGCGGGCTTTCAGCAGGATTCCACGGAACGCCACGGGATGCCGCAGCACAACCTGCCGTGCCACGCCGTCAGTGAGTGAGCAATGGTCTTTGGTCGGTCATAGAACACTAATGCAGTAGGTATATTGCGGATTTCGCGGTAAACTTTGCTTGCGTGATGTAGGTTGTGATGTCAAACAAAATATTGGTGTAGTTCGTTTGTAGACGTCGCTACTCAAATATTATGTATAAATAACTTTGTCTTTGCTTTGTATTTGCTATGCGAATGATGAGCGTCCCATGTTTTTTTTGTTATTATATTATTATTTACCTGTCCATTTAAAAGAATTTTATATATACTGCACATACAATGTGAAAGCTAATTTTTATGTGAATGTAATAAATGAATGTTAAGTTTAATCATTTTATTTCTTGACATCCTTCCAACAATAGTACAGTTCACCCTAACTGAATCAGTATGTCAGTGCGAGTGGGATAGAATGATACATAGCGCGGGGAAGTGGGGGCAAAATCTGAATTTGAGCTGAACTATTACAAGCCCTTAAGGCGAATGTTTTCTGAAAGCTTTATGAACTTAGGCGGATCACACACTGCAACGCGCCACGTGACTGGGCGCGGGAAACGGAGCCAAATACCCCGCGCGTTTTTATTGAATTTGTAAGTAAAAAAACACGCACGGGGGCGCGTTCGGCGCAGAGAACGCGCCCCCGCGCGTGACACGTTTTAGTGGGTGATCCGCCTGAACCCTTTATTTATAAACGTTGTCTAAAGTTAAGAGACTTTATACGTCAAAAATATTTGGTTAGTGTCATTAATCATCACTTAACTTTAAGGCTGATTTTAAAGTCACGCGTTTCAGCAGCGCCGTCGGAGCGCGCGCGCTCGGATATGTATTGGGGTAGTAGTAGCGTTTCAAATTCGCGCGCTTGAGCAGCGCCGTTCGGTGAACGCGAACGCGCACTGTTCAACAGCGCGCTGCCCAACGGCGCGTCTAGCGGCGTGACTATAAAACCAGCCTAAGCAACGTTTATAAATATACCAGCCTGTAAATTGGCACACACACATTGACTGTAGAACAAAATGCTTTTTCTCATCCAGTATACGTTATGTCAAAGATTATCTTTAACCCCCTTAAATAATGTTTTGTGGGATCCAACGCCAAAAATATTAAACTGGGATTCAAAAAAGGGATCCAACGAAAATAAATCACCCATTATATCAGATAAATAGTTAGACACCGCTTTCTCTCTTTCAGTCGTCAGTAATTTAATGTTTGAAAGAAGAAGACAAAGCACCGTATAACTATACAGACGCTATACAAAGTTTATTAGTCAAGGGGAGAGAGTATTTAAGGGCTTGTAATAGTTCAGCTCAAATTCAGATTTTGCCCCCACTTCCCCGCGCTATTTATCATTCTATCCCACTCGCACTGACATACTGATTCAGTTAGGGTGAACCGAACTATTGTTGGAAGGATGTCAAGAAATAAAATGATTAAACTTAACATTAATTTATTACATTCACATTGTATGTACAGTATATATAAAATTCTTTTAAATGGGCAGGTAAATAATAAGTAGGTATAACAAAACAAACATGAGACACTCATCATTCGCATAGCAAATACAGTTTACATCGAAATCCGCAATATACCTACTGCATTAGTGTTCTATGACCGACCAAAGACCATTGCTCTACCGCCATATATTTGTCACCATAAGACATCGACAGCCAAATACGAGCCGGCGCTCAGCTCACTGACAGCGTGCCACGGCAGGTTGTGCTGCGGCATCCCGCGGCGTTCCGTGGCATCCTGCTGAAAGCCCGCACAGACCGGACTGCGTCCCATTAACCGAAATGACCGCAGCACAAGTTTCAATCTTATTTCAACTAGCTTAGCAATCATAATTCCTCGACACAACGTGACCCACACGTCCCGCGGGATGCAATGGCGCGCCGCGGCATTACGTGGAATGAAACGGCATGACACGTCATGCCGCAGCATCCCGCGGCACGTCGCGTCATTTCCCGGCATCGTGGTATCGAAATAAAGTAACATGAATTCTAAACTCATTGAAATAAGATTCAAAATAACTTGATTAGTAATAAAATCCTTTGCCATGACAAAGCCTTAAAATTACTTTCTTTTTGCTGAATCTTTGGCCAAAAAATAGGCTAGTCTTCTGGTCACGTGAAGAGTCGACCAATCGCTTGGCGATTTCTCGAAAAATTAAGTAGGCACTCGGACCTTATGGCCCTAGTGTATCAGCCCCAAACGGCTGGTACATATAAGTCGGAATAAGATTAGAGTATCTATTTGCGCTGTTTGAGGTTTTCTGCACCCGCAGTAATCGCACTAGCACAGCCAACCGTAATAGGAAGATGGGGTGGCGCAAGGTAGTCGATACATGTTGCATCACACACCAAAGGCCGACCTAACTTCTAAGGCATTATGGTCAATCTGTCTGGTCTTTTCCAATCGTCGCGAGCCATTGGGTTCTAAAACAGCTGGCAACCCAGCACTGTCAAAAGCACGCAATGGTTATAACGCATAATAATACGTCATCGGAATGACTGATGTCCATTATAAAGTTTCATACATTTTGGTTTTAATAATAATAATAATAATAATAATAATAATTCTTTATTTGCCAAAATGTAGGTGTACAAAGTAGTATGATCTTATTATAGATGTGGCCCATTTACATTCTACCATTACATGTGGTGTGCAAATACTTAATTACAGAATACATTAAATTATTAAAAATGTTACAAAATGTCTGATTAAATAAATAAATTGCAAATATTTAATTTAAGAATACATTACATACTTAATTGAAACATGTCATAACACTCATCTGCTACCAATATGATTGTAATAAAATGTCAGATTTTATATAATAATAGAAATGTCCATAAATATTGTTAGAATGTCAAAATACAAATAATAAATGTCAAATTAAAAATAAATAAAATATAGTTATTGTACAAACCAAATTTATTGACATTATTTTCTTTCTTCGACATGTGACATAAATTCATTAACCGTGTAAAAACATTTTTCCTTAAGCCACTGAATCAGTTTTTTTTTAAACATAAGCAAAGGTAGTTCTTTAAAGGCGTTTGGTAATTTATTGTATACCTTAATAGCCATTATATATGAATTTCTTTTATATAAATCGAGCTTGCATTGTGGCAAGCAGAGCCTATGTTTATCTCTAGAGGCAACATTCCTTTTGGTTACATCTCTATGCTTAATGAAATTTTCTGGATGTTGTCGTACTAATTAACGGAGGTTTAGAATAGAACGAATTTTAAAATAAGTTGTTATTAATGAAAACATTTAAATTAAAAAAAAAGGAATCAAGAGGAGGAGAATGACGAAAGCAAGAACATTTATGTGAATTCCCTTAAATCCCTAATTTCCACATTAGGTGTATGTCTGGGATCACATAACTCTGGCAACATTATGATGGATGAGTAAAAATTTGTTATTTTAAGTAGGTCTCATGAATTTTGCCCAATAATGATCGTCTTTCTGTATAATTTCAGTTTTGATATGATTTTTACATCCCGACCATACGGCAAAAATACATGTTTTTCTACCAGTTATGTGTAGTTGTCCCTGCACCTGAATGTACCAAGGATGTTTCAAATTTATGGAAAGTCCATCTTTCGTTTTCCTCCAAAACCTTCTTTTTTTTAATCTATTGCATCGTCCAACGAAGTCCTGAATGCAGAAATTGGACACTGTATTTCTACTATTGTGTCTTCTCCCTGCACAACTCCGTCCGGAGTTGCACCTAGAAAAGGTAACTCTTTATCAATAAAAAGACCACAAGGCTCTATTTTTTTAATATTAAATTTGATGCTGGTTGTTCCAAGGCAGTTGTTTCACTTTCTATTCCATGTTTTATGGACAAGATTTTTAACTAAAAATAACTTTAATTTCGGAAGTCGGTGGCAAAAAATTAATATACAAATCCAAAGACACCGACATCCGAAATTAATGTTATTTTTCACTTTGTAGTATTTTTGGGAGTCGGTTTTATTTGTCAAAAATTTTTTCAAGTGAAACTTCTTTAGGCGCGCTTAACTTGGGGAGTAAACTGGCGAACGCGTTACGGAAACGTGTGATCGGGCGAGTAGGGAAGGTACGTATTTATGCGACCGGGTTTTTACACCAGGCATTTGCTTCCAAGTACGCACACAAGTACGTAGGTACTCAAATAGTTCAACAACCGCGTTTGTTTTCGCAAATGCAATCATGCTCCTTATCAGTAAGAGCACAGAATACTTAATAGTACCACGTACAGAAAGGACACTCCCTTCCTCGACCTCATATCAGATACCGCACCTCACCCCGCACTTCGAGGTATTCGTCGCCGACTCTTTAGCAAGGGCGCTCGCCAACCGCAGCGCTGTATTGCTGATACGAACACACAATTATGCGATTTAAAAGTTTTATTTTAGTTTTAATCACGATGGTTGGATATTGTGATGCTTTTCCGATTTCGTATTTATATAAACTGTTTGTAAGATTTCGCATTTTTAATAACATGCGATTTAATAACCGATTATTTACAGATAAGTCATTTAAACTAAACTATTTTAGTGTTTTTATTTCATTACGAACCCAACTATATAAATAAACAATTGAACTACATGGTCACTTCATAATAATGCACACGTTCGGGCAGCGCCACCGCCGTCGTCGTTCGGTTCCCCGACACAAATTGCTTTCCGCGCCAATTTTTTTACGCTACTAGATTTCACGCACACATTTGCACGTACAAAAACGTCATTTGTTTATGTAGTAGTAATAGGTAATTATTTTGCGAGCGTTGTATGGAGTGTCCGAGGTGTGGTAAGAGTCTATGGAACAATTTCGTATGCAAGTATTTTTACTTTAATGGTTTATAAAGTTATTTTATTTTTAATTATAATTAAAAATATACCATTAAATTTCTGATGCCAAACTGCATTCAGTGATGGATTATTTTTTATTAAATAGTTTTTGTAAATAGATAATAGCTTCATATTTGCAATAAATTACCACCGTTGTGTCATCGCGCTTCCCTTTCTTTTCCTACCGAACCTACGGTCCTGCATGCGGCAGCAGCGGGCAGCATTAGGTATATGTGTTTATTTCCTTCAAAGGAACTATCTAGTCTCAGTAGTTCCTTCAGCTTTTGCAAAGGAACTACTGATCAAAAAGTTCTCAGTAGTTCCTTCAAAGGCACTGCTAAAGGAACTATCTAGTCTCAGTAGTTCCTTCAGCTTTTGCAAAGGGACTACTGATCAAAAAGTTCTCAGTAGTTCCTTCAAAGGAACTGCTAAAGGAAATATCTAGTCTCAGTAGTTCCTTCAGCTTTTGCAAAGGAACTACTGATCCAAAAATTCTCAGTAGTTCCTTCAAAGGAACTACGCGAAGGAACTAGTGAGCATAAACGATATTTTTTACGAAAACAAGTTTTGATATTATAACACAACCTTAAATACCTACAGGACCCCTGTCCAGTTAGAAAAAAAAAAAAAAAAGAAAAATGCCTATGGCATTAAGTCCGCCTCTGTACATTTATGTGCTTGAAGTATTAAATAAATAAATAATAAATAAATACATGCGGGTGCAAAATTTGCTGTTTGTGGTAGTGCGCATACAGCAAATTTTCACATCGATTTCCAGCAATTACTTTTGTCACAGATCTTTTGTGCAATGTTACTTAGTTTGATGTACGACGGCTATAAGTCTTTTTACACCCTGTATCATAAATAGATAAAATTATTTATAAAAATAGTTTTGCTGAATATATTGAAAACACCATTACACATTGGGAACTGTCTAAAATAGGTACGTTTACCTCCCTAAATTTCTGACAATGTTTTGACATTGACATGAGATTACGATTTTAAACCATTTCAAAAATTATTTTATGAATGAAAACTACAAAATTTGGAAAAAATAAAAATACGAGGCCTTATATTTTACATCTATATTTCATTTTACTTTATTACATAATTTCTTCAGAACATAAAACGTTGTCAATCGGGTCTTTTGAGCGCAAGCAAAGTGACACGGGTTCCCCGTCTGATAGCCGAAGCGGTACTGACAAATACTGAATCGGGGTCCTGTCGGGGGCCGGGCGGCAGAGCGGTTCAAGGTATGAGTGGTTATAAAGCTGGATATTTCGGATCTCATCTTTTTACGTTAAATTTAACGATTAAAAAAATAAAAAAACCGGCCAAGAGCGTGTCGGGCCACGCTCAGTGTAGGGTTCCGTAGTTTCCCGTCCGTCACAATAAGTGTTCCCACGTACAATTCGATAATACCCGACCCAATGTAATAAGTACCTACAGCGCCATCTCTCGGGGAATTGGGTTACTAATTAGTACATAGACGTGCCAGAAGTTTTCGGTGGTAATTTTGGATTGCGAGAACCAATTTTAATCATTCTTTTTTTGTTTGAAAAAAGATACGTTCAGGATAATAAAATATGTAAACGAAGTTAAAAAAAAATGCTTGCATATACGATTATACTACAAACTTAGTCCAGAAATGATTTTGTACAACTTTTGTCTTTTTGTACAAAAACTGTTATTTCTATCAAGTTCAAAATAATTTTCCTAGAAAGTCCTTATAAAGTTCTACTTTTCAGATTTTTTTCATATTTTCTAAACTTATGGTTCAAAAGTTAGAGGGGGGGGGACACATTGTTTTTTACTTTTGGAGCAATTATTTCCGAAATTATTGACATTATCAAAAAATGATTTTAGTAAACCCATATTCATTTTTAAATACCTTTCCAACAATATATCACACGTTAGGGTTGAAATTAAAAAAAAAATCACTTCCCACTTTACATATAGGGGGGCTACCCTAATAAAACATTTTTTTCCAATTTTTATTTTACCACTTTGTCGGCGTGATTGATATACATATTGGTACCAAATTTCAGCTTTCTAGTGCTAACGGTCACAGAGATTAAGCGAGGACGGACAGACGGACGGACGGACAGACAGACATGGCGAAACTATAAGGGTTCCTAGTTGACTACGGAACCCTAAAAACGAACCTATGACACCTGCTTTATGCATAGTTCGATTAGCTTGCAAATTTTCATGGCCTAATTTGAAAATTTTCATTGAATATTCTCCTTTTATTTTGCGGTTTAGAGGTAACTTTGAGACTTCTTTGTATCGAGAAAATTGTATGCAATCGTGTTTTCGCAACCGATGACACCTCGCAGTAGTCCTCATCTTTATCGTAAATTAATTTCAAAGTGAAAACTGCAGAACTGTTGGAACTACAGCCGTTAATGCTAAGGCAATTTTCGCAATCTGAGGTAGTACCGGGCCTTAATGCTAGTAGGCTAATCAAATATCTTTCAATAATAGTTCTTACATGACAAAACAACAATTTATATACAAAAACATGACGGAGAATGGTATAATAATTTATTAATTTGATTAAGCATTGTTTTGTCAGTAAGATGTTTTGTCAGTAAGGACGACGCCTGCAGCGTAGAGACCTCATCAAGTTAGGATTAAAGACTTACGTTGCCTCCGAAACGATAAGTGTCAACTATGAAGGCCACAAGTTATTACCGTAAATGATAAATGATTTATTTTCTGTACGTAGGTTTGTAGAAACACTTTTACACGTCAATCATATTTTTTTTTAAGCTAGATGAGGTCGGCGTTTTTTATCTAACTATTCTGAGAAGAAAGGCCGAAACAAACTCAGAGGTCACAGTCTCTTTTAAAGTCCAGACAAAATCTTGGTTAGATCACGTGAAGACCATGTAGATTGGTGTCTGAAATGGTCTTTTTAGGAAAGAACCACACAGATTAAGTGGACCTGTCCAGTCAGTGCACGCATTTGTCAATAACCGTGCAGCTCAACTCAGAACTTAAGGTTGTAACCAAAAAACCGTAACGTTGTAACCAAAGAAAATATACAATACGAATCAGTTCTTACACATAAAATTGGATAAGTTTATGATAATAATTTTCAAGACTGCAGTTACCAACGTAAATGTTCAACAAATCTTAAACTTTGCTAATGAAGCAACTTTTATTAAACAAAGCGGCTGCAGCTAAGCCAATCGTCTAACAAACGAAAAGCTGTTCATTTATAACCTTTGAGCTAATTGCTGCACGATCAATCGATTATGTAACTTTACAATGCAAATTAAATCTCAACTTTGAATACTGAATAATAACAATTTAAGCATAACAGCACCAATAATAATTAAATTCAGTTTCATTAATCGAGGAACGAAAGAGAACACAAAAAGTTTGTTTGAGTTCTCAACATCAGAAAAAATACAATCTGTCATCCAAACTAATATTATAAATGCGAAAGTAACTCTGTCTGTCTGTCTGTCTTTTCTTCACGCCTAAACTACTGAACCGATTTCGATGAAATTTGGTATAGAGATAGTATGAGTCCCGGGAAAGGACATAGGATAGTTTTTATCCCGATATTCCCACGGGATCGAAAGTTACGCGGGTGAAACCGCGGGGCGCAGCTAGTACAAAATATGTCAAAAACAAAATTGAGAGACCACTGAAACGTTTTGAAATAATCAGAGCCCCGTTCTATATTCAACTTCAAAATGACATGTTATAACTTTACGCTATTATTCCCCCAAGGGTTACGCAGAGGTGTATACCGAGTTAAATTAAATTAGCTAAACTCCGCAGACGTGATGGGTGTCGACATCTAAACATGATATCCACCGGGCCATATAATTATATCATGATCGTCATCATCATTTCAGCCGAAATGCTGAAATTTCACTGCTGAATAACATTATTTTATTTTAATTTATTTATTATGTTATTATTACTTCATCATCATCATCATCAGCCTATAATGTTCCCACTGCTGGGACACAGGCCTCCTCTCTGTGAGAGGGAGTGGGCCGTAATCTACCACGCGGGCCCAGTGCGGGTTGGTAGATGTCACATGTCTTTGAATTTTTGGTTCTAGGACATGCCGGTTTCCTCACGATGTTTTCCTTCACCGTTTTGAGAGCAGTGGTGATGAAATAATTTACACAAAGTAAAGCGCCTGTCTGGGTTCGAACCTACGACCTACAACTCGTAAGTCGCGGCCGATACCACTGGGCCACCACTGCTCTATTTATATTTATATTTTATTATTACTTAATTAAATTAATCAATTATTATTTTTTAAATGTATTCGGTAATGTTATTTTAAATTATTCTGTTTTTAATTATATTCTGTATTTTGTTATTTTAAATTTTTATTTAAATTGTTTGGTTCTGTATAAATACTTAGATGTTATTTAATATTTTTATGTTGTGTTAAATGTTTGTGCTTGTCATTTGATGGATATTTTTGTCTGAATAAATAAATGAAATGAATGAATGACAAGGCCTGCCCTAAGCACCTCCACTTCGATCGGTTTTGTGCTTCTCGCATCCAACGGGTACCTGCGGCCATTACAAGGTCGTCGGTCAACCTTGTGGGAGGACTTCCAACGGTCTTCCGGTACGTTGTCACCACTCCAAAACCTTTCGGCCCTAGCGGCCATCTGTTCTGCGAGCAATGTGCCCTGCCCTCTGCCACTTAAGTTTGGCAATTCTTCGGGCTTTGTCGGTTACCTTGGTTCTACTGTGGATCTCTTCAATTCTGATTCGATCACGCAGGGAAACTCCAAGCATAGCCCTCTCTTTTGCCTTTTGGGTACTATACCTAATTATATGCCATCAAACAAAATATATGGCTTATGCCATCAAGCGGGCACAAATCCAGACTCCAGGTCGTGCCGGACCGGAAAGAGATGTCAGCAAAAAGGAAGGGACCTGCCAGGGCCGAAGCCTGCCGAGGGTGCGGGATTGTCCGAAAGGGTTACCGCTACCCCGGAACATAAAGGGCTAAGGAAGGAATACGGATGGGTTAATAGGTAATAGGTAATACGGGCTGGTGTCCGCAACTCCACGTCAATGCGCGTATTTTGCGTACGGATGGGTTTTAGTCAGTAAGAGTCTGACACTCCCTTCCGCTCCACCTAGAGCGGGAGGGGTCATTTGATGATTTCCCATCCATAAAAAAAAGGCTGATCCTGAGAAATTGTGGCTTAAAAATAAATAAGAATGGATCTCTTTTTTATAAAAAGATGGATACATAAACACGTCTGTTTTCCCGAAGGGAAAGGTAGAGGTGTACCTATAAGTATCAAAAGGTCGAGGCTTTTTATTATTTAACGCGATTATTTATTCATGACGAGCCTTTGCCACAACTTATCACCAGTCTAGTTACTATAATAAGTTCTGCGTTGATTAATTTATTGTGATATGTTACTTCCCAAGAGGACTAGGTAGGTCTCGTGAAATTTTCATGAATGAATTTTCATTTTTATTTTTGCTTTTATACTTTTCCTCATAAATGCATACTTGTCCTCATAAATGCGAACTGAAAAGATAGCATTTTAATGCAGACTGGTATAGTCTTAATAACAGGGATCCCTTCTTTTCGCATAACGTTCTTTGTCCTAATATACTTCGGCATAACGATTTTGGCATAATTTGTTTTGGCATAATAATACTTCGGCATAATTTTTTTAGGCATACATTTTATGTTGGCATAATCATCTTAAAGACTAATTTGTTTTGGCATAAATTTGATTCGCATAATACTAAACGACGTCAGGGGCACCCCGAGGTTCGGTTTGGTTAGGTTCCTTTAAACCCTGCAGACAGAAATAGGAGCCCCGCGTAGCGGGGCTCCGTCGACCTGACGTTGTTAGACATAAAACGCTCATGCTAAATTTTATGCTTTAGAATGTTATGCTTAATCATTATTATGACTAGAGAAATTATGCTTAAAAAAATTATGCGTAAGCTGTTATGCGTAATTATATTATGCGAAAATATAATTATGCCAAACAAAATTATACTAAGTTATATTAGGTCATAAAATTTTATGCAAATGGATAGGGAACCTTAATAACACTGCACTAATGTATTTTTGCCCGGAACGTGTAACTACCAACATAGGTTGGTATCGTGGTATGTAGTTGCTTTCAGGTTGTAAATTTTCGCTATTAACCCTCTATTCTTAATCACCCACATGAGGTTAATTGAATCCGATTAGGTATAATGTACGTGGTCAAAGTAATTTAAGTTTTATTATTTTTGGAAATAAATAATGTCTTAAAACTTCGAGTGTTACCTTGCGAGATTTTTTATTTGTATTTTTTTTCCTAAAGTTAAAATAATTTATTTACGACAGTAATACAAGTTTATCTTCTTTGTTAAACTAAGATATATTTTCATTTTCAGCAGTAATATAGGTATTACATTGTCCTCGATTAAATTATAGTGTGTCAGTGTATCTTTTGATTCGTTGTACAATAAAAACACATGGGCTTCTATTTGTTGTTTTAAAATGTAAATAATATAAACAACGCTTTGACGCAAATATTTTCAATGATTATTAAACACTGCCGGGTTTCGACAAAAACGTACAAAATTATTGTGTGTAATAAAGTTTTTTTCGTAATTATAATTAACAATCGTTTCTTTTCCCTTTTAATCACTCCTCAATTAAATTAATACCTAAATATTGTTCTACTCGTATTAACACATAATTCGTGCTAACAACAAAATATAATTTACCTCTAAGCACACCGAGGAGATCTAATAGTACGAAGCCCGTTAGAAATACCTGCTAAAGAAAATTAAATTAGCAATACAATTACTACGCTAGTACTCGTATTTACTCTGAAAGCCAAGAGGTGCAGCGTAAAAATATAAAAATAAACAAACCACAAGCTTTCACGTTTTCTGGAAATAATTTCTTGATATTAAAAATTAACTGCCTTTATTGAGAATTGCAATATACTGAAACAAATAACCTATAATGAACAGTTAAGTTGGAGTTATTTAGAGAAGAAAACTGTTTGAGGCTGCTCAAAACATTTCTAATGAATGAAACCATAAAACTACGGCTGCGGGTATTTAATTAAGTACCAATAATTCTGACATTTAGTGACCCAGGAGAGAGCAAAGAATATTTCCACCATTTTTTTTTTTTTTTTTTTTTTTTTTTTTTTTTTTTTTTTTTTTTTATCTAGCCTGCGCTGTCCCACTCCTGGGCAAAGGCCTCCCTCCACTCCTTCCATTTTTCGCGAGCCCGCGCGTCCTCCCTCCAGTTTTGACGGAACCTATCCAGCTCGTCCCGCCATCTCCTGCGTGGTCTGCCGCGACCCCGCCTCACTGTCTCAGGGCACCAATTCTGCGCTATTTGGGCCCACAGTTTGTCCGGCATGCGGCAGACATGTCCTGCCCAATTTCCACCATACTTTTTTTTAAAGTTCTACAAATAAAATTTCTAAAGACGTTAGACGTACGAGTAAATAACTGGAAAATGGTTTTCGCGAGGGCAATTTTTCACGTAAATGATTTGACTTTTGTGTCCCATAAATTTCGAAAATAACGACAATATTATTATCTCTTGGTTTAGAATGATGATTGAATTCGAAAACTGCTGAAAAGTAATTTATAGCAGTTATTAATTAAGATGGATTCAATTTGATCGAATCGAAACCGCAAGAGGCGTACCATATTTCTACTTTAAATTAAAATTCGTCCAAAGCTATGCAACAGATTTACATACTAGGGGAATAAAACTATTAATGCACGTAATTTTGCAATAATTTGAAAATTCGGCATTCCTTGCTTACATCATAAGGGAAACCTCAAAAGTTCAGCTTCCTATGTCCATGGGATTGGGCTGGGCGCTGATGAGGCCTGTGTTCCAGCTGTGGGAACATTATAGGCTGATTATGCTTATGCTAACGAGGCATTGAGTGAGTCGGAACTTTTATTTTCTGTCTAATAATACTTTTTAATATTATTACAATAAGAAGTACCCATTAGCAAACATGACATGAATTATATACTCAGCGGCTAAAAGTATGTCGTCATCCCTTCGCCACAAATTGGCAGTCCCTCAGCGAACGGACAATATTCGATTCCTTGTAATATAAATAAGTAATTCGAGATTTTCATTGAAATGATGCCATTCATTAGGTAAGAGACATGCTTTTTGCTATGCTTGATCCAATAATTATAAATTAATAATTGACAAAATAATTTTATTATGAATCAGACTCATTGAACTGAATATCGGGTTCATTGATTTTGAGGACTTAAAAAAAAATTGTTTAAGTACATACCTACGTTCTTGAAATCATTTATTCAATGTTTAAAAAAGGCAACAAGTAACGCCATCTTTTAAGCCTGTTCAAAATGCTCCCCGGTAAGATATTACTAGCTTCTGCCTGTGACTTCGTCCGCGTGAAATTTCATGTTCTAACAAAATAATATTATTTCCTATAGCTATGCCCCGTTACTTCGTTTTCACTTAGCTTTCTTTAACTTCGCTCGGTCCCTAGGGGTCGTAGCGTGATGTTAACGTATACCGAAATATTATGTCAAATCCGAGTGGTACTTAGTTCCAGAGATTAGCGCGTTTAAACAAACCAACAAGCTCTTCAGCTTTATTATTAGCAGATAGATAAGATTACTGCAAGAAAGCAAGATTACTGCTCACTATCCCAAATATTTTTTTTTGGCATCAACGAGTGTTTAATATCACATGATTTGAAGCCTACATTAGTAAAACTGTAAAGTTTTCATTACAGCAATCTGTTTTTCAACACTGTAAGTAACATTTTGAACAGACTAACGAGTTTTCCCAAACATATCATCAATTACTAACAAACGTAATGTTCTTCCATCTTCCGATAAATAAGGATTACCTAAGTATCTTCGAAAGTAAACTTGTGTATCAACACTCTTGGTCCGGTCGGAAAAGTTCGGGTATAGCTTTACATTTACAAGTAACTGAACTACCCATGATCAACACTCTTGGTCCGGTCGGAAAAGTTCGGGTATAGCTTTACATTTACAAATAACTGAACTACCCATGCCAAGATTGAATAACGATTATATTTTTTTTTTGTGAGCCATCGCGTCCAAGTGGTTGCGGCCGCGAATTACGAGTTATAGGTCGTAGGTTCAAACCTAGACCGGCGCTTAACTTTGTGTTATTAATCATTTTATCACCACTGCTCTCAAAACGGTGAAGGAAAGCATCGTGAGGAAACCAGCATGACCTAGAACAAAAATTCGAAGACATGTGATATCTGCCAACCCGCTTTGGGCCTGCGTGGTGGATTACGTCCCACTCTCTCTCACAGAGAGAAGGCCTGTGTCTCAGCGGTGGGAACGTTGTAGGCTAATTTTTGTAGCTGCCAAATCTCAGGGACGAAAATAATTTCGAAGATTTCATACAGTCGATTCGAAAATTATTCTCTACTAGCTGCGCCCCGCGGTTTCACCCGCGTAAATGTCGATCCCGTGGGAATATCGGGATAAAAACTATCCTATGTCCTTTCCCGGGACTCAAACTATCTCTATACCAAATTTCATCGAAATCGGTCCAGCCGTTTTCATGTTATGTCGTGACAACGGAAAACGGGTTTCATTTTTATATATATAGATACTGAGTGGCCCTCGATACAATGAATCACCCCATATCGCTTTGTGTAGGAGTTTGAAAGACTAAAAGCCTATTGTGGAATCGCTCGATAGCCATTTCATCGCATGAAATCACTCCCTAATTCAAAATTCAACGGAGAATATTCTGTAGGTATAGTCGACTATGTAATTGCTTCAGGACCCTAAGGTTGAATGTCACTTGCACGCCATAAAACACAAAGTCTGTGAATACCGCGAATCGGTAAACGTAAGGTGGGACGCCCCCGGCTAGGTGGAGCGACGATCATCGCAGGATGGCTGGTAGCAGCTGGATGAGAGTTGCCGAAAATCGAGTTGTATGGCGTGCAAAAGTAGAGGCCTATGTCCAGTAGTGGACTGCTGTAGGCTGATGATGATAATGATGATGATTAGTCTATGTGACGGTCAGATACTTTCAACCTTATCGAAGTTTCAATTTACTGGGAATTGGTGTCAAAAGTGATAACGCAACTGCGAGGTCGACTATACCTATCTTTGGTGACGCGTTGGTACAGTTCGACACAACTTAGATGTAGCATCGGCAAAATTCGTAAAACGTTCGTAATTCATAATTCGTATTCGTAAATCTTTATTACTACTGTAGGAAAAATTGATCAATTTTTCCTAAAGTAGTAATAAAGATTTACGATTTTGAAGGCGCACTTAGTTCGGATGTGATCGGTTTTACGAATTTTGCCGATGCTACATCTAAGTTGTGTCGAACTGTAATAAGTTATTACAAAGCGGAAATGAAGTAAAAAATAAATTAAAAAAATCCATGAAAAGAGAATAAAAAAATAATATATATGTAGTTGGATTTCAATGTCTTTACCAAGGCTTGAGTTTCAGTCCAGTCACTCTCAGAACAAAGAAAATTAGTTTCAGCTGTTTGCAGAAAGTTCTTTTGAAAGTTAGCGAGGTAAAGTTTTTTTTTTATGCACCGAGGCACGCGTACTGCGGTTTTCTATAGTTTCTGCTTATCTCCTTTGGTAGGTAGGTATGTGGTACGCTATGGGTTATTATGAATGACCTTGGTATGTAGGTAAAATAATAAATGCCTAGATATTAATTTTGTAGCGCAAGCTTAATAAACTAGGAATTGGTGATAAAAGTGATAAAGCAATTGCGAGGTCGACTAACCTATCGTGGGTAATGCGAAGGTAAAAAGTTATTACACAGAGGAAATGAAGTAAAAAATAATGTTAATAAATACACGAAAAGAGAATGTTAAGTCATAAAAATTAATATAAAGTTGGAATTCAATATCATTACCAAAGCTTGAGTTTCAGTCCAGTCAATCACAGAACAAAGAAAATTAGTTTTCGCAGTTTGAATAAATTTATTTTAAAAGTTATCGACGCCGACGAAGGATGCAAGAGCGAGCGAGCACCTAGTTGTACCCCGGCTAAAACTAGGTGTAGCCGCACTTCGGCTATTAGCCATGACATGTATATTAATTAGAGATCACGAAGTATACCATTAGCACATCAACATATAAACAATTAAACGTTTAGTGGGTTTGAATTTGTCTTATAAACAAGGCATGAGGTCAAATTACCGTCAAAATTCAATAATTTTTTGATGGCTGATTATGACGACTTAGGTACACAAATATAAATTTCAGAGAACGTTAAAGGAAAGCTCCGAATATTGAAATCTTATTACAGTGATGGCAGATTTAAAAGTTGCCCAAAGCCTTTTGAGCAACTGTATGTGATACAAGGAGAGATTAATCGATCTGACGGAGTAGATTACATAGTATCTCTAATTTATGCTTCTATGAATAAAAAGGATACACAAACATATAAAACATTGTTCACTTTTATCAAAACCTGTATTTCAGAATGGGAACCGCACAAATATTTAACAGATTACGAACTGGCCGCAATGACCGCGATAACATCAGCCTTTCCAAATATTCAATTAAAAGGTTGTTTATATCATTACTCGAAACCGATTTGGAAAAAAGGAAAAAACGCGGAACTTACGAAATCAAAAGTCGTAAAAAGAGTCGTCGCACTTTCTGGACTATTACCATTGTTGCCAAGTGATGCAATTTTGGAGGATGGTGTTACATAGAGTCTGATTGCCCTATAAATTCAAAAATGGATGAGTTTAAAAATTACATGGTTGAGTTTTGGCTACAAAATTAATAATTTATAGATGTGGTGTGTGAGTTATGAAACGCACCGAACTACTGCCAACGTCGAAAGTTGGAATAATACAATCAACAAGGCAACAAAAGCAAAAAAATCGAATCCTTCTCTTAATGGAAGACGCTAAGCATATACAGTGTTATAATGAAACAATTTGAACAACATTGTTTTACTCCAAGTAAACAAAATGTTAAAGTTAAAGATAAAATCCAATGGATAAACTACGAGTATGTCTTGCAACAATATAAAAAATAATCTCTGTTATAGGACTGTGTTTGGGAAAGCTTCGAATTTAGTGTAAAAAGTTGACCTGACCTATGTCTTTGTGTGCAAATAAAGTATGAATTCATTCATGTTTCTTCTGTCTTTCATTCATTCATAATAGTCAGAGGGCCGAACACACGCTGCTTTTTAAATGCTTGATAAAGGTAAATCACTTTTCTTATGAAAAGTACACGTCATGTTGTTATAAGATGGGATTCAATGGAAATAGCAAATGGGACGCATCGTTAATTCCAAAAAAATAGGATCTAAAACTGGGTTCCAACGAAAATAATGAAAATATTCGGTTAATCTTTTAATTTACATCATAAACCAACAGCAAAAACTTACCTATCAGTTTCTAAACTTCGAGAAAATTATCCAACAAAAAACTTATAACAATATTCATGTTCAATGTTTATTATCCCCTTACTTATTAATTAAAACAGTTTTTTTTATTTAATTCGAAACTAATATCTGAAACTTTTTCGCGGCACGATTACGCGTTTTGTCGTACGGACGACGCTTCACGGCGGCTTTGCGCAAAAGACTGCCTGAAGCACGCCACCCTTCACGTGTACGTGTAACACTGAAAATGTTCGCTCGTCATTCACACCCGTACGCAACGTATTGTTTATTCAGCTATAGCAGACTTGGAGTAAACTTTCATTGAACAAGTGTGTTACTAAATTGTCTCGTAAAATGTTTTGATGACGGTGATTCACGTGCTAATATTTCATCATCTATTGGAATGTTGTGATAAATAATTGATTTTAAAGACTCGACATACAATGTTTTTTTTTTTAACTTATTTCTTTTAAGTTGCAAAAACTTAAAGAAGTTACAGATAATTCTTCTTAATCACTTATAGTACAAGTGTGCAACATTCCGCTATTGTTTTTGTTTTGTCGATACACAGTAATAATTAATGTGTATCAAAAAACTAAAACACTAGCGAAATTAACTAGCAATAACCACTAGCGATTAGTAAGAAGAACATCTTCGCATCCACCATCTACGCATCTTCGTGGATGGCACTATCTATATTTGAATATCTGTTTCTTTATAAACGAGCGTAAACAAGCCTTATACCTACTTACATACTGTACATTCTTCAACAAAAGGTGTTCTAGTGGAATACAATATGTACATTTTGACTAACGATAACAGATTTTTGGTACGATACTGAATCTAGTATAAACAAACACGAAATACGGATGTACAGGTTGTGACCCACATTACCTGTTCAAAGTATCTAACTATTGACGATTCCTGAAGGCCAGTTCCCGTATTTAAAAACGTACAAAATCTAGTCGTAATCTCATCTCAGCGACAATCAATGACATAGCCTTGTCCAAAACGCATATTGTATTTTCCCTCAACTTGTTTTTTTTTTTAGTTTGTGTCCTTCCTCTGGGTCATGTTTACCGCAAAAAAGTATTTTCTTTCTTTTTTTTTTCTTAAAAAATGTAGATACTTAAATTTAAAAAGAAAATTACATACTTTACTTGACTTTTGATTATTGAGACAGATTAACATGCGAACGTTCTTGAACATTCGAGCATTGAATAATTAATATGATTTTAATAGACATTTCAAGTATATTTTTCTATCATTACTTTAATAAACTACATAATAATAAAATTTACAAGTATATAAAAAGGGAGGAAAAATAGTCAAAGGATAATAATAATAATCAATTAATTAATCTTTCTACTTATATTGATGGATATGAAAATTCCTGATTTAATAAATAAATAAAAAATAAAATAAATTTAATTCAGACTATTTAAAGGTTATATTTTGTTATTATTACATTATGTTAATACTATGTTAGTCATGAGAAGATCAATTAATGTATTTAGATTAAAAAAAGATATAAAAAATAAAAAAAATGCAATTCTTAATTGAAGATAAATTAATGAAGGTTGAAATATCTGTCAAACTTTCAGCAATTCCAGCTGTCGAATAAAACAAGTATAGACGATCAACATCAGATAGGTATCAACATAAATGAGACGAGGAAATCTAAAAATAAAACGCTTACCTGGTAACGTACCGGTGTTTTTACGTGAGAGATCTGACACCTTGGAAATGAATGCGTACGAAAATAAGTTTATTTGATAGATTTATGTAGTTTCTCTGTTAAACAGTCTAATTATAGTTTTTAAGGGAAATTCTTCTGAGTGTTTGAGTTTTATCATCTTTTTTATTCTTTTTATTACTAGACACCTAAATTTTCTCGTGACTGCCTGAAGATTATACCATAAATATTGTGATACATATATTTCTTTGATTCTATTTTCATCTTTCTACTTTCACTTGCAATTACGAATATAAGAGGTAGACAACACTTTCAAAATACCGTCAACGGGCCTTGTATCTTTCAGTCAGATCTTTTTTCACAATAATAAACAGAGATGTCAAGAGCCGTTATCTATAATAAAATAAAGTAAGACCCTTATCATTTCGTTTGAGAAAAATGATGATGTCATGTTCCGACTCATAAAACATGCAAAACTCATTTAGATTTTTATGCTTTAGGGAAATAAAAAAGTTTGGTCATACTCACGGGTTAAATAATATATGACTCACAAAATTTGAAACTATTATTTTATATTTTGTGTGTATATTTTAGCTGACCTAGATTTTAATATACTTTATCCATTAGATGGCTATCCATCTTACCTATGTCGGCTATATTCCTTTATGTGTCATGTTAATTATTTTGTATAAATTATTATATTTTATAAAATAAGTACCGCTGGATCGAGTAGATAAGCTGTAGAATTTAGCACCTGCTTGGTTTAGCACTAACTTCAGAGTTGGTTGATATTTGGTTGGTATATTAGACTGGTTTAATGATACGAAATGGTATGCTTTAAAATCTATATTGAATACTAGCGATAGTCATCAAAAGGTAAATCTAGTCTAAACTAGCACTAAGATGGTTTGATATAGTTTTGGTTTGAGTTACGCAATTGGTAGTCGAACACGCACTAACTGGTATTAGATGCGATACATGCATTTATGGAAATGCACGCCAGCAAAAGTGCTGAGCTGTTCGGTTGCAAGTATTGTACCGAACATAAGCTTTGTTATGAAGTTTCAATGTTTAGGTTGGTCACACACTATAACGCACCACGCGACGGGGTGCGGGAAACGGAGCCAAATTCCCGCGCTGAAAGGCGTTTTTTAAATCACGCGCGGGGGCGCGTTATCTGCAACCCGTCGTGTGGTGCGTTGTGTTGTGTGATCGCCTTATGTTAGGATAGCTATTGTTCACTGCTGAAAATTGACCTCCCTATGACCGCAATGATCTTTACAGTAAATTGTCTTAACTATCCTGGAGTTAGTATGTTTTATTTTTTTCATTGAAATAAAGTTGATATTTGTTTAACTTGAAATAGGGTCGGGGTGTGCACCACTGCGCACTTTTACGTCTCTGTTGGGGTTTTGCCCAATTATTACGCTGGTTTGTCTGTCTTGTTTGTCTGCTGGTCCTTAAACCCTGTAAACTCAGGGTACGATTTGAAGCGACATACACGATACTAGGAAATCATACGTCACGTGTTATGAGAGATGGAAAGAAAAGATTTAATAAAGAGTCCTTCGATTAGCCGTGGTTGTCAATGAAATAAACCTCCATTGGCGAAGTTTTGAATCAAAATAAAAAATATCATTCCCTAAGCTTGCTCACATAATTTAATTTATTATTAAAACAAAAAATGAAAAAAAAAATCAAGACCATTTCGGATGGTGACGCCCAAACTAGGCATTTGCCTGTATCTTGGGAGTGAATACTGTCTCACACATAAAATAATAAACAGGCTATAAATATTATAACGAGAAATAGGAACAAGTCACTGTACGATGTCAAAAAAAACTTATCTCGACATTCTCAGCTGAGTACGTAACTTAATTGAGTTCGTTTTCCGCACAGATATAGATACACCTAGATAACGCAAGAGCAACTACTTTGCGTGCTCAGGACAAAAATTGTAAGCCGCCATTTTCGCGGCTGGGTGAGCGTGAGCGCTGGCGTTGGGCCCCCCGGGGGTGGGGCGAGATGGGTGCCGCACGCGGTGGCGTCTTTGGATAAATTTGATTTTCCCATCACTAAATAGTGCTTGTGACGTCATAGGTAGTAAAAAAATGGCACGCTTGGTTTTCACACAGATCGTGTTACTTGCGCTATCTAGGTCTATCTATGTCTATGGTTTTCCGATATGGCTTTTCAGATGTATTCAGCGGAGTAATTGCGTAACACGCTATCAGTAGCAATGACTTTCATTTTGAGAGTTCAACAACATTCATAGCGTTATTTACGTTGTTGAGCAGACAGATTTTTTAAAATATAAAGCAATGGATTAGCAATATTCTTCAAAATTATTCAGATTTTGATTGATAGTGTGTTACGAAATTAGGGTGGAGTTTTCACTACCTGAAGGAACTTTCACGATATTAACAACTATGAAATTAATGTGTTCATTAAAACCAGCAAAGTGTCTGTCAGACAGTGAAGGGTTCCTTAGTCGGGATAAATATTTACACATGCATGGTATTGCTTGGCCGCAAAAATTTGTTTTATTATACTCCATACCTATTATTTCTAGAAAAAACGATGAAAACCGAAGTTACTTTTGCAGTTGTAATCGAAGATATACCATATCACAAAAACTATTGACTTACACAACAATTTGTGTTCCCACAGCATTATGTGCTATGAATTATTTTTTTAGTAATTTCATTACAGCACTGTTCACACAGAATTCAGTTATACAATTTTCATCGATTTAGTGGTGGTGGTCTCCGAGTAAAACGGATGTGTCACATCCGGACACACTGACAGACGAACAGACTGACTTGAGGAAATTATAGTGTCATACTTTCTAGCGGTGACATGACTTTATACGAACTTCAGTCTAATGTCTAAAATATGTACGAAAAATTTACGAAATTGTACGCTAAAAGGTTTTCGTTTTGGTTACGAAACCCTAAAAACTGAAGGAATAACCTCTTATTGAAGCATGAAAATGCCGTAAGCAGTAAGCCATGCGTTACTGATATATAGTATTTGACAGGTCTTCCGATACATACCTACCTATCAGAGTTAACAGTATTCTAACGGCCGAAACCAATATGCCCATGCAAAGTTGGTGGATACAGCTTTGAATGAAACGTGCCGGATCATCACTGGTTGTTTAAAACCGACCCAGTACAAATGCTGTATCCACTAGCTGGAATAGCGCCACCAGTGGTTCGCAGAGCGGTGGCAAGCTCCAGCGAAAGAGCCAAAATGGTCTCCGACACACGACACCCTTTGCACGACAACACCCTTGTGCCACAAAGGCTGAAAAGCCGAAACAGCTTCTTAAAGTGTGTCGTCCCACTCATTGGCGAACCACCACAAGAAAGACTGAAGTTGTGGTGAGACAG
Source organism: Amphipoea oculea (assembly GCA_945859645.1). Lineage (NCBI taxonomy): Eukaryota > Metazoa > Arthropoda > Insecta > Lepidoptera > Noctuidae > Amphipoea > Amphipoea oculea. Next base: position 11,314,671 of record OX243876.1, read on the forward strand.
TGCTTCCTTACCCAATCCGTTCGTTCCACCTGCTGAGGACCTCCCACCTGGACATGAGTTACCTTGGGTAACCTGGAAGTCTTTAAACAGACTCCGGACTCAGGTTGGCCGAAGCAAGGAAAACCTGTTCAGGTGGAGATTTATAGACGACTCCGCCTTGGAGTGTAAATGTGGTGCTGTTCCACAAACGATGGGACACTTAATATCGTGCCCTGCGTGTCCTGTCAGCTGCCCGTTACAGGAACTGATGGACGCTAGTGATGGCGCCAAACAAGTGGCCGAATTCTGGGCCGAGTACATTTAGATTGCTATCGACACGCTAAGAAGAAGTTAAAGACGGATCGCTACTGATGGTAGCCAGTATAATCATATCTGTCAGAATAATATAGGTAATCATACAGATCCCTACTGATATAGATTATTGGGACGTTAAAACCAGAGGTAGATAGGTTTTTCTACCTCCAGTATGCCAAAACAGAGGGGCAATTCTCGTAATTTTAAGAACGTCTGATCCCAGTCTAAATCTGTCAAAAATACCTCAAACTTTCCTAAATGACAAGTTTTTGACGTTTGGCGTCGAGATGACACTGCGACTAGATTTTGAATGTTTTAAATTACGAGAATTGGCCTTTCGGTGATAGATAGGTAATTGGGTTCGGCCGTAAAAATAGTTGTATATAGTGTTTTGATAACTTTGTTTATGAATGGTTTTTTGCTGTCTTCACGTGGTTCTGTGGCAAAATCCACTAAAATAAACCTAAATGCCGTTTCCGCGAATTTTGTACAGCTCTCTGAAAGTTGGTAATAACAAAGTTTACCTAGTACAGAGTTTAAAAACACGAGGCCAGCAGAAGTTCGGCGTACCTTGTTTCACAGCGAAATGCCGTGATCGTCATTTCACAAACGTTGTTTAAACCGAGGAACAAACCTCAGGTATAGGCAATTTAACATTTACTTACCGAGTTCAATGACCCACGTTGCTGAACATGGGAGCAACGTAGGTCAATGAACTCAGTAAGTTGAATGTTTAAAACTGAGATAAAATGTAAAAAGTGGCTATGTTTCAGTGTGATTTACAGCTACTTACTTAATTCTAAAATACATTTTATGTTCATATACTTACAACTTTTGTGATCTGATTTAGAAACATTATTCGTAAATCTCAACAAAAGATACATACTGTCATTTCGTAGAATATCTTTCACTTTAAAAAAACTTAGATTAGTGGTCAAAAGTTACTTTTAAGATATTCTATTTATTTTATTCTTATATCTAAAGACTCGTATGCATGGCACTTCTATGATTCCATTCATATGTGAAAACTTTACGAAATGAGATTTATTCTTTTGTCGAATATTAAAGTGTAACCAACTTGTTCAATGTCAATCAATGCTAGTTGTAGGTTTGTTTAATCTTTAGAACCAGTGAACAGTCCCCGGTTTTACCCGGTTTAACAGAAATCAATAATACATCAATCTGCCTAACCTTTTCTCAATTATGTTGGAGTTGGTTTATACCTTGTAGCGGTATCTACAAAAAACGCCACATGCGAACAACGCATCATACTGACGGCACGCAAATCCTGCATCTCGCAAGCAGAGTTTACCGCGCAACTAGCATAGCTACAACAGCCCGACATGAATTATCGGGCAGTTGCCCGCCAGATACAACACCCGTCTGGTCGGAGGATCCTCCCTTTTCCATAGAGTATGAGTGAAGTTTACACCCTGTTTCTCATACCTCTATAGTCTAACCGAATGCAGCTGAATACTAGTATTTGAGAGACTGCTTATCGTTATCTGACCTCCACAGCCCCTGTATAATAATAAAATTACAAAATATCTCAATGCTTAAAGTATGGCCGTCCAGAGACTGTATTTTTGACACCTGTCAGTGCGATAGTTCTAGTTATAGGTAAAATATCAAATTCGCAAAACACGTATTCGTTTGTATAAAACTGACAGGTGTCGAGAACGTATTTTTCTGTCGATCGCAATGTAATTTTTTTGCCTTTTGGCCTCGTACAGGACTTTCTGTGTTTTTACTTTCTTTTTATATGATTTTATTTTTATGATTGTGTTTAGTTTGTGACATTGCTGTGCGAGTCCCATTAAATACTTTCTTTCTTTCTTATAAAAGTGTTATGTTTCCTTTGTAGCCGTATTATTTTCCTCTTTTGAATGCATGGACTAAGTGCGGAGCGGCGACTTTCACTTGTTTTTATTCTCATAAACCACTCATTATTCGTTCCAAATCATGTTAATTTTATGTAGCACTCTGATCAGAGTTTAATAATAGGAATAAAGTTACTAGTACTTACTTGTATTTATTTTTAGTTTTTTTGCATTCATAGACATTATAACATAATTTCGAACCACTCAGGTGTCCCACTCCCCGCGTGACGTCACTTATAAACGGCTTGTACACAAAATGTCCATTAATTACGAGAGAGACTCTTGTATGCCCAAACACAAAAGTCTCTTTTATTACACTAATTAAGTACCTACCTAATTTAAAAGCTTTGATGGGTACAAAACAAACGTGCCAACATTGCCCTAGAGGATCATTTAATCAATGTAAAGTACCTATTAACTTGACGTATCCCTATGCTAAAATACAATATACAAAATTGATGTACAAAAGTGTTAACACTTTTAAGTTAATGTTAATGAAAACCAACCCTGGTCAATGAACTACCTACGCCTAATTGAATTTAATGCCCACGCTTATCAATTACACCCAAAATAATAAATTACACTTTTTACGCCATATATTTTGATGGTACTGTAAATATCCCGCAATTATATTGATGAGGCTTATTTAATCAGACATAGTAGGGTTTAAATTAGTATTTTAATGGTGTCACGATGAAGCTCTATAGGTAAAGACATCAAACTACCCGAAACTGTCAAATTTTCCCAATCAACCTTGAACCTGATGCTTTAGCGATAAAGTTGAAAATCGATTAAAGAAATTTGACAGATTGTAGCAGCTTGATGTGCTGGCATCTGTACATATCCTGGCAGACTATACAAAGGTAGAATATATTTAGAAGGAATATTTTGGTAGCCATTTAAGAGGTAGGGGTTATACGTGCCGAGGCAAAGTTCTTCCGGCACGAATAGCTTTGTTATGATAAGAGATAGCAGCAAATGTGAAATGTGTTGCTAAACGTTGCCATTTTAGTGACGCTGTGAATACGTGTTTGGTTTTCGCTTAGTGGTACACACGATGACATATCAAACTATACATTTCTAGTATAAGCTGACTTCATACTGTACGAAAAGCCTATACAATGGGGTCAGCTAAAACTAATAATAATAATAATGTTTATTCGGTATTAAAATTAGTAATATTATTACAAAAGTCTTAGAAATTAATTACAAAGGTATAATCAAGTTATATGCCTGTAATAGGATAAACCTGTATCGCAGGCGGCATGAGCATACTTATAATAAACTGGAAATCAGTAGCTTGGTATGTCGTTGTGTGTACCTAATCATTTATAACTAGATAATAATCACATCGAAAAATTGTTTTATAGTAAACTCAAACTCAAAGCATTTATTTCAATTAAACCACTTACAGGCACTTTTGAATTGTCAAGAAGTCAGTCAGTCAGAAATTATGAAGCTAGTTGCCCATTCCAAAGCGTAGGTACCTATGGAGAAGAACGGGCAAGAAACTCCATAGACACTCTTTTAAATTATATTTTTACAAACATATTAGTTACATCGTTAATGTTAAATTGATAATTATATGTGAGAACGATGTAAAAATGAAAAGACGTTCACGTTAAAAGCGTCCAGAGTACAGCAAATAGTAAAAAAAACAACAATCCAAAAAGAAGGTAAGAAGAGGAATAATCTGAAAAAACTCTGTTAAACTGTGGCAGCGGGTAGCTGATGCTGTCATCAAAGATGAAAGAAAGTTTAAAACTGTAACATTTTGTTCTATTTTATTAATAAACTAGCTTCTGCCCGCGACTTCGTACGCGGGTCCTGTTGCTTTTGCCAGCGACAACAGGGTCGTCAAAATCGAAGATCTGAAACGTCTGATGTCGAATTATATGAGCCCGGCGACTGGAAAACAACGGGATGCGCGAGATGATTCGAGACGTTCCAGATCTATCATGTTTGTAAGTCAACAGGAAATGCCAATTAGACTAAACAACTTTTGCTAAGACGTCGTCCCTATATATGTTATAGTGTCGCTGGGCTTTGGAGTTCCAGAACAGGTGTTCCAGATCTTCAAATTTATTCTCACAGCAGAAAATACTCTTCACGTGGAATAATTTTTGCTATGGCGCCATTTTTATATCTCTTATACTTTAGCTGGTCTGTTGCGGTTCTGCATCAGGTGTTCCATTTTCCAAAATAAATTATAGCCAGGCCCAGACATAATGCCTATACAACAAAAAAAAAACTTTTCTTCTTTGTTACTGGAGCATTGTATCTGCCCCGATGTCCAGTAGCGGGTCGTTATCGGCATCAATCACAAATTTATTACTGTTGCTTTGTCCAGGGGGGATAGATTCTAATGCAGATTTAAAACTGTGTACGTAGGGATTTACTTCATGCAACATACTTTGAAGCAGTGAAATCAGACTATTGTTCAATTGCGGAAAGTTTTGGTTTCTAATATTTGCCTGATCTTGATAATTGGTGACGAAATATATTTGGAGAAACTTGGGGTCATTTTCAGGCAATAATGAACCAATAAGGTGGTAAACTGGGCCTTGCACTTTGAATGTTGGCATAAATGGGCCTTCTGAAATCTGTTTCGCAACAAAAGATGTCATTTGAAAGGCATTATTGTACGAACGGATGTTGTCCAAGAAATGTTTTGATTGTGGATGGTCACCGATTAGCAATGATCTTAATATTTCTGGAGGATTTTGTAATATTTCAATATGTATTTTCTCACCTGAGCAACATATACCGTTTGTTTCTTTTTGCCATTTAACAGCTTCACAAAAAGTACAATTTTGAACCATACCTCCGATGGCGGAATATGTGGCGTAGTCGATCATAGGAGTATACGTAAATGAACTCCGTTCCTTATCAACCCAAGGAAGGTCGCCATACCCTACAGCTATATCTTGAGACACATCCGATTCTTCAGATGATATCGATATTCTGTTCAGAGAATGTCGAAGTCGATCAGAATTCAAACGTTCGTTGCGCTCTTCTTCTGTCTCTTCATGCCGTACTCCAGCAATTCTTTCTCTCTCACTTTCTAACTGATTATGAATATTTTGTTGTGTGCGTGTTCGGGACAATGTATGATAATCTCGATCAGCAGTTAGTCGCGCATCACGTTCATCACTCGTTTCAAAAGACCTGTTAGTAGATGTGCGAATACGCTGAGAACTCAAGCGTGATTCTGTATCCGTGAACGTCTCCGACTCGCGAGACAATGCGTGACGTTTACGATCAGCGGTCAGTCGCGCATCACTTTCCCCACTTGTCTCTAGAGACCTAGAAGTCGATGCGTAGATACGCTTGGAACTCAAGCGCAAGTCGCTATCCGTGAACGTCTCCGACTCGCGAGACAACGCATGACGTTCACGATCAGCGGTCAGTCGCGCATCATATTCTTCACTGGTCTCTAGAGACCTGGATGTAGATGTGTAAATACGCTGAGAACGCAGGCGTGCTTCGCGATCCAAAGAGGTTTCCACGGAGCGAGTAGCAGCCTGATGTTCTCGAACAGCATCAAGTCTCTCCTGACGCTCTTCGGTAGATTCTTGGGATCTTATGATCATCAATCTTTTAGCTCCTTTGGAACATTGGGAAAGATTTGACCTCTTTCTAGGCATGGTTATAGTTTTATTGTGAAGATATCTGATCAATTAAAATCTAAGTGACTGCTCCCCTGCGTTACCGGGCAGGCTTCCGTGTCACGAAGATAAATGGAAAAGGAAATTAAACACTCAAATAACATAAGCCCGAAGGCATATTTATTCGATAAAATAAAAAAATAAATGGGAGTTTTGGCCAGTAGAGTCAAATTTTCAATGGGTTCACTAATGTTTCACCAAAACTCCATTGACAAATTTTTATTTTACAACCAACGTTTCGTATACTATTTATTTCACAAACAACTCATTCCGCAAATGTTTTATTTTATAAACACTCGCTTTACAAACATTTATTTGGCAAATGCTTCTCTTTACAAATGTTACGGATGATATTTAATCATTTATACATTTTTCATTTAATATTTAGATTCTTTTGGAAAAATAACGTTTATGCAAAATATAATTTTGTAATACACTAGCGACTGCATTAAAATCCGTTGCGTAGTTTAGAATGTCTAAGCTTACAGACATCGGGAGAGACTTTGTTTTATACTATGTAAAGATTTTCTAAACCAGTCACAAAGTGATCATGACGGTATTCTCCATTTGGGTCAAATCATTTTCAGGCAAGTATTTTTTTCTATATAATCTAGTCGTTTCTGGCACTCGCCGGCCGCTGCCGCGGCACCGCTCGCTTCGCTCGCTCGGCTCGTGCGTAGGGGGTCACAGTTTTAACCTAACCTAACCGAACCATTTTTTTTTTTAATAATTAACCTAATGTAACTAGTTCGGTTCCGGGTAGCCTACTAAGAATAATCTCTTTTTTTATCTTCTACTAGCTGCGCCCCGCGGTTTCACCCGCATAAGTCTCGATCCCGTGGGAATATCGGGATAAAAACTATCCTATGTCCTTTCTCAAGTTCCAAACTTTGTCTGTACCAAATTTCACACAAATCGGTTCAGTAGTTTAGGCGTGAAGAAAAGACAGACAGACAGAGTTACTTTCGCATTTATAATATTAGTTTGGATTAGCGCAAGTCGTTTCTGGCACCCATATTTTGTGTAATAGTTTTTTTTTTTTAAGTAAAATCTAGTCGTTTCTGGCACTCGCCGGCCGCTGCCGCGGCACCGCTCGCTTCGCTCGCTCGGCTCGTGCGCAGGGGTCACAGTTTCAACCTAACCTAACCTAACATTTTTTTTTAAAATAATTAACCTAATCTAACTAGTTCGGTTCCGGGTAGCCCACTATAAATAATCTCTTTTTTTCTATTAGCGCAAGTCGATGAAAGAATGAATTTCATTTTTAGGAAATTGCGTTATGATACGTCAATATGCAAAACGTTTTTATTCCAAACGTTGTTTTATTAAATAAAATGAATAAAAAATGAATTGCTTGTTAAATAACACGTTATTAACATAGATCGGAATAGGTAGAGCTGTTTTACGTACTTGCTTAGAATAATCGGTTGGTTAGAATAATATGGATATTCCCCGAGTCCCGGGATTTGGTTTTTAAGTAGTAAAATCATAAAAACTATTCACGCCTTCGGGTCTAATGAAAGATTACACTTCCTTTCTGACGGGTAAATATAAGAAGGACGGGATTAAGGATAGTATAGTAAATAGATAAACTTGATTCATTAAAACACATATATTTTTTTACGTAACAATGGTACCGATTTTCTTGTCACAAGTGCCTCTAAACTAGACTAAAAAAAATCACTAAAATTTAATTTATTCCTATCAAGCGACGATTTCCCATTCTGAAATTGACTAAAATGACGCAACCTAACTATATTTTAGTTTGACAGCACTAAGATGGCACTGAGTTATTAATCTATTGAAGATGGCAATTTTGCTATTCTGAATTTCACGTTTTTCACCTAAAATTTTGATTGTCTAACTAAATCGAACTAAATTAACTATTTTTAATCGCTATTAAAAAGGTGTGGAATAATATTAGTTGTCATGAATAGAAATTCACACCAACACCTCGACTTCAGGTGCAAAAACAGTACTGTCTGTATCTTTTTTTTTTCTTTTACTTATATCTCGAAAATGGTGTGTCCTATCGCAAAAATAATGAAAATTTCGACCCCCTTTATGAAACCCATAGACTCCTAAAACTCAACATGTAGGTAATAATTTTTCATATTTTCCATACAAAAAGTGAAAAATTCCTTAAAAAACACGTCAAGGCTGCCCCCTCCGCGCCTGCGGCTCTAAAAAACAATTCACGGGGTAGGAAAAATAAGTACCACGTGTCGACGAGTCGCGATTGTCAAATTCGATTTTTGTTGTGTCAAAATTATTTTTAAATTTAGAGATTTTATGCAGAATAGCTGTAAGATTCTCATAGCAAAAAGTAAGGAATTTTAGTGATGGTTTAGTTCGGTGTACAAGAGAATCGGCACCAATTTCTTATTCAAGAATCAACAATCATTTAAACATTTTTATTCTGAAGTTGTACAAAAACATATTACCATACAAATTATTTGTTCCTCAGTAAAATCAAAACATTATCAAATAGGACAATTTGTATTTACAATAAAATCTTAATTAAAATAATCAATACGCTTCAACAATAATTCACTTATTTAAACAAAAATTGTCATTGGTCTGGTTCGTCTTCAGCTTCACTAGAAGACTGAGTATGATCAGAGTTTAAATCACCATTATTTTTTTTTAATTATCTAATTTTAATCTATTTCTTTTTACATCTAACACCCATTTATATGTGGAAAACGAGCGTTCGACATCTGTTGATGTTAGTGAAGCGAATTTATATGACAAAAATCCCGTAGTATCAGTCGGAATCCCGTGGAATATCCATATTAACATCAATGTTTGCGGTCAATGAACCCAAATAGCTCTACCTATTCCGATCACTGGTTATTAAACAAAAGTTTATCTGGTGATTATTTAGTAAAGTGAATTATTTGGCAAACTTGTTGTTGTATAATGATGAAATGACAAATCATGTTTTTGCCAATCGTTTGTCAAGTAAAAATTTGTAAATAAATTTTTGGTGAACTGACAGGGCACCTTTTCAATGATATACGGTCAGCATCAAAAGTTGATTAACACTTCAGTTTTTTTAATCTTAGTTATTGAGCAAAATATTTGTTCAAAATTGCAGCAGAAGAATTTTTTTTAGAATATAAATACTCTTGTCTATTATGTGAAAAGGTAAAAATCAGTTTATTGAAAAAAGCTGTTGTCAATTTAATAACATGTAAACATGATAGTGTTAATCGACTTTTGATGCTGACTGTACCATCGTCATCGAAAATAAGTCCTAAATTGTTACCGCTTTCACCGCGTGGAGGTACTCCCAGCTTACGTTATTTTATAATTATACAGTGAAATTAGTGATAGCTTTGATTTCCACATCAGATGTTTCTGGTCTTCGATTTTTTTAAGTCAACATAAAATGCCCATCAGACCGAACAACTTTTGCTAAGACGTCATTCCTATATGTGTTATGGTGCAGCTGGGCTCTTGGAGTTCCACATCAGGTGTTCCAGATCTTCAAATTTATTCTCTCAGCAGAAAATGCTCATCACGTGAAACAATTTTTACTATGGTATCATTTTTGTATCTCTTATAGTTTTTCTGGTCTGTTGCGGTTCTGCATCAGTTGTTCAAGTTTCCAAGATAAATTATAGCCTATATGATGCCCAGACATAATACCTATACAACAACAAAAAAATCATTCAAATCCGTCCAGCAGTTCCGAAGATTAGCTTTTACAAACAAACAGACACACAGACAAACAGAAAGATTTTTTTTTTTGGATTCGTGTCCTATTACTGTTTCTAAACCCCCCGCAATTATTATTTTTTTAATATATTCAATATACAGACACAGTTTTTTTACTGTTTTATTATATGTATAGATGAAATAAAGATATTTGACATCGATATTTTCATTTATGATAATACATTTTCAATCACTGCACCAGTAATGATCACAATTGCTACCGGGACATCATACCTCAGCGATGGAATAACAAACCACATGACAGGGTGTATTGTTACTTGTCGACTTTTTGCAAAAAATGTTTCTGAGCAAGAAGATAATTACAAACTTAATAAATATGACCATTGTTAAAAACGAGAATGCATTCTACCTCTAGATATTCAAAAAACACAATCATGTAATGCTGATAAGCATACGATAAAAGTTTTGTACCCAACGCCATTTTGCATAGATAAAATCATACCAAGGGCGTTTCAATTAGGATACGGCTGTCAAGTTCAATTAGTCCATTCAGTTTCAGACTAGATTCAAACACAGTTACGTTTACAAAAGGGGGAAGGCAACAGCAGTTCGGTTTCTAGGTCACCCGCATACACCTAAAATTATATATAGCTATAGACAGACACAGACGTCTGCCTGTCTGTACCCAGATAACCACGTTCCAAGAGATGGTTCCACAAATTCCAGTGATTGAATTCAGATTATGTCTGAAAGCAGAGCATGTGTCTAACGAGACAATTGTTATGGCGGGTTTTGACAATATATTTTAAATGTGGAATATTGGGTTTATGCTAACAAAATGAAATAGCAAACGCTATAGAATATTAACATTTCTGATTAAGGTTAGAGCCACCGTTCAAAAAATGAAAACCACAGGATTCCAAGGGAATTTGTTATCAATCTACTTCGATGAGAACTAGCGTTTCTAAGATAAATAAAGTAGGTAGTATTTTCATTCTTTCAGCAAAGCCCCTGAAAGTTTTGAACTGTGAGGCAAAGTTTCAGAAATGGGGAACTTTGTTATTGATACAAGAAAGGGTAATATTATACCGAAAACAGTATCATATCACTTTTCTGAAGTTACCTGAAACTTTTGTGCGTAGTATAATAATATATAAAATTGTCAAAATTCTCTATAAGGAGAACAACACACGGGTGTCGCTGCTAACGGCGGGCGGCAGCGCCGCAACGCCATCTCTATGATTTTATATTGTTTTGCACAATTTTTCGCACCACGATGCACCGGTGTGTGAACCCCTATGTAAAAGCCGTAACCTGTTTGCCTAGTGTGACTGCGCCTTTATATGTAGTTAATCGGATTATACAAGCCACGCTGACGCTGACAAATTAACACACATGATGAAACTAAAAGCATTGCTGTTTTCGGTTGAAAACACTTTATTCGGTTTCATCAGGATTGGGTAGAATGAAAATAAACGGTATCAGAGATTTTCTTTTATTTTGCCAAGGTTATATGAAAAAGGTATAATAATTATGCATGCTTTAGAAAAAAAAAACCGTGATTTGTCATAGGCAAAATGGTTGTCATGCTTATTTATGTATTTCGATAAATTATTTCCAACATTTCTTCAAAAACCTTCAAATAATTTTATTGAAATTAAAACTAGGTAGGTTTGTATTAACCTGGGCAATTTGTAAGGTATTCAAATAAAGTATTTTTTTAGCCAAACGTAACCCTACCTCAAATTGCTGTCAATTTACTGCTCCTGACCTTTTCACAACGATGTTACCATGATTCAAAAAGTATTGACTGACAGAGGCAGGTCAGCATCTAGCCTTTAAAAGTGCCAAAGCAAGTATCAATCAAGTTAGTTGACCGGCCTGTCAATGTATCACCTAGAAAGGCTTTGGCCAGTGTCCTTTGGTTTCAGATTTGCAATTTTTCTGTGTCGCTTCGTTCCTGACGCAGACTCATTCTAGTGAGTTTTGAACTCAAACTAAATTTATTTTAATTAAACCATTCACAGTGAATGTGGGCCACTTAATCCCAGAACAGCAGCAAACTGAAGTGGCAGTGTGGCCATGTCTGTCGAAGGACTGATGGCCGGTGGAGCAGGCGAGTCCTGGAGTGGAGACCGCGTACCGGCAAGCGTAGTGTAGGACGCCCCCCCGCTAGATGGACGGACGACCTAAAGAAGGTGGCTGGGGTAGACTGGATGCGGATGGCGGAGGACAGGGTGCTGTGGTGCAGTATGGGAGAGGCCTATGTCCAGCAGTGGACTGCGATAGGCTGAGTTGATAATCCCAAATCCTAAATCCAAAAGCTATCGTTTTTCTTACCACTTGTTAATTAGGGTTCCGTAGCCAAATGGCAAAAAACGGAACCCCTATGGATTCGTCATGTCTGTCTGTCCGTCCGTCCGTATGTCACAGCCACTTTTTTCCGAAACTATAAGAACTATACTGTTGAAACTTGGTAAGTAGATGTATTCTGTGAACTGCAGTAAGATTTTCACACAAAAATAGAAAAAAAAACAATAAATTTTGGGGTTCCCCATACTTACAACTGAAACTCCAAAAATTTTTTTTCATCAAACCTGTACGTGTGGGGTATCTATGGATAGGTCTTCAAAAATGATATTGAGGTTTTTAATATCATTTTTTTCTGAACTGAAGAGTTTGCGCGAGAGACACTTCCAAAGTGGTAAAATGTGTGTCCCCCCCCCCCTCTAACTTCTAAAATAAGAGAATGATAAAATTAAAAAAATATATATAATGTACATTACCATGTAAACTTCCACCGAAAATTGGTTTGAACGAGATCTAGTAAGTAGTTTTTTTTTAATACGTCATAAATCGAAAACCGCAATTTACCTTTCACAAAGTTACAACGAACTACAAGAACTTTTATATTATGTTACTTGCTGCTACGGAACCCATCATGGGCGAGTCCGACTCGCACTTGGCCGGTTTTTTTTTCTTTACACGTCCCTGAACAAAAATGTGAAGGCAATTTTCCTGAAAATAAAGAAACATGAACTTACGCAAGAACGGTAATTAGAATGTCAGGAATCACGCATAAGGGATTATGTTATGAGGGTAAGTAGTACTTTCCCCAAAGAATAACAACGACATACTGAGATTATAAACCCATTTGCAGCGATCACGTATTTAAGCCCTTGTGACTGTTCATTGTGGGTGTGAGGCGGAGGCTATACATAGAAAAGCTGCAAAATAATCTTAAAACATTTTTTTGGGAGAAATAAGCTACCTTGCTTGCATATAGCGTACATAGTCTATCTTTTTAATGATTGTTTAAAAAGAGAGAATGTGACAGTAGAAAATACTTGGCGTCTACGTCAAGAAAAACAACCGACGGTCAGTTTGAACACCTTCACACAAGTTAGGGGCCGTCTCCACGAGCGACAGAATCGCGGCAATAGTCTCGCCGTGCCATCAAATTTTCGCCGCGATAATATCGCCTTGTGGAGACACGTTCTAAGAGAGTGTATAGAAAAACGTGGCACGACGATAATATCGCCGCGATTCTCTCGCTTGTGGAGACGGCCCCTTAGTTGTAAAAAATCAATTTGTCAGTTAGCAAGGCTTATGGCGAGGCAAACTGCCTAATAAACAAAAAAAATATATATGGTACGGTGGTGCCTCTGAAAAAACTAGCCAAGTAAACAAACAACCCAGAACGATTCAGCATGTTATTTATTTACGACCACCATGCAATCTCGCAAATGAACATAGAAAAAAACATTAACTTCTGTTGCTCTCGTTCAATGAATTTCAAGGACTTCTAGACGACATCTAGGTAAACTAGTTAAAGATATGAATGTAATTGATCTAGTGGCGTACAAAAATTTCTTCTCATTTCTTTCTTATTTCTCTGTAGAGTAGAGCAGTCTTATCGAAAAAGTAATTTAATTTACCCTTGTGAGAGAACTTTGATTCTCACGAACGTTGTTCCTTTTGTTACTATGTCGGATACCTAGGTTATTAAATGACGTCAACTACTTGTGCACGAATTAATAACCTGTTTAACCTAAAATATAATTCAATAATTTATATTTATTCCTGTAAATTAAAATAATAAGTAACCAAATAACAACTAATACCTAATTAATTAATAAAAATAACAAAATTAAATCCTAACTTAACTAAAAATATACACCAACTAAAAAATCAATAATTTGTTTAAAAACAACTAATAAGTTTCTTTTACTTCGGCCATCGGTAGCAGTTCTTGCTGAACTCGAATTATTCATACAAAAATGGCGGAAGTTTAAATTCGGTCGTAGACAAAATCTGCGGTAGACAGGAATGCAATTCAATTCAAGTCCGCATTCTTTTGTATTTTGCTGCAAGTTATTGCACGATGGCATTGCATGAAACGTAATTCGGTAGTAGACAAAATCTGCGGTAGACAGGAATGCAATTCAATTCAAGTCCGCATTCTTTTGTTTCTCACTGCAATTCCATCGTGCAAGTTATTGCACGATGGAAATGCATGAAACGTCAGTTTCATGCAGATCTTCTGCATACTGAAGAAGCGCGTCAAAGCTGAACAAACAACTTTATAACGTACTAGCTGCGCCCCGCGGTTTCACCCGCATAAGTCTCGATCCCGTGAGAATATCTGGATAAAAAGTATCCTATGTCCTTTCCCGGGACTCAAACTATCTCTGTATCAAACATCTAAATCGGTTCAGCGGCTTAGGCGTGACATGGTAACATACAGACAGACATACAGAGTTACTTTCGAATTTATAATATTAGTATGGATGTCATCATAAGTCCAAAAATTGATTATTTTCATCACAGGAAAACCAAGGTAACCGACATAGCCCGAAGAATTGCTAAACTTAAGTGGCATTGGGCAGGGCACATTGCTCGCAGAACAGATGACCGATGGGGCCGAAAGGTTCTGGAGTGGCGATCGCGTACAGGAAGACTTAGTGTTAGAAGGCCTCCTACAAGGTGGACCGACGACCTTGTGAAGGCCGCAGGAACCCGTTGGATGCGAGAAGCACAGAACCGGTTGAAGAGGTGCATTAGGGAAGGCCTATGTCCAGAAGTGGACGTCTTTCGGCTGAAATGATGATGATGAGAAAGCGATAAGGCCGCCCATTTTATATTTTGTATTTTTTCATGTTATGTATTTTGTGGTGTACAATAAAGTATATATGAATAAATGATGACCTACCTCAAACACACAAAAATCTCCAAATAATGTTTCGGAGAAGAAACAAAGACGATTAGTGTCCACGCTCATTGAAATAAATAATGAGAGCATCTCCCGGTTTATTTACTTCATCAAGGGAGAATTTAGGCCAAAATTCTCGTTGCTACGCTAAGTAATGAGTTTGCATTACTCCAACACATTAGAGTCTATCAGTAACTCTGTAAACAAAAAAATAACGCAATTCATAGGAGTAGGTACTTCTGCGGTTGTGATGCGGCTCTCTATTTTTTTTTAATACCGAAACGAGAATAAGCTCTATAAGCACTGCCTTTAGAGTGAGTAAATTACTCAAAAATATTTAAGATAAAAATGTGTTTCTTCCCTACATTTTCAAAGGTTTGAATTCTTAGTATTATTTATTTCCTTGTATATTGTTTGTACGTAATTGCAAAATTTGACAACTCATCAACAAATAAGGTATTATGAGTCAACAAATTTGGACTGGCCAATAAATGCGTACCAGAATAACTAGCTACTGTAGCACCTAATCTTCCTAAAATAGGCATAAGAAACCCACGCGCACATAACAGAATAACAGATGTGACTGTTGTTCTTCTCTTTAGGCAAAGATATTAAGTTAATAATACTTGGGTACACTCGTTGGTGAATGCCCTAAAAGTGGAGCAGCTGTTATGTTATTTAGATTAAATCCTAGAAACAACAAAGCACGGTGACATATTGAAAGTATAGCCGGACCCTTTTCAAGACTTGATAAATGCTTGGAGAGATTTATGTATATAAATCTGGGAGCTAGCTTACTAAACATACAGGTATCGATTACGTACCTTTTACATAAATATTTATAAGGTGTGTATTATTTGTATGGTGAGTAATGTTTGTATGGTGATGCAGCCTAACTTTGTATAAATGAATTAAAAAGTTACTATTTGGAGAGGGGTCTCGGTATGTAAAGATGGTCACCTATCCAACGACCAATCACGGCAAGCGTAGCTTAACCTGATCGATCGACCTGTGCGGCTGTTATGTTATGTATATCTATATAAATAAAAACAAAAGGCCTGACTGACTGACTGACTGACTGACTGACTGACTGACTGACTGACTCATCAACGCCCAGCCCAAACCCGTGGACCTAGAAATCTGAAATTTTAGACAATGGTTCCCTTTATAATGTAGACAAGGAATAAGGAAGGATTTTTCAGAAATTAAATAGGGGATGAAAGTTTGTATGAAAGTCCGTCAGTTTTAAAGTTAGGATCTTCAAATTTTGTGTTTAGGCTGACGATTGAAAATTAATTTATACGTGTCTCAGCGTTTTTGATGATTCCACCCCCAAAGGGTTAAAAAGGGGGATGAAGTTTTGTATGAAAGTCCGCCAGTTTAGAAGTTAGGATCTTCAAATTTTGTATTTAGGCTAACGATTGAAAATTAATTTATACGTGTCTCAGCGTTTTTGATAATTTTACCCCTAAAGGGGGATGAACGACCTAACTGAGATATCGACGTACAGCCTAAACCGCTGGTCCTAGGGACATGAATTTTGGAGGGTGTGTTCTTTGTGAAGAGTTAGTATCCAGTAAGAAGGGGTTTTTGGAAATTCAGCCTTTAAGGGGGTGAAAAGGGGGGATTTTGTTTGTATAAAAAATCTTATTCCTTGAGTTAATAACCTTGAAACTTGGCACGAATACTAACCTAAGTAAATTATGAAGTTTGGCATTTTTTGTTTTTCTAAACTACCCCCTAAAGAGGTATTGGGGGGTGTAAAAATTTGTATGGAAGAATTTTAACGCGCTGTCCGATTAACTCAAAACTCAGTATTTATACTAAGGACTAAAAATAAAGAATAACGTGTATCAGGGTTTTTCGAAAATCTACCCCTAACTGTGTGAAAAGGGGTAATTAATTTTACAGGGGAGGATTTCACTGCGTGGCTTGATTAGTTCGAAAATTGGCATATATAATCTTTGAGTCAAGTTATGAACACATCTTAAACGATTTTTCATAATTCTACCCATGTAGGGGGTGAAAAGCGGGATAACAGTTTATATGAAAAATCTTAATCATTTGGTTAATAAACTTGAAACTTGGCACGAATATTTATCTAAGTAACTTATGAAGGTTGGCATTTTTTGTTTTTACAAACAACCCCCTAAAGGAGGATTGAGGCGGGGTGTGTCAAAATTTGTATGGAAGAATTTTAACGCGTGGTCCGATTACCTCGAAACTCGGTATTTATACTTAAGTCCAAAAATAAAGAATAACGTCTATCAGGGTTTTCCAAAAATCTACCCCTAACGGGGTGAAAAGGGGTAGTTAATTATACAGGTGAGGATTTTAATGCGTGGCTTGATTAATTCAATAATTCGTATAAATAATCTTTGAGTCAAGTAATGAACACATCTCAAACAATTTTTTGAATTCCACCCCTATGGGGGTGAAAAGCGGGAGTACAGTGTATATGAAAAATCTTACTCATTTGGTTAATAAACAGGAAACTTGCCACGAATACTTAAGTAAATTATGAAGTTTGGCATTTTTTGTTTCTCAAAACTACCCCGTAGAGGGGGATTGGGGGCGTCAAAATTTGTATGGAAGAATTTAACGCACAGTCCAATTACCTCGAAACTGGGTATTTATACTTAAGATCAAAAATAAAGAATAAAGTCTATCAGGGTTTTCCGAAAATCTACCCCTAACGGGGTGAAAAGGGGTAGTTAATTATACAGGTGAGGATTTTAATACGTGGCTTGATTAACTCAACAATTCGTATAAATAATCTTTGAGTAAAGTAATGAACACATCCCAAACAATTATTTGAAATTCCACCCCTATGGGGGTGAAAAGCGGGAGTACTGTGTATATGAAAAATCTTACTCATTTGGTTAATAAACATGAAACTTGCCACGAATACTTAAGTAAATTATGAAGTTTGGCATTTTTTGGTTTTCTAAACTACCCCCTAGAGGGGGATTGGGGGCGTCAAAATTTGTATGGAAGAATTTTAACGCGCAGTCCGATTAACTCGAAACTCGGTATTTATACTTAAGACCATAAATAAAGAATAACGCGTATCAGGGTTTTTCGAAAATCTACCCTTAACGGGGTGAAAAGAGGTAGTTAATTTTACAGGGTAGGATTTTACTGCGTGGTTTGATTAACTCGAAAATTGCCGATGTAGGTCACACGGCTGCCAAGCTAGAATGGAACTGGGCTGGTCACATCTGTCGCATGCCGGAGGAGCTATGGGCTAAAATAACCACACAATGGGTCCCAAACAGCAGCAAACGGCAACGCGACAGGCCCAGAATGAGATGGCGGGACGAACTCGACTCTTTCGACAAAGAGTAGCGTGTAACAGCACTGGATAGGGATAAGTGGAAGAAGGGAAGGGAGGCCTTTGCCCTGCAGTGGGACAGAAATGGCTGATAATAATAATAAAATCTTTGAGTCAAGTAATGAATTCCACCCCTGTGGGGGTGAAAAGCGGGGATACAGTTTATATGAAAAATCTTATTTATTTGGTTAATAAACATGAAACTTGGCAATATTTGGGTCAGTAAATAATAACAATTGTCAGTTTTAGTTAAAAAAAACCCCTTACAGAGGATTTTGGGGGTGACAAAGTTGATAGGTTAGAAAAATATGTAACTCGCTATCGGATTAACTCGAAACTAGGTACTGCCAAAAAAAAAAAAAAGTGCTTATCTGTTTTAGGGTTTTTCAAAAATGGACTCCTACCAAGGTGGAAAAGGGCAAGTAAAGATTAAGGGGTGGATATTACTGCTTGCTTCAATTAACTCGAAAATGGGTATGGGCCTTTGAGTCAAGTTATGATCACGAACGATTTTTCAAAGCGGGGCTACAGTTTATTTGAAAAATCTGATTCCTTTGATCTATAAAAATTGGCCCGAATACTTATTTATCTAAATAAATGATAAAGATCATACCTACATACATTTTCGAAATTTTTAGAGGTAAGTACGAATTTCACGCGGACGAAGTCGCGGGCAGAAGCTAGTTTTTCATAAATCATGAAAAATATTCGCCATAAATAAATGAGTGATGGATTACTAAACAGTATATTATGTCGAAGAAGATATTAAACTCAATAGTCGAATTAAAAGGTTGTTAAATAATAACTAATTACTTAGATTTATTAACACGTAAATTAAAATCATATTTTCTGTTTTGCATTCATAATCATTAACCGGAAGGAACGTTGACGGATAGGATGCTTTTACATCACTTTCGTTTTCATTTCAGAGGTTTTAATCCTTTTAGCATAATGATACAGACCTCTTTTGTACACGCTGTGACTGGGTTTTCAACACCAAATTTGGTTTTGCAAGTCATCAGAGAGCTCACGAAAGGAATGAAAATTAGTTTGGGTCGCTGTTGCCGGATACGTTAAAGAGGAGTATTATTATAGTATAATGATATTGTTCCCTTGTTATTTATTATGTAAACTCTTGTTACAAAGATTGATCCTTACCTTATTAAAGTCCCCGTTTTCACTTATAATCGATGATAGGCTCCAGTTTTTTTCACAAAATAGGTACCTATTTATTTATATCAAAAATGCAACACATAATAATAAAAAATATATTTTTCATTAAAATACACAGTTACTTGCATCACAACTCACAAGTACACAGTACAGTTAGTAATTGTTAATTTATGATAATAAAAACACAATATTATTGTTCATATGAACTGGTTTGTGTCCACACTTCTGTAACCTCAGAACTATAAAACTAGACTGAATGGCCAACAGTATCTTTTACAACTCTGATTGTTGTTTAAAAATGCATTGCACAATAATACAAGTTTTTACAAATGGCCTTTTTTCTGAAACAATTAACTGGTTTGAGTTTAAAATTATGCAATTAGTGGACCTTTTTGTTTAACGCTTTCATTATTTATGTCTGGTTAGGTTAGTTATCCATCTTTTTTTAGCTAAAATGTTTCTCAGTAATATATTGAAACCCATTTTGTCTTTCTGTTGGTGTTGTAAGCAAGTAAGGGTTAGATGCAGGAACATTATTTTCAATACTTAATTGCAGGCTAAAATCATCCATAGACTTATTCTTAGGTATACCTACATTGTAAAAGGTTAAGATGTTTTACGGCTTTAAGCTCAAATACAGCTTTGTATCTACAAATCACTTAAAATGTCTACGCAACGAAGTCATACGTAATCTTCCTAACCTTTAACCAACTACGAATCTAACCGAATTTAGCTGTACATTGTTACGTTGTTTTTTTGCACCTACAACGGGTTGGTTTAGTAAAGTAGCATTTACCTGAAAACATGAGTAGTACATTACGAGGTTTCCGAGTAACACATTTCATTGTAGTTTTACAATCGGCTTCCTCACAATAAATCACTTTTCTTAATCCTAAAACATATTGAATTGTAATTAGTTGCGTTTGTTTACATTCCAAATGTCATTCAGTCAAACGTCAGTTTCTATCTGTCAAAGGCGACATCTGGTGGTCGCCGATTCACAGTTGTAGTTTAAATCGATATTTTAACATATTGATTGCTAACCATCGAAATAATATCGTATGGAGCAATCCTCTATTATTTTCAGCTTTTAGTCAAAAAAAGTCATAATAAACTAAATAACCGTAAACGGAAATCATTCATTTTTTTAATATAGACTTCTTTCTAGAAACTTCGTGTCTAGTTAATATATTTTTTATCTGTGAATTGTCTTTGACGTAATGTGACAAGCTAATACTTTCTTAATTTGCCAAATTAAGATTCGAGGAGATTTAACATTATCATGACGAGCTTTAGTATTGGAAATAACAAATAATTTGTTTGTTGGTCTGGATCATGAAGATTCTTATTGTTTCAGCGAATAAACGTCATGTTGTGCAGTTGTTAGTGATTTTCAAGAATTTAAGTATCTCGGTGTATTATTTATCTTCAGTGATTTAATATTATTTTACCCGTAATCGGGGAGATTTTTGGAATGCTCCGTCTAATTCCGGTTTGAGACCCATGACAGCATCATGGAACCTCACTTGGCATCTTTCGGCCCTACGACAAGCTTAGGTGATTCCGCTAAACTTGTTACACGTTCTAAAAGGTAAGGATTTGGTTGTAATAGTCTTTGGAAGTGGTCTGTGAGCCCTTCCCTGGTTGTTAGAAAGGGTATTGTCGTGATCCATGGATATTTATTGCAGGATTCCAAATTGCGCATACGCAGGCAGCTTTCCAGCCGGTGAAGAATCTTGCAGTCAAGTGCTTTCTCCCTACGACAACCGTGAGTATTTCACCCGCTGACTATTTGCAACTCATCCCTATTGTCCGACCACTCATGATTAGGCAAACCGAAGTCGTAGCTCTTTATGGTGTCATTGTAAAAAGGCCTCGTTAACCGGCTAATGTTTTAGCCTTTTAGATTTCCAAGCTCAGTCACCTCAAGGAAGGTGAATTAGTTTCTCTTTATATTATTAGGCCTCCGTATTGTCGATTCCAGGAGAGGCACCTCGAGCGATTCGTCTCGCCGCCAGGACCTAGAGGATCGTCTGGGGCCTGGACGCGAGACCCGTTCCTCGAGCACAGCGAAGCCTCGTGTGGAGACGACTGCGGCCGGCATAGTCCGTCTAGCGTTAGCGCTCAGGCGGGACGGTTTTTTCTTTTACCTACTTTAACTTTTTATTATACCTTATTACGGTTCCCGTAGGAACCAGTTGATTGTCTGGGTCCGGTTTTCGATACTGGAAACCGGCCTGCATCACAATTTAATTTGTGGATCTCGGGTTCGACATCCTACCCCGTCCGGAATAGTATTGGACACCTTCGTCGGCTCCGGGATCCGGGACTCTCAAAGTCCCTGGCGCCCATTTAATAGATTTTAAATTAATCAATAACTGGAAGGTTACTTTCTCCTTTGTTTTGTAATAATTGTAAACTTTTAACTTGAACTCATTTTAAAACGGAACAGTACCGGGTTTATCTCCAACCCCCCACGACCTTCGCTCTCTATTTTCTATTATTAGCTGGCTGGCAACAATTTGTTATTAGTGAACTCATTTTGTTATATTAGTTTACAGTTTTTTAATAAACAGTGTTTGAGATAGTTGTTGTTTCATATTACCATACCCACTAGTTTGTCACTACAGATAAAAAAATCCTAATTGTAACAGTAGCGACCAACGTGTGTATTGGTTGGAGATAGAGGTTACGTCTATTGCTGTACCTTACAAGCCAGAGTGCTGTTCCGTGGGCCTTCCAGTTATTCTAATTTTAAGAAGAAACCGTCGCGTGGAATCCTTTGTTAACGTGTTCATGTTTATGTTTGTACTGTTTTATACACTTTTATTTACTTTTTACATTTTTTACACTTCTTGCTGCTATATACAATTTACAATTTTATTTTACTTGTGTCCCAAAACATTACACCAGGACTATTGTACTTGAAATCATAAGCCTGGTATTAAAATTTAAACTTACTCTATAAGACTGCTATTTATGTAACTGTGTTTACTATTAATAATACTTACACTTTGCTCGGTATTGTACATTGTGACAGCCAGTTATAACTTTAGTTCGGTTTCATTTATTTTTTAAATTATTTTTTTTTAATTTTTACAAAATGGAACGACCCATTACATTTAATTTACTTCGCAAAGACGAGCTCATATATGAAGTACTGGTCCGAGACGCGAAACCTGCTTCAACCGTAGAGGAACTACGTGTCCAAGTTAGGGAACTTAGTAAATTGGTACGTTCTGACGATATAGTGGAGACAAATATAGATCCGAAAACCGAATTACAAACAATTAAGGCCAAGTTGCCAGAAATTGGTGAAGTATTAGATAAGTACCCTTCCAGTTTTAAAAAATTTAACTGCGCAAAGGCTTTAGCATTCCACCTATTTCATCGTTTGAGTAGGGTTACTCCGCCAACTAATCTTAGTGCCGTTTACGAAGACGTTGACAAGCAACTTAGCGGTTATTTATTAAAAATTGATTCGGTTAACGCGAGCTTCCATCAGTCATTTACTTCCGCCGAGGAGACACCAAATGTACCGTCAAGTTTACAGACGAAGGACGTCATCATTTCCTGCAAGAAGGAATCTGTTAAATCCCTAGATCATAAATTTAACGGTACAGGTTGCGTGAAAGCATTTATTGAGCGTCTTGAGGAGCTTTGCGAGGCCAGGGGTATTACCGAGGCTTCCTTACATCAATCTGCTCTGGATCTTTTCTCGGACGGAGCCTTATTATGGTACCGGGGAATAAAAGCGTCGGTTGGTGATTGGGCGGAACTGAAGAAGCAGTTACTCACAGATTTCGCTCCGCCTGATTACGATATGCGTCTCATTTCTGAAATAACTAACAGAACGCAGGGGTCGACTGAGCTGTCTTGTATATATATAGCAGTCATGGAGAATCTTTACAATAGACTTTCTTATAGGGTTCCAGAACGCGATCGTTTAGCACGGATCAAATTCAACATGAGACCGGAATATACGTCGGGGTTGTCAATTTTGATTATCAACACGCTGGACGAGTTAAAAGAGAAGTGTAGACAACTGGAGTTAGGTTTCCATAGCAGGGCACAGTTCCATGAGCCGCCCAAACCAACCTCTTCGTTTGTTGCACCAGACTTAGCATACCAAGCCCCGAAAGGTTCTCAAAGGATTGAAGCCGTGCAAACAGATTCTAGTTCGTCGTTCTGTGTTCGCTGTAGGGTTAAAGGGCACTCGTTATCACAATGCAAATCAAAGGAAATTGTGTGTTTCCGTTGCGGCAAGAAGGGTGTACGTGCACCATCGTGCCCTACGTGCAGTAAAAAGCAGAAGGAGGCGCAGTCCTGTCCAACCTGCATTTCAAAAAACTAAATTTACGGAACTACAGCCAAAATTTTGATAGGTCCGATTGGGACAATTATTTAAAATCTTTAAAATTATTTTTTAATTCACTAAGGGTTGATACAGTACATTATAAGACTACGGACGATAGTCGTCCACATTTAACCGTTTCTATATACGATGAGCAGTATTACGGTTTGCTCGACTCGGGTTCTTGCATTTCGGTGTTGGGTTCCGATGTTGGCCAACAATTCATAAGGGCTGGTGCAACTTTACACGCCGATAGACAGTTGGGCAACATCGTAACTGCCAATGACTCGCGGGCATCCGTGGAGGGTTATTTATTTTTACCAGTGACTCTTATGGGAGTGACTAAGGTTATTAAATTCTATGTTATTCCAGACATTACTACACCGTTGATTTACGGCGTGGATTTTTGGAAGACCTTTAATTTGGCACCAAAAATTTTTAATAAATTGCCATTTCAATATTTAAAAACCAATAGAGGTCATAAATGCGTCTCGGAGGTTAGGCACCTTCAACCGTTTGAAGAATTAACATCGGATCAAAAGAATGAAGCGGAGTTATTAATTAAAGACTTCGAAAAGGTTTCCTTCGAGGCTAAAGGATTGGGTCGTACCCATCTGTTGCGTCATAAAATAGACACAGGAGACGTTCCTCCTATTAAACAGCGTTATTATCCTTTATCACCTGAACGCCTCAAGGAACTTAATCGTCAGCTGGATGAGATGTTAGAGATGGGAGTGGTGGAACCTAGCAGTAGCGCGTGGAACAACCCGGTTTTACTGGCTCCAAAACCTAATGGGGAATGGCGTTTTTGCCTGGACAGCCGAAAGCTGAATGCGGTCAGCAAGCAAGATGCGTATCCACTGCCCTACGTCTCTCACATCTTAGACCAGTTACGGGACGCGCGATACCTTTCATCGATTGATTTGAAATCTGCATTTTGGCAAATCGAGTTGGACTCCGCTTCATCCAAAGAGAAAACCGCGTTCACGGTTCCCGGTCGAGGTTTGTTCCAATTTAAAGTTATGTGTTTTGGGTTGACTGGAGCCCCAGCCACCCAACAGCGATTAATGGACAGACTTTTCGGCCCGGAGTTTGGTAATAAGGTGTTCGTATATTTAGATGACATCATTATTTGCTCATCAACCTTCGAGGAGCACATTTCACTTCTTAAACGGGTTTTAGACAAATTAAGGCAGGCTAATTTGACAATTAATTTATCTAAGTCCTGTTTCTTTCGACGGGAACTAAAATATCTAGGTTACAGAGTGGACGAGCATGGCTTACACACTGATCCGTCGAAAGTTCAGTCAATTATCGACTTTCCAACCCCTACAACCCGTAAAGAAGTGAAAATGTTTCTTGGAACGGCCTCATACTATAGACGTTTTATTAAAAACTTTAGCTCGATAGCGGCCCCTTTAAACGCACTAACGAGTACTAGCAAAAAAGCGCCACCTTTTAAGTGGACGGCTGAGACAGAAACCGCGTTCTCAACCTTGAAGGAGGCACTGGTGTCTGCTCCAGTATTGGCTTCTCCAGATTTCTCTCAACCTTTTGAGATTCATTGTGACGCATCTAGTTTTGGGATAGCGGGCACTCTGACTCAGGTCATAAATGGAGAGGAGCACCCAATAGCCTACTGCAGTCGTTCGCTTAATCCGGCCGAACGCAATTATTCAGCAACGGAGCGTGAGGCTCTCGCTGTAGTCTTCGCCGTGGAACACTATCGTCCTTACGTGGAAGGCGGCCCTGCGTTCAAAGTGATAACCGACCACTCGAGTTTAAAATGGTTTTTTAATTTAACCAATCCCTCTGGTCGATTGGCCCGTTGGGGTTGTCGGTTATCACCTTATAACTTTACCATTGAACACCGCAAGGGTAGGGACAATGTGGTTCCAGATGCCTTATCTCGTGGCGTTCCGGTGCTGGAAATTAAAGTGTCTGACACTGACACTTGGTTTAAAGGGTTGTGGGATAAATGTGTCAGCACGCCCAGATCGTGTCCAAATTTTATTATTAAGGAGGATAAACTTTACCGTTATTCGAAAAATAAATTCGGGGTGGCTAGTGAATATGATTGGAAGCAGGTAGTACCGGAGGGCAATCGGCAAGAATTATTAAAGAGTCACCATAGTGGCGAATTATCTCCACATTTCGGGGTGTTTAAAACTTATAAACGACTTGCACTCCGATACTACTGGCCTAACATGTATAAGGATGTGATTAGCTACGTTGGTAAATGTGATACGTGTGCCGCTTATAAACACTCACAGTTACCTCCTCCCGGTCTCTTAGGTGACGCGAAAGAATGTTCCAAGCCATTTGAAACCATAAGCATTGACTTGGTAGGTCCGTTGCCACGGTCTAGAGCGGGATTCACATATCTCTTAGTTGTCGTGTGCTGTTTTACGAAGTACTGTTTACTGTTTCCTTTACGTAGAGCTGTTGGTAAGGCTATAGCACAGAAACTAGAAGACGGCGTTTTCCTCGTACACGGTATACCCCGTACGGTTATAGCAGACAACGGGACGCAATTCACGGGTAATGAGATTCGTTCACTACTGGAGAGGTACAAAATACCTCAAGTTCACTTCACACCTCGTTATTGCCCAAGCGTGAATACCGTGGAACGCTATAATCGTACCATAATGACCGCGGTATCAATTCTCGTGGAGGATGATCATCGATCCTGGGATGTTAACATCTCAAAGATCCAATTCGCTATGAACACCTCCACAAATGAAGTTACTCGTTTCACCCCGTTCTTCCTAGTACATGGCAGAGAGGCAGTTAGTAGTGGTGATGTCTTCGGCAATGATACCGTTGATCAGCCCACTCTAGCTTGCGCTTCCCGCAGATCATATGCTAATCAGCTAGAGGCATTGGGTGGTATCTTCAATAAAGTAAAGGACGCGCTCGTCAAATCACATAAACGTAGTGCACGTTATTATAATAGTAGTAGGAGGCACGCGGAGTTTGAGGTAGGCGACACTGTGTGGAAGAAAACGTATCCCCAGAGTGACGCCTCCAAATTCTTCATGGCCAAATTAGCCCCTAAATACGAGAGATGTATAATTAGGAAAAAACTTTCACCCTTAGTGTATGAATTGGAAGGCTGTAGTTCCGGTAAAAACCTTGGCACATGGCATATCAAGGATTTTAAATCACCATGTGGCGAGGAATAATTTTTTTTTAATATTTTATTTGAATTTAAACTAAAATTCACTAATAGTAGTTGGTCGCAGTGACCATTGAGGGCTGTATATGCCTTGTGGTTGTTTATTTTTATTAAGAAACAGTTTGTAGTGGTACACAGGTTTCTACTGTGTCCACATTTGTAAACTATATTTAGAAGTTGTTGGTGGTCTGTGGTTGTTGCAGGATTGACACCCCAGGGAAGTGTAAACCTCCGGATTGCTGGTAAGGCAGCAAAATGATAGTCCTGAGATAGGTGGCCTAAATGGCGGGCGTGTAGGCTGCATTGATGGAAAACGTTTCAGATGGTATTTTTTTTTTAAGGCATACTAACCGTCACATTTCTATTATGGTAGACGGTTAGTCAATGCTCATTAGTTTGTAGCATTTAATTTCTTTTAGTGTATTGTTGGTGTACCAGCTCAGCATTATTATCAGTAGTTATTTAAATATTTTTATTTTATTTTTTTGGAGTTTGTCTTTTACATGTTTGTAAATGGATTAGACTCGCTCATCTCCATTTATTTTTATTTTCTTTCTCTGTTCTTGTTTTCAGGCATGAACGTTGTAGATTTTTGTAATTGTGCTTGGTCCTTCGGAGTCTGCTTTGACGCTGGAGGGCCAGCGTCGAGATTTGCCCTAGTGGGTCAAATCTCTGGTGGTTGGGGAGGTACTGTTACGTTGTTTTTTTGCACCTACAACGGGTTGGTTTAGTAAAGTAGCATTTACCTGAAAACATGAGTAGTACATTACGAGGTTTCCGAGTAACACATTTCATTGTAGTTTTACAATCAGCTTCCTCACAATAAATCACTTTTCTTAATCCTAAAACATATTGAATTGTAATTAGTTGCGTTTGTTTACATTCCAAATGTCATTCAGTCAAACGTCAGTTTCTATCTGTCAAAGGCGACATCTGGTGGTCGCCGATTCACAGTTGTAGTTTAAATCGATATTTTAACATATTGATTGCTAACCATCGAAATAATATCGTATGGAGCAATCCTCTATTATTTTCAGCTTTTAGTCAAAAAAAGTCATAATAAACTAAATAACCGTAAACGGAAATCATTCATTTTTTTAATATAGACTTCTTTCTAGAAACTTCGTGTCAAGTTAATATATTTTTTATCTGTGAATTGTCTTTGACGTAATGTGACAAGCTAATACTTTCTTAATTTGCCAAATTAAGATTCGAGGAGATTTAACATTATCATGACGAGCTTTAGTATTGGAAATAACAAATAATTTGTTTGTTGGTCTGGATCATGAAGATTCTTATTGTTTCAGCGAATAAACGTCATGTTGTGCAGTTGTTAGTGATTTTCAAGAATTTAAGTATCTCGGTGTATTATTTATCTTCAGTGATTTAATATTATTTTACCCGTAATCGGGGAGATTTTTGGAATGCTCCGTCTAATTCCGGTTTGAGACCCATGACAGCATCATGGAACCTCACTTGGCATCTTTCGGCCCTACGACAAGCTTAGGTGATTCCGCTAAACTTGTTACACGTTCTAAAAGGTAAGGATTTGGTTGTAATAGTCTTTGGAAGTGGTCTGTGAGCCCTTCCCTGGTTGTTAGAAAGGGTATTGTCGTGATCCATGGATATTTATTGCAGGATTCCAAATTGCGCATACGCAGGCAGCTTTCCAGCCGGTGAAGAATCTTGCAGTCAAGTGCTTTCTCCCTACGACAACCGTGAGTATTTCACCCGCTGACTATTTGCAACTCATCCCTATTGTCCGACCACTCAAGATTAGGCAAACCGAAGTCGTAGCTCTTTATGGTGTCATTGTAAAAAGGCCTCGTTAACCGGCTAATGTTTTAGCCTTTTAGATTTCCAAGCTCAGTCACCTCAAGGAAGGTGAATTAGTTTCTCTTTATATTATTAGGCCTCCGTATTGTCGATTCCAGGAGAGGCACCTCGAGCGATTCGTCTCGCCGCCAGGACCTAGAGGATCGTCTGGGGCCTGGACGCGAGACCCGTTCTTCGAGCACAGCGAAGCCTCGTGTGGAGACGACTGCGGCCGGCATAGTCCGTCTAGCGTTAGCGCTCAGGCGGGACGGTTTTTTCTTTTACCTACTTTAACTTTTTATTATACCTTATTACGGTTCCCGTAGGAACCAGTTGATTGTCTGGGTCCGGTTTTCGATACTGGAAACCGGCCTGCATCACAATTTAATTTGTGGATCTCGGGTTCGACATCCTACCCCGTCCGGAATAGTATTGGACACCTTCGTCGGCTCCGGGATCCGGGACTCTCAAAGTCCCTGGCGCCCATTTAATAGATTTTAAATTAATCAATAACTGGAAGGTTACTTTCTCCTTTGTTTTGTAATAATTGTAAACTTTTAACTTGAACTCATTTTAAAACGGAACAGTACCGGGTTTATCTCCAACCCCCCACGACCTTCGCTCTCTATTTTCTATTATTAGCTGGCTGGCAACAATTTGTTATTAGTGAACTCATTTTGTTATATTAGTTTACAGTTTTTTAATAAACAGTGTTTGAGATAGCTGTTGTTTCATATTACCATACCCACTAGTTTGTCACTACAGATAAAAAATCATAATTGTAACAACATCGTTATTTTACCCCTTGGTAAGACTGGTTGTCAGGCTTTCGGGCTTCTGACTACGTGTAACTACTGTCATGAATCTACGAATGTCAGCCGGGACGAACAGCTTAATGTACGTGCTTTCCGAGGCAGAGAGGTGTCTTCATATGTATTAGATAGTCACCCATCCACGAACCGATCGCGGCAAGCGTACCTTAACCTTCAATCGACACGTGCGGCTGTTCTCTTTATGATCTCTTTATGAGAAAAGATAATTGCTAGCCAATATTAATCTTCGTCCGTATTCATTCCAATTTTATTCATGCTCCAACATCACATTCATTCCGACTGAAACTGTTTGAACAGCACATATGATGGGGAAATGGGGAGTATGAAAGGAAGTTCTAGGAAAATCGCTCAAGGGTTTTAATATTGACACTCGTTAAACTGCTCTTTGTGTACAAGTGAAATTTCTATTTACACGCCTTTTACACTATGGATGTTTTTTTTTTTCATTTATGAATACTTGTGTGAACTCGTGTACTGTGTAACTGGGTTAAAAACCTAACGTATATTTAAATCGGTTCACTTTGTTGGACTGGACGTAAATGGGATAAATGAATGATTTTCTTTTTTTTTTAACCTCATTAGGATTTATGATATGGAGCGCCAATATTGTTAATTAACTTACATGAATATTAGGTATGTGTACAGAAACCAAAACTGAATGAAATACTTTAAGATAGCAAGCATTCCTAAATCACATTAAAATATAAAATAATCTCAAAAATAATTAATTACATCTATGTAAATGATTATTATAGTGCTTCGAACTAAGTAGGCTTCGTAATAAACAATAGATTAAGTAATTTTCATAATCTAAAACAGCAATAATTGTGGATAATAAAACGAAGAATAACCGAAATAAGTTAAATCCCTCCATATAAAATACTGGTATTTAGCTGCATCCGGTTAGATTGGAAACTGATCCCGACATTAAAATTGGGAAAAGGCTAGGCAGTCTGGGCGTTGATACGTTCCGCCTTAGTAGAAGATTAAAAAAAATAAACTTTAATCTGTTTTCTGAATTTGAAAACGGATTAAACTATCTTTTTGTAAACAGAGGCATGTTTTGATAAACAAGTTCTGGTCATGTCAATGAATAAGCAAACACGTTCAGTTTTGCATTCAGCCGAGCCAATCATGAAATATGGATGTGACAGTGTATCTTTCCCTGATCCATGTCGTTAGCATTCAAATACTGAAACGACTATAAACGACCTGAATGCAGTGAACATTTCCATTTTTACAGGAGATGCGATTCATGCAAATTTTGAACGTGAAGCTGCATTGCATGACTAGGCGTTTTGACTTAGAGTAATAGAAACTGAGATAACCGTCAGGGTTTCTGCTGCTCATATTATATTGTATTCATTGGCACAAACAAAAAAAAAATAAAGATGACATCTTATAGAAACAGAAAGGTTAAAAAACGAGGTTTAGAATGTCAGTGATAAAGCAGTCGATTTAGAAATTCTTATTCTTTACAACTACAAAACTTTACTCGGAATCGTAGCGTTCGCGAACGCAGTCGCTTTAAACTTATTAAAAAATACTTTGTTAAATAGTATTAACTAAACCAAAAAAAAAAATTATAGATAATATAATGAATGCTCAATCTTGACATGTCAATTTTAATTTTTTTTTCCTCATATTTTATCACTTACATTCATTATTCAAAAAAAAAATCCCTATTTTTTATTTTTAGTGTGTTTTTATCAAAACATTTTTTTTTTTTTCTAGATTTACAGTGTAAATGTGTATCGTTTGTTGGAGATCCCAAATAAAAAATAAAGCTTCGTGACTGAATTATTAATAATGTATTAATTGAAACTTATTCCTTCTTTGAACATTTTTCATTTAATATCTCTAGCTGTTACAAAAACATTACCTGCCTTCATTACTTTTACGAATTGGTTAGTCAAGTGAAAAATACGCTCCGTTTATTTGTCCTCAAGAGCTTTGTAAGATCTTTGAGTGTATTAAAAAAATAAAATAGACAAAAATATTGTTTTATTATTAGAATAATAATTAGTCGGATAGGCAATGATCCGACCTTTTGTATAACGTTTTTTGTTTGTTTTGATGTTCTTTTGTTCTCCCTACCTTTTATCTGTCGTCCTTGAGGTTGGAAAACAGCAAGTTTGTTATAATGTCTTTGATTTGGATTTTACCTTTGTGAGATTTTACTTTTGAGAGTTAAATAAGTGTCCAAAATTTGATGTTCACGCGTTCGCGAACGCAGACGCTTTAAGCTTATTAGCAAATACTTTGCTAAAAAGTACTGCCTAAACAAAAATAATAAATATTATAGTATAATGAATGCTCAATCTTGACATGTCAATTTTAATTTTTTTTCCTCATATTTTATCATTTATATTCATCATTCAAAAAGAAAAAATCCCAATTTTTATTTTTAGTGTGTTTTTATCTAAACATTTTTTTATTTTTGTAGATTTACAGTGTAAATGCGTATCGTTTGTTGGTGATCCCAAATAAATAAATAAAGATTCTTGACTAAATTAATAATTTATTTGAAACTTATTCCTTCTTTGAACATTTTTCATTTAATATCTCTAGCTGTTACAAAAACACTACCTGCCTTCATTACTTTTACGAATTGGTTAGTCAAGTGAAAAATACGCTCCGTTTATTTGTGTTCAAGATCTTTGAGTGAATAAAAGAAATTAAATAGGACAAACATTGTTTTATTATTAGAATAATAATTAGTCGGTTAAGCATTGATCCGACCTTTTGTATTACTTTTTTGTTTGTTTTGATGTTCTTTTGTTCTCCCTACCTTTTATCTGTCGTCCTTGAGGTTGGAAAACAGCAAGTTTGTTATAATGACTTTGATTTGGATTTTACCTTTGTGAGATTTTACTTTTGAGGGTTTATTAAGTGTCCATGTTCACTTTTAACTCCTGCATTAGGTATCATATTCCTGTTTGTGCCGTGCTATGTTTTTTGGTGAATTTTCTAAATATATCAGCCTACTAAAGTTGAAGGGCCCGTGGCTAAATAATAACAGCCGCACAGGTCGATCGATCAGGTTAAGCTACACTTGCCACGGTTGGTCTGTGGATGGGTGACCATTTTTGAATGCCGAGACCCCTCCGTCCCTCGGAAAGCACGGTAAGCCATTGGTCCCGGCTGTCATTCGCGGATTTGACAGTCATTACGGGTAGTCAGAAACCCGAAAGTCTGACAACCAGTCTTACCAAAAGGGATATCGTATTACCCAGTAACTGGGTTGTGGAGGTCGAATAGGCAGTCGCTCCATGTAAAATACTGGTATTCAGCTGCATCCGATTAGACTGGAAGCCGACCCCAACATACTTGGGAAAAGGCTAGGCAGATGAAATCGAAATACCTTAAGCGTGCATTAACAATGCATAAAACATTACCAGTAGGTAAACATATTTTATTTTGAAAAGCTGAATAATTATTATGACCTTACAAGGTTATTAAGTCTGTGTTTGCTTGTTAAAAATACTTGAAACGGGAGGTTAACATGCAACTGTGGTCTTTAACCCCTCAGTTACCTTGCTACACGACAATGTACCCTATACGTGTATTTATTAATTTCATGACATTTGATATCAAGGATAAAGGACAAAGGACAAAAGCTGTAAAAACTTTGGAACACATGTACGAAAATGGCAATGTCATTAAAATTCTTAAGTACTTATACTAAGTCTATAATCGTGCTATTAGGAGATTATCTAGAATTTATTGTCACTTTGTGGCCTTTGAAAGTACTATTTTGCAAAGTACTTCAAATGTTTTTACTGCGGAGCATTAGTAAGGTAGGAGGATCGTTTAAAAGAAGACAAGTTTTACGTTTCAAGATTGAGGAATTCGAGCAGAAAATTGTTCAGAAAGAACAGGTCATCATCAGCCTACAGTCCACTGCTGGACATAGGCCTCTCTTATTGCAAGCCATTCAACTCGATTTTCGGCAACTCTCATCCAGCTGCTACCAGCCATCCTGTGAAGTTCTTCGCTCCACCTAGCCTGAGGGCGTCCTACCTTACGTTTACCGATTGTCGGTCTCCATTCAAGAACGTCTACCCCAACGGTCATCGGTTCTACGGCTAATATGGCCGGCCCATTGCCACTTCAGGTTGCTTATTCAAAAAATATTTCAGATATTCTCAGTAGCAGCCCAGACCGCTACTGTTTAGAAAAACTGAAGAAAAATCGGTATGGGTTATTGCCTAAACGAACCGTACACCGTGTACATGTGTCGTGTTATATTATGTCTTGTTTAGCATAACAAGCTTTTTTATCCAAAGATTTATGCATTACTTACATTTTACCATAAGCAACAACTCATTTTGAAGGAAAATGCTGTTTTAGTTTAACTTACCGTTACAAAGCAAAGTTGTTCAGAAATATAATGAGACTGCAATTTTCATATACCAGGATAAGAGAAAAATCTTTATTCTGAACTAGTTTTCTCGAAATGTAGCTGCTTACATTACGACCAAACAACGCCGACGTTCTAATGGCCTGTCATTAGAATGTCAGTGGGTGGAACTATTAGTAAAAGGGCAAGTTATCATCATCAGTTTATAGCAGGCCATTGCAAGACCTTTACCATCGCTGAACTTTCTCATCGACACGGTAAGCCCGGTCGTAAATAGATATTTTCTTAGATTCAGGTAATTCGCATCTCATGCTAAATCTAATATTTTGCTGTAAAAGAAAACTAATTTGTTATATTTTTCCTGAGGTCCTTAGGATACACGATTTAGCGTCCACAATATTCCTTGAGCGTTATATTTTGTGCACGTACATTATTGCGTAAGTTTTTACCGTCCTATTAACAAGAATCACATCTTAGTCCCAAAATACATCGTCCTAAGCTGACTTACACCGTGTTCACGCGGCGTTGATCAGTATGATATTTTACCGTATAAATTTAGGATATCGATATATGTGTATATAATCGTAAAATATTGATTATTTCAGGTTGATGCCCGTTAATTTTCAGTAAATTAGACAGCACTCGAATAAAATCGATGTCGAATAATTGCTGATAATGTAGCGAAAATTAACACCGCAACATGCGAAATACGAATCACACTGACGTAACGCAAAATCCTGCATCGCGCAAGCAGAGTTTACCGCGCAACTAGCATATACAACGTCCCGACTTCAATCGTTGGGCAATTGACCACCAGACACGACACCCGTCTGGTTGGAGGATCCTCCCTTTTCTATGGAGGATGAGTGAACTTTACACCCTGTTCCTCATACCTCAATGGTAATATGTAAAAAGCAGCTACGACACGACTCAGGTGTATTCAGGACCGGTCACACATAGTCTTAGTTATTTTCATGTCTAAGGGATGTTACTCATCGATGTAAATAACTGCTTTCCAAGGGTTATAGTTGCTACGAACTCGTATAACTGCAACGTATCCACAGATGAGTTTTCTTTGTAAAGTATCCTTAGGTTTATTTACAAAGAATACATAGTTGTTGACACCTTCAGGTATAAATTGCAAAAATATATAAATTAAATAAAATTAACATATTAACATCATTTTCATCATCAATTAACATATAACCTAAACACGGTTGATTCGACAAAGTTTATAGTTTACATTTAGTCACCCACGAAGTATCAAATTATGTAAATAGATAAAGCAGCCTGTTTTTCTTACAAACACCTGAACTTCAGGTAAATGTCAGTAAAAGGCGTGAACGTGGACTGAATACAAAGTTATCTTACTCACTGCTAAGCGAACGCAAGATGGTGACGAGTCTGAGTTGTGATATAAGGGAAGTTTTTATAGGTTTACTAAAGTTGGTACAAGCTTTGGTAAAAGGTCGATTTTACTGAAGAATATTTGGTTTTTTTAGGGTAATGTCCATCATATAAAGGGAGGACGGAGGCCAGTAAATCCTTGTATAGTTGTTGAGTGCTCGTCAGCCTGTAGCACGAACGCGTTTAATAACTTAACGTAGTTTCGAGCGATTTATGATGACCCGAAATATTGTAGAGTAGACAAGTACCATAAAGCACTTTTGGTTTCAGTATAACGATCGAATTTACATTTACTTTGCGCGTTCGTGCTAAGCCCACTGTGCTGTTTAAACCTTACCCCAATGACAAGAAAACCACATGACGCGCCCATGCATTCCGATTTTCAACGATTATGATCTAATTAATTTCCGATAGATAAGTAAATCTATAAAATTTTTGCATTTTGGAAGAAAGTTGTGAATACTCTTCTATTTGCGTTTGGAACGAGGCTGTCTTTTATACCAATTTCTTTATTTTAAATTCTTTTTTAAAAGACGTTCCTTTAATGTGTCTAGACGGTATATTAGAATAAGTCTAGTGACAGTCCACTGTAGACACGAAATAGCTGTCATTCCGTTTACTGCGCATTCGTGTGTTAGCTTTAGACTAATAAAGTTTTAGTGCTATATGGATGGTAGGCATTTCATTTTATGTTAGGTTGTTCCGACCACCCTCCCACCGGAGTCAAGCAGCCTGCTGTGTTTCTTTAATGCGTGGGATAAGTAAAACTGTTAACGGGAAATAAAGGTTACATTCAAACGGTGTTATGTCTGTGGACCAATTATTTGTCGGTGCATAAACTTTCTGTAGTGGGTACTTACTGCATACTTATTAGGTAGTAGATACTTACTTAGGTTGTTGTAGGTATTTGGAAGACTCATTCACATGGCTCTCTTAGTTCAGAAGGGAGCAAACATTTACAAACACCTAGAACTAACTAAATTGAAATTTAATTCTTGTCAAAATAATAAGTTAGGATTTTTTTATTGCTGAATGGGCCAGCTCTTGACCTCGATCACGACTGATGGAAAGCGATGGATGAGGTCTATGATGAACAAATAAATCGCACTAGGTTACGCTGCAATGATAGATATAAGAGGAAAAATAAATAAATAAACTTTAGTTTAAAAATCCGTGTTTAAATAACTTAAACAAAGTTGAACTAAAGGAGAGGTATAATATATATTAGTTGGCTCGAGATAACAAAATGAAGATTGCTTTATTGGCAATTGCCCAGCACTGGTGGAATATTTTTATATCTATCCGTATTAGTTAGACAAATGTTAACTCTTCTTTTAGAAAAATGCCTTATCTTGTTATGGCTGATCTTTTAATAGACCGATAATTTTTATTCTTGGAATAAAATTGACCTGACGTTGGAAAAATCAGCCCTTATTATAAATAACATCGCCAAAATAACAAAATTGTCGTATCATGTACCCAAGGAAACTTCATTAAATAGAAAGTAAATAAAAAAGGAACAGAAAGTATCGGTAAAAGCTGAACCTTGTTCGAACATTTTCAACGTTTGCGTTTTTAGAAGGAAATAGTTATCCACATCTATTCAGTATAAATTTATGCTAAGCAGAGAGCTTTGCCTCACTGATTTTTATGCTGAGTCGATACTATGGCTTCATAAACTGGGTCTTTTTAACCATTTATTCAATGAAAATACTTACTCTCATAAAGTGGACTGATGACCTTGTGAAGGACTCGGGTGCCTGCTGGATACGAGAAGTCGGTCGAAGTGGCGATGCTAGAAGGGGGCCTATATCCAGCTGTCTTTCGACTGAAATGATGATGATCCTTACTCATATTTTTTTCAGTCCTGAAAGCCGGCATTCAATAAAATTGAAGCAACAAGTGACTTGCATCGCCTAAACACTGTTTAGACGGATTTAACTTATGCCACATGCAATTTTTCACCGTGTAAATGCTTCTTGTCTTTGCTACCTTGATCTTCACTTAATTTGATATATATTTACGTTGATTTTTCATAGAGATAGTTCTTGCATGACTGTATCCTTCTTTTATGTGAATAAATTAGCCTTAAAATAACTGAATTTCTTTTTCTATACCAAGAACATCACTCATTTCATATTCTTCATTTCAGAATCATTTACCTTCATTAATATTGATCGAATTGTACTGCTGTACAATTCGATCAATATTATTGAAGCTAAATTGCGCAGAACAATACTTTTTTCTGCACAATTTAGCAAAGGAGTGGAGAGTATCGAGGGCCGACCTAGTTACGTCATCAACAAGCTTTCCTATTGTTTTAACTAAAAGGGGTCAAACAAACGTCTGTCTTCAGTATTTGCTTCACAAAGCACTTGTGGGTACAGTCAACCGCATGTCAGAATTTCGTTCACAAATTCACAATTCACGTTTTCTATTGAAATTCCGCACTACGCTACGCCTTCATAGTGACGTGCGGATGACTTTACTACGTAGTTACTTATTTGAAAAACTTAGCGTAGTAGTTTTACAACTTCCTTTGTTGAATCTTTAAACGTGAAGGAAAGTTTAAATTTAAAAGTCTTCAGTAACTTGACTCTGGTTTCAATAAGTTTACTAAAGGTACGCTACGGAGTTCATTGCAAAATCCACGGTGTCATTTTATTCATATCGTTCAATGAAATTTATAAATGCAATCAAAACTGAATGAACTGAAACTCGCTTCAGACTCGATCAATTACCCCGTATAATGACAAAAGACGTTAACCTCTATTTCCTGTGCAACCTTTAATAAAGGAGCAGTTAATTAACTTTAAGGCTGTACACAGTGTAGTTACTGAAGCAGAAACTGTAGACTATTTGGCTAAACTGTTTGGTGTCTCGTCTGTAGAATCTTAATGATTGCTTGTTTAATAAACAAACAACAAACAATATTGTCGTATTTTCGAAGCAATGTTGTATATTTAGGCTGACAACACATTGTTAATACATATTCACAACCCGTGCCGATAGATACCTAGGAATTTAAAGGCATATACCAAGACGTCGGTAGCTAAGCTTCGTAGCTTGGCTTATTGGCGTACTATTGCTTGCCTGTCGGTCTTCTAAAAACTGTTCTTCGATGAGTGTGCTCAGGAGCTCCACGACCATCGCCCTTTTACTACCGGACTACAAGAGATACTGCAGAGTACCATCCGCAATTGATTGATATCCCGACCAGTCGTACTCAGCACTTCTTCTCCATATTACGGGCATAGCCAAAGTGTGGAGTTCTCTGCCAAAGTCTGCGATCCCTTTCACACATAACCCATCTGCCTTCAAAGCAAGAGTGAATAGGCATCTTCTGGGCACGCTCGTTCCAACAGATACCTCATTCATAGACCTTTTCTTCGGCTCCTAAAGGCTCTAGCGTGATGTTTTGTAGCCCATAGCCTTCCTCAAGAATTTGACTATCAAATGCAAAAATATTTTTTCAATTTCTACCAGGAGTTTCAGAGATAAGCGCGTTCAAACAAACAAAATCTTCAGCTTTATTATTAGTAGTATAGATAAATTCTTGGATTTGATAACCTTTATAATGCAAGTACCAAGGTAGCTTACATACATTGAAATCTAGTAGGTAAGTAAGGACAAAGGACAACATCAAATACGGAATTTGTGTCAACATAAGTAAAAGACACTCTTGTTTCACATTTCACAGACATAATTACAATTGCTGTGATTCTGCTCCGAGACGTAAATCCACTTGACACCATAACTTCCGTTAAATAAACCGAAGCAATTACTTGCAAGCAGGAACTTGAAAACGAAATGAATTTCGTTCCGTTACCACTAATGTTATCTTATAACGTTCCAAAATTTGTAACGTTGCTAAAACCTAAAAATATTAATAACGTTAAAAAAAACGTTATGGAATATCATTTCCGTTAAACAATATTATAAGCAAAGTTATAGGTATCAGTATCATTAGGCTTATCCACTTGTAATAACGTTATAGGTGAAACGTTACAGATTCATTTGTAATGTTATTCTTCATATATTTTTCGTCATCTTATAACTCTTGAAGCTGGCAACGTTGGGTTTCGAAATGAATAACGTTATTATATCGTTATACTAATAACGATATATTGATAATATTGTTAGTGAACAAGAATTCGTTCCGTTTGTCAGTATCGTTATAGCCAAGGAAATAATTTTCTTACGATCCTGATGGAACGGTACAAATTATCGGTACCGGAACTACGCGTTACGTTATTTTGAGTAACGTTTCAAGTCCCTGGTTGTAGGAATATTTTTCGAGGAAGTAAGGATGCGGAAGAATTAAGTACTGAAGGCCGAGCATGAACCCACGAAATAAACGTAACGTTAATTCTAACGATGTTTTAATTGGGAATAGGTACTCGTTTCGCAAATAATATTTATTAAGTTTGACGACTTTATTCATATCTATGGGTAATACAAGTTCAAACTTTATACGTATCTATAGGTAATATAAGTTCATTCATCTCAGATCTATGGCGAAAAAAAAAACATAAAAAATATAATATAAAATAAATGCTACACGATAGTTGTATTGTCGATTAAAAAATCGTTCGAATTAACGTTACGTTTACTTCGCGCATTCGTGCTTGAACCATTCGGCTTGTTCCACAACGATCGATTTACAGACTGAGTTGATTGTACCGCACATAAATTTACCGTAAGAAGTGAGAATCAACTAGCAAATCTAACAACAATTATTATCCTTTTCAGAGTCTGTTTCGCGGGAATACTCAAGAAGTCTCGAGTGATTTAGGTACTTCTCGGCAGGCGTGCGCGATTTCAGAAAGCATCATCACTTACCATCAAGAGAAAAGTAGGTACACCCCAACACAAAACTGTGAGATTCAATAGATTTGAAACATAGGTGGCAATTGTTTTTATTTATTCATAATTAATTCTGAATAGTTTTATACCAGCTACTGTTATTGAAGTGTAAAATATTATTACTTTAAATCCCCCTTAGTTTATACAGTAATCAGTCACTGTCGGATTAGGGCTTATGTAAAATCTGTCCGTCTTTTTACAAAACGAGTTCTGACTTTAGTTCTAGCCTAAACCTTTGAGCCAATATTTGTATTTCGATATTTCTTTCGAATTAGGCAAAGTTTTTAACGCTAAAAAGAAAACTTAGCACTGAACTAAGCTGTCATTTTTGTATAAATAATAATAATAATAAAAATTAATACTACAATGACCAAATTCCGCAAACACCACCCACGGTCCTGTCTGCAGAGATTAACACTACCGCGGAAAGAAGGAGGCAGAGGACTAATTGACATTCTAAACCTACACAATAGACAGATTAAAGCACTTAGAGAATTCTTTTTTTTCAAAAAACGATACTTCTATCCTTCACAAAATTATAACACACAACGACCAAAACTTGACTCCCCTATATTTAAAAGATACATCTGAACAGAGAAATGAGAAAGTAACCGACGATAAAATTAAGCTTTTAGAATGGACCCAGAAATCTCTACATGGAAGACATCGCCAAGACTTATGCCACATAAATGTCGACAAAGAAGCGTCGAACGCGTGGCTAAATCGAGGCGAACTCTTCCCAGAGACTGAAGGGTTTATGCTTGCTATACAGGACTAGGTAATTGAAACCAAAAATTATAGAAAGTTTATCATAAAGAATTTAAATAATGACACATGTAGGAAATGCAATAGTGCTCCAGAAACGATTCAGCATATCACAGGCGCGTGCAAATCAATAGCCCAAACAGATTACAAATACAGGCACGATCAAGTAGCCAATATCATACACCAAAAATTAGCACACCAGTACAAACTTATAGATTCCATTACACCATACTACAAATACAATCCAGAAACTGTGTTAGAAAACCCCTCAACAAAACTATATTTTGACCGCGCGATTCTTACTGATCGAACAATTCATTTCAATAGGCCAGATATTACACTTATAAACAAGATAAACAAAACTGGTTATTTAATAGATATTGCTATACCAAATACACATAACTTGCAGACAACAATAACAGAAAAACTGAGCAAATACAATGAATTAAAAGATGAAGTAGCCCGACTTTGGCATCTGCAAAAAGTTATAATAGTACCAATAGTATTGTCTACAACAGGAGTAATACCGAAACAACTTCACCAGTCCCTTAATTCCCTTAACTTACCCCCAAATATTTACCATTTGCTGCAGAAAGCAGCGATACTAAACACATGCAGACTCGTGAGAAAGTTTCTGCAATGTGAAGCAGAAAACCTACATCAAAACACAAATACGCTACCAGCTTCTGTGCAATCTTCTGCACGTGACTGCACTTATTCCAACTGATAATCACTTGGCTTAGGCCCGTGTTATCAGCTCTTTCCGGCTAGCCGAGAAAAGAAAATAAATAAACAAAAATAATAATATTTATTTGACAGACAACAAAAGGTCCACTCCACAGACCACACATAGAACCGCATTTCTATAAAGTTAGGTTCTTAATTCAATAACTGGTTAGGTAAAATCCTTGTTTTGTAATAAGGGGGTGTAGACATGCGGAATAAACGTAAATATAATTTACTAATGAGCTGTGAGTACTGGTAACGGCAGTCTTTTCTAAAATGGCTTTATAAAAAATGAGCTTATCATTTAGAAATTAATTAGAATAAAATCAATTTGTTTTAATCTTCGAAGCTTTTGTGTCTAAAAATAAACAACCAAAAGTTAATTTGGGCTTATTGGTCGATTCGCACGAATTTACTCGCCCGACACGGGCGAATCTACAGTTTAAATATATTTTTTTTCGATAGGCGACTCTATGATTCGCCCGTTTCGAGCGATTTAATTCCTGCGAATCGACTAATAAGCCATAATGGGAGCCATGCATCTCGCATAGGCATCATGTATATCACACTAAAATTGAAACCGCGAAGCGCAGCTAGTTTTTTATTTTAAATTGAAAAATATATACTTTTGTCAAAATTAAACATAATTCAAAACGATGAAAACAAGTGAGTTCACTTTCCACTTGTATGCGCTTCCCAAAGACTCTTATTGTCATTTCACAGACCTCTATCGAACTTAACCACACCAAAAGTCAATTAACTTGAATAGAAAGGACTTTCGGATTGTTTGATTAATGAAAACTTTTTGCGGGAAAAGAGAGATTCCGTGACTTAAATTACTTTAGAATACCAAGCAACGTCGGTTACAACTTTAATTCTGAACCAAGGGGGTTATACATTGATGAGATACTGGCTGTTACTGTAATACGTCAAAGTTGTTTGAAACGTAGATTTTATTATTTTAATTTATCGTCTAGAAAAGTTTCAAATCATTTTGATATATTTTCAGAGTCAGTTTATTCAAGTAAAATGGTTTTCATTCCATTGCAAGAGGCGTTCGAGATTGAGAGAGAGATTGAATTTAAAAAGGATGCATAATTTAGAGCGGAAACGAACTGAAATCGGAGACGAATTTAGAAATCATACTTTGGCTCTAAGCAGTAATTTTTTTAAAGATTTCTTTTTTTAGATGACTATGCCATTTTGAAAATTTTCGTATCTCAAAATAAGGCTTAGTGATTTCAAATTAATTCAGATTTTCACAGCAATACAGAATAAACAATCAAAATAATTATCATTAATAATTATTGGTAATTTTCTATTAAAAGTAAATCAAGCATTATAAAAAAAGCGTTAAAAATATCTAATATTCCTTATACATATAATTGTATTTTTAATTTAAAAAATCTTTACGCAAGAACAGAAAAAGAATTGTTTTGCTTTATCTACAATCTCTACATATTATTAATAAAATGTTTTTATTGTGGGCATATGTTAATTATAGGTCTTAAATAAATTTTAATAACTCCTTTTATTTGAATTTAAAAACTTAATTAACAAAAATAACAAGATTAAAAACTAACTTAACTAAAACTATACAAAAACTAAAATATAGCGTCGAAAAATTCATCCGCATCGCTGTCGACTGGTAATGTACCCAAGAGACTGGCGGCATTGCCACGTTGTATGGCAATGCTTAGCCTTTATTAATAAAATAGTTAAGAAGTCAAAACTGTGCATTAAATATTAAAAAAAAAGTAATTACCTACTACGAGATGTGCGAACGAGTCTGATGCCTAAAATG
Source organism: Amphipoea oculea (assembly GCA_945859645.1). Taxonomy (NCBI): domain Eukaryota; kingdom Metazoa; phylum Arthropoda; class Insecta; order Lepidoptera; family Noctuidae; genus Amphipoea; species Amphipoea oculea. The sequence goes on from OX243876.1 coordinate 11,358,027, forward strand.
TAGTTTTTGGTTTTTTTATCCGTTTTTCTGTTCATGAGGATGTATGTTCTGGGTTAGCGAAAAAACGGCTCTACAGATTTAGATCTAAGGGCTTTGAAAGTCCGTGGCATACCTACTATCCGCCATTTTGATTTTTTTCAAAATGGCGCCCACACGTAAGCCTATATAAATCGATAGCTGACATCAATGTTAACAGAAAATATTACAAGACTAAACCCCGTAAAGCGTCACGTTTTCGAGATATTAACGTTCAAAGTTGATCACGTGACATCCATATTTTTTTGAAGTTTGTGGTCTTGTTGCAAATGTTTGAAACATTAAACATTCAGAGTGATTATTTTAAACATCTATACTGAACAAACAAATTTCCTCAGAAAGCAGTTTGCTTTTTGAGGAAATATGTTTGTTTTGTAACCAAGAATTTACCTACTAGAAGCACTTACTAAACATTTTTCTATTTTAACAACTTGTTTGTACATGATTATGGTTCCTGATAACCAAAGCTATCAGTAGCGTTATTGCCAATACTTTTACGATTGTTTTCTGGAGAAAATCTGACACAACAATTTCTACCGAAGTGCTCACTCCTGACGCATTCACGGAAAAAATATATTTTTCCGTGAATGCGTCACGAAAAATAATGAAAGATGTCATGTCATATGTCGGTATCCATATCGATCCATGTTGATGTGATTGCTTTTTATATAAAGCTAAAAGTACATACTTCGTAGGAAATTATTACTTACCTACTGGAAATATAAATATTAATACTCGTATATTCTAAAGAAATAGTATTTTCAGTTGGTTTTCATCTATACCTATGTGACGTGTGAGGTTTACGTGGGGAGATAAATGATACCTACCTAAAGTGTCAACATAAAATATAAAAGAAATGAGAATAGGGGAGTAGGTAAGTTTTATGGTCACAAGGTTCCTTTAGTTTCCCTTGGGAGTAGCACAGTACGCTCCTGGCTCAGCCTGGTGAGGCGATGACCCTAGTGGTGTGCCACGCTGCACACGCCAGGTAAGGTGCCGGTCGGTGGATGTCCTCGCCAGACCCGTTGAGCGTGACGCGGCCACGCGGGTAAAATATGTACCCGGCGTGGAGCTCAATGATATATGTACGTTCGGATGCCACCGATATTTCCGGATGGAAACCTTGAAGATGATCAGCCGGTACGTTGGACCCCAGTATGGGGTTACGAAAACACAGATTTTAATAAGTTCAGAATCAATAAAACTATTGCCTGCTAAATGGTGGAGACCACGTATGTATAGTCACATGTGAATCTGGATCAAGTGAACGTGCGTCTTCCCGCGCAGCAGGATTTCGAGGGTGCGCCAAAGTTCACCTAAATTTTCTACTCCGATAATTGGAAATCCGAAAATGTTCTTCCTAACATTTTTCATCCTAACAATCACAATTCCTAACTACTCTGTCTCTAATGTTCATAATTCCGAAGCATTCAACTTCATAATGTCAGTAGCAATAAATATCTATTATACTTTTATTTGTTTTCCTATATTTTCTCAACATAACCATCTTTTACACTATTATCCAAAGTCATATCTTTTTTGTTTAGATTTCCCGCTCCAGTCATTCAGTCAAGTTCCAGAAACGAATCGGTCCTATTCATAATTATTAGTTTAGGTTAGGTTAGAACTGTGACCACAACGCACGAGCTGAGCGAGCAAAGCGAGCGTGCCAGAACCGAATCGGTCCTATAGTTATTGGTTTAGGTACGGTTAAAACTGCGGTATAAAATCCCAGGCCATGAAAATATTTTGGTAATTATATTTAGGGATAAAAGCGTTATGGTAAAAAACAGTGAGTTTAAATATATTTACATTAATGATATTATTAATTACAATTTTCGGAAACATGAGTGTTATGAACATCGCCGGTAGCACTAAAAATAGTATGAATGAAAACTTCAGGATGAAAAATTTTAGGAAGAGTGATCATTCGGATTACAAATCATTAGGAAGAACAATTTCGGGTAAAGAACTTTAGGTGAGCCAATATGGACCTGGATTTTGAATGTGCTGGTCACCGTGAGTGAATGGCACATGGTCATTTCGCGCGCATAGATAAAAGTCCTCTAAATATTTAAAAATTATAAACGCTCATCTTAAAAAAAGGTCGATTTATCCATCTGATTTCTCCTTGGTGTAGTTCTGAGGAAAGAACTGGGTTGTAAATAAAAGTTCTATTTTTGTCGGGAACCTTCGTTATTCGTAGGCATGCCTGAATTCGTAATCGATTTCAATGCACGAATGAAAACTTAATGTTGAAAAAAGCATTCGGTGAAAAAGTTCTTATTTTGGAAATAAAACAGAACTTATCTTTACTTACCTTACGTCTTGGTCTCTTAGTTTGCGAAAAAATGGCTACAATAATTTATTATTGCAATTATTTATGCTATCCTTAGAAAAATATTTTTGGTAATTCTTGAAAAATAAGGCACATTTCAATATTACATGATAATAACAATGCATTTCCATAGTTTTATCAAATTGACATGGTGTGTCATTTTGATAAACAATTCATTTCCGTGATTGTACAAATTATTCAAAAACTAAATAAAAAACTTCCCCCCGGACAATCACGTGGTAAAGAGTGGATTTGATAAAATACTTCCATCGTTTAGAAGCTTATCATCCATAATTCACTTTGTTGATAGGGAAGCGGATTTATGCTGCCTCGCTTTGATTCTGAGGATTAACTAGTGTGGGAAACGAATAATCATATTGCTGGAGATTCATTTTGTGAATAGAAATGCTAATATTCTGCAGCTGTATCTTGCTTAGGGAGACTACATGACCTAAAGCACGGTCACTGTCGAACTGCATAGAAAAGAAATAAAAGCGCGATGACACAACCCTGGTAATTTATTGCAAAATATAAAGCAATTATCTATTTATAAAAAATGGACTAAAAAATTAAACACTTGTGCTTTAGTATGTTGCTTGTAGGCTAATTTGACTAAAAATCAGATTGATTGTTTATGTACATAATATATTAGTATGGTTTTTGTTGTGAAAAGAAAGTTTTGTATATGTATATTACTATAGTTTTTGTTTTGAAAAGAAAGTTTTTAGAGGTATCTTCATGATTTTTTTTTATCGTATCAAATTAGGTGTATTACGTTTTCAATACACTATCTAACTAGCATATATCCTGAAGAATATCATGTATTTTTCTAATTTTGTTTACTGTAGTCAATCATAAAATTTGAGGCATTATAAAACTTTTTTTTTGCTTTTAGGTCCTGTAGTCCTCTTAAGTTAATAACATGAATTCTAAGTGATCATTTTATCTAATCTAGCCAGTTTATTTTTACAAAAATAACGATTTCAGATGAAATAGATCTGTTGATTGTCAAGCAACAAAAACATTTATCGATCTAATATATAGTTTGATTATCGAACCTGAACAAATGCAAATATGAAAATTGTAACGTTTAGAAATAATTATAATAAAATTGAGACGCCTCTATTCCACCCAAACACGTACCTATATTTATATTTTCGTACTAGTCAATATTTTATTTTTATCTACCAATTCCATCAAGTTTGACGTTTCGCTTTTACGACGGATGATAGTCTCAGAGCATTTTATTTTTTACGAAAATTGGATTCCTAAAGATTATGAAGGTTACAGTAAATAAGGAATACAACATAATATTTGACAAAAGTGGATTTTCTACTGTTTTATTTTGTGGTACAAATGATATAATTAAACTATAAATTAAATAAAAATGACAATACAATTAAAATCAATAGCATTACCTATTAGTTACAAAACAGTCAATACTCATCCTAAAAACTATACTATTTCAGTGAATACTTTAAAAAATATATCCGTTTCTGAACAGAGTTTCTTTTATGAAAATCCCTAAAGAGATGCGCTTTTTTAACCAGCTAATCTATAATGAATAATTAAGACTACCCATATGGAAGCATACGGAAACAGTTACAATTCACATACAATTATTTATTTACCGAAGACAGAAATACAGCAACTCAACCTCTTTCGTTCGCAAACAGACATTAATTATAGAAAATTCCAATAGAACTGTCACAAGCACGTTCTACGTTTATAAGACATGAAGAAAAATACTTTAATAGTCGCTCTAAGGAAATGTTCGGATGCAAAACTAACTTCACAAGACTGGTAGCTATACAGCAAAGAGTAATGGGAAAACAAAACGGAACTGGGAAAATGCTATGAGACAGAAAAAAGTAAGAACTAGGTAAGTGATTCCTTGTGCAAAAGAGTGCAAAAGTACGAACTATTTTTTTTTTTCCGAGACTATTATTATGTTTGCTGCATGAAGGTTTGTCGCGTTAATTAATGCAAATTGGAGTTAGTAGGTTAATTACCTGTCAACCCTTGTCAAGAAAATGCAGGTTATATTTTTCTATAATTGGTTTCTTTGATAGAACAAGGTATAAGGTATTTTAATTAAGTTATTTCTAACACGGGTTAATTATTACTATTCTAGTTGGTTTTTCACCATGTTTTTGGCCGTGGGAGATCTATTTTTAGAGGCAAAATAAAAATCACAAAATCTTAAAGCTAGCCAAACTTTAGTGTACTTGTAAAACTTGTTGTAACTTGGTTTATACCAAGTTACAACTTAAACTTCCAAACTGATTTATATCAGTTTGGAAGTTTAGAAGACTTTACTAAGGTTATTTTGCGAGACTTCGATAGGCCATAGACTTGATTTGATAAAACTTATTAAATTATTTCGTCGGTATCTATCACGGTGACATACGTAGACGTTCAATAATTCCATCAACAATTTCCCCGCCATTGTTCTTTAATTACTCGTATCATAAAATATTAACGTAATTTAAAAGCTAAAAGTTTAAAAATAATTATATTAATAATAGTGCGTACACTTAGGGATAATCGTCGGTTGGTGCCTCCTCATCATTTAAAATTGACTACGGGGCCCCTGCGAGTTGGCTTCGGCCCCTGGTACGCTTTCCAAAGGCCCAGGACCCGAGACAGCGTCCGGAGATATGTCCAAGACAAAAAATAATAATAATTGTACAAGTGTATTAACAAGCAAAGTATCATAAGGTATCAAAAATATCGTCCGCATCGTCGTCTTTGATCTTCTTTACTAAGTTACTTTCATTCACATATTTTTATTTTATCTGAAGAAACTCATTGCGATGTGATTTGGTTCAATGATTCGCTGACATGGGTACGTTGCCTGGAAGGGACAACTAAAAAAAAAACTACTGGTAACATCGATCACTAAGACTGGTGACAATTTATAACGGACTACCTTTGGGTATTAAGTCATCAGTAGATATCTATTTGTTTTTTTGTGTGTTATTTTGAAAACGTGATAGTTTACATTATTCATAATAACACTTTTGAAGAAGTTGAATGTAAAATACCGGTTAGACAGGAAGCCGACCCCGACACATAGTTGAGATAAGGCAGATTTAATATATTTTGAAGAGGTGGATAATGATTTTGCTACTTCATTCTGATTTCATAATATTGTAATACTCTCATAGTAGTAAAAATTTTGTATTTGCAGGAAATTCAACGACGTCTCACGAACGTGTTAATAATTAGGTACTTTAAAGAAAAGACATGCCGATGTATTTTCACACAAGCCGGCAATAAATTGTGGAATTTGCATGACAACATCATCTTCATGCATTGATCTTAACGTCAAAAATGCTGAATTTTAACAGAAAGTGAGTTTGGTGAAAATAATTGTTACTGAACTTTATTACTGACGAAAATTTTCTACCGGAGTAGACAAAAATGAATATGAGAGTGAGTAGGTAGGTAAACAATTAGTTACTTGTAATAAGAAGTTCCGATGTAGGAAACTGTAACCAATATTAAAAACAGGAGGTAAATTAATTACCCTGCGTTATTTTCCTGGGCACTTTTGCAGAGCTGAGCTTCCAATCCTAAAGGTGAATATAGACATTGCGAGGCATGCGCCGCGCACCGCCACGCACGCCTCGCAACACACGCCACGATATTAATTTTCCTCGAGTACCGAGTAGCCTCACCACGAATATGAATGTCCACACAATGTGAAGCATGCGTTGAGCGCCGTGCGTTGCGCATGCCTCGCAATGTATGTATCCGCCTTTACATGTCTTCAGTCTCTCGTCTACAAGCAGCATCAACAGATAAGCAGAGTTCATATTTCATATTGATGTTCTTTGTCTCTTAACAAGTAATCTAATGTGTTTAATGTGTTTTCAAGAATGAGATTAATCCCTCCTTTTGTCTACGAATAATGGAACCAACCGTCTCATTGTCTCTGTGTCTGGTTAGACCTTCTTTTTCAAGATTTATTATAGCATCTGCTGCGTAGAATTGTAGCTCTAAACATATACAGGGTGTCCCAGAATTCGACGTCAAGCCAGAATCGAGTAATATGCCAAGTCATAATAGTTATCAGAAAAATATTTAAAAAATCCAAGTTGAGTATTTAAAAAAATATTGGTATTAAAAAAAAAATCCAAAAGTCTGCACCCTGTGACAGTATTTTCACTTCTGTAGCTACAAATTAAAAAAAAATTGTTATGGGATCCTGAATAATGTTTCTGTAAGCTCTTGCCTAAAATGTAAAGCCAACTGCTCCGACTTGAAAGAAAATGTCACTTTTAGCCCAATCAAATATAAAAAATTAATACTTAGCCCAACTTTGACTGACTGTACTGAAAAAATGTACTATGCGAGCTTGGCAAGTAAGTAGCTTTAGAATTTTTTTTTTTTTTATATTATGACTTGGCCTATTACCCGATTCCGGCTTGACGTCGACTTCTGGGACATCCTGTATAGCCGTACCGCACTGTAAAGGTTTTTGTACGTTACTTTCTATAGAAGAAAAAAAATATAATGATTCAGGAGCTATCACCATAATAACAAACCAATAACAAATACCGCTAAAACGCGTCTTTCCAAAAACTATAGGGGTCAGGGAAGGTAGCCTAAAATCCAATAAATATCGCATTGTAGATCCCTTGCCTCACTAACAAGCATTGTGGTTGCTCACACCTAGCGAAAAAACGTTACTATAATAAAAACGTGATTCAATCAATCACACCAGGAAATTGCTAACGCGGGTTCTACCGAATAAACCCACGCTCTAGTAAATTTCAATGGTCATTAGTGACTACACACTTTATCTTAAGCTATGTTACGGCTTGTTGGATAATTTTTAATCTTTTAATACAGCTATGAGTCATAAATCACGCTTTTTAACCAGGTTGAAAAATTGATAAGTACGTAAACAGTTGGTCCACTGGGAGTAATTTGTTACAAGATTTTCATGAAATTAAAAATGTTTTTTGTTACGTAGCATTAACCCATCACGTTATAAAATAGACTACCTACTAATTCATTATTAAACTGCCATTTTCCAGAACAACAGGCTGTTCCAAAATCTAGTTATTTCACAATAAGCCATTATTTATCTAGACGTGAGACAACAGAAGCCTTTTTATAAAGGTAGGTATTATACGATACCTATGGACATGAACATGATAAAAACAGCATAATAATATTATTTTCTCGTATAAATCTGCACAGACACGTAAATGACTTAATGGTTCGAAAGTAAATGTAGCTGCTTCCTAAAGTTTTGCGGAACGACAAACTTTGCGACTTTCTTCTTGGCGGATAAAAGTTTCAAACTCGTTAAACCTTTCCTGCGAAAGCTTTGTAATAGGAAAGAGTTACCTACCCTTTTCTACTTTTAACCCTTTATAGGCCAGAATAGAATAGAATAGAATAGAATACTCTTTATTATGTACACCATATAAATTACAGATATAAATATAGAAAACTTTACAATGAACCAATGAATGATGAATCGAAGTTATTAGTTAACTGGTGTAACTTTAAGGTTGATTTTATCCATTTAAAATCAAACTTAAAGTTCGACCAGTTGGGTGTTTACAGGCGCTGTACAAAATTTGTTTCTGCTCTACAAAGGGTTAAAACAAGATACTTAATAATATTGTGTCTTTAAAAAAAATCCGAACAAGTGCGAGTGCGGGTAGAAGTATTTAAAGATCATAGACTTCTTATAGGGTTTCCTGTTATCTGTAAGTAAAGGAATATTGCCTGTATTTTTCAAAATTTAGTAAGTTTCATCTATTTTCTTAAATAACTTTAAATAATTTTGGTTTTTAAATCATAAAAAATACAATTGTATTAAGACCACATCACATATAGTCCCTTCTTTTGACTTTACAGTTTAGAAAACTTTTATTTTATTTTTTAAATTGCCCCCCAAAAATGACCACCTGCATATTCAAAATTCATTCATTTAGATATGTTGCACGTCCGTGTTTGGGTCACAAAAATATGTGTATCACACAACTTAATCGGCCCAGCAGATTCAGATCATATTGGCTGTGACAGACGGACAGACAGACGTACGACCTGTGGTCCCATAAGGCTTCCGTTTTTTTCATTCAAGGAAAGATGCATACGTAACGTTCCTACATCCTGTTTTTTTATGCCCAGTTTTTCAAGGTTATATCTCAGCAGTCACTGTAAACAAAATTATTATGTAGTTTATAATTACAAGAATCATGGCATTCCCATACAAGATATCAAGACGTATATCATAAGAGACTTTAAAAGGAACCTGTGCTGATCAGTTTAGAAAATTGAAACATTTTTATTCCATTTTTGTTGCTACGTTCTATACAATACAAGATCGAACGCTAGCATTATTTCAATTAGGTAGTTATATTCCGTAACTACTGCAATGAAACACCAATTGGTTTTTCCAACTGGTATTTCATTGCAGTAGTTATTGACAGTTTAGATTTAAGGATTCAAGTCATCTTTTCAAACAAACTATGGGATTCAGTTCTAATTATTGCAGCGACATCTTGTAGATTTTAGCAGTAACTATCAAACTAAGCTTATCATACAAATGTCGGAGCCTCTTGTTTTCGTTTCCACCGAATGAATTTTCCGCAGTCTATGCAGTGCTTGTGATTGGCGCTTGATGGCGCCACGGCTGCCTGATTCATATCGCTGTGTGCTGCCATCTATTCAAGGGAGAAAGAAGTTTTAACAAACGTGCTAAGAAGCTTTTCAAACTGACTGTTTGCAACCTACTACTTCACTACGTATCTCAACAGAATTTTGTAAAATCCAATAGAGGTAGCTTTTCATAAACTTTTTTTAATTTTAGCTCCGTTTCATAAACTTTTTTTTTATAATTACCTACTCATTTAGTAAAATGAGTAGGAATGATTATCTATTTCTCTCTTCTTTAACAACTATTTCACATGTATTTCTTCCGGGTGTTTGTGAATAATCAGCTAAAGGCGGATACAGACATTGCGACGCATGTGCAGCGGCCGGCATGCTTTGCAATGTATGGACGTTCATATTCGTGGTGAGGTTACTCGTTACCCTAGGAAAATTAAATAATATCGAGGCGTGTGTTCCGAGGCGTGCGCTTCGGTGCGCGATGTCTATATCTGCCTTAATACTTAGATTTAAATACTGGTAACAAACAGATAAAGACCGATAGGCATTAACCTGTAGGATTTTTGTAAACTAAAAGAAAACCTACCTAACATAGCACTCGTCAAAAACTCTACATAACATACATACCTAAACTCAATAGAACGGCAACACTGCTTACATTTTTGCAAACTCCTTTTGCTTCGTTTACGTTCATACAACTGCCGGTATATTCTGTAAAAATCTCACTGTGAAAACTTAAGTGAACTTGAAGTGAGTTGTCGTTCCACCATATGCTAGTGATTGCTACTATTGACAGCTCACTTTACCTAAGATTTGTTTTGTTATTTTTTTTTTATTGCTGAATGGGCCCGCTCTTGACCTCGATCACTCCTGATGGAAAGCAATGGATGAGGTCTATGATGGAACGAGTGTGCCCAGAAGATGCCTAAGGCACTTAAACTGCCACACATCGACGAAACACAGCAGGTTGCTTGACGCCGGACTGTGGGTGGTCGTAAACCAGATGGGCGTTAGCCCTACTACCGCAAGGCAAGAGTTAGCCAGTCAAATAAGGTGTTGGGGATGACTGTCCAGGATGCGCTGAGCGCTCGGTTCGGTTGAGTAACTGGCGTGGCGGAACAAATGCGCTACACGAGGAGGCTTCTTCATGCATCCCAAAAAAACACGTTGATATGTTTCCAGAATAGCACTGCAGGATGACTCGCCACTGGCGTGCATATATGAATATGCGCGCCGGTGGCGAGTAGGTACTCCAAAATTATACTACTCCGAAAACTCCGACAGAAATAAACATCTTGCCCAACTCACTGGAAGCTTCTTAAAGGGTAGTATCAAAATAATCTGTTTAGGAAAAGGAAATTGAAAAGCAGGTGCGAATATTCCCAAGGCTTTTACATCCTTATCAATAAAGCAATTAGTAACTACTCTTGATTGAAATATTTGGTTGTTGTCGTTTGTAAACTAGTTTTGCCCAAGGCTTCGCCCACGAGATAAGTTTTGAAATAACAAGAATATCAAGAGGTGTTTTAAAGGAAAGGTCACCTTATCTTTGCCATAATCGAAAACTTTTAGGTACCTATAAATATTATACAAGTAGTTTCTCCCATCTTAGGAGAATATTTCCTGAATTCCACATAATATATTCATATTATGTGGAATTTACCTTGGAAATTACTGATATTGGTAAAGAAAAACATCGTGAGGCAACCTGGACTTCTAGTGAATATTTAAGTCCTAAATCGCCAACCCCGTTTTGAGCAAGCGTGGTAATCAATGCTCGTTGTATTGACATGGTATAACTGTGTGCCAAAATCACCTTCCAGCAAGTTATATTTCTACACATTGTCATTTTCAAAATAAGTATAGATTCCAATATAAACATCTGTAAAAGATTCTTAAAATTTCTCTTCAGTTGAATTTTCCCTTGTTCATACTCTCACACGAACAGATGAAATATATCGTGTCCCTAAAGAGTCATTCTGTTGATAGATTTTACACGGAAAACATTAGAAGTCCGGTCACGCTTCAGGATTGGTTCAAACGTACGTGAAAACAGGATATGGTCCTGTGTATTAACCATAATAAACTGGTTAGCGCTACTTCTGAGCATGAGGTCCTGGCTTCAATTCCCGGATAAGGGAAAGGTTTATTGGGTTTTTTCCATCTTTTCCATCTGGAATGTATCAGTTAGCAGCCTGGAGTTTGGATTTGCACCCGGTTGATGGCAAAAGGCTCGCCCCCAATTACATGGGACTTAAACATAACTGGCGATATGTAAGTATACTAAAGGTGCCCTTCAGCCCTTCCCTTCGGGGAATACCACCTGTAGCCCCGTTGTTTTGGTCCTAAGATAACATTTGAAGGTTCGGCCAAAGTCGGCTACCAATGTTAATCCAAATACTTCCTGAAAGTAACTACCTACTTTGGAGTTGCCACGATTCCGAAAAGCCTCGCGATGCAATCAAAGAATGGATTTAAATTACGCTAAAAAATAATAATCTACAATTGCCCCGCTATAGGAGAAATAGATATAGGAAAGGAGCAAGTATTGATTCGAAGTCGCAAGCTGCAGATTTCCTGCCGTGTAATTTTAGTCCAAGTTTTATCTCGATTTTGGCCTTCGGCGTAAGTCCTATTTGAGCTTACGTTCCCACACCGTAGCATAGACGTAACGTTAGAAGGCCTCCCATAAGGTGAACTGATGATCTTGTTAAGACCGCAGGAATCCGCTGGATACGGGAAGCACAGAACCAGTTCTATGGCGGTGCTTAGGGGCGGCCTATGTCCAGCAGTGGACGTCTGTAGAAATGATGATGATAATGATGACCCATACTCCAGTGTTCAAGTTTAACTTTCGATTTTGATTCGCTAAAGGCTGAACTAAATTACATAAAATTCTTAACTAACATACAAAACACAGTACATACCTAAGTACTGCACATCAATTTGGCAATACGCCCAACGTACTAAAACTTAAAAGGCCTTTAAATTTTCTCTATGCATTCTCTTGAAACTATGATGTTCTCGTCCATAACAGCAATAATAATTGAATAAATCTGTAGAGACCTAGATACGGCTCAGATAATGGGAACCGAGTTGAATGGAACTCCCATGCGGTGCGGTGTACAGTCATAGTAATAGTATCTATTCGGATAGCTACTGTGGAGGACTACAGTTCCATTATTGGACGTTGATTTATCGCTGTGTAGAGATTTTCGGTGCTTGTGTCCTTTGAATGGAGCTGTATAGTCACATCTAAAAGTATGTAGTATACACTTGGCAATTTTCAATTGCGGTTTTTTCGTGAAATAACGAATGCAACGTTGAAAAACGACACTTAACATAAACCTATGGGTTCGAAAATACTATTTTCGTAATAACATAAAATTTCATTGAAAATAAAGGAGAAAATCGCCTTTGAATAAAGCCAAGTGTATACATACTTTTAGACGTGAGTGTACAGTTACTGATTGGATGTATGCACCTATCTTTTAGTAGGTATCATGCTAAGGTATTAAGTCCGACTTTGTACCTTTAGTAACTTTACCTTTACCTTTGTCGTCTGGCGGCGAGATAGGCGGACTACATTGATTCTATTGGATGAGGCTGCTACAGGAGCATAGGGATTAATACAGATGCCAGCACATCAAGCTACTACAATCTGCCAAATTTCTTTAATAGATTTTCAACTTTATCGCTTAACATTAAGGTTTAAAGTTGATTGAGAAAACTTGACAGTTTCGGGTAGCTTGATTTGCTGGGTTGTGGAGGTCAGATAGACAGTCGCTCCATGTAAAATACTGGTATTCAGCTGCATCCGGTTAGACTGGAATCTGACCCTAACATAGTTGGGAAATGGCTAGGCAGATGATGATGACTCATTTCGCGCATAATATTCTCTTACTGCTTAGTTTCAAGACTTTATTATTTTATAATAATTGATTGTGATTGTCGTAAAAATTAAAAAAACAAAATGTTATACGATAGATGAATTTTCGACTAAAAAACTGTTACGTTATGTTTATGTTCATGCTAAGGCCTCGTGTCTTCGAAATAAAGTCAATTTTCTACGGCATTCCATGTTTATCCGCAAATCGTCATCATCATCTGCCTAGCCTTTTCCCAACTATGTTAGGGTATCGGCTTCCAGTCTAACCGTGTTTTATCCGCAATTCTGCAATCGAAAAGGGTTACCCATTTTATTTTAAAATTGGGTCATTGTAACGAACACAAAGTTGTCTGTGAATCACAATCGGTCCGAAGCTGGTAGCTGGAACCAATCAAAGATAATTACAATTTAAATCACGAAGGAACTTTTATCACAGAAGCGTATCTTTGTGAGAGCGAGCAATTAATCAAAGCCTCCCAACTTTAGTAGTTACAGCAGCCAACCGACTGTCAAAGAACTTAAAAAAGTATCTATTTTTTATGCCTATTGAATTGTGGCACTCAATCGGTGTTTAACCAATTGTAAACATTGGTTCGTGTTCAACAACTTTGCCTTTGAACAAAAAAAATATCTGAAATTGATATAAAAAATCCGGGTTCAGAAAAATTTAGGCTCAGTTTTTTGCTTAAAAAAATAAATAAAGTCTATTTACGATACAAAATTGAGATTTTGCCCTGATTTCAATTTATATAAAACGTTTTTAGGCGAATCATGAATCGTGCGACTCAAAGATCTAAAGGAACGATATAAAGGAACGTTGTTGTCCAATCACTTAATTGACTCTCTTAGAGATAAGTTACGACACCCACGAGACACGCTATGCTTAGCCTGCTCATAGTCGGAAATAGACTAACGCCAGATGTCAATTAAAATTAATGGACCATTATATTAAGGGTGACCAGCATAGCTTTGCAGTTAATGGCCAACAAACTTGAGGGGCTTGGGGCTAAGTAATAACAGCTGCACAAGTCGATCGATCAGGTTAAGCTACGCTTGCCGCGGTTAGTCCGTGGATGGGTGACTGATCATCTTCACATACCAAGACCCCTCCGTGTCTCGGAAAGCACGTTAAACCGTTGTTCCCGGCTGTCATTCGTGGATCTTTGCCAGTCGTTACGAGTCGTCAGTAGCCCGAATGTCTGCCAACTAGTCTTACCAAGGGGAATTGTATTACCCAGTAACTGGGTTGTAGAGGTCAGATAGGCAGTCGCTCCATGTAAAATACTGGTAATCAGCTGCAACCGGTTAGACTGGAAGCCAACCCCAAGATAGTTGGGCAAAGGCTAGGCAGATGATGATGATGTTCTTTTTGCGGATTAACCCGAAAGTGAATAAATGGAAAAAAAAAAAACTGTCTAACAGTAAGATAAAATGGTACATTATCTCGTTTAAACTTGCTGTTTATACTAATATAGGTGCATTAGAAAGGTGTGGTCATATTTAAGGGTATGGTGCAGACATGTAATGATTATTGTTAATTTTTGTCCTAAATTTATTTATAATTGAAGAATTAATTTTATATTTTATTTATATAATGATATTCAGACAGGAAGCCAACCCCAACATAGTGGGGATAAAGCTAGGCAGATAATGATGGCCAACAAACTTATATATGGGTAACTATTTCATCAAAATTATATCTCACGTCCCAATTACAATTTCCAATTTGCGGTTTGTAACTCAGCGCACGTATGTAAAACAACCACTGGTCTTTGATAAGGACAACCAATTGCCTTTACAATTAACTGACCCTGCAAGCCTACCAGGATGAAGGTCGTCTTCAATCTTTTTACAGTCAGCCCAGAATTTAGTAGCGTCCATCAACTCCTGTAGCGTGCAGGCAACAGGACACGCTGGACACGATATTAAGTGTCCCATTGTTTGTGGGACAGCACCACTCCAGGTGAATATCCACCTGAGCAGGTTTTCTTTGCTTCGGCCTACCTGAGTTCGGAGTCTATTTAAAGATTTCCAGGTAATCCAAGGCAACCAGTCCAGGTGGGAGATTTCCAGGTGGAACAAATGGGTTTGGTGGGGAAGGGCCCTATTTCACCACAGCGTTAGCCTTTCCTTTTAGACCGTTCGTCAGTGAACACACTTTAAAAAGCTGTTGCGGCTTATCCACCACAGACTATCTACAGTATTTGTCTGTCCTTCCCGTTTTTAATCCATCCAAAGGTTGCCTTTAAAAGATCGCTCTTAGCGATAAGACCGCCCATTGTGTCACCCATTGTAAAGTTTTCTATATTTATGTCTGTAATTTATATGGTGTACATAATAAAGAGTATTCTATTCTATTCTATTCTTATCAGCCTTTGTGACACGAGAATGTGAAGGGTGAAGGTGACTACGATACTTTGCAGATAACTTCGTTGCGGGTTGCGCAAAAACGCAAACTCGAGCATCAGCGCACAAAAAGCATTGAACACGATTTGTCAGCGAAAATGAATTACAACCATTTTATTTTAGCTTTCATCATCAATCTTCATTTAACTCCACACGACATATTACAGTACTATTAAAATAATCCATCTTCTGCAATCCAATTAAATTACAAACTTAGATACGTAATTGTGTTCGGATTAATTATTATTATCTACATCTATTAATGATACTTATGTTGCTTTCTTGCAGCTTTATATTCTCATGCGTTATTGTATGAAGGCCATGTATTTACGATGCCCGCGCCGGGCACCGACACAAATTGCCGGCTTTTCTTCAACATCAAGTTAGATAAGGCACCAGTCCTACCACCGACGAGGAAGCGACTAGCTAAAATGAAAGATTTTCGTTCTAGAAGTGATTTTGAAGTATTCGATCTATTTTTGGGTATGTATTTTTGTGGTGTCCAATAAATAATGTTCTCGTTTTAATCGACAAAAAAATTCATTTGTCAATAAAAACATTTTGCAACTTTTTAAACAAGAATTTTCAATAAAAATAGAATGCTTATCTATTTCAGTAAAAACAATTATTAAACCATCTTCGTACGCAACATTTTGAAGTTCTAAATGAAATACTAGGAATGCTAAGACTATTATAAGTAAGTGCCTTATTGCCAACTTACATTAAGTCTCAACTTCTCGAACTTGGAAGATAATTATGATGCTCTAAAACTTAAAGTGAAATTCCATTTTGTTTATTAAGAAGTAGCTTAACATACGCCTGCATTTCCCAAAGTGTTCGGCAGAGATGTATGTAGTACACCTACATTCCGGTAGTTATCCTTATCGTTGACGATTCAAGTGCCTGTAATTGGTTTATTTGAAATAAATGATTTAATTTTGAGATTATGTTTAAGTCCCATATAATACAGATCGAGCCTATTGCCATCAACCAGGCACAAATCCAGACTTCGGGCATAACTGAGAAATAAAATAAAACATTAATAGTTATTCATGCAACTGTTGAATAATAAGGTGTCTATTAAAACACGAAGCCGAGTGTGATAATAGTATCACATGAGTGTTTTAATACCTAATTATGTACAGTTGCATACAAGACTTTATCTACAACCATGATATGAATCTATACTTAATATTATAAAGAGGTAAAGTTTGTAAGTTTGTAAGTTTGTATGTAGGGGGTAATCTCTGGAACTACCAGTCGGATTTGAAAAATTCTTCTTGCATTTGATAGCTCAATTCTTGAGGAAGGCTATAGGCTATGTAACATCACGCTATGACCCTTAGGAGCCGAGCAAAAAGAAAAAAAGTAAAAAAGTACGTTAAGTGATAGCGCGGGCGGGTGATGCGATACGACGGGGTGGCTCGGGGGAAACAAGAAGTTTCACGCGAACGAAGTCGCGGGTTGAAGCTAGTCCTCTATAAAAGGTCCTGAAACAGTTTTTTGCAATACTAATATCGAACGAAAATGGCGGCCGGCGGGATACGACGTGAGTTCGAATAACCTCTACGTTCTTTTTTTAAATTACGGCGCTGGGGTAGTTAAACGCGCGTACATGACAATGTTCTGTATTTGAAAACGAGTTGCATAATGAAATTTAGTACAACATTATAACACTCCTTTGGATGATATTATGTTTACTATGACAATGTTTGTTTTAATATTGGCAATAAGCTAGCTGTTTCAGAAACTTTTATAGAGGATTTATAGCAGGATTTAATGAATTTTATCTATACCCAATAGATTAAATTCATTACATCATTTATGATGACAAAAGCAGTAGATTTATACATTCGTCCAAAGATAAAGGTTGAGTCTATTTTAGCCTAACACCCGCTGTATTGACGTGTCACTAAAATATTCATTTAAAACGATAAAAGCTTGAATCCTCTTTCAAGATTTTTTCGTTTTATCTTATACATATGTTTGAAAAAAGACAATACCCTAATGCTTGCGGCAAAGTTCGCTAAGAACATTTTGGCTATCATATAATTTTTTTTAAAGTCATCATCTGCCTAACCTTTTCCCAACTATGTTGGGATCGGCTACCGATGCATCGCCGGATGCATCTAAATACCAGTATTTTACATAGAGCGACTGCCTATCTGACCTTCAGGCTACGATGAAATTAACACGAAAATCATAAAGGCTTGCTGTAATGAGCTAACTAGTGTTTTAACTCACTTAATTAATATTTCGTTTTTGACCGGAGTTTTTCCCGAAAAATTAAAATTATCAATAGTAAAGCCCTTATTCAAAAAGGGTGATATATATGATATCAATAATTACCATCCTATTACTTTAATATCTATTTTATCAAAAATATACGAAAAATGTATGTTTAAAAGACTGATTAACTACTGCAACAAATTTCAAATTATAAGTAGTGAACAGTTTGGCTTCCAAAAAGATAAATCGACTACGTTAGCTGTTTATTCTCTTATGAAAACTATACTCACAAATATTAATAATAACTATCTGACTACAGCTCTATTCTTTGATATGTCTAAAGCCTTCGATTTGGTGTCACACGATATACTACTTCAAAAGTTGGAAACAATTGGGATTAGGGGACCTGCACTCCAGTGGATATCATCCTACTTAAGTAATAGGCAGCAATGTGTTATTATCAGTAAAATGAACGAAGCCAAAGACATCACATCATACTCATCGGAATATAGACATAATAAATCTGGAGTCCCCCAAGGTAGCGTACTAGGCCCTATATTATTCCTATTATATATTAATGATATCATAAAAATTACTAATCATAAATGCATCTTATTCGCTGACGACATATCCATAATTGTGACATCTGATAAAAAACAAAATACCGTTATAGATCACGAGACTGACATTAATAATACTATTGATATACTACTACACTGGCTTGACATACACCATTTGAAAATAAATTTAGACAAATCCGTATATATACAATTCAATCAATCTAATAATAATAAAAATAATATCAAACTTAATATAAATAAAATTAAACAGGTACCACATACAAAATTTTTAGGAATAACAATTGATCAAGATATGAACTGGAAGGAACACGTAAATAACGTCAGTGGTAGAATCAATAAATTCGTATACGCCTTGAAACAAGTCAAAAATGTAACAAACATAAAAACTGCTGTTATATCCTATCATGCATATGTTGAATCGTTACTACGCTATGGTCTTATAATATGGGGTAATAGCACTGATCTAAATAGAGCGTTCATCGCCCAAAAGAAGTGCCTAAGGTCAATTTATGGACTTCAGCCGGATGATACATGTCGACCAATATTTAAAAAACTTGGTTTGTTACCGCTTCCATCTCTCTATATTTACGAAATATGTGTGTTTGTGACCAAGAACAAACAATTATTCAAGACGGCAAGCGAGGTATATCCTCGGAGTAGACGTGATCCTTATGGACTGGTGTTAAATGATTTGCCAAAGCTAACCAAATATAATAAAAGCTGTCTAGCAATGTGTGTGCGTGTTTATAATAAAATACCAAACGATCTCAAATTATTAAATGTAAGATTATTTAAAAACAAATTATACAAATGGTTAAATGAATGTAGTTTTTACAGTTTGAATGAATTTATGGATAAAAAATATTGACATTATATTCTAACATTAATGCACTTAATTATAATGACCATGTACAACTTAAAATTTTGCATGCTATGTTTAACTTAGCTAAACATGTTTGTACTACTCTGACCTATGCCTAACACCACTATATACCATGTTTTACGCAAATAAATTATTTTATTATTATTTCCTTTATTTCATTATGTACATATAAATTATATTTTTAAATATTAGTATAAAAAATATATAAAAACATTTAAAAATATAAAAAATAGTAGCCCACCGGTATCGGGAACAGGGTCCAAGCTACCGGCGGTCAGGGCTCCAGAGAGAGGAACCTCCTGACAATGCGAGCCGTGTCCAGAAGTACCGCTTTCTGAATCAAGCCCTTGATCCAGCTACCCAACGTGAGCCTCCTCAGGTGTTGGTCGAGGCTCTTGGCAATCAACCCATTGGCTGTGACGACTATCGGCACAATGATTGCTGAGTCAACATCCCACATGTCGACAACCTCGCGAGCCAAGTCAAGATACTTGATTTGTTTATCTTTCTCAGCTTTCACGAGGTTCTCATCATGCGGGACGGTTATGTCAACAATCATTGCGCGCCGCTCTAATCGATCCATCACCACTATATCAGGCTTATTGGCAACAATAGTCCTGTCAGTGATGATGGATCGATCCCAGTACAATGTGATATTTCCATTTTCGAGAACTGGGTCGGGCACATACCTGTAGTACGGCACCTCCGATTCCACAAGGCTGTATTTCAGAGCAAGTTGCTGATGGATTATCCTGGCTACAAGGTTGTGTCTATGCAAGTACTCTCCGTTAGCTAGACGAGAACACCCAGAGATAATATGCCTGATTGATTCTCCTGGCCGGTGGCATGCCCGACAAATGTCAACCGTGCCATCTTTCACAATAAATCTCCGGTAATTGTTCGTCATCACAACTTCGTCCATAATTGCACAGACAAAACCTTCGGTTTCTCCAAAGAGATCACCGCAACGTAGCCAGGCTACGGACGCTAGTAGGTCTACATCGGGTCCATGAAGAGCCCGGTAAAAGCGTCCGTGAAGCTCCTTACTCTGCCATACCTCCATGCGATCATTAGTGTCAAGCACTACTGGTTTGCGCCAGTTCTCTTTAGCCAAGGAGAGCGGGGTGAGGCCCTTGTCCACTATGACTACATCTCGATGCATCCCCACGTCGGTTTCTTGGAAGTATTCCCTGAGATTGCATATCTCGCGATTGTGGAGGGTCTTAGCGTTTAAAAACCCTCGACCTCCACACTTTCGCGGGATATACAACCTCATTACCGATGACCGTGGGTGATGCATTCGATTTGCAGTCAACAGTGTACGGACCCTCCTATCCAGGGCGTCGAGTTCGGTTTGAGTCCATTTGAGTATGCCAAAAGAGTACATCAAAACCGGCATGACCCAACCGTTGAAGGCGCGCACCTTGTTTCCGCCTGATAGAAGACTATTAAGTACTTTTTTCAGGCGGCCAAAGAAGCGCTCCTTCAACGATTGCTTCATGTCAGTAACATTGATGCCTAACGCTTCCGACATACCCAAATACTTATAGGTTTCGGATGCGGAGAGGGCTCTAAGGTTTGTGGAATCCGAGAGTTGAGTTCCCACGGATTCCACAATCTCCCCTCGTTTTACATGCATGACTGCACATTTGTCCACACCAAATTCCATCCTAATGGCGTTACTGAAAGTTT
The DNA here is from genome assembly GCA_945859645.1 of Amphipoea oculea. NCBI lineage: Eukaryota > Metazoa > Arthropoda > Insecta > Lepidoptera > Noctuidae > Amphipoea > Amphipoea oculea. The sequence continues at coordinate 11,378,720 of OX243876.1, forward strand.
GAGTTACTTTCAGTAGCTCCATCAGTTGCAAATTGTTGGGGGCAAAGAGTTTTAGGTCATCCATGTAAAGGAGGTGCGATATAACCTGACCACCTCTCCTCAGCCGATAGCCTAGACCTGAATCCTCCAGCAGTTTGCTTAGAGGATTCAAGGCTAAGCAGAACCAAAGCGGGCTCAAACTATCACCCTGAAATATGCCTCGCTCAATCCTTATCGGTTCGCTATTCCTCTGAATATTTCGACATCCTGGATAGCGAAGGACCGTCCTCCATTGCCCCATACACGACATCAAGAAGGTGCGCAGAGTTGTATCTACTTTATACAACTCCAACACCCTCATGAGCCACGTATGTGGCACCGAGTCATAGGCCTTCTTATAATCTATCCAACATGTCGACAGATCCTTTCGGAACCGACGAACCTGTTGGCTAATGGCCATATCAATGAGGAGTAGCTCCTTAGTACCGCGGGACCCATTCCTACATCCATTCTGAGAGGTAGACATGATGGAGTTGGTGTCTATATGTTTGTTAATTTTAGCTCTCAAAATGGATGTAAGAACTTTATAGACCGTCGGTAAACACGTGATCGGCCTATAATTTTTGGGTTCCGCGGTGCTACCTGATTTATGGAGCAGGTGGGTAATTCCTGTCGTTAGGAACTGGGGTACCGAACCAGATTCCAAAGCAATTTGGAACTGAGATGCCAAGCGGGCGTGCGACCTTGTAAACCATTTTATCCAAAAGTTCTGCAGCCCGTCCGGCCCTGGAGACTTCCAGTTGGGCAATGGACGGACTGCACGAGCTACATCTTGAGGGCAGATGGTTATAGCCCCCATTTCTGGTATTGGATCGCAGGCTCGCTCGACCTCTCGAGCCCAATCACCTTCAGTGTGACTGACAGGCACCGACCAGATACTGCGCCAGAAGGAACACATGACATCATCATCCGGCAGGTGCGTGTCAGCCACACCTTGGTCCGGTCGTTCCCAACCCCTATAAACCCACCTTTCATCACTCTGGAAGGTGCGATTCTGAGTGTATCGCTCTACTCGCCGCTTATACCGACGGATACGGTTCGCCCATGCATATACTTTCTGCTTCAGGAAGTCGATGCGCTCTGTGACACAGGACATATAGTCTTGAGGACTGATATCAGTCCCCGAGAATGCCCGCCTCACAAAGCGCATCACTCTAGGGCGAGTATTGCCCTCCCTGAAGCAGATTAGTTTGCCGATGAGCGTTCTGGCCCCACCAATACGACGTTCAATTCTGCACTGCCAAGCTGGTACGGCAGGTTTCGGACGTGTAGCTCTAAAGTCATTGGTAAATTTAACGTGAGCTACACGACATGCCGCTACAGCCGCGCAGTACAGAATCGAATGAGTATCGGTGAGGTCTTCGCAGGTATCAAAATATTTTGACAACTGCGAATCCAGGACCGCCACCAGCGCCCTATTTTTGTTATGCATGGGCAAACGAGGCAAGCGTGGCCTAAGTTCGGGCGACATGAAGCGATATTCCTGAATCGCATCCTCCAAAGCACTATTATTATTATTATTATTCACAACCCAGTTACTGGATAATACGATAGCCCTTGGTATGACTGGGTTGTCAGAGTTTCGGGCTTCTGACTACCCGTAACGACTGTTAAAGATCAACGAATGACAGCCGAGACCAACGGCTTAACGTGTTTTCAGAGGCACGGAGGGGTCTCGCTATGTGAAGATGGTCACCCATCCACAGACTAACCGTGGCAAGCGTAGTCTAACCTGATCGATCGACCTGTGCGGCTGTTATCTTTTAGGCACGGGCACCTCTTACATTTTTTTAAAGTGTACATAATTAATTAAATTGACTGGCTACTGAATTTTCTGTTATTATTAAGTAGATATTTATTGGAATAGAGTTGGTATCCACAACTCGAGTTTTGTAACTCCGTTGGTTTAGGTAGTTGAATAAAGGTAAAAAAAAATACGTGTGGCACTCGGGGACTGCCGCGGTAAAGCTATTGCGTAGCATTTTTTATCAACTTATGCAATTATAATATTTATGCAATATTTTTTTTTCTTTGATATTAATTCAAGTTACACTTTTTGAGCGTGGTGACCACCACGTCTACATGCATACGTCTAGTCGCACGCACACAAACACCGTGCCGAAGTCTGCCGAACTGAAACGACGTTAGACGATGCACGGCTTTCAACGCCGCACCGCTGTGCCGGTCGGAGTGGGGGGTGTTAGGTTTATTTTCGTTACGGAATTTCTAGATTCAGTCGCCGCGCTCAAAGCCCGCGGTAAAAGCTATGCAATAGCTTAATAAAGGTAAATAATTAAAATCAGGTGTAATCCTTTAACAAACTCTAAGACCATTTTATTTATTGAACAGGGCTACAAACATACATTCTGATTTAATTATGTTTTCACCAAACTCTATTAACACGAACTTTTAACGAAGTTATTTAAGGTTATAATATAATCAGGGATTTTAAATGAAAACGTCAAAAGTTTCACATGGTAACCGAAAATGTTTTGAGTGATTTTATACTGATTGCATTTCTATACTAACAATTATATTGAATCGCGTGTCTTATATCTAATCGCTCTTCCTCTTCTCTTCTACAAACAAACTATGCTGTGCCCGACAGAATGCATAATTGATACATAATAATATACAGGGTCAAATTAAATTAGCTAGCGAAATTCCCCCACTTTGGTCCACCAACCTACCTCTTCCCTTAAAAACTACCTGCATGGGACTAAGAAGTGCGAATGGGACCCAGTGCGAATGGGACCAAGTGCGAATGGGACCAACTGCGAACGCGGTACGAAGTGCGGATGGGACGAAGTGCGAATAACCCATATCGACGGTGAAGTGTCAATCCAAACTAATATTATAAATGCGAAAGTAACTCTGTCTGTCTGTCTGTCTTTTCTTCACGCCTAAACTACTGAACCGATTTCGATGAAATTTGGTATAGAGATAGTTTGAGTCCCGGGAAAGGACATAGGATAGTTTTTATCCCGATATTCCCACGGGATCGAAACTTACGCGGGTGAAACCGCGGGGCGCACCTAGTATCTAATAACTAACATTTTAGCGATTTTCACTTTATTGCATATTCGTAGGTAAAATATGAAATAGCTCATATTTGCAAAGACATAAGGTCTTGAATCGACGACGACGTTTCCTACTATTTGTTTAATATAAGTAACTTTTAATTAAAATATTAAAAACTATAGAAATGAAACGTTTTTTTCGCCTCCTGTAAAGTCATGATTTTGTAGTTATTAGATATACTAGCTTCTGCCCGCGACTTCGTCCGCGTGGAATTCGTACTTTCCTCCAAAAATTTCGAAAATGTATGTAGGTATGATCTTTATCATTTATTTAGACAACTAAGTATTCGGGCGAATTTTTAAGTGTATAGATCAAAGGAATCAGATTTTTCAAATAAATTGTATCCCCGCTTCTCACCCCCACAGGGGTGGAATTTTCAAAAATCGTTTGGGATGTGTTCATTACTTGACTCAAAGATTATTTACACCAATTTTTGAGTTAATCAAACCACGCAGTAAAATCCTCCCCTGTATAATTAACTAAATACCCCTTTTCACCCCGTTAAGGGTAGATTTTCGAAAAACCCTGATGCACGTTATTCTTTATTTTTTGTCTTAAGTATAAATACAGAGTTTCGAGTTATCGGACCGCGCGTTAAAATTCTTCCATAGAAATTCCGACGCCCCCAATCCCCCGTTAGGGGTAGTTTAGAAAAACAAAAAATGCCAAACTTCATAATTTACTTGTATAAGTATTTGTACCGTAAGATTTTTTCATATACACTGTATTCCCGCTTTTCACCCTATAGGGGTAGAATTTCGAAAAATTGTTTGGGGTGTGTTCATTACTTGACTTAAAGATTATTTATACGAATTCTTAAGTTAATCAAGCCACGCATTAAAATCTTTCCCTGTATAATTAACTGCCCCTTTTCACCCCATTAGGCGTAGATTTTCGGAAAACCCGTTATTCTATATTTGTGGTCTTAAGTATAAATACCGAGTTTCGAGGTAATCGGACCACGCGTTAAAATTTTGACACCCCCCACCCCAATCCTCCTCTAAAGGGCTAGTTTATAAAACCAAAAACTGCCAAACTTTATAATTTATTTAGATAAATGTTCCTACCAAGTTTCAAGTTTATTAACCAAATGAATAAGATTTTTCATATAAACCGTATTCCCGCTTTTCACCCCTATATGGGTCGAATTATGAAAAATTTTCCAGCTAATCAAGCCACATAGTAAAATATGCCCTTGCAAAATTAACAACCCCTTTTCACACAGTTAGGGGTAGATTTTCGAAAAACCCTGATACAGGTTATTCTTTATTTTTAGTCCTTAGTATTAATACTGACTGAGTTTCGAGTTAATCGGACAGCGCGTTGAAATTCTTCCAAAGAAATTTTGACACCCCCCAATACCTCTTTAGGGTTGAAATGAGTTTAGAAAAACGAAAAATGCCAAACTTCACAATTTACTTAGATAAGTATTCGTGCCAAGGTTCAAGGTTTTTAACTCAAGGAATAAGATTTTTCATACAAACAAAGTCCCCCCTTTTCACCCCCTTTAAGGTTGAATTTCCAAGAACCCCTTCTTATTGGATACTTATACTTTACAAAGAATACACCCTCCAAAATTTAAGTCCCTATCACCAGCGGTTTAGGCTGTGCGTTGATGAGTCAGTCAGGTCGTTCATCCCCCGTTAGGGGTGAAATTATCAAAAACGCTGAAACACGTATAAATTAATTTTCAATCGTTAGCCTAAATACAAAATTTGAAGATCCTAACTTTTAAACTGACTGACTTTCATACACAACTTAATCCCCCTTTTTAACCCTTTGGGGGTAGAATTATCAAAAACGCTGAGACACATATAAATTAATTTTCAATCGTCAGCCGAAACACAAAATTTGAAGATCCTAACTTTAAAACTGACGGACTTTCATACAAACTTTCATCCCCTATTTAACTCCCTTAGGGGTTGAATTTCAAAAAATCCTTCCTTATTCCTGGTCTACATCATAAAAGGAACCATCGTGTAAAACTTCAGCTTTCTAGGTCCAAGGGTTTGGGCTGGGCGTTGATGAGTCAGTCAGGTCGTTCATCCCCCGTTAGGGGTGAAATTATCAAAAACGCTGAAACACGTATAAATTAATTTTCAATCGTTAGCCTAAATACAAAATTTGAAGATCCTAACTTTTAAACTGACAGACTTTCATACACAACTCAATCCCCCTTTTTAACCCTTTGGGGGTAGAATTATCAAAAACGCTGAGACACGTATAAATTAATTTTCAATCGTCAGCCGAAACACAAAATTAGAAGATCCTAACTTTAAAACTGACGGACTTTCATACAAACTTTCATCCCCTATTTAACTCCCTTAGGGGTTGAATTTCAAGAAATCCTTCCTTATTCCTGGTCTACATCATAAAAGGAACCATCGTGTAAAATTTCAGCTTTCTAGGTCTAAGGGTTTGGGCTGGGCGTTGATGAGTCAGTCAGGTCGTTCATCCCCCGTTAGGGGTGAAATTATCAAAAACGCTGAGACACGTATAAATTCATTTTCAATCGTTAGCCTAAATACAAAATTTGAAGCTCCTAACTTTTAAACTGACAGACTTTCATACACAACTTAATCCCCCTTTTTAACCCTTTGGGGGTAGAATTATCAAAAACGCTGAGACACGTGTAAATTAATTTTCAATCGTCAGCCGAAACACAAAATTTGAAGATCCTAACTTTAAAACTGACGGACTTTCATACAAACTTTCATCCCCTATTTAACTCCCTTAGGGGTTGAATTTCAAAAAATCCTTCCTTATTCCTGGTCTACATCATAAAAGGAACCATCGTGTAAAATTTCAGCTTTCTAGGTCTAAGGGTTTGGGCTGGGCGTTGATGAGTCAGTCAGGTCGTTCATCCCCCGTTAGGGGTGAAATTATCAAAAACGCTGAGACACGTATAAATTCATTTTCAATCGTTAGCCTAAATACAAAATTTGAAGATCCTAACTTTTAAACTGACAGACTTTCATACACAACTTAATCCCCCTTTTTAACCCTTTGGGGGTAGAATTATCAAAAACGCTGAGACACGTATAAATTAATTTTCAATCGTCAGCCGAAACACAAAATTTGAAGATCCTAACTTTAAAACTGACGGACTTTCATACAAACTTTCATCCCCTATTTAACTCCCTTAGGGGTTGAATTTCAAAAAATCCTTCCTTATTCCTGGTCTACATCATAAGTTGATGAGTCAGTCAGGTCGTTCATCCCCCGTTAGGGGTGAAATTATCAAAAACGCTGAGACACGTATAAATTCATTTTCAATCGTTAGCCTAAATACAAAATTTGAAGATCCTAACTTTTAAACTGACAGACTTTCATACACAACTTAATCCCCCTTTTTAACCCTTTGGGGGTAGAATTATCAAAAACGCTGAGACACGTATAAATTAATTTTCAATCGTCAGCCGAAACACAAAATTTGAAGATCCTAACTTTAAAACTGACGGACTTTCATACAAACTTTCATCCCCTATTTAACTCCCTTAGGGGTTGAATTTCAAAAAATCCTTCCTTATTCCTGGTCTACATCATAAAAGGAACCATCGTGTAAAATTTCAGCTTTCTAGGTCTAAGGGTTTGGGCTGGGCGTTGATGAGTCAGTCAGGTCGTTCATCCCCCGTTAGGGGTGAAATTATCAAAAACGCTGAGACACGTATAAATTCATTTTCAATCGTTAGCCTAAATACAAAATTTGAAGATCCTAACTTTTAAACTGACAGACTTTCATACACAACTTAATCCCCCTTTTTAACCCTTTGGGGGTAGAATTATCAAAAACGCTGAGACACGTATAAATTAATTTTCAATCGTCAGCCGAAACACAAAATATGAAGATCCTAACTTTAAAACTGACGGACTTTCATACAAACTTTCATCCCCTATTTAACTCCCTTAGGGGTTGAATTTCAAGAAATCCTTCCTTATTCCTGGTCTACATCATAAAAGGAACCATCATGTAAAATTTCAGCTTTCTAGGTCTAAGGGTTTGGGCTGGGCGTTGATGAGTCAGTCAGGTCGTTCATCCCCCGTAAGGGGTGAAATTATCAAAAACGCTGAAACACGTATAAATTAATTTTCAATCGTTAGCCTAAATACAAAATTTGAAGATCCTAACTTTACAACTGACGGACTTTCATACAAACTTTCATTCCCTATTTAACTCCCTTAGGGGTTGAATTTCAAAAAATCCTTCCTTATTCCTGGTCTACATCATAAAAGGAACCATCGTGTAAAATTTCAGCTTTCTAGGTCTAAGGGTTTGGGCTGGGCGTTGATGAGTCAGTCAGGTCGTTCATCCCCCGTTAGGGGTGAAATTATCAAAAACGCTGAAACACGTATAAATTAATTTTCAATCGTTAGCCTAAATACAAAATTTGAAGATCCTAACTTTTAAACTGACAGACTTTCATACACAACTTAATCCCCCTTTTTAACCCTTTGGGGGTAGAATTATCAAAAACGCTGAGACACGTATAAATTAATTTTCAATCGTCAGCCGAAACACAAAATTTGAAGATCCTAACTTTAAAACTGACGGACTTTCATACAAACTTTCATTCCCTATTTAACTCCCTTAGGGGTTGAATTTCAAAAAATCCTTCCTTATTCCTGGTCTACATCATAAAAGGAACCATCGTGTAAAATTTCAGCTTTCTAGGTCTAAGGGTTTGGGCTGGGCGTTGATGAGTCAGTCAGGTCGTTCATCCCCCGTTAGGGGTGAAATTATCAAAAACGCTGAGACACGTATAAATTCATTTTCAATCGTTAGCCTAAATACAAAATTTGAAGATCCTAACTTTTAAACTGACAGACTTTCATACACAACTTAATCCCCCTTTTTAACCCTTTGGGGGTAGAATTATCAAAAACGCTGAGACACGTATAAATTAATTTTCAATCGTCAGCCGAAACACAAAATTTGAAGATCCTAACTTTACAACTGACGGACTTTCATACAAACTTTCATTCCCTATTTAACTCCCTTAGGGGTTGAATTTCAAAAAATCCTTCCTTATTCCTGGTCTACATCATAAAAGGAACCATCGTGTAAAACTTCAGCTTTCTAGGTCCAAGGGTTTGGGCTGGGCGTTGATGAGTCAGTCAGGTCGTTCATCCCCCGTTAGGGGTGAAATTATCAAAAACACTGAAACACGTATAAATTAATTTTCAATCGTTAGCCTAAATACAAAATTTGAAGATCCTAACTTTTAAACTGACAGACTTTCATACACAACTTAATCCCCCTTTTTAACCCTTTGGGGGTAGAATTATCAAAAACGCTGAGACACGTATAAATTAATTTTCAATCGTCAGCCGAAACACAAAATTTGAAGATCCTAACTTTAAAACTGACGGACTTTCATACAAACTTTCATCCCCTATTTAACTCCCTTAGGGGTTGAATTTCAAAAAATCCTTCCTTATTCCTGGTCTACATCATAAAAGGAACCATCGTGTAAAATTTCAGCTTTCTAGGTCTAAGGGTTTGGGCTGGGCGTTGATGAGTCAGTCAGGTCGTTCATCCCCCGTTAGGGGTGAAATTATCAAAAACGCTGAGACACGTATAAATTCATTTTCAATCGTTAGCCTAAATACAAAATTTGAAGATCCTAACTTTTAAACTGACAGACTTTCATACACAACTTAATCCCCCTTTTTAACCCTTTGGGGGTAGAATTATCAAAAACGCTGAGACACGTATAAATTAATTTTCAATCGTCAGCCGAAACACAAAATTTGAAGATCCTAACTTTAAAACTGACGGACTTTCATACAAACTTTCATCCCCTATTTAACTCCCTTAGGGGTTGAATTTCAAAAAATCCTTCCTTATTCCTGGTCTACATCATAAAAGGAACCATCGTGTAAAATTTCAGCTTTCTAGGTCTAAGGGTTTGGGCTGGGCGTTGATGAGTCAGTCAGGTCGTTCATCCCCCGTTAGGGGTGAAATTATCAAAAACGCTGAGACACGTATAAATTCATTTTCAATCGTTAGCCTAAATACAAAATTTGAAGATCCTAACTTTTAAACTGACAGACTTTCATACACAACTTAATCCCCCTTTTTAACCCTTTGGGGGTAGAATTATCAAAAACGCTGAGACACGTATAAATTAATTTTCAATCGTCAGCCGAAACACAAAATTTGAAGATCCTAACTTTAAAACTGACGGACTTTCATACAAACTTTCATCCCCTATTTAACTCCCTTAGGGGTTGAATTTCAAAAAATCCTTCCTTATTCCTGGTCTACATCATAAAAGGAACCATCGTGTAAAATTTCAGCTTTCTAGGTCTAAGGGTTTGGGCTGGGCGTTGATGAGTCAGTCAGGTCGTTCATCCCCCGTTAGGGGTGAAATTATCAAAAACGCTGAGACACGTATAAATTCATTTTCAATCGTTAGCCTAAATACAAAATTTGAAGCTCCTAACTTTTAAACTGACAGACTTTCATACACAACTTAATCCCCCTTTTTAACCCTTTGGGGGTAGAATTATCAAAAACGCTGAGACACGTGTAAATTAATTTTCAATCGTCAGCCGAAACACAAAATTTGAAGATCCTAACTTTAAAACTGACGGACTTTCATACAAACTTTCATCCCCTATTTAACTCCCTTAGGGGTTGAATTTCAAAAAATCCTTCCTTATTCCTGGTCTACATCATAAAAGGAACCATCGTGTAAAATTTCAGCTTTCTAGGTCTAAGGGTTTGGGCTGGGCGTTGATGAGTCAGTCAGGTCGTTCATCCCCCGTTAGGGGTGAAATTATCAAAAACGCTGAGACACGTATAAATTCATTTTCAATCGTTAGCCTAAATACAAAATTTGAAGATCCTAACTTTTAAACTGACAGACTTTCATACACAACTTAATCCCCCTTTTTAACCCTTTGGGGGTAGAATTATCAAAAACGCTGAGACACGTATAAATTAATTTTCAATCGTCAGCCGAAACACAAAATTTGAAGATCCTAACTTTAAAACTGACGGACTTTCATACAAACTTTCATCCCCTATTTAACTCCCTTAGGGGTTGAATTTCAAAAAATCCTTCCTTATTCCTGGTCTACATCATAAAAGGAACCATCGTGTAAAACTTCAGCTTTCTAGGTCCAAGGGTTTGGGCTGGGCGTTGATGAGTCAGTCAGGTCGTTCATCCCCCGTTAGGGGTGAAATTATCAAAAACACTGAAACACGTATAAATTAATTTTCAATCGTTAGCCTAAATACAAAATTTGAAGATCCTAACTTTTAAACTGACAGACTTTCATACACAACTTAATCCCCCTTTTTAACCCTTTGGGGGTAGAATTATCAAAAACGCTGAGACACGTATAAATTAATTTTCAATCGTCAGCCGAAACACAAAATTTGAAGATCCTAACTTTAAAACTGACGGACTTTCATACAAACTTTCATCCCCTATTTAACTCCCTTAGGGGTTGAATTTCAAAAAATCCTTCCTTATTCCTGGTCTACATCATAAGTTGATGAGTCAGTCAGGTCGTTCATCCCCCGTTAGGGGTGAAATTATCAAAAACGCTGAGACACGTATAAATTCATTTTCAATCGTTAGCCTAAATACAAAATTTGAAGATCCTAACTTTTAAACTGACAGACTTTCATACACAACTTAATCCCCCTTTTTAACCCTTTGGGGGTAGAATTATCAAAAACGCTGAGACACGTATAAATTAATTTTCAATCGTCAGCCGAAACACAAAATTTGAAGATCCTAACTTTAAAACTGACGGACTTTCATACAAACTTTCATCCCCTATTTAACTCCCTTAGGGGTTGAATTTCAAAAAATCCTTCCTTATTCCTGGTCTACATCATAAAAGGAACCATCGTGTAAAATTTCAGCTTTCTAGGTCTAAGGGTTTGGGCTGGGCGTTGATGAGTCAGTCAGGTCGTTCATCCCCCGTTAGGGGTGAAATTATCAAAAACGCTGAGACACGTATAAATTCATTTTCAATCGTTAGCCTAAATACAAAATTTGAAGATCCTAACTTTTAAACTGACAGACTTTCATACACAACTTAATCCCCCTTTTTAACCCTTTGGGGGTAGAATTATCAAAAACGCTGAGACACGTATAAATTAATTTTCAATCGTCAGCCGAAACACAAAATTTGAAGATCCTAACTTTAAAACTGACGGACTTTCATACAAACTTTCATCCCCTATTTAACTCCCTTAGGGGTTGAATTTCAAAAAATCCTTCCTTATTCCTGGTCTACATCATAAAAGGAACCATCGTGTAAAATTTCAGCTTTCTAGGTCTAAGGGTTTGGGCTGGGCGTTGATGAGTCAGTCAGGTCGTTCATCCCCCGTTAGGGGTGAAATTATCAAAAACGCTGAGACACGTATAAATTCATTTTCAATCGTTAGCCTAAATACAAAATTTGAAGATCCTAACTTTTAAACTGACAGACTTTCATACACAACTTAATCCCCCTTTTTAACCCTTTGGGGGTAGAATTATCAAAAACGCTGAGACACGTATAAATTAATTTTCAATCGTCAGCCGAAACACAAAATTTGAAGATCCTAACTTTAAAACTGACGGACTTTCATACAAACTTTCATCCCCTATTTAACTCCCTTAGGGGTTGAATTTCAAAAAATCCTTCCTTATTCCTGGTCTACATCATAAAAGGAACCATCGTGTAAAATTTCAGCTTTCTAGGTCTAAGGGTTTGGGCTGGGCGTTGATGAGTCAGTCAGGTCGTTCATCCCCCGTTAGGGGTGAAATTATCAAAAACGCTGAGACACGTATAAATTCATTTTCAATCGTTAGCCTAAATACAAAATTTGAAGATCCTAACTTTTAAACTGACAGACTTTCATACACAACTTAATCCCCCTTTTTAACCCTTTGGGGGTAGAATTATCAAAAACGCTGAGACACGTATAAATTAATTTTCAATCGTCAGCCGAAACACAAAATTTGAAGATCCTAACTTTAAAACTGACGGACTTTCATACAAACTTTCATCCCCTATTTAACTCCCTTAGGGGTTGAATTTCAAAAAATCCTTCCTTATTCCTGGTCTACATCATAAAAGGAACCATCGTGTAAAATTTCAGCTTTCTAGGTCTAAGGGTTTGGGCTGGGCGTTGATGAGTCAGTCAGGTCGTTCATCCCCCGTTAGGGGTGAAATTATCAAAAACGCTGAGACACGTATAAATTCATTTTCAATCGTTAGCCTAAATACAAAATTTGAAGCTCCTAACTTTTAAACTGACAGACTTTCATACACAACTTAATCCCCCTTTTTAACCCTTTGGGGGTAGAATTATCAAAAACGCTGAGACACGTGTAAATTAATTTTCAATCGTCAGCCGAAACACAAAATTTGAAGATCCTAACTTTAAAACTGACGGACTTTCATACAAACTTTCATCCCCTATTTAACTCCCTTAGGGGTTGAATTTCAAAAAATCCTTCCTTATTCCTGGTCTACATCATAAAAGGAACCATCGTGTAAAATTTCAGCTTTCTAGGTCTAAGGGTTTGGGCTGGGCGTTGATGAGTCAGTCAGGTCGTTCATCCCCCGTTAGGGGTGAAATTATCAAAAACGCTGAGACACGTATAAATTCATTTTCAATCGTTAGCCTAAATACAAAATTTGAAGATCCTAACTTTTAAACTGACAGACTTTCATACACAACTTAATCCCCCTTTTTAACCCTTTGGGGGTAGAATTATCAAAAACGCTGAGACACGTATAAATTAATTTTCAATCGTCAGCCGAAACACAAAATTTGAAGATCCTAACTTTAAAACTGACGGACTTTCATACAAACTTTCATCCCCTATTTAACTCCCTTAGGGGTTGAATTTCAAAAAATCCTTCCTTATTCCTGGTCTACATCATAAAAGGAACCATCGTGTAAAACTTCAGCTTTCTAGGTCCAAGGGTTTGGGCTGGGCGTTGATGAGTCAGTCAGGTCGTTCATCCCCCGTTAGGGGTGAAATTATCAAAAACACTGAAACACGTATAAATTAATTTTCAATCGTTAGCCTAAATACAAAATTTGAAGATCCTAACTTTTAAACTGACAGACTTTCATACACAACTTAATCCCCCTTTTTAACCCTTTGGGGGTAGAATTATCAAAAACGCTGAGACACGTATAAATTAATTTTCAATCGTCAGCCGAAACACAAAATTTGAAGATCCTAACTTTAAAACTGACGGACTTTCATACAAACTTTCATCCCCTATTTAACTCCCTTAGGGGTTGAATTTCAAAAAATCCTTCCTTATTCCTGGTCTACATCATAAGTTGATGAGTCAGTCAGGTCGTTCATCCCCCGTTAGGGGTGAAATTATCAAAAACGCTGAGACACGTATAAATTCATTTTCAATCGTTAGCCTAAATACAAAATTTGAAGATCCTAACTTTTAAACTGACAGACTTTCATACACAACTTAATCCCCCTTTTTAACCCTTTGGGGGTAGAATTATCAAAAACGCTGAGACACGTATAAATTAATTTTCAATCGTCAGCCGAAACACAAAATTTGAAGATCCTAACTTTAAAACTGACGGACTTTCATACAAACTTTCATCCCCTATTTAACTCCCTTAGGGGTTGAATTTCAAAAAATCCTTCCTTATTCCTGGTCTACATCATAAAAGGAACCATCGTGTAAAATTTCAGCTTTCTAGGTCTAAGGGTTTGGGCTGGGCGTTGATGAGTCAGTCAGGTCGTTCATCCCCCGTTAGGGGTGAAATTATCAAAAACGCTGAGACACGTATAAATTCATTTTCAATCGTTAGCCTAAATACAAAATTTGAAGATCCTAACTTTTAAACTGACAGACTTTCATACACAACTTAATCCCCCTTTTTAACCCTTTGGGGGTAGAATTATCAAAAACGCTGAGACACGTATAAATTAATTTTCAATCGTCAGCCGAAACACAAAATATGAAGATCCTAACTTTAAAACTGACGGACTTTCATACAAACTTTCATCCCCTATTTAACTCCCTTAGGGGTTGAATTTCAAGAAATCCTTCCTTATTCCTGGTCTACATCATAAAAGGAACCATCATGTAAAATTTCAGCTTTCTAGGTCTAAGGGTTTGGGCTGGGCGTTGATGAGTCAGTCAGGTCGTTCATCCCCCGTAAGGGGTGAAATTATCAAAAACGCTGAAACACGTATAAATTAATTTTCAATCGTTAGCCTAAATACAAAATTTGAAGATCCTAACTTTACAACTGACGGACTTTCATACAAACTTTCATTCCCTATTTAACTCCCTTAGGGGTTGAATTTCAAAAAATCCTTCCTTATTCCTGGTCTACATCATAAAAGGAACCATCGTGTAAAATTTCAGCTTTGTAGGTCTAAGGGTTTGGGCTGGGCGTTGATGAGTCAGTCAGGTCGTTCATCCCCCGTTAGGGGTGAAATTATCAAAAACGCTGAGACACGTATAAATTCATTTTCAATCGTTAGCCTAAATACAAAATTTGAAGATCCTAACTTTTAAACTGACAGACTTTCATACACAACTTAATCCCCCTTTTTAACCCTTTGGGGGTAGAATTATCAAAAACGCTGAGACACGTATAAATTAATTTTCAATCGTCAGCCGAAACACAAAATTTGAAGATCCTTACTTTAAAACTGACGGACTTTCATACAAACTTTCATCCCCTATTTAACTCCCTTAGGGGTTGAATTTCAAAAAATCCTTCCTTATTCCTGGTCTACATCATAAAAGGAACCATCGTGTAAAACTTCAGCTTTCTAGGTCCAAGGGTTTGGGCTGGGCGTTGATGAGTCAGTCAGGTCGTTCATCCCCCGTTAGGGGTGAAATTATCAAAAACACTGAAACACGTATAAATTAATTTTCAATCGTTAGCCTAAATACAAAATTTGAAGATCCTAACTTTTAAACTGACAGACTTTCATACACAACTTAATCCCCCTTTTTAACCCTTTGGGGGTAGAATTATCAAAAACGCTGAGACACGTATAAATTAATTTTCAATCGTCAGCCGAAACACAAAATTTGAAGATCCTAACTTTAAAACTGACGGACTTTCATACAAACTTTCATCCCCTATTTAACTCCCTTAGGGGTTGAATTTCAAAAAATCCTTCCTTATTCCTGGTCTACATCATAAAAGGAACCATCGTGTAAAATTTCAGCTTTCTAGGTCTAAGGGTTTGGGCTGGGCGTTGATGAGTCAGTCAGGTCGTTCATCCCCCGTTAGGGGTGAAATTATCAAAAACGCTGAGACACGTATAAATTCATTTTCAATCGTTAGCCTAAATACAAAATTTGAAGATCCTAACTTTTAAACTGACAGACTTTCATACACAACTTAATCCCCCTTTTTAACCCTTTGGGGGTAGAATTATCAAAAACGCTGAGACACGTATAAATTAATTTTCAATCGTCAGCCGAAACACAAAATTTGAAGATCCTAACTTTAAAACTGACGGACTTTCATACAAACTTTCATCCCCTATTTAACTCCCTTAGGGGTTGAATTTCAAAAAATCCTTCCTTATTCCTGGTCTACATCATAAAAGGAACCATCGTGTAAAATTTCAGCTTTCTAGGTCTAAGGGTTTGGGCTGGGCGTTGATGAGTCAGTCAGGTCGTTCATCCCCCGTTAGGGGTGAAATTATCAAAAACGCTGAGACACGTATAAATTCATTTTCAATCGTTAGCCTAAATACAAAATTTGAAGATCCTAACTTTTAAACTGACAGACTTTCATACACAACTTAATCCCCCTTTTTAACCCTTTGGGGGTAGAATTATCAAAAACGCTGAGACACGTATAAATTAATTTTCAATCGTCAGCCGAAACACAAAATATGAAGATCCTAACTTTAAAACTGACGGACTTTCATACAAACTTTCATCCCCTATTTAACTCCCTTAGGGGTTGAATTTCAAGAAATCCTTCCTTATTCCTGGTCTACATCATAAAAGGAACCATCATGTAAAATTTCAGCTTTCTAGGTCTAAGGGTTTGGGCTGGGCGTTGATGAGTCAGTCAGGTCGTTCATCCCCCGTAAGGGGTGAAATTATCAAAAACGCTGAAACACGTATAAATTAATTTTCAATCGTTAGCCTAAATACAAAATTTGAAGATCCTAACTTTACAACTGACGGACTTTCATACAAACTTTCATTCCCTATTTAACTCCCTTAGGGGTTGAATTTCAAAAAATCCTTCCTTATTCCTGGTCTACATCATAAAAGGAACCATCGTGTAAAATTTCAGCTTTCTAGGTCTAAGGGTTTGGGCTGGGCGTTGATGAGTCAGTCAGGTCGTTCATCCCCCGTTAGGGGTGAAATTATCAAAAACGCTGAAACACGTATAAATTAATTTTCAATCGTTAGCCTAAATACAAAATTTGAAGATCCTAACTTTTAAACTGACAGACTTTCATACACAACTTAATCCCCCTTTTTAACCCTTTGGGGGTAGAATTATCAAAAACGCTGAGACACGTATAAATTAATTTTCAATCGTCAGCCGAAACACAAAATTTGAAGATCCTAACTTTAAAACTGACGGACTTTCATACAAACTTTCATTCCCTATTTAACTCCCTTAGGGGTTGAATTTCAAAAAATCCTTCCTTATTCCTGGTCTACATCATAAAAGGAACCATCGTGTAAAATTTCAGCTTTCTAGGTCTAAGGGTTTGGGCTGGGCGTTGATGAGTCAGTCAGGTCGTTCATCCCCCGTTAGGGGTGAAATTATCAAAAACGCTGAGACACGTATAAATTCATTTTCAATCGTTAGCCTAAATACAAAATTTGAAGATCCTAACTTTTAAACTGACAGACTTTCATACACAACTTAATCCCCCTTTTTAACCCTTTGGGGGTAGAATTATCAAAAACGCTGAGACACGTATAAATTAATTTTCAATCGTCAGCCGAAACACAAAATTTGAAGATCCTAACTTTACAACTGACGGACTTTCATACAAACTTTCATTCCCTATTTAACTCCCTTAGGGGTTGAATTTCAAAAAATCCTTCCTTATTCCTGGTCTACATCATAAAAGGAACCATCGTGTAAAACTTCAGCTTTCTAGGTCCAAGGGTTTGGGCTGGGCGTTGATGAGTCAGTCAGGTCGTTCATCCCCCGTTAGGGGTGAAATTATCAAAAACACTGAAACACGTATAAATTAATTTTCAATCGTTAGCCTAAATACAAAATTTGAAGATCCTAACTTTTAAACTGACAGACTTTCATACACAACTTAATCCCCCTTTTTAACCCTTTGGGGGTAGAATTATCAAAAACGCTGAGACACGTATAAATTAATTTTCAATCGTCAGCCGAAACACAAAATTTGAAGATCCTAACTTTAAAACTGACGGACTTTCATACAAACTTTCATCCCCTATTTAACTCCCTTAGGGGTTGAATTTCAAAAAATCCTTCCTTATTCCTGGTCTACATCATAAAAGGAACCATCGTGTAAAATTTCAGCTTTCTAGGTCTAAGGGTTTGGGCTGGGCGTTGATGAGTCAGTCAGGTCGTTCATCCCCCGTTAGGGGTGAAATTATCAAAAACGCTGAGACACGTATAAATTCATTTTCAATCGTTAGCCTAAATACAAAATTTGAAGATCCTAACTTTTAAACTGACAGACTTTCATACACAACTTAATCCCCCTTTTTAACCCTTTGGGGGTAGAATTATCAAAAACGCTGAGACACGTATAAATTAATTTTCAATCGTCAGCCGAAACACAAAATTTGAAGATCCTAACTTTACAACTGACGGACTTTCATACAAACTTTCATTCCCTATTTAACTCCCTTAGGGGTTGAATTTCAAAAAATCCTTCCTTATTCCTGGTCTACATCATAAAAGGAACCATCGTGTAAAACTTCAGCTTTCTAGGTCCAAGGGTTTGGGCTGGGCGTTGATGAGTCAGTCAGGTCGTTCATCCCCCGTTAGGGGTGAAATTATCAAAAACACTGAAACACGTATAAATTAATTTTCAATCGTTAGCCTAAATACAAAATTTGAAGATCCTAACTTTTAAACTGACAGACTTTCATACACAACTTAATCCCCCTTTTTAACCCTTTGGGGGTAGAATTATCAAAAACGCTGAGACACGTATAAATTCATTTTCAATCGTTAGCCTAAATACAAAATTTGAAGATCCTAACTTTTAAACTGACAGACTTTCATACACAACTTAATCCCCCTTTTTAACCCTTTGGGGGTAGAATTATCAAAAACGCTGAGACACGTATAAATTAATTTTCAATCGTCAGCCGAAACACAAAATTTGAAGATCCTAACTTTAAAACTGACGGACTTTCATACAAACTTTCATTCCCTATTTAACTCCCTTAGGGGTTGAATTTCAAAAAATCCTTCCTTATTCCTGGTCTACATCATAAAAGGAACCATCGTGTAAAATTTCAGCTTTCTAGGTCTAAGGGTTTGGGCTGGGCGTTGATGAGTCAGTCAGGTCGTTCATCCCCCGTTAGGGGTGAAATTATCAAAAACGCTGAGACACGTATAAATTCATTTTCAATCGTTAGCCTAAATACAAAATTTGAAGATCCTAACTTTTAAACTGACAGACTTTCATACACAACTTAATCCCCCTTTTTAACCCTTTGGGGGTAGAATTATCAAAAACGCTGAGACACGTATAAATTAATTTTCAATCGTCAGCCGAAACACAAAATTTGAAGATCCTAACTTTACAACTGACGGACTTTCATACAAACTTTCATTCCCTATTTAACTCCCTTAGGGGTTGAATTTCAAAAAATCCTTCCTTATTCCTGGTCTACATCATAAAAGGAACCATCGTGTAAAACTTCAGCTTTCTAGGTCCAAGGGTTTGGGCTGGGCGTTGATGAGTCAGTCAGGTCGTTCATCCCCCGTTAGGGGTGAAATTATCAAAAACACTGAAACACGTATAAATTAATTTTCAATCGTTAGCCTAAATACAAAATTTGAAGATCCTAACTTTTAAACTGACAGACTTTCATACACAACTTAATCCCCCTTT
The DNA here is from genome assembly GCA_945859645.1 of Amphipoea oculea. NCBI lineage: Eukaryota > Metazoa > Arthropoda > Insecta > Lepidoptera > Noctuidae > Amphipoea > Amphipoea oculea. The sequence goes on from OX243876.1 coordinate 11,397,901, forward strand.
TTAACCCTTTGGGGGTAGAATTATCAAAAACGCTGAGACACGTATAAATTAATTTTCAATCGTCAGCCGAAACACAAAATTTGAAGATCCTAACTTTAAAACTGACGGACTTTCATACAAACTTTCATCCCCTATTTAACTCCCTTAGGGGTTGAATTTCAAAAAATCCTTCCTTATTCCTGGTCTACATCATAAAAGGAACCATCGTGTAAAATTTCAGCTTTCTAGGTCTAAGGGTTTGGGCTGGGCGTTGATGAGTCAGTCAGGTCGTTCATCCCCCGTTAGGGGTGAAATTATCAAAAACGCTGAGACACGTATAAATTCATTTTCAATCGTTAGCCTAAATACAAAATTTGAAGATCCTAACTTTTAAACTGACAGACTTTCATACACAACTTAATCCCCCTTTTTAACCCTTTGGGGGTAGAATTATCAAAAACGCTGAGACACGTATAAATTAATTTTCAATCGTCAGCCGAAACACAAAATTTGAAGATCCTAACTTTAAAACTGACGGACTTTCATACAAACTTTCATCCCCTATTTAACTCCCTTAGGGGTTGAATTTCAAAAAATCCTTCCTTATTCCTGGTCTACATCATAAAAGGAACCATCGTGTAAAATTTCAGCTTTCTAGGTCTAAGGGTTTGGGCTGGGCGTTGATGAGTCAGTCAGGTCGTTCATCCCCCGTTAGGGGTGAAATTATCAAAAACGCTGAGACACGTATAAATTCATTTTCAATCGTTAGCCTAAATACAAAATTTGAAGATCCTAACTTTTAAACTGACAGACTTTCATACACAACTTAATCCCCCTTTTTAACCCTTTGGGGGTAGAATTATCAAAAACGCTGAGACACGTATAAATTAATTTTCAATCGTCAGCCGAAACACAAAATTTGAAGATCCTAACTTTAAAACTGACGGACTTTCATACAAACTTTCATCCCCTATTTAACTCCCTTAGGGGTTGAATTTCAAAAAATCCTTCCTTATTCCTGGTCTACATCATAAAAGGAACCATCGTGTAAAATTTCAGCTTTCTAGGTCTAAGGGTTTGGGCTGGGCGTTGATGAGTCAGTCAGGTCGTTCATCCCCCGTTAGGGGTGAAATTATCAAAAACGCTGAGACACGTATAAATTCATTTTCAATCGTTAGCCTAAATACAAAATTTGAAGATCCTAACTTTTAAACTGACAGACTTTCATACACAACTTAATCCCCCTTTTTAACCCTTTGGGGGTAGAATTATCAAAAACGCTGAGACACGTATAAATTAATTTTCAATCGTCAGCCGAAACACAAAATTTGAAGATCCTAACTTTAAAACTGACGGACTTTCATACAAACTTTCATCCCCTATTTAACTCCCTTAGGGGTTGAATTTCAAAAAATCCTTCCTTATTCCTGGTCTACATCATAAAAGGAACCATCGTGTAAAACTTCAGCTTTCTAGGTCCAAGGGTTTGGGCTGGGCGTTGATGAGTCAGTCAGGTCGTTCATCCCCCGTTAGGGGTGAAATTATCAAAAACGCTGAGACACGTATAAATTCATTTTCAATCGTTAGCCTAAATACAAAATTTGAAGCTCCTAACTTTTAAACTGACAGACTTTCATACACAACTTAATCCCCCTTTTTAACCCTTTGGGGGTAGAATTATCAAAAACGCTGAGACACGTGTAAATTAATTTTCAATCGTCAGCCGAAACACAAAATTTGAAGATCCTAACTTTAAAACTGACGGACTTTCATACAAACTTTCATCCCCTATTTAACTCCCTTAGGGGTTGAATTTCAAAAAATCCTTCCTTATTCCTGGTCTACATCATAAAAGGAACCATCGTGTAAAATTTCAGCTTTCTAGGTCTAAGGGTTTGGGCTGGGCGTTGATGAGTCAGTCAGGTCGTTCATCCCCCGTTAGGGGTGAAATTATCAAAAACGCTGAGACACGTATAAATTCATTTTCAATCGTTAGCCTAAATACAAAATTTGAAGATCCTAACTTTTAAACTGACAGACTTTCATACACAACTTAATCCCCCTTTTTAACCCTTTGGGGGTAGAATTATCAAAAACGCTGAGACACGTATAAATTAATTTTCAATCGTCAGCCGAAACACAAAATTTGAAGATCCTAACTTTAAAACTGACGGACTTTCATACAAACTTTCATCCCCTATTTAACTCCCTTAGGGGTTGAATTTCAAAAAATCCTTCCTTATTCCTGGTCTACATCATAAAAGGAACCATCGTGTAAAACTTCAGCTTTCTAGGTCCAAGGGTTTGGGCTGGGCGTTGATGAGTCAGTCAGGTCGTTCATCCCCCGTTAGGGGTGAAATTATCAAAAACACTGAAACACGTATAAATTAATTTTCAATCGTTAGCCTAAATACAAAATTTGAAGATCCTAACTTTTAAACTGACAGACTTTCATACACAACTTAATCCCCCTTTTTAACCCTTTGGGGGTAGAATTATCAAAAACGCTGAGACACGTATAAATTAATTTTCAATCGTCAGCCGAAACACAAAATTTGAAGATCCTAACTTTAAAACTGACGGACTTTCATACAAACTTTCATCCCCTATTTAACTCCCTTAGGGGTTGAATTTCAAAAAATCCTTCCTTATTCCTGGTCTACATCATAAGTTGATGAGTCAGTCAGGTCGTTCATCCCCCGTTAGGGGTGAAATTATCAAAAACGCTGAGACACGTATAAATTCATTTTCAATCGTTAGCCTAAATACAAAATTTGAAGATCCTAACTTTTAAACTGACAGACTTTCATACACAACTTAATCCCCCTTTTTAACCCTTTGGGGGTAGAATTATCAAAAACGCTGAGACACGTATAAATTAATTTTCAATCGTCAGCCGAAACACAAAATTTGAAGATCCTAACTTTAAAACTGACGGACTTTCATACAAACTTTCATCCCCTATTTAACTCCCTTAGGGGTTGAATTTCAAAAAATCCTTCCTTATTCCTGGTCTACATCATAAAAGGAACCATCGTGTAAAATTTCAGCTTTCTAGGTCTAAGGGTTTGGGCTGGGCGTTGATGAGTCAGTCAGGTCGTTCATCCCCCGTTAGGGGTGAAATTATCAAAAACGCTGAGACACGTATAAATTCATTTTCAATCGTTAGCCTAAATACAAAATTTGAAGATCCTAACTTTTAAACTGACAGACTTTCATACACAACTTAATCCCCCTTTTTAACCCTTTGGGGGTAGAATTATCAAAAACGCTGAGACACGTATAAATTAATTTTCAATCGTCAGCCGAAACACAAAATATGAAGATCCTAACTTTAAAACTGACGGACTTTCATACAAACTTTCATCCCCTATTTAACTCCCTTAGGGGTTGAATTTCAAGAAATCCTTCCTTATTCCTGGTCTACATCATAAAAGGAACCATCATGTAAAATTTCAGCTTTCTAGGTCTAAGGGTTTGGGCTGGGCGTTGATGAGTCAGTCAGGTCGTTCATCCCCCGTAAGGGGTGAAATTATCAAAAACGCTGAAACACGTATAAATTAATTTTCAATCGTTAGCCTAAATACAAAATTTGAAGATCCTAACTTTACAACTGACGGACTTTCATACAAACTTTCATTCCCTATTTAACTCCCTTAGGGGTTGAATTTCAAAAAATCCTTCCTTATTCCTGGTCTACATCATAAAAGGAACCATCGTGTAAAATTTCAGCTTTCTAGGTCTAAGGGTTTGGGCTGGGCGTTGATGAGTCAGTCAGGTCGTTCATCCCCCGTTAGGGGTGAAATTATCAAAAACGCTGAGACACGTATAAATTCATTTTCAATCGTTAGCCTAAATACAAAATTTGAAGATCCTAACTTTTAAACTGACAGACTTTCATACACAACTTAATCCCCCTTTTTAACCCTTTGGGGGTAGAATTATCAAAAACGCTGAGACACGTATAAATTAATTTTCAATCGTCAGCCGAAACACAAAATTTGAAGATCCTTACTTTAAAACTGACGGACTTTCATACAAACTTTCATCCCCTATTTAACTCCCTTAGGGGTTGAATTTCAAAAAATCCTTCCTTATTCCTGGTCTACATCATAAAAGGAACCATCGTGTAAAACTTCAGCTTTCTAGGTCCAAGGGTTTGGGCTGGGCGTTGATGAGTCAGTCAGGTCGTTCATCCCCCGTTAGGGGTGAAATTATCAAAAACACTGAAACACGTATAAATTAATTTTCAATCGTTAGCCTAAATACAAAATTTGAAGATCCTAACTTTTAAACTGACAGACTTTCATACACAACTTAATCCCCCTTTTTAACCCTTTGGGGGTAGAATTATCAAAAACGCTGAGACACGTATAAATTAATTTTCAATCGTCAGCCGAAACACAAAATTTGAAGATCCTAACTTTAAAACTGACGGACTTTCATACAAACTTTCATCCCCTATTTAACTCCCTTAGGGGTTGAATTTCAAAAAATCCTTCCTTATTCCTGGTCTACATCATAAAAGGAACCATCGTGTAAAATTTCAGCTTTCTAGGTCTAAGGGTTTGGGCTGGGCGTTGATGAGTCAGTCAGGTCGTTCATCCCCCGTTAGGGGTGAAATTATCAAAAACGCTGAGACACGTATAAATTCATTTTCAATCGTTAGCCTAAATACAAAATTTGAAGATCCTAACTTTTAAACTGACAGACTTTCATACACAACTTAATCCCCCTTTTTAACCCTTTGGGGGTAGAATTATCAAAAACGCTGAGACACGTATAAATTAATTTTCAATCGTCAGCCGAAACACAAAATTTGAAGATCCTAACTTTAAAACTGACGGACTTTCATACAAACTTTCATCCCCTATTTAACTCCCTTAGGGGTTGAATTTCAAAAAATCCTTCCTTATTCCTGGTCTACATCATAAAAGGAACCATCGTGTAAAATTTCAGCTTTCTAGGTCTAAGGGTTTGGGCTGGGCGTTGATGAGTCAGTCAGGTCGTTCATCCCCCGTTAGGGGTGAAATTATCAAAAACGCTGAGACACGTATAAATTCATTTTCAATCGTTAGCCTAAATACAAAATTTGAAGATCCTAACTTTTAAACTGACAGACTTTCATACACAACTTAATCCCCCTTTTTAACCCTTTGGGGGTAGAATTATCAAAAACGCTGAGACACGTATAAATTAATTTTCAATCGTCAGCCGAAACACAAAATTTGAAGATCCTAACTTTAAAACTGACGGACTTTCATACAAACTTTCATCCCCTATTTAACTCCCTTAGGGGTTGAATTTCAAAAAATCCTTCCTTATTCCTGGTCTACATCATAAAAGGAACCATCGTGTAAAACTTCAGCTTTCTAGGTCCAAGGGTTTGGGCTGGGCGTTGATGAGTCAGTCAGGTCGTTCATCCCCCGTTAGGGGTGAAATTATCAAAAACACTGAAACACGTATAAATTAATTTTCAATCGTTAGCCTAAATACAAAATTTGAAGATCCTAACTTTTAAACTGACAGACTTTCATACACAACTTAATCCCCCTTTTTAACCCTTTGGGGGTAGAATTATCAAAAACGCTGAGACACGTATAAATTAATTTTCAATCGTCAGCCGAAACACAAAATTTGAAGATCCTAACTTTAAAACTGACGGACTTTCATACAAACTTTCATCCCCTATTTAACTCCCTTAGGGGTTGAATTTCAAAAAATCCTTCCTTATTCCTGGTCTACATCATAAAAGGAACCATCGTGTAAAATTTCAGCTTTCTAGGTCTAAGGGTTTGGGCTGGGCGTTGATGAGTCAGTCAGGTCGTTCATCCCCCGTTAGGGGTGAAATTATCAAAAACGCTGAGACACGTATAAATTCATTTTCAATCGTTAGCCTAAATACAAAATTTGAAGATCCTAACTTTTAAACTGACAGACTTTCATACACAACTTAATCCCCCTTTTTAACCCTTTGGGGGTAGAATTATCAAAAACGCTGAGACACGTATAAATTAATTTTCAATCGTCAGCCGAAACACAAAATTTGAAGATCCTAACTTTAAAACTGACGGACTTTCATACAAACTTTCATCCCCTATTTAACTCCCTTAGGGGTTGAATTTCAAAAAATCCTTCCTTATTCCTGGTCTACATCATAAAAGGAACCATCGTGTAAAATTTCAGCTTTCTAGGTCTAAGGGTTTGGGCTGGGCGTTGATGAGTCAGTCAGGTCGTTCATCCCCCGTTAGGGGTGAAATTATCAAAAACGCTGAGACACGTATAAATTCATTTTCAATCGTTAGCCTAAATACAAAATTTGAAGATCCTAACTTTTAAACTGACAGACTTTCATACACAACTTAATCCCCCTTTTTAACCCTTTGGGGGTAGAATTATCAAAAACGCTGAGACACGTATAAATTAATTTTCAATCGTCAGCCGAAACACAAAATTTGAAGATCCTAACTTTAAAACTGACGGACTTTCATACAAACTTTCATCCCCTATTTAACTCCCTTAGGGGTTGAATTTCAAAAAATCCTTCCTTATTCCTGGTCTACATCATAAAAGGAACCATCGTGTAAAACTTCAGCTTTCTAGGTCCAAGGGTTTGGGCTGGGCGTTGATGAGTCAGTCAGGTCGTTCATCCCCCGTTAGGGGTGAAATTATCAAAAACACTGAAACACGTATAAATTAATTTTCAATCGTTAGCCTAAATACAAAATTTGAAGATCCTAACTTTTAAACTGACAGACTTTCATACACAACTTAATCCCCCTTTTTAACCCTTTGGGGGTAGAATTATCAAAAACGCTGAGACACGTATAAATTAATTTTCAATCGTCAGCCGAAACACAAAATTTGAAGATCCTAACTTTAAAACTGACGGACTTTCATACAAACTTTCATCCCCTATTTAACTCCCTTAGGGGTTGAATTTCAAAAAATCCTTCCTTATTCCTGGTCTACATCATAAGTTGATGAGTCAGTCAGGTCGTTCATCCCCCGTTAGGGGTGAAATTATCAAAAACGCTGAGACACGTATAAATTCATTTTCAATCGTTAGCCTAAATACAAAATTTGAAGATCCTAACTTTTAAACTGACAGACTTTCATACACAACTTAATCCCCCTTTTTAACCCTTTGGGGGTAGAATTATCAAAAACGCTGAGACACGTATAAATTAATTTTCAATCGTCAGCCGAAACACAAAATTTGAAGATCCTAACTTTAAAACTGACGGACTTTCATACAAACTTTCATCCCCTATTTAACTCCCTTAGGGGTTGAATTTCAAAAAATCCTTCCTTATTCCTGGTCTACATCATAAAAGGAACCATCGTGTAAAATTTCAGCTTTCTAGGTCTAAGGGTTTGGGCTGGGCGTTGATGAGTCAGTCAGGTCGTTCATCCCCCGTTAGGGGTGAAATTATCAAAAACGCTGAGACACGTATAAATTCATTTTCAATCGTTAGCCTAAATACAAAATTTGAAGATCCTAACTTTTAAACTGACAGACTTTCATACACAACTTAATCCCCCTTTTTAACCCTTTGGGGGTAGAATTATCAAAAACGCTGAGACACGTATAAATTAATTTTCAATCGTCAGCCGAAACACAAAATATGAAGATCCTAACTTTAAAACTGACGGACTTTCATACAAACTTTCATCCCCTATTTAACTCCCTTAGGGGTTGAATTTCAAGAAATCCTTCCTTATTCCTGGTCTACATCATAAAAGGAACCATCATGTAAAATTTCAGCTTTCTAGGTCTAAGGGTTTGGGCTGGGCGTTGATGAGTCAGTCAGGTCGTTCATCCCCCGTAAGGGGTGAAATTATCAAAAACGCTGAAACACGTATAAATTAATTTTCAATCGTTAGCCTAAATACAAAATTTGAAGATCCTAACTTTACAACTGACGGACTTTCATACAAACTTTCATTCCCTATTTAACTCCCTTAGGGGTTGAATTTCAAAAAATCCTTCCTTATTCCTGGTCTACATCATAAAAGGAACCATCGTGTAAAATTTCAGCTTTCTAGGTCTAAGGGTTTGGGCTGGGCGTTGATGAGTCAGTCAGGTCGTTCATCCCCCGTTAGGGGTGAAATTATCAAAAACGCTGAGACACGTATAAATTCATTTTCAATCGTTAGCCTAAATACAAAATTTGAAGATCCTAACTTTTAAACTGACAGACTTTCATACACAACTTAATCCCCCTTTTTAACCCTTTGGGGGTAGAATTATCAAAAACGCTGAGACACGTATAAATTAATTTTCAATCGTCAGCCGAAACACAAAATTTGAAGATCCTTACTTTAAAACTGACGGACTTTCATACAAACTTTCATCCCCTATTTAACTCCCTTAGGGGTTGAATTTCAAAAAATCCTTCCTTATTCCTGGTCTACATCATAAAAGGAACCATCGTGTAAAACTTCAGCTTTCTAGGTCCAAGGGTTTGGGCTGGGCGTTGATGAGTCAGTCAGGTCGTTCATCCCCCGTTAGGGGTGAAATTATCAAAAACACTGAAACACGTATAAATTAATTTTCAATCGTTAGCCTAAATACAAAATTTGAAGATCCTAACTTTTAAACTGACAGACTTTCATACACAACTTAATCCCCCTTTTTAACCCTTTGGGGGTAGAATTATCAAAAACGCTGAGACACGTATAAATTAATTTTCAATCGTCAGCCGAAACACAAAATTTGAAGATCCTAACTTTAAAACTGACGGACTTTCATACAAACTTTCATCCCCTATTTAACTCCCTTAGGGGTTGAATTTCAAAAAATCCTTCCTTATTCCTGGTCTACATCATAAAAGGAACCATCGTGTAAAATTTCAGCTTTCTAGGTCTAAGGGTTTGGGCTGGGCGTTGATGAGTCAGTCAGGTCGTTCATCCCCCGTTAGGGGTGAAATTATCAAAAACGCTGAGACACGTATAAATTCATTTTCAATCGTTAGCCTAAATACAAAATTTGAAGCTCCTAACTTTTAAACTGACAGACTTTCATACACAACTTAATCCCCCTTTTTAACCCTTTGGGGGTAGAATTATCAAAAACGCTGAGACACGTATAAATTAATTTTCAATCGTCAGCCGAAACACAAAATTTGAAGATCCTAACTTTAAAACTGACGGACTTTTATACAAACTTTCATCCCCTATTTAACTCCCTTAGGGGTTGAATTTCAAAAAATCCTTCCTTATTCCTGGTCTACATCATAAGTTGATGAGTCAGTCAGGTCGTTCATCCCCCGTTAGGGGTGAAATTATCAAAAACGCTGAGACACGTATAAATTCATTTTCAATCGTTAGCCTAAATACAAAATTTGAAGATCCTAACTTTTAAACTGACAGACTTTCATACACAACTTAATCCCCCTTTTTAACCCTTTGGGGGTAGAATTATCAAAAACGCTGAGACACGTATAAATTAATTTTCAATCGTCAGCCGAAACACAAAATTTGAAGATCCTAACTTTACAACTGACGGACTTTCATACAAACTTTCATTCCCTATTTAACTCCCTTAGGGGTTGAATTTCAAAAAATCCTTCCTTATTCCTGGTCTACATCATAAAAGGAACCATCGTGTAAAACTTCAGCTTTCTAGGTCCAAGGGTTTGGGCTGGGCGTTGATGAGTCAGTCAGGTCGTTCATCCCCCGTTAGGGGTGAAATTATCAAAAACACTGAAACACGTATAAATTAATTTTCAATCGTTAGCCTAAATACAAAATTTGAAGATCCTAACTTTTAAACTGACAGACTTTCATACACAACTTAATCCCCCTTTTTAACCCTTTGGGGGTAGAATTATCAAAAACGCTGAGACACGTATAAATTAATTTTCAATCGTCAGCCGAAACACAAAATTTGAAGATCCTAACTTTAAAACTGACGGACTTTCATACAAACTTTCATCCCCTATTTAACTCCCTTAGGGGTTGAATTTCAAAAAATCCTTCCTTATTCCTGGTCTACATCATAAAAGGAACCATCGTGTAAAATTTCAGCTTTCTAGGTCTAAGGGTTTGGGCTGGGCGTTGATGAGTCAGTCAGGTCGTTCATCCCCCGTTAGGGGTGAAATTATCAAAAACGCTGAGACACGTATAAATTCATTTTCAATCGTTAGCCTAAATACAAAATTTGAAGCTCCTAACTTTTAAACTGACAGACTTTCATACACAACTTAATCCCCCTTTTTAACCCTTTGGGGGTAGAATTATCAAAAACGCTGAGACACGTATAAATTAATTTTCAATCGTCAGCCGAAACACAAAATTTGAAGATCCTAACTTTAAAACTGACGGACTTTTATACAAACTTTCATCCCCTATTTAACTCCCTTAGGGGTTGAATTTCAAAAAATCCTTCCTTATTCCTGGTCTACATCATAAGTTGATGAGTCAGTCAGGTCGTTCATCCCCCGTTAGGGGTGAAATTATCAAAAACGCTGAGACACGTATAAATTCATTTTCAATCGTTAGCCTAAATACAAAATTTGAAGATCCTAACTTTTAAACTGACAGACTTTCATACACAACTTAATCCCCCTTTTTAACCCTTTGGGGGTAGAATTATCAAAAACGCTGAGACACGTATAAATTAATTTTCAATCGTCAGCCGAAACACAAAATTTGAAGATCCTAACTTTAAAACTGACGGACTTTCATACAAACTTTCATCCCCTATTTAACTCCCTTAGGGGTTGAATTTCAAAAAATCCTTCCTTATTCCTGGTCTACATCATAAAAGGAACCATCGTGTAAAATTTCAGCTTTCTAGGTCTAAGGGTTTGGGCTGGGCGTTGATGAGTCAGTCAGGTCGTTCATCCCCCGTTAGGGGTGAAATTATCAAAAACGCTGAGACACGTATAAATTCATTTTCAATCGTTAGCCTAAATACAAAATTTGAAGATCCTAACTTTTAAACTGACAGACTTTCATACACAACTTAATCCCCCTTTTTAACCCTTTGGGGGTAGAATTATCAAAAACGCTGAGACACGTATAAATTAATTTTCAATCGTCAGCCGAAACACAAAATATGAAGATCCTAACTTTAAAACTGACGGACTTTCATACAAACTTTCATCCCCTATTTAACTCCCTTAGGGGTTGAATTTCAAGAAATCCTTCCTTATTCCTGGTCTACATCATAAAAGGAACCATCGTGTAAAATTTCAGCTTTCTAGGTCTAAGGGTTTGGGCTGGGCGTTGATGAGTCAGTCAGGTCGTTCATCCCCCGTTAGGGGTGAAATTATCAAAAACGCTGAGACACGTATAAATTCATTTTCAATCGTTAGCCTAAATACAAAATTTGAAGCTCCTAACTTTTAAACTGACAGACTTTCATACACAACTTAATCCCCCTTTTTAACCCTTTGGGGGTAGAATTATCAAAAACGCTGAGACACGTATAAATTAATTTTCAATCGTCAGCCGAAACACAAAATTTGAAGATCCTAACTTTAAAACTGACGGACTTTCATACAAACTTTCATCCCCTATTTAACTCCCTTAGGGGTTGAATTTCAAAAAATCCTTCCTTATTCCTGGTCTACATCATAAAAGGAACCATCGTGTAAAATTTCAGCTTTCTAGGTCTAAGGGTTTGGGCTGGGCGTTGATGAGTCAGTCAGGTCGTTCATCCCCCGTTAGGGGTGAAATTATCAAAAACGCTGAGACACGTATAAATTCATTTTCAATCGTTAGCCTAAATACAAAATTTGAAGATCCTAACTTTTAAACTGACAGACTTTCATACACAACTTAATCCCCCTTTTTAACCCTTTGGGGGTAGAATTATCAAAAACGCTGAGACACGTATAAATTAATTTTCAATCGTCAGCCGAAACACAAAATTTGAAGATCCTAACTTTAAAACTGACGGACTTTCATACAAACTTTCATCCCCTATTTAACTCCCTTAGGGGTTGAATTTCAAAAAATCCTTCCTTATTCCTGGTCTACATCATAAAAGGAACCATCGTGTAAAACTTCAGCTTTCTAGGTCCAAGGGTTTGGGCTGGGCGTTGATGAGTCAGTCAGGTCGTTCATCCCCCGTTAGGGGTGAAATTATCAAAAACACTGAAACACGTATAAATTAATTTTCAATCGTTAGCCTAAATACAAAATTTGAAGATCCTAACTTTTAAACTGACAGACTTTCATACACAACTTAATCCCCCTTTTTAACCCTTTGGGGGTAGAATTATCAAAAACGCTGAGACACGTATAAATTAATTTTCAATCGTCAGCCGAAACACAAAATTTGAAGATCCTAACTTTAAAACTGACGGACTTTCATACAAACTTTCATCCCCTATTTAACTCCCTTAGGGGTTGAATTTCAAAAAATCCTTCCTTATTCCTGGTCTACATCATAAGTTGATGAGTCAGTCAGGTCGTTCATCCCCCGTTAGGGGTGAAATTATCAAAAACGCTGAGACACGTATAAATTCATTTTCAATCGTTAGCCTAAATACAAAATTTGAAGATCCTAACTTTTAAACTGACAGACTTTCATACACAACTTAATCCCCCTTTTTAACCCTTTGGGGGTAGAATTATCAAAAACGCTGAGACACGTATAAATTAATTTTCAATCGTCAGCCGAAACACAAAATTTGAAGATCCTAACTTTAAAACTGACGGACTTTCATACAAACTTTCATCCCCTATTTAACTTCCTTAGGGGTTGAATTTCAAAAAATCCTTCCTTATTCCTGGTCTACATCATAAAAGGAACCATCGTGTAAAATTTCAGCTTTCTAGGTCTAAGGGTTTGGGCTGGGCGTTGATGAGTCAGTCAGGTCGTTCATCCCCCGTTAGGGGTGAAATTATCAAAAACGCTGAGACACGTATAAATTCATTTTCAATCGTTAGCCTAAATACAAAATTTGAAGATCCTAACTTTTAAACTGACAGACTTTCATACACAACTTAATCCCCCTTTTTAACCCTTTGGGGGTAGAATTATCAAAAACGCTGAGACACGTATAAATTAATTTTCAATCGTCAGCCGAAACACAAAATATGAAGATCCTAACTTTAAAACTGACGGACTTTCATACAAACTTTCATCCCCTATTTAACTCCCTTAGGGGTTGAATTTCAAGAAATCCTTCCTTATTCCTGGTCTACATCATAAAAGGAACCATCATGTAAAATTTCAGCTTTCTAGGTCTAAGGGTTTGGGCTGGGCGTTGATGAGTCAGTCAGGTCGTTCATCCCCCGTAAGGGGTGAAATTATCAAAAACGCTGAAACACGTATAAATTAATTTTCAATCGTTAGCCTAAATACAAAATTTGAAGATCCTAACTTTACAACTGACGGACTTTCATACAAACTTTCATTCCCTATTTAACTCCCTTAGGGGTTGAATTTCAAAAAATCCTTCCTTATTCCTGGTCTACATCATAAAAGGAACCATCGTGTAAAATTTCAGCTTTCTAGGTCTAAGGGTTTGGGCTGGGCGTTGATGAGTCAGTCAGGTCGTTCATCCCCCGTTAGGGGTGAAATTATCAAAAACGCTGAAACACGTATAAATTAATTTTCAATCGTTAGCCTAAATACAAAATTTGAAGATCCTAACTTTTAAACTGACAGACTTTCATACACAACTTAATCCCCCTTTTTAACCCTTTGGGGGTAGAATTATCAAAAACGCTGAGACACGTATAAATTAATTTTCAATCGTCAGCCGAAACACAAAATTTGAAGATCCTAACTTTAAAACTGACGGACTTTCATACAAACTTTCATTCCCTATTTAACTCCCTTAGGGGTTGAATTTCAAAAAATCCTTCCTTATTCCTGGTCTACATCATAAAAGGAACCATCGTGTAAAATTTCAGCTTTCTAGGTCTAAGGGTTTGGGCTGGGCGTTGATGAGTCAGTCAGGTCGTTCATCCCCCGTTAGGGGTGAAATTATCAAAAACGCTGAGACACGTATAAATTCATTTTCAATCGTTAGCCTAAATACAAAATTTGAAGATCCTAACTTTTAAACTGACAGACTTTCATACACAACTTAATCCCCCTTTTTAACCCTTTGGGGGTAGAATTATCAAAAACGCTGAGACACGTATAAATTAATTTTCAATCGTCAGCCGAAACACAAAATTTGAAGATCCTTACTTTAAAACTGACGGACTTTCATACAAACTTTCATCCCCTATTTAACTCCCTTAGGGGTTGAATTTCAAAAAATCCTTCCTTATTCCTGGTCTACATCATAAAAGGAACCATCGTGTAAAACTTCAGCTTTCTAGGTCCAAGGGTTTGGGCTGGGCGTTGATGAGTCAGTCAGGTCGTTCATCCCCCGTTAGGGGTGAAATTATCAAAAACACTGAAACACGTATAAATTAATTTTCAATCGTTAGCCTAAATACAAAATTTGAAGATCCTAACTTTTAAACTGACAGACTTTCATACACAACTTAATCCCCCTTTTTAACCCTTTGGGGGTAGAATTATCAAAAACGCTGAGACACGTATAAATTAATTTTCAATCGTCAGCCGAAACACAAAATTTGAAGATCCTAACTTTAAAACTGACGGACTTTCATACAAACTTTCATCCCCTATTTAACTCCCTTAGGGGTTGAATTTCAAAAAATCCTTCCTTATTCCTGGTCTACATCATAAAAGGAACCATCGTGTAAAATTTCAGCTTTCTAGGTCTAAGGGTTTGGGCTGGGCGTTGATGAGTCAGTCAGGTCGTTCATCCCCCGTTAGGGGTGAAATTATCAAAAACGCTGAGACACGTATAAATTCATTTTCAATCGTTAGCCTAAATACAAAATTTGAAGATCCTAACTTTTAAACTGACAGACTTTCATACACAACTTAATCCCCCTTTTTAACCCTTTGGGGGTAGAATTATCAAAAACGCTGAGACACGTATAAATTAATTTTCAATCGTCAGCCGAAACACAAAATTTGAAGATCCTAACTTTAAAACTGACGGACTTTCATACAAACTTTCATCCCCTATTTAACTCCCTTAGGGGTTGAATTTCAAAAAATCCTTCCTTATTCCTGGTCTACATCATAAAAGGAACCATCGTGTAAAATTTCAGCTTTCTAGGTCTAAGGGTTTGGGCTGGGCGTTGATGAGTCAGTCAGGTCGTTCATCCCCCGTTAGGGGTGAAATTATCAAAAACGCTGAGACACGTATAAATTCATTTTCAATCGTTAGCCTAAATACAAAATTTGAAGATCCTAACTTTTAAACTGACAGACTTTCATACACAACTTAATCCCCCTTTTTAACCCTTTGGGGGTAGAATTATCAAAAACGCTGAGACACGTATAAATTAATTTTCAATCGTCAGCCGAAACACAAAATTTGAAGATCCTAACTTTAAAACTGACGGACTTTCATACAAACTTTCATCCCCTATTTAACTCCCTTAGGGGTTGAATTTCAAAAAATCCTTCCTTATTCCTGGTCTACATCATAAAAGGAACCATCGTGTAAAACTTCAGCTTTCTAGGTCCAAGGGTTTGGGCTGGGCGTTGATGAGTCAGTCAGGTCGTTCATCCCCCGTTAGGGGTGAAATTATCAAAAACGCTGAAACACGTATAAATTAATTTTCAATCGTTAGCCTAAATACAAAATTTGAAGATCCTAACTTTTAAACTGACAGACTTTCATACACAACTTAATCCCCCTTTTTAACCCTTTGGGGGTAGAATTATCAAAAACGCTGAGACACGTATAAATTAATTTTCAATCGTCAGCCGAAACACAAAATTTGAAGATCCTAACTTTAAAACTGACGGACTTTCATACAAACTTTCATCCCCTATTTAACTCCCTTAGGGGTTGAATTTCAAAAAATCCTTCCTTATTCCTGGTCTACATCATAAAAGGAACCATCGTGTAAAATTTCAGCTTTCTAGGTCTAAGGGTTTGGGCTGGGCGTTGATGAGTCAGTCAGGTCGTTCATCCCCCGTTAGGGGTGAAATTATCAAAAACGCTGAGACACGTATAAATTCATTTTCAATCGTTAGCCTAAATACAAAATTTGAAGATCCTAACTTTTAAACTGACAGACTTTCATACACAACTTAATCCCCCTTTTTAACCCTTTGGGGGTAGAATTATCAAAAACGCTGAGACACGTATAAATTAATTTTCAATCGTCAGCCGAAACACAAAATTTGAAGATCCTAACTTTAAAACTGACGGACTTTCATACAAACTTTCATCCCCTATTTAACTCCCTTAGGGGTTGAATTTCAAAAAATCCTTCCTTATTCCTGGTCTACATCATAAAAGGAACCATCGTGTAAAACTTCAGCTTTCTAGGTCCAAGGGTTTGGGCTGGGCGTTGATGAGTCAGTCAGGTCGTTCATCCCCCGTTAGGGGTGAAATTATCAAAAACACTGAAACACGTATAAATTAATTTTCAATCGTTAGCCTAAATACAAAATTTGAAGATCCTAACTTTTAAACTGACAGACTTTCATACACAACTTAATCCCCCTTTTTAACCCTTTGGGGGTAGAATTATCAAAAACGCTGAGACACGTATAAATTAATTTTCAATCGTCAGCCGAAACACAAAATTTGAAGATCCTAACTTTAAAACTGACGGACTTTCATACAAACTTTCATCCCCTATTTAACTCCCTTAGGGGTTGAATTTCAAAAAATCCTTCCTTATTCCTGGTCTACATCATAAAAGGAACCATCGTGTAAAATTTCAGCTTTCTAGGTCTAAGGGTTTGGGCTGGGCGTTGATGAGTCAGTCAGGTCGTTCATCCCCCGTTAGGGGTGAAATTATCAAAAACGCTGAGACACGTATAAATTCATTTTCAATCGTTAGCCTAAATACAAAATTTGAAGATCCTAACTTTTAAACTGACAGACTTTCATACACAACTTAATCCCCCTTTTTAACCCTTTGGGGGTAGAATTATCAAAAACGCTGAGACACGTATAAATTAATTTTCAATCGTCAGCCGAAACACAAAATTTGAAGATCCTAACTTTAAAACTGACGGACTTTCATACAAACTTTCATCCCCTATTTAACTCCCTTAGGGGTTGAATTTCAAAAAATCCTTCCTTATTCCTGGTCTACATCATAAAAGGAACCATCGTGTAAAATTTCAGCTTTCTAGGTCTAAGGGTTTGGGCTGGGCGTTGATGAGTCAGTCAGGTCGTTCATCCCCCGTTAGGGGTGAAATTATCAAAAACGCTGAGACACGTATAAATTCATTTTCAATCGTTAGCCTAAATACAAAATTTGAAGATCCTAACTTTTAAACTGACAGACTTTCATACACAACTTAATCCCCCTTTTTAACCCTTTGGGGGTAGAATTATCAAAAACGCTGAGACACGTATAAATTAATTTTCAATCGTCAGCCGAAACACAAAATATGAAGATCCTAACTTTAAAACTGACGGACTTTCATACAAACTTTCATCCCCTATTTAACTCCCTTAGGGGTTGAATTTCAAGAAATCCTTCCTTATTCCTGGTCTACATCATAAAAGGAACCATCATGTAAAATTTCAGCTTTCTAGGTCTAAGGGTTTGGGCTGGGCGTTGATGAGTCAGTCAGGTCGTTCATCCCCCGTAAGGGGTGAAATTATCAAAAACGCTGAAACACGTATAAATTAATTTTCAATCGTTAGCCTAAATACAAAATTTGAAGATCCTAACTTTACAACTGACGGACTTTCATACAAACTTTCATTCCCTATTTAACTCCCTTAGGGGTTGAATTTCAAAAAATCCTTCCTTATTCCTGGTCTACATCATAAAAGGAACCATCGTGTAAAATTTCAGCTTTCTAGGTCTAAGGGTTTGGGCTGGGCGTTGATGAGTCAGTCAGGTCGTTCATCCCCCGTTAGGGGTGAAATTATCAAAAACGCTGAAACACGTATAAATTAATTTTCAATCGTTAGCCTAAATACAAAATTTGAAGATCCTAACTTTTAAACTGACAGACTTTCATACACAACTTAATCCCCCTTTTTAACCCTTTGGGGGTAGAATTATCAAAAACGCTGAGACACGTATAAATTAATTTTCAATCGTCAGCCGAAACACAAAATTTGAAGATCCTAACTTTAAAACTGACGGACTTTCATACAAACTTTCATTCCCTATTTAACTCCCTTAGGGGTTGAATTTCAAAAAATCCTTCCTTATTCCTGGTCTACATCATAAAAGGAACCATCGTGTAAAATTTCAGCTTTCTAGGTCTAAGGGTTTGGGCTGGGCGTTGATGAGTCAGTCAGGTCGTTCATCCCCCGTTAGGGGTGAAATTATCAAAAACGCTGAGACACGTATAAATTCATTTTCAATCGTTAGCCTAAATACAAAATTTGAAGATCCTAACTTTTAAACTGACAGACTTTCATACACAACTTAATCCCCCTTTTTAACCCTTTGGGGGTAGAATTATCAAAAACGCTGAGACACGTATAAATTAATTTTCAATCGTCAGCCGAAACACAAAATTTGAAGATCCTTACTTTAAAACTGACGGACTTTCATACAAACTTTCATCCCCTATTTAACTCCCTTAGGGGTTGAATTTCAAAAAATCCTTCCTTATTCCTGGTCTACATCATAAAAGGAACCATCGTGTAAAACTTCAGCTTTCTAGGTCCAAGGGTTTGGGCTGGGCGTTGATGAGTCAGTCAGGTCGTTCATCCCCCGTTAGGGGTGAAATTATCAAAAACACTGAAACACGTATAAATTAATTTTCAATCGTTAGCCTAAATACAAAATTTGAAGATCCTAACTTTTAAACTGACAGACTTTCATACACAACTTAATCCCCCTTTTTAACCCTTTGGGGGTAGAATTATCAAAAACGCTGAGACACGTATAAATTAATTTTCAATCGTCAGCCGAAACACAAAATTTGAAGATCCTAACTTTAAAACTGACGGACTTTCATACAAACTTTCATCCCCTATTTAACTCCCTTAGGGGTTGAATTTCAAAAAATCCTTCCTTATTCCTGGTCTACATCATAAAAGGAACCATCGTGTAAAATTTCAGCTTTCTAGGTCTAAGGGTTTGGGCTGGGCGTTGATGAGTCAGTCAGGTCGTTCATCCCCCGTTAGGGGTGAAATTATCAAAAACGCTGAGACACGTATAAATTCATTTTCAATCGTTAGCCTAAATACAAAATTTGAAGATCCTAACTTTTAAACTGACAGACTTTCATACACAACTTAATCCCCCTTTTTAACCCTTTGGGGGTAGAATTATCAAAAACGCTGAGACACGTATAAATTAATTTTCAATCGTCAGCCGAAACACAAAATTTGAAGATCCTAACTTTAAAACTGACGGACTTTCATACAAACTTTCATCCCCTATTTAACTCCCTTAGGGGTTGAATTTCAAAAAATCCTTCCTTATTCCTGGTCTACATCATAAAAGGAACCATCGTGTAAAATTTCAGCTTTCTAGGTCTAAGGGTTTGGGCTGGGCGTTGATGAGTCAGTCAGGTCGTTCATCCCCCGTTAGGGGTGAAATTATCAAAAACGCTGAGACACGTATAAATTCATTTTCAATCGTTAGCCTAAATACAAAATTTGAAGATCCTAACTTTTAAACTGACAGACTTTCATACACAACTTAATCCCCCTTTTTAACCCTTTGGGGGTAGAATTATCAAAAACGCTGAGACACGTATAAATTAATTTTCAATCGTCAGCCGAAACACAAAATTTGAAGATCCTAACTTTAAAACTGACGGACTTTCATACAAACTTTCATCCCCTATTTAACTCCCTTAGGGGTTGAATTTCAAAAAATCCTTCCTTATTCCTGGTCTACATCATAAAAGGAACCATCGTGTAAAACTTCAGCTTTCTAGGTCCAAGGGTTTGGGCTGGGCGTTGATGAGTCAGTCAGGTCGTTCATCCCCCGTTAGGGGTGAAATTATCAAAAACACTGAAACACGTATAAATTAATTTTCAATCGTTAGCCTAAATACAAAATTTGAAGATCCTAACTTTTAAACTGACAGACTTTCATACACAACTTAATCCCCCTTTTTAACCCTTTGGGGGTAGAATTATCAAAAACGCTGAGACACGTATAAATTAATTTTCAATCGTCAGCCGAAACACAAAATTTGAAGATCCTAACTTTAAAACTGACGGACTTTCATACAAACTTTCATCCCCTATTTAACTCCCTTAGGGGTTGAATTTCAAAAAATCCTTCCTTATTCCTGGTCTACATCATAAAAGGAACCATCGTGTAAAATTTCAGCTTTCTAGGTCTAAGGGTTTGGGCTGGGCGTTGATGAGTCAGTCAGGTCGTTCATCCCCCGTTAGGGGTGAAATTATCAAAAACGCTGAGACACGTATAAATTCATTTTCAATCGTTAGCCTAAATACAAAATTTGAAGATCCTAACTTTTAAACTGACAGACTTTCATACACAACTTAATCCCCCTTTTTAACCCTTTGGGGGTAGAATTATCAAAAACGCTGAGACACGTATAAATTAATTTTCAATCGTCAGCCGAAACACAAAATTTGAAGATCCTAACTTCAAAACTGACGGACTTTCATACAAACTTTCATCCCCTATTTAACTCCCTTAGGGGTTGAATTTCAAAAAATCCTTCCTTATTCCTGGTCTACATCATAAAAGGAACCATCGTGTAAAATTTCAGCTTTCTAGGTCTAAGGGTTTGGGCTGGGCGTTGATGAGTCAGTCAGGTCGTTCATCCCCCGTTAGGGGTGAAATTATCAAAAACGCTGAGACACGTATAAATTCATTTTCAATCGTTAGCCTAAATACAAAATTTGAAGATCCTAACTTTTAAACTGACAGACTTTCATACACAACTTAATCCCCCTTTTTAACCCTTTGGGGGTAGAATTATCAAAAACGCTGAGACACGTATAAATTAATTTTCAATCGTCAGCCGAAACACAAAATATGAAGATCCTAACTTTAAAACTGACGGACTTTCATACAAACTTTCATCCCCTATTTAACTCCCTTAGGGGTTGAATTTCAAGAAATCCTTCCTTATTCCTGGTCTACATCATAAAAGGAACCATCATGTAAAATTTCAGCTTTCTAGGTCTAAGGGTTTGGGCTGGGCGTTGATGAGTCAGTCAGGTCGTTCATCCCCCGTAAGGGGTGAAATTATCAAAAACGCTGAAACACGTATAAATTAATTTTCAATCGTTAGCCTAAATACAAAATTTGAAGATCCTAACTTTACAACTGACGGACTTTCATACAAACTTTCATTCCCTATTTAACTCCCTTAGGGGTTGAATTTCAAAAAATCCTTCCTTATTCCTGGTCTACATCATAAAAGAAACCATCGTGTAAAACTTCAGCTTTCTAGGTCCAAGGGTTTGGGCTGGGCGTTGATGAGTCAGTCAGGTCGTTCATCCCCCGTTAGGGGTGAAATTATCAAAAACGCTGAAACACGTATAAATTAATTTTCAATCGTTAGCCTAAATACAAAATTTGAAGATCCTAACTTTTAAACTGACAGACTTTCATACACAACTTAATCCCCCTTTTTAACCCTTTGGGGGTAGAATTATCAAAAACGCTGAGACACGTATAAATTAATTTTCAATCGTCAGCCGAAACACAAAATTTGAAGATCCTAACTTTAAAACTGACGGACTTTCATACAAACTTTCATCCCCTATTTAACTCCCTTAGGGGTTGAATTTCAAAAAATCCTTCCTTATTCCTGGTCTACATCATAAAAGGAACCATCGTGTAAAATTTCAGCTTTCTAGGTCTAAGGGTTTGGGCTGGGCGTTGATGAGTCAGTCAGGTCGTTCATCCCCCGTTAGGGGTGAAATTATCAAAAACGCTGAGACACGTATAAATTCATTTTCAATCGTTAGCCTAAATACAAAATTTGAAGATCCTAACTTTTAAACTGACAGACTTTCATACACAACTTAATCCCCCTTTTTAACCCTTTGGGGGTAGAATTATCAAAAACGCTGAGACACGTATAAATTAATTTTCAATCGTCAGCCGAAACACAAAATTTGAAGATCCTAACTTTAAAACTGACGGACTTTCATACAAACTTTCATCCCCTATTTAACTCCCTTAGGGGTTGAATTTCAAAAAATCCTTCCTTATTCCTGGTCTACATCATAAAAGGAACCATCGTGTAAAACTTCAGCTTTCTAGGTCCAAGGGTTTGGGCTGGGCGTTGATGAGTCAGTCAGGTCGTTCATCCCCCGTTAGGGGTGAAATTATCAAAAACACTGAAACACGTATAAATTAATTTTCAATCGTTAGCCTAAATACAAAATTTGAAGATCCTAACTTTTAAACTGACAGACTTTCATACACAACTTAATCCCCCTTTTTAACCCTTTGGGGGTAGAATTATCAAAAACGCTGAGACACGTATAAATTAATTTTCAATCGTCAGCCGAAACACAAAATTTGAAGATCCTAACTTTAAAACTGACGGACTTTCATACAAACTTTCATCCCCTATTTAACTCCCTTAGGGGTTGAATTTCAAAAAATCCTTCCTTATTCCTGGTCTACATCATAAAAGGAACCATCGTGTAAAATTTCAGCTTTCTAGGTCTAAGGGTTTGGGCTGGGCGTTGATGAGTCAGTCAGGTCGTTCATCCCCCGTTAGGGGTGAAATTATCAAAAACGCTGAGACACGTATAAATTCATTTTCAATCGTTAGCCTAAATACAAAATTTGAAGATCCTAACTTTTAAACTGACAGACTTTCATACACAACTTAATCCCCCTTTTTAACCCTTTGGGGGTAGAATTATCAAAAACGCTGAGACACGTATAAATTAATTTTCAATCGTCAGCCGAAACACAAAATTTGAAGATCCTAACTTTAAAACTGACGGACTTTCATACAAACTTTCATCCCCTATTTAACTCCCTTAGGGGTTGAATTTCAAAAAATCCTTCCTTATTCCTGGTCTACATCATAAAAGGAACCATCGTGTAAAATTTCAGCTTTCTAGGTCTAAGGGTTTGGGCTGGGCGTTGATGAGTCAGTCAGGTCGTTCATCCCCCGTTAGGGGTGAAATTATCAAAAACGCTGAGACACGTATAAATTCATTTTCAATCGTTAGCCTAAATACAAAATTTGAAGATCCTAACTTTTAAACTGACAGACTTTCATACACAACTTAATCCCCCTTTTTAACCCTTTGGGGGTAGAATTATCAAAAACGCTGAGACACGTATAAATTAATTTTCAATCGTCAGCCGAAACACAAAATATGAAGATCCTAACTTTAAAACTGACGGACTTTCATACAAACTTTCATCCCCTATTTAACTCCCTTAGGGGTTGAATTTCAAGAAATCCTTCCTTATTCCTGGTCTACATCATAAAAGGAACCATCATGTAAAATTTCAGCTTTCTAGGTCTAAGGGTTTGGGCTGGGCGTTGATGAGTCAGTCAGGTCGTTCATCCCCCGTAAGGGGTGAAATTATCAAAAACGCTGAAACACGTATAAATTAATTTTCAATCGTTAGCCTAAATACAAAATTTGAAGATCCTAACTTTACAACTGACGGACTTTCATACAAACTTTCATTCCCTATTTAACTCCCTTAGGGGTTGAATTTCAAAAAATCCTTCCTTATTCCTGGTCTACATCATAAAAGGAACCATCGTGTAAAATTTCAGCTTTCTAGGTCTAAGGGTTTGGGCTGGGCGTTGATGAGTCAGTCAGGTCGTTCATCCCCCGTTAGGGGTGAAATTATCAAAAACGCTGAAACACGTATAAATTAATTTTCAATCGTTAGCCTAAATACAAAATTTGAAGATCCTAACTTTTAAACTGACAGACTTTCATACACAACTTAATCCCCCTTTTTAACCCTTTGGGGGTAGAATTATCAAAAACGCTGAGACACGTATAAATTAATTTTCAATCGTCAGCCGAAACACAAAATTTGAAGATCCTAACTTTAAAACTGACGGACTTTCATACAAACTTTCATTCCCTATTTAACTCCCTTAGGGGTTGAATTTCAAAAAATCCTTCCTTATTCCTGGTCTACATCATAAAAGGAACCATCGTGTAAAATTTCAGCTTTCTAGGTCTAAGGGTTTGGGCTGGGCGTTGATGAGTCAGTCAGGTCGTTCATCCCCCGTTAGGGGTGAAATTATCAAAAACGCTGAGACACGTATAAATTCATTTTCAATCGTTAGCCTAAATACAAAATTTGAAGATCCTAACTTTTAAACTGACAGACTTTCATACACAACTTAATCCCCCTTTTTAACCCTTTGGGGGTAGAATTATCAAAAACGCTGAGACACGTATAAATTAATTTTCAATCGTCAGCCGAAACACAAAATTTGAAGATCCTTACTTTAAAACTGACGGACTTTCATACAAACTTTCATCCCCTATTTAACTCCCTTAGGGGTTGAATTTCAAAAAATCCTTCCTTATTCCTGGTCTACATCATAAAAGGAACCATCGTGTAAAACTTCAGCTTTCTAGGTCCAAGGGTTTGGGCTGGGCGTTGATGAGTCAGTCAGGTCGTTCATCCCCCGTTAGGGGTGAAATTATCAAAAACACTGAAACACGTATAAATTAATTTTCAATCGTTAGCCTAAATACAAAATTTGAAGATCCTAACTTTTAAACTGACAGACTTTCATACACAACTTAATCCCCCTTTTTAACCCTTTGGGGGTAGAATTATCAAAAACGCTGAGACACGTATAAATTAATTTTCAATCGTCAGCCGAAACACAAAATTTGAAGATCCTAACTTTAAAACTGACGGACTTTCATACAAACTTTCATCCCCTATTTAACTCCCTTAGGGGTTGAATTTCAAAAAATCCTTCCTTATTCCTGGTCTACATCATAAAAGGAACCATCGTGTAAAATTTCAGCTTTCTAGGTCTAAGGGTTTGGGCTGGGCGTTGATGAGTCAGTCAGGTCGTTCATCCCCCGTTAGGGGTGAAATTATCAAAAACGCTGAGACACGTATAAATTCATTTTCAATCGTTAGCCTAAATACAAAATTTGAAGATCCTAACTTTTAAACTGACAGACTTTCATACACAACTTAATCCCCCTTTTTAACCCTTTGGGGGTAGAATTATCAAAAACGCTGAGACACGTATAAATTAATTTTCAATCGTCAGCCGAAACACAAAATTTGAAGATCCTAACTTTAAAACTGACGGACTTTCATACAAACTTTCATCCCCTATTTAACTCCCTTAGGGGTTGAATTTCAAAAAATCCTTCCTTATTCCTGGTCTACATCATAAAAGGAACCATCGTGTAAAATTTCAGCTTTCTAGGTCTAAGGGTTTGGGCTGGGCGTTGATGAGTCAGTCAGGTCGTTCATCCCCCGTTAGGGGTGAAATTATCAAAAACGCTGAGACACGTATAAATTCATTTTCAATCGTTAGCCTAAATACAAAATTTGAAGATCCTAACTTTTAAACTGACAGACTTTCATACACAACTTAATCCCCCTTTTTAACCCTTTGGGGGTAGAATTATCAAAAACGCTGAGACACGTATAAATTAATTTTCAATCGTCAGCCGAAACACAAAATTTGAAGATCCTAACTTTAAAACTGACGGACTTTCATACAAACTTTCATCCCCTATTTAACTCCCTTAGGGGTTGAATTTCAAAAAATCCTTCCTTATTCCTGGTCTACATCATAAAAGGAACCATCGTGTAAAACTTCAGCTTTCTAGGTCCAAGGGTTTGGGCTGGGCGTTGATGAGTCAGTCAGGTCGTTCATCCCCCGTTAGGGGTGAAATTATCAAAAACACTGAAACACGTATAAATTAATTTTCAATCGTTAGCCTAAATACAAAATTTGAAGATCCTAACTTTTAAACTGACAGACTTTCATACACAACTTAATCCCCCTTTTTAACCCTTTGGGGGTAGAATTATCAAAAACGCTGAGACACGTATAAATTAATTTTCAATCGTCAGCCGAAACACAAAATTTGAAGATCCTAACTTTAAAACTGACGGACTTTCATACAAACTTTCATCCCCTATTTAACTCCCTTAGGGGTTGAATTTCAAAAAATCCTTCCTTATTCCTGGTCTACATCATAAAAGGAACCATCGTGTAAAATTTCAGCTTTCTAGGTCTAAGGGTTTGGGCTGGGCGTTGATGAGTCAGTCAGGTCGTTCATCCCCCGTTAGGGGTGAAATTATCAAAAACGCTGAGACACGTATAAATTCATTTTCAATCGTTAGCCTAAATACAAAATTTGAAGATCCTAACTTTTAAACTGACAGACTTTCATACACAACTTAATCCCCCTTTTTAACCCTTTGGGGGTAGAATTATCAAAAACGCTGAGACACGTATAAATTAATTTTCAATCGTCAGCCGAAACACAAAATTTGAAGATCCTAACTTTAAAACTGACGGACTTTCATACAAACTTTCATCCCCTATTTAACTCCCTTAGGGGTTGAATTTCAAAAAATCCTTCCTTATTCCTGGTCTACATCATAAAAGGAACCATCGTGTAAAATTTCAGCTTTCTAGGTCTAAGGGTTTGGGCTGGGCGTTGATGAGTCAGTCAGGTCGTTCATCCCCCGTTAGGGGTGAAATTATCAAAAACGCTGAGACACGTATAAATTCATTTTCAATCGTTAGCCTAAATACAAAATTTGAAGATCCTAACTTTTAAACTGACAGACTTTCATACACAACTTAATCCCCCTTTTTAACCCTTTGGGGGTAGAATTATCAAAAACGCTGAGACACGTATAAATTAATTTTCAATCGTTAGCCTAAATACAAAATTTGAAGATCCTAACTTTTAAACTGACAGACTTTCATACACAACTTAATCCCCCTTTTTAACCCTTTGGGGGTAGAATTATCAAAAACGCTGAGACACGTATAAATTAATTTTCAATCGTCAGCCGAAACACAAAATTTGAAGATCCTAACTTTAAAACTGACGGACTTTCATACAAACTTTCATCCCCTATTTAACTCCCTTAGGGGTTGAATTTCAAAAAATCCTTCCTTATTCCTGGTCTACATCATAAAAGGAACCATCGTGTAAAATTTCAGCTTTCTAGGTCTAAGGGTTTGGGCTGGGCGTTGATGAGTCAGTCAGGTCGTTCATCCCCCGTTAGGGGTGAAATTATCAAAAACGCTGAGACACGTATAAATTCATTTTCAATCGTTAGCCTAAATACAAAATTTGAAGATCCTAACTTTTAAACTGACAGACTTTCATACACAACTTAATCCCCCTTTTTAACCCTTTGGGGGTAGAATTATCAAAAACGCTGAGACACGTATAAATTAATTTTCAATCGTCAGCCGAAACACAAAATTTGAAGATCCTAACTTTAAAACTGACGGACTTTCATACAAACTTTCATCCCCTATTTAACTCCCTTAGGGGTTGAATTTCAAAAAATCCTTCCTTATTCCTGGTCTACATCATAAAAGGAACCATCGTGTAAAATTTCAGCTTTCTAGGTCTAAGGGTTTGGGCTGGGCGTTGATGAGTCAGTCAGGTCGTTCATCCCCCGTTAGGGGTGAAATTATCAAAAACGCTGAGACACGTATAAATTCATTTTCAATCGTTAGCCTAAATACAAAATTTGAAGATCCTAACTTTTAAACTGACAGACTTTCATACACAACTTAATCCCCCTTTTTAACCCTTTGGGGGTAGAATTATCAAAAACGCTGAGACACGTATAAATTAATTTTCAATCGTCAGCCGAAACACAAAATTTGAAGATCCTAACTTTAAAACTGACGGACTTTCATACAAACTTTCATCCCCTATTTAACTCCCTTAGGGGTTGAATTTCAAAAAATCCTTCCTTATTCCTGGTCTACATCATAAAAGGAACCATCGTGTAAAACTTCAGCTTTCTAGGTCCAAGGGTTTGGGCTGGGCGTTGATGAGTCAGTCAGGTCGTTCATCCCCCGTTAGGGGTGAAATTATCAAAAACACTGAAACACGTATAAATTAATTTTCAATCGTTAGCCTAAATACAAAATTTGAAGATCCTAACTTTTAAACTGACAGACTTTCATACACAACTTAATCCCCCTTTTTAACCCTTTGGGGGTAGAATTATCAAAAACGCTGAGACACGTATAAATTAATTTTCAATCGTCAGCCGAAACACAAAATTTGAAGATCCTAACTTTAAAACTGACGGACTTTCATACAAACTTTCATCCCCTATTTAACTCCCTTAGGGGTTGAATTTCAAAAAATCCTTCCTTATTCCTGGTCTACATCATAAAAGGAACCATCGTGTAAAATTTCAGCTTTCTAGGTCTAAGGGTTTGGGCTGGGCGTTGATGAGTCAGTCAGGTCGTTCATCCCCCGTTAGGGGTGAAATTATCAAAAACGCTGAGACACGTATAAATTCATTTTCAATCGTTAGCCTAAATACAAAATTTGAAGATCCTAACTTTTAAACTGACAGACTTTCATACACAACTTAATCCCCCTTTTTAACCCTTTGGGGGTAGAATTATCAAAAACGCTGAGACACGTATAAATTAATTTTCAATCGTCAGCCGAAACACAAAATTTGAAGATCCTAACTTTAAAACTGACGGACTTTCATACAAACTTTCATCCCCTATTTAACTCCCTTAGGGGTTGAATTTCAAAAAATCCTTCCTTATTCCTGGTCTACATCATAAAAGGAACCATCGTGTAAAATTTCAGCTTTCTAGGTCTAAGGGTTTGGGCTGGGCGTTGATGAGTCAGTCAGGTCGTTCATCCCCCGTTAGGGGTGAAATTATCAAAAACGCTGAGACACGTATAAATTCATTTTCAATCGTTAGCCTAAATACAAAATTTGAAGATCCTAACTTTTAAACTGACAGACTTTCATACACAACTTAATCCCCCTTTTTAACCCTTTGGGGGTAGAATTATCAAAAACGCTGAGACACGTATAAATTAATTTTCAATCGTCAGCCGAAACACAAAATATGAAGATCCTAACTTTAAAACTGACGGACTTTCATACAAACTTTCATCCCCTATTTAACTCCCTTAGGGGTTGAATTTCAAGAAATCCTTTCTTATTCCTGGTCTACATCATAAAAGGAACCATCATGTAAAATTTCAGCTTTCTAGGTCTAAGGGTTTGGGCTGGGCGTTGATGAGTCAGTCAGGTCGTTCATCCCCCGTAAGGGGTGAAATTATCAAAAACGCTGAAACACGTATAAATTAATTTTCAATCGTTAGCCTAAATACAAAATTTGAAGATCCTAACTTTACAACTGACGGACTTTCATACAAACTTTCATTCCCTATTTAACTCCCTTAGGGGTTGAATTTCAAAAAATCCTTCCTTATTCCTGGTCTACATCATAAAAGGAACCATCGTGTAAAATTTCAGCTTTCTAGGTCTAAGGGTTTGGGCTGGGCGTTGATGAGTCAGTCAGGTCGTTCATCCCCCGTTAGGGGTGAAATTATCAAAAACGCTGAAACACGTATAAATTAATTTTCAATCGTTAGCCTAAATACAAAATTTGAAGATCCTAACTTTTAAACTGACAGACTTTCATACACAACTTAATCCCCCTTTTTAACCCTTTGGGGGTAGAATTATCAAAAACGCTGAGACACGTATAAATTAATTTTCAATCGTCAGCCGAAACACAAAATTTGAAGATCCTAACTTTACAACTGACGGACTTTCATACAAACTTTCATTCCCTATTTAACTCCCTTAGGGGTTGAATTTCAAAAAATCCTTCCTTATTCCTGGTCTTCATCATAAAAGGAACCATCGTGTAAAATTTCAGCTTTCTAGGTCCAAGGGTTTGGGCTGGGCGTTGATGAGTCAGTCAGGTCGTTCATCCCCCGTTAGGGGTGAAATTATCAAAAACGCTGAAACACGTATAAATTAATTTTCAATCGTTAGCCTAAATACAAAATTTGAAGATCCTAACTTTTAAACTGACAGACTTTCATACACAACTTAATCCCCCTTTTTAACCCTTTGGGGGTAGAATTATCAAAAACGCTGAGACACGTATAAATTAATTTTCAATCGTCAGCCGAATCACAAAATTAGAAGATCCTAACTTTAAAACTGACGGACTTTCATACAAACTTTCATCCCCTATTTAACTCCCTTAGGGGTTGAATTTCAAGAAATCCTTCCTTATTCCTGGTCTACATCATAAAAGGAACCATCATGTAAAATTTCAGCTTTCTAGGTCCAAGGGTTTGGGCTGGGCGTTGATGAGTCAGTCAGTCAGTCAGTCAGTCAGTCAGTCAGGCCTTTTGTTTTTATTTATATAGATTGATACTACACCGTCGATATATCGTATTTATCGATTATGTTTCACTAGATAATTTCTAAAAAGTTAGTAAAGAACATTTTTGAAAAATAGTGTTACCGCCCAATTAGACTGATTTTAAATTTTCCATAGAAACAGAGATTTCCAGTTATCTTTTTTTAAATAAGACAGTTCGAAAATGTTCTTTACTAACTTTTTAGACCTTTGTATCCTGCTTATGTGTACGAAGTTTCATTAAAATCGGTTCATACATTTAGAAAAAACAGGGCTTGAAAGTTTGTATTAAATGCCGTACGTCGTATGATATTATGAGCAATTCACATGTACTTTTACTTAAAATGTTAATATACATTATACATACATAATGTTTATTACAAGTTTATCAAATAAAATTATCGTCTTGACATTTCTATTAAAAACTATAAGTTATATTCATATATACTCCTGACTAAACGTAATATCTGTCACTTCAGTTGTTATGCTTTGCCACAACTGTGCTCTTCAATTTGGCAACGTTATCTAATTCCAGTCCGGGGCAGTCTTTGTATTTTTGTAAAGGTTTGAGAACGTGTTTTTTGGGCTCTTTACGGTAGACATATTACAATAAATTATATTATCATTACAAATCTAACAAAAAAATTGTGATATGTGTGTTGTGTTGTACTGTGATCATAATCTATTATTTCTTGAAAATCCTTTTAGCGCCGAATATGGTGCCAAGTAATAATAATAAAATTAAATTGACATTACAGCCCTAAAACTATCACAGAAAACCTAAAAAATTATTAGACTGTTTCTTTTCTTCATTATTTCTACCTTCACTTCAAATGTAGGTACCGCCCACAGGTCTAGAAAAACTTGTCTGTGCTTCACACACATAATGGTGCAATTAACGCCGACATTCCGATTTGAGAAGCTATTCCTAAACGTTACAAAAGTTTACCTATAATATCATCCAGCAATCATTTATATTTACAAAGTGTCATAATCATGTAACCAATTTCCATCTGATTGGATATCTATGCAATACTTTTATCTAGGTATTTCAAAAATAAAACAGCTTCACCGTGAAGATGCATACAATTTACCTAGTTCAAAGGTGTTTCCGAGTGAAAAACAAGAGTGAAAATTAACGCCAGAGCAGATGTTTAAAAACTGAAAAACATTTTTTCAAAGGGAACTTGGAATGCGAAACAAAGAAAGGTCAAGGGTCCCGCTTCATACGTTTCAAATAAAACACCAAGCATTTATAAAGAAGATACAAAACGTACAAGAAAAATGTTACGTTTATTTTGTTTTGCATTGGGAAATAGATTTTGTGGTAGCGGTTTTATATATTATGCAACAGTGGCACGGTTTCGAGATTCGCTCGCATGAGTTGGTGTCAAGGC
Source organism: Amphipoea oculea (assembly GCA_945859645.1). Classification (NCBI taxonomy): domain Eukaryota; kingdom Metazoa; phylum Arthropoda; class Insecta; order Lepidoptera; family Noctuidae; genus Amphipoea; species Amphipoea oculea. Next base: position 11,429,602 of record OX243876.1, read on the forward strand.
GTTTTGAACACCTTAACTTTGTTTTAATACCTTAGAGATAACTAGAGGTTAGCAAGTAAATTTTCAGTCGACAGGAGGAAGTGTGTTAGTGAACGGTGAAATACTACAGGTAACATTAGTAGGTAAGTATGTACCTACTACATAAAGTTTGTTAGTTCCGTGTTCCTTCCTTAGCCCTTTATGTTCCGGGGTAGCGGTAACCCTTTCGGACAATTCCGCGCCCCCGGCAGGCTTCGGCCCTGGCAGGCCCCTTCCTTTTTGCTGACATCTCTTTAAGGCGCGCGTGGAACACGTACGCGCCGTCCAGCACGGGCCTGGTTCTGATCGGACGGTGAGCTACCCATTACTCTCCGTCCGCAGGCCCGCGCCTACGGTGGCCGGGAGTCGTCACACGGCTCCCGACGCCCGGAGCGTCTCCCGCGGCGGCTGGGACGTGAGGCTCTCTCCCTCAGCCATCCCGCCACCTCCTTCGCTAGGATTACTGCTTCGCCTGCTGTGGCGGCCTGAAGGCCTCCCACAGGGTGGACCAACGACCATGTGAACATGGTCGTCGGTCCACCTTGTGGGAGGCCTTCCAACACTACGTCTTCCGGTACGCGGTCGCCACTCCAGACCCTTTCGGCCCCATTGGCCATCTGTTTGTCATCCGTTTTGAGTATTGTATGAGTACCTATTAAGAGTTTATTCACAAAATTACAATTTTTACAAGATGCCAAACTGCAAAGAAGTTTGTTTGCAGAGGTAGCTCCTTTTTTTAGTACATGTAAACAAAATTATAACACTTTCTCAACAATAGATACGCTAAACTATGGATGCATTCTTTAAATGAAACAGTAACAGACACACAAGTTTTATTTTTAACTAGCTGCGCCCCGCGTTTTCACCCGCATGAGAGTCGATCCCGTGGGAATATCAGGATAAAAGTAGCCTATATGTTAATCCAGGTTGTCAGCCGTTTAAGCGTGAAGAATTAACAAACATATAAACACACACACACTCACAAACTTTCGCCTGTATAATTTTAGTGTGATATTCTTTACAGTCCTCACTGTAGAGGATATTAAAAAAAACTGTAGCGTATCTACAACGCCACATGCGAAGCGAATCCTGCATCTCGCAAGCAGAGTTTACCGCGCAACTAGCATAGATACAACAGCCCGACATGAATCATCGGGCAGTTGCCCGCCAGACACAAAACCCGTCTGGTAGGAGGATCCTCCCTTTTCTATAGAATATGAGTGAACTTTACACCCTGTTCCTCATACCTCTATAAATCTTTGACAAAAGACATTAAAGAGGCACTTATGTACCTATTTTATTTTTAAAGGAAGTTTTGTGGTACAACTGTTCATATATTGGCACTGCCTGGTTAGTTTGTTCCCATGAAAATGCAATCAATTGACTCCAAGCTAGATTAAAATTTCCTTCATTTATATCTAACGTCTAAATTAAGCACGTTCGTGGCGACGTTTATTTCCTCTCTTCTTAAGTTATCCCAGTCTAGGACTAGGCTCCACTTTCAAACTAAGTTCTCTCCTCCGTAATGTAATTAATAAAGTTCAATCTTCACGGTTCAAGTTTCAATTCCAATGAATGTTACGCCTATCAACAAATTGAATTTTCCCCAGAAAATATATTAGTAGCAGTTGTTCTTATTTGAAAGTTTGTGAATCTGAAGGGGTGAATTGGGTATCAGTATTTTTTTTATGATTTTGGGTTTAAACTAATCTATACATAATTACATATACAATTCAAAGTCCTGACTGACTGACTGATATATCAACGCACAGCCTAAACCGCTGGTCCTAGAGGCATGAAATTTGGATTGTGTGTTCTTAGTGAAGAGTAGGTATCCATTAAGAAAGGGTTTTTCGAAATTCCACCCCTAAGAGGGTGAATGGGGGAGGGTGAAATTTCATGCGGACGAAGTCTCGGGCAGAAGCTAGTTCAGAATAAAAGTATACACAATGTCTAAATACTACAAACTTATATTGTGAAAGCAGGAAAGTATTTTTTTTTTTCAAAAAACCCGAAGATACATTTCTTCGTTAAATGTTACCTATAAATATCATGTTGCGCGATACTAAATTACCTAAACGTATAAAGGCAAAAACTTGTAAAGAATTAAAAGATAATAACGAAAGTATTTCCTAAAAGAATTCTCCCTGCCGATTATAGGTTTTGTATGAGGAACGCATTCAGCCATTTTGGTCAAGGTTAAGATAACTCAGGAGGATTTCGTACCAAGATGTTAATACAGTTTCCTCTGCAGGATTAACAGATGGTTATTTTTAGAGAGGGATCCGTTCGTGGGTAAATATATGTGTAGTATAAATATATGTGGTTAGAAGGCCGAAGTTATGCCAACTGGCTTAGGCTTCCATAATTCTTTAGTACGCATTTGGTTACACTGGGACGTGACCTCGACTTCGGAGGATAAAGGCTAGTCGTTTTATTGTACGTCTAATATTTAGATAGGTATGTTATACGTCTGAACCAGAGATCGGAATAGGTAGAGCTGTTTTATGTACTTGCCATAGGTTAGGATAATATGGATATTCCCCGTGTCCCGGGATTTGGTTTTTAAGTAGTAAGTACTATAGCGACAGAAACACCCCGCTATTGTTTTCTTTTGTTTCCATAATGCGATGACACTACGCGTCTCAATAAAACGGGAAACGGCGCGATTGGCAAAAAGTTTTATAGCGTGCTGTTGACCTAAAATTTACAACGTCGCTCATGCGCTTTTTGGCTTACATAAACCATTTTTATACATATTGACAAAAAGAATGAAATTCAATAAAATCCCGTAGTATCAAATGGAATCCCGTGGAATATCCATATTAACATCAAAGTTTGCGGTCAATGAACCTAAATAGCTCTACCTATTCGATTCCGATCACTCTGGTCTGAAGCTGAACATCTATCGTTTATTTAATGAGTGAAAGTCTTTTCATTCTCTTCATGCCGGTACTCTAGGATTCATTTTCTAATTCCTACTAGCAGCGCCCCGCGGTTTCAACCGCGTAAGTGTCGATCCCGTGAGAATATCGGGATAAAAATTATTCTATGTGTTAATCCCGGGTAATCTATATGTCTGCCAAATTTCATCCAAATCCATTTTGTTGTTTTTGCGTGATTGAGTAACAAACATCCAAATCTTCACTAACTTTCACATTTATAATACCTGTTAGTAGAATAGTCATCATCATCAGCCTATAATGTTCCCACTGCTGGGACACAGGCCTCCTCTCTGTGAGAGGGAGTGGGCCGTAATCCACCACGCGGGCCCAGTGCGGGTTGGTAGATGTCACATGTCTTTGAATTTTTGGTTCTAGGACATGCCGGTTTCCTCAAGATGTTTTCCTTCACCGTTTTGAGAGCAGTGGTGATGAAATATTGTACACATAGTAAAGCGCCTGTCTGGGTTCGAACCTACGACCACTGGGCCACCACTGCTCTGTAGAATAGTAGGATTTGGCATATTCTATTTAGGTAATGCTCGGTTTCTTAACTTTGTGTTGGTTACCTAAATTCAAAGTCAAATTATTTGTTTCAAATAGGGAAAATAGGCACATTAAAAAAAATTTACTGTACAATATTAAACTGTAAACTATTGTACAGACGCCAGCACATCAAGCTAATTTATTTAATAGATTTGCAACTTTATCGCTAAAGCATAAGGTTCAAAGTTGATTGAGAAAATTTGACAGTTTCGGGAAGCTTGATGTGCTGGCGTCTGTACTGTATAAAATGTACTTTTGAACGTCAACATTTAGAATCAGTTAGATTGATTCTAGTTGCCCCGTCCAAATGGTAGTTTTGTATCGATAACAATGGGCAAAAACTCCATCGTTAGTCGTTTTAAATGTTTAACAATATTTTTAAAACTTTAATTATTTATCATTATATGTGAATGCAATGTATGTTATTAAACCTAACCTAACCTAGAATAAAATTACTATACTTACTACAATAAATGAAAAGAATGAAAAATGAAGCAATGACAGATAGATGAATTTTCTGATAGATGGTGTTCACATATTTACAAACATTGTAAAACTAGACCATTTTCCTAAATTTTTAACAAGTAATAAGTCAATGTGAGAGTTGAAAGTAAACATAATACTTATAAAAATAATAAATAAATCAAATAAATTAGCAGCCAGTTAAATGATTAGTGATGTTGGTTATCTTTGCAGTATTAGGAAAGTAATGAAATTAAATGTTTATAATTTATGTAAATAGATCTTTTAAGAGACATTTACTCGTCAAGATTTTGTTGGTAAATATTTTAATAACTAGATGCCGCCGCTATTTCCTAGGTGACTGATCCCTGATAAACAATGCCGGGGTAATAAGACGTGTCTCGTTTTATCACTCTAGTAACTGAAAGCTACCTACTTCTTACTCTTCTATCTTTTTTCTGCCTTACTTTTTATTTATTCTCTTTTCGTTTTATTACATTATTGAAGTGAAAACTTCTTTAGCGGCGTTGCTTACTTTTTTGTAATGGGTAAAAAATGTTAAACTCGCGTCAGGGCATCGCGTCAGGACACGTGACCGTCAGGAGAGACTACACAGGGGAGAACTACTACTCCTAACTCCTAAGTATCCCCCTCTCTTTCTACGGCGGCGCCAACCGAAGTGAACCAAGTGACACACGTCAATGGATGGATGGATGTGGATGTGGATGTGAATATGGAAATTGAACAAAGTGCATCTATTAATGAAAAAAGTGACGCAGAAATAGTGAAAAAAAATGATTCAATTAATAATTGATTTATTTCAACGTTAATATTCAAGTTTTCACTTCTGCCGGCACTCCCGGAATGCAACCCGTCTTTTTTTTCATTTGTAAAAAAAACAACAGAGGGACAATTATTCTCGTAATTTTAAGAAAGTTTACAGTCTCATCTCAGTCTCAATCTGTCAAAAAATACTTCTAATTTCCCTACATTCTGACAAGTTTTTGACATTTTTTGTCGCCGAGATAAGACTGCGACTAGATTTTGAACATTTTAAATTACGAAAATTGGCCTTCAAAGCACAAGCAAACGATCTTTTACTAAGGATTCGTACAGTAATTAAGTTATTTCCATTTTAATAGACCGTTAGCCATTAAACTAATAGCAATACTCTCAAAGCAAAGATTTGAATTTTACACCAAACTTTCCAAATCTCTTTAAAACTTTATCAAGTATTAATTGCGAGTCCGTTCGTTTTATTTAACTCCGAAATAACTTGGCCATTTAGAAATGAGATCTTTTCTGCATTACTTTATAAAAAATAAATATAAAATAAATATTCAAAAGCGTATAATCTCTGCGTTGTGACTGCATATATTTAAATACATTTTACGTCTGATGATTCAGCTTTGACATGTACATTATTCAAACAGTTTTTGATGAGCCTTCGTACACCCTGTTATTTCAGTCATAATATCAATCTGTATGATTTAATTTTCATACGCAAATACGCGTGTTACATTTTTTTACTGCCGGGTTATGAATGGATTCCAATTTGCGGGGTTCCTTATCGATAATAAAATGGGTCGTCATGTGCGGGGTAATTGCGTAACACACAGTAGGAATGGCTTTCATTTTGACAGTTCAACAACATTCTTTGCGTTATTTACGTTGTTGAGCTGACAAATCTTTCGAACATATAATAATCTTTTCACTTCTCATGTTCTAAAAGTTCGTCTTTGTGTTGTGCTTAGGCGACAAAAAATCGCTTTTTATGTTCTAGTGCATAAAGTAATTTTTTTTTTCTGAGACTAAGGTAATCAGGCCCAACAGCCACACGCACAATAAAACTACGCAGATTAAAGTCGTGATTTATTTCATCTTCTTTAATTTATACCACTTCCGTGTTTTCTATCGTTAATTTAATAAAATCAGGTAAAATAGTTGTCATTTATTATTTAAAAACGCAAAGAAACGTTTTTATGACTTGGCAGTATGAAGTACCCAAGTCGAATGACAAATGTAGAAATTAAAAAAAAAAACTTTTAGAAAGTTTCGTGACGGTATTATCTGTGGTGAGTAGCTATGCTTTGCAACATTTTTAATTAATTATGTACTGTATACTTTATGCCTGTTTCATTTTCTCGCAATCGAAGTGAAAAGCAGAGTGTATAACTCAGGCATAAACGAGCCATTTTACCCCTCGACTTAACTATCCACCCTCGCCTGCGGCTCGCGTGGATATAAACGTCTCGGGGTAAAATAGCTTCTTTTATGCCTTAGTTGTACAATCTACTATTATTACCATACACACAAGATTCATGATATACAAGAGCAGAGGCACAAAATAACATGGTATATCTACATAAATCTACACAGATTATGTAACCATGTCTCCTAAACTAGGTAGTCCTGTATCTTAGGAGACAGTGTTAGGCCATTCAGGCTAATCAGATGAACCAATGGATTAGCAATACCCTTCAAAACGATTCAGATTGTGATTGACAGTGTGTTACGCAATTAGGGTGCATATCGGCCGTGGATGTTAACGTATATGTAGTTGCGTAAGGGAAATTAAATCGTTACGCAAATTAGCACTCTACGTTAATATGCTGTGCTATAGCAATTTGAGAGCAGTGGTGGCCCAGTGATAACTGCCGAGACTTACGAGGTCGTAGGTTCGAACCCAGACAGGGGCTTTACTTTGTGTAAATTATTTCATCACCAATGCTCTCAAAAACGGTGAAGGAAAACATCGTGAGCGAACCGGCATGTCCTAGAACCCAAAATTCGAAGACGTGTGACATCTAAGAACCAGCACTGGGCCCGCGTGGTGGATTACGGCTTTCACAGAGAGGAGGCCTGTGTCCCAGCAGTGGGAACATTATGGGCTGATTATGCTACAGCAATTTCATACAACTGTCAAATAATGACGGTGCGTTGTGATTTGAAATATACTGACAATTTAAATTGGAAGTTAATTTGCTAAACAATTAATCTCCCTGACCTTTTTGTTAAGGCCAATTCAATTTGCAACTAACGATGGTGAAACAGCCACTTATTTAAAATAGCTTTCCTTAAATTCGACTAGAACATCAGACACAAATTAATTTGAACACATGAATACCTAGAGACAATCGGGATTTCTGTGAGCATGGTCCGCTTATACGGAATGCTGAAAATTACGGTTGTTCAATACGAATAGCAAATATCTGCTAAATCCACGTATCAATTATGATAAACTATATTGTCTAAGCAATTTCTCTAAAGAATAAAGTATATCCGACAAACAAGACACAGACTGTGCCTAGTTTGGGATCAACGATACCTCCATATTATTATTTTTAATTATGAAATAAACGATTTTACTTTACTTTTCAACGATTCTGGGAGCAATAGTTTGCATTTCACATTGACCGAATTTTAGGCGCAAGTCAACATAGAAATTGTAAACAGGTTTTTAAATGACAATTTTTCATCAAAAAAGTTCTGACACAGCGTAATTCACATCACATTCGAGGATTAATACCTGAAATGTCAACGTGTTTTTCAATTAGGAATTACTTTTATTTATAAAACAGTGAAAATAAACATTTTAGTCAGTCTTTTCCGAAACTGTATTTATTTTATATTGTTGAATGGGCCCGTTCTTGACCTCGATCACGCCTGATGGAAAGCGATGGATGAGGTCTATGATGGAACGAGCAGGCTCAGAAGATGCCTAAGGAACTGGAACTCCCGCGCATCGACGAAACACAGTAGGCTGCTTGACGCCGGACTCCGGTTGTCGCCAACCAGGCGAACGTTAGCCATACCACCGCAAGGGAAGAATTGATCAGTCGAATAAGGTGCCTAACACCTTATTTGACTGTCCAGGATGCGCCGAGTGCTCAGTTCAGTTGAGTAACTGACGGAACAAACTGCGCTATACGAGGAGGCTTCTTCAAGCATCCCCAATAATAACGTTATTCAAAAAGGAATACAACCAAGCAAGCAAAACGTGTAAACAGTAACAAATGAATGCTTGTTCTGCTTTCATTTAGTTTAAGCTATTTTGGGAAAGAGTCTGATGCTGAAAATATAGGTTTTAGATTTTTTGTCCGTTTGTTAGTTTTTCTGAATGTATGTTCCAGATTGGCGCAAAAACGGTTGAACGGTTTTGGATGAAATTTAGCACACAGGATTAAAACATAGGGTACTTTTAACCCGGGAACTTACTTTTTTACTTTTTACACGGGAACATAATACCGGGGTATTATGTTCCCGTGGGATAATTCCCGACATCCACGAGGGCGAAGCCGCAGGAAAAAGGTAGTTTAACTAAAAAGTAAAAATGCTAAGTTGTATAAAAACGAGAATATTTTGAATGTTTTACATTTTTAAATCTATTAAGGCTGCTAAAAGGAAATTGAAATTGGAAACATTGGGCCGACACTTTGCTCGTCGAATCAATGAAACAAAAAGGGTTATAAAAATGATTTTTGATTGTGAAATCATACGCTATTTACGCATGCCGTTTTCCTTAAAAAAGGACTAAATGGTGAAGCCTATAACTTTTATTTCATTTGAAAATTGTTTCCGCTTTCTGGTATAAAGTTTTCATACATTAAAAAGTTAATAAAAGAGCAGACTAAGTATAAAATAATCCTAAGAGACCAAAAACTGTATACTTCTATACTATAGGTAATTATAATTTACAATAATTAATAATAATATTATAAAGAAGTAAAATTTGTTTATTTGTAAGTTTGTATATGGTAAAGTTGAGGATTAATGCTAAGTCTTATGTTAGCTGAAAACACGATTCCATAAAATTTTCTCGATAGAAAAAAAATCCAAAGTTACCTCTAACCCGAACAATAAATCGCTGGTATTAAAAGAATACTTCAAATTAGATCATGAAACTTTGCATACTAACTGAACTTACTTTAAAGCAGGTCTTATGTTATTTATTTTTTTATAATTACCATTATTTTCAATGTAAAAAGCAAATACCTAAACTATTGGCGCTTCCTGCCGTCCAGCACCGCACTCTGTCTCGCTCTCACTCAGTCCGCGAGCAGTATCGTAAGAGCGAGATAAAGAGTGAATTTTAGCTGAGGTAGTATAGGCTCTTAAAAAATAACCCTTTATGAAAAGTCAATGTCTGTACCACACGTGTCAACTAACGGATGTAATTGACAACAATGGCATTATTCACTTTGACCGAGCCACGGAACTAGCGAGCCCCGAACATGCGGGTAACTCGAGCGTACTCAAAGGAAATCCTGCCCAAATGCGACGAGCATCGTATGACTCTCCACGGGATATTGGACTTTTACTTGTGGTAGCCAACCAGTTGAAAATTCGTTTGCAGATTTTGGCAAGAATAAAATGTTCACGCAATGTGGTTTTAGCAAATAATGCACTGCGTTTTATTTTCAGTGGTTGCACGTACCGCTTTTGTATTTCTATAATAAATCATTTATTTGCATAAAACATGGTATACAATGGTGTTAAAATATAATAATAATGGCACACACATGTTTAGCTATAATGAAACATGGCATGCAAAATTTCAGGGTTTTTGAAAATGTTACAACTTACATCAACATTTTTTATCCATACATTCTTAAAAACTATAAGATTCACTCATTCAACCGCTTCTAGAACTTCATCCTAAATATTCTCGAATTTAATGTTTTGAATTGCTGAATGCGCTGTGAACAGCTGATATTTGGTGGTACGGCCTTTTGCACGAACGGCTGTGTAATTTTAGTTATGATCATAGTTGTCACAATGTTAAATTTAACGAGTTGCCAGATATTAAATTAACTAATACATCAAATTAATTAGAATACGTTTCCGTATGATAAATCTTCTTCATTTACTCGTATGAGGCGTGTATTTGCTTAGGTACATGTTACGTTTCATTGATAACGTTCGTAAATAAAGGTAAATCTATTATTAAATTGACTCACAAAACCAATCGTTTCCTGATCTTGATAATATTTTCTAATTAAAGACTACCCGTAATGTTTCTGGGCTTAAAATATTTGTTGATAATAATAACATTATTAGAGTTGGGGGTAGGTTAGATAATTCTTTAAGATTTTCTTGCAATAAAAAGCACCCATGTTGTGTAGTAAACATACCGTTACACGTTTGTTATTTCAATATGAGCATAAGCGCCAGCTTCATGCAGGTCCTCAATCACTGTTAGCTAGTATACGAGAAAATTGGTGACCCCTGAGAGGCCGCAATCTGGCTAGAAATGTTGTACAGATGCCAGCACATAAAGCTACCTGCAACTGTCAAATTTTCCTAATCAACTTTGAACCTTATGATTTAGCAATAAAAATCTATTACAGAAATTTGACAGATTGTAGTAGCTTTGATGTATAGGCGTCTGAACATACATGTGTGACATGAAAACGTATTAAGCGTAAAACTTTTTGAGTTCAAATGGGTAACTTGCCTGTAGAAAGGCTAGAACCAGGTTATCCGTTTATGAGGTGCGGTGTAGACTAATGCAGGACCCATGTTTATTGTGAACCGTAAAGGGAGGGGCGCTATACTGGAGAAGTGCTATATTTGTTTATTTGTCTGTTTCTCAACGCGTGCAATTCACCAACTGATGCTTACATATTAACTCTAAAACGGTTTGTGTCTCGACGGGATAAACCTGCTGAAATATTTTCAGACAATAATAAGAATTTTGTTGGGGCAATGAATGAACTTGCACAACAATTTAATTCCATACCACCATATACACCGCATTTTGGGGGATTATGGGAGGCAGGAGTAAAGTCTTGCAAATATCACATCCGTCGCGTTATCGGCAACACGAACTTAACGTACGAGGATTTTAGCACGATACTAACTCTAATCGAGGCCGCCCTAAACTCTCGATCCATGTACCCACTGTCCACAGACCTAACTGACCTTCTTCCCCTCAGTCCTTCGCTGTTTCTGATTGGCCGACCGCTCACCGCGCATCGCTTGTCCCGTTATGACCGCGTGGAACAGATTCGCCAGCAGTTCTGGCAAAGAGGGTCAAAGGAGGAAATAGCGGAGCTTCAGACCAGAACGAAGTGGAAGAACGGAGAATTAGTACCTAATACTCTTGTACTCATCAAGGAGGATAATCTTCCGCCTCTCAAGTGGCGCTTGGGAAGAATCCTTCATATTTTTCCTGGGAAAGATGGCCTGTCACGAGTCACTCTCATAAAAATGTCAACGCCATCGGTACTTCGTAGGAAGCAGGAACTTCCAAGGCCGGGATCATAATATGTTACCGCCATCTATTGACGTAAAGTCGACACGTCGCGGCGCACGGGGAGCGCTGATTGGTCGTCGCCGAAGAACTCTCGAAAACGTTCGATTCCTTCGTTCCATGGGTCAAAATTCGACCCGCAAGAATAGATGATAGTCGGTCCACCATCACAATTTTATTCTCATATCGCAACCTATGTAAATTCTAAGTGTAATAAACGCCTAAAACCCTTATAAATAAAATTACAGTTCATTGAAGAAGCTTGACCCTCAAATCCCATAACAACCATTTATGTGTGCCAAAAGTTTTTAATAAATAATCTAATAAATAATTATTAGATTATTTATTAAAAATTTTTCGCAAGTAATTGTTTGCATCTGAACGATAACGTTCAGATGCAAACAATTACTTTCCCTTGTTGAAGCTTTTCACCAACAAATTTTTAAGCCAAGAAACAATAGTGCCTATAAATTGAGTTTATCAAAATCATGTTCAATTGAAAGTAGAAACGAATTAATAAAATCTATACAATGAAGACATAATTTATTTTATCTATCTCTCTACTTTCTTACCAAGAGCAAGGTACGTCATTATTAATTAAGATGTATTCATGTACAAGGTACGTCATCCAGTGTCGACACGACACGTTCCGTAAGTCTGAACATGTCCTAAGATTCATCAATTACCTAATGTCTCACACACGTAATCCTTGATAATGCAGTCAAAGGCCTCATTTACGGAGACGCGGGGCGTCGCGCGTTGCGCTGAGCGGCGCGGCCCGCACTGAATTCAAATATATGGCGTTGTATGAGTGCGTTTACGGAGAAGCGATTTTAGACGCGTTTGTTTGAATTAGAGCGTTTTTTGCGGCCGAGCCCGCGGATGGCACCGACGCGTCCCACGCGGCGTTTATCGCGGCGGCGCACGCAGCGGCAATTCTCGATGAAGCTATGTCCGAGGCTTCGCCGCGGGTGCCGCGGCGGGCGCCGCGGCGGGCGCCGCGGCGGGCACCGCCACGCTTCCCGTCTCGCTTCTCTATGAACATGGTCGTATATTGCTATAAGTTTGTGTTTACGCGTGCGATGATGCGTGCCGCTTCACGCGCCGCCCCACCGTAAACAGAAAAAACGTCCGACGCGCCGCGAGACGCCACACCACACGCGACGCGAGACGCCCCGCGTCTCCGTAAATGAGGCCTAAGCACAGAATACTTAAAGTACTACGTACAGAAAGGACACTCCCTTCCCCGCACTAACATCAGTTACCGCACCTCACCCCGCACTTCGGCGTATTCGTCGCCGGCTCTTTAACAAGAGCGCTCGCAATCACAAGTACCTCACGCACACATTCATACGTATACAAACGTCATTTTTTAATGTAGTAGTAGTAGGTAATTATTTTGCGAGCGTTGTATGGAGTGTCCGGGGTGTGGCCTAAGTGACAATTTACAACGAAGTGCTGCGGTATACCTACCTACTGGCATAATATTGTTCTCTCACGATAATTCGGTAGGCTAGACCAAAAGATTAATTATTCGTTTAACTAATGTTTTTTTATTATTTTGTATTAACTTTTTGAAGTGAAAACTTCTTTAGCGGCGTTGAACACTTTTTGTAATGGGTAAAAAATGTTAAACTCGCGTCAGGGCATCGCGTCAGGACACGTGACCGTCAGGAGAGGTTCCCCCCCCCCCCCCCCCATCTCTTTCTACGGCGCGGCGGCGCTAACCGAAGTGAACCAAGTGAGACACGACAAAGATGGCCGAAGAAAATGACATTTGACGTACAAATGTTTGAAAAGTCAGTTTCGTAAACAATAGTACTTCGAGGAGCCGCAGTTGTATTTAATTTATTTTGAACTTCTGTTTAACCAATTTAGTTTATTATTATATACCTACCTACAATACAAAATAGAAGCGACGAAAAATATAACGAAGCACATTATAGCAACAAGAAATACTGTGGGACATTGCTGCTTTTGTGTGAAAACAATGCTTCCGTGTCGACCACGGAAGTTTACACCCTGCAGGGAGATGCTCCAGTAGGGTGTGGCTGTGAAGCTATGTTGCAAAACATGCTCCACTTCCTATCCTGCCTTATTTGTCCTACCCAAAACATGCAGTCAAAGTGACCTCTGCGCTGCCACCGACGACAACGTGGAAGTGGCAATATTTTGAGCCAACAAGATCTAAAGTAAAAGAGAAGAAATTTAGGGAGTAGTTCATTAATAAAAAGCTTGTATACAAATATCAGTTTATTTTTATAATACTTGTAGGTACGCACCGGGACTTACAGCTTAGTACGGCTGTTATTCGGGTACACTACATTAATACGAAAAACTTTATTCCGAAAGTCACAAATACGAATTTCAAAATACCGATTTTCATAATTCCGAATGGTTCAAAATTCCTTTTATAACAACTCCGATTTATCATTCATCCTATTTTAATAATTCCGAAATTTCAATATCCCTAACGTTTATAATTACTATTCTCAAAATACCGAATTTCAATAGATCGAATAACAAAAAGTCCGACTTAATGATAATTATTCGAAACATCAAAAATACGAATTCCGATTATTAAAATACCGATCAATTAGAATTCCGAAATAATAACGCTTTGTAAAACTGACAAGCAAGACAAATAAACACATATGTCCAATTGTAAGAATTGTAGATGGCACAAAACCAACGATAAAACCCCTATTTCTGTGTAAAGGGTTTAAAGTGACCTAACCAAACCGAACCTCGGGGTGCCCTTCGCTCGCTCTTGCATCCTATGTCGACGGAGCCCCGCTTCGCGGGGCCCCTATTTCTGAGTAAAGGGTTTAAAGTAACCTAAACAAACCGAACCTCGGGGTGCCCTTCGCTCGTTCTTGCATCCAATGTCGACGGAGCCCCGCTTCGCGGGGCCCCTATTTCTGTGTAAAGGGTTTAAAGTAACCTAACCAAACCGAACCTCGGGGTGCCCTTCGCTCGCTCTTGCATTGTACGTCGTCTATTGCGTTCGTTGAGTTCGGGTGCCGTAACGGTAACGGAAATAATTCGGAGTATTGAAAATCGGAATGTCGTTTTTCGGACCGAGAACCCATCGAGCATTTGATTCTTCGAACATATGAAAATCGGAAAACAAACAAGTCGCATTTATGACTTTCGGTAAAATAAATTTCGTGATTTTTAATAATAGACATTATGATTCTTAGGTATTATGAAATTCGGACTTTTGAAAATCGGAACATCGAAATTCGGAATAAAATATTTCGGAGTATTTGGGTGTTCCCCTGTTATTCCAAATGCATACAGTGTGGCTAAGTTTGTAACAATTGAGCCTGGTATCTATGGTTACCTCACCCTACTGATTATAAACCTACAACAACTAATTAACACCCTAGTTATCCTAACACCCTAACCTATCATACAAGCCTACGGGAGACCTACGGGAACAGACAGAATTTGGGTAGGAATAGGGGTTTGTGTACGTCGTGCAATGTGTACAGCAGGAAATAGTTTTGTCATTGCCGGTCCCACAGACTCATAGAACTGGTGATGGCTAAAGGTGTCTTGGCCATAGTGAGAGGAAATTATGGAAGATGAATCAAACTCTACTCCAGCTTGATGACTAATTTATTCATTTACTAATTACTAATTTATGTGGAACGAAACTAGTCTCCGGTCTTAATTTCATTTATTTTAAATACAAAAAAAATATTCAAAAGTTTTTTAGTTTGACACATACAATATCAAATTCATTCATTGACATATTTGTTTCCATGACGACCATGACGTTGTCGCGTCAAAACTGTTGAAACTGTAGACAATAAATTAGTTTTTCATACGTAATAATGTCTATGGGCACAAATATTCGGTTCGTAGACAGATATTCTCGTATGCCGATTTAATGTGTTGGCCAATTTGTTGGACGACTTCATTATAATGGCAACATTTAGAAGTTGTAGGACATTCTAGTTATAGAACGTTTATGAAGCGTTTATGAATACAAAATTTTATCGAATGTTTTAAAGGCCTATTGAGCATTTTAACTAATGAATGGTTTAAACCTTCAATAGGCTTTTTTTTTATGAATAAGACCGAAAGTGTTTAAAATATGGAAATTGAACAAAGTGCATCTATTAATGAAAAAAGTGACGCAGAAATATTGAAAAAAAATGAGTAATATTAATTAAATTAATAATTGATTTATTTCAACGTTAATATTCAAGTTTTCACTTCTGCCGGCACTCCCGGAGTGCAACCCGTCTTTTTTTTTTTATTAAATCGAAACTAATATTTTAAAGTGAAAAGATTTGATTTTGTATGTTTGTTTGTTACGCTTTCACGCTAAAACGGCTAAACGGATTTAGATAAAATTTGTCACATAGGAAGATCATGACTTGGATTAGGAAAGATACTTTTTATCCTGATGTTTCCGCGGGATCGAGACTTATGCGGGTGAAACCGCGGGGCGCAGCTAGTAATCTAATCATGTTTTAGTTTGAACATCGGTAGCTGACGCTTATTTCCTATCCGACAGGCTTATTTTTTTTAATAACACAGTGATTGTGATATAAAATAATAACGACTAAGAAGGAGTAAATAAAAAAGACGGGTTGCACTCCGGGAGTGCCGGCAGAAGTGAAAACTTGAATATTAACGTTGAAATAAATCAATTATTAATTGAATTAATATAACTAAGTTTCTTTCACTATTTCTGCGTCACTTTTTTCATTAATCGATGCACTTTGTTCAATTTCCATTTTTTGAAACACTTTATATACACGAATTTTACGAATACACAGCAGTGTGACTACTACACAGACGGTCGAGCGATCAGCTGTCCATCCACGTCCGCGTCCGCGTCCACCATCACCATCACATCACATCACCATCGCCATCACCATCACCATCACCATCGCCATTGCATCACCATCGCCATCGCCATCATCATCGCCATCACCATCGCCATCGCCATCACCATCACCATCCATCCATCCATTATCGTGTCTCACTTGGTTTACTTCGGTTGGCGCCGCCGTAGAAAGAGATGGGGGGGGGGAATCTCTCCTGACGGTCACGTGTCCTGACGCGAGTTTAACATTTTTTACCCATTACAAAAAGTGTTCAACGCCGCTAAAGAAGTTTTCACTTCAAAAATAGAATGATAATGAATGAGAATTCAGCACCAACCCAATGACGACGTACTTTACTTAGCATAACGACTGTGACCAGCGGTGTAATTGCTTAAAACACTAACAATTGCAATGCCTTTTATTATGACATTTCAACAACATTTATTGGGTTATTTACATTGTCGAGCAGGCGAATCTTTCAAACATGTAAAGCAATGGATTAGGAATTTATTTCAAAATCCTTCGGTTTGTAAAAGCAAGTGAGTACTTAATAGGGGTGCAAGCCATTTGGTTTTAAATTCAGTAAATACTTGTTTGATATTGCTAGTCAATTTATTTCATTTTTCATTCAAATTAGGTTTGATAATGAAATTAATGAACTAGCATTGGACAGCAAATTTCCATATTTTACATCTAAATAGCCATCTAAATATTCAGTTTTTAAATAGTTATTTTTGCTTAGTTGATAATTATCCATTATCAAATATTTAAACTGCTTTAATGGTACTTAACCCCTTGATTAAATTGGGTAACTTGGTAAATGGGATTTTAATGGATAAACTTTCAATAGATATGCCTACTGCGTAGGCTGTTTGTTCCGTTAATGTTTTCTACGCCTATTTGCAGACGTTTCCTTTGACTACCCATTTGGAAACTAATTTGTCATAAGCTACTTCGGATAACTTTGTAGCTGTGATCAACGTGAAGGTTGGAACCATGTTCGCGATTTCCCTGGTAGATATTGCAGCTCATAGTGGTTGGTGATCACTTAACTCCAGGTAGGTAAGCCAATTTGCTTGGTAGCCTTCCAATAAAATTGAAAATTAAAATAAATTATTCTGCCCGCAACTTCTTCCAAGTGAAATTTCTAGGACACTGCAATACTGAAGCTTCCCATATTAGTGAAAAAAAATTCAGAATCGGATCAGTATTACCGAAGACCAGAAAAAACTTCGATACAAATTTTATAAAATAATTCGACATAAATTATTAAGATCTGAGTTTGTATGTAGAAACATACAAACTCACATCTTAATAATATTTGTATCGAAGTTTAGATATGCTATTAATGCCACATTATGCCGTGTGATGACTTTTACATAAGTATCGGTATCGTGTCGGATTGCCGTCCCATCGGATTATAAGATAATGGAAAAGTGAGTGCACCTGTCTTTGCGCACACACTTGTGAACTACGAGTACAATATATCCCGCGTAGATGGATAGTCTCCGTTGAGATTGGCTGCCATGGCTGAAATTCGATCTGGAGGACTATAATGGCTATATATACAGGGTCCCATTAAAATAGATGGACCAATTTTAACACTGCGCTCAGTACGTCTAACCAAAGATACCCATGCAAAAAAAAAAAGACGGGTTGCACTCTGGGAGTGCCGGCAGAAGTGAAAACTTGAATATTAACGTTGAAATAAATAATTTATTAATCGAATTAATATAACTCATTTTTTTTCACTATTTCTGCGTCACTTTTTTCATTTAGTCTCTCCTGACGGTCACGTGTCCTGACGTGATGTCCTGACGCGAGTTTAACATTTTTAACCCATTACAAAAAAGTGTGCAACGCCGCTAAAGAAGTTTACACTTCAAAAAGCACTGATTAAAGTGATTTTATTTTGACCTAAAATAATAAATTGCCGGCACATTTTTGTATTTTCGTTAGCTGATTATTTTTCTTCTAAGTATCTAATGCGTTTTTCTTATATATTTTTTTACCATCGTCCTTATTTTGGTAGTCTGAATGATTTCTAAATGTTTGTCCATCTATTTTAATGGGACCTTATATATATATGTGAAAAAAAATCAAATAAAATTTGTAAAAAGGTTATATTAATCAGGATTGTGTTCATAAATAACTCCAATAAGCTGAAACAATATCAGTGTCTATAAAAAAGAGCTTTATCGTCCATTACAGCTTCATAAAACAGTATTCATACTTCTCACTGGAAAGCTATCAGCTTATATTAAACTTACTGTTTCTATATTATCAGAGAATCGTTAGATTTTATAGAGCATTACGTGAAGCCACGGGTGGCGGGCTATTTCTTTCCATTCTAATATATTGCAGCGTTTGTAAGACAGTTATAAAAGGCATTACTATACTTCTTTTAGTATTTATTTACAACCTTTTGGATTTGCAGTCTATATTTATCTTTTATTATTATTTTAGTTGCCATGTCTGATATTGTTCTTAAATAGGAATTTGGCTGTCAAAGAGATAAATGAGTTTTGGCTCATCATATTTTTATTGCATGAATAAATTGCACGATGGTGAATTTAATATAGTAGTCCTCCTAGGACTAAGTACATCAAATTGATATCTGTTCTGTTTTTCGTTTTTCATACCTCAATTCCAACAATAAAGTTATCCCTGAACCCCCCCTGGATTCTTTGCTAGTCATTCTTATGTTTTAATTTCTGTGTTATCCACTTTACAAAATGAAGGCCGAAATAAAACGCGTTTATTTTTCTCTTGGAAAAACGAGTTTCAACAGTTTTTTTTTTAACAGAAGATTTATTTTTGTATGCCTCAATCCGATTCAACGTAGCTTCCAATTTTCGGATATAGGAGTTTAGCAGTGTGCCGCGAAAAATTTGAAACTTCCAACGCCTATTCCAAAGGAAATTGGAAAAGCTAAGCCAAACATCCGGTGATACAGGATATTTCTTTTCGGAAATGAAAAACAGGTAATATGTAGACAGGTTATTTTTTATGCTCTATTGTGACGTCATGCCGACTTGAATTGGCAGGCGAAGATATGTTTGATTTGTCTGATAAAGAATCGAATAATATTTCAATTATTGGTCGTATGTTGAGACATAGGAACGTAAACGATGCGAAAGGAGTATGTAAGGAACGTAACAACGTAGTAAGTGGTGTTCTATAGTTTCCAGCCAGTATAGTGTATAAAATGTGTATGGGGTCGTATCTTAAAGCAATGGTGATAGGTCAAATTTTTATAGTACTACTTATAAAACTTGACCTTACCTACCTAATCTATCGAACTCTCGTTTCGAAAGACAAGACACATTTTGGCTCACTAAATCCTCGTTGCTTGTGTGGGTAATATAAAAAAATACCTGCCTTATTGATATACAGTATGGAAAATACATATGTATATGCAATAAATTATAACACCTACTTGTTATCGACTTTTCTGATGATATAAAAAAAATTTACGAAAGTCGCGAAAAATTCAACTGTTCCCTATATTTATGTTTGTATAACTCGTCAAAATATAGGGAACAGCTGATTTGTTTTTGCGACGGATTTCGTTCATTTTTTTTTACCTATAGTAGGTACAGTCAGCAGCAAAAGTCGACTAACACTGTAATTTTTACATGTTATTAAATTGACAACAATTTTAACAATAAACTGCTTTTTAGCTTCTTACATAATAGCAAAGAGTTTATATTCTAATTCTTTTTCTTCTGCTGCAATTTTGAACAAATATTTTGCTCAATAACTAAAATTGAAAAAACTGAAGTGTTAATCGACTTTTGCTGCTGACCGTACCTATACCCACATTTTCGCCAGTTATGTTTAAGTTCCAGTGAGCCTTTAACCAGGCATTAATCCAGACTCCGGGCTTCTACTGACAAGTTTCAGATGGAAAAACCCAATAACACCTTGCTGTTATTGGATTTTTCCAGGGCAAGCCCTACCCGGGAATCGAACACAGAATATTGAGCTCAGCAGTAGCGTTTGCGACCACTGCACCAACGAGGCAGTCTGATAACTTACCGAATAATTAAGATTATTGTACATAAAAAAGAGTATTCTATTCTAATCTATTCTATTCTATTATTGTTTTAACTCTTCTTTTATTCTGCGGTTCTCCAACCCGGTACCTATCCAATCTTGTTAGAATCATTAACGAACCTTTCTAATCTCAATCCTGGGATACGATAAAATTAAATTACACTTTCAACTTTCATTCTAATCAAATGAAAATCATTTTAATCTAATAGTCATTGACATAATTGCTGAGCTCCTGTTCCGCTTAATTTTCAAGCATTTTCATTAATAATATCGTTGTCATATTAACGATATCTTTCTTTACTCGTCAAAGCAATTTCTTGCCAGTTCAACCGAGATAACAGCAATGTTGATGTTTTGCTTCATATTTTTCCACTTGAGTTAACATAACTTATATTATTTTTGGAAATGATATGTCCACGAATCAATGCTTGGTAGTATAGACGCCAGCACATCAAGCTACTACAATCTGTCCTTTAATGGATTTTCAACTTTATCGCTAAATCATTAGGTTCAAGGTTGGTTGAAAATTTAACAGTTTCGGTTAGCTTATAAATCCATTGATAAATGAAATATCTACGATTTTTATCAGCGTTGTAAGGATATTGGCGCGTATGTAACCATGGATTTCGTACATGATTCTGAACCCCGCCGATGAAATTTTTCCGCTGTTCCATACATTTTGACCGCATAAATATTGCGTTTTTCAATGTAACCGCAGATTTTTTTTTTGTAATCAATTGATAATTTCTAGGCTCTAGAATCCTGTGCTAAATTCATGGTAACAGTTTATGCATATACCCTGTATATATGTAAAGTTTATTAAATAAATCTCTTAAAGTTTGATGGATCATGTACTTAAGCATTAAAAAGATGTAAACACCTGATAGAAACTCAATTAATTATTTTCGAATGAATAATCTGGATCGGAGCCCCGACGTGACTTAAGATGCCAAACTCATTAGTGCACGTTAGATATTATCTGTGCCGTATCGGCCAAGCAATTTATGAGGGTCATCCGAGAGAAATAGGTCACTTTGGCACTCCTTAGAGACGGTATATGGATAGGTTATCTAATTAATATGTATCTACTTCGACCAATTTATAGCCGAAATGAGAAAAATACACAACATACCTTTTGGGCGATCAGTGCGTAAATTCAAAGATAGCTATAGATAGTTTCTATATTTATGTCTGTAATATATATAATGTACATAATAAAGAGTATTCTATTCGGTTCCCTATCCATTTGCATAAAATTTTAAGACCTAATATAACTTAGCATAATTTTGTTCGGCATAATTATATTTTCGCATAACAGCTTACGCATATTTTTTTTGAGCATAATTTTTCTAATCATAATAATGATTAAGCATAACATTCTAAAGCATAAATTTAGCATGCTCATTTTATTTCTAACGACGTAAGGTCGACGGAGCCCCGCTGCCTGGGGCTCCTATTTCTGTCTGCAGGGTTAGAAGGAACCTAACCAAACCGAACCTCGGGTTGCCCCTAAAGTCGTTTAGTATTATGCAAATTAAATTTATGCTAAAACAAATTAGTCTTTAAGATGATTACCTATGCCAACATAAAATGTATGCCTAAAAAAATTATCATCATCATTTCAGCCGAAAGACGTCCACTGCTGGACATAGGCCTCCCCCAAGCACCTCCACTTCGACAGGAACTCGTTGGATGCGAGAAGCACAAAAAAAATTATGCCGAAGTATTATTATGCCAAAACAAATTGTGCCAAAATCGTTATGCCGAAGTATATTAGGATAAAGAACATTATGCGAAAAGAAGGGATCCCATTCTATTCTATTCTATTTTAAAATCAAAAGGTAGACACCATTTTTTGTAGCTTTATGTGCATAGGTTATCATGATCCAATAATAAATAGAAATCAATAAAGAGATTACCCCAGGTTATGACACACCAGCGCCAGAATACCAGCCATTTGCATATTCGAAGCTAAGCACCGGCGATCCTAAATGACTGAACGGATTTCCCCATTTCCACTTTATTGGCTCGGTCGTGAATAAAAACCGGAACAGTCTCCGTGGTTTCCGAAAAAATAATCATTTAACTCGTGCACAGGGCACTTAATGCGGATATAGGCCTATAAAATGTATGATTGATACAAATAATGTTAGAAATCCATTTGCGAATGTATCTGTTTCGATAAAAGCTGGAGTTTTATAAAACAAATCGACCAAGTGATAATTAAATCGACCAGAACTGTTAGGGTACACATTTTTGTAAAAGTTTATCGCCTTGTAAACTTAAAATTATGATTTCCTTTCAGTAATACCGTTAAAATGCCATTTAGAAATACATACACATTGGTTTCAACCATTAAATGATGGTTGTTTTTTTAAAGGAAAACTACTTTTTACCTGTGAAGTTTCGCTCGATAAATCTGGCAAGTTATGGCTAGGGACAGCACCCTAGCATGACGTGAATGCACTACGTAAAGGTATCGTTAACTCGAACGATTTTTTAAACAAAAAAACATCTATTCTATAGCATTTTGATTTACATTTTTACGACAAACACAAATTAGTTTCACTTAATAGAATGTATAATTTAATAATTATAATACTTTATGAATAAAGTCCTAAAACTAAGTAAATATTAAATGCCAAACGTATGACGTAACGCTTGATAACAAATTTGGTTGCGAGTCACTACGTTCGTAGCCGAGGCCACTTCCAGTTGGCGAGCGTACTTTACTCATGTTATCTTTGTAAAATATTACTCACTCAGTGCGTGGTGTGACTTTTGCGCTGTGACGTCTTGCGAATGCTTGTGCAAGGAGGTAAAAAGAAAAAACTAATGATTGAAGAGCTTCTCTCGCGCCGGTGAACCGTCGACCAACAGTGTTCTCAGAATAATAGTGTAGTAAGCACTTGTACTCAATACAGTTTATTTTAGCACTTGTTACTATTATAGTTTAGGTGCACTTTGGACTACTTTTAACTTTGTAAATCAGTAGTGATTTTAGCGACACGTCTGCTTTGTAAGACGTCCCAACGTTGGATATTCTATAAGACAATACCAGAGGGCCTAGACAAAGTGATATTCTATCAGCGATAACGATGATGGAAAATTCAAATACCGAAAACTACCGAAAAGCTAATGTGAAAAGCTAATGATGTTGATAGTCATTGTAGAAATACGAAGCGCTTTGAAAGCGATTGCCACTTGTCCAGGTCCTCAGGTACTGTAGATATCTAATAATGCTAATCTAGCGGCTTTACAAAACCTCACTGTCGAAACACGATTAAAGGGGACAAAATTTAAGACCTAAAGGGGATCTAAAAACCCTTCTAGGCAATAAGAATGCAATTTATAAAAGGGACTTAGCCAATACTCACCTCTGGTACGGTCCCGTATAAGGATTAGTTTGTGACAGATAGGTACATTATATATATCGGCTTTAATAATATTTTCGGTCAACCCAGCTTAGAAACTTAATCTGGTATTAGGTAATTTGGACCTAAAATACATAGATCAATACGTGTTTGAAATTCTAAGTAAATAATTGACTGAAAGTTTTATCTAAATTTCTCTTTGCATAGATAAGATAGAGTATGCGATAATTATTTAATATCTTAGCACGCAGTTGAACTTAATAAACGGCTTATCATATTTTTGAATAGCAAAATAAGGTCATTGATCTTCTTAAAAAAATCTTAAATTGTATTGAAGATGAGCACTAAGGAAAGATTTTTGAAAATTAATTCCCAAATGGGGATTAAATAGGGGATGAAAGTTTGTACAGTCGCCAGCACATCAAGCTACAACAATCTGTCAAATTTCTTTAATAGATTTTCAACTTTATCGCTAAATTGTAAGGTTCAAAGTTGATTGAGAAAATTTAAAAGTTTCGGGTAGCTTCATGTGCTGGCATCTGTACCTATATGGAGGTCCGCCATTTTTTCGATGGCAAATTCTATCGGCTTGTTTATGAAATAAATTAAAATTAAAACCTGTTTCGCCGGTGGCCTAAGTAACATACAAAAAATCTCTAATTAATTCTTATTGACCGTTTTTGTAATTCGTAGGCGTAACAAACACAACAGTCTTAGCACAAAACCAAAAGATTCCAATCATCATGGATTCCCATACCAATTTAACCGTATTTTTTCCGCAAATGAAAAGTATCTACGGCTTTTTGAGAACGAATACCCAAAACATTTTAAATGGCTCTCAATAACAGTAATCCTATACCCAGTTGTGTTCGCTTGTGCCTAACGTCGTATTGATGAAATTTCGATTCAAATACGATTTTAACTTGTTTTTATAGTCTTTTTATCTCGATCCCGCGCGCCCTTTACTGCGGCGTGTTGGACTATGCAATTGTCACAAAAACTGTGACAATGTCAATGTCAATTAAAATACGAGTATGTACTATCACAGTCAGAAGTCGACTTGCAATCTCACAAAACTATGGCATAAGACTATTAGTTGTACTTATGACCTTCTTCTATAAGAACGTTTGACAACACTACACATTGGCAACTTGTTGCCCGCTTATAATTGTCATTACAAATTTCAATAAGTTAAGTAAGTGTTACGGTGGCCAAAGTGGTTAGCACTGTGCCTCGCATGGCGAACGTTCGGGTTCGAGTCTCACATCAAACACTAAAAATATTTTTTAAGTATTACATGTGAAATAAGAATGCCGAGTTGCTAACAAATATTTTAAAATATTCCACAACTAAACGAAGATTCTTTCGTTTTACGTTTATTTTCAATCTTAGCGTCGTTATTAAAATATGAGGGTAGATTTCAAACAAAGTGATAAGTCCACTTTGTAAATCTACCCTCATATTTTAACTACTTTACTAGTTTACATACATTATTCTACTATTCGCTGTTGTTGGTTGGTGAACATAGTAAAGGATTTCTTTTGTCGTTGATGTCAAAATTTTATTCATTTATTATCATATTATAATAATAAATTACCTTTATTATAATATCTGTTTGTTCAAAGTAATTTAATAAAATAAATTACTAAAACATACAAATAATAACAATTATATAAAACATTAAAAAAAAACTGGCCCAACTAGGATTCGAACCCGCATCTATCCCGATCACATTAGCGAGTGCAGCCTCATTACCGGTCTAGCTAATGTTAACTTATATTCACCTGTTGAAATTTTGCATTACTATTAAAAAAATAATCAGATATGCGATAAAAAAACAAGTTACTGATATTGTCATCCTTGTCTAGCATTGACCACATCTATGACTACTCGTAGTGCGATGCTACACGACGCTAATTTGTTAGCGTTGGAACATGACTCACACGATAAAAATATGCGTATGTGTGTATAGGCGCCGCAGCTCGTATAGCGCAGGCGATAATGGTCATTGCGATGTAAGTGGACTTCTGGCTGTGATAGTACCTAACGGTACAAGGAAAATCTCTATAGCGTCAGTTTAAATTATTTAAAGTCGAGCTTGCTTTCAATGAAAATATTTATATCATTGTAACTTACTAATTTACTTCATTAATACAGTAATTTACTACATACATCTACTTTAAATAATGTAAACTGACGCTATAGAGATTTTCCTTAATTTTCCAGTTTTAGCTGACCTCGCTTTGTATAGGTTTTTCGTACATTCAGAACTCACTGCGGCGCTTTGGAATAATAATATGTAATTGTCACAAAAACTGTGACAATGTCAATGTCAATTAAAGTACGAGTATGTACCTAACGGTACAAGGAAAATCTCTATAGCGTCAGTTTACATTACTTAAAGTCGAGCTTGCTTTCAATGAAAATATTTATATAACGGAGAAGACATGTGTGTCTCGTTATTATCAGCCATATTTAAACTATTGTGGGCGAACTATGGGTATAGTGTTAACCAACACTATACCCATAGTTCGCTCGCAATAACCATTGCGCAATAGAAAAACGGTTTGCAGTTCAAATCAGATTATAATTTCACGAACAATTTAATCACACTAGCAAATCACACACTATAGGTACACGATACAACCAGATACGGAACTCGGGACAGTTTCTGACCACATGTTGTTCGTTTGATGTCCGATGTCCAAGAGGGCTCCACATCGTTCTGTCGCGCTGTTGCCGACCCCGCACGAACTCAGGCTAGACTCTGTCAAGCGCCGCCAGATGGCGCTGGCGTTCCGAATAGTCAAACGAATGACCGGATGCGACATATATAATTGTAACTTACTAATTTACTACATTAATACAGTAATTTACTACATACATCTACTTTAAATAATGTAAACTGACGCTATAGCGATTTTCCTTGATTTTCCAATTTTAGCTGACCTCGTATTGTATAGGTTTTTCGTACATTCAGAACTCAGCTTATACTGGTTGTGTATAGTTTGAGCTTTATGTATAGCTTATAGCCGTGTGTACATGAAATACATAAATTGTCAACACAATCCACTTCTTGACGCCAGACACACTGCCATCACCATATCTACTTTAAAATAATGTAAACTGACGCTATAGATATTTTCCTTGTCCCGTTACTTACTTTAATTGACATTGTAATTGTCACAGTTTTTGTGACATTTGCGTATTCCAACGCTACGCAGTAGTCTAGTAGTAGTACTGAATGTCTAGTATAATTGAAATTAAGGATATTTTAGTTCAACGTTAAATAATTCAAAAATTAAAAGCGTTCAGAAAACACGTGTTTTGTAGCTAGAACTACAAACTAGGATGGGTGTAAATATTGCCTTATGGTTCTTCTTCTTCTTCTTCATAACACTCTAGCTAGTCAGAATGGTCATGATTCTCATTTCGACGGTTCCCCGGCTATTTGATCTAAGCGACATTATTTGCGAAATTGAGTTATATATCAGAAAAAGTCGCTGATTCCAATAGGCTAGTTTCCTAAAAAAATCTAATTAGTCCGTCAGTTAGATTATCGAAAAATAATGGACCCATATTTTTTCTTTTGTCAATCAAACAAAAAATGACAAAGATAAAGCGCGTCAAAATTTGGGAGTGGGGGGTCGTGACGTCACGCCGTGCTAAAAATTGTCGCACAGCGTGACGTCACGACCCCCAACTCCCAAATTTTGACGCGCTTTATCTTTGTCATTTTTTGTTTGATTGACAAAAGAAAAAATATGGGTCCATTATTTTTCGATAATCTAACTGACGGACTAATTAGAATTATAATTTTTTTACCCAGGAAACTACCCTTAATAAATATTATGTATAAAATATTATGTATATAACTCAATTGCGCAAAAAATGTCGCTTAGATCAAATAGCCGGGGAACTGTCGATGTAATTTCATGTCTAGGGGCTGATGTGATTAGCCTCACGATTTCTCGCCTTATGGTTAGGTGGTACCTTTAACTTTTCAGATCTAAATCTGAAAATTATTTAAAGTTTGACATTCTAGGCATTCTGGCTATGAAAACAAAAAAAAAATACGTGTGGCACTCGGGGACAGCCGCGGTAACGCTATTGCATAGCATTTTTTATCAATTTATGCGAGCTTTGTACAGTCTACACGCATACGTCTAATCGCACGCACACAAACACCGTGCCGAAGTCTGCCGAACTGAAACGACGTTAGACAATGCATGGCTTTCAACGCTGCACCGCTGTGCCGGTCGGAGTGGGGGGTGTTAGGTTTATTATCGTTACGGAATTTCTTGATTCGGTCGCCGCGCTCAAAGATCGCGAAAAAAGCTAAGCAATAGCTTAAAAACAATAACTAATATGATACCGATAACATATAAAACAATAACTTACCGCTACAGCTCAAACTTAAGCTTGAAAGTTTATAGGCTAGAACGTAACCCCACTGTAATAGTTAACTAACTTCAAGCGATCTAACCTAGCTCTAGAGTTAATAAGAAAGTTAATAATTCAGCATGAGTTCATATTCTCTCATTATTTCAGTTCGTTGACTGAAATAATGAGGTAAATTTAATAATTGACGAGAATTTTTTAAACCCCTAATCAGCCTATAATGTTCCCACTTCTGGGACACCTCTCTTCAAAGTCAAAGTCAAAGCATTTATTTCAAACTAGCTGCGCCCCGCGGTTCCACCCGCGTAAATGTCGATCCCGTGGGAATATCGGGATAAAAACTATCCTATATCCTTTTCCGGGACTCAAACTATCTCTATACCAAATTTCATCTAAATCGGTTCAATGTTTTAGGCGTGAAGAAGTAACAAACATATAAACACACACACACACACTCACAAACTTTCGCCTTTATAATATTAGTGTGATAGGCACATAAAAGGCACTTTTGAACCTCAAAAATTATCTTAAAATAGGATTGATTCTAGTCGCCTCGAGAGGGAGTGGGCTGTTATCTACCACGTGGGTCCAGTGCAGGTCGGTGGTTCATTTCAATGCTGAGTAGAAGGACGTGGAATCAATTAAGTTAAAGTCTAATGGAAAAATCACACACTGGACGTCAGAAGTGTGGTCCTATTGAAATGAAATAAGTTTATTGAATTATTCTAAATACGTATTTAATTTGCCTGATGTACCAAATTGAATTTGCAACTTCCGGCTTCCCTCGGTCCTAAATTAAATTAAACCGTGTTGGTCTTTTCTTTTAAAAAGTGACCTTAAAACATAATAATTGGCAAAAGCAAAGTAATGTTAGCAAATAAATTGAAACACGAACTAATTTCAATTGAAACCCTCATTACCAGAGGAAAAATAAGGGTAAGTAATGACAGTTTTTATTAAATTGTTAAACTGTCTTTGAGAACTTCCTCAGTGAAGGTAGTTCATTTTTATGAC
Source organism: Amphipoea oculea (assembly GCA_945859645.1). Classification (NCBI taxonomy): domain Eukaryota; kingdom Metazoa; phylum Arthropoda; class Insecta; order Lepidoptera; family Noctuidae; genus Amphipoea; species Amphipoea oculea. The sequence goes on from OX243876.1 coordinate 11,458,520, forward strand.
TGTTTACTATTCTCATATAAAAAAGGTTAAAATATGCTTGAAGATTGAAAACGACTTATCGAGACCCGTTGCATAGTATAAAGCCTATAATGTTCCCACTGCTGGGATATAGACCTCAGGTCAGAGTTTTAATCTACCACGCGGGTTCTGTGTGAGTTGGTAGATATTATCACATATCTTCGAATTTTTGATTCTAGCACCTACCGCGTTCCTCGCGATTGGTTTTTCAATCGCCGTTTTGAGAGATGTGGTGATGAAATTATTTACACAAAGAAAAGCGGTTGCCCGCCTGGGGCCGAAAGGTGCTGGAGTGGCGACCGCGTTCCCGAAGACGTAGTGTTGGAAGGCCTCCCACAAGGTGGACCGACAACCTTGTAAAGGCCGCAAGAACCCGCTGGATGCGGGAAGCACAGAATCGGTCGAAATAGGGGTGCTTGGGGGAGGCCTATGTCTAGCAGTGGACGTCTTTCGGCTGAAATGATGAAGCGCCTGTCTGAGTTTGAACCAAACCTGCACGACCTTCTTTCTCCTAAGTCGAGGGCGGCACTGAAAATTTTGGGAATCAAGGAAGTGACACAACATTACTATTTAAAAATGTATTTATTGCTTTTCGAAGTATTCTCCACGAAATTTGACACATTTTTCCATACGATGGAACCAATCATTGAAGCAACCATTCCATTCGGAAGTTGGGTCTCCAAAATGGCCGTTTTGTAGGCGTCCACAGCTTCTTCAGGTGATGAAAATCTCTGTCCACGCAATTTATTCTTTATTTTAGGGAAAGTAGAAATTATTAGGGCTTAGGTCGGGGCTGTACGGCGGATGGTCTAATAATTCTATGTTTTCTTGCTCTAAAAACTCTTTTGTTCTGTGCGCGGTGTGAGAACTCGCATTGTCGTGATGGAGGATGATGCGGCGGTTGCAGTTCTCTTTACGGAGTTCAGAAACGACCTGCGGCAAACAAATGCTAGCATACCATTCTGCATTAACCGTTCTTTGTCCCTCAAGAGGAATAGTCGTAACATGGCCGGTTTTGGAGACAAACGTGGCCACCATTTTTTTTTGCAACACTCCGTGAACGAACAATTTTTGTTGGTTTTAACTCATTTTCGAACACCCAAACTCGTGACTGGTTTTTTGTTTCGGGTTCGTACGCGTATATCCAGGATCCGTCACCTGATTCGATGTTGTATACAGCATTTGAGGATCCTGCGTGGAATCTTTCGAGAGTTCTGACGCACCAAGTAACGCGAGCCGCTTTTTGCTCTTCACAGAGCGAATGCGGTATCCATCGGGAAAACAACTTTTTTACACCTAATTGTTCATGCAAGATTATTTGTATTTGACTCATGCTAATGTCTAAAGTTGCCTGAATTTCGCGGTATGTCACATGTCGATCTTCCTCAATCAGCTTACGCACAGCATCAACGTTTTCTTGGGTGACTGCAGTTTATGGACGACTTTGACGGGGATCATCACTGAGCTTGACACGTCCACGTTGAAATTCAGCAAACTAGCGATAAATTGTGATTTTGGCTGGGGCTTCATCACCAAATGCAGAAATCATCCGGTCAACACACTGTTTTTGTATTAAACCACTTCGATAATAAATCATCGCTCTTGAATTTTCTCGAGTCAATTCCATTTTCTCAACGACTAAACAAGTTTGACAAAACCTTGTGACAAGACCGAGAATCTTTTTTAAAATAAATAAATGGTATTCGATTTTCAAAACCAAGGAGTTTTCAATTAAAAAGATTTTAATATGACAGGAACAGTGGAAATATTCCATTCCCGATACTTTTAGTGCAGCCTTGTAACGGTCGCGCGTTACCACTGGGCCACCAATCTCGACTTATTGAGGCCCGTTGCATGTTGAGGTAGAATTCAATATTGCCAAGCGTCTTTGACGTTTCGCCGATAGTTTGAATATTCAAGAAGCCTAGCTTTCCCTACGTACTTTGGGTGAGCGACAAGTTTCAGCAATTTATTCACTATTGAGGAACTGCATCTGGAAATAAAATGAAATCATGCATTCGAATACAAGTGAGGCATTCAACATATTGCGAATACGACTCAAAGTCAATTCTTATATTATACACTTTTGCTTGCGGTTTCGCCCGCGTGGCGGTCGGAAATTATCCCCGGTAACATACCACCGGAAATAAAGTACTCTTCGTGTTAATCCAGGTTATAAACTATCTGTGTGGCATCCAAATCCGTTCAGCCGTTTTTGCACCAATCCGGAACATACAAATGCATAAACGGACAAACATTGCTTGTTACTAACAAAGTTTGGTAAAGTAATATTATTAAGAGTAAGATATCTTTTTTGCAATTACTTCTTTATAATGTAAAGAAATAATGTTACAATAAAGAACATTGAGTTAATAAATAATACAATAAGTAAATCAGATTCTAAAAAAAAAAAGTTAGCTTTTAAATGCATTTTGATTTAACATTACCGCAGTCATAAAAATAAAATTTACCGTAAAGGCAACGCAAGAACACAAACAAAAAACTGTTTACAAAGTTCCTCATAAGAGCATAGTTTCCTCAAATGACACCATAATTAGAGTGCTTTTCAAATCTGTAACGTCCATTCCTTTGCTAAAAAGAGTTATACAAATGCAGTCCTCGTTAAAATAAGTGCATCTCCGTAATTGGCACTGCATTTCACGGCAGAATGCTCACGAGTGATTGTAGTTTGCAAAAGAATCGCAATCAAAGAGCGTCTAGTCTCTAGGGCAGATTGCTATGCAAATGTTATGATTACTTCGTATAATGAACTTTAAACTATCTCACAACTTCCGCTAACATATCAGACTATACTTTATACATTCTTCTTAGAGTAGTCAGATAGGAAACGCCGACCTCATCTAGTTTTTAAAATACTTACTGATGTTTTTATCGCCAGATAATTCTATCGGAGAAATAATTTTGAATTTTTGACAATTCTTCCATACAAAAACTGTCACACGTCAATTTTATTCCACGAATAAAAATTATCTGTCGAAATAAAATCATTTAGTCTTGAGTTATGAGAAGACGGCCTCGTTCGTCTAGTAGTCGCAAGCGCTGCTGCTGAGCATGAGGTCCTGGGTTTGATTGCCGGGTCGGGCAATGTGTTATTGGGTTTTTCAATTTGGAAATTTTCAGTAGCAGCTCACCCCATACCGCATACCTGGCGAAATGTTGATGACCTCTGCCTAACTTTTTGTGGACTACAGGCGATGTTATGCCCTTTATGAGATTTATCAGTATAACCAGACTAGTTTTTTATTTATTTTACTCCATAAAGGGCTATCTCAAAAAGGATGAGCTAGACATATTTGGAGTATGAAAGACCTTACCCAATCTAAGTTGAGTGATCTGGTGACTTTTATTGTGAGCAAGGTCGCATGTGTCACAAACATTTTTTATGACTGATTTGGCTTATTAATATTTAAAATGTACCAGATGAGAATGTATATAAGCAACATTTTCTTGCTTGTTTTGATGGTGTATAAAAAATGTTTGGCCTTGGTAACAATAATTAATTCACCTATACAAATCCAATTTATATGCATCCATCTATTGGGCTAAGCTACTCATATGACGCAATCAACAGCTGAATTATTTTCTTGATATTAATAATTAATATTAAATTTACCTGGCCTCATATCCTGGCTTAATCCACTAACCTGCACTGGGCTAGCGTGGTAATGGTGAATTATGGCCCACTCTCTCTAACAGAGCGGAGGCAGCTGTGTCCCAGCGGTGGGTACATTATAGGCTGATCATGATTATGAATGTGTCTCGACCATCACAACAGAAAACTCATTGCGCGGGTGGGTCAAGGGGTCTTGATTCAGAAAGCAACTAGTCCTGGACACGGCATGCATAGTGAGGAGGTTCCTCTCTCTAGAGCCCTGATCCAGCTGATATTTTATTTTTATTTTTAAATAATTTTTTTTACAAAATATTTGAAATATAAACAACATGTATTGTAAACGAAATAAAGGAGATAATTTTAATTGAATTATATTGTATATGCTTTTTAATAATTCGCATGTAAATACCCATCATTTTCCTATCATTCACTACAGCGTAGAAAACATACTTTTATTATTAATTTTATACTTTTTGCGCTTCGTTTCTTGTATCCCCTTGATCCTGTCTGGGTGGACTGAAAAAACCCTGACGCAAGGATGGATGGAGGAGGATGTTCTTAATGTGTTTACAGAGATTTATGCGTGGTATGTTCTAATTTAATTTGGGCTTCCACCTTATTTGTAGTCATACTTGAATTTATTGAAGGTTATGTAGATGAAGTTTAACTTGTGAGTTGTTAAATAAAGCTTTTCGGATGTTAGTTCTTTCTAATGTACTCTATAACCTTTGTGCTCACTAGGTCCTTTGAAGTAACCATTGATGTTATAAAAGGAATGAGTTGTAAATATTATAAAAACTACAAAGTAGGTAGGTTTGAAAACTGTCGTACAGAAAAAAAGAATTGAAAATCATAATATCAAAAGTCATGAACTCATGAACCGCAATTGAAATAAATATTTTTCACACAAAACTTGTAAAACCTTCTGATTTTATTAGTATCAGCCGTCAAGCACGCACCTACAAAAATGACTCTAGGGGCATGCAATTAACATCGCATCCATTGAGATCGTAGGTCATATCTAGAGATAAAACGAAAGTTAGGAGTAATGGAAGATGTATAAAATATTTTTTTTTTATTAGAATGACAAGTATGAATTCTGGAGTAGGTACTGCGCCGATTGTTAAAAAATCTTTATAGTCTGTGAAAGTGTTGTTTTAATTTTTTTAATGCGCATTTTCTGAAATTTTAGAATACCTATTATTGTTTTCTGTGCCCGGATTATTGGAGACATTTGATAATTCTATGTATGGGAAGAGAACTTTGCCGTGGAGTGGGATTATAATAGGCTGGTTTTATTACTATCTTTATTTCTGATAAAGTTCATGCTATGATAAATACTTAATTTTTTGTCGCCATACTTCCACGTGTACCCCGCTTTAACAGCGCATCGACAAAAGAAACTAACTACAAACGAGACGACGCGTTCACGAAAGTAAAGACAGGTCGCAAGCTTATTGCCTAGGACCTTCACAAAAAGCTTTTCAGTTGCCTCTTTCAATTTGCCTGGGACGACAACACTCCCGCAGCGTTCGTAAAAATTCAAATTCCTTCTACTGTAATTTTCAACTCTACATGCTACACAATTGTTTGTTTGGCTTTGACAACCAATTATCATCTTGACATCTCTTTGCTCTCTGTATAACTATAACGCAGTATGCCTGAGTCGCGTTACGCGAATTGTGAATGAAGGTATCTGAATGGAGCCTGCTAATCTGATGTAACCTTAACTCCCACAAAGCATTGTCTGTTGATAGAACTTGGATATTTCGCTGAATTTTTTCACGTGACACGGACGCAAACTAACAATTTTACACTTCGTTTGTCCTCGGAATTAAAAGCACGTGGTAACAGTACGCGGAGCGTTTTTTGTTCTATGTTGTAAACTTCTTCTCTTCTCTAGCTCTGTGTTTTAATATTTTAGTAAGTAAGCAAGGAATGGATAGAAGAACGACCTTATGGAATTTAATTAGGTTACTGTGACATTGCCTACACTTTGTGATATCCGATCCATACTTCCATACTTATATTATAAATGCAAAAGTGTGTCTGTCTGTCTGTTACCTCTTCACGCGTAAACCGCTAAACCGATTTAGATTAAATTAGGTGTAGAGATAGTTTGAATCCCGGGAAAGGACATATTAAAGTAGTTTTATCCCAATATTTCCACGGGATCAACACTTATGTGGGTGAAACCGCGGGGCGCTGCTATTTAGAAATAAAACTTTATTTTCAGAAATAATGGAGCAGTAGGTAGTCACTTTAGTCACGTTCTCAATTTATTGTCAACTATATTTCCAATTCTAGGACATTCTAATAGTGTTACACTTTAATATTATGTCCTGCAGTTTCATATTATAAAACATTTGGGAGAGAAGAGAATACGTAAGCTCGAAATTTCACACCAGGCGACAGTTACGGACAGGAAACAATAAAAGGAGCAACGCATCCGACAGTAAAATTTAAATAAAACACTATTCCTCGCAATAGTTCCAGTTCCATAATACAGAGTTAATATTAGTTTTCATATTCGACACAATAAACGTCATTGATGAAATAGAACAAACGGATGGTAGTCATTCGATGAGATCATCTTCTGCCTTTTCCCATTTTTGTTGTGCTCGGCTTCCAGTCTAACCGGATGCAGACGAGCAGTACTTTACATGGAGCGACCGCCTATCTGACCTCCAGAACCCAGTAACTGGGTAATATGAAACCCCGTGGTAAAACTGGGTGTCAGACCTTCAGGCTTCTGACGACCCGTAACCACTGTCAAAGATCTACGAATGACAGCCGGGATCAACGGTTTAATGTACTTTTCGAGGCACGGATAGGTCTTGGTATTTAAAGATGGTCAGTCATCTACGGACGATCCGCGGCAAGCGTAGCAATCAATCAACCCGTGCAGCCGTTATTATAACTTACCCACAAGCCCCTTTTCGATGAGATATCTACCCATGAAAGAAAAGGTCTAGTCCATCAGCTGTTACATTTCCCATAGAACTTCTAAGAGAAGCTCAATTCACTAATAGATTAATAATACAATTATACAATCAGTAATTTTATACGTTAAGGAAGATTTCATAGACAGCTTGAAAGCTAAAATTGTTCTCACCATTCCATGAAAAAATCTTCAACGTTACATTTTACAAAAAAGTCCTGCTACGTCTGGCGATTCCCTTTTTAACAAAAATACCCGAAATGGGCCCATGTAATGCGGCAAATTTTCATACGCTGTAATATCCCAAAAACAGGTTGTGATTCTGTGAATCGTGAGAAGACACGTCTCAATTTGGCAAATTACAGTCCCTTGGCAGAGCAGAATTCGAGACAGCTATTCTATAAAGATACGTAGTAAGTGGAAAGGATTTACTCGGCGTTGATAAATTCCGAGTTATTTGTATCACATCCTTACACATTTAAAGGGGCTTACTGAGAATTGTTATTTGACGTAAGTAATACATCATGTTCAAAATTACCGCTGTCAAGTTTTGTATATAGGATTGTAATCACGGTTGTGGAAGTCGGAAGATAATTTTGTGTGTAAGTTATTTTTGAGATAATGTTTTCAAAAGCGGGTATGTAATTGTAGATAATTGATTGCTTGATTTCTTTAAAATTAATTTTTAGTGTTAATTTAGTTCTGGAACTTATTTTATTTAATTATATTGTAGTTTATCCCTCATGTTTGGCGATACCGCTTTGATGATTGGTGCGCTTATGTTATTGATAATTTGTCGTGTATAAGATCTCTTACTGTATTATTGTATAGCTAGCCGTGAAAACCTATAATTGGCTTCATGTTTCTTATTCCATTGTATTTATTGTATTTATGTTGGTGTTGGTTTTCCATGTGATATATAAATAAATAAATAATATTCATTAGTTCAGTTGAGGAGGTAAACCTACTTGTTAGTTACTCAAATCAATTATAGTAACTACCTTAGTTTTTTTATATGAGCGCAAGTTTTTCTATTACCGTTGAATCATGAGCATTATTTCACGTAACTATATAAATAAAAGACTAGCAGTGTCCCGCGGTTTCACTCGCATAAGTCTCGATCCCGTGTGAGTATTGGGATAAAAAGTATCCTGTGTCCTATCCCGGGACTCAAACTATCTCTACACCAAATTTCATCTACATCGGTTCAGCGGTTTAAGCATGAAGAGGTAACAAACAGACAGACATACTTTCGCGATTTTCTTAGGTATGGAAGTATGGATTCGTTTCAGCCACTTCACTCACAAAACTTTTCTTTTTTCTTCGTATCAATGACATACGTTTTATCATCTTTAGAATCATCATCTTTCTTCTGCCCTTACCCCAATTTATTTGGGGTCGGCGCAACATGTATTTTTCTTCCATACCTCTCTATTATTCGTCATATATTAGTCACCCCATTTCTTACCATCTTTATTTTATTTAGTCCATACCTTTTTTTCCGATTTGGCATCTTGTATGTGAACATATATATTATTGGATCCACCAATAATATTAACTGGGACTTGGCCTTCAAATATTTCTTTGAATCAGCTACGGGTCCCTCTTCCACACACTCCCATAATTCCTTATGTTGTAAATATGCTTTTACGCCAAAATTCCAACTACACCAGTTATCACGGCTAGTAAGTTTTTGAATAGATAGCAACAAACTGTTCGCTGACATTTTTAACAATTGCTGAAAAAGCTGAAAAGTTTAAAACCGGCAACCGCGTGTAGCTTTTTGAGGTTATGTCTTCTTGGTCAATGTATTAATTTAAACACGTGTTATTTTTGCGGAATATCTTTACACAGGCGGCCTGGGCCCATAACCTGTTGAAATAAATTGAGACACTCTAGACAATTATTTAAAATGGTACCTATATTAAAAGTGAGAGAGGGAGCTTGTGGCTAAGTAATAACAGCCGCACGGGTCGATCGATCAGGTTAAGCTACGCTTGCCGCGGTTGGTCCGTGGATGGGTGACCATCTTTACATACCAAGACCCCTCCGTGCCTCGGAAAGCATGTTAAGCCGTTGGTCCCGGCTGTCATTCGTGGATCTTTGACAGTCGTTATGGGTGGTCAGAAGCCCGAAAGTCTGACAACCAGCCTTACCAAGGGCTTGCCTATCTGCAGTCGCTCCATGTAAAATACTGGTACTCAGCTGCATCCGGTTAGACTGAAGACCGACCCCAACGTAGTTGGGAAAAGGCTAGGTAGATGATGACCTATATTAAAAGAGAGGAGCACATCATTGACAGGACATATTATAACGGATTGATAGATAGAATAAGAAAAGCCCATTCCAACTTATATTCCAACAGAATCTAACTGTTTATTATCATATAACATCATTTTTTATTTTATTTTTAGCAAGTTTGTTTGCAGGGCAAAGGCCTCCTTTTCACCTTGTTTTTTTTTTCATGTACTTATTTTTATTGTAAACCAATTTTATTACGGTTTCGTTTTATCAACACAAACAAAATGAAAACAGCAAACATTTCCTTAAAACGGCAAAAGGCACGATACCCTTCTCGGTTTTACAAATGTCGTACATTTTTTGGGAAGCAGGCTAGCAAGTTGCTTGCGTGATACAAACTAATTATTCTGCACATGAACAGAGGCCACAACAAACTTGTTCGATTCCCTCCGAGGGCCACATAATGGCTAATTGAATTACCCCTAAACTATCTCCCTCTCGACAGTGGGGTATTATGGGTAACTTGGTTAGAATATGTAGTGTACCACTTAAAAGTTTTGCGGTAGTCTTTTTCTTCGTGGAGTGGTAAAATAATTTCCAGCGTTCTCATCCTTTTTCTAAACTTTGCAGTAATTAATTTCCAGCGGTTTTTTTGAAGTGAAAACTTCTTTAGCGGCGTTGAACACTTTTTGTAATGGGTAAAAAATGTTAAACTCGCGTCAGGGCATCGCGTCAGGACACGTGACCGTCAGGAGAGATTTCCCCCCCCCCATCTCTTTCTACGGCGGCGCCAACCGAAGTGAACCAAGTGAGACACGACAAAGATGGCCGAAGAAAATGACATTTGACGTACAAATGTTTTAAAAGTCAGTTTCGTAAACAATAGTACTTCGAGGAGCCGCAGTTGTATTTAATTTATTTTGAAATTCTGTTTAACCAATTTAGTTTATTATTATATACCTACCTACAATACGAAATAGAAGCGACGAAAAATATAACGAAGCACATTATAGCAACAAGAAATACTGTGGGACATTGCTGCTTTTGTGTGAAAACAATGCTTCCGTGTCGACCTCGGAAGTTTACACCCTGCAGGGAGATGCTCCAGTAGGGTGTGGCTGTGAAGCTATGTTGCAAAACATGCTCCACGTCCTATCCTGCCTTATTTGTCCTACCCAAAACATGCAGTCAAAGTGACCTCTGCGCTGCCACCGACGACAACGTGGAAGTGGCAATATTTTGAGCCAACAAGATCTAAAGTAAAAGAGAAGAAATTTAGGGAGTAGTTCATTAATAATAAAAAGCTTGTATACAAATATCAGTTTATTTTTATAATACTTGTACGCACCGGGACTTACAGCTTAGTACGGCTGTTATTCCAAATGCATACAGTGTGGCTAAGTTTGTAACGATTGAGCCTGGTATCTATGGTTACCTCACCCTACTGATTATAAACCTACAGCAACTACTTAACACCCTAGTTATCCTAACACCCTAACCTATCATACAAGCCTACGGGAGACCTACGGGAACAGACAGAATTTGGGTAGGAATAGGGGTTTGTGTACGTTGTGCAATGTGTACACAGGAAATAGTTTTGTCATTGCCGGTCCCACAGACTCATAGAACTGGTGATGGCTAAAGGTGTCTTGGCCATAGTGAGAGGAATTATGGAAGATGAATCAAACTCTACTCCAGCTTGATGACTAATTTATTCATTTACTAATTACTAATTTATGTGGAACGAATGTATGTCGCTCTTGATGCTGACGCTGGCGTATGTAACTCTTGCCTGTTCACGGCTGAACAATACTCTAAACTCTAATTTGGCTTCTAAAACTTGTGCAAGCAGAACAACATTTTTAAAATGTTTGCTTTTCATTTGCCATCTGTGCCATCTCTTCTGTAGGCCGTTTCATTTTCTGCTATTCGTAGTGAAGCACCATCCATACTAGTCCTATTGACCTGAAATACAAAACTAATGTTATAAATTCTTTCTCTTCATTGTCTTATTTATACTGATTTAATTAATCAGTAGCGGCATCAAAATAACAGTCATTATTATTCTTATGGCGGGTTTTTTTTGTTACAATGAGTTTTGTATAGGCAAACGAAGTTCTTCGTAAAATTGTAAATTGGATAGGCACCTAATTCGTAAATCATGCCAGGCTGCCCCTGTTTAGCGTTAGTGTTTGTGTCAGTGTTTTTATTTTCTATTATGGAGACCTCTCCCTGACCAATTCTTCCAAAAAATCTAAGGATTAGAAGCAAAAGCAAGCATAAGTATAAGAAATTGAGAATGTTTACAAAACATAACTTACTTTGAACACATTTTAGCTGTAACAGTAGGTACACACCTTATCCTCCTCCAACCAATATTCAATTCTTTGCCCTTTATTGCAACTAGTCTCCGGTCTTAATTTCATTTATTTTAAATACAAAAAAAATATTTAAAAAAGTTTTTTAATTTGACACAAATACAATATCAAATTCATTCATTGACATATTCAATTATTCATATTGTTTCCATGACGACCATGACGTTGTCGCGTCAAAACTGTTGAAACTGTAGACAATAAATTAGTTTTTCATACGTAATAATGTCTATGGACACAAATATTCGGTTCGTAGACAGATATTCTCGTATGCATATCTGTCTACGAACTATATATTCATTATAATGGCAACATGTAGAAGTTGTAGGACATTCTAGTTATAGAACGTTTATGAAGCGTTTATGAATACAAAATTGTATCGAATGTTTTAAAGGCCTATTGAGCATTTTAACTAATGAATGGTTTAAACCTTCAATAGGCTTTTTTTATGAATAAGACCGAAAGTGTTTAAAATATGGAAATTGAACAAAGTGCATCTATTAATGAAGAAAGTGACGCAGAAATATTGAAAAAAAATGAGTAATATTAATTAAATTAATAATTGATTTATTTCAACGTTAATATTCAAGTTTTCACTTCTGCCGGCACTCCCGGAGTGCAACGCGTCTTTTTTTTTTTTAACTTGTTATGTTTTTATTTGTTACAGATTATAAATGAAAATGTCTGCTCTTAAAAATAGCAAGCTAGTTAAGCTAAGTACGTAACATATGGCTCCGTTCTAGTAACTAAATATCGTTTGTAAGCTCAGCGGTCCAAAGCGGCATTACCTATTAAATTAACTAAGTTTAGTATTAGGAAGGTTTCTTACGCCCCAAAACTAAAAGAAGCTATAACTAATATTTAAGTATTTTTGTCTGACGAGTCACACACATGAATGCCATTAAATCTTTTTTGTCCTTCAATTTCATGCATAAAATCTTAAGACATCATTACATAAAACATAAGCAATTTGTCACAAACAAGTTAATTTTAAATTAAAATCTAATAGAACTTTTAATTACCACCTGACGTTGTCATTTACTGCGTCTTTGCTCATAACAAACATTTTACACTTAAGCTATAAAATGCTCGTGAAAATTTTAACGCTTAACCTTAACACCGTTTTAGCCTTTCTTTAATTAAAATCTGAATCATCTTAATTCTAAATGTGGTTATAATGGCGAGAAGATTGTCCAAAATACTTGAGATTACAGATTACGAGTACTAATAATAGATAAGTCTTTGAATTATTAGGACTTGGGTTATGTTCTTGCCTTTGTTTGATAGAATATATGTCTATTAGAAGAAATTGTGAAGATAAAATGCAATGTGATAATTATACTAGAATGACCCAGTCTACATCAACTGGTAGCCAACAAAGATCCTTTATTGAATTTTGTGAAAGCTAACGTCTGTCCTTTCTATTTGGGTGATGTAAGAATCAAAAAATAATTTTATTTAAATTAGGCTGAGAATCAGCTCTTTTCGAACGTCAAAATGACTTAGGACAGTCCCCCAAAACGCCCGCCCTTCACCGCCTCCTAGTGCTTTCGCTGAGAATAAGTGGCGCAACAAACTACCCAGCAGCACATGCAGCCATATAAGAGATAACGTACGAGTAGATAATGCAAACTAGTTATTTTATTCGAAAAAAGTAACTTAACGTTCAGTTATGTCAATCATAAAACATCATTATTTTTTTATCCAAAAATAAGAATTGATAAACTAGTTTACAAAGACACCCTTTCCAAAACCATTTGGAGCAATATATCAAAAGCAATAATGCTCAATCAACGAGCAGTAAAGGAATTCAGACTGAAACACGTTCCAAACGGATCGAATGTTGGCCAGACAAACGAGGAATGGCTTGATCGAGTGCCACTACACTGGTGTCCTGTAACACTACATAAAAGGATACTTGACGACAATTTGTCGTTGTATACTTTTGTGCGACGAAATTGAGCAACTCTGTGTGGGTGTCGGTTCAAGTTGCTTGTCGAGATTGGGTTTTGTGTATTTGAATTGGACTTTTATGGACACCGTTTTGTTTTCCGATAAGAGACTTACGTTAAGCACAATAATCTAATAACTTTAGTTTGCTAGTTGTAGCAATGACAACTAGTAAGTATTAAAATTTTAATGTTGTAGGAATTTGCGTAATTATAAAAAAAAAAATATAAAAGTGTATTATATGATTATGATTATGTAATTACTTATTTATTTATACAATAATAACAAAACTCAGATTATAGTAACATTAATAAATTAAAATAATAAATATATTAGGAGTCAAGTTGTAGTTTTCCAACAACAAGTCTAAATTAGTCAAATAACAAAACACTTGCTGCATTGCCACGTTGAATGGCAATGATTGGCAATGCAAATTATGTAATTATAAAAAACTGTAGGTAAATGCTATATTTTAAGTATAAACTTCCTCATACATGATCATTGATCATTGACAAAGAAAACAGATACAAGACCTACATAAAAGTAGGTATTGCAGTTATTTATCTTCCTATCATTACTCCCGACGAAAGGAATTGACCGCCCGTATTTGCCGACCGTGATGTATTATGAAAGTAGGATCAAATTTGCTCAACCAATGTTTTTTATCTGTATTCATGAATAAAACAACAGTACTCATTTGCGCGAAACATGTTTACCCTTCAGATGTTTTCGGTAAATGTCTAAGTTTTGTAAGAGCTTTCCAAATGAAATGGAAGTCAAAGACCGCTAAATTATCACCTTCAGCTTTAACGAGAGATCTAAATAAACTTATGTATATGAAAATTTAATGAGTAAAAATATTTATTATTACGATAAAATAATATATATTTATTGTTTATGATTCAAAATACTTCAACATTATTATATTACTTTAGTGAAGCATTTACCTTTGAATAAAAAAATATTTTCCAATCACAATAATGGTGTGGAAAAACATTCGATTAAAATGTAAAGCGATGTTAGAATCCTACCTACATACATAATATTTTGTAAATGTGGTTAGAGTAGATTTCAGTAAAATGTGAGCGTGACATAGACAGAACTACACCTCACAAAATAACCCTTAAGCTAACAGTCCTATCAATTCCCACATCAAAGTCAAGCACTTCAATCAGGTAATATCCGAACACGGGTAATCGATTACCCGTAGAGCAGTCCCCTTTTGAATCCTGTCCGAATTATATCTGTAGCGTCGATTCCAAAGGGAAGGTATAAACAAGCAAGCCCGGCCGTGTTTGTCCGCAAACACAACAATGGCCAAACAACGGGTGTATGTACTCACATACATACCTACGTATAGATACTCACTTACACGTCATATTAGGTACTTAGGTACCCACGTAAATGAATACTGAATGTCATTCGATCTCGCTCATGAGGTTATGAAACATAACATAATCGGCCTATAATGTTCCCACTGTTGGAACACAGGCCTCCTCTCAGTGTAAGAGGGAGTGGGCCATAATCCACCATGCGGGCCCAGTGCGGGTTAACAGATGTCACATGTCTTCCTCACGATGTTTCCCTTCACCGTTTTTGAGAGCAATGGTGATGAAATAATTTACACAGTAAAGACCCTGTCTGGATTCGAATCTGCGACCTACAACTCGTAAGTCGCGGCCGGTACCACTTGGCCACCACTGCTCTCATCATTATGGAACATGCGATTCAGCAGTTAGGTCGATAGTTTAATAACGAACAGTTTCATTTAACCAAAGTCTTGAGAGAGAGAGAGAGTCGGATTGCGAATTTGATCATACGCGACGAAACGATATCAAAGCTATAGTAAAGTAAAACTACAAAAAAATTAATACTTTAACTTTCAATATCCCCGTAAAGGCCGCTGCACACTTATAACACCCGATGCCATCCCACGCTTACTTATTGGCCAAATGACGAAAATAGCTCAACGAGACGAAACATGTGGCCAATGAGTAAGCTTCATTGATGTCGCGTAACGTGGCGTGTTATAGTCTGTTTCCGCCTTAACCAGTCGGTTCCCTGGAATGATTAATAACAAAAAAATACTGCAACGGGCAGAAGGCATTATGTGGCAGTGGGCTAGGTGATGAGTCAGCCAGCTTCACGAACGAAAATTTTCGCAAAAATTTGTCTGAAAAATTGTCAATCGCGGGTAAACTGCTGCGATTGGGTATAGATCCATAGAAATAGGCATAGAAAATATTAATTGTCAGTAAGCAGGTTCACAGGTTAATAACTAGTGAGTAGCTTAAAATACTACCTATAGCTAGGTTACAATATATTTTGCGCTAAATCTAAATCGCCTAAAGTGCAGCTTAATAAGTTAGACGTTGCCTATTCCGAATTCGTGTTGGGCAAACTTTAGGAATTGTACCGTATTTCTCCGGGAAAATTGAGTTGATGTTTAAATTTTAATTTATGTTGCTTTTAATCCAGTAGGTATTACTCCAAACTTTGTAAGTAAATATGAATATTAAAAAGTTGCCTTTTATTAAAGTAAAAATTAGACATTTTCCAGTATTCACCTATCTAGGCGTACCTAGATGGTGCGAAAAAATATAATGTAGACGGAGATTAGATGAGGCAATTTCATTTCAATGCAAATTCTTATGTTGCAGTGTTACCTTTGTAGGCGAGTACTTTTAATCACCTTGCGTTCTTTAAGCAAATATGAAATCTACATAAAACATGAACTATTTACTTCATTTCCATACATCAGCTCGTTACAAGTCAGTGAAACATTACGATGTCACAAAGTTTAAGTGTAGAAACTGAACCAATGGATTTACTCGGTCAAAGTTAGACAATAGTGTAACTATTCATGTTTAAATTTAGCCGAGGTTCAATTGAATCCTATTGTGAATGCCGACAGTAATAGAAGGACCATTTGCTATGAAGTTTTTGTATCATTTTATGAATGAGTAGCAGAGGTCGGAGCGATTATCTACTTAATGTAATTTAGTGCTTCTTCTCACGAATTTGTAACCATATGTTCTCGTGAATAAATACTATTTTGCGGTAGCTATCTAACTCCTATTTATAGGTATACCTAACTTACTTATTTCTAGGAAAATACTTACAAGCTAAAGCTTCTATTGTATAAAAAGGTCGACTATATAAGAAGCCCACGCTTAATAAAGTATTGGTACTCAAAGATGAGTGAGTAAACGGGCATCACAATTGCGTTATAATAACCTTTTGAAAGAAGGGTACTCAATTAAAATGAGGGTACTCTTAGCATTTTTATGAAGGGGTTTTTAATATGGGTCATGATCTCAACCTTTTGAACCAAGCAATCTAAACACTTGACCAAATTCCTGGTAGATTGTGAAAATCTTTATTTCATTAAACTGGGGATTTCATATGCGTCACAATAGCTTGATGTTCATTTTTTTTGCTGTTATATTTAGAAGGCTTTTGTGATATTCGAGTACACAATACTCACTTATGAAAAGCTGTATGCAGGTATATATTAAAACTAGCTTCTGCCCGCGACTTCGTTCGCGCGAAATTTCTTATTCCCTCGACCCATCTCGTCGTATTGCATCACTTGCCCGCGTCTCCTGCTCTATCACTTCGTTTCCTCATAGCGCTTTTGCTTAGCTCCTAAGGGTCATAGCGCGACGTTAAAGAGCCTATAGCCTTCCTCAAGAATTGGGCTATCAAATGCAAGAAGATTTTTTCAAATCCGACTGGTAGTTTCAGAGATTACCCCCTACATACAAACTTACAAACTTTTACCTCTTTATAATATTAGTATAGACTAGCTTCAGCCCGCGACTTCGTTTGCGTGAAACTTCTTGTTTCCCCCGAGCCACCCCGTCGTATCGCATCACCCGCCCGCGCTATCACTTAACGTTCTTTTTTACTTTTTGCTCGGCTCTAAGGGTCATAGCGTGATGTTACATAGCCTATAGCCTTCCTCAAGAATTGGGCTATCAAATGCAAGAAGAATTTTTCAAATCCGACTGGTAGTTCCAGAGATTACCCCCTACATACAAACTTACAAACTTACAAACTTTACCTCTTTATAATATTAGTATAGATGAAAATATTGGACACAAAAATACTTTTGTTATTTTGCCGACACATTCCTGATTTGTGCGTATTTCACCATCTTGGTTAATTAGGAACGGAATAAAATATCTTATTGGAGCTAACTACTCGTAACATTTTTCAAAGAAATTTTCTCTCGTCAAAGCCAAACTACCTCAATCAATGTGCCAAGCCTTTCCTAACTTTATTAGGGTCGGCTTTTCCAGTACTTTACATGGAGCTACTGCCTATCTGACCTCCACAACACAGTTACTGGGTAACATGATACCCCTTGGTAGGACTTTCGGGCTTCTGACTACCCGTGACGACTGTCAAAGATCTACAAATGACAGCCGGGATGTGCTTTCCGAAGCACGGAGGGGTCTCGGTATGTTATGGATGATCACCCATCCTCGGACCAACCTCAGCAAGCATTGCTTAAACTTGAAGATTGTCCCGTGCGACTGTTATTAATTTAGCCACGAGCACCTTCAAAGCTAAACTACCTTTGATCAATAAATGCAATAAATTGAGACCGTACCAAGAATATCATGGGTTCACGTTACTCGAATTAATGGAATCGGTTAAATCTGGTACGAGTACTTACCCATTTATATTTAGTGAAAATGTCAAACAGAAATGTTTCTGGCTAACGTTGAAATTACATAAATTGGTCGTTGATTGATAGGTCGTGTTTCAATCGCATGTTTCCCGAAATCCAAAATGGTTGAAATGTTAGAGGCTCTTCAGCAAAAGTACTTTGAAATTACATGAAAAAAAAGTGGTAAAGTATAAAACTTTCGTGTATGCACGTATTAAGGGTTTTATTCATAAACGTGGTTTAAAGTTAAGAGACGTTTAAACGTCAAAAATGTCTGGTTAAACAGTCGCTAATCTTAACTTAGCTTTAAGTACCGTTTATAATAAAGGGGTTGATGTCTATGGTTTATTTGTAGAAATGTAGGTAGGTAACTTTATGAGTAAAAAACGTAGGGTTTTAAAATAATAAATCGTATTCTGGGCCGAGTCCAATTAGATTGCTATTGACACGTTGAGAAGAAGAAAATAATAAACCCGGCTTGCTTGTATGACCAGATGTATGGACGTAAACGAAGCTAAAAGAGTGTATATGGATCGTAGCAGATAGCGTTCCTGCCTACCCTCATGGGAAGAAGGCGTGAGTTTCTGTAAATTACTAGCTGCGCCCCGCGGTTTCACCCGCATAAGTGTCGATCCCGTGGGAATATCGGGATAAAAAGTAGACTACATGTGAATCCAGGGTCATAAGTCATAAGTAATTTATTTCTTAACAAAATTCATTGTGTAGAAAAATTATGATGCTAAAATAAAGAAAAATAATAATAACAATAACTAATTTTTACAATAAAAAATAAAAAACTTAAATACATTATATACATTATTGTCATATGTCAACTCATGAACTCTTCAATACTATTATTATAGTATTGAAGAGTTCATAAGTTGACATATGACTCTCTAAACCTCATATGACCTCAATAAATATGTCCTTATTTGTTTTTGAATAAATTTGCACTAGTTATGGTGTTAAATTCTAACGGTAACTTGTTGTATAACAAGACGGATTGATATCTCGGACTATGTCGAACCACTTTTAATTTTGGTTGAATTGTATAGGGCAAGTCT
Source organism: Amphipoea oculea (assembly GCA_945859645.1). NCBI lineage: Eukaryota > Metazoa > Arthropoda > Insecta > Lepidoptera > Noctuidae > Amphipoea > Amphipoea oculea. The sequence continues at coordinate 11,477,421 of OX243876.1, forward strand.
TTTCTACGAGTACTATGTCTAGCTTGTCGTTGCTTGGTGTCAGCTACCTCCATACAATATTTTATCAAAATTGGTCCAGCCGTTTGAGCGTGAAGAAGTAACAAACATATAAACATACACACACACACTCACAAACTTTCGCCTTTATAATATTATTGTGATATAGTGTGATTTGAACCCTTATTATTGCGTGTACTTTGTACAGACGCCAGCACATCAAGGTAACCGAAACTGTAAAATTTTCCCAGTCAACTTTGAACCTTATAGTTTAGCGATAAAGTTGAAAATCTATTAAAGAAAGACAGATTGTAGTAGAGTTTGTACGGTCAGCATCAAAAGTTGATTAAAACTTCAGTTTTTTTAATCTTAGTTATTGAGCAAAATTGCTGCAGAAGAAATTTTTTTAGGATATATACTCTTGTCTATTATGTGAAAAGCTAAAAATCAGTTTATCGAAAAAAGTTGTCAATTTAATAACACGTAAAAATGATAGTGTTAATCGACTTTTGATGCTGACTGTACCTACACAAAGAAGTAAAGAGGGTTTGTCGGTACAGACAGAATCACTTGAAATTGTCCTATAAACATAATACATATCATTGACATCGTGGACCAGCAAATATTGGTATTGACACCAGGGTCTTATTGATACACAAACAGGCACTGCTGTCTCACACAGTGATATACCTAACCTACATTGTTTATTATTTGAAAGGGACTGATGCCTCCAAATATTTTTAGCTGTTTGTTGTATGAATAACATCCCAGCTAGATGGATCGACGACCTTAAAAAGATGGCTTGGACACACTGGATGCGGAAGGCGGAGGACTGGGGGTTGTGGCGCAGCCTGGGAGACCTGTTCAGCAGTGGACTGTGATAGGCTGAGTTGATTGAGTTGATACTTCACAGACTTACCTCATCATCATCATCTGCCTAGCCTTTTCCCAACTATGTTGGGGTTGGCTTCCAATCTAACCGGTTGCAGCTGAATACCAGTTTTTTTACATAGACCTCCACAACCCAGTTATTGGGTAATACAATATCCCTTGGTAAGACTGGTTGTCAGACTTTCGGGCTTCTGACGACCCGTAACGACTGTAAAAAATCCATGAATGACAGCCGGGACCAACGGCTTAACGTGCTCTCCGAGACAGACTTACCTACTGATAGGTATTTATTCAGTTCAGTAGGAACTAATTACCTGCTAATCAAATTCTTGGTTGATGAAGTATGACGTCATAATATTGCGGAGTTAAAGTTCTATGACATCTTTGTCATTCAAAAGAAATACCCGATTTTTGATTTACACATTATAGTTTGTACATCCATCACACATAATAATTTTTTTTTTACTTTTATAGAAAACTAAAACAACGTTTATCTATTGTAAAATGTGTGCTGTGCAAATAAATAAATATACTATGATCCTTGACAAAGACAAAGCTGACGCAACCAAAGACGTGATTTTATGACCGAGCCAGAGAGTTGTAATTGTCCGTTAACACAGATGTGAGTGAGCCAGTGAGAATCAAAACGTAATAGCGTGTTAGCTCCTTTCCTACGAGCTGTAAAACTTGGCTAATGGAATCAGACAGTCAGAGCGCTCGTAAACGATGTCTCGAATTGTGTGTCACTATCTGGTGCCCACTGAATGATCCTTTATGTATTAGAAGAAAGAAAAATTGGGTCACAGAAACATGTTCATATAAAATGGTAATTTGACTCGAACTTTGATCAAAAGCAACAATCATGTAACAGAACTAGTTGGCATCTGCACGATTGGACCGCAACAAGAAGGCTTCCACTTGCATGATGCTGTACTATGAGATGCCCACAGCACAGCGCTGATTTGCACCAACGTGGTCACCCAAAAACGAGGTACGGAAACCAAGTCAGGTATTTAATACAGATTAAACAAATAGAGTATAATAAAATAAACAGTATCTAGAATAATATAATACACCTAGATATAAAAAGCATAGGTAACAGGCCTTATTATAATTAAATCATTGTTTACAAAAAAAAAGACGGGTTGCACTCCGGGAGTGCCGGCAGAAGTGAAAACTTGAATATTAACGTTGAAATAAATCAATTATTAATTGAATTAATATAACTAAGTTTTTTTCACTATTTCTGCGTCACTTTTTTCATTAATCGATGCACTTGGTTCAATTTCCATTTTTTGAAACACTTTATATACACGAATTTTACGAATACACAGCAGTGTGGCTACTACACAGACGGTCGAGCCATCAGCTGTCCATCAGATGTCCATCCACGTCCGCGTCCGCGTCCACCATCACCATCACATCACATCACATCACATCACCATTGCCATCGCCATCGCCATCGCCATCACCATCGCCATCACCACCGCCATCATCATCGCCATCACCATCACCATAGCCATCACCATCGCCGTCACCATCACCATCGCCATCACCATCGCCATCGCCATCACCATCGCCATCACCATCCATCCATCCATCCATTATCGTGTCTCACTTGGTTCACTTCGGTTGGCGCCGCCGTAGAAAGAGATGGGGGGGGGGAATCTCTCCTGACGGTCACGTGTCCTGACGCGATGCCCTGACGCGAGTTTAACATTTTTTACCCATTACAAAAAGTGTGCGAAGGGCGGGCGTTTTGGGGGACTGTCTTTTGTAATTTTGACGTTCGAAAAGTGCTGATTCTCAGCCTAGTTTGAATAAATGACTTTTGATTTGATTTTGATTTGATTTGTTCAACGCCGCTAAAGAAGTTTCACTTCAAAAAACTTCATCCGAGAGAATATACCAACTTGACGCTCCTACTACCCCCAAAAGAATACTAACAACCGTCACACGGGGAAGACAAGACCTGTCAGATTTTCAAGACTGACAGTTGTCTAGTTACAACTATTAGAAAAATAAACTCGGTACGTTGGTGAACAGTAGTAGTTCCTCAAATAAAATAGAATCCAATAAAAGTATAGTTAATTATTCCCAGAGCGTTTTCGATGTTAGCTATCCCAATTAAGCCATTGACATGAGGTATAATAACCTTTTTAAATTTTCATAGGTCCTGTTTCCTGTGATACAGTTTTTCAACTAGTACAGAATACAGAGGATCTTTTCCACTAAATATATGTACTGTATTGCATTGCACAGTTTTTGCTTATTCATCCATTTCAAAACTTATAAATTACATTTTAAAATGCTTGTATAAAATAAATTAAAAATTATTATAATTATAACTATACATTTTTTTTTCTTGTCTTTCAGGTCTCGAGAAAGAAGCTCCAGACCATCCTTCATCAAAAGTCAAGTTTAAAGCGCCCTAGACCATCTTTCATGAAAAGTTAAGTTTAGGACATAGAAGCACGTGGCGCTTAGTGGCCTTAATCGAAGAGGTGCTAATTACCTACGGTGAGCGTGAGCCATCTATCTTGCCAGAGTAAATACCATAGATCATCGTGACCTATTTTCCTCATACCACGTGAATACGTTCAATGTTTGCCTTTTTTCCTTGTAAATAATCTTTAATAATAAGGAGATAAAATTGGTTTGCTTGTAATTTTGTATGTAGGGGGTCATCGCTGGAACTACTAGTCGAATTTGAAAAAATATTTTTGCATTTGATAGCCTGATTCCTGAGAAAGGCTATTGGCTGCTTAACATCACGCTATGACTCTTAAGATCCGAGCAAAAAGAAAAAAAGGCAGAAAGAAAGCAAACGAAAACGAATTGATAGCGCGGGCAGGTTATGTGGTGCGACGTGGTGGGTCAGGGGAACAAGAAACACGCGGGCGTAGTCACGGACAGAAGCTAGTAAGTATGGTATATAATTACTAATTTTAGCAACAAACATTATTGATTGATCAAAATAGAATCACCTGAATTTTTGCAAATACAGGCAACAAAAAGAAAATCTCCCCATCCAATAATACAATCCCCTTCCACGTAATAGGCTTGCCCCTTGTTACATGGGACTTATAACTTGCAAAATGTGACTGTGAATGTGTGTGAATGTGTGTGTGTGTGATGTGTGTGTGTGTGTGTGTACTTCAGGTACATACCTGCTTATCCCTTCAGAGAACTCAGGCATGATGTTATGTGTGTGAAAAGAAAATCCAATGACACGCACAACATTTCGAGCAAAAAAAGAAATGTGTCCCTATTCTGGAGTTCTTTCTATTCATTGATGTAAAATATGTCTTGGCAGACGACAATCAATTCTCGACGTGGTCTCGGTGAGGCGTGAAATAAGTGAGAAACGTATAATGAGTGTACCTTTCCCACGATACATGCAAATAACTTTTTTTTTTCGTGAACCGATTTAAGGTCATGGCACACTATACCGGCACCGCAACGGCACCGCTCCACCCAACAATCAACTTGTCATTCAAATTAGAGCATTAAATCATGTGGCGTATAGTATATTCCATAAAGTCAATATTAAAAAAGCCAGCAGAGTGCAGCCCGCGTGCTTACAGCCGACCGCGTGCTTACTGCGCGCCGACTCCGAGTCGCCAGCGACATTAAGAAAACGTTCAAGTCCTAGGCATGTTCAAAATCACAAATGCCATATAACAATTGTGTTCGCGGTAACAGCAATATTGCACCCCGCGGCCAGCGCGCGGACTGCGAGCTTGCATATCGCGGACGACGCGTTGCTGGCGACTAGCCGTAGACTAAATTCGAGGCAACGCGACGCCGTGCTGCTGCTGTGCAGTTGCGGTGCCGGTATACTGTGCCATGACCTTTAGAATGATTTAGAGGACAATCAAATCAAATTTGTGTCTACAAACCTAGTTTTAGATTTCAAGGTGGTCTTACAAAGGGAGAAATAACTAACTGTCTGGGTGATTCTCGCTGACCGAGTCTGGCATGGACATTATCGCTTCTTGATGGTCGAAAAACATTCCTTGTGTACACGTGCCTTTATACATTTCTTACCTACTTATTTAGATACGCCTACATTAGGTACCTAAAGATGGAGTACTTTTTTTTTTTGTGGATGGGAAAGCGAGTGGAGCGGAAGGGAGTGTCAGACTCTTACTGACTAAAACACACCCGTGTTCCTTCCTTAGCCCTTTATGTTCCGTACTAAGATGGTATACTTAACCATTTCTTTTTAAAGGTGTTTTGATGTATGTGAGCTATAAGGTAGCTCTCGTACATGAATACATCATGTCATCATTTCTTTTCATTCGGCCATGCATTGCAGACTAGAGACAAGACTCCCAGAATTTTCATTAAGTTATGCTTATAGCAGCAATACTATTAATTGTGTCTAGTGGGTCAAATTATAATAATAAATTAGTTAGTCAAACTTATCTAGACATGATAAACCAAAAATAAAAATGTTTTGTTTTTTTTTGGGTCATTTACCACATGTCTTGCAGTTACTTTAAATATATATAATATCTGTTTAGATTTTTTATTTTATTTTATCGTGTTCAGATAACTGCGGTCGTTGACTCCAAATAAAAATCATCAAACCATTTTTTTTTTTCGTTTAATACTATTAAAGATATCGATATCTATCACATATGCGAAGTTTCACTAGCTAATTTAATTTTATCTTATATTTTATAGCACATATTCTCCAACATTTACTCAACCCCAACAACAGAATACACCAAACTCATGCAACATCACAGTTTCGACGTAAGTACGCTCTTAATCAATCAACCGAAACTCCAATTAGAATAAACCAATTATACAAACAAAGCAGTAACGATACGCCACGCCAATAATAATAAGGGTAGGTATACATACATCCGTTTACGCATCTGGTGACCGGCACGGCCGTCACAAAGTACCAACTTAAGTACCTACATCTGTGCACGTGAGGAGGCAGCCTTTAACGAAATTACAAGGGATGTGGAGCCAACATTTGCTCAATGATAACGAAAATAAGCCTGGGTAATCGTAAAGGATCCGCATTTGTGTTTCGTTTCATTTTGTTTTTTTTTTATATCTAATGAAGATTTTTGGCAAAATATAAAATAAATTGTCCTTATAATAATGTTAATTAGAAAATCGTTTCTATACATAGTTATCGTAAGTGACTTTTGTGCTTCATAACCGTAGATATAGGTATCTATCTAGTCAACCAAATCACAGTATAAATATTGTGACCAAATTGTCCATTAATTTCATGCTAAAACTGAAACGTTTTTACCACAAAATGAGTTACTTATTCGCGATGAAACACTAGATCGGGTTATAAAATTGATGAAATAGCAGAGATTCATGTCAATGTCACAAGAACATTACATAACCCCCGTCGTCATGGAAGAAGACCTCTGGCCGCAGGACGTGGTGTTCCGTCGCTTCCGCGGACAAAAACCACGGAACAGCACAAGAAAAAGCTAGTGAAGTGAAGGCCTTTTTTTTAATAAAAATATGTGTGTTTAGGTTAAGGTATTTATCTATGGGCCTGAGTCGCCTGAAATAAATGAATAAATAACAGTTTTCCTTTACGCTACACAGCAACTACCAAATTAAGTAGTAGTGACGGTGACATCTCCCAAAACTTACCTCAAAATTGATTGTGGTGTTGTGTGGAGACTTTTATACCTGCATTCACTGAGCATTACGACCTGTTATGTTATAAAACAGACCGTTAACATAAAACGACGCATAAAATTCCCAGTTCTGTAGCTATTGGACGACTTACCTTATGACTTCGAATAGAAAGTTAGATACCTCGGTACTGTTATGTTCCCAAATGTTGGAAGTTGACAATATAGTAGAAGTACTGAACTTGCAGAATTTATCTGTTTAGGATAATTCGGAACTGTTACTGTATTGTGCTATGTTACAAAATGCTGGGACTCTTGTGACGTCGTAGTTCGTTTTAGTGACAATATGAAAGTTTGACGGTTTTCTTAATTTATAGGTATAGCTGTTCAACGCACCTAATCTGGGCAGAATGTAAGACGGATTGTATTTTATGAGAGTAACAGAATAGGTGTGCTTTCGGGCTTGTTTAAAGAGACCGACACTGTATCTACCTACTCCTAAAGGAAAATACATATGATACGTTGCCATTGGCCTTTCTAACGAAAAAACAGTACCCGTAAGTAGGATAGTAGTTAGGAGGAGTTATTATTTCATTTTGCTCTAGCAATATTTACTTTTCCGTACAACAGATACTTTATACTCACGTAACGTTATAATAAGACTAGCACCATAAGTATAATCTATTACCCTCGCGGGGAAACTGGCCTAAAGCAATATAAATTACCTTTCAAATACTTGCCTCTGGAATTTTGGTAGAATAAAGTCATGTTCTTGTTTCGGAGGAAGAGAAATCAGTCACTATGAAGTTTATTTTGCCAGAATATTTTATTTTTTTTTGCGTAATTTTGCGGTGGAAACCATTTATTTTCTTCTTATAATACACTATTTGTATTCCAAAGAAAACAGGATCAACAGGGTCAGAAGGTGCAGAGAAGCCTGCTACAGTTTGTAAATGAGGTCGTTAGGGCGTAGTGTCGATTGAGCCGCAATTTACTGTTCACAATGCAAAACCATGATTGTGGAAGTACGACAAAAAACTTATGAAACGCTCTTGGCCTAAGAATTGAACCCATGAGGATTCCACGCTCGGCAACCGCAGGTGCCTGTCAGAAAAGAGTTCACATAAAAGTACCTCAGAATTCCATTTATTAATTTTATTTGCCTTTTTAAAAACCCCAAATACGTCCCCTGAGCACAATATTTTAAGTTAAACAGTCGTTCCAAAATTCCAAAAGTCTACTAAAAAACTCGAACTATTTTCGTAATGACCTTTAAACCTTTTCAAGTCGTCAATGGTTTGAAGCAAAACAAACAGTCTATAGGAATACCTTTCACAATCTGTGCCCGGCTAGAGTCAAGCTTCTTCATTATCAATACAATAAGTACCTAAGTTTAATAAGACGCTCAGCTGAATGCTGTGTTCCACTTACTAACGTCATTAATACTTGGTTATGAGAATTGAATTCAATATTCAATGACATTTGTGAATTCAATTTCGATGTTGACTTTAGAGTTTAGAGCGTTGAAATGAATTGCGGTTGGATATTATTTTAGCTTATACTAATGGAATGTTGGACTTATTTTCACACATTAAAGCATGTATTTTTGTTGAAAAAAATATGTTTGTAACTTTTATACAACTTGTTTGAGGTATGATTTAATTTCGTTTGTAAATAACAAACATTTACAAAACAAACAATTGTATTAAAACTATCGATAATCGTCTCAATACTGAAACTCCTACTTGTTTAACATTTTTAATCATATCTTTCATTACACATGTTTCGACTATCATGTTTCTATAGGTAAGTAGTGGTACATTAGTCAAGCTTAACCTAAATAAGCTCATCATATCCGCCATGCGAACGACCTCAAACAAATCAGATCCCAAGTGGAACGTACTGAATGGATACCGGCACAGAAATTGACGTGGTGTTCAGCCCGTTTCAAATTCCAAGGCACTGGCTTGAATGCTCTTTCCCCTCAGCCGGTAACACTGCCCCCCTTCTTCACCCCTCCAACGCCTACAGAAATGGGTTCAATTGTTATAGACACCGGAAGCACCCGTGAAATAATCCGAGTAACTGCGAGCGTCTTATTATCACTGATAATATCCGTTGTCTTTATGTGATCAAACAAATTTAATGGTGTAAGTATTATGATGCGTGAAGGGTATAATTGGGGGAACTCGGGATTTGGAAGTAATTATGGGAGCTCGTGAGTATTTCGTGCGTGATAAAGCCGATAAAGGTCATATTGTTAAGATGGGTGATGATGCTGCTTCGACGCTTCGCTTTGAAGTATCGATTAAGATCTTTGTCTTTTCGAATATTATTAGGTTTAAGTATTTTTTTACTGTGGTAACAATGAAAATAAGGTAGGAATGGTCCGCTTACTGATACACCATAAGATTATACTTGAGAAGCAACTTACGAATAAATATTATCTACTTTACTCACTCGTTTACAGAAATTAATTCTATATCGCACTGACTTTTCCTCGGCGAGTTTCCACGCATAGCGACTGTTAGCAGCTTACCCTATCCATCTCAGTCCAAAAAAATCTCCAATAAATGGGAGGGTCAGCGAATTTGTTGGCGGCTAGACCAATAAAGCTTTGAAACTAAGTCTATTGTTAGGGTCGGTACGGCCAGCGTTTGATACTTGATCAACAGTTCGGACAAAGTGGGTCGGTACCCTTCTAATCTATTTCCTGCATAATCCTGCGGCTTTTGTAAAAATTGGATGTTAAATCTCTGATACATATTACTAAGGGATCTTTAGATGGATCAAGTTGTTTACAGTGAAATTGTTGTTCACTATGTGGATACTTTGTTATACGCTTATTTTCAAAGAGCATTTTCTTTGCAGTATCTTTATCCCAGGTTTTCTGATGCTGATGTAAATTGGAATATCATCACTGTTTAAGCATATTTGAGTTTCACTCCAACCTTCAATCAAGTTTTCATCATTAACCACAAGATCTAAAAACCCAACTTACCAATAAATGAATTCTGCAAATATTGCCCTACCTGAATTCCAATAAAAACTAGTTCACTGTCGATATTTTTAGATATTTCAAGAGCAATCTAGAGTCTAGTAGTGAAAGGGACCCATATCAACAACAACACACGCTAGCTGTAGGAGTTAATTGGAAGGCTCGGATAACCTAATGGTCCTCGTAGTTTCCAGCTAGGGGCCTCTCTATGCTTACTGAGTATTACTATCTCCAGGCCTTTGGTTATTGGTGTTTTTGTCTGAGTGGGACTCGCATGCCTAGCATTGATATCAGTTGGAAAATTATTTGGTACATTTGTAGGAGTAGAATTTTAACGAATTTTAGTGGAGCTTGAAAGACCGTTGTGGATATTTTCGGTCCCTTAAAGGTTTCATTATATTTTTCTACCCTTAAAATAGCCTCAATTACTTGTCTATGCTTTCAGAAATAACTCGAATGTCTAGGACAGCCATTTAATAAGATTAAGTGCCAAAAATAGCCAACCAACTTGAGCCATCATTATTTTTGTATTTATTCTTCATACAATTATTTCTGACCGATGCAATTTAGGATAAAAACTTCTTAAGTCAAGATTCTATTCAGTGGTTGAAAATATTCCAGACGAATCTTGAAAATTTATTTTCGTTTACTGATTTTCAATTCGTTCTTAAGCTTTTGGACAATTTAATCAGAAAGTGCTATATATGAAATATAGCGTTTGTTTACAAATAGCTACGAAGAAATTCGTTAACAATATTTGTTTCGATACGAGTATACCTAATATTTTATATACAGGATGTTACGGAAAGGGTATATCAATACAAACGGGTTGAAGAGTGTATCTGGTCTAAAATCTCTGTACAAAATTTCAGCTCAAAAGCATTAACTTTAAAATGCTTAATATTTTTTTTATTTCGACATCACGGCGCTGCACTGGCGCGCGGCGGCGGCGTGATGTGCGTGTACTAGGCGCACAGACACACTACAGATAATGGATAATGACCCTCGTAGTGCGGTGACACGTTTGTTATGATTTCAATTTAATAAACTATCGAAATAAAAAATATTAAGCATTTTCAAAGTTACTGCTTTTGAGCTGAAATTTTGTAAAGAGATTCTAGACCAGATACACTCTTCAACCCGTTTGTATTGATATACCCTTTCTGTAACACCCTGTAAGCAGAGAAATTTTGCCTTTTCATTTTGTTTAGTCAGCGATAAACAAGTGTAAGATGTTAAATATTTTGTCATGTTGACTCAAGGTTATCTAAATTTTTGATCCGCAGAAAATTGTTTTCATATCCCATATCTGAAAAATGTAATTTCGAAAACTTACAACCACTGAAGCTAAAAGTAAACATACCTTTTGGTGACGGATTCCGAAGATAGATTTAGTATATTAGTATATGCCATTATATACAGGGTGACAGGAACATTGACGCGCAAACCGTGTCCATGAATTCAGCACATGATTCCAAACCCTAGCGTGGACATTTTCGGTCAGTTAACAAAAAAAAAAAAAACTGCAGTTTCAAAGAAAAGTGCAATACCTACGCAGTCAAAATGCATGGAACAGCAAAATAAAATAAAAAAACACGATTTAAAAATTTCAACGCAGAGGGGTCCAGAATCATAATACTGATTCCATGTTTATAATTTGCGCGGCGATGGTCCTACCACCCTGTATTTGGCCAAGAAAAAAAAGGCCAAATGCGGCGATAAAAAGAAAAGGAAAAAATACTCGTATAACTATAAAATACGTAGAAAGGTCCCAACTCAATTATTAATCTACCAAAAAACACAAAAGCATTATTTGAGGCGTGGACAATAGTAAATTATTGTAACAATACGTGAGATAAATTAGAATTTCTCCACCGTTTCATAGGCTTACGAGCTCCTCAAGTCAGCCTTTCGCCGGTCAGTCGGTTATCCTTTTGTTACAAACGTGAACCATTAATCAGGCGACATTTCTTCAAGTGAAGTATTTTTTGGGTCAACAGACAAGATAAACCTTTTTACACCTATTCAGAGATCCTAAAGAAACTATGGCTTTGAAATGAAATTTCGCGAGTTTGGCGCGGAGATAAGTCATGGTGAGGAATATAAATCGTCGGGCTATAATTCAGAATGTAGTCAGCATCTTCCTGTCTATTGTAGTCAAGCAGTAATTTATATCACAGTAGCATGAACACATATTGGTCAAGTTAACGTTAATTTGGGTTTAAATTCAAGATATTGCCAAGTTTTAATAAAATCCAGGGCACGAAAAATAAACAAAACGTATTTTTTGGGACCTGTACAGGAAGAACACAAACTAAATATTAAACACACAAAAAGATACAAAAACAGCAGTAAATACCTATAAAAAAACAAAATCCTAGGCAGGGTTAAGGTGTTTACAGGTAAACACCTATTCATGTAGCTACCTGAATAGCCGGGTTGTGCATATATGTGTTGTTTTGCATATAACTCATTCATGTAACAAAGATAATTTAATAGGCCACTAGCTAAAACTCTGCCTGCCTCTCCAGAGAATGTAACTGTATCAATATTATGTTAAAAATATGTTTTCGTTCACATTTCCCCTTGCTGATATAAATATCAAGCCATATCGAAGCATATTTTAAAGCTGTGCTCCAAATAGAAGTTCTATATTGAAAGCTTCATGCGGTGATAAGTTGCCAACCATCCGCTTCGAAAGACTTAATAATAAATAACCAACACTTGACGCTTCCGATTTGAAATTTTAAACAGCTGACTTTTATTTCAGCACATGCGGAAATAAAAATATGGAAGCCAGGATACGAAATTGAGCTACAAATAAATCATCATCATCTGTCTAGCCTTTTCCCAACTATGTTAGGATCGGCTTCCAGTCTAAACGGATGCAGCTGAATACCAGTATTTGCCCTTGGTAAGACTGGTTGTCAGACTTTCGGGTTTCTGACGACCCGTAACGTCTGTCAAAGATCCACGAATGACCGCCGGGTCCAACGGCTTAACGTTCTTTCCGAGGCATAGAGGGGTATTTGTATGTGAAGATGGTCGCCCATCCATGGACCAATCGCGGCAAGCGTAGCTTCACCTGATCGATAGACCCGTGCGGCTGTTATTACTTAGCCACAAGCCCCTCCTGAGCTACAAATAAGTATCAAACCAAATTGAAAGGGGATTGGAGATTTTTATATGAAGCCTGGCATATCTATCTGTCCGCTTTTTTTATTGTTTTTCAAAATGGCGGCCACGCATGAAACCTATATAAATGGATAGCTGACATCAATTCAAACGGAAAACATAATAGGACCAAACCTCGTAAAGCGTCACATTTCCGAGATATTAATTTTCAAGATATTGTTTGCATTGATGCCAGTTGTCGATTTATATACAAAGTGTAAAAAATTAACCTTAAAAACTTTAAGAGGTGCTTTAGACCATCGAACTGAACAACTTTCACTATGGGACCAACTCCGAAATCACGAAAAAAAAATCAGCTGTTTCATACAAAAGTTCAATACCTACTCGGCCAAAATGTATGAAACAGCTCATTTTTTTTTCGTGATTTCAGAGTTGGTCCCATAGTGAAAGTTGTTCAGTTCGATGGTCTAAAGCACCTCTTAAAGTTTTTAAGGTTAATTTTTTTACACCTTATATATTATGTTATGTAGGTTTCATGCGTGGCCACCATTTAAAAAAAAAAACAAATTAGCGGACAGGCCTTCCTTCAAAGCCCTTAGTTTTAGAGATGACCTGATGTGTAGGTAAAGCATTTGACCTTTGATTACCTACATTTTAGAATTTGTAACAATTTCATTTGTTGAGTCATAGGTATACAAAAGTTAGAAAATCGCTTTGCAAAAATGCTAATACATTAGCTTTTTCCGCACACACTATTCAATATAAAAGTGTTTAAGAGTAATCATTTCCATCCATCATTTTTATGAATTCCTTAATAAACTACCTAGTTAATATTCATAGCATTTTATAAAGTACCTTGAAATTGTTGAAATATGTTGATTTTAGTAATAAATTAAGTGTTTAATTCTTGGAAAGCGGCAACCCATCCATCTTCAGGAAGTATTGTACACATCGCCAAACATCGACCAACACGACGGACGCTCGATCAAACTATTCTCTGCTGTTTTAAAATAAAATTTAACGTTAAAATACGGCTTGTATATTGTGTTTTGTATCTTGAAAAAAGCTTATAAATAAAAGTATGGTAAAAATATAGAACTAAGATAAATGGATATTTTAATTTGTTGTCGCACGACATAACATGTCACTTTATTATTTTATTACTTTATTCTTGTACGTTTAATTAATTTCATTATATTCTTTTATTGGGGAAACGTTATTGTTTATTTCCATCCATCGCCCAACGAACACCATTGCCCTCACATAACATAATCAGCTTATAATGTTCCCACTACTGGGACACAGGCCTCCATTCTTTTAAGAGGGAGTGGGCCGTAATCTACCAAGCGGGCCCAGTGCGGGTTGGTAAATGTCACAAGTTTTCAAATTTTTCGCTATTAGGCCACCACTGCTCCCGCGCTGCATAAACGCAGTATTTAAATTCAATATCATAGTTAATTTACATTCCACTAGTAACCTTTTTTCTTGCTTTAGTTGATTTTTGGGTGATATAAAGGGTCATACTTAGCTAAAAACAGGCCTCACTCAACAGACAGCACACGAAATACGCCTTGAAAAATAATCATCTGTGAAGTTAGAAACGTTTTAAAGAATACCTACATAAATATCAGCAACGTCCAATAATGATCGAACCATACTGTTCATACAGATCGTATCTATCCATAATTATAGCTGTTGGCACATAAGTCAAACCATCAAAATTATTAATGTATCTCCACTCACCATTATACCGCACGTAAAGCCCGAGACCGTTATATAAATTGTGGCGACAATTCAAACATGAAATCAACAGTGACTCCCTGACCACACTCAACTCTGGAACGATTCCAACTTTTCCTAGGATAAACGTCGATGGTCGGTGCTGGCAAAAAATCTATCATATCTGTGATTTACCGACATTCACTTGTTATAAATTTTCAGGAAGACCTTTTTTGCTGGACAGCGCTGATGTTGCTTTTCTTGGTGTTTGCTAGTTGGTTAATTTAATTGATTTTGTTGATACGTTTTTTTTGCATATATAAAACATTTAATGGACACATTTGAATGAAACTGAAATCCGCATGGAAATCCATTTCATAGTTATGAAGAACAACGCAGTCACACGATTTTGCCTTGGTTGATTTAATTGATTTTCTTAGTACCTACGTTTTTTTTTGTATTTTACCAGAATAATGTAGTTCAGAGAATAACCCTAGAGTCTAATACAAAAAATTTGGTTAACCTATCTGACCGTGCGTACTGTGGAAAACAATAAGGCAGTAATTCTTTACATAATTTTTGATTGTTGGTAAAGATACGTTTATGATCTAATTATACACAAAGCCGATTTATTTATTAAATTAAAATACCTACATAAAAAAAGAAAACTAATTCTAATCACAGCTGTTACAAATAAACGAGAATAAATATTTATGAAAGGCGTCGCAGATAACATTACCTAAATTGTTATTATGTAAACAATAATTGCTGGGAATAATCGTATTAACACACATATTAATCATTACGAGCCTACGCTGTGGCATTAGCATATTATATCTTACAGTTACGCGTATAATCATGCAAAGTGCTCTTACGTATAATTATTAAATCCTGTGGAACATTGGAAGTACCTACATAAATGGCACAGCTCAAAAGCTATGGTGCGTTAAATTACATTTACGTCATGATCTGATCGTGGCTGCCTTAGAGTATACTACTGTAATTATATACTCTAAGGTGGCTGCAATCACATTAGGCATAGCAATAGTTAGTGTTTGAGTTTGTACTGTAACTACCTACGTGAGAAGTGTGGTTTTAAGTATTGAGGATCAATTACAAATAGTATTCGAAATGGTGATTCCTTTGTTAAACAAAAGACGACGACAGTCATAGGTTCTCGTTTGCAAGTTATTTTTTTTTTAAACTTAAACAGTATTGGAATCGAGAGTGTTTTGTTTCTAGGCACGTTTGGAAGACTTTCATATGTGTCAGTGAATTTTGGTGCTACCATCTGACATCTTCTTTTGACCACTTTTCTAGATAATTCAACTTATTGCAAAAACTATCACAGGTATTATTATTGTAGTTAATTATTGCTTGCAGTAAGTACCGTGTCTGTCTGGCAAAATAAGTTCATTGTTCCATAAATTCTGGGATTCACTTGAAATCACGATACCCAAGGTCATTAATGTACGTAATTGTAGACGTCTTTGACTAGTCCATGTCTCTGTTCTCTTTTATTTGTAAATGTTTGTGTTTGCGTTGTTGATGTGCCTTAATTAAATAAATAAATAATGTCCTTAATTATTTTCAAGTTGTCAGAAGAAATCGCCTTTAAGTCTGCTCCGGGTCTAAGCCTGGCATTTCTTAATGCCTATTTGCTCTATAACATTTCCAATATCAAGTAGATATTTAGACTCTTGTGGAGCCATATTATGTATTCTGTGGTGGAGCGTAACAAATTGTGTTTTGTGCTTCTACTACATACTACAGATAGGTACAACGTATTATTGGAATTACTCAGAATCTCAAACACCCCACAGAATTTTATTTTGATATGGCCGATATAGCAAGTATTTATTTTTACTAACAATTCTTTGTATTGATTTTAAAAAGGTACAAAACACCTTTCTTGCCAAAGCCACGAAGGTACTTCCAAGCCCTATCTACCCGGCGCCTCCACCAAATATAGTAGCTGTGCTACCGGGGTCGTAGCTGCATAGGCGCTGACGACCAATAATTAAGACACTCTAAGCTTTTTACAGCATTTATTGCATAAGATCCACCTCTTACAATAGCAAGTTTTAAACTAAATATAAAAAAACACTAGCAGAATATTTGACACTCGCTTGAAATATCGAATGGAACATACTTTAAAATATAACCAGCCAGTCTTGTAGAGGTGTGGCTTTCCAGCCAGCCTTGCTTTAGAGCCGGCCTCTACAGTACCACAGACACGTGTAATAAAACACGTGTAAAAAGACGTGTACTCATTACGAAGTTCAATAGCGATTTTCTCCTGAAATGGATCGAAATAATAATAATCTACGCTATTTCCATTCAATAATTCAGATGAGATGTTTAACTACCTACATTATTCTGATACTGAGAAATTCCACCTTGTGGGAGGACCTCTAACACTACATCTTCCGGTACGCGGTCGTCACTCCAGAACCTTTCCGCCCCATCGGCCATCTATTCTGCGAGCAAATATGCCCCTAAAGTTTAGCAATTCTACGGGCTATATCGGTTACCTTGGTTCTCCTGCGGATCTCTTCATTTCTGATTCGATCACGCAGGGAAACTCCAACCAAGCATATCCCTTGCCATTGTCCTTTGGGTGACAAACAAGTTAAAATTTATAACACACAAATTACAAAGCTTTAAGCAAAAAGTGACACTGAGTCCGTGTTTCCTATTTAAAAAAAAAAACCATTGCTTTTACAATTTGCATTATTTCAATTATGTTCATGCCGTATGTCAACGTGAGATACTTCATGCATAAACCAGCCATACAAACAACCAAACAATTGAAAACAACAATAAATCATAGAAGATGTATGGACTTGAAAATCTGCAGTATAACCATTGGGTTTGACGTGCTCTAGACAAATTGGTACACACTTTGAAGTTCGCTTTATTGTACATAGTTCTGAACTACGGGCCAAAGGCCGCGATGGTACGCCTCTGGCCCGTATTAGGTATTTGACGTTTCGCAGAATTGATGAGTTCAGCACTATTTATTTACGAGGTGTTTTATGAGGTCATATTTCATGTAAGTATGCGGTTGGAGCGCTGAATGTAATGAAGAAGAGTCTGTAAAATATAACCATATATGTTTTATTACTTGCATAGTGAACCCCATGAGTAAGTTTTATAGCTTGGTGTATACAAAGAGATTTTGAAATCATTTTTTCGCAAAGTTTGAAGGTTGACTTCGATAAGGACTTTTTCAGCTAGTACCTGTCTGTCTATACTAGTCTATTTTTTAAATAAAAAACCTGTTTTACTTTCTTGTATAAACCTAAACCTATGATTATCCTTTTGAACAAACAGAGTATAAACGTATCGCCGTACCCCTGACGCCAGGCCACTTTAACAAAACAACACACACACACACTTAAAACAACAAATTTCTGGATATTGGTGGTTTATTTATATTAGTTTCATGCAATACAATATAGAGTTATAGACGGAAGCTTAAACTTTTATATAGAATAAAAACACACAAAAGTAATGATTAAATTGTATATTTCATAATATGGTGTGACCCGTGGGACGTGTATTTTGTCATATATTTGTGACGTTGGCGTTCAGGGTAAGATTTCGTTTGTCACATATATGTGACAATGGCGTTCCAATGGCAACACATGGTCACAATGGCGTTTGGCGTTCAATGGCGTTAGGTTAATCCCACCCCATAAATATCTTTCTCAATACTAAAACATGTTTTTACAGAGCCACTTTAACCTGCAGGGTAATCGCGTAACACTATCAGTGGCAATAGCCTTCATTTTGACAGTTGAACAACATTCATTGCGTTATTTACATTGTTGAGCAGAGAAAATTTTTCGAACATTAGTGTTGCACCGCATCGTTGTCACTGCGGTGAAGCTGTCGACAGTCTCAGGCACCATGGCCTGACCTGCAGCGCAAATACTGTAACCTTATGAGTAACTACAGTTTATTCAGGGGCTTTCTTGAGTCGCTTGGGGTCGAAACGGGTCATGGGGCCCGAGTGCGCTTATTCTTTTTAAGGAAATTTCTTGCCGGCTGATCGACACTTCACGTCACCAGAGGGCTTTTTTTTTTTTTTTTTATGGTTGGGAAATCATCAAATGACCCCTCCCGCTCTGGGTGGAGCGGAAAGGAGTGTCAGACTCTTACTGACTAAAACCCATCCGTGTTCCCTCCTTAGCCCTTTATGTTCCGGGGTAGCGGTAACCCTTTCGGACAATCCCGCACCCCCGGCAGGCTTCGGCCCTGGCAGGCCCCTTCCTTTTTGCTGACATCTCTTTGAAGCGCGCGTGGAACACGTACGCGCCGTCCGGCACGGGCCTGGTCCTGATCGGACGGTGAGCTACCCATTACGCTCCGTCCGCAGGCCCGCGCCTACGGTGGCCGGGAGTCGTCATACGGCTCCCGACGCCCGGAGCGTCTCCCGCGGCGGCTGGGACGTGTGGCTCTCTCCCTCAGCCGTTCCGCCACCTCCTTCGCTAGCATGACTGCTTCGCAGAAGGAGGTGACTGCTTCCCACTCCGTCTCGCCCCGGACCATGGCTTGAACCAGGGCCGGACGCGAGAGGTTGCCGCCGCTGCCAATCGCCTCTACGAGGGCACGGCGGTGCTCCGCCCATGCGGGGCAGACTCCCACCGTATGCTCCACCGTGTCCTCTGGCCGATCCTCGCAATGGTGACACCCGGGCGTCTCCTCCCGCCTGATTATGTGCAGGAACCTCCCAAAACATCCGTGTCCGGTGAGGACCTGCGTCAGGCGATAGGTGAGGACGCTGTGACGCCTCTCTAGCCACTCCTCAAAGAGGGGTCTTATCGCCACTATCGTGGCGTGCCCTGCGCGGGGTTGCGAAAGTCGCTCCTTCCATGCCACCATGAGATCGCGCCGGAGGTCTGTCCGCTCCGCCGCGACATGCCGCGGAAGCGGAGTTTCCCCCCGGCGTAGTGTCTCCGCGCGCCACTCATACAGGCGCGCGAGGACTATCGCCTCCAGATCCCATGGCGGCAGTCCGGCAAGGAGGCTTGAAGGAGGACCAGAGGGCTAAGTCCTTCTTTGGCCAAAGAATTAGCATTGCCATTCAACGTGGCAATGCTGCCAGTCTTCTGGGCACGTTTCCTGATGACAGCGATGCGGACGAGTGCTTCGACGCCTAAATATACTTTTGTTTTGTATTTATTTATACATATAGTTAGTTAGTCTTTTAATTTAGTACCTAATGTAAATAGTTAGTTAAGAGATAGTTAATACCAAAACCATGTTTTTTTTTTTTTTTTTTTTTGTCAGCCTATATTGTGTCCCACTGCTGGGCAAAAGCCTCTCCTTTTTTCTTGCGATCTCTGGCCATGTTGGCCCTGCGAATGATATTAGATTATTACCAAAACCATGTAAAAATTGTTAATCAAAGTCAAAGTTCAATTCAAAGTTCAGCTCAAGTCAAATTTGTTCTTGAACTCTGCTTGTGCAACCATGTTTATTGTATGTATAACTAAGTGTTTTTCATCGCACTAGTACAATAAAATTATTACAATAACTTAAATAGGAATGCAATTACCCCCATTTAAGTTAATGATAGGTTTAGGTCTATCCAAATTCTGCATACATTATGTTTTAGGAGAACAGTTTTAAACTTATAATATCACATAGCGCAGCAAGCAACAAACGAGAGTTATCGTGCGATTCCGAATACCAGTATTTTACACGAAGCGAACATCGTAACAACGTAACTATGTATCTAAATATATTTGTATTAAGCCAACAACTTCATTAGTAAGACGTAACCACATCTAGTCATCGGCTCATCGTATAATATACCTTCGTCGAGCAACGTCAGACCAAGTTAAATTAGTACGAAAACGTGTTCTGCTTTTATTAGTTGCCCGTAGAGAATTGTGCGCGTTTACACTCATTGTGAAACGTTAATACTGTTTATTTTTACATATTGTTTTAATGAAATTGCTGGTTTTATTGACAGAATTTGTTTTATCTGTACACAGATCAGCTGCTACGCTTTTCAATCCGAGAATAAATTAATATTGTAATTTTATTTATGGATTTTAAATTCACAGCTAGTGAAATGGATCTTTCATTACAAGCACGTAGAAAACGCTGCCTATTAATGTAATACCTTTGAATAGACATCATCTGTACATAGTATTAAACAAAGTCGTTTTTCGTGGCCAACTGTGTGACCGTGTTGTTTTTCTAATCTTTATTTATTATTTAGAGAATACATTCCGGAAGATCAATATGTATAGTAATACATTAATATTAAGCTTACATAATAATAAAGAAATTTCGCTCGCTAGTTACGTATAATTTAATTAAGTAGCGTTCAAAAGCTAGGTATAAATCCGTAATGCATAAAAAAAAGACAGACAAGAAGGGTTTTACAATACCTCTTTTATAAAAATACTGTTTTATCATAGCTACTCGAGCATCCCATAACGCTAAACTTAACTTAAAATGACGGGCTGGATATCCATCCGCCAATCAACTAACAAAATAAAAAAAGAAATAAAAAAAAACAATTGCCGATGCAACAGAAATTAATTTGAAAACGTGAATGAAAAGCAAAACGTTCTGCATTTAAAATGGGCAATCATCTGGCTGACTACTAGGTAATAAAAAAAAAAAAAGACGGGTTGCACTCCGGGAGTGCCGGCAGAAGTGAAAACTTGAATATTAACGTTGAAATAAATCAATTATTAATTGAATAAATATAACTAAGTTTTTTTCACTATTCCTGCGTCACTTTTTTCATTAATCGATGCACTTTGTTCAATTTCCATTTTTTGAAACACTTTATATACACGAATTTTACGAATACACAGCAGTGTGGCTACTACACAGACGGTCGAGCCATCAGCTGTCCATCCACGTCCGCGTCCGCGTCCACCATCACCATCACATCACGTCACCATCGCCATCACCATCGCCATCACCATCGCCATCACCATCGCATCACCATCACCATCGCCATCGCCATCAGCATCGCCATCACCATCGCCATCGCCATCACCATCACCATCACGATCCATCCATCCATCCATTATCGTGTCTCACTTGGTTCATTTCGGTTGGCGCCACCGTAGAAAGAGATGGGGGGGGAATCTCTCCTGACGGTCACGTGTCCTGACGCGATGCCCTGGCGCGAGTTTAACATTTTTTACCCATTACAAAAAGTGTTCAACGCCGCTAAAGAAGTTTTCACTTCAAAAACGAAAATGTCAAAAGATCGTCTGTCAACAAAAAGGTTTGATACTTTTATATCGTCGAAACCCAATAAGCTATTAAATTATAGTATGATGATCAAAGCTTGATACTTGTCTTCTCTGCTTGAGAAGAGCCCTGTGTTCTGAATTGGAACAATTACAGGCCAGTTTTATAATATATGAGTCCATATTAAAACGGTTATTAATCCGTAATGATACCAATCCGCAATTAATCCAAATTGAAAAGGCTTAAACCCGACAACATGTGACATTGGTAGTGTTTTCACAAATTGAACAATATATTATTAATATTCGTCACTTACCAAATAACGACGTGATGATGGAAACGTTCACATTACCAATTTATTATTGAGTAGAACTATTATATTGTCATCAGAATATGACAGGTATGTGACTGTGACTGTCAGACTGTTTGTGTGTTTAGTCTTTAGGGATATTTTTTTGCCTGCATCATCCCACTGCGGGGCAAAGGCCTCACGCCATGACATCCAGCTCTTTCGATCCAGGGCTAAAGTGGACCACTGGTCATTTGTTTTCTCCAGCTCATCCCGCCATCTTCTACGGGGTCTGCCGCGACGCTTTCTAGCTGTGACATGGCACGACGTAGATCTACGTAGTTAGCAAAGTTTTAGGCATGGCGAAATTGAAAAAAAAAACATAACTCTATCTTTACCGCCGCTGAGTCGGGTAAAAATATGAGTAGGTAACCCGAGAAATAATTTTAGCTAAAAACCACACTGTAAATGAATTCTAATAACTGAACCAAATAGCGTGTGAAGGCTTTGAAATAAATAATTAATTTAGAAGAGCCATAAAAATGAAAATGATTGTTCTCACCACAATTTTCTCAATGACTGCCTTTTCTCATAAAAATGCAAAATAAAAAGCTTAGGTTCAGTAAACTTTCATGCTAGCTTTTGTCAAAGACTTACTGTGTATTTAAGATCATCATAATCAGCCTATAATGTTCCCACTGCTGGGACACAGGCCTCCTCTCGCTGAGAGGGAGCGGGCCGTAATCCACCACGCGGGCCCAGTGCGGGTTAGCAGATGTCACATGTCATCGTATTTTTGGTTCTAGGACATGCCGGTTTCCCACGATGTTTTCCTTCACCGTTTTGAGAGCAGTGGTGATGAAATAATGTACACAAAGTAAAGCGCCTGTCTGGGTTCGAACCTACGACCTACAACTCGTAAGTCGCGGCCGTTACCACTTGGCCACCACTGCTCCACCTCTTTTCAGTTAAGATTAGCACTAAAATTAATCAGTTACGTCAGACAAACGCCTATAACGTCGAAATGAGACGTACATCCCACGCCTTCATGTTCAAGGTGCTAAGGTATTCTCATCTCATCCATTAAGGTGAAGTTATAAACGAAACTTAATAATAACCCCACGGTTCTTGATAATTACATTAAAGCTAAGTATATGGGCGTAATATTTTACCTAGAAGAGATTGAAATATAAGTTCAACAGGTTTTTGAAAGCTTCTTGAAGAGCTATTCATTATTATTTGCTGCTATTAGAAGTTTAATGCGAATTCAAATAACAATATTATTTGGTTTATTGTAGTTGTAATCAACTTCCACCCGCGGCTTTTTCCGCGAGATATGTCAATGAAAAGCCTTTCCCAGGGTTCAAAGTATCTTCATATCAAATTTCATCAAAATCGGTCCAGCCGTTTCGGAGATAAGCCGGAACAAACAGTCAGACAGACAAAAAATATTTTTTGTTGTAAGTACCCTATACCTATGCTTTCATATGCATTTAGTAAATATTTTGACAATACAAAGAGACACTTCATTTTATTTATTTGAATGTTAAAGTGTATAGATCATCATCTATATACATACCTACATTCTGTTTCATTCTAATTGTATTTCTGCATTATGCTTTATGCATCCGTTGCGGATGCATATTCTGTAGCGGTATCTACAACGCCATTACTGACGTCACGCAAAATCCTGCATCTCGCAAGCAGAGTTTACCGCGCAGCTGGCATAGATGCAACGGCCCGACATGAATCATGGGCAATTGCCCGCCAGACACAACACCAGTCTGGTCGGAGGTTCCTCCCTTTTATATAGAGTACGTTTACACCCTGTCCCTTATACCTCTATACATTCATCCGCCTTGGATGCGTAAAGCATATGCATACAGCTCTTAAGGAACTTCGGGCGCCTAAAAAAAAAGACTTTTTGTCATTTTAATTTACTTTACATAGTACAGATATATACACTGCTGTAATCGCCGAAGGGCTAGGCAGACCTATAGTTACACCCACATTTCGCCAGATATTTCTAAGTCCCATGTGATGTAAATTATTTGTATTAAGGATTCATTATTAACCCTAGAGTGGGCGCGCTATCCTGTATAACGTTAGTGGGGTGTGGGGAGCATTCTGCCGCTATTGTCATTTTTTGCCGAGGGCGGCAAAATGCTCACAGCACGCCCACTCTATGGTTAAGGAAACAAAAAGCAACAAAAAAGTTCTAGCTGTAAATTAAGTAAAAACAGTAATAATGAGAAACACGCGTCAGTATTACTTACCTACAGTAAAACTAGTTAGTTTGTGCTATCTGTCTTTTGTTTTTACTCATTTACAGACTTTAGTAGCACGTAAAAACTTCCGTCCATTTCTAACTAGTTTGGACCTTTATGTTTAGGGACTCAAGTCGGTAAATTCGTATTTTTGTTATTTTAACAGGACCAGTTCTTCAAGCAAGTTCAAGCAGAAGGTGCATACTCGCAACAATCTTCTTCATCGACTGGTCTCATCGAAGTGGGGTGCTTCGCCTGACGTTATGCGGACTACTGGACTGGTGCTGCCTTTTTCTGCGGGAGAATTCGAGTGCCCCGTGTGGAGTCGTTCTATCCATGCAAAGCTAGTGGATACAGCTTTGAATGAAACGTGCCGGATCATCACTGGTTGCCAAAAACCGACCCAGTACAAATGCTGTATCCACTAGCAGGAATAGCGCCACCAGTGGTTCGCAGAGCGGTGGCAAGCTCCAGCGAAAAAGCCATAATGGTCTCTGACACACGACACCCTTTGCACGACAACACCCTTGTGCCACAAAGGCTGAAAAGCCGAAACAGTTTCTTAAAGTGTGTCGTCCCACTCACTGGCGAACCACCACAAGAAAGACTGAAGCTGTGGCGAGACAGTGATTCCTTACCTAAACCGTTCGTTCCACTCGCTGAAGACTTCCCACCTGGACATGAGTTACCTTGGGTAACGTGGAAGTCTTTAAACAGACCCCGGACCCAGGTTGGCCGAAGCAAGGAAAACCTATTCAGGTGGAGATTTATAGACGACTCCGTCTTGGAGTGTAAATGTGGTGCTGTTCCATAAACGATGGGACACTTAATATCGTCGCCTGCGTGTCCTGTCAGCTTCACGTTACAAGAACTGATGGACGCTGGTGATGGCGCGTGACAGGCTAAGAAGAAGAAGAAGTTCTTATACAATTAAAATATATGCATCGACTTGAGAAACTCCTCCTTTTTTCGTCGGTTCAAAATGGTAAATAGCTCTACTCAGATTAACATTTTATTTTAACATAATTAACTATTTAATTAATTATTTTTAACATAACACACATAAAAGGGTTAAAAACAAAAAGTATTAAGTAAAATATACCTAATCAACTTACTTAGATTAAGTACCTACTTGACATAATTATTATTTCTACATTTCGTTAATTAAATTCCGATTGATTTATTTGTTAACAAGTTTACTAAAATACATGGTGTCTTTTTGAACTACGAATAGACATCAACTAGTTTCTAGTTGGTGTCTATTCGTTCTCTATAGCACCCTCGAAAATCATAAAAACAACAACCACGAAAAAAACTTAAAAAAAAATTGCATCTACCATCTTTGAAGAAAGAAAGTCGCATGCAGGGGGCATTACGCTTTTACGTTACGTGACAATATAGACTCCAAGTTTACTCCTACAGCAAAATCGTACATTGACTATATATGAGAAAAAAATGCTATGAGGTGTGGACGAGCCGAAAATATCGTTTTTAGAATTTTTGTCCCTTTATCTGTTTGACTGGAAGTATGATCCGGATTGTCGCAAAAATGGCTGAACGGCTTTGGATGAACTTTGGCACACAGATAGTTTATAACCTGGATTGACACATAGGGTACTGTTAATTCCGATAGTACGTTTCTGTGGAATATTTTCCAACAACCACGCGGACGAAAGCGAGTCGATAATGGTTTTAAACCATTGTTTAGAACATACCGAAAACTATCTGAAATGAAATCATCAGTTTATTTGAAGATATTAATTAAGTTCCCACTAAGGCTCTAATCAAATCGTAAAGATTTAAGCAAGGATTTCGAAATTAAACTATGGGTGTGAATAGGACTAGAGCCTTAGGTGCGGTGAATGACATTAATTTGGAAGAAGACCTTTCCTAACCTAATAAGAAACCTACCCACATCAATTTTGGAAAAGTCTAAAACAATCATTGCAAATAATGATGAGAAAAGGTAACAGCCCAATTAATGAGTGTTATCGACGCGTTTTATTTACATGGAAAAGGCTTCATGACTTCACGTGCGGATCCTGACGGCGGGCCTTTCAGCAAACAGAGAACAAGTCTGATCGAGCATGCATGCTGCATGCTGTTCTCAACGAATGCAAAACTGGCTACAAGTATTCACCTACAGTCTGTAAAAAAGGGTAACAAGTATCAACGTGTGCATAAGTCCTATTTTGTAATTCCTAAATAAGTTTTATTGTGGAAGCTTAGTATGTAAATTAAAAGAATATTAGGAATGACCTGTACTTATGTGCATATATTAAATGAATATTGTAGATATTAATCTGTGTTATTTCCCACATGAGTATCAAGTCGAGAAAGTATCATATTCTCAATATAATTCTGAGAACTAAGAAAACGTGGAAGGGACTAGGGATTTGGATGTGGACGGTTTATTGGGCACGAGCGACACGCGCCAATGGCATAGGTGGGCGGCTGCATAGTTGACAACATGTCGCTCGTGTATTTGAGCACCGTGCTCGAGCGACATGTTGTCGACGGCTGCAGTTGCCTCTGCCGTTGACGCTTGTCGTCCGTGTGTATGAGCGCTAAATAGAAACAATAAAAATTACACTTTCTAATTTTGAAATCCGTATCAATTAAGCGAACGAAAAACAAAGGAGAATCATCTAAACAATTTCTCGAATGTTAAGAAACAAAACACTGAAGAACTTCCTTAAAGTTACAGACAATACAACAATGTCCTACATTAAGAACGCTTTTGTCACAAGATTGAATTACTCGAACGTTCTGAAACAATGAGACCTTACCTTAACCGCATTATCGCAATTTGCATACAGTATAATGACTAGTAATGAAATAACTACAGCACACATTGACCAGCAAATTGTGAATAAATCGAATCTCACTGTGTTGCTATTAAGCAATGTTTGTCGTTCATCTATTTTCCATTGTGATCGGTTTCATTAAAACTGTCAACCAAATGAAAGGGACGTCTGACGTAACTGTGTATTATAAAACTTCATTCCGTGAATTTACAATTTATTTTGTTCGCCATGGCTTTTATGCTGGCTCATTTATTCAGAACTTTACATTAACTGGTCTGTTTATCCCATTTGGCAGTTTCTGTTCAGAATATGGGTCTACGTTTAAGTAAAATATGAAAAGTGTATTTCTATAGTCTTCGGCTTTGGCCTAACTGAAGCGAATCGCTCGCTCCCATTGTTACCAATAGTCGCATGCCATCCGAATCATTAAAATAAATGCTGCGCGCACTTCAGTCCCGTATCTCGCGCGGGATTTGCGGGATTTGCCTCAGTGTGATCAGAATTTTAAATATTTTCAACAATAACAAAAATATCACTAAATATATTTTTTTAATCTTAAAAACAAATGTTCTTATCATGGTAATATATTTCCAGGGAAAGGAATTCACGAAGCCCGAACTGTGATTTGAAAGTAGAAAGAAATCTGTATGTTTTTTTTAATAAACATCAATTTGAAATGAAGAATCCAGTTGCTATTCGTATAAAAGCGTTAGGCTTCAGACCAAAATTATATTTTAATCAAAATAAACAGTCAATCAAATCAATCAATTCTTTACCTGGCCAGACGGAATGACCATAATGCCCTGGAAGTTAGGCAGACCTTTGGTGTGGGATGCAACATGTGTCGACACCCTTGCGCCATCCCATCTTCCTAGCACGGTGGGCTGTGCTGGGGCGGCTGCTGCAGGTGCAGAAAACCTCAAACGGCGAAAATATTGCAACCTGATTGGGACTTATATGTTCGAGCCGTTTGGGGTTGAAACACTAGGGCCATGGGGTCCGAGTGCCCACTTGGTATTTCGGGATATCGCCAAGCGGTTAGTCGACTCTTCACGTGACCAGAGGGCTGGCCTACTTCTTGGCCAAAGAATTAGCATTTCCATACAACGTGGCAATGCTGCCAGCCTTTTGGGCACTGTTCCTGTTGACAGCGATGCGGATGAATTCTTTGATGCCCTATAATGATTGTGTATTTTTTCATATAATTATACATATTATTATAGTTTATATTTTAGCTTATATTATGTAAATATTTAATTTTTGGAGAAATAAAAAAAATTCTAAAGATATTTTAAAATCAATCAACAGTTATTTACACAAATTAGGCTGAGAATCAGCACTTTTCGAAAGTCAAAATTACATAAGACAGTCCCCCAAACGCCCACCTTCCACCACTTGCTATTGCTTTCGCTGGGAAGAAGTGGCGCAATAAACTCCCCAGTAGCACAGCTGTCTGTTCAGTTAAAAAAAACTTGCAATAGTAGGTATGCAAAGTAGTTAATATTACGGGACACAGAACATAAAATTAAACTGTTTGCCTTATGTCAGCTAGCCACTACAATATACCAATAAGCAGAGTATAAACTACACTCCAGCAAAAAAAAACTAAAAATATAAATGAAAACAAAATTTTACACCTGAATCCTTGCCTGAATGCCTTCAGGCATAAAGGACGTGACAGCTTACATATTTATGCAATGCTGGGTTATGTTCACATAGCTGTCACTCGAAATCACAAATGAGAAACTAGGACCATCTAAGTAATATAAATAAACAGTTAATTACTAATAGCATAAAAAACCACGGTCAGCAAGAAAACCTGCAATGAAAACTCACAAAAAATTAAAACAACGATGAACTTTACTAAGTGGAAAGTGCACAAATCATAAAAGTGTAACACCAAAAAGTTACAATTGAACAACAACATGCTGAACGGTCGGGAAAACAGTTGAAAACTGCAATAAATCCGTTCCAAAATTAGTTTCGAACGACAGAAGACTCATCCGCGGAATATTAATCGCTTTCCGATTACCAATAGTTTGTAAAGTTAACTTGTTGAGTTATGGCACTTGAAAACTCATAAAATTGTAAGAACCATAAGGCTAACAAGGATTGCTACAGAATAAGTTAGGAGTTGAGTGCCTTGCAAATGTTCACAGCTTTCTTTTAATTTCTATTTTTGAGGAAGAAATGTTTTAGTGAACTATTTATGTTCTTGTAACCTTCTTTAACGAGTGCAAAGAATTGGTCTTAAAATAGAAGTATCCATACAATTTAGAGCTATTTACAAATGATTAATGTTAGCACTCTTCCCCGTTTCAAGTAACTCTCATACCTACACAGTACTAGTATAATCAGCCTATAATGTTCCCACTGCTGGGACACAGGGCTACTCTATTCGAGAGGGAGTGGGCTGTAATCTACCACGCGTTCCCAGTACGGGTTAGTAGATGTCACATTACTACAACTACTTCTAAAAAGTAAAATAAAAGAAAATATAATACATGCCACAAGTACAAAGCCATCCCACTATCCTTAAGTAACTTTTCATAACTTCCGTTCTTAGAACTTTTCTACATCCACTCGACCGCAAAAGCTTGAAAGTAACAGCTTAGTAAGCTAAGCTTCTACTTCCTTAGTTAAGGATAAAAGGTTCTGTACAGGCACAGAATTCTAATTATAACTATGACGTCAGTTTTTCGCTAACACTCTCTTTTTCACTACTGTTTTGTTCAACAATGACGTTTCGTAGTAGGTACCTAAATTCTCTTTTGTTAGGGACGCTTATGTATTTATCTTTATTTGTATTTGATTGGTTTCAAATCAATTGAAATAATTTTGGTATTAAATGAACTAATTGTTATGTTTATATAATTATATAAATGTTCAATTTCAATTATAGTGTCATTATAACAATGATTGATCAATCAAAAGTGTCTACCGACAATGTTTTAATTATTGTCTGTTAGAAAATCTAAGTGATCTGTTCTATCTTAATTTGATACTATCAATCGATTCTATACAGGATGAAATTGAAAACTTGCCCTAAATCGAAATAGGAAGTGCAGCGACCCCTGTTACATAATCATTATAAATGGTAATTTCCCAAATCTAAATTCTTGAAAAAAATCGTTGAATTATCGTCTTAGATAGTGAAAAATTATTATTTTTTCAATATTTTCAAAATAAGTCCGAAAATTAAATTTTAAATTATATCGCGCAACCGATAAGCAATCCATTCATCGCAGAGTTCACAACAGAAAGCAAGTTGGCAACGCGTAAAAAAGGGCGCGCGACATCATTGCCTAATCGTTTGCCTACGCGCACGTAATGTTCATTCTTTCCTTAATGAGTCATGCTCTTTTACTTCATGACACGTTGAATTACATGTTTTAGTTTGACGCACCAATTCAATTTCATCCTGCTTAACTAACTGACTTAAGAGTTGCTGGTATACAATTCGTCGAACGTTTAAAAGCAGGTAGATACCACCACTTTGCCTGGAAGCACTACATTGAACCGTTGTCCTCAATTAATTCTCAAGAGAGGAAACATATGAGGCTAACTGGCTGCAACAGCCAATCTGGTATACCGGAGGATCGTTTAATTGGCTAACGTAGTCGGCCATTGCATTGGCTCACACAAACAATTGAGCCAGACTGAATAATGCGTTTATACACCCATGAGGTACCTGCGCGTGATTCGAATTTACTGATAAACTTACTAAGCCATTAAGATGAGCTTCTATAAAATAGTGCTTATTAAAATAGATAACACGTACAATTTAAATCCTAAAGCGTAATAACCATTATTCATGTTCAAAGAATACTTAAAAGTACCTAGGTGGTGAAATTAGGCGTAATAATATTCCTGTATTACATTATTATGATAACTGTGTCTAGACATAGTTATCATAGTAGTGTAAAATATTACATCTTTACCACAGACTAGCAATACTAATAGTTATTCTGCCCACTTTGGCATTGTTGAGAGGAATTCTCACACCATTAGGCATTCCTTGCAATCAGTACTAAAAGCGTGATTTATTATAAAATCTCTTTGTCAAGTCATCATCTATCTAGCCTTTTTTTCCAAAGTATGTTGGAGTCGGCTTCCAGTCTAACCGGATGCAGCTGAATACCAGTATTTTACATGGAGCGACTGCCTATCTGACCTCCACAGCCCAGTTACTGGGTAATACGATACTCCTTGGTAAGACTGGTTGTCAGACTTTCGGGCATCAGACTACCCGTAACGACTGTCAATGATCCACGAATGACAGCCGGGACCAATGGCTTAACGTGCTTTCCGAGACACGGTGGGGGTCTCGGTATGTAAAGTTGGTCATTCATCCACAGACCAACCGCGGCAAGCGTAGCTTAACCTGATCGGTCGATCTGTGCGGTAATTATTGTTTAGCCAGCTCTTTGTAGTCAAAAACAAATGTCAATAAATTATTATTTGTCGTCTCATTGATTGTGTATACATTTATAATTTCAAATTATTTTCAGAAAGTTTAAGCATGATATTTTGTTCAACATAACAAAAAAGTAGGTAAATGTACAGACATCAAGCTACCCGAAACTGTCAAATTTTCCCAATCAACATCGAACCTTATGTTTTTGGGATAATGTTGAAAATCTATTAAAGAAATTTGACAGACTGTAGTAACTTAATGTGGTGGCGTCTGTACAATTTAACAGCTGTATACAAGTTAAGCCATATTTACACGATGCAAGTTTATTATGTTGTGGCATACATTAAAAAAGAAACAACAAGCTGACTTTTATCGTATAAACAATGTTTAGACGGTGCAACTTTTATTATTCCTGCATGTTATTGCATGCCATTAACAATTAAATAGAACCGTGTAAATCAGGCTTTAAGGCGACTATGTGACCTAATGCGTGATCTTTGTCGGACTGCATAGAAAAGAAAGAGAAGCGCGATGACACAACGGTGGTAATTTATTGCAAATATGAAGCAATTACCTATTTATAAAAACTATTTAATAAAAAATAATCCATCACTGAATGCAGTTTGGCATTAGAAATTTAATGGTACTTATATTTTTAATTTTAATTAAAATTGTTAATGAAGAGATAAACTGCTTTTAAATACAATATGAGGTGTATTTGAACATTGTTTGATGAATTAATTATGATTTGAGTTCCATCTTGTATTAAAATAAGACTTGAAAACCAAAATATCATATTTTTTTTTTTTTCAAAATTATTTACGGTTTAAGAGTTGCTTTAAAAAAACAACTTTTTGACCGTTTTCTGAAACCTCCGCCTTAAACATGACACGTACACAGTTAGCCATTTACTTCCTTACACGTGGCATTTTTGAAAAGGTAAAGGGAAGGATTTTCCTCATTTGTTAAGAAATGATGCCATATTTTTAACCGACTTCAAAAAAAGGAGGAGGTTATCAATTCGACTGTATTTTTTTTTTTTTTTTTTTATGTTTGTTACCTCATATCTTGCGACTGGGTGAACCGATTTTCATGATTATTTTTTTATTTGAAAGCTGGTACTTCCCGTGTGGTCCCATAGTCACCATTTCAATATCTGATGATGGGATCTTAGAGAAATCGAGGGCAACCCTCAAATTTTATAGGCTCACTTATTGTTTTTCGCATATTTTATGAAGTATCTTGTGTATTTGCGTATGGTTGTCACCATCTCAGGTAGCTGGGCTGATGATGGAAGGTACAACTCCTTAACAGTAAGAAGTTACTCGAACAGGCAAGGGCTGTTTTTAGTAAATTGTTTTGATGTTTGATAGGGCATTTGTCACATTTGGTCTCATGATCATTAAGTCATGACCTGATGCTGCAGTCAGGATAGTCTGCAGAGTACCTAACTCCTCGACAACTAACAGCAGATATATCGTGTTTAGGCTCATTGAAAAGGGCTCGATGTGTGAATAAACGTACTGTTAATGAGGAACACCGAAGTACATAGAGACCTGATGCTGAAGCCAGGAGCATCAGAAAAAGTACAAACCTTGAAATTACAGCACAGTAGTCGTGTTTAGGCTCATTTTAAACAGGACTAAATTTTAAGTTCAATGCAATGTTGACATAAGTCTGGCCTGATGCTGCAGCCAGGATTATCAGCATCTAGTCTAAAAACATCAGGTCAGGATTTGATGATGGGATCCTGGAGAAATCGAAGGAACCCTTCAAATATTATAGGCACACCTAGTTATAGCGATTTGGGTATTTTTTATAGTAACTCGTGCACTTGCTCTCGGAAAGCACCATTTGGTGAAGTGGAACTGATGATGAAGACCACAGATGGCCTCCGGAACTACTCAATAATATATAAGTATTTCACGGGTTGCTATTCGATTACTTTAATATGGTTGCTAAGCAATTTATGCTCGTCACAATGTGAATGGTGATATGGAGCTGATGGTGGACCTGGAGAACTCCTCAACAATTAACTTCCCTGCATCGGGAAAAGCAATAATTTATTTGTAAAAGGCGATGAGCACTAAGCTATTGTAACTTAGATAAATTATAAGCAGACCCACTAAAAAGCGTGAAATAAAAACTTTTTAAGAAAAAAAAAACCGATTTCCAAAAAAACACTACAGTGAAAAATAACTTTAATTTCGGAAGTCGGTGGCAAAAAACTAAAATACAGATCCAAAGACACCGACTTCCGAAATTAAAGTTATTTTTCACTGTAGTGTTTTTTTGGAAGTCGGTTTTTTTTTTCTTTAAAAGTTTTTCTAGAGACAACAGTGCAACATCAAAACATACTAATCACACTAACACACTAATATTATAAAGGGGAAAGTTTGTGAGTGTGTGTGTGTGTTTGTTACTTCTTCACGCACAAACGGCTGAACAAATTTGGAAGAAATTTGGCACACAGATAGTTTATAACCAGGATTAACACATAGGGTACTTTTTATCCCGATTTTCCCACGGAATCGACATTTATGCGGGTGCAACCGCGGGGAGCTACTAGTTTAGTATATAAAACTACTGTAATTTCTAGACCAATTCTTCTTGTCTTTTGAAAAAATCAGGTGCGTAGTAGGTACTCACAACGGGTGTGCGTGTCTAACCAGATTTATAGGCGTAAACGAACCAAAAGAATTATGTACGAATCGTAGCAAGCGGCGTTCTGTAGTTTCTCTCTAACCCCACGAGAAGAATGAATTTATATATATTTTTTTTTATATTTTCGCTGTATTCATACCATTCTTTGGCGTATCTAAAACTCAACACATCCATAGTTAGACAGTAGTATAAGGTTATGGCTACAAAGCCTTTCTCTTTAAAAACCTATGTAAAAAATAAAATGAACCGATGCCTAGTCAGAGCTCCTTTCACAAATTCGATAAAGGAAAATAAAAGAAATGGAAGTATGCCGTGACATATTTTCGAAATACATTTTCTAACGCACGAATGCGCCTGGCGGTTTTGAGAGCCGTACCACGATTCTCAATATATCGGCTCTGACAAACGCAACTCCGCATTTTCCGATGACCCACATCTTTCTCAAACAGACAAATCAATATTGCCAGTAGTATTAGATACCTCAGAGCATAATTTAATAAGACAGCAGAAAAATGTGCTTCGATGTGTTAAGTATTTTATTTGATAGCTGTTGTCTTCGTTCTCATTGGAACGAACACTTTAGGATCAGGCCATGCTGTCGTAAATACATATAAGACTGCAAGCAAGGTGATATAGAGTGTGTTGCACTTACATTGAGGTATCTACTCTCATGGCCGCTATTTTAATGCACCCTAGTAGGGTCACTACTAACTTTAAAAGGCTCAAAAAAAATGTGTATTTTTTTGGAAGCCCTATTAATAGATTGTCATATGTGAATATAATGGGGTTCCAATAGTATTACATACATGCGTGTCGAATTGATAACCTCCTTTTATTTTTGAAGTCGGTAAAAAAAGCTTTTGTCTAGAAATATACTGCGCTAGGTTGAGTAGTCAGCCATAAAAATTTTCTGATGTTGTGTTAGCTAAAAGAAAATAATATTATCAGTAACTGTGGTGGAACTAGGCTTCTCGATACATCCAGTGAGCGCGGCTCGAGCCAAATGTGACAGGTGGTTCTAACGGAAAGCTCGTATTCACTGAGTTTGGCTCGTTTTGTGGTTTCTATGTGTGTGCACACAATAAATCACGATGTGTTATCTAAGTAAATATTTGAATTAAACTGTAGCTAGGTGAAATTCAAAATTCTATTTCAAAATATTTTAAGCAATTCTACTTTATGAATTCTTGACCCGCTATTTTGAAGTTAATAACAGAGAATATGTATATAAAAACTATCTTCATTCTTTATTTCCAAACAAATGTCTGCAAATTTAATAAATTTGCTACCAATGTACAAAACAATAAAAAAATAAGTGACAGCGCGATATTTTATACCGTATTATCAAGTCCATATAAACAAAATAAGACATCGCCCTTTTCTAAGAAATTGGATTCTGAACGCAGCATTTGAGCCACCCATAAAGAGTCGTTCAGTATTGTCACAAAGGGTATTGATGATAATTCCTATTTATATCCAATAGAAGAAAGGGAACAGCTATATCGGGCTGATATACACCATTCTCGCGTTTAAACGACTTCTACGTTGCTACCAGGACAACTCACATTTTCTTAACGAGTTGACGAGCGATAAGAAGTCTTGAAAACACTTTGGTGTGGTCGTGCCTTTAGAATTGGGGACCTCAATTATTATAATCGTTTCTTTTTAGTTCTAATACTTGTTGCCAGGAAATAAATTACCCGCCTTTTTTCTTTTGATCTGAAATTGAATGTAACTACGGGTGAACTTCCTAGGATCAGAAATTCCTAAATATTTTCAAAATTTTGATCGTTGAAGAAAATCTTTGATCATATAATTATGGTTATACATACAACAAGTCAGGTCCAGTCATGATGTGCTAAGTAATAAGGCCTTAATTAGAGGCTGTGGTTTCATACACTCTTCTCACTAATATTATAATTGGCACACATGAGCACAGTACTGATTTATATAGGTAGATGGACTTAGCAGAGTAGTGACTTGATAAATTGTAAAGCCTGTGGTTCTTTATGTATCAAAAATGTCAAGAATGATAAACAAAAACGATTCTCAACAACTGGCGAGAATACATCGAGAATGCCAACTTAGTACCACAGACAATTTTCTGGTACTTTGACAGACGCCTAACTACCCCATTATGATCATCGATTGACACTGGCAAGGCCTTTATGCCACTGCCAATTCTGAAGAGCACATTGGTACAAGAATTTCTAGACGGATAAGAGCTACATAAAATCGCACTTGTTTATTTGTCTGTCGGTATATCCCGAGTGATTTAGCTACACTTACTGAACTGTTACCAAAGTTGTCGATAGCAAGCTGACGTGACAATGGGCCGGCCATATTAGCCGTAGAACCAATAACCGTTGGGGTAGACGTGTTCTAGAGTGGAGACCGTGAGTCAGCAAACGTAAGGAGGACCCCCTCAGGCTGATTGGTGCGACGATGTTCGCATGGTGGCTGGTAGCAGCTGGATGAGAGTTTCCGAGAATCGAGCAAAAAACGAAATGAATGGTGGGCAATTGGTGAGCTGCTGTAGGCTGATTATGATAAAAGAACCGTTTATTATTATGCTGTAAGTGCATAGAAAGTTACTTTTGATTCCATAAATGTCTTATTTATCAATTGACGAGACAGGCGCTCATCATCAGGTCATCAGCTTGTTCTATATTTATAGGGAGACAGCTTCGACACAAGCACTATTGTGAATTCCTGGGGATGCTAAAGTTTCTGTATGACACAATGTTTAAGTTGAAATAAATAAAACTAGAAAAGAATACGATAGAAAAGAATAGAATTATTATTATATATAGAATTATAAAATAGAACTCTTTATTGGTTTTTATTTTTCTACTATGTATGGAGTTACATACTTAAAAAATATAAAATATTATTTCAAAATTATTTTGGCAACGTATCAGGTTTATGATAGATCCGTGTTTGGGTTTTTTCCAATACAATGGGCTTTAAAATAAGGAAACTTGTGGACAATATGTCCTTAAGCCTACCCTGTCGCTTCCAGTAGAAGAACTCCAGTCACTGAAACGTTCTTTAAGCTGACAAGATAAGGAAATATTATAGAATATTACATACGATAAAAAAAATATTATAAGAGGTTTTGTCGAAAAATAGATCAATGAAAAGGGAATAAACGAGTACTTATTACTTGAAAATCTGTAACATTATCTTCGGGGATTAAATTGTTATGAATTTGAAACTTACAATATTTACTTAGTTAAGAAAAACTTATCCTAAAACCTACAGGGATTCTTTGTATTAAAACTCATTTAAAAGATTAGAAAATTAACCAAACTAAAGTTAAACCATCCCAGATTTTAGAACACCAACCCAAATTTTAGAATTCCCTTTTCCAATTCTCTTAAAAGCCGCCAAAGAGTCCAACTCCAGTTTAGCAATTTATTTTGCGTTTGTGGAACCAATATTTTACCTTGTTTCCAAGTGTCACGTGAGGTGGACAGTGATAAAGTTGTCTTGAAGCACCTAAAAAACCTATTGCGGACAACGTCGTTTCATCGACGGACTAATACAGGTATCTAGGTACGTAATTTATTTTCGTAAAGATGCGGCTACACGGCCAACTTCAATTGCTCACCCAAGATATTATTGTGGATAATGTTGATCTAATAATTATGATATCACGAAAACAATTTACTGTAATGAAAAAAAATAGTAATTGTTGATAGAGATATCGCCATACCATATTTAGAGACATGGATCAACTTAATAAAGTAGGTAATTAATTGCAATCAAATCAGCTTATCACAGTCCACTGCTGGACAAAGGCCTCTCCCAGGCTGCCTCACAACACCCTGTTCTTCGCCTTCCGCACCCCATCTGTCCCAGCCACCTTCTTAAGGTCGTCGGGCGATCTAGCTGCGGGTGTCCCACACTAGGCTTTCCGATACGCGGTCTCCACTCTAGGACACGTCTGCTCCACCGGCCATCGGTCCTTCGACAAGCATGGCCAGCCGACTGCCACTACAGTTTGCTTACTCTTCAAGCAACATATGCAGGCTACTTCGGTTCTTTTTTGGATAACATCATTCCTGATTTTATTCTTCAAAGGACTCCCAGCATAGCCCGCTCCATAGCGCGCTGTGCGACCTTGAATTTGTGGGCCAGCCCGACCGTCAGTGTCCACGTTTCAGCACCGTATGTCATAACAGTATAACGTATGGAACAGTCACAATTGGAACAGTCTTAGATGAGAAGACTTGACGAATCGAATTTTTCAAACGCTGCCCAACCCAACTGGATCCTCCTGTCGGCTTCAAAACAATTCATTTAGTAGATAGTAATACAGAATCATCAAATGTTGCCGGGCAATATTTGCTGAAAAAAAATGCTATATAAGCGTACCTTAACAAACTTCGCATTAATGTCAGGCCAAGCAATTTATCTTGGCGTAATTCGCGTAAAACTCTTATTGGCTGTCGTAGCCCACACGGAGATAACATGATTTATATCCTTCTACTAATTATTTTATACGACGCTGAACATCTTTTCTGGGTTGCTGTTTGATAGTTATTAGGGATTTGTTACACATTATCGGGATAAATAGGTTACGGTAGGTGGACTCGTTTCTTCTTAATTAGTTTTTATCAATTTCCTTTTGACCTTTTTCCGAAATACACCATTGATTACGTGCTGTTTATTATACAGTAGTTTTATATCACGATGCGACGCGCGCTTTAGTTGTGGGTACTGAGTATACAAACACACTGAATGTGTGTGTAAGCGCATAAGCGACGCGTTGTGAATGTGTGCTTGAAGACCAGTAGCTCATATGAGCTCTCGGTATCGTCCGAGACTATGGCGAAGTTGGAAGTGTGTGTGTGTGCGTTACGTGCTAACGCTACTGGTCTTCAAGCACACATTCACAACGCGTCGCTTCGTGAGATAAACATACTCGTACTATATATGGTGACAGACAGAGTCTCTGAGTTTGTGTCGGTGTTTCTTCTCGGTGTAGTCGGTAAGAAAACACGAATCGTTGTGATCATTATTTCTTTAGACGTGATGAGAAAAGAGTTTCTATACGAAAACTAAAACCTACATGCTTTTCCTTTATATTTTCCTCTATTAGATGCACTCTACTTTAATTTTCTACCTCCATTTCATGAAATGATGTTTATTGTTTGGTTAACAAATACAATGTTGCCCAACTTTTAACTAGAATACGGCTACCTATTCTTCATGCAGTTTCAAGACTTAGCAAACACCAAACACGACATTACGAAACCAACTCTTACCTACATTTCGCTAAACGGAATGTAAACGGTAATTCAATGAGAGTACAAACACAGGCAGCGAATGACGCGTGCACTAATGGCCGTGTCGGTGCTTTCTCCCCACAAATATGCACTCGCAAGCCGCAATGCAGTTTATGTCACTTCGCCCTGTTTAGTGCCGCTGGCTTGCTCGTATACGATCTATGTACAGACAGATGCATTCATTGTATGCCGCTCACGCGTTAAAATGCCTTAGAAATGGTAGTTATTAAATAATAGTGCTGTAGGTTGGTGTTTAATTACATTGGAGATAGTCTTCAAGAGATTGTAAATCTGTCTGTTAAGCATTCAGTTATCGCTCCATTTTTAGGTAACCTATATTAAGAAAAAATCTGTAGCATTTTACATGCTACACGGTGTAGGTACAACAAGATCGTAGCACAAGGTGAGCTAACAAAACTCGTGTGTGAAAAAAATAAATAAACAGTATTTTTTTTATTACTGCCTTGCTGGCACCCTTCTTTCAAATGAAAACAAAAAGCATATCTTGCCTTTATATTTTCTATTAACATTGTTTTGTTGATTTTTAAAATAATCTACGTTATCAATTTAGACGGACTACGGTGTATTAAAAACTGTCAATAAAGTTTTTGTATTATATTCATGTTTATTTTGAGACCATACAAACTAGAATTTAATGGATGGTCTCGAACTATGTTAATTTTATAATGGAATTCTAACAGATGATCATTGAAAATAAAAAGTAAAATAATGTCGTTTGATTGATCTGTAATATTTTTTACTTTACACTGCCTTTTTATTAATTACCTAATCATATAGTATGGACACATATTTATTCAAAGTTGCGTAAATTATTTCATTTACATAAAGCACTTACCTATATATTACAAAATAATAACCAATTTTTGCACACAAAGATGAAAGTGAAAGATATTGCTAACAACATAACATATTTTTGATGCCCTATGATTGTTTCTTTACCCTTGTTTTATAGGCTGTTAACTTATACATTATGTAAATATTATCTTCTTTGAAAATTAAAACTTGTTCAACCTCAAAAAATGTTTCTTTGATGGCTAATATAAGCCCCAACGTAGACTGAACACGGACAACACCATTAGCGGAAGCTACTAATTAATAGCATTATCTAATTAATTAGGCAAAATTCACACGCAATCCTTATTATGGATTACTGTTCATGTGAATAAACAGATTTAATATTAATCAAATTATGGGCATCGTAACTAATATTATAAATGCAAAAGTAAGTTTGTTTGTTACCTTTTCACGACTAAACCACTGAACCGATCATCCTGAATTTTGCAAATACGTTGTCAGGTGTACAGAAGCGGACATAGGGTACCTTTCATACCGAAAAAAAGTACTGTTCCCGAGGAAAACAACAATAATGTTATTATAATAATAATAGATGGCGCCACGTGTAAGAAGTCGCGGACAACAGCTAGTAGGTAAGAAAAACACTGTTCATTTTCCCACTATTGACATTCAAGGGAAAGAAATTTGTTGTATTATGAATTTGACCAAGATTATGTCTGGACTTTAAAAGAGACTGTGACGTCATGGTCACTTTTAATATTACCCCACAAGAATATTATCCTTGTTCCTAAGTACTATAAAGCTCCGTAAGGCTCCGCGCCCATAAATTACATTCCGGGATTTATCAATGAAATGAAAGCAAACTTGCTAATCTTACTTATCTTCACTTGTATATGTTATGTTGTATGAAGAGATCACAGAAAGTAATATGGCCACCTATTGCTGCGTTGTATGTTTTGTAGTGTTAAATGTTTTTTTTTTTGTTAGTTTTATTTTAGTACAATAAAATATTTATTTATAGAGTACACATAAATAAATGAACACATATTTACGAATGTTTGGTCAAAAGATTTACCGGAACTTTCAGTGTTGCGTGTTAACTTTTTTATTTACCTTATCAGTACCTAACAGAAGGGTAGTAGGCTAACTTTATGAACAAGGCTTTAAAGGCATCAATTACTTCATTCACATGAGTTTTATATTGTTATCGACTGTTTTCCTTTGTACACCAATCTTAACAATTCATTTCTCTCTCAAAACGAAGTATTGAAAGCAAAAAATTCTCAATATCGACATTTTCATGCGTTGGATTGTTCCGCGCTTAGACTGGTAGGGCTGTCATCTCAATGTTTTTTTTATCGATAATATTTACGAACGAAGTCATTTTTATTGTAAAATAATTGGTAATAATAATTATAATAGAAAGGTACGTATATTATGGTATGTATGTTTTCCAAGAGCTTGTTTTGCAACAACAAGGTAAGTATACGTGTTTTAACATAGAAATGATAAATGGTACTCTGATATTTTGTTGGAAATTCAACGAGTATTTACCGAACAGGACCAAAATTAAATTCACTTATGAAACGTCAGAAGCTAGGTGCACGGTTCCAATAGGTCGTGTTCTTTGGCACTTATGGAACTTCAGAAGCTAGATGCACGGTTCCAATTGGCCGTTTCAGGCACTTATGAAACGTCAGAATCTAGTTGCACGGTTCCAATTGGTCGTTTCCTATGGCACTTATGAAACTTCAGAAGCTATGTGCACGGTTCCAATTGGTCGTTTCCACCCAGTTACGTTAGTTTTGAAACTTCCATCGCACCTATTAACCAACACACAAAATAAAGATAGCAACCCAAGTATTGACATCAAACAGATTCTTGAGGAGTATCAATACATTATAATATTCTCATGTCTACGAAAAATAAGGAATATCAACATCAATTCACTCGTTTATTTGTCATAAAGAGAGTTATAATAAATCTAGCAAGACCACCTGTCTTGCTAGCTAGACGGGTAAAGCTAGCAAGACGGGTGTTTGACATGACAAGGGGCCACAAAAATAGTGTTTTTTAGTGGTTTGCGAGTCATATTCCATGACCATGAATATTTTACATGTTTATACAGTCTCATCATCATCATCAGTCTCATCTTTATACAGTTTATACAGTAAAGTTATACTTCGATTCTTTCGAAAAAAAGCATAATTCACTAGTTACAAAAAAAATCTTGTCTCAAAAAAATATACATTGATTATAGTCTGAATTTGGTAGCGATAATGTACCTAAGTGATAGGCTAAGAAATGATATGATAGGCAACGTTGCGGTTCGAAAGAAGATGTAGTGACAACAATTAAACACGTATGCTTAAATGGTTTGGTCATGTTGAGAAAATGAATGAAAGGTGAGTAACAAAAGATATAAGGCAGATCGGAGTGGAAAAGCCAGGTAGGGACACCCTAGAAGGACATAGTGACCTTATTGGTGATTTTCTTAAGAAAGGACAGGTCCATAGTACTACATGAACGTAAACAAAGCAAAAGGGGTATACAGGGTGTTACGGAAAGGGTTACGGAATATTAATACAAACGGGTTGAAGAGTGTATCTGGTCTAGAATCTCTGTACAAAATTTCAGCTCAAAAGCAGTAACTTTGAAAATGCTTAATATTTTTTTATTTCGATAGTTTATTAAATTGAAATCATAACAAACGTGTCACCGCACTACAAGGGTCATTATCCATTATCTGTAGTGTGTCTGTGCGCCTAGTACACGCACATCACGCCGCCGCGCGCTAGTGCAGCGCCGTGATGTCGAAATAAAAAAATATTAAGCATTTTCAAAGTTAATGAGCTTTTGAGCTGAAATTTTGTACAGAGATTCTAGACCAGATACACTCTTCAACCCGTTTGTATTGATATACCCTTTCCGTAACACCCCGTATAAGAATCGTAGCAGGTGGCGTTCTGTAGTTTCTGCGTACCAAAATCAAAAGAATCTATCAATAAAATGAGCACTTTTTGAACGTCAAAATTACATCAGACCCATATTACATGATCTTGATTCTATACAATAGTAAGCAAAGTAATTAATATTCCGAAACACAAAACATTAAATTATTTAATGACCCCAAGGGAAGAAAGCGTGTGTTTAATGTATGTAAGTATCAGTAATGCCCTTAAAGTGTTCTATACTGCATCTTTCGTCAAGATAGGTAATGTTATCTGTTTAATAGCTATTAATAGATATTGGCGTCGATTCTCTTGTTCACAAACTAAACTATATTTAAGTTCAGTGCATCTTTTTCTTTCTATTTCATTAAGAAAAGGACAGGAGATAAAAATTAGTTTAGTCCTGTCAAATTAAGATACTCCATAGACAATTTAAACGTGATTAAAAAATTGGCTATTAAAAATACGTCAATTTACGCCAGGCACGGACTGATTTGACAGGTCTAAACTAATATTTATTTTCTGTCCTTTTCTTAACGAAATAGAAAGAAAAAGATGCACTGAAATTAAATTTAGTTTAGTTTGTGAACAAGGGAATCGGCGCCAATGTAGTCCGTAATTAATGAAGACAACATCAAGCATGCCAATAGTAATATCTGTGTTCATGTCAATGCCGATCAACACAATGTAGAAACCCCTTTGTTTCTCTTTCTACAGGTACCTCCGTATACCGTCAGTCACAGAAGTGAATAATTACATACGTAACGTAAGTAACGACTTAAGTAATTATATTAAATTAAATTCAATATTTGTTTATTTATGGCAACTAGGCCCAATTGTTAGTAACACTGTTCTTAAAAACTATTTTTAGATAAAAAAAACACAAAAACAAAAAGAAAATTGGAAAGTTACCTGTGGAGTCTTCTGACCAGCACCTCCACAGCGTGTGACAAACAAGATGCGTCGTACTTTTCTATTAACATTAATATGTACTATTTTGAGATAGGTTGAAGTTCTTCATCATCTTCCTGCCCTTGTTCCATGTTACTTTTTTTGAAA
Source organism: Amphipoea oculea (assembly GCA_945859645.1). Lineage (NCBI taxonomy): Eukaryota > Metazoa > Arthropoda > Insecta > Lepidoptera > Noctuidae > Amphipoea > Amphipoea oculea. Next base: position 11,521,582 of record OX243876.1, read on the forward strand.
GCACGCAAGCACGCGACAGTTAAAGGTATAACAATTATACCTGTAATTTGAATTTTAATGATTTTTTATTTGGTTTGAATGACATGTGTGTGTATTTTAACTTTATTTGATTTGAATGTCTGAGTATTATTTTATTGTATATGTGTGATTATTATATCTTTTTATGTTTCTAATGTAATAATGGAGTGGACTTTGTTTGAAAAATAAAAGAGTTATTATTATAAGAAAAGGAGAGGGGAAATCCTGGGCCCAGCAGTTAACTAGTTGAAATGGGTATTAAAAAAAAACCGTTATATTTTTCTAAAGGAAATCACAAAATACAGTACCATGTTTCTATCTAGGAAGCGAGAAAAATTAAATTAAGTTGTGAAACTAATTAATCGATAAGGTACATGCCTGAAATTCTAAGTAATCGATAGTGAATAAATCGGTAAAATCTCAGAATATGTATGAACATCGAGTGACAAATGCTTATCAATCTTTTCGTGGAATCGATTCAAAGTGAATCGAGTTCCATTATTTTTTCTTCTGTTAGCAACACTGGTCACTCAGTATAGTCTAAAGTAATCTGTGCTGGTTACCGACTGACAGATGACAGGTAGAAAAAAACCGGCACCTATCAAAAAGTACTCTGTGACCCGGCACTCGTTCGTTTTCTTTCGTTGTGAGTGCGCACGTATTTTCCGTTCTCAATCTAAACGTGTCAGGATCTTCAACACGTCGCACATGGAGGCTCTCTACTTACACTTCATGCGTAAAACCATTATACAACCAAAACCATTCAAAAATATTTCGCAGATAACATCAAAAAACTACAATGTTATAATGTAACCTCACTTTTACTATATTTCATATAACTTGATTCCTGGATAGCCAAATTTCACCAAATTTTCAGTGAGGCCTTGTTATTATATCCACTTTCAAATAAAGCTAGTTTGATTGAGTTAACACCTGGGCCCAGGAAACTATGGAGTCTTTCCCTTCTCCTTTATGATGCCAAAGTAAATTAGAATATTATTTTGATTTTACGAGTATAATTTTGTTTTATGTCCTAACGTCATGATAATGTGATAAAAACAATTTATTATTAAATAATTAATGTTTTAAGTCCCTGAAATATCCCATAGGTCTTTTAGGTTACGCGCGACCGCAGGCGTTACAAATGACCGCGCGCTCGCTTGAAGGTTAAGCGTCTCGTTATCATTATTTCCATTTTCTTTCATATCATTCCTCACATAATCCATCCATATTTTTTTGGCCTTTGGTGATATATCACCTTGCCACTCAATAAGTTATTGAGTTACGCCCTTTTTAGCTTTATTCAATGTCTTTCTCACTCTGAGTGTGGAGTTAATTTGTGCCTCGAGAACCATATAACATCAAATGCAATAGAATCAGAGACGTGGTGTATAGTATCGCAGACCAACTTTTAAGCGCCTTGGTGAGTAGGAATGTATACTCATTGCGTCACCAGTTTTGACAACAATTCCAATTAAATTGAAACTTAATTAGGGTTTAAACTATCTAACTGTCACTTAGACAACACGCCTTGTCGTTTTATGACGTTTAAGTGACATTGATCTAATAGTTAATAAAACGGGCTGGTGTCCACAACTCCACGTCAATGCGCGTATTTTGCGTACGGGTGACATTCAACCTTAAGGTCATAAAGCAATTGGGAGGTCGAATTTACCTAGCTTCAACAATAATACAAATATTTTTTCCTACCTAGCTTCAACAATAATACAAATGTTTTTTCCTACCTAGCTTCAACAATTATACAAATATTTTTTCTTACATCGCCAATATTATACGTCAATATTGATTTTACCCTCAAGTAACTAACTTATTGACTGCCTCATTGGTCTAGTGGTGGCAAGCGCTACTGTTGAACATGAGTTCCAGGATTCGATTCCTGGGTCGGACAAAGTGTTATAGAGTTTTCCATCTGGGATTCCTCAGTAGCAGCCCGGGGTCAGAATTTGTAAACGGTTGACGGCAATAACCTCGCCCCTTATAACATGAGACAGGTACACCTCTGCCTAACTTTTCGGGGATTACACGCGTGATGTTATGAAAAAAAAAGCGTGATGTTGAAATCAATTTCTATTAGATGAACACAATCAGAAACAGAAAACTGATAAACGATTCACAGATTATTCAAGCGGTAACCCTGAAAAGCCGCAGACAGGTATTGCGAGCTGAGCAATTAACTTTTCAGATGGATCTTTCCCGGCATGGAATGGAATAATAACCGACAGAGCTAGCCGTTGTGCTATTGGTCGACGTTTTTGTACTTGAAACAGATGGAGAATAGACAGATATTAATTTTGTGGTATTTACCGGGAGAGGACGCCCTAGAAGAACAAATAGTGACTCTATGAGTGATGTCCTTCAGATATCGGCGTGCGTGTATGACCAGACGTATTTATTTATTTATCTAGGGTGTTTGGTAGCTGGATGCTAATCCTTTAGGGAGCGATATTTGACACCATTTAGAGTATTTTAGAGCATTTTGAGCCATACATGTCTTGGACAAAGTATTTTTTTATTAACTGCAAACTTTTAGCCAACCAATAACAACTTTAACTGGGAAAAAAATAAAAAAAACATACTTCGTCTATGACATGTCTGGCTCAAAATGCTGTAAATGGTGTCAATTATCACTCCCTCAATGCTTTGCACTCAGGTTCTAAACACCCTGTATAACAATTGCTTTCTGTATAATGTAATAAACACCAAAGCGCGCAGCAAGCAACAACATAACATTTAACTAAAAAACTTCATGTAACATTAAACATGCACGATAATGAAACATAAATGAAGCAAATGTAGTAAGGAGTAAGCAAGCATGTAAGGATTGTAACAGGTGGCGTTCTGTAGTAACTATGTAGTTTTTTTGAAGTGAAACTTCTTTAGCGGCGTTGTACACTTTTTTTGTAATGGAAAAAAAATGTTAAACTCGCGTTAGGACACGTGACCGTCAGGACACGTGACCTGATCGGAAATTTGTAAGACGGATGGAAAGTAGACAGCCCGCGTGGCGTAGGAGAGGAAGTATGCCCTCTCTTTCTACGGCGCGGCGAAAATGTATGCCTGCTGTTTCGTTTTGGCGGCGCAGGGCGCTTGCGCGAATTTTCGTGTGTTTATGTTACAGCGTGCCACGCGCATCCATGGATGGTGACAGCTGATGCCTCGACCGTCTGTGTAGTGGGCACACTGCTGTGTATTCGTAAAATTCGTGTATATAAAGTGTTTAAAATATGCAAATTGAACAAAGTGCATCTATTAAGGAAAAAAGTGACGAAGAAATAGCGAAAGAAAATGAGTTATATTAATTCAATTAACAGTTGATTTATTTCAACGTTAATATCACGTTAACTGCCATGGTGGGTCAAAATGACCGGCACGTCATCTACCCATTGGAGCCGTGGGGGATCAAAATGACCGGCACGGCAGACCCTAATTTGCGAAGCCCGTTCACGCCGCAGATTGCAAATGCTGCGTATTAAACCATATAATATGACCGGCGCGGCCCTAATGAACACCTGTAACAACTTGGTTTTTTGATTTTTTTATGGTATACCTACTTTTTGGACTTAGAGAAAAAAAATAAAAATAAACACAGGATTTCGAATCAAACATTTTTATTTTGTTTCCAAGTTGAATTAAAGCTAGCAAAAAGAATGATAATAAAAAATAAAAAAAAATGTGTTAGATGTGAAAAAAGGTTTTCTAACGTAAATCAAAATAGGTATCGAAACATTTTAGTGGCATTTGTCAAAACATTGTCGACATAAATGTGGATTTCCGGGACAAATAGTGCAAAACCAAGAAACCTTTTTTGTTTTGTTTTTGGCCGCATTTCTTCCATACAACTGAACATTTGTTTTATAACAATCGCGACAAAATTTTCTTGTTGACACTGCTGCACCTTCTTTCTTCTTCAGCTCATGTTTTTGTCTTCTGACTCGTGGTGTGGTTGATTCCGTATTTTCTCGACAGCCCTGAATCAACTGCTTTGCTAACAGTCGCCTAAAATCAACAACAGAGATTTTCTTGTTGGTTGTACTCTGATATAGTACTCTCGCATTTACTACTGCAGTATTGAGTAACAATTCGAAACCGAGTTTCTTGTACCACTTTAGTGTCTTTCTCAGAGGACTCGAATAAGCACTCATTTGGTCAGACAAGTCAACGGCTGCCTTGGCTTTATTATAATCGATCACGATTTTTGGCTTAATTGTTTCAATCCCTCTTTTGTTCTTTTTTTTCGTGAATCCGATAGAATGTTTTGTTGACAACAAACACACATCCCTCTTGTCCTTCCACTTCATAACGGTGATGCCATTTTCGTTTTCTTTTGCAGAAAATTCACCCGGTTTCAGATTCATAGTCATGACGTCCTTTGGTAAATTCTTCCTGTTTTTGCGTAAGGTTCCTACTAAATGAGTATCTTGTTGAATTAACTTTTCAGCTAAATCTAAGCTTGTATACCAGTTATCCACGAACATGGTATGGCCCTTACCAAAGTAGTTACGTGCCAAGTTCAAGACAACGTTGGTTGGTGTATTATGCTGTGAATCTAATGTCTTTCCTCCATATACCTCCACTTTTGTCGTATAACCAGGAGTAGTACACAACTTAAATAACTTGATGCCGTATTTGTGTCTTTTTACCCGACTGCGCGACGCAAAGGAGTGGTAATGTGTTTATCAGCCTATGTATGTATGTATGTTTGTATGTTCCTTTGAAGCACTATACAGACCAAACGCCTGGGCCGATTTTTATGATTCACACGTCAATCGATTCCTCTTAGTCCGGCGAGTGTCACTAAAGACATGACGTTAATGAAAAATCAATATGGCGACTACTGGACGCCATATTGTGAAAATGAAAAAAATGAAAATCAACAAACTATGTCAAGTGGGGTATCGTTGAATAGGTCTTTCAAAAATATTAGTGGTTTGGGAAGACCATTTTTTGATTAAGTAAACCGTTCGTGACTTATCAAGCTTTAAAGTATCAATTTTCGTTAGAATCAAGTGTGTCCCCCGGGCGCGTCTCATATCGTAGGTATAGAGTTATTTGGTATATTTTCATTTCAATAACGTTCACAAGATATAATAAACGTGAGATATACCAACTGTTGATATAATTTCTTTACTTATAACATTTATATACCTACTCTAAAACTTACTTCGTATAACGTTATTGGATATAACGTTTATTTAATGGAAAATCATTAGGTCTATCGTTTAAAATATATATTGATACCGTCATTATGGTTAACACCGCGATTCAGAGCGATCCGACTCGGACAGCTTAGGTTAGAAAGCCTTCGTGGCTTCGTGGCTTCCGAATTATTTCTGTTACCGTTACCGCACCCGAACTCAACGAACGCAATAGACGACGCGCGACGTAGGATGCAAGAGCGGGCGAAGGGCACCCCGAGGTTCGGTTTGGTTAGGTTAATTTAAACCCTTTACACAAAATAAGAGGCCCCGCGAAGCGGGGCTTCGTCGACATAGGATGCAAGAGCAAGCGAAGGGCACCTCGAGGTTCGGTTTGGTTAGGTTACTTTAAACCCTTTACACAGAAAGAAGCGGAGCGAAGCGGGGCTCCGTCGACATAGGATGAAAAAAAAGTTTTTATCATATTAGACTAAATAGATTTTATGTCTATTGAGTGGTATATCAAATGATTTTATATTGTCTGTTATTCTTATAGAAATTAGTTACATTAAAATTATATCAATCGTTTATTATATTAACTGATCATTATCTATACTAATATTATAAAGAGGTAAAATTTGTTTGTAAGTTTGTATGTAGGGGTTAATTTCTGGAACTACTAGTCGGATTTGAAAAATTCTTCTTGCATTTGATAACCCAATTCTTGAGGAAGGCTATAGGCTATTTAACGCCACACTATGGCCCTTAGGAGCCGAACAAAAGCGCTATGGGGAAACGAAGTGATAGAGCAGGAGACGCGGGCAAGTGATGCAATACGACGAGATGGGTCGAGGGAATAAGAAATTTCACGCGAACGAAGTCACGGGCAGAAGCTAGTATCAAATAAAATTATAGGTTCAGTTGTTATATCTTGTAAATATTAGAGGTTTTGTAATTATATCATATATTACTTACCCGTCCCCCCCTCTACCAACTAAACGGTTGTAGTTAGAAATTTAAATGTTACGGCAGTAGTACCTATATATTACGAAGTATAAAGGAAAACTATCACACTTAACCGGTTGTATGCCGTAATTACAGACACAATTAAAAAGCCATTGTGTCTCGTGTAGATCTACGAAAGGTTAAGTGAGATTTACAACTCATAACTGAAAAGAATAAAATAAAAAAATTAAATTTAAAAAATCAAAAAACCCGACTGCGGTAAAAAACATAAGTTATAAAAAAACTGAAAAGCTAAAAACAAGCCCATTTTAAATTAAATGAAAGTTGGAAGCAGGCGGGACCCATACCATTTTTATATTTTCAAACTTAAATGGGTCCCGCCTGCTTCCAACTTTTATTTAATTTAAAATGGGCTTGTTTTTAGCTTTTCAGTTTTTTTATAACTTATGTTTTTTACCGCAGTCGGGTTTTTTGATTTTTTAAATTTAATTTTTTGACTTATTATATTGGCGAAAAATTATACGCCCACGAAATGGTATCATGCTTTCATCAACACATAAACATTCATCAGGAGTAAAATGATGACCAAATGTATGATTCAAAATATCCACTAACCTTCGTATTTTACCCAGGCGGTCAGTTTTTGGTACCTCTTCGTTGTTGGAGAAGTGGATCATTCTAAGTAAAAGTTCAAAACGGTTGCGACTCATAGTCTTTTTTGCAAAAGATTGACCCAACATCTCATCATTGGACCAGTAATCTACGATTTTTGGTAACTTCACTATTCCCATCCAAATAATCACACCTAAAAATCGTTTGATTTCTTCCTTGTCGGTTGGCGTCCACAATCGCAATCTCGACTTATCTTTGGTGACACCTTTATCGATATTTTGTTGGGCAAATATATTCGTCTGATGTGCTATATCTTCAAATAGATGGTCAGTGACTAAGATAGAATAGAAATCAGCAGGTGTACCATTTGCAAGTTGATTCCGGAGTGAGTAAGGTTGCAGTCCAGGTATTTCAGTAAAAGGAATTAAACGTGGCTGCTTACCACGTGGTTGGTACCACTCAGTTGTAGGTGTATGGCCCGATAAAGCTGGAGATGAACCACGCTCATCTTCCTCGTCGTCCGACAAAACAACTCGACGTTTTCTCGCACGCGGAATATTTAACACTTCATCACCTTCACTTATTTCACTGCAATTCGACCTCTCTAAGTTGTCTATTACAAGTAATTGTTCTTGTGTAAACTCGAAATCAAAAAAAGCGTCCATTTTGACAATAAAACGATATTTTTCTGTCTAACGAAATCACAGTGTGCAACTAACTTTCAAAATAAGCGCGAACTGCCGGGCTACTATGACGCGTTGAAGCCATCGTAGTGCCAATGTGAGACAGAGATGGAGCTATACAGGACGAATAGCGTTATCCCTTTTTCACAACGAAACGATAATGACGTTAACACGTCATAGTACGGCCACTGGCGTAAACAGATCCGTATTGGTCAACACGGGAAGAGGTGAAAGGGGTGAAGGGCAGCGGGAACAACAACCGCGCGCGTGGTGTACTCCCGCGCTGTGCATTCATTATGGCACGCGGTGCCATGCCGGGCGTAACAGACGTATGTCAGTTTTAGAGAAACATCGATAGAACATTACGCGTACGTAAGTACGCTGACCGGCATTTTGACCGGCGCGGCCTAAATGTAATAATTATTCCGTTTAGGCCGCGCCGGGTCGCAATGCCCGGCACTTAAAAAAAACCTAAAATAGAGCCAAAACAATGAAATATCGCTATAAAACTTGTATATATAAACAAATGGGACTAGAAACAATCATATAAAACAATGTCATTTTTTGAAAATATTATAAAATTTTAGTCGGCGATTAACGTGATATTCAAGTTTTCACTTCTGCCGGCACTCCCGGAGTGCAACCCGTCTTTTTTTTTTAATTTCTACAGAATGTCACCTACCGCCACATACCATAGCTTTGTATGTTAGTACAGCGGCATGCGACCACGGGAAGGTACTTTCTTGTTTCATCCCTTTAAGTAGTCGGGTTGTAGTTTTTAAACTTATTTTTCATTTAATTATTTTAGGGCTTATTTCAACAATATTTATATTTTTGAAATGTGCTAATTAAGCCTTTTCATTTGACACCCAACACCCTTGCATACTCCTTTTGCCCCGTTTCGTAAAACGTATTTGAATAAATAAAGTTAAATTCCTCATTTAGGTACACATTGAAAGCACTATACTTCACAATACTATCAAAATTCTCAATAATCATTAGAGTAACATCAAAATTATTGAAATGTGGTCGTTAATTAATTAACATAACACCGCACCACTAAATAGCTAAATACAGAAGGCATGTTCCATATAACGAGTGAAATTATACGCATCTACGTAACGTAAAGCAAGTGCAAGCGCACTCACGACTGGCATTCGTTTGGCAAGGTTTGAGATCGCTGAAGGTAGTTAGTGTGCACACATCAGCGATACGCATCAACCGTAGAGGCAACTTTAGCATTACTTACTAAACTACTAAGCTATCCTGCAGGTGACCTTGTTACCAAACATTAAAAAAATACGACATGGAAATAAAACAGAATAAATTGAAGAATCATAAACTTTAATTATTTTTATTTTAGAAGTTACAGTTACATTCTTTGGGTTTAAGAGATCATTATAATAATGAAAATAAAGTTTTTTTTTTACTCTTCACAATTCGAACATATTCATATCGTGCGTCCTCCTTATTTGCATCTCATGTTTTTTTTTTTTTGTAATTTTTCTTTACTTACACGGGCACACGACACATATGGCTTACTATAAATCAATACACAGATGACAACCGACCATAATGACAGCGCGTGGTACACTGAGGGAACTTATTAGGAAGGTGCAGTGAAGCGGGAAAGACGCGAACTTCTATAAGGAAAAGTAATATTTTGCCGTCGTCATTTTTTTACGATAGTTTAGTAATCTAGGATTAATTTGTGTACTAGAAAGTAGCCCACGAAATAAAAAAAAACATTATGGCTCTTTTGCATTTCATGCAAGTTTTTTATCGTTTTGCTTGACTTAGGCGATCACACGGCACATATTACTTGCTATAACTCAATACACAGATGACAATCGACCATAACGACAGTGCAGTGTATACTGACAGAACTAATTAGGCAGTCCGTTTTTATAGGAATCGTCATCATTTTTACGATACTTTAGTAACCTAAGGTTAAGGTGTCTACTATAAAGTAGCCCAGGAAATTCAAAAACTCCTTCGTTTTTTTACATAAATTATGAATTTCGCGGGCTTAAATGCTAAAGCTAAGTTTGACAAGTTCTCCACTCTACATTGTCAAATGAAGAACAAGATGTAGGTACTCGTATGTTTGCCTATTTTCGCTCTTTCTATCGAGCTAGCCTTCTGTAACAATTTATTTTGTGCCCGAAATAATACCACATTCGGCTTAAATTGTATTATTATAAAGAGCAACCCTCTCTATTTATTTGAACTAATGAAGAGATGTATTTCAAACAGTTTCCTGACTTTCAAAATACAATACCAAATTATGTGGTGTTAGGTTCGTTTGCAATTTGGAATAATTATATGTAAGTACGCAAATCCTCATTAATGTAAATATTTTGTGTTGGTAGTTGTACGTCCATCCACCAGAGGGACCCGTGGTTAAATAATAACAGCTGCACAGGTCGGTCAATCAGGTTAAGCTACGCTTGCCACGGTTGGTCGGTGGATGGGTGACCATCTTTACATACTGAGACCCCTCCGTGCCTCGCCGACCCCAACATAGTTGGGAAAAATGACGAGTTGTACGTCCATCCTACATTATTGAGTGTAAGTGCTTGGCCAGACTGGCAGCGCGGGCGCGGGGCAGGCGCGGCGCGGCGTACTCAAACATAAAAACTTCATTTGAGTGTCCATAGTGGGCACGCGGGGTTCTCAAACTAGTTCGAGCTTTTTTCTTGTAAAAATAAGTCTTCTTCATCTATATTTATATTTTGACAAACACTGGACACGACAACACTCATATCGAAGCCGCGCTCTACTACGGACAGGCGCACCGCGCGCGTTCCCGCACCCGCGCCGCTTCCCGCGCCGCTCCCCGCCCCGCGCTGTCAATCTGACCAAGCACTAATATTTAATACTTGTGTTTTGTTATTCGACAGCTTAAGTTTCAAAGTTACTCTTTACTCTTTCGCTAGACTTTAAGTTTCAAAGTAACTTACCATAGCGCGCCGTTTACATAATATAACATCACACTTGTATCCCTCAAAGGGTTAGGCAGAAGTGTACCTTAAGTACACTCACATTTCACCAGTTCTGTTTTTCAGCCGTTTATTAGACTACTAGCTGCGCCCCGCGGTATCACCCGCATAAGTCTCGATTCCGTAGGAATATCGGGATAAAAATTACCTATCCTATATCTTAATCCAGGTTAATGGTCTATCTATGTGCCAAATTTCATCCAAATCCGTTCAGCCGTTTAAGCATGAAGAGGTCACAGACAGACAGACACACTTTCACATTTATAATTCATACTAATATTATCTATTATTATGAATATTTTTATTTAGACAAAGTTTAAGCACAAAGATCATTTTGCCCTTTTTTTGCCATAGGTCGCTGGTTCAAATCCGGCTCGAAGGACCAAATGTCTGAGATCTTGATGAAAACCACCATATATACTTATTCACTTGATTATTTATTATAAACACTGTTTTCCACTTTTATAAGTACTAGGTCTTTCATTTCACTAAAATATGTGAGAGAACTAAGGAGGTGTGTGCACTTTGTTCGTCGTGGAGTTAGAAGGGCTGAGCCAACTAACTGTCAAGTCTGTCCGTATTAGTTTGACAAGTATGACACATGACGTCGACATTACTAAACACTGTGTTTAAAAAAAATCTTCATTATAAACAATTTTTTACAGCAAGTTAACAACGCGACATGCTCCGCTAATGAGACACAATTGATTTTCTATTGTTTCGTCGCCAATACCTTAAGAATTAGTTTAAATGCACAGGATTTAATCTGTAGTTATGTTTGTCAGTTGTAAATATATTATTATTCAAAATTTAATACGACTAATACATAAGAAATGTTAAATGTTATTATGTTTCTAAACAAAAATTTTAATACTAAATTGTAATTTCATAATATGCTTACTTGATATTTGTACGCCCTTACCGGCAAAACATAGAGATCTCTGTACCTATTATATTTCAAACACCTATTTCTACACCTATGTTTATAACAAATAAAAAAACTTTGACTTTGACTTTGTAATGGGCGACGCGCGGTCCTTGACCGGTTAATTACTGTTTTCTCTTCAGTTATTACTAACGATCCCTAGTTTATAACATTAATAATTAGGTTAATTCCTCACAAATGTTTGCTTAATCGTACTAATCATGTAGCTTGTCAATCCATATTTGCAATTACCCAACATTGTCATACACAGTATATGTAACATCTCAGCACCTAGCACTGTATAAGTACCTGTATATACATAGGTAGGTACTTATCACACGTCTAACCTGTGGTTTCCAAGCGGGATTCCGACCAAACCGCAACGCTCAAGGAAGTGTACCACAAGCTAATTCTGACAGCGATCATGTTTTGTTTCGTGATAAGGTTCTTACCTGTGTAAGACTGTTAATTTAGAATTGAATGCCTTAATAGCTTGTTATTATTATACAAGGTTATTTTAGAGGGGTTTGTGGCTTAGAGTCTCCGCACACGGGCCACCGGCCACAACCACAAAAAGCCGCCAAACGGCATATTTCCTGTAGTTTTCATAAATTTTACATGGACTCGCCGAACACGGCTGACGACGGTGACCGCCACACGCTACAAATTGTCGCTGCTCGCTAGCTTCTCGGGGCGGCGTTTGTGGCTGTCGCGTGTGGCCCGTGTGCGGCGACCCTTATAGCCTGCGCAGACGACGGATTTTTGTCCGCGGACTTTTTTGTCCGCTAAAATAGATCGCTTACAACTGTATCGAGTAACGCAAACAAGGGATTAAAAGTACCGCGTACAAAAAGTCCCCCGAATAACCGATGCAGAGAGTGGACCGGACAAAAGTACGGGGCAGTCCCCGAAAAAAATAGAACTCCTGTGACTAGGCGAAGCAAAGCACATGGCGGACTTTAGTCCCGAGTCCGCGTTGTGCGCTCGAGAGTGACGTACGTATGCACGACGATAACGGGCAACAAATGATCGCACACCGTGTGCGTTGAGTTCGCGGTAAATCCGCGGCGGACTTTTTATTCGCGGAGCGTACTTTTTTCTCCGCCGCGGAGAAAAGTCCGTCGTCTGCGCAGGCCTTTAGTTGTAGGCGAGGCACAGGAGTACGAGCTTAAATTTATGTTATTGAAACTTCTCAATACCCCAAAATACTGGCACGTTCTAGACCTGTCGATAGCAAGTTCCAACTTGACCGTATGTCGCCTTTGTTTCTCACACGCGCACATGCAGCTGCAAATTTACTTCTATTGTTTCTGAGGCTATAAGATTTTTCCACTATAAATAATTTTGAAATCTTTTGAAGGTATAAAGGGACCGTCTCCGAACATATCCAGTAGTTACCGATCCAGCCTGTCCCTTGCTGCCCTCTCCCAGCGACGCCCTAAGCCGAGGTCCGAACCCCACAGGGGGTGCCCTTAGCGTGTAGTCGCTTAGTTTTTAAGCCCTGGCTGGAGGCCTTAACTTTGATACATCCACAGGCAAGCCCGGTTAAGCAGACGACAACCTCATAGGTTGAACTTCGACATGCCATTCCCAAAAAGAAACATATCCAGTAGTAGCGAGTTATAATTCCAATTATATGTAATGTATGATACAACGGTTAGTTTAAGGATCGTAAATATAATTCGAATATACATGAATTAAAGGAATACTGTTTATTTCGGGATTTTACGTGAAAATCCCGAAAATTTGGTAATTGCAAGTTTAGTTAAAAAAAATAGCCTTTACCCATCTTAAATAAAGCTTATTTTCAACTCATTTAAGATTTTCCCCGAATTCCGGAAAAAAAAAAATGTCGTCGTAAGGAAGTCTCCACTTTCTGTCTCTGTTCTCCGAAGTTTAGGTAAATATGCTCAGCCTATTCCGATCACTGCTTATTATACACTCACATTTCGCTAGATATGTTTAAGTCCCATGTAAAAAAAAGAGGACAAGCCTACTGACACCAAGCGGGCACAAATCCATACTCCGGGCTGCTACTGAAAAATTCCACATGGAAAAAGCTAATAACACTTTCCCCGAACCCGGATTCGAATACAGGACCACATGCTCAGCAGTAGTGTTTGCGACCACTAGAATACCGAGGCAGTTATTGCAACAAGTGCATTACAATTTATTAAATTACCATATTCAATGTTGTTTTACATTCAATAAAAATAAAATGTTCATGATACTTGCAATTCTATTGAAAACAAAAAAGCCGTGCATTCTGCTATTTATATAAAAGTACCTATAGAACGTAAAGTGCATTGCTGTGTACACTGTTCCTAACATGGCAATGTACAATCGAGAACAGAGTTTTAATGCTGGTTAAAATATTTTAGTTGGGAAAACAAGGAGCGATGTTGTTTTACTAAAATATTTATAAGGGTCGCCGTTCAGGACTGCGATTGCCGTTTATTTTTTGTCCCATTTTCAATGCTCACAAAATTGGGATTATAAGTATTTTGTCCCCGGATATACTGTTTCAGTACTAAGTAAAGTCTTCGTTGTTTCTCTTTTATACGGTACATGATACATTATAATTTTTGTTTCTTCCTACGTAGACATTTTATGTATTAGCTTGAAGCTTTTGCCCGCGGCTTTTCCACGGGAACGTACTATCAGGATTAAAAGTATCTATCATGTTAATCCAGTTTATGATCTATCTGTGTGCCAAATTTCATCTAAATCCGTTGAGCCGTTTTTGCGCTAATCTGGAACATACATACAGACAAACAGACAAAATATCTTCGTTGCTATGGGTATTTTATATGTTCGTAGTTGTTCGACTTTCTAATGGAATTAAGCTTAATTAAATGAATAAAGTCCTCCAGACCGTATTTCGGCCACGGCGCCCGGCGGCCAATCTCACCGGAGACTAGCCTTCGGCGCGGGAGATATTATAGTGCACAAGTGTGCGCGCAGACACAGGTGCACTCCCTCATCCCTCACTCTCTCACTCTCAATCCGACACGACCGGAGAGAGATCAGGCGCAGGACCAACGGCTAAACCTGCCCCATGCCTCGGAAAGCTTAATTAATAGGTGTCCGTACCGCTTTTTTGCAAATAATTAATCCATAATATCCCATAGTCTTACTTTAAAAATATTACATACATAAATATAAACTCAAGCCTTCATCCCATGAAGGTAAGCAGAAAGTACAGAACGCCACCTCTTACGATTCCTACATACCCCTTCTGCCTCGTAACGTTCATAGGTACCTACATCTGCGGGGCAATTGCGTAACACATTATCAATCGGAATCGGTTTCATTTTGACAACATTCATTGCGTTATTTACGTGTTGATCACACAGATTTTTCGAACTTATGAAGCAACGAATTAGCAATTGGCTTCAAAATAATTCAGATTCCGATTGTACAGTCTTCAGCTGTTCATAACATTTTGCTGACGCTGCGATCGGAACGAACGCGCGTCAGTTTGCTTAGGTATTTAAGTCATATTTCACCTAATTAACAAGCAGTGTGATATAGCTAATAACTGAGTAAACAACATAGAGAAAGGAATCGCCAACTGTGCATTATTGCATTATTATTGTACATAACTTGGGTGCATTAAACTTATTTACGTGCCATCAACCTCGTGATCTTTTCTCCACACACTCCAACAACAACATCAACAACTCTGCAAGTGTACGAACCGTACATTTAATGGTCCTTCGAGCCGGATTCTTGGTGCTTGTGTCTCTTTACGGTAGCGAATCGGTCTAGCTGGTCTCCCAGAAGCGGGTCGCCCCAGTTAGATTGAGAAGGCGCACAATACTGTAATCGAGGCGCAGGGGTACCGAGTTCCATCGACCATTTCGAATCGAGGGTTCAAGATTTGAAGTGAGAAGACTATCAGCAACTAAGAAGTCTTCGTGTCAACAAACTAAGCAACGCTCTACGGTCGCCGTCAACTACGTGACTACGGGCTACACAAACAAACAACTACTAGAGGAAAACTGCACACTGCTGTCTTCTAGTAGCTGTAACTAACGCAACGCTCTACAGTCGCCGTCAACTACGTGACTACGGGCTATACAAATAAACAACTGCTAGAGGAAAACTGCACACTGCTGTCTTCTAGTAGCTGTAACTAAGCAACGCTCTACGGTCGCCGTCAACTACGTGACTACGAGCTATACAAACAAACAACTACTAGAGGAAAACTGCACACTGCTGTCTTTTAGTAGCTGTAACTAACGCAACGCTCAACGATCGCCATCAACTAAGAGACTACGAGCTAAATATCAGCATCGACATGGACAAACTGGAACTGCAGTCAACATGTTTTGATAACATCAAGACCTTGTGTATCAACTATCGCAAGGACTCATCAGCCCGCAAAACCGCGGACTACCTGAACAAGCGCTTGTCCTCGCTAGAAAACCAATGGCAGGATTTCAACAGCAGACATGCCCTTTTAGTTCAAGAACTAGAAGATAAAACTATTGATTATTTCGTGGGTAACATCCACGGAAAAACGGAAGAGATGTACCTCAAAATAAAAACAGACATTATCAACAAACTGTCAGATTTGAAAGAACAACAACAGAAGGTGAAGTTCGATCTAACCGGGACTTTAGCAGACGCCAACCAATATGGTGACGGTGATGATGGAATCCAGCTTTTACTCAACAAACAAGAATGTAACTTTAATGCGATACATCGTGTTATGACAAAGATAAACAGCGCATCAATTGCTGAAAAATGGGAACTGGATGATCACCTTCACACGCTAAACTCAAAATGGGAGCCTATCGACAAACTACATTGGGAAATCGACTTCCAACTAAAAGGATCGAATGAAAAATACTACAATGTGTTTGCTGACGTCGAACAAAAGTATGACGAGATAAAAAAACGCCTCAACTCTAAAATTTGGACCACCGCCCACTACTCGAACTCGGCTCCTAAGATCGAAGTTCCCGAATTTTCCGGCAACTATAGTCAGTGGATCTCGTTCAAGGATCTGTTTTTGGAGACTATCCACAAGAACCCCATGATTAACAACGCACAGAAAATGCAACACCTGAAAACCAAACTGCGAGGTGAAGCTGAGCGCTTGGTACAACATTTAAGCGTTAGAGCTGATAACTACAACTCCTGTTGGGACATCCTCAATCAGCGTTACGACAATCGTCGTTTGCAGTTTACATCATTCATGAACAGCATGCTGAACCTTCCGGTCATACAGAACCCGGATTCTTACAACTTAAAGAAAATGCATGATGTCATCACGGAATGCTTAAACGGGATATCGAATATCGGTATTGAAACAACATCGTGGGGTCCGATTATCGTGCACATTATGTCACAAAAATTAGACTCAAAAACATTGAGCGATTATATGAAAGAAATACAAGATCATCGGGAACTTCAGAATTTACAGGATTTTCTGTACTTTCTCGAAACCCAATTCATGGCATATGAATCAATGAAGTCTGCAAAAAAGGGAATTTCAACCACTTCAACAGAAAAGCCAACGAACTCGAAAGTTAACAATCCACAAAAACGGAAGAAGTCAAATTACAAAACCTACAACGTTTATGCATCGCAGCGAAAATGCCCACATTGCAACGGAAGTCATGTGTTAATGAACTGTAACCAATTCCGAGACATGGACATTAGCAAAAAATATAACACAATTTCAAAGCTGCAGCTATGCAAAAATTGCTTATTCAGCCACGGTAGCGAAGAATGCAAATCATCAAAAACTTGCCAAGAGTGTAATTTAAAACACCACACATTATTGCATAATCCAGAAAAGAAAAACATAACATCTAACCGAAAAACCAACCATGACCAAGCTTCTCCGTCGACATCTCAACAAAACTCGTCTAACCACGTAAACACAAGAAACACGGAAGTCTTGCTAACTACAGTCCAACTTAGAGTCAAAACAATTGATGGGACGTATGTAAAACTACGAGCACTTCTCGATCAAGGTTCGCAGGTGAACTTGATCACAGAAAACGCTGCTCAAATTCTGCGACTTCCTCGGTTAAACGTCAACGCATGCGTAACCGGAATTGGAACTGTGTCGGGAGATTGCAGGGGAAAACTGAACCTCACCTGTACATCAATTCACTCCGATTACTGTTTCACAACACAGGCGCTTATTATGAAGAAGCTAACAAATAACCTTCCAACTACAACGATTGAGAAAATTGAATGGCCGCATTTGAAGAACCTAAAACTCGCGGACCCAGAATACAACATTTCTAACCAAATTGATCTCCTGCTAGGAGCTGACGTATATTCTGAGATAATTCTGGATGGAGTACTGAAAGGCAGCAACCAATCCCCCGTTGCACAACAAACGCAAATAGGATGGATTTTATGCGGAAAAATGAACACATTTAACTGCAATGTAGCGTTGATCAACTTGGAGGAAGTAACCAAATTTTGGGAAACGGAAGACATTCAACTCTCAAAGAACATGTCCAAGGACGAAAAATGTGAACAATTCTACACGGAAACCGTAAAACGCTTGCAAGATGGAACATACGTCGTCAAAATGCCATTTTCTCCTAATTTTGAGGAAAAGCTGGGAAAATCTAAATCAGTGGCCGTATCACAGTTTCTACAAATGGAAAAACGACTGCAAAAGAATGAGATACTTTCGGCCATGTACAAGCAATTCATTAGTGAATACATTGAACTCGGCCATATGAAACCATTGTCTCATGTTCCAGCTACGTGTTGCTATCTCCCGCATCACGGAGTTCTAAGGGAAAACTCAACCACCACAAAATTGAGAGTTGTATTTAACGCATCGCAAAAAACTTCAAGTGGCTACAGCCTGAACAGCCTTATGGAAAAAGGTGCCAATTTACAACAGGATATACAGGGTCTTATCCTAAAGTGGCGAACCTATAAATACGTCTTCACTGCTGACATCGAGAAGATGTATCGCTGTATATGGATGTCAGAAGAGCAACAAGGCCTTCAGAGAATCGTCTGGCGAGATTCACCAGATGAACCCCTACGCGACTTTCAGCTTTGCACAGTTACATACGGAACAAAATGTGCTCCTTGGCTGGCCATGCGCACTTTAAAACAGCTTGCTGCTGACGATGCATACAAGTATCCAGTAGCGAATATCCTGCAGACAGAATGTTATGTCGATGACGTAATAAGTGGCCACAACTGCGTTAAGGAGGCCCAACATCTACAAGCATCTCTCATACAACTTTTGAGAGGAGGGGGAATGAACTTGCGGAAATGGTCAAGCAATCATCGTGCTTTACTTGAAAACCTAAACGAAGAACAGATTTCAAGACAAAACACTTTTGACTTCAAATCTGAAGAAACTTCCAAAACATTGGGACTAGGTTGGAACCATACAAGCGATACCTTCTACTTTAACTGGCCGGTGAAAGAAACAAAACGGCTAACGAAGAGATCGTTACTTTCAGAGATTTCCAAATTCTACGACCCACTAGGCTGGCTGTCTCCAGTGACAGTCAAGGCCAAACTACTATTCCAGAAACTCTGGGTTGGTAAACTTCGCTGGGATGACGAAGTGCCTAACGACATAAAAACAGAATGGATAAAGCTGAATACAGAAATGACCTACATAAAAAACATGAAGATAGATCGCTGGATAGGTGATACGCAACAACGCGTAGAACTACTCGGTTTCTGTGACGCAAGCGAAAAAGCTTACGCTTGTGTGATATACAGTCGGGTATGGAATAAACATGGACTGCCCACAACAACATTACTCGTCGCAAAAACAAAGGTGGCACCAGTTAAGCAGAAAACTACTTTGCCCAGGCTGGAACTCTGCGGCGCCGTACTATTGGCAGATCTAATGGAAAAAACAAAGGAAGTACTATCTGAGTTTACCATTTCTGTACAGGCTTGGTCTGATTCCCAAGTTGTTTTAGCATGGATTGAGGGTGACTCAACAAGATGGGAACCATACGTCGCCAACAGAGTTACGAAAATCAAACGCATCATCTCTGCAACTCAATGGGAGTACGTGAGGTCC
Organism: Amphipoea oculea; assembly: GCA_945859645.1. Lineage (NCBI taxonomy): Eukaryota > Metazoa > Arthropoda > Insecta > Lepidoptera > Noctuidae > Amphipoea > Amphipoea oculea. The sequence goes on from OX243876.1 coordinate 11,540,985, forward strand.
GAAGAAAATCCCGCCGATTGTGCGTCAAGAGGACTACTGCCAAGCAAACTTATGGGCTTCAACTTATGGTGGCAAGGTCCAGAAATTATAAGGAAATTAGAAACATCTAAAAATATACCAAGCTCATTCCAAACAAATATCGGTTGCGCAAATCATGTTGAAACGAAAATAACAAAACAAGAAGATCAGCAACATTTTATAAATGACTTGTTGAACAATTACAGTTCAATGACACGAATAATACGCATCGTCGCATGGATACAACGCTTTATAGCAAACATGCGATATAAAACGAAATGTGAAACCTCGTACCTAACAACAAGCGAACTACGTGCAGCGGATATAAGTATCGTCAGCTATGTGCAACGGTTACAGTTCGATTCCGAATATAATCAACTCAAACGAAACGAAGACATATCAAGAAAAAGCCCAATCTTCAAACTAAATCCCTATTTGGATGACAAGGGTATTATTCGGGTTGGAGGTCGCCTCAAGAATTCTAACCTGCCTGTTGCGATGAAAAATCCGGTTATCGTAGCACATGGGGGACGACACACTCAACTTTTGATAGAACAAGCCCATTTAAGCACGTTGCACGGAGGAGCTAGACTTACGTTGATGTACTTAAGGCAAAAGTACTGGATTGTTGGAGGGAACAGAGCAGTCAAAACTGTACTCCAGAAATGTGTTCGCTGTCATCGCTTCAGCAGAACAGACACTCACCAACTGATGGGAGATTTACCTCGACAAAGAATTACACCGTGCCGGCCATTCACACATACCGGTGTTGACTTCTCGGGGCACATAGACGTCAAACATAACAAGGGTAGAGGCGTCAAAACATCAAAAGGCTATATAGCAATATTCATATGCATGGCCACAAAAGCCGTCCATATTGAGTTGGTGTCAGACCTGAGCACTGAGACCTTTATAGCGGCCTTCCAAAGACTGTGCGCGAGGCGCGGCACACCGAAGCACATGTACTCGGACTGCGGTACTAACTTTGTTGGCGCTGCAAGGGTACTCCGTGAAGAATTTGAATTATTCAAACAAGTACTAAAACCAGAAGTCTTCAGCGAGTTAGCGAAACTAGAAGTCGAGTGGCATTTCAATGCTCCAGCTTGGCCCAGTGCAGGTGGCCTTTGGGAAGCTGCCGTGAAATCAATGAAGCATCATCTGAGACGAGTATTGGGTGACCAGAAACTAACCTATGAGGAGTTTGCTACACTCTTGGCCAAGATAGAAGCGTGCTTAAACTCGAGGCCGCTGTGTCCTCTTACAGAGGATCCGGAAGAATTCTACAACTGCCTGACTCCTGGTCATTTCCTCACAGGAAGCCCCATACTATCATTGCCACTCTCAGATTACAGCGATGCAGATAACATTGACTTACGTCGCAGGTGGCAACTTTGCGAACATATGTTTCATCAGTACTGGAAAAATTGGTCCAACGAATATTTAACTACACTGCAAACTCGCAGTAAGTGGAATAGGCCAAACAAGAATATCAAGGAAGGTGACATAGTACTGGTAAAGGAAGATAATTTGCCCCCGGGAAAATGGGCTATGGGACGTGTTATGGAAACCCACCCTGGAGCCGATGGATACGTTCGGGTCACAACTATCAAAACACAATCGGGAACCATCAAGCGCCCCGTAGTCAAACTGTCACCATTGCCTTTGGACACCGAAATTCAAGCGGAAACGGATAACGATATAAGCAAAACATCAAAACGAGTAAAAGGAAATAAACTTCTTTCCACCTTACTCATAACAACATTAGCATTGCTTTCATGTATATCGGGAGCCTATGGGGCCATTGACACTGCTCGCATCGCGCCAGGCGCTCAGATTACAAGTTTGAATCCAGAACGGCCTGTTTACTACGACACGGTCGGTAAAATGCAAGTTGTACATGATGAATGGACTTTAATCATGTACTATAACTTAACTAACTATTGGGAAGGAATTCATCGAACGGAAGCTTTTTTCGAGAATGTGAAGAAAGCATGCTACCAGACAAAGATACAACATTGCCGAACCACTATGGAACAACTGGGCCATGAAATGGAGCTGCTTAGCTACTACAACTTTGTGCTGATTAATCCACATAAACATCTTAGCGAACGAAAGAAACGCGGCTTAGTGGATGGAGTCGGTTACCTAGCTAACAGTTTGTTCGGAATACTGGATCAACAGTTTGCTGAAAAATATCAAAATGACATTAAATCACTCAAAAGCAACGAAGATTACCTTCTGAGTCTAATAAAAAACCAAACGTCTATTGTGGAACTGGAGAACCAAGTTTTGAAGAAAAGCGAAACAAACATTAAGCGTCAATTTGACATCATTGACAGCTTCGTCAACCAAACTAATATGAACTTGGCGTCCATCGAATCGGAAATAGAAATAATTTCAGCCACAACATACATAAACTCAGCCTCCTTGACTGTATACCTACTGATTAACAGCCTAAGGACATTCCAAGAAATGCTGTTTAACACCCTCACCAACGTGTACCAAGGACACACAGATGTGCATCTAATAACTCCGGTACATTTGATACAGCAACTAGGCGAAATATCTGGAAATCTCCCGAAGACGGTATCATTGCCGATCGAAAATTATAAGGAAAACATAAAAGACGTCTACAAGCTAATTAATGTAAAGGCTCGAGTCACGAAAACTTATTTCCTGTTCGAGGTGCACATACCTCTTGTGGCTAACGAAGACTACACTATCTACCAAACCATACCGTTACCACTTATGGGAGCCAAAAAATCTATGCAGGTTCAGACATCGTCCAAGTACATCGCTGTCAACCTTAACAAGAGCATGTACATCCTACTGACAGAAAACGATTTTAAACAATGCGTACAACAAAGGTCAAACAACTTTCTATGCAAAAACAACTTACCGTCTTACAATTTGCATAGCAGCAAAGCACCGTGTGAAGCAAAACTGCTGTCGCATCAAAACACTTCACCTTGCGACCTAGAGAGCACCGTATGCAAGGACGTATGGATTGAGTTACACTCATCGAACAGCTGGCTAGCAATATGCTGCGATACGTGTTTATTACGTACAATTTGTAGTAATGACATCACAACTTACACCGTAACGTCACCAAGCTTAGTGACGTTATCTCAAGGATGCGTACTGCAGTCTAAAGACTTAACAATCTACGCCCATCGTCAGTATAACAGCCGCATAAAAATGGACTACGAGTTGACAGCTCCTACTTTAGACACATCCATAAACAAAATCGCAAACTTAACGTATCGCTACGCGCCAAACATGCTGCAATCATCATCTACAAGCCTTGAAATAGCTAAGATTGAAGACAAGATTAAAACACAAAGGGAAAATGAAGCTCAACAGACAACAGTTACAATACACGACATTCATCAATATGTCGTCTGCTATTTTCTGTTGACATCGGCAATCATTGCTGTGCTTGTGGCGGTTGGGAGGAAGCGTTGTCTCCACTGTTTCAAAAACATGTCAAGAAACTCAACCACTGGACAACAGAATGAGGATGTCGAGCTTCAAATCATCCATCAAGGGAACCACAGTCGGAAGGAAACTGCTGAAACATCATCGCGAAGCAAGGACAGCAGCGTGGAGCCTCGCCCTGAGATATCTCGCCGAAGCAACACCGGAACTAGGAATATTGCGTTCAACTTTGATAATTAATTGTTTTAATTTTATTGCTTTGTGATGGTTTTTCCTTGTCTTTGTTGTTTTCTTTTGGGGTTGCCAAGATGTACAGTCTTCAGCTGTTCATAACATTTTGCTGACGCTGCGATCGGAACGAACGCGCGTCAGTTTGCTTAGGTATTTAAGTCATATTTCACCTAATTAACAAGCAGTGTGATATAGCTAATAACTGAGTAAACAACATAGAGAAAGGAATCGCCAACTGTGCATTATTGCATTATTATTGTACATAACTTGGGTGCATTAAACTTATTTACGTGCCATCAACCTCGTGATCTTTTCTCCACACACTCCAACAACAACATCAACAACTCTGCAAGTGTACGAACCGTACACCGATTAATAGTGCTGGTCACATTTTCATAAAAATATTACAATAATTATATAAAATAGCGAGAATTGAAATTCTCAGTAGCAGCCCAGAGCTTGGATTTGGGAATTTTCCGATTACTGGCAATAGGCTTGTCGCCGATTACATGGGATGGGACCCGCATCTGGTGAAATATGGGTGTTACCTAATTACTCTTGTTGTGTGCACTAAGGTTGCTAATCGCGTGACAAGGAGATGTTGGAATGAATGTTGGAATGAATTAAATACATTTGCCTACCTCTTCATGGTTCCTTGTGATGATGTAAGCATGGAATACACTGCGTGCACTGACTGGAAAGGTTTACTCAAAGCTGCGTGTGATTCTTTCTTCAAAAGACCATCAAAGACACAAATCTGCTAGTACTCATGAGATGTGCCCAAGATAATGTCTGAACTTGAAAAGAGACTGTGACCTCTAAGTTTGTTTCGGTTTTTCTTGTAAGAGTGTTAAGAAAGAAAACACTGACCGCATCTAGTTTAAAAAACGTTTTTTTTTTTTTACATGTAGATCTGATGAGTATTGTCATGAGTATTCTGTAAATTGAAATTGTAAATTTACAGAAATCATTACCATTTATCATTTAACAATGCTCCAGTACTTGATACTTTCATAATATATTCATACTTCGTTGAAAGTGTACCCACGTTTACGCAGAGACCTAAGTATATTTTATTTTTCATTGCTAAAATGGTTACCATTTTTCGACTATCCTTGCCCAGGAGATTATTATTTACTAAGTGAAATCTGTTATTGACTGTCAAGAAATGGGAATGAAATAAATCATGGCGACCTTTTAGTATTATTCGGCTGGAACGACCCTGATAAATAATGACCTTCTGTATAGCACATTGTTATTCATAGCATTATCTGATTATTTATTTCATTGGGGGCTATTATATAAGTCAAAAGGAATGCCATTGATGTCGATGTACCTACATAAATCAATGTTGGCTAATGCATTTAGTATGGGGTTCAAAGCAAGTGACGTTATGAAAGCCGCTATATGATAAACCTTTTCTTTTTCAAAATAAAGGGATTTTTTGGCGTTCGGTAGGAGTTGACAGGTAGAAATCGTCACTTAAGGAAAAAGTGGTAGGTATGCCCCCTCCATGCGACTTTCCTTCTCTTTCTATTACACACGAGTGTGTGTTCGCGCGTGCGAGTATCGCGTAAGGAACTGTCTCTGACGGGAATCCCCCGACCACACACGTTTTTTTTTTACTATCAACCAATTTACTTCATTGACAGTTATCTATATAAATAAAAACAAAAGGCCTGACTGACTGACTGACTGACTGACTGACTCATCAACGCCGAGCCCAAACCCTTGGACCTAGAAAGCTGAAATTTTACACGATGGTTCCTTTTATGATGTAGACCAGGAATAAGGAAGGATTTTTTGAAATTCGACCCCTAAGGGAGTTAAATAGGGGATGAAAGTTTGTATGAAAGTCCGTCAGTTTTAAAGTTAGGATCTTCAAATTTTGTGTTTCGGCTGACGATTGAAAATTAATTTATACGTGTCTCAGCGTTTTTGATAATTCTACCCCCAAAGGGTTAAAAAGGGGGATTAAGTTGTGTATGAAAGTCTGTCAGTTTAAAAGTTAGGATCTTCAAATTTTGTATTTAGGCTAGCGATTGAAAATTAATTTATACGTGTTTCAGCGTTTTTGATAATTTCACCCTTAACGGGGGATGAACGACCTGACTGACTCATCAACGCCCAGCCCAAACCCTTGGACCTAGAAAGCTGAAGTTTTACACGATGGTTCCTTTTATGATGTAGACCAGGAATAAGGAAGGATTTTTTGAAATTCAACCCCTAAGAGAGTTAAATAGGGGATGAAAGTTTGTATGAAAGTCCGTCAGTTTTAAAGTTAGGATCTTCAAATTTTGTGTTTCGGCTGACGATTGAAAATTAATTTATATGTGTCTCTGCGTTTTTGATAATTCTACCCCCAAAGGGTTAAAAAGGGGGATTAAGTTGTGTATGAAAGTATGTCAGTTTAAAAGTTAGGATCTTCAAATTTTGTATTTAGGCTAATGATTGAAAATTAATTTATACGTGTTTCAGCGTTTTTGATAATTTCACCCCTAACGGGGGATGAACGACCTGACTGACTCATCAACGCCCAGCCCAAACCCTTGGACCTAGAAAGCTGAAATTTTACACGATGGTTTCTTTTATGATGTAGACCAGGAATAAGGAAGGATTTTTTGAAATTCGACCCCTAAGGGAGTTAAATAGGGGATGAAAGTTTGTATGAAAGTCCGTCAGTTTTAAAGTTAGGATCTTCAAATTTTGTGTTTCGGCTGACGATTGAAAATTAATTTATACGTGTCTCAGCGTTTTTGATAATTCTACCCCCAAAGGGTTAAAAAGGGGGATTAAGTTGTGTATGAAAGTATGTCAGTTTAAAAGTTAGGATCTTCAAATTTTGTATTTACGCTAACGATTGAAAATTAATTCATACGTGTTTCAGCGTTTTTGATAATTTCACCCCTAACGGGGGATGAACGACCTGACTGACTCATCAACGCCCAGCCCAAACCCTTGGACCTAGAAAGCTGAAGTTTTACACGATGGTTCCTTTTATGATGTAGACTAGGAATAAGGAAGGATTTTTTTAAATTCAACTCCTAAAGAAGTTAAATAGGGGATGAAAGTTTGTATGAAAGTCCGTCAGTTTTAAAGTTAGGATCTTCAAATTTTGTGTTTCGGCTGACGATTGAAAATTAATTTATACGTGTCTCAGCGTTTTTGATAATTCTACCCCCAAAGGGTTAAAAGGGGGATGAAGTTGTGTATGAAAGTCAGTCAGTTTAAAAGTTAGGATCTTCAAATTTTGTATTTAGGCTAAAAATTGAAAACTAATTTATACGTGTTTCAGCGTTTTTGATAATTTCACCCTTAACGGGGGATGAACGACCTGACTGAGATATCAACGCACAGCCTAAACCGCTGGTGATAGGGACTTGAATTTTGGAGGGTGTATTCTTTGTAAAGTATAAGTATCCAATAAGAAGGGGTTTTTGGAAATTCAACCTTAAAGGGGGTGAAAAGGGGGGATTTTGTTTGTATGAAAAATCTTATTCCTTGAGTTAAAAACCTTGAACCTTGGCAAAGTAAATTATGAAGTTTGGCATTTTTCGTTTTTCTAAACTCATTTCAACCCTAAAGAGGTATTGGGGGGTGTCAAAATTTCTTTGGAAGAATTTCAACGCGCTGTCCGATTAACTCGAAACTTAGTCAGTATTAATACTAAGGACTAAAAATAAAGAATAACCTGTATCAGGGTTTTTCGAAAATCTACCCCTAACTGTGTGAAAAGGGGTTGTTAATTTTGCAAGGGCATATTTTACTGTGTGGCTTGATTAGCTGGAAAATTTTTCATAATTCGACCCATGTATGGGTGAAAAGCGGGAATACGGTTTATATGAAAAATCTTATTCATTTGGTTAATAAACTTGAAACTTGGTACGAACATTTATCTAAATAAATTATAAAGTTTGGCATTTTTTGTTTTTATAAACTAGCCCTTAAAAGAGGATTGGGGTGAAATTTTAACGCGTGGTCCGATTACCTCGAAACTCGGTATTTATACTTAAGACCATAAATAAAGAATAACGTGTATCAGGGTTTTCCGAAAATCTACGCCTAATGGGGTGAAAAGGGGCAGTTAATTATACAGGGAAAGATTTTAATGCGTGGCTTGATTAACTTAAGAATTCGTATAAATAATCTTTAAGTCAAGTAATGAACACACCCCAAACAATTTTTCGAAATTCTACCCCTATAGGGTGAAAAGCGGGAATACAGTGTATATGAAAAATCTTACGGTACAAATACATATACAAGTAAATTATGAAGTTTGGCATTTTTTGTTTTTCTAAACTACCCCTAACGGGGGATTAGGGGCGTCGGAATTTCTATGGAAGAATTTTAACGCGCGGTCCGATAACTCGAATCTCTGTATTTATACTTAAGACAAAAAATAAAGAATAACGTGCATCAGGGTTTTTCGAAAATCTACCCTTAACGGGGTGAAAAGGGGTATTTAGTTAATTATACAGGGGAGGATTTTACTGCGTGGTTTGATTAACTCAAAAATTGGTGTAAATAATCTTTGACTCAAGTAATGAACACATCCCAAACGATTTTTGAAAATTCCACCCCTGTGGGGGTGAGAAGCGGGGATACAGTTTATTTGAAAAATCTGATTCCTTTGATCTATACACTTAAAAATTCGCCCGAATACTTAGTTGTCTAAATAAATGATAAAGATCATACCTACATACATTTTCGAAATTTTTAGAGGAAAGTACGAATTTCACGCGGACGAAGTCGCGGGCAGAAGCTAGTAAAATACTAAAACTAAATAAGGTATGTCACCAATTTTACACTGTTATAAATGTTTAAGAATGTGCGTGGTTAAAAAACAATGAAGATTCGATCCCAAAGACTAGTTCAGTGTGGCAAATAAAAAAATATTCATGATTCATTGAAACAAGTAGTAGACACAATAATGTTTACAAAACCAACATAGCCTAAAGTTTCAACCCAAAGACGCTTACCAAGACGAAACAAACGCCCAGACAACGTGTAAACAATAAAAGGAACACAAACAAACACACGGTCGAAATCAAGCAAGTCTCTCCATTAGTTCGATCCGCGTACAATGTCCGAACAACTAATGAACACAGAACACCTCTCTAGTCTCTATCCCCTCTTGTTTAACAAACTACTCTGATACTTGTCAGACAGAGGAAACCAGCGACAAGAAACGTTCCAGTTAACAACTACTGGCAGTACTGGCAGGCCCCACTACTATTGCCACCAACAGATTTCCTCGCCTGTCGTGTAATATTATTTTGTTATTGGCCAATTATTTTGCTGAGACCTCTTTTATTAGTAAATAAACGGATTACGGAGAAAATTTATGAAACGAGAATGTGGTGAAGTGAGTTACTGATCAATCTTGTCGGGTTTGAAGGATTGTTGTGTAATCACATTCTCGGTCCTACTATTGGGTAATTGAATTTTTGTACTATAAAAAAACTGATCGTGAACAAATCTTCACAACATAATTAGGTACAATACAAGGTGGCAGGGATGTCGACGCGCAATCTGTACCTACCCATGAATTCAGCACTTGATTCTAGGCCCTCTAGGGTCGAAATTTTTCGCCGTTTATCAAAAGAAATCAGCTGTTTCAGGGAAATACCTACGCGGTCAAAATTTATGGCACAGCATTTTTTTTTATTCTTTTAACAAGAATAAAAAAAATGCTGTTCCATAAATTTTGTGGTCAATATTCTATTGGGGTGATTGGGCTTATGCGTTTGGTAAATCAAAACAAAATAGTTTTTCTGCGAAAGTTGTTTGTTATGATGAGTTCAGCCGGAAACTAATTCAGTCACCCTATATCTATAAACACGCGTAAGTATGCTAACCACAAGTTGTCTAAACTGTTTATGCAAACCGCACTAATCTAAAAGACAATGGAGCTCCTGATAGTCCTTACCCGCGTAAACAAGACTGCAATTCGTTAGCTTTAATTTAATTAATCAAAGTGAAAACTACAGTCACAAAACTTCGGGTAAAGAGAGAAGTCGGTGTCCGTTTAATGACCCAGAACCCGCCGAATCTAAGCGACAACATCAAATCATGGACAGCCGCCGTCTCAAGGGACAATGTCATGCATACCTTCGCAACACACATAAAAATGTACGGTACGATTTATCGAGACAAACCCACACACGCACGCACCTTGTACTAACGATGCCAGAAGTGTGCGAATAAAAAATGAACCAAGATGTTTAGGTGGATACAGTATATTTTTTAGCAATTTGGGTAAGTGGTTGCTCTAGACATATTGTCGTAATATAGGAGATTGTTATGTCAAACTCGATTGATGAATAAACTGTTATTAGAAACCATAAATTTTTATTACTGACTGATGGAAATATTGCCTACTGTCACTACTCAATTTAGGGGCAATTTATTTACAATAAGACAGTAGTGCTGTAATAAAAGAGTACAGTAAATGTTAGTTTTTATTACATGCCCAATCCTTCGAAGAAATTAGGAATCATAAAACAATTTCATGTCTATCTATGTACTTCGTTACTATCAACAACTACACATTAATGTATCTTTACAATCGCAATCAAAGAAAACCTTTTTCTAAACGACTGTACTTACTTTGAATCACGAGACACAGTATTATTCTTGACGAGTCATTCTGCTCCTGACATTACCATAATGGGATCGAGAGGTAGATTGTCATGGGGTGACTGAAAAAAACCTCAAACGAAACGACTTATAAGAAAAGGATTGGCAGGTAATTTTAATTCCGGTAGCAGAATTTAAACGTAAAAGCAATATAATTAAAAGTGAGCTTTTCAATTATCATAAATAAATCGGATGAATTTTCAGCTCATAGTCTGCTGGATTCGTAAAGGTTTTCGTACATTTTTGTATACAAAGCCCTTTAAATATAAAGAGACAAACGCTTTTAAACCATAGTACCTATGTTTATACCAAAGGAAGTGGGTTTGCGTGTAATGTACTCCGAAAAATGGCACGGATTTGTTTTACGACTGAGATTCATTCAGGCGATAGACGTTTTTCATGTCGTTCGGATAAAAACTCCGAGGTACAAGTTAGCAAAACTGAAAGTAATGGATGTGATAGGGATTTGACGGGAATGTGGAAAATAAAAACAGGAACGATTTTTATTAAAAAAATTGGTGGATGTTTTTATATTTATGTGACGCCAGAAAATCAACATACCTATATAAAATATAAATGTGTCTAAAATATGGGATTTATTTTCGTTGGATCCCGCTTTTGAATCCCAGTATTTTTGGCGTATGGATCCCGCAAAACATTATTATGTGTTTCCGTTGGATCCCGAATTTAAAAAATGCAAGATAATTACGTTTTAATGTCGTTATGGCCTTCTGTATAAATATGGATATTATATCATCAACTGCCTAGCCTTTTCCCAACTATGTTGGGGTCGGCTTTCAGTCCAACCGGAACCAGATGGGCAGTCGCTCCATGTAAAATACTGATATTCAGCTGCATAATACCAGTATTTACATGAAGCGACTGCCTATCTGACCTCCACAACCCAGTTACTGGGTAATACGATACCCCTTGATAAGACTTATTGTCAGACTTTCGGGCTTCTGACGACCCGTAACGACTGTCAAAGATTCACGGATGAGAGCCGCCACCAACGGCTTAACGTGCTTTTCGAGTCATGGAGGGGTCTTGGTATGTCATCTATACATTGACCAACCACAGCAAACGTAGCTTAACCTGATCGATCGACCCATGCGGCTGTTATTACTTAGCCACAAGCCCCAAATAATAATCACATCACATCACACTAATCATGTCACATCACACTAATCATCATCATCATCACACTATCACACTAATATTATAAAGGCGAATGTTTGTGAGTGTATATGTGTGTGTGTGTGGGTGTTTATATCTTTGTTACTTCTTCACGCTCAAACGGCTGGACCAATTTTGATAAAATTTTGTATGGAGATAGCTGACATCTTGGATTAATATATAGGCTATTTTTTATCCCGATATTCTCACAGGATCGACATTTACGCGGGTGAAACCGCGGGGCGCAGCTAGCTTAGTGTAAATTATTATTTTTATATGTTCGGAGAATATTTTATATGCATAAACGTAAATATAAGCCATTTTAAGCATGATATCCAATAGTGTAGGCATCACCAAAATCTCTAGCAATGATCTCCACTGCTGGGACACAGGCCTCCTCTCAGTGAGTGGGAGTTGGCCGTAATCCACCACGCGGGCCCAGTGTAGGTTGGTAGCTGTCACTTGTTTACGAATTTTTGGTTCTAGGACATGCTGGTATCCTCTGTGACAAATAAACCTTTCTTTCTTTTTATTTAATTTTATAGAATGTGTCAATAATTAATGTAATTATGAATATCAAATCAGATCATTATACTGTTTTTTTAATATTTATTTTGATGATAATAGAAGTATTAAAAATAACATCTACCTTCCCTAAAAGCAAACGAGCGTAATCGCATGCAAATTTAAACCAATTCAATATTCCCATTGTAATTTATGACGTTATTGAATAGTGAAAGCCTTATATAGTTTATATTTAGGAGCTTTTGTACGTAATACCATAACTACTGATAATAAACTTAAGCACCATAGTCATTCACAGTCTCTCTTTTCTGTCAAAATAGCTCGTGATCGCTCACAAAGGGCCTTATTAAAAGGATAAGAGTCACCCAAAGGGCGATGGAGATCTATGTTTGGAGTTTACCTACATGATTGAATCAGAAATGAAGATATTCACAGGAGAACCAAGGTAACTGACATAGCCCGATTAATTGCTAAACTTAAGTGGCAGTGGGCAGGGCACATTGCTCGCAGAACAGATGGCCATTGGGGCCCAAAGGTTCTGAAGTGACCTCGTACCGGAAGACGTAGCGTTGGAAGGCCTCCCACAAGGTCGAGCGACGATCTTGAATCTGCTGGATGCGGACGTCTTTCGGCTGAAATGCTGAATAGGTACATAAACTAACTAATAAAAACATTAAACTATTATTATTAACTATCGATTAAACTATAAACTCATCTTATCAGTATCCAGTATCAGTATAATTCTTTCCGACTTTAACATAAAAGTCGACAAGAACCGCTGAAAATAAAACTTGTCAACTATTTTTAATATTGAAACCGAAGCAGGGTCGTTAGCGCGTGCGATTTCGAATGAAAAATAATACAGCACGGGCGCTGCAAGCATTGTACGATATCCGGACGAAGGCGGCTTAAAGATACGGTCACAGTAGCTGCGATTTTTGAAGCAGAGATCAACATCTGACGCAATTTCTTCTTCGCCTCAATACAACTCATGCGTTGTTAAGAGGCATCATTATCATAATCAGCCTATAATGTTCCCACTGCTGGGACACAGGCCTCCCTCTGTGAGAGGGAGTGGCTCGTAATCAACCACGCGGGCCCAGTGCGGGTTGGTAGATGTCACATGTCTTCCAATTTTTGATTCTCGGACATGCCGGTTTCCTCACGATTTTTTTCTTCACAGTTTTGGGAGCAGTGGCGATGAAATAATTTACACAAAGTAAGACTTACTTCTCGTAAATCGAGGCCGTTACCACTGGGCCACGAAATAAACTCTCCTGTTTAATACAAAAGTTCAATACCTAGGTACTTGACCAAAATGTATGAAACAGCAGATATTTTTTTTTTCGTGATTTCAGATTTGGTCCCGTAGTGAAAGTTGTTCAGTTCGATAGTCTAAAGCACCTCTTAAAGTTTGTTAGGTTAATTTTGAAACACCTTATGTAGCCCAATTCGTGAGGAAGGCTATAGGCTATTTAATATGCTATGATCCTTAGGAGCCGAGCAAAAAGAAAAAAAGTCGAAAGATCGCTGAGCTCGCATCACCTGCCCGCGCTGTCACTTCGTTTTCCGAAGTGATAGTGCGAGCAGGTGATGCGATCTGCGATGCAACGCGGTGATCACAGAAGAACAAGAAATCACAGGCAGAAGCTACTTATAATAATAATTATCTAAAAATAAAGATTTCAAACCATATAACGTAACATCACGCTTGTTCACCCCGAATTAATTAATAAATAATTAGCCAAGTAACCGCATAATTAGTGTAACGTTGTTCCCAGAAAACAACAACACAAATCAAACATACCACAGCCTTGACCCATATTTTATCATCGAATGAAAGGAAAATAACTGATACTCAGCTATTGCTTCTATTAACGTACCAATAGTGGATATAATTGCGTTTTGATTGGCATAAGATCGATCCATGTTGAATGATTCTCGTCAATTATACGTAATCACTTACAATTTGATTTCAGTGATCGATAATAATCAATGATAGCGAGTTTTCTAAGGTTTATTGGATAGGTCAAAAATGGAAATTATTTTTCGTTATTAGAACACAGTGTCCTCCAAAAGTTTGTTGACATTTTTTCACATCAGCTGTAATATTTAAAACATTATGATTTAAAATTCTAGTTATTCAAATGTTTGAAGTGTACACTATAATCTTTTTAATGACTTATTCAACCTATCTAGAATGGCTATGGAGAGGGGTATGCTTGGAGTTTCCCCGCGCGATCGAATCAGAAATGAAGAGATTCGCAGGAGAACCACAGTAGCTGTCATAGCCCGAACAATTGCTAAACATAAGTAGCAGTGGGCAGGCCTCCCACAAGGTGGAGCGACGACCTTGTGAAGGCCGCAGGAACCCGTTGGATGCGAGAGGCATAAAACCGGTCGAAGTGGAAGTGCTTGGGTCCCTATGCCCAACAGTGACGTCTTTCGGCTGAAATGATAATGACGATGATGATTCAACCTATGACTTATAATACAAAATAATCAAGAAACCCTCAAGATAACCTGTTTTATTTAATTTTATTTGAAATCATAATGTGGCATCACAACTTTACTTTTACTCATGATCTGGCAGTTTGAGTCATTTCTTTGGTATTGTTCGTCGAATCGTTGAAATGGTCTTTTGAGGAAAGAACCACACAGATTGAGCGGACCGCTCAATTCAGAAGCTCCTCAACTTCTGAATTGAGCAGCACGATTTTTAACAAATGCGTGCACTGACTGGTTAGGTCCGATCAATCTATGTGGTTCTTTCCTCAAAAGACCATTTCAGACACCAATCTACATGATCTTCACATGATATAACCAAGATTTTGTCTGGACTTTAAAAGAGACTGTGACCTCTGAATTTGTTTCGGCCTTTCTTCTCAGAGTAGTCAGATAGGAAACGCCGACCTCATCTAGCTTAAAGAAAAATTTGATTGAAGTGTAAAAGTGCTTGTACAAACCTTCATACAGAAAATAAATCGTTTAACTGAAGTTGAAAAAAGATCGACTAACTTTCGGAGGCCACTGTAGGTTTCAGTTAGTAGATGCTAAGTTGCTAAAACTTATAAACACCTGGATTAGTATTTAGTTATTCTATTGTTCTGAAAGCGCTTATAGCTCAGTATATCTCAGACATTAGTGTGGGGAAAGCCTTAAGTAAATATGATATAACCAATACCAGTATTATATAACACTTACTTCTGCTATTGTAAAATCGTGTTGGTACACACAGTATAAAACCACGTTATTAATCTGAGCATTGCGTTGGAGAAACAATCGATTGATAGGTTGAAAATAAACGAATTCGGTGCCCGGGCGCTAATATGACACATCGAGCGTTTTAGAAAGAGTGTTATACAGTTATGAGTGACAGAGAAGACGCTCTACAATGCCTAACCTTTTCTCTTTTTTCACAGTTTAATAAACTGTCACGATAATTACTACCCTTTCCCAACTATGTTGGGGTCGGCTTCCAGTCTAACCAGGTGCATCGAAATACCTGATTTTTACAGGCTTATATGACCTCCACAACCCAGTTACTGGGTAATACGATATCCCTGGGTAAGACTGATTGTCAGACTTTTTGGGCTTCTGACTACCCGTAACGACTGTCAAGGAAACTCGCGTCAGGACACGTGACCGTCAGGAGAGATTCCCCCCCCCCCTCTTTCTACGACGGCGGCGCCAACCGAAGTGAACCAAGTGAGACACGATAATGGATGGATGGATGGATGGATGGACGGACGGACGGACGGACGGACGGTGACGGTGACGGTGACGGTGACGGACGGACGGTGACGGTGACGGTGACGGTGTCGGTGACGGTGACGGTGACGTGACGGTGACGGTGACGGTGACGGTGACGGTGACGGTGACGGTGACGGTGTCAGTGACGGTGTCGGTGACGGTGACGGTGACGGTGACGGTGTCGGTGACGGTGACGGTGACGGTGACGGTGACGGTGAATTGACGGTGACGGTGACGGTGACGGTGACGGTGTCGGTAACGGTGTCGGTGACGGTGACGGTGACGGTGTCGGTGACGGTGACGGTGACGGTGACGGTGTCGGTGACGGTGACGGTGACGGTGACGGTGACGGTGACGGTGACGGTGACGGTGACGGTGACGGTGACGGTGACGGTGACGGTGACGGTGACGGTGACGGTGACGGTGACGGTGACGGTGACGGTGACGGTGACGGTGACGGTGACGGTGACGGTGACGGTGACGGTGACGGTGACGGTGACGGTGACGGTGACGGTGACGGTGACGGTGACGGTGACGGTGACGGTGACGGTGACGGTGACGGTGACGGTGACGGTGACGGTGACGGTGACGGTGACGGTGACGGTGACGGTGACGGTGACGGTGACGGTGACGGTGACGGTGACGGTGACGGTGACGGTGACGGTGACGGTGACGGTGACGGTGACGGTGACGGTGACGGTGTCGGTGACGGTGACGGTGACGGGGACGGTGATGGTGGACGTGGATGTGTATGGATGGATGGACAGCTGATGGCTCGACCGTCTGTGTAGTAGCCACACCGCTGTGTATTCGTAAAATTCGTGTATATAAAGTGTTTAAAATATGGAAATTGAACAAAGTGCATCGATTAATGACAAAAGTGACGCAACAATAGTGAAAAAAAATTAGATATAATAATTCAATTCATAATTGATTTATTTCAACGTTAATATTCAAGTTTTCACTTCTGCCGGCACTCCCGGAGTGCAACCCGTCTTTTTTTTACTAACTACGATTCTAAGATCCTTTTTTATGTTTTGTTTAAAAGTAGAATTTGTTTTGTTTAAAGAAGTTTTTTTTACTTATAATGGTTTAGGAAGATATAATTGTTTATTTTTATCTGTTTTTTTTTAACTTTATACACAAGTAGTTCTGTACATAAGTAGTTTTTATTTTGTAGAAGCTTGTCAATGTCAATTGAAACCGCTTAATGTACATTACTTTACTTACCCATATACATATAAGACTGTAAGCTTTCTGAAGAATAAAATATAAATAAATTTCAATCTGCCAAATAAATTCAAATTACTCGGAAAATCTAATGATTTAATGGAGATCATATTGTTTGATTGAGGTTATGGAATAAAACCTTTTCTTCTTCAATTTATGAACGACCTTCCTTCCTATCATAGGTACTTATGTTATTGGTGGTGTGTGAGGATTATCTCTTACAAGATTTGAATTACCGTAATAAATATAGTTTTTCTTTCCCGCGAACCTTTTGCCAGTTCTTGGATTGAGAATAATATGTTTGACACTATGGGTATATATTATGACTGGTAGGTAGGTATTGACTGAATATTATGTGACATTTTTTTTTCCTTGTGGCTTAACTATATCACTCTGCGATTCCGTGTCAAGGTGACGCCGGCAGAGTAGCAGACATCGGCTTAATTGCCAAATAAAACAATGTAATAATGTTATACAGACCCAGGCGATGATGGCGGGACGAACTGAACAGACAGGATTGATCTATACTAACTCAAAACAGAGAGGAGTGGAAGGCAGAAAGGGAGGCCCTTGCTCTGCAGTGGGCCAACTTAAGCTAAAAAGACGGGTTGCACTCCGGGAGTGCCGGCAGAAGTGAAAACTTGAATATTAACGTTGAAATAAATCAATTATTAATTGAATTAATATAACTAAGTTTTTTTCACTATTTCTGCGTCACTTTTTTCATTAATCGATGCACTTTGTTCAATTTCCATTTTTTGAAACACTTTATATACACGAATTTTACGAATACACAGCAGTGTGGCTACTACACAGACGGTCGAGCCATCAGCTGTCCAACCACGTCCGCGTCCGCGTCCGCGCCCGCGTCCGCGTCCACCATCACCATCACATCACATCACATCACATCGCCATCGCCATCGCCATCACCATCGCCATCACTATCGCCATCACCATCTCCATCGCCATCACCATCGCCATCGCCATCACCATCGCCATCGCCATCACCATCACCATCCATCCATCCATTATCGTGTCTCACTTGGTTCACTTCGGTTGGCGCCGCCGTAGAAAGAGATGGGGGGGGGGGAATCTCTCCTGACGGTCACGTGTCCTGACGCGATGCCCTGACGCGAGTTTAACATTTTTTACCCATTACAAAAAGTGTTCAACGCCGCTAAAGAAGTTTTCACTTCAAAAATCACATAATATTATAAAGGCGAAAGTTTGTGAGTATGTGTTTATATGTTTGTTACTTGTTCACGCTCAAACGGCGGGACAAATTTTGATAAAATTTTGTATGGAGGTAGCTGATACTCTGGATAAACATATAGGCTACTTTTTATCCCAAAATTCCCAAGGGATGGAAACTTATGCGGGAGAAACCGCGGAGCGCTGCTAGTCACACTAATATTGTAAAGGCGAAAGTTGGTGAGTGTGTGTGTTTATATGTTTGTTACTTGTTCAGGTTCAAACGGCGGCACCAATTTTGATAAAATTTTGTATGGAGGTAGCTGACACTCTGGATTAACATATATACTACTTTTTATCCCGTTATTCCCACGGGATGGAAATATATGCGGGAGAAACCGCGGGGCGCTGCTAGTAATTAATAATAATGTTATATGTCTTATTTGTAAACATAACCTAACGAAGGGTCACGAACTTGAATTCCACTCCATTTACTAATAAACGGGAACTCCTTAGACACAATAATGTTTTGCTAAGTTGGGATGTATACCAGGAATGCCATACATACCTACGTATTTACAACCCTAGTTATTTCTATTACAGTATAATAATACCGACAGTATTATGTATTCAATCTACATATATATATTTAAAACAAAGTTGGGTTAGTTACAACATTTATAACTCAAGAACGGCTGGAACGATTTTTTCTATCTTTGATTTGTTTTCGCCCCGAATAACAGAATAAGTTCTATTAAAAATGGGGAAAAAGTGAAGTTATTTAATTCATTCTCTCATAAATTTAGTATGGAACCGGTTTTTTTATGCATAAGTTAACACAACATTTATTGATTCCGAGGCGGTACGAAGTTTGCCGAGTCAGCTAATAGTTACTAATATAGTTAACTGCGTCTTTGGTCTAGTGGTATCAAGGGCTACTGCTGAGTATGAGGTCCTGGATTCGATCGCCAGGTAGGGCAGAGTGTTATTGCGTTTTTGCATCAGAAATTTCTCATTAACAGCCCGGAGTCTGTATTTGTGCCCTGTTGATGGCAATAGGCTTGCCTCCTTTTATACGCGACCTAAACTTAACTGGATAAAATATGTTCGTGAACGAGCGCCGTCAGTTGGGGCTGGTCATCACCTAGCTGCTTCGGCTTATTTTTAATTATTTTATTTTCGGATTGTCGTTTTTTTACTATTTGCTGTACTCTGGACGCTTTTAACGCGTACGTCTTTTTATTTTTACATCGTTCTCCCATAATTATAATTATAAATTGAACATTCATGATGTAACTAATATTTTTGTAAAAATATAATTTTGAAGTGTGTCCATTGAGTTTCTTGTCCGTTCTTCTCCATAGGTACTTACCTTCGCTTTGGAATGGGCAACTAGCTTCATATTTTATGACTGACTGCCTTCTTGACAATTCAAAAGTGCCTGTAAATGGTTTAATTGAAATAAATGCTTTGAGTTTGAGTGGGTATACTCTAGGTACTATAGGTACACCGTTGCGTAGGCCTACGGGGATTACAGCCGAGATCTTATATTTTATTGTGTTGATATAGTTAAATGTTTTTTACGAAAATGTACACAACGACAAAACTTGGCAACGACGTCCGAGGCAAGTAACGACTTGCCTCGGACGTAAGTCCATTAAACAAAGGCATATATAGTCGGGGATTCGATTTCCATAGCATTCTCCTATCGTTTAGTTCCCCACATGTAAAACGAGTAGGTTCGCCTACCTTTTTGCGATCGTTTTCGTGTTTTCCTTTTGTAAATAAACGGTTGTGTTTTATATCAAATATATCACAGATAACTCCAGTTTCAATATCTCGTGTTTCACAGCAAATCAACAAGATTGATGAGACTTGTGACTATATTTTGCCGTGGACGTGCAAAATTCAACTGCACTGTGAATGTTTATTCAAACTTTTCAGTTTTGCAACTCTCACACTCTAGGCACAAATCTTTTGTGTGAGAATTACATTTCACTTTTAGATTAATGGGGATAGCGCGATCCTTTTTCTAACCGATCCCGTCATAATCCGCTCAGCCAAAGACGAATCTAAGCTTCTAGAAACTTCCTGAACATCAGACGACGCTCGCCCTTACATTGTCATCAGCTGTCTGACATTTATCGACTGGGCCGCGCACCGCGAAAGCGATTCGTTGATATACAATTTATGAAGCTTGTATCTCTCTCCGAACCCTAATGTTTTTATATAAATATATGTGTTCCTGTTGATAAAGCGTAACAGTAAATGTATGTGTGTTAATGGGTAGCTCCATTTCTGATAAAACATTTCAATAACACTTTTTTGCAAAAATCCATTGGATTCACAGTACACATAATAAAATAATTTATTCTATTGAATATTTATAACAACAATTTTTAGCTAATGGAAATTATACGTCATTCTAAATTTCAAATGATTTTAATATTTAAAGCTTAGTATAATGAGCAGACGAAATTTATTACGTTGAATTTTATTATTCTGAAATGAAATGACAGTGGTATATCTAAGAAATATCATGAAGATTTTCTGAAGTATTCTAGTACCTTCAAAGTTACGTCACATATCACACGGTGACAGTAAAACTTGGTTATCTTTCTAGAAATACAAATGTCTTATATTTATCAAAAACATGACTTGAAAACATTTGCAATGCTTTCTTGAAGTTGAATAATGTAAAGAATTTTATTGTATGATTACAGAAACAAGATTATGATGTTATCTATTAAATGAATCAGAAAAGTTCATTTAACAAATAATAAGGATAAAATATATTTCGGAACATTACTCGTACCTTAAGAATGATTGAAAATGAGATATTACAGAAATGTAATCTCCATAATAATAATTATGCTCGATATCGATTTTGTGATACTGATGCGAATTTAAAACCCGTCAATTATACGAATAGATAATTAATTGATATGGAGAATGGTAGTAGAAGCACTTAAACCATTAAGATACTTATTGCACTCATTCGGGGTACATGTAAAAACCTTCGCGACTTCAGTATTGTCTAAGTCAGTGATAATATTTTCAACTAGTTTAGCCATTAGTACAATAATTAATAGCCAGTAGTGTGAAATACGATAAAAATAGGGTTGAACTTAATATGTTTGTGTGTGTTTATAAATTAATAAGTTTCGTAGTGCAAGTGCTTAAAAATTTCCTACGTAATACAATATAGAAAGTTATGTCTAGCAGTACAAAAATAAAATGGAAAAAAGAATATTACGCACAAAATATTGGTTCAAAACAATA
Source organism: Amphipoea oculea (assembly GCA_945859645.1). Lineage (NCBI taxonomy): Eukaryota > Metazoa > Arthropoda > Insecta > Lepidoptera > Noctuidae > Amphipoea > Amphipoea oculea. The sequence goes on from OX243876.1 coordinate 11,562,468, forward strand.
TGAGAAAACTAGTATGTATTACCAACTCGAGCTGTAGTCATATATAAAGTTAATATAAAATAAAATATTTTAGGCAAACGCAAAACCAGTCAAATAGAACGAAACTTCGCTAAATAAAAAAGCAAAAAGTCTAGATGCCTTGTCGGCGGCTCAATGTGTGTAAAGGTCAATATAAGAAGCCGATAATATCTATTCAGGATATAAATAATCGCTTCTAGTGGTGTAGACTGGATAAGCCTAAGGCCCTTCGTCCACGAAGCTCGTCGAAAGTGACGTGTTACGAACTCCAATCACCAATGAGTAGCCAGAACGTCACAGCACTACTATTTCAGTGGCGGTCCGTAAAAGAAGAAAACAATCACAAACTAGTTATTACCGGTCGTATACAAGAAGCTTATAGGTAAAAACATAACCCTCCTTCTGGCGCAGTCGGGTACAGTACAAATGGAGACAACACTCTAAATACCTAAGTGAAACCGACTGTGGTCGGATGCTCTCTTTCTAAATACATACATATGACAAAGAAAACACATTATCACTATCTCGTTCTTATGTGTGTATTAAGAAAGAGAGTGTCCGACCACAGTCGTCCTCATTTAGGTATTCAGAGTGTTGCCTCCACTTTTTTCTATAAGCTTCTTGGTCGTATATGGACTACCATCGTAATACTAGTGCTGTGACCATAGAAATATAAACTTGTATCTATGACTGATATTATGGCTACTCATTGGTGATTTGAGTTCGTTACACGTCACTTTTGATAAGCGTCGCTGTCGTGGACGATGGGCCTAACTAAGGAGAACTTATAGCACGTTACCACAGACTTCGTCTCGTCAAGAATAAATACATATTTAATGTAGTATTGCTTCGAACTTAATGTTTTTTATTACGATGTGTTGGAAAAGCTGCCAAAAATCTGAATGTCTGAATGCTCACTGAAGACTTCAACCGGACTGAAAAAAGTTTAAAACAAGTATCTTTTAATTTTCTAGTTGGTCAGGTGCGTCATCCTAATTCTATTGCATTACCTAAGTCCACGTTTTTTGGACCGAAACGAAGGCAAAAGAATAATCTCAAACAAGAATTCGAAAACGAGACAGAGAAGGAAATACTAAATAAATGGTTTTTTCATCTAGCTATCCTTTTGTGTGTGGGTTAAAAGCACGCCACGATATATGGGAACATTAGGGAAACAATGCCCATTGTATTCTACGTGTTGTTGTATATCAAAACTTTGATAAAACAGATTGACTGCTATTTTATCATTGGACTTTGTTTTGCCTGCCTATCGGTGAGTGGAGGACAATGCAATATGGTTATTGTCCTATCACATACGTTTGTTCAATTGAATGAATATCCCCGACTAACTACCGAAAAAGTGACCTAATTTCAGCGAGAATTATCTTTGCCATGGCAAAAGTTGTTGCCCTAGTGAGAATTGCAAATTGGATTAGTTTTTCGATGTTAATTAAAGAAAAGAGAAAGTTTTATTAAGTTACTTCTCGTCTGACATACGGAATTCGTTGGTCGTTGTCGAAATTGTTAACTAAGATAAACAGTATCGTATTTTAGGTTCGGAGATACTCGGCATTGTTCGTCAATTTAAATTGTTCATGATGGAATTGAGATTTGTTACAATTTCTGCAATGAAAGTGTTTAACGGTAGCTCAGTTGATTAATTATGAATGGATTCGAATTGATTTTGGTTAAGCTACGTGGGAGGTAGGTAAATTGTTTTAAAATATACGTAGAAATTTCATAATATCCCGCATACGCTTTTGAACTGGACAAGCGTGTACCTCATTACACACATCAAATTGAGGTACCGAAACGTACAATTTTAACGTTACTGAACCCGAAAATTTCGTAATTTTATTTCGACTGTAACTCGGGCGCTTTTATCAACTGGATAAGTAGTGGTCCCAGTTTTTAGTACAAACTATATTCAACACCACTCTCTTTTACGACTTTTACTGTATTAATACGTGTGCGTGTACGTGTCAGCATGTTTCCGGCTTTTGTTTTATCAAACACTAGCTTCTGCCCGCGACTTCGTACGCGTAAAATTTCACCCTCCCCCATTCACCCTCTTAGGGGTGGAATTTCGAAAAACCCTTTCTTAGTGCATACCTACTCTTCACAAAGAACACACCCTCCAAATTTCATGTCTCTAGGACCAGCGGTTGAAGCTGTGCGTTGATATATCAGTCAGTCAGTCAGGACTTTGAATTTTATATTTAATTTATCAAACATCAAACATAATCTTAAAAAATAGTAGATTATTTGCCAAGGGAGCAAAGGCGAGATTGTTTCTTTGACTCCAGGGCGGAGCGAAGGATCCTTGAGTAGAATCCCGAGCGCAGCGAGGGGTTCTAAAGTAGTATCCTGAGCGCAGCAAGGGATTCAAAGTCCGTCACTCGAGCTTAAAATTACACACTACTTTTTATCACCCTCTAAGAAAAAATAAGTAAGTGCAACTTATGAATAAGATTATTACGTATATTTATTAACATACAATTACTTGAGAGACAAAGACTTACTAATTTTTTATAAAACTAAGTAAAATCCTAATTGGAGTAAACAATTACGAACGAAAGCAGAATGCATTTCGTGCATTTTTTATTTTTTCAAAAATTTTTTATTTAGCTCACGTGCTTTTTTCTTTATCATACAGCCTGTTACTTGTTCATACAATGTTCGTGATTGATCTCGTTGATGATTGGAACTTTTACTAACAATATCCACATTCCAAATTCAAATCACTTTTAGTGCCTGGGGATTAAAGAGCTATTTTAGTCCCTGTTTAAGAAGAATACACTAGTGTAACGTGGCAGCACCATCAAGCAGTAGGCGTGGCCATCGATCGCGTCATCGAGTCGCTGGAGGTGGCGAGTTGATAAAACGAGCTGCGCATGAACATTCTCCCTTTTTCTACCTGGACGGTCGGAGCGTACGGTTGTGCTAGGATTTAGAAACTATTTCTCATTTTATTTTACTATTGTGATTGTAATTATTTAATTATTAAAATATATAAGAGTTGTGTTCGTCGTTTGCATTTTTTTTTATTTAATTTCACTTCTGATCGATAATATCAGAAGTGGGATAGTGCCTCATTTTGCCTACCCGCTTTTGTTATTTCCTGATCGACAGTATATTACGAAAATAATTGTCTTGTTGATTTTAAAATCATTTTGTATTAGTTTTCATTTTATCAAGTGTAGTTTAGTGAAGTCGAATAATGTCCGAACAAAAATCTCGCTCTCGTAAACGCAAGCGTGATTCGAGCAAGGATGCGCTGGATGCTATCCTTGCCAGATTAAATACACTTGAGGAACGTTTTACTACGCCGCCGCCGTCCAGGTTTCCTTTACAGGTTCCGTCGACATCGCCGCAACCGGTCCTACCTGCATTAGCAAATAGTGCAGTCACCGACAATGTGCGCGATGACGACTCGACAGTGGATCACGTACCACCCTCAATATCTCGGGAAAGTACCTCAACAGGCGGAGACACAACTGGCCGAATCGTGGAGGCCATCACTTCATTGGTTAAAGTAAGGTGCAATAATTATTTTATTTCTAACTTTGACCCACATGTTCACAATATAGACGTTTGGTGCAAGGAAGTGGATAGGGCTAAAGAAATCAACGGATGGGACGATAACGAGTGTTTGTCGCGAATCGGAAACTGTTTAAAGGGAGACGCGCGTGTGTGGTTGGACGAGTGGTCTAGCACCGATCGTTCGTGGACTTCATTCAAAAGGGAATTTAAAACATTGTGCCCGCGAACCGTCGATATTGCGACCATTCTTTACGAAGTGATGACCAAAGATTCCAAAAGTTATGCTACTTATGCCGAATATGCTAGGCGTTCGTTATTGAGGTTGGGACTGGTTAAGGGGCTGTCCGACGAGTTAATAGTTGCCATAGTATTAAGGGGCATCACTGATCCACATATTAAGGCCGCAGCCACTAATGCTAAATTACAATCCGGTGATCTAGTACAATTCCTGTCGATGTATGTAAAACCCAAAAATGATTTTCGGTCTACCCGCGATAGTTCTCGTGTATCACGTCCTGGCTCTAGCTCTTCCACCGTCCGACATAATGAAAATAAGAAGGGCGTTAGCGACTTAAAATGTCATTTTTGCGGAAAGGTTGGACACAAACGTATAGACTGTAGAAGTGCTAAGAGACTGCGGACTAACAACGGATCCGGGTCAAAATCGTCTGAAATACAGACACCGTCACAATCAACGAAAACATGTTCGTTTTGTAAAAAAAATGGCCACGTAGTCGATGATTGCTTTGCCAAACAGCGTTCCGAATCAACCAAACATAGCTCGCATAGTGTCAATTTCTGTAGAAAATCGGATGATAGTGCCTCGAAATCAACAACAGATGTTACAAGCGCTGTAATCGAAGGGGTACCGGTAGATGTGTTAGTGGATAGTGGTTCATGTATATCACTCGTATCGAAGTCGTTGTTGAAATATTTTAAAGCTAACCAGAAACCGACCTATCGTGTTTTACGGGGTATAGGAAGTCAGCTAGTCGAATGTACTTCATATGTGACACTAATTATTGAACTACCCTACATGTCTATCGAAGCTGATCTTTACGTAGTCCCACATAGTTGCATTAGCACACCGGTTATAATAGGTACCGATATATTGAACCGCGCGGGCGTCACGTATATCCGAAGGAACGGTGTTCAGCTGTTAACGCGTTCAGATATACCTGTATCTGTGAACAATATCACTGATAATAGTAAAGTGAACACGCCTCTTGAAGGTGAAGAAAAGGAATTACTTCTGTCGGTTATACGTGATTTTTCGAATTACTTTATATCGGGCACGGCTACGTCTACAGTTACGTCAGGTAGCATGAAAATAGAAGTTTCCAATACCGAACCAGTGTGCTACAGACCGTATAAATTGTCGTATGACGAGAGACTTCGCGTTCGCAATATTATTAAGGATTTAATGAGCAAGGGCATTATACGGGAATCTGAATCTCCATACGCGAGCCCCGTGATATTAGTTAAAAAGAAAGACGGCACAGACCGAATGTGCGTAGATTATAGGGTCTTGAATTCACGTACTGTTAAAAACAAGTTTCCTTTGCCCCTCATAGAGGATCACATTGATAGGTTAGGATCAAGTAAATTCTTCACGAGTTTAGATATGGCAACAGGATTCCATCAAGTACGTATGGAGGAAGACTCAATCGCAAAAACCGCGTTCGTAACCCCGGAAGGTCACTTTGAATATATAAAGATGCCGTACGGTCTTACCAATGCACCAGTTGTATATCAGAGGATCATTTCAAAAACCCTCAAGCCGTTTATCGATTCGGGAAAGGTTTGGTATATATCGATGATGTCCTTCTAATGTCCAACACGGTGCGTGAAGGGTTAGTTTTATTGCGACAAGTCCTAGAAACACTTACTTCGTCAGGGTTCTCGATAAATTTAAAGAAGTGTACTTTCCTCAGCACTGAAATAGAGTATCTGGGGAGGGTTATCCATAATGGTCAGGTTAGGCCGAGCACGCGTAAAGTACAAGCACTAGTCGAGTCAAAAAAACCTAGTAATGTTAAACAAATTCGACAATTCCTTGGCCTTGCGGGCTATTTTAGAAGATACATTCCAAATTACGCCCGACGAACAGCATGTATTTCACGCCTAACAAAAAAGAACATTCCGTTTGAGTGGGGAGTGGAACAAAACAATGCCCATAAGTACATTATCGATTGCTTAACAAACGAACCCGTTCTCGCTATTTACGACCCCCAATTAGCGACTGAAGTACACACCGACGCAAGCGCAATCGGTTATGGCGCAGTTCTGATACAAATTCACGAGGGAGGACTTAGACGCGCCGTAGCGTATTTTAGCAAGTCTACTCAGGGCGCGGAGTCTAAATACCACTCATACGAATTAGAAACGTTGGCTGTGGTAAAGGCCCTTCAAAATTTTAGAAAGTACTTGTTAGGGATTTCTTTCAAGATCGTTAGGGACTGTAATGCTTTAAAGCTAACTGAACAAAAAAAAGATTTGCTTCCACGCGTAGCTAGGTGGTGGCTCATCATGCAGGACTTTCAGTATACATTTGAATATAGGAAAGGGTCTTTAATGTCTCATGCCGATTATTTAAGTAGGAACCCTATTGATGTATGTCATATTCAACACCCCAAAAATTGGGCAAAGTTAGCTCAATCCGCAGATGAGGAGACACTTAAACTTATCGATAAACTCAATAATGGTCAACTAGACTCTACCCGATACGTCTTAAAGAATGATCTCTTATATGTTAAGTACTCTCCCATCGGTGAAGAAAGTCGCTTACTGTGTTATATTCCTAAGGGGTACAGATTAAGTTTACTTCATGTATTTCATGATGACCAAGATCACATTGGGTATGATAAGACGGTAGAACTTATTTTGCGCCATTTCTGGTTCCCTAGTTTACGATCATTTGTTAGAAAATATCTCAAACACTGTATTGTATGCCTTTCCCACAAACGAGTGCCACGTGCACCTCATCAACCCATAGAGTCATGGTCTAAACCGGACGCTCCATTTTCGATTATACACATGGATGTACTTGGTCCCTTGCCAGAATCTCAAGGCTATAAGTACGTATTAATTATAATTGATGCGTTTACAAAATATTGCCTATTGTACTCTCTCCATCGCCAAGACACTAATGAGCTGAAACGAGCCTTTACGGATGCGATTTCATTATTTGGTTCTCCGAGACTTCTAGTCACGGATCGGGGGCGGATGTTCGAGAGCGCTGCTTTTCAAGACATGGTCAGGTCTTTTGGCAGTGACGTTCATTTCATTACGCCAGGCATGCATCATGAAAATGGGCAGGCTGAGCGTTATTGTCGAACTCTACTAAACCTGCTTCGCATTGAAGTTAATCATAAAGGTCAGGATTGGTCAGATGTGCTGTGGAAAACCCAACTTATCTTAAATAGTACGAAACACAGTACGACTTATATGTCCCCCCTCCAACTGCTTATTGGCAGTGACTCTTCCACTCCTATCATACGTGCTCTTGTCCGAGATGTTGCGATAAATACCGCTAGTCAAAACCGTGAAGCGACTATGGCATTGCGGAGACAACGTGTCTCGTCACTACTTTCAAGTAACCAGCAAAAACAAGACGATTACGTGAACAAAGGTCGCAAATCACCTCGTGTGTTTAATGTTAACGAGAAGGTGTTTGTTATTAAGACTTCACAGGCTGTAGGAAAATTAGATTCCTGCATGCGTGGGCCCTACAAGGTAATGAAGCAACTTCCACATCATCGGTACGCACTGGAGTTATTGGTTGGCTCGTACGGAAAGAGTACAGAGGCTGCAGCTGAAAACATGGTGGCATGGGCAGGAGAGTGGACTCCAGAGACATGCGCAGCATTTTTTGATAGTGAGTTGCTAATATTGATTATCTTATGTTTTACTGTTGCTTGCTCAATTAGAGTACTGTGTATATTCACGTTGACATGGAGATGTGTTCTCTGTCACGGCAGATGGATTACTTATTTGGAGTACTTCCATATTCACGTTGACATGGAGATGTGTTCTCTGTCACGGCAGATGGATTACTTATTTGGAGTACTTCCATATTCACGTTGACATGGAGATGTGTTCTCTGTCACGGCAGATGGATTACTTATTTGGAGTACTTCCATATTCACGTTGACATGGAGATGTGTTCTCTGTCACGGCAGATGGATTACTCATTTGGAGTACTTCCATATTCACGTTGACATGGAGATGTGTTCTCTGTCACGGTTAATGACTCTATGTTCGCTTTACAAGTGGTATTGAGTGTGATTCTCTACCAGTGGTTTAGTAAAATTAATGGGGGCCCTCAAGAGATTGATCTGTATGAACGAATTTGAACGATTTGCGTAAGAAATGAGTATACGATATGACTGTATGAATAAAATATGAAAGACATGTTTTGAAAGGAGCGTATTTGTTAAAGGATAAACAAATTCTAATTAGCCCAATTTATTTGTGAATTTCAGCGGAGTCTGACGACTCGTTGCAAGCTGTATCGGCGGAGCCTCGGGCGAGGACAAGATGCGAAGACATTGGCGTTGCGGACGAGGACGACCGCCCGTCAGGAGAGGCCGTGTAACGTGGCAACACCATCAAGCAGTAGGCGTGGCCATCGATCGCGTCATCGAGTCGCTGGAGGTGGCGAGTTGATAAAACGAGCTGCGCATGAACATTCTCCCTTTTTCTACCTGGACGGTCGGAGCGTACGGTTGTGCTAGGATTTAGAAACTATTTCTCATTTTATTTTACTATTGTGATTGTAATTATTTAATTATTAAAATATATAAGAGTTGTGTTCGTCGTTTGCATTTTTTTTTATTTAATTTCACTTCTGATCGATAATACTAGCTATATTTGAATAGATGTGATAAAAACTATATTTTGTTAATAAGATATATTTAATTTGATTACGTTTTATTATGTTCAAACTATCTAATTTATAGGTATAAACCAATAATGTCAGTGACAGAACTCTATATTTACATTACCGTTTGAAAGATTTCGGTTGCAGGCAGGTCAACGAAGTTCATTACACCCTGAATTCTGTCCAATTGGCTAGCTATCGATTATAACTTGGCATTATGGACTGAACCATTATCGTTTAGCTTTAATGGTTGTATCATAACGATCTTTTCTTTTCCCCATTAATGAACATTTGTCTATTTTAACATTTATGACGATCGAAGCCAAGTATGATACATTTATTTTGTTTTATTTGTTGTTATGACAACCGAAAATATACACAGATGATGTTGATGTACTTACTTTATTATTTCTTTTTCATCTCATTTAACACTGGTCGTCTTAGAGCAAAAGCTCTCGGGCCACTAAGATTTTTGCTGATGTTTTGAACAGACTAGGAGAACCTAATCTGCTCCTGGAGTGAGTGTGGCTCGTTGGAAAGACCAAAGACGGCCACCATGGCTCACGTACAATGGTCCAGAAGGGCTAATTGCAGAAACCAATCCCAATAACATTGAACATTGATCGTGTTAAATACAAGACTTAATCCAAGTTCATGGCTACGTTTAGAGATGGAAAACGTGCCTAATGGTGACCAAAAAAAGAAACTACTTGCTTTGTGATTCTATTGAAATGCCTACATAAAAAAATACTACATTATAAAACGAATTTGATTTCAGTTAAATTTCTATAAATGGATAAATAATCCAAGTGCATGGCTACTTTTAGGAATGGACAACGTGCCTACTGGTGACCAAAAAAAGAAACTATGTGTACTTGCTTTGTGATTCTATTGAAATGCCCACATAAAAAAATAGTTTGATTTCTGTTCTAAAACGAATTTGATTTCTGTTAAATTTCTATGAATGGATAAATATAAAATGTTTACATTCTGTAGCTAGCTATATTACCACAGTAACACCAATGCTATTAATAACGATAGTACATAAACAGTTGTTATTTCAGCCGCAAATAAACGTATAAAATAAAAACTAAGGCTACTAAAAATATTGTTCGTATGCTCGGATATACGTAATAAAAAATCGGATGGATGCAATAAAAATACTGGCTAGTTTTAGGGGAAGTTGGCAAGGATGAAAGCACAACGGGGTTTGTCAATATCCATGGGCTTCGAATTCCCAGACAGGTGTCCCGTTCGTGCAAATACCGCTCTTATTACTGTTGTAAATAAAATATAAATTCTTAAATTAAGTCAGGGTTTTCTTTTTTATTCTTCCTCTTATTGTAAAGGGCTGGCTTTGTCATGTTTTGAATAACTGAAAGGTTTCTTGAAGCACCACCGGTTGTTATCATTCATAATTTTTTACGTATTCGTTTCCCGGTCCATTTAATTTTTTTTTTTTTTAGGGAAAGTCTGTTTATTAAAAAGTGTTTATCTATTAGTGTTGCAATTATTGCCAGGTTTTAATTCAGTTTAAAATATTGACTGTGAGTTGGCAAGAACATAGTTACATACAACTGTACCTACTGTATGCCAAATGTGGTTTCAGACGTTGGCACAGATTTCAAATAGGTACTTTTATACTAAGACGAATAAACTTAAACGGGACTCATTCATGTGTCACACATTCGTCCTTGACGGTTTGCTATTTTGACGCTTTGCTATTTTGACGGATTGCGATTTTCATGAATTTGTCTGATTGCGAATTTGACTTCACGCGACGAAACGGTCCCCTTATACTTTATTGGAGAAATTCCACAGTTTCCTTATACACAGTACCTGCCTTAACATAAGCATACGACATAACCCAACTTATCCAGAATTTTCCTGAACCACAATTAATTATAAGAAAATATTCAAGGAAACATTGTCTCAAAAGAGATAGCGACTCGGCAACGAGATGCCGCATGCAAAGTGTTAGTTAAAATCATGAGTGCCACTAACTTTTACAAGATACTGCTAATTTTGTGCGCCGAGTTAGATACTGAACTGGGTACTGCCGCAGTCTTAGACAGTGAACTTTATTGTTCACGGTTTCATAAGACATGGAGTGTCTATTTTATTTTACGAACTGGAAAATACACACCTCTTACACGCCATAATTTAGACACTCTACACGACGACAGAAGGCCAATTCTCGTAATTTAAAACGTTCACAATCTGATCTCAATCGGTCAAAAAATACTTCTAATTTAACTACATTTTGACAAGTTTTTGACATTTGTTTGTCGCCGAGATGAGACTTCGACTAGATTTTGAACTTTTTATATTACGAGAATTGGCCTTCTGACTGTTAACGTTCTTAAAATTACGAGAATAGCCCTTCTGTACTCCCCGAAAGGTTAGGCAGTGGTGTAACTATAGTATATCCACGTTTCGTCAGTTATGTCAGTATTAGTCCCATGTAATAGGGGCCCAGCCTAGTGCCGCCACCGTCTCCATTTCTCAGTTAATAAAAATTAAGCTGATTGCATTGAGGTATGTGTGGTGGGTGCCTATATTCTGAGTCATATTTTTGTAGTAGTAAAATTATGGTTATAATCGTTAGTATTATAAACATTAGTTTTTTCGATTCGGAAGTAAAACAGAAATTAAAAGTCTTTATACAAATGGCACTAACCTACTAACTGAATGGAATAATTAAATACTATACTTCCATGTAAATTCTAAAAGTAGGAAACATTTCGGTATTTTATTTGCAAAAACCAGTTTGTATAGAAATACTACGAAAACGACGCAAACAAAATGTATGGAAAACAATGATTTTATTTCTTCCGTTGTACAGAAATATAGAGAACCAGCCCAGTTTTCAGAAGCAAAAACATTTCTGTTCATTGAAAAACCGGACCCAACTTTCTAGTAAAGATTATGCTTTGTATTATTGTGTGTTATAGACTGTATTCCTGGTGAAGATGTGGGTCGTGTCATGTCGTGACGAACAAGAAGAGGGCCTAGATAAGTAGCGATCGCTTTCAGAGCGTTTCGTATTTCGACAACGACTTACAAAATCAAAATTTACATGAACTACCGAAAGGCTTATCGGTTATTAATACAATCCATTTTTGACATGTTCATCATCGTTATCGCAGATACATTCCTTTTATAGTTATTTTACATCACTATCAAAACCTCTATTCCCGTAACAATAAGGTTGCCACTGAAAAGTCTGTCAAAATAACAGTGATCTTTATTAATAAGGTATAAGGTTGCTTTTGTCAGAGGTTTAATAACTGTGAAAGTACTATAGAATGTCACTTTGTCAGGCGTTGTTTGAAACTGCAAACAAAAGATAAATGCTAATCAGTTTCCATACTCTGAATAATAGGAAATTTTCCACCGGTTAAAACGTTCTTTATTATTAGATACGCCCAACGTTCGTTACGTCAACGTTCTTCATTATTGATTATGCCTTTAGCATGCCTTCATCACTTGTGATTGTGACCAAAATATGAAATAGGTGTACGTTTCTAAAAACCGTTCTTATTTCTAAAATACAACACAAATGGCCACAAACAAAATAGAAAAAATAGAATGAGAACAGTATTGTTGTCCGAACTTGAAATATGGGCTCGGTTACAGAATAAAACTTCGAAAACTGTACAGTTGCTTACAGATTTTTCTTCGTACTCCGTCAATCGTCGACGACAACTTATTATTTTCCTTATTTCCTTTTTCGTAGTCCTTCAACAATCGACAGTGTAAAGATTTATAACGGTTATGTAAAAAGATTGTGATTAAGGTGGCTGGCTAAGGCTGGTGTTTGTTGGAAAAAGATTATGATTACCTAAGATTTTTTTCTGTTGTCTGTTTGAAATAAAATATTATTGGGTGGAAAATTCAGACTCGAAAACTCTAATATGTAGTAATTATGGTCTACTTTACCTATATGAATTTCGCAAGGAGTAGTGGAATTAAAAAATAAAACAATATCCTTCAAACGTACCTTCGGATTTTTTTTTTAAATCGTAGAACTCCCCTTATCTTGGTCCAAGTTTCAATCATTAAACTAGTAATTGCTCATTTTAAATAATCTTGTTATGTTGATTTGAGCACCGAACTTGCAAGTAATATGACTTGTATAAAATACGCAGTACAAAGATCCTATAAAGCCGTGACTGCCTTACGAGTATGTGGCAAAGTCCCCGAATTTGGAAGTCCGTGCATGTTGTCCGCACCTTATTATGCTCAAATTACTTGCACTATGCAAAGCACTGTAACTTAACACCTAAGGCGTCAAATGTAGATTTTTATGATATTAAATATTTCTAAACAAATTGAAAAAAAAAACTGTTGCTGGTTGGATTATAAAACTGTATTCTTACCCTTCCAGTGTCCATAAATAAGAAAGTACTTCTATCACGGACAGTTATTGCCCTATCTTATTTACTCGATACATTATCTCCCTGTGACAATTTTTAGACATACAAAAGTAACGTCAATAATGTGAAAATAGGCTCGCTTCTTTAAAATAATGGTTTTCAGTATCGAAGTCACTTATATATTTTTTTCTTTTTATTACAAAATTGGTGTTTTAGAAATCTTAAGCATATTATTTTACCCGGGGAAGAAACTAACGTAAACATTGTGGATGTTTTTTTTTTTTTTTTCTAGTCTGCGCTGTCCCACACCTGGGCAAAGGCCTCCCTCCACTTCTTCCATCTTTCGCGAGCCCGCGCGTCCTCCTTCCAGTGTTGACGGAACCTATCCAGCTCGTCCCGCCATCTCCTACGTGGTCTGCCGTTATTGGCTAGTAACTAATTTTATACTATGTGGCGATAAGGTTATCACATTAATTGAAATAGCGTATTCTACATTACGTATTTTAAACATACATAATTAAAATAATTAATGACAATTAACATTCTAGTCGTGGGACAATATTTTTCGTATTAGTATTGAACAATTTTAAAATATATTTGTGATTATTTGGTAACATTACCATTAGGTTTGTGTTGAATTGTTGATACCATCGCCACGCGTATGGCTAGTGCCACATTATCAAGGGTGATTTATTTCGTGCTAATTTTTATGCTATTTATTTTGTTTGAAAAATTTATTATTCTATTTTTAGTAAAAAAAATGTCTATTTTATTATTTTGACAGACTGATAAAAATTTGTAATAACCGCTGTACTGTTTAATGTGATAACCTAATCGCCACTCTGCTGCAATCGTACCGTAGAGTTACTCTAGTTTCTCTAACTGCGCTAAGGCGTGAGACTATCAATCAATTAATTTAAGTGATCACCAATTACCCGATTTAATTGCTTGTCTGTATAAACGGTAGCCGAATCAAAGCGTTCGATCACGATTGGATGAGTAACCAATTAACTAAATCACCTCCTTCGTCCATGATTACTAGTTAGACATCGAAGTCACACACGCATATCTTATCACACTAACATTAAAAAAAACTTAAGTTAAAAAAAAAACTGAAAAGCTAAAAACAAGCCCATTTTATAAATTAAATAAAAGTTGGAAGCAGGCGGGACCCATTTGAGTTTGAAAATATAAAAATGGTCCCGCCTGCTTCCAACTTTTATTTAATTTATAAAATGGGCTTGTTTTTAGCTTTTCAGTTTTTTTTTAACTTAAGTTTTTTACCGCAGTCGGGTTTTTTGATTTTATAAATTTAATTTTTTATTTTATTCTTTTTAGTTATGAGTTGTTAATCCCATTTAAGTGTGATAGTTTTCCTTTAAACTTCGTAATATATAGGTACTACTGCCGCGTTTAGTTGGTAGAGGGGACACTTGATTCTAACGAAAATTGGTACTTTTAAGCTTGATAAGTCACGAACGGTTTACTTAATCAAAAAACGGTCTTCCTAAACCACAGATATTTTTGAAAGACCTATTCAACGATACCCCACTTGACATAGTTTATTGACTTTCATTTTTTTCATTTTCACAATATGGCGTCCAGTAGTCGCCATATTGAATTTTCATTAACGTCATGTCTTTAGTGACACTCGCCGGACTAAGAGGAATCGATTGACGTGTGAATCATAAAAATCGGCCCAGGCGTTTGGTCTGTATAGTGCTTCAAAGGAACATACATACAGTCGCCAGCAAAATTGCATGGGTACCTTAGTGTCTATTTTCCCGTGAACGTTTGAATTCAAGTTTTCGAAAATAAACTAGATGGCGTTGGTTTCTTCACAACTATGACTAATTTACGAAACGTAAGTAAGGAGTTAGGAAGGTAGGATTGAGCAAGGAGTTAAAAGGGTAATACATTTATCTAATTATTTAATTACATTTACCAGCATACGTAGCTTAAATGATAAAAATAATAAAAGAAACCGATAGGAATATATTTATTAAGCTAACGAGTGGGTATTTTAATAATTATTCGAATTGTTAGTTACTTCGCAAATGGAAAAAAGAGCAGATTCATCGCAGGTAAACAGGCTCGCCTTGTGGGCTCGCAAATAAAGGCACTATAAAAAATTATAGAGGTTTATTTCTTACAGTTTATTATTCAAATTTAATAGTCAGTTTATTAATTATTATAGGTATAACATTATAATATTATGTAGGTATTGAGGCGATAGCTTAAGTATTCGTTTCCAAAATCGGAAAGAGGATTGAAGCTTATGTAACCTCAATAAAAACAAACAGGAGACCAGGTTATTTTATTGCAAAGGTCAAGCGGATTAAATGGATACTAAATAAGTAGGCTAAAAACTACAAAATTGCACAAAAACATATCAAATGGTTAGTAGGCAACATAAAAAACTAAAAAACTATGTTGTTTGAACTTGAAGTGTTAATAACTTTTTAAAGTATTAAAAATACGTAAGTTATAGGTTATACACACACACATAACCAGCCTAGGTCTCCAGTCAATATAAATAATATTATCTAAGTATAATTATTTAGTTCGTAGCTACGACGTAACCACTTTTGTATCGCGTATTATTTCGACGCCACAAACATAAGCGTCCGTGTTCACAGGACTTAAAAGTTTTTTCATCTGTAAAAATGACATTACTCCAATCGAAGTTTATGTGATCCAAAGCGAACTGTAATCTTGCCCTTTTATGGTTTTCCGAGAGCAAGGGTTTCACAGCATGCCTCCGCGGTCCATTATGAAGATCACAACGGATAGTGTCAAAACTTGTGTCAAATAAACCAGCATACTGGTTCGTTGGCAGAAATCCATTTTCTTCATACTCCCTTATCATGGTTTGATGCTGTAATGTGTTTTATAAGTCGTGGTCTACCAGTTCTTTGATGGTGTTTCAAAGAACCCTCCTCTTCAAATCGTCGTACTCAAAGAACAACTGTTTTTCTCTGCAACAATAAAACAGAAATATTTATAATACCCAATAATGATTATTATGTAGGTAGTATAGTAACAAAAAAATAATGCAGTTTTTAATATAAAAGTGTAAAAATAAAACTACTTACGTTTACACCGGTCTCTGGCTATTTCTGACAAGTTTTTGGCTTGATTATTCAAAGCAATTATTTGAGCTCTTGTCACGAAATCAATATTATAACTCGTGTTCATTTTGGTAAAATAAGTAATTCGCCTGATCATAAATAAAAACTGAACAAAAGGCACTCGAACAAGGTAATCGAAATGAACTTAGCAAACGATCAATTGAGCTGTCATAAATCTTCAATCTAAGTATTATTCATACCACCTACCAATTATTTATAAATCCATATTCAACCTACCCACTCAAGTATGAAAACTAAAACTTAGAAAATCAGATACCTACCTACTTATAAATTGATATTCAATTTTAACATAGTAGGTTAATAATTAGGAACAATTTTCTTTAAAAGAAACTATTAATTTATAAATTGTGTGAATGTTTGAAGAGACAAAAAGAAACTACAAAAATATTTTATCATATAAAGCAAAGCAACGCCATCTAATAACAGCATAATTAAATTTTGTTAGT
This sequence comes from Amphipoea oculea, assembly GCA_945859645.1. NCBI lineage: Eukaryota > Metazoa > Arthropoda > Insecta > Lepidoptera > Noctuidae > Amphipoea > Amphipoea oculea. The sequence goes on from OX243876.1 coordinate 11,578,888, forward strand.
CGTTAACTGGTTTTACGCTAGATGGCGTCATTTCTCGCTTCATACGATTTTGTTTCTGTACTACCCATGCACTTTTGCAGCCTATCGTACATACATACATACATACATACATACATACATAGGCTGATAAACACATTACCACTCCTTTGCGTCGCGCAGTCGGGTAAAAAGGCGAAAGTTTGTGAGTGTGTGTGTGTGTTTATATGTTTGTTACTTCTTCACGCTCAAACGGCTGGACCAATTTTGATAAAATTTTGTATAGAGGTAGCTGAGACCCAGCATTAAGATATAGGCTACTTTTTACCCCAATATTCTCACGGGATCGCCATTTACGCGGGTGAAACCGCGGGGCGCAGCTAGTTAACACTAATAAATAGGTAAGGCATTGTATAGTGTATATTGTTCAGTCTAGATGGTTACGAGATCCCATGGCAACGAGCTTCATCTTTCTGACTAACTCACCGACTCATGACAATTCAAAAGTGCCTGTAAATGATTTGATTGAAATAAATGCTTTATGGTTTGAGTTTTTTTTTAGGTCAAAAATGCAGATTTCCCATTGTGTGTTTCAAATAAAAAGATATACGTGTTTCTAATATACATAAAAAATAAATGAGGAAATTATTTACTCGAATTTGAGATTCCCGAGAATTCTACGTTTCCTTTTCAGGATCAGCAATGGTCGCCACCGCAAACCACCAAGCGATAACAATAGAGGTGTCTCCAGAAAAGTTAAGCTGCCTTCAAGCCGGCAAGTGAAAATGAAAAATGGGAAGCTTAGGCAAAGAATCCGCGAAAGGAATGAGAACTGTAGCGTTGGCATAAAGAGTGTGGATGCTCACTACACTTTTTCTTTTAAGTGTATTCTTAGGAGATTATCTTTTTTGCTCACTTTTGTGTCTATTCTTCGTGGATTACCTTTCTAACCAACTTCAAAAAAGGAGGTTCTGTATTCGAGTCGCATGTATGTCTGTATGTTCGCGATTTTCTCAAAAATTAATGAACCAACTTTGATTATTATTTTAGTATATAATACATTAGGTAATTATTCTTATGTACGAAGATGTCCAAAAACGAAAATACGGAACCAACGACTACCGAAATTAAAGAGTTATTTATCACTTCGTAGTGTTTTTTTTAGAGTCGATTGGTTTTTTTTTTGTAAAAAAGTTTTTTATGTGTACAAATTAGATCTAAATCGGGAACGTTTTCCATGTTGCTTTGAACTAAAACTTCTAGGTTTTGAGTTCAAATTACGATAGCCTTAACTACTCTTTTCTTAGTTTTTAACGCCCGACAAAAACAAAGGGGTGTTATAATTTAGACGTGTGTATCTGTCTGCGCCATCGTAGCTCCCAAACGGCTGAACTGATTTTGTTTTTTTTTTTCAATTTGACTTGATCGAGAGTGTTCTTAGCTATGATTCAAGGAAATCGGTTCAGCCCTTTGAAGATCTTTTCTAGTTGATGAGTTTTAATGTGAGCATCTTTCACAGGTCTGATTGAATCAAAATTTGGTATTTCGTTACTTCAATGATATTAGAAGAACACAGTAACCTTGAATTGCTGCTGCAGCATCACCTAGAATTTGCAGGATATCCAACTCCCTTAACTTACAGCAGAGGTATCGTGTTTGGGCTCCTTGGAATGGTCTCAATGAACAGGTTACAGATAGATGGTGATCAAGGCTTGATGATGGAGTAAGAAATAGCATTAGCTGTCCCCCGACGCGAGGACGCTTGCATCAAAATATTTCCTACAACTAATATTAAACTTAAAGGGCCAATATGTTTTATTTTTTACTTTTTAGAGGTTTTTGTTTGTGTCGGGGGTTTTTTAAATTTATAATTTACTAGCTGTACCCCGAGGTTTCACCCGCATAAATTTCGATCCCGTAAGAATATCGGGATAAAAACTATCCTATGTCCTTCTCCGGGACTCAAACTATTTCAAATCGGTTTAGCGGTTTAAGCGTGAAGAGGTAACAGACAGACAGATACGCTTTCGAATTTATAATATTAAAGTATGGACTTAAATAAATTGACTAAAGGAATGTAATATAGTAGCAGTACGTAACTGTACCTCGAAAGAACCCAGCTGTCGCGTTCGGGGTGTGAACGAAAGTTTTACAACAACATTTCAATCTGAAATTTACAACTCACAGTGTTACGTGGTGTTAAGTTTCAAAGGGTCGGTGCTCAGCAACCACTTATTTGGATACAGTGACAAAGAACCGAAGTGTATGAGGTATGTAATCAAGTTGTAACTTTGGAAAAATAATATGTAGGCTATTTTGAGTGTGAAAACTACGATAGCACAACCTTCTGAATCACCTCTATAATTGGTCAAACAAAGCATAGTATAGCACAGGTTGATATGTAGTTGTTGTATAATTGGTTTGGTTGGTTGGTTGATTGTTTAACCATGCGGCTAAATGGTCATCGGTTTTCTCAAATATTTTGAGTCACACACTAAATATCGTAATATTTAGTCTATGACACACGTATCGCGCACTTAGATTGGTGGGATACTGTACAAGGTCCGTACGAGTCTCCTCCGGGCTACGCCAGTCATCTTAGGCGACTCGTCGTATATGCTCACGTTCGGAAAAGAGGTAAGAATGAGATTGGTAGCCAAGATTAGATCTCCACCAAAAGCACTACACAGGGACAGAAGAGAAGGGGTTAGAGAGCTTGCAGTCGGTAGCAGAGTGCAAGGTAGGAGTTTGGTACAATGTACTGAGTTGAGCTGCACGATTTTTGACAAATGCGTGCACTGACTGGACAGGTCCACTCACACAATCTGAGGACAATCTGTGTGGTTTTTTCCTCGAAAGACCAATTCAGACATCAATCTACATGGTCTTCACATGATCTGACCAAGATTTTGTCTGGACTTTAAAAGAGACTGTGACCTCTGCGTTTTTTTCAGCGTTTCTTCTCAGAGTAGTCATATAGGAAACGCCGACCTCACCTAGCTTAAAAAAAAAAAAAAGACGGGTTGCACTCCGGGAGTGCCGGCAGAAGTGAAAACTTGAATATTAACGTTGAAATAAATCAATTATTAATTTAATTAATATTACTCATTTTTTTTCAATATTTCTGCGTCACTTTTTTCATTAATAGATGCACTTTGTTCAATTTCCATATTTATATCCACTTTCGGTCTTATTCATAAAAAAGCCTATTGAAGGTTTAAACCATTCATTAGTTAAAATGCTCAATAGGCCTTTAAAACGTTCGATAAAATTTTGTATTCATAAACGCTTCATAAACGTTCTATAACTAGAATGTCCTACAACTTCTAAATGTTGCCATTATAATGAAGTCATCCAACAAATTGGCCAACACATTAAATCGGCATACGAGAATATCTGTCTATGAACCAGTGCTATGAACCGAATATTTGTGTCCATAGACATAAAAACTAATTTATTGTCTACAGTTTCAACAATTTTGACGCGACAACGTCATGGTCGTCATGGAAACCAAAAAGTACTCTGTGAAACTGACTTTTCAAACATTTGTACGTCAAATGTCATTTTCTTCGGCCATCTTTGTCGTGTCTCACTTGGTTCAATTCGGTTGGCGCCGCCGTAGAAAGAGATTGGGGGAAATCTCTCCTGACGGTCACGTGTCCTGACGCGATGCCCTGACGCGAGTTTAACATTTTTTACCCATTACAAAAAGTGTTCAACGCCGCTAAAGAAGTTTTCACTTCAAAAATATGATTGACGTGTAAAAGTGTTTGTACAAACTTACTTACAGAAAATAAATCATTTATAATTTATAGTGACCCGTCGACTGGGAAACCTCCACTATGAAATAGAGACCGACAGCGGACGCACATGGATGCGCCATCTCAACTAGCTACTCCTGGCGCCTCTGATTCCTGGGAATCACGTTGGAGGCGTGTCATAGACTAAATACGTGTCGCTTAGTAACAGTTGTTGATTACTTTTATGTCATTCAATAAAACACTGCTATCACGAAATATTATGCTTTAATTCATATCTAATACTTTGAAACATTATAAAAGCTTTATTCATTATTTCTTAAGACAGTAGAGTTCTTAAGAGAGTCCTTGTCTGTCTTATTTTACCATTGATTTTGTTTTAGTTTAACTACTGTTGGCTATGCCAATAGAACTATATTTATTATATTAAAAAATAATTGCCCCAATACAAAAAAAAAACTGCCCTCGCCTTATCCGTCATTTACCATCCCAATTTATTCGGTCCTCTGTCACTACCTACAAATAAATTCGCGGCCTTTTTCCCCTCAAGACGTATGGTATCCCCTTGTTTTACAGTATATGGTTGCTATTTGCCTGAATTGCTACTTATGGTCACTTGTTACGTAACACAGATAAACGTTTATTGCCTTTTTATTGTTGTTAAACTGGTATTCTTGAGAAAATTGCTGTGATTCTTTCTTCAATTGCTGGTTATGGTTTTGTTAGACTAAAGTGGTTCTTTTCAGCTTTACGTGGCATTTAATTCTATTTGTATTTTATTGCGGAAAATTGCTTTAAGTTCCTGATTTGGTAACTTTAGTCTGAGTTTCCCAGTTTTTGAGAGCCGTGGTGGCCCAATGGTAACGGCTGCGACTTACGAGTTATAGGTGTAGGTTCGAACCCAGACTGGCACTTTGCATTTTGTAAATTATTTCATCACCACTGCTCTCAAAACGGTGAAAGAAAACATCGTGAGGAAACCGGCATATCCTGGGACCAAAAATTCGAAGACATATGACATCTACCAACCCGCGCTGGGCCCGTGTGGTGGATTACGGACCACTCCCTCTCACCGAGAGGAGACCTATGTCCCAGCAGGAATATTATTGGGTGATTATGTAACCTGTTTGTACGATTAAGTATCGATGTTTTATCAAATATGTACAGGAAGTTTTTAATTTAAGGAGCTGACATCACAAAGTTAGTTCACAAGTTTACTTAAATTGGTACCAATTTAAGTAAACTTAAAAAAAAAATTAAATGTAAAAATTGCCAAAACAATTAGTTACTATTATTAACACAAATGTAGCGTAGGAAGTGATAGGAACATACATCTATCTATGAACAGTCAGTGTCGTCATAACTACATCACACTCATATTATAAAGGCGAAAGTTTGTGAGTGTGTGTGGGGGTGTGTTTATATGTTTGTTACTTCTTCACGCTCAAACGGCGGGACCAATTTTGATAAAATTTTGCATGGAGGTAGCTCATACCCTGGATTAACATATAGGTTACATTTTATCCCGATATTACCACGGGATCGACATTTACGTGGGTGAAACCGCGGGCCACAGCTAGTATTAAATAATGAAGAAGCCAGTATAAACAGTTCCGTCTGCAACTGTTTGCTATTGAAACAATTGTCACGGAAGATTAAAGTGATACTGCCTACATTGTACATTGCATTTAAATGTTGTGATATTCTGTTTGTGAGAATGAGAACAGCATATTTTAAAAGTCAGCAATCGTGGCGATTAGTGGTTGTAGATGGGAGCAATGGAAAACTGTAGGCAAGTATTATTCGTTACCACAATGAAGAATATTAAGGCTTTATTAATTAAAAGTACTAGTAAACTCATGACAAAGTAGGTCATGATTTAAAAAAAAATATTGAAACAATTTCATTATTAACCGCTCAAGCGGCGCGGTTCACCGATCGGCGAGGAAACAATAGAAAATCAATTGTGTCTCATAAGCGGAACTTGACAGATTAATAACAAAATACAAGTGCGTGAAAATTTTTGCTTAATAAAATTATACTAGAGCGAAGCAAAAAATATAACATTATACAACAATGTTTTTATGTCTATATGACTAAAATTTTAACAAAATAAGATGAGTACCTACACAAAAGTTTACAAAGTTTGTCCATCCTTTTTCAACACAAGCTGACGAAAAGTCCCAAAAGGTGTAGTTTCGAAGGCAAACATCGGGAAAATAAATGTTGTATCCTTTAGATCTTTGATGGGTCATGGAAAATTACTTTTACATGCTCAACTTAATCAAAATGGCCGATGCTTCTAGCAATACTAAAGTACAAAGTACCGTTCGGCTGCGTTTCCAACAGAAATAGGCGAGGGTGCGTAGCGAGGGATGTGTGTGAAAATAACGAATAACATCGCTTCATTTTCATAGCTTGAGCTAAGCTAGTGTTGTTATTGGCTAGTTTTACGCACATCCCTCGCTACGCATCGTCGCTCATCTCTGGTGGAAACGCAGCCTTAATCCCTTGTTTGCTCACTCGTACAATTTCAGCTCTCCAGACAATTGTTTTAATTAGAGGCCGTCTACGCCTGGTATCATTTGGTAACATACGTTTCATAATAATAATTATATTTATTTTTAGACAGTTGGTATATGGAAGGCTTTGGAATGTTTGAAATAAAGAAAAAAGCGGTAAGTTTACAATCATAAATTAGTAGGTATAATTAAATAGTACCTAGTTCGGTTTATGATATAAGAAAATGTAAAAAAATAGATCTCTAATGTGAAGATATGTTTTTTCCGCAAACCTGCACCTTAATTGCGTAAAAAATTATCAAATATCAATCATAGTTGGAATCATTTTGAAGTATATTGCTAATCCATTGCTTTATAAACGAACAATTAGTCTGCTGAACAACGTAAATAACGCAATGAATGTTGTTGAACTGTCAAAATGAAAACCATTGCTACTGATAGTGTGTTACGCCATTACCCTGTTGACCAGAACATTTCCTCTACTGTTATGCGGATTTTAATAATTATTTCAAAATATGAAACGAAAAAAAGAACGCTAAAATGTGTGAGTTTTAGTATAAAATAATAGAACCTATTGACAACTTACAGCACTATAAGGCTTATCTCTGTAAACTATATAAACTTATACAGTCGTTTGAACTTCAAGTAGAATCGAGCGTCAGTCATTTTTGTCGCCTGAACAGTCATACAGCACTGCCAGCTAAATTGCTTTTCTGATCATTATTGTTCCTTTAGATGTGTGGAGCGAGTCAGTATTATTGCCTATGTATGCTGTTACTATCCCTTTATTAGTACATTTCGTGCTAATATTAGTTTGAGCTCAAAACTGTTTCAAAACCGAATAAAACTTTACGGATAAAGTATCAGGAAGGAAACTGGAGAAAAAAAATAGAATTTGTAATTTCCTGTTCGCCTTCATTCACTTGAATCATGAATTTTTCTCCTTCAGAGCGTTTAAATAATTTTATCAAATCCCTTTGATAAAACTATTGAATCGGCCTTGTGATACAAGAATGCAAAATATTCAGGTTGACAACATTTTTAAGTCCAATAATGATTTGACAAAGGATAATATGCAATTTATTTGGGTACGAGTGATCCCTTTATAGAAAATAGTAAGATCTATAGAGACGAAAGTTGCGATTGGAAATCTCCGGAGTATGTTGTTTGATTCCCAGATTTTACGATCGCTCCTAGAGATAACTTTAAATACTCCCGAAGATTGTAACCAACTATATGTATAAAATTGCTGACGACGAAATTTCATTTCAAAATTAAAGATTAGCTTCTAATACTTTACCTGTTGACTTCATAACATAAAAGCTGCTACGCAAACAAAATCTAAATGGATTAAGACACAAATAAAGAAAGAGAAACGTAAATCCAGCTGCAATAATGTTTCCAGCTCGAAATTCAGCACACTAGCAGCAAAATCCAAGTAAAACAAAATTGTGACTAATCCCGCAAAAACACCTAGAGACGTACTTTTCTCACTCGAAACCCGGCTTACCTTATTACAAAGATAAGCGGGAACATACATAGAAATGTCTTTCTTTACAAAAGCTCTTTTTTTTTTGAGGAAAATTATCTGTAGTTAATTACATAAGAGGTAGATGTGAGGGGCGAGTAAAGGGAACGGAGCGTGACCTGGGAAAATGTACTGAAGTTTACGCGGCCCTTACATTATGCTAAGTACACTTATTTTTAGGTTAGTGGTGGCGAGCTCTTAACATTACCTACAGGATTTAGAGTAGTTTCTAACTTAGACCGTAGGTATAGTTTTATGAACCATTATCAAACTGTTACGCACCTACTTGAGGTGCCCGGTATGGCTTGGTAGGTAATATTACCATGGTTCACTGACAGATAATTATAAACTTTATTTTCACTTCTCATGCTCTAAAAGTTCGTCTTTATGTTGTGCGTAGGCAACATAAAGTCGCTTTTTTATGCTCTAGTTCATATTTTTTTTTTCTAAGATAATCGGGCCCAACAGCAAAACGCAAAATAAAACGTCACAGATTAAAGTCGTTATCATATGCTTTAATTTATATCACTTCCGTGTTTTCTATGGTTTATTTAATAAAACCAGATAAAATAGTTGTCATTTATTATTTAAAAACGCAAAGAAACGTTTTTATGAGTTGGCGGTATGAAGTAACTAAGTTGAATGAAACAATGTTGAAAATTAAAAAAAAAACTTTTAAAAAGTTTCGTGGCGGTATTAGCTATTCTCTTCTTCAATTTCGAAACATTTTTGTTGAACAATGAAAATACTGTTATATACTTTATGCTTGTTTCATTTTCTCGCAATCGAAGTGAAAAGCAGAGTTTATATCCACACTTGCCTGCGCGGTGGCTCGGGTGGATATAAACTTCTCAAGGTAAAATGACTTCTTTTATGCACTAGTTGTACAATCTACGATTATCACATCAATTCGTCGCTTCATAAAAATATTAGAAATTAAAGCGGCCAAGTCTTCCCTTACACTCAGTGTTTTGAGTTAGTATAACGGAAAGAGAAATATTTCGTATAAATATTTAAAATTTTGACGTAGGTACTAATCTTTCCAACTTCGGCATAAAATGAACTTACAAATTATCCAGAATATTTTTGGCTGTAACTAAAAGGGTAGCAAGGCCAATGCTAACTAAATCCCTTTCAGGGGATTATAAACTTCTCGACTAAATACAACGCTGTACCTTCTTACCATTATGGTTATTTTCGAAGTATGTATCTACGTATACATAATTAAAAAAAAAACAACTGGAAATGAGATTTAAAAAAGTAAGTGGCCAAAGGTAAACACCCATCCCTTTTCCATCATAGTAAAAATAAAGATAAAATCTTCAAAATGAAAAGGTTTCTTGTTTTTAAAACATCTTCGCTAAAACCCTTGGCAGCATCAAACGAAAAAAGAATGCACTTTAATTTCTGCAAAAAATTATGCTTGTATAAGGAACTTCCGTTTGCTTTACTTATTCAAATGACGTCCCGGCCGTCGCTACAACGTCGCATACATTTAATCTTGGTCCATGTACACTGCTTCGTCCGTACGAGATAGATACATTATCCTACATAATACACCCGCAATGTATGGTAACGTAACACAATGCTTGAGAACTGCGAAGGATTAGGCCAAGGTTTACTATCGCACTTTCCCAGTTTACCTAAGAAGATTATAGAGTTATGGTTGCCTACTGTTACTTGTATCTTCATAGATAGGTATGGGTATGGAGAAACTCGAAGCGCCCATGTCTAAAATATGGATAAACTTAAATAATTGAATATTACTCCTAATCGGATTCATACATCGTTAAAAATAACTCTTAAAGAACAAAGTTTATCAACATGAATGAAGTTTTTTCCATTAACCTCTCACACGTTTGCCTGCCTACCTGTCGAAACACCCCACGCGTTGGAGTAGTTGAATGGGTGCAATAAATTCATTGTTTTAACAATGACAATAGAAAAATTACACTTGTGTACACGTGGTGTACAGGTGACGTTTCGAGCACTTTCTTTTATGTACACTTGATGTACTCTTGACGCTTGAAGGGTTAACAGCTATCAGTTTACGTAAAACAACACAAATTAATAATCGCGTGCTAAGAATAATCGCAAACCAGAAACAAGAAGACAGAGTCCCACAGCTTAAGACGTTCCAACACTCATTATAATAAACCGAAAGAAATTCACCGGAAGACTTCTAATGTTACCAGTTATTGCAAGTTCAAGTTGTACGCAGTGTATGGCACCCGCGGGCCAAAGTGACGTATACGTCAGTGCGCTCCCGTCCGCTCCTTATTCAGTACCACGCAGCCTCTTGCCGAGGTAACATCGTTCCGCGGTAGATACACACCCCTATTATAAATCGCCTCGTTCGACCGAACATTGTCGTGTGGAGTGCAGTGAATAAACGTGGTAGTGCCCTTCGAATGTTATCGTCGCCTGGTACCGGATCGGACTTATGTTTTTAAATGAAAAATGTAAGTACTGTTTTGTTGTTTTTATTTTTAGGAGTTGATTTAAATGAAGCGGTCAATTTAATTACGGTAATCACATTCGTAATGATTGTTAGAAAATAAAATATTGTGATTAATGTTACGTAAAATCTATAAAAAACAAACAGTTTTTTAACGTAGTTAAATCCAAATTTAAATAAGTACAAAGCTAATTAAGTTTTGCGTTATTAAAAGATTTATAGATTCAATTTTAAATCACAGTTTGGTCAGTGGGTCGTCTTAGGTTTTAATGTTCCCATGCACTACTGTTTTCTTTTTCCAATTCATACTCTTGTTTGCACTTTATAAAAAATCTTACTACAACAAATTCTCTAGATTGTTTTACTTCATTCTACATTTTCCTCTTGAAAGAAGAACCAATCATATACGTTGAAAAGTCATTCAAGAAAAGATCTTACTTCGTAGCTTATTTCTCACAATCCGTCAATAAAGTTCAATTAAACCGCCGATGATAAAAATATTTTAAAGCCATTGCAATTATAACACATGATGACAGAAATTTTTAATCAAAAGTCTAAAAGTTATGGCATAAAAGGTGAGGTTTCAATCTCATTCACCCAGAAAATACCCTAAAATAAAATTTGAAAAAAAAAAAAAAAACTATAAGTAGTAAGAAAAAGCAGAGGGGCAATTCTTGTAATTTTAAGAACGTTCACAGTCTGATCTGTCTCAATCTGTCAAAAATACCTCTAATTTCCCTAAATTTTTGACAAGTTTTTGACATTTTGTTTGTCGCCGAGATGAGACTGCGACTAGATTTTGAACGTTTTAATTACAAGATTTCTTCTGATTTCAAGTGATAGGTAGTAAACCCTCAAAGTCCTAAAATATGAATCGTAAATGTCATACTGAAAATAACTTTCACTCGCTGCGAAAATCATTTTTCCCTCTTCACGGAAAAGCTTCAAGCGTGAAGAACTCCTATCCTATCAGCTACGCAATAAGAAATCGCAGAAGATAACATATTTTTTTTTAAGTTATATTTTGAGTATTATGTACACAGAAACCAGTGCCATTTACCTACACCTTAGATTTTAGAAGACCGACAGATGACAGGTTACGCCTACATGTAAGACATTTCGTAATAATTTAACACCAATTCACAAACTACGATAGACATAGAATAGGATGATTTCGTGTTCTATGTTGTGGGTATCTTTTCCCACATTTTTTTTGTCAAATAAAACCCGTCGCCATGTTGTCATTATGTGTCGAGGTTGTCATTATGTGTCGATGTTATAACATGTCTTCTGACCTTCTGTTCGCTACTGTATTATTATTGTTCATTATATCTGTTGTATAAACAATGCGTCATAAAGATGAGCCTTATTGCGAGAAAATAACATTTCCTTAGAAGTTGCTTGGAGGAGTATCTTAAAAATAATATTCTACGTGTTTCGAGGTCCAACGATTTCTACTAAAGCAATAATTATCTTTAAGCGTGTTATTTCAATTTATCATCTAGATGTTTTTCAATGTATATTACCTGGTGGTATCGTTTAACTTTAAAAGTCCCACCGTACCACCAGGGGTACGGCCAGGGGTACGGTGGGTCTGCAGTGTATATGCATTATTATAATGTAATCATCCCCTAATATCATATTTGACCTTGAAATGACATTGCCATAACCGGAGTAATGCATACTCGGAATGTAATGTATTCATAACTATAATAATGCCATCGTTACACAAGTGGGCATTAACTATCATTAATCTTTCTGACGTTATGTCTACATGACAACATTAATTACATTAGGTATGAATATGATTATTCATTTGCTAACTGCGTGGTTTTGAGTCTTCTTGATAATTTTTGGTCGGTGAAGAACTAATAGTTAAGATTAAAAACTACAAAGCACTTACAGTGGCTTCCAAAACATACTTGATATTTTTCCACTTCAGCTGATTATTAAAAAAAAATAATCAGATACTCCTAAGAGATTACTTGATTATTTTTATGATAAGTGAAAGGTAGTTGAATTAGTCAATAAAAACGCTATAGCAGTTCAAATATTTGGATCACTAGAATTTTAAATCATGATGTGGTATGCCATACTGGTATTCAGCTGCATCTAATTAGACTGGAAGCCGACCCCAACATAATTGGGAAAAGGCTAGGCAGATGATGAACGTGGTTTGTCATAGCTGAAGTAGAAAAATGTCAACTAACTTTTGGAGGCCACTGTACCTACTTGTTTTTTCATCCATAGTAGAATATGGTTTGATACTCTCGCCGCTGAAAAAAAAGAAACCAGTATTTATTTATTAAAACATGTGCACAAAAAAAAACACTCAAGTCGGTATCAATAAAAATCGCTGATGTGGTATCAATAAAAATCGCTGATGCTTCCCATACCCTTATAATCCCAAAGTGGAAACGTATTACGATACTCATTGTCAGAGTTTTCTCTGCAATCCGGGGATTAAGCGGTAGTACAGTAAGATAAGATTTCGAATTGGCAGGTAGACGTTAGGACCGTTGCTTGGTTTCTTAAAAAAAGGTGATTAGAAACAAAAAACGCGCTGAGAAGCTAAAAAAGAAGATCGAATTACACTAATGAAACCGAACGGGATCAACACATCTAAATTGCGATCATGAGATCTGAGGGGCAAATCCCGTATTTTTAAGAACGTTCGCGTTTTAATCTCAGTCTCAATATGTGAAAATATAATCAATTTTCTTGCATTATTGACAAGTTTTTGACATTGATTCTCGCTGAGATGAGATTGCGACTTTAATTTGAACTTTTTTTAAGTACTAAAATTGGTCTTCTGGTGTCAGTGTCAATATTTCACAATAATTATGACACTAACAACGCTTGTACGTTCTAGAGCTCGAACATCCAAACTACGCGGTTTAGAAGTGCCGATCGCGTTCAGTTTTATTAATCAAATTCACCCTAAGTTGCTATGATATCTCAAAATATAACTTCTAATTCTTTCTTTCGGATGGTACAAAATAAGTTCATAGTCAAATAAATTAAATAATATTTTAACCAAATACACACGTAAGTAAGCTTCTGCGCCTTCATTCCGTCCTTCATAAAAATACGAAAATTCTTTTACACACTGTTGTTTGCGAGGTTTTACTGTCAAGATTCGCTTTCAGTATGGCAGGAAGACTTGTCTTCTGTGGATTTAAACTTTGTTACAAAAATTGTTAACGCCTTTCCAGCCTTTTTTGTCACCTAAAATGTATGTTTAATTTATGAAGAGACATTTACAAAACAAGTGTTACAAAGAAGAATATTTTTTGAGTTTTATGTATTTTAATACACTCGGACAAAAATAGTTACCTGTACAGATTTTTGTTTTGGTATTCTAATGTGTTGTCCCACATATGTTAGCGCCGTGTGACTGATAACGTTTTTCGGTCATATATTTTTCTAACATTAATAAATTGGTTTGTTCTATTTCGTTTTTCGTAGAGATGACATTTTTGCGGCATAAGAATGTAACATTCTATCAAAATATATATTTATTGCTATCTCAGAAATAAGTACCTACATTGTATAATACAAGGTGAAGACGACAATACGGCATTAAATTGAACTGCGTATATCTAATGATGTTCTCAGTCTGCATACAAAAATTCAATCAAATATATCGAATAGTTTAGTCACTATGGCTTATCAAAGAAGGGCAAGATCCATAGTCGTTCCATCACTGGTATTCAGTTTGTTTGAAAAAATCACTTATGTTACTTCGGTGTTATATTAATATGATAGTTCCAAAATAATCTTATGCATTAGTATTGCCAGTGTTTTCATTTATTATTTTATTTTTGTCTCCACGTTGTATACAGGAACTTATAACTATACAGCCTTCAACTTACACACACGACACCACAAAATAAAACACTGGCGTTAAAACTTTACTTTTACATCTTCCACAAAATAGTTCCGAAATTCTACATTCTCGACCTAGTTGTGTAAGTGCTCCCTTTTAGTCAATACCTACTTTCACACTACAACTTATAACTTATGCGGTAGACCCAGTATAGGTAGTTGGTATCCAACACTTTCGTTAATCTAGTATTCTCTTGATACTAATCGAGCTGCCCTACCAGTGCATCAGGCTTAAAATTATAATAACGGCCACTTATTTATGAAATATGTCAGATTTTCGAGGTCTCTAATAACTTCGTTCTAGATTTCGATCGTGGTATTCTTAGTAGTGTATCGATTTATACGGCTATCAATCGTGTGATATTCGAGCTTAAAATTGGTAACTGTAGCAGCAGTTTTACATTCGTATTGAATGAAAAATTACATTTTTGATGTGAATTCTGAATTCCTTTTTTGCTCTTCTGGATTAAACCACTCTGTATTGATGTGCTTCCGCTCTTTGATAACAGGTAAAGTAAGAAAAAACCTCCGACACAAACAAAAACCTTAAAAAGCAAAATATAAAATGTATTGGCTCTTTAAGTTTAATATTAGTTCTAGGAAATATTTTGATCCAAACGTCCTCGCGTCGGGGGACGGCTAATGCCATTTCTTTTTCCTGCTTCGTCATCAGCCCTTGATCACCATCTATCTGTAACCTATTCATTCAGACCATTCCAAGGAGCTCAAACACGATACCTCTGCTGTAAGTTAAGGGAGTTGGATATCCTGCAAATTCCAGGTGATGCTGCAGCAGCAATTCAAGGTTACTATGTTCTTCTAATATCATTTAAGTAACGAAATACCAAATTTTTACTCAATCAGACCTGTGGAAGATGCTCACATTAATAAAATTCATCAACTAGACAAGAGATGATGGTCTGCAAACGGCTGAACCGATTTTCTTAAATCATAGCTAAGAACACTCTCGATCAAGTTACCTTTCAAACAAAAAAAAAATCGGTTCAGCCGTTTGGGAGCTACGATGGCGCAGACAGACACACAGATACATACTTGAAACTTATAACACCCCTCTGTTTTTGTGGGGGGTTAAAAATAAAAATCATTTCGTGTTCACTAATGGTGGACCGGTAAAATAGTAATCAATGAACTATCCATTGATCATTAATAATTTCTTAGGCACGTACCTACCTTAGGATTCAATACTAATGGATTATTCATTATAGTTTTAGTCGCACGTAATTCTACCACAAATCTACGCTCCCCGAAGAGGATTTTAACCCGCAAAGAGAACTTGGTAATAATATTTTACGAAGCACAAGGTAGCGCAGAGATTGTGTTAAATAATACTTAACACCACTACACCAGAGAATTTTCATTCGCCAGGCCCGATTCTGTCTTCACATTGCCAATAATATTCCATTTCTTCGAACAAAACAGTTTGCTTTATCATTCATTAAGGACTGCTCACTAGGGGAACTCGTTGCGGTTTCTAACCGCTAGCTAGAAATAATTATTTTCAAGAAAGGTGAATAGGCATCTTTGTGATGAGCACTAACAGCTAAAAATAATGTGTCTGATAGACTTTATAGAGCAACTAGTTTTTGCACACGACTTTGTCCGCGTGAAATTTCTTGTTCCTCCGATCCACCCTGTCGCATCGCATCGACTGCCATTGTTATTACTTTGTTTTCGCTCAGCATTCAGCGGTTATTCTAGAGATTAGCGCGATCAAACAATCTAATAAACTCTTTAGCTTGATTATAAGTATATAGATACATAGATATTATGTAATACCAAATATTCGCTGATTTGAGATAGCTATAATCAGCGTGTGGTTATAGCTATTTGTCCCGATAAATTGCCAATTTTGCCCTAGGCTGCCTTTGACAACTTCCTTAAGGAAAACTCGAGTGAATCTTTACTTGACAAAGTCTAACGATGTTGGAGCAGCTGACTGATACAATTACGGTCACTTAGTTAGTAATTAAGATAAATTTCGATGGACAGTACAACCGAAATATTAATCAATCAGAGTCTAGACATATTTGCTGAGACTGAGTTCTGGGTTATGGGCGAAGCCTCAACCTAGTTATCAAACTCCAATTTATTTGTCGAGCAGTATTGATAAATTATATCGAATATAATAACAGACAATTTCAGGCTATGATTGACATAATAAGTGCCGATGGAAATTGAAGTGGGTTACTAACCACGAACTTATAACTATCATATTTATTTATTATTTATGTATATACAGTATAACATAGACAGCTACGACACATATAAGTATTGAGTACAAAGGTACTGATTTTTTCTTCACATTTTTATTTTCAGTCGAGGTCAAGGAGGGGTTCATGGATAAGTAAAAACAGACGCGCGGGTCGATCAAATGTTAAACTACGCTTGCCGAACTCAGTCCGTTGATGGGTGACCGTCCATTAAACATCAAGACGCCTCCGTTTCTTGAAAAGCACGTTGGGCCACAGGTCCCGGTTGTCATTTGTAGAATTTTGACAGTAATTATGGGTAATCAGAAGCCCGAAAGCCTGACAACCAGTCCTACCAAGGGGTATCTAGCTACCCAGAAAAATGCTGGTATTCGGCTGCATTCGGTTAGACTGGACGCCAATCCGAACATAGTTGGGAAATGGTTAGGCAGATGACGTCGGCTAAACGAATAAAAAAAAATTGTTTCACATTTTTGTGAAGTGTATACCGAAGAAGGGAACGTTGCCGGACCATACCACGATTTATTTAACTTTTTACAACAGATTGTGCAGCTGTCTAGCATTTTATAGCACTTGTTCAGTCTGTTCGAAACCATTAGCGCTGTAAAGTAGCAGTCCTGGTAGTTTCAATAATATAGGCTAATTTTCGGTTTGTAAACGTACACTATGAAACGTAGGGTACTTATTAAGTAGTTGGAACAAACGGTTGTAGTGTAGGTAATTGTCATAATTACCTACCTACTACGCTTCGTTAAACAGTTGTTGTATACAGTGTTGTTATTAGCAACTAGCCTCCGGGTTCTATTTTTTTTTAGATAATATATTTGTTCCCACTGCTGGACAAAGGTTTCTGCTTTTTCCTTCTAAGCTTGGGATGGCTTGTGCGATCTCTGTCCATGTTGGCTCTGTACTTTATCAGATCGTCATACCACCACCGGTTTCTATTTTTATGTTTTAAAATGATTAACTTATATTATTTCTCAAAATTAATTTTCTTCCTCAAGAATTGGGCTACCAAATGCAAAAAAAAATACATATAATCCGACTGGTACTTTCATAGATTGTCGCGTTTAAACAAATAAACTAACTAACTCTTTAGTTTTATTACTAGTAATAGTTAATAATAGATTAGTATAGATTTAGAGAGAAAGGGCTGAATTTAAACAGACTGCTGAACTACTAACATAATATAGAAGCTAAGTTATATATATATAGTTGACTTGCAGTCCTCGCGAAGTAATTTTCCCGTTAACGAAATGAAGACAAAAAGACGGAAAAGTGTAAAATAAAGTGCATTTTGCAGCACAAACATATTTAACTCAACGTGAGCTCGCTCTCTCGAGTATTAACGTGTTTTAATTCTATTATAGAGCATGTTTTTAATTTTCAAACGCACCAACCTCATAAATGTAGCGAAAAAGCCCGACCCAGTATTTTCTATACATTTTTTGCCAAGTCTGGTGGCAGATAACCGAGCCTTGCTTATTACGTAGCTTTAAGTAGATGGGCTTTTTGTGAACTAGTTTCTGACCCACTTCAGCTTCTATGACGTAAATCTAAAATGAAATTCACGAAGCTGTGATGTTATGAAATTATATTACAAACACTTATTTGATAGGCTGACGTTTATTGAGAACCTTTTTGCTCAAACACTGAACAAAAAAGCTTATGGTTTTACATACGTCATGTTATATCATGTGAAGAATATTTTACTTCCATATTTTTAGTAGATACTAAAAATAAAATTACGCTTCACAAAAGTAGTTTCACTTCATTTCATTTCAGATGAAATTAAGTGAAATTGATTATTCTGTTAATATGATATAGAATTCTCTTTTACACGTCATATTATTATAAAAAAATAAGCTATAGGCTGACCTCTTAACTGAGACGTTGCCTGAGGTAGCAGCGCGGTGCGGGAGGGGTGTGGTGACGTGATGCTAGAGCTCAGTGATTCGTCAACTTGTGACAACTATCACCCTCCCCGCACCGCGCAGTTACCTCAGGCAACGTCTCAGTTAAGCGATCGGCCTATAAGTGGATTTGATATTTCCTATCTGACTACCCCTGAGAAGAAATAGCGAAACAAACTCAAGGGTCAAAGTTTCTTTTAAAAACCAGACATAAACTTGGTCAGATCCAGAAGACAATGTAAATTATTGCGTGAAATGGTCTGCTTAGGAAAGAACCACACAGATTTGAGAGGACGAGTCCAGACCAGGGTGAAGCTGTGAAGTGAGCTGTCATTTCAACTGTCGTTCTATTCTGTAAAAATATCACCGCGAAAACTTCGGTGAAGTAAGCAGTAATTCCAAGGGTATGGAGGGTAGAGGTAAGGAGAACCGTTTCATATGCGGGGAAAGTTGAAAACGTGTCCAGCTATAAGCAGTAAATAACAGTTCAAAACCCACCAAAATGGCGCTTGCGTAGGCAAAGGGTATGGTATGAATGTAGCAGTTGTTGACGATTTTCTTTTATTAATTGCCGCGGACTTGGTTGCGGATTCTTCATTGTTTATTATTTTTCTTTTTTTATAGGGAACAGTTACAATTCTCCTACATCGGGCACATCCATTCTTATTTAAACTTACAATACTGTTGTGGACGGATTGAAGTATGCCGAGTTAAAATATTTGTAGTGACTAGAGTAGTTAGTGACAGCCCACTATACCAAACCTCAACTATTTACGCTGTCCAAAGTTCTTCTGACTTTTTTTTTTTCTATGCTTTTCTAATAACTTTTGGCACTTTCTTTGAAATTTACCCTGTTGCTACTGTGGCGCCATCCTAATTTAACACTGGTAGCGGTATTGTCCGAAAGGGTTACCACTACCCCGGAACATAAAGGGCTAAGGAAGGAACACAGGTGGGTTTTAGTCAGTAAGAGTCTGATACTCCCTTCCGCTGCACCCAGAGCGGGAGGGGTCATTTGTTGATTTCATATCCACAAAAAAAAAACCCTAATTTAACGCTGTTTGACTGACACATTTTCACAACAGAGACGGTTCTCCTTATCTCTACCCTCCATATCCAAGGGATTAATACTATTGACAGCTCATTTCAACTAAGTTTCCACGGGGAGTTTTGAACAGAATTGATCAGCAGTCCATCTAAATATGGTTTCACGTGGCTATTCTTGATAATATGATAAATGCCGAGTCAACAACGAAACAAGTGTTTATTTTCATTTGTGTTACCAGGAAACTATGTATCTGATACGCAATAATAAACATTAAATATGTAGACCACAACCAGTGGCAGTGTTCCAAAAATTACATACCTATTTGAGAGGATAGTCATTATTTTCTGCAAACAAATAAACTGATACGATTCATGCATAGCGCAGGAGTTACGACAATAGCTATAGTAGTTATAATAAAATAGAATGCTTCTATAGCACAACCAATACTTTATTAAAACACTGTTCAGTAAATAATCATGATGGCCTGAAAGTTTTCGGACCAGCTTCTTATGAAATATAATAAAATTAGCCTCCCGACCGTTTTCGGTCACAGTGGCCAATCTCAACGGAGATTAGCCAGGTACGCAGGAAATATTATAGTGCACAAGTGTGAGCGTAAACACAGGTGCACTCTCTGTTCCTTTACTCTCATAGTCCGATGGGATGGCCATCCGACACGACCGCGGAGAGACCAGGCGCAAGACCAACGGCTTTACGTGCTTTCCGAGGCACGGGGGTATTAAACCGCCAACTTCCAAACTTAGGACTGTTACTAAGAAATTCTTAATGGGAAACCCAATAACACTTTTTCCGACCCGGGAATCGAACCCAGAACCAGTTCAGCAGTTGCGCTTGCACCCACGAGACCAACGGGGCGGTCATAAATACATGAAATATACGAGACCAACAGCTGGCCTATTACGCACGTAAAATGGAAATTAATCGCAATACCTTTCACTTGAGAGCAGTGGTGGCCAAGTGGTAACGGCCGCGACTTACGATTATAGGATGTAGGTTCAAATCCAGACAGGCGCTTTACTTTGTGTAAATTATTTCATCACCACTGCTCTCAAAACGGTGCAGGAAAACATCGTGAGGAAAAAAACATCGTGAGGAAACCGGCATGTTCTAGAACCAAAAATTCGAAGACATGTGACATCTGCCAACCCGCACTGGGCCCGCGCGGTGGATTACGGCCCACTCCCTCTCACTGAGAGGAGGCCTGTGTCCCAGCAATGGGAACATTATAGGCTTATTTGGATTGACCTTTCAATTTGACAGCTCAGCGACGTTTATAACGATAAGTACGTTATTGAGCAGACGAATTTTTCAAACCTATGAAGCAATGGATCATAAATTTCCTTCAAAACTCTCGGATTGCGATTGTAAGTGTGTAACGCAATTAGGATGCGGTTTATAATAGACATTTTATCATTCGTTAAATTGGTTGCCTCCTATTTCGAACATGCGACATCATTCCCATAATGTTTATTATACACCGTGTTCCGGACGATATACATAAACCTCGACCAGATGTTCAGACCATGGAAATAACCATTTTTCATTCATTAATTCTTATTTTTTGTTAATTTTCATACAAACTAAATACCTTAACTTAAATCACCCAATATGCACATGCCTCTTTAACGGAATTGGCAACGTCGTATTTTCATTCATAAGATTTGGCGGTCTGAAACTTGTCAAAACTAAGTTAAGACCCTTTATTACTGCATAGCTCAATTAAATTTCATTAAATGAAATTACAAGTAACTTTGTAACGAAGCTTTTTTAAGTACTACTTCCTTTGTTAGATTTGATTTGTAAAAGCTATGAAGCTTTTGCCAAAGTTTATGGATAACGTCAGGAACACACGGATATGTACATATTTTTCTTCGAGCTATTTACGATAGCGCATTTACTTTTGTCTGTAGTGTATTTTTAATTTAAATGGAAGAGTTAAACAAAGGCTTCGTAAAAGCAAAACGAAGCCACAATTTAATTTCATAGTTGAATAGCTTGAATGTTTACGGTAAAAAATCTGTTCTGGTATTTTCCTCACTGTTTCATGTAAAAAAATAAAATTTCAATTAGCAGGGTAAGGTAAAATACTTCAAGTGCTTATTTAAATTTCGATTTTATTTAAATTTCGATTTTAAAATTTTTATAAGTTGTAATTTTTCGTTAATCTATGTACATAATATATAAAATTCAAAGTCCTGACTGACTGATATATCAACGCACAGCCTAAACCGCTGGTTCTAGAAACATGAAATTTGGAGGGTGTGTTCTTTGTGAACAGAGGGTGAAATGGGGGGGTAGAATTTTCTGTGAATAATTTCCGACCTCCACGCGGGCGAATACGCGGGCAAAAGCTAGTTCTCTACATATTATAAAAAATATAAGTGGCTTTTCGAGTGAGCAGTGGTGGCCGAGTGGTAACGGTCGCGACTTACGAGTTGTAGGTCGTAGGTTCGAACCCAGACAGGCGCTTTACTTTGTGTAAATTATTTCATCACCACTGCTCTCAAAACGGTGAAGGAAAACATCGTGAGGAAACCGGCATGTCCTTGAACCAAAAATTCGAAGACATGTGACATCTACCAACCCGCACTGGGCCCGCGTGGTAGATTACGGCCCGCTCCCTCTCACAGAGAGGAGGCCTGTGTCCCAGCAGTGGGAACATTATAGGCTGATCATGTTAAGTGGCTTTTCGTGTCTGTCTTTGTGACTGCGTTGTTATTCCAAAATACGGAACGGATTTTGATACAGTTTTCCATCATCTAGAGAATTTATTCCGGAAGGCTTATGTTTATAAAACATCAATAATAAACTTGCATATAATAGAGAAATCTCGATGTTTTGTCAAGTTGTACAAACTATGCGAAGCAGGGGCGTGTCGCTAAGGTAAGCTTTAAGGTATTTTTTGCACAAACAAAAACAACGTCCGTATGAGTAAATCTAAAATACCTCGAATTTCCCTCTTGGGGGTCATTAGTTCCAAGCCAGTACATTCGTACCCTACTGAAAATTTATTAGGAAAACAAATTAGGATTAAAGTCCCGGTTTTTAATCCTAATTTGTGTTTCCTGATAAATTACGTATAAAAGTGTGCTACGATTTTTCGTAGCGCTACGAACTTTGTAGCGTTTTGCTACGAAAAACCGTAGCACACAATTTCATTGTATCAACAGAGTTTATGTACAACAGAGAAAAATAGGGAATTCATTGTTTTCTGTTTGGTAGGTCTAGCTAGACTTAGGTTAGTTTCAGTGCGTTAGTAGTTAAAAGGTATAGAGGTATAAGAATGCGTGGGAGGCTTTCTTGATTAACTGTGAGGTGAGAATTTCTAGCTTCAAGCGACTATCAACCATTTGGCAAAACCGTTGCAGATCAATCATCTGCCCACGTATTTATACATACAAAAAGAAATGTTTGAACAAGTCCCTACAACAAAAACATTCTAGAAAGAACAATAAGAATATTCAGCCTACTATTAGACTTGTTATGTATCCCAAGCACCTTTACCAAAAGCTATAAAAAGAAACTTCATTACTCCACTGTCGTAAAACTTGAAGCACATAATACTTGCTTACACACTGTTAACGTCCCATATTACAGGCTGACACAGAGTCCTCTAGATCAAATTTTCCGACGACGCGTTCGAAGATGAGCCTATAAAACCGATAAAAATGATAAATTATTCTTAATATTATATAATATTTGAGGGAGTGTCACACGGACTAGGAGATAAAGTCTAAGGCGCGATGCACAAAGACACTATGAGACACGGACAGCGGACAGTTGATCCGTGGGTGTTTGTCCTTTGCTCGTCCGAGGCGGCGAGTTCTCATTATACGTCCTTCCGCCACCTCCATGTGCATTGCACCTTTTATTTACATGCAATGCTTGAGAAATGGTCAAATTTGAAAAACCTAAGTTGAATACTTGTAATATTTTATAATCATTCATTCTCTATTGAAATGTCAAGTAAAAGAATATTACCTTATTGTTATGGCAAAACAAATTATATCGAAATAGTTATGCCAAAGTATATTACGAAAAAGAACATTATCCGAAAAGAAGGGATCCCACAGGTGTCACATGTTTCCGTCCGTCAGTCCAAGTCGCGTCGCGGTGACACGAGGCATGCCCTAAACAACTTATTTCATTTGTTTTCCGCAGTCACTGTCGGAAGACGGCGACGGGATCATTCTTCAACCTTTACTGATTTGGATGACATAGCTCAACCTTGGTTTAACCTCCATATTGTTAGTTTTTTAAGGCCCACTTGCATATTTAGTTGAGTTACATGAAAAAATCTAGAGATTATAAACTCAGAGTTATGTAATAAACATTTAAACTCTTATGACACGTTGCGTCACTAAAAATAATTTGTGTTTTTTGAGTTGGGAACATTGCAATTCAATCGACGAAACATAAAATAGAATTGCAATGTCTATGCCCCCTAATAAGCAAACCAACCAAAAATGAATGAACCGAAATTATATAGCCATCTCGTTTACACTATATGACGATACGTAATACTTTCTTATCTTTGAATTTTATAACGCTACATTTAATTTTAATCGTATTTTATGTGGTTTAAATGGAGATTTATTTTACTGATTGACGAAAACGTCAGAAAAGGAAAAATATGTTTTAAGTATTTTTGTTTTTATATAAGTTATTGGATACATCGCCTCCTGGTATAGCACCGAATTTTTACTTACTACAACGTCTAACTATATAAAATACAAAATAAGTTATCAGCGATACCTACCTCATATCGTCAATTTATTTTGACATTACTTGCACTAAACCAGAGTTTAGCAACTTAACTCTCCCACACCGGTGGGCTTTTTATTTAAAAATTTTACTCTAGGCACACCCCGGACACTCCATACAACGCTCGCAAAATAATTACCTACTACTACTACATTAAAAAATGACGTTTGTATACGTATGAATGTGTGCGTGAGGTTCTTGTGTTTGCGAGCGCTCTTTGTTAAAGAACTGCGACGGTAACCTCGAAGTGCGGGGTGAGGTGCGGTAACTGATGTTAGTGCGGGGAAGGGAGTGTCCGTTCTGTACGTAGTACTTTAAGTATTCTGTGCTCTAGGTTTACCTCTTAACTCTTTTTGGCACAAGATCAATTATTTGATTAACACTGAGTTAGCTGTTAACTTCGAGTTATGCTAACTTAACATTATAAATGCGAAAGTAAGTTTGTTTGTTTATTACCTTTTCACGCCTAAACCACTGAACCGATCATCCTGAAATTTTGCATATACGTTGTCAGGTGTACAGAAACCCTTCATCCCAAAAAAGAGTACTGTTCCCGAGGAAAACAAAAATAACGTTATTATGATAATAGATGGCGCCACTTGCTTTTCGAATCATGATTGAATTATATTAGAAACTTTAGTTTAGAGTTTAATTATGAAGATTATTCATTTTTTCATACATTCATTCTTATTGATTCTGAGGCGGTCGAAGTTCGCCGGGTCAGCTTGTATAAGATAATCCATGAAACCGCCAGTGGGCCTTACTACCTCAAAGTATAAATAGTTGTATCCTCTTTACATCAAAGTCAAAAATCTTTCTTTCATTTTTGCCGGTGCTTCTAAGACGATTCTTTAGTCCGTCGACACCCATTGAAAGGAAAAAGAGCGGTCATTTTTTTTCGCTGCGGACCACACTTTCTGTTGAATAAACACATGGCCCCTAAGAGCAGGAAGACATTATGTAAGGCCCATAAAAATGATATAGTATTCTTAATCTGAGGAAACGGTAGTGCTTGCTGACCTGAGGCAAAGAAACGAGTAGGTAGCAATTATCGTATCTTTTTTGAAGAGATGTAATTTTTCTAGAGTACCTACAAAACAAAGGTCAAACTCGAAAAGTTTTGTTGCATAGGGGCTTTATGTGAGTGGATATAATAAAATCAGTAGAAGGGTAATAAAAGTTTTGTCATATTTCCAATACAATGACCTTTATGCCTTGTTGTTTACAATCAAATTAAACATATTCTTAAGGTAGTGTGTATTTATTCCGATTGGATTACAGAATATCTAGGTTCTCAAATATATATTTTGAAAGGACTCTTAAAGGCGAGATATGAGGAATTTCAAATTTCTATAGAAAACTTATTTTTATTGTAACTCGTCTTTAAATCAGTCTCCATTTAAGAATAATGTTTGATTTACAAATTATTTTGGTATTATGTTTGTGTGAACTACGCATGCTCCGCCGGCCCCTTAAGTAGAAGATATCAGTAAGATTCTGGAGCGTTGGAAGGTCTTCTACAAGGTGGACTGATGACCTAGTGAAAGCCATAGGAGTCCGCTAGATGCGAGAAGCACAGAACCGGTCGAAATGGCGGTGCTTCGGCTTCCCCAAGCACCGCCACTTCGACCGGTCCTTTGCTGGATAGGCCTCCACCTATTTGCAGCACTGGACGCCTTTCGGCTGAAAAGATTATGTTGAAGATAGGCTTATTCCCAGAAGCTCCAAATCTATTGTTCTTCAAACAATTTCACTCCATACATTGATTCCCAAGAACTCCATAATTTTATTGAAATATTAAAATACCTACTAAAATTGTTCCCATTGCTTTTTTTCATTTGGACCGGGAATAAAATTATGAAGCGCCTGAGAATAAGCCTGAAGATATTAATACCTAACCTGAAAATAAACAGCTCTGCGATCAATTTCTATAACAAATCCTGGTAATCCTTAAGCTTTCGTTATAATACCTACCACTGGACAGACTACAAATAACTACATTTCATCTATTGAAACTCAAGTATTACGTCCCAAATTCTTCATCCCTTATTCAGCCATAGATTTTATTGAATACAGACAGATTTCGTTTCAAAATATATTGAATACCCACAGGAATTTGCAAGTATCTCGATTGAATAATATCAGTGTAGGTATATCTCGGTTTTTCGAAGGCAACAATAGGGAAACGGGACAAAGACAAGTATTCCCGAAATACTTTCTTATTGTGGTCACCAGACTTCTTTTATGATACGAGATTTCAGGTTTTAAATTACGTTGGCCCTAAAGCATGTTTTGTGAGGAAGACTCCAAATAATATAGGTATTACAAAAATGTTCACTTAACAATCCGACTTCTGAAAAATTACGCTCCATAAGAAAATATTCTCACCTGAAATTTTTATGTACAAACTATTCAATATACTATACTAGTGAAGGCGATAAGTCTATTAAATAAACAACTTACACGTAATATATATTTCAAAGTATTTATTAATACACAATATTGATTCAGAGGATAGCTGTAGTCAGTGTAGTCATGCCACTTTGGCCTAAAGCTCATTTACTGTTAGAATGTATTGTTTTGCTAGGGTACACACGACCACGGCTATCCTCTGAACATCACTATGAATAAAATCATGGTAGGTAGTTTAGAAGTTAGAGGGGCTTGTGGCTAAGTAATAACAGCCGCACGGTCGATCGATGAAGTTAGGCTACGATTGCCGCGGTTGTTCCGTGGATCTCAGACATCATGTTAAGCCGTTGGTCCCAGCTGACATTCGTGGAACTTTGACAGTCGTCACGGGTCGTCAGAAGTTCGGAAGTCTGACAACCAGTTAAGGTCAAGTCAAGTCAAGGGGTTTCGTATAAACTGACTAAGTAACTGGTTCTGGGTTGTGGTGGTTAGATAGGCTGTCGTTCCATGTAAAATACTGGTGTTCGGCTGCATCCGGTTAGACAGGAAGTCAACCTCAACATAGTTGGAAAAGGCTAGGCAGAAGAAGAGGAAGAGTTTAAAAGTTATGAGGGAACAGATGAACATACATACAGTCAAAATCATAACCCTTATTACATCCTATGTGACAGGTATATAGGTATTTATAGTAATATGATATAAATTATATTGATCAATTTTTATTTTCCATTTCCGATTCCACTTATTTTAATTTCCCGTGGCGTTGTTAAAAAACTTTTTCGTATTTGAATCATATTGGACCACTCTTCGCACTTAAATGTGTATTTATTAAATTAAAAGGCGAAAAAACGTCGATCCGATTTGAATACATACATTTTTTATTTCTGAATGTCGTGTTAAAACAGCGCAAAATGTATTTTTAAATGGGACAAAAGAAAAAGTAACATATTGTCTCGCTAATTTAAATAACCGGCTTTATAAGATTAGTCACTTTCAAAGAGATGACTGGAATAGCATTAACCTACTGTCTTTTGTTTTGCGTGGATGTGACGCATGTTTCCCTCTAACTTTTTTTATTGTATTCTTTGTGGTTAATGTTCCTATTTTGCGTCATGTTCACCGCAATAAACGTATTTTCTTTATTTCTTTCTAAATATGTTTTTTATTTTAATCTGCTTTTAACCTAGCTTTTTTTTAAATGAAAGATTTTGGTGAAAATGAAATGAAATAGTGTTAAAAGGATCCATTTTAAGGCTTTTAAAGTTGAGTGTTATTTCATTTCAATCGGTTGTGTAAAGACTTGAGTATCAAAATACCGAGAATATAATATTTATTTCTGTAAATATTTACATAATGTAAGTTAACAATCATTTAAAATATAATATGTACAGACGCCAGCATATCAAACTACTACAATCTGTCAAATTTCTTTAATACATTTTCAACTTTGTCGCTAAAGCATAAGGTTCAAAGTCGATTAGGAATATTTGACAGTTTCAGGTAGATTGATGTGCTGGCGTCTGTACATTTATACTTCTTTTGCTTATTGTCCAATATCCCTTATAATAATTGAGTTTGTTGTTATTAGATATATAAATTATAAGTAGTTTCTGGCCGCGACTTAAGTCCCCCTGAAATGTTATGTTCCCCTGACCCAGCCCGTCGAATCACATCGCCTGCCCGCGTTTTTACTTCGTTTTCACTTAGCGTTCTTTCTTTTTCTTTTTGCTCGGTCCCTTGGGTCCTAGCGTGATGTGAAATAGCCCATAACCTCCCTCAGAAATTGGGCTACCAAATGCAAAATGCAGAATTTTTCAAATCTGAAACTGTTCAGCTTTATTATTAGTATAGTTTGAAAATTGGAGTTATTCCGGTCTCGATCCCCTGCTAGTTCATCTTTTGTTTTAATCTCTGTCTTATCCACTATAAACTTTTTCATTCCAGTTTGATCCGGTTTTTCTTTTGTTTTTATTGTTAGTCACTGGTTCATTAACAACTTCTCACACGTTTGCCCGCTTACCTGTCGAAACACACGACGCATAGGAGTAGTTGAATGGGCGCAGTAAAGTCATTGTTTTAACAATGACAATAGAACAATGACACTGTTGTTTACACACGGTGTACCGTTGACATTTTGAGCACTTTTTCTTATGTACATATGGTGTACCGTTGACACGACTTGAGGGGTCCGATCTGATCCGGTTTTTCTTTTGTTTTTATTGTTAGTTACTAGTTCATTAATATTGCATTAAAGACCAAACAGTCATAATGAGGCTTACTGAAACCACATCTAGGGTTAAATCGTTTCTGGCTTGTTAACCAGAAACTTGTGCCAAGGTGTCACTTAGTAAGATCTACATGTCATTCGAATTACACGGTCCTGCCAGAAAATGGCTGGAGTAAATAGGGTAAACTGGCACTAGTGGCCTATGGATTAAGAATTTGACACTTCAAAGTGTTGCAGTATTTAAACTTGACACTATTTTGGTCCTGGTCAAGTCTAATGGATTTTTAGGGGCGTATTCAAAGTGACGCAATCTGTACAATACAAACGTTTTAGGCAGAACTTAAAATTTATTTTATCTTTCTTCTCTTGAATATTACTTGCTACTGTACAAATGTGGGAATTTGTATGTTTGGATGTTTGTTACTCAATCTCGCAAAAACGGGTGAATGAATAAGAATACAATTTGGCACAAAGATAGTTTATGACCTGTATTAACACAAAGGTTCCTTTTTATCCCCGTAGTATGTTCCCGTGGGACGAATTCCAACCTCCGCGGGCAGAAGCTAGTATTAAATAAAATGAATCGTTATTATTAAAAAAAAATGTTTCTTAAAACCCTATATTATTTATAAACCACAAGCCACTTTTAATAATCAATTTTAAACCGTGACCTTTGTGCCCTTTACTTTACATAAGGTACAAAGTTTACATCGATTCAGCGATAAATTCATCCAAAAAGTTTCATTACAAGTTTCGCAGATTTCACAACTTTGTCCTGTCATTTGTTATTAGAAAGATTATTTGGTCCATTCATCAATCTCCTTCAAACATCGGGGTTCCACAACTCTCGTCCCGAAGACGTTGAAGAAATAATGATCTTGTAAGTATTGCAAGAACCCTCGGTATTTTAAATAGTACATTTTCACTGTAGCATTTCTTTGTAATAATTAAAAGCTGGATGTTGTGAGGTTGTCAATTGTTTTTTTTTATTCTTACCAAAGGTGAACATATTTTTTACCCGACTACGGCAAACACAAAAGGAAGGATTATGATTTTAGCAGTATATGTATTGTATTGCATTTACATAATTATGTTCCCCCGTAGCGCCTAAATTACTGAACCGATTTTTTTGAGTTGATTGACAGAAAGCTGGCCTAAGATGACACGCTCTGACACGTCAACATACTTATAACTACGCTATCCATATTACATATAAATATATACAGCATATATATTTCACGTGTGACGAATATCCTTCTTGGTTCTGATGTACGAGCAAATAGAACTAACCTTATTTGTTAGTAGATAAGTGTCAAAATAATAAACCTTATAGTGCTCAATCTAGATTTAGTTTACTATGTAATATCAAGTTACTATGATCTATATATATACGATTCAAAATCCTGACTGACTGATATATCAACGCATAGCCTAAACCACTGGTCCTAGAGATATGACTTCGAAGCTTCGAAGGTTAAGATTTCGCAAAATTTCGCGTTTTGCGAAATTCCAACCCTAAGAGGATGAATGGGGGAAGGTGAAATTTCACGCGAACAAAGTCGCGGGCAGAAGCTAGTCCGATAAAGCTTATCGTTTTCCAAGAAACCGAACTCATATTATCATACGATTGAGCTTAACTCATTTGGAGGAAGGAGATTTAGGATTAGCACAAGTAGACATAACACGATATTGAGTTCTATGATCAACTGATTTATTTTATTATGAACGATTTATTAATTTATTAATGCAACAGACAGTAATTTACCTTTGTATTTATACTCATAAAGAGTCTGTAATAAAAATAACTACAACAAAAAAATTACAATATGTACAAACAATATAAGAAAAGACAAATTGTTTTTATTATTTTTACGAAGTTTACAGGTATTTGAACCCTCACCTTTTACAGGCTTTTGTAATGTTGTTTTAAGAACTAAGATTTCACGAAGTAAATCAAAGAGATGCTTTACAATGTTAATACCTTTATAAATGTCGGGTTTCAATGGAAATATTCTACTCTGTTTTAAACGTGATATTTCCTTAAAGCTTTGTTTTTCAACAATTCGCGTTCCGATGGCTTCCAGGTATTTAGATACAAACACAGGCATTAAAATTTATAGACGTTTAACATTACATAGAACGTTCTTAAATATCACTACAATAAAGGTTTAAAAAAAATAGAGTAAGCTCCAAAGTGATTTTGAAATTGCGAGCCCGAAAATCGATCACGGAAAATTGGATCGTAAGTGCTTACGCATGTCAGCACACAGAACACGTACAAACGCTTAAGATCAAGGGACGTGACATCAAGAAAGCCAATATCAATCACGAAAATTTAAATCGTATGCATGGAGGCCATTGATAAGTGCTTAAAAGTACTTTATGTTCATATAGTCAGGTAAATTAACTGTTTATGAAATTATTGACACACTACCTACTTCAATTTGCCGTGTTATAGATATTTCACAAAACTGTCTAACACCAGTATTCACAAACAATACTTGTCTAAGTAAAGTAGCAATACTATGCGAAGTAAGTCATTTCTCAATTCCATATGATAAGCCTTTAAATTCATAAGCATTAAGGGACGCATAGTGCCGATCACCACACAAATATTGTCTATGAATAGATTTTTGGAACCCTGTGCGTCTTCACGCAGTGTGAGACCTCATAGTTTGTGAATACGGGTATAAGAATGACAGTTATTGTTATGATTTGAATATACGGGCAATTTAAACGACATGTCGAGTGGGTTATTGAGTGGACGATTGCTTAGGTTGTCAAAAATAAATGTTCAGTAAAGATTTTATAACCGCTATGTTTTCTAGTCTATTAATAAGCTTTAGGAGTCAGAAATTTACGAAAACTGAACAAAATTTGGTTTATGGTCCTAGGATTTTAGTATATGTGTTGAACACGGGTAATAACTAGTGGTACTCCTGTGTGAGATTAGTGAAACATTTTATGTTCTGTTGGCCTGTTGGTCAGGCCAGCTGCAGATTGTGGTTATTTTTTTTTAAATTATATTTATTTGAAATGACATCTTTAATTTCATATTTTGGTTTCATTCCTCAATACCTACCCACTTCTATTTATCTGTAACTTTAATTCCTACTGAATTAGGATTAAAGTAAGTGAACCAGAGAGTTGTTGGGAATGGCAATATGAAACATAAATACGTGTGTTTCATTATGTGGTAGGTACACAAATATTTTAGTACCTAATCTTGGCATAAATGTAAGTACTTGTGTAATCAACGTAATCACGTTCATTTTTCCTTTGTTCTAAAATAGACAGCTTATTCTTTAAACACTTTGAGGGCAATTACGGAATTCAAATGGAATGTCAAAAGCATCGGAAGCTATTGTTAACATTGTTTTTTAGGGTTCCGTACCTCGAAAGGAAAAAACGGAACCCTTATAGGATCACTTTGTTGTCCGTCCGTCTGTCTGTCTATCAAGACTCTTTTTCTCAGGAACGCATAGAAGTATCAAGCTAGAATTTATATGAAATAATCAAGTCTACTTTCCCTTGGAGCTGTAGAAAAATCAAACTTTTAAGCCAACGCAATCAAAAGATACAGCCGTTTATGCCGCAAATTTTCGACACTAAACCTACAGAGTACTTCCCGTGAACTCAGAATCTTGAAATTTGGTACGAAGCAACGTCTTGTAGCACAGATAAAGGAAAAATTGCGGAAACTGTAAATTTTTAGTTACATCATATAATAAAAATATTTTAAACAGGTTTGTACGAGACCCTCGGTGCCCGAGTCCGACTCGCACTTGGCCGGTTTTTTTTTAATATTGTTCCGGAAGCTTAGAGGGATTAAGAAATTCATAGTAATTTAAATCTTAATTTATAATGGTGCTGTAAGACTCGCAATCCTGAACATTACCCGCCATTGCACCAGAGGGCAGGAACGGGCATGCCCTTTGATTAATTCCCTGACATTTAATAAAAAAAGAGATTTGAAACACGATGTATCACTGTCAACGTGTTTTGGCAGAAAACTTTTCGATGTTCCATAATGGTTCGCACATTCAAACAAAGCTGTAACGTAATGTATTTGTTTGAAACTTTGTACACGAGTAAAGTATTTGCTTAGTTAACATCTGAGAATCACTGTTCACGCATGTAAGGCCATCATCCTTGGTAGGTTAGGTACGTATGTTATAAATAAACACATAGATAAAGTCTAGTCTATATATATATTACACAGATTATTATTAAAAATCACCACGTCACTGTCGCTTGTACAAAAATCATCAGGTAAAAGTTTACCACATTGACATAAACTAACCCTTTATTCATAAAGCATATTGCGCAAATGATACTCTAACTTCAATCAAATAATAGTCTATTAGTATTTATATAGCGTTTATAAAGTAATAAGAGGTTGACATTTTAGTAACATTACCTAGGTATCAACATGTTATTTGGTAGAACTTCTTTCTATTTTTATTTGTCGCCAGTTTACCTACGTAGGTGTGAACATGTAGGTAGGTGTCAACAATTAACTTTTATCACCTAATATAAGTATTTTGTTTGAAATGAAACATCAAATAACGTTTATTGTTAAAATATTCTGTTTTAGATACTTTCTTAGAAAATCTAACCTCTTTGCTCAATGACCTTCGCAGACTTCTACTTAGCAACAATATATTTACGAACATTTCTTACCTATTCTAAGGTTCTGTCAAGCTCGCAAAATTATAACAACTTCAAGGCTTATCCACTGAGGTGTAGCTTCTTAGACGTAGCTTTCATAAATATTTCACGACACTCGCGAAAATGAAATTGTGAGAAGTAATTGAACTGCTCACCCGAAACTAAACGCATTCATTTGTATCTTGGCTCATTTGAGACCTTAGATTTTTATATTTCTATGTGATCCATTTTATTTCTCCCTTCATTAAGGTTGCCTTTACATTAAAGGATACTGGGAACGCACTTAACGATTTAATAATTTTCATTACGAAGTTAACGGAACGGACGGAAGAGAGACCTTTGCCCTGCAGTGGGACACAACAGGCTCATAATAATAATATGGAAGTTTAAAGCTTGTATTCACTAAAATTTTCTTCAATAAAGGGCGAGTTGTAAGACCTAAGTTCTCACATACAAGACACAAAGAGTATGTTTTTGCCGTTACTTATAAAAAAAAAAACCAACACTGACCGCCATCGTCAAATAAAATCAAATTACATATTCAGGGAAAGGCCACACTGTGCCCCATACCCCCATCATACCCTTGTTCCCGTATGTCGTCTGACATTCGCGTCAATTTGTAAGCGACTATATTACTATGAGTACATAATCATAATGATTTAAAAATTTGAATTGTTTTTTTTTTTTGTTTTGCATTTATTATGTAGGCTTCGGTGGCCAAGGTGGGGGACGATATTGTTGCCATCACGAGGCGAACTTGGATGAGGAACATAGAGATTAGCACTAGCATAGAGAGACCTATGGTGAAGTCAGACTGTGTATGATGACAGATTCGGCAAATATTGAAATGAAATGAAAGAAAATTGTTTATAATGTAAGCCTGTCTTTTTATTTTATTACTATCTGCGCCCCGCGGTTTCACCCGCGTAAATGTCGATCCCGTAGAAATATCGGGATAAAAAGTAGCCTATATGTTAATCCAGGGTGTCAGCTACCTTCATACAACATTTTATCAAAATCGGTCCCGCCGTTTGAGCGTGAAGAAGTAACAAACATATAAACATATGTGTACCTTGGCCAGCTAATCACGGTGTATGCACCGTGATTAGCTGGCCAAGGTGTCAGTGTTCCGGCGGTTAGGTGGGAGGACGATAGGTATATACCGGTGGGTATAGGTAGTTGCCATCAACCGACAAACCTAGATAAGACTGGATCAGGAGCATAAAGATTAGCACAAGCTAAGAGAAAGCTATAGTGAAGTTGGGGTGTGAATGTCGGCATCAGCTAATGTTGAGACATTCAGATAACATGTATTCTGTTATGCGTATGCTAGTACCTGTTAAGATTAGTATACATATTGAATGAGGCTTGAGGTCCTGGGTTCGATTCCCGGGTCGGGCAAAGCGTTTTTGGGTTTTCCATCTAGAATTTCTAAGTAGCACTCTGGATTTGTTCCAGATTGATGGCAATATCATCGCCCCCTAATACATTGGACTTAAAAATGACTGGCAAAATTTGGGTGATACATACGGACACCTTTGCACCACTTGTGGAATACAAGCTTGATTTTATGTGATGTTTATGTATACATATCGAATTCATTTGCAATTGATTCATTAGGAGTTTAGAAAAACAAACCTACTAAGGGAAATATGGCTAGTCAAATATTGGCCTGCATGTCTGGAAAACTTGTTTATTTTTCTAGCAAACAGTACGCTCATAAAATCGTGAGTAGTTAAAACAAATATTCATTAATAATAGAACATGCTCGTGCAATGCAAATGTTAATAACGCATTATTCACCTTGGTGGGTAATATGAAATAACATTCTTCTCCGTCTCTCCGTCAACATTTCTTCGTACTCTATTACGATTTTCCTGAATAATAAATGGTGTTAAAGTTACCTTTTCGGCTTCAAGGACCGGAAAAGGGCAGGTTAATGTATCACACTATATATTATATACTGCATCATAATGCGTAGTTACCGGGATTAGTCACTGTTTTATTGGCCATGGACCTTTTGTCCCTTTAATGTAACAGGTTATCTACCTAAGGATATATGTTTTTAATTTTCATTTACCTAAGCACACCATCGTTTAGTTATTATATTTTTATTTAAATAGTTTGTTAGTTTGGGCAAAGATCGTCACTCACTGGACGCCTGAGGAAGGACATCGCCGTCGAGGTAGACAAAGGCGAAGATGGTGTGACGATCTTATATCATTTGCAGGGCCAACATGGCCAGCGATCGCACAAGACAGGTTTGGAAGAAAAAAGAGGAGGCCTTTGCGCAGCAGTTGGACCAAAAATAGTCTAAAAAAAAAACTGTTTGTTAGTTTAAGTTTTTTTTACTTAATTTAGTATCCAGTGTAAATGTTTATATTGTCAGTTACTTGTTTAATAAACGTATTTTTTTTTAACATACGTAACATTAAAAAAGTAATAATTTGTTTTACAGCATTTACTTGTACATTAGCACGCGTTTAATGATCTGTTTAAGTAAACGAATATCCATTTAAAAATTTGCATTGCATTGGTTGGTTTGCATTTATTTGGTTGTGAAAATACTGAAAACAAGTGTAAACCGACGAATTAAATAGACATACTATATTGTTATTTTAAAACATAATGGCGGTTGAACGTTTTTGATACATTTTTTATTGCAAAAATGTAGAGGTTACTTATGGTTACTTACAAAAGCGCTTAAGAGCGCTCTCTAATATATCTTTCTTCGACGGTAATTTCTATAAGCCCACTTGAAAGGATGTTAACGACACTCCCTAAAACCATTTTTGGAAGTGTGCTCTTCATGATCAAAGACTAGGGGAAAGCGTTGTTTGATCAACAGTTTTTTCTATCCCCTGTTTATATTTGTTCACACCTCTGTCAACGAAACATCTTTTATTTGCATTTAAGCTCCGAATAAAGGTAAAATCCAGCAAAGTTCCGTGCGAAACCAACAGCCCTATTTTTGTAGTAAATCTTATAATTTACGAAAAATCTCTGCGTTTCTTCTACGTCTCACGTTCTGGCGGAGAAAAATGAAAACGTACATATCTTATGAACTACTCGCGTATATCACGTTCGTTACATTATTCCTTAGATATTATTCAACTAGTACTTCTATTGCCCCAAAAAGTTTTTCCAGTAATATTTTACCGGAGGAAACCGGCCATGTCCTAGAATAAAAAAAATCGAAGACATGTGACATCTACCAACCCGTACTGGGCCCGCGTGGTGGATTACGGCCCACTCCCTCTCACAGAGAGGAGGCCTGTGTCCCGGCAGTGGGAACATAATTGGCTGATTATGCGCCTAAGAGTTTCAGAGTGTGAGTCAATTATACTTGTATTAGTTAACATAGGGCTCGAATTGTATCCGAGATTCTTGAAGAAAAGTCTGGTTGTTATGTAAAATTTTTTTTATTATAAAATTTCCAAAAGACTAGTTTCAATTGTTCACGTAATCCTGTTCTATGTAAATGATAAACTACAAATTCTTCGTTAATCATACAACATTATTCAATTTATAAATCGAATAGTTATAGATTGTACAATTACGAGTAGTGTTGTTATAAACTCTAATTTTCACATCGATTGCGAGAAAATGAAACAGGCATAAATTATATGACAGTATTTTCACTTTTCAAAATTGTTGCACAATTGAAAAAGAGAATAAATAGGTAATGTCCGCCATGAAAGTTTTCAAAACTTTTTTTTTTAATTTTCAACAATTATTGTGTCATGCGGTCATTTGACTTTGGGTATTTCATACTGCCTGCCATTTAAATAATAAATGACAACTATTTTATCTGAATTATTAAATTAACGACAGAAAACACGGAAGTGATATAAATTAAAACAAATTAAATGAAATAACGACTTGAATCTGCGACGTTTTATTGTGCGTGTGGCTGTTGGGCCTGAGTATCTTAGTCTTAGAAAAAAAATTACTTTATGCACTAGAGCATAAAAAGCGACTTTATGTTGCTTACGCACAACACAAAGACGAATTTTTAGAGCGTGAGAAGTGAAAAATTATTCACATCCCCTCGTCTGTTAAGCAAGCTTAATGTGTTCGGTAACAATAGAAAACGTAATTGTGATTCATTAGGGTTTGCGCCCACTGGCAGCAAGGCAGGGTATTTTTATGTCGCGAATAGAAATATAACTTAATAATATGACAATAAAATTTAACGTTCAATGGCAACGATGCCGCGGTATCCGTAGACATGCCGCGACGTCCTTAGGCATCATCATTGGAATTTCAATTTTATTGTCATACATATGTATAAGTTAAGTATATTCTATCCGTTTCATTCCTATTCGTTTCATAAAAGCCACTTTCCGTGCTGTGTCGCCAGTGGGTACGGACCCTTAGTGATAGTTGGTCTCCTAACATCACGGCTGTTTTCCACGAAGGATGAGACAGAGGTAACATATCATAACATTTTCTTTTATTTTATATCTATCTGGATCCTCTTCATTCTATAAAAACAAAAAGCTTTCAAGCGCGTGCCGAGCAAAGAGCTCTCTTGAAGGATTGGAAATACCTATAATATTTAATAAAATTCTAATTGAACACACAAGAAAAGAATTGAAAAATACAAACAGACTTGTTAAAAACTTAAAAAATTTATAAGATAAGATATGATATATTTATTTGCCGAAACATGTGTACACATACAAGAATAAAATTAAACTTGCATGCAGGATAACATAAAATCAAAGAAACGGTTCAGAGACATGTTTGCCACATACTATGGCGTGCATATATTGTGTTTAATGTTAAAAAAATAATTACACGTTACACAAAATATGATAGTTACAAAATGAATATGTGAATACTTAGTAAAAAAGTGAAAATATGTTAATATCGAAATATTAATCAAATTAAAAAATATGCCAGATCTATATAAAAACTTTAGGCAAATTAATGTCAAAATTACATACAAAAATACAATGATACTCAAACATTTCAATAGGCTGGTACGATTGATTCGACTTTAATATTTTTAGCAAGTCAAATATGATCTAATAACAACTTACTTTTTTAAACTGGCATCAAGAAACAGAATACGAAATAAGCTATAAAAAATTGTCTCGTTCTTTTCGAAGAATTTCGATAACTCAATGACAGTCTTGATTTTAGGGGCTATCTTCAAGTTAGACTTCGAAATTTTGTGCCGACTTCGCAAACTGATTGCTTTGCTGAATTCTGTAAGAATGAAATGAGTTTATCCTTATATCTGGGTTGCATGAGTTGTGTCATGCATACGTTATAACTTTATTCTTTGTTATTTATCAGGTCAAGTGGTTTATTTTCGTTTTGAATTTGTGATTCATTGCCACACAAGTCGCCTACCGCAATAAACCGTTGGACATAGGCCTCTTCTATATTGCACCAGAATATCTGGATCTCCACTTTCCACCTCCAGTCTGTCCAAGCCGTCCTTTCATTATTCTTTTTTATGTAAAAATTCACTCTCATTTGTTTTATTATTTCACTCCGTGTCAGCACCAAAGTCATGAACAAAACTTGTACCATTTTTTCCCAATAGTAGGTACTACATTATTCTCTTATTTCGAACTTAGTTTCAAACTTCTAAAACAATAGTAGAAGGTGACATTTAAAAACTTTCGTAAAATAATTAGTAATACTTTGATCACCCACTGTAATATAATACATATTTATAAGTCTAGAAAGTAGTTATGAGAAATACACACATCAAAAGTGTCTAGGGATCAACATATATTTTTGCAATAACTTTTCTCCTGATTGATATTAATTAAAATTTTCTTTAAGGATTCATCAAATAAAGTGTTTTCGTTTGTCACAGTAACGATAAACCAAGTCACCTTTGCATTAATAAAGAAATTTGCCATTTTCCTAATAAAGGGATTTTTGACATTTGAACCACTAACACAAAAGTTCGAAAAAAAGACTGAAATAACAGTTTTCTTTAAAATTTTATTGGGTAACTTAAACAATTAATAATCCGTGTTTCTACCGCGAACACTAACAACACAAGAACATCGGTTTGGCATACTCAAAATGAGTTCATCCAAATCACGCTGTGGAATGGCCGCCCATGTTCGTTGCAACAACAAAAAAAGGTCTTCTTGCGACTGGATACCCTCCATATTCGGCAGAGCTCTTCTCTGTAGCATATCCCATGCATGCTCAATCGGGTTCAAGTCTGGCGACTGAGCAGGCCAGGGCAGGACATTGATGTTAGCTGCGGCGAGAGTCTGTCTTACAACTCTTGCGGTGTGCGGTCGTGCATTATCATGCATTAACTGAAATAAGGGACCGATTTGCACTTATAGAGGAACGATGACGTCTGATACAATCGTCTCAGCATAAATTTGAGCGTTGAGGTTGCCTCTGATCCAAATCAACTCAGTTCTTCCGCCGATCCAAATACCCGCCCATACCATGATGGTTCCACCACTATAAGGATGGACTTCCTGGCAGGATTTTAATCGCTGTTGGCGTCCAGGGGTTCTCCAGTGTCGTATACGTCTTGTATCCGGTCTCATACCAAAACGAGGCTCATCAGAAAAGCACACGAAACGCCATTGTTCTTCTGCCCAATTTCTGTGTTCAAGAGCCCATTGATATCGAATCCTACGATTGTGCATTGCTATAGGTGGTACCCGTAGCGGTCTTCGGGAATGAAGGTTCACTTCATGCAAGCGGTTTCTGACTGTTTGGTCGCTAATTAAGTTCCCTGAAGAGTGATGAAGCCTCACGGCTAACATCATGGCGGTTATTGTTGGAGCTCTTCGAGTCAAGATTTGAATGTATCGGTCTTGTCTCCGTGTGGTGCAGCGATACCGTCCTCCATGGCGCTCAGCCACGGTACCAGTGCTTCGGTAACGTGTCCAAAGTCGACTGATAACACTCTGACTTGTATTCAGAGCTAAAGCCACAGTACGTTGCCGGGAACCAGCTTTTATCATTCCCACGGCTCTGAGCATTTCTTCCCTGCTTAAATGACGTCGCCGCTCCATAATAACGTTGGTTTTAATCAGTAGTAGGGAAACAGTAGCACTAATAATGTCTTCAATGCGTTGTATGTTTTTATAGGGAAAATATTGACAGCTGATTTTCATCTTTTACTCGAATTTGATTCACAGTTCCTGATTCAAATTATGAAATGCACCAAAAAGGATCCATATAAATTTATAAAATCATAAATTTATTACAAAGCCACATCTCAATCTCAAGAAATCCGCATAAAAATGCTTGATCCCTAGACACTTTTGATGTGTGTATTTCTTTAACGTTATTTAAAAAACTCTAAAATAGATACTAAAGAAATTTTAACAGTAGCACTCAACTCCATAGCTTCACTGATACCGATTCATGGCATTAGGTACCACCTAATAACGAGTTCGAGATAAACTTTACAGTCATAGATAAGTTTTCATGTAGGTATTTAGAAAAAAATAGGCAGATTTTCATTAAGCTACTTGATCATCTATAGGTACTTATATTTTATTTTTCTCTTTGATTCCATTATAGGCACCTTCTGTATTCTAAATATTCCATCGTCTACCTCATTTACTTCCTGATCAAAACAAGGCTTGTAATAGGTTATTCAGTACCTACACGTTTGGTCACAACTACCCAACAAACTCCATTAACCCTTATATCGACGCAAGCGCTCCAGACCTCGCAATACCAAAACTATCTAAACACAAACCGCTAGTTGTGGTTTCACCTCCTCCGGCTAACAGAGTGCCTACTTAATATCTCATACACCTCACAGAATACCACCTCGTCATATAAAATGGAAATTGCCCCGCTACAATTTTATAAGCCGACTACTACGTTAGCCGCAACCCTGAAACTTTGGCTGGAGCCAACGGAAACATTTCTTATTCACAAACACGCACAAACCAATTACGTTCATTTAAATTATTAAGTAACATATCTGAGGCAATCTAAGTTTGTTAACTATTTTGCGAGATGTGTTTAGTTATGGGCCGCCTTGATAATCTTGAGTCTTAGCTCGTAAAGGTGCCTACATGTTTGCTTGATTTTGTGACGTGTGATCAAAGAAAATCGAGTATCTATCAATGTTTAAGCAACACACTTTCGACATCGTATTATTCAGTAGATCGCCACTTTGGAATGATTCTGATAATCGATAAATCAACAAATGAAGAAATCGAGACAGACACAGAGTCTGATTCGATTTTAAGCTCTGTAACTCAGCAACTCTGTAAGAAGCTGACAGATTTTATTAATCGTCAATGCACAGCATATCGAGCGTCAAAAATCGAGAATATCTGTGACACCTTAACACTTCAAGAGTTCAAGTTAATAAACTAAAATAATAATAAAAAAAACAAATATATCTATAACCACGAGCAGAAGCACATAGTTCGTAAGTTGGGGTCGTTACCACACGGCAAACACAGCTCTCAGCGACAGTGCATAATGCGAATATAATGTTGAAGATTCTCCAGTATTGGAATGTTCAAATTCGAAAACAGTTTGACACTAACGGTCCCGGATACAACGAAAACCGTCTCGAAGCCATTTCCAACCATCCCTACATCCTCAATAAGCAATAGCTCGAAATCTATCCAATAAATTGTGGCGAACTCAATAACCTTAGCACATTTGGATAAGTTAGGTATTAAGATTCTGTGTGTGTCTTCAAAAAGTCCATTTAGATTAAATGGAAAAGTTGTAATAGGGGAACTAGAACCTAAGGATATATTATCAACCAGTTTAGTTTTTGATACAAATGTTTCTGTTTTAACAAAAAATAATATAACTAACCTAAAAAAAATATGAGAGTGAAAGAGTAATTAAAATATTCAGTAATACGATTCAGCATAATTAACAATTTAATGCAAATTATATTTCAAATTATCTCATGAAAAAAAAATGGAATAAATATTGTTAGATTTATTGAATAAAAGGATGTAAAATCATCAAATAGAAGTAGCACAGCCTCATTGCTGTTCGAACTTCGACGCGTTTTTGAAATCCTGCAGTTATTGGTAAATAAAGAAATGAAATTGTTTATTCTGAAAATAGGATATCGGATGTTTACACGTTCATTATAAAAAAAAATAAGCTAGCGCGCTAGCTAGTCAGCGTTTCCTATCTGACTACCAGAGTAGTCAGATAGGAAACGC
This sequence comes from Amphipoea oculea, assembly GCA_945859645.1. NCBI lineage: Eukaryota > Metazoa > Arthropoda > Insecta > Lepidoptera > Noctuidae > Amphipoea > Amphipoea oculea. The sequence goes on from OX243876.1 coordinate 11,621,466, forward strand.
TGATGCTCCTCAGAAGGAGAAGGGCGAAATCACACTCGGAGGTCATAGTCTCTTCAAGTCCAGACATAATCTTGGCAAGATCATGTGAATAATTTTCTTTAAAATATACTTACCTACAAATATTATGTTTTTTGCAGGTAAACGGCGAGCGTAATGCGTCCGCGCCTGTGATGTCTCTAATATGCAGTGGGACGGCCTCTACTTCGTGTTTCTAGCGTTATGCTGCATTCATACTGCATCTGGTAAGTCAGTCATAAAAAAAATAGATTTATCTAGATAGCACTATGCTTATCACTCTAAAAATTAATAAAACAACCTAAAAATGTACATAAATAATGAATACACTTAGCCTTCACAGTTTTAATGGATAGCATGACGTCAAACGAGCCTTCGAAACAGCACAATCATTATTAAAAATAGACTAGGTAATGCTTAAATTAATAATGCAAAGGAATATTATCAGCACCTAGTATCATAAAAGCAACATTTAGCTCAAATAAACAACAAAACAAGCCTTACAGTTCTAGAACACATGCTAGCATGCAATTGCACAAATTTAACACTTCAACTGACAATAAAAAAACAGAATAACCCTTTTTCAAATTACCTAATAGCGAATTAAAATTAAAAATTGAAATAAAAGCCAATCACAGAACGGAGTGAGTTTCGCGAATGGCAATTACGTAACCAACCTCGGACCGCTTGTGCATCCATACTTTATTTATACATATAACGGTCAGCATAACCAATATCTGGTTTCAGTATCGACTTTTGAATATTTGAATTATTTGACGGTTTTTTCATAGGTGCTCCGCGTAGATTTGTGGTGAATAGAGGGAACTGAATTTATGAAATGCTTTTAAAAGCTGAATGCAGCGTTTTTTATTTTTGAAAACAAAGGATTGTAGCCAAATATATAAAAAATCTAGTTTCAAATTCAATTAGAAGTCTTATTAATAATAATCATGCCTACTTACAATAGAATATTGTTAATTGTCAAAATTCAAACTGTTTCTTTTAAAGTAGTATTAATTCCAATACCACAAAAGCTTACATTATTAAACAAACATTCATCTCAGTAACTTATACTTACTATTACAAATTGTAAAAGGGGTATATAAATCAACTAATATAAAGCGTTTAACGTAAGACTCATTACTTACATCTAAGACAGAATTAATTACTTACTCTGCATAATAAATAGATAATTAATTTTAAGAAAACATTATTTTCTGCTCATAAATATTTCGATAATGTAATCAATCTTTGTACACATTGAAAATCAGAACTTTAAACTTAGTCAAACTTCGTAATTAAACACACAGGTATTCAAAACTAAGTTCAACAAAGTTTGGACCGTAGAAGTTTGTAATGTGCTATTTAAAATTATTTTAAGTAGGTATAAATAATAGTACCTAAGTAAGTACTTGTTTGGCAAGTTATTAAACAGGACATACCTGAAATTAATTGGTAAAGGAACAACAAAAGTAAAAATATGGTTATTTTAAATTGGCTAGTTAAACTCCTCAGACGCGATAGGTCGGACAGATATAATTATAAACACGATAAAATATAAATATTTGATGATTTTTTTCGGAGGTCAACGACCGCTGTTAGTGTAGTTACTTAAAATATAAGTTGAGAAAACTGTTTTCGTATGTTTTATCGTGTTTAGTTATCGATGCCTACCACGTCTCTGAAGTTTACACAAAAAAACAGATTTTCTAAGCTTATATTCAAGTGACTACAATAATTGCGGTTGATGAGCCCACAAAAAATATCATAAAATTAATTATTTTTTTTAATTTATCATGTTCAAATATAGATATTCATCGCGTATGCGATGTTTAGTTAGCCAATTTAAAACAAAGAAGACGAGAAAGGTAAAGTGAAGAAAGTTATTGAAAATGTGTCTGCACTTTTGACTTTCTGTTCAATAAAGGCATCATCGCCATAATGATCACCCTATTATTTACTGTATTGATTAAGATTGTTATACATAGAATCAAGGGGCTCGTGGCTACGTAATAACAGTCGCACGAGTCGATTAATCAGGTTAAGCGGTTGGTCCGTGGATGAGTGACCATCTTTAGATACCGAGACCAGTCCGCGCCTCGGAAAGCACGTTAAGCCGTTGGTCCCGGCTGTCATTCTTGGATCTTTGACAGTCGTTACGGGTCGTCAGAAGCCCGAAAGTCTGCCGGTGTTATTACCACGGGGTATCGTGTTACCCAGTACCTAACTGGGTTCTGAAGGTTAGATAGGCACTCGCTCCATGTAAAATACTGGTATTCAGCTGCATCTGCCGACCCCAACACAGTTGTGAAAAGGATACCAAATTGATTCATTTTTATACATACAAATATAATAGACTAAACTGTCCCTACAGTTGAGAGTTGAGGTTCCTATTAGAACAGTATTATTTTGGGCTAGATTTTTAACGACTTCCAATGAAGAATTATTTAAATATGAACCTGAAGCATGTTCTCTGAAGAATATTTAGTAAAATGTCCACGATTCAACTCATAAGATGAAAGGAATCTACCGTTTTTATTTAAAACCATTTTGGATATTCATCTTTTGTACGAAATTTTCCATGAAGTTTCTTGATAAAAGAAGTTGAACGTCGTGACCAGAAATTCGAAACAACACATTAAAATATTTGACATCCAGCCAGCGTTACCATTAAGTAAAAAAAAATACATGTTATCTTTTTTAGGATTGGTGGGTAATATATGCTTTAAGCATTTAATACTATTCACATTATTCAGTCTACTTCCTAACATGGTGAGTTGGTGTGCGGATCATTAAATACCAATTCGGCATTTATCTTCAAAAATTGTTTATGCAAAATAAATTACAGCATAGCCCAACTGAAGACATAGACACGATAAACTAGTGATTATAATAAAAAAGAAAAGCTTTTTTAAAAGCAAGACATTGATCTGTGCAGAACCGTTGCGCTTTCCTGAAGATTATCGAACAAATGTCGTTCGAAGACGTCGAAGCGATGAGAAGGACAGTCTCGCCCTGTCCAGAGAGATTTTCAAAAACATCACCAAGCAACTACGCGAAAATATCAAGCGTGAAGGAGCAACTGACAGGAACGATCATTTGTTACAGAGTAAGTATCGATTTTCGCGTCCGCAGTAAGGGTCATTTCACACTGAGACGTGACGCGACGCGGCGAGACGCGCATTTACTTGAAGAAAATAGTTGAAACCGCGATGCGTAAGGCGACGGGCGACGCAAAGATTCTGAGAAGCGCATTTTTGTGGCTTTGCACGGCTTGAAGCAACGCATGTTCTCTCAAGTATCTGCACACTGCGTTGAGTCTCGGCGGTGAGCGGTGAGACGTTAGGCAGTGCATCTCAGCGTACTTCGACGAGCTTTCGAGTTCCCATTGAAACGCATAATTTCTCTTTTCGTGGAATAAATAAGTTCTATAATTACACAATTATAATTAAATTATGTTTAAATTTATAAGATAGCGGTGACACTAGTACAGTAGGGACACCGCTATCTTATAAATTTGCGTCGCGTCGCGTCATGTCTCAGTGTGAACTGACCTTAAGTCTTGGGCGCTCGTGGTCTTATATCCATAAGAAATATGAATCTGCTTACTTTATTCAAGGCGTAAAAGTATCGGATTTTAAACATTTGTTCTTTTACGACGCTAACAACGATCTTATCAGAATTGAAATTCAAATAGCGCTACGTCCTGATTTGAAGGAGATTAACAAAATTACTTTTCCCAAACCTTATTTTGTTTGGTTTAATTTAAATTGTGAAACAATAATATAATAAATAATTTAATAATTTTTTTTTAAATTAATAATTTAATTAATTTGTTTTTGTTGACTGGTAGAAAATGCCTCAGGCATTAAGTCCGCCTTTGTACAGTATTTTTTTTTTACTTGTGCATAAAGTTTTAATAAATAAATAAAAAGGTCGTTTTACATAAATATTGTTTTGAAAAATATTTAATGGATACTCTTAAGAAAATTATTCAAAATCGTAATTTTACGACAAATATAATATAATTGACCGTAGTGCCCTTGATTGAGAATCATGGGTTATGAATTTTCTATGAGAAAGTTTTTCCAATAAAAAAAGAATCGTAATTATAATTTACCGAAACCCTTGTCTCAGTTATTTACATTTCTGTAGCTCTAAATTACCTCGAGCGCTGCAATAAAACAATTTATTCCTAAAGTTGAAACAGATAACACTTTACTATCAACTCTTTGAAAAAGGTCGTTTCATTTAGTATAATATTTTAGGACCAACAAAATTCTACTTATGTTGTGCACGGGCTTGTACTGATAAATTAATTAAAAACTAACTAGTGTAGTTTTATTTAAATAACATTTATAACTGTCACTTGTGTACCTGTATGTTTAGTTATTGACTTAATTTCATCATTAATTAAATATTTAAACACACATTATCGCACCGTTTTCGCTCATTCAGGCACATTTTCAACACATTAGTATTATGTAATATCCTAAGGCAATAATAACAGCATTCATTTGTTTTATCTTCTCACGTCGTACAGCCAAGGAACTTGATTGGTGAGCAAACTTTCCGTCAATATGCCGTGTTACAATCATTTCATAAAACTGACAAAACTTGACAATACAGTTATGATTTTAATTTACAGGCAATTTAAGATCATAGTCTACATATTTGCTTATCAATCAAGTTCATTTTAGGCAGAAGCTAATTATTGAAGATTAACTTTATTACTCAACAGACAAGGTAGAAGATCCTCGTCCGTATGTGCCGTTTCAAAGCTATGCTCATGATCATCACCATGAGCACCATTGGGGTCCATACTTTGAGGAGGAGAAGTATACTCAAGTGACGGCCCATGTCGGGGCGGAAGCCTTGCTGAACTGTAGAGTCGTCATGCTCAAGGACAAAACGGTAAATTACAAATTTAATTAGCAATTTTATTTAGCATAAGCTTGTATGGATCGGGCTAAGGTGACAATGCTAAGAGGGATGTATGGTGTTATGTGAATGGATAGAATAAAAAATTAGATATATTAAAAGAGATAGTCTGAAAGTGGCACTGGTGACTGCAAAGTTGTGTGGAAATCGGTTGTCATGGTATAGATATTTGATGCGAAAGAATAAGGATAATGTCGTGGGGAAATGAGCCATCTCGCCATAAGAATAGTGGAACACCAAAGAATCGATGGATGGACTATGTGAAAGCTGATTATGACTACAAAGGGGATGATGACAACGATTAGAGAAGTATGGAAGAAGAAATGTCGCAACGACTTCAAATACATTTGGATAAGGGCAAGAGATTTAGCAAAATCGGCTTTTATTATGTACGCATTGCTGGGACATTGGCCTCATCTCTGTGAGAGAGTGGGTCGTAATACACTGCGCGGATCCAATGCTGATTGGTGTGGCGAACCAAACTAATTGTTTATGGTTCCCACTATCACAATATAAAGACAACACCACGCGGATCTAGAGCATGATGTCTATGGCACAAAAATTAGCTAGTTTAATTGAAATGTAAAACCACTATTACTCCTCTCCACAGGACTTATTACTACGATTGTTATTACTAAGTATTTAAGTAAAAGTGTACCTATTCCTTCGCTGCCACTTGGATACTGTACCGTGTGCTGTGACATAAATGCACATCTACAAGAACTGGATCTAGTTTCATTTATATAAACAAGGGCCTAAATTAAATAACATCTACTAGAACATGCCTATTTATTCACGATGTTTTCCTTCACTATGATATTAAGTACTTTTGGTAAATAGTGTGAATACAAGATGAGTAAAAAGTTGAATCGTATGTTACAAAAGTGTATGTAATTTTAGGGTTATGTTTATTAATGTTAATGTCATGAAATGCGATTTTCCATTTTAATTGACAGACACAACAAGCTACTGTTTCATAAAAGTTATGCAATGGCTCGTCCTACAGTTCTAATATTTCGTTGTATGAAACTGATATATGTATTTTTCTACTGAACCAGAATACATTTTATTTTTAAACGAACAGTTTTAAAGGAAATTCTTTAAAATCTATTTTTACTATAAAATATCAAAGCCAGAAGAAGCTCTCTGATCCTACTTTGCGGCTCATGAAGGAGAGGCGCGAGATGGTCCTGCAGTCTTCAGATGATGTTCTCAAGTACCGGCGGCTCAACAGACAGATCTCTAAGTCCTTGAAAAGCGACCTTCGCCGCTTCAATACAGACCGTATTGAGGAAGCGATAGAGCAAAATAGAGGCTCCAAGGTTTTTGCTAGAGATCTTTCTATTGGGCAGAGCCAGCTTATGAAACTGAAGACTGATGATGGCAGGATCGTATCCGCCAAACCTGAGCTGTTGAGAGAGATCGAGAGGTTCTATGGGCAGTTATACACGTCAACAAGCAACCCCGTTACGAATCTGGCAAACGACCCAAGAGCTAGATTGACCCGACACTATACCGAAGACATCCCGGACGTCAGCCTGTACGAGATTAGGATGGCTCTGAAGCAGCTTAAAAACAACAAGGCACCGGGTGATGACGGAATTACGGCCGAGCTTCTGAGGGCCGGCGGAAAACCCGTTCTTAAGGCCCTTCAGAGGCTGTTTGATTCCGTCATACTCGAGGGTAAAACACCACAGGCATGGAACAGAGGTGTGGTGATACTTTTCTTTAAGAAGGGTGATAATGCCCTTCTTAAGAATTATAGGCCCATCTCACTTCTGAGCCATGTCTACAAGCTGTTTTCGAGAGTCATCACGAACCGTCTCGCGCGCAGGTTCGACGACTTCCAGCCTCCCGAACAAGCCGGATTCCGTAAAGGCTTTAGCACCGTAGACCACATACATACGCTGCGACAGGTTATACAGAAGACCGAAGAGTATAACCTGCCTCTCTGCTTAGCGTTTGTGGACAACGAGAAAGCCTTTGATTCGATCGAGACATGGGCTGTACTGCAGTCTCTTCAACGGTGCCAGATCGACTATCGGTACATCGAGGTGCTGAAGTGTCTGTACGAAAACGCCACTATGTCAGTTCGACTCCAGGACCAGGCCTCGAAACCTATCCTTCTGCAGCGAGGTGTGAGACAGGGAGACGTTATCTCTCCGAAACTGTTCACCGCTGCTCTGGAGGATGTCTTCAAGGTTCTGGACTGGAAAAGAGCTGGCATTAACATCAATGGCGAGTACATAACTCACCTTCGGTTTGCCGACGACATAGTAGTCATGGCTGAAACTATGGAGGACCTCAGTACAATGCTCGACGACCTCAGTAGAGCCTCTGAAAGAGTGGGTCTGAAAATGAACATGGACAAAACGAAGGTCATGTCAAATGCCCATGTAACACCCACTCTCATGAAGATCGGAGACGCTACACTCGAAGTCGTGGACGAGTATATTTACCTAGGACAAACTGTCCAGTTAGGTAGGTCCAACTTCGAGAAAGAGGTCAACCGTCGAATCCGACTCGGCTGGGCAGCGTTCGGGAAGCTACGCAATATCTTCTCGTCCCACATACCGCAGTGTCTCAAGACGAAAGTCTTTGACCAGTGCGTGTTGCCAGTGATGACATATGGCACTGAAACGTGGTCGCTCACAATGGGCCTTATTAGAAGGCTGAAAGTCACTCAAAGGGCAATGGAGAGGGCTATGCTTGGAGTTTCCCTGCGGGATCGAATCAGAAATGAAGAGATCCGCAGGAGAACCAAGGTAACCGACATAGCCCGAAGAATTGCCAAACTTAAGTGGCAGTGGGCAGGACACATTGCTCGCAGAACAGATGGCCGATGGGGCCGAAAGGTTCTGGAGTGGCGACCGCGTACCGGAAGGCGTAGCGTTGGAAGGCCTCCCACAAGATGGACCGACGACCTTGTGAAGGCCGCAGGAACTCGTTGGATGCGAGAAGCACAAAACCGGTCGAAGTGGAGGTGCTTGGGGGAGGCCTATGTCCAGCAGTGGACGTCTTTCGGCTGAAATGATGATGATGATGATGATCAAAGCCAGCATAAAGGATTCTACAGGGTGTTACGGAAAGGGTATATCAATACAAACGGGTTGAAGAGTGTATCTGGTCTAGAATCTCTGTACAAAATTTCAGCTCAAAAGCAGTAACTTTGAAAATGCTTAATATTTTTTTGTTTCGATAGTTAATTAAATTGAAATCATAACAAACGTGTCACCGCACTACGAGGGTCATTATCCATTATCTGTAGTGTGTCTGTGCGCCTAGTACACGCACATCACGCCGCCGCGCGCCAGGGCAGCGCCGTGATGTCGAAATAAAAAAATATTAAGCATTTTCAAAGTTAATGCTTTTGAGCTGAAATTTTGTACAGAGATTCTAGACCAGATACACTCTTCAACCCGTTTGTATTGATATACCCTTTCCGTAACACCCTATATAGATATACAGTATACTTACTAATTTTTCAGCAAAATCTTACTCCTCTTTAAATATTTGTGTAGCAGACCCTGAAGTGAGCAATAATAAATAAATGTCCATTGGTCCATCATTAATTTTCAGACTTCCAAGAATTTCTTTTCTGTGAATTTCCGCATTGCTCAAAAATGTTATGAGCTCTTTTATTCCAAATCTTGCTACCTTTCATTTCGTTATGAACCGAAAAGAATTTGTAATTTAGTCCTTATAATTATTTCGGTTTCCAAATTAGCTTCTTTGAAAGAAATGTAAGTATAAAATGCTGAGTACCCGTAATGAATAAGTAAAGGAAATCAATCATGGTTAGATGAATGTTAAATAAAGCGTAAAGGTGAAAAAATACAAGCAATTGTAATACTTGTAAAGGAAGGTCTTTTTTACACTCAGTGGTTTTTTTTCCTTCGTGTCGCTGGCACTGGTGGCTTATTAGTCGATTCGCACGAAACGGGCGAATCGTCACTTAAATTTTTTTTTTCCAAAGGTGACTCGCACAAATTCAATTTATTTGTGGGCGAGTTGCAATGAGGTATAGAAAAAAGACACTAGCGCATAGAAATGATAAGAGTTAAATGTTAGAAAACGTGTACTTCTTTCTTAACTTCATTGCATTAAATTATTAATTTCTTATTGAGAAATAAATTTCTTTAACCATAAATTAAAAATGTGCCAGTTGCCTAATACATAATGTCTGGAGTGTTGACTCGCCCACAAATAAATTAACTGTGGGAGTCACCCATAGAAAAAAATATATTATTTAAAAGTGATGATGCGTCCGTTTCGTGCGGGTGAATTCGTGCAAATCGACTAATAAGCCGCACTGGTAGGCCAAATAATGTAAACAGACGGTCATTATACGCATTTTAAGCAACTTTGTTATTATTTATTTACTTTTGATAATGTAATTTGTGTGTTCATTTGTTTTGATGTGAACCCCTTTATACAGGTGATGTGGTTGAGAAACACCACGGAGTCAGCACAACTCCTCACCGTGGGTCCAGCTTTATACGCCGGCGACAATAGGATAGCAGTAAAATTCCAATACCCTAACAACTGGAGACTTAGTATGAATCCAGTGAAGTTAACCGACGCTGGTCACTATATGTGCCAAATATCCACACATCCCCCAAGAACGATATTCACAAATCTCACCGTTTTACGTAAGTACAAAGACAAATCAATATAAATGCTTTGCACAGAATTCCTTTTTAATCTTTTGTTCAAACGTTTAATTAAGCCATGCTATTGTGTGTATTATTTGTGAGGTTGAAAAGCTCATTTTTTCTCGCATCTTTTCTCTTCGGTCTGTATTTTGGCACGCCATTTCATTCCATCTTAATCGCTTTTGATATTACCGTTTAAGGTAACCTATTTTCCCCGAAAATATCCTTAATCTCCATTTGCATGTAACAGCACTTAATGACGTCGTTTCTTAGTATTTATGTGATTTAGACAAATTAAAGTATTTACTTCGATTTATTAGCATAGCTTTCTGTGCCTATTTCTTTTTTTTTTTGTTTATGTTTTGTCAACGGTAGCGGAAAAGTAAGGTCTTAAAAAAGTAGTAAAGTTTTTATAAGGCCCTTGAAGACAGGTCTTTGTGCTTTTTCTGGAAAAATAACTGAACCATAATTATGTTTTGCCTCTCTTTGATGGAAATAATTCCAATTTTCCGAGTCCGTGATGAACCTAGAAATTATGAAAGGGAGAAAATATGAAATAATTTAATTTATTTGGGCCATAAACCAAAATTTCAATCTCTTATATAATAATGAGTTCATATTTTTACACAAATTAAAAATAGAATTTTCTTTCAGCTCCTGTTATATCCATAAACGGTGACGACACACATGATGTGAAAGACAGATTTTATAAAGCGGGTAGCGCGATAAAATTATCCTGTATCATATCAGAACAGTATGTGTCATCTATATCCACAAAGGCGCCCGTGACGACGCCTGTACCTACAACTACACCCTTACCCACAACTACAACCACAGAATTAACAACAAAAATGAGTACAATATTCAATAGAATAGATATAATGATGAATAAAAGTTGGAGTGTCGAGACGACAACGATCACTTCGACTGTTAGTTTTAGTACTACTACTAAGAAAGCACCAGAAAAGACCACGACTGAACTGACTACAATCAAACCAACGACACCTCCAGTAGAAAATAATATTTATGGAATTGTTTGGAAGAAACAAGGGAAGGAGTTTACAGAAAATGTCTCTTGGCGGAATATGAGGTATGAAACCCTTTTTTTTCTCAGCCTGCTTTGTCCCACTCTTGAGCAAAAGCCTCCATCTACTCCTTCCATCTTTCACGAGTCGACGCGTCTTCCTTCCAGTTTGGACGAAACCAATCCAGTTCGCCCCTCCATCTCCTACGTGGTCCGCCAGGATCCTATCTTACTATCCCTGAGCACTAGTTCTATCAGCTATTTGTGCCCATGGAATACGGCAGACAGGTCCTGCCCAGCCCTATTAACCTATGGTGCTCGAACCCCTTATGTAAAGAAAAATCCCATTACCGATTATGGCCGTTTTCATCTGGCAAATAATTTAAGGGATAAATATCTTGTTACTGACGATGAAACACAGCATACTAATGTTCCATTTTCTTTTCAGCGCTACTATCAGTGTAGCATCAGCTTCACAAAATGACAGTGGGACGTATTCATGTCACTTGCAGAACCATTCTCAAGTAACCATCAATGTTCACGTTTTGATCGGTAAGTGGTTTCATTTTCTATTATTTATTTTCTCTCTTCTTTTGTATTATTCTGTCAATTGCCTCCACATTTTTGAGTAACATTTATTTTTAGAAAGAAAATATGATCTATGGTAATTAAAATTTAAAAATCTCACCGTGAAAACTAACGTGAAGTGAGGTATGTGTTCCACCTGATGCTTTAGGGATTGACACTAATTGACAGCTCACTTGACCCAAGTTTTCACGGTGAGATATTTACAGAATCGCTCGGCAGTTCACTTGAAATTCAGCTATGAAGTGTTTCATTACCAAAATTCACTTCTAAGTATTTTGTCGTTTAGGGTAGCGCAGACTTAAAACTATTTCACAGCGAACAAAGATGAAGAGATATAAATTAATAATTTATAGTCTCAGTAAAACATTCTCGTTGGTAGTTTCGTGCAATATAATAGAATAACTGAGACACATTGAAAACTTTGTAGAAACTGAAAACTTTAATAATTTCGTTCTCTTTATCAGGCGAAAATCAAGCTGCAGTACAACATAACACCGGGAACAAAGGAACACTATTCTGGCAACCACAAGTTTTAGCTTTATTTTCTTTCGCTATACTCGTATTGTTTTACCCTTGATGATGTGAAAACTTCTAAATTATGATGTTAAAAAATTTCACACAAACGAAACATAAAGTTTTCGTTAATGTTAAAATGAATCAACGTCAGAATGATATAAGGCGTTAAATGTGATGTTTGCTGATATTCAAGCAGATTATTTCATTTCAAATAAAAATATTTTTATAGATGTTTCAGCTAAAGGCAATTTAACTTGCAAATGTAACTGCAATCTCGTCGGATTTTACTGGAAGCAGATTTCAGTTTGTAAAGCATCGGTTCGAGCTCACATGAAATAGGTATCTAATAAATAAGTCCTCGATCGGAGAGTAGACGGGTAGATCCTGTTCGACAGGAGATGAAATTCGACGTAGGTACAACCGAACTACCCTCTTGTTTATTAACAGTCACTCTCGAAATTGCCAGCATAGTCTGTAAAAATATTTTTGTTTCGTCTTACAAGTTATTGTACGACACCTTTGACCATGACTTAGACTTAACTTAAATACCATGCATATAAAACTAGCCTAGAAAACGAAAATTCTTCTAAATCTGTTGTAATATAAACTCGAATGAGCCATAGATCCTTAAGGGATCACAATAATAATCTTCTCAAGTGTAAAGACACAGTTTTGTAAAAATTCCGTTGATTTACAAGTGTCATCACGTAATTCACGACAATGCATAAAATGCTCGTAAAATGGTTTTATTACTTTTTTACTATGCAATGAGTGATATTACGTAAAGTGCTATACGTCAACATGTTTTGGAATTGTGTATATATAATTTTTATTGTTGGAATATTTGAATGTTCTAATTTATAATTTGTTGACTGTTATTTTCTGATTTTATCAAAATTCAAAATGTTTACACCAAGTGTATTTAGTTTAAGACAAAATTATTACTAAAAGTAAGATAATACGATGTAGATTGTACATAAATGAAATTCTACGAAAGTAAATTGTTTAATTGAACCATAACAGATTAATTTCCATGTAATATCTGTAGTATAAAAAATATTATACTTAATGTGTATTTTAATACAAAATGTACAGTTAATGCTACTGAACTCTTATTGTAAGGAATAGAAACCTTTCTTGTTTGTAATATAAACTTAGCTATAAAGTGAGGCGAAGCCAAAATAGTAACTTAATCTATAAGATATTTTATATGTTGTTGCACATTTTTGTTAATAATACACAAATCTCTCATCTGTAAACAAAAGAAAGACTATGTTAAATGACTGTAAACTATAAAATAAACTTATCATTATACTAAAGTCTTTGAAGCATTTTTATTGGATTTTCGTCGTGGGCCGTCCTTACTAAAATGTCAATAGGATATACTCAATTTATCAAAGGTAAAGTTCGTGTAGAGCATTTTTATTTCAAGTTCCTTTTGTGCCTCTCTAATTTTATAAAAATTGGGACACAATGAAGACATTTTAAGAGTAAGACAATAAATAATAATAAAATTAATAATTATAATTTTAATTATGTAGTTGCAAATGGTTTCTTATTAAAACCTTCTAATTCCACCAGCTAATTAATAAGTTAATTTCGTAACGTACTATCAGTAACAATGGCTTTGATTTTGGAAGTTCAAGGACATTCATTGCGTTATTTCCGTTGTTGAGCAAACAAATTTTATGACCACAATATGAAGCAATGGATTAGCAATATCGTTCAAAATTATTCAGATTGTGATTCATAATGTGTTACGTTGGTTACCAATTTACTCTACGTAAGTATACTGACCTAGCTGTCCTTACTCTCTTAAACAACACTGAAAACCTTTCCATACGTTTGCGTAGCTTTCAACCAAATTGAACCATCCCATATGAACCTAATTCATTCCTTAGTTTGCAGCCTCTACGCATTTTACACAACATCGGTATTTTCATTTCGAGCAATCCTGTTCTTACACAAAAATTGTCCAAGCCGAGCCTTTGGGTCGACGTTTTATCAGCAAAAACACTCACTCTGAATGAACCCTTTGAAAAGACGCACCTCATGAAATGCAATATACTTGTATTTGTATTATACCCAGAGCTGTGAAGCGGACGGTATTCACCTTCCACGGAGAAAATGGGAAAGGGGACCGACGATGTAGAAAATCAATTATATAGCTGACTACAAAGGGTAATAAAGAAGGCGACCTTTGATGTTTCTATTAACGATGAATTGCTTGATGTGCTGTTGTCCCTTTTCAATCGACATCGTATGGTAATAGATTTGAAAGGTGGTGACGCTTATCCTAATTCGGCCCCTTACACAGCTGCAGAAAAGGCAACAAACTCGATTAACGATGTTTGGGTTTAATGCCATTAATGTTGATGCGGTTTTGATAATCTAAATGAATAAAGACGGTAATTATGATATTAATAAAAGATTAACCAAAGATTAATGACCAACAAAATATAACTGGTACAGAAAGATAGGTATGCTTTCGCCATAAAGTGAAATGCATAGATACAGACTGTAAAAATGACATTAACAAAAAGATTATTTTTATACCTGAAAATAAGCCCTTGTTTTGACAGCATTGTCTCCCAGCATATCAAAGAGAAACCCTTCCGTCAATCCGGTTTTACGATACTCGGAAAGATAGAAAGCCCACATGTTGTACTTTAACTCATACCTACATTTATAACATCAGAGTTAAAACAAGGTTTTTACGGCGCACATGACGAAATTATATTTTTCCGAAACGTCATTTTCCATTGTTCTTACCACAACAAAGATTGCAAAAAGACATTGAATTTTAGACTCTTTGGAGCACAAAACAATGCCGCCAGCTTTTGGCTGAAAGTCAAAGTAATTTTTTATTCAGTAATTAGGTCGTTACAAACACTTTTAGGAACCCTTTTTTAATCTACCCGCATTTCAGTTGTTATGACCTCTGTGAAGAAATGCTGAATGAATGTGGGTTTGAAGTTATTTTTGTTTTAATTTCATAAAGCATTTTTGTCATTGAATCGTCAAACGTCACTAAGAAAAAACAGAACACCTTATTATAGTGTCTGCTTCGTGGTTATAATTTAATTGCTTGAGATGTTTTTATAAAAATACGCATACTTAATTAGCAAACGTTAACAAAAGACAAAATCTCTTTTGATCTACTTAAAGAAGACTTGGTACTGGAGGTAGTTAACAATTCATGTAAAGAGACTCTTAACTGAACCGGTGAGTGTATTAAGGGGTCCAGTGGGCTTCAACAGGCTTATAAGGATCATATAAAATTTTTCCTTTGCCCTACTTAACGAGATAAGTTGCCTCTACAGCTTTTATTTATGTGTTCCTGCTTTAACTTATATTAACAACAATAATAATTCATTTACATATAAGTTATTATTATATCCTTTATTTAACTATGTACATATAAATTATATTTTTAAATATTAGTATAAAAAATATATAAAAACATTTAAAAATATAAAAAATAGTAGCCCACCGGTATCGGGAACAGGGTCCAAGCTACCGGCGGTCAGGGCTCCAGAGAGAGGAACCTCCTGACAATGCGAGCCGTGTCCAGAAGTACCGCTTTCTGAATCAAGCCCTTGATCCAGCTGCCCAACGTGAGCCTCCTCAGGTGTTGGTCGAGGCTCTTGGCAATCAATCCATTGGCTGTGACGACTATCGGCACAATGATTGCTGAGTCAACATCCCACATGTCGACAACCTCGCGAGCCAAGTCGAGATACTTTATTTGTTTATCTTTCTCGGCTTTCACGAGGTTCTCATCATGCGGGACGGTTATGTCAACAATCATTGCGCGCCGCTCTAATCGATCCATCACCACTATATCAGGCTTATTGGCAACAATAGTCCTGTCAGTGATGATGGATCGATCCCAGTACAATGTGATATTTCCATTTTCGAGAACTGGGTCGGGCACATACCTGTAGTACGGCACCTCCGATTCCACAAGGCTGTATTTCAGAGCAAGTTGCTGATGGATTATCCTGGCTACAAGGTTGTGTCTATGCAAGTACTCTCCGTTAGCTAGACGAGAACACCCGGAGATAATATGCCTGATTGATTCTCCCGGCCGGTGGCATGCCCGACAGATGTCAACCGTGCCGTCTTTCACAATAAATCTCCGGTAATTGTTCGTCATCACAACTTCGTCCATAATTGCACAGACAAAACCTTCGGTTTCTCCAAAGAGATCACCGCAACGTAGCCAGGCTACGGACGCTAGTAGGTCTACTTCGGGTCCATGAAGGGCCCGGAAAAAGCGTCCGTGAAGCTCCTTACTCTGCCATACCTCCATGCGATCATTAGTGTCAAGCACTACTGGTTTGCGCCAGTTCTCTTTAGCCAAGGAGAGCGGGGTGAGGCCCTTGTCCACTATGACTACATCTCGATGCATCCCCACGTCGGTTTCTTGGAAGTATTCCCTGAGATTACATATCTCGCGATTGTGGAGGGTCTTAGCGTTTAAAAACCCTCGACCTCCACACTTTCGCGGGATATACAACCTCATTACCGATGACCGTGGGTGATGCATTCGATTTGCAGTCAACAGTGTACGGACCCTCCTATCCAGGGCGTCGAGTTCGGTTTGAGTCCATTTGAGTATGCCAAAAGAGTACATCAAAACCGGCATGACCCAACCGTTGAAGGCGCGCACCTTGTTTCCGCCTGATAGAAGACTATTAAGTACTTTTTTCAGGCGGCCAAAGAAGCGCTCCTTCAACGATTGCTTCATGTCAGTAACATTGATGCCTAACGCTTCCGACATACCCAAATACTTGTAGGTTTCGGATGCGGAGAGGGCTCTAAGGTTTGTGGAATCCGAGAGTTGAGTTCCCACGGATTCCACAATCTCCCCTCGTTTTACATGCATGACCGCACATTTGTCCACACCAAATTCCATCCTAATGGCGTTACTGAAAGTTTGAGTTACTTTCAGTAGCTCCATCAGTTGCAAATTGTTGGGGGCAAAGAGTTTTAGGTCATCCATGTAAAGGAGGTGGGATATAACCTGACCACCTCTCCTCAGCCGATAGCCTAGACCTGAATCCTCCAGCAGTGTGCTTAGAGGGTTCAAGGCTAAGCAGAACCAAAGCGGGCTCAAACTATCACCCTGAAATATGCCTCGCTCGATCCTTATCGGTTCGCTGTTCCTCTGAATATTTCGACATCCTGGATAGCGAAGGACCGTCCTCCATTGCCCCATACACGACATTAGGAAGGTGCGCAGAGTTGTATCTACTTTATACAACTCCAACACCCTCATGAGCCATGTATGTGGCACCGAGTCATAGGCCTTCTTATAATCTGTCCAACATGTCGACAGATCCTTACGGAAGCGACGAACCTGTTGGCTAATGGCCATATCAATGAGGAGTAGCTCCTTAGTACCGCGGGACCCATTCCTACATCCATTCTGAGAGGTAGACATGATGGAGTTGGTGTCTATATATGTTTGTTAATTTTAGCTCTCAAAATGGATGTAAGAACTTTATAGACCGTCGGTAAACACGTGATCGGCCTATAATTTTTGGGTTCCGCGGTGCTACCTGATTTATGGAGCAGGTGGGTAATTCCTGTCGTTAGGAACTGGGGTACCGAACCAGATTCCAAAGCAATCTGGAACTGAGATGCCAAGCGGGCGTGCGACCTTGTAAACCATTTTATCCAAAAGTTCTGCAGCCCGTCCGGCCCTGGAGACTTCCAGTTGGGCAGTGGACGGACTGCACGAGCTACATCTTGAGGGCAGATGGTTATAGCCCCCATTTCTGGTATTGGATCGCAGGCTCGCTCGACCTCTCGAGCCCAGTCACCTTCGGTGTGACTGACAGGCACCGATCAGATACTGCGCCAGAAGGAACACATGGCATCATCATCCGGCAGGCGCGTGTCAGCCACACCTGGGTTGAAGAGTGTCTCTGGTCTAGAATCTCTGTACAAAATTTCAGCTCAAAAGCAGTAACTTTGAAAATGCTTAATATTTTTTTATTTCGACATCACGGCGCTGCCCTGGCGTGCGGCGGTGTGATGTGCGTGTAGTAGGCGCACAGATACACTACAGATAATGGATAATGACCCTCGTAGTGCGGTGACACGTTTGTTATGATTTCAATTTAATAAACTATCGAAATAAAAAAATATTAAGCATTTTCAAAGTTACTGCTTTTGAGCTGAAATTTTGTACAAAGATTCTAGACCAGATAAACTCTTCAACCCGTTTGTATTGATATACCCTTTCCCTTTCCTTTCCTTTTATTGATATATCCTTTCCTGTATACATATCAACATATCCACATCATATAAAATCAACGACCTATAAATCCTATTTTGACGAGATTTTCGATGAAACGAGGCGCTGATTGAGAACACTAATGCTGCGGTGGCAGCGTGAAGGTGTCGGGGTAGCGGGGTTGTCCGAAAGTGTTACCGCTACCCCGGAACATAAAGGGCTAAGGAAGGAACACGGGTGGTGGGTTTTAGTTCGTAAGAGTTTGACACTCCCTTCCGCTCCACCCAGAGTGAAGTCATTTAATGATTTCCCATCCACAAAAAAAAGCCCTAAAGCTTACCTACAAAACTGTATTTACAAACTTTGAACGAAACAATTTATATCACAAAGAAAGTAAAGAAATTGATTTCTAAAGAAATATAAGTACTAGCAATCTATATTCTATATTGTCCTCGAATATCGTAAATATTGTCACGAGATGACATTGAGCCCTGGGGAGAATCTTTCACACGTTGCTAAGTATATATAGGTAGGCATACAACTCCTCACTAAAATTTTCCCTTGAAAGGCCCTTCACTTTCATCCGTGTGATATCGGAAACCTTTTTGGTTCGCTTTTACTCGTTACTTTATAATAGTTGGAGTGTTGCTAAGTAATTTAAATAAAAAGTGTGAGGAAAACTTCGTGAGGAAACATGTAGCATACACATACGAAGGCTTGTCCTAGAACCAAAAATTCGAAGATAATATGTGACATCTACTAACCCGCCCTGGGCCTGCGTGGTAGTTTACGGCTCACTCCCTCTCACCGAGAGGAGGCCTATGTCCCAGCAGTCGAAACATTACAGGCTGATTATGCTAGGTATGTGTGTATGTAGATTTTATCTTCGCCTTAAGCAAGGTTAGTGATCGATGCTCGTGCCTTCGCTGTATAAGACTGCTTGTCAGATCTTCGAGCTTCTGACGACCCACAACGACTGTCAAAGATCCACGAATGACAGCCGGGACCAACGGCTTAACGTGCTTTCCGAGGCACGGAGGGGTCTTTGTATGTAAAGCGATGGTCACCCATTCACAGACCAACCGCGGTAAGAGTAGCTTAACCTGATCGATCGATCCGTGCGGCTGATATAACTTAGCCACAAGTCCCTCCTTGATCAACTTCTCTGTCCCGAAAATAGTAGGTATAGATGTCAAATCTCGTGAGCTGTTATAATTGGTGGCCCAAAATAACTTTCTTCGAGTAATTCACGATACAACCAGTTAGAACTTTGTGTGATAATATTCGAAGGTATAAGATCTTACTTTATAAAAGTAGAAGTAATTCAAAGGTAAATTGTCGGATACTATTATAAAAGTTACCTACAGGTAAAGCTAATACGTGCGAGTATTTTAATTAAGTAGGTAAAGGATGAATAAGTAAATACTTACCTACCTAGATTGGAGACCGCGTATCGGCAAGATTATTGTGGGAAGCCCCCCATCTAGATGGATCGACGACCTTAAGGAGGTGGCTAAAACAGACTGGATGCGGAAACCGGAGGACAAGGTGCTGTGGTGCAGCCTGGTGGAGGCCTATGTCCAGCAGTGAACTGTGATAGGCCGAGTTGATTGATTGACATCAATTTGTAAGTAATTAAGTTTTTCTTTCACTAGGAATAGAAAGGAAGAACCCAATCTCGACTAAAATCTTTACTTATTTCGAAACATGAATATCTAACCTACTTATTTTGGTACCTCACACTTAGGTACTCACCATACCATAGACCTTATACTTATGTTTGAAGCCAGTTAACCACAATATTTTCTTGCAAATCCCCACGACTCTGACTCCATGTTGTACACCAGAGTCACAACATTCGCGTGGGATGTTATTTGTTATCGTACATTAAAAGGGATTTCAAATGAAAAATGTTTCAGCTTATGTGCTTGTGATATGTAAGTAACATCATTATATCTACTAAGTAGATATAATTATATGGTCTTCCTGTTCTGTAATACAGTTTAAAATAGCATGAATGGTTCTAATTACTAATTTCTTACTGACCGTTTTTCTTCTCCTTCATTTCATATCGAGTCATCATCATCATTTTAGCCGAAAAACGTCCTCTGCTAGTCACAGGCCTCCTCCACTTTGACCAGTTTTGTGCTTCTGGCATCCATCGAATTCCTGCGGCTTTCACCAGGTCATCGGTCCACCTTGTGGGATACCTTCCAATGCTACATCTTTCGAACTCCAGAAACTTTCAGCCCCATCAGCCATCGTTTTTTATGAGAAATGTACCCTAGAGTTTGCAATTTTTCGGGCTATGTCGTTTACCTTGGTTCTCCTGCGGGTCTCTTCATTTCTGATTCGATCGCATAGGGAAACTCCCAGCATAGCCCTCTGAGTTTCAGCTTTCTAATGAGGTCCAGTGAGAGCGACTACGTTTCAGTACCATAGGTCATATCGACAGTACTAATTACTGCTTAAGGTCAGTCTGTAGCTATATTTAGGGCAAACGTGACATTTAAAGCATCAGTGACTGGCAACCGAACAAAATGTTACTAAAACGCGATGCAGCATTGATGCAGTCGCCAAATCACCAATCGCCAAATTAAAATTAGAATATAATGGAATAGAGTACTCTTTATTTTGTTCACCATATAATATAAATTACAGATAATACTGGTAAATGTAGAAATTTTACAAAGGGTGACACAATAGGCGACGACAACCTTTGGATGTATTAAAAAGGGGAAGGAGAGACTATACTATAATAATAGGTAGTATGTGGTGTACCATTTACATAATACAAAAAATACATACATAAAGTATGTACTAATCTATATAAATACATATTTAACAATAAACATGAAACAGGACCAAAGAAAACATAAGGATGATGTTTAAGGAGAGAGGAAGTGTTTTTTTTTTTAGTAGACAAAGATTGAGCACGACACGGGCAACTCATTCTAAAATTAGTACTGTTGTGTCTTTGAAAACCTTTATGTTAAACCAATACGCAGGAAACCGTTGTAGGATATTCAAAACTAGGAACCAAGCGTTAACATTTGTTTCCAAACAAAAATATTCTGCAAAATACGTAGTTTCGACATAGCTTTAATAAAGTTAAAGTTCGTTTTTTATATCCTTGTTTTGTGTTTCTATTGACAATATCCGCTTTCCTGAAAGGAAATCCATGCGCTTTATTAAAAACCTCTTATTATGCGAATACTTTTAAAGGTTTTTTCGCTTCAGTTCGTCATAAAGACAACTCAATGAAAATAATTAATACATAACTTAAAACTGTGACCGAACATTATCATCTTATCTTCTTTCGATATTAGAAAGCTCGTCTAGAACTTTCCTGTCCCCTACAGTTTCTTTTAACTTTGAAAACTTTTTTCTTTACCTGCCGGATCGCAAACTAATCAACCTGCTTTAGCGAAACTCTTTCAGACGACGTCTTTTTGATGTACAAAACTCGATAATGTAATATTACTTCTTCGTGGGTGCGTTAAAGTTAGCGGGCCTTTTTTTCTAGATAAAAACTTTTCTGGTCCTCTCCATATAATAGCCAAGTACAAATATTACCTTTGAAGATTGAAATGTCTAACATATATTTTTATAACGCTCTCGAGGTAAGGGATAAGTGGATTTGTCGTCAAAGATTTTGTCCCAAAATCTGGATTGTACATAAACTATTCAAGCGGAACGCACATACCATCTACAAAGGAAACCAACCACTTTTCATACAAAGCGAGTCCTAAACGTATGGGCTTTGATATTTTGTATATGTGAGATAAAATGGTACCTATTAAGGCACCTGTCCCACCACTGATAAGAAAGCGACAAGCTATCAATGATATTCTTGCTCAAGAAGCATGAATGTAAAAGAAAAACATGAATGTGTTCATGTCTCATGAATGTAAAAGAGATAAATATCCCCCTGAGTCCCTGTGGTCGTTATAACGGACAAATTATCGTACGAACCGACGAAATCAGGTGTAGCAGCGCCGATTTTTAAACGAAAAACTAATATGTGTGTTACATAGTACGTCCGGTTATTACAAATGGCAACCGAGAATAATGTCAGGACTTTATGACGTACGAGATAATTTTTCCGTTATAACGACCACAGGGACTCAGGAGGATATGTTAATAGTTGATCGCTGACCGTTCACACTGCCGGTGAGAACTCTCTCGCCACTATTTTGTCGCAGCGAAGCTCGCTTGGCGGGCAGAACTCTCGCTGAGAGACTCACGCTTGGTACATACGCGAACCAGCGAGTAATCGCTTGTCGCCGTCGTGCTCTCGCTGCTCGTTGCTCGCCAACTCAATTTTAGCTGCTAGCTATACTCGTTTCTCGTTAATCGCTGGCAGTGGGACAGGTGCCTTAGGTATGTCCACATTCATGCCCTGTAGCATTGTCAGATACATTTTATCCGTAATCCAAGGGTCAAAGCACCCATTACGTATGGCCCTAATAAAGTCATGTTCATACCACACTGACCTTTATATGGTTGTTACGCTAATCACAAAATATGTAAAGAATAAAACGTTCATGGATTTTAATTTTAATTGTTATTTGTGTCGCCGGAAAAGCTTAACGCGGGTTATTTATATGACTGACCAAATAGCATAGAGATAGGGGTGAAAAAACCGTTTGTTTTTTGCTTTAATTATTTTGTAAATAGATATGGGTGAATATTGAACGAGTTTGTCAGGGAATAACCGTATTTCCACGCACATTAATACAAAGTAGCCAAAAGCCTTGTCAAAGAAAGAAAATACATTTATTTAGCACTGATTAAAAGACACACAGTAGACCACATACACACATCAGATAAAAACAAATAAAAAGTGTAAAGTCCGATGTAAGAAATGAACAGGAAAGTGTGCCTCACGGCTGCGCCAAAAAGACCCAGTTCAGCAAAAATATCAGACAACTTTACTGGCTCAGCCTGACGCTGGTTTTAAACAAAGCAAAGAAATTTCAAGTACTAGTATGATCTCCTTATTTTAATACATAAATATTTATAACGCAAGTGAGCTACACCTACGGTACGCTATGTAGGTATGCGACGCCACTAAGTTACGCTGAGTCCTATTTAAGTGCGAAATAAAGTAATTATGCACTTTAACATTATTGAAACATGCGAGGGGCTCGTAACAGCACACGGGGCGAATAGGACACAAGGTTAACTATAGCTTACCGCGATCGATTTGTGAATGAGTTTATGATATAATATCGAGACCCTTCCGTGCCGCGGAAAGAACGTTAAGCCCTTGGTCCCGGCTGTCATTTGTAGATCTTTGACAGTCGTTACTGTTAGTCAGACGCCAAAAAGTCTGTCAACCAGTCAACCAGTCTTACCCAGTAACTGAGTTGTGAAGGTCAGTTAGGCAGTCGCTTCATGTTAAATACTGGTATTCAGCTACGTCCGGTTAAACTGGAAACCGACCCCAACATAATAGGGAAAAGGCTAAGCAGATTGATTTAACATTATTCAAACTTCTATTGTTTTAATAATTATTTTGTCGGGCATCTTCGTTTAAAATGCGAATGTACAAAACCAAACAACATGTACTAAAAAGTCAGTACAAAAATCTTTATAACTATAAGTAATCCATTTCTCTAATATATTTTGTTGAATAAACCGAAAACTTAAGGTCGTGATCGTGGAGCCCTACTGTGTACGTGATAAGAAACAAAATGTGGATAGCACTTCAATTTAGTTTGCACAGCTTTTGTAGGCGTTCTTTTAGACCTCCTTTCTAACATATCCACCGTAAATATAGGAAATGAAGTTGTCACGGGAATAATATTTGTAACCGATTTGACACCGCAACCGAAATTAAAGTTATTTTTCACTTTGTCATGTTTTTTTACACGAAAATCCTTGGTGACTGAAGAGAAAAACTTCAAACTCGACCTTATAATAGGTACTTAAAGAAGATTTAAATAATGGTTAATTGAGTGTTCCTTAAGTAAACATTAAAGCAGTAAATAAATCTTACAAATGTGTATGGTGTGTAATCAGCGTTTATTATATTAATATATACAACGAGCTTTTGACCGCGGCTTCGCCTGCGTGATCTTCAGAAATTTTCCCATGTATTGTTCCTCCTTGGAGGGTAGAGGGAGATTCTCCAAAAACGCTGAAAAACGTACTTAACAGTTATTTTTTTACCAAAAGCATAAGTTTGAATTTTCATATCCTTGTGTTTCCCACGCAAACTTTCTTTCCCGATAAAACCACTTTAAGGCATTTTTTTAGACATAAAGTAGCCTATGTCTTTCCCCAGGATTCCATGTGTCTCCTAGTCAAACTTTATCGAAATCCGATCAGTGGTTTAGACGTGAAAATGTAACATATAGATAGAGTTGCTTTCGAATTTATAATTTTGCCCCCTTACTAATAAACGTTGTATAGCGTCTGTATAGTTACACAACGCTTTGTCTTCTTCTTTCGAAAGTCAAATTACTGACGACTGAAAGAGAGAAATCGGTGTGTAACTATTCATCTGATATAATCCGTTTATTAGTAAGGGGGTTAGTATGGAAATATGGATTTAATTTATGCAAGACATTATTCCATTGTAATACCAGCCTATTATTGTTTTACTGCAGGGCAAAGTCCTCATCTCATGCAGAGAGAGCATTAATCACCACGCTTGCTCAATGCTTGTAGGCGATATTTTTATAAAAGTAAATTTTTCTTCGCGATGTTTTCCTTCTCCGTATGTTATTGATAGCCAAGGTAAACCTAGCAAACTTAATAATAACAGTTGAGCTTATATAAGACTGTTTGGTAACCATTTACCACTCAGAGTTATAGATTGGGTTCCGTCATATTAAAACGGCCGTCACGAAAAACTGTTATTTTCTTCATAGTCAGCCTATACAGGGTGTAACAGAAAGGGTATATCAATACAAACGGGTTGAAGAGTGTATCTGGTCTAGAATCTCTGTACAAAATTTCAGCTCAAAAGCATTAACTTTGAAAATGCTTAATATTTTTTTATTTCGACATCACGTCGCTGCACTGGCGCGCGGCGGCGTGATGTGCGTGTACTAGGCGCACAGACACACTACAGATAATGGATAATGACCCTCGTAGTGCGGTGACACGTTTGTTATGATTTCAATTTAATAAACTATCGAAATAAATAAAATATTAAGCATTTTCAAAGTTACTGTTTTTGAGCTGAAATTTTGTACAGAGATTCTAGACCAGATACACTCTTCAACCCGTTTGTATTGATATACCCTTTCTGTAACACCCTGTATTGGGCCCGGGAAAAGAGGTGGCGAGACGACCTAGATGCATACCGCAGGGGTTAGATCGAGGTGGCTCTAGACAAGGATGCCTGGAAGAATTTGGGGGAAGCTTTTGCTCAGCAGTGGGACAGTGTAGGCTGACTAAAAAAAAAAAAACAGCCTGTAATGTTCCCACTGTTGGGACACAGGCCTCTTCTCGCCCTTCTCGGTGAGAGGGATTGCGCCGAAATCCGCCACGCGGCCCGCGGGCTCGGTACGGGTTCGTAGATATCACATGTCTTCGAATGTGGTCATGCCGGTTTCGTCACAATGTTTTCCTTCACCGTTTTGAGAGTAGTGGTGTTGAAATAATTTACACAAAGTAAAACGCCTGCTGAAAATCGAGTTGAATGGCGTGCAATAGAGGAGGTCTATGTCCAGCAGTGGACTGCTATAGGCTGATGATGATGAAAGCGCCTGTCTGGGTTCGAACCTTCGACAGGACCAAAACCTAATCTGCGTTCGCGATTTATTTGAAAAGGTAAACAAATATGGATTAATGGATAAATAACTTTAATTCCTACACAATAAATTACAATTTACGCAACAACTTCAAACATTTTTATAACTTTTTCAATAGTGATAGTCACTCTGAAATCAACTTAATTTTCATTGCCATAAAGTTGATATTTGTTTAACTTGAAATAGGGCAGGGGTGTGCAGCACACCTGAATAATAAACTCTCTTGCTACTTACATTGTTCCATAAAATCAACATTAAATCATAATCCACGTTACAAGAAAAAGATGATAAATATAATGTCGTCGAGTATTTCCGCTTGATTTGAACTTTATATCCCGTGTTGATAAGATAAATAAATACACACCCAAAAATACAATGAAACATCGAACAAAAAAGAAAAAAAAAAACCACAGATTTTCCTGTTTGATTAATTCAGTCGAGCAGACGATCCGTTTCTGTTACATAGACCCGTATGTTGTCATTGATCACGGACCCCTAATAATTATTCATTCCGTTTTCATTGACAAGATTCTAGGCACATTTAAGCTGGTGTATTATTGCAGGGATTTAGTTGAATAATGAATATTTATCAACTGATGTCATTCATCTCATGAATAGTCATTAGATATTGTAAGCGTTAACTTAACTATGCATGCACCGGTTTTACATACACTATCTTGATAATAGTTAAATTTCGGTAATATAATAATGCTGTGAGATTTTTTTCAATGTTTTAATAAACGGGTTTTATTCAACGTTTTGCTTGAAGGAAAAATAGAAAAAGAATGCTTTAAAAAAAACTGTAATTGCCATCCATACTAATGTTATAAATTCGAAAGTAACTCTGCCAGTCTGTCTGTCTGTATGTTACCTTTTCACGCCTAAACCACTGAACCGATTTAGATGAAATTTGGTATAGAGATAGTTTGAGTCCCAGGAAAGGACATAGAACAGTTTTTATCCTGATATTCCTACGAGATCGAAACTTATGCAGGTGAAACAGCGGGGAACATCTAGTCTTTCCATAAAAAAGACGACCCCGGCGGTAACATCCGCGATTTACGAGTCGTGGTGGGTTTGTTTATTATTTCATCACCACTGCTCTCAAAACGGTGAAGGAAAACATCGTGAGAAAACCACCATGTCCTAGAACCAGAAAATTCGAAGACGTGATAACCCGCACTGGGCCCGCGTGGTGGATTACGGCCCACCCTTCTCCCAGAGAGAAGTCCTGTGTTCCAGCAGTGGGAACATTATGATTATACATAAAAATACCGTAAGAAAAATATACAATTTCTGCTAATATTTACAAAATACATTCTTAGAGGGGTTTCGCACTACATCCGATCCGAATCCGAATTAAAGATCCGACTGTAATCCGAATTGGGAATGTTCTAAATTCGAACGGATAGAGTTCGGATCTAGTGCCCAACTTCTCATACAAATAGGACTATGGTCACTTCGGACCGGCATTTCCCGGATTCGGATTGGATCCAATCCGAATCCGAGAGCTGAATCCGTCTCCAGTGTATACTGGAGACGGATTCAGCTCTAAATGTAATCAATTTTTTCTTCTTAGAATGGTATTAGTCGGTATACTCGATACCTCCCTAAAGGACCCAACAATCTACATAAAATTGTTTATGGGCTACTGTTACTCATTTTTATGTTCATATGTAACTTTTTATGGCTACCTATATACACTTATTCTCATTTATTTTTATTCACAAACCTCGAGATTTGTAAATATAAAGGCTTAATAAAATAAATAATATTTGTATGGTGGGAGTGAATAAGTTTCCTGGTTATTTTGATGGAAAGAAAGAAATAAAGAATGAAAGAAAATACATTTAGGTATTCAGACTAAAAGACACAGTGTGGGCTTGTGGCTAAGTTATAACATCTGCACGGGTCGATCGATCAGGTTAAGCTACGCTTGCCGCGGTTGGTCCGTGAATGGGTGACCATCTTCACATAACAATGCCACTCTTTGCCTCGAAAAGCACGTTAAGGCGTTGGTCCCGGCTGTCATTCGGAGAACTTTCTTTGACAGTCGTTACGGGTCGTCAGTGTTCCGAAAGTCTGACAACCAGTCATACCAAGGGGTATCGTATTACCTAGTACCTGGGTTGTGGAGCTCAGATAGGCAGTCGCCCCATGTAAAATACTGGTAATCAGCTGCATCCGGTTAGACTGGAAGCCGACCCCAACATAGTTGGGAAAAGGCTAGGCAGATAATGAGACTAAAAGACACACAATACATCTGAACGCCAATTCCCGTAATTAAAAACGTTCAAAATCTAGTCGTAATTTCATCTCAGTGATAATCAATGTCAAAAACTTGTCAAAAATGTAGGGAAATCTTCGATCAATAACATTATTGATCGAAGAGGGAAATAAAAGGTATTTTTGACAAATTGAGATAAAAATGAGATCAGACTGTGAACATTCTCAAAATTACGAGAATTGTCCCTCAGATAAAAACAAATAAAAAGTGAATATTCCGATGCAAGAAATTGAGCCTCACAGCTGCGCCAAAAAGGCCCAGTTCAGCAAAAATGCCAGTCTACTAGTGCCTGACGCTGCTTTTCAAGTGAACCTGATGTGCGACGTGACGGATGTAAATCAGTTTTATACTGCAACGTGACGTCTGTATGCATACCTACTTACTCGTAAATTAAATAAATAACATTGTAAAACAAAACATAAATTACTGATAAATAAATGAGGCGGACGCGACGGATGGGTTAGATAAGAATGGTATAGCAGTTAATAAATAAAAAAATAAACAAATAAGTCCTCCTTTTACCAGAGATTAGTTATTTTTGGTAGTGGAGAAAGATTTTAGCATCATATTTGGATAACATTTACATCAATATGTTTGCTTGACTAAGGGTCCGATCACACGTATCACGACCACACCATACCGATAATAATAACACGTGGAAGGGCGCTAATTTGTAGGAAAATGGATAGTTCACACGGACCACATTTGACCGTCAAAATCAACCATGTGGGCGATACCGACCACATCAAGGCCACGTCGCAGCTACAACGCAACTACCAGCGAGACTGAGCACTAGAAACACTAGCCACAACGCAACCCCATCACAATTACTAGCAATAACGCAACAGCAAGAAGTTGCAGCGACGCTATTCACATTTAACCACTGCTTGCCCACATTTTTTCGCTGCGATGGGGTATGGTTGCCGTACATGTGAACGGGCCCTTAAACAAAGTCTGGCTCAAAGCAGAATAATTTCATTGCAAATCCAGACTAATATTATAAATTCGAAAGTAAATCTCTCTGTATGTATGTTACCTTTTCACGCCTAAACCACTGAACGGATTTCGATGAAATTTGGCAGAGAGATAGATTGCATCCCGGGAAAGGACATAGAATAGTTTTTATCCCGATATTCCCATGGGATCGACACTTCTGCGGGTGAAGCCGCGGGGCGCAGCTAGTAATGTTATATATGTAAACACAGCAGAGCGAGCAATCCTTTTAAAAACCCTACCGAATCTATCAAAATCCCGTACAAAGTTTCAGTTCTACCAACATCGTCCTACATCGTTGTTTATGCAGACAACTTAATCCATCTCCGGTTTACAGTACCGAGTGAGAATTTTAACACGAACGTAGGAAATATTGGATCGTTTACAACGAAATTCAGTCTTCAAACGTACCTTAGATAAGGTGTGTAATAAAAGCTGGATCCCAGTGGCTGACGTGAGTTATGGCGGTCGGTAGTTCTTTCTGTAGCAGGATCTCATGTCTTGAAATGTGAAGTGAAGTTAAAAGGGTCAGTAAAAAGTAATGGGTGGAACTCTCATCGCGGAACATACGGGCTTGTAACAAATAGCTAGTTTTTTATATGGAGATTTACGGAATGTAGGTAATGTTTTAGGTCTGTCTGTTTACTGGGATAAAATATTTTGTTGGGCCTGATTTTAAGCTTAAAATGAGACTTGCGTTAAAGGTTTTGGGAACGGAGTCCATAATCTATATCTAATATTATTATAAAGAGGTAATATTTGTGAGTTTGTATGTAGGGGGTAATTTACGGAACTAACGAAAGAAAAATGCTTTTGTTGGTATTACAGCAAAATAAATACACTTAAAAACAATAAAAACAGAAAACAAAGAAAAAGGGCCTCAGCTCAGCATAATGTCAGATAACAACACAAAATATATCACCTGACGCTGAGTTTCAGCTGCAACCCACGAGTGCCATACGCTGGAATAACAAACACATAGGGAATAGTGTGTGTCCGTTTAAATAAAGTAATAATGATAATGTTAATGATCCGATTCAGAAAATTACAGTTTGGCGTTTGTGTCATAGGATATATTTTATATTTACCAGTCAAGCGTCACGGTTCGCCGATCGGTGACGAAACAATAGAAAATCAATTGTGTCTCATTAGCGGCGCTTGACAGATTAAAACAAGAAGTCGCGGCAGAAGCATTAACTTTTAAATCAGTTTGTCATGGTTTATAATGTTGTTATTCGTATCTGGTTTATCTGTCAAAATGTGATGATTTTTAAATTTTCCATATTGAGTGGTTTTAGAGGCCTAGTTTTAACGTTGTTTTGAAACGACTTTTTATTTTATTTGACCCTAATAAATAATATCATGAGTGATAAATCAACTTTTTCCTCGCCCTTTCCATTATAAGACAATGGAAGTATTTTCCCTATTTACTTGGCGGTCGAAGGAATAAGGATAATAATTTGAGGGGTAGTCTCGGTTTCCAATAATTGACATGGCAAGAACTCTTATGAGTAACTCTTTGTAAGAGGCTATGGAGAAAAGAGAATAATTTTGACAAAGTAGTCACTTGAAAGGTATTGAGAAATAATCATCTTATATATTACTAGCTGGTCGCCCGCGACTTCGTCCGCGTAGATTTTTTTTCGAGGGACCCTTTTTTTTATTTTGTTTTCTAACATAAAAGTAGCTTAAGTTGTTCCTTATTACATCGTCTATCTGCCAGTGAAAGTCACGTCTAAATCGGTTCAGCCGTTTCAGAGATCAGCTGGAACAAACTGACAGACAGACAGAAAAAAATTGTAAAAAATGTTATTTTGGTACCTATATGTACTGTGTATACATCCAAATGCCGAATATTTTAATACTACAAACAGGCACTCCAATTTTATTTATTTGTATAGATTAGGCCTTTCATAATAAGGGTAAGTGCATTGAAAGACCTTTTGTGAGTTAATTCCGTACGAAACCAACCTTTTGACTAATATGATGATGACTTTTTACTGTGATATAAATTATGCTTCGTAATCCAGTCCTCATTGTTACTATGTAGTCGCACCATTTCGTGCGCACACGTCACAATATTTAAAGATGAAATTCAAATTTTTTCATCCTAAAGAAAAACAAATGTTGTCTGTGGTCCAGTCGTTGGCGCGGTCTCCTGACATCTGTCAATCATTGTACTTTTTTGTGCCGCGCACTGATCACGTTTTCGTATATAAAAGTTCAGAAAAGTTTTAACAAGATGGGAAAACAGAAGAAAACGAGACGATGGAATGTAGGAGCTGACCGTACGCCTGCGAGAACTGGAAAATCGCTTGAAAAAGCAAAGCGGAGCCGTCATCGAAATCAAAGACTATTGAAAGCATGCTCCCTATTAAAGGGATGCCGTTATACGCACAGCAGTCTCTAGAGTTTTCACTGTGAGGTCAACCATGAGAACGTAACTGTGCCGTATACTTACACAAGAACGATACCACATGAGCTACCACGCGATGCTAGCCGATGGTATAATATACGTTCAGTGTTCGGAGGATCTTTGGCCGACATAGGATGCCGTAATACACACAGCAGTCTCTAGTTTTCACTGTGAGGTCAACCATGAGAACGTAACTGTGCTGTATACTTACATAAGAACGACACCACATGAGCTATCACGCGATGGTAGCCGATGGTATATACGTTCAGTGTTCTGAGGATCTTTGGCCGTCTCTAAGTGTTCTCACGCGAGGTGAACCATGAGAACATTCGACTGTGCCATCAACTCCACACAGACTCACGAGAGGTTAGTCAATGTTCTATAATAATAATCCATTTATTTCAGGTTAAATCAAATAAAATCAGATATAAACCAGTCTATACGTCCAGTGTTAAAAACACATCCCTCCTGCATTCCTAGAGCTATCACGTGAGGTTAGCCATGGATTTAGATCTAAGCAGTCTGGGACCTAACTCTAATTAGTCTTCGTAGATGAGTACGGAGCCCTCTTCCATGGAAGACTACAGTTGGACTGTGTGTTATGTGACCGAAGCCAACGCAGCCGGATTGGGAATACCCATACTCAATGCCGTTAATTATAATCTAATTCCAAAATACTTTATATTCTAGATGTTAATATACATACATAACACATAATCGGCCTATAATGTTCCCACTGCTGGGACACAGGCCTCCTCTCAGTGAGGGTGTTAATATACAATTTAACTTATATAAGCTATGTTAGTACTTCAATTCTACTAAAATACAGCCGAAAGGAGGCTGAGAGTGGAACGATATACATACCCAACGTGAAGTCCTAAGTTCAAGTATTGAAAATCTACTTGTGAGATGCTGGGGTACAGTTAGCTACTTTACCTGTAGAACTGCATGGCAGTCTGGCCACACGGTGGTCAATTATGATAATGGACTAAATGTGGAGATGAAGTTAAACATTTAAAAGAAGTATGAAACATTCATAATTTGTAGCCTATTGAACCCACCAAAATTTAAAAAGGAAGGGTGACAGCAGTAAATGGAAGTGGAATCAAATGGGACCACACAATCAGGGGGCAGCGAACTACAGTGGCCGCACTATTACATTCATTGGGAAAAGTTCATAACAGTCTAATAGCCTCCCAAGCGTTTGTATAGTGCGGATCAAATTGAAACATTAAGTTACTGAGCTAGACTGAGTGTGACATTAATTTATCATGAAAATTGCAATAATCTGAGATCCTTAATCCTACCTAGCCATGAGGAAATTCAAGAATTGATGTGAGTAAACACCAATATCAAAATACCTATTCTACACACCAATTCAGAATAGCTATCTATAAGCTTCAAGATAAATCCAATGCCAACAACCGTTGCCAGAACCAGCATCATCACTAGCTCAGGTACAGACTGGTAGATTGCAATATTTCTCTGAAGTATGGTATTACTACTAATCCAACCATACCTGAGTGGATCAAGGGTTATAAACTACCTTTTACTGAGTTTCCAATTCAAACCTCTGAATAACAACTTCATTCAGAAAGAAAGCAATCTATCCCCATGGAATAATCTCTTACATTAGGTGCTATAGAAACATGTGCTCCTGTCAAATAAGTAATTTTATCTGGTATAATTGTACCAAAATCGCATGGTGCTTGGAGATACATATTAAATAAAAACTTAATATGTAGTATGTTACTAGGTATATAAGTTTTTTGCCTACAATATTACATTGATTTAAAAAATTCATATCAATTATCTATATGAAAATATGTAAGGAGATATCCCCAGTTTCTATTTCAAGATATGTTATAAGTTATAACAGTTTACATGCCTCGTATTTGGACTTAGCACCGCTCCATATGTATTCACAAACATCATAAAGCCAGTTGTCTGTCACCGGAGGTCACTAGGGTTGCTTTTTGTCATACATCTTGACAATTATATTCTGTGCCCTGCCGATCCATATGCAGTGTTTAGAAAATATGTCTGATACTCAAACTGTGTTAAATATCTAGGATTTATTATTAAAACTGAAAAGAGTGCCCAGACAGTGCTGCCAATGTCTAGGATATTAGTTGGGTTCAGTCCAGTTTGCCATTTCACTTCCTCAGGAAAATATAGACTTTACCCTGTAGTCCATAAAGAATATTAAGTCTGAAATGAGATATAAATAATAGAGTGTGTCTAATTACTAGGTATTCTAGTAGCTGCATCTGTATATGAATATGGTTAACTTTATACCAAACTAGGTTAAAAATCACTGATTTACAAATACAACAGAACTAGAAACAAATTAAAAATCATTTATTTGCAGAGATTGTTGGTTACCTTACATTTCAACAAACCACAATAGAATTAAACAATTTGATTTTGTTCTCGAAATATTGTCCCAAACTGACTGGGGTCTGGTATGTAATGATATCAACATCCACAGGCACTGGACAGTTAATGTTGAAAAGTTCCTTACCTTACCTTGAACTATTAGCAGCATTTATGGGGCTCAAAACATTTGCAAGCAAACTCAGTTACTGTGAGGACTTAGAAAAGATATCACAACGGCCATATCCTGTGTCAGTAAGATGGGTGGTACTCATTTTACTCATCTGAATAGCTTGACTTAACAATCTTGGCAACGGTGCAAGGAATGACAAATACGGGTTTATGCATTTTATATTAGTTCCAAAGAAAACAGTATGGGAAATTGAATCTAGGCTTCCTAACATAGAAATTAAATGGAAGTGATGTGCTATAGCCTACAAGTCAATTGTTGCTAAAAAAAAAAAAAAAAAAAAAAAAATTGTACAACGGACCTACTTCTAAGTAAAGATATACCTATGCAAGCAGGGGGGGGGGGGGGGGGTGTGCTGTACTGGGCCAGCCCCAGATTGACCTGTTTACAATCAGGTCTAATACTAAATATCAACATATCATGGCTCCCTGATCCAAGTATGTTCTGTAGATCTATTCACTGTCAAATGGGATCTCGACACCCAATGCACAGGAGTCACTGTTTGCTGCCATATTATCAGGGACGCTTTCCTGATAGGAGAAAGACTGATCCCTCAATTAATATAGTGTTAGCTTTGCTCTAGATCAGTAGACTCTCTTCTGTTAGACACAAGACATTGACCCCTAGGCTCAGTCATGATAGTCATATAATTTTTACCACTAAGTTTAATGATGTATGATATCCTAATGGTATTGAGTGAGCTATATAATAATCAGCAAATTCTGTAGTTTTTGGCCGCCACATTGACACAAAAATGACAGAGCGACAAGGTTTCTCACGGATATATTTATATTAAGACCAAAGAATCCCAAATATGAAGTTAGTGGGACCCTAGTATCGTTTTGCATTATTTAACCGGCCAAGCACCGCGCGTCGCCTGTTGGCGACGAGACAATGGAAAATCAATTGTGTCTCATTAGCGGAGTTCGACAGATTAATTTATTTCCCAATCAAACCCTCGGTTTAGAATTTCTAACCAAACAATTAGTAACGATAATAGCTCTTGTAACTGCACACAAAATTCAAACCTGGTCACTCATTAGTACACTTCTTATAATGAGGACAATATTAACATAAAAATCCAGATATAATTAAAACCTGGTAGATCCGAACTCAACTTGATTCTACCATTTTTTTTTTAAAGATAATTTATCTTTCTGTACTGCCACAACCCCTAAATTGTCCTATCTAGATTTTACTAGGTAAGAGTATAAGACAAAATTGTAAATCATTAATTATAACTATAAGAAAGCCTTATGATGCAACCTCTACTGTAACCAATAATAGATGGATAAAACAAATTTCAAGTAAGAGTGGAATAGATATTATTATTTCTAAATTCACATATACAGACATGCCTCTACTTCAAAGGGCTCTGAAGAAGGTGTCATTATGCTGGTTGGACCACAAATTTCTCAACCCTTACTCGGTTTTATAAGAGACCTTTTTATTTGTGATTCTAATGCTTTTGCACCAGCTGTGTGCTCTATAGAGTGGTTGTACAGACGCAAGCACATCAACCTACACCTAACTGTCACATTTTCCCAATCAACTTTGAACCTTATGTTTCAGTGATAAAGTTGAAAATCTATTAAAGAAATTTGACAGATTGTAGTAGGTTGATGTGCTGGCGTCTGTACATAGAACTTATTACATGTCAATGTTAATTGTCTGATTATAAGAAATTGATGTGTGCCATGTGGGATTATTAATTAAACTAGTTGATTCAAAACTGATTATATTTCCAGAATCTAATAGTAATTAGAGAATTATAAATTAAGTTAGGTAACTATTTACCTTAATGGTACACTGATTCTTAATAGAAATGCATTACAATTAGTAAGTACCTAACAAACATAGAATAGCATGTTAAGTTACAATGTTCAATTATTGAACAATGCTCATTTTATGTACCTATGATGACCAACACAACTTTATTCTTTGAACATCTACATAGTAACAATGAGGATTGGATTACGAAGCATAATTATACAGATCGGACTAACTTACCTAGTGACGTCCGATCCTTAATTATGTGAAGTAATCCAATCCTCATTGTATCCCAACCCTTCCCAGATAATCATCCTATACTTTAGGTATATTGGATTGCCTTATTAAACCCCTTCTAGAAGTTGTGTTGTGCTGTATGCCGGGACTATACGATGCCCATGTAGGTCATCGTGAAGTCCCGTTCTTATGCTTTGAAAGAATGATTGACAGATGTCAGGAGACCGCGCCAACGACTGGACCACAGACAACATTTGTTTTTCTTTAGGATGAAAAAATTTGAATTTCATCTTTAAATATTGTGACGTGTGCGCACGAAATGGTGCGACTACATAGTAACAATGAGGATTGGATTACTTCACATAATTAAGGATCGGACGTCACTAGGTAAGTTAGTCCGATCTGTATAATTATTCTCTTAAAGAGAATTTCACAATATTATTTGTATTAAATAATATTCAGTAGGTACAGTAACCAAAAGAGATATGTAAACAAACTATGTTCAAACAAGGTCGACGGATATAGTTGAAGTTTAGTAAGCAACCGGTGGATGTTTTCGAATGAAACTTAATTTGATAAATGAACTGTATATTTTGTATTAATTGAATTAAATTTCATTTGAAAATGTCTTTCAGTTTCTATCTAAACTTCAATTATATCCGATGACCCTGGTGATCGTACTTAGTACATTTGTAATATTGATGTTCAAAAGCGCTGGTTCTCAGAATAATAATTTGAATCATAATATTATCATCAAGTCATATTATTACCTACTAAGAATAATTGAAAGAAATAACTGTATAGGTAGATCTAACAAAAATTCTAAAAAAAATCTCGTCGTCACGTAATATCCTTAGTCTCTTTTGTCAAAACTAGACTGTTAAATGATTACTAAGAAGTACTTTATACGTGAGAAATATAAATTAGGTACCTACCCTGACGAAAATGATTGTATTCTTCAGTCATGTCACGAAAGCGATTTTCATAAATGGAGGCATAGTAACCATTTAGACTTTAGACGCTTTAAGGATGATTTCCACCAAACGGCTCGCATCGCATCGGATCGGAACGGATTTTAGTACCTAGGTACACAGTATTTAAAGTCTATATTACCAAGCCGCGCACAGCAGCTTGGCTGCCGGCGTCTTCCGCGACACGCGATCGTAGCCGAAAGTATGCTGCGACGCGCATACAGCACCGTTTGCCTGTCGTCGTATCCGATCAAATCCTTTCGGCTGTCGTGCAAATTTTTCTTTTCCTCTTCTGTGTTTTATGATTATTTTCTTCTAATGCAATAGCCAACAATGGCGCCGATTCTCTTGTTCACAAACTAAACTAAATTTAAGTTCAGTGCATCTTTTTCTTTCTATTTCATTAAGAAAAGGACAGGAGATAAATATTAGTTTAGTCCTGTCAAATTAAGATACTCCATAGACAATTTAGACGTGATTAAAAAATTGGTTATTAAAAATACGTCAATTTACGTCAGGCACTGACTAATTTGACAGGTCTAAACTAATATATATCTTCTGTCCTTTTCTTAATGAAATAGAAAGAAAAAGATGCACTGAACTTAAATTTAGTTTAGTTTGTGAACAAGGGAATCGGCGCCAGTACCAACCATCAACTTCAACCATTTTCAAAAATTAGAACACGTCAACACGGTAGGAATGAAACTATTTGACTAGGCGCAGAAATGGATACGTTCGCAAGCGACGGTACGGAACCGATCGTATGCGTTACATGCTGCCGGACGCGATCGGTTGTCGCCGCATCCGTTCGTATCCTTTCCCATCCGATGCGGTGCGAGCCGTTTGGTGGAAATCATCCTTTACAACACCACCGACAGAAAGATAATAATCAAAGTTAAAAGGGACGACAAAGTAATTAAATTTTGTCGATTCCACCCGAATAAATTGGGGATGACGACGCGGCGTGAATATTGAGATCAGATGTCAACGGTATTATATTTTAAAGATCCTTGTCTTCTTTTGTAACGGAAAATAATGGCAATGTCGAGAGCATGATTTGTTTGTATAAGGTGACGTTTTATTTATTCTTAATTGTTGCGCTGTTATTGCTTCGACAATTGTTACGTCCGTAACATTATTGAAAAATATTTTTGTCCATTTTAACGACAGCTACTATTACAAAAACAAGAATTAAAATAAAAATTCCAAGACTTATTTGTATGAGGTTTATTGCAAGATAGTCAGGATTGGGAGCGCCTTAAAGGGCTTTTTAAAAATAAAAATAATTACTTAATTAATTCTATTTAATTGAGACGTGGTACATATTCGGATGCAAGTCACGAACTGGACTACTAGCCAAGACTTAGACCAAAACAAAAATTATCTTTAAAATATGCAAGCTCAGCGAACACACAGGTCGTGCTGGGCAAAAGTGCTTATACCTTCAATATTTGTAAGGGCTGGGGTTCCATAACTGGATTGTTAAAATTTCCTTTATATACCTAAATAACATGATCAAACATAGGTAAATGTAAGCGAAATACCCCATATCAAACATGACACAGCAAATATTTACTATGTGTAAATAAACTCGAATATCTACCTAAATATATTCAGTGGAAAATTTTCTACTTTATCACGTCTCAAAGAACTTTCTTTCATCTCACGCCCAAAACTTTACTTCATTTGACATTCATGGAGCATGAAGATCTAAATAGTTTCAGTGAAATATGTGCGTCGGTATGAGAGGGTTTTGCTAACAAATGTTGTTTGAAAGCAGTTTTTTTAAACAATATCGTGGATTAATATCTAAAGTTTGTTTGAAGGGCAAACTTGGATGGCAATTTGAGAGAAAATGGACAAATCGGTTTGTTATGTCCCTTGTGTGTTATAAATATTTTGTTTGCGTACACATTGAGTTAGTCTCTTAACGTCTTCTTTTATAAGAATAACTAACTTCGGCCCGCGACTTTGTCGGCGTGAAATTTCAGCCCCCGCCCCACCGTGTCACATCGTGTAGCTCGCTCGCGCTGTTTCTTCGTTTTCGCTTAGGTAGGGTTATTTCTGACTTTTTTTTTTACTCGGATCCTTAGTATCATAGCGTGATAGTAAGTAGTTAAATATCCAACCAACAGCCTTCTTCAAAAATTAGGCTATCAAATGCAAAAATATTTTTAACCGACTTCAAAAAAGGAGGTTCTGTATTCGACCCGTATGTATGTATGTCCAATTTTCTCATAAACTAATGAACAAATTTTGATAATTCTTTAACTTATGTGATCGACATACTTTCAGAAAGGTTTTAGTATACAGGGTTATTTGAAAAACACCAACAACCTCTTAAGAGGTCATTGTACTCAATATTATAAACAACTTTTACTATGGGACCCATCCTGAAATCGCGAAAAAAAAAATCAGCTGTTCCCTACATTTATGTTCGTAGAACTCGTCAAAATGTATGGAACAGCAGATTTTTTTTTTTCGCGATTTCAGGTTTGGTCCCATAGTAAAAGTTGTTCATAATGATGAGTACAATGACCTCTTAAGAGGTTGTTGGTGTTTTTCCAATAACCCTGTATAATAGAATCAATTCTATTTTAAGATAATTTTTGACGTTCAAAAGTGCCCTTTATGTGCCTATTTGAAATAAATGCTTTGACTTTGAATACATTAGGTAATTATTCTCATGTACGAAGTTATATACATAAATGTACTGCATCTCCGGCATTTCTATGCGAATTTTGATGATTCTTCTAGTCGGTGTCTTCAATTCTTCAATGCATTAGTGTTAATTGAATTTGTGTGGGGCAGGTACAACTAAAAAGTGAAAAATAAAAACATTTTTACAAAAAAAAAACAACCGACTTTAAAAAAAAATCAAAGTGATAAATAACTTTAATTTCGGAAGTCAGCGTCAAAAAACGAAAAAATGCGGAACCAACGACATCGACTTCCGAAATTAAAGTTATTTATCACTTTGTAATGTTTTTTTTTGAAGTCGGTTGTTTTTTTCAAATCCGACTGGTAGTTTTGGAGATTAGCGCGTTCAAACAAACTCTTCAGCTTTATTATTAGTAGATATATAAATAGATATAGATTGCGTAAAAATTTAAAACTAAGAGACTAGAATTTCAAGGGTTGACAAAGTTTTGTGTTATTTTTATTAAAACCAGAAGAAAATTTAAAACAAAGAAAATACCTATGTAATCATTTCATTCACTGTCAAATTTGTTGATTTACAGTTAAATTATTCTATAGCTTTTAAATTTTACAGCCGAACAGTTTTTAATGTAAATATTTGAAAAGGTCAAGAACAGGACGTGAAGCGTACGTTAAGTGCCATTTATTTTTATAGGTAAAAGGGTTTATTGTGTTTAAAGGAGCAAATGAAGGCTTGGGTGAAAGAGCCAATGATAATTACGAGTTAATAAGAGCTTCGTGAAAATAATGTGTTCTGTATTTGTGAAACTAAACTCGTTAATTTTATATTTGTGTTTCGCTTTATTCATTAGGTATGAGGTTGGTCTGATGCGCTTAATGTTAGCAAACTTTATGTAGGTGGATGTATTAAAATCATAAGTACCTGTCGGTGTAAATAAGTTTCGATGTTACTTTAAGTGGGATGAAATGGGAAATTTTGCTGACTATAGGTACTCCTTTTAGTTTTGCCTTACAGCAGGTTAATGTACATAGGTACAACAAGAACTTTTTAGGTAGCCCGCGAAATTAATTTTTTTTTTACGTTTTTTGCAATTTGCAGGTCATTGTCAGGTTGAATGTTTATTAAAATTGTGATTCACGACCGTAACGAATATGGCTAAACAGAATTAGAATCAGCAATACAACTCATTGAGTTAGAAAGAAACTCCTTGAGATGATTTTATGAAATAGTCAATTGGATAAATGAACTAGGATAAGAGAGTTGTACTGTTCATTTTTACATTATAACTTTATCTTAAATAAATATTTGTCAAGGCCGCAAATCATATTTGTATTTATATTTGTTCAATTGCAAAAAACGAAAGAGAATAATTTCGCGGGCTACTTAATTAGTTCTTGTTGTACCTACTTTAATCTGCTGTAAGGTAAAATTAAAAGGAGTACTTACCTATAGTCAGCAAAATTCGCCAAACAATGATCCATTCAATTTATTCCCACAACGAGCAATGCAACAACTTTACAGACTAAAACGTGGCCGTCTTGACCGAAGTCGGGCAATTTGTATGTTAGGTACCTCCCATGAGTACAATAAATTTCGAAAATTTCGTCAGAGCCCTCGGGGCAGTGGGCTGAACTTAACACAATTTGCTCCCAAAGTTTAATTATTAAAGAAAATATATCGGGCTATAAAGTATGTCCCAAACAGAAAAATCCAGTTACAATCTGTTTGCGAACTCTGACGACATCGCAACACCAGATATTTATTATTTCTTTTCATTTATTGTTGCCATTTTGACAATTTCCGCGAACGCGAATGTCATTTTGATTGCTCTGTCAATCTCGTATGTAGGTCACAGTCGCCATTTCATGACATTTGCTACATTTCACAGAGACTGAAAGAGTATTACGTGTTCTGATTTTATTCACGTTATCGTTTGTCCGTGAAACCTTTAATTGCAAACAAAGTGCAAATAAAGTTATAGATAAAATGATAACATACATACCAATGTCGAATATTTTGATCTTTCAATACTGTAAAAATTAGGTCCTCACCACACCACCACCACCACTGCTCTCATAACGGTGAAGGAAAACATCGTAAGGAAACCGGCATGTCCTTGGACCAACAATTCGAAGATATGTTACTTCCTCCAACCCGTACTAGGCCCGCGTGGTGGATTATGGCCCACTCCCTCTCACAGAGAGAAGGATTGTGTCTAAGCAGTGGGAATAGTATAGGCTGTTTATGATGCTGTAACATTAGGTATAAAATTATCAGGTACATTTTTAAGAATACCTATTGAATGTGCTCCATAACTATACAATTGTCTAAAAGCTTTGATCAAATTCGGTTCACCAACCCAGCTTGATTTATTCGGATACGTGTACCTACTAGATACGAAGTATTCATAATATTAACCGATCCACCACAATCATGCGATAAAAATGTTTTGTTGGCTGAACGAACACCGTTAGCATGTAAAAAGTTTTACGTCACAAAATTTATTTTGATATAAACGATAGAAAGGGATATATATATGTTACGGGTAATGCTAGAAAATGGAGTAAACCTATGTTTACCCGGGTTGACTTAGTATTACCTAAGCTTCTTGGGTAAAGTCCGAATAATAAGTAAAATAAATTTTAATTCGTCGTTTACCCATACTCACCTAGGTCTACCCAACTCTGTCTGGGTAATGTTAGATGTTGCGTAATTTTCGATCCATGTTCTGTTGGAGATACGGTAAGAGTCCAAATACCAGATGTCGATAGAGGAAAGGCGAGTTTCGGAACGTGCTTATGGCACTTGTAGAAAAAGCTGATGATCTGTATAGACTAGGAAATGAACGTGGTACTATTGAGGAAATGTTCTCATGCAATCAGTTTTTTGTGTATCATGATAAACTGATTGATATCGAAAATACATATCACCAGAAAAAAAAAGCTTACGAGAGCTTGCAAATGAACAGTCGCTTTCAGGGTTATAAAAGATGTAATTGCAAAACAAAATGTGCTACAAAGAAGTGTTCATGCAAAGCTGCAGGAAAATTTTGCAATTCAAAATGTCACAGTAGTCTATCTTGCTCAAATAAATAATTTCAATTTTAATAACAACGATCGGTAGTACTTTGAATTAATTGTCATACAAACTTTTAATATGTTTGTGCTATTAAATATATCATGTTTCAGCCCGCTATTAGTTTTTGGTTTTAAAGCTATTATGTTTATGCTCTTCAAGCGATTACGTTCGCCTTTGTATGTTTTTTAAATAATAAAAGTGTAACATGCCCTTGGATTTTCATTTCACTAATCAATTAGACAAATTTTTAACATTACCCATCCAGAGTTGGGTAGACCTAGGTGAGTATGGGTAAACCCCGAATTAAAATTTATTTTACTTATTATTCGGACTTTACCCAAGAAGCTTGGGTAATACTAAGTCAACCCGGGTAAACCTAGGTTTACTCCATCTTCTAGCTTTACCCGTAACATATACAAATCTATATTATACTAATAATAAAGCTAAAGAGTTCGTTTGTTGGTTTGAACGCGCTAATCTCTGGAGCTACCAGTTGGCTTGGAAAAATCTTTTTACATTTTATAGCCCATTTCTTGAGGAAGGCTATAGGTACGCTAAGCAAAAACGAAGTAATAAAGCGGGCAAGCGATGCGACGTTACGGGGTGGGTCAGGGGAACATGAAACACGCAACGAAGTCGCGTGTAGAATCTAGTATATATATTTGTAGATAAATACCACATCCAGTAAATCAATTTTAAATTACAATTCGCTGATTAAAATTTCGCAATCAATTCAATTTAGTCTTTTTTAATAAAAACCAAGCAATCAATGATTTATTTATTGCTTTTCGTATTGCTCATTTCAAAATACAGTTTTAATTTTCCGAATATGGCGGGCAGTATTTCTGAGCAATTTTTTTTCATCAGCAATTTAATTAAAAACTGATTGTAACGTACAGATATATAACCATTACGAGGTTCTTTTATCTCGTAATTCATATTCTGACAAAGAAATAAACTATTATTATTACTATTAAATTCGCTCTCATATAATGAGAGAGAATTTAATAGTAATAATAATAGTTCATTAGACTAGTGACGTCTAGCAATACCTTTGCTAGACGTCACTAAGCAGAGCATCTTTTGGCGTGTGGCAAATATCGGAACTAACGCCGCCATCTTGTTTTTTCAATACATTTAACAAAACAATTGCACAAATGTTTACTAACAGCGCCCCCCTGTCAACGCCATTTGAGCGCCAAAATACCCTTGTAGCAGTGGAGGTATTTTATTTTGTTATTTTCCTGTCGTACTTAATTAAAATTATCTCTTTGTTTTTTTTTTTTTTTCATACATACATTTCTTACCCCTTTTAATTTTAATGCTGTAGCGTCTTCATTAAGCAGCTGCGCACTGCGATTGCAAATAATATTTAAGACTTCTTCTATCTCTCCGATTTTGAATAGCATTTTACTTAGTATTCAGTTCAAAGCAAAAGCTTGAAAACTCTTATCTATATACGGTCTGTTCCAAAGTGTTCGATGAAAATGTAAGCAAATGGATCTGAAAACGTACCTGTGGATGCCAATTTGTAATGCCACTTACAAATTGAGTGCTTTGATTGGATAATAAAATTTAAATGCTAAAATCATAAATTCCATAGCCCGACCACTTAACTGACACGTTATCTGAGGAAGCTGCGCGGTGCGAGAGGGGTGATAGTTGTCACAAGTTGACGAATCAATGAGCTCTCGCAACACGTCACCACACCCCTCCCGCACCGCGCTGCTATCTCAAACCCTTTGTTCGGTACTGGACAGATTCTTGGATTGGACAGATTAGTTAGTTCGACAGATTCTCTGCTCGACTGATTCGTGGATTCGCCATATTCTAGCGTTCGACGGATTAGCTATACGGCAGAAGTACAGGTGAAAACAAAAACAAATAAAACGCACTTTAATTAAAGAACAAAAAAATCATATTTAACTTTTAAATATAAAATTAACCTTGCACAACTGTTTTAAACAATCAATCACGTTAACTTGTAATAGTTGTTGATTGGACGGA
Source organism: Amphipoea oculea (assembly GCA_945859645.1). Lineage (NCBI taxonomy): Eukaryota > Metazoa > Arthropoda > Insecta > Lepidoptera > Noctuidae > Amphipoea > Amphipoea oculea. Next base: position 11,666,208 of record OX243876.1, read on the forward strand.
CAAGGCACAGCACAAGAAAAGGTGGAAGAATATGGGGTAGACCATTGGCCAGCAGTGAGACAATATAGCCTAACTGAAAAAAAAAAGACGGGTTGCACTCCGGGAGTGCCAGCAGAAGTAAAAACTTGAATATAAACGTTGAAATAAATCAATTATTAATTTAATTAATATAACTCATTTTTTTTTCACTATTTCTGCGTCACTTTTTTCATTAATAGATGCACTTTGTTCAATTTCCATATTTTAAACACTTTATATACACGAATTTTACGAATACACAGCAGTGTGGCAACTACATAGACGTTCGAGCCATCAGCTGTCCGTCCATCCATCCACGTCCAGGTCACGTCACGTCACGTCACGTCACGTCACGTCCATCCATCCATCCATCCATCCATTGTCGTGTGTCACTTGGTTTACTTCGGTTGGCGCCGCCGTAGAAAGAGAAGGGGGGGGGAAATCTCTCCTGACGGTCACGTGTCCTGACGCGATGTCCTGACGCGAGTTTAGCATTTTTTACCCATTACAAAAAGTGTGCAACGCCGCTAAAGAAGTTTTCACTTCAAAAACTTGGGGAGTGGTAAAATTTAAAGTTAAAATTGTCTAAATACAGATGAATGTGTAACTAATTCCCTTTAGTTTGCGTAAGAATTTAACCTGAGCAGGGTTTGTTTACACTCCTGGAACAGATTATGACGTCTTTAGTGAGTAACCTAACTCCTAAGTAACAGGGATCTGACAGTTGCACTAATACAATGGTTCGCCACAATATCCTAAACCAATGAGTAATGTCAGTAACCGTAGTCTATTGACCATTCACACTTGATTGATGATAAAGCAATATTCAACGTCCAGAGCTTGATCTGTTTGCAATTATAAAACGATTGAGTGAATTCTATTGGTTGGTTCAGTATACTAGCAATGTTACCAATAAATTCTAATAGATGACGCTGTTAACCTTTCACGCTTGAATTTGATTTATCCATACTACGAGTAACTAAGACTACCTACTATAAATGCAAAACTAACTCTGTCACTGTATCTATCCAATTATTATCTTTTCACACCTACTCCGGTTGTACAGACGAAAGCACATCAAGCTACTACAATCTGTCGAATTTCTTTAATAGATTTTTTACTTTATCGCTAAAACATAAGGTTCAAAGTTGATTAGGAAAATTTGACAGTTTCGGGTAGCTTGATGTGCTGGCGTCTGTACCTAATAGGTAGCCTGGGACTTGGGGAAGGACATAAACTACTTTTAATTCTGGATATTTGTATTAAAAAATATGAAATACACGCAGACAACAGTTCGTGCACAGCAGCTGTTTAAAAGCACTTGCATAGATTGTTTTAGTCAATACCTACCAAGTATGTAAGAACCTACCTACATAATACATCGTGATTTAAGAGGAGTATTACAAAAATGCGCGTAGATGCATGATTTCCTTTGCTTAAACAATATCAATAAAAAAAATGATATTTTGATTTTTTAAGAAATAAAATAAAAGTACTATCACTGCGCCGGCGCCGGCGATGAGCACTCGCCATTGCTGGAGGCCTTATTTGATTGAGGTATCCACAGGCAAGCCCGGTTAAGGTATGATTCCAATCTCGGCAGCACGCAGCAGTGCTGTCGCAGCACTGCTGGTCCCCATATATTCTTTATTGGAATGTCGCGCAGTATTGCTGCCGTGCTCGGAATGTAATCTCATATGAACCCATAGAAAATGTATGAGGACCAGTAGTGCTGCGACCGCACTGCCGCGGCAGCACTGCTGCGTGCTGCCGAGATCGGAATCATACCTTTAAGCAGACGACCACCTCATAGGTTGAACTGCGAGATTTATTATTGTTAGCCTGTGATGTCCCACTCCAGGGAAACAACCTCCCTAATCCCTTTCCACATATCTCTGTTCAAAGCTGCTAAGGACCAGTTCTTATTTATTTATTTATTTAATACTTCAAGCACATAAATGTACAGAGGCGGACTTAATGCCATAGGCATTTTCTACCAGTCAACCTTTGGGTGATGCAGAGACAAACAGTGGTAGGTGCAATCATGAGCGGTGAATGCTGTTGCGAATCCCGCACCCCCGGCTATAGGTAGAGGTGGAACACCGCGGTGGTTTTAGCCGGTAAGAGTCCGGCATGCCCCTCTGTCACCCCCACGATAGAGGAAGTCCATGAGGATTTCCACCGCGAGAAAAAAAAAAAAAAAAAAGGTGCAATCATGAAAATTAAGGAATAAATATTTTAAATATAATGATACGCATAAACCTATAAAAACTATGAATATAATATATAACTAATTATATATAAATATAAGCACAAATATATATACATAAATACATGAATATACTGACTAACTAACTAAAAAGAAATAAGACAAACAATGAGAAAATATTACCGTTGTGATGATACTGCCAGCTTCTTGCGAATGTGCTCGCGAACCTTAACTTTAAAGGATAATCGGTTGGTTGCCATCCTGATCTCCTGAGGGAGCGCATTCCATAGAGAGATAGATTGAACGAAGAAGGAAGAGTGAATGAAGTCTGTGCGGTGAGTGGGACATTGAAGAAGACGATTGTGTGATGAGCGTAGATTTCTATTGTGGTTGGCGCAAATGTACTGAAAATGGGGGGCTAGATAACCAGGGGAAGACGGAGAATCAAGAAATGAGAACAAGGTTGTCAGCGCCCTTAGTTCTCTACGTTGGCGTATGGGCAACCACTTTAGAAGCGACCGATGCGCAGAAACATGATCATATTTACGCAGATTGAAAACGAATCGAATGCAGTTATTGAGAAGACGGTCAAGTTTGTTGAGGAGATCTGCATTCAGGTCATAGTAGCACACATCACCATAATCGATGATAGGGAAAATAAGGGACTGCACAAGCATTGTCTTCGTACTTGATGGTAATAAATTTTTCAAACGGTACAGAGCCCGCAGCGAACAGCAACTTATTGAAGGAGTCCAGCTCATCCCGCCATCTCCGTCTGGGCCTGCCACGATGTCGCTTGCCATTAAGAGGGACCCATTGGGTCGTAAGTTTGCCCCATTGTTCGTCTGACATGCGGCAGATGTGTCCAGCCCAGTTCCATTATAGCGTGGCAGTTTTCCAAGATACATCAATTTTTTTTTTAAATATTGCTGAATGGGCACGCCCTTGTCCTCGATCACGCCTATTATAGTTATCTTTGTGATGGAACGGATGGTCGTAATCCTAACCCGGTCTGTTAGTTTGATACCCAGAATACTCCATTCCAATACTGCGAGAAACCATTTATAAAAAAAAGATGCGCGCTCAGTTCCGAAATGTAAGAGGGCTCTTATAAAATTGCCTAAATTACCGGTTACCGGAGCCACACATCTGCTTGATCGTTTTTTACGCCTGTATCTTTTGAGAGCGGGTAGTAGGTAACCAAAGTTGCCTATCTTCAATTTATTTTTCATGAAATTGACAAGACTTAGGTATACAATAAAAACAATATGAGTAACTAAATGATATTTCCAAACTTTTTGCAGAAACACAAAATATTAAAATTTTCTTGATAAAAAAAAATTGGCGAAATTGCTTCTAATTTTCACGTATTTTCGATTTTCATATTTGTTACATTTGACAACATACATCTATCGTGGAAATCACACCGGATTTCATGACATTATAGATATTTAGATTATGTTCGATGTAGAACATCACTTACTGGCTCATGAAAGAGCTTATGAAAGGAAACCTGCCTTTAACACTCAAGCGAGGAGTTATGGACATGTGCATCCTACCCATTTTGACCTATGGATTCCAAATATGGTCTTTGACAAACATTCAAATGTTCAAACTCAAGGTTTGCCAACGTGCAATAGAGCACAGTGTTCTAGGCGTCAAATTGACAGACCATATTCGCAACACCACTTTGCGCTCCAAAACGCAGATTACTGATGTTGCTCAAAAAGCCGCTAAGCTGAAGTAGGACTGGGCTAATCACGTCTGCCGTATGTCTTAAGGACCTGTGCGTCAAAATAACCAGTCCTGACACGACTAGAAGTCGTCGTGACGGACCCCGTGGAAGATGGAGGGACGAGCTGGAGAAAACAGACGACTAGTGGTCCACTTTAGACATGGATCGAAAGAGCTGGAAATCATGGAGTGAAGCTTTTGCCCAGCAGTGGGATAATGCAGGCTAACAGATAGCAGTAATAGTAAAAGTAGGGCATCAAATTCGGAAAACCTTTCGACGGTCAAAAACTCAAAACAATTGTTTCAAAACCTTATCACTCGGGAACTACGATACAACTTTTTCCAACTCAATAAAATAATACGGTTTACAAAGTCCAACAATAAAATTGTAAAATTAATTCAAAATAGAATAACAATTTTCTACAAGGGCAGTACAGCAACCAGGCAACTAGTAGCAAATAATAATTCATAAACTCCTATTACGTTAGTCCATGTTTTCTAGAAAATTACGTTTTTATATAAGAGGCGGGCCCCACAAATCCTTCTGGAATATTGAAGTTAATCCGGGTTAAATAACTTTTAAAAGCTGTTTAATCCATACAGCAGTTTGCTGCGGCCAACTAAGAAGTTAACTCTCTGCTTCAGCGCTTATTAAATTCATTATATGCTGTAAGAAAAAAGTGCAATTAGCTACAAGAGAAGCTTGGGTAATGTTGTACCCTAACTAGTTCAGAACGCTTTTTATCCAATATCTTGGGTTTTGTTCGCTGAGCAACTTCAAGTCTGTTAATAACTTCTTCATTGAAGTGTTCGCAATGAGCGGTTTTTATAAGGAAAATGACTGGTTATGTTTCTTGGTGTTTTGTAACGTCAAAGAAAAATAATTGATTTCAAGTGGGCCATTAAAAGGTAATGGGCACTTTAGAACGTTAAATTTTACAAGAAAATAGAATGTTTGGTATGGAGAAAAATGGGCAAGAAACTCCATAGATACTCTTTTAAATTTTTAACTTGCGTACATCTTGTTGCAAGATGTTTGAAATAACCGCTCTGAAAGTTTAAAGTTTTCAAACATCTATGCAACAAAAAGATGAAAGCAAGTTAAAAAATGGATGTCACGTGATCAACTTGGAAGTTAATATCCCAGAAACGTGACAATTTACGGGGTTTATTTTTATAATGTTTTCTGTTTGTATTGATGTCAGCTATCGATTTATATACATAGATTTCATGCGTGGCCACGATATTGAAAAAATAAAAATAAAATGGCGAGACAGTAGGTAAGTATGCCATATAAAAATTTTCAATCCCCTTTATTATGTGAAACGATTTATTCAATTAATTTTCTATATCCGATTCAGGATGGATACTGTTGTTCTAATCACTATCAAGATTCCGATCGCTGACGTCATCGTATCAAGTCAGAGACGGGCAGTGTGTGTCCAGTTAACCAAATGTATTGACACACAACGGTATGGAGTCATACATTATACAATACAGCACTTACGAATGGTGGAGACAACAGGGCTGTGCCTGACGCGGTGGCCGTTTCAACTATGCAAATTAATTGCTTCACCACATACACTATGCCAAGGACCGCAGACCTCATTTCTAGATTATAAAGCTAGGACAAATTTATAAAAGCATCGGTAACTAGTTTTTCACACATCTCACATTCATGATGCACCCGACACATTTATAATTAATAATATTATTAATAGAATTTTTTTATATTTTTAAATGTTTTTATATTTATAAATATAATTTACCTATATGTATTTAGGTATTAAATAAAGGAGGGAATAATATTAAAAAATAAAATAAAATTTTAACTTACCATTTATTTATTTAATCATTTATGTATACGCATAAGAAGAAAGATAAGAAGAAAGGAACAGAAAATACGTACAGTCAACAAAAGAGATAACTATACAGGATCGTCGGATGTGGTTGAAGTTTAGTAAGAAACCGATGGATGTTGTCGACTGAACTTTAATTTGATAAATGAGCTCTTTGTTTTCTATTAATAAAATAAAATAAATAAATATGTATTATTATATTAAGTACACTACGCCAAGGATAAGCAAGGATCTAAGTATGCATACACACGAGCGACATGCTTCGACGGCAGAGGCAACTGCAACCGGCGACGCGTGGCCTGTCACCGACACCGTACTCAAATACATGAGCGGCATGTTGTCGGCGGCAGTCGCCGACGCATCGTCGGTTGCAGTTGCTTCTGTCGTCGACGCGTGTCGCTCATATGTATGCACACGTATACCTATTGGGCTTCAGGGCATAAACCCATAGTTAGGCGGCCATTCTCCTTTTATAAAAGCTCCGGTAAGCAGTGTTTGAATATTTTAGTAAGTTTATAGGCGTTTTAGTTAGTCTATTTGTTAAATGCAAATTAGTTGAAATTTGTCTTTTCAGACTCGGGCAACCTAGTTTTATGCAAGAACTAAGATGTGGATAGCGCGCTGTAACTCGGCACGAAATGTTTGAATAGAAAAGCAAAAAGTGCTAGCCGTTTATTCTTTGTAAGTGTAACATTCAAAATAATGTCAACTTATAACAATATTTCTATGTTAATCATCACCACTTCTGCCACTTTTTTGCCAATTACATAACATAACATCACGCCTGTAATCACCAAAGGGCTAGGCAGAATTGTATCTATAGTACACATTTTAATATATTTTTGCCAATTAGTAGCAATAAAACTAATATATAGTATAGTATACAAAGGCATTAGAGCAGTGGTGGTCCAGTGATAACGGCAACGACTTGCGAGTTGTAGATCGTAGGTTCGAACTTTGACAGGCGCTCTACTTTGTTAAATAATTTAGTAAGTTATTTCATCACCACTGCTCTCAAAACGGTGAAGGAACATCTTGAGGAAACGCGCATGTCCTAGAACCAAAAATTCGAAGACATGTGACATGTACCAACCCGCACGTGGAGGATTACAGCCCACTCCCTCTCACCGAGAGGAGGCCCGTGCCCCAGCAGTATGAACATTATAGGCTGATTATGTTATGTATACCAAGATATTTTAAATTATTAATTTATGTAATGTCAACTGACGAGCCAATTATAATCCTTAAAACCAAAAAAGTATCACTAAATTACCTAACCGACTTTACTGAAACTAACGCACCAAAAACCGAAACCGCCCGAGTGGCCCAAATGTAAAACGGCATATTTTTTTTTTGTTCGTGTGAAAATCATAAATTTTCAACTCAACGCTTCTACCTCCCAGTCTTCCGCTCTCAGTGCAGGCGAAGCCGTGTTTATTAATTATTCTACATGCATTTAAAGCAAACATGCAAACTTTGCAAACAGGAAAGCGAATTCGAAAATGTGAGAAATTCGCTGTAGTTTGATGCTGGGATTCTGATTTTGGATTTTCTTGGCAATAGCACTGATCTTCTCAGTAAAATATTGCGAAAAGTTACTAATAAATACGAATGGAAACTTAATGAAAACAAGACAATCTATAATAATAGGGTTGTCCTTGGGTGCACTAGCATAGTGCATACAGGGATAATCGTCGGTTGGTGCCTCCTCATCATTTAAAATTAAAATTGTCTAAGGGGCCTCTGTGAGTTGGCTTTGGCCTCTCGAACGCCTTCCAAAGGTCCGGGACCCGAGGCTCCCGAGAAATGTCAAAGACAGTTTAAAATAATAAAGCTCTGAATGTACCGTTTGGATTTGAGAAAATCTTTTTGCGTTTGATAGCCCAATTCCTGAGTAAGGCTATAAGGCTACTTACCGTTACGCTAGGACTCTCAGGAGCCGAGCAAAAACAAAAAAATCAGAAAGAATGCTGAGCGAAAATGAAGTAACAGCGGGAGCAGGCGATGCGATGCGACGGGGTGGGTCGGGGGAGCTCACGAAGAAATTTCACACGGACGATGTCGCGGGCAGAAACTAGTACACAAATAAAGAGACAGCAGGAGATAAAACATAGCAAGGCAGATAATTTTCTTTATAAAAAACGAAACTTTATACAATTATGAATTCTTCGTCATAACATCTGTTAATAATATTAAATCACAAGTTCACCATCTTATAACGGAAAAATTTGGGACAGACCCTCACATAAATTGGCTAACTCTTCAATAAATCTCAGCTATGGAGAATTCATCTCAGAAATTTAGAAGTTTGAAGGACGGATGGGCAAGGATCTGGACGTGTTTATTGGGGTTCCCGATAGTTTATCTTCCTTTGAAGACTAAGAACACTATCCTGCTCATATGTCCATCTAAGTTGCTATATAAAAAATACATTTTTTTTTTTCGATAAGAAAAATCGTATGAGATTGAACTTCTATGAAAAATAAATATCTGCAGAATTAAGTCTGGACGTACCAGCGCAGCGAGAAAGTATATGAAAATACCTTTAACAGAAATATAAAAATTCGCTGAACAAAAAGCTGTACTAGCGCGGCTGAAACAAGAAACTTACAACGTTATATAGAACGTCACTGTTTGCCGCGTTCTGCAAGTTAGCTCACTGTGCTTGCTAATTAAAACCACGTAAAATCATATTCTGTATTTGTTGCGGTATAATATCGTATAGTACAAATATAGGGGATATTATTAATAGAAACAAATGTGGGCAGGAAATAAATGAATGTTCACTTATTTATTGTACTGCATGAAGCATTCGTTTGTTTTCAATACGCTTTTGTGTTTAACATTATGTGAGTATTAGTTTGATACGTTTTACTTTTTATTTCCCGCGACTTTGCCCGTATACATTATACAATTTCAAGCCTGACCACACACACCCGCACTAGGTTAAAAAAAATGTTTTATTTGAATACGATACGAGCCATCCCAGCTTTGCACGGTTTTACAACTTGTCAAAACATCGGGATTTCTTTAATATTAGGTTACTATTAATTTATTTTTTATTTACTTACATTTACCGGGTCCATATTGGCTCAACTAAAGTTCTTTACCCGAAATTGTTCTTCCTAACGATTTGTAATCCGAATGATCACTCTTCCTAAAATTTTTCATACTAAAGTTTTCATTCATACTATTTGTAGTGCTACCGGCGATGTTCATAACACTCATGTTTCCGAAAATTGTAATCAATAATATCATTAATGTAAATATTTTAAACTCCTACTGTTTTTTATCATAACGCTTTTATCCCTAAACATAACTACCATAATATTTTCATGGCCTGGGAGTTTATACGGGTAAGTAATATATGATATAATTACAAAACCTCTAATATTTACAAGATATAACAACTGAACCTATAATTTTATTTGATATAATGAGCAGTTAATATAATAAACGATTGATATAATTTTAATGTAACTAATTTCTATAAGAATAACAGACAATTAATATAAAATCGTTTGATATACCACTCAATAGACATACTCGTAAAACCTATATGATAAACACTTTTTTTTTCATCCTATGTCATCCTATGTCGACGGAGCCCCGCTTCGCGGGGCCCCTATTTCTGTGTAAAGGGTTTAAAGTAACCTAACCAAACCGAACCTCGGGGTGCCCTTCGCTCGCCCTTGCATCCTATGTCGACGGAGCCCCGCTTCGCGGGGCCCCTATTTCTGTGTAAAGGGTTTAAAGTAACCTAACCAAACCGAACCTCGGGGTGCCCTTCGCTCGCCCTTGCATCCTATGTCGACGGAGCCCCGCTTCGCGGGGCCCCTATTTCTGTGTAAAGGGTTTAAAGTAACCTAACCAAACCGAACCTCGGGGTGCCCTTCGCTCGTTTTTGCATCCTATGTCGACGATCTAAACAAAAAAGATATGACTTTGAATAATAGTGTAAAAGATGGTTATGTTGTGTGTGTAAAGGGTTTAAAGTTACCTAACCAAACCGAACCTCGGGGTGCCCTTCGCTCGCCCTTGCATCCTATGTCGACGGAGCCCCGCTTCGCGGGGCCCCTATTTCTGTGTAAAGGGTTTAAAGTAACCTAACCAAACCGAACCTCGGGGTGCCCTTCGCTCGTTTTTGCATCCTATGTCGACGATCTAAACAAAAAAGATATGACTTTGAATAATAGTGTAAAAGATGGTTATGTTGAGAAAATATAGGAAAACAAATAAAAGTATAATAGATGTTTATTGCTACTGACATTATGAAGTTGAATGATTCGGAATTATGAACATTACAGACAGAGTAGTTAGGAATTGTGATTGTTAGGATGAAAAATGTTAGGAAGAACATTTTCGGATTTCCAATTATCGGAGTTGAAAATTTAGGTGAACTTTGGCGCACCCACATTTACCATTACAGGATATAACCCAATGCAATTTTTAATTAAAAATATTTTTAAATGATTATGAAAACCGCATCAAAATCCGTTGCGTAGTATAGAAGAAACAAACAGACCCGAAAAACGGTAGATTAGCAGGAATGTAAGTGGCTGAATATTTTTCAAGAAGAAACCTATCTTTTTTTATCAACTTTACGAGTACTATCACTTGTTTAGATGTTATTTATGAGTATTAATATTTATTTATCCTTATCAGAGCCATTTATAATTCATCCTTCTCGCCTTTTACTTTACCAGATATAATAAAACACAAATTCGTTGCAAATAATGTGTCATCTCGAAATAGCAAAAGTATCTTCGGCGGTTATCAAATAATCTTATTTTAAGTTATGTTGTTTACCGCATGATGATTTAGATTGTATCAACATACCTATATCTTAACTTAGTTCCTGAACATCCACAGACGAACACGAAGAATCATGATAAAATATGGCGTCCATTTAGATATTTATGCAGATTGTCGTTTGTAAGAGAAAACGAAACAGTGGCCTCAAGATAAAAACAAAAAAGAGAATACGATAGAGATCAAAGTCCACAGTTACGCCACAAAAGTATGGGTTATCGAATTTTCCGACCGATTCTCGTCCGCCAGTGCCAAGAAATTCGAATTTAAAACTCAAGCCATATTAATGCAAAATACTTTTGCTGCGGCAGCTGCCAGTGCGCTGGGTAATTTACAAAGATTGTAAAGTTGGGGGAGGTCTCTTCGATTGACTGTTAGCCTTCGAGGCAGCAGCTTGACGTAATTTTTCACAATTCTAACGACATTGCCTTGTGATTGCGCTACCGTAATCTACTACAACAGTCAAAGGAAAAAGGAAAGAAAATTTTTATTATTTGTGCCAGTACATTAACTATGACTGTCTTGTGTTATCCTTTGGCCTCGAGCTACACGCTCAAGCGACACGCGTCTTGCGACAGCGACTGTGGAGAAAACAAAATAATTAGTTAGGTGAAGACAAAGTAAATTATTTGAATTAACGAAGTGGTTTAGAGCGTGATCACCACGACATGACTTACGGAGTGACGATATGGCACGTATTACCTCGCGCAATGGAATCAGGTGACTATAAGTACCATATAGCTTACAGGGTCACGTCTTCAGAGCGTGGGCGACAGGCGTGCGCGGTTTGACAAGTCGTATCATGCCACGAAGACGCGCGCGCAGGTCCCTTGACGTAAATCGCGCCGCAAGTCGCACTCCCCGAGTTCGTGAACGGTGCCTTATACTAGTAGGTACGTACAGTCAAAGAAACCTAGTGCTCTCGAACATTTTTTCTCCGTGGCAAAGTAAGTAAGCGTGAGTAACGTATAGAGTGTGACAAATACTGTTATCCTCCTGGGAAATTAGCATCGTATGGGAACGGCTTTACAGAATCCTAAGCTGCAACCTTACCTAGAACAAAGAATCTCGTTGCAGTTCCGGAAAATTAATGAGAAAGAGGATTCTACTCTGTTTTCTTTCAGGCTCTTTGTCTTTTAAAAGAAGTAAGTAAAGGTTCTTTTAATTTTTGTAACAATGAAATGTTGCTCTTTTTTTCCTTATTAAAGTTCATTTTCTACAACGGTTGAATAGGCTGGTGGATAAAAATCTTAATACAAAGAACAGTCAAAGACTTACCCCCTTACTAATAAACCTATTATATCAGATCAATAGTTAGACACCGATTTCTCTCTTTCAGTAATCAGTCATTTGACTTTCTAAAGAAGAAGACAAAGCGTTGTATAACTATACAGACGTTATACAAAGTTTATTAGTAAAGGGGTTACTAGATTTCCTTAAAAGTCTGGCGAAAGCAATTTTTTGTACTTTAAATCCAATAGCATAAATAACAAAACAATGAGAAATTAAGGCGCTTCGAAAACGTAAGACAAGTAAAACCTTCAGTTTTTTGTCAAACAGTTAGGCGTATTGGTACATATTACAAGCCAAATATTTTTTTACGTATTATCAAATGTTCAAAAAAAAAGACCTATTCAAAAATATTTCATAAAAATAAAAATGTACCTATCTTGATAAGTTAATAATCGTCAAACAGTTGTCAAAAAAATTTCAGTATTGGTTCGCATAATTCACAAAATTTTGAGCGTAAACTAACCTATTTTATGTAATGATAATATAGCGAATTCAATCAAGTCGTGCATTATTTTCATCATCATCATTTCAGCCGAAAGAGGTCCACCGCTGGACATAGGCCTCCCCCATGCACATCCACTTCGACCGGTTCTGTGCTTCTCGCATCCAACGGGTTCCTGCGGCCTTCACAAGGTCATCGGTCCACCTTGTGGAAGGCCATTATTTTCATATTTAATTAAAACTACAAGCCTACTTTCATTTTGGTGGTCATTGCATTCAAAAGCATCGCTGTTTTGAACACTATTTGTTGCCGCGATTCGCTATTGTCAATTACCTAAAAATTTGCTTCTTACCGCTCCTTATTCAATTCCACAAGATAATTCCATGAAATGGATTCCTTAAAACACACGAAAGATTATGTCAAAGACCATACACGAGCGGTAGGAAAACAATGTTTTTAGGGTTCCGTACCTCAAAAGGAAAAACGGAACCCTTATAAGATCACTTCGTTGTCCGTCAGCCAAGACCCTTTTTCCTAGGAACGCGTGGAGTTATCAAGTTGAAATTAATATCAAATATATAGCCTGCTGCAGTCTCTTGAATCAGTGAAAAAATCAAACTTCTATGTCAACGCAATCAAAAGATACGGGCGTATATGTTCCGAAATCAAAACCTATAGGATACTTCCCGTTGACCTAGAATCATAAAATTTGGCAAGAAGCAATGCCATGTACCTAGCGCAAGTAAAGTAAAAAAATCCGAAAACCGTTAATTTGTAATTACATTACAAAAAAAATAATTTCAAAACTATTTACATACAAAGTACGAAACCCTCGGGGCGCGAGTCCGACTTGCACTTGACCGTTTTTTTTTATAAACTGTTCTTTTTCTCAGGGACTTGTGATTAAAATCCTGATCACGTCTTTGTGCTGCCGTTGGAGACGTGTTATTCCAAGTTATTAACTCGAATGAACGTCGACGTTTTAATTTAAGTCCTGGGCAGCTAGGAAATTTATAGATATACATAGATTTAGACTGCAAATGAGTCTTCGGAAAGTTAATTCAGAATCATGAAACTGCATGAGCAGTGGGTAATAGGACGTTGCTAGAAAGTTTAATTAGAACTCTCTGACACCTCTAATGAGCTATCTTATGGGTGCACGTATCAGCTGTTTCTCTCTTAGCAGCAACTTCATTGAATGGGTCTCACTGAATATCGGGGTCAACCTTAAATTATTTTCAATTTGAGACTTTTTATTATTTCATATTTAAACAGAAATAAAAAAAAATTTAATTCCAATGTTGCGAACAATAAAAAAATGTCCCCAAGGCAGATCACAGTTCTGCCCCGTACAATATCTTATTTGAATTAAAAAAAGATTGGAATTTATTCCACTTACCTACCGCTTTCCTTTGTTTTCCGCTGATTATTTTCTTCAAGCCTCCGCGTCGAAGATAACGAGCCCTCTTTCAAGGTGCCTCATTTCCCAGTAGGTTTGTTATTTTTAATTTTAGCCCACCCACTTTATTTCAGACCGCGCTTAAGGAGTTACCACCTCAGATTAAATTGTGTATTCGTTTATTTCAGGCACATTTTAATCGGTGTTAACATTTTGACTTCACAATTAATTGTTTAGTACAATAATAATTACGACGTCGTAAAAACACCTTTGGTGCTTCGGTTAAACTGTCCGTTTGGCCAAAATTTTATTAGACTATAAAGTATCTACGTTACTGTCCTAAATAATGATAATTTCAATAATTATGAACAAGTTTTAGGACTCAGAAATTTCACTGAAAGGAAAGTGAAATAAATAAGACGGGTATTCATGATGGTTAGCATAAAAAGCTTTTACAAATTGTTTTGAGCATCAAAGCCGCTGAAACTAAAAAGTAAATTACCCATTAGTAATGAGTATCTTTTATGTGAGGACAAAAGGAAGGTAACGATGTGATCTACTTATCACAGTCACACTTTTCAAGAGTACCTACTGAGATGATATTCCACGCAAGCATGCGTGGGATTAAAAATACGTGACTTCCCACATATCCTGATTCGCCCTTTAGCACGGAAAACCACGAGGAATATCGTATTATAAATAGTATATCTTTTGTAGGTTACACTATTATTTTGTCGTGAAAATAAGAAGAAGGCTGAAGGATGTTGTGCGATTTTCAATACAGAGGCTTACATGAAGGTGCTTTTGGAATATTAACACTAACTTTATAGGTAGAAGTTTGATTATGTTTCAAACTACTACTTTGCTGTTGTAATTTATTGTTTTGACAATTAATTTAAAATAACAACATACTCGTAGAATATAGAACTAGGTACTAGTAGTCAATTTATTGATAATGCCCAATACATTGATAACGGCATTTTTAATAGGCAAATTGTAATAATAATATAGTAATAACATAAAAAGCGCACAAATCAAAGACACCTAAAACCAACTTTATATTCATTGGGACACCGTTCCACAGAGTATTATTTAGAAGTACATATAGTCCAGCAACAGAATCCAAAGATTTAGGTCTGGAATAAGTGGTATAGTTAATATCAAAACAGCACAATCATGACTCGTTTTATTTTGGAAAATATTTGACAGATCCTGTGACCAACCGCGCGCGAGCTGAGCGAAGCGAGCGGTGCGGTTTAAATTTATTTTTCATTTCATAAACACATTGCTTCAACATTATCAAGTCAAGTGTTGTTCACACTTGACTTGAGTTGATTAAAATGTTGTAGACTGCTTCCGATATTAATTTTGTTGATAGGCACTTTTCATAAAATACATACTCCATGTTGGGTACGTTAGAAATAGAACTTGGAATTAATCAGATGATGGGTTATCGTAATGTTATTTTTAACCAACTTTAAAAAAGGAGGTTCTGTATTCGACCCGTATGTATGTATGTATGTATGTATGTTTGTATGTCCGCGATTATCTCAAAAACTACTGAACCGATTTTGATAATTCTTTCATTAGTGTGATCTACATACTTTCAGGAAGGTTTTAGTATATAATACATTAGGTAATTATTCTTATGTACGAAGTTATATGCATAAATGTACTGCATCTCCGGCATTTCTATGCGAATTTTGATGATTCTTCGAGTTGTGTCTTCAATTCTTCAATGCACTAGTGTTAATTGAATTTATGTGGGGTAGGTACAACTAAAAAAAGAAAAATAAAAACTTTTTTACAGAAAAAACAACCGACTTCAAAAAAAAAAAACACTACAAAGTGAAAAAACTTTTTTACAAAAAAAACAACCGACTTCAAAAAAAAACACTACAAAGTTAAAAATAACTTTAATTTCGGAAGTCGGTGTCGTTGGTTCAGCATTTTCGTTATTTGACACCGACTTCCGAAATTAAAGTTATTTTTAACTTTGTAGTGTTTTTTTTTTGAAGTCGGTTGTTTTTTTTGTAAAAAAGTTTTTTCACTTTGTAGTGTTTTTTTTTTTTGAAGTCGGTAGTTTTTTTTCTGCTACACGGGACGGAAAGCAATAATTAAAACAAACATCGCGATTTATTTGCCAAAAATTTTAACAAATATGAGTTTATGGAAAAGTAACTTTAAATCCTACAAAATAAAGTTCAGTTTACAACTTCAAACATTTTTATAACTTTTTCAATAGTGCTACTCACTCTGAAATCAACTTAATTCCCATTAAAATAAAGTTTATATTTCTTTAACTTGATACAAACATAAAGACACGCCTTCTTCCCATGGGGGTAGGCAAAAACTACAGAACGCCATTTGCTACCAATCACGTACTCCTTTTGCTTCGTCTGGTTATACACGGTTGCGAGTACTACGCACCTGACCTTTCAAAAGAACATCACCAAAAAGGTGATATGTCATTCCGGGGCGACTGTTTCATTCAGTTTATGGAGAGTAGAGGTTACGAGAATTCTCTGTTGTGAAAAAGTGTCCGTTAAACTGCGTTAAATTAGGTTGGCGCCACAGTACCAACAGGGTAAAGGCGGAAACAGACTTATGACACGCCACGTTACGCGACATCAATGAAGCTTACTCATTGGCCACATTTTTCGTCTCGTTGAGCTATTTTCGTCATTTGGCCAATAAGTAAGCGTGGGTTGGCGTCGAGTGTTACAAGTGTGCAGAGGCCTATTTCTCACAGCAGTAATTTTAGGTTATGTTAACAAAATTATATTGGATTATTTAAATAGTTGAGGTTTGGTATACTGGGCTATCACTAACTACTCTAGCCACTAAAAATATTAAAGTTTCTAACTCGGTATACTTCAATCCGGCAACAACTGCTACATTCACACCATACCCTTTGCCTACGCTAGCGCCATTTTGGACGGTTTTTGAACTGTTATTTACTGCTTAGAGCTGGACAGTTTTTTAACTTTCCCCCCATATGAGACGGTTCTCCTTACCTCTAACCTCCACAATTCAGTTTTTAAAATACTAAATACTAGCCTCTGCCCGCGACTTCGCTCGCGTGAAATTTCTGGTTCCCCCGACCATCCCCGTCGCATCGCATCACCTACCCGCGCTATCACTTCGCTTTCGCTTAGCGTTCTTTCTGACTTTTTATTCTTTTCGCTCGGCTCCTAAGAGACATAGCGTGATGTTAAATAGCCTATAGCATTCCTCAAGAATTGGGTTATCAAAATGTAAAAAGAGTTTTTCAAATCCGACTAGTAGTTCCAGAGATTACCCCCTACATACAAACTTACAAACTTTCAAACAAATTTTACCTCTTTATAATATTAGTATAGATATTCCCTATAATATTATTTTAGGTACGATAGCCCGGTAACAAAACAAGTGTACGCTAGTTTCTTATTCTGTTCAAACTCCGTACTACGCTAGGCCAGTTCAAGGTCAAAGTGCTAACCACTGACGTTTACCCT
The DNA here is from genome assembly GCA_945859645.1 of Amphipoea oculea. Classification (NCBI taxonomy): domain Eukaryota; kingdom Metazoa; phylum Arthropoda; class Insecta; order Lepidoptera; family Noctuidae; genus Amphipoea; species Amphipoea oculea. The sequence continues at coordinate 11,683,471 of OX243876.1, forward strand.
TATAGGTCTCACGGTGCATAATGAATTGCTACTAAAGTAAGTACAGTGAGCAACAAAACTCGATTAACACTCTCATTTTTACATATTGCTAAATTGACAACAATTTTTTTCAATAAACTTCTGTCTAGCTTTTCACATAACAGCAAAGAGTTTATATTCTAAAAATTGTACTTCTGCTGCAATTTTGAACAAATATTTTGCTCAATAACTAAGATTAAAAAAAACTGAAGTGTTAATCGACTTTTTTTGCTGTCTGTACTATTACAAATTAATACTATTTATGCTCGTAAGTTATTTATTTTGACATGATTCATATTGTTCACTTACAGTTTAGGTACTTGAGCTGGTTAACGACAAATAATTTGTCACTGTCGAGCATTGTCGAGCTCATCGCTACTAAAAACCGGCGTAGTTTCAGATTTCTTGCTACGAAATACTGTTTGTGTTCCTACCGTATTTTGGTTTAGATGATTATTCATTAATCACCAGATGAATTGAAAGTACGAAGGAATGGATGAATAGAAGAATAAGTAAACTGTATATTTTATGTTTTGATACTGACGTTGGAATCACTTATCGTTCCCTGAATTCTGTAAGTACTGCAAGTGTTTTGCAATTTGCAGGCTAAGTGTTCATAGTTAAAAGTTGGACTCGAGCAACTTTTAACATAAACAAGGAAAAAAATAAACAAGACATTGTTCGCATTTTCTTGCTTCTGCAATTTTCTTCTCATTAGAGTGAGTAGATCATTTATTCAATACTTATTCGTTTTTTATCCTTAAATATAGTGATACTAAAACAGAATACTACTAATAATATATTATAGTCCTGTATAATATGAAGATAGTTACAAATAAGATAAACAATGATTCATAGCGACCACAAACTGTTATTAGCATCGCAACCCGGATATTAATTTATAAACAATAGTCCACAATCTATGTCGTACAATAGCCTACGACCCGAAAACCGAATCTGGGCCAAATCTTGAAGCAAGGAATTTCACTACAATAGGTACCAATGGAACGTTAATGGGCTGACACGTACAGAGCAAAACTATCGTCAGAAAGAAACAAGGGGTTGTCGTTACTCGACAATTCTAGGAGTTTTGGTAAACCAAATTAGCTATTAGGTACATTGAACAAAACAAGGGTGATAGATATAGTTGAAATTACTTTAATTAAATTAACGAAACCAGATGATGTAACAGATGACCATGTCGTGAAAAAGTGCCTTTCCATGGCTACAAAGAACAGGGGAAGAGGAAGACCTCAAACCACACGGATGACGAAGGTCCAAAAGGACATGACGGAGATGGGACTTACGGAAAATGAGGCACAAGGCCGAAATAAATGGCTTCGCATGATTAGGAAAGCCGACCCTGCGTAGCGGGAAAAGGCAAGGCCAAAGAAGAAGAAGAGATGATGTAACGGAATTGTTTAGTTAGATAATTTTAATCTAGTTGATCTTTAGAGTATTTTTTGTATAAAGAGGAAGGCAGTCGTTCTATGCATGATAAAGAAAAACATTGTTTTTTTAAAACACAGTCTACACTAACTACACGATTCTCGCCCAAAAATGAAGTTAAAATGACCTGGCACATGTTTGTAACAATAGAAAATAATTTACTGTGTAAATTATGCAAACTAATTATTCATTAATAAATATATTTTGCAAATTATCCGTTCTAACTTTATGGTCAGCTTAAATTTAGTCAGGACGAATACCTATTCTTTTTGAGCAGTGGTGGCTAAGTGGTATTGGCCACGAGTTACAAGAGGTCGTAGGCTCGAACCCAGACATGCGCTTTACTTTGTGTAAATTATTTCATCATCACTGCTCTCAAAACGGTGAATCAAAACATCTTGAGGAAATCGGCATGTCCTGGAACCAAAAAAATCGAATACATGTGACATCTACTAACCCGCACTGGGCCAGCGTGGTGGATTACGGCCCACTTTCTTTCATTTAAAAAAATGTTTTTTTTTGTTATAAGTACTGTATAAGCTTTCATATGCTATTATGCATTTAGTAAAAAGCAGTTATTTTGACATGACTAACAAACACTTCAATTTTATTTATTTGTTTATTATAATATATAGATGTAAAAACTAAACCCATTTTTCATAAACCACTGATTGTCCAATACCAATCAAAATAGGTACTAAAAACTTCAAAACAAATCGTGATTTCCAAACTACGAATGTATCAATGAATGCAGAATGAAAATAGACTTGCAAAATGACAATAGCATTCAACTGAATCGGAATCAAAACGTCGACCATTCCGAGCGAAACCACAGGAAATAATCTTCTGTCTGTAAACAATGCATAGACTTGCTGAAATCATTGATATGCAACTCACAATGGGAATATGCAAATCTTTGTAGATATTTAAGTATCTATAGTTTTGTTCATCGATGAAAGAAAACATCGTGAGGAAACCTGGACTTATCTATACTAATAATAAATCTGAAGAGATAGTTTGTTTTTTGTCCGTTTGTTTGAGACCGCTTATCTCTGGAACAACAGTCGGATTTGAAAAAATATTTTTGCATTTGATAGCCCAATTCTTGAGGAAGGCTTCACGCTGCAAATGTTGGAAGCAGGCGGGACCCATACCATTTTTATTATATTTTCAAATTCAAATAGGTCCCGCCTGCTTCCAACATTTATTTAATTTAAAATGGGCTTGTTTTTAGTTTTTTCAGTTTTTTTTACTTCAGATTTTTACCGCAGTCGGGATTTTTAATTCCTTTTTATTTTTTTAAGGTTACTTCTTGGAAAGATTTTCACGTCCAGTCAACAGTGTATTAACGAATTCAGATTTTAAGAATAATATCTAACCAATAATAACAATTATTATAGCTTAATAATTCTGTAGTTGCTTTTATTATTATAACCACAAATAATATAGATCTGTGCGTATTTTATGATGCGGACAAACCGCAGTATTGTGACGTTGAGCGGTTGACGTACGTTAGTGGAACCAGTGTAATGTGGAGACAGATACTACGCGTAGTTTGACAGGCTGTTAAAATTAAACGCCTGTTTAATGATGTGAATTGATGGCCAGCTTTCAAGCTAACGTTAAATGTTAATGGTTATGTAGTAGTTGGATAGTTGTGAAACTACATTAAAGACTTGCTGTTTAACTAAGCTCATTTTATGCAATGAAATGTTGAATGTGAAGACAAAGCAACTTGAACATTTGGTTATAACTAGCTTCTGCCTGCGACTTCGGCCGCGTGAAATTTCTTGTTTCCCTGACCCACCCCATCGCATCGCATCTTCTGCCTATTTCTTCGTTTTCGGTTCCTGAGTGACTTAGCATGATGTTAAAATAGTAGTCTTCCTCAAGAGTTTGACTATCAAATGCAAAAACAATTACATAAAAAAAAAATACTGGCATTTTAAGGGATTAGCGTGTTCAAACAAACAAACTCTTTATTATTACCCCCTTACTAATAAATGTATTATATCAAATGAATAGTAACACACCGATTTTTCTCTTTCAGTCGAGTATGTTACGTGACTTAGAAAAGTGTAACATCGAATAACATGTCCCCGTAAGTTTACTAATACGAAACACTTAACAACGAATGCACGCTACCACGAAAAACTTAACGCCTTAGCCATGCGATCTCGAATAACCAAATCTTTAATTCACCTATTCGAAACACTTAATAACGATTGCATGCTACCACAAACAACTCAACGCCGTAGCGATGCGATCTCGAATAACCAAATCTCTAGTTCACCTATTCGAAACACTTAACAACGAATGCACGCTGCCACGAAAAACTTACCATACCACGCCGTAGCCATGCGATCTCGAATAACCAAAGGAGAAGGGAAAGACTCCATAGTTTCCTGGGCCCAGGTGTTAACTCAATCAAACTAGCTTTATTTATAAGTGGATATAATAACAAGGCCTCACTGAAAATTTGGTGAAATTTGGCTATCCAGGAATCAAGTTATATGAAATATAGTAAAAGTCAGGTTCATCGTAGTTTTTTGATGTTTTTTACGAAATATTTTTGGTTGTATAATGGTTTTACGCATGGAGTGCAAGTAGAGAGCCTTCATGTGCGACGTGTTGAAGATCCTGACACGTTTAGATTGAGAACGGAAAATACGTGCGCACTCACAACGAAAGAAAACGAACGAGTGCCGGTCACAGAGTACTTTTTGATAGGTGCCGGTTTTTTTCTACCTGTCATCTGTCAGTCGGTTACCAGCACAGATTAGGTACTTTAGACTATACTGAGTGACCAGTGTTGCTAACAGAAGAAAAATTAAAGGAACTCAATTCGCTTTGAATCGATTCCACGAAAAGATTGATAAGCATTTGTCACTCGATTTTCATACATATTCTGAGATTTTACCGATTTATTCACTATCGATTACTTAGAATTCAGGCATGTACTTTATCGATTATTTAGTTTCACGACTTAATTTAATTTTTCTTGCTTCCTAGATAGAAACAAGGTACTGTATTTTTTGATTTCCTTTAGAAAATATAACGGTTTTTTTAATACCCATTTCAACTAGTTAACTGCTGGGCCCAGGATTTCCCTTCTCCTTTCTAGGTTTCCTATAGGAAAGAAAGAAAAAAAAATAGATTTGTATGTCACAGAAACATTAAATAGAATAAAAAACAAAGACCATTATTATTATTAGAATAAAAGTATTTAATTGTTGCAATTAGTTTATGTTTTATAATTTATACATACATATAGTAACTTCCATTTGTGTAATTGGTTTCTGAAGCCGTGTAAATCAGATAAACAATTATATATTAATTAATTATCAGGAAGAAATTGCCGCTTACGTTTTAAACCGAAATATTTATTTAAATAATCTTCTTGGTATTCTTCCTCAGCCAACCCTTGGTTCTTCCCATGGGTACTTCCCATGGGAAAAGTGGAGGGTTTTCTTGAAAACTTTTTCTTTTTTTCTTCATCTCAAAAATTCACCCGCTGTATATAATTCCACACCAGAACGTGGGCACGGAAGTGTTATACAGAGTGTATCAAAAATAATACACATAAAAGCGCTCCGTGAGTTGAGAGAGGCGGCAGAAAATAATTAGAATAAATTGTTCTTATTACCAAGTTGAGAGGAACAGGCTCAGTGCCCTGAAACATGTGCAAAATCATACATCATAATACATGGAGGTAGTAAGGAAACGTTCACTTGCAGCTGACTACCATCTACCTAGGTATTTTACCTTTGAAACTTCTATTCTAACGTTATTTTTATCATGCTGTTTTCGGGTCTAGTCTAGAGAGATATTTCATCTTTGCAGCTTCAATAAATGAAAACCTACTGTACAAAAACGGGTACACCCTTTATAGCAGAACTTTTTATGTCATAATATTATTTTGCATAACAGCGAATAGCATAAACTTCATTTCGCAGAAAATCGTTTGACATACACTCATTTATCATACATTCAAAACTCATAATTTTGTAAGTCAGAATCATCTTTAGGCATACATTTCATATCCCTAATAATTAAAAAGTAGAACCATCATATCGCAGAAAGTTCACAGTCAGAATCGTCTTTTGGTATACATTTCGTATCGATAATCATCAAAAGGCAGAACTATCATATCTCAGAAAGTAACGGACGTAGTGACGGACGGATAGACGGACGAAGTCGCACCATAAGGGTTCCTATTTACCTTATGGATGAACCGGATGAAACGGGCTTCTGTCAGCAGATCGACGGAGCCCCGCTGCGCGGGGCTCCTATTTCTGCCTGCAGAGTTTAAAGGAACCTAACTAACCGAACCTCGGGGCGCCCCTGACGTCGACCGTCTAGGGTTAGGTTTTCTGTTAGCAGGTCGACGGTTCATCCAGAATTGAAAATTCTGCCATCTTCATAGGATGCCAAGTGAAATTATACCAAATAATCGCCGCTCTAAATAAACGTTATGCTAAACGAAATTATGCGGAATTTTATCTCTGCCAAAGGTAATTATACCAGATAAAATTCTGCCATCTTAAAAGTATGCCATCGTAAATTCGGACATATAAACATTCGGCCTAACAATAATTATATTAAATAATATTTATGCCTTAAAAATATTCGTTGAAAGAAGATTATGCCAAATGTGTTATGCCAAAAAAAATTCGGAGTATCGAGATTCTGCCAGATAAAAAGAAACCCTACAAAAACATATACCTATTTAATTAATTACCAATATTCTTCATTATTATTTCAGCCCTATTTTCAATAAAGCACTTCGTTATATTATGTCACGACTATTTTCAGACGGTAAAAACATTGACATTTTATTTTACAAAACCCTCTCAATATTTTTTCACGAGTTCAATTTTAGTGAGTATATATTATCTGCCTAAAAAGCTGTACATGTGGATTGGAATATACATTTATTCAGAAAAAAATTGTACCTTCATTGTATTACAACAGCAACAATTTATCATTTTAAAATAAATTGAAAATGAAATGTCAAATAAAAAGTTTTTTTTTTAATATGACTTCGACGACCTTTTATGTGCATTAGGTATATATTTTTATGTTGTGTTGTGAGTTGACACACAATTATATCACATACCACATCCTACTACTCTTATCCCAATTCATTTGGGGAAGGCGTAACATCATACCTATTAGTACTTAGGTATTATAAATTAATTGCGGGTTGGTAGATGTTACATGTCTTCGAATTTTTGGTTGTAGGACATGCCGGTTTCCCACGATGTTTTCCTTTACCGTTTAGAAAACAGTGGTGATGAAATAATTTACACAACATAAAGCGCCTGTCTGGGTTCGAACCATGTAATAATATTATTATAGTAATGACATAATATCAGTGAATTACTGACTTTACTAGCAAAATAACCACCTCCATCGCTTATTACTTCGCGTTGATCAAAATATACTAAACAAATTCCCATTTGCTCCTTCGGAATATTTGACACTCGGCGAGAAGTTGGTAGCCTTGCTGCGTAATGAACGAACTTAGCCACTGAAAGGGTTAAAACTGAGAAAGTCACGACTCCGTTACGAAGAAAATTGGTAATTCATTGCTGAGATTTACTTTGGTAATGCGAGTATCGGAAAAAGTTTTCCGTCGCTAATAAAAACATATGACAGTTCGAGTATTTGTAACGAGACTCAGATATTTCTGTTGGAAGCTAAAATATTTCTTTTTCGTGGTAATGTTTTGATAGAATTATGGCTACGTTATTGGAATTTATTAGTTTCACTTTTACATTAATACGATTTTAAGAAAAATGAGTTTTTGTGTAAAATATTTTTTAGATAACTTTCATGTCTTTTTTTAAGGGCAAGTAAGACTTACTTCACGAAAAAAGCAATATGCAATGTTTTGTCACAATTCCAATACATGTTTTAGTATCAATGGAAAATCATGGCAAAGTAAAAATAGTAAAACAAATTCCGATAAAGAATCACACCGCATTTCCTTAACCCCGGGGTAAAAACTCAAGCCAAAAACTCCAAAACACATTGATATAAAGAATGTTAGGATATAGGTGACAGGTTTCCAGATCACTGATTATGGACTCCATAATCATACCATTTCTGTACGGAAAATCCGGAACTGATACATTCATAGTGTTTTCTTTCATGCCCTAGTTATTTACGAGATATTTTATGTTTATTTATTTTGCTGGGTCAATATCAAAACAAACTGCGATGATGAAGATCTTTTTTACATTTATTAGAAAATTAAAAGAAAAAAATATATATATTTTAACGAGTCAGCTTCTTATGCAAAATAGTTATAGGTAAACATAATAATAGTAGCTAATTAATGTGATTGTATCAGTCAAACTCAAACTCAAAACTCAAACTCAGTAAGTACGGAAGAGGCTTTAGCCTGCATTGCGTTTCCATACAACCTTCATAGCATGATCAGCCCCACTGCCACCCACCCACTCCCACATACCCCACCCACTGCACCACCCACGACCCCACTCCACTGCCCACCCACCCCCCGCCCGTGCCTGCCCTGCTCACTTGTTCCCACTGCTGGGACACAGGCTTCCTCTCTATGAGAGGGAGTAGGCCACAATCCACCACGCGGGCCCAATGCGACTTGGTGGATGTCGTATGTCTTCGAACTTTTGGTTCTAAGACATGTCGGTTTCCTCACTAAGTTTTCCCTCACCGTTTTGAGAGCAGTGGTAATGAAATTAAATACACAAAGCAAAATATTATGAGATAAACACTATTTTCATATTTAGATGACAGAAATTATACTATACTAGCTGCGCCCCGCGGTTTCACCCGCGTAAGTGTCGATCCCGTGGGAATATCGGGATAAAAAGTAGCTCAATGCAGGGTGTCAGTTAAATCCATACAAAATTTTATCAAAATTGGTCCAGCCGTTTGAGCGTGAAGAAGTAAAGAACATATAAACTCACCCCCACACATACACAGACACACACAATCACAAAGTTTCGCCTTTATAATATTAGTGTGATTATAAAATACGCCTCTCATTAATGACCCCGTCACAGTACCTAACTACGAACATAAACATTGTTTTGTAATCAATTATTCATACACACATACATAACATAATCAGCCTATAATGTTCCCACTGCTGGGACACAGGCCTCGTCTCTGTGAGAGGGAGTGGGCCGTAATCCACCACGCGGGCCCAGTGCGGGTTGGTAGATGTCACATGTCTTCGAATTTTTGGTTCTAGGACATGCCGGTTTCCTCACGATGTTTTCCTTCACCGTTATGAGAGCAGTGGTGATGAAATAACTTACACAAAGTAAAGCGCCCGTCTGTGTTCGAACCTAGGACCTACAACTCGTAAGTCGCGGCCATTACCACTGGGCCACCACTGCTGTCATCAATTATTCGGTCAAAGATAAATGTGACACTGGTTTATTTCTGCTCTTGTCCCTAAAGTCAGTCAGCCACCATAAAAAAAAAAAACAAGATAATATATTTGCATTATAAACCCCGAACCCATACAACACCATTAAAATCTGATTTGCTGAACTTTATGATAGGATTTTTGTTATGGGCTCCCAGATAACATCTGTGGTTTAGTTTGCATCTTTAAGCCATTAGGAAATGGGGTAAAAGATAAAAAGGGTTTTATTTAGGGACCTTCCGCAATTTAGTGTTAAGAAAAAAGGCACCAGCTAAATATATGAGCATTTTTTGATATTCCGGAGATAAAAGTCAGATGTTGTAGGCCTATTTTAGTATAGGTACAGTTAAAAAAAGAGATAGGTATGCAGGATTGTCGAATATAGTTGAAGTTTAGTAAGAAATCAATAGATGTTGTAGACTGAAATGTAATTTGATAAATGAACTGTTTATTTTCTATTATTAAAATTAAATTTTATTCTAAAACGTCCATCGGTTTCTTACTAAACTTCAAGTATATCCGACGATCCTGCATACTTATCTCTTTTGTTGATTTTACCTCTAGACAAAGGTCGAATACTCAACAATTAATTTTCTAATATTTTATTTTCATAATTCCCTTTATCGTGCTTATAAAGTCTCGTTTACAAGAGAGAAATTTGTCGACCATCGACAGGCGATAATGATCATACGAGACTCAATTTATTGTTCCTACTCATGTGTAAACACAGCTTATAATCTAACAAAAAAATTTAAAACAAAAAAGCATCAGGCACCAAACCGTTTAAAGTATTACTTCCACCACAAAAGTTTTTACTCCATTCCCCGTGGCTACCGCTAAGTATGTGTCGGTTTATACTTAGAAAAACTGAATAGTTGCCAAGCGAAAGCAAGGCAGGGTTTTCTTTTGGGACAGCACTTGGCACTCATTTAGAGCTTAAGTTGGCGGATCATTATCTAGGATATTGGCGAAATAAAGAAGAAAATAGCAAATAACAGAAGTAGTCATAGTCTGGATCATATAGGGGTTTATTTAGGTATTAACATTGTTTAAAGTTAACTAATGATTAGCGACTGTTTAACCATACATTTTTGATCTTTAAACGTCTGTTAACCTTAAGCAACGTACGGTCAGCAGCGAAAGTCGATTAACACTTCAGTTTTTTTAATCTTAGATATTGAGCAAAATATTGTTCAAAATTGCAGCACAAGAATTTTTTTTAGAATATAAACTCTTTGCTATTATTTGACAAGCTAAAAAGCAGTTTATTGAGAAAAATTGTTGTCATTTTGATAACATGTAAAAATGACAGTGTTAATCGACTTTTGATGCTGACTGTACATACATAAATAACTCCTAATTGTTAAGAAAATTGACGCTATCAATTTGCCGTGTTATAGCGATTTCATACAACTGTTGAAGAATGACAGTTGTAATTTGAATATGCTGTCTATTTAAGTTGGTAGTCAATTTGTTTATTTACTATTTAATTTCCGTGACATTACTTGCAAATTGTTGTCTAGCCCTAGACGGGGCACTTTATTCCACTGCACTTTGAAGTCAACGACATCCTTAATTTTAAGGACTTCCCATTTCAATGAGGAGCTCTAAAAAGTACATCTCATTTACCTTATCTGAAGTCATTTTCGCTTGTAACTTCGGCTATTTGGCATGTTAACGCTTAGTAGTTCAAGTTCAGTGCTAAGAATGTAGGTAGAATTTACATACTTTACTTATTTTTAACTAGGTAGATAATGTATAAGGTGTTTCAAAATTAACCTAACAAATAAGAGGTGCTTTATACCATCAAACTGAAAAACTTTCACTATGGGACCAACTCTGAAATCACGAAAAAAAAACAGATGTTCCATACATTTTGGTCAAGTACATGGTATTGAACTTCGTCTATTCCCGTTGTCCCCATTAACGGTGTCCCCATAAAAAGCTGTTTTTATAGCTGTTTGCATAGTGTGATTTGGCTAGTTTGGTTTTATCAAAGTAATAACTATAATGTTATCGCAACTTCAAAATATTTGCAAAAAAATATCAAATCCGAACCAATTCTCTAATGGACTGATGCGGTACATACACAAAAGCGAATGTCGAAGAAACGTAGCTTTAAATAAAGAAAAATGTGCATATGCTGAAACATCAAACGAAAGGTATATTTTACCAAACAAGCCACACCACATCGTACCAGATAAGCCTACAAAGGAAACACAAAAGTATCGCTTCCTTTGTCACGTGTCAAAACTCAAGCTTTTTTTCTAAATGGAATGATAAAACAACATTTCGGTTTAATCCATTCAGAATTTCAGACACGATAAAACGTTGACCTTAGATTAACATAATGGATAATGTTAAAAGGGACTGTGAAATATGTTATCTACAAATGCATGGAATAAAGGATGCAAAGGGATTTCCCTTTTTCGTGGACACGGGTTTAACTATTGTTGTATAACAAAGACTTCGATTTAAATAAATGTATTCGCCCTTCTTTACATTTGAAAAAATATCCGTTTTATTTGCCTATCCAGTCTCTAGCTTTATTTTTCTTAGTGCCATTCTAGTTTACAAAATGTTATTTTATAGATATGTGTAGTAATAAGAAAAGCAAATGAATAAAAGCATGGTTCGGTTTACTTATCAGATCTGGATATATATTATTTTGAAACTAGGTTTTCTCAATCTTCAGATTTAATAAATATGTTTTAGAATAAACTGAAGCCTAAGTTGTCTTTTTAGCTAAAATAACAAATAAATATACGCCTACCAAATACAACTGGTATGTCAGGTCTACATTGGGGAATATTACTTCACAATAAAGTTGAATATTTAACTAAAAAAATTATAAGCTGCTAAAAATTAACACCATTTTTAGATTCAGAACCTTAAAAATAAATTATTAATGGTTTAACGAAAGCATTTAATAAATTCTGCACTAATCTTCACCGAGCGAGATCAACACTCATTGCTTCTGTATTTTAGAAAACGTATTTGTCTTGCAGTGGGATCTTTTATAGGCTGGTATCAGTATTGAAATTATCATGAAAGGTCATTTAATAGTTTTAAACCAACCTGTGCAATTATTTCTCAAGTACCTAGGTACCTACTATAACAAATACTTTGGTAACGAAGTGTAGGTTTTCTTGTACGCACATTACGTTTTCAAGTCACTCATCTTAACTGTACAAAAATTCAGCATTTTTAGGTCGACAAGCAGATTTTTTTGAAGATCGTAAAAGATAAGGATGAAAAGAATCATCTTTTTATGTTGCTACTTCAGCAAAAAATTCTTTAATCTTTTTTATCTTGGAAAACGCAAACATTTTTTGATGCCTCAGAACAAAAACTAGGTCTTATGGGTTTTGATTATGAGGCAGTGGAAAATATTTTAGCTAAAATCTGAGGGGCAATTCTCGTAATTTTAAGAACGTTCACAGTCTGATCTTAGTCTCAATCTGTCAAAAATACCCTTAATTTCCCCACATTTTTGACAAGTTTTTGACATTGACTGTCGCTGAGATGAGATTGCGACTAGATTTTGAACGTTTTTAATGATTTATTACCTTGACCGCGAGTCCCGCCACGTCGAGTCGCCGCCACGTCTACTCGTTCATTTGTGTGATGTTTATTACTACGATGAAAAATTTCTGCCTGGTGCCGATTACGAACAATACCATCAGAACAATACTATCAGTCCAAGTTCGATATTGATTGAAATAACACAAAGGGCTGGAATAATTAAGTTCTGGATATAGGTTCTGGATTGACTCTTATAAGAGCCATTTGTGATGGGTCTTGAGAAAGACCGTTTCGTGCCATCGTCGTGAAAGGATTAGTCACCTACTAGACTCTGCAATACCGAGTGCTAGGTGTCTAGGGTGCGCCGGACGTTTTTGGGATTGGGTACCGATTTCTGACCTCTGCGGTGCCACCGACGACGCGGTGGAAGTGGTGAAGTCTTGGGCCAACAAGATCTAAAATACAGTCATGCCAGCAACACGAAGAAGAAGAAGAAAGGCAAGTTCAATATCGCTTTGATATAAAACTTAACTTTTTGATATGGTTCGTACATGAAATTGATGTAACAAAATTGTGATTCAGCCTAACCAAATCCATAATCGCATTAATAAATCTAGCAATACAAATAGTTTATAGCCCAAATCTAGATTTGTGACATACCAGAGCCAAATCCATAAACATACCAAGATTTATTAGAATTGTCAAAAATGGAATTCAAATCAAATCTGGTCGTTACAAAAGTTGTATGTTATATTGTAAAGCACACTCGGCTCGAAACCTGGATGCCGTGCGTTTTACGATTTGTTTGACACGAATGAATATTGACGTGAATTATTACCAACCATACATCTACGCCGGATAGATGGGCCCGTTTTTATGACGAACGGAATACGATATTACGTCGAGTGAAAAAAAAAACTGTGATTCCTTTCATAGGGATTTATTGAATTCCGTGATATTCTACAGAATTATATTTTTTCCTAACACTCATTTAGCTCTTGTAATTGGTATTACCCGCCTGAAAGAGAAATCTTTATCTGTGTAACCCGCATCAATGTCGTGCCAAATACCTGTCTAATACAGATTGTTTGTCCCTGAAAGGATTTTCTTCGTACTCTTGTGAATTTGACAGAGAAATTTGAAAGATTTGGCTTACACACTGTAGTAAAGGTAAAGGGATTTATGTGGGAATGTACGTGCCTAAAAGCTACCAAAAACACATTTTTTGTTAAAAAATAACATATTCTGTAGACTGGCTACGGCGTAGCCAGTAACAGTGCTACGCGAGCTACGCTGTCGTAGCAGAAGATCGATGCGTTTTGGGATCGTCGATCATAAAATTATGTAAACTTTATGATCCAGCAAACATGGTATTTGTTATAATAGTTACTATGATAACTAAACAGAACAATTATAGTTTCGTACAAACATCATCATCGTCGCCTGTTTATATCGAACATAGTTGAAAGTCTCAAAAGTTTAAAAAAATAAAATACTATTTCAATTAAAAATACTTTAAATATAACGCTCCAAAAAATCTCATAAGTAGGTACTAATCACACCTTTTTACATTATATCGAACATAGTTGAAAGTCTCAAAAGCTATTTAAAATAAAATACTGTTCCATTAAAAAAATACTTTGAATACAACACTCCAAACCATTCCATAAGTAGGTACTAAGCGCACCTTTTTACACAAATAATATCCACGAAACAAAACCTTTCAACCTTCATTTCATCGTTCATAAACAAAACATGATCATTAAAAATAAACGCTACCGTTAAACCGATTGCTCACGAAATATCACGCTCAACAAATAAAGCGACTATAAACATAGATAATATTGCTTGCGTATACGGCGATAAACATCATAATATTATTTTTATTTACTTTCGCCGCGTGACTCCCTCCCATAGGTAAACAGTAAAAATAAAAAATAACGTAGCAAACGTACGAAGTTCTATGGGAGAAAGGCCTTCAATGGTGGCTTCCCTAATCTCTGCTATGAGGCCTCGAGATAGAAGCTTCATCCCAGTCTTGTCTCACTCACTACTATTAGAAAAGCGACGGGAGCCTAACCTCATAAATTATTCATTTAAGGATTGCGTTCGTACCGTCTTGACTGATAGCGTCGTCGAATCAATAAAATGCTCCAAGTATAACATCAGACACCGTATCAGCTTTTATTTCTTGTGAGATGATGGCCCATTTGTCTGAATGTGTTTTTTTATTGTTTGTCTATCAGTCTGATGGTCCAAGTCGTATGGCCGTCATATAGTTATGGTCAAGTTACAAATCATTCGTATAAATTGGTTAATGTGTCTGCCTTTGACGTAGTGGTTTCATGTTGCACAGCAAGATTGTTTTCCTAGTAAGGCAATTTGTGCCGCTAATTGCACGACGTGGGCTAATAATTACAGGCTGGGTTGTGCTAGCTTATAGTATGCCCGGTCTGTAATGATTCATTACACGTCATGACGTGTAATCGTAGACGTATAATAAAGGTGTATGCAAAATTTTTGCTCAATCGGATACCAACAAAGGGTCGAAAAAAGGTTTGCAAATTTTGACGGATAACTTACATACATACTTACATACGAACAGTGCAAGTTAAATAAAAGCTTGTAAAAACAGCCTTCATGGAAACCAGCGGGCTAATTGCGTAACACATTATCAATCGGAATCGACTTCATTTTGACAGGTCAACAACATTCATTGTGTTATTTACGTGTTAAGCAGACATATTTTTCGAACTTATGAAGCAATGGACTAACAATTTGCTTCAAAATGATTCAGATTCCGATTGATAGTGTGTCACGCAATTTGGGTGCAGTTACGAAACCCCGGTTTCCTAGACGGCCGAAGCATTATCTTCATAGCACTTATTGTGCAAGATAATACTTCTCCATCCTTTTCGGATTTTCATTATTAAGTACTTTGTCTTGGCTAGTGAAACTTGTTTGCTTACTAATTAGTTTGCTTAACAGATTGAAAAATAGTTCTCCCTCAACTTTACAGTTCTATAGTTAAGTACTTGCAGTAAAGTTGTTAAAAGATCGTTAAAATTGTTTAATTTTACAACAGTGGTATTGTTCGCCCTCTTTATCATCCCGCATAATATATTGCAATTATATTCAGAGTCGACAAAGTTTCTGAGCTCATAACACCCGATCTCCATAACATTATAACTCCAATTCACATTTTAGACAATTAACAAGTAAATTCGCAGTAATGCCGAAAGAGATCACTTGCTAAAAACATTTTACTGAGGAGTACTTAAAACTTTGGTCCCTTCCCGTTGTCGCTTGAAGCCATTCTCCCCTTGTTTCTCGTATTGCGGACGAGGCGTTAACCACCACGGAGATTTATGAAAGTGGCTTGTCTTTTTAAGGCACTCGAGGGCAAAGGGGAGTTATTATCTATGTTCACCGTCGCCTTAATTTTGTTTCTGCTTTTTAGGGCGTTGCTTTTAATTTCGGGGGCTACGAAGTTTCCGTTGAACTTTCATAAAAGTAAATACAGGCTATTAAGGACGGTCCGCGATGGAGCAACGTCTCGAAACGGACGCCTTCCGACTGAAATGTTTCTAAAAGCAATTTCAAATGTTCATGTTTGGAATGGGGATGAGATTCGCCACTTTCAGCTAGTTTACTGCCTTTCGCAGTGCACGACGGAAAAGATAAATCACTAAATATTACCCAAGTTTCAAGCAAGAATTTTGCGGTAATACATACAAGTTTTTTTTTTAATGTCACTAAATAAAAGTTGTTAATTGTATATACATGATTCCTATTATATTCGACTCAGAAAGTAGAATGCCGTTTGTGTGGGAAAAGAATATCTATATCATATTCTTTTCCGTGGCTCCGCACATCACACAAGAAAAAAATGATATGTTGTAGGGATCTTTTGTATTTTCCACCATAACACCTCTAAGCACCATAAGCCCCCAAAAGATAAACCCATTGCTTGAATAACCCCATAACAATGAATGTGCCTATAAAGGTTCCCATGTGTAGTAGGTACTGTAGAGGTTCTCTCTCTTTTGTAATACAGGCCGATCATATTTGAAGGCATGTTCCATTCGACCGTTCAAGCGTGTGTCATTGAATGAGTGTAGGATTGACATGTAAAAAATAAGATGGGCTAATTTTATGTATTTAATGTGAAAAACTTCTAGAATAACATCTTATGAAATCCGATAGGAGTTTCATTTAAAAGAGCTACCCCCGTATTTATCGCTCACAGTACCTACGATAATTTGTTACGTTACGTTACGGGTATGGGCAACAGAATTATTTTCATTTCATATGCGCTAATAAAACCTATTTTGCTAAACGGTAGTGATTATGGTAATTATTCAATACATTCGTTCGTAATGGCTATCTTAAAAGTCTTTGTGTTATATCTATGTGCGCTGGTACAGTTATGGTTATTATCAACAAACAAATCTATTTTGAGAGTCGATATTTCTTAAGGTTTTGACTAAATTTCGAAAGGCTAAAACAAATAAACAAAAAAAACTTGGTCTATTTATGTTTTCCGACTTGACTTCAGTATGTTGGCAGCTTTAGGGATTCTTGTCTCATGCACCACATAGTCATTCATCATTATCATCATCATCATTTCAGCCGAATGACGTCCACTGCTGGACATAGGCCTCCCCCAAGCACCTCCACTTCGACCGGTTCTATGTTTCTCACTTATAGCGGATTCCTGCGACCTTTACAAGGTCATCGGTCCACAATGTAGCCATAGAGGCCTTTAGTAAGACCATTTAGGCTATTATAAACTAATATAACCATCAAACTTCATTTAGATTCCACGATAAGATGCATCCAAAAAAATTACTGCGGAACTTTCGATAGACCAATCTACGTACCAGTAACACAAGTACCTACCGACTTGTACTGCGAGTTGGATGCTATCTGGAATTAATTTAAACTTCATTCCCCTTGCATATCAATTAGTTCGATGTAGTGGGAGTTCGTAGGTGAACGGTGAACGATAAGGGGAGTAACGTGATTCAATTCCATTTAGGGTTCAATTGGGCCTTTAGTAGTGGTAACATTTGTACCTACCGTTTGTTTTATAAAGCAAACGCAACTGCTGAGCGTGGGGTCATAGGTTTGATTCCCAGGTCGGGCAGTGTTATTGGGTTTCTCCCTTAGAAATTTCTCAGTTACATAGTAAGTTGTTTGGAAGTTGGCGGTGTGATACCCCCGTGCCTTGGATAGCACGTTAAGGCGTTGATCCTACGCCTGATCTATCTCTGCGGTCGTGTCGGATTGCCATCTCATCCGACTATGAGAGTGAGGAAGGAGTGAGTGCACCTGAATCTGCGCACACACTTATGCACTATAATAGCTCCTGCGAAGATGGCCTAGTCTCCGGAAATCCAAAACTATGAATTATTTATTTACAATTTGAGTAATTTACGATTACATTATTTAAAACTTCGGATAAAAAGCAACCTACCGTTATCAAGATATTAACCTAAATCTTTATGTATTATAATTACTTACGCGGCCGCGAGATAACAGCCTTCAAAAATCTTCCATTTATAAACGTCTCACGTCAAATGTTTAATTCACCTGACTCCGTTCCGTAATTATGTTTACATCTGCGAAATATAGTAGGCAAAGTGAAGGGGATATTTACATACATTTTCCCTTTCGCAAATATTTCGGCTTTATACCGGTAAGACGGGCAACGTACCCGAGTGTACATATATACATACAAAATCCGCCTATCATTAATCCTTTAATATCTCAGCCCGTTTACTGCTTCTGGGGCAACTTGCTACCTCTATGGTGGTTGTTATCAAACATTTACATATAACAACACCTTTATACGCCCGGATATCGCTGATAAGATCAACACTATCTGGTTCAGCGGTTACGTGTTCCAAGCGTGATACACAAGGCTACTCGAACTTGGATTTGAAGTTGTATCGGGATTATGCAGGGTATTTCTCAATCATCTACTGAGGAAGGTGTCCCTGCAATTCGTGAATGAATGTATCCAATATCAACACTAGTGGAAAAGGGCACTTATTCGAACCCGCGGTCGGCAAAATGTACAAACACCAGCGAACAGTTACAATATCATGTTAATAATAATGGCTTTTTGTTTATTTTGTTCTAGATCATGGTAAAAACTACACGTAAAGAGACTTATTTTATCATTTTATAGTATACAGGGTGTTACGGAAAGGGTATATCAATACAAACGGGTTGAAGAGTGTATCTGGTCTAGAATCTCTTTACAAAATTTCAGCTCAAAAGCAGTAACTTTGAAAATGCTTAATATTTTTTTATTTCGATATTTTATTAAATTGACATCATAACAAACGTGTCACCGCACTACGAGGGTCATTATCCATTATCTGTAGTGTGTCTGTGCGCCTAGTACACGCACATCACGCCGCCGCGCGCCAGTGCAGCGCCGTGATGTCGAAATAAAAAAATATTAAGCATTTTCAAAGTTAATGCTTTTGAGCTGAAATTTTGTTCAGAGATTCTAGACCAGATACACTCTTCAACCCATTTGTACCCGCTTGTATTGATATAATCTTTCCGTAACACCCTGTATATGATTGTTCTGTGCCTCAAAAAGCACGTTAAGTCGTTGCTCCTGGCTGTCATTCGTAGATATTTGACAGTCGTTATGGGTAGTGAAAAGCCCAAGAGTTTGACGACCAGTTTTACCAACGGGTATCGTGTTACCCACACAGTAACTGCGTTGTGGAGGTCAGATAGGCAGTCGCTCCATGTGAAGTACTGGTTTTTAGCTGCAGCCGGTTAGACTGGAACAGCCGACCCCGACAGAATTGGGAAAAGGCTAGGCAGATCGATTGATAGTTGATGCTGGAATTGTCTTGCTGGTCTGATTTGTCCCAAGCACAACTGCTATGCGTGGGATTTTGAGCTCGATGCCCGTCAAAATACTGCAGCGTCCAACATAAATAAGCATCATCTGCATCTGCCTAGTCTTTTCGCAACTATATTGGGGTCAGCTTCCAGTCTAACCGGATGCAGCTGAATACCAGTATTTTACATGGAGTGACTGCCTATCTGATCTCCACAACCCAGTTACTAGGTAATACTATACGCCTTAGTAAGACTGGTTGTCAGACTTTCGGACTACTGACGACCCGCAACGACTGTCAAAGATCTACGAATGACAGCCGAGACGCTTAACGTGCTTTCCGAGACACGGAGGGGTCTTGGTATGTGAAGATGGTCACCCATCTACGGACCAACCGTGGCAAGCGTTGCTTAACCTGATCGATCGACCGGTGCGGCTGTTATTACTTAGCCACAAGTCAACATAAAATTTTCACAAATTAAATTCACAGTCAAACTAAACTAAATTCAAACATTCAACAGACGTATATTAACATCAATCTTCGTAAGCCATCTTGTACTGAAGAAACGAATCTAGGACATTAAAGGTTCTACGGGTGGATAAGGAAAAGGGTCTCGGCACCAGGACGTCGCTTGAGAAATCGGTTACCATCAATATGCCTTCCCTATGCGGGTAAGAATCCCCTTTACAAGTCAAGCAATTTTTTTTTAAGGTGTTCAGTCATATGGCACTCGATTTGCGAAATCACTTGTCATTGACTATGGGAACAAAGTTGTTAATAACTCATTCGTATGGTTGAACATTTTTTCTACGACTCATGTGTCATATTGGAGGCTGGGTTGTTTGCTGGATTGGAATTGTTTTACGAGCCGTATGTAATTTGTAAACCTATCATGACATATTATGTCAAAAAGCTCACATCAATCAAAGGTTTAGGTACCTCATAATCTGCCTAGCCTTTTCCCAACTAAGTTCCAGGCTTCCAGTCTAACTAGACGCAGCTGAATACCAGGTTTTTACATGGAACGCTTGACTATCTGACCTCCACAACACACTTACTGGGTAATGCGATACAGCTTTAGGTACTGAAATATTCGAAGCTTCCAACCCGTCTTGAGCAGCCCTGTAGTGGGACAATAATAGGCTGGTATTATTATTAACTTGCAACGCCTCGCGGTTACACCCGCATTATGTTTTGATCCCGTAAGAATCTCGAGATGAAGTATTATATGTGTTAATCCTGGTAATAAATAAACTACCAGTGTGCCAAATTTCATTCGAATCCGTTTAGTAGTTTTTGCGTGAAAGAGTAACAAATGTCCATCCACCCATCTATCGTCGCATACTTTCGCGTTTATAATATTAGTAGGAAAGTAGGATAGTAGGAAGTAGGATATTAGGATATTAGTAGGAAGGAGGATAAGTTTAGTAGGATGTATTTCAGTAGTAGGTGCCTGAATAGACCAATAATTAAGAATGTAATATAGAAGGATGCAATAAACATTTTTTTTAAAAAAAGAAGGGCATCTATTCCCACAAACTGCGTTATTAAAACCGGCATGTCTTAGAACCAAAAATTCGAAGACATGTCATATCTGCCTGCACTGGGCTCGAAGGTGGATTACAGCCCACTCCCTCTCACTGAGAGGAGGCCTGTGTCCCAGCAGTGGGAACATTATAGGCTGATTATGTGTGTGTGTGCATTTCTAAAACAAACAAAATCCCAGAATAACCTTAAATCTAAACAATATCAACACCTAACATCCCAGGCACCAAAGCACTCTAGAAAACTGTAACGAATTCCCAACAAGAGCAGCAGACGTTTTGAATTCCAACAATATTGACAAAGACTCTAAAAACAAAAGGGGATCTCGAGACCCCTTTTATACATTTGGCAAGATGCCAAAACAAGTAATGGAAGTCAATATTTGCGTTTTGTAAAACTAAACGACGCTCTAAAAACATCTCACACTCGTTGTTTTAATTGTTCTTAAGTAACTAAATTGGTTTTAATGGAGCTGAAATAATTATAGGACCATTAAAGCTACTATGCCAAAAAAAGACACGTTGAACGACCAATTTCTTTCTTTCCAAATAGACAATGACTAAGATAAAACGAAATATTACAGTCATTATTCCAATTTCGGCTTCTTGTGCATGAAAAATACTGTAAGGATCTACTGTAATCTCCAATTTCTTTTCTAAGCGTAGTGATTCCATAAAGAGAATGGTCGATGGAGTAAAGCTGTGATCGAATGGTGGCCAAGGTTAGGCCATAGAAACCAGCGCCGTCCAAAAGCGCGTTGGGTTGACGATATCGTCAAAGTCGCGGGAAACAGGTGTTTCCCGTGACGCACGTGCAGGTGCACGAGGGACGGACGCAATTGGGAAGTATGGCAGAAGAAAGGGGAGGAGGAGGAGGGGGGGGGGTTATGATTGCACCTGGTCTACCACTGTTTGTCTCTGCATCACCCCAAGGTTGACTGGTAGAAAATGCCTATGGCATTAATTCCGCCTCTGTACATTTATGTGCTTGAAGTACTAAATAAATCTATACATATAATAAAATCGTAGGAAAGTCAAAACTGTACATTTAATATTTTTTAAAAGAATATTTGGGGCGTGATCTACAATCGATATCGAAGCCAAAAATATAGTTTTTAGAATTTTTGTCTGTTTGTCTGTTTGTCTGTATGTATGTCCGGGATAAACTCAAAAACTACTGCATGGATTTACTTCAAATTTTGCATGAGTATTACTAAGAGGTCGGGTCAACATATAGGCTACATATTATCACGCTATCACATACGGGGGAGGAGCTGTGAATCTTTATTTTTCTTACGCATTCTGTGACAGCGTGTAATCTAACGACGCATATTTAAATGTTGTTTTTCAGTAAGCCATGCTATTATCTAGCTTAACACTATGAAAACTACGCTATTTAAGTAATTTGGGCCGAGAAACATAGTTTAATGAATGTTAGTAGTATAAAGAAAATTTTGAAGCAGCGCCCGCCATCTATGAGATTTCATTAAAATCAAATCAAGTTACATGTTGACACTTTTTGGAAATTAATCATTTAAATTTGATCATGTTGGCGAGGTTAGTAGTTAGTTATTCTTAAAATTCATAGATGGCAATGTTCATTTTCTTCATAAAAGTTGTATCGTATAGTTCGTTTTGATAAATTCGAGTTCCAACAAAACCCTCAAAATCTTGAGCAGAGTTGAGGAAGACAATTAAAAAAAAAACACGGTGTTAAGTATTACAAAAAAGTTATGTTCCTACTGGAGTCGAAGTCGAAGTAACTGATGAACGCGTGCTGAACACCTGTCTCAGTTCACTTCAAGATGTGGTCATTTCTATCGGCGGCAATCCACTGATCGAATATGGGTTACCAGCTCCCCAATCATCACCGCATCAAGATCGTGGAAATCGGGAGTATAACGCTGAGACAAATTACAATCCGGGCGAAATGACCGTCATACGAAATGACCATGTCGCTTTGTTCTCTTCAGAGTAAAAACAAATTTATGACACCGTCCTTGAAAGCGTTGGGCATAACCAGGGTAAAATGTTTTTCTTGGATGCTTCTGGTGGAACAGGAAAAACATTTGTTACCACTGACATACTTGCAGAGGTCAGGAGGCGAGGCAAAATTGCTATTGCTGTAGCGTCGTCGGGAATCACTGCCACACTGCTTCCGGGTGGCAAGACAGCACATGCCATGTTTAAAATTCCCATCGATTTAGAGAGCGCCGAAACGCCTGTTTGTGGTGTGTCACGTAACAGCGATAAGGGACACGTGCTCAAGGATTGCTTTCTGATCGTATGGGATGAGTGTACGATGGCCAATAGGAAGGCAGTTGAGGCCGTGGACAGAACCCTGCAGAACATCCGCAGGAACGAACATTTGATGGGTGGTGTCACAGTTCTGTTCAGTGGCGATTTCCGGCATACGCTTCCCGTGGTGACACGGGGATCGAGGGCTGACGAGGTAAATGCTTTGTTGTGGTCATGAGTTCGTACGCCGCGCTTGACCATTAATATGAGAGCTCGGCTCGGCGGCAATGCACGTGCTCAAGAATTCTCCGATGTCCTTCTAAGTCTTAGCGAAGGCACTCTACCAAAAGAGGTGGTGCTTCCAGACTCTCTCGGTAGAGTGGTATCCAGCTTAGAAGAACTCATTCGCTGTTTGTACGGGGACATTAGTCGTATACCGCACCAGCAGAATTCTTGGGTGTGTGAGCGGGCCATTTTGACGCCCAAAAATGATCAGGCTGCAGCAAGTAACGAATGCATTCTCTCGGAAATTGAAGTGGTCTACACCTCGATAAACACTGTTGTCGAGCAAGATGACGCCACACATTATCCCGTGGAATTTCTGAACTCCCTGTCAGCAAGTGGACTTCCAGCGCATACCATCAAGCTGAAGGTCGGTGTCCCGATTATGCTTCTTCGGAACCTATCTCCTCCGTAGTTGTGTAACGGGACCCGCCTTGAAGTCATCTCGCTCCACAGACACCATTAAGGCGAAAATTCTTACGGGTTGTGGCGTCGACGAGGCAGTATTTATACCACGCGTTCCCCACATAACTCATAACTTCCCGTTCCAGTTTAAGCGCGTACAGTTCCCCGTGAGTGTTAAGTCGCAGGGGCAGACACTGAGGGCAGCGGGTGTCGTCCTCAGGACGAGTTGCTTCTGTACGTCGCTTGCTCCCGCGTCACCAGTCTTGACTCTCTTTACATTTTGGCACCTGGCAGCCTAACTACCAACGTAGTTTATAGGGAAGTGTTGTAAGGTATGATACCTTTGTACGTATTTTTACTCTTTTGTGTACTGGAATGTATTCCTGAATTATTATCTCTATTTCCTTCAGTCACATCTTATGACTGAACTCGGCAGGATTCCCATATAACTCTCTTCACTTGCTTCGCTTGCAAAAAAAACTTATATTTTAATGCTATTTTAAAAGTTGTTTACTTATAATGCTATAGCGACACTGGCATCTTAGGTATTTTTGGTACTGTAGAGCCTTCACGCAGACGACGTCGCGGGCAGCAGCTGGTAAATAATAAAGGGGAGGCCTATACCGTATAGCAGTGGGTAATTCCGGGCTGAAATGATGATGATGATGATGATAGCGACTTTAAATACACATTACAAATACTGTAGACATAGAATAAATATACTAGCGATAAAGCTAGACAAACTTACTTCACAACCACAAACAAAAATTTAAAAAGTAACTAATTAAAATATCGATGCATACAGAATAGAAGGGACATAGACACGCCACCTAATTGCTACCATGGATTCAATATATGATTTTGACCCCCTGCGTTGAATTTATTTGTGGGAAATTTAAAAAAAAATTGCTGTTCCATACATTTTAACCGCGAAGGTATTGCAATTTTCTATGAATCATCAGAATGTTTTACGATAACCGACTAAAAATTTCTACCATAAGAATATAATTCGGCAGGCCTGATGGTCTAGTGGTTAGTGACCCTGACTGCTATGCCGGAGGTCGTGGGTTCGATTCCCACCCAGGAGAAATGTTTGTGTGATGAGCACGATCATTTGTTCTGTGTCTGGGTGTAATTTATCTATAATATGTATGTATTTAGAAATATATAAGTATGTTTATCAGTTGTTTAGTACCCATAACACAAGCTCTGCTTAGCTTGGGACTAGATGGCGTTGTGTGATAGTTGTGGAATATTATTATTATATTATATTATACTCATATACTGAACTCATGGTAAGAGTTTACGCGTCGATATCCTTGCCACCTTATATACTGTATCCTCCATACTAATAAACGTATCTTATGAGATGAAGTTACACATCGATTTCTCTCTTTCAGTCGTCAGTTATTTGACTTTTGCAAGAAGAAGACAAAGCATTGTGCAACTATACAAACGTTATACAACGTTTATTAGTAAGGGGGTAAGACTGACAAAATTAATCAATACAGCGTTTAATGACATATCAGTACTGCGACTTAGCTGAATAATCCACTCCACATCTATTATATTGAGTCGAGATCGAAACGCATAATGCCTGCATTAACTAGATGACTTTCGGATGTCAAAGCGTTGAAGACATACATAGATCTACGAACAGCTTACATGATTGTGATTGTGTGACTTTGATGTGCACGTCATTATAATGTTATACATAGATATCTATGATGTTTAATCTCTGTCTGTTGTAGGTACTAGTAATAATTATCTGGTGACGAGGAATATTGTTGAACAATTAGAATATTCGCGATTAAGAAAAGTGGTTTGGATCAATGAAAGTACCAACTTCAACGAAATAGGGCTCTTCATTATGTCACTTCCTTATCTAATTAAATCCTGAAGCTGTCGAATAAACCTGCACCCTAATCGTGTAACATTCAATCACAATCCAAAAGATTTTGAAAGAGTCCTTATCCATTGCTTCATTATGTTCGTAAAAAATGACTGCTCAACAACGCAAATAACGTGTTGAATGTTGTGGTACTGTCAGGAATGATATGAAAGAGAAGGGAGTGAATGATAGCGTGACGATTGACAGGAGAGAATGGATGAAGAAAACGTGTTGCGCCAACCCCAAGTAACATGAGATAAGGGTAGGAAGATGATGATGGTGTTGTGGTACTGTCAAAATAAACTAACTATTTTATCGAACATTTTATCGAAGCGGTAATCCGCTTCGATAAAATTCATGTGTAAAGCAACATGGACGCTTAAATAAGAGACAGAGTTTATAATTCTTAGTCACATAACAAACTAGTCAAACGGTTCAGTCACTTTAGCACCAAAAAAGATATAAAAAACCGTAAGGTAACTCGCTAACACTTACCCAAACGTAATCCACAAACTGAATTTCCTCAATAAAAGCCCTGTGATAAAACCAGACAGAATTTTGATCACCACAATTTCCTATCACAACCTACCGTCCAGTTTTCAATAAAACCCAGCTGCGGATTAATATCAGCAATTTCTCGAATTATCTGTTTTTTTTTTTCTGAAATTACTCTAAGACCGGCGACAAGTATTGTGTTAGGTAGTCAAGTCACGTATGGGAAGACCAATAGCCTAGTGTAGTATTTGAACAACCGTTCGTGTGCACTATCCTATTATTTGTCCGACACAATGCTAGGTTAACTTAGGTCGACAACTGCCTCTCCGGTATCACGGAGTGCCCCAATACCTGCAGGATCTGCTGGCCAGCTACCTGGAGGGCCGAGAGGTCCTCCTCGCGGACCGGACGGGCACGGTGAGGCGGTACGGAGCAGAGTCCGGTGTTCCGCAGGGGTCAGTTCTGGGGCCCTCCCTGTGGAACATCGGGTTCGACTGGCTCCTACGCGGAGTCCTCCTCCAGGGCACGAGTGTCATCTGCTACGCGGATGACACTCTCCTCACTGCCCGGGGGAGGAACTTTGGAGACGCGGCCTGTCTGGCCTCGGCTGGCGGATCCCTGGTTGCAGAAAGGATCCGCCTCCTGGGATTGAAGGTGGCGCTGCACAAGACCGAGGCCGTATTCTTTCACGGGCCTCGGCAGCGCTGCCCTCCCGACGCCCACATCGTCGTAGAGGGCGTCCGGATAGAGGTCCAGCCCCAGATGAAGTATCTGGGCCTGGTGCTGGACGAGAGGTGGCGCTTCGGCCCGCGTTTCAGCGGGCTGTCGACGCGCCTCCTGAAAGCCGCGGACGCCCTCTCGCGGCTGCTCCCGAACCTGGGGGGGCCCAAGGTGGGGTGCCGGCGCCTCTATGCCGGCGTCCTCAGGAGCATGGCCCTATACGGGGCCCCTATCTGGGCGGACTCCCTCCACAGGAGGGAGAATGCGACCGCCATCCGCAAGCCCCAAAGGGCCATTGCACTGCGGGTGGCGAGGGCCTACCGCTCGGTGGGCTTTTCGGCGGCGTGCGCTCTGGCCGGCACCCCTCCTTGGGAGCTGGAGGCTTGGGTGCTCGCCAGAGTGTACGAGTGGACCGCGCAACGAAGGGCGCTTGGGGAGCGCCCCGTCGCCGAAGAGCGGGAGGCCGTGCGGCGGGAGGCGAGGGACGCAATCGTCCTTCACTGGACAGAGGACCTCGCCACCGCCGCCTTTGGCCGCCGGACGTTGGACGCGCTCGGCCCGGTCCTGCAGAGCTGGCTCGAGCGGTCCCACGGTTTCCTCTCGTTCCGTCTGGTGCAGGTGTTGTCCGGCCACGGCTGTTTCGGAACGTACCTGCACCGGATCGGGAGGGAGGAGACCCCGGCGTGTCACGACTGCGGCGCGGCGGAGGACACGGCGCAGCACACCCTCGAGGCGTGCCCGGCTTGGTCCGAGCTGCGCCGCGGTCTGACCGCGGCGGTCGGACAGGACCTCTCGCTTCCTGGTGTGATCAACGCCATGCTGGGGAGCGAGGAGGCCTGGGCAGCGGTGGCCTCCTTTTGCGAGGACGTAATCTCGCAAAAGGAGGAGGCGGAGCGCGCGCGGGAGGACGACCCTCTCGCTGTGCCGCTCCGCAGACGAAGAAGGGGTCGGAGAAGGCGCCAGCCTCTCCCCCCTCATGGTGGCGATGGGCGGGCGACAGGCACGGGGGTGCCGTCTCCCGCATTGCACCCATCACCACCTTCGTCGGTCACTCCCGGGCCCCCGTGAGGGGTCCGCCCTGAAGGACAATCGTCGGCGGAGGACTGGACGTAAAGGCTATGCTGGTTTCCCAGTCCCCCGCCACTCGGACGAAGCGGGAGTGCCGCTGGGTTTTTTAGTGGGTATACCGGGTCAGACCCGGGAGTCCCACATAGCCCCCCATCCCCCGATGGGAGGGTATGCGTAACGCATTTTTCCCAGCGCAAAAAAAAAAAAAAAAAAACAAAAAAAAAAAAAAATGTCGACAACTGCCTCCCCCCCGGTGGGTTCCCGCATTGTCGAGGCGGGGGGGCTCAGTAGCCGTGGCTTGGACACCCACGGTGAAGCGAAGTGGAACCCGAGGAGGGGCCGCTCGTCAGGGCTTTTGCCGGTAAGCCGACGACGTAGCGGCCAACAAGTAGGTTGCGGTGCCGCTTGAGCGACATCGCAGCTGAGGCGGGCCGCGATGTCGTATCGGAGGCATCGCGGCTGAGGGTTGGAGGCCGCGGTGGGAGAGGAGTGCCGGTATTGCGGTGCGCCGCTCTCCCTACTTTCCGCGGCCTTGACGGGGTCGCCACCGTCCGATGGCGGACGCGGTGGGGCCGCAGAGGAAGAGGAGTGTTGGTATGATGTTGGCCGCTCTCCCTATCCTCTGCGGCCGAAAATTGGCAGGCGGCGGGGCCAATGACCTGACCCGTCGCAGGGGGACCAAGGGTGCCCAGACACGGGGTCGTCTGGCGCCCATGTGCTGCTTTGGTCCCTGGGGTGGTCACGGCGTGCTATGTGTTCTGGTGCGCCGGTGATGGGGAATACTCCCCAGAGGAGGGTCCGGTGACGGACAGCCGCGGCGGGTTCACGGATGAGTGCTAACGCGTGCCCGTGTTCCCGCCGTAAGCGGCAGAGGAGGACACCGTGGAGTTTTAGTGGGTTGGAGTCCCACATAACTGCACTATCTCCCCGTGGTAGTGCAGAATGCATGAGCATTTCTCCACGTTAAAAAAAAAAAAAAAAAAAGGTCGACAACTGCCTACAACTGGGTCGGACAAAATGTGAATTCTAATCTATTGATGTATTCTAGGAGTTCAGTTACAGTTGTATATTTCAATGGTTTTGTTAACGTATGTTGTGGCACCGTTATTTCGGTCACAAATAAAAACAAATGCAAATATTTTATTTCCTTTAATCAGTTTTTACAAGGACACCTGTCTTTAATTGGGTGTTACATAATTTAGAAATCGTGAAAAACGTAAGTATAAAATTATTTCAGGTTCATTTTTAACTGTAAGTTTTCCGCCTTGAATGCCTTTTAGCTCTTCTTCTCAAATAAGCCTTCAGGGTACCAGGGTACCTACTTTTGTCGCAATGTTCCGTTCTAATATCAGATAAAAAAATCGAGAGGTGTCGTGGGACACCCGCACCCGGTTTGAACGAAGTTCCTTTGACTGTACGTTATCTACTAATAATTAAGCAGAAGAGGTTGTTTGTTTGAAGGCGGAACAAGAAGTCGGATTAAATAAAACCGGCTAAGTGCGAGTCGGACTCGCACACGAAGGTTTTCGTCCCACCATAAAATATTTAAACATGAGATACAGCCTGGTGACAGACAGACAGACGGACAGTGGGGTCTTAGTAATAGGGTTTTTACCCTTTAGGTACAGAACCCTAAAAACGCATTTGATAGCCCAATTCTTGAGGAAGACTATAAGCAATTTAACAGCACACCTTAACATCGCTTAGGAGCAGAGCAAAAATAAACGTCTGAAACTAAAGCTAAGCGAAAACGAAGTAATACCAAGGGCAGGCAATGCGATGCTGCGGGGTGGGTCGGGGGAATAATGAACTTGACGCGGACGAAATCGTGGGCAAGAAGCTAATGTATTAAGGGGATTGCAGGACCTAAACGCGCCACTATCTGAACGCGCCCCAAAAGGTGGTAGCCGTAAGGCTGATCCGGGGGTACCGCACGATCTCGGGCGAGGCGGCAAGCCTCCTTGCCGGACTGCCGCCATGGGATCTGGAGGCGATAGTCCTAGCGCGCCTGTATGAGTGGCGCGCGGAGGCACTGAGCCGGGGGGAAACTCCGCTTCCGCGGCAAATCGCGGCGGAGCGGACAGACCTCCGGCGCGATCTCATGGTGGCATGGAAGGAGCGACTTTCGCAACCCAGCGCAGGGCACGCCACGATAGTGGCGATAAGACCTCTCTTTGAGGAGTGGCTAGAGAGGCGTCACGGCGTCCTCACCTATCGCCTGACGCAGGTCCTCACCGGACACGGATGTTTTGGGAGGTTCCTGCACATCATCAGGCGGGAGGAGACGCCCGGGTGTCACCACTGCGAGGATCGCCCAGAGGACACGGTGGAGCATACGGTGGAGGTCTGCCCCGCATGGGCGGAGCACCGCCGTGCCCTCGTAGAGGCGATCGACAGCGGCGGCGACCTCTCGCGTCCGGCCCTGGTTCAAGCCATGGTCCGGGGCGAGAGGGAGTGGGAGGCGGTCACCTCCTTCTGCGAAGCAGTCATGCTAGCGAAGGAGGTGGCTGAACGGCTGAGGGAGAGAGCCTCACACCCCAGCCGCCGCGGGAGACGCTCCGGGCGTCGGGAGCCGCGTGACGACTCCCGGCCACCGTAGGCGCGGCCCTGCGGTCGGAGAGTAATGGGTAGCTCACCGTCCGATCAGGACCAGGCCCGTGCCGGACGGCGCGTACGTGTTCCACGCGCGCCTCAAAGAGATGTCAGCATAAAGGAAGGGGCCTGCCAGGGCCGAAGCCTGCCGGGGGTGCGGGATTGTCCGAAAGGGTTACCGCTACCCCGGAACATAAAGGGCTAAGGAAGGAACACGGATGGGTTTTAGTCAGTAAGAGTCTGACACTCCCTTCGCTCCACCCAGAGCGGGAGGGGTCATTTGATGATTTCCCATCCATAAAAAAAAAATAAAAAAAGACGGGTTGCACTCCGGGAGTGCCGGCAGAAGTGAAAACTTGAATATTAACGTTGAAATAAATCAATTATTAATTGAATTAATATAACTCATTTTTTTTCACTATTTCTGCGTCCCTTTTTTCATTAATAGATGCACTTTGTTCAATTTCCATATTTTAAACACTATAATTTTACACGAATGTTACGAATACACAGCAGTGTGTCCACGTCCACTTCCACTTAGACTTCGACTTCGACTCCGACTCCGACTTCGACTTCGACTTCGACTTCGACTTTGACTTTGACTTCGACTCCGACTTCGACTTCAACTTCCACTTCGACTTCGACTTCGACTCCGACTCCGACGTCGACTTCGACTTTGACTTCGACTTCGACTTCTACTTTGATTTTGACTTCGACTTCGACTCCGACTTCGACTTCGACTTTGACTTCGACTCCGACTTCGACTTCGACTTTGACTTTGACTTCGACTTCGACTTCTACTTTGATTTTGACTTCGACTTCGACTCCGACTTCGACTTCGACTTTGACTTCGACTCCGACTTCGACTTCGACTTTGACTTTGACTTCGACTCCGACTTCGACTTCGACTTTGACTTTGACTTCGACTTCGACTTCGACTCCGACTTCAACTTCGACTTTGACTTCGACTTCGACTTCGACTTCTACTTTGACTTTGACTTCGACTTCGACTTCGACTCCGACTCCGACTTCGACTTTGACTTTGACTTCGACTTCGACTTCCACTTCCACTTCCACTCCATCCAATCCATCCATCCATTGTCGTGTGTCACTAAACTTGGTTCACTTCGGTTAGCGCCGCCATAGAAAGAGAGGCGGGGGGGGGGGGGGAATCTCTCCTGACGGTCACGTGTCCTGACGCGATGCCCTGACGCGAGTTTAACATTTTTTACCCATTACAAAAAGTGTTCAACGCCGCTAAAGAAGTTTTCACTTCAAAAAAAAAAGGACCTAAACGCAAAAAAAACGCAAGTTTTATAATGCCTAAAAGTATATGATCGACTACAGTAAACAAAAGCAAAAAAATATATGATATTTATCAGGATATATGTTAGGTAGATAGTGTAATGAGAACACAATACAATTAATTTGATACAATATAAAAAAAAATCATGAAGATACCTCTAAAAACTTTATTTTTACAATAAAAACCATACTAATATACATACTGATTTTTGTCAGATTATTCTACAAGCAACATAATAAAGCACTAGTGTTTTAATTTTTGAAGTGTAAACTTCTTTAGCGGCGTTGCACACTTTTTGTAATGGGTAAAAAATGTGAAACTCGCGTCAGGGCATTGCGTCAGGACACGTGACCGTCAGGAGAGATTCCCCCCCCCCCCCCTCGCTTTCTATGGCGGCGCCAACCGAAGTGAACCAAGTGAGACACGATAATGGATGGATGGATGGATGGATGGATGGTGATGTGGATGGGGATGGTGATGGGGATGTGGATGGGATGGGGATGGTGATGGTGGTGGCGGTGGTGGTGGTGGTGGTGGTGGTGGTGCTGGTGGTGGTGGTGGTGCTGGTGGTGGTGGTGATGGCGATGGTGGTGGTGGTGGTGGTGCTGGTGGTGGTGCTGGTGGTGGTGGTGCTGGTGGTGGTGGTGATGGTGGTGGTGGTGGTGGTGCTGCTGGTGGTGGTGGTGGTGGTGGTGGTGGTGGTTCTGGTGCTGGTAGTGGTGGTGGTGGTGGTGGTGGTGGTGGTGGTGGCGGTGCTGGTGGTGGTGGTGGTGGTGGTGTTGGTGGTGGTGGTGGTGGTGTTGGTGGTGGTGGTGGATTTTCCCTTTTTATATACTTGTACATATTATTATTTTAAGAATGTTAGCTTTTTAAATTAATAATTGATTTTTTCAACGTTAATATTCAAGTTTTCACTTCTGCCAGCACTCCCGGAGTGCAACCCGTCTTTTTTTAGTCCAAACAATAGATTTTTTGTAAATGGGTAATTGCTACATATTTTGCAATAAATTACCAGGGTTGTGTCATCGCGCTTTTATTCCTTTTTTATGCAGTCCGACAGTGACCACGCTTTAGGTCATGTAGTCCCCTGAAATAACAGGCACTATACAATAAATTAACAAACCATAAATAAACGCTTTGAAAAGGAAGGTGTCGTGACGGTCAAAATGTTTTTTTCACTTCTCATGCTCTAAAAGTCCGTCTTTATGTTGTGCTTAGGCGACATAAAATCGCTTTTTATGTTCTAGTGCATAAAGTAAAATTTTTTTCTAAGACTAAAGTAATCAGGCCCAACAGCCACACGCACAATAAAACTTCGCAGATTAAAGTCGTGATTTATTTCATTTTCTTTAATTTATACCACTTCCGTGTTTTCTATCGTTAATTTAATAAAATCAGGTAAAATAGTTGTCATTTATTATTTAAAAAGGCAAAGAAACGTTTTCATTTTTTGGCAGTATGAAGTACCCAAGTCGAATGACAATTAATGTTGAAAATTAAAAAAAAAAACTTTTAAAAAGTTTCGTGGCGGTATTATCTGTGGTGGCGGGAATTAGCTATGGATGCAACATTTTTGATTAATTATGTACTGTATACTTTATGCCTATTTCATTTTCTCGCAATCGAAGTGAAAAGCAGAGTGTATAACTCAGGCATAAACGAGCCATTTTACCCCTCGACTTAACTATCCACCCTCGCCTGCGGCTCGGGTGGATATAAACGTCTCGGCGTAAAATAGCTTCTTTTATGCCTTAGTTGTACAATCTACTATTTCGGTCTACCTCTCATTAGCCGTGTGTGTGTAGGTATAACGTGAGATGAAGAACTTCCTTCCAAAAGTTAAGTACAAACACTTCAAGATAATCTGAACAAAATATACTTAGGTATAACATCAAAAGAAAAACAGAAACCTAAGTGTGTATGTATACCTTAAAATTATGTTCGTACTTTGGTTTATATTTGAGCTTAATTTAACAAGTACCTACCACTAAACTTGAAACTTTCGTTCAAATGTGAAAGATAGTTTCGTTTCGAGAAAGTCAAGATTAACCTCAATTCTTAAAAAGAAACAATTTGCGAGAATTTCTGTACGCCGAAATCATAATATTATGTGGGATGATATTTCTTCAAGTGTGGCTGAATTGAAAAAGCTAGGTTAATTTCGTAGTCTTTTGCATTTTATGTATTCACTGAGAAGTCTATATAAATAAAAATGAATCGCTGAAATGTATGTATGTACACGCATAACTTCCGAACGCATGCACCAAATTGGATAATTCTTTTTTTGGTGTGTTCGGTATTGCCAGAACAAGGTTTGTACCTACAAAAGAAAATTTCGGAAATTCGAAAAAAAATTGCACCCATGCGTAGCTGGGGCGGGCCGCTAGTATGTTATGAAAGTAGATCAGTCATCCTAATTATGGTAAAAATAGAAATTGATTTACCGAGAAGTCTGTTTGACATACGGTAGGTAATTGTTTTTGAACTGTGTGATGATAGGTATCACCAGATATCGACGTACCTATACATACCATGATTTCATAAAAATCTTTATAGCCAAAATACTGAAATCCCAAAAACCCAGTCTGATAATAATTTATTATGTTATGATGTATATTTTGGAAACTCTTCACCTTTTACACTTTATTTTAGAAGCCATACTTTCCGTTATGATCTCATTTTTTATTTATTTATATTGTTTTTGTCTTATTGTTAGTCTTAAGATAGTGGGCAAAATTGCAATATTGTTCATCTTGTAATTTTAATTTTCCTTTATATTATTAATTTTGAGTTTAAGAAGTATTTTGCCGTAATTACTAAATTCTAGAGCTGTTAATTTTATTATTATTACGTGATATCACACCTATTTCTGAGATTGTTTGTTAACCTGTAATTGGCGACTTTAAGTCCAAGATACCTATAGTAGTTAAGATATATTATATACAGAAGCTGTTGTCGTATCTTTATAAATAAATAAATATATATTATAGGCACACAATTATAACCAACTTTTTTGGATGACTTATAATCATTTTCAGCACGGCGAAACCCACTCTCACACATCATCGCGACACGAAGTCATGACCATCAATGTAACGCTCGATATTGTGTTTATTTGTATATAGTTTTGCTTAAAGAAACTAGCATCGTGATACTTAATTTTGTTACAAAATTGGTCATCGCAATAACAAATTACATTTTTTTTTTTTCGGGGCGAAGCCTTCAAAAGGCACCCGGGCTTTGGCGGTAAGACCGGATTTTTACCTCACTAAGGTAAAAATCCCGGTGTTCACCATCTGCACACAGCAAGTGGCACCATTGCTTCTCAAATAACCAATCCGAGAACCGCTCTGTGCGACATTACTGAAATCAGAAAAACTTATTTCTTCTTAGCTAGAAACCGCACAATTCCCAGAACAGTAAAATAATACCCGCTTACATAATAATACTCGTATGCAGTCGACTCAGTTCTCATATCTCACTTTTCAAAGCTCGCCGCAGAATTTAGTTCCATTGTGGAATAGACTCTATTAAACTATTGTTCTCTTTGATACGCTCAACTTTTGTAGGTGTTAAGTCAATTCAATTTGTTTGTATAATTAATGTGGGAACCCAGCGGGGTATTAAGGATCAACGAACATAGTGTGTGCTTAAAGCCAACTCCATCCGACACGATTGATTTCCACGTAAGAACCGATAAATTATTCAAGTTCCTAACATCTCTTCCCGTCAGCTTTGAGAATATACGCAGCAAAATGAACATTATATATGTTTTTCTTTTTGGCAGCTGCAAAAAGCAGAAAAAAGAAAATTGTTTATTGATTTTCTCAGAAAATCAGTCAGTCGTAAAATTAATCCTTAATTGGTTTTGTGGAATTTCGATAAAAATATATAGGTTATTTTACCGAAATTCCACAAAACCAATTTACCTACTAAATGATACCCGGAAAACACGTTACCAAGGATACGGCCATCGATTACAAAAATAAATACATTACCGTATGTGGAGGCACAAAGTATCCCTAATTGACATCAAATATAATTATTAGGACAAGGCCGGTCATACACGG
The DNA here is from genome assembly GCA_945859645.1 of Amphipoea oculea. NCBI lineage: Eukaryota > Metazoa > Arthropoda > Insecta > Lepidoptera > Noctuidae > Amphipoea > Amphipoea oculea. The sequence goes on from OX243876.1 coordinate 11,719,369, forward strand.
ACAGCTTTAAGGAGCCAGTATCGACTGATTCAAACAGCGACTGAAGTTCAAGGTGTATTGGGCAAATGGTTTCGGAATGAAAGAATCGGTTCAAAAATAGTAGCTACCTACATACATCAAATACAGGATGAAACCGGAATTTCACCCTTATTACGTCTTCATCGTTATGTTTTATTATGTAAATAAGTGGTATTCAAGGTTGTTATTCTACTTTTACAAATTATATTAATATCTTATGAGTAGGTAAATATCTATTAAATAGAAAACATAAAAAATCTAAGAAACACGTTAATTATGTAAAGCAGGCGCTCAAATAAAAAACATCCAAGAATTCATCGGGAAAATACCAAACATCTGAAATTTATATAACACTAGCTGCGCCCCGCGGTTTCACCCTCATAAGTCTCGATCCCGTGGGAATATCGAGATAAAAAGTATCCTATGTCCTTTCCCGGGACTCAAGCTATCTCTATACTAAATTTCATCTGAGTCGGTTCAGCGGTTTAGGCGTGAAAAGGTAACATACAGACAGACAGATAGATAGACAGACAGAGTTAATTTCGAATTTATAATATTATAGTTAGTATGGATATGGAGTATCATGACCTTAGAATGCTTACCTACTACTGAAAATGTCAGGAATAACTAAAATTCACTGAGGAAATAGTGAGTTAACACCAAAATCTTCAAGCAAGTTATTCGCACAGTCATTCAATTCCTTCACACAAACACCCACACTTACAGCTCACCACTACCACACATACTCACACTCACAATATGATATTCTTTAGAGTGCCACAACTTGTTAGTGCGACACCCTTATAATAAAGTAGTCTGTCCATTATCAGACATCCTAAATACAATTTAAGTTCTCGAATGAAAAAAGTCTGATTGTTATAATTGATTCTATCGACAAGTTCCATGGAATCAATTATAATAATCAGACTTTTAAATAAAGTTTGAAAAGTTACATCGTAAAGTAAAGTTGTGCTCATTATTCGTAAATCAAGGTTCCTTTGTAAGTTATTATTATTTACTCTGGCCCCCAAGATAAAGGCGCTGCCTGGGCAGCGCGTGTATCTCGGGGGCCAGAGTGGTGGGCGGTGGTGGTCAAACTGGTTTGGGGACCACTGTTCAAATAACTATGTTAGTTACAATAAGCATACATTAATTATATTTTTTTTGTAATAATGGACCGATATATTATTCTGATTCTAACTGCAAATAAATGAGAAAATCGGTGCAAACATGAAACAAGCCATACTAGCTCAAATAGGTAATTGATAAAATCAATTGACACACTACGTCAATTTTACGTGGTAAAGTCATTTCATGTACAGACGCCAACACATACAAGCTACCCGAAACTGTCAAATTTTCCCAATCAACCTTGAACCTTATGTTTTAGCGATGATGTTGAAAATCTATTAAAGAAATTTGACAACTTGTAGTAGCTTGATGTGCTGGCGTCTGTACAAAAGTCAAAGAATGACCACAGTAATTTGAGTATATGGTCAATTTGACAAAGCATTAATTTCCCAGACTTTACAACCACAGTACAACTAAGTACATCTGTGATTTGAACGTACGGTAAATTTTAGTTGGGAGTCAATTTGACAAACCATTAATTTTCACACATTTTCCTGCTTATTTTTTACATCGGACTTTAAGCTTTTTATTTGACCTTTATTTTTTGTTTTTATCTGTGTTTGTCTTTTAGTCTGTGCTAAGTAAAAGTATTTTCTTTCTTTTTTTCTTCTTTAATTTCCCTGACTTTATAACTACAGCACCTATAAAAGTGAAGACCAAGTTTTTTGAGAAAACTATCACAAACAAACATAAGTTTTCGGAATACAACATTTTCAAATACTTATTCTGAATCTAAACCGATATAACACAATTTCAATGTTCCAGTCGACGGACCTCCTTAACGGCCGTGTTTAGTGGTCTTAAACCGGCATTATTAGTGACAAAATAGTGTCCGGGGTACCATTATAGTGGCTCGTTTCTATTACCGTGTCTCTCTATAGCCTCCCCGATACGTACCTACTTAAACACAGAAATGTGTTTCGATTGTTATCGGAAGTTTATGAGGTTAAGTGGGTTTTGTCTTCTTGGTATTGTAGTCTTGGCTGTGTTTGTGTTGTGTTTCTTAAGCACACAGTACAAGTAATATTAATACAAGACTACCAACAACGTATACCTACCTACCTACCAGATTTTGTTTCGGTCCCTAAAATTTATTATTATAAACATTAATGCACAAAAAACAATTGAGTTAAAAAAACTATTAACTGAAAAATAACTTTAACATCAGAAGTCAAGCTTTCATCACAAATCACTAAATACGTTTATCGCTAAAGTAATTTAAAACATTGTAGTTTCTACGAACCCTTTTAAGATAAAGGAGACTGAAGGATTATTTGAATATGTTTATCGTTAAACACATTGAGTGATTTGTGGTGCAAATGGGCCAAAACAATCTTCTTAAATAGGTGACTATCACAACAAACAATTCGAAATATAGTGCTCACTTTGGCCCTCGCGTTATAACATTTTAACAAAATGGCAATACTTCTTTAAAACACTCTGTACTTTCAAGTAAATTGATTTTTTTTTTCAGCAAAAGCAATTAATCCCAAGACGCCACGAACCAGTACGTACAACGATACCTATAAAAACGGGGGTGAAGAGTGTTGTAACTACACTCATCTTACAAAGAGGTTTCAGGTCAAGGGTCCTTGGGCAAGTGCGCCCCAAATGCGGCGCGTGCAGTTTATAGGAAGGATCTACGTAACTTGATTATTGCAGCCTTCTTAGTGGTATTAGAAGAATATTGTTGGAGTACTTTTCCGCTTAAGGGGGAAGTGCCAGAGTAGCCCGCGAAATTATTTTCTTACGTTTTTTGCAATTTTCAAGTTAATGTTTATATTATAATGTTTATTTTTTGATACGAGTATAGTGTTTTTTATATAATGTTTAGTGTGTTATATAGGTGAACAAAAGATTATTCGCGGCAGTAGCAAAAGTAAGTATTTACATAATTATAATCATTAAAATCATCAATACAACCCACTAATTTCATATAATTCTATTGATTGATCAATAGGATTATGTTATAAACTTATTCGCGACCCGTATGTTAAGATATGTATAGAATATACCGAAATACCGTATACCGTAGAATATACCGTATGAGAATATACCGAAATAATTATTAGATTTATTATTATTTGTATTTTGTTAGAATTAGAATTAGCTGCTTATCGTATTAACTAGTAACTAGGTAGAGGAGGTCAGATAGGCAGTCGCTCCATGTAAAATACTGGTACTCATCTACATCCGGCTAGACCTAGATCCAACCCCAACATAGGGCTAGGCAGTGATGATTACAGCTGCTTATGAAAAAATTATGTTGCCGTTTCGTAGTGTAAAAAGTGTAACGTTTCAATTTTAGGCAACCTAACAATTCAGTTGCTCGTCCATGTGCGCAATGTTGAAACCTTTGCATTTTTAACCCAAACCCAAAGTGTTTTTGGCCATTGAAATTCGTGTCACAGAGAATATCCATAGTCAGGTTCCAGTTTTTAAAAGCAATGCCTTCATTCTTGAATGAACAGAGAGTGATTGCCTTTTTTAGTTTAATTGATGAACATGGTAAAGCCATTTTCTGAAATTCAGTGCAGACAGTGTTCAATGCAGTGGTAAATGTTCTTGTGAACCATATCAATGAGTGAGTGGAAAGGGTTGTCATCACATTGATTTAAATCAATCAGAATTTTTTCGAAAATATGAACACTTAGTTTCTGGATCGTTAATCGTCATAAAATGAACGTAGCAAATTGTTAATGTCTGACTCAACGTGTTTTAGGTTAATCAAGGAATCCAAGTCTACCTATAATTAGCATAAAAAAGATTTTATTACAGTTTAAGAACTTGTTATTGACAGGATTCTTGAAATCAAATTAGGAACAAGGCTACATCGATATCCGACATTCGACAAAGTTCAAAACGTCGCCGATCGAATAATAGGACTCAAGTGAGTTGAGGTAGACACATGATCAGACAATGTAATGGCAGCTTGGGCCGGGACTTGTCCAAGTGGGAACTAATGAACGGAAAACGTCATCGGTTCCATTAGTAGGAACGACTGCGCTAGATTTTCATAACTTGTTTTTTTCTTATTTATTTTTGTAGTAACTAGGATGAACTTAAGTAAAGACAGGAATTATGGTTTCTTGAATGGTGAATAGATGATTATCGGATACTTATGTAAAATGATGTTTTTTTCAAAGCGTCATCAAAACTTTTAGGGATTGAAAACTTGTGTTAAGGTTATAAAAACAAACGTCAGGAGCGAAGTTCTTTAAGAGACACTCGCACGCACACACACTCGTATATAATAGAAAGTGACACACAGAGAGAGAAAGTGAGAATTTAATATGCGTTTTTAATACAGAGCCATCTAGTATACGTTTTTAGAAGCTCTTGTAAAGTTGTCGCCATCTTAGATTTTAATTGGCTTCGGGCATAACGCTTTTTCGTTACGTGACGATTTCTACCCGTTCACTCCTACCAAAAGCCGGGTTAAAGAACTCCGTTCCAAAAATATTTGCCCAATTTGGCACGGCTTAGTAATATTGAGGATTCAGGCATGAAAGAAGTTACGCATTGTTTATGCAGAATATTTATCAGAAAATTTGCGGCATCCTCATCTTAATGCAAAAATATCCGCCGACGGCCTCCGGCAGAAGCTAAGATTTCGATCTTATATTAAACATTAATTTTCTTCACAAATACTTTATTCGAGAGCGACCTTTTGTTCGGTATGGTAACGTGCCGAATTTGAAATTATCTCAAAATATAAATCTTTTTGTAGAGTCATGAAATCTTGAAGAATACTTTTTGCCTTTTTGCCGAGTTAACCTCCCCGCAGTGAGGTCATAATAAGCAAAAATAAATTCGCTTTAACCCTTTAGATTAGTTGAAAATTCAGTGCCACAATACTTTTTACGGCGGCGCTAAAAATAATATAAGTTACGTACGTAAAATAAATCTTAGGCCCGAGTTTTAAGTACAAAAAAAAATATTTTACGGGTCATACAGTTTCCAGTCAACATCGGTAGTAAAATACTTTGTGAACTAAATAGATCCCTAGCCACGTTATTTTATATTTTTGGAAATATTTTCACCGCTAAGGAAACGTGTTAAGGGGAATTTAGCGTCACAATTCTTGCTCATAAATTCGGCTCCACGGGGATTAAAAAGTTAAGCGGAGGCATTATTTTCCTCACGTAATTACTTTGTTAGCCGAAATAAGAAGAAACGCTTTTTAAGCTGGTTACCTCTCACGGCTGTTGGATGAACATCCATTATTGACAGATAACTTAGAGCATTTTATTTGAAACGGTCTTTGGAGTAGCGTAATGGATTGCAACAATCCCGACTGATGGATTAGTTTAGTACTTGATTTAGATATCGAATTCCGATAGTCGTTATTTATTCTTATTCAATTATTGTAAAACAAATCGCTAAAGACGCCACGTTTATCGTCTGTAACATGTGGAGGCCCAAAACTATTATCAAAACATATTCTATAATTTTAGTAACAGCTTCCCCCAAAATATACGATTTTCAATCCATTATTAAGTAGATAATAGAGCAACAATTTATTTTCTCATTAAAACAAAACAATTATGTATGTAAATCGCTGAATAACGAGCTAATTTAAGTGTCTTAACCACGTGCTTTGCATATTCATAAGGGATATGCTACAACCTCTGCAGTTTAGTGTTAATGAAGTTATGACGTAGTATTAGGATGTATGTTTTTAATTAAAATATTTAAGCTGTACCCTGACATGCTTCCAGGAATCCGCTGGATGCGGGAAGCACTGAACCGGTCGAAGTGGAGGTGCTTGAGGGAGGCCTATGTCTAGCAGTGGACGTCTTTCGGCTGCAATAATGATGATGATTTGAGCTGCAATATTCCATCCTGCATTCATAACCATAAAAGTATTAGAAATATTATCTACTAACATATTAGATATCTACTCCTTACTTTTTATCATCATCGCAATTTAAAATTGGTCAACCATTGTGTCTAAGTCTCAATTCGCAATTACTTTGTTCCAAACCTTTTTTTTTTTGGTTTTGATAATCCTCAGGCCTTGTAGCCATTAAAAATACCATCTTAATATACATCAGTTCATATTACTTGGTACTAAGGGACGCTAATCCGTGTGCTAGTCAATATTGTCACACTCCGCTCAGTACATATTAGTAGATCTTAGCCAATGTCACCGGATAAACATATAGGTCACTGTGCATATGACCTTGTAAACTGTATGATCCAAAATAGAATATATATTACGTTGATTCGATAAAATATTGCACTATAAAAAAAGTCAACAAGCGTCTGATCGAAAAACAAAAGCAAAGGGTTTTGGTATCTTGAACAGCAAAACAAAAGTGTAATACCTCACAGGTAACAGTCGTCAGAATTTATAAAAGTAAAATTGTATTCCAAGACGAAGCCTAAATAGTTAGTTCTACGTACTGACGATAATCATGATTGAAAATATAATTGCCTACGTTAGGATAGGTAGGCACTAAAAATGGGCCTCTATTTTTTCACGACTTGCTTTTGTTTATGTATCCATTTACGTACGCAACACAAACAAAACAAAAGCACACCGACCGGGCACAACGCACTGCGCCCGGTGTGTTCCTCATTCAAACGTAAAACAACAAAGCACAGCTTTCCTCTTCCTCATTAACTTGTAAATTAGACCCCCTCAACTGTGTGACATGACGTCATCATGTATTTCAGTTATGCTCAGCACGCCCAGTTACCATTTGCATATTATGATCTTGTCCCTTCCCAGATTCGACATAAACGTTCACTCGTTAATTTTAATTAATATCATTAGGTTTAGTGACTGTGAATCGGGAGGCCGCATGGGTCTATAACTGTGGATCAAAATTTTAGTTATCTGTTATTAACCCTAGACCCAACCATTAATTATAATCCGATCCAGAATAAACTCACAACATACATATAGCCTTATAGGTAGAAAATCTTAACTAATTTAATACGAAGTCTAGAATCAAAATATTACAATTCCATAAAATAGATTAGATTTAAATAGAATAGATTTAAATATGAAATTTTATTTTTGGCCCTAAGGGCCCGTTTGCACGTGCCACAACCACACAACATCGCAGCGATAAAATGTGGGCAAGCAGTGGTTACGAGTGAATAGTGGCGCTGCAACTTCTTGCAGTTGCGTTGTGGTTGCGTTGTCGCTTGTAGTTGCAATGTGGTTACGTTGTGCCTAGTGTTTGCAGATAGATAGATCGTTGTGTTTGCCATGTTGCCGTCTGCTAGTGCGCGGTCTTGTTTGTGGTTGCGGTGTGGCTGCGACGTGGCCTTGATGTGGTCGGAATCGCCCACACGGTTGAATTTGACGGTCTGAAATGTGGTCCATGAGAATAAACATTACATTTTCATATAAATTAGCGCCCGCCCACGTATTGTCGTTGTGGTGTAGATGTGGTACGTGTGATCATGCCCTAATCCGCACATTTTTAAAACAAAGTTTTGGCTCAATCTAATCGACATTCACGACATTGAGAACAAAAGCGCTAAGTACAATAAATGTGAAATTAAACTTGACATTTTAAGTAGACTTAGAAGTAGCGATAGCGAAACTCGGAACAAAATGACCTTGCCAATTGCTACGGAACAAAGTTATGTAAAATTGGAAATTGCAGGGAACTGTATTAAGAAAATACGAAACTTCTAAACTTTAAGTCACATTTTAGAACACATTGCGCCCTTATTACAAATTCATTTTGAAGTATTAACTGTAAAAGCTCTGGAAGACGAAATGTAACACGAAAGTAAAAAAGTTAAGACTTTACATTTTGTAATTACTAGTACAACGAAGCGTTGGGCGGGTGTCGAGATCACAAATTTGTATTCCAGACTCACAATAAAGTTCATTTAAATATAAATGCGACAAGACCTTTACCCAGTAAATGCTGTTACTCCTATAAACTGAGTCGTAATTTTTTATGACGATCGTGGAAATAACTTGGGACATTTAACAAGCCTTAGCAGCCAAATATTATGACGATGCGGGTGTAGGTAAGTACCATACAGCGTCACCACTTGCGAACACTGTTTACTAAACACAATGTTAATAAAAATAAGTCAGGCATAATTCAAATCTAATCCCCTATATTACCAGTGACCACAATAATTAAATATAGAATTTTTATCTCACGAAGCGACGCGCGCTTTACTTGTAGTAACCAAGTGTACAAACACTCTGTAAATGTGCGCGTGAAGATGAGTAGCGTCAGCACATATAGGCGGATACAGGCATTGCTGGGCATGAGTCGCGCACACGCCTCGATATTAATTTGCCTCAAGTAAAACTAAAGCTAGCATATGCTCAGGTCGACTGACGCATGCTTGGGTCGATCGCGTGCAAAGCACTTGCCTCGCAATGAGCGTACCTTCAATTGTGGCGAGGCATGTGCTACGCAAGGCATGGCAAGGCATGTGAGCGTCGTGCGCGGTGCACGCCTCTTATAGTGAGTGTTTCTCTACGTCCACACGTACTTTTTGATCGTGGAGCGTTTTCCAACATACGCTGGCTCACCCTACACGAGCGTAGCGCATGCCTTACCACGAATATGAACGTCCACACATTGCAAAGCATGTCGAGCCTTTTCAGGAAGAACATCGTAAGCGCCAAAAATCCCAAAAAACTGTTTTTATATTAACCGCCAGATCAACTGATTATCTATATATATATTAATCGCCAGATCTTAACATTTGAATTATTAGGGAGGTGCCCTTAAAACACTAAGTAAAAATTTCAAATTGATGCTATAAATATTTTGAGAAATATTTAAAAAAAACCTTCTGTAAAATATGCAAAATGGCGGTTACGATCTTCTTCCTGAAAAGGCTCGATGTGATTAGCACCGTGCGCTGCACATGCCTCGCAATGTCTGTATCCGCCTTTACACACAAAAACAGACACACACTTCCAACTTCACCAGTCTCTGACACATTCACAGCATGTTTGTACACTTGGTTACCACAAGCAAAGCGCGCGTCGTTTCGTGGAATACAAGTTCTGAATTCAAGTGTGCATATCAATAAACACAGCAATGAAATATGTGTATTGCATGACACATAACACAGTAGAAATCAATGAAAATCGTGCAAAGGTTTCCGGTCCATAACACCGTGAAGACAAAAGCTTTATGTTATTCCAATAAACCTTCACACAATACGGAAAACACGGAACTATAAAACATGACGCCGCTGCAATAAATCCTATCGTGATTTTAAAATTTCATACTGCGTCTTCGGTTACGTCAATTTTCATACAAAATTCATAGCTGCAGTTTTTAACGTTTTAGCAACAAAATTGAGGCGTTTCTTTCCCAAGACGTTTATTTTAGTTTCATGAATAATTTCCATTTCATACAATTTTGCAGTAGTTATAGTGAGGGAACGTAAATATTTATTAGACAGCGCTATACCGAACCTGTTATCTGGAACTTTAAAACGGAACGTTTATTTTTTGTTGTTCCATTTTAGATTTGAATCTATTTCTTAATAGCGTAGGTATTAAGTCGAGTCGAAGTAACTGAGTCTCATTTTAGAGACTTAATGGACGGGTCAATTAACTTTGCTAGCTAAAGCAAAGTTTTAAAAACCTGATCACACGTCTTGATATCAATGGAAATTAAAACCACGGACTACTTTTTGCAACTTCGACTCGGTTAAAACACTGGTCAATTATTTACATTAACAGGGAATAAAGGAACTGGTACGGAATGTGGACAAAATCGATCCAAAATTAATTAGGTCCATCTATATTTGCGGTCGTGCGCCGGGCTCTGCATCAAAGGGCTTATTCTGAACAGACGTTTTATTTCATTTTGATATCTTTCCACGACATCCATGTACCAAGACTGGTTTTATTTTTCTACTTGTATTTAAAATAAAAACTAACTGTAATTCGTATTTTGGACTAAAATAAAACCTTCTCAATTTGAATTTGAATTCTGAAGACTAATTCCCGTAATTACAAACGTTCAAAATCTAGTCGCAATCTCATTTCAGCGACATAACAGTGACAATAACTTGTCAAAAATACATATTATATGAAAATTAGAGGTATTTCTTACAGATTGAGACTGAGATAAGAATGCGAATGTTCTTAAAAAGACGGGAATTGTCCATCTGATTTTATAAGCATATAAACGTGCTAAGAAAATATGCAAAAAAACTCATCAAATGACATGGCTGTGGAAATACGAGAACACAAAGGGAGGCCCTAAAAAACGTTGTCGTGGCGACTTACAAAGTCTGTACAAAGATTGACCCAACGAAAGCAAATAACTTTGAAAGAATATGGGAAACTTCCCTTGAGGTTTTCTTCAGCGATATATTATGTGTGGGTACCTACATAGGTTCTAAATATATTTGTCAATTTCATAATGAGGTACACAATTATTTCTCAATGATAATTTTTTAGACTACAATGTCCTACTGCTGGGCAAATCCTTCCAAGCATCATTTTCCAGGGTCCCCTCAATCCAACCCTTGCGGTACGCGTTTAGGTCATCTCGCCACCTCTTCCTGAGGCACCCACCGTATGGAGAATGTTGCCAGGCAAAAAACAAGAATTTTTCTAATGAGTTTTTATTATTTCGCTATAGCATAATCAATCGTCATACAAACGTCCTAAAACTAAAATAGTTTTTAATTTATTCTCCTATTATTACAATGACACTAAAAAGACTAGAAAGGGTTAGTGAAAGTTAAAGCATTTATTTAATTAAACCTTTTGAAAGTAGGTACTTTTGGATCGTTAAGAAGTTGGACAGACCGAGCTAGGTATAATTTTAAAGTTTAAATGCAAAGATTTCAATTAATCTTTTTCAAAATACCTATAGTTGTTCTATAGTAAAATATAAATCGAATACAAAAATAAATATTATGAAATATTTTCCTGTAAATAAAATATTCAGGCATAATCCGAAAACAACCAAAAATTGTGAACTCCAAATTTTGTTTACTCAAAAAAAAATATTCGTCAAAACAGAATAACACTTCGCACTCACGATTCGGACGTTTCCGTCGTGAATTAACCCGATTTCGTGCTCAGCTGACGAGGGAAGTGGCTCAGATGCATATCAAGATGTAAGCGTTACAGACCGGCAGAGCTATAAAGGTAAATGCCATTGTGGCTGCGAACGGACGGGAGAAACCGGCAGTTGGCTTCATCAGATACAACCTTAATGAATGTAGGAAACCTAATTTCCAAGTACGAATTTTTCTGTTGGATTTTGATTCGGTTTTCTTTGCGTTTTCTAATTCAGTGAATATCTTTTTTACCGACTTCACAAAAAGGAGGAGGTACTATGTTCGGCTGTTTGTATGTTTTTTATCATCATTATTATTTTTATTTTGTATGTTTGTTCATCGAATACTCCGCCAATTGTCGATGGATTTTCAAAATTCTTTTTTTGTTCGAAAGTAGATAGTTCTGAGGTGGTCCCATTGTCACCAAGTTAGGATCTGATGATGGGATCTTAGAGAAATCGAGGGCAACCCTCAAATTTTATAGGCTCACTTATTGTTTTTCGCATATTTTATGAAGTATCTTGTTTATTTGCGTATGGTTGTCACCATCTCAGGTAGCTGGGCTGATGATGGAAGGTACAACTCCTTAACAGTAAGAAGTTACTCAAACAGGCAAGGACTGTTTTAGTAAATTGTTTTGATGTTTGATAGGGCATTTGTCACATTTGGTCTCATGATCATCAAGTCATGACCTGATGCTGCAGTCAGGATAGTCTGCAGAGTACCTAACTCCTCGACAACTAACAGCAGATATATCGTGTTTAGGCTCATTGAAAAGGGCTCGATGTGTGGATAAACGTACTGTTAATGAGGAACACCGAAGTACATAGAGACCTGATGCTGAAGCCAGGAGCATCAGAAAAAGTACAAACCTTGAAATAACAGCACCGTAGTCGTGTTTGGGCTCATTTTAAACAGGACTAAATTTTAAGTTCAATGCAATGTTGACATAAGTCTGGCCTGATGCTGCAGCCAGGATTATCAGCTTCTAGTCTAAAAACATCAGGTCAGGATTTGATGATGAGATCCTGGAGAAATCGAAGGAACTCTTCAAATATTATAGGCACACCTATAGCGATTTGGGTATTTTTTATAGTAACTCGTGCACTTGCTCTCGGAAAGCACCATTTGGTGAAGTGGAGCTGATGATGAAGACCACAGATGGCCACCGGAACTACTCAATAATATAGTCTAAGTATTTCACGGGTTGCGATTCGATTACTTTAATATGGTTGCTAAGCAATTCATGCTCGTCACAATGTGAATGGTGATATGGAGCTGATGGTGGACCTGGAGAACTCCTCAACAATTAACTTCCCTGCATCGGGAAAAGCAATATTTTGTTTGTAAAAGGCGATGATCACTAGGCTATTGTAACTTAGATAAATTATAAGCAGACCCACTAAAAAGCGTGAAATGAAAACTTTTTAAGAAAAAAAAAGACCGACATCCAAAAAAACACTACAAAGTGAAAAATAACTTTAATTTCGGAAGTCGGTGGCAAAAAACTAAAATACAGATCCAAAGACACCGACTTCCGAAATTAAAGTTATTTTTCACTTTGTAGTGTTTTTTTGGAAGTCGGTCTTTTTTTTTCTTAAAAAGTTTTCTTTATACTCGGTTCATATGGCCGAAAAATGTAATGCATAATTTATTTTGCGTTTGTTTATTTTTATTTTTTTATTGCTGAATGGGCACGCTCTTAACCTTGATCACGCCTGATGGAAAGCGATGGATGAGGTCTATGATAGAACGAGCATGCCCAGAAGATGCCTAAGGCACTGGAACTTCCACGCATCGACGAAACACAGCTGGCTGCTTGACGCTTGACTTCGGTGGGAGGGTGGTCACAAACCAGGCGGGCGTTAGCCCTACCACTGCAAGGAGAGAATTGGCCAGTCAAATAAGGTGTTGGGTGTGATTGTCCAGGATGCGCCGAGCGCTCGGTTCAGTTGAGTAACTGGCGGAACAAACTGCGCTACACGAGGAGGCTTCTTGGATCCTAAAATTAAATTATTTTAGTTTTTTCGATAACAATTCTTAGTAAAGCCTTAAGATTCTTTCTAAAAAGGATCTAAGACGGAAGATGAAGCAGGAATCCACTGCAAGAGAGGAACGAGTCGAATTAGCGATGATTATTATTAGAGGAGGGGTCTTTCGACTGAAATGATGATAAATGATTAAGATACAATCGTGATAGTTTACGATTACCTACATCATCATTTCAGCCGAAAGACGTCCACTGCTGGACATAGGCCTCCCCCAAGCACCTCCACTTCGACCTACATAAGTATAGAGTATTATGTATAAGGTACTGTTTGGATTGTTGTAAACTAAATTCTAACTTAGATTCAAAGGCAATCAAACTTTAAGCTAGTTAAAGCCAAGACCTAGATTGACGATCAACAAACTGACTGTCGCGGTTAGGTTGAGCCTAAATATAGACAGGCGTAAATCTTTCTAGTATATAAATTAGTAGTACCAATGAAAAATCATCTTCTTGTGTACTGTCCTGACAGCTGTCAGTTTCATACAAACGAATGCTATTTATTCCAGTCTGATCCCCTGAGCGCCCCTCCAGCCCTCCTTGATCCCTTGCTAGACTTGTATGGCGAATTTGATCTTTATTACCTACTAGAATTGCCGCACTGACAGTTGTCAGGAACGCATTCTCTCAACGGTCGGACTGTAATAAGAAGAAATCTGTGTCCGTATACATATTGCAAATAAACTCCCCTGTTCCATATATCCCTACTGATGTATCTCCACTGGTACGGATACTTGGAGATTTTTTTTACAATTTATAACGTCGACTTACAGACGTCAGCACATCAAGCTACTACAATCTGTCAAATTTCTTTCTATAATAATAAACATTTAATTCAGACCAGGTCCATATTTTGTTAGTAACAATGTAAGTACTTAAAACTAATGTTAGTATTGGTAACAACATATATACATATATTTTCAACTTTATCGCTAAATTATAAGGTTCAATGTTGATTGGAAAAGGGGTTTGAAGGTTTTGGCCCTAAAATCAGCCGCCATTTTGATTTTTTTTCAGAATCGCGGTGCACAACAAAAGTTATATATTTAGATAGAGGACACTTATACAAACAAAAAAATGTTATGTAACATAATATCCTAAAGCGTCAGGTTTCGGAGTTATTCACCGAAATATAAGTCGAAAACAACAAGGATTTTTTTTGTTTATTTGCCCTCCAGGTAAGGATATTAAACTATTGAGGTAATAGAAACGTTATGAAGAAGAAACAAATGAAGAATAGACATTTTTTAAATAAATAATTAAACACGGCAATTTATAGTTCGATTTTTAATCCCAGAGACTAATCTGACAAGTGTAATGTTAAACTTCTATACTAAAAAAAAACGAAAACACAAAAGACTTAAATGTCAGATTAGTCTCTGGGATTAAAAAACGAACTATAAATAGCCGTTTTTAATTATTTATTTAAAAAATGTCTATTCTTCATTTGTTTCTTCTCCATAAAGGTTTCATAACGTTTCTATTACCCCAATAGTTCAATATCCTTACCTGGAGGGCAAAAAAACAAAAAAATCCTTGGTGTTTTCGACTTATATTTTGGTGAATAACTCCGAAACCTGACGCTTTAGGATATTATGTTACGTAACATTTTTTGTTTGTATAAGCGTCCTCTATCTAAATATATAACTTTTGTTGTGCACCGCGATTCTGAAAAAAAATCAAAATGGCGGCCGACCTTAGGGCCACCCTCCATACAAAAATCTTCTAACCCCTTTGACAGTTTCGGGTAGCTTGATGTGCTGGCGCCTGTACATCGTAACCCACAAGTCTGTAGCCACCCTTACAATAAATAGTAATACTGTTTGTACCGACGTAAATCATCTTCAAAGTTCAAACTCGTCGTTTTTGTTGACATTAACTTTGCTAATCTCGAAATACGGCTAAGTTGCGGTTGCAAATTCTATTAAAGTCAGCTTGAAACTTATCTCATAATATCAAAGTGAAATGTTACATAATTCATGGTTACGCATTTTTTTTTTGTGGGTTTTGTCAGACAGCAAGAAGTCCACAAGCCACAGACTAATCTAGCTGTTTTTCATCATTCATATTTCATTGCTTTTATGGTATGGTAATCCAATACCCACAAGGTGGACCGACGACCCTGTGAAGGCCGCTGGAGCCCGCTGGATACGAGAAGCACAGAACCGGTCGAAGTGGAGGTGTTTGGGGGAAGCCTATGTCCAGCAGTGGACGTGTTTCGGCTGAAATGATTATGATGAATGAATTCAATGCCAAGGTCTTAGTGGTACGAGATAATAGATGCTATCAAAATCTCCTGAATAGAACATCTAAACAAGAAAGAACGAAAAAGAAGAAACAATTACTCAGCTAGTAGAATCTAACCCCTGACAGGAACTGCCTAACTCAAAAATAATTATTCGAGACGAAAATCAAGGGGAAAAAATACAAAAAAAAAAAAAAACGTTTTCCGTAGGCCCTGAAAAAAGTGTTTCTAAGTTTTCATCTGTATCATAAATTCAACCAATTACGAGAGCGGAAAAAGGGGCCATTTGTCACGGAGTGAAAAAACGTCTACTGTAGACCTAACTCAAAACGCTGTTGACTGACAGACCTTATATTATATAACGCAGGATATTGCACCGTGGCGTAAGGCGAATGGACACAGCTTAAGCAATCTAAAAAGTGTTTCCTTTCCCTTCAATCTCAACATATTTCCTGGCAGTACTCGTTATAAGGATTTTAACCACAGATATAGATCTACATAGATAACGCAACTATCACGATTTGTATTGAAACCAAGCGTGCCGACTTTTTAATACCTACTGTGACGTCACAGCCGCAATTTAGTGACGGGACATCCAAACCGAATCAAAGCCATCGATGCCGCCGATGCCCCTTCGCCCCGCTACGATTCAACTGAAGCCGCCGCCGTGATCGTCTCGCTCATACTCATATATTTTATATCTGTTGTCCCGCTCGCTCTCACCTCGCAATCCATTTTTCTTTTATGATTGGATCATGTGGGAAACTAAAAAAAAATATTTTTAAATGCAATAGAAAATAAACACAATAAATATATAAAAATAGTCGTATAATGTTGAAAGGATAAACAAAAACACATTAAATACATTAACCCTAAAAAAAATTATCTTCCTTTTTATAGCTGTAGTGTAAAATTAGGTCATGCATAATTATGAGCTTGTTATATCTACTAAATTGGCTTTTTAATATCATTCGTCTGTCCGATATCGATTAAAATCGATTATTGATATATGTTGTAGAACGAACAGCACTAGTTGCTACAATTGACAGACGAATGACAAATTGCCTGTATCACGAAGTCGAAGCGATGAGCGACAGTATCGCTTGTTCCGATATTCATCGTCTCCTAACACACAACGTCAGATCAAACGTCCAAAGCAAACGCGGCAACGTAATGTGAATAAAGTTTACTTAACGGTAATGTATAGTTAGGTATATTCTGGAACGACACGCAGCTTGGAATACTTAAAAACAGTTTTAATATGAATTTACGCATAATATAATTTTAAAATAACTTACCTGTGATAGGAAATATGTTCCTGCCTTTGGGTGCTCGAAATTTTTGGGCTATTGCAGTTAATTATCACGCAACGAGGCATTTTTTTAGTTTTTTGCGGACGTTCGGCTGCAACAACGGACGCGCGGGGATTGAAGTTAGCGGCGACCAACCTCGACGCTTGGTCGGGGTTCAGACACGCGAAGTGCATGCATTTGCGTTATCTATGTAGATCTATATCTGTGATTTTAACTGTGATTGTTTATTTCAATACCACAATTTGGATTTGTGGAAAAAATCATTACTATTTATTTATCTTACCACAAAGGCCTATACTAATATTTTCATTGGTGACGTAAAAAATGCATAATCGTATCTGGGACACAGGCCACCTCTCTGCGAGAGGGAGCGGGCCATCCAGTACGTACGCCCATTGTGGGATGGTGGATGTCACATGTTTTCGATTTTTTTAGTTCTAGAACATGCCGGTTTCCTCACGATGTTTCCTTCACCGTTTTGAGAGCAGTGGTGACGAAATTAACTACACGAAGTAAAGTGCCTTCCTGGGTTCGAATTCACGACCAACAACTCGTAAGCCGGGGCCGATACTACTGGGCCACCACTGCTTCACGTAACGCACAAAACCTAAACCTAAATCGTGAGGTATAAAATAATTAAGATAGAATCTAAAGTTGTTGGGAATCGAACCCGACACAGCACGTTGCACGCTGTCTGCATGCGTAGGCAGCGTGATCAGCGCGTCATCGGCGAGTTGAGACGCGGCGCGGCGGTGACACCTCGGCCCGATGACCAGTCGCTACCACGGACTCCACCACGACGGACGATACTCCTCTTTTAAGCTTAACTTATTGTTTGTCCGGAAGTTAATTTTGTTAACAAGACGGCAATACACCATTGCCGTCATTGCATTTGCCTAAAATACAGTCCACTCTTTTATTGCTCCCCGCGCTAACAAAAGTAGTAGTCTTATTTTATTGAGTACCCACCATGCCATGCGACTCATAGGTCCAGAGTAGGGACCTAGTGATTTAACCAGATACACATACCGAAACATAAACTCATGCCTTCATCTCATGGTAAGCAGAAACTACAGACAAGAAAAAAAATTAAATTTAAAAAATCAAAAAACCCGACTGCGGTAAAAAACTTAAGTTATAAAAAACTGAAAAGCTAAAAACAAGCCCATTTTAAATTAAATAAAAGTTGGAAGCAGGCGGGACCCATTTGAGTTTGAAAATAGAAAAATGGTATGGGTCCCGCCTGCTTCCAACTTTTATTTAATTTAAAATGGGCTTGTTTTTAGCTTT
Source organism: Amphipoea oculea (assembly GCA_945859645.1). NCBI lineage: Eukaryota > Metazoa > Arthropoda > Insecta > Lepidoptera > Noctuidae > Amphipoea > Amphipoea oculea. Next base: position 11,737,442 of record OX243876.1, read on the forward strand.
TCAGTTTTTTATAACTTAAGTTTTTTACCGCAGTCGGGTTTTTTGATTTTTTAAATTTAATTTTTTTATTTTATTATTTTTAGTTATGAGTTGTAAATCCCACTTAAGTGTGATAGTTTCCCTTTAAACTTCGTAATATATAGGTACTACTGCCGCGTTTAGTTGGTAGGGGGGGGGACACTTGATTCTAACGAAAATTGGTACTTTAAAGCTTGATAAGTCACGAACGGTTTACTTAATCAAAAAACGGTCTTCCCAAACCACTGATATTTTTGAAAGACCTATCCAACGATACCCCACTTGACATAGTTTCTTGACTTTCACTTTTTTCATTTTCACAATATGGCGTCTAGTAGTCGCCATATTGAATTTTCATTAACGTCATGTCTTTAGTGACACTCGCCGAACTAAGAGGAATCGATTGACGTGTGAATCATAAAAATCGGTCCAGGCGTTTGGTCTGTATAGTGCTTCAAAGGAACATACAAACATACATACATACATACATACATACTTACATACATACATACATACATAGGCTGATAAACACATTACCACTTCTTTGCGTCGCGCAGTCGGGTAAAAAGAAAGAAAAACGTTTATTTGCGACAAACATGACTCATAAAAAAAAAAACGAAAATACAAAATACCAATTTGGGAGAAAACATGCGTCGCATCTACGCAAAACGGTCGCTGGTTTACAGCGACTGCCGGCGCAGCGTTGACGTGATGATGTCAGCCAATGGAGCATACAATTAGATATAAATAAAAAACAACAATCAAAATCAAAAAAGAAATTAAATAAATATACATTACAAAAAGATGGTATAAACATGAAATATATGAAGTTGATGACCGATGACAGATGGCCGATGGGGCCGGAAGGTTCTGGAGTGGCGACCGCGTACCGTAAGACGTAGCGTTGGAAGGCCTACCACAAGGTGGACCGACGACTTTGTGAAGGCCGCAGGAACCCGTTGGATGCGAGAAGCACAAAACCGGTCAAAGTGGAGTTGCTTGGGGGAGGCCTATGTCCAGCAGTGGACGTCTTTCGGCTGAAATGATGATGATGATGATGATATGAAGTTATAACATCACCATCTTTACATAAGTACCTACTCTTTTCGCTTCATTTACGTCCGTACATCTAAACCAGACCCAGCAGAACCAATCCGAACTAGATAAACTTTCAATACACGAGTTAGTTAATTTTGTATTACGAAAAAAATGTTATTTCAAGAACTCTGAGTGTACATTATTTGTTCTACTTTCCAGCCAATAAAGTTTATTGAAAGCTGCACATCGTGATATCAAATATTGGGTCATCTGAAATTCTCATAGAAGTGGAGTGTAGCGAAGCTGCATCAATGAGTTTGGCAGGCGTATTGCTGAGTAGGTATCACTCAGGTTTTATTGTTTCACTTGAAAGTATTTCCGCGTCATCATCATCAGCCTATAATGTTCCCACTGCTGGGACACAGGCCTCCTCTCTGTGAGAGGGAGTGGGCCGTAATCTACCACGCGGGCCCAGTGCGGGTTGGTAGATGTCACATGTCTTTGAATTTTTGGTTCTAGGACATGCCGGTTTCCTCACGATGTTTTCCTTCACCGTTTTGAGAGCAGTGGTGATGAAATAATTTACACAAAGTAAAGCGCCTGTCTGGGTTCGAACCTACGACCTACAACTCGTAAGTCGCGGCCGATACCACTGGGCCACCACTGCTCTTCTTCTTTCCGCGTACAAGAAGATTATTAATTTGGGGTAGGTATATTATATGCTAACAAAGTAGAGCAGTGGTGGCCCAGTGGAAACGGCCACGACTTACGAGTTGTAGGTCGTAGGTACGAACCCTGACTGGCGCTTTACTTTGTGTCAATTATTTTATCGCCACTGCTTTCAAAACTAAGCGAACCTCGTGAGGAAACTGGCATGTCCTAAAACAAAAAAAAAAAAAAAAGACGGGTTGCACTCCGGGAGTGCCGGCAGAAGTGAAAACTTGTATATTAACGTTGAAATAAATCAATTATTAATTTAATTAATATAACTCATTTTTTTTTTTCACTATTTCTGCGTCACTTTTTTCATAAATAGATGCACTTTGTTCAATTTCCATATTTTAAACACTTTATAGACACGAATTTTACGAATACACAGCAGTGTGGCTACTATACAGACGGTCGAGCCATCAGCTGTCCATCCATCCATCCATCCACTTCCACTTCCACTTCGACTTCCACTTCGACTTCCACTTCTACTTCGACTTCCACTTCGACTTCCACTCCGACTTCCACTTCGACTTCCACTTCGACTTCGACTTCCACTTCGACTTCGACTTCCACTTCCACTTCGACTTCCACTTCGACTTCCACTTCGACTTCCACTTCGACTTCCACTTCAACTTCCACTTCGACTTCCGCTTCGACTTCCGCTTCGACTTCCGCTTCGACTTCCACTTCGACTTCCACTTCGACTTCCACTTCGACTTCCACTTCGACTTACACTTCGACTTACACTTCCACTTCAACTTCCGCTACGACTTCCGCTTCGACTTCCGCTTCGACTTCCACTTCGACTTCCGCTTCGACTTCCACTTCGACTTCCACTTCGACTTCCACTTCGACTTCGACTTCCACATCCACTTCGACTTCCACTTCGACTTCCACTTCGACTTCCACTTCAACTTCCACTTCGACTTCCGTTTCGACTTCCGCTTCGACTTCCGCTTCGACTTCCACTTCGACTTTCACTTCGACTTCCACTTCGACTTCCACTTCGACTTCCACTTCGACTTCCACTTCGACTTACACTTCGACTTACACTTCGACTTCCACTTCAACTTCCGCTTCGACTTCCGCTTCGACTTCCGCTTCGACTTCCACTTCGACTTCCGCTTCGACTTCCACTTCGACTTCCACTTCGACTTCCACTTCGACTTCCACTTCGACTTCCACTTCGACTTCCACTTCGACTTCCACTTCGACTTCCACTTCGACTTCCACTTCGACTTCCACTTCGACTTCCACTTCGACTTACACTTCGACTTACACTTCTATCCATCCATCCATCCATCCATTGTGTCCGTGTGTCACTTCACTTCGGTTGGCGCCGCCGTAGAAAGAGAGGGGGGGGGGGGAAATCTCTCCTGACGGTCACGTGTCCTGACGCGAGTTTAACATTTTTTACCCATTACTAAAAGTGTGCAACGCCGCTAAAGAAGTTTACACTTCAAAAATTCTTTCAATATAAAAAATTTCAAATACATAAAACTCAGTTCCCCAAACGACCCCAATATCCTCGATGACACGTCTACGTATACAATACACCGATAACATTCACTTGATCGCCCGCATACATGTTAGTGATAAAAATTTCCTTCTGCCCATTCACACGAACTTATCTCTGTGACCATCGCTGCCTTTCAAACTCTGCTGAATTCTATATTACCTTTTGGTCACCCAATCGTATACTGAATCTGGATCTTGTTTGCGATTCACATAACGACCATGATGGCCGTAAATGGTGTACGCTCTATTGAACAGTTTGGATTACCATTGTGTGTACATGATCGCTCTAGTTGGCATTCGATTTGCCTGTAGCACGATGATTCGTGTTTAATGTGAAGTGATAAAATTGCACTTGATTCGTGAAACATAATTTATGCTGTGGGTCTATGAATAAGGACCGCAAAACTATACAAAACACAGTAACAACAATTTTGAAAATAAAAATAAAAATTGGGTTCTGTAATCGCTTCACTGATATAAAACGTGCCGCTAAAATGGCGACATTAATTTAACAAACGGGTTGGGCTAGTAGCCAGTAATCATAAAAAAATTATAACAAGATAAAATAATAATTCTTAATTTGAAAACCACCGCCTGCGCCGCTTGCCGACATAGGGTTCTCTCTCTTTCCTTCAATTCGGGTACTCTTTGCACGTTATTCGTTTTAATTTCATTGATGCAATGTTATGATCCGCAAATGACTCCTGTGCTACGGTTCTTTAAGTACAGGTTGCTCTTTTAAACAATTTTAAATAAATAAATAATAACGTTTCATGAAATTAAAAATATGTTCGTAAAATGATAACGCAAAACCATATAAATGTGTGTTAAATTAATGTCGCCATTAAAACGCACGCTGTATTGAACTAAAACAGGTACACTAATATGAAATCTCAACACAAGTTATTACAAAATATAATCTGCTAGTTAGGCAGAGTAAACATCAGAAACTCATTATTTAAGGTAATTACATAGAAATCGATGTAGGCGCCTCTCCCAAGCAGCGGTTACCACAGTTTGTTCCTAAGTTAATTCCGTCTCACGGTAGATTGATAGCCTGTAGTTCTATTAAGGTTACTAAATATTCTAATTTTAACCAAAATTAACCTAACTTCGACACATACCCAAGAGTATGTGTCAAAGTTATGTTAACCGACAACGGTATGAGGTAGGTAGATAATCATTTTATTTAACACACACACACACAAACACACACACACTCAGACACCCCCACACTCACATACATACACAAACACACATACACACGCAAGCACACTTAAACACACACACTCATATACCAACAGGCTAATAAATAAGTATAATTAATTTTTAGTTACCTTTGTTTCGTTTACATGTTACACTAATTACATGACATAATGAAAGAGTGGCGCCTCCTGGCACAGGCATTTATATGCTTAAAAGGGGACGCCACCAACTGTATGATGTAAAACGTGTAATAATGAAATAAAACATTTTTGATTTTGATTTGATTTTTTTGATTTAATGCGTCACCTTTCGGGGCAATCTTTTTTTCACACAGATGTATTTAAGGGCAAAGCAACTGTTTTCCCCTAAAACGAAATTGTGTAAACTTAAATAGGTACCTATAATTGTACATAACTCTGTTCAATAATAGGTATGCACGACGACATATATCAAACTATACATTTCCAGTACCTATATACTGACTTCTCATTGTACACGCTGTTATATCAATTAGCTGACCCCCCTAAAAATTACTCGATTTTGCACCCTCCTCTCATAACATTAAAGGTTATTCAATATGTATGAGTTAATCGGACTAACACTACTCGATGAACAGAAACAATAAATAATTTTGATACGCAAATTTGAGCTTTAAGATGTTGGTGTTAGATCATTTACTATGTATGGGTATTTGTTACGCAATTTTCATTTTTAATCAGCAAGACTTAAAGGTTAGGTTAATGTTGTGATAATTTGTGTCATTGCTACTAATACCTTATTTCATCTATCTTACTCAAGTTAATCTGGTGTCGTGGTTCATGCGTAAGGCTGAGACGTGCAAGATGCGAGTTCAAATCTAGTCTCATGTTTAATTTTGTTTTCAATATATAAATTGTTCGTTAAGTATTTCTTGCATTATTGTAAAGAACAAGCATATCAATTAAGTTGATAAACGATAAACGTTTCACCTTTTTCAATAAGTGGGTAGTTCGACGTCAATATGCGTATTCAACAAAAACTGCTATTGAAATGATTTTAGGAATATGGGGTAGAAGAATAAATTGAACAAGACATTCTATGCACAAATAGCAGTGAATACGCACGAACATTTTTATATTGCCTTACTAAGTTGCGAAAATCCACGCCTTTTTATTAATTATTATTATCGGTTTTGATAGTTTAATCGTCATGTCTCAGTTGAGTGATTATTTAAAATACAAAATATTGTATTTGCATAAGGAGAATGTTGGTATTAAAGCGATTGCTAGGAAACTTAATATAGCGGTAAGTGTATTCTTTTTTATACTTCCTTAATTCGTTAGTTGGCTTAAAAACGTCTGTATAGAATAATAGAAAATTAACTGTTTCATTATGAGATCATTTATAGGTCTAATGTGGTTTATCTAAAGGTATTTTTGCAAACTTATTCGAAAAATTATGATTACTGGGTTATTAAAATTATGCTTATTGTGTTGTTTCAGAGAAATACAGTCAGACTGTAGCTAAGACGTTTTGAAGAGACAGGGAATATTCAAAAGGATCGTCCTGAACCAAAACCTGCAATGTTACTCCTGTGTCAAAACATCATCAAGCAATTGTTAGAAGGCATACTGAACACCCATTTTTGCCTACTCAATGCAGTATAATGTTTCTGTTCAGACGGTCAGAAAACATTTGCATGTTGCTGGACTGAAACAATACAAGCCAGCACGTAAAATTTAACTGACTGCTGCACATCGCCAAGCAAGGGTCCGCTTTGCCCAAGAATATCTCAATTTTAATTGGGAAGATTATGTTGTCATATTTACCGACGAGAAGTCTTTGTCAAAACCTTATTTATAACTAAACATAACTACATACTTACAAAACAAATTGATATATAGTATACCTAGTAGGTAAAACATCAACGTATAATGCTATTTTATTTAGTTCAACGATATTTAATGTGGTGATGTTATTGTTATGAAATAGAAATACATACCTATATATTTCTAAATATTATAACATGTTGATTCACTACATTAAACTCTGTGAAGTATGTAACAACGTTATTAGTAACTGTTATATCATTTACGTTATTCTTATAATATTTTTTTTTATAAAATAAAATCGTTTTTACCATCATTATCGTTTTTTTATTTTCGTTCACCTTTTTTTTTTGTTGCTAAAGTTATAATTTATTATTTATAACTTAAAAAAAAATATTATAAAACAAAATGCGCAGCAGAAAATATGTTGGTTTCGAACTCGCAACCACGCTCTTGTCAGCTCACTGCAGCTACCACTAGACCACACGAACATGGTGATTGTCGTTGAAATTAGCAATAATATATTACAAGTTAGAACAATATTCAAGATCATACCTACCTTAACACTGCGTGTTAAATATCAAATTCGAATAACTGTTTTATTAATCGTAGACGTTGAACTGTTCTAGTTCGATAAGCTTACTGCTAACAAGCAGAAGGTTCAAATTCGTTTAATTTTTAAAGGGTCAGCTAATTGCTATAACAGACTGTACGAAAGGCCTATACATAGCGAATTCAGCTAAAATTGGAAATGTTTAGCTCGATATGTCGTCGTGTGAACCTATTCAAAATTAGCTTTAATAAAATAAAAAATAATGAGGTTTTCATTTTACCATTTTACTTTAATTTATTTATTAGCTGAGTCAGATTTTTTGGGATTGATGTTTCCACAGAAATGTAACAGTTCACAATTTCGCAAACCACAAACAAGGATAACCGACAATGTATGTATCTACCATCTATGTAATGCATTCAATAATCATTTCGGTCGAAAATATAAGAATTGAAAAGGGTTATTTTTTCACAAAAAAATCCTATTCTTTTGGCCTACACGTACATGTAGGTTTACCCAAACAGAAGTTACGTCCTTTATTTTTGTTAATATTATAAGGTAGGTACCTACTGGTCGCAGTTCCAATTTTCCTCTATATAATTTGGATTGACATCGCAGGGAATATTACCTTCCTCTTATGATAAAAATAAGAAACACAATATTATATGTAGCCATTATTTGGCCATAGCTTAGTAACATGTATTCATTTCAGGAAAACTATAATAATAATCTATTAAAGCTTATAGGAATTGTGTGGATATTGTTAATAATATGAAACTCGATCGTTAACATCAAAATAGTAGTATGTAATATAACTGCTTTTCATTTTTGTATTTAACGGAGAAACTAAACAAACCTGTTTGCGTCCTTTCAACCAATTTTGACTTCTATTCCGTAGGTATAAGGATGACATTAAAAGCAAAAACGAGGTTACAATACCAACTGTTTACTGCGTCTGCCATTTTTCATACCACCAACACAATAGTAGTCAAAATCGGTTGAACGGACGGCAAAAAAGGTTTATTTAAACGTCTAATCTTATTTCAAATGGAGTATAGAGACATCGTAGAACACGATTCAGGCCAGCCTGTCTTTTGCTGCCCTCCCCCAGCCGACGTCCCCCACAGGGGGTGCCCTTAGCGTGTATTCCCTTAGTTACTAAGTTTTATGCTCTGGCTGGAGGCCATAATTTACTAAGGATAGCCCGGTAAAGTATCCGACAACCTCCTAGGTAAACCTGCGGGATGCCGTATAGATAAATCATTGTAAGACAAAAAACGAATAAATAAAACAGCAATAAGTTTTGCTTTCAGATTTTAGGAAAGAGCCTGTCCATTTCCAAGCAATTAACAGCAGTAAGTTTTGCTTTCAGATTTTAGGAAAAAACCAGTCTATTTCCAGGCAATTAATAAAATAAAATAATAAAGTAAATATAAGGATTAATAAACACGAGCTAAGCTCAAACATACCTATCAAAAGATACCTTGCCTCTCTCTGTACACACCGAATACCACAGACTGCGTGTATCGACGTATAATAAACAATGTACGAAATATAGCACATGAATTATTTAACCTAAAAACTATATCTATACATATCCATACTTAATCCATACTAATATTATAAATTCGAAAGCAACTCTGTCTGTCTGTCTATCTGTCTGTCTGTCTGTATGTTACCTTTTCAGGCCTAAACCACTGAACCGATTTAGATGAAATTTGCTATAGAGATAGTTTGAGTCCCGGGGAAGGACATAGGATAGTTTTTATCCCGAAATTCCCACGGGATCGACACTTATGCGGGTAAAACCGCGGGGCGCAGCTAGTAGGTAATAAAATAGTAACGAAGAATTATTTCTGTTTGTGTTCCGGATTGACGCAAAAACGGCTGAATGGATTTGGATGATATTTGGCACACAGATAGTTTATAACCTAGATTGACGCATTTTTTTTTTGCCTATACTGTCCCACTGCTGGGAAAAGGCCTCCCCCAAGTCCTTCCAGGAACTGGTTTCCCGCGCCACCTTAAACCAGCTCTCAATTGACCCATAGGGTACTTTTATTTCCAGTAGTACGTTCCCGTAGGATATTATTCGACATCCAATCGGGCGAAGAAAGGAGGCCAGTGTATCAGCAGTAAGAACATTATAGGCTTATTGTGCTAAGCGGGCGAAACCGCGGGCAAAACCCAGTTATTGGTAAACGTGTAAATTTTAAAGATTCATGTACAATGCATGCTTCCGTCAGTATGTTATTGTTGTCAATTAATTAAAATGCCGAAATAATGGCCCCTTCAACACACTCACGGGGTTTGTACACAAATTTTAAATTAATACGTTGTTTGTTTTTATGAACCTGCCGCATGACGACATAACCCTACATTGACCGTTTGTTCTACACTTTGTCATTATTAAGGCTTGTATTCATAAACTGTCTTTCAGTTGAAAGCTTTTCTTAAGATTTTTTTATAGACTACTAGCTTTTGCCCGCGGCTTCACCTGCGCTGAGTTCGGTTATTATCCTACGGAAACTTAGCACCGGGATAAAATAAACTATCTGTGTGGCAAGTTTCATCCAAATCCGCTTAACCGTTTTCGCGTGATTGAGTAACAAACATTCAAACCAAACATTCAATTAAGGTCTTTTTTGTTTGGTTGTTTTAATGTAACTTTGTAAGTATTAAAAAGCTCCTTTTTCAAATATTTCTATCTCCTGTGTGTCCCAAAAATGTTTTTTTTTTTCTTTCAAACTTTCACATTTATAATATTAGTAGGATGGTAAACGTGCCAATTATGCCAGTGTCTCTCTGACCCGTGGTGAAAATGCAAGAGACTTTAAAATAATCACACCAATGAAAATAAACATTTGGTTAACTACTGTCATTAGTAAGATATAGGAGCAGTGGTGACCCAGTGGTATCGACCCTGACTTCCACCAACCCGCACTGGGCCCACGTGGTGGATCCGTGGATTACAGGCCACTCCCTCTCGAAGAGAAAAGGCCTGTGTCCCAGCAGTGGAAACATTATAGGCTGATTATACAAATCAATCACTGATAGTTCCCAGTATAATTAATAAATGTCACAACCACGACTATATGATAAAAATAGTTCCATTTAATTTAGTGGGCTTTTTACCCAACTGCGCGACGCAAAGGAGTGGTAATGTGTTTATCAGCCTATGTATGTATGTTACTTTGAAGCACTATACAGACCAAGCGCCTAGGCCGATTTTTATGATTCACACGTCAATCGATTCCTCTTAGTCCGGCGAGTGTCACTAAGGACATGACGTTAGTGAAAATTCAATAAGGCGACTACTGGACGCCATATTGTGAAAATGAAAAAAATGAAATTCAACAAACTATGTTAAGTGGGGTATCGTTGTTGAATAGGTATTTAATAAAAATATTTTTTAATGAATGAATTCTACGTAGGAGGTAGCTATAATAATACAGTAACTCGATCAATCTGCCTACCCTTTCCTAATTATGTTTGGGTCGGCTTCTAATTTTACCGGATGCCCAGTTACTGGGTAATACAATACCCCTTGGTAAGACTTCTTACTACTCCGTAATGACTGTCAAAGTTCCACGACTGCCAGCCGAGTCCAACAGCTTAACTTGCTTTCTAAAGCATGGAGGGTTATATGATATGATAAGGAGGATTTGTAATGGATGGTCACCCATCCACGGACCGACTTCGGCTTCGATCGACCAGTTCGGCTGTTATTAATACTTTTTCGCAATAAATACTTTTTCTTTCTTTCTTTCTTTATTATTTAGCCCAGTAGTATCGGCCCTGAAAAATTTGTAACCCAGGCATGCACTTTACTTTGTGTATTTAATTTCATCACCATTGCTCTCAAAACGGTGAAGGAAAACATAGTGACGAAGCAAGTGTCAGAACCAAAAATTCGAAGACATGTGACATCCACCAAACCGCACTGGGCCCGCATGCTGGATATGACCCATTCACTTTCACATACAGGAGGCCTGTGTCCCAGCAGTGGGAACAGTATAGGCTGATTATGCCACGCCCACTAGCTACACTATAGGTACTACAATAACTATGCCATTTAATTGTAATCTTTCCTTGCGTTTCTTTGAGCCATTCTTCTCGTCGGACCACGAAAGTGCCACTCTAAGTTGAAGACTTAAAACGACGACGACGTCTGAGTAGTACTTGAGCTCACCTTTCATTTATTACTTTTAACGATTTAATTTGTATCTTTAGGACCGCTGTCTGAGCAAGTGTTTAGGGGAGTGGGCTAGGTTATCAACATTTTGTGTTTCAGTAAGTAACAATTAAATTAGTGGTGAATTAAGGTTTTCCAGATTTCTAAGGGCTAAAATGTATTGTCGCTTCGAGGACAGACATATATTTACGAATAAAATTGGTAAGCGCTGTACTTTGTGTAAATTATGTTATCACCACTGCTCTCAAAACGGTGAAGGAAAACATCGTGAGGAAACCGGCACGTCCTAGAACCAAAAATTCGAAGACTTTGTGACATCAACCAACCCGCACTGGGCCCCGTGGTGGATTACGGCCCATTCCCTCTCACAGAGAGGAGGCATGTCCCAGCAGTGGGACCATTATAGGCGGATTATGCTATAAAAGAACATATTTTACACAGAATCATGTCATTTCAATTTGTTGCTAAAGTCTATATTAATATGTTCTTTCACACTCAAATTAATTCCAGCAATCTCATATTCAAGTAAGCCATTAATAAAAACAAATCTCGAGTTTCTACATTACATTTTCTATCTACGCAATGTTGCATGAAAAGTGATTGCAAAAAAATATATATATTTTCTTCTATTCTCGCAGTAAAATATTATCTTTTTTTTATGTATCGCATGTCTGTACGACTGCTTTTCACAGTTAATGATGCATCATCATTCAGATTATATATCAAAGTCCAAAAGAAAGTTTATTCATTGTGACAATGAATAATACTCTCAAATACAATACGTTCAACGACGATGTTTACGTCCGTACTAATATGCGATTGATGGAAAAACATTGTTTAGTTAGAGAAATAGTCTCGCAAAAAAGAGTATTAAATAGTTTTTTTTTTCGCTATTGTATAAAATCGGAAAATAATTATGAAACAAATCGACTATCACTTTTACATACATATATTTAACAAAAGTTACTATTTACACTAGGTGGGTAGGTACCAAATTAAATGACTAAAAATAAAGACGAAAAGCAAAGGACAACAACCAACAAACTTAAATTGTCCGTATAATCAAATAACAACTGTCTTTTTTGACAGTTGCATGAAATGGCTATAACATGAAGAATTGGCGTAGGGTGTTAATCTGCTTAATAATTAATTTCTATGACTGTATCTTTGTAGGTATGCTATAAAAGACAGATATGGCAAAGTTTAAGACTAAGGGCTGTACTCTTATCAAATCACAACTGTCTTTTTTGACAGTTGCATGAAATGGCTATAACACGCCGAATTGACGTAGGGTGTCAATCTGCTTAATTAATCATTTCTCTGACTGTATTTATGTAGGTATGCCATAAAAGACAGATATGGCAAAGTTTAAGACCAAGGTCTGTACCTACTCTTATAAAATCAAAACTGTCTATTTTGACAGTTGCATGAAATGGCTATAACACGCCGAATTGACGTAGGGTATCAATCTGCTTAATAAATAATTTCCCTGACTGTATCCATATAGGTATGCCATATAAGATAGATGTGGCAAAGTTACACATTGAATGCCAAAGTTAGCCGTTAAGTTACTACTTTTTTATGTCGTGTTTTATTTGAGATGCCAAAGAGTATAAAAACGTCCATTCAAAGAGGCGGAATAACTTAGATTACCAAAACAATTATCTATAGGGAAGACCTACGTAATAATACGTAGTCGGCATCTACCATCATTACCAGCTATACTCCATTTGTTTAGGTAATTAAATAAAGGTAAACAAAAAAACCACGTGACTTAGTTAACCGACTAAACGTAATATCACTCACTTCACTTGTCATGCTATGTCACAGTTGTACTCTTCAATTTAGCAACATTATTAACGAATTATAACGTTGCTAAATTGAAGAGTACAACTGTGACGTAGCATGACAACTGAATAGACTGGTATTACGTTTAGTTGGTTAACCATGGCACGTGGTTTTTTTTGTTTACCTTTATTTAATTACCTAAACAAATGGAGTATAAGTAATATTGCGTATTTGGCATTCAATGTGTTAAGACTAAGGGCTGTACTTATCAAATCACAACTGTCTTTTTTGACAGTTGCACGAAATGGCTATAACACGCCGAATTGACATAGGGTGTCAATCTGCTTAATAAATAATTTCCCTGACTGTAGGTATTCCATAAAAGATAGATGTGGCAAAGTTTAAGACTAAGGGCTGTACTTATGCAAAACACCCACCTATGTAAAACGCCTCATCACCTGCCTAGCCTTTTCAACCATTTTTGGGGTCGGCTTCCAGTCTAACCGGATGCAGCTGAATATCAGTATTTTACGTGGAGCGACTGCCTATCTGACCTCCACAACCCAATTACTGGGTAACACTATACCCCTTGGTAAGACTGGAGGACAGACTTTCGGGCTTCTGGCGACCCGTAACGACTGACAAAAATGCACGAATGACAGCCGGGACCAACAGCTTAACGTGCTTTCCGAGGCACGAAGGGGTCTCGATATGTATAGATGGTCACATATCCACGGACCAACCGCGACAACCGTAGCATAACGTGATCGTTCGACCCGCGGATGTTATTACTTAGCCAAAAGTCTCCTGTAAACCGCTATGCAAGCCTGTAAATGGTAGGTACAATTTATGATTGTAACGTCAATGTAAAAAGATGAAACATTTCCGTAAGTAATTTCTGAAGTCCAAATCAGTCACTAACTAAGAAATTTAAAAAACATTATCCATCCAATTAGTGCTCTTCACAAAATCACGCTTCCTCGAAAATCTCACTTCGGCAAAATTTTCACCTCGCCGTATTTACGGACTACTTGAATTGGAAGCAATTAAACCGAAGGTTGGTAGGCTCTGTCATTCGCTAGTCAGTCGAATGCAGTGAGAGGGTTCCTTGGAACAACCCATAAATAAACCGGTTTGACTGGCACCCGCCCAATAATTAGGCGTAGTTATTTGGAGGGAAGTAGTGAAGGAGATGTATGGAGGTTTGAATGAGAAATCGAGGTTAATAGAGAATCTATTAATGCGTTTGTGTTAGGGTAATGAGTCTGACCTTAAGTCGTAACCTTAGGGCTGGGAATACCACCGAGTTTGAAAAGGTTCACTATAAGTATACAGGGTTATTGGTAAAACACCAACATACTCTTAAGAGGTGATTGTAGTCATCATTATGAACAACTTTTACTATGGGAACAAACCTGAAATCGCGAAAAAAGAAAATCAGCTGTTCCCTACATTTTGACGAGTTATACGAACATAAATGTAGGGAACAACTAATTTTTTTTTCGCGATTTCAGGTTTGGTCCCATAGTAATGCGGGTTGCAGACCAAGAGCTAAGCTAAGTTAGTGTAGCTTAGCTCGCATAGCTGATGTAGTTTTTCTGCCTTTTCTATTTATTTGGTTCATCTTATTAATCTTCTTATAAGATGATAATTATCATGTGATATCTTATTTTGTGTACAGACCGCAAACTATGAACAGAAGTATGAAAAATTACCTCAGCTATGCGAGCTAAGCTAGACTAACTTAGCTTAGCTCTTGGTCTGCAACCCGCATTAAAGTTGTTCATAATGATGAGTACAATGACCTCTTACGAGGTTGTTGGTGTTTTTCCAATAACCCTGTATAGTGATATCAGTTTTACAAGCCGATATAACTTCTAGTAATCTATCTACCTATAGATACTCATAACAAAGCTGAAGAGTTTGTTTGTTACGCTAATCTCTGGAACTATCAGTTGGATTAAAAAAAACTTTTTGCTTTTGATAGCGCAGTTCTTGAGAAATTCTATAGGCTTATTTAACACAAGCTGACCTGGCGAACTTCGTACCGCCTCAGAATTAAATAATTTGTGACAAAGTTCAATAGACACGTGGCGCCATCTATTATCATCTTAACGTTATTGTTGTTTTCCTCGGGAACAGCACTTTTTTTCGGGATGAAAGGTACCCTATATCCGTTTCTGTACACCTGACAACGTATATGCAAAATTTCAGGATGATCGGTTCAGTGGTTTAGGCGTGAAAAGGTAATAAACAAACAAACAAACTTACTTTCGCATTTATAATATTACTAGCAGCGCTCCGCGGTTTCACCCGCGTAAGTTTCGATGCCGTGGGAATATCGGGATAAAAACTATCCTATGTCCTTTCGCGAGACTCAAACTATCTCTATACAAAATTTCATCTAAATCGGTTCAGCGGTTTGAGCGTGAAGAAGTAACAAACATATAAACACACACACACACTCACAAACTTTCGCCTTTATAATATTACTGTGATGTGATAATATAATATAGTTAGGTTAGGATTACGCTAGGACCATTAGGAGCCGAGCAAAAGAAAAAGAGTTAGGAAGAACGTCAAGCGAAAACGAAGTAGTCGCGCGGGTAGGCGATGCGATGCGACGGGGTGGGTCGGGGGCACAAGAAATTTCACACGGGCGAAGTCACGGGCAGAAGCTAGTTTATTTTGTAACTCTAAGAACCAAACATCGAACACTTAAAGTACCTATTACATAAGATACAACCGACTTCAAAAAAAAAAACACTACAAAGTGAAAAATAACTTTAATTTCGGAAGTCGGTGTCGTTGGTTCCGAATTTTCGTTTTTTGACACCGACTTCCGAAATTAAAGTTATTTTTCACTTTGTAGTGTTTTTTTTTTTGAAGTCGGTTGTTTTTTTTGTAAAAAAAGTTTTTATTTTTCACTTTTTAGTTGTACCTACCCCACACAATGTCAATTAACACTAGTGCATTGAAGAATTGAAGACATGACTCGAAGAATCATCAAAATTCCCATAGAAATGCCGGAGATGCAGTACATTTATGCATATAACTTCGTACATAAGAACAATTACCTAATGTATTATATACTAAAACCTTCCTGAAAGTATGTAGATCACACTAATGAAATAATTATCAAAATCGGTTCAGCAGTTTTTGAGATAATCGCGGACATACAAACATACATACATACATACATACATACATACGGGTCGAATACAGAACCTCCTTTTTTAAAGTCGGTTAATAAAAAAAGGGCGTGCATGACTTTTAAGTTTTGCAACCACAGACGCTGTCGTGAAGAACAGCACCTTTGAACAAAGGCCTCTATAAAGTTCCATAGCACGCAACGCAACTTTTTATTATTTCTGACAACCCCTTTGAAAACTCCGAATTAATGAACAGATTTCCAGTCTTAAATTAAGACCAAATTGTACAGACTTGTCCATTTGTAATTACGCTGCCATAGCCTGAAACCGCTCGGTGAATAAATTCCAAGAAATATGTAAAACAACATTCAGTGTTCTCGACTTAAATCGCTTGCACTTGCAAAATGCGGACATTAGTAAAGGAAAGGCGTTAATTTGTTTATTTTACGTTTCTCGTTTCTGCCGGACCGAATAATTAAATAACGAAGAGAACCATACAGGGTTTTCATTCAATATTAACCACTTTATTTCAGACCAATTAATAATAATAATGGCTGTTACCTACATTAATTAAATCGAATACCGATTGGATGAGAATGCTTACAAACCAGTGTAACTTTATGTTTGCTTTATTATGTTATTTAATTAACAACAGTATCATTTATTTGCTTTAAAATTTAAAATTTACACCGCACATACTCGTACATAGCAGCCTATAATGTTCCCACTGCTGGGACACAGGTCTCCTCTCTTCGAGAGGGAGTGGACTGTAATCAGCCACGCGGGCCCAGCGCGGGTTGGTAAATGTCATATGTCTTCAAATTTTTGGTTCTAGGACATGGCGGTTTCCTCACTATGTTCTCCTTCACCGTTTTGAGAGCAGTGGTGATGAAATTATTTACACAAAGTAAAGCGCCTGCTTGGGTTCGAACCCACGACCTACTTATAAGTCGGGGCCGATACCACTAGGCCACCACTGGTCTGCCCACCGCACGCATATGAATAAAAATTGATGAAAACGTATAAAATATGCCCCGTTGAATTTGCCCAAAGTTTCCAATATCATCAGCACAAAGGAAGAGTTTCGGTAAAAGAAATCCGTTTTAATCCAAACTCTTCAGTGTCTATTGATCCCGACTTGAATATTCAGCGTACACCCAGACCAATATTTTTTACACTCCAATTCGCGTCCACCTTTCTTTTTCGTGACTAAACTTCTAAGTGCCCTTGAATATTACGTCTACGCAGAAAGATATTTTCCAACCACGGAGCGTTGAATTTCTTATCCTCTTTAGGTTAATGAAACTACACATCGAGCGGGTTTGTTGGCAAGACGCTTGTGAAAGTGGTGCTTGTCATAGTAAGTTCTAGGCAAACGCGCAAATTATATTGGTAATGATTGATATTAAATTTAGAGACGAAGTTTTAGAATATTGGAAAGTCTTTTTTATTTTGTATTAGGTAAGGGTTATATTCCTAAATTAAAATAAGGGAGATCTAATTTTAGGGTCATGGATATTGTTCAGCAGATTATCATTATCTTGGCCTTTATACACTTCGTTAAACATATTATTCACAGGTGTCAACAGAAACACGGGTCTAAGATATATCGTCCACGACGCAACCAATCATAAACTAGATAATAACGCGAACGCGTTAGTAATTCGCGACGTGTTCGAGCCACCATTGTAATATTACTGCTGTGACGTCTGGCTATTCATTGGTAATTGACAACATTTCAAACCTGACACGACCATAAAACAAAAATACTATTTCTTTATTTTCGTATCCTGATTTCAAATATATTTTTATTTTATTTTTTTATTTCTAAATTACTGAGAAAAAAAATAAAAATCAAAAAACAGGTGATGACGTCACATAAACGGCGGAATGAGGTAGTTACCTTTGCGCATTCCAATGTCTTTGATTGAAAACATTATATCAAACAAGACATGTCAATGTCACCTAAGAAGTGTACCTAGAAAACAACTAAAAAACTGAATTGAATTCAACAATATTTTTTCCTATCAACTCGACACGCTGCTTAATGTTAATATTATCAATTTTTTATTGATATTTCGCCAATAAAATGGATCCCAATTAAAAATATACGCCAATGACGGAACCAAAACAACGACTGAGACAAGTGATATCTAACAGTTTTTTTGACGGGTCACAATAAAGCAAAGGTAATATCGCCATTCTACCGTCATCTGGCGCTTACGTCTTTTTAGAATACACCGAATTTCAAAGTTAAAATTATGAATGAAAAGTACATAATTTCGAAAAACGAAAAAATATGGGTGCCCTAGATTTGAATTTACTTTTAAATAACGTAATAATACATGCATGTTAAAAATATGAAATGTTGTCAATTGATTGGTAATTAATGTTTGTAACATGTAACTTTTGAGTCGTGGACGAGGACCCTTAGAGTAGTAGCGTAGTATAATCATCCTACAATGTTCCCACTGCTGGGACACAAGCCTCCACTCTGTGAGCGGGAGTGGGCTATAATTCACCACGCGTGCCCAGTGTTTATATACAGGGTGAATTTTCCAAGTGGGCGTGGATGGCCAAATTCTAAACTATGAGGAATAGCGAAAAGTAGGTACTCAAAGGAGTCGCGGGCTCGATTTTGATAAAAACTAAAATTGTGTCATTGGATTTTTGAAAAATCAATATTTCTAGCCAGGAATCGAACCTGTTGATTTTGAAAAAAAAAAAAAACACACGTTGTTTTATTTCACCATTCGATAGTGTCCCTAATAAGGATCAAATTCTGGGAAGTAATGACATACGGCAAACTTAAGGAAAATGTTAAATTTTAATAAACTGCTTCTTTTTTCATACCTTGTTCGAAATGATGCTCAATATTTTTACACCCGAAACACTCGTAGCGCAGTCACCTTCACAAAATTATGTTCTAAATCCAAATTTTTAATTGCACTATAATCCTTGAGACGTCGAATCCAGCTATGTATTCAAAAACAATTGTCATAATTTTGAACAATTAATCAGTTAAGGTTTAATAGGTAGGTAGCATAAGAAAATAAAAAAGTATTTTGATAAAAATGAGCTCTTTCCTTTATGCCGTATGTCATTACTTCCCAGAATTTGATCCCTATTAGCGACACTATCGAATGGTGTAATAATACAGCGTGTGTTTTTTTTTTCAAAATCAGCAGGTTCGATTCCTGGCCAGAAATATTGATTTTTCAAAAATCCAATGATGCAGTTTTAGTTTTCATCAAAATCGAGCCCGCGACTCCTTTGAGTACTTTTCGCTATTCCTCATAGTTTCGGATTTGGCCAACCACGCCCACTTGAAAAATTCACCCTGTATATGGCATATATGTCTATGCCTTTTTTGGTTCTAGGAAATGCCAGTTTCCTCACTATGTTTTCCTTTACCGTTGGCGATGAGATAATTACATATAACAAAGCGCCTGTCTGGGTTCTGAACTTACAACTCGTAAGTCGGGGCGTCACAACCGGGCCACCACTGCTCAGTAGTGGCGTATTGATTTCTAACTAATAAAATGGACTACTTACATGCAACGAAGAACGTAGAGATAAGATAGAATATTCTGCATATAGGGTCATAACCCAAAACGAAGCGATATTTTTAAAAGGTTTTTGTCTTATCTTGGGATATTCCCCTGCCGGTTTGAGTGAGAATTTTCAAGTTGGTAACGGTGTTGCCTCGTTTGTATGATAACCCAATTCAATTTCTGTTCATACTTTGTTATAATAATGGCGTGAGAGAAGAAGAGCGGTAGCCATCATATCATAAGGGTCGTCATGAAAATCTGTTATTTTCAATAGTATTTGACATTAAGAGGAAATGCGGGTGGTCGTTTCCCCATAGAAACGATTTCGCCTGTTTTCTTTCTGGTTAATGACCATAAATCAATGATTTTTGACAGAATAATAAATAATAACTACTTATATTTCCCTATGTTTTCCTTTGTGATGATTATGACATAATTTTTTAAGCATTAGAACCATAAAAAAAATGCCGATTTAAACCGATGTCAACAGAGGCCTAATGTACAAATTGTTTCACAACTATTAATGAAAAAATAAAAACACAGGGACACGATGTATATCCTTCTTATTCAGTTTATGAAGTATCTTTTAAATTGGTCCAATATTGGAGGAGAAAATAGGCGGGAGCCAAACCTCGAATTACGACTATTTACTTAGGCTTTTTCAAAAGTCTCTGCGACCGCATTTTCTCAAAATGTTCTATTATTTAGACAGCGGTTATAACGTGACCGTTCACTGCTTTCTTACGAACCAAAGTTTAATGGCTAAATACTCATACGTTATTACTTTTTTCTTAATCACCTTTGATTTGTATGCTATTTCTGATTCTTCGCTTTGTTTAGTGTGTAACGGTGTTACAGAAAGAATTTTAGGAATGTCTTAAAGTTAAGTGTCATAAAAAAATCCGGGGGATAGATAATTAGGTATATCGTGTTATCTGTTAGCCCGTATTTAGGTATAATCAGTGAACTAGTTTATTTGCAACTGTAATGTACCTTTTTTTTTCTCGCGGTGGAAATCCTCATGGACTTCCTCTATCGTGGGGGTGACAGAGCGGCATGCCGGAGTCTTACCGGCTGAAACCACCGCGGTGTTCCACCTCTACCTATGGCCGGAGGTGCGGGATTCGCATAAGTATTGACAGGCCGGATGGTCTAGTGGTTAGTGACCCTGACTGCTATGCCGGAGGTCGTGGGTTCGATTCCCACCCAGGACAAATGTTTGTGTGATGAGCACGATCATTTGTTCTGTGTCTGGGTGTAATTTATCTATAATATGTATGTATTTAGAAATATATAAGTATGTTTATCAGTTGTCTAGTACCCATAACACAAGCTCTGCTTAGCTTGGGACTAGATGGCGTTGTGTGATAGTTGTGGAATATTATATTATTATTATTTCCTTTATTTAACTATATACATATAAATTATATTTTTAAATATTAGTATAAAAAATATATAAAAACATTTAAAAATATAAAAAATAGTAGCCCACCGGTATCGGGAACAGGGTCCAAGCTACCGGCGGTCAGGGCTCCAGAGAGAGGAACCTCCTGACAATGCGAGCCGTGTCCAGAAGTACCGCTTTCTGAATCAAGCCCTTGATCCAGCTGCCCAACGTGAGCCTCCTCAGGTGTTGGTCGAGGCTCTTGGCAATCAATCCATTGGCTGTGACGACTATCGGCACAATGATTGCTGAGTCAACATCCCACATGTCGACAACCTCGCGAGCCAAGTCAAGATACTTTATTTGTTTATCTTTCTCGGCTTTCACGAGGTTCTCATCATGCGGGACGGTTATGTCAACAATCATTGCGCGCCGCTCTAATCGATCCATCACCACTATATCAGGCTTATTGGCAACAATAGTCCTGTCAGTGATGATGGATCGATCCCAGTACAATGTGATATTTCCATTTTCGAGAACTGGGTCGGGCACATACCTGTAGTACGGCACCTCCGATTCCACAAGGTTGTATTTCAGAGCAAGTTGCTGATGGATTATCCTGGCTACAACGTTGTGTCTATGCAAGTACTCTCCGTTAGCTAGACGAGAACACCCGGAGATAATATGCCTGATTGATTCTCCCGGCCGGTGGCATGCCCGACAGATGTCAACCGTGCCGTCTTTCACAATAAATCTCCGGTAATTGTTCGTCATCACAACTTCGTCCATAATTGCACAGACAAAACCTTCGGTTTCTCCAAAGAGATCACCGCAACGTAGCCAGGCTACGGACGCTAGTAGGTCTACATCGGGTCCATGAAGGGCCCGAAGAAAGCGTCCGTGAAGCTCCTTACTCTGCCATACCTCCATGCGATCATTAGTGTCAAGCACTACTGGTTTGCGCCAGTTCTCATTAGCCAAGGAGAGCGGGGTGAGGCCCTTGTCCACTATGACTACATCTCGATGCATCCCCACGTCGGTTTCTTGGAAGTATTCCCTGAGATTGCATATCTCGCGATTGTGGAGGGTCTTAGCGTTTAAAAACCCTCGACCTCCACACTTTCGCGGGATATACAACCTCATTACCGATGACCGTGGGTGATGCATTCGATTTGCAGTCAACAGTGTACGGACCCTCCTATCCAGGGCGTCGAGTTCGGTTTGAGTCCATTTGAGTATGCCAAAAGAGTACATCAAAACCGGCATGACCCAGCCGTTGAAGGCGCGCACCTTGTTTCCGCCTGATAGAAGACTATTAAGTACTTTTTTCAGGCGGCCAAAGAAGCGCTCCTTCAACGATTGCTTCATGTCAGTAACATTGACGCCTAACGCTTCCGACATACCCAAATACTTATAGGTTTCGGATGCGGAGAGGGCTCTAAGGTTTGTGGAATCCGAGAGTTGAGTTCCCACGGATTCCACAATCTCTCCTCGTTTTACATGCATGACCGCACATTTGTCCACACCAAATTCCATCCTAATGGCGTTACTGAAAGTTTGAGTTACTTTCAGTAGCTCCATCAGTTGCAAATTGTTGGGGGCAAAGAGTTTTAGGTCATCCATGTAAAGGAGGTGGGATATAACCTGACCACCTCTCCTCAGCCGATAGCCTAGACCTGAATCCTCCAGCAGTGTGCTTAGAGGATTCAAGGCTAAGCAGAACCAAAGCGGGCTCAAACTATCACCCTGAAATATGCCTCGCTCGATCCTTATCGGTTCGCTATTCCTCTGAATATTTCGACATCCTGGATAGCGAAGGACCGTCCTCCATTGCCCCATACACGACATCAGGAAGGTGCGCAGAGTTGTATCTACTTTATACAACTCCAACACCCTCATGAGCCATGTATGTGGCACCGAGTCATAGGCCTTCTTATAATCTATCCAACATGTCGACAGATCCTTACGGAAGCGACGAACCTGTTGGCTAATGGCCATATCAATGAGGAGTAGCTCCTTAGTACCGCGGGACCCATTCCTACATCCATTCTGAGAGGTAGACATGATAGAGTTGGTGTCTATATGTTTGTTAATTTTAGCTCTCAAAATGGATGTAAGGACTTTATAGACCGTCGGTAAACACGTGATCGGCCTATAATTTTTGGGTTCCGCGGTGCTACCTGATTTATGGAGCAGGTGGGTAATTCCTGTCGTTAGGAACTGGGGTACCGAACCAGATTCCAAGGCAATCTGGAACTGAGATGCCAAGCGGGCGTGCGACCTTGTAAACCATTTTATCCAAAAGTTCTGCAGCCCGTCCGGCCCTGGAGACTTCCAGTTGGGCAGTGGACGGACTGCACGAGCTACATCTTGAGGGCAGATGGTTATAGCCCCCATTTCTGGTATTGGATCGCAGGCTCGCTCGACCTCTCGAGCCCAATCACCTTCGGTGTGACTGACAGGCACCGACCAGATACTGCGCCAGAAGGAACACATGGCATCATCATCCGGCAGGTGCGTGTCAGCCACACCTTGGTCCGGTCGTTCCCAACCCCTATAAACCCACCTTTCATCACTCTGGAAGGTGCGATTCTGAGTGTATCGCTCTACTCGCCGCTTATACCGACGGATACGGTTCGCCCATGCATATACTTTCTGCTTCAGGAAGTCGATGCGCTCTGTGACACAGGACATATAGTCTTGAGGACTGATATCAGTCCCCGAGAATGCCCGCCTTACATAGCGCATCACTCTAGGGCGAGTATTGCCCTCCCTGAAGCAGATTAGTTTGCCGATGAGCGTTCTGGCCCCACCAATACGGCGTTCAATTCTGCACTGCCAAGCTGGTACGGCTGGTTTCGGTCGTGTAGCTTTAGAATCATTGGTAAATTTAACGTGAGCTACACGACATGCCGCTACAGCCGCACAGTACAGAATCGAATGAGTATCGGTGAGGTCTTCGCAGGTATCAAAATATTTTGACAACTGCGAATCCAGGACCGCCACCAGCGCCCTATTTTTGTTATGCATGGGCAAACGAGGTAAGCGTGGCCTAAGATGGGGCGACATGAAGCGGTATTCCTGAATCGCATCCTCCAAAGCACTCCTCAATTCCTCATTGCACTGGGTACTTACGTTTGTAGCCCTATCACTACTCCCCTCGTCAGCATGACTTGTATTAGTCTGCGGTAGTATTACAGTAGTCTGCGACTGGGGGGCGGTGACATGGCTACTCTGTATTTCATTTCGCAGGCGATCAAGTATAGTGTCATCCAACATATGATTACGTTGGATGACCCGTACCTGATCCGATAGTCGTTGTACCGAAACGTTGACAGCTGGTTCAAGCACCTGAAAAAGAGAGAGCATCCGAACACGATACGCGGTCAGATTGTTTCCCCCCTCTGTAGCCCCATAGTATGAGCGCATGACGTTTTCATTGATGGATCGTGTCCATCTCATGCGCTGCACACTTCCGCCGGGAGCTGGGACCCTATCAGAGGCCGATGGGCCTCGAGGTCCTAAGCCGTCCGGCGGCCGGCGTGCTCCCCGTCGACGAACAGGTGGTGGCGTCGTGGGCGGAGAGAAATACTCGTCGCTCGAGCTCGACGCAACTGCCGCGGCCGGCCTCGTCACAGCGCTCACAGTGGCGCTGGGTACCGGCGGCGCGGGCGGCGAGGCGGAGCTGAGCGAAGAGTCCGGAGGTGGTAGGCGTGCACGTCTTGCGGCTGATCTTGTCAACATTTTTATTGTTTCATTTCTCTGGTTTTACCGGAGGTGACATGACAGATGTCACCTCCGGTTCGGTAGTTTTTGGTGAAAGATTTGAGTATTATTGTTCATTATATGTACTTTTTCTATTGTAATTATTAAAAATTGAGTTTCTGGGCTTTGCTTGTAAAATTTCACGATAAAACTGCTTCTAAAATTTAATTAATCTGAAAATTATATTATAAAATGAAATTGAGTTG
Organism: Amphipoea oculea; assembly: GCA_945859645.1. Taxonomy (NCBI): domain Eukaryota; kingdom Metazoa; phylum Arthropoda; class Insecta; order Lepidoptera; family Noctuidae; genus Amphipoea; species Amphipoea oculea. The sequence goes on from OX243876.1 coordinate 11,762,338, forward strand.
TTGACGTTGGTGTTGCCAGCCGTATTATTATTATTATTACCTGTAATGTACCTGTCTTATTACATGAAACTTGAACCTAAACCATTATTTTGTCAATTAAAAGATCACCCTCTTCTTGGTCGCGTACTTCATTACTGAAGGTCGTGTCCCTGAAAGGCCTTCGTGGCTTTATGCACGATGTTCTTCCACTTCGTTCGGTTCTTAGCTTATCTCAGGGCGGTCGTAACAGAGAGTCCAGTGAGGGCGGTTACTTGGTCTGTCTAGCAGTTAGGTGACCGTTCGCGAGGTCTTTTCTCATCCACCTTGCCCATCACCATCAACTTCTCCAGATTTTCTGGTTCCTGACGGACAATGTGACCGAAGTAACCGAGAATCCTTTGGTAACAGGTCGTGGATAGTCTATCCCTTATGCAAACCTGATCAAGGATAGATATTTTCGTTCTCTTGGCAGTCCATGGTATGCGGAGCATTCTTCGCCAACAGCACATCTCAGAAGCTTCTATCTTTTTCCGTTCTATTGCCTGAATCGTCCTCGACTCCGATCCGTAAAGGAATATCGAGAATACCAATGTCCGGACTACTCTCATCTTGGTGATAATGGAGACTACTGCCCTGCCAAATACGTGTCAGCTTACTCATCGGAGCTTTGGTCATTTGAGTCTTTCTCTTGATCTCTCTTTCGCTTCCTCACTGGTCAGTATGTAGCGATCCGAGGTATATAAACTCGCTGACAAATTCAATATCTGCGAGTTCTCCCGTTCTGATAAAAGATCAGCCAACAACCACAAAATAACTATTTTCAATAAAAATATAGGATTATTTTTAACAGTTTGTTTTAACTTTTATCTGCTGCCACAACAGTGAAATATTACACAAAAATACATGAATTTGTCAGCCCCAGCCATTTTTGTCGTGATTGATAACTTTTGTTTGTTTTCATATTTACTAAAGCCATCATGATTTTTGTTTTCGAAACTATTCTGCATAAAATTAATTACGCGTAGGTATAATAACTATTAATAAAAATATTATGTGGAAAATTTTTTACAATATCAATTTCAAAAGTTTTTATTCTGAAACACATAATTGAAATAATTACTATTTTCATTTTTCTTCTTATGATTATTAATTACTCTTACTTAATTGAAATGTTTTTAAGTTAAATAAGAAACATTTTTCATGCGCAAGAATCTTTATTTCGCCCTGTTACTTGATCTATTACAATATAAATAATTCTCACGGGATTATACCGCAGAACTAAGACCTACTCTTAGTACAGAAATACAATTTATATTATATCCATATCCAAGATGGCGTATATGATGCCAAACATCGAATAACTCACAACAAAAAATACGCACACCCAAATGTATTAGACATTTTCCTATCGTCGGCAAATCCGTATGAAACCTATTTTCACTTTAATCTCATATTATGAAAACACGGTATCCTCTATCCATTGGGTAGCGAACAAAGCTCACCATATCTTTTGATAACCGTCGGTAATCTCGACCAAAACCGGCGCAAGTCAACGAATTCTCGAGATACGTGAAGATCTCATTTGAGAGGGTGATTCAATTTTAATAAGCCTCTCTAAGCGGCAACTTACATTATCAAGTCTCGTTGCGACGTTTTACGCCAGTGCTCATTGTGCCAGCGATTCTCTTCAAAAGAATACTTATTATGAAAGAAAATTACGCGGAGAAAAATATTCCGGAGATTTTTTTTGTCCATTGTCCTTTTGTCAACGCACGGTCGGGTCTACTGCCCCTAAGATGCAGACTAGCTGTTTTGTCTATTCTTATTGCTAAATTTTTAGCATTACTTTTTGTCTCCAACTGAGTTTTCATTTGATGCTTTTCATTGCGAATAGACTTTTGTTCTTGTGACTCTGCTTTGTTTGATAAAAGTAGGCTCTGGTCTGTAATAATCATCAACTCAGCCCTATCGCAGTCCACTGCTGGACATAGGTCTCACCCAGGCTGCACCATAACACCCTGTACTCCGCCTTCCACATCCAGTTTGTCCCAGGCATCAAACTCAAAACTCAAAGCATTTATTTCAATTAAACCAATTACAGGCACTTTGGAATTGTCAAGGGGTTGGTCAGTCAGAAAGATGAAGCTAGTTGCGCATTCCAAAGCGTAGGTACCTATGGAGAAGAACGGGCAAGAAACTCCATGGACACTCATTTAAATCAAAATAATGTGGTTGCAAAGTCTTGGTTACATCATTCATGTTAAAAATTATACATGTAAGAACGATGTAGTACGTTAAATGCGGCCATAATGAAAAGATGAGAAAAAACAACAATTCAAATATTAAATTAAAATAAAATAAACGATGGCAGCAAAGAGATGACCAGTCCCTACTGACGGCAACCGTTCACGAACATGACGCATGTATCAGCACCATTCAGCTCAACCATTTTGAAGGGAGCTAAATGATCCAACACATGCGCCACCATCAGCGAGACATCATCAACATCTTCTTTTGGGTCGTCGGTCCATCTGTAATATTACTAAAGTTAAATACTGTCTGCTTTTGTTTTTTACAAACGATAAGCAAATACGGTCACCACAACAAATTCAAAATGAATTAACACGACATCAAGTAATTGGCCAAACAATTAATATAATTGGTTAAACAATCCGACCCATTAAACAACAGCCACATCTTTACCCACATAACCCAATATTACTATATTATGCATTTATTTTACACCTCATAAAATCGCCGTTAAATTGTGCTCTAGTAGTAAATATATGCACACCTTTACACGTCTCATGGCTTTCCATCCGACATATGAATATATTTGAATAATTCACATAGGCCCATCTCAAACGCTTTTGTAGCCTGCTTCCTTAACGAGCGACCGGATAATAGAAACCGGTAGCGTTATTTTCTAAGGAATTAGGTATTTTGCGTGACTAATATTCTCTCGAAAAGGAGCTCAATTTTTCAAGGGCCAAAAGAGCTGACTTTTAAATTATACTCTCTTGGTTACCTTTGGCATTATCAATCACGTTTTAGAAAAACCTTTCTGAATTACGATTTAAAATGTGACTAAAATAAATGCTATCCATAACAGTCTTATATAATGTCCCATATTGTTTTTATCGGCATGTAAGGTTTCAATATGAAATGATATAAACTAGAACTAAAATACATATTAAACAGTATATAACACAGAGTCAAGTCCAGTCCAATCTTCTCATTTTGCATTCCAGACAGAATGTTGGCAAAGTTTTCATAATCCGAGAATATAATTCACAATCTTTATTCCTATTGTGAATAACCCAAATAGAGCTCGCGAACCCATTTGGAAGGCGTAAATGAATCTTCCAATTGTCGCCATTTGCTGGTGCCGAGTATAATCTCATTCTGTGTCGACTCGTTAAGTGCAATTGCACTACGCCAAATTGCATCCTGAAGTTGCTAGGTTTTCTTTGAACAAAAGAATGGTCGTCGCTTTCTTTTTAGGGTTAAGTATTTGCGACACTCGCACAATAGGGTTTTGCTATGTGTTGCTACAATTAGATTGCTATCGTTGTTAGTGGGATTGCGTTCCTGCTATGTAATAGACGTGCTAAGTACTGAAGTTATATTGAAGTTGTTAGGTATAGATATCAGTCTAGAACTATCTAACCTCGTAATCCTATCTCTGAAGTTAGGTTTATTTAAGTTGCGTACTTTGTAATCCTTCCTTGGGTAAATGTATTTTAGAATTGGTATCCCGCAAAATGTAAATAGACCGATTTGGGAATAATAAATCTACCAATAATAATAATATCGTCAGGAAACCAGCATGTCTTAGAACCAAAAATTCGAAGATATGTGACATCCACCAACACGCACTGGGCCTGCGTGGTGATTTATGGCCCACTCCCTCTCACAGAGAGGAGGACTGTCTTCCAACAGTGGGGACATTATAGGCTGATTATGTAAATATATTTCCTGCTAGGAATTTAATAATCAACATTTCTCCGTTGAAAAGCTAGTATAAATAAACACGTGAATGTTTGTATACAAGATTGTCGAGAAGTCTGATATTAATGTAGTCAAGCTAATGTTAGATAAATACGACAGTGTACAGCTTAGAACATTAACAAATTGTGTTCCTGCTAAGGCAGGTAACTAACTACGGGGACACTTAAGCATAGTGTACATAGGTATGTGTATGCTAAACGAATTAGATTGTGCGCAAGATGTTGCAGTTGTGTCATTAGTACAAGACCTACCTATAGTATGTAGATACAACGCCTGTAGTAATAGCAGTTCGTGTAATCTTCTGAACAGGGTTATTCAGCTAAACTCCGCAGAAGTGATGGATATCGATACCTAAACATGATAAAACAATTCGCGATTTATAGTACACTATCTGCGCCCCGCTGTTTCACCCGCGTAAGTTTCGAGTTTCTAATATAATTCAATCATGATTCGAATGACACGTGGCGCCATCTATAATAATGTTTTATTTTGATTTATTTTATTTAATACTTCAAGCACATAAATGTACAGAGGCGAACTTAATGCCATAGGCATTTTCTACCAGTCAACCTTGTGTAACAATTTTATTGTTGTTTTCCTCGGGAACAGCACTTTAAGTGCCGCATGTATGAAAGTACACACACTTGAAATTCTGGCTGTTTTTTTTTTTTTGTTGTGTTCTAAATTATTGTTTGTATGATAAACTTTTTTTTGGAAAATCCACTGGAAAAGTTGTAAATTTGGATGGTATGAGATGGAGACATGAAATTCACCCGGGCACGAAAACCTAGTATCAAATAGATACATTATAATCTCATAACCATAAAACTAGTCAAATAATAAAATTATGCAAGAATCAACTGTATTCCCATCAAGGTTGAATCCACAACGATTTCATTTTCCAAGTCGCTTATGGAAACAAAAATTAAATTCATTTTCGATCGCGTGTCAACCGCACAAATGAGAATCGAAGTCAATCCGACGTCCCCACAGCCATTCCTAATTCAATAAACTTTAATTTCCAAACTTTTATATTAGAAGAACAAAGAGAAATCGATTTAGAGTTTACGAAATTTTCCCACTGACTTTTTCCTCGTGTTTTCGGTCTTACATAATCTTGTCGTCTCAAAAGTTATGGGATAAGGGCTCAAGGGGACACTAACAACCGGGTTTTGTGTAAGAGATGGAAATACTTGGCAACATAAGTTTCTTTTAGCCTACTTTTGTACAGGTAAGAATAGTCTAAATACTGGACAGAACACACCTCTAGGATTACCTTGATATATTGTCTTTTACTTCTCTCTAAAATACCTAAATATCTAAATCTATCTATCTATTGAACAGTGCTTAGGTTTTATAAAAAAATCTATACATACAGGGTGAAATTTTATTCACCGTTTTCCTCTTAAGGGGTCATTGTACCTACTCATCATTATGAACAACTTTTACTATGGGACCAAACATAATGATGAGTACAATGACCCCTTAAGAGGAAAACGGTGATTAAAATTTCACCCTGTTTAATAGATTCGTCATAAAGAATTTTTGTCCGTTTGTCTCGATTTATGTTTCGGATTGGCACATAAACGACTGGACTTTGCATGAAATTTAACACACCGTTATTTTATAACCCGGATTTAAACAAATGGTACTTTTAATCCCGACAGTACGTTCCAGTGGAATATTTTCCGACATCCACGCGGGCATAACCGCGCCTAACCTATAATTAATATCGCCTTAATAAGGAATCGTTTCTTCACTTGACTTTAGGTCACGTAAAGGATAACTTGATTAACGTTTACCTCGCATTAGATATTATCTTAAGAAACTTGGTTTACTAGATCTACAAACATAACAACCTAGATGTTATTCTAGCGTAAAATACTTCTACCTTCATTCTCTACTTTAGTTTGAATCAGACGAAACACAATAGGTTATTACCTGCTGAAGGGCCATTTTCACGCTTGCTTGCCATCTAAGCAGTAATGAACTAGTCTCAGAAGTTTGTTCACTGATATTGTTCCTACTCTAACCTACTCTGTAAATATTGTACCAGCTCCGAAAACCAACATCACTCTATATCAAGGCGAAGTAACGTAACATAGAATTTAGCAGCTCTTAATAACTGGTAACCGCAGGCATGAGTATAAAGGTGAGTGGATGGCAATTGCCCTACATTACCTTAAATGAAGTCATTAGCAAATCAGGTAAATCGCCTCCTATCCTACCCTTAAATGTTAATTTTCTGAGCTTTTAGTCTTCATTACGAAGTATTAATCAAAATTACAAGGGAACCGAATTAAACGTTATGGTGACATGGAAGTGGGGATGGGAAATCGATCTGAAACAGTGCTATGGCGCGTGACGGATAACTTGAATCATTGTTTAGATTCATGAAGTTCGTTTTTAGGGACCTTGTGGCATTGTTAAAATTGCTGTAATTCTTGCGATTGGCTAGCTCGTTAGCTCGTAGTAATCGCTCGATTCATAATGTTTGTAAATATGTGAGCACCATGTATCTATCACATAATGAATTTATCTGTCATGGCTTAATTTTTTTCTTTTACCTAATTCATCATCTGCCTAGCCTTTTCCCAACTATGTTGGGATCGGCTTCCAGTCTAACCAGATGCTACTGAATACCAGTATTTTACATGGAGCGACTGCTTATCTGACCTCCACAACCCAGTTACTGGGTAACATGATAACCCTTTGTAAGACTGGTTGTCAGACTTTCGAGTTTCTGACTACCCGTAACGACTGTCAAAAATCGACGAATGATAGTGGAGGAGTCTCCGTATGTAAAGATGGTCATCCATCCACAGACCAACTGTGGCTAGCGTAGCTTAACCTGTGCGGCTGTTATTATTTAGCCACAGGACCCTGCACACGGGCCTGCATATTATGGCTCAATTTTTAATTCTTTTACCTAATTATGGTACAGTTATTTTATTCTAAGTGATGTAAGTACTTAGAATAAAATTCTTCTTCATATAATTTATAGGTATAATAGCCCGGTCAAAATAGACATTCAAGGTTACATTAATTCGCATAAAGCTGAAAATTTGTATGAATCTTGGGAACACCATTAAAAATAAATTTTCGAAAGTCCCCATCGATCCGACGGCGACGTGTGCAAAAAAAAAATTCAAGGTAAAATGTTGCAAAAATTGGTTTTTTGCATTTATCAGCTAAATGGTAAGTTTTATCATAAAAGTAGGTGAGACAAAATTGTTCATTATGCAATTATCGGAGATATAGCGATACAATAAGTAGAAAAAGTTATGATCGCAGTAAAGTTATGTTATTGGTAGACTTCAATTACAGTCGTACCAAAATATTGATACCTACCTATAAAGATGGTACAGTAGATAATGATGAATAGATAGGTAAAATATATCAACATAAGCGATATACATTTTACGATTATCGAGCCCTTCGTTTACGATGAATATGGACGTTGAAAGTACACACTTTTTAGATTGCTAAGCCTAATCCTAAGATAGGATCATACATTCAAGTAAACATATTATGTGACCTAAGCTTTAAAATGCCGAGTAAAGATTACAGCTGTAATCCATTTAGCTCTGAGTCTGTAAACGATGATCGGGTTTTTGTATTAATTACCATATCTATTGGATTTTACAGAAATTGAAAAATATTGAATTGCACGGATAAGTATTAGGTTTTTGGAGATCTTAAAATTTGGATATTGATTAAAGTATAGATGCTGCATATTAATGTAAAGGTTTTTGAATGTTTGATTATTCCTACCAAAACGATAATTATGAACGTATTTCTATACGAATGTTGATAATTTATTGACTACCAGCAGCGCCTCGAGGTTTCACCCTCATTAGTTTCGATCCCGTGGGAATATCGGGATAAAAATTATCCTATGTCCTTTCCAGGGACTTAAACTATATATGTAGGAAATTTCATTTAAATTGGTTCAGCGGTTTAAGCGTGAAGAGGTAACAGACAGACCCACTTTCGCATTTATAATATTACTAGCTGCGCCCCGCGGTTTCACCCCCGTAAATGTAGATCCCGTGGGAATATTGGGACAAAAAGTAGCCTATATGTTAATCCAGGGTGTCAGCTACCTCCATACAAATTTTATCAAAATTGATCCAGCCGTTTGAGCGTGAAGAAGTAACAAACATATAAACACACACACACACACACGCACACTCACAAACTTTCGCCATTATAACATTAGTGTGATTAAGTATAGATATCAGCCTATAATGTTCCCACTACTGAGATACCGGCCTCCTCCCTGTGAGGGAGGGACAGGGAGGAGGCCGGTTTCACCACGTGGACGCTGTGCGGGTTGGCGGATATCACACGTCTTCAAATTTTTGGTTCTAGGACATGCCGGTTTCCTCACAATGTTTTCCTTCACCGTTTTGAGAGCAGTGGTGATGAAATCAAATACACAAAGTAAAATGCCTCCCTGGGTTTTAACTCATGACCCGTAATTCACGACCGATACCACTGGGCCATCTCTGCTCTTAATAGTCTAGCTCTCAGAATAGCTGTTTGTTTAACGAGATATTAAGTACTCGTAACAACACTGTGGGTTATAAGATTCACATGCACGCTTACACATTTTATGTGATGTAGGCACAAATTATATTCAAGGTAGGCTTAAAGATCTTATCACCTTTCCAGGGCTTTGGGCCCGTTAGAGGGTTAATTATAGAGTTTTATCAAGATATACTTTACCCCTTGTTAGTTCAAGAACGTGCCACAATAAAGGTTTTTACATGTATACAATGTGGCCAATATGACAATAAATGAAAACACTGGTAAAAGTGTAAACTATCGAATAAATTGAAATAAAAAAAGTGATTTTTCAAACAAACTAAATAGTTATGGGTTGACTGTGGTTATATTTGACTGTTTTTATTTTTGTAAATAAAAATCCTCCAGACCGTATTTCGGCCATGGCGACCAATCTCAACGGGAGATGTGTCTGCGCACAGGTGCACTCTCTCTTCCTCCTCTCTCATAGTCCGATGAAACGGCACGCACTCCGACACGACCGAAGAGACATCAGGCGCAGGAGCAACGGCTTTAAGTGCCTTCCGAGGCACTGGGGTATCACTCCGCCAACATCCAAACTCTGGACTGTTACTAAGAACTTCCTGGAATGGAAAACCGCAATAACACTTTGCCCGACCCGGCAATTGAACCCAGGACCTTGCTCTGCAGTCGCGCTTGCGACCACGAGATCAATGGGGCAGTATATGTATAGACTGAAAACATCGTCATACGGTAGTTGAATTTATTGTCGTATTGCCGTCGCCACCTTGTATAAAGTTAAGCTATGTATAAAGAGGTAACGATTCGATTTTATTTTTACCCTAAAAGCAGGGTTTGAACCGACTCAGTTAAACTTATTGCAGCAAATCGCAAGCACCAACAGTTTAAGTTGAGAGGTCTACAGTATTAAAAGAAAACTGTAAAAATGCCACAAACGGTAACGAAACGTGGTGAGAAAAGGTTTTGATGTTGCTCATAAATGAACTGAAGTTTCTTCGGAATATTATTTGTATTGTTACTTAAGTTTTTATTGAAGATGGTTAAGTAAGTGATTTTAACTTCTTCTCTTGTATTAGTGCAAGTTATATATGTATATGGAAACAGTTCATATTCATAACCATTTATCGCATTCCATATTGTAACAAAAGCTTTAAAGCGAGGTACACAATTTAAAAAATAGGTAAACGAGGTGTCGGTCGGTCGTCCGGCGGCTAGATGGGCAGACGACATTGTTGCCATCGAGGGCAAAACCTGGATGAGGCTGGGATAGGAATGTGAGGATTAGCATAAGAAAAGAGAGGCCTACTCCCAGAAGTGGATGAAATCGGGCTGTGGATTATGGTGATGAGATAATCCATCGATCAGTGAAAATATCAGAAGTGTATTATTGTGTTCGGTAAGTAAGAGAGACTGGTGGCTGGGGTTTCTTGGATGTACCTACAGATGCCAGCACATCAAGCTACTACAATCTGTCAAATTTCTTTAATATATTTTCAACTTTATCGCTGAAACATAAGGTTCAAGGTTGATTGGGAAAATTTGACAGTTTCAGGTAGCTTGATGTGCTGGCGTCTGTACCTACTTCGATGTAAAGGCAAAATGTTGCAGATTGCCATCAAAATGAAGTGTCTTACTTTTCGTTACGTTGTGTTTTGTTTAAAACAGTACTTACCTAAGTTGATGATATAATCGGTAAATCAACGAAAACTTGATCAAATTAAGATTCATTTATATTATGCTATTGAAACCCACAGATGTCTTTATTTTCTCAATTATCAACTATTTCGAGAAAGATTCTTTGTATTTCGTTGCTCTTGTAACATCAAATTGATTTACACAGAATTTATCTGTCTCATTTATATTTTGAATTATTTATAAAGCTTACTCAGAACTGCAAAGGATTAATATTCGAGAAGACTTCAAAGAAATCAAATACCTGAGCATAATACTCTTTTAGTCAATGCACTTAAAGATCTTTAAATTTTTTAAGCTGATGTCATACAATAGGTTTTCATTCCCAAACATTTGATAAAGTAAAGCTAAAATATTACGATTCGAGGCTGAAATAAAACGTACCAACTTAAATGTTTACTGCTAACATAAATCTAAAGAAAAACGTAATCTACCAAAAACTCGAGATACAATAACTGAAATGAAAAAGAATTATAAAAAAAATATACAAAGATTACCTTTTCATGAATTTAATATATTTATTTATTGTATTCCATATTGTTAAAAGATGTAACAAAAGATATAGACCCTGCTAGGGCACAGCAACAAGATAAAATTTAAACATTGTAATAAGTACCCAGTAGTTGCCAGACTGCTTCGTTGGTCTAATGGTTGCATGATTTTCTATCAGGAATTTCCCATTCGCAGCCCGGAGTTGGTTGATGGCAATAGGCTCTCCCCACAAAATGGGGGTATACTATTAGGTACAGTCAACAAAAGAGATAGTATGCAGGGTCGACGGATATAGTTGAAGTTTAGTCATGTTCGTGAACGGACGCCGTCGGTTGAGACTGGTCATCTCTTAACTGCCAAGGCTTATTTTTAATCTTATTTCTTGTATTGTTTCTTCATTTGTGTGTTTTTTTACATTGTTCTCACATATAGAAGCAACAAGAATAATGTACTCAGGATTTTGTAATATCTTGATTTAAAAGAGTGTCCATGGAGTTTCTGCCCGTTCTTCTCCATAGAGATCTACGCTTTGGAATGGGCGACTAGCTTCAACTTTCTGACTAACTGACCGACTAGGTACTTAATTTTGACAATTCAAAAGTGCCTGTAATGGTTTAATTGAAATAAATGCTTTGAGTTTGAGTTTGAGTAAGAAACCGATGGATGTCCTCGAATAAAATTTAATTTTATTAATAGAAAACAAACAGCTCATTAATCAAATTAAATTTCAGTCGACAACATCCATCGGTTTCTTACTAAACTTCAACTATATCCGACGACCCTGCATACTTATCTCTTTTGTTGACTGTATATCTCTGCCCAACCCTTCAGGGAATCAGGCGTGACATTATGTTATGTACCCTATAGTTAAACCAAAACTCCAAAGAGAGCGCAGCTATCTACTAACAACCGATTTGTTCTATTTAACGCCCTGGAAAAACGATCTATCAAATTGCATTTCGTTGACCCAGACCGTCTTATATTCCCATCCATTTCTCTATTGAAACGTAATAGCGAAATTGTTCCAGTACTTGAGCAATTTCTGCTATTCTACACGTTCTTAAATTGAACGTTGAAGCGAGTACAAACGACTGCGCCCTGGGATAGCACAAGACGCTCCTGTACTTAAGGATAGACGTATTTGTGACACAATGTCATACAGTAACCTATTCGAAGGATATCTTGTATTCTTTTTTAATGATAAACTCTTTTGAAGATAAGATATTATTTCATTTCAAGCTCGGATCAACAATGGTATTGTTGATCGAAGATTTCTAGCGTCCACCGTATGTAAGTAGGTATAGGTAGTTGAAAGATGTAGGTGAGACTAATCTTACAGGTGTAATGTCAAACTTCTATACTAAAAAAACCGAAAACACAAAAGACTTAAATGTCAGATTGGTCTCTGGGAGTAAAAAAAAACTTTAGGTATAAACATTTACGGCGTTATTACAAAACAAGGTTTATCTTTAGACCCAGTTTTAAACCATTCAGCCATTTCGACCTTTAATCCGACAAAGTTAACGTTCTTATTACAAAAGCTGATGTTAAACGCAACCCTAAGTTAGTTTGCAATAAGCACTTTACATTCTAGTCAGAATAAAGTTTAAAATACAGTAACTGTCTCGCAGGTTTAGGGTAGATCTAAAGTTAGAACTCGTTTTGTAATATAAAGATCTAAAAGTAATAAAGAGTATTCTATTCTATTCTTAAACGTTTTCATAACTTGATCTTTTCAACAAAAATAAAAACAATTAAATTAATGCCTTTTCTTAAAATGAACTGCTTAAGCTTGAACAATCCGTCGGGATTCTCTGTAGCGAGAAATTGAATGTAATAATATCTTTAAGAGAAGTATGTGGAAACTTTTGTCAGTTCGCCGGAATTCTCAAGAAACCAATCTATCTCAAACTTACTTACAATGGCGTAGAATTCCTCAATTTTGTGAATCCTTTTATTATTCTTAATCAGAAAGTCCGTGGGTTCTGTTACGGGTAAAATAAAGGTTCTAAAATGAAGAAAACAAACTGAGTCAATACTCATTTTGTGTTCTTCATTTTAGAACACAATTTTCATTACTACCTACTCCAAATTCTCAATAGAATTCCTGTACAAAAGTGTTTTTATTAAAAACGAGCGGCCCGCCCCAGCTTCGCAGGGGTGCAATTTTTTTTTGGAATTTCCTAAAGTTTTCTTTCATACAAACCTTGTCCAGACAATACCGAACACAAAAAAAAAATTATTATCCAATTTAGTGCAGTCGTTCGGAAGTTATGCGCGTACATACATTTCGGTGATTCATTTTTATTTAAATAGATGATATCTTCAAAGCACAAGAAACAGTTTGTATAGGGGACAAAGCAATAATATTAACAACAGCGTACCACACACGTTTTATGTGACAGCGGAAGTGCGTGCAACGAACGCAAGGAGACAACAGCTCGTATACACACAGCCTTACATGATATTTTTACAGTAAATGAATACTCTCTTCTCGCTTCCATAGTTCAGCCAACATTAAGTTGCCCCTCCATGAACCATTTTTCGGCAATTATTGCCTAGTAACAGTTGCCGGAGGTAGTGTAATAATACTTACGTGAATATTGTTTCGCCAATATAAGGATAACTCTTATTGCTGTACCTATATTCTCTATTGCAAATGAGTGTATTGCTTAGTTTACCGTCACACAATATGATTTGGCGATATATCTAGCAATAACTGCTGATGTGACCCGCCCAATCCAGGTGGCTTTCTTGCTTACGTCTATTATACCCGTTTTCGAACACAGCATGGTGTTCCGAATTCAGCCCTGTCTTTTTACACCCAGGATGCTACGCTCCATCGCTTTTTGGCAAATGCCAAGGCGGAACTCTTGCGACGCGGTCAGCGACCAGGTCTGAGCACCATAGGTTAGGACGGGCAGGATACACATGTCGATGAGTTTGCGCTTCAGGGAGATCGGCAGATCACCCTTCATTAGCGCCTTCATTTACCAGTAGCTTTTCCAGGCGTTTTCAATTCGGCGATCGATTTCCCTTTCCTGCCTGTCACAACGTTATATTTGACCAATATTACCCATAATTGCGCACATCAAGTGTGTACGCGCACCTTTACAAAATATTTTTACGGTAAATGAATGCTCTGTTCTCGCTTCCATAGCTCAGCCAACATTAGTCCCTACAGTCTGTTATGTCCTTTATATCACATGTCTCTTTTATATGTTTACAGAACATTACCACGTAAGAAAATGGTACTTTTACGCACAAAACGAGGCAGTTCCGTTGATTGTACGATGCCGTATTCTAATGACCACCTTAGTGAGCATTTTGTAATTCTGGGCTCTTGACAGAACACTTTATGGTGATTATGTGGCTGTTGGGGTATGCGTTCTTTAGTACCTACTCGTATTATTATGTATACGTATGTAGATTATAATTACTAGAATTATTTTTTCTTGAATAACTATTTACACTAGGTACTGTAATGGAGCTAGAAGAGCCCCTTAAAGTAATTAAACACTGATATGATTATTTTTTTAATTTATATTGATAGAAAAACGTATTATTTCCGTGTAAATTAGCATAACTTATCAAAACAAGAAAACCTAACAAATATTTTACACCCCGTTCTAAGGTTGCTTGAATGTTTGAATGGAACCCGCTGTAAATTATAGCCATCTTGCACTATATACGTAAGGCTACATAGATAGCCTCTACAGTACCTACTAAATTATATGACTAATTAACTAAATATACAAATAAATACAAAAGGACACAGGCGTCCGCATCGCTGTCAACCGGAAACGTGCCCAGAAGACTGGCAGCATTGCTACGTTGAATGTAAATACTAATTCTTTACATTGAAATAAATTTGGTTGAAAATGACGCTTGGTGGTGGTCGGCTGCGTATTATGAGTAGTGCAGGTACTGTCGATCGACAAATCCAAGTTCGAGGATCGTAAAAAAACTACGATAACCCAAGATAATTGTTTTAATTGTTTAAGTAAGATTCTTATAGGTTTGATATGTACCTGTGTTTGAACAAAATAATAAAAACTAAAAATAAAACCAATATTTAACCAGACACAAATAGGTTTTCATTTTTTGCAGTGTGAGTAAATTCATCCATTTGACGTCTATTTCCTTCATCTTATTTTAGACTTAATACAAATATACATCAAAGTCTTTCCAGTGTATAATTTCGCTAGAAATTAATATTTACATACATTCACGCCTGCCTTCGAAGTTGTTGATGTTCCTTAAACTAATTTACCCTAACGACTGCCATAATGTAGGGAAGGATAGTAACTGTAATTATATTTGGGTGAAAATCAAGTGAAGACTATCCTTGATAACTCCCTTGGGAGATGTACAATCGACCCTGAAAGTTAATTAACTGAGGCATACGGATTGTGTACAGAATGACTTGTAGCCCTAGTATTTTTGTGTAGACAGGATAATTGGTCTAGGGTGTACAGAATGACTTGTATAGTTCTGGATATATATTTTTTTTTTATTGCTGAATTCGCCCGCTCTTAACCTTGATCACGCCTGATGAAAAGCGATAGAATAAGGTCTATGATGGAACGAGCGTGCCCAGAGATGTCTAATTTTAATTTTTAGACAATATTGTTGGATCTTGTTTTTTGGAACAAAATCGTTGACATTGTTATTTTATTATGTACCATCGCGGCCTTATCTGCCTGACCACTTCAAATTTTTTTTCGCTTAAATCCTGCGGCGGCGCCAAGCCACGCCCCTTTAAAGTTTTCGCCTATTAGGAAAGCGATAACGTAATTAGTTGCATCCTGCACTGCGCAGCTTAGTGACGCATCACATGTACTCCTTTTGTAAATTTTACAGACGAACTATTTGACCTTGGCGCGCTTACTAGAGAGCGCTTCTATTTTTGAGTGCAAGCAAAAATGAGCTTAGTGGTGGTCAGGCGGGAGTGTCCGCGATAGTACCTACGATCCTTAATCTTATAGTTTTCTATTTGGTTTTATTTTTCTTTAATCCCCCAAGAGTGATGTACTATACAGGGTGAAAACATCAACGCGCAATCTGTAACCTTGATTTCAGCACATGATTCTAGACTAGCGTAGAAAATTTGCATCGGTTATCAGAAAAAAAAATCTGCTGTTTCATTCAGAAAAAATGCAATACCTACGCGGTCAAAATGTATGGAGCAGCATTTTTGAAGTGAAAACTTCTTTAGCGGCGTTGCACACTTTTTGTAATGGGTGAAAAATGTTAAACTCGCGTCAGGACATCGCGTCAGGACACGTGACCGTCAGGAGAGATTCCCCGTCCCCACTCTCTTTCTACGGCGGCGCCAACTGAAGTGAACCAAGTGACATACGACAATGGATGGATGGATGGATGGATGACGTGGACGTGGACGTGGATGTGGACGTGGACGTGGAGGTGGACGTGGACGTGGACGTGGAGGTGGACTTGGACGTGGACGTGGACGTGGACGTGGACGTGAACGTGGACGTGGACGTGGACGTGGATGGATGAATGGATGGACAACTGATGGCTCGACCGTCTGTGTAGTAGCCACACTGCTGTGTATTCGTAAAATTCGTGTATATAAAGTGTTTAAAATATGGAAATTGAACAAAGTGCATCTATTAATGAAAAGAGTGACGCAGAAATAGTGAAAAAAAATGAGTTATATTAATTCAATTAATTCAATTAATAATTGATTTATTTCAACGTTAATATTCAAGTTTTCACTTCTGCCGGCACTCCCGGAGTGCAACCCGTCTTTTTTTAAATTATATTACAGGGTCTTCAGAATCATGAAGTTCAATGTTGTGAAACACAGTCAGCGATACCATTCAGTGAAATGATTTAACAGGTTGCCATTAGATCTGAAAAGCACGGAATTCTCTCTTTCAGTCGTCAGTAATTTGACTTTTGAGAGAAATGGACAAAGCGTTGTGTAACTATACAGACACTATACAACGTTTGTTAGTAAGGGGGTAAGTCCACAATGGAAGTTTCCTAAATTCTTTATTTGTTGATAACATCTGTCCGACTTGTCTGTACTTATTGACTCAAATATATACAGGTTGTAAAAAGACCTATCACATTACCGTCAACTACGCATTCTGTACATCAAAGTAAGTAATTTTGCACAAAAATATGTGCTAGGAAACGACTTTTATTTTTGGTGTGATTTTTTTTTTGTTTGCAGTAGAGCGCAATGTAACGCAGGCAAAACATTGTGCTTATGGGTGCATGCAACGGTACAGGGGTCGTGTGGATACTTAAAGTTGTACTTATAACATTAAAAACTTGTCTTGTGTTTTGCATTTAAAACTTCAGTAAAAGTCAGAATTTTGACCTGCAATAGATATTGAAGGTCAAAATTCTAACTTACTTACTACTAATTCTAAATTCTAATCTGGAAACCTTCTGGTTACGGAGATCCGTAACCAGAAGCTTCCCAGGTATGGCCCAGTACAAAAAAAAATATTACAATGACGAGGACTAGAAGTGGCTTCTAATAACATAAATTATCGTATTATACGTGTTTATGAATGCAGAAAGCTCCTAGAATGTTTGTTGTTTGTAAGTTAACACAGCTGAACACACTGTTAAATGAATGAAATTACTTAATTACTTTGTAGTGCCGAGTGAAGAGTCATTAACATTAAGTGGATTAAACTATAAAAGACGAGAAGATACCGTCTAAGAATATTATGTTGTGTGTTCTTCAAATTAGTTTGATTGTTTTTGCACAATGTTAGTTCCAAGTAAATAAAATGCCCAAAGTACTATAGGTATGGTGTACAGATAGATATTTACCTGCCTACGATAATTTCGGAAACGACATTTTTAGGGTCCCATAGTCCAAGGATGCCAACGGAACCCTATCAATAACCCTCCGCTGTCCGTTCGTCTGTCTGTCAGCGGTGTGTATCTCATGAACCGTAATAGGCAGACAGTTGACATTTCCACAGAGTGAAAAAAAAGATATTTTTAAGGTCCAGAAAATGTTTTATGTCGATAAGTATACAATCTACTTGGGCCAATTAGTTTATTTCGAAAACAGGCAAGAAAGGGAAATCGATCGCCAAATTGAGAACGCCTGGAAAAGCTACTGGTCCATGAAGATGCTAATGAAAGGTGATCTACCGATCTCCCTGAAGCGCAAACTCATCGACATGATTGTGTATACCGCCTGTGTTTTTTTTTTTGTTTTCCCATTGTGTTACGAAACCCTTCGTGTGCGAGTCCGACTCGCACTTAGCCGGTCAGATTTTTTTCTGACATCCTAAAGTCTCATTAATAGGAAAAGTTCTTCCCCATACTCTTCCATATTTCGAATTGTATGAAAGAAAACTTTAACAATGTGTATCTTGTTGAATAAGTAAATAATAAATATAGTACAACATCAGGCTCACTTAGGGTTGCCAATTTTGTTTATATCAAATATAGTATTTTCGAAGTCATTGCCTGTAAGAATATACTAGATGGCGAAAAAATAAATAATATAATGCAGGACTGCTTAAAGAAATTGCATATTTTTTGCTACTTTGAGCCTTTGTTAACTGTTTTTTTTTTTTAATGCCTCATAACTATTATTACACTCTAAATTGAAGTTACAAAATACCATCAATTCAGCTTTTATGAGATTAATACCGCCCCTTTTGCGATCGTACCGCCATTTTGTATTGAAATGGAAATATTGTAGTTTTGCCTACCATATACCTAATATTTTTTGTAATACAGTTTTAAGGCCTCTATCAAAGCAAGATACTATAATTATTCAGAAGGGATATTATTTTGAGATGCATGACGAAGCCTCCTCGTGTAGCGCAGTTTGTTTCGCCAGTTATGTACTCAACTGAAACAAGCGCTCGGCGCATCCTGGACAGTCACACCGAACACCTAGTTTGCCCGCCTAGTTTGCGACCACCCTCCCACCGGAGTCCGGCGTCAAGCAGCCTGCTGTGTTTCGTCGATGCATGGGAGTTCCAGTATCTTAGGCATCTTCTGGGCACGCTCGTTCCATCATAGACCTCATCCATCGCTTTCAAGTCGCGTCAAGAGCGGACCCATTCAGCAATAACAAAATAATAAAAAAGTTGTTGGCAACCCTATGCTCACCCCCTATTAAGTACAATAACTGGCGAAATGTGGGTGTACTTCTTCCTTACCCTTTGGGGAAAACGAGCGTGCCGTTATGATACGTTATTTGAGTAGTACAAAAACTTATTTTATCATCGTTCTTGATATTATAATAAAATGGCGTAATTTTAAGAACGTTCACAGTCTGATCTTAGTCTCAATCTGTCAAACATATTATTATAGTATTATTATATTTAGATACATTTTGACAAGTTTTTGACATTTGTTGTCGCTGAGATGAGACTGCGACTTGATTTTGAACGTTTTAAATTACGAGAATTTATTTATTTTATTTATTTCTCTCATAAAGGTACATTGTTACAGTAATCGTATATACAATTTTGCCTTAGTTATGCTAGAACCTTTGTGAGAGCTGGAGTCTGAACTAGGTTCGGGACCTGTATGACAGATCTCCAGGCTCACACCCCTTTAAACATTTAACATATTTAACGGCATCTTGATTCAGTTTACACGTATTTTCACTATTAGAACACAGTTTGGATAGAGAGGTACTTAAATCTATAATAAAGGTGGTATATAACATTTGTGGTGTGTAATGTTATTGTAGGATTTCGTGTGCAGTTGGCCTTATGATGGTGGCCTAGTGGTAACGTTACGGCCGTCACTTACCGAGTTGTAGGTGGTAGGTTCGAAACCCGACAGGCGCTTTACTTTGTGTAAATTATTTTATCACCACTACTCTCAAAACGGTGAAGGAAAACATCGTGAGGAAACCGGCCTGTCCAAGAACCAAAAATTCGATAACATGTGACATATACTAACCCGCACTGGGCCCGCGTGATTATGGCCCGCTCTCTCCGACCAAAAGGAGGCCTGCGTCCCAGCAGTGGGGAACATTAGATCATGTAGCATACAAGGGTAACAGAAAAGAAAATACTTCTTCGCTTACTTGATGTCGTTATCGACACTTTAAAACGTATAAAGAGAGACTTAATCGCATCTCAGTGTGTCAACGGCCCATAATAATAAGTGTTATTGTCTTTTCTGCCTCGCGAACAATGTGGAAATCTACCAGATTACCTAAAGTCTCATTACTGGGGCAATATTGCACAAGTGGCTGATTAAACTGTTCGGGCTATTTTTGGTAGAGTCTTGGAGATAAAGACTTTGTAGGTATATGATTATATGGTAAGGTTTTTAAAAGAAAACAGGCTTAGATGGTACGACCACGTAATGAGAAAAGATGACAGTTTCATAAAAACAGTCTTAAATATCCCTACGAACATGGTGCCCCGCTGCACGATGGTCCAGTATCGAGAGAGAGATGAAATCGCAGAAACTAACTCCAATGACAACCCAGAACAGGTCGTCCTGGCACCGCTGTACAGACGCCAGCACATCAAGCTACTACAATCTGTCAATTTTTTTAATAATTTGCAACTTTATTGCTAAAACATAAGGTTCAAAGTTGATTGGGAAAATTTGACAGTTTCGGGTAGCTTGATGTGCTGGCGTCTGTATAAGAAGTTCCGACCCCCGATAGAACTGGGATTAAGGGATAGAAGGAGAAGAAAATCAAGGTGTTACGAAAATAGTTTACATGTATGTAAGTACATATATTGTATGTACTTACATACATGTAAACTATTTGCTACGTAATTCGATAGGATAAAAAAAATACGACATTTCCAAGAAAAAAACGAACCATAAAACTTTGAAATTACCTATGGGTTCACTCTTCTTCTTAGCGTGTCGATAACAACCTAAATGTACTCGGCCCAGAATTCGGCTACTTGTTTGACGCCATCACTAGCGTCCATCAGTTCCTGTAACGTGCAGCTGACAGGACACGCAGGACACGATATTAAGTGTCCCATCGTTTGTGGAACAGCACCACATTTACACTCAAAGGTGGACTGGGTTCACTTTTGAATCACAATGCAAATAGGTAATAACTTGCTTGGGTTTGGATTGAACCTAACCACTCATCCCCTTAACACCAATGATAAATATTTTACTCAACAAACTTTGATAAGCATTTTATTATTGTTTCCTATTCCATAATATCTTATGCTAACACAGCTATTCCCATTTGCGCTATTGAATGTTATAAGCAATAACATTGGTATGCATGACTTCTACCGATACCAGCTCATTTCGTGATAGTATATACCACTTTTCTCCTTTATCGTAAGTGCAAGACGGCAAATATGGGAAGACCGCATAGTCTGATATTACTTTAAACACACTTGGCTGTTTTTCTTCCTACTAGCAAATATTTAAGGAATGAACATTAATAATAATAAGTCTATTTCCATATGTTTTACATTATTAAAGGAGATCAGCCAAATTGGGCCTAAAGTCCAAAATGGCCGGCCAACGAAAAAAAGTGTGTCACCCGTGTCGGGGAAGTCCACCCAAGCATTTTTCACTACGGCACCAAATCTCTACGACCGTTCCTACAGCTGTTTTATTTAAATCTATTTTACGTACCTACGCCACGTAAGCCAAGGGTCGTACCCCACTGGGGTGCCCTTAACGTGTAGTAGCATAGTTTATAAGTTTTATGCCCTGGTTGGAGGCCTAAGCAGACGACAACCGCCTTGGACACTAGCATTTCCAACTTTAAAAACAGCTGAAGGAATAGTCGTAGAGATTCAGCGCAACACTAAAAAATTAAAAGGAGGACTTCTCCGACCAGGGTAACACATTTTTTTTCGCTGGCATTGGGTTTTGAACCCAACTTTGTATGAGACGTGACTGGTCTTCTTTGATACTGGATCCCTCACCAGGACCTTTATCACGCAGAATCTCTTTTGATTAGGAACTAATTTTTCAGAAATAGGATTATACATGCAACGGTTTATATTAGACTAAACACTAAAGGGTAACTAACTATGAGATAGTGTGTGTGAGCGCATGAACGCGTATACGACTGTCTGTGAGTATTATTGAAATGTTAAAAGATTTTCTGTTTCTATGCAATCAACACCCAGCGGCCAATCATGATCTGTTTTTTATTACAACAAAACATGGTTATGGGGAGGATTTTCGATTGTCTTGTTCATACAAAGATGGTCCTATAATGCGCGAAAATGCTCTTATCTTTGAATTTTAGTTTACAGAAAGACCTATTCCACTTAGGCTTTCTACGCGAGCGCTGGTCCGTAACCTCTGTGGTAATTGCAGTTTCATGGAACTTTCAGATTACTGACAATATGCACGGCTGGCGCACCATAAGCATTGATCACCACAAACGCTCGCTGTCTGTGGACAAAATCAAAACAAATTTTCTTACGATGTTTGCCATATCATGTTGACCTTCGTGATATCACTTCCCCATTATAACCACGTCGAATTACTTATTAGATTTAATATTAAATGATTAATGAATTTCTAACCTTTTAATATGCGTAGGTAAGTCACAAGTTCTAACGTTATTAGCAAACATACAAGGTGATGTAACAGATTTATTATTGCCAGCGATCAGTCTTCGCAGTGGAGCCGACTCACGTCACGACAAACTGATACCGCACAGTCGAGTGATGGATGAATAGCTAAAGCATTAATTTAAAACTTACACGACCCTCGGTTTGAGAATTTGATAAGGGAATTTTGTGTGCCAGTGTTTAGTATCACACTAATATTATAAAGGCGAAAGTTTGTGGGTGTGTGTGTGTGTTTATATGTTTGTTACTTCTTCACGCAACGGCAAGACCAATTTTGATAAAATTTTGTATGGAGGAAGCTGACACCCTGGATTAACATGTAGGCTACTTTTTATGCGGATATTCCCACGGAATCGAAACTTATGCGGGTAAAACCGCGGAGCTCAGCTAGTGAGCAAACAAAGTTAGGGCCTACATACGAGTATTTAATTGTATACCTACTAAAATAAACATGAAATTACTGAAACTTTGGAAAAAAATACTGAAAAGTCAATTAATCTGTCTACCCTTTACCCAACTGTCAATTGAACCCAAAGTACATTAAAAGCGTTCGGTCCAAGAGCTGACCAAGTAAAATAAGATGCCTGGAAGCCAAGCTGTTGTATCTAATAGTTAAAAATATTATTATAACTATCAAAACAATAGTCCATAAAATCTATTGCATTCCAAGAATATTCCCCCGTTACAATAGATGGGTCTTTCCCGAAGTTTGCGATATCTCGACGCGTCCAAACGGTCGTGATCCTAGTGTAAGCAACAAAGCCAGTTGTATATTATGGATCTCAATATTGTACGTGTTTCGAAGAGAAACGGATAACTTAAATGGGATCTGGTTTAGTAAATGCATAAATAAAGTGACCTAGAGGAGTGCTAAGCGGACTGGTTGCTGTGTATTGGCTAGGGTAATCGATGGAGTTGTTAGCTTTAGTTGTGGCAATTACTTCAGTTGCTTTCGTTTCGTTCTGTAGCTGAAAAATTCAGTCTGTTGCATTCATGTTGTGTTACACAATATACAGTTAATGACCTAGAGTTTTGTGACTGACTATCAATGAAAAAAATCTTATTTAGAAATCTGTTTTGGCTGTAAATTAATCCAGGATTGATTGATTAAAGTATCAAGATTATATTATGACGGACGATCAAAATATATACACTGACTGAATAAACTTCTAACATTAAATAAACTATTAAGATAAAAATATTATATCGTAACCTAACTAAATTTATTAACAAACCAAAATATGGCGTCGAAAATCCTCGACTGGTAATGTACACAAGAGACTGGTGGCATTGCCACGTTTTATGGTAATACTTAGCCTATGGCCAAGGTTAAAACCAGCCCTTGGGTCACGAAATTATGACCTAAAGGCTCAAATAAAATAAAAAAAATATCCGAAAAAAATTACATTTTATTTTACCCAGTAATATACAACATGTAGCTATGTATACACAGTACCTAAAACAATTACCCAAGGAAAGTTCCCTGTTCCCTCAATATAATTAACAAGACAATGCTTTTAATACAGAAGAGGTAAATTAATCACTGGTTTGTTCAAGAACAACTGTTGAGTACCTACAATTGTTCACAACTTGCTGAAAAGAAACTCTCAGAAAAGATTCAGCCATTTCTGAGAATCGTTTTAATACCTTCTAATGTGGAAAATAAAGTGGTTCCCTTCTTTGTGTTCTGTGAAGGAAATTGAAAAACGTAACATTTATACAATGTTTTTTTTTTGTATTCCGATTTGGAGTTTTCCTTAGCAAGTTTTTGTTCTAGAAAAGCTCCGTTTGATTGCTATGAGAAAATATTTCAGTTATTAAATGTTGTGTACCTAAAAGCAAATTGCGCTGCGTACGTTTGAAAATTTAAAACTAGTAGATTCGCTTTTTTATATTGCCTTATTTATTCAAAAGAAAGTGCTGGGTATTATTATGCTAATAATAATAAAACTGAAGAGCTTGGACCTTGTTCCCGATACCGGTGGGCTACTATTTTTTATATTTTTAAATGTTTATATGTTTTTTAATATTCTAATATTTAAAAATATAATTTATATTAAAATAATAATATGTACAAGTATATAAAAAGGGAGGGAAAATAATCAAAGGGCATCAAAAAATTCGTCCGCATCACTGTCAACGGGAAACGTGCCCAAAAGGCTGGCAGCATTGCCACGTTGTATGGCAATGCTGATTCTTTGGCCAAAAAAAAATTAAATTTCAAAAATCAAAAAACTCGACTGCGGTAAAAAACTTAAGTTAAAAAAAACTGAAAAGCTAAAAACAAGCCCATTTTAAATTAAATAAAAGTTGGAAGCAGGCGGGACCCATACCATTTTTATATTTTCAAACTCAAATGGGTCCCGCCTGCTTCCAACTTTTATTTAATTTAAAATGGGCTTGTTTTTAGCTTTTCAGTTTTTTTTTAACTTAAGTTTTTTACCGCAGTCGGGTTTTTGATTTTTTAAATTTAATTTTTTTATTTTATACTTTTTAGTTATGAGTTGTAAATCCCAATTAAATGTGAAGGTTTTCCTTTAAACTTCGTTATATATAAGTACTACTGCCGTGACATTTAAATTTCTAACTACAACCACACCCCGGACACTCCATACAACGCTCGCAAAATAATTACCTACTACTACTACATTAAAAATGACGTTTGTATACGTATGAATGTGTGCTTGAGGTACTTGTGTTTGCGAGCGCTCTTGTTAAAGGACTGCGACGAATACGCCGAAGTGCGGGGTGAGGTGCGGTAACTGATGTTAGTGCGGGGATGGGAGTGGCCTTTCTGTACGTAGTACTTTAAGTATTCTGTGCTACAACCGTTTAGTTGGTAGAGGGGGGGACACTTGATACTAACAAAAATTGGTACTTTAAAGCTTGATAAGTCACGAACGGTTTACTTAATCAAAAAACGGTCTTCCAAAACTACTAATATTTTTGAAAGACCTATCCAACGATACCCCACTTGGCATAGTTTGTTGACTTTCATTTTTTTCATTTTCACAATATGGCGTACAGTAGTCGCCATATTGAATTTTTACTAACGTCATGTCTTTAGTGACACTCGCCGGACTAAGAGAAATCGATTGACGTGTGAATCATAAAAATCGGCCCAGGCGTTTGGTCTGTATAGTGCTTCA
Source organism: Amphipoea oculea (assembly GCA_945859645.1). Taxonomy (NCBI): domain Eukaryota; kingdom Metazoa; phylum Arthropoda; class Insecta; order Lepidoptera; family Noctuidae; genus Amphipoea; species Amphipoea oculea. The sequence goes on from OX243876.1 coordinate 11,787,767, forward strand.
AAGGAACATACAAACATATGTATGTTTGTATGTTCCTTTGAAGCACTATACAGACCATACATACATACTTACATACATACATACATAGGCTGATAAACACATTGCCACTCCTTTGCGTCGCGCAGTCGGGTAAAAAATAGGCCAGCCCTCTGGTCACGTGATGAGTCGACCAGCCGCTTGGCGATGTCTCGGAATACTAAGTGGGCACTCGGGCCCCATGGCCCTAGTGCTTCAACCCCAAACGGCTCAAATATGTAAGTTACAAAGAGATTGGAGTATTTGCGCCGTTTGAGGTTTTCCGCACCCGCAGCAGCCGCCCCAGCACAGCTTACCGTTCTTAGAAGATGGGATGGCGCAAGGGTGTCGACACACGTTGCATCCCACACCAAAGGCCTACCTACCTTCCAAGGCAATTTATATGGTATTTAATTGAATAAAGGAGATAAAGCTGAAGAGTATGTTTGAACGCGCTAGTCTCTGGAACTACAAGTCCGAATTATAAAATTCTTTTTGCGTTTGATAGCCTAATTTTTGTGGATGGCTCTTAGTTGTTACAGGCTATTTTAACATTATGCTACAACCCTTAGGAGCCGAGCAAAAAGAAAAAACTCAGAAAAAACGCGTACTTATAGCGCGGAAGGGGGATAATTTAACGCGGGCAGAAACTAGTATTTGATATGATCAAACGAAAATAAGCAGTACTTAAGTAAACTAAATTAATTTATCTAATAAACTTTGATAAACCCAGTAGACTCATTACCATAAATTAAAACATTCCGCAGCCACCACAATTCATATTCAGTGAAATTAAATTGTATTCATCAGAATTACACAAAGTTAACCTCCAATTAGAACTACATGTGATGTCATTCACAAAACCAAACATATGTGTACTCGTTAATCAGAGTTTCATTTGAATATTCAGAGAAATTTAATTCGTGGTTTGGACTTGTTATAGAGGCTACACTTTAAATATTCTTAGTAATGTATAGGTCCTTAAAAATATTATAAAGAGGCAATTTTTTTTTCCTCCAGTTTGATTTGAAAAACTCTTTTGCATTTTATAGCCCAATTCTTGAAGAAGGATAAGGCTATTTAACAACACGCTAAGACCCCTAGGAGCCGCGCAAAAAGAAAAAGTCAGAAAGAACGCTGGGCGAAAACGAAGTAATAGCGCGAACACGCGATGCGATGCGACGCGGTTGGTCGGGGGCTGAGGGAGTTTTATAAAAATGTTGCAGTTATTTTGATATAACAATATTAATATAATACTTCCACGCGAACGAAGTCGCGGGCTGAAGCTACTACAATATATGGCTGCAAAGATTTTATGAAGCGCTGCTTTTAATTCGCTTTAGAGTACTTACAAATGCGAAGCCCACAATTTGCATACTAAATTGTAAACCAAATAGAGGCCGAACATCTGCCTTAGATAAAACCATCCCGTTCTCAGTGAGAAGTCGTTTGCATAGCGTGCCTGCTCTCCGAAGATAAAAATGCAACTATCTGCTCGCTTTCATCGTTTTCGTTTTGTAAGTCTTATTCCGTGCAGCTGTAAATTGATGCAGCTATACCGAGATAAGATTGTCGAGCTAATTGTAGTGGATGTGAACATAATCTAGACATCACAATCCGTTGTTTCAGAGCTGTTTGTTGACAAAACATGGTAGTACAATGATTGGACTAGATTGTATATTGTGTATCATATTATTGTGGATGATGGGTGTTTGAACTACTAGAGGGGATTACAGTCACACATTTATTGGTGAAGTAATTAACTTATTTTTTAATAAAAAAATATTAAGCATTTTCAAAGTTACTGCTTTTGAGCTGAAATTTTGTACAGAGATTCTAGACCAGATACACTCTTCAACGCGTTTGTATTGATATACCCTTTCCGTAACACCCTGTATATGAGAAGAAGCCCTGTAGTTGGACAATAATAGGCTGATACTATAATTAGACTACAAATATATAAAGTGTATTAATTGATTTAGTAAGTGCCTTTTAAAGAGTGAGAAACACATTTTTGTATTTTCACCGAGAACAACTAAAACTTCGAATCGAAGGATTGAAAACCTTGTAACGGGCTGTTGACTTATCATATCTGAACTAATGAAGTTACTACCATGTGTAGATTGAATTTTACTCGAGTGTTGCCTTACAAATTTACTAGTTTAGGTCGTAGGTTCGCACTTAGGCAGGCACTTTACTTTCTGTAAATTATTTCATCACCACTTCTCTCAAAACGGTGAAGGAAAACATCGAGAGGAAACCGAAATGTCCTAAAACAAAGAAATCGAAGACTTGCGACATCTACTACCCCACACTAGGCCCGCGGGTCCACCAGAAGTCTGTGTCCCAGCAATGGGAACATTATAGGCTGAGTATGTTGCCTATATTATGGGTAAAATGCTTGTTGTGTGTTTTCGTAATTGTTTACATGACCTATGAAATCATAAAGACAATTCGCAGGGATTCACCGGCTGCAGATCAAAGTTTTAAAGCATATTGCAGATTTTCTTGTAAAACAAAGGCTAATACAACTTCTAAAGTCTGAAATACCTAAATAAAATCACACTGTGTTGTGTATTTTCAGTAATACCTACTGAATTGTAAAAATAGAAAATCAGTGATAAATCTGAAAGAAGACACGACAAACATACAATTCAGTGTGTTGGAAGTGATTCGGGTCCAAACAGGGAAGGGCTTACCCTGATAAAGTTGGCTGGCGGGGATAATTTCATCACTATCGGAACCCGCCAACTAAATCAAAAACTATATTCGTAAGATATAAAATGATTATCCATTCTTACTTTGATCTGAGATGTTTTATCTGAAATTGAAGATCTGGTTTATTACGTTCCAGAAGAGTAACTGAATCTGAAGTGCATTTAGATTCTTGTTTTAAATGGAATCTCAACCCTCTTACTTATTGTAAGGACTGAGACACCACGAAAGCTACCCCATTCTGGGATTCACACTTTCTTAAAACGCTACAAGTGTAGTCCAGAAAAAAAGGAATGATCAAGAAGTTCTATTCCTAAACCAAGGTTCGACGCTGCCTTATTCTCATAAAACACTTTAAAAAATATATAAACCTTTACCAGCACAAAAGTTTTCACATTTTACTAAGTTATGAATATTTATGACAGCAAATAATAGCACATACGTTAAAAACTTTATTTATCTCGTAAACAAGGAAGGCGCGAAAAATAAATATGTGCATACCTTGCTTAAGTTTGCTTTTTTCCGCGGCTAAAATGTAAAAAGCAGTGTGTAGAAATATTAAGTTGACTCCATTTTTAACATAAAATATTTTGTAGTTAGCAATTTTGGGATTATCATTGTTGCTATTTTCAGAGCTTTGTTAGAAAAGGTTAAAATCCGTTTTCTTATGCATCAGTTTAACAACAATGTCAGCATATTTTTACTTCGCCAACACTAACTTTGGAATCAATCGTAGCTCAGGCCCAAATAGTTTTATCGTAGAGGTCATCCACTAAATAGATTATCCTTTGTAGATCCAATATAAAAACCCCAAACTTCTAACAGTTACATAGTATTTCTTCACATTCACGGTTCACAGCAAATTACGCTCGACAAAGATCAACAGTAGGAAAAAAGAAGAAAGATTAGTTTCCGACTTTATCGCGTGTTAAATCGACGATCCGTTGCACGGGCGCGGACAGATTAATCCCGCTTGCATAAGACTTTTTTCACATTTCAACGGAATTATGCCAACTTTTATCAGATAAATGGAACGCTATAGGAATGAGGAAAGAAAGTGTTTTTATCGGAAAGTTTCTAGCCCATGGAGAGCGAGGATGTGACGCATATTTCATGATAGTAATGCGGTTTCCATGGACATTTAGAGGCAATCACCAAAAGCTTCTGACGTGCTTAATCTTCTTGTTATTTTGTGGAAAGGAAAGAGAAATATGTACACATTTCTGTAACTGCACAAACTCAGTAAAAAAACGTTTTTTAAGAACATTAGGAAGGCTTAATCAAGACATCTGCTAAAGTGGCAATGTACCTGCCACATTAGCCGTAGAACCGATGACCGTTGGGAGAGACGTGTTCTTGAGTGTAGACCGCGAATCGGCAAACATAAAATAGGACGCCTCTGGGTGGAGCGATGATCTTCGCAGGGTGGCTGGTAGCAGCTGGATGAGAGTTGATGAGAATCAAGCTGAATGGCGTGCAGCTGGAAAGGCCTATGTCCGGCTGTGGACTGCTGCAGGCAAGTTAAGACATCACTACCTGCAACTTGATTCAGCAACCAATTGGTGAGGTCAATTTTGTATTTTTGTAGTGACAGTCGAAGAACAATTGAGGACCTTGCAGCAAAAGGGAGGCAAGTCCAATTAGTTTAAGAAATATGCCTCGTACATGCATCAAACGATAGGCCTAATTTTTGTTGAAATTGTATGTAAAAAAACAGTAACGACAAACATTTGGATCTGCCTCCCTTTTGCTGCAAGTTCCTCAATAAAATTCTAACGAATTATTCAACACAGTGCTATAGAATATTGTTTTGTAAAATAGCCAATAAAATAGATACAAAATGGTCACATAAAATTATCATTAAAAATATAGTGTACTTTATTTTATCACATCTTCAACAGCCTATTTAAACAAAGGCCAAAAAGCCCGCCCAACAACTTAAGAAAAGTAAAATTTAAGTAAATTCATTGAAAAATAACCGCGGTTAAATCCGCTGCCGGGTCATATTCTCGGCTTACCTTCACCAAAAAAGGTAATAAAGCCCCTGACCCTCGCATTTCAAATGTAAATCCATCCCGTCGGCTTGCAGACATTTAAACATTTATTTACTTGCCTATTCGACGAAGTGCGTCCGACTTAGGTTCAATCTCAATTTTACAGACCACCGAATAAAAAGTTTAAGGTTCTTTTAAAGCTATAAAAGTGACATTCCGTATTTTGTTCGGAGTTAAAATATATTCGTGAATACATCGAGGATAAAGTTTATTACCCAGAAACTGTATAAATAATGACGAGTTTCACCTTTTAAGTATAAACTAGGTGACCTACTCACATATTGTTTTCTTTAATAGTGTGTCGTTTAATTCCTGACGCGAAACAGTTAGGTAGAACTGCGTCTTGTTTTTGCAAAAGGTGCAATACCTTTAATTCAACTGTGACTCAAATGAGACACAATTGAATTTCTATTGTCATAAATCAAATTTTGATTTTTCAACAGTTGAGCGGATCGCAGATTGTGTTATAGTTCAATTAATAAGAATGAAAAGAAGAGATGAAATAATGTTTTAATTTTGACACTTTCTTTCAGTTCAAAATCAGTGCAAAGAATTTTGAAGGAATTCCTAATCCATTCTTTATTTTGTAGGTTTGAAAAATCCATGTGATCAACAATGTAAATACAGATCCACCTGACAATCCATCTTCCCAGAGACGGTGGGATGAGCCGCTCTGCAGAGTAGTACAGAACAATTTACTTGACTCGTCTGCTACTTCCGCGGAACGTGCGCGCCTGCTGGCTGTGGGTAGATGGGAGTCGGGACTTTGGCTTCATGCACTACCTTCGTCGAACATAGGCACTTTGTTCGACGACACTACTTTTCGCCTCGCTGCTTCCCTGCGACTAGGCACTCCTTGCTGTTCCCCTCATCGCTGTCACTGTGGCGAAGATGTCAACAGCCTCGGACACCACGGCCTGTCTTGCAGCCGAAGTGCGGGTCGTTTAGCGCGCCACGCGAACATTAATGACATCATCCGACGAGCTCTTGTTACCGTCGGCGTTCCAGCTGTATTAGAACCCAATGGCTTGGTACGCGACGATGGCAAGAGACCGGACGGTATGTCCCTATTTCCTTGGAAAGTGGGTAGGCCTTTAGTGTGGAACGCAACTTGTGTCGATACTCTTGCGCCATTCCACCTTCCTGGATCGGCATGCTGAGCTGGCGCTGCTGCTGCGGAAAACCTCAAGCGGCGAAAATATAATAACCTTATCGGAAATTATATCTTCGAGCTGTTTGGGGTTGAAACCCTCGGGCCGTGGGGTCCGAGTGCTCATGGTCTTTTTACAGAAATTTCAAAACGGCTGGGTGACACTTCCCGTGACCCAAGGGCTGGCTTTTACCTTGGCCAAAGGCTAAGCATTGCCATACAACGTGGCAATGCCGCCAGTCTCTTGGGTACATTACCAGTCGACAGCGATGCGGATGAATTTTTCGACGCTATATTATAGTTTTTGTATAGTTTTAGTTAAGTTAGGTTTTAATTTTGTTATTTTTGTTAATTAAGTTAAATGGTTAAACAATAAATGAAAGCCTAATAAGCGATAAAAATACAATGTAAATAACGTAATGTATTTTGAAATGTCAAAATGAAAGGCATTGACATCGTGAGTAGGTATGTTACCCTACTGTAGAATTTTATGAGAAACAAAAGAAATAGCGTATTTGAGCAATGGATTTGAAGTTGTTTATGAATAGCTATCTATATAAATAAAAACAAAAGGCCTGACTGACTGACTCATCAACGCCCAGCCCAAACCCTTAGACCTAGAAAGCTGAAATTTTACACAGTGGTTTCCTTTATAATGTAGACAAGGAATAAGGAAGGATTTTTCAAAATTCAACCCCTAAGGGAGTCAAATAGGGGATGAAAGTTTGTATGAAAGTCCCTCAGTTTTAAAGTTAGGATCTTCAAATTTTGTGTTTAGGCTGATAATTGAAAATAAATTTATACATGTCTCAGCGTTTTCGATAATTCCACCCCCAAAGGGCTAAATAGAGGGATGAAGTTCTGTATGAAAGTCCGTCAGTTTAAAAGTTAGGATCTCCAAATTTTGTATTTAGGCTGACCATTGAAAATTAATTTATACGTGTCTCAGCGTTTTTGATAATTTCACCCCCAAAGGGGGATGAAGGAACTGACTAAGACATCAACGCACAGCCTAAACCGCTGGTCCTAGGGACATCAATTTTGGAGGGTGTGTTCTTTGTGAAGAGTAAGTATCCACTAAGAAGGGGTTTTTGGGAATTCAACCTTTAAGGGGGTGAAAACGGGGGATTTTGTTTGTATGAAAAATCTTATTCCTTGAGTTAATAACCTTGAAACTTAGCACGAATACTAATCTAAGTAAATTACGGAGTTAATTATTTTTCGTTTTTCTAAACTACCCCTCAAAGAAGAATTGCGGGGTTGTCGAAATTTGTATGGAAGAATTTTAACGCGCTGTCCGATTTACTCAAAACTCAGTATTTATACTATGAACTAAAAATAAAGAATAACGTGTATAAGGGTTTTTCGCAAATCTACCCCTAACTTTGGGTAAAGGGTAGTTAATTTTACAGGGGAGGATTTTACTGCGTGACTTGATTAGCTCGAAAATTGGCATAAATAAACTTTGACTCAAGTTATGAACACATCTTAAACGATTTTTTGTATAATTCCACCCATGTAGGGTTGAAAAGCGGGAATACAGTTTATATGAAAAATCTTATTCCTTGAGTTAATAACCTTGAAACTTAGCACGAATACTAATCTAAGTTAATTACGGAGTTAATTATTTTTCGTTTTTCTAAACTACCCCTCAAAGAAGAATTGCGGGGTTGTCGAAATTTGTATGGAAGAATTTTAACGCGCTGTCCGATTTACTCAAAACTCAGTATTTATACTATGAACTAAAAATAAAGAATAACGTGTATCAGGGTTTTTCGCAAATCTACCCCTAACTTTGGGTAAAGGGGTAGTTAATTTTACAGGGGAGGATTTTACTGCGTGACTTGATTAGCTCGAAAATTGGCATAAATAAACTTTGACTCAAGTTATGAACACATCTTAAACGATTTTTTGTATAATTCCACCCATGTAGGGTTGAAAAGCGGGAATACAGTTTATATGAAAAATCTTATTCATTTCGTTAATAAACTTGAAACTTGGCACGAATATTTATCTAAGTAAATTATGAAGTTTGGCATTTGTTGTTTTTATAAACTACCCCCCCCCCCCCCCCCCAGGGGTATTGGGGGCGTCAAAATTTGTATGGAAGAATTTTAACGCGTGATCCGATTACCTCGAAACTCAGTATTTATACTTAAGACCAAAAACAAAGAATAACGTATATCAGAGTTTCCCGAAAATCTACCCCTAACGGAGTGAAAAGAGGTAGTTAATTATATAGGGAAGGATTTTAATGCGTGGCTTGGTTAACTCAACAGTTAGTATTATAAATAATCTTTGAGTCAAGTAATGAACACATCCCAAACGATTTTTCGAAATTCCACCCCAATGGGGGTGAAAAGCGGGAATACAGTGTATATGATAAATCTTATTTATTTGGTTAATTAATACACATGAAACTTGGCAATATTTGGGTCAGTAAATAAGTAATAAAGATTGTCACTTTTAGTTTAAAAAAAGCCCCTTACAAAGGATATAGGGGGTGACAAAGTTGATAGGTTAGAAAAATATGTAACCCGCTGTCGGATTAACTCGAAACTCAGTACTACTAAAACAAAAAATAAAAACCTGTGTTTGAGGGTTTTTCAAAAATCGACTTCTACCAAGGTGGAAAAGGGTAAGTAATAAAGTTTAAAGGGTGGATATTACTGCTTACATCTATTAACTTGAAAATGGGTATGGGCCTTTGAGTCAAGTTATGAACAAATCACGAACGATTTTTCAAAATCACCCTGTGGGGGTGAAAAGCGGGAATACACTTTCTTTGAAAAATCTGATTCATTTGATCTATAAACTTAAGGATTGGTCAGAATACTTATTTATCTAAATAAATGATAAAGATCATTCCTACATATATTTTTGAAATTTTTACAGGAAAGTACGAATTTCACGCGGACGAAGTCGCGGGCAGAAGTTAGTTTTTTTATAACAATTATCATTAAAATCTTCACAGACAAAATCACAGCCATATTTTAATGTTTATAGTAATTTCTCGTAATCACACTAATATTATAAAGGCGAAAGTTTGTGAGTGTGTGTGTGTGTTTATATGTTTGTTACTTCTTCACGCTCAAACCGCTGAACCGATTTAGATAAAGTTTGGTATAGAGATAGTTTGAGTCCCGGGAAAGGACATAGGCTACTTTTTATCCCGATATTCCCACGGGATCGACATTTACGCGGGTAAAACCGCGGGGCGCAGCTAGTGAGTTATATTTTCCAACTACCATTAATGGTCTTTACTTTACCTTTATTAACAAAACTGAAATACTACTCGGTAAAATATTTGTTCGGGCAAGTAAATAAAAGTGATTTACTTGCCCGAACAAATCAAATCAAATCAAAAGTCATTTATTCAAACTAGGCTGAGAATCAGCACTTTTCGAACGTCAAAATTACAAAAGACAGTCCCCCAAAACGCCCGCCCTTCGCCACTTCCTAGTGCTTTCGCTGGGGAGAAGAAGTGGCGGAACAAACTCCCCAGCAGCACAGCTGTCTGTTCAGTTAGAAAATAATTAATTTTATACAATACTATGTATGCAAAGTAATTAACATTACAGGACACAGAACATTAAATTAAATTATTTGCCATAGGTTAACTAGCCACGCCAATATACCAACAAATACAATAAACACTATACGTACTCAAGCAAAAAAAAATTAAAAATATAACCAAAAAAAAAACTTTTGACCAAATAAAAGCCTCCAGGTATAAAGGGCGTGACAGCTTACATATGTATGCAATGCTGGGTTCTGTTTACATAGCTGTCACTTGAAGTCACAAATGATAAACTAGGACCATCGAAGTAAAATAAATAAACAAGTTATTACTACTAATAACAACAATAAAACCATGGTCAGCAAGACGACCAGTCACCACAAGCAGCACCCGTTCACGAGCATAACGCAAAGATCAGCCATTACCCTGAACAAATATTTTACTGAGTTTAATTTAGTGAGCAGTGGTTTCCCATTGTGGTAACGGCCGCAAGATACGAGTTGAAGGTCGTATGTTCGAACCCATACAGGCGCTTTATTTTTGTATAAATTATTTCAGCATCACTGTTCTCAAAACGGTGAAGGAAAACATCGTTAAGAAACCGGCCCGGCCCGTCCTAGAACAAAAAATTCTAAGACATGTGACATCCGCCAACCCACACTGGGTCCACTCCCTCTCGAAGAGAAGAGGTTTGCGTCCCTGCAGTGGGAACATTATAGACTGATTATGCTAATTTAGTGAGTACTGAAAGGGTTCAATCATTAGGCAAAATACTTACTTGCCTAGTGTTTATCGCCATTTTCATTGGCTTAATAAATAAGTAGGCACATATATACTTAAAGGGAAAAAGTAAATAATGCGCAGAACAATTTGCAACTCCCATTATGAAAAAAACTTTGTCTATAATTTTATATTTAATTTGTTCCCGGGGTGATTTATGCATCAATTTTGTTTAAAGGCATGATTTACAAACACAACTTCTGTGTTTAACTATTATAAAAACTAAGAGGGTTATTATGTTTTATGATAAGTGGGGTGAACAAACATTAGTTTCCAGGAAAATATTTTTGTTATTTTTTGTTGATAAATAAATTTGATTTCACGCAAAAAATTACCGCAGACAGGCGCGACGCGACTCTAGTGGAACAATTTCTACGAAAACTTCATGGAAATTGTTATACCAGAATCGCGTCGCATCGCAGCGTTGCGCCTGCCTATATACCAATGTCTTGACTCCAATTTGTCTAATTTTTCATTACAAGTTAGGTTTTCATACTCTTATACTCATGATATTCGACGGACACATTATAGCCCTTAAGTTGGAAGATTATGGCTAAATAGCTTCAAAAAATGTAGAATATGTAGATCAATTACATGTATATAACTATGTTCAAAAATTTAAACGCTTCATTATTCATTTACAATGTAGTACTACATGATGTTGTTAAACATTGTCTACAAATCTAATAAAATATGCTGTTTCTGAATCTGTGAAACCTGACTATTTCGTGCATAATTTATCGTGATTCAAAGACCACATTACGAAGGCCTAATTACGACATTATAACCCACAACTTGCTTCAGCAACCAATTGATAAGGTTAGCTTTGTATTTGTGTAGCGACGGCAGAAAAACAATTCTAACGAAGCATTCAACATGGTGTTGTAGAATAATGTTTTGTAACATAGCCAACAGATACGAAATGGAAACAAAAAATGCAGTTTTTTGGATTACACAGCATATGGATACAAGTAATACATAATTATAATAACTTCACCCGACTACATAAAAAAACAAAAAATCGATAGACGCACAAGATGGAGTACCTCAAGGGAACATGTTGGGCCCGCCAATACAAATGCCCGTGTGTCGTATCCAGGGGTTCGTATTTCATTTACAGCTAAGGCAGTAACAAACCAGCAGTATCGACCAGGCCCAAACGTGACCGTATAACCAGCCTTTACACGGCAAAACGCGAAGCAAGGCGTAATGAACGCCTTTGATTATATCGCTGTGTAAGATGTCTTTTTGTTTCTTACAAAGATAAATAGGACAGCATTCCTGTCGACGTCGATACCTTATTTTGTCTATATAGAAATTTGAACAGGAAGTAATAAAAATGCTTATGATTTCATCGAAATTTTGTGCTCTGGAAGATTAATCATCGTAAAAAATAGGTCAGTAAAAATTATAACCATGTCACGTAAAATATTGTTTTCATAATAAACCATGGTTGACTTGTGCTAGTTTGTTAAACCAATATACATAAATGCATTGACGAAATTAGATTACAGCGTTCGTACGTGACTCGAGCGATTGAACTCTTTCATTAGTTACGCACGATAGACGAGAGCTAATTTCAACTGACCCTAAGTCCCTAGACAGCTATTTTCAACTAAATCCGTTAGGCTATCATTTGAGTAGATATGTCCCATAGCGCCTACTCGTGGACTAGGCTTAACATTAACGGCAGTAGTACTGAGCCTAATAGCCTCAGTTAAAATTGTAGTAAACATGTTTTTTTTTTGCCTTTTTTTATGTCCCACTGCTGGGGCCCTATTCGCCTTTTTCTTCCAAACCTCCCAGTTTTCCACGATCTTACGAAGATGTTGCGACGATCTGATAGTATTTGCAGGCCCAACATGGCCAGTCAATATTTAAGGAGCGTTTTCCAAAACGTACAGATCGATAATATTATAACTTCTTCAAAAGACTCTGTTGTTTTCTGTTTCGTGTGAACAATTACTAATTACGTACTTGAAGAAATATCCGAACCTTAAGCTTCAGTAAACCAAGCCACAGTGAAGAATATGGTTCATGGCTCTTGACACTGACAGACACAAGACGATCTAAACATAACTCTCGCCACACTGTTAGCAAGACTGTTATTATTTTTATTTTAACTATCATACTTTTGAAAAAAAAAACATCTATTAAACATTTGCGTGGTAGTAAAATTATTACTAGTAAATATTGACATAAAATATCCTTTCGCCTTTGTCCCTAAAGGGTAAGGCAGAGTTTTTATTTATTTATTATTAAGGCACATCAACAACACAAACATTTACAAATTACAGAGAACACAGACATGGACTAGTGTTTACGTCAATTACAGGTGTGCACAGCATTCACAACAAAAGAGAAGAAAAAAGTTAAAAGAAAAAAAAAAGTGAAAAGAAAAAAGAAGAAAAGAGTTTAACTTATTATTATTGCACTTGCACCCACATTTCTCCAGTTATGTTTAAATCCCATGTATAAAAGGAGGCTAAGATAGCTCGCGTAATTCAAATTCACTTACGTTTTTTGCAATTTGCAGGTTAGTGTTAGGTTAACTTTGGTTATTTTTTTACTTATCAGGCTCAGTTCGAGGAATAACAATCAATTTTATTTTTGGTTACACAATTACGCTGTAACAGCTAAAATGTTAATTTCGCAGGTAAACCTAAACAACAGGTGTAACAAACGAAAAATATTTATATTTAATCCCAGCACAGTTTTTGCTCGATACTTCATAGATTTTTATCTCTAGAAATATTTTTCGTGTTTGATTTCTGTATGAATATTGTAGTTTATGTGGGTGTTATATTAGGTAACTGCCTAATCCTTCGGAGATTACAGGCGTGATATTAAGTTAGTTTTTATTGTCGTTTCAGAACACAGTGATATTATTTTAACCATATTTTAACTTCATTGTTAAGTTTTCCTGAAGTGAAAACTTCTTTAGGCGCGTTGGGAAAAAACCATTGAATTCGCGCCACTGTTACCATAACCGACACCGCTTCGGATTTGTTTGGCTGTCCTCGGGATGTACTTGGTTTTAATGTATATCCGACTAGCTTCAGCCCGCGACTTCGTTCGCGTGAAACTTCTTGTTCCCCCGACCCACCCCGTCGCAACGCATCACCTGCCCGCGCTATCACTTAGCGTTCTTTCTGACTTTTTTCTATTTGCACGGCACCTAAGGATCATAGCGTGATGTTAAATAGCCTATAGCCTTCCTCTTGAATTGGGCTATTAAATGCAAAAAGTATTTTTCAAATCCGACTGGTAGTTCCAGGGATTACCCCCTACATACAAACTTACAAACAAATTTTACCTCTTTATAATATTATAGTATAGATATGTCAGTGAGTGATGGCAAAGTATTCTGTTTGTGTTTTGTTTTCACTTCTGTCGGCACTCCCGGAGTGCCACTGCTTTTTTTTTATTCTTGGCTGCTGTGCTGTGTGTAAAAGAAGTGCAACTATTTCAAACTTTACAAGAAAACAAATACTACTCAGGTTTTAACAGAATATATAGAAATAAACCTCCGTTGACAGAGCACGGAAAAGTTGCGACAAATGATCGTTAACTTCCACTAGTTTACTTGCACTTGCTAGTTCTTCAGGTATCTTTATACGACACATTGTTTTTATGAGGTTTCATTGGACTTCTTGCAGGAAGTCTTAGTGTGAGTTGTGAGGACTGAAGTTTGATTACGTATGTTCTATAATGTAAAGTTCAATGATCTTAACGTGTGACAGAAACATAACGTAAATTCAAACAATTTTTTAATCGAGAATTCAACTATCCCATAGTATTTCGGTGTTTTTTTTTTCACAATTATTATCACCCTTAGATATAGATAAAGCTGAAAGATAACGATAAAGCTGTTTTATATTCATAATTCAATCTTTTTAATAGTTTTTTTTAATCATTTTTCGGCTCAACCAAAGCACTTGCCATTTAATCTCTTCACCACCCTTGGTTGACTGGTAGAGAATGCCTAAGGCATTAAGTGCACCCTTGTACCTTTGTGTGTGCGAAAAAGATTGAATAATTAAATAAATCATTGAATTCTCCGCGCGTTTGCACTAGGCCCACTGGATTGGCTTACTGCCAAAAAACCTACATCCAACCTTCAAATATAAAAAAATTGATTCATACCTTATTTTACCACAATAGAAAATTCAGGACTTTCATAAAAATAAGGTTATTAGTTTCGGTTCAAAAAAATTTGTATTTCACCATTAAGTATTGAAAGCTATCTTTCAGTATTTTACCGAACTTTGGATCGTATTTTCGTAGCAGCCTATACTTTTCTGACAAGTTCAAGGATTAAAATTAAGACTTTTGTACTTTAATTTACCTAACTCATAATGAAGTCTGAATCTTCTATTAACTTACTTACTGCCCTTTCTTATTAATAGCCTACTTACTGGTAAATTGAGTGGGTAGTACTCTACTGAGTACGTAATACGCATTAATAATGTACCTACCTACCTAACTAATGAATGAGTCATTAATATGCGAGATAACTGCTTATAATTTTCTGTCCGCCTAGTATCGACATCAGCACAGCACTACGGTCACTTCATACAGTGGTATCGTTTAACTATAGAAGACCCACCGTACCCCCAAGGGCACAGCCAGGAGTACGGTGGGTCTGCAGTGCAGTCTATTTACATGACAAAGAAAGATTCCATAATTTTATTTTCAAGTGAGAATCTATTGATCATAGTAACAACGTCACCAATACCACAGAATAACTAATAGTACTTAGTGCAGAAGATCGACTCCTTTAATCTTGAAGAAAGCCGCTTTTATAATAGCCTACAAAATCTCTTCCTCGCCAAGGCGCAAGCTAAATTGCACTTATTCGCCGCGAGTGAGAGTTGTTATTACTTTGTGTCCTTTCTCGTCTGCAACATACTTACGCCGCTTGACCGAGTACTAGGGCTGTCCGGAAAGAAAAATAAAATACGGCACATACCTTTTTATACTTGTATTGTACCTATTCAAATTAGGAAACGAAAACGTCTAGGTAATAACGGGAAACATTTATAACAACAAAGTGAATCAATAGTACAGGTAAGCGTACATATTTGGCCAATACCAATGCCAACTGAACTTCATAGCATAATATCTCAAAAGTAATTGAAAGATGACCTTGAACAAGTACCTACCACCTACATACCTGCCCGTACCTAACAGGGTATTGGTGAAGGTCAACTTAAAATATGTTTTCCTTTAGTGTCACATTATCACAGCGATATTATATTTTATGTAGGTACCAATAACTACTTCATTTCTAGAAATAAAACGGAGTAGAGAATAAAATAAAAATAGACTTAAAAAAAACAGCTGTAGGAACGGTCGTAGAGATTTGGTGCCAAAGTGAAAAATGCTTGGGTGGACTTCCCCGAGTTAAGTAACACCCTTTTATTCATTTTGGATTTTAGAGAGGAGATCAGGCATATTGGGCCATGCCTGATCTTCTTAGTCGAACTCAAAGTACAGTTACAACCCCAAAGACACAGTCAACATTACATTGGGCAATCCTAGTACATGTTAATCTACCGAAACGCCGTAGGT
Source organism: Amphipoea oculea (assembly GCA_945859645.1). Lineage (NCBI taxonomy): Eukaryota > Metazoa > Arthropoda > Insecta > Lepidoptera > Noctuidae > Amphipoea > Amphipoea oculea. Next base: position 11,803,575 of record OX243876.1, read on the forward strand.
AATTTTAAGGACACTACCGAGACGTAATACTGCTCACTTTATTATTATACTGTGGTATTAATTTCCTGATTAGGTAAAAAGAGATTATTGTTAGCGTAGAAATGGTAATGGCATTGATGTCTCGATTGAACGATACATCAATTAACGTATCGTTGAACGTATAGGAGGGAAAGATTAATTGATCACATTACAATTAATTATTGCGATCTACTGAAGCGTGACGTCAGAACCGCAGCTTAATTATATCATTTTTATCCGTGTTTTATGCAAGAATGATATTTTTAAGGTTCCATACCTCAAAAGGAAAAACGGAACCCTTATGAGATGTCTTCATTGTCCGTCTGTCCGTCGGTTAAGACCTTTTTGCTCAGGAACGCGTTGAGTAATCAAGTTGAAATTAATATTAAATACTCAAGACTGCTATTCCTTGAAGCAGTGAAAGAACCAAACTTCTAAGTCAACGCAACCAAAAGATACGGACGTTTATGTTCCGGAATCAAAACGTATAGGGTACTTCCCGTTGACCTAGAATCATGAAATTTGGCAAGAAGCAGTGTCATGTAGCACAAGTAAAGGAAAAAATTCTAAAATCGTAAATTTGTAGCTACATTACAAAAAAAAAATCCGTGATAAACTATTTGAGTCTCCCTTGTTTTACCGAAAAGAAATTGCCAAATTATCACTTCCCAAACAAATTTTCGCATAATTTCATTTGCCAAATTATTACTTACCAAAAAATCTCTTTACAAATAATTGTTACGAAAACCTATGTTTGGCAAGTGAACGTTTGAACAATAACTTGTTCACCAACTAGTACTTTTACCGTTTTTTACCTAGTCAAATATTTCAGTTGGTATAACATATTTTACGCAAAATTAAATAAGCCAAATATTTGGTGTCGTCAATTTTAAACTTACCATTTCTGTTTAGTCGATTGCGTAGCCAATGACAAAAATTTTGCATGTATATGTTAGTTGCACAGATTATACAAATTAAATTACAATGTGTAAATAAGTGGGTAGATGGTAAATCATAAATGTATATAAATATATAAATCTCTTTTAATTAAATTAATTTTATAAGTATTTTATTTACTTTTGAGTACTTCATTTGTTGCATAAGCCGCTAAATAAGCAGTAGTTACATTGGTGATACATTCCATGTAACGTAAGCATTTACTCTACACCACCTGCCAGTTTTCACTAGTACTTCACACACTTGACACAATGTCATCTCAACTGGATGATATCCAATCGGCCCAGAAGAACCTCGAGGAGTGCTTCCTCAAGAAGATGGGTGAGCTTGAGGCACAGATCCAATCTGCGGGACCCGCAAAAGACACCGTTGCAAAGATAGCAGAAGAGTTCCGGTCCTTTCGAGAGCTAATGTTCGGCGTGCTGGGTCTTCTCAGGAAGCAGATCTTGGAATGCTCTAGAGTGGTTGATGGATTGGAGATGAGATCCCGTCGGAAAGCTCTCATCTTCACTGGGTTTTCTGAAGCGGATAACGAGGACTGCAGAGCTCTTGTGTTGGATGTTCTGAAGAACAAACTGTCACTGTCTGACGTCACTGCATCCTCCATCAAAGCTTGTCACAGACTTGGAACATCCAGTAAAAGTCCAACAACTAGCAGACCTATATTGGTAAGGTTCTCCAATGTTGACCTGAAGTCCACTGTTTGGAAGGCAAAGTCTGCATTAAAGGGCTCCACAGTCACAGTCAAGGAGTTCTTGACCCGGTCCAGGCAAACTGTATTCAGCAGAGCGCGCCTACACTTCGGGATGCCGGCATGCTGGACTCAGGACGGGGTTATTGTCATCAGATCCCCCGATGGAACGCGGCATAAGATTTGTTCTTTAGAGGAGCTCAATCCCTTGTTGGCTAAGTACCCTAAGAGTAAGAAGCCCGGGGAATCATCTGGTACTAGAGGCAAGCCGGATAGTGTAGTACGGAAAGTATAATTAATTATGTTTATGTGGTTTTCCAATTTATTAGTTTTTGTGCTTGGGACGTCAATTCGCGTAATTTTTAAAGTTATCGTACGTATCTACCTGCTTACTATTTCTTTTTTTTCACCTCAAAACTACTCTTATCACTTTCTGTTTGTAATTTTCATAATTGTTTGTGTTAGCAAAATAATTGTGTTTCGTCATTAGTTGTCACTGTCACCTGTCCTGTCCTGTCAATCTTGAATTTACCTTTTTGACGTCCCATTTTCCTTGTGAACTACGTTTAATTGTTTCGTAAATTGCGTTCCGTTTCTGCTCATGTAACTTTGTCATGTTTCGTTTTGTTCGTTGCTTGTATAATGTTTTGTGCTAATTAATGTCCGTGATGCTGCTTCCTATTTTATATTGATGTCTGTTTCTGGTTATTGTATCACTACTGCTGTATAGTGGGATGTTTTGGCGTTTGAATAACTTTGACGTTTATGTGAAAAGTCATTTTAGTTCTGATTTTGTTCACGCTCCAAGAGATCCCTGTACAGTAATACTGGTGCTACTGGTGGGTGGTGCACAGATAGTGGTATTGCACCTAAAACGAAAGTAGTCGTAGCTTTAGTTTATTTGCTTATTAATTGTTAGTTATTTTTTATATTTATATTATTTATATTTGTATTTTATGTTATCTGATGATGATTCGTTTTACTCTGCCATTGATTCCTCTAGCTCATCCGCTAATGCAAGTTTTAGCTCTTTGACTGACACACTTGGTGACTTTGTGCGTCGGAGTTTCAGCCAACAGAAAGGTCATTTGTTTAATGTTTGCCATATAAATGCCCAAAGTGTCCCAAGTCACTACAGTGACCTGTTGGATACCTTTACTGACGCCAATGTCCATGCCGTTCTGGTATCTGAGAGTTGGCTCAAACCTCATCTCCTGTCTACCGCCTACTCTCTCCCAGGTTTCACTCTTATCCGCAATGATAGAATTGGAAAGGGAGGGGGTGGTGTTGCTATCTATCTTCGTAGCGATTTTCCTTTTAAAATCATTGCCTCATCTCCCTCACTATACCATGCTTCCGTTGAGTACCTCTTTTTGGAGGTCCAAGTCAAAGGTGTCAAGACCCTTCTTGGTGTGGTGTATTGTCCACCCGCCGTTGACTATTTTTCCAACCTCGAATTGGCGCTTGAACCCGTAGCGTCAGAGTATGCACATTGCGTCATCATGGGCGATTTCAACACCGACCTGTCTCATCACACTCCCCGATCCCGTAAACTCCTTCACATCATTGAGTCCGTTAGTCTCCATATACTTTCATTGCAGCCTACCCATTTTAATATCTCTGGCGATGATACTTGGCTCGACTTAATCCTTACATCCGCTCCCTCCTTTGTTCCCTCTCATGGTCAATGTCCCGCTCCTGGATTTTCCCATCATGACCTCATTTTCCTCTCGTATGTCCTAAAACCACCTAAACCTATCCCAAAAGTTCTGCACATGCGGTGTTTTGCGCGTATGAACGTGGAGATGCTTCGTCGGGATGCGTCAGACCTCAATTGGGAACACCTGGCAGCGGCAACAACTGTAGACGAGAAACTGCGCATTTTCAACCAGACCGTCCTTGCTCTCTACGACAAACACGCTCCTATTAAGCGGATTAAACTTCGGCGTCCTCCAGCTCCTTGGATGACGACTGGGGTTCGAATGGCAATGAGGCGCAGGGATCGGGCCTTTCGTAAATTTAAAAAGGATCGCAGTGAAGAAAATCGTAACATTTTCAAAGCTGCTAGAAATCGGTGTAATCAGATGATACGCAACGCTAAACGCCGCCATATTCTCGAGAACATATCTTCTTCTTCACCTGCTGATATCTGGAAGTTCCTTGGTACTCTTGGTATCGGCAGACCACGGCATGTGGATTTTCCTAATACAATTGGCCTTGATGATATCAACCGTCACTTCACAACCACTGGTCATTTGGATTCCCAAATGTTGTCCCAGACGGTCGATTTCATTACGGGCCTAGCGAGTCCCATCATAGAACCATTTCACTTCTCTCCGGTGACCTTGGACGAAATTAATAAGATCATCCTGTCCATAAAATCCAAGGCTGTGGGCCATGACGGCATTAGTCGTAGTATGGTCGTTTGGATCCTTGATAGCCTACTCCCTCCGATTACCCATATCATTAACTTTTCTCTTGAATCCGGACAATTCCCATCCCTGTGGCGTATGGCCTATGTCCGCCCACTTCCTAAAATTTCAAATCCCTCCCTGCCCAGTCACTTTCGACCCATTTCCATTCTCCCTTTCCTGTCTAAAGTGCTTGAGGCCTGCGTACACAAGCAGCTTACGGGGTTTGTTCATCGGAACAACCTCGTTAGCTCCTTTCAGTCTGGGTTCAGGCCTGGGCACAGTACAGCCTCCGCTCTCCTTAAAGTGACTGGTGACATTAGAGAAGCGATGGAGGATACCAAAGTTACCGTTTTGGTTTTAATTGATTTCTCTAATGCCTTTAACGCCGTCAGCCACGATATTCTCCTTTCTATCCTCTCTCACCTTATGGTTTCGTCCGAGGCTCTGGAATGGTTCTCTTCTTATCTTCGGGGACGTCAGCAGTCGGTTCGCGTTGATGAGAGTTCGTCGAGTTGGCGTGACCTGGATGCTGGTGTTCCACAAGGCGGTATTATTTCTCCATTGTTATTTTCCATCTTCATTAATTTTATAACTCACTGTCTTCGATGTTCGTATCATCTATATGCTGATGATCTTCAATTGTACACTGCTGAGCGGGTGGAAGGTTTGTCGGGCGCTATAGCAGATGTAAACCGAGACTTAGATGCTATCAAAAACTGGTCTGATAGTTTCGGGGTGTCAGTAAACCCCTCGAAGTGTCAGGCCATTATAATTGGAAGCTCACGCATGATGGGTAGGGTGACGCTAAGCTCTCTTCCTCCTCTTATTTTCAATGGTACCGTCATACCTATTACCCCCACTGTGAAAGATCTCGGTTTGCATCTTGACTCTACACTTAGCTGGCAACGCCAGGTCTCTAGTGTTAGTCAAAGGGTCAATGGTACTCTGCGATCCCTGTATCGTCTGAGAAACTTTTTGCCAGCTAAGACGAAAACTATGCTTGTGCAGACTTTGATTTTCCCTATAATCGACTATGGTGACGTGTGCTACTTTGACTTGAATGCGGTTTTGCTGGATAAGCTCGACAGATTGCTCAACTATGGTATCCGGTTCATATTCAACCTTAGGAAATATGACCATGTATCGAGCTATAGGTCTGAGCTCAAATGGATGTCCATTCGCCAAAGAAGAAGATTGCGCGCTTTGACCACGCTTTTCTCCCTTCTCAACTCTCCCACTCCTCCTTCTTATCTCGTGTCTCACTTCCAATATCTATGTTCTTCTCACACTAAGAATCTGCGTTCCTCTAACAATCTTCTCCTACTATGTCCTTCTCATACTTCTGACTTTGTTCATTCTTCCTTTCATATTCAGTCCATTCTTCTTTGGAATGCACTTCCTCTTGATATCAGGACGGCCACCAGTCGGTATGCATTTAAGCGGAAATTGCAGAGTTATTTTCAAAACAAATAGTGTAGAGTCATCTCAACATCTCTCTCCCTTGAATTTGTATGTATATATATATATATATATTACAAGTATTTATTTTAGTAAATAGTATGTGTGTGTATATAACTTATTTATGTATTTGTGTACCTAATTTTAAGTTTTTTTATTTTTTATCATTGTTCCTCTCAACCAAAGCACCTGCCATCTAATCTCTTCACCACCCTTGGTTGACTGGTAGAGAATGCCTAAGGCATTAAGTCCGCCTTTGTACCTTTTTGTGCGAAAAGTTTAAATAAATAAATAAATAAATAAATAAATGTCGCGCGATGTGGGTAAGTCATGCAAAACACTATCACTGTGTTTTGCATGCGGAAGTTTATTGAGATTGTTACGATATATTATTTTGTAGATAATTGTTGTTAAAAGTATAACGTAAATAAAGTTTAAAATAATCTCCTTTTTCCATATTTTTTTCTATATAATCTAGTCGTTTCTGGCACTCGCCGGCCGCTGCCGCGGCACCGCTCGCTTCGCTCGCTCGGCTCGTGCGTAGGTGGTCACAGTTTTAACCTAACCTAACCATTTTTTTTAATTAATAACCTACTGTAACTAGTTCCATAAATAACCTAATGTCTAGTAACCATAAATTTAATATTTTGTACTAGCTTTTGCTATTTTGTACTCGCGTTAATAAATGATTACCTATAAACATAACATAAACATAATCAGCCTATAATGTTCCCACTGCTGGGACACAGGCCTCCTCTCTGTGAGAGGGAGTGGGCCGTAATCCACCACGCGGGCCCAGTGCGGGTTGGTAGATGTCACATATTGTCTTCGAATTTTTGGTTCTAGGACATGCCGGTTTCCTCACGATGTTTTCCTTCACCGTTTTGAGAGCAGTGGTGATGAAATAATATCACAAAGTAAAGCGCCTGTCTGGGTTCGAACCTACGACCTACAACTCGTAAGCCGCGGTTGATACCACTGGGCCACCACTGCTCTGCCTATATTAAAATAAAATTGCATTTTTAATTATACAATTCCCAAAAAAATCTTATTTTTGCCTTTACATTTTTTGTCATAACAAATCATTTGACTAAACGTTTATTGTCCAAATATTGTTTGCTGTAATAAATCATTTGATTAAAGACCAAAAGCCTTAATGTTTACTTGGCAGATTGTTACCAAGGATAATGTCCTTGGTAACAATCTGCCAAGTAAACATTTGACCAAATGAAAATGTGCGTACTAAAATTATTCCAAATATTACATTGGTATAAAAAAAGGTTGCTAAAATTTGTTTGGGTAATGAAAATTTGGCAAAATCTTTTCGGCAAAACGGCAGGATCCCAAACTATTTACATGGCTTATTCCCAGGCGCTCCATAATTTTATTCCCAGCGGCTCCAAAATTAAAAAGCAATTTATTATTATTAAATAAAATCTTTCCCATGAGCTCCAAAAATTTTAAAGTCGGTACAAACTGCATAAACGCCCGTATCTTTTGATTGCGTTAACTTAGAAGTTTGATTTCTTCACTCCTTCAAGGGATTGCAGCCCTGAGTATTTCATGTTAATTTCAACTTGATAATTCCACGCATTCCTGAGAAAAAGGGTCTTGACCGACGGACAACGAAGTGATCTTATAAGGTTTCCGTTTTTCCTTTTGAGGTACGGAACCCTAAATAGACCATTCCTGTATAAAAGACGAGTAAAAGTTATAACAGCTGTTGTCTATTTGGTTAAAACTGACAACATTTTCGGGTTTCTTATTTGTTAACAGCGTTTAGAGAACTCCTTCGATAATTGATGTTCGATTCGGCACGCAAGCGTATCGAATGGTTAAAGCTATACTGAAAAGCTTCAAATAGTCATGGTTCTATAACGTCAGAAAGCAGCGAAGTGATAAAACTTCCACTTAAGGAAATTACCAAGAGTCTACAATGGCTACTATGAAACTACCATAAATGTAAAGGCAAGACGATAACAGTTCAATTTTACAATCCATTGCACTTTTTCTTCAATCCTCATAATATCATAACTCTGAAAGCTGTTGTAAAAACGTTTTCTGTTCAGAAATTTAATCCAAATCCCATTTTGGAATTCCATAGTGTGTGAAGTTACTCTAAGTTACTATTTTTGTTAAATTCAAAGTACCTAATTTTGAGTGGATAGTTTATCTTTTGCAGGAATTGTGACAGTTATACCCGTGTTATTGTTAACATTACTGTTACCTATGTAGTATGCATTGTGTGCTGAATTTTTTTTTACATTTTCTGTTCCATACATTTTGAGCACGTAGGTATTGCAGTTTTCTATGAAACAGCAGATTCTTTTGATGGTGTAACGAAAGACGACTGACACTCCGGCGCTTGTTGTCGCCAGGGGCCAGGGCGGTGCAAAGTGGAGGCGCGGGCGCGGCCAGTCAAGCGGCCAGTCCAACTCCAGTGGCATGGCTACGCAGGCAAGTCTTGCCCGTAGTGCGCCATCTGGCGGCGCGACGACGGGGTCCTAACAACTTATTCATATCCATATCATTATTTGCATTCCATAATTTTTGAAGGTGTTACATTGGTTTCAACCTAAGGTACAATAAAATTACGGACTACGTGGTCCGTAATTTGATTGTACCTACCAGCAAACAGTATAATAAACTTTTGCACAAGTTTACAGACGGTTGCAACTGAGTTTACACTAACTCAAATATACCCAATTTTTTAGTAGGTTATTGCTTGGTAAAAGACATTCTTCATTGTTGTTTTGAAATGAAATGGAAAGGAATTCAGGATTGAAAAAATTTCTTTAGGTACTTATCAGTAATTCACAAAATACTTACCTACATAATCATTTTATACTCATAAAGACTGATTTACGGACTAGAACATTGTTGAAGGATGTTACTCGGGTATGAATTAGCACTTTAATATCTCTCATGCTGAGATCAACTGAAACTCAAAACTATTAATTTCGTCCCTTTTAATTAACACCAGCAAACAGAGTTCAATGCCCTAAAAACCCCCATAAAATATCTATCAATCATAATAAAACGTTCACGGGACGATGGTTTGATTAGCGGGAGGACCCAGTGTCGCCTTTAATACACACGATTACGCATTTAGCTATCTGTCACCTGATAGAATCGGATGTGTTAAATCATCGTCTTCGGGGACGGAAGTCAACGGGATGGGTCAGTGAACTTTGTTGTGTAAATTGGTCAACAGTATGTGAATAATTTTGTTTCTATCTCACTCTCAGTCGATTCTTGTCATCTCAACCTATTCGTAAACGATCTCGCATACCCGTTGAGGTTTGATGACGATGCAATAATTTAAGATTATAACACATAAGCGTTGAAAAATACCACCCGTCTTATTACAAAACGAAAAACTTCAGTTCTAGCCTAAACCATGGACCCAATATCTGTATTTCGAACTTTATTTAAGTTCTTAATGCTAGGTACTACTTAATACTACATACTTTACTTACCACTACTAGTATACATAAGTACTTATTACTTAATACTAGACAATTACTTAGCACCGAACTAAACTGTCATTTTTATATAAAGAACTGCATTTTTATAACAGTTAGTTTCTTATTCAATAAGTCATTCGTTGGTTTAAACCTGATCTAAAGTAAAACCTTGTTTTGTAATAATGGGAAATAAGTTCAAACCTACTACAAAGATGTGTGCTTGATAACTATGTATAGAATAAAAAAATGAACGCAACATGTCCCAAATAATGTATTATAAAAATAAAACGAATATCTAGAACGTGTCAATTGCTCCATTATTCACCTTGACGACCACGCTCCCACGATACCTTTAACTGAAACAAAGTTTTATTCAGAAAACAACACAGAAAAACGAAAAAAAAATAGGTACACAAATAGTTCAACCATAAATTCTATACGCAACACCTACGAATAAAGCTAGTTTAAAAATACTTTTCCAATACCCGAAAAACGAAAACAAGTTCGTCACACGATACAATAGAAAAATATCAAATTTTTTTCGACCCCAATTGTATGTAATCCGAGAAAATGATTGTGTAGTCCGGTAGAGAATAGAGGACGAATACAGATTCGCGTTTTTCTGCGCAATGCAAACTGTATGTTGAACAATCACGGAATAAAAACGTTGCTATAGCGCTATTGGTGCCGACGAAGTGAGTGATAGGCGTTCGGTAGATGGAAAAAAAGTTTGGTAGGTACCCTAAAACGTATGCGACAAAGGTACAGTCGTGACGAGCTGTTTGTTTCAAATGAGGGTAAAAGTAATACAAACTCGTTTAGGAACATTAATTAGGCGTGTATTGTAATAAGGATGAGGATAATTTAATTAACTGTTTGCTTAGTTCAGTAAATGTACAGAAATAATTAGTAAAATAAAATTATACAGGCTTCATTTTTATTGAACTTATTTTCATCACGACGGCTTTATTTTATAATTTATTAAATAAAACGTTTACAATACGTTTACATTTAGCCGATAGTTAAGATTTTTCATACCATTATAGTCCCTAAAAATAAACTAAAACTAAAATTTTATTACAAGTGCAAGTAATGATGATGCGGAATTACAATGAAAGGTAGCGACCCGCAAAGCGAGCTTAACAGTGTACAAAAAAGTGTAGTGTTTGTGTCGAAATTCATTGTACAGTGCTATTTACTAATGTACAAACGTAAATAAGTAGATGAAGGGGTAAAAGACGAATAGTAAACGGAAGAGGGTTTCTCAAGTCGCTTTATAACAAATCTTCAAAGTTTTGAGAGCGAATGTACTGGCAATAGTTACGTTTACTCGTGGGTCCTATGCAAATTAACACGAGTTCGATACTTTTGAATATGTATGCAGCATTGTGCTCCCCGAGTACCTAACTAGTACCACCAGGATAGGGGAAATGCTGCTTCAATGATTTTGTATAGACTTTTCAAAACCACTGACTAAAGTTTGCCAGAATTTTTTCGGAACACGTACGACGAGAAATTGTACATTCCTTTGATGTCGCTGGTGCCTATGAACAGCGTCAGTGGGGGTCCTATGGTCATAGAAACTTGAATAATAATTTTTGTCTTTCCTTAGTTTCGTTGATTACTAATTAGCCATAGATTTCCATCTCGCTTTGCATCTTGCGTTGCCAATGCACTGCAGCCATTGCAGTATAATACTGAGATATTCTCAAATGACGCCACTGTCTCACAGATGATGATCTCCCTATACCACAAAACTTTACAATTTACAAATTTATAAATTTTACAAGTTCGTGTAAGTACCACAAAACTCACCACCATCACTTCCATCACCACCCGTCACCTTTGTACGCATTTTTCTGTTACTTTCTTCGTCTAATTATTGGTGTACATAACTTGTTAAATAAATAAATAATAAGTAAACGCTACACAATTTTAACAGAAAAACCTTACAATTACAAAGGTATGTAAATTTAAGTTTATATTTGTAATTTCCGTGTTACGCATTTTTTTCTACAATTTCACAATTTTGTAGATTTGTAAAGTTTTGTGCTATAGGGCCCAAGCAAGCCCAGGCATGGCGCTTCCTTCGAGTTTCACTGATTCCGTTAATTTTGAATCGTATCGTATATTGAAAAAAAAAGCAATGAATATATTGCTGATGGATACATTTCGCAGAGTTTTACATATAAAAATATCGGCTTTACAAAACAATAAATTCACACATTTTGTATTCAAGCGGGTCCGTAATTCCGAACTTAATTAATAATACATTGTAGGAATAACTGGCACTGCGAAGGAAATAATAATGTGTTGAATAAAAAGGTACTCTCGTTCAATTTTCACACCTCGGCGGTTAACGAATTTGCATTTGTAAATATTAAACGAGGCGAGTATGCACTCGAAAAGATTGCCCATTCCGATCCCTTGTCGATCTTTGTCAGGATTCTGTCGAAAGGGGGTGGAATCTGAATAATATAAAATTTTCATACGATTGTGAAACGGGGTATAGAAAAGTTTTCCCACAATCATGAGGATCCTTCCTTGAGTATGGAATATTTGTCATGAGTGGCAGGTTCTTATGGTGTCTTTTCCGGGCTTGAGGAAAATGAATGAAAGTGCTATTTATGGTGACTCGGTACCTATGAGTGATAATAATAACGTTGGGAAAAGTTGAATTCATTCCGTTGATTGCAAAAAAAAACGTATTATTTTCATTGATATATTTATCTATTTTTCCCAAAAACTCTTACCTGATGAAAACCAACCGCACACAGCAAATTCCCGAAACATTTCTATACCATCACAGACTTAGCAAGTTTCAGGTTCTAACATGAATTTCACGATCGACCCCGTCAATCCTCTAAGGGCGATCGCCCACGGAAACATTTTGCAGTGATTCAATAGCGCGTTTTGTTAACGCGCGTCTGCATCGCTACTTTTGACCGTTTGCCGCATTTGCAACGCGCGATAGAAGTGCTTCAGTAGTGATACAATCGCATAGTATAGATTCAGCATCGCTCCTGCATCGACGCCAATGTGCTGCTGTGTTAATTTCAGCATCGTTACTGTATCTGGCGACATCGTCAATTCTGCAACGTGACTGTATCGATGCTGAATCGTGGCTGTGTCACGATATTAGCGATCCAGAATCGGGGTTACGTGGGCGAAGGACGTATATGACCAGCAATAGCATTGCGACTATATTGAATCGTTGCAAAACGTCGTCGTGGGCGGCCGTCCTAAAGTTCTTGTAGGTAATGACAGGCTCGCTGACATCCACATGTGGCACAGAACTTTGACTGTATTTCGTGTGGAGAATGTTCATTTGTGAGGTTAAAATGGGTCACACTGCATGCAAGCAAAGTTTAAAGCTGCGGCTTCGCTTTTATTGTACTTCTCTAAGTTAGAGTTTACAATAGCTAGAACTACTAATTTAATTATGCTATGCAATGTTGTACCACTAAAAGTTTAATACGAGGCAAATGGCATGTTTTCCTGCATGGTGATGTCGGTTTTGTTGCTCTTTCGAGACACAAAGATTTTGTTAGATATTTTATGGAAGTTCCACCGCGTCTAACTTCAAATTCAACTTTTAATTGTCAGCCTATTAAAATAGGTAACCAGAGTTTGAGGTGCTACGCACGTAACTCTTGGAAATAAACTTATTAAAGAAAGAAGAAATTATTCACAGTTCTTTTTGTGGGCGTGTTGTTTGACCGCAGATCTAGTTTCTCCCCTCATAATCAGTCTATAATGTTCCCACTCCTGGGACACAGACCTTCTTTCTGTAGAGGGAGTGGGCCGTAATCCACCACGCGGGCCCAGTGCGGGTTGGTAGATGTCACACTGATTTTCGATGTTTTTGCTCTAGGACATACCGGTTTCCTCAAGATGTTTGCTTCTCCGTTTTGATAGCAGTGGTGATGAAATAATTTACACAAATTAAAGCGCCTGCCAGTGCAAAAAATTAAAGTGCCTGTGAGTTTGAACCCATTACCTCCAACATGTAAGTCGGGGCCGTTGTAACTAGGCCGCTACTACTATTTCTCAGTCAAATTCAACAACGTATGTAGCTCTGCTATTCTTTCATTACAAATTCAGTACCGAATCTTGGTACGGTAATCTTCGAAGTATTTCCTTCGATATAGATTGGGCTATCGAAGTGACTCCCAAATTAAAATGCCAAGCACACCCTGACTGCACTGCGATGTAATCTGAATTAAATTAGTCCTAATGCAGCTGTCCTTCCCTGACTTCTAACTTGAAATTGGGTTTTATCTGTAGGTCAGATTCTTCTACCAACATTCCTGTAGCTTCTTTTAATTAACTAGTAACGCTGATCAGATAATGGAGAGATGGTAGAATTACTAGTAAACATTTCTTCACTAGATTTATCGAGTTGCACGACTCCAATCCAAGGAACTGGAAAAAAACTAAATGGTTACTTTTATAAAAAAATAGTTACGATTATTGCCAATCAGAGAAAAATAAATAAAAAAGTGAACAACGAAGGTTAATGAGTCGAGTACTAAGTGTCCAAAAGTTTGGGTACATCTAAACCCTTCAACCAGCAAACTAGAGTTACGCAAGACGATTATCAAATACAACAATATGATAGGCAGTAAGTTATTAAATCCTTAGTTTAACAGTTAATAGTTACGTTCGTTATCCCCACAAAGGGCGTCCGAGATCGCAGACAAAAGTTTAGCAACCAAAATTAGTTGTAAAGGAGATAATATTCGTCTGAGTAACGTCCGTTATCTTACGAGTAGTTTTGGCGCGCAGTATTGTGTTCCCTATACGGTCAGAAATCCGGACCCCCAGGATACTGCGCTTCATGGCACGCTGGCAAACCTCGAGCTTGGACCTGCGCTGAAGTGTGAAAGACCAGGTTTTAGCACCATATGTGAGAATGGGGAGAACACACATGTCCATAATTCTCCGTTTGAGACATAGTGGTAGATCTCCTTTTAGTAGATCTTTCATTGACCAATTATAGCTCCTTCGGGCCTCTCGGTGCGTTGAGCAACTTCTTTGTCTTGCCGCGGCTGGAAGGAGACTATTTGGCCCAGATAGACATAGTCGTGGACATATCGCACCTTCGGTGCCACAAAGTCACAACAGCTCATTTTTTATTTTACAGGAGAGGACTTTTAAAAGTATAGGCTTGATTCAGAGACAATTTGGCATACTTACCTCAATTTTGCAGTTTTGGCCATTTGTGACTTTGGTGCACCGAAGGTGCGATATGCAGTCTCTCATCCCCCATTTATATAATCTCTTTTTGATGCTGTAAGTCATGAGTTTGGTCTTTGACATGTTCATAATAAGCCCAATCTCGAGGCTTGCCTTGTTGAAGTCTGCGAACATGTTACCCAACTCAGCCGCTGATGAGGAAAAAAGTACGATGTCATCAGCGAAGCAGACGTTTTATATTCTCTTTTCACCGATGACCTGCCCCTTGTCTACCCAGTTTTGTGCCAAAGTTAAGAAGGCTTCCTCAAGAGTGGCTGTAAAAAACTTAGGGAATAATGGGTCTCCTTGCTTGACTCCTCATTTTATTGGAAAGGACGGCCCAGTGGTGTTAATTTTTGGTTGAAGCTGTGCTATTACTGTATATTGTCTTAAGTGAGTCGATGTAGGTGGGTTCTATATTTTGGTTAGTCAGAGCGTTGAAAAGTTAATAGTGGTTGATGCTGTCGAAGGCCTTTGCGTAATCGACGAATGCCAGATACAACTGTGTTTTAAAAAATACATACATAATAAGGAGTATTTAGAAGAGATAGAAATGGTTTATTCTGCACAAATACAACGCACTTCAAAAAATTGGTTCCTATTTAAATGCAGCGATCTTCCGTTCCCAATAGTTTTTAGAAACTATAGGGAGTGGAAGGTCGGTTCATATCTTTATGGGTCCATTGCTTCCAGGCGGCAGCGTTTATGATAAATATTTCTTGTGTTTCGTTTCTTACATTAACTACTGATTTTGGGCTGGTGATTTTTTTGTAACTTTTTTTCTGTACGCAAATGTTTTTATAGGTTTGTAAACAGGTGAATGCGCCTCGTGTCACCAAGATGATAACAAAGGCTTTAAGGACAAAATTGAAACTCAGAAATGTATCTGCATTTTCTCCAGTAGGTACTGTAGAATAAGGGCTAATCTACTGAATTAAATCCCAACCACTGTTTAACAGGATATATTTAAAAAGACTTTTATCCCATTTACATATAATTATAATCTTCGACTTATTTTATGGACGTCAAACCTATCACTCTCATATGACATCTGCTTGAATGTTCGAAAGGAACTTTATAAAAATATAAGCAGCGGCCTGACCCGCAAGGAGGTCAGTAACCCTCAAAGAAGTCTCTACATCAGCTACGCCCACCTTAGAATAAAAGTATGGGCATAGCCGGAGACTTTTATTCACATCATTCGAATATCCAAACCCTATCTACCTATCCTATTGTATATTGACCTAAATCCGAGGAACAAATTTACATGATGAGGTCCGTCTCTTGCAAGAGTAAGCTTAAGTCAGGACGTACGAATCGCGAATCCAACACCACGTTAAGTGTCAAGCAAATTTACATCTATATGTGCCAATATGCACCCATACAAACTAACGTCGTCATACTTAAACCTCGTCGTGTCAAAACCTCGGTAAAAGGCGCGACGCGGCCTCCTAATAATAACACTTGATGTGAGAGTTCACATCGACCTAGAAGAGGCTTAAGAAAATTAACCGATCTTAGCATCAGATTCTTTTAACTCCATCGGACGGGATTGAGCCAGAGGGAGGGAAAAGCTTAAGAGGCAAGGGTTAATTAAAAAACTAATATATTATGCTCGTACTCCAGAAAAAAAACTTTAAAGTCCTACTACGTTCTCTAAAATTCTAATATCATTAAATATCAGTCAATTCTGATGAAACTGTGTGTCCTCAAACACAAGTTGAACCAAAAGTGTCAACCAAACACACTTTGCAAGGGCTATGCCCGTTAGCAAAGGTTGGTAACAACTTAAGCTGAGTGTCTGTCACCCCCCCTTCTATAGGAGTGACCACAGTTTTCACAATAACTATCCTCCTATCACTCGCGTCATTAAATACTGGAGTACGAGAGCCCTACTCCTACTTGCAATCACTTTGAAGTCGACAATTTATTCAGGCCTCCCTTTGGCCCGTTGCAGGTGTGAGGGCGCACCTGACAGCCCTCTGGGAGGTGCGATACCTCACACGCTCCCGGCCGCGTCCGATGTTTTTTCTCACAGCATATGTCAAATGTCAATATTACAAATGGACACATTAATAAATTGTAACAATCATCCAAATAAAAATAATGCACTAAAATATGATGTTTACATTCAAGTGACATATTTACATTACATGACAAGATACATGACAATTAAAAAAAAACAACAACTTTTAACATACTAATATGAAAAGGTTTTAATTAAATAATCTGACTTAAAAAGATTTCTATCTCTACACTTCCTTTTTCTGAATTTATATTTTAAAATCGAAAACTTCTTTATAAAATGATGCTTGTTTACAAAAAATGTTTTTATAAAATTATCAATGATTAAAAAACTTTTTTGAAATAATATTTTAGTTTTCGCTTTTTTAATAAATGGGATTCTTTTCTTCTTTCGTGCTTTTCTTTTATTGTTTGCAGCACATTGTGAATAAAACTTGTTAAAATTGGGGACAACTACATGACATTTTATAAAAACACTAGAATGAAAGTCTACAACATCCTCCATAGGAAAGCTAAATGAGTTTATCAACTGTGCGGAGTTGTTCGACGATATATCTTCATCTCTGACCGCATCTAAGTTCATATCATCCACAACTAACTTAACATTACTATCCACCTTGTTAATATCACTCATATCGATGATGAGACAAGAGTTCTCCTTAGTTTCGGAAACATCGACGTGATCTTTCTCCTCTAACTCAGAAGAATCGACGTGATCATCCTCCCCTATTTTGGATGAATCGATCGATACACAATCCTCATCAAAATGATCAGCAGCGATGTTAATTTTATTTATTCCCACATCGCGATCATCGTGCTCATTCTGTGGCTCTGAAACATTGCTAATTACGTTAATAAATGGACTAGACAGACCCGATTCGCTGTTTTCATTCGTGTGTTCATTCTCGAACACTTCTATCGGCTCCTTCTCCTCCTCTGCGGGGATGCACACCTCGCTGCTGCGCTCGTCCTCATCTCCATCACTGCCAACTTCCACGCTGCTTTCTAGGCAGCACTGCTCGTTCTGTAGCGGGTCATCTTGTCTTCCACTAAATAATACAGAAGCATCATTATCTACATTTACAATATTTTCTTGTCTGCTTTCCTCAGACAGATCTTGTGCTATCTCGACTACTTGCACCTTATTAATTCTTTTGTCTCTGTGACATCTGCATGGAAGCTCTTCCCATAACAAATCACATATAGCCTCAAATGACATGTCAACCTCATATTTCCATTTATGGACTTCTAGGGCAGCACCCTCTAGATATGCCATTAATATGAGCGCCCAGTCGCTCTCACGCCATTTATTATAGGCGGCAACAACTTCAAATCGCCTAAGAAAATCTTCCAGGCATACACCGTCCGTGCCCGTAAAAACTTGAGCCATCTTACTCTTTTTATATTAAAAAATACATATAGCCACTTAGCTTTTTCTCCTGGCGACGTTTCTTCGCGTCTCTTTTCTTATAATCACTATCCTTTCCCTCACTTGGCATGCGAGAGGTATTTCACTCGCTTATTTCACTTCTATGAGTGCTGGTGCTGAAACAAAAAACTATTTCGCAAGCTTAGCGAAAATCCGGCGAAACGCGGCGCACTCCACCAAATGTAGAATAAGTGGGCTCTTCTACGGAATAAAATCCCAACCACTGTTTAACAGGATATATTTAAAAAGACTTTTATCCCATTTACATATAATTATAATCTTCGACTTATTTTATGGACGTCAAACCTATCACTCTCATATGACATCTGCTTGAATGTTCGAAAGGAACTTTATAAAAATATAAGCAGCGGCCTGACCCGCAAGGAGGTCAGTAACCCTCAAAGAAGTCTCTACAGTACCTACCCATAGACCATAAATACGAGTAGTAGCAGTAGTCATAGTTAAATCCTCTAAAAAATATTTGCCTGAAACCCAAAGCCTCTACGTGCCAATCCCCTGTATTTCTTAACTTAGAGATAACAAATTTAAAATGAAAAGTGGGATTCAACGCCCTAGTTGTTTTTGAAGGTAGTAGAAAAGACTAGAGTGACTTAATACTTTTTGATAAACTTAAAATTTTTTGAATTATTTTTAATTAATTAAAAAGTCTATGTAACTATTTTCTTTTATGTCTGTAATCTCTCAAAGCGTAAAAAATAAAAATTTGAAATTGTAATTTTTATTATACTTTCGCATAGAACATTACTTTCAACTTTTAGATTGGATTGCATCACTCATAAGTAAGAATTTTAAAGTCTAAAATTTTATAAAAATTTCAAGTCTCGAATTCACAAATCCCTTGCCCTCATCCCAATTTATTTGGGGTCGGCGCAACATGTATTTTTCTTCCATACTTCTCACATGCTCATTCAAAAAAACATTACCTACAATATCATGAAATCGATACTCTATTTGCTATTTGCTCAGAAACATGATATACGGTGCGGTCTCAATAAAGCAGCATAAAGTTCAAATAGCTAAGACAGTGATCACCAATTCAACTGCCAAATGATGATGGCAATATTCCCAAATGTGTTCGCTACGCCGGTTTGCACGTAACCGATGTTACGTAATGATCCGTACCTTTAGCTCGAATATTATTTACGTGGGATCCACATAGGTAGGATTACAGTAACGAAATTTTCGACAGTTATCCTTTGTAAAATTATCCTCAATACATCAAAGACCCCATTCCAGCATACTTTTCAATTTTAAATAAGTATAACAAATTCATATGAAAAAAAAAACTTATGAATGGCGACAAGATATCAATCTTGATCATAAATCTCGACATATTATTGCAGACACTCACTAATTAATATAATGACAATTATAAATAGAGAAAGGTGTCTTACGTAGTTAGATAGGACATGTTTTTTTACAAAATACTCGTACAAATATAAATAAATACAATATACCTACAAATAAATTATTTATTTAATACCAAGACAATAAGTCTTAAATTGCAAGTAAGTACAGAAGTAGCAATAGGATTATATTAGATAAAACTAAAAATAAAACCTACTGACACAATCTAACAGAAGCATATAAATAACATAAAATTCATTACTACAGCCCAGCCGTCGCGAGAATGCGCTCATGACATCTGTCAGTTTCATACAAACGAATGCGTGTTTGGCGAATTTGATCTTTACTATTTACTAGAATTGTTGCACTGACAGGTATCAGGAATACAAATTCTCTTGACGCGACGGTCGGACTGTAGGTAGTCGATATCCGTGGTAGGTAGGTGTAAACTAGGCTTCTATTTTGCTGAATATTCGCTCTATGGTACCCAAATAAATTAATTCAAACAGCACAGTTAACTATAACGAATGAAAGTCAAATTCCTAATTAGATTGGTACTTAGTATTTAGCGACCGCATTGGCGAATTGGTGGTTATTTCTAATCACATATTGTAACTAACCCAATTAGTATGCAAAGATAGCGGTCGGTGGTCACGTCGCTATGTCGATCGTGTCATTTGGTCTGTCACAAAGTTCCTGACTTATCTCGTTTCAAGGGAGATTTTCTATAAAG
The DNA here is from genome assembly GCA_945859645.1 of Amphipoea oculea. Classification (NCBI taxonomy): domain Eukaryota; kingdom Metazoa; phylum Arthropoda; class Insecta; order Lepidoptera; family Noctuidae; genus Amphipoea; species Amphipoea oculea. Next base: position 11,823,373 of record OX243876.1, read on the forward strand.
ACCTTCATTAACAGCCTATAATGTCCCCACAGGGACACAGGCCTCCTCTCGGTGAAAGGGAGTAGGCCGTAATCCACCACGCGGGCCCACTGCGGGTTGGTAGATGTCACATGTTATGTGTGTTGTCTTCCAATTTTTTAGGTTCCAGGACATGCCGGTTTCCTCACGAGGTTTTCCTTCACCGTTTTGAGAGCAGTGGTGATGAAATAATTTAGACAAAGTAAAGCGCCTATCTGGCCTGCAACTCGTAAGTCGCGGCCGTCACCACTGGGCAACCACTGCTCAAGATAAAGATCTTAATGAAGACATAATCCGAGTATCCGCAAAGGGGCTTGATGATGATGATGATGATGGGGCTCCCTTTTCCGCATTTAGACTACCATTTGGTCCGTTGTGCGTGGGGATTCTGGCTAACAAAGCCCGCCCAGGTCCATCCAGAAGCACAGAAGCTTCCTGGGAGCTTCGCAGGCTTCACCTTCAGGAGCGACCTCACTGTTCCGAGGATTTGTTTACGTTGAGAAACCACAGCCTCGCATTCCAGGATGACGTGGGCGGCTGATTCCTCGGCGTCTAGGCAGCCCCTGCAAAGGGGGCTGTCCGTGGCGCCTATGTTAAAAAGACGTTTCTTAAGAGGGTTATGGCCCGTAATTGTACCTATTATTGTTCTGAGGTTATTTGTACTTCGGCTAAGAAGTTTTTTGGTTAATTGCGGGTGTGATATTGGTAAAAGGGCAAAGGGGCTTATTTCAAGGATAACCCATACTAATATTATAAATGCACAAGTAACTCGGTCTCTCTACCTTTTCACGGCAAAAAGCTATTCTTTGGAAAATATGGCATTAACGTTCAGAAAAGCAAACAAATTTTCATTTATTGAGAAAATGTAATAGAAAAAAGACGGGTTGCACCCCGGGAGTGCCGGCAGAAGTGAAAACTTGAATATTAACGTTGAAATAAATCAATTATTAATTGAATTAATATAACTCATTTTTCGACTTCAACTTCGACTTCGACTTCGACTTCCACTTCCTCTTCCGCTTCCACTTCTGCTTCCACTTCCACTTCCACTCCATCCATCCATCCATCCATCCATCCATCCATCCATCCATCCATCCATCCATCCATCCATCCATCCGTACGTTGTCGTGTGTCACTAAACTTGGTTCACTTCGGTTGGCGCCGCCGTAGAAAGAGAGGGGGGGGGGAAATCTCTCCTGACGGTCACGTGTCCTGACGCGATGCCCTGACGCGAGTTTAACATTTTTTACCCATTACAAAAAGTGTTCAACGCCGCTAAAGAAGTTTTCACTTCAACAATAAAAAACAAAATTTTCCTATTTCCAAAGCACTTTAGCTCGCGTAGCGCGTCGCCTGAAAATTTTTCTCCCATCTATAACCTAGCCGCGGTAAGGTAACTTAACAATATGTTTTATGTGTGTATGTATTTACTGTAGTAAACAATTATACTGTACTGTGTATTGTCTCTCCTTCTCCCTTTAATCCATAAAAACGTTCGTCTGTAAAAAACGTTTTTAGCGATAAAACCGCCCATTGTCTCACCCTATGTAAAATTTCTACATGTGTATCTGTAATTTTGATGGTCTATATAATAAAGTGTATCTTATCTGTCTGTCTTAACTTTCGATGCAGTTGTGATTTAGCCAGGACCCGCTGAAATACTAATTTTAAGTCACCCCATTTTCTTAACGAAATCTCTTCAGACTATTCACTGAACATCTGAAACGGTTAAATATTACAATTTCGCAAATTATGTTTCGTAAACTAACTAAATATCCAAAACTTCCACGCTTTAAATGACAAAGTTTATTCCAAGTTGTAAATTGATTATCTACCTGTTTCCAAAGTTATTTGATATAATAATTAGTTGTTATTATTTTCGTATTGACTATAATTTGTTGGAGTTTGTTTTGAATAAATTGGATGAGTTGAGGAATGATGTTGTTTGTGGATTTGCATACACTTTGAAATTATAAAAACATTGTTAATATATTTTCTTCGGATTTCGTTGGTTTTGTAAGAGTCAACTAGATGTGAAGAGGGAGAAGTGATTATGTGAAGAGGTGGCCTGCATCTTCGTGAGCGCTAGTAAGGCCACACACACACGGACACACGGGGGTACACGACGCGGTTTCTTTACGGTACGGCGCGGCGGCGTAGGTATAAACCGCACCGTAGAAATAACGTGTCTGTGAATAAGCTTCCATGGATTACTATCCATTCAACACTGACGACCGTGCCTACACACGGCGAATAAACCGCCGATTTTCATGGCAGGAAAAACGTGTGTTTACCAAGGGCCTAACAGTTTCCTACATTTACCAAACTTGACCAAAGCGTTCGCTAGATTCGTAAATGCCTACATTAAATTATTCTCATTCCATTCAATTCACTACATTGCTTGTGCGGGTTAAATATTTTCAGGATAACCTTTATTTGCCTTTATTGTGTTTCACACGGCTTTATTTATAATTGAATGTTTATTTTCATTACGCTTCTGCGACTTGCCTATTTTTTCAGGAATATAGCGCTAAGTCCTTGTAAAAGCGTTGTCTCACGTTTGTCAGATAAACGATTTATCCTACGGAGTCTGAATGTTACAGAAAGATGGAACCTATTTGTCTTCAAGTCATTATATTGTTACCGAGTGCTTGTATGCGCGTACGCCATCACACTATTTTTACCGACTTGACGAAAAGGAGGAGGTACTATGTTCGGCTGTTTGTATGTTTTTTTTTTTTTGTATGTTTGTTCATCGAATACTCCGCCAATTGTCGATGGATTTTCAAAATTCTTTTTTTGTTCGAAAGTAGATAGTTCTGAGGTGGTCCCATTGTCACCAAATTAGGATCTGATGATGGAATCTTAGAGAAATCGAGGGCAACCCTCAAATTTTATAGGCTCACTTATTGTTTTTCGCATATTTTATGAAGTATCTTGTTTATTTGCGTATGGTTGTCACCATCTCAGGTAGCTGGGCTGATGATGCAAGGTACAACTCCTTAACAGTAAGAAGTTACTCAAACAGGCAAGGACTGTTTTAGTAAATTGTTTTGATGTTTGATAGGGCATTTGCCACTTTTGGTCTCATGATCATCAAGTCATGACCTGATGCTACAGTCAGGATAGTCTGCAGAGTACCTAACTCCTCGACAACAAACAGCAAATATATACATGGGCAAAAATATTTATCTTAGTTCTACTCGACCAGTAGAACCAGTGCCAATAAAATATGATAATTTTATAACAATGGTCCGATTGATAGAACCACCGAAAAGAAAAAAGCCCGTGGTCCTACTAGTAGAACTACGCGGTCGAACCACGGGCAATAAACGATCGTGTTTAGGCTCATTGAAAAGGGCTCGATGTGTGGATAAACGTACTGTTAATGAGGAACACCGAAGTACATAGAGACCTGATGCTGAAGCCAGGAGCATCAGAAAAAGTACAAACCTAGAAATAACAGCACCGTAGTCGTGTTTGGGCTCATTTTAAACAGGACTAAATTTTAAGTTCAATGCAATGTTGACATAAATCTGGCCTGATGCTGCAGCCAGGACTATCAGCATCTAGTCTAAAAACATCAGGTCAGGATTTGATGATGGGATCCTGGAGAAATCGAAGGAACTCTTCAAATATTATAGGCACACCTATAGCGATTTGGGTATTTTTTATAGTAACTCGTGCACTTGCTCTTGGAAAGCACCATTTGGTGAAGTGGAACTGATGATGAAGACCACAGATGGCCACCGGAACTACTCAATAATATCTAAGTATTTCACGGGTTGCGATTCGATTACTTTAATATGGTTGCTAAGCAATTTATGTTCGTCACAATGTGAATGGTGATATGGAGCTGATGGTGGGCCTGGAGAACTCCTCAACAATTAACTTCCCTGCATCGAGAAAAGCAATAATTTGTTTGTAAAAGGCGATGAGCACTAAGCTATTGTAACTTAGATAAATTATAAGCAGACCCACTAAAAAGTGTGAAATAAAAACTTTTTAAGAAAAAAAAACCGACTTCCAAAAAAACACTACAAAGTGAAAAATAACTTTAATTTCGGATGTCGGTGGCAAAAAACTAAAATACAGATCCAAAGACACCGACTTCCGACATTAAAGTTATTTTTCACTTTGTAGTGTTTTTTTGGAAGTCGGTTTTTTTTTTCTTAAAAAGTTTTTATTAGTTGTCGCAATGGCAATGTTTTTGACTTTACATGTTGACCCCGCGTTTACACCAAGGTATAAAACATAATATTCTACTGATTTCATTTATCGCTTACACCAAAAAACAAGTTGAGACTATAATCCGGCCGACGAAAGAATATGTTGTTGACACCTGTCAGTTTCATACAACCGACGTGTTTTGTGAATTTGAACTTTATCAGCTACTAGAATTGTCGCACTGGCAGGTGTCAGGAACGCATTCTCTGGACGGCTGGACTGTAGTTGTATACAAAACTTGTCAAAAATGTTAAAATAATTAACAATATACTTACATTTATCTGAAATGACGTAGGTAAATAAAAAAATATGTGTCGCAAAGCTACTGAATTTAAAAAATGAATAAATGAATGTCATGAAAAGTATTCATCAATCGAATTCAACGTTTGAAAATAAATAAAATTAAAAAGCATGAAAAACGCTGTGGCGACAAACAATGAGCTTTTGTACCTACCCATAGACCATAAATACGAGTAGTAGCAGTAGTCATAGTTAAATCCTCTAAAAAATATTTGCCTGAAACCCAAAGCCTCTACGTGCCAATCCCCTGTATTTCTTAACTTAGAGATAACAAATTTAAAATGAAAAGTGGGATTCAACGCCCTAGTTGTTTTTGAAGGTAGTAGAAAAGACTAGAGTGACTTAATACTTTTTGATAAACTTAAAATTTTTTGAATTATTTTTAATTAATTAAAAAGTCTATGTAACTATTTTCTTTTATGTCTGTAATCTCTCAAAGCGTAAAAAATAAAAATTTGAAATTGTAATTTTTATTATACTTTCGCATAGAACATTACTTTCAACTTTTAGATTGGATTGCATCACTCATAAGTAAGAATTTTAAAGTCTAAAATTTTATAAAAATTTCAAGTCTCGAATTCACAAATCCCTTGCCCTCATCCCAATTTATTTGGGGTCGGCGCAACATGTATTTTTCTTCCATACTTCTCACATGCTCATTCAAAAAAACATTACCTACAATATCATGAAATCGATACTCTATTTGCTATTTGCTCAGAAACATGATATACGGTGCGGTCTCAATAAAGCAGCATAAAGTTCAAATAGCTAAGACAGTGATCACCAATTCAACTGCCAAATGATGATGGCAATATTCCCAAATGTGTTCGCTACGCCGGTTTGCACGTAACCGATGTTACGTAATGATCCGTACCTTTAGCTCGAATATTATTTACGTGGGATCCACATAGGTAGGATTACAGTAACGAAATTTTCGACAGTTATCCTTTGTAAAATTATCCTCAATACATCAAAGACCCCATTCCAGCATACTTTTCAATTTTAAATAAGTATAACAAATTCATATGAAAAAAAAAACTTATGAATGGCGACAAGATATCAATCTTGATCATAAATCTCGACATATTATTGCAGACACTCACTAATTAATATAATGACAATTATAAATAGAGAAAGGTGTCTTACCTAGTTAGATAGGACATGTTTTTTTACAAAATACTCGTACAAATATAAATAAATACAATATACCTACAAATAAATTATTTATTTAATACCAAGACAATAAGTCTTAAATTGCAAGTAAGTACAGAAGTAGCAATAGGATTATATTAGATAAAACTAAAAATAAAACCTACTGACACAATCTAACAGAAGCATATAAATAACATAAAATTCATTACTACAGCCCAGCCGTCGCGAGAATGCGCTCATGAGATCTGTCAGTTTCATACAAACGAATGCGTGTTTGGCGAATTTGATCTTTACTATTTACTAGAATTGTTGCACTGACAGGTATCAGGAATACAAATTCTCTTGACGCGACGGTCGGACTGTAGGTAGTCGATATCCGTGGTAGGTAGGTGTAAACTAGGCTTCTATTTTGCTGAATATTCGCTCTATGGTACCCAAATAAATTAATTCAAACAGCACAGTTAACTATAACGAATGAAAGTCAAATTCCTAATTAGATTGGTACTTAGTATTTAGCGACCGCATTGGCGAATTGGTGGTTATTTCTAATCACATATTGTAACTAACCCAATTAGTATGCAAAGATAGCGGTCGGTGGTCACGTCGCTATGTCGATCGTGTCATTTGGTCTGTCACAAAGTTCCTGACTTATCTCGTTTCAAGGGAGATTTTCTATAAAGACCTTCATTAACAGCCTATAATGTCCCCACAGGGACACAGGCCTCCTCTCGGTGAAAGGGAGTAGGCCGTAATCCACCACGCGGGCCCACTGCGGGTTGGTAGATGTCACATGTTATGTGTGTTGTCTTCCAATTTTTTAGGTTCCAGGACATGCCGGTTTCCTCACGACGTTTTCCTTCACCGTTTTGAGAGCAGTGGTGATGAAATAATTTAGACAAAGTAAAGCGCCTATCTGGCCTGCAACTCGTAAGTCGCGGCCGTCACCACTGGGCAACCACTGCTCAAGACAAAGATCTTAATGAAGATATAATCCGTGAAAGGGGCTTGATGATGATGATGGGGCTCCCTTTTCCGCACTTAGACTACCATTTGGTCCATTGTGCGTGGGGATTCTGGCTAACAAAGCCAGCCTAGCTCCATCCAGAAGCACAGAAGCTTCCTGGGAGCTTCGCAGGCTTCACGGAGCGACCTCACTGTTCCGAGAAGCCACAGCCTCGCATTCCAAGATGACGTGGGCGGCTGATTCCTCGGCGTCAAGTCAGCCCCTGCAAAGGGGGCTGTCCGTGGCGCTTATATTAAAAATATGTTTGTTAAGAGGGTTATTGCCCGTAATTGTACCTATTATTGTTCTGAGGTTATTTCTACTTAGGCTAAGAAGTTTTTTGGTTAATCGCGGGTATGACATTGGTAAAAGGGCAAAGGGGCTTATTTCAAGGATAATCCATACTAATATTATAAATGCACAAGTAACTCGGTCTCTCTACCTTTTCACGGCAAGAAGCTATTCTTTGGAAAATATGGCATTAACGTTCAGAAAAGCAAACAAATTTTCATTTATTGAGAAAATATAATAGAACAATAAAAAACAAAATTTTCCTATTTCCAAAGCACTTTAGCTCGCGTAGCGCGTCGCCTGAAAATTTTTCTCCCATCTATAACCTGGCCGCGGTAAGGTAATTTAACAATATGTTTTATGTGTGTATGTATTTATTGTAGTAGAAAATTGTACTGTACTGTGTATTGTCTCTCCTTCTCTCTTTAATCCATCCAAAGGTTGTCTGTAAAAAACGTTTTTAGCGAAAAGACCGCCCATAAATTGCCTCACCCTATGTAAAATTTCTACATTTGTGTATCTGTAATTTTGATGGTCTACATAATAAAGTGTATCTTATCTGTCTGTCTTAACTTTCGATGCAGTTGTGATTTAGCCAGGACCCGCTGAAATACTAATTTTAAGTCACCCCATTTTCTTAACGAAATCTCTTCAGACTATTCACTGAACATCTGAAACGGTTAAATATTACAATTTCGCAAATTATGTTTCGTAAACTAACTAAAATATCCAAACGCTTTAAACGACAAAGTTTATTCCAAGTTGTAAATTGATTATCTACCTGTTTCCAAAGTTATTTGATATAATAATTAGTTGTTATTATTTTCGTATTGACTATAATTTGTTGGAGTTTGTTTTGAATAAATTGGATGAGTTGAGGAATGATGTTGTTTGTGGATTTGCATACACTTTGAAATTATAAAAACATTGTTAATATATTTTCTTCGGATTTCGTTGGTTTTGTAAGAGTCAACTAGATGTGAAGAGGGAGAAGTGATTATGTGAAGAGGTGGCCTGCATCTTCGTGAGCGCTAGTAAGGCCACACACACACGGACACACGGGGGTACACGACGCGGTTTCTTTACGGTACGGCGCGGCGGCGTAGGTATAAACCGCACCGTAGAAATAACGTGTCTGTGAATAAGCTTCCATGGATTACTATCCATTCAACACTGACGACCGTGCCTACACACGGCGAATAAACCGCCGATTTTCATGGCAGGAAAAACGTGTGTTTACCAAGGGCCTAACAGTTTCCTACATTTACCAAACTTGACCAAAGCGTTCGCTAGATTCGTAAATGCCTACATTAAATTATTCTCATTCCATTCAATTCACTACATTGCTTGTGCGGGTTAAATATTTTCAGGATAACCTTTATTTGCCTTTATTGTGTTTCACACGGCTTTATTTATAATTGAATGTTTATTTTCATTACGCTTCTGCGACTTGCCTATTTTTTCAGGAATATAGCGCTAAGTCCTTGTAAAAGCGTTGTCTCACGTTTGTCAGATAAACGATTTATCCTACGGAGTCTGAATGTTACAGAAAGATGGAACCTATTTGTCTTCAAGTCATTATATTGTTACCGAGTGCTTGTATGCGCGTACGCCATCACACTATTTTTACCGACTTGACGAAAAGGAGGAGGTACTATGTTCGGCTGTTTGTATGTTTTTTTTTTTTTGTATGTTTGTTCATCGAATACTCCGCCAATTGTCGATGGATTTTCAAAATTCTTTTTTTGTTCAAAAGTAGATAGTTCTGAGGTGGTCCCATTGTCACCAAATTAGGATCTGATGATGGAATCTTAGAGAAATCGAGGGCAACCCTCAAATTTTATAGGCTCACTTATTGTTTTTCGCATATTTTATGAAGTATCTTGTTTATTTGCGTATGGTTGTCACCATCTCAGGTAGCTGGGCTGATGATGCAAGGTACAACTCCTTAACAGTAAGAAGTTACTCAAACAGGCAAGGACTGTTTTAGTAAATTGTTTTGATGTTTGATAGGGCATTTGCCACTTTTGGTCTCATGATCATCAAGTCATGACCTGATGCTACAGTCAGGATAGTCTGCAGAGTACCTAACTCCTCGACAACAAACAGCAAATATATACATGGGCAAAAATATTTATCTTAGTTCTACTCGACCAGTAGAACCAGTGCCAATAAAATATGATAATTTTATAACAATGGTCCGATTGATAGAACCACCGAAAAGAAAAAAGCCCGTGGTCCTACTAGTAGAACTACGCGGTCGAACCACGGGCAATAAACGATCGTGTTTAGGCTCATTGAAAAGGGCTCGATGTGTGGATAAACGTACTGTTAATGAGGAACACCGAAGTACATAGAGACCTGATGCTGAAGCCAGGAGCATCAGAAAAAGTACAAACCTAGAAATAACAGCACCGTAGTCGTGTTTGGGCTCATTTTAAACAGGACTAAATTTTAAGTTCAATGCAATGTTGACATAAATCTGGCCTGATGCTGCAGCCAGGACTATCAGCATCTAGTCTAAAAACATCAGGTCAGGATTTGATGATGGGATCCTGGAGAAATCGAAGGAACTCTTCAAATATTATAGGCACACCTATAGCGATTTGGGTATTTTTTATAGTAACTCGTGCACTTGCTCTTGGAAAGCACCATTTGGTGAAGTGGAACTGATGATGAAGACCACAGATGGCCACCGGAACTACTCAATAATATCTAAGTATTTCACGGGTTGCGATTCGATTACTTTAATATGGTTGCTAAGCAATTTATGTTCGTCACAATGTGAATGGTGATATGGAGCTGATGGTGGGCCTGGAGAACTCCTCAACAATTAACTTCCCTGCATCGAGAAAAGCAATAATTTGTTTGTAAAAGGCGATGAGCACTAAGCTATTGTAACTTAGATAAATTATAAGCAGACCCACTAAAAAGTGTGAAATAAAAACTTTTTAAGAAAAAAAAACCGACTTCCAAAAAAACACTACAAAGTGAAAAATAACTTTAATTTCGGATGTCGGTGGCAAAAAACTAAAATACAGATCCAAAGACACCGACTTCCGACATTAAAGTTATTTTTCACTTTGTAGTGTTTTTTTGGAAGTCGGTTTTTTTTTTCTTAAAAAGTTTTTATTAGTTGTCGCAATGGCAATGTTTTTGACTTTACATGTTGACCCCGCGTTTACACCAAGGTATAAAACATAATATTCTACTGATTTCATTTATCGCTTACACCAAAAAACAAGTTGAGACTATAATCCGGCCGACGAAAGAATATGTTGTTGACACCTGTCAGTTTCATACAACCGACGTGTTTTGTGAATTTGAACTTTATCAGCTACTAGAATTGTCGCACTGGCAGGTGTCAGGAACGCATTCTCTGGACGGCTGGACTGTAGTTGTATACAAAACTTGTCAAAAATGTTAAAATAATTAACAATATACTTACATTTATCTGAAATGACGTAGGTAAATAAAAAAATATGTGTCGCAAAGCTACTGAATTTAAAAAATGAATAAATGAATGTCATGAAAAGTATTCATCAATCGAATTCAACGTTTGAAAATAAATAAAATTAAAAAGCATGAAAAACGCTGTGGCGACAAACAATGAGCTTTTGTACCTACCCATAGACCATAAATACGAGTAGTAGCAGTAGTCATAGTTAAATCCTCTAAAAAATATTTGCCTGAAACCCAAAGCCTCTACGTGCCAATCCCCTGTATTTCTTAACTTAGAGATAACAAATTTAAAATGAAAAGTGGGATTCAACGCCCTAGTTGTTTTTGAAGGTAGTAGAAAAGACTAGAGTGACTTAATACTTTTTGATAAACTTAAAATTTTTTGAATTATTTTTAATTAATTAAAAAGTCTATGTAACTATTTTCTATTATGTCTGAGCTTTTATACCTGCTCACCTCTTACCTCAGCTTAATACTGCGATATTTGAAAAAGAAATACTAAGCAAGTACCTACCCAAGATCTGTAAATACCAAGATTATGTACCTCATCAATATTTTCTATTACGAAATAAACGAGACATTTCCAAGGATTACTTTTCTCCGAACCACTGATCAGCAAAAAGACTACCAATGTTTTTCTCATTTTTTCGGCTAAAATAAAATAGAGACCCAAACTACCACTAAAAGCTAAATTCGCAATAACATTTTCAACAAAGTTCGGCTTTAATGAATACAAAACCGGCCTGACAGGCAGACATAGGCTCTATGTGTACCCGTGAAAAGTTGTGCCTAATGAATTGCCTTGTCAAAACGTTGGTACAGCTTTTATCGGAACACTGACGAACAACATTTAGAGAAATATATTCTAATTTATAGAGAACTCTATTCTGAGACACAAAAGGTGGTCAAATAACGAGGTAGGCACTCTCCTCCTCTTTATTTGAGTAATTCTAGGAAAACCATTCAATAGAAGGCGCTGTGTACAGTCAATATTTTGTAAGCAGAAACCGTATTTACGTAGGTTGAAATTCCCAGAACTACATAGATAATAAAAACACACTACCCATAGCTTAGAATACGTAACACACATCACCGTAGTTCAGCGCACATATCAGCATAGTTAATAAAAAATGTGTGATGATTATAGTATCCTCATTCATGACCTAAAATTTTTGATAGAAGCTATTGGATGGCACTGCATCTGCTCGAGCATACGCCAAGTTTCGCCAGCATCTGATCGAGCATTTGCCAGGTTTTGCCAGCGTCTGATCGGCTGCCGCGACTAAACACCACACAGTGCCGAGAAGTCACTACAAAACTTCTTTTCTTCCCACTTATGTGCCCCTCATGTGTGTATGGAGGACTATTTAACAGTTAGATAAGTATCAACTGCAGTCCGTTGACAGTTATTTTACCTCTGACTTTGCATCCCTGTCAAAATCACAGTGATCTTTATTATCGTGTCAATAAGGTTACTATTGGGCTACTGCCATTGCCAAGTCTGTCAAAATCACAATGATCTTTATTTTTGGTGCAATAAGGTTGCTATTCGATTGCTGCTGTCAGAGGTACAATAACTGTGAATGGACAGAAAACACGTCCCAGGTATAGAGGAAAACGACACAAGAAGGGGGAAGTGCAAATTACCGTGGTGCCAAATGGAACAATATTCGAGACTACAGGGAAATCTAGAAATGTCTAAAGTAATAACATTTATATAGTTAAAGGAACAACTGTAACAGCTGTAGACATTTTAAGTAAGCAACGTTCAGGTATGCAAGCAAAACTTTAACATTGCAAACGAACTTTACTGTACTCAAATTACACCATAAACTTGTTGCTTTGCTAACTACAGGATAGAAAGAGACAGCAAGATGTCAAAGGCTTTCGATTTGAACCTTTCGTAAAAGGCCATTAGTCAAACCGAGCTTTTAAACTGTGTAAATGACGTGATTTATATCGTAGACGCTGATTTTTACTCTTTTTACTTCCAAAGTCTATTTTGAAATGTTGCGCACATTCCATTTGGCCGTGAAAGCGAGTAAAATGAAAAAGCCACTCAAGTATAAATGCCTTTACTTGGGACGACGGTTCCGTGTGAAATAAATGGTAAAGCTTAGGGTGTGCAGCTTAATGTAGTTAAAAACTTGACTTACTTTGTATGAGGTGTGAAAAGTATTTTAACTCTTTTTCTTGTATTAAGTACCGCATGAGATTTTGTGTAGTTTCTCAGAAGAAAAAGGTTGAACCATGTAGGTTTTTACCATGCAGGTTCTTAAACGTAATATTGGAATAATAATTACGATGTTAAAGTATTTCTAAATAAAACAGTGCGTGGCTTAAATGTCGACATCAGGCAAAAACGAATTTGATTAAGGTATCATTTTAGTTGCTATTTTTGTTCAAACAGCATAATCGACATTATTGACACACAACAACAACAAACGACAACATTTTTTTAGTTTGTTACATTATTTTTAGCATTTTCGTTAAAAACATGTCAGAAATATTTATTGTATCGAAATAGTTTTCGGCTTTGACAGCTGCCACGCTCGACGCGACATCAACAAAGTGAAATAAAAATACGGAACACTGAAAAAAAAAGTCCACCAGTGTACAAATGTAATACAGTGAAAGCGGATTATTTCCGTACGAACCACCGCACCGGTCACAATCCAATTTCCTAAGTTTGGAACGCGACATCTGTCTGCCACAACATTGTGTACGAAAACTCTTTTGTATGAATAAGTAACCTCATCACCGTCATATTTATCGAGACGTGAACTTCCAATTTTGTCAAGGAATATTGAAAAAATCACTATGCATGGCAAACATATTGGTGATCAAAAGCAAAGAAGAATGTCGTGAGACCCTTTGTTCACAAATATTAGGTCCTTACATATGAAATTGGCGTTTTGTATGGAAGGAACAAAAAGTCGAATATTTTTAATATAATATATTTAATTAATCAAAGTATGAACCATTGTTTTCAATGCACTTTTGCCATCTTATAGGTAGTTCATTGATCCCTTTACTAAAAAAACCAGTCGGACGGGAATCAATAAAATCTTTGAAGGCGATTTGGACTGCCCCATCGGAGTTGAATTTTTTCCCTTGCAAAAAGTTATCCAAATTGCGAAAAAAATGGTAATCTGTTGGAGCAAGGTCCGGGGAGTACGGAGGATGTCTAAGACATTCCAATTCAAGCTCTTCTAATTTGGTAGCCGTCTGTTGCGCAGTGTGTGGTCTGGCGTTGTCGTGAAGCAGCAGTGGCGTGGAGCGATTGACCAGCCTTGGTTGTTTAGCCGCTAGCTTTTCCATCATGGTTTGTAATTGCTGACAATAGACATCAGCTGTAATAGTCTGGCCAGATTTGAGAAAACTGTAATGAACAATACCGGCACTAGTCCACCAAACGCTTACAAGTAACTTTTTTGGGGTTAATTTTCGCTTGGGGCAGGATTTGGCTGGCTGGCCAGGATCCAACTATTGCGCTGAGCGCTTCCGATTATCGTAAAGAATCCATTTTTCATCACAGGTAATGATTCGGTTTAAAATACCTTCATTGTTGTGCCGGTTCAGTAATGTAACGCAGCAGTCGACGCGCGTTTGCCGGTTTGCTTCAGTCAATTCGTGAGGTACCCACCTTTCAAGCTTTTTAATCTTCCCAATTTGCTTCAAGTGAATTAAAACAGTTTTATCACTAACATCGAAGCCTGCAGCTAACTCGGACGTGGTTTGCGATGGGTCCGCTTCCACAATAGCCTTCAATTCTCCATTATCAACTTGGGTCTCAGGCCGTCCACGGGGCTTGTTCTGCAGGTCGAAATTTCCAGAACGAAAACGTTGGAACCAAAAACGAACTGTGTTTTCTTTTGCAACATGACCGCCATACACATCATTCACCCTTCGAGTCGTTTCCGCAGCACTAGTGCCACGGCGGAACTCGTACTCGTAAATAATGCGATATTTTAAATTTTCCATTTTGTAAAATGAGTGACGCAAACAGAAAAAACAGAAGAAAAAAAACAAATGAATGACGGTCATCGAAGCACAAATACATGAGTAAATAGCTGTACAAATTTGAATTTGGAATTCCTTACCAAAGAGGAGAAATTCGTGATTAAAGTGGCCAGTACGAAAAACGCCAATTTCATATGTAAGGACCTAATACTTGAAGTTTAGTAAGAAACCGAAGAATGTTGTCGACTGAAATTTAATTTGACAAATGAGCTGTTTGTTTTCTATTAATAAAATTAAATTTTATTCGAAAACACCCATCGGTTTCTTACTAAACTTCAACTATATCCGACGATCCTGCATACTTATCTTCACGTTCACTGTCTCTGTAACTGTAAGTTTTTGTTTTTTCTCACCATCTGTACCCTATAGATCAATAAACAATTATTATTATTATTATCTCTTTTGTTGACTGTACATGTAACATATCAGCCAGTTATGGCACCGCTCCACAGCAGCACAGAGCTAAGCTACGCACGTGTACCTAGCTCCGCTGTGTGTGACAATGTAGGCGGGATCGTCCATTGCTACCTACGTCACGCTACGCTAATTTTACACATATGTACATATAACAAAGGCATTTTAGACAGCATGAATTTCGATTGTTATATGAGTAGGCGAAGACCAAAAAAAACGATAGATGGACTGTGTGAATAATGATACTCGTATGGTTAGAAAGGGGGTGACTACCGAGATGACGACTGATAGGGGTCAACACAGCATGTCTTTTTCTTCCATACTTCTGGAAGAAAAAGACATGCTGTGTTGACCCCAAAAAAAATGGAATAAAGGCAGGAAAATGATGATGATATAACAAAGACATCTCGATTTCTCAAGTCGTAAAAACCATGCTAAGCAAGGGCGGGTCGGTAGTTAAACATAATCAAATAACCACATTAGTACTAACCAACTCATCATCATCTGCCTTTTCCCAACTATGTTGGGGTCGGCTTCCAGTCTTACCGGATGCAGCTGAATACCAGTATTTTACATAGAACGACTGCCTATCTGACCTCCACAACCCAGTTACTGGGTAATACGATACCCCTTGGTAAGACTGGCTGTCAGATTTTCGGGCTTCTGACGACCCGTAACGACGTGTCAATGATCCACTAATGACAGCCGGGACCAACGGCTTCACGTGCTTTTCGAAGCACGGAGGGGTCTTTATATGTAAAGATGGTCACCCATCCACGGACCAACCGCGGCGAGCGTAGCTTAACCTGATCGATCGACCCGTGCGGCTGTCATTACTTAGCCACAAGCCCCTCTCAGTACTAACCGACTGCACCTAATAATAAGGTAATCAACTCAGTCCTACATTCCATATACGACAAAATTAGAAACATATTTCAAATTAATTGCACTAATAAATTCTACTATCATATCATAAATAAAATTGTAATCGAAATCGGTAAAGTTTAATTAGAAGGGCGTAATAATTCATTACAAGCACCTCAACTGATATCAATAAAATTGATCGGTATCATAAATACTTGACACTAGGATAATTAACGTTTTGTTTAATTAGTTTGCGACGACTTATCAAATGGTATATTTTTCTCATCCCCACTTTCAGTTGAAAAACATCGTAAGGAAATCTAGAAACAAAATTTGAAGACATCTTCACACCAGGCCCTCTTCCTTACTCACTTCACTGAAAATAGTGGGGACATTTTAATTGTGATAATCATATTTTATGCTATACTTTCAGGGTGTACTTATTAAAAAAAAACATTTGTGAAAAAATACTACAAACTGAAAAATAACTTTAATTTTGGAAATCGGTGACTTTGGATCTGTATTTTAGGTTTATGCCACCGAGTTCCTTTGTTTTTTGGAAGTAGGTTGTTTGTTTTTTTTAATCAACAACAATAAATTGTTCCACCGAACCGCACGTTACAAAATTTTGTTTCAGTGCGGTTAGTGGAAGTGCTCAGGTGCTGTTCGTCCAAAATCAGTACTCTGAGTGGAATACCTCTTTTTTTCACTTTTTAGTTACGGTACCTACACAAATTCGTACCTATACCACTAATTACTATGTAAACAACAGTGACAAGAAGATATCATACTTAAGACGAACAAAGTGGATTAAATACGTATTATAGAAGCTAGCTCAAAAACTACCCAAAGCAAAGTTAATAAAATTTAGATAGGACCACCGCACAAGTTTGCTCTACCAAATGAAAACAGGAATTTTCAAAATCGGTCCACAATTGACGAAAATATTGATGAACATTTATGTATAATACATATTATAATAAAAATACATACAGACGAACATTTTCGTATTATAAATGTTCGTCTGTATGTATTTTTTATGTAAGTACCTCCTATTTTGAAGTCGGGTAACAAAATAGAAACTTTGGCAATCCATTTCTATAATTATAGGTACGAATTTCCGTTTCCCTAAAACTGCCTGTCAGGAACAATAAAACAATGATTTTTTATCGCGCAACACATTTTGATAAAAATGTTTATTGTTTGCACGACGTAAAGCGAATGCGGGCGGCACTGGGTGCTTTATTTTTTTTAATCTCCAATATTTTACGTACAAAGAGCATGAAAAATATTGAAAGCGAACAGTGCGTCAAATATAAAAATTATCTACATGTTGGCATTTTATAAAATCTGTCACGTTTTCGTATTTAGCCTTAATACACCGTAAAGGATCGTGTTTTTTTTACTGATGCAAGCTTTTTAGGCAAGCCCGTTTGATGAATTGAATACCCCTCAGAGATTTTGCGTCGTCATGTAAATAGCTACCCTAATATCTGAGAATAGAACCGTATTAGATACGCATTTCATACGCGTGCCAATAATACCTCTTGTGGGTAGACCATCAAAATAATTTGGAAGACGAAAATATTTTCTAAGAAGAGAGTGTTAATATCGTAAGATCCCAGTTGAGCTTTATTACGGTGAACATGAAAGAATCTTCAAAAGATAAAAATATAATCGTTTAATGTGATTTTCTAATTTCATTCCATGTTTAGCGCAACTGCCACCGTCTTAAATCTCACAAAAAGAAAACAATCTATAACCAATCACGTAATTTTGAAGTTTTAATTAAAGGCAACAAAAGTCGAAGCGAAATTTAATTTCCTACGCTTGTTTTCATTTAATTTATTTACTAATTCATTATAATAACCTCGGCGTCGACGGGTCGGGAGGTTCACAAAACAGCATTGTTGCCATCTTCTAGTTCCAATCAATCTTAGCTTACAAAGCCAGTAATCCGATTAAAACAAGAATTTTACAATTAAATACATTGAGGAGAAAGACCGAGATTATAATTTATAATAATTATGCTGTAGACAGACAAGGCACAGCCACTAAGTTTCCGTCCCACTATAGTGTATTAAGCCATTATAATATTTCTAGGAATATTATGATCAGCTTTTCCTGTTCTTAGTAAAATATGTTCCTACTTGTTCATCTTCATTAGATCCTCGCGTTTTCAAGTAATGCAACCATTCCGTCAAATAGAATAATAAATAAATCAAAAATATTATTTATTTGTAGAGCAAAATAAAAATTGAAATTTTTATAACTTCCAAGCTACATAATTCACTTGTTTAATATGTACGTGCCTTTCGCAGTACATAGCAAATTCACGAAGGTGATTATGAATTAGGTGTTCCAGTCGAAAAGTTGCGACGAAGTTCAGTAATAAACTCGAACGCCAGAAGCCTTATGTCGCATAATCTTCGCGGGAGCAAATTAAATTTAACACCATTCGAGACTACCTATGTAATCTTTAATCAGAGGCAACCCGTTAAGTCTCAGACGCACCTCGCGTTCATCGCTTATTCAAGAGAACCATTCTTATAATGAAATTTCCCCTTTAATAGTCCGCGGAATTGAGACAGGGTGAAACTGCGAAATCTTCGCTAATGGTGCGGAACCACGTAACTTAATGTTACGCGGGTGTGCACTCGGCCGGAACTCAAACTCGCGCACCTATTCGTTAAATCCTGCGTAAAGTGCCCGCGAATAATTCTCAAATATCTACGCTCCCGATAAAACCCTAAAGTTCTTTGGAAATAAAATTGAACGGATACCGTTTAGTGCTAATGTCAAAGCTTCAGAGAAATCAGCGACGTTTTTTCTTCCTTTTTTTCAAGCGAATAAGCCGCGCTTAGTAATGTTCTTTGGTGTTTTAGGCAAGCCAATAATTCACAGTCATTTATTCTAAAGGTAAATAAGACCTCTCGTCTGACTTGACGTGTAAAATGTTGAAGGAATTTTCAAGCACCCGGCGCCCTTCCACGATTTTATTTTGCATGCAGTAAAGTGACTTTGATATTATATAACTTAATTTATTCTTGTGCAACATTTATTTAGAAGGAACGCTGTTTTGAAGCAGAAGGTGGTCTAAAGTTGGAATCTAAATCATATGTATTCTTTTAAGAAGTTTTTAGTTTTACTGAACGTCATTTAGAGATTACTTACATTATTTTTAAGTCATACTATGATTATTTACTATTCTAAACTATTACTTAAACCAAAAATAAAGCTTGTAAAACAGTATTAAAATTGTCTAAGGCTGTCTTTAAAACATTATCGATCCTTAACTAAAACTTTACTAGTTAGTATTTGACATCTGACTTTCGCATTATATCATGATTACCTGATAAGTGACTACCATGATTGACGATCACGAAGTTACAAGGTGACTTGTACCACGATAGTGTCCACTTAGTAACGAGTCATTTGTCTTGTACCATGATGTTTTGAATAAATTATTACAAAGATAATGAACATTTTTTTAAGGGCTAATTTTCCAACGTCAGATCGATATCTTTTCTCCGTGAAACAAAATTAATAACTAACAGTTTTTGGATGAAAAAGAGGGAATACTGTCAAAAGTACAAAATTATTCCTGAGATATATACCTAGAGGCGTTGGAAATCAGCCCTAAATTAGATATTGATTTAGAGTCAGCCAGACTAATACGAAAAATTAATGGTTTATTTCATTTCATTGCATAACTCTATTCGTCATAGGTATTTGTAGATTTATGAGCTGGACGCAGGGGGTACGGCCATTGATATAAAACCAAGCGGTCAATAGGTTAATTAAATAAAAAAAGTTTTAAATAATTCTTTGCAAATTTTCAAACATGTGTAGTAGGTTGGCCTGCGTTTTTACAAGCATGCGGCTCCCGCTTGTAGAATCCAACCGGGAGCCGCATGCCCCGTGAGACTAGTCCCTTAGGCAACAATCACTGTAGAGCAATATCAATTATACTCAGACATTCATGTAATTGACTATCGCTAATTAGTACATAATTGAAACAATCACTCGTCAAATAAATCAACTGGCTTAATTAACATGTTAGTACGTCCTTGGATTAATATGTTTCAATTTATGCCTTTATGTTGTTTGACACTTAAACAGAAATTGAAAACCTTGCAGTATAATTAATTAGTGGTTGTAATCCGTATAATTTGCTGGCCTTAATTATATTCGAATAGTGGTACGTTTTTTATAACTACACACATCAAAAGTGTCTAGGGATCAAGCATTTTTATGCGGATTTCTTGAGATTGAGATGTGGCTTTATAATAAATTTATGATTTTATAAATTTATATGGATCCTTTTTGGTGCATTTCATAATTTGAATCAGGAACTGTGAATCAAATTCGAGTAAAAGATGAAAATCAGCTGTCAATATTTTCCCTATAAAAACATACAACGCATTGAAGACATTATTAGTGCTACTGTTTCCCTACTACTGATTAAAACCAACGTTATTATGGAGCGGCGACGTCATTTAAGCAGGGAAGAAATGCTCAGAGCCGTGGGAATGATAGAAGCTGGTTCCCGGCAACGTACTGTGGCTTTAGCTCTGAATACAAGTCAGAGTGTTATCAGTCGACTTTGGACACGTTACCGAAGCACTGGTACCGTGGCTGAGCGCCATGGAGGACGGTATCGCTGCACCACACGGAGACAAGACCGATACATTCAAATCTTAACTCGAAGAGCTCCAACAATAACCGCCATGATGTTAGCCGTGAGGCTTCATCACTCTTCAGGGAACTTAATTAGCGACCAAACAGTCAGAAACCGCTTGCATGAAGTGAACCTTCATTCCCGAAGACCGCTACGGGTACCACCTATAGCAATGCACAATCGTAGGATTCGATATCAATGGGCTCTTGAACACAGAAATTGGGCAGAAGAACAATGGCGTTTCGTGTGCTTTTCTGATGAGTCTCGTTTTGGTATGAGACCGGATACAAGACGTATACGACACTGGAGAACCCCTGGACGCCAACAGCGATTAAAATCCTGCCAGGAAGTCCATCCTTATAGTGGTGGAACCATCATGGTATGGGCGGGTATTTGGATCGGCGGAAGAACTGAGTTGATTTGGATCAGAGGCAACCTCAACGCTCAAATTTATGCTGAGACGATTGTATCAGACGTCATCGTTCCTCTACAAGTGCAAATCGGTCCCTTATTTCAGTTAATGCATGATAATGCACGACCGCACACCGCAAGAGTTGTAAGACAGACTCTCGCCGCAGCTAACATCAATGTCCTGCCCTGGCCTGCTCAGTCGCCAGACTTGAACCCGATTGAGCATGCATGGGATATGCAACAGAGAAGAGCTCTGCCGAATATGGAGGGTATCCAGTCGCAAGTAGACCTTTTTTTGTTGTTGCAACGAACATGGGCGGCCATTCCACAGCGTGATTTGGATGAACTCATTTTGAGTATGCCAAACCGATGTTCTTGTGTTGTTAGTGTTCGCGGTAGAAACACGGATTATTAATTGTTTAAGTTACCCAATAAAATTTTAAAGAAAACTGTTATTTCAGTCTTTTTTTCGAACTTTTGTGTTAGTGGTTCAAATGTCAAAAATCCCTTTATTAGGAAAATGGCAAATTTCTTTATTAATGCAAAGGTGACTTGGTTTATCGTTACTGTGACAAACGAAAACACTTTATTTGATGAATCCTTAAAGAAAATTTTAATTAATATCAATCAGGAGAAAAGTTATTGCAAAAATATATGTTGATCCCTAGACACTTTTGATGTGTGTACTTTGTACCCAATCATTAAATTGACGTGAAATTAAATAAATTATAAAAGACACGTCATTTAGATCAATCCGAAAGAAATTGTAGTTACAGCTTTGTTCGTTGTACTTTCACAATGAAATGGTTGTTCACTTGCACGATGCACGAGTCTACGTGCTATCATCAGTATGATTAAAAACGACGATTCAAAATGCCCGGTATGCGGGAAAAGAATACAGATAGGTAGGTAGATATTTTAAAATTCCTTAGCCTTTTCATTCCTCGACAGCGGGCGTTATTATTGTACGTAATGCCGGTGGGGCAACGGGGACATCCAGTTTTTTACAAATCCGTAAGACAATAAAGCAAACGCCAGATGGAAAACCAAAAAAAAAAAAACTAACGAAGTGCGATGTTATTTCCTGTCGGACCGCATTACATTTTGCAATGTACCCTAGGTGACGTGTTTAACAAAATATTGAAAATACAAAAATGCTTCCACTGTAATATTTATACTTTTTTTCTTGAACAGTTGGTTAGACCTAATGGATTTTTTAAGTTGCATGAAATTAACCAGCTGCGCCCCGCATAAGTGACCGATCCCGTGGAAATATTGGGTTAAAAGTATCCTATGTTCTAATTCAGGTCATAGTCTACCCATGTGACAAACATCTCAATTCCTCCAACCGTTTTAGCGTGAAAGTGTAACAGACATACAACATTTTTTTTTCTTTTTTTAATATTAGTTTAGATGAAATAAGTTAACAAAGGCAAGTCAGATTCCATTTGAAACAACCAAACATTGCAGAAAACGCATAAAATTAATTCTACACGACATTTTTTGGAACGAAACTCCGTAGCGCGGCCATTAGCATAGAAATTAATGTTTGTAATAGAGAGAGCACTAAACTTAGTCAATGAAAAATATCGATATGAGGTGGAACGGAAGCCAATTTTCTCGTGGAAAGGAAATTGGTGTCGTTGTGGCTCGCTAGGCAAATCGGTAGCCACCGCCAGGCGGCACCTTTTGTTCCGCGAATGCCAATTTACATGACCACCAAACTACCTAGTTTGTTAATCCTGCAACATTTACGACTTTGCGAAACAGGGTTCTTCTTTCTTGCGATTGGTTTATGGTTTAAAGCAGGCCGACATGTCCATAATCAGCTTATAACGTTCCCACTGCTGGGATACAGGCCACAGCGTGCCCAGTGCGGGTTGGTAGATTTCACATGTCTTCGAATTTTTGGTTCCAGGACATGCCGGTTTCCTCACGATGTTTTCCTTCACCGTTTTGAGAGCAGTGGTGATGAAATAATTTACACATAGTAAGTAAAGTGCCTGCCTGGTTTCGAACCCACGACCTACAACTCGTTAGTCGTGCATTTACCACTCACTGCACCATGTCGTTGTCATGATTTGATTCCAATAAGTCATTATAAACTGGTAAGCTCAACAACAAATTATTTGTGCCAAGTCTGGGTTCGTCGTATAATTCACGGATAGATTTTTTGAAATGATATTTTTGCTCAAATAATTTATATATATGATAAAGACTAGTTTGTAAATGTGAAAGCTTTTACAAAATAGCTAAAGATGATGGCAGTTTATGATAATGTTCTTGTTGTCCTTAATGGAAAAACCATGTCACATCTTGCTGACCAAGATTATGTACTTACCTAAGTACCTGCTTACTTAAGTCCAGCATGCGCTGCGTATAAAGTAACTGTTAAAAATATGCCAATAATATTACTTGAAATTTTGTTAGATCCGTAGGAGAACCAAGGTAACCGACATAGCCCGAAGAATTGCCAAACTTAAGTGGGTAGGGCACATCGCTCGCAGAACAAATGGCCGATGGGATCTGGAGTGGCGAGCGTGTATCGGAATACGTAGCGTTGGAAGGCCTCCGACAAAATAGACCGATAACCTTGTGAAGGCCACAGGAATCCGCTGAATGCGAGAATCACAAAACCGGTCAAAGTGGCAATGGTTTGTTGACTTGCATGGCAGTTGAAAATGTGTCATGCTCAGGTAACTGTCTCACTGATGGTTGCGCGTGTGTTGGATCATTCGGTTCCCTACAAAACGGTTGAGCTGGATGGTGCTGATTCACCCGTCATGTTCGTGTACGCGCCCGCGCCGTCGGTTGAGACTGGTCATCTCTTAACTACCAGGGCTTGTTTTTAATATTATAATTATTTTGAATCGTTTCTTTATTTGTTTTTTTTTTTGAAGTGTAAACTTCTTTAGCGGCGTTGCACACTTTTAGTAGTGGGTAAAAAATGTTAAACTCGCGTCAGGACACGTGACCGTCAGGAGAGATTTCCCCCCCCCCCTCTTTCTACGGCGGCGCCAACCGAAGTGAAATGACACACGGACACAATGGATGGATGGAAGTGGAAGTGGAAGTGGAAGTGGAAGTCGAAGTGGAAGTGGAAGTCGAAGCGGAAGTCGAAGTGGAAGTCGAAGTGGAAGTCGAAGTGGAAGTGGAAGTCGAAGTGGCAGTCGAAGTCGAAGTGGAAGTCGAAGTGGATGTCGAAGTCGAAGTGGAAGTCGAAGTGGATGTCGAAGTGGAAGTCGAAGTGGAAGACGAAGTCGAAGTGGAAGTCGAAGTGGAAGTGGAAGTGGATGGATGGATGGATGGACAGCTGATGGCTCGACCGTCTGTGTAGTAGCCACACTGCTGTGTATTCGTAAAATTCGTTTATATAAAGTGTTTAAAATATGGAAATTGAACAAAGTGCATCTATTAATGAAAAAAGTGACGCAGAAATAGTGAAAAAAAATAAGTTATATTAATTAAATTAATAATTGATTTATTTCAACGTTAATATTCAAGTTTTCACTTCTGCCGGCACTCCCGGAGTGCAACCCGTCTTTTTTTTTATATTGTTCTCACATATAGAAGTAACAAGAATAATGTATCCAGGCTTTTGTAACTATCTTGTTTTAAAAGAGTGACCTTGGAATTTCTTGCCCGTTCTTCTCTATTGAAATCAACATTTTGGAATGGGCAACTAGCTTCAACTTTTTGACTAACTGACCGACTATTTGACAGTTTAAAAGTACCTGTAAATGGTTTAATTGAAATAAATACTTTGAGTTTGAATGCTTAGGGGAAGCCTATGTCCAGGGGTGGACGTCTTCGGCTGAACTGAGTGAAGTATTCATGATATTTAAACAAACCTACGCCTGCCCTTAGTTAAAGATGTTAATAATACATCATTAATATTTAGTTAACACATAATATTTTTCATAGCATCTTAATATTATTATTTACCTCGGCTGCAAATATTTTTATCAGCTGGTGTCATAAGAAATATGCAAGAAATTGTTATATTGCTCACGTATGTGATGTTGGCACGGTGCGCCCACGGATGTTAGTTACGTTTTTAACATTTTAATGTTGTGGTAAACTCGGCTTGCACTGCATAAAATGAATGTTTTGGTTTTTTTTAAAAGTGAAGTTAAAAGAGCCACTTCCTAAACTTGCTCACATTTTAAAATATATTTAAATATAAACTGCATAAAATATAAATGCGCAGTACTAACCAACAAAACAAAAATGTTAGATATTTTCTTCTAGCGTAGTTGGCAAAGAATTTATAGGGTTGAGCCTTGTGTTCCATTTGTGCAAGTAATTTGTATGAAAGCCGATAAATCTAAAAATGCAAAACGTAATCCGAAACAGAATACCTTTATTCTTCAACCTATTTAAAGTTACAATAAAAAACAGCCAGTAACCCGACTAACTGAACAGTAGAAATGGCTTTCATGTCGAAAGTTCAACAACATTCATTGGGTTATTTACGTTGTTGAGCTGACAAATTTTTCGAAAATATGAAGCAATGAATTAGCTATATCTTTCAAAATGATTCAGATTCTGATTGATAGTGTGTTACGCAAGTTGGGTGCAGGTCAAAATTCTCTTCTTACAAGGATAGAAAACATCCATTGATCACCGTCTCAATAATAACTTCAATTTTCAATTCATATTTTCAGGTTATCGCACATTAATTACAAAATCATTCATTGACACTAGTTCAACTAAACCTTACAATGAGCTTTCAAATCGATTCCCACTGCACCGCTGCATATTCGAATTCAAAGGCAATCCGAGCGGCCCGTCCCCATCACTATGAAAGAATGAAGTATTCCAGATTGCTTCAAAATGAACCGTGAGTAATAACGGTGCTGCGAGCTTTATGCCTCGTTATGAAGCCGTTCTTTTGCTACCATTTAATGTGCTATTAGTGAATCAAAACTTTTACCTCCATTCCGTTTCAAGCTGGACTGGAAATTACCGGCGAAACTTCTATAGAGCCGATTACGTTACATGAACTCTTTGGATTTTTGTAAGGAGTTTTTACTGGCGTATGTGAGTTTTTAGTTTGAGGAATTTAGCTTTAGTATGAGTGACCAACCCGCACTGGGCCCGCGTGGTGGATTACGGCCCACTCCCTCTCACAGAGTGGAGGCATGTGTCCCAGCAGTGGGAACATTATAGGCTGATTATGTATGAGTTGTATAAGTGGCGTGTTACCCGCGTTACTGCGTTGTCAACAATGCATCATCAAAGGGCTAGTTTTAGATAAAAAATGTTTTTAGGATTCTTATAAAAGATATGTGTATGACCTTTTTATTAGGAATGTTTTTTCATTGTAAAAATTATTTTTCGTTTTAGCTTTTTTAAATAATAACCCCCTTATTCATAAAACTTATCAAACCTATTTTAGTTAAAATGGGGTTTGTCTCTTTCTTACACACAGAAATGACAACGTGACAGATAAAGACAAACGTTCTATAAACCTATTTTAGCTAAAATAGAGATAAAATAGGATTATGAATAAGGGGGTTAATGTTTTACATAACTATAAAAACTATACAATGTACAGATGCCAGCACATCAAGCTACCCGAAACTGTCAAATTATCCCAAACAACTTTGAACCTTATGCTTTAGCGATAAAGTTGAAAATCTATTAAATAAATTTGACAGATTGTAGGAGCTTGATGTGCTCAGTCTGTACCTATTACCCTTAGTTATTCTGTGCTATTACCAAATGCTGAAGCAGAATATTCGAGAAAGTTAAAATACCTACGCTAAACAGTTATCTCACATAAATTAATTCCCTTAAATGTGCAGTCATTAAACAGTTGACGAACACCCGTTATTTACCCACTAATCAGGGGACAACAAATACGAACTAAAATTACCGTCGCATTGACTAAAACGAATTACTTAATAACCCCAATTCCGTTGATGACCATTTATTGGAATTGGAAGGATGACGTCAATAAATTACGTGGTTATTCCGTATATTTGGACTATAAAGTGCGCGTTTGGTAAGCAAACAAGAGCATTATTCGACGCTATTACTGTTCAGTTTGAGCATTACAACCGCAATTTACTAGATACAGTCAGCAGCAAAAGTCGGTTGACACTGTCATTTTTACATGTTATTAAATTGACAACAATATTTTTCAATAAACTGCTTTTTAGCTTTTCACGTAATAGCAAAGAGTTGATATTCTAAAAATTTTTCTTCTGCTGCAAGTTTGAACAAAAATTTTTCTCAATAACTAAGATTAAAAATACTGAAGTGTTAATCGACTTTTGTAGCTGACCGTACTAAGTTATCATACATAGGTCGGTTCAGATAAGTTACTTTCATAATTCGAGCTATCGTTTTTTGTAGCTGAATTCAACAATTGATGGCTGATGCAGTGACAAAAAAAAAAAGAGTACGCTTAGGAAAGGTATTTAAAAGGCAGTGAGTAGAAACGCTGGGAGGAGAACGCCCTACAAAGACATAAGTATTAATAATGTCTATTCAAACTTATGTTTCAAATTAATATTATTTCAAGGTAAACAAATATCAACCTTATTCTAATGGAAATTAAGTTGATTTCAGAGTGACTAGCACTATTGAAAAAGTTATAAAAATGTTTGAAGTCGTGACGTAAACTGAACTTTATTGTGTAGGATTTAAAGTTATTTTTCCATAAACTCATATTTGTTTACATTTTTGACAAATAAATCGCGGATGCAGATTACATAGTGGCAGGAACTTCGACGCGCAGCCTGTTACCAATATGGATTCAGTACTTGATTCTGAAACCCCCATGTGTTAAAATTTTTCTTTGGTTATTAAAAAAAAAGTTGTCATTCCATACATTTTGATCGCAAGGGTATCGCACTTTGCTATCCGAAACTGTCAAGTTTTTCCAATCAACTTTCAGCCTTGTGCTTTAGCGATAAAGTTGAAAATCTATTAATGAAATTTGACAGATTGTAGTAGCTTGATGTGCTGGCGTCTATACCCATGACCATGGCGTGACCATGTTGGTGATGTTGAGAAAGGATTCTTCTTGATGTACATATCGAGCCATTACCGCCGATTTATAGTAAGCGACATTTTTACGAATATACATACGATTGTCATCGTAAAGATAAATTTAAAACTATGTCGTTTACTATAAAAATTGCATTTTCGTGAAGAAGTCGCTTACGATAAATAAAACGGTAATGACTCGATATGTGTGTGGTTATATGAAAAGCTATTTTTATAAAAAGTTTTAGGTCTTTTTTTGCTAACGGATTGAAACCTTCAATATGCTTGGGGATTGTCCGACTGGTTTTAGGCTCAAACAGAATCCTTATTCATAAGCTAATCACGTGGCGAGGTCGCAAGCCGAACTCGTTTGAAAAAGGCTACAGCCAAAAGTTTTTTCCCGAACGCTGAGGGATTTGGAAACATGTTTCATTCAACGCAGCATCGATGCAGTCGCTAAAACGCGTCGATACTTCGACCGAAACGCTGAGAGTAGAGAAAACGCTATTCAGCTATGCTAAAAGTTTAATCTGAGTGCCCGGCGTTAGTCTTGTTGTTCGACGGTAGTGCCGAGTTGTCATTGGCTAGTTTTGATGCCAAAGAGAATTTTATTAGGCTGTGACGTCCGATGAAGTTTCGGGTTTTCCGCACAGTTTTCATTACGTACTCGTATATGGACAAAAGAAACTTTGTCGTTGCGACTACATGCTCAAAACTTTGTAAAGATTACAGTTCAACTCTAAAACTCTCCTGCAAACAGAAATACGTAAATAAAAATGCTTTCAACTTGTTCTCAATAAACTTCAAATATTGTGCTTTGAAACATCCTCATTGTTTTATTTGTTTTGTTTCCCGGTTCTCATAAATAATGCATGCGATACCCGTTGGAAGGCAAGATGGGGAAATTATTTAAATAATGATATTGATGAATCAGGTTTACATTATCTTAAAAGTATTTGTATTTACACGCAATGTTTTATCTGTTAACCGACCTTTTAGACAAATGTCTAATGCACCTAAGAATAAACTACTTTATCGCTCTTTTCAGTAAACTAAAAAACGCTGTAAATAACAATCAACTCTAAATTCCAAATCATTAATTTGTAGATAGAGGCCACTCCTACGCACAGATTTTCCTTCGCAATTTCTTATTCCAAACAGCTATAATTTATCTTAATTTAACTTTTAGAACCCCCATTTTATCCGCCGTTAATTCTACATTGTTTTCTTACGAAAACAGAATCTTAGTCTTTCCGCGATTGTTCTAGATAACAATCTACAAAAGCATAAAGTTCGCTATCTATAATCTAATTCTCCTTTGAAAATAAAACTTACCTTTTAAACGAGGTCAATTTATAGTAGATCGAGTAATAAATTGTCTTGCTCCAAACAGTTAAAGTTTAATAATGACCCAATTAACTTAATTTAATCACAGGAACCCAAAAACCCTTGTCTCAATCAATCAATTCTGTAAAGCCTTTAGAGATTAGTTTGATGTTCAATAGCTTATGTAAACAACGGGCTAAATTAAACGTAATTCAAGTTCATCATTTGAACAGACTAACGAACTAGTCGGCAATTCTCTGAGGCATGTCTATTTTAAGCATCAATCAATCTGCGTAGCCTTTTCCAAACTATGTTGGGTTCGGCTTCTAGTCTAACCAGATGCAGCTGAAACCAGTATTTTATATGGAGCGACTGCCTATCTGACCTCCACAACCTAGTAACTGGATAACACGTTACCCCTTGGTAAGACTGGTTGTCAGACTTTTCGCTTTCTGACTACTTGCAGATTGTTTGTTCAAAATATTTCCCGACAGTAAGGCAGGGTTCATCAAATTATAAAATAATAAAAAATACCAGCAATGTATCCACTTAATTGCATATTTTCTTCCCAGAAGTTTGAAATCGGAATTTTTTTATTTTTTCTATTTATCCAACGAGGCGCGAGCATACTCGAAATTCATTGTTAACATTTTTAAACCGCTTTATGCTGGCCGAGTAAACGAACACATTGCTCTTTCGCGTATATTATTTAAGCTAGTGTTGTACTGACATACCACAGTAATTAATAATGCTCAACTTGTTAACTAGTTGCAGCTGGAAAAAAACTTTGTACCTATCGCTTCTAACAAGTTAGGATGGAGAGAACTAATCAAATTAAAAGTTTGCTTCCTGTTAGTACAAAAGTTTGGGACCACATTAACCCGACACACTAGAGTTTTTACGTGAACGCTGATATGAAAACCAATTGACTTCTTAAAGCTCGTTTAGTTTGAAGTTCAGAATTAAAGGAAATGAAGCTGTGACAAGGGTCCGGATATTGTTGGGGAGTACAAAAATAGTCTGTACTCTATTTTTGTAAAGAAGCTCAAAATGGAAAAATTCCGAGGAGAACCTTTATATTTTTAATTTTATGTCATGCTCGAAATTCGATTTCTTTATGAAAGTTTCTCCCAATATGTTTTTCTGGTCAGTCTTTAGCTTAGTCCTGTGCGGATTCCAACTGTTTACTTATATGTGGTAAAATATACATTATGGCAAGCATGATCCGAACAAGAGTTGTCTCATTTAAAATACGAAGAATATTTGAAATAAAGCAACCAACCCTTAAGCTCCAGCAAAAGTTTGCTTCAGTTAGATGCAGTTTCTACTTTATCATCCAGTCAGATTACAGCTGCACCGCTGCACCGTCTGCATACACCAAATTACATTCACCATTTACAACAACAATGTTACTAAAATATACCAAAAACAAAAGACAACGCAGTAGTGGAGATAATGCAGCATTTTATTCGACCAATCAGTGCCGTAATAACAATTACCGAAGAACAGAAACAGGGATATTCTGCACTATTTCGCCCACGGGGAGCACTTAGTACCAGAATTGCACACAGATATTGCTTCGCGGCAAATTTATGTATTAAATAGCAGCCATTGAACTAGTGGCTGAATATTACGAAACTTCTATAAGTTGGCATGAGTTTAGATTGGTTATGTCAATGTATGATTGTGAACAGCGTTAGTTCATAATCTATCTTGCGAGATTGTAAACTATCGATAAATTGTGAACTGTACCATACTGCTTACAACATAACGTATTAATTATTTTCGATAGTTTATAATATATCCATGTGAAACCGTCAAATTGTGAACGATAGATTATAAACTATGTTCATAATTATACGGTGACAGTTAGATTACTCTTATAAGTTTCATTCCGTAGAAGCACTTATATATTTCTGTTCACACTTACGACATAAATCTCACGCAGCCTCCCCGTAGTCATTTCCAATCTTGGCGGGTTATTTCTATAACAAAATGACGCGATCTTTTTGTTGTAACAACATCTCCAACTTCCCTATGAAGCGTTCCGTTGAAATGAATTCATTCTAAGCACAAACATAACATTGTAGTTGAAAATCATGTTCTCCCATACATTCCAACTGCAAAATGTAAGTTTGTCCGCCCAATATTGAGAGATGTACCATGTTATTTTAAGACCATAGACTTCTTATAGGGCCGGACAGACAGACAGACAGCCATACACACGAGTAATTCAATAAGCGTTCCGTTTTTTCATTCGTACGTAGGTAATCCTAGAAACATAAAATTAAATCTGTATAATTATATAAAATTCAGTCCTGACTGACTGATATATCAACGCACAGCCTAAACCGCTATAGTCCCAGAGATATGAAATTCGGAGGGTGTGTTCTTTGTGAAGAGTAGTTAGCCACTAAGAAAGGATTTTCCGAAATTCAACCCCTAAGAGGGTGAATGGGGGGAGGGTGAAATTTTACGCGGACGAAGTCGCGGGCAGAAGCTAGTATGATGTATAAAATATCATGCGTTATCTCAACATAGTAATGAACGTTACAATATTCAGTTAATATTTGCATAACACGCTATACAAATACCGACACACTATCAACTCTGATAGCAAACAAAAGGCACTCGACTACAAAACAGCTTCCCAGCGCTTCATCGCATTACACCGTCAACTGGTGACGTTTCGACGTTCGTCGACACAGATGTGAGCCACCTTTTCCGTGGCATACTATTTCCGAGGCATTCGGTCCCAACATTCAGTCCTTTGAGGCGAAACATTTTTCAGTATTTGACGTAGACTCAAGGGGTGGAATATGCTTCGGAATGATATTTGGAACGTAAAGTTGTTTTAGAACACGTTTGACGTATTCAATAAATGTGCGCCAAGACAGGTGTTCCGGTCAGGTATAAAACGACGAAAATCCGCCTTCAGTTTGAATGAAACTATTACATAACTATGGTGTCATTGAATTACGTGCTTGTGCAGTTAAACAGAAATTATACTTCCTTAAATGTCCTTACAATTGTAATATGTAGGCTGATCTACATAATAATAATGGCGCGCAACAATAAAATTGTCGATATAACCGCCGAGAAAGATAAACAAATCAAGTATCTTGACTTGGCTCGCGAGGTTGTCGACATGTGGGATGTTGACTCAGCGGTCATTGTGCCGATAGTCGTGACAGCCAATGGGTTAATAGCCAAGAGGCTCGACCAACACCTGAGGAGGCTCTCGTTGAACAGCTGGATAAAGGATTTGATAAGAAAGCGGTAATTCTGGACACGGCCCGCCTTGTTAGGAGGTTCCTCTCTCTCTGGAGCCCTGACCGCCGGTAGCTTGCACCCTGTTCCCGATACCGCTGGGCTACTATTTTTTTAATCTTATATTTAAAAATATAATGTAATTATGTAAATAATGAAATGAAGGAAAAATATTAACGAAGAATTTTTGTCCGTACTTTGTCTGGATGTATGTTCCGGATTGGCGCAAAAACATTATTACAACAATATTTGGCTGAATAGATTTGGATGAAATCTAGCACACTGATGGTTTATACCTACCCTGGATAAACACATACTTTTGATCCCGGTAGTATGTTCCGATGGGATATTTTCCGACATCCACGCGGGCGAAGGCGCGGGCAAAAGCTAGTTTTATGCAGGATGGCGATTTTGTTACCAGCATCCGTCAAGGGGGTGATTTCACCCGTCATTCTACACAACTTTCGCTATAAAATCAGAATTGAAAAAAAAAACATGCATCGAAATAGTCAGACTACTTTTGTATAGGAATTTGATTTTTATTTCACGACGAATGGGATTAGAGTTTCGTTGCGAAAGTTGTTTAAAATGACGGGTAGAATCGCCCCCTTGACAGATGCAGGTGAATAAATCGTCACCACATATATGTATAATTTAAAAAGTTATTCTCGCTCCCATCCAGTAAAATCATTAGTACCACTCCACCCATTTGAAATTAAATTATTGTTTACCGATGTGGTTATTTCACAAAATCCAAACGCCTTCAAAGTTCTAGAACTTTAGTTATCGATTTAATGCGTACCTGTTCGGTATCGAAAGCAAAACTTTTTACCCTGCTAATTAAACTTCAAACTTACTCCCGTGAATTTCGCTGTTTCTTCAGGATTATTTCGTAAATAAAAGAAAACTGTTTGAGAATAATCCCCCGGTTCTAATTAGTTTTTGAAACCCTATTTGATTGAATTCTAAAACAAGTTTGTTTTGTGTCAATTTTAAATGCTCATTTCGTTCGTCTATAAGGACCAATTTGCCTTTTTCATTGTTTTCTATTGTTATATTTTAAAACACGAAAACTAAATTTTAAACAAACAGATAGATCGTCAGTTGTTTCTAACGAACGATTGATGAATGGCACAAGATGAATGAGGGCTAACCTCGTAAGGTTACAAGTAATTTCAGTTGGAGACAGTATCACTACGGTTCTCCTCAGTCCCTTGTCTGCTTGATAAATTGATGTCCGACAGCTGTGATGTATTAATATCAACCTAAACATGCTGTTAACTGTCCTTGTTTCATCTCATCGAGATAGGTGACAATTTTTCCTTATGGCTTCTGGAACTGACGGCAGTACGATACGGGTAGTTTTATGGTGGGTAAATAGGGATTTCAGTCGAATACAAATGTCACTACAGAGTATGGATGTACATGAGGTAAGATTGCCCGGATATTTGTGTTGTTTTGTGCTTGTATTTTACCTCAAAGATTTACAGCAAACACGAGGAAGTTACATGAATGAAAGTCGCTGATATCTCACCCATCCATGTTTTGTTATTTTTATGTTTTAGCTTAGTATAAACGAGTGCTTTTTAAATAACTAACATAAATAAAAAAGCAAGCAACCAGAGTAAAAATCAGTTCTAAAATTTTTAAATTTTCAAGACCTCGTATGAATGTTTCTGAGAA
Organism: Amphipoea oculea; assembly: GCA_945859645.1. Lineage (NCBI taxonomy): Eukaryota > Metazoa > Arthropoda > Insecta > Lepidoptera > Noctuidae > Amphipoea > Amphipoea oculea. Next base: position 11,857,497 of record OX243876.1, read on the forward strand.
TTTAAACATACAAAGTGCCGATTTGCTTCAAACCACAAGTCTGTATATTTGCTCTGGTGTAAGCTCTTGTAATATAACAAGAAATATTCTCACTCAGAGGTATTGTAAGAGTATCATCTTACAATACCTACTTCAGTTCTCAGACTCAGACTACTCTTCTTTTGTAAAAAATGTTTATGAACCACATACCGTTTTATGGGGACATCTGCGTTGCGGAAATGGCGTTCTCTTTTTGCAAATACATGAGGTATTTTTTTTTAATTTTCCTTATTCTATAAATACGACGTATTTGATTACATAATACAGTAGCCGCGAAGGTATGTCACACGGTTATGAATTTGATATTATTTGTCACAAATGGTGTGATAAAATGGTGAATGGTGGTAGTGGTGGTGGTGATGGTGAATGGTGTGATGGTGTGTGTGGTGGTGGTGTTTGTTTGGTTTGTTTGTTGTTTGTGTGTTGTTTCTTTGTTATGGTTTGACAAATCTAATATTATGTATGTAGCGTGTATGTGAAGGTATAGGGTGCTATACGGCATAAACTACTAAACCGATTTAAACTAGTAAGTTTTCGTTGAATAACTCTTGATTTCGAGGATGTCCTCGGTCTCATGACGTCACCGGAAATTCAATATGGACGGCGCTACACATTATGAAGCTACATTCATTTTAGATTTTTTTTCTCCGCATTCCAATTTTACTATTTTCCCCAATTTTCCATTCCCATCTTCAAAATTTCACATTTATGTTTAAATATTTTAACTGTATGCAGCATATTGTTATATACCTACATACCCGACCCCTATGTTCACAAGGCTAAAGAGCTTAGCCGTGCTCCAAGAGCAACCCACACATTAGACAATGGACCACGTCGTGGCCTGGCCATTGATTGGCCTAAAAGGGATGTAGTGTTGCGTCACGGTTTCATCACGTTTTAAGAATGACTAGCACTTAGTATAGAGGACATTTTTTGTGAAATCTTTTTTTTATTGAGCTTTTGATGTCAATTTACTACCTAAATAAAACTGGAAAGAGGAAGCGCAGAATCGCGAAATATGGATAGATTGGAGCGAGGCCTTTGTCCAGACATTGGATGAAAAATAAATAAAGTATAGGTAGGTACAGTCAGCCCCGAAAAGATGTATACACGGACAAGGAACCATTTGATTGTCTACAACCATTGTTCCATAATATTGTATCCACTGTACAGGTACAAAACATAGTAGGTATACATAATATTATTTTACCAAAATAAAGATACAATAAATTAATTAGTGTAATTCGTTTTAAATTCGTTTTCTTTAATTAGTTTTTATTAATGGTACGAGAACAAAATATCCCTTTTACATAATATTTTGCATTCCTATAAACTATTCTAGGAATTCATAATTAAAATTAAAAAACCCGTTTTTATAACTGAATTTTTCATCTCTTTTTGCAAAGTTTTAATGAAAATTTCACAGACACTAACTAAGACAAATGACGTCGGAATCTAGGTTCGATTTAATTTCATCTAAATGCCTACAAGCCCTAATACTCTTAATCCTTGTTAGATGGTTGTATAGAAAACTAACTTCTGACTTTTTTGGCTTTTGACTTCTTCTATTTGTCTGTGTGAAATTTCTTGTTCCCGACCCACCCCGTCCAATCGCATCACTTCGTTTTTATTCCGCGTTATTTTTTTTTTGCTCGGCTCCTAAGGGTCATGGCGTGATGTTAAGCCTTCCTTAAGAATTGGGCTATCAAATGCAAAAATCAAATCAGATCCGACTGGTAGTTCCAGAGATTAACCTCTACATACATACTTACAAAAAAAAAATGATAATGTTATTATAGAAAAACAGTACCAAGATTTATATACGTCATTAAACAAATAAGAGAGAGTCAGGTGGACAATTAATAATGTGTTACATTTCCATCTTTTTCAAACGAATGATACAAGGAGAATAATGACATGAGAACTACCTACGCAAGCCTGGCAGGTAACAGGATGCATCGAAACTAACAAATTGAGCCTATTTACGACCCTAGGGGGAAACAATGCTTTAATCACTAGGCAAGCCGCAACAGGATGTCACAGGGTCGCAACGTCCTGTCTTAGGCATTTACCTTCTTCCGTGAAAATGCAACACTATTACCAAAAGGGCTATATAAGACATTCGGCGCTGATTGACTTTGTGTCTTTATCAATGCGTTTAGTCACGGTTGCCAAACTGCACATTTCAGCAATAGCTTTGATACTGCATCGCGTTTCATCAAGCAGTGGCATCGAGCGCGGACTGAGGCTTTCAGTCGCAGTATCGAGAACGAGAAGCGACTATAGTGCGGCCGACAAGAGAATGTATTTTTGACACCTGTCAGATTCATACAAACGAACACGTGATTTGTGGTTTTGATCTTTATTAGCTACTAGAATTGTCGCACTGACAGTTCAGGAACGCATTCTTTCGATGGCCGGTCTGTAACCGCTGATCGTCGATTCTTCATTTGCCAAGGCAAGTATCCAAAAATAACTTTAATTTTGGAAGTCGGTGTCGTTGGTTCCGCATTTTCGTTTTTTGATACCGAATTCCAAAATTAATGTTTTTTTATCATTTTTTTGTAAAAAAAAAATATTTTTCACTTTTTAGTTGTACCTATCCCACACAAATTCAATTAACACTAGTGCATTGAAGAATTGAAGACACCGACTAGAAAAATCTTAAAAATGCGCATAGAAATGCCGGAGGTGCAGTACATTTATGCATATAACTTCGTGCATAAAAATAATGACCTAATGTATTATATACTAAAACCTTTCTGAAAGTATGTAGATCACATTAATAAAGGAATGATCAAAATCGGTTCATTGGTTTTTGAGAAAATAGCGGACGTATAAACATAAATACATACATACATACTTTTTTGAAGTCGGTTAAAAACACCACAATAGTTTATTAGTTTTAGCTCACGGTGAAAGGACTTGCGTCCAAACATTTACGACATACCTTAGCCCATACTCAATTTATGTACCTAAGTATAGATATAGTTTATTTTTATACCTAATATGTAAGTAGCAATAGTTATGGGTCCAAGTACGGTATTATTGCCTCTACATATATTTTACTTTCGTTTTACTGCAGTATGATAGGCTCTCTATAAAACAAGAAATATCGGCCGGCGAAAGCTTATAAAATATGAGCCTGCTAAACCAATAAAATACAGGCGTTATACTACGTTTCGACCTAAATTTATAAAAATCTTACTTCATGATAGAAAGTAACAAATTATATTTTTACCATCAGATTTTAGATGATAACTTCAAGTATCATGTGTCTTGAAAGCACTAAGCTGCGTGATCGACACACTGAAAAAAATAAGCAGTAAATAAAAATGAAAAAACATTGATCTGAACTGCTTTAAACAGTTTCATATGAGCCTAACGTTCAAAACAGTATTTTTTACTAATCCGAAACAAAGCTAAATGTTACCGTCATGACAGTAAACTAACGTTTTAAGTAGCTAAAAGGTCACAAAATTAACTGTTTTATTCATTTGGTGATATCGTTCAAACCATTGAATTTTACTTACATTATAGTAATGGTGGTTTTCCTTTTTTTTTTTGTTTTTTCAGTAAATTGCATGTTCAATCATTAAAAGTTACTGTTTTGTCTTTTAATGTTTTACAAACATTTCTTCTTACTGTACAAAGTCAGTAACTCTTAATTAAATCGCTTTAATGTGGTGTAGTAATAAATTATTTTTTTCAGTGCAGGCATACTGTAACCATACATTCAGCACATGAGTCTAAACCTCCGACCCGTAGAAAATTTTCAGCTTTTATATACAAAAGTGCAATACCTACACGATCAAAATGTATGGAATAGTTGTTTGGTTCAGAATCATATATTATACTGAATCCATGTTAAGAGGTTGTGCGTCCGATGTCCCTAACACCCTGTTTAGTCAGTTAGGTACAATAATATTATCATAATCATCATATTGTGATGTCATTGCTGTAATTATAACAATTCTTCCTTAAGATTAACTCTTGTCAAAAATACCATTAATTAATATAATATCATTCTATTGTGTATGAGCCATTTTATTCATCTTTCTTTTAACAAACTACTGTAATTAGTTCTAGCATTGTTTGAGAAGCTAATGCTTAAAACACAAAATCTTATTTAACTTGTATTCTCCTTTCCATTTCTTTATTTACAGTTTAGTTCGAAGTAAAAGGTTATAAATGTAAATCTTTTTTAGCTTTTTGGCCTTAAAAATAAAGTGGACTCCGAAATAACTCATTACTGGAGTGGATATCATCTAAATGAAAAGTTTTCGGCCCCTAAAAACCTTAATTTCTTTGTAAGTGGCAATAGAAGAGCTCTTCGAACTTTTTAGATGAAAAAAATGTTTATAAAAAGTTACATAAAAGTTACTTTATGATGGAAGTGGATAGTTCATTTTGCGAAGTTAGATTTATTGTGTTGAGTTATAAAAGTTTATGTAATATTTTTATTGAATGCATTACAAGAACCTTCAAAAGTATAATCACGTTTCTAACTTTCGCAAGACACTCAAGTGGCTTCCTATTCAACGTCACGGGAATTCTCGGATATTGTTTACAACCCTAAAATGCCAACCTATCTGCGGGAACTTTTTTTCTAAGCTTGACTTTTCGATGCACCTTGCAGGTCGCATCTTAGACATCTCCTTAAATCCCCTCCCCACTCTACCAACTTCTACTCCTTCACTGTGCACGCGGTTAGGTTGTGGAATCATTTCCGCCTGACATTCGGTACCGCCAAATTCTTGCACTCACACTCTTGCTTTCATTTTTCTTAAGTGAAAGAACACCATCCTTCCTCTTCGTCATAGTTGCATACTTGTTTTGTTATGTTGTTGCATGTTGTTGTTGTTATTCGCGACTCCTGAGCGTGGGGTCCTGGGTTCGATTCCCGGGTCGGGCAAAGTGTTATTGAGTTTTTCCATTACGAACTTCTTAGTAACAGTCCGGAGTTTGGAAGTTGGCGGCGTGATACCTCCGTGTCTCGGAAAGCACAAGACCAATGGCTTAACGTAGCCGTTGGTCCTGCACCTGATACGACCGGAGAGAGCTCCGGTCGTGTCGGATTGCCGTCCCATCGGACTGTGAGAATGAGGGAAGAGGGATTGTACCTGTGTCTGCGCGCACTTGTGCAGTATAATATCTCCCGCGCCGAAGCCTAGTCTCCGTTGAGATTGTCCGCCGTGGCTGAAATACGGTCTGGAGGACTTTGTTTAGTTGCATAATTATTTATTTTATATTTAAATTACATTTGTATTTATTTGTATAGTTAGTTAGTCATTGAATTTAGTACCTACTTAGTGTAAATAGTTAGTTGTGTTAAAGTTAGTAAAGACTTTAAATTACATTAAAATTTATTTATATTGTAGTGATATTTATTTTAGAAGAATGTAAGTATATGCTCATATTATATGTTTCTAGTTAAATTACTCTTACACAAGATGTCTACATCTCTTTTAGGAAAGTAGATAAAAAATAATATCAAGCAAATACATATACATATATAAAGCAAGTATACAGGAAGAGATTTTTGTGTGTACATAAGGGCCTATGTACACTACGTTTTTTAAAACATACAAACGCGCGTTTGTATCGCTACAAGCGCAAACAAACTGCTATGTGCAATGAAAAACGCGCTGTGGGTGGTTAAATAAAACTCAGATAGTGATACTAGTTCGGCTTTGCGGACAGGTAGCTTTATCTAAAAACTTTCATCTGTAGATGTTTATGAGTTAGCATTAAATAATTACGCGTCTTGATTAAAAATAAACCAGCACATATATACCTACCTATAGCAATGTTCATAATCTCAGATAATTTATATTCCATCGCCACTTAATCAGTTATTTACTTTAGTGAAATGTATTCTAAGTTGATTTTTGAGTGAACATTTGTAACAAAAAGGTCCTAATAAGTTTTTGGCTTCAATGGAATTTGAAATTTGTTAAGTATGACATTCAGTTTGTTGCTCCATAACTTAAAAATTATCTCAAATTCTTAATTCAAATATACATGACATCGTTCATCAAAGTGAATAAATGGACGAAAGAAAAGTTCATTTTTGTGCTTTCGTAATTTCCTTACATTCACATTAGCATTAATGAACCAACTGGCTTTTTCAATGGAATAAGGATTATAAAATGATCCGTTATTCCTCATAATGCTCTCGGAAGTGGTGTTTTAAATCCCGTATTTTATGTCGTTTACGTATTTCGAATGCTTGATTTTTACTGTCATGATTTTATGTGCCTCTATTCAATGTAACTTTTGTCCCGTTGTAACGTTCAATCTAATACTACACTATCTGATGAAAAAATTTGTTTGTTTGTATGTAAGGTGTAATCTCCCGAACTACCAGTCAGAATTGAAAAAATATTTTTTCACGCTAGGGCCCTAAGGAGCCGAGTAAAATGAAAAAAAAAACAATAAGCGAAAACAAAGTACTAGCGCTGGTAGCGGGGGTGACGGTACGATGCGACGGGAAGGGTCTTTGGTCAACTGGACCCACTCGAACTGGAACCGCGGGTCCAGTCGACCAAGTTAAATTTTGAATTGGTCGACTGGACCCGCTGTCAGGTAACAACAAATTTCACGCAGACAAGGTTACGAGCAGAAGCTAGTAAGTAATTAATAAGAAAATTATATAGACCGTATGTACAGCCAGGCGCTGTCAAACAAAGAAAATCTGACTCGAATTTAACAACAAATGACACCTAGTACCTAATACCCAATTCTACCTCAAACAATAAGCTAACCTGCATTTTTTGAAAACTAAAATCCTTGGACACCAGTTTTAATAAAAATACAAAAATAAGATGCCATTTCAAAATACAAAAATACATTCAATATTCGAGAATAGAAATCCCAACCTTACGTTTTCCTGAGTAGTTTCGTGTCCATGCGCTCCTCTGATTGCATCACGTCCAATGTTACCCCTCTCATATCCAGCTTCCCTTAGAAGTAATAGCGAATGGAAAGGTTTTCCGGTAAGAAAGGACGCGTGCAGCCAATGAAATGTGTTTATGTATTGCTTTATGCTGATTTGGAGGAGAGAAGACTCCCTGGCTATGTTGGAGTAAGGTAAGAATTTGCCTTTAAACGAGGGGTTTTTTGAATTTGCCTATTTCTATTATTAGTCGAATTAGTGAATTTTTTGCAAGACCTAAGTCTTGAAAAAAATATTTGTCATTGATACATCCTTGTTTTAGGAAAATTATCCGTTCAAAACACGATAGTTTGAAATTTTGTCGATAAAAAAATAAGTAATCATTTTAGTTCACTACACAGTACACAGTAGGTACCATTAAATGTAAACATAGGGGAAAAAAATCAAACCTTTGAGAAATTGTTGATCAACTGCAAATATGTTATACTGTAGCATGGATTTCCCGCGAAATGGTCTGCGGCGCATCGTAAATAAATAGGTACGTCGCGCTGCGTTTGGGAGTGACGGAGGTAGCGTTTCAAAGGCAGGCTACAGGCTCGGAAAACTCGCCTTCAAATATCAAAACATTTACCCCAGATATACTGTCTATCTTAACTTTACTTGAATGTATAGATTCCCCTTTTCACTGATTTATTTAAGTCTCCAGAGAATGGGGTTGGTGTTCGTAGCTAGTACATCTTGCAACAACTGTCCGTGGGCCTTAAACAGAACAAATATAAACTATGGTACAGTCAGCTTCAGAGAAAAGGAACCCCCTTTGGTAATGACTTCAAGAAGTCTTGGGGTGGTTCCTTTGGCGCTGACTGTACATGCAAGATATTTTTACCCAGTTTCCTGTACATTATTACATTTTCAATACAGGGTGGTAGGGACATCGATTCGCAACCTGTTACTCTGGATTCAGTACATGACTCTGAACCCCGTTGCGTTGAAACTTTTCGTCGTTTGTTCTAGACATTTTGACCGCGTAGGTATCGCACTTTTTATTGATAACCAACGAAAAATTTCTTGGGGATTCAAGGTGACAGTTTGCGCGTCGATGCTACCCTGTATACCTAGTTTATTTTAGTAACAAACACGTCACATACGGCATATACGGAACTAAGATTAAAAATTCACTGTCAAATTGATAGAGAGAGATCTTCTAATCCTACCCTATCCTAGTGTTGTAAACTGACATCTACCATCCTCATCATCTGCCTAGCCTTTTGGCCGACTTTGTTGGGGCCGGCTTCCAGCCTAACCAGATGCAGTTGAATACCAGTATTTTACATGGAGCGACTGCCCATCTGACCTCCACAATCCAGTTATTGGGTAAAACGATACCCCTTGGGAAGACTGGTTGTCCGACTTTCGGGCTTCTGACGACCCGTAACGTGTCAAAGATCCACGAATGACAGCCGGGACAAACGGCTTAACGTGCTTTCCGAGGCACGGAGAAGTCTTGGTATGTAAAGATGGTCACCCATCTACGGACCAACCACGGCAAGCGTAGCTTAACTTCATCGATCGACCCGTGCGGCAGCCACAAGCCCACTGACACCTACCAAGAGTGGTAATCTAATTAAGACGTCACAAAAATTTGGTTACAGCAACTATTTTTGTTTTCGTCCAAAGAAAATATAGGGGAATATATACAATTGTTAAAAACCCCCGTAAGTATTCGCAGGCACGTTAAATGATTATGAAAGCAAGCGCGCTTTCATTTGTTACCGCGGAATGTCGTGCGAATTGCGCTGTTGAGCGTAAGTATGCGTAACTCAGTCGTCGCAATAAATATTTTTGACGTTTAAAATGTTGGCAACATTACGCTGCGTACGCGATCTTTTGTTTTGTTTGAGCATGTTTAATGTGTTTTTACTGGGCCTCTAAAAGTAGCGGTAAAGTGGGTTTTTGAAGTGAAAACTTCTTCAGGCGCGTTGGGCCATTTTTTGAGATGGGAAAAAACCATTGAATTCGCGCCACTGTTACCGTAAGCGACACCGCTTCGGATGTGTTCGGCTGTCCTCGGGATGTACTCGGTTTTAATGTATATCCGATATCTCAGTGAGTGATGGCAAAGTATTCTGTTTGTGTTTTGTTTTCACTTCTGTCGGCACTCCCGTAGTGCCATTGTTTTTTTTTTTTTATGTATTGTAATTTTCTTTATTTACGTTTATGGTATTGACTTTTTTGCCATGAGTATTGTAGTGTTTTGTTTCCTGACACAAAAGAAACAGTAGTAAGTTAAAAGTCCTACCACGAACCAATGCATTTTAGGCTTGTTAAGAAACTGAGTAAATACGATTTAATTTCAAACGGGAATTTCAATCACGTAATACCTAGTGGGTCAAGAAATTCGCAGACAACGCGACCCGGGCCTGATTTCAAACGTGTAAGTATTTCAAGTGTTTATCAAAGACTATAGTGACCCTCCGGGGATTCATCCTCACCCTTCACGACTCAAGTACCTTTAGGGAGGGCGCCCACGAGCAACTTAGTTGCCCACCAACTTTTTGTCTCCTGTCGCTGTGTCCTCGCCGAGATTTAAACGATGCGTACTCGGGAGCAACAGCAACGCTACTTTTTTTTGTAAAATTATCGGTTGAGCGGCAACTGGCTAGCCGGCAAGGGCAACTATTTTGTCGCCATGCGCACACTTGCACTGCAACAGAACTAACAGACGGGCGACAGTTGCGTCCAAACCCGCAGACAAAAATATCTCCCAGCTGTTGCGTCGCTACATGTGCGCGCTTTCATACAAACCCGTTGACTTGACGTGAGAGACAAATTAGTTGCGGAGACAAAAGTTGCTCGTTTGCGGCGCCCTCCCTCAGACATGATTCTATCAAATATTTGCAAGTCAACCGTTATTCATCCATATTTATTAATAAAATAAATCTTTTTATTAATTCCTAAAGAAAATCAATGTAAGATTGCTCGTTATAACTTTTACCGAAAACCTCACTGGTTTTTCCAACTTTTCAATGAATAGAATTTTTTTAATAAAATTGGTCATAAATTATAGGAGCTACTCGTATGAGCCTGATGTAAATGTAGATTAGAGGACGAACGGGCAAGTAGGACATAATTCTGAATTTTATTCATAAAAAAAATCTTTGTAGGTAACTAAATTGAATGAGTTCTTTCTTTGGCTTCACAACTCCGGATACACAATAATATAAACCTTTACAGCCATTTCACCCTCTTGTAAGAGTCAGTGAAGGAGAAGGGTTGCCTAAGAGCCTGTGATGGACTGGCAACCTGTTACTGCTGCATTTAGCTTTAAGTTATATTGTATACAGCACTCGGGTTGTTAACACCCCTTAACTTTTGTTCAGAGGGTTATTGGGAAATTTCATTTTACGAAGGAATTACAGGATTGTCAAGAAATATGCTGTCACCACAAATTTGCGCCAAATATTCTACTAAACTAATTGAAACCTATGCGTATAGTAAAATTGGCAAAATTCCTCGCATCAAGGAAATTGTATCCGTCCCAAGTAATTACGGCAAACAAAGTAACCTTTGGGTTTATCCCTCAAATATTTTGATGGACTGTACGCTTCATTTGCTGGGTAATGTATTTCGCGAAATGGAAACCCTCTAAAGCATATTAGGCATAATTCGAGATGAAAATTTACATAACATTTTGTACGCAGCAGTTTTAATGCAAATAAAATTCCATATCTATATTATTTTAAAAGCTAAAGAGATTAGTTGTTTTAACGCGCTTAATAACTTTGGAACTACCGGATTAAAAAAAAAATATATTTTTGCATTTGATATCCCAATTCTTGACGAAGGGTATTTAATACTATATAGAATATAGGTACTACATGGAATAGGCTATTTAACATCACGCTAAAACCCTTAGGAGTCGAGCAAAAAGAACGGAAGTCAGAAAGAACGCTATGCGAAAACGAAGTACCTAATAGCGCGGACGGGCAATGCGATGGCGACGGGGTGGGTCGGGGAAACACGAAATTTTACGTGAACAAAGTCACGGGCAGAAGCTAGTCGCACTATAATTTACATTAAATTCGGTGTAACATTAGCAAAAGTATAGCGGAATTTGTTCATATTTGCACTGGAGGATAACTCTAACATGCCATTTTCCATATGTAAATAATATAAGTAAACCAGTTTAAAATAAATACACAGTTTAGAAATAGTTAATAGGTAAAATAAATAAATTAATGAATACTGTGTTGCTCGAAAATATATACAAACGAAAAAAGCCTGTAGTTATGTTAGGTATTTAATTATACCCGCTAATAATACATACCATAGTTTTAAGCCGAAACTATAGAGGGTAGTTAAGAGAACTCTCTGTTGTAAAAAAGGGTCCGTCAAACTGCGTTAAATTAGGATGGATTAGTAGCAACGGGTAAATTTCTCACATCAGTAATTTTAGGTTATGTTTACAAAATGATTTTGGACTACGTAAATAATTGAGGTTTGGCATACTGGGCTGTCACTAACTACTCTAGTCACTAAAAATATTAAAGTTTCTAACTCGGTATACTTCAATCCGGCAACAACTGCTACATTCATACCATACCCTTTGCCTACGCTAGCGCCATTTTGGAGGGTTTTTGAACTGTTATTTACTGCTTAGAGCTTTTTCAACTTTCTCAACTTTCTCCCCATATGAGTCGGTTCTCCTTACCTCTACCCTCCATAGCCGAAACATTCTAAAAGGTAACAATAATAACTCTGAAACATTTTGAATGGACAAAACACATTCTTTATAAAAACTTTTTAACAAAAAAATTAAACCTCCGAAAAAACTGAAAAGCAAAAAATAAAAACATTTTTTATTTTACCTTAATAAATAAGTTTTAAACTAATGCAAGTATACCTAAGTAATTTTGAGTCGGCGCCAAACAAGCAACTTAATATCGTTGCGAGTGGTCGTGCGGAGAGCGCATTTTTTGTTTGGAATGTTATATTTATCGCTGGAGATTTCACGTTGCATTATTAATTTGATTTGGTTATTTCTTTAAATTTAAGGTAAATTAGTGATCTTTGTTCATTGATTGCTTGGCGCCGACTCAAAATTTCTTAGGTATACTTGCATTAGTTTAAAACTTATTTATTAAGGTAAAATAAAAAATGTTTTTATTTTTTGCTTTTCAGTTTTTTCGGAGGTTTAATTTTTTTGTTAAAAAGTTTTTATTTTATAATTTTTTGAGGCTATAATTTACTAATTACTACATGCTTAATTTTTTATTACTTTTAAATTAGCTACCTACCCTACTTTAGATATTAACTGTTATATAATCTTAATTTAATTATTATTTTTTGTATAATAAAATACTTAAAAAAAACAGGCTTTATAAAGCTCAGCATTAAAATCTGTGAATGAACAATAAATCACCGCTATTTTCCCACCCTTAGGGTAGGATTTTTTTTTCCAAATTTACATGGGACCAACTTCGAGGTATGCCCTATCCAATAAAAAAAGAATTATCAAAATCGGACTACTCTGTGAAAAGTTATGCGTGCTCATACATTACAATCAGTGAGTGAACAATCAATCATCCCCTGTTTTCCTACCCTTAGGGTTGGATTTTCTTTTCCAAATTTATATGGGACCAACTTCGGGGTATATCCTTTCCAATAGAAAAAGAATTACCAAAATCGGACTGCTCTGTAAAAAGTTATGCGTGATCATACATAAAAAAAAAAAAAAAAAAAAAAAAATATACGCGTCGAATTGATAACCTCCTCCGTTTTTTTTCGTCGGTTAAAAAGCAGAAAAACATACAACAAAAATAAACGCACGTTGAAGCTATTTCAGGAAATGTGGCGCGGACATTTCTTTTTGTTGCCAGTCGTAATTAAATTTTGTGACGTCAACGCTCGTTTTCTAAATTCGAAAAAGCTATCAGTTAGTTGTTTTTGCAGTAGGTAGGTTTGAAATGTGAAATAAGAACTTGAACACATTTAGCTATTTTAACTGAAAAATATGTTCTTCATATTTTCCGATGAACCGTAAATCCATTAATGCTGTTGAATACTCGTTAAAAGTATCGGGAATTGATCACAACGAGCTCAAAGGATAAACTCCTTTCGAAGTGAGAGTTATTTATTATAAAGGGATTTACATGATTTGTAAAGTTGCAAATAAATCCTTGTTAAAGTATATATAAGCAGGGTATGAAACATTTATAATCAATGGTTTTAGTCTTATTCCTGAATCACTGCGAAAGAAAATATTTATGTGATTTGACTGTGATAACAGCTCTTTGTTTTTTTTTTTGTAAGTACGTACGGTCGAACAAGCCATTTGGTAAACAGGCAAAAATATTCATCTTTCCACTACACAGCAAATATTTAGTTTTATTTTGTGCGTTATAACTTTTTCAGCTTATGGCATCCTTAATTGAATAGAGTGGTATAAAAGAATTGACTAACTCAGCACACTATTGTTTAAAAGTAGTTGCAAGTTAGCTGCCTGTATACCAAATAGCTTGTTCGACCGTACTGTAGGCCGTACGTCAGAGGTAACAAAACCAGTATTAGCTGGTCTCGCATTCTACTGAAACTTCGTACTACGCTGGACCAGCTCAAGGTTCAAAGTGGTACCACCGACTGTACCTACCGCTATTGAGCTATCGCGTGTCCGACTCTCAGGCATGCAACAATATGTTTTTCAAACATATGAACATCATTTATCACTGACTTCAAAAATGAGAGGGGTCGTGAGAAAACCGACACATTCGCAGTAAAGTAATAGGTAAGGCTACCTTCAGAGCATGAATAACAGTAGTATACTATCGATTCTCTAACGTTAAAGGTGATTGGCAAATTTATTGAAGAAAAGCGTGTGTACCTTAAGAAGTTGCGGAAAACTAAACGCCCCCAGACGTAACGTAATCATAGCATAATGAGCCTATAATATTCCCACTGCTGGGATACAGTCTCGGTGAGAGGAAGTGACCCGTAAACCACCACGTGCGCCCAGTGCGGGTTAGTAGATGTCAAGTCTTCAAATTTTTGATTATAGTACATGCCGGATTCCTCACCATGTTTTCCTCCACCTTTTTGAGAGCAGTGGTAAAATAATTTACACAAAGTTAAGCGCCTGTCTAGGTTCGAACCTACGACCTGTACCTCGTAAGTCGCGGCGGTTATCACTGAGCCACCACTGCTCCCCCAGATCCAATAACAATAAAACTTCTACTCGTGTGTTTCGTTCAGTGTCCTTCAACCGATTAAGTTAATATTTGACACACCTATTAACGAGCCGCAAGAAAATTAAATTAGTAAAGTAAAGAAAAAATATAGTAAGTGGTAACGGTCGCGACTTACGAGTTGTAGGTCGTAGGTTCGAACCCAGACAAGCGCTTTACTTTGTGTAAATTATTTCATCACCACTGCTCTCAAAACGGTGAAGGAAAACATCGTGAGGAAACCGGCATATCCTAGAACCAAAAATTCGAAGTCATGTGACATCTACCAACCCGCACTGGGCCCGCGTGGTAGATTACGGCCCGCTCCCTCTCACAGAGAGGAGGCCTGTGTCCCAGCAGTGGGAACATTATAGGCTGATTATGTAAAGAAAAAATATTGGTTAAAAAGTATTAATAAAACTTGACACCTGAGACTATAATTGGTTAAAACAAGCAATGAATAATAAAAGGCAATTAGATTATCTTATAAAAGAATATCAATATAGGTAATCTTAGAGATAGCTCTTCACTTAGCAAACTTTACGCATTTCGTGTAATCATAAAAAAGTTTTCACAAGCTATAATCAAGTTACGTAAGCAGTTTATAGAATCCATTAAATACTCAAGATCAAAAAAAAAATCCTGTTTCTAAGCACCTCTGCAAATTTTTATCAAAGCTTATCTTATTAAAAAGTTTGTGTGGTATACCAACATTTTTCGCCGGCCAGCATCAAAGTTTTACCTATCTTAATTTTTGAAATGCCTTCTTTTGCTTTTATTTAAGGTACCTTTGGTGAATGAAATGTTTGGCCAAAAGACGAGGTGTTACTGGCCACTTACAGGATACCTGGGGTTCAGTTTTGTTTTTTAACTAGCTGACCCGGTGAACTTCGTACCGCCCCGCCAACCGCTCTGCCCCCGCCTTTTAAATCTCTGATACCTTCTATGATATTCATTTCAATGACATCCTGTAAAGGGCAATTTTGATCTAACTAATATGCACAACGCATCTAATGTATTTAATTAGATAAGGAATAATACTGTATTGTTTAAAATAGCTTGGTAAATAACCCATAATTTTTTTTTAAATATTATGTAAAATATGAAAATGGTTACTGTGGGTTATCCTTAGGAGGTAAACATAATACCATTGCGGATTTTTTTATTGATCTTTTTAAGATATACAATTCTGTAGTACATTAATATGATCTATCTCGTAAGGTTAAGCCAGGCGTTTGCAATGTAAGCGCACAAAAATATGTTTGTTACGACATCACTTTATAAATCTTTGAATATCTCGGCTTTTCTCTACAATAATATGCATTTATTATACATATAAACCTTCCTCTTGAATCACTCTATCTATTGCTGAAAACTGCATTAAAATCCGTTGCGAAGTTTAAAAGATCTAAGCTTACAGACAACGGGAGCGATTTTGTTTTATACTATGTAAAGGAGAATTTTGTAATGGAAAATCCCGGAAAGGGTAACGTTTCATCCGCGGATGAAATATTTTGCGGATGAGTAGTCACCTAAGTCAAATAAACTACGACTTGAGACTAATAAATTATTCCGAACATTAAATATTGAATTATATCGCATCTTCATAAATTATTTTGATTAAAGTCCTTTCCTATTTTACAGGCCGATTTATAGCCAAGATTTTTCCAATCGTTTTCTAACGAATTTTTTAAAGAAAATTTCATCATTTCCTCCTTCACGAAGTACGGTAATGAAATTCGGGTGGTAGGTAATAGAAATGTTATTGATGCGAATACGAATGAGACGTCAGGAAACAAACTGAACCGGACGGAGGAGATAAATATTTATTGATTATTTCTATTACAACGGAGGAAGAGACAAAAGAAAGGTATTTCTATGCAAAGGACTGTCTGTTCCGAATTAATGGGACGTTTTATAGTGTCGCAGACATTTGCATGGAGATCTTTGATGTAGATAGTTAAAATATCCTATTTGCATACTAATGCTGCGTTCGACGACCTCTATTAGTACTTCATTTAAGTTGTCACAATGTTAACTGATCCCATTTACTTTGCGAAAATAGTACCTATTTGTTCGTACAATGGGTGACTTGCTTACAGTTAAGCGGGGGAGAAAAAACAACTAATACTGTAATCAATCACACACACATTTTGTAAGTTCTTAATCATTAATTACAACTTTCCAGAATAATTTATATCCAGTGTAACGATAACTACCAACAAAGTTCGACGTAACATTGAAGTAATTCTCCCATTCAATCATTGAACACTTCTGAGAGGGCATAATTAATTAACCCCCTTCTCTTCATTGATAGCCGAACCACTGAAATAATCATAACTTAGTTCAGTCTTTCAAAGCATAATATACTAATATCAAAGTAAGTACTTAATACTTACTCCTAATAGAAGAACAGTGAGCGACCGCTTCGTCCAAAGTCTGAGTCTGGTTTAATAAGTTTGGACAGAGATTAATATAAGCCTTAAGAAAGCTATCGAAAAGGCTAACAACGAGTTACAGTTGTCAGAGTTTTAGGAATAATTCAATTTTGTACTTCAAATTCTACACGCTGATGTAACATAAATCAATCTCGTTGGATCCCCCTTCAGTGTTGAAACTTTTGAGCTTGAACTCCTAACAAACTTTTCGCAAATGCAAGAATACACAAAACGACGTTAAGAGGATGGAGTCGCGTTACGTCTCTACGCGTAACGTCCGTTTATGGCCGTATTGTATTCTTGAAGGTGACTTTTTCTCGGATCAGTCCCATTACAGCCGTTTTCTACCTAAAAGTGCACTCAACGCCAAAAGTGCTTATGCCAAAAGTGCTGTGATTAGAAAAAAATCATAGATCATATTAACATATTGTAAAGCATGGTACTAGGCGAGCAGACTTATCAGGAGATACTTTTTGTCGCCCACACACGCACATTTTTCTAGGTGTAAGTATGTTTGTCCACGCATGTCTCCGAAACTTCTTCCGAACTTTTTTCTTTCTTTCTTTTCTTAAACTATTAATCGAAGTACAGCCTTTTCCAAAAAAAAATAAACATAACGTAACATCACGCCTGAATCCCACGAAGGTTTGGACAGAGATGTTTCCTGTAGTACCATCCACATTTTGCCAGTTTATTTAAGTCCCACGTAAGGGGCGAGCCTATTGCCAAATTGAAATATGTTTATCAAAATTGGATCAAACATAATAATGAACATTTCCGCGTTTATCGCATCAAATCTAATTCAATCGCAGTAAGATGGAGGCCCAATTTACTCAATATCTGCCTGGCATATCTCGAGTATTCCTTACAATTTGACTTCCTCGAGCCAGCGGCATTGTACGCATACTCTTTAGCGTCGAGTGGATGATTCTTTTATTATCAAAATACCCTTGATTCAAATGGCCTCTTCCAGGGCTCTCGTCACAAAACGAGGGCATTCGAAAAGCAAATAAAATGTGCTCCCTTTTCACGAATTGTGATTTACATAATGTTTTTTGCTTAGAAGCGGGATTTCGATATAAAAAGGTATATTTGATATAATAATGTGTGGCGTCGACGTTTACCAACATTTCGTTCATGGGTTCCTGAGACATCCTATATCCCTATTTATAAAGTTTTATACGTGATTTTTAATGAAGCCCGAAATGACAATGCAAAAGCCGCATTGAGAACAGTACCGAAATATGGTAATTATAGTTATCTGAGGACTGAGCACGCTGAGTCCCACCCCAGCAAACGAAATATTACGAACATTTGATTTGGACTTCTGTTTGAGTTAATCTCCCGAGTTGATTGTAATGAAATTTCCTTCAGAGCAAACGTGTATCTAACTACGTTATGAAGCAAACGTGGCCTAGTTAGACACCCGTTTGTTCTTCGGCTTTATATTTTGAATCAGAGCTTCAATGTGCAGATTTGTATGCAGCATGTTTACTGAAAACATTATAAAGTCCCGCAAACTGTGCCTGTTGCTCTTTCTGGGTACTTTTTTTAATTTTAAGATTTCTAGAGATATTGACCAGATACTACGTGTAGACTCCACATCGAAAACTAATATTAAATTCTACTTTAGCGGGATCAACGTACCAACCCAACACCTAAGGCTTTTGCATTTTTGTATGAGTAAGTAGAACAATTTATAAAAGAAAACATTGCTTAAAATATAAGACAAAAATCCCTCAAGGTAAATACCTCATTAATCTCACACGTTGCGAGATATTGTTCGCTCATTGTGTCCGTACAAGCGAGGCTCCCGGCGGCTCCCGGCTCCGTATTAGTGCAAACGACGGAATCCTAAGCCAGGACACCGCGAGCACAACGGAACCCCGCTTGTTCACTTGAACATTCATCACTGTCAACCGGCTAAACAGATAACTACCAAAGTGATGTATGGAGTGAATTCACTGTGAAACAAGGCCGGTCTGAATTGACGTGCGCACTGAAAAATAACATTTAAATTGTTCAAATTTTCCAACTGTTTGGGCGCACGTGCATCTGAAACGGGCCGGCAATATTCCGATGGAACCGTAGGGAAAGTGGATTAGGCCTGTGTGAAAGTGAGGTTAATCGACTGGCTTTGACGTTGTTACGAGATTACTGCATCCGTTGTACGTGATCCAAACTGACAAACGGTGTAACTTGGGTAAGTGTTTATTAGTTCTGTTTTGATTAACACGTTCCCTGTCCCAGTACAAAGTTATGAAATGTAATCGTACAGTCAACAGCAAAAGTAGATGATGAAAATCACCAACAATCTCGCCCTAACTTGACAAAAATCATTATAAGGGATTTATACTAATACGGCCTTTTAAAGTGTGACTTTTTCAATTAATACATACAACCGTCGCCAGTCCGTCTTGAGTATGCGTGGTGATTCATGCGCGTGCCTTCTCTGTATGAGGCCTTTGTCCTATAGTGACACATTATTAGGCTGGTATTATTATATTTGATCTATAGGTACAGACGTCAGCACATCAAGCTAACACAATCTATCAAACTTCGATAGATGTTCGACTTTATCGCTAACGCATAAGGTTCAAAGTTGATTGGGAAAACTTTACAGTTTCGGGTAGCTTGATGTGATGTCGTCTGTCTATACAAGACTTATTTCGCAGGTCTCTATCATCCGTGTATTTGTTTCCTACATTTAAGCCAGTATCCCAACAAGCATCTTACTTTGAAGGAAGTTTATCGAACCATTTCTTTTAAATAAATAAACAAAATAATGCCAAGCATTTTCGATCATCCTCAAACTTGATTAGCTGTCCTTAGAAATCTATTAATAATAACATATTAATAACATACTCACTCGTGTAATTATTAAAGTTTTGGTACAGATGGGTCAATGAACTCGTCTGAACTGAATATATTGGAGCTTATTTTCCAGTAATTTTGAGGTTATCTCTAAATTACTGGAAAACAAGCTCAATACTCGTAAATTGTAATTTTCACTAAATAGACTTTCTATTAGAGCTCGTTGTTAGTGCAATGAGCCAGGTAAAATGGCGGATTTGTTGATGCATTACACATCCCTACTATACATCAACAAATCCGACATTTTACCTGCCAATTTAGCCAAATAGATTATAGTTGTGTCACAATGGATTACATCCAAAGAGGCTATAATTTTGACATGTCTGTGTATTCTATAGCTTAACGTATTAGGTCTTAACAAAGGTATAGTCAACAATATCGTCTTATTTATCTGTGTAGGCGAAAATATTTAGGTACAGATTAATGAACGGCAGGATTTGCTATTGTGTTTTGTTATAATATCTTTCATTGTTTGGTATATTTTGATACATGTCAGTTAGCTTATTCCCATGAACATGAATAGATATTGAGAACAAATGAACATAATCAACAGACTGGGCCAAATAACCGCTTTGTGTTATTTTCTACACAAGTAAATAAAATGCGCGCCTCAAAGAGATGTCAGCACCAGGGAAGGGGCCCGTTAGGGCCGAAGCCTGCCGGGTCAGCGGGATTGTCCGATTCCGCTTCACCCAGAGCTGGAGGAGTCATTTGATGATATCGCACCTTAAAAAAAAAAAAAAAAAAACAAAAAAAAGCAAATAAAATTGAAGTGTCTCTTTTTAATGTCAAAATGAGAGAGTTTTACTAAATGCATATGAATGTATATACGGCACTTACAACAAAACCATATTTTTTTTACACATTATCTGCCAGTCTGTTTGTTCCGGCTAATCTCCGCAACGGCTGTACGGATTTTGATGAGTCTTTCAGTGGCAGATAGCTGAGTAGTATAGTAGTAGTTATAAGGAGTAACTTAGGCTACTTTTATTTTAGAAAAATAATTAGGGTTCAGCGCAAAAAAAAACCCATGAAATCCAAATTATTTTCACAGCCAATTGTATACTAATATTATTCTGAAGCGCATTGCAAATTCCCTTCTTATCATAATCTATTAGAGATTATGTGGATTTACCGTACCCCGTACGTATGTATAATGATTTGTTATTTACGAAATATAAGTGAAGAGAGTGGTCTACCTTCTTTTTAAACGTAAATACACGACTGATTTAAATTTATCGGACACTAATTGAAACAATACGATTGAAATGACATCCAAAGAGCAACGCTACGAGAAATTGGGTACGTTTTATTTCCATTGGCTTATAATACATTCTGATAATTATTGCTAGCCTAAAAAAATCTCCAGAAATAATAAAGGCTCAATAGTTCATATTTCCTATAACAACCCGAATGTCGGGCTCTAATAATAGCATGTGTTTATTAGCCTCGTCTAGTACCTGCGACCCCTGTCACGGGGCATTTGCCGTGACCGTAACAAGGGTGCACCCCAAGGCAGAGTATACGTACCTACTATAGGCAGGTTATAATAACATTTTGTATTTAGCTCACGATTATGCAGCATCACCTCTTTATGAAATCACGGAAAGTGACTCAGCGTTACCTACATTGAATTTATGAGCGCCTGATATATCAAATATTTTAAGACATACCTACAGAATTGGCTTAGCTTCAAAATAAGACGCTTTTAAATTTCCGTCCACGATGACGTTGCAACGTGCAAGTATTTCCAGACATTGTATGGACGTGGCCGTCCACCAAAATAATTATCGTCACGTAACAATTTATAAAAGCGGTCAATGGCTACCCAATGTACCCAAGCGTCCATCTAAACCGCTCTTTGCTTGATTCCTGGAGTTTTTCCAAACTCCCAAAGCTTTACAAAAGTGCTTCTAAAATAATGAAAAAAAAAAGCAATCCATTTCATTACACTTACTCGTATCATAAGTAGCATCTACTTGCTGAGTCAAAAATCAAATATCTTTTGTTCACAGATGGCATTAATATTTCCTGTCGGGCGTTTTACCTAAGCACGACTTTTTGTATTATAATTTATTCGATATTTTTCAATCTTGGCCAAACGATAAAGCAAGAATAAAACGCTGACAGAAAAATTCTTCAGTTTGAAAACTTCTAGTAACATTCAAATATCATTGACTTATCTGGAAGTTGACAGTTTTAATGTTTTCTTTGATATAATAAAGTGAATTTGCGTGTTGAAACATTCAAATCATGTAGTAGACTAGAGAGTCCCTCGTCGACTTTTCAATTTATTTGTGACAGCACTCTTGTGGAACATAAAGAATAGAATTATTTGGGGGGAAAGAGGGGGGTGGGGTAATGTTGTGACGGAAATTATTCACGCTCGAAGCGTCGGCGATCGCGTCCGCCATCTGTTGCCGCTAGAAATTTGAATCGGGGGCATTTATTAAATAGCTTACCCATTGTTCCTTTGATTTGCGTCAAAAGACTTGCGTCGATTTAGAGGTACGCGCGTTAAATTGGCACCCACTTATAAAGTTGTTTGAACCGGTTTGAGACGGAAATTAAAGTGTTCCGCTCGATATATTTTGTTAGGTGATACAATCCATCAAATTGCTTAACAAGATTTAGAAAAAGTTCTTCTTCGTTAAAGGATATCGACGAAATAAATATAGAATGTTGTCACAACATTTAATAAAGAAAAAATGAAATTTATTTATTATGTTACCGGCCAAACCCGATTTCAGGACAAACTAGTTTAGCCTAGGCTAAACTAGTTCTTCCTATACGCGATAGGATTACCTTCGCTCGCCCTTGGATCTTATGTCAACGGAGCCCCGCTTCGCGGGGCCCCTATTTCTGTGTAAAGGGTTTAAAGTAACCTAACCAAACCGAACCTCGGGGTGCCCTTCGCTCGCCCTTGCATCCTATGTCGACGGGAACTAGTTTAGCCTAGGCTAAACTAGTTTGTCCTGAAATCGGGTTTGGCCGGTAACATATACACATATAAGCGGACAAAAAAAAAAGAAACAGAAAAAGACGTACAAAAGAAAAAATATTGAAAAAATTGATGATAAACGGCATTGAGCTGTAAGTTGTTCTATTGATTTCTTAATTAATACGTCCACGTCGCACCACCTGGCGATACTTACCAATAAGCAGAAACTTCCACCTGAAAGTAATATCGCTTCTACAAAAACTTTTAGGTACACAAACATTTTTAGTGTAGACCAACTAGAGGAAGCGGGGTACTACAATGTATTAATCTATCCAAATTACAAATTTAATATCCGCCTAGGCGAACCACTTAAATTGAATAATTTCAGCATCCATCAAAAAAGTGACGCATATTACGTTGTTCCAGCTGTTCCTTACTTCCACTAAAGTATTCTCGAGTTGCGTTATTGTAACGGTTTTTCCTGGACCGTAATAAAACGTTTCACATGTCGGTCGCAGTCGCGGTGACCGCGTGCGGTCGGCGTGAAGCTAAATTGATGGGTCTCTCCATCGCCAATGTAATGGTCCTTCAAAACGAACGACCTCTGGCCAGTAAGTGAAATTCACGTTTGATTAACTTTTACTCAAGGGCAGTGTTTTAGAGAAAGTGCTAGTACTTGACTGTTACACTGGAAAACGTTTATTGTGGCCGCCTCGCCTTTTTGCTGCTTGGACATTTAAAAAGAGTTTTACGGTTGTCTCTGGCTTTCAACCCACCGTAATTTCATCTTCTATTTATTGTACTTAGGAAAAAACTTTAGTGGATTGAAAAATAAAGGCAGCAATTTAAAAAACTGTTTGGGCTTATATGACCTCCTCACTTTCCGAGTATGTCGTTAGAGGCGATTAAGAGATTATATCGAAATGATGAGCAGTAATATCCGCTTATGTAGCGTGTAAAGTTATTAAGACGTTGTTAATAGCTACGATTACGAAAACATCTTACCTTATACTAGACCATTAATTTGTTTTAAGTATCACCCTTATAAAGACGGACTAAGTTAGTTAGTGAAATCTCTTGGAATTATAATTAAGGTAGTTACTTTAATCAATTGACCATTGTCTATTTATTAAAGTAACTACCTTAATTATCTAGTCATATAAACGGAGATCGATATTCTTCCTTCCACCAACATTAAAACTCAAACAACTGCAATCATTTTTTGTCATAAAAATGTCAAAATAAAAAGCTTTAAGTGAATGCTCTATGACGAATTAAATCTACAAGTTTAAAGCAGAGAGTACACGTGGGATAGCTCGTAAACAGGAAAACGAGCCTCGATGAGCTTTTGAAATTTATGCACAAACATTTATCGTACGCTTTTCGGCAAAGGAAAACATCACGGCCTGTATATATTCCTAGGGAGTAATTTTAAGGTGCGGATAAAATATTGCTGTGAAAGTGATAAGAAAATTATGGCCAAATATATTGGTACGGCGAAGATTAAGGAGTGTAGAAGCTTGTTAATCTTAATTTATTTTTGTCTTCCTAGAGCACATAAAAAAGGTTTGAAAATGTGCAGTTGAATCTCGGCCATAAAGTCTCGTATTCCCCTACGTCATAATGAATACAATGTTTTATGGCCGTGATTCAACTGCACACTTATATCATTACAAGTGAAATTTTTCTCCAAGTCATCTTGTCGCTAGAGGTGTCGGGCGACATCAAAAACAATGAAAGGTCGTGTTTGATGACGTCGCCTGACGTCACTCAACTTAGCCCGACATCTCTACCGACACATCATGCTGTGGGACATTTATATCCTATTGAATACAAAGCTTAAGAATCTGGAAAATTAAACTTTAAACCAAAAAACCAAATGAACGTTTAAGATAAAAAATGTACAGTTAATTCTTATGAGAACTATTTTCCCCATTAGGTCAATGACTCGCCTGCGCTTTCTCTATTTAGTTTTGGCAAGGTTTCAAGTAACAAAAGCTATTAATACACAGTAAAATAAGTTTCTTATTTTCTATGTGTCTACGAATGTAGTTTATGTTCCTGCTACAGTCACGGTCGTATTCATGTTAGATTGTGTGACACCAGTCCGCAAGTGTCCGCCCAATTCCGCCGAGCTGTCAACACGTGCACGTAATATCCGAAATACGATACACTAGCAGTCGTGGGCAGTGTTGTGAGGTAACCTTTGTGACGTCACTCAGGTTCTCATATTTTTTTAATCAAATGGTACGATGCAATACTAGACGCCTGAAGTAAACACCGACAAATTAATGAAATGATTCGAACCTAGAACGTCGAAATTTTGCACAGTGTATAGTCGAATAGAATAGAATGCTAAATGCTTACTGCCCTAAGGTTGAATATCACTTGCACCTCATGAAACGAAAAGGTCTATTTGTCAATGTGACAGTTATATAATTTTAACCTTATTGAAGTTTCAATTTGCTGAAAGTAATAATTGTCGAAAGTGATAAAGCAATGAAGAAATTGAATATACAAACAAAAACGTTGATAAAACAAATTTTGTTTCAATGATACATTGAAAAACCAATATAAATTCAGTAAAACGATTCAGCGAATCGTATTCATGGGATATTAGTACTCGGTTTCTGTGAAATTCGTCCAATAAAAACAATTATTGCTTGTATAAACGCGAACGACACGGGCATAAACAAGGATTATTAGTACTTCCTCGAGACAAAGGAGGTTGTATAATAAGTACATTTACATCGGTTGGGTGACCGCATCCATACTTTATTACCAATAACAATGGAGAAGAGAATTTATACAAGTTATTTTCAAGAAAGTCTCAAGTTTATGAACTGTAAATTCCTTCAGTATTTTTTTTTTGGAATCCTCTTAAAATTTCTGTTAGTTTTCTTGATAGTATTAAAAGACAGCTGGGTTGGTTCAATAAAACATTAATAATGAAGATATTGCTAGTGTAGCAGTCTGAAAGTTAGGTAACTTAACCTTGAATATCCTTGAAAATAACTAGGTTCACTCATAATAGGTAAATTGGTACAGTGATTGCCCGAATAATAAATACATAATAATTAATAATAAATGCGTGCACTGACTGGACAGGTCCGCTTAATCCTTTGTGGTTCTTTCCTCAAAAGACCGTTTCAGACACCAATCTACATAGTCTTCACATGATCTGACCAAGATTTTGTATGGACTTTAAAAGAGACTGTGACCTCTGAGTTTTTTTCGGCCTTTCTTCTCAGAATAGTCAGATAGATATATGTAAGAAAACTTACGCGTTTTCTAATACATATTCATATATTTTATTTTATATTCTTACTCGCGCGATCAATCAAGTCGTGTTGTTATGTTATAATAATTCATACAAACGATCACGTCGATCACGTAATCGTGAATCGCTTTCGATTCGGACCGAGGGTAATACTTAAGCATCGATAGAGAGAACGAAACATTTATGCGCAGCACCCTAATTGCGTAACATACTTTCAAACACAACCTGAATCATTTTGAAGGATATTGCTAATCCATTGCTTTATATCGATGCCTTAGTTCACAATTGTACTAACTGCAAAATTTTCAATTTTTCCTTTTTTGGTGCCAAATATATTAAATGTTGTGCTCTTTCGTTTGCGCGTATCGAAATACCAATAATCCGTCTCTTTCTTCCAAAAAACCTAGTTCACAGTTAAGAATCAAGAAAGTTTGATGTACAAGTGTGTTAAGTACTTTTATTTTAAGGGGTTTAGGGTTTTTTTTTTACTTTCTGGAGAACCTTCTCCAGTACAGTAAAAGTAAAAGTACCTACCTACTTTTATTTAAGGAGCCTATTTTTTAAGAAATTTAAATGTTTCTCATTAAATAGTTAGTAATTGATTATTGTTACCAAACTGAAGACTGATTAATAAATTCTAATTTGTAATTATAAAGAAACCAAAAAAAAAATTGGTTTAGACCTCTTAAAATTTTGATTGCGAGTTAGAAAAAATATTTTATGATTGTAGTTTGAAAAACTGTTTGTGTTTTATAGAATAAAATAAACATTATGAATATGAATCACTGGTTTATTCTTAGTTGTTAGACCTAGAACCAGTTTGTTAAAGCTGTTAAATATTTTTAGTTTTTCACTTAATGCACATCAACATAATCAATCTTAGTGCACAAATGTATTAAACGGGGGGTTTGTACATTACATAGCTATTTTTAAAATGTTATGGTTATACTAATATTACAATATTGAGATATGATGGAGTTAAAGGACTAGTCTTGTGAATAGATGCATAATTGTTTTATTATTTTACTTTGTTTTCATAGTGTACATGTCTAAACTTTAAAACACTCTCCTCAAAATTGTCAATTTTGTAGTTAGTGCAATTGTGAACTAAGGCATCGATATGTTCTAAGAAAAATCTGCTCAACAACGTAAATCATCATCTGCCTAGCCTTTTCCCAACTATGTTGGGGTCGACTTCCTGTCTAACTGGATGCAGCTGAATACCAGTATTTTACATGGAGCGACAGCCTATCCTCCACAACCCAGTTACTGGGTATTACGATACCCCTTGGTGAGACTGGTTGTCAGTCTTTCGAGCTTCTGACTACCCGTAACGACTGTCAAAGATCCACGAATGACAGCCGGCTTAACGTGCTTTCCGAGGCAAGGAGGGGTCTCGGTATGTAATGATTGTCACCCATCCACAGACCAGCCGCGGCAAGCATCGCTTAACCTGATCGATCGACCTGTGCAGCTGTAATTATTTAGCAACGGCGCAATGAATGTTGTTGAACTGTCAAAATGAAAGCTAATGCTACTGTTAAGTGTGTAACGCAATTACCCGACTGGTGTAAAATCCAGGAAAGAGTGGTCGTAAGTTTAAAATTAGTCTGTTGGTGCCTTCAAGTATTTTTACACAGATATAGATAGACCTAGATAACGCAAGTATCACGAACTGTATGAAAACTTAGCGTGCCACTTTTTGACTACCTACTATGACGTCACAAGCTAGCGCTCTCTCGCTCACGCTCACCCAGCCAGCAGTACGCAGGACTGAGCGCGAAAGTGGCGGCTTATGATTTTCGAACGTAAGCTGGTGCGATTTTTGGCACGCGAAGTAGTTGCTCTTGCGTTATCCAGGTGTATCTATATCTGTGTATTTTTAGCTCAATAACTTCAATGAAGGAGTAACTCTTAGCCTTACACCACATAATTGAGCTGTCCATTCATGTTCACTTGAACACTGAAAGTAAATAGATACCTTACCCTAATAAATTGTTCGGAAGACAGAGCTATAAGTAACTCCGGCCAATAGAGGGGTATTATACCTTTATTGCCTGTTGTAAATATGAAGAACTTACGAACTAATTCTAAGTTAAAGGTATCTTAGAAGTCGGTTAACTCTGCCATGAATTTGGAAGATCAATTTCAAAAGGACTTAAACCGTTAGACTTACCTATTATAAAACGCAATGTCTTTCTGTCAGTCTGTCTGTTAGTGCGCTTATAACTCGAGAATTACTTATTCGAATAACCTACATGTTTTTTTTTTAAATCGATAAATAATTGTTGAAAGAGAAAATATTTAATTTTTGTATGTTTGTTTGTTACCCTTTCACGCTAAAACGGCTAAATGTATTTGGATGAAATTTCGCACATGGGTAGACCATGAGCTGCATTAAGACAAAGATTACTTTTAATCCCGATATTCGCACGGGATCGAGACTTATACGATTGAAACCGCGGTACGCTGCAAATTTAGTATATTATACAATAAATCCATGTGAAGAGAATTGCAGTCACAACTAGTATTTATTATAAAAAAATATTACTAGCAATTATAAATCGATATAAATCACAACAAAGGACTAAGAGCACAATGCAAAATGTACAAAATATCACGTCACTAATTGACAATGTTTTTTCCGGCAATTAATCAAGAAAACAATTTCTGAATACAATTTTTATATTCATTTTCATACAGCAATAAAACAGTGAAATAAACAAGATTTATAACTAATGTTCCGTTTCAGTATTTTAAAATAAACTGCTCCATTTTATATTAAAGTGAAGAAACGTGACTTGCATTAGAGTTGTTATTTATTTATGTGTGTTTATGAATAACATTTATAGTATTCACTGCAATTTTAATATCGCATAACAAGTCTTGAAAATTATCCGAGCAAAATGAATGGTTATGAACAGCGAACTTGAGACGGGAATTGCTACGACGCTACGAGCTTCGTAGCATTGCTACGAGCTTCGTAGCATTGCTACGAGCTTCGTAACGTTGCTACGTATGCCATAGCGCTGTAGCAAATATCACTTTTCGTAGCGTAACACTCTAATTTATTATTTTACCGTTTTACTGAGGTATTTTGCTTTGAGATTATAGTCTTTGTGTCCTCAAAAAACAGCACCAATATTACTGGCATTTAGAAAAAACCCAACCCATAACTCATCCCCACCTTTCAACGCATAATCCAAAATTCGTACTCAATTTTTCCCGGACACACATCTTATCACATGCCCCGATTTAACTTACAAAATCCTAAAGCACACAAAAGATATTTTATAATTCCCTGAGCGTGTAGTCAGCAGAAGCAATGAATTCTCCTGCGTTCGGTCTGTTACAGATTATAGAGGCGATACCGTCGGCGACCGATAGGAACATGCCATAATAAAAGCTTTGAACTTAACAACCTTTAGGTCAGGTATATTGGAAATTTTTCGATAAAAATAAAGTGCTAGATGCAATTTTCCCGGTAAATATTGGATGATAAACGTTGTTTTTGTCGTAAAATTGATTCTGCACTTAAAAGGGGGTAGAATCTGTTAGCGCAACATTGGTTGTAGTTTATCATGTCTCACTGGTGATAGTTTATAAAATTTATTTGTGCTTTTCGCAGGCATCGATGTTTTTCATCAGCGTTAAAATAAAAAAAAAACACTTATTGGGGGATGAAAACCTTTGTGATGGCTCACTTGTTCGTTTTGTAGATATATTATATACATAAGTTGGTGGGGCTTGTGGCTAAGTAATAACAGCCGCATGAGTCGATCGATCAGGTTAAGCTATGGTTGATGCGGTTGGTCCATGGATGGGTGACCATCTTTACATATCAAGACGCCTCCGTGCCTCGGAAAGCACGTTAAGCCGCTGGTCTCGGCTGTCATTCGTGGATCTTTGGCAGTCGTTACAGATGGCCAGAAGCCCGAAAGTCTGCCGACCAGTCTTACCAAGGGGTATTACACAGTAACTAGGTTGTAGAGGTCGGATTGGCAATCGCTTCATGCAAGATACGGGTATTCAGCTGCCTCCGGTTAGACTGGAAGCCGATCCCAACATACATAGTTAGGAAAAGGTTAGGCAGAGATGACATAAGTTGGAATTTCATACGCACTTTAATGGTATACTTACTTTCAATTAAACTTTTGAATAGAATTATAATCTCTGAGCAGTATAGGTTGGAGTGCGGAGTAAGGCAGGGTGGTCTGACGTCTCCCTCTCTCTTCAACCTCTACATGGATGACCTGATAGTCGCACTCAGCAGCATGCGTGTCGGATGCAGTGTTGATGGGGTTAGAATTAACAACATCAGCTATGCAGATGATATGGTGCTGCTGGGTCCTTCGGCGGGAGCAATCAGAGCGATGCTTAAAACGTGTGAGACCTACGCTGCCGCACATGGATTAAAATATAATGTTAACAAATGTTGAGGTCAGCGGCAAACGCCGTGGAGATGGGCCCGAGTTGCTTATGGATGGGTCACAAATTAAGAGGGTGTCAACTTTTAAATACCCAGGGCATTGTCTTATACCGCTGACCTCAGGGACGATGTGGACATTGAGAGGGAGCGCAGGGCTCTAGCGGTCCGGAGCAATGTGTTGTCCCGTAGATTTGCGCGGTGTACAAACCAAGTAAAAGTAACACTTTTCAAGGTTTATTGTCAAAGTTTGTACACGGGCAGTCTATGGGTCAATTATGCTAAGAGATCGCTGGATGTCCTGCGCGTCCAATATAATAATGCTTTCAGAATGTTGTTGGGGCTGCCTCGTCACTGTAGCGCGTCGAACATGTTTGCGCAAGCCCGCACCGACGGCTTCGATGCACTTGTACGCAAAAAAACGGCGTCGCTTCTGAGGAATTCGCTTCTTTCTTTTATGGGATACTGTGTCAAATGTTACAATAAAATATTTATTTATTTAATACTTCAAGCACATAAATGTACAGAGGCGGACTTAATGCCATAAATACCTTGTGATATATTGCAATTAAATGAAAGAAAATTTAAAACTCACATTAAACGTACACTTTGTAAACAAGCATACTATAAATTAGAAGATTATATCCAAGATAAGAACGCTTGGAAACATGCTGGTCCTGCTCCATAGGACAATTTAGAGTCTAGACAAAATCAAACTGGTTGCTAATTTAATTGTAAATTGTTTTTATTCTTTTTTACATTCATTACTCACACCCTGACTTATTACTTGTATTTTTTTTTAATTAAAATCGTTTTGCTTGTACCATGTTTGTAAATATGTGAGCACCATGTATCTATCAGATAATTAATTTATATGTCGTGGTTTCGTTTTTAATTCTTTTACCTATTGTGGTATAGTAATTTTATTTTAGGTGCATCGTCCTCACATGTTATTATATAATTAATGTACCCATGCAAAATATTGTACCTAAAACATTTTAAAAGAGTAACGGTGGAGTTTCTTGCCCATTCTTCTTCATACGAAAACTACCTTTTGGAATGGGCGACTAGAATCAATTCTATTTTAAGATAATTTTTGACGTTCAAAAGTGCCTTTTATGTGCCTATTTGAAATAAATGCTTTGACTTTGACTTTGAGGAGAGTGCGGGGTAGTCATAAAAGCATCCTGAAAACTGTAGCCGAGAGCTTCGGCTCTCCGATTATGCAGCAGTTTGTGCGGAGGTTGATTTTTTACTAACACTAGGCAATAAGTTTTTAAATTTTTTGTACTAACACTATATGGATTATTGTTGTTGTCCGAAATAAAGTTATTCTATTCTATTCTATAATTTAAATACCTATGAAATATATAGAAATAAATACATAATAAATAAGACAAATCAGTTGCCTAAATTGATTGTCAAATGTTTTCGTTATAAATTCGTCTTTCATTCTCGTATCAAGGACTCATACTTTATTTGTATCAATTTATAGTGCGGCCGTCCAGAGAATGCGTTCTTGACACCTGTCAGTGCGACAATTCTAGTAAGTAATAAAGATCAAATTCGTAAAGCACGTATTCGTTTGTATGAAACTGACAGCTGTCAAGAACGCATTCGCTCGTCGGCCGCACTGTAATATATTGATATCAACTTTTTGTGTTAAGGTAAGATAACTGGTATTTGATATACTCGCACATAATTCAATGAAATGGATGGTGCAGAATAACCTGAAAGTAGCCGTCAGCTTCTTATTATTATCTTAATAGACAACGTAGAAGAAATATATTGGTTTCCCATTCCACATCGCTAAATATCTTATCTTACATTCCCGTATCATCATTTCGTACAATAAACACGAAAAAAATACGATATGACCAATTAATAAGATGAAAAAAACGGTGAAGGAAAACATCGTGAGGAAACCGGCATGTCCTAGAACCTAGAATTCGAAGGCATGTGACATCTACCAACCCGCACTGGGCCCGCGTGGTGGATTATAGCCCACTCCCTCTCACCGAGAGGAGGCCTGTGTTTCAGCAGTGGGAACATTATAGGCTGATTATGAATTGAGACTGCCTCATTGGTCTAGTGACAGCAAGCGCTATCGCTAAGAGTGTCCTGGGTTCGATTCCCAGTCGGGCAGTGTAATTAAATTTTTCTATCTGGAATTTGTTAGTAGCAGCCCGGAGCCTGGATTCGTGCCCGGTTGATGGCATTAGGCTCACCCCTTGTCACAATTGGCTTTACAATAACTGGCGAAATGTGTGTACTATAAGGTACACCTCTGCCTAACCATTCGGGGGATGCAAGCGTGAAAAAAAACAATAATACATGAGGAAGCAAAACTTTTTAGCTCACTACCATACAAAAACACTAAGATATATAAAAAATACACAATCGTTATTACTATTTAAAAAACTACTAAAATGCCAAATATCAAAGGGTCATAAAATAAAATAACTAATTTAATTCATCTGTCTCTAGTGTAAACGAGTCTATAAAAACAAAGATAACGAGTCACCGCACGTCGACCGCGTCAACGCGCCGTACGACGTTAGACAATACAAAACTATAAGCTCTTACTACTCCAGACAACAAAAATGTATAAACCAAATAATTTATAACTAGTATTTCTTTCTGTATAACTGATTTGTAACCTTTATAAATAAATTAATTAAAACCGTTAAAGGTTATGTTACTCGTATGATAAAGGTTTTCACTCTATGTTTTTATCAACCTAATCAATCACTTCAACGGTCAAATATTGGATATGTCAACTTAAATGATTGGATAATGGTATTTTGGTTAAGGGGCTTACGGGACTTAAACGCAAAAAACGCAAGTTTTAGAAACAATAAAAGTATACGATCAACTACAGTAAATAAAATCGGAAAAATATATGATATTCTTCAAGATATATGCTAGGTAGATAGTATGTTCAAAACATAATAGAACTAATTTGATACGATAGAAAAAATCATGAAGATATCTACCTCTAAAACTTCTTTTTACAATAAAAACCATACTAATGTTTTAATAAGCACTTGTATTTTAAATTTTTAGTCCAAACAATAGATTTTTTGTAAATAGATAATTGCTTCATATTTTGCAATAAATTACCAGCGTTGTGTCATCGCGCTTCTCTTTCTTTTCTATGCAGTCCAACAAAGACCGCGCTTTAGATCATGGAGTCACCTTAACCAGTTTTTACAGCTAACATTGGATTTGACAACGGATTGGAAATTGAAATTGATTGTACTTTCAGAAACCGGTGATCATTAATTAAACTATAAACAGTCGCATACTTCTATTCCTAGTTTGTTTATTTTATAATAAACTTATACAATTAAAAAACAAAAAATTGTTTATCAATTTTCTTAGTCTCCTGTAACACTTAGTGTAAATAAATCGTCTTCCAGACTTGGCGTGACATCGTATTTCTCTTCTTAAAGAAAAATATTCCTTTCAACAACGTTCGGTACATTTGTCATTATCTCACGGAAAAAACACGTCGATATTTTCATCATATCAGCCGGAAAAAACATAAACACTGATCTAAACAATCACTCTTGTTTATGAGCGAAACATAAACATTTTAAGAGGGAACAGATGTTTGTAATACATTACTGATATTAGGATAACAGTTAGTGGTCAAACCAGAGTATAATAATCTGCGCGATACAACGGTTTATTACTGAATATTAACAGACTATTAACATCATTACAAAGTCATCATCTTACTTAATATTATAAAGAGAAAATATATTTATTTATTGCATCCATGTTGTTTACAAGATGTTACATAGTATAGATTTCAAACATAAACCCTGCTAGGGCACAGCAACATATTTGTACAACTATATTTATAGCTATTACATGCATAAACACAACAATAAACATTAAATTTACTGACATTGATATTATATTTAACATTAATTCTTATGAAATGAGAATTTTACATTGAGTCAATATATTATATTTTACCTATTATTAAATCAGTACAATAAACTATTATTACATTGAATTATTGTCAAATAATTACATGAGATTATTATAACATTTTATGTCCTAAATACATTATTATTTAATGCCATTAGTATAATAATGAGAAATGATATGATTTGGTATGTTTGTTTGTTACGCTTTAACGCTAAAACGGCTGAACGGATTGAGATGAAATTTAGCACGTGGGTAGAAAATAGCCTGAATTAGGACAAAAGATACTTTTTATCACGATATTCCTACGGGACCGAGACTTGACGGGTGAAACCGCGGGGCGCAGCTAGTGCATAATATAATTTATACATTAAAAACCGGCCAAGAGCGTGTCGGGCCACGCTCAGTGTAGGGTTCCGTAGTTTCCCGTCCGTCACAATAAGTGTTCCCACGTACAATTCGATAATACCCGACCCAATGTAATAAGTACCTACAGCGCCATCTCTCGGGGAATTGGGTTACTAATTAGTACATAGACGTGCCAGAAGTTTTCGGTTGTAATTTTGGATTGCGAGAACCGATTTTAATCATTCTTTTTTTGTTTGAAAAAAGATACGTTCAGGATAATAAAATATGTAATCGAAGTTAAAAAAAATGCGTGCATATACGATTATACTACAAACTTGTCCAGAAATGATTTTGTACAACTTATTGTCTTTTTTGAACAAAAACTGTTGTTTCTATCAAGTTCAAAATAATTTTCCTAGAAAGTCCTTATAAAGTTCTACTTTTCAGATTTTTTTCATATTTTCTAAAC
This sequence comes from Amphipoea oculea, assembly GCA_945859645.1. Taxonomy (NCBI): domain Eukaryota; kingdom Metazoa; phylum Arthropoda; class Insecta; order Lepidoptera; family Noctuidae; genus Amphipoea; species Amphipoea oculea. Next base: position 11,892,369 of record OX243876.1, read on the forward strand.
TTATGGTTCAAAAGTTAGAGGGGGGGCGGACACATTGTTTTTTACTTTTGGAGCGATTATTTCCGAAATTATTGACATTATCAAAAAATGATTTTAGTAAACCCATATTCATTTTTAAATACCTTTCCAACAATATATCACACGTTAGGGTTGAAATTAAAAAAAAAATCACTTCCCACTTTACATATAGGGGGGCTACCCAAATAAAACATTTTATCCAATTTTTATTTTACCACTTTGTCGGCGTGATTGATATACATATTGGTACCAAATTTCAGCTTTCTAGTGCTAACGGTCACAGAGATTAAGCGAGGACGGACAGACGGACGGACGGACAGACAGACATGGCGAAACTATAAGGGTTCCTAGTTGACTACGGAACCCTAAAAATGACTACAGACTTATTCCAAACTGTCCGAATAGGAACTATCTACCAGAAAAAATTTAAATCTAAATATCTGCCATAATACATATTATACGAGTAAGTTAGTTAATATTATACCTAGGACAAACTGTCCAGTTGGGTAGGTCCAACTTCAAGAAAGAGGTCAATCGTCGAATCCGACTCTGCTGGGCAGCGTTTGGGAAGTTACGCAATATCTTCTCGTCCCACATACCGCAGTGTCTTAAGACGAAAGTCTTTGACCAGTGCTTGTTGCCAGTGATGACCTATGGCACTGAAACGTGGTGGCTCATCATTATGACTTGCCTTTATTAGAAGGTTCTGCCTTCTAATAAGGCCCAGTCACCCAAAGGGCTATGCTTGGAGTTTCCCTGTGTGAACGAATTAGAAATGAAGTGATCCGCAGGAGAACCAAGGTAACCAATATAGCCCGAAGAATTGCTAAACTTAAGTGGCAGTGGGCAGGGCACATTTTATTGCTCGCAGAACAGATGGCCGATGGGGCCAAAAGGTTCTGAAGTGGCGACCGCGTATATACCGGAAGACGTAGCGTTGGAAGGCCTCCCACAAGGTTAACCGACGACCTTTTGATGGCCGCAGGAACCCGTTGGATTCGAGAAGCACAGAACTGGTCGAAGTGAAGGTGCTTGGGGGAGGCCTATGTCCAGCAGTGGTCGTCTTTCGGCTGAAATGATGATGTTGATGATGACTAATACACCTGGCGAAATGTGGATGAACCTATTAATATACGTATTGCTCTGCCTAATCCTTCGAGGAAAATAGGCGTAATGTTATGTTAATTCGTGTTATATTATAAACCCGCTGGACCTTATCGGGATGTTGTGAAACAGGGCACTTAAATCTCAAAGTTTACTGTATTTAAAATCCGAACAACTTTTGATTACATTTTCATGACGGATTACCCTACTTTTACTCCTTTCTAGTAACGTTAATGTCTAGCGTTTGTACGAAGTGAGATATTATAGATAGTTTCTCCATGACATAACTCTACACAAGCAGCATTGTACAGAACATTGAATATCTTGGGACCAAATCGGCAATGTCCCTGTTAGATTTATTATCGACACGCGTGACTGACTTCCATTGCCGTTGTTCTCGGGGGCCTATTTTGCAACATGACCGAACATAATATTCGTGGTACCTAAGTGCACGGGTTATATTTGATTACGGAAATATTTTTGGTGATTTTATAAGCGAAAAAAGAAGACAATATTGTCACGCAAAGTTGTTTTGATGTAGCATCAGTTCAAAAAATGACAGTTGTAAAGGCTTAGATAATCACTTAGCCAGTTTTTAGGGTTCCGTAGCCAAATGGCAAAAAACGGAACCCTTATGGATTCGTCATGTCTGTCTGTCGGTCTGTCTGTCTGTCTGTCTGTCTGTCCGTCCGTCCGTATGTCACAGCCACTTTTTTCCGAAACTATAAGAACTATACTGTTGAAACTTGGTAAGTAGATGTATTCTGTGAACCGCAGTAAGATTTTCACACAAAAATAGAAAAAAAACAATAAATTTTAGGGTTCCCCATACTTACAACTGAAACTCCAAAAATTTTTTTTCATCAAACCTGTACGTGTGGGGTATCTATGGATAGGTCTTCAAAAATGATATTGAGGTTTCTACTATCATTTTTTTCTGAACTGAATAGTTTGCGCGAGAGACACTTCCAAAGTGGTAAAATGTGTGTCCCCCCCGCTCTAACTTCTAAAATAAGAGAATGATAAAATTAAAAAAATATATATAATGTACATTACCATGTAAACTTCCACCGAAAATTGGTTTGAACGAGATCTAGTAAGTAGTTTTTTTTTAATACGTCATAAATCGAAAACCGCAATTTACCTTTCACGAAGTTACAACGAACTACAAGAACTTTTATATTATGTTACTTGCTGCTACGGAACCCTTCATGGGCGAGTCCGACTCGCACTTGGCCGCTTTTTTTATAATGTCACTGAATTAAAGCGGCAGTTGTTTATTGTAGTTTTGGTAAATTAAAAATGACAAAATACGTGTTTATTAACAAGTTTGGCAGTAAAAACTGAGCAATTAACTAAATAAAAATGAGGAATAACAAATATTTAAATAGGTAAATAAATATCGATTTAGTATCAAAATGGCTTAACGGGCAGTAACGTGAGGGCAGTTAACAAATCTGAATTAGTCCCTAAGAAATGTAACTTGCTCTCACTCTAACACGCCAGACGCTACCGCAGCACCGCTGGCTCGATTCGCGCGCGGTTGTTTACAGCACAGGTCTAACCATACCTAACCCATTAGGTCGGGATGCTTTAGCTTAGTTACTGCGACCAATTCGGCTCGGGCGAGGTTATAGTCCGCATGGAACTAGTTGGCCGCGCCTTAGGTATGTGAGCGGTGGGACGGAGGGGCGGGGGCGCAGCACTACGTACGGTACGGTACGTGCGTTGCGAACCGCCGGCGCCGCCTCACCCCTGTCCCCACCTCAGCGGCCAACTAGTTCCGCGTGGACTATAGTCTCATACCCAACCTAAACTACCGAACTATTTACCTAACTGCCCATGCCAACATGTTTACTGGCCATTAATTTATGACACTACTTGAGTATTTTTTGTACTAATATTGTAGGATGAAATTGCCGACCAATTTTCTTTCTATTACTGTTCATGTTTTAGTGTCTCACTAATGTACCAACCGCCGAAAAATAAAATGACTGCCCGCAATTTTTTTTTAATAACAGTTGGTAAAATTGTCACCCTTTTATAATTGTGTAGATTTCACTGATAGCCATCTGTTTCCTCATGTCTACCTACGTCTGTTTCAACCAATTCAAAACATTTAAGCGTCTTGGGTTTCCTCGAGTAACAAATATTGTACAAATGGCTTAAAATCATTATTTTGTCCGAGTTCCTGAATGGATAATTATTTCACTTGAACAACTGGCGCAAAAGTAGGCTTATCTTGTCTAACCCACTGCAGGGAAACAACGCCGTAGTCATTTTCCATTATCTTATATGCAAAGCAGCAGGTCACAAACTTAATAGATAGGTACTTTTCTTCCAAGAAACTGAATCTTAACACTTAAAACAAACAAACGTACGAAACTTATCCGTGTCAAGATACAACGTGGCCTGCTTAGTTCTTCAACCCAACTTTTACGTCACCATTACAGTGAACAAAGTGTGTGCACGACAAGCAATGCACACAATCCCGATGTGTGCCCCACAATGCAATGTTGTTGCATACATGGCTTTATTAACTATTTCATTTCAACTCCGTGAAGTATCTTCATTAAGCTGTTTAGCGGTAGGTATATTAAATTTTATGTGGTTTTTATGCTTGGATGAGAGCGTGTTTGCAGCTTGACAAAGGCGGGTGCAGGATTAATAAAAGAAGTTTATGTGACAAAGTGGAAAGGTTTTATTACTTTTCAACAAAAAGTGAGACAACAACAAACCGGCATTTATCTACATTATAATAAAGACTACACTAGGATAGAACGTTTTCAATAAAAATTCATCAACAACATAGCTGACATCCTAGTATTGTTACGGAAAAAAAATATTCTTCTGAAATAGCTAGGGAAAATAAAGGACATGAAATAATGTAGGAACGAAGGGGGAAGGCTAGTTGACTTATTAGAGGAGAAATAATGTACTCACCGCCGCAAATGAAGGGAGGTGAGAGTCAACGAAGGGAAGCGGTTAATTAATAGTGCCTGAAGTGTACGTGCAGGCACTTTACGTTATTGACGTGACATTGTACCTCACCGTCGATTTTAGTAGTAAACTAGCTGCGCCCCGCGGTTTCACCCGCGCAAGTCTCGATCCCGTGAGAATATCGGGATAAAAAGTATCCTATGTCCTTTCCCGGGACTCAAACTATCTCTATACCAAATTTCATCTAAATCGGTTCAGCGGTTTAGGCGTGAAGAAAAAACAGACAGACAGACAGAGTTACTTTCGCATTTATAATATTAGTTTGGATAATGTTAGTTTACGTCACTGTCAAAATCACAGTGTGTGTGTGTGTGTGTATTTTTACCGACTTCACAAAAAGGAGGAGGTACTATGTTCGGCTGTTTGTATGTTTTTTATTTATTTTTTTATTTTGTATGTGTTGCCAGATGACAATAAGTGAGCCTATAAAATTTGAGGGTTGCCCTCGATTTCTCTAAGATCCCATCATCAGATCCTAACTTGGTGACAATGGGACCACCTCAGAACTATCTACTTTCGAACAAAAAAAGAATTTTGAAAATCCATCGACAATTGGCGGAGTATTCGATGAACAAACTTTGTTCATCGAATACTCCGCCAACCTGTTGACGTTCGAAAAGTGCGATTCTGAGCCTAGTTTGAATAAATGACTTTTGATTTTGATTTCATGGATTTAGTATGTACTAAATGCCAAAAGTTTATGATCTCCTAAATTTATAATGGCATTCAGTGGTCAAAAGATATGAAAAAATAATAGAAGATACGACTTGTACGACATTGCAAAATAATTTTTCCAATTTAATATGATCAATCAATCAATTAATTTAAAATCATAATATGGACCTCAAAAAAATCAAGATATGGCCTTTCAATAAGGAGATTTTATTTACTTTTCACCTAAACCAATCCAAGTCCGATCAAAATTTTGAAATGCCATGACATAAAAATGTAGTCTGACGTTTAATAATAATTATAACTTTCTACTAACATTAACAAATAACAACCACCACAAAGTGCAAAGTTCGACGGCTCATGTTGCTGCGCTGCTGTCACTACATGACGCTGGCAGAATTGTCGACATCGGCTCAATTGCCAAAAAGGAAAAAAATATATATTTGAAGATTGTCAAAACTGTCAAAATCAACAATTACGGTGTCAATGATCGGTTATTCTAACATACGTAAATGCACTAGCAGACCCTTTTGTGTATTGCAATGCGATGCGCTGGGGCCCGACGCAGCTTTAATGTGCGGTTAGTTTTATAGACAGCTTCCAATTATGTTTTCCGTCGGGCAAAGCATAATGCTTTTTGTATAAATGTTGACGTTTCGCGTCAGTTACAAAGTGACACACCGCCCGTAGGGCTGGAGGTCGTAAAGACAATAACGAGCGCCAATGCAATGCGGTTGATACTTAAATATTCAAGTGTCTATATTAACAAACTATTGACCGTTAATGGGCTTGGTTCTCGCAAATATTTGTGAAGTTCATAATTAATATATGTGTTGTTGAGTATCGCTGACTGACAGTAAAGATGAGCAACGAAAATTCTATCTTTAATAAAAATTAAATAAATTATGTTTATTTATTTAAATAATATAAATTATGTTTTTTTATCTCCACAAATTACATTCCTATACATATTAAGTTGACAGGTATTACGACAAAATTTTGGGAAAATTTGCGGGAGATCTAGAGAATCTGGAGGAGGTGGATTTTGCTGCTGGTGGATCTGGGACTTTAACTATATTACCTGCAATGTCCAATCGATATGCATGAACCCAATATAAAAAAAAAAACATTTTCTTACAACTCGAAGGTTTTACAATCACTCAAACAAAATTTTAATAATAAAACTCGTCTTATTAAGTTTATTTCAGTGAAGCTCGAAGGAATCCATTTAACGTACTAGCGCAGTTCAATAAGCAGAATTAAAATATGGAGGTCCGTGCTTCTGTGATTATGTTTATGAATTCATTCGATATCAAAAGTTTGCGTTGCTTTCATAAAAGGCTATTCGCATTTATGCAAACATTTTTCTTCATGTGCAAATGTTTAAGAATATCCGTTTCGTTCGAAAATGAAATTATACGTTGAATTGCGGTGTTCGTTTATGTTCATTTTTTTTGTATTATCGTTGAATGTAGAGAGATGCACATTGGTAGAAAACGGTGGGGAAAGAGAGACTGATAATCCAGAGTTTCAGAATAAATATTAGCATCGGAATTGAGAAGCAAACACAATCGCGTCGGCACTGGCAAGTATCGCCTCTCGCCTCTGCGTATTGACTTGAGTATTTACATTCTTTATTCACACACATATTTTAAAGTTAATTCAGTGATAGGTTTAAACCAATATGAAGTATTCATGATATCTGTTCTGCACGTGTTGATTCAGTTATCAATTCTTCTTTAGCTTTCGTTTTGCTAAAGTTTTGACGTTTCAATTTACTCTGTTTTATATTTGTTTAATTTATTCAGCGTTAGCTGATATAATTATCTTCTGGTCTTAATAAAAATCTTAAATTCACTGATAGACAACACATAGCCTTTTCTGGTGAGCTTAGAAACATGAAATTTTGCACAAGATTTCCTTTTATAACAATGTCTAAATGGGGGATGTAAGTTTGCACGGAAGGTCGTTATTTTTGTCGATGGGAAATACCAAACACGGGCTGTAAACTAATAAAACATAACTTTTTTGCAGTAATGGTTCTAAAACAAACCCACAAAGCTTTGCGTCGCTGTTAGAATGATTACGTCGCTGTTAGAAGCTAATAACGTAGCTTCACATTATCTACGAACATTGTGGTTGAGACGGTAATAGGAATTTTACTTCCTAGCGCGACCCGCAAGCGTTGTGTAAGACTTCAGTTAAGATTAGTGTTTATTTACAACCTCTTTGCTGGTGATGGTGGCCGCGCCCGTAGGTAAAACGCGAGGTTCAATATTTAATTTCTAGTAATAAGTAGGTACACAACTTAAACACAAGTTGTTCTGCCAGCAAATCGTTAGAAAAATGAGGCTGTGTATGTAGCAAACCGAATAATAGCTAGTCGTACAAAAATATATAAGCGCATTTATGTTTAAATGTAGCAGCTATGGTTTGTTATTCTTTTTTATGAGAAATGTCTTAAGTCTCCGAGCACGTTCAGGCAATCAGCGTTTAAAAAATGGGTTTCGTACACTTTCTTTCCTGAGCTACGCTGAGCAAATATTTACCGAACGCTCCAAAAGTTCTCAAGGAAAATCTTGTTGTACACAATAATGAATGTTTTAGTCAAATAATATTCAGAGAGTTGTTCTTTAACTTATTATTCATGAATGAAAATACTTACCTTTGTTTACTTATTAGCAGTTACGAGAGTGGAATTGCTTAGACAAGAATGGTTTTTTTTTAAGGAGTACCTAACCATGCAATTTCTTACTTATTTAACGCTATTTGGAACCTCGTTTCGGACTGCCTCTTTGGTCTAGGGGTTGCAAGCGCTACTGCTATGCATGAGGTCCTGGATTTGATTCCCAGGTCGGGCAAAGTGTTATTGTGTGTCTATCTGGAATTTCTCAGTAGCAGCCCGGAGTCTGGATTTGTGCCCGGTATACGGACAACAGGCTCGTCCCCGGGGTATTACATATTATGGGACTTGAATATGGCGAAACGTAGTACATCCACTATAGGAATACCCCTGATCAACCCTTCGGGGAAACAAAGGTGATTTTGTGTTATAGTATATGTTATTGTGAAAAAAAAAAAACTCATTTTGGAATTTGGATAAGCAATTCTCTTTTCTTCGTACTTTAATTACTTTCTATAAATGGTCAAATTGAAATTAACAATTTTACTCGATTAAAGGTCATGGCACACTATACCGGCTCCGCAACGGCACCGCTCCAACCCAGCAATTAACTTGTCATTCAAATTAGAGCATTAAATCGTGTAATGTTTAATATATTTCATAATGTCAATATGAAAAAGCCAACGGCGGGCAGTCAGCGTGCTTGCCGTTACCATACAACTCGACTCGCAGCCCGCGTGCTTACAGCGCGCCGATCGCGTGCTTATTGCGCGCCGACTCCGAGTCGCCAGCGAAACAACGTCAAACACACAAATGCCCACACAGATGCCATATAACAATTGTGTTCGCGGTGACAGCAAACTTGCACCTCGCGGACGACGCGTAATTAGCGCGCTGGCGGCTAGCCGTAGCCTAAAGGTCGTACAACACGTATCAACTCGAAAAGGGATCGTAACCGTATCGCCTTTCGCGTCGCCGTCAAACAGTCGTCAACCTAACGTAAGCACGTAACCAAAGCGGATCAGAAGCTCCGATGCGTCGACTCGGCTACGGCTAGGCGACGCCGCGCTTACGGCTCGCCGACCACTGGTTGACGGCTAGGCGGCACTAGTTCAATCATTGCGCGCGGCAGGGCGTGGACGAAGAGACGTAAGCTAGGGTACGGAGAGCCGTAAGCTAGGGTACGGAGCACCGTAAGCGCGGGAACTGCAAGTCGACCACGCACCGCATCGCGGTTCGTGAGCTTGTCCCGAGGCGAGGCGATTACGTTACGATTCCGTTTAGTGTGCGTTGCAGTAGGGAGTTTCATACAAATAATACTAAACGGCTCGAGTTGATACGGTGACGATTCCTTTCCGAGTTGATACGTGTGCTACGACCTTAAATTTGAGGCGACGTCGTGCTGCTGCTGTGCAGTTGTGGTGCCGGTATAATGTACCATTACCTTAAGGACAAGGAACATCGTATAATATTTGAATATTTGTTTTGATGAACTCGTGTTAATTAATCACAACATTATATTAATTTTGGCGTTGCTAATTGCTATATTTGAGTCGCTGCTTTATGAACTAGAAAGCTGAATTTTATACATGAAAGGTGATTGGTATTGAGCATGCGCGAATAAATAAGGTAGATAGATAAAACAGGAACGTCGTATTTATTTTATGATTGGGGCCTACTCTAATATCGCTAAAGTAATCATAATTTACAAGAGTAAATTATGGGTTTCTACGAACCCAAACTATTTAACATTTCTCCGTAGCGTGAATATAATAATTATTCATACTGCAACTCAAACAGCGTTCTTTTTCGTTAAGCTGTCTTATTTGTAGAATACGATTCTTAACTCAGTATACAATATTTTTATCTCACGAAACGAAGAGCGCTTTACTTCTGATGTCCAAGTGCACAAACATGCTATGAATATGTGTGTAAGCACAGGAGCACTTAGTACCGCCCGCGACAAGCGCGCAGTCGCAAGTGTGTGTGTGTTATATGCGGACACTACTCGTCTTTACGTACGCATTCGAAGCGTGTTTGTACACTTCGTTACCACAAGTAAAGTGCGTGTCGCTTTGTAAGATAAAAATACTGTACTTACAACCAAATTAATTTCGAACAAATTAATGTCGAAACCCGTCTTGTAAAGAAAACAAAAGAAACACAATATCTACCTGTTTAAAAATACACTACCTACTTACAGACTTAGTTTCCTTTATATTTGCAGGCTCCAATTCTCGTTTGACTCGATATAAAAGAATAATGCGTAATCTTTTGCTTTTACGATCCCCTATTTGAAGATATTTCCTTCTGAAATAATATTGATACAGGTCACCGGCTTGGTACAGTGGAGGGCAGAAATACAAGGTAAAATGTTCATTGAAGTTATTAAAGACAAAGTAAGCGGATGAAGATGTTATGTTAGATTTGTGAATGTTTTAGTTTTAATAAGGTTAATTAAAAAAACTTCGTTTCATTAAGTTTCGACTAGGTAGTTTCTTTCAAAATGGTTGAAAACAGTGAAAATATCTAAGAGGTAATTCTATAAGAGAGCAGTGGTGGCCCAGTGGTCGGTCGGTCGTGACTTACGAGTCGTAGCTTATAGGTTCAAACCCAGACAGGCGCTTTACTTTGTGTAAATTATTTTCATCACCACTGCTCTCAAAACAGCGAAGGAAAACATCGTGAGGAAACCGGCATGTCCTAGAACCAAAAATTCGAAGACATGTGACATCTACCAACCCGCAGTGTTCCCGCGTGGTGGATTACGGGCCACTCCCTCTCACAGAGAGGAGGCCTGTATCCCAGCAGTGGGAACATTATAGGCTGATTATGTAATTCTTTGAAGAAGACGTTACTTTATGTTGCTAAACAACATTTAGGTACTTCAGCCACATTACTGAATGGGTATTTTCCATGGCAAGCTGAACTGTATACTTACCTACTTACGTTCGTACAAATACTATAGAATAAAAAAATGCTACTGCCAATTTCTCATTCACTAAATCTTAAACATGACACAAATTTATTGCATGACCCTATCCCTCTCTAACTAGAGCCATATCTTGTTTATTTATAAATCACATAGACAACATAGCGTACACAGATTGCTTATAGATTCAAGTTGTGTACGACCCGGGTCGGTTGTAAGCTGTTTGCATTGGTCATTTGTCGACGCGGCTTATCGGGCATTATTTGCCTTGCTTGCCCGATTCAATTTCCTAGTTCGACCCAATACGGATCCTACATCTACGGTATGGTAACAAGCGTCATGAGGCGGTACAATATGGTATTGTATTGTTGTTGTAAGGGGCTGTAATGGAAAATGAGAAAAATGTTGAGCGTATGAAAGAAATGTTTGGAATAAATCTTGTGTTATGCTTCTGACTACGAGGGATAGGTTATGAAGAATAGGTAACTTGTTATTTCACCGAAGGTTCAATTTAGCTTGGCTATGATGATTTATTCTAGGCACAAACTTTGTGCAGAATGCACCTAATGTTATTGTGCAGAATACACCTAATGTTAAAGTAAAGCTTACATTACCTTTAATCAGGAATTTCAAATACAGACGTATACTTGTATGTATACGTCGAATAAGCAAATAAAAAAACAACCGACTTCCAAAAAAAAAAGTCATAGTGAAAAACTTTTTAACAAAAAAATTAAACCTCCGAAAAAACTGAAAAGCAAAAAATAAAAACCTTTTTTATTTTACCTTAATAAATAAGTTCTTAAACTAATGCAAGTATACCTAAAAAATTTTGAGTCGGCGCCAAACAAGCAACTTAATATCGTTGCGAGTGGTCGTGCGGAGAGCGCATTTTTTGTTTGGAATGGTAATATTTAGCGCTGGAGATTTCACGTTGCATTATTAATTTGATTTGGCTATTTCTATAAATTTAAGGTAATTTAGTGATCTTTGTTCATTGATTGTTTGGCGCCGACTCAAAATTTTTTAGGTATACTTGCATTAGTTTAAGAACTTATTTATTAAGGTAAAATAAAAAAGGTTTTTATTTTTTGCTTTTCAGTTTTTTCGGAGGTTTAATTTTTTTGTTAAAAAGTTTTTATTTTAAAATTTTTTGAGGCTATAATTTACTTATTACTACATGCTTAATTTTTGATTACTTTTAAAATGGCTACCTACCTTAGTTTAGATATTACCTGTTATATAATCCCACATTAACTATTATTTTTTGTATAGTAAAATACTTAAAAAAACAGGCTTTATATACCAACATAGATAGGCCTTTAATTTTAATTGTAATACACAGCTCAGCATTAAAATCTGTGAATGAACAACAAATCACCCCTATTTTCCCACCTTTAGAGTAGGAATTTTTTTTCCAAATTTACATGGGACCAACTTCGAGGTATGTTCTATCCATTAAAAAAAGAATTATCAAAATCGGACTAATCTGTAAAAAGTTATCCGTGGTCATACATTACAATCAGTGAGTGAACTATCAATCATCCCCTGTTTTCCTACCCTTGGGGTTGGATTTTTTTTTCCAAATTTATATGGGACCACCTTCGGGGTATATCCTTTCTAATCAAAAAAGAATTATCAAAATCGGACTGCTCTGTAAAAAGTTATGCGTGATCATACATAAAAAAAAAAAAAAAAAATATATACGCGTCGAATTGATAACCTCCTCCGTTTTTTCGTCGGTTAAAAATAACTTTAATTTCGGAAGTCGGTGTCGTTGGTTCCGCATTTTCGTTTTTTGACACCGACTTCCGAAATTAAAGTAATTTTTCACTGTGTAGTGTTTTTTTTTGGAAGTCGAATGCTTTTTTTTTTGTAAAAAAGTTTTTATTTTTAGTTGTACCTGCTAGGTACCCCACACAAATTCATATAACACTACTTGCAATGTAAATATCAGGGACAAGAAGCTATTAAAATTAAAACTTCTCCTTTTTCGAAGTCGATTAAAAGTCGTCACATTCATTATTTACTCTTCCAAGAACCTAAAATATCCTGAAGTCGTGTTTAGCCCACAGCAAAATGTTCAATTGTAGTTCAAATTGACTTTAATTCATAAACAATATCACGTCAATAAAAATTAACATCATTAAAGGCTTCTTAAATTCTACGAGATATTCAGAAAAGTTTTGCTTTTAATAATAACAGCCTACAAAAATATACCTCAACGCTAAATTGGAAATAGGTAGGTACCAAGAAATTGCCTGACGAAAACACGCTTTAACAATCCAATTTCGCACATTATGAGCTAACTCACTTTCGTATTAGCGAGGATAATTCGAACAGGATTAAACCTTTCATTATTTATTCCATTAACTCAATCATTTAAATAACGGTTGAATAACAATACAAAGTTTTTAATTTTATTCGGAACCAATCAACCGTTATAGTGCGGTCAGCATACAAAGAGACTAATTTATTCATTCCATTGTCGATACGCACAATTGGATCGATTTAGATTTTTATATGAACTCATATTCGATGGTCGGATGTAGATAGACTTTTAACGTTGATCGAATGACATTTCGTGTCCGCTGTGATATCGATATTATGCAAATAAACACGAAATATATATACTTATTAATTAAAGTGTAACTCAGCTCACCAAGTTGATTAATGCTACCAATTCCATCCAGTACCACTGAATACAATGATAGAATGTGGCTAGCCAAACAATAGAGGACTTCGTTATAATTGAAACAGTGTACATATTGTGTCTAAGTAATAGTTCCTACTTGTGTACCGATATAAAGCGAAGAGTTTCGGCTAAAACTCTACTCTATATTTTTACAAGTTTATTCCTACCGCAAGCCGCGTTACAGAACTTTATTCCTACAATCCTATTACTTATACAGGGTGTTACAGAAAGGGTATATCAATACAAACGGGTTGAAGAGTGTATCTCGTCTAGAATCTCTGTACAAAATTTCAGCTCAAAAGCAGTAACTTTGAAAATGCTTAATATTTTTTTTTATTTCTATAGTTTATAAAATGAAATCATAAAAAACGTGTCACCGCACTACGAGGGTCATTATCCATTATCTGTAGTGTGTCTGTGCGCCTAGTACACGCACATCACGCCGCCGCGCGCCAGTGCAGCGCCGTGATGTCGAAATAAAAAAATATTAAGCATTTTCAAAGTTACTGCTTTTGAGCTGAAATTTTGCACAGAGATTCTAGACCAGATACACTCTTCAACCCGTTTGTATTGATATACCCTTTCTGTAACACCCTGTATATTAACAAACCGGCCAAGTGCGTGTCGGTCCAGTTTCATTGAAGGGTTCCGTAGTTGAGATGAATGTATTCCAAGAACAAAATTAACTTTGTAGTTGAAAAATGTTCTCCCATATATCGGTAACGGTATACGTCACGGTCAATTCTCCAACTGCAAATGTAAGTTTGTAATTGCTAGAAAAAAAATGTAATTAAACTAGACATTAGGAATTCTTGGTTTTTCCTTTATTTGCGCTGAGAGACCTTGCTTCTTGCCAAATTTCATGAATCTAGGTCAACGGCAAGTATCCTATAGGTTCTGATTTATTTGTAAAGTTTTTTTCTTATTACGTTGACTTAGAGCTTGATTTTTTAGAGCTCCAAGGGACGGTAGACCTACGTTATCGTACAGGACGGGTCGGCGATTTCAGGATTGCGACACTTACTCATCGTCATCTGCCTAGCCTTTTCCTAACTATGTTGGGTTCGGCTTCCAGTCTAACCGGATGCAACTGAATACCAGTATTTTACATTGAGCGGCTGCCTTTCTGACCTCCACAACCCAGTTATTAGGCAGTAGACGTACGTATTTAATATTAATTTTAACTTTATCCTTCCACGCGTTCCTGAGAAAAAGGGTACAGACAAACCGACAACAAAGTGATCCTATAAAGTTTCCGTTTTTCCTTTTGAGGACCGGAACCCTAAAAACTAGTAAAATAAATTAACGTAAGTACCAATAAATAATCATGGGTCAGTATTTATAACGTACAAGCAATTCCCACGTTCAGGCACGTGTACCTACGACTTATTCACACGTAAAGACCTACGTAGGTAGTACCTACTAAGGATCTAGGCAATATAATAAATATTTACACGATATGAAGTAAAACAAAACGAATGCCCTATGGCTAAATAAATGCGACACTTTGTATATCATCATCTGACTAGCCATTTCCCAACTATGTTGGGGTCGGCTTCGAGTCTTACCGGATGCAGCTGCATAACAGTATTTTACATGGAGCGACTGCCTATCTGACCTCCACAACCCAGTTACTGGGTAATACGATACTCCTTGGTAAGACTGGATGTTAGACTTTCGGGCTTCTGACTACCCGTAACGACTGTCAAAAATCCACGAATGACAGCCGGGACCAACAACGGCTGAACGTGCTTTCCGAGGCATAGAGGGGTCTCGGTATGTAAAGATGGTCAACCATCCACGAACCGACCGCGCCGAGCGTAGCTTAACCTTCGATCGACCCGTGCGAGCGGCTTTTATTATTTAGCCACGAGCTCCTGTAAGTCAAATAGGCTTAAAAACAGGACCAGCGTTGTTTGCAAGCACTTTAACTCGGACAAAAATAAAAATTAGTTAGAATTTATTAATCTGAAATGGTAAAGAACATTGAGCTTAAGAGCCCAAGTAACTTAACAATATTGTGATCGTAAATTTTTGTTTGCTAATAGGCTGATTTGTTTATTTATGACTGTAGGCGGCTACAGCGTTTATTTTGATGTTTTACTAAGATTAAATTAAGAACACTGGAGTTTTTCTTAAGGGCTCGGCTTTGATCATCTCTGACCGTTAAAATATTAAAGAATAATTAAGTTTTAAAGTGCTTAATTGCTCCAACTAGGTAATTAAGTAGCTAATATAAGTATTTGATATAACTTATTTTATTTATTAAGGGCCGATTTTTTAATCTGCAGATAACTTGTACCTATCTGAGGAATAAAAATTATGGTTAAGCATCATCATCATCATCTTCAGCCTATAATGTTCCCACTGCTGGGACACAGGCCTCCTCTCCGTGAGAGGGAGTGGGCCGTAATCCACCACGCGGGCCCAGTGCGGGTTGGTAGATGTCACATGTCTTTGAATTTTTGGTTCTAGGACATGCCGGTTTCCTCACGATGTTTTCCTTCACCGTTTTGAGAGCAGTGGTGATGAAATAATTTACACAAAGTAAAGCGCCTGTCTGGGTTCGAACCTACGACCTACAACTCGTAAGTCGCGGCCGATACCACTGGGCCACCACTGCTCTTGGTTCTTTGTTAAGCATGGTTGGTTGGAAATTGTAGTTTTTGGTGGAGCTTTTGTATAGACGTTGAATGTTAATATTTTCAATCTATCAGTGTCCTTTTTGCTAGCCGGAGTCGTTTGGCAGTAGACCCTCGCCCGGAGATTATGATCCCCAGCCCCAGGGTGCACCTGCACACTGCCAGTAGCCGTGCACTGACTGGAGCTGCCGGGCACTCGGGGATTGGCTTTAGTTGTGTTGTTCATATTGGTTTAGACAGTCAACCCACCACTCTTGTCTATTGCGGGTTTGGTGGGTGCGCAGTAGACCACCTAACTGGGTCTTTGGGCGCCGCCGTGGCCGAACGTGACGTTCGTCCGCCGCCGCCCTGAGTCGCCATCCTGCACTGATGTCGACTGTTCCATCTAGGCCTCTTAAGTAATACGTTCCCCGAGCCCATAGATGGCTAAACGTAGTATAAATCTGTCAGATTGTATTCACACAGGTGTAGGTGGATGTAGGATGACAGTTATCACCCACCTACACCATCCCTTAGTCGACTCTTACGACACCCACAAGAAGAGAGGGGTGGTCTATTCTATGCCGCAACCACACGGCAATGGAACGAAGTATTCTAGGTGTCAAACTCGCTGACCGCATTAAGAACTCCATACTTCGTTCCAAAACACAAATAGCGGACGCTGGCCGCACAGCTGCTGGATTAAAGTGGAACTGGGCTGGCCATATCTGTCGCATGTCGGAGCAGCAATACGCAAAATCCACCACTCAGTGGATCCCCAATGGCAGGAAACGACTGCGCGGCAGGAGATGGCGGGATGAGCTGGACTCCTTCTTAAAGGATTGGCCCACAATCGCGGTAGACCGGGAAAAGTGGAAAGAGGAAAGGGAGGCCTTTGCCCTGCAGTGGGACAATACAGGCTTATAATAATAATAAAAAAATTGTATAGAAAATATCTCAAACCGCCATATTCATTCCTCAGATAAAAGTTATCAGATGATTGAAAAATTTGACATTAATTAACAAATAATTAAAATAAAAATACAATATCCTAACCTAAATAAAACTATTGAAAAACTGAAATATGGCGTCGAAAAATTTCTTAACATTGCTGTCGACTGATAATGTTTGATTAATGTCCAAACAATGCAAACCAAAACACAGGTATCATCACACCACTCGTCATTTCCTGTTTTAATTGTTTTATCCACATCAAACAAATTAATACTCACTGATATAATTTTCGTGGAAATTTTGTCACAATCATCCTCCGGGGACAATTGATTACATGCCCTAACATCCGTTCATCAATTGTAGAGAGATAAACGTCAAGCTGAGTTTGCAAATGACAAATGTTTGCTAATGACTCGCCCACTGAAAACCGAATAATTTCCACGAATATTTTACAGGCCAGCTATTATGCCCGACGAAAATAATAATAATTATAGGTCTATCTTTTAAGAGCGTCGTTAGTAAAATCGAAATACATTTTTAATTCTCTGAATCTTGACGTTCGAATTAAACTGGATTGCTTGTTGAAAAAATAGACGTATTCATTTGTCAACTGAAGTGCTGTAAACATTGCTTATTATATGTTGGGCATTTATATTGAACGTGAACAAGTACTACTTAGAATTATGATTTATGCTCGATATTTCAATTATTTTTGAAGTTATTGTGCAGTTATCTAATATTCATACTAATAATGATAAAAAATAATGGTTTTCAATGTTAAATAGGTACGTTGAAAACCATTGTTTTTAAAAAGAGTAATAAGGCCAAAAATATGACTTTAATTGAGTACAGCGGCATAATCAGCTTATACAGTTCCCACTGCTGGGAGAAAGGCTTCATGACTGTGTGTGTGCGTGTGAGGCAGTGGGTCATAATCCACTACGCGGGCCCCGTGCAGGATGGTGGATATATATATTTATTACTAGCTGCGCCCTGCGGTTTCACCCGCATAAGTTTCGATCCCGTGGGAACATCGGGATAAAAAGTATCCTATGTTCGTTCCCGAGACTCAAACTATCTCTTTACCAAATTTCATCTAAATCGTTTCAGCAGTTTGGGCGTGAAAAGGTAAGGTAACATACAGACAGACAGACATAGTTCCTTTCGAATTTATAATATTACTAGTACTAGTATGGATATTGAATGATTTATATTTAAACTGAAATTAAAGAAGAATTATCATAATTAATTTCAGCTTAAAACTAAAACACTCAAGTTAACATTACAAGAACAACAGATACCCTACATAATGTCGTACCTCATCTCTACACCGAACTTACAATCGAAGCCACGATAATCCGCAGTATAATAATACAAGTAGTTACGCACTTAACGGTCGCATTAAAAGGGTCCTCAACACTCAACGGATTGTGGGCCTGTGAATAATGGCGAAAGAATAGCTGAGGGTGCCACCGTTTTTAACGTCGGCTGAAAAGACTCGTAACTCCAGAGTCATTGAGAGCAGTAATGTGAGATACGTGATCTAGTATCACGACACGTACCACGGATCGGTTCCCATAGCTCTGGTTTCGGTTTGGTGAGACTAGCAATTCGTACGGTGACGCATGCGTTTTATTATACGCGTATAAAAAATTTGGATCCACGTGAAAGGCCTTTCAGATGATTTACGACTTGATATGCCGGTTGTTTAGCTAATATATTTTGTGGGAAGTTCAGTCGCGTTTGTGGGACAAGGCAATTTGTAGAGTGAGGTTTTCATTTACGGTTTGGTTGGAAAAGTTAATAGCTGTAATTTGATAGAATTGTTTTAATGTAAATGCTTGTAAATACGCATTACTTATAAGAAGTATTTTGAAAAGTTATCAAGGCAAAATAAAAACACAACACAACAATCATAAAGCCAGTATTTTCGAAAGGGTTAGGCAGAAGTGTGTCTATTGTACGGTCAGCAACAAAAGTCGATTAACACTGTCATTTTTACATGTAGCTAAATTATCAACATTTTTTTTCAATAAACTACCATGCTTCTTAGCTTTTCACACAATAGCAACGAGTTTATATTCTAAAAATTGTACTTCTGCTGCAATTTTGAACAATTATTTTGCTCAATAACTAAGATTAAAAAAATGAAGTGTTAATCGACTTTTGTTACTGACTGTACACCCACATTTTGCAACTTATGTTTCAAGTCCCATGGGGGCGAGCCTATTGCCATCAACCGGGCACAAATCCAGACTATGGGTTGCTCCAGGTTGCAAAATAAAAACAAATCAAACATAAAATAATCTTTTAATTATTTACCTGCACTTATAATTTCAACTCTATATTATGAGCAAGTATATAATAAAAAAAATAAAAGAAGAAGGGAGAAGCTCTTTTTAGGTATCAAAAAATTCGTCCGTATCGTTGCCATTGGGCTAAGTGCCCAAAAGGCTGGCAGCATTACCACGTTGCAATGCTAATTCTTTGATCTAAAATTTGGCCAGCTTTCTGGCCACGTGAAGAGTATTAGTTATTTAGTTTACACTGAATGAAACCCAACACACTGAAACTTATGCATGTTTATTTGTATGTATGTAAGTATATTCTCTTATTATTTTTTTAGTTTTACTAAGTGAATTGTTTTTAGATTATATGTTTTTTTTTCTCCTTTACTCTTTCACACGCTGTCTACATCTCTATTTAGGTACTGTCATATCGCAGGTATGCAGGAAGAGATTTCTTATGAAATAAGCATCACCTTTGTACCTATTTTTCTGTGTATTTTTTTTCTTTTCTGTTTAAATATGTGTGTACATATATGGTAAAATAAATAAATAAACTTTAGTACCTCCAAATACATTTTAAATTCCAAGCTCTCATAAATTCCGGAACATAATTCCCTCTATCTGAAGATCTATATAATTTAAACCGTTCCTTGATATTTTTATAGAAAATATTTTCCTTGCTAGCTTTGTCATACGAACGTTGACCAATGAGGACCAGTCACGTTTAGTCAGACATTCAGCTCACGTATGTTTAGAGGAGAAATGCATTCGTTCACATAACATTTATTCAAAAAATAGATTCTTGTAAGATATCCATTTTCCTCGAATTTTCTTGGTCTGCTTTGAACGAAGTATGAAGCGGGTTATTTTAGAAAAGTTTATGTATTGGACGTGTTGGGTTTTATAATGGCTTAGATTGATTCCTAACTATACAATGTGGCGGTTATGTTATCACACTTAAGAAACCACGCTACATAACGTATTTTAAACATACACAATTAAAATAATTGATAACTACATTGTGTGTTTAACAACATTGTATACTTTATTTGTGATTATTTGGTAACAAAACCATAAAGTTTGTGTTGAATTTCTGATACCATCGCGCCCCGCGCGCGTTTAATGCCTTATTATTAAGGTTGGTTCATGTCGTGCCAATTTTAAAAAGCTATTTAGTTGGTTTGACAAATTCTCTTATTTTATTATTTTAGCACCCTGATATTGATTCAATTGCGGCAATCTGTGGCGGCAATCATAAATGTAGTGATGATGGTAGATTGATAAGTGACACTTTGATTTGTTTAAATGGAGATTAACTATCAACGTTAGCTTTCTCTGAAAATTAATGTGTTAATCTACTAAACATATAGATTAAAATGATGTTTTCTGATGAAGTTCGTATCGTGCAGGATTACGAACGGGAGGTACCTAACTAGTCTTCTTTTGTTTTGTACATGAAGTTAACGGTAAAGTTCGTCGACAATGTTCTCCAAAAACTTTACCTCTTATCTTGTTATTACCTGTAACCAAACTCACCACATAATTCAATACAATAACGATACGTATATCAATAAACTTCGTTGTCTAATAAAGTTCCCTTTGTTCTAGAGGCACGGGAGTCTATTGATCCTTAAAACCTCGTTCAATAATAATATTATCATCATAGATTTCTGAGAGAAATACCTACCAAATTTTCGTTCGTTAAAGACATTTTTTCCGATATCAGGACCTACTTGTGCAAGTGATTCCGAACACGTCCGACTATAGAACCATATAGCGTCGATGCTCTCTCGTAGACAAGAAATTGCCTCTTTACGGCTCATGGCGAAGATTTTATGTCTTCCACTTACGTACATTGACTTCCGAGGTCGACAATTTCCTGTATTCTAAACGTGTTACGCCTGAGAGAGTGCGATGTAAACGTGTTTTAAATCTGATAATATTCGCTTCTATTGTTCGATAAGCGTGTAATGTGATTTCATGCAAGATTTTGCCAGGGTAATACAATTTTTGTTTATGGGTAGAATAACATTATGTGTAGTTTTATTCACTAACTTACGAAAAAACTCAGCAAGCAATATTCTTTATAATCATATTTTTTTAATATTTTTCTTTGTTTCGACCTTTGCAGTGCTCGTGAATGAACCATCTCATTATAGTCATAGTATTAAATTCTGTTATAGTATTCCCTGCGATTTTTAGACACACTTTACCTTGTATCTACAACCTACAACCGACCTGTTTATTCAGGCTCCCTTAATTCACAGTTATCCTATGCTCAAGACTTCCCGGTCTCGGCCACCTGTGACCTCGGATGTAGCCAGGGCTTCTCCTTGCGATGTATTAAGACAAAGTGCATCGGATCTGTTTTAAGCCAAGTTTAGCTGTAACGTTAGGACTAAGACACACTAGAGTTTATAATTAGATCATTAGTTGAAGAGGTGGGGGCTCATTGCTTGAATTGGGGCATAGAAAGATCAATCAAATGAGTTCGTAATGGAACTAAAAGTACTATTTGATAAGAGAGTTCGGAAGCCTAGTAATGACGAAAATGAATTTGATTTATTCAGATATTTTTATTATCATTTCCCTAATCACATACAAATAAAATATTACGACCGCTACTAAATAGTAACAGTTTTATAATGATGTTGTGCACAATAACTCGGCGTATCGGAGTGGAAATAACGGAACAAACATTAGTTGGAATACATCCAAAACATTGTCTGGAATCGAAGCCAAAATGAGCGGATAGTAGCATTTTGCTAATAAATGACATTAGGTACTGACTCCATTTTTTATAGACCAATCTCATTCATCGGATCAAGATCATGTTCTTATTTAATTAGAGTTTATGAAGCAGTTGTAATAGAAACTTTTTTTCTTTGTATCTTGTTTGAAGGAAGATGGACGTAATTAGAAAGAATCAAGAAAGTTCCAATGAATCATATATTATCGTTCCAGCAACATCGCGGAGAAGATTCGTAGAGTAGGTAACGGAAATACTTATCGAGTCGAAATATTCTTCTAAGTTATGCTGGTTAAGTAATTTATTTCGCAATTTACATTGAAATATCTACCAGTTATTTTCAACTGAGAAAATTCACCTTTTCCTTTTGAAATAAATGTAAAACAAAACTGTAGATTTAGAAGAATTTGTGAAGACCCATAAAGCCTTTTGAACTTTGGACTTTGAAATTATAAAGTTTCAAGTTCACGGGGCTAATGATATTTGAACTCAGATGTTTTCAACCATTTACGTGCTTCTAACGTTATTTCTTTGTAACGTTTACTATATCGTATCCGTTGATAGGATATTCCGTATCTTACATTGTGTTAGGCACGTAATGTGGAGCTTGGATAATGTGCTGGAGTGAAGGCAAGGCGGTAATATCTGGGGTCGGGGTTGAAGACACCTGCTTTTAACCCCGATAACGTTTCAGTCATGTTTTCTCTTGTCGGTTAACTTTGTAAGCGAGGGGTGATAAAAAGATTATTTCTTGTTTTTTTTTCTAAACTTGTTATTTGTTTTTGCAGGAACATTTCGTCAATGTATATTTTACCCAGATAGTAAGCGTCAGAATAAAAAATAAAGAGGGGCTCGTGGCTAAATAATAACAGCCGCACAGGTCGACCGATCAGGTTAAGCTACGCTTGCCGCGGTTGGTCTGTGGATGGGTGACCATCTTTACATACCGAGATCCCTCCGTGTCTCGGAAAGCACGTAAAGCCGTTGGTCCCAGGTCTCATTCGTGGTGTGGGTAGTCAGAAGCCCGAAAGTCTGACAACCTGCCTTATCAAGAAGTATCGTATTACCCAACATAATCAGCATTATAATGAAATGATTTGTGGCGGTCAGATAGGCAGTTGCTCCTTGTAAAAAACTGCTACTCAGCTGCATCCGGTTAGACTGGAAGCCGACCCCAACATAGTTGAGAAAAGTTAAGGCAGATGATGATGTGTAAGTGTCGCAATCCTGAAATCGCCGACCCGTCCTGAGCAAGCGTAGTGATCAATATTCATGCCTTCCCTGTATGAGTGGAGACCTTTGCACTGCAGTGGGACAACAATAGACTGTTTTTTTTAAGGTTCATTTGGTTTTTGTGGCATCAAGTGTGTTAAAAACTAAGTCCCATTAAATTAAATAACCTAATCTGCGTTCGCTATTTATTTGCCAAAAATGTAAACATATATGAATTAATGGAAAAATAACTTTAATTCCTACACAATAAAGTTCAGTTTACGCTACAACTTCAAACATTTTTATAACTTTTTCAACAATGCTAGTCATTGAAATCAACTTAATTTGTCATTGAAATAAAGTTGATATTTCTTTAACTTGAAATAGGGTGTGGGTTTGCAGCACTGCATACTTTTACTAGATATATCTGTTTTCACGCTATACTTATGCCACTTTACAATTACCTACCTTCCAAAAAAAATCACCGGTATCTTCAGCAAAAAAGCTTATTGCGCAAGACCCTTTTCGACACAACAGTAGGTAGATATAGAGTTTTGCGGTAAACCAGCATGTATTAAAAGCCCATAGAACGACTGCGCGGTCCCCTTCGTTAATAAAGATTACTAAGTTAATGCCCCAAGGAACGGGGCAAAGCCTCTTTTTGTTGCTATTCGTATACACGTATATACTTATAAGTAAACCCTACGAGTTGGAGATTAGAACAGTGGGAACGAGCTGCTTCAAGGAAATGGAGTCGGTGCAAAAATATGCAGCGAGTTTTAAATGGAGAGAGCTGAGAGTATATTATAAGCAGTTTATATTAAAGTGTTATAGAAATTATACGCTTGAAATATAAAGTCAGGGAAATAATTTGGACAACCAACTTAAATGTGACATCTGCCTGATCATGTGGGACTTGTGTGAATTGTTTCATCACCACTGCTCTTAAAATTGTGAGGAAACCGGAATGTCCCATGACCAAAAAATCGAAGACATGTGACATCTGCCAACCCGCACTGGGCCCGCGTGGTGGATTACGGCCCACTCCCTCTCACTGAAAGGAGGCCTATGTCCCAGCAGTGGGAACATTATAATGCTGATTATGTAACTTAAATTGTCCGTATATTCAAACACAATTTTTATTCTTTGACAGTTGTATGAAATGCCTATAACGTGACAAATTGACGTAGGGTGTCAATGACTGTACTATGACTTTCCCCACGTTTTCATGTTTCAAGTCGCATCAGCACCTTCAACAAATATCCCATATTGATGCAAAATACGGGAACAAAGAAAGCTTCGTTCTCATGGCATTCCAGTATGTTTACACTGAAATGTTTGGTTACAGCAAAACAGAAAAAAACTTTTGAAATAAACATTTCACGATTGCTTTGTGAGAAAAAAAACTTGGGTAACGTCGCGCTATGCAATTCAGAGACGGACATAAACAGTACCGGTGGCTCGGTAGACTCAAAGCCATGTGATGACGTCACCAGCGTCCGCTTTGTTTCTTTGAGCCCCGCAAATGAATTCATCGTCTAAATCTCCATTGACGTAGCAAGTTTTTTTACGATTTATTTTAGAAGCGGTAATGAATGACATAAAAATGCTCTTTCATTCAGAAAGAGAATTGGGCAGACCGAGCCCGAAAGTGCTCTTAACAATGATAAATCTATTTGAGTACAGACGCCAGCACATCAAGCTACTACAATCTGTCAAATGCCTTTAATAGATTTTCAATTTTATCGCTAAGCATAAGGTTCAAAGTTGATTGGGAAAAATTTACAGTTTCAGTTAGCTTGATGTGTCTGAACATCAAAGGATGATAAAAAGTATCGGTGGGTCGTTTTTCCTCTAATGAAACAGGACATTTTTGAGGAGATGCCTTTAATCACTAACTCCTTTTCTGGGAGCCAGGAGTCTGAATATGAGCTCGGTTGTTGACAATAGGCTCGCCCCATATTACATGGGGCTTAAACATAACTGGCAAAATGTGAGTATACTTTAAGCAAAATACAGCATAAGCACGTTCCCACTGCTGGGACATAAGCCTCCTCTCTGTGAGAGGTAGTGGGCCATATTCCACCACGCGATCCCAGGCTCGTGGGACTTTAGGTACATCTCGGCCTAACCCTTCACGAAATAAAGGCGTGATTTTATTATATGTTTTGGGATTCATTTTGTGGGTTCCAGAAATCTATCTATAAAAATTATCGTTACACAAGTATTTGAACGCGAACCCTGATGGTGGAAAGCTATTTAATTTCCGACATTCTCAACGTCGCCCAAGGGAACCTTTTGTGGCCCTCGTATTACTAATACCGATATTAACGAACACAATGTCAATTCGATGTCCTGGCGACGACAGATAACCGCTTCGGGCTAAAAGGCAACTACTTAACTCGTGAAAAAATCCACATAAAAATCTGGAAGCTTTAGACGCGTCGTTTATTAAAATAACTGCAAACAAGATGGCGGCGATTTTCTTGTTTACATCTTAATGCATACTTTAAAGTGAAATATGCGGTCGTGCTGGGCTCTTAACGTTATTAATAACATCCTACTCATTGTTCTTAATGAATGAAAAATTACAAGTAGGTATGAATATTTTAACGTAATTTACCGCGTTAATCTGCGCTTTGGTTTATGTTTAAGATTAACCGAAGCGTCTTTTCACTCAACGGGCTTGCCTATAGTTCTTTTAAACGTGAGTCGAGACATAACAAAAAAAAGAAAGAAGGAATAATACCATTATTGGCATTACAGCAAAATTTATACACCTTAAAACTATAAAAAAAGGTAACAAAGATAATAAAATATTTTGTTTTTCTTCCACAAATAACACTTATTAACAAAACTTACAAATGGAAAAAATAATAATTATGATGAGGGACAATGTTCATTTGTGGGAGACTGGTGCCTAACTAAGCCGTGACTTGTATTTCAGGACACCAGGGACTCCCCCCTACAGGAAAAAATATAATTAAAAAAAAACATTATAGACAATGCAATAATGTTACATTATTATGTTTAAGAGCGAACTATTTGTTGGAAGAGAAGAGAAAAAAAAACAAATAACTAAAATAATAAAATCTTTTTGTACGAAGTGTAGTGGAGTCAAGGTGTATGAGGATGTAGTGAGGGTATGGTGTATTTTGTATTTGACTGTGTGTGTGTGTGTGTGGGTGTGTATGTGTGTGTGTAGTGTTGAGTGGGTGAGAGGGTATGTGAGTGGGTTCAGGTCCAACTAGACGAAAAATTAAATGTGTTAATTTAGAAAAGCTCATATAAAATCAAATAAAATGTTGTAGCATAGATGTAACAAAAACAAGAACAAATAACCACAGGAAAGCAGAAGTGAATGTTAGCTGCTAAAGGTACACACTGCTTTGCCCGTAGGTAGGTACTAGAATCCAGGTCGAAGTATGTCAGGGTAAACACAAGCAGCGCCCTGCGGTTTCACCCGCATAAGTCTCGATCCCGTGGGAATATCGGGATAAAAAGTATCTCATGTCTTTTCCCGGGACTGAAACTATCTCTATACCAAATTTCATATAAATCGGTTTAGCGGTTTATGCGTGAAGAGGTAACAGACAGACAGACACACTTTCGCATTTATAATATTAGTATGGATATTATATTGTCATAATTATTCTTATTGTTCTTGTCATAACCGTATTATTGAAATATCCAGCTTATTTATAATTGCATTGGTGAAATAACTAAACGTCTCATTAATTTGATCCAAGCAATTATATTTTAGCATCAATCTAAATTCTAACATTTAATGAACGTCATTATACAAAATGATAATTAATGGTAGGAGTGACGCAAGATAATTTTCTATTCTATTTGTATTCATACCTCAATAGAAAGTGCTTACTGGCTTTAAATTCGACATTAAAACTTAAGCACTTTGTACAGTACATTAAACCGTAGAAAACTAGTAAGTGTGTGTTTTCCAACATGTTTTTAAAATACAAGACAAATATGAAATACACACTGAACCGATTTAGACGAAATTGGTTATAGAGATAGCTTGAGTCCCGGGAAAGGACATAGGATACATACTTTGTATCCCGCTATTCCCACGGGATCGAGACGTATGCGGGTAAAACCGCGGGGCGCAGCTAGTCTTTAATAAAAATAAAAACGTTTTTTGTCACTAGAAAAAATACATTCAAATATGACAGACACTCAAAGTCACAATCTGACAATATGCATGTATTACAAAGAATTGGTCCTAACTCCCAAACTAGGCCCAGGCCTGTACTTTGGGGGTCAGTGTTCAGTCATTTGATCTGTTAAGACAAGACAGATCTTTTGATACATTATACAGCATGTATCAGAAATATGTAGTCAAAATAAATAGCGTGGTACAGACCATCAACTGAACAACTTTCTTTCTCTCTTTCTTCTGTTCTTTCATCTTTTTTCTTCTTTTTTTTAATTTTTTTTTTTTTGTGACCAATATCGTAATAACTAACAACCATACAAAACTTCAATACCTACTCGACCCAAACGTATTTGACGGCTGATTATTTTTTCTCAATTACAATGTTGGTCCCATGGCGAAAGTTCTTTCAGTTTGATGATCTGTATCAGACCTTTAAATTTGACCTCACCTTTCTAATACACGCTTTATACTGTTTATTCAAACTATATTCTGTACAACCAATCTAAAAAAAAGAGGGGTGCACTCCAGGAGTGCCGGCAGAAGTGAAAACTTGAATATTAACGTTGAAATAAATCAATTATTAATTGAATTAATATAACTCTTTTTTTTCAATATTTCTGCATCACTTTTTTCATTAATAGATGCACTTTGTTCAATTTCCATATTTTAAACACTTTATATACACGAATTTTACGAATACACAGCAGTGTGGCTACTACACAGACGGTCGAGCCATCAGCTGTCCATCCATCCATCCACATCCACATCCATCCATCCATCCATCCATCCATCCATCCATCCATCCATCCATCCATCCGCCGCCGTAGAAAGAGAGGGGGATACTTAGTAGTTAGGAGTAGTAGTACTCCATCCGTCTTACCTGACGGTCACGTGTCCTGACGCGAGTTTAACATTTTTTACCCATTACAAAAAAGTGTGCAACGCCGCTAAAGAAGTTTTCACTTCAAAAATCATAACACCTAGGTACCAAGGTACTTTTTCAATATTTGCATGTCAACATACTCGTATTTAACTGAAGTCCATGAACATGCGTAAGACCTCCACCGTGCACCGACTTTGAACGAATAAATGAATTTAAATGGCCGTTTACCTCGTGCCTGCTGCAACGCGGTCGTGCATTAGGCACTAGCGAGAGAAAAATAAATGAAAACTATAGCAGAGTTGGCATTCCTAATCAACACTGCAGCTGGAACATTACCCAGACAATTGAGTTTCTCCGCCGAGAAAACCTTTATGGAAAAAAAACTATTCAGTTCTAATGTTCAATGTACAGTTGCTGCAAGACTTATTTATGCAAGCAAGATGGTTTTTTCGTTCATGAATTTTTATAGCATTGTTTAGCTCAAATTTATATTTGATTATTTTGGTGGTGCTTCATTTTTATTATAGGGAATATTGACATTTTCCTCCCCATTTTTTCTTATTACTGTTTCATATTTTAAACATAAATGATGAATTATTTATTTTCTGTAAGTAGGTTTGTACAAACACACGTCAATAATATTTTTTTTTAAGCTAGATGAGGTCGGCGTTCTATCTGACTATTCTGAGAAGAAAGGCCGAAACAAACTCAGAGGTCACAGTCTCTTTTAAAGTCCAGACAAAATCTTGATGAGATCATGCGATGACCATTTAGATTGGTGTCTGGAATGGTCTTTTGAGGAAAGAACCACACAAGTTAAGCGGACCTGTCCAGTCAGTGCACGCATTTATCAAAAATCGTGCAGCTCAACTCAGAACTTGAACATATTTTATGATTTATCTCAAAAAAGTTTTAATATTTCATAAACATCTGAAAATGATTTTGATATTTCTCATGAACACCTTATTCACAACCCAATAAGTATATTTTAAAGTACGTAGCTATTTATTCCTGTTTTATATCCTTAATTCGCTAGAATTATCAAAATGGCACATCTGAGTGATACTTATATTTTCAGCACCTGTTATTCTAGCACCTAATATTAATTTTATTGCGTGTTAAGGGGCAGCTTAGTAATTACCTAAAAGTACTCTTTTCACAGCCAGTTTTTTATTGCCATTGTTCTAACCGAATTTTGTAACATTAAAGAGAATTGTGTACGAAAAATTTCGTTTTTCAGCGTACTAGTAATTAAGGTTTTTAATTATATGTATGTGCCGTATGCTTAGTTTATAAGTAAACTAGCTACGCCCCGCGGTTTTACACGCATAAGTTTCGATCCCGTGGGAATATCGGGATAAAAAGTAGCCTATATGATAATCCAGGGTGTCAGCTACCTCCATATAAAATTTTATCAAAATTGGTACAGCCGTTTGAGCGTGAAGAAGTAACAAACATATACACACACACTCACAAACTTTCGCCTTTATAATATTAGTGTGATTAACCGTGAGTTCTACTTTGTTTAATCATTGTAAAAGGAACAAAATATTATTATTCATAGACTTGGAGGAACTTGTTTATTGTATATAAAATATTATACTATAACTGCGTAGACGGAACAAACACTTTCTCATAATTAATTAGGGTATGTATTATGTAAGTAAGAACTAGGTTATGTTTGAAGAATGAAAAACATTAATAATAATATATTATAAACTTTTAAATTAATATATTCGTGTAAGTAATAAGTAGCTGTATTAACATACCGCGACAACATCCTTTGTTCTACGCAATCTTGTACAAGAGAGTAAAAAACAATCAGAAGCGATCCGAAGGCCAGTTCTCGAAATCTAGTAGTCAGTCTCATCTCGGCGACAAAAAAACTTGTCAAAAATGTTGGGAATTGGTATTCTTGATAGATTGATCGAGATCAAACTGTGAACGTTCTTAAAATTACGAGAATTGCCCCTCTGGTTAATAGAATGACCTATTTAGGCTATGTATACGATGAAGCTGTAGTACATTTTATTAAAATGAAAATTAAGTTTTAAGTTCATTTAATTAAATATACCATTACCAGATTTAGATGACAGCAAAGTACTTCATTCGATCAAAAACACTAGCATGATTAATTTTACTTGCCCAAAGACTTTCAAAAGATGTTAATTCAGCAAGTATGTGCGGAGACGGTGTATTTCGTAGAGTTTAGCGCTTGTTTAGGGCGTCATCAATCAACGTCGTTCCACAGATAACTCAAGAAATGATCTATGCACCGGTGAGACATTGGTATACTGTGGTTCGTGCGAACACTATCCCGTGTTGTTTATTTATTTTAATTATACTGTGATGTGTGGCGTTTGACGAATGGAAAATAAGAAATGAGTACACAAGAGGAAGTCTGAAAGTGGCACCGGTAACTGAAAAGTTGTGTAAATATGAATGAGGAATGAGAAAATTGTCGTGAGGAAAATTTTGAGTATGAATGTCGATGGTTATTACAGTAGGAGAAGTCCAAAGAAACGATGAATGAACTGTGTGAATGATGATATGGTTAGGCAAGGGGTGACTACCGCTAAATTTACATATATAAAATTCAAAGTCCTGACTGACTTATATATCTACGCACAGCCTAATCCAAAGGTCCTAGAGACATGAAATTTGGAAGGTGTGTTCTTTGTAAAGAGTAGGTATCCACTAAGAAAGGGTGTTCGAAATTCCACCCCTAAGAGGGTGAATGGGAGGGTAAAATTTCACGCGGACGAAGTCGCGGGCGTAAGCTAGTAAAGAAGTATGAAAGGAAAAGAAATATTACGCCGACCCCAAATAAATTGGGCAGGAGAATGATTATGACTGTGATGTATGCATGTTGTTGCTTTAACATGATGTTTTCAAGTCAGTTTGTGCCACGGATAACTTGAAAATTTATCTAGAAAGCTGTTTTAGATTACGTTGGGTCATTGCATTATCAGTCAATACCTACATTGATAATCATGAAATGACTTTATCGCACATATACAACGTGCCGCTATAATGGCAACATTAATTTAACACACGGGTGATGACCAGTAATCACAAAAATTATAACAACGTAAAATAATTCGTAATTTGAAAACTACCGCCTCTGTCGCGACACAGGGCTCTCTCCTCTCTTTCCTTCAATTCGATTACCTACTCTTTGCACGTTATTCGTTTTAAATTCATTGATGCGATGTCGTGATCCGAGACACGGCAAATGAACCCTTTTTTTTTAAGGATGGGAAATCATCAAATGACCCCTCCCGCTCTGGGTGGAGCGGAAGGGAGTGTCAGACTCTTACTGACTAAAACCCATCCGTGTTCCTTCCTTAGCCCTTTATGTTCCGGGGTAGCGGTAACCCTTTCGGACAATCCCGCACCCCCGGCAGGCTTCGACCCTGGCAGGCCCCTTCCTTTTTGCTGACATCTCTTTGAGGCGCGCGTGGAACACGTACGCGCCGTCCGGCACGGGCCTGGTCCTGAAAGGACGGTGAGCTACCCATTACTCTCCGTCCGCAGGCCCGCGCCTACGGTGGCCGGGAGACGTCACGCGGCTCCCGGCGCTCGGAGCGTCTCCCGCAGCGGCTGGGACGTGTGGCTCTCTCCCTCAGCCGTTCCGCCACCTTCTTCGCTAGCATGACTGCTTCGCAGAAGGAGGTGACTGCCTCCCACTCCCTCTCGCCCCGGACCATGGCTTGAACCAGGGCCGGACGCGAGAGGTCGCCGCCGCTGCCGATCGCCTCTACGAGGGCACGGCGGTGCTCCGCCCATGCGGGGCAGACCTCCACCGTATGCTCCACCGTGTCCTCTGGGCGATCCTCGCAATTGTGACACCCGGGCGTCTCCTCCCGCCTGATGATGTGCAGGAACCTCCCAAAACATCCGTGTCCGGTGAGGACCTGCGTCAGGCGATAGGTGAGGACGCCGTGACGCCTCTCTAGCCACTCCTCAAAGAGGGGTCTTATCGCCACTATCGTGGCGTGCCCTGCGCTGGGGGCAAATGAACCCTGTGCTACAGTTATTTACGAACAGGTTGCTTCAAGAAGCTATTTTAGAAAATTGCAACTAAATAAATAAATAATAACGTTTCATGAAATTAAAATAAGTTCATAAAAGGAAAACGCGAAACGTGTGGTAAATTAGATGTTTATAGAATCTATAAAGTATAAGCTGCATGAACCTAAATTTTACTGATCAAACATTTATTCACATTCATATTCACCAAGAAGATCCCTAGCACAATAAACTTGATTGCTTTCAAAAAACACAAATGTTACTTTTTTGCAAACATTTGAATTTCAATCCATTATCGTCAGCATGAAAGCTTTATCCAAAAAAATATGGAATCACACTCCGATTATAAATCGTCAACGCTGTTACGCTAACATTTATATCGACAGCCGCGTTCAAAATCGAATTCATAAAAATGAAAAACGTCCGGAAAGGCAGCCGAATTAAATTAAATTTTATAAGGTGTAAAATTTTGTAACACGCTCAAGTCGTCTGTGTAACGTGATAAATTTGTCCTTTACCGCTAACGACGTAACTTGCCTGATTAAGTTAGTTAAAGTTCACAAAGGAAAAAGGTCCGTACCTCTGGCCCTTAGTACAACCGCAAAGACTGTATTAGTTAGTCCTATTGACGGAGGATTAGCAAGATTAAATTTCAATTTTGATCGTTTGACGACATTGATAATGATTGTCCTTTGAGCTTAGAATAAACACTTGATTCAAGTTTCAAGAAGATAGATCAGATTAACTCTAGAATATTGAGAAAACAAAATCATAAAATCTTCCATTGAATTGGTCCACTTAATCTATACCTAAACACATAATCTATCTATACATAAATAAAATTGGAGTGTCTGTTTGTAATATTAAAAGCCGCTTTTTACTAAATGCATATGGATGTATACAGGGTACATATTTTATACCAAAATATTTTTTTTTTGTTACAATTTTTGTCTGTCTGTCTGTTTGTTTTCGACGGGACATTCACTGGCAGATAGCTGATGTAATAAGGAGTAACTTAGGCTACATTTATTTTAGGAAAAAAAAATAGGGTCCCACGAAAAAAAATCCACGCGGACGAGGTCGCGGGTAACAGCTAGTTAGTCTATAATGTTCCCACTGCTGGGACACAGGCCTTCTCTCTCTACCTAACTACGAGTTTATAATTAACACGCCATTAAACTTCTGTAATAACAAGAAAACAGAACGAAATATAGCATTTTATTCGCCAACCAATAAAAAAAACTTTTTAACAAAAGGCTAGGATCAAGATTGCTTGTCATCAGAAGCCAGCGCAACTTCCCGATCGCCATTCTTAGTTTTGAGGTTGTCTCTTCGACATTATTTATGAGTCTTTCATGACAAAAGTAGGCGGTCGCCAATTAGCTTTTTTCAGGTATCCGTTACATAGAGTACAAAAGGTCTTTTGTTCATAGTGGTTCTTCGCAAAAATTACGTTGAACAAAGACTCGTCGATACGCCCCTGTTTACCTATTTGTCTTCGCTATTGTGTGGTTCTGACATACTATTTGTGTCCGGGGTTTGTGCCCAATATCGGATACTCGTTATCTTCCTAATTTTCCGGATCACACCTGCGATTAGAGCTATCGGATAGATATCGATAATAAGTTCGAAATGAGGAAAGTATTGGTTTGATTCGGCTTTGTATGGATAGAATAAATACAAGTCATAGCTATACAATCCTTGGGAGGGGCTTGTGGCTAAATGATAACAGCCGCACGAGTCGATTGAAGGTGAAGCTACGCTTGCCGCGGTCGGTTCGTGGATTGGTGACCATCCATTTCATATCTAGACCCCTCCGTGCCTCGGAAAGCACGTTAAGCAGTAGGTCCCAGCTGTCATTCGTAGATCTTTCACAGTCGTTACGGGTAGTCAGAAACCCAAAAGTCTGACAACCAGTGTTACCAAGGGGTATCGTGTTACCCAGTAACTAGGTTGTGGAGGTCAGATGGGCAGTCGCTCCATGTACTGGTATTCAGCAGCATCCGGTTAGACTGTAAGCCGACCCCAACATAGTTGGGAAAAGATTGGGCAGATTGATCTATAGGTATATACATATAAAATTCAAAGTCCTGAATGACTGACTGATATATCAACGCACAGCCATCGCTGGTCCTAGAGACATGAAATTTGGAGGGTGTGTTCTTTGTGAAGAGTAGGCATCCACTAAGAAAGGGTTTTTCGAAATTTCACCTCTAAGAGGGTGAATGAGGGGAGGGTGAAATTAAACGCGGACGAAGTCGCGAGCAGAAGCTAGTTGAGCTACACAATCCTTGAACAATTTAGGTTGCTACCCGATGAGCGTAACTCGGTGTAATTTATACCGCACAGTGACTCGTTACAGCGTTTCAGTAAGTACATTGCACTCGTATCATGCAATATTGTGGTTTGCGCAAACTGAGTTCTCGTAAAATAAAAAAATCTAGTTTGATAGTAGAACGTAAATTCGTTACATTTTTGCTATCGTTAATTACGTTTGGTTTGTTACCTACTGACCCTACCCTATTACATTTTCTCGTCTTTTTAAACAAAATTACGTAGCAGAATTGCTAGTGAAATCAGACCAGTTTTGAGAACGTAATTACACGTTCATGTCACACAAACTCATCTGCATGCGTTGCAACCGACTGGCCCAACCGAACGGTTCTCCGACGACCGATAGCGAGATAAATATTGAACTTGCCAGAACAAGTACATATACCCGGCCAGTGACGAACAGCGATACTTGCATAATGATTGTGGTCAGTATTTTCCTTTAGAGAGGCCTATTTTAGATGTGAACTACGGCAAGCTAAGCAGTAAGGCTTCCAACGCAGTGCAGCTACCTACTCGATAAAGCCTAGTAGATAGGTACGTACTAGGAGACGCCTCTAGACGTTTCTTGGAGACATACTGGTCTTACAAAGTCAACACGCAAGACTGATTTCGTCACTTTGTCTGTACTTGGCATACATAAGTGTTTATTCTCTTTGGGTCATGGCTAAGAATATCCAAGTATCGCTGAAGTGACTAAAGCATATACAGGGTGTGGCGTAAATAGTGGTCCACCGTTAAGTATTCGATATGCCAGATAATATACTATAACATATTACAATTTTAACCATTTTAGTTGTACCTTTTTTTACAAAAACTGCTCTTGAATTTGCATGAATATGTTAAAAATTAGGGTGAAAATAGAAAAGAACTAACTTTTTCTTCAAAACTCTAAATTTACATAAAAAAACAAAAATTTTACACGATAGCTCTAGTATTCAGCAGTAATTAACAGAAATCGAAATGAAAAATAATGTTTTTTGTTGAAACTCTAACCAAATTTGTAACAAAAGGTAGAAATTTCGTAAATAAAAAAAAAAAAAGAAAATATATTTTCGGAACCATTGGGTAAAAATTGTTAAATAATTTAATAATATGTTATAGTAAATTATCTGGTATATCGACTCCTTAACGGTGAACCACTATTTACGCCACAACATGTATGTCTTTAAAATATTACGGTTTCGTACCCAAAGTGTGCCAACGGGACCCTATTACGAAGGCCAAGCTGTCCGTCCGTCTGCCTTTCACAGAACTGTATCTTTTGAACCGTAATAGGTAGACACTTCAAATTTTCAGAGTCTGTACTACTATGACTGCTATAACAACAAATAATAAAAATACAATTCATTTAAAAATGAAAAGGGCGACCCGTACAAGAAACCAGTTTTTTTATACAGGGTGTTACGGAAAGGGTATATCAATACAAACGGGTTGAAGAGTGTATCTGGTCTAGAATCTCTGTACAAAATTTCAGCTCAAAAGCAGTAACTTTGAAAATGCTTAATATTTTTTTATTTCGATAGTTTATTAAATTGAAATCATAACAAACGTGTCACCGCACTACGAGGGTCATTATCCATTATCTGTAGCGTGTGTGTGCGCCTAGTACACGCACATCACGCCGCCACGCGCCAGTGCAGCGCCGTAATGTCGAAATAAAAAAAAAATATTAAGCATTTTCAAAGTTAATGCTTTTGAGCTGAAATTTTGTACAGAGATTCTAGACCAGATACACTCTTCAACCCGTTTGTATTGATGTACCCTTTCCGTAACACCCTGTATGTAGTGTAAATTGCGTACAATATACACTACATATAAAAAAACTGGTTGACTGATTGGTTGGTGGTTGGTTGTGGTGGTTGCACGGGTACTGTAACCTTCGTGTACGAGTCCAACCGGAACTTGACCGGTTTCTAGCAGCTAAAACTACAAACTCCAAACACTAAGGCCTGAGTTCACCAACATTCAAACCACCGGTTAGGTAGTTGGTTTATGTCAAATTTCATAAGGAAATTTTAAATATAGAACTGATTAAATATTTAATCAGTAAATTTAAATGTTGGTGAACACAAGGCTAAGCATGGGAGGTAATTACCCTTTTGACCGTACCTTGTACCGATCATTGTTTTCCATGTTGAACGGCTAGTTTACAGACTATGAAAAACTTATTCCATAAAGCGTAAAGTTTTGCATCTTAAGTAGATGGGAGCAACGATACGGTAAGTTCCCTGGTTCAATACATTCTACAAAAATGCTTTTATAGCCAGGCAAAGTTTTACAGCTTGCGCATTATTGAAAACTGTAAATCTGACTCCTTATTGCTGTACTTTGTATTGATGAAAAACAATAATATAATTCGAATTCATAAGTTATTTATTTCAATCCATTTAATAATACGCTAAGAGTTCAGGTTAAGTATTTTTATTTTTCAGCAATTTAAACTCATCACGTAACCAAACTACCAGAGGGCTGGCCTATTTTTACCAAAGAACCAGCATCGCCATACAACGTGGCAATGCTGCCAGCCTTTTGGGCACTTTCTGTTAACAGCGATACTGATTCTTTGATGGACATGATGCTTTCCCCTTTTTAGGGTTCCGTAGCCAAATGGCAAAAAACGGAACCCTTATGGATTCGTCATGTCTGTCTGTCTGTCCGTCCGTCTGTATGTCACAGCCACTTTTTTTCCGAAACTATAAGAACTATACTGTTGAAACTTGGTAAGTAGATGTATTCTGTGAACCGCAGTAAGATTTTCACACAAAAATAGAAAAAAAAAACAATAAATTTTGGAGTTCCCCATACTTACAACTGAAACTCCATAATTTTTTTTTCATCAAACCTGTACGTGTGGGGTATCTAAGGATAGGTCTTCAAAAATGATATTGAGGTTTCTAATATCATTTTTTTCTGAACTGAATAGTTTGCGCGAGAGACACTTCCAAAGTGGTAACATGTGTGTGTGTGTCCCCCTCTAACTTCTAAAATAAGAGAATGATAAAATTAAAAAAATATATATAATGTACATTACCATGTAAACTTCCACCGAAAATTGGTTTGAACGAGATCTAGTAAGTAGTTTTTTTTTAATACGTCATAAATCGAAAACCACAATTTACCTTTCACAAAGTTACAACGAACTACAAGAACTTTTATATTATGTTACTTGCTGTTACGGAACCCTTCATGGGCGAGTCCGACTCGCACTTGGCCGGTTTTTTTTATATACAATATGTGCAGTCACCAAAGGAGATAAGTAACCAGGGTCGTAGGATATAGTTGAAGTTTAATAAGAAACCGATGGATGTTTTCGAATAAAATTTAATTAATACAATACGAGCAGTTCATTTATCAAATTTTTCATTCGAAAACATCAATCGGTTTCTTACTAAACTTCAACTAAATCCGAAGACCCTGTTTACTAATCTCCTTTGGTGACTGTACATATTACCAATATTATTTTAACTTGTATATTATGTAAATACTAGCTGAACCGGCAAACTTCGTACCGCCTCAGAATCAATAAGAACTAATATATGAGAAAATGAATAATATTCATAATTTTTTATTTCGCGAATTGTTCTCCTGTTTTTATAGTTATTCTGCTATTTGGGGCGGAGATAAATCCAACAAATCAAAGATCATAAAAATCGGTCCAGCCGTTCTGAGTTATAAATGGTGTAACTAACCCGACTTTGTTTTATTTATAATATAGATAGATTTAATACAAAATAATTATATTGTCTTATTCACGTTCATTCCTATCTGGGGATTATTGCCCGTTCCATAAGATCTCATACAATCGTGAAGTAGAATTACTTCTTTTTTGATATCTGAAAATCCTCAGGGATAACCTGTCTCTAGGAAATGCGAAGGGTTATGTCAATCTCCGGACTCCGGGATTCCCAGCGGATCGCGTACCAGTGTCACTTTTTGATGGAAACGAATTTATTTCCCCATCACCCCTACTTAGAGCAATTGGCTTCAACCTTACAAAAATACTTTATGCTATTTTTAATTGAATTTGTGTGGGGTAGGTAAAACTGAAAAGTGAAAAATAAAAACTTTTTGCAAAAAAAACAACCGACTTCAAAAAAAAGGTTCAAAGTGATAAATTAAATTACGCAACTGTAGCGTATTCAAAACCCATAAAAGCACACAAGCGAGAACAACTTTATAATACTTATTTAAAATTTCCAACTTCATAAAAGCTCAAATGCCCATTGTAATGTAGTGTCGTTACCAGACCACGCCCGCTTTATAGCGTGTGTTTATGACCGACACTCTACGTCGCCTACACCCGCCATAACTTTGTAGTGACGTCATAAACCACTATGCATCCTCAGGAAGCCGATGTGCATGATTGTACTATTCCATAATGTCGTTTGGAAATTTATAGCGATAAAGTCTGTTATCTGAAATTGTTTAGGACGTCACGGTTAGCTTTTGATTTCGTGCTTCTTTATTTTTGGTATAACTTTCTTTTTTCGTTTACACTCGGTCTTTCAATGAAGATCCACTGTAATTATGTGGTAATTACCATCATTTTTAATTTAACATTAAAAATAGTAATAAATGCTAAAAACTTCAGAATACATCATTGTATTAAGTAGGAATTTGTTATTTTTTTTTTTTACATAAAATAAGATACTGTTTAATAAAGTATAAAGGTTGCAGAAAATGATAAGGCCACCCTTTGTGTGTTTTGTCGAGTTAAATATATTTTTAGGGTTCCGTAACTTGAAAGGAAAAAAACGAAACCCTTATAGGATCACTTTGTTGTCCGTCCGTCCGTCCGTCTGTCTGTCTGTCAAGACTCTTTTTCTCAGGAACGCGTGGAGGTATCAAGCTAGAATTTATATCAAATACTCAAGTCTACTGTCCCTTGGAGCTGTGAAAAAATCAAACTTCTAAGCCAACGCAATCAAAAGATACAGCCGTTTATGCCGCTCCGCAAACACTCGCAAGCGAATCAAAACCTACAGGGTACTCCCCGTGAACTCAGTATCTTGAAATTTGGTACGAAGCAACGTCTTATAGCACAGATAAAGGAAAAATTGCGAAAACCGTAAATTTTTAGTTACATCATAATTATAATAAAATTATTTTTAATAATTTTAAACTTAAATTCGAAACGATAAAGAGACCTTTATCTTTAATTTATGCTCCTCCAGCTTTCCATATTGTAATGTTATGGATTTCATTTAAAAATGCAATAACTATGACTTGATTGTCGTGATGGGTGATCTTTTACTTATGTACGGAACCCTTGATGCGCGAGTCCGACTCGCACTTGGCCGGTTTTTTGCTACGTATTTTCTTTGTGTACAATAAAGAATAAATAAATAAGACACTTCTTACCAAATTATTGAGCCACACAATATGCCATGCTATATTTTCTAGCGATTTCATAAACCAATTTTCATCCTCATCAAAAACCAATACAGCCCTAGAATATCGTCTGAAATACCTAGTAATAAAATCACTTATCTAAAAATACTTTATGCTGCAAGCTCGCTTTCTACTACCATCTTCAGTGAAGGCTTTATGTATCAGAATGATATATTATACATGAGTTGATTTTTCAGTTTCTCTTCACACTTTTAGTACACGAAAACGCTTTGGAATACTTTAGTTGGCATTGTCACAACTTTGAATTTTATTGTTTTTGGGTGTTAAAGTCTATAGGATTTGGCCGTTTTTGTAGTATTATAGATATTTAGAATGTTTGAGCTTGTGGCAACATTGTGATCTTCTTTCAGTGAATTGATAGAAATAAATGACAATTAAAGTGAACTTCAAAGTGTTCCCCGCCGCGTTCAGGATTTAATAGAAAATAAGAAGTATTTTAGTGTGTTGTTTTAGTATATTTGTAAAACGGTTGAAAAAATTTCATTAATTTAATTTGTATATAAGTTAATTAATTGTAATTTAAATTAGTACGAAAACAATGATATCACTGAGATGTATTCACCCAACCCGAAAGGGAGGCGAGTGGATAATATTTATTATTATTTAGTGGAAAACGTGCATTATTGTATCTCTAACTTTTGTAATATTATAACATCTAAGTTTTATACCCATCTATGTATTCGACTGAAAGACTTTTATCTATGGTCATGAATAAAAATTATTTAAAAAAAAACTTCTTCTTCATCTGACTATGTCTTCCTTCACACAATCCATCAGTTGTAATTCCCAAATTCTAATAAATATTTTTAAAACGAATAATATTCACAATAATATTTTCTTAATATTTCCGGTAGGCACCTGCCTACCGGAAATATTCTGATGCCATTGAGAATTATACTCGGTTGGTGGGTAGAAACTAAAAAAAAATACCATATCCACATTTTACATGAATTTTAAATACAGAAAAAGGACCGTCAAGTTCTGTGGAATATTTCTAATAACAAATGATTTATTTTCCTGTTGAAAGCGATGCGGACGAATTTTTTATGCCCTTTGATTATTTCCCCTCCCTTTTTATACACTTGTACATATTTTTATTTTAAGATTGTTAGCTTTTTAAATTTTGTAAATATTTGAATCTTTAATAATAAAAAAAAAATCGTAAATACCCACCACACCAACTGAGCTAATTATATAATATTTATAATAACTCTACACCACACCAACTGAGCTCTGTTGGTGGGTAGAACCTAAAAATAGGTTCCTTTTCCACTTTTTACACGCTCCATGCCGGGTATTTATAACTTAAACTGATTCGGATCTTAAAACGCGGTGAATATACGTGAAACGACATCACTATGATTGAGAATATTTAATGTAACAGTAGCAGCAGGAAACTGATGCTGCTACTGAAATTAAAGTACAGACCTTCAAAAAACACCAAAAAAAGAATCAACTCCCCTATAGCACAGCATCATGCTGAGTGGAAGCCTTCTTGTCACATGGCAGTCATCACGTGCAGCTGTAGACTACAGGGTGAAATTGAATTCATAGGCATCCTTTTAAGGGGTCATTGTAATCATCATTTTGAACAACTTTTACTATGAGACCAAACCTGAAATCGTGAAAAAAAATCAGTTCTTCCCTAGATTTTGACGAGTTATGTGAACACAAATGAAAGGAACAGCAGATTTTTTTTCGCTATATTAGGTTTAGTCCCATAGTAAAAGTTGTTCATAGTGATGATTACAATG
This sequence comes from Amphipoea oculea, assembly GCA_945859645.1. Taxonomy (NCBI): domain Eukaryota; kingdom Metazoa; phylum Arthropoda; class Insecta; order Lepidoptera; family Noctuidae; genus Amphipoea; species Amphipoea oculea. The sequence goes on from OX243876.1 coordinate 11,933,829, forward strand.
ACCCTTTAAAAGGATGCCCATGAATTCAATTTCAACCTGTATTTCTGTTTTGTGTTGATCAATTTTGTTTTAAAGTTTAAAATAAGTTTAAATCTTTTTATGTTCACGTGTTTCTGTGACAAATAAACCTATTTTTCTTTATTTCTTTCAACTCTATGGGGTTTCAGGAAGCCAATTAATTTATGATGTTAAAAACTTCCAATTTCCACCAAAATCGTTCAATCAAGTTTCAAAGCTTTACAAAAATTATATAGTTTCATGAAACGTTTGTAGGCAGAACAACGAAGCGTAATTAAATTTTCACCCCTACTATCCCTCTGATAATGCCGCCGTTATCCAATTTCAAAGGTAAACAAGTAAGGCGAGCGAGGAGCCGAATAAACCTCATATGTTCGTACATCTTCACCCCACTGGTAATGGCAAAGGTCAAATCAACAAGAATATTAATTTAACTAAAAATAGTCATCTAAATGTATGTAGGTATTTATGATTTGTGGAAAGATAATGTCGTATTTTGTGGGATTAAATTTGATGTTTTTTTATGTTCTTATGTCGTTTATTAATTCTCTTATTTTATTACATTTTGAAATATTTCTTAAAATATAAAAAATAAGTATAAAAAATGTTATTTATTTTTATGGTGTACAATAAAGTATAATTATAAATAAATATTTTTGTGTTTTATTTTTATTAGTATAAACTATAACGGATATTACATCGAAAAAATAATGTTATTCCATTATTATTCTTTTTACTATCGTATATGCTGGAAGAAATTTCTAAAGAAATAAGCATCACCTTTGTACGTATTTTTTCTTTATGTCTTTATGTAGTAAATACACACACTTTTTGTTTGCGTACATACATAAATAAATATTCCACTGATAATCAAATTTTTGAGCTGGTATTTTTGAGTATTTTACAACTCATATTTTGGAAACGAATCGCTTTGTTCCAAAACTGTTAGAACCCCTAGCAATGCAGTGTATTTCCAAGTACTTGCCTTTTGATGCAAAAAGCGTTAAATTAGTTTTCGTTTCATGGAAATGTAAAATTGGTTTTACCCGGAATTTTAGTGTGGTTTTTACAGTCTTTAGGGAGACCCGAGACAGGTTTATTAAATAGTTTTATCAACAAGTAGATGGACGCTCACTCAACTAATTTGACTCAGAAATAATAAGCTGCGGGGTAATTGCGTAACACTATCAATAGTAATAGCTTTCATTTTGACAGTTCAACAACATTGATTGCGTTATTTACGTTGTTGAGCAGACAAATTTTTTGAACATTATGAAGCAATAGATTAGCAATATCTTTCAAAATGATTCAGATTAAGATTGATAGTGTTACGCAATTAGGGTTCTGGTCACAAATGCGCAGGTAGAAAAAAACTGTCCTGGAAACTATTGAATACTTTTGGAAAAATGTTTTGAATAACTGATTTATCCTATCCTATTTTTTCGTAGTAGGTAGTAAAGAAGGTACATAAAAATAATTGGAGAAATGCGGGTGTACTACAGGTACACGTCTGCTAACCCTTCAGGGATTGCAGGCGTAATATTTTTATGTGTCATAAAGAAGATTCCTTTAATAATAATATTTGGAATGAGAAAGAAGCAATCACGAGTAAAGTCACGGCTGTCGCAGGTTGCCGCGTGTCACCGAAGCTTTGTGGGTCGACGTCGCGTCGTCGTCGCGAGCTCTGACATCAATTTTATCAAATGCGCTTGCCAACCCGATGTGCACACTGAGTCCCCGCTATTCAATTGTGGCGTGATTTATTTAATTTACTATACTGTGCACTTTACATATTTCGTTTTGAATCAAAGTCTGTATAGCAAAGTTCGACGCCGTTTTTTTTTTTTCTTATACCTACCTAATTAAAATTATCTATTTATACAAATAAATAAAATTGAAGTGTCTGTTTGTAATGTTAAAATAACAGAAGAAAGTATATATGGTACTTACAACAAAATCAAATTTTAATTACCTATTTGTCTGGCTGTTTGTTTGTTACGGCTAATCTTCGAAACGGCCGGACTGATTTTGACGAAACTTTCTATCACTGGTAGATTGCTGATATTATAAGGAATACATACAACAACTATTTTTATTTTAGAAAAAGAATTAGGGTTCCGCGCAAAAAAATTTAAAACCCATAAAATCTAATTTATTTTCTAACGAACAAAATCGCAGGCACAGCTAGTTTGATATAAAAGTACACAGATACAAGGTGACACATAATTTAAGCGCGCAAATAACCTGGCACAAAGTAAACGATCAACATAGGGGTCATTGATCATTTACTTTCTACCAGGTTATTTTATTATTACAAATACTAGGAAAAACCTGTGTTTCAGAGGTCAAATTATACAGATCGGACTAACTTACCTAGTGACGTCCGATCCTTAATTATGTGAAGTAATCTAATCCTCATTGTATACTATGTAAGTCGCACCATTTCGTGCGCACACTCGTCACAATATTTAAAGATGAAATTCAAATTTTTTCATCCTAAAGAAAAACAAATGTTGAAATTGTCTGTGGTCCAGTCGTTGGCGCGGTCTCCTGACATCTGTCAATCATTCTTTCAAAGCATAAGAACGGGACTTCACGATGACCTACATGGGCATCGTATAGTCCCGGCATACAGCACAACACAACTTCTAGAAGGGGTTTAATAAGGCAATCCAATATACCTAAAGTATAGGATGATTATCTGGGAAGGGTTGGGATACAATGAGGATTAGATTACTTCACATAATTAAGGATCGGACGTCACTAGGTAAGTTAGTCCGATCTGTATAATTATGCTTCGTAATCTAATCCTCATTGTATACTATGTAGATGTTCAAAGAATAAAGTTGTGTTGGTCATCATAGGTACATAAAATGAGCATTGTTCAATAATTGAACATTGTAACTCAACATGCTATTCTATGTTTGTTAGGTACTTACTAATTGTAATGCATTTCTATTAAGAATCAGTGTACCATTAAGGTAAATAGTTACCTAACTTAATTTATAATTCTCTAATTACTATTAGATTCTGGAAATATAATCAGTTTTGAATCAACTAGTTTAATTAATAATCCCATATGGCACACATCAATTTCTTATAATCAGACAATTAACATTGACATGTAATAAGTTCTATGTACAACCACTCTATAGAGCACACAGCTGGTGCAAAAGCATTAGAATCACTAATAAAAAGGTCTCTTATAAAACCGAGTAAGGGTTGAGAAATTTGTGGTCCAACCAGCATAATGACACCTTCTTCAGAGCCCTTTGAAGTAGAGGCATGTCTGTATATGTGAATTTAGAAATAATAATATCTATTCCACTCTTACTTGAAATTTGTTTTATCCATCTATTATTGGTTACAGTAGAGGTTGCATCATAAGGCTTTCTTATAGTTATAATTAATGATTTACAATTTTGTCTTGTACTCTTACCTAGTAAAATCTAGATAGGACAATTTAGGGGTTGTGGCAGTACAGAAAGATAAATTATCTTTAAAAAATGGTAGAATCAAGTTGAGTTCGGATCTACCAGGTTTTAATTATATCTGGATTTTTATGTTAATATTGTCCTCATTATAAGAAGTGTACTAATGAGTGACCAGGTTTGAATTTTGTGTTTGAATCTTGTCAGTTACAAGAGCTATTATCGTTACTAATTGTTTGGTTAGAAATTCTAAACCAAGGGTTTGATTGGGAAATAAATTAATCTGTCGAATTCCGCTAATGAGACACAATTGATTTTCCATTGTCTCGTCGCCAACAGGCGACGCGCGGTGCTTGGCCGGTTAAATAATGCAAAACGATACTAGGGTCCCACTTACTTCATATTTGGGATTCTTTGGTCTTAATATAAATATATCCGTGAGAAACCTTGTCGCTCTGTCATTTTTGTGTCAATGTGGCGGCCAAAAACTACAGAATTTGCTGATTATTATATAGCTCACTCAATACCATTAGGATATCATACATCATTAAACTTAGTGGTAAAAATTATATGACTATCATGACTGAGCCTAGGGGTCAATGTCTTGTGTCTAACAGAAGAGAGTCTACTGATCTAGAGCAAAGCTAACACTATATTAATTGAGGGATCAGTCTTTCTCCTATCAGGAAAGCGTCCCTGATAATATGGCAGCAAACAGTGACTCCTGTGCATTGGGTGTCGAGATCCCATTTGACAGTGAATAGATCTACAGAACAATACTTGGATCAGGGAGCCATGATATGTTGATATTTAGTATTAGACCTGATTGTAAACAGGTCAATCGGGGGCTGGCCCAGTACAGCACACCCCCCCCCCCCCTTGCATAGGTATATCTTTACTTAGAAGTAGGTCCCTATGTAGGGTTTCAAAGTTGTACAAGTTGCTGCAATTTTTTTTTTTTTTTTGCAACAATTGACTATATCACATCACTTCCATTTAATTTCTATGTTAGGAAGCCTAGATTCAATTTCCCATACTGTTTTCTTTGGAACTAATATAAAATGCATAAACCCGTATTTGTCATTCCTTGCACCGTTGCCAAGATTGTTAAGCCAAGCTATTCAGATGAGTAAAATGAGTACCACCCATCTTACTGACACAGGATATGGCCGTTGTGATATCTTTTCTAAGTCCTCACAGTAACTGAGTTTGCTTGCAAATGTTTTGAGCCCCATAAATGCTGCTAATAGTTCAAGGTAAGGTAAGGAACTTTTCAACATTAACTGTCCAGTGCCTGTGGATGTTGATATCATTACATACCAGACCCCAGTCAGTTTGGGACAATATTTCGAGAACAAAATCAAATTGTTTAATTCTATTGTGGTTTGTTGAAATGTAAGGTAACCAACAATCTCTGCAAATAAATGATTTTTAATTTGTTTCTAGTTCTGTTGTATTTGTAAATCAGTGATTTTTAACCTAGTTTGGTATAAAGTTAACCATATTCATATACAGATGCAGCTACTAGAATACCTAGTAATTAGACACACTCTATTATTTATATCTCATTTCAGACTTAATATTCTTTATGGACTACAGGGTAAAGTCTATATTTTCCTGAGGAAGTGAAATGGCAAACTGGACTGAACCCAGCTAATATCCTAGACATTGGCAGCACTGTCTGGGCACTCTTTTCAGTTTTAATAATAAATCCTAGATATTTAACACAGTTTGAGTATCAGACATATTTTCTAAACACTGCATATGGATCGGCAGGGCACAGAATATAATTGTCAAGATGTATGACAAAAAGCAACCCTAGTGACCTCCGGTGACAGACAACTGGCTTTATGATGTTTGTGAATACATATGGAGCGGTGCTAAGTCCAAATACGAGGCATGTAAACTGTTATAACTTATAACATATCTTGAAATAGAAACTGGGGATATCTCCTGACATATTTTCATATAGATAATTGATATGAATTTTTTAAATCAATGTAATATTGTAGGCAAAAAACTTATATACCTAGTAACATACTACATATTAAGTTTTTATTTAATATGTATCTCCAAACACCATGCGATTTTGGTACAATTATACCAGATAAAATTACTTATTTGACAGGAGCACATGTTTCTATAGCACCTAATGTAAGAGATTATTCCATGGGGATAGATTGCTTTCTTTCTGAATGAAGTTGTTATTCAGAGGTTTGAATTGGAAACTCAGTAAAAGGTAGTTTATAACCCTTGATCCACTCATGTATGGTTGGATTAGTAGTAATACCATACTTCAGAGAAATATTGCAATCTACCAGTCTGTACCTGAGCTAGTGATGATGCTGGTTCTGGCAACGGTTGTTGGCATTGGATTTATCTTGAAGCTTATAGATAGCTATTCTGAATTGGTGTGTAGAATAGGTATTTTGATATTGGTGTTTACTCACATCAATTCTTGAATTTCCTCATGGCTAGGTAGGATTAAGGATCTCAGATTATTGCAATTTTCATGATAAATTAATGTCACACTCAGTCTAGCTCAGTAACTTAATGTTTCGATTTGATCCGCACTATACAAACGCTTGGGAGGCTATTAGACTGTTATGAACTTTTCCCAATGAATGTAATAGTAGCGGCCACTGTAGTTCGCTGCCCCCTGATTGTGTGGTCCCATTTGATTCCACTTCCATTTACTGCTGTCACCCTTCCTTTTTAAATTTTGGTGGGTTCAATAGGCTACAAATTATGAATGTTTCATACTTCTTTTAAATGTTTAACTTCATCTCCACATTTAGTCCATTATCATAATTGACCACCGTGTGGCCAGACTGCCATGCAGTTCTACAGGTAAAGTAGCTAACTGTACCCCAGCATCTCACAAGTAGATTTTCAATACTTGAACTTAGGACTTCACGTTGGGTATGTATATCGTTCCACTCTCAGCCTCCTTTCGGCTGTATTTTAGTAGAATTGAAGTACTAACATAGCTTATATAAGTTAAATTGTATATTAACACCCTCACTGAGAGGAGGCCTGTGTCCCAGCAGTGGGAACATTATAGGCTGATTATGTGTTATGTATGTATATTAACATCTAGAATATAAAGTATTTTGGAATTAGATTATAATTAACGGCATTGAGTATGGGTATTCCCAATCCGGCTGCGTTGGCTTCGGTCACATAACACACAGTCCAACTGTAGTCTTTCATGGAAGAGGGCTCCGTACTCATCTACGAAGACTAATTAGAGTTAGGTCCCAGACTGCTTAGATCTAAATCCATGGCTAACCTCACGTGGTAGCTCTAGGAATGCAGGAGGGATGTGTTTTTAACACTGGACGTATAGACTGGTTTATATCTGATTTTATTTGATTTAACCTGAAATAAATGGATTATTATTATAGAACATTGACTAACCTCTCGTGAGTCTGTGTGGAGTTGATGCCACAGTTGAATGTTCTCATGGTTCACCTCGCGTGAGAACACTTAGAGACGGCCAAAGATCCTCAGAACACTGAACGTATATACCATCGGCTAGCATCGCGTGATAGCTCATGTGGTGTCGTTCTTATGTAAGTATACAGCACAGTTACGTTCTCATGGTTGACCTCACAGTGAAAACTAGAGACTGCTGTGTGTATTACGGCATCCTATGTCGGCCAAAGATCCTCCGAACACTGAACGTATATACCATCGGCTAGCATCGCGTGGTAGCTCATGTGGTATCGTTCTTGTGTAAGTATACGGCACAGTTACGTTCTCATGGTTGACCTCACAGTGAAAACTCTAGAGACTGCTGTGCGTATAACGGCATCCCTTTAATAGGGAGCATGATTTCAATAGTCTTTGATTTCAATTGCCGACAACTGAGTTTCGATGACGGCTCCGCTTTGCTTTTTCAAGCGATTTTCCAGTTCTCGCAGGCGTACGGTCAGCTCCTACATTCCATCGTCTCGTTTTCTTCTGTTTTCCCATCTTGTTAAAACTTTTCTGAACTTTTATATACGAAAACGTGATCAGTGCGCGGCACAAAAAAGTACAATGATTGACAGATGTCAGGAGACCGCGCCAACGACCGGACCACAGACAACATTTGTTTTTCTTTAGGATGAAAAAATTTGAATTTCATCTTTAAATATTGTGACGAGTGTGCGCACGAAATGGTGCGACTTACATAGTATACAATGAGGATTAGATTACGAAGCATAATTATTATAAGGAACGCGAAGTTCAACTTGCACCAAAAATCACGAAATTCATTTAGCGCTAAACGAATTTAAAACATCGTTCCATTTCTGTCAATCGCTTGAAGGTGACAGAGATGGAATGATGTTCAGAATACATTTAGCTTTAAATGCATTGTAAGTGGGACTAAATGAGTTGATAAAATTACGTTGCATACACTATGAGGGATTTGGCCTCACTCGTATGTCGACGTAGAATTAGTGATATCACACTAATATTATAAAGGCGAAAGTTTGTGAGTGTGTGTGTGTGTGTGTTTATATGTTTGTTAATTCTTCACGCTCAAACCGCTGAACCGATTTAGATGAAATTTGGTATAGAGATAGTTTGAGTCCCGGAAAAGGACATAGGATAGTTTTTATCCCGATATTCCCACGGGATCGACATTTACGCGGGTGAAACCGCGGGGCGCAGCTAGTCTATCATAAACTCTTCAACTAGTTTTGTGGAGGAGGAAAAAAAGTCATAAAGTTGAATAAATTGTTGAATAAGGTCGTCTTTCTCAGATTTCCATACGTCACTGCCGACGCCGACACGTCGCAAGTACTGACATCATATTTATCTTATTATATAATATGCGCTTGTTGACGTAATTTGCACACTGAGTAGTAAAATGATTTAATTTTGTTTATTTCTGCGTTAGGCGTTGTATTGAATGAAAGTGATTAAACATATCACTTTCATTTTTATTATTATTTGCCGCAACTTTATAGTTTTATTACCATTTTCAAATCACTATTATGATACAATATTATATTACCTACTGAAACCACATCTGATTATGGCTAGATAAGCCGATTGCAGATGATAATATACGTACCAAAAAAAAAAATATGATACCGTTCAATGTTATTTTCTTTTTTTTATATTGAAACTTTGTAAAAATACAAAATTGTTTTGTAAAAATTTACCACAGCGTTATTATAAAAAATCCTCTGTTTAAAAAGCTTCGTTTAGATACTTTGTTTCTTTTACTAAGTTACCTAAAAGCCTTATCAACAACTTAGATATCTTAAACTCAATTGATAATAATGATGTTTGAAAAGTTGGTTTCTTTAATAATATTTTTAGTAAGATTACGAGCTTTCTTTTAAGAAAGTTTTCCAAGTTTTTTACCAGTCCATCGTCATCCCGGGAATAATCCATTTAGCTTGTGCTTTGTAAATTTATACCGAAACGTCATCATAATTAACAAATTTTTCAAACTTTACGGTTTCAAAGTAAAACTTGAGATTGTAGCGTTGGTTTTCTTTTTTATTTTACGTAAAACATGTTTTTATTTTAATAATAACATGAACCTAAATCGACCACCTGAGTTTTATTCTATGTAGTAATTCATAGTTAATTTACCCTTAACTAAAAATACATCTATTAAGATAAAGCTCAAAATCCACTATCATTTCGCAGCCTCAAAGATATCTAAACTCAAAATAAACAACACAGGAAACCTATTTCGAAAAATACGTTCAAACAGATACTGCTCCACATAATCGCGGTACAACTTTTACGAAGACGCTCTCGTTATGCACAATCCGTGTCAGAGAACTATGTTGCGGGACGTCCCCAGTGTGTCCCCAACTTTACGCCCTCGGCGGTTTGAGCTCGCATTACTACTGCATTTACTTAACGTCGTCCCTCAAGAGATGTCATCTGCTTTGTACGAGACCGCCATATTTTTGAGTAAATTATTTATGAGTTAGAGGAAAAAATCGGTGTCTTAGCGGATTTGATCGGGGATTGCAGGTTTAAGCTTCCTTTATTTGTGTAACTTACAAAGTCTTGGAAAACAAAGGCTAGTTCTAGTTTACAAGATATACTGACTTTAATTTTTCTTTTCCAGCCCTAGTTCCGAGAAAGTTATCAGAAAGTTCTTTAGTTTATTACCTGCAGGTGGAAAAATAAGTAGTTTTATCGGATTCTTGCTCGTAATTCGCTCAAAAACAGTTGCTGTCTAAGTTTTTGCAGATAGACGAGGTCAATGTGCCACAAAATTTCGTTAATGGCTTCACAAATGAACTATTTTCCAAATTAACAAAAGAGAGATGTCATATAAATTCAAACATTATGTCATATTTGAATTTATATGAAATCTCTCTTTTGTTAACTTGGGTTGGAACTGGAGCAGACAATAGTTTCTCAACATTTACGGACAACTTAATATCCAAAGAAACCTTTGATCTTAGAACAATAACAGCGAAGTTTGGACGGCTTTATTCAACTTGTGACAATAAGAGATGCAAGTGTCGGGGTGCAGCCGTCTTAGCGCCGGCAAGATTAAGAGATTAGTCACAACTTGTTAGTTGCGCAAACAAACATTTATCAAACGTGCTTAAAGCTTTCAGAAAACTGAGATGAATGTATTTCGGACTATTTGTTCTTACTATTTGATTAATAATTTAGTTTTGCTATTTTAGCGAACTGATATTATTCTCGTGAAATATGTACTAAATTATCTCCCTTGCCAAATTGCTTAAGGGCGAAAATTACCACGGAGTAGCGACAGCTGGTCAATCCAATTTAAATGTTAATCTATTTTCCTTGTAGGATAATAGATTTTATAACTAAGTAAATTGATATAAGGAAAACATTTTCCAAATCAAACACAGACAAAATTCACCGAACTATATTTTCCATTACGGAAAGTTGTATTAGAAATTTTTGTTTCCAATATTGAGCAGTTTTGATTCCCACCAAGAAAACCCAATCAGCTTTTATCCGGTATAGCGATCCCTGGGACTAACGGTCGAATACCGATTGACTAGTCCTCTATAACGTTACATAAGAAAATTCAACACACAACAAAGCCTGTGACGTATTAAAATACCAATATTTAGTTGCGAATTTTGCATCCTGCAAAGGAGACGCAAGACGCGAGTCACGCCGTTCCCTGGCATCTGTGCCACAGAGATCACGTACCCCAGACGTGAATTTTATTCCACGCATCCGATACCGTTGGAGAATTGAAAAAGGCATTTCACCGCATCCAAGTCGGTTTCTCGCATCGAATATTGCTTTAAAATTTTACCTGTCACCGTATTTTTTGCCGGAGGTTCGTGGAAATTAGAAATAGTGTGTTTGTCACGTATGGAAAAACGAATGGCTTCGGAGGCGTGACCGGAATTCAGTTCTGTAGATTGGATAGTGAAAGTTAAGTTACCGAAATTTTTTGTACATCTTTAAGGACTGAATTTCGTTTCTAGTGAAGATTTTGCATCTTGTGTATTGATGATGACTATGGACAAGCAGCAATGTCTTCTAGTCTTATACACGTAACATAACAACACGCCATGTATTCCCCGATGGGTCTGGCAGAGGTGCACTACACCACCTTACCAAACATCAGTTATATAAAAACTAATCGCTAGTCTACTATTAAAACATAATTTCTAATTTAAGTTAAGCAGAAGCTTGACGAAAACCATTTAGCCATAACATAAGTAAACCCAACGAAAATTGTCTTTGACGTAAACACAAACAGTTAATATGAACTACTTATTGCCATGCACAAGTTGCAGGAGTCAATTATGGAAAAGCGGGTTGCCTAATAGCGCACACAGGAGTTAGACTAACGACTTGTGCACTGCTGCAAACTCCTAGTCATCATTTTCTATTGGCATTACTAATCGGCAGCATGTGTTCTACTGTTTACAGTTGCTGCATTTTGTAAGGAAACAAGTATTTTGTGAAAAATTGTTAAATCTTCGAAACTGTAATTTTTTTTCTGAATCAGAACCAATTTAGAATGGTCGTAGTAGCATAATTTCTAATTTTGATTGTTAAAAATTAAAGATAGAAAACTCTATGGAAATCACGACATTTTGATCTTACTTTTTAAGACCACAGATGTATATTGAAGTGGTTTCAAATTTACTACGTAACACGACACGATCTAGCCGCCCACTTGCATATTGAAATAGGAGCTGCTCCGGAGCGCCTCTCAAGCCACACCTACGTAAACAAATTCAAAGGATCTGTACACATTGCTGGAAAAGAACTTCGACTTTCACAAAATGTAGGCTCAATTGAGAATATTTACATTTCTAAACCGGGAGTAATCCGTACAATTTTCCTGGGTATGAAGTAACAATGTCACGAATTAAAAGGGCGGTAATTTTTTCATCATCATAACCAGCCCAGATAACGTTCCCACTGCTAGGACACAGGTCTCCTTTCTGCGAGAGTGAATTGGCCGTAATCCGCACGCGGGCCCAGTGCGGGTTGGTAGATATCATATTGTCTTAGAATTTTTTGGTTCTAGAAAATCAATCCATCTAGCCTCTTCCCAACTATGTTGGGGTCGGCTTTCAGCTGTATACCAGCATTTTACATAGAACGACTTTCTATCTGACCTCCACAACCCAGTCACTGAAACCCCTTGGTAAGACTGGTTTTCAGACTTTTGGGTTTGAAATCTACGAAAGAGCAACGGCTGTTGGTCCCGACTTGTTAAGTTGTAGTTGATTGTTGTTGTTGGTGTAGTTGATTGTTAAGTTAGCCAACTTTACAAAAAAAGAAGAGAATAATATGCAATAATATGCTGAAATTAGCCTGACCCAAACCAATGTGAGTCCATCCTAACCAGTCGAACTGTAGACCGTTTCCAGCTGCAAAACTTACAATTGCTTCTTCGGAAGAGTGTCGTAAATAATAAATAGTTTACAATAGCTTCCCCTCTTCCGACGATTGTATATTTTGAACATTTTGAAAAGGTTGTCAGTTCCTTATTGTATAAGTTTTTTATTGCAATACGGGAAGTATTGAAGCTATCTTTTCTTGTATATTTTAAAACTTTGTTCTTGAATACAATAAGCGTGAAGATTTTAACTTTGGTAGCACGTAAAATGATTTGGTTCAGACTTTTCTACATAAATTGTTGCACCAAACCTTTACACGTCATCATCTACCTAGCCTTTTCCCAACTATGCGATTTGAGAGAGAGAGAGAGAGATGTTGAATATTTCTTTCTTCATTCAGTACAGCAATTACCAGTTGTCGTAGAGGGGCTTGTGGCTAAGGAGGAGCTTGTGACTAAGGAGGAACTTGTAGCTAAGTAATAACAGCCGCACGGGTCGATCAATCAGGTTAAGCTACGCTTGCCGCGGTTGTTCTGTGGATGGTGTGAAAACACGTTAAACTGTTGGTCCCGATTGTCATTCGTGGGACTTTGACAGTCGTTATGAGTTGTCAAAAGCCCGTCTTACCAGGGGATATCGTATTACTCAGTAACTGGGTTGTGGAGGTCAGATAGGCAGTCACTCCATGTAAATTACTGGTATTCAGCTGCATCCGGTTAGACTGGAAGCTGACCCCAACATAGTTGGGAAAAGGCTAGGCAGATGATACTTTAACAGCTGTCGTGAAATAGGACCAAGAGAAGGTTTACAAAATATCCGTTTATCTTCCTTAAAATTCTCATCAAATCTTACCAATCAAGATGGTATTAAGAAGTAATTTCAGAGGTCTTAAATAGGACTAAATTAGGACGAAGCGGCTCTTCGGCCAATTCTACCGTTGTTACCACGTCGACAAAATAATAGCGAAAATCGGAATGGAATTGAATACAAAGGTGAGTCCAACATACATATCTACCTACACTGACTTTATAATTACGACAAACGTATATCTGCAAACTCGTAAGGCACATAAACGAATTAGAATCCCGTATTTGGTTGAGACCGGGTTCCCAAAGAAATTGAAAATTTTCCATTAAGGGAAATCAACAAAGCTTTACAAACGAAGTCAATGAAAAAAGTCAAAGCGAGAGAACGTACCTACTTCAGCCGAGCGTTGGCAAGTAGCGAAGCAATTATTGGAAAACTAACTGATATAATTAATTGAACCATTTGAACACTTTGTGATCGAACGGTTAGGTAGTGTGTTTGATCGATTTTTCATTTGGCTTTGTTCTAATAATTAAATTGCATTTAAACTAGGTACATTTGTAATAATAGATGGCACCGTGAAATTATTTCAACAACCTCACTTCAACCCAGGTTCCACTTAATTAACGTTTTGTAATCGAATTCCGAAATGCAATACAGGTTTTCCCAACACGAGAAAATAGAGGGCAGAAGTCACTTTAAAACAACCGATCGGTTAGTTACATCATTTATTTCCTTTTAGGTACGCGGTAAACCTCGTAAATAAATAGCCATCAGGCCGGCGGGGATACTCGCTTACTTCATCCGTAGGTACACTTCATACAAAATGTCTGTGAGAACATTACTCTATATACTCGTATATAAAAAGGTATTCGAGCATGTTACAGAACATTTTTATATTACGTGAGAGAGTGCGAAACTGGCACGCATGGAGCTCGGAAGTAGCGCACACTAAATTAAGAGCACAAGCGGCGAAATTAAAATCTGCGGCTACATTCACGAGAGGTTCCGACGCTAATAAACTTATGTGAATAAGCTTTACAACGGGAAATAAGTATTTCCCTTAAAAAAACGTGGTAAACGAATTAAACGTAGGAACGTTCTCCGAACAAATGCTTTCGTGTGTAAAGGAATAATTTTATTTAGTTTAATATAACAGAACAAAATGGAATAACAAGAAATCATATTTGAGCCACATTTTAGTCATTTTATGTAGCTATTTCAATTACAATTAAGTAGGAACGGAAAACCTGGTTGCATTCCCAGAATGTTTCGCTGTGTAATATGAACTGCCAAATACTTTTAGTTAGCAAGCACTACTTAATGAAATTCATAGTTGATACACTAGAGAGTTCACTTTTGGAGGTTCATCTGATATACCTACGTTATTTAAACAGCTAGTAAATAAGTATAAGTATAGATTCTCGTTTGTGTTTCTCGGTAATTTAATTATAGTAAACTAATTAGTATTTTTTTTATTATCACTAGGGTTTCACTCGTAAGAAACTAAATAAATAAATTGTGACATTTTTAATTACGTAGAAGGCTGCTACACTATTCTAGATAGACATCTGTGAATATGAAAGAGCATTAATACTTTTTTAAGTACTTTTCCTTCATGAAAGGAAGAGGTTTTATGTTCGTCTGTATGTTTCATGTGTATATTTATCGATGTCTTCCTGATTACTGGGTCGACTTGTGTGATTCTTTTTTCATTTGGTAAAGGAAGCTCGCGCGATGGTCCCATATTTTATTTAATTAACTTTGCGTTGGTAGAGCTTTAATAACACGTAATTAATTCCACTTTGTGTATGTTGATGATGTTATAAAACTTCCCGTCAACGTTGTTTATGTACCAAGCAGTGCTATAGGAATTTGTTTGGGGTAGGTACCAGAACTAAACGTTTATTTTAATTTTTTATTATTACCTACATAGTGATTGTATGTCTACCAAATGGTTATATAGTAGCAGTATTTCAATCGTTAAAGCTACTTCGTTGTACTGTTTACAACTTAGAGCGCTACCAAGACTTCCAGCTTGTGTCCGGATAAAGTTTTAGTCAACTCGTAAAACAACGTAAAAATGTAGGTACATATTGTGGTTTTGATACCCAATTCTCGTTTTTTAGTTTAGGTTTTAATGATTTAATGTAATCGCTGAACTTGATTGTAGATTTTGTAATACAGGTAGGTACAGTAGACCACAAGTCGAGGCCTAGCTTAGTGGTTTAGTCCCATCTCGGCACCTTCCCATCTCGGCACCCATTAATTAATTTATCATCTTTACGAAAAATTCCCATCTCGGCACTCCGTCATTAGTCGTTGCTAAGTACAGTCATCAAAAAATGGATACACTGTATCAGTATAGTGAGTAAATCAAATTGACTCAAAACTAAAAAATGTAAAAAAAAAGTAAAAAATGATCAAATTTTTCAAGTGTAACATTCCTATTTCCAAGAAAAAAGAGAAATACGTAAAGTCCCATGTCGAAATCAACCAAATTGTAGCAAATTATGAAAATGGTTCGATAAATTTAAAAAGCTGCATAGTACAACTGTCTGCAATAATTGCCATATTTGTTTCGTGGACGACGACAAAGTAACTTTGATTTTATTTATTTTTGATAAGTAATGTTTAAAATTATTGCTATTATTGTAAGAAAACTATGTACAATGTTGATTTCTCTATGATATAGAAGATTAAAAAATAGTCTATTTACAACTTTTGATTAGTGTAATATTTTTTTTGCGACAATTTTTAGCACGGCGTGACGTCACGACCCCCACTCCCAAATTTTGACGCGCTTTATCTTTGTCATTTTTTGTTTGATTGACAAAAGAAAAAATATGGGTCCATTATTTTTCGATAATCTAACTGACGGACTAATTAGAATTTTTTAGGAAACTAGCCTATTGCAAAGGGGGATCAGGTAATTGCTATTTTTCATATATTTTAAAATTTGTTATGTTACTGCCAAGGCAGAGATAATGGAGCCTCTAAAAAGCGATTCAAGAGCTTGTCTGTGAAAATGGTAATTTAAAAAGAAACAAAAATGATTTAATAAATATTAAAGTTGATTTGCTTACTATACTGATACTGTGTTTCCGTTTCTTTTTGTGTACTTTAAAATGATTCATGAGATGGTGCCGAAATGGGAATTTTTCGTAGGCAAGATAAGTGAATTCATGGGTGCCGAGATGGGAAGGTGCCGAGATGGGAATAAACCGTACGGAGTTACAATAGAATGCGGTTTATACTGGTTTTATTAAAACTTATGTGCAGCTTACTGTACAGATACGAATTGCGTTATTTTCACAATACCATACGATGCCTACTTTCTTTCGAGTAGGATGGACGAGTAGGTACCTACTTATTAATATTTTGTTTTTTTTTTTTGTATAAAAAACAATTTGGCTAGCCTTTTCCCAACTATGTTGGAGTTGGCTGCCAGTCCACCCGTATGCAGCTGGATATCATTATTTTACATGGAGCGACTGCCTATCTGAGCTCCACAACCCAGCTACTGGTTAACACGATACGCCTTGGCAAGACTGTTTTTCAGACTTTCGGGCTTCTGGCTACCCGTAACGACTGTCAAAGATCAACAAATGACAGCCGGGACCATGCTTTCCGAATCACGGAGGGGTCTCGGTATGATATGGACGGTCACCCATCCATGTTTCAACCTCGGCAACAGTTGTCCTCACTTTAAGGAAAACCACGAAACAGCTTTGCGTTTTCATTACACAATTCACAATTCGTATAAAGTTGAGTTACTCGCATATGCGAACAGTTGCTCTGTTTCATATCTAGGGCATCCAACTTTTAAACTGTGGTCTGTTCCAAAACTATCTGATGAAAATATAAACAAATGGATCAGAAAACGTACCTGCGGATGCTAATTTGTGTTGTTCCAACTCATAAATTGAAAGCTTTCATTTGATTATACCATCACTAATAATGCGAAATTTTAAATCACCTTACAGGTGTTTTTCATTTAATAATTAATTGAGGTTAATTTTATAACTTCAAGTTTTGTCGAAATTTTTGAAGTGAAACTTCTTTACGCACGCTTGACTTGGGGAGTAGGCTGGCGAACGCGTGACGTAAGCGTTACGAAAAGTGTGATCGGGCGAGGCGAACGGGAGTTGAGTGGGGGATATAAGCAAGAGAAAGCAGTGCGCGCGCACATTTTCTTTCTCTCTTCCTCTCATAGCCAAATACGTTTGAAGTTTCACTTCAGTCGTGTGGTTATAAGCACACTCGGTTTTTTTTTAATGGCCTTCGCTGTCACACTCCTGAACAAAGGCCTCCCTCTACTCCTTCCATCTTTCGCGAGCCCGCGCGTCCTCCTACTAGTTTTGACAGAAAGTATCCAGCTCGTCCTGCCATCTCCTACGTGGTCTACTGCAACTCCACCTCACTGTCTCAGGGCACCACTTCTATGCTATTCGGGTCCACAGTTTGTTCGGCATGCGGCAGACATGTCCTGCCCAATCGCATTTAAGTTAGGCAGCCTTTTGAGCCACGTCAGCTATCTTTGTTTTGGTGCGCAGTATTGTGTTTTAAACACGATACGTTAATTTTTAAATTATTCAATCAATAATTATTGGAACAAGTGTGCACTTTAGTTAGTGGTTGCGTACGAATTTAATTGGAACAAGATTTGTTTACACTTTCTTTTGGAACAGACTATAGGTAAACTTTGTCCCAGGTCCCAGAAAATGCTACAGTAACGTCACAAATTATTCAACATGGATCTAAAAGTGACATAAACTAAAAATAGCTCTCCTTACCTGCGCTAGCTTCCGAGCGATTTAGTATGCATTTAACGCATAGATGCACCCTTTGTACTTCAATACGCCTACATACATGAAAGTGCTTTATCCCGTTCGTTATTCTTTGGAACGAAGTTATCTACAGCACTATTATGATCTAAAATATCCTTTGGTGACGGTTTGCCTTTTGCTCATTTTACGTCTTAGCTGCAAAAATCTGTTTGTTTTTACTTTAGTGTAGTAGATTTCAAGAAATTCTAATTAACAACTTGGATTCGCGAAAGCGAATATTTCTTACATTGCTATTTTGTTACAAAGAACACTCTAGTTCCTAAGTGACTTCCTGGGGTATTTAAAATATTAATAATAAGCAAAACGAACTGATCAAAACCAATTTATCTACAGAACTGACCAAAATCTATCTAAGCATTTGCGGTCAGCCCTTTGTTAATACCTATTATGAAGTATTATAACTATAAGATATTTAACCAATTATTACTATCGTAATAAACCCCAACAATTCTTTGAAAAACCCTTTAATTTCAGTCCAGCAGGTTTTAATATATTGTTAACCTCTGTAAACTTGATTAATTAAACTCAGCTTACGGCGAGTGCATTTGCGAAGTAAGTGCTACCGTAAGCCGGTTTACTACATGTGCGAAAGTACAGTTACCTACAAAACAAGAATAATAAATAATATATGAATTTATAGAACAAGTTTTTCTACAGAAGAATAGAGTAATAAAAGCAGAAGTGTGTATGGTGGCTATTTAGTGTTGTCTTCATCACATAATATCGAGGTAAAGAAGTTTTGTCTAAAGGTAAAACGAATTGGAGTATTGAGTTATAAAGGGATTGACGATTTCTGAAGTGTTCATACGGAGAAATAAATCGGTAACGTTGATCCATCACCAAAGCAATAAAATGACTGACGGCGAAAACTTCCCGATTATACCTACTATCAATGTGGTTCTACAAAACAGCTTGGTAATTGCGTAACACACTATTAGTAGGAATAAGTTTCATTTTGACAGTTCAACAACATTCATTGCCTTATTTACGTTGTTGAGCTGACAAGTTTTCCGAACATATGAAGCAATGGATTAGCAATATGCATCAAAATGATTGAGATTGATAATGTGTTACGCAATTAGGGTGCTGGTAATCATTACCGGTTAGATACCCTTCGCTGGTAATCATTATCTACTGGTTATACAGTTTGGCGATTAGGTAATCACATTAATAGAATCCACGTGTTCTACATTACCTTTTTTAAACATACACAATTAAAATAATTAAATAACAATTAGCATTCTAGCCGAGGGATCATTTACTTCGTTTTAATATTTAACTACATTAAACTTAATTTGTGATTCTTTGGTAACAATATCATAAAATTTATGTTTAATTTTTATAACTTCGCCCCGCGCCTGTGTACCTAGTGTCTTGTTATTAAAGGTTATTATTTCGTTCTCCTTTTATACGCTATTTATTTTGTTTGAAAAAATCAGTTTTTTATTTTCAGTAAAATTGTTTATGTTATTATTTTAACAAACTGATAACAACTTGTAATAATCGCTTTACTATTTAATGTAATAACGTAATCACCACTCTGTATACCTACTCTCTGCTCACTTAAATGGGTTAGCATTATTATTACTTTAAGATATATAGATACTCTGAAATCGCCAACTTATAATACAGGACTACTAAGATTTTTCTTTAAATTGACCAGATTTCCAGCTGCAATCGGAAGAACTTTCCAATGTAATCGACTGCATTAACTTAAAGTCGTTTTCAGTTTCAACAAGCACTATTTTCCCAGCAAAATATTGAATGGTTACCAATTCCCGTGACGCATAAATCCGGCGTCGCCTTCAGCATTGTGGGAGCACCTTCAACAACACTCGCTTATCGACTGCCTTAAATCTCTCTCGGTGAGTTGAGCACTCCACAATTTATTGTTCTCATTGGTTTGCGAAGCGGCCACACCGCGGAAACCAGTCTACACGCGTGAAATCGTCCCTCCATACGAGAATTGGGTACTAATACTTTTTTATTTTTCTACAAAGAAAACACACCTGTTTTTTCGTCTCCCCACTTTGCGGAGGAAGGAAAGATTTTGGTATTTCCTGCGCTTTTTATTTTTCCCTTTATACGGATAGGCGCTGTTTTGCTTCGGTAGAACCCGCATGGGATTTGGATTCGACTTTCCTTTGTGGTCGATCGGTTAGCGTGTACTTATGTTTGTCGATGTTTTCAATCCAACCAAATGGAGATCTAACTGTTCCACAATAAAACTTCAAAAATAAATGTTCTACTAGAGCAAATTACGTTTACTTCATAAAATAATTTGAACCGCGGTTCAAATTCATTTTATTCTTTAACATATTTTCAGTTGGTATTAAACTATGTGTAAAAATAAATATACCAGGCAGCTTTGAATAAACATAACGTTTTTATTTACTTAAGGAAAGTCTTACGAAACACGAAACGAAGGTAAATTTTTGAAGGTAAAGAATCTGCTGAGCAAAAATCTGGCATTAGGTATTTATTTTAAATATTTTGTTTACAGCATTCATTTTATGATATGACATAAGGGAGAAGCGCCAATACTTTGTTAAAAAAAATGAAACAATAAATTCCTGCATTAATAATAATTATAATGATTTATTCTGAAGTCAGCACTACCACTACCACTGTTTGTCTCTGCATCACCCAAAGGTTGACTGGTAGAAAATGCCTATGACATTAAGTCCGCCTATGTACATTTATTTGCTTGAAGTATTAAATAAATAAATAAAATATATAATTTTTAATGAGCGCCAGGGTAGCCCACGGAATTAGAATTTTCTTACGTTTTTTGCAATTTGCAGGTCAGTGTCAGGTTGTATGTTGAACAAAATGATTGAATGAATGATTTGCGACCGTAACAAGTATGTATTTACAGTATTATAATCATTACAATCATCAATACAACCCTCTAAGTTCATGTAATCCTATCGAATGATAGTCATTCCCGGGAATATCAATCAATTTAATTATTATAATTCATTAAAGTAATATTTGTTACGGTCGCGAATCACATTTTAATCAACATACAACTTGAAACTGACCTGCAAATTGCAAAAAACGTAAGAAAATTAAAAATTCGCGGGATACATTGGCGCATCCCCCTGGTGCGCTAATGTAGCAACACTTGGCCTGACTGCAAAACGATTAAATAAAGCACGCAAAGTCGTTTTCCGTTGGTAAACTATTATTGTTGTAGTTATTTAAAAAATCGGCATTACAAATTCTGAAGTTAAAGTCAAAAAGCGGATCATTGTTTAAGATTACCACATTATTGACGCCAAAACCGCGCCGGCGACTATAAGAGTCTCTCTTACATTCGCCGGCACGGTTTTGGCGTAGTGAGAGTAAGTCTGCACATGTACACTTGGTGCAACAAAAAATTTACACTTTTATTGCTCGTCATTATTTTATGGTTATTGACATAATTTATTTTTAAACATTTCCTGTTTACAAGAAAGTTAAAGAAAGGAAAAACGCATCTAACGACTCTTGCCAAGTAACGTGCCGCCTTCTGTACCAGGCATGCATAAATTCATAGTAGCAAATATTGAGATTTTAGATTTACTAGATATTATCTCAAATAGTAAATCTACAATCTCCACGTGCAGTTAAGCTTATTCCTCCGAAGTCACGCCGCAACGCTCATCTATTCGCCACCCGCATACCCGATACTGAATATTTTCATATAAACTAGTACTTCGGCGTCGAGGTGTAGAATATTTGCCGTAAAACTTGGTCAATAACGTCCATGTTTGCCACAATGCAAAGTCCAGCGAGAAGCAAACGAAGTGTTTCGAATACTTTGATGAAGTTACCGTAAGTGGGTTCTTACCTTGGATCATGGAAATATATTAGAAGTGCCACGTGTAGGTTTTTGAGTGGAATTAATGTTTGAGTATCGATACATGTATCTATCAATACCAATACACACACACACAGCGTCAAGATGATACCCAAACAAACATAGTCCATTTGGGAATCGACTGCAGGTACTTTTTTTTTTCATTAAATTAATCTTCAATACTAATGTAAATATTTATGATCTTTACTGTGTGATTCAATCAACTAAGCTTATCGCAGTCCACTGCTGGACATAGGCCTCTCCTCAACACTCTGTCCTTCGCCTTCCGTACCCAGTCTCTCCCAGTCCATCTAGAACGCCCCCCAGCGTCTCACGCTACGCTTGTTGATGTAAAATTACCTACCTGTAAAGTAACTGTGTGTAGGTAAAAGTGGCACATTCTAAAAACAAAAAAATTGTAGATAATTACTTGTCCCTCTTTTTTCACTGATCTTTGGTTCCCACCACTGAGAGCCTTGCCACCTTTGAGTCGTAGGAGATGGCAAAGACACTTGCCTTTTGCCTTGCGGTATACTTTGCTCGAGTACTAGCTACTTCACAAGCTCAGCACTCAAGGACTTTAGAAAAGCATTCTATCGCTATGACGGCGTATGTACATTTTGCTGCATTTTCTTCAATCCTTTTACTTTTAATTAATAGAGTAAAGAGAAATAAATAAATTGACCGTTTTTTAAAATAATTTACACAATTATTTACTGATGTGTAGAATCCTCTGAAATCATATATAAAGAAAAAAAAGAACGAAAAATAATATTTTTTTGGGATGATATTTGAAAAAAACCGCAGCGCTTGTATTCTGATTGGGCCCGCTGTGATGCCAAAAATAAATAAAATATAATAAAAATATAAAAGCAATAAAAAATCGTATTTCTTACTATAATAATTTAACAATAAGTAATAATAATTTAGGGATGCCCAATTATTATGAGAGCCATCCTCTTAATACTTGGGTATCCTTGAATTTTCATCTGGAGTACCTAACCCAGAAACAGTAATATGTAAGTGCATTTCATGTTGCAGAAGAATGTACATTATAATGTGGAACCTGCACTCCGCATTTTGATGTAAGTTCTGAACATGACAACACACCTGACGTTGTTAAATAAAATAAACATTTTCTTTTTAAGACCATAAAGCTTCGTTTCTTTTTAAAAACGACATCTCTACAAACAACTTTACGGTGGCATAACAATTGGTTCCTGGTAGTTACTCGTACCTACTTGTTTTGACTACTGGGTGTAGAGCAAAAAGGTTGACTAGCCCAACGATTTTTAAAGCGTCGTAGATGTACGAGTATTTTAAAGTTGTAACAACTTTTAACATTTGCAAATATTTTGGTTACATGGGATTAGAGAAGAAAATCACAAGATTTTAACAACTGCCTTTCCTTCCACCATTCAAAGTCAAAGCATTTATTTCAAATAGGCACATAACAGGCACTTTAGAACGTCAAAAATTACAATAACTAAAATAGAATTGATTCTAGTCGCCCCTTCCAAAAGGTAGTTATCGTATGGAGAAGAATGGGCAAGGAACTCCACTGTTTTAGTATGTTTTACAATATTTTGCATACATTAATTATATGTGAAGACCTAGAATAAAATTATACCACAATAGGTAAAAGAATTAACAATGAACCATGATATATAAATCAATTATGTGATAGATACATGGTGCTCGCGATAAAAAAAAAATATAATAAAATGTTTAAATAAATACCACACATAAACATACACACCCGTACAAAGACAACACACACAAACATAAACACAACACATAATATAATACATTTAAATTCTACAACCTTTCATCTAAACGTCACCCAAGATTCGAAGTAATTTTAAGTCTCACGATCTAGAATTTTTCAATTCCAGTCAGGATGCTAAAGAATAGCGCCCTTCATAAATTCACAGCGACACAAAGTTTGACACTCCGAAAAAAATTAAATTAACTTCTGACTCGTGTAAAAAGAGTTCTTTTCTGAATATAATAATTTATGAAAATGATGAGATTATTATCCTGAAATTTTAAAATTACAGCGGTTTTATAATAGGTATGCTAATAAATGAGCCTAGAATTTTCTGCTGAAGCTTCGTTAATCTCTCCCTAGGGCAAATTGTTAGACCTTTTGTGGCATATACAATAGCTATAGTAGGTCCATAACTAACCAATAGTTAGAACAAATGTTTCGTGAGAATGCAGGGATGCCTAAAATAGTAATCTAACATTCGATCCATTTAACTAAAGGTCCATTTGTCTTAAGTACATATAGGTTTCTAGGCCAAAATGTAACAGCGAAGTGAAAATCGAAACTTGGTAGCAAACTCGAAGTTGATGTTGCAACAAAACTTGGCAATGTTTTCAAACAATACCTCTGAATTTTATAGGTAGGCTTTACTTGATTCTGACGTCATAATAAGGTGTAGGTGATTAATAGCCTACTACGTCTCGAAACATTAATATCATATGAGGCATTGTTAATCATATTCAACACACTTAAGAGATTTATTTATTTTTCAAGTTACTGTAACAATAGTTTACTTAACGTCCAAACTATTATTGTACTCGTATATTCCAATACTATCCTTTCTTAATTTAAATTCTGCCTCGTTAGTTTATTGTTCGCAAGCGCATGAGCATGAGGTCCTGGGGTCGATTCCCTGGTTGAGTAAAGTGTTGGGTTTTACCATTTTACCAGAAATTTGTGGAGGCAGGATTTGTGCCCGGTTGATGGCAATAGACTCGCCCCCTATTACGTGTGACTTAAACATAACTGGCGTGATTTGGGTGAACCTATAGGTCCCCCTGCCTAACACATGGGGATTACAGCAGTGACGTTATTTTATGGTAATTTACATTATTTCATTTCATTTTATATTTAAAGAAATTCGGCGATGGCGACCAATCTTAGTGGAGACTAGCCATCGGCGCGAGAGATATTATAGTGCACAAGTGTGTGCGCAGACACAGGTGCACTCTCTCTTCCCTCACTCTCATTGTCCGATGAGACGGCAATCCGACACTACCGGAGAGAGATTAGGTGCAGGGCCAACGGCTTTACGTGATCTCCGAGGCACGGGGGTATCACACCGACAACTTGCGAACTCCGGGCTGTTACTAAGAAGTGTGTTTGAGTTGTTTTGAATTCAATTCCCAAAGGAATTCCCAGGGGAATCGAATTCAGGACCCACACTCAGCAGTCACGCTTGCGACCACGAGACCCTCGGGGAAGCACACATACTCACCCTGGAAAGTCAACAAAAAGACTATAACTAAAACAGTTGCACAAACTTACAATATTATAGACAATCAGGTGCAGAACATAACATATATCTACTGACTGCTCCACAAATGCAAATGTCAGAAAATACATAGCCATTTCTGTCCTCAAACGAGTACGCTGATGTTGGATTTAAATTGCAACAATGCATAATTTGTCCGTCACGTCATGGACTGTCGCAATTAGAGCACAACGGATGTCTAAAAGCGCTTTAATGTCCCATGTCCCTTTAAATGTCCTTGTAATGATCAAAATGCAAATCATGCTTAGTAACAGTAGGCGAAAGAGATAATGATGCACTTATTTGCACTACATTTGTATTTGACAACGATTAAATAAATGACGTCCTCTCTTTTAACGCCTGAGTCATTACTCAAGTGATGATGTGATTGAACAGAGCAGTTTCAACCAAATTTTTGCCATGGTGGAATGTCACTCATTTTTTAAAAAGTAAAGTTTTGTGGGGCAAGAGTGTTAGTGGGTCGTCTTAGGAAACGTTCTTAAAATTACGAGAAATGCCCCTCTGGTGTTTAGTTATGTTTGGAGATGAATGAAAATCTTCTTCGATAGTATTAAGGCGTATAATCAATAATTACAGTTTTGTTAATATTTTTAAACGTATGTCGTGTGCGTGTTTGTCGAGCGATTATTAGAGTGACCGAGGCGCCGCGCGTCGAGGAATTCGGAACTACACTCGTGACGTCTTGTGGTAGTGGGTTCATACACGATGATATATACGATGCGTAGACAAGTTACGAATTCCAAATTCAAAATTTATTTCAAATTTAGGCTTGTGTATTTGTGTTGCGAATTTAGTGATTCATTTGTTTTCGCGCCATTTTTCGTTCTGTTCACCCTAATATAACTAGCTTTCTTTAAAATATTTATATGCCAGTCCATGGCGAGACATGGTAGATCATAACCCAACCATTAAGACCATTATTGTACTATGTTATAATGAAAAAAACCTATTATATTGAATTCGATTGTCTTTCGAAGTAGAATGTGTACTTACCGCAGTTTACCGTGAGTTCAATATCCTCCACTATTATTTTATTACTCAGTTCCTTTTGTATGAAAATTTACATACAGAATCTAATAAAATCGAATACATGCTAATCCAAAAAAGGCAGATACCTACGTACGACCTTTTGTCTATCTATGTTTCCAAACATAAGTATCAATTAGTGACTCGTATTCGGGATACCCATATTGAACGGAGTCTTTGTGTAGCGATCCCCAGGGTAGATTGAACGGCTGGATCTCATAATGCACCCCGGGTAAGCTGATAGGTTTCACCGTATTCTGTTTATCCTAAACGGCTTCACAAAAACAAGCTCCAATTTCCTAAATCCTCGACCTAACGTTAACAAGCCTTTGCTAAATCTGTATTTGAAGAAAAAAGAGAATGTGGACCTGATCTGTTTTATATAGACGCAAGACCTTCCTGATATAGTGGCAGAGAATGAGTCAAGTTTTGGAAATATGTTTGTATTTTGATTTATTGATAATGGAAGTTAGTTGGCACAAATTCACATATATAAATATACTAATAAATAATTAAGTTGCAGAGTTGTTTTTTTTTTGATCGCGCTAATTTCTAGAACTGCCAGTCAAAAAAAAAATATTTTTTCATATCTATGAAAAAATATTTTTTTGCATTTGATAGCACATTTCTTGAGGAAAGTTATAGGCTATTTAAAATCACGCCACAACCCTTAGGAGCCGAGCAAACAAAATGTCTGAAACAACGCTAAGTGAAAACGAAGTAATAGCGCGGGCAGGCGATGCGATGCGATGGGGTGGGTTGGGGAAACTAGAAATTTTAGGCAGACGAAGTCGTTGGCAGAAGCTAGTATTATAATAAAACTTGGTTTTTAAAATTAGTAAGTATTATTAAGAATAATTAAAAATATAATATATAAGAAAATAATAATAATATATGTATATTAAAATGTATATTAAATATCTTGACTTAGCACACGAGGTTGTTGTCATGTGGAATGTGAGCTCGGCTATCATTGTGCCGATTGTCGTATCGGCCAAAGGCCTTATGGCCGAAAGCCTCGATCAACATCTATCGAGGCTCTCGTTAGGCGGTTGGATCAAGGGCCTGATTCAGAAGGCAGGACTCCTCGATACGGCTCGCATTTTGAGGAGGTTCCTGTCTCTGGAGCCCTAACCACCCGTAGCTTGGACCCTGCTCCCGACACCGGCGGACTACTATTTTTTTATATTTTTAAATGTTTTTTTTTTATCCTAATATTTAAAAATATAATTTATATGTAAATAATGAAATAATATATTATTAATTTATTTCTTAATTATTATTAGGATTTAGATATGTAATAAAAGTTTTCTCAATTTTTGTTTTCTGCTACTTAGATACAAAAGATAATATAAATGAAAGTTTTTATGTTAACGTAAAATAACATCACATTTTTAGATTAAAAGTACACATTTTATCACAGTTATTTTCATAAAGTTTAAGCATCCTTGCAAACTCTCGAATACATTAATTTTACAAAGTATGCAATTTTGATTATTAAAACGAATAAAGTGTACGTTTAAATGAACATTTTGTGAGAAATATTTTCACATTTTATGTAACGAGTAGAGTTACTAGGACCAGAATGGGCAGTGCCATTTTAGTGTTACTTCGTGTGGTGACTTTAAGAGCGAGTATACATTAGGCGCTCGGCGTTGCGTTCGGCGCGCGTTGGTTGCGTACATACAGCGCGCTTAGTACGGCGTTTAACGAGAGTTACCAAGGTGTCCATACTCGGCTCAGTTCGGAAATAGAAGTCGAAGTGATTGCTTGTGTGTGGCTCCTATACCGTCGCTATAAAAGAAGAGGACAGAGACAAAGAGAATTTCGTCGACAAATAAGTCTGTATCGATCTCCATTTTGGTGAATATGCGCCTCCCTGTCTGAACAGTGATAGTACAGTGGTAACGGCCGCGACTTACGAGTTGTAGGCCGCAGATTCGAACCCAGATATACGCTTTACTTTCTGTAAATGATTTCATCACTAC
This sequence comes from Amphipoea oculea, assembly GCA_945859645.1. Taxonomy (NCBI): domain Eukaryota; kingdom Metazoa; phylum Arthropoda; class Insecta; order Lepidoptera; family Noctuidae; genus Amphipoea; species Amphipoea oculea. The sequence continues at coordinate 11,961,938 of OX243876.1, forward strand.
TGCTCTCAAAACGGTGAAGGAAAATATTGTGAGGAAACCGGCACGTCCTAGAACCAAAAATTCGAAGGCATAATATGAAATCTACGACCAATCCGCTCGTACCAATCTACACTGGGCCCGCGTGGTGGATTACGGCCCACTCCCTCTCACCAAGAAGAGGCCTGTGTTCCAGCTGTGGGAACATTATCGGCTGATTATGCTGCCTCCCTGTTAACGTCATTCGAGCACCAAAAGATCGTTGAAGCAGCCATGGTTACATTGGTAACAATGTAATTCATTTCTGAGTAGTCCAAGCCGCTTGTCAACAGAATAATGTCACTAATGTAGAAAAGACAGACCACGATTATCCCTTCATAATTGCCTGATGCGGAATAATGAGCCTTGATTCTCTTTCTATTGTATCTTTTCCAACTAGATATGTCGGGATCGGTCCCCAATCAGAATGTATTTTACCCAAAGACCAAATCATCATCTGACCTCTATAATTCAATTACTAGAGGATACCAATTTTCTGGGCTCAATACCATTAATTATTTAATTTATACGGGGTACCTACAATACCTATCTATCTACTAGCATAGATTACTGGAGACCTACTTAGGTTTTACAACAAAAGGCTCTAAAAAGACATAATATACAGGTATGAGCTTCGGTTGTCTTCGTTTTTCGCGTCACAGAGTAACCCCCAACAGAGGCAAAGCTTCTAAGTTTTGTACTGTCGCTTTCCCGTAGTGTACTTATAATTTTGCGCGTTTGTATGAAGTTTTCTCTCTGTCGGATTACCTTCTCCGATCCCAGATCGTAGATCGTCATTTATCACTTAAAAGTTTTGACTTTTATTTTGGATTAGTAAAAAGTTATTAATCTTTAATTTTTAAATCAAGGTAACACAAAATAGGCAACTAATTTCATGGTTGTAACAGCTCTATAATAGATCTCATCATCGCGCGTTCGTATTTTCGGAGATAGACGATGATCCCCGAAGCGCATCCTTTGGTTATGAAATCTCTAGATATAAACAGACACAAGTAATTTCCACACATTCTCGGCTCCTATATGATACCAAAATCCAACTTATTTACTCCACGATTAAATCCCTTAGGAGAGATTTAACTACAAGTAGTTTATGTAAATATAATTGCTGTGGTTGTTACAGACAACTGCTCATAAAGTTGCCACTGTGTGGAGCAAAGCTTTGACTTGAGTATGAAGTAATTATGACAGAAATAATTACTTGGATTTGTATTATTTTACGATACCTAGATTCTCGAGAAATGAAAAGCTGACGTATAAATATGTTTTATTGTATGTACATAGTTCTCATTACAATAATCAAACTGTTTAGTTAAAGGATTGGTGACTGTAGTGTGTGTTTCATTTTTTAAAAGTTACCGAGGAGTTTTTTGCCGGCTCTTCTCCAAAAATTCGGTTGTTCTCCAAAGGAAACGACCAATTGGAACCGTGCACCTAGCTTCCGATATTTCATATGTGCCCATGTAGGTTTATGTGAAATAAAATATTTTGTAAGCAGTATCCTTAAAATAAATTAAATAAAGAATTTTGCATTTCTGTGAAGTGATATTTAAAATTTAACTACCGACCTACAGTAAAATAAATGAATGTGTAAAAAACACATTCATTTATTTTACTGTACACAATAACCTTGATTTCATAAAACACCCAGTAAACAAGACACCAGAAAAATTAATGACACCCACAAGACTACGCCAAGATATTTAAGAACCGGCTTTATAAAATAAATGCCCTTCCTCTACCTCAATTTCGGGGCGGTAGCGAAAGCAGGTATTCATTTTTCAGCTAATTAAATTTCGTAGCTCAAACTCGTCTCCTGAGCCTCGTGTTGAGAAACTAGTTCAAGGTTGTACACTACTAAGATAATATCGTACTCTAGGGATTTAATGCTCAACATTTATGAGCCTGAACTGGTGCAATTGGTCCTAAAACAAACGATTTTACTAGGGTGTTTAATGAAAATGTTCAAGGAACTCTATTAAATGGCGCTTCAACAAGAAATTCAATCATTTATATAAAAATCATAATGAGTTAAAATATTAATTAATTAAAATATGGCGCCTTGGCACATAACACGGCAAGCAGTCATGTATTTGGCAATAATTCTGTTAAGTGATCATAATTAAGGGCAAGGAGTCTATAGTAAAAAAATGTACCTACCTACCATATAGACAAAATATTTCATGCATACGCTCTCGACATTTAGCGTATAATTTAAATTGCGAATTCCGTTTCGAGTGTTAACATATGTAATTGGGAACGGACCAAAATTTTTGCACTAAAGTGCACACTTACTTACATTTGAAATTAAAATTAATGACCTAATACCATGTTGCGTTCTAGTTGCAAAAAAGCTTCATTTTTATACAGGGCAAATTATCAGTTAAGTGCTATTAATACTTAATTTAGTAGACTCGCGAATCAACATCCCAAATTATTTATTGATTCCATCCCCGCATAATTCCACTAACGAGAACCCTGTTTATACTTGCTAATCAGGTAATACATTTTAAATGTACGATATATTGCACACACATAGCTATCGAATACAATTTTAATGAGCAATTTACGGTGATACAACAAAAACGGTAAATTGACAGAACATAACAAGCTTGTGGAAGCGACGCAATTTGTAGGCGTTTTGTGTATAAAGATAAGACGAGGTATCCATAAAACGAGGATGGATTATCGTGAGGATGTGGTTATAAGTTCACATTTAATTAGTTACATTAGCGAGATCTGAGAGCCGGCCCCGGATAATATGACAACAATATATTACGTCGGGAGAAGTGCGCTTAATGTCTCTTGGGTCTTAATTCAAGCTCAGCTTTACAAAGAATTCTCTTTCATGCATTTTGTTTTAGTGACGCTATCAATTTGCCCTGATTTAAAAGCAATTTATTACGCTGCCGCAGTTTCCACAAATAGTTCCCGACGAAAGACTTGCATAACCGACCGCGGAGTTTTCAGATTCTAATCAACTTTGAAGAGCAAATCTCAAAGTTTGGAAAGATTTCGCTAAGCTTTCCGAGCCTAAGGTGGTATTGAAATTAAATATTACGCAAATTTTCTTCCACCTAAGCATGGAAAGGCGGTAGCTGAACACAGAAATTGAATTAACCAAATCCCTTTGACGAAGTTCGTGTTTGCCGGCAACTCGGTTAAACTGTGAAATTATTAGCGGCCGCGAACGTGGGTGCTTTTTGCGGCAGCGGCTATAGAGCTGTTTATTTTATAAAGATTAACATGAAGCTCCGTAAACAGTTTTAAAAGGACAATTTACTTGTTCATTTTTCGTCCGCACTGCGATAGGGATGTGCAAAAATTTAAATTTTGCATGAATGTAAACATGTTACCTTGACTCATACAAACGCCTTCATAGTTGCTATCAATCCATAAGACTGCGCACTGAAACATTGATCCAACCCAGGTTTCAAACACGAACTCGTTTGATTTCCATAATACCGTCTATCGTAAGTAGGCGACACGATATTTTGTCAGTCCTGAATATATTGTCGTAGTAATTCATTCACATAGGTACCTTTCGTCTCGAAACGAACTTTCGAAAAGATAAGTTCCGGACAAGTCGAGATTATCGACTGAATAAATCAGGTCGCGAGGTGCTCTTGAAGATTTATTGCGTGTAGAGTGTAGAACACGCCTTATCTTGTGTTTGGACCGAAACAATTCTCTCTTTTGTCGAAAGACACGCCGAGTACGTATCAACGGCGTAGGTATTATAATTAAGATTTATCCTTTCTCTGTTCATAATCCGTTACTGCGAGGTATAAACACTCGTTCGTTCAAATAACATATCAGTCATTTTATTACAGCTATTCTTGCAGACGGTGCTGCCAGCGGGTGTCTTCATAAATCAACATTCTGGGACTCTATTGGAGGGGAATCCGGTAAATTCTTGTGAGAAACTGAATTATACGTATGTTGAAGCAAAAATTGCAGGGGACTTGAGCGATCACAATAAACGATATGTATGAAAGTTTATGAAAAAAAAAAGCACGCAAAATCAATCCATACTAACTTCAGGTCAGGGTTTAAAAAACCAAGTTTCAAAGATAAACCCAGAAAGTACATATGAATTGAAAAAGTGTAGGTACTTACATTTTTCTACCAATGCAATTACCAGCACAGAAAAAAGGCGAAATGTTTGGCTTCACAGTAACCGAAGTTAATATAGACCTTCCCAGGAAAATGGGTCCTTTATTATCAGAAGGTATTCCTAGATCTGCACTGGGTACCCACACAAGTACAAGTACTGGGTATACGGAATGATACTACAAATAAATATTCAATTCGATTAAACTTTTGTTGTCAACATTTCAAAAGCATAAAAAAATATATAAAACATGTGAAATCAACCCATACCAACGTCAGGTCGGGGGTTAATAAACCACAGTTATTAATTAATTTACCTCTTACCACATTCGTTTTTAAGGTATTAATATTTTCAGGAATTCCTCCTGGGAACTGGAAGAGAGTGAGCTTCTTTTAATTAAACGATAATACATAAAAATGAACCAGTCGTTTTTTTTCCACGTTATTAATATTGTACGTAAGTACTTAGTTTTCTTTATTAGTTGTGTATGATTTATGTAGGTATGTTACGGTTTTCATTATTATTTACTGCAGAAAACCCATACTTGTTAAAAAAATATAACATAAGAAAATGTTGCGCTAATAAAATAGCTGTTGGACTATAGTGGGCTAGCCACATCTGTCACATGTCGGTGCAGCAATAAACAAAAACCACCACTCATTGGATCCCAAATAGCGGAAAACGACTACGCGACCGGCCCAGAAAGAGATGAGCTGCGGGGTAATTGCGGTACACACTATCAGTAGCAATCGCTTTCATTTTGACAGTTCAACAACATTCATTGCGTTATTTACGTTGTTGGGAAGACAAATTTTTCGAACATTTGAAGCAATGGATTAGCAATATCTTTCAAAATGATTCAGATTGTGATTGATAGTGTGATACGCAATTACGGTGCTGGACTCCTTAAAGGACTGGCAATCGCAGTAGACCGGAAAAGTAAAAAGAGGGAAGGGAGGCCTTTGCCCTGCAGCGGGACAACACAGACTTATAATAAGAAATACAATAAAAATAACAGATATAATATACGGTTAAAGATATTTATTTTCTCAAAAGAATTAAAATATAATTTAAAAAATATATATAATAAAAATTATATACATAAATAACGTACCAATCTAAGTAACTACATTAACTGTAATGAATAAAGTAAACTTTGTACAAGTAAACTTTTTATAAAATTAGATTGACCGTGATATAAAAGTTCAGAGAAAGGTCAGACAAGGTTTTCTCAATCTAAGTAAAATTGTTTTCATACTAATTATATTGAAAAAAACTGTAAAGAATAACTATAAATATTTGAAACCCAAATTAAATACTTCTTACAAACAAAATTTATAATTCTCTCTTGCCAACTAAAATTCAAATCTGAAATATAAAAACTTTGCGTCCCAAAACTAAATTTAATTTTATGTTCATCAGCATAGTACATACCGATAATGGTATTTTTTCATGAAACTTGTAAATAAAGTTATTTTTAACTTTTTTGTTAGTAAGAGTTTATTTACAATTTCGTTTGTTGATAAATTATAATCAAGCAGCGTGGTAAGACTGAAAGTTTCATACCTACGCACACCGTCTTTGTTTGGAGTTGAGAAAGAAACTTCGCTATTCGGTCGAACTCCATGTCACAAGTCGACTGTTATTGTACGCGTATTTATAATGAACTTTTTAATCTCGCAATATGTATGTCGAAGATGAAACTCAAATACGAGTCAAAGTTTAACAAAGTCAATATGCAGATTTAGTTGAACGTAGTTTTCACAGTTTCATTACCATAAGAACAAACGCCAACGCAATTGAAAAAAATGGTACAAAAAATCTAATGTTCAGGCCTGTAATCCCTGAAGGGTTTCCCAAAGGAGAGGATCGTACGTTCAAGGCTTATCACTGACGATATTTGGTCGCTAGTGACAGAAAGTAAGACTTTTATGAGTTAGACTTACAAATAACATATTTACAGGTCAAAGTTTTGGTCTAGACATGATAATTATTATTGTCTTAAAAGATACCCTACCTATTTATCATTATGAAGGTCTTTTATAATAGGTACGTAATATTAGCTATTGTACAGTGTGGCGATTAGGTAATAACATTATTTGAAACCACGTATTTTACATTAGGTATTTTAAACATACACAATTAAAATAATTAATAACAATTAACTTTTCAGCCGGTGAACCTTTTTTTTGTTTTAGTATTGAACAACATTAAACTTAATTTGTGATTATTTGGTAACAATACCATAAAGTTTGTGTTGAATCAGTAAAATTGATATTTTATTATTTTAACAGACTTCATAATCATAACGTCTTGTAATAACCGCTGTATTATTTAATGTGATAACTTAATCGCCATTCTGTATAAATACTGGTATTCAACTGCGTCTGGTTAGACGGGAAGCCGACCACAACCTAGTTGACAAAGGGCCAGACAGATGATGCGTAATTGAGCTTATTCCTATTCGCCGTAGAGACAAACAATTTTGCCCATAGTTTCACCAGTCTGTTCATCTATATAGGTACGCTAGGTGGTGCGGTAGGTGGGCTAAATGGCTCGAGAATTTTTGGTTAAACTAGGTACCTACCTAGTCAAATCAAAGATTCTCGAGCCATTTTGCAAGGAACGAATTCAATCCGTAGAGTACTGCCGAGAATTTGCTAACGGGTAAATTGACTTGCAACCCTAGGAAAACAAACCGAAGACAAGGTGCGCACTTCAGCAGCGAAAACCGCATGACTAAATGGGCACTGTTCTACGAATGACAACCTGATTTGATATACGAGAGTCGAGAACCCCAAAACGTATCAGTTCAAAGATGTCTTTGTTGGTATGTACCTACTACGTCAATAAAACACCAAGATTGAAATGCCAGACGTCACTGAACCCACCACAGTCATCAATTTCCTTTCCCTGACACTTGCTCTCTTACGAGTTGGGGAGACAACTTGATACACTGCATGTTCTGTTTACCGACGGATTACCACAACACAAACAAATACCGGATCTCACGAATTTCGAATTTTCTTGTGTCATTATTATTAAGGAGCCTTGAGATGTCAAGCGGAAATGGGGATAAGATTACACTACGCGATGTAGATACTTCCCAAGTATATGGATGTACCTAACTCTTTTATTTGTCAGGGCTAACATGGTCAGAGATCGCACAAGACAGGGAGATTTGGGAGGAAAAGGGAAGGCCTTTGTCCAGCAATGGGACGAAATATATTATAGGCTAACAAAAAAAAACTTTTTTATTGTCCTATTTATGAAAATGGTAGTTGTTATGCGGTAAGTGCCAGTTTCATTACCAAGAATTTTAAGTTATGTGCTAAAAGGAAATAATTTTAATTTTCACGGAACAAAAGATGAATTACGGTGCGCTCAACCCCTATATTCGTTCACGCCGGAAAAAAACGGTTCATCGTCACACTAGCGCGAGCAGGAACATTTTGATATGGCCTCCACGTACCATTTGCCACGTCCCTGTGTTTCCGTGACGTATTTTTGTAACATATTAACCGATTCGCATTTTGTTACTATTCGGAATCGTCGTTTGAATCGAATCGACACTTTATTCGATTTCGACGTGCGTTGTATGTCTACATTCATGGATACTGAATTCAGTGAATTCACATGTTATCGACGCTATTCGTATGTTAGGAAAAGGATAAAACTATAAATTGAGTCACTATACCAAGTGTACTTGTAGCTGCAAAGGGCAAAATGCTGGTCGTTTTATCCTGTACCTATTGACAAATGTTTTATCTATTTCGAACCGTAATTAGAATTTAAAAGTGTATTTTTACTTCCCAGAAATTGTAATGATCTAGCTTTTAGTTTAATATTCATAAACACGTATATATATCAGAGCTCATTTTGAACATTAGCATGTGCAGTTAGCAGTTACCAGTTCTTATTAGAACTACTAATTAATATCGAGCTTGCACCTTTATAAGCTGTGACGGACGAAATGCATTCAACTACTGATTTGAACATTGATTATCCAGTAATTTTCAACAAATAGTTACTAGTTATGAACAGGCCGTTTCACAAAATAATAACACGATACAATAATCTAGTCCATTCCAGCAATTATATTCTTTCGAATATAATTAGTTAGTAGTATATGTAGTACCTACAAAGTGAAGGAAAACGTCGTGAAGAAAGAGCATGAACCAAAAATTCGAAGACATGTGACATCTACCAACCTGCACTGGGCCCGCGTGGTGAATTACAGCCCACTCCCTCTCACCGAGAGGAAGCCTGTGTTCCAGCAGTGGGAATATAATAGGCTGATTATGATTAAGGAACCTACAGAAGTACGTACACATACCTACCTATCAAAACATTCTAAACACTATTACCTAGTGTAAATTAACACTAATTCCCAAAGCGGTTGGCACGAATTAACAATTACAATATTTACAACTCAATTAAAATTTAACGACGTACCGAGACCTTCATTGGCAATAATTTCATTTAATTTGTGGACAAGACAAACACCGTTTATACTTGTCAACTTGTAACTAGTAGCCAACAATGTCTATGAATTAACAATCAACTGGGGTTGGGAAATTGGTAGCGCCAGGACAAATTGCGTACCTATATACGTAAGCCGAGAACCATTCTCTCAGAGAAACTTGTTCACACCATCCATAGGCGTTCGAAATCCCTTAGGTTCAATGTAGTACGAAATAGTTCGACTGTATTTCAAGACAATTGTGTGGCTTTAGTGTACATTGTGGAATTTGAGGGCTTTGTTGATTTATAGCTTTCTATTAGAGTAATAGAATCGTTGTGCCATATTGTGTTTTAACGAGCTTTTATTAACTTAATAGATACGATTGTGACGGTGGGGTCCGTGGCTGAGTCTAACAACAGCCGCACGGGTCTATCAATCAGGTTCCGCTATGCTAGCTGCGGTTGGCCCGTAGATGGGTGACCATCTTTACTTACCAAGACCTCTCCGAGCCTTAGAAAGTACATTAAGCCGTTGGTTTTGTCTGTTATTCTTGGATCTTTGACAGCCGTTACGGGTAGTCAGCAGCCCGAAGTTTGATAACCAGTCTTACCAAGGATTATAGTATTATCCAGTAACTGGGTTGTGGAGGTCAGATAGGCAATCGCTCCATGTAAATCACGGGTATTTTGTTGCATCCAGTTAAGACTGGAAGCCGAACCCAACATAGTGGTCAAAAAGGTGACGCAGATGATAAGGTACGATTGTGAAGTGACTGTGCTTCAACATCAGTCATACGGACTTTGAAGTATAAATCTACTGTAAATTATTATTGTAACCATGGAATTCTAATTAACGAGGAGAAGCTCCCCAATAAATGCATATAATCAATCAACACCAGTCTCCTAAATACTCCTACTCCCGAATTAATGTTTCCTGATTAATTATTCCGGAATAAAATTTATCAAGCCCGCTAGCCCAAAGGGTGCAATTTTTTATGAAGATTTCCCCAACTTTTTTCATTAAATTCCTTGAAGTATTTGCAAAGTTCCTTTCGTTTTTAACGCTGGGAAAAATCTCCTCACTTTTTCACTCCCTTAATGTTGACCGAAATTCTTTAAGGAATACCTATAGGTACTTACCTACCAGACACGTACTAAGTCTAATCCTGGTTTCTTTTCGTATTAGATATTTTGTCTTTGGCAACCGAGTATTTTAATAAGGGATTACACACAACACTAGATAGATAGAATACTCTTTATTATGTACATCATATAAATCTATATCTACAGGGTGTTACGGAAAGGGTATATCAATACAAACGGGTTGAAGAGTGTATCTGATCTAGAATCTCTGTACAAAATTTCAGCTCAAAGGCATGTACATTGAAAATGCTTAATATTTTTTTATTTCGACATCACGGCGCTGCACTGGCGCGCGGCGGCGTGATTTGCGTGTACTAGGCGCACAGACACACTACAGATAATGGATAATGACCCTCGTAGTGCGGTGACACGTTTGTTATGATTTCAATTTAATAAACTATGAAAATAAAAAAAATATTAAGCATTTTCAAAGTTACTGCTTTTGAGCTGAAATTTTGTACAGAGATTCTAGACCAGATACACTCTTCAACCCGTTTTTATTGATATACCCTTTTCGTAACACCCTGTATACTAATAATAAAGCTGAAGAATTTGTTTGAATCTCTGGAACTACCAGTCGGATTTCAATTTGATAGCCCAATTCTTGAGGAAGGCTATAGGCCTATTTAACATCACGCTAGGAGTCTTAGAAGCCGAACCAAAAAGTAAGAAAGAACGCAAAAACGAACTAATAGCGCGGGCAGGCGACGCGATGCGACGCGGGGTGGGCGGGGAAAAATATTTTTTACGGCTTCGCAGGCACAAGCTATTTTCAAATATAAATGTAGAAATTTTACATATGGGCATGGACTTTGTCTTATATCATTTAGCCCCATGCGGATCTATTGGACACAATTTTATGAGGGTTTTACACGGCCATATCACACTATATAAAGGCGAAAGTTTGTGAGTGTGTGTGTGTGTGTGTTTATATGTTTGTTACTTCTTCACGCCTAAACCACTGAACCGATTTAGATGAAATTTGGTATAGAGATAGTTTGAGTCCCCGAAAAGGACATAGGTAGGATAGTTTTTTCCCGATATTCCCACGGGATCGAGTCTTATGCGGGTGGAACCGCGGGGCGCAACTAGTAGAATATATTCCGCCCCGCGGTTTCACCCGCATAAGTCTCGATCCCGTGGGAATATCGGGATAAAAAGTATCCTATGTCCTTTTCCGGGACTCAAGCTATTTCTATACCAAATTTCATCAAAATTGGCCCAGCCGTTTGAGCGTGAAGAAGTAACAAACACATAAACACACAAACACACTCACAAACTTTCGCCTTTATAATATTAGTGTGATTATAAGTGTGATAGTGTTAAATATTAGTGTGATTGTAGAATTTCCATTTGGTAATGTAGCAGTTATCATTCTCGTACTTTAGTTACCAATAAAGTCTAAGCTCAACACTACCACATCTAAATCACGATACACGACCTAGAAAATGCTTTCTCAAAATTACGTTACGCAACACTTACAAACGCAAACAAAAAAAAAAAAAACATCGTATTTTTTCAACAATGGCAACAATAGCTACGAGATCCGCTCACTCAATACAGATTGGTTGATGAAAGCGCTTGTGTTGTTGCGTGCTCCCATCCCATTAAGATAAGCCAACCAAAAACGAGACGCGTGGCTTACGATTAATGACGGGAAACAAAATGCTGTCTACAATCCTGTTATGTTTGAATGGACCAAACATAACAACCACAATGGGGTGCCCACAGATGATAATGGAATGAATGTTCGGGAAACCGCGCAAAACATAAAGGCCGCTGATTATGCATTTACCAGCCAACAACGACGAAATTAAACATTTGCACAACGTTAAAATAACCAATCACTTATGTTGGGAAACATGAAGAATATTATAAATGTGCAGATTAAAACAGGGTAGCGTGATAAATATTTTAGACAACAAAGAGAACACAATTAATGTTGCTATAAACTTTACCAAACAATGTGTAAGTAAACATTGTCTACAATGTATGGGACCACAAAAAGCTGATACATTTCAAGTGGTGGAGCGCAAACAGTTAAGGCGCTGCCCAAACGTAGGACACCGTAAAACGCTCAGTTCTTTTTTTTTTCAGAAAAAAGAAAAGGATTGAGTATATTTTCAAATATTCAAAGAAAAAAAATTAATATCCATACTAATCTCAATATCTCATCTCACTAATATTATAAAGGCGAAAGTTTGTGAGTGTGTGTGTGTTTATATGTTTGTTACTTCTTCACGCTTAAACCGATGAACCGATTTAGATGAAATTTGCTATAGAGATAGTTTGAGGCCCGGGAAAGGACATGGGATAGTTTTAATCCCGATATTCCCACGGGATCGACACTTATGCGGGTGAAACCGCGGGGCGCAGCTAGTAATATTATAAATGCGAAAGTGTGTATGTCTGTCTGTCTATTACCTCTTCACGCTTAAACCGTTGAACCGATTTAGATGAAATTTGGTATAGAGATAGTTTATGTCCCGGGAAAGGACATAGGAAACTTTTTATTCCGATATTCCCACGGGATCGAGACTTATGCGGGTGAAATCGCGGGATGCTGCTAGTTTTAAAATATTTCATGACAATACAATAGTACGTATCATGACAAAACAATCTTAAAACAGAGCTCAAAAAAGTTTTACTTCGCATTATTCTCAAAATGTTCATCGTAAACTATCATATTTTATGTAATGGTAAGAAAGGGGTTTCAGTTTTCTAAACAAACTAATAGGAGTGATAATCTGTACCTTTACAATGACTGTGTAATTAAATATGTGTGGCCACAAACGCAGCGAGTGCGGATGATACAAATGGAATGTATATACATATTTGGAGATACGCGCACGTCATTGCACTGTAATTAAGGACATCGTTGTGTCCTACACACCGCAAGCCACAGCCGCTAGTTAACGATATACATAACTAGTATCTCCTTGACGATTATAGATACAGTCGACCACTGGGGTTAACCAAAGATGCTATGCCCAATTTCCACATGACAAAAGCAAGGTATAGAGACCGAAGTCTGAGACAGCACTTTAAAGCCGCTGACACCTTCTATCATGCAAATATGTACGGCTGTCTTAGTCACCGGTAGTCAGAGGCATAGTCTTATGTCTAGGTCGACCGTACGAAACACATAGCTCTAGTTTGTTAGGTTATGTAAAATACAGACCTCGATCAAAGTGGACTAAATGTCGTTAAAATGGGAAATTTGTTAAAATGGACAATGTTTACCTACTTGCGTTTATGCGGCATATGGTCTGGACTACAATTTATATTACGAAACTAGTTACGCAAACTTAGTTATTCATTGACAGTACAACGTGTAAATAGATCATTATTATTTACAGGTGAAACTATCAAATAACTGAGTTTGTGCAACTATGTTGTTTCGTAATGTAAATTCGGATTTAGGAGAAACTTTTCGAAACAACTAAGTACCTACATAGTTTCTTCGTTCTTAAAATGAGCTGTGTTGTGAATATTTAATTCACAAAATATTTAGTAATATACTCTAACCCCCTTATTCATAAAACTTATCAAACCTATTTTAGTTAAAATGGGGTTTGTCTCTTTCTTACACACAGAAATGACAACGTGACAGATAAAGACAAACGTTCTATAAACCTATTTTAGCTTAGTTCTAAAATAGAGATAAAATAGGATTATGAATAAGGGGGTAAGTTGTTTAGAAACGTCATGTCGTACAGAGACACAAACTCAAATTCAATTCAAATTCAAAAACTTTAATTCGAGCGAAGACTCATATAGGGTTAATAACATAGTTCTTATAACTAAGTGTTAGTAAACAACACGATAAGATGGCACGTGTATCTGACAGCAGTGAATTATATACGGACAGTCCACTCTGTCAGCAATCATTTTCAGAACCTGAATACGACGTGCAAAGTAATTGTTAAAAAATATTCTGCCATGAAATCAAACACTATCTATAATAATAATAAATCTAAAGAGTTTGTTTGAACACGCTAATCTGGAACTACCAGTCAGATTAAAAAAAAATATTTTTGCATTTGATAGCCCAATTCTTGAGGAAGGCTATAAGCTAACATCATGCTAGGACCCTTAGGAGCCGAGGAAAACAAAAAACAAGTCAGAAAGAACGCTAAGCGAAGTAATATCATGGGCAGACGATGCAACGGGGTGAGTCGTGGCACCAAGAAATTTCGCAGACGAAATCACGGGCAGATAAAATTGTAATGACTTCTTACCTATAATCGAATGCTATCAAGTGTATGTTTAATAGTCCAAACTAAACTCATCTCTATATTGTTGACACCTGCACATCGCTCCATAAGCACACCCCGGACACTCCATACAACGCTCGCAAAATAATTACCTACTACTACTACATTAAAAAATGACGTTTGTATACGTATGAATGTATGCGTGAGGTATTTGTGTTTGCGAGCGCTCTTGTTAAAGAACTGCGACGAATACGCCAAAGTGCGGGGTGAGATGCGGTAACTGACGTTAGTGCGGGGAAGGGAGTGGCCTTTCTGTACGTAGTACTTTAAGTATTCTGTGCCATAAGTTTACATTGTGTAAAAGTACTTAGTGCGCCATTTTGTTTCACCAATGAAACAGACATCACACCAAACCAATACAATAAAACAAAGATATACAATAATACTTTGTGTATAGATCTGTCTCTGTTGACGCTGGATTAGAGATTGTCGTCGATTTATCGTCTTGTCTCATCCAGTCGTTCAATGAAACTGTAATAGATCTGTTCGCGCTAGTAAATCACTATGTATAAAGGGGACGTTACACAGAGCTGGAGCGATAGCGGAGCGGAACGTTCGAATTAGTACGAATTCGAGTTTTCCAAGCTGTTCGTGCTTTTACTGGAACATTTCGTATTTGACTTTCGACGTTGATATGATAAGGTAGAAAGTCCTACGTAATACATAAGTTAGAAAAATAGTAAAACTCTGAACATGGATTATCACCGATAACAAATTCCCAATTTACTATGATCCACACTTCATTAACTGGTTAAATGCCGTAATTACAGACACAATTAAAAAGCCATTGTGTCTCGCGTGGATCACGTTTAAGCATACGAAGGGTAAAAGCCTATATTTCCTGCCTTAACAACAACCTATTCTGTCCATAATTTTCGCATCTGGTCACACCCGCTTATTTCAAAGCCCTATAGGGATTTGGAGCAAACAAAATTTTAATCATTATCAAAACGGACGGCGGAATGCCTCCCCTGACGTGCGATAAAACGCTTTGATGGCACCAAGAATGTTTTGCGACGATTACCTATTCCCTAAGCGATTCGACGCGAGCTGGAAATATAAACTGCGAGATATATTTCCTTTTTGTTTGCTATCATTATTATTGCTTATTTTAATTATTACTCTAGGTTTGATAGGATTAGAACATCCATTTCTTTACTGCTCTATAGGTAGGGCTGTATACGTTTAGTTGTTTCATTTGCTGAGTGTAGAACTAAGTACGGCGGCGAATAGAGGTATCGTAGAACTTGTTTTTTTTTTTTTTTAAATATCTAGTGAGAAGATTCTTGGATTGGTTTCTACTGCAGAATAAAAGCACGCCCCCTATCCCTTCTATATCCAAAAATATACAGGGTGGCTGCAGGGACATCGATGCGCAACCTGTTACCATGGATTCAATAGATGATTCTAGACCCCCTTGGGTTGAAATTTTTCGTCGGTTATCAACGCAAGGGGTCCAGAATGGGGTCTAGAATCATGTGCTGAATGAATGGTTACAGTTTACGCATTGATGTTCCTACCTGCCTGTATAGTAGTCTAGCATAATAAAAGCATAATCAGCCTATAACGTTCCCACTGCTGGGAGAGAGGAGGCCTGTGTAGGCTTCTTCTATTCGAGAAGGGGTGTGTGAGCCCAGTGCGGGTTGGTAGATATCAAATGTATTCGAATTTTTGGTTCTAGGACATGCCGGTTTCCTCACGATGTTTTCTTTCGCCGTTTTGAGAAAGGTGATGAAATTATTTACACAAAGTAAAGAAAATTTACCGCTTTATATAAAAGTCTAATGTATTTAATAAAAAACAATTAAAAAAATAATTACAGAAACATAGATAATTATAACAGTCTGTAAACATAACGACACACAATGAAAAAAAAATTGTTTTTCACGAAAACAGTAACGCTTTCTATGTTCCAATTAAAATGCAAATTCAGACAAATAATTCAGAAAGGGAACTTTTTGTACCCTCATTAACAAAAGCCTTCTTTTTATGTGGGCATCGTGGTGCAAATGCTGAATGTACGTAATTGGGTTTATATAACGGTTTGTTGAATTAATATCTAGGATAAAGATATAATTTATGACGAAGAAAAGGCCCATATTCAGTTAAATTGATAATTTATTTCTTTTGAATTGTCCAGCTGAGAACACTTCATTACCCAAGGTTCGCAATATCCGTTTCACACAAATTTTATGAGTAAAGGGAAAATGTGACATTTTCTTTTATCGGCAGTTAGTAGTCTTAAAATGTGTTAATAATGAAGTATATTTTTTATTTTGATTATAAGCCTGGTAATAGAATTTATTTATTCCTCTTCAGTATGTAGGAACTGTTTATGCAGTAATGCATCCACCATAATTTTCATATTTACCTAAAGATATCTTATTTAAAAAAACAGGGTCTAATTAAATTAGTTAGCGGAACTCTGCAGACGTGATGGGTGATCTGCCTAGCCTTTTCCCAAATATGTTAGGGTCGGCTTCCAGTCTAACCAGATGCAGCTGAATATCAGTATTTTACATAGAGCGACTGCCTATCTGACCTCCACAACCCAGTAACTGGGTTATACGATACCCCTTGGTAATACTGGTTGTCAGACTTTTGGGCTTCTGACGACCAGTACCTAACGACTGCCAAAGATCCATGAATGACAGCCGGGACCAACGGCTTAACGTGCTTTCCGAGGCACGAAGGGGTCTTGGTATGTGAAGATGGTCACCCATCCACGGACTAACCGCGGCGAGCGTAGCTTTACCTGATCGATCGACCCGTGCGGCTGTTATTACTTAGCCACAAGCCCTTCGTGATGGGTATCCTGATGAAACAAAAAAGGAATTAATTTGATGCGTTTTTTGGAATCATTGACGGTAAGTATTGTATTCCACTCTGCCAGTCAATCATAAAGTACTGTATCTGCATTTGGGGACGCGCTGGTAAGAGCACTTTTATAACGCTAGAAAGGGCGCAACGGGCACTGATCAAAGTCGCATTGAAAAAACCTTTCAGATTCCCTACAGATCTGGTCTACCATGAATTTCAAGTCCTCAGGGTAAGACAAATATTTATACTTCAAGCAACTCTTAAATATCATGCAACAATAAAAAATCGGCCTGACTACAGAGACATAATAAACAAGCGTATCTTCAGAGTACCCATACCAAATGCCAAATCCGAACTAGCTAGACGATGCACCCACTTTTCCCATCCCAACACTTACAATAAAGTTAGCAAAATCTGCGACCTAAAAGACTGCTCAACCACCACCTGTAAGAAAATCTTAACATCAGTTCTTTTAAAACTATCATACGACGCCACCGAAGCTTTGATATAGCACCTATAAACACATACTCACACCCCCTCACACACACAAACATGCAAACAAACATTCACACATACACCCCAACATACACACTGACACACACACATACCATAGTACAAGCCTTAGGTTAAACCAATACCATTTTATTTTGTGAACAGCACGAATGTCTTATTTTATTTTAACTCTTATCTTTCTGTAACTATCTAACATCCTCAAACTGTAATGTAATCATAAACATTGTAAAATTGCACTCCAGAGCCACAAGATACAAGCGATGCTTAGTTTGTGGCTCACCGAATCCATCACATTGTATTTTACTTTTTGATGAATAAACTTATTATTATTATTATTATTATTATTCACTACCTCAGATTGCGATTTTTTTACAAACCGTGATGAGTATCCCTTTATAAACACGATAACACAATAAAAAACGGATTATCACAACTCATACTTCAAGCAACAACATTACAAGAGCTCGTGGACCACAAAAAAAAAGACGGGTTGCACTCTGGGAGTGCCGGCAGAAGTGAAAACTTGAATATTAACGTTGAAATAAATCAATTATTAATTTAATTAATATAACTAATTTTTCACTTCTCATGCTCTAAAAGTCAGTCTTTATGTTGTGCTTAGGCGACATAAAATCGCTTTTTATGTTCTAGTGCATAAAGTAAATTTTTTTTCTAAGACTAAAGTAATCAGGCCCAACAGCCACACGCACAATAAAACTTCGCAGATTAAAGTCGTGATTTATTTCTTTTTCTTTAATTTATACCACTTCCGTGTTTTCTATCGTTAATTTAATAAAATCAGGTAAAATAGTTGTCATTTATTATTTAAAAAGGCAAAGAAACGTTTTCATTTTTTGGCAGTATGAAGTACCCAAGTCGAATGACAAATGTTGAAAATTAAAAAAAAAAAACTTTTAAAAAGTTTCGTGGCGGTATTATCTGTGGTGGCGGGAATTAGCTATGGACGCAATATTTTTGATTAATTATGTACTGTATACTTTATGCCTGTTTCATTTTCTCGCAATCGAAGTGAAAAGCAGAGTGTATAACTCAGGCATAAACGAGCCATTTTACCTCTCGACTTAACTATCCACCCTCGCCTGCGGCTCGGGTGGATATAAACGTCTCGGGGTAAAATAGCTTTTTTTATGCCTTAGTTGTACAATCTACTATTTTTTCACTATTTCTGCGTCACTTTTTTCATTAATAGATGCACTTTGTTCAATTTCCATATTTTAAACACTTTATATAAACGAATTTTACGAATACACAGCAGTGTGGCTACTACACAGAACTCAAACTCAAACTCAAAGCATTTATTTCAATTAAACCATTACAGGCACTTTTGAATTGTCAAAATTAAGTAGTCGGTCAGTTGGTCAGAAAGTTGAAGCTAGGTGCCCATTCCAAAGCGTAGATCTCTATGGAGAAGAACGGGCAAGAAACTCCATGGACACTCTTTTTAAATCAAGATATTACAAAATCCTGGGTACATTATTCTTGTTGCTTCTATATGTGAGAACAATGTAAAAAAAACACACAAATGAAGAAACAATACAAGAAATAAGATTAAAAATAAGCCTTGGCAGTTAAGAGATGACCAGTCTCAACCGACGGCGTCCGTTCACGAACATGACGCATGGATCAGCACCATCCAGCTCAACCATTTTGTAGGGAACCGAATGATCCAACACACGCGCCACCATCAGTGAGACATTTAAGTGAGCATGACACATTCTCAACTGCCATGCTCTTTCAAGTCAACATCAAAAAATCATAATAAACGGATCCATGGTTCTTACATTTACAAAATTGAAAAAATGCTTCTAAATGATACAAAACTATAGATTGCAATTTATTTAAGAGATGTATTTATTTATTAACCATACACTAGATACTAAAATAAATGACTAACTAACTTACAATACAAATATATAAAAATAACAAAGGACACTTAGGCGTCGAAGTATAAATTCATCCGCATCGCTGTCATCCGGAAACGTGCCCAGAAGACTGGCAGCATTGCCACGTTGAATGGCAATGCTAATTCTTTGGCCAAAGAACGACCCAGCCCTCTGGTCACGTGAAGTATCGACCAGCCGGCGAGAAATTTCCTTAAAAAGGAGACGCGCGCTCGGGCCCCATGACCCGAGCGTTTCGACCCCAAACGGCTCAAAGCTGTAGTTGCCCATAAGGTTACAGTATTTGCGCCGCTTGAGGGTCTCAGCAGCTGCAGCAGCGGCGCCAGCACAGCCCGCAGTGCTAGGAACATGAGGTGGCGCAAGGGTATCGACACATGTTGCGTCCCACACCAAAGGCCTACCCACCTTCCAAGGCAACAACGTCATGCCATTAAATTATCATTAAATTAAAAAAAAAAAAATTAAGAGATGAATAAAATTTTTAATACCAAACAGGAAAAGGTGTTTAGTATTGCAGCATTAACAATTAAAACATGATTGAATAAAATAAAAATAAATATTAAGACCGTAATGTCAGAAACACTAAAAAAGAAAAAGGGAAGCACCTATTCCAAATATTGAAATTTTAACTAGTGAGCTCAAGTGCCTGTGGAGCAGGACCAGCATTTAGCCAAGCATTTTTATCTGCAATATAATCATCCAACTTATAATATGCTTGTCTACATAGTGTGCGCTTAATGCATGTTTTAAATTTCTTCTCATTTAGTTGAAGAATATCGAGTGGTATTTTATTATAACATTTTACAGAGTAACCCATAAAAGAAGTTTTTACTTTAGACAATCTGAAACGCGGTTGATCTAATTTGTTCCTATTTCTTGTGTTAAAATTATGCCTGTCACTTATCTTACTAAAAAGATGTAGATTTTTTCGAACGTACATAATGTTTTTTCATATATATGTTACGGGCAATTTGATAAGTCCGGGCACTATTAATAATGAATGAAGAAAAACTAGAATTTGTTGATCAAACGGTTTTCCTGGGAATCACGCTAGACGAGAAATTACAATGTCCCCATTGTAATTTCTCGTCCCACTCGTGCCCAGTGGGGACGACAGGGCGGGGACGACCGGGAATAAACCAATCTATTTAGTATTAAGCCCATTAGTAATGTTATGTGGGTACTAAGATAGACAGACGGGCACAAAATCTTGACGACGTGAATAACTCTATTCTTCAGGTCCAAGATTGGTTTACGGTAAATAATTTGGTACTAAATGAAAAGAAAACCAAATGCATTAGATTTAAATTACCAAATGTTAGAAGTAGCGAATGTGACATCATACTGAATGGAGAAAAACTAGAATTTGTTGATCAAACGGTTTTCCTGGGAATCACGATAGACGAGAAATTACAATGGGGACCTCACATAACATCTCTTGCGGGGCGGCTTAGCTCGGCCGCTTATGCTGTTAGGAAGATAAGACAGTTAACAGATGTAGAAACCGCGCGTTTAGTCTATTTTAGCTACTTTCACAGCATTATGTCGTACGGCATTTTACTATGGGGTCGAGCTGCTGACATTGAATCCATCTTTATTTTGCAAAAGAGAGCTGTCAGAGCCATTTATAATCTACGTCGCCGCGAATCTCTCAGGGAACTATTTAAAAGGATTAATATTATGACGGTACCTTGCCAATTCATTTATGAAAATATTATGTATGTAAGAAAAAATCTACATCTTTTTAATAAAATAAGCGATAGACATAACTTTAATACAAGAAATAAAGATAAAATACATCAACCATTTTTCAGATTAGCCAAAGTACATACATCTTTTATGGGGTACTGTGTTAAATGTTACAATAAAATACCTTGTGATATATTGCAATTAAATGAAAGAAAATTTAAAACTCACATTAAACGTACACTTTGTAAACAAGCATACTATTAATTAGAAGATTATATCCAAGGTAAGAACGCTTGGAAACATGCTGGTCCTGCTCCATAGGACAATCTAGAGTCTAGACAAAATCAAACTGGTTGCTAATTTAATTGTAAACTTTTTTATTCTTTTTTTTTACATTTATTACTCACACCCTGACTTATTACTTGTATTTTGTTTTTTAATTAAAATCGTTTTGCTTGTACTATGTTTGTAAATATGTGAGCACCATGTATCTATCAGATAATTAATTTATATGTCATGGTTTCGTTTTTAATTCTTTTACCTATTGTGGTATAGTAATTTTACTGTAGGTGCATCGTCCTCACATGTTATTATATAATTAATGTACCCATGCAAAATATTGTACCTAAACATTTTAAAAGAGTAACGGTGGAGTTTCTTGCCCGTTCTTCTCCATACGAAAACTACCTTTTGGAATGGGCGACTAGAATCAATTCTATTTTAAGATAATTTTTGACGTTCAAAAGTGCCTTTTATGTGCCTATTTGAAATAAATGCTTTGACTTTGACTTTGACTTTGAATGGCCGGTCTGTATTCATAATGCCCGACTCAATTGGGCAATGTGATTAAAACAGCATGATTAATCACTTTTCCCGGCCATTATGAATAATGCCCACCCTATCTTGGGCAAAGTAATAAAATAGGTGAACTGTAGTGTTTTTGTTTATTAAATGAAATTAAACTTACAAAATTTTCATGAAAAGTTAACAAAAAATAAACTATTGAACATAGTTACCTACTTTTATTTTGACAAAAATATTACTTAAGAACAATAGTTTAAAAATTAGTAAACTGAGAAAATTCAACAGAAATATCTAATAATTAACCCATATATGCCCAGAACTTTTTTTATCACCGATTTTTTTAATTTTTACATAAGTTAAGTATATGTGGTCAATATGCATTAACAGTGACGGCGTAATTTTGGTCGTTATCGACCCTATGGGCATATATGGGTTAAGGACTGTGCAAGACAGTTATTAAGTTAGAATTATTTATTCTTGCAAGATGAGCTTTTGTGACATTTGGAATTGCAAAGAATGTTTGATTTCTTGGCTACAAGTAGGGAATTATTCATACTGCCCGGTCCAAGTGATAAATTCAAGCTATCTCAAACACTGACTTATTACATGGACCACGGGCCGTCGGGCATTATTAATAATGGCCGGTCAAAGTGATAAATTAATCACTTTGCCCATCGCTCTTGGGCATTATTAATAATGGCCGGTCCTTATTAATAATGCCCGGTTAATCACGTTGCCCGTAACATATATATTGACAAGGAACCGTCATGATGTTAATTTTTTTAAACAGTTCCCTCGGACGGTCGAGCCATCAGCTGTCCATCCATCCATCCATCCACTTCCACTTCCACTTCCATTTCCACTTCGACTTCCACTTCGACTTCCACTTCGACTTCCACTTCGACTTCCACTTCGACTTCCACTTCGACTTCCACTTCGACTTCCACTTCGACTTCCACTTCGACTTCCACTTCGACTTCCACTTCGACTTCGACTTCCACTTCGACTTCCACTTCGACTTCCACTTCGACTTCCACTTCGACTTCCACTTCGACTTCCACTTCGACTTCCACTTCGACTTCCACTTCGACTTCCACTTCGACTTCCTCTTCGACTTCGACTTCCACTTCGACTTCGACTTCCACTTCGACTTCCACTTCGACTTCCACTTCCACTTCCAATTCCATCCATCCATCCATCCATCCATTGTGTCCGTGTGTCACTTCACTTTGGTTGGCGCCGCCGTAGAAAGAGGGGGGGGGGGAAATCTCTCCTGACGGTCACGTGTCCTGACGCGAGTTTAACATTTTTTACCCACTACTAAAAGTGTGCAACGCCGCTAAAGAAGTTTATACTTCAAAAAACTTTTTTCAATTTTGATTTTATCGAATGTACTCGTAGATATTGATACCCATCACAATTGCATAGTTTCGCTATTTAATTTATTTTGACCCTGTTTATTGCAACTATATTCCGCTTTTGTTTGTGTCAAAGAAAGGTCTTTGTGCAGGAATTCACTAATGCTTTCAAATTTAAAATATTTATTAAGTATCTACCCTAGTAATCCTTGAAAAGGCGAGGAATACAATTCCAATCATTCATTCGAAATCAATTATTGTTACCAAGTAGTTTTGACAGAAGCAAACTGACACTTTAAACCTTCAGAATGATTTAATTTCCTTGCAAGATCTTCAAGGAAAACGCAAATATAAATTGAATTTCTTGTTCCCTGTCTCCTCTGAATATTCTAAAAGCAGATTTAATTTAACGGAATGCAGAGACCAAATCGAAGTGAGGAAGGAGGAATCGTTTTACATGCAAACTTGAATGACCGAGGAATTCTTTTCCTTGGTCATATAGATAGTATTCATTCTGTTAACACAGCAAACTGTACATAAAGTCTTTAAAGCTGTTAAACCAGAGGTTGTTTTGAAACTGAAATGTTCAAGGCTTAGCTTTTACTTCATCTTTATTAAAAACACCGAGCCCCATTCTGTGGGGGTTTATATAACACTCATTTATTTATTCTACGGGAATGTATAGTACAACAATATGTAAATTGTGTTTATCGTATGCTAAAATAGCGCAACTTTTTATATTAAAAATACTTAAAAGAACTCAACGGCTTTGTATGATCATTTAGTCCCAAACCCATAAGATATAAATGATCAAACTTCAGGCCATAACATAACCTTGGCAACTTTTTTCAACATGGAAAACTCACTTTGCTCGTACAAAAATAAAGTTGAAATTAGGTGGACTGTTTTCACGAGAGTCCGAAGCCGTATTGCCGCACGTACCCACAGTGGCGTTAAATTTTGATTGCGCAAAACATTAAAAAACAAAGTTATTATATTTGGAGAGGAACAACTTTTATTTTACAACTTTACAGTCTCATATAAAACGGGTGCACGGTGCGATTACAATTAAAAAGTAAAAGCATGAGCACTCCTGTTTCAGTGCAGTAATAAAGAGGGAGCTTTCCGATACCTTTTTTTAAATGAATACAGCGTGTTTTAAAACTTTTTGCATTGTAATTACAACGGCGCGGCGCGGCGGTGTGAACTTTCGATTGTATCGGTATTTTCGTTGAAACTGATCAGGTTGCGTGTGCGACTCTTCCCGTGGGTGTCGTTAGAAATTTTATGAGATGGGTTGGGCTGCAGCCAACACACGCCAGGTCTGATGATTGCGATCTTTATTGTAGGCTCACGGGCTACAAGAGATTATTTACACAGTATTTTTTGAGGTGTGTACACCAATACCCTGAATCGAAAGAACTGTAAGTCATTTGCATCAACACGGGTTATGAGAGTTCAAGGAAGATGATGATGATGATTTGCCCTTTGTCCAGCAGTGGGATGATGCAGGCTAACAGTAACAGTTAATCAATAGGTATACGATTCACTGCGTTATGATTTAAGGACTCAATACAAAGCAAAGCGCATTAGAAAAGGTAAATTGTTAAAATTAGAATATATTCCAAAAACCCATCAATAACACAGTCACTGCCGGGCACGTTTTGACTGATCAATACATCCGATGTTCTCTTCAAAGACAAATTGTTCCCTAACGCTCACTGAAGCCGGCATTATTGTAAAACTGAGCATGAATTATAATACACCCAACTCGTTTATTCACCAGCTCGAAATCCGTCCATTTTATCTTGCTCTTGAGGTTTTCCTGACAAATGAGATATCTGGGACGACCCTAACGAAAATACCCCTGGGTTTTCCACCACATAGACGCGCCTTACATACATTTGGTTTTATATGAACGCTACATCATGCAATCGCGCCAAAACTTCGTGTTATTTCGCCTTATGGTCAAGATTATTACATTGTACTCACTCATATTTTGTGTCTAGGATCCAGATTTCCATTTCGACGCCCAACGAGGGTAGTGAACCCATATCTCTCATATGACGTACTTAAATCCAGTCGCAAAACATCAATAACCCGTTTATGGTCACTTGCGCGTTACCACATGAAAACTTTGTCTACGTTATTGTATAATATTGTGCTATCGTTGCAGTAGAAAATATGTCGGTAGCGGGAAATTTCGCTCGACTTAAGAGCAATGAGGCGATCAAACAGTAAAACTTTTTATGTCACATATTTTCTATCGACAAAAAAAAACTGCTTATCATTACTTCACATATTTTATGGAACATGTATCTCTAGTCTGATCTTCCTTGAACTCTCATAACCCGTGTTGATACAAAAGTTTCAATAAGTATATGCGTATACAAAAGAGAGTGCGAATTTTCCGAAGTTTCCACAAAAAGATCTGTTGATCCTCAAAAAGTTAGAAACAAATGTTACGAAGTTGAGTACCGAAACGTAAGTAAAGAGCGGAGTTTTAAGAATGTTAGAGAGAAATTGCGTCGTGGTTGTAGGATAACCTCATTTTGCTGTAGTGTACCGATATCTATTTGTGTAGCTCGGATGACGCAAAACTGGTTACCCAGCTTGAAGTTAGACTACCCAAAAGTAGTACTAATTACTTTCCGTATCAAAACAATAATAACTAATTAACGGGCGACTGGTGATTTCAGTTAAAGATTAATACGAGTAACACACAAACGAACTAATATCAGTCAGCTAGTAGTACGATGTGAAGTGAACCGAAAATCGCTGGTAACGTGATTAGTTCCAAATTGATAGGTCTCCAATAAAGCGATATTTATAACATCACTCAATTTATTACGCTGAAGCAATAAATTGAGCTTGGCCGAAGGTTTATTTCACGACGTTAGGTCAAAACGATCGGTAAAGGGCCTCGACGCTCAACGTCCGATATTAGCTATATCCTTGAACCGAACAACGGATATGAACTAGTTTTTGTGTCTAGCGTTTTTATTTCTACTTGAATTCTACAAATTGAGACAAGGATGGCCTTTGAAAGTAGATATTGAGTGTCTTGTTACTTAAACTGTGAATGTATTTCAGTTAGTACACGTGGTACCTATTATGCGCTTTTATAAATCCTAACGTGACTATATCATCGTAGACGTCCATCACCACGTCGACATCATGATAACACAGGGAAGTAAGATATATGGAAATATTTGAAGACGCTTTTGAATTTTCGTTCACGATAGCATTATAACGCGCACCTATTTCCATAGATTTTATGGACGTGTACGGGGACTTACACGATAATATCGTGACGTTAGAAATCATAAAAGCGCACAATAACTTTAAAGGATTTTGAAGACCAAATAAACTTTCAAAGATCGTGCCCAGAGGGCAGTTCTGACCTCAACCTGAAGAGTACCTGAACAAAACTGTTCAACCTAATAATTTGTAGGTGGGTTTCATTTATTCATCTTCTCAAACTAATGAATGATATTTCATACTGAAACGAAGTTGAAGCATGAAATTATAACGGCTATCAAAAAGGCTTTGATTAGATTGACGAAACTTGGCAATTTTACTCAGCGAAGTTGTTCGGCCGTTGTACTAAACAAATGGTGATTACCTAAAGTTTAATTGAAAATTCGGGAATCTGTGATGATAAGGGTTTTTATTATACCCCAGGTAAAACATAAACTTTTAAGGTCGTAATTGGAAGGGGCAGTTAAATAAAAGTTTACCCTCCGTGAATACCATTTGTAAATTTCAACGATAGAACTGTTGACCACTTAATGGTCGGCACTCAATATTTCTTCAAAGGGAGTATAAATAAATAAGGAAAAAGAAAACACAAAAGTTGAGTCAATAAATTAAATCAGTAAAAAGCCAGAAAGTTTCTTCAGGAGCACGTATTGCGTTCCTTTTTGGAGAACCAAATAAATAATATTAAGATAGATGCTGAAGTATTTAAGAGTCACAGTAATGCAGACTTTTTAAACGTAGGGAAATTATTTTATGTGTTGAAATTGACTCATTAAGAATTACAATATTTTTAAATAGTACAAGTTACATGAGTGATAACTAAATGAATATCAGGAAGGCAATTCTCGCGTTTACATTCGTATTATTCAGAATTATGTATTTTCAGTATAAGTCGATCGTAAAATATTGCCATTATGCATCACACGAAGTAATCTGCTACACATAACCATGCTATATTTTTGACTATCTTTAAAAATTAATTCTAAGACAAAACAATGTTTCGAGCACCATTTTAAACGTATCTCATAATGATGCGAGATGCCTTCCAGCTAGGTACAAAAAAGGTCAACATTATTTGATGAGAATTTAGTTAAAATCTGTGGTGTATGTTCTACCTGAACACAATTTACAAATAATATCCCCGTAATGACAAAGTCAAACATCTCATTGTCAGTCGCCCGTCCCAAGCACCGTATTTCATTTTCTATCTCAATACCACAGGATGTGTACACAGGCTTTCTTGAGAGCAATTTCAACCCGGATGTCAACACTTGAAACGACAAAATGCCTCTCGGTCGAAACTCAGGTGCCTCCCAATTATTTACTTATCTTTTTACGAAGACTTCGTTATTTCTATTTGTGTTATAAAGTTTTTAACTTTTAATGACACTTAATGAGTGATCGCAAATTTACATTTTTGAATTAAGCGTGAAATATGTAAAAGTATTAATGGAACTTCTTAATTACTGGGTGTGAATTTTGGAATATGTAGGTAAATAAAAGTCCTCCAGACCGAATTTCAGCCTTGGCGACCAATCTCAGCGGAGACTAGCCATCGGCGCGCGAGATATTATAGTACACAAGTGTGTGCGCAGACACAGCTGCCCTCTCTTCCCTCCCTCTCATTGTCCTATGGAACGGCAATCCGACACGACCGGAGAGAGATCAGGCGCAGGACCAACGGCTTAATGTGCTTTCCAAGGCACAGGGGTCAGGATCACACCGCCAACTTCCAAACTCCGGGCTGTTACTAAGAAACTCCCAATGGAAAAATCCAATAACACTTTGCCCGATCCGAGAACCGAACCCAGGACCCCACGCTCAGCAGTCATGCTTGCGACCACGATATCAACGGGCCAGTCGGAATATATACATATTCCAAAGGACATGGTCCGAAATGTATGGAGCATAGGTAATGCTGCAGTCCATTTACCGTTATTTTTACCTCTGATTTTGCTTCACTGTCAATATCACAGTGATCTTTAATTTCGTGACAATAAGGTTGCTGTTGGGTTGCTGCAACTTTCAAGTCTGTCAAAATCACAATGATCTTTATCGTTGTTGTATTATGGTTGCTTTTGGGTTGCAGCTGCCAGAGATAAAATAATTGTGAAAGGACAGTACGTTTATAAATATGTAGGCATACTCGTAAGTTCACACTAGGTTATTTAAAAGCAAATTCTAGGTATTGGTGGTATGTACCTAATACCAATTTCAATTAACTATTATGAGCGACCACGCAAATTATTTATTTTCCGGTTTTAATAGTTTTACTTATGTATTCATTAATTTTATTTGCGTTCGAAATGATTATATTATGTAAGTAAGTAAATGATTTGTTAAAAAAACATACCTACTTTGATTGTATGTTTTTATTAAAAAAAAAATTTTGAAGTTCTAAAAATTTTCAACAAGTGTGTTCAACTTGTAAATCTTATAATTTCTTATTGAGAATTAAATATATTAAATAGTGTAAGGGATATATTCGTTAACTACCATAATAATACCATGTTTTCTAAGACTGTATTTATTTAAATACAGTCTTTCGCACTATCTGAATAGAGAACTAAAAAACCACAAAACTAGGGATAAAACACGGAATCACAAAGGCACAATGGACCATTCGCAGCTAAAATTTACGGGATTTCGTGGCAACCGCTGCACAGCGCAGTCAGCTCTTAATGGTACAAATGAAAGCACGCGACATAGGAAACAAGAAGCCAAGTTTCAGTAGCATAAGTTTAGTGGAACGCTTAGTTATGCAGCGCGCGTTCGCCTGAGCCACCAGACGAGAGAGTAACTTGTGTGGAGCCTTCAAGTCGGCCAAGTTGCACGTGTCCCATCCCGCGATGAAGCCAACGGTGCCTATTTTAATTTGTTTATACTCTTCTCTTACGCTCCAATAAGTTTTGAACGTATGTGCAAGTGTTAGTTCGCTTTTATTGTATTGCAAGGTATAGGAACAAAATTGAGAGAAGAGCGCTCTGGTTTTGTTTTTAGTTTTTTTACTGAAAGTCTTGCGCAGCATGTAAATACACTCGCAATTTCGATTGTTTAGCATGACGACGAGGAGTAGGGGTGCAAATAAAGAAAACATTGTGAGGAAACCGGCATGTCCTAGAACCAAAAAATCGAAGGCTTGTGACATCCACCAACCAGCACTGAATCCACGTAGTGGATAAGGGACCACTCCCTCTCACCAAGAGTAGGCCTGTATCCCAGCTGTGGGAGTATTATAGGCAGATTATGAAGTATGATGACGCATATCTCTAGGTATTTTCAATTTGTAGATGGAAGTCGACTAAAAATTGATAGCTACGGTATGTACTATTCTCGCTACTGTTTCATTGAGTTTGTTTTTCAACAAACAATATTTCTAACCTTTAGCTAAAAGACTGCCGAAAATCGAAAGCTGTTATTAGGTACTTTTTCAATAGACTATTGAGTTTTTTTTTTTTCTTTTGTTTCATAAATAACCGCATTACACCAAAAATCAACTAAAAATACCCAACCCTATGAAAACACGACATTTATTATCGTCCACAATTCATTACCGTATTAATGACGTCACAAAGTTCATAATGACGTTAAAAACGTTCAATGAACCGCTAAATGGTTTCGTTATTGTCGCGGTGGACGGCGCAGTGATGTGACTGACCAACGTTTACCACTTGACCTCTTCCGAAGTTCCGACTCACTGGCGATGCTAATACCGCTACCGGTTTTGGAGCCTGACAAAGAGATAAATGATTCACGCGTGGTTGATACGAAGAAGTTATATTATCTATACACTAGCTTCTGCCCTCGGCTTCGTTCGCGTGGAAGTCGTAAGATACATAATGCCTCTACTAAAATAACAGCCACATTTTTATAAAATCACAGAATCCAAATCCACAACCACTTTTAAAAAACTACTCAAACAACAGATCATAAAAAATTCATAATCCCTACAATAATCTCAAGCCACATCCAGCTATGCTTATCTGTGATGAACGGAGACTTGTTTCTTGTAAGATTTATTGTTTTGAGCCCGCGTATCAAGCGAACATTCAATTGTTTGTAGTTTCTTTTTTATCTACCCAAAAAATAATCTTTGTTTAAATGTCTAGTTTTTTGTAAAACTCAACTAATTTCGACACAAGTTATAGTTTTAATATTCTCATGTAGGTACACTTAATTGAGAATATTAAAACTTTTGTAAAAAAAAATGTATTCTTATGAGAATAAGGTTATCTCAAACCTCAAAACTCCCCGTCGCTATTACTTCGTTTTCGCTCAGCGTTCTTGCTGACTTTATTTCTTTTTGCTCGGCTCCTATTAGTCCTAGCGCAATGTTGCCTACAGCGTTCCTCAAGAATTGGGCTATCAATTGCAAAAATATTTTTTTCAAATCCGACTGGCAGTTCCAGAGATTGGCACGAATTTCAGAATAGAAATCTTACAAACGACTAATAACTTTGGAATTACTTTATATTTGGAATGTATAAATACGTTTTATTTCGTATATCACCCACGCATGTTGTTGTGATTTAAACGAGCGAAATAAGTGATATAGATACTACAGTGCGACCGACAAGAAAATACGTTCTTGACACCTTTCAGTTTCATACAAACGAATACGTGTTTTGCGAATGTGATCTTTATTTGCTACTAGAATTGTCGCACTAGCAGGTGTCAGGAACGCATTCTCTCGACGACCGGACTGCAGCTACAATTAAGTACCCAATGTGTAATATGTTTTGTGGATAACCTTTGAAATGTTATTAAAGAACAGAGATTGTGGACAACTATACCTATGAATTCCTGTCGATATAATATTTTGAGGGGGTGGCTTTTTGAGGGTGGTAGTAGCTATGTTGGTACTTGTAAACAAAATTTTCGTACGTAACGTAGGTGCTACATATTGACGTAACTTTATTAGGAACTTATTGTTCACATAAATTATATCAGACTGGAAAGAGATTAGTATCATATAAGTTAACACTTTTGGTACTTACGAACAAGAACGAAGGAGAATTTCACGCGTGAATAATTAATATCTGGGCAATAAACTTTCGAATCTTCAAATGAAAAATATATCAATTAGCATTGTATAGGAGACTAGCTGCGCCCCGCGTTTTAACCCGCATAAGTTTCGATCCCGTGGGAATATCAGGATAAAAACTATCCTATGTCCTTTGCCGGCACTCAAACTATATCTATACCAAATTTTATCTAAATCCGTTCAGTGGTTTAGGCGTGAAAAGGTAACATACAGACAGACAGACAGACAGACAAAGTTACTTTCGAATTTATAATATTAGTATAGTATGGATGAATCAAAAGAACATAGAATTGATTCTACTTACTAGAATCACATAACATAATCAGCCAATAATATTCCCACTGCTGGGACACAGGCCTCCTTTCAGTGAGAGGGAATGGGCCGTAATCCATCACGCAGTCTCACGCAGGCACACGTCTTCGAATTTTTGGTTCTAGGCCATGCCGGTTTCCTCACGATGTTTACACTGCTTTAAAAAACCAACTTTTCCACCGTTTTCAGAAACCTCCGCCTTAACTAAGTCCCTGAAATGTATGTGTCTATAGTAGCCAACTGTTCGGGTACAAACTAAGTATATCTGCAGTAACTACCGTCCTGTAATTATTTCCCCGGTATAAACGCGGTAAGGTTATGGTAATTCGTTTTAAACTTATTTACGTACTTGCTGAACGCCACTTTACCGTGCACCGCGGTACCGCGTTTGTCGCAGCACTTAATTTTCAAAGTAGTTAGCGTTAGTTATCTCTAAAGTACTGCATTACGTGTCCCGACTTTATATTCGAAACTTTTTCCAGAATATTCATTAGTTTTCGAGAAGATACAACAAAAATATTGCTGTTGTCACGTTTGTCTGAATCTCCATAAACACAACGCGTGCTGTGCAATATAAGGCCACCCATTGCGCCGAAAGTTATTTGACCTCCCGTCGACTTCACCTTGACCTTACAAAACCGACTCTATCTCTTGAACAATAAAGTAGATTATCGAAGGTCGTCATAATGCTCGTAGACTTGTTTAACAGCTACTGAGTGTTAGGTGTGACACACGCAAATTGTAGTGGAAAGTGCTATAATCGTAAATTGCACGTAAATTGGCTTTATTAAGCGAGCATAGTTGCGCAATAATACGAAACACTACATGATATAGAAATTGTTTGTTTATGCTCATATATTTGTCCCGCTTTACGTAGCTAAACACTTTCGCTATTTTCCAGAATTTAGTTTGAAGCTAGATCTGCAAAACAAAAGCGAGAAGACAAATAAACTAACGTTTCGTTGATAAAGAACGTGTCCCAGACCCTGTCTCCCATCAATCAATTAGTAAACTCGCTGATTTCGACTACCGTTCAATCTTCGTGTATTTTTGGACAAACACAATCCCATGGTGTTAACACAACAAAACATACATGATGAAATTAAAAGTAGGGTTTTGTGATAGAGTTATTAGGTTTTTACCAACATTAATTGTAAGTAACATTTATAAAATTTTATCATTAGTCTACTTTATGGAGGACTAGCAACGCCCCGCGGGTTTACCCGCATAAGTTTTCCGTAGGAATATCGGGATAAAAACTATCCTATATCCTTTCCCGGGACTCAAACTATCTCTATACCAAATTTTATCTAAATCGGTTCAGCGGTTTAAGCGTGAAGAGGTAACAGACAGACAGATACACTTTCGCATTTATAATATTAGTATAATAATAATAATAATCTTTATGTTTCTCTATATAGTATAGATTTCTTATTCTCAGAAATTATGACAACCTCTTAAGTATAACCTATCTTTTAGTTTCTAGCTATAGGTACGATAGCAATTTAAAGAACTTAGAGATAACTGAGAAAAAACAATAAAAAATTCTTCTTGTTCCAATTAACGACAATAAAAAAAAGACGGGTTGCACTCCGGGAGTGCCGGCAGAAGTGAAAACTTGAATATTAACGTTGAAATAAATCAATTATTAATTTAATTAATATTACTCATTTTTTTTCAATATTTCTGCGTCACTTTTTTCATTAATAGATGCACTTTGTTCAATTTCCATATTTTAAACACTTTCGGTCTTATTCATAAAAAAAGCCTATTGAAGGTTTAAACCATTCATTAGTTAAAATGCTCAATAGGCCTTTAAAACATTCGATAAAATTTTGTATTCATAAACGCTTCATAAACGTTCTATAACTAGAATGTCCTATAACTTCTAAATGTTGCCATTATAATGAAGTCATCCAACAAATTGGCCAACACATTAAATCTGCATACGAGAATATCTGTCTACGAACCGAATATTTGTGTCCATAGACATTATTACGTATGAAAAACTAATTTATTGTCTACAGTTTCAACAGTTTTGACGCGACAACGTCATGGTCGTCATGGAAACAATATGAATATGTCAATGAATAAATTTGATATTGTATGTGTCAAACTAAAAAACTTTTGAATATTTTTTTTTTGTATTTAAAATAAATGAAATTAAGACCGGAGACTAGTTGCAATAAAGGGCAAAGAATTGAATATTGGTTGGAGGAGGATAAGGTGTGTACCTACTGTTACAGCTTAAATGTGTTCAAAGTAAGTTATGTTTTGTAAACATTCTCAATTTCTTATACTTATGCTTGCTTTTGCTTCTAATCCTTAGATTTTTTGGAAGAATTGGTCAGGGAGAGGTCTCCATAATAGAAAATAAAAACACTGACACAAGCACTAACGCTAAACAGGGGCAGCCTGGCATGATTTACGAATTAGGTGCCTATCCAATTTACAATTTTACGAAGAACTTCGTTTGCCTGTACAAAACTCATTGTAACAAAAAAAAAAACCCGCCATAAGAATAATAATGACTGTTATTTTGATGCCGCTACTGATTAATTAAATCAGTATAAATAAGATAATGAAGAGAAAGAATTTATAACATTAGTTTTGTATTTCAGGTCAATAGGACTAGTAAAGATGGTGCTTCACTACGAATAGCAGAAAATGAAACGGCCTACAGAAGAGATGGCACAGATGGCAAATGAAAAGCAAACATTTTAAAAATGTTGTTCTGCTTGCACAAGTTTTAGAAGCCAAATTAGAGTTTAGAGTATTGTTCAGCCGTGAACAGGCAAGAGTTACATACGCCAGCGTCAGCATCAAGAGCGACATACATTCGTTCCACATAAATTAGTAATTAGTAAATGAATAAATTAGTCATCAAGCTGGAGTAGAGTTTGATTCATCTTCCATAATTCCTCTCACTATGGCCAAGACACCTTTAGCCATCACCAGTTCTATGAGTCTGTGGGACCGGCAATGACAAAACTATTTCCTGTGTACACATTGCACGACGTACACAAACCCCTATTCCTACCCAAATTCTGTCTGTTCCCGTAGGTCTCCCGTAGGCTTGTATGATAGGTTAGGGTGTTAGGATAACTAGGGTGTTAAGTAGTTGCTGTAGGTTTATAATCAGTAGGGTGAGGTAACCATAGATACCAGGCTCAATTGTTACAAACTTAGCCACACTGTATGCATTTGGAATAACAGCCGTACTAAGCTGTAAGTCCCGGTGTGTACAAGTATTATAAAAATAAACTGATATTTGTATACAAGCTTTTTATTAATGAACTACTCCCTAAATTTCTTCTCTTTTACTTTAGATCTTGTTGGCTCAAAATATTGCCACTTCCACGTTGTCGTCGGTGGCAGCGCAGAGGTCACTTTGACTGCATGTTTTGGGTAGGACAAATAAGGCAGGATAGGACGTGGAGCATGTTTTGCAACATAGCTTCACAGCCACACCCTACTGGAGCATCTCCCTGCAGGGTGTAAACTTCCGTGGTCGACACGGAAGCATTGTTTTCACACAAAAGCAGCAATGTCCCACAGTATTTCTTGTTGCTATAATGTGCTTCGTTATATTTTTCGTCGCTTCTATTTTGTATTGTAGGTAGGTATATAATAATAAACTAAATTGGTTAAACAGAAGTTCAAAATAAATTAAATACAACTGCGGCTCCTCGAAGTACTATTGTTTACGAAACTGACTTTTCAAACATTTGTACGTCAAATGTCATTTTCTTCGGCCATCTTTGTCGTGTCTGACTTGGTTCACTTCGGTTGGCGCCGCCGTAGAAAGAGATGGGGGGGGGGGAATCTCTCATGACGGTCACGTGTCCTGACGCGATGCCCTGACGCGAGTTTAACATTTTTTACCCATTACAAAAAGTGTTCAACGCCGCTAAAGAAGTTTTCACTTCAAAAAAATACAAAATAATAATACAAAACAAGCAACACAACAATTCTCCTGCCCTTATCCCAATTTATTTGGGGTCTTTTTCTTCCATACTTCTCTATTATTCGTCATCTCGGTAGTCACCCCCTTTCTAACCATAAATCATCTTTCACACAGTCCATCCATCGTTTCTTTGGTCTTCCCCTACTCTGATAGTCATCGACATTCATACTCAAAAATTTCCTCATGACATTTTCCTCTTCCATCTCACATGCCCATACCATGACAACCGATTTCCACACAACTCTTCAGTTACCGGTGCCACTTTCCGACAAGACAATATCCCTATGAAATACAGCCCACTATAAGTGTAGACTTATAGTGAAAGAAACCTTTTTATGTAACATACGCTTCCACTATGTGTAGACATAACGACAGCGTATTATGTTACATCAAAAGGTCGTCAGAGGTAGAAGTGTGGATTTCCCAGGAGCTCTTAATACTGATAAAAGTACCTTCAGAAGTAAAAACTTGTCTCCCAAAGGACGCAAGTTCTTCCCAAATAGATTACGATAGTCTTTACCTACAGACGATAATATGACAGCTATTGTTGAAAATATAGTTCTTTAGCGTCTGCAATGTTTACCCTGAGAACATTTGATCTTGTCGCTTACCACGCGGCCCCGTGCAGGTTAGTGGACTGGGAAACTCCTTTGGCAATAATGATTATTTGTTGTGTAACTCTGTTATGCATTTTAGTTGTGATATAATAAAAGTATTTTGTTATTACAGACTAGCTTCTGGCCGTGACTTCATCCACGTAAAATTTCGGCCCCAACCCATTGCGTCGCATCCCATCGCCCGCCTGCGCTTTTACTTTGTTTTTCTAGCGTTCTTTCAGACTTTTTCCTTTTTGTTCGGCTCCTAAAGGACGTAGAGTGATGCTAAGCCTATAAGCTTACTCGAATGATGGACTATCAAATGCAAAAAGATAGTTCCAGATTAGCAAACAAACTCTTCAGCTTTGTTATACCGATTGTGAGACTGCACCTAAATCCCTTGTATGTTATTTTCTTTAGTGACCAATCAAACAGCATACTTAACACAAATCCTAGAGCAAGTTGCCTAGTTATAATATTAGCTTCGACCAAGTTCCGTCTCGAAGGACCAACGTTCAGTGTGATGCTTGTGTTGCTGGCGACGCCTCGAGCACAATATTAGAAACTTTATTAATTCCCTGACGGTTTCGACAACTATCTTCAAAAGCAGCTTCACTAATTGGAGAGATCGTGCGTTGAATTTGAAGCTCTAATAAACGGGAGAGCCGTAAAAAATTTGTACAATTTTGTGCTATTAAATTTCTCACTGCTGGGACACAGGCCTCCTTTCTACAAGAGGGAGTGAGCCGTAATCCACCACGCGGGCCCAGTGCGGGCTGGTAGATGTCACATGTCTTCGATTTTTTGTCCTGGGACATGCCAGTTTCCTCACAATTTTAAGAGCAGTGGTGATGAAACAATTCACACAAATCCCAAGCGCCCGTCTGGGTACGAACCTACGACTTACAACTTACGGGTTACCACTGGGCCACCACTGCTCTATTTTATTTGTACATGTTTGGGTAATAGCGCGGTATTGACTATTGTTAGTATATGATGTGAGTGACAGATGAATAGCAGGATTTTCCTGTGAGAGGCAAGGTTGCTAGTATCACATATAATATCCACGTGTTCATTATCCCTGAAACCGTAGCGTTATTACGTTTCGAATAACGTAAAGCTCACAATCATGTCCCAAAAATAAACCTTAGAAAAAATCCCATCTGCAAATCTTGACAAGATTGGTAATAAACGTTAAGACATACGTTTACTCTCGCATCTACACGAACAATAACAAAGTTAATAAAGAATAAGAAAATTTTATTACAAACGCCCACAGAGAATCTGCTCATGTACGAATGTATATCCGAAATGATCGTGAGAGTGCACGAACTAGGTCGGATACAGTCACGTGATCCGTCACCCTGTGACAGCTCCACAGAACAAGCAATAACATGTGTTACGTTACATACACCCGGCTTTTGTTACGATACAAAGTTACGTGGTTCATGAACATGAAATCCAATCCCATTTCTCATTCCACAAAAAGTGTAGCCTCGGAGTAACGGGCCACATTCATATCCTCTGTACACAATACATGACCTGAATCCTAGAAAAAAGGTTTGAGGGACAAAAACGATACAAAGATGATAAACAAGAAAGAAAAAATTAACTTCCTACGGACCGCAGCGTATCTCATTTGTCTATGAAAAAAATCTTAGAGCCTCAGATAAGCCCAAAGTAAAATGGAGATGAAACGGAAGGATATTCGAGATGAAGCCGAGGACGCCATATAAGCTTTAAAATATAGCCGGATACGGGAAAAATCCTTTTGCAGGCCAAGTTTGGGGCTCGAATGCAAAGAAACTTGGTCAACAAAGTTTCCGAGTGCGGTTTTTCATGCTTTTAAGACAAAACTTGGGGCAGAAGCGCAAAGATATTTTAAAGACGCATATTTTAAAGTTAGCAAACAAAAATGAATGTGGTGAGAAAATTTCACAACAACACCTTCGTGAAAGTTTGAAAATATATAAAATAAGATTTTTACGAGTGTTTCACGATACAAAATGAGGCTGTAAAATTAAAGAATTTACGCTTCAAACATTAGGTTTGCGAACAAAACCTGAAAGCCTTGGTCTGAGGTACAAAAAAAACACGTGAAATGCAAAGAAAAATTACTTTCATTTTATTTTTCCACGAACTAATTCCTGAGCAATATTCATAAAAATCGCTGTAATGAGAAAATAATTGGAAACACGTTAAACTTAATGCTTGCGCCAACAAATTGTTGCAAAATGATTTTTTTTAGTCCTCCTTTACGTGCTTCATTATAACGATTTATTTGCACATTTTACTCCTTTCATTCTGCTCAAGTCTAGCAATTAACAAAGTAATTATACCTACTCTTTGTAAACTTTCTTTCTCTACGAGAATTACCTACAACAAAGCTTCTTTAAAATCTTTGTTTTTTTTTTTCTTACACTTTTTATGTTTATCAAACGTTTTCCCTGTTTGTCACTTTCGTTTATTTTATTAGTTTAAAATTTAATTTCAGACCGTTTAATTTAAAGTAATTAGCTGATGCCATTAATATTTTCATTACTCATATAACAGATTGCCGCGACGTTTTCCGATGCATATTATCATAATTATAGATACTGAGATCACAATATATTAACGATATATCATTTAGATTCATGGGCTTACAAAATCCTGAGTAGAAAAACAGAGATGCTTTTAATATTCAAAACAAAAATTATCGGATGTTGATAAAATAATTTTCAAAACACGTACGCGATTCTCACATAGCAAACGACGTAGGTGGAAGTAGTGAGGATACCCACGTGCGTAATAAAAGCTAAGGTGCAACGTGTGCCTTGAGAACAATAGCGCCGATAGGTGGCGCTGTTGTCACGTCGGGCGTGCACCACTGTGGCGGGATCGTGTGACAGGCATGATTGATACCCGATGATTCTCCGTTTCTGAGTTACTTCGCTTCCACCAATCGGGAAATGGGTAGGTAAGTATAGCATTTTGCTACTTAAATATTCATATGTCTTAAATTATAAGTAAATGTAGGATCAATTTAAGATACTGAAAACTGAAACTGTGTATTGTGATGAAACTGAACAAAATATGTACTTAATAGGCTGTGTAGCCGCTGACTGGGCCCGCGTGGTAGATTACGGCCCACCCCCTCTCACAGAGAGGAGGCCTGTGTCCCAGCAGTGGGAACCTTAAAGGCTGATTACGTACAAAATTTTTACGGCTCTCCCGTTTATTAGAGCTTCAAATTCAACGCACGATCTCTCCAATTAGTCAGCCTGAGTATGTATGTATAGCCGCAGTAGACACGCGTTTGCTTAGATTTGCACCTAAGCGTTTCTAAACTGTGTACCTAAAACATAAAAATTATATTAAGTACGAAGAGTAGGCACTAAAACGTGCTTTTCCCTTCTTTCACAAATCTTTATTAACCCATCATTATTTAACATCATCACTTAACATATCCCATAGCGATCCTTGTTCCTAAATAAACAATCAAATACATTCGCTGCTTCTTGCTTCCGTCGCCCCCAAGACAAAAGCAAATAACCTAGCTAAAGGGCTCAGACTATTTACGACCGGCATATTGCGTTATAAAAAATGATAGCGGTTTTCTCCCGGAGAAGCCTCGTTTGCCGCTTATCGGGCAGACTGATAACGCCAGGCCCGTAAAGGGAAACGAGTCGACAAGAAATACTTAGCCTTATCTAATAATATTGACGAAGAAATATTTCATAATATTTAGACGGCTGTCAAGGAGCTCGATTAGCCTTTTGTTTATCTATGAAAGTTCCGTTTTTGCCCTATTTGTCCCTAGAGACGTAAACGTTTGTTACATTCGCGCCCAGACAAAACATATCACAAAAGAAGATTCGACGGCAATAAAACCCTTGAGTGGGTTTCTTACGCAACTATTTTTGTGATTTAACAAAAGTATGCCTACAGAATCTTAGCTCCAAACGCAGTTCAGAAACATTCACAATTTGCAATTCAGTTTTTATATTTATGTCTGTAATTTATATGGTGTACATAATAAAGAGTATTCTATTCTATTCACTGTAATGAAGTCTACTTGTTCCAAATCCCAAAACTCCTCACTTAAATATTTTATGAGCAACATTATTTTAATTAAGGCTCAGTGCAGAACCCAGCGTTTTATTATAAATTGAATTTTGTTTCAATTGTTCGTACCTATCGTTGGCCACTAATTACTCAAGGGAAGCTAAGAATTATGAGTCTCGCGATAACGATGTTGGAAATTAACACAATTAAACACCGTCTTGAGCATTTCTGTTACATTCACAGGAAACTTATTATTTTTCCTCCACTTAAAGTAGGTTCTTCCTTACTTTTTTCCTCAACTATTATTACAGCTGACTAGAAAGGGCGGAATTGCGTAGGCAAATATACATATCATGATTGATTACTGAACATCTTACCTAAAAAATTAAGCTCCATCGAATCCTAAGTATTCACTCCGGAGTTCGGAATTCCGAAACTCAGGAATCTTTAAGTACTTATTAAGTTGATAAGGGCTTAACAAGATTGGAAAATTTCCGAAAGAATTTGTAGCCGCTGAGTAATCCGAAGTGGGATAATCGGCACCATCGAGGATTATCGTCGATGGCACTTGAACAATACAGATGAAATTCAAACAAGCCCCAGTCGATAATCTGCTCCGCGTCTTGATCGCAAATCAGGCACTTACCTCGCACGCCGCGCGCCACGGTTCTACCATACCTATAACATTATATCCCGAGCGACGACAGACTCCCAAATCATATTTTACGTAGTATTTTTATATTTACACAGTGTATTTCTCTCGCCTTTAAGCTACAGCACGATACAGTAAGCCAGCGAAGCGCTTGAAACAGAAGATGGCAGACTTAAGACCACTTTATGCTTTCCACTGAGTGCACTACGGCATAAAGATACATTTTCGCGCTGCCGGAGCACCGAGCACGGCCCTGTTTACTAATAGCTTGTATTTAAACATCGCATTAACATTTAATTATCTTAATTAGTTTATGCTCGTATTAATGAATCCGTTCTCGCGGTTTTTTGGGATAAATTAGGAGGGATTTTAAAGTTCTGAATTCTTTAGCGCTGCTCCAATCTAGTTTCAACCCTAAACTGTGATGCACGTTCACATTTTGGGGTTGAAACTAGATTGGAGCTCTATTTTAAGGCTGGCTTTATAAAACCTTTGCCTACATTGTTCACACATGGAGCAAAAAGCGTCATTTTTATAACGATTTTAAGAAAAATAAAACATTTTCTTATTTATTCTCTCCACCCACTACGAACCAATATCCTTCGGAGCCATAAAACTATTATGTTTCGTAATGGTTAATTTCCTTGATACTTCGATATCTATTGACCGGAGAAAATTGTCTCGAAGATTATTATATTGGAAATTGCTGTACAATAAGTTCTTTTGAGGAATTAAGGTAAAAAAATAACAATCATACTTTTTGACCCGAAGGATATTTTCTAGAGATAATAAATAACGGTTGGTTGTTTTTATTTTTGTAGTTAGTATGAGATTATTTCTCAAATAATGCCTGACTTACTTGATTAAAGTCCATTTATTAACGGGCTGGTGTCCGCAAATCCACGTACTACAAATGCATACTTTTAGGCCAAAATTAATAAATGTGCTTTGGCTTATGTATCCGGCTCTATCTTGCACTCTGAGTTTGACAATTGTGGTAAAGTGACGGGAATACTGCTAATCTAAAGCACGTGCTAAGT
Organism: Amphipoea oculea; assembly: GCA_945859645.1. Taxonomy (NCBI): domain Eukaryota; kingdom Metazoa; phylum Arthropoda; class Insecta; order Lepidoptera; family Noctuidae; genus Amphipoea; species Amphipoea oculea. Next base: position 12,003,994 of record OX243876.1, read on the forward strand.
AAAGTTTATTAAGCTCCGCCCTAGTCTTATTTGACTACAAGATGATCCGGAAATTGTAAACAGCTTTATATAATACAAAATTGTGATGAATCATTCATCACAATTTTGTATAAGGCTGTTTACACACCAACAATTCGGATTTAACATTCTACCATCAGTTTTCTCGATCGAGACCGAGTTTTATTTGTAACTTCAGTTCATTTTCGGCTTATATCGCAAACTCTCTAGTTTCTCTCTTGATGTTTCTTCAAGAGATTAAAATTTTCATGAAGCGAGCCTGTGGATCTATCGGTGCAGTGTACAGTCACCAAAAGACATAAGTAAGCAGGGTCGTCAGATATAATTGAAGTTTATCAAGAAACCGACAGCCGTTTTCGAATAAAATTTAATTTAATTGATAGAAAACAAACAGTTCTAAATAACTAGCCTGTATTGTCACTCCGGCCAAAGGCCTCCTTCCCCCTTTTTTACATAGTTCAACACAAGCGTCAAACGATTAGACAAGCACGGCGACATACAATATATTGTCTAAATAAAACCCTTTCCCATGAACAAACAGTTAATTTATCAAATTAAATTTCATTGGTAAACATCCATCGGTTTCTCCGTATCCGATGACCCTGGCTACTTATCTCCTTTGGTGACCGTACCTACAGTATGGCGGTGGGTGGAAACCTTTCCGTTTGTTCTTACGGCATGGTCAGACTTTGATCACAATATTTTACCGGTCCGGTTCTGTCGCTTTTTGTTCCGCCCCGCTTGAGACTTACACGCTCCGGGAAATTTAATAATTCCTCAAAATCCTGCAAGTGATGTTTCGGGGTTTGGATTCGGTTTCTGGTTCAAACTTTGATGTATTTTAGTCGGAGGCGTTCAGGTTTGTTTTTAAGTTATATTGCTGTTCGTAATTGGACTTTTTTGAAGTGAAAACTTCTTTAGCGGCGTTGAACACTTTTTGTAATGGGTAAAAAATGTTAAACTCGCGTCAGGGCATCGCGTCAGGACACGTGACCGTCAGGAGAGATTCCCCCCCCCCCATCTCTTTCTACGGCGGCGCCAACCGAAGTGAACCAAGTGAGACACGATAATGGATGGACGGATGGATGGTGATGGCGATGGTGATGGTGATGGCGATGGTGATGATGATGGCGATGGTGATGGCGATGGTGATGGTGATGGCGATGGTGATGGCGATGGTGATGGTGATGGCGATGGTGATGGCGATGGTGATGGCGATGGTGATGTGATGTGATGTGATGGTGATGGTGGACGCGGACGCGGACGTGGATGGACAGCTGATGGCTCGACCGTCTGTGTAGTAGCCACACTGCTGTGTATTCGTAAAATTCGTGTATATAAAGTGTTTCAAAAAATGGAAATTGAACAAACTGCATCGATTAATGAAAAAGGTGACCCAGAAATAGTGAAAAAAACTTAGTTATATTAATTCAATTAATAACTGATTTATTTCAACGTTAATATTCAAGTTTTCACTTCTGCCGGCACTCCCGGAGTGCAACTCGTCTTTTTTTTTCTTCTATAACGTAGTTAACTGGATTTGTACCTGGACAAATTTCTAAAAAAATCTGTCATTTTGTCTATTCTTCCGTCGAAAAAACCCGTGTCTATGATGGTCATGCTACGCGTGATGGAAATACACATTACTTTTCTATATGATTAACGTAATTAAAAATCACCTGAAGCTTTAATTTACTATTAGGTACATAGGTACTAGAAAATAGAAATAAACTCTATATTGTACAATAATCCAGATTGGAATGAGATTGTTCTGGTTATCTAGGTACCTGCACAACTTCATCGCTTTATTATCTGCCGAACAGAAGGAGATACTTCAATGTGTTTCCAAACCATAACAATACATGCATCCTCAGAAACTACAATATTACAAAAGGTAGCAATACAACGGGAACGATACAATACAACAAAAATGCAATTTTGATACAAACTCACACAATGGGTAGACTAGAACCTTGTTATCAATATCATTCGTTATTGGGTAGAAAATGTCCCCTTATTGTCGTGTCTTTCGCGAACAAAACGGGGGAACGTCTTTGAAATCCTTTTTTAGGAAGGAAGTTGTGGAAAACCTTTTTGAAGTGAAAACTTCTTTAGCGGCGTTGAACACTTTTTGTACTGGGGAAAAAATGTTAAACTCGCGTCAGGACATCGCGTCAGGACACGTGACCGTCAGGAGAGATTTCCCCCCCCCACCCCTCTTTCTACGGCGGCGCCAACCGAAGTGAACCAAGTGAGACACGATAATGGATGGGTGGATGGATAGATGGATGGACGGACGGACGGACGGACGGTGACGGTGACGGTGACGGTGACGGTGACGGTGACGGTGACGGTGACGGTGTCGGTGACGGTGACGGTGACGGTGACGGTGTCGGTACGGTGACGGTGACGGTGATGGTGTCGGTGACGGTGACGGTGACGGTGACGGTGACGGTGTCGGTGACGGTGACGGTGACGGTGACGGTGACGGTGTCGGTGACGGTGTCGGTGACGGTGACGGTGTCGGTGACGGTGACGGTGACGGTGACGGTGACGGTGTCGGTGACGGTGTCGGCGACGGTGACGGTGACGGTGACGGTGACGGTGACGGTGTGACGGTGATGACGGTGACGGTGACGGAGACGGTGACTGTGTCAGTGACGGTGACGGTGACGGTGTCGGTGATGGTGACGGTGTCGGTGACGGTGACGGCGACGGTGACGGTGACGGTGTGACGGTGATGATGGTGACGGTGACGGTGACAGTGACGGTGACGGTGACGGGTGACGGTGACGGTGACCGTGACGGTGATGGTGATGGAGACGGTGACGGTAACGGTGTCGGTGACGGTGACGGTGTCGGTGACGATGACGGTGTCGATGACGGTGACGGCGACGGTGACGGTGACGGTGACGGTGACGGTGACGGTGACGGTGACGGTGACGGTGACGGTGACGGTGACGGTGACGGTGACGGTGACGGTGACGGTGACGGTGACGGTGACGGTGACGGTGACGGTGACGGTGACGGTGACGGTGACGGTGACGGTGACGGTGACGGTGACGGTGACGGTGACGGTGACGGTGACGGTGATGGTGGACGTGGATGTGGATGGATGGATGGACAGCTGACGGCTCGACCGTCTGTGTAGCTACACTGCTGTGTATTCGTAAAATTCGTGAATATAAAGTGTTTCAAATATGGAAACTGAACAAAGTGCATCGATTTATAAAAAAGTGACGCAGAAATAGTGGAAAAAAATTAGTTATATTAATTCAATTCATAATTAATTTATTTCAACGTTAATATTCAAGTTTTCACTTCTACCGGCACTCCCGGAGTGCAACCCGTCTTTTTTTTTTTCAAAGACTAATGAGCTTCTAAACACGACAGATCAAGGAGAATGCATTACAGCTCTACTGTCATAGCGCCGAGTCGGCAATAAATTCAACGAGTAGAAAATAAAAAACAAATAAAGTTTCTTACTGAAAAATCTCTGGTATAGAAGCGAATGTAGGTATTCACAAGTCCGTTCACAGTAATTTTACCTCTGATTTTGCATCACTGTCAAAAACACAGTGGTCTTTATAGGCATGACAATAAGGTTGCTATTGAGTTGCTGCCATTGCCAAGTCTGTCAAAATCACAATGATCTTAATTTTCGTTCCTATAAGGTTGCTATTCGGTTGCTGCGGTCATAATAAATGTGTAATGCATAAGTTAATTGGCCAGATCACATTGGCTAATATTTATTCAGCCAATTGTCTAAAAGGATTGAATATGAATAAAACTCTATTTATTTTTCGTTGTCCATATTATTATCATAACATTCAACACTTAACTAAGCTTGAACTAGAAACTTCTTTCGAACAAAATTTTAATCATAAAATAAATTATAATTTCTTAGACAAAACGTATACGACTTCAATATAATATTATATGGCTTCACACGTTTCAAGAGGCTTGATTAAAATGAAGACTTTTATACATAGACAGAAGGCTTACTTCCCATGGTAACAATGAAGACGTCATCAGCATATCACCCCGTGACTGTCAATTGTTTAACACGATTCATCATAGATTGCTACATTGAACGGTCATAGGGGAGTACTCCCTTAGAAACTACGTATTAAGGTGACGACAGGGTGACAGCCAGTGATAAGCACATTGGATGTTACTGCCGTGAATAGCTTAGCTACATGTCATGGGCAACCAGTTATCTTCAGCCTGATAACGCAGGAGGTAACGCACAATATGAAAATCACCGTTTTGGTAGTTCGACATCAGTCATTGCGGAAAGTATTTTTGAAACAAAAGCGCAATTGATGTTGTTGAATTTTTAAAATGAAAGCAATTTTTATTATGAGTGTGTTACGTAATTAGGCTGCTGAATATAATTAACAACAGTACATAGGAGCCTTTATAGACTCACACCTTTTTCCCATGAGAGCATGCAGGCGTACAGTCACCAAAAGAGATAAGTAACCAGGGTCGTCGTATATATAGTTTAAGTTTAATAAGAAACCGATGGATGTTTTTGAATGAAATTAATTTAATTAATAGGTAACAAACAGTTCATAGGAGCCTATATAGACTCACATCTTTTGCACATGAGAGCATGCAGACGTACAGTCACCAAAAGATATAGGTAACCAGGGTCGTCGGATATAGTTGAAGTTCAAGTTAAATTTCATTCAAAAACCTCCATCGGTTTTTTCAATTCGATTCGATTCAATTCGATTCAATTCATCTTTATTGTGGATTCTTACTAAACTTTAACTATATCCGACGACCCTGGTTACTTATCTCTTTTGGTAACATTTGCTGATGGATTGTGCTCGGAATGGAGTAGAACGTGAGTTGTTCCTGAAGGATTTTAAAATAAATAAATTTGATATAGGCATAACCCAATCCATCTTATCTGTACCATCTTCGGACATTTTAATAATGTCCGAAGATGGTACAGATAACTTTTTAATAAAGTTGTGCTATTTAATTATGGTCCTTCACGAATAACTTTTAACTATTAAGAATATTATAAACTAATACCATTTAAGTGAGCCAATTAATATAAAAGGGTACGATGGGGCCGACATATCTGTGATAAAAGCCCATAAACAAATTAAGATTTAAAAAACAAATCTCTTTTGGTGACTGTACATATATTATACTATTTTGCTTCGTACGTTCATACACCTGGTTACACACGTGCGCCGGATGCGAGTTCTACGCACCTTTTTGAAGGAGCAACCACAAAACATCATGACCTTTATTTGTATGTTATGTAGAGGAAACCGCCACAAGCCTTCTTAATTGTCTCGTGCACTTTATACATAAGCCTCCCAATTAAATTTAAGCCAGTTTCATACCGTGTCAGCTTTATAACAATTGCTATATTATTATTGCTAACATAATTCCAGTAATTGTAGCAGCTAGGCGCAGAACTAAAACTAATTATGCTCAACTCGTTATTAAACAGTACAAGGAGGGCCGGAGGGGGTCGTGCCATGAATTATTTATTCGCTGAAAATGCTCTGGCCTAGTAACAAGTTGTTACCACTGAAGCAATAATCTTCACTTGTAATACTCGCGAAGACATCTTTATTTTGTACTTAAGTTATAAACGTGTAGTCAAGTCGGCTGTGCAATTTCAAAACCTAGCAACTGACATTAAAAAAAATCGTTGTTTTTGCAAATTTGTATTACTAGATTATCAAGTAAGTCAAATATGCAAAAACACCGATTATAAGAAAAATGTCAGTTGCTAGGTTTTGAAATTGCACAGCCGAAGTTTCTGAATCTTATTTTCATTTTGAAATACACGAATGAATAGAACAAGAAATGAGTAGATAAGAAGAAGTCTGAAAGTGGGAAAGTGGCACCGGTAACTGAAAAGTTGTGTGGAAATCGGTTGTCATAGAACGGGCATGTGTTAGGGAGGAATGACGAAAATGTCGTGTGGAAAGTTTTGAGTATGAATGTCGATGGCTATAAGAATAGGGGAAGACCAAAGAAACGATGAATGGACTGTGTGAATGATGATATGGTTAGAAAGGGGGTGACTACCGAGATGACGACTAATAGAGAAGTATGGAAGAAACAGACATGTTGCGCCGACCCCAAATTAATTGGGATAAGGACAAAAGAATTATAATTTTCACTTTGAAATGTTTTGATAGGAAATAAGTTTTCGGCCCTATTTTCTGAAATTAATGTCACTTGGCGGCAACGAAGTCTTATGTTCCCAGAAAAGCGATGGTAAGAAATGATAAAAAAAACATTACTTTAAATTACATTTTTTTGTTCAGATTACCGTAATGTATATGAGGCTTTTTTTTATTGATTTTGGGGAGGCCTATGTCCAGCAGTGGACGTCTATCGGCTGAACTGATGATGATGATGAATTTATATGAGACATTGTTATTTTCGGAATCACATAAATTAACACACTTATTAATTAAAATACGTCTTCTAAAGTTGCATATTTAGTATCTGTAATTTATTTGGTGTAAATAATATATTATCCATAATATATTTATCTAAAGAATATCTTCAAAGTAGAATATTAATATTTCTAGAAATCTCTAAGAGACAAGCACTTTCCGGGAATGAATAATCACGAGTATATTTTCTCCTTAAAACCATCTATTTATATTAATTTAAAAGCTGTCAGGGTAATGTCCCGCGATTCTATTTCTGTCTTGAGTAATTTAACGTACAGCGGGACCCCTCCATATTGGTGAGATAATATAATTAAATTTAATTAACGTAATAAAGCATATTAGGAGCAAATTAATTGGCTGAAATATTGTTTTTATATGTTTTGTGTGTATTGTACGAGACGTGGTAACTCTGTGTAACCGCGTGGGATTCATTACGAAAACAACGACTGAATTGTGTATGAATTAACATTTTAATTATGTGTCTGGCGTTCTGGAGTAAAGGTCCTATCATATTAGCGCTGCGTTGGGTGACACGACGCGCCGGGGCGCTACCCTGTGTGACTAAATATTCTTTATACGAGTTTTTGGAGCAGGCGATTCATGACGTTCCTATACTGTTTACCAAAAAGAGGCAAATGAAAGTGCAACAAAATATTACACATTATCGTAAGAGAGTGAATTGGCAATTAAACGCGTGCTTGTAGTATGCAGCTGTTTCCATGTAATTACAGCACTATAAACGACGCAAACGGCGACTACGGCGAGCAGTGTGGTCGAACCTTTAAAACAGAGCGAAAACTTAATAAGCCTTTGGACGACAAAAAACTTGTATTGTTAACGCAAAAAATTATAGCATAATTTTTTAAGTAAAACAACATCTTTTGTTCTGAAACCCTATCTCCCCTTTTTGTCTCACAGAAATATTTTACACTCAGTGTTTTATTGTAGTTCATTTTCTTTTTAGTTTATTTTACGCAGATAGTTCACAAGATTTACCAGATGTAGAATACAGAGAAAAATCTCAAAAAATAAACCTATAGAACGACGATAAATCCAAGTTACTGCAACATTTTCTATAGAAAATATGACCACTATTAACTTCTGCAAACGTTCGCTATAAAAATATGATTTATTTGATCTTTCGTTTGCAATCGCCGTCCTCGTGACCCATAAACGGAAGAAGTTTAAATTATATAATATTAATTATGAAGAGCTCCAACCCTTCTAGAAACGTCCGACACAGGACGTCTCTTAAGTAATTAATTTTTCATAATTACCTATAATAAATTATGTTGAGTGGGGAAGTCATTATTATTTATCAAGACTTAGTTGTTTTGCTTCGAGAATTTACGTCCGTCCATTTTTTGGAGAATTTAAATCAGCAAGTTCCCTAAACAGATGTTCTAGGAAAATAAACACCAACACCTAGTACTCGTATAACACGTAAATAAGTTAGTTATGCTCTGCAATGGTTTTTTATAACTCTAAGCCAAAATAAGTACTTTCAAGGAATTACAAATTCTCTATGAATGCGTAAACACGTGAAACATTAAGAGGAACCCCGATTAAAATATATCGTTTCCAAGTACCCGATTTTATGTAGGAAACTAGAAGCTACCAAAACGAACGATTAGAAACAAAAGAAATAACATAATTTATTGCAACTATATAGGTACTAGACTCACGCCAGGCAGAAAAAACAGAACGCCACATCTACAGTCCTCACACAATCATTTTGTTTCTATGTCACAAATACTAAAAGGATTCCCAAAGAAAACTTACCCAAATTTGATCATAATCAGTCAAAATGAAACATTTCTTACAGTCATATAAAGTCTCTCTTAGTAATCATTTCCTACAAAAACTCCAAATGCATGGGTGCTTCAGTTTCATGTGTATTATAACAAAAAACCCGACTGCCACTAAACGTAACGGTTCGGCTGACGACCTTCGGGCCATCAAGATGATTGCTGTCTGGTCTGGTTGCTGACTCGAGATCCTATTTTTAACCGACTTCTAAAAAAGGAGGAGGTTCTCAATTCGAATGTTTGTATGTTTTTTTTTTTTTTTTTTTTGTGTTTGTTCGCGCATAACTCCGTCGCTTGCCAACCGATTTGAAAAATTCTTTTTTTGTTGGAAAGGGTATAGTTCCCAAATGGTCCCATAAAAATTTTATCGAAATCGGACAAGCGGTTTTTGAAAAATCAACAAAAATCTAAAAATTTATCTGCATTGTCCACATTAACGATTTTTTTGTTTACTTTTTTGTGGGGTAGGTACAACTAAAAAGTGAAAAATAAAAACTTTTTTACAAAAAAAAAAACAACCGACTTCAAAAAAGACACTACAAAGTGATAAATAACTTTAATTTCGGAAGTCGGTGTCAAAAAACGAAAATGCGGAATCAACGACACCGACTTCCGAAATTAAAGTTATTTATCACTTTGTAGTGTCTTTTTTGAAGTCGGTTGTTTTTTTTTTTGTAAAAAAGTTTTATATTCCACAAACTGAAGATGTTTGTAAGTTTGTATGTATGATACTCAATCACGCTTTAACGGCTGAATGGATCTGGGTGAAATTTTGCATATAGCTTGACTGTGGTCGGTAAACATACAGAGTGGTGATTAGGTTATTACATTAAATAGTACAGCGGTTATTACAAGGTGTTATCAGTCTGTTAAAATAATAAAATAAACAATTCTACTAGAAATAGAACATTGATTCTTTCAAACAAAATAAAGTGCGTAAAAATTGACACGAAATAACCCACTCTTGATAATAAGGCACACGCGCTGGGCGAAGGTATCAACAATTCAACACAAATAAGTTTATAGTATTGTCATAAATTAAGTCTAAAACGAAAAAAAATGGTCCCACGGCTAGAATGTTGTCCTTATTTATTTTAATTGTGTATATTTAAACTACGTAATGTAGAGTACGTGGTTTCAAATAATGTGATCACATAAACGCCACACTGTATATGATACTTTTTAAACGACTATATGTAGTACTTTTCCAAGTATACGAGTGAAACCGCGAACAACAGTTAATTCTTCATTTTTTTTTTTTTTATTGTAAGCCTACGTTTATTAATTTATTTATTTTTATATAGGTACTTTATTGTACACTACAAAAATACATAACATAAAAAATACTACAGAATATACAATGGTCGGCCTTATCGCTTTCTGCGATGTCTTCCAGGCGACTTTGGAATGGACAGTATTATTTTTTCACGTTTGTTTGCTGATGATATTAATTTAATCATAGTCTTTATTTCGATCTTTTCCCATAAGTTATTGCTCTCTCAAACTTATAAGCAACTGGCAGAGCCGAGAAAGTTTTGATTCGCCCGGGATGAGAAGAACTTTATGTTCTTTTCTTGGTTTAACTTAGGTTTACCTTTCTGCTTTACTAGAATTGCCATCTTGGCTGTGAAGACTTTTGAGCTGTGTCATTACCATCGTATAAGTTCCAGTTTCCATAATCCGGTCTCAATTTTAGGGTACCGTTCCTCAAAAGGATAATACGAAACCCTTATACGATCACTTCGTTGTTCGTTCGTCTCTCTGTCTGTCAAGAGCCTTTTTCTCAGGAACGGAAAGAGGTATCAAATTACAATTAATAGAAAATACTTAGGTCGACTGTTCTTTAGAGCTCTAAAAAAATCAAGCTTCTAAGCCAACGTAATAAAAAAATACGGCCATTTATTCGACATATTTTGATACTCGCAAATAATTGCCGTTGAATCATAAAATTTGGCAACAAGCAAGGTCTCACAGCACAAATAAAAGAACAAGCCCTAAAATCGTTAATTTGTAGTTTTATCACACATAAAAATATTGTTTTGTGATTAGAAACTTACATTTGCAGTTGAACAATTGACTGTGACATGGATATCAATGTATGGGGGATCATTTTTTCAACTTCAAAATTAATTTTTTACTAGGGATAAACAGCCCAACTACGGAACCCTTCATTGAGCGTGGTCCAACACCCACTTGGCCGGGTTTTTTTTCCTTAAACTGCCACAGGCTCTGTGAAACAGGCCTTAACAAATGTGCCGTATGTAGGCCGTATTCTAATAATAATTAACAGTAAACAGAAATTGGGAGGTCCTTTAATCAAGAAAACACGTGTAAGTCTAATGATATTTATGTAAGAAGTATTAAGTAAAACTTACACTTCGTAATTAAGAGGTCTAAGGACCTACACGAGTGTTCTAATAAATACATGTTTGTTGGATCGGCATTATAGTAGGTATCACAGAATAGTAATAAAAAATATAAGTATAAGAACTCACGTCACACTTATAGGATGCATCCAGACAGATGGGCCAAAGTCGTCACACAGTGGGTGCCTGAAGACGGGCGTCGTCACCGAGGCAGGCCTAAAGTGGGTGATCGACGGGCGAGCCGTATACCGCGGTTTTGGAGACGACGGTTGTTACTCGCGGAGTCGTGGCTCGTAGGTGCTGATCGACTAGCGAGCAAAACAGTCGAGTGTGAACCGCAAATGAGGCAATATGTCTTGTTCGAAGATTTAAGTTTTGTGTTACCTCGGTATAGCATACCACGAAATGAATAAAAAAAAGCGAAGACGCCCTAAAGTTTGGGTTAAAAGTTGGATTCAAAGAAGACCGCATACCCATTTGATTCGAAAACTGTCGGCTCGGCTCGTCATTGGTGATCGACACGCGGTCTTGCGCAGCGTGCCGAGCAAAAAATTAAACATGACTAACGAGCCGCGAGCCGGGCTCGTTGGTTTTTAATACCGCGGTATTGCAATGAAACACGGGCGAGCTTTACCAACGAGCCATAAAACGGCGGTTTTACTCGCCCGTCGATCATGGCCCTTAGAAACGCTGGCGTGACAATTTAGACTCATTCCTAACCGACTGGCCGGAGAAGGCACAGCATAAGGAAATGTGGAAGACAATGGGGGAGGCCTTTGCCCAGCAGTGGGACAGTACAGGCTAATGGAAAAAAAAAAGAACAGATGGCCAAGGGGGCCGAAAGGATCTAGAGTGGCGACCGCGTACCAGAAGACGTAGCGTTGGAAGGCCTCCCACAAGGTGGACCGATGACTTGGTGAAGGCCGCAGGAATCCGGTGGATGCGAGAAGCGCAGAACCGGGAGTGGGTGACATAGGCGGCGGAAGCTTGGGGGAGGCCTATGTCCCGCAGTGGACGTCTTGCGGCTGAAATGATGATAGCAGTTAGTATACAGGGTCCCATTAAAATAGATGGACAAATTTTAACACAGCGCTCAGTACGTCTAACGAAAGATATCCAAGCAAAAAAAAACACTGATTAAAGTGATTTTATTTTGACCTAAAATAATAAATTTCCGGCACATTAGTCTATTTTCGTTAGCTGATTATTTTTCTTGTAAGTATCTAATGCGTTTTTCTTAGGTATATATTTTTTTTTACCATCGTCCTTATTTTGGTGGTCTGAATGATTTATAAAAGATTGTCCATCTATTTTAATGGGACCTTATATACAGGGTCCCATTAAAATAGATGGACAAATTTTAACACAGCGCTCAGTACGTCTAACCAAAGATATCCAAGTAGAAAAAAAGACACTGATTAAAGTGATTTTATTTTGACCTAAAATAATAAATTTCCGGCACATTAGTATATTTTCGTTAGCTGATTATTTTTCTTGTAAGTACTTATCTAATGCGTTTTTCTTATATATTTTTTTACCATCCTCCTTATTTTGGTGGTCTAAATGATTAATAAAAGTTTGTCCATCTATTTTAATGGGACCTTATAATTATAATATTGTGTGTAGTGTTATAGATTCGCACGTATAATCACAGTTTGACTATGTTATGAATATGTGCTAGGTTTAGCTCGCAGCCAGAGCTGGATTTTGTATATAACGCTATTTACTCAAGCAAAAACCGTATATAATTATTATTAGCATGATAATCTTAGTGCTTCTTTTATAAAGGTCACCAGCTAAGTGGTATAACGCTCGCCTGAACACAGACAATAAGGCCATTACTTCGCTTGTATACAATAAAATAGACATCTTGTCTACAAAGATAAATCTTTCGCATATCCTTCTAAGTCCCATATGTGTGTAATAAGTCTAAGTATAATCCTTTACTTTAAAACTATTGTGTATCCGCCTTATTTACGATAGACCTCGCTGCATGAATCGTGCTGGAACGCGCCACTAGAGGTTTTTATACAGAAATACTGCTGCACAAAGATACTCCATTTCAATTATGTTATGTACTGAGTGGAAGAAAGTAGTCGAGAGACAAAAGTGAACGGATAATGTACAATATACACGTTTTATTTGAGTTCTTAATGTTAAACGTTTACGATAGGAAGCTAAGGAATACAATTTAGCTCAATTCAATTGTGATATATCTCGATGAGAGAGAACGATTTTATTTTAATACGAGGCTAACGACGCGACGCGCCTACCAATATACGTAAATCGCTTCTCCATTGTGGAAATTATGAAAAAGAAAAGATTTTATTGTTATCGTCGCGTTGAAACGGCCCGGATGATTATCGTACCTTCGCTGTCAAATAATTTAACTTATACTTGCTTGGGTAAGTGCCAAAACTTTTTGATTAGCTGGTGTTACTTTAAACGAGTTTTATGCTTTGCCGTTACTAAAGTATCTAGGATCTAGGTATTCTGTTCATTCTGCTAGCTCAATAAGAGTTCACGTTAAGCTTTATGCTAATGAATTCTAGCTCAACAGTCAACAGAATTAATACTCCGAATTGGGACCGCTGCATAAAATTAAGTCATCTATGAACGAACAAATTATCCCGCTTTGTCCAAACAGGCGCGAATATCGTCAGCCCACAACGCTACGAGTAGGTTCAAGTGAACCGACTAATGTCGTTCGTACCCAGATCAAAACGTTCATGTATTTGTTTACGTTATAATAATCTGTCTGTCTGAAATTGTGGGCTGTTACTCTGAACGAGAGTCGCAAACATTTGTAACCCTCAGGGATCCCTAATGGGTTCCTGACCCTTTGCAAGGCTTTTTCATACAACAGTCAAAATGCTCGGTAGCGCAAGATATAAACTTGCGGCAAATGCTCGTACTGTACGGTGTAATGGATTAAGTATCCAGGATTAGTACGTAAAAGTAAAACAGGTTGGTAAAACATTTATAGTGAGTATGAAGTACATTCTAAATAGGAATGTTGGTAATAAAAACCATTTAGAACATTCCCTCTGTATGTCTAAATAAATAACCGAACAAAAATAATTAAAAAATTACCGACTGTACAATTTTTAAAATTACTAGAAGGAACGAGAAAAGTATATTATATTCAGCACAACACAGTAGGAATTATTTACTACCGCTACCATTGTGTGCTACGATAAGAGGCGCTACGCCTCCGGTGGCTACGCCGTAGCACTCGTAGCATAAGTCGTAGCACGTCAGTAATCATACTCTCGTTGCGGGGTCAGCTTGTCGCACGCTTTCGTTCACGTTGTCGTTTATTTATTTTTTTATATAATTTTGATCCTGTTCTTAATTATTGAAGTGAAAACTTCTTTAGCGGCGTTGAACACTTTTTTGTAATGGGTAAAAAATGATAAAATCGCGTCAGGGCATCGCGTCAGGACACGTGACCGTCAGGAGAGATTCCCCCCCCCCCATCTCTTTCTACGGCGGCGCCAACCGCAGTGAAAGACGATAATGGATGGATGGATGGTGATGGTGATGGCGATGGCGATGGTGATGGCAATGGTGATGGCGATGGCGATGGCGATGTGATGGCGATGGTGATGGCGATGGTGATGGCGATGGTGATGGCGATGGCGATGGCGATGGCGATGGTGATGGCGATGGCGATGGTGATGGTGATGTGATGTGATGTGATGTGATGGTGATGGTGGACGCGGACGCGGACGCGGACGTGGATGGACAGCTGATGGCTCGACCGTCTGTGTAGTAGCCACACTGCTGTGTATTCGTAAAATTCGTGTATATAAAGTGTTTCAAAAAATGGAAATTGAACAAAGTGCATCGATTAATGAAAAAAGTGACGCAGAAATAGTGAAAAAAACTTAGTTATATTAATTCAATTAATAATTGATTTATTTCAACGTTAATATTCAAGTTTTCACTTCTGCCGGCACTCCCGGAGTGCAACCCGTCTTTTTTTTTTATTTCGGTTCGACATAGTGTAACCGAGAAACATTTTCTTTTATATACAGGAGGCCAAATACGTTCAAAATCTAGTCGCAATTTCGAGTTATTCCGATCCCCTAAACCCGGATCCGCTGCTAGTTCTTCTTCTGTTTTGATCTCTGTCTTATCCACTATAAACTTTCTCATTCCGGACGAATATCAAGAATTTGTCAAAAATGTATGAAAATTATGGGTATTTTTTGACAGATTGAGTCTGAGTTTAGAATGTAAAGGTTCTTAAAAATACTGGAATTGCCCCTTAGTTACATTAGACAAAATACTTTTACCATTTCTTCGTTTCCAGATACCTATTCCATTTTAAATCCTACTGTCACGGTTATAGGTTTGCATATCGCACACATCACCGACTCTTCCCGGTCAGTCCATCCCATCAGAATGCAATCGGCGCGCGGCATGCGCTCAGTTCCGTGAAAAATTGACATTCTTCTTCGAACAACGGCCCACTGCGAAGCTAAAAGGAAGTGATTTGATTTATGCAGTATATAGAACTTTTACGTGAAGAACTATTTCATGCGATTATGTGACTAGACTTTTAGCAGCAATGAAACAAGAAAAAAATGACTACGCAATTTTTTCTTTCGTGTTTTTGTGGAAAAAAACCGGAGTATTCCCGTTTGAGCACCTATTTTCAGAGCACCTTTTTTTAGAGCACCAAAGGTATTCCCATTAAAGCGCCAATCAATATTTTACCGTGGTGCTCAAAGGGGAACAATAAAAAATATTCAACTTTGTTCCCTTTTGAGCACCTACGATTTTTTGTAGTTTTAATAATTTAAACTGATTATTTATAAATATATGTTTTATTTTACATTAAAGAATAAATAACATACAAGCTAAACCAAGAAAAATGCGGTAGCGTTACAAGTATGTATTTCAATTTCAAAATGAATTGTTTGTAAAAGTCAGCGCCGGGTCAGTGAGTAATTGAGTTGCTGCAATGACGAAGCGCTTTTTGTACTGTTTGCTTGTAACCTTCAACATAAAATCAATATATTGGCAGTTGAGGTTTCAGCCTACCTACTAGGAAAATATTTTGTTTCGCAAATTGACACGTAACTTATAAGCGACGCTAAATACATTAAAGTTTATATTATTAAACTAGCTGACTCGGCGAACTGCGTACCGCCTCAAAATCAAAAAAGCCGATAAATACAAAATTTTCCCCATGTTTTAACGGTTATTCTGCTATTTGGGGCGGAGACAAATCTAACAAACCAAAAATCGGTCTAGTGGTTTTTGAGTTATAAATGGTGTAAGCAACTAAAAATCAGCGTCAGGTGGTAGTACCTAGTGCCATCTAAGATTATGCTGAGCTGACGTCCTTTCAGCATAAATATTTATTTTACTTTCAAAATGTTTTATTAGGGTTCTGTACGTCCTAATGAGAAAACGGAACCCTTATAGGATCACTCGCCAATCGACTGAAAAAGAATGACAATTGTAATGGAAATATACGTTAGTTTAAGTTCAGATTCAATTTGCTAAGAAATCTGTTTCCCTGACTGTACACATCACAACCGGACTCCACCAAAAATAAAACAAATATCATTGAAATCTATTTTCGTGCCAGCCCTGCAGTCCTTCCTATGCAAGTTCGATAAATAATTTAATGGCAGTGCGCCGTCCACAGGGCTGTCACTGGCAGCGCCGCACTCATTTGTCAACGACGTGATATAACAGGTTAGCAGACAGCCGGCCATTTGCATGCCCCTATCTACGAAGTTAGCTGCGTATCGTTGGTATCACATTTTGTAACTAACTTGGTAATGGGTGACGCTGTAGCGCTGTTCGTATAATACTGCTATTAATTTCATTGTCTGGTTAGTTCGCGAAGTTGTGGTAAATGCAGTGCATGCGCGTCGTATGACTTAGGGAGTTTTTAAATGGAACAACTTTACGGTTTATAATGCAGTGCCGGAAGAGAATTTAATATTAAGAAACACGATAGCAAGAACTAAAAGTCGATAATAATTTTAAAAGATCTATCACAGAATGACGTCCACTAACCCACACTAGGCCCGCGTGGTGGATTATGGCTCACTGTTTCTCACAAAGAAGAAGCCTGTGTCCCAGCAGTGGGAACATTATAGGCTGATTATGATGGATCACAGATTTAATTATTTAAAATCTTGTACAAAACAGCCCATTCAACTTAAAAATGTCATTATCACACACTATCCGTATCTCAAAGAATACAAAGTCAGACGCGGAACGAAACAAAATCTGA
This sequence comes from Amphipoea oculea, assembly GCA_945859645.1. Lineage (NCBI taxonomy): Eukaryota > Metazoa > Arthropoda > Insecta > Lepidoptera > Noctuidae > Amphipoea > Amphipoea oculea. The sequence continues at coordinate 12,020,891 of OX243876.1, forward strand.
ACTCACTGACCGGAAATCACGGCGGCTCAATTCTCAAACGGTCAATCAAGAATGTTCTTTTACGTATTCAATCGTTCGCGATTACCCCAAAACGCAATACGAAATCGGAACGGTTTAAAAATCAACAAAATGTAAAAATCAAAAATGTAAAATACCGTGATTGATGGGTTTGTTTTACCTCATTCGTCCCAATTCGAATGCGACACGCGAATCTATTTCAGTAACTGACATGTATTTTAATCTGATTTTTCGGATGAATTCAAATGAAAACCGGAAAGCTGCGGGATTATAGACTTTTTAAAATATGCGCATATACGGAACCGAATATTGGTGTATCAAAGTCAATTCCGAACGGTTGGCGTTTTAAGATAGGCGTTTGAAGCGAGCCCGCATAATCTTTTTGGATAGACGGTTTGATGTGGCGGGATTCGTTCAAAAAAGGTCTCTTTGCAGGCCACGAAGCATCAAAAGTCGCGTGAAGCTATAATGATGAATTTAATATGTATTTTGCGTCGTCGTCGGCCGCAAAAGCGAGGTTTTTACTGGAAACGACAAAGTGAAGGTTTAACGGTTCGTGAGTGCGTAAATCATGTGTCAGCAATTCGGCATATATTTGAGTAAACATACCATTTACTTTAATTACCGCTTTGTCCGCAGTTACTGCTTTATCCTGATTGATGGACAATATTATTTGGAATAACAGGATGACAACTTTACCAACTAAGTATAAAGTTTGAAATAGTTTATAAGCTAAACTTGTGAACACATCCATCAGGCTTTCAAAGAGTAGCTCGCCCTGCATATTCTTCAGTACACAATTTATCACCAACTCAAAACAGGCAACCACTATCTAAAACAAGTAAATTATAATGTGTATGGGTTGTTCACACAAACAAGCTAATATGCAAAACTGATCGCAAATTGATCTGTTACCCATTTTTTCCAAGTTCGCCGATATTGTTCACAATTCATATTGGTTTACTCGTAAATTAAACGTTTCCAATTCTACCTTCGACTCTTCGCTGTTTCATAATGGAAATTTTAAAACGATTTATTACGAGTTACGTAGTTCCCGTGGCGATGGTACTGTGCAATCATTCGCTTGTTTAATATAAAACGGATTTGTCACAGCTCTGTTTTTCGCTGTGTTATTTTCGTGAGGCACATCGCCATTGAATTTACATTCGCCTGCCGCGCCATGCCTGTCACTTCATGCATATGTATGGCCTTATGCAAACTGCAACTTTGCCTTTCATTGAATAAAAATATTTGGAATGATGACGACCTTTCGAGCGTACCGATTCTCTGTGATGAAGTTTTTTATTAACATTGATACACCACTTGAATTAATGCGGTTTGCTACGGAGCAAACCAATAACAATGATTTATTTATAAAAATGACACATTATTATTATACCCCTACAATAATAATGTGTACTCTGTTAATGTGTACTTTAAATATTTTTTTCTTCGAACAGTACAAAAATGTTTGAACAAAAACTTATTTAAAGTCACAAATGCACTTTTATTTTACCAGTTAACTGCAGCATGTAAAAAAAAACAATTCATCCAGAAAGAAATTTATTAAATCGCAACTATAACTTTTGACCATAACTCCAGTACACACAATCCCAACCATTAATAACCAGAAACTTGGAACATGACAGGGAAGTTTTCAACAAATGTTACAAGTTGCCACACTGAAAATTCGCAGCGTACTATGTACATTTGTAGAAGCACACGAGCTTTGGAGACGACAAATATTTTCGTACAAGTTTGCAGTGCAGCCGGTTAGTTCTAATCTTAATTTACAGTTCGCCTCGAGTAGTTCGCTCGCAGTAACTAGTAGTAAGTTGGTCGGGCGGCGCGACGGCTCGAATCGCTCCGTTTACAGGTAACTCAACAACAACTTGATGCCATACACTCCCGGTTTATTAGCTTTGTATTGAAGCATTTAATTTTGTTTCATTGTGTTAACGTGTTCGTTGGAAAAGGAATAGAGAATGGCGCATTGTACCTACCTATGTATATTTGTGTGGGAGGGAGATGAAAGCACAAAATGTTGTTTGTTGTTACTTAGGGTTAATTACCCAAATGGTACCAACGGGACCCTTTCACTAAGACTTCGCTGTTCGTCCGTCTGTCCATCCGTCCGTCCGTCCATCCGTCCATCCATTCGTCCATGTTTTTCAGCGGACTGTAATAGGTAGACAGTTGAAATTTTCACAGAGAGTGTATTTCTATTGCCGCTACCTTGCCGTTCTTGCCCGTTCTTCTCCATAGAGATCTACGCTTTGGAATGGGCAACTAGCTTCAACTTTCTGACCAACTGACCGACTACTTAATTTTGACAATTCAAAAGTGCCTGTAATGGTTTAATTGAAATAAATGCTTTGAGTTTGAGAATTTTTAACTTTTTATTGTTTGTTGTTCCATACAGGAAACGTGTTTTTTCGACTTTTTTCCGTTGTGGTAAGGAACCCTTCGTATGCGAGTCCGACTCCTACTTGGCCGGTTTTTGTATGAGTGTGTATTTTCTGTTGGTAAACAATCATTCAGAATAAATCAGGATTCGCAAACATATCCAAGTAATATAAATTTTAATATAAATATTTCCTACAACCATTTATCTACATATACTAAACAAATTATATTGGCTCGCAATCTTCATTGATACCCACGTTATTAATCCAAATTTTCATTAAAACAGTTTCCTTTATTACCCATTATTAGTTCAAGCTTAGTTTACAAACAATTTTATTAATATAGAGGTCGTTTTATAACGGTTTACGTAAAGGTCGGCCGGCACTCTTGTCCGGGTCAGTGCGTTAGTAATTAGCCCGTACTATTATAGATCTTGTTTTATGGAGATATCGCTTTATCGGATGTTGATTGAGACTGGACAATGTGGATGTAACTACTTTATATTATGTGCATTGATGCTGTTTGACTCATAAGAGTAGGAAGTAAATTGCAATGCCATGGGGCGCAAACAATAGGCACATTTTAATAAACACTGGACCAAAAAGAACGTTATACAGGGACCCATTAAAATAGATGGACAAATTTTAACACAGCGCTCAATACGTCTAACTAAAGATATCCAAGCAAGTGATTTTATTTTGACCATCGTCCTTATTTTGGTGGTCTGAATGATTTCTAAAAGTTTGTCCATATATTTTAATGGGACCTTAGGTATATAATTTTTCAGTTACCTATGTCGCAGTGCACAGGTCAAGTTCTACAAGCAAGATAAAGTCGCTTAAGTAGTTCTATGTTTCACTTTCACGACAATGTTGATCGACGGGAGTGCGGGGTAGAAATTAAAGAAACACAAGAAAGGTAAATATCTATTCTACATACTAATAATAAAGCTGAAGAGTTTGTTTTTTTTTTTTTTTGTTTTACCCGCTAATCTCTGATTTGAAAAATTATTTTTGCATTTGATAGCCCAATTCTCGAAGAAGGCTGCACGCTAGGACCGTTAGGAGCCGAGCACGAAGAAATAAAAGTCAGAGAGAATACTAAGCGATAACGAAGTATTAGCGTAGATGGACGATGGGATATGGCGGGATTGATCGGGGGAGCAAGAAATTTCACGCGGATGAAGAAGCTAGTTTTAAAAAAAATGATGAAAATAAAAAAAAAAAACATTCAAAATTCACGTCTATTTAGTAGGTAGATATAGTAAGGTAAAGAACAATGGCGAGGGAATTGTTGATGGAATTATTGAGCGTCATTCACCGTGATAGATACTGACGAAATAATTGAATAAGTTTTATCAAATCAAGTTTATGGCCTATCCTATCCTTTAACATATTTTTCATCGGTAGACGCAAAAAAAAATTACAACAAACCCACATTTGTTTGGGCGTTCGCCATTGTTCTTTCTTACAGTCACAATTTTCAAAATGTAGTAATCAGTAGCAGAACACCGAAATCATGTAACTGTAAACTATTTATGTTCTCTATTAAAGCCACTTTTATTGACACTGTCAGGTCAAACACTAACTCGGTTAGAATTTTAGTTAGACGGTGTCTGAGTAAAATATTAACTAAGGACCTAACGTGTGCCCTAAATTAACTCAATTTGATTTAATTAGTTAATACTTCGGATGGTACTTCGTTGTGACAACAAAAATCAATTGTCTTGAGTCAATCAGTGAATTAGACGTAGGTATAAGACTTTTGCTTTGTCTTCGCTTAAGTATCTCTGTAATTGCGACTTTCTACATAGGTACATAAATCATACTTATGCATGTATAAAGTTATCAATAAGATGCTCACGTTAATAACGGTATACGAATTTGTAGCATACCAAGAGGAATGGATAAGGTTCCCATCAAAAGGAGCAAGTAAATTGTTGTGGCCTGATTTCAGATTGGTAATTCGAAAATTCAAAGAGCTATATAAATTTTGCAACGTTTACACGCAAATACTTTAGGTAATAGTTTTTAAGCATGCGTTCCTAAAATATCGTTGTAAATATACCACCAGCGAAACACAATAAATTGTTATAAAGGGACCCAAAAAACGTTTGTAATCACTGGTTTAGGGGAGTTAACAGATCCGTGTAAATAATTTAGTGACCCTTTTATGCCTTGTAGAGTAAACTAAATAGTACAGCTCTTGGAATAATTATTTATTTATTGATATATACTTTACCTTGAGGGAGGCCTTCCGACGCTACGTCTTCCGATACGCGGTCGCCACTACAGAACCTTTTGGCCTCATCGGCCATCGGTTCTGCGAGCAATGTGCCCTGCCCACTGCCACTTAAGTTTGGCAATTTTTCGACGACGATCTTGTGAAGGTCACAGGAACCCGTTTGATGCGAGAAGCACAAAACCGGTCGAAGTGGAGGTGCTTGTTGGAGGCCTGTGTCCAGCAGTGGACGTCTTTCGGCTGAAATGATGATGACACACCAGAAAATACATAACAAAAAATACATTTAACATTACAAAACATACCATGGGCGGCCTAACCAGGCAACCTTGAATAGACAGTGATTGCGTGGACATAAATTGGGTTATCAAAATTAACACATTGACCGTCCCAGATCCCAGTCGGATTAATAGGTACGACAAATAACCTACGACAAATATTTTGCTGGCCGTGCCGCCTCGATCTATTTATACGACTATGAACATATTTTCGTTTTATGTTTTTTATTTCTTTGCACGGCCCTATTCATCTTAGGTATTTATTTGTCGATTTATGAGCTGGGCGCTGAGGGCATGACTATTGATATAAAACCAAGCGATCAGTTGGTTTAGCAGTTATAGGTAGGTACTTACCGCTTCTATTTCTAGTAAACAATCAACCCCTATTGTTCGATCGGAACTGCAGCTAACAATCTGAGGCAGTAATTTACCCCGTCTGTCGCCGTCGTCACTGCCCGTCGGTAAGCCCAGCTCACTTCTGCGGTTAGTCGGTGCCTTCAAACGCTGTCGACGCACCTACTGCGATACCGCTACAAACTGTTTTGCCTTCTAGGAAATTAATTGAATGGTGCAGTAATTTGTACAAAACACGCTTTGTTTTCGCTGAAAGGCTAGAAATTTGTATAGCACCCACACATTCTGTCAGTTACGTTTAAGTCCTGTGAAATTACCCTAATAATAGAATTAGGTTACCGTTTCGCCCACAAATTCATATTTTGGGCTACTACTGAGAAATATACGCATAACATCACCGTTTTCCACGAAGGTTGTGTATATGTCGCAGCCAACTAGCTTCATTAGCCTTTCAGTAAACAACCTAGCCTTTTTTCTAAACGGTGCTACTCAGCTAGGCTAGGTTCAGCGGCCTGAATAATATTCATCAATATTCAATCAAACATCTAGGCAAGTTACTTAGAACGATAACGTTTCACTACGTTATATCGGCACTGATTTAAACCACGGTTGTTTATTGTAGTTTTGGTAAATCCAAAATTACAACTGTCGAAATTCAAAGTATGACAGTCGTAAATTTTACATCTTCCACATATTAAGAATTTCCTTAATAGCATTTTAAAAACCGGAATTCTACCACACAAATTTTGCCACTCGTTAATTATTCTCCTCCATAAAAAGGGTGACAAAACAGACATTAACAATTACTGTCCTATCAGTCTGATTTCGCACCTGTACAAAGCCTTTATTAAAGTAATCGAAAACCGAATATCAAGATCACTAGACAAACAACAGCCTCCCGAACATGTTGGATTTCGCCGCGCCCTCTCTACACTGACCGCCTTCACCCCATCAACCAAATTATCGAGAAACACTTAAAATTCCAGCTCTCACTTTATATCGCCTTTGTGGACTATTCAAAAGCTTTTGATAGTATCACCCATAGCTCAATTTTTAGCGCCCTGCAGAATCAAGACATAGACTTACTCTTCTAAAAAGTATTTATATGAATAGCACTGCAGCGATTAAGATCAGTTCCATGACAGGACCATCCTTCTAGGTAGAGATAGGAGTTAATATTCACAATAGCTGGAGGAAGTCTTCCGAAAGCTGAAAGCGGGCTGGACGGAGAGGGGCATTATGGTCGGCCATAAGAGATTATCTAATCTCCGGTTCGCCGCCGATATTTTGCTCTTTTTGTCTTCAGCCGCCGAGTTGACACAGATGCTAGACGATCTTGGCACAGCAAGCCTAGAGATCGGACTTCAGATGAATATGTCAAAGTCCAAGTTGATGACAGCGCGCATTGCATGGAGATGGCGGGAAGAGCTGGACTCCTTCAACGAGAACTGGTCCTTATCAGCTTTGAACAGAGAGAAGTGGAAAGAGAGTAGGGAGGCCTTTGCCCTACAGTGGGACATCACAGGCTAATAATAAATAATTATACTAGTACTACCCGCAGTACTCCTCGATACGGCTCGCATTGTGAGGAGGTTGTTGTCTCTGGAACGCTAACCACCAGTAGCTTGGACCCTGTTCCCATCATCGGTGGATCACTATTTTTTTCAATGTTTTATTTATACTTACTTTATATTTCAAGAGATATTTAAAAATGTAATTACATTAAGTTAGTAGACAAATAAAAGAAATAATTACATAAATATTTAGCAGTAAAACGACTTAACGGTACAAATCTAACTTGGAAGTAGCGCTCGCCGGCCGCTCCCGCGGCTCCGATCGCTTCGCTCGCTCGGCTCGCGCGCAGTTGGTGATAGTTCTAACCTAACCTTAACCATTTGGTTGGGGTTGCCTAATTTAGTTACTTCGACAAATTGGGCTCGCGCGTGGTTGATCACAGTTCCAACTTAACCTGTGAACTGCCGAACTATTTACCTCCCTGCCCATTCCAACATTTTTATTACTACTCTTGTAATTTTTAATTTACAAGTGTCTGATGTAAAATAACAATTTATTAACACTTTGAAGCAACAATTGAAGCGTAAAACTATCTTCACTAAACGTGGATTGTGACATGCATGTGGTGCATTCACTGATCAACGTGGCTTCGATGACCGAAAATTGGTGATCGTGTAATGTGGTTATCCAATGCCAGGTAATAGACAGTAGCGTTCCGACGGGAGGCTGTGGCTTCACTTAACTTCAATTTTGTAGAGAGTCGAGTCTAACTGAGTAGTGGTAGAAAAAAAGAATTACGGATTATTTGTGATAAATTAATCCATAGAACATAACGTAACATCACATCTATATTCAAGGGTTGAGCTGAGGTGTTCCTATAGTACACCCACACTTACTTCGCCAGTTATTTTTATTTAATCTCATGTTATAGAGGGAGAGCTTATTGCCTTCAACGGGGCACAAATCCAGAGGCGAGAAATTTCAGATGGAAAAGTGAGAAATTTCAGATGGAAAAACCAAATAACACTTTACTCGACCCAAGAATCGAACCCAGGACCTCGTACTCAACAGTAGCGCTTGCGACCACAAGACAAACAGGCAGTCCAAAGAATCAAACTTTATCACGCTGTTGTTTTTATACCTAAATAACGCAAATAACCAATAAATAAAACACTAATTAAACGTTGCAATAAATAAAATGAGGGGGACTAAGCAACAGAAATTAATTCATTAGTGTACAAGTTGCAGCAGACAGTTTAATTAATTTACAAAACGTATAATTTAAAAGTTTGCTGGACGGCTACCAAACCCGTGGAGTGTGACGAGGTCGCCGCCATTAATTTTTCAGACGCTGTTTGTTTGTAAGACGCTGCATTCGCTCCTAACTTCGGGATTTGTAGGTTAAACAACGAAAAAAGAGAATTGTTAAAACTTTTATAGCAATTAACGCAAACTGTAAATTCAAAGAACATAATTTAATGGTGAGAGAGCTGTATTTATTAATACAGTAACTGATAAATATAAACCTTTTTGTTTGTTTGAAACGGTTATGATTTAAAAAAAAACACAGTAACGCCAACATCCCCACGTGTACCAAGCAATAACACCTAACAAAACAAAAAACAAATGTGGGCTTAACGGAAAAATAACAACATGATTGTTTGCCGAGCTGATAACCCCGGCTCAACAAATATTGTTCCCCCTAACACCTCTGGCAATCTAAATACCCATCATATAATTTAATCCATTTATAATCCTAGAAACATGACGGTTTGTACCTAAGCAAATATGTCTCCATCTTGTTTTAGTCTCACCTAGTTAGGTAGTTAATAATTTCACAGTTGCTGAACAAACTTCAAGTACATCAAAGGGACTCGGCTAATTTGATTTCTGTGTTCGACGGCCACGAGAGGGTTAGACGGGCCTCAGTCTATCGGACACACAACACGCATTTACGAAACAACTTGGTTACCTCTCATCATAATAGGTAAATAGTATAACAACAATCAATTCATTTAAACGTGAGTTAATTTAATTTATCATCAGATTTTTTCTGTAAGTAAATGTTGAAAGCAAATGAAACAAATTTAATTAGCTTTATTAATCGATCAACTAGTTGGAGTCCAGTCGTTTCTTACAATATTAATCTGTTTGTTTCGCCTTTGTTTATGGAAGCATATCTACGTTCCGCGTTTCAACGTGCACTGAAACATATTAAACTGAATTGATGGATTTCGGAATGGAGATGTTAACACCCAGTTCGGCTGCAAACTTCAAAATAATTAATCAGTGAAACCCATAAACAACAAGTCAAAAGTGATGCAGTAACTACAGCATAACTTTAACACAACATAGAACATGACTTTGACGAGTCGAGATGTACCAGACAAACTAGAAGTTGTTAGAATATTCATTGCTAACCAGCCTACCTGGCCGGCTTGAATATTAAACCTACATTCCCTAATTATGTCACCAAAGAGGCTTTATTCCAACTGTAAGCTGTTTTAATTTCAAACTCCACACATCGCAATCCTAAAACTTCTCTGTGAACTAGAATATTTAAGTCTAAGAATTGCACATTTGCATACGAAACTAATAAAACAACGTGAATTACAAAGTATAATCTCCATAGTTGCCTGAAAGTTGGTGTGTGACAGAAAGTGTCCACTCACTCACCATATTGATAGGGATTCCTAGCAGTTAGGAAACCCTAAAAAGCCCCTACTCACTCAACTGGACAATTGAATCTGGCTCCGGCAATGGCCAAGCTTTATGGAGACAGAGTAATTACCACTGCCTCGATTTATGACCACACACCAACATTATGTTCAGGAAATTCAAACAGGCTTACGACTCTGAGGTTCGAGTTGATCATTCGCACCAGTACCTAGTGCACAAGTTTGCCCACATAAAGCCAATTAATCCATGGCACTTGATTATTACAGGTAATTTCGTACCTCTGCGTTAAACGATCAACAAATTATCAGCAATGTTTAACATTACCCATTCCTGAGCCAGAGGTTAGTTGGTTACACAAACATTATTAAATTTTTTCCAACAATAATGTGGGTACCTATTTATTAATATCGCTCTATGTGGACAAACTGACCGTAATTTTCTTAATTGGGTAAATATGGGGGTGTTTGGCGAAAAAAAAGCAATTTATATAATCCCGTCTGTTAGTAATAATGAAATCCCCAAATCCGCCGTAATAGGATGAAAACAGGTGAAAAGAAATGAAAAAAACATATTTTTACCCATATATTTTGAGCTCCATGTTGAACAAGCATATTGAATTTTAATGCTCTTCGTGAAAATCGAAACAAAGTACAGATACATGTATACGTATAGGTATATGTAGCAACGTATAGGAATAGTTGTGGGCGTCGCGGTGTCTGCACTTACTCCGCTAAGAGGCTCACGATCCCATGAATAAACCATTGGTTGAATGTGGAACTCGTGTCAAGTGCGAGCGTGTTGATGGACGGGCCATTGACCTGGCGCACCATTTATTGCAACTATTAAACGGACAACTACGACTACTGTTAAAATGTAAACGTTTATGTTGACGAATTTTTTGATACCTTCTGATTCGTTTCTTTCTTTTTTTATATACATGTACATATTATAAATATTATTTTCAGTCTGTGAGCTTACATAATGTTGTTTATATTATCTTGTTTGTAAAAAAATTTAAGCTTCATTTTGGTCTCTGTTGATACAGAGTTTTGCCTTGTTACCTACATATCGATACCGGAAATATGAAATAACGTAAGGGACATTTTGTCGAAAATGAGTTATATATATCATTGGATTCGAAATTTCTTGCTCTATCGATTGGTATATTTAAAATCTCAATATCTCAAAAAAAATGTCCCTTACATTACATATTTTCTGCAGGTCTAGACCATTTTTTTTATAAAAACTGGCTGTATAGGACGTTTTAAATTAATATTTTTATAAAACCTAATGTAAGTCTCTTTACTCACAGTACTTGGTATTTACATTAAAAAAAAATCGAGAACATTTTACAACAGGTCTTATACATTAGTGTTCCCTGAGTAGGTGCAAATATCATGTCCCTTACGTTAAATTGTGGCTCGAATTATCATAATCATATTGACCCATACGTTAATTTGTCAGCATCGAAAATAATTGACATGTCCTTTACATCTAAAACTTATCTAAACGAATATTATTATACGTCTCTGTCACACGCAAAACAGTGCAACATGTCTGAGCTAGATAGCAATAAGTACGGATTTTGTGTTTGATTTTACCTGCGCGGTCGTGACACTTACTTAGTATTTCGTAACACTGTTTGTGACATTACACATCTTCAATTAAGTAATACATCATCGTTTTCATTGATCTAACTACAAGTACCTAGTGAAAGTTTTATCTGGATTCTAAACATGAGTGATGAAAAGTTATCTTCACTTCTCAAGCCCGCAGGCAAAAATTTATGAACATTATAGGAATCACATAAACAGGTAATTATTTCTTACTACTTTTGGTAAATTATTGTTTAGTCATAAATGGAGTACAGTAATTAAAAAATTGGTCTATTTAGATGGAATAAAACCTTAAATCCTTGCTGAAGAACTATAGACCCATCTCACTTCTGAGCCACGTATACAAGCGTTCTCGAGTGTCGTCACAAACCGTCTCGCCAGTATACTTGACGAGTTTCAGCTGCCAGAACAAGCCGGTTTTCGAAAAGGCTTCAGCACCGTAAACCTCATCCATACTGTTCTGCAAATTGAACAGAAGACCGACGCTGTGTATGGCATTTGTGGCCTACGAGAAAGCCTTCGACTTCATCGAAATATGGGCAGTTCTGGCCTCTCTGCAACGATGTCGAATTGACTGGCGCTACATCGAAGTGTTGAAATGTTTGTATGACACTGCCACGATGACTGTCCAGATCCAGGATCAGAAAACCAGCCCCATCCAACTGCTCAGAGTGGTGAGACAGGGGGATATTGTATCCCCTAAATTGTTTACAAATGCGTTGGAGGACGTCTTCAAGACGCTGGATTGAACTGGAATATCAACGTGAACGGCGAGTACATTTCAGATCTTCGATTTGCCGATGACATCGTCATAATGGCAGAGACACTGGAACAGCTAAACCAAATGCTGCACAGCCTAAATATAGCTCCTCGGCGGGTTGGCCTCGGCATGAATTTGGACAAGACGAAAGTCATGTACAATTCGCACGTCTTGCCGAGTCCAATCTACATCGAAGGGTCGCTTCTCGAAGTTGTGAAGGATTATGTCTACCGAGGGCAAATAATCTAGCACGGTAGATACAACTTTGAGAAAGAAGCCGACAGTTGAAGCCGTCAAGTCTTCTCGTCGCCTATCCCGCAGTGTTTGAAGACAAAGATCTTTAACCAGTGCGTTCTGCCCGTCATGATATATGGTGCCGAAACGTGGACACTGACGGTCGGGCTGGTCCACAATAAAATCAGGATTGAAATTTTCCGGAAAAGAACCGGAGTTACCGACATAGCTTGCAGAGTAAACAGTTGCCACCCCACCAGCCCCACACACACAGTGGGTTGGGGCCAGCCCACTGCCACTTCAGTTGAAGTGGCAGTGGGCTGGCCAGGTTTATCGAAGGACCGATGACCGGTGGAGCAGACGAGTCCTGAGTGGAGACGGCGTATCGGCAAGCGTAGTGTGGGACGCCCCCAGCTAGATGGACGGACGACCTAAAAAAGGTAGCTGGAACGGACTGGATGCCGAAGGCGGAGGACAGGGTGTTGTGACGCAGCCTGGGAGAGGTCTATGTTCAGCAGTGGACTGCAATAGGCTGAGTTGATTGATTGAGATAGAATAATTCGAATCCTAATAAAAACATACCTTCCATTAAGTAAAATATTGGTATGTATGATATATAATTGTGTGTAGTAAGTAGGTCATGTAAAAGTTACAACTTATCAAGCAGTTAACGCAGGATAAATAGACGGCATGCATGTTATCGTTCAAAGGGAGATTAAAAAACTGATGGTTTGGGGACCTTTCCAGTGGCCATCATTTATGGAATCAACCAGAAAAAGTCCTCTTGCTTATCGAGCAATTATGTTGTACTTAGCATAATTTATGCGAGTTATTTGCGTTTATAAAAGAGAATTAGTGAGTACAAATAAAAGTTTTAATCTATTTTATTCGTTTATTTTTTATCCTTTTATGTCAGCAAGTAGGTTTAAACTATATTGATTGGTCATGAATGTATTAAATTCTATTTTTTAAATTTATTAACAGCATAAACAATAAAGAGTACACCATTAAGAGACCTTTACTTTGAAAAACACTAAATGTTTATTTCCTATAATGTCCCTTACATCAATAAAAAATCATTATTTGTTTCCTATAATGTCCCTTACATCAATGCTGTTCATTTACATCTCAAATTTTGTTAACGTATGTCACCGGTATTCATTATTATTTAACGTAAGGGACATGCTATCTTTAAAACTATAGGTTTTAATCAATGTTTGCTATTTTAGCTTAAAAGAATGAAGAAATCTAAGAAACTTTGTCCTAGACACTTTTTACATAAAACATATGGTTAAAAAGTTATAGTCAGTTTTTGTAAAAAAATATCTTATTTTTGCTCTCCTGTAAACCTTAGTTTTGTCCCTTACGTTATTTCATATTTCCGGTATCGATATAATTCTATCAAAATAATTGGATGGTACGATAAGTCTTTTCGATCCATTCGTTATTAAAGTTTTTGTAGTAAGTTTTTCCTTGAGCTTCCAATTCAGTTTCCCGACTGATATAACTTCAGGTTGAGTAGTCACAAAAATTCTTTTTCACATTTTAGTAAAAAATACGAAATTCCCTCGATCTTACCTTTGACGGGCTTCAATCACCTGCCAGTTGAATCGTAGCTATAGCTACCCCTCAATATTCGAGAAAATTTCACGAAATAATCAAGAACTTTCAATCAAAATTCAAACATAAAATAATAATCACCACAATTTCCACCTCCTGGCCTCGTTTAATTATTTCACTTTAATTATAAAATCGATGAAATATACCTAAGTGTTGATAAATTGATAATTATAACAGTCTAGGCGAACAAGTACCTAATTAAATTATAAATGAAAATTGATGAACCAACATTTTCCAGCAAGACGGAACAGTTTTAATAAATACCTTACAAATTAATTCCGACGAGATCGGGAAGTTAACGCGTTCAAATCACGGTTAACTCACAATCTCCAATTTACGTTAGTACGTTTGTCTGATATCGAGTGAACAATAAAAGCAGTTTCGACTCAAGTTAAATCTCTCTGCGAAGCGGAAAAGCAATTAATTAAACTGGTTTGTATAAGAAACATCTTCAGCCAGCGCGATGTTGCATTTTGTAAAGGAATCGATGTTAAATTGTTAAGCAAATTTCGATTTGTTCGTATTCGGTAGTTTTAGCTCTAATTTTATCAATTTCTTGTATGGCTTAATTTCCTGGCCTTGTTGGTAATCCTCGAAGGATATGAAAATGTGTACTTTCGCTTGCAGAAAGTTGGGCAACGACCCCATAAGGCCGAAATGAGAATTTAACACTCACGGTTCCCATGCCGAGCTGTAACTAGAAAGTTATGTAGCTGGAAAACAGCTAATTATATTTTGTCTGGCTTAGAGTTGGATGTTATGCGTAACACAGTAGGTACGTTATAAAGTTCATGTCGGTGTGAAGATTATTTTGTAGTTTCTTGTGGTGACATGAATTCTCATGTCTGATGCGCATCTCGCAGTGTCTATAATAATAAAATTTATGTATTTAATCTAAAAAAAACTACATTCTGGTTTCGAGTAACACTGGACCCCACACTAGGATACCCTGTGTCGTGAGGTCCACAAAGTTTGTATTAGCTGAAGTTTATTCAGATTAACAGATAAGTACATAGGTAAATTAAACTTACGATTACGGAAATAGTTGTGTGCGTGTATATAAAAAAAGAAGGGGTGTTTGTGTTACGTATAGTGTGTAGTGTAAGTGTTGTGAGAGAGTGAGTGTTGTGATGTGTTTGTGTGTGTTCAGTCAGTAGTGAACGAGTGCGCCAATAGTGAGTGTGTATATATAGTTACATACCGATTTCTCTCTTTCAGGTGTCAATAATTTGACTTTCGAAAGAAGAACACAAAGCGTTGTGTAACTATATAGACGCTATACAACGTTTATTAGTAAGGAGGTCAGTGTTCAAATAATCCAAATCTAGCAGCCAATTAGTTACAATTTTCTTACAAACATGTCTGATATTCACTTCTTTATTTATTTTTGGGTATAGATGAGGGCCCATGAAAGCAAGTCTCTTTTCTCTAAACGTTGTAAAAGGCGATGAGAACTATTAATTTACAAGTTAAGATCTTCTACCATAATTATTTTACGAAAAAACTCATTAGCACGTTTTTTTACCACACTAAAAGAACATTTTCTACAAGACATACTCAGACATAACTAAGTATGACAGAACATGCCCAAACATTATGTTTTTCAAGCAAGTATTACCTACTGTTTTATCCCGCGAAGCCTATTTTATTTACTTATAAACGAAGACTAATTAACTAAAGACTGCTCTTTACGTAGCGGGAGTTTGTTGAAAGCTCGTCATTGAAGAAGGCGAGGTTATTTAGCTTAGCACCCTAAATTAAGGCATTCACAGGCTGAGCTAACGTTTGGGTATGTAAAAGGCAAGCTGTACAAAACATAAGGAAGTAGAGAGGATGAGATGCATGAAGAAGCCTCCTCGTGTAGCGCAGTTTGTTCCGCCAGTTGCTCAACTGAACCGAGCGCTCGCCGCATCCTGGACAATCATACCCAACACCTTATTTGACTGGCCAATTCTTCCCTTGCGGTGGTAGGGCTAACGCCCGCCTCGTTTGCGACCACCCTCCCACCGGAGTCCGGCGTCACGCAGCCTGCTGTGTTGCGTGGATGCGTGGAAGTTCCAGTGCCTTTGGCATCTTCTGGGCACGCTCGTTCCATCATAGACATTTTCCATCAGGCGTGATCGAGATCAAGAGCGGACCCATTCAGCAATAAAAAAAATAAAAAAGAGGGAGGATTGTGTGTCAACGGGAATACAAGTAAAATCCACTTTTGAATGAAACACAAATAAACTTACAAACTGAAAAGTGAACAGTGAAATAAAATTAATCGGTTGAACGAGAGACAATAGATGTTTTATTGTTATTACGCCTAACGTTTAAAGTCCATCAATGCGTCAAAAATCATAGAACTGGATTTATATTGTTACAATAAAAAAGGCTACAGAACCCGAAACAAGCAACACATTTTCAGCGGATAAAGTAGTCACGTTCTGGGTTTCCACAATTTATATTGCCATCATCACGCTATGAAGAAGCGGATAGTAATGTCTCCACTAGAGTGCTGTTATGAGGGTCATGAGGAATAGACTGGCTGAAGCTTGTCTTATTTATGCTCTAAGCTAGTACCTATATTTTACTTACGTAAGTACTTTAGTCCTATTATGCTGAGGCACACATCTCGTAGTAATGTGAAAGTAGCTTATTTGCATGTCGCGCCCCGACTTGCACTAATTCGCGTTAGTTTGTATACTAGTTAGTTCATCAAAGTATTTAAGTTACTTTCCTGTTACTGACATTTGTTATTTGTTTATGCGTCAATAATATCCAATAGAGAGCAGTGGTAGCCCAGTGGTAACGGCTGCGACTTACAAGTTGTTCGTCGTAGATTCGAACTCAGACAGGCGCTTTACTTTGCGTAGATTATTTCATCACCACTGCTCTCAAAAACGAGAAAGGAAAACATCGTAAGGAAACCGAACAAAAAATTCGAAGACATGTGATATCTACCAATCCGCACTGGACCCGCGTGGTGGATTACGGCCCACTCCCTCTAACCGAGAGGAGACCTGTGTCCCAGCAGAGGAAACATTACAGGCTGATAATGTATATATAATGTATGTGTCCAATAAGAGGTATAGATCGTCTAATTTAAAATTGTAAATAACAAATAGATTTTAAACATTAACAGATACAGCGAAAGTGATAGAAGAGAGCGGAGTTTTATTTGTATAAAATTAGACGGTCTAAACAACCTGTAGCAGTTCTCCTACATAATTATGTATTCTCTGATATAACGGTGCGTAATGTTCAGGTTCTGTTTTAGATGCGATTCAGAATACTAAGCGCCTGCAATGGACGCGACCAGACACGTAGCAAGTATGATAAATGAAAGATAGTCACAGTAAGTCACAACACTGTCAGATTAAAGCTGTACCAGAGCCAGAAGATGACCTGGAATGGTGGACATAATAAGAGGAAATAAAATCGGGAGACAACTGGACACTGAAAAAAGGGAAGAGAATACGTCGAGACAGGCCTATGAGTCTTTCCCACTCGAAACGTACCCACGGGATCACTCAACCCAATCACATTTTGAATAGGTCGACTGGACCCACTGCCCAATTTCATCATTAGTACAGTCACGGAGTAAAGCCGAATCTTTTAGTTTTATTTCTGTGACTTAAAATATACTAATGATATTATATAAAAATTTATTTATTTATAAAACTTTATGCACAAGTAAAAACTGTACAAAGGCGGACTTAATGCCTTTGGCATTTTCTACCAGTCTACCTTAGAGTGATGCAGAGACAATACACAGTAGGTGCAATAACAGAAAGAAAAGATAAGAAAATATTTATAACTAAGATATAAGAATAGATATAATAATAAATACATATATACATACATATGCACAACAATATAATATATATAAAAATAGTTATATAATATATGTATAATATATAAAATTGCTTTACGTGCAACTTTCTATTAGGTTTAAAGTACAATTTGAGCAGTGGTGGCCCAGTGGTAACGGTCGTGTGTTTGAACCAAACCAGGCAATTTACTTTTTATAGATTATTTCATCACCACTGCTCTCAAAACGGTGTAGGAAAACTTTGTCAGGAAATCGGCACGTCCTAGAACCAAAAATTCGTGTGACATCTACTAACCCGCACTGGGCTCGGTTGGTGATTTACGGCCCACTCCCTCTCACCGAGGAGGGTGTGCCCCATCAGTGGAAACATTATAGGCGGATTATGTTATGTATTCCATTCCAAATCTGTTTTTAACCGACTGGGTGACAGGAAAGACAAGGTAACGTTTTTACGTTTATGTTTTTAAATATATAATGGAATTACCTACAGCCTTTTTTTATTAATTTTGAACGCAATGTCTAAATGACAGAGCGGTATGCTTTCGAAATATGCTCACCCACGCTCTACACCAAATTAGTCAATGTCCTTTATTGTATTATTCATTATTGATGGGTTCCGCATCATTACCAAATTGTAGGCCGATAGCAAATTTCTCATAACGTCCATTGGGAAATACATTTTGTATTCTTCCATTTCGTAAATATGAGGTCATAAGATACCTATACAGGGTGTTACAGAAAGGGTATATCAATACAAACAGGTTGAAGAGTGTATTTGGTGTAGAGTCTCTGTACAAAATTTCAGCTCAAAAGCAATAACTTCGAAAATACTTATTTTTTTTTTATTTCGCTAGTTTATTAAATTGAAATCATAAAAAACGTGTCACCGCACTACGAGGGTCATTATCCATTATCTGTAGTGTGTCTGTGCGCCTAGAACACGCACATCACGCCGCCGCGCGCTAGTGCAGCGCCGTGATGTCGAAATAAAAAAATATTAAGCATTTTCAAAGTTAATGCTTTTGAGCTGAAATTTTGTACAGAGATTCTAGACCAGATACACTCTTCAACCCGTTTGTATTGATATACCCTTTCTGTAACACCCTGTATAATATACTAACCCCATTTGGTACTAATAAACGTTGTATAGCATCTGTATAGTTACAAAATGCTTTGTCTTCTTCTTTCGAAAGTCAAGTTACTGACGACTGAAAGAGAGAAATCGGTGTGTAACTATTCATATAATACGTTTATTAGTAAGGGGGTAATAATAAAGCTGAAGGGTTTGTTTGCTTTTTTTTCTTTGTTTGAACGCGCTAATCTTTGGAAATAACTTCTTCTATAATATAATATAATATCTTCTTCTTTGAAATAACTTTCGGATTTGAAAAAAAAAACTTTTTGCATTTGATAGCCTAATTTTTGGAAGACCATCGCGCTTGGACCCCTAGGAGCCGAGCAAATGGAAAAAATATAAGAAAAAACGCTAACCGAAAACGAAGTAATAGCGCGGGTAGGCGATGTGATATGACAATGGGTTGGGGGAACAAGAAAGGTCACGCGGACGAATTCGCGGGCAGAAGCTAGTAACATATAAAATAAAACCGTCTACAACATCTTAAATAAAGTCATTTGATAAATTATATAGAATAGAATATTTTTTATTTATACGTTCACATATAAATTACATAGAAGTTACATCATTACAAAGTTACATAATAATATTAATATTATGAAAAAATATTACACTATCCCTAAAATAAATCTATTGTATAACTTATATGTATTGGTATATATTGGTAATATGCTGTCCAAATGTTTTCATATTAAAGAAAAACCGTTGTTATAAGAGACGTAGACGTTTATTAAAGCTGTCATGACGTAATTTTCTGCAAGGATAATATTATATTCTAACTCCGAAATTGTCGCAGACAGGTTAAATACAATATGGGAAGGGAAATAGCATTTTACATAAACCAATATCGTTATGTTTTTCAGTGGTAATGGGAACAAAGTGGTGAAGGTTTTACCTTCAAGACTGAAAAAAAAGAATCATTTACTAGATTCTTACGAGCACAATCACGGGTCGCGTGTATATGTCAGGCATGTCCTGACTGATGTCCATCACCCCGCGTCTTAACCAAAACTGTCCGCCTATTCAGAACTCAAAACCGACCAAAATGCCTATTACTGCACTTTAGGCTCAGGTGGGCAGAAAAGAACTTGATTGATCGCGCGAGTATGTCACATTTATATAGGTAAAAGAGAAACCAGTCGCCTAGAAGTGGACGTAAGTTGTTTAATCAATCTTGGTAAGCAACTCGAAAATGTAGTCCAGCGTTGCTCATACTCGCTACAAAACATGTAACAGTTTTCTGTAAGTATAAGTACCTATAAGTCTAAACCCAATAATAAAAAAGCTATAATAATACCAGATCATTAAAAAACTACTTTAAAACAATACGTTGAAAAGTCACAATGCAATAAAAAGTCGCCGTGTAACTAAAAATTCCAACTTTCAAACTTATTCAATGATGGCAGCAGCGAAAATTCTCGCATTTTAGATGGCTTCATTTTTCAACAGCGTTCCAAACTTCCCCGGTCAGCTTGTCGCCTGAGCTATCGAGATCAGGAAAACAGATAGACGTGCTAACATTGTAACTTGTAACCACCGTTCACGAACAACTTGGCCGAACTGCGATAGGTACGTAGATGTACTCGTTAAACATTTATTCAAGCAAGTTTCGAGGTTTTGAATCAAACGAGCAGTTACCTACGATAATTTCTTAAGAGGAAATGCGGGTGGTCGTTTCTCCACAGAAACTCTCTCGCCTGTTTTTTAAAGAGTAATAAATTTTAACTTGTTATAAATTTCTACTTGTATGTTGATATGTTTTCCTTTTTGATGAAACATTATTTTTATAAGCAAGAAATGCAGATTTAAACCGCTGTCAACAGTGGCCTAGTGTACAAATTTGACAACTATTAATGAAAACATAAAACACAGTATACAGGGTGAATTTTTCAAGTGGGCGTGGATGGCCAAATCCGAAACTATGAGGACTAGCGAAAAGTACTGAAAGGAGTCGCGGGCTCGATTTTGATGAAAACTAAAACTGCATCATTGGATTTTTGAAAAATCAATATTTCTAGCCCGGAATCGAACCTGTTGATTTTGAAAAAAAAACCACACCTTGTATTATTACACCATTCGATAGTGTCGCTAATAAGGATCGAATTCTGGGAAGTAATGATATACGGCAAACTAAAGGAAAGAGCTCATTTTTAACAAAATACTTTTTTTTTCTTATGTTACCTACCTCATCATCATCTGCCTAGCCTTTTCCCAACTATGTTGGGGTCGGCTTCCATTCTAACCGGATGCAGCTGAATACCTCGGTATGTAAAGATGGTCACCCATCCACAGACCAACCGCGGCAAGCGTAGCTTTACCTGATGGATTGACCTGTGTGGCTGTTATTATTTAGCCGGGCCCGGGTTATGTTACCTACCTACTAAACCTTAACTGATTAATTGTTCAAAATGATGACCATTGTTTTCATTCGAGGTCTCAAGGATTGTACTGCATTCAGCATTGCAATATTATTGATTCCATTAGAATATTTTCCAAAGATCGTAATAGAAATTTGAATTTAGAACCTAATGTTGTGAAGGTGACTGCGCTGCGGGTGTGTTAATAAAAATGTATGAATACTCTAAAATAAGAAGCAGTTTATTAAAATTCAACATTTTCCTTAAGTTTGCCGTATGTCATTACTTCCCAGAATTTGATCCTTATTAGGGACACTATCGAATGGTGTAATAATACAGTATGTGTTTTTTTTTTTCAAAATCATCAGGTTCGATTCCTGGCTAGAAATATTGATTTTTCAAAAATCCAATGATGCAGTTTTGTTTTCATCAAAATCGAGACCGCGACCCCTTTGAGTACTTTTGGCTATTCCTCATAGTTTAGAATTTGGCCATCCACGCCCACTTGGAAAATTCACCCTGTATATCTTTCTTAATCAGTTTATGAAATATCTTTTAAATTGGTCCAATATTGGAGGAGGAAATAGGCGAGAGCCAAACCTCGAATTATGACTTTTTACTTAGGCTTTTTCAAAAGTCTCTCCGAACGCATTTCCTCCTAATGTGTCTTTTGTTTTGGTTATTTTTTCCCCAAAGAGTTAAGAAAAGTATACCTACCCACATCTCGCCAGATAATTATGTTTAGGCTCCATGCACCTATTACGGGGCGAACCAATTGCCATTAACCCAATACAAATCCAGACTAGTGGTATCGACTAGTCGTATTCAGTGATTCTCCTCCACATTTATTATGCACACAGCCAAAGTATGGAACTCTCTGCTAGCGTATGTGTACCCTTCCACGTATAATCCGTCATCCTTCAAAGCAAGAGCAAAATAGCATCTTCTGGGCTTGCTCGTTCCATCACAGACCTCATCCATCGCTGTCCACTAGGCGAGATCAAGGTCAAGAGCTGGACAATTTTGCAGTAAAAAAAATACTCCAAGCTCCCAATAACACTTTACCCCCCTGGGTTCGAACCCAGGACCTCGCGCATCAAGTTCTTTCTTGACCTATCTCATATTAAATTGGGATAGAATTAGTATCATGATCTTTAATTACCAGCACGTACAGAGACGTGCATAATTAAGCAATGATTCAACCGGACTAGATACAAAGGGCTTATATTATTGATCATACATAGCTGCTATAACGTTAATTTATTACCGTCGCTTCGTATTATCCACTATTGATAAACGGGTCAAGATAACCACACCCACTCAAGTGAATGACCGAGTCTAATTGCCATATAATTGTAACCAGAATCATGTCTATGGCATAATATACAGAATTCGAAGTTAATGCATATACATCCATCTATGTACAGTCAACAAAAGAGATTAGTATGCAGGATCGTCGGATATAGTTGAAGTTTAATAAGAAACCGATTCATGTTGTCGACTGAAATTTAATTTGATAAAAAAGCTGTTGGTTTTCTATTAATAAAATTAAATTTTATTCGAGAAAATCCATCGGTTTCTTATTAACTTCAACTATATCCGACGATCATGCATACTTATCTCTTTTGTTGACTGTACCTACGAACGTAATTAATTTCAAATTACTATCTTGATCTCCATCTTGTAGTTATCAGCCAATCAGTATCCAATACCAATTAATACCCTAGGAAACCTGATTCCTCAGAATATTGCCAAATTAAACAAATAATATTAATATGGAATAGATCGAATTTACACTGATATACTTTAATATTTAAAGCTATTTCTCGTAGCGGCATGATTTCTTGCATTTCGCAGTGTCTCTGCTCTTTAAACGTTATAAAAAGCTATGAAAAACAGCAAGATTAATTTACAAGTTCATTTAATCTTCTAACATAGTTCTTCTAATAAAGACATTAGCACGTTTTGTACCGCAACTTATTAGTAACAACATTATTTTCTGCGTAATTAATTTCAAATTACCATCTTGATCTCCATTTTGTAGTTATCAGCCAATCAGTATCCAGTATCATACCCCTAGGAAACCCGATTCATCGGAATATTGCCAAACTAAACAAATATAATTAAATTGGAATAGATCGAATTTACGCTGAAATACTTGAAGATTTAAAGTTACTATATAACTCATCAACAAAGTGAAATACTATACTGATTGAGAAACCGAAATCTTGTCGTGAACTATAAATTATTTGCTTTTAATATTGCTTCGTAATACTAGAGATTTGAAGTCTGTGTTTGCCTTTCTAGGTAAATAGCGTAGTTTGCTCCTGGAAAATACTCATTTCATTGATAATTTCTTAATCTTTAATATCATGTTTCATTAGTGATCTTTGCAATACATTTTAAGAAATGAATTAAAAAGAAATAATAAATATTTTCAATGTATTAAGTGATGTCTTGTTGAGTAGTTTTTCCTGTAATCATTTTAATAGTGTGTAACAGAGTGGGAGACGGAACACAGACTAACAAACTAAAGAATATTAATTGAAATTAATCTGTTGTTGTAACACTGCTGAAGAGGAAAATAACGGTTTTAATCACCGATAACGCCTATAAATATCAATTATTTCTTCCGAACATCCATTTGTTTTGACAGCCTCTTCCTGTGAGGAAAATTGGGAATATATTCATGACCCAAATGCGAAAACGTATTACTGTGTCTTCATGATGTACTATGTACCTTTGATGACCAAAACTCTGGTCTTGAATATTTAAAGGCTCTACAAAGAGTCTTTGGTCAACTGGACCCACTGCGTGAAGAAATCTGAGTATGACAAAATGTTCAACAAACATTTTCTATGAACTAAAATCAGAACAAACAAATTATATCCATAAAGGAAACTGCGGCTAAGACGAAGTGGGGCGCGCACTGGCCCAGAGTTATATTGCTTGCCGGCTCACTGCAATGATATGCCGGCCGCAAGCTACGCGGAATGCACAAACTATGCCCGGATGCTCAGTGGAATTTCTTCGCCTCGGGGAAGATATTTTAAGTATAAAAATGTCTTTGCGACTTCCTGCCGAGCAGATAATGTATGAAAAATAGGTTCATAAAACTGAGAACGAATTTATATGACCTAGACGTTTTTTTCTTGGAGTTCGTTGAGTAGTTTGAAATTGAAGTGCATCTGACAATTTGTTTTCAATTAAGGTCACTCTGATTTATTTTAAAACTTTACTATACTATTCAACCTACTACTGGCATAAACCACGTTTCGCATAGAAGATTGGTGTGCGGTAGTAATCACCATTCCTCTTCAATCCACTAATCACGGATTCTGGAATTCGCGTGTATTTCTTACGCATGCTATAAAGCTGATCGTAAGCTGACGTATTGCCTTAAAACAGCACCCCCATCTGCTCCCAAAGTAATCAACGCAGCTAATTTATGACGTAAACAGTCACAATTTCCCGTCGAGAACGGGTTTCCCCAGTTTTGCACCACAAAAGCAGTAAATTGCTTTAAAGCAACAACAGGGATTGTAACTGAGGCTGGATGCAGCGACTTCGTGATTCACGCAGTTTTGTTATCGATATTTACGGGCGAAGTTGTTTTGGCAAAGGATAAGTTATATGTACGGGGTGTTTGCACTTTCAGGTAGATAAACTGGAGAAGAGTGGGTGATCGTGTTCGTAAATGGTGTGCCATTACTGTCACTCGGAACGGTACTCGTGCCTCGAGGAAAAATAACACGACTTGAACGTAACTTTACGTTGCTAACATCCCTGTTAGCAACGTAATGTACATTGACAGTCCATTGGGTTTTTCTATTAAGGAAAATATTGTAGGTTATTATGTTTATTGAGAAAATATATAATTGGGAACTTCTTTATTTTACATGAATAAATATCTAAGTAATATATAGGTTTATTTGTAATTGATATACGTGCTTACAAAAATATCAATTAAGCGCTGATGTTTAAATACTATTTTTTATCTGAGGCATAAATATTGCGGTTTGAAATAATTTCCGCACAAAAGCTGTGAAACCGCAATCTTTATTCCTCAGATAAAAAATATCTGACTATTGAAAAATGCTGACATACGGTGCTGAAACGTGGACACTGACGGTCAGGCTGGTCCACAAATTCAAGGTCGCTCAGCGCGCTATGGAGCGAGCTATGCCCGAGCATAGGTCGCTCCATAGCGCGCTGCGCGATTCCTAATTTTATCCTTCAAAGAGACTCCGAAGTCTCTTTGAAGGATAAATATAGGAATGAAATTATCCGGAAAAGAACTGGAGTTACCGACATAGCTTGCAGAGTAAGCAAACTGAAGTGGCAGTGGGCTGGCCATGTCTGTCGAAGGACCGATGGCCGGTGGAGCAGAGGAGTCCTGGAGTGGAGACCGCGTACCGGCAAGCGTAGTGTGGGACGCCCCCCAGCTAGATGGACGGACGACCTAAAGAAGGTGGCTGGGACAGACTGGAAACGGAAAGCGGAGGACAGGGTGTTGTGGCGCAGTCTGGGAGAGGCCTATGTCCAGCAGTGGACTGCGATAGGCTGAGTTGATCGATTGATTGATTGAAAAATCAGGCCTTATCTACTCAAATAAAGCATTAAAAAATAAACAAAATCACAATCACGGGCATAGAAAAGAAATAAAAAATAAATATTTTTCGGGCAAACTGCCTAACCGAATAGTTTGTCATTTTAAACACTATACATTTTATATTGTAACTTTCTGAATTATTTGGCGTGAATGCTCATAATTAAAGGCCCCGTTCGAGTCTTATACTCGAGGAAATATCCACGTGAGCAAAGCCGAAGTGTTTCAGTAAAATCTTGCTACTGAAACACTTTCTTCATTAATATAATACAGTCAGAATTTTAGTGGAACTATAGCAACACAGGAATAAATAATTAGTTAGTAAAATACGTATCTACATAAGTATTTGTTCTTCGATAGTTAACTAGATGGGTGGAAAGTGGTTACAAGGAAAACTAGTCCTAATTGTAACATGGGTCTTCTTATCACGGCCTTCCGAGTCAAGGCAGCTTAACATAAAGTCATTTGGGGATCAAACAACAAAGAGATCCCTTTGATATATTTTTTTGTAGAATAATAAGGAGATTCTTTTTCGCTTAAGGGGGAAGTACAAGGGTAACCCATGAAATTCATTTTGTTTTACGTTTTTTGCAATTTGCAAGCCAGGTTATATGTTAAACAAAATATGATTCGCGACCGTAACAAGTATGTATTTACAGAATAATCTTTATTAAAATCATCAAGTTCGTATAACTCTATTGAATGACTATTTTATGAAATATCAATCAATAGGGTTATAAACATGGATTTATTCTATGTTATGTGTGTGTGCCTTCAGTTTTTTAATTCCATCAATGCTAATATTGAAGTAAATGGAGATAATTCATTTTCAACCGTAGATATTCTCAAACTTGTTGTAGGATATAATCAACGTGTTCCGTTTGCCATTTGCCTGTGATTTGTGGGGGCGGACTTTAATACATACTTTTGGAAAGGAATTATGTGTGGGCGCTTCTATATACCCAATAGACAAATTTTATTTATTTGATTTTATAGGTCAATCTTTTTGGTCACCTAAATGTCGTATTTTTTTCGTATCATTCATTATATCACTTTTCTTTATTACAAAAATCTGGAACATAAATACCTTTTATTAACAAAAATTCATACCTCCTTCCACACAAAAAAATAATTTATACAATCAACATGCGCTACTGTTTCGTTGTTTTGAACCACTAAGAGCATAAAACAGAACAATTTTATCTCATAACAAGTTTCAATGGCGGCGCCCTCGGGACTGTGGTCCGCATAAACTTACAAACGACACACAACTTTACCCGCTGAGGGAGTGACCCGCTCCACTTTTAATACTACATTTACAAAATCCACTACACATCATACCTATGTACACTTCTCGAAAGATTTGCAACGGAGAAATGGTTCAGAACTTCACAAGTAAATTAATTCCGCTTCGACTGTAAGGGAAATGAGAATTCTAGGAATTGCAAACGTAAGTAGAAATAGTAGCTTATAAAAAATTACTTTCTTTTGGGTTTTGAAAGGTGTGGCAAGATATTTGACTGCATTTTTTAATAAAAAGTTAACCGGTCAAGCGTCGCGGTTCGCCGATCGGCGACGAAACAATAGAAAACCAATTGTGTCTCATTAGCGGCGCTTGACAGACAAAAATAAGATGCTGTATGTTGCTTCAAAGAAGAAAATGAACAATATTATGATATCTTAACGTACAGTTCATGTCAGTGATGAAAAACTCGAACATTATAGGTACATAACAATTCATCCAATGTCAAAATGCATGTATATAGATGTTGTCTATCAACTGTGAAGTTGACTCTGGCTATCCTAACTAATATTATAAACGCGAAAGTGAGTTTGCATGAAATTTGGCACATGGGTAGACCATGACCTGGGTTAGGACATAGGATACTTATCATCTTGAACCGCAGACAAAGTCGCACGCAACAGCTAATAAACAATATTTATACTCATCGCCAGCAAGCCAGTTATGTATTCTTTCAGTGGTCCATACACCACCGTTCCATTATACACTCATCATTGGAGCTTCATTATGAAACAATCGAAACAATCATCGCACAAACATGTGTATTGTTTGATCATTAACATATCATTTGTCGCTGATGCAGTCGCTGCATTGTACGGTAACAAAAGACTGAATTATGTCATTAATGATAATAAGGCGGACGGAGATGGCGGTAATGTCCTTGCTTCCTCGCCACAGCATCGCACTACTGCAGTTCATTAACAGAATGAATGCTCTGTATATCCTTTGTAGCAGCGTAAATGAAAAGAGACCACTGCGACAGGCTAAGCCATGTGTTACCAAAATATATTTTTAAATATGTCCAAAATACTTGCAATGCTAAAGTATGTGTCTATTTATTTAAACAATAGAAGGGCTCGTTGCTAAATAATAACAACCGCACGGGTCGATTGAGTGCTTGGCCAGACTGGCAGCGCGGGCACGGGGCGGGCGCGGCGCGGCATACTCAAACATAAGAACTTAATTTGAGTGTCCATTGTGGGAACGTGGGCGCGGTGAGCGGCGCGGGCTGCTCGGCGCTGGGAACGCGCGGGCAACTCACGCCATAGCTCGTTCATACAAGTGGCCGCAGTAGGTGCGCGGGCGGCCCGCGCGGGGATCAGGGTTCTCAACTAGTTCGAACTTTTCCTAGTAAAAATAAGTCTTCTTCATCCATATTATATTTTGACAAACACTGGACACGACAACACGCAGAACGCAGCCACGCTCGACTGCGGACAGGCAGATCGCGCGTTCCCGCACCCGCGCCCTCCCTGCACCCGCGCTGCCAGTATGTCCAAATACAGGTTAACCCACGCTTCCCGCAGTTGGTTCGTAGATGGGTGACCATCCATTACATATCAAGACCCTCAGTGTCTCGGAAAGCACATTAAGCCGTTGGTCCCGCCTGTCATTCGTAGATCTTTGACAGTCGTTACGGGTAGTCAGAAGCCCAAAAGTCTGACCTGACAACCAGTCTTACTAATGGGTATCGTGTTACCGAGTAACTGGGTTGTGGAGGTCAGATAGGCAGACCCTCCATGTAAAATACTGGTAGTCAGCTGCATCTGGTTAGACTGGAAGCCGATCCCAACACAGTTGGGAAAAGGCTAGCCAAACTGATATTTTATATTCTTTAAACAATAGGTTCTTAATGCTTCTAGTTAAATGAGGCAATTGCGGCCAGTTTTAATATACAGGTGCCAACCAAACGTTGTTCACCAAAATTTACTTTGATTACATTTTCATATAGTGTGCATTCTACCTCCACGCGACACACTGCTCGTATTTAGCAGCTGCTAACTAGAGTAACTCAACAAGGCGGGCTTAATGTGCTTCGTTTGTTAAATTAAATTAAAATATTCTAAAATAACGAACAAATTATTTTAAATAAATAATTTTATTTGATTATTTGAACAATTATTTACGTAAGAGTTAGTTTAGGCGGCATCAGTCAAATAATTTCTATATCAATCATCGATATAAAAATCGTTGATCAATGACAAAAAGATGACATAAACTGAAGTTTTTAGTAAAACACGATTCAAATGTTCATGAATATCAATAAAATAAAATAAAATACATAAAATATGAACAACTCAGTTGTATTTCACGCTCAACGAACACTGGTCGTACCATTAGATTGATCGAGGAACATATACAAACGAATTTGTAACGAAAATTAATGCACAAATTAGTCTAAAAACTTTTGAAAACCCCGTCCACCCAACTAGGCATTGAACATATTTTAGTTGGACATCTCTGGAAAATAAGTAAATTTCAACACCACTTAAAATTTTGGGTACCACCAAATTGCGGCTGTAAGTATCCGCCCTATTAACTTTGCACTCACACTTTTTGTTTTAATGTGTACTACTGTTTACAAATTATAGTAACGACTTGCTGGGAACTGGGAATGTTTGCTGGGAAACATTTAACAGACATAATTAGTAACATTTGTAGGTTTGTGGTGTCCTTTGTTTATTTCTGTTTGTAATTATTAAATTCAAATCATGGCCGTGTTCGTACCTTTTTCTTGGAATTTACTTACACCAACGTTTTTCTAATTAAATGCCACTATCTAAAGCAAAAAAGGTGGTTTACTTTATGTTATTGATTAGTCAGTTAATTTTGGGTGTGGTACATGTTAGAACCTTTACCTAGTACCTTTTTTCTGATATCACACAAACGCTTCCGAAAAAAGAAAGAGCTTCCGGCTTCTTAGCTAACAATGGTTATTTACGAAGCTTAATGCTGACTCCATAGAGCTCTGGTCATTTAATAAATTGGTTCCATTATCAGACATAGCCGGGCTCGAAAGCGCAGCGATTTGTTTGCAAACTTTTTGATTCCAGCTGAACAATGGACGTCCGTTTAAAACGTGGCGATCGATGCACTTTTATAAATTAACTTGACTTTATGAAAATTACTTTCATGTTCAAACTGAAATGGAATAATTGCTACCAAAATTCTGTCGATCCAACTGCAACATGTATTTGCATGTAAATTAACTTTGTACGTCAACATAAATAGGTACTTGGTTTGGCAATATTAAATCAATGTGTTGTTGTAACACGCAACGGCCTAATTGTAATGTTTACTGCAAAATGTAATGATAACATCACTAATATCAAATTCCCTAACTAGCAGTACAAAACGAAACAGCAGCTACACTACTGCCTCTAACGTTTGCAGCAAAAACTTAGAAGCTAACATGCAAGGGTAATTATAATCAAGGCTGAAAAGTTTAAAAAACCGTAGAAATCTTTGAGTTAAAACCGTAGCCGTTCACCACACCACGTCACTTTACTAAAACCACACCCCGGACACTCCATACAACGCTCGCAAAATAATTACCTACTACTACTACATTAAAAAATGACGTTTGTATACGTATGAACGTGTGCGTGAGGTACTTGTGTTTGCGAGCACTCTTGTTAAAGAACTGCGACGAATACGCCGAAGTGCGGGGTGAGGTGCGGTAACTTATGTTAGTGCGGGGAAGGGAGTGTCCTTTCTGTACGTAGTACTTTAAGTATTCTGTGCTAAAACTGTGCGGAAAAACATCCCTTCGATACTTTTAAACCAGGAACACAGTACAAAGTGTGTGCGTCCCACAATGGACCGTGACCGGTCGAGTCCCGCAAGCTCGTTTAGAATATTTTGCAGGCGCCTGCCCGCTATGCATGACGTGACATAGCTGGAACTGACGTAGGTGGCTTGCAGGCTAACAGCTTTTGTTACACAAAAGCCTTGTTATTATGGTACTCCTATATCAAATCTCAATATGGATGCTTTTGTTATTATTTCTATCGTACTTTTCTAAAGAGAAAAGATTAGATTTTTTATTTGTTTGTTTACGCTTTCATGTTGAAACGGCTGAACGGATTTGGATGAAATTTGGCACATGGGTAGACCATAATCTGGATTAGGACATAGGATATTTTTCATCTTGGATCGCAGACGAAGTCGCGGGTAACAAAACAACTAATAAACAATATTTTTGCTCATCGCGAAGCCAGTTATGTATTCGTTGAGTCGTCCATACACCGTTCCATTATACGCTCGTCATTGGAGCTTCATTATGAAACATCGCTATATTCCTACGAGCTCGAGACTTATGCGGGAAAAACTGCGGAACGCAGCCAGTACAGTATATAATGGTTACATGTTACAAGGTAATATTTTTATCCAAACATTTGAAAGGTTGGGTTAATTGGATTAAATAACCATAATATGACGTTGAACCACGTAGATACTATATAGCAAATATCCAACAAACTAAATACCTGAAGGTAGAAAATAGTAGTAATTATCAAAGCATTATGTACTCACATCACGTATCATCTGAAAGCTTCTAGTATTAGCCTTTTATCGAGACTTAAAACCTATCGAATTCTATAAATTCTTCAAAACGTGTGACAGCCTTTTAATAATCTGGGCTAGCAGTTGAAAACACTACTTCAATATACATAAGTTCTTTGTAACATAATATTAAATTTTATACTCTATATTAAAGTGTCTGTTTGTAATGTCAAAATAACAGCTTCTTATACGGTATTTATAACAAAAAAACATTTTTTAACATTTTTGTATGTCTGTCTGTTTGTCTTTTGTGCTAATCTCCGAAACGGCTACACCGATTTTGACGGGACTTTCACTGGCAGATAGCTGATGTTATAAGGAGTAACTTAGGCTTAGGCTTTTATTTTAGAAAAAGAATTAGGGTACCGCGTAAAAAAAATCCATGATATCCAATATGCACGCGAACGAAGTCACGGGCACAGCTAGTGTGAAATATAGCGACGCTGAAAAATGTAACGAAATTGTGCACAAAGATAACTCTAAGAGTGTCGTAATTTGAAAGTTGAAGTATTTCAAATCCTTTGAACAACACGTACTTCGTTATTACATTGAAAATTCGATACGAAAATGAAATTTCTATGTTATTACAGCTGAAGGATTTGTACAGAAGCTTTATAAAAAAATAAGATTTGTTAAAAAAATACGTAGCTCATGAGCAGAATTAAATTTTAATGGGATCAAATTAGGCGTTGACTCATTTATTACGTGATGAAAGTTAATTTAAACAATTTACATTACTTAGCAAATACATGATGAAATTGTTTACACTTAGGTACTTGCACATAACTCTCTACTCAATTAAATTACAATTATGTTAACCCATTTGTTAACATAATAAATTGAAGTATAGTCGACCTCGTTATTGCTTTATCATGTTTGCCAACAATTCCCACTAAATTGAAATGAAACTAAGGTTGAAACTATATCTTGTGCGGGATTTACACTAGGTCGATTTTCGCCATGCGACTGGTCGCTTACCAAATCGCCTCACAAGACGAATCGCCACCCCATTTACACAGGTCGATGAAAATCGCAAGTGATTAGTTCATTTTGCATCAAAATGTCGACCTTCAAGCGGCGGGCAATCGCCTTTGACTGAGCATTTTCATGGTCGATTTTAGTCACCCGCCGCATGCGACCTGTCGCACGACAAAAGTCGAAACCTAGTCTACTTTCTACGAATCGTCACATAGATAAAAATACCTTATTGTTTTATAATGTGCAAGTGACATTCAATCTTAGGGTGATAAAACAGTTTAGACGTCGACTATTCCAACCGTCTGTCAATTTATAAAGAACCAAAAGCTAAACAGCATCAGCAGTGAGAGCAGCGGTGGCCCAGTGGTAACGGCCGCGACTTACGAGTTGTAGGTCGTAGGTCAAACCCAGACAGGCGTTTTCATCATCGTCATTTCAGCCGAAAGACGTCCACTGCTGGACATAGGCCTCCCCAAGCACTTCGACCGGTTCTGTGCTTTCCGCATCCAGCGGGTTCCTGAGGCCTTCACAAGGTCGTCAACAGGCGCTTTTCTAAG
The DNA here is from genome assembly GCA_945859645.1 of Amphipoea oculea. Classification (NCBI taxonomy): domain Eukaryota; kingdom Metazoa; phylum Arthropoda; class Insecta; order Lepidoptera; family Noctuidae; genus Amphipoea; species Amphipoea oculea. The sequence continues at coordinate 12,053,931 of OX243876.1, forward strand.
TGTATTTTTTTTATCACCACCACTCTCAATACTGTGAAGAAATTGAAGGATAACATCGTGAGGAAACCGGTCCTAAACCAAAAATTAGAAGACATGTGACATCTACCAACTCGCACTGGGTCCGCGTGATGGATCTCACCGAGAGGAGGCCTGTGTCCTAGCAGGTGGTATCATTATAGGCTGATTATGTAAAAGCTAAACTGAACCCAAAATGCTTTTTAAAGAAAATCTGGTTTAAATACTAATGTAATTACTACAGGGGGAATTTTTAATCTCCTCATTATGAGTAAGGGCCACTGAGATTAAGAGAGAGAATTATGAGATTAGACGGCAGAATACGGTAAATTATAACCACCGGTAACAAAGTAAAAGCACAATCATTTTTGTTTATTTATTACACGGATTTGTGGTTCGTGTATTTTATTTTATCCCTCTGGTAGAAAGTTTTTGTAAGTAGCCGACACAAACACAACGTCAACTGTTTGCCGCGCCGACGAAATCGTAAAAGTTTATTGGAAGAGATGGATTTCTGGCGAACAATCTGTCACTGCATACAAGTGTACGTGTGATATGTTACTATATAAACCCCCAAAGCCATCTATCCGAATGAAAGCAAACGCGTTTTATATTTCTTGTGGGGTTTCATCATCATCATCATTTCAGCCGAAAGACGCGAAAAAGTTCAGATACAAACAAGACAAATAACACCAAGCAATCTAAATAGATTTAATAATAACTTAATTAGTAAGTTAAGTGTACCAGGCCATATTAAAAACAATGTAAATGAATTATATGAGGAGTTCTTTTCTATAGTGCGCACCGAATTCAATAACACTTTTAAAAAGAAAACTAAAACTATTTGCAAAACTTTTTTGTTCAGTGACTGGGCAACTAAGGGTATTAGAAAAGGTAGGGAAAAATTGTTTGAGCTGTATGGCCTTAAGCCTTATATTAACTCTGAAACTTTTAATAAATATGTTGCTACCTACTCTAAAACTTTTAAAAATACCTGCAAGATAGCTAAAGCCTTGTATATTAGCAACAAGATCAAATCAGCCGATAATAAAATAAAGACGGTTTGGAAAATTATTAATGACGAGACTAACCGGAATAAAAGACATAATAATGATTTCACACTAGAGACTTCGCGTGGTCTCATAAGCACTAACAAAGAAGTTGCTCAAGAATTTGTAAATTTCTTTACCAGTATCCCACATAAAACTACTGAAGTCTTAAATTCCTCGCCCTTGCGTTCTATTGATTTATTAAGAGCAAACGTTTCATCCTGCCAGATTGAATTTAAATTCAAGCATATAAACCCCATAATAGTAATAAAAGCTTTCAAGCAAATCAAGATCAAACTAACCGAAGATCTATGGGGAATGTCTATCAAAGTTTGTACCTCCATTATTGAGACTATAGCGCCGTACTTAGCCTTAATATTTAATTTGTGTGTAGATCAAGGAGTCTTCCCGGATCTAATGAAATACAGTAAGGTAATACCACTTTTCAAATCGGGGGACAGTAAAGATACCAATAATTATAGACCCGTATCCGTGTTACCGGTTTTCAGCAAGGTCTTTGAAAAGGTGATGCTGAACCAAATGCTCAATCATTTTAACACCAATAAAATACTACACGACCAACAGTATGGTTTCACCAAGGGACGTTGTACGACTGATGCCGGTGTCACCTTATTAAAACACATATTTACGGCGTGGGAAGAGTCTCAAGACGCCATAGGAATTTTTTGTGACCTCTCCAAGGCTTTTGATTGCGTCGACCACGAAACCTTACTCTTAAAACTTGAACATTACGGACTTGGAAAACTTGCGCTCAGTTTAGTAAAATCTTATTTAAATGATAGACAACAGCAAGTTCAAATAAATGGTGTCAATTCACTCGGTTTAAAAGTAAAAATGGGTGTACCACAAGGCTCGATATTAGGTCCTTTCCTCTTTTTAGTATATATTAATGACCTACCCCATTTGTTAAAAACCCACCCTCAAATGGTGTTATTTGCTGATGATACTTCCTTGATTTTTAAAATTAATAGACGTGCATCAAATCTTGACGACGTAAATAACGCCCTACAGCAGATCCAAAATTGGTTCACTGCTAATAATTTAGTGTTAAATGGGAAAAAAACCAAGTGCATAAGATTTTCTTTACCAAATGTCAAAAGTAGTAATTGTGAGATAGTACTGAATCAAGAGAAACTCGAATTCGTCGATGAAACTGTTTTCCTGGGGATCACGCTCGACTCAAGGCTTCAATGGGGTCCTCATTTAACATCCCTTGCAGGACGGCTAAGTTCAGCAGCATATGCTGTGAGAAAAATCCGTCAATTTACTGATGTTGATACCGCGAGACTAGTCTATTTTAGTTACTTTCATAGTATAATGTCGTACGGTATTTTACTATGGGGACGGGCTGCAGACATCGAGTCTATTTTTATTCTGCAGAAAAGAGCCATCAGAGCCATATATAATCTCCGCCGGCGTGACTCTCTAAGGAAACTGTTTAAAGATATTAACATCATGACGGTACCTTGTCAATATATCTATGAAAATATCATGTACGTAAGGAAAAACCTACATCTTTTTAGTAAAAGAGGTGAAAGACACAATTATATCACTAGAAATAGGGACCAATTAGTTCAACCAGGTTTCAGGCTGGCTAAAGTAGACTCATCTTTCATGGGCTACTGTTTAAAATGTTACAATAAAATACCTACCCACATACTTGAACTGAATGAAACGAAATTTAAATCTTGTATAAAACGCACACTATGCAGCCAGGCATATTATAAATTGGGGGATTACATCACTGATAGAAATGCGTGGCTAAATGCTGGTCCTGCTCCATAAGGACGCACAAATAAATTGATTAGCATTCGAAAATACTGTTGGAGCTGCTGAAGATTGTAAAATACTACTTTTGCATTATATAAATTCAATCTCTTAGTATTGTATAATTGCATAACACATGTGTGAGTACTATGTACATACTATAAAGCTACCATTTACTGGGTACGTCTTTCATTGACTTGAATGTGCTCTGGCGGCTGAGAGTATGTCATGCTCACTCAAATGTCTCGCTGATGGTGGCGCATGTGTTGGATCATTTAGCTCCCTTCAAAATGGTTGAGCTGAATGGTGCTAATACATGCGTCATGTTCGTGAACGGGCGCCGTCAGTAGGGACTGGTCATCTCTTTGCTGCCACGGCTTATTTTAATTTAATTTTTTAATTGTTTTTTTTTCTCATCTTTTCATTATGGACGCTTTTAACGTTCTGCATCGTTCTCACATGTATAATTTTTAGCATGAATGATGTAACCAAGACTTTGTAACCATATTATTCTGATTTAAAAGAGTGTCCATGGAGTTTCTTGCCCGTTCTTCTCCATAGGTACCTACGCTTTGGAATGGGCAACTAGCTTCATCTTTCTGACTGACCGACCCCTTGACAATTCAAAAGTGCCTGTAATTGGTTTAATTGAAATAAATGCTTTGAGTTTGAGTTTGAGACGCGTCCACTGCTGGACATGGGCCTCCTTGCGGGGTTTATTTTAAAATATTACCTGATTTCACTCACCACTTGCGGAGGAATGATGTGTTTGCAGACATTTTTTGCTGATGCAACCATGTGCAATTCGGATTTCCAATCCTTTTTCAAAACTAACTATACAGGGTGGCAGGGACATCGATGCGCAATTTTTTTTTTTTATGGATGGGAAATCATCAAATGACCCCTCCCGCTCTGGGTGGAGCGGAAGGGAGTGTCAGACTCTTACTGACTAAAACCCATCCGTGTTCCTTCCTTAGCCCTTTATGTTCCGGGGTAGCGGTAACCCTTTCGGACAATCCCGCACCCCCGGCAGGCTTCGGCCCTGGCAGGCCCCTTCCTTTTTGCTGACATCTCTTTGAGGCGCGCGTGGCGTCCGGCACGGGCCTGGTCCTGAACGGACGGTGAGCTACCCATTACTCTCCGTGGCTCTAGTGACCGGGAGTCGTCACGCGGCTCCCGACGTCCGGAGCGCCTCCCGCGGCGACTGGGACGTGAGACTCTCTCCCTCAGCCATCCCGCCACCTCCTTCGCTAGCATGACTGTTTCGCAGAAGGAGGTGACTGCCTCCCACTCCCTCTCGCCCCGGACCATGGCTTGAACCAGAGCCGGACGCGAGAGGTCGCCGCCGCTGCCGATCGCCTCTACGAGGGCATGGCGGTGCTCCGCCCAAGCGGGGCAGACCTCCACTGTGTGCTCCACCGTATCCTCTGGGCGATCCTCGCAATGGTGACACCCGGGCGGGCGATGCGCACATTTTAGATCTAGCGTAGAAATTCCTAGTTGGAAAACTTTCAACATAAAGGGTTTCAGAATCGTGTACTGAAACCATGGTAACAGTTCACGTCGATGTGACTTGTACCTACGGCGAAAATCCAGTAACTTCTCCAAAAATGAGTAACAATATAAACAACAAAATCGTCAAACAACCACGTACTCAAATCTATTCATGTCCTTCGTACATCTATTGGCAGGAGCGGCAGGAGCGTATCTATAGTACCGAGCCTTTGTTATTCAGGGTAGGTGATAACACTTACTTGGGCGCATCAGCCTATGAGCACTTCGCCACGTATTCGGATCACGGCTCTCACATAAACTTTCATGGGTAACTTATTGCGTATTTGTGTCGAAAACCAATTACCTACACAGGATTTCGTATCCCTACTTCTACGTGAAAAAAGAGGCGACAGCGTGAATTTTAACTTGCCAAATTAATATCGGTTCGTGCGATCCCAGTTTTTGCAAATCGTTTCAGAGTGTCAGTTGTTATTAATATTGAAGGTAAAATTCACATTAAAAGCTGAAAAGTGTAACCCAGCAGGACCTGATCTAATATGCAAATTAAATATACCTAAAGATAATAACCGCGCCTGAAACAACCTCCTGTTCAAAAAAAACAAACCTACTTTAACGATTCAATATTCCAGACATTCAACAAAGACCTTTTCTGCTCGCTTGCAAGTGTGATACATATAAACTAAAGAGGTGTCCACTAGGAATGCCTAATGAGATGTATATGTGTATTTGTGAACACATTGTCCGGCCGCCGGACCGCCGCCGCGCCGTACCTAACGGCGCAGTAAACTCGCCCGGCATCGTGTAAGGTGAGGGACGACCCCCGCGACACCTAGAGAACATCCTCTAAGTAGGTGCTTAAAATTCATAAGCCGAGTTCTCTGTCTTCTTGAAAATATTTATGTTTTGGCAATAAAAAGCCAGATTATTGCCGTTTTAATAGATTTAGGCATTGAACTATGGTTTGAATTTGCAAATTCGAATTGATTATTATAAAAATAAAAGTTAAATAAGGATTGTCTTGGGTGCTAAGAAATCGGAAAATTATTATTTTTGCAGATGGACATATCCATAACCGAGTTTACTTCATAAAGTAACAAAACTATGTGCTAAGAAGACACCAAAGACAAACCTGCATTGAACTGCAAATTGTATGACAAATAAATGAACATTAAACACAGTACGGGAACTCAATCATTGTCATTTAGGACACTTAGACATACACGATGTCTTCTAGCCTGCAATTATGGAGACTGACAAATTATAGCTTCACGAAAGCCATGCAATTTGCGTAGACACCATCAAACATGCATATATTAGGTCCTTACATATGAAATTGGCGTTTTTCGTACTGGCCACTTTAATCACGAATTTCTCCTCTTTGGTAAGGAATTCCAAATTCAAATTTGTACAGCTATTTACTCATGTATTTGTGCTTCGATGACCGTCATTCATTTGTTTTTTTTCTTCTGTTTTTTCTGTTTGCGTCACTCATTTTACAAAATGGAAAATTTAAAATATCGCATTATTTACGAGTACGAGTTCCGCCGTGGCACTAGTGCTGCGGAAACGACTCGAAGGGTGAATGATGTGTATGGCGGTCATGTTGCAAAAGAAAACACAGTTCGTTTTTGGTTCCAACGTTTTCGTTCTGGAAATTTCGACCTGCAGAACAAGCCCCGTGGACGGCCTGAGACCCAAGTTGATAATGGAGAATTGAAGGCTATTGTGGAAGCGGACCCATCGCAAACCACGTCCGAGTTAGCTGCAGGCTTCGATGTTAGTGATAAAACTGTTTTAATTCACTTGAAGCAAATTGGGAAGATTAAAAAGCTTGAAAGGTGGGTACCTCACGAATTGACTGAAGCAAACCGGCAAACGCGCGTCGACTGCTGCGTTACATTACTGAACCGGCACAACAATGAAGGTATTTTAAACCGAATCATTACCTGTGATGAAAAATGGATTCTTTACGATAATCGGAAGCGCTCAGCGCAATGGTTGGATCCTGGCCAGCCAGCCAAATCCTGCCCCAAGCGAAAATTAACCCCAAAAAAGTTACTTGTAAGCGTTTGGTGGACTAGTGCCGGTATTGTTCATTACAGTTTTCTCAAATCTGGCCAGACTATTACAGCTGATGTCTATTGTCAGCAATTACAAACCATGATGGAAAAGCTAGCGGCTAAACAACCAAGGCTGGTCAATCGCTCCACGCCACTGCTGCTTCACGACAACGCCAGACCACACACTGCGCAACAGACGGCTACCAAATTAGAAGAGCTTGAATTGGAATGTCTTAGACATCCTCCGTACTCCCCGGACCTTGCTCCAACAGATTACCATTTTTTTCGCAATTTGGATAACTTTTTGCAAGGGAAAAAATTCAACTCCGATGGGGCAGTCCAAATCGCCTTCAAAGATTTTATTGATTCCCGTCCGACTGGTTTTTTTAGTAAAGGGATCAATGAACTACCTATAAGATGGCAAAAGTGCATTGAAAACAATGGTTCATACTTTGATTAATTAAATATATTATATTAAAAAATATTCGACTTTTTGTTCCTTCCATACAAAACGCCAATTTCATATGTAAGGACCTAATATTAACGGTATTTTGCACCAGTTGCATAGGTAATTAGGATTAGATTTATATACCTATTATTTGAGATTTATATATTATTTTAGATTTATATGTTTTTCAAAAAGTAAAAATATCACCTTAAATTAAAATCGAGCATATACTTAGTCTAATTACTATAAAGATCTAAGTTACTTAAGTAATTAATAGTTAACCCTTTTTTTCTCTTTTGTATTAGGCTTATGAAAATAAATTAAGTATATATATACTCATAAGCTTCATATTTCATCTCATATTTGATACAATAATAAAAGATTGATCCCTTACACAACGGCTGAAGTAAGTCTAAGAAGGGCCCAAACTTATCAATCCCGACTTCCCTAGGGTGACATATAAAAAAAATATTGTGTTGGCTTTGAGTTTACAGTGTAAAGTTGTTAACCCGCAGTTTACGACCACCATAACCTTTTCCCTTTACCAAATTTACTGCTGACACACAAAATAAGTCTATGATAATATATTCTGTACTCCCTTCCCTTTCGAAACAACATTGACATTGAGAAATACGAATACTTTCTACGTTAAAGGCACAAATTTTAGGGAGAAAAGTACTTTCACCACAAGTCCTAAATATATAAAGAGAGAAGCTTTTAAAATAGCCTAGCTATAGGTACATAAAATGGCTAAGTGCGTGCCTGCTATTAAATTGCCTTTTACCTGACTAATTAAAAACCCATTTAGACCTTTATTTTGAATCGCGAATACAGTATTCTATTTCGTTTAGTGAGGTTAAATGCTTTTAGAAGTAAAAGTGGGTATTGAAAGAAAAAGCCTTTTTGATAAATTGGAGTTGTGTTAAATAGGAACCAACTAGTGAATTGGTAAAACAAAATGTTTCATTTAGGTTCTATTTATTTACTTTATTTAACTAAATACATATACCTACATTATATTTTTAAATATTAAAATATAAAAAAAAACATTTAAAAATATAAAAAAATAGTAGCCCACCGGTATCGGGAACAGGGCCCAAGCTACCGGCGGTCAGGGCTCCAGAGAGAGGAACTTTCTTACAGCTGTGTCCAGAGGCACCGCTTTCTGGATCAAGCCCTTGATCCAGCTGCCCAACGAGAGCCTCCTCAGGTGTTGGTCGAGGCTCGAGCTCGAGGTTATTTATTTATTTATTAAGGTACACCAACAGCTTCTATGTTTAATATATCTTAAGTACTTATAGATCGCAATAAACTTGGTCTTACACAGTCGCCAATTATAGGTTTGCCAGCAATCTCAGACATAAGTCAGCTTAGTTAGGTTTTATGCAGCGTACTTGGAACATTTGTTTAACAATTCTACTTCTTAATACAGTAAAAAAATCCAAAGCACAGGTTGACATGTCTCTCTAAAGATGCACAAACTTTTTTCAGAATTATTATTATTCTCGTCGCCTAAAACAAAAGCAAATAAAGAACTAACTTTGTCTCACAATTACACTTTGTAATAAAATACAGATAACACGTACAAACGTAACACAGAACAAAGAATGCTTTATACTATCTTGCAATACAATTTATCTTGAATTCTCTTATAACGATGTGAAAATGCACAAGTAATTTCCTAACAAAAGAACTGCATACAACTTTGATAGGATGCATTTCTGACGAGTGTATTTTAATATTATCTTACAACAATGTCTACTAAAACTTACGCAATAGCACTCTGACTTGTAAACCACACAAAATGAAATATTAATACCGCAAAAAAAAATTCTTAAATACAAAGTCCTCTAACAAAATTAAAGTTCAGTTCTTTTGACCAAACATACGATGTAGTCACATACTATGTACCTACATTGCTCTAGAACCGTCGTAACATTTCCTTGATCCCTCGAAAACTGTAGGTCAGCTGACCGGCCGGATCGAATGACATCCTCGCCATTACCACAGGACCAAAGTGAGAGGTTTCAATTGGCCCACATCCAACACGTATTGGATTCGGTCCAAGTCACGCGGCCTCTTATTTGCAGAGTACCATTAGCAGATTTTAACACATATTTATTTCATCTCGAAATTATGAGATGTATCCTCGTAATTCTTACAAGTATAAGTATCCAAGATATTGATGCTATATTGGAGGGTATTTTCTTTCCTATAGCGATATTATTGTTTGATGTACATATCATTGTGTCATCATATTTACCTGTATTTTGAGACGTGATACATGTCAAATGCTTCAGGGTTATGTAAGCCTTCTCCATTGAATAACATAGCAAACAATATCTACCTACAAAACCACCCGAGACGATTTCAAATCGTTCAGTTTCATCGCTCATCATTATTCGATATCGATTATATTTCTCTCCACCGCCGAGTATCTTACTTACAATGAGAACGTCGGCCAACAATACAACAGAGTCATACTAAAGCAAGTACCAGTATTGCCAGAGAGGAAAACGTCCAATTTGCATTTTCCCGCACAACTCTATAGGGAAGAGGCTGCATGGAAACCCGGAACCGTAATACAGGGTTTTGGGAAGAAATAAAAAGGCTTCGACTTCCTCTTTGCTTACATACCAACAAACACTGGGGCTACAGACGACCCTAATGTTCGACTTCCCGTAATTTGGGCATTTTAGAGGGTAACCCATTATTCAAGTTCTGAATAAATACCACATTTGACTGTTCCAATTTTTTTTTCCTAATTATAATAACAAGATATAGCCGTAGGGCATGGCGACCTTCCTTGGGTTGATAAGGAACGGAGTGCATTTACGTATACTCCTATGATTGACTACGCCACATATTCCGCCATCGGAGGTATGGTTCAAAATTGTACTTTTTGTGAAGCTGTTAAATGGCAAAAAGAAACAAACGGTAAATGTTGCTCAGGTGAGAAAGTACATATTGAAATATTACAAAATCCTCCAGAAATATTAAGATCACTGCTAATCGGTGACAATCCACAGTCAAAACATTTCTTGGACAACATCCGTTCGTACAATAATACCTTTCAAATGACATCTTTAGTTGCGAAACAGATTTCAGAAGGCCCATTTATGCCAACATTCAAAGTGCAAAGGCCAAGTTTACCACCTTATTGGTTCATTATTGCCTGAAAATGACCCTAAGTTTCTCCAAATATAGTTCGTATCCAATTATCAAGATCAGGCAAATATTAGAAAGCAAAACTTTCCGCAATTGAACAATAGTCTGATTTCACTGCTTCAAAGTATGTTGCATGAAGTAAATCCCTACGTACACAGTTTTAAATCTGCATTAGAATCTATTCCCCCTGGACAAAGCAACCGTTATAAATTTGTGATTGATGCTGATAAACGACCCGCTACTGGACATCGGGGCAGATACAATGCTCCAGTAACAAAGAAGTAAAGTTTTTTTGTTGTGTAGGCATTAAGTCTGGGCAACATAAAGGCTATAATTTATTTTGGAAAAAAATGGAACACCTGATGCAGAACCGCAACAAACCAGCTAAAGTATAAGAGATATAAAAATGGCGCCATAGCAAAAATTATTCCACGTGAAGAGTATTTTCTGCTGTGAGAATAAATTTGAAGATCTGGAACACCTGTTCTGGAACTCCAAAGCCCAGCGACACTATAACATCTATAGGAACGACGTCTTAGCAAAATTTGTTTAGTCTAATGGGCATTTCCTGTTGACTTACAAACATGAAAGATCTGGAACGTCTCGAATCATCTCGCGCATCCCGTTGTTTTCCAGTCGCCGGGCTCATAGAATTCGACATCAGACGTTTCAGATCTTCGATTTAGACGACCCCGTTGTCGCTGACAAAAGCAACAGGATCCGCGTACGAAGTCGCGGGCAGAAGCTAGTTATAATAATAATTTAATAAAATCCCTGCTCCCGACACCGGTGGCCTACTGTTTTTTTTATATATAAATGTTTTTTTATACTTATTTTTTTTTTATTTTAAGAAATATTTAAAAAGGTAATGAAATATGTAAATAGATAAATAAACGAAACAATAATAATTTATTTAATAAAACGTTTACAAAAGGTGTACATTTAGCCAAGAGTAGCAAATTTTCCATACAATTATAGTACCTAAAAATAAACTAAAACTAAAATATTATGTTTTATTATAGGTGCAAGTAGTGTTGGTTCGGAATCGGAATTAGAGTGTTAGGTATCCGAACTAGGTTTATTTAAACCTGTGTTTCAGGCTATCACTTTACATTTCAATTAAATTGGGGCGTTAATTTTTAAATGAAACTGATATAAAAATAATTCATTAACATTTCTGAGAAAAAGCACATTGGTACATTAATACCTAATACTAAGTCTATGTAAACATACAAAAGTAAATACTTACAGGGGAATAAAATTGTGATCATGATAAAATTTCACTATGTTATATAAGTATTAGTGTTTAGGTCGGTTCCCCCTGAGGGACAAGAGCTGCACGAGTAAGTATAAACAGGCAAATCTTTGTCGAAATTGTAAATTGATTTCCCCTGAGGTATCGATTACAATATTAGGTGTACCATTGAACTATAATCATGTTCACAGACGCTGTATCATGTACCAGCTCTCGACTAACTTTCAAAGAAAATCCCATGTGAATTTTAATAATTTCACACGTGTCTGCTGCTCAAAGTGAATAGCTTAACATGAGTTTTTGTAACATTATTTACAGACGTAATACCCAAAAAGTCACTGAGGAATATAACATTAACATAAAAGAATTTGCGGATATGGACCTGACCACAAATGTTTTTTCAGTTCCGAAAAATCAAAGAAATGAGTAAGCCTAAGCATGTTAGGTCTACAGCCACTGGAGCGTTTATTGTATACATTATGTGATATTCTTTGATGATACGTTACGATGAATCTCATAAAAATATTAAGGTTTTAAAGAATGGGATGATACCTCTGTGAAAAAATAAAAGATGAAAGTAAGGAAGTTCTAACGGGTGTAAAAAGACGCTTAACAACGTCGAAGGTCACTTGTTTTCCCGTCATAGTGATATTTTTTATGTACAGGACCATACCTGGGAATTTTCTCGTTATGGTTAAACTTTTTCTGACGTTTTCTTCCGAAAACAAGTTTTAAATGTTATTTAACTTACGTTGAAAATACCCCACGAGCCCTGTACCGTTGCATAAATGGTATAAGCACAATGTTTTGCGTGCGTCACATTGAGCGCTACCGTAGCGTTGCGTCGTAAAAGGGATTTTTCACATCAAAAATAAAGTCAAAAGAAAAAAAAATAAAGTCAGTAAAAGTCGTTTCTCGGCAATTCCCTACTCAACAAATTTCAAACTTTTTATTTTATTTGGGGTCCTACTATGTTATTTCTTGCTATTGACCTAATAGAAATCCATAAATGATGTTTTTCCATCACAGCTCAGTTTTCAAAATTAAAGAGACGTCAAAAATTACGATTTTCTTCAAAATCAAGCACTCACTTTAACTTTTATTGATGTTTTGATTAAAAAGGCGAAGTTTTATTGGTGCAGCTGGCTTCTTGCTTGTAATGAGATTCAGAAGTCTCTGACAAGGCTCCAACAGTAATCTACGAGCACAGCAGGCTTCCATCTTCCTTGGAAACATTTTTCGATTGCAGCTACATCTTTATGAGAGCGTTCCCCAAGTTCATCGCTAACTAAACCCATATTTATCGAAGAAAAAGTTCAAATGTAAATGCAATTTCAATGATGTATTACATCCCATTTTATAGTAGCAATTCAACATCAGTTTTATTCCAGTATTATACATAGAGGGACTGCCTATCTGACCTCCACAACCCAGTTACTGTTTAATACGACTCTTGGTAAGACTGGTGATCAGACTTTCGGGGTTCTGACGACCCGTAATGGCTATAAAAGATCAACGAATGTCAGCCGGGATCAACGGCTTAATGTGCCATAGTAACGTGTTTAGCACAATATATTAAATTGAACTCTTCTCATTTATTTATCATCAAAAAATGTTTCAACTCGATGTCATATAGAAAACCAATCAAAGTATTTCCTATGTAAAAGTATCCTCCTTATGCCTGAAGCTTCGTGAAATAAGATGTCATTTCCATTCTCTTGGTATACCTACGTGAGCTTCTCCTGATCCTTGATAACGTATTCAGTGCGCGGACTCGGTGCCATATAAAACTTATATATTTATACCAATACATTCATACGTAGGAAGAATTTGTTTTTTATGTATGAGCGCCGATCCCTGAGACGATTTGACGTAGTTTGACAAATCTTCAAGTTGATATATTGTCTTCGCTTTGCGAATGTTGTTACATACATATTTTGATGGATGAATAAATCATGTCGCCGTAGTCTTTTGTAACGAAAGTGTAGAAGTAAAGTGCCACGTGTAAGCACTTAGAAAAACAGCAGTTTTTTCCTGGAAAACTTAACACGTGCCTCAGTATAATGGAGAACTATTAGATCGGCCATTCGTTAATTAGCAATCTAAAAGGAAAGCCATCATTCTACAGATATATTTAACATAGTTTCTTGGTTCTACATACAACTAGGTATGTACAGATACTTACACAAAACACGTGTCAACATGTTTGTATAGACAACAAAGTATACAATTCCGTTCATCCAATGGTACAACCATATATCATTTGTTACTCGTGTACTTAGGCAGTTACCAACGGTTACGGCCAAAGCATTTCAAGACGATAATTAAGCAGTTTCAAATGTAATTCAAACCCAACCCTATTTTGCCAATTACTGAGTTGAAAATGCAGTAAATAGAAATCTCTAAGTCTCAAATGTGGGATGCAGCGAGGTCTGTAAGTTATGATTAATTTATCAATTAAATGAAGCGGACCACGTAACGTAAATAGGTAAACACCACGTTCCCTCTCATATACATCATTAAAGAGAGCGGTCATCTTGGCAAACATTCAACGTTCTCAAGGTAGGTATGGTCTTTATTACATTTTGAATAATTAAAGCATAGTAATAACATAAGTAATTTTCTCAGCGGTATTTGGCCTGTTATATTTTTTTAATTTGAATTCTTTTGCTAATGCAAAAAAATGATTAATTAAATATTAATATATTGGCGTATTGTGGCGTGTGAGAGAAGAAGGGGTAAGCTGATACAGAAGTGCTATTTTATGGGAAAACAAAGAAAAATACTTCTTAAAACGTTATCCTCACCTGCACACGCCGAGATCTTGATAACTTCAAGCTTGGCTGATGACGGGCACCAGCTTAGACGGTGCGACGGCTCTTGGTGCAAGGAACGCTAGCCCATATTGGACATAAATTCACTATAACATTTTTATAGAAGCCATGATCAAATATTCTTGGTGGTCCAGAAAAAAATGTCTGACATAAATAATGACAACCTTCCTCTAATCCTTTAAATTGCTAAAGTTCCAGAGCACACTTCACGCATCCGAATAACCCAGGTACATAAACATACAGAAACAGTCAACACCATCACGATTATAATTGGAAACGCGGCAAAGTTGACAATGCGCATGTTCTAAACACAGACATTTGCACAGCACTGCAACTATTACACGCCGGTGACAACTTCAAATTAGTTTCAGACTATCAGCTAGACAGTTCTCAAGTTAGATGACACTAACTTTAGTCTGTAATTGATGTAAAAATACTGTAAAAGTGCTAGGAATGGATGTCTGTCGGAACAGCGAGCGTTGCGGTTGAATGGCAACAGTTAAGCTGAATTGAGTGATCGTGTGTTTAAGATCTTTGGTTTCTTTAAAGTCTGATCTTATCGTTGTTGAAACATCTTGAGGGTTTTAAAGGATTATTTCGATTTTAATTTTATTTATCCACGTTTTATTGGTCAGCTCGTATATCTACGATGAGGCTACCCGATATTCGATAAAACGTTTTATGGCTAAAAAATAGCCCAAAAATTAAACACATTATTGTATGTCGATTTCGACTTTTAATAACCACGTGTTTTTATTTTTGGTCACATTTTATATAGTACTAGCTGCGCCCCACGGTTTCACCCGCATAAGTTTCGATCCCGTGGGACTATCGGGATAAAAACTATCCTATGTCCTTTCCTGGGACTCAAGCTATCGCTATACCAAATTTCATCTAAATCGGTTCAGAAGTTTAGGCGTGAAAAGGTAACATACAGACAGACAGACAGAGTTACTTTCGAATTTATAATATTAAGTATGGGTTTTAATGTGAAAGCCACAAAAATAACCTGCAGCATTTATTTAAGAAGTAATATTAACAACTCGAAGAAGCTGCCAATCAACTTTAAGATAGCAATGTAGGCACCAAGATCTTAGTTCAGCAGCAGATATTTTCTCAATCTAAACTATCTATTCTTGTTTACGCTTCCCCGGTGCTTCCTTTGGCCAATCTCGTAAAAAGGTGTCGACTTCAGAGCCGGACGCAGATATCCACTTACTTAGCTCCAAAGTCCATTGTTAAAACCTTTTCCTGGTGCAATACGATACTAAAGATACTAACACCATTACAAGGAAAAAATTAACGAACGAGTAAGTGTTGTTCTTTTTTTTCCAAGTAATTTCAAGAAGTGCACTTTACTGGACCAAACCAAAACGCAGTCGCATTATTCAGACTGATTTACGTCTTCTACCTCAGCGGGAAATCTCTAGAGCGGGAGCTAGAAGTTAACGTCAATATTTCTAGTATCTTATAGAATTTATCTTGAGAAATAATCCTACCTTAAGTTGTAAGTTAGCCTCTGAATCTGATAAAATAAATTGAGCTAAATTGTGTGACAATTATTTATTATTTATTTTATTTTTATTATTTTCGGAAGGCTTACAGACTAATAACATTATAACAACATAATATATAACTTAAATTGCTAATTACAAGCCTCCACAGATAGATACCAAAATTACAATTAAAATTAATTAGTATTATATATTAGTATTATTTCCTTTATTTCATTATAATACATATAAATTATATTTTTAAATATTAGAATATAAAATATTAGTATTATTTATTATTAGTATTATTATTATGCATCGACTCCATTAAAGTAACAATTCTTAGTAATGCTCCGGAAGATGATGATGCAGTCTTTACAAAGTTCCTTCAAGGGAATATTGGAAACTTGTATTTGAGTGAGCCTAACTTAATTCACAAAAGTAATCAAGACGATGCATCGCGGTACTCAATACTTCTTGTATACAACACAACTCAAAAACGAGGAGATTTCGTGTCGCAATAAACTAGAAAGCAGATTAAAAGTGACTCGAGGGAAAAACGTAGCCGCCATGTTCTTACGCACGAAGGCCCCGGGGAGAGCCGTCAGCTATACCCATAACGTTTTCTTATCAAGACAACACAGCAACCACGATACTCATTCCCATCCGTTCCTCGACACGAAACAACTTACTGATGTATACATTCCCTCTTTATGACTATGATCGAGTCGACATGGGGGATAAAAGCGTCAGTGAAAAACAGCTGAGGAATTTCGTGTTACATACAGTGTGTTATCCATTAACGAAATAATGTAAGGAACGATACAATGATGAGTATCGTAAAATGTGTTGCTATGATTCATTGGAAATTTAAGATACGATAGGGACGCCAGCACATCAAGCTGCTACAATCTGTCAAATTTCTTTAATAGACTTTAAACTTTATCGCTAAAGCATTAGGTTCAAGATTCATTGGGAAAATTTGACAGTTTCGGGTAGCTTGATGTGCTGGCGTCTGTACCACAGAGTACTTTTTGATAGACTAAGGTCTGTACCTACGTACCTATTGGGAGAAAACCATGTTCTTCGGTTCATATTTTTTGCAGTTACCGAAATTCAAGCGCAAAATGCGTTCTTGTTTGCAGTAAATCTTCGAGCATAATAACTCTCGTCGACGAAAAGGAACGTTTTTAGTGTGTTTACGCACACAAATCGAACTGAATAATAAAACGGAACATGAAATCTCGAATGGCTTGTGCCATGAACGACAAGAAAAAATATTTTCTGCTTTCTTTACGCGTGGGCACGATCTTAAACACAGAACTCGGCTACTTAACCTCACTTAATCCGCAGGCAAACCAGCGGCGAGGGTCGATTTTACACGCGATAAACCTGCAAAAGGATTTTGTCCGGCGTCTGTTGCCCGGGCTCTGGCAATATTTGCTGGTAAGACCATAAATCTCTCGGCTATCGGTCGTAATTGGTCGATTTCATGAACCCACTTTTAACGATTCTCCACTCGAATTACTAGGGCTTACTAATGCATTTGCGTTCTCAGCTCACACTAGCAAAATTATGTAAATTAACAACATTACAAACTAGAAAAGCTAATAATTTTGGACATTCCAAAGTCCTTTAGAAGACGTTTTAGTGAAAATGTAAATGAAAAGTATTAAAAGTTTCAATTAAGATTCCAACAGCTTTGAATATATTGTCTATACTTTAACCCCCTTACTAATAAACGTTGTATAGCGTCTGTTTAATTACACAACGCTTTATCTTCTTCATTCTAAAAGTCAAATAACTGACGACTGAAAGAGAGAAATCGGTGTGTAACTATTCATCTGATACAATACGTTTATTAGTAAGGGGGTAATTTAACATTGTTGCGCCGTGTTTATACACGGCTAAGAACTCAAAATAGTTACTAAAAATAATATCGTAAGGCTGTAGAAATTGGCCGTATATAAACCAACAACGTCAACAAACAATGAAAGTACAAAAACGTGACTAAGAATAATTTATATTCTACAAAAAAATAAAAAGGTACAGTCTAGAGGCCGAAAAGACAGTGATAATAATAATAATAGGGGTCGGTCCACATTAATAACGAAACGGTTCGCATTGTCCATGTCCGTCCGTCTGTTGTCTGCAGCTTAATTCAGTAAACACTGGACCTATTCGACTGAAAATTGGGACACATGCGTTAAATTGCCTCTTTTTCCGGCAAAAATATGGAAACTTATATATAATTTATATTAAATGGAAGCCGCAACGTACGATGTGTGCTTGGTGTCCTTTCATATCTCCAAACACATCAGCTTTATTACGACTTTGATATTCCGTTTTAGACTTACCCCTCTTACTAATAAACGTTGTATAGCGTCTGTATGGTTACACAACGCTTTGTATTCTTCTTTCAAAAGTCAAATTATAGACGACTGAAATCGGTGTGTAACTTTTCATCTAATATAATACGTTCATTAGTAAGGAGGTTAGTGTTAAATCATGTTGTCACCGCAGAAGTAAATCCAATGAATTTGTTAATATTACAGTAGCCACAATCCTGTTGGTGCTTACCGAGAACTTGTTTTGGACCCTTAATAAAGATAGACGGCAAAGTCCTCTACAGGGGCATTTCTTGTAATACAGGAACATGAGAAGTCTCAATTACAAGCCGACGACAACAACAATAATACTTACCAATTAGGTTTCGTAGAAAAAACAAATGTAAATGTTTCTTGTTTCAGACAGAACTAATTGGATCCGTAATGAAACTGGACATACATTTGAAGACTCTCGCTTGCTTTCCTGGCTTCTGTCTTCTGTCAAGTCAAGCATGTATTTGATAGCAGCATCACAAATTCAAGTTTGGACCAGTTCAACTGATTCTAGCATCGGCAAGTTGACTATAAAGCCATTTGACAACTCTTGACATGCACTCTCAATTACAACTCGAGTGTCGTCCCAAAATACACAAGACTTAACTAGATTTGCGATAGAAAACATAAGGTTGGAGAAATAAAATATTCCTGTCCTCAATTAGGTACTTCATTTATGTTTCAATCTCCAACATTACGCCTTCAGGCGTCAGCTGTATCAAAACAAAAAAAAAACATGGTGTGAAAATCCACCCTTGTAAAATTTTGACGCGAGTAATTATGTTGTGTTCTATAACGGACAAAGGGCAGTTCGTAACTGATACGTAACATGGGTCCACACCCGCATTCATTTGAAACACTTTATGAAATAAAGTCGCATTTTTTATCAGATCAGCTCCTTTTTGGCTTATTTTAATGAAGAATGTTTTGATACAGCCAATAATTTATTCACACTTACAAGCAGTAAGTGGGACAGGTTTTATTTTTGTATTCTTTCTGAATATAAAATCAGGCATTTACTGTAATGAATGAACATAAACGCCATATTTCAGCAACACTCTCACCACGGCGTTTGGACTCTTTAATCTATATGAATAAAGACTAGAATCTATGAACGAATTGCACCGATCCCAGCGAGGTTAAACCAGACTCGAACCCCAAGATTCGCAATAGTTCCTGGAGCCTCAAGTTCATGGTGCTAACAGCGACCATTGCAAATCAAGGAATAGACCGGGGGCGCGGTAATGGTAGGGAAGACGTGCCTGTAGGTTAGGGAAGGAATTAAGAGCCTACCGGATATGCATCCTAGAGTAAGCATTGGACTAGTGGAGAGATGGGTAATTATTATCTATGGATGGCATCTTTTAACGGCCTTGCCGCAATGAAAGAAATAAATTTCGAAGAAATATTTAACCCAAATCTCAGACTAAAAATGTTATCCTTCACAAACATAATTTGATATCGTTGGTAACATTAGTAGTACAGTGTGAATCCACAGGATTACGCAGAGCGGCATCTTTAGGCTATTCGAGTCACGATCGCGAATGGAATGCTGCGGTAAACCTAGGAACCGCTGACTTAGTGGCAAAGACCTCGTTATGAGAACCAATGAATTCACAATTGAGGATTCCTAAAACCGGCAAACAATAGATTCAGGACGTTTAAAATGGTGTAAAGATTCCGTTAGCTTTACACTAAGTTCTTGAGATGTCGTCGGATGAGTTTGCTTTTATAATACTTTAATACAATTTCGACTCTTTGACTCCGTGAATGGCCGATGAAAAGAATGTTTTAAAAACATTACTTCTTGCTGTTTTTAAATTGTGGTTAATAGATGTAATTAAACGTTTTAAATTTTAAATATTTCCCACAGTGACGGATACTTAAGTATTCCAGCATTGTATTACAAATTACATGAATACCTCCATCTCATTTAATAATTACAATATTTCATCTGAAACCTTATCAGACGATTAAAAATTCATTTTGCTTAATTACATCAGTGGCAACGGTAAGCTATTTATCTCGCAGCATCGAAAATGATATTATTAATCAGGTATAATTAGCCATACTTAATGAAGTTACAAAACGAATAATCAATTTGTGTGGACAATGAAACATACATTTTGTAATAAAAGTGCTGAAATTGCCTCCAGTGTTTAGACACACGATCATAATTAGAATATACAATACAGATATAATATCTATTTGTTTAACAATGTATGTCAATTAGCGCGTTAGACGTCGTACAATAATTGAGTAGCTTGTGGATCTTTTGTTGGATAATAGTAGTAATACTTACACATGTTATTTACCTATATTTAGAATAGAATATTCTTTATGTATATATAATTGTATAAATGTATAATATTTAATGTCTAGGAATATTCCTAGATCTTTCAAAGGCATTCGACACAGTTTCTGTTCCCATACTTATTGCCAAATTGGAGCGACTCGGTGTAAGAGGTATAGCACTGCAAATATTCAAAGATTACCTGAACAACCGCACTCAAAGAACCAAAATTGATAATCACTTCAGTGGTGATGATACCTTATCCTACGGAGTGCCCCAAGGTAGCATTTTAGGACCCATTTTATTTCAAATATATGTAAATGACTTATGCAGAATGTCCCTCCCCAACTCGACGATCTTTGTATATGCCGATGATACCGTGGTTGTAGTTGACGGGTCAACATGGGATTGTGTTAAAAATAACGCGGAATTGGCACTACGTGAAATAATAAACTGGCTCAACCTAAACCTGCTTACTCTAAACTGCAGCAAGACTTCATATATTCCTTTCGCCATCCGTCAGAACACCGCACCGGACCACACCCTTTCAATAATAGCGCACACTTGCTTAGAACAGTCAACTTCATGCCAATGTCCAACACTCACGCGTACCGATCACGTCAAATATCTGGGTGTTCAAATTGATGCCGGGTTACGCTGGAATAAACACATTGATGCCCTAACCTCGAGAACGCTGAGACTGATACACATCTTTAAGTCACTGAGAGCTTCCGCAAATCCTGATACTCTAAAAATGGTGTTCTATGCTCTGTGTCAGTCAGTTCTTGGGTATTGCATCAGTGTATGGGGTGGTGCAGCTAAAACTACTCTTCTTAGAGCGGAGAGAGCTCAGAGAGCAATATTGAAAGTGATGCTACGAAAACCTTATCGTTATCCAACAACTCAACTCTACTCAGATTGTAAGGTACTAACAGTACGACAGCTCTTCGTGTTGCAATCCACTCTTAGAAGACACTCCAGTGTCCCACCGTCTGATCCCACCAAACGAACCAACATTCCCCCAGTTACACGACACAAAACTGCTTTTGCCAAAAACCAATACTTCACCTTAAGTTCACTGATCTACAAGAAAATTCATAAAGAATTAAATATACTGGATTGCAATAAGTTTGAATTGAAAGCTAAGCTGATGGAATGGCTACTTCAACAGGACTATACACAAACTGAATCTCTGCTAAAATGTTTTGCCTAATATTGCCTTATTTTTGCTTTTACTCCCTCACACATAACACCTCACACTCACTACTCCCATACAAAAACTCTCCACACGTAGATACATAAATCATACAGACATACTCACACACATTCACCCACTCACATACATAAGTTTTAAATTGTTATTACATTATTTCTCCTTAAATATAATATGTTTCTGTTAAAAGTAATAAGATTGTTAAGTTGTTAAAGTTGTTAACACGTACCTACTATAAGTTGGCACAGTCCGCAGTTGTTTGATCAATATTTTTAAGTAACCTCACAGCTGAACACTGTCTCTTGAGATACAGGTTATCCTAGTTTGAGAGGCAGGGCTCACAATATCTGTATACAAACTACTGTAGCGTTAATTAGCTTCATGTTAAACAGTGTATACTAATGTATATTTCTTGTGGCAATAAACTATATTATTATTATTATATATATTATTATATATTTCTTTATTGTAAACGCTTTTAATTTTATTCTAGACAAATCGTTTTATTTTATTCGCACCTACGCCACTATAATTATAATATTATTCATTTACACATTATACTGCATATAACTTTATAAATAACTAGTTGCGCCCCGCGGTTTCACCCGCGTAAATGTCGATCCCGTGACAAAATCGGGATAAAAAGTAGCCTATATGTTAATCCAGGGTATCAACTACCTCCATACAAAATTTTATCAAAATTGGTCCAGCCGTTTGAGCGTGAAGAAGTAACAAACATATAAACACACACACACAGACACACTTACACACACAGACACACACACACGAACACTCACAAACTTTCGCCTTTATAATATTAGTGTGTCATAAGAATCGAGTAATCAAAACACAATACTAATAATACACCTACGTATAAGAACGTTTCCCAATGCAAAACTTACTGTAGAGGGTATACTTACAAAACTTCACTCTGCACTTAACACCTGTCACAACACCAATTTATCTCGTCTGCTCCAATTCCGTGTGTCACTGCAGGGATGCAGCAGAATATCAGGTACATTTGCCTAACACATGCTGAGCTGGACTCCCATTTGGTGCAACCTTGAGACGCACACCGCACTGTGTATTTTTCGGTATTAATTTGATTTTAAGTATTCGTCATAGTGTCACTTTTATTTGTAGGTACTTGTGGTGTTGGTACATAGTGTTCAGCTGCATCCGGTTAGACTGGAAGCCGACCCCAACATAGTAGGGAAAAAGCAAGGTAGATGATGATGATATAGGTACTTGGTCATCATCTAATATTGTACTTTTGTGTGGTGTGCTGTCTTTTGTGTGCGCCAAATAAATGGTTAATCTATCTACAACTTTTTTTGAGGTTGATGTTCATAATTTTAATATTAAATGACGTCATCACGTCAACGCCGGGTGTCCCTGAAAACTAGCGCTGGGACTCTGTCTTGTATAGGGTCTTAGCATTGTGCTTAGTGATGGCCGTTTTGCGTGGATATGACGCATGTTTTCCCCAACTTGTTATTTTTTTTTTGTGTTTGTCTTTTTATGCGTCATGTTTAGCGCAAATAATCGTAAATCTAGCTTTTAACCGCGGTTTCGCCCGCGTGAATGTCGCGGGAACGTTTCCTAGGACTCGATCTCGGCTCTACCTACCGAGTCTAATTGTGAATCTAAGCCATCCATGGACCTTCTCAAACTCACAAGAAAATATCAAAATCGGTCCAGCCATTTAGGAGGAGTTCAGTGACATACACAATTACACACGTGTGTAATTGTGTAATGGTGGGTAACTTTGGATTTACACTTAAGTGTACCCACCGAAACATGTTGACAAACTAAGCCTCTGAACTCTAGACTATGTTATTTCAACATACACGTAATATAAACTGAGCAAAGCTCTCAAGTTTATACTAAAGCTACGCTATTAACAACGCAAACAAAATAATATTTTGTCGCAGCATTCCTCCATTAAATAGACAGTCTTATTCTAATTAGCTTGTAATCGCAGGCGGCAGGGCGGGTCAAGTTTGTTTAGCCGCTTAGGGTGCTTTCAATTTTTGCAATTGTTAGGAACGTGATTGTGGCGCGTCTGAAGGATGATTACAGTCACTTCAAGGTATTTTTGCAGCGCGTCTAATGGGTGGCAGGGACAGCGATGCGCCAACTGTACCTAACTATTAATTCAACATATCATTCTAGATACCTACCCAAGCTAAGAAAATTTTTGTCGGTTTGAAAAAAAAAGTAAATCTGCTGTTTCATAGAAAAGTACAACGCGGTCAAAATGTATGGAAAAGCAATTTTTTTTTTTTATAACCGACGAAAAATTTCTACGTTAAAGGGCCTAGAATCATATCACTGATACAGTCTACACACACAGTCACAGTCAGTTACAGTCTTTGATTAATCAAAGGTTACAGTTTGCAAACTCGTTTTTTTTTTCGTGGTTGGTGAGAGGGAGTGGGCCGTAATCCACCACGCGGGCCTAGTGCGGGTCGGTCTATGTAAACTAATAATAATATTCCACAACTATCACACAACGCCATCTAGTCCCAAGCTAAGCAGAGCTTGTGTTATGGGTACTAGACAACTGATAAACATACTTATATATTTCTAAATACATACATATTATAGATTAATTACACCCAGGCACAGAACAAATGATCGTGCTCATCACACAAACATTTGTCCTGGGTGGGAATCGAGCCCACGACCTCCGGCATAGCAGTCAGGGTCACTAACCACTAGACCATCAGGCCTGTCTAAAAGTTGTAAAGTACTAAGTTGAATTTACAGTTTTATAATTAAGACGCGTCGCAATAAACATCTAAGCTAAAAACCCATTCTAACATGTTTATTATTACTTACACTATCATTGTTTAGTTGGCTAACAATATAAACAGCGAACAATTAACGACTAACTAATTTACTAGAGAAACGTGACTTGACCTAATAGGACGCTTTCGGCGCTTTGGACTACTGCTCCAGTGTTTTCACGGATATATAGGCAATTAGCTAATCTCTATTAATCCGGCCAACTAAACTGAATGTTTGTCTGGGTATCAGGAGAAAATCATTATCTTAGCTTTTAGGAATTTTACTTTTATTTATATGATTGGAACCTAGAGCAGGCTACCAAATAAGTACAATTATTCTTGTCAAAAGTAAGTTAGATATTTTTCGGAACTGCCATCTAACTAAACAAGTTGTTAGGTATCTTCGAGAGTGTAGACCAAAAAGAGAGTAGTGTTGGGCCAGTGGTAACGGCAGCAACTTACGAATTGTAGGTCGTACGTTTAAACCCAGACAGGCGCTTTACTTTGTGTAAATTATTTCATTACCACTGCTCTCAAAACGGTGAAGGATAACATCGTAAGAAAACCGGCATGTACTAGAATAAAAAATTCGAAGACATGTGACATTTACCAATCGGCACTGGGCCCGCGTGGTGGATTACGGTTCACTCCCTCTCACAAAGAGGAGGCCTGTGTCCCAGCAGTGGGAACATTATGCTGATTACTTATACGAAAAAAAACAATGCAAAACTAGACACATCGCACCTTCGGTGCAACAAAGTCACAAATAGCCAAAACTGCAAAATTGAGGTAAGTTTGCCAAATTGTCTCTGAACCATGCCTATAATTTTAAAAGTCCTCTCCTGTAAAATTAAAAAATGAGCTGTTGTGACTTTGTTGCACCGAAGGTGCGATATGTATACCGGTAAGCAATATTCTATCTTCGAACACCGCATAACAAACCTACTAAACAAATGAATAACCTGGCGTAAAGAACGCCAAATCAGACACGAATCCATTAATTCTGTTCGAGACGGGTGCCACATCCAGTCTCTGTAACGTCGTGTATGCCCAAAGGACTCCGTGAGACTAATATTCGACACAAAGGTAGGCGAAACGCACAAATTAAGGTACCTATAGTACCTTCTGGCTACCTAAAGTTCATACCCACTGTCTACTTGCAAGTCTGCCGAACAAACTAATGGAGTATCTTTAGCCTAATACAAGTACCTACTCAGAAAAGTGTAGACCTGTGTCGTAAGTAATTGATGGAGCATGACGAAGTTAGGTAGTCGGTCGCGGGGGTAGCTAAGTAATGACAAGCGTAGTCGGATATTGGACAACCGACCTACAGTGATTGGATAAACGTGTTTTGCACTTACGGTAATTTTGTTTTGGTTGTCTTACAAGGGGGTTTATTTATTTATACTTTATTGTACACTAGAAAATACATTTAACACTACAAAACATCCAACGGGCGGCCTTATCGCATTCTGCGATCTCTTCCAGGCAACCTTGGAATGGATAGTGATTGCGTGGACATAAAAATGGGATTTATAAACGTGAATCAGAGTTCAGATGCGTCATTACTTAACTTTTTATACAGGAACAATTTCAACCAATGCGTAAACTGTAACTGCAAACTGTAACTATAAATTCAGCATACGATTCTGAAAAAAAAAAAACAGCTGTTTCATAAAAAGTGCAATAAATACGCGGTCGAAATGTATGGAACTACTAAACTACACTTTTTTAAAAAACCGACGAAAAATTTCTACGCTAGTAATTTTATGGCACGTATTGTGTAATAAAACATGTAACTCAATAAATTTCGAGACAATGAATAAATTTCAACTCAATCAAGTGTATAAATCTATATCTATACATATAAAACAAATTCGGGTTAGTTACACCATTTATAACTCAAGAACGGCTGGACCGATTTTTATGATCTTTTATTTGTTGGATTTGTCTTCGCCCCGAATAGCAGAATAATTATTAGAACATAGGAACAAATAACAAAAAAAATTCTGAGGCGGTACGAAGTTCGCCAGGTCAACTAGTACCATATAATATGAATACGTACCTATTCATTAGGTTTTGAAAATATTTCTAGAAGAGTCTATACCAGGGGTTGATGTAGAAGATCAAAGATTGAAACGTCATGTTAACCAAATTGTAACATGGTCAGAGTCTGTAGATACTTGTTAAATTAATTTAGTTGTAGTAGAGGTACAGTTTATGTTAATTTCTAACAAATATTGTCAAAAATAAGTGCGAGAGTGTGAGATCTGTAACGCATCCTTAAGATTACTTTACTCACTCGCACTTATCTTTCTCGCTCTCTCTCTCTGTCTAATTTACATTACCATGTCATGTGTTACTCCTTTTTTGTTTTTTTTTGTTTGCCTATATTGTGTCAAACTGCTGGGCAAAGGCCTCCCCTTTTTCCTTCCAAACCACCCTGTCTTGAGCGATCTTTGGCCATGTTGCCCCTGCAAACCTATGTAGATCGTTGCACCACCTTCGCCGTGGTCTACTTCGACGGCGATGTCCTCCTTCATGTGTTACTCTGTATTAAATAAATACTGATTAATTAATTTAATCGTTTATTTGAGATACAATTTTAACTGTTTTCATAATAATTGAGTATTTCCATTACATACGGCGACCTCATTAAACTGTTTGCAGATCTATATATAAAATTGAAAGTCCTGACTGACTGATATATCAACGCACAGCCTAAACCGCTGGTCCTAGAGACATGAAATTTGGAGGGTGTGTTCTTTGTGAAGAGTAGGTGTCCACTAAGAAAGGTTTTTTTTCGAAATTCCACCCCTAAGAGGGTGAATGAGGGGAGGGTGAAATTTCACGCGGACGAAATCGCGGGCAGAAGCTAGTTATTTACAAAATCGATACTTAGCCTCTATTTAACCACTTGGTTTACACTAATGAGCCCCTGTCAGCTAGTTTAATTTATGCATGTGTCACACAACGCTGATTTAATTGAGAATGATTAATTTAGTTGCACCCCTTGGTTTCACCCGCATAAGTCTCGATCCCGTGGGAACATCGGAATAAAAAGTAGTACCTAACCTATGTCTTAATACCATGGTCTACCCATGTGCCAATTTCATCAAATCCGTTCATCCATTAGCGTAGAAGCGTACCAAACAAACATACAATAAATCAAATCTTTTCTCTTTATAATATGTTTAGAACTTTAGATTAATGACCTTACTAAAACTCATGTTAAATTCATGATTTTCTGGAAAATGTTTCCTTAGGCTTTTTCCGTTATTCATTGATATATACTTAGTTATCTACCTACGGCTAACCCCACAAATAAAGGAAAGAAAAACAAGACTCCTTAAATAAATCTTACAGCAATTTTCGTCCAGCAGCACCTAAATAAAATATCCATTACCATCTAAATCTCAAGGAAACTTGGAAGGAGGAAGCGATTCCTATAGTTCAAAGAGAACTTAAAGCAAACTAAAAAGTAAAAGAAACAAAGTTAGTGTAAAATCTACAGAGAAGTCGTTGTAGCTTTTCATGTGAAACGAACGAGTATCTACTGAACAGTATTTATATCCTACACGTATTTTAGGCAAAGAAACGAAACTGAAAATTTGTACTGATCAAAGGAAATTTTAAGGCCTCAAAAATAGCAAAATAATTTCGTTAGTTCATAGACTGTTTACCTGCACGATGTAAAGTTCTAACTGAACTACAATTATGATCTCAATGATGTCAATAAGTACGTAGTGAATAATTGAATAGGAAGCTTTACATATTTGTTTCATTATGTTATCCAAACAGGTGCGAATAGGAAGCTTTATTATTTTTTTGATTTTAGAATGATTGGAGAACTAGTTTTTATTTTTTGCCAGTAGGTACAGGCAGTACGATTATGAGCTAAGTCGGTTGCATTGTCAACTTTACTGCTTTAAAATATATGTTTATTTTAATGCTGTATGTCCTACCATTCCCACATGTCTCCTCCCGGCCGATTTTGGTCATGGTGGCCAATCTCAACGGAGATTAGCTAGGTACGCAGGAGACGTTATAGTACACAAGTGTGTGCGCAAATATAGGTGCACTCTCTGTTCCTTTAGTCTTATAGTCCGATGGGACGGTAATCGGCCACGACCTGGGAGAGATCAGGCGCAGGACCAACGGCTTTTACGTACTTTCCGAGACACGGGGTATTAAACCGCCAACTTCCAAACTCCGGACTGTTGGTAAGAAATTCCTAATGGAAAACCCAATAACAATTTGTCCGACCCGGGAATCGAACCCAGTACCCCACGCTCAGCAGTCGCGCTTGCAACCACAAGACCAACGGGGCAGTTAAACCACAGTATAATATACAGTAAGTTATCTAAGGCCGCCCGCCGAGTTATTAGCCTACTCTTGCGTTGATCCCCAGGGTTGTCACTTTTACTTTTAGTTAATATTTTCGAACAAGCAGCACTTGATCTAAATTTATGAAATAAAAAGCATATTATGATTGAATATTTTACCAATTTATAAATTTAGTAAAAATAAAAAGCCTTTATTCACATAACATTTATTATACTAAGTTACAAATTTGATACCGAGAAAATTTTTCTCCTGTTTCTGCACGTCCGGAACGCTTTATTATTATTTGTTAATGTAAAGTAAATTCTCATTCTTATGTAAAGTTTTTGTAAAAAGCTTTTGGGAAAGCATGGACAGGGCATCTTAAATTCTATATCATTCAGTTGATCGTAAATTGACCGGCCAATTTTAATGTTGATGTGGTCCTTTTCGAACGCTTTGCGAAACACCTGCTCCATCCTTTCTACATTATCGACAAAATCATCAGGTGGGATCATGAGTAAATTTCGATCTTTGCCGTAATTCCTGTAATGGGTGTATCTAGATTCTACACTTAAATTACACGCTCGTTGATTAACGTCGACGTAATTATTTAAAAAATCGCAGTTCTTATGGTAATCAACACATTTTTTTAACAAAGCGCCACAAACATAAAAAATGCATTTTTTTCCGGTAGCTCATGTTGTATTGGTACATAGTCAGAACGTAAGATTTCCGACAAAATATTTTCATTTCCTTGTGTTTGATGAACCGAAATTAAAGTTATTTATCACTTTGTAGTGTTTTTTTTTTGAAGTCGGTTGTTTTTTTTTTGTAAAAAAGTTTTTATTTTTCAATTTTTAGTTGTACCTACCCCACAAAAAAGTAAACAAAAAGATCGTTAATGTAGACAATGTAAATAAATTTTTAGATTGTTGTTGATTTTTCAAAAACTGCTTGTCCGATTTCGATAAAATTTTCATGGGACCATTTGGAAAGTATACCCTTTCCAACAAAAAAAGAATTTTTCAAATCGGTTGGCAAGCAACGGAGTTATGCGGGAACAAACATAAAAAAAAAAAAAAATACAAACATTCGAATTGAGAACCTCCTCCTTTTTTAGAAGTCGGTTAAAAACTAGACTTCTTAAAATAAACTTTAGCTCTAAACATAGTATTCAGAAAGTAAATTTGGGAATACATTTACATGGAAAAATGCGACTCGGCTACGCTCTTAATAAAGCAAATAAACTGTGAAATAAACAATACAATACCACATTTTCTAATAATATTTAAGTATAAGTAGGTACTTACATTTCTGGTTGAGTAGGAACTATGAAGAATGATAAGTCCGGGTTTGCGAAATCATTATTGAGGCACCCGAAAACACTACAATATTTTTTTCCCCTTTTTGAAGTCATGATACTCGTAATTTAAGTGGCCGCCGCCGGCGAGAGTTGACGAACGCAAGCGGTCATGTAGCGTACGCGCGTGCTCACAGTCGCGCTGCACAGCTCGCACTGCCGCCACCTTATTCCCTCATATATTATGCTAGCGTGTGCGTGAAATCGCGTGCCGACATGGCGCGCGGCGCGCACGCACACATTCAAACCGAGAGCGGCACGTTTGTATGAAGATGTTTTACTGTATATTATACTGTGGTTAAACACACACACATGTACTTATAGTAGGTTTAACAATCTACAAACTTTTCAGCTGTATGAGTTTTCTCAACACTGTATAAAAGCAATTAATCTTAAATTGAGCCAAGTATACGAAAGTACCTAAACTCTACAATATAATTAAATATTTACCAAAACATTAAAATTCATACTTCGCACTCTGAAACGGAACGCAAGGAATGCGACAAATCGCGCGATTTATCGTCGCACCGTTTGAAAACACCGTTTAATTAATTAAAACACCGTATTTCATAGAAGCGTGAATTAATTAATTATTCACGAGTGTTTTCTGTAATAACTCCAGGATTTTAATAGGTTCTGTTTTATAATTATTAGGGCATTGTTTCGAAGTGTTATGTTATAACAACTTCTAAGACTGATTTGATTTTTATAATCATTATAACCAGGACATTGTCCTTGTGTAGGCCGCGAGAATCCGCTAGATGCGAGAAGCACAGAACCGGTCGAAGTGGCGGTGCTAGGGGAAGGCCATATTCCTATGTCTAGCAGTGGACGTCTTTCGGCTGAAATGATGATGATGATAATGAATCATTATAAAGTTCTGCGTCGTCTTCACTATTATGTTTGCGTCATCACTCCATGTTCCTAAATTAGTGAAACAATTATTGTGTATTTATTATTTATTTATTATCTACATCGCCACATACGAACTCCGCGTCATCCAGACGTTACACAAAAGTCCTGCATCGCGCAAGCAAAGTTTACCGCGCTACTGGCATATATACAGACTGGGCAAATAACAGGTCACTTAATTTTTAAACTTTTATTCTTTGAAATGTAAAAATTATTATGTTTTTTTTTACATATAGTATTTAGGTCCGGCAATTAAGTATGGAAAATAATGTTGGACAGATGTCCACCTCTAGCAGCATGGCAGATGTGAACCCTTTTCATTGCGTCTTTCATGACATTTTCACACACATTTCCTGCGTTGCCCACCCTGTACAACGTCCCGACATCAATCGTCGGGCAGTAGCCCAACAGACACAACACCCGTCTGGTCGGAGGATCCTCCCTTTTCTATGGAGGATAAGTGAACTAGACACCCTGTTCTGAAGTTACTGAAACAAATAGGTATGTAGGTGAAGATATCATTTCCCGACCACGACCATACAATAGACACAGTAATCATTTCCATTACTACCAAATTGCGGATGAAACGTCATTAAACTTCAACGAAGCACGCAAGGGATTACAAAACCAACCGTCAGAAGCAGTCACTCGATAACAGACGAGCAATTAGAGAAATACTTCAAAGGCATTCAGTGTAAGTCCCCTATGTCCATAGCTTGTGCACAGGTCGCTTGGACACAGGTCCCTTGGCTCAGCCCGCAAAGGACATTGCCCGTGCAATTTTAACGTAACGTACGTATGAATACTATATATTTGAATAGTTAACGTGAATGCGATTACCTAGATTTATATACGAAACTGGAAGTGTATGCATTCAACAATTGAGGTTCGATGCACAACATGTAAAGGTAGGGTCTGACTTCATTTGAAATAACAAACGGAACAGATAGTACTATACTCCATTTGTTTAGGTAATTAAATAAAGGTAAACAAAAAAAACCACGTGCCGTGGTTAACCAACTAAACGTAATACCAGTCTATTCAGTTGTCATGCTACGTCACAGTTGTACTCTTCAATTTAGCAACTTTATAATTCGCTAATAATGTTGCTAAATTGAAGAGTACAACTGTGACATAGCATGACAAGTGAAGTGAGTGATATTACGTTTAGTCGGTTAACTAAGTCACGTGGTTTTTTTGTTTACCTTTATTTAATTACCTAAACAAATGGAGTATAGATCCCTATTTGAGTTGCCAAATCTTTGAGCATGAAGGCAGAAAATCATCACTGACACATGTCCATCATAATCAGCCTATATTGTTCCCACTGCTGGGACACAGGCCTCCTCTCTTTACTTTTCTTAGACACATGTCTAAGAGAAGTAAATATTTTCGTTAGTCAACGTGCTTGGTTTCTGAGAATCCGATTATTTTCTCGTCTCAGTTCCGTGTAAGAAAATATTATAGAGTGTGTCAATACACAATCTAAGCTGCAAATAAATAAAACTGAAGTGTATGTTTCATCTGTTTGTAATGTCAATATAACAGCTTTTTACTCATTGCATATGAAAATATATACGTTACATGAAATACTAAAAGTTGGGAACTTTCAAGTTACTCGTAGTGTAACTAAACATACTGTTACAGCAGTTGGCTTTTTTTTAATTATTTGTTTGTTCCGGCTTATCTCCGAAACGTCTGGACCGATTTTGACGGGACTTTCACTGACAGTTGAAAGAAAGAAAAATTGATTATTCTGCACAAACAAAACGCACATTACAAAATTTTTATTATTATTATTTATTAGTTTTTGCAATTAGATGCTATAAGGAACTGATGTTACAAGGAGTTACAGGATATTTTTATTTTAGATAAAGACATAGTAAAGACACACATTATTGTTTTCCGACATCCACGCGGACGAAGTCGCGGGCACAGCTAGTCTTATAATACTTTTTTAAATTAAACCTTCGACTCCTGAGGACTGCTTACTTTTAGGAAATAACATTATTTAGCTAAATATCATGGCAACTTTATACCCATCTGTTGTCAGCTTCTTCGTTATGGGCATGAATCACGACTCGTAATTAATTTATCTTGTACAGGTCATACTAGACACGTATATTTTATTTACTATGCTCAAATAAATAAAATATAAAATAATTATACAATTCCATCGATTCGTATTCTAAAAAATCTCAACCATTTATGCAAAGGTGGGTCCGCTAATTGCTACAACTGACTGTACCTAAATGAAACTGTAATAAATGTCTAAACATTTACAAAGCATAGCTTATATGTTGATAATACAGTAGAATGCAGTGTATATATCAAACAAATCAAAGTGTAGTACAATTTTACCACAACAAGCGACCTTTATTCCATTAATATTCATCAGTTATCCGTGTTTGCACAAAGATTGTGCTGTTTTTGTCACATATTAATCTAAATCAAAGCCAACAGCCAAACATAATACGATTAGCGACCACTAAAACACAGCCAGCGACCCATTCAACCGTGCTATTATATTACTGAGCGACATATCGACGTACAGGGTCATCTAACATTCGTGCCAAACGCACTCGGCCAGTTGTCACCCACTGCTGATGCTACATGTTGAGAGATTTATTCATTTGGACGCCGCGTGACGTCAACAGCCAGCCTGTAATCTATCAACGTTTTAAACGAAACCGCGCTTTCATTTTGTTTTTGAAAGGGAAATTATTGATATGGAATTGTTTTGGAAAGTCACTTTGCGGGACACTTGATGATGATGATGTAATAACAATAACACTTCTAATAAGTCTTGTTCGGTGCCCTTCAATGTGTTAAGGTACACAGTACAGAAAGGAACAAAGTGATGTTTCATGTAGACATGGACACTGAAAACTACATAATAACCAAATGGTGATAAAGACAGGTAATAAAATATTTTTAAACCACTTCTTCAGGTATTTTTACAAGACGAAGATCTACATACAACGGAGTAAAATTAAATCTTTGTTGAAATCAAAACAAAGACAGAACTTATTCCTTATTGGAACATGTATGGACGATGCAAGATAGGACCGACTGAAATGGACCATTCGAATAGACGACACACCCCTTACTCAGCATGGCGGCATCGAAAGCCTCGGGCGCAATCACCGACGTTCCATAATACCAGCTTGCCAATTCAGATACAAAGGTAATGTCTTCAGTATACATGTGCATGTAGTGGCTATAGGAGACCGACAACGGACATAGAGATATCAAGACTTGGCTGTGTTTGCAACAATATTTTAATAATCTGATGCTCGTTATTTGTTGAAATATGAGACAGGAATCGAGTCTCTGAGTTCTGTTTTCGATAATAATTTCAAGATTTCAAGTTAAATTGCAGAAGTATGACACAGTTGCTGTGGAAATAAATTGAATTTCGCTCTTTGATGTTAAAGTAATGGATGAGGAAATTATTTTTAAAAGGAAATCATACAAATATGATTTTGTAAATACAATCCATTTTATGTAAAATGTCTACTCTTAAAATGACAAACAACAAAATGATACATAATCGAACTAAGTTTGTTATAACTCGAGTCAACAAGAAAGGGATGAGTTTCTATTAGCCATAATTCATGGATTATTGTTCGTAATGGAACGGAAATTGAATACAAAACTCGATTATCATAAATAATTCCCAATTGACTGGCTGGGTTGCAATCAATTGACTTGATTCGTCTAAGGAGAAGATTAATTTTTCATTGATTGAAAATACATACTTAGGTATGAAGATTGTATTACATCAGTCTCTATGAGTAGGTATTATCAATCAATGGTGTATAATATATAAAAAGAATGAATACTTTAATCTCCATGTAGGGTACACTACATTAATACGAAAAACTTTATTCCGAAAGTCACAAATACGAATTTCAAAATACCGATTTTCATAATTCCGAATGGTTCAAAATTCCTTTTATAACAACTCCGATTTATCACTCATCCTATTTTAATAATTCCGAAATTTCAATATCCCTAACGTTTATAATTACTATTCTCAAAATACCGAATTTCAATAGATCGAATAACAAAAAGTCCGACTTAATGATAATTCGAAACATCAAAAATACGAATTCCGATTATTAAAATACCGATCAATTAGAATTCCGAAATAATAACGCTTTGTAAAACTGACAAGCAAGACAAATAAACACATATTTCCAATTGTAAGAATTGTAGATGGCACAAAACCAACGATAAAACCCCTATTTCTGTGTAAAGGGTTTAAAGTGACCTAACCAAACCGAACCTCGGGGTGCCCTTCGCTCGCTCTTGCATCCTATGTCGACGGAGCCCCGCTTCGCGGGGCCCCTATTTCTGAGTAAAGGGTTTAAAGTAACCTAAACAAACCGAACCTCGGGGTGCCCTTCGCTCGTTCTTGCATCCAATGTCGACGGAGCCCCGCTTCGCGGGGCCCCTATTTCTGTGTAAAGGGTTTAAAGTAACCTAACCAAACCGAACCTCGGGGTGCCCTTCGCTCGCTCTTGCATTCTACGTCGTCTATTGCGTTCGTTGAGTTCGGGTGCCGTAACGGTAACGGAAATAATTCGGAGTATTGAAAATCGGAATGTCGTTTTTCGGACCGAGAACCCATCGAGCATTTGATTCTTCGAACATATGAAAATCGGAAAACAAACAAGTCGCATTTATGACTTTCGGTAAAATAAATTTCGTGATTTTTAATAATAGACATTATGATTCTTAGGTATTATGAAATTCGGACTTTTGAAAATCGGAACATCGAAATTCGGAATGAAATATTTCGGAGTATTTGGGTGTTCCCCTCCATGTATGTGACCATTGGTATGGTTAACCAAAACAAATTATATTAAATATTATAATCAGCATATAATGTTCCCACTGCTGGCACACGGGCCTCCTCTCGGTAAGTGGGAGTGGTAGAAGTCAGCGCGGGTTAGTCACATGTCTACAAATTTTTGGATTGAGGACATGTCGGTTTCCTCACGCTGTTTTCCTTCATCGTTTTAAGACCCATGAAATAATTTACACAAAGTCAAGCGCCTGTCAAGGTTCGAACCGACGACCTACAACTTGTAAGTCGCGGCTGTTACCAATGAGCCACCACTACGCTTATAAATGTTTAAACTATATAAAAACATTATGATGAATAAAGAACGCAATTTATTGCAGAAAGAACACAAACAAAGGAAGCCACGCCAATGACTGAAATGAACATTAATATTTAACTTTAAATCCCTGATTAAAGTTTTAATGCATTATGTAATGCTTCTTCCAATATAAAATACCCAAAATAATTATAAAATCATCGGTATGCTGCAATGTTCGGAATGCTCGGTTCCATTGTAATATTGAGAGGTACAGAACGTTTTCGCCAAGTATAAAACTGCGGGATAATTGCGTGACACACTAAGGCCTCATTTACGGAGACGCGGGGCGTCGCGCGTCGCGTTGAGCGGCGCGGCCCGCACTGAATTCAAATATATGGCGTTGTATGAGTGCGTTTACGGAGAAGCGATTTTAGACGCGTTTGTTTGAATTAGGGCGTTTTTTGCGGCCGAGCCCGCGGATGGCACCGACGCGTCCCACGCGGCGGCGCACGCAGCGGCGCACGCAGCGGCAATTCTCGATGAAGCTATGTCCGAGGCGGAATCTTCTGTCAGTCTTATTTAGAAATCGCGCAACACAGACGAGTCACCGTCGCAATGGAGTATGATATGATCATGCTGCAAGTTGCGACACGTGCGCTCCCATCTCTCGCCAACATAAAACTAGTCGATTTGATCGAGGCGAGCGTGCGCCGCCGCGATGCCCGCCGCGGGCGCCGCGGCGGGCACCGCCACGCTTCCCGTCTCGCTTCTCTATGAACATGGTCGTATATTGCTATAAGTTTGTGTTTACGCGTGCGATGATGCGTGCCGCTTCACGCGCCGCCCCACCGTAAACAGAAAAAACGTCCGACGCGCCGCGAGACGCCACGCCACACGCGCCGCGAGACGCCCCGCGTCTCCGTAAATGAGGCCTAACAGTAGCAATAGCTTTCATTTCGACAGTTCAACAACATTCATTGCGTTATTTACGTTGTTCAGCCGACAAATTTTTCGAGCATATGAAGCAATGGATTAGTAATATCTTTCAAAATCATTCAAATTTTAATTGAAAATGTGTTACACAATTAGGGTGCTGTTCGTCTTTCTTCACGTGTCATTATTCGTCCCTACAAAAGAAAAGCTACTTGTCGGATCATGTAACCTTTGTACTGTTAAATAAATGTATTTTATTTTCTTTCATTCTTTCTTTGTTATGTACTCATGATGATAACTTCTGCTTTTTATGACACTCAATGCTTTTATGTAAATTATTGCCTTTGTGTAAACAATTTCATCACCACTGCTATCAAAACGATGAAATAAAACATTGTGAGAATAAGAACCGATATGGTTTCGCTGAAAACTGCTTAGACGTGCATAGCGGACTAAGTAAGGTAAGTTTCGGGCTGGCCCGAAGCCAATGTTTGTAAGAAGTTCAGCCCAAGCCTTACAAAGGTACTATAAAGTTTCACAAAACTGTTCGGTGTACCGCCTTTGTGTCTGTAACGCTGACCGCAATTTGGACTTGGAAAGCTGCTACACGTATACTTGGAATTGATAGCAGGGAACGTGTTAACTCTTTTAATTTTTAGGTTGAAAACTTACACCTTTGTTTTGAAGGAATTAGAAAAAGGATTTATCTATTTGTATTGTTTTTTTTAGGGCATTTCGTTCCTATTAGTATTCATACACACAAGCGGCACGCGTCAACGGCAGAGGTAACTGCAGCTGCCGACAAGTGCGGCCGTCGACGGGTGTTGACGACTGCCGCTTGTGTGAGCACACTTAGCACTTGGCCAGACAGGCAGCGCGGGCGCGAGGCGGGCGCGGCGCAGCGTACTCAAACATAAGAACTTCATTTGAGTGTCCACAGAGGGCACGCGGGCGCGGTGAGCGCGCGGGCAACTCACACCATAGCTCGTTCACACAAGTGGCCGCAGTGGGTGCGCGGGCGGCCCGCGCGGGGACCAGGGTTCTCAAACTAGTTCTTGCATTTTTCTAGTAAAAATAAGTCTTCTTCATCCATATTATATTTTGACAAACACTGGACACAACAACACTCAGAACAAAGCCGCGCTCCACTGCGGATAGGCAGATCGTGCGCGTTCCCGCACCCACGCCGCTCCCCGCCCCACGCTGCCAGTCTGGCCAAGCACTTAGAGTGCCCATCAAATCGGAGCGTTCTACTAATAAATTAACTCAACACCAACTCTCACTTACTCACGGCACGGATTTCGCAGGAAACTTTTGCGTTTTTGATGATGTCATTCCCTCAATATATGAGTATCCGCCTTCGTACATCTTTTATTTATAGAGGCCTACTTTTCAATCAAAGTATATTGAGTGACACCACACTCTTCGATCTACAAGTTTATGGCTCCCATAGGAACGATAAACAGTAGGTACATGAAAATCGACTAGGAAGAGGAAACACGTAAAATATATCGAATCTGGGAGTACGTGAACATAAGCGAAGTAGAATCTTCGCGAAAATTCTCGAACTCATAAAGATCACGATCGATGCTCTCTTGAGCGATAAGAAAATGATGAATGGATGATCGAAGTAATATGAACGTTATCTTACATGACGTGAATTTCGAGCTGTGTCGAGAATAGCGTAATATTGTTTGCAAAATCGCTGTGGGAGGTAGCATTATGACTCTGCGTCTACTCCCTACGGACACCAACCAAGTGTAATCGAAGTGACTCAAACTTTTGTTCTTAAACCCCTGGGACACAAAACTTCCTATTAAATGGATTAGTTCTTTGCGTCGAGGGCGACACATTTT
The DNA here is from genome assembly GCA_945859645.1 of Amphipoea oculea. Lineage (NCBI taxonomy): Eukaryota > Metazoa > Arthropoda > Insecta > Lepidoptera > Noctuidae > Amphipoea > Amphipoea oculea. The sequence continues at coordinate 12,092,733 of OX243876.1, forward strand.
TTAAAAAAACCTTCCGGATATCCACACTGTCGACTTCAACTTTTCTTTACTTTTTCTTCTAGCTTCTATATCTTTAACTTTCTGATTAAAAACGAAAATCCCTGTATTTGTAACTCACTTATACAGGCAGAGGTCAAGTAATATGAAGATGACCCTTGACCTTGACATTGATCTCGAGCTCTAGACGAACATTCGGGAAACATAGGTAGACCTTCATGTTTATTTATATGTTCCGATGTTTTCACTAAAGGATGAATAACAAAAAAATCTTATGGAAGCAGATAACCGGGATGTTGAACTGCGCCAACTTCCTCTAAGTCAAGGTTCCTATCAATATCAAATGAAACTAGGTATTTTCTTGGGAGTTCCTTTGATTGTATTTACTCTTGATATCTGTAACTTTCTTTGTTCATAACGTGTAGAGAATATATAATAAAATGATATAGTTCAAGGCATCTTAGACTAGCGATAATTGTTTAATCTTTATGTAAGAAAAGATAATACGTTCATTTACGGTAAACATGACGCAGAAAAAGAGCGAATAACAAAAAGTCCGACTTAATGATAATTCGGAACATCAAAAATACGAATTCCGATTATTAAAATACCGATTAATTAGAATTCCAAAATAATAACGCCTTGTAAAACTGAATAGCAAGACAAATAAACACATATTTCATATTTGTAAGGATATAGATGGCACAAAACCAACAATAGAGCCCCTTTCTATGTAAAGGGTTTAAAGTAACCTAACCATATTTTTTTTATCGTATTCTGCACTACCACGGAGAGATAGTGCAGTTATTTGGTACTCTAACCCACTAAAACTCCACGGTGTCCTCCTCTGCCGCTTACGGCGGGAACACGGGCACGCGTTAGCACTCATCCGTGAACCCGGCGCGGTTGTCCGTCACCGGACCCTCCTCTGGGGAGTATTCCCCATCACCGGCGCACCAGAACACATAGCACGTCGTGACCACCCCAGGGACCAAACCAGCCCATGGGCGCCAGACGACCCCGTATCTGGGCACCCTTGGTCCCCCTGCGACGGGTCAGGTCATTGGCCCCGCCGCCTGCTAATTTTCGGCCGCAGAGGATAGGAGAGCGGTCAACGTCATACCAACACTCCACCTCCTCTGCGGCCCCACCACGTCTGCCATCAGACAGTGGCGACCCCGTCAAGGCCGCAGAAGGTAGGGAGAGCGGCGCACCGCAATATCGGCTTGTAGACTTTAGATCTGAAGACCATATTTTATTTTATCAAGTATCTGGTACCTACTAGTTGACAGGCCTACGCTGTCCTCCCATATCTACTGTACTGTAATTTGAAAACATTGTAAAAGCCAATTATTTTTAAAAGAGTGACCGTGGAGTTTCTTGCCGGCTCTTTTCCATATGAACCGACCAATTGGAACCGTGCACCTAGCTTCTGACATTTCATAAGTGCCCATGAAATAAAATATTTTGATTTTGAAATGTTTTCGTATGTGGAGATCGACGCAGTGCTCTCTGCGTTTGCATTAATAAGGACTTTTCACGATTTTTGCTTATGCTGGATGTTTCATCTTAGAACAACTTCTCAAAATGAGGGTTTTAAAGATGACTGTAAAAATGGTAAATAGATGTTAAAAAAAAATCTACTTTCACTGTCTTATTCAAAACACCACATTTAATTTTTTTTTTTCTTAATTTCAAGAAAACACTTTTTGTGTAATGTAGTAACACTGGTGTACATTCCTGCCAACATAATGGCAAAGGAACTATTTGCTGAAACCTCAGGCTGAAACTGTACTTGGTTTTTAGAGGTCAGTGGCTAAAACGCCCTCTAGAAGGACGCCGTGGAAATAGCGAAGTTTTGGCCCAAGAAGATCTGAGAAAGAAGTGCCAGCAACACGAGGAAGAAGAATGTCACGCATAGAGGAAAAATATATCACGAAACTTCACATTTACAGTGACATTGAATGACTTATTGTGTTAAACAATTTTTTCTGAGTTTTCAGCACGTTCTCAGACATATAGTACATTATATCGATGTTTTCAGAGCTTTGTTATTTTGTAATTATTTTTCAGTCTGTCTTAAAGTGCTCTGTGATTATCATTTAATAAGTACTTTATAATACTTAAGATGCCTGCAATTGATATTACAAATCCCGCTGTCATCCAATTTTTAAATGAAAGCTATGAAAAGACGGCTTATCTTCGCATGAAATGGAATATCCTTAATAAGGACAAGTTGCAAGAGACGGCAACTTTACACCGCGAGGAGAAAGGATATTACGAAACTGATGTCTTAAAAGCGACCATGGCCGCAGGTATGCAAACTATAACAACAGGCCATCAGAGCGGAGCGCGAAACAAAAGAAAAACACCTATTCGCGACGCAATCCGCATGGTGGCTCTAGCAGATCTGAGAAAAGGACATTCTATCGTTGATGTCGGTCTCGGTGATGCGAAAGAAGATCCAAGACTCGGTCGACCCGATACTGATCTCACTATGGATCCTATAATGCGCCCTGTAGATCCAAATCATAAGAAAATTATCTATAAAAGTATTCCACAGTTTGGCCGTAATGCTTACTTAAAGATTCGAAGTAAAATAGGTCCTGAGTACAAGTACTATTTTTGTCAATCTGTCGGATTGACGTATGGATGGAGGCTCAAAGACAGCTTCTTTGGTAAGCATCAGCCAGAATATGGGCGCGTGCGGCACCTGACGCGTGATGCTTTAAGTCGCAGTGGGCCTCAACCAGATCCAGACCATTATGGAGAAGTGGTAATCGAAGGATCAAATAAATGTAGCTAATTTGTACCAGCGTTTTGAATGGTTGATTGTTACTTTTAGACTACATTTTTGTTTAAATGCAGTTATGCAAACTTAAACTGCAACTGAAACTGCAGGATATTGTTAATTAATTTAATTTGATAGTCACATTTGATTATTCGTACGATAGGTATTAATAATTTAATATAAAGTTTAATTTTTATTTTGTAGTTTTTTTTTACCCGCAAAGAGAGGGTTATGTTTATCGTGACATTAGGACGCTAACTGCAACTGCTGGATGGATTTCAATACATGAGGTGTTTATCTCACCCCGTTTGTAGGTACTTTCCTCAAAATACCATTTCAGACATCAATCTACCATATAAATTCTTCACATGATCTAACCAAGATTATGTCTGGACTTTAAAAGAGACTGTGACCTCTGAGTTTGTTTCGGCCTTTCTTATCAGAGTAGTCAGATAGGAAACGCCGACCTCATCTAGCTCATTTTTTTAAATAATTTGACGTGTAAAAGTTATTCCGATATCTATTTACAGAATAAACAATTTAATTTCATTTCAGAGGTGCTATTCTGTAAAAATCTCACCGTGAGAACATAAGTGAAGTGAGCTGTCAAATGGTGTCAATCCCTAGCAACAGATGGAATGATAGCTCACACTAAGTTCACTTCACCTAAGTTTTCACGGTGACTTTTTTACAGAATAGGTCCGTTGCTCTTTTCAATCTCACTTCACGTAAGTTAATACTCGATACTCAATTCTTAATTGCATTCCATATGTATTACATAGACGGAATAACAAAGTAACAGATCAATATGGACCCTGTATAATTTTCAGTGAGATTTTTACAGAATGGATCCGCTGCTCCTTTTCTCGTCCTCACAAAATTAAACCGAAATTAATTACGGCCCATTTATTAAAACAGCATAGATATTAAATTACGAGCCAAATATTATCACGAACATACATACTCAGATTACGGCAGAAAATGTCGAAGGTTTTAATAGCTTCGTCATGGAAATAATGAAGGGAATGAATATTAATTCGAAGAGACTTGAATGGCAATTCATCTTTGCATTGCAAAGAGATTTTGCCTACCATCACTGAAGGGTGCTTCGGAATGGCTGTGTGAATTATGTGATATGGGGAAGGTACGTTTCTTGTCTAGTTTGTTTGATTTCTGTGTAAAGGGTGGTATACCTAGTCTACAAAGACATAGTGTTGTGGGTGTAGTTACTTTAGTGTTTAGTGAGAGATCAAACTCAAGATATAAGAGAAGAGAGGTAGCGCTTACATAATTATATGTATATACCGCTAGCGGACCTGACAGACGGCCGGACAGCGCCACCTACCGGGTCCAATTGTGAATCTAAACCATCCAGAGACCTACTTAAACACAATAAATATCATCAAATCGGTCCAGTCGTTTAAGAGGACTTCAGCGACACACGTATGGAAGAATTATATATGTGTACATACCTATAATAAAGATGATACATCCAATTCACAACATCCTACAACATTTGAGATTACGGAAGCTGATTGGTTGACGATATACTCATATTCAATCGCTAATCATTAATTAAGGACCAAATTGTAACAGTGCCATAAACGTATCACCCATCATCTATTCCAATCAAAGGAGACAAATACCTGTCTAAAGCCCGGTTTCCACCGCGTGCGGAGCGGACCCATTAATGACTTCTTTTACCTCTCAAAAGAAAACTGCTTACACCACCAACAGAGAGTCGAGCGGAAATGACTCAGCGGGAAAAAAGAGTAAAAATGAGCTCGCTCATTTCTAGAGTTAATCAGACGACTAAAGTCTTTCTTGGTGGAAACGCAAACCTACTCGTTTTCATGAAATAGGTTTGCTTTTCCACCAAGAAAGAGTTTAGCCGTCTGATTATCTCTACAAATGAGCGAGCTCATTTTTACTCTTTTCGCCCGCTGGGTCATTTCCGCTCGACTCTTTGTTGGTGGAAACACATGTAAGCAGATTTCTCTTGAGAGGTAAAAGAAGTCATTAATGGGTCCGCTCCGCTCGCGGTGGAAACCTGGCTTTATGCTTCAATAGACTTCGATGAATTGTTGAAATGTAACAATTACATTAAACTAAACCTCTTAGCGTAACCGCCAGCAACCGCCAATTAGAGCCGATCTCACCATCGGATTGAATATGCCTATTTATAGCACAAGAGAATCTAGAGAAGGCCTATTATAGAATATAATAGAAAGCCTATTATCGTAGGTGCTACTAGGGTTGCCAGGCGTCCGGATAAAGCCGGACACAGTCAGGCTTTTTGGTTGCGTGTCCGGCCAAATCAGACGGTGGCCGGCCTGTCCGGCTTTTGTTAGGCTTTTTAAATTTGACCAAAGCGTGCGCGGCGCGCCCCCGCCTCCCCGTCACTTCTCATCACTACTCTACTCTAGTGTAAGTATAGTAAATGATAAAAAAGCCTAGTTTTACTTTAAAAAAATTGTCGTCTTATACTAAGACTAAATGATTATGGGCGTCCTGCTTTTTTACCTAAATGTCCGGCTAAACTGGCTGGTCAGTCCGGCTTTTCGGTTTTAAGACCTGGCAACCGTAGGTGCTACGTTAGTAATGCACACGATACGATGCGATATGAAGAAACTAGAAAACATTTCCGCCTATTACCGTGGGTTGCGTCCCGCTGTGCGCTGTGCCCTGTAGGTACCTACTAGCTTTTAAATACGTAAATATATAGACCACGGCAATCATTTCAGACAAAAATGTTTTCTTATTACATGATTTCGGTGGTCGGGTTAAAGCATAGATATATGAAAGAATTTTTTACATTTCTATGGGTTAAAGTTTTCTTTTTTTTTACTTAAAATAATGTTCATACATACATACATAATCAGCCTATAATGTTCCCACTGCTGGGACACAGGCCTCCTCTCAGTGAGAGGGAGTGGGCCGTAATCCACCACGCGGGCCCAGTGCGGGTGGGCCAAAAAGAAATAATGTTCAGTTTCTTGAGATTAAGCATCACCCACCTATCCTTTATCCAACAGTCAGATTCTAGTCTTACAAGATATGAATGAATTTAAATATTATATTTATTTCTTTTGCCATTTATGTACACTTAAATATAAACAGACAAGAAAAAAACAGAACAGAAAAATAAGTACAGGCGCCAGCACATCAAGATACTACAATCTGTCAAATTTCTGTAATAGATTTTCAACTTTATTGCTAAAGCATAAGGTTCAAAGTTGGTAACCAATCTCTTCCAGCATACTTGCGATAGGACAATAGATAGAGTGATGTAGACAGCGAGTGAAAGAGTAAAGGAGACAAAAAAAAACACAAATAATTCACTTAATATAATAAAACTAAAAAAATATTATGAGAACACCCATTATTATTTTACATGGAGCGGCTACCGTCTGACCTCTATAACCTAATAGGCAAAACCAATATTCTGAGGTTAGATCAGTTGTCAGACTAACTGCTGACTGAGATTCAAGAATTCAGGAATTATTGGTAGATACTTGAGTCAGTTCAAGAAACCAACAAAATCGTTCACCTATATTTCTGTATTCGAATTTTTGAATTCAGTTTAGGTAACATATGTATTTTGGGTTTGATGTAGTGCCACTACGTGGAGACGTCAGCTTGTTGAGATGGGCTGACGGTATTACGGAAACGTACGAATACGGGAGCCCGGGAGAAAGCTCCGTGCAGTACAGGAAGCAGTGAAGCTAAGTCGAAATGTTATAAAGACTTAGTTTTGAATGTTTAGTTGCAATTAGTTGCAAAGACAAATATATAACTAAAAATATTGACGGTGTCTTGTTCTATTATGAGTTGTATCTACAATTTTGCTCTTATACCGAAAAATGCTTTTACTACCAGCATTTCATTGGTAGACCGATAAGATAGATTAAATAGATTCAATAAAGGCTCCACAGACAGGCGAGACGCGACAGTGCGACCCGATTATTGTAGAGTTTCCATGAGGTTTTCATAGAAATTGTTTTACTATGGTCGCATTGCGCTTTCGTGTCGCGCCTGTCTGCGGGAGCCTTAACTCCTATTATAGTCTACATTTTCTAAACCATAATACGAGCCTACAATAAAACGCCTAACTGCTCTCATTTTACCTAATATTGCTGCATCTGAATGTAAGTCAGTCAGTAAAAAACTAGGGCCTGAAAACGACTTTCAGCCTTAACTAGCCTATACAAGTGTAGATTCACGTATAAAAATCTAGGCTTTCATTAGCTACAGCTAGGTCATACATAATAAACGAGAGCCGGCCGGCCGGCAATGAGTAATGGTCGGAATAAATCCTAATTCCGTGCATTACATCAGTACGGCTGGAACGGTTCATGATAATACAGATTTATGAACTTACACTCCAAATTGTTTACACGGTGTCGTTATTTTGCCTGTGATGTTAAAAAAAGACAATAACATGGATATTTAAATTAAATTGTGTGTTTTGGTTACGAGTTGTAGGTCGTAAGTTCGAACCCAGAGTGGCGCTTTACTTTGTGTACATTTTTTAATCACTAATGCTCTCAAACGGTGTAGGAAAATATCATGAGAAAACCGGCATGTCTTAGAACCAAAAACTCGAAGATACGTGACATCTACCAACCCGCACTGGGCCCGCGTGGTGGATTACGGCCCACTCCCTCTCACCGAAAGGAGGCCTGTGTCCTAGCTGTGGGAACATTATAGGCTGATTATGTTAAATTTAAGTGATAGAGGAATACAGGTAGTTATAACTAAACAACGGCCAGCTTGTTGCAGTCCTAAACTACAACGGTACCTACTTACTAGGTTGTTTAGAAGCGTGGCAAAAAACGGAGCTAACGCCGCCATCTTCTATTTTAATTTCAATACAATTTCCGTGATAATTTCACAAATGTTTACCAACAACGTCCCCATGTCAATGTCATTTAGGCGCCAGGATCCTGGTACAGTCCTTTCACAGTAAATTTTACCTCTGATTCTGCATCACTGCTCAAATCACAGTGATCTTTATTATCATTCTAATAAGGTTGATGTTGAGTTGCTGCCACTGACAAGTCTGTCAAAATCACCGTGATCACCGTGTCACCTGAATTTTAAAATGAGAACAACCAATATCGTACAGCTACAGTTGGGGGCCGCCTCCACGAGTGAGAGAATCGCGGCGATATTATCGTCGTGGCACGTATTTCTATACACTCTCTTAGAACGTGTCTCCATACGGCGATATCGTCGCCGCGAAAATTTGATGGCACGGCGAAACTATCGCCGCGATTCTCTCGCTCGTGGAGGCGGCCAAGGGGCCGCCTCCAACACTTAAGGAAGTGTCAAAGTAAAGTTTAAATTCAAACGTTAGCGACTTGTGTACACAAATGTGAGTGTTTAATCTGCGAAACCTTTAAAGTCAACTATTTAGAACCTAAGATGATAATCTTAAAGACTTTAATCTATAACATTCAAACATTGATCACTTCACTAGATAGTTTATTTTCCAGCAATTTACTTAATTAGTATAGCTACTAGTTAGAACTATAGGTAGTTTCTCAGACAGATCTTAGGCAAAGATCCCTCAAACAGTTAGAGAGACTTTGACATAACTTTGAAGTTCCAAAGTCCCAATACAAAGATAAGTTAATACTTATTAAATTCGCAACTAAAACCATGTTGCCGATTGTAAAATTATTAAATTCCGTTAGTTTCAAAGTTTTGGGACCTCAGAAGTTAGTTATTAAAATTAATCTGCTTTAGTTGTGAGCAGATAATTCAGAATAATTCTACATATTCAATATTAAATTGACCGGTACTAAGGCCGAGGATTTATTCCTGTCACTGTCGCACAACTGTAGCGGCATCTACACCACTACATGCGAACTCAAAAAACCCACGCAAAAATCCTGCATCGCGCAAGCAGAGTTTACCGTGCAACTAGCACATACTCGTATTACAACGTCCCGACATTAATCGTCGGGCAGTTGCCTACCAGACACGACATCCGTCTAGTTGGAGGATCCTCCCTTTTCTATGGAGGATAAAGGAAGTGTACACCCTGCTCCTCATGCCTCTATATAACTGTCAAACTACAAGTGCAAGATAGAGACAGGATCTCAGCCCTAGAAATTAAATATCAATCGTCGTGGAAAATAGATTAATGACAGGTTGCAATAAAACACATTTTTCCCTATTTGGAACAATTACTTAGGTAAGCCAAAACGTATCCCCTTTTGGCAAGGGAAGCTGATGTATGCGTTCAAACCGCGTAGATAATATAATTTATTTGCATGAAAGGCTGAAAGGGTGCTCACTTCTGGAAACCTACAAGGGATCCCTCGTTTACAAATTCGTCCTTTATAAATAACAAGAGTATTCAGAATCATTGTTATTTCGAACAATTATTGTCAATCCCAATCACCAAACATCACGTTTCAGCTCTAAAGTCATGCAAATGAATGAACCCGTCCGTCCATGTCTCGCATCCAATAACAATAAAATCCAACCCAACACCAGATACCATATTTTTACGACCAGTTTCACTACCCAGTCAGCTTTGCCCTAATAAACTCTTCAGGGAAATATATTATTTAATTTCTCTTCATAATGTCAATTTTTTAAAGTTGTCAGCATACCGTTGACCGGGGCATGGACCGGGGCACAGAGCTGCACCATTCATATTCGTTAGCTCTCGCTGACTGCAAGTGACAGCGTCATTTATTGTTCTTTTTTCGCGTCCGCCAGACGGTAGTGGAACGTTCTAAATATAACCCACTAAAACCCTACGTGAAAAACATTAATGCGGCTCTATAACATCCAGGAAGTGCTGCGAACTGAAATTGTCTTGTTTTTTGTACATTTTCGATTCGAGTAGCGAGAGTAAATGAAACCTGATGTAAGGATGTTGATAGCATAATTTATATTTGTTTTTCTCTTCGGTTTTAAGTACATGTTTCAGTTTAGTTTTATGACGTCACTATATTTAAGCGGTCGCATTATCTCAGACGCCACATGCCGTTCTAGAAGAATCTCATTATCTTTTAGGAGTGGAAATCCTTTTAAAAGCTCAGAGTAAATTACACTGCATTTCTTTAAATAATTACATCAATTAAAATTAAAGATAAAGACACACCTTAGAGGGTAGCTTTTAACTCCAAAAACTTTAAGTATATGATTGTGTACGTAACACTGTTTAGAAGCTTACATTTAAATACGACGCACAAACTAGTAAACTTCAAACTACAGACGTACTTGGACATCCACATTTATTGGATCGTGTACTCTAGCATCAAACAACTATCCGGACATGTCCTTAAACACCATCCAAACTTTTGCCTTTAAACTTTATCGATCACAACTTTATCAATAGTCGGTCTGCTCTCAAATAAGCTAGAGTAACCGATAGTTACAAGATTTACAACAGAAGTTAACGTTGAATACCGATACAACGATGATATACATATAAATCTACGAAATCAAACGTTTACTAGTAGGGTATTTGAAGTGCAATCTAACTTAAGCTTATGTTAAATATTATTTAACGCAAACATTTTCCTAACTATAATTGATAACAATATAATATATCTTTATTTCACTCTCTTCACAAATGTTCACATAGTTGAACATAGAGACATTGACAACAATGCACAAAATATGATCCCTTGTGAGAGACTGGCGTCCATAGTAGGATACCCTGTGTGACGAATCACCAGGCTCTCACTGAACTGAATTAAAGCTAATTAACATAAAAGTGGTCAATTTACATATACATATAATGAACGAGCACGCAGATATTCGTTTAATGATTTTTAATGTACGAGTATGTATAGGTACTTCTAAAACGAAAGAAAAACATATTTTGCTTTACATTATTTTTCTCAAACATGCTTGGAAAGAGCATTGTTTTGACAACCTTCTTCGAGATAAATCCAAATTGCTGTACTGGCCAAATACATGCGAGCAGCGGCTGGCAAAAGTTGTATGAAAATCCATATCTGTCGTGTTTTGCGGCTAAATAAATTACATAGTAAACTCATTGTCGTATAATTTAAAAATGGAACGATCTCTTACTCCGAGAGATGGCAACCAAGGAGGTAACTTATCAAAGGTTTTATTTAAATTTGGAACTGGCTTGCAAATAGAAAGCTGTTTATTGAAAAAAAAAAAACAAATGAACACTTTAAGGCCGGCCAAAACCGAATCAGGAAACCTAACCTATGCGGCAAACGTTCTTATATTTTCCGTTCGGAAACCCTGACGGAAAATATAAGAACGTGTGCGCTAAAGAGAACATTTTCTATGAAATGCGTGCATTCAGGGTCTCCGAATCCGAATTCCGAATCAGAAAACCGGACATACGCGGTCAACCTAACGCGGGAAAAATAATGTTGTTCGTTGTTCGTCATTGATTTTTTTTTAAACTTTTTTACAAAAAAAACAACCGACTTCAAAAAAAAACACTACAAAGTGAAAAATAACTTTAATTTCGGAAGTCGGTGTCGTTGGTTCCGCATTTTCGTTTTTTGACACCGACTTCCGAAATTAAAGTTATTTTTCACTTTGTAGTGTTTTTTTTTAAGTCGGTTGTTTTTTTTGTAAAAAAAGTTTTTATTTTTCACTTTTTAGTTGTACCTACCCCACACCAATTCAATTAACACTATTGCATTGAAGAATTGAAGACACGACTCGAAGAATCATCAAAATTCCCATAGAAATGCCGGAGATGCAGTACATTTATGCATATAACATCGTACATAAGAATAATTACCTAATGTATTATATACTAAAACCTTCCTGAAAGTATGTAGGTCACACTAATGAAAGAATTATCAAAATCGGTTCAGTAGTTTTTGAGATAATCGCGGACATACAAACATACATACATACATACATACGGGTCGAATACAGAACCTCCTTTTTTAAAGTCGGTTAAAAAAAGTAATCGTAATTGACAAAAAAGCCTAGCAAAATTGCCTAGGTACTACTTAGTTTTAATTTCCGCGCATTATTTGAGAAAAGTACTATACAAGCCTTGGCCACAACTGGGCATTGATGGCCGCTGCAGTAATTTATTATTCTTCTTAGGTATCTGTCTAGCCTACTGTTTGTATCCAATTACTCAGATTTAATAAGAAAGCAGGCACTGGTTGGTTCCAAGTTTAACGCTATTCTCCCTTCTGTAATGTCCAGGCACAAAACAAAAGTTCGGTTTTTATTAAGAACTATAATTTAACATTTGCACAAAAAACATAAGATTTATGAATCACTTCGGGTAGACATAATTCGTAAACATCTGTCGGTGCCATAAAGCTTTAACGATGGCAAAACTTGCTGGCCCTACCGTTGTGCCATATATGAGACAACACTGCGTTATATGTATAGGTATTTATATCTATACCTAGTTATTAATAATAAACAGAACCTTCTGGACAGTATTTCATAAAAACTTTGTTTATTTATCTGCTAAAATTGCCGCCACAGGGATATTCTCCTAAACTATGCTTAGATACGAGAACATAACTACATATGTACCTACGTGAAAGTATATAAAACTCGACACAAAAAAAACAATAAATTTAAAATCCCTTAGGCCGTTCAAGAGTTGCTACGTAACATAAGGTTTCCCTTATCTAACACTGTACATTGTTCTTTTATTCTCAAATACATAAAAACAAAAAGATGAAACTCATATTTTTCAAGAGCGTCAGCCGTAACTTTAAGTGGCATTTTTCATATATTATGCTAACGAGGACCGTAAAAGGCTTTTTCATTAACATCATTTTCTATTTTTTAAACTCGGCATATTAAAATTGTTTTCTTACAGAGTAAAATGACCTCAAAATAAAGCTAGACTTACTTGGCTATAGAAGTATGCGGTGTAAACATGTTTTGGTCTTTTAATTTATCTCTATTTAAGAAAGGTACGCAAAAGGTTAGACAGGGGCATACAATATATTCAAAATATCAATCTGCCTAAATGCCTAGCCCTTTCCCAACTATGTTAGGGTCGGCTTCCAGTCTCACCGGATGCAGTTGAATACCAGTATTTTACATGAAGCGACTGCCTGTCTGACCTCCACAACCCAGTGCGTAATACGATACCCCTTGGTAAGACTGGCTGTCAGAATTTCGGGCTTCTGACGACCCGTAACGACTGCCAATGATCCATGAATGATATTCACCAACGACCAACGGCTTAACGTACTTTCCGAGGCTCGGAGGGGTCTTGAATAGTATTCCCCACCCATCCCCGGACCAACCGCGGCAAGCATAGCTTAACCCGATCTATCGGCCCGTGCGGCTGTTATTACTTGGCCACACGCCCCTCCAATATATTATAAATAGGTTGTGGTATCTGAATACGAAAGTAGTTTCTACCACCACACGATATTTTTTCTTTTCTTAATTTCTGTAGGAGCTTGACTGTCATTAATGAGACGCAATTACTTTTTCTATTGTTACCGATTTCGCGACATTGGAGCGTACCTATAAGTCGCGGCGTCGATAAAAAATACTAAGTTCCGAATATCCGATATTTCAAACTCTCTGAGAATTACTCACGGGACATTGAACCAGTCATTGATTAATTACTTCGGTGTGTAACCTCAAATCTCTACTTTTAATTGGAGTTTGTTTCAAAAACTCCCGACTTCAGAGGAATTCAAAAAAATAAAAAATAAACTTTTTAATTTCTACAAAAGCCTTCGACCTTCATGGTTCAGTACAAACTACAGTACTTACAAAGAATTATAACTCGAAAAAGTTCGTATTTAAAAAAAAGAGATGGGGTCCGTTTAGATGGAATGTGGCCGTTTGGTCAATGACCTTTGAAGTCTTTGTTACAGCCATAGTGCTTTAAAAGTAACGATGCTAGGGTTGGGAGGCACGTGTGTTTTATGACTAAATATAAAAACACCTTCCCACTTTAACTGAGCGATACATTTACGATCTGAGCTCGCATTTGTATTGGACAAACTTTATATGAAACTCTGAGTAAGCAAGTCTTTATTTGAATCAATAAAATGGAGTTATTCTTCGTAGTGCTGAAGGAAACTTGTGTTTTCCACTTTCAGTGTTGTTTCAAACATGCACAGCGATTTCGTTAACTTGGAACTTGATGCTCGGGGCGAACTTGCACTGTTCACTTTTAATGGTCGACTCAAGATCCCACGGTTACTCACCCTTTTTAACCGACTTTAAAAAAGGAGGTTCTGTATTCGACCCGTATGTATGTATGTATGTATGTATGTATGTATGTATGTATGTATGTTTGTATGTCCGCGATTATCTCAAAAACTCCTGAACCGATTTTGATAATTCTTTCATTAGTGTGATCTACATACTTTCAGGAAGGTTTTAGTATATAATACATTAGGTAATTATTCTTATGTACGAAGTTATATGCATAAATGCACTGCATCTCCGGCATTTCTATGCGAATTTTGATGATTCTTCGAGTTGTGTCTTCAATTCTTCAATGCACTAGTGTTAATTGAATTTATGTGGGGTAGGTACAACTAAAAAGTGAAAAATAAAAACTTTTTTACAAAAAAAAAACAACCGACTTCAAAAAAAAACACTACAAAGTAAAAAATAACTTTAATTTCGGAAGTCGGTGTCAAGAAACGAAAATGCGGAACCAAAGACACCGACTTCCGAAATTAAAGTTATTTTTTACTTTGTAGTGTTTTTTTTTGAAGTCGGTTGTTTTTTTTTTGTAAAAAAGTTTTCTATTACGTCTTTGAAGATATTTCCCTTTATTGAAAAACCTATTGTAGTAGTAGTCTTTTCGAGTTTATTTTAAAAGTTCAATGAAATGAAGTATGATTGTTTTAACATCGTTACATAAATATGGATATCCAGCCTATTATTGTCTCGGGTTGGCGATTTCAGACTTAGACTAATGTTTTCCATCGCCGTTGTCAGTATTCGAAGACATGTGACATCTACCAACACAGTCGATTACGGCCCATTCCCTCTCACAGAGAGGAGGCCTGTCTCAGAAAGTCTCAGACTCATTTCAAATAAAATATATTTTTGTCAAACAAAACTAGTTCGAGTCTAAAAAAGAGGATGTATGAATCACAAATACTATTTAAAGCTACACTAGACCCCTCTAAACACTTAAATAGAGATGTAAATACAGCAACAGAACTAATTATTCGAAGCGTAGATCTGACGATGATTAAGTTTAATGCACTGTTTCATAATTACTTGCCGCGAGACCGGGAAAATTGTGAATGGAACACGTTACATAATTATGCATTTATTAGGCAAATTTGGCGCTAGGTAATTTCGTTTCACCAACACATAATGCTCAATTATAATAACAACATGGCGAAAATTAATTTGATTTGTGGAGCACAAATGAAAATGAATGGTATTGAATTACGGAGTACCTCTTTATTTATATTGAACGGAGTGTTTTATTTAGGGTTTGAGGTGAAATCGGTATTATATTGAGGGCTTATACATTATTTTTGATAATACTCGTCCATATTCAAATTCAAGCTTTTGACTGCGACTTCACTTACTTGGATATCGGAAAATATCCCAGGGCTACGGTACCCTATGTACAAATTCAGATTATAACTATTTATGTGTGCCAAATTTAATCCAAATCCGTTCAGCCGTTTTTATGCCAATCCGGAACATACATCCGGACAAACGGACAAAAATTCTAAAAACTATATTTTCGGCTTCAGACTCGTTCCCACACCGCGTAGCAATTACATTTTTTCAGAAATATTTAATGTAATAATTAAAATTCGCAATGAATGTGTGCAATTTATGGAAGGAGTGATGGGGTTATGGAGAAATGACTAGACGTTGCGTGAGCGTGCGAGATCCATTGTGGCCTTGTGGCCACTCGTTCGATGTCCGCCGCGCACAACATGGATGGAAAGCAGCAGATGATGTGGTTTTTTACTCCGTTGGTGTAATTGCCGTATGGCGTTCCAGTGTGAGGATAAATAAAATAAATAAATAAATAAATGTGGGTACAGTTTTGACTTCGTTATTATTATTATTATATAGATTTACAGTTCCTTGCTAATAAGCTCCCTTCTTTATTTTTAAGATTGAAATGACTATTGATGAAGAGGTGTTTAATCAACCAACCAACATCCAGATCAGATAGTATGGCTGATCAAAGTAAATGACTGAAGCGTCATAATTGTTTTGCCGCTGTATTAATTACATATCTGATTTTTAATTGTTTTGTTATTTAATGATTCGCATAAATCATTAGATCGTGAATAACTATTATTAGTTTTGTCTGAAGTGATTTGTAGTGACGTGCGCAAGACATATCGAACTATTTATTTATTTCCACTATAAGCTGACTTCTCACTGTACGAAAAGCAGAGAAAGTGTCGGTAGTTTTAATGTGGTTGCAGTATGGTCTACCTTTATCCACGTTCTGCAAAAACTAACATGTACTATGGTCAAAACATGGTTTAAAAATAATACTTTACTCTCTTCTATTCACATTGCAATAGTCAACAAAAACTACTAACAGAACATAATAGTGTGCGGTGTGAATAGGTACGTCTAAAAGCTCCTTAGGGACATAAAAGCGATAGGAAACAATAACAAGCAAATATTATCAGCAGGGGTGCTTCATAACCGTGTTTATGTCTTTATCGACGGGCAGGGTTGCCACATAAATCGTCACTTGCTGTTCTCCGCTCATCTGTGGACTGTAATAAGCTTATGGGTTCCTGCGTTGTTTGGTACTGAGATTTTAATACAGCTTTATGATTTAGGTAGTTGGGTACCTACTACATATTTTATAATAATTATCACGCATGTATTTCTTAACTCGGACTTAAACTTAAACGTATATTAACTCATTTAGAACAACTCAATAGCTAGTCTCAAAGCTAGTCGCATACAAGAGAATCATTTTAAAGTTACAGATTTTTCATTACCAGAAAAAAAAACTTACATGAACATTATATGCCTTTAGACTAGACTCAGCAACTTTGGTTGTCCGGCAGAGAACCAAAGTTGCCGACATAGCTCAAAAACAAGCAAGCTGAAATGGCAATGGGCCGGCCATATTACCCGTAAAACTGATCACCGTTGGGGTTAGACCTGTTCTTAAGTGAAGACCGCGAATCGACAAACGTAAGGTAGGACGCCCTAAGGCTAGGTGGAGCGACGATCTTCGCAGGGTGGCTGGTAGCAGCTGGATGAGAGTTGCCGGGAATCGAGCAGTCAACTGCTGTAGGCTGATGATGATTATGAGACTAGACTTGTTCTTCTTAGGTAATGATAAATAGGTAGGTATAAACTTTTCCAGTTCCTAAATAAGACTTGAAACAACAAAAACTTTCGCAGCCGATACTTGTAAACCGCAAACCTATATTAATAAACATTTTGGCCGTCCCCCAAAACCGCAAACTACAGGTAGTGGTGTATAGCAAGGCTCTCTCACCGCAACCGATAGATAATTGTACTGATCGATCGTTTATGCATGAACTCTGGCCGGTGAGAATGAAGTGATGCTGAATTAGAGATCGCGTTAAATTGGACGCAGCCATTAAAAATAGAAAAAAAAAGAAAATTAAATGAAGTCGTGGCAGACCACGTAGGAGATGGCGGGACGAGCTGGATAGGTTCCGTCAAATCTTGAAGGAGGACGCGTGGGCTCGCGAAAGATGGAAGAAGTGGAGGGAGGCCTTTGTCCAGGAGTGGGACAGCGTACGTTAGTAAAAAAATACCGGTCAAGTGCGAGTCCGATTCGCACACCGACAAGGGTTCCGTACAGTAGATATGTAAATAGTTTATCACCAGAATTGTGTCTCGAATATTTTATTCGTTTTTTTGTAATGTATTTTCAGATTTTTTCCTTTACTTGACATTGCTTCTTGCCAAATTTCATGATTCTAGTACAACGGGAGGTTTTGATTCCGGGACATAAACGCCCGTATCTTTTGATTGCGTTGATTTTTTCACTGCTCAAGGGATTGCAGAGTTGACAACTCTACGCGTTCCTGAGAAAAAGGGACTTGACAGATGGACAACTAAGTGATCTTATAAGGGTTCCGTTTTTTCTTTTTGAGGTACGGAACCCTAAAAAATGAAGTAAGTATGCCTAATGACCTTCTATTTAAAAAATCCTTTAATATATCCGTGAATAGAATTACCATCATGATGTTACGGTGGCCATATACATAATATTAGTAGGTACTTACATACGTAATTTATTTAGGTTTCTCAACAAAACTTGCTAACTAAAATGTTGTAGGTGGAGAGAGTATGTACCTAAAACATTTTAGTTAACAAATATGTTAATAAAAAAAATTGTTGTTTAAATAAGTCGGTGGCAGATTTTACTGGAAAACGGCACAGCAAACGAAATAGCAGTTTCAAAAGGTGGTGATGAACTAAATATTGGGGTAAGCTAACGAAAACGCTCCTGAAAACTTATAAAAACTAACTCTTCCTTCTAGCGTTTGGTCAGACCGTGGGAAAAGTTGGTACTGAGGCTGGCTGCCCAATGTGCTCAGCACACGGTCGACATGAAAAGAAAGCCAGAATGGTATATTAAAACTTTTACCAAAATATATGAAAAGGTGCTCAATAAAACTGAAGAGTTCGAAATAAATTGTTCGCGCCATAACGATGGCGTCTACAAAATAATATCTGCAAATACACAATCTTCGGGCATTTAGAGCGTAAATAAGAGCCCCAAGTGACGAAACGTTTTCCGATAATGGGCCCATTAAAAGGCCCCACTACTGGAGCCGAGATTTTTTATTTAATATTTTAATGCACCATCAGTTTTTATTTGCAGTGTTTATGCTGTTCAGGGCCCTAAAAAAACTTTATCAAAGTAGGCATTGAAATAAGGCAAGTCTACTATGAATTGTTGTGAAACGGTTAATGAGTAAGTAGGTAAGTATTTTAAATCTATATAAATAAAAACAAAAGGCCTGACTGACTGACTGACTCATCAACGCCCAGCCCAAACCCCTGGACCTAGAAAGCTGAAATTTTACACGATGGTTCCTTTTATGATGTAGACCAGGAATAAGGAAGGATTTTTTGAAATTCAACCCCTAAGGGAGTTAAATAGGGGATGAAAGTTTGTATGAAAGTCCGTCAGTTTTAAAGTCAGGATCTTTAAATTTTGTGTTTAGGCTGACGATTGAAAATTAATTTATACGTGTCTCAGCGTTTTTGATAATTCCACCCCCAAAGGGTTAAAAAGGGGGATGAAATTGTGTATGAAAGTCTGTCAGTTTACAAGTTAGGATCTTCAAATTTTGTATTTGGGCTAACGATTGAAAATTAATTTATACGTGTTTCAGCGTTTTTGATAATTTCACCCCTAACGGGGGATGAACGACCTGACTGAGATATCAAAGCACAGCCTAAGCCGTTGGTCCTAGGGACTTGAATTTTGGAGGGTGTGTTCTTTGTAAAGTATAAATATCCAATAAGAAGGGGTTTTTGGAAATTCAACCTCTAAGGGAGTTAAATAGGGGATGAAAGTTTGTATGAAAGTCCGTCAGTTTTAAAGTCAGGATCTTCAAATTTTGTGTTTAGGCTGAGGATTGAAAATTAATTTATATGTGTCTCAGCGTTTTTGATAATTCCACCCCCACAGGGTTAAAAAGGGGGATGAAATTGTGTATGAAAGTCTGTCAGTTTACAAGTTAGGATCTTCAAATTTTGTATTTAGGCTAACGATTGAAAATTAATTTATACGTGTTTCAGCGTTTTTGATAATTTCACCCCCAACGGGGGATGAACGACCTGACTGAGATATCAAAGCACAGCCAAAGCCGCTGGTCCTAGGAACTTGAATTTTGGCGGGTGTGTTCTTTGTAAAGTATAAATATCCAATAAGAAGGGGTTTTTGGAAATTCAACCTTAAAGGGGGTGAAAAGGGGGGATTTTGTTTGTATGTAAAATCTTATTCCTTGAGTTAATAACCTTGAAACTTGGTTCGAATACTTATCTAAGTAAATTATGAAGTTTGGCATTTTTCGTTTTTCTAAACTACCCCCTAAAGAGGTATTGGGGGGTGTCAAAATTTCTATGGAATTTCAACGCGCTGTCCGATTAACTCGAAACTCAGTTAGTATTTATACTAAGGACTAAAAATAAAGAATAACCTGTATCAGGGTTTTTCGAAAATCTACCCCTAACTGTGTGAAAAGGGGTAGTTAATTTTGCAAGGGCATATTTTACTGCGTGGCTTGATTAGCTGGAAAATTGGCATAAATAATCTTTGAGTCAAGTTATGAACACACCTTAAACGATTTTTCATAATTCCACCCATGTAGGGGTGAAAAGCGGGATTACGGTTTATATGAAAAATCTTATTCATTTGGTTAATAAACTCGAAACTTGGCACGAATATTTATCTAAATAAATTACAAAGCTTGGCATTTTTTGTTTTTATAAACTACCCCTTAAAGGAGGATTGGGGTGGGGGGTGTTAAAATTTGTATGGAAGAATTTTAACGCGTGGTCCGATTACCTCGAAACTCGGCATTTATACTTAAGACCAAAAATAAAGAATAACGTGTATCAGGGTTTTCCGAAAATCTATCCCTAATGGGGTGAAAAGGGGTAGTTAATTATACAGGGAAAGATTTTATTGCGTGGCTTGATTAACTCAACAATTCGTATAAATAATCTTCAAGTCAAGTAATGAACACACCCCAAACAATTTTTCGAAATTCTACCCCTATGGGGGTGAAAAGCGGGAATACAGTGTATATGAAAAATCTTAGGGTACAAATACTTATACAAGTAAATTATGAAGTTTGGCATTTTTTGTTTTTCTAAACTACCCCCTAACGGGGGATTGGGGGCGTCAGAATTTCTATGGAAGAATTTTAACGCGCGGTCCGATTAACTCGAAACTCTGTATTTATACTTAAGACTAAAAATAAAGAATAACGTGCATCAGGGTTTTTCGAAAATCTACCCTTAACGGGGTGAAAAGGGGTACTTAGTTAATTTTACAGGGGAGGATTTTACTGCGTGGTTTGATTAACTCAAAAATTGGTGTAAATAATCTTTGAGTCACGTTATGAACACATCACGAACGATTTTTCAAAATTCCACACCTGTGGGGGTGAAAAGCGGGAATGCAGTTTATTTGAAAAATCTGATTCCTTTGATCTATAAACCTAAAAATTGGCCCGAATACTTATTTATCTAAATAAATGATAAAGATCATACCTACATACATTTTCGAAATTTTTAGAGGAAAGTACGAATTTCACGCGGACGAAGTCGCGGGCAGAAGCTAGTTATTTATACACCACAACTCAAGCAAGCAGTACGGTTATGGAATGTCTTGCCCGTATCGATAAGGCGTGCCTAATATTTGTCCATTTTTACTAAAATGATGGTAATAAAACACTATCTCTCTCCTTAAACCTCATTTTTATGTTCTTTGCACTTTTTAATGATTATTATATTTATATAGATAAGTATAAGTTTTATGCATGTATGTATATATTTAAATGGTACACCACAGACTACCTGGAGTATTGTCTCTCCTTTCTCCCTTAATCCAAATCCAAAGGATGTCTTTAAAAGATCGCTTTTAGCGAACAGACCGCCCATTGTATCACCCCTTGTAAAATTTCTAAAATATCTGTAATATTTATGGTGTACGTAATAAAAAGTATTTTATTATATTCCTTTCTATTCTAAGATCGCAACTCACAACAGTCACATCAACTTTCAACTTTAAGAGTACAAAAAACAAGGGTTGGTTTTTGTTTACTTAGATGATGTTGATGAATGAAAAAGAACAGCCGCTAACCCCATTTTTCCATTCCAGATAAGAACAGGAAATTAAGGCATTTTAGCACAAAGAAACTCTGTGCACAAAAGAAAAATTCTTGAAGAAAACGAAACGAAAATAATAAGACAAAACAAAAGTGTTAAAATCCGAACTCTGGCAAAGAACAAAGATTTAGAAAAGCCAAAAAAGCAAATGTTCCTTGAAACTTTTCTGAACCTAGGAGTGTAATAAGTAACACCACGGGAGGCTATAAATTCCGCTAAGAAACCGCGTTTATACTCGATACCCGCAACATTAATACAGATTTTCTAAGATTATTGTAACTTACTCTTTGGGGAATCGCGGGAAAGTTCTTTCTACTGAAAAAAGTGTTAAGAGAAATATATCGGTGCCTGGCGTCGGGCACGGCTTACCGAACTCTATTATAAAGTGCATGATTATTTTTTTGTATTATTAGAAACGGAAACTAGGAATTATTACCTACATACCACCCTAAATCTACCAAAAAAATTACCAAGAAAAGTAAACTATATATGTTACTTTTCTTCTTCAACATAATAAAAAAAATCATCATAAAGCAAATTCAGAAGATGCAATATGGCGATCTGAATATTCAATCAATCAACTTAGCCTATCGCAGTCCATTGCTGGGCATAGGCCTCTCCCAGACTGCGCCACAACACCCTGTCCTCCGCCTTCTGCATCTAGTCTGTCCCAGCCACCTTCTTAAGGCCGTCGGTCCATCTGAATATTATATGGCCAAAATTTATATCTACAAGTCTTCTTACAAGACATCAAATAACATAATTTTATACGATTACGAAATCAAACAAACGTATAATGATTAACCTGAATACTTACTAACACCGGCTATATTTACATTTAGAAGAGCTACATTTGTTAATAGGAACAGTCGGAACACAATGAACGATTGAATGTTAATTAGTTTCACATGCTTGTTAAGTTTAGTTCGGTGGAACTTCAAGGGTTCTGTTCGTAATTTCCAATTATTGCAATGAAAAACCGTTTTTAGTTTAAACACGTTTTTTACCTACGCGTATTTTCTATCTATGCTACAACGTAGGTACCTCCTAGCAGTAAAAACCCGCCGAATAATTGCGTAACACACTAAGGCCTTCGCCACACTTGGCGGGAATTCCGTCGCGGATCTTCCGCGACGAAAGGCCAATACATGTTATTGCATATAAATGACTACACGACGGAGCGACCGATCTTCCGCGTACTGTGTCCGTTATTAGTCATTTATATGCAATAACATGTATCGGCGGAAGATCCGCGACAGAATTTCCGCCAAGTGTGGCGAAGGCCTAACAATAACAATGGCTTTTATTCTGACAGTTCAACAACATTCATTGCGTTATTTACGTTATTGAGCAGACAAGTTTTTCGAACATATGAAGTAATGGATTAGCAATATCCTTCAAAATCATTCAGATTGTGATTGAAAGTATGTTACGCAATTAGAGTGCAGTCTGGACTAGGTAATACGCCTTTTAACTAGCGCCTAGCGTCGCCTTTTTATTATTGTAAAATTTATGTAAGCAAACAAATCAACAAATATATCTTGAGTTTTCTAATCTATGGTTTTAGTTCCAAATCATGTGCAGTCATTTAAATTTCAGTAGGTAGGTACAAAAAGGCACCCACACAAGAACCAAACGAAGGTTTAATATTATAAACAGACATCATTTAATTTTGGCAAACCTAATTGCGATACCTAATAAAGTTAGGTAACTGTACACTGAATCCTAAATTAAATTGTATACATCGGCCACATGTAAATAAATAGGTGGTAGGCGCAGACTATTTACCTAATGTTCCGAATACTTAATATACATTTTATATTGCAAAACAGTCTATCGTTAAAGTTTATTTAAGCTGCTTCATACGTAACATTTATAGTCAAACGTCGGGTATCCGACGGTCACAGATACCAGTGAAAAAAAAAGTATGGAAACCAACAAAATTAAACGCGGCATAACTTTAAGTGAAATAGTTCAGGATTTCGAGAAAAAACTAGGATTTAAAAATGAGATAAAGTGGACTAGTTTTATATTTATTTCTCTATATCATGTGCTTGCTGTGTATTGGTGCTACCACTACGCTTTTCCTGTGAAATGGCAATCCCTTGTATTTGGTAAGTAATGATGTGTCACTGAACCTAATGCCCACTTCTTGACCTTAAGCTACTCGTATTTTACAACCCCGCCTTACAAAAAAGCTATTTAGAAAGATTTAAGAAAGATCTCCCATTTTATCACACAAAAGCCTTTCTTTAAATCATAGTTATTGGAGCACTAAATTTTCATTTTTATTCTTTTTTTGTCTTTTATACTACTACATTTAATAGTGATATTCATTCTAGGAATACCAATTCAATTTATAAGTACTTTGTAGATAACAAAACCCTATTACAAGCGCCCACACGCAATAAACATAAGAAAAAAGAAATCATTTTTTATCTCAATACGTCTTCAAAGCTTATTCTAGGTAGGTAATTCTAATATGGAGAAAAACAAGTTTCATACTGAAGTCGTATCCTAAAACTTTATATCACTTTAAATATGCAATTTCAATTATCTTTCTAGCAATTTAATTAAAGAACTAATTATGTTTGCAGCGTTGATTATGTACGTGGCATCTGGATTCGGAATAACTGGGGGCGCACACCGTCTGTGGACTCACAAATCTTACAAAGCAACGCTACCTCTCAAACTATTCCTGCTTTTATGTTTCTCTAGTGCGGGGCAGGTAAACAAACCTTAATTAAAACATTTTCGTTGGCTTAAGAATTTATATTTTCGCAGTCTTACGAGTTGTAAAGAAGCACAACGTAAGCTAAGCTACCTCAGATCCAGCCGATGGAACACTGAGAATTGCTTAATACTTACGTTGCGAGAAAATATTTTAATACAAACCTAGGAAATAATTTATAATCGAGATTAGAAGCACGGCATGCTAGTCTGTTTATAAGAACTGATGTCCCATGGTTTGAAGTAGGTTGTCTGAAGATTTTTACAACTTTATTAGAACTCGTTTTAACTTTGCACATTTTTGCATTTTATAGTTTCAGTTTCATTTCGTAAAATTCCCTCTAAAATACACATGATACAAACAATTTTCATATTTATTATTTTATGCTGTAATTAGGAAATGAAACGAAAAATGGTTTTAAAATTGAGCCTATTTCGTTTTTTTTTTTTTCATCAAGCAAATTACAAATTATTGCAAATAGAATCTTTAATTCCCCTAAAAAGTATGTGTCTATCTTTCTTCTTCTTCTTATTAGCATGTGACGTATGTGTCTATGAAATATATTTTTTCTTTACCTAAATACACTAATTTGACCATATAAAAGTGATTCTAAAACGGGTATATTCCAAAGGGGAATTATAAAACGAGCGAATAAAAAAAACATAGCGACTGGATCGTGTATAAGTAACTCAAATAAAATTAATGTTTCTAAGTTGCTGTTTTGTTGATTTCTCGTCACTCGCTCACTTAGGAATACTATAACCTAAATTAATTATTTTTTTTGTCAATGAAAACTGTAATTTACAGTCACTCGTTTAAATACTACCCAATTCTAAATGCCAGGCGAATTTGCCTGTTTTAGAATCAATTTTAAATGGTCAAATTAATTATTTTAAGATTTTTGCCAGATAAAAAGTCTTACAATGTTTTTTTTTTTCTGGCCACTGCCATGTAATCTTCGCTCTCTCCTTTTTTTATTAATATATTATGCATGTTATGATGTACTGGGCTTCTTATTATGATGTACTGGGCTTCTTATTATGACGTGTTATTTTTTGGCAGAATTCTCTCCTCCACTGGGTCCGCGATCACCGCGTCCACCACAAATACAGCGACACCGATGCAGACCCTCATAACGCGAACCGAGGCCTGTTCTTCTCACACATAGGCTGGCTGATGATGAAGAAGAACAGCGAAGTCATCCTCCGCGGGAAACAGATGGACATGAGCGATATTGAGACCGATAAAGTTATTCAGTTTTATGAAAGGTTAGTTGTCCCTAGCAGCTTTCGTTTTGGCATGGCTACGAGGACTGCCACCCATTCCCAACCCGTAGATTTCATAAAAGACGACTAGTTCAGTATTCATATCTCACGAAGCGTCGCGCGCTTTACATGTGGTAACCAAGTGTACCTACAAACACGCTGTGAATGTGTGCGTGAAGACAAGTAAAGTAGCGTCAGCACATAACACACATACTTGCACACACGCACACACTTCCGACTTCGCCATTATCTCGCCTAGATCTCCTGCGCTTATGTATAGGTACATTCGCAGCGTGTTTGTACACTTGGTAACCAAAAAGCACACGTCGCCTCGTGAGATAAAAATACATGTTTACAAAGGAAAAACAGTACCATAGTTTTGTCTGCTTTTGTAAAAAAAAATACAGCTATCACCAATCAATCAATTCACTTAAGCAATCCTCTGTTAAACGATCACCGACAGTTTGATCATTCATTTCTATTACTGAGTTTATTTTTATTGTCAACACAACAATTAGGCCGCAAATTCTGATCAGCATTTCTTGCATTGTGTAGAGGGGCGTTTAATAGAACGGCCCATGTGACGTCCCGCTGCACGCTGCTAGAAACGCCCCTCCGAATTTGCGGCCTTAGACATGAAATTCCATTATTTTATTAAACCTCATTTCAGTGGCAGTCGATTTCATTTTCACTTTAAATTGAAATATAACCGCAGAGTTAACAAACAGATGAAAACTTTATAATCAACTGGAATATCCGACATTTGTTCCACAAACAAAATTAGGTGCTCTATTATGATCCACTCTTCTGAAAATTTTCGGAGTCATCAAAATAATAATATTTTGTTAACAATTATTATCCGTTTGTTTATCTTCTTAAGTCTTTCTGTGAGTTTCATAAATGGCCACTTGCTTTGCTGATGCGACTAATTCGATGTCTTTTACAGAAACTTCACGTCCCTTAAACTGATCTTCTGCTACATTCTACCAACAATGATCGGTATTCTGCTTTGGAATGAAGACTGGAAGTGCGCGGTTGCGTGGCAATGCTTCATCAGGTTCCTTGGCATGTTCCACAGTGAACTTACTGTCAATAGCCTCGCGCACGCTTATGGTTACAGACCTTACAACAAGTAAGCATTTATAATTATCTACATGTTTGCTCATTATACTAACAGCGTTGATTCTGTATAATTAATTAAACTCGTGTCTTCAGAAACAACGTCTATTTCTAACCATGATATTGTTACTCAATTTCGTTTATAATTGAATTGGAATGCGTGGTATAAATACTGCCTCGCCGATGCCACAACCCGTAAGAATTTTCGCCTTAATGGTGTCTGTGGAGCGAGATGACTTCAAGGCGGGTCCCGTTACACAACTTCGGAGGAGATAGGTTCCGAAGAAGCATAATCGGGACACCGACCGTCAGCTTGATGGTATGCGCTGGAAGTCCACTTGCTGACAGGGAGTTCAGAAATTCCACGGGATAATGTGTGGCGTCATCTTGCTTGACAACAGTGTTTATCGAGGTGTAGACATCTTCATTCCCCTCAATTTCCGAGAGAATGCATTCGTTACTTGCTGCAGCCTGATCATTTTTGGGCGTCAAAATGGCCCGCTCACACACCCAAGAATTCTGCTGGTGCGGTATACGACTAATGTCCCCGTACACACAGCGAATGAGTTCTTCTAAGCTGGATACTACACTACCGAGAGAGTCTGGAAGCACCACCTCTTTTGGCAGAGTGCCGTCGCCAAGACTTAGAAGGACATCGGAGAATTCTTGAGCACGTGCATTGCCGAAGAGCCGAGCTCTCATGTTAATGGTCAAGCGCGGCGTACGATCTCGTGACCACAGCAAAGCATACACCTCGTCAGCCCTCGATCCCCGTGTCACCACGGGAAGCGTTTGCCGGAAATCGCCACTGAACAGAACTGTGACACCACCCATCAAATGTTCGTTCCTGCGGATGTTCTGCAGGGTTCTGTCCACGACCTCAACTGCCTTCCTATTGGCCATCGTACACTCATCCCATACGATCAGAAAGCAATCCTTGAGCACGTGTCCCTTATCGCTGTTACGTGACACACCACAAACAGGCGTTTCGGCGCTCTCTAAATCGATGGGAATTTTAAACATGGCATGTGCTGGCTTGCCACCCGGAAGCAGTGTGGCAGCGATTCCCGACGACGCTACAATTTTGCCTCGCCTCCTGACCTCTGCAAGTATGTCAGTGGTAACAAATGTTTTTCCTGTTCCACCAGGAGCATCCAAGAAAAACATTTTACCCTGGTTATGCCCAACGCTTTCAAGGACGGTGTCATAAATTTGTTTTTACTCTGAAGAGAACAAAGCGACATGGTCATTTCGTATGGTGGTCATTTCGCCCGGATCGTAATTTGTCTCAGCGTTATACTCCCGATTTCCACGATCTTGATGCGGTGATGATTGGGGAGCTGGTAACCCATATTCGATCAGTGGATTGCCGCCGATAGAAATGACCACATCTTGAAGTGAACTGAGACAAGTGTTCAGCACGCGTACATCAGTTACTTCGACTTCGTCTCCAGTAGGAACATAACTTTTTTGTAATACTTAACACCGCGTTTTTTTTAATTGTCTTCCTCAACTCTGCTCAAGATTTTGAGGGTTTTGTTGGAACTCGAATTTATCAAAACGAACTATACGATACAACTTTTATGAAGAAAAGGAACATTGCCATCTATGAATTTTAAGAATAACTAACTACTAACCTCGCCAACATGATCAAATTTAAATTATTAATTTCCATAAAGTGTCAACATGTAACTTGATTTGATTTTAATGAAATCTCATAGATGGCGGGCGCTGCTTCAAAATTTTCTTTATACTACTAACATTCATTAAACTATGTTTCTCGGCCCAAATTACTTAAATGGCGTAGTTTTCATAGTGTAAAGCTAGATAATAGCATGGCTTACTGAAAAACAACATTTAAATATGCGTCGTTAGATTACACGCTGTCACAGAATGCGTAAGAAAAATAAAGATTCACAGCTCCTCCCCCGTAGGTGATAGCGTGATAATATGTAGCCTATATGTTGACCCGACCTCTTCGTAATACTCATGCAAAATTTGAAGTAAATCCATGCAGTAGTTTTTGAGTTTATCCCGGACATACATACAGACAAACAGACAAAAATTCTAAAAACTATATTTTTGGCTTCGATATCGATTGTAGATCACACCTCAGGTATTCTTTAAAAAAAATATTCAATGTACAGTTTTGACTTTCCTACGATTTAATTATACCTATGTATAGATTACAAACTTTCAATATCTATTCTCTCTATTGATCTTTTACTCTGTAGTACCATCTATGTAATACATATGGAATGCAATAAAGAATTGTGTATTGAGTATCTTTCAGGCTTACTTAAGTTCCTATCTGCTAAAGTGTCGCACTCATAATATCCGTGGTCGCGCTTGTTTGCTTTCGTAGTACCTATTGTTTATTTTCATGAGATCTGTAATTTGTTTTTTTCACAGAAATATAATACCAGCGGAGAATCGCTTCGTGGCTACATGCACACTCGGTGAAGGCTGGCACAACTACCACCATGCGTTTCCCTTCGACTACAAAGCAGCTGAACATTTCGATGTTCTGAACTTCGCCACTACTTTCATAAGGTTCTTCGAAAGGATAGGCTGGGCGTATGACTTGCGGGAGGCCAGTGCAGATGTCATTAATTCAATGGCCAAGAGATTAGGTGACGGCACTCCTGTTCATTTCCCGTTACCCGAAAGTACATTTAATGAAAGAGCAACCGGTTGAGATATTCTGATCGATAATATAATCGTTATATCGAATCATATAAAACTAACCTATAGTGAAAGAACATTATAGCAGTGTGCAATTGTACAGTTTAGGATAACCTAATGTATAATAAAGACGAAGTCTGACTAAGTTAGAATGTACAGCCGCGGACAACGGCGATCGACCACTTATCACCCTTATAATATGCCCCTTGCACAATGTGTTGTTTTGCCTTAGTTGTGGACATGCCTGTTTTATTTTTTATTATTTTTGTAGATTAAACTTTAATAAATCATTCCCAAAAATAGCCGTTTTGAAATTTCACTTCATTTAAGAGACACAAATATTTCAGTGAAAGGTCACTGACCTTTTTGATAAAGTGTTTCGTCTGTATTTCTGAAATAAAGTAAATGTCAGTCTCATGTACAATACCAATTAATTGTTGATTTGAAAGGGGCTTGAAGATTTTTGTATGGAGGGTGGCCCTAAGGTCAGCCGCCATTTTGATTTTTTTTCAGAATCGCGGTGCACAACAAAAGTAATATATTTAGATAGAGGACACTTATACAAACAAAAAATCTATATAACATAATATCCTAAAGCGTCACGTTTCGGAGTTATTCACCGAAATGTACCTAAGTCGAAAACAACAAGGATTTTTTTGTTTTTTTTTTCTCTCCAGGTAAGCATATTGAACTATTGAGGTAACAGAAACGTTGAGGAAAACGTTATGAAACCTTTATGGAGAAGAAACAAGTGAAGAATAGACATTTTTTAAATAAATAATTAAACATGGCAATTTATAGTTCGTTTTTTAATCCCAGAGACTTTTGTGTTTTCGTTTTTTTTAGTATAGAAGTTTGACATTACACTTGCCAGATTAGTCAGATTTACATCGATTCGTTTCTGTCACTAAAATTGTTTTAGGACTAACAATTTCGGAATAATACACATTATTAGTATTGTATATATATTAGTATTGTAATACTTAGGACATATGACTTTATTTCATACAAAATTAGGAGATTCAAAAGTCTCGATTTTATGACACAATACTTTTAGAAGTAAAGATTGGTTACTGAAGTTTAGGTATAACAAACGTGTTAAGTATGGATAGTGATTTTCGGACAAACAATTTTAGGAGAAAAAAGGGAGTATCTACCATTTAAACACTATGGAGAATCAATTTTAATTTTTTTATTTGCCTTCTGTATGTGAGTATAGGTGTGCAGCGAGTGGACTGTATAGGGGCTCGCCTTGTTTAATTAAAAACACTTTTTGTATTTGTGATGGGACTCGGACTCGTAATACCCAGGTTTTGCGGAGCCTAAACCGGCATAGTGACATCTACAACTTGATCTTAACGACTGGTTCTGACGACTGGTCTTTGACTACTGGTTTAGACGACTGGTCTTTGACTACTGGTTTAGACGACTGGTCTTTGACTACTGGTTTAGACGACTGGTCTTTGACTACTGGTTTAGACGACTGGTCTTTGACTACTGGTTTAGACGACTGGTCTTTGACTACTGGTTTAGACGACTGGTCTTTGACTACTGGTTTAGACGACTGGTCTTTGACTACTGGTTGGTCCACGGGCCGACGTACCCTCTTTTATAGCACGCCAAACTAGTCTGGCCAGCGGACCATTTCGATTTCCACAAGATTTTGGCGGCAAACTCGCGTCGAAGCTTATCTTGTCTGTGATTGGCTATTATGAGTCTCCGCCCCTTTTTTATTCATTTATGTACATATCAATCAGTTACATTTATTTGGTTATTCACATAATCAAGACATCTATATTGCACGACCCCCGGTACATCTAATGCTTGCGTGCGACGGTCAGGGCTCCTGCCACGGCGTGTTTTTTGTTAACGGTGAATCTATAAATATAACCCACGCGCGCGAACCGGGAGCTACCATTTCTAACCCGACCGTCGCAGCAACAACATCCCAGAGGTCAATAGCAACTATTGTGTATTTAGGTGCTGTCGTGCACATTTCTCCCGCCGTCGCCGTCAGGCGACCCGGTGGGTAGCACGACAATCCGCTTCGTTGGTCTTCGGAGTACATGCCCTTTGGTCATCACGTCTACGACACGTACCTCGCCGTCTGCGCCTGGCAACACCTTCGTCACTCTTCCCTTAGGCCAAGTGTTACGTGGGAGGTTGGGGTCGCAGATCACTACGACGTCTCCGACCTTGGGTGGAGTACCGCTAAGGTAGGGCTCCCGCCGGTTTTGTAGGAGCGGTAGGTACTCACGTACCCATCTTCGCCAGAAGACGTCTGCGAGTGCCTGGGCGCGACGCCATTGTTGTCGTGCTGTGACGTCAGCTTCGGTGAAATTACCCGGTGGAGGTACATGTGAGTTAGGGCCGATCAATATGTGGTTAGGTGTCAGGGCTTCTGGCTCGTCTGGTGCCACGTTGACATGTGTGAGTGGCCTGGAGTTCACCGTATTTTCCACTTCTACGAGTAGCGTAGCAAGGGTCTCGTCTGATGGGTGAACTTCTTTCAGTGTGACGTACAGAGCTTCCTTGACTGCCCTCACCATCCTCTCCCATGCTCCGCCCATGAACGGCGACGCGGGAGGTATGTATCTCCAGCTTATGGACCGCGCATTGGACTCACTACCTAAAGCACTTAAGGTGCTTTCCCCTAGTTCCCTATCAGCCGCTTTAAAACAAGTAGCGTTGTCACTCCATATTTCTTTGGGACAACCTCTCCTACCTATAAATCGCCGGAGGGCGGCGATAGCTGAATCTGCACTAAGTGAATTTGCTATCTCTATATGTATAGCTCTACAAGTTAGGCAAGTAAATAAAGCCCCATACCTTTTTTCTTTATGTCTACCTACTGTAACAGATATGGGACCGAAATAATCTAAACCAGTGAAAGTGAAAGGTCGTACATGATGAGCTAAGCGGGGGTATGGTAAATTCCCCGTAGAGGGATTGGCTGGTTTTGCCTTTTTTATTTTACAGTATAAACAGCCCTTTATAACATTCTTTACAGACGGACGCAGTCTTGTTATCCAAACACGTTGTCTTAGCTCATTCACTGTTATCTCGGTACCACCATGATGTAAACTTTCATGCACATGCGCGATGTATAGCTTCGTATATCTGTGCCTACCCTCGAGAACTATTGGGTTTTTTATTTCTTCATTCACGTCTTGTGCCGCTGTGATTCTCCCGCGCAGACGTAAAACCCCTGCGTCGTCTAGGTAGGTACTTAATACAGATAACGGGCTGTCGCCGGGCGCCGGCGCCGCATTGTCTTTTATGGCGGCAATTTCTTTTGCGAAGCTCTCGGCTTGTGCGCCCTTGACCCATTGTTCTTCGGCGCGTAGGTTATAAGTAGCAGGTATAGGTATGTAGTTTACTGTTTTTTCGATTGTTATTTTTTGCTTAACTTTTTTGTTGGGTTTGTTTTCGATTCTTTTTTCCCACGTTTGATCTTTTATTGTATTTTTCTTGGTACGTTTATATTCGACGGTGTGTCTGTTTGGTCTACACAGGTCAATGAACTGAAGTACCCGTGCGGTTGTTCTTATCAGCCGTGTCCATTTAGAAAAACGTGTAATATTTGGCAGATGATCGTTCATTCTTACGTTGTTGATTACAAGACATTTGACGCGTTCTTCGCCCGTGTCTGTGGGGGCAATGACCTTTTTGTTTTGTGGCCATTCTTCTCTGTTCTTTCTAAGGAACTCCGGACCTTTGAACCATCTGTGTTCAGAGTTAAAATGTTCTGGGGTGCCGCGCGTCGCGTCGTCTGCTACGTTGAGTTTCGAGGGTAGCCACCGCCATTCATTTTTCTTAGTAAGTTCTTCAATCTCCGCAATACGATGCGCTACGAAGGTCTTGAATGTGCGGGGTTCAGCTTGTATCCAGGCCAGAGCGGTAGTAGAGTCGCTCCAGTATGTTAGGTCGTTCACCTCGTAGTTATGTTCTTGAACGACTGTCCGGGCTAGGCGCGCTCCTAATAGTGCAGCTTGCAACTCTAGCCTAGGTATTGATACCGGTTTCAGTGGGGCTACCCTGCTCTTGGCTGCCGCCAGGGTCACTTGTACGCTGCCGTCCGACCTTTCCGTTCGCCAATACACCGCCGCGGCGTAGGCCTCTTCGCTCGCGTCTACGAATGTATTTACTTCTCTGGCTGTGACGTCACCGTAATCGTAGCAACGTGGGATCAGTAGCGCTTCTATAGTACTTAGTGACTCCATCCATTCTTTCCATTTTGGTTGCAGCTCCTCGGGTAGTGGCTTGTCCCATTCTGTTTTATACTTCCATGTATTTTGAAGTATCCTTTTAGCCGGTATAGTGATAGGTGATATTATTCCTAGTGGATCAAACACAGACATTATTATGCTGAGTGCCTCCCGCTTGGTGGGTGGGCGTGTGTTGTTTAATAATACAATAGGTGTTTTGTTTTTGTTGATTTTAAATATAAAACAATCTTTCTTAGTATCCCATCGTATTCCTAGGGCTTTCTCGGTGTCGTCGCCTCCTAATACTTTTGTGTCTTGTGAAGGCGCGAGGTTATTGTTCAACACATTTTCATTGTTTGATATCCAATCGCATAAAACAAAGTTGACTTTTTTATGAATGTAATCTACTTGCGTTATTATTCTCTTGGCTTCCTCTTCGCTGGCAAAACTCTGAAGATAGTCATCCATATAATGATTGTTTACTATTGCTGACACCGCGTCTGGGTATCTGTCTGCAAAGTCGCTAGCGTTGCGATCCTTTATGTATAGCGCTGTACATGGGGATGACGTCGCGCCAAAAATAACAGATGTCATGCGATATTCATCTGGCGGTCCCTGCCGTTGGTCGCCGCGCCACAAAAATCTTAACGCATCGCGATCTTCTTCTCTTATCTTTATCCTCATAAACATTTCTTTAATATCTGCTGACACAGCTATTTTATTTTGACGGAAACGCATTAAAATACCGGGCAATGATTTTAATAAGTCGGGTCCCGATAGAAGTAGGTCGTTTAGGCATAGACCCGCTGTCTTTGCTGCTGCATCGTGTACGAGTCGTGGCGGCTTATGTGGCTTGGCTGGGTTGACCACTGGGAAGTGAGGTAGGTACCAGGTTTTATTAATTGTGGAGGTATCAGGTGCCTTTTCTGCGTAGCCTGAGTTGAATAAATTGTCAAGGCGTTGCAAGTACTGGGTCTTTAGGTTTTCGTCATTATCTAGGCGCTGTTCCAGTTTTTCTAGTCGCTTTAGGGCGCCTAGGTAGTTGTTAGGTATTATAGGTACCTCTTGTTTCCACAATAGTCCGGTTTCGAAGCTGCCATCAAGTAATCGTCGACTCTTCTGTTCTAGGATGTCTAAGGCTCTCTGTTGCGGGTCATCTCTAGGTATCCTAGGTTCTATGCCTAGTGATTCTAATTTGAAAAAGTTTCTCATGCTTTCTTCTATTGGTTCCAGATTTTCTTTAATTTTAATGTTGCCGTAAAATGTAGCTATAACTTTATTTATAGAGTACTGACATCCATGCAATACCCATCCGAGTTTAGTGTACGATGCTACCGGTTGATCACGCGCACCTGTCCGCGTTTCTATTGCTACCAATAAATGCCAGTTATCTTGGCCTATTAAAATCATTGGTCGCGCGTGTTCATAAACAAGGGTGTTATGAATGTCATTCAAATGTTTACAATTTTTTATGTCTTCGGTATGTACAGTTTGCGTCATAATTTCAAGCCTATCTATGGTGCGCGCCGCCTCTATCTTCTGTGGCTCGCTATGGTACCTGCCTTGTATGTGGAAGCTCACGGTGCGGCTTTGCTCATGCTTAACCTCCGTGCCTATGCCTTGTATCCACATAGGTTTGACTGGCCCATCCGCACCTAGGACATCTGCTACCGATGCATCTATCAAGGTGACTGTACTCCCATCATCTAATAAAGCGTATGTGTCTACGCTTGTATGTGGTCCGCTTAATGTGACAGGTACTATTTTCAAATACGCGCGGCAATTCTGAGGCCATGTTGTTGATACTGTTTCCCGCGATGACGTAACAGTTTCGTATGCGATGACGGGCGTCGGCGCCGGCGTCTGTACATTGTTGTGTGTCGCCTCTACTTTCCGCTCTTTATGCAATAGTTTGTGATGTTTCATGTTGCATTCCTTTATGTCACAAATAGGTGCTTTACACGTGAACCT
This sequence comes from Amphipoea oculea, assembly GCA_945859645.1. Taxonomy (NCBI): domain Eukaryota; kingdom Metazoa; phylum Arthropoda; class Insecta; order Lepidoptera; family Noctuidae; genus Amphipoea; species Amphipoea oculea. The sequence continues at coordinate 12,128,316 of OX243876.1, forward strand.
TCTATGCTTCTTTCGTAGACATCTAAAACACATATTGGATTTCTTTGCTATTTCCCATCGTGCGTCTACGTCTAGCTGTTTATATTTATAACAGTCTGGTAATTTGTGCTCGTGTTGCTTGCACGCCGGGCATTGTTCGTTTGACGTTTCCTTATTTATGTTGAACGTGCGCTCTACCCGGTGCCGTCGCCGTACACTAGCGTCGTCATTTTGTTCCGGTTGTGCGTACGCGCCACACTTATCTGCCTCGTCATTCATAAACATAGATAAGCGCTTTAGTTCGGGAATGTCTTCAGTCTTTCTATTCGCCGCATAGTCGTACCATTTGTTTTTTAGTATCGGCGTTAGTTTTTCTACTATACAACGCGACATTTCGGGGCTATGTAAATACTGTATCTTTTTTAATGCTTCTACCGTACCCACCGTATTTGCTATACGGCTAGCGAATATACAAATTTCCCTAGGATTATCATTTAATTTATGTAATGACTTTATTTTATCTAGCTCGGCCATAATCAAGGCCTCAGGCCTACCAAAACGTCTTTCTAGTGCGTCTATAATAATCTGAGGGTCAGATTGGCTAAATAATAAGCAACCTACAGCTTCCTTTGCGGCGCCTCTGAGGCTTATCCTAACTCTAGCAACATTTTCTACACAGGAAAAATACATTTGTGAGTCACAATACGCGGCCTTAAAAGCTATCCACTCACCGGGTTTTCCATCGAAGATTGGTAGCTGTTGGAAGTACTTGGGGGGCTCTCTTGAGCTGCGTGCGGCTTGTGCTAGGGCCGCGGCGAGCGTCCCCACGTCTATCATTCTATCATTCACTGTATTTCCCTGTAACACTTTATCACTCGCGATATTGCCCTTATTTATTTTCGCACTCACTGGGTTACGTACACTTTCTTCTTCGCCGTCGTCGCGCGGCGGTTGAGCGCCTGTCGCGGCGCCTGTCGCGGCGCCTGTCGCGGCGCCTGTCGCGGCGCCGGTGTTTTTCGCTGCATCCCTGCCGGTCCTCCCGCCGCTGTCGTCGTGTGGTGGCGGTCGAGTCTCACCTCCGGGTGGCGGCGCCGCGCGCCGGTCGCGCTAGCCACGTTCCAATCCTTACGGAGGCGAGGTCGTCCACCATGTCATCGTCTTCTTCACTCGAGTCAGCTTCGGCTCTGACGCGCTGCAGGTGTATCTCTTGCAGCTCTCGCTCTGCCTGCGCTTGCTTCACTTTCATTTCAGCCAGCCGCTCTTTAGCCTCAAGCTCCGCGAGGTGCTTTTTCTTTGATGCTGTAGAACGGCGTGACCTGGTGTCGCCAGGCTTGAGCGTACCATGTGAACCAGTAGTCTTGGTGCCACGCGTGTCTTCTGTCGTGGCCGTAGTCTGCGTGATGTCGGTGCTGGTCTTTTCTTTCTTAGATTCTCCGCTACGGCTGCGAGTCACCACCATCCTGCTGTATCTTGAAGATTCGGCTTTCGAAGGACCAGAATGTGCAGCGAGTGGACTGTATAGGGGCTCGCCTTGTTTAATTAAAAACACTTTTTGTATTTGTGATGGGACTCGGACTCATAATACCCAGGTTTTGCGGAGCCTAAACCGGCATAGTGACATCTACAACTTGATCTTAACGACTGGTTCTGACGACTGGTCTTTGACTACTGGTTTAGACGACTGGTCTTTGACTACTGGTTTAGACGACTGGTCTTTGACTACTGGTTTAGACGACTGGTCTTTGACTACTGGTTTAGACGACTGGTCTTTGACTACTGGTTTAGACGACTGGTCTTTGACTACTGGTTTAGACGACTGGTCTTTGACTACTGGTTTAGACGACTGGTCTTTGACTACTGGTTGGTCCACGGGCCGACGTACCCTCTTTTATAGCACGCCAAACTAGTCTGGCCAGCGGACCATTTCGATTTCCACAAGATTTTGGCGGCAAACTCGCGTCGAAGCTTATCTTGTCTGTGATTGGCTATTATGAGTCTCCGCCCCTTTTTTATTCATTTATGTACATATCAATCAGTTACATTTATTTGGTTATTCACATAATCAAGACATCTATATTGCACGACCCCCGGTACATCTAATGCTTGCGTGCGACGGTCAGGGCTCCTGCCACGGCGTGTTTTTTGTTAACGGTGAATCTATAAATATAACCCACGCGCGCGAACCGGGAGCTACCATTTCTAACCCGACCGTCGCAGCAACAACATCCCAGAGGTCAATAGCAACTATTGTGTATTTAGGTGCTGTCGTGCACAATAGGTATACGAATTTGATCACGCACCAAAAGCACAGAATATACAATAGTATTACGTACAGAAGTTGCACTCCTTTGATCTCGAAGAAAGCCGCCATTTTAATAGCCTACAAAATTTCCAACGCACCTGGTGTATTCGAAATCGCACCTTACCAATACGCTCACAAGAGCACAATTCCTTTGTGTTCAGAATTTACCTACACCTCATCAGTCTGGTAATCCACTACCTCCGCGTTCACACGTGTCCAGACACAAGACAGACGAGCGAGAAAGGTGCTGGGGGAGCAAACTACCCCGAGAAAATAGACCGGCGAGCGGCGTGTTCTGTCTTTGTTACTGTCAAGACAGTACTGTTTTGTCTCGGCGGGTGCGTTCAAAAGGTAGCAGCACTGCGCTGTCTACTGCTCTGCCTCACTGCCCTACCTCCGTGTCAAACCAACATAAGGTTGGGTTGCTGCTGTCAGAGGTATAATAACTATGAAAGGACTTGTATATCCTACATGTCCATTGAAAAACCGGCGCGAAATGAATAAATACTTATTGCAACAGTATGTAATTGTCTTTGATAAACATGACATAGTTCAAAAACAAAAAAAAAACAAAAATTTTGAAGTTTTAGAGTTTTAGCCATTTCAATATCACAGAACACGTAACATTTTTGCTTTTTTTCTACTTTGTTTTTGTTTTTAATAATAAATACACACAATGCCTGTTATAGACATAACTAATCCGGACATAATAAAGTTCCTTGTCGAAAATTATGAAAAAACTGCGAGACTGCGTATGAAATGGAACAATCTTCATAGGGAAAAGTTATATAAAGCTGCCAGACTACAACGCGAAGAGAAAGGGTATAGTGAATCAGATGTTATTAAAGCAACCATAGAGTCAGGTATGCCTGCCACAACCAGAGATAATACATCTGATGCGAGAAACAGACGACTAAAACCTATCAGCGACCGGTCCATAGTAAAAGGTGTGGCTCATTTGAAAAAGGGGCATTCTATCGTCGATGTTGGTCTTGGTGATCCTAAAATTGATCCTAAACTGGGACGGCCCGACACAGACTTGTCCATCGATCCTGTAATGCGACCAATTGCCCCCAAACAAAAGAAGATACTTTTTAAAGGCAGACCATTCTTTGGTCGTGAAGTGTATTTGAAGAAACGGGTTGCGGCAGCTCCGGAGGATAGATATTATTTCGCCGAGACTGCTGGATGGTACTGTGGCTGGAGACTAAAAGACAGTTTCTTTGGCAAGCAGAGGCCGCAATACGGTCGTGTGTATCGTTTAGCTCGCGAACAGAGCCGCACCGGAGCCACCCCAGATCCCATACATTACAAAGACGCAGGTTTTCAAGCAGGCATATGTAGAATAGACCAATAAGTGATTTTGCTTTTGAGTATGGTTTATCTACACTAATATCCTCCTCCTCGGCGTTAAAAGAGCTCCATAACACCTTTGTGCGCAGCCTCGTAAGATATGCATCTCCCGCTTGGAGTCCGACTTATAATTCTTATACAGGTTGAAATTGAAAACATGCGACAAATCGAAATGGGATATTGTACTCATCATTATGGACAACTTTTACTATGGGACCAAACCTAAAATCGCGAAAAAAAAAATCAGTTCCCTACATTTTGACGAGCTATGCGAACATAAATGTAGGGAACAGGTGTTTTTTTTTTCGCGAATTTAGGTTTGCTTCCATAGTAAGAACAGCTAAACTACTTACTTCAAATTAGACTCATTGAAACAACGCAGAGCTCTAAATGATTTGACAATACTGTATAAAGTTGTAAACGGGCTAACATCAACTCCAGATCTCCTTAACAAAATCAAAATCAACCTAGACGTGGCTCGTCATTCACATTTTCGGTCCAAGCGTACCTCTAGGACGTTTGCCTCTAATTAAACAGAATGTTGACTTCGTACAACAGACCCTGTTCAGTCGACAGCAATATCGATATTTTCTTTGACAGTCTGCCAATATTTAAAACTGAAATCAATAAAATTGTCCTGTAATCAGCTGCCTACTTTTACATAAACAAAATGAATAATAGATAATAATGTAATTTTAATATACTTATTAATTTTTTAATTTAATAATGTCATCAAAAACAATCATTTTAATTTCATTTCATTTGAATTATTTGGTTTAATTAAGACTTACGATATTTTTTATTATTTTTCTCCTTTAATTTTGATCACGTCATTTATTTTTTTTTCGTCTTTTCATTATTTGCCAGTTTTCTTACCGTATGTGCGATTATTTTATTATGATTTTGTATGGTTGTATTGTTTTAGTACGATGTGACTAAATGTATTATTTTTTACTTTATTTTGTAATCTAATCTTAACTTTTATGTTCTGTTTTGTTTTTTTTTTTATGTTTTCTAATAATTTAATTAATTGTTAACCTTTTAATGTGAATATTGTGCATGCCTATAAGCGATGTATTTACACAGAATTGAAGACTCGTGATTATCTATTGTTACTACCCTTGTAAATATATCGTTAGTGTGTCTTGCTGAACAAAAATAATAAAAATAAAAAAAACAACCGACTTCAAAAAAAATCACTACAAAGTGATAAATAACTTTAATTTCGGAAGTCGTTGTCGTTGGTTCCGCATTTTCGTTTTTTGACAAAAAACGCCGTTTTTTGATAAAATTAAAGTTATTTATCACTGTGTAGTGCTTTTTTTTTGAAGTCGGTTGTTTTTTGTTTTGAAAAAAAAAAGTTAATTACTTTTTAGTTGTACCTACCCCACACAAATTCAATTAACACTAGTGCATTGAAGAATTGAAGACACCGATTAGAAGAATCATCAAAATTCGCACAGAAATGCCGGAGATGCAGATACATTTATAAGAAGTTATATGAACTTCGTACATAAAAATAATTACCTAATTTATTATATACTAAACCTTCTTGAAAGTATGTAGATCACGTTAATAAAAGGATTATCAAAATCGGTTCATTCGTTTTTGAGAAAATCGCGGACATACAAACATACAACATACATTGGTAGGAGTCGATTTTTGAAAAACCCTAAAACATATTTTGTTTTGTTTTACCGCTCCTGAGTTTCAAGTTTATCCGACAGCGGGTTACATATTTTTCTAACCTGTCAACTTTCAAGTTTATTAACCAAATGAATAAAAATGTTCATATTATAATCTGTATCCCTGTTTTTATCCCCATAGGGCTGGAATTTTGAAAAATCGTCTGGGATGTTTCTATAAGTTGACTTAAAGATTATTTAAGTATACCAATTTTCCAGTTAATCAAGCCACGTAATAAAATTCTCCCCTGTGAAATTGACTACCCCTCTTCACCCCGTGGTAGATTATCGAAAAACCCTGAACCACTTTAGTATTTCTTTTGGTCTTACATACTAAGTTTCGAGTTAATCGGACCGCGCGTTAAAATTCTTCATACAAACTTTGATACCTCCCATTCCCCCTTCAGGGGGCGGTTTATAAAAACAAAAAATGCCAAACTTCATAACTTACTTAGATAAGTATTCGTGCCAAGTAGTTTCAAGGTTATTAACTCAAGGAATAAGATTTTTCATATAAACAAAATCCCCCTTTTTCACCCCCTTAAACGTTGAATTTCTACAAACCCGATATCTACTCATCACAGAGAACACATCCTCTAAATTTCATGTCTCTAGGACCAGCGGCTTAGGCTGTGCCACAGGGTGCGGGATTGTCCGAAAGGGTTACCGCTACCCCGGAACATAAAGGGCTAAGGAAGGAACACGGATGGGTTTTAGTCAATAAGAGTCTGACACTCCCTTCCGCTCCACCCAGAGCGGGAGGGGTCATTTGATGATTTCCTATGCATAAAAAAAAGGCTGTGCCACAGAATACTTAATAGTACTGCTGTGCGTTGTTATCTCAGTCAGGACTTTGAATTTTATAGAAGACTAGCTGCGCCCCGCGGTTTCACCCGCATAAGTGTCGATCCCGTGGGAATATCGGGATAAAAACTATCCTATGTCCTTCCCCGGTACTCAAACTATACCAAATTTCATCTAAATCGGTTGTGGTTTAGGCGTGAAAAGGTAACATACAGACAGACAGACAGAGTTACTTTCGAATTTATAATATTATTAGTATGGATTTATAGCATGGGTGTAAATAAAATAAATTAAAGATTACTGAACTTTTTAGTTGCAGTCGGGTTTTTGATTTTGTCAGTTGTTTTAGTATCGTTATTCAGGTTTATTAATTTATCATCTCCGTGGCCATGAGCTGCGCGCATTCTTGTGTAGTCGCGGCTGATGATAGCGCTCTGCTGATAAGCTGATTACGCGCAATCAGCTTATTAGCAGAGCGCTTAGCCACAGTAAATATACAGTAAGTTATCTAAGGCCGCCCGCCGAGTTATTAGCCTACTCTTGCGTTGATCCCCAGGGTTGTCACTTTTACTTTTAGTTAATATTTTCGAACAAGTAGCACTTGATCTAAATTTATGAAATAAAAAGCATATTATGAATGATTATTTTACCAATTTATAAATTTAGTAAAAATAAAAAGCCTTTATTCACATAGATAACATTTATTATACTAAGTTACAAATTTGATACCGAGAAAATTTTTCTCCTGTTTCTGCACGTCCGGAACGCTTTATTATTATTTGTTAATGTAAAGTAAATTCTCATTCTTATGTAAAGTTTTTGTAAAAAGCTTTTGGGAAAGCATGGACAGGGCATCTTAAATTCTATATCATTCAGTTGATCGTAAATTGACCGGCCAATTTTAATGTTGATGTGGTCCTTTTCGAACGCTTTGCGAAACACCTGCTCCATCCTTTCTACATTATCGACAAAATCATCAGGTGGGATCATGAGTAAATTTCGATCTTTGCCGTAATTCCTGTAATGGGTGTATCTAGATTCTACACTTAAATTACACGCTCGTTGATTAACGTCGACGTAATTATTTAAAAAATCGCAGTTCTTATGGTAATCAACACATTTTTTTAACAAAGCGCCACAAACATAAAAAAATGCATTTTTTTCCGGTAGCTCATGTTGTATTGGTACATAGTCAGAACGTAAGATTTCCGACAAAATATTTTCATTTCCTTGCGTTTGATTGCTACTGGTAACTAACTTTAGCTCTAAACATAGTATTCAGAAAGTAAAGGAGAATGGGCAAAAATGTATGGAGCCTGGTACTCGGCCCAATAGCCATAATATATATATCATTGGAAAGGTCTTTTTACAAGGATTAATGATAACCGAGTCGCTTGTCTCCATTTGCTGTCGGAACGGAATTATTGTGTGTTAAGTATTTAATTATTTTTTTTTTGTTTTTGTTTGATTATGTTAAGATAATGGTGATATTATATCGTTGTCTTGTATAGAATCATGTGTGTGTTGATTAATAGGTACTAAAATGAATAAAAACTTAGGAATAAAAAAGAAAAATAAAAATTGAAAAATAAGAAACATTATTTTTTTTAAAACATTATTATCAATAATAATATCGTTGAGGAACGCTGCAGGAGCAGTGAAGCTTTCATATCTGGCATCTCCTAGATACCACACGATTGAAACTATATGAGCACAAATGCCAACTGTTCGTCGTCCGGTCAAACACGTGCAGTACTAATTGCATAAAATGTTATGGATATTGGTTTCGTTTTCATTTACATTGTTTTTTTATCAATAAATAACAATAATAAGTTCTTGACCATACGTGACGTGGCTGTATGCGTCCGCGTAAAAGCCAAGCATCTTCTTTTATGTCATATTCATTTAAATCTTGGAGTGCGCTTTCTCTATACATTTCTAAAATGTATAGTCCATTTGATAAATGCTCGTTGCAGTAGGATCGGGCTAGCTTCAGTTGATAGGTGCCCAAAGAAAGTAAAATAATCTGTTCTTCCGTCAGTAGTGGGAAGTCCTGTATTTCGTGACTTTCTGTTCTTTGAAAATCCGCTCTTCGGCTATTCAAACGTTTTCTTTCTATATGATTATAAAGTAGTAGATTCGGGGAATCTATTTTCTCTCTGATTATGTTTAGGAACGCCTCTGCGTGGATATTGTCATCGATGGGTATGTGGAAGTTATTTAACATAGCTGCGGCGATTTCAAAATCAATGAACATTTTTGGTAGTGTTTTATTAAAATATTTTTGCCGCAAAAGTTTGAAATCTCGCTTGAACCTCCCGTTCACCACTTCCACTACCCATCGTAACTGATCGAGCTTCATTACCTAGCTCAGTAGTTAGCTGTGTCTCCCAGCTGTCTTTGGATGATGGAACGTAGGATTCATATCCACATGCTTAAGCTGTGCCGGAAGCCGCGATCTAATATGAATAAATACATTATTCAGTTTGACAATGTTCTCGTATATATGCCATAAACTCGGGCCGCATTTTTGGAAGATCATCAGTTTTAATAATCATGCATAATCAAAATCCGCTCATCAGTTCAACAAAATACATTGTATTTGTCATGAGTTTGTGCAAGACGTAACTAGATAGCGTTGGCGTCGAATTAGAACTCGCAAGCGTTGTTTTACAACGATTTGATAGGGGTCTTGTGAATTTTAGCAAATATATTCCTAACTATAGAACAGTATACAGTTTGGTTGTTTTACTCAGACCTTCAACCCTACTAGTATACACAAGGTCAACTTTTAAATACTGAGTACCATTCTTGGTGTTAGGTATTTAACAATCAATTAAAACATGCTGTTGGTATCTAGCATGATGTAGGCCTCGCCGACACATCACACAGCTGCGATGTTCTTCCATAACGATGTTCTAAATCGATAAGCACAACAATAGTCCACAACACTAGCCAAGATAATCGTTTATAATGGGTAATAATGTCCAAAAGAGGCGCCGGGGTCAGTGATGAAAACGGTATAAAAAAGTACTAGGTAGCATAAATAGCTGCGAAACGTCGTCTCACGCACAGAACGATACAACGACTAATGAATAACGCGGCACAAAAGGCTGTCCACTGGCACCGCGCACCGCCCACCCCACCCCGCGGCTGGTTCTCTATCCCCGAGGTAGGTGTTTTTTGTTACTACGGTGACTATAGAGTCACCGCAGTATCAAAAAACAGAAATCTTAAGGTAACAATACTTTTTTTATGTAAAAGAACATATTTTCAAAAGTCATCACCATTATCATATCATATCGTTATACAGGGTGAAATTGAACACATGCGACAAATCGAAATGGGAGATTATACTCATCATTATGAACAACTTTTACTATGGGACCAAACCTGAAATCGCGAAAAAAAAATCAGCTGTTCCCTACATTTTGGCGAGTTATGCGAACATAAATGTAGAGAACAGCTGATTTTTTTTTCGCGATTTCACGTTTCACCACAATGATTGCTATTGGAGCGAGTACCAAAATGCCCATTCTCCTTTGGGAATACATTTAAATGGAAAAATGCGACTCGGCTACGCTCTTAAAAAAACTGTGGCTTAGCGGTGCATAGGGTAGTAGCACAGTATAATATACAGTAGAACATCTTCATACAAACGTGCCGCTCTCGGTTTGAATGTGTGCGTGCGCGCCGCGCGCCATGTCGGCACGCGATTTCACGCACACGCTAGCATAATATATGAGGGAATAAGGTGGCGGCAGTGCGGGCTGTGCAGCGCGACTGTGAGCACGCGCGTACGCTACATGACCGCTTGCGTTCGTCAACTCTCGCCGGCGGCGGCCACTTAAATTACGAGTATCATGACTTCAAAAAGGGCAAAAAAATATTGTAGTGTTTTCGGGTGCCTCAATAATGATTTCGCAAACCCGGACTTATCATTCTTCATAGTTCCTACTCAACCAGAAATGTAAGTACCTACTTATACTTAAATATTATTAGAAAATGTGGTATTGTATTGTTTATTTCACAGTTTATTTGCTTTATTAAGAGCGTAGCCGAGTCGCATTTTTCCATATAAATGTATTCCCAAAAGAGATGGCTAAAAAAAAACCCAGAATCGCCAGAAACTTCATATACGCCATTTTTATAGGCATAATATGTACAACAAAAATATATAATAATATACTGCAAAAACGACGTGGTATACTAGATATACAGGCTGAATCTTTCAAGTGGGCGTGGATGGCCAAATCCGAAACTATGAGGACTAGCGAAAAGTACTCAAAGGAGTCGCGGGCTCGATTTTGATGAAAACTAAAACTGATTCATTGGATTTTTGAAAAATCAATATTTCTAGCCAGGAATCGAACCTGTTGATTTTGCAAAAAAAAAAAACACACTGTATTATTACACCATTCGATAGTGTCGCTAATAAGGATCGAATTCTGGGAAGTAATGACATACGTCAAACTAAAATAAAGAGCTCATTTATAACAAAGTAAAAAAAAAACACCCTCTATAAAGATTATTAATAATAAAACATTAAATGATGAGGGGTATATTTTTTACATTATTTTAATATAGGTATTATCATAATTATATTAAAGAGATTGTGATAAAATAAAAGTCGAGTAATCAATGTAAGTATGAATAACATAAACACACAAAGTATAATAACTTTTATACTATATGGTTTAGGAGGCTGATTTTTTGAAACCGTACTGGGTTTACTATAGTGAACCCATTTTTATACAATTCGTTGCTGGCGATTCTGGGTTTTTTGTCTATGAACTTTTAGCCATGTCCTTTACTTTCTGAATACTATTTGTTTAGAGCTAAAGTTTATTTTAAGAAGTCTAGTTTTTAACCGACTTCTAAAAAAGGAGGAGGTTCTCAATTCGAATGTTTGTATTTTTTTTTTATGTTTGTTCCCGCATAACTCCGTTGCTTGCCAACCGATTTGAAAAATTCTTTTTTTGTTGGAAAGGGTATACCTACTTCCCAAATGGTCCCATAAAAATTTTATCGAAATCGGACAAGCGGTTTTTGAAAAATCAACAACAATCTAAAAATTTATCTACATTGTCTACATTAACGATCTTTTTGTTTACTTTTTTGTGGGGTAGGTACAACTAAAAATTGAAAAATAAAAACTTTTTTACAAAAAAAAACAACCGACTTCAAAAAAAAAACACTACAAAGTGATAAATAACTTTAATTTCGGAAGTCGGTGTCAAAAAACGAAAATGCGGAACCAACGACACCGACTTCCGAAATTAAAGTTATTTATCACTTTGTAGTGTTTTTTTTTTGAAGTCGGTTGTTTTTTTTTTGTAAAAAAGTTTTTATATTATAAAACAGAGGATTGAGTACGAAACATCGTTTAGGTAAACGTATTTGTCGCGTATAGTTGTAATAAGGGCAATTTCACAATAATTAATATTGCAAATTAATTAGTATTGAAATTATTATTTTTTCTATTGTCTGATGTGTTGTTCAATCCAAATATGGTGTCTTAATCATAATATTAACTTAACAAAATTACAGTAACATGTGACCGACTAACGCTTAGGGTTGCTTTACGTCGACGTTAATCAACGAGCGTGTAATTTAAGTGTAGAATCTAGATACACCCATTACAGGAATTACGGCAAAGATCGAAATTTACTCATGATCCCACCTGATGATTTTGTCGATAATGTAGAAAGGATGGAGCAGGTGTTTCGCAAAGCGTTCGAAAAGGACCACATCAACATTAAAATTGGCCGGTCAATTTACGATCAACTGAATGATATAGAATTTAAGATGCCCTGTCCAAGCTTTCCCAAAAGCTTTACAAAAACTTTACAAAAACTTTACATAAGAATGAGAATTTACTTTACATTAACAAATAATAATAAAGCGTTCCGGACGTGCAGAAACAGGAGAAAAATTTTCTCGGTATCAAATTTGTAACTTAGTATAATAAATGTTATGTGAATAAAGGCTTTTTATTTTTACTAAATTTATAAATTGGTAAAATATTCAATCATAATATGCTTTTTATTTCATAAATTTAGATCAAGTGCTGCTTGTTCGAAAATATTAACTAAAAGTAAAAGTGACAACCCTGGGGATCAACGCAAGAGTAGGCTAATAACTCGGCGGGCGGCCTTAGATAACTTACTGTATATTATACTGTGGTAGTAGTGTGAGGACGGTTACGCACGGCAGCGGCGCGCGCGACTCCATTTCGGCACACCAAGTTTTAATGAATTTGGAGAATCCGAAACTTTGTTATCATTATTGACCATAGTGACCGTATTTAAGCTATGGCCAAGAAGGCCATAGGGCCATGGCCCCGGGGTGGCGGCAAGATGCGAGGTGCGGCGAGAACGTCCCCTCGCAGTCTGCCTTTTATTTTTAATGCAAGCACTTGTTATCTTATTTATTTATTTATTTATTTATTTAATACTTCAAGCACATAAATGTACAGAGGCGGACTTAATGCCATAGGCATTTTCTACCAGTCAACCTTTGGGTGATGCAGAGACAAACAGCGGTAGGTGCAATCATGAAAATTAAGGAATAAATATTTTAAATATAAAGATACGCATAAACCTATTAAAACTATGAATATAATATAAAACTAATTATATATAAATATAAGCACAAATAAAAATACATAAATACATGACTATACTTACTAACTAAAAAAAAAAAAAAAATAATAAGACAAGCAATGAGAAAATATTACCGTTGTGATGATACTGCCAGCTTCTTGCGAATGTACTCGCGAACCTTAACTTTGAAGGATAATCGGTTGGTTGCCATCCTGATCTCCTGGGGGAGCGCATTCCACAGAGAGATAGACTGAACGAAGAAGGAAGAGTGAATGAAGTCTGTGCGGTGAGTGGGACATTGAAGAAGACGATTGTGTGATGAACGAAGATTTCTATTGTGGTTGGCGCAAATGTACTGAAAATGGGGGGCTAGATAACCAGGGGAAGACGGAGAATCAAGAAATGAGAACAAGGTGGTCAGCGCCCTTAGTTCTCTACGTTGGCGTATAGGCAACCACTTTAGAAGCGACCGATGCGCAGAAACATGATCATATTTACGCAGATTGAAAACGAATCGAATGCAGTTATTGAGAAGACGGTCAAGTTTGTTGAGGAGATCTGCATTCAGGTCATAGTAGCACACATCACCATAATCGATGATAGGGAAAATAAGGGACTGCACAAGCATTGTCTTCGTACTTGATGGCAATACATTTTTCAAACGGTACAGAGCCCGCAGCGTTCCAGTAACCTTCTGGCTCACCCTAGCAACTTGAGTCCGCCAGTTCAGGGTGCAATCAATGTGCAAGCCTAGGTCCTTCACGTCAGTACCAAAAGGAACGATCGTACCATTGAAGAGAACTGGTGGCAAGGTTCTACCATCTACTTTGCTAATACTACGAGAACTGCCAATGATGATCGCCTGACACTTCGTAGGGTTTACAGCTAAGCCAAATCTATCAGACCAGGATTTTATGGCTATCAAGTCCTTATTTAGTTTATCGATAGCGTCAGGTAATTCATCAACCTTCGCTTGACAGTACAACTGCAAGTCATCTGCATACAGATGATACGCACACTGAAGTTCGGAAGTTATAAGATTAATAAAAATAGAAAACAGAAGAGGAGAAAGTATACCGCCTTGAGGAACGCCAGTTTCCAAATCACACCAGCTAGAAGAAGAATCCCCAACATGAACGGACTGCTGACGTTCCTGAAGATAAGAGGAGAACCATTCCAGTGCTTCAGGAGAGACCATTATATAGGACAGAATGGCTAACAGGATGTCGTGACTGACGGTATTGAAGGCATTCGAGAAATCAACCAACACTAGAACAGTAACTTTGGTGTCTTCCAGTCCTGCCCTTATATCGCCAGTCACTTTAAGGAGTGCGGAAACAGTGCTGTGCCCAGGCCTAAACCCAGATTGGAGAGGACTAATAATTGAATTATAATGAACAAAGTCGGAGAATTGTTTGTGGACACAGGCCTCGAGCACTTTGGATAGGAAGGGAAGGATAGAAATTGGACGGAAGTCGGTAGGAAGAGAGGGATTGGAAACCTTAGGTAGTGGACGAACATAGGCTTTGCGCCACAGGGAAGGGAATACTCCAGAGTATAAAGAAAAATTTATAATGTGGGAAATCGCGGGTAGGAGATGATCCAGAATGGTAACGATCATACCACGGGTGATATTGTCACATCCCACCGCTTTCGATTTGATGGAGAGAATGATCTTTCTGATCTCTCCCGGTTCAACTGGAATGAAACTGAAGGAATTAGTATGAGAACGCGCTAGACCAGAAATTAGAGACAGAGTTTGTTGCTTGGTTAGACGATCCATGGTAGAAACAGTGGAGAAATGCCGGTTGAGAACGTCTAAGTCAATTGAACTAGGAAGATCTAAATGTCGCGATTTGCCGATACCAAGAGTTCCAAGAAATTTCCAAATATCGGCAGAAGAGGAAGAATTGATAGTATCAAGAATATGGCGGCGTTTAGCATTGCGTATCATCTGATTACATCTATTTCTTGCAGCCTTAAATGATGTCCAGTTCTCATCAGTACGATCCTTTTTAAATTTACGGAACGCGCGGTTCCTACGTCGCATTGCCATCTGTATACCTCTAGTCATCCATGGTGCAGGTGGCCGTTTTAATTTAACCTTTTTGACGGGGGCATGGATGTTATAAAGGTTGACTACAACATCATTGAATATGGCAACCTTGTCATCAACTGAGGTAGCTTCCGTCATAGGCTCCCAATCGACCACAGATGCGTCTTCTTTGAGCTTTTCGACGTTCATGCGCACAAAACAACGCCTGTACAGGACTTTGGGCTTAGGTTTGGGAGGTTTCAGGATATAGGAAAGGAAAATCATGTCGTGATGAGAAAAGCCAGGAGCGTCATGTTGACCGTGGGAAGATACGAGGGAAGGATTCGAGGTGAGGATCAGGTCGAGCCAGGTGTCTTCGCCAACAGTGTTGTGATGAGTAGGTTTGAGCGGCAATACGTGCAGACTAGCTGACTCGATAAGATGGAGGAGCTTACGGGACCGGGGGGAGTTGAGGGCAAGGAGGTTTGTGTTGAAATCACCCATGATGATGTGATGTGCATACTCCGAACCCAAAGATTCAAGTACCGATTCGAATTCAGTGAAGTAATCAACTGTGGGGGGACAGTAGACAACACCAATAATGGTTTTGGCTCCTTTGATACAGACTTCAAGAAAAATAAACTCCGCAGAAGCAGAATAATTTGAAGAGGATGTAGCAAGTATTTTGTAAGGAAAATCAGAGCGAAGGTATATGGCCACACCACCCCCACCTTTACCAATCCGATCATTCCGTATAAGAACGAAATCAGTAAGAGGGTAAGTGGTGGACAGGAGATGTGGTTTGAGCCAAGTTTCAGAGATCAGGATGGCGTGAACATTGCTGTTATTAAACGCGTCGTACAGCTCGCTATAGTGGCTAGGAACACTTTGAGCGTTAATGTGACACACATTCACCAGCCGATTAGACTGATCATTGAAAGTCTGTTGTAGAAAGTCCCCAAGAGTGTAGCTGAATGAACAAAAACTTTCATCGCAAGAAGAAGCAGTAGATTGGTTGGCAGAAAAAAAAGACTCATTGTCTGACATAAATATAAGTAGGTAGCAATTAACTTAAAATAAATAAATATAATATATATTAAAAAAAAAAATATGCTATTACTAAAATCAGAGTAACTAACAGGTGCAACTGCACCACCCGCCAGCTTAACACCAACACTAAAAGCAATAAAATTAACAGTATACAGCACAAATTACACAAAGAAATCAAAAAAAAAAAAAAAGCATTGATCAGAATATTATGATTATTCAACAAAGCAAAAAGAGTAGTTCCCAAAAAAAAATATATAATAAAAAAGAGACGAAACAAGGAAAAAAAAAAAAAAATATACTCGGCACACCCAACTGCCCGTTAGTAATACTATGTAATGAGCAATTTCCGAACGTTTACTTGATACGTCAACGTCAATTTGACACGCTGACATTTACACATCACAAGACAACAAAAAAAACGTGAGTTAGATTGAAAAGTAAATAGTGTTGAGGGTATTGAAAAACCAATGCACCTCAATATTGAAAAACAGAAAATAAGTAAACAGTCGGGGCACAAAGCAAAAGAAAGATAACTATGAGACGGGACAACTACATAACGGTAAGTAAAGATTATATGAATATAAGAAACAAGAAAATAGAACAAACAACAAACATCAATGTAAACATTCACCATATAACATTACGTTATGTGTTTTCAGGCTCCCGGCGTCATGGACACTTCTTTATTTCGTTGATGGAGTCTCGACTGGCGCCTTAGGGTACTTGGACATCAAGGGCTTCAGCTCGTCGAGGGAAGTAACCTTATGCCGACTTCCATCAGAGGCCTTAATGCAGATGGTACCGTCTTGAGTCCAGCACGACCGCATGCTAAAGTGCTCGCGCGCCTTTCCGAAGACGGATTGCCTGGCCCTGGTTAAGAACTCCTTCACAGATATTTTGGAGCCTTTCAAGCTTGTTTTTGCCTTCCAAACTGAGGCCTTGATGTCCACACTGGCAAACTTAACAAGGATAGGCCTGTGATGCTCCTTACCTTGAGTTCCAAGCCTGTGACAGGCTTTAATTGAGGATGCTGATAGATTTTTGAGGGCAAGCTTGTTATTGAGAACCTCCATAATTACAGCTGTGCTGTCTTCGTTCTCCCCTTCAGCAAGACCTTGAAAAACTAAGGCTTTCTGCCGGTGCCTGGTCTCTAAGCCATCAATTTGTTTGGCGCACTCGCTGATTTGGCCTCGAAGCAGACCAAGCATGGAGAAAATGAGCTCCCGGAAACTGCGAAACTCCTCAGCTATCTTCGCCACTGTGTCCTTTGCAGGACCGGCACACTGGATTTGCGCTTCGAGCTCCCCCATCTTCCTCAAAAAGTTATCCTCAAGTGCTTTCTGGGCAGCAAGGACTTCGGCAAATTGAGACATACTGTGATTTGTGTAGTGCAGACAAATATTAAATAATAGTGCAGATGATCAGCTGGCAGGCGGTGTTTATAAAGTGTATATGTCACATATATGTGCCACAAACGTGAGTACTTGTTGTTTACTGTTGCAGACTAAGTACGGATGTAGACTTAATCAGTATTATAAATTATTTATATTTTAAATAAAATTCCGATTTTAGAGAAACGTCTATACTTTTTTAACACCTACCCGCGAAAAAAGCTCTATCTTCTAGCCTGCTGTCCCGTATTTTCTTGATACAAACACTATACGAGTAGATATTCTTCTAACTTGCTGCCTCCTAACTTCTATAATTGTACGAAAGGTCAAAAAATCTTACCTATCTGGAGGTGCGATACTAAAAGGGGTTTGAAGATTCGTGGCATACCTACCCGTCCGCCATTTTGTTTTTTTTTTTTTTCAAAATGTCGGCCACGCATGAAACTTTTTTTTTTAATGCTCTTGCATTCTGCACTACCACGGGGAGATAGTGCAGTTATGTGGGACTCTAATCCACTAAAACTCCACGGTGTCCTCCTCTGCCGATTACGGCGAGAACACGGGCACGCGTTAGGTCATCCGTGAACTCGCCGCCATAGATCAACATACTACCCGCCGCGGCTGTCCGTCACCGGACCCTCCTCTGGGGAGTGTTCCCCATCACCGGCGCACCAGAACACCTAGCATGCAGTGACCACCCCAGAGACCAAACCAGCACATGGGCGCCAGACGACCTCGTGTCTGGGCACCCTTGGTCCCCCTGCGACGGGTCAGGTCATTTGCCCCGCCGCCTGTTAATTTTCGGCCGCAGAGGATAGGGAGAGCGGCCAACGTCATACCAACACTCCTCCTCCTCTGCGGCCCCACCGCGTCCGCCATCAGACGGTGGCGACCCCGTCAAGGCCGCGGAAGGTAGGGAGAGCAGCGCACCGCAATACCGGCACTCCTCTCCCGCCGACCACGCATGAAACCTAGGTATAACCAAGACCATGCCCGTAAAGCGTCACGTTTCTGAGATATTAACGTTCAAAGTTGTGAAACGTGACGCTTTTTATAAGCATTTTTTTTTCGGGGCATGTGACTTATGAGCCCGGGACGCCAAAGGGGATTGAAGATGTCTATATGGAGCTTGGCATACCTACTGTGCGCCATTATGTTATTTTTTTCAAAATGGCGGCCATGCATGCTTACCTACCGACAGCTGACGAAATACACTAATAACCAGTAGGTAAAATAGGAAGCAAACACGTTCAAAATCTTACGATACCAACACTTAGCAGAATAATATAGCACACAACGGAAACAGCTCACGAGCCGGCAATCGATCACGAAACACGAGTCGTAATTGTAATCAACAGCGAAGTAGATCACCATTGCACCGTACGCGCGCGCAAAAGGAAGTCATCATAGGATCTCGAGAGCGACATAGCATTTAACTAAATTATAAAAATATGTAGACCGACGGGGTAATTGCATAACACACATAAAATGACAATTTATCGCAATGAGTTTCATTTTGACAGTTCACACACGTTCATTGCGTTATTTATGTTGTTGAGCAGACGATATTTTCAAACATATGAGGCAATGTATTCGTGTCCTTTAGAACTCTCGAATTGTGATTGAAAGTGAACTACACTAAATTATAGAATTATAATTATAATTGCACTGAAAATGACCCCGATCACTACCTATGTGAGAGATAGAGGTATGAAACGAACACTGACATCTGTTACCGATCCTTTTTTTTTTTTTACACCCAATCTTAATTATCCAGCGGTGTAACAAAACTGGGGTAATCCCTTCGAACTTTATATGGTCAATTAAGAAACTAGAACAAATAGCGTATACCTAAGTTGGATAACTCGCCACAACAGATACTTTAGCTGTATGAACTTGAAGACATAAATCAAGTAAAATCTCCTATGTCGTCGCCCGTTTGCGCGTTATATAAAAGTTTGTAACGATAGAAGTTCCTCGTTAAATCCGTTCGAAGCCGACTTGGTTG
Organism: Amphipoea oculea; assembly: GCA_945859645.1. Lineage (NCBI taxonomy): Eukaryota > Metazoa > Arthropoda > Insecta > Lepidoptera > Noctuidae > Amphipoea > Amphipoea oculea. The sequence continues at coordinate 12,147,528 of OX243876.1, forward strand.
ATGAATACAGGGTTCATGCTAAGAATCCACTGCGACTACAGTTGTGGCGTGATTTATTATTTAAACCTAGTAACCTGTTTAATATAAAATAGGGAAAAATAAGTAACAGTTTTTTTATTTGGACTTCGTTTATTTTGGGGTGTCATAAACAACCATTTTTTTTGTCACAAGTGTTGTGATGTAAAAATGAGTAGCCTATTGGTTATTTGCAATAAAATTATTGTATTTGCATAAGTGGATTATAATATTTATAACAAAGTAGCGGCCCGCACGGATGCAATTTTATTTCAAATTTTCGAAATTTTCTTACATACAAACCTTGTCCTGGCAATATCGAACACAACAAAAAAAGAATTATCCAATTTGGTGCAGTCATTCGGAAGTTATGCTCGTACAGACATTTCGGCGACTTTGTTTTATACTATGTAAGGATTTAGCCGTGCCTGAACTCTTCTAAATGTTAGTCAACCAATGAGCTATCAGAGCAGAGATCGTGTGCGATATTATAAAACCTTCAAGAATCATCCGTTAGAATTTAACTAAGCCACTAATAATTTTGCGGAACATATCGCGTTCGTACTGCATGATCAGTGCATGGAGATTTTTAACGCTCGTTTGAACACTGTTGAAGAAGGCGCGAGAAAATCGCGCCATGCGTTTTTATTCCGCCGCGATTATATTATGACATCTGTGGGAACGTGGGCTAAAGACGTCGCGTGCGGCTGTCGCGATTGCCAGCATAATGCTATTGTGGCAGGATATTGGTTTCATTCTGATTCTTATGAAATATGAAACTTTTTATCTAAAGCTATTATAATAAATGCAAAATAGCTTTTCGTTTCAGTCTGTGTGGCCTCATTTTTACCTCGTTAAAAACCATGCGAATTTTAGTATAAGTTATACATCTAAGACATTTTAAAGTCGGCGCGGGCGGGTCGCTAGTAAAAACATAAAAATAATTTTACACAATTTATTTTTCTCAAAACTTAACACTAAGGTCTTATCCTTAACTATTTACAGTCATCTTCACAAGTAACGTAGTAGGTACACACATTCAAACACGACACAGTACAGTCAAATGAACGAATAACTCGACACAGGCGTAGCGGGGCATTTGAAGAACTAAATTTCTCCTAGTTCATTCATTTCATTTCACATTTTTGCCTATAGATTAGTCTAAAGAATTTTGTACGAAGGCCGCGCTCTGAGAAAATATACAATAAAAGAACCACAAATTGCATAAAAGGAGTTAACCGTTCATCAATGCTCGTGCATGTTATGTTGTATCAAAAACAGCCTAACAAAACGAGTCATTTCGTCGATGGAGTTATTTGCACGACAAAAACAATAAAACCAGACATTTGTAGTTCAGGTTTGGCCACTCAAAAGTAGGGTACAAAAAATCGATCAATGAGAATCAAACAAATCCTGGCCATTCATGTAACTTAGTTTATAAATATACTGTTACGAGTATCTTTTGGTGGTCGAGTGACGTTGACAGGCAGGGGGCGCTGCCTGTTGGTAAACATTTGTGAAATTATTTTGGTAAAACAAGATGGCGACGTTAGTTCCGATTTTGGCCACGCGCCTTAAGAATCTTGTAGCGCCATAGTTCAAGTTTAGCCGCTCAAACTAGGGTTAAAAAATGTCAATGTAAATCAATCAAATCCTGGCCACGCGCATAAGAGTTATTAAGTACAATACTGAAGTACGATTATCATACATTATGCTTCCTCTTCGCGGAAGGTTTATCGAAGACTTGTTTCATACCGCCCCTGAAGTTAGCCAGCCTGGCAGCTGCGCCTTCGTTACTCCACGCAGAGTCAAACTCCGTCGTATCTTGGTCGACGAGATGCGTGTACTTCGTGCGACCAGACCGACCGAATTTCTTTACTTGCATTACCTACAAATAAAAGATTGTGTTAAATGATGTTCTTTCAGGATAATACAGGTTTATCAAATAGGGAATGTAGGACAGTTTTACTCGTCCATGGCGGCGCAAAGGTATCGATAAATTGATTTTCTTGTAAGCGTCTCGGTGGCAAAAATACTTGTTTAGGCCCTTAATTCAGCAATAGGAACTTCGTTTACTGTCGCAGTCATTAGAATTATTATTTACTCTTTTTTAGGTTCAGTCCATAGCTACGTTGTAATTTTCTAGGGCTTACTCATGTCTAGCTTACTGCTTGTTAACATATTACAAAAAAATTGATTAATATAATTACCTTAGGCAAAACAGTCTTATCAAAGTGATCGTCAAGAGTAGGACCAGAGAAGTCTTGTTTGAACACCTCTTCTTCTTTATCCAAGTAGAAGGCACCTCTGAAAATTTCAATAACGTCAATGATCCCCATAAACTATGAGAATAAATTTTGTCATATAATCTGTGTAAGTTATAAAACTATAGCTTCTTTATTATTCAGCAAACTTCAAACATCATTCAAGTTTATACGTGTGAGACAATAATGTTTGCATTCTTATTAATTCATAACTCAAGTATTTATTTCGGGTTTGCCCGTCTATTTTCGAATTCTAAGGCCCGTTGGACACAGACGTTTTTCTTGCCGTGAAAAGCTACGGTTTATTCGCCGTGTGTAGGCACGGTCCATTCTACGGCCTAGTTTATACGCCACCGTACCGTAAAGAAATCGTGCCGTGTGCAAAGGGCCTAATAGAGCTCTTAGTCATGTGCTCAACATAAAACGAACGGCGACTTTGACTCATGAAACATTAATCTTTGATCAAGAATACACACAATGATAGATGCAATATAAACAACTGACCTGTGATAGTATTTCTGCAGGAACTTGTACTTGCCCTTAACGGACTTGTTGGTGACAAGTTTGGGATTGAGACGTTGTTCCACACGACGTTCCTCTTCAGTCATGTTGCGCATTCGCTCAATAGCTAACAACTCCTTCTCCACACTGTAAATAAAAGAAGACATGGTTTTATTAATGATAAATTGCTGATATATTTTTTGTTTTTTGTTAAGAAATGGTCAATAATTTGGCTATCCCCATTGAATCTGTTGTGATTTCTTGGTTTCTTATATTGTCAACACCATAATTTTATTGCATGTAGTATTTAACGAATTTGAACTTCTTTTTTACTTGACTTGAAGAGCTTATTCTTTTATTTGTGTGTGTCATGTTGACCGCAAATATACGTATTTTTTTTTTCTTTAGCTATACTTACGCTTCTCTTTCCTCCTTGTCGCGTTTGATGCGCTTCATTTCACGCAGCTTCCATGCTTCGTATTCCAGTTCATCATTTTCATCGTCAGTACACACGTCGTTGATATTACCTTCCTTAAGTTCACCCTGTAATTAATCAAACAGTTTTAAATACGCCTCAGATCAAGAACAACAGAAATTACATTGTTGTTTGTATCTTGAATAATTTTTGTTACAATACAGACTAACCAATTTTGTCCTAACAGTTTCATAATATTTGAGTTCCTTACAGTGGCCTCCAAAAGTTAGTTGACATTTTTTCACTTTAGGGCCCTAATTCACTATGACGACTCAATGATTATTTTATTTACTCAATGATTATTATATATAGATTCCCCAAAATCATTGGTCAATATCCCCGAATTTGGGGCGAGCAAATTCCTGATTCCCCACAAAATGATTCCATAAAATAAACTCATTTCTATACAAAAAATCAACAGTATTTATTATTATCAAAAAAAATATTCACAATTGAACTTAATAACAAGGAGCACAGCACGGACCTTAATATTTTATAGTCTGTGCCATGGAGTCGGTCGTACGTATCGTACAAAAAACGTATGTCTCAACCTCGTGTCACGCGAGACCGAAGACAGCGTATCTCGCGGATTAAAAATGTAGTAAACGCCAAATGCTTTTTATTCGATTATCTTTTAAAATAGACAATATTTTAAAAAACCCTCTGGGTCTACTAGGTTATATATGAATGTTATTATTCATCTAATTTATTGTTCAGTAATATACACCAAAATAAAATGCAAACCAAAAAAGTTGAAAGGTGGAGGTAACTTTGTGATGGTTTTCTATCGAGAACATTCTATTGTACTATGTTAACATCAGGATCGACCCTCACATTTATAATGAAGTGTCCTGCCATATACTTTTTCCAATTTGAACATGATTTACTACTGTTTAAATCAAAGATTAAAGATTTTGCATTGGGCCCGCTTTTAACTTTTGAAGGCCACTGTATTTTAATTGATGCATTAAATTATTGATATAATAGTTTTCCCAAACTAATTACAGAACATAATTTTTTCTGAGCGTTGTCAGGGGGTGTTAGGAATACAAGGCTGATTGTAAGTATAATATAAACTCTGTAGAAAAAAATCTTAGATTATAAAATTAACAGACAAACCTGTGTATTCCTCTGTTCAGACCTAATAGTCTCTTCAACAAGTTTCAAAGCATCCCTTCGCCTCTCTTCTTTTTCTTTTCTAGCTTCTACTTCTTCCTTCTTTTGCTGCTTTACTTTCCTCTCTCTCTCTTGCACGGTCATTCTGTCTGATGCTCTTACAAACACGGGCTTCACGCGTGGTCCTAGGAAAATAAAGAAATGGACAAACTGTTTGTAAAATAAAGTTACCTTTTAAAAAAAAACTTGTGTTGTCGGGGGACCCCTGTCAGGAACGAAAACTCCTAACGCGATACTCGCAAAACTATACCCATGATGATTAATTTGAACATTTTCGTAGCCGCCATCTTGGTTTTACATTTTAACGTCACTACACACACTGCTGCAAAATATGTGTTGTATCTTTGAAGGAAATTGCCATTAAATAATCAAATAGGTTAATATTAATTTCCTGTTATAACTTTACCTGTGTCTTCTTCACTGTCTGTGTACTCAGTGTCTGATGAGCCACTCTCTTCTTTATCACCATCCACCATTTCTTCATCGTCATCTCTACCAAGAACTTCTTTCTCTGCTTCCCTGAGAGGACAAATTAACACTATTATTATAAACAAAGCAGAAGAACTGGATTAATAATAATCCCATAGCAACAGAATAAAATTGCAAGTGTGTATCACTTTATCAATCATTAAAATTTCCTCATATTTCGATAAGCAGACAAGACAAAGAAGCACTAGGAAGGGGCACCCTTAAGGGTCATCATCATCATCATCATTTCAGCCGAAAGATATCCACTGCTGGACATAGGCCTCCCCAAGCACCTTCACATTGAACGGATTTGTGCTTCTTGCATTCCTTAATTTTGACAACAATAGTTATGCTCTTAACCAAATGTTGCATTAGTGACAACATCCAATTTTGTAATACTACTTATGCTACCTTCTGCCACAGAATACTTAAAGTACTATGTCCAGAAAGGCCACTCCCTTCCCCGCACTAACATCAGTTACCGCACCTCACCCCGCACTTCGGCGTATTCGTCGCAGTTCTTTAACAAGAGCGCTCGCAAACACAAGTACCTCACGCACACATTCATACATATGCAAACGTCATTGTTTAATATAGTAGTAGTAGGTAATTATTTTGCGAGCATTGTATGGAGTGTCCGGGGTGTGCTTCTGCCCAGTGCTTCGCTCACGTGGATGTCATAAATTATCGCACAGGAACATGCTACCAGGAGAAAAAGTAGCCTATGTCCTTCCCTAGGATGCCATCTATCTTTTTGCCAAATTTTATTGAAATCCATTCAGTGGTTTAGGCATGAAAAGGTAACATACAGACAGAGTTACTTTTAAATTTACAATATTAGTCTTCATCTACCGAGCCTTTTCCAAACTATGTTGGGGTCGATGTCCAATCTAACCGGATGCAGCTGAATACCAGTATTTTACATGAGCAACTGCCTATCTGACCTCCACAACCCAGTTACTGGGTAATACGAAACCCCTTGGTAAGGCTAGTTGTCAGACTTTCGGGCTACTGACAACCTGTAACGACTGTCAAAGAACCACAAATGACAGCCAGGTCCAACGGCTTAACATGCTTTCCGAGGCACGGAGGAGTCTTGATATGTGAAGATCAACCTGTGCGGCTGTTATTACTTAGCTACAAACCCCTTGAATTTACAATTTACAATATTAGTATGGATTGAACATTATACCTGGCAGAAAGTTTAGCTTTGAGTGCCTGTCGGCGCCTCTCAATCTCTTCCTCATCAAGCTCATCTTCACTCTCGGAACTGTCTCTCACTTCCTCAACACTACTCTCTACTTCTTCTTCTGGTTCAGCATCAATAATCTCTGGCTTGTGTTCTGCACGCCTGGGTGGGGACTGCGCAGCTTGTCTTAAACGGCGTAGACGCGGATCATCAACCTTGTAAAATGAAATAAAGACTTTTGGTAAAGTATTGATTCTTGATACAAAATTTGAGTCTATAATTACATGATTTTTTTTTAATCAAACAAAGCTGGTTACACTTACTTCTTTCTCAGAATCACTGTGGTGTTCTTCTTTCTTGCTGATGACTTGTGGTAAGGTCTGCTGCCTGCGGTCTGGTTTCTGTTGCTCTATAAAGTCCTCAGTATCCGATTCCTCAGTAGATGACGCACCTTGAGCGTAGTCCGGCTTTTTACCCGATATGTATCTCTGAACCTTTACTTTTTGCATAGAAATCTCCCCTGTAAATCAAAATCAAAATATTTTATTTCACATAAACCTACATGGGCACTTATGAAACATCAGACGCTAGGTGCACGGTTCCAATTGGTCGTTTCCTATGGAGAAGAACCGGCAAGAAACTCCACGGAAAATGAAAAAACATTTCAATACATGAGAATTGACACGTTAATAGGACTACACGGTTTTTCATTTGGTTTAATCCTGAACAAGTATCGGTAAACATGAAAAAGAATTAGCACAGAACTTACCTTTTTCATTTCGAATGGGAACAGCACCCGCTGTGCTCTGTATCCCAACGGGTTGGGCTGGAAGCACATTCATTTTGATTGACGAACTTTTTAGTGCACTAAACAATTATTTGGGTGATAATACGAAGCTGTAACAAAATCAGTCGAGCAGTAAGGCCGCAAAAACAGGTCTAACACAAGTAAACAAAATATTTGGGTTATATTTAACACAGAGCATGTAACCTTTTAATATTTGAAAAAAAAAAAAAAACTACGATTATGAATAGATCGACATGACAATTTGGAGTTTACACTTAGAGTATAGATTGTAAGGTCTTTGAGTTTACATGACACAGACTGACAGTGACAAGACACGGTGTATTACTGCCGCGTTCCGAGTTAGGAATGTAATCGATATAATCGATTTGAGCGTGCTCATCTGCTCCCCACATCGGCGACACCCGGCCCCAACCGTCATCGTCAGGCAGCGCGTTCTCCGATCGGCGACACCCAATTCACGCAACTTCAACCTCTATTATTACTGCTAAATAAGGTCATGTGCAACAGTTTTACTCTATGGTCCGATACATAAACTAATCGACTAAATGATTCAAAACGAAAAATATGGGTTGGCAATATTGGAAAAAAAAAAGTTAAAAATAGACTACGATTCTTAAGGATATTCGATACATGATCTCCCAGCCACTTTATCGCTAGATGGCGGCACATTCGCACTTCGAACATTTTCAATTTTTACGCCTAACTCAGAAAGCTTTGCGAAACAACTTTATTATATGCGTCAACTAACGCATTAACATAATCTTTTTAGATATTCACTTTGCTTGTTAACTCGTCTCATACAATGATTTGTACCCCTAAACATTTAGCCGTTTCACTTTATATCTTTACTATGCCTTTACACACACATGTACAGTTACACACTACGTGTATAGTTTTACTTGCGATAGAACTAGATGGCGTTGTATTCATAAACTTGGTTTGTGAACTTGTTTTCCAGAGGTGGCGTTAATTAAAATAAAATATTTTTACGAAAATATTTTTATGACTGTCCTTCATTCTCTAAAGAAAAGCGTACTTTTTATAGTAAAAACCGAAGAAAAGAATACTTGATTGCTACAAGGGTTGTCAGTTGCTTATTCAATTATTCTAAGGGTGCTTTTGTAGTGTGTTAGGGTAGGTTTAGGTTTAAAAATAATAAAATAATAATAAATCCCCTGACCTGACCGATTTCGGTCACGGTGGCCAATTTCAAAGAAGATTAGCCAGGTTTGCAGGAGATATTATAGTGCACAAGTGTGTGCGCAAATACAGGTGCACTCTCTGTTCCTTTACTCTCATAGTTCGATGGGACGGCAATCCGACACGACCAGAGAGAGATCAGGCGCAGGACCAACGGCTTTACGTGGTTTCCGGAGCACGGGGGTATCACGCTACCAATTTCCAAACTTCGGACAAAAAAAAATAAAAAGAGTAAAGAAATTCCTAATGGGAAAAATCCAAATTAAATATTACTTGGTCCGACCTGGGAATCGAACCCAGGACCCCTTGCACGGCAGACGCACTTGTGACCACGAAACCAACGAGACAGTCGAGTTTAACTCTATAATTAAACGCTACTATAAAACAAAATATATAAAATGTTTATTTGAGTCCGCGAGAGACGCAGCGGCGCGCGGCGCGGGCGGCGCGGGGGTATTCCCCGAATTCAACTCGGTGGTAGTATAGGTATCATTCAACCGCAGCTTTCAGCGTACCCGCCGCGCGCCGCCACAGCACATGAGTAGACAATTCCGTTTGTCTAATCATGTGGCCACAGGCCGCAGGCAGTAAGGCAGTGTACAGACACGTGAAATTATTAGGCCGTGTATACACGGTTGTGGGTATTTAATTATTAGTGTAATTTTATTACTGTTGTGTGTATGTATATGTATGTATATAAGTGTTATGTGTAATATGTATTATGTGTTTACTATTTATGTGTGTTTGTATGTTTAGCCTACAAACCAACAACTTCACATACACCAGCGTCCACTCAAACCAACAATACAGGTGTTTCCTACATTTTGACGAGTTATAAATGTAGGCAACAGCTGATTTTTTTTTGCGATTTCAGGTTTGGTCCCATAGTAAAAAAAATTGTTCATAATGATGAGTACTATGACCATGTTAGTCTTGTTCCAATAACCCTGTATATACTAATACTATATTATATCCATACTGATATTATAAATTCGAAAGTAACTCTGTCTGTCTGAATGTTACCTTTTCACGCCTAAACCACTGAACCGATTTAGATGAAATTTGGTAAGTATAGAGATAGTTTGAGTCCCGGGGAAGGATATAGGATAGTTTTTATCCCGATATTCCCACGGGATCGACACTTATGCGGGTGAAACCGCTGGGCGCAGATAGTTGCAAATAAAGTTTATTGAACTCTTCTCTCTCTTCGATAATTGAGCTTTGTTGGTACCGACTTTGTTTTGAAGATTCTATACATCTTTTATTGCTTATTTACACCCTAAGTTACATTAAAATTAGCAAGGAAAAACCGGCCAAGTGCGAGTCGGACTCGCCCATGAAGGGTTCCGTAGCAGCAAGTAACATAATATAAAAGTTCTTGTAGTTCGTTGTAACTTTGTGAAAGGTAAATTGCGGTTTTCGATTTATGACGTATTAAAAAAAAACTACTTACTAGATCTCGTTCAAACCAATTTTCGGTGGAAGTTTATATGGTAAGTAATGTACATTATATATATTTGTTTAATTTTATCATTCTCTTATTTTAGAAGTTAGAGGGGGGGGGGGGACACACATTTTACCACTTTGGAAGTGTCTCTCGCGCAAACTATTCAGTTCAGAAAAAAATGATATTAGAAATCTCAATATAATTTTTGAAGACCTATCCATAGATACCCCACATGTACAGGTTTGATGAAAAAAAATTTTTGGAGTTTCAGTTGTAAGTATGGGGAACCCCAAAATTTATTGTTTTTTTTCTAGTTTTGTGTGAAAATCTTACTGCGGTTCACATAATACATCTACTTACCAAGTTTCAACAGTATAGTTCTTATAGTTTCGGAAAAAAGTGGCTGTGACATACGGACGGACGGACAGACAGACAGACAGACAGACATGACGAATCCATAAGGGTTCCGTTTTTTGCCATTTGGCTACGGAACCCTAAAAACCGGCCAAGTCCGTGTCGGACCACGCACAATGAAGAGTTCCGGAGTTGAAATCAATTTATCCCAATTCAAGATTGTATTTTACCACTTTGTCGGCGTGATTAATATGTATATCCTTGCCAAATTATAGCTTTCTAGTACTAAGAGTCTCTGAGCTAAGCTGCGGGAGGACGGACGGATTGTCTGACGGTCATGGCGAAGCTATAAGGGTTCCTTGTTGACTACGGAACCCTAAAAAAACGAATCTTTCTTAGCTCATAACTTTTTAATGGCTTTTCATTTTACTATTTTGTTCCCGCGCATACAAAATTAATAAAACTAAATAAGAAAAAACGATATAATGTTTAACTTTGGATGTACAGACGCCAGCAAATCAAACTAGGTACTTACTGCAATCTGTCAAATTTCATTAATAGATTTTCAACTTGATCGCTAAAGTATTAGGTTCAAAGTTGATTGGGAAAATTTTACAGTTTCGGGTAGCTTGATGTGCTGGCGTCTGTGCTATGTCAAACAGTCCACTGTTATTAGGTACTCCAGTACCTAATAAATTCCTGAAATTTGTAAGTATGGAAAAATTTCGGCTAGTGTGCTCATCAACTTTATAGATGATACGTTCATTATTACAGTAATGTCGAACCCAGGGTAGATCGCAGATAATTCTATCACAAAGTAAGAGCCACCGCGCCAGCCTTGTAAGAAAAAAAATTAACAAAAAAAACCGCCTTCCAAAAAAAAAACTACTAAGTAAGTCGAAAATAACTTCGGTGTCTTCAGTACCCTACTTTAGTTTTTGCCTCCGACTTCCGAAAATAAAGGTTTTTTTGCCTAGTAGTTTTTTTTTTTAAATCGGTATTTTTTTTTTAAATTAAATATATCTCGCTTTTTAGTGGGTCTGTTTATAATTTATCTAAGTTTCAATAGCCTAATGTCAACTTGCTTATCGCCTTTACAAAATATTGCTTTTCCCGATGCAGGGACGTTAACTGTTGAGGAGTTCTCCTGGTATTTCACCATCAGCTCCATTTCACCATTCGCATTGTGACGAGCATAATAATTAATTGCTTAGCAAGCACATTAAAGTAATCGAATCGCAACCCGTGAAATACTTATTATTGAGTAGTTCCAGTGGCCATCAGTCATGTGGTCTTCATCATCAGTTCCACTTCACCAAATGGCGCTTTCCGAAAGCAAATGCACGAGTTACTATAAAAAATAGGTACCCAAATCGCTATAGGTGTGCTTATAATATTTTAAGAGTTCCTTCAATTTCTCCAGGATTCCATCATCAGATCCTGACTTGATGACAATGGGACCACCTGGAAAGTATACCCTTTCAAACAAAAAAATAATTTTTCAAATCGGTCTAGCCGTCTTCGAGTAATCGGGTCGGGTAACATGTATAAAAAAAATTTAAAAAGATTCCGACAAACTGAGAAGGAACCTCCTCCTTTTTTTGAAGTCGGTTAAAAATTGCATACCTACGCTTCGCAACCATCGATCAATAGTGATCGATGTTCGCAACTAAACTTGTCAACAAAATCACGCATAATAATGCCTGTGCGACGGTTGACTACAACGCCATCTAACGATCAAGATCAACTGTTGTTGATAACCATAGCAAAAATGTATGTTCTGCTTCTCGATGGTTCTTTGAAATATCCTGCAGAGGGCGTGTTCCGGCCGCGCACACATAGAAAAATTTATCGATTTTATCAGGCCTAGATATCCTGTAAATAGTGTTTTTTTTATAGGTTTTTGTCGATATGCGTCAATAATAAGTCATAACAACTTAATATACGTGCTTTTATTCTGCAAAAATCGTTTATATTTCGAGATTTGTACCCCGAAAGAATGTATGAAAAAGTGTCAGTATCCAATCACCTTAATGGTAGCGAGTGCGTGATGCGACAAAACTATTTTGTTGTTGTTTATTTAAACCTAAGTCGGTACGGGTTTAAGCACGCTCAAATCGATAATATCGATTACAGTCCTAACTCGGAATGCACCCTACTTTTCTATGTCTATGGGGTGTATATAGTTTTTTTTTTTTTAATCGCCCAATGGGCTGTCTTTTAACCATACCGCCTAGACCATGGTACAATTATATACTTCGCCTATACCATGGCCTAGACTTCGTGTAGAATTTCACGTGGGAAGAAATTTTCAAAGAAAAGTATACAATACAAATAAACGAATTTTTACGTTTTTTTTTGAAAAAACGCGCCTTTACACTTTTACAAATTCCCGCCTTTTTTCAAAGGGTATATAATATATTCTGCGAAGTTCTGTGATACAGACAACCACACAACCATTTGAACGGCCATAGACAGAGATACTATAAAGTCCTATGATAAAGTCGGTGTCACACAGACTTCTGTCACAGATTACTTCTGTCTCGATAATCTCTAGCATAGAGTAAAGTAATATATCGGATCTCTAGGGACGGACGGACGTTTCCGGGAATCCATCATGGATAAACGAAACAACTCGTTTTCTAAACTATGGAAATTATGTCGTTCTTTTACATAAACATTTCTGCCAGTTTTAGTCCTCTCTGTCTTTAGTAATCGCGCAAAAAGGGTGCTGATGACCCCTGGCTTGCATGCCACTGTTTGGCCCTTTGCTGCCACATGTTATCCTCGTTCCTACAAAAACGGTCACTAGGTTTGTATGTGACACAGAACACTGTCTACCTACTACCTACTACTACTACCCCTAGCGACATTGCTATAAATGTATACTATCTCCAATGACTGAGTGACTGAACTTGAGAGATAGTCTTGAGAAGATTATCTCTCAAGATCTCATAAAGAAATGGCAGACTCAAATCTATATTTAATATTATAAATTCGAAAGTGTTTGTCTGTATTCAACTTTTCACGCCTAAACCACTGAACCGATTTAGATTAAATTTGGTAAGTATAGAGATAGTTTGGGTCCCGGGAAAGGAGAGGATTAATATTAATATTTAATTAATATAATATTATAAAGAAGAAAGATTTGTATTTTTGTATGTTTGTATTTTTGTATGTAACGAATAAAGTTAAAAACTACTGGGCTGATTTCAAAAATTCTTTTGCTGTTAGATAGCTACATTATCACTGAGTAACATAGGCTATATTTAGTACTAGAAAAAAATTAGAGATCCTTAGAAATTTCTACTAAAACCAACCCAAGGTGTAAAAAATTTAGCCATAAAATTTCTTTCATCGCATGCGCTGCGGAAAGTATTGATGATAGAACCATTAGAACAAAAAAATGTTCTAAAATGTTATAGAACATACCAATATCTACAAAAACCTCCGAGAGACTAATGTCCAACTAATGTAGTTATGTCACTATAACTACTTTTTTACATTTTAAAAGTTGATAGAAATGCTGATCAAAATCAGACCATGTTATCCATACCTTTGTATTAATTCTTATCCAAATAAATTGTTTCTTATCCAAGACTGTATCAATACCTGTTGATTACTTTTTGAATTATTGAAATCGGACATTCCATTCAAAAGATATTACGAAATTAATAATGTCAAAATAAACAAAAAATACACGCCGACGTGTGGCTCCACGCAGCGCAGCGATAAAATTCTCGTGTCACAGTGTTGGTAACAAAACTCCTCCGAAACGGCTTGACCGATTCTTATGAAATTTTGTGTATATATTCAGTAGGTCTGAGTATAGGACGTAAACTATTTTTATTTTAAAACTATTGATCGTGTAGGGTAGGGGTAAGGTAGGAGTAGGGTAGGGGTACAGTTGGAGTAGGGTCGGGGTAAGGTAGGAGTAGAGTAGGAGTAGGGTAGGGGTACAGTTGGAGTAGGGTCGGGGTAGGGTAGGAGTAGAGTAGGAGTAGGGTAGGGGTACGGTAGGAGAGGTGTAACTGAGTAAGGTAGGAGTAGGGGTAGGGTATGGGTACGGTAGGAGTAATGTAAGAGAGGGGTACAGTAGGAGTAGGGAAGGGGTAGGGTAGGAGTAAGGTAGAAGAAGGGTAGGGGTAGGATTAGGGTAGGCGAAGGAGTAGGACACCACGCGAACGAAGTCGCGCCGGGCAGCTAGTAATATTACAAATGCGAAAGTGTGTCTGTCTGTCTGTTACCTCTTCACGCTTAAATCGCTGAACCGATTTACATGAAATCTGGTCATAGAAATAGTTTGAGTCACGGGAAAGGACATAGGATAGTTTTTATCCCGATATTCCCACGGGATCGAAAATTACGCGGGTGAAACCACGGGGCGCTGCTAATTATGATTTATAAATTAATTCATTCATTTCATTCATAATTTCATTCGTTTATCTCTATCACTCCTCATGCTATGCAGCCAGCTATCACTTGACTGATAGGTGTTATCTTCCTTTTTTTTCTCAATTGTCAACAAATTCACATTCACATCAGCTAAAGTATTAAAGTGGCAACTTCTGATAAGAGATATCAGTAACAAACAGAATATCACACAGAATATAGTGGTAGCGCCACTGAAAGTAGTACTTTGTAAAAAGTTTAATATTTGAGTACTTAACTATAATGGCAGGTTCGTCGGAACTCCCAAGCTTAGATTTACTTATATCGAAGACCTTATCAGGCAGCGAATTACAAGAATACAACAGAATTCACTACGGAAGAACTGATCACCATGAACTAAATGTAAAGAAAAGTAGCCAGGAATGTGCAAAGGAAAACTGCTTTGACGTTGCATCCTACGACTTCCCTACCAAGAAGGAAGAAACGAGAAGTCCACGAATAGTGAGAGTCGGACTTATTCAAAATTCAATTGCCACGTCCACTGATAGACCATTAGCCGAACAGAGACAAGCTATTTTTGATAAAATGCGCAAAATCATAGAAATAGCTGGAGAGGAAGGTGTCAATGTTCTCTGTTTCCAAGAAGCTTGGAGCATGCCTTTTGCTTTTTGCACTAGAGAGAAACAACCTTGGTGTGAATTTGCAGAATCTGTAGAAAATGGGCCCAGCACTAAGTTCTTAAAGGATTTTGCCATCAAATATGGAATGGTTATAGTATCACCCATTTTAGAAAGAGATGCAGTTCATGGGGACACCATTTGGAACACTGCTGTAGTCATCAATGAGGCAGGCAAGGTCATTGGCAAACATCGCAAGAACCACATTCCCCGGGTTGGAGATTTCAATGAGTCAACATATTACTTTGAAGGGAACACTGGCCACCCTGTCTTTGATACAAAATTTGGTAAGATAGCTGTCAACATTTGTTATGGCCGTCATCACCCATTGAACTGGCTTATGTTTGGAGTCAATGGAGCTGAAATTGTATTTAACCCTTCAGCTACTGTAGCAGGGCTTAGTGAGCATTTGTGGGGTGTTGAAGCTAGAAATGCTGCTATAGCTAATAGCTATTTCACTTGTGCTATAAATAGAGTGGGAACTGAATCCTTCCCCAATGAATTTACCTCTGGAGATGGAAAGCCAGCCCATAAGGAGTTTGGCCACTTCTATGGCTCAAGCTATGTGACTGCTCCAGATGGTGCTAGAACTCCATCCTTGTCTAGGGTGAAAGACGGCTTACTGATAGCACAGATTGATCTGAATTTATGTCGGCAAATTAAGGATAAATGGGGTTTCACAATGACTCAGCGCCTTGATTTATATGCTGAAAGTCTCGACAAGGCTGTCAAGCATGATTTTAGACCACAAATCATTCAATAATTATGTTTTTTTGTGTATAGTGAGCCTATTGCTAGTCTCGCATTTAAAAACTGCAATTTTCGAATTTTATAATGAATTATTTTCTACTTTCTAAAAAAATGTTGAAATGATATTGTTAAGTACTCACTATTTTTGTATGTTATTAATGTTATTGTTATCTACTTTGTGTGCATTTTTGTGATATAAACCTTTTCTCAAATTATTTTGTTATAAATAGGAACTAGTCTAAGGTAAACGTTAAAAATCAATGTGAAACAGGAATTTTTTATACAATACATATACTTATTTTGTTAATTATACAACTTATATGATAAAATGTGTTTTATTAAGATCTGAAATAAAACAACAATTTATAAAACCATTGTGTATCAATGAGAATAATACAGAAGTGAGCTATACATAAATATAGGGGTTAGAATGGGGTACATTCAGACAATACCTCATGCAACCAATCACAAATATTTGAGCACATCACTAATATTTTTTTCATAATCCTGAAGAATGCAACTGAAATTCACTGACAAAAAATTTTAATAACTTAGTTCATTCTAGTTCAGTTTTTAGTAATACCCACAGGTACTATTTGTAAGAAATGTTCATGGTATAATGTACCTCTGTAATTTTTGTTCTATCTACTTATAATTGCACAACAATAACAAGGATTAGCATCAGCACCAGATTACAGCTGACAATGTTCAAAAAATATTACAACATAAATTAGGACTATTACTGTATGTACCCCAGATCCATGACTGTATAATTATTTTATCACTAAGCACTAATACTCTATGCAGTCTTTGCACGGATGGCAGCACGCTTCCCGGTCACAGCCTGGAAACCAGACTTGATGCTGGCCACAGAGCAACGGGATCCACAAGTTTCACATTGGAGGAAGAATAATCGAGTATCTTTCTGGAGGATGGTGTCAGGCGAACGGCATGTATGACATGTAACATATTCCTTGATATACCGACGAAGGACATTCTCTATCTGTTTCTGTTGGAAACGGCCTTTAATAATGAGTTGACTGTTACCATCCACCGACCCGCTCGTACCCAATTCAGCCAATAAAAAGTCTAGTAAATGTTTAGGCTGCCGATGGAGAGTTTTACAAATCTCTGTGAAATTGGCAAAGGATGTTTTCTTAGTACCAATTCTGACAACTTGGGGAGGTCTCATAATGAATTTCTGTTTTTTGCCAGAGACCATGCTAGGGTTCTTCTCACGCATGATGTCGAACACTCGCTCCAGTAGCTCATCGTACGTGTAATCTCGGTCTGTGCCACTCCACAAGTCACCACTCACATCTTCCACATTTTCTTGGTCTTCTCCCTTAGTATCATCTTCAAGGACAAGCTCTTCAATGTTTTTCTTCTTCTTCTTCTTTTTAGTTTTTGAGAAGTCAATGTCTAGATCCAAGTCGTCAATAACTTCGTCCTCCTGTTGTTCCGGCTCCTCGGCCGGGGGTGTTTCCGGTAACGTGCTTTCGAGTTCTTCCATGTTGAACACTCCCTTCTTCTTTTTCTTTTTTTTCTTTCCGAAATTGTCCAAATCGAGGTTATCATCCTCAGGCAAGTCGACGTCACCCGTCCCAGCGGGCGCCTCCACGCTCGTGCTCTCACCTTGCTCGCCTGCGAGAGCCGCGTCTATGTCAAAACCGGTCTTCTTTTTCTTCTTCTTCTTTAAAGACGGATCAAATACCATATCGTCGTCCATGATTACGTATCAAATTAATCGCTAAATAACGTTAAATATTTAAGTGAATGGTTAGAATTTAAGACAATTTGGCAGGTGGCTATCAGGCTGTGGCTAATGTCAAAACGTTGCATCAGCTAAAAGGTCTATTTCGTCTAGAAACTTAACATTCCGTAATAAAGAAATAAAAATCTTTAGAACTATTTTCAATTTTAGAAAAAATAGCTTGTTGTTAAAATAAAAAACATCAATAATTACTACTCGCATGAGTTGTCGTCATCGCGTTATTGGCTATGGTAAATAAAAAAATCACAAATTCACACGCGCGGGCTAAATATTTTGACATTTCGATTACAGAACGAAACATAACCTCAAAATAAATAATCATTTCCGAAGTGATCCTCCAGCTGAATTCAAAATGTATCTAAACAGAGTTCATAGAACGTTTCCTAAATTAAAAAAGTTAATAACAAGACCGCAGTCCCAAGTAGCATTGTCAGAACAAAATGAATACACCGAAACACCACAATATCCACCAATTCTGGATATGTCTCTGCAGGGCAGAAAGTTACGAGAAAGACAAGCTCTTCATCAGAAAATTAAGGAAATAAACACCGTAGAAGAGAAACAAATAGCTTTAAATATACCTCGCTATTACGGCTGGAAGTGTGTTATGTTAAACGAAGATAAAGTTCCGTACAATGCTATGCCCCTAGTGCAGTATTACACAAGAAGTCATTTCATTTCTGTTGATAAGCTCCCTGAATACTACAATGAAACAGGCGAGGCAGCAGACGCTGTTGTTCAGGAAATTAAGGCCTTTATTGAAGAAGCTATTCTTATAGAAAATGATGGAGTGGAGTAAGTACCAATAATGCTAAATAAACAGCAAGAACTATCATAAAGTAAAAGCTTTAGTGTTATGACATAAACTTTATGCTTGTATTATACAAAGGGGTGGTAGAAGTGTATTATATTAATATATAATACACTTCTGCCACCACAAATGAGTATCACATTTATATAATTACCCATTAGGGTAATTATATAAATTTAATACTCATTTGTTTCTTGAAATAAATTTGACACATTTGGTCACCCATCAAATCACTGTATTATGTATTTTTTAATGCTGTTACTTACATTTAAAATGATCATAACTAAGGGGTCATTCAAGTATTACGTAAGCACTACAGGGGGGCGGGGGGTCTTTGCCTTGCTTATTTTTGATGACATGGGGGATGGGGGGTCTGGATGGTGATTACGTCAGCAGTATTTATTTTACTTTTTCGGATTTTCTACAAAATTTAATCAATTTCGGCTTGAACACATATGGCAACCCTACTTGTCTATGCTTGAAAACGAAACGCATTTGCTGCTCATGAATCAAATAAAGAAACCAGAGGTGTTTTGTGTGTTGTGCTGTCTTTTGTGTGCGTCAAATAAATGGTTTATCTATCTATCTAACACATTGAAAAATGCATGTACCAATGTTTACGTAAGCATGGGGGGGGGGGGGGTAAGAGCTTTGCTTACTTTTGCTGACGAGGGGGACTGGGGGGTTAATAATTGCAGAAAATCTGCTTACGTAATACTTGAACGGCCCCTAATCTACTAATGGAAAAAAACTCTCATCATGTATTTTTATTCCAGCCGAACTTTCCCTACTAATATTGACAAGCCAGAAATTTCACAGAAAGAAGATGCTTTTGCTAAATGTATAGTAAAACAGATAAACAGAATTATTACAAACAACTTGACTGACAAAGTGGAACATGTGTTGACTTCCCAAGTAAGTACTTGTACAGTTCACCATTCTCCTGGCCTTCTTCTTTGTATTGCTGGCACTACTAAATTTTATACCTTGTTGGCCCAATTATTTATTTATTTAATTAAAACGGTTTAAAACCAATTACTTACAGAAATTAAATACACACAAAAAAAAGACACACACTAAAGAAACACATAAAAGATTAAATATAAAATAATCAATTAAAAAAAAAAAAGTTAACAACACTTTCATACATCCCTCTCACAGTAGGTACTTCTGACATGTTGACAAAATCTTTGTCCACTCGTCCACAAACAGATTGTTTGTTGGATCAGAGTCCAAGAGATCATTAAGTGCGGCCAGAGTATGTGGTACTGGGGACTTAGCATGTGCAACTGTGCAACATGGAGGCACAGCAAACAACTTTGCTAGTTTCACTGCATTGTCAGTAGCAGTGCAGAGGTCTCTTTGACTGCATGTTTTGGGAAACACAGGGCAGGGGCAGGGGGGCAGGGGGTGGAGCACTGATTGTGACATAGCTCCACAATCACACCCTACTGCCATTCTGTCAAGGTAGCCCCACTTTACCAGGTCGGATTGGACTTACATCTTCCCACTTGTGTCTGGAGACGGTTCAGGGACTCCTGCCCTTACATACTCAGCCTATAATGTTCCTACTGCTGGGACACAGGCCTCTTCTCTGTGAGAGGGGAAGTGTAGGGGGGACTCCTGCCCTTATTACAAATTAATTATTTATCAATGTAAATGATTGCAGATTGATTATGATCCCCGACATGAAGCTTTCTGGTTTATTGGTGGTGTTGACCCGCCACATAAACTAGTGAACTGGAGGAAGCAGTACGGGGGCCTTAGGGATCGCTGGTATGAGCCCATTGACAGACCAGTCCAGTATTTAGGTAAATATAACATAAATAAGTAAGTATAGTATTTTTATCTCATGAAGCTCCGTGCGCTTTACTTTTCGTTACCTGAAGAAGTGTTCAAACAAGCTGTGTGTACGCAGAAGCTCTCGGTACCATCCGAGACAATGCCGAATGCAGAATTATGTGTGTGTGCTATGTGCTGATGCTACTCATCTTCATGCACACTTGTTCCTATCACATACAAACTTTTATTTTTGGTTACATTCATGGGCTAGGCGCAAGCTTATAACCATTATCATTTTTATAATTTCTGTTATTGAATATTGTGTAACATAATTGTGTTTGTTTACTTTTATAATATTTATTTTTTATCCTTCAGGAACTCCAATGTTAACTATAAGAAACCGCCAACCTCTGAAGCCTATTGTGCCATTTAGTGAAGCTGAGAATCCTGCCTTCAAAGTACCAATTTATACAGCTGCACCAAAATCGGTTGGATATTTCGAAGACCATAGGCATGGTACTAATGTACCAGGTAAAGTACTTGCGAAAACAGAATCCATACTTATCACACTAATATTATAAAGGCGAAAGTTTGTGAGTGTGTGTGTGTGTGTGTGTTTATATGTTTGTTACTTCTTCACGCCTAAACCACTGAACCGATTTAGATGAAATTTGGTATAGAGATAGTTTGAGTCCCGGAAAAGGACATAGGATAGTTTTTATCCCGATATTTCCACGGGCTCGACATTTACGCGGGTGGAACTGCGGGGCGCAGCTAGTATATTATATTTTATTTGTGAATGTCCCAGCAGCAGTAGACTACTAGTGTGTGTACCACTACAAATTTAACATTTTCTATTTTTATATTTTTTCTCATACATCATCATCCACAGCCCAACTTCACCCACTGCTGAGCTCAGGCATAATGTGCCAATCCCCACGCTCCTGTACCAGCCTCATCCAGGTTCTACATAAGGTGGTCACTGCCCATCTTGCATTCTCATACATAATACTTAACTTTTCAGGTTTCTGGCCTGGTGATTTTGATGAATTTGGCTCATTGTCGTATCATGGCCGTGGTCATATCCTTGCAAGAAAAGAATCATTTGGTTCTGAAGATAATCTTGAAGCATTACATTGTCAAGCTATGAAGGCTAGTTTCGGATGGCTACTGGCTCAGGCCAATTACCAAGGATTTACTACCTTCAATGACATAACTTATCCTTTGGTCACACAAACTGTTATCACAAATGGACAGTTATGGTCACTGTATGCATACCAATTAAATACAATCGAGATGCATAATGACAAGATAGACAGCCCCAAAAGCAACATTTGCTTTGGGACAAAGCCTCTGAAATTGTATGATAGCATAGAGAATGGAAAAGTCCAAGGACTTAATGAAAATGTATTGAAGATGCTTGTTCAGTTCTACTTAAATGCCCCTGAAGAACGAGACCATGAAATGAAACCATATTTAGGTCAGGAAGAACAAGTTGTAGCAGATATTGAAGATGATAACAAACGCTGCTGGCTGGAATCCAGATACAAACACTTAGTGTCCAATAGACCAAGGCATGATCTTCTTCCTGAAACATACTTGTGGGAGAAAATTTATAAGCTTAAATTCAATACTAGATTCTTTGAGGCTAAGAGAAGGCCATTTGAACTTGGTGTCAACCCCTTTAATAGAAGATTGGATGAACATCTGCCTCCGTATATTCCTAAAGTTTTGCGGCCATATCCTAGGAGCAAAAAGACTTTCGAAACAACTTATTACCCTAAGGTTTAATGATTAAATGATGAGTAGCTGTAGCGTTTCTGTAATTTATATATAGACATAAAATAAATAATAATACTAGTGGCTGGCGTGTTTTGATTTATATATAATTATACCTATTGTATTTTATAAAAAATTAAAAAATACAAACACTCAAACTTAATTCACGGCTTTTCTCATAATAGAATGGCGCAGGCAGGAGTACAGTCGTTGAACCACACTACTTCCATGTCGCGCAAGCGCAACACACGTCCACACCTGTTGACTTTTGCCATGCTTTTGCCTATAAACAAGATGTTTCGGCTTGCTCCCCGTTCGATCGGGGAGCACGGAAACATGTTTCATCACATTTGTTTACCGACTATTTCCAGAGCAATGTTGCCTAATGAATACGGGGCTTAATAATGTTCCCACTGCTCTCGGACACAGGCCTCCTCACTGTGAGAGGGAGTGGCCACCACGCGGGCCCAGTGCGGGTTAGTGGATGTCATATGTCTTCGAATTTTTGGCATTATGACATGCCGGTTTCTTCACGATGATGATCTTTTACCGTTTTGTGAGCAATGGTGATGAAATTAGATACACAAAGTAAAGTGACTGCCGGGGTCCGAATTCACGATCTACAACTCGTTAGTCGGGGCCAATAACAATAATTGATATAAAATAAATTCTGAAGCTTACTCGGAATTTCAAATTATATAGAGATTTATTTTTATGTCGTAATATCGGGGGACAGGGTTGGAGATAGTGGCGCCCCTATACTTTAATTGTTTTTTGTCTACTAAGAATTATGAGAAGGAATCTAAATGAAAATACTAGTTATCCTGTATGTTGCACCTGCCATGTTTTGTCTCAGCATCACCCTAAGGTTGACTGGTAGAAAATGCCTCAGGCGTTAAGTCCGCCTTTGTACAGTATTTTTTTACTTGTGCATAAAGTTTTAATAAATAAAATACTGATAACTAATATGGGTACCTACAGTTTTAAGCCGTTTGGGGTCGAAACACTCGTGTCATGGGGCCCGACGGTGCGTCCCCTTTTTAGGAAATTTCTCGCTGACTAGTAGACTCTTCAGGTGACCAGTGGGCTGAATCGTTCCTTGGCCAAAGAATTAGCATTGCCAATCTAAGTGGCAATGCTGCCAGTCTTCTGGGCACGTTTCCAAGTGAACCGGCAAGTACTTCGACACTTCCTTTTGTCTTAGTATTTATTTGTTTAGTTGGTCATATAAATTAGTATCCTATAGTATAAATAGTTGGTTGTGTTAAATATTGTAAAAGGGATGATTTGAAAATAGTTTTTATTTGTTTCCGTTTTTTTTCTAATAACTAAATGACAATGAGACAAAAGACAATGTTCCAAAGAAAAAAAAAATTATGTCACTGTCTTGTTGACAATTGACAGATAATCATAAATTTAATTCCAATTCGTCCGAGGATTTGTTCGGAATACAAAACGTGTTGTTCGTAGTTCATAGTTATTTTCTGAAACAATGAAAAACTTAAATCTTTGGGAAGTCTCCGTAGGAGATCTTAATCTGGCGTCAGAAGACAAACTCATAGTCTGTAATGGTCATGATGAAGTTAGTTCTTCCAACGAACTATATGTTTGTACACATAACCTTAGTGTGATCAATTTTGATGAAAACAATGAAGCAAAATGGACCAAGGATCTTTCAGATATTGCCTCTCCTGATAATAGTCCTATAAACATTACATTTCTCACGCTTACTAACACTCTGTGTGTGGGACTTGCCAATGGAGAGCTCATAACCATCAACAATAATGGCAATACCTTAGACTTAGCTGGAGTTTGTGACAATGGATTACTGGTAAGTTCGAACACTTTACACTACTTACAGTAAAAAATACTTACTATAAAAATTTTATGTTATTGTTGTTTAGATTAAGGCATAGCTGTTGGCCATATGGATGGAATCAAATAGTAAATACTTTATTTGTATTTTCATACAGTATCATTAATAATATGCAATATGCACAATTTACAATAACTTTCTAGGCAATGGAATGGAGTCCAGATCAAGAACTATTGGTACTAGTTACCAAAGACATGAAGATGATTCTGATGAACATGTTTGATCCCGTCCATGAGATCAGTTTATTTAACGAAGAGTTTGGAGAGAAACAGTTCATAACTGTAGGTTGGGGGAAAAAGGAAACTCAGTTCCATGGGTCTGCTGGTAAACAAGCTGCCAAAGTGAAAAATGAAGTCACTGCCGGTAATTACAATATTTAATTAAATATACAACATTTAATGGTGTTGATTGTATTAAATAGTTATTCTGTCATACAGAACAGAGCTGTCTGCTATAATAAAGTAAAGTTGTATTTTTATTTTATTTAATTATTGTGAATGTGAGGACTATGTGGGTCATTTCTTTTAACTTTATTTCTTTTTTCTGTTTTCCTTCTTAGTTAGTTTTTATCATGATCTGGCAGTTTGAGTAATTTACGCGGCCTACCCAAATGTCCTTTCTTTGGTATTGTTCATTGAATCGTTGAGCTCCTCAAGTTCTGAGTTAGCACATGATTTATGACAAATGCGTGCACTGACTGGACAGGTCCACTCAATCTGTGGTTCTTTCCTCAAAATACTCAGACACCAATCTACATGGTCTTCACATGATCTGACCAAGATTTTGTCTGGACTTTTTAAGACTGTAACCTCTGAGTTTGTTTCGGCCTTTCTTCTCAGAGTAGTCAGATAGGAAACGCCGACCTCATCTAGCTTAAAAAAAAAAGATTGACATGTAAAAGTGTTTGTACAAACCTACCTTACAGAAAATAAATCATTTTATCATTATCATTTAATAAGCAGTGTGTATGTGTAAGTATAAAAAAAAAATTGGAACATTATTTTTCAGATCCTACAATAGGTGACAATGCAGTAAAAATATCATGGAGAGGAGATGGCAATCTGTATGCTGTCGGGTTCATAATGGATGGAATCAGAAGATTTAAAGTTTTTGACAAAGAGGGAAACTTACAATACACAGGTGAAAAACAACAAGGTTTAGAATCCAACTTGTCTTGGAGACCCAGTGGAAATCTTATTGCTACCACACAAAAACTAAATGACAGATATCTTGTGTCTTTCTTTGAAAAGAATGGCTTAAAACATGGAGAATTTGATATTCCTGTCAATACCAATACAGTAGTAGAGGACATCACTTGGAGCTCTGACTCTGAAATATTGACATTACAATGCAGAGATACAGAAAAGAATGTACAAACTTTACTGCTTTACATAATTGGCAATTATCACTGGTATCTGAAACAAACTATAACATTCAATAGTGATCAGGATATAAGCAGGATAATGTGGGATAATGACTTTGATATAGCTAACAACAAAAAACTGCATGTATTTTTACACAATGGGCAACATTTTTCTTACACCTGGATTTGGAATGTAGATCACAGTAGAGGGTATGGGCCTGATGATGATGCAGTGGTGGCAGTTATCGATGGGAGCAAACTTCTTTTGACAGGATTTAGACAAACTGTTCTACCCCCACCAATGTCAGCTTTTGAAATCAAAATTGATGCCAATATTAACTCTGTTCATTTTGCACCACAAAAACAGAAAGAAGAAGACTGCAACCCTAATTGTTTCTTTGTCTATACTGCAGACAATAAGTTGGTATTCTATAAACAAACTGGCAAGTTTCCCCTACAGTATGAGGTTTTTAAAACTGTTCAAGGTGATAAATATGATTTTCCATTTCAATGTTTCAATTGGTTCTGGGTTAGTGCTGATACAGTCATAGCTAATGTTGTCCATAATAATGACACTAGCAATTTAGTTGAGTATTCAATTACATCAGAGAAAGTAGAAAACAAAAATGAAACTGCTCTACCTGCACCTGTAAAAAGGATTCAATCCCACCCCACTGACCCTTCTTCTCTATTTTTGCAACTCCAGGATGGTGATATTGTACAAGCCAAACTTGGAGAAGATCTTGAAATTCCAGATGAGTCGTTTGGCGTATCATGTCCAAAATTTGATGTGTTCCAAGTTGATAATGAAATATATTTTATTGGACTGTCACATAAAGGCCATCTATATATCAATCAAAAAATGATAATGAACAATGTAAATTCATTTTTTGTTCACTCTCATTTTCTGTTGTTGACAACATTGCAACATGTGCTTCTGTGCACTGAATTAACTAAGCCAGGCCTGGCTGCTATTATGGAGTATCAGAAAAACGAATCAATTCATGTGTATAAAAGGAAAATCGAAAGGGGAGCTAAATTGGTAATTGTAGTACCAAATGACACTAGAGCTGTGTTTCAAATGCCAAGAGGAAATCTAGAAACCATCCAGCCAAGGCCTTTATCATTGCAGATTATTGGAGAATATCTTGATCGTCTTCAGTATCACGAGGCATTTGACCTCATGAGAAAACAGAGAATCAATTTGAATCTAATTTATGACCATGATCCTGAAAATTTTATAAAGCACATTGAAATATTTTTGGAATCTGTTCAAAACATTTCATGGTTGAATCTGTTTCTATCTGATTTAGAAAATTCGGATGTAACAAAGACTATGTACTCAAGTAGTTATGCTGGAAAGCCAGATAAGCCCAAAAGCGAAATAGATGCCAAAGTTAAAAAAGTATGTGATATTGTGAGAGAAGTTTTGAAAAAGAGACCAGACAGTGACACCAAAATACTACCATTACTCACAACTTTTGTAAAGAAGAATACAATAAAAGACTTCGAAAGTGCTTTATTGATCATCAAAGAACTGAAGGTACAAGAATCTGTTGGAAAAAAGTTGCCAGTTGGGTCAGATGAAGCATTGAAGTACTTACTCTACATGGTTGATGTAAATCAACTGTTTGATGTTGCTCTTGGCATGTATGATTTTGATTTAGTTTTGCTAGTAGCTTATAAGTCACAGAAGGATCCAAAGGAATATGTTCCAATGCTTGATGAGCTGAATGAAATGGAAGAAAATTACAAGAGATTTACAATTAACAAACACCTGAAAAGGTTCGAGAGGGCAGTAGAAAGTCTTGTAATGTGTGGCACAAGCAAACACAATGAGTTAAAAACTTTTGTAAAATACCATAGCCTGTACCGCGAAGCATTGTCTCTGTTTTCGCCAAACGATGCTATTTTCGACGAGATATCAGATGACTTTGGACTCTACTTAAAGTTAAAGAAGCAATACACACAAGCTGGAATAGTATATGAAAGAGCAAATAGTATTGATAAAGCTATTGAATGCTATAAAGACGCTCTGGAATGGGAATTAGCAATAAGTTTGGCAAATTCATGGCCTAAAGAACAATTTAAGGATTTGTGTTGGTATGTTTGTTACAAAATTATGAAGGTTATATTTTACATAACAATTTTTTTAATCTCTGTTTTATATCTTCAGGGATCTGGTGGAAGGTCTAAAACAAGACAAGCGCCACAAGGAAGCGTTAACTATTTTAGATCAATTTTATGGTAACTGTGAACTAACAATCTCTTATGCCATTGAATGTGGGCAATATAAAACAGCATTGAGACTTTGTTCGCAATACAATAAAAATAATCTGAAAGGTTTGTACTGATACTTTTATTTCTTCTTGAATATGTCTAGCTTGGCTTGGGATATATGTAGTTATCGATTTTTTTTTTTTATAGATGAAAAGCTTCTACCTGCTATTCTAGAAGAGTACAACAATATGAAAGGAGTAATTGAGACGAACTGGGCGACATTCCTAAGGCACCGTGAACGTCTACAAGTTGTAAGAGAAAATAAAACTAAGCACCCAGTGGATACATTCGACTTTTATACAAATAAGGACAGTGATTTATATTCTGATGCAGGAAGTACAGTTGCGTCTTCGTCCAGGGGTTCAAGGTAAGAATGATAAAATGTACACACTAACAAAAATAGGACCTAGAATTGATCCCTGTAGAACGCCAATGGCGAGTAATTGGACAAGATACCGGTTACTTAATTTGGTTGTCTCGGGAATTTATTCAATAAATATAAATTAGGAAACAAACCATGCTCTCGGATCCATATTCATAATAGCTGTTTTTATAAAAAATGCCATGGTGAAAACAGTCAAAGGGCTTAGTTAGAAAGAGGATAGCTTGCGCGAAGTTTATTTATTTATTTTTATTCTATTTATTTGGGAAGACAAACAATTGTACAATAGAAAATATAGATAAGACATATGGGTAAATGTACAATAAACGACGTTTCCACAGATTACTTGTGTACATTATTAATTAGGTACGTACAAATTACATTTAAATACTAAGTAGGTATCTTAAACTTTTAGCTTAGCTTATCAACTAATCATTGTTTTTGACCATCGCACAAACTATCAATATTTTTTTTTCTTGAGTTTATCAAGTCATGAGCGTTACCACACAGGGTAATTTGTTCGAGTTCGTATTATAAACGAACTAGCCGTTGCCCGCTACTTCTTCTACCTGTATTTTGTATTTCATCATTTTTTTTTAACCTTTTAACCGCTTGTTGCGACACATGTTTCCGTGCCCCTACAGCCCGTGTCGTATTTCTGCGACAGAGAACATCAATGATTTTTTTCGTCCTATTAACTGCGTGGTACAATTAAAACCATTATTAAATAGGGATAAAAACTGTTTGACTATTTTTTTATCGATACCACGATTTGTATTATTTTATCTTGATTTTATCGATTTGTAGCCGCGCGCTAGGGGCACGGCAACTGATATTTAGCCAAGCGCTTAAAAGGTTATACAAATATCCATGATGAAAAGTAGCCTATGTCCTTGTTCAGGTCCCAAGCTACCTATCTGTCTTTCATAACGATATTACAACTACGAAGATGTACGACTGATACAATAGTTTAGGCGTGAAAAGGTAACAGACAGACAGTTGTATGGAGTATATGGCTATGGAAGTAAGGAAATCAACTAATTCACGCTTTAACATTTTACACGTTCTCACTGTATTTTCAGTCGATCTTTCCGTTCGAGTAAGAACAGACGAAAACATGAGCGCAAAGTGGCATCACTCAAAGAAGGTTCTCAGTACGAAGATGTTGCCCTAGTAATGGCTCTACACACTTTGGTTACTGCTACATACGATTTGAGGTTGCAAGTAAAAGAAATAGTCATTGCTTTGAGTTACTTCAGTAAGGACAAAGAAGCATACATCTTACAGGTAAATACATTATTTTTCGTGCTCCATCCTACAGTCACCCGACATTTAGGTGCATTATCCACTCCTGTGCAATTTTTTAACCATTTGGATATCACAACTCATCATCTTCATTCCTCATGGCATTAGCCTATGGTTGTCCACTACAGTTCATCAATTGCACGTCATTTAGCTATCCCTGGCCACTCTCATCCAGTTGTTATGAATGCAAAATACTGTAAAGATCTTTTGTTACAGGGTTCTTTGGAGAAAGCTTTGAAAGTAATGAAGGACAGTTTCAAAGATATTTGGACAAATGAGCTTGTTCTAGAAGCAACTAATGCGACCATCGCTGCCCAGAATGTACCAGAAGGACAAAGCATAATACCGCAGGGCATTGCCACTCTTGGTGAGTTCGAATTACTTAAATATTTTTAGGTGAAATCTATTGGTTTATTCCCGGTCGTCCCCACTGGACACGAGTGGGAAAAATCCGTGAAATCTCTTATTGAAAACCCCCTTATTGCATTTCAACTCTCGGTCTATAGCGGAACGAATGGGAAATAAAAAGTTCCAATTGTCATCACTGGGAAGGAACGAAACATTTTTTCCCACTCGTGCCCAGTGGGGACGACAGGGCGGGGACGACCGGGAATAAACCAATCTATTTAGTATTAAGCCCATTAGTAATGTTATGTGGGTACTTCCACATAAGCCATATCTATAAAATGCTCATATTGTTTTCATCTTTCAGAACCACACATAAGGGTGGCACCAGTGGTTCCAGATATCAGTTGGAGGCTTGAAGGTCTAAATTAATAATAATAATGTAATATAATAAAATAAATGTTTAAAAAATAAATATTTTATTCTTATTATTAAATTAATTGTTTCATTAAGGGCAAAATTTTCAATCCACTGATAATTTTTATTCATAGAATATAATTGACGTCTGACAGATTTTGTATGGAAGAACTGTCAATAATTCAAAATTATTCCTCTGATAAAATTATCAGGCATTGGAAAAATCAGCCCTAAGATTACAGTTCAAAATCATCTGTTAAAACATTTAGGTGAACAGAAATAGCATTGGAATGTAACAGTGCTTTTTCTATTACTATTGAACACAACAACTCTAAAATAGTCTTTTAATTGAAACTCCTTATTCATGTAAAATGTATTGTTTACTACTGGTGCACCACAGACACACATATTCGCATTATCTAGGAACTCCACTAATGTCCAAGGTATAATATTTGGAGCATAATATAACTTATGTTTTAGAACAATTTTAGATGCCAAATCTACAAGGCTGCCAATATAAAATTCCCATGGACTATGTTTACTGGGCTCTGGTGCTGTTTCTGTGACATCAAGTTTATTTTCAGAAAGGTCTACGTATTCTAGGCGACATTGCAGTAAACTGCATGGCAGTGATGTAAGTTCATTCTGGGTCATTGTTAGATACCTGTAAGAAAAATAAAAACATGATATTACGTAAAAAAGCATGACATGTAAATGTAAAAAAGAAAATTGTCGGTTGGTTAAAACCTTATTTGGTATTTCACACAAATGATTGGTTTATATAAAATTAATCATGCTATAAAAAATTAAAGAACAAAACTCATTTCTTTTTTCTCTGAGATAATGGTTACTTTACAAAGTTTCCATGAACTATGGCCAGGATTATTCAATTTAACAACAAAATAGGTATAAAATTTTTGACAATTAGCTTTGTGAGATGCCATAAAACTTACAGCAAAAGTTGCATAAACTTGGATTTGGCTGTAGTCACATTTGTAAAGTTTTTATGAAGTTTACTAGGAAAGAAAATATTGTGTTTTGTAGTCACAGTGGGACACATTCCAATGTTTCTACTGTTGATAAATTTTATTCAGGTTGGTATTCGGAATACTTAGGTACTTAATTTGGATCAAGAAAAAAAAAGCTTTTTTAACTTATTATAATGGTGATAAAAAATTTACCTTAGGCTGCTCATACGACCCAGAGTTGTTGGTAGTTTGTCTAGCATATTATTATCCAGCTTCAGAGTAACTAACTTTTGTAATTTCCATATTGATTTTGATAAGTATCCCAACTTATTTCCGCTTATATCCAACAACTTGAGTATGTTAGTGATCTGCAAACAAAATAATCATTAGTTAATTAAGTCTTGCATACATACAAAAGATAATAGATAGTGTTAAATATTATGCCATATTGTAAGTACATATTTGAATAGCATACCTGGGGCCCCATCAACCATCTCCAATCCACTTCTCCTTTCACACCAAGTTCATTGTTGGATAGATACAATTCACATAAATTCGGCATTCTTCCTGAAATAAACTATGTTTATAACAACAGACACTATTAATTTAGATATGACAAAAAATATTTTGAGTTTCTTACCAAATTCCGGAGGTATCTTTTCTATGGCATTATTGCTGAGATCAAGTATAACAAGCTGTTTTAATAACAATATGTCTCTTCTAAAGTTACAAAGGCTGAGTCCATTTATGTAAAGAGATTCTAATGTTCTTGGCAGACCCTTGATAGGAAATTCACTTCGATTACGTATTATAAGTTTTGTAGGAGCAATATCCTTGTGTGTTACACTTATGCTTGCCAAAGGCGCAAGCTGTATGTTCTTTGTGTCACCGGTGACACACGATTTTAAAAGTCTCATAAAACATTTCAGCTGTATGGTTTCACTTTTTATACATAGGTCGTGAGATGGTTCTTCAAAACGTATGGTTGCTTTGCCTTCGTTTATACACTTCACAAACACTTGCTTTATACACTTTACGCGGTATTTTTTCCCGCTTTTATTAACAGATGAGAAATGAAGAATGAAATATTCTGTTTCACCCTTCGGTTCTTTTCCCAGTGCTAATGTTGATTTTAAATATTTTCCACTTCCTACTATGTTTAGGTTACTGTGATCTCTATTGATTACATCTACCTGGCACTGCAATTTCATGATTAATTATTTTGAACTATTTCCCAAATACAACAGACCCGGACCCGCCAAATGCGATAAGAATATTAAGAATCCAAAACTGTCTTTGTCTTCTGTCAGTATCAACCGTATCTACGTCTAGTACTAATAGATATTCTGCGCCGTATCATTTATCAACAAACAAAATAACAAATCTCAAAAATCAAACAAAATCACAGAGTACTTTTTGATAGACTGAAAATCAAAATCATATCATGTACAAATTGTCATTGTCAAAGTCATGTCAAATTCAAAAATAACATCAATACCAACCAAGCAAACAAAACGGAACTTCCTAGATGATTTATAGAAAAGCTTATCACTATCACTAAAATATATAAAATTAGGTACAAGTTTAGCGAAAAAGGGCAAGAGCTCATTGGGCATCTAAAAACTGTTTTATATCAATAAAAAAATCAATGAGTATTGATATTCTCAGATCTATTTCCGTACTATATGGCATGCCAGTATGAATATGTGGTATGAACGCTAACGCCGTTACGCGCTTTTGGACCACTTACTTGGAGTCTTGGACCCACTATTGTTGTAGTTTATTGATTTTTTATAATCTGGCAATAATAACATTCAGCTGTCTATGCTGTCTATTCCGTTGAATACCATAACGCCGCTTTCTGGGAGTTTATTTATTACAGAAACAGAGAA
Source organism: Amphipoea oculea (assembly GCA_945859645.1). Lineage (NCBI taxonomy): Eukaryota > Metazoa > Arthropoda > Insecta > Lepidoptera > Noctuidae > Amphipoea > Amphipoea oculea. The sequence continues at coordinate 12,180,218 of OX243876.1, forward strand.
GAACAAATAGATTAATCGAGTTCCCATTCATTTCTAATAGGTGAGTGCTAAAATTAAAATATTGTATCTAAAGGGTATAATAATTATTTAAGTGAAATAAATATATAGATTTTTACTACAATTTTATTGGGTGTAAAAGTTATTAATTCTAATTGAACGGTTTTATAATGCAAAATTAATTATGTATTATTTAAAAAATATACACAAATCATTAGCTCAATATTAATTTTAATTATTTACAAACAGATCCAATAGCAAAAAAATGGCTGCATTGGTCGTACAATCCCGATTTGCTGGTCTGAAGATCGAGGATGACGACTACCCCCCTAACGATAACCAGAAGACGAAAAAACCTAAAATAAACACTCCCAAGAAGATCGAGCCTCCTAAGAAAACAAAAACCGTCATTACTAAACCACAGGTAAACTCTTATTGAGAACTATTTGATAAAAATAATTATAAGTTTATAACTGCAGCTCATAACAAATAGCAAAAAAAAAAATACAATAGATACTAAGGTACAAAAATTAAATGAAGTAAACATTGATGCATGCATTAAATATTAAATGTTGTTCCAGAATTTAATATTCTTTAATGAATTTTTTACGAACACATTCCGGATTAGCATAACTTATGTACTGTCATATGTGTAATATTATCATCTATCTATTAGTCAAATCAAGCACACACATGACTTTAAACCTCTGGCTTCCCCTTAAAGGGAATGTGCTAAGGTAGCCCGCAAAATTCAAATTTACTTATGTTCTTTGCAATTTGCGGGTCACTGTTAGGTTGTTTGTTGATTAAAATATGATTCACGACCGTAAACAATATGGCTTTACAGAATTATAATCATTAGAATCACCATATAACTATTGGCCTCAAATGTCATTATTTCATGAAATTGACATTCAATGGGGTAATATGAACTTAGAAAGTTGTATTGATGATTTTTACAGGCTTGATGTTATTTTAGTCAAAGCAACATAAAGTTAATACTTCCCTAATGCTTTTTGGTAGAAATACAATAACTGCTAAGGATTTTTGTATAGGTGATTAATGGTAATAAAATGTATCCGTTATATAATCTATCTATATATATAAAAATGAAACCCGTTTTCCGTTGTCACGACATAACATGAAAACGGCTGGACCGATTTCGATGAAATTTGGTATAGAGATAGTTTGAGTCCCGGGAAAGGACATAGGATAGTTTTTATCCCGATATTCCCACGGGATCGACATTTACGCGACGAATTTTTGTTTGTTTATTTTCAGCTGGTTTTTGTTGTAGCAGTCAGTCTACCTGTCACAAAAAAATTATATGTATTCTAATTTTCTATGAAATGTATGGCAAAGGTTTTTGCGATTTCTGTGTTTTCTAGTTCTGAAACCTCAGTTGGTTGAATTTAGTTTTTTTATCCTTATAAGAAACAGGATAGATTGGCATCAAAAAAAGTTTTTGTGGAAATCGCCCATTATCTTGCTGACTGTAAAATGTTTAAAAAAATTGAAGTTTGCCTCCTAAGACTGTTTTCCTGTAGCTACAAAGGTTTAATGTACCTATCCTTACTGCCCCATATCAGAAATTCACCCTGTATAGCTAGCAACATGCCTACACTCTTACCTCACATACCTTTCTCTATTTAAGATTGAGCAATGTGCATTTCAATAACCAGTGCCTGTAATATGATGTTGAGATAAAGATTTATGTCCATTGCATGCCTGTGGCGCCGCGTAGGTCTGCCAGACTTCTTTCGTGTGACGGACTCTATATCTACCATTACAGTGGGCTTAGTACACTTGCATGGCAAAGTTTTCATTTTTCTCCTTTGTAATAACAATTTACTGTTTTACAGCTTTTTTAGCTAGCTTGCATTACTTGAGGTTTTCTGGCCTGAGATTTGTTTCAGTTGTCCCAGCAGTAGGATAATTATACAATGTCTATGAGCAAAATGTAAACAGATGCAGTGCTTCTTATTCTATGTATGCTTTCCTCATTCAACTGATATAATTCACTGTGCAGCAGTAGCTTGCCTCTAGATTCTATGATAAGAAAATGATATTTGATGAATGATTGCCATATGTGCAATATAAGAGCTTTTAGTGTACAGTAAGTTACAGTACTCATTGATCAATAATCTACTGTACTTAAAACCAGAGACATGCCTATGTTTGGTCACATCCTGTTTACAAATAAGTATTCTTAGTAAGTTTCTTAATTTAACTGCACTACTGGAAATAAGTGTAGATAATAGAGTAGTGGTGGCCCAGCGGTAACTGCCGCGACTTACGAGTTGTAGGTCGTAGGTTCGAACCCAGAGAGGCGCTTTATTTTGTGTAAATTATTTCATCACCACTGTTCTCAAAATGATGAAGAAAAACATCGTGAGGAAACCGGCATGTCCTAGAACTAAAAATTCGAAGACATGTGACATCTGAACAACCCGCACTGGGCCCGCGTGGTAGATCACGACCTACTCCCTCTCACCGAGAGTAGGTCTGGGTTCCAGCAGTTGGAACATTATAGGGTCAATTCTCAATTCATTATAGCATTCCATAATGTTGGCAAAACAGTTAGTAGCCTTAAAATGATTGAAACAATTATGGCCCCTTTTGGCCACAGCATGGTAGGAGAGAGGAGGAAGAGTGCTTACCTAGCGCGCTTAGGCTGATTAATTACTAGTATAGGTTTATTATAGCATAGATTGTATGACTGTAGAATGTTGTAACAACAACTGTATAGTAATATTATGTATATTTTGTAGCCCATACCCAAGAAGAAGAAGTCCAAACAACAACCTGTCTCAGCCGACCAGTGGGAACTGTGGAAGCAGAAGGATGAAGAAATGGTTGATGGCAACTTTGAGACTGAACTACAACAAGTCAGTATGAAATCTTTTTGTTGTTCTATTATTTATTGATTTATTAGCAGCGCTCCGCGGTTTCACCCGCATAAGTTTCGATTCCGAGGGAATATCGGGATAAAAAGTATCCTATGTGTGTTAATCCTGGTTATAAACAGTGTGTAAAATTTCATCCAAATCCGTTCAGTAGTTTTTGCGCGAAAGAGTTACAAACATTCATCCTCACATTCTTTCGCGTTTATAATATTAAGTAGGAAGTAGGATTAGTAGGATTTAAGCTCTTCAACAATGAGAACACTATTACTTTACAATTCTAAGCGCCCATTACTTTATTTAATTTATATTCATACTAGCTGCGCCCCGCGGTTTCACCCACATATGTTTCGATCCCGTGGGAATATCGGGATAAAAACTATCCTATGTCCTTTCCCGGGACTCAAACTATCTCTATACCAAATTTCATCTAAATCAGTTCAGTGGTTTGGGCGTGAAAAGGTAACATACAAACAGACAGTGTTACTTTCGAATTTATAATATTAATAGTATGGATAGTATGGATTATTTACATTTCATATTCATGCTATTTTAAATATTTTTATATAAACAGTTGAAAATAGAAATATAGTAGCCCACCAGTATCGGGAAGACGGTCCAAGCTACCATTAAGTGCCCCATGGCTGATTATTATGATGTACATTAACGTAATACAGTAAAAACAATGACGAAATCTTGTGACATAATTATTATCTGAATTATCCTATAATAATAATATCCTATAATAATGTTGTCACAGGATATTGACTATTGTATGTCAATTGAGGAAGGAAATGAGTTCAGATATTTAACAATACATTAGCACAATTTTCATGTACCTACACACACTTTACCAAAATACTCCAAATAATACTTAGTGGTTCTTAACCAGGCTCAAATCCAGACTATATACTGCTACTAATTATTTCCCACTGGAAAATCCCAACAACACTGCCTGATCTGTGGACTGAACCCAGGACCCCAGCACTGGTTCTTGCAACCACTAGACCTAACTAAAGATTTCAAGTTAAACAAATATCAGCTTTATTTTGATGGTGATTAAGTTGATTTCAGAGTAACTAGCACTATTGAAAAAGTTACAAAAATGTTTGAAGTTGTACCGTAAACTGAACATTATCATGTAGGATTTTTTCCATAATCTCATATTTGTTTACATTTTTGGCAAATAAATCGCGAATGCAGATTATGTATGCGGCACTTTCACACTGCACCTACCTACATCTGCTGTGAAAAATAATGAAAAAACATGTTTTCAGGCAATCCTACTATCAAAGCTTGATTTTGAAGAGAAGAAAGATGTCTACAAGCAAACTAAGAAGGACGCCGATATTGAGAAGAAGGTAATTGAACAGAATGCCAAAGCAGGCTCTAAGAAACAGAAGAAGAAAAATGTCATGAGTCTCGACCAGTTCAATGACATGATGAATGTGGGTGAAGATAGTAATATGAAATGTAAGTCTATGCAACTACCGGGTGAATCTCCAGAAAATATTATTTTTGAGTAAATTTTGTGGATTCTTGAAAACCTGCGTGTATCGCTCATATTTTTTAACAGTATTGATAGGCATGTTCAGTTTACAAGTTTTTTATTAGACTTAGTGCAGATAAACAAGAATTTAAAGAAATATTTTTTTTTTGTTTTACTATTGTTGAGGATAATGATTTAGTGAGAAAAATGATTTTCAAGCTTAGAAAAATGACCCTACCACTTTCATTTTTGTTCTAATGAAGATTTGTAATAAGTATAGTCTTTGTTCTTTCTAAAAAAGAGGCTCAATTATAAAAAAAGTGTATCATTAGAAGCATAAAAACTTTTTAGATGTTTGTTAATTTCAATAAGTGTCCATCATTAGCAGGTCAATAAGTTTTTAGAGGATATGTTAAATATATCCCTTTATCTGTCGAGCTCCGCTAATCAAATCAATCAATCTAACTTCCTCACATATCTTTATTCTCCAAGTGAATTTTGACATGCTTTCATAGGATTAATTATACTACTTCATGAAGGCAACAAAGGTTGACATAGTTCATAATACTACAATTAACTTTGTGTGGGTACAGTCACGTCTAAAAGTATGTATACACTTGGCAATTTTCAATTGCTATTTTTTCGTGAAATAACGAATGCAACGTTGAAATACGACACTTAACATAAACCTATGGGTTCGAAAATACTATTTTCGTAATAACATAAAATTTAATTCAAAAATAAAGGAGAAAATCGCCTTTGAATAAAGCCAAGTGTATACATACTTTTAGACGTGACTGTACGCTCTTATCCTCTCCTTTGAATTTCGCGGGCTACCTAGCACATCCCCATTAGCGAACGAGTCATCAGTAACTACCACAATCAACTCACTCAAGTTCAGAATATTGTGGTTGCTTTGTTTTGTGGCTTATTTAAAAGTTATTTTTTCAGTTAACCATGTTGATGAAAAATGTCAGCTGGAAGATCCCAAGTCACCTGACAAAGATACGGAATTCTTCGAAAGAGTGAAAACGGAAACTAAAACCGAACTTTTGAAGGACAAAATCTATGATAGAGTAAAGAATCGTCAAACAGCTACTGATGAAATTATAACCAGAGTACAATTTGCTGACGCCTTGGAGAGAAAGGATAGAGAAATAGCGAGTTTGAAAGAAGAGGTTGTTACCCTCAAACATGAGCTTTATACCGTCAAGTCCCGAAATAAGAAGTTGTGTAATATACTTGGACAGGGAGAGAGTAAGTTGAAGCATTCATTTACTATAAGTCTACCCATACATAGACAGGTGCTTTACTTTGTGTAAATTGTTTTATCATCACTGCTCTCAAAGTGGTGAAGGAAAATATCGTGAGGAAGCCGGTATGTCCTAGAACCAAAAATTCGAAGACATGTGACATCTACCAACCCGCACTGGGCCCGCGTGGTGGATCACGGCCGCACCGAGAGGACGCTTGTGCCCCAGCAGTAGCAACATTATAGGCTGATTATGCAGATGCAGTATGTTATCATTTTTATCGCACATCGCGGCGCGTGAAACTTGACTAAATCTTGCTCAATATGGCAGTTAGTCCCAAATCATTTTGAGAAGAAAGTTATAGCTTAATCGGACATCAATGTCGGGCCTTCTTTGTTAGAAGGGGTCAGGTACCACACATTTCTGCCCCGCCTTTAATATGGCGTACAGATAGCGCCATCCACGAAGACGCGCCCCACTCTTCCTAATCGCTTACAGTGTGCAACATTCCGATAGTGTTTTAGTTTTGTCGATACACAGTAATTACTTATTAGTGGATAATTAGTGTGTATTAAAAAACTAAAACAGTAGCGGAATTAACTAGCAATTACTAAGAAGAGTGGGGTGCGTCTTCGTGGAAGGCATGTGTTTTTCCTTTCATCTGGTTATTCATTATTTTATTGTGATACATTACAGTGAAAGACAAAGCCGAAGTGCTGATAGAGGTGGAGCGGTTGCGGTCGGTGCAGGCAGAATTGACGTCGGAGATAGCATCACTACACACGGACCTAGAGAAGGAACGCTCCAAGAATACAGACCCTAGAGCCAACAAAGACAAGGTAGGAATGGTTACTCTTCTTATAAAAATGCTTTTGGTATTTTTTTTACATAACGGTCTGTTCACAATTCCATACGTCATTAACGATTCGGGTTTGTTCACAATTATTTTACCTAATTTTGCATCACTGTCCAAACCAAATCACAGTGATCTTTATTTTCACTCTACTACGTTTGCTGTTGGGATGCTGCCATTGAAAAGTCTTTAAAAATGATTGTGATATTTATTATCGACACAATAAGGTTGTTGTTAGGTTGCTGCTGTCAGAAGTAAAATACCTGTGAATGCACTATAAGGGTCAAATCACACCGAGATGGCAGCGGAGTGCTCGCGGTGCCACGGGCGGCCGCGCGACCTTTCAAGTTTCTCAAGCGATACTATGTATTATAGTAATGAAGATAAAGTTTAAAATTATATGACACTGAAACTGCTCGCCGCTTCGCTGCCATCTCGGTGTGATTTGACCCTAAAGACTCGCAAAAAACGCTTCGTTAAACAACGAATGCCATGACGACAAGACGATTCGTTCTGATGGAGTAGAAAGTTTTTTTTACGTATTCTCCATTTGAAACTATTTGAAAGCATGTGAATACAGTCGGAATTTACCGGACACTTAAAAATAAATACGATTCGTGTGCAATCACGATTCGTGTTCAATCACGATTCGTCAATGTGTGAATGGGCTGTTTTTTATATAATTTATGGCTTTTGTTAAAAATCTGACGCGTTAAAGTTAAAGCTACAATTTAATTTATCAATGTAGGGTGGCAGGGAAATAGAAGCGCAAACTGTAACTATGAATTTAACACATGATTCCAGATCCCCTAGCGTAGACATTGGTTATCAAAATAAAAATCTCTGCTGTTTCATAGAAAAGTGCAATACCTACTCGCTCAAAATGTATGGAACAGTTAATTTTTGAAGTGTAACTTCTTTACGCACGCTTGACTTGGGGAGTAAGCTGGCGAACGCGTGACGTAAGCGTTACGAAAAGTGTGATCGGGCGAGGCGAACGGGAGTTGAGTGGGGGATATAAGCAAGAGAAAGCAGTGCGTGCGCACATTTTCTTTCTCTCTTTCTCTCATAGCCAAATACGTTTGAAGTTTCACTTCAGTCGTGTGGTCATAAGCACACTCGGTTTTTTTTAATAACTTTCGGCAAATTTCAACCCTAGCATGTACTGAATCCATAGTAACAGGTTGCGCGTCTGCCACCCTGTATATTGTGTTATTATTGTAGTAGTTTGAATGTATTTGTGTTCTTACAGAAACATACCACTAAAAAGAAAAACATACGTTTCGACGTTTCATCAGAAGCTTTACTGGTAAAGGAATCAAGTTCCGGAACTGGTTAATTAAAAGATTTATACGTATTTTTAATACAACTAATTAATGTAATAAAAACAGAAATAAACGGAAAATGATCTGTGAGATTTTTATTCTTTGTAAGATATTTTTAAGTTGTGGCCGTCAAAATATATCCAAAAAACAAAATTACGAGACACTGATTTATTTAAAAGAACAGGAAGGGATACCACTGATGCTGATTAAAGATAATTATAGTATTAAATGAATGTTATTTGCACTCTAGATGTACCTGTAGGTTAGATGATACTCAAATTATGAATCTCAATTATTTTAAGAGTCGTCAATTTAAGTGAACAAAAATATTTTTATGGGGTTAGTAAAATTGTAAGTTTCATTATTTTTAAAGAAGATTTATGTAAGCCCCGTTGATTAAATTTAAAAAAAATCCATTTGAAATACCTCAATTGAACATTTCAAAATTTGTTATGGGAAGGCCAAGAAACGCATGTTATTTATACTGCCTATCCGCATTATTTAAAGTTTATTTTAGTTTTAACTCTGATATACATATTATTTATGCACATACCTATAACATTATTTTGTTCATGTATCATACTCAGATTGTTGTCAGAATAATTTGATGTTGTATGTTACATAGAGCCAGAGACTAAGCTGTAGATGTTATGTAAATTAGATGCTACCCATACATTGCTTAGCCTTTTGTCTGCAGAACCAAGCACAAAATAATTTTAAATGATAATTTTCGGTCATTCCGTTTATCCACCCCAAAAAATCCCACTCGTTACCCGTGGTCCCGGTTGGCCGACCCATTACCGGCACCGTAAGTTGGATACGCGGAAATGCATGTCCGAGAATCCACCTTAAGCTTAGAAATTCCTTTTATCCGACTTATCCGCGTATCCACCTTAGTGTACAAACACAGTGGAAGCGGCGTGGGCGGCAGGAGCGGATGCGGGAAGGGCGGTAACCGCATATTCCTACTCGTGATTCGTGAACACAGTAATTTGCGAGGCGTCTCAGCGTAAACGCGTAGTAGCATTATCATGTCTGAATTTTTAGAAACAAATTCTTTTTTTAAGTGGGATATTTTTTTTCCAAAAGCAGTCGTCATGACTTAAATAAAGATAGATTACAAAAAACAACCGACTTCAAAAAAAAACACTACAAAGTGAAAAATAACTTTAATTTCGGAAGTCGGTGTCGTTTGTTCCGCATTTTCGTTTTTTGACACCGACTTCCGAAATTAAAGTTATTTTTCAGTTTGTAGTGTTTTTTTTTGAAGTCGGTTGTTTTTTTTGTAAAAAAGTTTTTATTTTTCACTTTTTAGTTGTACCTACCCCACACAAATTCAATTAACACTAGTGCATTGAAGAATTGAAGACACTACTCAAAGAATCATCAAAATTCACATAGAAATGCCGGAGATGCAGTACATTTGTGCATAGTACTTCGTACATAAGAATAATTACCTAATGTATTATATACTAAAACCTTCCTGAAAGTATGTAGATCGCACTAATGAAAGAATTATCAAAATCGGTTCAGTAGTTTTTGAGATAATCGCGGACATACAAACATACATACATACGGGTCGAATACAGAACCTCCTTTTTTAAAGTCGGTTAAAAAGGCGAATTTTATATGTTATATGCAAGATTAAGAAATTATGAAGATACGTTTTTTGAGTACACGCGAATGTCAATAATGAAGTCTTATTAAGTCTTCTGTCGAGAAAGACATGACCGGACGCCACGAGCGGGAAACGCAAACTGGTTTGCTTTCCGCGCCGCCGGCGGCGTCGCCCGCTTGTCCCGCTGCGGATACCGCGCACCCGCGCCGATGTAACTATGTTCAAACGCAGAAGAAGCTGTGTAATAACGACACCCGCTTGCGGTTCCCGCTGCCCGCACCGCTCTCACTGTGTTTGTACACATAGGGTGGATAAACGGAATAATCCATTATTTTCATATTAATCTGTCAAGCTCCGCTAACGAGACACAATTGGTTTTCTATTGTTTTGTCGCCGATCGGCGAACCGCGCCGCTTGACCGGTTAATTAAGCCACACATGGTGAGTTTTTCAAACAACAAATATTTCAGTTGTACCCTAGTTCGCATTTTCTTTTAATCTCCTTTACTTTTTTTTATTGTCAGGTTGAACAACAACCATTTATTTGAGTATGATGAGTTCAGAGTGGAATTCGCTTGATATTTTTTGTACTGTATTTAATTATGTGATTGATTACATATGATTACTTTAATTTGTGATTTACTGTCCAGATTAAAAGATTTTTTTATTTTTATTGGTGCATAAACTGTAATTTCGCCAATATTTTTCACTGTGATTTTTATTCTTAGTAAATGGGTTTAGGACTTTATAAATTTGTATGGACAAAAATAAAAACATTTAAAACAATGCACGATTTTATTGCCATATCTATTACATACACAATTATAATTGTTACAACAGTATAATAAACGTCACTACAATTAATAGAAATGTAACCAGTTGATGTATTACGTAATCCGTGCACATTAAGGGTTAGTTTCTAAAGCAGTTCTATTTTATAAAATTAAAATTGTGTATCAATTGATCGACGTGTCTCTGATGTATCTTAGAACCGAAACATCAGAAAACTGGAAACTCATTTACATTGATATTATTATCCTTACAATAGATGGTGATAAATAAAAATATTACTAATTTTTAAAATTATGCATAGTCACATAGAGGAGGACACAAACAAGGCTTCTTAAAATAATATTCATAAATATTATCGGCTCATTTGTTCCAGAATTAGGCACAATTGTATATAGTCCATATTTTCATACACACAAATTATTAATCGAAAGGAGACATGTATACAAGTTAACCTTACGCACATTTCTAATATTATTTAAGGGACTTACTGTATAGTGTAAGAGGGTCTACATTCTAATACTACTCTATGTTATTCCGGTTATTCCGTTCACCCACCCCAAAAAATCCATCCTAAGGTGGATACGCGGAAACGCATGTCCGTGAATCCACCCTAGGCCTAGTTGAATAAACGGAAATTTATAGGCTTAGGGTGGATAAACGGAATAACCCTGTTATTCGAGTTACATATGGATTTCAACATAATACAACTGTGAAATGCCTGGTGTACAAATGCCTAAGTTGTTGACTAGCTGATTTATTTATTGTCTATAGGTATGCAATACAAGCGATTAAACAGATTTCAGCTCTAACATAATGGATACCCAGTGTGACAATATGTGTTCCTTTAAACCACTTAAATATTACACAATACTCATAATTCATTTGTACAAAAATATGAATCATTCATGAATACATAATAATAAGAACTTAAGTAAATACCTACTTATATCATACAAGTGTCATATTGGCAGTAACAGTGATTATGGCAACGTGAATTTGATTTCTAAAATATTTTTGGTCCAAAAATTTATATTATACTTAAACTCGTTCACATTAATTTGCATTATTTTATAGAAATACATACACCACTTTAATACTGATGTTACAGAATATAAAATATTATTCATTAGTAGTTAATAACTAAGCGAAGACTATGTTATAACTAGTTACTTATAATATGGCAGTAAGTGGTAATTGCAGAGCATTGTTGAACGTACTCGCGAGATTCGCACGTCACCACGTAGGTATACTATTCGAGTACTTACACGTAACTGATTTATGTCTATTCGATGGGTTATTTCATATTGCAAAGAATACGTAACAAGCACAATACACTGGCGCTCACAGTCACTCATAACTCCGCGATTCAAGTGTCGCTCTATAGAGTCCTACACTAACTTTTATCACTTCACTTTCACTTCAACCGTTACCTATTCAAATGCATTTGTCTCGATTCCATATTTCTGCGTTCCTTTCTGAACCCTATTTTCGCTCAATGATGTGCAGATGTGTATTATCTGCTGTACCTGGTTGCAGGTGTGAGCCGTCGTCCAGGGTGTCGACGAGACTGTTATAAAAGTGTACTTGCGAACACTTATGTTTGAAAGTCGCTGTGTGATACGATTCTGTACCGTAAAACCGCGTTGATCGATGACCGTATGGATTCATTTCCATGGCATGTGATTTAGTCCCGTTAACATGCTGGTACGTCTGCACATTTGATGGTGCTCACCGGTTTAATAAGTACGTCGCATTGGGAGTCATCTATCACTTTGTTCGATATCTTGTCTACGCAGTATACGCCGCGATGCTTTGTGGCTTCCTCGCCCTGTAACAAGGATTAGGTTTGTACATTTTGTATAAGCATGTAACTACTGCATGATTCTGAATGGTTACATCATCGAAAGAACTGCTACCTTTACAAAACATTCAAACTTATGTTCCAAATTAATATTATTTCAAGTTAAACAAATATCAACTTTATTTTAATGGGAATGAAGTTGATTTCAGAGTGACTAGCATTATTGAAAAAGTTGTAAAAATGTTTGAATTTGTAGCGTAAACTGAACTTTATTGTGTAGGATTTAAAGTTATTTTTCCTAAATTCATCTTTGTTTACATTTTTGTCAAACAAGTCGTGAATGCAGATTAAATGGACAGCATTTGAATCTGACATCTGAGTTTGTTTCGGTGTTTCTTTTCAGAGTAGTAGGATAGAACGCTGCGATTTCATACAGTTTTTAAAGTATTATTGACGTGCAAACCTACACCTACCTTACAGAAATACAATTTAATATTCTTTAAGATGTTGTCGCTAACTGCATCTACTATCACGTAGTACGTACCGGCATGTGACAAGGTTTGGAGCAGGGGTTCCATGCGCCGACCCACCAGTGTGTGCGCAGCGTGTGCGGCGGACAGGCCGGCTGTTTGCACTGTTGCATCAGAGCCTCGTGTCGCGGCGACTCGATGTGGTAGCACTGCGACTGTTCTACTGCACCTATGCACCAACATACGAACATTATCGTAATGTGTAATGAAGAAGGTAGCTTGATTCGGTCAGATGGAAAGAGAACCGCACTATTTTCACGCCAAGATTTGTATTTGTGCCATCAGATAGATTAATATCTTGCCAGTACAAGATCGCTTTAAACGTAGGTGTTTTAATTACTTGAGTTTACCGTTTGGTCAAATTGTCCAGAGACAGGCACGAAATCTTCACTTACATCAACGGAAAGTCACGACTAATTCCTACCACAAAGGTACATTTGGCAGGAAGAAAGTATCAACTTACGATTATGTTCATCGACGCATTCGTAATTTCTTCGCATGTACCCGAGGCCGCAGGATACGGAGCAAGCCGACCACTCGGAAACGCGGTACTTGAACCGATGCTGCATGCGCTGCTTGTCCACAGTGTACTGGTATGTTACACCAGGGTTCCGGTGTCGCCCACGGTATATCATTTGCTGGAAGAAAAAAAAACCGATGAAAAAGAAAGTCCGAAGATCTGGAAGTTTGACCTCGGAAATTTTGTTAGGCCTCGTATACAATAGCCGGCGGATATCGTGCCCGAAGAGGCTCGAGTCAGTTTATGATCGTTTAAGTTTGTACGGTTTATGAAATAAATGCCACTATAAAACAGTCTCTGAAAGTTTTAGGGCCGGAAATGTCTTTTCCAACATACTTAGTTAACTAGGGATCCAAACGATTGAGAACGATTGAAATTCTTAAGCCGTATCTGCTAGTGAATATCAAAATGCGATGACACCTCAATTTCCTAATTAGGTACTACCTACTATATAACATCCAGTATTTCGCTACCGAAATAAGTCGACCGAAGTCGGGCGGTTAAAAGTTAGAGGAACCTACGTTCCTCTAACTTTTAACCGCCCGACTTTATATCAGTAGTCGTGCCCCCAGAGCCCGCAAAAAAAAAAACGAAAAATAAATACCGATGAAACGAGCTGTGATGATGTAATAATAAAACAGATTAAACGAGCTGTGTTATTTGGTCGTATACAGAGTGTTACGGAAAGGGTATATCAATACAAACGGGTTGTAGAGTGTATCTGGTCTAGAATCTCTGTCCAAAATTTCAGCTCAAAAGCATTAACTTTGAAAATGCTTAATATTTTTTTATTTAGACATCACGGCGCTGCACGCACTGCGGCGGCGTGATGTGCGTGTACTAGGCGCACAGACACACTACAGATAATGGATAATGACCCTCGTAGTGCGGTGACACGTTTGTTATGATTTCAATTTAATAAACTACCTTTCTGTAACACCCTGTATATACGACTCTGGCGGAATGGACATGAAAATATTTGTCGGATTAATCCGATGTAAGCGGTTAAAAGGTTAAAATACTAGGTATTGTAGTATCTCACTTACATAAACTTTGATGTCTTCTGCGAGCGGTCCCACAATTCGTACTTTCTCCCAATCACGGTCTCGTTCGTAAATAGCTGGAGTTCCCGCTACAAAGTATTCCGTCAAAGTAGCATTTCTGTAATGAAAATCGTAGTAGGTAGGTAAAAAAATGGTGGATTACAAAGAAACATTTTATCGACAAAATAGTTTTCTTTCTTGGCTTACCGTGTTCCATTCAGGTATATTTTATTCGACTTGGCGCTTTTAATAGTGATGTAATTGCCTGGATTAACTTTCTCTTGTATTTTCACATTTCTTGACCCGGCAGGTATGACTGCAACCTGTTGATGGAGATTTGATTAGGATTCGAATGACAACTTCATGGTTATGGACTATCTAATTGAATAACTTGTTTAAAAGTAGGGTAAGCTACGGCTAGTCCAAAGATCTACTGATTGTGAGGTGGAATGGGGTTCTTGAGTGAGTGGCGATACTTTAATAGGCAGTCAGCGCCCTAACTGCGTAACACATCATCAATCACCATCTGGATAATTTTGAATCCATTGCTTCATATGTTCGAAAAATTTGTCTGCTCAGCAACGTAAATAACGCAATGAATGTTGTTGAACTGTCAAAATGAAAGCCATTGCTACTGTTAGTGTGTTACGTAATTACCCCGCAGGTCAGCCCTTCTACCACCTGCTCATGTTTTAACCAAGCAAAAAGGGTGAAAGGGTCGCTACGGCCTACCACTGTGGTGGTAAACATTGCAGAGTAAACTTACCTCACTGAAGCCGGATTGCTTGGTGGTTCCTTTGCTGTAGATGCCCTGCACCGTCTTGCAAGCCGATCCGTTCCCGCCACATACACCACACTTGTCTTCCTGTGTTTCTGACCCCACTATCCAGTCACATCCGACTTTGTAGCATACGCCTGCGAAAAATAAACTTGTCTTTAAAAACTGCTGCTACTGAAAGGATTAGGTACTTACTACTTCGGCTAACAGTTAAGGATATCGAGGACCTTTATACCCGGTGGTTTATAAAGACTGATTTTCTGTAAGTACTTAGATATTACCGAAAACCGTTACAGACATCATTATTTTATTTTGGAAACGGTTGGATTAGTTAAGGTTTATGGAGCCAACGTTGGGCACGTTTGAGCGATTCAGCGCCCTAATTGCTGTTTTGTGACGCTTTTATACGATACTCAAGGTAAGTACATGTGCCAGATTGGCTGTTAATAAAATGTATGATGGAAAGGATGTTAGAATATAAATCAAGAAATGTAAAGGTAGCTGTCATCATGGTCTATACAGGGTGGGACATTGACAGGCGAAGATTTTTTTTAACAACGGGTTATTAAAAAAAAAAAATATAGTTCCATACATTTTGACCGCGTAGGTATATTGCACTTTTCTATGAAACTGCAGATTTTTTTTTGATAATCGACGAAAAATTTCTGAATCATGTACTGAATTCATGGTAACAGTTTACGCTTCGATGTATGTCACCCTGTATATTTTGTAATTATCAAGATCTACTCCTTGTCAACGCGCAAATCACTTACAATAATACAGCCGAAAGGACCAACCTATTGACCTTCTTTCTTGGTCTTAATCTTCATACATTATAGGATGACCAATAGCCTTTTTTCTAGGTATACAGTGATAATAGTGGTGATATTCTTACCAGCTATGCACATGTCCCGAGCCCCCACGCTCTGCCTGCAGGGAGTGCCGTCTGCGACGAACCCGCCCAACATTTCCACATCGCTGCCGTCGCGCGCCACACATTGTAACTCGCAAGGTTTGTCTGTAACAACACAACGCACGTCTTTTTATGACCACATCAACATTTTGATTATGTACCCACCTTGGTTTACGATACGTAAAATTTCGTTTCAAATTATTAAGCCTTGTACGGACTAAGCGTTCCAATGTACCTACCTACGCGTAGTCGGTTACGCATATACAGGAACGATCAGAAAGCATGTTAAGCCGTTGATCCCGCCTCTCTTTTGTGGGTTTTTGCCATGACAGTAGTCACGGGTCGTCAGAAGCCCGAAAGTCCGACAATCAGTCTTACCAAGGGGCTTTGTATTATCCAGTAACTGGGTTGTGGAGGTCAGATAGGCAGTCGCCCCATGTAAAATACTGGTACTCAGCTGCTTCCGGTTAGACTGGAAGCCGACCCCAACGTAGTTGGGAAAAGGCTAGGCAAATGATGAGTTGTCTAATAATCTAAATAGACACAAGTACAGAGTAGGTACCTACTCAATACACTGCCTTAGCATTGTTATTTTAATTTTAAGTACAATTCTGTTCTGTTTTTATTTGTTTGGTTTTTAATAGGTACCTACTTATGTAAGTATTTTTTGATTAAAAGAACTGAATTGCTTATTGAATTTCGTTGCTGACTGTACTAAATTTGTTGAACTGTTTGTTAGGTTACCTGGGTAGGTTTTAAAATAAACTTTTAAAGGAACTTCTTAAACTTACCTTGATCGAAGTACGGTATCCACTCAGATATAGTTTCGTTCCTATACGTCATGTTGTTATGTTTGGAGCACTGCACTTCCCGGAATGTTGGCTCGTTGATAGGGCACGGGTCGGTGTTGCAGACCTTGTATCTAGAAAATGTTACAATGATTTCACAAATCTTCAAGCTATAGAGAGTTTAAAGAGTCGCAATCAAACTAAATGTTCAATAACGGTCCGTGTGTTAGTTAATTGTTCTGACAAACTTGCAAAAAAAAACCTAAATTCTGCAACATCCAGACTTCTCTTAGTAACACAAAGGCTCAGAAATGAAGTCGTTTAAAAACGGTAAAACCGACATCCGAGTGAATAAGTAAGTAGTGCTTACCGGCTTCTATCACCAATACAGTAGTTGCCATTGTTGTTGGGTTCTGGGTTGTTGCACTCGCGCGACTGCGTAGAAACGCCGGCGCCGCACGTTCGAGAACATTCGCTCCACTCTGACCACGGGCCCCATTCCCCGTTTCGAGGCTTTGGAGAAGGCGTGCGAGGGACGCAGGTCTGGTTCTGACACCACTGTGGAAGAAAATAGGTTGTTTAGCTGATGAAGGAAACTGCCTTGTTTCAACCCCGATGTCCTATGACCTCAGCAAATAAACCCGTCTGAAACCACCATGAGTATTAGGTACAAAATATGCCACCAGCAGGTAGTTGTTTTGAGATTAGAACAGTTTATTGATAATCCTACTTCCAATAACGGCTTGGGATATTCCTTGTGGGATATTCCCATTCGATCCACAACATATCAATTCCAGTGTCAAATTCCATGAAGCAATAACAAAAAGTCATGTTAGAATGGCCGTCAATACAAAAAGCTCAATGAGTTTCCTGCACGTCTCACCATATCGAGTCCACAAGTGGTTCCGGGCGCGGCGGGGCGCAGCATCGTTTTGCACACGTTGTTGACTTGGCACCACAGATGTTCACAAAGCTCTGTTGGCTTAGAACATACGACCGCTTCCGCGCCGAATTGTAAGTGGCATTGATACTCAGCATCGAACGTTACACCTGATAAAAGAAACTAGTTTAATATCTACGTATTTTGAAGTTTCAGGAACATGTTTGGAAGACTGTGAATTATGAAACTTACCAGCAGGAACTTTAGGATAGACATACAGCGGCTCTTGAGATGGTCGATCGCTGAGGCATTCGCCCAATCCCGCACTAAAAGAGATATCAAAATTAATTTTGGTAAGTTACGTTATAACACTGAATGACACTATAATCCGTTTAGCTGAAACTCAGTCATAAATGCAAACAAACAAACGTTCCGTTGATTAAATGTATGAAGTCGTTTAAAGTTATTCAGCGTTAAGCGTTAAATTCATTCCAGCTGGATTAGGAAATAGTCGACCATAAAATTGTAGCACAATACGTTTTCTACGTAGCCGAGCAAATAACAGCTGAAGCAGAACAGCGGGCGCGCCTACTGGATCCATTTCAGCACATTTCGCACAATTACGAGCGCGTTTACACACTTTACAATGATTTGTGCGTACGAAACTGCGAATAGCGCATACGCCTCTATAAACGCACGGTTTCACAACCACTCAGTCCTTGGCCAGCACAGACGTGCAATAAACATGTCACATATAGATCCATCGATTTTTTAACAGCCTCCGTTTATATTTCTATTCATCACGGAGTGCTTTAAATTTAATTAATTATAGAAGTGCCATAATTCGATGTTTTATAATGATTAGCTGCTTGATGATGACAAATATGTAAGTTGGGCGCGTGTGTGAATGGCTGTATAATACAGATTCTGTTGCGACATTTAATAATTAATTTTTCGAGATCGAATATAACGACATCCGGTGTTAGGTTACGATTCAAAATCTTTATTTATGTGTGCGTAGGATTTCTGCTTTCAATTTTATTGGCACTATAAACCATTTTATGTGGTTTGCTAGTAATGAATGACAGTTTTATGTAAAGAAGAGTCCACTTTCATGTGCAAATGATGTCGGAATTTAATTAAGTTGTTGCATTAACGGAGTGGTCACAATAACTATAAAATCATTAATGAAACCGCTACGGAAGGGGCTTGACCATTCATTAAATTAGGTACCTACATGAGCATAGCATTCAATATGCAGCGAATGCCGTATGCGCATGTATTGTGATCAGCCGCTATTAAAGTTTAGCTGAGTAAAGTAAAATACGAAATACTTAAAAGCTTTTCGCAATTTACGCAGAATAGGTACGTTATTGAATGAGTCAAAGATTTTATTGATAAACGGAGAATAAATGTTAAACGTTAATATACTTTGTAATGTAGCGAAGGTATCTACAAAAATAAAACTGCTATCATTGTAACCGATTCGATGGTAATTAACTGACTTGTTGCTCCGGTTTTTTAATCAACAAAAATAATTATTTTGAATCAATCAATAAACACCTAGGTAGGTAAATAAATACCTAGATACTACATGGATTTTATTTGCGGAAAAAGGCGGTAACTGCACGAAACCGATTAACTGATAATGGGGATAGGGAGAATGCGTCTAAGATATTGAATGAATAAATGAATGAAAGGTTCTCTTACTCCAAAAAGTTGGTGACGTCACGTTTGCTGCATCTCGACCAAGCGACCTGCACCGTGTCTGATTCGAAGATCGGCGTCATGATGTGCAGCGTCGATCCTTCACGGCGATGGCAGCCTATCTTCTCTGTATCGTGGTAGAGCCCAAAGCTGAGAACAAAAGAAACAAGTTTATTACTTGTACTCTGAGCTGGTCGTTTTGGACAAGGCTGTTAGATTAGTAATTTTTCTAAGTTGTTTTTTTTTATATAGGCAGTGAAAATTTTGTTGATTGTTAAAAAAAACCTGCTGTTTCCTACTAAAGTGCAATAGGTACCTATTACGCGGTCAAATGTATGAAACAGCAGTTTTTTTTTTTATAACCGTCCAAAAATTTCAACGCATGGGGGTCCAGAATCATGTACTAAATCCCTGCTACCCTGTATACCTACAAGAAATCCTGAAAAACTCACTGGTTTTCAAAACTGACGGTCTGTTCCGTTTCATGGTAGGAGGTGGAGTTGTATCGTACGGTACAACGATAAAGTTATCCTAGAATGTGCTTATTACAAGTCTTCAAGAAGTGCCCACTTAGATTGTAGGAGGTTGGTATCTCTTGCAGTTTTGCATATTCCGTTAGTTTTAAAAGTGTGAGCGATATCTGCAGTCCATTTGCATTCTACTAGGAAGTGTATTATAAATGGATACCAACAACAATAACCGTATCTAGACTTTTCAAAGATCATAATGTTATGTGTAATGTTCAATAAAGATTTACTTAAGTAGGTATTAGGTTCTGCCCGTGGTTCTGAGCACTAAGACTGGTGGTTTATTGGTATTTTGACATCCGAAGATCACATATTTTTAGTTTATTTTTAATAAAATATGATGTTTTTGAAATGTTGTGACCGAAGCTGTCAATAATTGGAAAATTATGTAAATAATACAGAACGTTATAAAATTAATAAATCGATATATTGCATCATAATCAATTTACGAAATAGCGCGCTATTAAATTGTTTAGAGCCTTTGATATTTTTAATAATTTAATAGTTATTATATCGATACGGCCCAGATGGATCATCTAAGCTTGATATATCATTCATGAGGCTTTATTAATGCAACGATAGTGACGTTTATCGGCAGTGTAGCAACATGTTAATCTTAATAGCTCTATTAGCATCGTTGGTAATCGTTATCTTATTGCATGAACGGTGGCGCTCCTGTAAAGGCACGGCCACAACAGCTGATCGTAAACTCATTATGACACGCTGATGTAGGCCTGGCCTAAAACGAGCACAATGCCATGCTTCACGTACGAGAGGTTTAACGAAACTTTGGGACCAATGTTTGTCATGGTGACAAAACTAACAAATACGGGATAGGCTGCCTTATGTGTTAACAAAAGGACATCACAAGGAAAATATTAACAACACGACTTTTAAAAGACTTTCTCTTTTATAGGTAATAAGCATAATATCTGCTATAAGCACATCACTCAGGTTTAGCTAGACAGCTAAACCTACTTACTAAAGATTTACTAAAGACTTACTACTTAGTAAAGATTTACTAAGTCCCCATTTAAAAATATTTTGTGAACACAAAGTTTAACAAGAGGTTGTTCTTTGGTTTTTAGTTCCAACAAACTCTAACCAACTTGTTTTTTTTTGTGTTGGTGTAAGAACTCCGCAGAGAAAGATCTCTGCGCCACAAATATCTAAACGTAGGTAGTGTCTTTCTTTTTTTGGTTCTCGTCGTTCTCGTTCTCGTCGTAAGTATCGATATTTATACATAATGTAATAAAATAGTAGCAAAGATTTTTTGTCCGTTTGTCTGGATGTATGTTTTGGGCCAATTAGTGGCCCAAAAACGGCTGAACGGATTTCGATGAAATTTGGCACACATAGTTTATAACTTGGATTAACACACAGTTCCCGTGGGATATTTCCTGACATCCATGCGGGCGAAGCCGCGGTCAAAAGCTAGTATTAGGTAATTGAAGCATGCGTGTTCAGTGTTCAGTCTCGGAAAAGCGGAAACATGTAATTGTAATTGCTGTCAGCCAGTTCATGAAAGTTCAGGTTACAGTTTAAAGTCAAAAGTTATCTCCCTCGTTATAAATAATGTTGTATAATTATTATGACGTTAGCTCTTTAATGACGAGTAGACGTGCAATAATAAATAAATTATCTTAATTATTAATCTGTTAGGTATATCTAGTTTATTCTTGGAAACATTATTGTAAACAAAGTTGAGTACGTTTCCAATGTTATTAATGAATAACTTTAATACCTATTCAGATGATTAAATACTGAAACAAAGTAGGTACAGAGCCCGTATTTCTTACTGAATATCGTCAAAAAAAATAATGTTTCGATCATTAGCGCCTGTTGCCATGGTTACCACTTTTAAGCACTGTAAGCAGATCTCCAAATCATGGTATCATTTTCCCTTAAATTATGTTAAACCTGTTGTGTGGTAACATTTCATAGTTGACATTTTCAGGAAGAGATGGGATCCGTCTATTTGTAGCGCAGACGCGGTACGCCCAGACGTATAAAACACAGGTCAGTCAGTCAGTCTCCGTGATATTTGGCACTGGATCCCATCACTATTATGTATGTTGTGTTGTCATGGCGCCACCTGTGAGCCTGTGACGATACACAGGGCGTTATATGCTTAGTTTATAGCGAATGAGTATGAAAAATTATTGGCACACGTCCAATATCGAATCAATGGACGTTTGGAGTGTGGAAAGCGACAAGCACTGGTTTTTTCACTTCATCGATTCTAATTGCAATTGCAAAAAATGAGGCCAATTCCCGTAATTAAGAATGTTCAAAATCTAGTCGCAATCTCATCTCAGCGACAATCATTGTCAAAAACTTGTCAAAAATGTAGGGAAATTAGATGTATTTTTGCATATTGAGACTGAGATCAGACTGTGAACGTTCTTGAAATAACGGGACTTGCCCTTCTGATTACCATGGGCTCCATATCAATATTTCTATTCCAAATAAATCTGTAGAGATTAAATAAATCGAAGCGGATCTATCGTGTGTAAAAATATCAATTTAATTGCTTCTCACAGCCAGACGAATTGAAACTCCGGAAGTGTCGGCACGCGAGGTTACAAACTTGTTAATTCGGTATTTTGGTAGGAGAAAAAATATCGACGCAATTAATTTTATCAAGATGCGCCGCGACGAGTTTAATTTAAAGAAATGTTACAGCTAATGTTTATCTAAATTTATATTTGTTAAAGTAAAACGACATTGCATTCTGCAATAAAATCGGAGTACCCATCGTGTTCGTACGACATGGACGCAAATGTCAAGAGTCACGCTTCGCGACCCGTATACACGTCTGTCGCCTGCGAATTGTTTAATTTATCGTTAAACCCCTTATTCTTTATTCAAGATAACGCCATGAAAAATAATGAACTTGTGTGGGCCGATAGTGCGGCGTCAATGCACCGGGTGCATTGTACGCGGCGAATGATGCATTCATGTCTACAAGAAGGTCAATGGCTGAGTCGCGCTGTTTGCACATTACATAACCTGTGTTTGTATTATGATTGTGGGCGTTGTCTAATGCCAGTGACAACGCCTTGTTTGTACTAAATAACACAAACAAACCAACGGACTCGGAATCCTCGGATGCAATGCAAGTGTTTCATAATTTTCTATCTTGAAAGCAACGTCCTTGCGGTAATCTCGGCACAGAAACATGACTCAGTGCCGATAACCGAAGCACTCAGCAACCGTTGCCAAATAAAACTAGCACTTATTTCCAAAATAATACAAACAATATTACGCATACTTTTTTTTAAATAAATTTGAAATATACATAAGAGCATGTGGTCGCCCGGGAATCAGATGATACGGTCGTATCGAAAGATTGTTTATATTAGAGCAAAAGTCGAAACGTTTCATGTGGTACTTATGTATTATGAAAAGTCGATTCGCGGTGTACCTAAATAGCGCTATTAATTATAAACTTAAACGTATTATTTACATAGAGTTGCGTAGATATATGAACGTTCTATGCCATCTGCGGATTAGACGACTGTAGCCAAGGACAGAACAAGTTAATAAGAATCAAAACTAGCGTAGTAACATAGACGAAAAATACGAGTACAAGGTGAAGGAACAAGCTGACTATACCTCACATAAACTTTAACCGGCTGAAATGATCACGAGCCAGTAATCATTGAGGAGCTGTTTGTGTAACCTATTTATCTAGGACCGATATGCACAATAGTGCAAACTAATCACCTCGTTTGTGGTGTACATTGCGGCAAATATTCACAGTTTCCACACTGTTTATGCAAAAACAGTAATGGGTGATAAAAATGTTTTGAGCACAAAATCTTGAGCGATAAATCACAATAAAAAATTCTTTGCGGCGTAAACCTACGAAAGATATAAGGATTTATTCATGCCTATTAGCATTTTATGATTCCTGGGTACTGTGCATCGATTCAGTAGGGACTACTACTGATATGATAATGCTATGCTGTTAACATAAATCTTACTTATGGTTTAAATCATTTTTCATATCAAATCCGACATTAAATTCTTTATGGCATATAAAACGTTCAGTAGATCCATGGTGAATTTATGGAGGACTGAAGACATCTATTTCGGGTGTGTACTGTGTAGCTATCCAAACACAGTGGTACATTACGTGTTATGTAAGCCGTATGTTTACACTGCGATTAATATTTGTAGTTCAACAGTGCGATGGTGGGTGAGTCATCTAATCGAAAAGATTTTCAGGAAATTAATCACATTGTAATCTATAAATAAGCTGAGTCTGGATTTCAAGGGCATTAGCGCTGGAAAACTGTCTTCAGACGACTTTTGTTGCCGGAACACCATCAACTAAGCCTATCGCAGACCACTGCTGGACATAGGCCTCTCCCATGCTGCACCACAACACCCTGTCCCCCGCCTTTCGCTTCCAGTCTATCCCAGCCACCTCTTTGAGGTCGTCGGTCCATCTAGCTGGAGGGCGTCCTACACTACACTTGCCGATACGCGGTCTCCACTCCAGGACTCGTCTGCTCTACCAGCCATCGGTCCTTCGACAAATATGGCCAGCTCACTACCACGTCAGCTTGCTTACTCTGCAAGCTATGTCGGTAACTCCGTTGCAGGAACACGACTTACAATATTCATGAAATTTTCTTCTGGATGCTGCCTATCCAGCGCATAATCTTTAGATACATTCCACGTTATCTTTTAATCGAATAATCATCTTTATTTAATCGAATATAATATGTTAGTGCCACCAAATTGACATAAATTGTTCTCAATATTTTTGGCTGTTTAGAAGGTTTTTTCGAAATTAAAAAACAAAAGAAGCTGTTGTGTTATTTGTAAAGAACATAATGAATTTAGAAAAATACGTGTAACCAAATTTTCTAGCCAAATAGTAGCCGGTTAGTTTATAATACCTACTGGCCACTTGCCTAAGAATTGCGACTCTCGGAAAAATGCGAAAAAAATTTTAAGTATGCATTCGCAAATTAACGTAGATTTATAGACGTTCAATTAAAAATACGAGTGCGCTCTAGTAGTTGTGAACTGTCATCACAGAATACTTAAAGTACTACGTATTTTATCTTTCTTCGTTATAATTATTTTTAAAAGATTTATGTACTTAGGTAATAACGTACCATGTTATTCCCAAGCAATTCACTAAGATAAAAGTGACGTTACGGTTTTTTTTATGGACGTATTTTATATACTTAGGGTATTTTATTATATTATTATGACTGGTATTTTAACATGTGTTATTGATATTAAATCTCCTGAATGGAGTCTGTCTGTGTTCTTAATTGGAATCTTGGCGTTTTCCTTAGCGTATAACGAGTTCACAAATAATCTATAAGTAATTAACACGCAACTGCATTTATCTATGTCTAATTACACAGTTGTTAGCATTTTATATAATTAGGTCTGTCTGTTAATCGTAATTAAATAAGAATTCTCGCACATTTTATCCATTTAAATAGAAAATAAATGTTGTTGCGGTTAATCATAAATTGCTTCGGTTGAACGTTGTTTCTTGTACTATTACTAGAGTATTAATCTGTGACTATAGGTAATGCTAAAGGAGAAAAGGAATATCGCAAGTTTTTAACTTTTGTAGCTATCATCGTTTCCATTGTAATATGCCAATTTATTTTTGATCCAAAAGAAAAAACTTTTACTTTTTTCACACAATCCATTTGTTTAACTATGGTCTCTATTTATTTAATCAGCACCGCCATACTACGTGGCAATGCTGCCAGCCTTTTGGGCACTTTGGCTGACAGCAATGCGGACGAACTTTTTAATACCTTATGATTATGATTCTTTACCCTTGTTTTGTTGTATATACATGTACTCATATTATTATTTTAAGTCAGTTAGCTTATAATTATACAATGATCTTCCTCTTTACTCATATAACGACATTCAAACTTCCTGAACTATAGTCGGATTAAAAAAAAAGTAAGTAACTCACTTGTGTCCCAGCTCGTGTGTGATGGTGTGCGCCAGCATGATGCCGTTGTCCTCGTTGACGGAACAGCTGCGGTCCGGCTTGCACATCCCGGCCACGTGCGCGACTCCCAGCGTGCTGCAACAATCATCCGGTTTACTGTACTGCTAGTACTCATTTATACTTAACTAGCCGTGCCCGTGACTTCGTTCGCGTGAATGTCGGAACACAAATAGTATTTTATGGGTTTGAACTTTTTTACGCGGGACCCTAAATCTTTTTCTAAAATAAAATAAATAAAAGGCTGTTCCATACATTTTAACCGCGTAGGTATTGCACTTTTCTATGAAACAGCTGTTTTTTTTAAACCTACAAAAAATATTTTTTATTATCTGTCTGTGCCATTGGCCGCACAGGTCGATCGATCAGGTTAAGCTACGCTTGCCGCGGTTGGTCTGTGGATGGGTGACCATCTTTACATACCGAGACCCCTCCGTGCCTCGGAAAGCACGTTAAGCCGTTGGTCCCGGCTGTCATTCGTGGATCTTTGACAGTCGTTACGGGTAGTCAGAAGCCCGAAAGTCTGATAACCAGTCTTACCAAGGGGTATCGTATTACCCAGTAACTGGGTTGTGGAGGTCAGATAGGCAGTCGCTCCATGTAAAATACTGGTATTCAGCTGCATCCGGTTAGACTGGAAGCCGACCCCAACATAGTTGGGAAAAGGCTAGGCAGATGATGTCTGTGCCATTGGCTTCTACTCCATTCACCTTTTCTACCCTGTTTTTGTCCAGACGGTAAAAATAGTCAGCCGGTATATGTATATTATTCACGTAAACGTGATGATAAATATCGCATCCAAATCCGTAGTTCAGTTTATAAGAACAACGCGGACACACAGACAAACACGAAAAGCGACTTTAATTTAATATGAAATGTATAGATGTAGCTTTTATTTTAATTAGCCGCTTGAATGCCGCAATCATAGACCGAACACACGATGTTTATTTTGTGTCTCGCGTAGATCTTCGTTCATACAAAGTAAGTGAAACCGCATATACCTATGTGTACATGTCTACTTTATAGGTAATAAAATACATCGTATTTGTTTAACGTGTCTGTTTGTCCGTAAGTGCGCTATAACGTGAGAGCTGCATATACGATTTACGTGACTTTTATTTTTATTCAGAGCTATTTTTATATTTACAGTACTGCTGGTTTAAATATGTCATGGCACAGTTAGTAATTAAAATATAGCCAAAGATTAACTTATAAAAATATAATGTACACCTATACATACAGATAATTTACATTCCATCGCCACATAATCAGTTATCTACTTTAGTAAAGTGTATTCTAAGTTGATTTTTGAATGGCCATTTGTAACAAAAAGATCTTTAAGTTTTTGGTTGCAATAGAATTTGAACTTTGTTAAGTATGAAATTCAGTTTGTTGTTCCATATCTTCAAAGTTATCTCAAGTTCTTAATTCAAATATACACATTACTCTAGCTTGCAGAAGTGACTACGAGTACACAGCTATGAATATTTCAATACTAGCAAATACATAGATGTTAATTAATTGCCACTAATTTCTCTGCTTTCTGTAATGTTTGTTAGCATAGCTTTTCTTAACGGCTGATGATTTCTCTTAATTAAATAAAACTTATAGGTAAATTAGGTATACACATTTAAAAAGAAACCTGCGTTAATTAGGCGTATACCTCATTAGTCAATATTGTGTTAGCAATTTAAATATCTTATTACGAGTGAATATCCTACATTTATCTATACTAATATAATAAATCTGATTTTTTTTTTATGTTTGAATGCGCTAATCTCCGGAACTGCTAGTCGGTATTGAAAAATTATGTTTGCATTTGACAGTCCAATTCTTGAGGAAGGCTCAATACCTACTTTACCAAAATGTATGAAACAGCTGATTATTTTTCGTGATTTCAAAGTTGGTCCCATTGTGAAAGTTTTTCATATTCATCGGTAGAACACCCTGTAAAAATTTGGGTGGTGACACAAAAATCTTCCTGTAAGTATATTGTTTGTGTCCTATGGGACAACTGATAAATAAATAACTATTCGATAGAGAATTAGGATCCCACACAAAAATAAATCCAAATCGGTTCAAATGCTACAGATATTATACAATAAATCATAGTATACAGATTTACATAGTATAAATATCGAGACATACAAAAATAAATAATAGGTTCCCCGTATGCACATATTGTTTGCAAGCCATAGAATTTTGTTTGACGCGATTACCAATACATTACATTGTTTTTACGTAAAGACAATTATCACTGAGACTCTAACAAGTTTTTGTTTGTATTATAAATTTATCACCAATGAATTTAATGACCTTGTCCCAGTTCGTATACGAATGGAATAGGAAACTATCGTCTCCTATTGAAAATGATAAACGGAATATCTATCGGATTTCATTCAACTTTTAATTCCTTAAAAAATGTGAATTCGTAAATTATAATTTGCATAATGTAAATGTAATAAATATGTATTATTTTCTTTGACATATTCGTGTATCTCTTTGTCCGTACCTTATAATATTTAATATTATAACTGTCTATTTACAGTTAAATATTCATAACCATATTTAAAACGACATTGTTTGTCTCATTCCTTAGAGTAGTCAGTTAATTATGAAGGTATTTAACGGTATGTACTTAAATAATTGTCACGTAAAGTTATCACACGGGAAACTAGGAAATAATTATTGTTTTATATATGAATTAGCGACTAATAAAGAGTGCTAGTCGCTACTCTTAATCGCTTGCTAATTATAGAGGTACACAGAGGGCGGGGCTTCATTAAAGCTAGCGCTAGACGGCGCGAGCGCAAATCTATCGAACTCGCGAGTCGTGACAAGATTTAGTATTGATTCAACATATCACAAAAAAAGTAAAAGTTGTCATTCATTGTAGTTTCCTTCCGGTTACGTGAATAATATAAATCGATTTCAGACTGCATTCGAAATTCGGAAAGTCTTCAAAGAAAAGTGATCGTTGCGTCACAATAAAATATATGAATAGTGATGAAAGTGAAATTCAATTTAACCCGTTACAATAGTTAGAAAGGGAACGTTGTCATATCTACGAGAGTCTATTTATTCTTTGATGTCGGCGCGTACGGGAATAGTCTGCTAATAATACGAGTGCGTCGCTGACTCACGCGGAAGCCGATGAAAAGCTCTATAAATTCCTTGTAATAAATTCAATATATTCATACACTTTTTAACATTAATAATATTTATTTATAACGGCATATCCACTTTACGAGACTCGATTAATCAAAATATTTTACACATCGATATTTATTATCGAGATGTCACGACGCTAAAGTAATTGTGATTTTGGCGAAGATTTATGCTGTTTGATTTATAAGTCGATAAAATTGATTTGACACGTGTTCCCAATTTGATTTTTCACCAAATTATTTAATAAATATTTATTATATTAGGTCCTTACATATGAAATTGGCGTTTTGTATGGAAGGAACAAAAAGTCGAATATTTTTTAATATAATATATTTAATTAATCAAAGTATGAACCATTGTTTTCAATGCACTTTTGCCATCTTATAGGTAGTTCATTGATCCCTTTACTAAAAAAACCAGTCGGACGGGAATCAATAAAATCTTTGAAGGCGATTTGGACTGCCCCATCGGAGTTGAATTTTTTCCCTTGCAAAAAGTTATCCAAATTGCGAAAAAAATGGTAATCTGTTGGAGCAAGGTCCGGGGAGTACGGAGGATGTCTAAGACATTCCAATTCAAGCTCTTCTAATTTGGTAGCCGTCTGTTGCGCAGTGTGTGGTCTGGCGTTGTCGTGCTTTCAAGCTTTTTAATCTTCCCAATTTGCTTCAAGTGAATTAAAACAGTTTTATCACTAACATCGAAGCCTGCAGCTAACTCGGACGTGGTTTGCGATGGGTCCGCTTCCACAATAGCCTTCAATTCTCCATTATCAACTTGGGTCTCAGGCCGTCCACGGGGCTTGTTCTGCAGGTCGAAATTTCCAGAACGAAAACGTTGGAACCAAAAACGAACTGTGTTTTCTTTTGCAACATGACCGCCATACACATCATTCACCCTTCGAGTCGTTTCCGCAGCACTAGTGCCACGGCGGAACTCGTACTCGTAAATAATGCGATATTTTAAATTTTCCATTTTGTAAAATGAGTGACGCAAACAGAAAAAACAGAAGAAAAAAAACAAATGAATGACGGTCATCGAAGCACAAATACATGAGTAAATAGCTGTACAAATTTGAATTTGGAATTCCTTACCAAAGAGGAGAAATTCGTGATTAAAGTGGCCAGTACGAAAAACGCCAATTTCATATGTAAGGACCTAATATTTAAATGAAACGCGTTGATGTCTTTTGTATCGCAGAGACATGAGACCACCAGCCTACAAAACAAAAACAAAACTACGAATATTAATTAACATTTCCAATTAAAATTCTATAGTGAAATAGTAAGAAAATCATAAACAGAAATGTGTTGTCCAATTACAGCGTAGATTGTAAAACGTTGAGCTGTCCTTAATGAACGTTTCAGTTCGTGCTATAAAAGTTCAATTTGAGATTTAGGTCAGCTCAGTGTTGTTGGTCTCTGGGCAACAACTACCCACATTTACGCACAATTTGAATCATTAACCCGCGCTAGTGCTAAACGTTGGTTTAGTGTGGGCGACTATAGACACACACTGAAATTTTGAAAATTTTCTCTCCCTTAAGAGGACTACACGACCTAAAGCGCGGTCTTTGTCGGACTGCATAGAAAAGAAAGAACCGTGATGACAAAATGCTGGTAATTTATTGCAAAAAATTAAGCAATTATCTATATACGAAAAATCTATTGCTTGGACTAAAAAATTAAAACACTAGAATTTTAGTATGTTGCTTGTAGAATAATCTGACAAAAAATCATAATGATTGTATGTATATTAGCATGGTTTTTATTGTAAAAAGAAAGTTTTTAGAGGTATCTTCATGATCTTTTTCTATCGTAGCAAATAAATTGTTTTATGTTTTCAACACACTATCTACCTAGCATATGTATATCCTGAAGAATATCATATATTTTTTTGTTTTTTTTTTACTGTAGTCAATCATATACTTTTATTGTTTCTAAAACTTCCGTTTCTTGCGTTTAGGTCCTGTAAGTCCCTTAAGTAAAGAGTTTTGATAATAATTATTAAATACTGTCTTCTGCTCGCGACTTCGTTCGCGTGGAAGTCGTAAGACAACAACACAACATACGAAAATAACAGCCACATTTTATAAAACTTCCCGTTTGTAGTTTTGCTCTTTATGCAATATAAATCTTTGGGTATATGTTTTTCTTATCATCGTGTGTTTACTTAATTTACTCGTTTTTTAATGTTATTATTATCAGTTGAAGATACTATGTTTTAACCCCCTTAATCATAAAACTTATCAAACCTATTTTAGTTACAATGGGGTTTGTCTCTTTCTTACACCCAGAAATGACAACGTGACAGATAAAGGCAAACGTTCTATAAACCTATTTTAGCTAAAATAGAGATAAAATAGGATTATGAATAAGGGGGTAAATGTTTATCTACTTTATAATTAACGCAATGACGCTGGCAGTTGAAAGGATTTTGATACTAGAAGTACTAGAACTATGAAATTGAATTAATGGGCATCCCTTTAAGGAGTCATTGTAATCATCATTATGTACAACTTTCAGCTCTTCCCTACATTTTGACGAGTTATGTGAACATTTTTTTTTCGCGATTTTAGGTTTAGTCCCATAGTGAAAGTTGTTTATAATGATGAGTACAATGACCTCTTAAAAGGATGCCCATGAATTAAATGTAGAATCTATTCCAAAAGTTAAATTATTTTCAAAAAGCAAAGCTTATTTCCGCAGTAACAGTTACAGCCAAGAGCAAGGCTAGTAATTAATTTATATTGGAACCGTATAGTTAACTAACAGCTTTACAACGATAAAATCACCGAACGTTTTATCGCGGCTGTAATACAATTCGCAATAACATGTAATCACCTTTTAATGACTTTAAAGCTTCGATGAATATTATCCTTTTACGTGAACGCTCATAAATCAAGCCGCTTCGTTAATTGTTCACTTGTTTTAAAGCAGGTGTGAAATTAACGAGAAATTAAATGACTGTTGATTTCAGTCAAAAGGCGCCTCGACGTATGTATGGTATGGTTGTATATACATGGAAGCCAGGTCGTGTTCTGATATTGTCACACTAATATTATAAAGGCGAGTTTGTAAGTGTGTGTGTGTGGGGGTGTGTTTATATGTTTGTTACTTCTTCACGCTCAAACGGCTGGACCAATTTTGATTAAAAAAAAATTATGAAAGTAGCTGACACCCTGGATTAACATATATGCTACTTTTTATCCCGATATTCCCATCGACATTCGACATTTACGCGGGTGAAACCGCGGGGCGCAGCTAGTATGAATATGTATGAAACCGTTTTGCACTTTTTACAGAAATTGACTATGGGAATGAAAATTTTTATATTTTAAATATGTACCTACAGTGCGGCCGACGAGAGAATGCGTTCTTGACACATGTCAGTTTCATACAAACGAATATGCGAATTTGACCTTTATTTGCTACTAGAACCGTCGCACTGGCAGGTGTCAGGAACGCATTCTCTCGACGATCGGACTGTAGTACAAGACGAGACCTAACATTGATATAGTTACCCAGGCCGGACCTTCCGGAGACTTTAAGTTTTGCTTATTTACCTGGTTCCTGGATCGGTACGATATTAAATTAATAGGATATTTTTAAATGCTAACAGTAGTCAAATTATGACATCTCACAATTGACTACGTCCAAAGTTCGTCTATGGGTCTGTGCAATTTTTCAATAACGTGACATTTTTCTTAGTTATGTCACACAACTCTGGCGTGTAACACGTAGGTGCTAAATATCTGTTTCAATGAATGCTTAACATTGGCAACGCGTCTTATTGTCTAGCAGTTTGGTAAAGATTCGACATTCGTCCGCCAGAGGGAGCTACTTACAAGCACTACTAAGGAGGATAGTAGGTAACTTATAAAGGATTTTCTTCATATGATTAATGGACAGAGTTAGTTATAGTATTTTTATGATAGCAAATTGCTATTCCCATTTTCAGAGCAAAGTCTGAAACTAATTCAGTAATATCTACCTATAGGGGATAAAGCGACGAGCCAAAATTTTCAACTGCATTTTAACTAACCAAGGAATCGAACCCAAGCCCTCATTTCCCAAATACTACAAGGAATGAGCCATCGCAAGTAAAAAATGCTAATTGAACGCGAACATGACATCGTCGGAGAGTTCGCTTCAGGCGGCACGATCAAACAAGCGGAGAAAGTCGCATTGTGAATTCATACATTTTTCGGCCACAATACCATTTTTGGTCAATAATTGCATCGAATAGGGTCAAGATATAGTTAATTCATATTCATCGGACGGATTTATGTTTAGTTCAACATGTGCACAAAAAATAATTTACGTAGGTATTTTTTATCTCGCTTCAAGGATGTTTAATTCATCCATCTTTAATAATTTATTTCTTTATCAATCTAAATGTGTCATAAAAAAGGCAATTTCAATAATATACGCCGATCAATAGGTGGTCTAATCTAAAGTATGCACATTATAAGATTAGTGGTCGTGTAGCGGAAGAGATACGCTCGGGCAGGTCCGGCGGTCAGTGCGGACACCCGAGACGGCGTGGCGTCGACACGACACAACTACGAATTAAAATTAACCGACGTCATTATTTTTAACGAGCGCCCTTTGTCCAACAGCCGCTACTCAGAAATGCGACTTCGATTATGCAGGAGATTAATACCTGAAGAGATTAGGTGATAAGGTTAAGGAAGCTTTTATGCGTAACGAGAGCACCCGGGGGTTTAACTGCAGTCAACTGAATTATAAAGTATCTCTACTAATAATAAAGTTCAAGAGTTTGATTGTTTGAACGCGCTAATCTCTGGAACTACCGGTCGGATTTTAAAATAATTTTTAAATTTGATAGCCTAATTCTTAAGGAAGGCTACGGATTATTTAATATCACGCTAGGACTTTTAGGAGCCGAGCAAAAAAAAGTAAGAAGGTACGCGAAAACTAAGTAGGTAATAGCGCGGGTAGACAATGCGATGCGATGGGTGGGTCAGGGGGGCAAAAACTTTTACGCGAACTAAGTCGTAGGCAGAGGCTAGTATTTAGATAATTTGAAAAACAACGGGCATATTTTTAAAACCCCCAATTAAAATCATAGTTTAGTTACTATGAAATAATTTATGACCGATTCGTGTGTATGAATACGAAATGAAGATTAAATAATATGTGCATATTTAACTACCGATTACTAGGCTGTAATTGGTAAAATTGTTTTTTAATTATTTGCAGTGTTAAGCAATAATTAAAATGTTAAGTACTTTTATGAGAATTTACTCGGTAATAATTACAACCACGGTTGATTCTTGAATTAAATTTAGTCGTTTTTCAAGACAAATGGAATACTACATTTAATTTATAGTTGTATAAAATAAAAATATAAATAACCCATAATAAAGCGTTTAAATTAAAAGCACGTCGTCGGCTAAGTAAAAAGTTAATAATATTCATAGATGTTAACATATTGATGATTGCAATTTTTATGCGGCGTGCATAATGCATGGCGGCAGGCGCACTCAGCCCGCCCTGGGCTTGCATCGACACCGTTACGACGATTGTGTTTTGATTGCCGCCTTCCCAGAACATTCGACTACTCGTTTGTACCGTTTACCGAACGCAGCGGGCTTCCTCATTGCATTCATTACACACTGGTTTTTGGGCATGCGTGCTCTGGATACGAATTAATGTAGTTAACAAGTTGGTGCCGCTGTCGACCTGTCGCCTCGCTTCAACGCCGTGTAATGGACAACATCGTTTATTAAGCACCTGTACACACTAAGGTGACTGAGGGGTTAAAAGTGTGAGAAAAAATTTCGCAGATCCCAAAAGAAAATTCAGTGAAAACTTAAGGTTTCAACATTACAGAATGGCGTTTACGACTCTTTTTATGGAAAACCCCACAAAGAATGATTAAGCGTAAGCCCATGGTAAATTAATTTCCGTAAAATCGCAAACAACACAGTGTATGACCGAGCTACGTACTTAAGTGTTATCTATTTGGTTAATCTTCCGCGATAACAGTAAATAAAATTTCCTTTCAACATCCGCTTTCCTTGTAGGTATTACGTAAATCACTTTTTTCACTCTTTGATGGAAAGGTTTTTGTTACATTGAACAATAATAAAACGTGCACTTAGTTTCTAAGAAGCAGTGAAGTGATTTTCAGGTATAAAAACTTTTTACTAAGACTTACGAGACGTGAATGAAAAACTCGTTTATAAATAAAAGATTTGATTGACTAGCTGTTCAACTAAGAAATCTATATGAAGTTTGTAAGATTAATAATGTAGAAAAACATCCGATTTTAAACGCTATATTATACGATTGTTGGGGGAAGTTACGTAAGACAGGTCTGCTTTATTTCGTTCATAGTATCCACGCCTGGGATACGCGCATTATGTCTCGTTGTTACTAAAATATGGATTATTAACGTCTCACTTTCCAATCGAAGTGCCTCCTTGAATATATTTTTTTCAGTGTCGGTTATGCTTATAAGAAACGTAATTTATCTGTTGAAAATTAAAATGCTGATTTTTCACACACATATTTCAACGCTAAATTACTT
Source organism: Amphipoea oculea (assembly GCA_945859645.1). Taxonomy (NCBI): domain Eukaryota; kingdom Metazoa; phylum Arthropoda; class Insecta; order Lepidoptera; family Noctuidae; genus Amphipoea; species Amphipoea oculea. Next base: position 12,215,661 of record OX243876.1, read on the forward strand.
CGTTTATTTTTCTGAACAATCCGAATGTGCATGATTCATACACATAAAACATTTAAAATTAATTGATACCACCGTTATTAGTTTTCAATTCATCTCTGCGGTTGAAATCAGCGCCATATACAAGCGTATGTAACAAGTCTTCTTGCAACATACAAAACTTCGCATGACCAAAAAATTGTACTTGTAATTATATAACGCTATATGGTTATAGGCTTTTGTTAAAATAATGAATGCCCAATTTGTAGCCACCCAACATCCTTGGCCTTAATGTCGGCGTTTTTGATGTGACCGCTCGGGCCGGCACATCGCCGTTAGCGATTCGCAAATATTCGCAAAAAACCGATAATGATGTAAACAGCAATTTGTCGAGAGGTCCAGTATTTTGGCAACGTTTTTTATCAATCATTGTATGTAACTGTGAACTTGATGGATTGTTTTTGCATTCTTTAAACGCGTTTATTCGCGGCTGTTTTTATTTAAAGCGTGTTATACTTTTGTTGGTACTACTGCCTTTCTAAGCTCTATTAATGTCATTAGTCTGTTTGTGCATCTAACTTAAGTGCAGTTAACTAAATCACTTAAGTACACTTTACTGAAGAGGCCAACGTCACTCGTCACCATCTCTGTTTGAACTGCAATCGTTCAATGTCAAATGGTACCTACACTATCCAATCTTACTAGAAAACCCGGTTTGCGTAAAATAATCATTGCACCGAGTGGTGTGCGTAAACGTATCTTAATCTTTTTATCTTGTTTAAAAATAGAAACATTGCATGATGAAAGTATGTGTTGATAAGGACCGAATATTATGACAAGTGTGTTTGGTCAGACATGGCGGTGCCGATCTGATTGAGTGCTGAGCGTGGAGTGTTCTGCGGATTATATCGACAAAGTAAACGTTCAAACTAAATAGCGTACAGACTAAACATGGCTGGTTATGCAACATGTGCGGCGTATACAGGCCAGCGGCCTCTTACCGACAAGAACCAAATGCAACACAATATGATTTATTTTAATTACAAACTAATTTTATATTTATCCACCCGGGAACTAGGTGAAGTTATTTGCGCGTTATGTCAAAATACATAAACAAAGCCTTCAAATGTAAGCCAGTCGTGTTTGGATCTCCTCTGTTTGCACACATCATTTAATATAACATGTTTATAATTCAAATTGTGAGATTCGCACTTTACTTTCATTGAAGTTGATGCATCGTGTTTTTGAATCGACAAAAAACGCATGATCTAGAAATAAGTTGGTCTAGAATGTGCCGGCTATTTATCACTATAAGCCAAAACACTGGCTCTAAATAAAAAACCGTTTATATAAACGCGAACATTTCCGTTTGATTTAAATAAAGTTTTTTTAGATGTAGGAGTGTATCGTGTAACACTATTTTAATTAAATAGGTATCACTATTTATGACGTAAATATTTGGAAATGCCTAAGAAACTGTTAGACTCCTATCTCCAGGTGTTGGCGCTGAGATCTGAAAGTGTTCTATTTGTGCGTCGGTTACTCATCGTGATTCTGTTTACTTTGCTAACAGACGGCTGCTCCTGCCATTGACCTTGTCTCGGCGTTCAGTAAAAAAGAAATGCTAATATGCTGTTGCCCCCTGTGTTCTGAGTGCTATACGTAGCGTCGCTTATGCACTGTGACCGGTAGACCAGATGGCATTCCGCGATACGTTCGTGTTAGTTTTTTTTCCTTACCGCTATATCTTTAGTTATTATTAAAAAATAAAAGACAATAATAATAATAAAAAGGCTGTTCCTCTCTCTGGAGCCCTGACCGCCGGTAGCTTGGACCCTGTTCCCGATTACCGATGGGCTACTATTTTTTATATTTTTAAATGTTTTTATATTCTAATATTTAAAAATATAATTTATATGTATTTAGTTGAATAAAGGAAATAATAAAAAAAAATTTGGAGGAAACTTCGTACCTACAAGGGGCATCGTGTTGACTGCAGATGTCTTGCCTGGTCACGAGGATGGCAACATCGTGGTGGTGGGGGTTCTCATCGTCCTCCGGGTTCAGCAAGTGTTGCCAGCGACAGAAAGACGCCAGGGTTATGTCTGCGTTCGTCGATACCTGTAGGTCAGGGGCCGCCTCGATCTGTTCCACCAGAATGATCTTTACGATCACCACTTTTATATAGTTACCGATTGAAGGGTCCATGTAGAGTGAGGATACCTGTTTGGAGAAAACAATTAAGATATTATGGATACTTAATTGGCAAAAATACATATTTAAACTAACTTCAGAGAAGATCCTCATGACTATATCGTCATTATAGGCATTTATTTTAACTTTGATTATCGTCGTGATATACAGGATGGTAGGGACATCGCACAACCTGTTACCATGGATTCAGTAAATGATTCTGTTCTATTCATTTTGACCGCGAATGTATTACACTTTTCTATGAAACAGCAGATTTGTTTTTGATAATCAACGAAAAATTTCTACTTTAGGGTGCTCTGCTGAGATCATGGTTAAATTTGCGCGTCGATACCACTCTGTATACTTTTACGACATGGCCGTAACCTATATCACCTATACTATGCTATGCCTATACCTACATAAAAATCAAAGTGGCTCTGGAACGGGAACACGGAAGTTTAACCAATTAAAAGTCTTATTTACACGTACCATATTCATAATAGTAAGCAGGTAAGTTTCCAAACTACCGTCGTGGAAATCGGTCATAGATTTGTCGGCGACCAATAAAACTTCAACGTGGCGCGGCTTGCTCACAGACCGCGTTCTACGTCTTGCGCCATCTTGTGCGTGTTGCGCCTGCGCCGGATTGTGATGATACCCGTAACGAGGGTGGCCCTGCACCTATAATATTATACAGATTAGCTATTAGAGTAAACAAATATAAATCTACACAGTTAAGTAATATATACAGTTGGTAATGGGGTTGCAATAATATTAGAGTAAAAGAAATGGGCGAAACAAATTGTGCGTGTCTTGATGCGATGATCTGAGGATCAAAACAAGAACTTTGATTAGTGACGCTGCGTTTGCGCCAATGTTTTAAAACATATCAAATACTCGATACATGTATAGTTCATGCCTACCTTGTTACTGTGATCGTTATTGTGTCGTGTCGCTTCTTTCTCTGTAAGCATGTTCTGTTTTCGCCACAAGTACGTCGGCTGCTTCGTTGCGCAGTTCTTCGATCTTCGTCTTCGTCGCCTGTTTCTAATTCTTCGCAACCTCTGCTCATCGGTTAACCTATTTCGATTCTTCCTTCTCGCTTCCAATGAAGCCTGATCTGCAGATTTACTACTCTCTATTGAGTTACTTTTAGAGCTTGACTGCTGTAACCTTCTTTCTTCCATGCGAAGCATGCTTTGATGTCTTCTATATTCCGCAGGGTTCTTCCTCATCATTTCCATTCTTCTTCGCCTCTGTTCCAAGTAATCTCTTCTACGTTTATCCATTGCTTCTTTACTTTCGCGATATCGTCTTGCGTTTGGTCGAGTTCGTTTGTTATAATATTGCTGTTGTGTATTCTTTTCATGATTATTTCTCTTCATTTGAGTGTTACTTCTCATCCTACTGTCTACTTCTCTTTTAGCTCTATGCCACGCTTCGACTTTATCGACAGCAGATCTTCTGAATATAACGTGCGGTCTTGGTTCTGAACTATCTTTTGGAAATTCTTTGGACGGTTCAATCCAATATTCTCCCTGCTCCGTTCTCAAGAGACCCGCCTGTAGATAAAAAGTGTAATAAATAACACAAGATAAATTACAGCACAACCGCAGTGTATGTACGTGCAAAAATGGATACCTATTAAATAAATCACCTTGATTAAGGTAACAAACGTCTGTAGTCTCTTCACGGTAACCTCGGTATTCTTATGACAGCTTATCTAACTTGCGTCATGGCGATGGCGTGATGATATAATAAAGCATTATGATGATACTCTCAAAATATCAAAGAACTGGGAACTTATCTGCGAAGGTTACTTTGAAAGGTATGGTACGGAGATTAACGTTGCATACTTAATGTTGTCGGATATTGTACAGTCGATTTATTAAAATTTAATTTATTTAAATAGTTTAAAAAACTATAGAGGTTACTGATCAGCATAACATACCTACATCTAAATAACATTGAATGGCCTACGGTCCATTGAGAGCTCCAAACCGGTCGCGCGACCAGTGGGTCAACAAATCTGGCATGTTTGCTAGTAAAGCTAGATAAATTGATTGATAACGAACCAGAGGCGGCTTTGCGCGAAATTTAATGGAAACTGTTCCATCTGAACGGATATCTTGATCAACTTAGTGGTCTGCGTGATTGTGGAATGATTTATTCTTAATAGATAATCAGCTAAACGAATTTCATTTTAATATATGAGCTTTTGGATACTAAGCAAAATATACACGCGTCTTAACTTTACCTGTCGTAGTAATAATCAATTATAAAGTCAGATTAATTGTTTGCTTTGATTTTGAGTTCAAAACATATATGCTTAAGAACTTATTAGGATGTAAACATTCAAAATTATTTGATAGTCAAATACAACGAGTTTTTTAGTTGCGCAATTATAAGTACATGTTCTTAATTAATATTGCACAGGTGTTGTTCGGCACTTTAGTAAATCACTTCCACGTTGAATTGCTAACATCAAATAGTTTTGACGAGCCCTTGAATTTACATGAAAACATGTCTAAAACAAGAATTTTATTGCCATTGCTAACGTTTGCTGTAATATTTTTGAATAATTTGTATAACTGAGAAATGTGTCTTAAGTTTGAACGCAATATTTCTGATTTATCTGCTGCATCAGTATGACTAAGTAACTTTCACATAAAGTAGAATTATTCTGTGTCGTTGCCGCAATAAATGTATTTCTAAACTTAATAGTTTCCAACATAAAATTATCTATTTTACACCGTTAGCATAAGCACATGATCGTGTAGTCAGTCACGTCATAGACTTCTTGCGAAATCGCACATCTAAGACACCTATGTGTAAAAGATCTTATAGTTATGTATCACTACGTGGAGTGGTCTGCCTAGCCTGTGTGTCGCCGGCCTTGCCGCCAGAAGGCCGTCCGCGAAAGTCGTACTGCGCAATTTAACTCATTAAATTGATTGATGTAAAATTTTATTTAATAGCACTTAACTGGTGTGACTTTGATAGTGAGCCGTTTTAATTTAACAACATTAACATTATATTGCGGTTTGAGTTTAAGATTCATGGAAACGTTGGATGTTTTAATGCACTATGAGTCACTGAAACCGTTATGCGCCTCTCTTAGTGGAAAGCTGTTTTCCGGCTTTTAATAAAGTAGAGCCGAACAAATTATCGGAAAATCAAAAGATATTAAACACAAATCGCTTTATAGATGCTATCTTGTAAAACTTATGCAAACGTTAACTGCGTTTAAATAGCTTTTACATAATTCCTGCACATCGTTAAGTGACTCGCGCTTTTTGTAGCGTATAAAACCAAACATGGTTTACATTAAAATCTCATTTTGCCGATCTCAATAATCGAAATCGTACTTTTTCATTGGAATAACTGCTATGAGGGACTCTCATTTGGCCTCTAGCGGTATCACTTTCAATTTTATTATGTTAGCGATACGGTTGTAGGTAGAAAGTGAACATGGTCATGCGGATGTGAGCACTAGAGGTGTCCAGCTGCGCGATCAAGTGGCCGCGAGCTCCTTCAGATGTGCCGGCGCTCACTGATGTTCGAGCGCAGTTTTTTTAGACATACATTTCCTGTGTTTGTTTGTCTAAGTAGACCGAAACATTGGTTAAACTTTCCGTTGAATAAATTCATTAGCTATTAAACAAACATGTGTATATGCAAAGTTCTCGGTGTGGGTTGCAAATATGTACGAGGTTTTAATTTATTCACCGCAATCGGGACAGTTTTTGTATTCAATGTAAAGCGAGTACACTGGAGTGTTGAAATTAGCGAATGTCATGTGACGTCATCTGACACTCCATCAAACACTTCAGGCACCATTAAATACTTATGTCATGCATCTATCAAAAAGGTATTCATTTAAAAAGTTCTAGGAAGGTTGGTCATTTGATATCCAATGCGGTTTAATCGGGCAACAAACTTATTAATTAAATAAAAAATGGTCTCTACGGAATTTGAATCCCGTGATCTCCGTTCAAAAAACATCTAAGTTTATTTTTAGTGTCCGCCTTTTTCAATTAAATGAACCTTAATTTTGTTGATAGTGTATTATAAAAAATCACAGAATTATAAAAATGATGGTCTGTGATGTGATTAATGAGATGTTGAATTCCTCACAGGTTGTAGGGTCATAGGGTTGCGCCTGCTTCTTTTTGCACACTTAATTTTAACCGCAAAACATATTTCAGAATCGTAATTATGATAGCATTCACGGTTTATTAATTTAACTTTTGCTCTCACAAATAAATGGGTATGCTGCGAACAGGTTCGTATTTTACAAGAAGCGAACATTAATTTATGTTCCAGACATTTTTAACCGGTATTTTAACAAACACAAAGGATTGCTTGCAAATTAACGGGTTTAATATATCATGTGTTTGACACCCCTTTAAGTTGAGCATTCATTCACCTGTCAAAGTTCATTCATCTTAACGATTTTAAAGATTGATGTGGTTTTGTAAACCTACATGCTGTGTACATAGATAAGTTTGTATTATCGTATCACACTAATCCCTAGTAACAGGCATCTAGCTATCATCGATAGTATTCGTTGGATCGGAAACTCTACAAATATCGCGATAGGTCTTTGATTTGTGTTTTGAGTGCTTATCTTGCGTACTAGGTCGGTTATACACGTTGAACGGGGATTTAGTTAACTATAAATCGTTATCCAGTAATAAAGGAGATGAACAAATCAAAACATTTGTGTTATTAGTGTTATTAATAATAGTTTGCATAGAAATCGAATGTCAAACGCTTGATATTTAAAGACGATTGAACATTTTGGACGAGTTCTGGCTAATTAATAAGCGTTCTGAAAGTCATTGTGTAGGTGCTCTGCATAAAATTACATTAATTAATATAAGATAAATATCTTTTTAATAATATAGCAAAAAGTCGTCGATAAAAATAATATTACAAGTAGGTATAATTTATAATATTTTATTGTCTGACTGTTTAATTATTAAGTTTAAAAATAAACTTAAGGATAATAATATCCTTGAATAAATATTGTGCAATACATCACTACATATTATAAAACAAAGTCCTCCAGCCGCGTCTGTTTGTCTGTCTGAATGAGATAAACTCAAAAACTAAGTACCGAACGGATTTTCATACTGTTTTTATCAATGAACGGAGTGATTTATTAGGAAGGTTTGTGTGCATAATTCATTAAGGTTTTTTGTAAATTGGCTGAAATACGACGATGTCTATTGAAGATGTCGGAAAAAATCATGCCGACTGGGAGAGTTTTACTGGCGTGTACTGCGTTAACCAATAGAATTATATGAAAACAATGTCTAAATGGGATATTTTCCGACATCAACTTGAACGAAGCCGCGGGCAAAAACTAATACAGCATAATCTCAATATTAGAGCTTTTCAGAAATACTGCGCCGGCGCGGGTGCTCCAATCCGATTTGTAACTTTAGTTGATTTGAATAAGAAGCTAAACGGACCAAATGATTGTCGTGCGTCTAAATTAGGGGCTTATAATAATTTTAGGTGACTGATCGCCATGATGTCATAACCCGACTCAATGCCACACCCTCGTCTGAATTCAGACTCCGATTACAATCGGGATGATAACCAAGAAGATTGTTCGAATTATAAAATACTTAAAATGCCTCCACGCAGAACTGTTAGCAGTTGAACTAAACTAGCAACTACAGGAAGACTGCGAATTTTTTACAACACCGTGTAGGTTGTACAAAAATAAAAACTGTTTGGTAGCTATTTGGATATAATGAAGCACATCCGTTGCGAGGCTATTAAGTTATAAAACAAGAAAAGTCTACTCTATTAGATACTTATTATGAAGACGTAATTGTTCAGATAATGTTGGTTGTTGTAAAAAAAGCACAGACTATTAATATTATAATTATGTGTGTACTTATATCAGATAAAGCAAGGTAACTGGCAGATAATCACTATGATGCTGTAACTACATGAGCTTAGCTAGACGATTTAGACAGTAAGTTGTTTATTTATTATTCACTGGAATAAAACATACAGGATTTCAATCACAGTCAGGTGCAAAATTAATGTTTGTGTAGACAGAAATATTTTTTGTCTAATATTTATCATATTTTTAAGATTTATTTCACATCTATCTATAAACATACATATCGCTCCAGAGTCAAGTTTACGTGATGTTATCTTAATTCGATTGCGTACACTTAAAGCTATAATTTCATGTTTCTTATCGACTCGATCGTTTACAAAAAGGTTTGTTTCGAAGAATAATAAATTTATATTACCCGCCCACGTGCGTAGCAAGCAATTAGTTTTTTATTACGTAGCACGTGAACTATAAAGAATGACTAAAATTATACATTAAGCCGACATGTCGATTTAATTTGGATTAATTGTAATATTGATTAATAGACGACATCAAACGTGCTCCTTCTAAAAAAAATGTGACAGCAGACACAGAGTACCTACATAAATTCTTATTCATTTTTAAAATAACATTATTATGTCTTGTTCTCAGACAACACAAATATTGTAATTGTCAAAATCGTACTACGCTGTGCTACGACACGGCCTACGCGCTACGAAAAAATAGTAATCGGAAAATTTACATAATTTGCGAGCGGAGCCATACGAAAATGTCGATTTACATTACATGACAGGGTACTCTTATCACTTAGGTACATTGTGATCGATCAATCATTTACATATCTACCTACACGTGTCTACAATCATACTAATTAGTACTAATTACAATGTCAAAACATATAAATAATGTAATCGCGCCAAAAACGACGCCCACTTTCATTCGGTAGTTAAATTTTCACTAACTCGTCTATAATTTATGCTATTTTTTGCAACTTGGCTCGAATGAAGGCTAGGTAGTGGGTCACATAAAGCATTTTAGCTATGAATAAAATAAACAGATTTTAAAATATATATCCAGTTACAAATTATTTTTATAATTTGCCGCGATTTTTCGTAGTATATAGTCAATTAGCAATAAATTGTTTAAATATTTAAAAGGTGGTATCATTAGGGGTTTAATATTTATTCAAATCGCTGGCTATTTGTCAATCGCTTAGTTCGAGATGACGTGTGACGCGTGTGCGCACCTGTCCGCCATGCTGGCGATCTGTCCCCCGCGGCATCAAAAGCTTACAAGTCATCTGTCGATGACCCACTAGCTAATAATATCTACTAGACTAGGTGTCATCAACCTACTATTTTAATGCACGAAGTATATTTTAAATTATCTCATACGATACAGCTCTGCACCTGGATTTTTCTTTGTCATCGGGCTCATTTTATGCTGAAGTGTGCTGAATAATAGAGATTGTACGGCTCAGAGTCGTGGGCTATTCGGAACGGAAAAAGATAGAAGCTTTGGAGATGTGGTATTGGTGAAAAATGCTCCACATACCATGTGGTCCATGGTATGTGGACCATTTTTAGGTTAAGAGAACGAAAAAATCTATCGTCGAATAACTACGGTTGAGAGATAGACTATCCACGATCTACTAAAGGATTCTCGGTTACTTTTTTCACATTGCCCGTCGGGAACCAGATAATCTTGAAAAGATGGTGGTGATAGGCAAGGTAGATGGATAAAGACCTCGCGGCCGGTCACGTAGCCGCTGTTTAGACCAAGTAACCGCCCTCACTGAACTCTGTTACGACCGCCCTGAGAGAAGCCGAGAACCGAACGAAATGGAAGAACGTTGTACACAAAGCCACGAAGGCCTTTCAGGGACACGACCTTCAGTACTGATGTACGCGACCAAGAAGAAGAATAGAGATTTAGGATCGTTGGGGATTTTAAATCGTAATTTTGAGCTCAGAAGCATGATAATTACGAGTACGTTCCCTGAATTTTGTTTTAAGTTGCCAATCGATAGTAAAGTCCCACCCTAAGCTCTCAGAGCATGATTCGTTTTACTTAAAGTACATTATAAATTCAAAGGTTTGCGTTCAATGCAAGGCTAGATGAAATTACGCAGATTAACATAAGTGTGTTTATATAACATATGAAGACATAAACGGGCCAATCAATAAAGTATGTTTTATTGCTAATTTATGCTTTGTACTTGTCAATAAACGGGTAATCGTCGAAAAGCAATTAACGAAACACTAGTTTTCGAAACCTGACGCTGACCGACCGCCACTAAATCATAGTTTCACTTTCCATCAAGCTCATCGCCAGATATGAAAGTAAATGTACGACATGGCTTTATTGTGAACTTGAAGAAAGCTTACCTTTGAAACTTTGACTCTTACATGGTATAGCGAAATAAAAAAGGAACTTCGCCAGTTTAACACTAATAATTATTAATTAATATTTTTAAAAACTTGATTTAATTTAAAAAAAAAAACAGAATAAGCTAATTATAACATTTTGTTTACGTCAAAGTTTTAAAAGTTCTGAATCAAAATTGATTGTCAGTCATAATTATGAAGTAGAAATAAAAACAGTTTGTAACTGCAGAGGTAACATAATGACGTCCAGGTGAGGCAGCAAACACACTAATAAAGAGTTGTAATAAATTGTTAAAGAACATAGATAAGATTATTTATTCAAGGCTCCATGAAAATCTTGACCTGCACGAAAGGTAATTTACCTCCGCGGTTATATAAAGTCTATAATTTCTATAAATATGCAAAAATCTAGATGGTTTATAATAGCCAAAACGGCCTTGTTAACATTTTTATTACTTTTAGAAAAAAAAGCTTATATATGTATATGTAGCTCCAAAAAATGCTTAAATGTGTATCTGTAGATCTGTTAAAACCGGGGGTTGGTTTAATGAAGAAGAATCATTCTCAGAATCTATAGCAGAGAAAAGTACCTAAATCTGAATTTTATTTTACGATAAAATAAGTGTGTTTTATCAGAGATCTACTTACATAAATTAATTATAAGTTATATAAATGCTTGATACCTACTATTCCATTCATCTGTCTACTAACTCATTAGTCTTAGAACTCAAAAAATACTTCTAACATTAAATGCTATTTGGAGTTTCATACTACCTATTGAATTGCTTATGAAAAAATTGAAAAAGGACCATAATATGGTGGTCTTTTTCAAGTTACTTATCTAACCATTAAATATATATCTAGTTTAGTTAGACGTTTTTTTATTCCTGTTAAAAATACGGTAAACTTGCAAAAATATAATTCTGAACAAAATAAAAACCAAAAAACACTTATCGGTGAATGAACTCTGACATCTGGCGACTCATTTGTTCACATTAATTTGCTATCATTAAATAGCTTCTACTTATGTTACCTACCTAGTGACCCAATACCTACTACTCAGTATCAATCAAATTGGCGCCGTATCTAATATAGGCCGGCTTTTGGGTGACTAATGAAAAAAGCTTTACGTGAAAATATATGGATAATTTGTAAGTCGAAAGAAAAGAAAAAATGGTATACAGGGTGGCAGAGACTTCGACGCGCACCTGTTACTATGGATTTAGTACATGAATCTGAACCCCCTGCGTTAAAATATTTCGTCAGTTATTTAAAAAATAATTTTGTGGGTGTGTTTGTATGTTTTGTACTTCTTCACGCACAAACGGCTGAACGGATTTGGACAAAATTTGGCACACAGATAGTTTATAACCAGGATTAACACATAGGATAATTTTTATTCCGATATTCCCACGAGATCGACACTTATGCGGGTGAAACCGCGGGCCGCTGCCAGTTTGCTATAAAAATATATTTTGACAGCGTAGGTATCGTATTTTTCTGTGAAAAACCTGATATTTTTTTTATGGTAACCTTTGATTCAGAATCATGTACATAATTTATGGTTACAGTTTGCGCGTCGATGTTCCTGCCACCCTGTGTTTTCAATTTACCAAATAAGGCTCAAACCAAATACTTTCTTAACAGGAGTAAGATGAAAAGCGGTCTCCAAAAATAAGATTTTAGCGTTAAGACAGCCCATTGTGTCACTTTATGTAAAATTTCTACATACATTTATATCTGTAATATATTTTATGTTGTACATAACAAAGAGTATTCTATTCAATTAATCCATAACCCTCCAAACTAAAGTCCCCTCCCCACACCTTCCCTCTGTTGAAGCCCAGTTTAGACTCAATGGCAAAAAAGAAGTGTTACAATGTAAGTCGGGATCAAAGGTTCCAATCTTGCACAAAGGAAAAAGACCATGATGACGGTCCTCACAGGCCGAGGTAGGACGTACGTAACTACGTATAGGTCGAAGGTACCTACATAATTTAATTTGTTTGCCTGATTGATTTGGTGAATTCCTGGTACTGATCGGTTTTGTGTCGAATATATTTTATTGCACAGCCTCACGCTGCTGAGCCACGGACTTTGTGGTTTATCTTACATTCCGTTTATTTATATCTGTCAATAAAATTAACGATTTAGCCGTAGACATAAAAAGTTTGGACATTTGACTAGTTGACGCACCATTTGGCTAGCTTTTGGTTTAGTTTTACTGCATCTTAATGAATGCTAAACATTTAGACAGCACTTTTTTTTTTCAAACTCGAAGTTATGGCTAACTTGCCGGGTGTTTTCCTCTTCGATTCCAGCTAAACGCGGTCGTTTTTTATTTTGTGATACTGATATGGGCCAATGCCTTTACTGAGGCACCAGTTTAAAGCCCTAAGTCCCCTCTAAAAGGATCAAGGTATCGGCAGGTAATTTCAGATAAAATCGAAAGTGGTATTTAAAAACTAAGCTTGAAATTAAAAAAGAAAACGTAAAATGCTGATCAGTTGTGATTTTTGCTTTGAAGGGCAGAATACATACCTTCACTACAGAATTAAGGGATATGAGTCAGAGTCTCCAATGTAAGGTTTTGGATTGATCTCTTATATGAGAGTGAAGCCAATTCTGGTAACCACGAAGCGTTAACCTTTTAGCCACCACGGCTAAAAGTTTCATAAAATGAGATTTTTGTCCCAGGCAAGAGTGCTGCTCAAAAATATCAGCAAACGATAGCAATAAACCTAAGGCACACATACAAGAAAATAAAGCCAGGATACTCACAAGTCCATCACAAGCTGACAGGGCTACGCTGGACGCTGGTTGCCCTCTGACAGAACCAGTGTAGTGGCACGAAGTCGAGTCAGGGTGTGGTCGGTCCCGAGTCCGACTGCCCACACTGTGGCGCTCCACCACCATTGCCGGCGTTATGAACGTTACTGATGGCCTGAAACAAAGAGGTTTTATTAGCTGATGTCACTTTTACACGAGTATTTATGTAGAACAGCCTCGTTGGTCGCAAGCACTACTGCTAAGCATGACGTCCTAGGTTCGATTCCCAGGTTGGTCAAAGTATTTTTTAGTGTTTTTATCTGAAATTTCTCAGTAGCAGCCTAGTCTAGATTTGTGCCCGGTTAATGGAAATAGGCTCACTCCCTATTATATGGGATTACTTGGAGAAATGGGGTGTACTAAAGGTACACCTCTGCCCAACCTTTCATGGAAACGAGGCGTCATGTTAAACTGGACGGAAAACTTATGTAGTGTGCGATTTCACTACACGTTAGATGGAGAAGATGGGAACATAGGTTCCCCTCTACCGCATGGAACTTATACAGAACTAGCTAAATATGGGTATATTCGTCTCTACCGATCCCCTTTGAAATTACAAGCGTAATGTTGTGTTAAATGGAACATTAATTAGACCTTCTCATTAGACCTCAACAATTCCAGTAATTCGCATAGTTCAAATACAGTAAAATATACGTTTCCTCGTTTTTCCTTTGCAGATGACCCTTGTAGGATTATAACGACATAATTGGGATTCTCGGCCGGAAGGCGCGCCTTATTCGACGAGGTCTGGGCAGATTACCACCAGCTCTTTGCATAACGCCGCGAGCCTCGGATTCTTGCGCGCGCCACATACTATGCGACTACTCCGTAAATAAAACAAGTACATGCAAACTATATACTTAGACAACAGATGATTCTCGATTGATTATGAAACTAAGCAGTGTGATTAACATTCCGGCAGACCTAGTTCTGTCGTTTATATTTTCATGTGGAACGTCCGTTCTTTTTTATTATCAAGTTCAACTAACAATCGAACATTGAAGAACTCCAGCCGACAGCTATAAATTCAAACTGCGGCTTAATCGCATATCGTCCAAGGAATCTGTCCACTATAGCGACGGCCACGACGACCATAAAAAGTAGATTTCGCACTGGCACACGGTCAAGATTTATCGGACAGTATGGACCGGCCTTAGATACCTGGCAGAATGCTGCAATTGTGGAATGTAACGATATATTAAGCGCAGAAAAAGGAAAGGATATACGGCTGCTCACTGTATTTGTAACTAACCGACCTTTATGTCCTATTTTATTGACTGTAAGTGACAATAATTTATGAGTCAGTAATTGGCGTTGAATAATTTTATTGATGGTAGTATTCGGTCAATAACCTGCAAAAGACGTAACTATTAATAATAATTGCTGAATTAACGTAAGTTTCAATGAAACACAGTAACACACAGGCGCGTATCGTCCGCTCGGCGCCACTAAGCTAACACAGTACAAGTGCTGTTGTTTTGACTTATTGTGGACATTATCAGCCTTGGGCCGCGGACTGTCGATCAGAAGCAAACAGTTCGAGTGGCTAGTACGGCACTAAGCACACAGATAAGGCTTATTACGGCAATTAGTAGAGGTAAACACACTCGCCCCAGATACGTGTTGACACAAATGTCTGTGTGTGTCTGTCTGTGCATACTCCGTAACTAGATATATTACCCTGTCATAATTGACGATTGATTGTTTCAAACGGTAAAGGACTGCGTGCATTATAGCGTAACATTGTTGAAAAGTTAACGGATTGACTACAATGCTCGATTTGCATGTCAACATCGTTTAGTTTAGTTTACAGTCTGATAGCATCCGAAAATTTGGGGTCTATATCGTTAAACAGGCATTCAAATTGTTTTGTATAAGAGAGGTGCTAATCTGCTAATTAATTCACATCCTCAATTAAAGATAATGTATGTACCCTCACAAGTCTTATCGTGCGATGCTACTTGTTTGCATACAAATGAATTAGCCATATACAATACATGTTTACAAGTTGTTCACACGATCGCTTTTGTCCCAATAAAGCCTTATTTTCCTTCAGTATCTCTAGTAGGTAAGCCGCCATTTCGATTCACAAAGTGTGTTTTCATTCACTAAAAATAATAACATAATTAAATTAATTTATTGTCTATTTCATATCGAATGTCTAGAAAAATGGCGCTAAATGGGTAATTTACGTAACATTTAAAAGGTTGTTTAAACTGATTAGACCAGTTTTAGAAGTATACGTGTATCCTTATATGTGGCAACACAGGCGCCGAAGCGAGACCTTACGAGATAAACGCGCTATAGACGCCTAATAGCTGCGATTAACATGCAAATATCTCGGAAAGACTATCATTATACCACCTAATGTTGATAGTGCTCTGTGGTTGCTGAATGAAGAAAAGGCTACCTACACTACACCGTAGGTATCGTGAAGACTACCGAGGGATGTGCTCTTTTGCTATAGGTAACAAGAAATAGCGTTTATTAACCTGTTGAATGCCCTAATTACAGAAACAATTAAAAGCCATTGTGTCCAGCGTGGATCCACGTTCATCAACGGCACATGAAGGGTTAATCCTTTTGAAAGTAAACAGCAAGTTTTTTCGGCAAACGTAAGGTAGGACGCCCTCAGGCTAGGTGGAGTGACGATCTTCGCAGAGTGAGTGGTAGTAGCTGGAAGAGAGTTGCCGAGAATCGAGCTAAATGGCGTGCAATTGGAGAGGCGTCTGTCCAGTAGTGGACTGCTGTGAATCCATTTGCTAAGCGTAAATCGTGAGAAATATTGAAAAGGGTTGGTCCCTTACACCGGGATATTTGGTGAAACATTATTCCCTGACAACATCCATGTACGACGTATGTACATGTATATATCTATGTAACAACTTTCACCTATTGATAGGAACGTACCTACACAACTAAGGAGTTAAGGCGCGGTAAGAAGCAATTTTTTAGGTAATTGACAAAAACGCATCGCGGCAACAATAAGGTACAAAATAACGTTGCGATTGATGTTAGTTGAACCGAATGACCACCAAAACAAACGTAATATTGCAGTTTTAATTTAATTTAAAAAATAAGCGCACGGCTCAGTGGAATATTTTTTAGGTATTTCTATTTAGTTGATTAAATTCCCTTTATTATCATTACATAACATTTTGAGAATTTGCGACAAAAAATATTTTTTAAGCTCTATATTTTACCATTGTTTTATCATGCTACTATTTTATTATTATGAAATAATATGAAATAAGACTTTTCTTTGAAGATTAATAATACACTAAATTTTTTCTGGCTTTTAACATGTACCAACCAATATGCCTAACTGTGGGACAAAAAACTGAGCATTTTACGTTGTTCTACGTTTGGTTGGGCAGCGCCTTAAGTATCTATCGTTACTTTTTACCTAACTACCCACAATATACACGATCAATGAGAACTTTTACGAGCGTTTTTAGAAGAAAGTGTAGATAGGAGACTTTCTCAGAAAACTGTATATCCTGACGAACATTTTCGTAGTCTATTATAAACTAGCTTCTGCCCCCAATTTCGTCCGCGTGAAATTTTTTGTCCTCCCGACCCACCCCGTGGCATTGCATCGGCGCCCGCGCTACTACTTCGTCCTCGCTTATTTTTCTTTCTGACTTTTTGTTTTTGCTCGGCTCCTAAGAAGCGGCCATGAATTGGGTTATCAAAATACAAAAATATTTTTTCACATCCGATTAGCAGTTCCAGAGATTAGTGCATTCAAACAAACCCTTCAGTTTTATTATTAGTAGGTATACAGATAGAGTAACACGATAAATATCGTCCTTTTAAATGCCGCAATAGGTGTAATTTCAAGATGTTTCACATTCACAGGTGTCATAGGTCATTAGTAAAATGTCAACGCGAAAGCATTACAAAATCAAAGGCAAAGGCAGTAGGCGTTAGCTTTTGTAATATCTTTAGTATTTCCTGGGAGTAAGTGAGAAACGCTCAGACGCTCCCTTAGCGACAGAAAATAAGAGAGTAAAGCTAAAAGCGTATTGTTTTGACTCTGCTGTTGCTTTCGCATCGTATCGGGTATCGCACGGTGATATATACAGCGTGTGTAGATATAAATCTCTCAGAGCCCTGTGGTTTCGGCGCCCTGCCGTGCGAAACCTTTATTTTATTACAGCCTCTTACGAGTTCTTTGCACTTGAACTTGCAATGCATTTACTTATATGCGAAACTATAATAATATCGGCGGTCTGCGACTCATTTTGTTACTTCATTTTAGCTCCCGAAATAGAAACCTCCTACGCAGACATAGGCGGCACCTGCTCTATGTGGGTCTTATGTGTAAATTACCATTTAGAGGAATGAAGGCAGGATTAAAATCATATCAATATCATATAAATTAATCATAGCAAAACTACCCAATCTTAATAAACACATTCGACGTCAAATAAATTATAAAGATATATTCCTAATAAGAAACACTATTAAAGCTTTAATCTCGTAACAATTACACAAATACCTACAAATTGTTATGTAAATCATTTGAACCTAACGACTTGGCACGGAGAACCTGTCTGATCTCGCGCCGTGTCGATGTTACCAATGCGAAAATTTATTATCGATGCCCCCAATTTACCAACACCGGTGAAATTTACAACAATCATTAGACCGCTTTGGAGCGATCACTTGTCCAATTTTACACGATAAAAATATGAACCGCAGATCGGATGGCGATAACGGGTGCAATTTTCGAAATAACCTTCGCAACTGGTACAAGTTTCTACTAAGCCATAAAATGTTCCAATAAGGCGTTTATTTGTACGTGGTCGAATTATTCGGGCATTTTCCTCTTGTATCCTTAACTGTTCTCCAACTCGACAACAACAGCGCAACTAAATTATCAGCGATTATCACTCGTTAAGTGTTTGGCAAATAGCATTCGCTGTTCACAATCTTAATTCGCAGCTATAAAATCTTATAATTCGATAAACCTAATGGACCGCAAATAAATAAGAAATTACGACAACTATTACTATTTTAGCAGGGTGAAAGGACCAAAGCCTATATCGTTTATATTGCTCGTTTATAGTTATTACAAAATCCTGGGACTTTATAGGCAACGTAAACCTGACAAAAGATATGATTAAATAATGAAGAATATTATATTATTGAGCACTCCACGGGAGGTCTATTGGATTTGATGCTGCAGTTATCAATTGTTAAGGCGCTGAGCACTTTTGTTTTTGCATTATAACTTGTTCAGGCTTCGAGTCGCACTGTGGCAATCGTTCTATTTATTTTGGCCATATCAATTTTTTTTTCAACTTAATTCTGGACGACGTCAAAAGAGAAGTCTCTCCTTACAAATACCTGTACAGGGTGGCAGTAGCGAACTGAAACCAAGAATACAGCACATGATTAGGTATAGACTACAAAAAAAAAATATTCCATACGTTTACTGTCGCCCTAACATTAAATTGTCGTGTATCTATTTGTTTGTCGCAACTTTGATGCGGTGCCGTTTTGACCGCGTAGGTATTGCACTTTTCTATGAAACAGTAGATTTTTTTTGATAACCGACGAAAATTCTCAATGCATGTTCCGAATCATGTACTGAAATCCATGGTAACAAGTTGCGTGTCGATTGGCCTGCCATCCTGTGACACCACCGGGACAAAAATTAATCTAAATACTGCTGAATCATACTGAAGATCAGCACCCTAATTGCGTAACACACTATTACTCTCAATTTGAATCATATTGAAGCATATTGCTAATCCATTGAATTGCATTGCTCCATATGTTCGAAAAATATGTCTGCTCAACAACGTAAATCACGCATTGTATGTTGTTGAACTGTCAAAATAACTGTCAAAATGAAACCCATTGCTACTGATACTGTGTTACGCAATTACCTTGCTGTTCGACGTAAGACTATATATGTGTTAACTGTAAGCATTACATTATGTATATAAAAATAGTTCAGGCGTTTGATCGCTGTATACATAAACAATGTTTGACCTTGGCCTTACTCATTATAATTATCCAGTTCAAGAGTATCAGAGTCATTTCATACGTTAACGGTAATGTTTACAGTTCTCAGTAAGGCATCTCTTTAGCTGTTTCCGGAAAATATGTAACGGAAAAAACTTTTACCGAAAATAATTTTGAAATTCTGCATAATCAGCCTATGATGTTCCCACTGGGACACGGGTCTCCTCTCTGTGAGAGGAAGTGGGCCGTAATCCATCATACGGGCCCAGTGCAAATTGGCAGTAGTCACGTCTTCGAATTTTAGGTGCTAGGACATGCCGGTTTCCTCACGATTTTTTTTTTCACCGTTTTGAGAGCAGTGGTAATCAAATAATTTACACAAACTGCTGCCTGTTTGGGTTCGAACCCACGACAACCACTCGTAAGTCGGGGCCGTTACCACTGGGTCACCACTGCTCTTGAAATTCTGATAGTATATTAATTATTTAAGATGTAGAAAAGGGTAAAGTATGCCATAGCTGAACCGGGCATGAGCCACCGTATGTTCACATAACATAATTGACAGATTGCATTAAACAGTCGTTTTTCATTTATTTGGGTATTACTATATTCGGTGCACGGTCGGCTACGTAGGGTCACGTTGTGCAATCCTTGCAATATTCATCGTTCATTGTATTACAATAATTGCCACATAAATATGTATGAATTGAACTTCGAAGAGCATACAGCAACTTTCAAACTGTCGAGTTTTTGTCCCCAGCACATTAAAAATGCATGAGCCCAGCGTCCCAGTTGCTGAATAAGAAGAAATTCGACGAGGTCACGCGGCCCGCACCCCAGTCTGTCAAGTTTGGTGACAACTGCCTGCATTAAGGTGATCATGTGTATTTTTTTATTGTCAATGGAACGGTAATGAAAAGAAACCGCCTTAGGTATTTATCGGCATTTTTTCATTATTTATTTAGAAAGTGTGAGCTTGTTTAAAAAGGTAGGCTGCAACCAAGTCGGTGTGCGTAGGTACAAAAAGTGCACGGACAGCTTCTAGCTAGTGTTGCGTTCACACGAGTGCGAGTGATAGCGACGCTTCCGCGAAACTATTGCACGGCGAAAACGCGACACGATGCGTCCGCGCAGCTTTGATCATCCGCAGTATATACAACAAGATAACTTATTCTTATTTTATGGCAATCAGTTGCGAGCTGCTTCTATTTAAAGCACAAGCCTCTCATTGTAATTAGATTTGTCTCATTACCTCGGTACGGCCATAAATCAATACGTCAGGCTACTTATGAAATCGCAACTTTAATAGCTTTAAGAGCATAATTATCTACTCCTTATCGGTAACTATAAATTAATTGGACACAGAACTCGAATTATGTGCAATTTTCTTGACGTGGCCAAAAGGAAAAGGGGCTGTCAGTCTTCTCTTTCGGGTTGTAGCAATTTTAACAATATGCATCTTTTTGGTTGATGTTGCAAACCTGAAGATGTCGGAGAGGTGTGATGTAATAGTTTAGCAATAAATGATAATAATCTTGGTCTCGCTGCAAGTGAGCAAGGGTTTATCTATTTCGAAAGAAATAATGAGTGGTTCATGTATCTGATCCCGTGTGTATAGCCTTACGTTTGGGATTGCGTTAGTCGATGGCGACATTACTGGTATAAGAGTATTGCGTAAGCGCAACCACCTCAATAAATCAAACTAATATATTATATTGTAGGCATATACTGATGCTGATTCCGTATGAATATAATGAATGCAAAAAACAATTTTTTTTTTCAATGTATTTATGATCTCTGGTCTGGATAAGGGTTAATTCATTTCCTACTTGTGTTTTTTAACAAGATTATATCGACTTGATAAGAAATACATATAAGCGAACGTAAATTTACACCATTTCTATAAGCACGTCTTTGAAAACATTACGCAGTACCTAACAATTATCGTAAACTTATTCCCCGCGAAGTAAGTACCTACATGTTCACGAACAAATTTAATTTTATTAACTATCTAGTGTTTCATAAATTATTAACACTATTCGGCACAGGAATGCTGTTATGCCTTCCAGATTTGGAATTCATTATATCTAAGTTAAGATAAAACAAGCTTTAAGCTCGATTAGGAAAACTAAGCATTATTTTGCGGCTGGTAACACTAACAGTAGTTATTTATTTATTACGGCAACATTATCTTAAGGAGTAATCAACTGAGATCAAATCGTGGATTTACATCTTTACTACCTTTTACGTCTATTTAGTTAAAATATAAGTGTACGAATTTAGTGGTCACGCCACCCGCTTGGTTGTCTCTCAATTTATCATTGCCTCTAATGACTCTATTATTTACTACCAGGTAGCAAAAACAGTCTAGAAAAAACGACTGTTGAACAAGGAACATAGAATGTCGTATGTTGATATCTGCGAGCGAAAGGCCGGAATATAATAGGTGCGTATTTCATTACACGTTGTGTGATTTATAGTCTGGTCCGACAAAGCCAATAAATTAAACTATTACAACTAATTAAATTAAGATAAGAAATTGTCTTGTGATTTATTTTGTGACAGAAAGACCTACTTTGTCTAGATTCTTAGCACAATCTGCTACAATTACAACATTTCTATATTTCCGACTATTTGACGTTGCATTCTACTTTTATAAATATATTTTCTCGATAAAGTTAAGCGTTAGTACTGACTAATGCTGCATTTTTACAGTAAAACTTGTATCCCAATCACTGGATTGGAATACAAGTTTTGCTGTAAAAATGTACGGAAATAGCCTTCGAAATTTATGAGCTCCAGTAAGTAGTGCGTGCGGTGAGTTAGGCGCGGGGCCAACTACATGTCCGAAATTAATATCTTGTATCCAACACCCGTGATCGACTTCGGCCGGTCGAACCTAATTTCATACTCTTATACTTACTGGTCCTTTTGTACGGATAATGGACCAAAGATTGGAGGGATAGAGTTAGTTTTGGGCTCTTTAGTTTTTTATAAGTATCATTATATCAACAGCATTCCCTTCAAAAAGAGTGCCCTCTGTTGTTGTTTTCCCAAAGAGTATTAAAAGTCAAAAAAGTAAAAACAGTAACAAGTTTCCAAGCAGCAAAACGAAAAAGAAATGTGTGCCAAAAAAGATTATTGTGAATCACTGATCCAGATGTTCGACGGTAGACGTTTAGGAACTGATACAATTATTTATAGTACCTAATTTAAAACATTAGATCTCAAGACTGAGCAGAAGACAACAAAATCTGTTACGACAGTAAAATAAAACACGAGCCAAATTAATACAAAAAACGTCCTATTATAACTGTAGATTGTTAATGTGATTAAATAAATAAAGACTAAAATAAACAAAGAGCCATTTGTTTAACTACAAGTGATTCTGTTGCCGGTAGCGACAACAGTATTAATGCTGCGTCAGACGAACAACGGGCAGATTTACTAAGATTTATGTGCATACTCCTCAGAAACGGGCTCAGACCGTCTCAAGGTTAATACTTATTAAAATCACATAATTCCAGACGAAGAAGATATTGTTATATATTTTTATAGAACTGCAAAAAAATTAGCAATTTTGCACAGCTCTTAATCTTTACTATGATTTAAAAGCTTTCGAACATCTAATCCTATTTGATCTGAAAGACTATAACCAATCTGGTCCTATGTCTGTCCTGTCGACCTCCCTAAACTGAATAAGTCCTAATTAACAGCGACTTTCGCAAAAACGCTTCGCGATCGGTCCTGCAGATTGTGGGCGCCTGTAGATACCATACATTCGGGCACGATATATTCCTTAAAATTAAATTGCATTAAATGAACCCCTTCCTTTGACTTCCTTATGGAGATAATGTTTACAGAAGCTTACATGACTACAATGTAGTATGCAGACTAGTTTTCACGCTCACTATCTACCAGTTTACAGGTGGTCATAATTCAACTTGATTGATTATTTCAACTTCTTTTTTACAGTCATTGAGATAAGTGGGCGTACAAAACAAGAATACAATCAGGTGATAGAATGAAACGTACCTGTACATGAAAGCATAATGAAATACTCTAGTGATAAGGGATATAATGTGTCATTAGTGGTAGTTTTGCTCGCAGATAAACGTCGATGTGGCCCAGAACGATAGCGAAGCCAAGTTCAAATATTTGAGAAGGTCGCCCCGCGATAGGCAAAAAACTATGTCAGTCCAGTCGGCAACAGAGAGCGGCGCGGGCGCACGCTTACTCTCTTATCTATTGTAATACCTACGTCTGATGCCCGAATTTCACATGGCCCGGGTTATCGCTGCGAGATACTACAAACCGAATCATGTTCTCGTGTTACTTTACTACACAAAATAAAAATGTTAGGTTAGGTTTTTGCAATATAGGAATTTACAGACAAAAACAACTAAGATAATTAAATTGATTTTCCTCTTGTTGAAAAATCTTACGATAGTAAGAAGCGGCTAATCAATCACCCTTTTGTATATTTGTATGCACCGTTGCACTTGCTTTGTAATTTGAATAAACGAAAATTACCTTGAGTATTTTTTGTTAAATTCATCTAGTCAGAATTCTACTTCTATTTGTTTTTTGATTTTCAAGCATACAAAAAGGTTTACATTAATAATTATAGACCACACCAAATTCAAAATCAAATAAAGGACCGTTTTATGGTCTTGTCACTCTAAGGCATGTCCTAGATGATCAATTATATTGCACAATATCACTAATTGCACAATGTTTTTGACCGTCTAGGGTTAATATTGAAGATTGCGCAATGATTGAACTAAAGTATGAGCGAGTTTAATTTTTATTGCACTATTTTTCACTGCACCGTGTATGATACTAGTATTGCGCAATATCTTTAAGCCTGGCTGGAAGCCTGACATGGTCACGGAACACTAGGCAAGTCTTGCTCACGAGAAAAAATTGACGCTTATGACCCGTCAATATACTTAATTGATCATTTGAGTCCAAGGGGTGATTTAATCAATATTATTGCACAATTTTACTGTATGTGTAGGACTCGCCTAAGGCAACTAACAACACAATTTGCGTTCATACGAGTAAATCCACGGGGCAGTCAACATTTTACGATTAATGTACTCTTTGATATCACTTGCCCAATGCCCGTGAACTTCAGCTGTATCTGTGTGTACTCCAGATACTGTCACAGACATAATCTTATCTATTTAAGTAATAGAAGTAACTACACAAGTTAATAAAAACAGTGGGTATGCGTGAAACACTATCAGTAGCAATGGCTTTCATTTTGACAGTTCAACAAGATTCATTGCGTTATTTACGTTGTTAAGCAGATAGATTTTTTGAACATATGAAGCAAAGGATTAGCAATGTCCTTCAAAATGATTCAGATTGTGAGTTTAACGTAGGTTGATTTTTGCCATCTGTTTGGTCAGCTTTGAGTTTAACGACATATACACACAGTGTGTTTTCTGTATGCTGAACAATTTTTATTTTTGGAAAAATATGGTAATGTGTAACATTGAACGTTAGTTTCGTGATTTTTGTTTTTCTTTGTTCTTAAGGATAGAACACAAAGGTTATTACGAACTTTACTTGTAATATTAACTTCTAACTTATAAATAAATCGTGCCGCAATACTGGTAACGATTTTGATGTATTATCTAACTGAATATCTTGTCGTGTTCCATTAGGTACCTAAATCTGGATACCTAACAATTTTGGTCATTCAATCCAATTCCGCGCTTTTGCCAGTAGTAACAGATGGATGATACTGGCCGAGGATCAGCCGCAGTGACGTGCAATTGAATAAGCCTATGTTCAGCAATAGGCTGCTAACTGCTTAAGGCTGATAATAACGATAAAACTTCGTAAAGTCTAGCCGAGTGCTCATGGCTTGTTCAATGAAATCTCCAAACGGCTGGTTGACACTTCCCGTGACCAAAGAGTTGGCTTGATCATAGGCTAAGTATTGTATTGCCATACAACGTGGCAATGTCGCCAGTCCCTTGGGCACATTACCGGTCGACAGCGATGCGGAGGAATTTTTCGACGCCATATGTAAGTTTGTTCATAGTTTTACTTAGGTTATATATATTTTTATGCTCCTAAATAAATAACCAATAATAATGATGATAAATCAAAGATGCTTACCTCAGGTCCAGCCTGAGCTCCCTGCCATCTACAGTAAGGTTGTAATGCACGACGTGCGGCTGATAGTGCTCCGTATGATGAAGATCCCTTCGAGCACGCGCGTGTCCATGTGCATGGGCGTGCTCGACAGCGTGCGAGACCAGCTCGCCGTGTCTTGTCACCTTCACTGGGTGCACTACTTGAACTTTCGACGCGTCCAGGTGTCGATGGGAGTAGATACCTGTAGGAAAAAAATAATCATATAGAAACCAGACATTAAGAAATAGCAACATGGCATACCAAGTGGCGAAGTGGTTTAAATTTATTTACAAAAAAATTGGTCCTTCGAGCCGGATGGCAACTGGTCTAGTCGAAAACGTTGTTAAAAACAGTTGATGCCTATAGACTTTTAAAAGTGCGACCTGCCTTAAAAATTATGCTGATGTACTCCCATATGTACTCCCTATTCCCTACTAAGCTATTACAGCATTGTTTGTGTTTGTAAATCTTACGCACCGGGATGGAAATAGCTGTTGGAATAATGGTTGACGTTAACGATGAAAGGGCTATACGCACTATTACGCACATAAATAAAAAAGTGTTTATTGTGATAATGATCGTCGTAAGTACGTAGTTACGTACGGGTTTTACCAGGGGTTTTACAAAATAGAATATCAGTAACAGTCCAATAAAGATGCCTTTAAACACGGGCTACTGTAAAGAGAAGCCTCAATTTTCTCCACCTGAAGTTTTGTGTAGTGATGAAAGATTATATAGGGTTATTTTAAATTGGCTATCTACACTCCGCAGACGCGATGGGTATCGATATCGAAACATTGATAAAATAAAAAATATGAAATTAATATGATGTTTTTTTTGTGAGAGGTCAACGACCGCTGTTAGTGTAGTTACTTGAAGTATGAGTTGAGAGGACCACTGTATCGGTTGTTGCCGCTGTTTATACTTCGAAAATAATGGGCTGATGATGGTTCATGAATTTAATTTACTATTTTACTTTAAATAATATGACGATGACGTGACGTCTCCGATGAAGGCGAGACGACGACCATGACTGGCCCCTGGCGGCGCGAAATGGAGATGCGGCATGGACGCGGAAAGTCCTGCCGTGCGCCATCTGGCGGTGGCGGGGCCGTAACAGAACTGTTTTCGTATATTTAATCGTGTTTAAATATCGATACCCATCGCGTCTGCGGAGTTTAGCTAGCAAATTTAAAATAACCCTGCATATGAGTTAATTGCAACGAAATGCATCATAAATTCTGAAAACTAACGGCGATAACCTAGATTTTAGTCATAATATTGACGGCATTGCTGTTTCGGCGCGCGAGGATATAATGACGGCGCTTTCCAGCAACAAAGGAAATTCAACAAACAAAATTGTAAGACAACCTGACGGCTTTGCTGACGCCAGTAAATAAATAAATGTCGTACTGCAAGTAAAAAATCGTACCATACTTGCAATAGGACACCATTTTTCGCTCAGCATTTTGCTCAACAAACCTAATTTTGGAAGCTAAAAAATGATTCCTGACATTTAAACTTTTTTGTATTGAATCATTATTGACAAATTAAATTCCTATTTTTCTTCAATTAATTATTTCAATGTTAATACCGTTGCGCGTACGGATGGCTTCCAAGCCATCATGCGCAAGAAAGCAAACTCCTTGCTGCATCGTCTACGAAGCAGCAGCAACGGCATCCTAATTGCTATTGCTACCCGTTTTGACTGTCCTTTCCAAAAACAGTGGATAAGGACAGCCATAGGCATCAGTTAGGTATAGGTACTAACGTACTAACATAATTTTAGGAAAAAAATTCTGTTACTAACACACTAACAGTTTATGATTTTGTTATTTTGTTTTTATAATTGTGTACTTAATTTATATGGAGATTTCTCTGAAATAAATAAATAATAATAATAATAATAATACAAAAAAATGAACCCCGTATTTCATAATTACAATAAAAAGACAATGGAACGTTAACAACTCCTCACGTAGAATGAGCCAAGGGTTTTAATGGCATTGTATTTATGAAGTAATGTGGTTCCCTGCTGCGCCTTCGTCCTAAACGTGGCGCCATCTCCGGGCGCCACTGCACTCGTACTTTTATATCTCATAGCGATTAACGCCTTAATTATACACCAACAACATTCCTCTAATACATTATGATGACATTTCTGTTTTTATTTAAGGGCGTACCTTAGGCCTAACCTCGAATTAAGATAGAGAGTAATGGAAATGATTGTGGAAGATCTTAACTGTCATTTTAATCGTCCTAAATTTCTGGGTACGTAAGTAATGTTATCCCTTGTCAGAAAAAAATATATAGGAAACAAACTTGTAAATGAACACTACATTCCATAGCCAATAAAATATGATTCACAGTCGTGAAGTAAGAATGTGTCCCACAGTGATCCATAGCGTTACCAGGTCGTAACATAACCCCATGGCGCGCTAGCCTGACACGTTCCACGTTCCTAGACAAAGAAATTCTCGGTAATATGTTCAATTTTTCATAGATAATCATAATTACTAGCTTATCACTCATCATATGAACGATTTCATATGAAATCTGTGTGCGTGGTCAGCGACGGAGCGGCGCTAGTCACTCGACACTCGCTGACTGGTAAGGCCACACAGGTTCTACTCGCTACTCGTGTTTTTCTCACTCCTTATTAGTCTTCCGAGGCTCATACATAAATGAATTTAATTAAGGTAAAAACTACAATTGTTCAAACCTTAGCTGGTTTAAGTGCTCCCAGACGATAAATGGATTAATAGAGCGATCATTTTCTTAGAACTTGCCTTGGTTGCTCAGACGATGTTTAATTGCGCGAGTTTTTTTTGCAAAAACCAGAATTTTACTAATAAATCCGAATTTTAAGAATAGATCATGTAAACATTTACTATTATTAAAAACTTTAGAAATTAAAAGTAGCCGTTCTTTCATTGAATCGATAATTAATGAATCGTAATCATCCAAATCTTTTTATTATAGTCATCACCGTATCGTCATTGAATTTATAATAGGCCGAGTTTCCATAAAGTAGCCGTAAGCTACATCTTCGAGTAGGTACGCTACACCTATGATATGAATCTAAAACCAATAATGTTAGAGTTGTAATGAGAGGCGTGGGCCGAGTATTTCACCGTTGCTGTTCTTATGCATGACTGCAATTACTGGTAATTACAGTGCGTAGGTACCGCCCCCTGCCGAGCGACAACTAAGCACATCACTACGTTATGAATGGGTGGACTTAATAGCCTCTTAACTTTTACATCTCATCTATTTTCTTCAAACTTCATGAATCGTGATGAATTTACAGAAAATTAATGACCTGACATGACAATTCGTTTAGCAAAATAATGTGTAATCAAATCATAAGTACAAGTGTGGAATACATTTAAAACTGATTACCTACTTTTCTATGTACGCACATATGTATGTTGAGAATGAGTTGCGATAGATCGATTACGTAAATTAATTTTATGCCTACCTCTAGGTATAGGTTCAATTCATTCAATTAACGTAGGCAGGCAACCTAGATAGGTGAAGTTATTATCTCTGTAGGGCGCCACATGAGGCCCCAGAAACTAATTTGTTCACCATGTAAAGAATTTGTATCGAACAGTCCTTACCTAGACGCGAGTACCCCCTGTGGTTATAATAAGTATATAATCTAATAAAATTAATTATTATTCATCAAGTTCGAATACCGGATAGGAACCAGTCTAGTGGCACCTAATCTTCGCGTCTCAGAATTGGTTCCATATTGGTTTGATCGTCATTATATTTCGGGTCTTCGGTCAAGGCAAACCATAATTGACATTAGTTTTTATCATTACATTTTTATAATAGCGAATCGAATGCATAAAACTGTGCCCGTTTCAAAGTCGCCGAGCAACAAAACTAATTTGTGTGAGGCGATAAAAGTGTGTTACATCACCCTTAATTGTTCATAATCAGAGTGTTCAAACAAAGGTATCATGTGTGATGTGACAAGAACAAACGTCTTAATAATTATTTCCTGTTAAAAACTAAGATGCGTAACTATTTACTTTGTGACTAAACTTGTCGAATTATAATTCTTTAAAAAGTAAGGGCTTGTAAAATTTTGTCCCAATATATCTACAGTTCAGTGAAAATGTGAGGCTTTCCAATTTCTTATTTTGTTTAAGTTTCATCTAAATGTTTTCAGCTCCTGTTGTTCTGTGATTAATGGGTAAACAGGCATACGATCACTTTACGATCGCATCCTCGGCCGACAAGTGTCACATTTACGTCATGGTCCGCGTCACCAAGATCAACAGATTCGCGCCTTTTCTGCACTAACTGATAAGATTGCTTGAGCAAATATTGAGCTTATTAGATAAGCGAATCAGGATCGTTATACTTTGCACTTTCCAGCGATAAATTTTGGCAATAATTAAGTACTTTTACGATATGATCTCAAACATGAACCAGGTAATTTATGTGATGAATTAAAAATTGCCGCTCGCAATTAAATGTCAATTTTAGGTGGGCATAATGGCACAGGTACGAATTTAGAATGAAAGTTCGACGACCGTGTCGCTCACTAACAGCTTTGTTTTATAAATCCCGCCACCGATTGCCGCTTTACGGTTATTGGTTTGATTACGTTTATGCTTCATTTTGAAGCTTTCAGTTCAACTCACTCTACGTTATCCACGATCTATTTTTGAAGTGTTCTTAAGTCTGCAAATAGAACTTCTTACTGCATTAGTGCTTTGGTTAATTCATGTTCCATCGGCCACTTTATTATTGGTCTGAGATGCGCTTAAATTTATCAACGAAGTACACCGTTTATTAATTCTCTGCAGGTGTGTTTTTCATTTTTGTATTACGTACGATCAGCGAACATTCATGTAGCCAGCATGTCTAAACGGACAAATGCATACGCAGAAATTACATCACTATTTTGTACAGCTGCACAGAAAAATCGGCCAGACATCGTATGATTTTTCCAATAGCATCGTCAGCATTTTGTTTGATGATGCTTTTTAGAATTTATAATAGCTGATTCTAACTAAATTATGTAGACATTCGTTTATTTTTTTATGTTAATGAAAAGTTTAAAATGGGCGGTTTTAATCTTGACCTTAACAAACTGTAGGTTATAAATAAAAATAATAATAAAAATATCTACCACGTAGGTTAGTGTGCGGCAAAATGTCAGTTGGATACAGTAACACAATACTGTTATATTATAGTTTAGGGTTTTATTTTACAGTCTTTCATAAGCCGATTTTATGCGGTAGGTAACGACCTAAAAATGGAGACTTAATTTTAAGTTTCAAGTATTTTATAACAAGTTCGAAATTACTATGTATAACTACTGTGTGGTCGTAAGTTGGTAGATGAAATTTGTAATTAAAATAATTATATGGTCTTGGTTACTGGTCTTGTGTTACGTATTGCGTTGTGTAGTATCACATTGAATATAATTTTACAATAGTAATTTACTGCGAACCTGTTTATTATTGCTTGCAAACAAATATTATAAAACAATGTTATGTAAAATTAGGTATCTACGGTTGTCTTAATCAGATACATCTTTATAGTTTCGTGCAGGTAAGTATATTATGATCTTTCATCTTAATAGATTTACATCAACATAAAGCCAATAGCTCGTAAAATTTCGATTCAGCACGAGATATATTAATCAAAGAACTACCAAAGGGCAATAAGATTTAACCCTAAAAAGCTCTCAGTTCGCGGCTGTCACGCGCGCTCTAAATCCAATTATCAGTATTTCAAACTTAGTGACATTTACAAAACAAGGCGTAAGATTAGCGTGACGATCTCTGAGGATATGATACTTCGTGTTATGGTTACGGTAGACCCTTGTCACGACGTATGTCATACGTCACTTTTAATTGTAAATCCGATAGGATCGGATTATACGAAGATTTGAGTTTTGACCTCTAACGCCTTGACATGTTTTATATGGCTTTTGATTTACATATTCTGAATGGGCATTATAGTGGTTAAATAAATGGGCTTATTGTCATAAAGTTATGTTTTATTATATTATGAATTTGTTAAACAAAATGTTTAATCAATCTTTTCGGTGAGCCCGTTTTACAAATCTCGGAAACTAAAGTGTATGGAATTTTTATTGGTTTTTATATTTTACAAAGACAGACCTTCTTTGACGTTGATTGACCGCTCGCATTTAATCACTTTTATTAAGATTGCAGAGCACCTAAGCAAAACAAGAAATGGTGCCAAACAGAATATTTAAGAGTTGTTAATATAGTCTCATTTAAAAATCGCAATTACTGTATAAATAAGACAAATGGCTGAAGCGTCGCCTACGTTACTATTAACCTATTTTCTGCTGAATCTTACAAAGTTTACTAAGGGACACAGCTGATGCATTAATTCTTTATTATCTCTGTCTAGAAAATTATTACAAGCTGTGAAAAATCATATGAACAGATGTTTCATTTCTTAGTGCCAATTTCACCAATAAAACTGAGCGCCTATAGCACAGCTAACCTGCGTTCAAGAGCTGTAATTTTCAATATTCCACAACAACGATGACACTGATAGCTCATGAACGCGGTTTACATGTGCTGATCGCGTTCAGTTTGGTGGAGGTAATAAATAAAGCATGAAAGACGCTTAACCGGGTAATTTAACGAAACTAAGGGTACCTAAGTACCATAGAAGGTGACTTGATACAATGAGCTGATGAAAAAGTAATTATCTACGTTTGTGATTAAAAATCTTACTTTCAAAAATTGTACTACTCTAGTTTCAATCATCTCAGCCTATCGCAGTCCACTGCTGGATATACTCCTCTTCTAGGCCGCACCACAACACATTGTCCTCCACCTTCCGCATCCAGTGTTCCCCAGCTACCTTCTTAAAGTCGTCGGTCCGTCTAGCTGGAGGGCGTCCCACACTACGCTTGCCGATACACGGTCTCTACTCTAGGACATGCACGTCTGCTCCTCTGGCTATCGGTCATTTGACAAACATGGCCAGCCCACTGCCATTTCAGTTTGCTTACTCTGCAAGCTATGCATTTAATTTGAGGATCTTGGGTTCGACATCTTACATTCATCCAGAAGTATATTGGACACCTTACTCCAGCTCTTTTAGGTACAGATAACTGCATTTCTGATTTCTACTCTAGTTTTTACAAAAGTGCACATTATTAAATTGTTACAATATCCATAATAAGTATGAACGGATGGATGACCCCTGTAACACAGGTTTTTCCTAGCATGGGGTCATTATCTTTTTATTTTGTGCCGGGCTATTTGAGGGGCCCGTGGCTAAATAATAACAGCCGCACAAGTCGATCGATAAGGTTAAGCTATGCTTGCCGCGGTTGGTCTGTGGATGGGTGACCATCTTTACATACTGATACCCCTCCGTTCCTCAAAAAGCACGTTAAGCCGTTGATCCATTGGTCATTCGTGGATCTTTGACAATCGTTACTGGTAGTCAGTCAGAAGCCCGAAAGTCTGGCAACCAGTCTTACCAAGGGGTATCGTATTACCCAGTAACTGGGTTGTGGAGGTCAGATAGGCAGTCATCATAACATCATAATCAGCCTATAGTGTTCCCACTGCTGGGACACAGGCCTCCTCTCTGTGAGAGGGAGTGGGCCGTAATCCACCACGCGGGCCCAGTGCGGGTTGGTAGATGTCACATGACGATTTTTTGTTTCTAGGACATGCTGGTTTCCTCACGATGTTTTCCTTCACCGTTTTGAGAGCAATGGTTATGAAATAATTTACACAAAGTTCAGCACCTGTCTGGGTTCGAACCTACGACCTACAAGTACAACTCGTAAGTCGCGGCCGATACCACTGGGCCACCGCTGCTCTCATATAAAATAGGCAGTCGCTCCATGTAAAATACTGGTATTTAGCTGCATCCGGCTATTTGCACATTTAAGTGTCATCTTCTATCAACGTATTTTTTAACGTCAAATAAATAATTCTAATTATAATAAAAAAAAAAACAATATTACTAATTTATTAATATTATTTTATATATTATTATTAATATTATATTACAAGGTAGGTAAATATTTAAGGTAAAAACCCACAGCCAAAAATCTTAATTTTACCCGAACAATAAGCAGACGTAAATAAACTTGTTCCTATTAATATGCGTATGATTCAAATCGTGAATAAATTCTTCTATAATTTAAATAAAATAAATCACCTTAGCTAACAATAGCTACTAGATAATCACTTGATATGACCCAAATGCCTATTTTATTTTTAACAGATGAATTAGCTATTTTTATTAATAAACAACTTGTTTCATAGATACATTTTCTATGCTGATACAAGGCCTAGAGATTTATTAAAAGTGTGTCATTGTTTGACGTATTTTTGTACTTATTATTGAAAGAAGAAAAATTATAAGGATATATATTATTTTGAAGTTCTCAATAGAAAAAAAATCTGCTTTGAAACCCTAAAAACCCCCCTGCTTTTTAAGCCCTTAAAACTGTACCTACCTACATCATGTTTTAAGGTGCTCCCTCACCTTGAGCGTTTGCCTGTAATGTAACATGTTATTATTATTCACATGTTATGTTCCATTTTCTGATCCTAACTAGTACCTAGTACAGTCAAGAAGTCACTACGTTACATAATAGACACAACAAATAAAAATCTTAGGGCTCAACAAGTACGTTAGGTCTTCACTCTTCATTAATATTTCAGGCTTTTGGTTCTGATTGTAGATCTTCGATTTTAGATGAACAGTATGCGCCAAAAATTCGGTTCTTATTTTTCTTTACACGTCCAGATACATATATCGTCCTCCAGACCGTATTGCGTCCATGGCGACCAATCTCAACGTAGAGAAGCCTTCAGCGCGGAAAATATTATAGTGCACAAAATACAAAACACCTAAATATAGAAAAATTAAATACTCACCGGTATGTAATAGGTTTCTTATGCTATCCTGGACATCCTTATCCACGTCTCCGGAGGCGGCGTCCTTCGCAAGGTTTATCGTGACGTGCTTGGCGGCGCACCACGCCACCAGCATTTGAAACAATAACAGTTTGAACAACGAACACCGCACATCCATCTTTCTCAGCACCAACTCAGTTATACGCATTTTGAGTCCACGTTTAAAAATAATAGTCTTAAAAATTTCACTTTTTTATGTCACCACACTATTACCGACAAAAGGATTGTCCTAATTTTCGTCGTAACATTTACGAAGCTTTATGCTTGTAGTTGGATATTGATAATGTGCTCATCATCCGTCTCCTGAGCTGTTTTGTCATCATACACTACCTGAAACAAAAAATATACATAATTAGATCACGACTCGAACCTTATAGTTTTTGTAACAACCTACTTACTATACATTCGTCAATGGTTCTTTTATTTTTAATATTTATTGGTTTTTAGTTAATGAATATTAAACGGCCAACTTAAATGTCAAATATTGAAAAAGCTATAGGTTACAAAAACAGTTAAAATCAAGAGGCATTGTTATTTAAATATTTACCCAACATTAACAATAATTATAATAGTAGTTCTACGCTACAACTGCCACTTACCATAACTGTGATAAAATAAATTACTTTAAAGTTATTAAAAATAATTATGAAAATATTAAAACTTAATTGATAGCGATGTTTAAATAATTAGAAGCGCGAGACGCTACGCGACAGGTCTACGTGAGCGTCGTCGTACGATGTACGCGACCGCTGTCTATAGATCGCTATCTCTATCTGAGAGCCGGCTTGTAGGTTATATAATTATTCATAATTACTTATTATCTCCTCACTTCGTGTGTACACAATTTGGGATTTCATAAAAAGATTACTATATCTCTGGGACGTCCAGAGATATAGTAATATTTTTAACCAACTTTAAAAAAGGAGGTTCTGTATTCGACCAGTATGTATGTATGTATGTATGTTTGTATGTCCGCGATTATCTCAAAAACTACTGAACCGATTTTGATAATTCTTTCATTACTGTGATCGACATACTTTCAGGAAGGTTTTACTATATAATACATTAGGTAATTGTTCTTATGTACGAAGTTATATGCATAAATGTATCGCATCTCCGGCATTTTTAACCGACTTTAAAAAAGGAGGTTCTGTATTCGACCCGTATGTATGTATGTATGTTTGTATGTCCGCGATTATCTCAAAAACTACTGAACCGATTTTGATAATTCTTTCATGAGTATGATTTACATACTTTCAGGAAGGTTTTAGTATATAACACATTAGGTAATTATTCTTATGTACGAAGTTATATGCATAAATGTACTGCATCTCCGGCATTTTTTATTAACCGACTTTAAAAAAGGAGGTTCTGTATTCGACCCGTATGTATGTATGTATGTAGGTATGTATGTATGTATGTATGTATGTATGTATGTATGTATGTATGTTTGTATGTCCGCGATTATCTCAAAAACTACTGAACCGATTTTGATAATTCTTTCATTAGTGTAATTTACATACTTTCAGGAAGGTTTTAGTATATAATACATTAGGTAATTATTCTTATGTACGAAGTTATATGCATAAATGTACTGCATCTCCGGCATTTCTATGCGAATTTTGATGATTCTTCGAGTTGTGTCTTCAATGCACTAGTGTTAATTGAATTTATGTGGGGTAGGTACAACTAAAAAGTGAAAAATAAAAACTTTTTTACAAAAAAAACAACCGACTTCAAAAAAAAACACTACAAAGTGAAAAATAACTTTAATTTCGGAAGTCGGTGTCAAAACAAAAAACGAAAATGCGGAACCAAAGACACCGACTTCCGAAATTAAAGTTATTTTTCACTTTGTAGTGTTTTTTTTTGAAGTCGGTTGTTTTTTTTTATGGGAATTTTGATGATTCTTCGACTCGTGTCTTCAATTCTTCAATGCACTAGTGTTAATTGAATTTGTGTGAGGTAGGTACAACTAAAAAGTGAAAAATAAAAACTTTTTTACAAAAAAAACAACCGACTTCAAAAAAAACACTACAAAGTGAAAAATAACTTTAATTTCGGAAGTCGGTGTCAAAAAACGAAAATGAGGAACCAACGACACCGACTTGCGAAATTAAAGTTATTTTTCACTTTGTAGTGTTTTTTTTTTGAAGTCGGTTGTTTTTTTTGTAAAAAAGTTTTATTACTTACATCCATTCTCTAAACAATATACTTTATGCCAGGGGACGACTCTCAAAAAAATACCATTTATAACAAAATTATTATTATGTGAAACTGATCACGTAAAATTATTAATGATGTGACAATGTGGACATATTAACATAATAATATATTACAAGAAACAGATGCGTGAGATTGAGACATGATATAATTTTTATTGATGTAAAAAAACTGGCCCCATTAAACGTTGGACAGCAAATAGCTGACTGCTTCTCTTTATAAGGCAGAGCTTTCTTCATCGGCATCGCGACAAAACATGAATGATTGACAGGCTGTAGCGTTATTTACAATTTTAAACCATAAATAAACGGTCTTCCTCACAAATATGCACATACATTATTGTCGTTATTATTTGAACATGAAAGTTGTAAAGTTCTAAAGTAATTCCCACAGTGCCTTAAAATGTTTAGTTGTTATGGTAAAAGAGTAAAAGACAAAGTGAAACAATAGCCGGGGCAAGACGTGCCTTTCTATGAAGGAATGTATTTTAGGAATAAGAATCAAAGGGCTTAGGGCCCACGTGGCGCGATAACGCAGGCGCCAGCACGAGGTGCGTTTTTTTATTGTTTTTGTTTGGCTCCTTCGTACGCGAGGCAGGGCCGGCGCCATGAGGGATTATTAAAAATGTTTACTGAGACGCTTTATGCCTCCGTAATTAACGTTATAAGATGGAAACAAAGAGTTACCCTACTTTGTCTTAGGAGTAAACGCTGTTTCACCTGACGATTATGGCATTTAAACAATGATACAGCCAAACAATGAATGAAAGTGCTACATATAAAGACAAAAGAATAAACGGCCCGACATAATAGTCGCAATTGCGGACGTGACAACAGTTTACGGTAGTGACACTACAAAAGACCGTGGCAACAATATTTTGCAAATAAAGTGAAAAATCGTATGAAAACGTTCCAATTATTATCATCGATATTCTTACGTAAAATAGCGTGACACCCACCACGTTTGCGCCACATTTTATTAGCTCCTCTGAGCACATTCATATGCCGCGTGCCAATATGGGCCACCTGTATCAAACATTGGGTACAGCTGTGTAAATTTTTAGATCTACTCTGTTGTTAATGAAATCGGCTTGGTAACCGCTAGGTCTGTAAAGGTTGACTTTCATAGGTTAATGAAATTCATGATATATGAAACTGTAAAGTAACACTGCCGGTGTTTTTACTAGGAAATATGTAACGTTCACTGGATATTATCGTGCATTTATTATCGTGTTTAATGTTTAAAGTAATTTTACACATTCTGTGTACAGTCACCAAAAGAAGTAACCAGTGTCGTCGGATATAGTTGTAGTAAGAAACCGATGGAAGTTTTTGAACGAAATTTAATTTGGTACATTACCAGTCGACAGCGATGTGGATGAATTTTTCGACGCTATATTGAAGTTTTTGTATAGTTTTAGTTAAGTTAGGTTTTAATTTTGTTATTTTTGTTAATTAAGGATATATTATTATGTTAAAATAAAAATTTTAATTTGAGAAAAGAACTGTTTGTTTTATATTTATATTAAATAAAATTTTATCCGAAAACATCCATCGGTTTCTTGCTAAACTTGAAGTATATCCGACGACCCTGGTTACTTATCTCCTTTGGTGACCGTACATAGCACGTCACGGATCTTAATAAAATCGAATGCTTACGTTTTGTGCATAACGTACAGATTTTATCGCGAAAATAGAACATGCTTTGAAGTCCACTTTACATGCATATACAGCTTACGACCTATCTATAAATTACATCAATTTTAACATAATATAACATGTAGAATAATGACACCGCACGCAATATAAACATCTTAATCTTTACAACTCTCTGATTTCGCGGTATCACGTAGTATCATTGTTATCAGCAAAGATAATAATATCTCTGTGTGACAACACCTAATCTTAGTGCTGACCCGATTCGTACCTAGGCTAATAATGACGTATGACCTGGACTCAATCTCTTCCACTGTCTTACTCAAACACCTGATAATGAGACTTAGCAGACGTCTCTATTGAGGCCATGAAGTCATTTTGACAGTTATATAATTCATATCTGTGTGTACGTATGATTAACATTATCTCTACAAGATGAAACTAGTGTCGAGTCTCGAGAGTCGAGAGGCCCCAGTAATAAAACTGAAAACGTAAAGGCTTAAAGCTCCAATCATGCACAAAGCAGCCGCCGGTTAGGATTCGATCACGTAGAATTACTGCTCGTAATTCTGACTATGCAACGAATAAGTGAATTTAAATTACAGCTTGTAATCGTATGCTTAATATAGATAATGTGTTGGTCTCGGGTAACAAAAAGTGGTACGGACGGACTGATGGACGGGTCGGTGGCGCCAACACCCGCCATCGAAGGACAGAGATAGGATTCGGAGGAACGCGTATTCTTATTCTTTTTCTTCTCACAATGAAAACAAGTCCCTTGTTAAATACTTTCGTTAAAAACCAACCTTTGCGTAGAGCAGCATCACTTCCTGAACAACTACTGTGTCTGCGTCAAGATTAAAGATATGAATCATTAAATTAAAATATTAATTACTTGTAGGAGCACGTAGCTTAAGGCACTATTATGCGCCTGTGTTATGAAACATAATTTGCAATGTTCATGTCCTGATACTAACAATGTCGATATATTTACCTAAACTCTTTTTAGATGATGAAAGAAAATAATGTAGGCACTGCAGAGTTTTCCCTGTGAAAATAAGATTATTCTTCGCAGAAATGAGTAATGAAAAACATAAAGTGAGTTGACGTTTTAAGTCCCTTATCATAAATGTGTTATTTTTAAAACTATACATATGGTTAATTATACGTTTTTCCTCATTTGTCTACTTACGTGATAACGAGCTACGTCTTCATTTAGCAAATTCTACACGATATAAATTCAAATCTAATGTTTTAAATGATTATTAATTAGCTTATGAATATTATTTAATAAGTATGTACCTATTAACGATTCCACATCGGATGTTAAAACGTTTGCATTTAAAGACTAGATAAACTGTATTTATAATTTGTTGATTAAAAGACACGTGGAGCTCGATAATGCTATGCGTAATTTATTGCTAGAGTTATCTAAGGTATTTATCGTCAATATCGGAACAAAAAATAAGCTCTATGGAGTGTTTAGTTCCGTGATGTGAAGGAAGCTTAACAATGCGCGAGCGCTGGCGCTGGGGGCATCCGTCATCGTCTCGCGCGCACTCGCGCTTTGTCTGGAGCCATTGTGAGGACCGGTAGCGCCGGTTATGCTCGGCTCGAATTATTGCCCTTTATGAACCAACTGCCCTGCCGAGATTGTTCGAAAATATGTACAGGTATGTGGAATAGGAATAACTTGGATAATATGTGTAAAAGAAATCTCTTTCAAGATCTAGTATGATTTACCGGCCAATTGATAGAACAAATTAATAATCTAAAA
Organism: Amphipoea oculea; assembly: GCA_945859645.1. Lineage (NCBI taxonomy): Eukaryota > Metazoa > Arthropoda > Insecta > Lepidoptera > Noctuidae > Amphipoea > Amphipoea oculea. Next base: position 12,255,653 of record OX243876.1, read on the forward strand.
ATATGAGCTGACATTTCCCTAATTTATTATAACAACATTTAAATTGTAATACCAACAGCAGTTAATGAATTTGACATTGAATGATGAAAAGCTTCCTTTTTTTTTGAAGACGGTTAAAGATATACATAACAAGCTTAATTGATTCAGAGGTCAGATGTAAACAGAATTGATAGTTCAATCAATCCATTAGACACAGCAGCAGCCTACACGTTGTCTGTCAACCTAGAGTTTGATTGATACGTTCTTTAGTAGGTAAGATCTCAGTGTGGGGAAACTCTAGCAAAGTTTAGCCTACAAATAAAAAAGTCCGTTATTGGCACCGGGATTGATTTGTGTTGATGTATGTATCAGTAATACCTAATAGAACACACTCAGTGGTTTTCCCGAATAGTTAAATTCATCCCATAAAACCCAAGCGGAGAAGGGGCGGGACAATCGTACAAATATAATTGTAGAACAAAAATACCCGGAAATTCTTCAAGGGAATCTGTAGAATGTCGTATAGACGGGCGATGCCACTAATTTTTTCTGTCGCCTATTGTCTCCGAGGCACGGCGTCATTCTGACAGGTGCCATTAGTAAAGACGGCCGACAAATGGCGACTGTCGGATCCAGATTTCATGACCACTCGTTCTTTTTAACGATCCGTAACTACTTGAGAGCTAGTGGTTAAAAACTGCTGATAGATGTAGGTAGGTATATGGTGGAGGCCAGGTATAAGGTTTTGATGACGATGTTTGATGGATGGTACCGAAAGTTATAATCGACCAATTTTTTCCATATTCCCCATTCAGTTCATCGGCCCTATTACAGCCTGTGATTTTAATAGAATGCTCATATTTACGATCTGCTTTCAAAATAGACCTGAATCATTGAGGGAATCTACGATATACTCACGAAATTATCTGAAAGTCTGCCAAACAAAAAATACATAATTATTTCAATCGCTCAACAGTTACGCGTTGACTAGGTATTGGGTTGGTGATATAATGTACCTTCCTACGTATATACTTATATTTATTATCTTATCTTTAAAGTAAATCTGCTACGTACACACTACGTCACAGACGACTATTGAACTTCGGCTCATCTCTGTAAACTGGCCTATCCAGACAAATGCTGTTTAACAGATTAATCTTGTATGTTGTATCATACGTAAGTAATGTTGGCAATCTTGCTGAAAATTATTAAGCTCCTGCATATTAGCTTCATTTAATATCCAAAGTTCATCAATTTGGGCTTAAATGCAATCTTTACCCATCATAATCGTGTTAGCACTTGCAGATTTTAAATTCTAATTAGTTGTATCGTTAACGAGTGCTACACATGTAACTAAACAAATAACTAGAATTTTTATATGAAATGTGACAGCTCAGACGTCTGATTATATTATCACGATTTCTGCCAATTTATCAAACACAGCCACGTGGCGGCGTTAGCCCACATATTACACCATCAATGGCAACCGCAATCCTATTTTTATGAAACATTTGAATGTGTGAATTAAATAAACAAATAATCGTCGGAGACCGACGTCTTCCCATGAAAATATTGACCAAGTCAAGATTACAAAAAGTATTCGTCAGCCATTCACCTGTCATTCTTGTCACTTTGTTATCAATAGTCCAGGTCAAGAAATCAGTCGAAGAGGCCATTCATCAAAGTAAAGGTCCATTCAAACTGGATGCTGTCCACATTAAATTGGCAATTGCATTTTCTGAATGGCCATCTGTATTGGTAATCGATAATAAATACAAGCAAGGAGAAAAGGAACTAAAGAAGTCAGCAACAAACAAGTAGGTTCTTTATTGTAAACTGCTTAACAGTTTTTCTGAATGGAAAATCCAGATTTGATTTGTGGTTGGACTACATTCGACGTGTGAATAGTGATGGCTGTGTTGTGAGTCAACATGGATCAAAAGGGGAGGTTCGTCACTAGGTGAATACTGACACTATCATTGTCTGCGAGACACTATGAATTATTCATAAAAACCATTGTTTGTAAAAGTAAGCCTGAAGTACGGGAATTGGAATAAAAATAGATCATAGATTGTCTGTTTATTTTTAGATCAATACGATGTGTTTCTCTAGACTGTCTTGCATTGTCATCGTGATGCAGGCGCATTGCAGGCGCCATGGAATTTTGTTAAATCGAATAATGTGACCTTATTTACTCAATTATTAAGTTGTAACTTATATATCAACAGCCATATTGGATTGACAGTGGTTACGACAAACCAGTTAAGTTTAAACTTTTAAAGTTCCTGAAAAATCTCATTAATTTTTCCTTTCTTGGGTATATGGAATCTAAAGTAGTTAGTTCACTTAGGAAATGAGGTAACTCGGTTTAATTTGTCGCGCTTCTCACATTTGCAGACGGTAACCGTAGTAATTTTCGCTGGCAAAGTTGAATGACACGTAAATGCCTAAATACATAATATAATGTTTACTCATATTTACATGATCTAGACGTATGAATGAAACCCGAGTAGTGCGGGCGTTTGATGACATTGCCCCTCATCGTTTACATTAACAACCGTCAGTTTCGTAGAACAACGATTTAGGATCGCAAGCGCATGTTCGTGCATGTAACACATTTCGAATGCGTAGGCTGAGATTTATCGGAATACCTATCATGTAATGTCCTATTGTATTCACCTTTACCGATAGAAATCTACTTTATTCGGGTTACAAATTGCATACGATAAGATTTTTTATTCTCTGAAGATTTTCTCGAAGACAAATCACCGGTTTGTATCCAAATGTGCATTCGCACGGTAATTTGTGGCAGGAATTTAATGGCGAGGGTGCGGTACCTACATATCGTAGGTACCTGTACCTGATGAATAATAATGGAGTAGATAATAGAATTTCAGAGTCGAATGCCTTAATTAATTTTATAAAGCGACTATTTGGAATATTGAGCAATAAGCAATATATCAAAGTATTGTAGAGATCAATAGTCTGGCACACAAACCCTAATTTATGTGACAGTTGATCGCTGCAAATTAATATTTTCGTTATTTATGTTCGAATTCCTTTCTAAGCTAATGTAAAATAACAGTGAATAAATTATGACTAGCACAAACATTGTGTTCGAATTTGCGCTTGGTGTTAAGCGATCTGAATCAGAAAATCCGGGCAAAGCAAAGCAGTTATGGCTTATTTTATATTGCTTTATTTTTATCATACATGTTCAGTTTGTATAATCACCCACGTGGATGTCGGAAAATATCCCACGATAACGTACTACCGGGATTTAAACCATACCTGTGTGATAATCCAAGTTGTAAACTATCCGTGTGCCAAATTTCATCTAAATGCGTTCAGCCGTTTTTGCGCCATTCCGGAACATACACCCAGACAAACGGACAAAAATTCTTCATTACTATTTTATTATACAGACGTATTCTACATTACGTATTTTAAACATACCTACACAATTAAAATAATTAATTACAATTAACATTCTAGCCGTGGGACCGTTTTTTCGTTTGAGTATGTAACAACATCAAGTAGGTATATGTGATTGGGTAGTTTATTTCGTGCCAACTTTTACGCTATTTATTTTGTTTGAAAAATTCAGTTTTTTATTTTTAGGAAAATTGTTTTATTTTATTATTTTTACAGACTGATGAAGATGATAGCGGGACGAGCTGGACAAAACAAACGACCAGAGGTCCACTTTAGCCCTGTATCGAAAGAACTGGAAGTCATGGAGAGAGGCCTTTGCCCAGCAGTGGGATGATGCAGGCTAACAGTAACAGACTGATAACAACTTGTAATAACCACTGTTCTATTTAATCTGGTATCCTAAACGCCACTCTGTATGTACCTATATAGTTAGACAATATTCTACAAATAGGTATACTCAAAATGTGTACAGTTAAGTTGTACTTATTTATTTTAAGCAGACAGACACCTTTTAACAATCAAATCATGTTCGGGCTATTGTCTGCCAACCATAGGTAATAGGTAATACGGGCTGGTGTCCGCGACTCCACGTCAATGCGCGTATTATGCGTACGGGTCTGGCAACCATAGAAAAATAAAAAACAAAAACACACATACAAACTTTTTTCTTATACCTAGGAATCGAAGAGGGGGTGGAGGGGGGGTTCAGGGCATGAGACCGGAATAAATCCTATGCTGACAACCCTAGGGCGAGGTGTGCCTTGTAACAAGTGCTTAGAAGGTCTAGTGTCAGGTTAAGTTGTGATTCTATCTACAGTAATACTTGGAAACTCGGTATTTAGGTAAGTACCTATTCGTATCATCATCACCATCATTCTCCTGCACTTATAAAGAGACAAATAAAGAGTAAAAAAAAGAGAAATAAAGAGTATCCTATTCTATTTTATTCTTATCTCAATTTATTTAAAGTCGGTGCAACTTTTCTCTATTAGTCGTCATCTCGGCAGTCACCCCGCTTCTAACCATATCATCATTTACACAATCCATCCATCGTTTCTTTGGTCTTCCCCTACTCTTATAGCCATCGACATTCATACTCAAAACTTTCCTCACGACATTTTCCTCCTCCGTATCACATGCCCATACCATGACAACCGATTTCCACACAACTTTTCAGTTACCGTTGCCATTTTCAGACTTCCTCTTATGTTCTCATTTCTTATTCTATCCATTCGTGTAATACACAATTCACACATCCTTCTTAACATTCTCATTTCAGCTGCATGCAATTGCTTTTCATACAGGTAACTACATATTCCTATATGCTGATTTAAATAGAAAGAATGTTAATAGGCCAGCAAAATCATGTCGGTCGGACCGTTGTCGTACGAGGATTGTGTGAGAATTCGTACTACAACGACGCGTTTTACATAAACTAGTGTTTAATATATGTACAACATTGTGAATTAATCGCTTTCAACTTAGACGTCGATTACACGGTATTTACAAGGTGTTAATATTTCTGTTACGTAGAAGATTGTCCAGGTGTTGGTTAACTAACGTACGTTTAGGTAATTTATTGACAATAGACGTCGTCATCTTGAAAGGTTTTATGTAATACCAGCTGTTCCCGTGATTTCGTTCCCGTGGATGTTGAAAAACAATAATGTGTTTCGTCACTAATTATTTTTCTAAAATAAAACTGTCTAAGTTACTTCTTATAACATCAACTATTAGCCAGTGAAAGTCCCGTCAAAATCGGTTCAGCTGTTACAGAGATTAGCCGGAAAAAACAGACAGACAGACAAAAAATGTGTTTTGTTATAAGTACCGTACTTATATGTTTTCATATGCATTTAGTAAAAAGCTGTTATTTTGACATTACAAACAGACCTACTTACCTAGGTACCTAGGTAGGCTTACCTTTACCTAGGTATTCAATAAGAAGGATTGTCACATATCGTTATAATTGTTAAATTTTTCCTTTTGTAAAGTTGTAATTGATTATAACATTACTGGCAGACGGCGGGCACGCGATAAAGGTGCTAATTAGATTGTCAGCCGCATAAGATTTGCATGTGGCAGAGATCGTTGCCTTGCAACTCGTCCTGTCACACGCCTGCCTGCCTACGGAAAGGTCGACCACTAGTGTTGTCCTACCGTTACACTTTATTTCCTTTTGTCGATAATATAATAACGAAGCAGGAAAAGCTCACGAATTTCCTTGTTCTTTTTCGGTTTCCAATTTGAACGGTTCTTTGTGAAGCTATTTCTTATTTTTAGTATTTTCTAAAAACGTTTTCGAAATTGTACTACAAAGAAAGAAACGATTTTTATAATAAAGATTCACAATCGCTGTTGTCCTCGTCGTGAAACCGTTTTAAATCTTTGACAGTTGGTGAATAGCTACATTCAGTCCAAATTTCAGGTAGACTTGCCAAGATTATTCCGATTTAAAAACATTTCTTACAACAAATTAACCTATTTTGTTTTGACCTCTAGTTAATTACGATATTGTTATTATAATTATTATTGTTAAACTGATTATCAGCAGTTTTGTCCGATGTTTGTTTCAGTTTTCCCGAATTTAACTGAATCTTACACACTATGTTTACGCCTTATTCATACTAATATTATAAATTCGAAAGTAACTCTGTCTGTCTGTATGTTAACTTTTCACGCCTAAACCGCGGAACCGATTGAGTCCCGGGAAAGGACATAGGATAGATTTTATTATTTCGATATTCCCACGGGATCGAAACTTATGCGGGTGAAACCGCGGGACGCAGCTAGATTTATATAAATTAAAGGGAAAGTTAACGTTTACATATTTCGCAAGCAAACAATAAAACTGTTCTATTCGAAACCCGCAAGAATAAATACCTATCTTGCATAATTTACAGTCAAAAGCTTCGAATTATCTATTCATCGACATCGACAAAGTCCCACGGTGGCGCTAGTGAATGTAAGGAAACTGAAGTATCGTTGCCACACCGGACAACACTACTTTGTATGTCCCATTCACAAGCGTCGTAAATGTAATACATAGTACAACAGGTGAACATTCATGATTTATACCGCTGTCCGATCTGAAGCACAGTGTGAAGGCGGAAAATAAATGGATTATGTGTAAAATTGATTACGACATTAGCAACAAAATTGTAGTATTTATAACGTTGTTTCGTGTAGGCTTTGTTAGGTCTATTGTATTTCATATTGTTTAAAATGATTTGCTTGTTTTAAGAATACTAGGTCATGATGTCTATGGGCAATAACTGTGGGCTGGGCTCGCGATATTTACAACATTACCTATTGTTCTTTTGTGCTGAATCTAGTCTGACAAACAGGTTGATAACGACGACCCACCTTACGAAGAGATGCAACACAGATGGGCCGGCCGCTGGTCTGTATACAGGCATACTTGAAAAGACGAGAGAACTTTGCCAATAAAAATAAATTGATATTATTATGACAATCCCAATAATTTTTAGGGTTCTGTACCCAAAGGTTACCAATGGAACTCTATCACTAAGCCTCCGCTGTTCATCCGTCTGTTTGTCAGCGGGCTGTATCTCATGAACTGTAATAGGTGGTTGAAATTTTCACAGAGTGTGTATTTCTATAGCCGCTATAACAGCAAATAATAAAAATAAAATTAAGTGTTTTTTTTCAGCACTTTTTGCTTTGTGGTACGGAACTCTTCGTGTGCGAATCCGACTAGCACTTGGCCGCTTTTTTAAGTACAGCAAGTTTCATTCAATTTAAATGCAAATGTATGGCAAATAAGTGCCCACGTAGACGGTACAATGTCGGTGTAAACTCCGCTGTACTTTAGTGGCATCGCGTGGTGTTTTCGCCCACTCATAGACAACTATGCACATATTTATTTTGCCTTTTATAATAAACTAGAGAGCAACAAAGTAAGGCCTTTTTAGTTTTACGATATACTATGAAATGCAGGCGAATGGAGTGGGAAGGTATTGTAAATGAGAGGGATCTGAAGGCCAATTCTCGTACGTAAAAAATATTAAAATTTAAGTCGCGGGATCTTGACGTATTTTTGACAGGTTGAGACTGAGATCAGAGGGGCAATTCTCGTAACTTTAAGAACGTTCACAGTCTGATCTCAGTCTCAATCTATCAAAAATACCTCTAATTTCCCTACATTTTTTTCTTTTTAATTTTTGATATTTGTTTGTCGCCGAGATGAGGCTGCGACTAGATTTTGAACGTTTTAAATTACGAGAATTGGCCTTCAGCCTGCGAACTTCTTAAAATTACGGGAATTGTTCCTCAGGTACCTTGTACCTTTTTTTTCGGGGTTCCCCCCTTCAAAAAGCACCCGACCTCCGAGGGTCAGGGAGCGTGGGATTTTTAGCAAATACCTAAATAACAGCTGCTATTACCTTTTCAATAAACTATGTCGTTCATTTGTTTTTCTGTAAGTATTACCGTATCAATTACGTAATTCCGAACATACAAAAATCCCACCTACGAGGGCTGCTATTTATGTATCCGGAATAACAAAGTGAAACAAACATATAGCATTTATTATGGTTTTATTGCTTTTCATAATATTCGCCATGATGATCGATGCACTTTTGCATACGTTGGAACCAATTTTCGTAGCACTTTTTCTATTCCGATTGAGGTATCTCCAAAACGTGCATTTTGAACGCATCAACGGCCTCTTCACGGCTCGAAAAACGTTGACCACGTAATTTATTCTTTATGGTTGGGAATAAATAGAAGTCGTTGGGGGCCTAGTCGGGGCTGTACGGCGGATGACCCGTTAATTCGATCTTTTGACCTTCCAAATACCGAGTTGTTTCGGCCGATGTGTGGCAGCTAGCATTGTCATGATAAAGAAGGATTCTGCGTTGTTGGTTGTACTTTCTTATTTCTTTAAAGACTTCTGGCAAACAAATGCTCGTGTACCATTCAGAATTAACCATTTTACGATGCTCTAGTGGTATTGTAGCCACATGTCCATTTATACCAAAAAAACAAGCGACCATTGGTTTCAAAGTGCGTTTTGAACGAATGACTTTTGTTGGGTTCGGCTCATCTTGGAACACCCAAACCGTAGATTGTTGTTTAGTTTCAGGATCATACGCATATATCCAAGTTTCATCACCTGTGTAGATATTATAGACAGCTTTTGACGCACCCTGATTGTACTTTTGTAACATTTTTTTACACCAATCCACACGAGTCCGTTTTTGGTCAATTCTCAAGTTGTGCGGAATCCAAAGTGAACAAATTTTTTTTACAGCTAAATGTTCGTGTAATATTTTATAAATACTCGTCATACTTATGCCCAGAGACGCCTCTATCTCGCGATATGTAACATGACGATCTTGCATTATTAGTTCCCGCACAGCATCAATATTTTGAGGAACAACAACCGATTTAGGGCGACCTTCTTTAAATTCGTCCGTGAGCACAGACCGCCCACAATTAAACTCACTATACCAGTGATACACAGTAGTTTTTGATGGTGCTTCGTCCCTAAAAGTCGAAGTGAGTTGATCGATGCACTGTTTTTGAGTTAGCCCTCGCCGAAAATCGTAATAAATCATAGCACGAACATTTTCACGTGTTAAATCCATGGTGATAAAGTCACGAAGTTTTCAAAATGACGCCACAAAGGAAAAACAAATGACAGCTACATGAAACAAATTGTATTCTTCAGCCAAAGAGTTCCATTTTTAAATGTTATAATTACTTTTTTAATATTGTTCTGTAACTAGCCAGTTCCGGATACATAAATAGCAGCCCTCGTACCTACTAAAATTGTTACATTTATGGGTACCGTTTTTTTTTCATAAGGATATAGGAAATAATGGTTTATAAATACAGCTCATACCTACACATGGTTAGGTCATCAAATCATTATTATCATCAACTTCCCAACTACCAGCAACTTTTCCCAACTATGTTGGAGTCGGCTTCCAGTCTAACTGGATGCAGCTAAGTACCAGAATTGTACATGAAGCGACTGCCTATCTGACCTGTATGGTTAGGTATAGGAAATTAAATTTACTTTAATTTAAGTTCAACTGATTTTAATTAGATTCTATTTAAAATCTTGACAGAGTTATCTCTTTTGACATAGGCCATGTCCGATTCTGGCCACCTTTTAATACGGTATTAGGTTAATTGCACGTCTTAAACGTTTTAATAGCCGTCAATGTTAAATTGGACACCCACACTTCTACGTTAATCTCCAAAATGCTCGTATAATAGAGTCATTAAATGGCATTAGGAATCAATTGATAGTTTATCTTTTTATGGTAACTTCGCATCTGTTTACACATATACCTACTTTGCTACAAAAGGCTCTATTTTTTAGAAATAATTGTCTTTATATAGAAAAGTAGTTGTAATTGCAATATACTCAGGGGTTTATTTGATATAGCTGCGCTCCGCGGTTGCTCCCGCATATTATGTCATCGCGACTTAGACTCATAGGAATATCGGAATAAAAAGTATCCTATTTCCTAATCCAGGTCATGGTTTACCCATGTGCCAAATTTCATCCAAATCCGTTCAGCAGTTTTAGCGTGAAAGCGAAACAAACAAATATACTTTTCTTGTCATGAAATCAAATCTTTGCTCTTTAGACAACAATCAACGCAGGGACACATCTTTCAAGATACCCCTATAGATACGGTGAAACAAAAATACTCATGCGCCAGACGAACTAGCAGGGGATCGAGGAGGGGGGTGGAGGGGGGTTCAGGGGATCAGACCGCGACCGGAATAAATCCAAAAACCTGCCTTACGCAACATCATCTTTGAATAAATTCAAGTAAATAAAAACAAATGCCGATTAATCTCAACAAAAATGATTGAGAGCCAAAACAAAAACAAAAGACGTGTTTATTTCACATTGTTGTTTTTCTTTCGAGAATAAGGTGCATCCATTAACATAGAACGAGATCTAGTAACGCGTAGGCCGTGAAAAGGATACATAAATCTAATCCTTGATTGTCGGGAGAAAATCGTGAAACCAACGAGCTGAACTTGGGATTGTGGCACCGTTTGAAAGACCGTGGGCGGGCGAAATTATTTATATCTTTTACCTCCAACTTGCAAATATCTTGTTAGAAAACAATATACAAATAGCGGCTAGGGAATTTTGTATTTCAGCAGTTGCCATCAGGGGGATATACAGGGTGTTACAGAAAGGGTATATCAATACAAACGGGTTGAAGAGTGTATCTGGTCTAGAATCTCTGTACAAAATTTCAGCTCAAAAGCAGTAACTTTGAAAATGCTTAATATTTTTTTATTTCGATAGTTTATTGAATTGAAATCATAACAAACGTGTCACCGCACTACGAGGGTCATTATCCATTATGTGTAGTGTGTCTGTGTGCCTAGTACACGCACATCACGCCGCCGCGCGCCAGTGCAGCGCCGTGATGTCGAAATAAAAAAAAATATTAAGCATTTTCAAAGTTAATGCTTTTGAGCTGAAATTTTGTACAGAGATTCTAGACCAGATACACTCTTAAACCCGTTTGTATTGATATACCCTTTCCGTAACATGCTGTATACATAGTAGTCGAACGCAAGCCTAAACTATATTAAAGCAACTAATAATAAAGTTTGTTTGTTTTAACGCACTCATCTCTGGAACTACCAGTCGGATTTGATAAATTATTTTTGTATTTGATAGCCCAATTCTTGAAAAAGGCTATAGGCTATTTATCATGCGAGAACTTTTAGAAACCAAGGAAAGAGAAAGAAAGCCAGAAAGAACACTAAGCGAAAACGAAGTGGCAGGGCAGGCAGGTGATGGTGTAGGTGGTGGCGCGAGGGGGTGGGTCGAACGAATAAACGCGCGGGCAAAGCCGCAGGCAGAAGCTAGTTAGGGGGCGTCCATTAATTACGTGAGGTGATTTTGGCGATTTTGGACCCCCCTCCCCCCTTAGTAAGATCATCATCTGCCTAGCCTTTTCCCAACTATGTTGGGGTCGGCTTCCAGTCTAACCGGATGCTGCTGAATACCAGTATTTTACATGGAGCCTTCCCCCCTTGGTGAGATATCGTGAGATTTGGCTCGACCATTTAATGTCACGTGAGATTGTTCAAAATGCGTATTTTCAGTGTAAATACGTTAAATCTATGATTCATTGCGTTGGATTTATTAAACTAACAATTTGTTTAATTATTTTTATTTAAGACTCAATTCAACCCAGTTAAAAAAAAATGCTTAGATTTTAACAAAGTTTGAGGAGTTAATCAATGAATTAAAGGTTAACTTTATCTTCACAATAGTGTGATTCATGTGACACTACCTATTAATGATAACAAACTCATGACTTGTTAGTTTTACAATACCTAAGTACAGCACTAATTATTCATACTGTAATAAAACTTATCAGCAAATAATAATGAACACTACTAATTAAAAATTAAACATATTGTAATTGGGTTTTTCTATACCAAAATTGACCGGATAGCGGGGTTATCCGATCAATTTTGTATGATTGTATCAAACAGACCACATATTACGTTATTCTACGAAACTACTTCTCATTACTTTTCCTTAGTTATGTTGTTTGAAAATAGTCGCTTTATAAAACATTGCAGAGAATTTCATGAAATAATGTTGGCTTAGCAACGGCTAAACAAGCATAGTTCACACGTTTTGTTTGCGGGTTAAATGTAGTGCCAATTTATTGCGTCGGATTGAATGCACACATTCCAGAATTGTGTTGCTTCTTTCTATCGAGAGCATTTTATTAACAACGTTATTGGAAATTGGCATTCTACTGATATTTAGTAGGTATATTCCCCGGTGCTATGGTTTCCTCTTCTACGCAAAGAAAAAGGGAATCCGAACGAAGGACGTTATCCTGTCTTCTATTTAAAAAACAAATTACAATCACTAATCCGTCTACCAAGTATGGGGAACTTGCAATTTTCTTCTTCTTTGCTGCAGTCAACGATTATTACGTGCCAAATCTACCATGCCTGGTACATTTTGCATAAATACATGATGTGATGAGCGGCCGTTTTTTTTTTTCTGCCTTTGTTATTTTATTCTCGGCAGATTTGATTAGAATCTATATTGTCATCCTTCTTGGAACTGTTCCGGTGGTCACGTTAAATGCCCATCTACCGACGAAACCAGTAAATTGTTTACGACCCCTGCACATCAGTGTAAACACGCTGGCCAATAAACTTGATGATAACGTTTACGATTCACGAACGCATTAGCCACTGCGGAATTTGTAATAAAGATCTGTTTCTCTGAAATTCGCTTCCAAAAGACGTGGCTAGAGTATAAAATAGTCAAAAAATGGGTTTAACCGAGCAGTGGAAGTCTACAATTTAATCACGAACAAGTTATCATTATATCACCTTTTGGTCTTTGATTTGTACCTAGTAAGTGCAGCTAGACTCATCAGAGTGTAGAGTCACATGTAAAACGTACCTTTGTAACGCCACGAGAAGTGATTCAGGAAAATGTTATCATAAGTTGTGAATGAAATATGACCTCGCTAGGTTTCGTGATAACCTCTACGTTGCTGATTTGAAATGTAACTAACATGTAGTGTCTAGAAATAAATCGCGGACAAACAACTTAACCTTTTAATTGTACGTTTAAGTAGAAGACACAGCTGAAAATAACAACGACTTTTTACAAAGAAACTACAGATTAAGTACGAAAATATTGAAATCTGATATAGCTGCTTTACTAATCCATTCATCATAAAAAAATCCTAACCATCTAAAGCCCGTATTCGCAAACGATGCTCAAGCATAGACAACGATTTAAGAATCATCTCGAGTTAAAGCGGAAGCGTCCTCTTAATAATTTAAATTCAAATTTAATTTCTATTGAATGACTATTTCATGAAATATAAATCAATAGGGCTATATGAACTTAGTGGTTTGCATGATGATTTTAATGATTATAATTCTGTTAATACACACTTGTTACGGTCGCGTATCGTATGTTCAACATACAACCTGACACTGACCTGAAAATCGCAAAAAACGTAAGAAAATTTTAATTTCGCGGGCTACCCTGGCGCCTTTAGATCAGTTTAGTATGTTCGTCACAGTCATTTTATATCGAGATTCATACTTGAAAATGTTTCTGGAATCGTAAGAGAGAAGAAGAAAGAAATAGAAGTCGCTTTGTTCATGGACAGGTGTCAAGACAACTTGCATTATTTAATGAGAAGTAAAAATAAACAGCATAAACACAGTACAGGAGAATTTATTTTTAGAAATCTCATGTTGGTTCAGTCATCAAGTGCGGGGTAAGGTTGCAAGTCAACTGGCTAAGTGGAACATTTGTACACACGAGGCTGACTCCGGTAAATCAGTAGCTGTTCGGTGTTCGCACTGCAGCGGCGCTTCTCTGTTTGCTTTGCTGATTAGGCGTATCTACTTTTACTTGAATCATTAGTGTAGGCTAAACAAAAGTTTCGTTTGTCTTGTTTCTAAAGTTTCCTTCCGCGAACTGTTAGTTATATTATTATGTTAGTAAAATAATTGAAGTTTCCTCAACCGTTGCATGATTTGTTGATTTTCCTTCTCATTTTCGCGTGTTATTTTTTCTGACACTATATAATCATTTATTTATTTAATACTTCAAGCACAGAAATGTACAGAGGCGGACGTAGAACACCCTGTAAAAATTTGGATGGTGATAACAAAATTATCCTGTACATATAGGGCGACAGGTATTTCGACGCGGAAACCTTTTACCATGGATTCAGTACATGGTTCTGACGCGCCCTGGGTTGAAATTTTTCGTCGGTTATTTAAAAAAAAAAGTTGCCGTTCTATACATTTCGACCGCGTAGGACTTTTCTGTGAAATAGTTGTTTTTTTTTTTATAACTGACGAAATATTTCTACGCTACGTCCAGAAGAATCATCTGCTGAATTCATAGTTACAGTTTCCGCGTCGATATATCTGCCACCTTGTATATAACTATCTATTATACAAAATTATATACCTGTTTTTAGCAGAAGTAGACCAAGGTGCCTTTTAATTGTAATCTTTTTATATTAAATGGTTACAAGATTAGGTACAGAAGTTTCGAGAAAAAAAAATTAACATGAGTAATTTAAATTTTGGCAGTCTTCTTAGATCAAAAAGCCCGGACGCGGGAAGTTCACGTTTCCGCTTGTACCAGGAATTGAACTCGAAACCTGAATCATAAATCTGGAAAACTGATAGGATAGCCTAGTTCGATATTCTAGTATAAAACATTTTATCATTGTTCCGCTTTTAGTCCCAATAAAACTTTATTAGTTTTTTCTTTCACGCTATAATTCTACGAACTGTGCCAAATTATCTAATGTTTACTATTTACAAAGTATAATGAACACGTACTTTTCATACAACTTTCTGTTAGGTAAGTGATAAGATAATCGTATCTATGATAAGAAGAGTAGGTTGAATAAATGATAAATATAAAGAGAAAAGTGAAAAAAGGATAATAATATAATATGATAACTGGACGACCTATAAAAGTAGAGCAGTGGTGCATGGCTGAACAAATAACGTTTCTGCAGTTACATTATCAATGTCTTTGGGAAATTTCTAGAACTTTTTATTCCCGGAAAGATTATAGAGATAAAGAAAACATTACATACATTTAAGTGATATTCTACGACAAGGCAATATTTATCACTAGTTTCTGCCCGCGGCTTCATTCGCGTAGAAGTTGTAAGATACACATTATAATAAAATAACAGTCACGTTTTTCTTTTTTACTCAGCTCTTGCGGCTTGTAACATGATGTTAAATAGCTTATAATCTTCCTCAAGAATTGGGCTATTAAATGCAAAAAGATTTTTTCAAATCCAACTGACAGTTTTAGAAATTAGCGCGTTCAAACAAAAAACAAACTCTTCAGCTTTATTATATTAGTATAATAAAAGGCATTGGTAAATAAAAGATGATCAGCTTACCTACCTATTTAATAAGCCTGTCTGTCATCTCATAAACATCAACTCCATCTCTATATCAGTCTTATAGTAGTGATACGTGAAATGTTCAGTTAATAGTTGAGCTCCTTAAGTTCTGAGTTGAGCTGCATGATTACTGACAATTGCGTGCACTGACTGGACGGGTCCACTCAATCTGTGTAGGTAGTTCTTTCCTCAAATGACCATTTCAGATACTAATCTACATAATCTGACCAAGATTATGTTTGGACATTAAAGGAGTCTGTGACCTCTGAGTTTGTTTTGTTTTGGGTCTTTCTTTTCAGAGTAGTCATGGGCCTTATCTATTATATAAAATTCAAAGTCCCTGATTGAATGATATTTATATCAACGCATAGCCTAAACCACTGGTCCTAGAGACATGAAATTTAGAGTATGTGTTCTTTGTGAAGAGTATCCACTAAGGAAGGATTTTTCGAAATTCCACCCCTAAGAGGGTGAATGGGGGGGAGAGTGAAATTTCACGCAGACGAAGTCGCAGGCAGAAGTTAGTACTCTATGACACAATGAACGAAACCGCGTGAAATGAACGCGAGATTGGCAGGATTAGCTAAGGAATTGAAGTGGTTTCGAATATGGAATCGTTAAGTAGTTATAGTGAATTTGGGCGCTGATAGGAAACGCCAACCTCATCTAGTTTTCATTTTAAAGTATGATTGACATGTAAAAGTGTTCGTACAAACCTACTTAAATAAAATTTATAACATACAGATCAGTCCCAAAACCTGTGATGTCGCGATAAGACGTTATCTCCACTTTCCTGCGATAATGACCTCGCAAGGCCATCCGCCGGCTGATTATTATCTATTATTTATTTTACTAGCGCGATTATCAAAACCCGCCGTGTTCTACATGAAGCGGTTGTAATTTTTAATGAGTTGATACTTAAGAAGAGATAAAATAAAGCATAAAACGTTTCCATGGTGATATGGAAAGACGTGGGTTTGTGAAGTGTCAAGTTAATTTATTCCATTAGTTGTCATGAACTTTTATCTAGGATCTGCTTTACGTAAGGAAACCATCATATTTGTTAGCAAATAGAAAAACCGACAATTCATACAAAATAACAAGAATTAGATACTGCAGTAGGAAAAGAAAGAAAAAATCGGCCACGTGTGAGTCGGACTCGCACACGAAGGGTTCTGTACCACAACCCCATAATTTTTTTTATTTTTATTATTTTTTGTTATAGTGGCAATAGAAATACACACTCTGTGAAACTTTCAACTGTCTACCTACGGTTCATTAGATACAGCCCGCTGATAGACAGACGGGCGGACGGAAGAACGGACTGTCGGACGGACAGCGGAGGCTTAGTAATAGGGTCCCGTTGGCTCCCTTTCTGTACGGAACTCTAAAATCATATCTTTTCAAATGTGTAATGAGTTCCCTCAAAACAAAATTACCCATTGTCCTTTGTTAGGCTGATTGTTCATTAAAAAAAAAACATCAATCTTTCACAATCATTTACTTACTTTGTTTCTCCGAATATATTTAAATACTTAAAACAAACCATTTAACATCGTAAATAATATAAACAATGATCTTTGAGGTCACATTTTTCTCGTATCACAACTTATTGATATCGCAAATTCAAAACAGTCGCTCTCCAACAGTCATAAAAAAATACTTTTAAGTCGATAATAAATGTAACTAATTATTACAAAGTTTTAATAATTAGGCAAATACTCGTATTAATTAGTTCATATCTAAGACCTATGGATAAACTTTACTCTGTTTGAATGAATGTTATATTAAAATCAGAAGGAAAATACGCGATGGCGCCACTTTTATCTCGCGTCTCATGTCATATCGTGTAATAATTAGATGTTTTATTAGAATAATGATAAACGGTAGCAGAACCGGATACTGACGGATCTATTTTAAGCCTACGAATTAAATGGGTAACTGTTGTGTCGTAGGCGCGGAACTATCGCCTACGAACGCCTACAGCCGTCGCTTTGCTATTAACCTTAATTAATACAAAGGTCCTTAAACTTATATGAAAGTTTATGAAGTTTGTACTTTATGTTAATGAAGTAGCTTTATGTGGCTAAGAAAATTAAATTAGAATTCTCTCTAAGTTTATAAATCAATCACAAAACTTGTAATAATATATTATTATGATTTATATTGTAATAATAATGTATGTAATTTGAAAGTAGGCTCGACAGTCTTTGCCGACCGAATGGATTGCTTTGAAATTAAATTCGAAGTTCCACTTGATTCGTATGAGTTCTCAATGTAGTCATAGTGTCTTTATTTTGCTAAGCGTAGCGATTCCGTGGCGTTTTCCTAGCGATTACGTAGAACGATTCATGTTTTCGTAGCGTTTCCGTAGCGGTCTCGTAGCGATTCCGCAGATTTCGTAGCACGAATAAAGTATTTCCGTAGCGGATGTCTTTAGCGATTTCGTAGCGTTTTCGTAGCGTTACCGTACAGAGTAACATCCTAATAGAGTTACGAAATAGATTTGTACAATATTACTTTGGAAAACCAAAGGTATTAGGTATAGGCATCGAGAACTAGCTAACGCTTATCTAGTTTATGTTAACTCGTTTGTTAGTCAGTACGAGGTTTGTATGCAACTGTAAGTTAGCCTTCGTTATCAAATTTAACGTCAAACAAGAGATTACGATAACACCGAAATTATCAAATTATATCACTCAGTTTTATCACGCGTTTTGGGCAATTGTCTCTTGACAACTGTCTGAAAAGTGAGAGCATTCCCAAATTTAGTGCAATCGCACATGCTGGTAGTAAAGTGCAATAATATTAATCTTAGATAGTATCGATAAGCCATTGACGCAAGTGGTGTCAGACATGTCGACTCCCGACCTGAAAATTTAATGTGTATGATTGATTTAATACCTTCTATGTGGAGCGCACTTAAAATTTGACTTTATCACGATGACCGGCCTAAGGATCGGCAAAATAGGTTAAATCTGTGATTTCCGTTAGCAGATAATTAAATAAAACTGTTATCTGTCATCACCATTATTCATAGCTTTATTTACCTTAGCATCATGCAAACTAACGTTTATTGAAGTCCTTATCAAAGTTTCCAGAAACTCTTAGCTGTTAGATAATTTTAATGACGAGTTACCTTTTTCGTCATAAGTAGGTACTTTGCCATGGCAACAGCTGACCAAAATATTTGTCTATACTATTTTCTTCCTACATAAGCAAAGATCAACATTTGTGGTATTGCATACGTCCAGTAGTAAAGTTTTAACGACATGGCCCGCGTGCCGAGGCTCCCGGCCAAAATAAAAATCGAACGACTCGGTACACCTACTTACTAGATGCGAAGATAGGTCGCGCAGTGGATGCGGCATTTTATCGTAAAAATATTTGTTCAACTGCCTCGTTGTCGTTGATCTAGCTGTCACGCTACTACTGAGCATGAGGTACTGGATTCGATTCCCGAGTCGGGAAAAGTGTTAGTGGGTTTTTTCATCTGGAAATTCTCAATAGCATCCTAGAGCCTGGATTTGTGCCCGGTAGATGGAAATAGGCTCGCCCTCTATTACATTGGTCTTAAACATAACTGGTGAAATTATCTCTGCCTAATCCTTCGCACAAAAACAGCGTGATGTTATGTGATGTTATATTTATTTCGATTTTCTTTCTGGAAGTTAAATGGGGACAATCCTAGGATATAAAATTTTATTGGTTTTGTATTTTTTATTCCTGCTGTCGACACATTGAGTACTAGGTTTAGTCTACGTGATGATGACAGTGCCATAAAGATCGGCAAAAGACCGTTTTATAATTTTTATATTCTTTTATAATTTTTATTTTATTTATTTCACTAAAAATAATACAACGTGTTACACATGCTAACCCCTTTACTAATAAGCGTATTATATCAGATGAATAGTTATACACCGATTTCTCTCTTTCAGTCGTCAGAAATTTGACTTTCGAAAGAAGAAGACAAAGCGTTGTGTAACTATACAGACGCTATACAGCGTTTATTAGTAAGGGGTTATATAGGCTAGTACTTGGGAGTACATAACATGGGAGCATCTGTAGCCGAACTAGGACGAGTCCTGTATTAATTTTATACTAGTTCTGTTTTAGTTTTATACGTGGAAAAAAAATCAGGCAATAAAATATAATAATAATAATAATAATAATAAACCATTTATTTTCAGGTTACAAAGACCCATAGATACATACCTTAACCTAAGTATACATAATATTATAGTAACAATCTCGTTAGTAAATAAAACTTAAAAAACTATGTTAGTATCACTTAGTTGCACTAAGTCTTTGTGCGTTCCGGTGGCACTTGTCCGCGAAAGCGGCGGAATACCACATCCTGCGGCCAAAAGCTTTCTTCCATCACCAGGTGCAAGTAGCATGTTGGTATGCGCACCACAAACGCCTTAAAGTTGACGTTGCGACGCGACTCTAGCAGCTGCACTCTCGGCGCGTACTTCAACCTTTGGCGCACGTACGTCACGATGTCTTCCGCGTCAGTGGTGTAGTGGAGGCGGGAAATATACACCGGAGTATTCGGCTTCGCAGCACGCAGTTTTTCGTTGGGCTCTGTAGGAGCCTTGCCACAGCGGTTCTTACAGCTACTCTGTCGGCGCTTCCTTCTTCGCACCGTCACGAAGCCGTCATCATCAGCCCGGCCCGCTTCTTTTATAGGCACAGGCTCTGCGGGGGGAGCAGCGGGGGTGCTCACGGTGACCAACGGGTCAGATGGTCGCGTCGGTAGGGCAGCGCTACGGGGAGGAGCTGCGAAATATAGTTCATCTGATATACTATACACCTCCTCCGTAACATATAATATAGTTGTTTGACGCATGAATCCGCAATCTATTTTCGGGCGGCGGTCCGCATCAGTTCGACCGCGTGCAAGTTCAGGGAAACGAGTCGGAGAAATGTTTTATTGAACTATGAAAATTAGGCCAATGTGCCAACCTACCCATACTGCCATACAAAACTTTACAAGACTATGTTTGAGGAAATTTATGTTCCAGTCACACGATACATATGCGCTATTTATGTCTTCAACCAATATAGGACGACCGAAATACATTAGAGGTTTAATGGTTCGAAATTATTAAATCTATTGAGGTCAGTTATACGGGTCCCAACAGATTTAGTCTAGAACTGGTTCAGAGTTTCGGAATAATCACGTACGACCCAAATCTAGACCAACATACATAGTTGCGTCGTGGGTACGAATCACATATGGCATGAATCGCATGTTTTTGAGAATTTTAGAAGATTAAGTTAAGTCATTTGGGACGAGTTAAAAGTTGAAAGTAAAGCCGTAACTAATGTAGCAAGTAAATTTTCTTTCTTTTTTATATTGGGAAATGATAATTCTTCAGGCTTCTTTGGCTATTTAATTTGCTATGTTATAAATATTCTTTTGCTTTTGCCTGTGGTTTCACCTACGTGGGTGTCGGAAAATATCCCCTATGTGTTAATCCAGGTTGTAAAATATCTGTGTAGCAATTTCAGCCTTCTGTTCCTTTCCGTTCGTCTGTTCCGTTCCACGCCAATACGGAACATACAGCCAGACAAAAGGACAAAAATTCTTCTTTACTATTTTATTATATGTATAGATTTTCACCTACCATGACATTCCTGATGTTCAGTTTTTCACCTACGTGATGCTACGTGATGATTAACGGGTAACGTCAAATATTAATCAAAACAAACACCATATAATTACTACCTGTATGACTGTAGGACTAGTGATTCATTAGACTCTTCCTCCTCCTTTCCAAGCTTATCAATGAGTACTGTTTGTCAACCGACCTGCGCCGGAGCATATCTACGATCTAATAGATCAACATGTGCAGCACGTGAACGTATGTATTTATATGTCCACTTCCTGACGATAGCGACTAGTTGTTGCTTTAAGGCCCCCGCAGACAGGCGCGACGCGACTCTTGTAGAAAAATTTATAGGTATGAAAACTTCATGGAAATTGTTTTACTAGAGTCGCGTTGCATCTGTCTGCGGGAGCCTTTATATACTGAGCTTAAAAAAAACAAGCGTAGTATTTAAAAACAGTGTTAGTCATTATGATCGTGTCACGTGTAGGTACTAGGTAATTAGTTTAGAAGCGGGAAGGCTAGACCTAGATGTCGTCACTGTTCTTTACAATGACGATAATAAATGAGGGTGACGATGCATGGTTCTCTTTTGTGACGAGGCTACGGCTTAGGATTACAGTTGAATTAGACTTTTTTTTTTCAGGGTATTGAGATTTTTTCATTTACGATCGGAACAGGAAACGCGTTTAGGATACCTTCGTTGGAAAATAGTAAAACCAAAAAACCTGATATTATTAACTCTTTATAAATTAGTCTATTATCCACACATAAAATCTACATAGTTTCGTCTAAAATTGGATAATTCAGGTTTGTCTAAGAAAAACAAAAAGAAAAATATAATATTTGCTACGAAATCTAAATAAATTAATACCTAGGTATTTTTTAGGTTATACTTATGGATAGGGAATATCATATAGTACCCAGCTATTAAGAAAGATTTCGGAATCTAGGTATTGTACAGAGTTTGTGTGGATGCTACCCTATGCCTATGCCAATTTTCGCTCAGTTTTCTTCGACTTCCCCACGATTTGAATTCAAACTATCTACTCTACGTACGAACCAAATGCACAAAACCGATTGCATAGCTTATTAGGTACTCGACGTTATGCCGTTGAACTATTAACTAATTACACTCCTGCCGTGAGACAACCCGCGAGCACGACCCGAGCCGACCCGAGCTGCCCCGAGTCCCGAGCCGCCTCGGTGCGTACCCGCAACAAATCTTCTACATAGCGCACTTAAATTTTAGAACCAAAAACGGCGACGTAACAATGCCTTGTAGACTTGTACCTTAACAATAAGATGGTTCGAGGCACGAAGGCCAAAGCCAAGTTCACGGTTTCGTTCAACGACCGCTGTTATCATTATAATTCAATGCGAAGCCCCGGTTCATTACTGGTGGCCACGTTCGATTTCTAAGTGAAGCGATTTACATTTTTTAGCACTTTGATAAAAAAAATTATTCATTTGTTTCGCTATTCATCACATCGTGTGATACTACAAGGTAAAATAAAAGTTGATGTGCCAAAAAATCTTGTTTGCTGAACGAGTCGGACGATTTGCTGACATGCATGTTTGATTCTCTAATTGCACAAAACTGCAAACTATTAAGAAGTGTGTATAACCTACTTTCTAATAAAATATGAATATTAGAAATAGTAAAATATTTTTTTCCTCCAAATCGAACTAGAAAAGTCAGACGTTCTGTGTACTCTGACTATCTAATAATTATTACGCCTTGTTGCAAGACATTTAACTCCTCACAGTTCACGGTATACAAATGTGCGAAACCATAAAATAAATACATAATGTTCCGGCCATAATCGAAGTTCTGTATCGGTATTCCGCACATCGCACGCAGGTATCTATAGTGTGTAAATTCCGCGGCCAGCTCAACTTTTAACTTTTAATTTACACGAGCCCCGAAACCCAGTTTACGGTCTTATCTGCATATTTTAAGTCACACGGTCTATTACGAAATTGCATTCATAAACAGTCAGATGAAGCTTTGTTTGATTTTTAACCTTACCTACATTTGAGGAAGATATAGCGTAAAATATGTGACTAGATAAGTGGTGGCCCAGTGGTAACGACCGCGACTTACGCGTTATCAAACCGCAGGCGCTTTACATTGTGCTTTTTGTATTTCACCACCACTTTCCAAAAAGGTGAAGGAAAACGTTGTGAGGAAATAGGCATATCCTAGAACCAAACGCCCCAGCCCCTCAGTACCCAGCAGTCCCGCTGTTCCAAGTTCGGACAGCGGCTCTGGTTATGGTGGGGCAGAGGGTGCTACGAATCTCTGAATGTCGCTGAGCTGACACAACCCAACAACCCTGTCCCTGGCGTGTTACAACGCCAGGACGCTAAGAGCGGACGACAGATTATTGGAACTCCAAATTAAAACTGTAACCGAATGGTGACCAAGGTTAGGCCAAAGAAACCAGGGCCGTCCAAACGCGCGTTGGGTTGATGATATCGTCAAAGTTGCGGGAAAGACCTGGATGAAGGACGCACGGAACCGGGAAGTATGGCAGGAAAACGGGGAGGCCTGTACCCAGCAGTGGGTGATTCCGGGTTGAATTGATGATGATGACGATGTGACATCTACCAACCAACACTGGGCCCGCGTGGTGGATTACGGCCCATTCTCTGTGTCCCAGCAGTGAGAACATTATAGGCTGATTATGCTGTCTTATTATTCTAGCACATTATTCAAATAATTAACAAAAATGGATGAAGGCAATTTTTTTTTACTATAATCCCATTATGACGAGAGAAGTAGAAGATGGTTTAAACCAGAAGCTTTATTCAAATTGAAAGCGTCGAAGTGGACAAAAAAAAAACGAAGAAAAGTGAGATACACGATGGTCAATATTTACAAAAAGTATTCTGTTGTTTCGTGGCCTTCATCGGACCGCAGAGGCCGCGGATCCGCGAGTTCACGGCGAGGGCTACTTTTATTGCTTCAGTCCATTTAACCCATTTCATTGACGTAATCCAGCCGGCGCTTTTATCGAAGCGTCCGCGTCGGTTGCTGGGGTGCGCTCGGCGATATGAAACCACGAACAAAACTATACCAGCTACAGTTAGTAAAACCATATCTAAATCCGAATAAATTATTACCCATATCGCAGCACGATAGATCTCAGTCAACGCCACATGGATTTTCATGCAATAAAAACATGCTCTTGCGTTCCTAATGTAAACTCTAGCCGTCATTTTTACTAAGCTGCCATTTTTTTTAAATAGGTTGTGCATATTGATGTACTTATTGCATTTGTAGCTGATTGATATTTATGAAGGATGTATGCTTCATTCATCATTTAGATTCGTTTAAAAGTCTATGACCACAGGTCCACAGCAAAGGACGTGTAAATAAAAGCAAGTTTGATTTGTTGAGGCTCAATTTTAACATCAATCACAAGCATTTTAAATTTTCTTTTGGTTTGAAGAAAGCAACATCTGTTTCAAGATATGTTTGTACAAATCTAAAAATATTGTAAACAATGCATTAAGCAAAATGATTTCTTGTATGCTTCTTGAAAACATTTTCGTAAGCAAAAATATTACTCGAGCCGAAACCTAAGATAAAAAACAACTAAAACGATGCAGGCTCACTGGGCTCTGTCACGTTTCTCGAACAAGTCACAAACACCAGACAAAAAATACACAATCAATACATCTTAATGAAATAATGAGTTTTATCTATCTTAGCACAATTACTTAGACTTCGTCACCACAACATTGACCGCGCGACCCTCGGATCGATGTCGTTCTCACGACTCACGAGCCTAACGCGAAAATTAACAACGACGATTTAATTGATACAAACTGCTGCGAGGTGGCCACGACCTGACAGCATTAAATGGCTCGCTGAGTGTCGGACCAATAGGACCAAGACAGATTCACAGACTAATAATACAAAATATTTGGCGACCAGTCGCCACACATGCTGGGCACCAAAAACTTTATCCAATTGATAAAGACATCAAATTTGAATTTACGATTGAAGTTCCGAATATTAACGTAATCGATATCGAAAGAAATGTAAATACATTTTATAACAGATGACGTCTTTAAACTGCGTGCACAAATAAAAAAGTGTTTTTTTTTATTTCCAGTATCGCAGTGCATTAACGTCATATTTGCAAATGCCAAGCAATTAACAAGTCGGCACCACAAGGTCTCTTTCAGTAATGGTGGAAAACAATACCGCTAACCAATGACAGAGGCGAAAATTAGCACATGTGAAATACTGTTCATTCACCTGCCAGAGTTGCTATGTAGTTATCTGTCTACTTCAATATGGACACTCTTAAAAATCACTCATTCTTAACAAACTCTTCTTAACAAATTGATAAATTCTGTGACTGAAGCTTGTCTGCAAGAGCACGATACGAAAATAAAGCATGCTTTGTTTAATATAAAAATAAAGAGCAAAGGTAAAAGGAAAGCATTATTAAGTTAATGGAATACATAGTTATAAAATACCACTTGAATGCATAAAAACCAGACAACCGACAACGCGTACGACCAGACAGAACAACAAATCAGTAAAATTGTAAAACTACTGCAAGACAACGATTTCATTCATACTTGGACATTATTACGCGAAGTCACTCTGTCGGTGTTAAATGTCAGGGGTCATGCACCTGTACGATAAAACAAAATTAATCACTTCAAATACTCAAAGTTTATTTTTATCAACTTAGGTTGTCCGACCACTGTCTTAGTGTCTAATGGATCTTAAAATACCTATGTTGTTTCAATTTAAATTAGTTCATTGGTCGTGTCGCGTTTATTGATAGTGCGTACACGCATACGTATGACAAAACAATTAGTTGGATTACACTCAATTAATTCTACACCTAGTAACATACGTGGGTATTCGCCAAGACCTCCTCTGAATACTTTTCGAATATCAAATTCATTATATTAACGCAATTTATACTTTTATTTTACTTTAATGTAAATTTTTCAAGTCGTTGCTGATGTATGCATAAATATGTTGAAAATTAAGAAAAAACAGTGGATGCTACGTGAAACAATGAATAAGAATACCTACGTATACAATAGAAACATGGTACTATGTGATAACGAAAGTTTGT
Organism: Amphipoea oculea; assembly: GCA_945859645.1. NCBI lineage: Eukaryota > Metazoa > Arthropoda > Insecta > Lepidoptera > Noctuidae > Amphipoea > Amphipoea oculea. The sequence goes on from OX243876.1 coordinate 12,281,753, forward strand.
TCAGGTGATATGAAATAATATCTAGTCGTGTATTTTGATTGTACATATCGAGTACTTGGGCAAATAGAAAGCACTTATGGTCAATTAAATGGCCGTCCTGTTCCGATTATCTAACGCCTCTGCTCAATAGATAATGTCTTCGTACAAATATTAAACGCGTTACACAATATTTGCAGACCCGTTGGCTCAGCGACTGTGTTGCTACGTCAGGGATTACAGTTCGAATTCATGCATTTTGAAAATCAGAATATTTCATGAACCTACCGAAACATCTTATCAAGCACATATTTTTTTTGGAAAATATTTGCAATTTAAATAGCAATAATCCCACATAGAGTCATAAAAACGGAAATCACTAACGGGACATAATAATATTTATTATTATAATCATGATTATCGGCTATCAGATTATCTTGATTTTTAACATAAACTTCTATCTGTCTATATATGATAAAAATTATTTATCATTAAAAATATGAACATAACATAAGAATACATTATAATGATATGCGAGAATAAAATAAGGGTGAATACTCACTTGGATTAAAGGTACAATCTCCGTTCCATTGAGTATAGACAGTCCGTAGACGCGAGGATCCTTGCCGGTAAAAGTGAAATTTTTCGCGACGTCGTCGCCCGCTAATTATTTATTCACTCGATGTGAAAAACGTGGTTCAGCAACTACGTATTCTATTCGCGCCAACTATATATAAACACGTGTTTTATTATTTGAAATTCGAGTCCTCTATTAGAGACGATTTTTATAAAATAATCCTCTTTATTTTAATTCAATAAATCGGTATTTTCGTTCGCATCTGTGATAGAGTTGTGAGTTAAGTGCGTTCGGAAAATGAGTCGGGTGCGTGGAGGGATCGAGCGGCTCGGAGAGCGGAGCGCGCGTCGCGGCGACTTGCGGGCCACTGACTGCGCGCGCGCGGCCGATTGATGTCGATCTCAAACTCTTCCAATTTTAAATATCGAATGGCTGCGTCTCACAGTGGAACGAATGTATGGGAGCGGTTGGACGTAGACATGTCCGAAAAAAAAGAGTAAAATTATGCCAAACTAATGATGCCATCTTATTCGATTACTTAATGCCTTCATAACTTGTGGTGATGAATTTCTTCATAACTCCCATATTTCGGGAGTAATTTGAGAAAATGTGAAATTTTACTATGAAAATGAGTGTATCGAGCTCTCTCCCTCCTGATTCCGGGCTTGTTTCAAGTAGCGGTCTCTAATATCGTAATGCTATTACTAAGAGCTATATTTAATACTAAAACACATAGTGCGCCAAATGTGCACTTTCTGGGATAAAAGGAAATGAAAATTTAAAAAAAAAAAAACGTTTTTTCCCCATTTGTATTTACTTTAAACCGCAGACAGACTTATTAAGAGGTCTATAAATATATTATATATATACAGAAATATATATTAACAAAAATATTCACAAGAACTGATGAGAGTATGACTTTTAAGTAAGTTGATAATAAATTACCTAGTTTCATTAAAAGTACAATAAATAATTAAGATGTAAGCTCTAATTTACTAAGTTACACATTTTAAAACAATAACATCATTTAATTATCTTCGTCATCATCATCATCATCAATTAATTCAAATTCAGAATCGATGTCCGCTAAATCATTTATGTTAACAAATTCGATATCACTTTTCTCAGAATCCGTAAGCTCATAAAATTCCTTAAAAGAAGATTTTTTTACAAACTTATTTCCTTTTGGACGGATACTTGTAACAAGTGGATCAGAAGACAGTAAAAGATTGTGCATAATATCTTCATTGCATGAGATACTGCTATGCTTTCGAGAATGCCCCTCTCTATATTTTCTAAAATCTTTATTTCTAGCCTCAGATGCCTCTTCGGATAGAAAACCAATGGGCACAATTGACATGTTCTGAACTATGTCTGGCCCATGCATTAAAATTTTATGAAGTGAAGAAGGCATATAATACCATGGGTATAACTCCACGTAAAGCTTAGCAGTATCAAAGCAGAACTCTCGGAATTTAGTTACGTTGATCTTCTCTCCTGATGAAATACACTGCAAGATCACACAGATTTTTCTTAAAAGCATAGCATCTATTCCGGTCAGTTCAGCAGATTTAGTGTAGTTTTCAAAAAATCTCCTTGCCGAGTTGCCATTGTTGGTGGATCCACTGCCTTGTTTCACAACATCGAGAAGTAAGCCCGTTTCTCTTCTTACAGCCTCTTGAACTCTTTTCTTCCTGTCATCAACTTGCCTTTTTGCTATATCACCCCTTACTTGCCATGATTTTATGTCTAATTTGTAGGAAATGTGTAATAAGCATTCCATTGAGCGAATCCAAGCGTGAAGGGTGCTTAAGCCATATTTATACATGTCCTCGTTTGCGTGTTTATCTTTGATTAACTCTAAATTATTCATTTCTTTAGGACAAGCCTTGCATATGTCACACACTGAAGCTGCTGTATTGGATATAATGGAATGAATTTTACCATCAATCATTGTCAACAGCAGTTGGTGTTTGACACTAATTCCATCAGTGATGGTGGATGGAGTTAAGGCTTCAATCTCTGCTTCGATTTCAGCCATCTCTCTCTGCACATTTTCTTTGGTTTCCTTTATAAACTTAAACAATATTGGCCGGCAAAATGAAGTGGAAGATGGTCGCTCGTTTTCCCAAATTGTTACACCTTTTGAGACGAGCCGCAGTGGTACAAGACTAATCATAAAATTACTAGCAAGATCGATTTGCTCATCTTCACTCGTCCTTTGATGATAAATGCTTTGGCTAGATGATCCGTCAAAACCCCATTTGCTGGTCAATACGAGCTGTTGATTGGGATCAACAGGGGTTTCTAACGACCTAATAAGTCTTCTTGAGGTTAAATCCATCAAGGCTTGTAATTTGATTTTTGCAGAGCTCTCTGTAACTGTGAGATCTTCTTTGGCCGGATAGCACTTAATTTTTTCTTTAACCAACATGTAGTAACTCGGGTATTGAAGAGCTCCTTCTTGAGTGTTGAAATCCCGAAGAGTGTTATAGCGCCATTTCGATAAGTTCATCGATACATAAAGAGCCAATGCCTTCAAAGGGGATATTTCCCGTACCTGAATTGATTTACCTTCAATGAAGGCTTTGATTTTTGAGGCCTCTTCTGGATTCTCCGTCAAGTATTTCATAACATAAGCTGTATCGCTTTGTCCTGCCTTTTGAAGCGCCCTTTCGGCCGAAAACATAATTTCAGCGCTGCTACTGCTGCATGAAAGACTATCTTCAGTGCGTCTTCTTTTTTGCCGGTTACTAAGGTCCTCAAAAGATTTACGAGGACTAGGATGTGTACAAGTTGAAGCATCAGATTTAGCAGGAGAAATTATGGGCTCGATGACGTCACTTATATTTTCTGTAGAAGGTTCCATATTTTCATTCTGTAATTCCGGCCATTGAATTGCAGCCTGTAGCCAAATCTCATGTTTCTTCCGAAACTTATCTGTGCTTCTTCCAGACTGTGTCCATTTTGCATAAATGCGGTAGCAAAATCGACGACACCAGTCTTTTAAACTTGTTTCAGCACTTTCACATAACTGAACACAACTGTTATCTTTTAAAACACTGAACAAATAGTTAAAGTCGCGTAAATCTTTATGTGCGCGTGCGCATAAAGCAACGTGAATATCAAGATTTGTATTAAAATTTGGAAAATACATTGCGAGATTAGCTTGGATACAACGAGGTGTAAATCAACACTGATTTTAAAGTTACTAATAGTGACCTATTTATATAAAATCCAGGTATCCCAGGTATCCTTTGTTAAATATTGCAAGGTAATTAGTTATTGTGATAATTAGTAAATGATGCATGCTAAATTAGTGTATTAAGAGCCATTTAGTAATTAAAAAATAGCAATGTTCTTATCAGTAATCATTAGTGCATCAGTTTTATATGTAAACCTTAAGTCCCTAATTATATATCCTAATTAGCTTATATCTTCTCTAATTGGCTGCTCAGAAATGTTATTGTAATAAGGTAAACCTTTAGAAAAACGGTTTTAATCAACAAAATAAACAAAAAATAAAAAAATTGTGTTATAAAATAAACATCACTCTTTATCCCAGAAAGTGCACATTTGGCGCACTATGTGTCTTAGTATTAAATATAGCTCTTAGTATAAGCATTATGATATTAGAGACCGCTACTTGAAACAAGCCCGGAATCAGGAGGGAGAGAGCTCGATACACTCATTTTCATAGTAAAATTTCACATTTTCTCAAATTACTCCCGAAATATGGGAGTTATGAAGAAATTCATCACCACAAGTTATGAAGGCATTAAGTAATCGAATAAGATGGCATCATTAGTTTGGCATAATTTTACTCTTTTTTTTCGGACATGTCTACGTCCAACCGCTCCCATACATTCGTTCCACTGTGCGTCTGCGCGATTTTCCAACTACTTTCGGCTCACTACAACGAAGTGCGTCTACGCCCCCAGCCGTCTTCATTCTCATGCAATGTGACGCGAGCCTTACCCCTTAAGTTAACTTACTATACAAATGCATCCAGTAGTACTTCTTAGTACTAGTGGATGCATACGAATACGATAAGTGTAAACGTATCTTTAACTATCCTGGTTAAAATTAGCGCAATATTCAGACTATCAGAGTTTTGCAGACCCCTCTTATGTTAATGAATTACCGTATTCATATACAGGTTGAGATTGAAAACATGCGACAAATCGAAATGGGAGATTGTGGTCATCATTATGAACAACTTTTACTATGGGACCAAACCTGACATCGTGGAAAAAAAACAGCTGTTCCCTACATTTTGACAAGTTATACGAACATAAATGTAGGGAAAAGCTGATTTATTTTTCTCGATTTCAGGTTTGGTCCCATAGTAAAAGTTGTTCATAATGATGAGTACAATCTCCCATTTCGATTTTTCGCATGTTTTCAATTTCACCCTGTATTATTATGTGTATAACAATAATATTAAAACTTCACGAGGTTTGACAATAGTTACTAAGTTCAAGAAATGTTGATATGACTTTAGAAGTGTTTCTTTAGAGGTCATGACTTTGATTTGAAATGTATTTTGCAAAAAGTCACCTCAATCGTAATTACGCTCCCGTCTATTTTGGCTCGAAAATAATCTTACCTAAATAGTTTTTCAGAAAGACAATGTCTTTACGTCCGAAATAAAATCATTAGTACCACTTACCACTCTCCACGAGATAATTGAGATTGAGCGTAATGTATGCAAATAATGTCAACGTAAAAGTGATTTGTACTGATTTGTATATTTTGTTCTGTCAGTAGTACAAAACACAATTGCGTCCTAAATCAATTGATTAGGGCAATCTAATATCTGTACTTTACGACATAGAACTCGTTACCAAAATACTGTGCGTAAATTTTCATAAACTTATTAGCAATTACTGAAGGCATCTCGACCTACATGTGTCTGTTTACCATGAAAATGTATGAGACTATTAGTTGGAAGGTCGAGCAGACGATGATGTCACCAATCATTGCGACTGATTTATCGGCAACACTTGTCAGGATTAGAGGGCCCCTGCGTACGAGCTGCCACCGATCCCCGGTCTCCTGCCCGGCCCTTCATGAAACGTAAACATGGCGAAACTAATGTAATATATTTCACTTTTACTACGCGCAGATAAAATTTAATGTGGTGTTGTAATAAATAAAAACTGTTGGCTCTATATAAACAAATGTTTGGAGTAAATTTTTCTGTCCATGACCAAAGATTTCGCGAACGCATTGCAGACAGAGAATAAAGCGTTGAAATGTTACTGTATCTAAAGTCGTGATTTGCTTTTAGCCACTATAGAAAATGTCTGTGTCTAAACGTACGTTAAGAAACGGGTATTTATTTCTTGTCAATGAACTAACATCTACTTTATATTTTGCTCGTGAGTTAGGAAGCTACTTAGCCGTAATTAATACGCACCTTGGGTCTTGTAATGAGTACATATAAAAGTAGGTGTTAGTCATTTACCCGTGGCAGTCACTAACATAGTTCTAATCCTTTGGAATTGCATGAGAACCTAGTTGACATGAAATATTTATTAGAATAGTTTTATGCCCTTAGGAATGGAATTCCAGCATTAAATAGAAAGCAAACCTAATAAAATTTTAGCATTGTGGATTGTGACAAAGGACAACATTATTATCTGACTACTCATAGTGTAATTCATCTAAGAACAATGCAGTTTAACCCAATTCCTTCAATCAAGTTTCACAAATGAATCAGGAACTTGTCCAAAACTAACAATGTTTTAGTATTTACAATTAATACGATTTGTACGGTGAAGCCGTTGACTAGAATTTAGATTGAATACTAATTTTAGTACTTACCACCTAGCTGGTCAATCAAGTCTATCTAGACACTGAGATCTTGATATTTGCTAAAAGTAGGCTTCATAATTATGTACAGTGCTCTTCAAAAATTAGTTGACATTTTTCCACTTCTGCTGTGATGGCACGTTACGATTTAAAATAAAAAAATGATCAGGTAAGTACTCCTAAGGGATTACTTGATTATTTTTTATGGTAAGTCATAGGTACCTAGTTGAATTATTCAATAAAAACGTAACAGTTAAAAATGTCAACTTACTTTTGGAGGCCACTGTAAATACAGGGTGAAATTGAATTCATGGGCATCCTTTTAAGGGGTCATTGCAATCATCATTATGAACAACTTTTACTATGGGACGAAACCTGAAATCGCGAAAAAAAATCAGCCCTTCCCTACATTTTGACGAGTTATGTGAACATAAACGCAAGGAACAGCTGATTTTTTTCGCGATTTTAGGTTTAGTCCCATAGTAAAAGTTGCTCATAATGATAAGTACAATGCCCCCTTAAAAGGATCCCCATGAATTTAATTTCATCCTGTATACTTAGAAAGACGTCAAGCAAAATGAAATGGCATCTATCAATAAAGAATTCAGACGAACCTAACAAGGATAAGAAAAAACTTCAGTACCTATAATTAACTGTATATTTAAAGCAAAACTCGGAGGTGTGTGGTCCCGTTCAGCCATCAACCAGTTGTCAGATAATATCAATTGTCACCTCTGCGGTACAATAGCATTCACTCCTTGTCAGTGATCGTATCAACATGTCGCTCGTGCCACACCACGTACTCCTAATACCTTCTAATCCCTCCATATGTGTTAATAATGTATACTAGAACATAATTAACTCAACATTGCATAATTTGATATACTTACGATCTAGTTAAATCCAGACTTTGATTATATTAGAGAACTTGAATCGAACAGTCAAATAATTTGAAGTAACAGTCGTCGTAACAAGTATATTTAATTAGGTAATTTGCCAAGTTCTATGATGTTATGCGGTGTCTGGAAGCAGCTCGGTCGTTTGCGGAGCCGATTGTCTGTCATAACATCACACCCATTTAGCAACCACGCGCCACTTCAAACAAGATATTATTATCTTAAACAAACCCAGTGCCCGTTACTAACTCCAGAAATAATCCCGACTCGCTAACATTATTATTCATATCTAAAATGTACCCAACATTTGTAAACTTGAATAACCAAAATTAATGTATTCATTGGCCTTTTCAGACTATTACGCCTAATGGCCATTTGAACAGATTAAGTTGTCACATTGATAAAAAAAAATATTAAAATCAAAGAGAAACGAAAGAAAAACTTCAGATATTTCATCCAGTTGGCCCACTGCATTAATTTATAGTTACTTCTAATATCGTCGCGTTTGTAACATATTTCATTTTGGTATCGAGTTCCGATCGCAAGTAAAAATTAAGATTTTTCCTTATGACTTTTTTTTTTTTTTTATTTCATTGCTATATTCTAGGTAAATATATCCCGTATATTCAGTCCCAGAAAAAAAAATACACATTTCAATTAGAACAATTATAAAAATCTCAAAAAAGAATTGCTCCACATAACATCATTACCTAATTTCTACAGCGTTACTTCCGCGATATAAGTCTATTAAAACAATGAACAAGATATCCGTTACTATGAAAAATTATACGTTCTGGCACGATATGTCTCATGTCAACGTAAAGTGCTTGAAATATGCCCGTCGGTTATTGCACCGCTAATTTCGCTCTAACGTTTCATCCTAGTATCTAAGCCGTCTGGCTGTTATTAGTCTTCTACTCGTAATAAAAGCAGATCGTACACTGCGAACATGTTCCAAAATAGTTATAATTCTGAACATGTTTACGATACACACTGCAAATTCATTCACCTCTGTTGGTTTGTAAACAAGCGAGTAGGCGCAACTTTTGCAACCGCCTACATGGTTCATTTTAGTCCGAAAATGGACCCTTCTGAAATAAAATACATAGCATGTGGAAATGGCTATAAAAAATCAGGCTCTCGAGATAGACCAGAATATGTCTAGCCGCGCGTAAATGTTTTATAAGTACTGTAAATAAGATCAATGGGCAGTTCATTCACGTTAGTACATCTACCACACATTAATCCCGGGATGCGGTTTACTTACATCCGGTAGTTCGCAATATGTTACGCCAAATCTGGGACACGTTATTATGTGTTCTATTTAATGTTCATGGTTTACCAATCATTTTACTTATGCAAGTAGATATAATATGTTTCCTGAAAACACCGCTTACCCACCGTGATTCAACTTTTTTTTATATTTCATAATGTGTCATACAGTCAATTTTGTCGCAGTCTGCCTATTGCTCTACTCGCTAATCTTTGCCCGGCGCAATGCCAAATTGTATGATTTACAGATTCGGAACGCAACAGGCGCCACTTTCATAAACCGAGAACGCCAACGTTTTTCAAACTGTGTCAAATGCTATTATTATGACAGTTGCGAGTAGTAGATAATTGGTTATTTGTGTTAGTGATCATTTTAATATAAAAACGTGCTAGAGACACTTTGGCGCAAGTTGCAGCCAAAACTCAGAGCTGAGTAAACAGTGCATTCAGGTGAAACCGAGAAATTAGTTTTCTTACTTCAAATATTTAGCCAACTTGTCTAACTCGTACGCTTGAAATATAGGCCAAGCAGTATACTGGAACATCTGCAACAGTTGGCGCCAGAATACCTAGAGACTCTTCGGTTAAAATAGCGTTAAAACATTAAGCAAGAAAAAATAAAAATTTTAAAATACGAACTCATTTGCATTTTTTTCAAGCTCATGCTTTACTTCTTTACTGTATAGTTCAAGCATTTCGTTTATTTTTGCAACTCTTGCAGCGAAACTATTCGTAAAGAAGGAATGATAAATTAGCCTGTGAATCAGACTATCCACACACAGATCACGTAAAAAGTCTAGAAAAGACTTCTTTTTGTGCGTTAGTGCGACTAAAGGCAATATCCTAGATGATTTCCATGGCAAATAGGGCACTCACGTGGTCACAATGAGTCAGACCTCTCAACGACGACGTAGCACAGTACAGAGAACTACAGAAGAACCAAACTTACTATTCACAATTCAAAATAAATACAACATCAAGTTTTTTTTTTTTACTTAGCCTACATTGCTGTGCAAAGGCCTCCCCAAATCCTTCCAGGCAACCTTTTCCAGAGCCACCTTTTTTTATTGTGTTTCCGGGGTGGAAAATGCTCATGGATGTCCTCCGCCCTGGGGTGGGCGGAGGGATCTGTCAGACTCTTACTGACTAAAAACCACCCCGGTGTTCCATCTCACGTCGCGGGAACGTACGACCCTTCCACAACCCCCGACTGTTCTGGAGCCACCTTGATCCAACCCTTGCGGTACGCGTCCAGGTCGCCTCGCCACCTCGTCGTCCATCCTCAGGCACCCACCACGTGGGAAACTAACTAATTTTAAACTCTATTTCTTCGTTAATTGATGTTTGTCCTTTCCCCATCTTCTTCAAATCTGCACTCTATCTAGCTTGCTAAACATTCTCTCTCAGAGTTACAGTACAAACTTCGGTTAATTACAAACTGCGTTTGCCATAAAATTATCATAATTGTCTTCCTACGCATTTCACACTCAAGCAATCAATAAAATCAAACCAATCTAACTGTGACAGATTTATAGAGTAGCTTACCGATTGAGAAAATATTTGGAGGAAACTTTTTCGTTTCTAACGTAGTCTTACACGCAGTTGCGCTTCTGTTTCTCTTCAGTTTACATTCGCAGTGCATCTAGTTGTTAGCGAAGCAGACGGCGCCTATCAATTTCACCAATCAGTCAGATTGATGGCGCGCGATTTATCAACGGGATCTCATGTCGACAAACGAGAAATGGAGCACTAATCAAAATAAAAAATAAACCAATCAGACTTAATCGGCGCGGGTTTTTAGAATAAGGATGTTTTTTAAGTAGAGATATTTCCATTTTAGATTCCATTCAGTTTTTGCTTTCAGATTAGGTAACAATTATCTTCTTGCTAACGCTAATCCTGCTGCCTGGGTCTAGTTGTTTCCTGCAATTATTTTTTTCTTCTCTTCGATTGGTTTTGTTGGGTAAATAAATGAACATCTCCAGGGTTAAAGTGGCTGGCTTTGGTCAGCAAACAGCTTGTGCCGTCATAATATAGCATAATCAGCTTATAATGTTCCCACTGTTGGCACATAGGCCTCCTCTCTTTGAGTGAGTGTGAGTTGCAATCTATCACGCGGACCCAGTGCGGGTTGGTAGATATCACATGTCATCGAATTTTTGGTTCTAGACATGCCGGTTTCCTTCACCTTCAGTAGTGATGAAATTATTTACACAAACTGAAGTTCCTGCCTGCGTTCAAAGCCACGATCGTCGTAAGTAAGTCGGGGCCATTATTACCACTGGGCCACCACTACCACTGGGCCACCACTACTCCTCCTTGAGTCATCAGCTATAATATATTTTTCACTTCTCATGCTCTAAAAGTCCGTCTTTATGTTGTGCTTAGGCGACATAAAATCGCTTTTTATGTTCTAGTGCATAAAGTAATTTTTTTTTCTAAGACTAAAGTAATCAGGCCCAACAGCCACACGCACAATAAAACTTCGCAGATTAAAGTCGTGATTTATCTCATTTTCTTTAATTTATACCACTTCCGTGTTTTCTATCGTTAATTTAATAAAATCAGGTATAATAGTTGTCATTTATTATTTAAAAAGGCAAAGAAACGTTTTCATTTTATGGCAGTATGAAGTACCCAAGTCGAATGACAAATGTTGAAAATAAAAAAAAATAAAAAACATTTAAAAAGTTTCGTGGCGGTATTATCTGTGGTGGCGGAAATTAGCTATGGATGCAACATTTTTGATTAATTATGTCATTGAATTATGTACTGTATACTTTATGCCTGTTTCATTTTCTCGCAATCGAAGTGAAAAGCAGAGTGTATAACTCAGGCATAAACGAGCCATTTTACCCCTCGACTTAACTATCCACCCTCGCCTGCGGCTCGGGTGGATATAAACGTCTCGGGGTGAAATAGCTTCTTTTATGCCTTAGTTGTACAATCTACTATACAGGGTGTTACGGAAAGGGTATATCAATACAAACGGGTTGAAGTGTGTATCTGGTCTAGAATCTCTGTACAAAATTTCAGCTCAAAAGCAGTATCTTTGAAAATGCTTAATATTTTTTTTATTTCGATAGTTTATTAAATTGAAAGTTGAAATCATAACAAATGTGTCATCGCACTACGAGGGTCATTATCTGTAGTATGTCTGTGCGCCTAGTACACGCACATCACGCCGCCGCGCGCCAGTGCAGCGCCGTGATGTCGAAATAAAAAAATATTAAGCATTTTCAAAGTTAATGCTTTGGAGCTGAAATTTTGTACAGAGATTCTAGACCAGATACACTCTTCAACCCGTTTGTATTGATATACCCTTTCCGTAACACCCCGTATAATTATGCAGGACAGCAGTACTGTTCCTCTTCGTCGTGTCGATGATTCTAATATTCAAGTACTTGAAGTATGCTTTGTATTTTAGGTTGAAAAATCTATATAGGTTATACAGACTACCTAGTAACAGTAACGCTAAAATATTTTTTAATGAAATGAATATTTATGCACTGTCCATGTACCAATCAATTTTGCAAAAAAAAAATGCAAATACACTGGGCCGCAAAGAAAGCGGGTCGGTAACAAAAATCTCAATAACATCCAAAATATTGGACTAACTTTATGAAATAAAGACTGTTTTATAACAGCACCTAAATCAATGTCATAAAATTTTAAGATTATGAAGTTTATTTTGAATAGGATTAAGTTAAGTAAAAATTACCATTTTCACTATTTTGAAAAATGTGATGCAGTATCAAATATGCAAATTTTACACATTTTAGTATTTTGTATTGCCACCACGAGCTGTTAATACAGCTGTTATATGGTTTGGCATACTTTCCGCCAGATTTCTGAGCCGATGCCGAGGAATATTCTCCCATTCCTCTATCAGTGCTTCTTTGTGTTCACGAAGCGTGATTGGAGAGGAACTTCGCTGGCGTACACGTCGTCCCAGTTCGTCCCAGGACTGCTCGATGGAGTCTGGGCAGCATGCTGGCCACTCCATGCGTGTGATAGCGACATCTTCAAGGTAGACAAACACTATCCGAGCTGTATGGGGACGAGTGTTATCTTGCATAAAGATGGCGTTCTCGCCCATATTAACTAAAAATGGGCCAACATACTCATTTAAGATTTCATTCACGTATCTTTCTGCAGTTAAAGTGCCATTTTCTATTACCACTAGCACGGTGCGGCTTTCGGAAGAAATTCCAGCCCACACGTGTATGGAGCCTCCGCCGCAAGCCGTATCTCTTCACTTTCTCTTCAATGCAAGCTTGGTTATAGCGCTCTCCTGGTCTTCTGTAGGCGCTTTGCCTCCTATCGTGCGTGTATAGTATGAACCTTGACACGTCCGAAAACATTACTCTTGACCAGGTCCAGAGTCCAATTCATGTGTTCTCTAGCATAACTCGGCCTTTAATTTCGATGCTGCCTTTCGAGTTTTGGACCATTTGCAGGTCTAAATGGCTTCAAGTTTGCTTCAGCAAGAGGTCGCCTCACTGTACATGTGCTCAGATTGCTCCCTCCAGCACGTAGATGGTGATTTTTGACTTCAACAGCAGTTTAAAATCGATTTCTCAAAATTGTTGACACCATATATCGATCGTCGACTGCGAATATTGGATCCAGTCTCTTCAAATCGCTGGAGCACTCTTTGAAGAGTTTATAGCGACACACCAACAGTTCTCGCTGTATAACGCTGATTGCGCTCGTCTTCAAGTATTGTCAGAATTCTGCGACACTCTTCAAGGGTTAGTGACATGTTTTTAATTGAATTTGATCAGAATAATGAATTTCTGCACAAGAATGCGATATTTATAAACAGGAACATAAGTAAAACGAATGGGTTCAAAGTTGTTAAAATTTAAAAAATCGTCTTAATTTCTTATTTATGGTTTTTAATATAATCACCAAAAATAAATAAAAAGGTTTTACTTCTTCCTTTATTTTTAATAAAATAAACTTTAATTTAGTTTTATTTTAAAAGGATCGCTCAATTATTTTAAAAGTTATCGCATTTTTTGTACGACACGCTTTCTTTGCGGCCCCGTGTATTTTATTTCTAGACTTTAATTAGACCGGAAAATGTCAAGAAAATGAACCAGTCCAATCAATTTTGAGATGTTGTATGACGTACATATTTCATAAAAGAAGAGGATACAGCTTTTTTAAGAATTTATAGCTAATCTAGTATTTACTATATCAATCTAATACAATAAAACATCTGTTAGTAATTCGAAAAGAAACGCATAGTTTGAGTCATGATTTTTGTAAGGCGGGTACCGCGACTGCACTGGAGATGCAGACAAAATAGCCTTTGTCTTCATTCTCTTGCCCTTTTTTTGTGGATGGGAAATCATCAAATGACTCCTCCCGCTCTGGGTGGAGCGAAAGGGAGTGTCAGACTCTTTACTGACTAAAACCCACCCGTGTTCCTTCCTTAGCCCTTTATGTTCCGGGGCAGCGGTAACCCTTTCGGACAATCCCGCTGACCATTCTTTTGCCCTTAAGCCAATTTATTTAGGGGTTGACACGTCGTCATCTCGGTAGTCATTCATAATCAAAACTTTCCATACGTCATTTTCCTCACTCGTCCGCGGTCCGCATTACAAGTGACAACCGATTTCCACTGAACTTTTCGGTCACCGGTGCCACTTTCAGACTTCCTGTTATATAGTCAGTTCTTATTCTATCCAATCGTCTAACACCACACATCCCCCTTAGCATTCTCAGATAAGAATGCAATGAGGGTTGCAAATGCATCCAAATGAGATCATCTGCATGCAATTGTATTTCATTCATCCCTTTTGTGGCCCAACATTCTGATCTAAGTACCTATACAATTCAAAAGGTCTCAACATTATTTTATAAATCCATGCTGGAGTCGCAGATAATTCCCGTGACCTGCCGCCAAGTCATCTAAATTCTATGCAATTGCAAGAGTTAACCGACATACCGAAAGTCGGAAAAAAAACGCATCTGTTAAAGAGTTCAGTTCCTGGACCCATAGGTCCAGAACTGGACTCTTTAGCAGCTTTATACAGCTAGCTATTATATACAGTGAAACTACTTCTTGAATACTACCCCTCCCGCCCCTTTCTGTAACAAACAACTTCTTTATTTCTTAAAAATATTTATAATCTGTTGAAAATATACGTACACCTAGTGGTAATTTCAATTCAACATTAATAGGTAAATGTATACCTGTTTCAAACTCAAACTCAAAGCATTTATTTCAATTAAACCATTACAGGCACTTTTGAATTATCAAAATTAAGTAGTCGTCGGTCAGTTAGTCAGAAAGTTGAAGCTAGTCGCACATTCCAAAGCGTAGATCTCTATGGAGAAGAACGGGCAAGAAACTCCATGGACACTCTTTTAAATCAAGATATTACAAAATCCTGGGTACATTATTCTTGTTGCTTCTATATGTGAGTACAATGTAAAAAACACACAAATGAAGAAACAATACAAGAAATAAGATTAAAAATAAGCCTTGGCAGTTAAGAGATGACCAGTCTCAACCGACGGCGTCCGTTCACGAACATGACGCATGGATCAGCACCATCCAGCTCAACCATTTTGTAGGGAACCGAATGATCCAACACACGCGCCACCATCAGTGAGACATTTAAGTGAGCATGACACATTCTCAACTGCCATGCTCTTTCAAGTCAACATCAAAAAATCATAATAAACGAATCCATGGTTCTTACATTTACAAAATTGAAAAAATGCTTCTAAATGATACAAAACTATAGATTGCAATTTATTTAAGAGATGAATAAAATTTTTAATACCAAACAGGAAAAGGTGTTTAGTAGTCAACAACTAAACAATTAAACAATAGTACAACAACAGTAGTAGTAATTAAACAACAGTATTAAACAATTAAAACATGATTGAATAAAATAAAAATAAATATTAAGATCGTAATGTCAGAAACACTAAAAAAGAAAAAGGGAAGCACCTCCTCCAAATATTGAAATTGTAACTAGTGAGCTCAAGGGCCTGTGGAGCAGGACCAGCATTTAGCCAAGCATTTTTATCTGCGATATAATCATCCAACTTATAATATGCTTGTCTACATAGTGTGCGTTTAATGCATGTTTTGAATTTCTTCTCATTTAGTTGAAGAATATCGAGTGGTATTTTATTATAACATTTTACACAGTAACCCATAAAAGAAGTTTTTACTTTAGACAATCTGAAACGCGGTTGATCTAATTTGTTCCTATTTCTTGTGTTAAAATTATGCCTGTCACTTATCTTACTAAAAAGATGTAGATTTTTTCGAACGTACATAATGTTTTCATATATACCTATATTGACAAGGAACCGTCATGATGTTAATTTTTTTAAACAGTTCCCTTAGAGAATCACGCCTGCTGAGCTTGTATATGGCTCTGACAGCCCTCTTCTGCAGGATGAAGATAGAATCAATATCTGCAGCCCGTCCCCACAACAAAATACCGTAAGACATGATGCTATGAAAGTAACTAAAATAGACCAGTCTCGCGGTATCCACGTCTGTTAATTGGCGGATTTTCCAAACAGCGTAAGCGGCTGAACTTAGCCGCCCTGCAAGAGATGTTAAGTGCGGACCCCACTGCAGCTTTGAGTCAAGCGTAATCCCCAGGAAAACTGTATTTTCGACGAAATCAAGTATTTCCTTATTCAATACAACATGACATTCACTACTTCTAACATTTGGTAAAACGAATCTAATGCATTTAGTTTTTTTTTTTCATTTAATACCTAATTATTTACAGTAAACCAATTATGAACCAAAAGCATAGCGTTATTTACGTCATCAAGCTCCTGTGCACGTCAGCTTACTTTAAAAGTCAGAGATGTGTCATCAGCAAATAACACCATTTGTGATCGGTTTATCAGTAAATGAGGTAAATCATTTATGTTTATTTGGTCATTCGTCTGCTCTTCCGTCATATGCTTGTTCAACACCTACTAATCGCGAATATTTATTAATTTCACGTACAGCAACGCATATGCTGGTATTCCCAGGATACAACATGATCATAATTATGTATTTTACCGCCAATTTATAGGTACTATCCTTATCCAGGTGCATACATAGACAAACCTACAGGGAGTATAATATAGTATATTATTCTCTTAAAAAAGTGCCTATTTATAATTACTAATGGAAATTAAAAACCCATACCTAGGTAATAGGACGCCGTCGGTTGAGACTGGTCATCTCTTAACTGCCAAGGCTTATTTTTAATCTTATTTCTTGTATTGTTTCTTCATTTGTGTGTTTTTTTTTACATTGTTCTCACATACAGGGTGTTACAGAAAGGGTATATCAATACAAACGGGTTGAAGAGTGTATCTGGTCTAGAATCTCTGTACAAAATTTCAGCTCAAAAGCATTAACTTTGAAAATGCTTAATATTTTTTTATTTCGACATCACGGCGCTGCACTGGCGCGCGGCGGCGTGATGTGCGTGTACTAGGCGCACAGACACACTACAGATAATGCATAATGACCCTCCTAGTGCGGTGACACGTTTTTTATGATTTCAGTTTAATAAACTATCGAAATAAAAACATATTAAGCATTTTCAAAGTTACTGCTTTTGAGCTGAAATTTTGTACAGAGATTCTAGACCAGATACACTCTTCAACCTGTTTGTATTGATATACCCTTTCTGTAACACCCTGTATAGAAGCAACAAGAATAATGTACTCAGGATTTTGTAATATCTTGATTTAAAAGAGTGTCCATGGAGTTTCTTGCCCGTTCTTCTCCATAGAGATCTACGCTTTGGAATGGGCGACTAGCTTCAACTTTCTGACTAACTGACCGACCACTTAATTTTGACAATTCAAAAGTACCTGTATTGGTTTAATTGAAATAAATGCTTTGAGTTTGAGTTTGAATAATTTCAGGAATAAGGGAAAAATATGCTAGGTACATCATACATTTGAGCATCAAAAACATCATTGTATTAGTGCAGTTTTTGACTACACGCTTCGCAAACAAAAATATCGTGAGGAAAACTGAACCGAAAGGTCTGAAATCACCGCAACCATAGCCAAGTCGTAATAAATATGTAGCTACCTACTCGTTCTTTAGCTCTGTTTCATCCAAATATTTCCCAATTTTGATGTGATTGGCTTCCAACCATCTGCCTTCTAAAATCTAGTTAGGCAAAAACGTCATATCCTGAGGTAAGGCCGATTATCACACTTTTGGGCACACTAGCCTGCATCGTTGGGTCAGCAGCAAGTGCTACTGCTGAGAATTCATCTAAAGTTTCTCAGCAGCGTGGAGTCTGGATTTGTGCGCGGTTGATGACGATGAGCTCGCCCCTATTACACGGGACTTAAAAATAACTGGCGAAATTTGGGTGTACTATAGGTACACCGCTGCCTAACCTTTCAGGGAATATATGCGTGATGTTATGTGATATGTAACGCCTTAACTACTTTTCCGGATAACCACCGAATGAAAGTACTTTCAAGGCACGAAAGGGTTCCGTTTTACGTACTAGCACAGATAATATAATAGCGTACTGGCTACAGAAAATGCTCGCCTTGAAGATCAAAGTGTACTACGAGTACCAAGATTTATGTTATGAAAAGCTGAGTGCTCTTTTCATTTTCCTCTGAACAAACAAACATACTTATCTTGTACTTAATCTTCCAGCACGTTTCCAGGCCTTTGTTATGATGAATCAACCTGTCAAGACTTGGAAAAGCACAAATTGCTCTAATTATACTCGAGACTCTAATTTAATTAACCAAATTGAAACAAAGGCGTCTGTGTAGCCAGTCTCCAATAAAAATCCCCTGAAAATCCTCTAAAATAAAAATGCATAGGTATTGGTTTAGTGATTTATGAATAATACTTTTTAGGGTGTAGTTTAACTGTTTTAAACTAAGCTCTTTGTCTGCCAAAGATAAAGTGTCGATACATAAAATATATTTATCGCAAATCTAGGACGTATTCAAATTCTCAAGCCCTGTCTAGGCGCCACAACAATAATAAAAATAATTTTACTACAGAACACATATATTTATAACTCACTCTCATATTTTCAGGGAGAATTGCTAGTCACCGTCAGAATTATTACATTTAATTTCTGTTCTTATCTAAAAACATGTCGTCGAAGAATTTATACACAAAACAGATGCTTTGGGGCTTTGACATAATATATATTTTCAGGCTGTTCTTATTAACTAAATTGTTTAATTACAAGATTTATGGTGATCGTTATAGTTTTGATTATTTACTTTGTCGAATTTAAATACCAGTGATTTGGCATATAATGCAACCCAGTTGTATGAGCAGTAAATATTAAGAGGCGAGTACACAACGTGCAGAAATAAACACAGACTCTGCACCTCCTCCTATTTGTATGAGATAGGTACAATTATAAAACAAGTGACTGCTTTCTTAGCTGGCCTCTCGAGCCCGACCCATCAATGTCATGGTGGAGTCCCCGCGACCCATTTCCACAAAAACCGCTCAGCCACCGGCCATTCACCCAATGATCTCATCGCCCCAGAATAAAAATTCACTCGTTTAGACCAATTGACTTTGTTTATGGAACGCTTTCTCAGGCGAAACATGCTCTAGTTTTGTTTAGGTAACGTTCACGTCTGAAATCCTTCCGCGTATGTTTTACTTTGCGCGGCTGTAAACCATAGTGCGCTGAGGTGCAGCTGAGGCAAGCGCGTGCGCTGAATAAATGCCACCCAAAGTCATAATTTTAAATAAGGTACTGTCTTTTCTTGCATTCATTGCTTTGGTGGTCGGTTAATCTTATTCAGGTCCACACTAAGGACCTATAGGGAGGGGGTAATAAATGTGTTTTTCACTTCTCATGCTCTAAAAGTCCGTCTTTATGTTGTGCTTAGGCGACATAAAATCGCTTTTTATGTTCTAGTGCATAAAGTATTTTTTTTTTCTAAGACTAAAGTAATCAGGCCCAACAGCCACACGCACAATAAAACTTCGCAGATTAAAGTCGTGATTTATTTCATTTTCTTTAATTTATACCACTTCCGTGTTTTCTATCGTTAATTTAATAAAATCAGGTAAAATAGTTGTCATTATTTAAAAAGGCAAAGAAACGTTTTCATTTTTTGGCAGTATGAAGTACCCAAGTCGCATGACAAATGTTGAAAATTAAAAAAAAAACTTTTAAAAAGTTTCGTGGCGGTATTATCTGTGGTGGCGGGAATTAGCTATGGATGCAACATTTGTGATTAATTATGTACTGTTTACTTTATGCCTGTTTCATTTTCTCGCAATCGAAGTGAAAAGCAGAGTGTATAACTCAGGCATAAACGAGCCATTTTACCCCTCGACTTGACTATCCACCCTCGCCTGCGGCTCGGGTGGATATAAACGTCTCGGGATAAAATAGCTTCTTTTATGCCTTAGTTGTACAATCTACTATTTGCAATAGATACCTACTTATCCACACCCGATGATGGAATAAAACTGCAGGAAATAACTTTTATTTTTTAATTGAGGAAATCGCACTACACATTTTAAGTGAAAACATTTCTTTCTGACGCATACCAGCTACCGTCAGACTTCCTGAATAAAATATGAATTCAAACTCCACCGGCGAATAAAGTTTTAGGAAATGCATATGCATAAAGAAACCTGGAATAAAGGTGCGCTAACATGCCAAATATAATCAATGATGGTTAGATATTCCTTCTATGTCTTGTAGTCTACGGTCTAACACGCGGCCTGTCTATCGGTACCTTTCATCAAACTTATACAGCCGCTTAATATGGCATGCAGCGTGGGCCAGAATTCAACGCAGTGCCAAAACTTTTCAACGCCCCATTGTCTCCCAGTGATAACAATGAACGAATGAATTTTGATAGATTGATTTTCTTGGATAAAATATTCATTTTTGTAATCGATGACAGTGATAAATAATTGTTTTTGGATTTTTTACGACACAATCTGGGTTTGGGCACTGACATCATATGCGTTTAGCGCTGATTTGTATAAATTGACATGGTTTTGACGGAAAACTTTCAGTAAACTTATTTTGCTTTTGGCGATCCTACACAATTTCTGCATTCGTAGTACTTTCGATTATTTCTTAGGGAGGATGTCCAGCAGTGGAAGTCATTTTGCTGATGATGAGTCTATCAGGTTCATGCCACAACAATGTGGATCCTAAAAGTTAATTAAAACCACGAACTAATGACCAGAGTGCAACATTAAGCGCCCCGCAGTCTGCTAGATGAGGTTACAAATTATTTCCTAAGTTCGTAGACTCGCGCAAACGCCTAATGTACACAGAGTAGCCTGTCAAAACAGAAACACCTAAGGCTTTTAGCAGATTGTAAAATTATACACATGAGTAGGTAGGTTGGCATATACCTTTAGACGGTCATAACATACACGCACAGTCACTTATTTCAACATGCTAATTAGAGGTATTAATTAGGATAATAAGTTCTAATTAGTCGCTGGTAGTGATATCATGAGGTTCACACTTCATTTTAAAGGAGAACTTTCGAGTTTATTGCTGGTACGTCATAATTACAATTACCTACTGTTCATCAAAGATCTACAATATTGGGATAGCCAACTTAGTCAGACATCGACCCGGCGACTCCATTTCTTGTCGAATTTTCGGGTCCGTGGCTTAGGCCCCCAGTGGTCGACGCCCCCGATTCGATTACTTTAATATCTTCTTTTTTATTGTGCTTTTTCACTTAGTACAGTAAATGAGAAAAGCGTTTCACCATTATAATAAAGTATTTTTCCTTGCTAAACAAAAGTTATCTATCAAATAGCAGAGAGAATAGATCGCCACTTAACCTTATCCTTACACACCTTTTCCCTATTAAAAGCATATTTATTATGTACAAACATCCAAAAAAACAAGACTTTTATAAAATGTTGTTAATATACATTTATAATAAATTACCATTATGGAAATTTTATGTTTCAACTTTAACCAACTCGTCAACTAACTGAGCCAATAAAAGTCCGTCTTTTTGTCCACAAAAATATCTATCTCTTTCATACCAGAGTCAAGTTATTGAATACTGCAATATGCAACAGATAAGAAAGTTTAGTGTGTCATCTCACAATGACGAGGGAAGGACCTTCGCGAGGGCTCGTGCGAAATAATTACAATATAGTTAAAAATAGACTTGGTGAAAAAATGTTTGTGCCTAACAGTACATTTGATCAAAAATTGCTTTTAATTAAATTAATCGAATCGGGGGCGTCGGCCACAGGTGCCTCGACCACTGGGGGCCTAAGCCACGGACCCGAATTTTCTGCATAGGCAGATGCTAGGTGTACAATGGGATCTTGCAATGTGAATTTATTGTTTCTATGCAGAAATCAAACGCTCCCTTCAGCAAAGAGGAATGCTCTATCGATATCCCATTTAGGTCATCAAAAATCGACTACAAATAGGGCTTCCAGTACCGGTATCCCCGTATTGGCTAATACCGGTATTGAAAGCCCAATACCGGTATCCCCGTATTGGCTAATACCGGTATTGAAAGCCCTAACTACAAACGAGTATTAATAAATTCATGACTCACTACAACACTTCCGCCTACAAACTCCCATGGCATTGGAGGACGAAAAGCCGACTGATTTTATGAAGCTGAACAAATATTATGTCTTTTTTTATACAAATCATAACGTGATGTCACTAAGTTCACGCTGTATGGAGACGACGAAGACGATTAATCTGTCTGTAGGCCGTCACTGACCCAATACTCGGAGTTGCTAAAGTAAATACATACTTACATTGTTGTATTTACTTGCAGGAGAATATTAGCAATGAAAATTAACCTTCGCCTTGAAACAATGTAAGCTCCATACAAACTCCCAATAAACGTGTTTATGGAAACTTTGTTGTGAATTTTCATGTTTACGTTTGAGGCACGCACCACACGCACAGGCGCGAGTTAGTCACTTGTGTCTTTTTAGATAAACTTCTGCGTTTACGTTTGTTGTCAGAGCAAACAATCTGCTGTAAATTACACGTTGTTCATAAGCTTCCTTTGTGTTTTGGCGTTTAGTAAAACCAAATGACAGTGTTTAACAGAAATCCCAAGCAACTTGTTTTCAAGAGCAGTATCTAATTGTATAAGGCAAAGTAAGCGAAGGTAGTCATAATCGGTGGCACAGAGAAAGCTCTGTGGCTTTTGTGAAAGCGTAATTGTTCTCGAAACCTCATGAAAATCACACAGTGCAATCATTTTCACATTTGGAGTTCGAATGAATAATCGAGAAAATATAATGTCAAAAGTATTTTTTTGGGGTTTAAGTAAACTGAGAAACCAGTTCATACATGTATGAAGCAGTTGGCGTTTGGAACCAAATAAATGTTTTTTTGCAATAGAATTATACCTTTTGTGTAAAGGAAGATGGCATGGCCTAAAAGGAAGTAAGTGCATATGCGATAACTAATAGAGATGAATGAAAGGAAAATCTATGTTGAGGTCTCCAAACAAAGTTGGAGCGAGGGTTGATGGTGAGTCAAACTACCTCGGGAGAATATTGGTACATATGTTCCTCTAGCCACGAAATGGCAGCAGCTAGCCTCATGAAGTTTTTTTCATAGGCAGAGGAAAATAAAGGGCTATGGTGATTACAAGTGATGCTGCTTATTTTGTTTTATATTTTTATGATTGTGTTTAGTTTAGTTTGTGATCTTCCTGTGCGAGTCACAATTAATACTTTTTCTTTCTTTATTCATTGTAAGAAGATTTTTTTTTATTTTGTTGCAAATAAGACGCACATTATAAAATTAACGCAGCCAAAAGCCTAGTACCTATTTGACAAAAAATAAAAAAGTTAAAAGCCTTACAACATTGTCAATTGCTCGAGAACGCAGTAAGTTCATTAACTTCCGTTCATCTATTAACAACTCCGTTGTTTTTGAAACAATTTCCATTTCATCTTTTTTTCTCCATAACATGTGCAGGAAACTTGATGTGTTCATAAACAGCATCCAGAAACGCAACATGACTCACTAATGCTAGGAAATGGACGACACAGATATTCACAGAGCTTTACATGATGTACACAAGATTTATAACGTTTTCCTAACACTTCGGAGGAAACTAAACAAGAAGAAATTCCTTGAGAACAAGGAAAAATTACTAGGTACAAGCTAGCATAAGCGGTGAATAATTTTCCCACTGCTCAAAAACCGACCTCTCTGGGAGAGAGAATGGGATATTTAATATGTGGTAGGCCCGCATTATATCACGGTGCGGGTTGGTAAATGTCACGTCTTCGAATTTTTGGTTCTGGGATATTCCGGTTTCCTCACGATGTTTTCCTTCACCATTTTGAGAGCAGTGGTGATGAAATTAACTACACAAACTCCATGATCTACAACAAGTAAGTCGAGGGCCACCACTGTTCAAGCTAAATCACCTTTAATTCCTATAAATTGTTTTACAATAACGTGTCTGTTCGTAAAAACAAACTGCGGTCCTCAGCTATCCTTCTTCCAAGCTCATCGTCACCGTTCGTGTACCTATTGACATTTTTGTAATTCATTTTTTTTGTTGACATTGATTTCAATTATTTTTTATTATATTATGAAATGTGTGATTCTTTATATTTGTTTTTTTTTTATTGTCCAGCCTTGTTTTATTTTATTATAGAGACTTGGTTGGCTTGATTACTAAATTACAAACATTTGTACATCCTCTGGCTTAACATAGCGAATTCTTTTTTATCTTTATCTTCTTCCGCCCCTGGTCCTGCTAATTGGGGTCAAATCTCCTCACTTTTCTGCGCCAAGTTATTCTGTCTTGGGTTGTCGGTTCAGGCAATTGGGCTTTTTTGAGGTCTCTTTTTATATTTGACCACCAGGTCAATGACGGGCAGCCTCTGCCTCTCTTTTGCTCTAGCAGATTTAGTACAATTTGTACCACATGATCTTCATTGCGTCTTTTAATGTGTCCATACCATCTGAGGTGGTTTTCGGTAATTTTGTCAGTCATGATCGGTGCGACTTTAAAGCTGCCTCGTATGTTTTCAGTACGGTTTTTTATTATCTTTGTATACCATAATTATTTTACCTATGCTATGCTCAATAAAATGGCATTAACCTTCTAACCGTTCGGAATTTTGAAAACCCAAGATCAGCTGTAGGTGGAAGACTACTATAACTACTTACAAACATATTGTATGGAAGGTCAAATTCGTAGAACACATGGAAAATATTTTGCTAGAACTGAAACTAAAACAAGATGCACTGTTTCGCTTTTCTCGGAAATCAATTGAACGTTCGTTCATGATTTACTTACAGCGATAATCTTGATGCTTCATGTGCTTTAGTACTTTTGATGTCCAGTGATATTTGTTTTTGTGTTGAATTATTTACCTTTTTTTTTAATGGAAAAAGGAGTAGATTTTTGAAACAAATAGAAAACAACGTCTTCACAGGATTTCCACTGAAGGCGTTGTTTTCTATTTGTATCAATTTAATTTTAAATTACTAAGCCTCCGCTGTCCGTCCGTCCGTCCGGCTGTCTGTCAACGAGCTGTATCTTATGAACCGTAATAGGTAGACAGTTGAAATCATGTGTGTATTTATATTGCTACCATAACAACAAATATTAAAATAAAAACGCCAAAAAAATACACGTGTCTTGTATGGACAAGACACGTGTTTTTTTTTGGCGTTTTTTGCCTTGTGTTTCGAAATCCTTCGACCCCTTCGTGGCCGCTTTTTTATGCACTTTTCACCCTCTCACGCAAAAAGATAAGAAAAGTCCCAGCCCATCGTAGACAGGCAGTGGGCTAAGGTTACTAGGTATAGTTGCGTCTCAATACCAGTTCCTACGCCTACCTTATCTAGTCCACCCCATTTGCCTAGGTGACTTTCAATAGGCTCCAATCAAGAACCAATATCCTCAGCTCATAATTGACTTACAAATTACAACGAATGAATACTCAAAACTATTTAAATAATCAAGTATAGGTAGGTTGTTGACCATTTAGTTCTTAATGTAAACCGACAAATTACCAACTGTTAATGCTTGAGTAATTACACGATACCTGCAACTTTTCTCGATCAGTTCAGTTACAAGCAATTTGTTGTTAAAACCGTCTTAATTTGAAGTAATCACTACGTTTTGACAGTTTATGTTAGCAAGACCATTTGCAAATCATTATGTTGGTGAGTTAGGTGTGAGAGACGAGGTGTTCGTTGTGCAACAAACCTGCGCCCGACGTTGGTCGTTGCATGCATAATGCCGTCCACAAATTACCAATTACCACCTGTTACGTAAGACAGGCTTGCATACAACTTACACTGAGTCCTTTCTGTTGACTGTTTGTTTGATTTTAACGCTAAATGTGGATTTGTATTTGTAAATGCAACTGAATGGTGTGACAGCGGCGCGCAGTTATGTGTTTTGTATGAACTATACTGGTCTATGGTAGTATCAGTCTCTATCTGTGGACATCTTACTTACGTATTCTGTCCACATTTACCCAATAGTCACTACAAGTTTGGAATAAGCAAGCGTCCTCTTTCTATCCACGTCACTTTTTCCGGTCTCACGCATCCACTATCTCCTACGATCATTTCCTGTCCTTCTCTCGATTACTACAGGAATGCTGCCTTGAACACCTTTGCCAAATATCCTGAACCTACCTACAAAATGTTGACCTTGTTTTCATTAAACTTGATTATCTGTCAAGTCAAATAGCGTAGTAATATTAAACCCAAATTTTTAATTTGCTAGATCAAAATGACAGCTACTTAAATATACTAAATAATTTCATGTTGACAAAAAAATTCGATCGCAGCTGTCAGACTAAAAAGTCCCAAATTAAAAATCAAAGTTTAAGATATTCGCACAAAAATTATCTCTACATGCAATCCTAGCTATGCCCTAGATCTTTCGCGAACTTTTCTTCAGAAAAAAATAAGTAGTTACCTATCATATAAGTACCTACCCACGTTAATTTATTATGCAGGCCTGTAAAGGTATGATTCCGATCTCGGCAGCACGCAGCAGTGTTGCCGCGGCAGTGCGGTCGCAGCACTATTGGTCCTCATACATTTTCTATAGGTTCATATGAGATTACTTTCCGAGCACGGCAGTAATGCTGCGCGACATTCCTAATAGAGAATATATGGGGACCAGCAGTGCTGCGGCAGCACTGCTGCGTGCTGCCGAGATCGGAATCATACCTTAACGCTTGATTTGCAGATAATATCGGCATTATTAATAATTTGCAATTCGAGTCAGAGAACATCAGATGAGATCGATTTCGATTACATACAAAGCCACATGATCTGGCCGTTGTTTTAACAATTTATACTTGCGTCCATTACGGTAGTAAATTCCGAATATTATTGACTGTCAAATTTTCAGTTCCCTTAATATTTAGTATGACAGTCGCATCAAGTTTCCCCGGTAGGTAGGTACTGTTGGCCGCCTTTCCGCAGAATGATTTGCGCAGGGTCCTCTCCGGAATATTAAGCAAATTGAAATTTATCGCTTAGGAACTACTTAATGCGTGACTCAACTTCCTTCACTGGAAAAGAGCGTAGGAGACGCACCGACACCCACAGCAAACTAAAGATTCGATGTTTTCAGATACAATTTTCGATAAACGATATTGATATGTCAATCATCTATTGTGCTCCAAATTAATTCATCCGATTGACATTTGAAACAATTGAACTGATGTATTAACCTTTTCGTAAAATGTACTCTCTCTTTATTTTTCCAGATTATGCGGATAAGGATGTACAAAAGATCTCTCTTCTTCTTTTGTATTTGTGAACGTTTACCGATGCAACACAGCGTATCATTAACATTTACGTTGTCCGTTAATGCGTTTGTTTCTGAACGAGAAAGCTTATTGTGTAAGCTCATATGCGTATTAATGCATGTGCATTGATTTCAGAGGTTCTTCAGTCCGCGCGGCATTGTGTGGAGCGGCGCATTGTGTCCATGCTAATGTAATACAATTCAATGCACTCTGATGCAACCATGTCATTCATTAAGAATTACATAAGGCAAACATTCATGTGAACATTTCACAAGTTCTTTCACGGATGGCAGATAAGCTACGATAACATTCCCGGTGGAATTTAAGTCAGCAGGTATTCGGATTTAGGGCCACGTTCTTGTGTGGTCTGAGGCACGTGTCTGTTTGGAAATCATTTAAATTCAATACACGACAGCCTTCGATGTAATGGGAAGAGCCGAAATCTACGACATGGTTCACGCGGTCCATTAATCTATACTAATAATAAGCTGCAGAGTTTGTTGGTTTGAACGCGCTAATCTCTGGAACTACCAGTTGGATTTAAAAAAAATGTTTTGCTTTTGATAGCACAATTCTTGAGGACGGCTATGGGCTATTTAACATCACGATAGGGCCCTTAGGAAAAGCGCAAAAAGAAAATAAAAGGTCAAAAAGGTCGCTAACCGAAAACGAAGGAATAGTGCGGGCAGACTATAAGATGCTACGGGGTGGGTCGGGAGAACAGAAATTTCACGCGGACGAAGTCGCGAGACGAAGATAGTAAGAATATAACGAAGCAGGCAAAACATTCAAAAATTGTCCAAGCTGAATTTACGAATTAGATAGTTCATTAAAAGTTCTAGAAAATAGACATTGAAATCTAAATTGATATCCATCAGCTGATCTTGAATGATGCTCATCTGAGCTCGATACATGGAACCTCTGGAACATAATTTGGAAGTAATGGCGCGTGTAATGGTAGCATCATTGGGTGTGGGCTGAGAAGCTCGATCAACGACTCGACAAAGCAAGACATACTCCATTGAGCAAACCTAGGGAAATTAATGACTCTTTGTTTTCATAAAAACGAGGACACGATGTATGGAAAACGGTTTATTATTGCTGGTTTACGTATGAATCAATCTCGTGGGAAACAATACAACTTAGCATTCACACAAAATAGCCAGTTAATTTCATTCATTATATGCTTCCTTCTTGTATATCATTCTTAATAAATCCAACTGCTACAGCAAAATTCCTAAAGGAAAACATTGAGTTAATTCGTCTATGGTTTGTGTTCTTTACTCACAAGAACTTTGCGCTCATCCTAATGGGACCTTGGGTCAATGATCCATATGAGAGGTATCTATAATCTATATCCCTGCCCATCCTGTTTTAGATAATTATATCCTTATAATCATGTTACATAACAATTTAGCTTTGATCGACAATGGGGTCGGTAGGTGAAACTATCGCGATAAGACAACTGAAGGGCTCATTGATACAACGGCGCTAGCAGTTGATAAAGTACTAAGTGAAGAGGCTTTTATTATATACTATTAACAACTAATGATTCAACCTTAAACTAGAGCGGTGACTATGGTAATAGCTTCTTCTTTCTTCAAGCCTATGTACCTACCTATCTTCTTCGTCGTGTCGATGGCGCGACTTGAATCAAATTTTGTTGGCCTAAAACTTCGCCACATCCACGGCATCGACGTATTTATATATTAGGTTATAGTAGGTATAGCCCATGTTATAGAAGAGGACTATTACCTTGATGTAGGTAATCACGATTCCAAAACTATAAAAAGCTAGATGAACGCAGCAGTGGAAAACCACATTAATTAAATTAGACAATCAGTAAAACACGTCCCTGATGTACCTTTTTTTTTGTTTACGGGGGGAAATCTTCAAAATACGCCCGGACTTTGGGGATAAGCCCAGGGAGTGTGGGATATTTACCTCACTTAAACCAACCCGGTGGCCACCATCCGCACATGGAAGGTGCACCGATACCTCTCAAACTACCGAACCGAAACCCCGTCTGTGCAAGTCCCTGATGTACCAAGGCAATACACTATAGGCCTAAACGAATCAAGTGTCAAACGAGGTATTTATATAAATCTACCTATACCTAATGTTATCGGGTACTAATATCACTATAGTTCAATGACATTTAATTGGCCTGAAACAATGATTCCATTACAGTATAATAGTTAGATAATAATTGGCTATGCCTGCGACGATGTCTGCGCGAAAATTGTCAAGCTTCCGGGTCAAGTTAATGCCTTTGTTCGGCAGATAGTCTCTATGAGACCACCGTGCGTACATCGTGCTTATAATTATATAGTTCTTAATTTATATTTGAAAATAATTTAAAAAAAAAACATGTTCCTTATCCGATGCTAAATCTACGAACAAGCCTAACCTATTATTGTCGACTATACGTTCAATTTTGTATGACTTTTTATTGAGATTGAAGAAGTCCAAATATTAAAACAATGCACATCCAGGTAGCTAAAAGAATGCCGAAAGGGAATGTGTCGCGACCCATTCAATGTTTCTATAATTAGCTAGGGAGATGCGTGAACGACCGGCGCAGTCGCAGACGGTGAAGGCCATCCAGCGGACATCCAGTGACGAATCAATTTTAAGGCCACCATAACCGATGAACCGGCGTCAGTTCCTTCCCATGGACATATTCGCCGGTACGTCACGAGTCGCTTAATCTACCATAAATGAATACGAACAAAACAATCCAATCCACTCAATGACAACAACGAAAACCCTGCTTTTTAAACTTTTTGACATACACGTCCGTCTCCGTATACTAGTGTCGTGACGTACTTCCTACAAACGTGCGCAGAATACCAATCGTATGCACCACGCTTTAAAGCGACTGATTAGCAATTACTATGTACCAACTAATATTTTAAGATGGTGCTTGTCTACTTAAGTACCTTGAAGTTACATTGTTTCAATATGATACGCTTCGAAAGGTAATGCACGTCCGGTATACTTCAAATTAGTTCCCTAGATTGGCGTCACGCAATTATCTATTTTTGTTTTCAAACTTTAGGATCTAAAATGGACTTTATGGGACCCAAACT
Organism: Amphipoea oculea; assembly: GCA_945859645.1. Classification (NCBI taxonomy): domain Eukaryota; kingdom Metazoa; phylum Arthropoda; class Insecta; order Lepidoptera; family Noctuidae; genus Amphipoea; species Amphipoea oculea. The sequence goes on from OX243876.1 coordinate 12,312,173, forward strand.
GCCTCCAGAGACGTCATAAGTATAAATTTGGGTCCACACGTCATCTTGTAATGGATTACAACATATAATTATATTATTATCCACTAAGGACTGTCAAGGTCTCGTTAAACTAAAATGGTATAGAATTGTGCGAGTTCTTATACGGTAAACCAAGAAAATAATTGAGTGTAGCTTGAGAAAAATGTCGACCAAATGGGCGCAATTAATTTGCCATTATACGAGTAAGAACCTCGACTAATTTGACATTAAAATTATACTGCGGTAATGTTCAAAGTGTATGTAAATTGAATTGAAGTATATTTTAAACAGAAACAAGGGAAAGCAACTAAACGCATTCCTGTAGGATTTTATTCTCGCTTGCTCGTCGAAAGCAATCATGATTAAAGTTGAAACAATGGTCATAGTTCTCAAAGCCCGTGGGTTGAAAAAATGTTAGTTATCTGATGAAATATAGACGGAGAGTGGTTACAAAATGCTTGGCACCTTTCTTTGTAATGGGCGGTATTTAAGATATTTTAATCCTGCATTGCATTGCATGGTGGCCCAGTGGTAACGGCTGCAACTTACGAGTTGTAGGTCGTCGGTTCGAACCCAGACAGGCGCTTTACTTTGTGTAAATTATTTTACCACCACTGCTCTCACATTGGTGAAGGAAAACATCGTGAGGAAACCGGGATTTCTTAGAACCAAAAATTCGTATACATGTGACATCACCAACCCACACTGCGCATGGTGGATTACGGCCCACTCCCTCTCACCCATAGGAGGCCTGTGTCCCAGCAGTAGGAACTTTATAGGCTGTTTATGCTTCTAATATTTTTTATACGATAATCCTACATATGAGCCGGTAAATACTATAAGTACCTAGTTTGTAGTTAACAGTACCTAACTATTTATGTCTATCTTAAATACTTCTAAGAGTTATTAACAAAATTCTGCCCTAAAAGTCCACTTTCACAAGTAATGATTATTCTACTGCTTTATTTGACGTTTTTATTTGACGAAGCGACAATGACTTGGTTTTTTTTATCGACGCCTACTAGCATGCGCCAATTCATCCAATAAAGTAATTAAATTACCGAAAGATTGAATGCTGAAAGAGATTTGTTAAATAAGAAACAAGTGCCGAACAATTTTCATCACTGCAGTTGAGTTCGTAGACTCTTGGCCTTCTAATAGACCCGACGACGATGATAGATCGTGACATACTTAATATTACCTAAATCCGAAATCATGATGAAGGATTTTACTGCTGCAGTGCTCCTTTTCCAGCTGAAGTAGCAGCGGGCTGGCTATCTTTGTCTAAGGACCGATGACCCGTGGAGCAGGCGACACGACGAGTCCTGAAGTGGCGACCGCGTATCGGTAAGCGTAGTGTGGTACGACCCCCAGCTAGATGGACCGAGGACCTCAAAAATGTAGCCGGGACTGGCTGGATGTGGAAGGCTGAAGAGTGTTGTGGTGCAGCCTGGGAGAAGCCTTTGTCCAGCCGTGGACTGCGATAGGCTGAATTGATTAAGACCTCTTTTTTGGCTGCTGGAATTCACAGCGCTTACAATAAGAAAGGGCATTAGCAGTAATTTTTCTTGCCTGAAAACAAAAATAAAAGCTACTGTGTTGAGTCATGGACCTCAGTAGGTACCTGCCTACAACTTGGTGCTTGACCATAAAACGAAACGTGTCTAAAAAACTTCCTGTAAGCATATATACTTAAATCATCAAACAGTCCAATAATTCTCGATTTGGACACAAGATCAAATCGATGATAGTAAAAGCTCCACCTCGAAAACGACGCCATAAAAATAGTTTTCTGTATCCGGTTAATCAAAGTGCCAGTTACTGCGAAACCACGCAAAGAAGCTGCATCAAAGATATGCCATTTTATTATTGTTATAACATTTTAGATTTCAGATTATATTCTATTCTATCTTCTTCATTTTATATAATATATACAAGGTGTTACGGAAAGGGTATATCAATACAAACGGGTTGAAGAGTGTATCTGGTCTAGAATCTCTGTACAAAATTTCAGCTCAAAAGCAGTTACTTTGAAAATGCTTAATATTTTTTTAATTCGATAGTTTATTAAATTGAAATCATAACAAACGTGTCACCGCACTACGAGGGTCATTATCCATTATCTGTAGTGTGTCTGTGCGCCTAGTACGCGCACATCACGCCGCCGCGCGCCAGTGCAGCGCCGTGATATCGAAATAAAAAAATATTAAGCATTTTCAAAGTTAATGCTTTTGAGCTGAAATTTTGTACAGTGATTCTAGACCAGATACACTCTTCAACTCGTCTGTATTGATATACCCTTTCCGTAACACCCTGTATAAGTCTGTGACTATATCTATACTAGTAATAAAGCTGAAGAGTGTTTGTTTGAACACGCTAATCTCAGCAAAAAAACAGAAACTACCAGTTGGATTTGAAATATTATTTTTGTATTTGATAGGCTAATTTCTAATTTATATAAATTACATGTCGACAGTTACAATGCACCATATGACCTTATTTGCTGACGATAGTACTATATTGTTCACCGGTAATGACAGAACTAATTTAAAATTGCACTGCATAGCACCCTAACAACAATTATAAAAATGCTTGATGAAAATTACCTAAAAATAAACCTAGAAAAAACAAAAATCATGCATTTTAAACAGCGAATACAACCTCATACCAATACATACTAATCCATGCTTATTAATATAAATTCGAAAGTAACTCTGTCTGTCTGTATGTTACCTTTTCACGCCTAAACCGCTTAACCGATTTTGATGAAATTTGGTATAGAGATAGTTTGAGTCCCGGGAAAGGAAATAGGATAGTTTTTATCCCGATATTCCCACGGGATCGAAAAGCTAGTTTAAATATATGTTACTCTCAAACCAGCATAGAAGAAAACGATGTACTTAACCTTTCTGGGTGTCTATATTGATAGCAAAGTAAATTGGAAGTCACATATAGAGCAAGTTTGCAAAAGACTTAGTCAGAGCTCTTAGGCTCTTTACAGATTAAGAAACACTGTCAGTCAGTCTGCACTACTAACTGCCTATCATGGATATGTTGCATCAATACGCTACGGTACATATTCTGGGGCAACTCTTTGATAAAAAGAGCGTGCTTTTACTCGTAGAACTCAAAAACGGCGTGTTAGATCGATGTGCAGTATACACCAAGTGCATTCATGCAGAGCAGATATTACAAATTTAAAAATATTAACTCTCTCTAGTGTACTCGTATACATATAATTATATGAAACTATAATGTTCATAAAATCAAATCCAAACTTATTTGAATTTTGCACTAGGGCCAGACACAAAGACAAGCTGCGCACCGTAGCTAGTAAAACAAAGCTTTTGCACCAAAGCATCTTTTGTATGGGCCCACGTATCTTTAATAATCTTTAATCTTCCACCTTTTCTCAGAACTATGAACGATATAAATACCTTTAAAAAAAAACTACACGAATTATTGATAAATTTCTAAATGACAATAAAATTAATCATTCTATTATGTAACATAACTAAGTAATTTGTAATTTGACATAAATATTGCTATCGCTAATTTAATCTTAATGTATTACATGACAATTTAATGTATTGTATTTTAACTAAGTATGTACCGAACTTATAGTGTGAATTTTGTATGTCTCAATGGCGGGACATAGCAGACTTACCTGTAACAAAAACATCTTATGAACCTATGATTCACAATAAATTATTTGAATTTGAATTTAATTCTTGAAGAAAGCTAATAATGCTATTTAACATCATGCTATGATCCTCGAGCAAAAATTAAAAAAAAAGTTAGAACGTTAAGCGAAAATGAAGTAATAGCGCGGGCAGGCGATGAGATGCGACGGGGTGGGCCGGGACAACAAGAAATTTCACGTGGACAAAGTCGTGGGCAAAAGCTAGTACCTACATATAATAAAATACATAGTAACAAAGTTAACACAGTGAATATTTTTGAAAAAAAATGTAATTGCTACGAGGTGTCCACGAGTCTATTTCCGAAAATATAGGTTTTAGAATTTTTGTCCGTTTGTCTGATTGTATGTGCCAGATTAGCGCAATAACTATTCAATAGATTCTGTTCTTTTGCACAAATATTTCTTAATAGGGCTGATCATCAAATAGGCTGTATATTATAACGCTATTAGCTGTAGGGGATAAACAATATTACATTATGTCCGCATTCCTCAACAGTTTACCGCAATATTTAATTAGAGAGAAAAAAATATATAATACTGCAGATAGATTCCTCTGAAATGAATATCATCACGCTTTACCTACAAGTAGCTAAGCACGTAAACAAAGCCGCGGGCTCAGCTAGTCGTTAATACTAAGTAAAATTAACCACACTGAGGTATTTAGGTTGCATTTAAGAATGTAGAGTTAGTTGTTGCAATTCATAGTTGCGAATGAGCCGTGAACCAAATTGTCTGGAAACATAAAACAACCATATCGTAAATTGTTCTTAATTTAGTCTAGGTAAATACGACTGCACTGTCTACAGTCTAGACCGAGTTCTACTCTACTCGTTAACGTCTGATAGTTTGCGTAATACTATAATATACTGCCGCGTGGCGCTAAAGTTTTCTCAAGTTGTAAATTAATGGAAAATCAAACCAGGTCATCATATTTGCTGGTTATTGTGCAAGCTGTAATGAGAAAACTTGAGGCATCTTCAAGGGTTGCTCGTTCCATCATAGACCTCATCCATCGCTTTCCACCAGGCGAGATCGAGGTCAAGAGCTAGACAAATTTGCAAAAAAAATGAAAAATTTAGGAAACTTTAAACAAGAACTTTTAAACAAGTCATAAATTAAATAAACGTTACATTGGCTAAATGCAGAAACCGTGCGAAGCTAAAAGAAAGCCAAGAAAAAAAAGTTCATAAACTAAATAGCTAAATTAAATAACTTATCTGTTTCAAAGTCGTCTTACGCAGAAATGCCCAAATTATGTAATGAATGATGCATATTTTTAAGTATGCAAATAAGTAAATATAAATTAATGCTTTAATTCTGTCAAGATATTATTTACCAAGCAGGTAAGCTTTGTTGTTAATGAAGACTTAACATCATTTTCCTAATACAACATTGGATAGATTTGCGAAGGCAAAAATGTATTTAAGTAAATTAGGATAGTAAAGGAAATGCTGGAAAAGAGACAAGTGCTATGATATACAAACAAAACCAGTAGGTATGACTGACTAGTGCGGAAAATGCATTAATTAATTAGACAATCAGGGCGTTTGCACACATTCTCAATACAAATAGGTAGGGCACACTTCATGTGACCATAAAGTTTGAGAGACGAACTAGAGTCAGCGAGGCACGCCGTGAATCCCGATGAGGCGCGGCGCCACCTTTGCATATTAGTATGAACCAGGCATAGCTAATTATTTAAAACGTGCCGTGTAGTTCTGTGTTCAACGCACTTGCTTATTCCGCGCAATCTTTAGTGTCAATATGTTCTTAGAAGATATAACCAAATCAATTTATTAAACAGTTACTTATTAGGAATTTTAGTTACGAAGAATTTTGACATGGGTACAATCTCATCATTCTAATCATTCTGCTGCTATGGGACGAATGCTAAATCAAAAATCAAGCCCCTTCGAACGCAGAAAAATGCACTTTTTATTTTCAAACAAGATAATATTTACGTAATATAAGCTAACAGATTTAATATATCAATATGTACATGTATATAAAAATGAAAAGGGAGAAAAACCCATAGGGCATAACAAAAATTCGTCCGCATCGCTGTCAACAGGAAATGTACCCAAAAAGCTGGCGGAACGCAGATTATTTTGATTCCTACGTAGAACAATCAACAGTAAAACATATGGACATTTTGCATGCACTCTTTTTATTTCGCTTTCAAAAATAAATTCTACTAAAAGCCTACTCCACTCCTCTGGAAAGCATCAGTCTGCATGTTACGAGTCCCTAAAGTGGTTAACTTTTTACTCGTAGGCAAGTAAGTAGTTAGGTAGTTAACATGAGCACTAAACAATGTTTCAGTGTTCTTAAGTGAACATATCTGTCAACATGAGAAAGTGAAACTTTCCGCCATCCATCATGATCTATTCTCAAACTGACTACTGCTATATCTCACGAGAAAATTTCATCGTGCTGCCGCCGAGATTTACAACTGTGAAGTCAGAATACAGACTATCGTCACCACGTCATTATGTCTTATACCTTGCATGTTACGGTACTGGAGCTATTTCACTACAGATTTGCATATGAATGTCATTGGACAGATGCAGGAAGTCAAATGTAGCCATTAATCAGGAGCTATTCATTACAATCATTCAATAAAAATGTGCCGACTTATACGACATCGTTCATTGCTCATGTTACACAATTTTACGACGATGGTAATAGACATTAATGCTTCAACATGATATGTAGTAGACCCTTAGCGTCGCTTAAATTCACGAAAGCACAGCCATATCCATAATATCTACCAATTAGGGACTGGATTCAAAGGTCCACAATACCAGCGGACCTTATAAATTGAACGCACCGTATTGCTGGCTGAGTATCACAGAAATCTTTTAACGTTAGAACTGTAGGGTCAATACATGTGAGTAACAGTTTTAAATGTTATTATTACATTAAGATTTAGAGTGGTTGTAAAGTCTCGGTGACATCACGAGTGGCGCCGCTGCGCACCAATTGTCGACAATTGTCTCGTGCTAGTCCTACTACTGTATGTCGCGCGTACAATTTGCTAAACGACCTAATGAAATCATTGCACAGTAATAATTATATTTACTCCCATTGTATAAGGGCATTGTAAGATCTTAATTGACATAACCGGTCTCCTTGAGTTTTTATAAATAAATACGACTGAAGGTCGTCGCTCTCATCAATCAAGACGTTTGCATCAATTAGCTTTTGAGAGTTAACTGCGAGACTGCAGCGTAATCTGATATGCTCCCATACTGCTGAACATTACCCACTTGCAGGCCCTTAATTGGATGTATGTACATGACATTTTGAGCGGCTATTGAAGTTTTGTTTTTATTCTAACTGAGATAAAGAACTTTATGGGTCTCGATTTGATTATTACGGGTGGTCAAACGACGCGAATTTCTCGGATGGATAATTGTCGTCACGCGAACTGCCGAAAGGTGTAATAAAGCATAAAATGAGAGATTGTAAGGCGGAAGGGATCCAGACGACCTTCAGTCGAAATGGGTCGAATGTAATATGAATAATAAATTGTGCATGCGCATAATTTGTTCAAGAGAGTAAATTAACACATGACATTTATGGTGTTGTAAATTAACATTTGAGCACAAGACAGTAGGTTACTCGTAGTATTTGAACAGAAAATAGTAAGCTAGAAATAAGTACCAAGATTTAACAACTGTTGGAGAGAGAAATTGAAGAGAAAAAGCGGGAAATAGGTCACGTTGCAAAAGTACGCTTACTTACTAGGTACTTGACCAGGTTAAGGCCCATCCGCGGCTTTAAAGCCTTTCTTTTTTTTGTGGATGGGAAATCATCAAATGACTCCTCCCGCTCTGAGTGGAGCGGAAGGGAGTGTCAGACTCTTACTGACTAAAACCCACCCGTGATTTTCTAAGCCCTTTATGTTCCGGGGTAGCGGTAACCCTTTCGGACAATCTCGCTACCCCGGCAGGCTTCGGCCCTAACGGGCCCCTTCCCTTATGCTGCCATCTCTTTGAGGCGCGCGTGGAACACATACGCGCCGTTCGGCATGGGCTGTAAAGCCTTAGATAATAGCATAATCAGCCTATAATTTACCCACTACTGAGACACAGGCCTCCTCTAGGTGAGAGGAAGTGGGCCGTAATCCACCACGCAGGCCCAGTGCGGGTGGTAGATGTCAAATGTCTTCGAATTTTTGGTTCTAGGACATTATGCCGGTTTCCTCACGATGTTTTCCTTCACCGTTTTGAGAGTAATAAAATAATTTACACAAGCATTAAAAGTAAAGCGCCTGTGTGAGTTCAAAACTACGACCTACAACTCGTAAGTCGCGGCCGTTACCATGTGGCCACCACTGTCCCTAAACGCATAGATGATGATGATGATGAGAAACAAGGAAAATGACAATCTTTATTTACGTATTTGCCTACTGTGTTAATTTATATTAATTAAAACATTCTGAATCACCCCACATTTCTTTACAGCTTCTCAAAATCCTTTTGTCTCCAAAACAATAATTATGTTCGCCACTTAATGCGATTTGCATAAAGGAAGCAAACTCCATAATGGGTTGTGGTGCAAGCAGTTTTAGGAGCATCTTATTTCCATTAGCACCAAGAAACTGATACAGAAACACTCAGACACACATCATAAACATTATTTTGAGATTTAGAATGCATCAACGTCCAATAAAAATATCATTACAGTCCTTTTCAGACGTTTGTGTGAATGCCTAACGTTTAATATAAGTTTTATGTGAGCGCAGGCGCCTCTTTTGTGAGTCAGCTTCAATGCTGTAGAGATTCGCCAGTGTCTAATCAAAGAGTCAGGGGCACTACGAGTACGTGTACCTACAGGAATGACGACATGTAGCTGTGAAACTGAGTGACATTCATGAGCTTCTGAAGAAAACTCTTTCAAGAATGGAGATAAAAATGCTGATAGAAGTAGAGTCAGTAATTTCGCAATGGTGGATTGCGGCTCCAGTCACATGGCCAGTGTTTAGAGCGGAAAGTTAATAAATACGTCAGGGTTTCTGCTCTCTGAAAGAACTTTTTTACGAATTTTGATTTTTTGGAAAATGCTGAACATTTTGTACATCTCTTGCTAGCTGCTTGGAACTTGATCATCTATTAGTGTGAAAGGCAAGAATAATCTGAAGTTTTAAAAACGTGCATATCTATATATTTTCTGAGGGGAATAGTCACTGCAGAAAATTCCCATACAGATGAAAAAAACAGCAAAACAGCAGAAAATGCCTAGAAACGAATGGAAGATAGCAATTCGCTACAATATAATTTTAACATTAATAATAAAAAGTAGTGCATTACCAGACGCAGCCATAATGTCTCCTGAAATGTATCTACATTTGTGTAGGTACCTAAGTAAAACTAAAACTCTTTGATGATTATCTAGACTTGGACCGACGCCAAAGAAACGGGCTTCTAAATTAGAAGAAAATGTAGCGTATCTATTTGCTTTAATAAAATTATTGCTATTTATACGTTCCTGTGGTTGTTACTAGGTCTCGTCAAGTGCTTGCGGGTATAAAAATTTTAATGCCCAAAGAAATGAGGTTTTATTTTATGTTTTATGTCCTATACTTACCTTATTCTGTATATACAGGGTGAAATTTTCAAGTGGGCGTGGATGGCCAAATTCTAAACTATGAGGAATAGCGAAAAGTACTCAAAGAAGTCGCGGGCTCGATTTTGATGAAAACTAAAACTGCGTCATTGGATTTTTGAAAAATCAATATTTCTAGCTAGGAATCGAACCTGTTGATGTTGAAAACAAAAACACACACTGTATCATTACACCATTCGATAGTGTCCCTAATAAGGATCAAATTCTGGGAAGTAATGACATACGGCAAACTAAAGGAAAGAGCTCATTTTTAAAAAAATACTTTATTTTATTTTTCTTATGTTACATCATCTGCCTAGCCTTTTCCCAACTATGTTGGAGTCGGCTTCTAGTCTAACCGGATGCAGCTGAATACCAGTATTTTACATGGAGCGACTACCTATCTGACCTCCACAACCCAGTTACTGGGTAATACGATACCCCTTGGTAAGATTGGTTGTCAGACTTTCGAGCTTCTAACTACCCGTAACGATGTGCATAACTCCAGCTTCCTCATATGTGATAGAATAATTCTACCTATGCCAATATTTAAGGCATTATAGCTGCAATCCAAGTTCCCAGTCTTAATTTAGCTGCCACAAAAACTTCGTCAATATGAGTCGTTTAGTGTGTGTTAGCTAGAGTGACGTCATCCCAGCTTCCTCATTCAATACCAGGCAAACCAGTGAGGTTAGGGTTTTGGAATATAGTCAGAAAAATAAGGCATAATAGCTGCACAAGGAAGGAAAAAACTGAACGATAATACTTAAAAAATGTTGAAACTACGATAAAAAAACGTGTGTGTAAGCTGGAGTGATGTCACCCCAGCTGCTCATGTCGTATCTTCCAAACGAAAGAAGATATGATTATGTATGATAGCTTAAAAATTAAGGCATAATAGCTGCCATTGGCAGCAAAATTTTCAAATCTCTGGTCAAAATACTCTATGAGTTATTAAACCGATAAGTATGTGTAAGCTGGAGTGACGGCACCCCAGCTGCTCATGTCATATCTTCCGAACGAAAGAAGATACGATTATGTATTATAGCTCAAAAATTAAGGCATAATAGCTGCCATAGGCAGCAAAATTTTCAAATCTCTAGGCCTTGTAGTTTCCACGTAATAAGCAAAAAAAACTGTTCCGCGCCAAAAACATCAATTATTGCTTCGGAGATTGTAAACAGCGGCGTTGCCGTTCCGTGCGCTACAATACTGCAACCAAGTTTGCACTTAGCACGCATTCTATTAGAAGTCATTTTAACTTGCGCTCAAAATATTTTTAATTTTGTATATTGAGGATATAGACTAAGAGCCGACTGAACTATGAATGTAATAAAGTAGATTCTTATCAACTTTAGACGACGAGAGAACTAGGTACACTTACAGTAAACACATTTTGAATACAATTGGTTTGTGCTTTATTTCTGAGGTTGATGAAATAAGATAGAATTGGTCTATTTAATGCTTATTATTACTAGCGATTGAATTACTTTTTCATGAAATCGTGACATTTGAACAATTCTATACATAAAGCAAATCTAAAGTAATGTCGAATCAGAACAAATGTCATTAAGAAAATCGGTCAAGTGCGAGTCGGACTCGCGCACCGAGGGTTCCGTACAAAGGACTTGGCTTAAAGTTCATAGACAAAAAACCCAGAATCGCCAGCAACGAAATGTATAAAAATGGGTTCACTATAGTAAACCCAGTACGGTTTCAAAAAATCAGCCTCCTAAACCATATAGTGTAAAAGTTATTGAAAATAGCTTCGCAAAAAGCATAAAATGTTAAAGAGTCGTCTGACAGACGTCTTCTAATTTTGCAGGCCAAATAACCAGCTGAAGAGAACGCTCTTTCTGCTACGGGAAACACATATATTTATGCTCCTGTGCAATATCGTTAATCTCGCGAGATCTCGTCCGATTTTTGACCGAGATTAAGGTAAATATGGCCGAGATATCGCGAGAACGAGATTGCATTCCCTATTCTAGGTCAACGGGAAGTACTCTATACATTTTAATTCCCTTAAGAGTGTCGAAATATACGTTTCATAAACGGCCGTATCTTTTTTTTTACGTTAACTTAGAAGTTCGATTTTTTTACAGCTTCAAGGGACCGCAGACCTGAGTATATGGTATTAATTTCAACTCGATACCTCCACGCATTCCTGACATAAAGGGTCTTGACAGAGAGACAGACGGACATCAAAGTGATCGTATAATTGTTCCGTTTTTTCCTTTTGATTTACGGAACCCTAAAAGAGATGGCTCAAAGACCAATGCCTCAATGCCTAAAAAAACGGTTGCATTTATCTGTGGACATAATTTTTGCTACGCAAATCAGCTGTCAATAGTGAGAAGATTTGATTTCGAGCTTGTAAAATCACATTTTGCTGGCGGTTGAGTATACAGGGTGAAATTGAATAGATGCGACAAATTTAAATATACAATAATACGTGTTGTCAAGAAAATGTAGAACATATCAAATGTAAAATTAAAAAATAATTGATCAGTGTTACGAAAAGCGTTAAAATAATTAAAGTATCAAAGAATTTCGCGTACTACCGTTTTCGTGTAGCACGATTTAGGTACATTATCGCTATGAATGAATCGCGCCGCCCCCGTCCGCCCGCGCATCTCTTTCCCGCGCGCACGATTAAATAAAAGTTTTGTGAAACCAAATTTTCCTTCATACTTTTGTCGGCTTAGGACGATCAAAAATACAATAAAAGTAATAGTGAAAAAATGTTTTAGTATGAGGTATAACCTGAATAATGTTTGTTACAACAACAACAAATCAATTATCGTATTTTTGGCGTATTTAAAAAGTTGGAATCACAGTATTTACAATAATTAGGCTAAAATTTCCATTAAAGGACCATCGATTTGGAAGTTCATTATTTTTTTGTAGATAGTACTCATAAATAGAAAGCTTTTTACAAAATTTCAAACCGCGGAGTATCACAGTTTACGAGATATAATTTTTTAAAGTTTCCATACAAATTGGAAAATAGCTCGCCATTTGCAAATTTTTAGGTTAGATAAATTGTCATGGTAGACGTCAAAGTTGACATTTCACGTTCCGTTGACGGTAGAGGTGTATTTAATTCAATTTTATGTCATACTTTTTATTTAAATTTTATTTAATTTTCATATATTCACATATTATATTTGGTGTGTAATTAATGTGCACAATAATCGTGCTGTATTATGCAATTACATTCGACTTTTTTACACAAAAAATAATTAATTTTTGTTTAAACTGTGGAACGGAACGTAAAGCGACGCCAAAATTTCTTGTGTTTTATTCTCATTATATGAATATCCGAAAAATACCCAAAACCGAATCAGAGCACCCCACTTTCCACGTGGTCTTGTCTGCCCTACCCCTAGAGTGTATATAAAAAACCGGAGGCGCGGAGGGAGAGCAGCCCTCGCCCGCTGTGACGAAGCGCGGGTACCATGCGAGGTGAAGCGGCTGAGGCTGGTCGCCGAAGGCGACCAACAAGCCGAAGCTGTGGAGCCGAGCATGAGTGACCGTGCTTCGTCACGCAAGGGCGGAAGGGCTGCTCTCCCCGCAGCGCCGGAGATAAGGCGGAGTCAAACTACGGGAAAAGGGAAGCTCTCCCCCAAGTTTGACTAAATAGCGCTATTCTAACCTAAAAACTTCAACCATGGATATCTCCATAACCATGGGGTTCTGCGGGATGGGGATGGTATAGGGGGGTAGCCGGGCCTTCCCGTACCATAATTCGATGGACATTTATGGAATTTTTTATTCTAACCTCAAAACTTTAAACATGGTTATCTCCATAACCATGGGGCTCCGCGGGTTGGGGGTGGTACAGGGGGCAGCCCCCCTCCCCCCTCCCAGTTCCCCTCCTCACCACCCCATAAATCAATGGTCCTCTAATGGAAATTTTAACCCACAATTGAGCACGGCGCCGCAAAAAGTCTTGTGATTTTACAGTTTCGAATGCACTAATGATTTTGTTTTTTAGTTCGTCTAAAGTTTCGGATTCGCGTTCGTTTAATTTCTCCCCACAAATAAAAGTCCAACGGTGTTAGGTTAATCGAAATCTTCGCTGCGTTTCACGTAGATTTCTTACGGTGTTGTACCACACGACAATATCGAGATACTGCGACTATTTCGTCTCGTCCTAGGCATTGTTATGACACAAACACAACTACACAAGACAACAACACAAATTATTCGCAATACGTAAAGTAGGATTTGCGGAATGCGCGCGCGACCATGACCTACAAACGTTTTAGGACGACTAATGAACGAAGGAAGGGTGGTGGGCGGCGGGGCGGTCGCCGGGAATTTCCTTAGTCTGAGCCGGGAAGGAATGTCATGCGAGGTTTGGCAACGTCGCGGATACTTACACTAGAAAATAGGCAAAATTAGGTAAATGACCGCTATGAACGGCAACGTTTAATGACATGAGTACTCCACGACGATTATTGAGCACTGCGATGAGATTTTTTGATACTTTAATTTTTCTTATTTATTTTGCATATTAATTATTTTGCTGGAATACCGATAATTCGTATTTAAATAAAGATAATAACATCAGTGGACCTTTTGAAAACGATAATCACGTAATTTTTTTTAACGATTTAGATTGTAGAAAAAACAGTTTATAATTACTATGTTACTGTAACTGAAGCTCCCATTTCTTTTTGTCGCATTAATTCAAATTCACCCTGTATACAGGGTGTTACGGAAAGGGTATATCAATACAAACGGGTTGAAGAGTGTATCTGGTCTAGAATCTCTGTACAAAATTTCAGCTCAAAAGTAGTAACTTTGAAAATGCTTAATATTTTTTTATTTCGATAGTTTATTAAATTGAAATCATAACAAACGTGTCACCACACTACGAGGGTCATTATCCATTATCTGTAGTGTTTCTGTGCGCCTAGTACATGCACATCACGCCGCCGCGCGCCAGTGCAGCGCCGTGATGTCGAAATAAAAAAATATTAAGCATTTTCAAAGTTAATGCTTTTGAGCTGAAATTTTGTACAGAGATTCTAGACCAGATACACTCTTCAACCCGTTTGTATTGATATACCCTTTCCGTAACACCCTGTATGTTTCTACGTCCTAATAATAAAACTTCTATACTTCTTCTTCTCTTCTTCTACTTCTTCTTCTCTTCTCTTCTTCTACTTCGTCCGCGAACTGATTAAAAGTGTAAGTAAACTTTAATTTTCTTTCGTCCTGTTTAAACACACAATTTGACTATAAATAACTCAATACTTACATAGTACGATTAATAATACCTACATTACTGCAGCGGCCAGCAAAAGAGGCATTGATGGATGATGTGGGCCGAGGCACATATACGTAAGTCCATCAATGCTTGCTTGCTTCGATTTATCTTGAAGAAGATTGTCAAAATAATGCTCAAATTTCCAAGCATGTTTGAGAAAAATGTGTAGTCGGCTCCCAGTCTATAATCTAGTTCAAACTACTTCAAACTGATAATGTAGCGCACGGAACGGCAACGCCGCTGTTTACAATCTCCGAAGCAATAATTGATGTTTTTGGCGCGGAACAGTTTTTTTTGCTTATTACGTGGAAACTACAAGGCCTAGAGATTTGAAAATTTTGCTGCCTATGGCAGCTATTATGCCTTAATTTTTGAGCTATAATACATAATCGTATCTTCTTTCGTTCGGAAGATATGACATGAGCAGCTGGGGTGCCGTCACTCCAGCTTACACATACTTATCGGTTTAATAACTCATAGAGTATTTTGACCAGAGATTTGAAAATTTTGCTGCCAATGGCAGCTATTATGCCTTAATTTTTAAGCTATCATACATAATCATATCTTCTTTCGTTTGGAAGATACGACATGAGCAGCTGGGGTGACATCACTCCAGCTTACACACACGTTTTTTTATCGTAGTTTCAACATTTTTTAAGTATTATCGTTCAGTTTTTTCCTTCCTTGTGCAGCTATTATGCCTTATTTTTCTGACTATATTCCAAAACCCTAACCTCACTGGTTTGCCTGGTATTGAATGAGGAAGCTGGGATGACGTCACTCTAGCTAACACACACTAAACGACTCATATTGACGAAGTTTTTGTGGCAGCTAAATTAAGACTGGGAACTTGGATTGCAGCTATTATGCCTTAAATATTGGCATAGGTAGAATTATTCTATCACATATGAGGAAGCTGGAGTTATGCACATCCCGTAACGACTGTCAAAGATCCAGGAATGACAGCCGGGACCAACAGCTTAACGTGCTTTTCCGAGGCACCGAGGGATCTCGGTATGTAAAGATGGTCACCCATCCACAGACCAACCGCGGCAAGCGTAGCTTAACCTGATGGATTGGCCTGTGCGGCTGTTATTATTTAGCCAGCGGGTTATGTTACCTACCTATTAAACCTTAACTGATTAATTGTTCATATAAACCATTGTTTTCAATACATAGCTGGATTCGACGTCTCAAGGATTGTACTACTGCATTGAGCATTACAATATTATTGATTGATTCCACTAGAATATTTTCCAAAGATCGTAATAGAAATTTGAATTTAGAACATAATGTTGTGAAGGTGACTGCGCTGCGGGTGTGTTAATAAAAATATTGAGCATCATTTAATCAAAATATTGAGCGAACAAGGTACGTAATGTAGGTATGAATACTTTAAAATATAAGAAGCAGTTTACGAGGGCGGCACTGAAAATTTCGGGAATCAAGGAAGTGACACAACATTACTATTTAAAAATGTATTTATTGCTTTTCGAAGTATTCTCCGCGAAATTTGACACATTTTTCCATACGATGGAACCAATCATTGAAGCAACCATTCCATTCGGAAGTTTTGTCTCCAAAATGGCCGTTTTGCAGGCGTCCACAGCTTCTTCAGGTGATGAAAATCTCTGTCCACGCAATTTATTCTTTATTTTAGGGAAACTATAGAAATCATTAGGGCTTAGGTCGGGGCTGTACGGCGGATGGTCTAATAATTTTATGTTTTCTTGCTCTAAAAACTCTTTTGTTCTGTGCGCGGTGTGAGAACTCGCATTGTCGTGATGATGCGGCGGTTGCAGTTCTCTTTACGGAGTTCAGAAACGACCTGTGACAAACAAATGCTAGCATAGGTACCATTCTGCACATTGATATATACTCAATGATTCTGCATTAACCGTTCTTTGTCCCTCAAGAGGAATAGTCGTAACATGGCCGGTTTTGGAGACAAACGTGGCCACCATTTTTTTTGCAATACTCCGTGAACGAACAATTTTTGTTGGCTTTAACTCATTTTCGAACACCCAAACTCGTGACTGGTTTTTTGTTTCGGGTTCGTACGCGTATATCCAGGATTCGTCACCTGATACGATGTTGTATACAGCATTTGAGGATCCTACGTGGAATCTTTCGAGAGTTCTGACGCACCAAGTAACGGAGCCGCTTTTTGCTCTTCACAGAGCGAATGCGGTATCCATCGGGAAAACAACTTTTTTACACCTAATTGTTCATGCAAGATTAATTGTATTTGACTCATGCCAATGTCTAAAGTTGCCTGAATTTCGCGGTATGTCACATGTCGATCTTCCTCAATCAGCTTACGCACAGCATCAACCTTTTCTTGGGTGACTGCAGTTTTTGGACGACCTTGACGGGGATCATCACTGAGCTTGACACGTCCACGTTGAGATTCAGCAAACCAGCGATAAATTGTGGTTTTGGATGGGGCTTCATCACCAAATGCAGAAATCATCCGGTCAACACACTGTTTTTGTGTTAAACCACTTCGAAAGTCGTAATAAATCATCGCTCTTGAATTTTCTCGAGTCAATTCCATTTTCTCAACGACTAAACAAGTTTGACAAAACCTTGTGACAAGACCGAGAATCTTTTTTTAAATAAATAAATGGTATTCGATTTTTAAAATCAAGGAATTTTCAATTAAAATGATTTTAATATGACAGGAACAGTGGAAATATTCCATTCCCGATACTTTTAGTGCAGCCTTGTATAAAAATTCAACATTTTCCCTAAGTTTGCCGTATGTCATTACTTCCCAGAATAATTATGATCCTTATTAGGGACACTATCGAATGGTGTAAATAATACAGTGTTTTTTTTTTTTTTTTCAAAATCAACAGGTTCGATTCCTGGCTAGAAATATTGATTTTTCAAAAATCCAATGATGCAGTTTTAGTTTTCATCAAAATCGAGCCCGCGACTCCTGAGTGTTTTGATTGAGTACTTTTCGCTATTCCTTATAGTTTAGAATTTGGCCATCCACGCCCATTTGGAAAATTCACCCTGTATAGGTAATAAGGGTAAACTTAGATATTATCACAGATAATTTTAAGTCACCGACCGTTCTCAGTACCGGAAAACCTGTTTAGTGTTTACCTTTATACCATAAAATTCCTATCGATGTACTTGTAGTAATTATGGATTCCAAAAGATTGAGGAAAATACAAATACCAATACTTAGAATAATGCGGTTTATTTGTGACTACAATTTAAATTAAATACTCGAAACCTACTCATCCTTAACCGACCCTAATTAAATCATTTAACAATTACCTATCAATCTAATTAGCAATTCTTCATCATGGGAAAATATAAGTACCTAAGAGGAATACCGAGGAATATATGGTGATTATTCAGTCACAGATCACTATAAACAGGATATTTCATTTGACAATAATTTTGATCCATGTAGATACCTAAACCAGTAAACATATTATTATAACATATAAGTAATCTTCCTCAAAACTCGCAAATTTTTATCTTAGCAAAAATTACCAACGCTGAGTTTGCGCTCATTTACGATTCGTAGGCATTCTACAACTTTGTCGCTGCAAGATTCGCTAGTAGAAATGCAATTAAAAAGTTTGGCGTTTCGTCAAAGTGCTCCCACATCATCCTGGTGTCAATACGTGGTCTAATTTTTCTAAATTCAGTGTCGACTGGCGTTTTGAGACCACTCGAAAATAGCCAAGATGTCGAGAGTTAGCGGACCTATGCTCCAGTAGCCGAGATCGCTGAGCCGGAAGATATCGCGATTTTATCACATCGTTAATACTCACAAACAGTAATGTTTATACTCAGAAGTAAATAAAACATTTGGAATAGATACCTACAAATAAATAGACAGAGGTATCAATAAATATACACATACCTACCTCAACCTACACACAGTCTTATAATTTTCGCAATACTTACATGGTAAAATCTAAACTAGCTCTAGTTTAGTTTAATACTAGACACATAAGTAATTACGTACCTAATCATTTTTACAGACACAAAGAAACCGAAAAGAGAAAGTTAGAAACACCAGCAAATTAAAAGTTAATTTCATGGTAATCATAAAACCACTATTATTAGTAATCCAATTATAAAAGTACCTATCAATAACATAAAGGTGCAAAATGAAGAAAAGAGAATCCTAATGAACTAGCCAATCAAAAATTAAATAGCAAAGCTAATAAATTGCAATACTAACTCCTTAATTAGGTACCGCAAAACGGGGCTACTTTGACAGACTTTGGAGCTACTTTGACAGAGCGCCAAATTCGGTTTTCACGTGTGCTCAGCAAGTGTGCGTGACCTCCATAGTTACTTTACTCTTTGGTGACCTCGAGTAATATTGCGCGAGGCGCGGGGTGTGGGGAACGCGTCATAGCGTTGTGAACTTGTGATCGGCCTGGTCAAAGTAGCCCCGCCTGTTCAAAGTAGCCCCGTTTTACTGTACTTTTTAGATAGAATGGCCGGGTCTTGTTACTTCAGGTACATACCTATTTCTTTTTTTCTTTAAAATACTTCATCAAATATATTATTATTATATTTTATAAAACCCGCGACTCAAACAAAAACCCATTCAACCCATTTTCAGAAAAATATATTTTTTTTTTTAAACATGTTTCAGCGTTCGTGAAACGACCACCTACTAGAAGCCTTTAACCACACCTTTAACTATCGCGTTCATACCCACAATTTAATCACATATTAGGCCACATGTCTCCCCCGTTGGTGAAAAGGAACCAGATATTGCAGCGCCCTCGTCATCCAATTCAAAGAGTATTTGAGTTTTGGAGGAGTATTTTATCCAATTCGTTTGCAATACATTAGTTTGTTAATTTCCCGCTTTAGATCTCAGTCGGATTAAAAAGGGCCATCGTAAGCCATTGTGTACAGTCCAACCAGAGACTTATAATTTTCCAGCTCTGACTTCTGAATGGCTATGTCCACTGAAATATGCCAAGGCTTGCTGATTAGGCGTTTGTGCATGACGCGAGATCTAGAAAAATAATAAAATTAAAATTCTACAACATGATAAAGATTAAAATGCACGTAGCTAGGCTCAAATTTTTCGAATAATGTTTAAAAAAATATTTATTTGTCTATTGTTCTTGTTTTCTTTCATTGTGATTGGTTACAAATTACCACCTGAAATAATGCGAGTTGCTGATTGGTGTTATCGTACAACATCCTAGATTGAACCAATAATCATTTAGTTTGTAAACGGAAACAAACCATGTGCTAACATGGCGATTTTTCATCTTTCTTCGCATGTCGTTTGATAATTATTGCGTGGCTGTTATGGGAATTTGGTTTAATCGTGCAATATTTTATCTTTTTGACACATTTTCTTTGTTTTGTTCAATATAATTATATCGGGGAAAAATGAGTGTGGACGCCTACGGACCGAGCTCACAAACACTCACGTTTTTGGACACTGAGGAAGCGGATCTTATTGGGGCTGATACTCAGGGCTCCGAATTCGAATTCACAGACTTCACGCTTCCTTCTCAAAGCCAAACACAGGCTTCCCAACATGATCATGGCTTGTCATCTTCAAATCAGGTTAGTGAAAACATAGTTCAATATTTTTGTTTTCCCTCTAACCTTATTTTGATGAATACGTAACTAAGTACGTAAGTTGTCTCGGTTAGTATTTTACTCGATATTGTTTGCATTTCAGGTGAACGGTTTGGGTCGCTCTGACTTATCATCGAAAGTTTCCAATGTGACTAATGCCATAGCGGAATTGCAATTTGAGGAGGAAGATGAAGCACTGTACAGCAAGGAGCTGCCTGACCACGCGTGCAAATACTGTGGCATACATGATCCGGCCACCGTTGTCATGTGCAATATTTGCAACAAGTGGTGAGTCACTTTCTCACCTTAGTATCTTGTTACACTTGAACACAATCTATGATATAAAGCTTCAAACAATATTATATCAACATGCTACAACCTGGTCAAATAAGACCTAAGATTCTGTATAAACTTCATTATTCTAGAAATGTTGGTTTTACCCACATACGAAGGTCATTACTAATTTATTCATAGTAAAAACAGTCAAGTGTTGTTTAACCTTCCCGTCCTTTGAAACCACTTGAACTTTCTAGAATGCAAATTTAGTTTTCAAGTGTAATTTGCATCACAATATGTATGATTTGCATTACACCAGTAACTTCGAAAAGTACACATTCCAACATAAGGCTAAGAACAAAACATTCACATAAATAAGACTTATGCTGTGGTAAATCAAACGATAATATGTGTTGCATTGCAATTATATAATTCTGATTCTGTCAGATGACCTTGTTTCGCAGTGAATGTGCAACAAGATATAAAATGGCTACAAAACTTAACTTGATAAACTGCCACTAGTGATGACTAACATCAATGGTAAGGATATCATTTAAACACTGCCACTCAAAATACTTACCTTTAGGCTAAAAGCTAATTTTCAGATGCTTATGGAGAATTCATAAAAAAGTTATAATAGAGCAAAACATCTATTATAGGTTCTGCAATGGGCGTGGAAACACCTCAGGCTCACATATCATCAACCACTTGGTACGTGCCAAGCACAAGGAAGCCGCATTGCATAGAGACGGGCCACTCGGGGAGACGTTGCTGGAATGCTACTCATGCGGTGCGAGGAATGTGTTTGTTCTTGGCTTTATACCAGCTAAGGCGGACTCTGTTGTTGTGCTGCTTTGCCGGTAAGAGAAGCACTAATTTGTATTTATATAAACATCTGTAATAGATAACAGCTTTAAGTATTCAAACATGTGGTGTTATGATATAATGTCTTGCATAATATTTTGTGATGTTATGTTTGTGCAAAATTTGGATTTATCAAATGCTGGCAAATTGACAAAATTATTCATTCTAAAGAAAAAACATTTTGGGTTTTCCTATAAAAATAGTTATGTTAAAATATTACTCTAAGATTGGTATGTTGTTTATTTCAGCCAACCTTGTGCAGCTCAAAGCTCCTTGAAGGACATGAACTGGGATCAAGAACAGTGGAAACCTTTGATATGTAGGTTTTGGCTTATTTTACCGTACATAAAATTGTCTCTAACTAGGGCAAAGATTGAGTTAAATAGCTTGATTTCTGATAATCTCAAAATAACATTTTAATGTACATGTTTCCTTATGGTTACTTCAATCATTTAGAACTCATGAGCCATGCATAATGGAATACTATGTTTGTAATCAAGTAGGTAATGAATATTCATTGAGTTTTGTAACAAAAATGTTTTATATTTTGCAGCTGACCGTGCTTTTCTATCTTGGCTGGTGAAAGTACCTTCTGAAGCTGAGCAGATGAGAGCTCGCCAGGTAAGCCCATCTTCTTTCATAAATAAAATATAAATAACTTTTGCCTGCATAGAGCTTGGAATTTATCCCTTGGGATTCTCCTGGGGGAATCAATACTATTGAGATGAAAAAATCTACCTAAATGCCAAATTTCATTGAAATCCGTTCAGCTGTTAAGGTATGCAAAAGGGAACATGCAGACAGAGTTACTTTCACATCTTTCTTATATATAAATAAAACAGTCGGGTTGATTACGCCATTTAGAACTCAAGAACGGCTGGTCCGATTTTTATGATCTTTGATTTGTTGGATTTGTCTCCACCACAAACAGCAGAATAACTATTAAAACATGGTAAAAATTCATTTTCTCAAACATGTTGTATGGAACGGCTTTTTTGATGATATCTCAAGAATGGATTCAATGATTTCGATGTTGATACGAAGTTCACCGGGTCAGCTAATTTATAATTATACCTTTGAAGGGCTAAACATTTTTCTATAGTTGTCTGTTATAAAGGGTGAGCTTATTGCCTCTAATAAATAGGCACAAATGCGTGTGGCTGTATGTAGAAGGCCCATTAACACTGGTCAATTTGGTGACAAAACCCTAGACCCCTGCGCAGCAGTTGTGCATGTGGCCACAAGATACAATGGCAGTCTAGAATTTATCAGTACATTAGCATACAATAAATGATTTGGCACAGCTTTCATCATAAAACAATGAAAATTAGAACATTATGCAGAACTAAAAAAAATGTATGTTAGGTCAACTGCACTGGTAACCAAAATGTACAAAATACTTTTATTGAATACTGGAAATATACTCATCTCCTATAAATAGATATAAACATATAGTTCTTTCTTCTAGGTGACTCCACAGCAAATTGGACGCCTTGAAGAACTGTGGCGCGACAATGTGGATGCTACTTTCCAGGATCTGGAGAAACCAGGCGTGGATGAAGAACCTCATCAAGTGCTCTTAAGGTTAGTAGTGCTAGGTAATAGGTAATACGGGCTGGTGTCCGCAGCTCCACGTCAACGCGCGTATTCATCCCAGCTCAACGACCATACAGCCTGTAGAGACCTAATCCTTGATCTTACGCACCAAAACAATTCTGTCAATTAGCTGAGGTATGAGGAAGCGGGGAACTGCGTTCTGATTGGCCCTACCAAGGTCATTACGACTCCCTAGAGATGGGACAGGATTAAATAAAAAAACACGAAGGTATCGATATTTTTGTATACCTTACCTTTAATACCTATATTTTAATTAGTTTTTTATACCTTCCTATTTCTTAATATTATTTTAACATGTACTTAATGTAATTAATATACTTAAAGTAATAACATAAATGTAAAAATTTAAAACAAAATAATAAAATTTCGTATTTATTTAAAAACGTAACATAACGTTTTAAAAGAGTAACGTGGAGTCGACGACGGTTTTTCATAGGCATAAAACAATCTTCAGTAAAATGCCGTGAACATATTACACTGGGCCATTCCGCGCAATTAGGCCGACTTTTGTTTGGAAATGGTAAGGACATTTGGTGCGTGTTGATTGCAATAATAAATTAAATAAAGGTGTTATACTATTTTAGATAGCGGCGCCATACGTAAAAACATGTAAGAAATGTCATATAAAGTAAAAAAAGAATGCAGCTATGATATTTAATTTATTATTAGCATATATTCGCCGTTACTGGATTTCCGCGGAATGACCCCACTATGTGTTGTTGGGAACTAGTTCTCTCGTTTGGTTGCTATAATCATTAATTTTTTATATCAGGATCTTGTGGGTACCTAAAATCACAATTAATTTAATGTCTCTATTGTAATTAGTGATTCAATAGATCTTCGTATAAATAGTTGGTATAGGTTTTTGCTTTATCGATAATTTGTGTCATAGGATTTGCAGGTGTATCACTACACTAGTAATGTTTACCAAATAATAGAGGAAAAGAGATAGCTCAAAAATTACGTTCAGAAGAAAGGGACGCAAACATAAAAGACACCAACAAGAGACATTGCACCTACAAGAATGACTAGTATAAGATGAACTCCGATAAATAATATCAGAAAATAATTCTAATTAGGATTATGTAACTATTAACTTACCGATGAAATGTTGTGCCATCTTTCCGGAAACTCGAAGTTTGGCTATTGTTACCACACCAACGTATTGTGCAAGGGGCCATTATAATATTTATTTTCACCAATTTTTATTGACTTACGCGGAAGTGTTTACGGCTCACAGAAGTGGTCGAAACTGAATCGAAGTTGTTGAGTAGTACCCTGTATCAGATCTATAAGTCTGATGTGTTGACAGACATCGGTCGCCTGTTATTAGGCGTCTAGGGGCTGTATGGTCGTTGTCCCA
The DNA here is from genome assembly GCA_945859645.1 of Amphipoea oculea. Classification (NCBI taxonomy): domain Eukaryota; kingdom Metazoa; phylum Arthropoda; class Insecta; order Lepidoptera; family Noctuidae; genus Amphipoea; species Amphipoea oculea. The sequence continues at coordinate 12,336,497 of OX243876.1, forward strand.
GCTCCTCAAGGAAGGCCAGCAACACCTCGGTGTTACTGACAATCTCACGTTAGTAGAGCTATAAATAATATGTTTGTTTAAATGTTGTTTACCTTACCTAACCCAAAACAAAAATATCTCCCAATTTATTTGATACCCATGCATCAGATAATGGAGCTGAGCTGCTAGTGTGTTTTACCAAATTACAATAATTTGTGGATGGTTACCTTACCCTCAATAAATTGCAATAAGGGGAAGAGAATGATGATGATGATGTGGCCAAATCAGGGGGGAAGAAAATGATGATGATGATGTGGCCAAATCAGGTGATCAGAATTTTGTCCTGGAAAACTCGTTAAAATTTATGTAAGGGGTGTCGCGTGGCATATTTGACGCGGGCTCTGTCGCCATAAGAAACATAAGGGCCTTTGTACACGGCACGGTTTCTTTACGGTACGGTATATAAACCGCGCCGTAGACAAAAAAATGTGTCTGTCAACAAGCTTCCTTAGCGATCCATACAACACTGACGACCGTGCCATAGTTGTTCACGACAAGAAAAACGTGTGTGTACAAAAGGCCTAAGGGTGTTAAGCGAAGTTAACATTAGCAACAAAAGTTGCAGACGTTTATTTCCGCAAGCAATCCTTACCACGCAAACTATCGCAGCCAGAGGATTTAAATCCGCAAGTTTTACAAGTAAGAATCGCATGCGGACATCAACTCAGCATTATCTAATGTACTAGCTTTTGCCCGCGACTTCGGCCGCGTGATATTTCACCCGCCCCCATCCACCGTCTTAGGGGTGGAATTTCGAAAAACCCTTTCTTAGTGGATACCTACTCTTCACAAAGAACACACCCTCTAAATTTCATGTCTCTAAGACCAGCGGTTTAGTCTGTGCGTTGATATATCAGTCAGTCAGGACTTTGAATTTTATATATGTATATAGATTGTTCCTTTTTCAGATACGAAGATGGTTACCAATACCAGAACATCTTTGGTCCTCTCGTGAAACTAGAAGCGGACTACGACAAGAGGCTGAAGGAGTCTCAAACTCAAGAAGGCATTGAGGTCCGTTGGGATGTTGGGCTCAATAAGAAGACCATCGCGTATTTCACACTCGCAAAAACTGATAGCGATATGAAACTGATGCATGGAGATGAGTTGAGATTGAGGTGATTTTTTTTTATATTTATGGACTCCTGAATAAATTATCCTATAGTAGAATTATCTTTATCTGCAGCGTTAATCTGCAGGGCTGGTTGAAATAACCACCGACGGCCGCCATGGCCCACGCACAATGATCCACCTGAAGGATTAAGTGCGGAAAGCAAACTGTCCAACATAGAACATAGCGAGCCTGCTGTGTTTGGCTGAATTATCAACAGCCAATCGCAACAATTGACTTGTGTTTAATTTTGATGCATCAATAGTTTTCATTCTATGTTTATGTCTACACTGAATTTCCTTCTCTCTATATTACACCAGATAATTCAGTATTATGACTGTTACTATTACAGATATGTAGGAGAGCTGCATAAAGCCTGGTCGGGCGTGGGCCACGTGATCAAGGTGCCCGACAACTACGGCGATGACGTCGGGCTCGAGCTCAAGAGCGGCGCCGGCGCACCTCTGGACTGCACCTCGAACTTTGTGGTAGATTTCATCTGGAAGAGTACTTCTTTTGACAGGTGGGTGAATATTATAGTCTAAATATTGAAATAATAGAACATTCGCTGTAATTAATTTCACACATTGCATTGCAGTCCATGGTTTTTAAGATTGCTAGTGAAAACTCATTTTGCTATTTCTCAAACTCGTAAAATTAGTGAAAGTTTTCGTATTGCGTATGTTTTACATTTATATTCCTATTCGTTCTAGGATGCAACTAGCCCTGCGCAAGTTCGCGGTAGACGACTCGTCGGTGTCCGGCTACATTTACCGCCGCCTCTTGGGGCACGAAGTTGAAGAGGTTTTGTTTCGCGTTCATCTGCCGAAGCACTTCAGCGCTCCCAACTTGCCTGACCTCAATCGTTCTCAGGTAAATATCACATTATATTTCAGTGTACCCTAATATTTAACCAACTTCTAAATGGAAGTGGTTAAGTATTACTTGTGTTTTTTGGTTTTTTAACAGTATTTCGTTGTTTTGTTACAGGTGTATGCAGTTAAACATGCCTTACAGCGTCCCCTTTCTCTAATCCAAGGGCCGCCAGGAACAGGCAAAACTGTGACGTCGGCTACGATCGTGTACCAACTGGTGAGACAGAACAGCGGCCCTGTGCTCGTGTGCGCTCCGTCCAACACCGCCGTCGACCAGCTCACGGAAAAAATCCATAGAACCGGTCTCAAGGTCGTCCGACTTTGCGCCAAGTCGCGAGAAGCTATGGAGTCCTCAGTGTCGTTTCTGGCACTCCACGAGCAAGCTAGGGCGCTGGGTTCCGCAGACAGCGAGCTCAGGAAGCTGACGAGGCTGAAGGAGGAGGCGGGCGAGCTGTCGGCGGCGGACGAGCGTCGCTACCGCGCGCTGCGCCGCGCCGCCGAGCGCCGCCTGCTGGACGCGGCCGACGTCGTGTGCACCACCTGCGTGGGCGCCGGCGACCCGCGCGTGGCGCGCATGCGCTTCCAGTCCATCCTCATCGACGAGGGCATGCAGTCCACGGAGCCCGAGTGCATGGTGCCCGTGGTGCTGGGCGCGCGCCAGCTCATCCTCGTGGGCGACCACTGCCAACTCGGCCCCGTCGTCATGTGCAAGAAGGCGGCTAAGGCGGGCCTCAGCCAGAGTCTTTTCGAACGTCTAGTCGTCCTCGGTATCCGTCCATTCCGTCTTGAAGTCCAATACAGGATGCATCCAGAACTGTCGCGTTTCCCCTCTGATTTCTTCTATGAAGGCTCTCTTCAAAATGGAGTAAGCGCTGAGGAACGTCGTTTGCATAAAATCGACTTCCCGTGGCCTAGACCAGACCGCCCAATGTTCTTCTATGTAACGCAAGGACAAGAGGAAATTGCTGGATCTGGAACATCTTACTTGAACAGAACCGAAGCTGCTAATGTTGAAAAACTTACAACACGGTTTTTGAAAGCGGGCGTACGTCCCGAACAGATTGGCATCATCACACCTTACGAGGGCCAGCGGTCCTACCTCGTGCAGCACATGCAGTATCAAGGTAGCTTGCACGCTAAACTTTACCAAGAGATAGAAGTGGCCAGTGTGGACGCGTTCCAAGGAAGAGAAAAGGACATTATCATCATGTCGTGCGTTCGTTCTAATGAGCACCAAGGAATCGGATTCTTGAGCGATCCTCGTCGTCTGAATGTAGCTCTGACACGCGCCAAATATGGTCTTATAGTGGTCGGCAACCCCAAGGTATTGAGCAAACAGCCACTGTGGAACCACTTGCTAGCGTTCTACAAGGAGCGCCGTGTGCTTACCGAAGGTCCACTTTCCAATCTGAAGGAATCTGCTATCCAATTTGCAAAACCAAAGAAGCTGGTGAATGCACAAAATCCGGGATCCCACTTCATGTCGACGTCGATGTTCGACGCGCGCGAGGCGATGGTGCCGGGCTCCGTGTACGACCGCGCGCGGCCCCTGCGCGACCCGCTAGCTTACGTGGGTCCCGAGCGCGCCGCCTTGCTGCACGCGCCCGTGCCGGCGGCTGCCTTTGCGGCGCAGCGCGGCATGGCGCGGGCCCCGCCGGCCGCGCGCAGCGGTCGCAGACGGCCGCCGCGTCTGTCGCAGGAGCCGCTATCACAGCAGCCGCCGCTATCGCTGTCGCAGGGCGCGTCGCAGCCCGACTTCAGCCAGGAGTCGGCGGCGCCCGACTGCCCGTCGCAGCCCGACGGGCTCCTGTCGCAGGACTCCACGTACCAGGGCGGGTTCCGAGCGCGCTGCAGCCAGTACTGAGAGTGCCGGGCGGACCGCCGCGGGGCCGCGCACTGCCGACACACCCGCCGGGGTGACATCCACGGTACTGACGACAGACGCCGGACGCGCACCGCACGCCTGACCACGACGACCTCGGCTCGGGTGCAGAGAGGGAGGGTTCCCCGCGGTGCGTTACGATCGCGGGGTTGAATCGGTTGCGCCGGCGGCGGAATCCGACCGCGACTTTGTTAGTCTTCGCCCATCGACCGTATTGAAGAGTGAAAACTCAAACTTAGAAATTGTGTCACGCGCGGAGCATACTTGAGCGACAAGTTTCGTTGCCTAAGGTAAAATGTAACGGTTCCATTACAGGGATAGTATTTTTATAGGATATTGAAGTAAAACCGATGTTACTGCAAGGGTTAATTAAAATAATGCAAGCTCTATAAGCAAATTGGTCATAAATGTTAAATGTAACTATTAGACACGTATGCACCAAATCGACATTGCTATAAACTTGTTGCTATCCCCTATTACTACACGCGTTACTATGTAACAATTAGAAACGAGTAGACAATGACGTCTAAAGGGAGAATCAAGGTGGCTCTGATCGAATTTTGAAGGCTTGGAGGACGCAAATTTACGAGGGAAGAAGGATGGATAATTATGTATAAAATTTTGTAGAAAGCTATGTTGAAAGAACACACCTCATAAAATCGTAAGTTAATTATAATTCCTACAGTGGCAGAATTGTAAGGGACTATTTTATTACGACCTAAAATCATTGAAATATTGTAGAGATATTTTTAAAATCATTCATAAAAATCCAGTTTTATTTGAGTATGTAATGACAAGACTTGTTTTCTCGTTTCTAGATGTATTAGCAAATCGCAACTTACCAAAAATTTGGGTACGCGAACGAATACCATCTCAGTTCGCTTTGTAGAAATTTAAACTCATTTTCATTTAACATTGTAATAAAATAAAAAAACGAAATGTTGAGCCAGTTAGGCCCTTTGTACATGTCACGGTTTCCATACGGTATGAAGTATATACCGCGCCGTAGAAAAAACTTGTCTGTGAACAAGCTTCCATAGTGATCCATACAACACTGACGACCGTGCCTACACACGACGAATAAACCGTAGTTTTTCACGGAAAGAAAAACGTGTGTGTACAAAGGGCCTAAGTCAGAATATAGTTTTGGCGATACATGCAGTAATTCTAGTAATGGTTTGTTTTCGTTATAGGGAAATTCACAATGTTCATATTTAACTTCATTATCATTGATGATATCAAACAGTGTCAGATCTAAATGTTAGACAAACAATATCAATGTTAACCGGGCTATATTGTTTTTCCTTCTCATCCAATGCTCTCAATCTATTCATGGCATATTGACATAGCAATACAAGAAATCAAATATTTTTATGGACTACTAATGATTGATATCTATCAATATGTATGTACAAATTGTAAAATTAGCTGTATATTATTATGCTTTCTTCCTTTCAAAATGCAGTGAAACACTGTCAACGAAATTCTTTTGTTTTCTGTGAATACATGCTCCAAACATTCCTCAAGGTACCTTTTGAAACTTCTTATTTATACATATTTCTACAGTCTGACTTTTAATTAGCTGCAGTAAAATGACACTTCTTACTTTAATTTCGTTCAATTATGTTGCCACACTTTCTCTATTAGTGATGTGATTGGAACGCAATTGACCAATTTTGATTTAACCATAAACAATCAAATTGCATGCTTAATGGAATATTGACCCATTAGTAGATAGGTCAGAATTGAGTTACAGAATTTTTTTACTCCGATCTCATCAATAATTAATCATAGATTTTCAAAATGCATCCATTCATGATTAATTCATAATCAAATCAAATCAGTTTTAATTTTATACGTCAACAAGTAGGAACATCCTCATAGCAAGATCTTCTTTTGCGATGTCCTAAAAATCGTCTTTTTTGAGTTAGTTCAGTATTCCATTAAGCATGCGAAATATTCTTTGTATTGATCGAATAAAAATATACATTGTAGTTTCATTCATATTTAGGATAGTTATTTATTTACTAGTTTTGAATAGTGACTGCACAGAAATCGTTCCAACTATGCAATCTCAATTAAGTGGGCTATATATCCGTAATTTATTATTATATTTAGTCCATCCAGGTACCCTAGACTAAGACCTAACGTTCAGATAACTAGTCTTTGAGAAAAGTCTACTTAATTGAGTTTATATGTTATAATACTCATAGTTTGTTAATTTTGTATATATGGTTTTATCAACCTGCTTTCAGAGGCTCATCACACCCTGAAAAACACAAGCTATTGACCTGACCAAAAATTACTATTCTATTTTTTTTTTTTTTTTTTGAGATTCTGGCTCCATCGGTAATGTTCGATGATTTTGCCAATGTGAAGGTATGAGAAAGTAATGATCGTAAACTGTTAACTTTGATCGATTTTGAATTGAATGAATCGATTCTTGTCTCGTCACTATTTAAATTTCGTTAAAAAGTGGTAACACAAGCTGTAATTTTACTGCAGCGAATTAAAGCGTAGTATAGTAATTGTTATCAATGGGATGCCAATCAAATTTCAATGTTTGCTTTAAGACGGTTTTAAAGAATTTTATGCTGAAGTAAATATTGCGGGAAGGTTTCTTTGGCTAAATTAGTCTGTTATATGTATTTCCATTTATTATGTTAATAATGAACTGTCTTAGATGGTTTTTACACTTTTTTTTTGTTTGTGAAGGAAAATCAATAAAGAATGTCATAAGTATAATGCAGTTTTATTTGTAAAAACATAAAATCATTCAGTATCTAAAATTATTACAAACACCTTCAATCTGTTTCATTATTCCAATAGAAAAGATGACTTACAGATAAATATAGCATTTTATATATTATTTATGTGGTTTAATATTTACATAAACTTTGAAAATAAAACGAGATTAAAGAACAATACTTTAAAATGTGCCCATCGACAATATTGCATAACAATGGTAGTGGCACAGTGGTTAGGTACGCAAAATATACGTTGGCACGGTCTTTTAAAGGTTTTATAAACAAAATTACCATCTACACAACATTACATTCTACAGAGAAGCTCTAGCTAGATATTGATCACAATGAAGCAGCCATAAACCATTCAAAATTGTATTAAAAAATCAATCGTTCTAGTTACTTCTATTTAAGACATTTTACCCAATAAGGTAATTCCTTGTAATACTTATACAGAATCAAAACAAAAATGTTTAAATTGTGCGAAGACACTAAATACAATATCAACCTTTTATTTTCTTTGTTATTTCAGTTCAAAAAACATTCCAATTTATAAATCTCTTAGGACAACATATAAATAATTGGGAATTCTACTTACTTATCTAACTACCAATTCATAATATCGAGCATGACTTGGTTATAAAGCAATAGCCCTCACAATAAACGTACCTAGCTTAGCAACATGTCATCTTAAATGCAAAGTGTAACCACCCTATAGTCCTTTCACAGTTATTTTACCTCTGATTTGGAATCACTGTCAAAAGCAAAGTGATCTTTATTGTTGTTGAGATAAGGTTGCGGTTGGGTTGCTACCACTCACACCTGCTCACTCAGCCTGTCAAAATCACAGTGATCTTTATTCACGTAACTATAAGGTTGCAGTTGGGTTGCTGCTGTCAGAGGTAAAATAACTATGAAAGGACTGTAGATCGATGGAGTCTTCCATCGCAAATTGATTGATGTTAGACCGTGAAACTAGTGCTCCTAGCCTCCTACTATTATGCCCAACTTAATTGGGTTTCCTCGAGATTTCTATTGAGATTTCAAGACATGTATTTCTTGAGATACAATTTGTCGAGCTATGCACATTTATAGCTTAAAAAATACAGCACATACATTAGTAGTACATATTCAATCAAATAGCATCAATGTTAGTATCACAACCTAACTAGTGCGACATTGCCAAAAGGCGGTAGGCCTAATCTAGAGAATATATATATTTGTAAATGTGGCTTAAATATTAAATACGGTTACAAAATGCTAAGCTCTGTCCGTTATGACGTATACAGATCTACTGAGGTAATGGAGGAGGCTGGACGGCAGCGTAAGTAGGATAAAATGGAGCAAAGTTTGGGCCTCGGATCATCATGTGGTTGGACTCGCCTCTGTCTTGAATCGTGCGCGCTGAGTATGGAGATTCTTTGTAAACTGGCGTAGCTAAAAATTGAAAGGACAAGGTCAAATTCTGAGCTAGGTCTACATAAGGTATGAATCGGTAATGTAGGCGCTAAACAAAAAAAAATGGTATTTGTCTTAACAAATACCATTTTTTTTTATTGCTAGCAAGAATCGACTGAACATGTTAGCGAAAGTTTATAAAGTAATCGGCACTGAAAGCTATCACACACCACTGAGACAAGAATAATAATATCAACACTATGGCTAATGAAATTATCCTTCATTGCTTAGGCCACTAGCATGTACAGGCATTTGATATTTTTTACTGAATCTAGTAAAAAAAACTGTTATTGTTCAACTCACTCAAAGTCGGGTATAATGTCTGGTACGGCTGCACGGGTGCCGCTCCCGGCATCACCCAACCTCCTGGGGATGCTTCACCGCCCGGGGCTGAAGGCGCCTGAAAGACATAAAAAGTTCGTCTTAGCTTACCATAGGGTATGTTGACAACTATACTACTAAAAATATGCAGTGTGTGGTCAGAAAAATCGAACCCTATGAACTGGCGATTTCGTTCACCACATCCATGATAACAGTCATTTGGATCAATGCTAATTGACAACATTTCATATTTTAACCTGCATGTATTATTACGTTATATAAAAGTAAATTCAAATCTAGGGCACCCATATTTTTTAGTTTTTTGAAATTGTGTACTTTTCATTCATAATTTTAACTTTGAAATTCGGTGTATTCTAAAAAGACGTAAGTGCCAGATGACGGTAGAATGGCGATATTACCTTTGCTTTACTGTGACCCGTCAAAAAAACTGTTAGATGTCACTTGTCTCAGTCGTTGTTTTGGTTCCGTCATTGGCGTATATTTTTCATTGGGATCCATTTTATTGGCGAAATATCAATCAAAAATTGATAATATTAGTTGATATGTCGAGTTGATAGGAAAAAATATTGTTGAATTCAATTCAGTTTTTTAGTTGTTTTCTAGTTACACTTCTTAGGTGACATTGACATGTTTTGTTTGATGTAATGTTTTCAATCAAAGACATTGGAATGCGCAAAGGTAACTACCTCATTCCGCCGTTTATGTGACGTCATCACATGTCTTTTGATTTTTATTTTTTTTCTCAGAAATTTAGAAATAAAAAAATAAAATAAAAATATATTTGAACTCAGGATACGAAAATAAAGAAATAGTATTTTTGTTTTAAGGTCGTGTCAGGTTTGAAATATTGTCAATTACCAGTCCACTAATTCAAGGTTCAAGAAATGCATTATCTACTTACCATAGGTTGTCCCGGACTAACGGGCAGTACAGCCGGCTGGCTAGGAGAGTAGGGTCCCGATTCCCCGTTTCCTATATTTTGCGGCACCGGTGCAGATGGCGCCACTTGTCCGACCATTCCCACCAATGGTACCGTGCCAATGGCAATATACTTCTTGCCGCTCATGTTCATATGCATGCCTGATACTACACATTCCACCTGTGGGATAAAGAAAAAATCATTTATAGTGACCCAAATTACTTTATTAAATAGGGTAGGCTAGAGTTTCTTACCCGTTCCTCTCTATAGGAACTTACTACGCTTTGAAATGGGCAACTAGTTTCATTTTTCTGACTGACAATTCAAAAGTGCCTGTGATTGGTTTATTTGAAATAAATGCTTTGGGTTTGAGTTTGCTTCATTATGCAATATTACAAACGGAAAAACACTAATAACTTAAGTAATAATGTAGCACAGTAGTGTTCACTTACCATTAATAAATAACACTTTAAAGTCGCAAGGAGGTAAACTGTTCATGCATGACAGTTATAGTATATTATTAGTTTTAAATGTGTTCTGTATACAGGGTTACTTTAATGGTACCCATTCAATATGTAGTTTTTCTTTACGCACGCTTGACTTGGGGAGTAAGCTGGCGAACGCGTTACGAAAAGTGTGATCGGGCGAGGCGAACGGGAGTTGAGTGGGGGATATAAGCAAGAGAAAGCAGTGCGCGCACACATTTTCTTTCTCTCTTCCTCTCATAGCCAAATACGTTTGAAGTTTCACTTCAGTCGTGTGGTCATGAGCACACTCGGTTTTTTTTTATTTGGTATTATACCGAAAATCCCTTAAAATTTAAATATTTCGAAAACTATTGAATTTCGGCCATACATATGGGGGGTTTAATTTGTTCAAACTCAAACTCAAAGCATTTATTTCAATTAAACCATTACAGGCACTTTTGAATTGTCAAAATTAAGTAGTCTGTCAGTTAGTCAGAAAATTGAAGCTAGTTGCCCATTCCAAAGCGTAGATCTCTATGGAGAAGAACGGGCAAGAAACTCCATGGACACTCTTTTAAATCAAGATATTACAAAATCCTGGGTACATTATTCTTGTTACTTCTATATGTGAGAACAATGCAAAAAAAAACACACAAAGTAAAAAAAAGATTAAAAATACTCGTAAGCCTAGGCAGTTAAGAGATGACCAGTCTCAACCGACGGCGCCCGTTCACGAACATGACGCATGAATCAGCACCATCCAGCTCAACCACTTTGTAGGGAACCGAATGATCCAACACACGTGCCACCATCAGTAAGACATTTAAGTGAGCATGACACATTCTCAACTGCCATGCTCTTTCAAGTCAACATTAAAAAATCATAATAAACGGATCCATGGTTCTTACATTTACAAAATTGAAAAAATGCTTCTAAATTATACAAAACTATAGATTTATTTAAATTTACAATTTATTTAAAAGATGAATAAAATTTTTAATACCAAACAGGAAAAGGTGTTTAGTATTGCAGCATTAAACAATTAAAACATGATTGAATAAAATAAAAATAAATATTAAGATCGTAATGTCAAAAAGACTAAAAAAAAGAAAAAGGGAAGCACCTCTTCCAAATATTGAAATTTTAACTAGTGAGCTCAAGTGCCTGTGCCTGTTGCATTTTGGCCCCCCTATCAGCTCCTGACGGATATACGTCGAATTACAAGTAACCCTGTATCGTTCTTTACACACTGCCTAGCAAGTAACAGTCCAAATCAGAGGGTCTACTACTCTACTCCCAAAGCACAAAATCCGTAGTTTCGGTTGTTGTTACTACGGGTGTCTCCTACTCCGTATAACCTACGGAAGTACGGGCATAATACTAGTTCGGGGCCCAACCTAAGAGTCTCAGATGGACTGCATTTGAACTGCATGAACAGCTGCAACATCGCAGTTTGGATGGAGTTGACATAATTAGGTTTCGAAAAGCAGTTAAGTCAACTGCATCCAAACTGCGATGTTGCAGCTGGAATGCAGTCCGTCTGTTTAGACCCTAAGAACGAATGACAACACGATTTGACAGTTGTCCTTACTCCCGAATACTACCGATGTTTTTTAACCCTTCCTAAAAAGTTAATTAATCGGGAACAAGGTTAATTTCGAAGTATTGTAGATACTTTCGAGCGGGCCCGTGTATTGACGGACTTAGAGATTAGGCCCCCTGAAACGCGCTTGATACGATACTGTGTAGAATAATAAAAGACTAGCTGGTTAGTGAAAGTGTGCCAGCCCATACTAATTAATAGTTATACCAAATTGGTAAAGTAGTCCGTCTATACATGTATACTGCATTATTAAAAGAAATAGAAACATTGCATATTAAAGCCAGATATTACTGGGTTTGAATGAAGAAAAATAGAATAAAATGGATTCATTATTTATGTTGCAGGTTTTCATAACCATATCTAATTCTACCAATAACTTTCAGTCTGTTCTATGTATGTGGGTATATGTTCCGTGTGAATTTTTGTTTGGGTTCAAGTATGACATCATCATGAGATCATTCACAAAAAAACACCGCAAGATAAGCCGACCTGTATTATATAACTAAGTTACCTTGGAAACTACAACACAAATTACATCCTTGAACCATATAATTAACTAGTCTGCATTGAATTTATTCTCCTATTTTCCATGTACCTAATGACAGACATGCATCTGTTAGAATGCAGACTTGCAGAGTTCATATTGACATAATTATCAGCCTATAATATTCCCACTGCTAGGACACAGGCCTCCACTAGGTGAGAGGGAGTGGGCCGTAATCCACCACGCGGGCCCATTGCGGATTGGTACGGTAGGCTGCAAAAGTGCATGGGTAGTACAGAAACAAAATCGTATGAAGCGAGAAATGACGCCATCTAGCGTAAAACCAGTTAACGACTAACAAAATTGAATTATGCTGTTATTAGATGGCGTTGCTTTGCTTTATATGATAAAATATTTTTGCAGTTTCTTTTTGTCTCTTCAAACATTCAAACAATTTATAATTAATAGTTTCTTTTAAAGAAAATTTTTTAAAGAAAATTGATCCTAATTATTAACCTACTATGTTAAAATTGAATATCAATTTATAAGTAGGTAGGTATCTGATTTTCTAAGTTTTAGTTTTCAAACTTGAGAGGGTAGGTTAAATATGGATTTATAAATAATTGGTAGGTGGTATGAATAATACTTAGATCGAAGATTTATGACAGCTCAATTGATCGTTCGCTATGTTCATTTCGATTACCTCGTTCGAGTGCCTTTTGTTCAGTTTTTATTTATGATCAGGCGGATTACTTATTTTACCAAAACGAGCACGAGTTATAATATTGATTTCATTACAAGAGCTCAAATAATTGCTTTGAATAATCAAGCCAAAAACTTGTCAGAAATAGCCAGAGACCGGTGTAAACGTAAGTAGTTTTATTTTTACACTTTTATATTAAAAACTGCATTATTTTTTTGTTACTATACTACATAATAATCATTATTGGGTATTATATATTTCTGTTTTATTGTTGCAGAGAAAAACAGTTGTTCTTTGAGTACGACGATTTGAAGAGGAGGGTTCTTTGAAACACCATCAAAGAACTGGTAGACCACGACTTATAAAACACATTGCGGCATCAAACCATGATAAGGCAGTATGAAGAAAATGGATTTCTGCCGCCGAACCACTATGCTGGTTTATTTGATACAACTTTTGACACGGAGCCGCGTCAAAACTTGTGCCGCGGAGGCATGCTGTGAAACCCTTGCTCACGGAAAACCATAAAAGGGCAAGATTACAGTTCGCTTTGGATCACATAAACTTCGATTGGAGTAATGTCATCTTTACAGATGAAAAAACTTTTAAGTCCAGTGAACACGGACGTTTATGTTTGTGGCGTCGAAATAATACGCGATACACAAGTGGTTACGTAGCTACGAGCTAAATAATTATACTTAGATAATATTATTTATATTGACTGGAGACCTGGTTATGTGTGTATAAACTATAACTTACGTATTTTTAATAATTTAAAAAGTTATGAACACTTTAAGTTTAACTTTAAACAACATAGTTTTTAGTTTTTTATGTTGCCTACTAACCATTTGATATATTTTTGTGCAATTTTGTAGTTTTTAGCCTACTTACTTAGTATCCATTTAATCCGTTTGACCTTTGTAATAAAATAACCTGGTCTCCTGTTTGTTTTTATTGAGGTTACATAAGCTTCAATCCTGTTTCCGATTTTGGAAACGAATACTTAAGCTATCGCCTCAATAACTTCATAATATTATAATGTTATACCTATAATATTTAATAAACTGACTATTAAATTTGAATAATAAACTGTAAGAAATAAACCTCTATAATTTTTTATAGTGCCTTTTTTTACGAGCCCACAAGGCGAGCCTGTTTACCTGCGATGAATCTGCTCTTTTTTCCTGTTGCTAAGTAACTACCTACCAATTCGAATATTAAATTAATTATTAAAATACCCACTCGTTAGCTTAATAAATATATTCCTATCGGTTTCTATTATTATTTTTATCATTTAAGCTACGTATGCTGGTAATTGTAATGTAATAATTAGATAAATGTATTAGCCTTGTGAAAGAGCGAAGGGACAGTTCTCCCGTTGCGCGGGCGCGCGCGGGGAGAGGGGTGAGGGACGGCGCCCGCTGCGCTGCGAGCGCGCCGCCTTCGTTCCGGTCCGCACTTCCGTAGTCCAGAAACGCGATTACTGGCGAGAGCACGCCCCTTTTCAATCACAACGGTCCGTCTCGCGAGTGCAAACAATAAAACTTTGATAGTTTGATTACTGAGTTCCTCTTTCAGCTCAGTAAGTGGGATTCGATTCCATAAACGCCCACTAATTAATAAATGTGAACTCGAATGAATATAAACGTCGTATATTATTAGTATTACGTGAGTGTTTTGTTGTGTAAATTGTGTAAACGTGCGTGTGCGCGAAAAAGAGCGCGAAAACACAGAATGAGCGCGGATAACACAATAAAAGAAGAAATTAGCCGCATTCGTCGCGAGCTTTTAACAAATTTAGAAGAACAATTAAAACACCGCGTGCGTAAACTGGAAACGAAAGTTTACGGCGCGCCGGTTTCTCGTGATATCGATGAAGAGGGCTCTTTGACACCACCAATACCTACACCATTGACCATCGGACATGTGACACCGGCCGGGCGAGGCTGTGGTCATCAAGCAGCGCATGGGAGTGCATCCTGTACCTCTGTTCCTGCCACGACGCACCAACATGGCTACTTCACGAGTTCGTGGACGCCAGCCACTACCGGTAACGGTCACCGGGCGGTTCCGGTAACCACTGGACCAGTCGCGTCATTACCGGCGGACCCGACACCGAATATGTCAGCCCCACAACTGGATTCAGGTATTTCTCAGTTAGCGATGCCGGGCGCCCCGTCGCTTGGCGTCCATAGCACGGTCGGCGAGTGCGGGTTATCAGCCACGCGCGCCGATGAGCTTTCACGTGTTATCAACACGTTACCTGCCGCCGGTACGCCGTCGCAACTGAATTTCACGACTTTGACGCCTACAAATACGGGGTATGTTGCACCTCCATCATCACTGCGATATGTAGGTCGTAGCGACCCTATACCGGAATTTGACCCCCAGAAAACTCTAATTACGATGGAACTTTGGATTCGTAAAGTCGAAGGTATATCTAACATGTATGGCTGGGACGAAAAGACCACTATTTTCAATACTTCGTCAAAACTAAAGGGCTACGCTCGTCAGTGGTTTGATAATTTAATAGACGTGAATGTGACTTGGTCGGATTTTAAGTCAAAGTTAATGGTGGCTTTTCCGTCCCAGAAAAGTAAATTGAATATGTTACGTGATTTAGTTAATGTCGTACGGAAACCCGACGATGACTACATGCAATTTTATTATGATAAATTGGCTTTGGGCAATGCTTGTGGCCTTCCGCCATCGCTCACCACGGAAATTATAATTGGCACGATTGGTAGTCAGATCGTAGAGGTCGGCGCGGTTTCCGCGGCTTGTAATGACCCCACTAAGTTGTTGAAATACCTATCCGCACTTCGTACCGCCGAAGGAACAAGGCATATTGTGCCAAGTGTAAATTCCTCTTTTAAAAAGATAAGATGCAATCTTTGTAAAAAGCGCGGTCATATTGCAACGAATTGCAATTACAAGGCGCGAGATAAAGCAACTATTTGCGCTTTTTGCCGTAAATCGGGCCATACGGAAGACAAATGTTTCCGCAAAGCAAAAAAATGCACGTATTGTGGTAAATCGGGCCATAGTAAGGATGAATGTTTTAAACTTAAGGCTCGAAAGTCGCACATCAATAATAATAATAATTCGAACGCTGGCGCATCCCAGTCGGTACATGCTATAAAAAACCAGTCATCAAGCTCGAAATATTATTTAAACGCAAGGGTCAATGACCACCCCGTGAAAGCTTTTATTGACTTCGGTAGCTCGTGTATAACTATTACTAACTCTATGTCACAAAAATTAAATCTCGAAGTGCAACCCTGTCAATCGAATAGCGTTATTAGTGGTTTTGGTGGTTCGAAGATAATACCTATTGGTGAAGCGTATGTAAAGGTGTGTGCGGACGAAGCTTCGTGCGACGCGAGCGCTTATATTGTGCCAGACAGCGCACAAGACATCGGTGTGATTATAGGTCAACCATTCACAGATTATCCAGACGTGTACGTCATTAAGACACCTACGTGTTTAAAAATGTATAACGCTAATAATTTACGCGAGTTACCCGCCGTTTGTGAGGATATCAAGCATGTGAAGTTGGTCACGGATAGTTCAGTCGCGTTGTCGCCAGGAGTAAACAAAATAATAGTTTCATGCGACCAACTACTATTCGGACATGCGTCCGTACGTCACACCGAACATCAAGCTCCGAGGGCTGAGTGCGTTATTCCACAGAGCGATATCGAGTTTATTGACGGAAAGGCAGTAATGAATATAATAAATACGAGTAATAGTTCATTTGACTTACCTGTTCATCGATGCGTAGCACGCGCCGCGATAAACGATAGTGGGAATACGTACAAAATAGGTGACGATCTCGAATCGGACGTGTTATCGAAACTCGAGTCGATTTTGCAAGAATACTCGGAATGTTTCTCGGGAGTAGACGACAGTAGAATAGGAAAATGTTCTGTTAAGATGCATATTGAGTTGACGGATAAGGAAAAGGTCGTATATTACCGACCATATCGCATGTCCGCGAGTGATCGTGACAAGGTCCGCAATATCGTTAGTGATTTAAGGAGTAAAGGTATTGTGGAGGAGTCCACTTCACCATACGCGAGCCCTGTCATTCTCGTGACCAAAAGGACGGGAGAGCCGCGCATGGTCGTCGATTACCGCGCGCTTAATAAAATTACCAAAAAGGAGCGCTACCCTTTACCGCTGATACAGGACCAACTAGATCGACTTTCGAATGCGCGTGTTTTCTCGTGCTTGGACATTTTATCGGCTTACCATTGCATTCAAATCGATGACGAGAGTAAACACTATACCGCGTTCATCACACCGGACGGTCTCTATCAGTACACTCGCATGAGCTTCGGGTTAGTTAATGCGCCAGCGGTGTTCCAACGCGCTATAGACGAAATCCTCGGGCCGTTAAAATTTAAATTTAGCACGGCTTACTTAGACGATATTTTAATTTACTCGAACTCGGAAAATGACGCGTTAGACCATTTAAGAGCAATTTTAGAGCGGATTCGAGAAGCCAACGTTACACTGAGACTTGATAAGTGCTCATTTTTAGTGTCTCGTGTCGAGTATTTGGGCCACGAAGTGTGTAATGGCGAAGTAAAACCGGCTCAACATAAACTGAATGCTGTGCACGATTTTAAGCAACCCGAGAACGTACACCACGCAAGACAATTCATGGGTCTAGCGAACTACTTTCGTAAGTACGTACGTAACTTTGCTTCGCTAGCTCGACCTATCACGCTATTGACTAAAAAAGACCAACCATGGGTCTGGGGCACTGCACAACAGCAGGCCTTTGATAGCATTAAGAACATACTAGTAAGTCGTCCGGTACTATTATTATTTCACCCGGAGTATGAAACACAAGTGCACACCGATGCCTCTAAAATCGGTCTGGGAGGTATTCTGCTTCAAAAACCGCCTAATGGTACTTACCAACCAGTCGCTTACGCTAGCCGCCAGACGACCACCGCGGAGCAACACTACCATAGTTTCGAACTTGAGACATTAGCTGTTGTCATGTCATTACAGAAGTTCAAGGTCTACTTAACGGGTTTAAAATTCACCATTGTAACTGATTGCAATGCTCTGCGGTGGACGTGGTCAAAGCGGGACCTGAACCCGCGCATCGCTAGATGGTGGCTCGAAGTTCAGGGATTTAACTTTGACGTGGAATATCGACCGGGCAAGGCCATGGCTCATGTGGATGTATTGAGTCGTAACCCAGTTGAATCCGTTATGCGTTGCACAGACGGATATCTTATTGAAAGCATGCAGCACGCTGACGACTCAATCCGATCCACTATAGGGCAGTTGAAGGACGAAACATCCGTGGGCAATAACAACGGCCTAGGACGGGATTACGTTTTAGAGAATAACATTTTATTTAGAAAAGTGAACGGTCAAAACAAAGTTGTAGTACCACGTCAGTCTCGCTGGTCAATCATGCAAACTTTTCACGATAACAACGGTCATGCCAACCATAATAAAACCTATGACGCCATGAAGGAAAAGTATTGGTTTAGTGGTATGAGGCGGTTTGTGCAGAAGTACGTCGGTGGTTGCATACCATGTCAGTACGCAAAGAAACCGACCGGCCGTAAAATAGGACTATTACATCCTATAGAGAAGGTAGCTGTACCGTTTCACACCGTTCACGTGGACCACCTCGGTCCATTCTGTAAAAGTCCATCAGGTAAAATGTATATACTCGCCATTATAGACGCGTTCACGCGTTTCATCTGGATTGAGGCGGTACGCGATGCTGGTTGTGACAACGTATTAAAGACATTTGATCAGTACATTAAAACGTTCGGATTGCCGAGCCGTATAATCAGTGATCGCGGTAAAGCCTTTGACTGTCATGAGTTCAAAAGGTATTGTCGTGATAGGCAAATCAAACACGTACTAACCGCGGTGGCGAGTCCAAGGGCCAATGGGCAAATTGAGCGGTTCAATCGCACAATATTGGATGCTCTGGTCGCCTACCTCGGAGAAGAGGATCAGAACCGTTGGGAGGAATATTTGCCCAAGGTACAGCTCGGGATTAATTCCAATACCAATAATAGTACAGGGAAGTCACCACTAGAGCTACTATACGGTTTCCGACCACGACTGTCGGGAGACATAGTTGTACCTACGAGGTCTGATATCAGCTCTCTTCGGGCTGGCGCTATCACTCGCTCTCGAGAAGCTGCCCAGAGGTCAAAGACCAATTTTGATAAAAAGAGACGTGAGGGTGCTCCATTTAAGGAAGGCGATCTCGTCCTGGCTGAACGTAAGGTATTTAAGAAAGGGTTACGCAGCGGCAAGCTTATGCCTCGTTTCGATGGTCCATTTGTCGTGCGTAAGGTTTTACCTCATGACCGTTATTTAATCAAAAGTACCACCTCTCGTGGTCGTCCTTACGAAAACGTCCTTGCCAGAGATAAGCTCAAGCCTTTACAATACCCTAACGAGTCAACTTCCGATACTGATTGATAACAGGGTGGAAGTTGTTTAGATTATTGTACTTATGTTTATTATTATTTTTATTTTTTTAAAATTAAGTGTGTAGCTAATCGTTTCAATTATCATTATAAGACTAACATATAGACCATGGTTAATTGACGTTAAATAATAACCCACGTACCGGGTTGCATGTTAAACGTATTGATATGCGTGCCTTAATGTCACTATAACAGGTAGTTCATTAATTGTTACTATTAAACGCATATGTGTGTAACCGTGTGTAAAATGTGTATTGACAGTTGTTAGTGGTGGATGTCGAAATGTTTACAGTACTTATTTTTCAATTATTACTTATTATTATAATAAGCAACTTAATTAATAACAAACATACCTCTTAAGTATTGATGTTAATGTTGTGAGCCACTACTCTGTGGCCGCTGTAACTGTTCGCTTAATATAATATATTATTCATTTGTTTAATGCGAATTTTGTTATTAATTGTGAGTCACTAAACTGTGGCCACTACAGTCGATGATCTACTTATAACACAAGGGTACCCTACTAAATAAAGCGCTAAAATGAACATGCATGAAAGACAGATACCGCATTGGTGTCGTCGTTTGAACGAAGGCCTCCTCAGACTGGTGGTAGATACAGGGTGTCGTTCTTGTCGACGGGCGCATTTATAAAGTGTCAGTCACTTGCAACAGACACGCAGTGTTGTCACCGTCGATAGACACATTGGTAAAGTGTCATCCGCAGATGATAGACAACAGGGACGGCACATCCAGTGTCATCATCTGATAGACACATTCATAAGGTGTCGTCTGATATAATCACGATAGATGCTCAGCTCGTCGTCGTCTGACAGACACATTCATAAGTGTCCTCATTATTTTATGGTGCCAGACACATTCAGAAGTGTCACGACAGTGTCTCATGGTGTGGCTGTCTAACAGGCGCATCGATATACCTACACTCCCCAACCTTTTTTTTTGTGAGATTAAGAACTCACCTTAACCAGTTGACCTCGAGAGTCGGTATTATTAGTTCCAGGATAGGCTACCCGGGGCGGGCAGCTTCATCAGGAAAGGCCGACTGAAAGAGCGAAGGGACAGTTCTCCCGTTGCGCGGGCGCGCGCGGGGAGAGGGGTGAGGGACGGCGCCCGCTGCGCTGCGAGCGCGCCGCCTTCGTTCCGGTCCGCACTTCCGTAGTCCAGAAACGCGATTACTGGCGAGAGCACGCCCCTTTTCAATCACAACGGTCCGTCTCGCGAGTGCAAACAATAAAACTTTGATAGTTTGATTACTGAGTTCCTCTTTCACTTGTAATTCCTTCGTTTCTTCCTAACTCCTTACTTACGTTTCGTAAATTAGTCATAGTTGTGAAGAAACCAACGCCATCTAGTTTATTTTCGAAAACTTGAATTCAAACGTTCACGGGAAAATAGACACTAAGGTACCCATGCAATTTTGCTGGCGACTGTACATGTCGCATGTCTTCGAATTTTTGGTTCTAGGACATGCCAGTTTTCTCACGATGTTTTCTTTCACCATTTTGAGAGCAGTGGTGATGAAAATAATTGACACAAAATAAACGACCCACAACTCGTAGGCCGCGGCCACTACTGGCCCACCAGTGCTAGATGTTAATTACTTTACACATATTCACTTTCCATTGCATTTGAATTATAATATTGTTTGACGGTTTACGACCTTTGATTGTCATTCTAAATTGAACCTCGTAAACATGTTTTTAATGTTCACTTTTGATTGCGATTGATGTACTTTTGTTTTAAATTCAAATTGGCATACGGATACTCGGGCCATTCCGCGCAATTAGGCCGACTTTTGTTTGGAAATGGTAAGGAGATTTGGTGCGTGTTGATTGCAATAATAAATTAAATAAAGGTGTTATACTTTTTTAGATAGCGGCGCCATACGTAAAAACATGTAAGAAATGTCATATAAAGTAAAAAAAGAATGCAGCTATGATATTTAATTTATTATTAGCATATATTCGCCGTTACTGGATTTCCGCGGAATGACCCACTCCGCTTACTACTTTCGTCGCACACAATCACAACGCATGTTATGTGAATGAATCAGGAATTTAAACAACCATTGAACTCGTGTAAACTGACATGAGTTTGCTAATTTACGCTCAACAAGCACCTGTATAATAATAGTACATTACGACGTACATTACGTCATCATCTGCCTATGTTGGGGTCGGCTTCCAGTCTAACCGGATACAGCTGAATACCAGTATTTTAAATTACGATACGTTTGACTTGATAAAGTAGTCCACTGCGTAGCAAGGATGCTAAACGCCGTGCATTAAAAGACTTTTAAGTCACACGTATCGTATACTATTTTACAGCTCGTAAGACATAAACCCGCACTTGAGTCACGCTTTTCTGTGTAATAATGGACTACTAAGTCACAGAAAAGCGTGACTTAAGTGCGGCTTTAGGTCACACAGTGATATAAGGAAGTTTTTCTATAGCCTGTGGTTATATAGACCCTGAAAGATAATGCATAATTGCACCAACCAGACGTTATTATAGTAATTCAACCGGTCTTACTTACCTTGAAGTCGTAATCCAAATCGATAATGTTACAATTGACGAGATCGGATGGCGGTATCGGCGGTACTTCCATCGTCAAATCCCAGCTTTTTGTAGTGCCCGCGGGGGCCGGCCCTTCTTGAATGGTTAAAACTATGTCTTTTACTTTCTTTGTTTGGTTTGATGGTGTTGTGGCCCTGTACGTCACCACCTAAAATAATTTGAATTATATTATTACACGTCAATTATTATGACACTAGCTTCTGTCGGCTTACTATTTTTTTGGGGTTGGAAATTATTAAATAACTTCTCCCGCTGTAGGCGGAGCGAGAAGGCGTGTCAGACTTTTACTGACTAAAACCCACCCGTGTTCCTTCAGTTGCCTGTGCCAGGGGCCACGGTATCTCTTTCGAACAACCCGCGACACTGGTAGTCCCGCTCTATTACTTCATTCTCGCTTAGCGTTCTTCTAACTTTTATTATTTTTGCTCAGCTCCTACCTAAGGGTCGGATCGGAGCGTGGTGTTAAATAGCCTATAACCTTTCTCAAGAATTGGGCTATCAAATGCAAAGTACTAGCTAGATATAGTTTAGATAAAAGTGGTAGTTTCAGGTCATCTTGATTGAACATTAAGAGGAATAAAAGTAACCTGCAAACAAGCGACATCCCAGGTGCAAGGAAACTCATTGTTTATCCCACACATGTCCTAGCTGAAAAGGTTCTAATTATCTGTTCTTGTGACTTCTTACTCATTCAAGATTCAGCAAAAAAAAATATCGTCATTTTAAACAATAAAACATTGACCTACTCTCGTCGCTCGTCTAACAAGCTATCAAGGACAGTCTGCAGTACGATATAATCAAATTTCATGACCACAAGAGACCATGCATGAGAATTCAATTAAGTTAACTATTGTAAATTAGTGTTAACATCAGCCTTGTTTTTATTATTATTATGTTAGATTCATAAAAACACTGAGTTCCATTCACTATTTGCTCAACACAATTCATAAAATTATACTTGTAAATCCTATTCCTAACTAATATTGTTTGATTGTTGCGCTTTCAAGCTAAAACGGCTGAACGGATTTGGATGAAATTTGGCACATGTATAGACGATAGCCTGGAGAAGCACATAGGCTCTTTTCATCCTGGATCGCAGACCAAGTCGCGGGCAACAGCTACTTAATTTATAAATGCATTACTTTGCCACTTATTTGATTTTATAAGGGTGTATTTCAATTGACTGATTGAATAGGTGTCTGTCTCGTGCAATATATTATGAAAGTGTTGGTGAAAAAGAGATGATGCTTTTCGACCTGCGTTGCTCTTTTTCTATCTCGCACTGGAACAATGATGGCCAATGCGACATAATATCCCGCACCTTTTTTTCCGTAGGTAAATCCTCATGGAAACGCTCCGTCTGGGAAGAACGCAGGGTTATGTCGGACTCCTACCGACTAAACACCCAGTTTCTTCTAGTACCACGAGTCCCCACTTGTGCCCTCCTGCATTCGTGTCAGGGCCCGGGAGATACTTGTACATTCGTCGCACACCATCTGAACTTGCCATGCCTAGCGTTCCCCATTACCAAGTGCGGCAGATCCCACGACCGCACGTCCCCATTAAGGCGCTCATACTGCGTGCCACCTCTTTGAGTCTGACTGCTCGAATACCCCGTCCCTGACAATTATCACGACATAGTCTCTTCAACCAACTTTAAACAAGACATTTTTTAATTGAATGCTTACTTACCTTCCTCAAGAAGATCTTGACAAGATGCAACTGCACATTGCTTTTGTTATCAATTTCCACTCGTATCGGTATCTTTTGACCAGGAACATAGCCCGACACGGGGGCTTGGACGTCAACGCACAGCGGTGGTGACGCGCAACAGAAGCAACAGAACGTCTTCTCCAATTGAATGTGAATTGGTTCCTGGATAATAATCAGGCAGTTTGAACGTTTCATAGTTGAAACATCACTTAATACATAATCAATCAGCATACAACGTTCCCATTGCTGGGACACAGGCCTCCTTTCTCAAAGTAAAGCGCCTTTCTGGATTGATGAACTCGTAAGTTGCGGCCGTTACCACTGCGCCAGCATTGCAACTTTTAACATACAGCAAAAATCCTAAATAGACATTATTATTGACTGAAATAGAAAGTAGATATTCCAATAGAACCTAAATTCTCACCTTATATGAAGCATTGAGATTCAAATCAAATGCATTGATCACAGTGAAAGCCATCTTTGTTTCTTGGTCGAACTTCCAGGGCCTGTCCAGAGTAACCTTCACGGTATACCTGACATATCCATATTGACCCTCAAAGGACGAGGGCAGCACGGGAGGCAAAGCACAAGTGAAGTTGTACACTTGTTTACCAGATGGGATTTCTATTTCATTACCTAAAAAAAAAAAAAAATTAAAGACAAGAATCCTAATTATTTAAAACACTTTCAATCACATTCTGACAGTTTTTAAGGAAATTACTAATCCATTGCTTCATAGGTTTGAAAAATGTGTCTGCACAACAACGTAAATAACGCAATGAATGTGGTTTAACTGTCAAAATGAAAGGCATTGTTGTTGATTGCCATTTTGTGTTTACCCAGAGTGTCTTTGAAAGGTCAAAATAACCAAGATATAAAGTAGCCAATATTAATGATTGACCCCCTAATTGATAAACAAGACAGATAATGACTGTCTGTAACAGTGACTAATAGCAAGAAAATGTTATCTTTACTAGCTTTTTCCAGTAGTTTCCTGTTTCGATAACATCCTACCTAGGACAACTACATCATATACACATATATAAAGTTTCCTATGTATTAATCAAAACTAATATTGTAAGGAGAAACGATTTGAGTTTTGGTATATATTTGTTTATTACACTTTCATGCTAATACAACTGAGCAGATTTGGATGTAATTTGGCACATAGGTAGACCATGACCTGGATTAGGACATAGGATACTTTTACCCCTATATTCCCACGTCACGTATACAGGGTGGGCCATACGGGAGTTGGCGGTTTGAATATGAAATTCAATAAAAACTATGTAACAAAGCAACATTTTTTATTAGTATTACAAAAAATAGTAATCTTGGAATTTTTACGTCTTAAAAATAATGTTGTTTTAATGACATCCCTCGGCTGCGTGGCAGTCTTGAAACCAAAGTCGCAGATTTTCGAAAATTCGGTATATTGTTAATTTCGCGAATAATATTCCTTTTGAGCTGCTCCAAATCTCTCGGATTATTCTCGTAGACCACCGATTTAAGGTAGTCCCATAGAAAAAAAATCACGTGGAGTGAGATCGGGACTGAGTGGAGGCCATTAAATATCCCTCCTTTTCGAAATGAGTTTTCCCGGGAAGATTTCTTTCAGCAGGTCTATAGACACCCAAGCAGTATGGCATGTGGCACCATCTTGTTGAAACCATAGCCTCGAGGTATTGCCTTGAAATTTTTGCCTCCTCCCCGCCTGTGCATTTCCGAGAAATTAAGGACACAAATCGCCAACACCCTTATGGCCCACCCTGCATTATTATGGGCATATTCTATCTAAATGGTCGCCCTCTCTTATGGTGCTCCCACACTGCTGTTATAAAATGTTTACAAACATTTTCTAACATTGATCAAAAAGGTTTTCAAAAATCAGTAAGGTTTTCATGTTAGATAATGTTAGTAAACATTTTATAACAGCAGTGTGGGAGCACCATTACATGGAACTTATATAACTGGAGAAATGTGAGTGTCTTCTCTTCTGTCTGTCACTTCTGCCGAACCCTTCGGGGTCTACAGGAGTGATGTTATGTTATCTAAATATTCAATCTACCTAAATGTGTTCATTTTAATTGGAGTAGTCTACACAACCATAAAATAATTCTTAAAACTACTAAGTTGTTTTGTGTAGGTAGAGTAATGCATTATTCATACTGATGATTAAGGCAATGTTTAATAAGAAATGCAGGAAAAATATCAATAAATACCTGTTCAGAATGACCATCAATTGTTTAATCTATACTAATATTATAAAGAGGTAAAGTTTGTATGTTTGTAAGTGTGTATGTAGGGGGTAATCTCTGGAACTACCAGTCGGATTTGAAAAATTCTTCTTGCATTTGGTAGCCCAATTCTTGAGGAAGGCTATAGGCTATTTAACATCACGCTATGACCCTTAGGAGCCGAGCAAAAAGAAAAAAAGTCAAAAAGAATGTTAAGTGATAGCGCGGGCGGGTGATGCGATACGACGGTGTGGCTCTGGGGAAACAAGAAGTTTCACGCGAACGAAGTCGCGGGCTGAAGCTAGTGTAATATAATATGATTTTATAATAATACAATGACTGTATCATATTTTGAAAAGGTTCTGATTCTGTTGCATTATGAATACAAGGCAATCCCATTTACAGAATCTTGTTATCTTATTTACATATGTAAACAAACTGCTTGATATCACAAGTTATAAAAAGAAAATTAGTCATCTTTGTGAAGGTGATTATTGACGTTTCCAGTCATATAAATGAAGTTTAAATAGGACTTAATGTTACTTCAGTAATCTATTTAGTAGAATCATAGAACTGGATAGTTTTCTTAATTAATACATCCATTAGAAGTAATAAGTTCTCGATATGACTTTAAACTGTCGTGCATTTATATTCTATATCTATTTGTAGAACGCCACCTGCAGGCTATGGGATAAATACACCCAAATAGGCTCGGATGGAACAGTCGATATTAGTGCAGGATATCAACTCAGGGCGGCGGCTGATGAACATCTAGCACGTCAAAGGCGGCGCCCATGGACCCAGTCAGGCAGTCCACTGTACACCCACCAACTCGCACTAGACAAGCGCGGTGGGTTAATTTGTCTAAACCCCTACTCTCTCATGAGAGAGTAGGGAGGCCTTTGCTCTGCAGTGGGACGTCACAGGCTAATAATAATAAAATTAGAAATGATAAGTGTATCTATAATGTCTAAAGTTAATAATAGTTGCACATTGTCATTGTTGCACAGCGTCTTGCTTGTTTTAATAATGTAATGTTAAGTCAGGGTTTCTGGCAATGAAATAGTAGTATTAGGTTCTGTTTGATTGATATTCACCTGTACTGCTACCCAGCAAATAATATGAGACTTGGAAGTATTCCTCATGTCCCGTGTGTATGGTGTCGGTAGATTCTGTCTTCCCTTCGGAGTTTTCTTCATTTTTACTTTCACGCCACTCGGTATGCGCTTCTCCTTTAATCTTGACATGGATACCTAGAGAATAAAATATTCGAAAGTCATCCAAATTTCAGGACAGCCTTTTTTACATACGTCCAAGGGGCGATTCAGATCACTTAAATGTCTTTATCAATATAGTTTTATTTTCGAGCTCATTCTAATGGATGAGTCAGAGACCATAATAAAAACAGCTAATCGTATTTGTTACTATACCTACCTCGAACTTTTTTAGGATTATCGAAAACATATTCTATTCTTCCATTGACGGTTTGCCCGGCGTAATATGTATTCCATTGGTTATCTAAATAAATGTTAGCTTCCTTTAAACCCATTTTGAGACAAAAATACACAAAACCCAGCAAACGCAAAGTACAATACTAAAATCTAAAACTTGCTTGTCGTTGTCAGACAGACAGACAGAGACAGACAGACAGATTTCTCCCCTCCCCTCTCCTGTCTCATAGAATGACAGGACAGCTGTAGTGACAGGCAGCAGCATCTGAGCATAGATCAGTAGAAAAAACGCAAGCACCGACGACCCACACGCCCCTGACGCCAGCACATTTTAACAGTCATTAAAATTTCTTTAGATTTTCAACTTTATCGCTTAATTTTAAGGTTCAATTTTGATTGGGAAAATTTGGCAGTTTCGTGTAGGCCGTCCGGTAAACAACCGTGTGCAGCCTATGACCTATTCTTCTTATTTTCCCGATGTTAGCATTTTTGCTGTGTTTGTAAAGGTCTAATGCTAGATACACACGCAGTGACTAAGTCTCCGGCCACTCGTAACGATTTCAAATAAGCGACATCATCGCTAAGCTGTCTGGACTGGAACAATGTAAATGACAGTCACAGGACGTCAACGAACGTCGAAAAGTACCTAAGTAAATTAGACCAAACACTATATTCACTTGACAAAGGGCTGATTTTTCAATCGACAGATATTTTTATTCGTTGAATAAAATTGACGTCTGACAGTTTTTGTATGGAAAAACTGTCAAAAATTCAAAATTATTCCTCGGATAAAATTATCTGGCGATGAGAAAATCAGGCCTTATTTAAAATAAGGAGACCTCAGACAATATTCTCATTCTTTTATCACGGATTATTTTTATGAATATTGTCCACCGCACACTGTCATCGGGACGTCAACGAGAAACAAGATTATTCGAACCAAGCGTGATGTATTGGTAATGGCGTGTGGACAGGTGGCCATAGTAAATGTAGGTATGTATCGCTACTACGGCGTCGTCACGTCATCTCGATCTCGTTGACATCCCGTTGCCGGTGGTGGAAAAACGCCCTAAAGATTACTCGAACCATGACGCGCACTCGAGTCTCCGTTGTCTACCGGGACTTGCTGCGGTGGCAAGCATTGCGATAGCGAGTGGCTGCTGCCGGCCACATATGTACGACGAATCCATACGAAACGTATGAAAAAGCACGTGAACAGTTTGTAGCTGGGCCACCGGTGGCTGTCGCCGCTGGCTTGTTTGCGCGTAGCCCTAGTCAGACATGGGTGGGAATATGTTTGTCTTTGAAGAAACCATTCCTTCGCTCAACATCAATTATTTTGACGTAAAATGACTTTCATTTCGGTCAGAGGTAGGGTTACCATCCGTCCGGATCTGTCCGGACTTCTAGACTTTTGTCCGGGCTTTGTCCGGCTCTTTAATTTGTGCGGATTTTTTGGCTTAGATGGAATACGAGTAATAAAACTTATACATGTAAGTAATACCAAATAAGTCTGTAATATTTATTAACTTCCCATTCATCTAAAAACAAAATAAATACTTCTTTATCAATCAACTTAACAAGATCAAACAATAAATCTTGTATTTGCAAACAGTCAAGTAGCTCTAACATAAAACATTTTCTTCAAAATAAAAATATTTTTACGTAAAATAATCAAACTAAACGCCAGATTCTGGTATAAGTATTATTTTTTATATTTTTCAGTGCAACTTTTTTTTTGATCCCAGTACAACAAGGCAAGCGTCTGCTACCATGCCTACCACTAACCTCTATCATACAGCTTGTGATGCCTACCAGCAACTAAGTAGGTAATGTTTGGATTTTGTGACTAGAATGTCCGGACTTTTATTGTAGGTAATGTCAGGCTTTTTGTCAGGACTTTTCAAATTTCTAAATGGTAACCCAAGTCAGAGGGTCACTTGAAAAAACCACATTATGTAACTTGTATGTATGTTATGGCATGATCTTATTATTACTTTGGAAGTTTGGAAGCTTGCGCCTACCGGCATTATTCTATTACCGTAATTTAGAGGATAGAAGCCATTCGGCGTAAATGGCGCTGAAATCGCGCGCAGCACGACGCATTTGGAATTAAATTGACCTGGCGTGCTGCGTTTGTCAGATCACATGACATTATAGTAGGTGTTTAAATTTATAAAACTCGTACTTGTGACCATTAGAAGTTGTAGAGTTTAAAAAAGGTGTGTTTTTATGCAGAAATTTGACGACTACTTTACAATGGCGCCACCGCGTGCGATGCGTAATGTATAAAACTATGCAAGAGCTAGATTCCGGACCATGATGAAATAATGACCCGCTTTGACCTCTCGGTCGGCGGAACGTGTTCGTCTCGACAGGAAACGCATTAGATTGAGCCAAGCACAGGAACCACAGCCATCTACGAGTGCGGCAGGTTCAACTGCAGTCTGACGACGCTGCCATATGTGCGGCTCCAATCCATATCGAGCGTGTGGTGTGTACCAATGAACTTAATCTAACTAAAACGTGGATCGGCACTGGAGCTCGAGCCAGGATCGCGGGTTTCCTAAAACGAATCGTGCAAGAAAAACTCCGATCCAGGTACAACATATCTATTATAGTCGTGGATCATATTTTGATCAAGATGCAACCTGACACTGACCTGCATATTACAAAAAAACTTAAGAAATTTTGAATTTCGCGGTCTATCACTGCGCATTCACTTTATCTGCGTGAAATAAGAAAAATCTACTAACGCTAGGTACACACGCAGCAACATTAGTCACCGATGACTTGCTGGCGATAGAAAGCATTTTCTGTAGACTGAAATAAAATAATACTCACATGAATTATTGGAAATAATAATAATGTATACCACTTGAAATACGTCCGCATTCCATGCTAGCCCCGAGCAATAGCACAGAGCATGTTGATGTAACCTTTTGCAAATAGGCAGAGTCCACTACGGGTCCATATTGGCTCAACTAAAGTTCTTTACCCAAAATTGTTCTTCCTAACGATTTGTAATCCGAATGATCACTCTTCCTAAAATTTTTCATCCTAAAGTTTTCATTCATACTATTTGTAGTGCTACCGGCGATGTTCATAACACTCATGTTTCCGAAAATTTTAATTAATAATAACATTAATGTAAATATTTTTTTAAACTCCTACTGTTTTTTATCATAACGCTTTTATCCCTAAACATAACTATCATAATATTTTCATGGCCTGGGAGTTTATACGGGTAAGTAATATATGATATAATTACAAAACCTCTAATATTTACAAGATATTAGGTCCTTACATATGAAATTGGCGTTTTGTATGGAAGGAACAAAAAGTCGAATATTTTTTAATATAATATATTTAATTAATCAAAGTATGAACCATTGTTTTCAATGCACTTTTGCCATCTTATAGGTAGTTCATTGATCCCTTTACTAAAAAAACCAGTCGGACGGGAATCAATAAAATCTTTGAAGGCGATTTGGACTGCCCCATCGCGCAGTGGAACGAATGTATGGGAGCGGTTGGACGTAGACATGTCCGAAAAAAAAGAGTAAAATTATGCCAAACTAATGATGCCATCTTATTCGATTACTTAATGCCTTCATAACTTGTGGTGATGAATTTCTTCATAACTCCCATATTTCGGGAGTAATTTGAGAAAATGTGAAATTTTACTATGAAAATGAGTGTATCGAGCTCTCTCCCTCCTGATTCCGGGCTTGTTTCAAGTAGCGGTCTCTAATATCATAATGCTTATACTAAGAGCTATATTTAATACTAAGACACATAGTGCGCCAAATGTGCACTTTCTGGGATAAAGAGTGATGTTTATTTTATAACACAATTTTTTTATTTTTTGTTTATTTTGTTGATTAAAACCGTTTTTCTAAAGGTTTACCTTATTACAATAACATTTCTGAGCAGCCAATTAGAGAAGATATAAGCTAATTAGGATATATAATTAGGGACTTAAGGTTTACATATAAAACTGATGCACTAATGATTACTGATAAGAACATTGCTATTATTTAATTACTAAATGGCTCTTAATACACTAATTTAGCATGCATCATTTACTAATTATCACAATAACTAATTACCTTGCAATATTTAACAAAGGATACCTGGGATACCTGGATTTTATATAAATAGGTCACTATTAGTAACTTTAAAATCAGTGTTGATTTACACCTCGTTGTATCCAAGCTAATCTCGCAATGTATTTTCCAAATTTTAATACAAATCTTGATATTCACGTTGCTTTATGCGCACGCGCACATAAAGATTTACGCGACTTTAACTATTTGTTCAGTGTTTTAAAAGATAACAGTTGTGTTCAGTTATGTGAAAGTGCTGAAACAAGTTTAAAAGACTGGTGTCGTCGATTTTGCTACCGCATTTATGCAAAATGGACACAGTCTGGAAGAAGCACAGATAAGTTTCGGAAGAAACATGAGATTTGGCTACAGGCTGCAATTCAATGGCCGGAATTACAGAATGAAAATATGGAACCTTCTACAGAAAATATAAGTGACGTCATCGAGCCCATAATTTCTCCTGCTAAATCTGATGCTTCAACTTGTACACATCCTAGTCCTCGTAAATCTTTTGAGGACCTTAGTAACCGGCAAAAAAGAAGACGCACTGAAGATAGTCTTTCATGCAGCAGTAGCAGCGCTGAAATTATGTTTTCGGCCGAAAGGGCGCTTCAAAAGGCAGGACAAAGCGATACAGCTTATGTTATGAAATACTTGACGGAGAATCCAGAAGAGGCCTCAAAAATCAAAGCCTTCATTGAAGGTAAATCAATTCAGGTACGGGAAATATCCCCTTTGAAGGCATTGGCTCTTTATGTATCGATGAACTTATCGAAATGGCGCTATAACACTCTTCGGGATTTCAACACTCAAGAAGGAGCTCTTCAATACCCGAGTTACTACATGTTGGTTAAAGAAAAAATTAAGTGCTATCCGGCCAAAGAAGATCTCACAGTTACAGAGAGCTCTGCAAAAATCAAATTACAAGCCTTGATGGATTTAACCTCAAGAAGACTTATTAGGTCGTTAGAAACCCCTGTTGATCCCAATCAACAGCTCGTATTGACCAGCAAATGGGGTTTTGACGGATCATCTAGCCAAAGCATTTATCATCAAAGGACGAGTGAAGATGAGCAAATCGATCTTGCTAGTAATTTTATGATTAGTCTTGTACCACTGCGGCTCGTCTCAAAAGGTGTAACAATTTGGGAAAACGAGCGACCATCTTCCACTTCATTTTGCCGGCCAATATTGTTTAAGTTTATAAAGGAAACCAAAGAAAATGTGCAGAGAGAGATGGCTGAAATCGAAGCAGAGATTGAAGCCTTAACTCCATCCACCATCACTGATGGAATTAGTGTCAAACACCAACTGCTGTTGACAATGATTGATGGTAAAATTCATTCCATTATATCCAATACAGCAGCTTCAGTGTGTGACATATGCAAGGCTTGTCCTAAAGAAATGAATAATTTAGAGTTAATCAAAGATAAACACGCAAACGAGGACATGTATAAATATGGCTTAAGCACCCTTCACGCTTGGATTCGCTCAATGGAATGCTTATTACACATTTCCTACAAATTAGACATAAAATCATGGCAAGTAAGGGGTGATATAGCAAAAAGGCAAGTTGATGACAGGAAGAAAAGAGTTCAAGAGGCTGTAAGAAGAGAAACGGGCTTACTTCTCGATGTTGTGAAACAAGGCAGTGGATCCACCAACAATGGCAACTCGGCAAGGAGATTTTTTGAAAACTACACTAAATCTGCTGAACTGACCGGAATAGATGCTATGCTTTTAAGAAAAATCTGTGTGATCTTGCAGTGTATTTCATCAGGAGAGAAGATCAACGTAACTAAATTCCGAGAGTTCTGCTTTGATACTGCTAAGCTTTACGTGGAGTTATACCCATGGTATTATATGCCTTCTTCACTTCATAAAATTTTAATGCATGGGCCAGACATAGTTCAGAACATGTCAATTGTGCCCATTGGTTTTCTATCCGAAGAGGCATCTGAGGCTAGAAATAAAGATTTTAGAAAATATAGAGAGGGGCATTCTCGAAAGCATAGCAGTATCTCATGCAATGAAGATATTATGCACAATCTTTTACTGTCTTCTGATCCACTTGTTACAAGTATCCGTCCAAAAGGAAATAAGTTTGTAAAAAAATCTTCTTTTAAGGAATTTTATGAGCTTACGGATTCTGAGAAAAGTGATATCGAATTTGTTAACATAAATGATTTAGCGGACATCGATTCTGAATTTGAATTAATTGATGATGATGATGATGACGAAGATAATTAAATGATGTTATTGTTTTAAAATGTGTAACTTAGTAAATTAGAGCTTACATCTTAATTATTTATTGTACTTTTAATGAAACTAGGTAATTTATTATCAACTTACTTAAAAGTCATACTCTCATCAGTTCTTGTGAATATTTTTGTTAATATATATTTCTGTATATATATAATATATTTATAGACCTCTTAATAAGTCTGTCTGCGGTTTAAAGTAAATACAAATGGGGAAAAAACGTTTTTTTTTTTTAAATTTTCATTTCCTTTTATCCCAGAAAGTGCACATTTGGCGCACTATGTGTCTTAGTATTAAATATAGCTCTTAGTAATAGCATTACGATATTAGAGACCGCTACTTGAAACAAGCCCGGAATCAGGAGGGAGAGAGCTCGATACACTCATTTTCATAGTAAAATTTCACATTTTCTCAAATTACTCCCGAAATATGGGAGTTATGAAGAAATTCATCACCACAAGTTATGAAGGCATTAAGTAATCGAATAAGATGGCATCATTAGTTTGGCATAATTTTACTCTTTTTTTTCGGACATGTCTACGTCCAACCGCTCCCATACATTCGTTCCACTGTGCATCGGAGTTGAATTTTTTCCCTTGCAAAAAGTTATCCAAATTGCGAAAAAAATGGTAATCTGTTGGAGCAAGGTCCGGGGAGTACGGAGGATGTCTAAGACATTCCAATTCAAGCTCTTCTAATTTGGTAGCCGTCTGTTGCGCAGTGTGTGGTCTGGCGTTGTCGTGCTTTCAAGCTTTTTAATCTTCCCAATTTGCTTCAAGTGAATTAAAACAGTTTTATCACTAACATCGAAGCCTGCAGCTAACTCGGACGTGGTTTGCGATGGGTCCGCTTCCACAATAGCCTTCAATTCTCCATTATCAACTTGGGTCTCAGGCCGTCCACGGGGCTTGTTCTGCAGGTCGAAATTTCCAGAACGAAAACGTTGGAACCAAAAACGAACTGTGTTTTCTTTTGCAACATGACCGCCATACACATCATTCACCCTTCGAGTCGTTTCCGCAGCACTAGTGCCACGGCGGAACTCGTACTCGTAAATAATGCGATATTTTAAATTTTCCATTTTGTAAAATGAGTGACGCAAACAGAAAAAACAGAAGAAAAAAAACAAATGAATGACGGTCATCGAAGCACAAATACATGAGTAAATAGCTGTACAAATTTGAATTTGGAATTCCTTACCAAAGAGGAGAAATTCGTGATTAAAGTGGCCAGTACGAAAAACGCCAATTTCATATGTAAGGACCTAATATAACAACTGAACCTATAATTTTTTTTGATATAATGATCAGTTAATATAATAAACGATTGATATAATTTTAATGTAACTAATTTCTATAAGAATAACAGACAATTAATATAAAATCGTTTGATATACCGCTCAATAGACATAAAACCGAAAGACGTCCACTGCTGGACATAAAACCTATTTAGTCTAATATGATATCACTTTTTTTTTCATCCTATGTCGACGGAGCCCCGCTTCGTGGGGCCCCTATTTCTGTGTAAAGGGTTTAAAGTAACCTAACCAAACCGAACCTCGGGGTGCCCTTCGCTCGCTTTTGCATCCTATGTTGACGATCTAAACAAAAAAGATATGACTTTGAATAATAGTATACAAGATGGTTATGTTGAGAAAATATAGAAAAACAAATAAAAGTATAAAAGATGTTTATTGCTACTGACATTATGAAGTTGAATGATTCGGAATTATGAACATTAGAGGCAGAGTAGTTAGGAATTGTGATTGTTAGGATGAAAAATGTTAGGAAGAACATTTTCGGAGAGTTGAAAATTTAGGTGAACTTTGGCGCACCCGTCCACTACCGCCTTCTCAACCGTCCCGTCCGCGTCATGTTAAAACAGCATTTTTAAAAACTCGTGCTGCTAGTATAAGAAATACAATCTCCCAATAATCGACTAAGACAATTTAATGATTTATTAATATTATTTCGGAACCTAACAGGACACTATAATAGTGATCGATCCTGAGGCGGCCATTAGACGCTCAATCTGACTGATGCATGACGGAGGCTTGTCTGAGCGTATAAGTACGTGATCTGATCACACGAGTTGACATGAGTGACTGACTGACGTCGAATAATATTTTGATTTTTGTCTTCAATCATGCAGTCACTAAGTCATGACTGGCCACGACTTTTTGCTTAGCGGCAAGCGCGTCACGATTCATACATTTTTTTTGTATATTTGTTTTTACCGCTCGTCTAGAGTATAAGATGCTCTATGCTCGCCGCCCCGCGCTAAGCTGCCGCTGATAGCGCCAAGGTCGTGGCCAGGCCGGTAGAAGGCATGGTCGGCATTATCGCAAGATGGCGCAAGTTATGACGTCGTCTATGACGATTCACGGGACATCGTTATTGCGCTCACGCTAAGGCCGGCCGCAAACGTCCGGTTTCCTGATTCGGAGACCCCAAATGCACGCATTTCATACAAAATTTTCCCTCCAGCGCACACGTTCTTATATTTTCCGTCAGGGTTTCCGAACGGAAAAATATAAGAACGTGTGCGCTGAAGAGAACATTTTGTATGAAATGCGTGCATCCGGGGTCTCCGAATCTGAGTCCTGATTCACAACCATACGACAGGCTATCGTGTCGAAAACCTGACATTTCAATATCCTGATTTGACTTGCCCTCAACAGCAAATAGCTGTTGGAAGAATAGCGGGCGTCAATTAATAACAAAATTTTCGAGTTTTGGACTTGTGAACAGCGTTTAGAAGACTCCTACGATAACAACGATTAATGTTCGATACGATATGGAAGCGTATCGAGTGTTTGTGAATAGCTATGCAGGAAACCGGACGTATGCGGCCCGCCTTATTCGGTACGGGTTTAAGCACGCTCAAATCGATTACATTCCAACTCTGAACGCACCACTAGTGTGCATGACAGTCACGGGCACAGAACACTAATACCCTTGACCACAGAGTACTATAATAATACGGCAGCGGGGCAGCCCTTGACTGATGGACCGCCATATGGACCATGTCAAGTCAATCATGGTATATTTATACTGTGGTATAAGTATGTTGTACCATGATCATGCCATGATCTCAATGACGTAATATAATAAAATTACACAAATTATTTGTGACAAATAATAAATGACGACAATACCTGTCAGTACCCACAGAGCATGTAAACAGTACCAGTGTTGGTGTGATTTCACGTGGATTCCATTTCCACGACCACTCTCCAGCACAGAATATAAATATACCCTGCTCTCCAGCGTCCAGCGAAAGATTACGCTTAATACTGACGCGGATGCGTTTGATGGTTTATCAAAGTACGGTCTGCCCTGTTCCACCTATGCCATTAATAAAGAGGTGAATTTAAGAAATGCTACTCAAGGAGGCATGAATTAACAATAATAATATTGAATCATCTGAATGTATCAACATCAAGATTCGTCACTGGTTCTTCTGTGACCATACCCTAGCCCTCTCAAGTTGACCCCACTCGAGTGTGCACCCAGCTGAGAAATAATTATAGATTTATTTTAGTGGTTGGTAGTCTAGCTATGGACTCCCTGACGCCCATATAATTTTAATGTCTTTGCTGACGCCCAAATATCTCTAAAAATGGCTGAAATCTCTGTAATAATACCGGTACATAATGGAGAAAAATGGATAGATAATTGCATGAATTCTATAGCTGTCCAATCTGTTTTAAACACTAGTAAAAAGTTAGAAATCTCTATTTACAATGATGGCAGTTCCGATAACACTCAAGAACTATTAGAGAAATGGGGACAATATTTTAAGTCTCAAGGAGTAGGTTATGTGTTATCAGGCAGCGAAACAATAAAAGGAGTGGGTGCTGCAAAAAATGGTGCTGTTAAAATAAGTACCGGACAATTTCTATGCTTTCAAGATATTGACGATGTGATGCACCCTCACAGAATATATTTGCAATGGAAAGCAGCAAAGTTGAACCATAATGCTCTAATTGGTACTAAAATATCTAGAGTACCCGTAAATTCAACTCCTCGTTATGCTAATTGGGCTAACAGCCTTACTGATAAGCAGTTGAAGGAACAAATTTATACTTCCAATGGGCCTACTTTGCTTATGCCAACATGGTTCTGTCATAGATCTGTATATGATAGAGTTGGAGGCTTTGTTGAAACTGGACACGGAACACCTGAAGATTTGTTTTTTTTTTATAAACATTTAGACGCTGGCGGAGATTTACATAGGGTGGATAAAGAACTAGTTGTCTATGCTTACCATGAAGGTGCAGCTACTTTTTCTATTAAGCGAGAACAGATTTGGAAAATACAACTTGATAGATTACAAAAGTGTGTATTACCACATTGGGATTCTTTCACAGTTTGGAATGCAGGAAAAGCAGGTCGGAGATTAGTTCGCTCATTAAGTCCAGATAACTTAAAGAAAGTTGTGGCATTCTGTGATGTTGACAAAAATAAAATAGGGCGACTTGTTGAGCTATATTGCCCTATTGAAAGGAGAGTTATTATCAAATTACCTGTAATCCATTTTACATATGCCAAGCCACCTTTGTTGATATGCATTAAATTAGATCTAACCAATGGTGAATTTGAAGAAAATCTCAATTCATTGAATCTCATTGAAGGAATTGATTATGTTTTATTCAGTTAATATTGTAAGATGCTTTGACAAAATGTTATAGTAATATTAAAACTGTATTACTGTTGATTTAAGTATTTCATTGAATTCCATATAATATATGAATTTTAAAACTACATGTAAACACACCTAAAAGTTATTTTAGTGCTTAATTCATTACAGAGTTGTTTTTTTGAGGTGTCTAATAATAAAAATATTAACTACATACTACTACACACATAAAAACTAATAATTATGTTTTAGATGGAGTCTCCAATTATAGATGTTTGTATTTGTAGTTAGTATGGTGTGATGTGGATAAGATGCAAATACTACTTATATACTTTGGCAGTACATTCATATTTAGGGATGTTGATGTCCCCAAAACAATACTAAAATGATCTCTTCTCTTTCAATCTCTTTCGAGAAAATCAATATCCTGCCAGCTAGGCCCATACTGTTTTCTTGATGAGCCACCATTCCGGTCACTAGTGTACAAAAGATGTCTCCAAAATATTTGTTGTTGTTGTGCTGTGCTCCTTACATTGGTGCAATAACTACACCATGGTATACATCTATGTGGCTCACCAATGGACTTTTCAGGACATACGTCTTTCTATGATCTGAGTACAATTTTAGTGCATATACATTCCATTGTTCCAGCTTATTGAGGTGCCTATTACAAGAGACTCTCCAAATCTCATACAATGTTAGCATCACTACAATCTTGGAACTTATGTGAAGATACTTATTAAAGCTCAGCATCCAGAAGTTCATTCTGTATTTTATCAATAAAACTATCATCAAAGATCGGAGAAAGTGCTCTGCGTTCCGTGTTACAGCGACGTTTCAAGCTTAAAGTTCGAGGTTTATCTTCAATCATCTCTCTGCCCAGTTGAAAGGCCCCACACCATTTGTAGATCATGGTCTTACCAGGACATTGTGCACCATAAACGGCTTTCATCTCATTTAAAATGGCTTGGGGCCCCTTCCCTTGCTTTGTAAGGAACTTGATGACAGCGCGAAACTCTATCTGCTGCATATCCATTCTATTCATGGCAGAAGTCATTTTTAAAAATGTCGGTTTTTTTTTTAATTTGCAGAGCTATTTATTAAGTCGTCAACACTACAACAAAAATATTAAATTAATTCATTTAACAAAAATTAAACTAATTAATAATAAAAGTACTTTTTATATATTTTTTTATATTCTAATATTTAAAAATATTATTTATATGTATATAGTGAAATAAAGGAAATAATAAAGTACTTTTAAATAATTATTAACATCATTTTGAACAGTGCGCCTTTTTTGTGTGAGTGTGTGTGAAACAAGGGACGCAAGCGTGTGCTGCAGGCATCGCGAATTCTGCCAAAGGTGTAACAGTACGTACAATTTAACAAAAATCAATACTGCATAACATACCTGGTGCCTTGTCTTACTTCAAGCCAGTTTTATTTAGAAGCACTGCTATAGCTGCTGAACAGCCCTGTTAATTCAATCATGCCATGCCTTTGTTTTCTTTCAATTCAATTCTCTTGCAATAAATGAGAATCTGTCTGAGTCAGAGCGAGTGTAGTTCTTAGCAAACTTACGCGAATTTCTTTCTAAGTCAGAATATCATAGTAAAAGTACTCTGTGCAGAATATGGCCAATATGGGGCGGGGAACCAAACATAATGTACTCCGTGACAGCTGACAGTCGGCAAGCAAACGTCAATGTCAAATTGTGAATATCATTAGTGACATTTTGTGATAGAGAGGTGAATGCGCAGTGGTAAAAATTCAAATCTTATGCGTTTGCAATTTGCAGGCCAGTGTCAGCCTGTCAGGTTGTATCTTGATCAAAATAATATGATTCGCAATATGCCTTGTGTTCACCAACATTTAAATCAACTGATTAAATATATCAGTTCTATATTTAAAATTTCCTTAGGTTTGACATAAACCAACTGTTTAAATACCTAACCGGTGGTTTGAATGTTGGTGAACTCAGGCCTATAACGGGTATCTCCAGAATGGAGATCTTTTGTAATTTGGATTTTGCTCTAAACCTTGATATATCGATCACTCCTTTGTTAGTCCGGATCGGACATTCCGCTGAATCCGATCACTACAGTACTGCAGGGCCTGCAGTACTGTTGTGATCGGATTCAGCTGAATGCAGCTGCCTGCAGTACAGGGGCGTCCGTAATAACAACTGTGAAGTGAATAGCAAAGTGTGGGTGCCATGACACAACTTTGCTTTACTCCACTTGTAATTTGGATCTCCTCAGATAGTTCGTTTTCGTGTTGAACCTGCGCTTTCATGCTGACATGAAATTGGCGTATGAGGTTGACGAACTTCTTTAGATAGCCATAGGAGAACGCGCAGCAAGTTGGCTCAAACCTAGATAAAAAAATCGAAATGCCTATGTCGAATGCCTAATGTATATTCCTGGACCTTTCGAAGGCTTTTGACACGGTCTCTGTTCCCAAACTCATCATAAAGCTGGAACATATCGGTGTGCGTGGAATACCTCTAGAAATTTTTAAGGATTATCTTAATAAAAAATCGTAGGTGTATTAAAATTGTTACTTGCTTGTGATGAGATTCTCGTGCCCTATGGTGTTTCCCAGGGCCCTCCCTGGGAAACACCATAGGGCACGAGAATCCACCCACCGGGGGGAAAGGATCCCTATCCTTTCCCCCCGGTGGGTTCCCGCATTGTCGAGGCGGGGGTGCTCAGTAGCCGAGACTTGGTCACCCACGGTGAAGCGAAACCGAAGACGTAGCGGCCAACAAGTAGGTTGGCGCGCCCCTCTTAGACGTCGCGGGGGGAGTCAAACACCTCACTCTCACATCCGGGGAGGCCCGCAGTGGAGGGCCGGCACCAGTCGGGGGTTGCGGAAGGATCGTATGTTCCAGCGAACGGCGTAGGTGTGAGATGGAACACCGGGGTGGTTTTTAGTCAGTAAGAGTGACAGACCCCTCCACCCGCCCCAGGCCGGGGGACATCCAAAAGGATTTTCCAACCCAGAAGCAAAAAAAAGGCTCCCTTCACATTAGGTCGTCCGCGCTCTACTGTCTACAAAAGAATAAAATTTTCGAAAAAAAGCGCCTCGATATACTAACTGAAAAACGCCAAATACGTAAAGAGAGACCTAATCCCTCCTATACTTATACCTTTTAACTCTGCGGCCAACTTTATTGCATTAGTTGTGATTTTGTGAACTTGTGATCAAATTTGGTCTGGCGAGTCATACTAGGGCACACGCTAGGAAATAATAATAATAATTTTAAAGGGTCGCCGTTATCGAAATCAATAAGGAGGACTGTAATTATGATTGATCAGTTTTTTGAGTCTTACAGTTCTTAGGGAGGTCGCCCACGCGGACGATGACTTTTTGTAGCGATTCAGTAGCGCATTTCGCAACGCGCGTCAGAAACGATTAAGTAGTGATACAGTAGGTATAGCTTGACCGGCCGTTTCGGGCAGCATTGAGTAAAAAGAGCGAAATGTTGAATATGACATTCCATAAAAGCTTCTATATTTTTCCTCGTACTTTATTAGTTTTTGAAGCGTTGTTACATAATGGTCACCACGTTGCTTTACTTTATTATATGATTTATATGGATTCATCCAATATTTACGTTACCCACGCCTACGCTGTGGCATTCCGTCAAAGTAGCAACAAAGACAATGCTTCTCTGGTGTACAGTGCGGTGCAGCGCCAACGCCGTCCTGGCGATGATCGCCAACAGACTGGATTGCCCATATATCCGGCAATGCTGCAGCAGATATAATGTTACATTGTGAGTATTGGTGTTTGTCTGTGTTTCTTATCCTGTCCGTACCTATCCTTTTATGTATCTGTTTATATATGAGTCTTGTTACTTGAATTAAAACAACATTCTTTTTTTTAACGCGACCAACTGTGTCTCGCTCGACCAAAGCCAGCGTACAACTGTAGCGTCCACACTCACAGAGTCACAGTCATTCACAAGTATTCACTACAGCGCACGACTGTATGGATGCTGCATCTCGAATCTCGATATTCGCAATGCAAAATCGTTATTACAAGGACACGATCACACGACCACCGACAGCATCGCGATTGTATTGCGGTCTCTACGAGAGATGAATTGAATGAGATGAATTGAATTGAGATGAAATGAATTATCTATATCAGATACGAGTATAGACAATATTATAAGTTATATTCATGTCTCATAATTAGTATAAGTATTGAATAATATACTAATAATAAAGCCGGAGAGTTTCTTTGAACACGCTAATATTATATTATAATATCTGGAACTCAAAAAAGAATTTTTCAAATCCGACTTATCTGACAGGTCAGATAAGTCGGATTTGAAAAATTCTTTTTGCAAAAAGAAATTGAAATCCGACTGGTAGTTCCGGAGATTATCCCCTACATACTTACAAACAAATTTTACCTCTTTATAATGTTAGTGTGGAGTAACTGATGACTCAGAATCCATTGATTGTGAACAAGATCAATTTTATTAAGTAACCAAAGTAACGATTGGCACATAAAATGAAAGGAAACGGCCGACACATTTGTAACTTTTTGTGCAATGTGTTTGTTCATTTCAATTAATTAGTTCTTCAAGTAGAAATAGTGGATGTTATTTTTCTAGAATTCATATTGACAAGCACCACACGCTCAAGTGAAGATTTCCAATCAGTATTTGATGTGTTAATAATTGGTTTGTCGCACTACACCACTAAATAAATCGTAAAGTATAAGGGAAAACAAGGCGACAGGGGCTACCACAGCCACCAGCCTGTACCCGGGCGTGGGGTCGCGGAAGTCAT
Organism: Amphipoea oculea; assembly: GCA_945859645.1. Taxonomy (NCBI): domain Eukaryota; kingdom Metazoa; phylum Arthropoda; class Insecta; order Lepidoptera; family Noctuidae; genus Amphipoea; species Amphipoea oculea. The sequence continues at coordinate 12,379,425 of OX243876.1, forward strand.
AGCACAGAGCATGGAAGCGCCGCCCTCGCTCCACGCACTTGGAGCCAGGTTCACCGCTCTCGTAAATCGCTTCATTCATATCACACTGAGAGCCACTATCTTGACCAAACGTGTACTTAGTCACCAAACGAGCGACCATTCCTACAGTTCCGTTAATGCTTTCTTTTAAATTCTCTCGTATCCATTTACTCTTAAAAATCTTAGCAAGAATGTCTATATCTGAAAATCTTATGGAGAGATTGGCGCGGTGATTTGTAGATTCAGTTTCACTAGTGTTAAACTTATTAATTGGAGTTAAGAAAATACCAAGCGTTTTTAAGAATTCTGTAGTGGTGATACTGATGTTATGCTTGAAATTATTCATAACTCCCAAATGAGGACTGAAACCACAGTAGAATTTAGTGTCAATGTAGAAAGGCGCACCAGGGGCAAAATTACATACAACTCGTACATCTCCGTTTGATTGTTTCCCATATGCACAACCTATTTTAGTGGTTTCCGCCCATATTAACTGGGCGGTGTAAAACGTGTCTGGCGTTATATGACCACACTCGACATCTGTCGGAGTAAGTGCTTTTCCGGCTTTCCAAAACCACACGTGAATACAGCCAATAATAGGATCTACATAGCATTCATATTGTGGTATGCTGAAAAATTAAAGTTTCAATCAATTTCATCGAGATAATAATGTTAATCAAAATCATTATCGAAAAGTACATATTTTAAAATAAAAGCATAATTATTACCATTTTGAAGCCCTCTCAGTTTTGAAAGAATTTATGCAACAATGTTTTGCGTATTTGGTGCACTCAAGTTGCGTCACATAGTTTCCATCAAGGGCAGAACAAGCAGCGGGACCTGGCAGGCACTGGTGAAGCCATGCCTCGGCCATACTTTCCAAGTCAAAGTCATATATTAATTGATTCATATCTGCAGCTTTAGGTAAATGTTTATATTTATCTGTTTCTCCAATGGCAATGCGGTTTCGCATCGAATTAACAGTATTTACTAATCCTATCTGCTCAACCATGGTTGGAAACGAAACTATGTAACCATTTTTGCATAACTTAGAATTAGTCCTATCCGAGAAGAGACACATAGTGTGATCGCCGTAACAAGGACCTGCAGCACACCACTTGTTCATAGTTTGAGACGCAGGGATATAAAGAGGCCTGGATGGCTTACTTTGCTCTTCTTTTGTTTCTATAACGTTCTCTAAAATACCTGGATACATAAGAAAAACCTGCGAAGTCTGGAATGTTTGCCCTGATTCACCGTATAGTATAGGTAAGTCCCAACATGGAGTATTTTCTGGGACATACCAAATGTCGCTGTTTAATACATTAAAAGGGCGAATATAGTCATTATTATCATTAGCATTTGAAGCCGGCATAACATTATAAAAGTCGACTGATAACTTCTCAGACTCATTTTCATCTCTGGTAGCATTTTTTAAGATCACAATTTTGTTAAAATCTAATTCTGTTTGTGCTGCGGTAGTTTTACTATGATCACGAAGCATTGGGTATGCTGTCCCTGCGCTATCATCATGGTATGCATAATCTTTGATGATTTCTTCAAAAGACTTTAGTTTTGATATGTAATCAACGTCTTGCCGTAAATTAGCATTTCTGTCGTAACCGATTTCTGCTTGTCTAGAATCAGTGTCAAAATCGTTTTGTCCCATAGGTGCCTTACTTTTAGAAGTTCTTTTCATCATCTGGTCTTCAATTTCGGAAAGTTCATCATCGCTTTCATAATTTAATTCGTTATTATTCTCAGTAGCGGTTTCTGAAGAATTGTTCGAATTTGTTCGTCTAGCTGTTTGCAGTACATTTTTAAGTGTTTTCGGTACTTTCGTATTATCTTTTTTATTTGCAAGTTCGGGTTCCTGTTTGCCGAAGTAGTAGTCCACACTAACACAATAACAATTCACTATCATCCAAATAAATAAGAGCCATGTAAATTTCATTGTGTCTAACATTTCATTATCTTTAAGAAATCGTCTCACAATAGAAATTAAACCTACTAGATTTTAGAAATTGTTTTACTGGCTGGTCTTTAAAACGTTGGTCTCGGCTACGCACTTTGCGGATAATAATCGCCAATCTGTGAACAATACCAATATTCTAGAGACATAAGTAAAGTAAATAATCGCTTGAAAAATTATAGTACAGACGCCAGTACATATAATTACTTTGTACCTACCTTATATTTTAGCGATAAGTTGAAAATCTAAAGAAATTTTACAGATTGTAGTAGCTTGATGTGCTGGCGTCTGTACACGAAGGGGCCGTCTCCACGAGTGAGAGAATCGCGGCGATATTATCGTCGTGGCAAGCACTTATTTCTATACACTCTCTTAGAACATGTCTCCACACGGCGATATCACCGCGGCGAAAATTTGATAACACGTCGAGATCGAGACTATCGCCGCGATTCCCTCGCTCGTGGAGACGGCCCCGAAGGGTTAAATTAAAGCCTGATTTACACACTGACCAGCAAATAATGGTTACCTATCACAAGTTCGAAATATATTTGACCGAATTTCATTTCACCTAAAACTTTTCAACTACTTATTATAGTTTATTTTTCTTTTTTACTTCACCGAAGTCACGTATAGGTACTTTTGTTCTGTATCAGTTGACCTATTATCAATTCGATTTTTTTCGTTACCTACTCCGACGTTTCATTTGGTCGAAAAACTTTTTACCGAAGTTACACTTAACCGAAATAACATTTATTCGAAGTACAGACGCCAGCACATCAACCTACACCTAACTGTCACATTTTCCCAATCAACTTTGAACCTTATGCTTCAGCGATAAAGTTGAAAATCTATTTAAAGACATTTGACAGATTGTAGTAGGTTGATGTGCTGGCGTCTGTACCATATTTTCATTTCACCTTCTAGAAAGTTTGTGCAGACTATTTTCATCTATATCTATACTATAATATAATATATATTTTTTTTTTTTTTTTATGACTTTACATATCTCGGGACCATGGGGTCCCGGTCCTTTGGAAGGCGTACGAGGGGCCAAAGCCAACCCGCAGAGGCCCCTTAGGAAATTTTAATGAAATGTGACACCAACCGACGATTCTCTCTGTATGCACTATGCAAGTGCACCCATTTTTTTTTTTTTTTTTTTTTAACGTGGAGAAATGCTCATGCATTCTGCACTACCACGGGGAGATAGCGCAGTTATGTGGGACTCCAACCCACTAAAACTCCACGGTGTCCTCCTCTGCCGCTTACGGCGGGAACACGGGCACGCGTTCGCACTCATCCGTGAACCCGCCGCGGCTGTCCGTCACCGGACCCTCCTCTGGGGAGTATTCCCCATCACCGGCGCACCAGAACACTTAGCACGCCGTGACCACCCCAGGGACCAAACCAGCACATGGGCGCCAGACGACCCCGTGTCTGGGCACCCTTGGTCCCCCTGCGACGGGTCAGGTCATTGGCCCCGCCGCCTGCCAATTTTCGGCCGCAGAGGATAGGGAGAGCGGCCAACGTCATACCAACACTCCTCTTCCTCTGCGGCCCCACCGCGTCCGCCATCGGACGGTGGCGACCCCGTCAAGGCCGCGGAAGGTAGGGAGAGCGGCGCACCGCAATACCGGCACTCCTCTCCCACCGCGGCCTCCAACCCTCAGCCGCGATGCCTCCGACATCGCGGCCCGCCTCAGCTGCGATGTCGCTCAAGCGGCACCGCAACCTACTTGTTGGCCACTACGTCGTCGGCTTACCGGCAAAAGCCCTGACGAGCGGCCCCTCCTCGGGTTCCACTTCGCTTCACCGTGGGTGTCCAAGCCACGGCTACTGAGCCCCCCCGCCTCGACAATGCGGGAACCCATCGGGGGGGATGCAAGTGCACCCAAGGACAACCCCCGGTTGGTGTAGGACTATTGCCGGATATGGAAAAATGAAAAGTTGGGCTATGGGTTTGCGTGGCTAAAGTGGACTGGTTACCAAGAACTATGGAAGAACTATGACCCCTGCCTAATCAATGTTTTATATACATATACACGGATAAAATAGCAGGGGGTGACTTGCACACTCAATAATGGGCCCCCGGAAACGGTCGCTAGCACATAGTGACGTAGCGACAAGGGGGCAACATGTCCTGAAGTGCTTATGAGGAGTGGAGAGGTATTCCACGGCTATCAGGACAATCCCGGAAGTACGGTCAAGATCCCTACCAGCATCTTACTGGAATACTTCCTTCCTCCGAGCACGTTTGCTCTTGCGAATCTCCACTCAAGCCGGCCAATAAAGGCAAGAATGAGGTGGGAGCTCTGTTCCTCGTCATTGTTCACTCCAGCCGGCCAATAAAGGCAAGCCAGAGGTGAGGAACAAGACTTCTCCCGGGAGATAGGGTCCGTGGGGTCGCTACTGCCCAACAGCTCGCCACATACTGCCCTGCGGGTTTCTGTATCTCTCTTGGTCTGGCCCCTCACCCTAGACCTGTTCCGGCAAAGTAAACTCTTCCGTCACAGGCTTAGAGTTCGGAGCGCGCAAGCCCCACCACGACGTCAACGTAGAGATACGGCGATGGGGATATTATTATTATTATTTATTATAATTTATTATTATATTTATATATTATATTATTATATAATAATTATATATATATAATATAATATTATTAATTAATATTATAAAGAGGAAAGATTTGTATTTTTGTATGTTTGTATTTTTGTATGTAACGAATAAACTTAAAAACTACTGGACCGATTTCAAAAATTATTTTGCCGTTAGATAGCTACATTATCACTGAGTAACATAGGCTATGTTTAGTACTAGAAAAAATTAGAGATCCTTAGAAATTTCTACTAAAACCAACCCAAGGTGTAAAAAAATTAGCCATAAAATGTCTTTCATCGCATGCGCTGCGGAAAGTATTGATGATAGAACAAAAAAATGTTCTACAATGTTATAGGACATATCAATATCTACAAAAAACTTTGCGAGACCATATGTCCAACTATTGTAGTTATGTCACCATAACTACTTTTTTACATTTAAAAAATTGATAGAAATGCTGATCAAAATCAGACCATGTTATCCATACCTTTGTATTAATTCTTATCCAAATAAGTTGTTTCTTATCCAAGACTGTATCAATACCTGTTGATTACTTTTTGAATTATTGAAATCGGACATTCCATTCAAAAGATATTACGAAATTAAAAAATGTCAATTTAAAAAAAAATAACCGCCGTGTGGCTCCACGCAGCGCAGCGATAAAATTCTCGTGTCACAGTGTTGGTAACAAAACTCCTCCGAAACGGCTTGACCGATTCTTATGAAATTTTGTGTGTATATTCAGTAGGTCTGAGTATAGGACGTAAACTATTTTTATTTTAAAACTATTGATCGTGTAGGGTAGGGGTAAGGTAGGAGTAGGGTAGGGGTACAGTTGGAGTAGGGTCGGGGTAGGGTAGGAGTAGAGTAGGAGTAGGGTAGGGGTACGGTAGGAGTAGGGTAGGAGAGGAGTAACTGAGTAGGGGTAGGGTAGGGGTATGGGGAGTAGGGTAGGAGTACGGAAGGGGTATGGTAGGAGTAAGGTAGGAGAGGGGTACGGTAGGAGTAGGGAAGGGGTAGGGTAGGAGTATGGTAGGAGAGGGGTACAGTAGGAGTAGGGTAGGAGTAGGGAAGGGGTAGGGTAGGAGTAAGGTAGGAGAAGGGTAGGGGTAGGATTAGGGCAGGAGTAGGGTAGGGGAAGGAGTAGGACACCACGCGAACGAAGTCGCGCCGGGCAGCTAGTCTATAATATTTTTGCTGTTACTTGTTTAATGGCACTTAATAAAACAGTTGGTTATGAACAAAAGTGGTCCCAGTAAGAAGCATGCAAGCAAGCATGCAGCGTGCAAACAAGCATGCAACATACAAGCAGGTATGCAACATGCAGCAAGCATTGTTTCTGTCACGGCTCCGGCGCTGCGGGGTTTAGGCGGCCACACGCGAGCTTATCGTCGCAGATGGTTTTAACGCTCACCACCGCAGCTTCGGTTTGCTGGTTATGCCAGCCTCAGCCGCGGCGGCGGGCCGTCAAACCACCTGCTCCTCAGCTCGCGGGCCGACCCACCCCTCCGCGCCTACACGGACTTAAATTACACTCTAGGACTAGGGGTAGGGCAGACAAGACTGCGTGAAGTAGGTTTTGCAGCGATTCGTTTCCGTCACAAAATGTTGTAGATTATTGACTTTTTATGACAATATTTTAATTTCATAGGCTATATATTTGTGACCAAATAATATTCCGTAAAATGTTGTTTCCGTGTGGTGAAAATATGGCAAATGAAAAAAGTTCAAAAGAGGTTTCGGCCAAATAATACATATTATGACACATGATACTTCGATGATCTAAAAATAGAAAAAAAGACGTCGGTCAATAGCTTTCGGTAAAATGAAATTCGATCAAAAAAATTTCGGAAATGTGATCGGTTCCCGCAAATACCTTGTCGGTAGATTTAGGTACACTGTTCGATTTACTTGCCTGTGACAATGGCAAACCATAAGTTGAACTTGAAATTACAATAAAATAAAAGTAGCATCGTCTAAACCATAGAGGAAAATAATATGTTGACGCCCGCCGAACTCATTTGTTATTTCAATGTTTTTTATGCCATAGACAAGACCTATCTCAATGCATCGCATTTCCTATCTCAATGCATTGGCACCGCACAACTGTCACAAGCTGTCTGTCAATTTGCTAATTGGATTGCTGCTAATGCTAATGTCATTGTTGGAATTGGGATGTTCTGCTGAAAGTACTCTGTGTTCTGCTGCCATTTAATTGTAATATCCCGGGAAACTATTTCATTAGTTTATTAAATTATATCCATGATAATAACATTACAGAACAGTTGTCGAGTATTAGATACAGTTTTTATTATTCTAATTTATTTGCACAACTAACATTAATACAACTCTAGGTTTTGATCAAGAACCATGGAGGAAAATAAGAAAGGTACCCAGACTGCGAGCGTTGAAGATCTTAAAATTAAGGGTAATGAATGCGTTAAAGAAGGGAAGTTTATTGAAGCTGTTTTACATTATACTCAAGCAATTAAGTTGGACCCTAATAACTACCTCTTATACAGTAACAGATCGTTTGCTTTTCTTAAGTTGGATCAGCATTATCTCTCACTACAGGATGCTAATGAAACAGTTAGACTGCAACCGCAATGGGCTAAGGTACGTTCCCACCGTCTATGTTTTTAGAATATTGCCTGTTTCACATGTTACCAAAAATCGTATTTTTTTCTTTACTTTCTAGGGATACTTCCGTCGTGCTGAGGTCGAAGCAGCCAGTGAACTTTACGATGAGGCTATAATATCATACACAAGGGCACTTCAGTTAGACCCTCACAATGTTAAATTAATGGAGTCAATTAGAAGTATTACAGATATGCAGAAAAAGAAAATTAAAGGTAATAAATAATCACACCAATTTTTTACGTTGGTTATATTCAATATTGCTTTCCTAAACTGTTCATAAATTCTATAATATTCTGGCATCAGATTCAAGTTATAATTTCAAAGATTTACTAGAACAGCTATTGAATTTTCCAAACTCAATATTCCTTCAATATAGAAACTTGCCTAACATGCTGTAAAACTTATTTTCTTAATTTACAACTTTTTTTCAGAGTGATAGTCATAGTAGAAAATGTTTAATATCCGTTCTGTGTGTCTGTGTGCCCTTTGGCAATGGCCTCCTTCCAATTCTCCCTGTTCCTTGCCTGTCTAGTCCATATCTTTCCAGCGGTCCTCAACAAGTCATCCTGTCATTTTTTCAAGGGTAAAACTTATAAGTAATAATAATTGGTTGTTTTCAGATAGTCAGAATATAATATGGATATGCACTTGTGTGGGGTTAATCTTTGGAATTGGAATTGTGGTATTGGACTACAGTTTAACCACAAACCCTACATTATCGGTTAGTATCTCACTTAAATGAAGACCTGCGGCAGTGGGTCAGTCATGTAGTATAAGCATAATCAGCCTATAATGTTTCCACTGCTGAGACACAGGCCTCCTATCTGTGAGGGTCAGACATAATCATATACCAAACCTTCATTTAATTTATTTCCTTTCAAAGTTAACCTTTTAACTGCCCAACTATATCAGTTGTCAAGCCCCCAGCGCCCGAGAAAAAAAAAAAAAAAAAAAACGAAAAATTCCTAAATACCGATGAAACAAGCAGTGATGATATAATAATAATACAGATTAAACGAGACGTGTTATTTGGTCGTATATATACGACTCTGGCGGAATGGGCACGAAAATATTTGTCGGATTAATCCGATGTAGGCGGTTAAAAGGTTAAGCAGATACAATTCTTTTGAGACCAGCATTTTGATAACAAGACGCAAGGCAAATCAGTGTCTCGCCCCTGACAGCATACAACTGTTGAAAGAATAGCGGTTGTCTACTGACAAAATTTTCAATTTTTTATTGGGAATAAATAGCTTTTATAGGACTCTTTTGTTTGATAACATTGATTGATGTTTGATTTGGCACGGAAGCGTATCAAATGGTTGTGAATAGCTATGCTGGTTCACCAATTATTTCTGTTATACAAAGATGGTCATTCAACAAGGTTGCTTTGAACTTAAAACTATTTTGAATTTTTTCAGCATCCCTTCAGCATGTTGGCCTTTTCCTTAGCCTTGGCAGGAATGGGCTGGGCAATAGGAAAGAGTGTATCTCTGATGAGTTCTTGGAGTGCCGGCAAATCTCTGCAGCCCCCTGATGACTTAGGTATGTCCCCATCTTCTAGATAAAAAATGTTTGCTTTTACAACATAGCATATTTATCTACTAGACACCATGCCCCTCCCAAAACTGATAAGTTACTTATGTTGTACATTTAGAATGTGGCCATGAGTTGGTTTCCAATTTAAAAATCTACTGTGTTCATCATTGTAAAAACTGAAAATGTACTACTCATCAACTGTTTTAATCATTTTTAACACACCAAGAGGAGAGATAAGTAATCAGCCAAGACATTAACATTTTTGCGCTATGGATGTTAACCTCATTATTGTGTGTAATAACTTTCTTTTTAAAATAAAACACACTCAGACAAACAGGGTGAATCTTTAAAAGGGATTTTAACATTGCAATAATATAGTTTGTTGCCAAAAAGGACTATAATAATTAACAATTAAGTGCCCTTGTTGGCAACAAACTATATAATTACTTCAATGATAAAATCCATTTTATAAAGGATCGTCCCAATTCAACCCGTTTGTAGGTAGCAAAGATTTCACTACTGAGCATGCAATGGTTACTTATTTATCTTGTTCCATTTTTCTAGAGTGACGGAAGAGATGATGTGGAATTTAATTTAAGATATGTTCTCCTAGTAGATACCAGCCGGCCTAGCTAAGGCGATTATCACACTGCACCGTGTTCGTCGCGTAGCCCGGGGCGGGCCATAACAAACAATCTGTGCGCGGTAGCGCGTCCCGCGCGCAGATTGTGTTTTCTGTACAAGCTGGAGGCCTACTTCCTAAGGACAAAATCCGTACTTTCGTCCGAAGTTACGAGCGTTTCCTATTTCGTATCACCTGCGAACATAAGATTAGTTTGAGGCCCAAACTAAGAATGAATGACATTGACTTCCAATGTGTTTTACCTGTCCGTAAGTAGTTCAAAACTATGCAGTACACCCTGCGAAAAATCGAACGAATTTCTGATGGGCCCGTATCTTCATTGACGGACGTAGAGAGTAGGCCCTCTGATGCAATGTTAAATCTACCGCACCGCGATACACCACGGAGAGCGGTGAAGTGTGATAATCGCCTATAATAGCAGAGCCAAACCTTCTCATATTACTTGTAAAATGTGTTGATTGCAGGTGTAAATGACAATTCAAACGAGAAAGATACAACAGTACCTGAGAAGAAAGCAAAGTACAGTAAGGCTCAAGCAAGACAGAGATATAAGCAAGGGAAACTTTAGTTATAAGAATCTTTCTTATATTTGATGATCCAATTTTTATAAGATTTATTAGATTGTAAGCGTGTATCAGTGCTTGGTGGGTGGAGGTGTTGTGTTGTTAAAGGTTCTGCTAGTCCAATAATATATATATAGTCCTTGTTTCAAAGACTTGACAAAAAGACATTTTAAACGAAAAATTACTCATCAATAAATTGTTAAAATAACAATTAAGGTTTATAATAAAATATTTACCAATTCCTGAAATTTTAATCCATGTTTAGTATTTTTATATAGTTATGTTAGTTTTGTATTTAAAAAATATTTTGAATTTATGTTAAATACTGAAATATTTAAACAATCTGTTTACAATCGGTAACCCTATATTCTGGATGTTTTAAAAGAAAATATAAGACGAAAATACATAATATTTTGTTTTAATCAAACATACATTTTTTATCAGGTCAATTAAAACATAAAATAAAGGGGAAATACTTTATTGATCCTAGTGTAAAATGTATTTCGAAAATTCCAGAATACAATATATCCTTTGAATAAAATTCTTGGTCTCATACCTTATACTTAAAATAAGTTCAACATGTACGGGGATAAAAAAAAAATCTGTACAACAATAGGGTACCTACATTTACAATAAATGACTACCGTGGCAAAATTTACAGTGCATGTCTGACCTTAGAACATACTCCCTAAAGTTTGCTCTGAAGTATAACTATTGGCAGAGATTTTATGTGGTGGTTTGATCTGTTACGATATTTCAAGTGAGCTTGTTCTGTTGCGTCACAACATGCCAGTAATTCAATGGCCATTAAGATTTTAAAATATGTAATTCAAAATAAACATTAAACTCCACCGAAAATATCTGATAAAACCATGGATATAACTCTTCATAAATTACATTTACACAGTACCATTTACAAATTATGCGACAGTAATTAGGTACCATTCTTGGAATTGCACCTGTGTAATAACATAAGGTAACAAACAATGTATTACACATACTACTAATATTTATTGTATTGTAGAGTTGCACTTTGGTGTTTAAAATTACCGTCCTTTCTACAAAAGATATGTCAATCACTATCCGAGATTGCCTTCTTTCTTCGTTTAGCCTGCTTAGGTTTAACTATCTCTTCCTCCTGGAAAAGAAAAGAAACATTTCTGTGTAATATCCATACAGGTTCATTATTGGTACAACCCGCAAGAGTTAAGGGACCCGACCGCCGCGCTGTTACTCTCGCCATCGACGCCTCATTGGAATAAGGGCAGCAGATTATTCTAGCTCTAGTTAAAAAGGGATCAATTTGGATTGTACATTATGTCGCACGTCAGTGGTATCACTTTGACCTTGAGCTGGCCTAGCGTACAGTACGGAGTTTCAATAGAATAGGAGGCCAGCTTATAATGGTTTTGGTACCATTGACGTGCAGGCTACTGTTCATAAATTAGTTGTACCTCGAGCGTTTCGAAGAAGAATAATTGATAGACAAATTAATTAACCTACTTTGCAAATGTGCCTGCCAGTGAATCGTTTTTAAATACCTACAAATAAATAAAATTGAAGTGTCTGAAATGTTAAAACAACAGCTTTTTACTAAGTACATGATTATGATTTAAAAAAATTAAAAAACAAAAACAATTTTTACATTTTTTGTCTGTGTGTATGTTTGTTCTGGCTAATCTCCAAAACGGCTGGATCGATTTTGACAGGACTTTCACTGGCAGATAGCTGATGTTATAAAGAGTAACTTAGACTTTACCTACTACTTTTATTTAAGAGAGTAAATCAAAAGGTATTCATGTCACGCGAACAGTCGCGGGCAGCAGATAATTAACAATAAATATCAACATGTTTTATTTACCTCACTATCTTCATTAGATGAATGCAGATTCTGGTTAATTGGTAATGAATTTGAAACTAATTTCCTGGCTCGTCTTGATATCGGCAACTCGTCCTCCCACGCCAAAGCAAGTAAATCACTATATTGTCTCTGTAATGATAAAGAAATAACATAATGTCAGTAGGTATAAATGGTTGTTCATTTTGAGATTTCAGTACCCAAAGGGTGCTAACGGGACCCTATTGCTAGGGCTCGCTGTCCGTCCGTCTGTCTGTCACAGGGCTGTATCTTTGAACCGTGATAGGTAGACACTTGAAATTTTCACAGTTGTACAGTCACGTCTAAAAGTATGTATACACTTGGCTTTATTCAAAGGCTATTTTCTCCTTTATTTTTGAATTAAATTTTATTATTACGAAAATAGTTTTTCGAACCCATAGGTTTATGTTGTGTCGTATTTCAAAGTTGCATTCGTTATTTCACGAAAAAATCGCAATTGAAAATTGCCAAGTGTATGTATACATACTTTTAGACGTGACTGTACCTACTACTATGGCCGCTGTATCAACAAATAATAAAAATGAAATTGGGTCCCCATATCGCTCATTTGGAGAAACATCGACGTAAATGTATTTTTTCCCAAACAATGAGTTAAATATGACAAAGCACTTAGAAAGCGTATTTACTTTAGGAGAAACAAAGACGTAAAAAAAAGTAAAGTAGCAGTTACGTTGATGTTTCTCCAAATGAGCGATATAAGAAACGTGTTTTTTTTAAACTAAGTATTTATGTATGTACAGACGCCAGCACATCAACCTACTACAATCTGTCAAATTTCTTTAATAGATTTTCAACTTTATCACTGAAGCATAAGGTTCAAAGTTGATTGGGAAAATGTGACAGGTGTAGGTTGATGTGCTGGCGTCTGTACATTCATCAATGGCAAAGGGAAAAGTTTCTGTACCAATCGACCTATTACGTCACACATCGCATTTCTCATACACGGCTTGCAGTTAATAATATAATGTGAATCGATCCACAGTTCTTTAGAGCTAAACTTGTTACCACTGCCCTAACGCGCGTTGATAGGTAGGTAAGCATCTAGGTACTTCAAATGGTAAAGGTATTCAAAGAGACTTCATACTGGGTTTCATTGTTTTAAATCCCCAAAGGACCCACGAGTTTCGAGCTAAACAAGTCATTAACAATTCAGCTGGTGTGGCTTCGGAATGGAAACTCAAATTAAGTTGAACAACATTACGTAGGTACCTACTTAATTAGAATAATTAGTAAGTATCTGGACATACTGCTGAGATAACCTAGATGTTAAAACGAGTTTATCAAAGTTAATGGTGCAAATATTTAGAAGTCCTACAGTCCGATTTGTCCTGTTCTAATAAAATATTGATTCCGATTTTCCTTATAAATTTTTACTCATGTAACCAATTAACCATTGATGTATAAAATCATGTAACTTTATCCCCACGCAGAATCATAATAAGGTATTTTCATATAATTCATTAATGTGACTTTTACTACGTTTGCTGGTCATTCTCGTGTCTAAGCCATACCTGGCGATCAAACGAGTTTTTTTGCTTTATTAATACAGAGCAGACATTTCGAACTCTCAGAACGGTATAATATACAGAAAACTAGTACCTAAATATATTCACTTTCGCAAAGCCTTTTTTATTGTAAATAGACGACTATGGCGTACTAAAAGAGAAGTGGAGAAACGCGTCTACTAAAAAAAATATTCCTTATTGGAGTAGTATTGGAGATACAAATGTGGGTCCGGTGCGAGCGCCCTGGGCGGTCAGCACCACTCGTAACACACTATCAATTACAACCACAAGCAGTTTGAAGGAAATTGCTTTATTTATATGTTTGAAAAATTCGTTTGTATATATGAAAAGTGTGTAAGGTACGCAAAATTACCGCGTAGCTCCGCTACCTGGCGGTAGTAGGGCTGACTGCTCAGATGCTGTGGTAAAATTACCCCGCAGCTCCGCTACCTGGCGGTAGTAGGGCTGACTGCTCAGATGCTGTGGTAAAATTACAAGCCAACAAGGCTATAAGCATAAACGCCCTATAATTTTTTCCACTGCCAGCACTCAGGCCTCCTGTCTGTGAAAAGATGTCGGCCAGAATCCACTATGTGGGCGCAGTGTGGGTTGGTGGATGCCACATGTATTCGAATTTTCGGTTTTAGGACAAGTTAGTAATACTAATGCTTGTAATTTTACCAAAGCATCTGCAGTTTGTGTCTATAAGAGAGAAAATTCGTAGATAGGCCGTTTGTCTAACTGACGGCCGATTTGAAGCGATAATCACAAGGCGTGGGCAATTTTTGGATTATTCTACTCGGTCGTGAGACAATGTGGAACGATTCAAATTTTGATATACACTTGGTCCTACTAACAGATTTATTTAACTAGGGCTGCAAGTGTTAGATTTAATTAAGGTGAATGCGTAGTTGTAGCCCGCGAAATTCAATTTTTCTTACGTTTTTTGCAGTTTTCAGGTCAGTGTCAGGTTGTATCTTGATGAAAATTTGATTCGCGACTATAACAGGTACGTATTCACAGAATTATAATCATCAGAATCATTAATACATCTGTTTAAGTTAGATTTCTACCACCAACACTTTTCCATACGAGATTTGTTCTTAACGGTAGAAATCTAACTTAGAAAGATGTATTAATGATTCTAATTATTATAATTCTGTAAATACGTACCTGTTATTGTCGCGAATCATATTTTGATCAAGATACAACCTGACACTGACCTGAAAATTGCAAAAAACGTAAGAAAAATTGAATTTCGCGGGCTACAACTACCCATTCGCCTTAAGAGAAATTATATTTTACTAGCTGCGCCCCGCGGTTTCACCCGCGTAAATGTCGATCCCGTGGGAATATCGGGATAAAAACTATCCTATGTCCTTTCCCGGGACTCAAACTATCTCTATACCAAATTTCATCGAAATCGGTCCAGCCGTTTTCATGTTATGTCGTGACAACGGAAAACGGGTTTCATTTTTATATATATAGATAAGATACTCGTAACATCATGTCTAATACCCAAAGGGTTGAGCAGAGGTGTACCTTTAGTACCTACACCAGTTCGCCAGTTATGATTAAGTCCCAAGTAATAGGGGTCGAGCCTTTTGTTTGTTCATCAATCGCGCCTTAACGGATTTGGATGTTTCGTATATTAGTAGAACTGTATCCGTGGGATGTTTCCCGATATCCACGCTGGCAAAGCCGCGAAAGCTATTGGGATATAAAGGAACGTGTTATAAGAAATTAGCTAGAACTTACCCTTAAACTATCACTACTATTCGACTGTGCTTGCTGAAGAGCTTTCTGCATACACTCCATATTAAAAATTGACATATCATTTTGTTCCACGCAGCACACTCTCATTTGCTCCAAGTGGCCGAGCACCTGTATAACATACAACCATTAATAATTTAAATACATTATTTTAAAATAAAATATATCATTTGGGTCTTGCTCAGTCGTACCTTCAATAGACAAAAAGAAAAAATATTGACCCACTATTTCAGGCGGCAAGTCCATCGAAACCCTGGTGATCTTATTATTAGACAGGGGGCGAAGCTAGCAACCGAGGCCGAATTATTCATCTTATAGCCATCAATACTCCGTTGCGAAAAAGGGATGGAGCTATAAGTCTTGTATAGCTGCATCTCCTTCTTGTGCTGGACCAATGATAGCCTCTAACAAGTCGTAATACGGCCCATGGTCGAATTGACTGGAAACTGTAGATTAAGAATACGCATTTCGCGTAAGGCATTTTCTTAATACTAATATTCACGTGTATCTTAAAAAATAAGAAAAGCACTGTGTTTTAGCTGCTCGTCATCCCATGCTTCGTCAAGTGTATAATTAGGTATAGGCCTGTAGCAAACCTTCGCCGTGAAATTGAAGCGGCGAAAATACGATATGTTCCGATTATTAATCGTTATTACGATATTATAAGTTGTAGATAATCGGAACTTCTTTTTCGATGCAGGCGAAGGAGTGCCACAAGTTTCAAATACAACTAAAGTGAATGGGTCTCTGGTGATCAAGAGGTTTTCAGCTTGCTTTTGTGCATGTTCAAAAAGCAATTAAGGACATTGGTTTCTATTGAGGCTCATGGGCTAGCAACCAAATATTATCTTTAAAACTCACATGAGCCTGCGACATGTGGTTTTCTGCTTTGCAGTTCTAGTCATCCCGTTAGTGAAGTAAGTAGAGTATTAACATAAATATGAATTATGACGTAACTTAGGATGAAGAAATATTTATTTAAAGTAAAAAAGAAGTTAAAATGTATATTTACCAGTTCAGCAGAAGGCGGCGCGTTAGGCGGAATGCTATGTTTTCCCGGACGTTTTCTCTTGTTGGGACTGGTACCTGGATATCTTGTGCTTAAAAGAACTGAAAGTAAGTCGCCAACTTTGTCCTCATAATCTTGGCACCAACACATTAAAGTTGATACAACAAAAGTATCTTCATCATCTACAGCTCGGCAGAATAACTGCCGTACTACGTCGGCAGTGGGTTTTTCCTGTTTTAACATCAAAAGGACTGACGTCAGAGCTTCAGCATGTTCTTTATACATCAGCTTGGGTATGATGGGCAAAACATCCTCTACTGATATATCATGTGCTGTCAGAAGTTGCCAAAGGCAATATTGTTCGAACGTCTCCCAGCCTAAGCTCGTCGACAGCATTAATGTGATGTCATCTGACTTGAACATCATCAAAGTGCCCTGTAGGGTCAAGCAAACGAGTCGTTGTAGCTGACTCGCGTCCAGTGTTGAAACAATAGCATGTAACAATCTTATGTGGTTCTGAGCCTGATCTTTAAATTCTCTGTACACATCAGGGATCAACCACACCAGAACATTTGCATCAATTTCTTGACATTTTTCGAAGTCGTCGGCTAAACTTTCAGCCAGCTTTATCTCTAAATAGCTACAATACTCTTTATACACATCTGCTTTGAATTTAACGTTTCTCCTTTTCGCTGCATCACGTTCCCCGCGCTTTTCACGCTCATAACAAACTTTTAAATAAAACAGCAAACAGAAACCCACAGTGCGAAGAGTGTTTTGGGCTTGAATTTCTTTAAATGTTTCTAGTACAAGTTTGCGTTTGGGTTCATCATTGCTGGTAAGAAAAGTAAACATGGAAAAGATTGGTGAATTAAGAGCCACTTCTATTTCAGCTGGGGTTGGCGTACGGCTTATTTTCAAGGGTGGAACATCTTGCACAGCTGCTATAACTAGATCTGCAAGAGCAATAGCCGTAGGCATCGGCGCGCTGCAGGCGTTGATGAGAGCAGTGGCTGCCGCGGCTGTGCGATCATCAAGTAATGTTTCGGCAAGAGGTCGTAACAACAGAGGCATAGCGGCTGCTAATTCAGGTCGTTCCCGCGCACGAACTTCCGACAGGGGCAAATCGTCATCATCTGTGTCCTCTGCAATATTAGGTGTATTGTCCTCATCCTCATCAGAAAATGCAGGTTCGTCAGGACCTCCTCTTGGTAAGTCATCATTCCCTTCTTCACGAATTCCTGATACACCTTCGCCATTGCCATTGGTGCAAAACTCTTTAAATGTTTCTCTCACAGTTGTTCTTAGTTCACGGTCCAACTTTGGAGAGTCAAATAAGGGATGTAAATTTGGAAGTACTCTCTTCTCTATGATCTGTTGAAGTGAATTAAAAATGCCTTGCTTCACCTTCTCAGCAAACGATGGATAAAAGTTTGGAATGATTCGACATAGAAAATCAAGTAATGTGGCAGTAACAGCGGGATGTGACCTCATTGAATGGTGCATTACGAGGATGGCTGGTTCGATGTTCATTATGTTATCTTTTTCAGAGTCATAAAACAACCAGTCGTAGAACAGTGCTAGTTTTGCATTTGATGCAGCTACGTTTGAAGTACAAGTAGTAAGTAGCCATCCTATGACTGCCCACCGTGGAATGATATCGGAACACAGGAGTTCGTTAGTAGGGTGTATGACACCCACAATAAAGCGAATCATATCACTTCTAAGTGACTGAGACTCAGGAGTGGCCAGATATTGCCTTTGAAACCATTCTTGATACTTCTTATGATGACCAAACCTAACTTGTGATGTCAGAAATACAAGTTTCCTCTCCATGTCTGGAGTAAGTCTTGACTGCAAGTATCTGCGAGATGTTCTTGTTTGTAAGAGTTGTAACACATTAGTAAAAGTGGGGCATAAAGTTTTGGGATTTAACAATATATCTTGCCACAGCTGATGAAACTCAGGAATACGAGCAACATTCTGCAGCAGTCTTATCAAATCTCGACCCAGAGTTAACACATCTGTGAAGCGTTCTCTTATGAGTGTGATAACAAAATTGACTTCCTTCTGTCTCAAGCTCATCAGCTGTGGTATATTGTGATCTTCTATCAATCTCATATATGTGTACACCACCATGCAAATAAGTACAGGAAACTTGTCTAGCCATGCCCGATGTTCAATATAAATATCTAAAAGAGATTCAACCAGTATTATGTTCTTGGGAGTAATATCTCCTCCAGATGCATAACGCATTAAATTCCAACAGACATTGTCTACACCCGTTACTGCATTCCTTATCATTTCCTTTAACAGCCATAGTAACTGGTTGCGAGTAGTATCATGAAACTTCAAGTACCTCTCTAAGATCAAGTTGGATAGGTTATTGAGCACGCACGTCAGACCGTCTCTAGTGATCAGCGTCAGATCTCTGTAGCACTTGGTTGCATTGTGAGGTTCTGTGAGGATGGACATCAGCATTCCGAGAGACACGTCTTCATGGTTCTTACATACGGCATTGTTGAGAGCGTCGTGAGCTTCCTTCTCGCTGCAGTCAGCCACAAGTGATTGGAAGTAGTTGTAAGCCCTCTCGTACCTCTGAAAACGATAAAATCTAATAAGATCACTGAAAGCATTCACTAAAATTGAATTTCGCGCCACGCACACTGCAGCGCCACCACTACTAGTGTTAGAAATACGATTGTACATGGCCGACTATATAGATATTCTTTGTTGAGAAACTGCGAAATTTTACACAGTACCTCCTCAACTTCGTCCTTGTTTTCTATGGCGGTGCACACAAATAGTCTTGGTGAAATAGATTTACTCTGCTCCATAATTTGTAGATTATTAAAACTACTTATTTTAATAAAAATTTAGCGCAGGTTGCCTCCTGCATGGCTATCGTAAGCGAAAAATATTTATGAAGCAATACAATCACAAACATGAATGTGTGCGTGTATATGTCACCGACCGTGAGGAGCAAACAAAAGTTAGAAAATGCCGACAGATAGCGCTTTAGTAGTTATTTGAGATGTCACTTAAAAAAAAACTGAATCTTATGGTATAAATGTAAAACGTTCTACTCATTACTTCAAAAGATCTGGCAACACTCGTCATAAATAGTAAAAACCTCAAACCCGATTGGTTGGATAAATATATTTTTGACGTTGCCCTTTTCTCTGATTGGCCACAACCTCATAGCTTCAAAGTTGCCACTACCTGGGACGTAAGTTCTACTATAAAATAAAGCAGATAACATACTAGAACTTGTTATCCAAGTCGTGATTAATTTGCTGACTAGTTATGCCGTTACCACATGCTTGCCTCGACAAGTTCGACAACATCATAAATTCAAATATATATGTTTGGCTTGGGTTGTGGCAAGTACATACTTGTTACTGGTCTGGCTTGATCGAGTTTCTGGTTTTGTGCACAATTCAAAGAAAGTTTACGGAAAGCACTTGCGATGCATCCACATGTGAGCGTTTAAAAGAGGTTTGAGCATAGAGGAAAGTAATATATCGGTTTGAGATTTGCGTAAATGCGAAGCGTGTGCCGTCGTATGAATAAAAGCCATTGCACAAAAACAATACTTATCTCCGGTAAGTTTAGGAGAGGAAATAAACAGTCACGCTTTCGCTTTCAGCTAGCAGTGGAATAAAGCTCTGACTACACTTAGGTAAATCCTATGAGGCATGACTACGCGCGTTGTTTGCGACTCGCCCCTTTGAACACCTAACGGCCTGGCCACGACCTTGCCGCTATCACCGGCAGATTAGCGCGGGGCGGCGAGCGGTAGAAACAAATATACCAAAATGTATGAACCATGCCACGACGCACCGCTCGCAGCGTCAACACTAGACAGAAGAAACCGCCTAAAAGGTTCTAAAAGAAATCTAACATGTTGCTTTTTTTTATTACAGCCATGAGAATGTTGGCAATGCAGTGTTGGATAAGGTCGAAGGTTGAATAGAGAATTGGGAAAAAGCATGGACTTATTATATTACCTTATAATAAGTCCATGGGAAAAAGAAACAACTAGGTTTTAATAGACAATTTACGTGAGTATGTGGTAATGCAATAGACTAGCAAATACTGGTATAATGCAAAGTAACGTGATAACCATACCAATATATTAGGTACTAACTGCGCCCCGCGGTTTCACCCGCGTAAATGTCGATCCCGTGGGAATATTGGGATAAAAAGTAGCCTATATGTTAATCCAAGGTGTCAGCTACCTCCATACAAAATTTTATCAAAATTGGTCCAGCCGTTTGAGCGTGAAGAAGTAACAAACATATAAACACACACACACACACTCACAAACTTTCGCCTTTATAATATTAGTGTGGGTTTTAAGGGTTTCGTACCGCAGTAGGAAAAACGGATCCTTTATAAGATCACTTCGATGTCCGTCTGTCTGTCCGTCTGTCAAGTTCCTTTTTTTCAGGAACGTATGGAGTTATCAAGTTGAAATTAATATCAAATACTCAGGACTGCAAACAGTGAGAAAAATCAAACTTTTAAGTCAACGCAATCAAAAGATACGGGCATTTATGTTCCGTTTATGCCGCTTATTTTGACACTCGCAAGGGAATCAAAACCTATAGGATACTTCCCGTTGACCTAGAATCATGAAATTTGGCAAGAAGCAATGTCATGTAGCACGAGTAAAGGAAAAACCCGAAAACCGTTTTGTAGTTACATTACAATTTTTTTTTTTAATATATTTAAATTCCTACAAAACAAAATTTATCTGGAACCCTCGGCGCGTGGTGCGTTTTCCGTTAAAACCCCGGCGTCTCCATTTGTCACATACGTAGATTATTTTGCGGATTATTTTAACTAAGGTTTTATTTAATTTGTTGTTGGAAGCTCAAAACGGAGATGTAATGAGCTTAAAGAATACATAAGTATTTGTCCAGACGTAACTAGTCGTCGTCCCACGCAAGATTTGCTACAGCTCCATCCTCCACGACCTCTACTCCTCCAGCCAAGTCAAGCCTCACGACAATTTTTTTTTATTGTAGACAAATAGTCGATTATTTGGTGTATTGGCAACACTTTTGAGTTGAGTCATAGACTTATAGTGATTTTTTTGTAGGCTTTGCCGCCATTTTGTAATCAAGTTAGCGAATGTGATTTTCCGTCATCAATTTTGGTGTTTTTTTATATTTGATCAATAAAATTGTTTCGCTTGTGATTTTGTCACATATTATTGGTGGTTCTGGTAAGTTACAATAACTGACAAGTTACATGAATATGTAATCGATTTTGTTATGTCGATCTGCAACGGAGTACCGGCGTTTAGTAGGCACGTTCACTTTAATTGCATTATATAATTAACTTAACTATCCTTATCAGGTGTGGACCTGCAATGGATAATCAGCGAGAAAAAGAGCGTGACCGGTCGAGGCGCGGCGACCGGCCATCCAGATTTTCTGACGCAACCAGGGACCGCTCTAACGACCGCGAGCGTCCTGAAGGGAAAAGATTATTTGTATCCAACATTCCCTATGAGTTCCGTTGGACGGAGTTGAAGGATTTATTTAAAGAAAAGGTATGTTATCACCTTGACATGGTAGTTTGTGCACAACAATCATCGTCTAATTTTGTTGTTCACTTGTAGGTTGGAGATGTGGCTTATGTTGAACTGTTCAATGATGAGAACGGTAAACCCAGGGGATGTGGTGTTGTTGAGTTTACAAACTCAGAGGCAATGAAGAAAGCCCTTTTTGTCATGCACCGCTATGAGTTGAATGGACGGAAACTTGTGTTAAAGGAAGAAACAGGTATCCTTGCCATACTTACCTTACTTGTTTTACTCTGTTCATGTTCATGAACATAATTACAATCGTATTTAACTCCAGTTTCAGGAAATGACAGGAGCAGGATAAACTCATCAAGGTCAGGGGGTGGTGGTGGCGGTGGCGGCGGCGGCGGTGGCCGAAACAATCGAGATGATAAGGAGTAAGTATTTTATTTATGTACATTTTCATTCAAGCACTTGTTTTATCGCCAATATTACATAGCAATATAAACTTACAGCCAGATCTTATCGCATTTGTGGTACTTATAATGTTGCTAAACAATTCTAGCCCAGAATGGTGACCAGATTATAGATAATGAATCTTGGGTAAACACATTTCAATGGAATAGATTTTATTGAGCATGTTTTACAAAACAAGTTAATATCTAAGGCATTACCAGATACTGTTTTAGTATTACACAAATTAATTTAATAGACCAAAAACCTCATAAAATCACAGATTTTAAACATGCTTCTTTGTTGCCTTTATTCAAACTTTTTTTTTTTTGCTTTGTTCTCATTTTTTTATTTGGCTTTTTTTATAATTTTCTAACAATAGGTATTGTTCTATTTGTAAGTAATTTCAGTTGGGGTATCAACAAACCAAGGGAACCTGAGAACTACAATACTTATGGTCTTAGCCTCCAGTTCCTTGAGTCCATCAATGTACAACCACCATTAGTAAAAAAAGTGTTTGTTGCTAATGTAAGTTATAAATATTCTTTATCATGCTAGCATTTTCATAAATTCTATTAAAAGAAAAATGTAATTATATTAATCAACTTCAAAGACATGTATTTTGAGATTTTTTCAAAAAACGAATCACTTTTCCTTCAAACAATAATAACAGGGGAATGTCAAAAATTTAAAAGTTATGTTTAATTTTCAGCTTGATTACAAAGCAGACAGGACTAAAATAAAGGAGGTCTTCAAAATGGCTGGCAAAGTGCGTAACATTGATCTGGCAGTAGATAAAGATGGCAACAGCAGAGGATTTGCTGTTATTGAGTATGATCATCCAGTTGAAGCCGTCCAAGTAAGCTGTTCAATATCATTGATTATTGAAGGTGTGAATGAAGTTTTAAGTTAGTAAATAAACTAATAAAATGCTATTTCTTTTTTCACAGGCTATTTCAATGTTTGATAAACAAATGCTGTATGACAGAAGAATGACAGTGCGCATGGACAGGGGTGTCACAGATAAGGGTGAAGTAAGGCTTCCGGAAGGTCTTAAGAGCATTGGCCTTGGTTTAGGACCCAATGGGGAGCCCCTAAGGGATGTTGCAAGGAATCTGCCACCACAGACCCCTGCTACAACTAACTTGACTCTTGCAAATACTGGAACAGCTTTAGGTGCCGGGGTTCTGGGGGCAGTACCATCATCTGGTGTGACTCTGAATGGTCTTGGTGCAAGTCTGTCAGCAAACCAACTGAATACCAACTCTGCTTTAGGTGGAAATCTGGGACTTCAGGTAAGGGTAACTATTAATTTATCAAAGTTTTGATCAGGTTTTCAGATACCAAAGGTATGTGACCTTTATAGCACATACCTTTGGCACATACCATGTCGCACAGTTGCGCGTGCTAAGTCCCCAGTACCACATACTCTGGCCGCACTTAATGATCTCTTGGACTTTAATCCAACAAACAATCTGTTTGTGGACGAGTGGACGAAGATTTTGTCGGCATGTCAGAAGTATTGTGAGAGGGATGTATGAAAGTGTTGTTAACTTCTTTTCATTTTTTATTTGATGATTTAATCTTTTATGTTTCTTTTATGTGTGTCTTTTTATATTTAATTAATGTAATTGGTTTTAAACCGTTTTAATTAAATTAAATAAATAAATAAAAATAAATAGCAAGGATTTAAATCATAATTCTGTTTTCAGGCCCTGAGTCTGACAGGATTGGGAGCCCTTCAGAATCAGTTGCTCCAACAAGGGTTAACTGCTAATGACTTGGCAACAGTGCTTAGTGCTCAAGCCAATGTGAACTCAAATAATTTGGGTCTTGGTAATCAAGATTTGAGCTCTGGCTTAAACCTAAGCAACTCTGGCTTGTCCAACAGTGTGATGGGAAATAATTCACTCAGCTCTGGACCACTCTCAGGTTAGTATTACAGGAGAAATTACATACTTGACTTTTTAAATCGGTGAGTGCGGGCGGGAAGCGGAGGTGGTTACGTTGAGCCACTGCCGCCCCCCGCTCTCATCCATCACTCACGGCCTGGCCACGAACTAGCCGCTATGAGCGGCAGCTTACCGCGGGGCGGCGAGCAGTAAAAACAAATATACCAAAATGTATGAACCATGCCACGACGCACTGCTCGCAGCGTCATCGCTAGACCAAAAAAAAACCCGCGCCGCTTGCTGCTAAGCCAAAAGTCGTGGCCGGGCGGTCACGAAGTAATATAGATAAAATAGGTACAATAACTGACAGTAGGTACCTAGGATTGATAATTTTCGATAGGAATGAGTTTGTATAGGGATTTAACGTATTAGTATAAAAACCATGAGAAAAGAAAACCAGTGAACTTGTTTGACTATCCTCTGAAATCGAGTGAACGTCCTCTGAAATCTACCGCCCCTAGGACGCTGCCGCCCCTAGGCCGCTGCCGCCCCTAGGCCGCGGCCTATATGGCCTATTGACAAATCCAGGACTGGCACACACATTACTCACACATCACGCACACACACACCACGCAAACATCACTCATACACACGTAAGTACCATACCATACCTGAAATAACCTCTCTAGTCTCCACTCTGGAATTCGTACTCCGGGCCCCAAGATACAGACTATCTAGTTTGGGGCTCACTAGTTAATAATATATTGTAACCTAGCTGTAGGTAATATTTTAAGCTACTCATGTCGTCTTAACTTGCTGTTAACCAGTGAACCTGCTTACTGTATTACCTGAACAATAAATATATTTATATATATATATTTTTTTTGCTTTTAGGCACTGGCCGACAAATGGGAGGTGTGACAGTGTCTGCCCAGTACGGACGAGACCCTGGCGTGCAACAGTCGAACCGGGAGAAGTCATCCGACATGGTTATCATCACTAATGTAAGTATAATCACGACAATAATCTCTCAACTTTTTTGATGGTCATATTTTCTGATATCTTGACAGTAGTATTGATTGATTTCAATACTATCACAATACACCAATGTTTCTAACATTGGTTTTGCAACTCTTTGTCCTTGCGGCTTCCAATATTATAGATGGCATGGTGCAAGACCAATGTCTGAGATTCCCGACGGAAATCTCAGAAATTGGTCTATGGGTTGGGGTGGTTAGGTTAAGTTGCAATTTGTACCTTATATAACTTTTTTTTTTCGTTATGTAGTAACAAAACTAATTTTAAAGACCAATTGATCGTTATTATAGTTGCCGCCGACCGTGACTTGGCAGTTGATTCGCGAGAAGTTTAGCGAATGCGGCGACGTCAAGTTCGCCGAGATGACAGCGCCAGACACTGCCGTGGTCCGCTTCCATAAGGAATGGGATGCCGAAAGGGCAATAAGTATCCTTTTTACAATGAGATTTAGAAATATGAAACACCAAACAATCAAAATCAATCACACTAACACGTCCTACTATTATTTTTTTCATTGCTGCATTTAATTTAAAAGGTATGCATTCAAAAAATCTAAACAGAAAAAGTCTACAGTCATAGATTTATAATAACGTCCAGATTGAGTGTTCCGTACAAAACGCACCGTTCTTATTGAATGCATTTAGTGATACGCGTGTGCGTTGGTACCGCCCACCGCAAGTGTATTATTATCGTTTCTGCAGTTGTGTGCGTGACGTTTTCTAATACCAGCGCAAAATTATTACCCCAAAATGTGGGAAAATTCGTGTAGTTTTCTTATTCATATTCACTTAGGTAATTATATAGTTATTATATGTGTACAAAATGAAACCCGCCTTTTACATTCATACCGATTGACTCTTATGATAGTTTTTGAAGATTGTTATAATTTTATTTTTAACATGGTTTTCGTAAACATGTGTGAATGAACAAAAAACTTTTAATATCATACTAATATTGTAAAGGAGAAAGTTTGTGAGTGGTGTGTGTGTGTGTGTGTGTGTGTAGCTACCAATTTACCAAAGATCATCAAAATCGAAGTATAGTACGTACGCGGCAAATAAGTTGAACCATTTTCTATAGTTACGCGCGGCCCTACTTCGATTGAAACACGATAATCGGTTACTGCGCATTCAAGATCGACCGTCATGATGGTTCAACTTATTTGCCGCGTACTGTACTGGTTTGAGAATTATCGCTAAACATACGTTAATGTAACAAACACCTACCTAAAATATTGTTTCGCTCCAAATCCGTTTGTTGACTCAATAATATCGTAGTATTAAAAAAGATGGTAAAAGTATTTCATACCCTTGGCAACCATTGATATCATTTTGTTGATAATAATAATGTTGATTTCGTAACATTATACAATATTAAAATATCGCAGCACAAAAAAGGGTCAAAATATTTTATGCCTTACTTTGGCAATACTCAAATATTATGGCGTCGTTTGGTTTTTATTTTGTTTTCGTAATAATTTCAAAGAAATACGTAGAAATTCACCATAAAATTGCAAACTTACCTGTGAAATGTGATGTTCGTGTCGTTGTCTTTTTTTGGAGTGTAGTTTTTACACGATTTCACTGCACAAACCGTCATTTTTTCAATTATATTTAACAGCGTTTTCTGACGTACACGCGTTGAACGTCTGTCGCGTAATGGCGGCCTGTGGGCGGGGCTAACGAACGAAGACACTATTTTGGTGTCTTTGAATTCGAAGCATTTTGACAGCGCGTACTAGGCATCTGGACGTTATTATAAATCTATGTCTACAGTGTTAACTTATCAATTTGTAATTACCTAACTTAGGCCCTTTGTACACACACGTTTTCTTGTAATGAAAAACTACGGTTTATTCGCCGTGTCGGTCCACGGTCGTCAGTGTTGTATGGATCGCTATGGGAGCTTGTTGACGGACACTTTTTCTACGACGCCGGCCCGGTTTATACGCCGTAACATAAAGAAATCGTGCTGTGTACAAAGAGCCTTCCAGTTCCACAAATTTATTTACTGTTATGTAATAAATTTCCTTAGCACAATAATCAGAAATGTTTGACCGGACCCGCATCGATGGCAGGACAATAGATGTTCGCTTCTTCTAGCATTCGACGAAAGGAGAGTGAGTTCGACTAATGATATTGTTTTTGTTACTTTGTATTTTCCTTGCATTGTTTTTTTTTATTCCAGAGAAAGAAATCCTTTGCTTATAGGAATACTCTTTGCATTTTCCCTTCTTAACTCTCGTAAATGCTAGACTCGTGCCTTCGGGATAATAGTCAATGAGTAGATTTTTCTAACACGGCCCAGATTTTACGCGCCTACATCGTCTGTTTCTACTTCTTTTCCCATTTCTGGGTGCACAAGATCTTAGTATATTTTATCCTTAGCCTTTTACAACTTTATGTACCGTATTGAATGTTGTCAGATGAAAATACAATACTTCTTAGTTTTGTGTGCATTTGATGTGTCACTTATCTGCTCTCGGGTTCCATCAATAAGCATGTTTTTTCCTGCTAATGTCGTTCGTCCGGCCTGCACATTTTGTCCTACCCAGGAGATGGATATGTGGATACCTGCTCCCCGTCTTTACTTGTTTTGAAATTCTAATAATATATTATCGAGGAAACTGCTGAAAAATCTACTCATCGTAATAAATTGGCGTCTATAAGTTGCAATTGAATGGAGATGAATGTCTCGGAAAGACATCTAAATATTGTAATTTTTGTGATTTCAGGGAAGTTTTGAAGTCGGTCTGATTTGGGGTTTGTATACACTCTGCTGCCTGGATAAAGGAATGATTTCCCATCTTCGTCTTGAATTGTGTTTGGTGATGTGTTCTCAAAACTTTGTCTCGATTGACGTTTAATTATCGATAAAACACTTGTATTTTAGGTTAAGTTAATGTAAGCGTCTGAATGTTTTATGTAGCCCTAATTATTAAAGCTGAATAAATTTCATTTGAGGAAAAATCTATTGTTATGATATGCTCCGCTTTTTTCGACTGATCCATTAATCATTCTTTGGATTTGAAACGTTGATAATAAATCAGTTCCTTGTTAATATTTACACAATTTACGTCTCGTGCTATTTCGAGGTGTCAGGCAAATAGTGTCATTGTGCAACTGGTGATGTCGATAAGTGTATCTAAACAAACGTAAAAGTTGTTGAGGCGACTGTCTGTTTCTGGAATAGTGAAGCAATTTGGTAAATTTTGTAAGTCACAACTTTCCAATAGGGTTCTGCCAAGCACGGCGTCATAGTTATGAAATGGCGGAAGACCTTGCGGAGTACCATCTGTGCATAATCGACTTCATTTCTAAAACTACAAGGTATTAGTTATTTAAAAGTGTTGAAAAATCTTGCAGCATCGGCAAACGGCGGAGCCTGTATTTTTGAATTGCTTTTCATTTTCCAATTCCATGCCAGTTGAAAATTACATACTATGTTGTTGTTGAGAATGAATAAATTATTTTTTTTATCTGGTAAATATTTTTGACAGGTTAACTAGGTCCGTGATTACATTGACCAAGTTCTGGTAATAAAACTTATCGAAACAGTTTTACTGTGCACTATTTAAGAATTTGAGAATTCGATCGCCACTTGCTTGTGCCACGCTCGTTAGTTGGTTATGTGTAACGAGACGTAATATTTCATCATTATGCCAAAAATAGCTGAATGAGCTACTTCTATTTGGTCTCAATAATTGTAATTTACTATTTTATCTCGACCAGTGATTGTTAAAATTGGAATCGTAGATATGAGCTATCCGTGTGTTTACTTCGCAATAAGTAGCTAAACATTGCACATTGAGCTGTCTCATTCAACATGAAAAGTTTTCGAAGATTGCAAAAGTTGGGTCTGTGATGCGTCGCAGTTACGATGAAATACGTCTTCAGACTTCTTCGACTCGAATGGTAAGTTTTCTGTCATCGAAATTGGAATTTTGCTATTTGTTTCGGGTGTGCATGGGGTTTTTTAGAACTTTCATACTTAGAAAAATGTCCATACTTACTTGAATCACTCTGTAAGAGAGGTTTAGATCGGAGCCGGTTTCCAAATTTTTATCACGAAAGCCTTTTTACATGTCATGGCGTATCCAGCGTTTCAAGGAGCGACTTTTGAACACTCAGTACTGTTGGTTATCAGTCAACTTGGCAAGAAGATTCGTTTGGTCGGTCCTTGTACTGTCCGCTGCCCGGTGCATTCGTGTCCTCTATTAGCGGACGTAATGTAATACGACTCATGATTTGTAACTTGTATTTGGATGTAGGTACTGCGTCATTTTTATGCGAAGGTTTCGTGATTCATGCCATGTTGGATAACTAGTTGAAGTTTGGATTTGTTCGTAAATACCTTTTGTAACTCACCGTGTAATATTTAAACGTGTTTGTTTTAATCAACATCTATTGCAGGGTACAAGCAATGAGCTATGACGACTCAGTCAATGGTCCTAAAATGGAAAGATGAGGAACGCACAGAAAGCGACTTCGCCATCCATTGAGCTGACAGCAATGCAGGTAGATCTGTTAGGTAGATCAGTTATTTCTGGAGTTTATATATAAACTTATTTCTCAGAGACCCTTAGTTCTAAGTAGTTACGGCGTTTGTCCATGCTAGGCACGGCCCAGAGACCACATGAGTAGACAAACGGAACAGAGGCAAAGCTTCTTAAGAACGTGCAAAATTGTTACCTATTTTGGTAGGGTTGTGACAATACGTTAAGACAAATTAAACAAAACATTTGTTAAATAGTTATATTATTCAGTATGATTTACAAATTACTTACTCTAATAATTTTCTTTTTATAATTTTGTTTTTTAATCATTTATTGTTTCTTTTAATGGTGTGGTAAATGCTTTGAGCTGAAACAAAAATAAAATGGAAATGCGAACCGACTGCTATTATACAAAAGACATAGGTAGACCTATATTTTAAAGATTATATGTATACCTATTTTTTAAATCACACTAATATTATAAAGGCGAAAGTTTGTGAGTGTGTGTGTGTGTGTGTGTGTGTGTGTGTTTATATGTTTGTTACTTTACGGTCATACCGCTCAACCGATTTAGATGAAATTTGGTATAGAGATAGTTTGAGTCCCGTGAAAGGACATAGGATACTTTTTGTCTCGATATTCCCACGGGATCGAGACTTATGCGGGTGAAACCGCGGGGCGCATACCTATTTTTTAAATATTTATTTAATTTCAAGACCTACTAGTAGCGAGAAATAAGTACGATGTAGGTATTAAAAATATGTTTCGATTAAAAATCTTTTTAAACTCGTATTCAAACTTTCATGATCATGCTATTATGGCCATTGAGGAGTTCCCTCGTGAGAAGACCTGTCTGCAGCAGCAGTCTATGGTGAAGATCGTGTTTAGCAAGCACAATTAAATTTAAATAAAAAGTTTCACTTTCAAGTCCATGCTACTCACCGTTAAAGAGTTCCCTCCTAAGAGGAGACAATGCTGGCTGCAGCAGCAGTCCATGATAAATATCGTGTCGAATTATCAAAATTCATCTATCATAAAAATTTCGTGATCGTGCTACTAACCGTTGAAGAGTTCCCTAGTGAGGAGATAATCCTGGGTGTAGCGTCAGGTTATATCTTATTATTGCATTATCACCGAAGTTACGCAGGTATACAAAATTTCAGCTCAATCAGACATCGGGAAGTGGTTCAAACCTTACTTGCAATATTTAAACTTAACACACATACCTACTACATACCAACCCATCCACGTACCAACAAATATGTAGTAAAAACTTGTAATAATAATAAAAAGGTAAAAACCGTGTACAACCGTCTTCTTATCAAAAAGGTACTTACTTGAAAAAGAAGTAATCAAATATTTACTTACCTATTGTACTCCTTGGGATAGTTGCAGTATGATATATCTTTATTTTGTCTAGTATTATTCATACACACAGTACAAAACCACCATTATTAACAATAATATACCACGTTTTTACATTAAAATATTCAAACTTGGAACTAACAAAACATACAACGTTCGTCGCACTGACCCTGAGATTGTCAACTAGCTGTGCCAGCGTAAACCGGTTTTTTCCAGTCTCGCCGCGTACGTGACAAGCGGCCAGTGGTCACGCACACATGCCCCGCGTGCTTGTAGTAGTGCAACCGATTCGCGCGGTTGTTTGAAGCTTTGTATCTGTTCCGTTTGTCTAATCATGTGCAGAGACGTCACGAGAAACGAGATTATTCAAATCGAACTTGACGTCCGCGTCCCGGTGACGGCGATTGTGTGTCCACCGCAAATGAACTCGGCGGCTTAGTATATATTATTAACGTGGACAAGCTCAAACGTGTTTTGTATTGCCGGCACATCGCCCCGTCACAATCTTTGGCCGTGTTCAAGCGATTGCGCCGAACTACAAATTTCGGCGGCTGGGATGACGGCGCTCGGCTGACGGACGTGCGGTGGATACGCGGCAATAGTAAATGTATGTATCGCTACTGGGGCGCCATTATAAGTATTGTTCTCGGTGACGACGGTGGTGGACAAACGCCCTTACGCCGAATACGCCGATGAACGAACGAGCGCGGTGGTGATGACGTCTGTATAAGGGCGTTTTCATTTTAAATGGCGCAGGTGGTTTTTCGGTTGTCCCATGACAATAAAATTATTAAAAAAAAATTTGGAAACATTTTTTTTAAGAAAAAGCGTATGTGCACTGAAGGTATATTTATATATAGATGGATTTGTTTTATTGGTAAAAAAAAATAAGTTACACGAAAATTAAAACTTGCATTTGGTCAAAATGTTACGATACAGACCAAATTGTTGAAATTTTAAATAAAGATAAATATCTATTGACTAAGTAGTAATATTTAATTTCATTAATTGATATCATAAACTTATACTGAGCGTTTTTCTCATTTAATTTCCAGCAGTTTATTTGTTATCGCGATTTGATTTTTGTTACTAAAAAGACATTTTTAGCCTGACTTACTTTAAAAAAATAATTTTAGAAAATAAAATACACATTTCTGCACTTAATTATTACATTTAATCATAACATAAATATATTTTTTACAATAATTCAAAATTCAAAGTGTTAAAAAAAAACAACCTTTTAAATTATTATTGTTTTAAATAATAAAAGGTTGTTTTTTAAAACCTGCGCCATTTAAAATGAAAATGCCCATAAACGCCTTATAAATTGCATTATATAACGTAACCTACGTTCAAACACCGCCACAGCACCAGTAATCGCATATCGCTTCTCATTATGTTAAAAGTCATTTTACCAACTTACAGATGGCGCATGTACTGTGTGGTTCTTCAAGCCGGAAAGAGAAGTAAAACAGAAGATGACATCACATGGTGGCGCTTCGAACGAAGAGGTAAATATTAGACATTTTACTGTCTAGTAGCACAAGTGTTCTTTTTAGCCTCTATTTTCGATTTTTTTGCTTAATTCTGATTATTTTTGTTACAGGTAGATATATCCTTTCTTGCGGTACGGTTTTTAGCAGAAGTGAAAGTCTTATTGTAAAGAGAAATGAAATAAATTGTATTTTTATTCAGATTTGTTTTTTATTGCTAGTCAACCGTGGTAATTTTGACCTTTTGTACCTCCGCCAGACACCCTTTGCAATTTGCATTATCTCGTAGATAGGGATCCTTAGTGCCGTTAACATTAACTCCATTATTGAAATGACTGATGTGCCGATACATAGGTTAACCACGCCTCCACTTCGCACTGTAATGAAAACATTGGTCATGATTCCGCTTAGATAAGTAGAGAATTTAGCAGTTGGTAATACAGGATGGCAGAGAGATCGATGCGCAAACTGTAACCATGAAATCAGCACATGATTGTGGACCCTCCTGCGTTGGAATGTTAAATCGATTATAAAAAAATGCTAGAAGAGTCCAATACCTACGCGGTCAAAATATAGGTATGCAATAGCTATTAACCTTTTGAACGCCATTGTCACATATATGTGACAAACGAAATCTTACCCTGGACGCCAACGTCACAAATATGTATATGACAAAATACTCGTCGCACGGGTCGCACCATATTATGAAATAAACAATTTAATCATTACTTTTGTGTGTTTTTATTTATATAATTTAAAAGTTTAAGCTTCCGTCTATATTGTATTGCATGAAACTAATATAAATAAACAACCAATATCGAGATTTTTGTTGCTTTAAGTGTGTGTGTGTGTTGTTTTGTTAAAGTGGCCTGGCGTCAGGGCCACGGGTACGGCGATACGTTTATACTCTGGCGTTCAAAAGGTTAAAAAAAATAACCGACGATAAATGTCAACACAGGAGGGTCCAGAATCATGTACAGACGCCAGCACATCAACCTAACCGAAACTGTCAAATTTTCCCAATCAACTTTGAACCTTATGCTTTAGTGATAAAGTTGAAAATCTATTAAAGAAATTTGACAGATTGTAGTAGGTTGATGTGCTGGCGTCTGTACCTACTGAATCCATGGTATAAAAGGTGGTGCGATAATGTCCTTGCCACCCTGTATAGCCTGCGTTTATTTTCCCACTAATGGGAGTAATGTGGGACCAAATGGGACTTCGCTAAATATTTTTTACACAGTACTCAATTCTAATCTACGGCACGGGTTCTATTATATTGTATACTTACAGAAAAGGTCATAGAAGCTAAATATAATTTCCCTCATAATTCGCACTTTGGGAAACGCAGATACACTGACTCTCAGTCTGTTCATGTTCACCTGAGGCAAGAACGTCTCGCGGCCGTTCTTAAACACGTCCTCCTCACAGTTACCCAAGCATCCACAATCTCGGAAAGATCTTGGCAAGTCGTTAGTGTTGTCAAATTTCCCCATTGTTTCATTGCCAATGGACAGTTTCAATATTTCTCTCTTGTATTCTAGAACACACTGCAGTTCAGCTAAGTTACATATTTTTTCGTGATCTGAAATCGCATAATATGGCATTAAGTCCGTCTCATTATCATTTATATGTCTTGAATTAATAAATAAATTTAAAATCCCTTTGCTCAGCATTGGGATGATGCAGGCTAACAGTAACAGTAAAATCCTTTATTAGTGAGGGCACTGAAACAAGACTTAAGATTGTCTTGATTCTCATATCAAGAAAAACAGCACAACTAACTTATTTTACTAGGGTAGGTAGGTACTCATTCAAGTATTTATAATGTCTCGCGGTTGGCGCAGTGGCTGAGTCGTTGGCTGCTGCGCTACTTCTCGCGGGTTCGATTCCCGAATGAAAATATTAGTATTTTTATGGCCTAGATGCTGAGATGCTTTTCCGTGTTTTGAATAGTATTAATAGTAATAGGTATTTTATTAACTTACCCAATGGCTTATAAATATGTGGTATACAACCGCACAGTTTGAATATCATTCTAATTCTGCAGTCTAACAAGCAACGATTGTACGAGTAAATCGGGTATCTCTTACTAGTTGTTTCGTTGATAAATCTGCAATTATCAACAGGACTTTTCAACTGGGTAGGTACCGGTATAGGTTTCGATAAGTTATAAAACTAGGTACTTAGGTACTTTAAAAGTGTAGAAACAATAGGTAGGTACTTAAATAAGCAACTCGATTGACACGAACTCGACTCGAACGACTCGTCAATTCGTAAAATCACGACATCACCCTTACCTGCACTTCCGAAGATGCAAAGGAATGTACTTGAGATCCTCTGAAGCTCGAGAGCTCGTAATTTGCACTCCAAAAGACAAGAACCCTTCAGTTTCGAAAGTTAACGCTGGCGTCCCGATCAGAATTACTTCGTCGGGGCTCAGAGTATAAACCTGCAATTTTAAAATGTGGAGAGTAGGTAGGTTTCTCTCTTCCAATGATACTTTGATTATTTATTTATTTTTATTGGCTCACCAACAATTGTTTACACAGATTCTGTGCTAAGAGTAAAATGCGAAAGTGTTTATGCAACAATCACTTACAGGCAAGCTCCGCATGCTTCTACAAAAAAAAACAAGAGTTGCACTCCGGGAGTGCCGGCAGAAGTGAAAATTTGAATATTAACGTTTTGCATTTTTGATATTTTGGAATGGTTAGGGAATCATTTTGCACGAATTGCTTTAATTATCAGTATAAAAGTACTATCATTTATGTGGTAGAATACAATATTTATTTATTGCGCTATCGTACACAAACGTGACAATTAAAGTGGCATTTTTTTTGTTTTATAATAATTTTACGAATACACAGCAGTGTGGCCACTACACAGACGGTCGAGCCATCAGCTGTCACCATCCATGGATGCGCGTGGCACGCTGTAAGTGCTGTAACATAAACACACACGAACATTCGCGCAAGCGCTCTGCGCCGCCTAAACGAAACAGCAGGCATACATTTTCGCCGCGCCGTAGAATGAGAGGGGGATACTTCCTCTCCTACGCCGCGCCGGCTGTCTACTCTCCATCCGTCTTACGAATTTTCGATCAGTGTCACGTGTCCTGACGCGAGTTTAACATTTTTTACCCATTACAAAAAAAGTGTACAACGCCGCTAAAGAAGTTTTCACTTCAATAATTATTAATCTAGTTTTGAATTAGGTACTCCAGTTTTAGACTCGGGCCAAATAAAAAACCAAGACAGAGGGGCGCCAACAGTAAAGTCTAGCCGATTTCGTAAACATGTGTGCACTTAGTGAGGTGTAGTTTGATTGTAAATGTGTGCGTGTGAGCGTGTATGCATAGAGCGGAGTGTGGAGGAGGCATAGAAATGTATGTAAAAAGTAAAAAAAATAGCGGAGGTGTAGTTTTCGCATACTTCACTGTATTGTTCGCAGTGCTGTCTTGACTTTTTTATTTGATCTGAGGTTTTAGATTACCGGTAAACTGGGGTTACTTTGATCAATTTTGAACTTTAATTGACTGTAATTTTTGAATGTGTGGTTCTAAAAAAATTATAAAAAAATGTAAGTATCGGTTTTTATAGTTCTCTCTGTAAAAGCAAAAAAAAATCAAAAAAATCGATTAGTTTTTCATAAAAAAAAATAAAACAAAGTGATAAAAGTTAAAATGATTCTGGGGTTACTTTGGAACCCCCCGTTTTTAACATAGAATCTGAAAGTAGCCCCAATAAATCATTTTATCTGGTAAAAATCAGTATTGATAAAAAACGTACTTTTTTTTGCATGAAACAACGTGTCATCACCAGCGCACCCGCAAAAAGGATTGTGACAGTTTACCAGTGTAGTCATCCGAAAAAAAAATCTACCAAAAGTTGTTCCGTTTTACGCAATTTGCAATTTTATGTCGATAAGAAGTTTCTATCAAATTAACCCCGTGATTCAAAGTAACCCCGGTTTACGGTACTTATCTAAAATGTGGACAATGAATATAACACATACAAGGTACCTACATGCAACAATATAAGGTACCTACTTATTATAATAGGTATGTTTTACACATACATCTATTTAGGAAGGTATTTAACTTCATGCGTTTGCCGCGCCTACCTGTAGATACACCTCACATGTCGGAGTAGTTGAATGGACGCAGTGATGTCATTGTTTTCACAATGACAATAGTTTGTGTACATTTGGTGTACAGTGGACGTTTGAGGGAAAATTTGACTTTCAATTTGCCCCACCTTCAAAGTGCACATCGATTTGATCGCTGCCTCCATTTACAACCTTGCATAACCTTGCATAGGGGGAATTGGCGCCTAGAGCCGTTCTTTGATCTCTGGGGTGGGTAGAGTGGTGTTATGGGACTGCGAGGAATTCTTGGGGAGCGCGGAAATTAAAGGTGTGCAATATTTGTGGGCAGTCAATTTTATGGTTCATTACTTTTGTGTCATTAATGCGTCGGCGATTGTCTAGCGAAACCAATTTAAAGTGTTTCAGTCTGTTACTGTACGAACGTACTTTTTTAGTTATTCCGCTAGAAAACGCCAGGTGCCATAGAAAACGCTTTTGAACGCGTTCTAGACGCAACGAGTGTGGCATAGTGTGGACGCCAGATCACGCTACAATATTCCAATATGCTTCGAATTAAGCAATTATAAAGCATCATTTTAGTTTTACAACACCTAAACTATTTGAAATGCCTTATAACAAATCCCAGCATTTTTTAGAGGACTTTTTGAAGTGAAACTTCTTTAGGCGCGCTTGACTTGGGGAGTAAACTGGCGAATGCGTTACGAATATAGATGCTGGCGGGAAAAATTCCGAATCATTCCCGTCGAATACTTCGGAAGTATTCCGAAATATTCCGAAACTTTGGGAATATTTCCCATTGAATTATTCGGGCGAAATATTCGGCGGAAACATTCGATTGCGGGGTACGAATGTTTCTCGCGGGGCGCGGGGGGGAAAACTTCTCCAGGGAACATCTCCCCTCTTACCGCACCCCGCACCGCCACCGCCTGCACGCACGACTCGTGCAGCCGGGCGCGCGCGGCACGCACGACTCGTGCAGTCGGGCGCGCACAGAGGAACAGCGCGGCGGCGATCGACGATCGATGCAAAATACGATTTTTCAGCAAAAAAAATAAAAATCTTAATTAAATTCATTTTGAATAATTCTGATTTAAAGAAACTTTCCTAGAAGTATTCCGGAATTATTCAGAATTTTTCAGAAGTTTTGCAACTATAGTTACAAAAACGTGTGATCGGGCGAGTAGGGAAGGTACGTAAAAAATAGCTGGAAATACCTGGTGTAAAAACCCAGTCCCGGTCGCATAAACATGCGACCGGGTTTTTACATTATTTGCTTCCAAGTACGCACACCAGGTACCGACTCAAAATACTTGCAAGACTATTAAGTATCTTATACGGCTACTCGCTCAAATACGTAGGTACTCAACCGCGTTAGTTTTCGCAAATGCGATCATACTCCTTATCAGTAAGAGTCTACGGAACAATTTCGTATGCAATTATTTTTGAAGGGAAACTTCTTTACGCGCGCTTGACTTGGGGAGTAAACTGGCGAACGCGTTACGAAAAGTGTGATCGGGCGAGGTGAACGGGAGTTTAGTAGGGGATATAAGCAAGAGAAAGCAGTGCGCGCGCACATTTTCTTTCTCTCTTCCTCTCATAACAAAATACGTTTGAAGTTTTTTTTCTTTTGCTTATATCTCGAAAATGGTGCGTCCTATCGCAAAAATAATGAAAATTTCGACCCCCATTTTATAGCCCTTAAATTCCTTAAACTCAACATGTAGGTAATCATTTTTCATATTTTTCATACAAAAAGTGAAAAATTCCTTAAAAAACACGCCAAGGCCGCCCCCTCCGCGCCTGCGGCTCTAAAAAACAGTTCACGGGGTAGGGCAAATAAGTACCACGTGTCGACGAGTCGCGATTGTCAAATTCGATTTTTGTTGTGTCAAAATTATTGAAGTGAAACTTCTTTACGCACACTTGACTTGGAGAGTAAGCTGGCGAACGCATGACGTAAACGTTACGAAAACTGTGATCGGGCGAGTAGGGAAGGTACGTATTTACGCGACCAGGTTTTTACACCAGGTATTTGCTTCCAAGTACGCACACCAGGTACCGACTCAAAATACTTGCAAAACTATAAAGTATCTTATACGGCTACTCGTTCAAATACGTAGGTACTCAACCGCGTTAGTTTTCGCAAATGCGATCATGCTCCTTGTCAGAAAGATTCTACGGAACAATTTCGTATGCAAGTATTTTTTACTTTAATGGTTTGCAAGTATTTATTTGTAAACGCGATTTTGCTCCTTATTTATAGGAAGTCATTGATCGATTTCCTATGCAAGTAGTTTTACTTCCAACGGGGCTTTTGAATACGCGATTGTACTTCTTATCTGCATGAAGTTATGGATCAATTTTCTATGCAGATAGAAAATACTTGAAAGTATCTCGCTTCGTCGTGACTCGACGCTCGAGTACGTAGGTACTCAAATAGTTCAACAATCGCGTTTGTTTTCACAAATGCGATCATACTCCTTATTAGTAAGAGAACAGAATACTTAATAGTACTACGTACAGAAAGGACACTCCCTTCCTCGCCCTCATATCAGATACCGCACCTCACCCCGCACTTCGAGGTATTCGTCGCCGACTCTTTAGCAAGGGCGCTCGCGAACCGCAGCGCTGTATTGCTGACACGAACACACAATTTTATTATGCGATTTAAGGCCGGCCGCAAATGTCCGGTTTCCTGATTCGGAATTCAGTTTCGGAATTCAGATTTGGAAATCCGAATGCAAGCATTTCATACAAAATGTTCTCTCCAGCGCACACGTACTTTAACTTTCCGTCAGGGTTTCAGAACGGAAAATTTAAGTACGTGTGCGCTGGAGAGAACATTTTGTATGAAATGCGTGCATTCGGCGTCTCCGAATCTGAATTCCGAATCAGGAAACCGGACGTATGCGGCCTGCCTTAAAAGTTTTAAGTATTTGAGTTTTAATCACGATGGTTGGATATTGTGGTGCTTTTCCGAATTCGTATTTACATAAACTGTTTGTAAGATTTCGCATTTTTAATAACATGCGATTTAATAACCGATTATTTACAGAAAATAAACAACTGAACTACATGGTCACTTCATAATAATGCACTCGTTCGGGCAGCGCCGCCGCCGACGTCGTTCGGTTCCCCGACAGTTTCCGCGCCTTTTTTTACGCTACTAGATTTCACGCACACATTTGCAAGTATACAAACGTCATTTGTTTATGTAGTAGTAATAGGTAATTATTTTGCGAGCGTTGTATGGAGCACAGTAGAAAGATATGAACAGTACGGAAACTACGTACAAACGTTCGAAATGGCACACTCACACAGACGCGCGCATCTACGATACTCCTAAGCGATAGTCGCGGTACGCTCAGTGACGCGTGCCGTGTTGGAACGAGTAGTCGCGTAATACATTTATTCCTTGCGCCACGGACCGTCCATCTTTTTAAAAATGCGTCGAGCGTATTGGATGAAATTTTTCGTTTTTGTTTTAAATGAGAACATATTAACTGCAAAATAGCTCTTTCAATTTACAAAGAACTTGACAAAATCTCTTTTATAGTATCCTGTCCTTGTTTCCCGATAATTTATTTTAAAAAACTATTTATTAGAATGAGAATATTTTACACTGTAAAATTTAATAACAAAGCATTTCGAACATGTCGTAGCAGGCGAAAGTATTTTACAGTAAATAATTTATAATTACGAAGAATAAAGATATTTTTTAAAAATATTGTATTCTTTAATTATTATTACACCCATTCTCGAGTTGAAACGGTAAGGTGCAGGGTTAAACTAGGCATCGGTCGAGCGACGCGCATTTTGACTTCACTATTGGCTTTAGCACCCTCGAAAACCATGAAAATGATATTCACGACGAAAAATTTTAATTTTTTCGCAGCCGCCATCTTGGATTTACGTTTTGACCAGAAGGAGGGAAAGATAACCAGTCAACTCCTAACCGCTAACCACGTTAAAAACTTCGTTACAATAAAACATCAATTTTACAGACATGAAAAGTGACAACCATAACGCTCCAATATGGAGCGTAGGTAATTATTTCAACAAATAGGCCTAGTTTCCATACTGTTCATATTTATACTGTGTATGGAGTGTCCGAGGTGTGGTAAGAGTCTACGGAACAATTTCGTATGCAAGTATTTTTACTTTAATGGTTTGTAAAAGTATTTATTTGTAAACGCGATTGTGCTCCTTATTTATAGGAATTCACGGGTCAATTTCCTATGCAAGTACTTTTTACTTCCAAAACGGCTTTTGTTTGATTACGCGATTGTACTTCTTATTTGTATGAAGTTATGGATCAATTTTCGATGCAGATAGAAAATACTTGAAAGTATCTCAAGCCCTGGTTTTAGGCCCTGGTGGACGTACTTGGAAGCCCTGGTACTCGATTTTGCAAGTACGACTCATGTCTACGGGCTACGGGCGAGGCAAACGGGAGTTGAGTGGGGGATATAAGCAAGAGAAAGCAGTGCGCGCACACATTTTCTTTCTCTCTTCCTCTTATAGCCAAATACGTTTGAAGTTTCACTTCAGTCGTGTGGTCATAAGCACACTCGGTTTTTTTTATTATATTGTCTATCTGTGGAATAAACGTTAGCTTAATATAATGCTTTTGAATTCGAAGGGGTTACCGGAACGGTAACTATTGTGTTACTATTATTAGATAGACATCAATTAAAGGGTTTTGGAAATCAATAGTCAATTAAAGGGTACCTAAACAAATAGTTGGAAGATTCTATTACCCCTTTATGGCTGGTACCTATAGCTATGTAGGTACCTAGTCTAACTTATAGTATTTTTATCTCATGAAGCGACGCGCGCTTTACTTGTGATTTCCAAGTGTACAAACACGCTGTGAATGTGTGTGTACCTAAGCGCAGGAGCTCTCGGTACCGTCAGAGACACTTGGTTACCACAAGTAAAGCGCGCGTCGCTTCGTGAGAATACATTTTTGAACCGAGTACAAATAGGTAGAGGACCAAGTTATTATGCCTGTAATGAAATAAAACTCAAAAGTTTCAGTGTGATAACTATCTACTTAGTCCCCCCGACGATAAACAATATAATTAATTTTTGTCCCGACGACAAACAATATCGTTAAATGAGCTCAACATTCTGCAGACCACTGCCAATTAAGGGCAAATGTCTATGGGCCAGTTTCGCGAACGAAACATATCGCAAAAATAATGTGACAAACTGTCATGCACGCGTAAACTGCTGCGATTGGATGTTGATAAATCATTCAACCAATCACAGCAGTTTGATAATTTGTCTCATTAATGTCGCGATAATTTTCGTTCTAGAAACTGGGCCTATAGACCAAATCACATATACATGATACGACGTCGCATGGTGCCACGTTGCGACGTCGTGTAACGCTGCGATGTCGTGTCGTGGAGGAAACCTACGACGTGCGTAAAATTTCACGACACGAAGTCGCATCGTGGTACAATGCACGGCACGTCATCGTGTCGTGAAAACTGACGATCGAATTCTGCGCCGATGCCGCATTTGATGTTCAATAGTCAAAGATGACGTACGACATTGATGCATATCAATTAATATCCCTAGTGGAAGAGCGTCCTGTGCTATGGGACTGGCGGTGGCGGCGGATATGGGACCGATGCATCAAATGCGGCACCGGCGCAATAGCATCGCGAGTTTTCGCGACACGACATCGCATCGTGACACGACATCGCAATCGCGATCGTGTGTACGTGTCTTGGTCCTAAGTCCATAACTCACCTTATAGACATTGGCGTAGTTAACTAACTGCACAAAAAAGTCAATGTCGTGCACGGAGAGCTCAATGTTGTTTTTGGCGTATGCCACACTGCTGTCACTCCATTTGCTGCAATACAAAACGAGAATGTTACGAGTAGGTAGTAGGTACCTAATGGAACACGGTTCGTGTGGTGCTTCGTCATGCAAATGTAAGTGCATTGCCTACAAATGAAAAAGCTGTTGGGACGCGAATGTTAAAATTGGATTCGGCTTAGGGTTGGTTAGATTAATATTGATTGGCTGCAGGAATCCGCTGGATGCGAGAAGCACAGAACCGGTAGAAGTGGCGGTGCTTGGGATTCCTATGTCCAACAGTGTCGTCTTTCGGCTGAACTGAATGATGATGATGAATGTTGATTGGCTTGGATATCTATGATTGGCGTCATTATTACCTCTGTTACTTCAATGGTATTAGGGAGTAAATTAATTAAGTAAGTTAAATAATATTTTTTTTGACGTTGAGCTCTTTTCACAACCTCCAGAATTTCTCCGATTTTATTTGCTGGTTTTGAACCGCTTTTTCCGATGACCATAGCGATGCAGATAGCTTCTTCATCTACGCATAGGTATGTTAAGGGACAATATTTATGACGGGGATATATTTTGAGACGGATCGCTATTTAGAGACACGGGTCTGGGTCAGATATGGGTTTTAGGAGACTACATTGATTCGGCACGGACGGAGCAAGGGGTGAAATGGAGCGATCAACACAACTTGTAACAGTTTTGTAACTTGTCTTAGTAACATAATATGGAATATGTCACGGGTACTCATTCTGTAGCTCAAATTTTGTGTAATAATGTATAACCGCTTATTTTCCCAAATAAATTAAATAACTGGAAGTAGTTATGGTAGGTAAACGTTGAATTAAGTTATGCCAAGAATTAGAATTAAACGTCCCATTAATTTATCCAGCAGGGTTTATCTACCTACTGTGCAATGAGGTTCTTACGTAGGTACTGGAATAAATGCTTACGTGGGATCGTCGAGTATCGCAACGTTAGAGTTTATAATGTGGCAGAGTCCCATCTCAGTCATGGTAGTGTCCACGGTTATGGGCCATTTTATCAGAGTCGACAATGTTTGGTTGTTTAATATCATGAACAAATCTGCTGCGATTGTCGCGTAGTCTTCAGGATTTATAAGCTTTAAAATCAAACTAAGTTTTAATCAATCATTTTAGACAAATAGTCTAGGGTGGAGTTTAAGTAGGTATACCTTTAATATTTCAGGTGGAGGTAGATCCAGAACATTCAATGCTTCCAAAGACACTGATATTATCGCAGAGTAGTATGACTCTAAGTTATAACCAGTCCTGTTCAGAGTTTCACTGAAAAAAAAATA
The DNA here is from genome assembly GCA_945859645.1 of Amphipoea oculea. NCBI lineage: Eukaryota > Metazoa > Arthropoda > Insecta > Lepidoptera > Noctuidae > Amphipoea > Amphipoea oculea. Next base: position 12,423,117 of record OX243876.1, read on the forward strand.
GAACGTATGTTTGGCAATAACAAGATAATAATTTAGGTACTCATTGAAACGTAGTAAAACATAGGTAAACCTACTTGACATAATTAGTAAACCTTTCATCGTCAATTTTGGTCACGGGACACAGTACAATTGCTGGGTAGGACACGTTCCAATTCAAGTAGTCTTTTTCTACACTGTTCACTATTGGTTGCTCCTGGAAATAAAATGTGTAACGGTAAAATGATCTTTATAACAATGGGGATAAAAGTGCCTACCTACAGCACCAGGCCGCATCGAGTTTAAGGTAAAGTTCGGCTCTGTAGAGCGATGAACTTGCGGTGGACAGTCTTTCTAAGACGGATTCTAAAAGGTCAATTACATTGTGCAATATCACGTATTGCTCAATGTTATTCATCGTTGAGTTGCCTTTTTTTTGGGTGGTAAATTATCAAATAACTTCTCCCACTCCGAGGACTCATCTCCGAGGGCGTGTCAGACTTTTACTGACTAAAACCCACCTGTGTTCCTTCAGTTGCCTGTGCCAGGGGCCACGGTAGGGCAGGCATCGGTCCTAGCGGACCCCTTCAGTTAGTGCTGACATCTCTTTGAGGCGCGCGTGGAACACAACGCGCCTTAGACCCGGGCCTGGTCCTTACCGGACGGCGAGCTGTCGGTAGGCTTAAGGTATCTAAGTTTATTAAAATAAAGTCGGTCCTATCTACTTACCACAAGCCTGGTATACTGAGCAGACAAAAGGACGAAAATTATAGCGCAGGATATGCCAAAGCATGCCGCCCAAAATATTCTAAAATCCAAAGAAAAAATCCGGTTAAAATGCTTGTAAAGCTAGCCTGTTCTAACGAGATTAAAGTCTAATAAACTGGATCTTAATTAATATTATAAATGCGAAAGTGAGTTTGTTTGTTTGTTAAGCTTTCACGCTAAAATGACTGAACGGATTTGGATGCAATTTGGCACATGGATAGATCATGACCTGGGTAAGGACGTAGGCTAGATTTGCCTGGATTGCAGACAAAGTCGCGGGCAACAGCTAGTATAAATATATTTTAAGACGCCGCGCTGTGAAGAGAGTATTAAACAACGCGGATATGCTGAATATGCTATTTAGAAATAGTACAACACAAATATGCGGATTACGCTATTTAGAAATAAGTACCTACTAGGATGAAAACTTGGTTGATAAATGCTCTAAGCATTAGTTGGCCTTGACGGAAGGACCGGTTCAAGTTCAGGCGGTATCGCCCTACCTACAGTGTAACTCCAATGGGTAATTTTTACTTATAAAAATAAGTAACTATGAAAATGGAAATTTTCTTTTTAAAACAAGAATTATACGCGAAAATAGTCTAGGTTGCAAGGACACTTTAAATTTTCCCAAGATTAAACTGCTAATTTGACGTAGGTACCTCTCAAACCAATGTATTTCAGTATTAACGATGTAAGGCAGACCATGAGTGGTGGAAGTTCTTAACTCGCTTTGTAAATACTTGATCAGTTTCTGAGTCTTCAGCCGGCGCGCGTAATTATCATGTTTCTTCTTAAACATGGGCTTTTCTTTCACTGTTATCCTTAACATGATTAGTATTTATTTGCAAGATGTCTGTTAACAGCTGCTTTTTTATATTTATTGACTTTGAGACTTTCACGTACTTAATATTTTTATGGTGCTGAGAACCGAATGCCACCAAAACTACCTACTGACGTAACGTTTTCGTAGTTATCTGTATATATAATTTCGAGCAGGTATTACGATTTTGGGTACAGACAATTATAATGAGATTATAACGACGCGGCGACGGCTTTGTTATTTTCAATAGGTTTTAGAAATCTGTGGAGTAGCTTATTTGTCTAATATTTTTCCTTTAATTTATTCTATGGAATAATTGAATTAAAGTTCGCGGACGACTGATGAATAGCAATTTTCACACAAATTAATTGAGACATGTCGGTGGTCAGTGGTTTCGTTACGCTCTACGACAGCTGCGTAGCTGCTACGGCGTAGCTCCTGTTGCTACAGCAGCGTAGCTGATGTTTCTACGTAGCAAACTCCGTAGTTTTGAAGATGGTATAAAATTACGTAAAGGACGATTAACGGAGTTGATGGCAATGACGTATAATTTAATTTAATATTTTAATTAGTTATATTGATTCATTCATTCATAGTTATATTGTTACTCAACGCCATTTATATTCAAGTATCAACTTCAATCAATCTGTTACACTAACAACAATAACCATATTACATTCCTATACAAAGAAAAAATATTCAATAAAGCTTTGAATATTTTTATAATTTGCCGTGATAACATGTCATGCTACTATGGTGGGCTAGATAGACGAGCACACTAATTGCGTAAAACACTATCAATCACAATCTGAATCATTTTGCAGGATATTTTGCAATATTCTTCAAAATGATTCAGATTGTCTAGAATCCATTGCTTTGCTTCGCAATGTTTGAAAAATTTGTCTGATGAAAATGCTGAATGTTGTTGAACTGTCAAAGTAAAAACCGTTCCAATTGATAGTGTTTTAAGCAATCACCCCGTAGTTGGCAAAGTTATGATGTGATCATTTCAGCCGAAAGACGTCCACTGCTGGACGTAGGCCTCCCCCAAGCACCTCCACTTCGACCGGTTTTGTGTTTTAGGTGGATCGACTACCTTGTGAAGGCCGCAGGCACTCGATGGATGCGAGAAGCACAAAACCGGTCGATGACGTGCAATGAAATGAAATAATTCATTTTGTAACTAGGATATTAAAGCCACTTTTCACAAGTAATTTTAACAAAATGTTGAGTTATCAAAGTCAAAGCATTTATTTCAAATAGGCACATAAAAGGCACTTTTGAACGTCAAAAATTACCTTGAAATAGAATTGATTCTAGTCGCCCCTTCCAAAAGGTAGTTTTCGTGTGGAGAAGAATGGGCAAGAAACTCCACCGTTACTCTTTTAAAATGTTTCACAATATTTTGCATTGGTACATTAATTATAATAATATGTGAGGACGATGCACCTAAAATAAAATTACTATACCACAATAGGTAAAAGAATTAAAAACGAAACCATGACATGTAAATTAATTATCTGGTAGATACATGGTGCTCACATATTTACAAACATGGTACAAGTAAACGATTTTAATTTGAAAAAAAAAAAAATACAAGTAATAAGTGAGGGTGTGAGTAATGAATGTAAATCAATGTAAAAAGAATACAATTTTACAATTAAATTAGCAAGCAATTTGATTTTGTCTAGACTCTAGATATCCACGTACAATGGTCCACTAGAAGATAGTGCGGAAACCAATCCCAATAATATAGCGGATGAGTTCTCATAGGGTATACAGAGTGGCACCTATCGACGCCTAAATTGTAAACAAGAATTCAAGCACATGATTATAGCCCCTAGCGTATTTTTTTTTGTAGGTTATGGAAAAAAAATAACTGTTTCATAGAAAAGTGCAATACTTACGCCACAGTATAAATATACAGTAAAACATCTTCATACAAACGTGCCGCTCTCGGTTTGAATGTGTGCGTGCGCGCCGCGCGCCATGTCGGCACGCGATTTCACGCACACGCTAGCATAATATATGAGGGAATAAGGTGGCGGCAGTGCGGGCTGTGCAGCGCGACTGTGAGCACGCGCGTACGCTACATGACCGCTTGCGTTCGTCAACTCTCGCCGGCGGCGGCCACTTAAATTACGAGTATCATGACTTCAAAAAGGGGAAACAAATATTGTAGTGTTTTCGGGTGCCTCAATAATGATTTCGCAAACCCGGACTTATCATTCTTCATAGTTCCTGCTCAACCAGAAATGTAAGTACCTACTTATACTTAAATATTATTAGAAAATGTGGTATTGTATTGTTTATTTCACAGTTTATTTGCTTTATTAAGAGCGTAGCCGAGTCGCATTTTTCCATATAAATGTATTCCCAAATTTACTTTCTGAATACTATGTTTAGAGCTAAAGTTTATTTTAAGAAGTCTAGTTTTACTATAAAACAGAGGATTGAGTTCGAAACATCGTTTAGGTAAACGTATTTGTCGCGTATAGATGTAATAAGGGCAATTTCACAATAATTAATATTGCAAATTAATTACTATTGAAATTATTATTTTTTCTATTGTCTGATGTGTTGTTCAATCCAAATATGGTGTCTTATACACCCATTAGAGGAATTACGGCAAAGATCGAAATTTACTCATGATCCCACCTGATGATTTTGTCGATAATGTAGAAAGGATGGAGCAGGTGTTTCGCAAAGCGTTCGAAAAGGACCACATCAACATGACATCAACATTAAAATTGGCCGGTCAATTTACGATCAACTGAATGATATAGAATTTAAGATGCCCTGTCCATGCTTTCCCAAAAGCTTTTTACAAAAACTTTACATAAGAATGAGAATTTACTTTATATTAACAAATAATAATAAAGCGTTCCAGACGTGCAGAAACAGGAGAAAAATTTTCTCGGTATCAAATTTGTAACTTAGTATTATAAATGTTATGTGAATAAAGGCTTTTTATTTTTACTAAATTTATAAATTGGTAAAATATTCAATCATAATATGCTTTTTTATTTCATAAATTTAGATCAAGTGCTGCTTGTTCGAAAATATTAACTAAAAGTAAAAGTGACAACCCTGGGGATCAAAGCAAGAGTAGGCTAATAACTCGGCGGGCGGCCTTAGATAACTTACTGTATTTACTGTGCTTACGCGGTCCAAATGTATGGAACAGCAATTTTTTTTTAATAACTCCCGAAAAATGTCAACGCTGTGGGGTTAAGAATCATGTACTGAATCCATGTCACTACTACCTGCACCGTGTAGATCGCGTTTGTCACCTCGCATACATTCAAAGATGTTTTTAACAGAGTGAATGTGATGATTACTCTTCGCTCAGTCCGGCGATTACCTACACCTACGACCAAGGATTCTTTGAATTCGAAGCGGGTCGTCTTCTACGAATTAGACAATGGGATATTTTCGGTTGCGTACTTTTGTTACTTAATCTTAGTGCTAAAACAGATTCGTAGAAAATATAGGTACCTATTTCATTTTGAACATAAGTAATTACTTTAAGGGGAAAGCGCCACTACACAATGGGATATTTTCGGTTGCGAACTTTTGTTACTTAATCTTAGTGCTAAAACAAATTTCGAAGAAAATATAGGTACCTATTTAAATTTGAACCAAAGTACTTACCTTAACGGGAAAGCGCCAGCGTACTGGGTAGCTCACGAAATACATTGTTTTTACGTTTTAAGCAAATGTATAGTGGTAGTAGGTTGTATGTTGATCAAAATCTATTCGCAACCGTAAACATTTTGTATTTACAGAATTGTAATCATTAAACATAAACGGGACTGGACCCGCGTGATAGATTATAGCCCAATCCCTCTCGAAGAGAGGAGGCCTGTGTCCCAGCAGTGGGAATATTGTAGGCTGATTATGATGATGAGATGATGAATAATTAAAATCATCAAAATATGAAAGAATTTCGCGGGCTACCTTAGTGCTTCTGTTTTAATATATTTTTATTATTCTGCGGCTAGACTTGTTGTACAAATAGTAGTCTTAGTAAAGCAAAGAATAGGGCTATTGTAGTAATCCTAACAATAGTCCATGCCTTCATATTTTATCATATAATAGGCAATTGAGATACTAATCAAAATAATAGGTCACCCATTATTTTTTTCTATTGACATTAAGGAAAACTAACGAAAATGAACTAACTAGGTAAGGAAAATGTACGGGCAAATGGACGCATAAAATATTAATGAATGTTGATCACTTTATTTTTCAAGAGTATTTAAATAAGTAAAACGAAATATCAAATAAAACGATCGACATAAGCGATGAGACCATAATGGACTTAGAAATTATCTTAATTAAACCTTAAGCTTTCAATTTGTCGAATTGGCCTTAATAAAAGGTCTAATGGTTGAATCTCGTTAAAATGAGGTTGAATTAATTTTGGGCGAAAACGTATTTCACGTAGCGTCGTAGTACCTAGTCTTATTTAAACAATTGAACGATTTGCATTAGTATTTATTAACTGTTTATTCTGTTTCAAATTGGTTATTTAAATTGGAAGTGGAGTCTATGATGCAATACGGGAGGTATAAATTAGGTAGGTGTGAATTTATCAGTAGGCATTATCTATTGTTTATGATAAAGGCGATTGTTAATTATTTCAGGAAAAATCAGGGAAAATACTTTCGGATGCAGTCTTAAGTTTGCTGTACACATAAACTATTCAAACCTTAAAACAAGTGAGTGATTTAATGTCGGAACAATCTATTTGTTAGCCATAAAACCCACGAGACTCGTTGCAAAGCAAACGCTAACTTTATCAGAATGCCCGTGTTGTAGTCAAGAATGCCCTAATCGGCCATTTGCTAGCGTTAAGCCCCTATTTATTATCGTAACTAGTAGAGCACTATCGCTTTCGGCCTGAGTCGGAGATCGTTCCGTGTTTCTTACATGGCCATTTGTCTGTACCCTCTTACTAATTCAACAAAACGTGAGAGCCGCAAAGATAACAACTTCGTTTCGAAGATCGTCGATACAATGGTACGCTATCGAGCGATAAAATGGCGCCGTTCTTTCGTTCTGCGTACACAATAACTTATTATTCCACTAGATGTATGGTTTTTCCCTTAGAATTGCTACGTGATAACATTAGACATTCTTCGAAGCGGCGTACATTGTTATGTAAGTAAAGCTACAACATCAATTTCGCAAAAAATAATAATTCAAAAGCAGGTTCTAGAAACCTGTATCTTTGACGACGTCAATAGGTACCTACATAACAACAAGCGACAGGTTAAATATTGTCAAGAAAGATTATTTCTTTGTGCTAAAGTCGCGAGTCTGTGTGGTTACGACGGGAGGTGTCGGTCCGATCGCGTCGCATCATTACTCTGTGTCAAAGTTGGCCAGTCGCTCACCGCGATCCCGCGCTCAATCTCCGGCCTTCGCCGGGCTCACGTAGATTGCTGCATCGGGAAACCTATTTAAACTTAAATAAGAATTGCCAACCACTGTTAGTAGGCTCCACCTTGTTCTGCAGACGTTTTTAGAGTTCGTCAATTACGTTTGGATAAATGTTTCAATTATATATAATAGGCGTGGAATAAATTCAACTTTAGGAGTTCGATAAAGAGTCTTGTTCTAATGAGAAAGGTGTGTGGTTGAATTATGACTGTTATTTAATTGTATGACTCGCAATAATTTCTTAGGGTAGCAATTAAAATCTTATGTTTAGTTAGAGGTAACACTACATACACACGTAGGTAATAATTTCACAGAGAAGCGGTCAAATCTTAATTTTTTTTTTTACCGATACCTATATCTAATTCTGCATTTTCTTGTGTTGGTTATCGTAGAATTGTATTATTAGTCATTAATGTCGCACTGCGGGGCAAAGACCTCACTACTCTCTTTCCACCTCCCTCTGTCGAGAGCTGCCAAGGATCAATTTCTATGAAAGGTCGAGTCTAGCTCATTCCGCCATCTCCGTCTGGGCCATCGCAGAATACGAGTAGCTGGTTTAAAAATCTGCATACCCACAACCACATAGAGAAACAGAAGCATAGATTTAATATCAAATTAAGTTAACTAGGTTAAGTAAGGACCTGCATATTGCAATAGTGTTCAATCTATGTAAGTTTCTAAAAGAGCCGGTTTATAAGATTCTAGAACATGTTATATCCTCGCGGGATATACGGGAAATGTATCATAAAGATCTGAGAAGGGAGCATAACTTGTTTCGATAGACAAAGTTTTTACAGAGTTTTGCGGTCGAACGAAGCTTCGCCGAGCAGAGGTAATTTTATCAAAATTGTATAGCCATGCCGGTCACTACTACAGATAACTTCAATACCTGTACTTTCGAATTTATGGAGAGATTTTTAAACTTGATAAAAGAGATTAGGGTTTATTTAAATTCAAGAGTAGTTATGGGTAGGTACCTACATTTTATCATGTAAGCTCTCTGAGCCTGTTATTAAAGTTTAGATAAAACAAAATATTGAAACAAACATTAACCTTCTTTTGTTGTTGTTAAAAATATGTATGATGACATTTAATCATTGAATGTTTTGTATTAATAATCGTATTTTTTTTTATTTTTTTAGTTATCTATATATAAATAAATGAATAATTTCGACAAACCGGATTTAACCGGTTGAATGCTGTAATTACAGACACAATTAAAAAGCCATTATGTCTCGCGTGGATCCACGTTTAAGCATACGAAGGGTTACAGTAAAACAAATAATGGAATACTAGCTGTTGCCCGCGACTTTGTCTGAGTTTCAGAGTGAAAAGTAGTCCTTCGCCAGGTCTTAGGTTACTAATCTGTCTAATAAATTGGTTCAGTGGTTTTGGCGTGAAAAGGTAATAGACATACAGAGTTATGTACTTACGTATTTAGGTATATCTAATATTAATTACGTAAGTGTGACATAATCAAAAGAAAACTTGAAACTTTTTGGGGTTGTATAGAAGCCTGTCTATACAGGGTGTTACGGAAAGGGTATATCAATACAAACGGGTTGAAGAGTGTATCTGGTCTAGAATCTCTGTACAAAATTTCAGCTCAAAAGCAGTAACTTTGAAAATGCTTAATATTTTTTTATTTCGATAGTTTATTAAATTGAAATCATAAAAAAACGTGTCACTGCACTACGAGGGTCATTATCCATTATCTGTAGTGTATCTGTGCGCCTAGTACACGCACATCACGCCGCCGCGCGCCAGTGCAGCGCCGTAATGTTGAAATAAAAAATATTAATAATTTTCAAAGTTAATGCTTTTGAACAACAACCTGTATTATCCATCGAATAACAAGATACTGAATTACCTAAACCTATTTAATTAAAAATTCCAATATTGTTTTATAAAGAATTTTCTACCCACGATACTCTTCCTATCACAAAGAAATCTACAATTTATTGATTAATATCTATTTAGAATTACGCCCACTCCTGACCCTTATCAGTATCATAAAATGGTGCGTTATAAATTGAATAAATTAATTCGAAACAGATGTTAACTAACTGATTTGCATTCTGGCACTACATTGAGTGTTAAAACATCTAAAGGGATTCGTTTTATGTAATTGGATCCCAGATTACTAGGGATTTGCGTCATCAGTATTGCGTGTGAAAGCTATCGTTTCAACAGCGAATTGCTTGTTTCGTGTATAGTTTATGAAGTTTGGAAAACTTATCTGTTTGGGTCATGTTTTCAGTTTACTTGCTTTGCGTTTATCAAATCAATTAATGGTTTCTTAATTGGTAGAGAGAGGACCTTTGACTACTGATGTATGATTAAATGAATGACCACCAATATGTTATTGGTATCCATGATGATGATATTATTTCGTCATGTCAATTCACAGCTATGTCATGCTTACCTACTTATACAAAGTGTTAAAAAATTAACCTTAAAAACTTTAAGAGGTGCTTTAGACCATCGAACTAAACAACTTTCACTATGGGACCAACTACGAAATCACGAAAAAAAAAATCAGCTGTTTAATACAAAAGTTACCTACTCGATCAAAATGTATGAAACAGCTCATTTTTTTTCGTGATTTCAAAGTTGGTCCCATAGTGAAAGTTGTTTAGTTCGATGGTCTAAAGCACCTCTTAAAGTTTTTAGGGTTAATTTTTTAACACCTTATCTAAAATGAAAAAAACAAAACCTTATGAAAAAATCAGCTGTTCCCTACATTTTATGTTCGCATAACTCATCAAAATGTAGGGAACAACTGATTTTTTTTCGCGATTTCAGGTTTGGTCCCATAGTGAAAGTTGTTTATAATGATGAGTACAATCTCCCATTTCGATTTGTCGCATGTTTTAAATTTCAACCTGTATAATGTTACTAGTTCTGCCTGCGACTACGTCCGTCCGCGTGAAATTTCTTGTTCCCCCGATCCACCCCATCGTATTGCATCGCCTGCCGGCGTGTCGGTACTTCGTTTTTGCTTATAGTTCTTCCTGACTGTTTTTCTTTTTGCTCGACTCCTACTGGTCCTGGCGTGATGGTAAATAGCCTATGGCCTTCCTCAAGAATTAGGTTATCAATCAATTTTTTTCCGACAGGTGCTTAAATTAAGCGTCTGTCTGTGTTTGAACCTACAACAAAACGATGAAGGAAACATCGTGATGAAACCAGCATGTCTTAGAACCAAAAAAATCGTAGATGTCTCCCAATCCGCACTGAGCCCGCGTGGTGAATGGCCCACTCCCTCTCGCTGAGTGGAGGCCTGGGTTCCAGCAGTGGGAACATTATAGGCTGATTATGCTTTACTGTCTAAGGCCTAAAATAATTATTTAGCTATAATTAGTTATATGAACTTACCTTTACTAATGTTGCAAGTTGTAAGTGCGTTTTTCCACTGCCGCCGTCACTGGGACGTCACTGAAAACGATATGACAGCGCCGAAGTAGCGATACATACATTTACTATAGCCGCGTGTCCACTGTACGTCCGTCACCCGAGCGCCGTCATCCCTGTCGCCGAAGTTTCGCGTAGTTCGGCGCGACCACCGCTAGAACTTCGCCCGAGATTGTAACAGGCCGATGTGCTGGAAATACAAAACACGTTTGAACTAGTCCACATACTGACGTCGAACCGGCACCGTACACCCGGCTTTTGTTATGTCTATCATAACATACTGAACCGCCGAATTTGGTCGCGGTGGAAAAACAATCGCCGTCACCCGGACGTTCTGCTCGGTTCGAATAATCTTGTTTTTAGGTGACGGCCCTTTGACGGCTGCGGTGGACAGACGTCCTAAAGCGCAAATTTCCCGTGCCCACTCCCCAGTTTCCACAATCAATAAACGTGGCCTTTGTTTGCTGCCTGTAATTAAAGTACCTACGATAGGTACTCGGATAACACCCTCGTTGTTTTAATTAATGTTGATTTACCGCCAAACGGTAGTTGAAAGCTTACGATTCTTCAATTTTATTAAACTTTTGGATATTATCATTCACTGCGGAGTTTGACCTACCTACCGTTGCATGATATTACTTCACGAATATTTATGGGAAAATAGCTTTGAGTTCATTGATGTTTTGAGCACGTTGTATATTGTGATCACAATCACACCGTCTCAGTGACCTCACTCATACCCCGCGTTCTAACCAAATGTGATCTTCGAGCGAATATGCGATCGCCGCGATCGTGTGACACTTTTTGCTCGGAAAACTGGAAGGCGCCCTGTGTCGGCCGAACCACGCGTTCCGGTTCACCCAACAAAAAGTGAGAGATATTAGCGCGACGATCGCGTATTTGCGCGACGATCGCTTTTGGTTAGGACGCCGCCTTATAGTGCCGTAGGTTCTCTACCCTACAACGTCAAGCAAATTTTCTCAAGATAGTTTTCGCGTTCGTGATATTTTCTGTAATTTGCAAACATATAAAGCAATATATGATCCAATTGAAATTTAAGAAAACTTATATTCCAATTTTACCTTTTTCGATTTTAATTAGTTAGGGACCATGAATACTTTATTATTTCAGAACGGTCAAGAAAATATAATAACTCCCACATTAAACGCTAAACGCTATTATTTTATTGGAAGAGTTTTACATTTTCTAAATACAAACTTTTATGTGATGGGTAAATATTTGAGGCACTCACGTCCAATTTCCGGATCGAGTATTTCTGACAACTCGTTTCAATATTTAGGTGAGCACCAAAAGGTAAATATTGCATAGTATGTATTTTGTTTGGAATCATTCGGATCTAAAAACTGCGGCTTTTGACGTGTGTATTTTTACGAGAGTGTCGATCGAAGGCTCTATTCAAAGGCAGTGTAATATTGTCCCTAAAATGTTTGTTCGTGTTTTATTTGCGTTAGGGATTTGTGAGTTTGGAACTAAAACAATACGATTAGGGGCTTGTGTGTGGCTTTTATTTTAGACGGGTTTAGTTTGGAGTACTTTATGATCAATATTTTATTCATAACTAGCTTCTGCCCGATTTTATTGTTCCCTCGACGCACCCCGTCGCATCGCATCGCCCGTCCGCGCTATTACTTCATTTTCGCTTGGCGTTTTTTCTGACTTTTTTCTTTTTGCTCGTTCCAAAGGGTCCTAGCGTAATGTTATAAGCCCAAAGCCTTCCTCAAAAAGTGGGCTATCAAATGCAAAAAGTATTTTTGAAATCCGACTGGCAGTTCCAGAGATTTGCGTGTCCAAAAAAACAAACGAAGTCTTCAGTTCATTGACTTTGAAATCATTGCTTCAGGTTTTTTATTAGTAAGTATAGATTGGTAAGTTTGTAAAGAAGGATTAACAAATGGATTACATATTAGAAAGCAAGATAAAATATCGAAAACTGTATATAGTAGGTAGGTCCTCGCATCATGAATAATAAGTAGGTAAGTAGATAATGTTTTCTAAAACCTAAATAAATGTTGCATGCAGTACAGTAGCGTTTAATCAACTTTAGCTATAATTGGCATACGAGTGCAGTGGCCTCCAAAAGTTATTTGAAATTTTTCCACTTCGTTTGAATTAGTCAATAAAAACGTTATAATGTAAACAAACGTACGTGTGTACGTTCAAACATTTGGAACAATACACTATAACGTTTTTATTGACTAATTCAATTACTTATGACTAAAACATACCGGCCAAAATTATAACCCTCCTTTTTGCTTCGCCGTAGTCGAGCAAAAAATTATCAAGTAATCCCTTAGGATAACCTGATATATTTTTATTTTAAATCATTATTTAGCATCACAGCTGAAGTGGAAAAATGTCAACTAACTTTTGGAGGGCACTGTATGACTTTACTGAACAACATCTCACAATAAATGAATAATAACGAAGTATATTAGACTGCATGTGGTCGCTTAAAATGTTACTACTAAATAAATGTTGGTTTATCGGAGGATCGGTCATATTTGCTTAGCTAATTCAATGCATGTAGAATTTGTTCGCAACGAATATGTATTACAGCGTATATTTATCCTTATTTTCATGACCGGTGAATATAACTGGTTCTATATGTTAGTTTTATTGTTGTGTAAATAGCAAATATCATATAATACCAACCTATTTGCTTATTTTATATATAAACCAATATTGGCATATGGCATGTTGTTGCAACTATATACTTACTTGTATATGTGTACAGCGATTGCCAATTCACTTGGCTATTTGTGGAATATATGTATCTACGTTTTCTTTCGCGATTCATGTTATTACAGGCTGTGTATAAAATGCTGGCAAAATGGATAAACACACCACAAACAAAATACAATAAACAGTATAACAATTTAAACACAGTTTATTCATGCGATACATTCAAAGAGATCTGAATAAAATAATTCAGGCAGTTTAGTCAGGAATTAGAGATCACAAACGAGCTCGGAGGTTTTTTATTTGGTGCTAAGCGCGCACTTGAAGCTGTGAAATATTCAGGCCGGGTGCATATTCAGTGCACATTTGCTGGGAATGTGCAATAACTGGCGGAATAAATCTGCGCCGTTCTTGCTTTCGGCACTGGATTGGCGTCGACTATCCGATACCAAGCCCATTCCGCATTTTCAGCTTCGACTTTGTGAAATTATTTCCTCATTTGTTTATAGAGATCCAATTTACGAGCAAGTACAAATCTTCTATAGGTACATAGGTAGGTACATACCTAGATATACGCACAAATAAATTAAATTGAAGTGCCTGTAATGTCAGAATAATAGCTTTTTACTCAATGCATATGAAAGTATATACGGCACTACGGTATAACAAAAATTCAATTTAAATTTTTTTGTCGGTCTATCGGTCTGTCTGTCCGTTTGTTCCGGCTGATCTCCGAAGCGGCTGGATTGATTTTGACGGGACTTTCACTGGCAGATAGCTGATGTTAGAAGGAGTTACTTAGCCTTTTATTTTAGAAAAAGAATTAGGGTTTCGCGCAAAAAAATAAAACCCATGAAATCCACTATGCACGCTAACGAACTCGCGGGCACAGCTAGTGAATAATAAAAGTACGATTTATATCGAGAGCTATAAACGTGAAGGTTACGCTGATTTCATGTCTTCTGCCGGTTCACAACCATAAAAATTAAATTCACTACCCGCTCTTGTGGTTTTATGTGTCTAAAATAGGCTGTTACTATATTTATATCGGAGCCCATATTAGGATTCTAGATAGGGATGAAAGCATGATGGACGAAATGGGCACCCAAATAAATATCGTAATCATAAGTGGCGATCTTTACGGTATCGTAAGGAATAAATTTACCTATCTTCTGGTACTCGTATTACCCTATTAAGTAAGGGTAAGAGCTACGGAATTCCAAAAGTTATGATCCAACACATATTCATACCTACCTTCTTTGATTCATCCCGAATATTTGTCTGTATTTTCTATGGCAATAGGTTGTTTTGTAGTCAAAATTTTATAAGGAAACTTTATACGCTGATTATGCTAAGTTTTATAAATAACTAGCTTCTGCCCGCGAGTTCGTATACATGATGTTAACCTATAGCTTTCGCCAAAATTGGCCTATAAAATAAAATAAAAGAATTTCCACAAATCCGACTGGTAGTTCCATAGATTAGCGCGTTCAAATAAACAAACAGACTCTTCAGCTTTATTATTAATATAGATAATATAGGAGAGAAACTAAACCTAATGCATGATTCAATAAATTGCACCTCCAAATCTGCTGCTACGCTTTTTCGTAGCAAAACGTCTACGAATGCTACGAAAGTGTTCGCCACAGAAATATTTTTCTACAAAACTATTATTTGGCAAAAGTATTTTTCTTGATCACACAAATCCGACTTTCATTGTTTTCAGTCCGCGTTCTTACGCGATCGTGTTTTGTATGACAGGGGATTTGGCCAAAGCTTCAGCCGTATATCACCCGAAGCCGAATGTGTGGCCGAAACATAAGCCGAACCGCTCGTACACCACTATTGAGTTATAGTCTAACTGCCTAGTGGTGGAGATTTTAACGAAAAATAATAAAACTAGTTTTAGTTATTTTTTCATCAAAATACACATAATTTGTATTTTTGAATTCTATTCTCCCTCTATACATTAGTAATGAGAATTCATATATTATATATCTTGACTTAAAAGTAAAAACTAAAACGGAGGTCAATGTTTTTCTCTCTCTGTTAGTTTTTGTCATGTTCTGGCAGTTTGAATGACTTATGCGGCCTACCCAAATGCCCATTCTTTGGTATTGTTCGTCGAATAGATGAAATCCATAAGTTTTGAGTTGCACGATAACTGACAAATGCGTGCACTGTCTGGACAGGTCCACTCAATCTGTGTGGTTCTTTCCTCAGACCATGTAGATTGATATCTGAAATGGTCTCTCCATTTCAGATATCAATCTACATGGTCTTCACATGATTATGTCAACTTGAAAAGAAACTGTGACCTCTGAGTTTGTTTCGCTTCTCACAGTAGTCACATAGGAAACGTCGACCTCAACTTGAGTTTAAACTATGATTGACGTGTAAAAGTGTTTGTGCAAACCTACTTACAGAAATAAAATCATTTACCAGCTGTCAAACAGGAGATAGCATTTAACACCAACTTCCAGAAAAGACTCAAAACACAACAATGAACTTGCCCTCAGACTGACTGGAGAATAAGGCCTTCCACATAGAAGATTGAAGAGAATTTGTGTTTCAACCCTACAAAATAGATTCACCAGGATCGAATGAGACACCTTCCTGAGAAGTGTCTCACCAAGCTAAAAAGCCTTAACAGATACAAATATCAGACAGAGAAATGGCTAATTGTTGTGTCCAATGATAGCCGCGGTGCAAAAGAGAGAGAAAATAAAAATAAATTCTACGTCACAATGTAATATTTTTAAAAACAAAAGCAACTCCATGTAAGATTAGAAACGCAAATAGGGTATTATATGTCAACATTTATTTTCACTCGAGTTGGGAAAAAGCTATTTTAAAGTTAAATTAGTTTAACGTTTGCATTTCGATTGCACGCTGCCTTTCTGCTGCGCCGACACATCGTGCCGCAAAATGTCAAACGGATTGAATATTTTACGTGGGTCTGTGCCTAAATGTTTGCTGTAACATTTTTCCATTAAACTACCCTTATTTATTCTTTGTCGTTTAATTGTATTTGATGATACAGGAAATCTTTAACGGAGACGCATGTAATGTCGTGTAACACGCATTCTGCATGTGGACGGAATTACGAGCATTACATGTAACACTCGCGCTGATCCATCGACTGTCGGTTTTTTGCGCGAACACAAAGGCTCTCGCAGTCGAACATATACAGGGTGTCCCTGGAAGTATGGATCAAATCGAATAGGGGCAAGGTCATTTCCAAACTTTTTAACCCTGAGAATGTCAGTGAATTTTTTTACGGTTCATAAGTTATGACCGATTTTTGCTTTCTTTTTCAATCACTTCGCATAGTGCTCAAAGAAAATAATCATAAAAAATACTATTAGGGCTATCTAAAAAAAATTAATAGAGAGCCCTGATAGTTTTTTTTTAAGATTTCTTTAAAACGATTCGATTTCTCTTCTTTTTTTTTTGCCAAAACGTTTGGAAATGACCTTGCCCACGCCCCTATTCGATTTGATCCATACTTCCATTTCACACGTCTGGACATGGCTTAACAGAAACATCAGCAAAGCTATTGTTACCCTGCCGCAATCGACCCATCATCATCTGTCTAGCCTTTTCCCAATTATGTTGGGATCGGCTTCCAGTCTAATCAGATGCAGCTGAATACCAGTATTTTACATGGATCGACTCCCTTTCGGACCTCCACAACCCAGTTACTAGGTAATACGATACCCCTTAGTAAGACTGGTTGTCAGATTTTCGGGCTTCTGACGACCCGTAACGACTGTCAAAGATCCACGAATGACAGCCGGGACCAACGGCTTAACGTGCTTTCCGAGTCACGGAAGGATCTTGGTATGTAAAGATGGTCACCCATCCACGCAACCGCGGCAAGCGTAGCTTAACCTGATCGATCGACCCGTGCGGCTGATATTAATTAGCCACAAGCCCCTCTCAATATTGACCCAGTATGATTAATAATTTTTTTGAGAACCTACAGCACCTTTCTGAAAGCATTTCATACTTAAATCTCATAGGCATTAGGTATGTGAGTAACGTTGTTTTCACTAAAAATGTGCCCTAATATAAGAGCATTGTTGGTTGGATTCTCAACTTTCGGCTCAGCGCCGAGAGTTAAAAATTCAATAGTGCGCTTTTAGGTGAACGGGATAAGTTAAACAAATATTTGTCTTTGCAGGGCTACACAAGAACTAAGGAGTGTAGTATATTTCTACTACGCGCCACATACATATTCATAGGTGATCAGCCAGTGTTTATTTTCATTACGAACCCGTTATGCGTTGCGCAGGCTAAGTTGGACTACCTTGAGGGCAAGGCCGGGTTTAGATAGCATAAATCAGTACATGTAGTACAGTCAACAAAAGAGATAAGTATGTAGGATCGTCGGATATAGTTGAAGTTTATTAAGAAACCGATGGATGTTCTCGATTAAAAAATTTAATTAATAGAAAACAAACAGCTCATTTGCCAAATCAAATTTCAGTCTACAACTTCCATCGGTTTCTTACTAAACTTCAACTAAATTCGACGACCCTGGTTACTTATCTCCTTTAGTGACCGTACCTACTGATCTGTGCTATCTAAACATGGCCTTACCCTCAAAAGTTAAACTTAACTCAAAAGTTTTAATAAGTACTACGAAGTTTCAATAGAATTCAAGGCCACCTTATACTGGCTACGTTACCAATGACTTGCGGTCGTCTGTACAAATCACAATCCATACTAATATTATAAATGCAAAAGTGTCTCTGTCAGTCTGTCTGTTACCTCTTCACGCTGAAACCGCTAAACCGATGCTAAATCGGTTCAGCGGTTTCAAGTGACAGACAGACACACTTTCCATAGATATATGAATTTACATTTCTATGCACACTTTCGCATTTATAATACTAGCAGCGCCCCGCGGTTTCACCCGCATAAGTTTCGATCCCGTGGGAATATCGGGATACAAACTATTGCATGTCCTATCCCGGGACTCAAACTATCTCTATACCAAATTTCATCTAAATCGGTTCAGCGGTTTAAGCGTGAAGTGGTAACAGATAGATAGACACACTCGCATTTATAATATTATATTAGTATGGATGTATTTAATCGAACCACTAATAATTCCTATTTGGCGAAAAATATTATTGAACACTCTAATATAATGATTTCGCCTCTTTATGTCAACCTCAAGTAATTCCTATTTTGGGGTCCTAAAAATATTATTGAACACACTTATACATAATTATAATGATTGTGCCTCTATTTGTGAACCTAAAATAATTCATATTTTGGGGTCCTCAAAACACTAAACAGTCAAGAAACTGCGACCAACTTGAACGCAACTGAAGACAATGAATGCATGTGACGTAATATTGCTGTATTCGTCTTAATTAATCTCGAAGCACCGACAACAGAACTATTAAAGTTTGTAAAATCTAAATTAGGTGTTGTTCATTCAGAGGAACTTGTATAATAACAAGCGTAATTGTTTAAGTTTGAATTAAGTGAGAAAAAGTTGCTGCTCTAGATATAATAACGCAGTTTCTACGTCTGTGTGTGTTGTTTGTCTTATGCCTACTTAATAAATGGATTTTGATGCTTTCAAGAAGTTTGAATATTCAGAAAGTTATAAGAAAGGCATTTGTGTTATAAGAAGCCGTGTGAGGAGATTTCCCATCAGCAAAAATGACGAACTTCCATGCAAACTTTCATGAGCTTTAAAAGCTTTTTAGAGGATGAACTTTCAAAAATACTTCTTTAGTGCATACCTTCGTTATATAATGAACTCTTGTACCTATACAATTTAATTTCAAAGTTATAGAACCTTTTATGCGGTCAGCGGTAATGTGTCGTCTGTCAATGAAAGAATTTAAGATTTAGATACATCTTTGTCGAAGGATGCCCCTGATGAGCAGAGAATATAATATATCATACTAATATATCGTAATCTATATTTATGTAATTACTAGCTTCTGTCCGCGACTTCGTCCGTGTGAAATTTCTCGCGCCCCTGATCCATCACGTCGCATCGCATCAGCCGATGCGATGAGTTGGGTTATTACTGGCCTGCGCTATTAAATCGTTTTCGCTTAGCGTTCTTTCTGCATTTTTTGATTCAGCTCGGTTCCTCAGGTTCCTAGCGTGATGTTAAGTAGCCTTCCTCAAGAATTGGGCCAAAAATAATATTTCAAACCCGAACGGTAGTTCTAGATATTAGCGCGTTCAAACAAACAAACACTTCCTAGTTATTATTAGTATAGATATGAGCCAATTAATAAACTAAACTTCTATGAATTCGTAATAGCGTAGCTTAAATATTTAGGTAATGAATACCTACCTCTGGAAATACGTATAGATACCACAACTAACGTTCCAACTAAATATAGGTATTCCTAGAAGTCTCATTTCTAATTTAAGCAATTTCTAATTCGTATACTCAGTACTGTCAAAAGGATGAACAGTTTGAGTAGTTTTCGCGAAGTCCTTCCCGGAATCCCGACTGGCTGGCCACATCGGTTTATTTGCGCTGTCTCGTTCATTCAATAGTAATGCAATTAGTACCAATATCTGTTGATTTCTGATGCCGTTTGCTCAAACAAATCGATATCCATTTCCATCACGGTAATGACTGGCTTCAATCTTCTAATATCACTATTTATTTAAGTAAGATTGAAAATCTCGGCTTTTTATTGACTTTTTCTTCTCTATGTAAGTACGGCGGTAGTAATGTAATTTGTTTGATATTCCTGAGACTTCTCCATGGTTTTCTTAGTTCTAGAAATCTTTTTCAGGGAAAAAATCAGATATCTACTTACTTCGATTAAAGAAATCTGTCTAGACTCTGTTAGGAATATGTAGCGTTGTGAGTAAAGTATCTTTTGAAATGATAAATTTAGTTACTAGAGTTTCACTCGTTGGTTGTATAATTAATTAATGAGGGTGCTCAGACAGGGTCAAATACGACACCCAATCGGCCGGGACAATCTAGTTAGAATTTATAAAATCGCACGGTGTAGTGTCTACCTCTGTATAGGTAATCTACAAAAAACCGGCCAAGTGCGAGTCGGACTCGCGCACCGAGGGTTCCGTATAAAACTTTAAGGTTTTCGGAATTTTTCCTTTATATGCCAAACTTCAAGATTCTAAGGTCGACTGGAAGTACCCTTTAGATTTTGATTCCCTTGCGAGCAGTTGCTAGTTTGAAAATATGCGGCTTAAATTGCTGTTTCTTTTGATTGCGTTGACAAAGAAGTTTCTTTTTATTACAGATTAAAGGTATTATAGACTCAGGTCTATAATACCTTTAATCTACGCATAACGCATAACGCGTAGAGGTATTAAATACCTCTACGCGTTCATGAGGAAAGGGGTAGTAAGTTTAAAATTATTAAAAATATTTTTATTATATGATGTAACTAAAAATTTACAGTTTTCGCAATGTTTCCATTATTTGTGCTATAAGACGTTGCTTCGTACCAAATTTCAAGATTCTGAGTTCACGGGAAGTACCCTGTGGGTTTTGATTCCCTTCGAGTGTCGATGCGGCATAAACGGCTGTATCTTTTGATTGCGTTGGCTTAAAAGTTTGATTTTTTCACAGCTTTATGGGACAGTACACTTGAGTATTTGATATAAATTCCAGCTTGATACCTCCACGCGTTCATGAGAAAAAGGGTCTTGACAGACAGACATACGGACGGACGGACGGACGGACAACAAAGTGATCCTATAAGGGTTCCGTTTTTCCTTCTGAGGTACGGAACCCTAAAAATACGACATAAACATGTAAATAACATAACATTTTTAAAGAATATATTATACGAGTACAACTCAGAGAAAATATATGCACCCACACGCGTCAGAGATGTAGTAGTTTTCTTTTTGACATTTTTCATAACAACGCCAGAAATATGCTGAAAATATAAAAACCTCTGTGAAACTTTTCACTATCAGAGAAAGGTAGACTGCGGTGACAAATAAAAACTATAAGACAACTATTCAGGCTTGAAAGTAACAACAGGTACCCGGCCAAGGGTAAAGAGAAAAGGTTCGTAAATAGACACATAAAAATAACTAACGTTATTAACGTCGAATACCCGTATAAGTTTCTGATGCTGAACTTTTCTCTCACCTCGAGGTAACGTTGGGTTTGTCGAAAAACACTTCTGATACGTGACCCAACACTGTATCCTTCGGGAACCTCTCATTGATATATTGTAGTATCGGATGGAGCTCTCAGGAGCCTATCTCTATCTCACCTAACTATTCTTGTGGAGTGTGTAAATCTTCGCGGTACGGAGAATTATCGTTCATTAAACGTATATCGACGGTTTAAAGGTTGTGTATTAGGATAGGTTGTTTAATCTTTTCAGGAGGTTTTTGGTAGCCATATTGTTGAGTAAAACCTTGTTTTGTTTTGTTACGACATTTTATAGATTATAATAGAATATTCTATTTGTGACGAATGGTCATCAGGTCCTATAAATTACAGATATATGTAAATGTAGACATTTTACAAAGTGTGACACAATGGGCGTTCTTCTTGCTAAGAGAGATTTTTTAAAGAAAACCTCATAACTTCCTTGTTATACTCGTATAACTTTTTTTTTGTAAATGAGACGATTCCGTCCGACTTAAAAATTGTTTTATGTAATTCTGGTTACTCACCTTATTTATATTACATAAAACGTTTTGGGTTTCAAGTAGGGTTGCCATCACCTAAATTACGGACCATGGATAAAAAGTTCAAAAACTCCGGACGTTTGGGTGAAATAAAAAAAAATTACAATAAAATATAAACATCGTTAAGTTTTTTTTTCTCATTTATGGAATATCAAGAACCTCAACAATACAACAAAAAAAAACGCTTAATTTACTAATCAATTATACACTCTTCTCTATGTGAGAGGTATTCTGGTAACAAAAATAATTAGAAACGGTCTTCATTTTGAAAACAATGAAAATTAAAAAAAAATGTAAATTAATAAAAACAAATTATGAATTGTTACGAGCGCACGGGTAAATTTGCTGCGCGGCTAATTTTTAACTATGATTTATGCTTTAATATATTTATTACAAATCATTCAAAGTCAGAATACCCCCTAACACAGAAAGTGTCCGGGTTTGACCCGGACACTTTTTAAGAACCCCGCTCGGACGCTCCCCGGATACCCACCAAACTAGGACAAATCCGGGGAAACCCGGACGGATGGCAACCCTGGTTTCAAGTACCTAGCGTGAAAGTAGACGTCAATAAAGTTAGAGCGCATTTATTAAATTTTAACTCGTAAGTTGTTACATATGTACATAATTATACATTACGTTACCTACAATTTATTTCGATATATTTCACAAAATAAATACTTACTTAACTTAGAGATTACATTGAAAGTCTAATATGCTAAACAAACGACTGTAGTCCTTAAGTATTTGTGCTGGCAATAATGCTAATTTATATGTTTCAAGTGTTATTTATATAAATTGTTTTTAAAGCCTTTTAATTTAAGTGGCTGCTAAATCTTGTAATCTCATTTGAAACATCTGCGGTTAACTTGTTTATTTACAATTTTATTACTTGTATTCAATTACTTAGGAAGTGTTAATGTTGTTTAAGCAGAGAAACTTACCACCTTACTAATTTGTATAACATCTGTATCCTTATAATACAACGCTTTGTCTTCTTCCTTCGAAAGTCAAATGACTGACGACTGAAATAGAGAAATCGGTGTGTAACTATTCATCTGATATTATACGTTTATTAAAGGTTAAGGGGGATATTGTATAGTACCCAATAAACCTATACTGAGTTATTTTAAATTGGCTCGTTAACTCCGCAGACGCGGAGGGTATTGATATCTAAACAAGATGAAATAAATAGTAAAATTATATGATGTTTTTCTTTGGGAGGTCAACGACCGCTGTTAGTGTTGTTACTTGAAGTATGAGTTGACAAAAACTCTGATATTTTATCGTGTTTAGACATCGATACCCATCATATCTGTGAAGATTACACAAGAAAACGGATTGTCTCTATACTGATATTTCAAGCGACTACAATACAGGATGACTTTTTTACCTGTTCCTTATAGGTTGTGAACTGGGGTACACTACAATAATACGAAAAACTTTATTCCGAAAGTCACAAATATGAATTTCAGAATTCCGATTTTCATAATTCCGAACGGTTAAAAATTCCTTTTATAACAACTCCGATTTAATTCATCCTATTTTAATATTTCCGAAATTTCAATATCCCTAACGTTTATAATTACTATTCTCAAAATACCGAGTTTCAATAGATCGAATAACAAAAAGTCCGACTTAATGATAATTCGAAACATCAAAAATACGAATTCCGATTATTAAAATACCGATTAATTAGAATTCCGAAATAATAACGCTTTGTAAAACTGAATAGCAAGACAAACACATATTTCCAATTGTAAGAATATAGATGGCACAAAACCAACAATAGAGCCCCTATTTCTGTGTAAAGGGTTTAAAGTAACCTAACCATTTTTTTTATTTTTTTTTGTTTCCGGGGTGGAAAATCCTCATGGATGTCCGCCGCTCTGGGGCGGGCGGCGGGGTCTGTCAGACTCTTACTGACTAAAAACCACCCCGGTGTTCCATCTCACACCTACGCCAGGGGTCGCGGGAACGTACGATCCTTCCACAACCCCCGGCTGGTGCCGGCCCGCCGCTGCAGGCCTCCTCAGGTCAGGGGGGGGGGGGGGAGTGAGGTGTTTGACTCCCCCCGCGACGTCTAAAAGGGGCGCGCGTGGAACACTACGCGCCGCCACCTCGGGTCCTAGTGTATGGGGGGCTACGGACGTCCCCGAGTCCGTCGCCCCTGGACCCATTTAGGGGGGCTGGAAGAGCGCGTTGTCCGCCCTCCGCCGACGCCCGGTGCGCCTGCTGCGGGCCGGGTGAGTGGACGAGATCTCCCTCTCCCTTTCCGCAGCCTCCTTCTGCGAGACGACGACTTCGCAGAAGGAAACCACCGCGTCCCAGGACTCTTCGCTGCCGACCATCGACTCGACCACGGCCGGCAGCGACAGGTCACCGCCTACTTCTGAGATGAGGGCAAAGTAACCTAACCAAACCGAACCTCGGGGTGCCCTTCGCTCGCTCTTGGGTCAATCCGCGGAAATCCACTAACGGCGAATATATGCTAATAATAAATTAAATATCATAGCTGCATTCTTTTTTTACTTTATATGACATTTCTTACATGTTTTTACGTATGGCGCCGCTATCTAAAAAAGTATAACACCTTTATTTAATTTATTATTGCAATCAACACGCACCAAATGTCCTTACCATTTACAAATAAAAGTCGGCCTAATTGAGCGGAATGGCCCTCTTGCATCCTACGTCGCCTATTACGTTTGTTGAGTTCGGGTGCGGTAACGGTAACGGAAATAATTCGGAGTATTGAAAATCGGAATGTCGTTTTTCGGACCGAGAACCCATCGAGCATTTGATTCTTCGAATATATGAAAATCGGAAAACAAACAAGTCGCATTTATGACTTTTGGTAAAATAAATTTCGTGATTTTTAATAATAGACATTATGATTCTTAGATATTATGAAATTCGGACTTTTGAAAATCGGAAAATCGAAAATTCGGAGTAAAATATTTCGGAGTATTTGGGTGTTCCCTGTGAACTGACGTATTTCCGACATATGTATACACTTTCTAGGCATACACCAGTACATTGTGTAGTCCTTTCAGAAGTGATAAATTTATTATCTTTTGTGGTACATTTCGCAATCAATCGCCTAACCAATAGGCAGTGCGCACTGCATGCCGACAACGGTCGAATTAAACCTGTATCCCGTAGGTGTGCGCGGTGATTTATAACTTTACAATGAATAGGCGGCCGACTGGGATGTGTCGGAGGAAGCCCGCTAAATATCTAGCTATTGAAATCCCCAGTCGACAGAGATCGAACTCTAAGGGCCTGTGCCTACTGGCGGCACGGAACGACAAGGAGTTTTTATGCAACGAATAAGAATACGTCGTCTGTTCAAAAGAAAAGGTGAATTTTGAATTTTTTTGAAAAGTATTTATTTATTCATCAATATCCGTTTTGTTTCCTTCAAAGTAATCCCCCTCATATATAATGCACTCATGCCAGCGCTTCTTCCAATCCTCGAAGCACTTCTGAAATGCGCTTTTCGGTATGGCCATCAGCTCGTTCTTCGATTCTGACTTTATCTCATCAATTGTGGCAAAACGCTTTCCTTTCATTGGTCTTTCGATGTCATAACCATATACCCACGTATCGTCACCAATTATGACCCTTTTGAGAAAACCTGGATCGTCGTTGACGTCATTCAACAACTTCTGAGCGATACTAATGCGACGTTCCTTTTGCTAAAAATTTAGCAATTTCGGAACAAACTTCGCTGCCACACGTTTCATGCCTAAAACATTCGAGAAAATTGCATGGCATGAGCCGATTGATATGCCAACATCCTCTGCAACTTCCCTAATAGTGATTCGACAATTTTCCAAAACAATTTTTTTCACTGTTTCGATCTTTTCTCCGCTTGTTGACGTGGTTGCAACTCCAGGACGCTCATCGTCATCAACATCTTCTCGGCCTTCTGTAAAGCGCTTGTAAACACTTTTTTGAGACAAAGTGGACTCGCCGAATGCCACAGTCAACATTTCAAGTGCCTTGGAGCAGTTTATTCCATTTTTAACGCAAAATTTATTACCTTATTCTTTGATCCATTTTTTTCAACAGTCAAAAATCGAAGAACGCACAAAAACGTGACTAACCTTTTCAGTTGTCAACAACAAACTACTAATCCAAATTGGCTGATAATGCCAATGTTAACGTCGTCCGTGTGGTGCCGGACTTAAAGAATAGCACCACCCCCCTTCTTCCCATGGGTGTCGTAAAAGGCGACTAAGGGACGTACCGGAGAATGGGCAGCAGCGTTCTCTATGCATTTAATATCATACTGCGATCGCCAACCCGCATGCCAAGCGTGGCGATTATGGCAAATCCCCCCCCAAATGACAAGCACGAAAAATACTTGGCCCCTAGTGCCCGGCGGCCCGCCTACCCTTGGCTACGGTAGCGGCCAAGGCCACGGTGAGGCAAGGGGTGCTAAGAATCCCCGGAAGAGATCCGGCTACCAAAATAACCGAAAACTGGACCTGGCAACATACAACACGCGTACACTCCGGACCGACGAGAAGATCTCCGAACTCGAGGAAGAATTGAGCAGGTTGCGATGGGGCATAGTGGGATTATCTGAAGTCCGAAGAGAGGGGGAGGACTCGATAATCCTTAAATCTGGCAACTTGCTCTATTTCCGGGAGGGCGACCAGCAGTCCCAAGGTGGTGTCGGGTTTATCGTCCACAAGTCCCTTGTGAGCAACGTGGTGAAGATCGAGAGTGTGTCGACCAGGGTGGCGTACCTTATACTCAGAATATCCGCAAGGTATTCGCTGAAGGTCGTACAGGTTTACGCCCCGACCTCGTCACACCCCGACGATGAGGTGGAGACCATGTATGAGGATATTTCCAGAGCCATGCATGGCTCTAAAACTCACTTCACCGTTGTCATGGGGGACTTTAACGCGAAACTGGGTAAACGAAGCGATGATGAGCTGCGAATGGGGCAATTTGGAGTTGGACGACGGAACCACCGGGGCCACCTACTGGCTAGTTTTATGGAGAAGGAAGGCCTCTTTATGATGAATTCCTTCTTCAGAAAACGTGAGCACAGGAAGTGGACCTGGCAGAGCCCGGATGGTGCAACTAAAAATGAGATTGACTTCATTATGTCGACGAAGAAGCAAATATTCAATGATGTCTCTGTGATCAACGCGGTGAAAACCGGAAGTGATCACCGCATGGTAAGAGGCACATTGAACTTAAATATAAAGCTGGAAAGGTCTCGACTAATGAGGTCTACGCTCCGCCCAGCGCCGATCCAAGTTCAAAACCCCGAGAGCTTTCAGCTCGAACTTCAGAATCGTTTCGAGTGCCTGGGGAGCTCCGTGGACGAATATAACGATGGGTTCGTGGAAGCTGTCCATACGGTCGGGTCTAAGATCTTCAAGACCCGTCGTACGAATACGAAAAAGAAGCTCTCTGATCCTACTTTGCGGCTCATGAAGGAGAGGCGCGACATCTCGCGCCTCTCCTTCATGAGCCATCATCTGAACATCATCTGAAGACTGCAGGATCATCATCCTGCAGTCTTCAGATGATGTTCTAAAGTACCGGCGGCTCAACAGACAGATCTCTAAGTCCTTGAAAAGCGACCTTCGCCGCTTCAATACAGATCGTATTGAGGAAGCGATAGAGCAAAATAGAGGCTCCAAGGTTTTTGCTGGAGATCTGTCTATTGGGCAGAGCCAGCTTATGAAACTGAAGACTGATGATGGCAGGATCGTATCCGCCAAACCTGAGCTGTTGAGAGAGATCGAGAGGTTCTATGGACAGTTATACACGTCAACAAGCAACCCCGTTACGAATCTGGCAAACGACCCAAGAGCTAGATTGACCCGACACTATACCGAAGACATCCCGGACGTCAGCCTGTACGAGATTAGGATGGCTCTGAGGCAGCTTAAAAACAACAAGGCACCGGGTGATGACGGAATTACGGCCGAGCTCCTGAAGGCCGGCGGAAAACCCGTTCTTAAGGCCCTTCAGAGGCTGTTTGATTCCGTCATACTCGAGGGTAAAACACCACAGGCATGGAACAGAGGTGTGGTGATACTTTTCTTTAAGAAGGGTGACAATGCCCTTCTTAAGAATTATAGGCCCATCTCACTTCTGAGCCATGTCTACAAGCTGTTTTCGAGAGTCATCACGAACCGTCTCGCGCGCAGGTTTGACGACTTCCAGCCTCCCGAACAAGCCGGATTCCGTAAAGGCTTTAGCACCGTAGACCACATACATACGCTGCGACAGGTTATACAGAAGACCGAAGAGTATAACCTGCCTCTCTGCTTAGCGTTTGTGGACTACGAGAAAGCCTTTGATTCGATCGAGACATGGGCTGTACTGCAGTCTCTTCAACGGTGCCAGATCGACTATCGGTACATCGAGGTGCTGAAGTGTCTGTACGAAAACGCCACTATGTCAGTTCGACTCCAGGACCAGACCTCGAAACCTATCCTTCTGCAGCGAGGTGTGAGACAGGGAGACGTTATCTCTCCGAAACTGTTCACCGCTGCTCTGGAGGATGTCTTTAAGGTTCTGGACTGGAAAGGAGCTGGCATTAACATCAATGGCGAGTACATAACTCACCTTCGGTTTGCCGACGATATAGTAGTCATGGCTGAGACTATGGAGGACCTCAGTACAATGCTCGATGACCTCAGTAGAGCCTCTGAAAGAGTGGGTCTGAAAATGAACATGGACAAAACGAAGGTCATGTCAAATGCCCATGTAACACCCACTCTCATGAAGATCGGAGACGCTACACTCGAAGTCGTGGACGAGTATATTTACCTGGGACAAACTGTCCAGTTAGGTAGGTCCAACTTCGAGAAAGAGGTCAATCGTCGAATCCGACTCGGCTGGGCAGCGTTCGGGAAGCTACGCAATATCTTCTCGTCCCACATACCGCAGTGTCTCAAGACGAAAGTCTTTGACCAGTGCGTGTTGCCAGTGATGACATATGGCACTGAAACGTGGTCGCTCACAATGGGCCTTATTAGAAGGCTGAAAGTCACCCAAAGGGCAATGGAGAGGGCTATGCTTGGAGTTTCCCTGCGGGATCGAATCAGAAATGAAGAGATCCGCAGGAGAACCAAGGTAACCGACATAGCCCGAAGAATTGCCAAACTTAAGTGGCAGTGGGCAGGGCACATTGCTCGCAGAACAGATGGCCGATGGGGCCGAAAGGTTCTGGAGTGGCGACCGCGTACCGGAAGGCGTAGCGTTGGAAGGCCTCCCACAAGGTGGACCGACGACCTTGTGAAGGCCGCAGGAACTCGTTGGATGCGAGAAGCACAAAACCGGTCGAAGTGGAGGTGCTTGGGGGAGGCCTATGTCCAGCAGTGGACGTCTTTCGGCTGAAATGATGATGATGATGATGCCAATGTTAACGCCATAGTTTGTATATGTTTTCACGCCTTATTACTGGCCACTCACAGTATCTGTATAATTTCCTTCCATTTTCCCTCTCCCTTCCGCAACCCCTACAATGCCTGAGCGAGAGGAGAAAGGGAGATTTTTAAATTCGGAAACATCCCGCACTGACATAAAAAACAAAAGTCAGTTTCTGCTCGAACGCTCCATGAGCACCGCCTAAAAAATATAATAAAATAAAGGAATGAAGACATTAAAATTTTGTGCAAGTGCGTGGTTGTGTTGTGTCATCTGGAACCTGCCGCCGCCACGTGGCTGAAGAAAACATAGCAGCGTGTCTCCATATCTCGCCAGGCAGGTACAATATTTCCCACACCCAACACCCACTTCTAGAACCGCTCCTTACAGTCCACTTCAAATTTAATTCCGGCTTTAAGCCGCCGCATCATTTTTTGGTCCTTCGAGCCGGATACCTATTTTCTTTATCCTTTCGATAACGGATATCATTATTCTTTCCGTATATCATCATCCCGCAACCATATTTAATTTTTATTTCAATCTTCGTTCCTTAAACTCATGTATTAAACCGCTTTCATTTATTGCAATACCTACTTACGCCGCCATTGCGTACATTCACAGGTATTTCGCATCCCGCTTAACTTAATTTTATTTATATAGGTATATAGAAATATACCTTCCTACCGCTCGCTCGCTCCGCCGTCTTTGTACGATATTCATAGGTACCAATCCTACACCGCGCGCAGATTTATTTATTATAAATCTACAAAATATCTAAAATGTCAAAGAAAGTAACCATAGATTCGGATGACCCGATTGAATCCGCCATTCAAATAGCAATGTCATCTCGTAATATGATTTTTTCCCGCATGCAACTTATTTACGATTTAATGGAAAATGTGAAGTCCGGTATAGAACCGCTGGCGAAATTCATGTGCGCGTGTGTCAATGTCGATGCGATGCGCACCGAGTTCCTCCAGGCATTTAATAAATACAATTCGCTTCTTCTAAAACAAAACCCTAAAAATACGATTGATGAACAGTCGTGGGCTAGTTTTGAGGATTTGTATTGCCGAATTAAATATAACCTTTCGAATTACTTAAAATCAGCAGACACATCGGCTCCTACTTCTAGTGGTGTCAATAAACAAACAGTTCGCTTGCCTCCCATTGAAATTATGTCATTCGATGGCGACATTCGTAACTGGCCCATGTTCTATGCTAACTTTAAAAGCATGGTTCACGAGAATAATACATTGACTGATTCGGAGAAATTGTATTATTTGATGGGGAAATTGACAGCTAAGGCTCAAACCGCGTTCTCAGGAGTTTGCCCTAATGGCGATAATTACCAATTAATTTTTAATTCACTCATAAACAAATACGAAGACAAACGTATTTTGGCTTCTAGTTACCTTAATCAAATGTTTGAACATAAATCTTTTAATACCGCATCTATTCAGAATTTCGAATCATTTTCTGATAATTTTGTCTCCGCCGCAAACGCCTTAAAAAACCTTAACATAAATGATTTGACAGATTTCATCTTTTTCCATGTCGCTATAAAGGAGGTCGATTCTGAAACCGCTCGACTTTTCGAAATGAATTCAAGTGACGAAATTCCTAAATTCGACAATTTAGTGCAGTTCATTAAAAATCAATCTCGCATTTTACAAAATACTAAAGCTTTAGACAGCTCGAGTTTCACTCAGTCTAATAATGATTCTAAAAATAAAAAAAACGCCTAAAGCTCCGCAACCGCAATCATACACTATAATTAATAATTCCGCAAAATATTTGTGTGATGGCTTTGTCCATGAACATTTATTTAAATGTCCTGTCTTTTCTAAAATGACACCAAGTGATCGTTTCAAATCAGTGAAACAAATTGAAGCATGCACTAACTGTTTAAGTATTAAACATAAGGCCAAAGCCTGCCGGTCTGAATCTAGATGTAAAGCTTGTAACAATAAACATCATACGCTTTTACACTTTAATCGCGAAGCGCGCGCGAACGATTTTGATAATACCGCAAACGTTACGGCTCGCGCTAGAGATAGCAATACTGCTACCGAGCCGCACACGCAGGCTCCAAGCGAGCAACATGCGCTCGCCGCCGCCGTTCAGAGCGCCCCGCAATGTAACGCGTCCATTGCTGCCTCGAAGTTTTACGACTCGAACTCCCGCTTATCAAAGCCGCAAGGTAAAACGAATACCACTATTTTGTTGTCAACCGCTACTGTAATAATTCGAGATGCATCTGATAAGGAACATTTAATTCGTTGTCTATTAGACAGTGGCTCACAAACTAATTTCATTACCGCAGAATGCTGCAAACGATTAGGTTTGACTAGGCGTTCATCTGATACGCCTTCCGTTAAGGGTATCGGTGGTACGGAAAAGTCCGTTAAGGGTTCCGTACAATTTACTTTCTTTTCTCGCTTTAATCCGAACGTTACTTTCAACATTAATTCGCTAGTTGTCGATGCAATCACCGACAATCTACCTACCGCTCCCGTAGATACTTCCGCTTTGCCTTACTTATACGGTTTACCGCTCGCCGACGAATCGTTCGGCACGCCCGGTCGCATCGATGTGCTGATCGGGGCTTCGCTTTTCCCGCATCTTCTGCTGCCCCGCGTAGTAAGCAGCAACTCCTCCGCTCCGCCCGCCATGCAGACGGTACTCGGTTACGTCATCATGGGCACTGTGCCCGCGTTGCCTGTACGTCGTAATAAGACTGCATTGTCTTGTTGCTCATACGTTTCGCACCCATCAGACGAAGACTCATTAGAATCGGCGTTGAAAAAATTCTGGCAGGTCGATGAAGCGCCCGTCACTCTTTCGACGAGCAAATCGCTCGAAGAACTAGAGTGCGAGCACTTATAAAACGCTACAACGGAACGCGATGCGGACTCAGGTAGATACTCTGTAGCCTTACCGTTTCGCAGCGATGTGTTCCAATTAGGGAACTCACTCGATGTCGCGAAAAGACGTTTTTTCTGCCTAGAAAAGAAATTAGAATCCGTACCCGAGTTACGTAATGCGTATGATGACGTTATCCGCGAATACATTGATAAAGAATATCTATCGCCTGTTCTTCTCGATAGTTCAGAGAATATTCGTCCTGACTATGTAATTCCGCATCATGCTGTTGTACGTTTGGATAGAACAACAACAAAAGTACGCTCCGTGCTAGATGCTAGTGCTAAAACGAGTACGGGAGTATCTCTCAACGATATTTTGCACAGTGGCCCAAATTTACAGGGCGACTTATTTACCATAATTTTGAATTTCCGCTTGTTCGCATTCGCACTCTCGGCTGATTGCCGACAAATGTTCTTACAGATTAAAGTAAGAGAAAGCGATCGCCGCTTTCAACGCATCTTATATCGTTTCAATGTAAACGATCCTCTGGTTCTATATCAGTTTAACCGCGTCTGTTTTGGTCTCAAGTCAAGTCCCTACCATGCGATCCGCACAGTTCGACAGTTGGTTCAAGACGATGGTCATCTCTTCCCGCACGCCAGCGCTGTCGTCAGGGACTCGCTGTATATGGATGACGTAGTCTGCAGCGTAAGCTCCGAACCGCAAGCAGTCCAGGTTGCACACGAACTGATTAAACTCTTTAAAGGAGGTCAGTTCGAGTTGGTCAAGTGGACCAGTAACTCTCAAACTGTACTAAACAGTATTCCGGCGTCGCATAGATTGACCGATCAACTAGAATTCGACAAGTCGGTAGAGCAAAAGGTTCTTGGCTTGCGCTGGTGTAGGTCAAGTGATTGCTTCGGATTTCTTGTTTCTGCACCGCCTGATACGTGTACCAAACGTGCTATACTGTCGATCGTAGCTAGACTGTGGGACATTATGGGTCTTGTCGCGCCTGTAGTTCTCTATGCTAAACTACTTATCAAAGAATTGTGGTTACTAAAGCTCGATTGGGATGACACCCCCCCGCGTCATATCATAAATATTTGGCAAACTTTTCGCTCTGCCCTGCCGCTTTTAAATGATTTTAAAATTCCGCGCCATTTAAGTGTTGTTGAAAACTGTGTTCTTCGCCTAATTGGATTACCCGACGCCAGCGAAGGCGCCTACGGCGCTGTCATCTATGCGCATGTTACTCACAACGACGACGTGGTCGTTCAGCTGGTTTGTGCCAAGTCAAAGGTATCGCCGGTTAAACCATTGACTATTGCTCGACTGGAGCTCTGCGGTGCCGAGCTCCTCGCTAAGCTTCTTCGCCGTGTTCACGACACTTATAATCCGCGTTATAATGTTACCGCTATTTACGCTTTCACCGATTCAAAGGTGACTCTTTGCTGGATAAATTCTTCTCCGCATCGTTGGCAAACGTTTGTGGCCAATCGTGTCGTTCGCATCGTAGACAACGTCCCCGCGGAGCATTTCTATCACGTAGCTGGTACTGAAAACCCGGCGGACTGTTTGTCACGTGGTTTAACACCTGACAAATTCATTGAGCACCCATTTTGGTTGCACGGACCCGCTTGGGCTAAGCTTGACCCTTCCGAATGGCCCATACATAAGGTTAATGACTTGAATTCGGAACCTATTCCGGAAGAAAAGGTCCACGCGCACCCCATAGTCGCGGACTCAAGTTCGGACAACTCGCTTCTACTCATACTCGCAGAACGTACGTCGTCTTGGACGAAGTTGCGGCGTATTATTGTTTTCATATATCGCTTCATGAAAAAACTCCCGCGTCGAACTAACGCCGTTACTGTTAGCGACCTCGAGTTCGCTGAAACCATTTTGTTGCGTCATGTTCAAAGAAAACACTTCATAAAAGATTATTCCGAGTTAAAAAATAATAAATTTTGCTTACCCGCTCTTACTAAACTCAAGCCATTCGTAGATGGTGATGATTTAATCCGCGTTGGGGGTCGATTAACTCATTTGGCTGAGGCCTATAGTACTAAACACCCTGTAGTGTTGCCCCAACATGATCGCATAGTTGAAATTCTCGTAGACTATTATCATAAAAAATATCTACATGCAGGTCCAGAACTCACTATGTCGTTATTGCGCCATAGGTATTGGATTTTGTCCGCTAGACGAATTATTCGTCATAGAATCCACAAGTGCAACGCATGCCACCGGTGGCGACCGCGACCTCATGGTCCGCCGATGATGGGCGATCTTCCACAATCTAGAGTAAATGTAGCTATCAAAGCTTTTACTCATACAGGCTGTGATTACGCTGGCCCTATACAGTACGTGCCCGTGCGCGGTCGGGGTGCAAAGAGTCGCAAGAGCTACTTATGTATCTTCACCTGTATGACCACTCGCGCTGTTCACATTGAATTAGCTACAGATCTTACAACTGTTTCGTTCATAGCCGCGTTGAAACGGTTTTTATCCCGCCGCGGACCAGTACAATGTTTATATTCGGATAACGCGACTAATTTTCGAGGAGCTAATTCGTTTTTACGCGACTTGTATACTTTCATAAATAATGAATACCGCCCGCGCTTTGAGGAGGAGCTCGCTGAGCATCGCATTCATTGGCAATTTATTCCGCCCGCATTACCGCACTTCGGTGGATGTTGGGAGTCTATGGTGAAGGTCGTAAAGACTCACCTTTTCAAGACAATAGGTCAACCTCTCTTATGAAGAATTAGTTACAATTCTTTCTCAAATAGAGTGTCTGTTGAATTCCAGACCTCTTACTGTTCTTAGCGCTGATCCGGTAGAGCCTAAAGCTCTTACCCCCTCGCATTTTTTACATACTGTGCCGCTTAACTCGTTGCCTGCCGCGGAAGTAAGTTCATCATCTGGTAACCTGCTTCAAAGACACTCTCTTATGGATAAATTAGTCCAGTCGTACTGGAAAAGATGGCGAAGCGAGTATCTTCATAGTTTACAATCGCGCTTAAAATGGAATAAACCTGATGGAAACATGATTAAGGAAGGTACTGTAGTAGTGATTGTTAATGATAATGCTCCTCCTTTATCCTGGCCTCTAGGTGTTATTGATAAATTGCATACGTCTAAAGACGGTAGCACGCGCGTCGTTTCTGTACGCACTTCTAATGGGATTTTTGTGAGACCAGTGGTCCGCTTATGCCCTATTCCTACTCAGTAATTTATTCAATCCCTTTCCCCTTTAGTTACATTTAAATGTAATTTCTATTATATTATACTCTTTAAAGATGACCCTTTAAGGCCGCGGGGATTGTTAACGCCATAGTTTGTATATGTTTTCACGCCTTATTACTGGCCACTCACAGTATCTGTATAATTTCCTTCCATTTTCCCTCTCCCTTCCGCAACCCCTACAATGCCTGAGCGAGAGGAGAAAGGGAGATTTTTAAATTCGGAAACATCCCGCACTGACATAAAAAACAAAAGTCAGTTTCTGCTCGAACGCTCCATGAGCACCGCCTAAAAAATATAATAAAATAAAGGAATGAAGACATTAAAATTTTGTGCAAGTGCGTGATTGTGTTGTGTCATCTGGAACCTGCCGCCGCCACGTGGCTGAAGAAAACATAGCAGCGTGTCTCCATATCTCGCCAGGCAGGTACAATATTTCCCACACCCAACACCCACTTCTAGAACCGCTCCTTACAGTCCACTTCAAATTTAATTCCGGCTTTAAGCCGCCGCATCAGCCAACATATGATAAACATATGTATACCAACATAACAAAAAAAAAAAAAACGATAATCGAATGTACACAGCCCGCGAAAATTTAAAATTCACCTTTTCTTTTGAACAGACCACGTATATGTTATAACCAGTGATCGGAATAGGCTGAGTATATTTACCTAAACTTCGGAGAACAGAGACAGAAAGTGGAGACTTCCTTACGACGACATTTTTATTTCCTGGAATTCGGGAATTTTTTTAAATAAGTTGAAAATAAGCTTTATTTAAGATGGGTAAAGGCTATTTTTAACTAAACTCGCAATTACCAAATTTTCAGGATTTTCACGTACAATCCCGAAATAAATAGTCTAACTTTAATTCATGTATTCCCATTATATGTAATGTATGATACAACGGTTAGTTTAAGGATCGTAAATATAATTCGAATACATGAATTAAAGTTAGACTATATATTTCGGGATTTTACGTGAAAATCCTGAAAATTTGGTAATTGTAAGTTTATTTAACAATTGCCTTACCGATCTTAAATACTGCTTATTTTCAACTTATTTATTTAAGATTTTTCCTGAATTCCGGGAAAAAAAAAATGTCATCGTAAGGAAGTCTCCACTTTCTGTCTCTGTTCTCCGAAGTTTAGGAAAATATACTCATCCTATTCCGATCACTGGTTATAACAGTCGCGTTTGAGTAGCTCCATGTGAAAAGAGCCTAAGGCTCTTTGTACACGGCACGATTTCTTTACGGTACAGCATAAAAACTACGCCGTAGAAAAAACGTGTCCGTCAACAAGCTTCCATAGCGAACCATACAACACTGACGACCATGCTAACAGACGGCGAATAAACCGTACGTGTACAAAGGGCCTAACGCTTCATACCCGTTTGTACTATGTAAACTAAGGCTCTTTATATAAATAGCTCAGTAAAATGTATACAAAAGCATAGCCGTATAAAAACGCAGATAATCTTATTGATACAAGAAGTTGCTAAAGCAAATTTTGTTGAGGCTTTTATCTTTGTTTACGCAGTCTATTCTCTATGAAGTTCAGTATAAACATCATATTCTATATTTTTTCATAGGAATTGTGCGTTTGATGTATTGATACATGGTTGATTTTCAAATGGAGTTATTTCGTGTGAACCTGAGGTAGGCCACCTCAGGTTCACACGAAATAAAACCGTCTATCGTATATCGTTCTTTTCAGTAAGAACACTATAAGGTGACTTTTAGACGGTTTTAGTTGGTAACTGCAGAAAGTTGATTTGCTGCGAATGTTTCCACAGTGGAAGTAGATTGGGGACGTCAACTTATGCTACAATATACAGGATGACATACATCGACGCGCAAACTGTGACCATGAATTCAGCACATGATCCGAGCGCAGAAATTATCAGGTAGGTTATCAAAAAAAAAAAGTTTCTTCTCTTTGTGTAGTTTAAGTGTAAGTTTGCTAGTGCTGTGTTGCTGTTTATTACCTACGTGGTCAAATGTATCGAACCGCATTTTTTTTTAAACCGA
Source organism: Amphipoea oculea (assembly GCA_945859645.1). Lineage (NCBI taxonomy): Eukaryota > Metazoa > Arthropoda > Insecta > Lepidoptera > Noctuidae > Amphipoea > Amphipoea oculea. Next base: position 12,460,486 of record OX243876.1, read on the forward strand.
CTAAAAATTTCAACGCTGTGGGTTCCAGTAGAATAGAATAGAATACTTACTCTTTATTATGTACACCATATAAATTACAGACATAAATATAGAAAACCAATACCATGTCTTGTATTCATTGTAGCAGGTTGCGCGACGATTTCCCTGTCACCTTGTATGTGCTGGTGGGCATCATCCTGCATAAGATCATTCTCAACATTGCGTATGACCACAATCACTCCTGTTATTAATTAGTGAAAGTGATTAAATACGAGGTCAGAGTTAGTTACAAATCCAAACAATGTGTTTTGTAATCAAAGTTCAATTCGATTAGGTAATTGTTTGTTTTAATCAATTAGTCTGCACGTTTAGTTAAATCCATTCAAAACGCGTGTACATATAAATATCCAAATAGGTTTATTTTCCACACGCCCTGTTTGATCCGCACAGAACCGAATAGTGCCGGTCCACATGGCGTGCGTATCGGCTTAGCCTCGTTCGATAGCCGCTTTAATAGATAAAATATAGAGGAATTCCAATAGCTGCAATAGAATTCGTTGCATGGTTTAGAAAGCGATTTAAAAAATACCTCCGGCACAATTTTTAAAAGCTCTTTGTTGTTTACCTTACTACATACATGTACCTACTGCAATGCGTGCACATTATAAAAGTAGTTTGGTTAGAATCGTTCACTAAATGATTATCATTAATTCATTATTTTTTAATATATGTAGTCAGTACAGTCAAAACAAACCAAAATAGACGAAGTACCTACTACGCTAGATCTTTATACGTCTTATACGTGTGCGACTGTGTGCTTACGTAGATTTTTAATGTGACCAAAATTTGCTCCCAAAATCAGTTTAAATAATAAATGAACAATATTTTATACATAACTAGCTGACCCGGCGAACTTCGTACCGCTTCAGAATTAAGTAATGTGACAAAGATCAATAGACACGTGGCGCCATCTATTATTATAATAACGTTCTTGTTGTTTTCCTCGGGAACAGCACTTTTTTCGGGATGAAAGGAACCCTATGTCCGTTTCTGTACACCTGACAACGTATATGCAAAATTTCAGGATGATCGGTTCAGTGGTTTAGGCGTGAAAAGGTAACAAAAGAACAAACTTACTTTCGCATTTGTAATATTAGTTAGGATAGTAAAAAATTAGTCTATGTATTATGATTATGATATACTATTCTAATTACGGTGTTTGCTGGTGTGCATTAATTCCGGGACTTGTCGTAGAATATTATTAACAGTTAAAAACATTTTTTTCAAACATGTGTGTTCTATTGAGAAAGTTGAACATGATACTAAGAATCAAGAAACAGCGAGATCTTTCTTGGAAGACTCTACGTAAAGTGGAAACAATATTTGCTTGACACGGGAAGCGCAGACTAAAATGAAAAATTATAAAAACCGCGATTATTACGGTTCTTTCTGAGAAAAATATGAAAAACAAGTCTAAAGCAGAATATTGTTCTCATCTCGTGGGTGTCGTTAAAGTTCGACTAAGAAACAATTTAAAAGTAAGTAACGTTGGATGTCGTGATGGCTTAGTGCTCACCTCGCCTCTCATGCGCGAGTTTGTGGGTTCAAATCCGGTCAAGTATCTATCAATGTAACTTTTCAATTCAATTACGGTACTCGGCGGTCATGGCACATCGAATATTAGGAAAAGTTCGGCTGTGTCAATCCTTTCACCTTTATTGTACCTTTGATTTTGCATCACTGTCAAAATCACATTGATCTTTATTCTCGTTATAATAAGGTTGCTGTTGAGTTGCAACTGTGGGTTGCTACCACTAATAAGTCTATCAAAATCATAGTGATCTTTATGTTCATTACAATAACAAAATCAAACTGGTTGCTAATTTAATTGTAATTTTTTTTATTCTTTTTTACATTCATTACTCACACCCTGACTTATTACTTGTGTTTTTTTTTAAATTAAAATCGTTTTGCTTGTACCATGTTTGTAAATATGTGAGCACCATGTATCTATCAGATAATTAATTTATATGTCATGGTTTCGTTTTTAATTATTTTACCTATTGTGGTATAGTAATTTTATTTTAGGTGCATCGTCCTCACATGTTATTATATAATTAATGTACCCATGCAAAATATTGTACCTAAAACATTTTAAAAGAGTAACGGTGGAGTTTCTTGCCCATTCTTCTTCATACGAAAACTAACTACCTTTTGGAATGGGCGACTAGAATCAATTCTATTTTAAGATAATTTTTGACGTTCAAAAGTGCCTTTTATGTGCCTATTTGAAATAAATGCTTTGACTTTGACTTTTTGACTTTGAATAAGGTGGCTGTTGGGTTGCTGATGTCAGAGTTAAAATAACTGTGAAAGGACTGAAGAGCGTCATCTCCGTCGTCTTTGTACTGTGTGAAAGTCTCTAAAGCACGTCATAATTTCAACTTAACCCCATCAAATAAGGCATAAGTCAATCAGTTTGCAAATTATCAAGCTGGTCTTTCAGAATCCTGGTGTTAGAGCAGCTGATCATCAATCTTGTATTCACAACTGTACGTCTACCTAAAGATTAGCATCATGAAAGCTAGTCTCGTTGGAAACATAGTTTTCAATATAGCGCCACTTGAAAACTGGGCCTAACACCAATAAAGGAGCCAAAGCTGTTTACAGTCTCTTCCCGAACACAGTTTTGTAATCCTTGCCGGGTTCACGTCGTTGCCCTGAATACAAATTACGGAAAGGGTAAAGGTGTATTATTGGTCAGGCAGATTTCCTTCTACGTGATCAGGTATCTTAATATAGTGGCGAATACTAAGTGTTTTTCCGTGTGAGCTTAATATAGTAAGGATACTTAGAGGTTTCGTAACGGGTCAATTAAAAGACCCTACGCTTTATTGCAGGTGGTAATGTGGGTCGCTCGAAGGTCGTTACGGGCTTTATTTAAGTAGGTGGATTCATTTTACAGAAGTAAAGGGGAAATTCACAAGAATATTAAACGTTTAGTCGAAGAACCCTTATAGGCTAATAATTAATAAGTAGCTACAGTTAATTGCAATTTCGGAGCAATAAGGGAATTAAAGTATTTAATGCTAGGGAAAGGAAATGCAATTTGCGAAAGTAGGTCACTATTGTTTCTTATAGTAGAAACCGGCTCTCTCAACAGCATTTTAATGATTTTATGTTAGAAAATAATAATAAAAAGTAGAAATCGTTAGAGATAAGTAGGTAGAGTTCCTGATCTTTACTTTTTAATTCTTTTGGTTTTATCTGATGTATGTATCTGGTGCATTGTATGTCTTTTAGTCTGTGCGAAATAAATGTATTTTCTTTCTTTTCTCGAGTTCTTTCCAATTCCAGGTGAATAAATAGGTCAGCTAACTTTTCTACTGTACAATAGTAATTAATAACTTCCTTGATTTGAAGAATTGGTTGGAAGAATTTGTGGTCGACTTATTTTACAAGCAGTTTTTACTGAAAGTTAAAAGAAAGAAAAAAAGTAAACTTAAAATATAAAGAATAAGAGAGATTTAGTATGAGAGACGGAGAAAGTTATGTCTTTCTTCTCACTCATGTAACGAAATGTGCGTAAACGTTACGTGTCTTTGAAATTTCACTCTCTCAAATAGGTGTATTTGTCACAGAAACATTGGCATACAAAAATATTAGTTAACTCGAAATATAAATTAAAAAAAAAACAGTGGCACTCCGGGAGTGCCGACAGAAGTAAAAACTTGCAAAAATTTACGTGTGTATTTTTTGAATCGTCATATAAACAAAACACAAATAGAATACTTTGCCATCACTCACTGACATATCGGAAATACATTAAAACCGAGTACATCCCGAGGACAGCCAAACACATCCGTAGCGCGGTGTCGGTAACAGTGTCGCGAGTTCAATGGTTTCTTCCCATCTCAAAAAATGCCCAACATGCCTAAAGAAGTTTTCACTTCAAAAATAAAAATAGAAAAAAACTAGTAGGTATAATATTATCACGAGCACAGAACATAAATAGCAGCTGCACGCGCAAGCAAGTGCAAACAAGCAAGTGCTGTAAACGTGTTGTTTGTAATGTTTTGTCTATGGGGTCTTATTCAGGACACATATTTCACGAAGACTTTCCCAAAAAACACGATATACGAGTGTGTATGTCTTGACAGAACTGTGATACCAATCAATCAATTTCTAGCCAACCCACGTGTAAACATTGCTAACACTCGTTTTGTTTGCAATGTAATGAAACGCCTCGTTCTGAACGGAAATATCTGTTCACCTTGAAGAGATGGATGACTCTGAACGGACATGATTGAGTTTAATATTTGAGCTATCATTTAATGTCATCTACATCTACGAGTATATCTATACATACTATAGTATTTTTATCTCATCAAGGGACGCGCGCTTTACTTGTGGTTAACCAGTGTACAAATACGACTGTGAGTGTGTGAAGTGCAGGAGCTCTCGGTAACGTCCCAGACAATGGCGAAATCGGAAGTACCTATGTGTGTATTATGTGCTCACGCTATCCGAACATTTTTAGCGTTTGTATACTTGGTTAACAAAAGTAAATCGCGCGTTGCTTCGTGATACCTCTAAAAATACTGTAAAAATTAAAGTAGCTCTTCATGTCTGTCTCTGTGACCGCGTTGTTCTTCTAGACAACGCAATAGATTTTGTTTTCGCCTTCATTTAGAGAATTTATTCCGAAAGGTTTAGATGTATAATTAATTGATATTAAACTTACATACACTAAATAAATCTCTATGTTTTGTCAAATCGTAAGAACCTTGCGAAGCAGGGTCGGGTAGTTAGTTTAGAAATGAAATGCATAAAAAGTCATTTATAAAGAGCATTTACCTCTAGGTACCTACTTAACTAAGCATGAGCTTGAATCGAAAAATATTTACGCAGCGCAATGGAATATCTATCTATATACAGGGTGAATTTTTCAAGTGGGCGTGGATGGCCAAATCCGAAACTACGAGGAATAGCGAAAAGTACTCAAAGGAGTCGCGGGCTCGATTTTGATGAAAACTAAAACTGCATCATTGGATTTTTGAAAAATTAATATTTCTGGCCAGGAATCGAACCTGTTGATTTTGAAAAAAAAAACACGCTGTATTTTTACACCATTCGATAGTGTCGCTAATAAGGATCAAATTCTGGGAAGTAATGACATACGGCAAACTTAAGGAAAATGTTGAATTTTAATAAACTGCTTCTTATTTCATACCTTGTTCGAAATGATGCTCAATATTTTTACACCCGAAACAAAATTATTCCTAACAAGACAGCTGCCATTCAGTATTTTGATCGAAGTGATATACAGGTTGGCTCGGAAATCGACGCGCAGAATGTAACCATGAATTCAGCACATGGTTTTAGAACCCCTAGCGTAGAAATTTTTTGTCGGTTCAAAAAAAATCTAGAGTTTCATAGTGTCAAAAGTGCTATAACTACGCAGTTAAAATGTATGGAAGAACTAATTTTGTTTTAATAACGGACGAAATATTTCAACGCTGGTTTCTAGAATCACATGCTGAAGAACTTCAGAACGATGTCCATCGATCTCCCTGCCACACTGTATACACAGATTGTTTCGTTATTGATACAAGTATTCGTAAATATCATGTTTATTTTGAATCGGTTTACATTTTTACCAACTTTAAGAGCCTAAATAATTAATTTGATTATATGCTTTTAGCTTATTAAGTATAATGTACTAATCTCGTATATTACTGCAATGCCGAGCAATAAAATATACCAATATAACACTCTTCGCGTTAATTATTTTAGTAATTAATTAATCATAAACAATATGTTATAACGTCGGCGAACTTTCTAAATTTTCGACTTACTGAGGAGGTTCATTAATAACAATGAATATTTTAATATTTCTTATTCGATACCACCCGAAAGTACTAATTAAAGGTAACTTTTACAGGTTCTTCTATTGTTTTCGTATAAAATATTAGAATAGTAAAAAGTTCTTTTTCGTTTTCATAAAAAAAGTTCCATTACTTTCATTACTTCTAATAAACACTTAATTAACGTGTTAGATATTACTATGAGTTTATCATAAAACGTTTTAATTTCATACAGTGAACAGGTGCTTCTCTTTTTCTTCTTGGTGTGTCTCCTGAATAAAAGACGTCCACAAAGTTCTCTGAAATAATTAATAAATGCCTCTGAATACTAAATCCTTACTAAGAAAAATTTGTAGGTACGTGTACTTCGCCGGCTATGGGAACTGTTGGTACGAAGACATCTTCCATGAAACTAAATTATACCAGATGTACAGTATACTAACATTCTCTATCTACACAACAATGATTTTTCTTGAAAATGTCGCCGCATTATTCGGGAGTTTCCCTGAAGTGGAAAAGAATTCATCAGTGATGTTTTCCGCCATCCACAACATTGTCCTCACTAAGATGTTTCTTCTCTATTATCATAAAGCGTCTATAAGGAAATTAAACTATGAAATGGCTACTGTTGGGGAAAAATTGGAAGAGGATGACGTTATGAAGAAACAATACCTTAAAGTGACAGTCGGTATATGGTTGTTTGTTATTTCGGTGTACCTGTCTCTTGTTTCGTATGGGGTCGAGAGCGCGAGGAGGTCGATCGTGGAAGGTAGGTTCCTACTACTACTACTCCATTTTTTCCCTACTTTATCTACTGATTGATATACCAACATAGTTCCTTTATTGGCTTGTAAACAAACTCTCATATGCATTTTTTCTAATACTAATATTTTACCCTGCATGCTACGTATTGTTAAATTATGCGAATCTACTGGTCCCTCCACTTCATCACCCTTATTATTGCTATGCAGCCAGCTTAAAGTCACGTTCATGGTATCATCCGGGTAGCCAGATCAACGATAATCATAAATTCTTTATTTTATCTGTTCCTTTCCAGGGGCCCCTTTTTATACCGTGGTCACATATTTGCCGGTTTACGATGATAATTCAGTCGTGGCATTGATTTTCCGAATATTCTTCTCCATTGCATGGCTGTATATGATGTTGCCTATGATGTCGGCCGACTGCATGCCAATCACGCATTTGATTACCATGACTTACAAATTTATTACTCTCTGCCATCATTTTGAACGGATACGTACCGAGTTTGAAGGGGATATAAAAGTAATGAACAAAAGGCAAGCTATAGACAAACTAAAAGCTGGATGTTTGGAAGGTATTCGGATGCATCAGAAACTTCTGTAGTAAGTTCTTAAGTTCTTTTGTTTAACTTTTGTTATTGTATTATTCAGCGCACCTATTGTTCGCCGACACGAAATAAACAGGATTTACGGACGACGTAATGAATGATTCTAGGATGGAATTCTATTTTTGTTTTCATGTAGTATATTTTATTGATACAATAAATATTCGTAGAAGCTGATATAAGACGAAATGAGTCGAAAACGCAAAGTATTTTGCAATATTATGTTCATGTATTAATATTCCATCGGAGCGGGATAGTGTTATGGAAAACTGGCAAAGCTAAATTGGATAAATCGCTTTCGGAAAATCACGTTCATTTAATTCTAAATAAACAGCACACCTGGCACTGTAAACGAGAGCAATAAAACTGTTATAACGAAAATAAAAAAGCCCATTGGCTATTTCTGAAACCATCAGCAATTTCCTAGAGAATTGTATTTTTTTTTTGAGAAAATTGTCAATTTGACGTTAGCTAAGAGTTCCATGGCTTCATGACACATACTAATGTTCTTTTGTTTAGTTTAACAGAGGAGATACATCGTGTTTTCGGAATAATAATGTCACTCCAAGTGTGCGAAAGTTCTACCGTCGCTGTGTTACTTTTGCTGCGTTTAGCGGTATGTAAAAACTTTTTGGTGTATCTTTCATAACTGTCACAACCATTTTACGTTTTAATTTGGTAAAAATGTTGCTTCTTTTTGCTAGATTCCATGGTTCATCAACTCACTAAGAGAACATTCATAAGTGTTTATCCCGTTACTCGGATTTACAACAATCATAACTTCAAGATTGTACTATTTTTGTGTAACTTGTTGTGAAACCATCGAACTATTTATAGAGTTCTATCTGTTCATACAAATAGGAATAAATAAATTCGATGCACCTATCAGGCATCACTGAGTCCAGATATCACATTAATAATTTAAATATTTTTAAATTCCAGCTGTCTCCACATCTGGATTTGACTAATGCCTTCATGACGTATACGTTTGTCGGATCCCTCTTCTTATTGCTGGCGCTTAATTTGTGGAACGCGGGAGAAGTTACATATCAGGTAGATACTAATGTTTTCGTTCCTAAACTGATTTATGTTCAAAAAAGCTGTACGGACGATAGCAATATAAATCTTCTGTACGTAGGCGTCCCGCAGGGTCTTATATTTGGCACCATTTTACCTACTACATCAGAAAGGTTTATTTGTAAGTATACAAGGGTTTATTCCAACACGAGAGCTTTATCCTGTCGGTTTTAGCCGGACTATTGACTCGATAAGAAATGGGTACGAGTACATGCCCCGAATATTATATGAATTAGAAATAGCTTTCAGCGTAGAAACGTTTGAATCGGAGTAACTAATAATCTTAGTCTGCAGTAATCTTTTGTAAATTAACCTCTGTGCACGTTTCCATTTAGGACATTATTTGTATACTGGTAAGTTAATCTTGCCTACGTGCCTTTAATGCTGTAGATTTTAAATGTTACTCTTACTATGAATATATATATTTTTGGCCATGACTCAGTTGAATAAAATAAAAACTGATAGATTAGGACATTCCTGAAAGAAATATGGCAATAACTCTAAGCGTAGTGCTCACCGGCGACAATACGAGACGATTCTATTATGTAGAAAAATCGAAATCGAGTGAAACTTGTTTTACAAATATTACGATGCATACTGCAGTCTCGAGACGTTAAGTTAAACGGTCTACGACACACAAACTGAAGTCACGTAAAGTCACATAAGTAGTTATACGTAAGCATTTTTGTGTGCACAATTCCTTGTGACGTCTCCCGGGGCAGCACGTGAGCCACATGCATCTTTTCATCTCGTCTCGTCGAATCTTGCCGCTGGTGCTTCATGCTTATAATTATGTAGACAACAGTAACGGGGACACGAAGAGTTTCAGAAAAAAACTGTCCCGCATATTCTAAGTAATATAAAGAAAAATAAGAAGAGCAAACGGAACGGAAACGGCCGCGGCTTAAAGAGTTGAAGGTTGTAAGTTCGAACCCAGACAGGCGCTAGGCGCTTTACTTTGTGTAAATTATTTCATCACCATTGCTCTCAAAACGGTGAAGGAAAACATCGCGAGGAAATAGACATGTCCTAGAACCAAAAATTCGAAGACATGTGACATATTATACCAACCCACACTGGGCCCGCGATATTTTTACACATAAAATTGATTCTAACATAAAAAATTACTTTAATATTTCTATTAGAATACAGGTAAGTACGTATTGTATATTTTACTTAAATAAGTAACTCATCATCTGCCTAGCCTTTGCCAAACTATGTTGGGGTCGGCTTCCAGTCTAACCCGATGCAGCTGGATACCAGTATTTTACAAGGAGCGACTGCCTATCTGACCTCCACAACCCAGTTACTGGGTTCTAAAGTAAGGACCTATTTTGCATGCCCTAAACAAGCAACATATGGACTGTACATTCAACCACCAACTTTTACAACTGGTAACACCTACATTTCTCCAAATGAATGATTATTATTCTTATGAGCGAGTTACAGAGACGATTTCCTTTAATCCAATAACGCTCTATACCTATATTGAATCAGTTTGTTAGCTTCAACACCACTTCTTTATGTAATTCCAGCCTTATACAAATTTATCACTCTGCAATACTGGAAAAACTGAGCATAATGAAATAGTTCTTTTGACTCTTTTTGATTTAGTTTTTGAGATACCTAATTTTTTGCTTTTCTACAAATTCATTGTGACCAATGATAATAACAGCCTACAATTTTAAAACCAGCCTACAATTTTAAAGAGGTTCAATATAACCGTAAACCAGTAGATACCATACACACATAAAGATGCAGTTGAGGTTTTTAGAGCTGGCAAGTTATTTTTTAAATTAATTGGACCACGGAACTCTCAAAAGGTGCTGTGGTCCAACTATTTTTAAAGTTGGACAACTGCCCCTAGTAAAGACCCATGGTACAACTAGTTGGACAGAGCAGTTGGACCACTGCCCCGGACTGGTTCTTTTATAGATATTCTATATATTTGAGCAAAGTAAATACAAATAAATAAATAATATAATATAAAGTACGGCTTTTTGTCAAGACTTTTCAAATTTCATAATGGTTACCCTATACCTACTCGTATTTACATCTATTGATATCTTTTACATCTACTGGTTTCCATTCTCCAGGCATCCTTGCTTTCGAGTGCTATGTTCTACAACTGTGGCTGGCATCTCTGCGAGTTGGAAAAGGACTCTCAACGGGATATCTTAAGTCTGACCCTCATTGGCTGTACGCAGGCGCAGAAACCTCTCATCCTCAAGGCGTTCGGAATCCAGGATTTGTCGTATGAAACTTTCGTATCGGTAAGTAATAAAAAATATGACAAATAGATAGAAGTTCAATCTAAAAACTAATTTTATATTATACGTACTGATAATTGAATGATTGTGCAAGCATGGCAGGTATATTTTTGTTTCTTCCAGAAAGATATTTCACGAACTAAATAATAAACGTGTTACGTAAATTATTTTTTTATGAGCTATTCCGAGATAGAGATTTTTTTTTTTTTTTTTTTTTTTTTATTTGAAATGGGCTTGCTCTTGACTCTAGCCTAGGTCAAAGGTGACAGAGACAAAGTCGACGATGGAGCGAGCTTACCCAGAAGAAGCCTGTTCACTCTCACTTTAAAGAGATTCGGGTTGTATGCGCTCGGAAAAACAGACGCAGGTAGAGAGTTCCACTCTTTTGCTGTGCGCATTATAAACGACATTTGCATACGCTTAGTGCGAATTGGTGGAACAGCAACCAGGTAGGGATGGTAACTTGCAGTGCGCCTGGATGTCCGAAGGTAGAAGGGGGCCGGTGGAATGAGGTCGTGGAGTTCTTGGGCACACTCACCGAAGTACAGTCTGTAGAAGACCGACAGGCAGGCAACCTTGCGGCGATGAGCCTAGCTGTGAAGCTTGGCATCCACCAGTTTTACGTCGCCAATGAGCCTCTTAGCTCTGCGTTCCACCGAGTCAAGCGCGGCAAGTTGGTATTTCGCTGAGCCATCCCAAAGGTGGCTGCAATACTCCATGCAGGATCGGACTTGTGCTTTGTATAGGGTTAAAAGCTGTCCAGGCGTGAAGTATCGTTTCACCCTATTTAGGATGCCCAGCTTCTTGGCCGCAGTTTGGGCTTTGTACTCGATGGTGGCGCCGAAGTTGAGACTAGATGTCAACTCCATGCCTAGAAGCTCGAGCCGATCAGTTACAGGAACAGATGTACCTCGAAAAGTAGGAGTCTGGTCAAAACGACTCCTTTTGGCGGTAAAAAGACACGCCTGTGTTTTGGTGGCGTTAAAAGAGACCAGATTGTCATCACCCCACTGGGAGACAAGGCTTAAGGTCAAATCTGTCCGCTCTACCATGGCCTCTCTCAAGGATCGAACTTCGGACCCGCTGGCCCCTGCATTGGACAAGTATCTCTCTGAAACTGTACTGTCATCCGCGTACCCAACAATACCAGGCTGAAGTAGGTCATTGATGTGCAGCAGGAAAAGAGTTGCAGAGAGAACAGACCCCTGAGGAACTCCGGCATCAATAGCCATAAGGTCAGAGGAGCAGCCATCAACGACTACTCTGATCGACCGCTCACTAAGGAAGTCTGATATCCAGCTACAAAAACCAGCTGGGATGCCATAAGCAGGAAGCTTACTGAGGAGACCGGCGTGCCAGACCCTGTCAAAGGCCTTCGAGATATCAAGCGATACAGCAAGTGCTTCGCCGTGTTTCTCGATAGCTTCGCCCCAACAGTGCGTGACATACACAAGTAGATCGCCAGTTGACCGCCCCCGGCGAAAGCCATATTGACGGTCACTGAGGAGATCATTGTCTTCAAGGTAGGTCAGCAACTTACTGTTCAGTACCCTTTCCATAACCTTGCACAGAATGGAGGTAATGGCGATCGGACGGTAATGGGCAGGGTTTGCACGGTCGCCCTTTTTGGGCACTGGTTGAACATTTGCAAGCTTCCAGCATTTCGGCACCGTTCTTTTTTCAAGAGAGAGGCGGAACAAGCGTGTCAACACAGGAGACAGTTCAGGCGCACACTGTCTCAACACTCTCGCTGGAATACCATCAGGCCCGCTTGCCTTGTTCACGTCTAGACTGCACAATACTCTTCGGACCTCTTTATTGTGAACTGCGATCTCCGGCATCGAGGAGTCACAATGAGGTACAGTGGGTGGTTGCTTGGAGCCAGCGTCCAGACGTGAATTGCTTGCAAAAAGAGATGCAAATAAATTGGCTTTCTCACTTGCAGAGTGAGCCAGTGAGCCATCAGTTTTCAGCATTGGAGGTAAAGTGGGACGACAGAAATTCGTTTCAACCGCTTTAGACAAGGACCAGAACTGCTTACTACCCGGGGGGTGCGCTGCTAGTTTGGTCGTAATACGTCCGACATGGTCAAAACGCGCCCTACGTAAAACCCGCTTGCAGAACTTATCGGCAGAATTAAAGGCTCTTTTCCTCGCGCGAACCCTACGCGCTCTAACTTTGCGGTCGCGGGCCTTGACCCAGGCTTGATTTGAAATGACGTGAAATTATGAGGTGTTCCGAAATACCCATTAAATTTTCACGTTTCTCATTGCAGGTAGCAAGAATGACGTACTCAGTATTCGCGGTGTTTTACCAAAGAGGCGAGTAATGTTATTTTAAGCAGGCAGCTAATTATGTGCGGAACCGTCAAATTATGTAAATTTTTATTTTAAACCGTTTTTTCTATTAAAATACGTTGATAATTGTAATGATACCAGTTATCATAAAGTTTGTTTTTTTTTACCTCAATTTACTGTGTTTAATAAGAAAAGAAAGAAAAATTGTTTATTCTGCACGAACATAACGCAAATTATAAAAAAAAATATATATATAAAATATACACATTCAAATAGCCAAAACCCTCGTATTCCAGCAATAAAAGGTTGACAATTAATCAAGTTGTGTTGAAAGCTAACAACATTTAGGTATAGACGCCAGCACATCAAGCTACTACAATCTGTCAAATTTCTTTAATAGATTTTCAATTTTATTGCTAAATTTGAAGGTTCAAAGTTGATTGGGAAAATTTGACAGTTTCGGGTAGCTTGATGTGCTGGCGTCTGTACCTAGTTGTTAACACCACTTAGTAATTATTGAAGCAATTGAAACAAATAGTCACAGCACTTAAACTGATTATGCAACACGTTAGAGGGCGTTACTGAGCCTGAAAATTAGTATTCCTTTCTCAAAGGGTCCACATTATGCGCCGTAGAAAGTTTCGATAAATCCCCACATGGACCTCTAGGCATTACGACGACGACGTATACCTTGGATAGCTATACGAAAAGGTCGCATGCTTAATGTATTTAAATTAGTTTAAATAACATTAGTTTCGGTGAACAATGAAGTCTACTCTCTGTATTTGCTTATTAGGGCCTCAATGAAATGTTAGTTTATTGGTGAAATCCGAGTAATTGTGATCAGCCGGTCTATTCTGTAAAAATCTCACCGTTAAACTTAGGTGTAGTGAGTTTAAAGTGAGCTGTCATTACTCATACAATGGATTTTCACTATTGACAGCTCACTTCACCCAAGTTGTCACGGTATGAATTTTACAGAATCGCTCGGCTGGGGAAGTATTATGTAGTATCACAGAATACTTAATAGTACTACGTACAGAAAGGACACTCCCTTCCCCGTACTCATATCAGATACCGCACGTCACCCCGCACTTCGAGGTATTCGTCGTCGACTCTTTAGCAAGGGCGGTCGCGAACCGCAGCGCTGTACTGCTGACACGAAGATACAATTTTGCGATTTAAAAGTTTTATTTGAGTTTTAATCACGATGGTTGGATATTGTGATCTTTTCCGAATTTGTATTTACATAAACGGTTTGTAAGATTTCGCATGTTTAATACCATGCGATTTAATGACCGATTATTTACAGATAAATCATCTAAACTAAGCTATTTAAGTGTTTTTATTTCATTACGAACCCGACTATATATACATAAACAATTGAAGTACAAGGTCACATAATAATGCACACGTTCGGGCAGCGCCGTCGTCGTTCGGTTCCCCGACACAAATCGCATTCCGCGCCATATTTTTTACGCTACGCACGACAGCCAACCCTACTAGATTTCACGCACACATTTGCATGTATACAAACGTCATTTGTTTATGTAGTAGTCATAGGTAATTATTTTGCGAGCGTTGTATGGAGTGTCCGGGGTGTAGTAGTATTGGTGCCATCATGATTCCGGTCTGAAAAAGGGATGGTGCTATCGGTCACGTATAGCTCCGTCTCTCTCTCATCTCTCGAATCATGTTGGAACTCATCACCATCATAATCAGCCTATATTGTTCCCACTGTCGGGACACAGGCCTCCTCTCGGGGAGAGGAAGTGGGCCGTAATCCACCACACGGGTCCAGTGTGGGTTGGCAGATGTCACATGTCTTCGAATTTTTGCTTCTAGGACGTGCCGGTTTGCTCACGCTGTTTTCCTTCACCGTTTTGAGAGCAGTGGTGATGTAATAATTTACATAAAGTAAATCGCCTGTCTGGGTTCAAACCTGCGACCTACAACTCGTAAGTCACGGCCGTTACCACTTGGCCACCACTGCTCACCAATACAACCCTCTAAGTTCATATAATCCTATTGAGCCATATTTCATGAAATAGTTATTCAATAGGATTATATGAACTTAGGCACATCAAGCTACCTGAAACTGTACAATTTTCCCAATCAACTTTGAACCTTATGTTTTAGCGATAAAGTTGAAAATCTATTAAAGAAATTTGACAGATTGTAGTAGCTTGATTTGCTGGCGTCTGTACTACTATTACGCTCGCGAATCATATTATAATCAACATTTAACATGACACTGACCTGCAAATTGCAAAAAACGTAAGAAAATTTGAAAATTTGGCTATCCTGGCGCTTCTACCTTAAGATGGGATTCAGTATGCCATTGCAAAAAGAATAACCAGTACCCTAATTGCGTAATATACTATCAACCACAATCTGAATCATTTTGAAGGATATTGCTAATCCATCGCTTCATATGTTTGAATTTATCTGCTCAATAACTTATATAACGCGATGAATGCTGTTGAACTGTCAAAATGAGAACCATTGCTACTGTGTTACCCCCTTACTAATAAACGTAGTATAGCGTCTGTATAGTTACAAAACGCTTTGTCTTCTTTCGAAAGTCAAAATTTCTCTCTTTCAGGCGTCAGTAATGACGCCTGAAAGAGAGAAATCGGTGTGTAACTATTCATATGACATAATACGTTTATTAGTAAAGGGGTTTGTGTGTTACGCAATTACTCCGCCGGATAGTCTACGAGATTCTTACGGGGACTAGCTGACCAATGGGCGCTGGTCAATGTCACTCGTGTTTCAATCTGTATGAATTTATCTAACAAACTATTAAAATAAAAATATAATAACCTAACCTAACTAAAACTATTAACAAACGAAAATATGGCGTCGAAAAATTCCGCATCGCTGTCGACTTGTAATGTACCCAAGAGACTGGCGGCATTGCCACGTCGAATGGCAATGCTTAGCCTCTGGTCAAGGTAAAAGCTAGCCTTTGTGTCAGGGGAAGTGTTAACCAGCCGATTGGTGAATATCTGATATATCTGTATGAATATGCCAAAAATTGTTAGAAAAACTTGAAATTAGAAAACTTGTTCTTCAAAGTAATCAAATTAAATAAGATTTCATCAAATGCAAATAAATCAAATGCAGGGCTTGAGTGACGCGCGTTATGAGTTTATTAACAAAGTTTTCAGGCACCTGTCGAAGACGCCGCACTCAGTTTTAAACAGATTATAAATTACATTTTAATATTAATAGGTAATTCCTACTTAACATTCATCGGTTTATAAAGTTATTATTGATGAAAAGGTAGTTCAAGGAATGAATGAGCGGCTTTACCTCGAAAAGGTTCTCTTTTTAGGTATTTACTGATTTTTATTCAGTAATGTAAAATACTCTACAGGGTGAAATTGAAAACATGCGACAAATCGAAATAGGAGATTGTACTCATCATTATGAACAACTTTTACTATGGGACCAAACCTGAAATCGCGAAAAAAAATCTGCTGTTCCCTACATTTATGTTCGCCTAACTCGTCAAAATGTAGGGAACAGCTGATTTTTTTTTCGCGATTTCAAGTTTGGTCCCATAGTAAAAGTTGTTCATAATGATGAGTACTATCTCCTATTTCGATTTGTCGCATGTTTTCAATTTCACCCTGTATAGGTCAGACACCGACTCCCCTAGGGATGTGCCTTACAGGCGTTGCACGGGGGAGTTCCGGAATTGGTCTTTTAAGAGAAACTGCGACCCTATGTGCTGATGGTAATCACTGGGGCGGTTTTAGTGAGGTTTTTGAAGGTTTCCCCGCAAAAACAAAAAAAAAAATGTCAGACACCGATTCATAAAAGAAAAGCGTCACAGTCTTTTTTGGTTTCGAAAAGAGGGAGCAGTAGTGGCATAGTGGTATCGCCCCCGACTATATAGTTATAGGTCGTGGGTTCGAACCACGTGTAAATAGTTTCATCACCATTGCTCTCAAAACGGTGAAGGAAAACATCGAGAGGAAATCAGCATGTCCTAGAACCAAAAATTGGAAGACATGTGCCATCTACCAACCCGCACTGGGCCCGTGTGGTAGCCTACAGCCCACTCTCGAAGAGAGGAGGCCTGTGTCCCAGTTGTGGAAACATTATGCTGTAATCAAAGTTCATTCTATCACTATTCTCTGAAATTCTTATAGAATGCAACATTTTCGAAAATCAATATCTTATAGACCCGTTAATAAGCGAACGAAGGCATCGTAAATCACATGAGACAACAGAAATTTAATATCACCGGTAAAGATGTAATTTTACGCTAAACTTTTGCAATAGATAGCTAACTTCGCCTCATTGGGACCTCAGTGTTAGATAGAGCGGTTATTGAGTATCACTTTCCACCTAAATCAATAGGCTTTGAGCGAACTGTACCATTGAGTAAGGTACCGTTTCAATAGAGCACAACTTGTGTTTTTGTTCGAGGAGACTCTTCTGATATTAAACGTTTGTAGTTATATCTATCTAAAATTTTGTGTTGATATAGCTTTCAGCCATCGGCACATGGCAAAGTGATGGGCTAGACTGGCAGCGCGGGGCGGGGAGCGGTGCGGGTGTGGGAACGCGCGCGATCTGCCTGTCCGCAGTCGAGCGAGGTTACGTTCTGCGTGTTGTCGTGTCCAGTGTTTGGCAAAATATAATATGGATGAAAAAGACTTATTTACTAGAAAAAAGCTCAAACTAGTTTGAGAACCCCGGTCCCCGCGCAGGTCGCCCGCGCACCCACTGCGGCCACTTGTATGAACGAGCTATGGCGTGAGTTGCCCGCGCGCTCCCCGCGCCGAGCAGCCCGCGCCGCTCACCGCGCCCGCGTGCCCACTATGGATACTCAAATGAAGTTCTTATGTTTGAGTACGCCGCTCTGCGCCTGTGCTGCTAGTCTGGCCAAGCACTAATTAATAACAGCCGCACGGGTCGATCCAAGGTTAAGCTACGCTTGCCGAGTTCAGTCCGTGGATGAGTGACTATTCATAAAATCAACAGCACGTTTAGCCGTCGGTCTCGTAAGTCATTCGCGATCTACGAATGACATAGGAGACGTTTGAGAGTCGTTACGGGTAGTCAGAAGACTCAGAAACCCGAAAGTCTGACAACCAGTCTTACCAAGGTGTATCGTGTTACCCAGTAACTGAGTTGTGGAAGTAGTCGCTCTATGTAAAATACTGGTATTCAGCTGCATCCGGTTATACTGGAAGCCGACCACAAAATAGTCGGGAAAAGGTTACGCAAATGATGATAGCTTTCAGCCATTTAAAATCAAACTCAACCATAAAATGCCAAGCTTTTTACAAACCATTAAAAACAAATTAACATTTCATTAAGTCCGAATCCGAAATAAGATCTCTCAAAAAAGTTGATAAAGTTATTCATAATTCGTTCTTATTTTAATACAATTAAAACTCTTAAGTGGTTAAGCAGAGTTATAAATCACTGAGACCGATTCCTATTTAAGAGCGTACTCTGAAAAAGATGTGATTACGTTGACAGACATCCCGTTTGTTACTGTGATTAACGACCAAGTCGAAATGTTCTGTTTATTGCTTACCTTTACGCGCTTTTACGCCGTATGGTTATAGCGGTGAAAATTGGGACGGCCGACGCACGCGGGCGAAAATCTGAACGGGAATAACTTGAAAAATGTATACCCATTTTTTGTGAGTCTATTTTTATTGCGCTTTTTATATCGTAAATATGGCAAAAATATATTTTGATTAAAATCATGAGTGTAGTTTCATTTTTGGCTGGGTTTTTTATTTCGCTTTTGTACTGATTTTTTGTCAATATTAATCAAACTGGTATGTATTTATATTGCTTATTTTTTTTTTGATACAGTATTGTAGACACTGATATACCCAGACAACTCTAGTGGAGTACATAATGTAAAAACAACATTTCGAATTATAGACAGTTTACCATAAAACTGTTCAAAATACTGCCTAGGTCGCGACCAAACAGAATTCTGGCAATAATTGAATGGTCGCCAGAAATTGCTCAAAGGTACTTGTCAGCAATTTGACAGATCAGAACTATCCAATAAATAGCATTACCGGCTGTTATTGCGCCGTATTGAATATGTACCTACTTTGGTCAGACCGTCAGACCCCAAGGGTTTTGGGCCGACTGTTAGCAAATTTGGCACCGAAGCTTGTCAGTTATATGTATTTAGCAACAAGTATAGATAAAAGCAACCAGAGACAAAGAATGATAGATGGTTGTTCTTTTTTTTAGGATTGCGTTTTGAACACGCGTAATTGATGGATCGTCTTCGCCAAATCTTTAGAATGATGAATGGTGGCTTGCAACTTGAGAACTAGGGACACGTTGTTTTTGTTAGTGTTTACAAAAAAAGAAAAACTAAGTTATGGATGTTACTATTTTTGCAAAGGTGTAGAAATCATTCTTGCTTTCGATTATACAAATATCAAAGTGGTAAAAGAAAAAGTAATAGAAATGTTCAGATAGTTATAATACTCGTACCTATGCATAATTAACTTGAGAAAAGAAACCCCGACACAAAAAAGACTATCATCGATCATATTAGCACCAACCTAAAAGACGATTACTTTCATGTGGTAATAATTGAATCCTCTATGTCTGATCATAACCAGATGTAACTAGAACTTAAAAAAATCAAAACTCCTCCGAAAATGAAAACTCAATACGAAGCAATAAACTACACAAAATTATATAACACTGTTGAAACAGTTATATTCAAAAATCCTAACAACGACTACCTAGTGTTTGAAAATCAAATAAAACTATTTACAAAAGAAAGTAAAACTATAAAGACCAAGATTCTCAATCCTCCACAAAGAGACTGGATCAACAAGGACATTATCGCTGAAATCAACCAGAGGAACATACTGTCGACAGAACTTAAAAATAACCCTAGTAACGACACAGTAAAAACAGAATTCACGAAGAAAAGAGACTATGTAGCTAAATTAATATCAAGAACAAAAAATTCCTACTATTATAATGAATTTAACAAATGTATTAATAAACCTAAGAAAATCTCCGGGTCACTGCGTAACATTGTTCGTTGTATTCCACCAAAATTGCGCTATACTATTTAGGTACAACTCCCTAGTAAAGCCACATCTACTTAATTTAATTGAAATTTGGGGCAGTGCTGCTAAAACAAAATTATCAGAACTTCAAATTACCCAAAATAAAATCATAAAAATAATATTCAACTACCCATATCTAACATCTTCCAGCAAAATTTATCAAGACATAAAAATAATGAACATAAAACAACTTTAAAATTACAACACGTGCATTTTCATCAGAAATATTCTGAACAAAAGCCTTCACTCAAACATAACACTAACTCAATATAAACAAGTTAGTCAACGCAGTACACGGCGAGCAAGCTTGCTAGTTTTACCAAAAACAAGAACTAACTATGGCAAAAAAATGCTAACTTTTGAAGGAGCCCAGCTTTATAACAAATTACCGTCCTGTATAAGAAATGTACACTCTTACAATGCATTCAAAACTCAACTTCGCCAGCACATAATTGCGGACCGATCACTTCTGGAGAAATGAATGCATTGGATGGGTAACTATTAAATTGTAACACTGATGACGAACATATTGTAATTTATATTTTTATTAGTATTGTTCTCAAGTAAGTGACTTATGTCTTTATTGGGAATAAAGTTTCTTTAACCGAACATAAAGTCAGGGATTTTAATTGGTAAGCAATTTACCAACTTAACCTGTCAAGCTCCGCGCGTACATGTGGCACGATACAATAGAAAATCAATTGTGTCTCACTAGCGGGGATCAAGCGATTAAATTGTACAAGTATTCAAAGTATAACTGTCATTCTTTGACAGCTGCACGAAATGGCTATGACACGTCTTCACGTACTTCACACTTTATCGTCACAGACTTTTTATATTACCTACACAATACGTCTATGGATACGGCAAACTGACGAAGGGTGTTAATCTGCTTGACTGACATATTACTTTTACATAATACCCTACAAGATCTACATTAAGTTCAACTATATCATCGAAGTTCTTTGTTCTATTTTTTTTATAAATATGCACATTCGCTTTTTCAATTCACTTTAGACATTGGCAGAATGATCGACATAAGCTTTGCTAGCCATAATAAAAAATAGAATAGAATATTTTTACATAAAAATGTTGTAGCTTTAACAAGAAAATATCTTACTAAGATAATATTACAATTAAAGAACGTAGACATCATCATTAAAATGAAGATAAATTATTTTTCCTCTACCTCTGTCAACGTTAACTATTTTATATTCTTGGAAATATTTTAATGAACCAAAATGTTACCTTTTTATCGCGTGGAAATCCTCATCGGCGTCTGCCTAGGTAACATTTTAGACCTTACATATTGGCTTCATTATAATGTTTGTACCTACCACCAAATTATAGATACATTTTAAGTAACGTAAAGTGAAGCATCGCTTTAAATTTGCCTAACTTATTTACTGTGAGCGAAAATCTCATTAATAAATGTGGTTTCCTCAAAAATAAATGAGAAATATCTCTGTAAATATAAGATTACATAATTAGCCTATAATGTTCCCACTGCTGGGACACAGGCCTCCTCTCTGTGAGAGGGAGTGGGCCGTAATCCACCACGCGGGCCCAGTGCGGGTTGGTGGATGTCACATGTCTTCGAATTTTTGGTTCTAGGACATGCCGGTTTCCTCACGATGTTTTCCTTCACCGTTTTTGAGAGCAGTGGTGATGAAATAATTTACACAAAGTAAAGCGCCTGTCGGGGTTCGAACCTACGACCTACAACTTGTAAGTCGCGGCTGATACCACTGGGCCACCACTGCTCCCATCAAATATAAGATTAAATGTTAATAAAAACACCTATTGAAGAAAAGTAATTAAGATTCAAAGTTTTATGGACACTATCACCTTCTTAGGTAGGTAGAAATAAAGAGACTTTTAATTTGAATTGAAGCAAACGCGTATTTCACGACGACGCCCCATAAGATCACAACCCTTCAATCGCCTATATTGTTAAGAAACACAAAAACGAGAGGTGCCGTGGGACACACCCGGTGGGGTTGGAACGAAGTTCCTTTCGCTTCTGCACACTTGGCTAATGAGACGGTCAAAATGTTACACTTTTTTCAGTCTAGCTCTCATTCGCCAAGTGCGCAGAGTATAACGAGCGATAAGGGATTTCGTTCCAACAACATCACAGAAAACGATATTCGAGACACAAAAATGCATGAACACGATACGTGTCGAGTGTGCATTTTTGTTTGCCGAATGTCCCGTTCATAACGATAGGATGGTTCTGCACATCCCGCGTCCGCCTTCCAATATCGCGACTATTGCGAGCCAGTCCGGTCGGCAGCATACCTATTCGTAAATATCCTCCAAGTTATCCATCCGTACAGTTTCGTAAATAGCACAACTGTTAGACTAGTGTGGCTGCTGTTTGCGGTACTACGGAGTGCTTTGTAGATTACAGATGTGTTGGGTGACGTTTGTTTTGACCATATGTGATAAGAATTACAATTTTAGCTGTGAGATAACCAGTCCCTGACCTACCTATAATTAAAGTGATTTATTTTATGTATAGCATAATCAGCCTATACTGTTCCGACTGCTAGGACACAGGCCTTCTCTCTTCGAGAGGGAGTGGGCTATAATCTACCACGTGGGCCCAGTGCAGATTGGTAGATGTCACAAGTCTTCGATTTTATATTTCTAGGATACGCCGGTTTCCTCACGCTGTTTTCCTTCACGGTTTGAGAGCAGTAGTTATGAAATTATTTATACAAAGTAAAGCGCCTGCCTCGATTCGAACCCACGACCTATACTTAACTCGTAAGTCGAAGCCGTTGCCACAGGGCCACCACTGCTCTCGATTTATTTTACGATTAGAAATTTACGTTACAACGTGGGCCAGCCATAATGAAAACTTAGTTGCGATAACATGAGAGCCTAGGCAAAACGCGTTCAGTATATACAAAACTGTATCATAATAATAACCCTTGACGCACGAACAAGCTCTCATTAACAAAATCCCATTACGCTGCGAGGCGACAAATAAAATTTACAACTTGCGTAACCATTAAACATAAACTCATTACCCGCCTAACTAATTACTCAGGTGAATCTAAGCTTGTTTCGTACATTTTATCCGGGGATTTTTGGTCTTAAACCTATTAAAAAGTTGCGTTCCCTGCGGGATTAATACTGACGGCACCAGAGCAGTTTGTAAGCGCCACCCACAATTTTAGTTCCATCCAAGTCAATTTATGAGCGTTTTGTGTTTATATAGTTACTTTAAAATTTTATTTTGAAGGTAATTTTCAACTTGGAAGTGCTGTGCTTAAAATTAATTACGTTGAGGCCTTGACGCCGGGACTTTATGTTTCTTGCGCGCTCAAGAATGCATGTCGCCGCTTAGCGAAATACTTGGGGAGATTCACTAAGCCGTTGGATTAAGATTTTCGTAACAGTTTATTCGATCCTAGAAGTTGTGTTGCATTTTTCAATTAAAGAACAAATATGTAAGTATATGACGTGTTGACTAATGTAAAAATTCAATACGCGCCCTTAGCAACTGATTTTTTTTTTCTAATTACTTTACTGCTCAATATATGATTGTCATATTTTCTGTGGAAAATAATGATTGCGATCCATTAGCACAAATTAATTTATTTACTTGCAGTCACATTCAGCGCCAGTAATTGATTACTGCTCTTAAATCAAATTAAACGACGCGCAGAATGCCGAGCTTCATAAAACACAATTTCGTTTGGTTACCTTCGAAATATAAGTGATTAGCGATGAACTTGATTTTCCAATACGAAAAAATATGTTTTCTCTTCTTTACTCGTAAGTACCTAAGCCCCTGGAGGTGTGACCTCACGTCACATTAGCACAGTTTATGGCAGCTTTAACGACGAACACCTAGAGCTCGTTAACCTCTCTATAATTCGGGAATACATTTTTTCATGACGTCACGCGAGCTCCCGCCATGCTCCGATTAACTGAAATTATTCTCAAGTCACCTTAATCTCTCTGACATACAGCTCATTTTACGATGGCAGCAGCATCGATACGTTTTAAAATATCGGAACTTCCCGCTGTGGAAATAAATGACTGTGTGCAAACACTTTGAAGTATTTCACCAATTTATCAATTTTGTTTTCATCTTTTCATACCTGCGGTGATGTACCGACACTTTTATAGCCCTTACTTTATGTAGGACGTCATATTTGGAATGAAGACAAGGGAGATGAATATAACATATATCACAGGTCGAAAACAGAAAAAGTAGATAATCTTTGTGATAAATAGTAAGGACTATTCCCAGGGATCGTGAGATATGGATGTCATTCATTTAAAACAAACTATGGGTCTCCAAATGGATCAAGGGAGCTTTGACGGACGTTACTTTGATAGATGTAGCAGTGGTTATAATATTTTGAAATGTTTAAGGATTTGTTGGGTTGTGCTAAGGGATATAAAGGTACGCTATCTATCACTTAGATGTCGCCCTTTTGTGTTCTAATATCATTCGCAAGTCCCTTTCACACATTCGAGACATGTACCTTGTTATTTCTAAGCAGCAAAGGTAGATTATTCCACTTAAACCCAACAGTATACAGCTAATTGAGACATAATTTCAAATATCAAAGCCGTCGTAGTAATGATGATATTGGATATTCAGGCTCCCATTAATTGCGATAATTAACCCGCGCTTCTGAGATGTCCGTGATATTTAGTGGGATTGGAATGAAAGCGGCATGTGTGCGGGATGGTGTGCTCGTGTCGCTGGTCGCAGCCGATCGTGTGGATAATTCGCTTCATAACGAGTTGGCGCCCATCCAACCTCCACTGGATACGGTTATGTTAAGCTACACGCAAATTATTAATTTTCGCAGAGTTTTTATCGCTTTTAGTATTGGTATTGTTTCTTAAGATTTTTTAACTACAAAAAAGTTCAGTGTCTCTCCTCCAACCTCTCGAATTCGAAAGTCGTAGCAATTACACTTCACGTATATTGTATTAATTGCTTCCAAATTGTTGTCTTCAGTTCTATTGCGAGGCACGTGCTTATTTTTTTATTCTAGTTTTATTTTTTTCAACTTACCAACGATAGAAACACTTAACCTCAATAAAAATAATGAAACGTTACGCGTTGTGTCAAGTGTTAACGTACAGCTATTTATGTTTTCAGTTTATTTATTTATTAAAACTTTATGCACAAAAAATACTGTCAAAGGGGACTTAATGCCTGAGGTATTTCCTACCAGGCAACCTTAGGGTGATAAGTTATGTCTATGCTTTGCTTTTTAACTAGCCTGCAGTCACAGAGCATGTCCTGCAGTTAAAGAAGGAAAATTTTTCATTTCAGTCAGGTTTAACTATTCAAAAGTATGTATTTACTCTTCACAACAAACATAAAAAGGCCTCTAAACTCCCTAAGATCTGATCGTAAGCGGCCTATTTGGTAGAACCGTTTTTTTGGCTTTCATTGCACAACAAAAGTTTTGTTGCGCTGCGCTGGACAAAGTGTGTTCTGTCCGTAGTCGGTTCGAACGTGTCCCAACAAATTGGTGGAAGTCTAATTGAATGGAGGTACCTAGGTACAGTCATACAAAGAGAAAGGTGTACAGGCAGTTAGCAAGTTAAACTGTCTATTTTTAATCAATATTTAAAATGATTGTGCCTTAAGGTGTGTCCAAGTGTCGTAAGCTTTAAAAGGTACATATTGTAAGTAAGTCCGAAGTAGGACCGATGGCCGGTGGAGTAGACGAGTCCTGGAGTGGAGACCGCGTATCGAAAAGCGTAGTGTGTTACGCCCCCCAGCTAGATGGACGGACGACATAAAGGAGGTGGCGGGGACGGACTGCATGCGGAAGGCGATGGACAGGGTGTTGGATGGACAGATGACCTATAGAACAGCACAAGGCGGAGGACGAACTGAAGAACAGGAAAGGACAGGAAGAAGGTGGAGGACACGGTATTGTGGCGCAGCCTGGGAGAGGCCTATATCCAGTAGTGGACTGCAATAGGATAAGTTGATTGTAAGTAAATGTTACTGTTACTGTTAGCCTACATCACCCCACTGCTGGACAAAGGCCTCTCCTCATGACTTCCAGCCTTTCGATCTAGGGCGATATCCGTGATCCAGGGCTAAAGTGGACCATTTGCCGTTTGTTTTCTCCAGTTCGTCCCGCGATCTTCTACGGGGTCTGCCGCGACGCCTTTTGGTTGTGTCAGGGCTCCACGTACTAGTGGTTATTTTTGCCCACAGCTCATTGGGCATACGGCAGCGGTGGTCAGCCCAGTTGCACTTCAGATTAGCAGCTTTTTGAGCAACGTTTCTCTGTTTTGGAGCGCAGTATGGTGTTGCGAACATGGACTATCAATTTGACGCCTAGAATACTGCACTCTATTGCACGTTGGCAAACCTTGAGTTTGGACTTTTAAAGTAAGTGTAGTGGAAAGATAAATATTTTTGCTCGTATTCGTAACTAAAGCTCACACATGCTCATAAAAGTGTGCTTATTACTAGCAATGTCCAAGATAAACTCAGAAAGTATTACAGTCCGGCTTATTATAAATGTAGATCAAATTCGCAAAACACGTATTCGTTTGTATGAAACTGACAGGTGTCAAGAACGCATTCTCTCGTCGGCCGCACTGTAAGTATCGATCACTTAATAATAATGGAATGCATTCCTGGTAGTAACGGGCATGAGTGTCGAGTTGGTAAGTTAACTCTTTTGTCGACTGTACCCAGTAGGAAAAGTCGGACAGACTCGAATGTTGCACTATTGCAGCAGATTAGTTTGTGTACCTACCTATTGCTTTTGCCCTGAATTCTGCTCGTCTAGTGTTTTAGTTTTGCGTACTCGAACGTTCGAATAGCCAGTTCAATGATTAGCGCTGAATCTAAAACTAGTTTATTCTCAAGAGAATGGAATGAACTGTCCGTTATGGAATATTGCTTTCGTAACAGAAATGGTGAGTTAGCTTCTCAATAGCAGTTACAAGGTGTCTACGATCTAATTACTTACCCAAGTATGGTCGCTGCCAGCATTATTTGAAATGAGGCATTATAGATTCATCTAACATCCAGTGTGAGTGCGGTGCAAGCGGTGCTCCTGAACAGACTCACATCTGCTAGAGTGTCCCAAATGTACATTCACCTGCACCCTTGATGATTTGAACAACGCCTCTGAAGCCGCAATAAATGTGGCCACGTAATTGACCCAAACAATACAAAAACATAGATGTACCTTCGAAACGAGAAGAAGAAGATGTCTACGATGTGTGTATGTGTGTGAAGAGTATGTCTATGTGTAACTATTTTGATGATATTAAATCCCAATGTTTTCGCACAATCATACGATCAAATTAAAGTGAAAGCTAAGGTCTACTCTTTGCCCAATCTCTTAGCTTTTATATTTCAATAGAAATTTTCATGAAAACCCGTCATATGTTTACATAGGTAGATATATCAGCCAGCTCGTGTTTTAAAGTCTCGCGTACTACTAATGCTTAAGCCTTCATGTACTTATCATAATAATAAGTACATACATTGGTGACGTAATTACGACTATAAACGACTTTGTTCCCAACTCGAGACACAGTCCGTTCATAGTTATTTTATCTCTGACAGCAGTTACCAAACAGCGATCTTATTGTAACGAGAATCCGAATAATATTATTGTTTCTTATATAAAATTGTAGTGCTACTTATGATGAAATTCAAAACGTTTTGTCAAGTTTCTTTAAAACTATCTTTAGGTATCTAATTATGGCAAAGTGTGACAGTTGTCATAAGAGATGGGTTCGAAAGTGTGTTCTCAAACTCAGGGAAATCAGTGACTACCATGTTTAGAATGGGAAGCTGTCTGGAATCGAGTTTAAATATCGACCCTTTGCGACAGCTAGCCAAGACCAGCAGGCCTATTCTGTAAAGAACCTCCTCCGTTTTTCGACAGGTAAAAATGTCACCGTAAAAATTTAGGTGAAGTGAGCTTTCAATAGTGTCACTCTAGCATCACGTGGAATAATAGCTCACTTGAAGCTCACTTCACCTAAGTTTTCACGTTGAGAATTTTACGGAATAGCACCGCAAAACTGCACAAGAACATAAGCAGTACAACACCAATGAGCCAAAATGTTCAGCGCAATAAACGAATAAAAATATTGGGCAGTAATTTTGTAGCGTATGTCCATTGTCCAGTTCGCAACCAGGCTGGTATCTGGCAGTAAGCCAAGCTGTTTCCCTGCAAGACACAGTAGCATCTGGACACACCATAGTTATGTGCCAGTGTCGACTGACATTAGAAATGAATGACTATGTGCGTAAGTACATACTTAGTATTTGGACGTGTGATACTTATTATGCTGTTTGTTTTATATGTGTTGCCAAAAATATGATTAAGGGCTGATTTTTCCTACGCCAGATAATTTTATCCGAGGAATAGTTTTGAATTTTTGACATTTCTTCCATACAAAAACTGTTAGAAGTCAATTTTATTCCACAGTTAATAGTTATCTCTCGATTGAAAAATCAGCCCTAAGTTGAGTATAGGTAATTAAAATAATTATCAGGTTTGCTGCAAAAAGGCTATCTGCACTTTTGTAATAAAGTCGTATGAAAGTACTATTTAGTTAACAAGTACCAATCTTACAAACTTGAATTTAAAATTCTTGTCAGATAATTTGAAAGATTTGACTTTCAAATTATTTAAAAAAAATTTTAGACTAAAGATTTTTTTTAATCGTTTCTGATTTTGTAAGATTTAAAAAGCAAACAAGTTGAAATCTTTTAATTTATATTTTAATACCGTTGAGAAATCATTGAAAGTTGTGCGAAATACAATTAATGAATTCATTTGTATCTTGAATAAGTTTGAATAGTGTTCAAAATCTCAGTTTGCAGAGAAAATAGTAAAAGCTGACTTTGATTGACTTTTTACATTGAGGATTTGCAAATAAATTTTATGACGTCATTCGATTAGAAAAATAATAGGGAGGTACACATAGTAACCTAACAGATACTATGTAATTAAAGTATTCAGAATCAGGAAATGAACGAACGAAGTAACAGATCTCTTGTAACAAAAACTTGAAATGTAATTTTGTATTGCGTCACTGGCCGTGTTACAAGAACTTTTATTTTGTCTAAGGGCTGATTTTTCAATAATCTGCTAATTTTATTCGAGGAATAATTTTGAAATTTTGACAGTTATTTCATACAAAAACTGTCAAACGTCAATTTTGCTCCTCGAATAAAAGTTAAGAGTAAGAAAAGTGAGCCCTAAATAAATGATCGCCGCGGCTTCATTAGACTTGGTAGAGGCTGAAGTGATTATCTCCGTAACACAATATTATATTATTTTCTCGACCTTTACAAAAAACATGTTTGGTACTAATAAATTATCATTTAGGAGGCTTAAGAGAAAAACGATTTAGACAATCTAATGTACGAAGCGATAGTGGTGAAAATCTACACCGACTGAATTTATTGCGTCTATAGCTATGTAATTCTCCAGCCTAGAGAATGGACCGTTATTCCCCAAAACGGTTTTTCTCCGACCCCATTTTTACTCAAGATTAAAGTACCCGAAATATCCCCAGTTCATGAAATTGGGCAATAACTTTAGGGTATGATAGAGTTTTAGGCGTGGTACGAATTGATATGACTATGTTACTGCGTAAACACAAATTGTTTGAGGAAAAGTAGACCAATCAGCTTCACCCAATACTTTTTACTTGCGTAACAAACAAAGAATCTTACATAACAGGAATTTGGTATCAATAAGCACCAAACATTTACGTAATATTACTTTTATTTGTAACTGGAGGAAAGTGACTCGTGATAGAATTCAGTGGAAACAGCTAGAGGAGGCCTTTGCACAGAGGTATGCTGAATTGAGAGACATACTTTTACAACATACATAGCATAATCAGCCTATAATATTCCCACTGCTGGGACACATGTCCTCTCGGTGAGAGGGTGTGGGCCGTAATCCATCACGCGGCCCCAGGGCGGGTTGGTAGATGTCATAAAATCTTCGAATTTTTGGTTCTAGGACATGCCGGTTTCCTTACGATGTTTTTCATCACCATTTTGAGAAAACATTTTGTATATTGTCTCAAAATGCAGCAGAGTAAAAACAATTCAGAATAAAGAGGCTTATAAATAAATAAAAACTTGTATTTGTACAGTTCGTCCTTTTATTTTTCCAGCATTTCGTCTTCAGCTCTTATACATAATTTGTCTATTGTTACTAGACGAGTCTTGTAACAATAGACACAAGTGAAGGTCATACCGAAGACATTGCTCAGAATTGTTTTAATGTCTACATTAAACTCTGTAAAATAAAATAATCTCAGGATTGTCTTTCTAAATACACAGCTAAGGTACACTGAAAAGGGTTACATTGTGGACTATTGGCATATAAAGGGTTATCACACAACACGAAAAACAAATATAATTTTCACGAGTGCCTATAAATGATTTATACAAAAACAACATACCATAATTTCACGCCTGTATCTCCCGGAGGGGTAGGAGTATAGTACCTACCCACGTTTCGCCAGTTATGTGTAAGTCCCATGTAAATGGGAGCGAGCCTACTGCCTTAAATCGGGCACAACCTCAGACGGGCTGCTATTGAATAATTCTTAATGGAAGAACCCAATAAAACTTTGCTCGTTCTGGGAGTCCACAGGATCAGCAGTCCAGCAAAAAGACATACTTTAGTTATTTTAGGTTTTTATGACCAATTCTTGAGGTTTAATAAAAACACGTTCAATACTTGTTTACTTTCCACCGATGAAGTAGGTGTAATATTGTATTAGTAAGAGAGTAAATTAACGACAGGTGGCGGGCGAGTCGTAGTTAATCCGGAATTTGTAGGAATAAGTAACGCTAACTGGCTCCGATCCAACGCGGGGAATATTGGGTAACTGCTCGGAATATTGGGACCGCTTCATCACTACGACTTGTATACCTACGTACTTGAACGTATAACTGAATTAAGTTATAACTTTGTGCTGTTGATTTTACGAAGAACATCGGCGGATTAGTTTTTATCGTTTATGTAAGAAAACCGGTAGTGGAAGGAAAGGTCAAAGTCATGGGTTAATCTTAGTATTTTAGCATGAAAACATGTTATAAAATGTATGTTTTTTAATGGCATGGTCCTGTAGACGTTATTTGTAACATTTATGAGGAATATTTGTAAGCATTAACATAATTACATATTCTTCATGCAATAATGGAGATTTGATTCAAAACACTCTAAATAATTATAATAATGACCGTTAATCGAACGATTCATTTCACAAACACTCCTCTTTGATGCCTGCTGAGCACGCGATGCGTAACGTAATCAAAATCATTCAATTAAATGCAATTAATGCTGATAAGTGCGATCGACCTAATTGGATTAGATTCCGAGTTCAATTAAGTATATTATCTTGGGATTTGAGTATCAGGGCTAGTGGCTTAGGGATTATGATGTTGAAAAATGTAGGCTACGTTTTTCGTTCGTATTTTTTCCGCGATTCGTATTTTTTTTGATAACTTAGATATTTTTCTTAAAATTACTCTCATTATACTTAAAAAGCTTTATTAAAAGATACGAAGAAACAAACACTTGTATTATATTCAAATGTATCGTCGTTATTATAGTAATAAAGAAGAACCAATTTGATTCTGAATTCCAAGATTTGCAAAAATTTATTCTATAGAAAGATAAAGTCGGCGAGACACAATTGAACCGTTTTTCTATACAGTTTAACCAATATTCCTTGAACAGTTTTTGTTTGAACAAAACTTAGCAGATGCATTGTCTGGTCATTGCATTTAAAATTTACGTAACAAGATATTTTGAGAACTGCCTGGCAAGAAGTGGGCAGATGTTTACAGGGTCTGAGAAATCTAAGCACATTTTTGTATTAAACTCTTTGACTTCTTGTTGTAAGTGTTGAGGGACGTCATGGGGACTTTATAAAGCGAATTATTAAAAGCCAAGCTGGTTATGACAGATTATCATCATCCTTATCAAAATCTGTCATAAACCCATGACCATGGATAACATGGGTCTATTATGCGGCCCCTGTAACCTTTTTTTTTACACTGGTATCAATATATTTCCGAATAAAAAAAAAGCATTTGACAACAGACATTTCCACAAACCGTATTTTACTATCCCTTTTTTCCTTTTTTGTTGCTACCATACCGCGCAATAGTATTTTTAAATAAATAAACGCAATAACTAATAGTCGGTAGTGGTTCGCTTGCTCCATGTCTGGCCGGGCGCCAGACATAATGGGTCGACGTGGCCCGACGTGGCTGTTTGGCCGCGATTATTTCAACTAGATAAATTTTACGCTCCTTAAACGTAAGGACGTGCAAAGTGGACGGCTTGTTGGGATTGTCTTGAGATGTTTGCTACGTAAGTACTTAGCTGTATGAATTACCGGAGTAGGTAATTATCACCGTGGTGAAATTGTTTGGGTGAAACGGGTGAGACCATGGTGTGTTTGTGTGATGGAGTTAAATTCTAATTCTATACCTACGTTATTCTAAAAACTCGAAGACATATTACGTCTACCAACCCGCACTGAGCCCGCGTGGTGGATTACGTCCCACTCTCACAGGCCTGTGTCCCAGAAGTGGGAAAGTTACAGGCTTATTATGTACATAGGTACATAATCAGCCTGTAACTAACATAACAACTAACATAACATAGGTTATGTATGTCTTTCGATTGATAAGTTCAATGTGATTAAGTTACTTTGCCAATCAAAAACTCTTTTGCATCTTCATGAAAACCGCAAAAAATACAATTCGAGAAAGCATAAGAACAAATCGGGGATCAGTCGAAGCGATAATAAAGCTATCAACTCGACTTTTGTCACCTTTCCTAACACCTTATCTCCCTATTCCCAATGAACGAACTGTAACCGCTATCAGTGCTGACCTTTCGATTATATTATCGTTTCACAAAATTCAGATTAGGATCACGCGCCTCCTCTTCGGTAACAGAACATTCGGTGTCCTTAATACCGTTGGTAAATGTCGACTGGCTGTTTGCCAAACACCCCGATAATTTACCATCGATGTGCTGCATGCAAATTTCAGTCTAATCCTTATTTTTCATTTAAAATCGGACCCATTCACTCTTTTCCGAGAATTAAAAAAATGTGTATGAGATTTTCTGATTGAGTTTGGTATATGTGGCTTGTTTTTAATTGCTAATATGATTGAAGTGGCTTTTTTATCGGGGTTTATGAGTATATTTCTGGTTGGTTTTGCCTTTTTTATAAAGTAAAATTTTTGAAGTATCCTTGATAAGCATTTGAGCGCATAATAGCATGAATTGGAAGTGTATATGTTACCGGCAATCTGTATAATTCAGGTATTTTATACAATACCTAGGCAATGTACAGAATACCTGAGGCGTCCAGGCAATGTACGAAATATTATGAATAATATTGTCCGTTACATATTTTGCCTAGGTAATGCATACATTTCCAATGGGATTGTATAGAATACCTGCTGGTTTACCGGCAATGTGTAAAGTAAATAGATATGGTCTATATTTATCAATGTTATGTAAGTACCATGGGAGAAACGAACATCTATACACCGTAAGGACTATCTTGCTTGCAGCACACTGCCGTTTAAGTAATACTTGCTAACAGATGTGTTCATCGTGTGCACGTGATTTTTAACCGACGAAAATAGAGGGGGAGGTTCTCAATTCGATACGTATATTTTATTTTCAAATTGGTCAGATGTAAGTTTCCTCTATAGTACTTACCTATAAAATGACAGACAAATAAAACAGCTTATGTTTGCTCAAAACTAACTTTATTAAAATTAACAATTACCTACTCATTAAAAATAATCTTTATAAAAAGGTAGGTAATATACTTAATACTTTTTTTTTGCAGTAGAATAAGAATTATTCTGGTTGTTGTGCTCCATGATTATTACACTCAAAAATATTTATTGATTGTCGCGTGGAGTTTACTGCCTGCTCGCACGTCTCCCTTCTCCGCTTTCGTCTTCTTCACACATTGCCGGCTACGCATTCGGTACTATTATAGAATGCTAAGTATGAAATAAATAATATTTCATACATTGCCTAAACGTTTTAGGTATTCTATACATTGCCTAGGTATTGTATAGAATACCGGATTATACAGATTGCCGGTAACATATACATATCTGTGACTAGCTTCTATCCGCGACTTCAATCGCATGAAATTTTTTGTTCCCCTCCCCCCCTGCCGCATCGCATCGCATATTACTTTGTTTTCGTTTAGCGTTCTTTCTTAATATTTTTTCTTTTTGCTCAGCTTCTACGGGGTTCTAGCGTAAGTTAACTAACTTCCCTCTTCAGCAACTGCCTTCTTCAAGAATTGGGCTATCAAATGCAAAAATATTTTTACAAATTTGACTGGTACTTCCAGAGATTAGCGCGTTCAAACAATGAAACTGTTCAGCTTTATTATTCGCATAGATAGATATAGATAGCTTTGACCTGGGTGGCAATAAGACTGCTTCATAAGACTACTAGTACGTATCTCTTTTCATCACTAATTAGTCCTTACATTAAACGAAATGGGTTTCAAAGTCAAAGCATTTATTTCAAATAGGCACATAAAAGGCACTTTTGAACGTCAAAAATTACCTTGAAATAGAATTGATTCTAGTTTACTTTACAGTCAAAAGAAACTCCATAAAATTACCAAGCTTTGACCGTGCAAACATTACGATGAACTCGCACGAGGTTTCTTCGTTCCTCTAAAACTTTCATGGCGTAATACACATCGCTTCCCTAGTATTCGTGGAGGCGCAATTTCATTAGTCGCAAAGAGCTCCATCGCGGGGCGACAACCGTGAAGTTGTCATTCATTAGTGTGAAGTTATGTGACCCAGGTTCCGTGACAGACTCTATCTACATCGAATTGAGTTACCCTTTGAGATCATCCCGATATAATCGTAGGGGACTTACCCTCCGGCCGTTATTAATTTATACTTGTGCATGTTCGACTCACGATTTTACTAGTTATTTATTAATTAATAATATCTTGCTGTTTGTTGAATAAACTCTGAGTACATTTATCATCATTAGCAGAAACAAAAGATCGATCGTAGATGAAACTTTCTTGGTGTGTTGCCATAATCGGCACGATGGATTCTGGGCGAATTTTCGTATAATTCAGGAAAGAAAACATGTGTTTTGAATAAAAACGAGGATGTGTGCTTATGAGCACACTGTAAAAGTGAAAACCTGGAGCCGAGTGTACGCGATACAGTGTCAAGTATAAGCGATTCAGAATCACTGACCGACTGGAGCCGAGTACACCCGGTTCAGCGTCGCCGACCCGAGTGTCGGTTCAGTTTCGTTCACTGTTCAGAAAGAGCTCACAGTGCACCTAAAGAAGTTTTCACTTCAATAAAACGGTCAGATACTTAATTTTCGTGATACCTACCTACTGAGGTTTCTACAGACAAGTGCCTTTTACAAAATGAAGCAATAAGTATTATTAAAATGCACGCGAGCACGTCACTACGGTCTGAACTCAACTCACACGTACGCTACTGAGGTACGTACGACAATATTAATAGTTTTAAGGAGCGCTGTCATTGCGCCGTGGTGGCAAATTAGTTTGCAAAGTCTTCATTCATTAGTACGAAGTTGTGTGGTTTAACTTTGACGGGAGTGTTCTGTATGAGGCGAGTTGTACAAATTGTAATGTATTACGGGTTTTAGACGTCAGAGAGTGAAAGCTGTGACGTGGCGCTCTGTAATTGTTTGTAGTTACGTTATTACGCTTCATCTTACCTGACACGTTTGTTAGTTAAACGACTTCACTTAGACCATTTAGACCATCAGATTTTCCATAATGTAATAATAAGGAATAATGGGTGTACGTGACCGAAGTTTTATGAATTTATTAAGCGTTCCGTGCAATTGGTGTTTATGCGAATTCAGTCACGACTTTTCGAGGAACCTCCTCCTTATTTTTTGAGATAAATATGATTTTGAGCCTATTACTTTACTAATAAGATTGTTTAACGAACTAGAAAGATTAATTGCTGTTAGGTATTAAGAAATGTCACGTGTGGGCGTATGTACCTATATATATTCTATCTTCCTGATTACCTCTCTAATATGAATATATTAATACACATAATTATAACGAATAATTTTCGGGAAGACAAGATAAGGAAGAATGATAATGGAGTTTATTCAACTTATCTGTAGTAATTATACTAATATAATAAATCTGAAGAATTTATTTCTTTGTTTGAAAGCGCTAATCTCTAGAACTCCTAGTCCGAATTTGAAAAAGTATTTTTACATTTCATAGCCCAATTCTAAGGCAAAGGCCACTTCCGATTCCCGGCCACCATCCACCGTAGTCGCGGGCTTGCGGACGGCGAGCAATTGCTAGTTCGCCGTCCGGTAAGTACCAGGCCCGGGTCGACAGCGCGTTGTGTACCACCCACGCCTCAAACAGATGTCAGCACTAACTGATGTGGCCCCTGGCAAAGACAACTGAAGGAACACGGGTGGGTTTTACTCAGTAAAAGTCTGACATGCCCTCCCGCTCCACCCAGAGCGGGAGAAGTTATTTGATAATTTCCCAAACTAAAAAAAAGGCGAAGGCTATTTAACATCACGCTAGAACCCTTGGAGCCTTGCTCAGCTCAACAAAAAAAGTCAGAAAGAACGCTAAGCGAAAACGAAGTAATAGCGCGGGCAAGCGATGCGATGCGACGGGATGGGTCGGAGGAACAAGAAATTTCACGCGGACGAAGTCGCAGGCAGAAGATAGTCAAGATATAATTCCATCATTCATGGTATTGTCTACATCTGTAAGGTATAAACCTTGTGCTTACAAACAAAGTAGCCGCGTTTTGAGACTTTTATTGACATTGTCATTCATCATCTGCCTAGCCTTTTCCCAACTATGTTGGGATCGACGTCTGTTCTAACCAGATGCAGCAACCAGTATTTAACATCCATCTGACCTCCTCAATCCAGTTACTAGGTAACACCCGTTGGTATGATTAGTTGTCAGACTTTTGGGTTTCTGACTACCCGTAACGACTGTCAAAATTCTACGGACGCCGGGACCAACAGCTTAACGTGCTTATAAAAATATATAAAATCATTATTCGTCCGACTGACTCTGACTGTGTTTTCTTGTAAGGCTTAGAAACTAACTGATGGGTTTGGAATTTAGATGCGGTCACGATCTTTCAAATCATTTCTCGATGAAGGCTTTAACTAATAGTTACATTCGTGACGAGCGTAAGTTTTGCACCAGTAGGTAAAAGGTATTACAGTACCCGGCGATAAATATTGCACATCGATCTTTGGAAAGAGACAATCGGCTAATTTCGGCTTCGTAGAGCGTTATCTCTGTCGCACGAAATACAAACAGTCCGGTATCTATTAGGAGCTGTTAAAACAATTATGATTTGCTTCTTTTGATAATTCTTTTTATTCTTTGTATAAAAAACACCAATTTTTCTATAAATGATTGCTTTAGGTTGGGGTAAAATAAAAAGGTTCCCCTATTTTTCCTAAAGATGCCATAGTACAACTTTAAATTATTTAAATTTGGGGGTGTTAACAACTCTAGATATATATTTTGAACTGGACGCGACCGCACTCTATCGCACTTGAACAACGACTGACAAAACGTCAGTTAACGTCACATAGGTAGTGTGCGACAGAGATAACGCACTACGAAGCCGAAATTAGCCGATTGTTGCTTTCCAAAGGTCGATGTGCAATATTTATTGCCGGGTACTGTACTATTATTTATTCACTAAAACTTTTTGCACAAGTAAAAAGTACTGTACGGACTTAATGCCTGAGGCATTTTCTACCAGGCAACCTTAAGGTGATGTTGAGACCAAACACGGCAGGTGCAATATACGGGATAAATAGCTGAGAAATTATTAAAAAAAAAACAAGATAAAATACAAGAATAAATACTACGAGTAATACATATAAACAAAATGAACTGTCAGGAGAAATAACGATCAGTAGAGGAGAAAACAAATCCATCAAATCACCGCTGAAATGCTCCGGCCAACGTATGGTATTCAACATTTTCTTTGAATTGAGAATTCAAAAAGCATATTGATAAGGTTAATTATTTAAAACATACTCAAAATGTACCTACACAAATTGATGGTATTTTCCGAAGGTTTCAATAAAACAGGGCAATTTCCATGAAAGTCCTTTTTATTTATTCGGAGTTCAATATATACCTCGGTACCGCGGAAAACCCACGCTCTCTGATGTCGTCCATTTGCATCGGAACTTGAGTGGAAATTGAGTGTAAAAATATAATGGAAGCGTTAGAAAACGACTGATTTACGGGAAATTAACCGTTGGGTACATTATAATTAAGTGCTGTTACGACTATAGGTATTGATGTGTCTATTATGTGTAACTGTTCTATTGATAGTTTCGTAACTGTATGAATACTCGATATTAACAGACTTCGTGGAAATTATTTTGCATCACAATTTGATTGTGTGAAAATGAACTTTTGGGAAATAAGGGTTTTTGTCCATAACTTTGTTTTTCCTTAAAACGCCTTCAATCCAAACAGCATTTGAAAATTAAAATACTTTATATATAAAATACTTTTTGAAATGAAATGTCTCGAGATTGCAAATAAGTGTTTGCCCTGTTTATGATTTGTATCTATTGTGTTGGCCAGCTGTTCCAAAAACTAAATTGACAGAGCGGACGTGTGAGGTTTTGTGCCCTCTAAAATTAAGAAAATTGATAACAGAATGGATCATTCGGTTCCCTACATACGGCTGGACGGAGCTGATTCACGCGTCATGTTCCTAAACGGGCACCGTCGGTTGAGACTGGTTATCTCTTAACTGCCACGACTTATTTTCAGTCTTATATTTTGAATTGTTTCTTCATTTTTTTTTTAATTGTTCTCACATATAGAAGCAACAAGAATCCCAGGATTTTGTAATATATCTTGATTTAAAAGAGTGTCCTTGAAGTTTCTTGCACGTTCTTCTCCATAGAGATATACGTTTTGGAATGGGCAATTAGCTTCAACTTTATGACTAACAGACGGACTCTTTGACAATTCAAAAGTGCCTGTATGTGGTTTAATTGAAATTAATGCTTTGAGTTTGAACGAAGGCAATTGAAAGTGAAGTACTACAACACATGTAACACTGTTACTGGCTGGTAATTCCTAGAATTATCGCTCAATGTGGTTTTAAGCGGCATTACCACCACTTCTGTATTATCTCAACGAGATAAGCTCGGATTGGCAGCTGCTAATCCGATAACATGTTGACGTATCCTAAGCCACATTAGGTACATATATTATTATAGGAAAAACGTTTCTCGGTTTTGAAAGCTCATTAATTTAGTAGGTTGGTATACGGTCCGATTTGTCTGTCTATGAAGAATTTATTGTAAAACTCGTTTAAAAAGTTTGGTCTGCCTCGTTGGTCGCAAGCGCTACTGCTAAGCATCAGGTCCTGGGTTCAATTCCCGGGTCGGGCAAAGTTTTATTGAGTTTTTCCATCTACAATTGCTTAGCAGCAACCCGGAGTCTGAATTTGTGCCTGGTCGTTGGCATTAGGCTCGTCGCCTAATAGCTAGGTACATGGGACTTAAACATAATTGGCAAAATGTGGGTGTACTATCGGTACACTTCTGCCGAAACCTTCGGGGTATACAGGCGTGATGTTATGTTACTTCCAAAAATAAACTTTTTAGGAGGTTTAGTTAAAGAGTAACATTATGGAAATTATGAGCTATATTTAGAGCATAATGTTATAATAATAATAATAATCATTTTATTATCAGGCAACTGAGGCCCATAGATAAAATACACAAAATAATCTTATGCTATAATAAACTAATACATATTAAAAACCTTAAAGCTATGACTATACACGTAACGTTGTCGGCGTCGTGTTTCGCTGCGTGGTGTCGCGTAACCGTCCTCGGAAACGTCGATATACGACACCTTTCGGCCAAAAGTCCTCTTTCAGGCAGGTCTGTAGATGTTGGGTTGGAACTTGTACCACGAATGACTTAAAGTTGATGTTGTGGCGCGATTCCAACCTTTCCACCCTCAGAGTCCAGTTGGTCTTCACCTTCAAATACTGCACTACGTCCTCAGTTGTCGTGGAGTGATGCAGACGCGAAAGGTACAGCTGCGTCGTAGGCACAGCAGGGCGCAGTAACATGTTGGGTCCACTCGGTGCGGTGCCACACAGGTTGCGAGAAAAGGGCTTCTTTTTCTTCCTTTCTACTTTCGTGAAACCCTCCTCATCAACTTGGCTGGCTCTTGGCAAAGATGAATGAGAATGTTATTCAGGGCAATGCCAGAAATGTGCTAAAAAGCAAGGTCGAACATCTTTCTTATTGCTTGGCCAGACTGCAAACGCGGGCGCGGGGCGGGCGCGGCGCGGCGTACTCAAACTACATAGCTCGAGCTTTTTTCTAGTAAAAATAAGTCTTCTTCGTCCATATTATATTTTGACAAACACTGGACACGAAAACACTCAGAACGAAGCCGCACTCGGCTGCGGACAGGCAGATCGCGCGCATTCCCGCACCCGCGCCGCTTCCCGCCCCGCGCTGCCAGTCTGGCCAAGCACTCAGTGTAAAGGTAGGTTTGTAGTTTTCATTCTTAAATGGACTAACTTCAATATTGCCTAAGGTTTTACGTTCTGTTTTCAAGGCATACGATTTCTGATACCGTAGGTACTGAATTTGTTTACAAATCAAGACTTAACACAAAATAAGGGTAGGTAAGTAACATTTTTTGTAACCCTTGCAAATAGTCCTAAAAGGGTGCAGATGGGTCGCTGCGTGTAATTAATTACTTTTGATAAAAAGCAGTGAGCGGTGGTACCCAAGTGGTAACGGCCGCTACTTATGGCCGTAGGTTCGAACCCAGACAGGCACAGGCACTTTACATTGTGTATATTATCTCATCACCACTACTGTCAAAACGGTGAAGGAAAACGTCGTGAGAAAATCGAAATGTCTTTGAAGCAAAAATTTAACCCATGTGACATCTACCAACCCGCACTGGGCCCGCGTGGTCGAATACGGCTCACACCCTCTCACCGAGAGGAGGCCTGTGTTCCACCAGTGGGAACATTACAGGCTGATTATGCTAACAATTAAATAATAAATCGCTAATTTCCCAGTACTTGTTTTCGTTGTAAACACAATCCAATCACATCTGAATATTTAAAACATGTTTAACAAACCCTGCAAGTACCACACTGTAATCAATTTCAACTCTGGTCACCCAAGCGATAGAAATTAATGACGAAATTATTACAAATGTAGGCACAGCTGTTCATATCGTAAACAGAATAATCCACAACGGAAAACGGAAATTCACAGGTCAACGAATTTCTAATTATGTAGCGAACACTGATGTTTCCTGAATAACAAGCTTGGATATACAATGTGGAGATGAAAATATAAGAATAAATTTATCTGCGTATAACTAAAGCCATTCCCAGTCTGCATTCGAAAATTCAATTAAATATGTTTAATATTTTTGTCAGTGTATTTAGTCAAAGATTGGCATAACCAATAATAATAGTCGGCCCATTATATTTAGTTTGTTTGAAAAAATCACTTTTTAAATTCGTTGCTAGTATTTATTAAATTACGCATTATTATTGCCAGTGTTTTTATTTATTGTCGTTGTCTTGTCTCCACATTGTATAATGTGGTGAGTTTCAACCTAGTAAGTACCGGTAAACCGGGGTTACTTTGATCAATTTTTAAACTTTAATTGACTGTAATTTTTGAATGTGTGGTTCTAAAAAAATTATAAAAAAATGTAAGAATCGGTTTTTATAGTTCTCTCTGTAAAAGTAAAAAAAAAAATCAAAAAAATCGATTAGTTTTTCAGAAAAAAAAAAAAATAAAACAAAGTGGTAAAAGTTAAAATGATTCTGGGGTTACTTTGGAACCCCCCGTTTTTAACAGAGAATCTGAAAGTAGCCCCAATAAATCATTTTATCTGGTAAAAATCGGTATTGATAAAAAACTTACCTTTTTTGCATGAAACAACGTGTTATCACCAGCGCACCCGCAAAAAGGATTGTGACAGTTTACCAGTGTAGTCATCCGAAAAAAGAAACTACCAAAAGTTGTTCCGTTTTACGCAATTTGCAATTTTATGTCGATAAGAAGTTTCTATCAAATTAACCCCGTGATTCAAAGTAACCCCGGTTTACGGTACTCGTTATGTGTAACTCATCACCTGCCTAGCCTTTTCCCAACTATGTTAGGGTTGGCTTCCAGTCTAACCGGATGCAGCTGAATACCAGTATTTTACATAAAGCGACTGCCTATCTGATCTCCACAACTCAGTTATTGGGTAATACGATACCCCTTGGTAAGACTAGTTGTCTGTCTTTCGGGCTTCTGACTACCCGTAACGACTGTCACAGATCCACGAATGACAGCCGGGACCAACGGCTTAACGTGCTTTCCGAGGCACGGAGGGTCATGTGTACCTATAATTGATAATAATATCTAGTATTTACAAATACTAGCCTCTGCCCGCGAATTCGCACGCGTCAAATTTCTTGCTCCCCCGATCCACCGCGTCGCGCGTCGCATAGCCCGCCT
Organism: Amphipoea oculea; assembly: GCA_945859645.1. NCBI lineage: Eukaryota > Metazoa > Arthropoda > Insecta > Lepidoptera > Noctuidae > Amphipoea > Amphipoea oculea. The sequence goes on from OX243876.1 coordinate 12,503,058, forward strand.
GCTGTATTACTTCGTTTTCGCTTAGCGTTCTTTCTGACTTATTTTATTTTTGCTCGGCTCCTAAGGGCAGTACTGTGATGTTAAATAGCCTTAACCTTTGAATTGGGCTATCAATTGCAAAAAGTATTTCAAATCCGAGTGGTAGTTGCAGAGATTAACGCGTTCGAACAAACAAACTCTCGTGGTTTGTTATTTGTATAGATACTGCCTTTTAATTGTCAATGTGACCATTCCATGACTGATTTTTGAGGACGTAATAGTGGCTTTTACACAACAGTGAGACACGATATAGGATAACGAAAAAAAAGTGGCCTATTAGGTAAGTACCTATTAGCAATTACCAGCCTGTTAGGGATCTATGACAGGGCAATCATTGTCTAGAGCAGGGTAAAAACACCTTTTATTATTGAGAAAGGACGATCATTCTACAGAATACCTTTTAAATTAAAAAAGAGTGGCTAGACAGAGTACCTACTTAATAAATAAAAGAGCATCGGAGAAATATTTTCAAGATCAAATGAAATAGGTTGAAACGAAAAGCGTTTTCAAGAATATGTTCTAAGTACCCAATTATTTTCAGAAACATCAATTTTCATGGTCCCCCCTAGCCCGCCTTACCCCTGGACCCCCACCCCAAACACTGGGCCTGGATCCTAGCTATCTAACTATCTTTGTTGATTTCCAAATACCTTTGATATGTTCCAAATATGAACGCTGACTACTAACATCAGTCCGGATACAAAGCTTTACGCACCGAGCGAGAACGCAGGCATTCCGATTTACCGTGTGATCGGTCATCCATCGACCGGGATGTATCAACTACAGCCCAACCGTACCACCCAATCCAGCCATTTACTCGTAAGCCAAAACGAACCCTCTCTAACTGCCGATCAATCACGTTTTACGTCTATTTAAATGTACACGTGAATAAATATTTCGTGTCACGGAAACGCTATTTATTAACCCTTGAATTCCCCGCCAACGCGGTCCAAGTTTTCCTTTTGCCTCGGCCTCGGATGTTGACTAACTAATCGGGCACCTTGCCTCAACACCACTTTGTGATGTCGGCCTCACACTAACTATTTTAGCATAGCGTTGGCTCGCTGCTGAACTAGTGCAAACTCTGCCTAACCGAGCCTAACTACGTGTTCCGTGTGTTAGATTTAGGCGTAGTTTTTAAAAACAGGATGAACCTCTCATTTTTCTGCGTAAGTGTAAATGTCTCGGGTCGAGTTATGCGGCTCACGCGCTGCTTGGGCGTCGGATCACGTTTCGTAAAGGGGTGAGGCCATGAATTCACCGAATTCCCATAATAGCCGTCATCAGAACGTCAGCTATCCAAGCACCCACTGACTGATCACTTCATTATCGTTCGTCCGTGTGTATATATAGAAACAGCATGTTTTAACGACATGACCGTACTTGAACTTGTATTTAAAGCTCAATAAAAAAAAATCTCAATAAGCGATTGAGAATGACCTATTTGCGTTTGTGACTGCTGAGGGAGTCATAATAATGGCTGCGATAAAAAATAAGCGAATAAGTTTATGTAATGATTATGTAAGTACATAACTCTCGACCTTTATCATTCTGAATATCAAAATCTTGTGCTCGTAACTGTAAACGTCTACGAATAAATTGGATCATTTTAAAATAATGGAGCATCAAGTTACACCATCTTGATGTAATAAATAGTCACTTCAACTATTTTAATTTGTGTTTATCGTAGTTATAACTATTATATTATTTAGGTAAGTACTGTAGAGACTATAGCCTATTTGGTGCTTACATGCAACCTCCGCGAATCAGTTAATAGTTATTGGCATGAAATACGAGACAAACATGTAGTTAGTTTAAGATTAGAAGAGCTTAGGCGTCAGATTTGGCTAACAAGCTAAATGAAAAAGATGTAAAATACGTAGAATGATTTCTAGCCCGAATTTTCATTGAAAATTTGTAATAAACTGTGGTTTAATTGATTCCTCCCGGTACCCTGACGCTCGCAGAGAGCTTCACAGTACTATAGGAATTAAATCAAAATCCCTTTTATATTTGTTTAGGATGTATTTTAAGAGACTTTTATCCTATTATATATATAATTATAATCTTCGACTTATTTTATTACGTCAAACCTATGACTCTCATATGACATCCGCTTGAATGTTCGAAAGGAACTTTATAAAAATATAAGCAGCGGCCTGACCCGCAAGGAGGTCAGTAACCCTCAAAGAAGTCTCTACATCAGCTACGCCCACCTTAGAATAAAAGTATGGGCATAGCCGGAGACTTTTATTCACACCATTCGAATATCCAAACCCTATCTACCTATCCTATTGTATATTGACCTAAATCCGAGGAACAAATTTACATGATGAGGTCCGTCTCTTGCAAAAGTAAGCTTAAGTCAGGACGTACGAATCGCGAATCCAACACCACGTTAAGTGTCAAGCAAATTATCATCTATATGTGCCAATACGCACCCATACAAACTAACGTCGTCATGCTTAAACCTAGTCGTGTCAAAACCTCGGTAAAAGGCGCGACGCGGCCTCCTAATAATAACACTTGATGTGAAAGTTCACATCGACCTAGAAGAGGCTTAAGAAAATTAACCGATCTTAGCATCAGATTCTTTTAACTCCATCGGACGGGATTGAGCCAGAGGGAGGGAAAAGTTTAAGAGGCCAGGGTTCAATAAAAAACTAATATATTATGCTCGTACTCCAGAAAAAAAACTTTAAAGTCCTACTACGTTCTCTAAAATTCTAATATCATTAAATATCAGTCAATACTGATGCAACTGTGGGTCCTCAAACACAAGTTGAACCAAAAGTGTCAACCAAACACACTTTGCAAGGGTTATACCCCTGTTAGCAAAGTCGGTGACAACTTATGCTGAGTGTCTATCACCCCCCCTTCTATAGGAGTGACCACAGTTATAACAACAACTATCCTCCTATAACTCGCGTCATTAAATACTGGAGTACTCGCACGTTCTCCCTACTTGTAATCACGTTGAAATCGACAATCTATTCAGGCCTCCCTTTGGCCCGTTGCAGGTGTGAGGTCGCACCTCACAGCCCTCTGGGAGGTGGGATACCTCACACTCTCCCGGCCGCGTCCGATGTATTTTCTCACAGCATATGTAACACACAAATGGACACATATTAATAAATTGTAACAATTATACAAACAAAAATAATGCACTAAAATATGATGTTTACATTCAAGTGACATATTTACATTACATGACAAGATACATGACAATTAAAAAAAACAACAACTATTAACATACTAATATGAAAAGGTTTTAATTAAATAATCTGACTTAAAAAGGTTTCTATCTCTAAACTTCCTTTTTCTGAATTTATATTTTAAAATCGAAAACTTTTTTATAAAATGATGCTTGTTTACAAAAAATGTTTTTATAAAATTATCAATGATTAAAAAACTTTTTTGAAATAATATTTTAGTTTTCGCTTTTTTAATTAATGGGATTCTTTTCTTCTTTCGTGCTTTTCTTTTATTGTTTGCAGCACATTGTGAATAAAACTTATCAAAATTGGGGACAACTACATGAAATTTTATAAAAACACTAGAATGAAAGTCTACAACATCCTCCATAGGAAAGCTAAATGAGTTTATCAACTGTGCGGAGTTGTTCGACGATATATCTTCATCTCTGACCGCATCTAAGTTCATATCATCCACAACTAACTTAACATTACTATCCACCTTGTTAATATCACTCATATCGATGATGAGACAAGAGTTCTCCTTAGTTTCGGAAACATCGACGTGATCTTTCTCCTCTAACTCAGAAGAATCGACGAGATCATCGTCCTTTATTTCGGAAAAATCGAAATGTCTATTCTCCTTTATGTCGGACACATCGACGTGGTCATCCTCCCCTAATTCGGAAGAATCGATCGAAACATAATCCTCATCAAAATGATCAGCAGCGATGTTAATTTTATTTATTCCCACATCGCGATCATCGTGCTCATTCTGTGGCTCTGAAACATTGCTAATTACGTTAATAAATGGATTAGACAGACCCGATTCAGACAGATCTTGTGCTACCTCGACTACTTGCACCTTATTAATTCTTTTGTCTCTGTGACATCTGCATGGAAGCTCTTCCCATAACACTTCACATATCTCATCAAATGACATGTCGTCATAGTATTTCCACTTATGAACTGCTAGGGCAGCACCCTCAAGATATGCGCTTAATATGAGCGCCCAGTCGCTCTCACGCCATTTATTATAGGCGGCAACAACTTCAAATCGCCTCAGAAAGTCTTCCAGGCATACACCGTCCATGCCCGCAAAAACTTGAGCCATCTTACTCTTTTTATATTAAAAAATACATATAGCCACTTAGCTTTTTCTCCTGGCGACGTTTCTTCGCGTCTCTTTTCTTATACTCACTATCCTTTCCCTCACTTGGCATGCGAGAGGTATTTCACTCGCTTATTTCACTTCTATGAGTGCACTCTCATATGACATCTGCTTGAATGTTCGAAAGGAACTTTATAAAAATATAAGCAGCGGCCTGACCCGCAAGGAGGTCAGTAACCCTCAAAGAAGTCTCTACAGTACTTAGTTTTAAAATCGATCTCCTTATTTACTTAATTAAGAGAGCTGTTAAGAATCGATAACTAGAACTAGATGGTACTAGACCTATCTAGGTTAAAAGTATCTCAATAATATGGGTATTAGGTAACTACTTGCCGCGAACCACTCGGAACAAAAAATCGGGAGTATAAACCATTGTAGCGTAATCCATCAAACTTTGGTTTTATTATTTCCCATTTAATTTTTTTTAAAGCAATAGGCAAACTCGACGTTGCCAAGTCATTACAGGATTTGCAAGAAGTTGATGCGTTGCCAACTTTAGAAGCAAAGTCAACTCCCACGTGTCTGTAATTTCTTCAAAATGCATCATACACAACGTGGTATTGAAAGAAAAATGCATGGTAGTACAGACGCCAGCACATCAAGCTACTACAATCTGTCAAATTCCTTTAATAGTTTATCAACTATATCTTTAAAATAGAAGTTTGAAAGTTGATTGAGAAAATTTGACAGTTTTGGGTAGTTTGATGTGCTGGCGTCTGTATATTTCCAAAAGAGTAAACCTATTTCAGATTAGCTTTTGCCCGCAGCTTCGCCCGCGTCGATGTCGGGAAATATCCCCTGGAAAAGGACACACCACAATTAAAAGTAGGTACCGTATGTGTAAATCCAGGTTATAAACTATCTGTGTGCTTATTTTCATCCCAATCCGTTTAGCCGTTTTAGCGCCATTCCGGAATATACGTCCAGACAAACGGACAAAAAATTGTTTCTATTTTGTTATATGTATAATATATAATATAATACGTTTCATCATCTTCTGCCTAGCCCTTTGCCAACTATGTTGGGGTCGGTTTCCAGACTAATCGGATGCAGCTGAATACCAGTATTTTACATGGAGCGACTGCCTATCTAGCAACCCAGTTACTAGGTAAACACGATCCTCCCTTGGTAAGACTGGTTGTCAGACTTTCGGGCCTCTAACGACCCGTAATGACTGTCAAAGATGCACGAATGACAGCCGGCATCAAGAGGCACGGAGGATCTTGGTATGTAGTAATGGTCACCCATCCACGGACCAATCGCGGCAAGCGTAGCTTAACCTGATCGATCGTCCTGTGCGGCTGTTATTACTTAGCCACAAGCCCTAATAATATATTTTTATTTTAAATTTATTTTCTTGCTTCATCGATAAATTAGTAAAATGCTAAAATGTGATGCGGTTACAGCGTTAATCGGGCGGACTGAGCCGACCAACTGATGGATCACCGCAGGCACTGTACTCACGATCAATCATTCGCTCGTTCCCGGGGCCCGCGACCGAATTTGCTTTAGTGCTCGTCTGTAGGCAACCTATCAAGTAATAACCCAATCATGATGCATAATCTGAGTAAATGTTTGCTAAGATCCTAGATCGCAATTTCATCTTAATTTCTTAACAAACAAAAAACAATAAACATTTTGTTTTTATATTTTTCTTGAAATTTGGACATAAAAGTGGTTTAACACGACCTGAATATACTGTTCTATATCGGTCGAGTAACACAGTCGTATTACTATCTGAATGTGCAAGCGACTTAATTAAAAATATTCAATTTCGAAACACTCTAAAAATTATGACAAGCGAAAACCTGATAGTTAAATAAGATAAATACAAGGAAATTGTGAAGGAATCTGGGCCGTGAGTGTTCTGACGAAAAATTGGACGGAATGTGTAACCCCGGATTGCTACAACTTTGTACCGCAGCGTGCTTCTTCATTGTGTCAAGTTTGTGTTATAATTAGTTTTTTGTGTTTAGATCAAAGAATGATTTGTTTAAAAATGATTCAGTTTTCTCAGATACCTATTTACGTGCTGTTACAAAACAAAAATAAAAATAATAGTCCAAACTCAGCGGAGACTAGCCAGGAGATATTATAGTTCACAAGTGTTTGCACAGACACATGGCAGGTGCACTGACCCTTTCCTCATTCTCATAGTCCGATGGGACGGCAATCCGACACGAGCGGAGAGAGATCTAACGCAGGACGTTCAGATCTCCCTTCGCTCGTGTCGTACCCCCGTGCCCCGGCACGAGGGTATCACATCGCCAACTTTCAAACTCCGGGCTGTTACGCCTGTTACTGAGAAAGTCCCTTATTTATTTTTATTATTTATTTCTTTAATTTAAACGGTTTAAAACCAATTATAAAAAAATTAAGACACAGTTTGTATAAGTATACACATAAAAGATAAATCATAAAATCATAAAGTAAAAAGTTAACTACACTTTCATAAATTCCTCTTACAGTACTTCCGACAAGCCGACATTGTGCTGGCGAATGGGTAACCATTTTAGAAGCAGCCGGTGCTCGGATTACATGGTCATACTTACGAAGATTGAAAACGAATTGAATGCAGTTATTGAGAAGACAGTCAAGTTTATTGAGGAGATCTGCATTCAGGTCATAGTAACACACATGACCATAGTCAATTATGGGAAATATCAGGGACTGTACAAGCATTGCCTTTATGTGTGAAGGGAGAAAGTTTTTCAACCGATAGAGCGATCATATTCACAATTAGGTGAAGTACTTTAGAATGTAAACCAAGTACAATACCGAAAGATCTGTAACCAGCCGAGATTGGATTTATTAATTTATACCGTAGAATGTAGATGGTCTTAAGTAAACTAAGTGTTTGCATATTCATTCATATCGGTGACTGGCCCTTCAAGACAAAGTTGCAAAATACGAATCTTATAGACAGTCACCAATATGAGAAAGTTCTGAGGCAGTCTGTAGTTTGTCTCATTTTAATTGTATTAGTAGTATAAGCAGTACCTGAATGGAATCTAATATTGTGGATAAAGATTAAAACAAATGGCTTAGTTAATTTTCAAAATCAAAACAAAAAAAAAATCCCGAAAACAACTCCCAAAAACCAAAAAAGGCGAAAAATAAAAAGAGCATTTAAATCACTCTAAGCGCCGTTATAGAACGCGCCATTGATTTTTATATAACTCATTGATTTCGTGTTTCAAGCGGGGTTATACTTACCTACCTTCATAGATGCAAATGTTCGCATGAGTACAGTTATAAATTTTACGATTTCTCGAACTCCGTGACGACGTTCGATCAGGGTAATGTTTATTTGAATAACATTCAAGTCCGTCGCCGTTTACGAGGGCAGGCCATGTAATATATTTTCATTATGTACCATTTATTCGTGGGCTGCCGATATTGACTCTTTATATGCTTACCTTCAATTTTAACACCGTTCCGAAGGGAGGTGAATGTACGGATTTTTCATTATATTTACATAACGTTTTTACAGATCACCTTTACATATTTATAAACATACTTCTATGTTGTACAAGCCATTGTGGACCACAGACGATTTTAAAATTTTATTTGTTCAGTTCTTGAAAATAAAAAGATACGCTCAGAACATATAATAACTTGCGTTATGTAACTATACAGACGCTATACAACGACATAGGCCTCTCCCAGGCTGCGCCACAACACCCTGTCCTCCACTTTCCGCATCCAGTCCGTCCCAGCCACCTTCTTTAGGTCGTCCGTCCAACTAGCTGGGGGGCGTCCCACACTACGCTTGCCGATACGCGATCTCCACTCCAGGACTTGTCTGCTCCACCAGCCATCGGTCCTTCGACAAACATGGCCAGCCCACTGCCACTTCAGTTTGCTTACTCTGCAAGCTATGTCGGTAACTCCGGTTCTTTTTAGGATAATTTTATTCCTGATTTTATCCTTCAAAGAGTAGTGATTAGCGACTGTTTAGCCCTATATTTTTGACGTTTAAACGTCACTTATCTTTAATCATTATTCAACCCAAGTGTCTATTAAAATATTTGTTTTAGTTTCTCATCGATTTTCTTTTTGCAGGATTTGATGGTTATTAGAAGCAACATTATCAGTTGGAGTAAATAATTCGGGCTCATTTATTATACCATGAACAGTTTTAGCTCTTCCTTATCGTTTTGTTTTGCATTTCCTTCATCTTATAAAACTCAACCAGGATCGACCTAAAAACTATTTCTAAATAGATTCAAATGAACCATTCTCGATAATTATAACAAGTAAATAAAACTTAAATAGATGAAGCTTTACATGTTAACAAAGTTAATTTGCTCAGTAGCTTGCACGTTAACTTTGTTTGCCCATTTTCCTTGCACGTCAGTGTAATCCTAGCGGGTTCTGCGACCACGGAATTAGTTTGTTTATTGGTTCATTGTGACCGGATCTAGGTTTCGTTTCGCACCAAATCTAGCACTAACTATCTTTGAACTAAATTGTGTCATGTGTGTAATGACGTCAAACCACGGAAACAGGTTATCTCCGTTTGTGTTGTTCAACAATTTTTCTTTTGTTTCCTTTTTTCCTGAATCGGTCTCAGTTTCTGACCTCAGAGACTATTGTGATATTAAAAAAATCTGTTTGTAGGTTTTTTTCATAAAAGACATACACTCTATGAGACAGCAAACTAGTTCTCTTTTTTAAACTAGTATGCCATGATGACGACGTAAATAATAATTTATCACGTACCTACCAACCAAACAACTTAAACATGTTGAAGCGAAATAAAAAAAAAAAAACTTTACCACTTAAACACGTATAATTTTCTTATAATAAAGAGTGCATCCAAAAAAAAAAAATGTTAAAAATCTAATATCATAAAAACCAACAGTTGCGGAACAGGTAAAATGGCCAAAATGTAATGGGAATACAACAAAACTTAAAGTATCTTGGATGGTAAAATCTTTGTTACGCTGGTTTACGAACCAGCGAATCGATTGCAATAGGTTTTTATTTCGTTCCACTAAATTACTCCGGTTAAAAAAAATAATTATATCTCATAAAGATTACCTAAGTTGTCCCGATTAAAAAGAACAGTCATGATTAAAGCAAAACTAACATTAAAGTAATAAATTCTTAAGTGTTAATGGTAATAATAAGTAAAGGTAGTAGTTTCCTGGACTCTGGCGAACCGTGGTCTCGAAGTACAGCAGACCTCGACGGAACCGCAGGTGAAACGACGATCTTGTGTCGTGGACCATAAAGGGCATAAGGTCTTGAAGTTCAGAGACTTTAAGCGGCACAACTCAAAAACAACAGAACCGCAAGCCTGGTAGATAGTCCGGTACCCGGAAAAGGGCCGGAAGCAGCACCTTTTTAACTGGTTCTACACAAGCACCCTAATTGCGTAACGCACTATCAATCATAATATGAATCACTTTGAAGGATATTGCTAATCCATTGCTTCATATGTTCGAAAAATATGTTGGCTCAACAACGTAAATAATGCAATGAATGTTGTTGAACTGTCGTTTTTTTAGTGTTCGATGACTGTCAAAATGAAACCCATTGCTACTGATTATAAGTGTGTTACGCAATTATTCCACAGATTCGAAGAATAACGGGGACAAATTTTGTGGTGATTTCAATTACTGTTAAACGATTGCGGCAATTTGATATATTATAGACCGTACCACCATATTATTACCGTAATATCACCAAATTGAAAACAAAAAAATCCGTAACGGATTTTTTTTATATCAATAGCTATATGTTTTTGCTTTTCACGTCAAAATTCGAAGATTTCTGTTTAAAAAGATTAATGACCAGACATATTATTTAGAACTGCATTGTGCATGAATTTTGCTCAAACCACTATTTCGTGAAATTACTTGAACAGAATGGTATCGAATATTAGTTTATCTTGACATTAATATTCCAATCTCAGTACAATGTAAATACCATGTTGTACATACATAGCGATCGATCAGCGATACATACGTTTGTCAGCACGATATCGCGTGCAGTATCTTGACAACCACAAATATGAGACTTTGACTTTGAAAGTACAATGAGAACATGTCTACATGGACGTCCATTTTCTAAACAGTATAGGGCTGAGTGTTCATTGAATACGAATTTGAACGAAATGGAATCGATATGTATTGAACAGGCTGTGTTTTCAGATATGATCGAATGATATGCTTGAAGGAAATAAGAGATCCGTATGACGTGTATGTTACAGCCGTTTTTTCCGCCGAGCCTGGAAGTATAATTTTGGGTATTGGCTTGTTTTTTCACGATAAAATAATACGAAACTCGTACACAATATTATACTAAGTCTCAAGTATTTGATGGTTTTTAAATGTTTCTAAATATTCTGATGGCACAATCTCGTTTCTAATGTTCCTAAAGCTATGGCCACAATAGACGGCGAGAATGAAATAATTTCACGCCGAGGCGAATTCGTGTCGCGGCCACTTGCTTAAGATAAAGGGGTTTGTTGCGGTCATGTAGCCGCTGCGGCATCTTATCTGTGTGGCCACTCCCTAATTGTTGTACACATTAATTTATAATTATTATATCGATCTTGAGGACACATTTGAAGGTAAATAAATGCAAGGAGACTCGTAATGGTCGGGTTAATGTTGTAAATGTGCGTAATTATGCACGATATTTAATGCTTTATGGCTATGTGGTCTTTCGTAGCAATTAGCGGTGTTATTAGTACCTGCTTTAAAGTTTGATTAAGTGTTATGGTATCTATAAAATGGAATGTTATTATTACAGTCATTTTATGACCTAATTTAGGTAGTTAACGAAACATTAATTAATTTTACTGTTGAGATTAGGTTAACTTCGGTTTATGACAGTTTCTGGTAAGACCTAGTAAGATTATAGTGATTTTAATAGCTTATATCACCTACTTGAGAGCAGTGGTGGTCCAGTGGTAACGGCCCTGACTTACTTGTCGTAGGTCGTGGGTTCGAACCCAGACAGGCACAGGCGCTTTACTTTGTGTGATTTAGTTCATCACCACTGCTCTCAAAACGGGGAAGGAAATCATCGTAAGGAAACCGGCATGTCCTAGAACCAAAAAAATCGAACATGTCATCTATCAACCAGACTGGGCCCGCGTGGTATATTATAGCCCAGTGCCTCTTGAAGAGAGGAGGCCTGTGTCCCAGCAGTGGGAATATTATAGGCTGATTATGCATCACCTACCTACTACATGGAAAAGTATTTGTGAAACATCTGGTTTTCAGTGCCAGTAAAGCAGCCACATTATACTTGAGTATTTTTGTTGTAACGATACAAAATAATCTAAGTTGATAATGTAAAAAGTTGGATAACTCGTTGTGTAGCAGACGAAAAGCAATTTTGCGGACACGTTGCCTATTTATACACTCATCCATATAAATACTAATAATATACATATACCGGCTCACTTTTTTACCTGTACACTTTTTTCTGGACAAAAACAGGGTATAAAAGGTGAACGGAGTAAAAGCCTAAGTGCACAGAAATCTCATTTTTTTCACAAAATATAAATCATCTTTTATACCCTGTTTTTGCCCCGCGGGCAAAAGCGAAAAGTAATAATACGAGTATTACAATGCGAAAGTAACTTTGCCTGTAAGTAGATCTGTTACCTTTCCACCTTAACAGTGGTTTAAATGATGTAATTTGGCACAAATGTAGAACTATGGCCTGGGTTAGGTCATGGGATACTTATTATACTGGTACTACGTTCCTATAAGATAATTTCTAACCACGGGGGAAGCCACGGGCAAAAGTTAGTGCTATAAATATATCTGACTTTTTCCTTTTTAGTTAATATCTGAAAATGCGCACTCACAGAACTGGTGGGTCCTAAACGCTATATCGTTGGTGTGCCGTGCTTAATAAATAATAATAACGATAACCACCAAGCTTGGCTAATTACCAATCAAGCACCGCGCGTCGCCTATTGGCGACGAAACAATAGAAAATCAATTGTGTCTCATTAGCGGAGCTCGACAGATTAAGATATGTGCAGTAATGGTGTTGTAAACCCATAAGAGTATATAATTATATTAATATATAATACCCATCCTCTTAGACATATTTTCTTATTGTTTTTCTTTGTAAATTCTTTTGCAAGAATGAAATTACATAAATGAAATTATTCATCTGCCTACGGTGACATTATATGAACATTAAATAAGCAAAAAAAACAAAAATGTTGCCTTTTGTCCCACCAAAAAAGAAGCCACATGACGAAATTCACTTTTATTTCAAGTTACTTAAAGCAACTAAGTAATATCTAACTTAATATATTTTCTAATGAAGTTGATATAGAGAGAATAATGCCACAGGGACGAGCAGTAAGACAAATATCGTGCATTACTCCCTGGTCGATAAGAGCGACGTTTCGACATTCATATCTGATAGTGTGGGAGATGTATGAACTCCACATTTATAGGATAGAGGAGGGCAGAACGTACTGAATTTATTAGAGCGCCGGAAAGACACGTTTTGGCGTTTATGTCTGCATGTACCATTATGTAAGTACATTAATACTTACTACCTAATCTAGCACTTAGGCAGAAGTACTTGAAGTTATAAAGAAGTGGTTAAAGTTTTATAGAACAGAATACTCTTTATTATGAACACCACAAATGTTACAGATATAAATGTAGAAATTTAACAAGGTGTCTTATCGCTAAAAGCGATCTTTTATGAGGCCTATCACAAAATTGCGTTCTGTCAGATTAGGTATCTTGTAGTACGGCGACAACGCGCTCGGCGTGGCGCTACGAGTTCGCGACACTGTACTGTCCGGAATTAGCGCGGACTTCCTATCGTATGTATATGGTATTTATCTATCTTGTATATGCTATCAATATAGCTAAGTACAACATAAATTGTATGTAACCATAGCTAAGACTATAAACTAATACCATACATGTAACCGTAACGCATATATTCATGCTTTCCAAATTCGCATCCAAGGTCTGACCGCTCTTAAGACATACGGACAGGGTGGATCTAGGGCGTAGTGAATGGCCGGGGATTCGCTAGATCAATGGGGTTTAACCTCAATTTATTGGTCAAAACGGTCCAGAGAGGCAGACTGGTGTCAAATTAATCGCCTTCAATATTGCCCATAATTCTGAGCATTATTAGATATAGTTGGACTTCATATACTGAATTTAGGGAACTTATCGGTTTTGCGGGTACTCGAAATGTTTTTATTTCACTTTTATTGTGTCGTTTACTTTTAAGCATTGTTTTATTGTAAAGTTAATTATGTTTAAGGTACTTTCTTCAGGATTACCTGAAGGGTAGGGTAGGTGGGTACCCTTACTTACGTACCCTTTAAACGGAATACTTCCATATTTTAACGACTTTCCATTACCAACGTCAATCACGTTTTAACATGCATTCGTACACGGATTTTTGACATAAATTATAATTTAAGTACTTTCTTACTCATAAAAAAAAACTTTTATAGGGTCAAGAAAGTAAGCTCGCCTTATTTAAATGAAAATGGCATTTATATGTAAAAAATAAGCGTCATTCTAACAAAAAATATTGGATTGATTTGGCATGTTAAAACCTTGGTCAGTAATGCTGATAAATTACGCATGTCATTTCAAAGAGAGTGTCTTGAAGAGACTACTCAAGCTACTAAAATCTGTCAAATTTCTTGAATAGATTTTCAACTATATCGCTAAAGCATACGGTTCAAAGTTGATTGGGAAAATTTGTCAGTTTCGGGTAGCTTGATGTGCTGGCGTCTGTACAGTAGACAGTATGTCGGTGGTAACACTTTGACCTTGAGCTGGCCTAGCGTAGTACGGAGTTTCAATAGAATACGAGGCCAGCACCCTAATTGCGTAACATACTATCAATCTCATCTGAATAATTTTGAAGGAAATTTATTGCTAATCCATTGCTTCATATGTTCGAAAAATTTGTCTGCTCAACAACGTAAATAACGCAATGAATGTCGTTGAACTGTCAAAATAAAAGCCATTGCTACTGATAGTGTGTTATGCAATTACTCTTGTTTTGTTACTACTGATGAGTGGCCTACTGGACAACGATCCTTTACAGACAATTTTGTCAATTAAACTGGCATACTAGCTGAAATGACGCGGCAGAAATTTAGCGTGCTTCACTTGGTTTAAATAGCAAATACGAAAAACCCTAAAAAGAAGCTACAAAGAATGATCTCTTCTACTTCGTGTCTCTGACACGACAGGTATTTAAATTTTTTTGGCTTAAAACTTCGCCACTAACTTCCACGGCGTTATCGGTTGCAGAGGTCACTTTGGCTGCATGTTTTGGGGCACAAAGGGCAGGAAAGGAGGTGGCTCATAGTTTGTAACACAGCTCCACATCCACACCCTGCTACCGTTCTGCCGAGGTGGCCCCACTTTACGAGGCCAAAGTGTGATTGAAGTACTCGTAAATAAGCAAACAATGGGACTTCACTTATCGAATTTGCATTTTAAAGTATGCACTTTATCAAGTATACTTCACCGAATAATGAGTGTAAATGAATGGATCGTATGTCTGTAATTACGTGTTAAAGTATCAACATTGTGGTCACGCTCGGTGATCGATACACGAAACTGTATGCGGTGAGAAACTCCCAGAATTTCTCGTTTTAATTCAACCGTGTATTCCAATTGCGGTGCGTTAGTTTACAAATATTTTCATCACACCTAAATCCACTTTAATTAGTGGTTTTTATACAATAATAGTAGATATTTGAATTTATTTATGAGTCATAGATTCTTAATTTAAGGAAAAAGTAAACATACCTACGTTTATGACTGTAGGACCTGGTAGATGTACCAGAAGGATAATTCCCGTACCTAATTAAAAACGTTCAAAATCTAGTCGCAATCTCATCTAAGTGACAATCAATGTCAAAAACTTGCCAAAAATGTAGGCAATTCAGAGGTATTTTTGACAGATTGAGAGTGAGACCAGAGGGGCAATTCTCGTAATTTTAAAAATGTTCACAGTCACAGTTTGACAGATTGAGACTGAGATTAGAGGGCTGATCTCAGTCTCAATCTGTCAAAATAACCTCTAATTTCCCTACATTTTGACATTTGTTTGTTGCTGAGATGAGACTGCGACTAGATTTTGAACGTTTTAAATTACGGGAATTGCCCTTCAGACTGTGAACGTTCTTAAAATTTACGAGAATTGCCCCTCTGAAGTAAACGAAGCAAAATAAGTATGTGAGGATGTGGCTCGTAGGCACGTGCACGTAGCAGGTGGCTATCTATAGTTTCTGGCTGTCCACATTGGAAATATACGTGAGTTTATGTTATGTATGACTTTCTCAACCTAAATAAACGATTACCGAAGAGGAAATCGGATGTTGAAGAAAGTAACATTCTACTTATTCTTTATTCCCTATTCCGTACGGTGGTATAATCAATGTGATTTCACAAAAGAAACCTTCAGAATTATTTAAGGAATTTCCCGTCTCCTCTGGGGTCTACTTAATCTGTGGCTATTTGAAGAACGCCCATCGCTCTCCCGTGACCCGGCCACGTCCCTCTAAGATAAATGCACCTATCATTAGTTATTCAACCTAAAGATATTATACTAGCGCCGAGTGATTATGGACGTAATATTTCGTCGCTGATCCTAATATTTATTAGACGAATTTTCGCAAAATATTACGAGAAAGAACAAAATTTTACTTGTTCATTAAAATGATTTATTGTGAGCTACAGTGTGTATGTAGCTGTGGTTAATAATTGTGTACAATTAATTTATATTTCAGGTTTTATTAAATTATGAAGAACACGCTATGTGTATGGTGGACGGCGAAGGACGGTTCCATTTAGTTTTTCTTTGATGTAATCAAAGAGCAGGGCCTTGGGGTCCGAGTGCTCATCGAGTATTTCGGAATAACACCAAGCGATTGATCGATTCTTCACGAGACATGAGAGCTGGCCTCTTTAGTCCAAAGAATTTGTCCATTGCCATCTAACATGGCTGCTAGCCTTTTGGGCACTTATCCCATTGACAGCGCTGCGGACGATTTTCTTGATGCCGAACGAGCTCTTCCCTTTTTTATTATACTTGTACATAATGTATATATTTTAATATTGTAATTAAGGTTTGTTAACAAGTGTATGAAAATATGTATTATGAGACTGATCTGAAAATAATGCAACTGCGAAACCTGAGTTCGGGGCCGGTCTCTGATTATAAAATAGGTTCCTTCCTTTCTTCTCACGGTAGGTACTACTACCCATATGTAATCTCCAATGTTAGTCTCCATATAACCCACTTGATTCGTGACCAAAACGGAGTTCAAAGCCCATGTTACCGCTATAACAGCATCTGCTGCGGTAAGTGGTCGAATGTAGTCATTATTATTAATCTTTATTCATTCAGACTACAATGAGGTCTACAGAGTTAGTAACAAAATAGCTTAGCCTATGTTAGTACTTAATTAAACAAAAAACCGTTTAGTCCACTCTCGACCCCTCGCCCCCTAATAATTAATGTGTCCACTGGACCCCTAACTATAGTTTACTCTCGACCCCTAAGGGTCGAGAGTGGATTTTATTTTCCAGCCAAGTTTTAGTTTCCTCTCGACCCCCAAAGTACAGTTACGATGATAAATCATCAGTCTACCCTATAGTTGCATACTATTTAACTAAAATACCCTTTTATAATACTTTTTAGTAGTTATCAAGCGATTAGTGCATGCACAAGTTATATTCGCAAACATGTCCGATATACCGAATACAAGTGATAATAAGGCGCATTTAAAATTTATAACTTCCCAGAGAGGAGGACGTTTACTACTTCTGGAAGGTCATCAATACCATCTCAAGAAAATGTATAAAAACGGAACATCATATTGGCGGTGTATTAATAAGCCTACATGCCACGGAACTGTAACAATATTAGAAGTGGACAGTAAAGTTTTAAAATCAACTGTGCATTTATGTCAAGTGAATAGTGCCAAAAATAAAGTGCAACACATCATGTCACTTTGTAAAGAACAAGTGTCAAAAGATTTTAAACAGACTGTACCATCTATATACTATGATATTGTGGTTGCGCTAAAGGACTCCGAGCCAAATGTCATCAAAGAATTACCACCATATAAAAATGTAAAATCAGGGCTTTACAAACAAAGGAATAAAGCTGCAGGCGTAAAAAAGAGTTGCTATTCGGCCGCCAACGAAGTAGAAGTGCCTAAAATATTTGAGAACTTTTTATTATTTGACTATAACTAATAGATCTGAGAGAATATTGGCATTCGCAAGTAGTAAAGGCAAGCAAATGATGTGCAGTGTAGATCATTTTTTTTGTGATGGAACATTCAAAGTTTGCCCCCGTCCTTTTCTACAACTATATTCGATTCATGGCGACATTGGGAGCTCAGAGGAAAATACCAATATTGTACCCTTAGTTTATGCCCTCTTAGGAAGTAAAAAGCAAGCTACATACAACTTATTATTCAGTCTAATAAAAAAAGTGTTGCCTGATTGGAAGCCAAAAAAATTCACAGTTGATTTTGAAAGTGGACCCATGTTAGCATTAGAAAAAACTGTTCCAGAGATACAAATAAAAGATTGTTTTTATCATTTCAACAGGGCTGTTTGGAGAAAAGCGAATGCTTTAAATTTAACAAAAAAAAAAAAAATACGCGGAAACATGTAGCTTTATGTACAGTTTTGGCATATCTTCCTCAAGAAGAAATAGATAATGGATTTCTTTATATCATGGAAGACAGCCCAGATGAACAGTGTGTGAAAGAATTTAATGATTATTTCGTACAACAGTGGTTTGAAAACCGACTTATGAAAAATAAATGGTGTTGTTATGGTGAACGACATCACACCACTAATAAACTGGAAGGTTGGCATGCTATGCTAAATAGAAAATTAGCAAAAACCACCAACATTATACAATTTTTGAAAATTATAGAAGATGATTCCAATTATCAAAAAGTTGTTAAGATGATATCTTCAACACAATCTAAACGAAGATCAGACGATATTGACAACGACAAACGCATCAGTTATATTCTGAATAAGTTTGTTAATAAAGAAATACCAGTTAGTCTTTGTTTAGATAAATTAAGTCCGTTTATTTATTAAGATTGTATACTTGTATGGTACAAGTTTTTTTATTTTTTTTATTTGAAATGGGCTTGCTCTTGACTCCAGCCTAGGTCAAAGGTGACAGAGACAAAGTCGAAGATGGAGCGAGCTTACCCAGAAGAAGCCTAAAACAACAAGTAAAGACTTATTGCAGATCATAAAAAAAGTAATTAAAAAAACTATTTTTTTTTTTGCTTTTTAGTTTAAATTTTTAACCGCAGTCGGGTTTTTTAGTTTTTTTGATTACTTTTTTTATTTCCAGCTTTTTAGTTTATTTTTATAACGTTGAATATTTTTTATTTTTATTATTTTTCATTCCAAATTACATGTAAACATTAAAGTTGCATAAATTCTTGCAAGCTATTTATGAAACTCTTTATTTTGATACCCCACTCGATAGGTAATAAGAAAAAAAAATTTTTTTGAAGACCTAATATGGCGCTGAAATTCGACCATTTTTTTTTTTCAATTTTGATATATCCAGTGTCACTTTCACAATTAAGAAGAATCTAACGGCACCTCTCAAGCTGAAATCGATCAAGCCGTTTAGGCTACAGAGCGTGCCAAAGAACATACACTCGAAAAACATACCTTCCTTCTGGCGCAGTCGGGTAATGAAGAATTCTACTATAAGTATTCTCTAATATTGCTCGTTTATTTATCTTTCTGTACCTTACTGTACCAAAATATAAATTTTAGGTACTTACCGAACTAGGGGTTGAAAGTGGACGAGGTATGCCTGTCCTTTGTATGAAAATTCAATCTCGCCCCCTGGGGGTCGAGTGTGAACTATGTTTAGGGGGTGAGAGGAAACAAATGAACAAATATTTTTTTAGGGGTCGAGGGGACGAGAGTGGACTAAACGCAAAAAACAGACCGACGAGGTAATTGCGCATCTGTAGGAATGGCTTTAATTTTGACAGTTCAAACACATTCATTGCGTTATTTACGTTGTTGGGCATACAAATTTTTCGAACATAAGTATAATATTATGAAGCAATGGATCTGGGGCCGTATTATGACATATTAATGCCACCATTTTTCTAGTGTGAGAGAGTGACGGCCATCTCTTTTTCACAATGGAATAATGATGGCATTAATACTTCATAATACCCCTGAGCGACTTAAGTATAATGCAAAAGCTTGATATGAGATGATTTTAGAGTTATGTGTAAATCATCTGAAGAATCACGAGCAGTACCTACTAATGTACTTTTATGGGTCTCCCTTGTTTTACCGAAAATAAATTGCCAAATTATCACTTCCCAAACAAATTTTCGCATAATTTCATTTGCCAAATTATTACTTACCAAAAAATCTCTTTACAAATAATTGTTACAAAAACCTATGTTTGGCAAGTGAACGTTTGAACAATAACTTGTTCACCAACTAGTGCTTTTACCATTTTTTATCTAGTCAAATAATTCAGTTGGTATAACATATTTTTCAAACCTAACCTCGGGGTGCCCTTCCCTCGCTCTTGCATCCTATGTCGACGGAGCCCCGCTTCGCGGGGCCCCTATTTCTGTGTAAAGGGTTTAAAGTAACCTAACCAAACCTAACCTCGGGGTGCCCTTCGCTCGCTCTTGCATCCTATGTCGACGGAGCCCCGCTTCGCGGGGCCCCTATTTCTGTGTAAAGGGTTTAAAGTAACCTAACCAAACCTAACCTCGGGGTGCCCTTCGCTCGCTCTTGCATCCTATGTCGACGGAGTCAGTCGCTAAGTTTTATTTTTATTCGCTCGTTTTATAATTCCCCATTTTTAATTATATAATTCCCAAAAAAATTTTTTTTTTGTATTTTTTTTTTTCACAGCGAAAATTTTACTAAATGTTCATTGTGTAAAGATTGTTTGCTGTAATAAATCATTTGATTAAAGACCAAATGCCTTAATGACATTATCCCAAGTAATATTCTGCCGAGTAAAAATTTGACCAAATGAAAATTTGTGTACTAAAATCTTTCCAAATATTGCATTGGTATAAAAAAAGGTTGCTAAAATTTGTTTGGGTAATGAAAATTTGGCAAAATCTTTTCGGCAAAACGGCAGGATCCCGTACTTTTATATTATTATGCAATAGTCATAAGTTTCCTGCATACCTCGATCAAATCATCAAACTCAATTTGAAGTTTTTCCACGATACATTGTAACACCCGTACACAAAATACGCGCATTGACGTGGAGTTGCAGGCACTAGGCCGTATACTTATACATTGTAACACGTTAGTACGTAACTGACGTAGCACTACGCGTAGCAAGATGCACAAGGCTACGTAGAATGCTACGCGCAGCACTATGCGAACGGCTACGCAGCATGCTACGTGCGTCGCGTAGCAGAATACGAAGGGCTACGCAGTGTGTTACGCGTAAGTTTAAGTTGATGATACGTTTCGTACGTATTGAGTTCCGAATGTCAACTTATGCTGCATCGGATGTTTGTAAATGCGCGTTGCATTTCCTTCCTAATATCATTCTATGATCAACCTTTCAAGGGTAATAAAATAGTTAAAAATGCTAGACTAGACTAAATGTAAATCAGAAAGCAGAAAAACTTTAGAATAAAAATAAATTGCCCATGAAAAAAAAATGGATCAACAATACCCTTTAAATTGATTCAGATTGAGATTTATAGTGTGTTACTCAATTAGGGTGCTAGTCCTATTAGTGAGCGCCCACACTAGGAGGCTATCTGCCCGGGTGGCTATCGATTGCAGGATAGTGTTGGGGCTGCCACGCAGCCTACGGAATAGTGAAGCAAATTTCTTACGCCACAGTGCATCAAAAACCGTCAGTAAAGTTGTGCGTGTCATAGTCCTCTACAATTATTTAATAAAGCAATTACCTTTTACTTTAGTAGGTATTCGTGTAGATAACGCAAAATGAGGCCTAAATGCTGATTCTTATAGCCGTAAGTTCCTTGGCACAGTAAACATTGCGTCAACGTTCCGTAATGTCATGTTTGTAGGCAAGACTCGGCAATTTGCATAATATCTCACCTACCTCCAGCCGAAATTTGTAATTCAATTTAGCTGTTGCCCGAGCACATAGTTTATCAAGATTATGGACATTTGTCTTTCATTATAACATGATTTTGGGGAAAAAATGGTCTACTTCATAAATTTTTCGACTTGGCCCCCCACCAAGTGGTAGTTTCGGCGGGGGGTCGAGTCTTGTGAAATATAAAACGTGCTCCTAACTCCGGCGCTGGTGTGTGTACAAAATTGGATTTTTCGTAACTACTAAGTTGTCTTTATAATGAAGAATTCTTCAGAGTTTTTATGAAGCATTTTAAGGCAGTGTCTTCCAAGTTATGTCTCAATATTATACAAAGACACTTAGGTTATAAGCTCCAACTTGTGAGTCGTAATTGTTTCAAGTTTCCGTGTTTAAAATAACTTGAATCCATAAAACAATTGTAGGTATTTACGTTTCTTTAGAGTTGTGTTTATATTTCTTTGAAGCGCAGAAATCGTGTTTTAAGTCCTGAAAAACACGCATAGAGAAGTTAATGCTGCACTCGTTTATGACATAATAAGGGAAGATAATAAGGGGTAATGTTTACGTCAAAGCTAACTTCCTACACAAAGCCATTTTATACCTAGTACGTTGCATACTTACAATCGAATTGTGTGTGGACATGGCCCACAAAGGTTAACAAACGCCTTGGGCACTTAATAACATGAAACATAGTGATGTCCCAATTAACCGAGTAAATACACACTTTACTTGTGACCCTACAGTCGGATGAACCATTCAAATATATAAAACAAACACCGTTCTATTCTAGTGAACTAAAACAACATAAACCATTTAAATGAAAATGTTGAGATTAATTTTAGCTAGGTAAAAACTTTGTAATCGTTTAGGTTTCACTGCGTTATAAGGTTCTGTTTACAGGTTACTTATTCTATAAATATAAAGAAGCTAATTTAGGCTCTGTTTCATGTTTTCCTGTTTAGGAGGGGGACAGACTGACGCGTTCCATCTTTATGCTCACAGCTAATTTGGTTTTTTGATACAACAGGTTATTTGACAAAAAATAAACGTGCATGTCTGTATGTCGTATTTGGAAGATTTAAAGAATGCTTCTTTTATGATCCTCAGTTAGTGTGCCGAGGGCTTTAATGTCCTTGTAGAGAGCTGCCATTACAACTATTATTACAAGCGGGTCGTGTCTCTGATAAATGCTGTAGGCGGAGAAATATGCTTTGTGAGAATTGAGGTGCCATTGAAGGCAGTTTACACGTTTATCTCTTTTACACGATGTTCGAGAGGTACTTGCTGTTGTTAACAAGGATTGTTCTTGATTTTGTTATTAAAGCTGCATTTTACTATTTTGCGAAAGCAACAACTTTGTCGTACTAAGTATTTGATCAAAGAGAATAACGGTTTGGCAATCCAGAAAAATTAATCACTCTGCAAAAACCTGGTTAATTCAAAATCCTATCAACAGCTGAGCTAGAAAAGTGGTTTTATAAATACTGAATTAAAATCGCAGCAATGGCTGAATGCTGTCAAGTATATTTTTATCCTTCCAATTTGGCCTTTCACACACGAGCCAAATCATGAATTATTCAACGGTGTTGCATGTTTTAAGCAGAGAAAAAGTTTTTTAATACGAGCATCCGTTCCTGCCTCGTGTCAAACTTTCATAATGTGCCCCAAATGATGTTAATTAATAACTGCCTTTGCATGAAGCTGTAATCCCTCACAGCTGCGAATATTTCGGAATGTTTTTTGTTAAGACGTTAGTGTTTTTGGGCTAATTTGTAAATGTAATTACGTAACCTAATTAGACTGGCTTCTTGTTTTAGTGACCGCAAGAGCGACTTTTGAGTATTAAGAGGTCCTGGGTTCAATTCCAGGAAGTTGTGTAATTAAGTTTTGGCATTAGAAGCAGAGCCCTAGAACCAGAAATTTGATGACATGTGACTTTTACTAACCCGAAATGGGTCCGCGTGGTGGATTACGGCCCAATCCTTCTCATGGAGAGGAAGCCTGTGTCCCAGCAGTGGGAACATTATAGGCCGATTGTGCATATTATCCTAGTCTGGAGCCTGCATTCGTGCCCATAAATAATGGGCCTATACGTAACTAGCTAAATGTTGGTGTCCCATACAGCGCTGCCCACAGCCTACGCCTTTGGGAAATACGGGCGTGATGGTTACCAAAGTAGGTAAGGTATTCAGACAACAATTACAGAGGGACAAAAAATGGCGGCTGTTTGGGAGACATCTCAATGATGTAGCTAATACTCGTATATTTAGGACCAGATTAAGGAAGGTCTTAGTAAGGTGGTAAGCTTCCCGACTGATGGATTTATGATGGTCTATTTAGACATGAACAACGATTTTAGTTTAGTTACAGAAATATCATATTTTATTTTAAGATTTTATTTCTGTTACCTTGATGACTTTTGACATTTCTGTATTACGAGTATTGTGATATTTTTAACTGTAATTCAAAAGATTTGACATTCATTTGTATGATTTTATTTTGCTAATCGTTACTTGAAATTATTATATCTTTAAAGGGTAAATTAAATAATAGGTAATATGATTTGCATGCCCATGTGACGGTAGAACATGGAGGACTCTTATAATAAAACATGTACGAGTATGTACTACATAGGTACCCATTTTTGCAAACCAATTGGTAGGTAAATGATTTGATTTGAAGATTATTTAAAAAAACTTATTGCCTCATTTATCTTGGCTGACTGATCCAGAGGGTCTACTCAAAGGCTTTGAAATGTCAAAAATGGCATAAGCTACCGAAAGGCTTATGTCAATCCTACTGAAAGCTTTTGTAGAAAGGAAACACGTCGAAAAACACAAACAAATCAACAAATCGTTTAAAAAAAAAAAAACGATTGCCACTTGTTGGGCCTTCAGATTTTAAGACAACCCGTTTTAAAACCAAAAAAAAAGTTCTCCTAAACAATAAATTAACACCGTCATTTAATCTGCTCAACAGCACTACAATTCTTCTTTAAAGTGAGTATAGAGTAGTGTATTTACTTGTAACAGAACATCGAGCCTTCGCCGTTTTTAAAGTTTATCAAACCGCACTTCGAGCACGACGCTCGATGTTTTTATTACAACCTAATTTTAAAAACCAACGAGCGAATTGGTGTTACATTTATCGAGCAAAGGCACAAGTGATCAAAAAAGCACAATCATCAACAATGACCGCAAGGTAGAAATAAATGTAACAGTTCAATGCTCACTCGCCGTGAGCATTAATTACGACGAGCGTAGCATCGAGCATTCGAAGAAACTTTACATTACATGAAATGCTTTTGGAAACTGAGCTTTTGCCTATATTGTACCATTCGTAAGAACGATACATTACATGGCATTGCTCGAGAAAATGCTCTAGTGTATAATACCTAAAAATACCTTTAGTATAATTCTCTTTCTGACAGCAAAAAATGCAAAAAAAAAGCAAAAAATGTCGAGCGTTCAATATTTAAGTCTAAAAGCTCCGACAAGTGATGAAGTATTAATTACTTTTCTAGTTAACATAAAAACGATTTGAGAGGCGTTCGTCACAGAAAATCGGTTGTAAGGGATCTTGAGCCTTCGAGGCCAACTCGTATTACATATTTTCTTCACATGTTCTATTTCTGAGAAATATTTAATTTTGTACGGTTTCTAAAATCTAACGCACCAGATTTTAGAAACCCATACATGCATACATCATCAGCCTATAACGTTCCTACTGCTGGGACACCATATAATAATTGTTACGTTGGCAGGTTTTTAAATCGTGCTCAAGAAATACTGTTTCATAAACTTAAGCTCCACAATGACAAAGCAATTGGTTTTAAACGAATACGTAGTAACTTGCGTAGCAACAGAGCGGCAATTCTCGTAATTTTAAGAACGTTCACAGTTTTATCTAAGTCTCAATCTGTCAAAAATACCTCTAATTTTCCTACATTTTTGACAAGGTTTTGATATTTGTTTGTCGCCGAGATGATACTGCGACTAGATTTTGAATGTTTTAAATTACGAGAATTCGCCTTCAGATACATACGTCGCCGTCGTAGCAAGAGCGTAGTGTCTACGCGCAACGAAGGTCTACGCCGTAGACCTTTGTTTGACGACGACCATTGTGTATTTTAGAAAAGTATTGTTGTAAAGAAACTTAAGTATTATCCTCTTTTTGGGCCTCAAGTGTCCAACGTAATGACAAATTAGTCCATGCAAGAGCGTCACACATGGCTACGTTATAAACCGTCGTGCTCAGGTCAGGCTGCGCTCATTACGAACGGGAGCCTAATGATGCAGTCGCTTGTTAGCCGTCTTGTCGCCTCGCCTCGCACAAAAAAACGGTCAAGTACGAGCCGGTCATCGTGTAATTAGTGACTTGTATCCCTCCTTTATATCAGATTGGAGCTGCGAAAGATGAAGGGAAAATGCAGAAAATGCTCATGCTACGTGCTAAGTTTTTTTTTAAGTTGTTGAGTTGGAGTGAAGTACTTACGAGTAGGTGAGATGTGTTGTACAAGCATTTTTCTCTAATTAATCACAAACACGCGCGTTGTGTATTTATTTTTTACCCGTTTTGTGTTTTTATAGCGCGATATTATCGTACACATTTTGTAAATATAGACATGGAAGGAAAAAACATAACTGAAAAATATTACTGCTTCTAAATTATATGAAGATATCATTATTTGTTAATAAAAGTAGGTAAATAATCTGCCTTTATATGAATAAACATTCATAGGAGTAATAACGAAATAATTATTTCAATTCAAATATACAGACCACGTACAGCATAAGGTATCGATAAAAATAAACAATGTATACTTCGTCATTATAGATGCTGCTGGAATATTATTAAACGAGAAACAAGAGGAGAAAATATTCTATATTCTCGCTTTCGCAACCAGTCCAATATGGCGGAAAACTTTAGCTCCAGTTAAATTCTAATAAAAGCAAGCAAATCCAACACAATTTCTGTGAGTCTGCACACGTATTAAAAAAAACAACAGTTGCTTAACGTTTCGTTCATATTACAATACACCAACATGTACGCAATTGTACCGTCATTACGATAAATCATTTATTCCCACGCTTCCTTTTTCCCTCATTTCCGTAACGTTTGCTCACAAAATATATTTAAGGCGAAAGCGACAGCATAGCTTGCGAAATTGTTTTTTTTAACGTTTTATGCAGATCCAGTATCAGGTTGTATGTTGATCTTAATATGATTCGCGGCCGTAAAAAATATTTAATTATAATCATAAAAAGCATCAATACATCTAAGTTCATATACCCAAGTTAATATTACCCAATTGAATGACTACTTCATGAAATCATGACATTTGAGGCGAAATCTAACTTAAGGAGTTGTATTGCTGATTCTAATAATTATTATGTCGTAAAGCCATATTTGTTTCGATCGCGAATCATATTTTAATCAACATACAACCTGACACTGACCTGTAAATTGCAAAAAACGTAAGTAAATTTGAATTTCGCGGGCTACCTTAGTGCATCCCCCTTAAATGCGTTACTTTAACACGGAATATATAGGAATATATAGAAGTTCAGCTCCATATGAAGAATGAAAACGAACGCACACATAGACATGCGTTTGCGTACAGCGAGTACAAGAGCTCTTACGATTGGCATTCGATTGAGAGCACCGTACGTATGCGTCTATGTGTGTGCTTCTGTTTTCACTCGTTGTATAAAGCCGATTATAACATGCGATCGATTAGGTTAAGCTACGCTTGCCGCGGTTGATCTGTGACCATCTTTACATACCGAGACCCGTCCGTGCCTCGGAAAGTACATTAAGCGGTTTGGTCCCGGCTGTCATTCGTGGATTTTTGACAGTCGTTACGGGTAGTCAGAAACCCGAAAGTCTGACAACCAGTCTTACCAAGGGGTATTATATTACCCAGTAACTGGGTTGTGGAAGTGAGACAGGCAGTCACCCCATGTAAAATACTGGTATTCAGCTGCAGCCGGTTAAGCCGATCACAACATAGTTGGGAAAAGGCTAGGCAGATGATGGATTTTAAAATTTTTAATATGTATCTAGTAGTATAAAGCGAAAATCTTCACGCTAACTATGTATAATGTAAATTAAGTATTCTAGAATTTCAAGAGCGTAGGTTTAATAAAGTTCACAAATCAAAATTTAATATTTACATAATTTAAAAAGCTAACAGTTTAAAATAATAATATGTACAAGTATATAAAAAGGGAGGATAAATATTCAAAGGGCATCAAAAAATTCGTCCGCATCGCTGTCAACAGGAAACGTGCCCAAAAGGCTGGCTGCATTGCCCCGTTGTATGGCTGTGCTGGTTCTTTGGCCGAAAAATAGGTCAGCCCTCGGTCACGTGAAGAGTCGATCAACCGCTTGGCGATGTCTCGAAATACTAAGTGGGCGCTCGGGCCCCATGGCCCTAGTGTTTCAACCCCAAACGGCTCAAATATACAATTTCCAAAGAGATTGGAGTATTTGCGCCGTTTGAGGTTTTCGGCACCTGTAGCAGCCGCCCCAGCACAGCTCACCGTGCTTGGAAGATGGGATGGCGCAAGGGTGTCGACACACGTTGCATCCCACACCAAAGGCCTACTTACCTTCCAAGGCATTATGGTCCTTCTGGTCTGCTACCATCGTCGCGTGCCAAGCCATTGGGTTCTAAAACAGCTGGCACCCCGGCGGTGACAAGAGATTTAATTATACAATATTAAGATATTTTGAGAGTCCTAGACAAAACAAGATCTCTTAACGTCCCCGTTATTTTAATATATGCTGACAACGTAATGAAAACCGAATTAATTGCTAAGAACCGGCAATAAATGAGAATTGAAGAAGTAGAATGCTATTAGGCTAATACAGCAGAAATCCGCATTCGGGCCGCAATGGGCTATTTAGCCAGCGCTGGCTTTACAAAACATTGCCCCGTAAGCCGCAGCCAGAATAACGTTTATTAGGAAAAATGTGTTTACTCTGAGCGCGTAACGCATGCTTATTTAAATACGCGTCCTGACGATTATTCATACAGTGTGCGTCGTTACTAAGATTTTCGTTTTGTTCGCATGATGATGAGGTGGGCCCCGGCGACGGATTTACTTGTGTGTTCCCATTTGTGTTGCTGCCGTTTTATATAATGTGCTGTGTAGATTGTTTTAGGATTATTTGTTGGATGATTATATAGGCCCTTTGTACACGGCACGGTTTCTTTACGGTTCGAAGTGTTAATCACGTCGTAGAAAAATCGTGTGACCTTGTATATGACACTGTTTTATTTTATACGGCGACGGCGCCGTGCCGTAGTGCCGCCGTGTCGTCAACAAACTTCCATAGTGATCCTTACTACATTGACGACGGTGCCTATACACGGCGAATCAATCGTAGTTTGTCACGGCAAGAAAAACGTGTGTGTATAAAGGGCCAGGTTGTTTCATATCTTTTCAGGTGTGAGTAATGTGCATCTATTTAGAGATGTTAATTAAATATATAATAATAATAATATATAGATAACATTAAATCAACTTTTGCAGTAGGTAACTTTGCTACGAGCATTCAGCAAGCTTGTGTCGTGATTAATAATCATAAACTGTATTACGATCGGGCCCTACTTACAGATAGGACCATCCATTACAATAGGGTATCATTTAAGCTATCACCAATTTAATTAGTTTTGTGTTTCTTAAATAATAGGGTTTGTCCTCCAAATAGTAGATCTGTCACCAAAATGTACTCACCAAACAATGCAAGTGACCTAACCAAACCGAACCTCGGGGTGCCCTTCGCTCGCTCTTGCATCCTATGTCGACGGAGCCCCGCTTCGCGGGGCCCCTATTTCTGTGTAAAGGGTTTAAAGTAACCTAACCAAACCGAACCTCGGGGTGCCCTTCGCTCGTTCTTGCATCCTATGTCGACGGAGCCCCGCTATCTGAGAACGAAAATATTTCGTGGCGATAGATCTATTTATTAGGTGATACAAATATTTCGTGGCGATAGATCTATTTATTAGGTGATACAACTTGATGACAAATATAAATTTTGGTGATAGAAAATATAGTTCCCATTACAATAGACCAGACATAACCCTACAGGATAAAATATGAAAAATCACTTATAGACAATGCAGTTCCCAACACCCATAACCTACAAAAAACAATCACTGAAAAAATAAGCAAATACAATGAGCTTACAGAGGAAGTTATTAGAATTTGGAGACAAGATGAAGTTTATGTTGTTCCTGTCGTTCTCTCCACGATTGGTGTTATCCCCATCCATCTCGTCCGTAGCCTGAAACTAATAGACCTAGAAGAATCCCTTTACATCAATCTGCAGAAAGCAGCCATCCTTTATTATGGCTGCTGTGTTTATACATGCAGAATCGTTAGGATTTCTAACTTAGGAAATTCATGCAGTTAGACGAAAGTACACTCTCATCATAAAATTCACCACATGCTGCATTTACTTGGCTTTGGCCTGTAAATGTAGCTAAAACCAGCCTTAGAGCTGAAGAAACAGAACACTCACCATAATAATAGTGCCTCATTTCATTGAAAACGTCTAACGGATCTTTGCGAGTTGGCTTCGGCCAATCGTACGCCTTCCGAAGGTCCGGGACCACAGGGTCCCGAGATATGTCAAAGACTCTTCCAATAATAATAATAATATTTCGGGTGGCATAAACCCATAGAAACCTTAACCTAGTACATATTTCATAAAATTTTATTATTTGCCATGACTCGCCACATAAGATTAAGATCCCTTGACTGAACCTAAAAGCCAGACTTTATTTACAGATTTATAGCTTCCAAATTCCTATTTCTCATAATGCGGGAAACGTAGGCACTTGCGACTGTAAGCACAAAAGCCGCTTCGCCAACACTACAGCAGATTTTGGCAACTTTTCCTTTACTCAGAACACAGAGCTTTAAACAGTACTTATACCTTGGGAGCAGTGACCCTTGAACCTTGGAAATAAAATGTGAGAAAGAAAGTATTTTTCTCAACATAATGAACTCGGTCAAATCTCGTTAGTTTTGCTCATTTTTTATTGTCTAAAACTAAATAATGGGCTCTAAAAACGGTGATTACATTTTTAATAAATGTGTATGCTTCGTACGAAATTGAAAATGCTGCTGAAATTATTATTTATTGTTAATTAGAACGCGAAATTGCGTCAACAAGATAAGTAGCGTCGCGTTGAACGTTACGAATTAATAAAAGGTTTGTTTGTCAACGTCGTGCCTTAAGCACCGCTGGCAAACGTTCCCTAATCAGATTTCAAGAACTATTAATTAATTCGAAGACTTTGACAACTTCAAGAGGTTTCGGAAATTCTCTAATTGGTTTAGGTAATTTATACTTAAGTCATTCATCACATCGCGAATCCAAAACAACGTTTATTAGTTAAAGGTGGGCAAGGGGAAATTAATTAATTAACAAACTTTTAGTGAGACTTCACATCGAGAGGTTTCTTATCAATTTGTCTTCCTGTTGGTGAGCTACAGCAGATTTCTACTGGATCACTCAATTGTGCCAACTTTAAATACGTTTTCTCAACAGGTTACCTTTATGTTGATAAGTCCTTTAAGAGTTTATAATGAAGTGATCTTTAGCTTTTCATTTTTGTTTGAATTTATATAAAACCGGTTTTCATGTATGTATGTTACATATCAGCCTATAATGTTCCCACTGCTGAGACAGGCCTCCTAAAGCTACAGGCTATTAACATCACGATATGTGCCTTAGGAGCCGAACCAAAAAAAAAGGCAGAAAGAACGCTAAGCGAAAACGAAGTAACAGCACGGACAGGCGATGCGATACGACGGGGTGGGGGGTGGGGGGAAAAAGAAATTTCACGCGGACCTAGTCGCGGGCAGAAGCTAGTAAGTACTTTATATCTGACGCCGTTTGACAGTTTATAGGTAGATGGGAACTCGAAGGAATTATACATAGGAATGTTAAGTGTAATCTACTCAGTTAATTCCGTATCTAAATACCATATATATGTAAATGGGTAATCTATCTAATGTTATAGACGGGTATGTGATACATTTTGATTAATGCCAGACAGGTGTGAAATTGAAGTAGCTAGGAATGTTATCAATAGTTCGGGAAATATATTATTATTATGAGATTGATGTATGTATAATGTAGGCTTGATGGTGTGGATAGTGAATAATATTATTTATTTATTTAATACTTTAAGCACAACAAATGTACAGTGGCGGACATAATGCCATAGGCATTTTCTACCAGTCAACCTTAAACCTTAACCTCACCTTCTCCTTTTCTTTAACCTTATATTAATAAGAATTGTCTTGTAAACTAGAGTACGAAACAAGTGGTGGTTGTAAACTAGAGTACATAGCACAGTTAGCCCCAAAAAGATGTATACATGGACAAGGAACCATTTCATTGTCAACAACCTTTGTTTTATAACAATGTATCCACCGCGTAGGTACAAAACATAGCAAGCAATTTATTTTACCAAAACAAGTAAGTAAAAATATTGTCCCGAAACATCTATACAACCTATATCAAAACAAGGCAGTCTACATAAGTCTCACAAGTCACAAATATGTATACAGGAATCATTCAATAACGAAGTAAACAATAATATGGTGGATATAATGTTATGGAAAACAACAAAAACACAATAAAATGGTTAGACAATAAAATGGTTCCTTGTTTGTGTATAGATCTTTTTGAGACTGACTGTGAATAATTTTAATAAGAGTTGTCTTTTAAACTAGGGCACAAAAAAGTGGTATATTATACCACTTTTTAATATATTATTCTATTATTTTTAATGTATTATTCTATTTCTATAGTTACAGAAATATAATAAAAACCGGCCAAGTGCGAGTCGGACTCGCCCATGAAGGGTTCCGTAGCAGCAAGTAACATAATATAAAAGTTCTTGTAGTTCGTTGTAACTTTGTGAAAGGTAAATTGCGGTTTTCGATTTATGACGTATTAAAAAAAAAAACTACTTACTAGATCTCGTTCAAACCAATTTTCGGTGGAAGTTTACATGGTAATGTACATTATATATATTTTTTTAATTTTATCATTCTCTTATTTTAGAAGTTAGAGGGGGGGGGGGGGGACACACATTTTACCACTTTGGAAGTGTCTCTCGCGCAAACTATTCAGTTCAGAAAAAAATGATATTAGAAACCTCAATATCATTTTTGAAGACCTATCCATAGATACCCCACACGTACAGGTTTGATGAAAAAAAATTTTTGGAGTTTCAGTTGTAAGTATGGGGAACCCCAAAATTTATTGTTTTTTTCTATTTTTGTGTGAAAATCTTACTGCGGTTCACAGAATACATCTACTTACCAAGTTTCAACAGTATAGTTCTTATAGTTTCGGAAAAAAGTGGCTGTGACATACGGACGGACGGACAGACAGACAGACAGACAGACAGACAGACATGACGAATCCATAAGGGTTCCGTTTTTTGCCATTTGGCTACGGAACCCTAAAAAGGGTTGTTTTTCATTTCCCTTTTCATGAAACTTCATCGTTTTTACTCTGGAAGGACATTATTCATTCATCATTACTATCCTTTCAAAAGTTAACAGAAGTTTTGATTTTTACTTTAGTTTCTTCCCGTCCTTGCCTCAGGTTGATTGAATACTACTACATCTAGGTAGCTAGCTTTTTACCGTAAGTTTTTTATTACTATTGACGAGAATAGTTGCAATGGTTAGTACAGTTATGTTCATGACACATCCGCCACTAAAAGCGGCATACGTATATTTACAATATTACACGTGGGCATAAAACCTAACTTATATACTACGTATACTCTAATAAACAATACAAAACATTTATACTAAGTATAGACAAAGATACATTTATACTCCATTATATCTATATAAAAAACAAAGCCAGATTAGTAACAGCATTTATAACTCAAGAACAGCTGGATCGATTTTTATGATCTTTGATCCGTTGCTTTTGTCTTCGCCCCGAATTATTACTAGAACATGGGAAAAATGAACGAAAATGAATGAAGATTTTCTCATACATTTTCTATGGTACGGCTTATTAATTCTGAGGTGGTACGAAGTTCTCCGAGTCAGCTAATATAAAATAAACCTACATATATCAAACACAACTATTTCATTTTGACCAGTAACCCCTTTTATTAATCGCCCCTCTTCGATAAATCTATTTAGTTCTTATTGATCCCTGTCCTCTTTTTATTGGTTTTTATTTATAAGAATTTCTTCAGGGGAATTCTGTCACTTTACTCCCTTTACAACTTATCATATTACTGCGATAAACAATTTCAATATGGTGTTAGTTATTTCAGTTCTCTATATATACTTAACCAATGTTTTGCAAAGCATTTATCAACAAATCTACGCACCCATTTATAAATCTCTTTGTCAAGTATTATCCTCAATTTGGTGAATAAAAGAAACACAGACAAACTTTTCGTGAAACTAATATCGTACAGAAAATAAACAAGGAAGTGTTACAATACAAAGGCCGAATCATTCGTCCATCTAATCTTATTTCCGCAACCTGTCGTGGTTGTTGAACCATTGTTGGTGTAAAGGTTGTCGCTCACTTGATGCTGTTCCACTAGACAGCCGTAATGTATTTTTTATAAAATGTATTTATTTATTTACGTCGGAAGATCGGCGCCTGCGACCTTTTACTTGTCACAGCAATGCCACAGACCACCAGTGCCTGTGACACTCAAGGCATAGACAAGTAATGAGGTTACGTCTGGCGCGATTTATTTTAATTTGCTAATATTTTACAGGTTAAAATCTATTTTAATATTTATTTATTTATTTCTGTAACTGCCCGTGACATCACAGCGGCGGGCCCTATCAGAATACCAGCGCTGCGACATTTATTTTTTAAATGTCGCAGCATCATGCTGAGATAGGAGCCTTTTGGCCTCGTATAGGAGTTTCTGTCTCATTTTTCTTCTTGTTACTTTATTTTTTTTTTATATAACTTGGTTTTTATTTTTATTTTTACTGTGTTTAGTTTAGTTTGTGATCTTCCTGTACGAGTCACAATAAATACTTTTTCTTTCTTTCTTTCTTTCTCACTTTAACATTTCACAACTCAACGGTAGGTTAACAGCACCTATCCCTACTGTCAGTCAACGAGAGTTCCTAGTTTCGTCGACCAAGAGACAACCGATTGGGGACAAAAATACGAGTAACAGACGCGTATTGATATAATTTTACACGCAAGCATTGTGTTCCTTTTGTTACCTTATTTTATATTCCGCGAAACTGGATACCTATATACATATAGCTGTTACGTTTGATGTAAGAGGAAGGGATGGCTGAAAGACGTTCTCAATTGAGCGTATAATGAGCCTTGATAACGTGTGGCTGATTTTCGGAGAACCGAAAAAAAATAAGAAATAAAGAACGCTATATTCGACAAAACTATTTGCTGGCCATGTTTGTCGAAGGTCCGATGGCCGGTGGAGCAAACGAGTCCTGGAGGGGAGACCGCGTATCGGCAAGCGTATTGTGGGACGCGATCACGCGACGCCCCACAGCTAGATGGACCGACGACCTTAAAAGGGTGACTGG
Organism: Amphipoea oculea; assembly: GCA_945859645.1. Classification (NCBI taxonomy): domain Eukaryota; kingdom Metazoa; phylum Arthropoda; class Insecta; order Lepidoptera; family Noctuidae; genus Amphipoea; species Amphipoea oculea. The sequence continues at coordinate 12,538,169 of OX243876.1, forward strand.
AAAAGATTGGATGCGGAAAGTGGAGGACAAGGTATTGTGGCACAGCCTGGGAGAGGCTATGTCCAGTTGTGGACTGCGAATTGCGATAGACTGAGTTGATTGATATTCGAGAAACTGTTTATGTTGCCGCATTAGTCACATAATGTTTTGTTTTGTAAATAGTTTTCAATCTGCTAGTTCTTTATTTATTTATTTTCAATTTTCTTAAAGTAATAATAACCAAAAGAGCTTAGGGTTAGAAGTGATCGAAGTCAATTGAATCTTCGATCACTTCTAACCCTAAGCTCTTTTGGTCGTTTTTAAAGAATAAGCGCGACGGCAACAGTACATACCCTTCATCAATACACTACGAAGATGCCAAAGGTAGTGACGGGGCTGATAATTGCAACATATTTGCCTCATGTTTTTCATCTGTTTATAACCCTGGTAGTGGCAATACTGTTGACGACGATATGACAAAAAAAAAATGGGACCGCGCATTATCAGCATTCTGATTTTCTTACCCAATTGACACTAAACAAGGATTCTGTAATTAAAGCTTTAAAGAGACTTGACCCTTATAAAGGGCCAGGACCTGACGGACTGCCTTCCATCTTTGCAATTAAATGTTGTGATTTTTTGGGGAAACCTCTCTCTATGATTTTTAATAAATCATCGAGCACAGGTTGTTTTCCGAAGGCCTGGAAAGAAGCACGAGTAGTACCAATTTTTAAATCGGGTGACAAGTCCGCCGCAATTAACTATAGACCAGTATCTATTTTATCTGTTTTTGGAAAGGTTTTTGAAGCTTTAGTATACCCTATACTTTCGTGGCATGTGAGACAAACATTGATGCCTGAGCAACACGGCTATAAAAGGCCGTTCTACTGGAACCAATCTTGCGTGCTTTGTGTCAGATTTAGTCGACGCCGTAGATAGTGGATCACCTGTAGATGTAATCTACACCGACTTTAGCAAGGCGTTTGACAAGGTGGATCACAAATTGTTAGTTAACAAATTACACACAATCGGAATTGCAGGAAACTTGTTGCAGTGGTGTGAGTCTTACCTTGTTAAGCGCACTGCTAAAGTTGTGGTCAACGGCTACTCGTCAAACCTGTTTCTGACACCTTCAGGCGTACCCCAAGGCTCCCATTTGGGTCCGTTGTTTTTCAATATATTTGTAAACTAGCTGCGCCCCGCGGTTTCACCCGCGCAAGTCTCGATCCCGTGGGAATATCGGGATAAAAAGTATCCTATGTCCTTTCCCGGGACTCAAACTATCTCTATACCAAATTTCATCTAAATCGGTTCAGCGGTTTAGGCGTGAAGAAAAGACAGACAGACAGACAGAGTTACTTTCGCATTTATAATATTAGTTTGGATGACGTGGCGTCTTGTTTTGTACACTCGAAGATATACTTATACGCGGATGATCTAAAAATTATAAAACGAATTGAGTGCAATCAGGATCCATACAAACTCCAAGAAGACTTAGACCGTTTTTCCCAGTGGTGTTTGGACAATAACATGTCACTTAATGCTGACAAATGCAATCACGTACATTTTTTTAGGAAAAAAGGACCGTATTTCCGTAATTATAAAATTAATGACCAAGTTATTCACGAGAAAGAAGTTATTCGTGATTTGGGGGTTTATACAACATTATTTTTAGTATCACCACTGCTCTCAAAACGGTGAAGGAAAACATCGTGAGGAAACCGGCATGTCCTAGAACCAAAAATTCGAAGACATGTGACATCCACCAACCCGCACTGGGCCCGCGTGGTGGATTACGGCCCACTCCCTCTCACAGAGAGGAGGCCTGTGTCCCAGCAGTGGGAACGTTATAGGCTGATTATGTATGTTTATGTATTTTTAGTATATGCGAAACCCGAAACACGTGTCTAGTATTTTTATGTAAAGAATCTATGTACAAAATTTCAAAACTGTATCATGAATAATCACCAAGTTATAAGCTTGTTATGTTACCTGTTTGTCCGTCCAAAATCATGCTCACCGCGTGCCGTTCGTTACGGCGCGGCGATTGTATTGTAATTAACTGGTGATAACATTTTCCATCACACTTGCAGGCTTTGGACTGTCGTAATGGTCAAGTGTAGGTAGTTATTATAATGTACTTTATTCGTAAATAAATGCAGCCGTAAGCTACGAATAAGTAATTACTTATTCGTAAGCCGTAAGTGATACAATGTAGTCAATGCGATTTGTTGCACCTTATGTCAACCACTTAAAGTTCAAAGTGGATGAAAAGTGTTAAACATCGCATTACTTAACCACAGCAGGCTGTAGGCACAAATAATAACTTTCTACAATTAACCATCTTGGCGTGTTTAAAAATGTTAATCATCACGGCAAAGCATTGTGTTCCACGATACTCTGATGTACGTACCATTTCTGTGTACTGGACGTTGGTGTATGAGAAAGTCATGGTTACACGACACTTTTTACATACGATAGGTAAGTACACGATCAACCGAAACAAAACTGTAAGGCCCGCGGCGCGGCGGCCGCGCGCTCGCGATTATGCAGTTGGACCCACGCGACACGTGCGCGCCAACCTGTAGCACCCGGGCGACTGAAGGGGTTGCTGCACCCCCGCCCCGCTCGCCCCGCTCGCTGTGCGCGGGCGCCGCGCCTGTTGTGTATGGGTATGGTAGAAAACTACCTACTAATGTCGCTCGGTGGCCAAGATTTAACCTTTTTTAAATATTTTTGGGCCAAAATATAACATGGGGTAAAAATTATTGGAATCGATTCAGTTACTTATTCTGAACAAACTATATTCAGGTTTCGCATATACTAAAAATAATGTTGTATAGACAACAAGCTTCGGTTTAACATTCACGTTGATAAAATTGCTACTAAAGGTTTTAAGACGTTGGGTTTTATTCTGCGTAACTGTAAAGATTTTAAGCGCGCCTCAACAAAAATTGCAATCTTTAACTCAATAGTCAGATCAGGCTTAGAATATTGCAGCATAGTTTGGACTCCATTCTACGAAATACATAAACGTCGCCTAGAATCAGTGCAGAAATGATTTCTTTGGCACTTGTCATATCACTGCAATATGGCCAGAAATCTAACTAGCTACAGCTCACGCTTGAAGCATTTCAAACTTATGAGTTTGGAAAATCGCCGCATGTTTCTAGATCATCTTTTCCTATATAAAATAATGAACACTCATATTGATTGTCCACGGTTGCTGAGTCAAATAAATTTGAATGTGCCTTACAAACTTGCTCGTAGGTCTAGATATCAGTTGCTCCGCGCTAATGGCTTTAAAACCAATCTGGGTCATTTTTCCACTATTAACAGAATGCAGACTCAATTTTGTCGCCTGTCACGCTCACCCAGCGTAGATATGGATATGTCTTACTCTTTGAATAAATTCAAAGCTGTCTTGCATAGGGCATTATCATAAAAGTTTAAAATATTTATATTCTAATTTTTATCGTCTTGTACATTTACTTAATATATCTAATTTGTCTAATAAGTTAACTTTGTTTTGTAACTGCATTTCCTACTCGATGTTTAATGCATGCCGTGGCAGCCTTTAATTAAGGCTAGACTATAGAATGTTAATTATTATGGAAATTTCAACATGTATTTTTGGTGTATGCTTTGTTGTTTGTCCTTAATTAAATAAATAAATAAAAAAATATGTACAAGTATATAAAAAGAACGGAAAATAATCAAAGGGCATGAAACAATTCGTCCGCATTGCTGTGAATAGGAAAATTGTCAAACTTGATCAGAACCAATGATAAAATCGCTCACTTTATATCATTCATCATTAGTTATCTATCATGAAAAACATAAATGAAAATGGAATAGACTTTGTTTAAAGACAACAATCTGATTATTTCTTTTCAATTATTAAAACAATAGATGCAGCGAAGGTCGCTAGCCCCACATTTCATCTTGGAATAATCGAGAGGAGAATTAAACGTACTTTCGCCACAATTTGAAATGTTTTCTTGACAAACGATTTAAAGTTTTCGTCTTATCGGTATGACTTTATCCGCCGTCGAGTCTGGCGTTTACTGAAGTATTTTTATAATTACCTCTCGCTCTTTGTAAGCACCGAAGTTTGAGTCCACCAAGAATTTGAGGTATGGCGACGTACACATACCTAAACCCTTTTATTTATACAAAGTTAAGTAAGTAAAGTTAAGTAATGACAAGTGTCTGTTCAACCATACATTTTTTCACACGTCTTTTAACTTTAAGCAACGTTTATGAATAAAGGGTAGACTGTTTTAACAAAATACGCACTATATTTACCTTAGCCTTTTTTTAACGGCTCGTAGGTAATTATTTAACATGGATTGACTGACATACGACCGACACAACCCAGCTACTGGGCAATATAAACGTTCAAAGGTTTTTGGGGTATATATACACCTACCATGTCATTTATTGGTTTATATTTTAAATTTACACAGTACAACACATTTATATGTATACATGTCGGCGGCGTCGCCGTGTGTCATTTCTCTAAGCTGTAAACTACACCTGCACCGATCACGCCATCGACAAGTACGTCACTCGACTTCTCCCACCGCCCCCACTACTCGACTTGTTTTGCTACCAGCATAAAAAAGCGAGCAGCGAAGCGGCGAGGGACTTGACCATTGGACATCATACGAACAACATGTGCTCAGAAACTGGCTCGCGTTCCTTATCTGGTTGTATCGTGTACCTATAGTGTGTAATTTGCTAGTGTGATTAAATTTTTCGTGAAATTATAATCTGATTTGAACTACAAACCGATTTTCTAATACCTACGCAATAACCAACACTACCCACAGTATGCCCACAGTAATTAAAATATGCCTGATAATAACGAGACACATTATAACTTTTCCGATATGCAAATACCTACAATCATAATATTTAATTACGTTTATTTAAGTATAGGTTAGACCAATGCAATCTAGTTAGGTTTTGGCCTCTGTATTTTCGTAATGACTACCGACTGGATCGATGCTGTTTGATCGATCAATGCTGCTGTTACGGAGCCATGATACAACATGATTGTTATTCACAAGATATTGACCAAGTCAAACGATACAAAACTTCAATGGAGTTGTAAAAATTACTAAAATGCTGTAGTACAACATTATAAATTGTTTGAGAAGGTTGCTGTTTTTGTAAAATTAAATATGCCTAATGGCGGTGTACTTCTTAGGTAAGTATTCTATTTTTGATGTGATGTTTTTATAGTGACTGTTAAACAAGATTTTTAAATAGGATATTTCTAGAATCTTTTACGTTTTATTTTCTACAGGAAAGGTGAAAGGTTAAATCAATTTTTGTTTACAAATCTAGAAAAGGACAGTTAGCAGGGTAATTGCGTAACACAGCAACGGCTTTCATTTTGACAGTTCAGAAACATTCATTTCATTACTTACGTTGTTTAACAGACAACGTTTTCTAACATATAAAGCAATGGATTAGAAATATCCTTCAGAATCATTCAGATTGTAATTGTAATAGAGCTACGCTGAAGACAAAATCTAAAAAAATCGAAGATGGCGGCTTATATGTATAAGGTGTAATTGCTGTAATTGAAAAGGGGTCATTGTACTCATCATTGTATAAATCAACTGCTTCATACATTTATGTTCGCGTAACTCGATAAAATGTAGGGAACGGGTGACTATGTTTTTACGCGTCTTCAGCTTTTACCCCATAGTAAAGGTTGTTTACTATGTGTAAGGACAATGACCCCTTTTCAATTAAGTATTTAAATTAAACCTTGTCTATGTTATTGTTCGATCGTAGAAATGGCGATATGCCTGGTCATTTAACGATACGCCACCATTTCATAATTTAAGATGAGTCTGCTAATGCCATACAGTCATAAAAAAAATTATATACATGGTTTCTGTTATTAGTTACATATGTAGGTACGTACAGTATTAAAGCCAGGCTTTCTGTGGTGAAACACGTGTAGCTCAATGTCACGGAAATGAAATTCGAATGAATGTGGGACGTTCATGTATCGAAATCGGAACAAGCGACAAACAAAAGAACAACGACTGCTTTGTTGGTCTAGTGATCGAAACTCGACGTTTTGATTCTGGTTTTATTAAGAAGAAATGCGGTCGGAGAGACTTTTGAAAAAGCCTGACCCCCTTATTCATAAAACTTATCAAACCTATTTTAGTTAAAATGGGGTTTATCTCTTTCTTACACACAGAAATGACAATGTGACAGATAAAGACAAACGTTCTATAAACCTATTTTAGCTAAAATAGAGATAAAATAGGATTATGAATAAGGGGGTAAGTAAAAAGTCGTAATTCGAGGTTTGGCTCTCGCCTATATCCTCCTTCAATAGTGGACCAATTTACAAGATATTTCATAAGCTGAATAAAAAGGATATATACTGTGTCCCTATGTTTTTCTTTTTTCCATTTATAGTTGTCAAATTTGTACACTAGGCCTCTGTTAACAGTGCAGCGGTTTAAATCGGCATTTTTTGAGGATTGTAGGTGGTACTTATAAAAATAATGTATCATCAAAAAGGAAAATATAGGGACATACAAGTAGTTAATATTTATTATTCTGTAAAAAATCATTGCTCTATGGTCATTAACTAGAAAAAAAAAGACGGGTTGCACTCCGGGAGTGCCGGCAGAAGTGAAAACTTGAATATTAACGTTGAAATAAATCAATTATTAATTTAATTAATATTACTCATTTTTTTTCAATATTTCTGCGTCACTTTTTTCATTAATAGATGCACTTTGTTCAATTTCCATATTTTAAACACTTTCGGTCTTATTCATAAAGAAAGCCTATTGAAGGTTTAAACCATTCATTAGTTAAAATGCTCAATAGGCCTTTAAACATTCGATAAAATTTTGTATTCATAAACGCTTCATAAACGTTCTATAACAAGAATGTCCTACAACTTCTAAATGTTGCCATTATAATGAAGTCATCCAACAAATTGGCCAACACATTAAATCGGCATACGAGAATATCTGTCTACGAACCGAATATTTGTGTCCATAGACATTATTACGTATGAAAAACTAATTTATTGTCTACAGTTTCAACAGTTTTGACGCGACAACGTCATGGTCGTCATGGAAACAATATGGATATGTCAATGAATGAATTTGATATTGTATGTGTCCAACTAAAAAACTTTTGAATACTTTTTTTGTATTTAAAATAAATGAAATTAAGACCGGAGACTAGTTGCAATAAAGGGCAAAGAATTGAATATTGGTTGGAGGAGGATAAGGTGTGTACCTACTGTTACAGCTAAAATGTGTTCAAAGTAAGTTATGTTTTGTAAACATTCTCAATTTCTTATACTTATGCTTGCTTTTGCTTCTAATCCTTAGATTTTTTGGAAGAATTGGTCAGGGAGAGGTCTCCATAATAGAAAATAAAAACACTGACACAAGCACTAACGCTAAATAGGGGTAGCCTGGCATGATTTACGAATTAGGTGCCTATCCAATTTACAATTTTACGAAGAACTTCGTTTGCCTGTACAAAACTCATTGTAACAAAAAAAAAAAAAACCCGCCATAAGAATAATAATGACTGTTATTTTGATGCCGCTACTGATTAATTAAATCAGTATAAATAAGATAATGAAGAGAATGAATTTATAACATTAGTTTTATATTTCAGGTCAATAGGACTAGTAAGGATGGTACTTCACTACGAATAGCAGAAAATGAAACGGCCTACAGAAGAGATGGCACAGATGGCAAATAAAAAGCAAACATTTTAAAAATGTTGTTCTGCTTGCACAAGTTTTAGAAGCCAAATTAGAGTTTAGAGTATTGTTCAGCCGTGAACAGGCAAGAGTTACATACGCCAGCGTCAGCATCAAGAGCGACATACATTCGTTCCACATAAATTAGTAATTAGTAAATGAATAAATAAGTCATCAAGCTGGAGTAGAGTTTGATTCATCTTCCATAATTCCTCTCACTATGGCCAAGACACCTTTAGCCATCACCAGTTCTATGAGTCTATGGGACCGGCAATGACAAAACTATTTCCTGTGTACACATTGCACGACGTGCACAAACCCCTATTCCTACCCAAATTCTGTCTGTTCCCGTAGGTCTCCCGTAGGCTTGTATGATAGGTTAGGGTGTTAGGATAACTAGGGTGTTAAGTAGTTGCTGTAGGTTTATAATCAGTAGGGTGAGGTAACCATAGATACCAGGCTCAACTGTTACAAACTTAGCCACACTGTATGCATTTGGAATAACAGCCGTACTAAGCTGTAAGTCCCGGTGCGTACAAGTATTATAAAAATAAACTGATATTTGTATACAAGCTTTTTATTAATGAACTACTCCCTAAATTTCTTCTCTTTTACTTTAGATCTTGTTGGCTCAAAATATTGCCACTTCCACGTTGTCGTCGGTGGCAGCGCAGAGGTCACTTTGACTGCATGTTTTGGGTGGGACAAATAAGGCAGGATAGGAAGTGGAGCATGTTTTGCAACATAGCTTCACAGCCACACCCTACTGGAGCATCTCCCTGCAGGGTGTAAACTTCCGTGGTCGACACGGAAGCATTGTTTTCACACAAAAACAGCAATGTCCCACAGTATTTCTTGTTGCTATAATGTGCTTCGTTATATTTTTCGTCGCTTCTATTTTGTATTGTAGGTAGGTATATAATAATAAACTAAATTGGTTAAACAGAAGTTCAAAATAAATTAAATACAACTGCGGCTCCTCGAAGTCCTATTGTTTACGAAACTGACTTTTCCAACATTTGTACGTCAAATGTCATTTTCTTCGGCCATCTTTGTCGTGTCTCACTTGGTTCACTTCGGTTGGCGCTGCCGTAGAAAGAGATGGGGGGGGGGGGGGAATCTCTCCTGACGGTCACGTGTCCTGACGCGATGCCCTGACATAGAGCAACACAGGCCACCGGAGTGCCCTGACGCGAGTTTAACATTTTTTACCCATTACAAAAAGTGTTCGACGCCGCTAAAGAAGCTTTCACTTCAAAAAACAGACGAGATCGTGTCTATGGAGATACGACCACCCGCATTTCCTCTTAAAGCTTGTTACCTCATCATCATTCTCCTGCCCTTATACCAATTTATTTGTATTCTGTACACTTTTCGTGTTAGTAAATTGAAAATATTTGCTACGATTAATTACATTGCTCATAATTCATTCTAAAAATTATGAGCAATTTTGGAACATGTTGGTTGGACTGTTTGTTTGTACACGCATCTCCTGAACATTACTAATAACCATACATATTCAGCCTATATATATTGCTGGGACATACAGGCCTCCTCTTTGAGAGAAGGAATGGGCCGTAATCCACCACTCCGGCCCAGAGCGTGTTGGTAGTCACATCTCTTAGATTTTTTTTAGTTTTAGGACATGCCAGTTTCCTCACGATGTTTTGCTTCACTGTTTTTGAGAGCAGTGGTGATGATATAAATTACACAAAGTAAAGAGCCTGCCTAGGTTCGAACTCACGACCTACAAACTTGTAAGGGGCCGTTACCACTGGGCCACCACTGCTCTCTTCAAAACTAATAGGTTTAAATTAAAGTTGACATAATAACATTTAATTTTTACGACATTGTATGTATTGAATATTTTTTTTTACATTGTATTTAATCATTCTTGACATTATAATTTAATAACCCTTGACATTGTATTTGATAGGAGTTAACGTTTTCCTTATCCTTGACATTGTATGGTTTAATTTTGACATATTGTCCTAATACTCTTAATTCTTTGAAATGTTTGTACGCTGGAGACAGAAGAATATTATGGACATCATATTACGTGTAACACCTTTGCAACAACAATATTCTATCAAATAAATAAATAATAATATAATAATAATTTAAATAAATAAATTTATTTAACAGTTTATAACATTTTAGAGCAACAGATGGTCTTAAAAAGCAAAGGATTCCTAGATACGTATTACCATCGTTATTCGTCTAACCAGTTTTGCCAATACTTCGCTCTAGCATATTGTCAGCTCGCATCTTTTATGACGTTTTGACACATAACATAACAACAAGCTCATTTTACCCGAAGGGCTAAGTAGAGGTGTACCTACCTATAGTACATCAACGTTTCGCCAGTTATATTTAAGCCGAGCCTATTGTCGTCAACCGGACACAAATCCAGATTCTGGGCTGCTACTGAAAAATTCCGTATAGAACATCTCAATAACACTGAGAAACTGAGTGACCTAAGAATCGAGCCCAGGACCTTATGCTCTGCTGTAAGGTTCGGCCACAAAACCAACGTGGCAGACAACGTTTCGATATTTAACAGTAAACTACTAAACCGACTTTAATGAAAAATTTAAAGTGAGTGGAGTCGCGGGCAAAGCTAGCTTGTACCAATTTGCCGGAGGTATCGTGAAATTATTACAAATATGTTTGCTTTACGTTGTTGTTTTTGTTTTAATCACTCGTTATATTTTGTTTAAAATAATTTAATATTCATATTCTAGTGTTACGCATAATATTATGCGTTGTTGTTGTAACAAAACAGAATATTACATGAAACTTTATTTTCAATCTAGACTGGGATTATAAATGCATCGTTGGAGTTTGTATGTTCAAAGTTAGTAAATAAAATGATATTTTGCGAATAATTTAAGAATAATACTAGTTTGTCTTCTTTTTCCTCCTCTATTCTTGTATTTTCAGTAACTGTGTTGAATCAAACGTGGGTAAGCTATGTAAATTAAAGCAAAACAATTGTGAAATTGTTAATTAAATCCAAAATTTTCCTGGTAAACAACAATAAATAAATAAGGTAAATCAGATGCTATGTCAATTAGGTGTGAGAGCGATAACTCATTAAAGGGACAAACACACAAAGTCGTTGTCACTTCCGCATCCCACGTAACGCTCAATTAGGTAAGTTCTTCCAATTGTTTTCCGCAAGAGTTTTCTTATCTCGACTCTAATTAGAGTACACAAATAATCGCAAAATCTCTTACCACTTCCCGTTGTTGAAACAAGAGAAACAATATATGCAATTATATATTCCGGAAACGCGGGGCAATTAACATGGAAATTCTCGTTAGCGCTTCGCAAAGGGGAACTTTTGATGTTAAGGAAGTGGGAAAAAAAAAATTCAAGAGCCGCCCCCAGCCTCATTAACAGGCCTTTAATACTAGTGAGATGCTTCCGGGCAATGGCTCCGCAGGAATTTTGAGCCGGTTGCATTTTATAATCCGCTGTGGGACTCTTTTTGCCGGTCAGTATGCATGAAGAATTGTTTTGGCAGACGTAGCCCGCGGTTCCTGAAGTACACACATCAAAAGTGTCTAGGGATCAACATATATTTTTGCAATAACTTTTCTCCTGATTGATATTAATTAAAATTTTCTTTAAGGATTCATCAAATAAAGTGTTTTCGTTTGTCACAGTAACGATAAACCAAGTCACCTTTGCATTAATAAAGAAATTTGCCATTTTCCTAATAAAGGGATTTTTCACATTTGAACCACTAACACAAAAGTTCGAAAAAAAGACTGAAACAGTTTTCTCTAAAATTTTATTGGGTAACTTAAACAATTAATAATCCGTGTTTCTACCGCGAATACTAACAACACAAGAACATCGGTTTGGCATACTCAAAATGAGTTCATCCAAATCACGCTGTGGAATGGCCGCCCATGTTCGTTGCAACAACAAAAAAAGGTCTTCTTGCGACTGGATACCCTCCATATTCGGCAGAGCTCTTCTCTGTAGCATATCCCAAGCATGCTCAATCGGGTTCAAGTCTGGCGACTGAGCAGGCCAGGGCAGGACATTGATGTTAGCTGCGGCGAGAGTCTGTCTTACAACTCTTGCGGTGTGCGGTCGTGCATTATCATGCATTAACTGAAATAAGGGACCGATTTGCACTTGTAGAGGAACGATGACGTCTGATACAATCGTCTCAGCATAAATTTGAGCGTTGAGGTTGCCTCTGATCCAAATCAACTCAGTTCTTCCGCCGATCCAAATACCCGCCCATACCATGATGGTTCCACCACTATAAGGATGGACTTCCTGGCAGGATTTTAATCGCTGTTGGCGTCCAGGGGTTCTCCAGTGTCGTATACGTCTTGTATCCGGTCTCATACCAAAACGAGACTCATCAGAAAAGCACACGAAACGCCATTGTTCTTCTGCCCAATTTCTGTGTTCAAGAGCCCATTGATATCGAATCCTACGATTGTGCATTGCTATAGGTGGTACCCGTAGCGGTCTTCGGGAATGAAGGTTCACTTCATGCAAGCGGTTTCTGACTGTTTGGTCGCTAATTAAGTTCCCTGAAGAGTGATGAAGCCTCACGGCTAACATCATGGCGGTTATTGTTGGAGCTCTTCGAGTTAAGATTTGAATGTATCGGTCTTGTCTCCGTGTGGTGCAGCGATACCGTCCTCCATGGCGCTCAGCCACGGTACCAGTGCTTCGGTAACGTGTCCAAAGTCGACTGATAACACTCTGACTTGTATTCAGAGCTAAAGCCACAGTACGTTGCCGGGAACCAGCTTCTATCATTCCCACGGCTCTGAGCATTTCTTCCCTGCTTAAATGACGTCGCCGCTCCATAATAACGTTGGTTTTAATCAGTAGTAGGGAAACAGTAGCACTAATAATGTCTTCAATGCGTTGTATGTTTTTATAGGGAAAATATTGACAGCTGATTTTCATCTTTTACTCGAATTTGATTCACAGTTCCTGATTCAAATTATGAAATGCACCAAAAAGGATCCATATAAATGTATAAAATCATAAATTTATTACAAAGCCACATCTCAATCTCAAGAAATCCGCATAAAAATGCTTGATCCCTAGACACTTTTGATGTGTGTATTTATGTGACATTTAAAAGCACTCTGTTATTGTTCCTCTGAAAACCCTCTTCTGAAAAGTATGACTGTAACATTTTTACTCTAAAAAGGTTACTCGACCTTTATACTTAACCAACCTTATAACTAGATTTGCAAAGAAAAATATTACGTTACTTTTCTATAGCGACGAAGGTAAAATTGTTTTCGATCTTGGAATTGTAGGTCTGTTAGCCTTAAGGAATTAGATTTCTCTTCAGTAAATGGACTAACTGAATTCTAACAAGTCTAACCCTAGATCCGAGATAGAAATAACTGGACCGGATTTGTATTCACGTCTTTATAATACTGAAGGATAGGGATCTAAGGCACGCGCTGACATGGAACAGTGAACAGTCTTTCAGCCTCCGTACGTGGCCCACCCTAGAATGTTATTAAGTTACATTCTTATAAAACCTTTGCCAAGGTTTGGAATTTTTGCGGTAGTGCTGAATACACTTTTACAATATTGTGGCGGAGACAGGAATAAGGACAAGATAAAGATGAAAATATTTTCAGTGAGTAACATCGGTTTTGCTATCGCAATCTGAGCTCTATGTTTCAAGTTGTACGATTTAATTTTCTATCTTAATCTAAGACAGGGAATCGTTCTAAATAGTCAGTCAAGTCGACTATTAATTTGAAGTATTCAGTCAGCTGAATAACAGACTCGTTTGTGCTCTAACTGCTAAACTTGAAATCGAGAAGGATTTTCCTTTTGTATCGCAATGAATAATATACCGGCAATGGTTTCATTCTAAAGAAGATCTCATATTCTCTCTTACGTCGTTTCAATAGGCTACTGTTTTGTTGGATTCAATAAAATTATTATTATTTGTCTGATTATAAATTATAATTAAACTTGTCCTAGTTAATAAGCGATATAAGTAGGATTTACGAACTTTCAGCACAGAACCAGTCGAAGTTGCGGTGCTTGGGGGAGGCCTAAGGTCCAGCAGTGGACGTCTTTCGGCTGTAAATATGTTGAACTTAAGAACTTTTCGACGACGAATGAGACATTCAAGCAAATTACAAAGTGTTTTGATTCACGCAATTCTTTTGAAAAAAAAAAAAAACGTAAGTAGGTAACTCTGAATGCGCTCGTTTACATTCAACTCTAAAAAAAAGCGATCCCCTTCGGAAAACCATCTGACGTAAAAATAGAATAAAGCGCCAGTGCACATCACAAGCAAAGCTTTTAACAGACCGTCTGTGTTGTTGAGAAGTGTCCTCGTTGTTTGGGGGCGACGAAACCAAACTTTATAGAACAATAGAGAGATGGTCAGTGTTGGCCCCGCGGCGCCCCTGTCGACACGAAGGGAGCCTCCGCGACACCTCTACTTTTACATTCTTTTTTACCCTGTTGAACATTTTGATGATCCAAGTTTGCCTAAATTTTTGACGGATACTATTTAGTCGATCAACCAGTAGCGTTAACAGTGTTTATTGAAGAGAATTCAATCTGTTTTCATTTAGCGTAATCTGCCTATAATGTTTTTACTTCTGGGACACAGGCCTTCTCTCTGTGAGAAGAGGTTGGCCATAATCCACCACGCGGGCCCAGTGCGGGTGGCGGATGTCACATGTCTTCGATTTTTTGCTTCTAGAACATGCCGGTTTCCTCACGTTTGTTTTCCTTCACCGTTTTGAGAGCAATGGTGATAAAATACTTTTCACAAAGTAAAGTGCCTGCTTGGGGTTCAAAACCACGACCTACAAATCGTAAGTCGCGGCCGTTACCACTGGGCCTCCACTGCTCCAGTGCTCACAGTTTTAATTTTTTATGATAATATTTGATGGCAGCAGAACGAAAATATTTACTAAAGTATTTGACGTTTTAAAAAAATACTTTTTGAAGCGACTCCAGCCTACACTGCTACATAACAGAGATTCCTGAACATTTTACGTAAACTAAATATTTTAAGAATTGAACTCAAATATTCGGAGCCGACGACAAAGCCACGAGCGCCAGCTTGCTTAAAATAATACCTCTAATCTCTCCAACTCAAAACGAACAGCTGGTCTTAGGTTGAACTAAAAATGAGTCTAGAATATGCAATTTTATATCTGAAACACTTTTTTTTTAAATAGTAAAACTATTAAAAAAAAGGATTTGCATTATTTAAGGCCGTTTCGACAAGACTTGTGAGTTTATTCGATGGCTTATCTTGAAATGAATTGCTTCAGAATGGCTTACTATGTCATTGAACTTGGATGTCGAAAGCAGAAAACTTCGTAGACGCTGCTTTCTGCAGTGCACTGGGATGGCGATAATATAAATTCATAGGTTAGATATAGCTATATAAAATTAACTCAATAAGATAAACTTCCAATAGCGTATTACAAAATTAGGTTAAAAGGACATAACCATAATTTACAAAAATGATTCAAATTGGTATCTACTTAACCGTTCGATTTACTTCCGTACCAATTTTGTGTGTCAATGCCGCTGGCTAACAATTTGGGCTAATCTAATATTGTTACGATATAGTGTAGCTAGATAGTAGATACGTTTAATATTAGTAATATAATAACAAGAACAAACCGATTACAATTGTTAGAGGTTACAGAAACGTTCAGACGACCAAACAAAGGCTGAAAGTTAAAAAAGCACCAAGGAGAAAATAATGGCCATCGAAATGTCACGGCCTTCTTTGAATGCAAGAATAATATTCGGAGCTCAAATCGATAAAGGTGAGGTTTGAAAGGGCCACGCCCGTGGCGAAATACCTCCGTAGATTCATTGAATGCAATAAAATTTTCTGCACAATTGAAACCATTAAAGAGCGTCGCCACTGCGCCGCGCTGAATGTTAATCACGGGCTTGTGTGAATGGAACAATCACATTGTGGGAAAGACCTCATTTTTATCCAATTTTCATTTGAAACAAAGAATCTTTGTAAGAATGGAATAGGATTAAAATAATTCAACATATTTCAACGTGAAGTTGTTTAGCAACCAAAAATCAAATGCGATTTTCTTGTTATAAAAAAGAATTCATTTTGCTTTAGATAATTTTTTTCTCGGATGTTGACAACATAGAATCTCTTTTAAAATGAAAAGACCACACGTACGGCACACACTTACTGGTTTATTCCCGCTCGGTAACACCCTGTCGTCAACACTGTTGACGATCGGGAAAAAAAAGTTTCGTTCGTTCACAGTGTTGACGAACGCTACTTATTATTTCGGGTAATTCCCGTTCGGTAACACCTTTCGTTCCTGTCGTCAACACTGTTGACGATCGGGAAAAAAAAGTTTCGTTCGTTCGCAGTGTCCATGAATGCTGTTTTTTTTTTTTTAAATACATATTGAAATAAAAATTAAACATGTCATGGATTTTTAAAATGTTTTAATGGATTATGTTAGATCTTTTAAAACACAATTAACTAGAAAATAAAAAAATGGCCTTATCATGTGCATAATAACCATTTTACACTTTGATAAGTAATAAAATTGTGACACTGATTTAACATAATCAAAAGTGACTAAATGAAAACTAAGTACACTATTATCACAGATAATCATCTAATTTACACTAATTAAATAACGAAACTATAACCATAAACCGTCGTCGGGGGTAGTGTGCGAATCTATACCTGGGTCTCGTCCTCGACAGCCGGTGCAACTTCGTCGAACACTTCCGACGTTTGGCCCCCAAACTGGAAAAGACCGGGGCCGCCTTCAAGCGGCTCCTGCCCAACCTGGGGGGGCCAAACACCTCCTGCCGGAGGCTTTACGCAGGGGTCGTGCGGTCCATGGCCCTATATGGGGCCCCGGTGTGGGCGCGTTCTCTGCGGCGGCGAGCCGCCCACTATCTGAACGCGCCCCAAAAGGTGGTAGCCGTAAGGCTGATCCGAGGGTACCGCACGATCTCGGGCGAGGCGGCAAGCCTCCTTGCCGGACTGCCGCCATGGGATCTGGAGGCGATGGTCCTCGCGCGCCTGTATGAGTGGCGCGCGGAGGCACTAAGCCGGGGGGAAACTCCGCATCCGCGGCAAGTCGCGGCGGAGCGGACAGACCTCCGGCGCGATCTCATGGTGGTATGGAAGGAGCGACTTTCGCAACCCAGCGCAGGGCGCGCCACGATAGTGGCGATAAGACCCCTCTTTGAGGAGTGGCTAGAGAGGCGTCACGGCGTCCTCACTTATCGCCTGACGCAGGTCCTCACCGGACACGAATGTTTTGGGAGGTTCCTGCACAACATCAGGCGGGAGGAGACGCTCGGGTGTCACCACTGCGAGGATCGCCCAGAGGACACAGTGGAGCATACGGTGGAGGTCTGCCCCGCATGGGCGGAGTACCGCCGTGCCCTCGTAGAGGCGATCGACAGCGGCGGCGACCTCTCGCGTCCGGCCCTGGTTCAAGCCATGGTCCGGGGCGAGAGGGAGTGGGAGGCGGTCACCTCCTTCTGTGAAGCAGTCATGCTAGCGAAGGAGGTGGCGGAACGGCTGAGGGAGAGAGCCTCACACCCCAGCCGCCGCGGGAGACGCTCCGGGCGTCGGGAGCCGCGTGACGACTCCCGGCCACCGTAGGCGCGGGCCTGCGGACGGAGAGTAATGGGTAGCTCACCGTCTGATCAGGACCAGGCCCGTGCCGGACGGCGCGTACGTGTTCCACGCGCGCCTCAAAGAGATGTCAGCATAAAGGAAGGGGCCTGTCAGGGCCGAAGCCTGCCGGGGGTGCGGGATTGTCCGAAAGGGTTACCGCTACCCCGGAACATAAAGGGCTAAGGAAGGAACACGGATGGGTTTCAGTCAGTAAGAGTCTGACACTCCCTTCTGCTCCACCCAGAGCGGGAGGGGTCATTTGATGATTTCCCATCCATAAAAAAAAAAAGTGTGCGAATCTATTGTTTATTTTATCTACTGTTACCGGCTACCGGCACGGCATCGCTATACCTGCCTGCTGCAAAGGGAAGTTTGCAATCTACTAACTTAAATTCTACAAATGGAATCACATCCAACATTTTTTATCAATTAAACTAGACTTTCGTCGTAATTAAACATTTGAAAATCCATGACATGTTTTATTTTTATTTCAATATGTATTTAAAAAAAAAAAAAAAACAGCATTCATGGACACTGCGAACGAACGAAACTTTTTTTTCCCGATCGTCAACAGTGTTGACGACAGGAACGAAAGGTGTTACCGAACGGGAATTACCCGAAATAATAAGTAGTGTTCGTCAACACTGTGAACGAACGAAACTTTTTTTTCCCGATCGTCAACAGTGTTGACGACAGGGTGTTACCGAGCGGGAATAACCCCACTTACTAAGTCTTAATTAACTCATAACTAACATCCTTGGGGGAAATCATTTCTTCTCGCGGCGCCCGGCGGGAAGCGCCTGACGTAGGTAGTCGCTAGAAATGCCGTCGGTCACAAGGAAAACCTTATTTTCCCCGAGTTCCTTTGTCATTAACAGGTAAATTGTTTTTCCTGTGCGGGAGTGTCTTGTTGGGATCTAGATTAAACGGTAAGCCTGGCTAATTCGGTTCACTCTTTACAGTACCAGCCTTTTATGGGTTTACGACGGCGACGCTTCGAATTTTTCTCAGAGAGTAATTTTATAAAGTGATTTTCATTTTTTCTTTTATGAAAAAACCTCGTTATAGAGAAGAAAATAAACTCGAGGTTGTATTTCGCTGTTGAAGTTGTAAGTGGTGAGATAGCGTAGTTACGTTAACGTTACGTTAGTCGTGTCGGTCTTGTTAGCGGTCAACCACCCCTGTAACAACTCTTGTACGACATTTTAACCTCCTTACACACCTGGAATAATTCGAATTTCCAAATAATATTATCCATAATGTTAAACCATCTTTTACCCCTTTATTCATAAACGATTCTTAATGTTAAGTACTGATTAGCGACTGTTTATTTTTGACGTTTAAACGTCATTTAACTTTAGCCATCGTTTTCGCCTTACCTTGAAAATTTACTGTTAAGAGAATTTCAATTATAGGCAAACCACTTAATTGTGTCCTCGTCTGCGGAGTATAGGGGCGCGGGGGTAGGACGAGAATGGGGACCGGGAGAGGTGCGGGCGGCGGGCGCTCGTAGCGTGATACACAAGAGGCGAAATGTGCACTGGACAGTTCTTAAGATATGTGACGTCACAGTGGTTAACGGTAAACAGTTGGTGATTTTTTACAAGAAAATTAATTTATGACTTTACAAAATTATGTAAAACAACTACATATGTGTAGGTAACAAAATAAAATATATCAGGTAATAAACTTATGTACTATTTATTATATGCAAGATTTATAAAAATTATAAATAAATCAATTTACAAAAACATAAGTCCATATCAATATCACTGGAACTTGATTCTTCACTTTCGAAGCAGCCATCATCAGAATCGTCTGAATCGTCCTGCACATTAATAATAAAATTAACAACATCATCTAGAACTGTCATGTTTGCAGTATTCATCCTCGACTTTAATTACGTAGTTAATACAATGCTCCCACTTCTTCACGGAATATCTAGCAAATAATCCATCCAACATTCTTTTTTTTTTGAGCCATATTAGAGTCAACACTTTTTTGTGCTAACTGTTCTTTAATATCACCCCGGACCAACTCAATTGGGTTCAGGTCTGGGTGGTATAGAGGTAAACGCAACACTTTATGTCCTCAATAACTTATCAATTTTGTAAATATCTTCTGTGAAATGGCTTTTAATTAATTTAACCGATCAAGCGGCGCGCGTCGCCCATTGGCGACGAAACAATAGAAAATCAATTGTGTCTCATTAGCGGAGCTTGACAGATTAAATAAGTCACCCTTTCTAAATGTATCATTAAAAGGCACATCATGCCGTCGTCGTAGCCAATTATGCATAGCTGGCTTGATAGATGCCATAGTGGGTTTTTTCTCTTCTAGAACCGAATGATACCTAAGCTACGTTATCCATTACTATGACAGAATATGGTGGTATATTAGGCATGAGTTTTTCATTTACCCATTTACTGAAATTCACGAAATTCATAGAATCGTGATAATCACCGTTTTACATTTGGATTTAAATATCACGAGTGCTCCGTCTACAAATCCAGTTTGGCCTCCACAATGTAAGATGATCAAACCAAACCTTTACCGATATGAGACAGCACGCCGTGTTCACCCTTTGATTGCCAACATTTTGAAACGTTATGAGACGCATTAACATGAGTTTCGTCAAGATATAAAATATGTCTTCCTTCTCTACGATATTTTTTTAATAGAATTTAGGTATTTCCACCTCCACGATGTTATATTTGGCTTTTCGATAAGGAGTTTCCTTTTAAATCCGTATTTCCTAAATTTTTTAAACTCAAACTCAAAGCATTTATTTCAATTAAACCATTACAGGCACTTTTGAATTGTCAAAATGAAGTAGTCGGTCAGTTGGTCAGAAAGTTGAAGCTAGGTATTTAAAACAGAGATCATGTAATAATAGTCTTAAATATTCCCTGCCGCAGTATAATACATTCTCTTCTCTAAGTACAGTATTCAACTTTTCAGAGTAGGCTTTTTTTTTAAATTGTGTAAAACTGAGTGACTTGTCTTCTTACCACGCCTTTTGTGAAATCGTCTACTTTCACTCTTTTTCTGCGAATCTGTTTTAGTTTTCTCGGTGATTTAAATATTTCGTTGTCTTTTAATAATAATTTTCATTGTTGTACAATTCTAGATACAGATTTTACGATAGTCCAGTAACTTTTGCTACGGTTTTACGGGTTTAGGTATATCTTGTTGATATTCAGCAGAATTTGGATCCAGTTTTTTTTTTTTCTAAAATATATGTATACGTTATAAGTCATTTGCTTGCACTGACTATAAATTTTATGCCTGAAGATATTCCGACTCATCTTGATAATGTAATCTCATGTATAACTCTCACAAAGCGTCTGCAACTGTCAACACGTGTGATCGCTAACCGCGTAGCGAGCGAACTGAGTTTTGACAAGAAAGAATGCGCCTGCCGCCCGCACCTCTCCCGATACCCGTTTTAGTCCTACCCCCGCGCCCCTATACCCCGCAGGCGAGGACTCAATTAAGCGGTTTGCCTATAAATTATGCAGGAACCTACTTTAGGTACAATTAAATTAGATACACAGTAGCTCCATACTTAGTAGGTACTTATAGGTATACCACTATAACACAATACCGATTTGCATAATTAATACACAATATAATGAAGGTACTTACGCCAATTATTCCATCTTCCGGCGCGGCGGCCCGCGGCAGACATTATTTGTGATATGCATAAACAACGTCGCCCAATGATTGAACCACACGGGTAGCGTTAGGCTCTATTACGTATTCCGTCTAAGTAACAACATGGCGAACAATCAAATAACGGCTCCCGGTTGATTTGGAAATGTATATGGATTGTCTATAAATAACCATAACACATAACACACATTCGATAAAATGAGCTGAAATCGCACAGCTGAAAACGTGACAACATAATCTTTTTTTGAGGTTTAAAATATCCACTATAAAGCCCGTGGCGAAATGATAACAGCCACACGGGTCTTAGAAGTTAATAATAAAATTAAGCTACGCTTGCCGCGGTCGGTTAGTGGATGGGTGGGTGGGATATACATCGAGACCCCCCGTGCCTCGGAAAGCATATTAATCCGTTGATCCCGGCTGTTTTCGTAAAACTTGACAGTCGTTTCGGGTTGTTAGAAGCCCAAAAGTACGAGTATGACAACCAGTCTTACCAATCATGTTACCCAGTAACTGGGTTGTGGAGGTCTGATAGGCAGTCTCTTCATGTAAAATACTTGTATTCTAGGCTAGACTGGAAGCCGACCCAGCATAGTTAGGAGTATGGTAAGCAGATTGAAAATATCCACTATAAATACTGCTAGATAGACTCGCAGACCCTATGTATTGTGCACAAAGAAATTCGATAGACAATCTAAATTTTCGGGTTCAGTCCACCGAAAACTCGCGGATAAAACAAACATCCCATGATCCCATCCCCAGTAACAGAATAAAATGAGTTCCGTTCATTGGCGGCCGCACGTCTCTGCAAAGGCTATCGGGTGCAACATTTTCGCGTAGGGCCGTCGTACGTCCGGCCGACGATTTTCCTTTCATAAATCACAGAGGCACGTGATGTCACGCTTCTGTCGTGACGGTCATGGACGTGACAAAACACTTTGCGTACTCTTGTTAAATCCCGCCAGTAACTCGGTGCATATACCTGCTTTGGAAACACGAGATTTCCCCCAGCGGATATAGGATAAGCGTGATGTTTTTCTTTATTGGGTGAACGGAACTTTGAGCTATGGATACTGGGTACTTGAACACGCGCGGCGGGAGATTGGAGTTTGCTGAATTTGTGCAACGTTGTTGACAGGTATGCGTGAATAGTTTTCTGGCTGTAATTAGGGATCAATGCACTTATTAGCGTGTTATTATGTTCTTGTTTATCAACCCATTGAAGAGAACTTGACACAATAGAAGTTTTATTGAAACTCCTAGTGTTAAGGGGCGTTTAGTGTCCCGGAAAGTGTTAAGGAACTAATTCAGGGTTTGTCAACATTTTATTTTTTATTTTGCTATGATTTACAAGACACATGAAATATAAAAACAAGCTTTCCTTTATGCGTGCAACGCTCAAGTTATCTCCGATTAACCAACTTTCGATTACATAGGTCACGTACATACGTAACATCACGCCTGTTTTGCTGGAAGGGTTAGGCAGAGAGAGATGTACCTGCCTATAGTACACACACATTTCGCCAGTTATGCTTAAGTCCCATCAGAGTCCAGGCTGCTACTGAGAAATTTCTGATGAAAAATCCCAATAACACTTTACCCGACGCGACGTGGGAATCGAACTCAGGACCTCATCTTCAGCAGTAGCGCTTGCGACCACTAGACTAAAGAGGCATTTTATGAAATCACATTTCATAACACATTTAGTACGTGTCATCGTTCTGTTCGCAGTAAAACAGACAATATCAAGATATACAAATGCCTAGAGCCGTCGCCCGGACGCGTACGACGTGTCTGGTAGTGTCGTTGAGCTGGCGCGACAACTCACCAGGCCGACGTCATTTTTTGCGTAATGACACTATCTGCGTCAGTCGGCTTCCGCTCAGCCTTATTCACGGCTTCCCGAGAACGGGTAATTTTGGTGTAGTCTGCTGTAAGTCGGTACGTTTCGCTGGATTTACTGGTTAGGGTTTTAAGTCTTGTGGTGATGTAATGTAGGCTGTGTCGTGGTCATTAACAGAAATTAAATAGGTACTTATATGTTTATATTTGATTTATTTCCGTTGGATCCCGCTTTTGAATCCCATTTTAATATTTTTGGCGTTGGATCCCGCAAAACATTATTATGTATTTCCGTTGGATCCCGAATTTAAAAAAATGCAAGATAATTACGTTTTATTGTCGTTGAATCCCGAAAAGTATTTCCGTTGGATCCCGAATGCTTAAAAAAATCTGAATGCGGGTACTTTCAACAACAAAATTGTTTATAATAAAATGAGGGGTTCACTGATGTTTCACCAAAACTCCATTGAAATTTTTAGTTTACAACCAACGTTTCGTATACTATTTATTTCACAAACAACTCATTTTCTATATAATCTAGTCGTTTCTGGCACTCGCCGGCCGCTGCCGCGGCACCGCTCGCTTCGCTCGCTCGGCTCGTGCGTAGGGGTCACAGTTTTAACCTAACCTAACCTAACATTGTTTTTTTTTTAATAATTGACCTAATCTAACTAGTTCAGTTCCGGGTAACCCACTAAAAATAATCTCTTTTTAACCGACGAAAAAACGGAGGAGGTTATCAATTCGACGCGTATATTTTTTTTTTTTTTTTTTTATGTATGACGCATAACTTTTTACAGAGCAGTCCGATTTTGATAATTCTTTTTTGATTAGAAAGGATATACCCCGAAGGTGGTTCCATATAAATTTTGAAAAAAAAATCCAACCCTAAGGGTAGGAAAACAGGGGATGATTGATAGTTCACTCACTGATTGTAATATATGACCACGCATAACTTTTTACAGATTACTCCGATTTTGATAATTCTTTTTTTAATGGATAGAACATATCTCGAAGTTGGTCCCATGTAAATTTGAAAAAAAAATCCTATTATAAGGGTGGGAAAATAGGGGTGATTTGTTGTTCATTCACAGATTTTAATGCTGAGCTGTGTATTACAATTAAAATTAAAGGCCTATCTATGTTGGTATATAAAGCCTGTTTTTTTAAGTATTTTACTATACAAAAAATAATAGTGAAAGTAGGATTATATAACAGTTAATATCTAAAGTAAGGTAGGTAGCTATTTTAAAAGTAATCAAAAATTAAGCATGCAGTAATAAGTAAATTATAGGCTCAAAAAATTATAAAATAAAAATTTTTTAACAAAAAAATGAAACCTCCGAAAAAACTGGAAAGCAAAAAATAAAAACCTTTTTTATTTTACCTTAATAAATAAGTTCTTAAACTAATGCAAGTATACCTAAAAAAATTTGAGTCGGCGCCAAACATTCTATGAACAAAGATCACTAAATTACCTTCAATTAATAATGCAGCGTGAAATCTCCAGCGCTAAATATTAACATTCCTAACAAAAAATGCGCTCTCCGCACGACCACTCGCAACGATATTAAGTTGCTTGTTTGGCGCCGACTCAAAATTAGTTAGGTATACTTGCATTAGTTTAAGAACTTATTTATTAAGGTAAAATAAAAAAGGTTTTTATTTTTTGCTTTTCAGTTTTTTCGGAGGTTTCATTTTTTTGTTAAAAGTTTTTTTAGTGTTTGATAAAGGTGAATCACTTTTCTTCTGAAATGTACACATGTTGTTATAATATGGGATTCAACGGAAATAGCAAACGGGATCCATCGTTAATACCTAAAAAATGGGATTCAAAAGTGGGATCCAACGATAATAAACGTTATATTTCTATGTAAGTTCTAGGTTCCATCATCTGCCTAGCCTTTTCCCAACTGTGTTGGGGTGGGCTTCCAGTCTCACCGGATGCAGCTGAGTACCAGTATTTTACATAGAGCGACTGCCTATCTGACCTCCACAACTCAGTTACTGGGTAATGCGATACCCCTTGGTAAGGCAACCCATTCTCAGGCCAGAGTGCGCGCAAGATAAGTCTGCGCGCGATGTTTGACCTTCAAAATGATATCCCTTGTAGCACTTTTACTGTGTCTGTGTTAGTTTTTGACCTCTAATCACATCTATTACACATTCAATCAAAAGATATAATAAAATAAAATGAAACTAAAAGGAAGTGACAAATGTAGGAGAACAATATGAAATTAGTAAAATTTTAAATAAATAAAAGATAAAATTTTGCTGGATTAGAATATATTTATTAATATATATTTTTATCCCGATGTTCCCACGAGATCGACATTTATGCGGGTAAAACCGAGGGCGCAGCTAGTAATAAACTAAAATCAAGTTATTAAAAATTAAAGGGGTCTCCATACAAGAAACGTGTTTTTTTGTTGGCGTTCTTTGCCTTGTGGTACGGAACCCTTCTTGTGCGCGTCCGACTCGCATATGGCTAAACGTTGTGTGTTACCTATATATTGTTCCTAAAAGAACAATGTCAATGAGTAAAAAACCCGACCTTCACTATTCTCATAAATTTTCCAAGTTTTTATGGAACCTATGGACCGGATATACATCAAAATGTCACATGTTCCAGTATTCCCAGTACGCACTACCACGCACGTACTTTCAAAGTTTATCGCGGTGGTATTTTTTTCTCATAAATCCGTAAAGGTCATGAAATGAGAAAACCTTCGTGATGACATATTTTCCTTTCACACGGAACCTAATTTGATACTAACTTTTTATTAAAATACGGGAAGCACTCAAAAAGGTCGGAGGAATTTTATCTTCATTACTTGAAATTTTGTGATAAATAAGTTATGGCGTAAAACTATCTACAGGTATAGTCCATTCAGTTATTTTACCTTTGATTTTGCATCACTGTCCAAAGCACAGTGATCTTTATTCTCATTCGAATAAGGTTGCTGTTGGGTTGCTGCCTCTGATAAGTCTGTCCAAATCATTGTGATCTTTATTCTCGTTATAATAAGGTTGCTTGTCAGGTTGCTGCTGACAGAAGTAAAATAACTATGAACGGATTGTACTAAAACAATCACCAAGTAAGTATAAATATAAAAAAGACTAAATATATTATGTATGTTCCTTACATAGAAATATTTTATTTTATTTTATTTATTTACGTCTAGAAAACGCACATTATCCGCAAAAGTAATCTAATCTAAACTAACATCATAAAGAGAAAAAAAAATGTTTTTTATGTTTCATTACGCTTTCAAGCTAAAACGGCTGAACGGATATGAATGAAATTGGGCACATGGGTAGACCATAACCTGGATTAGGACAGGATACTTTTTATCCCGATTTTCCCACGGCATGCGGCATCGAGACTTATGCGGGTGAAACCGCGGGGCGCAGCTCGTAAAGCATAAAGAACAAAAAGTTTAATAAAGCTTAGCTTACTTAGTAGTTTGTTACTTTCTGTAATTACTACAATGTTTGTGAATGCTGAAAAATCTGTAGATAAACTAAAAAGTCGGAGTCAAAAATATGGTGCCATTACGTTCAAGTAAAATGACGTCAGTTAAAAACATAATGGCTTATTGCAATCAAATCAAATCAAAAGTCATTTATTCAAACTAGGCTGAGAATCAGCACTTTTCGAACGTCAAAATTACAAAAGACAGTCCCCCAAAACGCCCGCCCTTCGCCACTTCCTAGTGCTTTCGCTGGGGAGAAGAAGTGGCGGAACAAACTCCCCAGCAGCACAGCTGTCTGTTCAGTTAGAAATAATTAATTTTATACAATACTATGTATGCAAAGTAATTAACATTACAGGACACAGAACCTTAAATTAAATTATTTGCCATAGGTTAACTAGCCACGCCAATATACCAACAAATACAATAAACACTATACGTACTCAAGCAAAAAAAAAAAAAAAAATATTACCAAAAAAAAAACTTACTGACCAAATAAAAGCCTCCAGGTATAAAGGGCGTGACAGCTTATATATGTATGCAATGCTGGGTTCTGTTTACATAGCTGTCACTTGAAGTCACAAATGATAAACTAGGACCATCGAAGTAAAATAAATAAACAAGTTATTACTACTAATAACAACAATAAAACCATGGTCAGCAAGACGACCAGTCACCACAAGCAGCACCCGTTCACGAGCATAACGCAAAGATCAGCCATTACCCCCCTCGCCATATTTGAGGGAAGGAGGCAACCCGACCCCCGACGCTACCGCAAGCAATGACATCTAAGGGAGCATGACGAACTTGCTGCCGGTTGCTCAAGCAAGAATAATAATATGATCATTCGTAGAGGTCGCTAGCTAACCACATATTGCAATCAACTCATTAAAAGACATTGAAATGAGCAGATTATGTCAATAATAAATTACAATAAAATTAAACCGAATTGACTAAAACTCTCAACTAAAAAAAACAAAAAAATAAAAATAAAATAAAAACAATTATATAAACTCATATAACCTGTCAGTAAGCTAATTCTGGAGAAAGAACATAATAATTGTCTTGAGTTAATCAGGGCGACCAACTATTCTTATCGTTTAAGTAGTCGTTGATGGAATAGTATGCTTTTGAACAAAGGTTGGATTTTACTTGAGCTTTAAATCTATTAAAAGGCAAATCTAGCAAGGAAGAAGGTAGCTTGTTATAAAAGGTTATACCAAGCCCAACAAATGAGTTATGAACCTTATGAAGCCGGTGAAAGGGAGCACGTAGTTTGTCCTTATTCCTAGTGTTAACATTGTGAGTATCACTGTTTTTAGTGTACAAGTGTATATTTTGCCTAACATATAAGATGTTGGCAAAGATGAACTGTGATGCAACCGTGAGAATACCAATATCTTTAAAAAAATCTCTTAGAGAAAATCTGGCGCCTAGCTGGTACATCGCTCGAACAGCTCGTTTTTGCAGGACAAATATATTTTGTATATCAGCGGCTTTGCCCCACAGCAGAATACCGTAGGACATAACGCTGTGAAAATAACTAAAATAGACTAAACGAGCTGTATCAACGTCAGTGTATTGTCTTACTTTCCTGACGGCATAGGCAGCCGAACTGAGCCTTCCTGCTAGGCTTGATATATGTGGTCCCCACTGAAGTTTGGCATCTACTGTTATTCCCAGAAAAACTGCCGAGCCCACTGTTTCAAGCACCACTTTATCTAAGACGATGTTGGGTCCTAGATTTCTAACATTTGGTAAGGCAAACTTTACACATTTCGTTTTCTTGGCATTGAGAACTAGGTTATTTGACGTAAACCAATCCGTAACTATTGATAGTGCACTGTTTACGTCGTCAAAATCTTGTCTTTGCATCTTGTGTCCTTTACATCCCACGGTTGAAGTTAAGACATTGACTTAAGTTACTTTGGACAGCTTTTGTGCCAGTTAATTTTTAAAGGGTTCAACATTCCAAAAGATTTTCGTTGTTTGCGAGTACCGCTTTTTTTGAACCCTTAGTCAACACACGAATATAAATATTGTATACGAATTAATTATTTTTGAAAGAAATGTAATTAATTGCTTACATTATTTTGGTGGAATTTTGTATTCATTACACATAACATTTATTTGAATCCTTCCTTTTGTGTCCATGTTTGCGTCAGGTAAGAAGCCAAAAGAGCTTACTTGGGGTATTTGTTGTAAGCGGCCACATATATGGAACGGCGAATATAATCTCCGGGGAACTAATGCAAGACACGTACTGTATTTCTACAGGTTCTCTCGGCAATGGTTTTCTATTTTTATTATCCACCTAGCTTATCGGTATAAGCAATTTTGTATTCTTTATACAAGCGACTTTGTCCCGGCATTCGGCGCAAATTGCCGTATCGACCTCGAGAATTTCGCAGTCAAAAGAGCCAAAAGAGCCGCCTGAATTATGTAGAGTACGACGAGGGAAAATTGATATAAAAATTGCTCGTAAAGCATAAAATTAAAACGTGGATCGCGGCGGACGGTGTTGCAACACGCTAAATACCTGTCGTATTTCAGGCGCCATCTGTCGGCGACGGCGCTGAGACTGCCGCTTTTAATTTATTAACCAATTTGCTGAACGCCCTGAACCGCGCTCCACTCCCGGTATTTTGTTTCTTGACTTAATAAGTTTGAAGCCATAATCCGTGAAGGGTATTTTCATGATGTTGATGGCCAATTAAGTATTAATGCGATAATTAACACTACATTTTTTACGCTAATTTAAAATTATGGGAAATGGAATACAGGATAGAGATGTAGTCAGACAACGTCACGAATAACTAATTATTCAACTTTATATTATGTCAGTGAAGTGTCAGAACTACGAATTCTTTTACACTTTTTGGAGCGTAAGGGTGATTGTATGTACACGAAGGACTATTAAAGTTCGCCACTTACTCGCGCCTGAGCCTGAGCGCGCAGCTCGGATGGCTTTTATGTATACGGCACTCCCTCCCCGGTACGATATAAAATCGTTATGGTTTGTTTACTGTGAGAATATATTGTCACTCAAAATTGTTACTAAGCATCGTCAACTACCCTTTGTTTAACGATGGTTTAATAACTTACTTTTGTTTTGGAACATTGTTATATTTTTCCCATTGATGTATAAAAATAGGAAGATAGGCCACTCTCTAACTTCACGTAAACATTAAACGGACTAGAAACACTTATATGTAAACACACTCACACAACTACATTTCCCGATGTCGTGCGTCATGTGCTCAACAACCGAAATAGAGAGACATATTACGCGGGCTGTAGAGGGAACGAGATAACAATAATTGTCACTATTACGTACCCATAATAACCAATAAGAAAGAAACTATTGCGGGGAATACCCATTCCGGAATTCCCCGTAAAGTAACGTAGGTACCGTCAGCAAATAAATATCGAAATGAAATAATACTCTAGTATAATTAATTTCTGTCACTTCGCTTGGCTCACTTAGTCACTTGGCACCATGGTGCCTATCGGCAACGAGACCCTATCTTCGCACATTGGTGCAAGCTGCGGAAGGTCTGCTATGATAATTATAACACACTTACACACCGAATCGTCAGTTAGAAAGTCCTTAATTAGAATTTTAAACAGATTTGTTTTATTATGATATGCTATGTAAACAAATAATTACAATAAGATAAACTTATTCTAATAAGTTTACATAGCTTAGATTTGTTAATAGATTTCATATTTTGGTCTTGTAAGACTGTTTAAAGTAAGTTTGCAAGGGAATTTTTGAACAAAGTCAGGATTAACGCATAGTTACGTAACTTGAAAACATTATTTTTGTTTATGTATACATTTTGATAATTACAGTTTCAAAAGATAGAATTAGTTATAATTAATATTGAAAACTAATACTTCAGTTTGATTTGTGTCAATGGGACACCGCGCTTAGAAATTATTATAGGACTTTGTTTATTGAAAATGCACCGACCTACATTTTCTTAAGCTTTAGTTTTACTATTTTTTTATTGTTTTCATGTAGGTATGTTCAATATTATTGTTTTATACAATTAAGGAATATATAAGAATGGTTATGTAATAAAAACTGTAAGGATAAATGGTAAAACTACAATAAAGGCGCCAAAAATTTCGGCTTAGGCAAAATTCACGAGTAATATGGGTTCAAAATACGATTCGGGACGTTTTTTGTTGACGGTACTGTCGCTTGCGCTGACATAGACAAGGACGGAGATAGGAGCTGGCACTGTTGTGCAAGCGAAATCGCGTTAGCCGCCGAGTGTTGGCCGAATGTTTACGATTATGAATGACATATGACGAAGCAAACACTAAATATTATTATAATTTTCAACAAATTAACATTTTTGGGTGTACTTACGAGTGAAAGTAATCTCGTGGAACTTGTTTTTGTTTTTTGTACTATTTGTGCACATTTTAAAAGCACAGGAAGGCATCGTTGCTGCTTATTTAGACGATTACGGTAATTTTACTTAATGTGCTACACATGTGCAACACAAACGCCAGTTCGATTGAGACTAAGGTCGATTGTGTTCCCGCAACACAATGTATGCGGTCCACGTCGAGGAGCGCGTACCTAATCTCCCTATTTTTATACATCAATGATTTTTCCATAATATCTTAATGGTGATGTTCTTCGGAGAGGCCAGGTGATAGTACTTACTAGCAACCACCGTGCGTGTATAACAAGACGTAGATATGAACGTAAACGAAGCAAAAGGAATATAATAATAATAATAAAGGAGAATGGCGACATTCCATTCATGCCTGGCACCAATATTTTTTTAACGTATACTGCTACTACTATCGAATTCTTCTAGATTATTATGCTGTGATGCTATTTTAAAAACAAATGTTCAGTAAAAACTTACTGTTTTTTTTTTATTTAAGTTTTTTTTTTTTAAATTATAGGTTATATTGATTTTGACATATGAAAAAGGAACAAATATCGGTATCCGTAGGAAAGCAGAGGGTCTAGTACGTACCTAATCACTAATCAGGAGGAGTCAAAACCGTGTAAAAGCGCGCAATACTTAT
This sequence comes from Amphipoea oculea, assembly GCA_945859645.1. Classification (NCBI taxonomy): domain Eukaryota; kingdom Metazoa; phylum Arthropoda; class Insecta; order Lepidoptera; family Noctuidae; genus Amphipoea; species Amphipoea oculea. The sequence goes on from OX243876.1 coordinate 12,569,643, forward strand.
CACAACGAAGCGAGGGAAAGTATTGAGTTGACTTTTAAGTCTTTTGACAGTTGATCATTCGCAATGTCAGTTTGTCAGTCAAGCGTTTCATTAGACGTGAAAAAAATGTCATCGCATATTAAATATTTTTTCTGTCTGTTACACAGTCTCAGTATTTAACACTAAATGTAATATTATAAAATATAAACTCTGATATAAACAAAACATTATTATGGCTAGATATACTATTAAAAATCTTTTAAACACCTAATGGAGGGATAGATAACGTACAACGGAACATATGGAGCGAGATTTTGAGCGCGTTCCGAATCAATATCAGCTTATTAAGCTTAAAAATATAAATGTTTATTTTTATTTTACATACATACTGCTAGTTCTAAAAAATATTGAATTAGATTCTATAATATAACTTCAATAAAGCATTTTTTTTAAATATATTATGTCGCTATACGCAACTGGTGCCAAGGTCGCCATCATCCTTTAGTTCTTTCAAACTAGCAGCGCCCCGCGGTCGCATAAGTTTCGATCCCGTGAGAATATCGGGATAAAACTATTCTATGTCCTTTTCCGGGACTTAAACTATCTCTATACCAAATTTCATTTAAATCGGTTCAGCGGTTTAAGCATGAAGAGGTAACAGACATACACACTTTCGCATTTATAATATTAGTATAGATATGGATGGATAAGTTACAGACGCGAATACATGTTATATAGTTGTTATGGTTAAAATTAGGAAAAACATGGATTACAACTGGTTGGCATAAGAGTAAGAGAAGACAGGTACTACAATTACTTATGCTGTAACCACAAGGTCTGTACAGTCACGTCTATAAGTATGTATACACTTGGCTTTATTCAAAGGCGATTTTCTCCTTTATTTTTGAATGAAATTTTATGTTATTACAAAAATAGTATTTTCGAACCCATAGGTTTATGTTATGTTAAGTGTCGTATTTCAATGTTGCATTCGTTATTTCACGAAAAAATCGCAATTGAAAATTGCCAAGTGTTGACATATTGGTGCTCGTGACTGTACATGAATTGGGTGAGCCCTGCCTCTTAAACTAGGGTGACTTGTATCTTAAGAGAAAGTGATCAGCGCCATATTATTATAAGGTATCTTATAAAAAAAAAAAACAAATTAATTTAAGGATCGTAGCTGGTGGTGTTCTGCAGTTTTTGCCTACCCCCATCAGAAAAAGGCGTGAGTTTATGTACCCACCGTTCGCGATTTATTTGCCAAACATGTAAACAAATATGAATATTTGGAAAAATAACTTTAGATAATGCCCATACTTATAATAAAGTTCAGTTTACACTACAACTTTTAAATTGTGTTGGTCACTCTGAAATCAACGTAATTAATACTAAAATAAAGTTGATATTTGTTTAACTTGAAACATCACTTGGAAACATACATTTGAATAGACCTTACGTTTGTGTGTGTTCTTTTTCCAAATTACATTTATACACCCAGGTTATTAAAGGTTGTAAGAAGAAGATCATACTTAGTAATAATTATTTTTACAGATTGGTATCTATTTGGTACAATCTTGTATTACCTTGATTAGTACCTATTTCCACAAGTCTAACAGCGAGCTCCTAATCCTTAGTAATTCAATAAAAAGTAATAGTGATGATAGAATCAAGACGTGACTGGTTACAAATGAGTGGGGTACGGATTATACAAAAAGCTGGAGGATAAGGATAAAAATATTGTGAAAAGGTTCTGTCGCTGTGAAATATAAAGGGTAGCACGGACATCGACGTACAATACCATGGGAGTACGTTTACATGATTCTGAAACCCCTGCGTTGAAAACTTTTCAAAGGTTATAAAAAATAAAAGTGCTCTGACATACCTACATTTTGACCGCGTAAGGATTGCACTTTTTTTATGAAAAAGCAGATTTTTTTTTAAGCGACTAAACGTTTCTACACTAAATCAAATCACTGAATCACAATGCTGAATTCATGATTTCGTTTGCGCGTCGATCTGGATGCCAACATATTATATTGGATAAAAGCTTTAATTTAGTGAAAGGAATGACTTTGACAACTTTTTCTAATTAAATATTAATAAAGTTGAGTAACAAGACGAAGATGATCTTTAACTTGGGTATTTTTCCGTAAATCGCCTAGTTTTCTTACGAATTATGTAAGAAGGCTAAAAAGTTATTCATATTTCATTCATCTGGGCCATATTGTATCACCTACCTATCTTAGTTTCTTTAAGTAACATTTGATAAATAATTTCAGTGACAGTTTTAGCACGATGCGGGACCAAATACAGTTTTTTTTATTTATTGTATTGTATTCTGTAACTTGGCGATCTGTGTAAAACACAATAAGCCATTCAGTCGCATTCTGTGTTTTATTAGCAGAAGGAATTCTTGTTTATATGGTGTGATCAAATCTCGCGGTAAGCGTAGGAAGACTATGCCGTTTCAATAGGGAATATGTGACACTTCCTGTGCCTACTAGTTTTGATGCCAATTAATTGACGTACTCAACATCAACTTACTTACTTGTACATATAAGTGTATTTTTAATTAAATATTTTATAAATCTTTTACTTGTATTTCTGAGCTCTTATACTATGTCTAGCAATCTCTTGTCTGACGGTGTTGATCTTTAGATCCTCGTGTATTTATTATTTGCTCACGTAGTAGATATACCCATCTAGCACGGCTCTCCAAAACTAGACAGTACCAGCGAAACACAGTAACAGACAGAACTTGTAACCCTGAAATTGCACACAAGTAGGTAGGTACTGTAGAGACTATAGACTATTTGGTGCTTACATGCAACCTCCGCGAGTCATTTAAAAGTTATTGGCATGAAATACGAGATAACTATGAAGTTAGTTGGAGATTAGAAGAGATTAGGCGTCAGATTTGGCTAACTCTTCTTCTTCTTCTTCAATCGGTCCCTCATTACTGAGGATCGTGGTCACTGGGCCTTTTCAAACGGACAATCTGCCTCCATCTACTCCGGTCCAAAGTTGCCATCACCATCTGCTGGAAATTGCTTGAGGACGTAGCTTCTATTACTTGGTCCGACCATCGTGCATCGTGTTGGCGACCGGCCTCTTGCTCTTTTGGCTCTTGGCTAACAAGCCAAATGAAAAAGATGTAAAATACGTAGAACTATTTCTAGGAACATACGTGATAAACCGTGGTGTAATCGATTCCTCCCGGTAACCTGAAGAGCTCATCAGCCCTTCACAGTACTGCAAGTTTTGTGAAAACATATTCATAGTTCCAAACACATAAGATAATTAACTACAAATTACCGTAACAGTATTAATACCTAACAGCACACACACTCCCTCGTCGTGTTTGACATCCGCAGGTTAATGTGTTCCAGCAATATCGATGTAATCAGTATTGATATCAGTGTTCACAATTCGCGGAAATGACGTCATTAAAGCGTAGAACCACAACCTTTGTCTATATTCATGGATGGTTCTATTGACAATTAAGTATAGCGAATCATGTATCTACTGTTTACTAGAAAATTTAATTCTTCGTATTTTATTTAAGAACAGTTTCAGGGGAATAATTACAAACATTAATATTTAATATCAGTCATTTTTTTTTGTTTTGCGTTCAGAGAAAAATGTGTTCATGAAAACTTGATTCTTAGATTGTGTTATGAACTGCAGGGCGTTTTGGTTGCGATACATACTTAATCATAATAATCAGCCTATAATGTTCCCACTGTAGGCCGAGTTAAATGTTCCCACTGCTGGGACACAGGCCGCCTCTCTTTGAGAGGGAATGGGCTGTAATTTGTCACGCGGGCCCAGTGCGGGTTGGTAGATGTCCCGTGTTTGTTGCGGTAATAACATATTATGCTTAGTGTTGACATTTTGAGATGGGTAAGTGAGACAACATCATTCTCCTGCCCTTATCTCAATTTATTTGGGGTCGGCGCAACATGTCTTTTTCTTCCATACTTCTCTGTTCTTCGTCAAGTATAAACTGTCATATAAACTTTCAGGTAGTCCATCCATCGTTTCTTTGGTCTTCCCCTTCTCGTATAGCCACATTCATACTCAAAATTTTTCTGACTTGTAATGGGTAAGCGCATCATGTTTAAAAGAAAAAATACAACCGACTTCCAAAAGAAACACTACAAAGTGAAAAATAACTTTAATTTCGGAAGTCGGTGTCTTTTGGTTTTGTATTTACGTTTTTTGCCACCGACTTCCGAAATTAAAGTAATTTTTCACTTTGTAGTGTTTCTTTTGGAAGTCGGTTGTATTTGTGTTAAAAAGTTTTTATTTTACGCTTTTTAGTGGGTCTGCTTATAATTTATTTACAATAGCGTAGTGTCAACTTGCTCATCGCCTTTTACAAAATATTGCTTTTCCCGATGCAGGGAAGTTAATTGTTGAGGAGTTCTCCTGGTCCACCATCAGCTCCATATTACCATTCACATCGTGGCGAGCATAAATTGCTTAGCAACCATATTAAAGTAATCGAATCGCAACCCGTAAAATACTTAGATATTATTGAGTAGTTCCGGTGGCCATCTGTGGTCTTCATCATCAGCCACCCACTCCACCAAATGGTGCTTTCCGAGAGCAAATGCACGAGTTACTATAAAAATACCCAAATCGCTATAGGTGTGCCTATAATATTTGAAGAGTTCCTTCGATATCTCCAGGTTCCAATCATCAGATCCTGACTTGGTGACTATGGGACCACTTCAGAAGTATCTCATTTCGAACAAAAAAAGAATTTTGAAAATCGGTCCACAATAATACAACATACAAAAAAAAAAACATATCGTCGAATTGAGAACCTCCTCCTTTTTTTGAAGTCGGTTAAAAATACGAGTGGTATGACAATTTCGAAAAACCGTCCTGTTTTAATTCGGCCGGCATCTTCGCTTCAACTTGGGCTATTTTGTTATTTCTAACTTGCACTAGGCAGGTAGGTAACTATTTTTCGTCTCTTACAACAATAATTGACTTAGGTATTTAAAGGCTTACCCCCTTATTCATAATCCTATTTTATCTCTATTTTAGCTAAAATAGGTTTATAGAACGTTTGTCTTTATCTGTCACGTTGTCATTTCTGTGTGTAAGAAAGAGACATACCCCATTTTAACTAAAATAGGTTTGATAAGTTTTATGAATAAGGGGGTTAATTTCTACTAGCTTCTGCCTGTGTTAGAAGATGGTATACAATCTATCTATAAGTATGTATATATTACCCAAATATAAAGCTTAAATAAATAATTAAGCTTAATTAAATATCAGAATGGTTACTAGTTATTTAATATTCGTAATAGTAACTATGAATATGGTATGTAGGGAAAGGATTTTATGAAATAAAGCACAAAAAGACAAGCTAGACATTTATTTGAATTTAGGCTTGTCAGTTATCAATCAGAAAGTTACTTGTCCGTTCCAAATCTAGGTCATCATGAAGAAGAAGGACAAGAAACTCCATGGAAACAGTATTAAAGTATTCTATCAACAAATTTCTTATATTGCAATAAATTATTATTATTTTAAAAATAATCAATTACTTATATCTCTTGGACAATGGTTCAAGAGAATTCAGAATAATAGCAACATAAAAACAATAGCTAGGAGTATTTCATTAAACACTATAATTAGCAATATTGGCCATATTGTAACATATACAGAACACCATAGTTATCAGCAATAATCAAGATAATAATATCAATTAACTTACATGACATCTTATTAATAATAATTAATATTAATAACTAACTTATTAATATTAATAATAGGTCGATCTATTCCACATAATAACGTCACTAGTACTAATCAACTGACTGTAGGCCGGAGCTCCGTTCTGGCCCATGTCTCGAACAAGAATGATCCCTGCCACTCGAAGCTCCCCCTTTTATAGACGTGAACAACAACTTTGACATTTCTATCTACCGTCATTTTGAACCAATTACAGATCATCATATATTTTGGCTTAATATCTTCCAACACAAGTAATAATAAACAAACCTTATGTAGTGAAACCGTTTTAAAACATTAGAAGGTAATTAAGCAATTTAATAAGAGTTGACTTGTAATTCTTAGACATCATTAAAAAGAATATCAACATCAACTGACAGTGATGTGTCAATACTGCCAATAGTTTGAAAGTGCCTATTATACTATATTAAAATAGAAATATAAAATCCTAAGATTATTTACAAGTATAATCAAATATTACTTAATCATTTATAGTAATAACATTTATGTGATTTTAACAAGTTAAGACTGTTGTTTGTTTTTCTAAACAATATCTAGTCAAATTAGGTACTTCTACATTGGTCTCAAGCTTCTTAAATATGACAGATGCCATTAGCCAACAAACGATATTCTAGTATAAAAATTATATCAAAATTAATTATCTAACACCCGCAACTTCGTCTGCGTGAAACGGCCTCCGACCCATCGCGCTTTTACTTCGTTTTCGCTTAGCTTTCTTTCTGTTTTTTTCTTTTAGTTCGACTCCTAAATGCTGTAGCTGTGATGTTAAGATAGCTTAAAATTTTCCTCAAGAAATGGACTATCAACTGCAAAAATATTTTTTTTAAATTGATTGGTAGTTCTAGAGATTAGCGCGTTCAAACAAAAAAACAAAGTCTTGAACTTTATTATTAGTATAGATATAGATGTTTCGACGATGTATATGTCACCGTAAGATTGTGAACACTATTATAGGCCGACCGCTTAACTGAGACGTTGCCTGAGGTAGCTGCGCGGTGCGGGAGCGCGGGAATTGTCATAAGTCGACGAATCACTGAGCTGTCGCATCACGTCACCACACCTCTCTCGCACCGCGCTGCTACCTAAGGCAACGTCTCAGTTAAGCTTTCGGCCTATAGTTTATAATCTACACACATCAAAAGTGTCTAGGGATCAAGCATTTTTATGCGGATTTCTTGAGATTGAGATGTGGCTTTGTAATAAATTTATGATTTTATAAATTTATATGGATCCTTTTTGGTGCATTTCATAATTTGAATCAGGAACTGTGAATCAAATTCGAGTAAAAGATGAAAATCAGCTGTCAATATTTTCCCTATAAAAACATACAACGCATTGAAGACATTATTAGTGCTACTGTTTCCCTACTACTGATTAAAACCAACGTTATTATGGAGCGGCGACGTCATTTAAGCAGGGAAGAAATGCTCAGAGCCGTGGGAATGATAGAAGCTGGTTCCCGGCAACGTACTGTGGCTTTAGCTCTGAATACAAGTCAGAGTGTTATCAGTCGACTTTGGACACGTTACCGAAGCACTGGTACCGTGGCTAAACGCCATGGAGGACGGTATCGCTGCACCACACGGAGACAAGACCGATACATTCAAATCTTAACTCGAAGAGCTCCAACAATAACCGCCATGATGTTAGCCGTGAGGCTTCATCACTCTTCAGGGAACTTAATTAGCGACCAAACAGTCAGAAACCGCTTGCATGAAGTGAACCTTCATTCCCGAAGACCGCTACGGGTACCACCTATAGCAATGCACAATCGTAGGATTCGATATCAATGGGCTCTTGAACACAGAAATTGGGCAGAAGAACAATGGCGTTTCGTGTGCTTTTCTGATGAGTCTCGTTTTGGTATGAGACCGGACACAAGACGTATACGACACTGGAGAACCCCTGGACGCCAACAGCGATTAAAATCCTACCAGGAAGTCCATCCTTATAGTGGTGGAACCATCATGGTATGGGCGGGTATTTGGATCGGCGGAAGAACTGAGTTGATTTGGATCAGAGGCAACCTCAACGCTCAAATTTATGCTGAGACGATTGTATCAGACGTCATCGTTCCTCTACAAGTGCAAATCGGTCCCTTATTTCAGTTAATGCATGATAATGCACGACCGCACACCGCAAGAGTTGTAAGACAGACTCTCGCCGCAGCTAACATCAATGTCCTGCCCTGGCCTGCTCAGTCGCCAGAATTGAACCCGATTGAGCATGCATGGGATATGCTACAGAGAAGAACTCTGCCGAATATGGAGGGTATCCAGTCGCAAGAAGACCTTTTTTTGTTGTTGCAACGAACATGGGCGGCCATTCCACAGCGTGATTTGGATGAACTCATTTTGAGTATGCCAAACCGATGTTCTTGTGTTGTTAGTGTTCGCGGTAGAAACACGGATTATTAATTGTTTAAGTTACCCAATAAAATTTTAAAGAAAACTGTTATTTCAGTCTTTTTTTCGAACTTTTGTGTTAGTGGTTCAAATGTCAAAAATCCCTTTATTAGGAAAATGGCAAATTTCTTTATTAATGCAAAGGTGACTTGGTTTATCGTTACTGTGACAAACGAAAACACTTTATTTGATGAATCCTTAAAGAAAATTTTAATTAATATCAATCAGGAGAAAAGTTATTGCAAAAATATATGTTGATCCCTAGACACTTTTGATGTGTGTATCTCGCAAGATTGTAAACTGTCGATAAATTGTAAACTGTACCATACTGATTACAATATAACGCAACTAGGTACTCATTTTCGATAGTTTATAATCTGTCCATGTCAAACCGCCTAACTAACGGTGTTCACAATCTTACGGTGACGTCGCTCATTTGGAGAAACATCGACGTAACTGCTACTTTTTTATGTCTTTGCTGTCCTAATGTAAAAACGCTTTCTAAGTGCTTTGGCATATTTAACTAATTTTTGGGAAAAATACATTTACGTCGATGTTTCTCCAAATTAGCGATATACATATATAATAATATAATGCGTTTATTTAACCATTTACATACACACATATATAAACAGACAAGAAAAAAAAATAACAGAAAAATAGGTACAAAGGTGATGCTTATTTCTAAAGAAATCTTTTCCAGCATACCTGTGATAGGAAAGTAGTTATAGAGATGATGATGAGCTTTGACGTTCATGCAAACTCACATTACAAAGTCGACTAACAAAATTCTACTTTTATCGCAACCCACGCACAACTCAACTATAAAATGTATTAAGCACTATTATTACATGTTATATTAGATCGTATAACAGGCAAACGTGTGTAGCTCTCAAGTTTTAGACGTATGGTTCTCGCATATTGTGAATATTGTAACATGGAGCTTGTAAGCAACTGTCGAACAAATATGTTTAGTTTCAAGTAGTTTGAACCGTACCTACGCCCAACCTATGGAGTATAGAGAATATATAGAGTGGAAATTATGTACTTTGAATTTACGCACGTTTAAGTATTGCTAAGATAGGTTTACTTTGTGTAAATTATTTCATACCTACTCTGCTCTCAAACCAGTGAAGGAAAACATCGTGAGGAAACCGACATATCCTAGAACCAAAAATACGAAGACATGTGACATCTAGCAAACCCGCACAGGGCCCGCATGGTGGATTATGGCCCACTCCGTGTGAGGGAGTGGGCCGTAAACCCCACGCGGGCTCCTCTCGAGGAGGCCTGTTTCCCAGCAGTGGGAACGTTATAGGCTGATTAAGTATGCTTATGCTTAAGTAATGGTATATAGGTTGACAATAGTAAGTCTGTACATTACAATACGTGTGACTTAAGTAGTCCATTATTGCACGGCGTGAAATTGCTGGTGCTAATGCCGTGCATTAATAGACAACTACTTAAGTCACACGTTTCGTATACTATTCTATAGCTCGTGTAACCTAAACCCGCACTTAAGTCATATCAGGATAAGCGTGACTTAAGTGCGGGTTTAGGTCACATGGTGCTAATAATATATTTTAGTGAATAAAATATTAATAAAGGGATAATAGTACATCAATATTAAGTAACTTATTGCTATCAGTACGTTTTATTATTAAGGTTTATTTATTTAAAGGTTACCAACGAGATACATTACTATTACCTTTTACAATAATTAAACTTGTATAACATACATTATCCTGCAACACACACTCAATTACAGATAACCACGGCTTATACATTATCGAGTACACATGCTCTGAATACATAATTTAATTAAGAATACATAATTACCCACTGCAAACATAAGAATTATTTACACACAACGATAGGATATTTTTGTTCTTAGATAAGTATTTCAGTACCAACGAAATTATTAAGAAAGACTATGATATAATTTTATCTATGACTTATCTATGATAGTATTTAATAAAATATACCTAACAATTAATACGATCTCTTCGTAAATTCTGGGAGCATCACAATTTGGTACGAGACACCGCACCCCGTCCATAGTAATAGTCTTGTTACTATTTAATTAAATAACAACGATATCAATTACAAGTTGATGGCACGAATATTGCGGAGCGTACTGCTAATGTCCTTTGTAATCTAATATCGGTCTTAGCTATTCATTTACAAGTTATTGCATATTCATTACATTGAAATCAAGCCTTGTTTATTAAACTTAAGGTGGCCATTCGAGCTGTAACTTATGAATAAAAACTTGAAAACAACGTATACAGGGTGAATTTTCCAAGTGGGCGTGGATGGCCAAATTCTAAAGTATGAGGAATAGCGAAAAGTACTCAAAGGAGTCGCGGGCTCGATTTTGATGAAAACTAAAACTGCATTATTAGATTTCTGAAAAATCTATATTTATCGCCAGGAATCGAACCTGTTGATTTCGAAAAAAAAACACACGCTGTATTATTACACCATTCGATAGTGTCGGTAATAAGGATCAAATTCTGGGAAGTAATGACATACGGCAAACTTACATACAGCGTGTGTTTTTTTTTTCGAAATCAACAGGTTCGATTCCTGGCGAGAAATATTGATTTTTCAAAAATCGAATGATGCAGTTTTAGTTTTCATCAAAATCGAGCCCGCGACTCCTTTGAGTACTTTTCGCTAGTCCTCATAGTTTCGGATTTGGCCATCCACGCCCACTTGAAAAATTCACCCTGTATATTCACGAGTATAAAAATATGTGTTGCAGTACTTAAGATGGTTGTAGCCGTGATATGGTTATACCCCTAGGGATATAGCTGTATACCGTAATATATAATAGTTATATTAAAGCGGTTCATAATTGTCTTACTAGGAATATAAGTATGATACGAGCACGATCTAGTAACATAGCTATCTTACTACTAGACTAATCTAGTGAAATAATTATAAGTAGATATATATTTTCTTTGATTTTTCACAACTGGTTACTCATTTTGCATAAAAGGGACCAATCAAAAAACTTTCTTTTAGTACTCAATCGTCACAACCAAAACAAACAATATTATAAGTTTTAATTCAAATAATTACATAACATAAATAAAAACAACCTATTTTATATTTAGGCGTAGAATCAACAAAACTACACACTAGATAAACTTCTAACACTAAATAAAGTAACAAACTATTAAAATAAAAATATGATATCCTAAATTCCTAACCTAACTAAAACTGTTAACAAACTAAAAATATGGCGTCGAAAAATTCCTCCGCATCGCTGTCGACTGGTAATGTACCCAAGAGACTGGCGGCATTTCCACGTTGTATGGCAACTTTATTGTGTACTTTATTGCATTTTCTACGATGAAGCAGGGGTGTTTTTGGTCCTACCTACCCTTCCTCCGGTCCTTCGACAAACATGGCTAGCCCGCTGACACTTCAGCTTGCTTGTTCTGCAAGCTATGTCGGCGACTCCGTTTCTTTTCCGGATAATTTAATTCCTGATGTACGAGTATCTATGTCACGGCAAGACTGTGACATAGGTACATCAGGAATTGACTAAATCTAAGAAAGCACATACTGTGTAATAAAGCTCCAAATGTGCGTAAAGATACTTGTCAACAAAAAAGATACCTAAGTATGCAGGATCGTCGGATATACCTACCTAGTTGAAGTTTAGTAGGAAACCGATGGATGTTAATTTCATAAACGAGCTGTTTGTCTTCTATTAATAAAATTAAAATTTATTCGAGAACATCCATTGGTTTCTCACTAAACTTCAACTATATCCGACGATCCTGCATAGTTATCTCTTTTTTGTTGACTGTACCTAAAATTAATTCAATTAATTTATTTTTCATTACATAAAATTCAATATGTTAGTAGATACATACACAACATAAACAGTAGTTTTAGTACATCCATAATAATTGTTCGTTACAAAGGTCTTAAAACCTAACCTATTACAATATAAACTAAGTTAACAAAACTATGAGACTAGATACTTAGATTATAATCACACTATGTTTAGGTAAGTTATTATATGTAGTAAAATTTTTCAAAAGGTAGTTCAAAAACTGTTGCTGTGGCAAAAATACCTGTGCTACAAACATGCGTGGTATTTTAATCATAAAATGGAGTGGCTTGTGGTACAAACCATTCCAGTGGTTTGTGTTTCTTTTTTGTTAAATAAAAACGCATCAAAAGCAATTTCTGAAGCCGAATATGCTCTAAATCCAGAAAGGCTTAACATCGACAGAGGTGCTCTCGGTAGTGAGTGTCACGCCCGAAGCGGATTGGGGGGATTTTCCGATTTTCCGACACAACGCCACGGCCGCTGTTACTCCAGCCTCGATTTTCCGCCTCTCGAATAGGGACCAAGGTTAGCCAATATATCGAACAGATGGCGTGTTGTTAACCTAAAAAATACAATTTCCAATTCGTTGTCAATAAAAACATTTAAGCAATTCACCTAAATCTGGATTTAGAACGTGGATAATCGTGCTAAAAAATTGCAAACAATAGATTTTTTGGAGCAAAGAAGCACGCTTGTAAGCCGTACGCTTTTCCTCCTTTTTTATTAAATATATAGTGAATTTATTTCTCGGAGGTGAGACCACTTAACTGTATCTTTTACGCTTAATATTTCTCGCGTAAAAGGTAGCGCAGACTACTCCAATAAACGTTAGCAACGCCTCCGACAAGCAACAATAAAAGCTTAGAAACCTCTTATTAAATACGCGGCACCCTTACAAAGCAACTATCGAACAATGAAAATGGAAATATAGCGTAAACGAAACAATGCTTATACAGAGTGAGGCTAATATTTTCCTTGGAGAGAAATTTTCTTTAACGAAATGTAGGAAATTAACAGTTAGTGGGACCATAAAGCGGCCGACGCGACTTTGTAAGCATTGAGTGCTTTTGGCTATTAGGTTAACTCGTCCATTAAGTACGCAGAGATTCGGCGTCTCGTGTTGACTTTCTTGAATTGCTTATGTTCTGCCATTTTATTAGTCACGCCCACTACTTACTATCACGCGACTCCGTGACAAGAGTTTTAGTATATTTTTATTTGGCTAAGGGATTAAATTGCCTCGATACGCATTTACAAAGTTGTAATAGGAAACAGTGACTGAGCAACACAATACTGCGGAAATGTCTATCGCAGGAGATGGGTTTTGACGTCGTCCTGGAATAGCTTACTCCAGACTAGAACATTGTTGACACTGAATCAAATATACTACACCCCACAGACGATCTGATAATTCACCACGTCATTGACCTTCCGATAGTTATTGTTTTAATAATTGTATGTTATAGATTTACGAAGTCCATAATAACTAGTTATCGCTTTAAACTGAAATGTATAATTATTTAAATAAACTATTACGTTCGTTAACTTAATTCTTGCAACTAATGAATAATTTAAGTTTAGGAGACAGTCAACAGTCTAGACAATGAATCACAATATCTGATGTAGACTTGGAAAGTTGGACATTCACGCGGTCCTATCATTCATTTTGTCTACGCAATTACCTATTCATTCATTCATCATTCATTCATCATCCACAGCCCGACTTCAGTCACTGCTGGACTTAGGCCTCTCTTTTTTTTGTCCACCAATTAAGTACAGACGCCAGCACATCAACCTACACCTAACTGTCACCTTTTCCCAATCAACTTTGAACCTTATGTTTCAGTCATAAAGTTGAAAATCTATTAAAGAAATTTGACAGATTGTAGTAGGTTGATGTGCTGGCGTCTGTACCTATTACTATGACTTATGGGCACTGTCGTGCCATTTTATGCATACCTTTGTCAATTTTTTTTATTCAAGTAGGAACAGGAACCTACTTTCATACCACAACCTGTCATACACAGAATGCAGAGCAAAGACTTCAAAGAACCCTACTACAAATAAATTCTTCAACCAAAATATCAAAACTTTTATTCAAACTTCAAAAACATGTCGCCGAGCAAATATTTCGAGCCAATAGAACCGAGTTCACACTCTTTACCAAAACATTCGTGTCAAGAGCCCAAGTTAGCAGAAACGTTGGCAAAGGATAAATAAAAGCGAAATGCAAAGATCCGCACTGGGTACATACGTTTCACTGCCGCTAGTGATGTCCCCAGGGATTCATTCCGGGCTCGAACCGTCTTATTCGATTGCAGTAGAATAGATACAACAACAGTAACTACGAGTTCCATACATGGAGTGTTGGAGTCGTAAAATTTAATAGGTATATTTCTGCCGTAATCAAATTAAGATGGTTCATAAGCGATAAGTTCTTGAATTTTAATATAATATTGGTGATAAACATGGATATCAAAAAAAAAGTATCACCCAGAAATGAAAATATCATCTACGAATCCAATAACGAAGTTCGTTAAAAATTAAAATTAATTAAAAACTTTTCCACAGTTTTTAATCTTCTTGATTTAACATCTTTGCGGTCAACTTTATAAGGAAGCTGACACATGCTATCCAGATAAATAACTTCATTTAAATTCTCAGCTATCGGAACTGATAATATCATGACACTGTGGGCTGTGTCCACACACACACAGCCCCATGCTGGCTCACTGGATACGGCTGCACACTTAGGTGTCAGTCGTTTCAATTTGCAATCTGTTAATTTTGTGGTTTTGTGTTTTTTACTAACATTAGGTTAAGACTTTTACTAACAACGTATGGATTTTTATATCTGAAATAAATGTGTAATTATTATTGACCGACTTTGGAGTCATTTTTGGCTCCTAAGAAGACTGAATTTTGCTTTGCGGTGATTGGTAAGTCGACTTAACGGCTGCCCAAAATATTACTAACAACAATAATTTGTGGATTGTTCTTTTGAATCAAGTTGGACAAACACTTAGAAATACCTTAATATCTGAATAAACTTTACTAGCATTCACGCGCGCTAATCATAAACTATAAATTATATAGGACGTTACCGATTAGTGTTCCACGCTCTATTTGTACTGCGCTTTACTACATGCGAAATCGATCTATCGAAACACGAATATAATCGATTCTCGTAACGAGCTCGCGATATCTCGCATTCGATTGTTAGCCGCACCAACTGTTTGCCGACTGGTGGTGCCCTCTGCCGAAGATTGAATTCCGAATTAGGGCAGGCACGTCATGCGTGTCGCTGAAAGTGGGGTCCTGATTGTAATTCAATCATTAATCATTACTGTTGAAGCGTTCGTGAAATGCTACATCTGTACTAAATGCGCGGGGAATATAGAGTTTATTTCATGTTCCGATTACAAGAACCGAAATACGGGCGGGCTAATCGTTGAATACGTTTTATGGCCACCACGACAAAGAAACTTCGCTGAGATTCCGAGGAAATCTAGAAGGTTAGGTGTTTCTTTAGGAAGCGGATTTGATAGAATCTCATTACTGCTTAATGTATTTCTTTCCGTATTGCTTATTTGATAGCAAAACGACGTCAAAGTTACTAAAATGTTGTTATACATTTTCCACTATTGAAGTTCCTCTTTATATAGTACAAATTTCAACTCAATCGGTCCATTAGATTTAGAGCAAATTGTCTGGGACAGACGGACAGACACACAAGTGATCCTATAGGGGTTCCGTTTCTTCATTCGGACGTAGGGAACCCTAAAAATCAGTAGGTAAAGTGTAATTTCAAACGAACTTTTTCAGCGCTATAAAAAATTATAACTTACTTTTTGCCGAAAAGACCTTTTTTCAAAAGACTAAGCGAACCAAGCACTCCCTTAATATTTAATTTCAAAACCCACCACAATTTCTATAGCCAAACGTGCACAGCATACAAGAATCGCTTTCCTCATTATAACGCGTTCTATCACACATTCTTACCCTCTTTATTGCACTCGCTAAAGAGCAAACAAGATAAAAATAGAGAATATTGTGTGGAAGTGCCCTAAGGCGCGGCGCAGAGCAACAAGCACGTTCGGCTGCATCGCCTTAGCCGTTTTAAAGAAGCTTAGCTTACCGAGTAGTCATCGTCGAACACTTTACACCGACCTGCTTTTTGAGCGGAACAAATTTTCAGCTTTTCTTTCTTATTAAGTTTTATTTTATTGCCTTGTTTATTCGATGCGGCTGGTGGGAAAGAATTTTTATTTTTATAGCAGTTTTTATGATTATTTTTGTTCGGTCACTTCTAACTAGTTTTGAATACTAAATTCTTGGCTTGGGAGGTTTAGGTTGTTTGTTATAAGATTCTGTCTGAAGAGTTATGTTATTTTATACTTACTTATTTTTCTGTGAACACTACCAATAAGAATACGTACCCACTCTCACCATACTTAAAGTACTGTAAAGGCTGAAACCTGAGCGACAATTCTCGTAATTTTAAGAACGTTCACAGACTTATCTCAGTCTCAATAATTCAAAAATACCTCTAATTTCCTTGAATTTTTGACAAGTTTTTGACATTTGTTTGTCGCCGAGATGAGATGGCCTTTTGACATTTTGATACATAATAGATGGCACAAATATGAGACAAATATTGATTTGCATTTATAATAGAAGAAATAACAAAAGAAGTCAGTTTAGCTGACAAGCGAAGTCATATCAGGGAAAAATGTATTAAACGTTTATATGAATAATAATGAAAGTTATTCAACATACTTTCGTTTAATTTATTCATCGTGGTACCATGAGCTCGCAGAGAGCTCACAGTACCTGCCTGCTTGCTACCTTTCCATTTCATTCTTACTATAACGTGTATAAAACATAACACCTCATCGAGACCAAAAACTAAATAATCAAATCCACTAGTTAGCTAAAATAACAAATTTATTTAAGTCAATCAGCTCAAACAAATTACGAACGGTCGAATGCTTTCTAATAGCGAATAAAGTCTTTTTTTGCAGAAATGAATTGCATTTACATAATTTATATATTTTTTAAGCCGAGTTTGTTGAAGTGCTACTTTTTCCAATATAAAACAAACCATGGATTAATGTATTTTTTCCTATGAATAATTTGTTCCTATAAGAATTTCAAATGTTGTGTTTATTCCTACACGATTTCCGTACGCTAAGTATGTGGTAAGTTGGTAGTACATACATTTAATATTTCACCATTTTGTATTCACCCGATGGGACCACTTTATTTTCTGCTGTTGTCTTGGGAAGGTTCTAGCAGCTTGTCGCCTAAAAGACAGAACAACTGGCCGAAATTGTAAGTAAATTGATGAAAATCTATAGAATAAAGAATAGGCAACAATAGGCTCGCCTCCTATTGCATGGGCTTAAAGGCGCAGACCCACCGCGGCGCACGGACAGGCCACTCACGTGTGTTAAGTTTTGCTTTGCAAGAAAATGTATGTGATTGTACCACTGTAAACCACGGACACGCTACTCATCAATTGACGTCATTAGTACATACGTGGCTTGCTCGAATATGGCGCTCACATAGCTCAACGCTGTCAACGCCATGCATGCTGTGCATGCGGTACACACTATACGAATGACTATGAACAACTGTATCGCAGCGCAGCACAGTGCGCCGTGGTGAACCACGCTACGATTGTACATAGTTGTGGGGTGTGTAGTGTGTACTGCAGTGGATACGTAGACCCACGTTGTCAAACAAATGAATCCACGCAGCTAAAATGCGTTGCGTGCCCGTGCACAGCATGCGCCGCGGTGGGTCTGCGCCTTAAGTCCCAAGCATAACTAGCAAGATATGGGAGAACTATTATAGGTACACCTCTACCCCACTCTTTGGAAAAAATAGGTGTGATGTTATGTTACAATCTATAGGTTCATATGTCTGTGAAGTAGGAATACTTACCAAATACTTAAAAATAATGTGCTCAAAGGCGTGATCTTTCGTAAATACTTAAATGAAGTCGCTGACAGCAACTAAAATGTAAAATCTAAACTACGCAAGAACAATAATTATTAAAAAAACAAAACCGGTCAAGTGCGAGTCGGGCTCGCGCACCGAGGGTCAAAGTCAAAGCATTTATTTCAAATAGGCACATAAAAGGCACTTTTGAATGTCAAAAATTATCTTAAAATAGAATTGATTCTAGTCGCGAGGGCTCCGTACAAACTTGTAGGTACTGATGTAAATCGTTTTAAAATTATTACTTTTTGGTAATGTAACTAGGTACTTATACATTGCTTCTTGCCAAATTTTATTATTCTAGGTCAACGGGAAGTACCCTATAGGTTTTGATTCCGGAACATAAACACTCGTATTTTTTATTGCGTTGACTTAGAAGTTTGATTTTTTCTCTGCTTCAAGGGTTGTAACCCTGAGTATTTGATATTAATTTCAACTTGATAACTCCACGCGTTCCTGAGAAAAAGGGTATTGACAGATAGACGGACAACGATGTGATCTTATAAGGTTTCCGTTTATCCTTTTGAGGTACGGAACCCTAAAAATACCTATAGCAAGCTTCACATTCGACACAAACAGACCTGCAATTAGCGCCAGAACAATAATACTTTAAAGAATCAAAGTGCTCAAGAAAAGTCGAAGCAAGACCTTCCCAACTACAGCTCCAACGTTTTCCTCGCAGCAATTTCACATCATAGTGTTTCTATTTCCTCTATTTCTAGATCATAGGAATAATGTTTGCACGCTCTAGCAAATCCATGCATGTTTCCTAACTACTGTGTCCCTGTCGGTGACATTTTTTCATTAAGTATGTATGAATAATGTTCCGCTGACAACAAAACGCGGAGCAGTGTCAGTGAGCCTTTACAGCATGAATGAAATATGCAAGCACATTGTGTAACACACTCTGTAATGCGAAACTGTGTAATTAAAACTAAAGTTGTTGTACTAAGATGCCAATTAAAATTGTTTAGCGGTGTGTATATTGATAGTCGGTATTGTTTTAAGATTCTTTGAAGTTTATAATGTTCGGTTAGTACCGGAAAATAATTGAGTACATCCTATGATATTATGTAAGACTAGCAGCGCCCCGCGGTTTCACACGGATAAGTTTCGATTCCGTGGGAACATCGAGATGAAAAGTATCCGATATATTAATCCTGGTTATGAACTATCTGTGTGCCAAATTTCATTTAAATCCGTTCAGGAGTTTTTGCGTGAAAGAGTAACAAACATGCATCCATCCTCACAAACTTTCGCCTTTATAATATTAGTGTCAAAGTGTGAATAGTGTGAATTAGTGTGAAGTGTGATATATAGTAGGAAATAGGATAGGATAGGAAGTAGGACGTAGCGTGGGAAGGCCTCCCACAAGGTGGACCGATGTCTGGTAAAGGCAGCTGGAATTCACTGGATGCGAGAGGCGCATAACCAGTTGAAGTGGCGGTGCTTAGGGGAGGCCTATGTCCAGCAGTGGACGTCTTTCGGCTGAAATGATGAATGATATTATAAGTAAAAAACAGCACAATATCATACTATCAGACGTGGAAGTAGTATGTTGTAATTATCGGGAGCGAAAAAGACGTTTAATCTCAGAAGATCTATTGGCCAGATCCATGATGGATGTAGTGAAGAAGAGACAAGACGGTACGTAACTAGGGTAATTAGCTAAGTTTTGACGAACGCACGGCTACACATCAAGCTATACATAACCAGTATAAGTTGACTTTTGATTGTACGATAAACCTATACAATGCGAGGTCAGCTACAACTGGAAATGTTTAGTTTTATGTGTAACCGTGTGTACCACTTGCGGAGCGTGTGCAACCTATCTACCAATTTTTACTTATATGGTCTATTCCCGTTGTCTCCATTAACGGTGTCCCCATTATGGGGACAACGGGAAGTCATAAAATATCCTTCCCGTTGTCCCCATTGATGCTTTCAGTCATTGGGACAACGGGAAGTCATAAAATATCCTTCCCGTTGTCCCCATTGATGCTTTCAGTCATTGGGACAACGGGAAGTCATAAAATATCCTTCCCGTTGTCCCCATTGATGCTTTCAGTCATTGGGACAACGGGAAGTCATAAAATATCCTTCCCGTTGTCCCCATTGATGCTTTCACGTTATGGGGACAACGGGAAATCATAAAATTCATTGTCTGTGTCACTCTGTGGGTGAAAAACAGGCAAACGTAGGTATGTATCTACCTACCGATTATGGCAATATTTTGGTCATTTCTGTAGCCTGTAGCTATTTAAAAGTAGTTTTTAGACTGCTATTATTATTCGATAATAGCTCGTATAATAATAAAGGTATTATGGAGTAAAGTGAAGTACACATGGTGTGTGGAGGACCATAGGAGAAACATAAAACCCTTGTTAGCCTCTATTGACCAAATTACGTAATGAACAAGGTTACTTTTACGACGTTTAATTTTTAATTGTTTTAGGCTGTTAGGGTGCCTACTGGCTATGGTAATGTTACCCAGTAGAAAGAATTATAACATTTCAGGTTTTCTAGTTCATGTGATACAGTATGAATTTTTGAAACGGGGCAGTAGGGGTATGTACAGTCAACAAAAGAAATAAGTATGCAGGATCGTCGGATATAGTAGAAGTTTAGTAAGAAACGGATTGATGTTCTCGAATAAAATTAAATTTTATTAATAGAAAACAAACAGCTTATTTATTAAAATAAATTTCAGTCGACAACATCCATCGGTTTCTTACTAAACTTCAACTATATCCGACGGTCCTGCATACTTATCTCTTTTGTTGAGTGTACCTTAATCGTTATTGTTATATTATATCCATCAAAAAAAAAGACGGGTTGCACTCCGGGAGTGCCGGCAGAAGTGAAAACTTGAATATTAACGTTGAAATAAATCAATTATTAATTTAATTAATATTACTCATTTTTTTTTCAATATTTCTGCGTCACTTTTTTCATTAATAGATGCACTTTGTTCAATTTCCACATTTTAAACATTTTCGGTCTTATTCATAAAAAAAGCCTATTGAAGGTTTAAACCATTCATTAGTTAAAATGCTCAATAGGCCTTTAAAACATTCGATAAAATTTTGTATTCATAAACGCTTCATAAACGTTCTATAACTAGAATGTCCTACAACTTCTAAATAATGAAGTCTAATCCATTATATAATGAAGTCATCCAACAAATTGGCCAACACATTAAATCGGCATACGAGAATATCTGTCTACGAACCGAATATTTGTGTCCATAGACATTATTACGTATGAAAAACTAATTTACTGTCTACAGTTTCAACAGTTTTGACGCGACAACGTCATGGTCGTCATGGAAACAATATGAATGAATTTGATATTGTATGTGTCAAACAAAAAACTTTTGAATATTTTTTTTGTATTTAAAATAAATGAAATTAAGACCGGAGACTAGTTGCAATAAAGGGCAAAGAATTGAATATTGGTTGGAGGAGGATAAGGTGTGTACCTACTGTTACAGCTAAAATGTGTTCAAAGTAAGTTATGTTTTGTAAACATTCTCAATTTCTTATACTTATGCTTGCTTTTGCTTCTAATCCTTAGATTTTTTGGAAGAATTGGTCAGGGAGAGGTCTTCATAATAGAAAATAAAAACACTGACACAAGCACTAACGCTAAACAGGGGCAGCCTGGCATGATTTACGAATTAGGTGCCTATCCAATTTACAATTTTACGAAGAACTTCGTTTGCCTGTACAAAACTCATTGTAACAAAAAAAAAACCCGCCATAAGAATAATAATGACTGTTATTTTGATGCCGCTACTGATTAATTAAATCAGTATAAATAAGATAATGAAGAGAAAGAATTTATAACATTAGTTTTGTATTTCAGGTCAATAGGACTAGTAAGGATGGTGCTTCACTACGAATAGCAGAAAATGAAACGGCCTACAGAAAAGATGGCACAGATGGCAAATGAAAAGCAAACATTTTAAAAATGTTGTTCTGCTTGCACTAGTTTTAGAAGCCAAATTAGAGTTTAGAGTATTGTTCAGCCGTGAACAGGCAAGAGTTACATACGCCAGCGTCAGCATCAAGAGAGACATACATTCGTTCCACATAAATTAGTAATTAGTAAATGAATAAATTACTCATCAAGCTGGAGTAGAGTTTGATTCATCTTCCATAATTCCTCTCACTATGGCCAAGACACCTTTAGCCATCACCAGTTCTATGAGTCTGTGGGACCGGCAATGACAAAACTATTTCCTGTGTACACATTGCACGACGTACACAAACCCCTATTCCTACCCAAATTCTGTCTGTTCCCGTAGGTTTCCCGTAGGCTTGTATGATAGGTTAGGGTGTTAGGATAACTAGGGTGTTAAGTAGTTGCTGTAGGTTTATAATCAGTAGGGTGAGGTAACCATAGATACCAGGCTCAATTGTTACAAACTTAGCCACACTGTATGCATTTGGAATAACAGCCGTACTAAGCTGTAAGTCCCGGTGTGTACAAGTATTATAAAAATAAACTGATATTTGTATACAAGCTTTTTATTAATGAACTACTCCCTAAATTTCTTCTCTTTTACTTTAGATCTTGTTGGCTCAAAATATTGCCACTTCCACGTTGTCGTCGGTGGCAGCGCAGAGGTCACTTTGACTGCATGTTTTGGGTAGGACAAATAAGGCAGGATAGAACGTGGAGCATGTTTTGCAACATAGCTTCACAGCCACACCCTACTGGAGCATCTCCCTGCAGGGTGTAAACTTCCGTGGTCGACACGGAAGCATTGTTTTCACACAAAAGCAGCAATGTCCCACAGTATTTCTTGTTGCTATAATGTGCTTCGTTATATTTTTCGTCGCTTCTATTTTGTATTGTAGGTAGGTATATAATAATAAACTAAATTGGTTAAACAGAAGTTCAAAATAAATTAAATACAACTGCGGCTCCTCGAAGTACTATTGTTTACGAAACTGACTTTTCCAACATTTGTACGTCAAATGTCATTTTCTTCGGCCATCTTTGTCGTGTCTCACTTGGTTCACTTCGGCTGGCGCTGCCGTAGAAAGAGATGGGGGGGGGGGAATCTCTCCTGACGGTCACGTGTCCTGACGCGATGCCCTGACGCGAGTTTAACATTTTTTACCCATTACAAAAAGTGTTCAACGCCGCTAAAGAAGTTTTCACTTCAAAAAGTAAGTTGGAGTCTCATTTCCTGGCCTAGGCTGCAACAAGCAGTGTAGGGGCGTGCATTTTTAAATTAAACGATTTCTAACTATGTAGTAATTATCGGATGATACTAACATTAGTCCTCAATACCTTATCTAACAAAAGATCATAGAGAGTAAAAATTAATCTTAATTCAAATAAGTACATACTTCCAACTGATATTCAAATTTTCTTTGACCTTTTCATAACTGTTTTTTGTCCTACCCTATTAGTATTTAGCTATTGGGTTGACCGTTGACCTTTGTGAATAAAATTATCGAAAGCGAAAAAAAAAGCTGGCGCTGCTGCTGTGGCTGCGGAAAACCTCAAGCGGCGAAAATATATTTAGAGCCGTTTGGGGTTGAAACCCTCGAGCCGTGGGGTCCGAGTGCTCATGGTCTTTTTAAGGAAATTTCAAAACGGCTGGTTGACACTTCCCGTGACCCAAGGGCTGGCTTTTACCTTGGCCAAAGGCTAAGCATTGCCATACAACGTGGTAATGCCGCCAGTCTCTTGGGTACATTACCAGTCGACAGCGATACGGCTGAATTTTTCGATGCTATATTTTAGTTTGTGTATAGTTTTAGTTAAGTTAGGTTTTAATTTTTTTTTATTTTTGTTAATTAATCTGACGAGCTCCGCTAATGAGACACA
Organism: Amphipoea oculea; assembly: GCA_945859645.1. Classification (NCBI taxonomy): domain Eukaryota; kingdom Metazoa; phylum Arthropoda; class Insecta; order Lepidoptera; family Noctuidae; genus Amphipoea; species Amphipoea oculea. Next base: position 12,593,508 of record OX243876.1, read on the forward strand.
ACTGATTTTCTATTTTTTCGTCGCCAATAGGCGACGCGCGGTGCTTGACCGGTTAAAATAAGTAAAAAAAAAAAAAATCATAAGCGAATGTTTTGAAAGACGTGTAATTAATTTTCTTTTCCATTTCAAATCAATTTGATTATTTTCCCTGACTAGCTTTGTTCCTTTCTCCCACGCATACGTTTTACCACTAAGACTAAAAGGTGTAGGTATTATATTTTCCCATTGACTATTATTAATGTCCTGCGAACTACGTAGATTTAGGGTGTTTAGCACTGCTGTAGCGGGTGGCGGCCACCGGCCATACGTGTTTGACAAATCCATACAAAACGTATGAAAAAGCATTGTGAACTGTTTGTCGCTGGGCTACCGGTGGCTCGTTTGCGCCTAGCCTTAATCTTGACTTCGAGATTCATTTGTTTTACTTTTAAATTAATGTCATACATTATATTTAACCGATGCTTGCGTGATATCGTAATGAAAGCCTTAAAAAACATAAAAAAAAACAACATTTTTAGTACTTAGTCTATTCCAAATACACAAATGACATATAATCGAACTTCAGTGTAACCAGTTAGTACTAGATACTGCATGGCTGTGCTACTTTGTAAACGAAAAAGTAACCAAAATGTCAGTTCAGTCAAAAGTTCCGTATTTTGTAACTTTCCTATTCAAAGTTTCCTATTTTGCAACAGACTGTTGAAAGATGAAGGATCCTCCTTTATGTTCTTGAAGCCGCCTGTAATGAACGGATTCATAGCCTCTCTTTAATAAAACGCTAATTAGTATTTTAACTTAAAGTAAGTAGGCAGTTAGAGAGCAGTGGTGGCTCAGTGGTAACGGCCGTGACTTACCGAGTTGTTGGTCATAGAGTATGAACCCACACAGGTGCTTTACTTTGTGTAAATTATTTCATCACCGCTGCTTTCACAACGGTGAAGGAAAACATCTTGACGGAACCGGCTTGTGACGGAACGTGACATCCACCAACCCGCACTGGGCCCGCGTGGTGGATTACAGCCCACTCCCTCTCGCCGAGAGGAGGTCTGTGTCCCAGCAGTGGGAACATTATAGGCTTACTACGCTAAATCTGTAGGTATGTAGATATTACTTTATCGTCACCCATTTTCAAACGTTTCTCAACCAGAGCACGTCGATATTGAAGATTGTGATTGCAATTTCAAATAATCGTTTTATTTGATCGAGCTCAAAGTTTCCTCATTCTTTTCACCTTGATTTTTATTTGAGTTCCATGCCTATTCTTATGTTTTCAATGTAAGAAATGCAGAAGTCGAAGGCTAACAATTTATTTTCAGTCATCATTTTGATATTGCATGATTTTGTTAAAGAGAGGCTCGTGGCTGAATAATAACAGTTGCACGGGTCGATCAAAGATTAAGCGCTTCTTGTCGCGGTTGGTTCATGGATGGGTGACAATCCATTATATTATACAGGGTGAAATTGAACACATGCGACAAATCGAAATGGGAGATTGTACTCATCATTATGAACAACTTTTACTATGGGATCGAACCTGAAATCGCGAAAAAAAAGTCAGCTGTTCCCTACATTTATGTTCGCATAATTCTTCAAAATGTAGGGAGCAGCTGATTTTTTTTTCGCGATTTCAGGTTTGGTTCCATAGTAAAAGTTGTTCATAATGATGAGTACAATCTCCCATTTCGATTTGTCGCATGTGTTCAATTTCATCCTGTATATATTATATAGACCCCTCCGTGTCTCGGAAAGCACGGGTCCTGGCCCGGCTGATATTCGTAGATTTTTGGCAGTGGTTACGGGGAGTCAGAAGCCCAGCCTTACCAAGGGATATCGTGTTACCCAGTAGCTGGGTTGTGGAGGTCAGATAGGCAGTCGCTCCAGTACTGGTATTCAACTGCAACCGGTTAGACTGAAAACCGACCCCAACATAGTTGGGAAAAGGCTAGGCAGATATTTTTACAGAAGAGTTGCTGTTACAAAAAGAATATTATTGGCTTATAACGTTACTTCTTTAGGGTCGGTTCACATCTTACGGAAAATGCGTCGGGCGTAACTTCGATTGCGTCTATTTATTCGCTCGACGCACTAACGCATCATCGGTTGAGTGTGAAAGGTTGAATGTTTTATCATATAATTGTCTGTTCTGGCGTTACGCAACCGATAATACGCGACGCATCTTCCGTCAGATGTGAACCGACCCTAAGGGAGGCTTAACGGGAATTCGGAGTAAACTGTTTGTTGTTCTATTTTCTTAGCGCTCAATCCCTATTTTTAGAATCAATCTAATTCCCATCGTCCCAAAACTGTCAGTAAACTTTTAGAGCTGGTAACAACTTTCTGATCCTTCGAAACTGCTTAATTAGCCTAAGGATAAGTAGGCACTTTGTAAGGTCAAAGGTCATCTAATTATGTATTTCCAGACATGAAATTCATTTAAATTTTTTCAATGTTAAACTGACCTTTGTACAGAAACAAACGTCCGACAGACGTCCAATAATTCATACAAAATACACTTTCAGTTTTTCAGAATTTTCCGATCTTTTCAAACATTTTCTTTCATACAAACCTTGTCCTGACAATTATAAACACACAAAAAAAGAAATTGCCAAATAGGTGCAACCGTTCAGAAGTGATACACGTACATACATTCAGCAATTGATTTTTATTTATATAGATAGATACGTTCTCGAAACTAAGAGAATGTCGTATGCAGCCGATGCATGTTAGATATGTCACCGACGTATTCGGTTACATGGCATGCCATTTCCCGTGCTCGATAGCATCCGCTGCGGTACGATCTACAAGATAGTTGAATTACTATTCCAATATTGTGTTTACGCAAATGTAAATGTAGGCATTTGTGTCGTGAGATATTATAAGAGAGAAGAAGGAAACATGGACAAGACAAGACTAATGACTGAATGATACCCAGGAGACCGCGAAAGAACTCCTGTTCTTTCGCGGTCTCCTGGGTATCATTCAGCGTAAGAGATGGGAGGATGACATCAGGAAAACAGCGGATCCAATATAAACCCATACAGCAAAGGTCAGGAGGAAATCTTTAGAGGAAGCCTTTGTCGGAAGACAAGCTGTACCAAATCAACGACCGTTTGCCGATATTAATTTTTTTTGTTTTTAAATATCAGGCACAGTTTACAAGTATCAGGCACACTTCACATGACATGTGTTCTTTGAGAAGTAACGCAGTATCGTGACCATTGAAAGGAATAGAGGGAATAAGCCTTTGCCCAGCAGTGGAACAGTGTGTGAGGGGAATAGCTTTCACACTTGATTGACGGGAATTTTTTAGAAATATTTTGATGTTTTTCCTTTCTACTGCATTAAATCAATTTTTGAAAAGTACAGAATTAATCTACATTAAATTATCTATATAAATGTATATAAATTAAATAGGTTATGTGTATTAGCAGGAGTATAACAATAGAAACAGTTGCAGAAAGGAGGCAAACATTTTTTTTCGATCGTAAATCACTCTCTAATGCTTCGCATTATGAGTCGTGCAACGAAGATCATACAAAACCATGTTTCAGCACATGGTTTTGTATGATCTTCAAAACAAACCAATAACATTGCTTCATTTTCATAGCTTGAACTAAGTTAGCGTTGCTATTGGTTAGTTTTACACACATACCTCGCTACGCATCCTCGCTTATTTCTGGTGAAAACGCAGCCTAAAGCCTCATCCCCACTAGGAACATTTGTCGAGCGACATGTGTCCCCGGAGACATCGGGCGATGTCGCCCTACATCGCCCCACATCGCCCGATGTCTTGTCTCCGTCCACATCAGTTCAGTCGAACCTATCATGTCTCCGGAAGAGGTAGTTCAATAAGTCGCAGCACTACGTCGTTCGACCACATTGTCGCAGGTTGCACGCACGTCCAGATGTCGTCTGACGTCGCCCGACATCGCCCGATGTCTCCGGGGACACATGTCGCTCGACAAATGTTCCTAGTGGGTACGAGGCTTTAGTGTTGTAACTTGAACCTAACTACCAAGGCTTATTTTTAATCTTATTTCTTGTATTGTTTCTTCATTTGTGTTTTTTTACATTGTTCTCACATATAGAAGCAACAAGAATAATGTACCCAGGATTTTGTAATATCTTGATTTAAAAAGAGTGTCCATGGAGTTTCTTGCCCGTTCTTCTCCATAGAGATCTACGCTTTGGAATGGGCAACTAGCTTCAACTTTCTGACCAACTGACCGACTACTTAATTTTGACAATTCAAAAGTGCCTGTAATGGTTTAATTGAAATAAATGCTTTGAGTTTGAGTTTGAAATTTGGGTTGAGAAAAACTGTTTTCTTATGTTTTTCTTGTTAAGATATCCATCACGTCTGTGAAGTTTACACACAAAAAAACTTGATTTTTTCTACTAATATTTAAAGTGACTACAATAACTGCAGTTCATGACCCCACAAAAAAATCATCAAATTAACCATTTTTTTTTATTATGCTTAGATGATATCGATACCCAATTCTGTATTATTTTATCCTGATTTTGCACTTCCAGTTTTACATAACATTTGTGGCGTACATTATATTGAGCATGTAAAGTATTAATTATGTCATAATTGTCAATAGATTGTTAATTCGGAATTATTTATTGAAACGTGTTTCATTAATACAGGAAATGGAACTGAACATCAGTTTTCATTTTTATGAATGGTTAATATGGTTAATAAGTGGCGTAATTAATACTAAAATAATACATAGATATGCCATTTCGTATGTACAATTGGCGTGCGTGTGGTTTTCGAAAGCGAAATCAAAATGTGTTATGGTTCAATTTATTTTCAGAGTTCAGAAGGCCAATTCCCGTAATTAAAAACGTTCAAAATCTTGTCGTAATCTCATCTCAGTGACAACCAATGTCAACAACTTGTCAAATATGTAGGGAAATTAGAGGTGGGTATTCCTGACAGATTGAGACTGAGATATTGTGAACGTTTGTAAAATTACGAGAATTGCCCCTGCTTTGCTTATTTCTTTCAAGACGTTGTCTGTTAATTACAGTCAGGCCTCGGGAGAATGCGTTCTTGATTTCTGTCAGTTTTATACAAACGAATACTTGTTTTGCGAATATTATCTTTATTACTTACTAGAATTGTCTGAAACTATAGATTTCTTGTCTACTTCCCTTTGTTTGAACAAAAACTCACTTTCCCAAATTAAATCTTCTATCCGACACCGAATACATCTTAAGAAAGTTTTGCCTGAGCTCTATAATAGTTTAATCTTAAATCTCAATACGGTACAAGCAAAACATGGAAGTGATTTGATTGCATCCTAGATTAATCGACGAGCGGTCTCGAGTTAAGACGGAAATCAGTTAATAAGTTCTAGCTAGGAAGCCTTGCTTTTGCTACTGATAAGTTTATCCTGGCTTAACGAAGCCATAGTCATTAGTATAATTAAACCATATTTTCCAACCATTGCAACCATTTTTTGCCGTTCTACGTGGATGTGCGCATATTTTCCCCCAACTTGTTCTTTTTTGTATTTGTGTTCTTTCTTTGCGTCATGTTAATCGAAAATAAACGTATTTTTTTTCTTGGTTTCATTATGATTTTTTTGGATGAATCTAACAGAAAAGTGTTCATTATTTATCCATATTTAAGATACAACATCCACCAACTCGAAAAACCCGCACTGTTGATTTCGGTCACTCAAAAAGAAAGTCCTGACTTCCAACCGTGGGAGCATAAAGGTGGGTACTGATCGGTGTTACGGGCCCTAATTTACCATTCGGAGCGAGCATGTTACGTTACGCCGTGTTCTAAAATCCGTGTAACAATGCTCGTTTCGAACTCTTTGCACGCCCATGCTTCAGATTCGTTGTGTGGAGATCTTTGATTTTGCTCAATTATTGTATTAATTCAAATTAAGAAGAATTATTATTATTTCTTCAAGTCGCTTTCAATACAGTACGAGTTAGTCATATGATCATTAGAACTTTCACTCCCTAAAACCATGGTAGCCGAAACAATTAACAAATTCTGTATTACCAGTCAACAAGTTAAACACCGGCGACTGTTTAGGACTACTTGAGAACGGCTGGACAGACTTGATTAGTATCTTTAAATCATTGTAATAGTACAAATAAGGTTTTTAGGGAAAGAAAAAATGGAAAAGTTTCTCTGAATATTGGAAAATTCGAGAAAAACTGAAAGTGTTTTATTCTATTGATAGAAATTTGGACAGGATAACGTCTGTCCGGTCAGCTGTATTATAACATAAATGTAAGAATTCATAATGCACAGTGAGACTCCAGATCATAATATTACCTATAGGTAAAGATTCCCGTACGTATTTGAGCTTACAACACTCCTGGTTGAACACGGCTTTGAGTGGCAACACCGTGTCTGATTGGATTGCTCATTACTGCAAAATAATCAGCACGTATATACCTACGCATATGTATATAAATTATGTTTACATAGTCAGTCAAGGTTCTCAGTCAAGATTAATATCTGATATTAGATGTGTCTCTTGCGCAAATTTGTGGATTTGACAGCTGCCAGAGATATAGCGTGTGACAGGGCATTGCTTATTATCCATTCTGTTTACTGTTAAGTAATTCAATAATAGTTAATTGATATATAATTAATTAATGCGCTGGGTCGTAGATCTAGGACTCGGAAGAGAGATTGCTGTGCGTGAAGTCTTAGGTTCAATCCCAGGTTTGGGTCAAGTTTCGTTGGATTTTTCTACTAAGAATTAGTAGCCCAGATTCTGGAGTAGTGTCTAATTAAACTCATAAGTCTTGCCTCTTCCTGACGGGGGTGCGGGATTGTCCGAAAGGGTTACCACTACCCCGGAACATAAAGGGCTAAGGAAGGAACACGGATGGGTTTTAGTCAGTGAGTCTGACTGTCCGTTCCGCTCTACCCAGAGCGGGAGGGGGGTCATTTGATGACGCCCCGCACAAAAAAAAGTCTTGCCTCTTATTGCATAAGATTTAAACTTGTCTGGTAAAATGTGCGTTTGCTGAACAACAACTTCTTGCCTACCCCTTCGGTTACCTTAATACAGGCGTGATGGTTTGTTAATTAACCAGTAATAGTAGTGTAGTGTAGCGTAGTGTTCAGTGCAGTATGCACCGCAACGGTATTGCAGGAATAGACTTTATTAGCCCCGGAACATGTCAAAGGCGTTGCACATAAGATGCATTGGTGCGCTCTCGTGGAGATCCCGGAACCCATTCTTGTTGTCCGTGGTACCGGCTAAGGATTAGTCAATCTTGGTTACGACATCCCTCCTATAGCAATAAGTGACTATATTTACTATGTAAGCGTGCGCGCGTTTTGGACGAATTAGTTATACTAAAAACGAGTTAGGCCGCTAAAACAATATTGAATTTATTCGTGAAATAAATAGCTATTTGCGCAATAACAAGTACATGTCAACAAGGTAGACATGCTCAACGCAAAAGTAAGTAGGTACCGTACAGCCCTAAATCCGTCTGATACGCGAACAAACTTGACACTCGCTACAATTTGTGCGAAAAATCTCGCACTCCTTACTTTTATTACTTTTTTATAGTTTTTCTGAGTTCAAGCTTTCTGTTACACTTTAAAACTACTCGGACTTTGTTGTCCAAGTTCTCCTTCGCACATTGAACTCTAACTATTCATAGAACTGCACTCGAGAGATTTTTCTTTTCTTCTTTTATAGTTTAAACTGATTGCTAATTTAATAGGAAAGTCTAGCGATGAAAGGCTAACAATCCCTTAATGGACCTTTACTTTAAACTTCTTTAATGAATATAAATAGATAGACTTCAATTTTCAAGAATAATTTAAGACTTTAGAAAATTGGGAAATACGATAAAAATAACGAAGGAAAAGTTCGTAATCAAATTTTAACTTTGTGAAAGTTTGCAACTTCTTTGCATACTTGGATTTGTAATCCAAATACAAAGAATTCGAGGCGAAAAGTTAAAGTCTGTTGTGTTTTACACAGGTATGCTAAAACGTTTCATTATTTATTACGCTACTAATCAAATCTAAACAACCACAAAGTATAAATAATTAAAATTTAACTAATCCAATCTGTATAACGAATAACTACTAAAATCATTCTTACCGAGCCACACCATAAATCTCAATGAGTAGGTATCTAAAAAAAACCCTTTCAAAAAGCCCATACATCAAACCTCGTTCCCGCCGTACGCAATTTTTTCCCTCCACCGAAATATAGCCGAAGCAGCCAACTAACGTCTATTTTGTCAACAGAACAATGGCAAACAAAGCTTGGCATTTAGCTAGCCTTCGCTGGGACATGTCGTGACAAGGACAGGCGGGTAACAAGATAAGTAGGATGTCCTGCACGCGAGCCGTCCACCCTAATCCTACGACGCAGCGCCACGATACTGTTCAGAACTTCAGATTGGCTTTACGATGCCTCCACTTGTCAAAACAGTCATCTTAAGACAGTAAATTTAATGTTTTGGTAGTGAATTGTGTTTTCATTAGTGTTCTAAATTAATGGGATGGAGTGTCTGTTGATATTCTAACAAATAGGTAACTCAATAGTATTTCGGTCGTTACATTGGAAAATAATCTGTGTAGTCGATTGTTATTTTGTTAATTAGGTATTAACGTCATTATGGGAGGCCATCTCTTGCAAGAGGTCGATCTTACAATTAGTTAATATTAATATACATGAACTTGAGGGGCTCGTAGCTAAGTAATAACAGCCACACAGGTCGATCGATGAGGTTAAGCTACGCTTGCCACGGTCGGTCCGTGGATGGGTGACCATCTTTACATACCGAGACCCCTCCGTGCCTCGGAAAGCACGTCAAGCCGTTGGTCCCGGCTGTCATTCTTGGATCTTTGACAGTCGTTACTGGTCGTCAGAAGCCCGAAAGTCTGACAACCAGTCTCACCAAGGGGTATCGTGTTGCCCAGTAACTGGGTTGTGGAGGTCAGATAAGCAGACGCTCCATGTAAAATACTGGTATTCAGCTGCATCTGGTGACTGGAAGCTGACCCCAACATAGTTGGGAAAAGCTAGGCAGATTGATAAATACACGAATTTATAAGAACGCATACCTAGCTTGCCAAGTAATCATCATCATCCACAGCCCGACTTAACCCATAGCTGAGCATAGGCCTCTCTTTTCATGCCAGCCTCATCCAGATTCTACCGGCAATGGTAACAATGTCGTCCACCCATCTCGCCGCTGGACGATCGACACTTCTTCTCCCAGTCCTTGGACGCCACTCGCTCACTGCCTTACTCCTCACCAAGCAATACGTTGTACCAAAAACTTCAAAACAAAAAGAAACGAATACACAGATTATTAATTGTTTCAACAAAAACAAACAGAGATTTATCTGGATTCTGGAAGTCCAAGAAAGTGAAACCACCAAGTATCTAATTAATTCCAAGTTTATTTCAAATTGACATGAAACCAGAAATACTCGAACTTCAGCCTATGTTGTAACCATAACTTCTTGTAGATTAATTAATCGTTCTCTTCAAAATAAGGAATTATTAATTTTCCAGTTACTTAATTATATTTGTCGCGAGTTTACGTAAAAGCCTCGGTACACTCGTTTATACTTAAATGCCTCAAACTTTGTTTTCCTGTTTCCACAAGGTTTGTAAGTAATTATATTTGCCAGCAGAAAATCAAAGGAAAATATTTGTTGTTTGCAGATGACTCTAGTTTTTAGGATGGTTCAGCTGCTTTACATGGTTTACCAGTAGCTTTTTCATTGCAAAAAAAGTATCCTGCAACTTTACTTTTCTTTCATCAAAATAAGGAAACAAATTTCAGCGAAACGTCTATTTTTAATACCCCAGTAACCGAGTAAGGTGTTATATTAAGGCTTAGTATGTTCGGAAGGGAATGAATAATAAAAATATTTGCACAATCCGTGGATTATAAGGGTAGCCTCGAGCTAACCGAGATTAATAATAAGTTAATATCAATCCCAAAGCCAACCTCTCACCTTTGTACTGTAATAATAGAAGTTAAGTGTACCCATGATGGCTTCGCATCTCTTGAAAGTGATTGTTATTTCACAACACTCCACAATCTTTGAACAAAGAGCAATCGAAAGCAATTTAAATTCAAGACCCTACGCGACCGCAATTATTTACACAACGGCACTACACTATCCTTAAATCTGTATAAATATTCATGAAACTGTTTTATAAGGAGACCCTTGCTCTCTTTAGCAACGTAAACGAAACTTGAGTGACTTTCCAGTATCCCTTCTGTACGTACGGCGTACTCTCGCTTACCGCCGTATCACGCGCAACTTATAAACTGTTTTAGCATAATATATTAACGTTAGATATTACGATTTTCCACAAGTGAGCTCTTTGGTTACAAAATTCACTTGAAAAGGCGTGACTTAAGTGCTGTTTTGAGAGGTTTCTCTCCTAATTGAAATGTAAATCTCTGTGAATTTGTAGAAAGCGCTTTTTATTCATTTAAGACGCTTACTTTTGTTGTACCGACTACATAGTCTTCTACAGCTTTCTAATCTGGTTTTGAATCAAATTTGTTTTCTAATTTAATGTATTCAGGTGATTTATTTTGTTTGCAGACTTGTCAGCTATCAGTGTGTTGGAGTTTGGAATACGGTTTCGTGTAGTTACTCGTATATTCTAAAGTATTGGGTTCGTTGTTGGTAAAATTAGTAAGAGAATAACATTTAAGTTGGAGCTACATTTAACTGGGTGTCGGGGTGTGCACATGAGACCGCAGATGACGAGGGTCCCGTGTCAGATTGTTTGCGTTGGAAAACAAAATTTTAATATCTTCGCTGTCTACATAGGCTTACCTACCTATACTAAATTTGCTTTACAAGTTATTGAATAACGTTGCAAAGTTTTGGACGTTTAATGAATTATACTTATACGGGCTTAAAATTAAAAACATCAGTTGTTAAATATTTTTCATCCATTTTTGTTCTGTAGGGATGTAATTTCGGAACATGTGGTTTGCGTCCATGTCTTTGTAACTGCTTTGTATTGAATACTACCTTCTCTCATTTTCTGCATTTAATTTGGTATGTAATTTCGGAACATGTGGTTTGCTTCCATGTCTTTGTAATTGCTTTGTTCTGAATACTACCTACTCTCATTTTCTGCATTTTATTTGATATGTATTTTCGGAACATGTGGTTTGCGTGCATGTCTTTGTAATTGCTTTGTTTTTAATACTACCTAAATTTCGGAACATGTGGTTTGCGTCCATGTCTTTGTAATTGCTTTGTTTTGAATACTACCTACTGCAGCATTAGTAGTTACTGCATGATGATTATTTTCGCCATTCGTCCTTCTTCAACATTATAATCAACCTCTTTTTGTACTGGCCCTATCAAAAACCTTTATTTTCATAATAATTTTGAAATAATTTCTTTTACGTGTCATGAGGTTTTTTTCCTGGTGACATACTTCACTTGTCTACATACTCTCTGATACGACGTCCGGATTTTTTTGAGAACCAACGCCCAAATTTAATATTGAAATCAACAAATCTTAATTGGATCGTGCATGTCTATTATTTGATTCGGGGTATGTATTTTTTTTTATCTTTTTGGCCTTTCTTAGCCTTTCGTCATATTTCAATATAATAATCCCATCCGTTCTGTGCTAAAGGTTTCCCCACTTCTTCGACGGAAGACTACATATATTCCTATTGACTGGATTGAATCCTTTTGACTGGTATGTATAATTGTACGTTTTTTGGGGTTTTATGTGATCTGCTTGCAACTCGGGATTCTTATGGTGATAATTTTTGCCCCAGATAGAAGTCCGAATTTTCTGCAAGCCGATTTATTCGGCTCCATCCACCCACCTACATACTAACTTTTATCTGCGGCTCCGCGCTGCGCTGCGGACATCCTCTTCATATCTCAGAGGTCAGCAAGTGAGGTATTGGAGCAACTGGCAGAGCTTCTACGTCACCGCGAAGGTTTTGGATAAGATATGGGAGATTTTTAAGTTTTTTTATTTTCCGTAGTAGATTTGGCCTTTTTTTATTCTTAAAATCTGTTAATTTTAAATATTTTAATACCGCGTTATTTCAATCTTTAGTTAAAAGTTAAAGTTACGTCTTCGTTTTACGGATCTGGTTGCAACCGACTCATAATTCGTTACGTAGCATTTAAAACCTAAATTTAAAATATTATGCAATAGTTTCCTATTAAGTATTTAAATGTGACAAGTTTTCATATTTAGTTTTTCTTTTTTTGTACTTTTATATTTTTTCATATTTGTTTTTTCGATTTTTTTACATACAAAAATTAAACGTGTTTGTGAGTGAAGTGTCAATGTTTCATTTCGCTACAAAATGGCGCCCGAAGAAAAAGTAAGCACTTTTATTGATTCTAATTACTAAATTATTATTTTTTTGCTGTCGTGAGGGTGATTGCTCTTTCTGAGCAAATTTAATCTTTCATTTCTGTATTCATGTTTACAGGTACCAGAATAGAGGAATTTTCTCTCGTTCCGTCAAACAAGACTGTTGCCATAGTTACCAGGGATTATGCTGTGATTGACAACGTCTGCTAACCCTTCCATTGCTGATTGATTGCTTTACTGTAATGTGCTGTGTTGTGATGCAATATAAAATAATAATAACTTTGTAGAACCTTAAAACATATAAAACGCTTTTATTTCTTCCCGTTAAATACATATTTTTTTCCTGGGTTTTATTCCACTCCTTAGTTAGAAGTAGTTAGCATCCTGTAGTATGTGATTGGTGTGTGAATGTTGTAGACTTCGTGACCAAGGTAAGCTTTTTTTTGCACGGCTGATTGCTAGATTCTATTTGTCTTTTTTGATTCTAGCCCAGCTGTACGTTGTCTTTTTTGGTACAGTTGGTCCCCTAGTTTCTATTTGTTTTTGCTTTGAATTCTTAGCCCAGCTGTTCCTGTGAAGTCACGTTGTTGTACCATTCCTATATCAACCATATTACCCGATGCCTGACACTTTCCTATAACGTGGAATGTGACCCGTATATTTGCTGGTTTTTTCTTTACTATAGCAGTTTAAGGTTAGATTATTTTGGTTGCCTAACTGCTTTGGTTTGCAGCCTTGCTTATCGTTTAGTGTTAGTTTGTTAGGGTCTGATTGCTTTTTATTCTCAACAATTTTTTCTTTTTGCTGATTTTTTGCCGTTCAGTTCCCTATCAGACTAATCACTGAATTTCTAGCTCTTCCTAAGTACACAGACACACTACAGACACCGTAAGTAGTAGTCGTCTTCCTTAGCACATTTGCCTATTTAGTTTTGTTCTGTCCTTTTTGGCATACTATCATGGCAGAGGAAGAGTATTCTATTCGCGAGACGCCGCGACGTATGAGTCCTATTATCTCAAGACCTCCTCCTATACCTCCTAGGCCATCTTGTTCCTCTTCTCCATCAATGGCTCTTTCCCCGAAGAGATCCGAAGATCAACAATTATTTAAAAAACAGTTTTCTCTCATGAATTGGAGGCTTAGTTATTCTGGCGATTCATGCGTTCGTGAATTTTTCACGAGTCTTGAAGAACATAAAGAAGCAGATGATATTTCCGATGGTTACCTCTTAAAACGCTTCCATGAAGTTTTATCAGGAATTGCCCTACAATATTTTAGATCAATTCGTCGACCTGGCTTGACTTATCTCGAGGTTAAGCAGGCCTTTTTGAGTACATTTGGTACGGTTGACTTCGATTTCAAAACAGAGCAAGAGGTCAGAAACCTGAAACAAAAAGCTGATCAATCAGTGAGGGAATTTGTTATTCGCGTATCTTATTTGAACCAAACGCTACGCAAACCTATTGATGAATCTAATCTGTTAGATATCGTAACACATAATATGCACCATAGATATTTCCCCTGTTTATCAATTCATAGATTTACCGATTTCAATACACTAATCGAAACTGTAACTCATTTTGAGAGTTATTTACAAAAATCTGTGAAATCGGTTTCGAGTTTAGTTAGATCATCCCAACCAGGCCCGGTTCTTAACCAAACCCAACCTAGTCATAACGGTATCCAACTTTGTTCAAATTGTGATCAAACTCAACAATGTTGGAAATGTAATAAAACCGGACATTCCTATCGTTTTTGCCCAGATTTCCCTGGTATATTATGTTTTAAATGCCGTACCCCTGGCTTTATTTCTCGTGATTGCCCTAAGTGTAATCCAAAAAAATGTATAACTTGCCGGCGGCACGTCTCTCTCCGTACAGTGTCACCGGTGATTAAATCTAATTCATCAGATAACCGACCTTTTATTGAAATATTATTACGTGATCGGGTGGTTAAGGCTCTTCTTGACTCTGGCGCTCAAATGTCTCTTATTAGTGATAGCTTGATTCAGGAACTTGGTATCCCATTGAAGTCAAATAATTCGCATTCTCGTGTTATTTCTGCTAATAACTCGCCAATCGATATTCTAGGTACTGTTTATCTTCCAGTTAATTTCAATGGTACGACCTTTGACCATGAGTTTTTAGTGGCTCGATGTATGTCTTCTTCAGTTATTTTGGGGATTGAATTTTGGAACAAATTTGGTTTAACTTCAGTTTTTAGTAGGGCTTTCAATAAAAATATTAAAGGTAACATGTTCCTTTCTTCTGTAAATCATTCCCTTTCCCAACCTTCCTGTTTAAGTGAGGTACGTTATATACATCCTCGCAACGTTCTAACACCTGACCAAGAGCAAGGTTTACAACTGGTGATCGATGAGTTTGAGGAAATCTCGTCAGACAAGATTGGTCTTGGTAGGACTACTTGGCTCTCACACAAAATAATTACAACTGGACAGCCAATAAGACAGAGGTTTTACCCTCTTTCTCCTGTTAAGTTAAAGATTCTCAACGAAGAGATAGATAAGATGTTAGAGGTCGGAGTAATTCGTCCCTCCCGTTCTCCGTGGGCTAGTCCGGTGGTAATGGTCACTAAGAAAGATGGTTCTGTTCGCTTCTGCGTCGATAGCAGGAAATTAAACAGCGTTACCATCAGGGATTCTTATCCTCTCCCCCGCATACAGGATATACTTGATAATCTTCGTGGTGCTAGATACATTAGTTCGCTCGATTTTAGAAGTGCTTTTTGGCAGATCCCTCTTGCGGATAAAGAGAGTTGTGAAAAGACAGCTTTTATAGTCCCTCAACGTGGTTTATTTGAATTTGTTAGGATGCCATTTGGTCTCACTAATGCGGCATCTGAGATGCAACGTCTTACAGATATGATTGTTAATTTCGAATTTACCTCAACTAGTGATGACTGCGTCTTTGGTTATGTTGACGATTTAATTTTGATTTCTAAAGACTTTAATAGTCATCTCGCTCTCCTCAGAAAGGTTCGAAACCGCCTCAAAGAAGCTGGTTTGTCAATTAACTTAAACAAATGTGAGTTCTGTAAGAGTGAATTAAAGTATTTGGGGTACATTGTAAACGAAAAGGGTCTACAGACTGATTCTAGTAAACTCGATGCTATAAGGGATTATCCTACTCCGACCACCGCAAAGTCTCTGCGCGGTTTCATCGGTATGTGTTCCTATTATAGACGTTTCGTTGAAGGTTTTTCTTCTATAATTTCTCCACTCACTTCCCTTTTAGGAAAAAGGAAAGGTCGTGATCCTATCAGTTGGGGTGACGACGCCGAGCATGCTTTTATTAAACTGAAGGAGGCGCTAATGAACACACCTGTAATGGCTTGTCCTGATTTCTCTAAGCCGTTCATTTTACAGTGTGATGCTTCAGCTGTAGGTCTTGGTTCGGTACTTTCACAAAATATTGATAATATTGAGCATCCTATTGCTTATTACTCTCGGCTTTTTTCCAAAGCAGAACGCAATTATAGTACCACCGAACGTGAACTTTTGGCTGTTCTTGACTCTATTAAGCATTTCCGTTGTTATTTAGATGGAATAAAGTTTACTGTTATAACCGATCATATGGCCTTAAAATGGCTTCTTACTTTAAATAATCCCTCTGGTCGTTTAGCTAGATGGGCTACTGTTATTTCTCAATATACCTTTGACATCGTTCACCGCAAAGGTTCACAACACGTCGTTCCAGATGCACTATCTAGGGTATATGCAAGTCCTATTTCTTTCGATCAAGGTCCAGAGCATACCACCGATAGATGGTATAAAAAGGTTTATTTAGGGGCACGCGATTCACCCCAAATGTTTCCTGCTTACGCTATACAGAACGGTGTACTTTTAAGACGCATGCCTATCACCAGTCCCTTATCTTCAGATCCATGGCGTGTAGTATTACCGGCAGAGAAGGTTCCACTCGCTATTTGGGAGGTACACAATAGTTTCCCATCTATTCATCCTGGCGTTACCAAGTCATATCTTAAGTTAAAAGAGACCTTCTACTGGCCGAACATGTTTCGTGACGTGACAGAGACCTTAAAGCTATGTGAGGTGTGCAAAGCTTATAAAATAGCGAATACTCAACCTCGTGGTCAGATGAGCTATCCGAAGGATGTTTCCATGCCTCTACAGGCAATCTCTATCGATGTCATTGGTCCTTTGCCCGTTGCTTACTATGGTTATAAGTATATTCTATCTATGGTTGACGTTTTCTCAAAGTACGTTTGGCTTATACCCCTTAAGAAAGTTAATGCTTGTTCTGTTATTAAAGCTCTAGAGTCGGAAATATTTTTCAATTTCGGAGTTCCGCGTAGTATCCTCTGCGATAACGCAACTGTTTTTCGCAGTAATCAGTTTTTAAACTTTCTTAGATCATTTCACATCGAATCACCGACCTATACTCCCTATTATACTCCTCAGGCAAATACTGTCGAGCGTTATAATCAAAGCGTGGTTACATGTTTAGGTATCTTGGTTGGTGAGAATCAAAGAAATTGGTCTAAAATGTTGCATAAAGTTAAACTTTATCTCAACTCTTGTATTAATTTAGCTACAGGTTTCTCACCGAACTTCCTTATGTTTGGTAGAGAAGTTCTCATGGTTCCTACTCGTGCTAATAGTCAGACTCAAAGCGTAAATTTAGCTGAGAGTCGGGCCCAGCACGCATCGAACTTATCGTCCTTAACAGAGGTTTATGCGAAAGTTGCTGATAATCTTTCTATGGCTTTCCTCCGTAATTCACGAGCTTATAATATGCATCGTTCAGCCGTCACGCTGAATGTTGGTGATACTGTATGGAGAAGGAATTTTTCCAGATCTTCAGGCGATGATTATTTTTCGGGAAAGCTAGCTCCTCGTTTTATTAAATGCCGTGTGACTAGGGTAATTTCTAGGACCACTTATGAACTTCATGATATTGATTCTGTCCACTCTGGAAGATATCATATCAAAGATATTCTTAAATAATTTCTTGGCAATTTCTAAACTCGTAATCTCGTTAACTTATTCCCATTCGGAATGTTATGTTTACGTTTAGTTTGACCCCTTTAAATTAAATTCCCTTTATATTTACTTAAATAAATAAGCTCATTCATAATTACTAGTTTCAAAAAACGTTAACAGCGACATCTAGTTTTTCCTGAGCGAAACAATTTGTTAGCTACCTTTTCTTATGTGTCAATGCTTTATAGTTCAGGCTACGCCCGTAGATGTCATTACATGCACATGTCATGTTGTGACGTCTGACATAATAGCTCTAGTGTTGGGAAACGGTCGATTAACACTTATCGATAGTTGTTCTTTAGTGTCGGGACACTGTCGACCTATTTTTGTCGATAACATCACAATAATATATTGTTTAAAATATTATTTCTTTTCCTTTCTGTTAATCGTTATAATTATCGATGACTTTTCTTTTTATAAGAAACATGCATAAGTTTCTTATTTTTTTTTAAAGTTCTGTCTTTGACTAAAAGTCTTTGTGTGGCTTAAGTCCTTTGGTTGTTTTATGTCGTTTCTTTCATTATTTTAAGTCTTCTCTTTCGTCGTCTTTGTTCATTATTTAACTTTTGCTCTTTAATTATATTTCTTTGAGGTTCCTCCTTTTTTACTTAGGTCTTAAGTCTTTGATAATAAGTTAGTTAGTCTTATTAGTTTCTAGTTTTCTTATTATTTCCTAGATTTTAGTCGACGCGTCTGGAGTTCGCACTGATAACGTTTAGATTGAAGTCCGGATTTCGCATTTATTCAGTATCTGCTGCACTTCGATGTCGTTCATTTAGGTTTAATTTCGATTACTTATCATTTGGACTTATTGTTTAGGCTAAGTTAGGTTAATTTTTATTGGGTTCTTACTCATCGATTATATTTTTATTTTTTCTCTTCTCTTCCTTACCTATATTTTTTTTTTTTTTTTTTTTCTTTTGGAAAGGAGGTACTGCAGCATTAGTAGTTACTGCATGATGATTATTTTCGCCATTCGTCCTTCTTCAACATTATAATCAACCTCTTTTTGTACTGGCCCTATCAAAAACCTTTATTTTCATAATAATTTTGAAATAATTTCTTTTACGTGTCATGAGGTTTTTTTCCTGGTGACATACTTCACTTGTCTACATACTCTCTGATACGACGTCCGGATTTTTTTGAGAACCAACGCCCAAATTTAATATTGAAATCAACAAATCTTAATTGGATCGTGCATGTCTATTATTTGATTCGGGGTATGTATTTTTTTTTATCTTTTTGGCCTTTCTTAGCCTTTCGTCATATTTCAATATAATAATCCCATCCGTTCTGTGCTAAAGGTTTCCCCACTTCTTCGACGGAAGACTACATATATTCCTATTGACTGGATTGAATCCTTTTGACTGGTATGTATAATTGTACGTTTTTTGGGGTTTTATGTGATCTGCTTGCAACTCGGGATTCTTATGGTGATAATTTTTGCCCCAGATAGAAGTCCGAATTTTCTGCAAGCCGATTTATTCGGCTCCATCCACCCACCTACATACTAACTTTTATCTGCGGCTCCGCGCTGCGCTGCGGACATCCTCTTCATATCTCAGAGGTCAGCAAGTGAGGTATTGGAGCAACTGGCAGAGCTTCTACGTCACCGCGAAGGTTTTGGATAAGATATGGGAGATTTTTAAGTTTTTTTATTTTCCGTAGTAGATTTGGCCTTTTTTTATTCTTAAAATCTGTTAATTTTAAATATTTTAATACCGCGTTATTTCAATCTTTAGTTAAAAGTTAAAGTTACGTCTTCGTTTTACGGATCTGGTTGCAACCGACTCATAATTCGTTACGTAGCATTTAAAACCTAAATTTAAAATATTATGCAATAGTTTCCTATTAAGTATTTAAATGTGACAAGTTTTCATATTTAGTTTTTCTTTTTTTGTACTTTTATATTTTTTCATATTTGTTTTTTCGATTTTTTTACATACAAAAATTAAACGTGTTTGTGAGTGAAGTGTCAATGTTTCATTTCGCTACACTACTCTCATTTTCTGCATTTAATTTGGTATGTAATTTCGGAACATTTGGTTTACGTCCGTCTTTGTAATTGCTTTGTTTTTAATACTCTCATTTTCTGCATTAAATTTTGATTTCATTCAAGTACTTAAGTAAATAAGAGAGTATAATGTAAAGAAGATCTTTACGTAAAAAAAAATCAAGTTGAACTTGATTTTTTTTGTTGATGTTCAGAAGAAGACAGCGACAGGCTAAATGATGGATTATCTCAGATTAGTATTCTCCATCATCACGGGTATAATCAACCCGACAATAATAGTGCAAGCAATGATCGTAAAGTCGAAAACCGAACAGCCTGTAAGGCCACCCTGAGGTGATGATTAGCGCTCCCTACACCACTTGGCTGTCCCGTCACGTAACCTCCAATCTGCTTAGCGGGACACCTTTGTGTCGACCCTTTTATCTGGGTCACAAAGCCCTTAGATACACAGAAACTGATTCACAGATAAACACTACCGAGTCGTTAGCAAGATATACAAACTTCCTTTTAAAGTTTATTTACCTATATTGAACAGTTCGATAAATGAATTGAATTCAGGTCGAACATCTTATAACAAGTACTTTCCCGGTCTAGTTCAAGAACCGTTTATCAAACTGTGACATAGTTCCAGTAAGTGATCTATAAAGTATCGACTGACAATGACAAACACTACTCATAACTCATAACAAAATTACGAGGACGATTCATCCCCAAAGTTGGCAAAGTACCTACTTCGCAGCTTATCATCGAGGGACAAAATTGCTTCAGTTGAACAAAGTAATCGTCGAGGTATCTGAATGAATAATGAGAATGGTTAGTTTAAACGAGTTATTCGTATAGTTGGAATCACACTCGTACTAATCTCTAGCATCAATTATGAACTGAATACGAATGTAACAACCGATGAAAACCGTTGGGGTGTGACAAACGATCATTAAAATGCGGGATCAGACGGGATTTGGGCGAGATCCATCAGAAATTAATATTTGAGACGTCAGCTGCTCCACACCTGGAAATTGTCTAATAAAGCCGCCTTATGAACTCGGCTTTTATAAACTTTGTGCGTCTACAGCGTTTTAAGTGCCTTATCTCTACGGGGAGAAGGAAAAAAGTTGACACGGTTTACATCCTTTGTTACGCGCCCACATCATTTTTAAGTAGATTGATGAGCTTGTGGGGAAGTTATTATGGACACCTGTTAAAACATGCCTCGATGTTGTGGAGATTGTTAAGTGTGCCTTTAAAGCTACGTACCTCTTTGTCTACTATAAATCTATGTAAACCAAGAAACAATTTTTTTACGGCCACCAGTGTCTAGGTCTACTTCGGAGACTCCATGTGTTGGGGAATATGTACTGAAATTGCTCGAAGGGTTCCGTCAGTGTTGCAGTTTCGTTTTACTTTCTTGGAGAATATTATAAGATGCCCGAGGGTGGCAGATCCACCGGGCTGCAGAGGACCGTTGAACTTTGCAGCTCTTTGTGAAATTGCACACTCCACTTTGCTTTTTTTAACCACACATTTGAAATATTATTCTACATCGTCTTGTGGAACTTTATTTTCCTTTATTAAATGAAATCTAAATGGATGTGATGTAACAAAATGTTATTTTTCCGCCAAAAATAGTCTCGGCTCTATGCCAAGATTCATTTTAACAAAGGATTTAGCAAATACGTCACTTCGCGTTTCACCTTTAGTCTGTCAGAGTTGTGAAAGCGACGTTATTCGCAGGGATAGTTTATCATGATTTTCCAGAAAGCAAGTACAATGGATTTAACTGTCATAAATCGCTCATTGGTCGGGCTGTGATTAGAGGGAATCAGGAACTCGCCGGACAGTCAGTTCATTGGAGCCAAAGGTAGCTATATAGCTTTAGTCGAATTGTAAATTCGATAATCATTCAGCTTTAAAGCGTTTATTACAAACTAGCTGTGACTGCGACTTCTTGCGCGTGGATGTCGGAAAACAATAATATGTCACTTTAATCCTTATTTATCTTAAATAAAAGTTAAAATATGTTGATGTTGAACTATGTTATAGTATGTGAAAGTATAGTCAAAATCTGTTCACCCGTTTCTTAGAATAACTGGTACAAACAGACAGACAAAAAAAATAGTGTTTTTGTTAAATTGTGTACCGTATATACATTCATATGCATTTAGTTAAAAGCTGTTATTTTGACATTACGAACAGACACTTCAATTTTATTTATTTGTACAGATACGTCGAAATCATTTGTCATATTTAAAAACAATGTATAGGTATAACAAACTTTCCAATTTCCTTTCAAATCACAGTACCAAAATAAACACGAAAGCAAAAGTCTATTGTTTTAGTCAGAGGACATCCTTTGTACATTTGAACGTGTGTTTGCTTAACAACGTATGAACCCAAAATAAGCTTGAATAAAGTGGTTGTATTTCTTATCTTGAACCTAAAACAACAGAGAAACTACAGGAAGGATAACCTTATTCACTCGAGATATATTTACGTAAGTAGGTACTGACATACAGTACTTAGGAGGGTTGGTGGGTATGTATAGAATACGAGATAAAGTAAATGATTAACGAGATATATTGGATGAGTCGATCAGCCAAGGGTAAGCGGCTTACTTAAAGTGTTCTTAGGTATATTTGGAATTATAAATAGCATTTCTTTTTTTCAAGTTAGTTGGTTGTGAATTTTCTCTTAGGTTTTTTCAGGTTTATCTTTAGTTGTGGACTGCGATGGGTGGTTTTAAAGATGTTGACTCTTAAGGCGATACCCCGACCAAAACCGCTTCGTTATTCAGAGGCTAATAACTCAATAATTATGAGAAATAAAATATATCTGAAAGCACATTAATAATGTTCGATATCCTATCATCACATTGCACGTTATTATTTGTTTTTATATGTTACTAATACATTTAAAATCTTCTTTTAAAAAAGTGACTAATATTATCGATTGCATGCCTCTTCCTTTGCTAAATTTGACGTTCTATTAATTTGAGGATTTCACCAATGGATAGATAATTTAAAAATCTAAATAAACCATGTTTTAATTAATTTAAAAAGATCGCTATTTTTTTTAAATTAAATAATTCCAAAAACTGTACGAGTTCTATGATAAAAGGGCTGCGCAGAATGCGCTGCATCCCTTTCATACGAGGAAGTCGTGTCGCTCTCTGTCTCTGTCGCAAAGCTCAAGGTTATTTGGTCGGGGTACCGCCTTAACGGGGAAACGCCATGGTAACGCGCGAAATTCAAATTTTCTTACGTTTCTTGCAATTTGCAACTCTCTTTCAACTTTTATATGTTAAACGAAATATGATTCGCGGCAGTAAAAAGTATCTATTTACAGAATTATAATCATCAAAATCATCAATACATTTGTCTAAGTTCATATAACTTTATTGAATGACTATTTCATGAAATATCAATCAATAGGATTATACTATTTACAGATGAAATTCACGTTTCTTAGAACCACTGCCAAATATAATAAAGCTTGTATTTTGTTATGCTCCTGAATCAAATCAACATGATACCTACCTAGAAGAAACAAAATTCAGTTTTCCAATAAAAGTTTATTTATCTCCCAATGAAATCTATCAGAGATAGACCGTGACGGTTACGTATACTATAGATACATTCGTATATGTACATATATTATAGTGAATAACAGATCGTAAAGCCTCTTAAACTCGCAGGGGTACGATTAATGAACCAATAATTATTCGCTAAGGGCTTTACCCTGTACGCACTTCGTCTCTCTAGGTATATGTATGTAGGTATATGTACCTAGATATTTGTGTATGTTCAGACCACATTATTAACTAAAAGCATATGAAAGCCTGTTGACAGAGTTTGGTTGGGAGTTTGTTTTGAATTTTAGTAGTTTTAGGCTATTGAGGCAAAAGCTAGATTTTTGTGACGGTCTTTGTGGTGTTAATTATTATGTCGTAGGTTTATCATGAGAGTCCCCTTAGTAACTCCTTTTTTTTTTTTTTTTCTCGCGGTGGTAATCCTCATGGACTTCCTCTATCGTGGGGGTGACAGAGGGGCATGCCGGACTTTTACCGGCTAAAACCACCGCGGTGTTCCACCTCTACCTATAGCCGGGGGTGCGGGATTCGCAACAGCATTCACCGCTCCCCCGACAGGCTTTGACCCGCTGTTCCTCAGCGGGTCCCCCCCTTAGTAACTCCTACAGTATTTTTTTTTTCTCACGAAGCGACGCGTTTATCTTGTAGTCATCCTGTGTGCAAACACGCTGTGAATGTACAGTCACGTCTAAAACTATGTATTTTCTCGTTTTTCTCCTTTATTTTTGAATGAAATTTTATGTTATTAGGAACAAAGTATTTTCGAACCCATAGGTTTATATTAAGTGTCGTATTTCAACGTTGCATTCGTTATTTCACGAAAAAAATCGCAATTGAAAATTGCCAAGTATATACATACTTTTAGACGTGACTGTATGTGTAAGCGCAGGAGCTTTCGGTACCGTCCGAGACAATGACGAATTTGGAATTGTGTGTGTGTTTGTTACGTGCTGACGCTACTCGTCTTCCCGCACACATTTTACCTTGGTTCTCCTGCGGATCTCTTCATTTCTGATTCGATCACGCAGGGAAACTCCAAGCATCGCCCTCTCCATTTTGCCGCGCTAGCGATGTCAGCAGTAGGTAAGTGCAATTTTTGACAAAATGAGAACCAGATATCATCTGGTAGACCTCATGGCGCTGATTCGGGATCAATATTTAACTCATATTGTCAAACATTGCACTTACTGCTGATATCGCTAGTGACTTTCACCCTTAAGTGTGTTAAGCAAAAAACTTGTGTCAAGGACCGCCTTTAAAGCCATCAGCTTCTATATGATATTTCCATGATCGATACGCTTACATTACCACGTAGCCTGAAGAGCAGTTTAAAACTTCTCATCTCATAGATGATTGCAGTTTCTTGTTGGTAGAAAGAGCTTATCCTCTTTACGGATTCTTTCAGTTGGTTTTTAAGTCAGCTAGGGGAAAGGGTGGAGCAGTGGTGACCCAGTGGTAACCACCGCAAGTGTAAATTATTTCATCACCTGGTCTTAAAACGGTGAAGGAAAACATCGTGAGGAAACCGGCATGTTCTAGAATCAAAATTTCGAAGACATGTGACATCTACCAACCCGCACTGGGCCCGCGTGCTGGATCACGGATCGTTCCCTCTCACAGACTGTGTATAAGCAGCAACATAGTTGGGAATAGGCTAGACAGACGGATTGAGCCATAAGTCGTAAAAATAAAAAAAAAGGTCAAACTCCAAATAAAATAAAGTCCAAAGTAAAATTCTTTAACGAAGGTTATGCGTAGTAAAACCGTAAAACTGCTTGCGTGACTAATGAATTTAATGATTCTTGTCGCCTGGGAAAAAAACAACATTAAAAGCGAATTCTGATAAACATCTGTGTTGTAACTTTCTATTCTTTTCTGTGCCTGCTGATTTCTTTTGGATATTGTACACATTAAGTTGTTTTTTTTTTATAAAAACACATCACACTAATATTATAAAGGCGAAAGTTTGTGAGTGTGTGTGTGTGTGTTTATATGTTTGTTACTTCTTCACGCCTAAACCACTGAACCGATTTAGATGAAATTTGGTATACCTAGAGATAGTTTGGTCCCGGAAAAGGACATAGGATAGTTTTTATCCCGATATTCCCACGGGATCGAAACTTATGCGGGTGAAACCGCGGGGCGCAGCTAGTAGATAATAAATGAAGAGGGATAAAAATGGGCTTAACCTATTAAATGGTTTAGTTTCAATGTTGCAAAATTGTCAAATAAGCTTCTCTAGTGTCGAGATTTATATGATCACTAGCAGTAGCTGAATCTGTGTGTTTTTTTCTCAAAATACCATTTCAGACAATAATTTACATGGTCGTCACATGATCTGACCAACATTATGTCTGGATTTTAAAAGAGACTATGGCCTCTGAGTTTGTTTCGGCCTTTCTTCTCTTAGTAATCACACTATCACACTTATATCACACTAATATTATAAAGGCGAAAGTTTGTGAGTGTGTGTGTTTATATGTTTGTTACTTCTTCACGCTCAAACCGCTGAACAGATTTAGATGAAATTTGGTATAGAGATAGTTTGAGTCCCGGGAAAGGACATAGGCTACTTTTTATCCCGATGTTCCCACGGGTTCGACACTTATGCGGGTGACACCGCGGGGCGCAGCTAGTAGATAATAAATGAAGAGGGATAAAAATGGGCTTAACCTAGAGCTATTAAATGGTTTAGTTTCAATGTTGCAAAATTGTCAAATATGCTTCACTAGTGTCGAGATTTATATGATCACAAGCACTAGCAGTAGCTGAATCTGTGTTTTTTTCCTCAAAATACCATTTCAGACAATAATTTACATGGTCATGATCTGACCAACATTATGTTTGGATTTTAAAAGAGACTGTGACCTCTGAGTTTGTTTCGGCCTTTCTTCTCTTAGTAATCCTAATCATATAGGAAACGCCGACCTCATCTATAGTTTTGAAATATAATTGACGTGTAAATGTGTTTGTACAGACGCCAGCACATCAAGCTACTACAATCTGTCAAATTTCTTTAATAGATTTTCAACTTTATCGCTATATTATAAGGTTCAAGGTTGATTAGGAAAATTTGACAGTTTCGGGTAGCTTGATGTGCTGACGTCGGTACAAACCTACGAGTAGTTACAGAAATAATATCATTTATCATTTAGTAATGATGTTATAAGTATAACCCATGTTGGACTGGGGAACGAAATCAAACAGGTTAGTCATGGTGATAATATTGTGGATATAAATCATTGACTAGCAGACAACATAATTATGGGACATGCTGTGTTGCCATATATAGCAAAGAAAAGGGTCGATCTCTCCGGATAAAGAAGAACCGAGGACCTCTTCTTTGCTTAAAGTTCTTCACCAGGTAAGTCAAAAGAAGGGTCTAACGGTCTAAGTACAGCAGCTTGTAAAACCCTTCTTGTGGTTTTGTGAAAACAACGTACGGTGTTTTTACTAAACTACGAACATTCGAACTTAAACCTAATCAAACCTAGAGGACTAATGCTAACGAAACACAGAAGCAAAGCCAAGAATCCCTCCCAAACATTATGTGCCGTGTTAACCCAAAACAAACGGTAATATTTCCAAAAGTCAACATTTAGCGCAGTGTAAGGGCGCGTACACACGATTGCGATTTTTTTTGGTGCGACACGTCAGATACTATGGAATTAATACTTTATGACTCTACTCATAAGGTTCATATTCTTAACGCTCAAGCACGCCGTGCACGGTCAGTATCTGAATAGGATCCGCGAAAACATATGTTACGTACGTAATATGTGCGTTATGATAAGGAGCATAGAGGTGACTGAAAGATGCGAACGCGATTCAAAGACTGCTGAGCGCGAACTCGTGTCATATGTACGCGCCCTAAACATGTGAGCTGCGACATGCAAGCAGCGCGTGCATCCACTGCTATCATGCAAATGAACACAATACATGTAAGCGAATATTCATGAGCTTGTAAAGCCGAGGGTAGGTTACGTTCTGCGGTACAAACAGCTTCTCAATAACACGAAGCTGTTTAGTTTACTTGAATGTTGACTCCAATATTCTGGGACCTATTCAATCGAGTTTCCTTTCCATATAACCTTGTGGAAAATCAATATGGCTTTATCTTGTGGTTCCTGGAAAAAGGGCACCCCATTACCAAAACGTGGTTGTCGTAAAAAACAATGCATGGGTTTCGAGGAATCGTCGAAGGGATGAAATCATAAAATCTTGAGTAATATAAGCCCAGGTTCGAACGGGGACGTTTTTAACGCGGTGATTTTTTTTGCGCAGTGGGTATTCAACCCTATGCTTAGCACCAAGACTTGAAAATCCAACAGTGTGTTTTTTTAGACGCGCTGGGATGCGATCTGTTGGATTCTCAATGCTCGGCTCAACACCGAGAGTTGAAAATCCATTGCGTGATAAAACCCCGCTGCGATATTTTTATGTCCGTGCGAAGACCGAATTATATTACAGCATCATTGAAAATACAACTGTCATAAGTTGATAACCGATCTGTCAGATCTGATAATAATATTAATTTTCCTTAGATTGTCTATTTCAGGCCCGTGGCTAAATAATAACAGCTGCACAGGTCGATCGATCAGGTTAAGCAACTCTCGCCGCGGTTGGTCTGTGGGTGATCGTCTGTACAAACCGAGACCCTTCTGTGCCTCGGAAAGCACGTTAAGCCGTTGGTTCTGGTTGTCATTCGTGGATCTTTGACAGTCGTTACAGATAGTCAGATCAGAAGCCCGAAAGTCTGACAACCAGTTTTGCCAAGGGGTATCGTATTACGCAGTAACTGGGTTGTGGAGGTCAGATAGGCAGTCGCTCCACGTAAAATACTGGTATTCAGCTGCATCCGGTTAGATTGGATGCTGACCTCAACATAGTTGGGAAAAGGCTGTGCAGATGACGTCTATTTCAGGAGTAAGTAATTTAGAGAGAAAAAATACTTAGAAGATATTCTTTACATGTACACCATAAAAATTACAGATATAAATGTAGACATTTTACAAGGGGTGACACAAAGGTCGGTCTTATTGCTAAAAGCGATCTTTTCAAGACAGCCTTTGGATGGATTAAGGCAGAAGGAGAGACAATACTGAAGGTAGTCTGTGGTGTACCATTTACATAAATATATAATAAATACATACATGGTACCTAACACATATTATACTTATCTATAGAACATACAATAATAATCGACAAAAAACAAATTCAATAATAACAAGCTTACCATTCACGTTATAAATATCAAATTATGTCTACAAACTAATTTCATAGAAAGGATTAATCTGAGTACGACATAATAGGGGAGATTTTTTATTTCGTAGAACATTTTTATTTCAATATAATATGTAATGGGACGTCCTTAAAAACCACTAGAATTCTATAACAAAAAGTAAACACTAGCGGAATGGACCATTTTCTTTTATTCTATGAGACTGACAAAATATCTGGAAGGGTAAGTTTATTTAACGAGGTTCATTTTTAGGGTCCCGTATCTTAAAGTGAAATTAACAGAACCCTTATAGCTATAAACACTTTTCCAAAAACAGTCAAAATTAATTTCAAGTAGGTATCATAATCAAAATCCAAAGTCATTTGTTCAAACTAGAGTGCACGTAAAACATAGTAGACCCGTTTTGCGCGCGGCCGAAATCACAAATAATCGTTTGCCGCCATGTTGACGTTTATGCCAGGTGTCAAGAGAGTGTGCTGTGTTCCGTGTTTTCCAAAGTAAATAATCGCAATCATTATGCCGAAAGTGATTACAAGTGCAATAAAGGATATCATTTTGAAGGTCAAACGTAGCGCATAGACTTATCTTGCGCGCACTCTGGCCTGAGAATGGGCTGCCTAACCAAGGGGTATCGTATTACCCAGTAACTGGGTTGTGGAGGTCAGATAAGCAGTCACTCCATATAAAAAACTGGTATTAAGCTGCATTTGGTTAGACTGGAAGCCGACCCCAACATAGTCGAGAAAAGGCTAGGCGGATGATGACTCTAGGCTGAGAATCAGCACTTTTTGAACGTCAAATTAACACTTTTTGAACGTCGTTACATTAGACACATCATCAAAAACTCCCGCCAATCTAAGTTAGTCATAGTAATTTTTGTAAACTGCCTGTGGGTACTCCCGTTGACCTTTGTTTTTTACGTTGGGACGTCTACTTTGTTCTTTGCTACAAAAATCATAGAAAAAAAAAACAAAATATAACATTTTGTATTGTTTTGCCATGACAAAAAAAAAACAAAGCATAAAATTTAGTTATTTTTTACGGCACCATATTAAAACTTGTAAATGCAGCCAGGACCTCGGTCAGCGAGACCAACTCGCACTTGCCCAGTTTTTTCGTCTGCTCATGGTTATTTTACAAGTAGGGATCAATCCTTTTTATTATGAGATTTGTCAGGATTTAGATATTCGACTTGGAAGGGTAATATCTATTTCTCTTTCGTCCCAGGTTTAGGTAGCTGTTCTGAGGCTTGACATAGCTTGAAGAATGAGTATTCATCATCAGTATAATTATGTATTACCTACCTAGTAAGTGTTATACGTGGTTTTTGTTCCATTCAAATGAAAGCTATTATGAAAAGATTCAGATTAGGTAACAATACAGGGTTATTTTAAATTGGCTAGCTAAACTCCGTTGACGTGATGGGTATCGTTATCGAAACATCATCATCATCATCATTTCAGCCGAAAGACGTCCACTACTGGACATAGGCCTTCCCCAGGCACCTTCACTTCGACCGGTTCTGTACTTCTCGCATCCAACGGGTTCCTACGGCTTTCACAAGGTCGTCGGTCCACCTTGTGGGTGGCCTTCCAACGCTACGTCTTCCGGTATCAGTCACCTCTCCAGAACATTTCGGCTCTATCGGCCAAGTGTTCTGCGAGAAATGTGCCTGGCCCACTGCCACTTAAGTTTGGCAATTCTTCGGGCTATGTCGGTTACCTTGGTTCTCCTGCGGATCACTTCATTTCTGATTCGATCACGCAGGACAACTCCAGGCATAGCCCTCCCCATTGCCCTATGGGTAACTAAACATGAATATAATTAATTTATTGTTTTTGTTCTTTGAGGTCTATCGCCGCTGTTAGTGTTGTTACTTGAAGTATGAGTTGAGAAAAAAATGTTTTCTTATGTTTTATCGTGTTAAGATATCGATACCCATCACGTCTGTGCAGTTTAGACAAAAAAAAGAAACACTTTTTTTTAAACTGACATTTTAAGTCATCATCTGCCTAGCCTTTTCCCAACTACGTTGGAGTCGGCTTCCAGTTTAACTGAATGCAGCTTAATACCAGTGTTTTACATGGAGCGACTGCCTATCTGACCTCCACAACCCAGTTACTGGGTAATACGATACGCCTTGGTATAAGACTGGTTGTCAGACTTTCGGGTTTCTGACTACTCGTAACGACTGTCAAAGATTCACGAATGACAGCCGGGACCAACGGCTTAACGAGCTTTCAGAGGCACGGAGGGGTCTCGGTATGTAAAGATGGTCACCCATCCACAGACCAACCGCGACAAGCATAGCTTAACCTGATCGATCGACCTGTGCGGCTGTTATTATTTAGCCATGGGCCCCTCAAACTGACATTCAAGTGCCTACAATAATTACGGCCGCACCCCACAACAACATCAAATTAATTTATTATTTGTCTTTATCATGTTTTGTTTAGATATTATCGATACCCATCGCGTCTGCAGAGTTTAGCTAGCCAATTTAAAATAACCCTGTATATAGTCTTGGTTGTCCAATTCCATTTAAGTAAACGACGTGTCAGGTTTCCGAATTCTGGTAAAGTCATTCGGGTACCCGAACGCGGGCTAACCCCGAGTGTTATTGCGCCTTGAATATTGCTAGTGCAAATAGACGCGCTGCCGGTTAATCTGACTCCAAATGTATCTGGATTTGTAATTGTCGTCAAAAACACGCCATCTGCAGTACTTATCCAAAATCAATTAAAACTAAAATCGGGTCGTGAGCATTGGGTGAGTACTGGTAGCTCAGTGGTGTCGGCCCCGACTTACGATTTGTAGGTCGTAAGTTCGAACCCAGGCAGGCACTTTACTTTGTGTATTTAACTTCATCACCACTGCTCTCAAAACGGTGAAGAAAAACATCGTGAGGAAACCGGAATGTCCTAGAACCAAAAATTCAATGACATGTGACATCCACCTGATACCCGTACTTGTAGTAGTTTAGAAGTTATGAGGGAATAGATGAAAATACAAACATACATACATACCGGGTAAAAATCATAACCCTCCTTTTTGATTCGCCGTAGTCGGATAAAAAAACTTTATTTTCTTTGGTGGTTGGACAGAATCAAAGGATAGAATAAATAAAACGCTGGTGTTAGTATAAGACAAAGCACCTACAGATTTATTTACCTATCTTAAGCATAATATTGTCATCCTAAACCCAAACCCACCCACCATGGAGGATATAAGCCTCTTTTTCTTTTTGCCTCCTCCCATTTCCCGCCCGTCGCATTTGTAAGCATCCTTACTGTTTTAGAAAATAAAAGGAAACCTCAATTGCTGATTCAAATTGCTTCATAAGCCTTTATTTTTCTTGCGGAGCATGGACATCTATTTAACTTATCTGTTCCGTTCTACGCAGTGACGTCAAGGAACATCCCCCCTCAATCCTTTGCAAGGATATCGCGTATGTTAAGGCTATATTAAGATTCCTATCTATTAACGTTATTGAGCTACTTAAGGCGAAGACATGTTCTCGTCTCCATCTCGCATTTGTACTTTGACAGTTGTGCGATAGTGACAAGAATAACGCTAAAGCTACGGTTTCCTAAGAACGCGGATCCTGTTCACACAATAACGGCAGGCCAAATATCGAGTGATTTTCACACATTAGAGCATGTGGTTTCACGTCTATTTGACACACGTGTATACGTCAAAAATGGCGTTAACTATCGTCAAACCAAAAAAAAGCCTAGTTTCACAAAATTATGGCTTGACTTACGTCAAATAATAGCTATCAATCGTTATTATTTGACGTACGAATGTTACGATAACCAACCGTTTGAAACAACTGGCCCTTAATGTCAAATACTGGTAAAACTTAAGATTTGATTTCCTAAGAAAGCGGTAGACGGTGACATTATAACGGCTGTCCAAATGCACAGCGAGTTTTTTAAACCTTAATGTCAAATGCTGATGAAAATAACAGATAGTCATGACCACCATTA
Source organism: Amphipoea oculea (assembly GCA_945859645.1). Lineage (NCBI taxonomy): Eukaryota > Metazoa > Arthropoda > Insecta > Lepidoptera > Noctuidae > Amphipoea > Amphipoea oculea. The sequence continues at coordinate 12,625,715 of OX243876.1, forward strand.
TAACATAATGGAACAACTTTCCAAGAAAACAAAAGCTTAACAGATGTTCACGATGGCCTTTATAACTCGAGCTTTAGCCAAAGTAACGTTAATAGATTTCGGTCTAAGATAAGCTTTAATAAAATACAAGTATCTACCTATCATACCCGAGCGAAAGACAGCTAGTTAATAATCTAAAAACAATCCTTGACAGTATTTAGGTATGTGTCTAACAGAAATTGAATTGTGTTATTTTTCCATAATCTAGTAATTGAAGGAAAGTAATATTATATCTGAAAAAAAAAAACATTTACGCATCTATAAAGAGGATTAGAATAAGCTGCTTGTGATTTGATTGAATGGCTGTAATTTGTACGTACCTACAAATAGTCTAGAAATTACTATAGATATTAACCCCAAAGGCGTTTATTTATAAACGATGATTAAAGTTAAGTGACGATCAAACGTCAAAAATATGTGGTTAAACAGTCGTTAATCACTACTTGACTTTAAGCAACGTTTATGAATAAAGGGGAATAAAGTAACAAGGTATCTGCTTGAATTCAGTCACTAAAATATATAATATTTTTTGATAATTCGGGAATCACATAAATTATAAATGGATCCTTAATTAATGAAATATGGTATAAATATAATGCAATCCAAGCGTACTTATTCATAACAGAATCCAATATATTTGGACAGCGCAACAAAGAACCGTTTTATGTATTAGGTACTAGCTGCGGCCTGCGGTTTCACCCGCATAAGTCTCGATCCCGTGGGAATACCGGGATTAAAAGATATCCTATGTCCTAATCCAGGTCATGGCCTACCCATATGTCAAATTTCATTCAAATCCATTCGGCTTATTAGTCGAAACGCACGAATTTACTCGCCCGAATCGGACGAGTCGTCACTTTCAAAATAGAATATTTTTTTTAAAAGAAAAAAGGTCACCAGCGCACAGAAGTGATAATTGTAAAATAATAATAATTGCATAAAATTCAAAATGTGCCAATTCGTGCGAGTCGTCTATAGAAAAAAAAAAAAAAGAACGATTCGCCCGTTTCGGGCAAGTAAATTAGTGCGAACCGACTAATAAGTCATCCGTTCAGCCGTTTTAGCGTGAAAGTTACAAACTCGTTAAAGACAGCACAGACTATTCAGAATCAACACGAGGCAATAAATAAAAAATAATCTCCATTATCTACTACTGTATATGGCTATTCCCTTTATCTCACTAAAGCACTTACAAAAGAATAGCAATATTTTGAAATAAACGATATATTCTTCCCGTAAAGCTCACATAATGCTGCGGACAATTATAGGCCGTTAGAGTGCTATAATGGATCTATAGGGGAGCCAGTATCCAGCGCTGTATCTTAATTACTAACGTACATAAATAAAACCAAAAGGTCTTATCTCCACACTCACACCTTACTAATTTCTTCTGGCAATTAATTACGTTAATACCTTACTGATCCAATTACTCATCATCATTTGGGGTTTTTTCTGAGTCGATTTTAGTTATGAAGTATTGATACGGACAAAGAGTTACAGAAAAATAATTAAAACGAAATTCAATTTAATCAGCATAGTCTTTTCACAACTATGATGGGGTCGGTTTCCATTATTTTACACAGAGCGACTGTCTATCTGACCTTCACACCACAGCTACTGGGTAACACGATAACTCTTGGTAAGACTGGCCGTCAGATTTTTCGTGCATTCTACGCTTAACGTGCTTTCAGAGGCACGGAGGGGTCTCGATATGTAATAGATGGTCACCCATCCACGAACTGACCGCGGCTAGCGTAACTTAACCTTCGATCGGTCCATGCGGCTGTTATCAATTCGCCACGAGCCCCACCAGGAAAATAATTTAAACATTGGATTAAATTGCTCTTGAAGATTTAAGTAGAAAATTATGTATTGTACAGACGCCAGCACATCAACCTACCCGAAACTGTCACATTTTCCCAATCAACTTTGAACCTTATGTTTTAGTGATAAAGTTGAAAATCTAGTAAAGAAATTTGACAGATTGTAGTAGGTTGATGTGCTGGCGTCTGTACATAGGAAGGGCGTGGATCCAGCTAGTCCAGACAATTAAAGTCCCCACAGTAAGATGTAGTCTATGGCGGGATCTGTACAAACCCCCTGATAATATTATCGAACCATCTGAGAGCCTTCCGCCTGGGTACGCGTTGCCGTGGCCTTGGAAATTTCTAAATAGACTACGAACTTAAATCTGCTCAAGCAAAGACAATCTCCACAGGTTCACAGACAGCTCAGATCTCAAATGCGTATGCGGCATCTCGCCACAGACAACTTCTAACAAGTCTAGATTTTCGCCCTAGCTAAATTAAAATCATAGTTAATTTCTCATTCTCAATATCATTACATACATACATACATAATCAGCCTATAATGTTCCCACTGCTGGAACACAGGCCTCCTCTCAGTGAGAGGAGTGGGCCGTAATCTACCACGCGGGCCCAGCGCGGGCCCAGCGCGGGTTGGCAGATGTCACATGTCTTCGAATTTTTGGTTCTAGGACATGCCGGTTTCCTCACGATGTTTTCCTTTACCGTTTTGAGAGAAAGCGGTGATGAAATAATTTACACAAAGTAAAGCGCCTGTTTGGATTCGAACCTACGACCTACAACTCGTAAGCCAATAAATAACTCGTAAGCAATAAATCATTAGCATACTATTAATGAGCATGTGTCAATATTAAAGAAACTAACATGGATAGAAAGGTACTCGTGCGGAATGATATTTTTCTTTCATTTTCGTGTGGACTTATTTTCTTTTGATATTATATTTCGCTTTCCTTTCTCGATTGCTTCTCAATTTTCTATACAAACTTGTTTCATTATCATTTAAAAATATATCGACTAAAAACGTAAGGATTCATTTTTAGAAAATAACAAAATCGCTTCACAATTCGACAGAATGATGAAAATGTTACACGAAAAATAAAATGTAATATATAAATTATTCACACTCGGTTGGTAATCCAGACATCGAGATAAACAACGAGTAGGTACACAAAAGAAGTGCCAAACACAATAGAGCCTTTCTCCGTCGGGTCGGCTGACAGCAGTAGAAGCGTAGACATCGCCTTTGTAGGCAGTTTACGTGCTTTGCCGTACTCGCAAGATTGGTTTACAACCCGCCATAATCCGGGCCAAGGGATTGTCTGCAACCCGATGAACAGCGTTCAATGACATCGAAAACACTCGGAAATTTCCTCCAAGTTTTCCAAGGCTGGCTTTTGTGAAACTTAGTTTGTTATGTACAGGAATTAATTTAGTCCCGGCTAAAACTAAGAATATTAAGTGAAGTTTGACTTTTAAATTTGTAAGTTAACAAACTTCTAAGTACACAATCAGGAATTTTTCCACCTTGCCCTAGCTGGCTCCGTGCTTACAAATTAAGTCGAGATATTGTTCTTTTTAATTCTCTTTACTTTTAATTTGTGTGAATAAGTTAGTAGGGAATTCTGAAGGCCAATTCTCTTAGTTAAAGAACGTTTAAATTCAAGTAGCAATCTCATTAAAGCGAGAATCAATGTCTAACCTTCATAAAAATGTACCAAAATTACTAGCTTTTTTGACAGATTAAGACTTTTGATTTGAATGCGAATGTTCTTAAAAGTATGGGAATTGGTCCTCCGATTGAGTCTTAAATAAAAGGCATTGGTGTCGAGTCCCTTGTTCACAAACTAAACTAAATTTAAGTTCAGTGCATCTTTTTCTTTCTATTTCATTAAGAAAAGGACAGAAGATAAATTTTAGTTTAATCCGGTCGAATTAATCAGCGTTTGACATACAAGTTCTCCATACAAGTTTAGACGTGATTAAAAACTTCTTTACTAAAATTACGTCAATTTACGTCAGGCGCTCATTAATTTGACAGGACTAAAATAAAATTTATCTTCTGTTCTTTTCTTAATGAAATAGAAAGAAAAAGATGCACTGAACTTAAAGTTTACTTTGAGAACATCCGAATCGGCACCATTAGCTATTATTTATCCAAAATCAGTACTATGGAAAATAATATGAACTTTTTGGAATCAATAAAATCCAAAAAGATATCTAAAAAATTCACTTTATTGCCAACAAAGCTGTATTACAGCTTGCGATTTTTTTTATATTCTGTTATGAAGTAGATCTGTGTTGTTATAAGCAATCTTTCTGAACTAGAAGTAGAATGCCTGCAGCTATAAAACAAAATGTAAACTCACTAGCTATTCTTCGCAATGTACTCCAAGGGTTGTTGTTCGAAATAACTCCGAACTATGATATGAAGTTGTTCGGAAATTAAACCTAAGTAAATCCCTCACATATATTATGTATGTAGGTATGGACCATTTAGGATAAGATAGCATTCATTTTCTTCAAAATCTTCGTTGAAACAAAAATAATCCCTTTAGTCCATTATGTAATGCCTACATGTAGAGGTTGTACGTTATGTAGGTATGTATAGCACAATAAAAGTAGATAGTTACCCCCTTACTAATAAACTTTGTATAGCGTCTGTATAGTTACACAACGCTTTGTCTTCTTCTTTCGAAAGTCAAATTACTAACGACTGAAAGAGGGAAATCGGTGTGTAACTATTCATCTGATATAATACGTTTATTAGTAAGGGAGTTATAGTATTAGTATCATGTTACTGTCTGTGTTCTAGGGCTTACGGGAAATATAGGCATGTTAAGCGATTTTTGATCTATAAAACTATCAATTTAAACTATTACGGGCTGATTTTTCCATCGCCAGATAATTTTTATTCGAGGAATAAAATTGACGCTTGGCAGTTTTTGTATGAAATAACTGTCAAAATTTCAAAATAAAACTTCGCATAAATCAGATGATTGAAAAATCCAGCCCTAAATGTTGTACAATGAAAACAAAACATTCCCTCAAACCAACTTGTGCAATCGTAAAGAAAAACTCAACCTTAATTTCAGCAACACAATAGCAAATATAACAGTACCAACGAAATGAAAAGTGAATCATTACTATTTGAGTATACTGGAGCGTGTCTTTGATTGAAACAGGCAAGCAAGATTTGAAAGCTTACAGGTTGAAGTTCAAACTGGATTTTCACTGAGGCCGACCTCTTGTACTGTAACGCCTTTGAGAAACACCACAACGGTGAGTGATCTGCTATCGCGCCCTCTCTTGAGCACTCACTTAAACACTCCACGGCTTAATATCAAAGGTTCTCAAGTTGCCGACTCAACTCGAAGTATGGCCCTTCTTTTTAATAACTGTGACCAAAGAATCTTGCTGAATTAGTCTCGAAGATGACGTGACAATATTTTCGTGTATTTATTTTTCTTTGTTGGTATTTTTTTATAATTGCTTTCCGCACTTACCTGTCTATACAGGGTGTTACGGAAAGGGTATATCAATACAAACAGGTTGAAGAGTGTATCTGGTCTAGAATCTCTGTACAAAATTTCAGCTCAAAAGCAGTAACTTTGAAAATGCTTAATATTTTTTTATTTCGATAGTTTATTGAATTGAAATCATAACAAACGTGTCACCGCACTACGAGGGTCATTATCTATTATCTGTAGATTGTCTGTGCGCCTAGTACACGCACATCACGCCGCCGCGCGCCAGTGCAACGCCGTGATGTCGAAATTAAAAATATATTAAGCATTTTCAAAGTTAATGCTTTTGAGCTGAAATTTTGTACAGAGATTCTAGACCAGATACCTACACTCTTCAACCCGTTTGTATTGATATACCCTTTCCGTAACACCCTGTAGAGCCACTTGATTATATTTTTTCCTTTTCCCATTCTTGACGAAAACTTTGATAATATCGTAAAAAAAATCTTCAACGCTTTCTGAGGTATGTTATATCTACTTAAAATTCCTCACGATTAGGCTATATTCGTTAACAATCTACATTTCCATCTAACTTTAGCCAGAACCAATATATCCCAATCAAATTCAACGGCAAAGCAACAGCAAAAACCGTTCTCAATTTACATTTCCTACCGTAGCCTCAATAAAAAGCCGGCTCGTCACTAGTGATGCGACATGTGGGATGCGGAGATCGATCGCTATTAATAACAGTTTTAGCCGAAAGCTTACCCGTGTTTGGCAGTTCGCATCTCTAAAGTCGATTAACTATCGCTAATTCGAATTTAGCTCGCTGACACATTAGCTCGGATGAAGAGTCAGAGCCATCTGCGAGCCAGGATTATCAAACGTGATTCTATGTAAATGCGGGTAATGAAGTTTACCTTTTGGCTGTGAAATATGGACTTTATACCTGGGTTTGTACGTGCTTTTTTGGGGATTTCTGTATAAGTAACTACATAGTTTGCTATTTTGATAAACCCTGTTCAGTTATTTGCAAAATTGATGTATCTATGTCAATCTAACGATGCCAGTTACAACGAGTAGGTACCTCTAATAAACTGCGTCAGGTTTTTCTCAACGCTGAGGCCTTAAAACTTTCGACGTGACCTCATTGCCAAGGCTAACGAGGTATTACAGTGGTAAGTGGCTGCTAGGGCTGATTCTCAGCATATTTCATTCAGTTCTACCTGGTATTCGTCGTTAGCACGGGAAGTTTTATGAAATATGTAACAGTATAATTTTAATAGTGACCAAAGTTATAAAGTTTCTTTTTGTGTACATGTATCGAAGACTAGGATATATGGTTTCAAGTTTATTATAAGAATGTATCATGTAATTGAACTATGGTTCAACAGTTTATGCCATACTTGATATAAATGAGTCAAGTTAATGTGCCAGAAAGTTCTGCGTATAATAAAAATGAAGAAATCTCAACAAATTAATAACTTTCGATTGAGCTCTTTTACATGAAATACATAAAATATTATTCAAGGTTTTCATTACGTCACAATAATAACGTTTTCCAACAAGCGGGAAAGGTTGACATATTGTAAACAAAATGTTGAGTATCTCTGAAATATATACAGAGTGTTACAGAGTGTTACGACAATGTATTTTGTGTTGAAGCTTGACGTATTAGGTACTTATATTGTTTGGTTGAAACGTGAAAACCACGTGCCGGCTTTAACAGTTCACCATTCTGGAAACAAGCTTAAGAAATGAGTCTAATTTATCAAATCATAAGATTTTGTAACTTAACTCAAGGGGCCGCCCCTTGAGTTAAGTTACAAAATCTCTCTACTCTTCAGAGTAGCTGAATTATAGATAAATCAGGAAGTTGTTGGGCCTCTAGTATAATATTTTGTCGAGGAAAAACATTGAGCATTACAAAATAGAGTATTTTATTTAAAAATGTATTATAGAAAGCGTTGCTTTGTAAGCCGAGAGTAGTCTGGAGGAATGTGGCAGGCGGAACGATCTATGAGAAATGTTGTGTGCACAATTTATTGCTGCATTTTCTATGAAATCTTAAGGATTAGCATTCATACGAATTGAAAGTTTGCTTTGTTGCATGATAAATAAAAATATCTATGAACTTGATTTTGTCAACCCTTTCCCTGTCTCGTGAGTCACATATATAATTCATGACCATTGTTGAACTATTGTGTCTGGTTCATGGACTCCTAGATCTGTTAAATACCTACAGTATAAGAAAAAGTCTTGACCAAGTGTGAGTCCAACATTTATGAATCGTAAAGTAACCACCGCAATTGGACAGCTCAAAAGCCATTTTTCCTTTATTTAAAATTTACACATAACAGCACGCCTGTATTTCGCGAAGGCTAAGGGTGGTTTCGCACTAAGTCTGATCCGAATCCAAGAAATGCCGGTCCGAAGTGACCATAGTCCTATTTGTATGAGGGGCTGCGCACTACATCCGAACTCTATCCGTCAGAATTTAGAACAATTTCCAATTCGGATTGATTTCTCGGATTCGGATCGGACGTAGTGCGAAACCGCTCTAAGGCAGAGATTCAGCTAAAGTACACCTACATTTCGCCAGTATGTTTGTCCCATATAATAGAGGGCGATTGGTCATTTACAATTTCTGCGTCAATTAACGGGACTCACTGCTTGTATGAAAGCTGCCCACATATTAACCACTCGAGCTCGGTGTGGTACGATATCGGCCCATTACAATAGAAAATTAATTGTGTCTCATTAGCGGTGATTAAGCGGTCAATCATCAATACCATAACTAGCCATGTATGATGTTCGCAGTAAAGCTTGGTGGTCAATAGAATTCCACTATGTTGCCGTATAATGAATACGTTCATTGCGTGGTGGCTGTCACCCGACTAATGACGATCATTTTGTTCAAGGACGCTTCATTAAAAGTCAGGAAAGTTTTTTGTTAAGGGGAATGTGCTGAGGTAGCCGCGCCCGTAACAAATATGGGTTTACAGAATAAAATTATAATCATTAGAATCAACAATTCAACTCCTGAGTTAAAATTAGCATCAAATGCCATGATTTTATAAAAAATCATTCAATAGGGTAATAATTATGAACTTATAGAGTTGTAGGTATTGATGATTTTTGTGAATATCATTCTATAAATAAATATTTGTTACGACCGCGAATTATATTTTGATCAACACAAAAACTGACACTGGCCTGCAAATTGCAAAAAACGTAAGAAAATTAGAGTTTAGTAGGCTACCTTCACGCTTTCGTTTTAAATAAATCAATTGACATCCAACATCGATTTTCCGTTTAATAGACATTTCATACTACTGTCAAAAAATGACTGTAGTGATTTGAATATACGGACAATTTAAGTAGGTAGTCGCACTTTGCTTAACAAATAGTTTCCCTGACTTTACCAACTGACTGGACCCGATAATGAGGACTGCGTTAATTATATGTAATTAACTTGCTTTAATAGAATTTACAGGTGGATATCAAAGAATCCTCTGGGAAAAATCGTGTAGCTTCTTCCGCAGATTTTTTCTCAAAAAATGTGGCCATACGAAAAGGAAAAGTAGGTACTTGGAAATTATCTACGATAGAAAGCTTTAAGGAAACTCCACTTTATTCTTAGGTCTATGAGAAACCGCTTTCATAATTTTTTTACAATTTTTTTTTTGTGTATTTTTATTGAACCGATCAATATTGCCAAACCTCTTCAATAAGTTTGTTACTAATTAAAGTAGTGCCAATTAATAAATTGATTACAGTTATAACATTTAATTCTTTATTTTTGCACACACACTGTAGCATCGTAGAAAAATGGTCTGACAAGCACACGGGACGGAAATACACGTAATATGTAATTAAAAAGGAATAAGCCTTGTTGGTGTTACCAAAAATACGGACTTGTTGAGTCATAAAAAAAATAGCACCTGGTACGCGCAATTAGCGACCTCAGTACAAAGGCGAGACCATTTTCCTACATCGTGCAATCCGCTTATGTGAACAAATCCGCGGTTTTCACATTACACCCGTTTGTTATGCCACTAACGATATTATAAACGCAGCTTTTGCTAATCTGGCTTTAAACGCTCCTTTGCCCAAATATGAAAAGTATTTCCTTAATGTGTATGGTTTTTTGGAAAAAAATTACGATAATGTATGAGTTCTTCATAGAAATCTTTGAATGTTAACGAGACATCATATTACAGATTGTAAATTGATATCACCGCCATTCCAGAAGACTTATTATTGTTTTCGTTTATTTATCATAAACATCTCAAGAATCACGTCGCTCTCGTCTGGCGAAAATAATAGAAACAAACATTTTGCTTCGTCCAAAGTAACATTTATTTATGCAAATGCAAGGGGGGGGGGGGGGGAGTAATGACGGGTATTACAGCTTCATTCTAAGTATAATCAGTTTACAGTTTGAGAGTGCCCCTTCTTAATTGCAGACGTAGAATTTAATGAAGGCGCAAGAACGCGATTATTTTACAAATCTCTTTTTTTTTGCTGCTTCTTTATAAAAACGATTAATTCGTGAAAAATTACTAAGCGGATTCGTAACAAATAATTTTCCCTTCTTTTTGTGTATTTCCCTTTGATGCTTAGCCTAATCAGCCTATATTGTTCCCACTGCTGGGACACAGGTCTACTCTCTTGTGTGAGAGAGTGGTGAACAAGTTCAAGAAGTTAAATACCTTTGTAAGACTCGCGAAACATCGCTATACGTAGGTGTATACATCATTTTATTCTGGGGTAACGGACTTCGGGGGTAAGCAACTCAAAATTGCTTGAAAGACGAATCCCTCACAGAAACCCTTTGCTGCATATTAACCAGAGGTTGGCATTGACGGTTGCGCTCCGAGGATTAAATACCTAAACCTATTATTTATTTAACAAAGTTATTTTGTGGCTTGAATTATTAAACGCCAGGTACCCATGGCATATTAAAGTCTCAAGTTTGATAAATAATTGGAGCCATAGGAATTTCATTCGGGGTTGGAGAAAATTGTGAGAAATTTAAGCTTTTAAATACTTAATATGTTTTTTTAAATATTTATTACAGAATGAAAACAAAAACACACATTAAAAAATGACCGGAGTTTAAGGATGTGGGTTTCAATCAGGGTACTTACACGGAAAAAGTCACATTGACTTTTTCACTTCACATTATAATTTCTGAGTTTATCTTGGATATTACCGACGTGAAGGAAAAACATCGTGACGAAACCTAGACTTATAGCTAATTTAAGAAAAAGCTTGAAATGCTCGATCAAAATATTGATTTTGATTGAGTATTTCAAGCTTTTCAAGCGGCTATTGGCCCGTGCCTTCCAAACGAGACAGTGACCTCTGAGTTTGTTTCCGTTTTTTTTTTCTCAGAGTAGTCAGATAGGAAATGCCAACCTCATCTAGCTTATTTTTTTTAATAATATGACGTGTAAAAGTGATTCCGATGTCCTATTTACAGAATAAACAGTTTTATTTCATTTCATTTCTCAGTATGAGACGATAAATGGGCTGATATTATCATATAAAAATATTTGGAAGCTATCTAGTATTCCTATTGTCTATGAACATGTCGTGAGGAAAGTTTTGAGTATGAATGTCGATGGTTATAAGAGTAGGGGAAGATCAAAGAAAATTAAATGATGGATGGACGGTGTGAATGATGATATGGTTAGAAAGGGGTGACTACCGACATGAAGACTAATAGAGAAGTATGGAAGAAGAATAAATGTTGCGCCGATACCAAATAAATTAGAATAAAGGCAGGAGAATGATGACTTAGAATTCCTATTATTAGTTTTCTACTCTATATCTTTGTATTCATAAAAACTTAATAAGTGTTCTTGTGGTTATAGGATTCATTAATTTTACTTAATTACCAGAAAGCCTCACAATTTTAATACCTATGCCACTTATACCTCATAAAAACGACTAAACACAGCTGTGTTCACAACGTTAACGATAAAAGCTTAAATACTTGAAGCTTGAGACGAAATTTTCTGTGTGTTTTCACCTGAAAGATACACATACCCTGAATAAGTTCAGTCAATTTTGAAACGTTATATAAGGTGTAGAGAGGGCTTTTAATAAAGGCCTGTTCCTCCAACTACAAAGGCTTCGACGCTTTGTTCCTTTTGCCGGCAGCGGTCGCATCTATACCTTATAAAGAACCTTTTGTCAATGCCACAACATTTTCGTTTAAAAGAAATGTGAACCGTACTTAGCAGTTTTATTGCGTAACTGATGGCGATAAATTGATATCAAGGGTCTTTGAGATAATTAATTAGGTGGGTATCTAATTAGTTGGTGAATCGGCTTTTATCAGTAAGATAAAAATCTTGGTAGTGAATCGGTAAATTATAATATTGGTATCTAGCTTTTACCTGTGGCTTCGCCCACGTCGGCATGGATTTAATTTTTTTGCGCGGAACCCTTATTCTTCTTTTTCTTAAATAAAAGTAGCATAAGTTACTCTTTATAACTTCAACTTGCTACTACTACTATCAGTGAAATTCCCGTCAAAATCGGTCCAGCCGTTTTGGAGATAAGCCGGAATAAACAGACAGACAAAAATCGAAAAGAAAAAAAATTATAAGTAGACACCGAACTTCCATATGCATTTAGTAAAAAGCTGTTATTTTGACATTACAAACAGACACTTTAATTGTATTTATATATTGTATTATGGACACTCCAGTAAAAGAAAATGATATTGATCGCTAGCAAACCTCAGAAGTTTATTTACTTCAATAAACTGTAACTTAAATTATTAGAATGAGGCTACAAGTACTAAGTAGATGCGATTGTAGATAAAGTGGGTTCACCACACTAGTTCAAAGATGCTTGTTTTGACCTTATGACCTTACTATTGCGAGGCGTTACCCCTGCTTAAAGCTAATGCAATGAAACTAACTATCAAAATAATAAAGAAACTCGTTCCACCAATCAGCCTTAATAAGATTACATAACAAAAACAAAAAAAATACTTAATCCGACTAACATCCTAAAAAAACAAAATAAGAAGAATCAAGATTACGGACGAAAAATATTCGATAGGGAAAGGCAAACATGCAAAATTAATTAACAAAATTGAAAAATTCCATTTCATTCTTTCGGCCGTGACCATTCAGGAGTGAGGACTTTTCTTACGTTATCCGTTTTCCGTCTAAGGCCCTTTGTAAAAACGTTTTTGTTCCTGTGAAAAACCACGGTTTAGGTTTACGGTGTAGGCTCGGTCGTCAGTGTTGTATTGATCTCACTATGGAAGCTTGTTGAAAGGCACGATTTTTCTACAGCGTGATTTATACGACGTTTGTAGGCACGGTCGTCAGTGTCGTATGGATCGCTATGGAAGTATGTTAAAAGGCACGATTTTTCTACAGCGTGATTTATACGACGTTTGTAGCACGGTCGTCAGTGTTGTATGGATCACTATGGAAGCTTGTTGAAAGGCACGATTTTTCTACAGCGTGATTTATACGACGTTTGTAGGCACGGTCGTCAGTGTCGTATGGATCGATATGGAAGCGTGTAGACGGACACGTTTTCTCTACAGTATGGCGAATAACCGCGCCGTAGAAAAATCCTGTGACTTTGTATATAACACGGTTCAATTCACGGTTCACGGTGACGGCACCGTGCCGTAGTGCCGCCGTGTCGTCAAAAAGCTTCCATTGTGATCCATGTAACACTGACGACCGTGCCTACACACGACGAATAAACCGTAGTTTTTCACAGCGAGAAAAAAGTGTGTGTACAAAGGGCCTAAGAGTTTCGTTCGTTTCGTGCTTCTAGGTTTGAGCAATGCCGTTCAACCTGGCGAACTGCCGCGTTATTGCGACAGCAGGTCTTAGTTTGCTCTCTTTGACATTCTAGTTTCAGACGCCCGTTTGAATGCGTTCTGAAATAGGAATTTTGGGCCAAGCAGAAACGCGATACTAAACGTAACGTAAATTCAAACGATTTTAAAATTGTAAATACGCGTTTTTCTCTAGCTAGACCTAAACTCTAGTGGATGCATTTGCCAAAGGGCAAGCTGATCCTAATGTCACCGATATCGATGATTATTAATAATAGTTTAACAATAATGAATGAATAAATTACCGAATTATATAAAAAAGGACTTTATTTTGAAGCTACTAAACGTAACGCTTTGGTTACACCGGTTTTGCCTCACTGGCTTAAAAGTAGTTATTTAAGTTAATTTAATTGGTCTAGTATTCATATTCATAATCGATTCTAACTGATTGTTATAGTCCATATACATCTCAGGTCAAGAGCCTTTAATATAATACCTATGGGAGGTTTCAATCTAAAATTTTATCTTACGAAAATGACTATATGAGACCTTGTTACGTAGGTAATTAGGTAACTTGTTCATCCCCCTTTTTCCCAACTAGCCTGGGGTCGAATTCCAGTGTAACCAGGATGAACGGTACTAAATTTCGACGTAATTCTCTTTGAAATATTGGGTTTGCGGATATTAAATGAGTTTATATACCTATCGAATTTTGTGAGGTACTTGTGGCTAAGTAATAACAGCCGCACGGGTCGATGCTACGCTTGCCGCGGTTGGTCCGTGGATGGGTGACCATCTTTACATATAAAGATCCCTCCGTGTGTCGGAAAGCACGTTAAGCCGTTGGTCCCGGCTGTCGTTCGTGGATCTTTGACAATCGTTACGGGTCGCCAGAAGCCTGAAAGTCTGACACGTATTACCTAGTACCCTGCAGTACCGTCTTTAGTCAGACTCTCACTTTATGAAAACAATGACGGCGCGAACTCTCGCCAAAAGTCTCAAATCTAACTTGCCTCATCATCATCATCGTTTCAGCCGAAAGACGTCCACTGCTGAACATAGCCCCCCCCCCCCAAGCACCTCCACTTCGACTGGTTCTGTGCTTCTTGCATCCAACGGAATCCTGCGGCCGTCACAAGGTTGTCGGTCCATCTTTTGGGTGGCCGCTACGTCTTCCGGTACGCGGTCGCCTCTCCAGAACCTTTCGGCCCCATCGCCCATCTGTTCTGCGAGCAATGTGCCCTGCCCAATGCCACTTAAATTTGGCAATTTTTCGGATTATGTCGGTTACCTTAGTTCTCGTGCGACTTGACTAGGACCCACTAAAATACTGTATTGTTTTTTACGTACAAAATTGTTGTAAAACAACGTAATATCACGCCTGTTTGCCCCGAGGGGTTAGGCAGAATTGACCCATAGTAGGTATAGCCATTATTTCCCCAGTTATGTTTAAGTCCCATGTAATAGGGGGAGAGCCTATTGACGACATCAACTGGCCAAAAATCCAGAATCCGGGCTGTTACTGAGAAATCCTTAATGATAAACCCAATCAAACTTTTATCGACCTGGGAATCGAACCCAGGACCTCATCTTCAACAGTAGCGATTGCAACCACCAGACCAATGACGCAGTCTAATCTAAAATTGTTTTAATTCTTGAAAATTCAAACAATTTAACACGTGAAATGGTTTAATTTGGAACTTAAGTAATACAAGTACAAGTGAAACAAGTGTAGCTAAGTGAGCAGTTAGTAAAATTCCAAAGGGTAAAGGTCTTCAGTGACCTTCAGTAAAATGGCCATTTTACGTGCTTCCCGACGCTTATCTGAAAACGGTTTTCAGCAACACACAACGGTGTTATTGCTAAGGTTTTGTTTGTTTGTTTGTTTGTTGTAATTAGGGGACAGTCGTAGAATGGGGTAACGGGTGTCAGAATGATGTCATTCCATGTTAACTCCATAACGATATCGTCTATTGGGGGTTTATTGGTATGTTTCTTTTGTTTTTCCGATATCATTCTGGAGATAATAGATCCAGTTTAGATCGTAATCACCGCGATGTTTTTACGTCCTTACTGTACTGAATAGGCACTTACTGGGAAGATAAAAGCTATGTAGCTCAATTTAATCGATGTAATCACAAAATTCTTCGAGAGCGGTGGTGGCCCAGTGGTAACGGCTCCGACTTACGAGTTGTAGGTCGTGGATTCGAACTCAGGCAGGCGCTTTATTTTGTGTAACTAATTTCATCACCACTGCTCTCAAAAAGGGTGAAGGAAAACATTATGAAGAAACTGGCATGTCCTAGAACCAGAAATTTGAAAGTATGTGACATCCACCAACCTGAACTGGGCACGCGTGGTGGATTATGGCCCACTTCCTCTCATAGAGAGGAAACTTGTGTCCCAGCAGTGGGAACTTTATTGGCTGATTATGAATCACGAAAGTCTTAAAAGTAAGAAGTGTAGGTACAGAAAAGTGTTGCTAAATGTAACCTCATAATTATTCATTTCATAATCTTACTTTTTAAAACAACTAACGAAGAAACGGAATACGATATGATATAAAATTTAAGTCTAGTGACATTTTTAATTTAACAGAAGTGCAGCGCAGACAGTCCGGACTCCGGAACCATTTGCGGGCGACGTCAGCCCCCGGTGCCCTCGGGAACAATACTAGCGCCCTCTATTGTTCCACATAAACAACATTTTATTAGAGACCCCTAAACCTCGTATATCACTTTTTCATTTTGCTGGCGATCACGGTTCGAGCGGGCAGTCGAAGTGCAATTGGAATCATTTTATCAATGGAATCGAATACATGACGTTGCACTTACTAGGGTAAAGTTCGTTTTTAATAGGTATTTGATTTCAAAGACATAATCGTTTTTAGTTCCCGTATGTATGTCGCAGCCCACTAGTTTAATTAGCTCAAACTCAAACTCAAAGCATTTATTTCAATTAAACCATTACAGGTACTTTTGAATTGTCAAAATTAAGTACCTAGTCGGTCAGTTAGTCAGAAAGTTGAAGCTAGTCGCCCATTCCAAAGCGTAGATCTCTATGGAGAAGAACGGGCAAGAAACTCCATGGACACTCTTTTAAATCAAGATATTACAAAATCCTGAGTACATTATTCTTGTTGCTTCTATATGTGAGAACAATGTAAAAAAAAACACACAAATGAAGAAACAATACAAGAAATAAGATTAAAAATAAGCCTTGGCAGTTAAGAGATGACCAGTCTCAACCGACGGCGTCCGTTCACGAACATGACGCATGGATCAGCACCATCCAGCTCAACCATTTTGTAGGGAACCGAATGATCCAACACACGCGCCACCATCAGCGAGACATTTAAGTGAGCATGACACATTCTCAACTGCCATGCTCTTTCAAGTCAACATCAAAAAATCATAATACCTAGCCTTTCAGTTACCAGCCTAGCCTTATTACTAAATGGCGCCGTTCAACTGGCGGTCTGAAAGATATTCAGCCGATGTGTCTAACACAACATTTAATGAACCGGCTGACTGATGCTTAGGCCATTTATATGTACAATAGGGTGACCATATGACGAAGAGACGAAATATGAGACGATGACAGAATTAGTCTGTAAAAAATCTATCTTGGAACTGAAAGGCTTATTAAGCTAGTTGGCTGTAGGTACATACGGCAACTAAAAATAATGATGATTTCAAAATCGAATACCTATTAAAATAAACTTTCCCAGACAAACACAACTAAAATATTGAATAATTTTATAACTATGTAAAGTTTTCGACTCCTGTAAAGTACATTAACATACACTGAAGGGCCTATAATCATAAAATTACTTAGAATTCCCATTAACGTCTCAATAATTCAACGGAGTTTAAGTCTATAGAAACTAGCCTCTATAATTAGAGTTTGAACAAGTACCGGGGATATTTCCAGTTGGTGCGTTTTTGCTAATTAATAAAGTAGAGAGTAAAATACTCCTTCTTAGAAAAGTATATTTGATGAATGATTCAATCAATATAAAATGAGATATTTTTAAATACAGGAGGTAAAAAGCCATCACATAGCCGTTATGTACGCATTCTGTACATCAAATTAATTAATATGGATGACGATTGATGTCCCGACATGAATCCCATGAAGACCAGACTCAACACCCGCGTCGGTTGGAGGATCCTCCCTATTTTATGGAGGACTAGCTGCGCCCCGCTGTTTCACCCGCATAAGTGTCGATCCCATGAAATAACAGGATAAAAAGTATCTTATGTCCTTTCCCGGGATTCAAACTATCTCTATAACAAATTTCATCTAAATCGGTTTAGCGGTTTAGGCGTGAAACGGTAACATACAGACAGAGTTAGGTTCGAATTTATAATATTTGTATGGATAGTATATATTATATTATAGTATACTGGATGAGTGAACTTTACACCTTGTTCCTCATACCTCTAAAGGAGCAAAAAATATTATTGGGAAACTACTTTTATTGTTGGTGTGAAAAATCGCTGTTTACGGCAGCCCGCAATGTAACGCACGAAAAACATCGTGCTTATGGGTACATGCAACGGTACGGGAGTTGGGGGGTATCTATTTAAAATTAAGTTATAATAGTCTAAACTTGTTATCGTGAAAAAAATCTTTGTTCTTCATTATCTCCGTAACCAGAAGGTTCTCGAGTATGGTCCAGTATGAAAAAGTGACTTTCGTATTCGATAAGCGTCTTTTTAAACGTATTATTTCATACTATAACCTCATTCATTCTCTCGCTGATTGGACGTCATTCAGTATTATTTTTGCCCGCATTTTCGCCCGCGTTGGTGTCGGAAAATATCCTACGGGAACGTACTATGGGGATTAAAAGTACCCTATGTGTAAACTATCTGTGTGTGTGCCAAATTTCATCCAAATCCATTCAGCCGTTTTTACGCCAATTCGGAACATACCTACATCCCGACAAACGGACTAATAATCTAAAAAACTATAATTATTTTCGGCATCAGACTCGTTCCCACACCTCGTAGTAATTCCTTTTTTTTTCAAAAATATATGTACAGTTTTGACGTCGTTACTTTTTTGTTATATGTAGGTATGTATGAGTTATTAACACCTACCCTCCAACAGTCTCCTTTTCCAACTACCCTCCAACTAGTTGAACAAATTGCGCCAACGTTACTGGCACATTTGAGCTCATTACGAGTGTAGATACTCTATTGTTTTATTTAGCTCCGTCGCCCAGTAATTACGTGAAATTGTGGACGCTTAATTAATGCAATAAGTCTCGACCCTTAATTACATATTTAATTAATCGAAATACGTGTTATTATGATGGCGGTGATAAGCTGATATTTTGTTTCAGTTTCTCTGGTATTAAAATTAAAGTTTGATTTATATCTCGCGTATGTTTGAGAGCAGTGGTGGCCCAGTGGCAACGGACGCGACTTACGAGTTGTAGGTCGTAGATTCAAACCCAGACAGGCACTTTACTTTGTGTAAATTATTTCATCACCACTGCTCTCAAGACGGTGAAGGAAAACATTGTGAGAAAACCGGCATGTCCTAGAACCAAAAATTCGAAGACATGTGACATCCACCAACCCGCATTAGGCCTGCGTAGTGGATTACGGCCTACTCCCTCACTGAGAGGAGGTCTGTGTCCCAGCAGTGGGAACATTAGGTATAGGCTGATTATGTGTGTTTGCGGAATAATAGATTTTCTCAATGTTGGAAAAGACGCAAATAAAAAACTATAAAACTTAGCGGCTAAAGTTTCATGAAAAGTTTTCTAGAGAGAAAACTGGGAAAAGTACTTTGCACTTTTCTTGATATATTCTGCAACCAATACTACATTCGTTACATGATACCCATCAACTTAAGGCAATGATCCTAACATGAAACTCCTTCATAATAAATATTAGTCTTATAGAAAAGCGGCAACACAAGCATAAAAATATAAGTACTACAAATGAAATTGACAATATCAGAAATCCAGTCAAAAATAGAGGATAAGGGAAAGAAGTCCTGAATACCTAATAATTGTTTGTATTTTATACAAAGGATGGTTAATTTTTATTCGTCTATTAGAAGAAAATAATCGTAAATCCTTCTAAAGCTCCATTATTCAATGTCACCTGATCTAGTTCCGCCAAGGACCTTTTGCAGCATTGCAACTAAGGTAACATGTGAGATGACTCACTTACAACTATATAAGTAGCTACGTGCTTGGAATTGCTCGCATTGCTGAATGGAATATGTGCGAAGGTAAGCTTATCTTAACAGTTAGGTATGGGCCACACTAAGGTTATCGAAAGGTCTCTCTTATGACGTCAAAGGCAAAAAAAAAAAAACGGTGTGATCCTAACCCTAGGTTTTTTTAACAAAGTAATGACAGGCGCAGTACAGAAAAAAAAAGAAAGCTCTAGCACGACCATGCTGAATAATCGTAAGGTAATTTCGGATGACTTTTTATTCAAAATGACAGGTTTTTGATTTAAAATGCGGCAAGCACAATTACTATCTATATCATATGAATAAAGTTTTAAAACTAAATATTTATTTTGTGCGAACGAGTATTTTCAAAGGGGGATGCCCATTTTTGGCCTTAAAAGGCACAACAATTTACGTTTATGAAAAAAAAAACATCGTAATTTCTATTTATTTAACAAGATATTCGTTTATCCGAACAAGATTGCAATATTGTTGCACAAATAAAAAGTACCGAATAGATTGATGAAAAGATGAAATGCACGTTTGACGTTTGTGGATAAAATCAGCAGTGTTGCCAATAACTATCAATTTTTTTATCGATTATGATTTTTGATTTGTAATATCACATCCGTAATGCTTGATAAACGAATTATAATATATACGATGTTATGTTTTTACTTTTGATATTAAAGGAACAAGCGAATTGATATAGGTAATAATGAATGCATATATGGTCATAGCAAAAACGCTACCACTCATTTTAATAATCATTCTTAATCTGTTCAGCTCAATAAAGATAGAATATGTTAAAAAAATATTATATTTATAAAAACGTACATTTCTGCAGTGGAGTTTCAGTGGTGATTATAATTTTGTATTAAATTATGACTCGAATAAAAATCGATATCGATTTATTAATTTTTTGTGTGTGGCAACATTCAGTAACGCCAAGCCAATATTGTTGCAACTGTATCGTCGGCCGTCGAACGGTAGGATGCTGTGCCCATGTTATGACAGTTATATGGTATCTGGGATGGGCACGGCATCAGACTAATATTTATCCTCCTGCTCAATTCTTAGACGATGTTCTAATTGTTTATGATACAAATGACGAATAATATTACTTGTAAAATATCAGATTAAAATGATTGTAAAAAATTGTATTTTTCAAGAATAAAAACTGTTTTATTTTAAAAACCCGAACTTATTTTTAAACCAATTCCTTGACCAGTTAATTATTTAAATTGTTTACTATACTATCCATATACTTTAAAATGTGTGCACTCGAGGCCAAAGTGTCTATGGGCGGTGGGCATTCCCCTTTAAAATCGGCTCACTGGAAGTCTTTGGTCAACTGGACCCACTCGAACTGGACCCGCGGGACCTACTGTCAAATTTCATCATTAGTACAGTCAAGGAGTAAAGCCGAATCTTTTAGTTTTATTTGTATGACTTAAAATATACATAATATTATTCAATATTAGGTACACATAATTTTTATTTAGGTACTTATTTTTACTTACTGTCTGCAATGAGCTAAAACAACGTTACTGGATTTTGAGATGCCGTAGTGAGGTCCGGAAGATATCAATCACTAATATATAATAGATTCTTTCCTCTTTATAATATTAGTGCAGAAAAAATAAAATATATATAGCCTATGCTATTCAGTGGTATTGTAGGTTTATAATTTTTTCTTTCTTTTTTATTTTATTATTATCATTAAAATAAGTCCTCCTTAGTATTTGTTACAACGGAATGCATGGCCTTTGCTGATTTGTCAATGTCAATTATATTTGTCACGTCAAATTAAAGTCAAAATTGTATTGTTTGTTTACATTGGTTATTTACATATAAATTAAGTAATAAAATAAAAACAGAATGACTGCAAATGTTATATGTAAGCTGATGACTACCACAATATGCTCTGCAACTATAAAGACCGATCCTGAGATGCGAATATTACATGAAACCAAACATTCCCATGAAAACATGAGTGTAGAAGAAAGTGACATAAAAATACAAATGGATAAGTGCTCTCAAGACATTCAAAAAGATTTGTCTGTACCGATTTCCAAGATTTTTGAAGACAGCATGGAATAGCATGGATTCTCTCAAGGACACAGATCTAGTAAAGGATCTATCTGACCTTAGGAGCATACAAAAAAGGCTTTATAAAAAAGGAATCGATCTATTGGTGCAAAAAAAGTAAGATTTAGGAAGGCAACTGTTGTCGAAATACCTGAAAAATATAATTTTCTAATTTTCGTACCCTGTATATAAATATAATTGTTACTAACCCAATGGATTTCTGTTATCTGAATAAATAATAATAAGTGTGTTTTGTGTCAAGTGTGTGTGTTCTGTTCACCGCGGCATATGTTTACATAGCTCATGTAGAAATGAAAGAGGACAAAGTAGGTATTGTTATGGATTTGCTGCCCTGCGGGGTATAATTACGTAGCACACTAACAGTAGGAATGGCTTTCATTTTGACAGTTCAGCAACATTCATTGCGTTATTGACGTTGTTCAGCAGACAAATTTTTGGAACATATGAAGCAATGGATTAGCATTATCCTTCAAAATGATTCAGAACGTCATTGCTAGTATGTTACGCAATTAGGGTGCTGGTACCGCAATAAGTGTGGCGTAGACGGTAATGAAAAGCTGCGCTGATTTTTATCTATTTATTTTCATATAATTGTACATATTATTATAGTTTATATGTTAGCTTATATTATGCAAATATTTATACAAATAAATAAAAATCGGACAAAAATAATTTTCAAGAAAACATGCTCACTTGTTCTAAAACAGTTACCTATGTGCTATAAACACAAGTCTTTTTTTTTTTTAAACTAATTTTAAATTCGATTAAGTGATCGAATGCAAGCATAATAATTTTTTTGTCAGCCTGAATGATGTAAGGTCCCTTTTACAGACAACCTTTACAATATCTACTTAAAGCATCAATGACAAACGGTCCACGATTATGCCTATACACTTTAGGGATTAGGTACTGGCTTGGCGGTTATACCTATTATATCTACAAGATAAACACGTACTTGATTATCAGTAACACGTCGACGCCCCAATCCTCGTTTTTCTTTGCTTACTTCCTTTCCCGTAACATATGGCTGATCAAAATCTTTCCTTTAGACAAGCACAAAGAATATACGGTAATATATTACTCGTTATAGCTACTTCGTAAATTTTGTTTGGGATTTATTTACAGAAGGCATGTATTTTTTATTTATGTACTTAATATGTTAATGACCTTGTTGATTTGGATGGCCTCGGGGTGTAGGGATTTCCGATTGGGGATGTCACTGGAGGAATATTTTATTCTACTTGAAATCTCACAGTTGTTGTCACTTCATTTGTGTACACAAGTCAAACTCAAACTCAAAGCATTTATTTCAATTAAACCATTTACAGGCACTTTTGAATTGTCAAGAAGTCAGTCAGTCAGAAAAAATGAAGCTAGTTGCCCATTCCAAAGCGTAGGTACCTATGGAGAAGAACGGACAAGAAACTCCATGGACACTCTTTTAAATCAAAATAATGTGGTTACAAAGTCTTGGTTACATCATTCATGTTAAAAATTATACATGTGAGAACGATGCAGAACGTTAAAAGCGTCCATAATGAAAAGATGAGAAAAAACAACAATTCAAATAATAAATTAAAATAAGCCATGGCAGCAAAGAGATGACCAGTCCCTACTGACGGCGCCCGTTCACGAACATGACGCATGCATCAGCACCATTCAGCTCAACCATTTTGAAGGGAGCTAAATGATCCAACACATGAGCCACCATCAGCGAGACATTTGAGTGAGCATGACATACTCTCAGCCGCCAGAGCACATTCAAGTCAATGAAAGACGTACCCAGTAAATGGTAGCTTTATAGTGTGTACATAGTACTCACACATGTGTTATGCAATTATACAATACTAGGAGATTGAATTTATACAATGCAAAGATAGACTTACAATCTTCAGCAGCTCCAACAGTATTTTCAAGTGTTAATCAATTAGTTGTGGTTGTGGAGCAGGACCAGCATTGAGCCAGGCATTTTTATCCGCGATGTAATCCCCTAACTTATAATATGCCTGCCTGCATAGTGTGCGTTTAATACAAGACTTGAATTTTGTCTCATTCAGTTGAAGAATGTGGGGAGGTATTTTATTATAACATTTTAAACAGTACCCCATAAAAGATGAGTCTACTTTAGCTAGTCTGAAACCTGGTTGAACTAATAAGTCCCTATTTCTAGTACTATAATTATGTCTTTCACCTCTTTTACTAAAAAGATGTAAATTTTTCCTTACATACATGATGTTTTCATAGATATATTGACAAGGTACCGTCATGATGTTAATTTCCTTAAACCGTTCCCTTAGCGAATCGCGCCTGCGAAGATTATATATGGCTCTGATGGCTCGTTTCTGCAGAATAAAAATAGAATCGATGTCTGCAGCCCGTTCCCAAAGTAAAATACCGTAAGACATGATACTATGAAAGTAACTAAAATAGACCAGTCTCGCGGTATCTACATCAGTAAACTGACGGATTTTTCTGACAGCATAAGCAGCTGAACTTAGCCGTCCTGCAAGAGATGTTAAATGAGGACCCCATTGTAGCCTTGAGTCGAGCGTGATCCCTAGGAAAACAGTTGTATCGACGAGTTCTAGTTTCTCTTGATTCAAAATTATCTCGAAATCACTACCTTTGACATTTGGTAAAGAAAATCTTATGCACTTAGTTTTTTTCCATTTAATACTAAATTATTAGCAGTGAACCAATTTTGGACCTGCAGTAGGGCGTTATTTACGTCGTCAAAATTTATAGCACGTCTATTTACCTTAAAAATTAAAGAAGTGTCATCAGCAAATAACACCATTTGTGGTTGTTTTTTTAATAAATGGAGTAGATCATTAATATACACTAAAAAGAGGAAAGGACCCAAAATCGAGCCTTGTGGCACACCCATTTTTACTGTTAAACCATGTGAATTGACACCATTTATTTGAACTTGCTGTTGTCTATCATTTAAGTAAGAACTAACTAAACTGAGCGCAAGTTTTCCAAGTCCGTAATGCTCAAGTTTCAAAAGCAAGGTTTCGTGATCGACGCAATCAAATGCCTTGGAGAGGTCACAAAAGATTCCTATGGCGTCTTGAGCCTCTTCCCACGCGTTAAAAATGTGTTTTAATAAGGTTACACCGGCGTCGGTCGTACAACGTCCTTTGGTAAAACCATACTGTTGATCGTGAAGGATTTTATTCGTGTTAAAATGATTGAGCATCTGATTAAGCATTATCTTTTCAAACACCTTGCTGAAAACCGGCAACACGGATACGGGTCTATAATTATTGGTGTCTTTACTGTCCCCGGATTTGTAAAGTGGTATTTATTACCTTACTATATTTCATTAGATCGGGGAAGACTCCTTGATCTACACAAGAATTAAATACTAAGGCTAAGTAAGGCGCAATAGTCTCAATTATGGAGGTACACACTTTAATGGACATTCCCCAAAGATCTTCGGTCAATTTGATCTTAATTTGCTTAAAAGCTTTTATTACACAAGTAAGGGTGAATTTTTCAAGTGGGCGTGGATGGCCAAATCCGAAACTATGAGGACTAGCGAAAACTACTCAAAGGAGTCGCGGGCTCGATTTTGTAGAAAACTAAAACTGCATCATCACAATCAACTTACAAAGGGGTTTGAAGGTTTTGGCCCTAAAATCAGCCGCCATTTTGATTTTTTTTTCAGAATCGCGGTGTACAACAAAAGTTATATATTTAGATAGAGGACACTTATACAAACAAAAAATGTTATTTGACATAATATCCTAAAGCGTCAGGTTTCGGAGTTATTCACCGAAATATAAGTCGAAATCAACTAAGATTTTTTTGTTTTTTTTTTTTCCTTCCAGGTAAGCATATTGAACTATTGCGGTAATAGAAACGTTATGAAACCTTTATGGAGAAGAAACAAATGAAGAATAGACATTTTTTAAATAAATAATTAAACACGGCAATTTATAGTTCGTTTTTTAATCCCAGAGACTAATCTGACATTTAAGTCTTTTGTGTTTTCGTTTTTTTTAGTATAGAAGTTTGACATTACACTTGTCAGATTAGTCTCTGGGATTAAAAAAACGAACTATAAATTGCCGTGTTTAATTATTTATTTCAAAAATGTCTATATTTCATTTGTTTCTTCTCCATAAAGGTTTTATAACGTTTCTATTACCTCAGTAGTTCAATATGCTTACCTGTAGGGACAAAAAAACAAAAAAAATCCTTGTTGTTTTCGACTTATATTTCCGTGAATAACTCAGAAACTTGACGCTTTAAGATATTATGTTATGTAATATTTGTTATTTGTATAAGTGTCCTCTATCTAAATATATAACTTTTGTTGTGCACCGCGATTCTGAAAAAAAATCAAAATGGCGGCCGACCTTAGGGCCACCCTCCATACAAAAATCTTCAAACCCCTTTAATTTAGTATTTTCATTATATTATTTGAATGCTTAAACCCCAAACTCCACTTTGAAATCACTTTAGACATTTGAGGTAGGTACCTAATTTAACCTCAATTTTCGTCCATGATTTTTCAATTTAATTTTTCAATTTTTTTTTTTCAATTTAATTTTGAAGAAATGGTGAGATATAAATAACATATTTGATACCTTCTACATAGGTATGGACGAATGTGTTTCGAATTTCCTTAGGGGCGAACTTTACCAAACTTTTTTATCCTGAGAATAAATATTGAATTTTTGACATTTTTCCCATACTAAAACTACCAGACGTCAATTTTATTTCATGGATAAAGGATTATCTCACTTTTGCCTTTGACTTTTTTGTGATGGCGTTAGAATTTAACCTGGACAGGGTTTGTTAAATTTTTATCAAATTCTTAAATAGAACAGATGGGTATGCGCACCTGTTATAAACAAAATATCAAGCTTTTAAAACTGCAAATTCAGTAAACTTGCAATAACAACAAAGAAAACACCATTACTTTCCCAAAAAAGAACGCATAGGCTCTAAAACAAATATCTCACAGTGAAACTTTCGTCTTAAAAGCAATGTCTGCGTTAATACTCAGTAATTTGAGCGTTACGAGTTTACGGCTTAATTTGAAGTCGTAATCAGTTTAGCGCGACGCCTCGCCCGGTCGGAGATTACCCGGCGAAAACAAATGACTGACGCATAAATCTTCCTATCCTGAATTACATTGGTACTAACATAACGTTTTTATCTTTACCGTCTGCTTTTATTGTCATAGTTTGGATGCTCCTTCACACCTTGGCTTGTAGGTACAAGTACGTAAGAACCTTTTATGATGTTGTAAACTTGAAGTAATGATGTTAAGACATCATCAAAATAAGGACAGGCCCATCTTACTTCACCTACCTCCCTTACCTCCCCCCTTCCTTTCTTTTCCCTTTTGTCCCATTGGACTACAGAGTTCTTTTGGCGCGTGGGCAAAGTCGGAACTAATGCCGCCATCTTGTTTTATCAAATTTCTATGACAATTTCAGAAATGTTGAATGTCAATGTCATTCAAACGTCAAAAGATCTTTGTAGCACTCTGTGTACCTGTGTACTGTTTAATAAATGGCGGCATGGACATCGACGCGCAAACTGAAACCATGTATTCAGCACATGATTCTAGACACCCTAAGCATAGAAATGTTTCGTCGGTTATAAAAAAAATATATGCTGTTTCATAGAACCTACGCGGTCGAAATGTAAGGCAGAGCTAATTTTTTTAATAATTCACGAAAAATTTCAACGCAAGGGGGTATTAATTCATGTACTGAATCCATGGTAAAAGGTCTCGCGTCGATTTCCCTGCTAGCCTGTTTACAGTAGACTTTGACATTGACAGATTTTGACATGCAGGGTCGTCAAAAAAGACCACTGTATTAAATGTCAAAATACGCCTCGCTTTGCCCTTTAGCTAACGCTAGTGTTTACATTCTCTTTGCCTTTAGCATGAATAATTAATTAACAAAAGTAATTAAAAGAGCGCGTCAAAATAAAGGCACATGGTTTTGGTTTTCTGTAGTTTTTGCATAATACGAGTATAAGTACCTTTTTGAAATGGCTACTGAAATACAGACTGATTAGCTAATCTATGTGTATTATTATGTCATCTCGAGTGATTTTGTTATCGTAGTGGTTAACCGATTTAACAGCTGAGAAGATACTTGTCAGACTGATCCGAGAGTAAATCGGGCACACAGAAAACAGAAGTGATTCATTGATTTCTTGTCCTATAAAAATATCTAAAAATAAACCTTTATGAATGGGACGCTTGAATCTTTCAATTTTTCAGTTTTACCTGTAACGTTGCAAACACATAACTGAAAGCGGAATTGAATGTTTTTTTATTTATTTCGTTGCACAGTTGTCGCTTCCGGCTTGCTTTCTACAAAAAAGTATAAAAGAAAAACAAAACATTTATAGGCTACTTCGTTTGTTGTGTCAATTTTTTTTATGTTTTTATTTGAAACTCTTCTACAGTTAATTGGTGCGCATGTGGTCTTGTAAGGCTAGCGTCGCGCGTCGTCTTAAAGACCTAAAGGGGTATTTATATCATCGTATAATTGCAAACAACGTCAGTTTATGATGAATCTAGCGAGATAATAATCTGTCGAAAAACTGAACAGTGGGGTTACTGCGTAACACTAATGGCTCTCATTTTGACAGTTCAACTACATTCATTGCGTTCTTTACGTTGTTGAGCAGATACATTTTTCGAACATATATAGCAATGGATTAACATTGTGATTGATAGAGTGTTACGCAAATTAGGGTGCAGATCATATCGTTTACAATGAATCGCGTCAATACATATTATAAAACAAAGTGCCCCCGCTGCGTCGGTCTGTCGGTCTGAACGCGATACACTCAAACTACCGAACGATTTCATACGGTTTTCACAAATGGACAGAGTCATTCATGAGGAAGGGTTAGGGGTTTAATCTATCAGAGTTTTGCGTAAATCGGCTAAAATATGACGATGATTGTTGAAAATGTCGGAAAAAATCATGCCGACTGGGAATTGCGCCGCGTAAACTAATAGCGTTATTTTTATGAAAACAATGTATTATGAATTTATGATTAACAATGAATTATTCGTTTCCGTAGGATAATTTCCGACTTCCCCGCGGGCGAAGCTGCAGGAAAAATACTAGGCTGGTTGATTATAATTAAGAAATATAACCTAATTGATTTCATTAAATAATGAAAACAACTTTATTTGGTATGGAATATTTTGTATGAAATACTGCAGTATTTGTTTACTTCATTATTAAACCGAACTGAATTTGCATGAGGCAGTCACTGAATTTAAACATTTTAATCAATCTGTATCGTGACTGCATTGTTTTCATTTTTAAATTCAATAAAAATGAAAGCTGTTGCTAAGATTTTTCTTAAGCTGAATAATTTTTTCACCTCCTGAAATCTTTGGATGAAAAATTATTATTATTTAATTAATACTATTTTATATTAAGGCTGAGTTGATTGATTGATGAATTAATACTGAAATAATTCTTGTAGAATTATACTTATTTTTAATCTTCCTATTATAACGGCGTATTTTAATTGCGATTCTGAGTTCGTCGAATCAAAAATTAATGCTTTAGGTACAGACAGCGTCAGAGAAAAGTAATGAGTCCCCTTTGGTTACTTACCAAAGGGGACTCATTACCAAAGGGGGTTCCTTTTCTCTGACGCTGTCCATACAACATGTAAGTTTTTATCTTGGTTTCGTGTATACCAGCACCCTAATTGCGTAACACGCTATCAACCTCGATTTGAATCATTTTGAAAGATATTGCTAAACCATTGCTTCGTATTTTCGAAAAATGTGTCTGTTCAACAACGTAAACAACGCAATGAATGTTGTTGAACTGTCAAATGAAAACAACCGACTTAAAAAAAAAACACTACAAAGTGAAAAATAACTTTAAT
The DNA here is from genome assembly GCA_945859645.1 of Amphipoea oculea. Taxonomy (NCBI): domain Eukaryota; kingdom Metazoa; phylum Arthropoda; class Insecta; order Lepidoptera; family Noctuidae; genus Amphipoea; species Amphipoea oculea. The sequence goes on from OX243876.1 coordinate 12,655,081, forward strand.
TTCGGAAGTCGGTGTCGTTGGTTCCGCATTTTCGTTTTTTGACACCGACTTCCGAAATTAAAGTTATTTTTCACTTTGTAGTGTTTTTTTTTTTGAAGTCGGTTGTTTTTTTTGTAAAAAAGTTTTTATTTTTCACTTTTTAGTTGTACCTACCCCACACCAATTCAATTAACACTATAGCATTGAAGAATTGAAGACACGACTCGAAGAATCATCAAAATTCCCATAGAAATGCCGGAGATGCAGTACATTTATGCATATAACTTCGTACATAAGAATAATTACCTAATGTATTATATACTAAAACCTTTCTGAAAGTATGTAGATCACACTAATGAAAGAATTATCAAAATCGGTTCAGTAGTTTTTGAGATAATCGCGGACATACAAACATACATACATACATACGGGTCGAATACAGAACCTCCTTTTTTAAAGTCGGTTAAAAAACCCTTTGCTACTGCTAGTGCGTTACGCAATTACCCCGTCGTACGCACTACGACATATCAAGCTAATCAAGCTATACATTTCCAGTATAAGCTGACATGTCACTGTACGAAAAGTCTATACAATGCGAGGTTAGCTAAAACTGGAAATGTATAATAATAGCTAGATATGTCGCCGAGGGTAAAAAATGATATTTTTTTTTTCATAAAAATATACAGAAGTGTGTCACTGGACAACTTAATACTGTCAGGCAATATGTTTATCGTATTGAAACATGCAACACTTTTTTATTCAAATGCTACTATTAAAATAACTATCATAGCATTCTAGCGTGTCTGTCTGAGACCTAAATATAAAGGGTGGCAGGAACATCGACGTGCAAACTGTAAACTGAATTCAGCATTTATGATTCTAGTGTAGAAAAAAAAACTGTTCCATACATTTTGACCGCGTAAGTATTGCACTTTACTATGAAACAGATGATTTCTTGTTTGATCACCGACGAAAAAACGCCAGCACATCAAGCTACCCCAAAACTGTCAGATTTTCTCAATCAACTTTGCTTTAGCAATAAAGTTGAAAAATATCTGTACCTACTGAATCAATGATTAAGTACCTACAGTTGCGCATCGATATCTCCGCCACTCTGTATAGGGAAAGTTATGCTCGTTTTTACTATTAGTAAGCACGACTTACCCCCTTACTAATAAACGTATTATATCAGATGAATAGTTACAAACCGGTTTTTCTCTTTCAGTCGTCAGTAATTTGACTTTCGAAAGAAGAAGACAAAGCATTTTGTAACTATACAGACACTTCTTATTTCTTTCTTATTAGCCTGTGACGTCCCACTGCAGGGCAAAGGCCTCCCTACTCTCTCATGAGAGAGTAGGGGTTTAGACAGACACTATACAACGTTTATTAGTAAGGGGGTAAATGTATAGCAGTTATTTAGCGCGAAGAATATACCCCAACCACAAGGCTACACCGATTCGCCGATGCGTAATGCTTAGAAAACTCTTACAGGTTGCCTAGCGACAGATTTCTGAATATTGACAGACAACGAACTTTCCTTAGGCCCTTTGTACACACACGTTTTTCTTGCCGTGAAAAACTACAGTTTATTCGTCTTGTGTAGGCACGGTCGACAGTTTTGTATAGATCACTAGGGAAGATTGTATACAGACACGTTTTTTCTACGGTGCGGTTTATACGCCGTACCGTAAAGAAACCGTGCCGTGTACAGAGGGCCTTAAGAAACTACAAATTCTAAGCTTGCGAGTTGCCTACTAAGAATCGAACGGTGCTGGAGTGGTTGCTCAGAAAATTGAAGGGCGCTGTATTAAATTAGATTATTTACCTTCCTAGTTACATTGATTTGCCCTCGTTATGAACAAATAGGTAATTTGAAATACTTTACCAACTATTATCATTTGCCCTCAATGGGAAACACGGCTAAACCTACTTTCTCAGTTCCGACGTGAATCTAATATGAAAATTCGCTAATAATGAAATTAGGTTAGTAGGTAGGGGGAAGTATACCCCAATTTTTTATATCTATTTATTCAGTACGCGGTACTCTCAAACGAGGTTATTCGGGCAGTCTAGGTAAAAAAGTTATCAATATTTCCTGACGTAACACAATTATTGATGATATTTAGGTCAATGGATGGGCCGCAACGCTGAAGACCTCCGTCACCGAAGCAAGAAACTCTTAGCCCACGTTCGGATGTAAAAATATCACGGTGGGATTCTATCGCGCACTAGATTTTCAACCGTCGGTGTTGAGCCAAGCGTTGAAAATCCAACAGAGCGCATCCCATTGCGTCAAAAAAACACACTGTTGGATTTTCAACTCTCAGCGCTAAGCAGTCCGATGAAAATCCAGTGCGTGAAAATACCGCGCTACTTTTTTTTTTTGCCGCGGCAAAAACACGCTCGTGCGTTCCTGGGCTTATCTTAGTCCATTGAAGGACACTGAACGAGACACAATAGAAGTTTTATTGTTATAAGTCGAGGGGCGTTTAGTGTCCCGCAAAGTGTTAAGCCAAGTACCTACGAGTACGTCTAGTTCAGCCAAAAATACAATTCCACATAAATGTTACCAGTTCAATAATTTAGGTAGTAACTTATCTAAACATTACAGTGTAGGTAGTATAATATAAAAATAAAACTTGAGTACGACAGAAATCGAATTGAAAAGCAAGAAAATACTCCCGTGTGAAATCCTGAAATTTTTCCCTAGACTTAAGGGATTTAGTGTAGTGAAAAATTTGGGAAGGAATGGGGGGCGGGGGAACGCAGCAAATAGTCTATTAGATCGTTGGTTTATAAAGTTTTTAACAACACTGAATTCGTCAAGTCTAGGGAAGAATTTCAGGCAGCCCCTATGCTTTCTTCCCGTCGTTTTGGCTCAGCCATAAATTTAAAAAAGGGGGACTCCCTTCCGTAACAAAGTACCTTACACGATACTCGTACGCACACACACACTCGTATATAATAGAAAGATACTCAGAGAGAGAGAAAGTCGCATGGAGAGGGCAAAACGCCGTTTCCTTACATGACGATTTGTACCAGTAAAAAAAAGAAACAGAAGAACGTCGAAATCACTTAATAAATTGTCTACAATGATTTAAACAACCCTGAAAGTTGTTTCATAAAGCAACAGAAGCGAAACAATACAACATTGTTTTGTGACCCATGAAAGAAGAACAAATCAATAAATTATTCAGAATTAATCTGAATAACACAAAATACGTTAGGATTATTGATCCAAATATAAATTGTCACAGTTACGACTTACGACGCCAAGTGTGTTTCCTTGTAATGATCTTTGACCTTATTCCGACGACGACGTTTTGTTGAAATTATGCGTCAATTATCACCGTTCCTCCTTTGTATGAGATTCTTTGAATTCCAAAGTATTACCCAATTATTATAATAAGAATCTTTTTCATTGTTCCGTCAGTTTATCGACGATTGTCGATGTCATTATAATTGGATGAGATGATATTGATCTCATTTCAATGGATAGTCCGAAAGGTGGCATGGCATTATAGTGAGCTGAATCTTCTATAACACGCAAGCGCGGATTCAGAATTCGTTCCGGGGGGGGGGGGGTCACATTACGAGTGATAACTTGTTTCAGAAATGTTAAAAAAATATTGAATCTAATAGTGCAGTTGCTGTCGAGAAATACATTTAAATTTGAGTATAGCGCTTTGTCTTTAGAAATATGAAACAAAAACGCACAGACTCTATGCACATAATCTTTTTGGCGTGATAACGTCTTATAAATCGATGAACGCCCGCTGCACGCACAAAAAAGCATGATTCATTGTCACGTTCCACCGAGCCGCGCGCGCAAGCGAGAGCGCGGAACAAGCGATAGAGAGGTACGATCGGCTTAAGCGTTCGGCTTGTGACGCATCTGATGTTTTCTTATAACGTTATCACGTAAAATTATCGTCCGTAAACCGACTTTTTATCATAGTAGTGATGGTTTAATAACGACTAGTAAATATACTGATGTAGTGTACTAATGACGCTTTAAAAATATTAAAATTGTTTAACAAAAAGTGCTTCGGTCATGCCGCAGATGGAGGGCAACTGCACGCATTGCCCTCCCACTGTATCCGCGCCTGATAACACGAGCATATCTACATGTAGAGTGAGATTTATTCATGTTCCACGGGGAACAACTTTCATGTAGACCTGTTAGTGCCATCTATCACGTGTATGACATACAACGAGAGTAGATGCGGTACTTTTACAGTCATTTTAGCTCTGACAGCAACCTTATTCCAACCAGAATAAAGACCACTGCAAAATCAGAGGTGTAATGACACGAATGAACCAAATAGGCTTTGATGTGGCTGTTAAATTCTTTTTTTATTGGTGAATACCTAATATTACAAGTCGTGACGTAGGTAGCCTTGGTTCATCGCGGAGCCACAGGTACCGCGTAGTTTTTCAACCAAGTTAAAGCGTAAAAATATTGAAGACAAGACTAAATCAGCCTATAATGCTCCCACTGCTGGGGCACAAGCTTAAAATAATCGAAAAATATAAATATTTTGGTAGATGTTTTAGAATTTTTGGTTCTTAGACATGTCGGTTTCCTCACAATGTTTTCTTTAACCGTTTTGAGAACAGTTGTCATAAAATAATTTACACAACTTAAAGTGTCTACCTGGATACCGAATTACCGAAGACCTACAACTCGTAAGTCACGGTCGTTTCGACTAGGCCACCACTTAGAACAAAAATTTATAAATTCCTTTACAAAATATCAATAGTCCGTAGTGTTAAATAGTCTCATTTTACGGTATGCCATTTGTTCATGACAACACAGTAAAAAGAAATGGCGAAGGCGTAGGAAGTCTTTGCTCCTAGGACGAAGAGTTTTGTTCTTTGTTTTAGCGGTATAATTACAGACAGCTTTTAGGTTTTGGGAGAGTACCTAGCAGGCTTATTACTTGTCTGGCAGTGGTATTTAAGAACGTTATTAAGTTGTAAACGATGAAGTAAATTAGTTGAAAATGAATATTAATATATGTAGATAATATGAACTCGAAGGGGCTTGTGGCTAAGTAAACAGCCGCACGGGTCGATCAATCAGGTTAAGCTACGCTTGCCGCGGTTGGTCCGTGGATGGGTGACCTTCTTCACATTGCAGCAAGAACCCTCCGCGTCTCGAATAGCACGTTAAGCCATTGGTCCCGGCTGTCATTCGTGGATCTTTGGCAATCATTACGGGTCGTCAGTAGCCCGAAATTCTGACAATCAGTCTTATCAAGGGGTATCGTATTACCCAGTAACTTGTTTGTAGAGGTCAGATAGGCAGTCGTTCTGTGTAAAATACTGGTATTGAGCTGCATCCGGTTAAACTGGAAGCCGACTCCAACATCTTTGGGAAAAGGCTGGGCATATGATGAGATAATATGAGCGCAAGCTACGGTTTTGTTAGACTGCGGTGGCCGCCACCTAGCGTCCGTAATTTACCATCGAATGACGTCACTAAACCGTTGTTGATGAAAGTAAGTCGTTGTGTTTCCCTAGAGAGAGTTTTTGACACCGTAAAGTTAAATCCCGGTGCCATAATTTCCATGTCGTAGTTTTACTAGATATATCTTCAAGTAATTCGTAACAAGTTTATTAACAAAAGCGTGTAGAAACTTTTAATAAATAAATGCTACTATGATGTTGCTGTTTAAATCATGTACTTTAGACATTTTTATCATTATTTTTATGAATTTAACGTAACTTTATGTTTTTTTTTTGTACTTTGAATTATTTTATTATTATATTTGTACGCCTTTCTAGGCAAAACATGCTGAAACTTATTTTTTGTAATCGTTCCAACTGATTGTAAACCTACACATGTTTTTGACAAATAAATTTAACTTATTTTATCTTATGAAATTACGTCAGAAATTTTAATTCTAACACAATAAAATCCTGAAGTTATAAAGTCTTATTCAGTTTGAAGACTTCTATTTATTCCCATTACATGTAAAACACAATCACTTTTAGTGCTAATTAATTCCATTACCAAAAACCTAGGATAATTTAGGTATATTTTAACTAAGTTTTACATTTTCTCATAACGAAGTTTAGTCCGCCCCGTCTACGTTAGCCTAATAATCGTGATAAACATTTAGTGCTGTAATAAGCTTCGTAATTAGTTATTAAAGTCAATTTAGCCTTGGACTGAGAATACCTTCTGGGGAAAATATTATTTTCCTATTATTATACCTACTAGTATTGAAATTATTTTTGTTGCCACGCACCAAGTTGTGTTATAGGATATTTATATATTAACCCTTCGTAGAACTTGGATCCATGCGAGACATAATGATTTTTTAATTGTTTCTGTTATTAGGGCATTCAACCGGTTAGTAAAAATCCTACAGGTTAATTGCGTAATGGTACACCACAGACTACCTACAGTATTTGTCTGTCTTCGCCTTTTTAATCCATCCAAAGGTTGTATTTAAAAGATCGCTCTCAGCGATAAGACCGCACATTGTATCACCCTTTGTAAAGTTTCTATATTTATGTCTATAATTTATATGGTGTACATAATAAAGAGTATTCTATTCTATTCTACACTAACAATTGCAATGTCATTCATTTTGATAATTCGATAAAATTCGCCAATTCGCCAAGAGCGAGCGTTATAAGGATAATGCGCATGCTTTCTCTGTTTGAGAAGAGACCTTTGTCCTGCATTGGGATGATATTAGGCATGGTATTTTTAATAACTACCTAATTCCTAGTTACTGCATGAATTAGTGAGATTATTATTTATTTTTACAGAAAGCTTACAGACTTATAACACAACTAGCTTCTGCCCGCGACTTCGTCCGCGTGGAATTTCACCCTCCCCCATTCAACCTCTTAGGGGTGGAATTTCCAAAAACCTTTTCTTGGTGGATACCTACTCTTTACAAAGAACACACTCTCCAAATTTCATGTCTCTAGGACCAGCGGTTTAAGCTGTGCGTTGATATATCATGTATATACATACTAGCTTCAGCCCGCGACTTCGTCCGCGTGAAATTTCACGCTCCCCCCATTCAACCTCTTAGGGATGGAATTTCGAAAAACCTTTTCTTAGTGGATACCTACTCTTTACAAAGAACACACCCTCCAAATTTCATGTCTCTAGGACCAGCGGTTTAGGCTGTGCATTGATATATCAGTCAGTTAGGACTTTAAATTGTATAATATATACATATAATATGTACAGATTAAAAGTCATTCATGCAATGCAGTAATAGGTACTAATGTTGGCACTTAGTGATGGCTGCATGTGCTATTTGCATTAACTGCAAACAAGTTCGTTTCACAGCATAATATTTTCTTTAATTTCCCCAGCAACATGAAAACTATATTTACCAGCACACTAACCGAAAAGGCATTAAAGCTAGACACACTTCCCTGAAGCTGCATAATATATGTGTGCACTAACGACCAGACAGGCGCATTTAAGTTTTAAGTTCTTTAGCAATCAAGAAACGCTTGAAGGAGATTGTTGGGTTCCGCAGAACAAACAAGAGCTCGGGACGTCACCGCTAAATTAGGGGAGTTCCCTTTAATTATAATTATTAGTAAGCCGACGATGCGAAGTACATAGTGCTACTGACACCATTTATTTATTACACGGAATTCTGTTTTGCGTTTCTGTTCTAGATTTTAAGGTATTTTGTATCCAGTTAGTAAGATATTAACGTTTATTTTGTAACGTCACATTGCAGAAGCGGTGGGGTTTGAAACAGGTGATCCTTTGTTTATTCGTGAATTGGAATTGGATAAAACGATTTGATTTTTGAGATGCTATTAGTATTATAGAAGGCTTCATAATTATCTTATGATAAAGGACAAACTAACAGCACTAAGCGTAGGGTCGAGGTAGATGGGCAGGAAATACATTATGTCGATGAGTATTACTTGGGTCAGTTAGTTTCTTTCGAAAACAGGCAGGAAAGGGAAATCCATCGCCGAATTGAAAACGCCTGGAAAAGCTACTGGTCCATGAAGACGCTAATGAAGGGTGATCTGCCGATCTCCCTGAAGCGCAAACTCGTCGACATGTGTATCTTGCCCGTCCTAACCTATGGTGCTCAGACCTGGTCACTCACCGAGTCGCAAAAGTTCCGCCTTGGCGTTTGCCAAAGAGCGATGGAGCGCAGCATCCTGGGTGTAAAAAGACAGGACAAAATTCGAAACACCATGCTGCGCTCCAAAACGGGTATAATAGACGTAGGCAAGAAAGCTGCCAGACTCAAGTGGGACTGGGCGGGTCACATCAGCCGCATGCAGGATGACCGCTGGGCAATAGTTTCCACACAATGGGTGCCTGAAGATGGACGGCGCCGCCGAGGTCGGCCCAGAAAGCGGTGGCGAGATGACCTGGACGCGTACCGCGAGGGCTGGTTTCAGGTGGTGCGGGAAAGGAGTTCCTGGAAGGACTTGGGGGAGGCCTTTGCCCAGCAGTGGGACAGTACAGGCTAAACAAAAAAAAAAAAGGACAAACAAACATTTATTTTTGAGTACAGCATTTTATCATAGACATTTCAACACATCAAATTAAAATGGCTTCTGGGCTTCATTTCACGATTGACTTCTAAATTTAAATGTAATCACCATCGCCCACGATAATCGTCTAAAGTCTATTCCAATTTACGTTTCCAATTGATGTTATTTCAAGTTAAACAAATGTCAACTTAATTTCAGTGGTAATTAATTTGATTTCAGAGTAACTAGCATTATTTAAAAACCGGCCAAGTGCGAGTCGGACTCGCCCATGAAGGGTTCCGTAGCAGCAAGTAACATAATATAAAAGTTCTTGTAGTTCGTTGTAACTTTGTGAAAGGTAAATTGCGGTTTTCGATTTATGACGTATTAAAAAAAAAAAACTACTTACTAGATCTCGTTCAAACCAATTTTCGGTGGAAGTTTACATGGTAATGTACATTATATATTTTTTTTTAATTTTATCATTCTCTTATTTTAGAAGTTAGAGGGGGGGGGGACACACATTTTACCGCTTTGGAAGTGTCTCTCGCGCAAACTATTCAGTTCAGAAAAACATGATATTAGAAACCTCAATATCATTTTTGAAGACCTATCCATAGATACCCCACACGTACAGGTTTGATGAAAAAAAATTTTTGGAGTTTTAGTTGTAAGTATGGGAAACCCCAAAATTTATTGTTTTTTTTCTATTTTTGTGTGAAAATCTTACTGCGGTTCACAGAATACATCTACTTACCAAGTTTCAACAGTATAGTTCTTATAGTTTCGGAAAAAAGTGGCTGTGACATACGGACGGACGGACAGACAGACAGACAGACATGACGAATCCATAAGGGTTCCGTTTTTTGCCATTTGGCTACGGAACCCTAAAAAGTCTGAAAAGTGTTTGAAGTTGAATCGCAAACTGAACTTTATTGTGTAGGAGTTAAAGTTATTTTTCCAATAACTCATATTTGTTTACATGTTTTGCAAGTAAATCGCGAACGCAGATTATAAAATATAATACTTAGCACTTAAACATAATAAAATATCACGCTTTGTTTCCCCAAAGGGTTGGGCAGAGGTATGCCTATACTACACCTACATTTCGCTAAGTCCCATGTAATAGGGGGGCGAGCCTATTGCCATCAACCTGGCACAATTCCAGACTTCAGACTGCGACCGACAAAACCCAGATAGAAAAAACATAATAACACTTTGGCCGACCTGGGAATCGAACCCAGGACCTCAAGCTCAGCATTAGCGCTTGGAACCACTTACCACTTCATGAGATTTATTCCGAAATGGAACTTCACAGTGAATGCCTACGAACTCCTCAATAGAACATCGACAAACGTCCCACAAACACGTTACGGAACACACAAACGAACACAATGGCTGTATCCACAATCAATGTCAAATCAAAGCCATAGAAACTGAACTAGTTGTGAATCTGTGACCTCAGAGGCACAGCGCAGTATGCAAACGATCGGGAACAAGGTGATCGTCTCGACGGAAATCCCATAACTGGGAACTAGTGTTGTAGTTGCGTGGATTTCCTGTTTTGTTTTTTGAATTTTTCCTTTTTTTGTATAGATATGGCATCTCAAAGGCCAACACAGGAGGTTGTCGGCTGCTCAACCGGGCTATCCCGTGGATGCCTTAAAAAATGAAGGCCTCAACTGCATAAAACTTATAAATTAAGCGACTACACGCTAAGGGCACTCCCTCTGGGGTAGGTACGAACCTCCGCTTAGCCGAGGTCCGGGCAGGCAGCAAGGGTCGACGTCGGTCGCCCCCCACACATCAGAACCCGAGGTGGCGGCGCATAGTGTTCCATGCGCGCCCCTCTAAGATGTCGCGGGGGGAGTCAAATACCTCACAGTCGGGGGTTGCAGAAGGATCGTACGTTCCCGTGAACCCTGGCGTAGGTGTGAGATGGAACACCGGGGTGATTTTTAGTCACTAAGAGTCTGACAGACCCCTCAGGGCGGAGGACATCAAAAAAGGCCGCAAGGGTCAGGTTGGATCGGATCAAAAACAAGTTTTTTTTTTTCCTGTGGGCTCACCTTTTATATGTTTTACTAGCTGTACCCTGTGTTACCTAAAGTTATAATGAAATCTACCCCTGAAGGCATTCCTACGAATTGAATTAAAAATAAACATGTTAGCTGGAATATGACAGTCAGCGAAAAGTTGCCTTTGATTTTTATAATAAAAAAGCAATTACAAGATTCTGCTAACTTGAATAAACGTAGGATTACAGTACAGGATTTATTAGTATTCGGTAATATTACTGCTTACTAGTTCATGATAAGTGATGGCTAAGTAATAACAGCCGCACGGGTCGATCAATCAGGTTAAGCGACACTTACCGCGGTTAGTCCGTGGATGGGTGACCATCTTTATATATCAAGTCCCCTCCGTGCCTCGGAAACCACGTTAGGTTAGGTTCGTTGGTCCCGGCTGTCATGGCTGTCATTCGTGGATCTTTGGCAGTCGTTACGGTAGTTAGAAGCCCGAAAGTCTGATAACCGGTCTAACCAAAAGGGGTATCGTATTCAAAGTCAAAGCATTTATTTCAAATAGGCACTTAGAAGGCACTTTTGAGCGTCAAAAGTATACCTATTAACTGGGTTATGGAGGTCAGATAGGCCGTCACTTCATGTAAAGTATTGGTATTCAGCTGCATCCGGTGAGACTGGAAGCCGACTCCAACGTAGTTTGGAAAAGGCTAGGCAGATGACTATAGTTCATGATAAGTACTAGTAGGTAGGAACTTCAAATCGCTAACTTTTCTCGGAACTTCAACAAAATATTAGTTTAACCTAGTAAGGGAATACATGGGATTAATTATTTTGTATATAAACCAGTTACTTTCCTAATTAAAAACGATAACCCAGACCAGCGGCGTAGTTGCGTAACACACTATCAGTAGGAATGGGTTTCATTTTGACAGTTCAACAACATTCATTGCGTCATTTACGTTGGTGAGCAGAAAGATTTTTCGAACATATGAAGCAATGGATTAGCAATATCCTTCAAAATGATTCAGATTGAGATTGATAGTATGTTACGCAATTAGGGTACATGTCTGAATCCGGAATAAAATTGTTAACAAAACAATTTTTGAACGATAACACATTTGTCCTTAGGGAAAACGGTGTCAGTTACACAGAAGTTTAATTATGAACAGAAACTTTCCCTAGTTCCAAACAACTGTTCAACAAAGCGTCTAATCTCTATCTCAACTTTAAATTAAGCAAGTCGTGAGTTAGCCTAAATACGTAATGCGGTGGCGTCTCGCCGTGTCCCTAAACACCTAAACGCAATCTGGAATTCATACGTGCATTCGCCTACTGTGCCGCTGAAAGTTTTACCTCTACCCTCCCCTGTTATACGAATGTCTCACAAATGTACACAAGCTCGGTAGACACCGCGATCCTTAACTGAAGTGCAGCAGGTGCCTTCGTGGCCATGAATATTAACACACATGAATATTCCGACTATGTTTGCGCATTTCTTGCATGGTGACGACTCGCTTGCAAGAAAACCTTGAGGCGACTGTTAATACTGGCTTTAATAAGTTAAAATGAACGAGCGCGGAATATGAAGCTCATATTAGTATGGCAAACGTTTATGTGTATGTGTGTTGAATCGACGTCGGTTTAACGGATTACGGTGAAATTAAAAACAAAGAAATAAAACATACTGGATTAGCATATTAAGTAGTTTTCATCCTGAAAAATAAAGAACCTTTCTTACGTGAAGAGAGCTGCTGGCACAGCTTTCGAAGTTCTGGTTTTTAGAACGATACATAAACTTAAAGAATAATTTAACTAACAGGAAGATACGAGTTTAAAAGAAATAGTTTTATGTAAACCTGTAAAGTCGAGAAGTTTCTTGAAGTTATAAAACTTGGTTAGTTTCTTAGACGCAGGTCCTTTATAAAATTATAACAAGTAAGTATACAATAATTTGCTGCACGTAATCTAGATATTAATACAGAAAAGAAAATAAATAGGACGTAATAATATTTGGACATACCAGTGGCAAACCACTTATTTAAATTGTATCAAAAATGTAATAACCTAAGCTAATTGAATTATTAAAAAAATAAAATATGGCGTTGAAAAACTCCTCCGCATCGCTGTCGACTGGTAATGTACCCAAGAGACTGGCAGCATTGCCACCTTGTATGGAAATGCCCCTGGTCAAGGTAAAAGCCAGCCCTTGGGTCACGGGAAGTCTCAACCAGTATTATATATTTTATGTATTAGTTTGTTAGTAAATAAAGAAGAAATATTATTTCACTAATTGTATCAATGACTCGACGAAGGTAGAGTGTTTTAATATGGAAAGCCGGAAAATCATGAACGTTCGCAATTCGCATGTCACGTGCTATTTTCTAAAGTATTTTGGGTGGTAAAGGAACCAGGTTGGTGGCTCTCCTGATAGCAACAGCACCCTAACTGCGTAAAACACTACTGGTCTCAATCTGAATCATTTTGAAAAATATTGCTTCATATTTATGTAAAAAAATGGTCTGCACGACAACGTAAATAACGCAATGAATGTTGTTGTACTGTAAAATTTAAAGCCATTGCTACGGCGTTAATCGGTAGGGTAATTTGCGTAACACACTATCGTGTTACGCAAATTACCCTACCGATTAACGTCGTCAATAAAAGAGATAAGTAAGCAGGACCGTCGGATATATTTGAAGTTTAGTAAGAAACCGATGGATGTTGTCGACTGAAATTTAATTAGATAAACGAGCTGCTTATTTTCTATTAATAATATTAAATTATATTCGAGAATATCCATCGGTTTCTTACTAAACTTCGACTAAATCCGACGATCCTGCATATTTATCTCTTTTGTTGACTGTACATCTGAAACAAAAGCATCGCAAATGCGTGGCCACCTCGAAGATTGAAATAATACCTCATGTTAAAATAGGTATGGTGGTAGTACTTCCCCAGACGTAGCGCTCACCAGTAGCATAACATCACGCCTTATTCCCAAATGGATTGGGCAGAGGTGTATAGTCCACCCACTTTTCGCCATTTATTTTTAAGTCCCATGTAATAGGGGCGAATCTATTGCCATCAATGGGCAAAAATCCAGACTCCAGTCTGATGCTGAGTAATTCCTGATAGAAAAACTCAACATTTTACCCGGGTAACGAACCCAGACTTCATACTCAGCAGTAGCCATTGTGACCACTAGAAGAACGAGGCAGTTTTAACAATTAAAAAAGTCCGTAAGAAATCTCTCAAAATATTCACGCTCCGCTACTCTATATTGATTGGCCACAAAGAATACTACCACAGTTCGTTCGGCCATAAATATATATCGTTTTAATAGGAAACTACAATAAATAGGTAAGTCTTCAAAGCGAAACACCGGATATTTCATATGTTGCCAGAGCAATAAATTCCTCTTTATGGGCAGTGAAACGCCTGTTATTCTACAAACATAAGCGTGGTTCTTATATCAAACACAAAGAAAAGGTACTATACTCTGACGGCTTTGAATAGATTTTTATTTAATCTGTATCTGTCTTCATGATTATTAGATTTATGACATCTTTGTTAAAATTAAATGTGTTATGATGCTAACACATTTAATTTGTAAGGTGTAAGGGGTCCCAAATAATATCTTTCGGGACTCAAGCCAACCTCACCTGCCCGTGGTGCACCATGCTAACAAACAAACGAGGCTCTGGCAACCCGCCAACACGCACTGGACCAGCGTGGTGGGTTACGGTCCAATCCCCCCAATGGACAGAAAAATAAGAGACAGGCCCCAAGTGCCTGGCGACTCTAGCGGTTGTGCTGGCGTGGACGGGCGCGGGCGCAGCCCTGGGGTCAGGGGATCTAAGAATCTCCGGGTGAGATCGACTAACCGTCAAACGACCACGGCAAACTATATAACGAACACTGATACACTTCACATTCTCACCTACAATGTCCGGACGCTAATGAAAGACGAGCGATTAATTGAGCTTGAAAATGCTCTAAAAGATATCACCTGGGACATTGTAGGCCTATCAGAAGTTAGAAGAGAGGGCGAACACACGGAAGAAAGAGACGATGCTGTGTTTTTCCACTTCGGTGAAACCAGTGGACAACACGGAGTAGGGTTCATGGTGGCAAAGAAGTGGAAGGAAAATATCATCGAATTCGTGGGGTATTCTGAACGTGTCGCGGTGCTCAAATTCCAACTTACACAGAACAAAACGCTAACTCTGGTACAAGTTTATGCACCGACATCTGCACATACCGATGAAGACGTAGAGGATTTCTATGAGCTTGTCAACCGAGCATGTGATGAAAATAGAGGCACCTGGAACATGGTAATTGGGGATTTTAACGCTAAGGTAGGAAGAAGACAAGAACTAGACAGCGAAGATACTCTCGGCAACTTTGGCTTAGGAAACCGCAACGAACGAGGTGTGCGTCTAATGCAGTTTGCCTTTGGACAGAGCATGCACATAGTCAACACCTTATTTTTAAAGAAACCGCAGCGGCGATGGACGTGGGTTGCACCTAATGGTTTCACACGAAACGAAATTGACTACGTCTTGTCGTCAGACAAACATATAATCAAGGATGTTAGTGTTATCAATATAATTAAATATAGCTCCGACCACAGACCAATCCGCGCAAAAATCCGATTTGATTTCAAAATCCACCGAGCTAAATTGTTCACAAAACAAAATAGGCGGCTTTCAAAAGAGACACTTATCAATAACTTGGAATATTTTAATTTAGAAATATCAAATTATTTTAAAGGACTTAAACTTGATGAAACAGATGCTGAAGACCAATATAATTCAATAGTTACCGGATTAATCAAAAGCAGTAAAAACATAAAGAACAAAACCATAAATAAAAACAAATTAACATCTCATAGTGTATATTTGATCGAAAAACGAACAAAAGAAGAAATAGGAACAGTAAAATATAGAATAATAGATAGAAAAGTCAAAAGAAGTATTAGGAAAGACCTTAGAAATATTAGTACACATTTAGTCAAAACAGCTCTAGAAAAACACACATCTTTAAGGGTTTTGAAACATGGAGCCACAAAGGGAAAAACCTGGATAAATAGTCTCAAAGACAATGACGGAATAAAACACCACAGTAGACAAAAAATCATGGAAATAGCGACCCAATTCTATGAATCATTATATTCAGATGACTCACCACCCCCGATCAGTACAGAATACAGTCTCCCAGATTCCATTCCTTTAATAAGTGGCTATGAAGTGCACAAAGCACTTACTACTATGCGCTACAACAGAAGTCCTGGAGAGGATGGAGTCACTACCGAAGCGTTAAAAATTGGCTCTCCCACATTGTTGCCTCACCTTACCAACCTTTTTAATACAATACTGACAACAGGAAAAGTACCTATTCCAATGTGCCATTCAAATATAGTTCTTCTGCATAAAAAAGGTGATAAAAGCGATATCAGAAACTACCGCCCAATAAGTCTAACATCTCATATATATAAAGCTTTTATTAAGGTGATACAGAATCGCATAGACGGGAAACTGGACAAACACCAGTCACCAGAACAAGCCGGATTTCGCCCAAGTTTTTCTACAACCGACCACCTTCAAACACTAAACCAGATCCTTGAAAAATACACAGAATTTAATAAACCACTGTATCTTGCCTTTGTAGATTACACAAAAGCCTTCGATAGTATTAAGCACTCAGAAATCTTCACATCCCTAGAACACCAGGAACTCGAAAAGCTATACATCGTTCTCTTGAAAAACATTTATAACAATAGCTCCGCAAACATTAAACTCAATACTGCTGGACCTTCATTCAAAATACAAAAGGGTGTTAAGCAGGGTGACCCACTCTCTCCCAAATTGTTTACAAGCACACTTGAGGAGATATTTAAGTCACTGGCAGTGTCATGGAAGACCAAGGGCATTGACGTCGGCAAGAAGAGGCTGACAAACCTCCGTTTTGCCGACGACATAGTCCTTTTTGCCCTCACAGCTCTAGAACTTCAGATCATGCTCCAAGAACTGAGCACGGCTAGCTATAAGGTGGGACTTGCGATGAATCGGTCTAAAACCCAACTTATGACTAACAGCACCAAGCGTAGGGTCGAAGTAGATGGGCAGGAAATACATTATGTCGATGAGTATATCTACCTGGGCCAGTTAGTTTCTTTCGAAAACAGGCAGGAAAGGGAAATCGACCGCCGAATTGAAAACGCCTGGAAAAGCTACTGGTCCATGAAGACGCTAATGAAGGGTGATCTGCCGATCTCCCTGAAGCGCAAACTCGTCGACATGTGTATCTTGCCCATCCTAACCTATGGTGCTCAGACCTGGTCACTCACCGAGTCGCAAAAGTTCCGCCTTGGCGTTTGCCAAAGAGCAATGGAGCGCAGCATCCTGGGTGTAAAAAGACAGGACAAAATTCGAAACACCATGCTGCGTTCCAAAACGGGTATAATAGACGTAGGCAAGAAAGCTGCCAGACTCAAGTGGGACTGGGCGGGTCACATCAGCCGCATGCAGGATGACCGCTGGGCAAAAGTTTCCACACAATGGGTGCCTGAAGATGGACGGCGCCGCCGAGGTCGGCCCAGAAAGCGGTGGCGAGATGACCTGGACGCGTACCGCGAGGGCTGGTTTGAGGTGGCGCGGGAAAGGAGTTCCTGGAAGGACTTGGGGGAGGCCTTTGCCCAGCAGTGGGACAGTACAGGCTAAACAAAAAAAAAAAAAAAAAATGATGCTCCAGTGGTTATGATCTCGCATCTCGTGCACGAGGTTTTGCGTTCAAATCCGGGCCAGTACCAATGTGTCTTTTCATATGTACAGTCTGTTATAGCAATTAGCTGACCCCTTAAAAATTAAACGAATTTGAACCTTCTGCTTGTTAGCAGTAAGCTTATCGAACTAGAACAGTTCAACGTCTACGATTAATAAAACAGTTATTCGAATTTGATATTTAACACGCAGTGTTAAGGTAGGTATGATCTTGAATATTGTTCTAGCTTGTAATATATTATTGCTAATTTCAACGACAATCACCATGTTCGTGTGGTCTAGTGGTAGCTGCAGTGAGCTGACAAGAGCGTGGTTGCGAGTTCGAAACCAACATGTTTTCTGCTGCGCATTTTGTTTTATAATATTTTTTTTAAGTTATAAATAATAAATTATAACTTTAGCAACAAAAAAAAAGCTGAACGAAAATAAAAAAAACGATAATGATGGTAAAAACGATTTTATTTTATAAAAAAAAATATTATAAGAATAACGTAAATGATATAACAGTTACTAATAACGTTGTTACATACTTCACAGAGTTTAATGTAGTGAATCAACATGTTATAATATTTAGAAATATATAGGTATGTATTTCTATTTCATAACAATAACATCACCACATTAAATATCGTTGAACTAAATAAAATAGCATTATACGTTGATGTTTTACCTACTAGGTATACTATATATCAATTTGTTTTGTAAGTATGTAGTTATGTTTAGTTATAAATAAGGTTTTGACAAAAACTTCTCGTCGGTAAATATGACAACATAATCTTCCCAATTAAAATTGAGATATTCTTGGGCAAAGCGGACCCTTGCTTGGCGATGTGCAGCAGTCAGTTAAATTTTACGTGCTGGCTTGTATTGTTTCAGTCCAGCAACATGCAAATGTTTTCTGACCGTCTGAACAGAAACATTATACTGCATTGAGTAGGCAAAAATGGGTGTTCAGTATGCCTTCTAACAATTGCTTGATGATGTTTTGACACAGGAGTAACATTGCAGGTTTTGGTTCAGGACGATCCTTTTGAATATTCCCTGTCTCTTCAAAACGTCTTAGCCACAGTCTGACTGTATTTCTCTGAAACAACACAATAAGCATAATTTTAATAACCCGGTAATCATAATTTTTCGAATAAGTTTGCAAAAATACCTTTAGATAAACCACATTAGACCTATAAATGATCTCATAATGAAACAGTTAATTTTCTATTATTCTATACTCACGTTTTTAAGCCAACTAACGAATTAAGGAAGTATAAAAAAGAATACACTTACCGCTATATTAAGTTTCCTAGCAATCGCTTTAATACCAACATTTTCCTTATGCAAATACAATATTTTGTATTTTAAATAATCACTCAACTGAGACATGACGATTAAACTATCAAAACCGATAATAATAATTAATAAAAAGGCGTGGATTTTCGCAACTTAGGCAATATAAAAATGTTCGTGCGTATTCACTGCTATTTGTGCATAGAATGTCTTGTTCAATTTATTCTTCTACCCCATATTCCTAAAATCATTTCAATAGCAGTTTTTGTTGAATACTCATATTGACGTCGAACTACCCACTTATTGAAAAAGGTGAAACGTTTATCGTTTATCAACTTAATTGATATGCTTGTTCTTTACAATAATGCAAGAAATACTTACGAACAATTTATATATTGAAAACAAAATTAAACATGAGACTAGATTTGAACTCGCATCTTGCACGTCTCAGCCTTACGCATGAACCACGACACCAGATTAACTTGAGTAAGATAGATGAAATAAGGTATTAGTAGCAATGACACAAATTATCACAACATTAACCTAACCTTTAAGTCTTGCTGATTAAAAATGAAAATTGCGTAACAAATACCCATACATAGTAAATGACCTAACACCAACATCTTAAAGCTCAAATTTGCGTATCAAAATTATTTATTGTTTCTGTTCATCGAGTAGTGTTAGTCCGATTAACTCATACATATTGAATAACCTTTAATGTTATGAGAGGAGGGTGCAAAATCGAGTAATTTTTAGGGGGGTCAGCTAATTGCTATAACAGACTGTACTTTCGTTCATCTTGACATCGACATCTTGGTTCTTTCGTTTATATTGAACATGACTGATATTGGTGAAGGAAAACATTATTATTATTATCTAATATAAATCTGAAATCGTTAAACCGCCTTGAGCCAAGGTAATGATAAATGCTCATGCTTTCTCCTCTATATGAGAAGAGGATTTTGGCTTGCAGTGGGCCAATAGCAAAGTTTAATCAGCCTATAATATTCCCACTGCTGGGACACAGACCTCCTCCCTTCGAGAGGGAGTATCTACCACGCCGGCTCAATGTCACATGTCTTCGAATTTTTTAGTTCTAAGACATGCCGGCTTCTTGACGATGCTTTTCTTCAGTTTTGAGAGCAGAGGTGATGAAATTATTTCTACAAAGTAAAGCGTCTGTCTGGGTTCGAACCCACGACCAACTCGTAAGTCGGGGCTGTTACCACTAGACCACCACTGCTCTCCAGTGAGGCAATAATAGGCTGGTATTATTTTGTTAAGTAATTAAGTATTTTTAAGTTAAGTGTTGTGCCAGCAGCACATCAAGCTACCCGAAACTGTAAAATTTTCCCAATCAACTTTAAACCTTATAATTTAGCGATAAAGTAGAAAATCTATTAAAGAAATTTGACAGATTGTAGTAGCTTCATGTGCCTGTACCTACATTTCGGTACCTAGTAACTTCCCTGACTTTTAAAGTCATGCGGTGGTTGCTACACGCACTTGGGGCGCGTGCGCGTCACATACTGAGCATTTGAGCAATCTACGTGATCAAAAACGCATAATTCTTCAAATACCATTAGGGTAATCTACATACGTTTAAATTGTAGGCATATACTTAGTTAGTGATTGCCTCATTGTTTTATTGTGATTGTTCCTGTTTGAACATTCAAAGTAGAAAACCGCTCTCGTGTCTTTTTCCGATGTTTTCTATTGATGTCTCGGAATCGGTAAACACGATATAATAACCTATAGTAGACGATGATGCATAAAGTAAACGTACGGATAGATGACAACGTCTGGCAGTGCATTCAAGTGTTTATCAGTGGAAACTTGTAAATGACCTTCAAATGTATATTGTTTAAGAGCAATGTTTAAATTAGATGTAAGTTTCCCGAATAGTAGGTATAAAATAAAATAAATAAAGAATATTACAAATCTTGCAATCTAACCTAGTATTTGTTTATCTATGTAAATTCTTGTAGCAGGTTCTTTCAATCTTGCAATTGAGAACAGCTATTTGAAAATAAAATAGTTATAAAAAAATTATGTCTACCATAAATATCAATATTCCATGACAACTTAACTAAAAAAATTTTTTTCATACCTACTTTTCAAGAAAAGAAAGAAAAGTCACCCTTAGGATTTCAATACTTAACATTATTTAGAATTCTTCAGTAACGGATTCCTCAAGTTAACTCAGCATCAATACGTATCAAAATAAAAACAGGATCTTGAACTTTTAAATTAAAATTTGCTTTCTTGATAATCTGCGATATTTTGCTGCTTATGTTTTCAATTTTTTTATTGAGTACGGTTTTGAACTTTTACAGGTTTAACATATTTTTTAACGTCATCTATTTTAATTTTGTGATGTCTTTACAATGATCGCACAACATCAAGAAGCTTTGCATTAAAAAGCTAATAAAGGAAAAAAGTAATAAGAGTGGAAGTGGAAGTTTTGGTAAATGGTATAAGCAGGATTAGTAGGTATCTCCAACCAAGTACACGCGCGAATGTGCGAGTGTCTCCGGGGTCCTGGACTCATGGTAGTAGAGGGAACCGTGGGGTTATAGTCTTCAAGAGTTTACAGACATAACCCTTCGTTCTTCCCAGATCGAGAGTTTCCTCACTGGGTAAAAAAGGCTTAGGTACCCGAACTACAAACCAAACCATTGTTTACAGTCCTGATACATGGAGGTCGTCTATTTTTGGACACATAGATGTGAGAGACTTATCCGTTTATCAGTCTTTGTACTTAGGATCTGCGGAGGATACTCGGACGTCCGTCGTCAGACGTTCCTAAGCCTTTGTTCGGCTAGGCTCAGCCCCACCGTTCTTAGTACAAACTACGGAGATGTTAGGACAGTTAAATCTATTGGGATGCTAATTTCTTAACGTAATAGAAATCCACGTATCTGCGGGCTTGGTTTGTCTGTGTATTTAGATTTATGTTTGCGTAACATTGTTTTAAATCTCACCGACAGTTAGAAGGATTTCAAGCTTCGATATGAAATGGTTTTACAATTTACGTATCCGACATTTTCCTAAGGCGGATCACACGACAACGCGCTACGCAACGGAGCGCGGGAAACGGAGGCAATTTCACCGCGTGAAGCGCGTTTTTATTGAATTTGTATGTAAAAAATCACGCATGTGGGCGCGCTAACTAGGAGCCCTTCGCGTGGCGTGTTGTAGGGTGTGATCCAGCTAAGTATTATAATGAGGCATTTATTTCAGTAATTAATCACATTCTACTTTTGCGGTGAAAAAAAGCAGAAGAAAAGCGTAACAATCAAAATAAAATGATCCTTGAATAACCATCTGCCTGAAAACTCTCTAACTCGTAGATAAGATCTCATAATATCGTAAGTTATTTCCTCTCGAGGTAACCTTTCCAATATGGTAAACCTTTGTAAGGAATACCTATCACAGGAAATTGTATTTCATGATTTCGCCAATGAATAGATACGATTGTTAAGGAGCTCCCTTTTATACCAGTTATTGTATCTTTTCATACAAATTCCTCATTTTATCGAGCACTGTGCATTGAAAGAGGGAATATCAAACAATACTACAGAGAATTGAACTTAGCTGAGAGAAGGGACACCTACTAAACATGAATAAATAATAGAGAGTGTCTTTGGTGCTAAAGGTAGAGAGAGGTATCAATGTCTCTCGATTTTATGTTTATTGAATTGTAAAACGACATTTTAATGTTTACAAACTTCTCAATTCTTTTTATTTAGGTATCTATTTTTAATGCTACACAAGGATTGAGGGAAATAAAGAAAAAATAACAGCATTGCTTCCAACGTTAAGTAAATTCGAACCAATAACAATATTAAAAGGGATTGTGAGTATACTTCCTTGTAGGTACGTGATTTCTGTTTTCCTCGTCTAAAACATGATGTTTTTTCTCAATTTGGCAGGAGGTTTCGGCGCACTCGTGCCTCACAAATTCATAGCTTAAAATGTCCATATACATAATGTTAAAATATGTGAGTACTGTCGGCCACACAGAGGAACTATTAAAATGACGCCATTGGCTTAAAGCCAAATCGATTTGTAACTGCCGCACAAAAAGCAATAAAAATTGGACGTGCATACATGATAACGTCGGAAAAATAGCTGCATTCGTCATAGTATACCGCTTCCGTGATAGCATTGAAATATATTGTTGTCAAATGCCTTTATGTAAGAAATAAATTCAGTATTCGTAGGAATGGACTTCTATTTCTACGATTTACTAATACTGAATTTCTGGTTTGAAAACATCGTTTAATCTGTAAGTATTGGCGTTCAAATTCGATCAATATTTTGGGTGCCTAGTGTCCTTTGCCTAGCTCGTCGTCAATATCCTGGTCTGGATCTTAGACCTCGTAATATGAAGTAATTCGAAGGCACCTTTTTTTTCATTACGTTACCTCATTTCCGTCAAAATGAATTTTCTAATTTATACGTCCAATGTGCGTGCCTGAGCTTAATCTAGGTAACTTTTGTGAGCGATAATGAATTAATTATTATGTTAAAGTAAATATAACATACCGGTACATACTTGTAACATTATTATTTGGAAGTTACATAACCCCATACGCTCATGTAGGTCATGGGCGAAATTACACACTTGATTTGATTATGTAACTGTATTTCTATATCGTGTAAACTCATACTAATCTCTATACAACCTTTAAAAAAAATCTGTTGATCCATACATTGTGTCGAGTTATGTGAACATAAATGTATGGGTCAGCTGATTTTTTTTCACGATTTCTGGGTTGGTCCCATAGTAAAAGTTGAATCATAATGATGAGTACAATGTCCCCTTTTAAGGATTAAGACAATCAAAATGTAAAGGTATATAAGCTAATAATAAAGCTGAAGAGTCGGTTTGGTTTTTTGTTTGTTTGAACGCGCTAATCTCTGGAACCACCAGTCGGATTTAAAAAAATATTTTTGCATTCGATAGCCCAATTCTTCTTCTTCACTCGTTGGATGCAAGAAGCACAGAACCGGTCGACGTCCAGCACCTATATCCAGCAGTGGACTAAATAACTTTTTAACATGACGCTGGGACGCTAGGAGCCGAGCAAAAAGAAAAAAAAAAACTGAAAAAACACTAACCGAAAATGAAGTAATGCGCGGGCAGGCAATGCGATGAGAAGGAGTGGGTCGGAGGAATAAGAAATTTGACGCGGACGAAGTCGCGGGCAGAAGCTAGTGTAGCTCATAATACCCAACCTAATTTGCACAATAACTTCCATGCCGAATCAATACAATAAATCTTTTATATTGGACCTAGAAATGTTGTATTATAAGAATATTTGCACGCCGCAAACAAGACGGAGGAATTGTGGGGGCAGGTAGCCACGGAATACTTTCGGTGGCCTTGCCCTATGATGAATAGGCTAGCACGTGGGGTGGGTGCCAACTAACCTAGAATATAAAGTGAAGACTGGCCGCTACCTAGCTAATAAGGTAAACGGCTATTTCGCCATAAAAAGGCCGCACTTCATAATATGAACACTGTTTTTTTTCTTCTTTTTTTGCAATGTTGTTTGTGTTTATGACTTTTATGTAAGAAGGTGCTGTTTAGTTATGTTTAATTAAATATCGTTTAAATAATTGTTATTCGTTTTGTTAATGAGCGATGTTATTTGTTAAATTAAGGTTTATTTCGTTGTACAGGATGACGTAGAATTGAATGGCATTCTTTCAGGCTTTAAAGTAGGTAATCATGCGTTTTGTGCGTCTTTTCGCTATTTCAGAGTTGACTTCATAATAAAAACTATTTGCAATGATGAGTAATATTACCCCTAATTAGTTCAAAGACATTTGTTTTATTAAATGTTTGCTTTCAACACAGATATTTTGGTACAATAGACAAGCCATTTATCATATCCATATTTCAGGAGAATAGTTTTATTTTTCAGCAAAACTTCAATAATTATTTACGACTTGCGATTAAAGCTACAATGCTTACTGCTTACAGACCAGTGATGCAGCAAATAAAGTCGTATTCCTAGTATTCGAAGACTCGGAAAAGAAATTATGCAGCAGACTAGAATATTGTAATTAGAGTTATATACTTTGCGCCTATGCTGAAAAAAAATATAGCATCAGTTACAATTCTTTGAATTTTAATAATAAAATAAGTTCGAAAACTTTGTCTACTCAACAACGTAAACAACGAAATGAATGTTGTTGAACTGTCAAAATAAAAGAGATTTCTACTGATAGTGTGTTACGCCGCAGGTAGGTAAGGCAAGTAGGCAAGTACCTACTACATATATTCAGCATAAATTCGTTTTTGCTTAACTACTGAAAATTGTGAATACATGTAGGCAGAGTCCTCGTCACCTTAAGTTAAAAGATTTACATATGCTAACAAAATTCAAACAATATCATATACTATTAAATGGTCTTTAATTAAAAAAAAATTGTATTACTACCTAACTTTCTTCAAAATGTAAGTACTCTTAAGTAAATAAGCTAAAGTATATAAACAGCGCAGTGCCCATGAAAGATACATGACGTATTAAGGAAAATACCGACTAGGGAAATGCCTGAAGCGAAGTATGGCGTCACTTGAAGTTTACGACGTTTTTGCTCCCATGCAAATATTCGTAGATCGCAAGCACAGCGATTTCATTATAACATTTTTTTATTGAAAACTATTTTATTACTTAGGTATTCTTGATGAGAGATGGTTAAAGTGAGAGGAATAACTTTAACGCTAATTACTTTGAAAGTTAAGTTACTTTTCGAGAGACTTTCTACGATCCCTGCAAATAATTGTAATGAGATTTCAATGTAACCCAATTGCATTTTATTAATCGCTTGCGAGACGTTGAAAGATATGGTCTGTTCCAAAAAATCTAATGAAAAAAAAAATTATAAAACTTATCTGTGGATGTGTAGTGCCACGTAAAAAAGAGCTTTAATTTGATTATTTGAACACTTTGGCCCGAGATTCTAATTTTAAATCACCTTAGGGCTGATTTTTCCAACGCCAGATAAGATAATTTTATCCGAGGAATAATTTTGAATTTTTGACAGTTCTTCAAAACAAAAACTGTCAGATGTCAATTTTAATCCACAAATAAAAGTTATCTGTCGATTGAAAAATCAGTCCTTTGTTAATTTTATACCCTCGTATTTGTCGATGATTTTCAATCACAATTTAATAAATGATAATAGACAATATTTTTTGGAAAAAGTAGTGCGAAATGAAGTTAAAACCTAAGTAGATACAGATAAATGACGTGTTCATTCGCTTTAGTGAATGATTGTGGATGAATTTAACTTAAACAGAGTTTGTTTACACTTTCTTCATATACTTTTGGCACAGACATTACCTATTATAGTTATCTACAAGCAACCTCCCAAGATAAGAGTTCGCGAAAAACAAAACCACAATCAACCGCGGAAACAAGCTGTAACAGAACTTAAAGAAGGCGGCAACATGAACATGCCTCAAACCGCTTTAAATAAAACAACACGCGAACGGCAATCAGTGGCTGAGATCGCAGCAAACATTAGAGGGTAAAACAACCGCTTCCCATTGTAAATGCGGCGAAGACAAAGGGTGGTTAGTTAACATTTTAATCTGGCGTTCAGGGAACACTGTAATGGCCTTGCCGCAAGTGATATATCGCTCTCGGCAGGATGCAAGCGGGCATTCTATTGCCCACTAGATGATCTATGGGCAGGTGCATGCCGCGATATTTTGTATCTCTATTTTAATGTAGAGTAGGAATGATCCGAGATTGCATAATCAGCCTATAATGTCCCCACTGCTGGGACACAAACCTCCTCTCTTTGAGAGGGACTGGGCTATAATATACCATGCGGGCTCAGTGCGGGTTCGTAGATAACACATGTCTTCTATTTTTGAAGTGAAACTTCTTTACGCACGCTTGACTTGGGGAGTAAGCTGGCGAACGCGTGACGTAAGCGTTACGAAAAGCGTAATCGGGCGAGGCGAACGGGAGTTGTGTGGGGGATATAAGCAAGAGAAAGCAGTGCGCGTGTACATTTTCTTTCTCTCTTCCTCTCATAGCCAAATACGTTTGAAGTTTCACTTCAGTCGTGTGGTCATAAGCACACTCGGTTTTTTTGGTTCTAGGATATGCCTGTTTCCTCACGATGTTTTCTTTCACCGTTTTGAGACCAGTATTGATAAAATGATTTACACGAAGTAAATCGTCTGCCTGAGTTCGAACCCACTAACCCGGTGTGTCAATATCCTAACTAGATAATGTTCGTAGTAAACTGGAGTTGTGTTGCAAATTCAATGGGAAACACATTAATCTTTCGCTATTTATAAGTTTGTATTTATAAAAATAACACCTTGTGTAAATAACTTGTTACAGTTACGTGACCTACATAAAACGTCATAGCGTCGGTACAAAATAAACAACGTAGGCACCTATTGAATAATCAAAGTCAAACTAACGCCCCCACTATAATAATTTATACTAGAATTCAAACTTTATTAGCTGAAACAGAACTAGCAAGGTCATTATGTAAGCAGTAGTACGGTAGGTAGGAATGTTAGCAACAAAAACATTGATTATAATTCAACAAGTTATAGGTGAATGAAAGTTAGAATAATCTGGCGTAATACAAACTAGGGATCGTGGTTCGTGCAGGTGGCGGGCCTGGTAATGGCTTCAGCGACTTGATGAATAGGCCTGAACGTGAGCAGAGTGCAAAATGCCTCATTCTAATGCCGTCGCCTCTAAAATATTGCCGAAATCGCCCGTTCAACATCAACTAATTCAATGTATAGATTGATTTACTTACTCACTCCCCCACTGTGGCCCGTAACGTTTACAAATGCCTTTAATTTCGCTTTAGATTAAAGAATTTCTTATACTATTACAGCACGGATATTGTTAAGATGATATCGGATAGGGTTGTAAATCACGAAAAATATTTTTCATTTTTTGTCGCCTGGCTTACAATATCGTTGACTTGTTATAAAAAGATAATCTTAGTCCTAGCACGGTTTACAAATAGTTAATTACCTACGCAAACAGAGCTTGGCCGTCGCAACAATGTTTGCCCGTCGCAACAATGTTTGCTTTTTTTTTAATAAAAATATTTTATTTCACATAAACCTACATGGGCATTTATTAAGCGTCAGAAGCTAGGTGCACGGTTCCAATTGGTCGTTTCCTATGGAGAAGAACTGGCAAGAAATTTCACGGTTACTCTTTTAATAATGATTAGCTTTTACAATGTATTCAAATTACAGCTTTAAAAGCTATAGGATAGTATTCGTGTCTACAATGACTACAATACGCTGAAAATCTACCAAACATTATTTATGATTTTATTTACCTTCTATTTTTGCAAAAATGTACAACAACAAAAAAACAGCAGTGAGCATTTGGAACTTCAGTCTATATTTCTGCGTAAGAAAGCTATCACTGAGGGGAAATGTTATCGAGCTTAAAAAACTACAAAACGTCTTTGGCAAATTCTCACGAAGTCAAGATTTATTGAGAAGGCTTTGATTTATGGTTCAATCCACACATGGGCCCAAAAGGTTCAAAGACAAAAAAGTAAAGTTTATTCTCGCCCAAAAAACAAAGAGATACCCATCATTGAGATCCGACGGAGGTTTTTCCATCCACTCTCGACATTTTGCTTTGTTGTTTTGTTAACCTCATTCTTATGCGCATAGTTAATTTACGAAAGTCATTGAATTAAGGGCTCATTTTATAATCCGGAGATAAGCAGCCATAAATTAAATTATAGGATCATTAAACTAACTAAAGCTAGCGCAAATGACGACACAAAGTGTGTATGACTGCAAGCAATTTCTCTAAACTCCGCCTTGTCTGTTACTCTTTTTGATCAAACTTCAGAAAGCAATTTTACAAAGCTATAAATCAAAATATCACTTTTATCAAAGAAGCAAGTGTAACCTTATGAATCAATGTCATTTTCCATAACTGGATCCGGCCTTCGTAAAGAATGATTTCAGTTCAAAACTACTTCTTTCATCTTTAGTTAAACCTATTTCCGAACCGCAAGTTTACTCGAAGTTCCGTTAAGTTCGGCGAGTCCCGACGCGAATCCGATCAAATCAATTCTAGATGGGAAAAATAGACAAGCTGCCGGGGCTCTCAACTTTACCTATTTTTACCTCCGAACAAGTTTTTCCAGTTGGAAAATTAATTGATATAACTCTGCTACCTTATAATAATATTATTTTCGTTTCGTCACTGAGTCTGAACATAAAAAGGTAATTTTGGGGCGACTTTCTCGCTTGCAACTGCACAATAACGTTTGTGTAGACATTATCATTAGCGTTATTACAAGAATGTAGACAGGCAAAAACTACTGAAATAAGTATGCCATTTCTGTTTCCGCTTCCTACTTTTATACATTTTATTTGTTTTTCACTTACCACAATGGCTGATTATTATTTTGATAGTTGATATAATTTTAGTAAAAACAGACGTTCAACAGTAGATTGAAAATTTGCAAATGGTACGAAACTAATCCCGAATATTATCAGTTTGGGTGCTCATAAAATCGGAAACACCGAGATTGGACTCGTAGTTCCAATATAAAATAAAGGGAAAATTCGTTTCCATACGACGGGGAGGAACATTATTAAAACCCATTTCACGTAGAGAGCTCCCCCGTATTACAAAATGCGTGTCATCGGTCACCCACATTAGGGCCGTTCGACGTCCGTGATAGATACGTTGGTGTATCCAACGGGATAATAAAAAACCGCAGCGAGGAAACGGATCCACATTTTCTAGCTGTGGGAACCGCTGTGGGAAGGAAAGAAACCATAAAACAATATAAATGGGACGTGGGCACCGCTTCTCGACTAACTTTAGTCTGTCTACGTTGTAAATTTGCGAAGTCGTATGTCCTAACAAATTTTTGCTGACCTAGCCTTTTAATGGAAGGTTCTCGTCGCTTGAACTGTTAGTGCGAGATAAGTAGCCTAGAGCCGTGGGTGGAATACAGAGGATACATTCACTTTCTTGGCATTCACAAAGTGAGGTTAAGTTAACATTTTTCATCAAGGTTTATAGAATGCTTTTATCGAGGTAAGTTTATGCTGACAATCTAAACTAATTTATCTAAATAGAAAAGATTTGGTTTATTATGTTTGTATACTTGTTTTTTACGCTTTCACGCTAAAACGGCTAAAGGGATTTGGATGAAAGGACATGTCTGGTGGAGCAATGGGCGAATGTCTAGGCAGTCAAAGAAAATGTTCAGTAATGATTGTTATATTATTGTAATCGTCGTATTTTATAGTTTATTAATTAATAAGTTTCAGGAGTCAGGATCTTGCGTAAACTGGTCAAAATAAGGATTATACGCAAGGGATTTTTCTTAACTTTGTTTAGTATAATGACATCTGTGATCGAATACAGGTACTAATTGGTGGTATGTCTTTGTGAGGTTAATGAAACATTTTGTTGGTCTGAGATCATATTCTACAGTTTTTTGGATATTTCTATTTGTGTAACAAAAATGTTAAGCACCTATTGTTTGTCACAATATTATAATATTATATTGGCATCATCTTTAATTCCGTATTTTGGTTTCTATCTTCAATACCCATAATATTATTTATATGTAGCTACTTGTTGATACTGAATTGGGATTATAATAAATAAAACTATGTATGTATTTATTGCAAAACAAATTATTTTATTGTAGATCTATACATTCTTAACTAAAATGATAAAAAAATAAACGTCTTCTAGAGACACCAAAACATTGTCCAAAAATGTAGCTGGTGCTAGCACGTTATTTTGATGCCTTGCCCAGCCAAGATACCATACTAGCGTCATGACGTGGCAGACCATTGTATAACCTAGTAATCTCTCATTGTCAGCAGCTTTGGTATTTAATAAATTATAACAATCATGACACTTGCGTATCCATCTAATGGGAGCTGGAACAATAAGACGTCATTGTATTTTTCAAATTATAACACAACTGCTCAATGTACTGCCTTTCCTGCATGGTTTACACGACTGCCGTAGTATAGAGGCCAACCTGATTTGATAACCATCGAGCAAGTCTCACTTGCAGGGGTAACGCCAGCCTTGACACGATATGTCTGCGAATCCGCAGCACTGCGATGCACCTCATCATAATATCCAAATCGAAAGGAAAAGCAGAATCCTATAAGTATAGCAATAGTCATCGTGTCTAGATGATGTCACTCCGTGTAGAATAGCAATGGTCGTTTAAAGAAAATATCCATAACAGAAAATAATCGCATAGTAAGCAAGGAACGCATACACGCAACTTGGAATTGACAACCAAAAAATAAATGTCAATGCCATGTCAAAAAAAGTAATAAATACTTACCTTCATGTTAGGAAGTGGGTATCCGAAGAAAAACACGTTTGATGTGTACACTAAAATATTTTAGTAATATTGTCGTATTATATACGCAAATACGTTAATATATTTCTTTCATCTAAAATAAGCGGCTTATAATTATTGCTCACACTATTTAAAGATAATTACGGGATAAAATGGAACGTCAAACACATTTTTAGTACTTCCCGTTTAAAATGGCATAGCGGAAGCTACGATTGAGTACTGTTTTTTTAAGAATTATGTTACGCAAGTAATACTGAATTAATTAATCCATAGTAATTTAAATCTTAATATTTAAATCTTACTGAAAAACCTTAAATCATGAACATTTATCTATACCAGAATTACCAGAGGGCAGAAACTGGACATGTCCTTTGGCAAATGGGTAGACCATAACCTGAATTGGGATTAAGATGCTTTTTATCCCGATATTTCTAGAGGATCGAGACTTATACGAGTGAAACCGCGGGGCGCAGCTTGTAGTGTTTAAAAGGCAAGTAGATTTAACATTGATATTATCATAAAATATTAAAGTCGGGTACTTACCCGACTTTAATATTTATTCACTTGACTTTGACTTTTATTTTTATCTTTTATTTTGTTCTAGTTCACCCTCTTTGATACTTATCAAAAGAGGGTGAACTAGAACAAAATACCGACAGATTCAAAGCCACCTTCAAAGTAATTTATGTAAAGTTCTATACGTAGGAGTGTGTCGGGTACCTGTATACATACCTGCCTACCTACGAGTGAACGTCGCCCCCCCGGTTCTCATTATTCAGTAGGCCTCTACTTTACTGCTGACTCCAGCTTCTAATTATTTCAGCATTCTTAGCGCTCTGTTCCTTTTGACAAATCTTTTAGAGGAGATTTACTCCTGCGTAGCACCTCTAAAACGACTGTAATAAAATAACTGAGCTCACAAATAAACCTGAGTAAGGCTTAAAGGTGATATTTTCAGGTCACATTCTGTACATACTTGCGGTATTTTATTGTTAAAAATGTCAACCTACAAACATGTCCCGAGCTTTATTCGCTTATGAAAAGTTAGTTAAAGTTTGTATTAATATTAACGTTTAACGCAAAAATACTGCTCTTGCTCTGCAGGCGATATACAGGCTAGATTTTTAAACCACAAAAGTCGAGTAAAGCTTAAACTTGGTCACGATTAAGTTATATTTTTACTGTCGTTGAGATTTTTTTTATTGGCATATAACGGCTTCTAAGTTCACGTGGAAGTAAAATAACAAAAAAAAAACCGGTTAAGTGCGAATTGGACTCGCGCACCGAAGGTTCCGTACAAATTGGTAGGTATGTAACTACTTTACGGTTTTCGGATTTTTTCCTTTACTTGTGCTACATGACATTGCTTCGCGCCAAATTGATTCCCTTGCGAGTGTCAAAATATGCGGCATAAACGAAACATAAACGCTCGTATCTTTTGATTGCGTTGACTTAGAAGTTTGATTTTTTTACTGCTTCAAGGGATTGCAGCCTTGAGTATTTGATATTAATTTCAACTTGTTAACTCTACGTGTTCTTGGAAAAAAGGGTCTTGACAAACAGACGGACAACGAAGTGATCTTGTAAGGGTTCCGCTTTTTCTTCTGAGGTACGGAACCCTAAAGACAACAATAATTAAAACTTTTATAAATCAAAGTCACAACAAACCTTAATTAAAGGGATTTGAAAAAGAACAACAGCGTTTCGAAGTTACCAAAAGACAGAAAGAATAATAACGTTAAAGGTACTCGACATTTAATAATATTTTAAAGAGAGGTCACAGTAGGAACCCTGACCTTTAAAATATTTTAAAACTACTTAGATAGAAACAGGTAGGTATAGGTTGTCAAGAAAGTCCGTAGGCATTTTTTTGGTCCAACAATATTACTTTCCGCGGCAGATATTAACAGTCGAGTAATTTTGTACAAGAACATTATTTACAGGAAAACCCAAATTAAACTATAGGGAAATCCATCTTTTACCAAGGCCACATCCTCCCAAATTAAGTCAAATATTTATACTAAATTATACAGTGAAAAAATATAATGTAAATTCACTGAAGTTAATCAAAAGCGGAACGTGTGAAAAGTGAGCCGTCTTCATAATAATCGTTTGTCACCAGAATGGCAATAAAGCCCCGTAAGTCACCCCCATGCCTCCCAACTCGCTCCTCCCCCCTCGCCTCTCGCAGTCTTCACACCCTTTGCTTTTCACCGGATTTGTAAACCGATTGTTCCCAAAGTACCTACACAAATATTATATGGGGCTTCTGAACTAATACACTCGGAAAATTTGCCTTTTGTCTCAAATCTAAAGGTAAGCCAAACAGCTTACGTCGTTGCTGCGAGACGTAATGAGCTATTATCGACTTATTTCTGTAGCTACTGAGCATATTTTAATAGCAATTAGGACATACCTACCAAATCTATTACATAAATCTATTAAATGGGCATATGTTACAAATGTGGGCCCAAATTGCATAGAACTAGCGCCCTGGGACAGTGCGGCGGCGTCGCGGCAGACCACGTGGGAGATGATGGGACAAGCTCCGTCAAAACTAGGAGGACACGTGGGCTCGCGAAAATGTGTAGAAGTATGGAGGCTTTTGCCCAGGAGTGGAACAGTGAAGGCAAGTAAAAAAATAAAATGTTAGAAATAACGTAGATAATTATGTAGAGTGAGCATAATGTGTTGGTACTAAAGTTAGTTAGGTGTCGTTGTTGTTGTAGTTGTCGACGACGTTTCTATCTACGTAAGTACGTATACGTAAATAGAAAGTCGGCAAAATTTCGAATTTTACACTGAATTTGAAACATTTTAGCACTATCTATTTGTAAGCAGAAAATTACTATGAACTACAAAGATACAGTAGATATAATGAAAACTACCTTTGATATACACGCACAATGGTCTACTTGAAAGACTAAGTGCGGAAACCAAACCTTCTAACACAGGTAGAACCTATTTATAATGATTGCCACCCATATGTAATCTTATAATAATGGTTTGGCGTTTCTGAATGTGGGCATAAACTACAAATTATGCTGATTAAACAGCCTTAAGTTATTAAGGGCTACATCGCATAGGAGTTCACATTTCACCAGAGAGAATAAAATAAATACTTTATCTTATTCTTGCTCTAGATTAAATGTAAAATCTTCTGACTAAATTAAATGTAACTTAGTAAGAATCACGAAAAGTTTCAACTTGTAGGTACTCTTATATTCTAATTTTGACGGAAACTTGAATTAATCTGTTTCACTAAAAATTCAGATTAATTTAATTAGATTAACAAAAAACTTCGCCAAGAATCCAACGACTTTCAATCTCGAAACAATCTTCGAAGACTTCAAATATTAAGATATAGACAAGTTCTCAAACTAAACCTATTAAATGGTAATTGCTTTTATTGATTAAAATGAATCGATTAAATCTTTTTGGATGGATTAGCAATTGCATTCAATTATTACTTTGCTTGATATCGTGCATTCAACGCAAGGGCGATTTCTAATCATCGTCCATTCCATTTTATCATTCTGCGGGGTAATTGCGTAACACACATGAAATGTCAATTGATAGCATTTTCTTTCATTTTGATAGTTCAGTCAGGTTCATTGCGTTATTTACGTTGTTGAGTCGATGAATTTATTAAACCTATGAAGCAATGGATTAGAAATATCCTTCAAAACTCTCGGATTGTGATTAAAACTGCGTTACGCAATTAGGGTGCGGATCTATTTGATTAACATACAAGAGACAGTGAAGTTCTTCAGAGATCATTTGTTTTTTTTTTTGGAACTGTGTATGAAATGTTGGGTCTGAGTGTTTGTGCATATATAATCAGTCTATAACTACGCAACCACGATACAGATGAAATGACTATTGAAGGGTAAAACTTTTTTAAGTTGAAAATACTGGTATGTACTGTTTAAAAATGTTATTGAAAAAGCTATCCAAGTTTACTATGCATAGCTGATATCAATAATAAATATACTGACCAGCCGCCAACCTAAATGATTGAGCTCAATTGGATGTCAATATCACGCACGGTGGCCAAAAAACGTCCAACATAGTTCACAGAGGACTTAATCGACTGATGGTAACACCACATGTCGCCGTGTGTACCGAATCGTAGTTTTTGTAAACTTTCGATAGATTTTGCATTAACTTCGGGCTCGTTTTAATTTCACGGTTGAGAGCACTGATTTATTCGAATGTCCCGAAAAGCTAAACTTTGCCAACTTTTGATCAGTGATCATGGCGTGTGATTTATCCTAGCAGCAGAGATATATTCACCGGCGTTTCAAGCTCGCCTACCAAGCTCAGCAAAAAATGACACTATTATGACTTATGCGAAAATTGTTCAGCGAAATTTTGCAGTCACAGCAAATGCTGGTATTTTATGAAAAATCTTTTTGAAACAAAACTGCCAGAGAGCAAGTAATGAACATTTTTCAACACATAGGTATTTACTTGAAAAAGAGGAGAAGTTTGCGGTTCAAAGTAGATAGTAATAAATAAATGGGTACTTACAATGTAAGTGCCTACAAAGCGGTTGAATAAAAGTGGGTTACGTACCTAAACAAAAAACAAAGAACGAGGAGAAAAACATAGTGTTAGTGTCGACGAGCTCCGGGACAGGGTCCACTGTCCGCCGGCCGCCACGGTCAGGCCCATGATTAATTACCCAAGAGATTTATGACACGGGAAACCGATTATTCGTGTCGATAACAATGCACAGAACCCTTCGAATACATAGCTATAGGCAGAAGAATAGTTTCTCTCAAACCAGATAACATTGTCATAGATTTTCATAGACGCCATCCAAAGTATCTCAGACCTACAAATCATTTTTATATCACAAGAATATTAAACGTAAAAGCTATAGAAAATTATAGGAGAAACGTGTCTAATATATCAAAGAGTATTGAGCTATCAGTTGTAAATTACTGTTACACGATTAGAAATTGATAATATTCAATTCTCTTAGGACGAGGTATATATATTTTTTTTCAAATCACCAGTCTGTCGATCATAATCATTCATAGACATCGCGTTGTGTAACTCACTGATGGATATTGACAAACACGAAAACGAATTCCATTAAATTTAAACTTTAAATCATCTTGATAACAATCGATTTTATGAAATTCTTTGGGGAGGAGGAGATAAATGAAATTTGTTACTAAAGTTCCATTGGATAGCTCTTGGTTACGATATTAAATTTATGCCATCAAGTGGCATTCAGAAAATGGGCATTTAACTTAGATTTTCAATCGTGGAATTCAATAGCGCTTGAATGTCTAAGCACCCACCTATCCTAACAGGAATTTAATACATCGAGTGCACTATTGTTAGAAATAATAGTTGCCTGATCAGCCTTGATCCTCTTCAAGTTTTTTGTACTTAGAATATATGATGGTCCCTAGTAGGTATCTCTTAACTGTCTAAAATATTTTTTCTGGTAGTTTACGTATATAAACTATGAACTTTTCCAACTAATGAACATTGTTTTTTTATGTCTTAAACCAGATTATTTCTAAACCAAAACCTTAAAGCGAAAGCGTCGAAAATTCTTTTTTTTTTAATTTTTTTCTATTTGCAGGCCAGTATCAGGTTCTACTTATGTTGATTTAAATATGATTCGCGACCGTAAAAAATATTTATTCATAGAATCATTATAATGAAAATCATAAATACAACTGACTATTACCGTATTGAATGACTATTTCATGAAATCATGAAAATTGAGGCCAATTCTATCTCAAGGAGTTGTATTGTTGATCTATTGCGCAACCCCCTCAAAATAATTTTCAAAACAGTTAAGTTTAGAATTTAAACTTACAAGTTGTTGAACTTTGTTTATACAGGTAAAACCGAAATTAACTATAAAACTAAGGTATCAATTTCCCGATACGAATGAATAAATTATTTCTTAATCCAGTTAATGGAAATAGCGTTGTCAATAGCGTCCGATGGGATTAACCAAAACCGATCAGTGGTTCCGGATCGAAGGTGCGGTTCATGAGAAATATCGCGACGGTAATCCGTGGGTGGAACCCCTGTTTTATGAGCACAGATTTTCGACATGTCTCCTTTTATGCTCCGTAAAACTTTTATCCTTCGTTTATGTACCTTACGGATTCAGGCCTTTGTAACTCGTACGTATTATGTACGTTTTTATAACGAACAAAAGATATTCATAAGATCGCCCAAGTTTCAGGCAGTTTGGTGATCGCTTTCAATAACACCAAATTCTAGTGAACAGCTGTAATTCTTTTTTATGGTTATGCATCTGTTTACATGGGAACGTACGTAATAAACGTGTTGCGAGTGTTAGGGCCTTTGTACACGGCACGTTTTCATTACGTTACAGCGTATAAACCGCGCTGTAGAAAAAGGTTCCCTATCCATTTGCATAAAATTTTAAGACCTAATAAAACTTGGCATACTTTTGTTTCTCCTAATTATATTTTCGCATAGGTAACATTATTTACGCATAAAAGCTTACGTATAATATTTTTAAGCATAATTTCTCTAATCATAATAATGATTAGATGAATTTAGCATGCTCGTTTTATTTCTAACGACGTCAGGTCGACGGAGCCCCCGCTCCTATTTTTGTCTGCAGGGTTTAAAGGAACCTAACCAAACCCAACCTCGGGGTGTCCCTGACGTCGTCGTTTAGTATTATGCAAATTAAATTTATGCCAAAACAAATTATCCTTCAAGATAATTATGCCAACATAAACGGTATGCCAAAAAAAAATGTGGCAAAGTTTTATTATGGCAAAACAAATTATACCAAAATAGTTATGCCAAAGTATATTAGGAAAAGAACATTACGCGAAAAGAAGGGATCGCGTAGAAAAAACGTGTCAGTGTACAAGGCTTCCATAGTGATTCATACTACACTGACGACCGTGCCTACACACGGCAAGAAAAACGAGTGTGTACAAAGGGCCTTAGGAAGATATTTGTATAGTTCTAGAACTGAATACCAAGTTAGCATACAAAAATAACACCATCTAAACTCTACAGTGATAGGGGTACATTAGGTGTTACGTTGGATTTATTTCCGTTGGATCCCGCTTTTGAATCCCATTTTAATATTTTTGGCGTTGGATCCCGCAAAACATTATTATGTATTTCCGTTGGATCCCGAATTTAAAAAATGCAAGATAATCACGTCCTATTGTCGTTGAATCCCGAAAAGTATTTCCGTTGGATCCCGAATGCTTAAAAAAATCTGAATGCGGGTACTTTCAAAAACAAAATTGTTAGGTATGTTACAAAGACTACTTTTATTTTAGCCTCGAATAACCAGATATAAACCCAGCCAAGTGCGAGAGCTTTAGCACTCATCCCGTGGCCAACAAAGCAAGATCCTTTCTCTATTAAAATGCTTTGTACCAAATGGTGTAAAATCATGTAAGAGAGGCAGAAATCCTACCGCACCGTCCTGTGGTGAAGGGGTATAAATGTAGGTATTTTCTGCAATTCATGCGCTTCCTGAAATAGAGGATACAAGAATTGCACAGAATACTAACTGTTTACTTATACATAAGCACAGACATTAACTAACTCCTTTAGTCTAGTCCTGTTTAACAATTTAGTCTGGTATTATATAAATCCAAAGGCTATCACAGTGAAATATAGGTAAGCTCCATTTTCTTCCATCCAATTGTATCGTGCTAACAGCTTTCAAGTCAAGAAGTATAAGTCCCTTTGTACACGGCACGACTCCTTTACGGTACGTCATTGCCCCGTAGAAAAAACTTGTCTGTCAACAAGCTTCCATAGTGATCCATACAACACTGACGACCGTGCCTACACACGGCTAATAAACCGTAGCTCTTCACGGCAAGAAAAACGTGTGTGTACAAAGGGCCTAATTTTGTAGACATCAGTGATCAATTATACCTGACAGCTAGCTACGACTGATCAGACAAAATAGTTGTAATCAATCGACACAAAAAGAAAAATAATGTGCAAGCAATTTTATGCCATAAAAACTGATTTCATCACAATACTTTCGCCCCAATTGCGTACCAGACTATCAATTTCAATCTGAATCATTATGAAGGATATTGCTAATCCGTTGCTTCATATGTTCGAACAATTTGTCTGCTAAACAACGTAAATAACGCAATGAATGTTGTTGAGTTCTCAAAATTAAATAAAAAAAAAAATATTCGAAAAAAAATATTTAATCAATATAATTATTAATATTAGAAATTTCTTAAGAAAGAAGCAGTACCTTTGTACTCAAATTATAATTATGTCATAACCCTACATGTATTTTACTGTGTGTTCATAAATAAATAAATAAATGAAAGCCATTGCTGCTGAGTGTGTAACGCAACTACCCCGTAGCTCTCATAGGAAACTCCGGTAGGTATTCTACATTACCGCAACCACAAACCGGAGCTAACGTAAACCGGACCTGTAAACACGCCCTGATACAACGCGGCCGCTTCATTAGGTAGCCGATGTGGAAGGAACATTGCATGGACAAATTTGAATAGCACCGGAGTATTGTGGCCAAATTATCATCTACATTGTAAACGTGACTATACAAGGTGGAGACAATAGCTTCGTATTGATGACTTTCGAACGATATAATTGATTTCATTATATTACTGTATAATCAATTATTATTTAACAAAATTTGAATGTATAAGGAGATTATTTTGACTGAATCAATAAAATTGTTTTTTTTTTTTAATAATTTAACTAAATTAATAATAATACAAAATAATAAATATTATTAAATGAAATAAAAACAGATAAATGAATTCAAACGGTAGATTCTTATGAGGTGTTAAATAATTTAAAGTCAGGAACGTTACATGCAGGACTTAACTTTAAAAAAAAATTGTATCTCATTTTTTTTCTGAAGTCGGTGGCAAACAACTAAAATGCAAAACCAAAGACATCGATATTCAAAATTAAAGTAATTTTTCATTTTGTACTCTTTTTTTGGAAGTCGGTTGTTCTTATTGAAAATGTTTTATTTAATTTTGTCTGTCCACCGTTCTTTATTTTAGATATTTTTCTAGATCTAGTTGGTGCCAGTACTGCCAGTCTCAGATTTACATTTTATTATTTAAAAAAAAAAAAAACAGTTTAAACCAAATCAAAATATTCATCCTACTAAAAATATTAGCAACGTGGCCCATAGCAAGCTATTTCATTACGTAGAAACAAATTGATTTGCAATGCAAACTGTTCGCTTCGAACTGTGTTACTGACGTTTGTGTAAATTACAAAAGGCCGTTTTATAAACGAACTATATGAATGCGAACCGAAGAGCGATTTAATTCTGCAATTCAGATTGCAATTTCCGATGTTTAATGTGAATTTTCTTTAATGTGTAGATATTTTCTTTAATGTGTAGATATTTGTCGGATTATTTGCTGAACGGAGTATATTAATGGTTTTCTAATTTTATGTGCGTTAACGGACACAAATTCATGTACTTTACTATACCAAAATGGCATCACTAGGCAAATAGACGTTGTGTTTTTACCCGACTGCGCCAGAAGGAGGGTTATGTTTTTCGAGAGTATGTATGTATGTAGGTATGTATGTATAATTGTTTGGCACGCTCTGCGGCCTGAACGGCTCGATGGATTTTAGCTTGAGAGGTGTCGTTAGATTCGTATTTACTGTGAGACTGACACTGGGTATATCAAAATAAAAAAGAAAAAACAAAATGGCGGATTTTTGGCGCGACATTATGCCTTTAAAAAAAATGTTTTTTTCTCAAAACCTATCGAGTGGGGTATCAAAATAAAGGGTTTTAAAAGGTGATTACAAAAATATATATGTTACCGGCAATCTGTATAATTCAGGTATTCTATACAATACCTAGGCAATGTATAGAATACCTGAGGCGTCCAGGCAATGTATGAAACATTATGAATGTCCGTTACATACTTTGCCTAGGTAATGTATACATTTCCTGGGGATTGTATAGAATACCTGCTGGTTCACCGGCAATTTGTAAAGTAAATAGATATGGTCTATATTTATCAATGTTATGTAAGTACCCTGGGAGAAACGAACATCTATACACCGTAAGGACTATCTTGCTTGCAGCACACGGTCGGCGTGTGCACGTGATTTTTAACCGATGAAAATAAAGGGGGAGGTTCTCAATTCGATACGTATATTTTGTTTTCAAATTGGTCAGATGTAAGTTTCCTCTATAGTACTTACCTATAAAATGACAGACAAAAACAGCTCATGTTTGCTCAAAACTAACTTTATTAAAATTAACAATTACTCATTAAAAATAATCTTTATAAAAAGGTAGGTAATATAATACTTTTTTTATGCAGTGGAATAAGAATAATTACACTCAACAATATTTATTAATTGTTGCGTGGAGTTTACTGCCTGCTCGCACGTCTTCCCCTTCCCCGCTTTCGTCTTTTTCACACATTGCCGGTTACGCATTCGGTACTGAATAGAATGCCTAGGGAAAGTATGAAATAAATAATATTTCATACATTACCTAAATGTTTTAGGTATTCTATACATTGCCTAGGTATTGTATAGAATACCGGATTATACAGATTGCCGGTAACATATACTTACAATTTATATACATAATCAGCCTATAATGTTCCCACTGCTGGTACACAGGCCTCCTCTCTGTGAGAGTGAGCGGGCCGTAATCTACCACGCGGGCCCAGTGCGGGTTGGTACAATTTATATGGTTAAAAGTAATTCAAACTGACAAATCGTAAAAAATACGTACCAAGAACTAAATCGTCTGCGAAATGTTTCACATTTGTAAACTAAAAAGCTGGAAATAAAAAAAAGTTATTAAAGGAATAGGGATATAGGGAAGGTATTCAGACCACTGCAGTTTTCCAAAATTATCTAATACACCTCTACACAACTACAGACACGGTACCTATTCTGAAAGCGTTTTTGTGTTCATTTCCGAGTATCTACATACAGGGTATTCTAAGCTATTTTAACAATCAGACTATACAGACGCCTGACCGATTGACAGAATTTAAAGTAGGTAACCACATTTAGACCAAATGGGAACAGCAAACATAGGAATTTACATGTATAGGAGGTAATAATGTGGACATTTTGAAAATGTTGCACTCTCTCCAAAGTAAAGTCTTCCAGTTTTACAAAAAAGGTTGTGATACCGATTTGTTTAATGTTAGGTATAAGACCCTACCTATTTACAATATATGCCGATCCTAAAAGTAGATATGCTGAAAGAAAGAAATATTTTGAAAAGAATATTAATTTTCTTGCCCTTTGAAAATATTTTTATTGTCATCGCCCGGTCGCCGTACCAAACATCCTGTTTACTGGAACTAATTGAGAAAAGGTCAATAACATGGTTTTAACATAACAATGTAAGTAATACTATACCAAGATACATTGTATTGTCTATTCAACAACTCGAGTCCCGGTCAAAGATCTCGAACGACACTTATCCCTATTTTTGTATCTCATTTTGGCCTGAAAATGTCAGATACCTTCGTCCGTTCATCTCACTTGATTTAAGTAATTCTCGTACCCTTTAAATTACAGACCTCCGCGGTTGAATACGATCCTAAATCGTTTAATAAAATGTAGTTAAAAATTTTAAGTTTGAAAAAGGATTACGCTACGTGATATACGATTATTTCTCATTTGTTGTATGAAGGGTATATTAAAAGGTATATTTTTACTGGCGTAATTTTCATCAGATGCCGATAACACTTTCTCATATAACATCCACAAGTCAGTCACGACTATTTGTAACTTTACCACGTGACAAATATGACATTACCAATGGAAATATTCCCAACTATGTCACCATTAACATCTCTAGAGGTGAGGAAAGGCGTGTTACATGTACAGAATATATTTAAAGCATGCCAGGTATTCCCAATTTTACATCACTTTGATTTAACAATAAACAAAGAAATCGTGATTTTTTAAATCGAAAAAAAAAAACTTGTTCTAGTGTACTTTATGTATTTTGACAATTTGTGGTTCAAAACACGATATCGAAAACTTCACTCGATCAAAAAAAAATCCGAAAAACTGGCTTAATCGATATTTTTTTTATGTTTTTCTTGTTTTACTCATAGTTTATAAATGTTTTACTACTAAAAAATCATATCTAAAAAAAGGCAATAACGTAGAGAAAAGTAATTTGTGGTTGCATTTTACAAAATAGCTTAATTCTTTTAATAATAAATTATTATATAACACAGCGGCTCGCGTTCGTCAATATCCAGCTTTATACTTGAACCGCTCTGCCGCCCGGCCCCCGACAGGACCCCGATTCAGTATTTGTCAGTACCGCTTCGGCTATCAGACGGGGAACCCGTGTCACTTTGCTTGCGCTCAAA
Source organism: Amphipoea oculea (assembly GCA_945859645.1). NCBI lineage: Eukaryota > Metazoa > Arthropoda > Insecta > Lepidoptera > Noctuidae > Amphipoea > Amphipoea oculea. The sequence goes on from OX243876.1 coordinate 12,698,407, forward strand.
AGACCCGATTGACAACGTTTTATGTTCTGAAGAAATTATGTAATAAAGTAAAATGAAATATAGATGTAAAATATAAGGCCTCGTATTTTTATTTTTTCCAAATTTTGTAGTTTTCATTCATAAAATAATTTTTGAAATGGTTTAAAATCGTAATCTCATGTCAATGTCAAAACATTGTCAGAAATTTAGGGAGGTAAACGTACCTATTTTAGACAGTTCCCAATGTGTAATGGTGTTTTCAATATATTCAGCAAAACTATTTTTATAAATATTTTATCTATTTATTGATACAGGGTGTAAAAAGACTTATAGCCGTCGTACATCAAACTAAGTAACATTACATTAGTAAGTAAGTAGTATTATTATTGCTGGAAATCGACTTTAATTTTTGGTGTGAAATTTTGCTGTATGCGCACTACCACAAACAGCAAATTTTGCACCCGCATGTAACTGTACAGGGGTCCTGGAGGTATTTAAAGTTGTGTTATAATATCAAAACTTGTTTTCGTAAAAAATATCGTTTATGCTCACTAGTTCCTTCGCGTAGTTCCTTTGAAGGAACTACTGAGAATTTTTGGATCAGTAGTTCCTTTGCAAAAGCTGAAGGAACTACTGAGACTAGATATTTCCTTTAGCAGTTCCTTTGAAGGAACTACTGAGAACTTTTTGATCAGTAGTCCCTTTGCAAAAGCTGAAGGAACTACTGAGACTAAATAGTTCCTTTGAAGGAAATAAACATATATAATGCTGCCCGCTGCTGCCGCATGCAGGACCGTAGGTTCGGTAGGAAAAGAAAGAGAAGCGCGATGACACAACGGTGGTAATTTATTGCAAATATGAAGCTATTATCTATTTACAAAAACTATTTAATAAAAAATAATCCATCACTGAATGCATTTTGGCATCAGAAATTTAATGGTATATTTTTAATTATAATTAAAAATAAAATACTTTTACAAAGCATTAAAGTAAAAATACTTGCATACGAAATTGTTCCATAGACTCTTACCACACCTCGGACACTCCATACAACGCTCGCAAAAAAATAAAGAAAGAAAGAAAAGAAAAAAGAGAGTAAAAAAAAAGTTGCTAAAGAGTCGGCGACGAATACCTCGAAGTGCGGGGTGAGGTGCGGTATAATACCCGGCACGTAAGTTGGCAAGATATTTTGTAGTGGGGGAAGTTCGCGCATGCACAATTTCATACATTTTTACATGCGCGAACTTCCCCCACTACGAAAAATCTAAGTATTCTGTGCTCTTACTGATAAGGAGCATGATTGCATTTGCGAAAACAAACGCGGTTGTTGAACTATTTGAGTACCTACGTACTTGTGTCCGTACTTGGAAGCAAATACCTGGTGTAAAAACCCGGTCGCATAAATACGTACCTTCCCTACTCGCCCGATCACACGTTTCCGTAACGCGTTCGCCAGTTTACTCCCCAAGTCAAGCGCGCCTAAAGAAGTTCCCCTTCAAAAAATTTTTGACAAAAAATACCGACTCCCAAAAATACTACAAAGTGAAAAATAACATTAATTTCGGATGTCGGTGTCTTTGGATTTGTATATTACTTTTTTGCCACCGACTTCCGAAATTAAAGTTATTTTTAGTTAAAAATCTTATATATCCAAAAAATGTATGTAATGTGCCGTCCATAAAACATGGAATAGAAAGTGAAACAACTACCATGGAACAACTAGCATCACAATTTAATATTAAAAAAATAGAGCCTTGTGGTCTTTTTATTGATAAAGAGTTACCTTTTCTAGGTGCAACTCCGGACGGAGTTGTGCAGGGAGAAGACACAATAGTAGAAATAAAGTGTCCAATTTCTGCATTCAGGACTTCGTTGGACGATGCAATAGATTAAAAAAAATAAGGTTTTGGAGGAAAACGAAAGATGGACTTTCCATAAATTTGAAACATCTTTGGTACATTCAGGTGCAGGGACAACTACACATAACTGGTAGAAAAACATGTATTTTTGGCGTATGATCGGGATGTAAAAATCATATCAAAACTGAAATTATACAGAAAGACGATCATTATTGGGCAAAATTCATGAGACCTAAATTAACAAATTTTTACTCATCCATCATACCTACATGATGCCAGAGTTATGTGATACCAGACATACACGGAATGTGGAAATTAGGGATTTAAGGGAATTCACATAAATGTTCTTGCTTTCGTCATTCTCCTCCTCTTGATTCTTTTTTTTTTAATTTAAATGTTTTCATTAAAAATTAAAAATTTAAAAAACCCCCGACTCAAACAAAAACCTCTAAAAAGTAAAATAATAATATATATTAGCCCTTTAAGTTTAATATAAGTTGCACGAAATATTTTGATCCAAGCGTCCTCACGTCGGGGGACGGCTAATGAAAATTGGAAGTTAACAGCAGTTATGTTTCTACTAGATGTAGGCGCCGCCTTAAAAATTCTCGGCGGCGGCGCGCTGACCAATTTCAATCGGCGGCGGCGTAGCGCCGGCGGCGTAGTTTTCTACTACCTCACAACTAAAACTCGCAATCTACTCCCTATGTTCTTTAAGCCGGCCGTATCGTTTTAGGCGGACGACAGGAAAATGTCAGTCCTATACAGTACAGTAAATACCTTGTCCAGATCAGGTCATCAGGTGCAAAAAAAAAACAGTTTTCTAAAGGGACACTTTAATAGCCTAGTAAACAATTTTTTAATATAAACACAGATAATAATAATTATAAATTATGTAAGATTGATAATCAATCTTACATCTTACATATTTTATAATTATCATGAATAAATATGATTTTAATACCCCGAATCGAGCTCAAGCGAGATCTTTTGGCCGTAACTGTTAGCCCAGCTACCGAGAATACCCTCTTACTCGGAGTGCTAGTGGCAGGTATACAGAGTAAAGCTCTAGCAAGAGCAGCAAGATGACTTGCTGCTCTTGCTAGAGCCTTACTCTATAAAAAAGAAGCATTTCCTGATGGAAATGCTTCTTTTTTATTATTCCAATAGGATAGTAAATCACCATTTTATGGTTCTGTAGGATCAGCACCAGCAATGTAACGCCAACATTCTTGCTCTATTGGATCACCTTGAATGCCTTGGTATGAACTCTTACTATGTTTCCTTGACAGTTTGTGCAATAATGATGTGTCAATTACATTGCTGGTGCTTGTACTTGCTGCGTTTTCGGCTAAAGCTTCTGGCTCGTTATTAATATTAATGATTTCCCTGATGTACGAGGAAAGGAATGACGTTCTGGTCATATTCCGGTTTTCAAGATATAAATCTATTTCTGATAGACTCATGACACACACACACACACAGATACGTCAAACTTATAACACCCCGTCGTTTTTGCGTCGGGGGTTAAAAACAACTTATTTTAAAATTCGTTCTATTCCAAACCTCCGTTAAAGCCAAAATGTATGAAACTTTATAATTGACATCAGTCATTCCGATGGCGTATTATTATGCGTTATAACCATTGCGTGCTCTTGACAGTGCTGGGTTGCCAGCTGTTTTAGAACCCAATGGCTCGCGACGATTGGAAAAGACCAGACAGATTGACCATAATGCCTTAGAAGTTAGGTCGGCCTTTGGTGTGTGATGCAACATGTATCGACTACCTTGCGCCACCCCATCTTCCTATTACGGTTGGCTGTGCTAGTGCGATTACTGCGGGTGCAGAAAACCTCAAACAGCGCAAATAGATACTCTAATCTTATTCCGACTTATATGTACCAGCCGTTTGGGGCTGATACACTAGGGCCATAAGGTCCGAGTGCCTACTTAATTTTTCGAGAAATCGCCAAGCGATTGGTCGACTCTTCACGTGACCAGAGGACTAGCCTATTTTTTGGCCAAAGATTCAGCAAAAAGAAAGTAATTTTAAGGCTTTGTCATGGCAAAGGATTTTATTACTAATCAAGTTATTTTGAATCTTATTTCAATGAGTTTAGAATTCATGTTACTTTATTTCGATACCACGATGCCGGGAAATGACGCGACGTGCCGCGGGACGCTGCGGCATGACGCAACGCGCCAGGGATGCTGCGGCATGACGTGTCATGCCGTTTCATTCCACGTAATGCCGCGGCGCGCCATTGCATCCCGCGGGACGTGTGGGTCACGTTGTGTCGAGGAATTATGATTGCTAAGCTAGTTGAAATAAGATTGAAACTTGTGCTGCGGTCATTTCGGTTAATGGGACGCAGTCCGGTCTGTGCGGGCTTTTAGCAGGATGCCACGGAACGCCGCGGGATGCCGCAGCACAACCTGCCGTGGCACGCTGTCAGTGAGCTGAGCGCCGGCTCTATTTGGCTGTCGATGTCTTATGGTGACAAATATATGGCGATAGAGCAATGGTCTTTGGTCGGTCATAGAACACTAATGAAGTAGGTACTTATATTGCGGATTTCGATGTAAACTGTATTTGCTATGCGAATGATGAGTGTCTCATGTTTGTTTTGTTATACCTACTTATTATTTACCTGCCCATTTAAAAGAATTTTATATATACTGTACATAAAATGTGAATGTAATAAATTAATGTTAAGTTTAATCATTTTATTTCTTGACATCCTTCCAACAATAGTTCAGTTCACCCTAACTGAATCAGTATGTCAGTGCGAGTGGGATAGAATGATACATAGCGCGGGGAAGTGGGGACAAAATCTGAATTTTAGCTGAACTATTACCAGCCCTTAATGGCATGTCATTAGGTGTAAGTGCCGTACCGTGTATCCACACTACTTTGAATGAATGGTCAAATGCGACACACGGCACGAAAAATGGGATTTACCGATTCTTATTTTCTGTTGCATTTGATATTAATAGTTTCTAACTTTGCACTAGATACTAACTGCCTGTCATGGAAATGTTGCTTCAATTATACGCTACTGCATCATATTCTGGGGCAACTCTGTGGAAAAAGAGCGTGCTTTTAGAGCTCAAACACGTTGTGTTAGATCGATTTGCAATATACACCAAATGGATTCATGCAGACCACATTTAACAAATTTAAGTTCGAGTGGGTCCAGTTGACCAAAGACCCAATATTAACTCTCCCTAGTGTATATGTTCTTAAAATAAAATCCAAACTTATTTGAATTTTGCACCAGGGCCAGACACAAAGACAAGCTGCGCACCGTAGCTAGTAAAACAAAGCTTTTGCAACTAAGCATCTTTTGTATGGGCCCACGTATCTTTAGTAATCTTCCACCTTTTCTCACAACTATGAACGATATAAATACCTTAACCGGTCAAACACCGCGCGGCGCCTATTGGCGACGAAACAATAGAACATCAATTGTGTCTCATTAGCGGAGCTCGACAGATAAAAAAAAACTACACGAATTATTGATAAGTAAATGTAACTCTATAAGGTAATTTCTAAATGACAATACATTGACTCAATACTATTTTGTAACAAGACTAATTTGTAATTTGACATGTATTTATTTAAACTATGTACCGAACTTATAATGTGAATTTTGTATGCCTCAATGGCGGGACATAGCAGACTTAACTGTAACTAACACACCATCTTATTAAATTATTTGAATTTGAACTTTCATGGGGCTGGGGAAAATCGAGTATAAAATGTAAAATTGGGATCGTTGCTTGTGAATGAAATGCGGTGTAAAGCTGAAATGAAAATAAATATCAATTTTTTTTTTCTTGGTCTCGTATCCAGTCCTTCCTTTTGCGTTATATTACCATCTTCCAACTGTACCCTAATAACAACCAACTACAAAAAAAAATCTAGTTTGCCTAAGGGTTGCTTAGGTCGTTTGAAGGTCAGACGAAATTCATTCGGGACACAAGCGATTGGTAAAGAAAATTGTACAAGAATCGGACGAAAAATAAAAAGAAAATAACCCTGCCCAGTATAAGAACAAGTATAAAGCGGATTAGAACAATTTTGACAGCTGAAATATAAGAACCCTAAAGTAGCATATCTTAATGAAATGCATAGCGTGCCACATACTATCTTTACCAAAACTTACCGTGAAAAGAAACTACGAAAATGAAACGGTTCTACGGTGATACACGCAAGCGTAAAACATAGATTACAAGAGCTATTCCAAGTTAATCGCTAAAACGCTGTTAGTTCGTTAAACTGCTAATCGCCCCACAAAATTAGGTAACATAATAAATGTCTCTAGTAATTGCACGCGTTAGCCAGAGCACCTCGAACTGATCGCCAGAATCAGTACTGTTGTAGAATATATTAGAATGTACAACAACCTTTATAATTATTAAACTAAATCGTGTTTCAGAAACTTTGTCCCCTGTGATTAAGTCGATGGGGAAGGGACGCTGAAATGTATTACTGCCCAACACTAACAAAGAATATACACACTGCACTGATACATAGACTTTCATTTGATGGCTACAAAAGTCTAAGAACTAAAAAACTACATTGAAATAAAAACTGTTTTTCCAACCCAAGCTGCTTTCATTATGATCGTTTTAAGAGGAAATGCGGTTGGTCTTTTCTCCATAGAAACGCTCGCGTCTGTTTTCTTTCTGGTTAATGACCATAAAGCAATTATTTTTGCAATACTTGTATGTCCCTATGTTTTCCTTTTTGATGATACATTATTTTTGTAAGCACTAGAACCCTCAAAACATGCCGATTTAAACCGCTGTCAACAGAAGCCTTTTTTTATGGATGGGAAATCATCAAATGACCCCTGATGATAACAGAGGCCTAGTGTACACATTTGACAACTATTAATGAAAAACGAGAAACATAGAGACACAGTATATATCCTTCATATTCAGTTTATGAAATATCTTTTAAATTGGTCCAATATTGGAGGAGGAAATAGGCGAGAGCCAAACCTCGAATTATGACTTTTTACTGAGGCTTTTTCAAAAACAAAATGTAAAATAAATGTCTCTCCGACCGCTTTCCTGAAATACCGTGTTGCGCAGTCGTAACAAATGCGGCTACCTATTAGTAACGGTATACAATATAATAATCTCGATTAACCTCATTCCTCCAATAACGAAACGTGGAAAACGGTGTCACGGGCCGTTTTCCTTTTCAGATGTCCAAATCAGGAAATATTATTCCATAGCCGTCGCTCATAAGGAAATGGGCCTCATTTGTATCGAACTAAAAATAACACCAGACGCGTCAATACGATTCCATGCCAATATTTTATCAATGTCGACAAAGACATAGCGTGATATTCGAGCAGATGATGACGCGACGGAGTGCTTTCGACTATTATGTGGATCGCTGCTGCATTAGGCAAGCAGTGGAGTGTGTGCGGACCATTATTAAGGCTAGCGCATAAGGTCATTGCTCTCTTGACGAACCTACGAGTATTTTCACTGTTTAAATTATCTTAGTTGTGTTAGCTGCAGCTCAGAAATGAAAAGGGTTCACAACAAAAAGAAACTAAACACGTTATTTAATAGCATACATATTTATTTCCTTTCCACAATATCTGTAAAAACACTCGTGTATCTCCAAAACAAATAAATCCTTTACTTACTTGCTAAGATTTTAGATTTTACAAAATGCAACGACTTGTTACGCTGAAAACAAAGCATCGACGTGTTCACCGCTTGGCGTCTCGAACAAGAAGGCCGGCTGTCAGTTGTCTCCCATCGAAGATGACAGTGAATGTCATCATGAACGAATAATTCATTGAGTGACAGACGAATATTAGTCGATTTAATAAGTAGGGTTACCAGATGCAAGCTAACAGCTCGGCCATCCTGTTCAAAGTGCGTCCTCGCGCTTACAATCTCATATAAATTTTTAGGAAAAGAGAAAAACAGAGAAAAAAACAATATCCATAATACAACACATTATCTAATCAACAAGTAAAAATAAATAATAGGTGCTATTCAGTTTTACTTCATTATCCATAATAATAATCTTAAATCATTTACAATATTTTATTATTAAAATATAATTTTGAAAGTAATACTTTATTTTACTCACTATGTCTCCAAACTTTAACTCAATAAATAATTCACATTCTTAAAAGATCAACATAATAATGAAACAACACAAATAATTTAATTTAAATCTCTACTTCATTCCGTTCCTTATCAGTATTATTATCACTATTCTCATCATCACTACTTTCTAAGTTCCTAGCAAATGTTAGCCAAGGCTGTATTTTGTCTATAGCTACCACGGCTTCGTATCGACGGCCGTTTTTGCGTGTCATAGGGGTGTCCTCAATGATATACCTTTCATTGGGAAGCACTTTCATTATACGATATGGACCTTGGAATTTAACTACTAACTTTTGGGATTGGCCATCATGAGGAACTTGCCTCTCAACGCGCACTAAGTCTCCTATCTTATATGTTTTGGCCGGTTTCCTGTGTCTATTAAACCTTTCTACGTCTTTTAATTGCTGTGTCTTTATACTGCAACTTGCCTTATCTCTTATGCTATTCAAATCTTCCGAATCAATAAAATTAGTGGTATCGGATATAACTGGGTTTAATATACCTTCTGACCTACTAGTTATATTAAACCCAAATAATAATTCGGAAGGGCTTTTGTTTGTAGTCTTATGTACTGTGGTATTGATACCCACTTGAATATCATAAATATAGTCATCCCAGGATTTGTCATCTTTATTATGAGTACAAGTCGATAGTGCATCTAAGATAGTCCTATTAAACCGTTCAACTTGCCCGTTTGCTCTGGGTGTTGCTACGGCGTTAACAATGTGTTTTATTCCGTATAGTGTTGTAAATTCATTAAACGTTTTACTAGTGAAACTAGATCCTTTATCGGATATTAGCCGTGTAGGGACCCCGAAATAACTTATATGTTCTTTTATTACGCGTATACTAGTGAGGGACTTAGTATTTTTGACAGCATTTATATTTACAAATTTCGTGAAACTATCCACCAAGACCAGTAAATAACAGTTACCCCTCTTGCTCTTGATAAAAGGACCTAAGTGGTCGACGTGTACCGTATGGAAAGGGACACTGACTTTTTCGATCGGGTGCAGTCCACCTTCTCGTTTGCCACCAGGAGCCTTATGATGGGCACATTCTAAACACGACTGCACGTATTTTTTGACGAAACGACGCATTTTAGGAAACCAATAATGCTGTTGTATACGCTGTAAAGTTTTGTCAAATCCGTAATGTCCTAGGTCATCATGGTTACGCTTCAAAATCTGCCAACGTACACCCTTTGGAACCAACCACCTAATTTCATCTCCTACCACACGATATATACGGCCGTTCTTGATTTTATAATTTTTATGAATATCCATGACTAAATCCGCAGTTTTATCCTCTAATATATTTTTAATCCTCTGTACCTCATCATCCGCGTCTTGCACGGTGGCAATCCAATCCTGATCAGAACTTTCAATAGTTAGGATGTCTAATACGTGTGTTTCGGCTTCGGGAGCCGCAACCGGTCCGCGACTCAGCGCATCAACATGCGTCATTCGGGAGCCGGGTCGGTATTCGATAGTACAATCGAACTCCTGTATTTGGACCCACCAACGTGCAACTCGCGGGATTAGATCGCGTTTTACGAATGTAGATCTTAAAGCGCTACAGTCACTATAAATTGTGAATGGTATCCCCAGCAAATATACCCTGAACCTACTTAAAGATGCTATTACTGCCAGGGTTTCAAGCTCATATGAGTGCAACTTACGTTCATCAGGGCAAGTTTTACGGCTAAAGTACGAAACCGGATGAAATACGCCTAAAGAATCACTCTGTAATAGTATACCTGCAAGACCATCTTTGCAGGCGTCTGTGTGCAATTGTGTTACTGCTTTAGGGTCATATAAAGCCAATAATGGTCGCTGCGTAAGCAATGTTTTAACCAAGTTGAAAGATTCTTCTTGTTTACTACCCCAGGTCCAACCAACCTCCTTTTTCAATAGGTTCGTCAACGAGGAAGTTATTAAGGCATAATCTTTAATAAACCGCCTAAAGAAACCGGATAACCCTAGAAATTGTCTTAATTCGTGTATGTTTTGAGGTGTTGAAAATTTTGAGATAGCCTCGGTTTTCCTACCACCCGGACGAATACCTGACGAGTTTACTTCGAACCCTAAAAAATCGATAGTATCTAAGAAGAAGTTACACTTACTGAGCTTGAGTGTTAAACCTCCTTGCTTCAAGAGTTGTAAGACTTCCTCTAATCTATTCAAACCCTCAGGGACATCTTTACAAGGGATAAGAATATCGTCCATATAGACGATTGCATATTTGATTTTAGCATCATGAAGAATTCTGTTAATCGTCCTTTGGAAGACAGAGGGCGCATTAACAAGACCAAATGGCATGCGTTTATACTCAAATTGCCCGTCTGGGGTAACAAAGGCTGTTTTATGACAGGACTCCTTACTAATCGGAATTTGGTAATAGCCTGACGCTAAATCAAGAGACGTGAATAATTGGTTGCCTGCCAGTTGGTCTAATTGGTCCTCGACACGTGGGAGGGGGTAATGGTCTTTTTTCGTCTTCCTATTTAGCGCTCGATAATCGACGCATAAGCGTTTTTCTCCCGTCTTCTTCTGGACTAAGACGATGGGGCTAGCATAAGGCGAAGAAGACTCCCTCACAATGCCACTATCTATCATCTCTTGAACCATGTCATTTACTAATGTTCTTTCGGCATGAGACAAACGATATGGTCTATATACGACAGGTTCGTTGTCTTCCAGCTCAATAACCATTTCTGTTACTTTAGTAAACCCGAGATCTTTTAGGCCTTTAGAAAAACAGTCTTGATATTTATTTAATAGCTGTTGTAACCGTAAGCGTTCATCGTCATTGAGTTTTTCGCCACACTTAATTTGCTCATTGGAATCCACAGAATCAAAAGACATTTGACAGCAATTAAGAACTTCTGTAGAGTCTAAATATTCGCTTTTAACAGAACGAGTCAATAAAGAATCTTTAGAAATGTTTATTTCGCTTCCAGACACATTATAAACAAGTACCGAACCGTTTCCTTCTTTGATGTTGTATTCGCCCGATAAAAGATAATATTGCTTTCCATCTAACTCCCTAAGAGACGCTCGTACATAAACATCACCACTAAAAGATGGCTCAGATTTGACTGGTATTACATGCAGTGAAGACGGCGGAATCAAAATACTATCATCACACAGCAGGTGTATTTTTGTAGAATCTATTTTTTTAAATATTAATTTAGTTGGGGTTTTAGTAATTATGAGATCGGACATTTCAGTAAACGAGTGCCCCAAGAGAGCTGGGTGACTCAGTACGTGATCTTCTACTACGTAAATGTCTATAACTTTTCTTATATCCTGAACTTCAACTTCTGCGGTTACGACCCCTAATGGAATAGTCAGGTTTAAACCTATACCTCTCAACACAGGTAGATTAGGTGGGCACTTAATGTCCATGGAGAGGTCGTTGGCTTTGCTTATTGTAATAAGCGTACACTGGCTTCCTAAATCTATGTGGCATTTTACTACTTTACCATTAATTTTAATGTCTAAAATGTATTTATCAATAGACCTATCAATTGTTAACTCTGACACCTGTTTCTCATTGTTATCTTTTGATTGTGTTTCGTTTTTAGAAGAATCATTTTTTGATTTGTTTCTATAGCAGTTAGAAGCTAGATGACCTAATCTGTCACATAACGAACATTTAATAGAGGGTTTATCGCACCTAAAACTGGGGTGACCAAGTTCGTTACAATTAAAACACCGTATGTGAGAATTCACCGTACCGGACTTCGAATTCTGGGGCTGGGCCCGAGATGTTGCATTAGAACTAGAAGAGGCTTTACGATCGTTTCTATTTCTGTTATTAGCTTCATACGCTTCTCTATTTTGACCTACTTTTACCGTTCGAAAATATTTTAAAATTTGTTCTGGTTCACTAAATTGAGCCGCTTGCGCACCTACTCTAATAGCGCGATCATCTACTCCATATAAGACACAATCGACTGCTTGTTTACCGTAAATTTTGCATCTATTTAATAAATTCAATTTCGCATAATAATAGTGCTCCAATGATTCTCCGTACTTAACACGCTTAGCCAACATTTCCGTCAAGAGTTCGGCGTAGTCCTCGCGACAAGGGAATGACTCAATTAGTTTTTTCTTCCATTCGCCCCAAGTATAAAGAAGAGAAGGTAAACCTTGGTACCAAGTTTTTGCTACCCCCGAAAGTTTAGGAAGAGCGTAGTGAATTATTTCCTTTTCAGACCAACCGTATATTTCCGCACATTCTTCTACTTTAGTGATCCATACTAACATAGTTTGCTCTTTACTTAGGGGATCGAAATCTGGCAAAACATTACTATTAAATGATAGCTTGGGCTTCTCCGAACTCTTGACGTTACTTATGATCGACAAAAATTTATCTAATAATATATTCGTTTCAGATTCCCTATTCCTGTTCCGTCTAGGTTTATAAGCTCGGGTCGACTCACGGTTATCCGAGCTGTCGCTGCCATGCTCCGTCCGCCTGGAGCCGCCTCTCCTTGCTCGTGACCTCCTTCTGTATTTCCTTGTCCTCTCGCGGCTTGCACCACCACGTGACGAGCTGTCCGAATCCGTGATAATATTTCGCCTTTTCCGGTTCCTAGATGGACGTAGTGTCCTTTCTTCACTCCTTGCCACCATTCCGGTAGTAATCTGTTCCATCTCCTGGCTGTCCATATCCCTTCCTTTGCCCTCAGACCTGAGCTCACTCCTGCCCTCAAACCTGGGCTCGCTCCTGCCCTCAAACCTGGGCTCACTCCTGCCCTCAAACCTGGGCTCACTCCTGCCCTCAAACCTGGGCTCACTCCTGCCCTCAAACCTGGGCTCACTCCTGCCCTCAAACCTGGGCTCACTCCTGCCCTCAAACCTGGGCTCACTCCTGCCCTCAAACCTGGGCTCACTCCTGCCCTCAAACCTGGGCTCACTTCCGCCCTCAAACCTGGGCTCGTCATCCTTATCCATATTGAATAACAACCCTTCCCCTCGGTTGTATCCAATACGAATGTGTATCTGAAACTTAGATTTGAAAGCTTAGCGCATATTCGTATTTATGCTATGATTAAGGGGTATCTATATTCTCAGTCTGTGTGGGTGGACAGAGCTACCAAATAATGTATAAAAGAGAGAAACTATTGAAAGTATGAAGCATCTTCATTTTGCCATCAACATCGAATCATCAGCCATGATCTCCTTAGTTTTTTTTTTTTTTAATATTTTCACTAGGTCAATGACACAATGTAATGCTTCAATCAAACCGGTCACTAAACAGCATTACGTATAACATGACCAAGTATAAGCAACAACTAGTCATCAACATATTGTCGTTAATTTTGTTCTTTGCATTAATTCTCAACTCCGTTTAGCATAATAATTAGTATTAATCGTCTTTATTCTTATATCGCCACGCACACCAATTGTTAAATACTTATATAGCTTTCAAACTCAAGCAGTTTTTCAGAACTACGTTTCTCGTATTTTATCGAATCAGAAAAATAAAATTATTTGTCAAGAGGAAAAAAAAGATGTAGGTAGTCAGGAAAAGAAAATAAAGTATGCATGTTTTTAATCCGTAAAAATCTTTCGAATCATACCAGTAACGATTATTTTTAAACACTCATTATTATATTAAGATCGTTGTGGACGTGAAAAAAAGAAAATTATGAGAATTCTCTTCCGATCCCACTTCTGAACTGTTAGCTGCAGCTCAGAAATGAAAAGGGTTCACAACAAAAAGAAACTAAACACGTTATTTAATAGCATACATATTTATTTCCTTTCCACAATATCTGTAAAAACACTCGTGTATCTCCAAAACAAATAAATCCTTTACTTACTTGCTAAGATTTTAGATTTTACAAAATGCAACGACTTGTTACGCTGAAAACAAAGCATCGACGTGTTCACCGCTTGGCGTCTCGAACAAGAAGGCCGGCTGTCAGTTGTCTCCCATCGAAGATGACAGTGAATGTCATCATGAACGAATAATTCATTGAGTGACAGACGAATATTAGTCGATTTAATAAGTAGGGTTACCAGATGCAAGCTAACAGTTGTTATTGGTCATAGTTGTTACTTACATTTACGTTATCCCTACCTACAAGTCGTAGCTGAACATAGGCCTTTCGTCATCCACGTATCATAGAAATTACAACTTCATGTCTAGCCACTTATCAAGTCCATAATGACCCGGTACGCTCATTTCTCCACGCGACCGATATTAAACGACAAATTGAATTGCCTTAACAGAATAACGTCCAGCAAAAATATTGAATCACCGATGCAACTGCTGAATCGCAAATTGTTTATGGTAATGTACGGTGCTACGATACGTGAAATATTCAGGTTTTATTAGCGGCCGCCGGCGACGCCGAATGTTCGGTAATGACGCAGAATGACGCTATTACTCCTCTGATCGGTACGCGAACGCGAATGCGAAACGCGAATGCAGCGACGAAAAACATCGCCGTTATAAACTTCATATCTCTTGTACGTGAATGAGGTCAACAATTTTATGGTAATGGATGTAGCCAGATATATATAATATGCATGCGCGATCTCGATACTGTTTTTCAAGTTCTTTTCGATATATTTTGCTCACAGCATCATATTTTTATGTTCCTGCAGCAAGAATAGAATAGCGTGCATCATTAGGTTGATTGTTCTCATACAAGGTATTTTTTGGCAAAAAGTTTCGCCAGCTATTTGTCAGGGATTGCTTTTGAGTTCACGCTCATTAGCAAGCATACTGTTCTCCGTTTATAATGCAACATGTTTCAGAATACGGCGGCGGCGGTGTGTTTTTATTGGACTCTGCTATGTAATTTCCACTATATTCAGCAATATTTTCAGCAACTTCAAAAAATACATTATTTTGAAACTCTCGACAGCATACTATGTTACAGAGTATCTTAAAATTATCTCATTTTAGATAAGAATATTTACACTGACTGATTAAAATTATAATACTAAATAAACTACCAAACTATTAAAATAAAAATGTAATAAAAAATATCCTAACCTAACAAAAAAATTTAACACAATAAAATATGGTATCGAAATATTCCTCCGCATCGCTGTCGACTGGTAATGTACCCAAGAATCGGGCGGCATAGGTAGGTAAATTAAACGGGTAAAAAAAAACTCAATTCATATAACCAACCCGTTTCTTTGTTAACATGTTAATGAAAAGAAGCTTGAACTGAAATCACAGCACTTACACCCATATATTATACCTACGGATTATCCGGGTCAAAATGCCAAACATAGGAAAACCGTGACTCCGCCTTAAATAAGTCTTCAGTCTGTAGGTCGTTGGTAATGGTGCGTAAATACAAACACTTCTCAGCCGGAAATTGAACCCAACACCCATATGTATAACTAGCTAGTGCTTTAAGTTACACTATATCTATACGTACCTACATACCCACTTATATCTTGGCATTAAGTGGTTGAGAAATAACCTGATCTTTTTCGTTCTGAAAGACGTCGATTAAATGTTAAGTTGTGATTAGGTACCCTACTACCTACTCAATGGAAGTTTTGGTAAACACAATTTTTAAGAAAATGTGCCTTTTATATTTGTGTGTCTTTATATATTTTTCTAATCGCTGAAAATGTGGGAAAATATCATGAAAATTTTATTACTTCCATGTTATTTTATTTAGAAAGTACGATCACCATCGTTACAGCCGAAAACCGTCCACTGCTGTCCTGTGCGTCTCGCATCCAGCCAATTCGAATATGTCCGGTGCCTACTCTTAAGTGTTCAGTGTACAATTTTTAGTTAATAGCTCATTAATCTCTTGTTTGCGATTCAGCAGTTGCATCGGTGATTCAATATTTTTGCTGAACGTTATTAAGTCTGTTAGCTTGTCATTTAATTTTAACAAAAGTTAATTTCGTATACCTACTTACTTGGTATTTGTACGCCGTTAACGGCAAAACATGTCTGTACCTATTTTATTTTAAACACCTATTTTTAACAAATAAAAAACTTTGACTTTGACTCTGAAAAGTTCTTATTTGTAAGCTACCTGTAGAGTACTATGCAATTCAAGAATACAAAAGCAAACAACTTGCCAAGGAAAGTTGATAAGTAGTAAACAAGCACTAAGTTAGAAATTCTCTGTTGACTGATTTTACAAACTCTACGTTATTAGCCCAAGTATTGGAAAATCTTATCTTCTGCTAATATATTAGCTACATAATTTCAAATTCTTATCTCCGCAAACATATAAGGTACCTACATAATTTAAAAATCTTATCCCTATTGGCTTATTTATCGGATGAACATAAAGCTTCTCGATTAGGTATATCGATTTTTATGACTCGATTAAATCGTAAAGCGCACATACGATAATTTTACATCAGCAACATTCGTATCGAGACTGCATAGCTTTGCTTCGAACCTCGTCTCGGTAATCGTTTGAACATCGTACATTCGAAACTGTATCAGAGCTATAAAAGCGCACATAAGCGGAAGAGATGAAATGATTTGTTAGAATACGATTTAAAATGTTCAGGCGACTGAAAAGTGCATTTAAGTCTATGTTTTGAAGTTTGATATAAGATTGTTCTTTCATAGTAATCATGTAAATAATCACATGATTATTATTAATTAGTCTATGTTTTGGTATATAGGTATGTTGACTGACACCACAGCTAGATTTTTCCTTGTATTTTAAATCATCATTTTCTTGTCCATATCCTAATTTATTTGGGGACGGCGCAAAAGTCGTATTTAAAATCCGCTTTAAAATCTCTGTTCTCTGTGCAGTTTCCTGCTAAAAGTCGCCCTGTATACTACCAAATTAAGAATCCCCTCCTCCTGTAAAGTCGGTTGAGTGTATCGTATCAGCGCAAGACGTAATTGGCAGGCGCCTGGCGTCCTATATCTATCAGCATCAGCAACCCATTATGTGGAAGGTGATACGTCAATAACATCGTATCTCTAGCCTTTCTCCGTCGAAGTTTAACGCAATAAAACTCCTTTTATGTCGCTGAGATTCTAGACAAGTATTTTAAATGTAGGTAGAGATTGCCTGTTTCTTTAAAATATAAAACTGAATAGTTCATCAACAAATTGGAGTTGTAAGAGTAGTAGGAACTATAATTATACGTTTACATTTAGAAGATAAGGATAGTTTTTAGTATTTTTTTAAATCATAGAGTGAAAATTGTTTCTCACTATTTCATTTCCAAAACATTGGATAATTTTTACATAAAATGAATCTTAAATTCACATTTTATTGTGACCAACAAATCATCACAGACACAACACTGCAATTGAGAAACCGATTAAAGTGATAGATCGGTTATAGTATCGATATGGACAGTCCGACCGAACTGTCGACATGTGGAATGTAGACTTGGCAATCATTGCGCCGATAATCGTAAAGGGCAATGGCCTAATAGCTGAGAGCATCGATAAACACGTAGAGAGGCTCTCGTTAGACGGCTGGGCTATGATCTGTACTAGAGTCTGGAAACTATTCCTAGGAAGCAACTCTACTTATAAATGATCACACTAACATGAATAATACCTTTATTAATAAGTTTTTCGTTAGTGAAGATGACGAACTTAGATTTTGTATGTTAATTTATTTATATACTTAGGCCCTTATTCATAATCCTATTTTATCTCTATTTACCTAAAATAGGTTTATAGAACGTTTGTCTTTATCTGTCACGTTGTCATTTCTGTGTGTAAGAAAGAGACAAACCCCATTTTAACTAAAATAGGTTTGATAAGTTTTATGAATAAGGGGGTTAAACTTTATTGTACACCAGAAAATACATAACAATAAACGCGTAAACGGATGAACTGATTTGAATGCAATTTGGGACACAGATACACCATATTCTTGATTTAAACGTAGAATACTTTTGTCTGGGTGCATGTAGTAGATCTCCAAGAGTGGGAGTTAAACCGCAGACAACGGCTAGTTAAACGAAAATTAACCCTAGTCAAATCGGCCTTAAGAGTAATAAATTACGTTGCCCGTAAAAGTCTACTACTCCATGTGGGCCACTTTATGCCCCACTACAAACTAAGCTGATAGTGAATGAGGAACCGAACTCATTACAGAGACATTAAAGCAAACTTTCGATTGAGGGTGGCGAAGACAAGACAAAGTAAAGATTAAGCCGGAAGTAGGACCCTGCTAGCAGTCAGGATTAATTACCCCAGGCAGAAGAAAACTAAGGAAAGTTTACACAAACTTGATAAAAAAGTTATTAATGAATAATTATCTGCTATACGTTGTAAAAATGTTGAGGTTTCCTTTGAAGTAAAATTATACAAAACTTTATATAGTAAGTAGTTCAGTGCCATGAAGAGACACTGTACTCTGATGGCATCAAAATAACAATAGGTAATCAATCAAAGGCGGTTACTGAGGCACTTTATGGTTCCAGTAAATCTATAGTCCATTAATGTACACAAAATATTATAAAACATTTTAAAAGAGTTCATGCCTAATCTTCTCCATAGGGCGACTAGAATCAATTATATTTTATTGTAAACTAGCTTCTGCCCGCGACTTCGTCCGCGTAAAATTTCACCCTCCCCCATTCACCCTCTTAGGGGTGGAATTTCGAAAAACCCTTTCTTAGTACCCTTTCTTCCTTTGTGAAGAGCAGGTATCCACCTGCTCTTCACAAAGAACACACCCTCCTTTAATGTCTCTAGGACCAGCGGTTTACGATGTTTGTTGATATATCAGTCAGTCAGGACTTTGAATTTTATATACGATTGGATTGGATTTTTGGATTTTGACGTTCAAAAGTGTCTTTTATATTTGAATTTGACCAGTCAGGCAAGCCCCGCTTGAGAGCAAAAAAAAAAAATATCAAAACAAACGAAAATCTAATGCGCCGCAGCAAATTCAGGCTACACAACTATTTATTAGACGGGACTTACACAATAACCGCATCAGAACCACAAAAGGGACGCGAGTTAAGCTTAAAAACGAAACATTTTGCACGGAACGGATAAAGATCTCGCCTTGTAAAAACTAAGTAAATACAACGAAGCTCTTGAGTTGAGTGTACAGTGCATAAATTGCCCCCTATCTGACCATCGCCTGACCCTTAATGGCCACAAGGTGCGACATGATCGTTATCGTGAAAATGGGAATTCTGGTCGCCAGTTACTTTGTCGATACAAAGAAATTTTGTCGCTCGTTTGCTCGCAACTAATGTTACCAAACTCGCCGACTAGTTTCCCTGATAAAACGAATAAGAGTGATTTATTGTGTTGACATTACAAGATTTTTATTGTGTTGTTATGAGGTGTGTCTGATTGGAATATTTTGTTATTTCCTTGGCAATAACATTGTATTATGACCGAGTAGACATGTCAAACAAAACGCTCTAGCAGACAATTCCGGAGATAATATTGTTGTATTTATGATTGTGATGTGATTAGTTTCTTTTGTTTTATCACCAGCATGAATTGGATTTAGGGTGGTCGTTCATCTGACGGAAGATGCTTCGGGCGTAACTTCGTTGTTTGACGCAGTAATCACTTGAGTGTATAAGTTTGTAATGTTTTATTATCTAGTAGGGCGTTCTGACGTTACGCAACCGAAGATACGCGACGCATCTTCCGTCAGACGTACGACCAGCCTTTTGAATGGTCGTTGGAGTTGTTATCAAAAGCAGAAAGATTTCAACTTTGACAGTTTGTTTTTATTCCCAACGTGAAGAACGCATTCCGACCTTGACTTGTCAGCAATTATTATAAAACTTTTACTTGCCTTAGAAGCAAAAATATTTGCATTATTAGGTCAAAATTCCATGGCATACATAAGTAAACTCGTCTAAGCAATATAAACCAATTTCCTAGGAGTCTTAAATCTATTGTTGTTAAGGATATAAATCAGTATCCAAACTGCAATAAAAACTGCGATTTTCAAACTTTATATCGCTATCGAGTAGAAGCCGTAGAAACTGTTGGTAAGTTGCTTAAAGACTATTGAGATAGATCGAACAGTCTGCTAGGTATCGTTCGTTGCTCGGAGAGATACACAAGTACTTTTCCGACCGATTTCATTGCGTACTTACCGACTGAAATTGTCCATGATGCAAATGTTAACATACTTTTAGTATCGTTTACTTATTCTCAAAGACTCCCTTATTGAGAGGCTTATAAGCAAATAGGTACGATTGTCATTCTTATGTATTGTTTCACTATAAATAGGTACAAAGGACCTACCTACGTTAATATTTATTCCACTCAAGCCGTCTTTGGAATTTATACGGCGATCATAGCTTTGCAATCAGAAACCTAGGTCTCTGAGAGAATTCCTTGAAAGCCTATTGAAGCAAAGCCTTTAGTATAGGAAGGTAGGCCAGCGCCAAAGTGATTGTTTAAATAGCAAAAGTTTGAGTAGTAGATATGAGAGGCGGTGAGGCTCTAATAAATCAAAATTATTGGCAAAGTTTTGGGCTAGCTAGGCACCTGAAATATTAATTCCCCCCATATTTCATTACACTTGAAACATTTCTCGTCAATTACGGATAGTTTTAGTAGGCTTCCGCCTCGCACAAAACATTGCTGTCGTGAAATATGCAAGCTTACAGTTTAATTAAATTAAATTTCGTATAGTTAGACACGTGTGAGCTTTCTACTTTAGAAATCGATGTAGGAACAGTGTTTTCTAGTCGCAGCTTGCAGACTGTGCATTGCAGAAGATGCTTTAATATAAAAATATTTTTCATTAAAAAACTTTGTTGTTTTTCCAACTATCAACACAATCTTTTCAAAAGTCCGAACATCTTCTCAATTGTAATGAGAGTGGTCAATAAAAGAGGAGCCCGACGAGGTCTCGGCTCAGGCCAGCGACACGCCACAAGTAAGCGTTGTAAATTTAGCGAAAAATATTTCTTTCGTGAAGAAAAACAAAGGCGACTTTATCCCCGGGTTGAAATTTATGAGATGCGCCGCGGATTAAAAATGTTTGCCGTGCCCTCCGGCGCGGGCTTGGCTTCATTAGACCATGTTTCTGGAATATTCTGATTAATATTTACCTTCCACTTCTTGCGGATTGTAGTTCATTAACCTTTTGTCTTGTAATCGAGGCGCGCTGCAACCAAATTAGGTAGCGAGAATATTTTTAAATATTTACTGAGTTGCCTATTTAATGAGGAATCGCTAATGACGCAAGAGAGAGCCTGAAGCCGGTCAATTCCAACGGTGTACCTATCGTAACAACAGGGAACGGTGGCCCAACAATAATATAGCTTAGTTCCTCAATTAACAGAGTCTGACAATTGTTTTCTTACTATTTCAATTATGTAGTTCATGAAAAGAATCTATAGCTATAACCGAACAAAATCGTTAAAATTAAGACTTGATTCTGGAATTTATCAATTTATGATGACATTTGTATAGGTACAAAGTTATCACCCACCAAGGATATTGTCAGATATAATCAAATAAATCCAACAATTATTGTGAATAATTCCGACATAAATATGCATTAATGAGCATTCAAGCTTGTAGTTGATAGCTTTACATTGGGTCATTAGCGGAGTACCTCCTAAAATTTGGGCCACGAAAACAAACCTTACTGCTACGACATAAAGGTGTTGTTAATATCAAATTGTGACCATAGACAAACCCGCCGGGGTCAAATGACTCAGCCGCGTTTAATTAATACTGTCCCGTGTCTGCCAGACATTATTCAAGCAGGGATCGGTCCAACCTTATCGAGTTCTGCCCTTGGATTTGGATATCTGGTCTTTACGTAGTAAAAATCTGTTGTATGGAGGGCAGTTATTTATAGAATCGTAATGGAACAAATTATCGATTTAATGACGTCATAACCGTTCAGCAGTTATTTAGAAGGATAAGTACAAAACTTATATACCCAACCACTTTCTTTTTTAAATGGTCCCTTTTGTCATTCTAAAAAAATTAACACGTAACATTCAGGGTGTATAAAGATCCTTCACGAAGCAGTTATCTAAACATTCTAATCAAAGAATTTTGTGCAAAAATATTAGGTATTTAAGTATATTTGCTGGGAAACGATTTATTTCAGATGTCATAATTCGCAATATTTATGCAGTCTACCAACCCGCACTAGGCCCGCGTGGTGGATTACGGCCCACTCTCTCTCACAGAGAGGAGGCCTGTGTCCCAGCAGTAGGAACATTATAGGCTGATGATGATGATGCAGTCTACCTTCTTAGGTATACAAGGTCAAATTGAATTAGTTACTGAAAATCCGCATATCCGATGGACATCTAAAATTAAAACAAAAAAATTATTTTATGATTTTTTTGGAATCGGTGACCGCTGGTAGTGTAGTTACTTGAAGAATGAGCTGAGAAAATCAGTATAATTTTTTTATATCGAGAAAACGGAAGACATTACGTCTGTGAAGTTTACACAAAAAAAAAAACTGATTTTTGTAAATCACGTGTGCGGAGTTTCACTAACTAATTTTATTTAACCCTGTATAGACCACTATATATACAGCTGTAAGGCAATGTTTCCATCTTTCCTATCGTTGATACACGTATTTGTAAACGGAGTATGTAGTTGTACCTATGACTTCACTTCTTGGTCTCTAATCTCTTCTACGGAAACAGAGCCCTGTAGTGCTATTCTGCAATTTATCTCACCGTGAAAACATAAGTGAAGTGAGCTAGAGTGAGCTGTCAATAGCGTCAATCTCTAGCATGAGGTGGAATGATAGGTCACTTTAAGCTCACTTCACCTAAGTTATCACGGTGAGATTTTTACAGAATAGCACCGCTGCACCCTAATTGCATAACACCCTATCAATCTCAATCTGAATCATTTTGAAGCATATTGCTAATCCATTGCTTCATAATATGTTCGAAAAAAAATCTGCTCAACAACGTAAATAACGCAATGACTGTTGTTGAACTGTCAAAATGAAAGCCATTGCTTGATAGTGTGTTACGCAATTACCCCGCTGTTTCCGTAGAAGAAATTAGAGATTAGCCTGTGCAGGAGTTCACAGGACAAATACCTAGGTATTTAGACAGATCTAGGTCTCTCTAATCTCCGAAAGTTTACTCAGTAGTGATCGAGACTGTGTCTAGCGCTTTGTTGATACAATACATAGTAAGTTCAGGACAACTTCTGAGATGCAGGATCGTACACAATAGTATTTGGGTTAACATGAGAATATTTATTTTAATTCGGAAATCAAAGCAGTTGAATAATTTCTTTGGATTTTACTGATTATCATGGCCTGGGTGATTTTTAGGTTAGTCATCACTATAGTTTGTGTGTGTCGGACTTGAAGTGGTCGGGCATGGGCATAAAGTGTCGGGCTCGTAGTAGAAATACGAAAGGCTTTGAAAGCGATGGCCACTTTTCTAGGCCCTTGGGATTGATTACGGTGGAACTCTTCCTTTATTCTTGGCGGTCTTAGACCAACAAATACACTTAGTGCGTTTATCCACCGTAGCCGTCATCGAGAAACGAGACTATTCGAACCGTTGACGGCGATCGTTTGTCCACCGCGACCGAACTCGGCGGTTCAGTATGTTATGATAGACAAAACAAATACCTGGCGAATGTTGCCGGTGTGACGGCAGTGTGTGGACAAGATCAAACGCGTTTTGTGTTGTTGGCACATTGGTCCGTCATATTTTCGGGCCGAGTCCTAGCAATTGCATCGAAATACTCGAAAATTCGTGGGCCGGGAACTCGGCACTCTTGTGACGGACGTACCGTGGACACGCGGCCGTAGTTAATTTGAGTATCGCTACTTCGGCGCCGCGCCGTCCGTCATCTCGTTCTCGTTAACATGACGTGACGGTGGCGATGGACCAACGCCCTTACTATAACTAAGTGCAACAGCCCTAAGTCAAAACCTAATCTGGTCCTGTCAACAAAGTATACCGAGCACCTTAATAATATCAGCAGTAACACGCTACTATTCATAATGAACACGATAGTTCCAACACTTCACAGATAAAAAATACCAGCCAAGCGCAAGCGTACTTATTGTACTCGTGTATTTAGGGTTCCCTACTATTATATTATTAATCTTAATTAATCGTAATTCAACTTTATGTGTAGTAAGGTACTTACCGTTTATTGATCTATTCCACATTCCCACGCTAAATCAGTGCTAAGATTAAAATAATAACCGCGACTATTTCTATTATTACTATTTCTATTACTATTACTATTTCTATTTCTATTTCGACTACTTATGTCTCACGAACGGCGGAACGAATTGTAAGAACGTGCTAATTATATGAGGCCAGGTTGCTCAAAATGTGCCAGTCGTACCCATGTATGTACTCCTACTCATATATATAGACGCCAGCACATCAAGCTACCTAAAACTGTCAAATTTTCCCAATCAACTTTGATCCTAATGCTTTAGCGATAAAGTTGAAAATCTATTAAAGTAATTTGAAAGATTGTCGTAACTTGTCGTGCTAGCGTCTGTGCATACCTACCTATAGGGAGTCCCGTACGGTATATCGAATTACCCTTGAACGATATAACTGTCTACAGAAAGCATGGTTCACCGACGAACGGTAATACGACAAAACTATTAGTTGATACCATTATTTAGCGACAGCACGTTTCGCCGAATAACGCTACATAGAATGAATGGTTGGCCGATACCAAGATTTGCCGATGTCTTGGTTCGCCGGAACACGCTTGAACAAAGTAATCCTTTACCGATAGCTATTTGAAAGCACCTTTTCTTACACCGCCGCCGATCCAAAATAATTATCTTTAGTACTGCTATTTCCATGCGTTTATCTTAGTAATTCAATAAAAAATAAATGTAAAGAAAATAATAAAACAGCAAATTTGATTATTTCTATAATTAATTGATTATTTTTGTGTGTCAAAATTGTATGAGCAAGAAACTGAGACAGACAATGAGAGGTTTTTCTTTTGAGTATTAAAATAAAAAATAGTTTCCAAGAACTCTCTAGATGGCCTTGAACTGACTACGTTACTACTGTCAAAATTGATTGTTTTCTATTGGAAATAATAATGCTTCCGAAAAACAAATTAATCTCCAGCGATCTGTGGCCGACTAAAAAAAATGGATATTTGAATAACAAAACTAAACTTTCGAATAAAATACTGAACCTCTGACAAAATTACTAAGTTACCGACAACAGAGGATTTGTAAAAATAATCATATTAAATACATACGCGGGGCTACGTCGACTTAGGATGCAAGAGTGAGCGAAGGGCACCCCGAGGTTCGGTTTGGTTAGGTTACTTTAAACCCTTTACACAGAAATAGGAGCCCCGCTTCGCGGGGCTCCGTCGACATAGGATGCAAGAACGAGCGAATGAGAATACAAATACCTTTACCTAGGTGTATAATAACGTAATTTAAGCTGGTAGAAAAGTATTATAGCAATAAACGGTCATGTTTATTTTTCGAAGATTTCAGTATCTCATTCGGTCGTTTCGTAATTTTTATTCGTACAAAAGTAGTCGGAAAGTTAGTATTTTAGGCAGCAGATTTAATATTTTAAGTAAGGGAAATTCTTATTTTTTTTTTGGGAGCTTTTATTACTATCCGTTTTTTATCATGTTTCTTATGATTGCGCCGTTTGCAACCTTTATTTTTGTAATTTACCATTTAATTATAAAAATAATCAAATTTCTGTTTTATTATTTTCTTTACATTTATTTTTATTGAATTACTTAGATAAACGCATGGAAATAGCAGTACTAAAGATAATTATTTTGGATCGGCGGTGTAAGAAAAGGTGCTTTCAAATAGCTATCGGTAAAGGATTACTTAGTTCAAGCGTGTTCCGGCGAACCAAGACATCGGCAAATCTTGGTATCGGCCAACCATTCATTCTATGTAGCGTTATTCGGCGAAACGTGCTGTCGCTAAATAATGGTATCGACTAATAGTTTTTTCGTATTACCGTTCGTCGGTGAACCATGCTTTCTGTAGACAGTTATATCGTTCAAGGGTAATTCGATATACCGTACGGGACTCACCTATAGGAACCGTCACTGAAGGATGCAATTTATAGACATCGTGAGTGATGCGTAAAGTGCTGCGTTTCATCAATTTTGCCACGGAATCCCAATAAGACAGACTAACTCACACTTAGGCCCGGTCGGACACGCCATCCGCCAGATATCTACGATCCGTGCCACCATCGATCAGGCCCTATCTGATATTCAAAC
The DNA here is from genome assembly GCA_945859645.1 of Amphipoea oculea. Classification (NCBI taxonomy): domain Eukaryota; kingdom Metazoa; phylum Arthropoda; class Insecta; order Lepidoptera; family Noctuidae; genus Amphipoea; species Amphipoea oculea. The sequence goes on from OX243876.1 coordinate 12,724,575, forward strand.
TACATCATTCAACATGAATTACCACTTTGTTACTTTATTATTGAACAATGAAACTCTTGTAAAATCGGAATAATGTTTTATTTAAGTCGGTTGGTAGTCGGGTTCGATGCGGATACAATTGGCTACCTATAATGATATTGTGTTGTGCAATCACATTGATTCACTATTGTATGTCACGTATTTAAGAGGAAAAATTGAAATCTATTTTAAAGCTCCTGATATTATGAGCCTACGTAACATAATCAGCCTATGATGTTCCCACTGCTGGGACACAGACCTCCTCTCACGCGGAGTGGAAGTTTCCTCACGATGTTTTCCTTTACCGTTATGAGAGCAAGTAAAGCGCCTGTCCGGGTTCGAACCCACGACCTACAACTCGTAAGTCGCGGCCGTTACCACTGGGCCACCACTGCTCCAACTTATACGTGAATGGGTCGATCTATGATGTTAAGCTGTTTTTGCCATTTCGTGGATGATATCTTTCGACATTCAGACGCATCCGTGGCTTGAAAACGTCATTCATTACGTTTAGTCGGAAGCTCGAAAGTCGAATTAATCGGTGTTATCAAAGGATACCCAGTATTGAGACCGACCTAGTTTAGATGCTTTGGTCAGATGAGGCTCTCTGTAAAATACTGATATTTTGCAGCATCTAGTGACGATGATGAAGATGGTGTATCTAGCATATTTAGTAATGTCAGATTAGAATTATCTAGCATAATTTATATATTTTTATACACCTTTTTACATAATGTAAGTACCAATAAGATAAATATGATAAGTATGTGATTGTTTAGTTAGTTTTTAATAATTAATTAGTGATTATTTAATCAAATAATGTTACTTCCAATCGCCTGAAATACAGGATTACCTAGTTCAGGCAAAAACCATGGTGAAATTGATTAGATTAGACTTGATAAAACTGTATTTAACGTTAGTCCTTATATTTTTGAATAAATTTAATTATTTATTTATTTTATTTTTTATTAAAAGATAAATAAGGATAACATAAAATGGAATAGAATAGAATACTCTTCATTATGTACACCATTTAATTACAGGCATAAATATATAAACTTTACAATGGGTGACACAATGGGCAATGGCAATGGGTGATACATATTATTATAATAAAATAGTAAGGAAAAATAAAATTATTGTCGGTTTGTCTGGATGTAGGTATGTTCCGGACTGGCGCAAAAATTATGTAACGGATTTGGATGAAGTTTGGCACACAGATAAGTTATAACCTAGATTAACACATGGCGTACTTTTAATCCCAGTAGTACGTTCCCGTGGGATATTTTCCGACATCTACGCGGGTGAAGTCGCGGGCAAAAGCTAGAATAGAATAGAATTGGAAAGAATACTCTTTTTGAATATGACGTGTATTACCTACAGCTAAATCATTTTGGCACTAAGCTAGGCCTATACCGCACAGGAAGATTTTTCCACGAAATTACAATACAATTCAAGCTTTAAGCAGAATACCACAATGAAAAACAATATTAAACTACTGAACTTGATAATTAATATTATTACTAAAATGTTTATTTGGGTTATTTATATAATTATAAGAACTTAGATAAAATATCAGGTCTTCTTAGAGCACTTATTATATTTTTATTTCAGTTTTGAAATCAAAACATATCAGAATAACTCTCTTGGAAAATTCTTGGCACTATAGTACGTCAATTAATTCTTTGATATTTTTCTTTTTGCTTCACGAAGGGGTGAGTTCCATAAGCCTCAAATTTTAGTGAAGTTATTGTAAATGAGCGTTTTCTTAGATGGGCAATTGGGCATGATGAACGGCGTATTTTCACTTAAGCGTCTTTCGATTCAAGTCAATATATACGCTCAATTCGATCATCCTCACACCGCTTTGGCTTATTCAAAGTAATCTTAGTACCTATTACATAATTGAGCTTTTATATAAAAGGCAGAATAAGCTCGATATGAACTAGGCACTTAACCGGAATTATTTGTTCAGGTTTTGGTAGATAAACAATTTAATGCTCTTGAAGCAATAAATTTCTCGAACAAAAGCAAATTAGCTAAGATTCTATGAAACCATTATGAGAATTTACTGAAGTATCGCAAGTAACTGTTTTAGAATTTACATTTTTAGACAGCCCTTCTTAGAAGAATTTATGTAATAAGTTTTTAGTTTATGGTTACGTATCTCATAGTGTTGAGACGGACCGCTTCAGTTTCATTCACACATCACGGCGTGCGTCAGATCTTTGGATTATAGGATCACTTTGTAGCCATCTGTCTGCTTGCCGTAAACCAATTCGCTACAAGGATCAAATTAAAATGAGTAAGTATTGAGTACTGAGGTTAGAACAGCGGTGACCCAGTGGAAATGGCCGCGAATTACGAGTTGTTAGTCGTGGGTTCGAACTCTGAGAGGCGCTTTACTTTGTGTAAATTATTTCATCACTAATGCTTCCAAAACGGTGAAGGAACAAGGAAAACATCGTGAGGAAACCGGTATGTCCGGGTATGTGACATCTATCAACCCGCACTGGTCCCGCGTGGGGGATTACCTACGGCCAATTCGTTCTCACAGAGAGGTGGCTTGTGTCCGAGCAGTGGGCACATAATAAGCTGATTATGTAATGAGATTAAAGTATATTTCCCAAGCAATAAGAACCTCCTTTTTTTGAAGTCGTTAAAAACAAAAGACTAAATAAGTGGGTTAAAGCTGATATCTACTCCGTTTTTAAAACTTACAAGTACCTATTCAGCGCAACAAAAAACGACTGCCTAAGCAAAAATTCTCACGTAATATGTACCTAATATATCACTCGACTGAGCCTTAAACGTTTAAGTGGAGGAAATACACCACTCGTCGGGAAGCGCAACGCAGCAGTATTGTGTACGGGCGCGGCGCGGCTAGGGTAGGGAACTAGGGTGCAGTGCGGTACGCGAGTAAGGAAGCGCCGAACCCCGGCTGACAAGTGCAATTGCCCTACGCGAGATACTAGATAGCACAGGCACGCCCCGCTGTTAACACTTCCTAAGCACGCCACAGAACACTGACCTCTTTCATAAACAAGCTACTATTATTATGAGTTAATTTTAAGTTGCCGCAGATGACGGTTTCGTGTTTCCGCTGTATTTTTAAGGGGCGTTTAATGAGCGATCACTTGGGACGATATTTCTTAAGTACCTGCTACCGGCGCAACTAGGCTGTTAGTGCCACTTCTACCATGGCTGATTGTATACAGCTGACACGATAGTTGTAAATATTTCACTAGTTTCTTTGGGTTCAGAAAATATATCGTTTAAAAAAGTAATTCAATAAGTAGTGTAAAATATAGGTAGTAATATGTAGATCATGTAGTAATCAGGGAGAGTATAACTTCGTGCCTTTTAACGGAAAAAATGATTACTAATATTAGGTCACCTACATTTTCGCTAGCAGGTGACCTAATTTTCCTGCAAAATGAACCTAAGGCGGCTCTTACACCTACAATAAGTTTGCGATTGAATCAGACTTTGCACTCAAACGATCCATTATTTTCATGCAATAACAGTGACACGGCCGTTAGGCTTCAATATTTTTGCGTGATCTGCTCAATACTTATCCTACACGGTGCAATTAAAATATGGTGCAATAAAAATTAAACTCGCTCAAAATTTTGTTCAATCATTGCGCAATCTTAATAAGAACCCTAAACGATCAAAAACATTGCGCAATTCGTGATATTGTGCAATATGTTGATCGTCGAGGGCCCGCTAAGGGCAGAAAATGTAAAAAAAAAAAATACGTACGAGTACTGGGAATGAAAAAGTATGTCACCTAGTTCGATTGGAAATAAAAGAACCATCTTGACGACTCTGCCTACTATTCATCTGAACATCTGGTACAGTACAGTACAACTCGAGTTTAAAAAAGTTCGACTTTGCAGAGCATCCTCTCTGTCACTCATACTTATGCAAAAGTCATCATCATCTGCCTAGCCTTTTCCTAACTATGTTGGGGTCAGCTTCCAGTCTTACGCCTTGGTAAGACTGGTTGACAGATTTTCGGGCTTCTGACGACCCGTAACAACTATCAAAGATCCATGAATAACAGCCGGGACTGGGCTTTCCGACACACGAAGGGGTCTTAGTATGTTAAGATAGTCAGTCACCCATCCACGGGCCAACCGCGGCAAGCGTGGCTTAACCTGATCGATCGACCCGTGCGGATATTATTACTTAGCCACAAGCCCCTCTCTTATACCTATGCGAAAGTCTCTATCTAAAGATGCTCGATATGTCATTTTTGGCCAGGGTCCTGTACCAACACTACGTTATAGTTAACTTTCACAAAAATACTATTTCCACATTGACTAAAATATGCAAAAATAACTTTAAAATAACATTTTAGCCACGATAAAGATATTATTTTTATCTTTGCAAGACACAAAATTCGCGGCCTGGGCTGTATATTTATTACCTCTGCCGGCGTCCAGTGTTCCGGATACCATCACTACAGTACAAGGCGGCGGAAAGGCGCACTTTGAACCAACTACAATGGCGGCTGTTTAAAAAAACATGTGAGAATTAGACAAAACATCGCGTGAGATACTCTGGGTAGTCTTTTAACACATGATTCTTTTTATTTTTCAGTGGAATTTTTCAACAGCTGAACTTTTTAACTCAGATTTTTTTCTGATCTAATTTTGGTTTCATAATGCATGTCTTGATTATGACGATCGCATCCGCCATTCCAAGTGACAAATTCGATATCAGTGGAGGTACCCACTGATATCGAATTTACTTGTTTACTTGTTTTTCCGGATACCGAAATTATAGAATAAAGATATTTCGATTTTTCTGTCGCGTTTCTGGAAATCTGAAATTATTTCATATTTTACTGTACCAACCGCAGTCCTTGCAACTAAGGTAGTAAATATTCTCTCAGTTTTTGTTTTTACGATTCGCAGTTACCATTCAACACAACCTCCGAGGCTTTGGAGGTCCCTGGACGCTACGGTCTTTTGGCGATACCGCCTTCTTGTAGGTATATTCTTCGGGTCTCCCTTGTTTTACCGAAAAGAAATTGCCAAATTATCACTTCCCAAACAAATTTTCGCATAATTTCATTTGCCAAATTATTACTTACCAAAAAATCTCTTTACAAATAATTGTTACGAAAACCTATGTTTGGCAAGTGAACGTTTGAACAATAACTTGTTCACCAACTAGTACTTTTACCATTTTTTATCTAGTCAAATATTTCAGTTGGTATAACATATTTTACGCAAAATTAAATAAGCCAAATATTTGGTGTCGTCAATTTTACAGGTAATAATAATGTAATTAAAATTATATTATTTCTCTCGATAGCCTCCTAAAAATAATCTCTTTTTTCCATATTTTTTTTCTATATAATCTAGTCGTTTCTGGCACTCGCCGGCCGCTGCCGCGGCACCGCTCGCTTCGCTCGCTCGGCTCGTGCGTAGGTGGTCACAGTTTTAACCTAACCTAACCTAACCATTTTTTTTTAATTAATAACCTACTGTAACTAGTTCCATAAATAACCTAATGTCTAGTAACCATAAATTTGACTTGTTTCAGACAAATTCAAGCACATAAGCTTACAAAGAAATACGCAAATGACATCAAATTTAACAAACAAGTAAAATGTATATTGGCTTAAAAAAAAAAAAATTAAAAAAAAAAAATTGTAAGTTACAAATATTTTGTACTAGCTTTTGCTATTTTGTACTCGCGTTAATAAATGATTACCTATATTAAAATAAAATTGCATTTTTAATTATACAATTCCCAAAAAAATCTTATTTTTGCCTTTATATTTTTTGTCGTAACAAATCATTTGACTAAACGTTTATTGTCCAAATATTGTTTGCTGTAATAAATCATTTGATTAAAGACCAAAAGCCTTAATGACATTTTCCTTGGTAACAATCTGCCAAGTAAACATTTGACCAAATGAAAATGTGCGTACTAAAATTATTCCAAATATTACATTGGTATAAAAAAAGGTTGCTAAAATTTGTTTGGGTAATGAAAATTTGGCAAAATCTTTTCGGCAAAACGGCAGGATCCCATATTCTTCATTGAAGGAATAAGCATAATGGGAGCAAGTAATGAGTTCAATCCACTTCTGCTTGTTTGAAAAGTTTCAAAACATTTTCGTAAGATATTCACCGCCGACGGTACAATCATTTGTGCCATAGCACTCGTCCATCATCCATTTCATTATAATCATTTCAATGGAAACTTAACTTGTCCACGAATCAAAATCCAGTAGGTACGTTTCAATTAAGTTACATGCAACTGCGTAACAATTGGTGTATTCCAATTTAAATACGTTTTGATGCCCCGATGAATACGTGGTCATATCGATTATGTGATTAAAAAGTGTATTATTGGAACATTATTGAATGATCCCGCTTGTTTGCTTACATTTGTGTCAAAAAAGCCGTGTTAAATGCGATTTAACATTAAACTGTACGAACATTGTGGACATAAACGTCCTATTTTAACAATCCAAGTGAAAATGGCAGTTACCAGCAGTCCAGTTTTCATCCGCAACGTAACGGGTATTCCATTTGAGCCGCATGTCATGTGCGAACCAGATTTAATTAGGGATATGTGGCTAAACAGGCGAAAATTCATCGTTCTCTTCATAATGTTCATTTGGACGGAACGTGCTCACATTTACACCAAAAACACTGAATAAAAGGGACCGAGTATCAGTACTTACATCTAATGCCACCAAATTCCAGTTTTAATTTTCTCGCCAGGAATAAAAGTTCCCCGACGGTTTAATACTGCCTAGTTCAAAAGTGTGGCTGCTTGAATTTTCGCAAAACGTAAAGTACACTTTTAAGAAATTGAAATGAATTTAAAACGAAATGAAATCGTTTGGATTGGTGTGAATAAGACTGAAATACGGAATGTAAATAGGTTTTGTATTATGTTCTTAGAACGCGTGGAGGGAAAATATTATATCGTTGTACTTATACCTAATAGCTGCCCAAATATTATTTCGCCTGTAATACTATTATTTTGTATAAATTATAGCTGCTGCCCGCGACTTCGTTCGCGTGAAATTTCTTATTTCCTCGACCCATCTCGTCGTATTGCATCACTTGCCCGCGTCTCCTGCTCTATCACTTCGTTTTCCCATAGCGCTTTTTCTCGGCTCCTGAGGGTCATAGCGTGACGTTAAATAGCCTATAGCCTTCCTCAAGAATTGGGCTATCAAATGCAAGAAAAAATTTTCAAATCCGACTGGTAGTTCCAGAGATAACCCCCTACATACAAACTTACAAACAAATTTTGCATCTTTATAATATTATATAAGTATAAGTATAAATGGTACCAACATAAACAGTAATCAACAACATTATTACAACCTACAATAACATGGAGCAATACTTTTAATACTTGCAATAACATTAAATCATTCTTGCACCCAATCAATAAACATTGACAGTCCAGTGGCGAGGTGGGTGGAGAACTTACTGAAGATCGCGGGGAAGACCTGGATGAGACTCGCACGAACCAAGAAAGCGTGGCACAAAAGCAAAAGGGAGGGTTCTCAGCAGTGGGAGGAACATGGCTGCCAATGACGATGATAATGAATAACATTAACGGCTCATAAGCGTCAATGTTTTCGCGTGAGCAAGACTTGTCTAGTGTTCCGTGAGCATGTCAGACCAAGATTTTGCTGCTGCTATAGTGTTGCTATTTGAGACTAAAAGTAAAAAAAGAAAACGTCCCTGGTCAAAAGTGTGGTAAGTATAAGAAAAGGCTGAAATATACTCACAACATCTTTTAAAAGACGTGGCGTTAACTGAAGAAAAAAAAGGACATAAAAAAAAAATAATATTGAAATAAAAAAAAATACAAATATGAGGGAAGCAATACCGCCTTTTCAACGGTTATTAATAATATTGCGGTATCTAGCGACTGGAAATACTCTCGAAGATTTAATATTTTAATATTCTATTTACCTTGCTTTTCCTTAATAATTATGGAAACACGCCATGCCATATTTACGCGCGTGTAGTCCTTGTCAAGGCCAGTAAATAGACAAAAAAATATTGTGCAAACTGACCTTACAGACCTTGGTGCAATTTTTTTATTGTATTGTGCAATAAAAATTTAACTCGCTCAAACTTTTGTTCAATCATTGCGCAATCTGCAATATTGACCCATTAGAAAACATTGCGCAATTCGTGTTAGTGTGCAATATAATTGATCGTTTAGGGCCGGGCGCCTTACTATAAAAACATCTAGGTGTTTTTGATGCATTTGTTTAATAATAGCTTTATATTTTTCTTACATAATGGCGTAATGCATATAAATATTCAGGAGTAGAAACATTTTTTTTTTTTTTCAGCCGAATGACTTACACTTCTGGACATAGATCTCAAGTAGAAACATACTTGAAATTAACCTATTAAATGTAAGAGAAACAAATGAAGCTCACAAACTTCTTTTTTTTTTGACTTAACATCAAGAAAAGTGAAGGAAAAAAATTTGCCACTCTAATATACGAAAATAAGGTTCCTGAATATTTTTCTAAAACAATTTGACTGAATGGCATTACAAAAACGTTTACGAAGTACCTGACTTCCCACCATTAGAATAAGACATTATGTAAATGAACACTTTTCAAAGCTTTTAGAGAACTATTTGGCATCAAGGCCGTTTAATAAAAATTCAGTTTTCGCACCTTACAATTAGCAGGCTACCTTCAGCGTTCCATTTTGGTCTAGCAAAATATTTTTTTGAACTAGGTGGGTTTTTCTACTGTGTCGTAATGGTATAAGTAGGCTTCCTGTTTCTAGTGATGTAGCAGACGTAATACGTTTTTATATGGCATCAAGGCAACGAACGGTTAGTTAAATATTGAGATTGTGATTGTCATTTTATACATTTTATTCTTAATGGACACGACCCGCTTTGGGAAACCAGTTAGAAATGACACTCGTCAAATAGGTAGTTTAAAAAAAGTCACGTTCGGAAAGGTGTCTAATAGGTGGACAGTTTCCAAAGGGATTTGTATTTAATCGAACTTCAAATAATTCCCATTTTGGGATCCTAAAAATACTTAATAACCAAGTAACTGCAACCAACTTGGATGCAGCGCTCGTCGGCCGCCGGCCGCTGCCGCGGCAACGCTCGCTTCGCCCGCTCGGCTCGCTCGCCTGCGGTTGGTCACAATTCTAACCTAATCTAACCCATTTCTTCGGGGTGCACTAGTTTAATTACTGAGACCAATTCAGTTTGCGCGCGATTGGTTACAGTTCTAACCTAACCTAACCCGTTTGGTCGGGGTTTCCCAGCTTAGAAACTGTGACTGACCAACCGTGAGAAAAGGTGAGAAAGTTCGCAAAAAAGGCTCATTTATTAAAAAAGTGTGCATCATTAGCAACTCAAAAAGGTTTTAGGGGTTCATTATTTTAATAACATTAGAGAGCAGTGGTGGCCAATTGGTAACGGCCGCGACTTAAGAGTTGTAGGTCGTAGGTTCGAACCCAGACATGCGCTTTACTTTTTGTAAATTATTTCATCACCACAGCTCTCAAAACGGAGAAGGAAAACATCATGAGGAAACCGGCATGTCCTAGAACCAAAAATTCGAAGACATGTGACTTCTGCCAACCCGCACTGGGCCCGTGCAGTGGATTACGGCCCACTCCCTCTTACCACGAGGAGGCCTGTGTCCCAGCAGTGGGAACATTATAGGCTGATTATAGAAGGTCAATAAGTTTTCTGAGGACCAGTTAAATATTTCACTTTCCAAAGATGGCATAAGGCATAAGTTATTTATTTCATAACAAAATACACTATGTTAAAAATATTACAGTGATGATAAATCTACACTTCTACATCTACGAGTATCTACACTATATCTATATATATAAAAATGAAACCCGTTTTCCGTTGTCACGACATAACATGAAAACGGCTGGACCGATTTCGCTAATTCTTTTTTTGTTGTGATCGGTATTGCCGGGACAAGGTTTGTATGAAAGAAAATTTTGGAAATTCGAAAAAAAAAATTGCACCCGTGCGAAGCTGGGGCGGGCCGCTAGTAATAATATTATAAAGAGGAAAGATTTGTATTTTTGTATGTTACGAATAAACGTAAAAACTACTGGACCGATTTCAAAAATTCTTTTACCGTTAGAAAGCTACATTATCACTGAGTAACATAGGCTATATATATTACTAAAAAAATTAGGGATCATTAGAAATTCCTACTAAAACCAACCCAAGGTGTAAAAAAAATTGCCACAAAATGTCTTTCATCGCATGCGCTGCGGAAAGTAATGATGATAGAACAAAAAAATGTACTACAATATTATAGAACATATCAATATCTACAAAAAACTTTGCGATACCATATGTCCAAATATTGTAGTTATGTCACTATAACTACTTTTTTACATTTTAAAAGTTGATACAAATGCCGATCAAAATCAGACCATGTTATCTATACCTTTGTATTAATTCTTATCCAAATAAATTATTTTGTATTCAAGACTGTTTCAATACCTGTTGATTACTTTTTGAATTATTGAAATCTGACATTCCATTCAATAGATATTACGAAATTAAAAATGTCAGTAGAAAAAAAAATACACGCCGACGACGCGCCGCGCCGGTGCGTGTTGCTCAACGCAGTCACAGAATACGACGCGCGACGTAGCGCAGCGATAAAATTCTCGTGTCCACAGTGTTTGTAACAAAAGTCCTCTGAAACGGCTTGACCGATTCTTATGAAATTTTGTGTGTATATTCAGTAGGTCCAAGAATAGGACGTAAACTATTTTTTATTTTATTTTAACTACTACTATTGTTCGTGTAGGGTAGGGGTAGGGTAGGAGTAGGGTTGGGGTAGGGTAGGAGTAGGGGTAGGGTAAGAGTAGGGTAGGGGTACGGTAGGAGTAGGGTAGGAGTCGGGAAGGGGTAGTGTACAAGTAAGGTAGGAGAAGGGTAGGGGTAGGATTAGGGTAGGAGTAAGGTAGGACACCACGCGGACGAAGTCGCGCCGGGCAGCTAGTAAAATAATAAGTTAGGTTCAGTTTTAAACTACATAGCTTAATTTGTTTGTTTTACGAAATATTTCGTCCGAATTAATAACGCTATATACAGACGAAATAGTTTTGTTTGTCAGGCAGTGATTAAAACATTATTCTGATTTCAAAAGGTCGTCGATTCGTATTATAGCCGATAACGAACCCAATTTTGTTGCGATGTTCAACAAATTAAGCGATTGTAATGTTTAAATACAAATTACCTAGATTTGTTCAAAATATGAAAATGTTCAATAAAAAAAAAACTAATTTTTTTTTTATATATATATGAATATTTGCAGGATAAACTATAGGATTTATTACTGATCTCATTCTTAATTTTGTTTTGTTTAATTTTCATTTTTTTTTGTTTCTTTATTGATCTCATTTTTAATTCTGTTTTGTTTCATTTTCAATTTTTGTGGGTTCTTTATACGTACTTAATTTGCATGCCGAATGGTAAAATATGGTTATACCAAGACTGTGATATACAAGTATCACATGAATGTAAAACATCAGCATATTGTTTACCCATATTTGTGTTTTATTCACAAGATATAACGCCTAATACATATTAAAAACGTATTCTCACTGCACAGTTTCAGAAGAGACAAGCTTCACCTATAACTAGCACTTAGACTAAATCGGACTCCACTCCTTCCCTCAGAAATTAAATGTCAGAATTGCTAAGTGGCTCACTGTAATATCATCTATTATTGCACTGCAGCTTTGGAAAATAGTTCTATTCTTTTGAAGGTTCTAAAACCTTTATAGAATAGATATATTTTTCTTTTCAATCTAAGTAGAAGTATTTGAATACTGCATAAGTTAGGTAGGTACTGGGTCTGAATGGAAATCTCCGTATTTTTAAGAACATTCGCATTCAAATCTCAGTGCCAAACTGTCAAAAATACTTTTAATTTAGCTACATCTGCTACAAGGATCATTTAACGCTCAAATGACGTTGACAGGGGACGTTGTTGGAGGGGCTTGTGGCTAAGTAATAACAGCCGCACGGGTCGATCGATCAGGATAAGCTACGCTTGCTATCGTTGGTTCGTGGATGGGTGACCATCTTAACATACCAAGACCCCTCCGTGCCTCGGAAAGCACATTAAGCCGTTGGTTCCGGCTGTCATTCGTTGACTTTTGACAGTCGTTATGGTTCGTCAGTAGCCCGATAGTCTGACAACCAGTCTTAAAAAGGGGTATCATATTACCTACCCAGTAACTGGGTTGTGAAGGTCAGATAGATAGTCGCTCCATGTAAAATGCTAGTATTCAGCTGCATCCGGTTAGACTGGAAGCCGACCCCAAAATAGTTGGGAAAAGACTTGGCAGATGGTGAGGGGACGTTGTTGGTAAACATTATTTTGTGAAATGTAAGTATTCAAAAACTAGATATATATAGCGCTATTGTGAAGGCCGCGATAACCCGCTGAATGCGGGAAGTACAGAACCGGACGAAATGGAGGTGCTTGGGGGAGGCCTTTGTCCAGCAGTGAACGTCTTTCGGCTGAAATGATGATTTATTTATTTTTATTTATTTATTTATATGGCACTTCAACGACTTACTCACTAAGACATACACAAACAAAAATCACATACAGTTTTAGGAATTGTGAATTTGTCATTTATCGAAGTGCACAGCACTAGCACAGAAATTAATAGTACGTACAAGATATCGTTAGTTGAATTACATATAAGTTATAAAATAAAGTAAAATTAAAATGAGCAATGTTTACAAATACGATCGAAAATACAAAAATATAAAAAAGAAAATGATCATGAAGATATAAACTTGTCAAGTTGGTATGTATGTATAGTGAATACATACTTACTTAAAAAGTTTATTACATTGATTGTCGCTGAGATAATGAATGCTTTTAATAAATATACGGGTTTGGCCTTCTTGTAACAATATCTTGTGTATTATTATGGTCAGCACCTTAAATTACCTACTATTTTAAATTATACCATTAAAGTATTATGTAATTATGTTTAATTTGTTGAGCAGCTTATGTAGCTCACTCATGAAAGCTCTCAGACATGCACGTCATTTCCGGTTGCCTCTACGTTAAATATAAATTAAGTGGCAAATCTAACACCGTCTGAGCTTCAGTTAACTACCCATCCATTCTCAAATTAATTATGTAGTTAGGTCTCAAACATACGTGATGCTAACGTCTACGAATTTGAGGCTTTCAGTCACAACTTAGGAAAGATAATAATTGTTAGATCCAAGGCCTGCTATAGAATAGAATTTTTCTTTATTAAAGTAACCAAGACTCAAAACAAGATTGTTAATAAAACTTACGACTATGTTAGTAAGTACAGACACTAAACAAAAACACAAGAAGTAACGGTTGTTCACCGTTGAGACATCACATGAGAGACGGCACAACAGTGATCCACGTAAACAGAGTCCAGGCGACTCGCAACCATGTTTAAGGCACTGTTGGAGCTGCCCCACACCCTGTGCACCAGCGAAGCGCACCTTTTACGCATTGTTGCGTAAAAGCAATCTACATGCGCATCTGCAAACGTCCCTGACGCACTACAGAAACGGGCCAGCCCCACCAGTATCCTACACGCATTGTTATATGAAATGGTTTAAAAAAATCCGTGGACTTCCCGAGCTAGATCGATTAATCGAACTGTGCGTTTTCTATTAGCCCTTTGTCAAACTTCGCCGTAAATGGCATAAACCGTTTTTTTTCCCACAAAAAGTCAATCAATCCACCTAGCCTTTTCCCAACTATGTTGGGATCGTCTTCCAGTATAACCGGATGCAGCTGAATATCAGTATTTTACATGGAGCGACTGCTTAATTATATGACCTCCACAACCCAGGTACTGGTAACACGATACCCCTTGGTAAGACTGCCGTGGTCGTCAGAATTTTGGGCTTTTGACTACGCGTAAATTTAAAGGGGATGCGTTAAGGTAGCCCGCGAAATTCAAATTTTCTTACGTTTTTGCAAATCGGAAGGTCAATGTCAGGTTGTATGTTGATTAAAATATGATTTGCGTAAAATAAATAATTATAGCATTACACCATTACAGCGCGCAATAGTGAGTAATGCGCGATTAGAATCAGCAATACAACTCCTTGAGATGGAATTGGCCTTAAATAATAATTTATTTAAAAAGGTAAGGTACATACAGTCTGTTACAATAAATATAATAACTTTACAATTTAGGGAAAAATCATAAGGAGAGTTACAACAGAATTGAATCTGGCTAGCTATGAACTTAGAGAGTTCATTGATGATTTTTATGATTATAATTCTATAATTATTTGTTACGGCCGCGAATCATATTTAGATCGACACACAACCTGATACTGACCTGCAAACTGAGAAAACGTAAGAAAATTTGAATTTATATGCTACCCCGACGCTTTCGCCTTAAACAAAAAGTAACAAAAATATTATTTTAAACACCCTATTGCCTACAAACGACTTCTGCAACAAGTAATATAACAACACAACTATTACATTTAACAACTCGCAGGCAACTCGAAATACTTTTACAACAATTTTTAAAATAACGTGAACAGTATCGAATTCAATTGCCGACTGCTGATACGAAATCAATGTGCTATTTATTTAAATTGTACATTTTTCCATTTAACAATTCGCTTAATGATGGTCATGGAAAGAAATCGGAAACCTCCTCAGTAATGGTTTGGGAGCTGATAAATCGAGTAGGGCGGGACAGTGATCGCTCGTAAAACTTTTAACGACGCACCAAATTGCTACCTATTACATCGTGTTTCATTCTCAAGCTATTCAATAAATTATACGGTATGACTGGAAGATTAGCCGCGATGGTGCGCGGTATTTATTTAATACTTCAACTTTTATACGCGTCAAAAAGCCAAATCCAAATACAGAGATTGTATACGGTTGGAAAGGGCTTCTCAAGACTAATTGAATGGTACCAATAAAACACCACGTGATCGAGTCAAGCAGTGCCGGGAACGTAAAAGAATGAATGCGGCCGAGCGGATTAACCCCGTTACGTACTGTATTCACGTACAACACACGGCCGTGTCCATGACACAGACACACCCCTTTATTTTTGGTTCTAGGACATGCCGCGGCCGGTTTCCTCATTATGTGTTTCGTCACCGTTGTGAGAGCAGTGGTAATGAAATACTTTACACAAAGTAAAGTATCGATCTGGGTTCGAACCTACGACAACTCGTAAGCGGCGACTGTTACCACTAGGCCACCACTGCTTTCCTGGTTTAATTTGTATCATTTTAACTTTGAAACCGACTGTGGTCTTCATATACTTATGTACACAATAATAAAAATACTTATGATCGTAGCTCAAAGAAAATTCGGACGAAAATGAAATGCTCTTAACGAATTTAGCCAAAATAATATATTTTTTAGATTAGTTATTTAATTTTATTTTAAAAAATACTGCCACAGTGCTCCGATCCCAACAAGAGATACCGTACTAATAAAATTACGAACTTTCAATTTACTTAAACTGACGAATAAAAGTTGGTATACTATTTCTTTATATCTCGAAAGTAAGTAATTTTCCTCGAATTCGCCCGAAACCAATTTCCGAATGATTCGACTTTCGGCACTTTTACGTTTCCCTGCTCTCTCCCGGTAAAGCGTGAAGTTTTATACCTCCAAACCTCTTCAAAAGTGACGTTATACTTTCTTTAAAATTAAACTACTTAGCTTCATCTTTTAATATCACGTAAAACGTGATTCAGTGATTTTGAGATTTATATTCTCTTTGCACTTAATACCGAAGTTATGACGCATCATCATTCTTACTGAAATCTTAAAATAAGTTTTATCCGTTCTTAAAAATATTGGTAATTTTGAAAGCTATAAACTTGATTCAACCGTCACGAACTAAAATTAAAAACTTAGTGAAGTAATTGCTATAAAATGCACTTTGTGAAAAGAGAATAATAAAAAAAAAAGTGTGGGGTCGGGGGACCCCCGGTAGGAACGAAGTTCAATACAAGATGGCGGCTGCAAAACTTTTCAAATTTTTATGAAAATTTAACAAACATTGCAGCCGCCATCTTGGTTTTTCGTTTTGATTCCTTACTATCGGCTTCAGCACCTTTGAAAACCATGAAAACTATCGCTCTCTCTCTCTGTCTCCTATTATAATTATGTAATAAAAAGTCGCATGGGACATAACGCTTTTTCGTTACGTGACTTTCTCTACCAGTTTACTCCTCCCGTAAGCTGCGTTAAACAACTTCGTTCCAAAACCAGACGAAGCTCTGTATTAGAATCAAAACAATCCAAAACAAAAAATATGCATCATCTATCTATAGGTACATACATGCATATATCAACTGCGTTGTTTCTAAAACAAAAGACGGCCACTTTTACGGAATAGTTTAAAGCTTATTTTGCACCAGAGCGGCGCAATGTGTTGTTCTCCTAGGCGGGCTAAAGAGAACATTCAGGCAATTTGTTTGTTTGCGTCGGGAAACTAAGAGATTGTCTTAAAACATCCCCAGTTTCCTTGTTTTACATCTCATTTGCTCACAAACCGGCCAATGTTTGTTTTCCAAGATGGGTTAAATGAAACTATGAGAATTAATGAAGCAATTTGAATTGTATATTGGCGGCGACGTTTTCGTTTTAATGTTTTTCGTACTGATTTAAGAAAATTGGGAACGAATTTCGTAGAAATTAGTCTGTGAGGCCATGTAAGCTTTTGGAATCAGCTTTTATGAATGTTAAACGAAGGTTGTATTTTCGACTAGTGCGAAATCTCAATTAAACTTGACTTACAGTACGTAGGTACATAATAAAAATATATATCCTTTATATTCACATTATAATGGTAAAAAATCATACTAAGATTCTGATTTCTGAGCCGGAGGCGAGGTTCAACAAATTACAGATTTTTTTACAGTATACAAACCTAATATTATTATCTAATATTACATCCCATTAGGCTAGGCACACAGCTGCGTCATTGACTGATCATGCACCAGTCTACGTTATTTTTTATAAAAAAAAAATCATAATCAGCCTATAATGTTCCCACTGCTGGGATACAGGCCTCCGCTCTTCGGGCTATAACCTACCACGCGGGCCCAGCATTGCTGGCCCAGCGTTATCACTTATCAGTCTCGACTTATGAGTTAGTAGAAAAATAAGACGTGGTAACTATACACAATAATCTAGTCTACCAACGCAGTAAAATTAAAAAAAAAACATATACCACGACGAAAAAGGAATTTCAAGCGACCAAATAACAAAGAAGTGTCCTCTCACGAGATCACCACGTGTACAAACTCAAGTTCTCTTTAATTCAATCTACTGTCAGCTTATTGAAGGATAACATAAAGCTGACATTTTTACTTTATTTCCTTCATTGAAACAACGACGAAATTATAAACAAACATATTAAACCTTGCTACTTACAATATTATGTTAAGTTGTGCGTACCAAAGAGTCTTATGCTTCAATAACAAAAACCGCATGGGTCAGGTGGCCCATAGAAATGCTCTCGCCTGTTTTCTTTCAGGTTAATGACCATAAAGCAATGATTTTTAACAGAATAATAAATATTAACTACTTTTATGTCCCTATGTTTTCCTTTGTTGATAATACATATTTTTATAATCACTAGAATCCCTCAAAAAATTGCTCAAAATTGCCGATTAAAACCGCTGTGAACAGAGGCCCAGTGTACAAATTTCACAATAATGAAAAAAGAAAAACATACGGACACACTACGTATCCTTCTTAATCAGTTTATGAAATTTTTTTAAATTGGTTCAATATTGGAGGAGGAAATAGGCGAGAGCCAAACCTAGAATTATGATTTTACTTAGGCTTTTTCAAAAGTCTCTCCGACCGTATTTCCTCCTAAGCTACGCTTGCCGCGGTCGGCAGATGGGTGATCATCCATTACTTATTGGTTCCGGTTGTCATTCGAAGATCTTTGACAGTCGTTACGGGTAGTCCGAAGGTCAAACGTCTGACAACCAGTCTTACCAAAGGGTATCATGTTACCCAATAACTGGGTTATGGACGTGGAACAGGCAGTCACTGCATGTAAAATGCTGGTGCCTAGCTGTATCAGGTTAGGCTGGAAGCAGACCCCAACAGAGTCGGGAAAAGGCTGGGCTGATTGATTTTTTACGTTCATAGACAACAAAAGTAGATGGATATATCTCTAAGATGGTAAAACTACCTAATACAAAATGCAATGATAACTAAACAGTTTACAGAAGCCTTAGTTAATTCTATCTGTGAATTCTATCTGTAGGAATTTTAGTTACTTTACACCGCAATAGCAGGCACGCATCAAAAACTAAACGAAGCCAAAAAATAACTCCTCAAACGATTCACTAAAATAAAAAAGAAAATAGATTCATTTAGCACAGACTAAATACAGATCTCTCAAAATATCGATCGCTCAAAGGCACACAACAAAACCTACAATAAAAAAAAAATATGTATCCAACGAAACAAACTTATAACAGAAACAAGCGATTACTTTTTATCTATAGTAAATGATTCAACGGAAAACACAGTATGTTGATAAAACAAAACAGTAGGATAACATCCTGATAAGTTGGTATCGAGTCCAACACTAATTAGTGTTTCCGAGCAGTCCGGAAAAGTTTGTTAATAAAACTGGTCTCAACTATTAATTGCCGCCATTCGAGTGTTGCTGACGGGTTAGCTCGATCAATTTTGGTTATAATGAGCACCAACGGAATTGTAACCTACTGTAATTACCGATTTCTTGACTATTTATCGTATTGAGTTTATTTCGTGTGCAGCCGTGGAAAAGGTTCGTTGGTAGTTTGAATTTTGCTTTTAACTTAAGGCGACTACATGACCTAAAGCACGGTCACTGTCGGACTGCATAGAAAAGAAAGAGAAGCGCGATGACACAACGCTGGTAATTTAATGCAAAATATGAAGCAATTATCTATTTACAAAATCTAGTTAATAATAAATAATCCATCACTGAATGCAGTCTGGCATTAGAAATTTAATAGTATATTTTTAATAATAATTAAAATTGTTAATGAAGGGATAAACTGCTTTTTAATACAATTAAGAGGTGTATTTGAAGATTTTTTTGATGCATTAATGTATGTTTAATTATGATTTGAGTTTCATCACTGTATTAAAATAAGACTTGAAAATATCATTTTTTTTGTCTTAATTATTTACGGTTTAAGAGATACACTGCTTTAAAAAACCAAATTTTTGACCGTTTTCAAGAAATCTCCGCCTATCTGTTTCTGCTAGCTCAGTTTAATCGCTAAGGTTAATTCATGCTTCGCGAGTTCGCGGTATTCATCGCTCACATTCGTTTTACTGTAGGAGATACTCTAGAACTCATGCTGGATAAAAAGTTTATAGAAAAAAAGGGCTACCCGAGTTGCGGCTCTGATCAGCAAGACTCTCCCGTTTATGTCATACTACGAATGATGCAAAACCAAACAGCTTCTGAGAGGCACAAATTTCAAGTCGTTTGTGATACTAGACCCGAGATATTCTTCGAAGAATTTGTGGTCAAAGACCATCGTATACCCTTCGACATTTCTGCGAAAGATAAATGAAGTCCTCTAGACCGTATTTCGGCCACGGCGGCCAATATCAACGGAGACTAGCCTTCGGCGTGGGAGATATTATAGTGCACAAGCGTGCGCGCAGACACAGGTGCACTCCTCTTTCTTCCCTCACTCTCATAGTCCGATGGGACGGCAATCCGACTCGACCGGAGAGAGATCAGGTGCAGGACCAACGGCTTAACGTGCTTTCCGAGGCCTGGGCCACACCGCCAACTTCCAAACTCCGGGTTGTTACTAGGAAATTGCTAGTGGAAAAACTCAATAACACTTTGCCGGACCCGGGAATCGAACCCAGGACCCCACGCTCAGCAGTCGCGCTTGCGACCACGAGACCAACGGGGCAGTTATTATGGGGCGGGATACTATGGACTAAGCGAAAAGTGAAGTAAATTATTTGATCTATGTATTTATTTAGCCCGTAACGTCCCACTGCTGGGCAAAGGCTATCCACCTATTCAATCTTCGTAGTCCCTCAAAAGAGTTGTAAACAAAAATAACACTCCACTGAATTTCTATTAAAATTGTTTGATCGAAAGTTACAATCTGAGCTGAGTACGATTAAAAATATCGAAAACAACACAAAGCCTTAAATCTGTATAACACGTCAAAAAGTTTACATTCGATTTAGAAATTCTAACACAAAATGAAGCCCACAAAAATAACATTGTGTCTATTTGTTTGCCTAAACCAAATTGTCGCACAACTTGAAATACGACGACGTTTACTTGGTGAGATTCCACCGCTGAGTAACGGGGATATCACGTAAATGAGTTAGAAAGAGTTATTCGACTTAGGGTAGGTAATTTCCTACGTTCGACGTATATGGTGCGTGAAGCATCACACGGGGAACTTACTTCGCGTCACAAATCGGCCTTCATTTTCTTTTTTGTCCTTTCAAAATATAAATGACGTGAATGTCTCACTGAATTATTTTTTTATTACACGGTGATCGTGTTAAGAATGAAAAGTGCTACGGTGCTACGGCGTAGCTGACGTCGGTGCTACGCCAGCTACGCTGTTGTAGCAGATAATTAATCCGCTCGTGTCGATTTATTTAGCTTGCAGGAGGTTGATATAAGCATACCGTTATTTATCGAAACGGTAATTTTAACAAGCAAACAATCTTCACACTCTTGGAAGTATGTTATCAGTGTTACCGTGTTCCGGACGATATACATAAACTTCGACCAGATCTTCAGATCATGGAAATAAGCATTTTTCATTATGGACACATTAATGAATTCTTATTTTTTGTTAATATTCATACAAATAAAATACCTTGACGTAAACCACCCGACCATTTTATACGAATAGGCAACGACGTATTTTCATTCATAAGATTTGGCGGGCTGAAACTTATCAAAAATAAGTTAAGACCCTTTCTTACTGCATAGCTCAAATAAATTTCATTAAATGATATTACAAATATCTTTGTAACGAAGCCTTTTTAAGTACTACTTCCTTTGTTAGATTTAATTTTTAAAAGCTAGAGAAGCGTTTGACAAAGTTTATGGCTAACGTGAAGAACACGGTGTATAATATGAAATTCCGTTTAGTTAGCAGGATAGTTAAGTTATATCACCTCAAACTTAATACGTTACTATATTTTCTTACCCATTAACTATCTCCTATATTACCACAGTTAACTCAAGTCGTGATGCTGACGAGCAGCTGATGCGTCTATGTTTTGTCGTTTACTGGCAGATCAGCGTAAAAGCGTGCATGAACTCGCTCGCTCGCATAACTTTTGCGCTCGCAAAACCAACACGCGTTGTTTCCATGCAGTGTTTATTAATGTTTTAAAATATTTGTACAACTAAAACGTGAAGCTATTATGTGCTAGGGATGTAACATGGCTTTTCGGCTGTGAGATGAAGGAGCTTTTAAAACTGACTTCGTTTTATAACCAAATGCGGCGAAAGTTTTTCTATTTATGATTCTGACTGTGAGTCACAGTGTATGCAAACAAAAAAAACTGGTTTTGTAGTTTGACAGGAGTTTTATGTAATACTAGCTGCGCCCCGCGGTTTCATCTGCATAAGTCTCGATCCCGTGGGATTATTGGTATAAAAAGTGTCTTATGTGCCAATCCAGGTCATGGTCTACCCATGTGCCAAATTAGTGTGAGCCGTTTTAGTGTGAAAGCGTAACAAACAACCATACGAAAAATTCTTCAATTCTTTTCTCTTTATAAAATTAGCTTAGATATTAGTTCAGACAGGGCTAAGTCAACACGTTCTCTTTTGGGTAAAAAAACAAATATATTTTATGGGGTCACTTCTCTTTTCCAACCATACCCAATAACGCAACCCACGACTCTTATTTCCCTTCAGAAAATCAGTACCATCCCTACCTACTTTTGTTTCATATACGAAACACAAGTACAGTCAACAAAAGAGTTATTATTGTAGGAAAAATATTCATCTTTCCTCTACATAATATTGCTAATATTCATTTAAGATACACCTAAAAGTGAAATATAAAAGACTTGCTTGTTTATCAAACCCAAAACATTGTGTAATTACTTTCTCAAGTCTTGACTTAAGCGACACAATTTATAAACTACTAGCTGCGTCCCGCGGTTTCACCCGCATAAGTCTCGATCCCGTGAGAATATCGGGATAAAAAGTATCGTATGTCCTTTCCCGGGACTCAAACTATCTCTATACCAAATTTCATCTAAATCATTTCAGCGGCTTAGGCGTGAAAAGGTAACATACAGACAGACAGACAGACAGACAGATTTACTTTCGAATTTATAATATTAGTATGGATTAGCTTTAGTTTTGCTCCCGCGCCTTCGCCCGCGTTGATGTCGGTGGAAGTGATCCCATGGGAACGTACTACCGGGATAAAAAGTATCCTATGTTCTTACTCAGGTAATGGTCTATCCGTGTGCCAGTCGAATCCAAATTCCTTCAGCTAGTAAGGCGTGGAAAGGTAAGAGAGCTTGACAGACAGATATACTTTCGCATTTATAATGCCAGTATGGAAAGGAAATTATTTGGCTTCGTATGGGCATGTGTTGCGGAGGGATGAAACGCATGTTACTAAAAGAGTGATGAATATAAATGTTGATAGTTGGAGAGGAAGGCAAAAAAGATGAATGGATTGTGTGAGGAATGATATGAAAGAAAAGGGAGTGAATGATAATGTGACGGTTGACAAGGGAGAATGGAAGAAGAAAACGTGTTGCGCCGACCCCAAGTAACATGGGACAAGCGCAGGAAGACGATGATGGATATGGATTGCTCCGTTACCCCGGAGGGTCCCAAAGAAGATCAATAAGTTAAAATTGTTACCAAGTCAACTGCCTGTACACTTATCTCATTGTTCGACTGTACACTACAAGTAGAAGCTCTCGCAATCGCAGTTCCAGATACCTTCCTGCTTTACAATGTCGTAAAACAATGTGACGCGTTTCCGGGTCAACTTATTGTTTTCGCTTAGTCCGAAATGTTTGTGCTCATTGCAAATATTTCTAACTACACAGCTGTGCTCAAAGTGCTGGCTTTACTAAATTATCTCTTGAATAATTATGTATTTGTGTTTACTTTAGTCGGTATTGGGATGGATAGAAGCAGCGGCGATAAGTAGCTGTCTTAATTAGAGATTGGCAAAAATTGTTACAAGGTCTCAAAAAATCAACAAGTTCCACACAAAGATAATACGAATGTCTTAATTCACTACTGGGCAATAAACATGATACAAAATATGTGGTTTGACTTACATGGATTCATATAGAACAAACCCAAAAGCCCAATACGTATTTCGACTATTTTCCAGCAAATTACATTCTATTATTGCGAGTTGATGTAGTCAGAAAATAAGTTGTTGGCTACAATCAACAGCCGGTCGATTCTTTAAAAATCTCACCGTGAAAACTTGCGTGAAGTGAGCTGTCAGTGTCATCCCACTGATGCTAGGGATTGACCAAGCAAACATTTACAATCATAATCGAGATTTTAATAATAGATTTTATGCTAATTCTATTGATCATTTTATATAATTTCAAAGCTAGTATTTTAGTGGTCAAAACATTAATATTATTATTATTTATTTATTTATATATACTTTATTGTACACCACAAAAATAATAATAATAATTACAATCATTAATACATCTTTTTAAGTTAGATTTCTATCGTTAAGAACAAATCTCATATGGAAAAGTGTTTATGGTAGAAATCTAACATAAGGAGATATATTAATGATTCTAATGACTATGATTCTGTAAATACATGTCTATTATAGTCGCAAATCACATTTTGATCAAGATACAACCTGACACTGATCTGCAAATTGCAAAAAACGTAAGAAAATTTAAATTTCGCGGTCTGCCATGTCACATTCACCTTAACCGGTCAAGCGGCGCGCGTCGCCCATGATTGGCGAGTGGCGACGAAACCGTAGCCAATGAGCGACGCGCGCGAAGTGATGTTGCCATGGTTACCGTGGAGTGAAATATGGAACATTCCGAATCGCACTGTAATCGATTACAACGTGCTTACACTTTGACCCCAATTATTCTGTATGGTATAAATTACCTATTATTCCCCGCATAATCTTACCATGCCGTACGGTTGTCAAGAGTGGTATTTTGACAGTTCAAACCGGTTTCGTTAAACTAACGTGGCATTTTCGAAATTGTGCTTCCGGCTACAGTCGCCACCTTACCAAAGGATAAGAAATTCGTGGTGTAAAAAAACAAACAAATAAATACTATAATCTAACCGTGAATAAATAATCAAGTGAAATAGTTTTGACTCTCAGCTGCCATAGTGGTGATTTATCTAAATGGGAACGCAAATTATTTATGTGAGAGTTGTGGGCGATGATGGCCTAATTCGGAATGATCCATATTTCACGCAGCGCACTGCGCATGCGTGTCGTCGTAGTCGTTAGTAATTTAGTATCAAGTGAACTTTTTTTTTGCTTTCATGCCATTGACGACCATGTACAACTCGTTTATAGAGAGTAGTATATTCCTTGGTGTAGAATGTACATAAGCCTGTACGTATTCGAGTACAGTGACAATAATTAGTTCCTAATTATTTAATGCTGTTAGAGATTTTAATGTCTAAATCCAACTGTTTTTGTACATCGAAAAAGTCAATTTAGTCAGCCTACATTTCAGACAATATAATATAATATAAGAAATCGTGCTAAGCAAGTATTCAGTGATTGGTGTAATGTTCGTTTTCATAAGTACATAATACGTAAAAGCACATATAGGTTTTTTTTTATATCATCTCTAGATAAACTACACGTACAATATACAAACCTTATACCATAAATATTTAGGCATATTATTAATCTAGTGACGATTGCTGTTAGGACACACAAATTGCATTATTCATGTATACGCATGTTTTGGGCTGTCTAATTTTAGTTTTGCTGTATACTGTTTACACACTGTGTCTACGTTTCTCAGCCAACTCTCCTGTCGCAGATCTGCTGAAAGAAATTACTAAGTAAATGATGAAAGCAGTTCCTCTATCTTTATGTAGTTTACTTTATTATGTATTTACTGTGTATATAAATAAATATATTACATTTTTTAATTAGTATCACATTAAAAAAAATTGCTAATACATTTTTTCTACTGAGTCGGCTGCTTCCTGAGATGCAACTTCTTAATGCCGGGAACGGAGGGACATTGGATGTGTGTCGGCTGCACCCCCACTGCAAAAAGCTGGAAATAATGGTAATAATTTGTTACTAAGTATTTGATTTATTTAATTCCTACACATCAGCACATCTGCAGCTAATGTATTTACTTTCAATAAGAATAGCGGTATGATTTATTAAGAACAGCGTCTGATCAAATAAAATCAATTGAATGGGCCAATATTATTACTATATATTTAGAGCACAACGAGTTTCTACATTTCTTAATTCCATGCTCCGTGCCTGTCTGTGTCCCAATTTATTTGTTCCCTATTGTGTTTATCAAAAATAGTGTGTGAAATAATGAATACTTGCCTCAGACCGCCACGCATGACACAGCCGGGAGCGATGTGATCAAATCAAATAGAGGCAGTGTTCTTTTATTGTCTTCTGTCCCTTTAATGACTTAGCAACTGCAGGGTCGATAAGGCTCATCTGCTGAAAGGTAGAATATATCAGATTAATAAAATTCACTTGCTTTTGTGTGCCTATACTTTTGTGTTTTTATTTTAAGTTATCCTATGTTGTCCCACAGCTGGGCACGGTCTCCCCCATACTTTTCCAGTTTTCCTTATGTTGTGCCTTCTTCGGCCAATTGGTCAGGAACGTGTCAGTGACGACGCCCGCCTTGTCTTCAGGCAACCTTTGTCATATTGAGTTGTTTCTAATTAAAAACGTGTTACTAGGATACTACATAAACCTTTATTGACTGATAACTACCTATATCTTGTAAAAATATACCACTATAATTGTAAAATCATAAGGTTTTCTTGAAGTACTTACGTAAAATTTTGTTTGACCAAAAAAAAAGGTTTATCGATTGATTGTGATGTTATTTCGTGCAAATATTATCTACAAGGACGTATAATATGTTATAAACGAATATTCATCCACTTAACGTCGATTTTACACAAAAACTATTAAAATAAACAACGTAGCATCATAAAATCATAACAAAACAGCACGCACTGCAGCTGCCATTAAGAATCGTAAAGTCTATTTTTAACTTTTTTTTTCCAATATTGCCAACCCATATTTTTCGTTTTGAATCATTTAGTCGATTAGTTTATCTACCGGACCATAGACTCAAACTGTTGCACAGGATATTAGACCTTAATTTACAGTAATAATAGAGGTTGAAGCCGCGTGAATCGGGTGTCACCGATCGGTGACCGTGGGGCCTGACGGGTGCGCGCCGGTCGTCACCGATCGGTGACCGCGTAAATCTAGCGGTTTGTAATGTAATGATGCAAGCATTTTATTTTTCAACACTTGTTTAAAAAAAAACGCCATAAGACATTAAAATAATTACCCTCTTTCAGCCTATAAAGCTCAGAAAGCTGTTTAAATTTTCAATTATTTTAGTACCAAGCCCCATACATCTATTGAACGTCTCTTTTATCAAAAAATTTTTGACAACACTGTTGGTTCTTTGTTTGAATTTAGTACTTAGGTCAGTGGGTCGTCATACTTTGAATTTTAAGTATTCTGTGATTAAAGTTTGTCAGTGACTTTTCTATTTATCGATAGAAAAAAATGACTAACTAATATTCATCATCTGTGGTGAACATGTGCTGTCTACTGCTGTCTATGGGGCTTTCCGATACAAAATAAACTTTTTGTCTGCACTCTGCACTTCTGCAGTTTCAAAATAAATAATTGTAAATAAACAAATGAAAGTTTTATCTTAGTACCTACTTTGAATTAGTTTTTCAGTGACAATGGCTAGCACGATATTATAATGGTGAATGTGATAGTAATATGACATAATGTTGGCATGTACCTATTGGTGAAAGTTTTTCTAATTTAAAAATGAATTCCTCTACCTAGGTACTCCACAGTTCCTGTGTTACTGTTCATAATTAGGTATATGAATTAGATGATCAGTCAGGTGGTTAGCTATGCAAGGACGAGTGGTGGTCTGTCAGGTATGCCAAAATAGTACCGACTTGATGATAATAATATGTAACTAATGTAAAAGACGTAGGCATGTCACAGACGTGTGTCAATCAGTAACAAAGGTTGCCTGAAGACAAGGCGGGTGTCGTCACTGACACGTTCCTGACCAATTGGCCGAAGAAGGCACAACATAAGGAAAACTGGAAAAGTATGGGGGAGACCGTGCCCAGCTGTGGGACAACATAGGATAACTTAAAATAAAAACACAAAAGTATAGGCACACAAAAGCAAGTGAATTTTATTAATCTGATATATTCTACCTTTCAGCAGATGAGCCTTATCGACCCTGCAGTTGCTAAGTCATTAAAGGGACAGAAGACAATAAAAGAACACTGCCTCTATTTGATTTGATCACATCGCTCCCGGCTGTGTCATGCGTGGCGGTCTGAGGCAAGTATTCATTATTTAACACACTATTTTTGATAAACACAATAGGGAACAAATAAATTGGGACACAGACAGGCACGGAGCATGGAATTAAGAAATGTAGAAACTCGTTGTGCTCTAAATATATAGTAATAATATTGGCCCATTCAATTGATTTTATTTGATCAGACGCTGTTCTTAATAAATCATACCGCTATTCTTATTGAAAGTAAATACATTAGCTGCAGATGTGCTGATGTGTAGGAATTAAATAAATCAAATACTTAGTAACAAATTATTACCATTATTTCCAGCTTTTTGCAGTGGGGGTGCAGCCGACACACATCCAATGTCCCTCCGTTCCCGGCATTAAGAAGTTGCACCTCAGGAAGCAGCCGACTCAGTAGAAAAAATGTATTACCTAGCAATTTTTTTTAATGTGATACAAATTAAAAAATGTAATATATTTATTTATGTACACACTAAATACATAATAAAGTAAACTACATAAAGATAGAGGAACTGCTTTCATCATTTACTTAGTAATTTCTTTCAGCAGATCTGCGACAGGAGAGTTGGCTGAGAAACGTAGACACAGTGTGTAAACAGTATACAGCAAAACTAAAATTAGACAGCCCAAAACATGCATATACATGAATAATGCAATTTGTGTGTCCTAACAGCAATCGTCACTAGATTAATAATATGCCTAAATATTTATGGCATTTATGGTATTTACCTAGAGATGATATAAAAAAAACCTATATGTGCTTTTACGTATTATGTACTTATGTATACGAACATTACACCAATCACTGAATAGGTACTTGCTTTGCACAATTTCTTATGTTATATCTTAAATGTAGGCTGACTAAATTTACTTTTTCGATGTACAAAAACAGTTGGATTTATGGTCGGTTTCTGAGGTTTTTAAACGGAGTTTATCCATTCGATAGTGATTATTGGTTCGATATCGTGTTTCTGAACACGTCATTAAGGAAGAATTTAGCTTAAAAGTCGAGTGAATTATTATCGAGGGTTTATCTGAGAACCTCAAAACCGAGCATAAGGAAGGAATTCGCTTAAATAGATAATTATGTCGAATCAACAACTATTGAAAGTTTAAACTCCGTTTAAGAATTCTTCAGAAACCGGGCATTAGACAATAAAATCTCTAACAGCATTAAATAATTAGGAACTAATTATTGTCACTGTACTCGAATACGTACAGGCTTATGTACATTCTACATCAAGGAATATACTACTCTCTATAAACGAGTTGTACATGGTCGTCAATGGCATGAAAGCAAAAAAAAAGTTCACTTGATACTAACGACTACGACGCTTGACACGCATGCACGCATGCGCAGTGCGCTGCGTGATATATGGATCATTCCGAATTAGGCCATCATCGCCCACAACTCTCACATAAATAATTTGCGTTCCCATTTAGATAAATCACCACTATGGCAGCTGAGAGTCAAAACTATTTCACTTGATTATTTACTCACGGTTAGATTATAGTATTTATTTGTTTGTTTTTTTACACCACGAATTTCTTATCCTTTGGTAAGGTGGCGACTGTAGCCGGAAACACAATTTCGAAAATGCCATGTTAGTTTAACGAAACCGGTTTGAACTGTCAAAATACCACTCTTGACAACCGTACGGCATGGTAAGATTATGCGGGGAATAATAGGTAATTTATACCATACAGAATAATTGGGGTCAAAGTGTAAGCACGTTGTAATCGATTACAGTGCGATTCGGAATGTTCCATATTTCACTCCACGGTAACCATGGCAACATCACTTCGCGCGCGTCGCTCATTGGCTACGGTTTCGTCGCCACTCGCCAATCATGGGCGACGCGCGCCGCTTGACCGTGCATGAAAAATACGGATCTTAGTTATTTAGTATCTATCTACAATAATGTTATATTTGCACGCGTTACAGGTTAAATAAGTAGTCTGTAACTAGTTAATACAAAATCTGGTTAATTGTTGAAAACAAAATGCACACAACTGACTTTTTAAATGTACAAACACGGTTGGATTTAGACATAATATCTAAAAGCGTTGAAATAAATAGGAACTAATTTCTGAACTCGATTACGAACAGGCTTACGACCATGGTCGTCAATTATAGAAATAAATAAATAAAAACTGAATTTAATATTAATGACAGCGCCTAACGCGCAAGCACTTCACGCAATCCACATCAAAATAATCTACAATGTGATAATGACAGTGACCAACGCGCAAGCGCGGCGTGAAGTGTTCACTTCACTCGATTCACGACATTAAATGTCGTGAATCGAGTGAAGTGAACACTTCACGCAATCCACATCAAAATAATCTTCTATGTGATAATGACAGTGACTAACGCGCAAGCGCGGCGTGAAGTGTTCACTTCACCCGATTCTCGACATTTAATGTCGTGATTCGGGTGAAGTGAACACTTGCGTGACGCGCTCGCGCCTCAGGCTGTATTGACTAGTCAGTCTAGGAAAAAAAGAAAAAAAAAACAACATTGAGTTTCTGGCTAAGTTTCTGTTTTGCTATTTTATTGTAAAACCCCACGAAATATTAATGTTTTGACCACTAAAATACTAGCTTTGAAAATATATAAAATGATCAATAGACTTAGCATAAAATCTATTATTAAAATCTCGATTATGATTGTAAATGTAGGCTTGGTCAATCCCTAGTATCAGGTGGGATGACACTGATAGCTCACTCCACGCTCACTTCGCCTAACTTTTCACGGTGAGACGGTTACAGAATCGCACAACAGTATAGACGCCAGCATATCAAGCTACCCGAAACTACTTGCGTTCCCATTGAGGGACCACATTTGAATTTTGAGCTTTTGAATGCGTCAGCCTTTAGTAAAAGCTCTCAAACAATTGTAAATTCAGCCTTTAATTTGTAAAAGTAGCCACTCAAAAGTTAAAATCGATTAAAGGTGGTCCCTCAGTCGTGACTGACAGGTATCCCTATCTCAAAACCTAGTTAAAATTTGCAACTGCTATAAATTACTACTCTTAGTAAAAGATTTGTAAAACTAATTTATCTGAATATCAACCCTTCCTGTTCAAGGAATAAAAAAGAACTAGCATGCGGAAGGTGGTCCCTCAACCGATCACCATATGTTCACCTTGAGTGGAGACCACAATGGAATTTGAAATTTACATATGGGTCTAGCGTTAGTAAAAGTACTTGAACGATTGTATATTCAACCTTTAGTTTGTAAAAGAAGCTATTCAAAAGTTACAATCGATTTAAGGTGGTCCCTCAATTGAAACGTTAATCATAAGAAAAATCAATTTACGTAGCTTTCGGAGGTTAAATAGACGAATGCTACAGTCTATCCTTTAGTAGTATTTTTTTACTAAGGATTACTTTTCTAAACAGTATCAAAAAATGTACCGTTTTGTTTCAAATAATAATCAAATTCCTGGGAAGAAATACTAAGATAGAGGTGACCACACAGCAGGATTTTTATTAAGTAAAAACTGGTGAGTGTTTGTTGATATTAATTTTTATTAATATTTGACATCACTTAGCTAAATAAAAACACAAAGAAAATAATGCTTATGATAATAAAAACGAAAAAAAAAAATTTTACCCTGCACTGAAAATGTAACTCTGAACTTTTTAACCGACTTCAAAAAAGGAGGTTCTGTATTCAACCCGTATGTATGTATGTATGTTTGAATGTCCGCGATTTTCTCAAAAACTAAAACCGATTTTGATAATTCTTTTACTAAAGTGATCTACATACTTTCAGGAAGGTTTTAGTATATAATACATTAGGTAATTATTCTTATGTACGAAGTTATATGCATAAATGCAGCATTTCTATGCGAATTTTGATTATTCTTCTAGTCGGTGTCTTCAATTCCTCAGTGCACTAGTGCTTATTGAATTTGTGTGGGGTAGGTACAACTAAAAAGTGAAAAATAAAAACTTTTCGTACAAAAAAAAAAAAAAACAACCGACTTCAGAAAAATACACTACAAAGTGATAAATAACTTCAATTTCGGAAGTCGGTGTCAAAAAATGTAAATGCAGAACCAACGACACCGACTTCCAAAATTAAAGTTATTTATCACTTTGTAGTGTTTTTTTTTTAAGTCGGTTGTTTTTTTTGTAAAAAGG
Source organism: Amphipoea oculea (assembly GCA_945859645.1). Lineage (NCBI taxonomy): Eukaryota > Metazoa > Arthropoda > Insecta > Lepidoptera > Noctuidae > Amphipoea > Amphipoea oculea. The sequence continues at coordinate 12,756,397 of OX243876.1, forward strand.
TTTTTACATCAAACATTACTACTAATAAGACAGTAGCAAAGTGTAGGTATAAAAATTTGTTCGTTTAGAGGACTGTCATCAAATTTAAAGCGTAAGTCGTCGTAAGAACGTATGCTCTCATTAAAGAAGTCGAGACATCTGTAATGGCCGAGCTCACTGGCGCTAGCTCCGGGAATAAATTCAATAGCCACAACTAATTTGTAGAAATTTTGTTTGACTTTGATCGTTCGAAGTATTTCGCTAATCGGTCCTTTAGGTGTGTCGTTTAAATCGAAAGATATAAAATCTGTAAGCTCATATTCCTACGTCACTTGATTATTACACAATGTACATTCTTTAATTTCGTCACGAATTAAAATGGCTTCTTCCAAAATACTAATGCCAAATATTTTAATAAGCTGAATGTTCAAACTGATAAATGTATATCTTTTTAAAATGTTTTCTGTTTGACACCATGCATTGCTATTGCTACACAGTTTGGAGAATTTGACACTAAAAAAAATCTTATTAATAACTTCCTCGAAAACGGTAGATACATTACATTCGCAACTGTAAGTAACGACGTCTCTGATTTTATTCTTTTTATTACAAGCTTGGGAAATTATTTGTGCTCTCAGGATGTAAATATCATCTATCTTGTAATTCTTGTCATTCAAGCCTTTAATATACATTAAAATTATGTCATCATCAACATTAGCCTCAAATATATTATGTAGTTCGAAAATGTACATGTTTGTCAAATTTAAAGCAGTCATGTAGCAGAAATAAAGGAAAAAATCCGAAAACCGTATATTTGTAGTTATATTAAAAAAAAAACCGTGATAAACTATTTACATACGTACAAATTTGTACGGAATACTCGGTGCACGAGTCCGACTTATCCGGATTTTTTTAATTATTTGCGGCTTGAGTTACTAGTCATTGAACCAATGTTTTTTAAGTATGTTCACGTAGGTACGCGACGCGCATATTTTATTTTTATTAAAAATTATTATCAACAGTCACTAGAAAAACCCTGCTGTGTGGTCACCTCTATCTTAGTATTTCTTCCCAGGAATTTGATTATTATTTGAAACAAAACGGTACATTTTTTGATACTGTTTAGAAAAGTAATCCTTAGTAAAAAAATACTACTAAAGGATAGACTGTAGCATTTGTCTATTTAACCTCCGAAAGCTACGTAAATTGATTTTTCTTATGATTAACGTTTCAATTGAGGGACCACCTTAAATCGATTGTAACTTTTGAATAGCTTCTTTTACAAACTAAAGGTTGAATATACAATCGTTCAAGTACTTTTACTAACGCTAGACCCATATGTAAATTTCAAATTCCATTGTGGTCTCCACTCAAGGTGAACATATGGTGATCGGTTGAGGGACCACCTTCCGCATGCTAGTTCTTTTTTATTCCTTGAACAGGAAGGGTTGATATTCAGATAAATTAGTTTTACAAATCTTTTACTAAGAGTAGTAATTTATAGCAGTTGCAAATTTTAACTAGGTTTTGAGATAGGGATACCTGTCAGTCACGACTGAGGGACCACCTTTAATCGATTGTAACTTTTGAGTGGCTACTTTTACAAATTAAAGGCTGAATTTACAATTGTTTGAGAGCTTTTACTAAAGACTGACGCATTCAAAAGCTCAAAATTCAAATGTGGTCCCTCAATGGGAACGCAAGTCCCGAAACTGTCAAATTTTCCCAATCAATTATTTATCAATGGTTTTGAAAATGTATTAAAGAAAGACAGATTGTAGTAGCTTGATGTGCTGGCGTCTATACATTGTCTATTAATCCATTATTTTAGTTTTATTCTATTAAAGCTACAATCTATCGCTGTCAATTAATAAATTGAACCGATGCTAAGGACATACCTATTGTTATAAAACAATATTTCCATGATGACGTAAAAAAATAATTTTGTTTTTGACATGTTTTTACTGTTATTTATTTATTACATAACATAAAATCAATGGATTTTCTTTCGTGCCGTGTCGTGGGTCGTTGTAGTGTTTTTTTTTATGATTTCAGTATATACTCTAAGGTCGAAACTCACACTGCAGTGCATTTACAAAGAAAAGACAATGAGAAAACACAGAAACACAGAGCACGTAGGTACTGGACGTTAAACGCGAAACTCTTGTGAAAATCGACGTACACCCTTTTCTTTACCCGTTTGCTTCTCATTTTAATTCAATTTACTGGATGAAGGAGAAAAAGTAATCTTCAGGGTTGGGTAGGGACGCTACAGAGAGATTGGAAGTCATCGGCGCAGTATTGGGACGAACTCATATACTTTTATGGGGGCGAAAGTTTTTTTATTCGCGGCAGAAGAAAAAAGATTCGCGTTCCGCGCACCCTCCAACATGTGAGCCGCATACTTGAATAACTATGAATACCGAGATGAGGAATGAAAACATTAGTAGTCCGTTTGATTTCATCACGGATCCATCCTATCAGGAGTATCTATAAGGTTTTATTGCTTAAATATTATGGTACTCCATGGTAAAGTGATATATATTTTATTTCGTACCCTCTGTGCCCTATATGCGAATATGTATAATAGTATATCTATATTTGTACTAATAGTAAGCTGAAGTGTTTATTTGTATGTGTATTTGAACGCGCTAATCTCTGGAACTGCCAGTCAGACTTGACAAATTATTTTTGCATGTGATAGCCCAATTCTTGAGGCTATTCTTGGCTATTAATATACGTACAACACGCTAAGACCCTTAGGAGCGGAGAAAAAAGAAAAAAAGTCAGAAGAACGCTAAGCGAAAACGAAGTAATAGCGCGGGCAGGCTTTGCGATGCAACGGGGTGGGTCGAGCGAACAAGAAATTTCACGTGGACGAGGTCGCGGGCAGAAGCTAGTCATAAATAACGGCTCACAATCATATTCCGGGATTTTCGTAGGTGCCTACTCGTTTGGGTATGTTGTAACATTAATAACGTACGGAATCCAGATGACCTTCACACTTTGACAGGCACTCTAGCAACGTGTTATTATTAGTATATGTTGCAGGTTAAATTAGCCGTTTAGTTAACCACCCAGCCTTTTAACTAAACGGCGACCGTTCAACTAATGGCCTGAATGATATTCAATTATTGTTAAGGTTGGAAGTCTGTAACCATCATGCGCGAGCCAAATTGGTCACAGTAACTAAGCCAGGGCACCCCGACCGAATGGGTTAGGTTAGGATAGAACTGTGATCAACCGCGTGCGAGCCGAGAGAGCGCAGCGATGGGAGCACTACTTCCAAAGACCAGGCGGTTAACTAAACTTTAAAGAAACGATGGATGGACTGTGTGAATGGTGATATGGTTAGAAAGGGGGTGACTACCGAGATGACGACTATTACAGAAGTATAAGTATCTATATAAAAATACAATATGTTGCACCGACCCCAACTAAATTGGGATAAGTTCAGGAGAATGAAGATACATTATAACGTCAAGCTTATATCATCTATGGTAATATTATTACCGATTTTCATTAACTTCTTAATCACCGCTAATGAGACACAATTGATTTTCTATTGTAATGGTCCGATATCGGCCCGCGCCGTGACGGAGCGGTTAAATACTTTGCTCTGCCCTGAGAGTCAATGAATACAACATAAAAAAGTACCTACAAGCCATGTCAATACTTCACCAAAATGAAATCAATATCTGAAGTATGTATAATGTTCTTCTGGATCGATTTGTACTTTGATAATACCGTATACCGTTTGATCTGGCATCACAGCACAAAAGCAATAAAAGTACTAAGAGTATCAGATATCAAAAGAATATATGTAGTAACAGTACGATACGTCTATGTCTATGTGTATGTAGATGGTGTACCGTTATCGAGAGTGCACTCTTTCAAGTACCTTAGGCATGTATGATGACGATATTGACAGAGAGTGGAGGGCGCTGTCGGTCAGAGCAAATATGATTGCCCGCAGGTTTAAGCTTCTACGGAGGTTAAAAAAAACACTTTTCAAAGCCTTCTGTTCCTCATTTTACACCTGCAACCTGTGGGTACATTTTACGCGGAGATCGTACAGGGCCATCGCGTGCAGTACAATAATGCTTTCAGGGTGTTGATGGGGCCGCCTCGCTTCTGTAGCGCATCAGGGATGTTTGCGGAATTGCGTGTTGATTGCTTTTATACATTAATGCGTAAAAGATGTGCGTCCTTGGTGCGCAGGGTGCGAGCCAGTTCCAACAGCATCCTGGGAGTTATTGCTGATAGGCTGGACTGCTGTGTTGTGAATCGTTGCTCCAGTATCTCAGCTGGAATGGGGAAACAGTGATTGTTTTCTTGTTTGTGTAATTGTATCGCCAACATAGTTGTTAGTTTATTTTATTGTTACTAATACTATGAGTCTCATGGTTACTCTCAATAAAGAATTTTTTTATTATTATTATATGTGTCTATGTCAATATATCTATTCCAATTCCTGAAAAAAGTTTGGTATCAATCAACCTGCACAAATAGATCAAAATATAAATGTTTGACTCAGCAAATATTCTGATGGAATGAGTGACATCAATATCCTTATCTCAACTGGCATACCATTGAGCAGAATATCATTCAACGAAGCTAAAGTCGTCTTCATACATTCTCCTTGACCTTTACCGCTTAGTAGCGAATTTGAATGCCGAAAAGAAATGTTGTACTATCAGTCATCATCTGCCTAACCTTTTCCCAACTATGTTGAGGTCAGCTTCCAGTCTAACCGGATGCAGCTCAATACCAGTACCTATTTAACTCTTGGTAAGATTGGTTATCAGATTTTCGGGCTTCTCACGACCTGTTACGACTGTCAAAGATCCACGAATGACAACAGTGACTAACGGCTTAACGAGCCTGCCGAGGCACGGAGGGGTCTAGGTATGAAAAGGTGATCACCCATCCAAGGACCAACTGCAGCAAACATAGCTTAACCTGATCGATTGATCCGTGCGACTGTTGTTAAGTACTTAGCCACGAGCCCTTAAATGTTGTACTGTAAGTACAGGGGATTATAGAATAAGTCGGCAAAATGTTGTTCAGTAAAACGTTATTTCTTGCTCTCGTGGTTGCTCCATGCGTTTTCTTATATTTTCGCTTCTGAGGAAAATTTATTTGGGCTTAGAAAGTGAGAGTAATAGTAAACCGGACCCCGAATAACGAATATGCGACACGCGGCACGTAATATATCACGGAGGCAAAACTTTAATCTAACCCCTTCGAAGTTTCTCTACCTAAACGAAACATACCTACGTATGGTTCGGACTCGTTTGTTATTATAACCTCGAAATATTAACATAAGGTACGAGTTATATGTGAGGAATAAAAGCCAAATATAACGTACTGTTTTATTGTGCACATACTTCTAGAATATTCGTCGATTTGCAAGTATTAATACTTGTTTCGTTGTTACGTAAATGCGAGTATTACGCGTATGTCTAAGCATAGGTAAGTCTTCCAGCATTTTATTTATTCATGAACTTATTCCTAACACGCAATGCGTAACATTGAAATGTTCCGTATTTGCATATGTATGTGATACAGAAATCTTAACGATAACAGATTTATCGGGGTTTGCCATCTTGTTTTTATGAGTGCGTGACTTTGTAAATTGTGCACGTTACGACGGAACATCGGTACATATAGATAACTGTGCTGTATAGAATTGATTTATTTCTCTCTATTCATTCATCATCATCATCATTTCAGCCGAAAGACGTCCACTGCTGGACATAGGCCTCCTCAAAGCAACTCCACTTCGACCGGTTTTCTGCTTCTTGCATCCAACGGGTTCCTGCGGCCTTCACAAGGTTGACGGTCCACCTTTTGGGAGGTCTTCCAGCGCTACGTATTCCGGTACGCGGTCGTCACTCCAGAACCTTTCGGCCCCATCGGCCACCTGTTCTGCGAGCAATGTACCCTGCCCACTGCCACTATGTTTGGCAATTCTTCGGGCTATGTCTTGTTTGAGAGAATTGTTCATAAATACAGACCCAGATATATTTATTATTCAATATCCGTTTAACTTGGCCTCAAACTAACTGCAGAAAAACACATAATATCATGTTCTTTGTACGTTGCTAGCCCATAATACGTCTTAAGAGAGTCGTTAAAGTAACAGAGCGTTTTATTTCTTTGAACACACTCTTCAAGAAATACAATAAAATATAAGCGAACTACGTACGGACTTCTGTGAGCAAAAGAGATGTCTATTCAAGCAAAAACATACTTTATGTACGTTTTATATGGTTCAGCTTGTTGAGTCTTAATAAGCAATCGTCGTTTGCCTAATTATGCGTTGTAATTTAGAAGTTATTTATAATTATTCATAACTAAGAAATATAAGTTAAGTAATTTTTTTTTCTTCTACATTTTACTCATGCAAGAACTAAAAAAAAACTATTAATTAATAAATCTACGTATTTTGTGCATGAAACAAGGCGAACACGGAGTACGTCGAACGCACCACCTGAAACGATAAGCAATCAATTAAAATAATTGTCCAATGACCAGAAATAATCAATTAAATTTACATAGGTTTTGCGCATTTCACTCAACACATACACAGTACTGTTGGAATTTTAAGGCTTAATGCGATTATCGATTAATGAGTCTTTTGTATCCACTCGGTATGTTAAAATGAAAACAGTAATCCTATAGTCGAATGCGGATAAAATATATTCAGTTTAAAATAATTATCAGATTGCAAAAGTTCCCTACTGCCATGCTAGCCATACTAGCTGCCTCCCTGGTCAACTGGTTGCAAGCGTTACTGCGATTGGGGTTTGATTCCCGGGTCGGGAAAAGTGTTATTGGGTTTTCCATCTGGAATTTCTCAGTAGCAGCTCGGAGTCAATACACTATAGTACTATACAATACGCTCGCCCCCTATTACATGGGACTTAAACATGATTAACTGTGGTTGTTCTTATAGGTACCTACCTAACCCTGCTGGGAATTCAGGCGTGATATTACATACGTTATGAAATACTAGCTGTCCCCTATGACTTCGTTCGCATTAAACTAATGACCTTCGAGTCATACAATGCTACGCAATGCTGCAATGATTTAAGGGGGGAGGGGGTCCAAACAAGTCTTATTTTTTCTTACTTGGCAGGGGTCTAGCCTGTTCTTGCGTAAGATCACAAAAGTAAGCAAACATTTTTTTTTTTTAATTTTTTGCTACTTTTTCTGTGTAATGTTAGTAGATACTGATCTTACGTAAGATTAGAAAGGGGGGGGGGGGGGTTCATCAAATTCTTATTTTTTCTTACGTAGGGCGAGCGGGTGATCCGAAAGTGGTCAATATTTTTCTACGTAATAAATGAACCGCCCCTTACAAAAAATATTTTACTGATATTAAGCTACATTATTGCCGAGCCCCATAGCCTATGTTTTAGTGTACTTATACTTGATGACTTCCACGCAGAAAGAAATCGCGAGTTTTATAACTATGAAAGTATAACCAGTATGAAGGTCTCGTAGGTAAGCTCCAGCATCTTGAAGGCCTTCATCACCAGAGGGCGCTGCGCCTGCATGATTGCCTGAAGAACCAGCTGCCTTATGTTATGGCGGGGGTTGGACTTAGAGCGCGGGGGGCAGGACTGCCAGCCGCAGTAGAAAATGGCGTCCGATATTTCAGATGCCTGTGAAATGCACACAAGTAATTATTAATATGATAATGTTAATTTTTTGCATTATATGTGTTGGTACAGTTACTGGCACGTAAGTTGGCAAGATATTTCGTAGTGGGGGAAGTTTGCGCATGTAAAAATGTATGAAATTGTGCATGCGCGAACTTCCCCCACTACAAAATATCTTGCCAACTTACGTGCCGGATATTATATATTTAATATTTTCGTTTACGACTTCACATATTCATATTTTTCTCTTCTTGTTCTCACACACTATTGACTACATTTCTTTTTCACTTATCCTTTTGCAGGTTCTCTGGAAGTTTCTTAAGATATAGGCAGTACCTTTGTACTCAAATTATAATTATGTCGTATCGCTATGTATTTTATTGTGTGTACATGTGGTGTACATAAATAATAAAAATGATAGAAGGTATCCATTAAAAATTCGCATTAAAGTTTGAAGTTCAAGAAAGTGGTTTAGGTTCATATATGTTACCCCAACAGTTAACAGTTCTACGGCTGATATGGCCTGCCCATTGCCACTTCAGCATGCTTATTCTGTGAGCTATGTCGACAACTTTCCTTCTCTGCCGGATCAGCTCGTTGCGGATTGGGTCTCTTGGAGAGAATCTGCAAGCCTAGCCCGTTCCATAGCTCGCTGAGCGACCTTGAATTCATAGACCAGCCGTACGGTGAGTGTCCACGTTTCGGCTCCGTAAGCCATAACTGGCAGGACGCATTGATTGAAGCCCTTAGTCTTTTGGCTCTGTGGAATTACGCGACGAGAAGACTCGACGAAGCTTCTCAAACATTGCCCAGCCCAGCTGAATTCTTCTGTTAGCCTCCCTCTCTAAGTTGTTCTTACCAAACTGCAGAGTTTGCCCGAGGTAAACGTATGCTTGAACAACCTTGAGAGCACCGCCATTTACAGCAAGCGGTCCCGGGGTAACGTGTTTGTTGAACATATCATGGGTTCTGCCCGTGTTCGTCCGGAGACCAGTACGTACAGAAGAATCAACTAGGCCGTCCAGCATGTGCTGCAAGTCCTACACCGATCCAGCCAGTATGACAACGTCATCTGCAAATCTCAAGTGTGAGATGTACTTGCCGCCTTCCCAGTTCAGGGTCTTAAACACATCCTCCAATGCGTTAGAGAAGAATTTCGAGGAAATTACGTTCCCTTATCATACCCCTCGACACAGGGGATATGTTCAGTTCGCTGGTCCCGAGTTTGGACGGTCATTGTTGCGTTTTCATAAATACATTTCAGCACTTGGATGTATCGCCAGTTGACTTGGCATCGCTGCAGAGACTCCAAAACAAACCAGGTCTCGTTAGAGTCAAAGCTTACTTATAGTCAACAAAGGCAAGACATGGGGGCCGATTATAATCTTCGGACTTCTGTATAATTTGTCGCTCAGTATGGATGTGGTCTATGGTGCTAATCCTCCTTGAAACACAGCCTGCTCCGGTGGCTAAAACTCGTCGAGTCCTCGCGCTAGACGATTCGTGGCGACTTTTGAAAACAACTTATATACTTGGCTAAGGAGTGAAATGGGTCTGTAGTCCTTCGCCACGGTTCTGGAATTCTCCCATAGAACAGGACAGGGTTGAAGAGCTCCCGAACGAACGAATAGCAAAACTTTTAATTCCAATCGATTTATCGGTTCTCGATTAAAACTCAAGCCATACCTAAAATAACAGCAAAATATTTAAATAAGTAATATAAACTCTTCGCTAGCTCAAATCATACCGGCACCCTATGCCGGTATGATTTGAGCTGGTGAAGAGCTAATGCGTGATCGAGGCAGGGACCGGACAACCCCGCTTAAGAGTTAAGCCTTTGGACAGGGTAACCCGTACATGGGGTAACTCATATCGCAGTGTTACCTTTTCTTCGAGTTACATCCTCGAAACCCAGCGAAATGGTTAACACCTTTATTAAGGTAACCACGTGAAGGGGTTAACCCCTTCAATGACTTAAGCCTTTGAAGAGGTTACCTTCTCGAAAAGCTTTTTTTCGTGTTACCCTGGATTACCTTATAAACTTGAGCTGCATGTAGGCATGAGCTCCCTATTCTGAAATTGACTAAAGTGGCACAACTTAACTATATTTTAGTTTGACAGCACTAAGATGGCACTGAGTTATTAATCTATTGAAAATGGCAATTTTGCTATTCTGAATTTCACGTTTTTCACCTAAAATTTTGATTGTCTTACAAAATCGAACTAAATCTGACTATTTTTAATCGCGACTAAAAAGGTGTGGAATGAAATTAGTTGTCATGAACACCTCGACTTCAGGTGCAAAAACAGTACGGTATGTATCTCTCTTTTTTCTTTTGCTTATATCTCGAAAATGGTGTCAATCAACTCAGCCTATCGCAGTCCACTGCTGGACATAGGCCTCTCCCAGACTGCGCCACAGCACCCTGTCCTTCGCCTTCCGCATCCAGTCTACCCCAGCCACCTTCTTTAGGTCGTCCGTCCATCTAGCGGGGGGGCGGCCCACACTACGCTTGCCGGTACGCGGTCTCCACTCCAGGACTCGCCTGCTCCACCGGCCATCAGTCCTTCGACAGACATGGCCAGCCCACTGCCACTTCAGTTTGCTTACTCTGCAAGCTATGTCGGTAACTCCGGTTCTTTTCCGGATAATTTCATTCCTGATTTTATCCTTCAAAGAGACTCCGAGCATAGCTCGCTCCATAGCGCGCTGAGCGACCTTGAATTTGTGGACCGGCCCGACCGTCAGTGTCCACGTTTCAGCACCGTATGTCATGACGGGCAGGACGCACTGGTTGAAGACCTTAGTCTTCAAACACTGCGGGATAGGCGACGAGAAGACTTGACGGAGTTTTCCAAATGCTGCCCAACCCAACTGGATCCTTCTGTCAGCTTCCTTCTCAAAGTTGTGTCTACCGAGCTGGATGACTTGCCCTAGGTAGACATACTCCTTCACAACTTCGAGAAGCGACCCTTCGATGTGGATCGGACTCGGCAAGACGTGCGAATTGTACATGACTTTCGTCTTGTCCAAATTCATGCCGAGGCCAATCCGCCGGAAGACTCCATTTAGGCTGTGCAGCATTTGGTCTAGCTGTTCCAACGTCTCTGCCATTATGACGATGTCATCGGCAAATCGAAGATGGGAGATGTACTCGCCGTTAATGTTGATACCCTGTCCAGTCCAGTCCAGCGTCTTGAAAACGTCTTCCAACGCGCTGGTAAACAATTTAGGGGATATTACATCCCCCTGTCTCACCCCCCTGAGCAGTTGGATGGGGCTGGTTTTCTGATTCTGAATCTGGACAGTCATCGTTGCAGCGTCATACAAATATCTCAACACTTCGATGTAGCGCCAGTCAATTCGACATCGTTGCAGAGAGGCCAGAACTGCCCATATTTCGATGGAGTCGAAGGCTTTCTCGTAGTCCACAAATGCCATACACAGCGGCTGATTGAACTCCTCGGTCTTCTGCACAATTTGTCGAACAGTATGGATGTGGTCTACGGTACTGAAGCCTTTCCGAAAACCGGCTTGTTCTGGCGGCTGGAACTCGTCAAGTCTCCTGGCGAGACGGTTCATGACGACCCTCGAGAACAGCTTGTATACGTGGCTCAGAAGTGAGATGGGTCTATAGTTCTTCAGTAAGGATTTGTAACCTTTTTTGAAGAACAGAACCACCGCACCTCTGCTCCACGCCTCGGGCGTTGTGCCCTCTTGGATAACGGAATTAAAGAGACTCGCTAGCTCCTTCCGGACTGGTGCCTCGCCCGCTTTAAGGAGCTCTGTCGTTATTCCGTCATCCCCAGGCGCCTTGTTGTTCTTTAGCTGCTCGAGAGCCGCCCTAATCTCGCATTGGTCGATATCCGGGATGTCCTCCGTGTAGTGGCGCGTTAATTCGGCTCGATGGTCATCTGCACTATGCCCCGCTGGTTTCATCGTCCGTGTTGAGTATAGGTGCCCATAAAAATCCTCGACTTCCTCGAGTATCTCGGACTTCGAAGTCACGATTCTGCCATCCGCAGTTCTTAGTTTCGTCAGATGGGACCTCCCTAATTGCTGAGCGAACACTTTCGACCCTCGGTTCTGCTCAATCGCGTCCTTAATGTCACAGGTGCTGGAGCACCGAAGGTCTCGTCGCGTCAGCTTCCTAATTTTTAGGTTTAAGGCCCTCTTATCTGACGGAGACGGCTGCATAGATGGCAACTTTTGTCTTTCCCTCGTAAGTCCGAGAGTTTCCGAGGAAAGTTTAGACACCTTACTTTTTCGCTGCGACGGGAAAAACCTGCGGAACACGTCGCGTAGTGCTTTGACCACCTCGTCAGCTTTCTCGTCAATATTGCCTGTGGTTTCCAACAGGGCGAATCGATTTTGAAGTTCCAGTTGGATCTTTTCGGATCCTAGAGCGGCTTGGAGCTGCGTAGGTCGGAGTGTAGGCCTCATCATGCGGAGTCTCTCAGCTCTGAAATTGATATTTAAAGTGCCTTGGACAAGCCTGTGATCGCTTCCGGTATTAAACCTACTAATCACAGAGACATCTCTAAATATATGCTTCCGATCCGTCATGATGAAGTCTATCTCGTTCCTTGTCACGTTATCGGGGCTTTGCCAGGTCCACTTCCTTTGGGGTTTCTTTTCGAAAAACGAATTCATTAAGAAGAGCCCCTGCGACTCCAAAAAGTTGACCAACATTTGCCCCCTGTGATTCCTGCGTCCCAAACCGAACGGTCCGACTTTAGATTCACCGCGTTCTTGTAATCCCACTTTGGCATTGAAGTCCCCCATAACAACGTTGTAGTGGGCCTTTGTCGTACTGTGCATTGCCTTGGCAATATCCTCGTACATGGCCTCGGGTGTTTCGTCAGAGCATGTCGAAGTCGGCGCATATACCTGTATCACTTTCAGGTAGTACCTGTCAGTGAGTTTCAGTACAAGGTACGCTACCCGTGTTGACACACTACTGATTTCCACAACGCTGCTAGTGAGTTCCTTGTTGACTAGAAAGCCGATCCCGCCTTGGGAGAGGTGATCACCTTCACGGAAGTAGAATAGGTGGCCTGACTCCAGAGTTATCGTGTCCTCCCCCTGTCTTCGGACTTCAGATAACCCCAGTATATGCCAGTTAATGCGACCTAACATAACGTCCATTATACGTAGCCATATATAGTCGTCGTTGGTAGGCTGCCGTAACCCGGGGATTCTTCGCACCCCCCGTCCCGCCGTTACCGTGACCGCTACCTTGACCAGGAATAGCGGGACCACCGGGAACTGGGGGCCGTTGTTTTGGCACTTTTTTCATGTGGGAGGTTTAATGCCCGTAGTCACCACGCTGGGCATGCAGGTTGGTGACCGCAGAGCCAAGCCTTTCGCAACGATGACGCTGCTGCCCGTCATCGTTCTGGAGGATTTAGGTTAGCTTGTGGGATGGTTATACCGCCATCGGTCGGTCGCCAGCGCCTCGTCTGTCAGTAGCAGGGTGTACCGCGCGCAGGTGAGGTTGACGTTTGAGGAGTCCGGTTGTTATGTGCTCCCCCTTACACCCCGAAAATGGTGTGTCCAATCGCAAAAATAATGAAAATTTCGACCCCCTTTATAGAACCCATAAACCCCTAAAACTCAACATGTAGGTAATCATTTTTCATATTTTCCATTTAAAAAGTGAAAAATTCCTTAAAAAACACGTCAAGGTTGCCCCCTCAACGCCTGCGGCTCTAAAAAAATTCACGGAGTAGGGCAAACAAGTACCACGTGTCGACGAGTCGCGATTGTCAAATTAGATTTTAGATGTGTCAAAATTATTAGCTGTAAGATTCTCATAGCAAAAAGTAAGTAATTTTAGTGATAGTTTAGTTCGGTGAACAAGAGAATCGGCATCAATAGTTATTGTTCCATGTTTACAAGTCGCTCGGCAAGTCGGTACACGCAAGATTGGCGGACCGCCGGGCGTGGTACGATGTCTCGTGCGGTCGTGGTTATGCAATTTTCAAACTAATATAGATTGTAAACAGTGCATATTACAATGTCTTGAGTTGGAATGGCTTACCCTGTTACAGTGTTACAGGGTGTTGAAAGGGTAACCCGTTCGTAACGGGTTAACTACACCCGTTCGAAGGTGTAACATGTATCATAGGGTTTTTTTTCGAAGCGCTTAAAAAAACCCCTTCAAAAACCCTTTCAACGAGTATCCGGCCGGTCCCTGGATCGAGGTCAAGAGCAGGCCCATTCAGCAATAAAAAAAAAAATTTCGTAACACACTATCAATCACAATCTGAAACATTTTGAATGATATTGCTAATCTATTGTTTCATAAATGTATGTACGAAAAAGTTTGCTCAATAATGTAAATAACGCAATGAATGTGGTTGAACTGTCAATATGACAGCCATTCCTACTGTTGGTGTGTTACGCAATAAGTTATTGCTGGGTTAAAAATGTCCAACGGGGTTATTGCCAATAACCCCGTTGGACATTTTTTACCCAGCTAGATGTTCATAAAAATAGATCAAGAAAACATTGTAACATTATTCTTTACTTGGTAAATATACATAACAAGGGCTTAGGTACACAAGCTGTGATTTATGTTGATGGCCCGTATCTGACCTTATGTCGTAACTTATTTTTATACCCGACTCCACAATTTCTGTGGATGTTAGCGGATGTCACATTTGGCCGTAATGCCCATGACATATTTTTGTTTCCGAAATTGTATTGTGTCAACCGGATACAGTTGAATATGGATTATCTTGACATGGCACTCCGGAGACTGAAACTAATAATTACTGACGCATTTACTGCGAGTCATTGTTTATTTCTCTCAATTTAAATGGGCCTTTGCAGTATGTATTATTCAGAATGCTTTCACTATCTTTATAGTTCTTCTGTGTGTATGACACTCTATTACTCCTAAACTGCTAGAACGATTTTGATGATTTTATTTTTGTGTGTATTTGAATTAGTTACTGGATGGTTCAGATTTGCAATGTGGTAGGTGGCGCTGCGTTCGAGTTATAGGAAACATTAAAACGTCTGTCCGGTCATCTTTATATGAATACATTTTCACAGTTTTTCCTCCCATATTTCATTATTATTTATTTATTTAATACTTCCAGCACATAAATGTACAGAAGCGGACTTAATGCCATAGGTATTATTTTTGCTTAAGGAACAAATTTCAATATTGTGTGACTTTAACCAGGAATACAGAAACCATGAACGGATTACTGAGACACAGTGACGCAGTACACAATAGCAAGTCGATACACGAACTGATCCCCACGGGAACAAGGTCACATAACACATTAAACAGCTCTGTTTTCCCCATAGGGAAATAGTATCGACGTATCCGTGTCAAACACATCTCGAAAATATGATATAGTCTTAGTCATACCTGATATGTTATTTCCCCAGCGTTGCATAAAAAGAGGCCCAGAAGAAAGAATAGAGCCACTACAAAGAATATCAACTTCATACTTGCGGCGAACGTCAGTTGATCTGAAACCTGGAAAATTAATTAAAATGTTACGTAACTACCATCGGCAGAAAATTAAAAATAAATGACGCAATCTGTCTCAATCTTTGAAACGTGGCAATTACGGAATCAATTACGCCAGGTAGAAGAAAATATAATTTTTCTGTCATCTTTCTCAAAAATATTGATAAAAGCGTTATTATTTTATAATCTAGAAGTATGTTGTAGAGATGTTTTTTTTTTTTTAATTTCGACCAAAGGAGATCCCATATTGTTTGGCGACTTAAAAATAAAAAGTCGGCGGCCAGGAATTGATTACATTTTATTTAAATGGTAGTACTGGAAATATTTATTTGCATGGCGACAACGCTGTAATGAATTTGAGAACAAAGATATAAAACGATCCTATCTTTCAATCCGCCTCCAAATATATCTAATATGGCTCCGAACCCAAATTGCTCTTAACTTTGACGCCTTAGAAAAAAATATGTAAATATTATTGTTGGTCGCAAATAAAAATATCCCACAATGGGTGATGTCAAATTTTGGTAACCAACTGCAGCAACAATAAACAACATGATATTTAAAAAAATATATAAATACATCAATATTGAGAACCTCCTCCTTTTTTAAGTCGGTTAAAACGAATAAGACACAACATAAACAAAATAATTCCACAAATCCAAAAACCTAGTAAAACATTTACTATTCTTCACAAATCTCATCACACAGGGTTTCAGAAACAGTAACACGATGACTGCGTAATCAGGACAAATAATACGCACTTTTGCAAGATTCCTGAGCAGTCAAAGGTACTGGGGTACAACAATGCGATTACTTACGGCAATTTGAAGCAGGAGAGAGACGGCCGACCCCGAGCTTTGACAAACTTGTAGCGCCATCACCGTCCCAAACGCTTTGTCGATGTCGCCCGATAACCTGATGAGATAAAAAGAATTATGCTCCGTTTGATTTTGGACTGACCTTGATGAATGTCTACCTCACAAAGGAGCTTAGATTTAAATTAATTTGCTCTTCCTTTGTCTTATTTACTAGATACTTTTGACATTGTATTAAGCACCCTTGTAATTTTGCTATCACAATTCATCAAATAAGTGCCAAATGTAAGAGCGATGTTTCTCAGAATTTCTGAAGCCAACTATACAAGATGTAACAGACGCAACGCAAGCCCTGAAAGTAGTTTGTTCATAATTGACTACTGAATCGATTTCAGTACTTTTTTTAAATGATTGTTTTTGCCATACTGACCGCCGATTGAGCCTAAGCCCTAAATGCTAATTTTTAAACACAATTTTCTTAAAAATGGTAGCATTAAAAAATTTAAGTATTATTCTATTAACTCAATACTCTAAATTGGGATGTATGAGGTCTTGCGTTAATTATGTTACATACATATATTGTATATGTATACCTAAGGCTACCCGTTTCACTACAATCTTGGCTTGCTTTTTTGCTTTTCGACTTAGGTTCAATTGGATACGAGTGTTGTTTTCTAACAGAATTTATGTTCTTAAAAATCCTACCCAATAAGAGTATTGTGCATTTTTATTCCTTCCACAAGTCCGCTAGCCAGTTTTTCCGTCGCCATATCATATTCCCCTCTGTCATTCAACGCAAAGAATTCTTCTTTCAATTTCTCGAAGTATTGTTTTAGGGTCATGAATTTATACTTGTACATGATAAGGTAGATCATGGTGAAGGTGTCGACTGATAATATCATACTGATCAACATAACAAACAGGACTACTGTGGTGAATACTCGAACGGAGGTTGCTAGCATTGAATCGTCTTCAAACGTAGGATAATACGTCACCACTGTTACGAAATGAGATCCTGAAAAAAAAACAAAAAAAACCAATAGATTGAAATATTTTATTTCACATAAACCTACATGGTACTAGGTGTACGCGGAAAGCCGGCAAGAACCTCAACAAAAAAAACATTTTATTTGCCACAAGTGCTGTGGGCCAAAACAACCTCTACATGGAGCCCTGACACTGCTAGAAGGCGTCGCGGCAGACCCCGTAGAAGATGGCAAGACGAGCTGGACAAAACAAATGACCTTTATACCGGGAGAGGCCTTTGCCCAGCAGTGGGATGACTGGGATGATGCAGGTTAACAGTATTTGTATCAGTTACCAAATCAACATAACCTTGTACATAATTCAAGTAGGTAAGTTACAAATATGCAGTAAAGGTAGGTAGGTACACTTTTTGTTTGGCATGTATGTATATTGATACATAATATAAATGTATTTTTTCACTTCTCATGCTCTAAAAGTTCGTCTTTATGTTGTACTTAGGCGACATAAAATCGCTTTTTATGTTCTAGTGCATAAAGTTTTTTTTTTCCGAGACTAAGGTAATCAGGCCCAACAGCCACACACACACGCACAATAAAACTTTGCAGATTAAAGTCGTGATTTATTTCATTTTCTTTAATTTATACCACTTCCGTGTTTTCTATCGTTAATTTAATAAAATCAGGTAAAATAGTTGTCATTTATTATTTAAAAACGCAAAGAAACGTTTTTATGACTTGGCAGTATGAAGTACCCAAGTCGAATGACAAATGTTGAAATAAAAAAAAAAAACTTTTAAAAAGTTTCGTGGCGGTATTATCTGTGGTGGCGGGAATTAGCTATGCTTTGCAACAATACTACTTTACTTTATGCCTGTTTCATTTTCTCGCAATCGAAGTGAAAAGCAGAGTGTATAACTCAGGCATAACGAGCCATTTTACCCCTCGACTTAACTATCCACCCTCGCCTGCGGCTCGCGTGGATATAAACGTCTCGGGGTAAAATAGCTTATTTTATGTCTTAGTTGTACAATCTACTATTGTATTACGGAACTGATTCACTGTTCCCTTTACTAGATTATAGGTACTGTCCCACTGCTGGGCAAAGGCCTCCCCCAATCCAGGAACTCCCTTCCTTTTTTAAAATATTTATTATAATAGTAAAAAGCTTTAGTTGTTAACAACAAAGCAACAAAGGAAAGTACAGCAGAAGTTCAATTAAGGTAGGTACATTAAAAAACTGTACATAAAATGAACATCACACACACTTGAATATCTACTTATTTAGTAACACAATCTTACAATCAACTGAAAGACACAATTTTAAAATGCTTTTTAAATGATCGTTAAAGTTCACTTTTATTTCCTTGTTTCATTTTAAAAGAGAATTTGCGAAAAAATCCAATTTGCGGATGCGACCAACTGGCTTTTCAAATTTAGTTTTACGTAACGCGTTTTATACTTTAATAAAAGGAAATTAACATACCTGTAAACATCTTCCTTAATCCTTCAAAAACAAAGAAAAAGCATGAGCCATAAACGATCACAATGTAAGCGACGACATTTATTTTCATGATCTTATATTTCTTCGCCATTAACGCGTTCTCTTCGTAACTCTCACAAACTGACACCATTTTATGATTCAGGCTTTTTATCAACGATTTTTTGGTTATAACAGAGAATATTTTGATCATAACTATTGTATGACTGACGGCCAAGCTTACGGAGTCATGTTTTTCGTCCTCGGGATAGTCGCCCATCGTGGCAGCCATTATTTCGAATATCGTCATGAAACCGTATACGAAAAACAAAAGGCCGGTGTATGCTCTATAAAGCAGGGTTCGATCGTCGCCTATTTCGCTTTCTTTGTACCAGAAATTTCCGGAGCCGATTAAGAAAATTCTTTCGCAATATGTTTTCAAGATGTAATGGTTTTTCATTTTGTTATTTTTCGTTCACGGTTTTGAGTGGTTGGCTCTAATGGGAGGGAAGTCTGCAAAACGTACAACTTTAATGATAAATGATGATGAGCAAGGTTTGTGTATAAGTTAAATATTTATTTGAATGGCTAGTAAGCAACAATTTAAATGTAAAAACTATTTCTATAAAATTAACTTTTTTACCAATACAGTAGGCAAGTGTATCTACGTGTCATCAATATCAAAAATAAAATATCGTGTTGAAAAATTATATAAAGCGAATATTTCAATTAATATGGTCAATTGGAATGGTCAATTATAAATTATATAAATATTAAATATTTATATAATTTATAATTGACCATTTCAAATTGCATAAAAGAGTTAGTAGATCATTTAAATCACGTACCGTTAATTCAACACCAGTCTCAATTAATTTTAAATAAATAAGCATGTATTACCAAAAGCGGGGATAAATATATTGGTTTCGTTCATTAAAATATTACGTAAAAGCCACCACACGTTGCTGCGAACGAGTTTAATCAAACAATGACTGGAAAGTATTAAATAATCGCCGAAAGCAGTTAGCGTGGAAAGAAAAAGTTTCTAATGAGCTAATTTACCCCTCTTTATAGGACCACAACGACAAAAGAAAAAAAAAAGATCGCCTGCGGCTACATCGAGTTTTTATAAAAGCAATATCTGTTCTGGTTTTTGTAAACAAAAATAATTTGTTAAGTAATGTAGTTTGTGGGTATTGGATTTGACACTGGATACACAGTATCATATTATACATTGATTCTGTTGCTTTTACTAAACTCCCAGAAAAAAACAATTCCCAAAACATGGAGTGAAAGTGATTTGGCGAATATGGTTTCGTGAATTGGCTTTATACAGGTTATGAATTATGAATAGGTATACCTAAAAGGAATGTAGTCTCCTTCTAGCTTAAATATATTTTGGGACAAAAAATATAGAGCACAATACCTTTCTTTTCCGAGTTTTCGAGGGAAATCCCATTGGTAATTCCACTGAACCGGGAAGACGGAATTTGCTTGCCCATTTTCGTATGTTCTGTCTCGTTTGTCCAGAACTCATCACCCGCCGTAGTAGGTATTTGAGCATATTTATTTCTGCTCGGGTGGCAGCCTTTCACAAACTGCCCATATTATTCTTCTATAGACTGTAGTCACCTACTGCTGAAATCTTCTTGCGGGCGACTCTCTCTCGAACTGTAGCCATTATTTTGTACACGATTAAAACTTCACATCATTGTACAGACGCCAGCACATCAAGCTACTACAATTTGTAAAATTTCTTTAATCGATTTTCAACTTTATCGCTAAAGCATATGGTTCAAAGTTGATTGGGAAAATTTGTCAGTTTCAGGTATCTTGATGTGCTGGCGTCTGTACCTTAAAAAAATGGCACGACTTACAATTAATAGCGTAACATACATTACTGTTTTAATAAAATGCAAGTGTTTAAATAATTCGTTGTCATTTACGAACTTATAAGTTAGTTAAATAGCCAACTTGAAATATTTACCGCTTCTACGTGAGAATGCTTCGTTAATCCTTAGTACTATTAACTAAGTGTAAGTGATTACTTAAGAACTTTTTCTAATAGTTCATAATAACACCAAGTTTTGAAACTTCAAGGGGCTATAATAAATGCTTTATTAGATTACGCGCGGAAAAACACACTAGTTTAACAAATAGCGCTATTGTAAAGTTAAATTAGTTTCACCTTAACAATGAGCAAAGTTTAATATTACTAATGTTATACAAAGAAAGGCGAGAGGGAGGATTCATTGTTGTAATTCTGAAGGTTAAATGTACAAAACAGGCTGTAATTCCTTAAACTGGATAGTTGATATTAAACAATAGCTTATCCCAATTCCTTTGGTTTAGTAGGTAAAACCAGGATTTTTCAACACTAGTTATCAAAAGCAAGCTGTAACACGATAGATACTTACATGCAATCACTTTCTCATCACCTTAGTGACGGTTTCTCAGTTACATCGAAGCAACAAACCCCTGATTACCTTCGCCAGTTCCGGCAAAACGTTATTCTAAGATTTGCTTTGATATGCTCGATAGCATAATAAACTGGGTTGTGGAGGTCAGATAGGCAGTTGGTCCATGTAAGATACTGGTATTCAGCTGGATGTGGTTAGGCTGGAAGCCGACCCCAACATAGTTGGGAAAAGGCTAGGCAGGTGATAATGATGCTATAGCATAATACGAAATCTGAGAATAACGATCGACAATAGCCTTGCTATATGTATATTTCAATACAAAAGCAACAGTACTCAGTATTATGTTTCAAGTGTCAGATACATACAATGCTTAGGACCAACCGACAATGCAGCATCAGCATCAAATTCAGCCTCTCCCATCCCAGTGTTGGGCAAATACCTCCATTTCTGCATCGCTTTGTTGTACACAGTCAGTGAAAATCAAAGAGTACATAATAAAGACAATCACAAAGTCTCAAGTTGAAATAGCATTTGCCAAAATTTGTCTTATTTCGCAGATTCCGTCGTCCGCTGGCTGGGAGCCAGACTCGCAGGGACTTACGAAGATAACTATGTTCCCTCTTACACTATACTTCATCTTAAACTGCCTCTCATGACTTCATGTTCAACCCATCCATCCAATGAAATGAGTTTAATTCTCAAAAACAATAAAGACTTCATGAAGTTGGGAGCTCGTGCAAGTTAATTTATTGATTTAGGTTTTTTACACTTGTTGAGAATCTGCAATAAATGGAGGTCACGATCAAGAAAGGCTCTTGGTACAGGCACCATTAAAATCCCCTTAACTATATTTTGCCATCTCCTCGGTACTCTTGCAAATATGTTATACTTATACCAGATACTTGTCGTTGTAGCCATCTTTTTCTATCCCATGTACAATGCTCTTTTGCTTCACCTTGTCTTATCCTTAATTGTTCTCTGTGAGTAATTTATTATCAACCTGTCTTGCATTTCCAGTAAAACATATGTTTTACTAACGAAAAAATCTACAAATGACAATAAACGAAGTGTTCGAAAAAAGGGGGCAATATACCAGTTCGAACCAGTAACAATGTACCGAACGCAATGCACGGCAAACTGCACAGACCACTTCCAGGCTTCGGTGTTGTATCAGTTATTTATTGCCTACCACTTTATTGCCTCACTGCGGATTTGGGAAATGGACACCCTCTGTGGCGGCGGTTTCTATCCAATCGGCCTTATATTTGGTTTGCAAAATACATTTGTAATATTCAATTACATGTTTGGGCCGTTTGATATATATGAACGCTTCTACTTGATCGTTTTTCCTTTATTATATTGTACGTTACGGTGCACTTCTAAATACATCCGAACAGGCGCTACAGTTAACTCTTTAGCTGGTTTAAAAAATAAATTCATTATGTTTACCAAGTCAAGTAGTAGAATTGATAAGCTACGACTTGCTAAGGCTGGTGGCTAAGTAGCCACACGCCTGTCGTGTCTATATTCCATGAAAATCATACAAACACAACTTTCTTTTTCAGCCAGATAAATAAAAGAATAAATACAATTTAAGCTCACAGAAAACACGATAACTCAGGAACAACGCGATATTGAAAAAAAATAAAGGAACATTTCATAAGAAAGTACTTTCTCCGAAGAGGAGACAAGAGTCTATCAAAATAATAAAAAGTAGACAGTAAAATGTCGTTCCACACTTTCCTCAAGGATGCTGCGTATCATCTGACATTACAACACTGTAAGCTTTTATGCATCCGAAATACTTTCCTTCTCTGAGAGTAGCCGCAAATCTGATTTAAAATGTTGTACCAACACTATGTGTCGATACAAATGTTCCTCAATACGACCGGCTTTACAATGTGTGGGTAGTCGTTCCTTTAAATTCTAAACAAACAAATTAAAACTCGATTCATTCCCTGTAGTACAAAACAATTTTAATTACAAAGTAAGCAACAATTTATCAATACTAAGCGAGCTTTGCGGTTTATTATAGAATCCACACATAGCTCATAATATCGTAGAAAACTCTTTAAAACTCTTGGTTTTCGCAAGTGTGAAAACGAACAGTTCTGAAGAATTTGTGATGAAGTAAGTAATTAATCTTGCTTTGTTGCCGACGTTGAGAAGAGCTGCTTACTAAGTGCAGAAATGTTTCGCCACTGCAAACTTTGCAATTTCGAGAGACGTCATATTTTATTTGTTGAGATACAATTTCTGTGTTTAATGTGTTTCGTATAGTTTTTCTTATTATAGGTTCTTGGAGTTGGTTCTAATGACTTATTACTTATTCGTAGGTTCTAATGATATTAGACTGCAGGGCAATAGCCTTTCTCTCGACAGGGGTGACCATTTATAATCCCGATGGTCAGTATGAGTTGCTAGTTTCAGACTAGGCTTCTTCAAGATAAATTTTTCTAAAGTATGTATTAGTCAGTTTCCAAATTAGTTTTGAAAGTAGATCCTTATGAAATCGAACAAGTCTCCTGCCACGCACATGTAAATTTTCGGACCCTAATGCTGCATGTAAGAAGCTGTTTCGAGGAAGCTCAGTCAGGGAAAACATGGAAGAATTTTTGGGGAAGACCTTTGACCAGCAGAGGGACAGTATGGACATAGTTGCAAGGTTTGGTTTCCGCACTTAGTCCTTCAAGTAGACCATTGTGCGTGGGCCATGGTGGCCGTTGGTGGTTATTCCAACCAGAAGTTGATCACAACTTCTAGCCTGTTAAGATCTGGGTGTCCCAAGGGTTTCTGACCTAATCTGGGTGACGCCTGTGCATTTAAAGAGCACATGCGCAACGGTTTCGTCAGCCTTCATGCAAGCCCTGCTGAGTCTGAGGACTGTCAGTCATAGGGCATATTTTGTATCTGATCCCAGTACCACAGCACGTTAATTTTATCTGCGTAGTTATTTCCTAGTCGCGGCTGTTACGGTGTGGGTAAGAACAAAAAAATTGCTTCAACAGTTTTAATTATCATTTTAATATTTACGAGCTGAGGCTCCGATACATAGTAAAACGATAGTTTCAAATAACTTTCATATGAAACAAAATTCCAATCAAGTAACTAAATAACATGGAAAACTAATATTATATTATCAGACTAAATTAAATTTTATTCAATATAGTAGTATATTGAACTAAGATTTAATTTACTCTACCTTGCATAGTTTTCGGAGGTACACTTTAATAAAATACCATCAATATTGTTATTAAAATGCTAGTCTATTGTAGGTCTTGGCGTTTTTTTATCTTTTTAAATATCGGGTCGCACGTTATCAAACTATTCAAATGGGTTGCATGCGAATAGTTCATCATCATCTTCTGCCTAGCCTTTTTCCAACTACATTGGGGTCAGCTTCCAGTCTAACTGGATGCAGCTGAGTAAGACCAGTGTTTTACATGGAGCGACTTCCTATCTGACTTCCACAACCCAGTTACTGGGTAATACGAAACCCCTTAGTTAGACTGGTTGTAATAGTTCTGAATATCGTTTTCATTACACGGTGTGTCTGACCATTTTAAAATCGAACAAGTGAACCGCGAATGAAAGATTCCGTGTATTGCGGGATTACCTATACAACGTTTATTTCTGGTATAAGGAAGATAAGATTTTAATTAAAAGAGTCCTTGTGAAAAATTTAGACCTTTTACTTTTAAAATTGACAACGTTATAGGTAGACAAGCTGTTTCCCGCAGCTCCGTCTGCGTACCTACAAGAACAGGCAGAACGTAACTCTGTTTGTCTGCCTTTCTGTCTGTTACAATCTGTAGGTAGGTCTAGGCGTGAAAAGGTAACAAACAGGCTAGAGTTACTTTCCCATCTATAATATAAAAATGAATCGCTGAATGTGTTGCTAAGCGCAAATAATATTCCTTGAAGTACGAGGATGATGATTTCTTGTACTACGTTCCGTTCTACAGAGGATGTTCTTACGGAGAGAAAAATTTAAAAAATTGCCTGAAAAGAAAAGAAAAAAAACCATCGACCCGTGCGAAGCCATATTTCTTGATATATCATGGACTGTCTACAGAGAGAAAGAAAATTTATATCATAATGTTGTTTTTGTGATTGTACGATGATACTGTCGCTGGACGCTGTCCATCCCCTACCGCCTATTAGTCATCTCTCAACGACCACGTGGAGGGGTCAAGTCCTACGGGTGCCATTTATGACCCGGAACTACACGAGTTTTATCCTCATAAAACATATTTTAATTTATACAAACAAAAAGTTTTTATATCAAAGCAAACACGCGTTGGTTTCAAATTAAATAAATATCAAAGATAAAAGAATTTGTGACAATATTAAAAAAAATCTGTGTTGACCTTGTTAAGCCATAGGCATTCTCTTTGTGTGGACACTGGACATTGAAAATTATATTAACTTAAATGCCTCAAAAATACTTTTTGGATCTTTTGAACATATTTAAACTAATTTATGTCTATACAGAGATGTAGTATGCATGTATATGCCTAGTACAGTGCATAACACATGGTACATAAATCAGATTACAGCCGAATCCTCGCTTGCACTGGTATCACATAATCCCGTTTGGTTAGCAGCTGCCAAATTTGCAAGCAAACTATTCTGATCGATGTCACCACAATCTGCCACGCTGATGTATGAGACGACCTATATTGATCGCACAAATGAGCGTATGAACTGTTCGATTGGGGCTACCTTTCGGTTTAACCGGTCGCGGTATCTATCTGCTCTGAAAGGGTGAAATAGATGGACCCGTTTCGTATTATACGTACGTGTAGATGTAGGTAGATTTGCGATTCCATATCCTGTTCCTAAATGTCAATGGCCGACCGCTAAGAGGTCTATCAGTAAATTGAATCTTTGGTGATCAAAGTGTCTTTCTACGAACTAAAATAAATTATTTTTAGTAGGGTACCCTAAATATCAATTTTATTAAAGTTATCATTATTTATGCTAAAATTTATAAAGGTTAATAAATTATAACTAATTGGGAAGGTTGGAAGATTCTTTGGACTCAAATCGCGGGTTGAGTGGAATTTTAGCTATCAGGCTTCATTATTTAAGATTCTTAGAGAGTTTTCTGCGCTACCTACTGAAACTTTTAAAATGTTGTGACATTTTATTAAGTGAAATATTTCAATTTTGTTATAAAAAGGTAAAAATAGCTGTTTACGCAGCAGTTTTAAAATATGAGGTTAGTTATTTGTAAATTAGGGTTCATGCGTCAGAACTCAGAAGCAGTGTCCTAGATCCCTCTCGCAGGTAGTTATTATTTAACGAAGAGAAAAGTCGCAGATTTCACAGTATACACAGAAGTGACCAGTTATTGTCAAAACTTTACCTGCCGCACTAAATTCAACCCGGCAATGTAAAAGTTTCAGGTGAAGTTATCAAACTCCAAATTTTACAATTAACGGAGCATGTTCGCGGCGTAAACTTCCATATTTTAGCATAGGTGAGCGCCAGTTTCTAATATGCCGCAAAATATATAGAGCCACTGTTTCCAACAGAGACTTTAGTGAAGGCTCCGAAGTCAGCGAAGTTCGCTATTATGTAGCAGATTGTTTACCCGTATTGTCAGCTTATTAATAACATTTAATTTTAACAATGGATGGGTTAAATGGGTCGGTAGTACGATACTATCATGCGTGAGGTAATTTATTGAGGTGAACTGGCTTTATGTTATTTTGTTGTTGTACCGAGAAAAACCTGCAGCGTTTTTTTACCAAGGTAAGCAGTTACATATTTTTATTTTACAGGCTTCCATCCTGGCGGCGGTTGTTGTTTGAGTTCCATCTCGGCTGTCGCTTTATTAGAAGCCCCACTTCCCCTGGTAAACTTGCAATGGGACCCGCGGGTGCGATCAACTATACTTATACTTGTGTTAATACCTGCGCTCAGACCTGTGTCAAGCTTCGCTGGAGACGAATTTCACTAAAATTAACTGGTTGAAGAGCTTTCTAACACTCATTACCGATTCTCAACGGAATCGACACGACTAGTAGCATATTTTTATAAACAAAATGCCTTTACCTTTT
Organism: Amphipoea oculea; assembly: GCA_945859645.1. NCBI lineage: Eukaryota > Metazoa > Arthropoda > Insecta > Lepidoptera > Noctuidae > Amphipoea > Amphipoea oculea. The sequence continues at coordinate 12,783,305 of OX243876.1, forward strand.
ATCTTCGAAGGTCACGATACCTTTCAAGATGAAAGGTTACTCATTAAGTAGGGTCGTTCGAAAAACGTTTGCTAAAAATGCCAATCGTTTCCTTATTAATGAAAAGGAAACCATTATTCTTCGCCCAGAAAAAGGTATTATTAACTTATTAAAATATTCAAGTATTCGAAATGCTATTGAAGCGTAAATCTCGCAGTCGATCGTAAAAACTGTTCCCCAGAGTAACGAAAGTAACTCTGTTTCATTGGATCCGAGTCGTACCATTGTCCTCATACGCACTCTGAGAAAAAGACCAATTTCTGAGATTTCCGAAGGGCTTAGCTTCATTTCCTTTTATATCTCCCCAGATACTAAATTCGTTCAGCCAATAATAAAAAATCGTCGGGGACACTTGGAATGGACTTGACGTAAAATTTACCCTCAATCCTAGGGACAGATTGGACATTATAACACACTTACGTCTTTCGAAGAAGGCCTTTGAGCCGACTTGATTGGTTTATTCTTTGCTACAACTATTATAGATTACTTAGAAACATACAACGCCCCCAAGTAATTGATCAACTTCAGCACGCTAATTAGGTTACAAGTTCGTTGAATTGTTAATAAGTATATGAAAGGAATTTTCTGGAATGCTTGAGGTATTTTTAGGAGATATAAAAATATGTATAATATGAAAGAAATTAATTACAGTGTTGTTGAGCAAATGAAAGAACAACATAATCTACATTCGCGATTTATTTGCCAAAAATGTAAACAAATATGAGTTTATAGAAAAATAACTTTAAATCCTACAAAATAATGTTCAGTGTACGACAAACTTCTAACAATTTTATAACTTTTTCAATAGTGCTAGTCACTGAAATGAACTTAATTAATATTAAAATAAAGTTGATATTTGTTTAACTTGAAATAATATTAATTTGAAACATAAGTTTGAATAGACATTAGAATGTTTGGGCAGCACCGACCACGTTGGAGTTAATTAGGAGTTGTGAGCTGTAATTATCTCAGTATTTATTATTATTTTGATGTAAATCGTTTTGCATAGTTGCTGAAAGTATACAGGTTGGCAGGGGCGTCCACGCACAATTTATTACCATGGATTCAGTAAATGATTCTAAAACCCCCTACGTCGAAATTCTTTGTAGGTTATAAAAAAAACAACTGTATCATAAAAAAGTGTAAAAATACCTACGCGATCAAAATATATGGAACTGTCCACACCCTATGTGTTAACGCTTTTCTAAGATAAACTATGCTTATTTTAGGGCTGATTTTTCCAACGCCAGATAATTTTATCCGAAGAATAATTTTGAATTTTTGACAGTTCTTCCATACAAAATCTGTCAGACGTCTATTTTATTCCACGAATATAAATTATCTTTCGATTAAAAAATCAGCCTTTAATTAAACAGGCTTATCTGTAGAGTCCTACAAGATTCACAGAATGCGTTTATTCCAGAAGTTCTCGTGTTACGAAAACTTCGTTTGAATTATTTGATGGTAAGTATGGTAAGTATAGGATGGTAAGAGTGTGAACGCAGCATTATGTGGGGACCAGTGTTGACCCATATTTCAACTCATTTGACATTCGGGAGAAGGAAAACTGTATTTTATATCAAGGACTTGCTGACGTTCAACGAAAATGCATAAAGTGACATGACCTATAATTTAAATGTTGACGATCTGTGGTGGTAGTATTGTTGCGGCTATCTGGCCACATAGCTGTCCATTTTTAAATGTCAGAATTTACCTTATAAAATGCTGAAATATTTCGTTTTTTACAGTACCTACCTAATTAATATAACTGGAAGGCTAACTTTATAAAATTTTCTTTTACTTATGTACAGACGCCAGCACATCAAGCTACCCGAAACTGTCACATTTTTCCAATTAACTTTGAACCTTATGATTTAGAGATAAAGTTGAAAATCTATTAAAGAAATTGGACAGATTGTAGTAGATTGATGTGCTGGCGTCTGTTCATATTGCTGCGCATATTTACCATGTCAGTCTTTTGGTAACGCTCTATCTAAAACAAGTATGCTGATTCTTTGGCCTATTTCTTGGCCAAATAATTAGTATTGCCATACAACGTGGCAATGCTGCCAGCCTTTTGGGCACTGTTCCTGTTGACAGCGATGCGGACGAATTCTTTGATGCCCTATTATTATTTTGTTTATTTTTTCATATAATTGTACATATTATTAGAGTTTATACGTTAGCTAATATTATGTAAATATCTATACAAACAACAACTTGAGTATAAACAGCCTATAATGTTCCCAATGTTGGGGTCCAAGCGTCCTCTCTACGAGCGAGATTGCCAACGAAGAGTAATTCGCCACGTCCATGTCCATCATAATCTGCCTAGTCTTTTCCCAACCGTTTTGGGGTCAGTTTAAATAGGTACCAGTATTTTACATGGAGCGACTACCTATCTAACCATGGAGCCACTTATAAATTTAGTCCTTTAATTTGATAATTAGAATACTTAAACCAGAATTCTAATTAATGGTTTTACATTTGAAATTGAGGTTAATAACGTCAAATTTTTTTCGTTGATTTTTCTTTTACAATTTAAATGTTAATCAGGTGATAAATGTTAGAAAAAGTAGTTAAATTATAAAAATTTAGTTTAAAAAAATGTAACGCGACTACGGAAAAACAAAAGTGATCAAGAAACATGAAACAAGAACATATTTAAGACAGAAACTAAGACAGGTACAAAAATGGTCAAGATATAGCCTTAGTCGCATGCCTTTATACCATGTGTGTGCCAGGATCACCTACTAAATTATAATGGCATGCGACCACGGCTTTACTTTGACCAGTTTTGTACCTACTCGTCTTGATTTTTGTCTGAAATAAAAAATTAAACTTTCTAAATACAGATGAATGCGTTACTATTACCCTTTAGTGACTAATTGCGTAATAATTTAACCTGAACAGGGTTTGTTTACACTTTCATCAAATACTTTTGACACAGACCATAAATCAAAAACTGTCATACCCACATCAAAATGTACAACGTACTTAGGTTGTTAAGACAAAGCGTCAGGTGACGGTCCACTGAACAAGGCACAAACATTTTTATTGTGCTAACGACTGGTGACATCGTAAAAAAACTAAAGCTCCAATAAAGTAAAGAAAATCCAATAATAATAAACAGGAGTAGCTCTGCAAGCATGTTAGAGGAGTCAGGAAAGTAGGGTGTGCACACTGTGCATGTATTCGAAACAGAATTGAAGTTATTGAAGCAATAAGGATTGCGTCTTGTGAATCGTGACAACGGTGTCCGGGGCAGACGAGGTCGGAACTTCCCGGGCAAAGTTGAAGGCAGACTCCACATATTTCACGGCCACATTACAAAACTTTTATAGAGCTTTGGAGTTTCGACTTATAAAAGATTTAAAGGTCTATCTCTTGGGTGCAATAACAAGCTACAAGTCTTGGATTTCCATTGTCTCAATGTTTTATGATTCCATCGGTTTATTGGATAGTTTCTGGGAAGATGTTAATGTTGATAATAAGCTTGTCCTGTTACTGCGTTTCTAAGAGGCGATACTTTACTCTAGAGTAGAGTACCTCCTCCTAGAAACGCAAGTCTTGTACGTCCGCGTCGCTACTAGTCCAACATCTATACATATATCTATACTAATATTATAAATTCGAAAGTAACTCTGTCTGTCTGTATGTTACCTTTTCACACCTAAACCGCTGAACCGATTTAGCTGAAATTTGGTGTAGAGATAGTTTGAGTTCCGGGAAAGGACATAGGATACTTTTTATCCCGATATTCCCACGGGATCGAGACTTATGCGGGTGAAACCGCGGGGCGCAGCTAGTATTTTATAAATTAAAGTCGCTTTTCGTGTCTTGTGTGTGACCGTGTTCGTCAAAACAGGTCAAAACTACCGAACGCGTTTTTTTTAATGCAATTGTCACTATCATTTATTCCAAAATGTTTATGTGTGTAAAACGATAGTATCAAACTTACATAATATAATGATGAAATTTCGATGTTTCGTAAACTCATCAAAACCACTCAAAGCGAGGGAGGGTCGCTAGTCGAAGAATAAATAAATATAACTTTAATAACATTATAATTACGTTTTTATACAAACGCTTGGGTGAATATTTCATTTCGTGCAAATTACGCGGCAGGCGATAAAGAATACATTAAATGTTGAAATAGTTATTTGTTATACAAGAGTGCAAAGTTGCTTTTTAACTGCGTGTTCAATTTTGATGACCGAGCAAGCGAAGGATTCTAAAATTGAATCACGAGCGCAGCGAGTGATTCAAAATTAGAATCCTGAGCGTTAGCGAGGGAATCAAAAGAGCACGAGGTGAAAAATCTTTGCACTCGAGTGCAACACGTAACTTTTCATTCCACCTCAGCGAGGAAATGACTAAATGCAAAAAAAAAAAACGTTTACAATCACAAGATAGGTACACTTTTATTTCAGTTTAGGTATTAATTACTACATTATGACAGGTAAGTATTACAGAATAATCTTTAAATTATAACAAAATAATACTAAGGTATAATTAAGAAAATTTTAAAGTAACGTTGCTACAGTTATTTTGAACATATCGTACTGTTTTAAATACTTCTCGAGTGATTGTTGAGGGAGAAAGCTCATTTGCGCATTATTAACAGTTTCAGTCAATTCTGTTGGCGTCAAGCAAACTTCCTCGTCGCTAGAATCACTCATTTTAGTTTTTTCACTTGTTTTCAAGTTTCTTGTTTTTAATATAAGGTTTAGCAATGACGTGAAAAAATGCCGCGTAAAGAACCGCGTACAAAGCAAATTGAAAAAAGAACACCAAGAAGGTTCCGAGTCTGAGTTTTTAACAAATTAAAAAAAAGTTGTATGATATATTCGGCACCATAGAGGTAGCAGTAAATAGGTTTAATGTTTTTTTTAATTCACAAACTTAGTGCACACGATGTTCTAAATTCAATTTACTTTATCCTCTAGAGAATAAAAACGGCTTTTCCACTCAGATATTGAAGATTAAAAATACTCTTTCCGAGATGGTGGGATGAAAAAATCTTTACCTGATTTTTTTTATTTCTATTAAACTTATGACAGTACTAGGCGCAACGCTTCAAAAATCTAGTTTTTTATTATAAGTGCACCAAATTTAAAAAAACAAGTCAAAAATCTAATTACCATCCATGTCCCTTCTTCCAGATTTTAATAAATTGGTGCATTTTAGTATAAAATCTGTGGGAAGAACGATTTATGTAATACGTTTTCGGTTAATATATTAATTAATGCATATTATATAATATATATTCTTTACGAAAGACCATATTTAAGTGGTTTCATATAACTTTGAAAAATGTCCCTACCCTCATTCATAATTACCATTCGACGATATTCTCAATCCGATATTTTCGTACTTACGCGCCATTACGATGTAGACTAAACATGAAATATTATTGGGCGTCAGTGTCTGTTCTACTACCAAGCTGGACGGACGCATGAGAGAGCGATTATAGCGACGTAATTTTGAATTCTCCTGTGCAAAAAGTGAAGTGGTTCAAAATATTTCTACATACCATTCGCGTTTTGAAAGGTAATTAATATTGTGTTTTTTATATAATTATTGGCTAAGTATATCCAATACAAGTCTTTCTTTGTTGTGTATGCCTTACAAGCCTTTACCTATTCAAAATAACAAATATTTATTAGAAATACTTGTGAATCTAATTACCATTCTACTAATTACCATTAAATACCATTTTCTACAATTCGAATGGTAATTAGAAGAAACGAATGGTAATGATTTTTAATGTTAATATTTTATTATAATATTTTATTTCATTTTTAAAAGGTTTACACGTGTAAAATACTACGTTTTTTTTAATGTTTTATTGGTCACTAGCTGTTGCCCACGGCTCCGCTTGCGTGTATATCGGTTATCTTGAAATCTATACCAATATTATAAAGCTGAAAGTTTGTTTGTTTGAACAGGCTAGTCTCAGGAACTCTCGGTCCGATTTGAAAAAATCTTTCTGTGTAGGAAAGCCCATTTATCGAGGAAGGCCTTAGGCTATATAACTTCACGCTACAACTCACGGGAGTGGAGCAGTAACCAAAGACGTGGGTGAAACCGCGAAGGTCAACTAGTAATATATAAATATTATTGTGTCCGTCTCCAGGTTCCAGGCTACTCTTATGTCAATTTTATTTTCAATACAACTAGTACATACATGTATGTTATACTTAGAAATAATTCTCTTAAATATTAATGTAATATGTTACGATAATAAAAATCACTTAGAAACTAGTTCAGAGGTTTAACTGATAATGTAATAAAATTAACAAAAAGACAGCCCGATAGACACAGTTACGTACTAGTTTTCACATTTTTATTGTTAATAATTGCTTACTGTCATATTTTTCCCAAATCTTCTAAAATCTTTAGTAAGGCATCTTAGAAGTCGTGGAAACATTATATATACCTACATTACATAATTTATTAATTATTTTAGATTACAATGCCACGAAAAAGAAAGACAAGGGAAGAAATTCTAGAAAAAGCAAAAATAGCCCGCTGCCCGCAGAAGAAGATACGAAAGCATTAAATCAGATCCCGTCCTTTATGCTTTACAAAAGCAAAAAGAACATCAAAGATACCTAAAAAGAAAGGAACAAAAACAAAGGGGTTAGAAGATTTTTGTATGGAGGGTGGCCCTAAGGTCGGTCGCCATTTTGTTTTTTTTTTCAGAATCGCGGTTCACAACAAAAGTTATATATTTAGATAGAGGACGCTTATACAAACAAAAAATGTTATGTAAAATAATATCCTAAAGCGTCAGGTTTCGGAGTTATTCACCGAAATATAATTCGAAAACAACAAGGATTTTTTTGTTTTTTTTCCCTCCAGGTAAGCATATTGAACTATTGAGGTAATAGAAACGTTATGAAACCTTTATGGAGAACAAACAAATGAAGAATAGACATTTTTTAAATAAATAATTAAAAACGGCTATTTATAGTTCGTTTTTTAATCCCAGAGACTAATCTGACATTTAAGTCTTTTGTGTTTTCGTTTTTTTTTAGTATAGAAGTTTGACATTACACTTGTCAGATTAGTCTCTGGGATTAAAAAACGAACTATAAATTGCCGTGCTTAATTATTTATTTAAAAAATGTCTAATCTTCATTTGTTTCTTCTCCATAAAGGTTTCATAACGTTTCTATTACCTCAATAGTTCAATATGCTTACCTGGAGGGAAAAAAAAAACAAAAAAATCCTTGTTGTTTTCGACTTATATTTCGGTGAATAACTCCGAAACCTGACGCTTTAGGATATTATGTTACATAACATTTTTTGTTTGTATAAGTGTCCTCTATCTAAATATATAACTTTTGTTGTGCACCGCGATTCTGAAAAAAAATCAAAATGGCGGCTGATTTTAGGGCCAAAACCTTCAAACCCCTTTGTCTATAAATGATATTTATAATTGATGATGTTTATAATTATTTGTTACGTTATTTTCATTTAATATTTTAAATTTTTACTCGAATACTATTCGAGTAAACATTTTGTTTTGTTTTTTTTTTTTCTATTACCTACATTTTATTTAATTATATTGATTCAGGCAAGCCAGCCAAAAAAGGAATATAATAGAAGCTATACCTATAAATATGTTATACTTATTGATTGTTATTTTTACTGTCGTAGGTGATTTTGTTCTTGCTTAAGTGTTATGTTATATTAAATATAGTTCCGATGAAAGACTGAAGACTAAATACTAATTGCTCAATAAAACAAGACTGATTTGACAAATATTTGTTTTATTCCTAATTACCATTTAAGTTTACCTCACTACCGTATCTTGAGATCTAATTACCGTATTTGTGAAATCTCATTACCGTTCTTTAAAAAAAACAAACGTCAAAATCTCCTAAAACTAAAGAGTAATTACTGTCCCTTTGATATGTCCCAGTTGGTATCATTATATACTTTTAAAAAACTATATAAAGAACATGATTAGGTGTATTTTTTTTTTTTCTCCAAAACTTCATATATGCACGAAATGAAATATTCACCCCCTAGATATAGGTCAAGGCAACGTTAAGAGCCTATACTACCTCAAATGGCTTAGCGTGATCCTCCGTTATGTCGAAAATCCTGCACCATTAATTTTGAAATAAATATATGGTAAAGTTGAGGATTAATGCATAGTCTTATGTTAGACGAAAACACGATTCCACAAAATTTTCTCGATAGAAAAAACATCCAAAGTTACCTCTAACCCGAACAATAAACCGCTGGCATTCAAAAAATAAACTTTGCATACTAACATCATTATCATGAAACTTTGCATACTAACTGAACTTACTTTAAAGCAGGTCTTATGTTATTTACTTTTTTATAATTACCATTATTTTCACTGTAAAAAGCAAATACCTAAACTATTAGCGCTGCCTGCCGCCTAGCACCGCACTCTGTCTCGCTCTCACTCAGTCCTCGAGCAGTATCGTATGAGAGAGATAAAGAGCGAATTTTAGCTGAGGTAGTATAGGCTCTTAAACACAACACACTTTTTATAAATCAAAATATTATTTTGGTGACAAACGTTATGAATTTTTGATTCTTCGTTATATTCGAGGCTACATCTCTAATTAGGCTCTGACGCCCCACGCGGTTCATTGCACGTGCCTTACAATGTGAGTACGTACGAGTACGTCTGCCGAAACACCTCCTCCAATTAACAACACACTTGTGTATGCAGCTTCTATCGTAGATTTTTTTTAATTGTTGCTTTATTATTAGAATATTTAACCCGGAAAGCAAGAAGTACAATTTGATAACTGTAATAACGTCAAACGCAGCCTATTTCACTTCAACAAATCTTTCTCATTTTGAGAAGTAACGAGAATGTATCATTACTCCTGCACACTAATGATACATTGTTCGAACTCCATGCAGGCACTATACTCCGTGTAATTTTTTTATCACCACTGTTCTCAAAACGGTAAAGGAAAACATCGTTAGGAAACCGGTTTGTCCTAGAACCAAAAGACATGTGAAATCCACCAACCCGAACTGGGCCCTTGTGGTAGATTACGGCCTACTCCCTCTCACAGCAGGGAGGCCTGTGTCCCAGCAGTGGACCCATTTTTTATTTAAAAATGTTACCACAGTAGTAGTTCTGGATCCGCAGCCACGTCCTTAAAAAAAAACTTCCTAAAACCTCTAAAATCACCTCAAATGAATGACACAGTAGTTAATAATACAATAAGAATACTTTTATTCCGATTCTCATTTGTAACAACTATAAAAGACTTGCAAACGAACAAGTTAATTCACTTAAAACATTTAACATACAATGTAACCCAACTTTTAAAACAGAGAGTGTACAGAGTTATTAAATTACGTCTTAAAGCAGACGGAGTCCAAAATGATCGTTGAGACGAAGTTTATATAGGCAGACGTTGAGGCTTTTAGCAGCGAAAGTTTTAACTGCACAGCGTTTACTCAAAATGCAAATTACAGGCTCCATATATGCGAGGTGGGGTTAGACAGCCCACAGGATGTGATACACGGGACCCCAATATTAAACCACACGATCATGCCATAAATTTTCAACCTGCCGTGTATACGTTGTAATTTTCACGTACGTTGATGTTTACACGTTTTTAAGTGTTCAGCTGTTTTTGTTCGACTTATCTACTCTAGCCGTTTGTTAGTTGAGTGTAATTTGTAATTATTGAGGGTCATCTCGTGTTGTGAATTCAGATTTTTCAGTTGCCCTCTTCAATTGAGATGGGTTGAGCAGATAATTAAATGTATAACCCGAAACTATTTCCAATCGATCCCGCCACAATCCGCGCGCTTCTGGTGGAAGCGCCTCTCGTTCCCGCTCGGCCTATGAGCATGAGTTGAAGCCTCTAGAACATTCCAGAAGCTTCCTTTAAAAACTTACGATGCACGCCCTTCTTTTGACATTAGCCGTGTGCATAGAGTATCTGTGAAATTGTCAAACAATGGCAACTAGGTCTTCCATACGATGAATCGGAAAACATTCTCATATCACTCAACTCACACTCGGAAACCTACTCCCACCATAGATACTGACACCTACACACCACATGCACATACACTAATACTCCTACACACCACACGCGCACACTAACACACCCACACTCTATTTTTGATTGTTTATCATTTTATTTTTGATTTGTTAGCATTTTATTTTTGATTGATTAACATTTTATTTCCTAATTTTTTAATATTTTTTTGATTTTGTGCTTCGTTGAGTGCAATTTAAGCTTTATTTTTGTTTTTAATAATTTACGATTTAAGTTCTACTTTCACTTTGATATCAATATTTAATTTAGTTTTATGTAATCGTTTGCAATTACTTCCCTATTCTTACATAAACTCCAGTGGTAAATAGCATTATGTATCCCACCAAAAAACTTTTAAATGTAAATGTTTCCAAGACGAGACCATATGGCTCGCACTGTCAAATCTTGTCTATTCACACTAAGCACACACTTTGTTCTTCATTGATGAACCCCGTCTGGGGAGAAAGAAATGATTTCCAACTCTACAAATGAAAAACCCTACTATTCAGGACAAGTTTAATGTACATGCTCCCATGTACAGTCCGCTTCAAAGTAAGGGAACCCCTTTTGGGAATGACATTAAACCCATTTAAGTTTTTTGTAACGTATTGTATATGGCGTGTTGGTCTAGTGGTTAAGACAGCGGCTTAACAATTCGATGGTCTCGAGTTCAAATCCTCGGACGAGAAGTTCTTTTTTTGTTTTTTTTTGTTTCTTTTATAGGTTATTATGTGATTTTTGTTAATTATTATTTAAGAAATCAAATGTTGAAGTAGGTATGAGGTTTGTAAGAAAATCTAGGCATGTTGCATAAACAATATTCATTTATTTCTCTAATTACATTTCTAGGACTTCATGGAATCCACTTCACGGTTGAATATACAGTTTTCTATGTGTGTTAAATTGGGGTTATTTACTTAGAATATTAACTAAACACAAAATAGATACCCTGGGTGAGGTTTAGAACGTTTAACATTAGATAACGGTTCATTTATAGATTTTTCTAGAAACAACTACAATAGGTAATATTTATTCATTTAAAGTTGTGAAAACATTATTTTTTTATACTTTGTATGATCTTATCGGAAAAAAAGATTAAAAAATTAAATGTTGTCATTTGTGCCTGTGAATTACAGAGGAAGAACCAACATGCTAAACTATAAAAGTATAGCAATATACATCTTTCTCTTTTATCACATTTTCTGATAACCCTTATTTAACACAACATTAGAAATTATAAAAATATGTGAGGTCAGATGGTGCATCACACATTACCTACAAGACTACTTGTAAACAAAAGTATCTGGATTGATAATAATAAAGGTTGTTTATTTTTGATTAACTACGAATTAATGATCCCACAAATATTGGGAATCATTAACACTTGCTCATACGTTCCAATGTAATTTTATCAGATCAGTTACACAATAAATCTGCCGAGTAAATTGCCTATTAATAACGGAGAGGATGGCCGTCACTGTCTATCACTTCTTGAAGTCACACTTGAACGCGTAGTTTTGAAGGGTGTCACTGAGTGAACTTCCACAATATTACGGTGTCGCCCCGATTCATTAGTGTAAACAATTATTGAGCGAGGGCCTTGGCGATCACATTTCACATCACCAGTCGCATGATACCTTTGTATCCATCTACGAACTGTTTTTCTCTGGAACGAAAATAATAATATTAGGAATACATAAAAAAATCCAACTTGTCAGTAATAATGCAACATGATTGCAACAATAAATACATATATGTGTATAACGTAAATCTTACCGTTATGCCCATATCTCGTTCTTTATGCTTTGTTCCTGTTCCCAGAGAACAACAATTTTAGAGTCCGCGTATCACTGGTCAGTTTCCCTCAGTCGTCAGTTTATTTAATTCCAGCCTTCAAAAAGTTATTAATCGAACAATACTATCGGTTAATATAATCAACTGTTCAAAAACTTAATAAATCGGATAATATTTCGACGAAGATAATTACGCACAAGCGGATCGACACGAAAACGAAACGATTTGATAAGTAATTATACCCTCAATCACAGTTTAGTAAATAAGGCGAAGAAGAATTCTAAATTAAAATTACGGTAGGTAGGGCAACAATCGGAATCAAGCACATTCTATTCAACCAAACAAGAAATCTATGCAAATTTCAACCTTATAATTTAGTTAATTGAGGAGTTACGAATTGCATTTTGTAAAACAAGACGGTAAGGTGTTAGTATTTATAATACGTGGTGGACGTTGAAATTTAAACCTTAATATCTAGAAGATTAGACCGTTATCAACCTTGTTCGATAAAAGGAGTAAAGCTATTCAAATTTTCGTTAAGATGGCTAACTGATTCAATAGTCTAGTGGTATAAGGCGCGGTCTACGTGATCGGCTGGCGCCTGGTGATGCGGGTTCGTATCCTCAATCGCACATAAAGTGTCTTTTTGTAAGTTAAGTTATTCTTGGGATACGGTTCGGGCAAAAAGCCGAAAAAATACCATATTATAATTATTTAAAAACTTGCAAATAATATTTGAGTGGGATCGGTGGATGCTCGGGCAGAGATGGATGCGGCGCGCGGCAGCGGGGGAGGGAGCTGCTCGAGGCCAGAGCCACGTGACGCGCCCGCCGTCGCTCGAGCGACGAGCGACAGCGGGCTCGAGCGCGCTCGGGCGATAATCTTTAAAGTCTTGAGGGGTTCCTTTTCTCTGAAGCTGATCGTACATAAACGCGGTCCCCGCACATCACAGCAACAATACTAAGTTGAAACAAAAAAGAAACAAGCTCCTAATTAAAAACAAAATAAACCATCACTACCACTCTTACCGCTATTTATAGCACTGTAAATTATTTTTAGGACTCCCAAGTTACGTACGGCAGAGTCTTTACAACGACAAGTTGTGGTATTGTTAAACTTTAATGCACTTTGGCACTTCACACAAAGGAGTTAGGTACTCTAGTTCACAGTACCTACTCTTAGTAGCAATTGCTCATTTTATTTGTATGGACTGTGTGCAACAAGATGGGTTTAGGTACAAGTGTTATTTTGTAATAATGTTATACGTTACATTATCACATGAAATACCGTACAGGGTGGCAGGGGACATCGATGCCCTACCTGCTACCATGGATTCATGCATGATTCTAAGGGTCAATCCCCACTGAAAGAGCAGCGCCGTTCAGTGTCATATAATTTTAAACTTTATCTTCATTATTATAATACATAGTATCGCTTGAGAAACTTGAGTCGTCGGAGTGCTCGCGGTGCCGCGGGTGGCCGCGCGACCTTTCAAGTTGCTCAAGCGATATTATGTATTTTTAACCGACGAAAAAAAACGGAGGAGGTTCTCAATTCGACGCGTATATTTTTTTTTTTTTTTTTTTTTTTTTATGTATTATCACGCATAACTTTATACAGAGCAGTCCGATTTTGATAATTCTTTTTTTATTAGAAAGGGTATACCCTGAAGTTGGTCCCATATAAATTTGGAAAAAAAATTCCAACCCTAAGGGTTAGAAAACAGGGGATGATTGATTGTTCACTCACTGATTGTAATGTATGACCACGCTTAACTTTTTACAGAGTAGTCCGATTTTGATAATTCTTCTATTGTTGGATAGGACATACTTCGAAGTTGGTCCCATGTAAATTTGGAAAAAAGAAGCCTACCCTAAGGGTGGGAAAATAGGGGTGACTTATTGTTCATTCACAGATTTTAATGCTGAGCTGTGTATTACAATTAAAATAAAAGGCCTATCTATGTTGGTATATAAAGCCTGTTTTTTTTTTAAGTATTACATTATATTATTTAGTATTATATTACACAAAAAATAATAGTTAAAGTAGGATTATATAACAGTTAATGTCTAAAGTAAGGTAGGTATTTTAAAAGTGATCAAACATTAAGCATGTAGTAATTAGTAAATTATAGCCTCAAAAAATTATAAAATAAAAACTTTTTAACAAAAAATTAAACCTCCGAAAAAACTGAAAAGCAAAAAATAATAAACTTTTTTTATTTAACCTTAATAAATAAGTTCTTAAACTAATGCAAGTATACCTAAGTAATTTTGAGTCGGCGCCAAACAATCAATGAACAAAGATTACTAAATTACCTTAAATTTAAAGAAATAAGCAACGTGAAATCTATAGCGATAAACATTAACATTTCAAACAAAAAATGCGCTCTCCGCACGACCACTCGCAACGAATTAATTTGCTTGTTTGGCGCCGACTCTAAATTACTTAGGTATACTTGCATTAGTTTAAGAACTTATTTATTAAGGTTAAATAAAAAAAAATGTAAATTATTTTTTGCTTTTCAGTTTTTTCGGAGGTTTAATTTTTTGTTAAAAAGTTTTTTAATAATGAAGATAAAGTTTAAAATTATCTGACACTGAGCGGCCGCTGCGCACCGCTGCTCTTTCAGTGGGGATTGATCCTTAACGTGCTTTGAAATGTTTCGTTAGTTATAAAAAAACAAATTGTTGTTCCAAATATTTTGACCGCGTAAGTATTCTATTCTTCGCAAGTGCTACTGCTACACATGAAGTCTCTGGGTTCGATTCCCAGATCGGGTGAACTGTAATCAGGTTTGGCTATAAGGATTTTTTTTAATAACAGCCCGGAATCTGGATTTGTGCTCGGTTGATGGCAAATGGCTCGTCCCCTATTATATGGAACTTAGTCATAAGTGGTGCAATGTGGGTGTACTATAGTTATACCTCTGCATAACATTTCAGGGAAAGCAGTCGTGATGTTACGTTCGCACATGTACCTACAGTATTTTTATCTCACGAAGCGACACACGCTTTACTTGTGGTTACCAAGTGTACAAACACGCTGTGAATGTGTGTGTAAGCGCAGGAGCTCTCGGTACCGTCCGAGACAATGGTGAAGTCATAAATGTGTGCTTGTGCGTGTGTCTGTTATGTGCTTACCACTGACGCTACTCGTCTTCATGCACACATTCACAGCGTGTGGCCACAAGCACACTTGGTTACCACAAGTAAAGCGCGCGTCGCTTCGTGATATAAAAATACCATAATTGATAAAATATAGTGCGATCAGGAGTCTTTTCAAGACTCCTGATCCCTCCCTCCTTTTTGGCTGTGGATCGTCAGAGGGAGGGGATATAATGTCCACGTTGTAAATACCACTTGACGTCTAAGGGAAGGTTCACATCTGACGGAACATGCGTCGCGTATTATCGGTCGCGTAACGCCAGAACAGACAAATGTATAGAAAAACACTTGACCGTTTACACTCAACCGATGATGCGTTAGTGCGTCGAGCGAATAAATAGACGCAATCGATGTTACGCCGGACGCATCTTCCGTCAGATGTGAACCTTCCCTAATAGCCGCAGTAACGCAGTGTTTGACACGGTCAGTATTTATTTATTTATTAAAACTTTATGCACTAGTAAAAAAATAATACTGTACAAAGGCGGACTTAATGCCTGAGGCATTTTCTACCAGTCAACCTTAGGGTGATGCAGAGACAAAACATGGCAGCTGCAAAATACAGGATAACTAGCTAGGAAATGAATATAAAATACAAAATATACACAGACATATACATACATATAAACCAAATGAACTGAATGAATGATGAGTATCTACATAATATACAGTTTGTGAGTTTTAAGGTGTGGATAAGAAATATCTTCAAACAGTTTTTCGATTACAGGCTGCTTAGAGTCAAGCTTTCGTCGAATCCATAACAATCTATGGTTATCCTACATTACATCATCACACACATAACAACATCCCACGATAATTACGGTTACGGTACGGTTTACGGTTATTATTTTCTCATTGTTTTGTTAACTTTAGTCTGTAATATACTAAAATAGTTTTAAAGCCTTTATAACTAAACATTATTATGGAAGTACTAACACTAATGTTTAAGCTGTGTTTGTAATTAGATACTAATAAATTGGATTTTATGATCTGAAAAAACTTTTATACAAATAAAAACAACCTACTTCCAAAAGAGACACTGCAAAGTGAAAAATAACATTAATTTCGGAAGTCGGGTCGTTGGGTTCGCATTTTCGTTGTTTGCCATAGACTTCCTAAATTAATGTTATTTTTCAATTTGCAGTTTTTTTTGGAAGCCAGTTGGTTTTTTTTTTTTGTAAAAAAAAATTGCATTTTTCTTTTTAGTTTTACCTACCACACACAAACTCATAATTATTTATTTATTTATTTATTACTTTTAAGAAGGCTTACAGACTAATTACAATTGATAGGTAACAACAACACATTATCAAGTTGCTAATAACAAGCCTCCACTATAACACTAATTGCTATGTAAATATCGGTGACAGAAAACTATTAAAACATCATCAATATAAACTAAGTGGAAACAAATCGTATTATTGAACCTAACTCAAAAACTACTGCAGCAAAGTTAATAAAATTTATATGGGACCACCCTTATCCATTGAAACACAATTTTTGAAATCGATTTAAAATTGCCAGAGATATCGTGAAGCATGTCAAAAACAATTTCGTTTACTTGAATTTTTACCGTTAATTTTGTTTAAAAAATAAACAACTGAACCGATTTAGATGAAATTTCTATAGGACCAATCTGAAATTATATCCTTTCAAATAAAAATAGAATTTGGCAAATCGGCTTATAAATAACGAAGTTCTTAGGTATCAAACATAAAAACACAACCTAATTGATAACCTCCTCCTTTTTTTGAAGTCTGTTAAATATAAATAATTGATGATGATTACCCTTCGCCTCTACTAGCCAAATACAGGGTGAAATTGAACACATGCGACAAATCGAAATGGGAGATTGTACTCGTCATTATGAACAACTTTTACTATGGGACCAAACCTGAAATCGCGAAAAAAAAATCAGCTGTAGGGAACAGCTGATTTTTTTTTCGCGATTTCAGGTTTGGTCCCATAGTAAAAGTTGTTCATAATGATTAGTATAATCTCCCATTTCGGTTTGTCGCATGTGTTCAATTTCACCCTGTATATTAATCCAATAAAGGGAGAAAAAACTAATCAATTTATTACTAAACACACTTATTATAGCTTTTTCTTAATCTTTACTAAAAACCGTTTAAGCTTATTTCTAAATGATAAAACTTTTTAGTTACCTACCTAATTAATCTAAATAATCCTGACATCTTTAATTCTTTATTTTATTTTATTGACCATATTGTAAGAATTTTCATGTTGACAGTATTTTAGACTATTAAGCACTTGTGCTAACTGTTTGCATGCCTAATTTAAGGTAGAATGTATAAGGATCTCTAATTATAAAAACAACTGCATTTTTTGTACCTACTTTCTATGCAAATAAATAATTATTCTATTCTATTCTTAGACTTTGCTTTTCTGGCCTAAAAAATACCTAAAGAAGATCACATAATAGATTGGAATACATTCCCTTCACGAGAACAGTATTATTACGTACCTACGCCTAACAAGGGTAAAGTTGCCAACTATATAAACTTTTGTCAGAGATGAGAAGGCACAGAATTTCTACAGTTTGTCAACAGCTAGCAATTCTAGGTACTACACCCCTTGAGAACACAAAGTTAGATGTCATTTGTAAAGTGCTTCACTGGAGCAAATTAATTTATTTTGGCCTTTAAATAGCCTTCTCAAACTCTACTGAAGTGTACATCCATACTAATATTATAAATTCGAAAGTAACAGTCTGTCTGTCTGTCTGTATTAACATACAGACAGACAGACAGACTGACAGACTTTTCACACCTAAACTACTGAACCGATTTAGATGAAATTTGGTATAGATATAGTTTGAGTCCCGGGAAAGGACACAGGATAGTTTTTATCCCGATATTCCCACGGTATCGAAACTTATGCGGGTGAAACCGCGGAGCGCAGCTAGTATTTACATATATAACTAGAACATACATATGTATTATTCGTCCAATTCTACAAATCAATCAAATTAATTTAAAAAATCAAATCAAAAGTAATTTATTCCATTTAGGCAGAGAATCAGCACTTTTCGAATGTCAAAATAACGGCAAAATTAAGACAGTCCCCCAAAACGCTCGCTTTTCACCACAGCTTCTATACAATATTAGGTATGCAAAGTAGTTAATATTACGAGACACAGAACATTAAATTAAACTATTTGCCATAAGCTAGCCACGCCAATACACCAATAAATAGAATTTAAGCTATGTAAACTCAAGCAAAAAAAAAAAAAAACTAAAAATATTAATGAAAACAGAACATTACACCTAAATAAAAGCCTTATCAAACTTCTATTAAATTTCAGTAAACACATTCAGTCAGTTCAAGTAGTGAATCAATCAAACTGATCTGTCTCACAAACTTCGCGTTAAATGAGGTTCCCTTTCTAGAAACATGTAACCATAAACGGTCCCTCTATAACTTTCTTCAAAATTGGTGAATTTAGTTCTTTGGGACAAACTCTAGTCAGAATTTCTCCCAAAGAAGTAAATTCACGAAATTCTCCGCAGTATACTCCGTAGGTAATCCTCGAAATTCTATCTCAGTTTTCTTTTGCTGCCTTTAAGCTAAAAATAAATAGAATTCGTCACTCGTAGATTTAATCCCATTTATTTATTTTTTCCAACACATATCATAAACATTGACGGAATACCTAATGTTATACCTACATAAAATAACAAAAATCCATATTAATATTATAAATTCGAAAGTGACTCTGTCTTGTATGTTACCATTTCACGCCTTAACCACTGATCGGATTTCAATTACTTTTTGACCTGGTAGCATATTCCCGTGGGATAGTAATTTCCGTCATCCACGCGGGTGAAGTCGCGAGCAGAAGCTAGTAGAAAATAAAATTACTATATAAAATACTACAAAATTATATAATTACTAGCTGCTGCCCGCGACGTCGTCTGCCTGAAGGCTCTACAGCACCAAAAATACCTAAGATGCCAGTGTCGCTATAGCATTATAAGTAAACAATTTTTAAAATAGCATTAAAATAAAAGTTTTTTTTTGCAAGCGAAGCAAGTGAAGAGAGTTATATGGGAGTCCTGCTGAGTTCAGTGTGGTGTCGGGGATGTGACTGAAGGAAATAGAGAAAACAATGCAGGAATACATTCCAGGACCCAAAAGAGTAAAAATACGTACAAAGGCATCATACCTTAAAACACTTCCCTATAAACAACGTTGGTAGTTATGCTGCCAGGAGCCAAAATGTAAAGAGAGTCAGGACTGGTGACGCGGGAGCAAGTGACGTACAGTTGTCCGTGTGAGAAGCAACTCGTCCTGAGGTCGACACCCGCTGCCCTCAGTGTCTGCCTCTATTGATGGTTATCGCGAAGCAAACACTCACGGGGAACTGTACGCGCTTGAACTGGAACGGGAAGATATGAGGTATGAGGGGAATGCGTGGTATAAATACTGCCTCGCCAACGCCACAACCCGTAAGAATTTCCGCCTCAATGGTGTGTCTGTAGAGCGAAATGACATTAGGGTGGGTCCCGTTACACAACTTCAGAGGAGATAGGTTCCGAAGAAGCATAATCGGGACACCGACCTTCAGCTTGATGGTATGCGCTGGAAGTCCACTTGCTGACAGGGAGTTCAAAAATTCCACGGGATAATGTGTGGCGTCATCTTGCTCGATAACAGTGTTTATCGAGGTGTAGACCACTTCATTTCCCTCAATTTCCGAGAGAATGCATTCGTTAATTGCTGCAGCCTGATCATTTTTGGATGTCAAAATGGCCCGCTCACACACCCAAGAATTCTGCAGGTGCAGTATACGACTGATGTCCCCGTACACACAGCAAATGAGTTCTTCTAAGCTGGATACCACTCTACCGAGAGACTCTGGAAGCACCACCTGTCCATCTCTCTATTCTGGTAGAGTGCCTTCGCCAAGATTTAGAAGGACATTGGAGAATTCTTGAGCACGTGCATTGCCGCCGAGCCGAGCTCTCATATTAATGGTCAAGCGCAGCGTACGAACTCGTGACCACAACGAAGATAGTTTTAACGAAGCATTCACCTCGTCAGCCCTCGATCCCCGTGTCACCACGGGAAGCGTTTGCCGGAAATCGCCACTGAACAGAACAGCTGTGATACGACGCATCAAATGTTCGTTCCTGCGGATGTCCTGCAGGGTTCCGTCCACGGCCTCAACTGCCTTCCTATTGGCCATCGTACACTCATCCCATACGATCAAAGAGCAATCCTTGAGCACGTGTCCCTTATCGCTGTTACGTGACACACCACAAACAGGCGTTTCGGCGCTCTCTAAATCGATAGGAATTTTAAACATGGCATGTGCTGTCTTGCCACTCGGAAGCAGTGTGGCAGCGATTCCCGACGACGCTACAGCAATAGCAATTTTGCCTTGCCTGCTGACCTCTGCAAGTATGCAAGTGGTAACAAATGTTTTTCCTGTTCCACCAGACGCATTCCAAGAAAAACATTTGACCCTGGTTTTTTCCCAACGCTTTCAAGGACGGTGTCATAAATTTGTTTTTGCTCTGAAGAGAACAAAGCGACATGGTCATTTCGCCCGGATCGTAATTTGTCTCAGCGTTATACTCCCGATTTACACGGTCTTGATGCGGTGATGATTGGGGAGCTGGTAACCCATATTCGATCAGTGGATTGCCGCCGATAGAAATGACCACATCTTGAAGTGAACTGAGACAGGTGTTCAGCACGCGTTCATCAGTTACTCCGACTTCGTCTACAGTAGAAACATAACTTTTTTGTAATACTTAACACCGCATTTTTTTTTTAATTGTCGTCCTCAACTCTGCTCAAGATTTTAAGGGTTTTGTTGGAACTTGAATTTGTCAAAACCAAAGAGATTTAAGATAGGTACAATAGAGAGGCTATGCAAAGAAATGTCATACAAAAACTGTGATCCCATGTCTCACTGACGCCATCTAGCATAATATAGCAGAATTTGAGCGGCATAATGCAAACAAAAATAGCAAACATGAATTAAATTTGTCAAAATATATTCAGCTATCGCTCGGTAGGTGGCCAGTGTGGCTAGTGTTGCCAGATCCGATTTTCAATCCATGGATTAAGGTAAATAAAAAAATATCGAAAACTTGTCTCAGAAAACAAAAAATATTTTATTCGCTACTATTCATTGTCCGTGTCACCATCTATGATAGGGTATCAGTTTCAGTGTGTGTTTTTATGTAAGTAGATAATGTACATGTTAAAATAAAATAAATTTAAATTTGCCTGCTTTGCCGCCGAATTATTATGTTTTTTGTGTTTTATATTTGCTTTTTGTGTAAGTAGACCTATTATGTCACAATGGGCATAGTTGTTTGCAATTGTCGGTTGCGTTTCGTTTTTATCAAAATTATTTTTATTACTCTTTTGTTTACAAGTTATTTATTATTTACCAATAAATATTATCGATAACAGAATCACATCTCTGTAAGGCAGTATAGTCCGACTTTTAAATAGCTGCAGTAAAATGACACTTCTTACTATAATTTTGTTAAAAAAATTTGCCACACTAAGGATCTGGACACATTGTTCGACGGCCTTTCGCACTTTGCCGCTTGAAAAGGAGCACACATGCTCTCTTTTTGTATGGACAAACCGTCGAACGCCGTCGATCAATGTGTCCCGACTCTCTCTACTAGTGATGATATTAAAATGCAATGAAACATCGTTTTAATTTAGACAGGCATTCGAAATTGAGCAGTGTTGATTTAACCGTAAACAAAAAAATATTCTTTGTATTGATCGGATAAAATATATGTTGTAGTTTCAAATCAGCGTAAATACATAGTCTACCAAAGATAATTTTGTTTCAATTTTTGCTCTAAAACTCCGATCTAAGAAATCAATTTTTTAAATAAATTAAAGGATTACTAACTTTATAGGATTATTTACAAAACACCAAAAACCTCAAAAATAAGAATATTTAGAAGATATGTTTGTGATTAGAATAAACGCTTTTTATAAATCTAACCCGATCACTGATGTGATGACAAAACAGTAATTAGTCATTGCTCAATGTTTTTGTTGTAAACTTATATTATCCTGTATTTCATTATAAATATCATTTTCTAATAATAATTATCCTCTTTTATAAAATCAATTTAACAATCATGATCGATTTTGAACTGAATGTTACTAAAATTAATCGATTATTTGGTTAAAAATTTCGTTGAAAAGTGGTAACACTTATACTTTCATTTTACTGCAGCAATAATAAGGCTATTCAGCAATAGATGGCGTTTATTACAAAATTAGGAATTTTTCTAGATCTATTATGAAAATTATTTGATTCAAATTACTCAGTAAATATAAATAATGCATACGAAAATAAACTGAAGCTAGATCCAGTCGTTCTACCATAGCGAGACTTGCAATAACGCAATGCGCAACTCGGCATATTTCTTTTTAAATAAATTTTTTTTGGTGGACACGATTGCGTCGATGCGACTTGACGCGCAGGCGTACGTCACTAGACTGAGAGACTTGAGACCACTAGGTGCAAAGTATCGGATCACGATTTTGTTCGCAATGTCCCGTCTATTGTACATATAAAATTTTAATGTCTTTGGTCAAAACGAACTATACGATACAACTTTTATGAAGAAAATGCACATTGCCATCTATGAATTTTAAGAATAACTAACTACTAACCTCGCCAACATGATCAAATTTAAATTATTAATTTCCAAAAAGTGTCAACATGTAACTTGATTTGATTTTTATGAAATCTCATAGATGGCGCTGCTTCAAAATTTTCTTTATACTACTAAAATTCATTAAACTATGTTTTTTCTGCCCAAGTTACTTAAATGGCGTAGTTTTTATAGTGTAAAGCTAGATAATAGCATGGCTTACTGAAAAACATCATTTAAACATGCGTCGTTAGATTACACGCTGTCACAGAATGCGTAAGAAAAATAAAGATTCACAGCTCCTCCCCCATAGGTGATAGCGTGATAATATGTAGCCTATATGTTGACCCGACCTCTTAGTAATATTCATGCAAAATTTGAAGTAAATCCATGCAGTACTTTTTGAGTTTATCCCGGACATACATACAGACAAACAGACAAACAGACAAAAATTCTAAAAACTATATTTTTGGCTTCGATATCGATAGTAGATCACGCCCCAAGTATTCTTTTAAAAAAATATTCAATGTACCGTTTTGACTTTCCTACGATTTTATTATATGTATAGATAACTGCAGCCTTTTTGATTATCACAGGCGTAAGTTTGTGAGTGTGTGTGTGTATGTGTTTATATGTTTGTTACTTCTTCACGCTCAAACGGCTGGACCAATTTTGATAAAATTTTGCATGGAGGTAGCTGACACCCTTTTTTTATGGATGGGAAATCATCAAATGACCCCTCCCGCTCTGCGTGGAGCGGAAGGGAGTGTCAGACTCTTACGGACTAAAACCCATCCGTGTTCCTTCCTTAGCCCTTTATGTTCCGGGGTAGCGGTAACCCTTTTGGACAATCCAGCACCCCCGGCAGGCTTCGGCCCTGGCAGGCCCCTTCCTTTATGCTGACATCTCTTTGAGGCGCGCGTGGAACACGTACGCGCCGTCCGGCACGGGCCTGGTCCTGATCGGACGGTGAGCTACCCATAACTCTCCGTCCGCAGGCCCGCGCCTACGGTGGCCGGGAGTCGTCACGCGGCTCCCGACGCCCGGAGCGTCTCCCGCGGCGGCTGGGACGTGAGGCTCTCTCCCTCAGCCGTTCCGCCACCTCCTTCGCTAGCATGACTGCTTCGCAGAAGGAGGTGACCGCCTCCCACTCCCTCTCGCCCCGGACCATGGCTTGAACCAGGGCCGGACGCGAGAGGTCGCCGCCGCTGTCGATCGCCTCTACGAGGGCACGGCGGTGCTCCGCCCATGCGGGGCAGACCTCCACCGTATGCTCCACCGTGTCCTCTGGGCTAGCTGACACCCTGGATTAACATAAAGGCTACTTTTTATCCCGATATTCCCACAGGATCGACGTTTACGCGGGGGAAACCGCGGGGCGCAACTAGTACATTTATATCTGTAATTTATATGGTGTACATCATAACGAGTATTCTATTCTAAAAGTACTTTTATTAATAACGTATTAAGTGATAAGATATCTATCGCTTGATTTCATTTTAATATTGAGAGTGAATAAACATCGTTCCTATTACGTAAGTGCTATCGATATTCCGCTTTCGATAATATTTTAACATCGCATATTTCATCCTAATACAAATCATGCTTTAGTCAGACATAATGTAGATAAATGTTAATCTGAAAACTAGTTACAATGTACGAAGCGTCGATGCATTCATAAACGTATAAATTATGATGTGAAATGTTAATAATCTATACTAATAATAATCTATATCTGCTAATAATAATAATATGGAGAGCAGTGGTGGCTCAGTGGTATCAGCCGCGTCTTAAGAGTTGTAAGGTCGTAGGTAGACAGGCGCTTTACTTTGTGTAAATTATTTCATCACCACTGCTCTCAAAACGGTGAAGGAAAACATCGTGAGGAAACCGACATGTCCTGGAACCAAAAATTCGAAGACATGTGACATCTACCAACCCGCACTGGGCCCGCGTGGTGGATTACGGTCCATTCCCTCACAGATAGAAGGCCTGTGTCCCAGCAGTGGGAACAAAGGCTGATTATGATGAGTAATAATAAAGCTGACTTTGTTTGTTTGAACGCGCTAATCTCTGAAACTACCAGTTGGATTTGAAAAATTATTTTGCATTTGATAGCCCAATTCTTGAGGAACACTATAAGCTATTTAACATCACGCTATGACTCTTAGGAGCAGATCAAAAAGAAAAAAAAAAAAAAACAGAAAAAACGCTAACCGAAAACGAAGCGATAGCGCGCAGGCGATGCGATGCAACGGGGTGGGTCGAAGGAACAAGAAATTTTACGCGGGCAAAGTTGCGGGTAGAAGCTAGTACTTAATAAATTATTCCAATTTCTAACATACACAAAGCTTTGTTGACATTGTCGACCCATGTTTGAAGAGGAAACTGGCTATTTCTAAGGACACTTAATCATTGAAACTAATTATAACTTCGTATCACTACTAAAGATCCTCCCTTTCTGGACTATTGCGGAAGTAGAAATTACCTTCATCATACCGATGGATAAACTAATGAGTATAACAGTTTTTTATGGACTTCCTAAATACAGAAAAACTTCTAAGTTGCCTTCTATATCGACTAAAGAGGTTATAAATTGGTATACACTTCCCAAAATTGGGAACATCACGGAAATAAACTAAGACCATATTGCCCCTGACATTTTCAAGCTAAAAATATCTTTGTCGGCGTTGCAATTATTAGTTTCATGGACATTCTCGTAAATCCGTAGCTTGTACGTACAAATATGTTCGTTTCGCATCCAGTTGGGTCCAGTGACACCGCAAAACCACCACAACGTCTTAATTTTACTGACACTGAGCTACTGCTTGTGTCACCTCGAAGTGAGCTAGGTCTTACACTGACATAATACCTAAATACCGCTTGGACATACTATACATATCTGGATACTAGGTTTATCATAATAATATCCAGATCTTAGAATTGCGCAGTGAATGAATAATAAAAATGTATCTGATATTTACAAAAATAAATCACCTCGTGGCCAAGCCGAGCTAGGTCTTACATTGTCATAATACCTGAGAGCCGCTTGGATACTATAAATATCTGGATAGTAGGTTTGAACTAAAATATTCCGATCCTTGAATTACGCAGTGAAACAATATTTTTTTGAAGTGAAAACTTCTTTAGGCGCGTTGGGCTATTTTTAAGATGGTAAAAACTATTGAATTCGCACCACTGTTACCGTAACCGACACCGCTTCGGATATGTTCCGCTATCCTCGGAATGTACTCTGTTTTAATGTATTTCCGATACGTCAATGAGTGATGGCAAAGTATTCTGTTTGTATTTTGTTTATT
Organism: Amphipoea oculea; assembly: GCA_945859645.1. NCBI lineage: Eukaryota > Metazoa > Arthropoda > Insecta > Lepidoptera > Noctuidae > Amphipoea > Amphipoea oculea. The sequence continues at coordinate 12,809,353 of OX243876.1, forward strand.
AGGACTATTCAAAAAATACACACACGTACAATAATTGTTCAAGGTTTCACTTCTGTCGGCACGCCGGAGTTTAATCTAAATTTAGGTAAGTATCTGATAATTAGAAGAATAAATCACCTCAACAAAGAGCTCTCTATAAGGTGCGTTAGTCAAGGTAGGTGGCTAGCCCACTGTTATCCAGCAGTGACAGTCCATTCATAAAAAATCGTAGATACTAATAAAAATATCTCTCATTCAGTTCACCCAGACAATTGTCCGAAGCCGTCGATTCTGTTTCTGACACAATGTATTTATTGTTCTAAAACAATATCGGTAGTTTATCGCAAAATAATCACGTAGCAACAATAACGTGCCACACGACCGCCCGCTTCCCAATTCCACACAGGACTACACAGTACATACATAGTATCAATTATACTTTTTAACTGTCACATAAACTACCCTACTATTTATGACAGAAAATATCGGCGATAGTATAATATTGTCTGGTAGGTAGCCAATAAAATTGTTATAGCGCTTAGGAGGCAGCGTGGGTTGGTATTTTCATTAGAGCATTAAGTCAACTTGGGTGGAGGCATTAATCTGTTTACGAGATATCGAGTTATGTAATCCTATCTTATGTTGTAGTTATTATTGGGGCCGGATATAGGGCTTTATAAGATGAATATAAGAGGCCCGACCCAGGAATCGATTCTAGGTTCTACGGTCAGCAATCGCGCTTGCGATCACAACCCAAGACCAGGTTATTGGGTTTTTCAATTGGGAATTTCTTCATACCAGCCCGGAGTTTGGAGGTTGGCGGTGATACCCTCGTGCCGCGGAAACCACGTTAAGCCGTTGAACCTGCGCCTGATCTCTCTCCGGTCGTGTTGGATTGCCATCCCATCGGACAATGAGAGTGAGGGAACACAGATTTGCACTATAATATCTCCCACGCCGAGGGCTGGTCTCCACTGTGGTTGTCAGATAGTCGTTACGGGTCGTCAGAAGCCCGAACATCTAAAAATCGGTCTTACCAAGGGGTATCGTATTACCCAGTTACTGGGTTTTGAAGGTCAGATAGGCAGTCGCTACATGTAAAATACTGGTACCTATTCAGCTACACCCGGTTAGACTGGAAGCAGACCCCAACATAGTTGGAAAAAGACAAGGCAGATGATGAATTGAATAATTTAGTTAGAGGCCTGTTTCATCATCATCATTTTAGCCGAAAGACGTCCACTGCTGGACATAGACCTCCCCTAACCACCTCCACTTCGACCAGTTCTCTCGCATCCAACGAGTTCCTGCAGCCTTCACAAGGTCGTCAGTTCACCTTGTGAGGCCTGTTTACTCAACATAAATCACTGTCAAACGATTAATTGCTTAAGCTATTTTCTATGTGCTAATTACAATAGTTTACGACATTTAACGTGAGTCGTAACTACGTAAGAATACGTTAAACCAAATAATGTAACGTATAAACTCTTTCTACAATAAATCACCTGGATATTCATTCACCTGTAGAATGTAGCGAAGAAAAGATTACACTTTACTGAAGAAATGTAGGTTATTCTTGAATTATGAGTTAGAAGAAAATTTACTATAGAGAGGTACTAATTTGATTATGATTGATGGAAAAAAAATTGGGATATGCACTACAAGGTTTTCCGCTTGAGAACACATAATTTTAGTGCCTAGTAAATATTATTAGAACAATGTTCATAATTGATAAATGATTTATTTTGTGTAAGTAGGTTCGTACAAACACTTTTACACGTCAATCATATTTATTTAAAGCTAGATGAGGTCGGCGTTTCCTATCTGACTATTCTGAGAAGAAAGGTCGAAAAAAAGTCAGTGGTCACAATCTCTTTTAAAGTCAAGACAAAATCTTGGTCAGATCATGTGAAGACCATGTAGATTGGTGTCTGAAATGATATTTTGAGGAAAGAACCACACAGATTGAGTGGACCTGTCCAGTCAGTGCACGCATTTGTCAGTAACCGTGCAGTTCATAATGCACTACACATGTTTAAATTTAATACACTTAAGTTTTATGGCATATGTTTAGATGAATTTATTTATTTGGAAGATCACTCAATGATTGCCGCCTCAGAAATCTTACCAACCGATGCTACTCATGTGCCTACCTACTATGCACCTAATAATCTTGTAAGACGAAGGAGACTAGTCTCCACGGCATAGGGAATCCTAGTGTAGAAGCTAGTGCTATTTAAATATTGTAACGTTTCGTTTCTGAACAATAAAGTTTTTATTTATTTAATCGACTAAGGGCTGATTTTTCAATCATCTGATAACTTTATTCGATGAATAATTTTGAAATTTTGACAGTTATTTTATACAAAAAATGCCAATGCCAAATGTCAATATTATTCCTTCAATAAAAAATAACTGGCGATGGAAAAATCAGCCTTTAATTGCTTAAAAACAAGATAACGCACTTATTTTGTTTGATACTTACTCGTATTTATAGTAATGTAATGAATAAATAATAAAATTAAGCAAACAATACAACTATCTTTTGTTATCTTTTTGTATAAATAGTATCAAGATATTATTTTTTTATCATTTGCAGGTCAAGTCTGTAATTTGTTATTCAGGGGGTCTTGATCGTTGTAATGTTTCCTTATGACGGTTCTTGAACTAATAGTCATCATCATCATCATCATAGGCGTATAGCAGTCCACTGCTGGACATAGGCCTCTCCTATTGCACGCCATTCAACTCGATTTTCAGCAATTCTCATCCAGCTGCTACCAGCCATCCTGCGAAGATCGTCGCTCCACCTAGCCTGAGGGCGTCCCACCTTACGTTTACCGATTCTCGGTCTCCACTCAAGAACACGTCTACCCTAACGGTCATCGGTTCTACGGCTAATATGGCCGGCCTATTGCCACTTCAGCTTGTTTATTCTGTGAGCTATGTCCGACAACTTTGGTTCTCTGCCGGATCACTTCGTTGCGGATTCGATCCCCCAGAGAGACTCCAAACATAGCCCGTTCCATAGCTCGCTGAGCGACCTTGAATTTATGGACCAGCCGTTCTGTAAGTGTTCACGTTTCGACTTCGTAAGTCAGTAGTGTGCGCAGACACGGGGTCTCGTTCTAAAATGGTCTACCAAGGCTCATGCTGAGCAATTGATCAGAGAACGTTTGCAGCCTGAAGGGTGCTATAACAGTCGGATCAGCCTGATTCGGCACAGCCGGGCAGCAAAATCGAATGTGTAGATATATGTTTGGGAAAAAGCCGCTCGGCTTAGCTCAAATTGTGCCGAGCCGACCCCAACATGATTCAGGTGGGTGACGAACGGAGTTCGCCGACCGGCACGAGCCAAATTAAAGCTTATGTGTAGTACCTAATTGCTTCGAGTCAAACTTGTTGTTCAACAAATACTGCCTAATCTAATGTACTGACTGACCAGTTTGTAGCACCCCTGATGTAAATGAGGACATCTTCTATCGTATCAAAATAATAATAAATAATAATAATTATGTAATTATACTTCTCTCTTTCTTTCTCAAACTTACGGCCCAATAGGTCCCTCTTAATGGCAAACGACATCGTGGCAGGCCCAGACGGAGATGGCGGGATGAGCTGGACTCCTTCAACAAGAACTAGTCCTTAGCAGCTTTGAACAGAGAGAGGTGGAAAGAGAGTAAGGAGGCCTTTCCCTGCAGTGGGACGTCACAGGCTAATAATAATAATAATAATAATAACTTCTCTCTCTTCTCAATCGCTCTCTCACTGCTACGAATGGCGACTCCGTTTCAAATTGTCAACGTTTTCCATCTGTTACGATCAGTGGCCTGGTAGAGTATGGACGCTGATGGGTATCTCCAATTACTCGGATATTTGATCCGACCACCTATTTTAACCGACATCCTCTAGAGGCCGAAGCCCAAAATGGTGGTCGGATCAAACACTTAAAATTATACTTGCTAAACGGTTCACATTGAAGCACAGAAAGAACTACGTGATACTTTTTACGATGGCAATTCATACCAAACAGAAAAATATAAGTAGCCCCGAATCTGTGTTTTTGAACACACACAACTAACAACACATAACATATATAACATCACGCCTATAAACCCTAGTGGTGAGGTGGGGTTAGGCAGACGTGTACTCAGTACACCGACATTTCGCCAGTTACGTGTAAGTCCCATGTACTACAAATCCATACTCCAAGCTGTAATCGAGAAATTCCTGATGGATAAACCCAATTACACTTTGCCTGACCTGGCTTTGACAACTTCACAAAAATAAAAAAGCAGGTTCTCAGTGGTTAAGATAAGCTGACACATTTTAATCTATATACAGGTTGGTCAAAAGTCGTGGATCAAACGAAATAAAGGTGGTAATTTCCAACAAAAAATCTTTCTACAGCATGGCCATTAATTCAATTGCCCTAATAAGTTATGAATATATTTGTACGCAGAGTTCTTTTACAATGAGAATAATTATTTAAATAATTGTTTATTTTTTCATATAATTGTACATATTATTATAGTTTATATTTTAGCTTATATTATGTAAATATTTAATTATTAGAATAATTTAAAAAAATGTGATATAAAACAATAAAACAAACGGTGTTGTATTATTACTAGATAATGTATCAGCACTACAAAAGTTCTATTGCGGCTCTGGGTATCTTTCAAGAGCAATTAATTTTTTCCAAAAATTTTGAAGTGTTACCATAAATTATTTCTCACATTAAATGCGTTGGAAATGACCTCCTTTATCTCTCTATTTCGTTTGATCCACGACTTTTGACCAACTTGTAAGTATATAAAACAAAGTCGGTTTAGTTACACCATTTATAACTCAAGAACCACGGGACCGATTTTTATGATCTTTGGTTTGTTGGATTTGTCACCGCCCCGAATAGCAGAATAACTATTAAAACCGGGTCGATCGATCAGGTTAAGCTACGTTAGCCGCGGTTGGTCCGTGGATGGGTGACCATCTTTACATACCAAGACCCCTCAGTGCCTCGGAAAGCACGTTAAGCTGTTGGTCCCGGCTGTCATTCGTGGATCTTTGACAGTCGTTACGGGTCGTCAGAAGCCCGAAAGTCTGACAACCAGTCCTACCAAGGGGTTTCGTATTACCTAGTAACTGGGTTGTGGAGGTCAGATAGGCAGTCGCTCCATGCAAAATACTGGTACTCAGCTGCATCCGGTTAGACTGGAAGCCGACCCCAACATAGTTGGGAAAAGGCTAGGCAGTAGGCAGATGATACATTTTGTATGGATCGGCTTCTTTTATTCTGAGGCAGTACAGTCATCTAGTTTACACATATACGAAGAAATCGTTTATCTTGTTTCTTTTTTCAAAAGCATCATACCATATACTTGTATAATCAAAACGGTATTACAAATGTCAAACATAGAGTCGCGGTTGTTGATGTTTGTGCAATCAAAGTCTGTTGCGTAAATAAACAACTTATCTTGAATTTACGCATCTTGAAAATGCTTACAGATATCATTTACTGGGGATGTTGTAAATATTTGAAGCGAAGTTTACTTGAAATGTGTGCAAGTTTATTTCTTGGCCATAACTGGAGTTAGAACCTATAATGTTGGCTAGCAGGACGCACGAACATTGGGAAGGCATTTTCCAGTGGTATTTAGTGTGTAAACTTGCGGCAAGACTCTGGCTAAAGCTACGGTTTCCTAGAAGATCCTAGAAGAGCGGTGGCCGCCACATGACGGGCGCCAAATAACGGCCGCAGTGACAGCTGTCATGAAAATTATTGCGGCGGGGTTTGAGTTTACGGTGTCAAAAAACGCTCTCTAAAGGCGGGTACTGACCGGCGTTACGGGGCGTAATGTAACGTGTTACACAGCGAGCGTTCGTGCAGTCAGTACGGGGAAACAAGCCTCTCGCAGCGAGCCATGAGCGGCTCGTTGCTCGCTGCTAGTGCTCCACCCCACTGTCGGTTTTTTGGCAAATCTTTTTTTTTTCGTTTCTTCTTTTTTACTTCTTAATTACGATTATACAAAAATTGAGTAAAATCAAAGATCCCAGCACAACTTCGTCGTCCGAAATCTTGACTACGAGTGGCAACGAATCTGGAGCACGGTCAAAGAGTCCGAAACGAGCATGTTACACGGATTTTAGAACGCGGCGCAAGGTAACATGCTCGCTGCGAATGGTAAATTACCTACGGCCCGTAACACCGGTGACTGGTGATCGGTGTAAGAAAACACACCCTTAATTTCATAAATAACGTTTCAGTGACGTCATTCATAGCATCTAGGAAACCTTAGCATAACCTAGACATTTCACTGTGAACACTACTGCAGATATTCTCTTCAAAATGAACCAATTTCTTTTTAAAACGCTTAGCATTGATATTCATTTATTTCGTAGTAGTTCAATATCAATATTGTTCAATATCTCTTATCTAATGAAAAAAAGTAATTTATTATATGTTTTCACTATTTGAAATATTTTCTTTACGTCAAAAAGCAATTGTATTTTCTGAATACATTCAAGTTTAAAAAAAAACACTCGGCTATTATTAAAGTTCCAATATCTTAAACTTAAAAGTGTATTCAAAACTCTTTTCATTTCAAGTTTTTAATAACACTTAAAACGCAACTCGTATCAAGTAGAGTAGGACCAGCCGCGTGAACGCAACACTGAAGAAGATCTCGCGGTACAGCGGGAAACAATAAAACCATCTGCACACTATCCCAAAAAGGTTTACCTTCTAGTAATGCGGAGAGGAGCGTTTGCAGGGGTCTTCCACAATGGTTTGAAAGAGCAGTGAGTGCGCATGTTCGCCGCGGCACATCGCAAGCCGGCCTTTGAGCCTCTCCAGTTCGCCGACGGAACCCGGGGATGCCGCGTCGAACCCCGCGGCCTCGCGCTCTCGCCCGCAATGTAAACACTACAAACTAGTTCTTTTTTTTAAATGGTGCAACGTACTTGTGACTTGTGTGAAAAGTTTTAAAAAGTTCACTCATCCATTAACGGTATTTTCTCGTGCATTTATTTGGGTAATTATTTTTAGTATAAATAAATATATATATTCTATTTTAAAAGTTTTGATAAAATTACTGTTTATTTTTTATTATTATGAATTAAATCCAGAAAAATAATTTGCTGTCGTCATCATTATGCTTGAAAAGTTTACAAAGTCACACGAAATAAGTATAAAAATTAGTTTTAATGCGTATTGCGACCATTAACCCCCAACTCTTAGCACGCAACGCCGCCGTCGCTTTCATAGCATGTGACGTATTTTTAACCCTTTTCTACTAAGTTAGATTTAAGATTTTTACAACTTTATTTAAGTCTTGGGGTTAGGCATTGATTAGTAATGCTAGGTATTCAATTATATATTCCTTTTATAAAACGTTTAGGAACAGAATGAGGATTGATTTTAATTTCTTCCATTATAATTTGTTTCAAATGAAGCACAATTACAACAATTAGACAATTATTTCTTTAGACTTTTAAGGTATTATTGAGAGTGTTATATCTAAGGCCTACTAAATATCGCTCAGTGATTGAAATCAAACTATTATTAAATGTTTATTAGGCTTAACTTCTATTTTAGCACTGTTTATAGCAAAAAAGTAAACCCTTTTGCACAAACATAAAAAAATCAGAAACAATAAACCAGGCTAAAGTAAATCATTCGAAAGCATTTCCTTATTACTGCTCGTTATCTTAATTTACATCGTATCCATGTTTCTTTTTCCGAGTTTCTTCCGCTTGTCAATTCTTGTTAAGTTGCCGTCGGCCGCAAGGTCGCAAAAACCTCCAGAAAAACTTGATCACATAAAACAAGTATTACAATAATGTTTCCCTCTATATTCTTTATTATATTCAGTATTTTATTAATAGAATTAGCATCATGCATAATCAGCGTATAATGTTCCCACTGCTGGGACACAGGCCTCCTCTCTTCGACAGGGGGTGGGCTGTAATCTACCACGCGGGCCCAGTGCGGGGTGCTTAAAAAGAAAAGTTCATTAGTATCGCTTATTACAGCATAAATTCAATCAATTTTGTGAACGTCTTGTTTCTAAAATATGCCGTTTCGATAAATTGATTGTCCGGATCACTACGTTCAATCAAATAATGGATGGACTTGATTGAAATACAAATTTAAACGAGTACTTATGTTCGCCGTATAATCGGCTTTGAATCCGATTACTCCCTTTCCTAGTTGTCTCAAGAATCGAAATAATCAGAGGAATTGGCAGTAGTACCCACTTGTATTGTAAGAATTAATACTGCAATCAGCAGTACGTTTGCCAAGTGCTGAGATTATGGCATTATGCCTAAACGATTGTTCGTCAAAACACTTACCGCTTTATTCATAAGCATTGCTTTAAGTTAAGTAATGATTAGCGACTGATTAACCATATATTTTTAACGTTTGAACGTCTCTTAACTTAAAGCAACGTTTATAAATAAAGGGAATACTGTTGAACTCATTCACATTTAACTACTTACTTATTTTCCAATTTCTGTCTTATCCTGCAATCCATCCGAGTTAGAATAATTTGATAAACAACAATATCTTTTTTCAATTTCGTCTCGTCACGTTGACGACCATGTCTCAAGCCTCAAATCCTATGACATTAGAAAGTAATTGGACACAAAACGGGCACAAAAATCTTCGTTTCAATTCCCGCTACATGTCTGGCAAGACTCTGGCAACTAAATACGTGACCCTTCAACGTCACACAAAACAATTTGGGAGCATCCGAATTTGGACATGGAGGCTGCATCTCTCCTTTATATGTCGGAGTCAGCTTCGGATGCTGTGGCTTTAAAATATTACGTGAAATATTGTAAGCATGTTGTGTTTGAAAAACGCTTCATGTTTTGGATTTGTTTGTTGGTTTAATAACATTGAATTAACATAACATGGCGTGATGTTCGCACCTGTAATCCCTGAAGACTTAGGCTGCGGTGTGAATGCCTACACCCACATTTTGCTTTACCGTCTGATACTTAACCGCATGAGTGACTATTACACCCACATTTTGCTTTGTCGTTTGAGGAATATTATACTGACCGGTTTACTAGCCTATTCTTGTAAAGGAAAAAGTCATGCTTGGTTACCTACCAACTTAAATACTACCATAGAGCTGCTTAGCTTATCTCCAAGATTCGTGATTAATCCTAGAGTAAAGTAAAATAGACATTAACATTATTCTACAGCAATTAAAACATAGTTATCAATCGAAAACTATGTACCGTTCTGACGACATTCAGGTCAACTTGCTATGTCGGTTAAAGGGCAAAGGTTTTTTAATATCTTAATGATAAACCATGTATTTGTGGTTGTGGACACACATCATTCGCTATTTTAGAGTGGTGTTGCGAAATCACTATCGGGCGGATTGCTTTTGTTATTATAGTTAAAGTATTGTAAGCTTTTTAATTGATACGCTACTTATCACGCTTAGGCATATTAGAGGGTCCTAAGTGACTTTTACAACAGAGCATAATCAGCCTAAAAGGTTCCCACTGCTGGGGCACAGTCTCTTCTAGAGGGAGTGGGCTGTAAACTAGCACGCGGGCCCAGCGCGGTTTGGTAGACATGTCTTTAAATTTTTGGTTGTAGTACAACAGAGATTAAGTAGATATTATGGCTTCGATCTAAACTTAGTTGAAAGAGAACTATAGTTGGCACTAAAAATACAGTCTGATATTCTGAATAACTTTAAAACTTCCAGCGAATAACATTGTCCACTCCATTTATTGCCCGTGGTCCGACCGCGTAGTTCTACTAGTAGGACCACGGGCATTTTCCTTTTCGGTGGTTCTATCAATCGGACCATGGGCAAATCAAGTTCTATCAGTAGTAGGTACTAAGGGCAACTTTGTTTACCCGTGGTTCTATTAAGTGAGTAAACTTCTTTGCATGTAAAACTTGGAGTTACTAAATACCAAAATAAATGTTGGACATGCACTGGATAAGCTGCGATGATATATATTCGTCCACGTTTACTTACTCTTTGTCAAAAATCTTTTTTTTAGTTAATCCAGCTAACTCTTTTACTCTCACATTTTTAATCTCACATTTACACGCCCGTCCATCAATGCCTCTTTTGCTGGCTGCTGCAGTAATGTACTATTTTCTTTTTAGTGCAATAGGTAGCTACAAAAACATTTTTTAATAACTATTATTTTTTAGTCTTTTGTTACCAAAAGGCAAAAAAATAAAAATGAAGGTAATACGGGCTGGTGTCCGCAACTCCACGTCAATGCGCGTATTTTGCGTAGCAAAATAATGTAACAGGTATAAGTACTACGTAAGTAGTACCATGGGCAAAAATATTTATCTTAGTTCTACTCGACCAGTAGAACCAGTGCCAATAAAATATGATAATTTTATAACGATGGTCCGATTGATAGAACCACCGAAAAGAAAAATGCCCGTGGTTCTACTAGTAGAACTACGCGGTCGAACCACGGGCAATAAACGGTCCACTCTGATATGCCCCACTTCTACACTTTCTACGAACTCTCATTTCTTTTCACTAACGCATTCATAAAATTTCATTACAAAAGATAGCTACTCTGTTCTTTTATAGAACGACCATTTCCCGAACAGTTTTCCAAAGAATACGTGGAACATTTTACTGTTAAAAATAGTCAGGAACAATGATTGCATAATGTTGTCGTTTATGCCGAATTTCACAATGGCGCTTGGGCCGGAAAAGCGTCTGAACGATGAGACATTTAAAAAAATAATGAGAAAGGGCTTATTATGCCTGTGATGGGTTTACAACCTGTCTCTACTTAAGTACCTACTGTAGCGATTTTAAGCCTCCACTTTAACGTTGGGACAAGCGGAAGGCCTTTGCATAAAAAGTGCTATGCTTCCCATCGTGCCCAGAAAGCTCAACGATATTTTTTTAAGCGGAGGGGCAATTCTCGTAATTTTAAGAACGTTCACAGTCTGAGGGGCAATTCTTGTAATTTTAAGAACGTTCACAGTGTGATCTGTCTCAATCTGTCAAAAATACCTCTAATTTCCCTACATTTTGACAAGTTTTTGACATTTTTTTGTCGCCAAGATGAGACTGCGACTAGATTATGAACGTTTTAAATTACGAGAATTGGCCTTCAGTTTGCCAACGCTTGGTATTTTGACCGCGTGTATTTTACCATGTTTAAAGTTACGGTTTCCTAGAAGTCCATCATGTTTATAACGGACGTCATGAAAATCTGTCATTTCCACCAGTATTTGACATTAAGGTGTCTAAAAACGCTCTGTATTTGGACATTACGGCCGCATGTCACGGTCACCGCTCTTATAGAAAACGGTAGCTTAAGAACTTAGATGAACTGAACCTTTAAAAAAAGACTTGGACCGTAGTAGATGATAAGAGAAAAGAAAGAAAGAAAATACATTTATTTAGCACAGACTAAAAGACACCACAATACGCCGGATACATACATCAGATAAAAAATCAAATAAAAAGTGTAAAGATGTCAGGAAAGTGTGCCTCACAGCTGCGCCAAAAAGGCCCAGTTCAGCAAAAATGCCAGACAACTAGTACCTGACGCTGGTTTTCAACTACATTGACGATTTCTTGGATAATAGTTGTATAAGTAGATATTCCTTTTTTTTAATTATCTTATGCCCGCACGGATTTCCAAGTGCATAGTCGAGATTATTATTCTCACATATAATTTATGATAATAATTCGCTTACGATGCATCTTAAACGTTTAGACGCAGTCCGCATAATGCAACGGTCAATATATGCAACGGAAATAACCACATAAAACAGGCTCTGTGAGAATAGTCCTTTGTGCTCCCCCTGTACAGCGCTGCGCAGAATATAGCGTCCGGGAGAACTTAATGTGGCTAGCCACACAGCGCACACGGAGCTTGACCATAATATCACCCAATCATATGTTATTAACAGTAGCTTCCGTTAGTGAACTTTAAACTCTGTCAAATATTTTAGTAAATAAATACAATCAGGGAAATTAATTGTACTAGCCTTTTCATACAGCCGTCAAAGAATGACAGCTGTGATTTCAATATACGGATAATTTAAGTTGGTAGTCAAATATTTTATGTAAAGTCAGGTAGACTTTACGGAAAATAAAAAAAAACTGTTTCAACCGTTCGGGAGCTACGATGGCGAAGACAGACACACAGATACACACGTTAAACTTATAACACCCCTCTATTTTTGTCAGCGGTTAAAAAGTTTATAAAATAAACTTATCATTCGTAAAAAATAGAAACTAAGAAACATTTGAAATCAAGTTAAAGTGGTGGGTCTAGGCACTTGAAAAAATAATAAAAAGGTTTTAAGTAATGGTCGCTCTTTTCTAAGGATTTTGAGTGTTTTCGTAAGTAAAATAGAAGGGTAACTAAATCTATTTAATATAATCTTTTCTCCACTTTCTATTTTTATTACTTGTATAGTTTACTTGTGGTCTCATGAATAATAGATTTAGTTAGCCTTCTATTTCATGATGCCACGAGTAAACTATACAAGTAATAAAAATAGAAAGTGGAGAAAAGATTATATTATTATGTATATTATTTAGGTAATACGGGCTGGTGTCCGCAACTCCACGTCAAAGCGCGTATTTTGCGTAAGTACGCGATTGATTAATTTGTGCCCAATTTGAAGTGCTTCTGAGACGTAGTTAGAACTAAATTTATGTTTGTTGAATTTTTGATGAATAATTTAGGCGCTAATTATTATACTTTCTAAATAGGTAGATAAATGAACCTAGATGATGGTATGGAACGACACCGGCTTAGTTACTTTTGCGTTTGGGTGGTCGTAAGTTTGTGGGTATATGTTATTAAAATAGTGTCCGTGGAGTTTCTTGCCCGTTCTTCTCCACAGGAACCTACTACGCTTTCGAATGGGCAACTAGCTTCATCTTTCTGACTGACCGACCTGATCTGACTGATTGGTTCTTATGGAATAAATGTTTTGAGTTTTGATTGCTCCATAATACTAGAATAAATTATTACTTTGTGTAAATAGTAGTTTTCAGTCTTACCTCCAACCATCTAATTACATGCACGGAGACAGTTTGTGGCCTAGTCACTGACATATGCATTTTTATTGCGAGAGCGAAGCTGCTGGCAAAGGCTAGTAAGTAAAATGTAACCGTTTTAAAAAAAAAGGAGGAGTTCTCAATTCGGGCGTGTTTTTAATGTTTGTTGAACTCTGTCATAAACAAACCGATTTTTAAAATTATTCTTTTGTTTGAAAGGGTATTATATAGGGTACCATATAAATGTGGCCCAGTTCTGATGAGTGGCTTTTGAGTTAGCTGCAATAATACGAATTTTGTCCACTTAGTGTATGTTGATGATGTTATAATAACTTCCTCTCACTGTTATTTACTTAACAAATAAAGATATACAAATTTTATAGGGTAGGTACCACATCTAAAAAGTAAAAATAAAAAATTTATTCCAAAAAAAACAACCTATTTCCAAAAGAAACACTACGAAGTAAAAATAGTAGATTGTTTGCCAAGGGAGCAAACAACTATTTCGAAGGCGAGAGTGTTTCTTTGAATCCTGAGCGCAGCGAGGGATTCAAAGTACGTCACTCGAGCTCAGAATAGTGTTGCTCCCGATGTGGACACTACTTTTTATTAGTCTCTATGAAAAAATAAGTAATTGCAACTTATGAATAAGAATGGTAGATACGTTTATTTATTTACATACAATTACTTGAGGAAGACATACTCATTTTTTATAAAACTAAGTAAAATCCTAATTTGAATAAACAATTACGAACGAAGGCAGAATGCTTTTCGAGCGATTTTTATTTTTTCACAAACTTTTTTTTTATTTGACTCGCGCGCGTTTTTCTTTATCATACAGCCTGTTACTTGTTCATACAATGCTCGTGATTGGAACTTTTACTAACAATATCCACATTCCAAATTCAAATCACTTTTAGTCCCTAGGGATTAAAGAGTCATCTTAGTCCCTGTTTACGAAGAATACACTAGCTCTTTTTGAATAGAAGTGATAAAAAATAATTTAATTTCGGAAGTCGGTGTCGTTGGTTCCACATTTTCGTTTTTTGCCACCAAAATATTTTTTGTAAATAGTTATTTTTAAAACCTCTTTATTTTAAGAAATGACTTCTTAATTTAAGAAAATATTTTTAGCCTGGCTACTACTTTGGTACCGGTAAGCTCAACTCCGGTACTCCTGTGGAGCATTTACTCCACGGAACAAATAAAACATAAAGTAACTCAAAACAAAACGAAGTGTTTTGCGCAGAAGAAAATGACGTCTATTTATGTGCTACTGACTTACAAACTGTAGAGAACATTTATAAAGGTAGTTTTAGTCAGTAAGAGTCTGACAGACCCCGCCACAAACCCCAGGGTGGTGGACATCCATGAGGATTTCCACACGATAAAATATAATATAATATAATATAATATACAAACTCCTTAGTACCTTATATAATTCAAAAGCAAGAAAAAATCTAATCTGTTTCTATTTAAATAAAAATGAAACGCTGTTCGTTGGGAAGTGCATCACTTGTGAACGGCTGCTGGACCGATTAATTATTATGAGCAATTAATATTCGAATGCTGGGCAAAGGCCACCCTACTCTCTTTCTACCTCTCTCTGTCCAGAGCTGCCAAGAACCAACCTTTATTATACCACCATGTCCGTCTGGGCCTGCCGCGATGTCGTTTGTTATTATTATCTAAAGGTTACATCATTTCTTTCCATACATGCAGGTACCCTACCAGTTATCTTTTAGGGACGTTGGGCTTTAACTCATTGGAGGTGAGAAGAGGCCTTGATCAACTCACTGTAGCCTGTAAGACCTTACGGGGACGTATCGACTGCCCAGAACTCCAAGGTCTTTTCTGCCGATTATTTGTGCCCGACAAATACATCGGACACCGTCAGAGCCGCCGGCACAATCTGTTTGCGCAACTGCCAGCCAAAACTGTAGCCAGAGCCGAATCCCCAATCTGTCGTACTCTAAAAGTGCTGAATGCCCTTCTGGCTGCCAACCCTGATGTAATGTTTTGCAGATGAATGGTTTAAAATTATGCGTATATATCTGGAGTTCTTTAAGAGAAAATATGTAAGGGAGTCCACTGTTCCATGTTAGTTTTAAATTATTTGACAATGTCTGTCGGGTGAGCTAGTTACAAATAAATGACAATGAAGTTTAATAGTGAAAATTATATTCTCTGCTCACATCGATATAAACTCATTATCACAAACAACTAGAATACGAATCATGTTTGGCCGTAACAGTTTCACCGATGTTTTATAGTCTTCCATTATAGGTACTGTTCAATTCACTGAGTTAACTTAACTGTCCTTTTTACCTACTAGCCAGATGGGACGTTGAAATAACAGAGATGGTTCCGAGAGGAACGGGGCTACGACTATTGATTCGTGATGCAAGTGCTATTCGCACAAATAAAGACAAACTCCTTAATGTTGGTAGTATGCGTAGTTACAGTCAGGGAAATCCCCTGTGACAATTTGCCGTGTCATAACCAATAGTGATTTCAAATAGTCAATTTATTTAGCAATAAGTTTCACTGATTGTAAATAAATAAATAAAAATCTTTATTGCAGACCACAATCATGATCCATAAATACACAATAAACATAGATAATACAAAAAAATACAGTAAAAGTGGCATACATACACATAAACTCACACCTTTCCTCTCTTGAGTATTCAAATATAAATATTTAAGCGGCTATTTCCAACTACCGCTTGTAGGTGTTGATAGCATACATCCTAACAGGGTCCTTAACTAAACAGTATCTACACGTACCAACCAACATGAACGCGTTCAGCAACGCCTCCGCGAACATTTTACGTAAGTCACAGGCTAGATCCAAAAAAATAATAATTTTGAAGTATATATAAGTCCAAAGACAAGAACAATAGGCGTACTCTAATACAAAAGCTCAAATCTGTAAGTCTTTCGCAAAATTAATTACAAGACAGAGACATCACTAATGAGATTTCAGTAGTGCTTCTTCAGATAAAACGGTATCTATTTCAAATAACGCAGTAGAGACATACAACATTACACGTCTTCTTGATGATGATACTTAATTATGTATAAGTGTCATGGAATTAGAATCCATAAATCGATTTTCTGTCTACCTAGATGTCAAACTCTTTGCCATTTTTATGTCAACCTCATTCGTCGAGTCGTTGAGCTCCTCAAATTCTGAGTTGAGCTACACGATTACTGACAAATGCTTCCACTGACTGGACTGGTCCAGTCAAATCTGTGTGGTTCTTTCCTCAAAATTCCATTTCAAGCACTAATCTACATTGTCGTCTCGTGATCTGACCAAGATTATGTCTGGATTTTATAAAAGACTTTGACCCTTGAGTTTGTTTCGCCATTTCTTTTCATGGGCAGTCAGAAAATGTCAACTCCATCTAGCTTATATTTTTTATACTATGACGTGTAAAAGTAATTCCGATATGATATTTACAGAAAAAAAACAACTTCATTTCATTGCATTTCCTATCACAGTATATTATTGAACATACTCTCTGGGAGGTAGATGCAGGGTCAGCCAAAACTTCATAATTGTATTATTACCTGCTTAATTGAACACACTGAAAACTCCTTCGTATAGATACTATTGACTGCCTCATTGGTTGAGGTCCTGGCTCGATTCGCAGGTCGGGCTAAATGTTATTAGGTTTTTCCATTAGACATTTCTCAGTAGCAGTCCGGAGTCTGGATTTTTGCCCAGTATGACATGGGACTTAAACACAACTGTTGAAATGTGGCTGTACCTACTATAGGTGCACTTCTGCCAAACATTTCGGGAATCCTGATTTTATAATGTTGTTTCATTAACTCTTTTAATTCAAACTAGCTGCGCCCCGCGGTTTCACCCGCTTAAATGTCGATCCCGTGAGAATATCGGGAAAAAAGTAGCGTATATGTTAATCCAAGATGTCAGCTACCTCAATACAAAATTTCATTAAAATTGGTCCAGCCGTTTGAGCGTGAAGAAGTAACAAACATATAAACACACACATACATACACATTCACATACTGTCGCCTCTATAATATTAGTGTGATACACACTCACTTACTTTCGTTAGTCAATTTTCTACGAATCCGTTACAAATGAACAAATCCTTTGGGTCATATAATACTACATACAATACTTGTTAGGCAAACATTTGTTTTACCATGAATGTGTCATATTACATGATTGGATCAGTATATTGAAAAATACGTTAAAAAATAAAGTGTCGTCTGCCATAGTTTAATTTGACTGTTGCAGATTAAATACTCACAAACTATTTTTTTTAGTACCAGCCCGGAGTCTATATTGTGCTCGGTTGATGGTAATAATGCTTGCCCCATATTACATAGGACTTAAATAAAACTGGGGAAATAGATGCCTTTGCCTAACAAGGCGTGATGTGATGGTATGTGTTATTTCTTGCCAATTTTTTTTTGGTTATAGCTTCCATAATGGCGTTGAATATTTTTGCATAATGACGGCCTGTTACTTCCTACTGTTATTGCAATGGCCTCTTCTCATTAAGAAAATAAAATTGAATGTTATTATCAAATTTTATTATCCACCCGAAGGTTTCCCTAACCATAGATGTCAATTTGCTTAAGGGCTGATTTTTCAATCGACAGATAATTCTTATTTGTGGAATAAAATTGACGTGTGACAGATTACAGAATCTGTTACATATCAATTTCATTTTATATTTTAAATTTTTGACAGTTCTTCCATCTGTATGGAAGAACTGTCAAAAATTTAAAATATTCCTCGGATAAAATAATCTAGCGTTAAAAAAATAAGCCCTAAAACGAATAATAAAATTATAACATTGAAACTAGTATGTGCCCAATTTCAAATCTGAAACTAGGTATACAGTATAGAGATTATGACATGCATAGTTTGTGACATGCAACCTTTTCTAGTAATTATAAGACAGTGGTATAAAATTATCAGATAAACGCCACTACGAATTTAGTAGGCAGAAAAAAAAAGATTAGCAGTCAGTTTAGCTGAAAAGCAGAAGTGCGGATATAAAACCAAAAATGATTGAAAGAAACAGGCATTTTATTGGGATTTTTAAATCATTTTATATTTTGGAAGGGGCGACTACAATCAATTCTATTTTATTATACATGTTGACCTTCAAAAGTGCCTTTTTTGTGCGTATTTGAAATAAATGCTTTGTCTTTGACTTACGTGCTTCTCGCATAGTATTTTGATTTGTTCAGTTGTCAAGAAGTAAGGATCTGTCTACCTACTCACAACTAACAACTGTTATACATCCTTACGAACCTCATGGTTGCTGACCTGTACACATAAGTTCATCAAGGAAGCCACTTAAGAGGAAATGCGCGCAGCAAAAGAATGGAACTCTCTATCTGCGTCTGTTTTTCCAAGCGCATACAACCCGAATCTCTTCAAAGTGAGAGTGAACAGGCTTCTTCTGGGTAAGCTCGCTCCATCGTCGACTTTGTCACCTTTGACCTAGACTAGAGTCAAGAGCAAGCCCATTTCAAATAAAAAAATGCGGGTGGTCGTTTCTCCATAGAAACGCTCTCGCCTGTTTTCTTTCTGGTTAATGACCATAAAGTAATGATTTTTTACAGAATTATAAATATTAACTACTTGTATGTCCCTGTTTTCCTTTTTGATGATTCATTATTTTTATAAGCACTAGAACCCTCAAAAATGCCGATTTAAACCGCTGTCAACAGAGGCCTAGTGTACAAATTTAACAACTATTCATGAAAAAAACATAGGGACACAGTATATATCCTTCTTATTCAGTTTATGAAATATCATTTAAATTGGTCTAATATTGGAGGAGGAAATAGGCGAGAGCCAAACCCCGAATTACGACTTTTTACTTAGGATTTTTCAAAAGACTCTCCGACCGCATTTCCTCTTAACGACTAGCTCCTCGTTACATTAGTTCGTCAAAAGAACATAATTATTATCAACATGAGAACTATCTTATTTACTTAACTTAACTAGTCGTATTTTCCATCTCCGATATTCAGTCACTCTCATTAATTTGCCATCATGAAAGGGAGCTGATATTCTGCGAACATAAATTGAGTTCTATTAATTAAATTACATACCTATTATAACCAGGTAGATTAAATGTAAGGTACCTATGTATACAGAGTGAATTTGCCGTATGTCATTACTTCCCAGAATTCGATCCTTATTAGCGATACTATCGAATGGTGTAATAATACAGTATGTTTTTGAAGTGAAAACTTCTTTAGCGGCGTTGAACACTTTTTGTAATGGGTAAAAAATGTTAAACTCGCGTCAGGGCATCGCGTCAGGACACGTGACCGTCAGGAGAGATTCCCCCCCCCCATCTCTTTCTACGGCGGCGCCAACCGAAGTGAACCAAGTGAGACACGATAATGGATGGATGGATAAATAATAAATAATAAATAAATGATTTATTTTAAACCAAACACTTGTACACATTATCATAAACCTGCCAAACTGCGTGACAGTTTGTCGGCAGGATTAGCGCTCGTCTTAAACATTTGGTATCAACAATCTGATTACACATCTAAGTACGAGTATATACTTGTACATATTATTATTTTAAGATTGTTAGCTTTTTAAATTATGTAAATATTCAATAAAAACTTGACTCATTTTACATCTAAGTAGGTAAATACATAAACTTTAAATGGACGGTAAGAAGATTTAATAGCAGCGCAACTAATTATTGTCGCATGTTGCGACAATTTCATTAAGCAGTTCAGTTTTTAATTTTATCTTTAGTGTTCGCTTACTCATTCCACTATTATCTTTTCTTAGCCAGTCGATATTATTGAATAGTGTAGGGGCCAAATACTTATTGGTTCTTTTGCCATAGTAATTTTTTACTGGTGCTCGAACGAATTTACGTTCTCTAACGCTTCTAGTATTGTAAGTGTTTTGCACATTTAAATTGATCATCATAGAACTGCTCTAGAACCACTAAATACTTCACCTTCTCATGCACAGGAAGCACCTTACATACAACAAAAAGTTTCTCATAATTTTCTTTACACTCAAGCCTTAGTTTTGGGTTAACAAGGTATTTCATGAATCTAATTTGCAGTGATTTTATACTGTTTAGGTAGGTTTTGAATGTACGGCCATAAGTATTTAATCCATAGCTCAGCAGAGACTCGGCAAGAGCGAAATAAATCACACGCAGCGTTTTCCTACTCAACGGTGCCTTCAGAACATAGAACTTACTTAACACTGACCTAAGCTTTGTACACACTGTGTCTACCTGTGTCTTCCAGTTCATGTTTCGGTCTACCCACAGACCTAAATATTTAAACTTACTGACATACTCCAGCTGTTGACAGACACAGTTGACATTTTTCACGTGCATGCAATCGTACGTGTGGCCCACGATACTTATATCCTTACTATCGATTTTTTTTGCCACTAGGTTGTGTGGCGAATGCACATGCATCACTTTTGTCTTACTTAGATTTAGTATGATACCGTTATCGTGCGCCCACCGGGTAATATTGTCAAAGTAGGATTGCACCACAGCTCTGGCCTCCTGTATGTTCTTAGAGGAGTACATAAGGCACATGTCGTCTGCATACATATAAACTCGACACTTCCGAACTACATTACTGACGCTATTGACATGCATGACATAGCCAACCGGTCCATATACGGAACCAGTTGGAACACCCAGATTTACCGTAGCTTCTTTACCAACCACACCAGAAATGCAGGTCTGTAAGGTTCTGCCACTCAAGTAGTTCCGGAACCACATGTTCGTGGGCCCCCTGATCCCACACTCATCCATGGCCTGCAACAACACCTCGTGGTCCAAGGTGTCAAACGCCTTTTTATAATCAATGAACAGCGCCAGGACCTGATGACCCTTATCTAGACTACCATTCATGTCTTCCGAAAACTGCGAGAGAGCTGATGTTGTGCTACGACCGCTCCTAAAACCGTGTTGTGCATCTGCTAGTATACGATTCTGCTCTAAGAATTCGCCAACCTGACCGACTACTATTTTCTCCACAATTTTATTAATGACTGATAAAATAGCTATGGGCCTATAGTTAGCGTAATCTGAATGCGCTCCCTGTTTAAAGATGGGCCTAATTAAAGCTCTTTTAAGTTGGCTTGGGTATACCCCTTTCGATAAACACATGATGGTGGATGGTGATGGTGATGGCGATGGCGATGGTGATGGCGATGGTGATGGTGATGGCGACGGCGATGGTGATGGCGATGGCGATGGTGATGGTGATGTGATGTGATGTGATGTGATGGTGATGGTGGACGCGGACGCGGACGTGGATGGACAGCTGATGGCTCGACCGTCTGTGTAGTAGCCACACTGCAGTGTATTCGTAAAATTCGTGTATATACTTAAAGTGTTTCAAAAAATGGATATTGAACAAAGTGCATCGATTAATGAAAAAAGTGACGCAGAAATAGTGAAAAAAACTTAGTTATATTAATTCAATTAATAATTGATTTATTTCAACGTTAATATTCAAGTTTTCACTTCTGCCGGCACTCCCGGAGTGCAACCCGTCTTTTTTTTTTTTTTTTTTCAAAAACAACGGGTTCGATTCCATGCCAGATATATTGATTTTTTAAAAATCCAATGATGCAGTTTTAGTTTTCTACAAAATCGAGCCCGTTACTCCTTTGAGTACTTTTTCGCTATTCCTCATAGTTTCCGATTTGGCCGCCCACGCCCACTTGAAAAATTCACCCTGTATTTATTATAATTTTTTATTACTAAAATAATATCAGTCTATTATGGTCCCACTGAAGGGCAAAGGCCTTTTCTCATATAGAAAAGACACGAGACTTGATCACCACGTGTCATCAATGTTTCCGCAGAGTGGGGATTAAAAAAATGGTGGCATCTACCTTATCAGTTTGCGTGTAGTGTGAAATCGCTTAAGGCGAAGCTTCAGGGTAAATAATTCGAAATTAAAATTTTCTTAAGTTTTTTATAATTGGCAGGTCAGTACCTATCAGGTTGTATATTGATCTAAATATGATTCGCGGCCGTAATAAATATTTATTTATAGAATTATAATCATAAAAATCATCAATACATCTCTCTAAGCCCATATTACCGTATTGAATGACTATTTCATGAAATCATGACATTTGAGGCCAATTCTAACTTAAAGAGTTGTATTGCTGATTCTAATGATTATAATTCTGTAAAGCCATATTATGTTACGATCGCGAATCATATTTTAATCAACTTACGATCTGACACTGACCTGCAAATTGCAAAAAACGAAAGAAAATTAAATTTCGCGGGCTACCTTAGCGCAACCCTATGAACGGATAAGGATAGGTGAAGATTAGACTAAATTATCCTAAGGATTCCTTAAAAATAAAGGTCTACAGCTTGCTAAACTTACTTTCTTATGCGATTTGTAATGGAAAGTGCGAAAAACGAATTACATATAACACTAAGGGCAAATTTTTCAATCATCTGGTAATTTAATTCGAGGAATACTTTTGAAATTTTGACAGTTATTTCATACGAAAACTGTCAAACGTCAATTTTATCTCTCGAATAAAAGTTATCTGCCGATGGAAAAATCTTCCCTAAAACAAGTAGGTTCAACTAACACCTCACCGTTTTTAATATTAAAAAATACATCACAAAAGAAATGAGATTGACAGTCAGAATTAGAATGACGACATTTCCTGGCTATTACTTTATTTTACTTCGCCGCTTTGTGGCGCGACTACGGAGTGTCCTTTTATCGTCACATCACTTTGACGGTACCTAAAAGAACTGTTAGGTACAGGAAAATACTAACATTGCTGTATATTCGCCTTCATTGTTAATGTGGTGAATATCTCACGACCATTGATTAGGGGCGGAAAGGCGGGAGAGACTTTCTGTAGTTTCTACATACTTATCTTCATGGAAAGAAGGCGCAAGTTTATGTATGTATGCAGTACGATAATAAACATTCAATGTCGGTTATACCTTTAATTTCTGCGTCTTTCAATCAAAATAAATCAATTTCTTTAAACTGTGTTATCATCAAGACAGTTGTCTTTTAGCGAGATATAGTATCCCTAGTGGAGTTAAACGATCAATTTGGAACAATACTGGTATATTTTATACTGTGGAGTGTGGACACTTCTGGTCTAAAAGTAATCACACTCCTTTTCATACTAGGACTTGCCTCTTCAACTAGGTATAACATATAAACGTAAAAGCTTTTAAAGTAAGTAGTTTCTAAATAACGTCGTCCTGAGAGACTTTGAATAAAAACTGAATGAAAATAGAACGGAACACGAGCGAAATTGTTTAAACTCTGAGCTAAACCAAGCTACCTATTTAAAAATAGTGTTCACTCCCAGTGAGATTTGTAAATGAATGGAGCGAGGGTGGAGCTTAGTACCTAATGTACGTACGTATTATGTATGTTCAACGTAGCCAGTGTCCCCCGACTGCGCATTACGAAACCAACTGCCCAATTGAAAATTTGTAGAAAGCGACGAAATTATAAAGCAGGTTACCTATGTATAAAATACACAGTAAAATAAACACTACCCTTCATTACGCCGTCTCAAAGCTTTTAATGTGTCTACAATCTTTGATGTAGTAATATATACTCTTTAATAGAAATTCCGGAATAAATATGATACATTTTCATGTTAAGAAACGGTAATTTGATTGTAAGGTTTTTCTTTTAACCAGTCTTCTGTGCATTTCTCGGCAAATCCTATTACACTCTTATTTGCAGAGCTAAAACATTTCAGTTCCTACAACGAGATAGACTAATACGATCGTAAGTTTATACGTGAATTTCATTTTCTAGTGCTGGGTTGTAATCCAATTCTTAACGAAGGAAGAACCCACCGCAATTAGGCTTTAGAGATTATTCTGATAACTCACTTGTTTTCGCCGACGCTGCACTAGCTACGTTTTATAATTATCTTCAGATTGGATCCTCGTGTATCTTCTGATGGTTTAATAGATATACGGTAGATTAGAACGTAAAGGCTCGGGTTTTGTTTAATGATCAACTTAGAAAAACCAGCTCTAAATGGAATGAAATTAAATCATTTATTGTCCGGATATACATCCAACTTACAATAAATACATTTAATAAGACACAATAACACACATCGACATGGCCAAACATCACACAAAAAACAGGGAGGTTTAGAAGGAAAAAGGGGAGGCCATTGCTCGGCAGTGGGACACAATATAGGCTAGCAAAAAATATAAAAATAATAATAACACATAAATAACGTAATAAATATTTAATAAGCGGTAGGTAGAATAAAATATTACACATTGCATGCTTTGGGCCAGCGAATTAGTAAATCGGCGTGTGGTAGGACTGCGGTCTCAGATGTAGAGGCTGTGGTTCTAATTTAACTTTCATAATGGACTGCTTGAAAGTATGTAAGGTCAAACAAAAATGTTAGCAAATAAGAGTCCCAACTTAATTTGTTCGTAGGTATAATCAAATCACAACTGTCTGACAGTTGTATGATACGGCTATAACACGTCAATTTGGATAGTCATTTCATTATCGCGACAGAACGCACCTAAACAGCGGGATAATAATATCATGAAATTCTGCACAAGGGTTATAACGAAGGTAAGGAGGGATTTTTGTGAAAAAGTCTCACAAAGGGGTTAAAGTTTGTATGGAAGTTGTTTATTTTTGCGGAATCCCATCGGGTACTCGGCTTGTGTGGCATAAATTGAGGCTTGAAAACATGTTTTCCAGGCATTTTATGAGCAAAAAGGTTCATTCAACAATGTACGTATTACTTATCAAAAATAGTATTGAAGTACTTTATAAACAGCCAGTAATTGCCAATACAGTACTTATCTATTCCGTTGCACACGAAAGCTTCAGAAACAAAAGGAATACAATTACTCCTCAGACGCCCGGCTTGTTTTGCAACCTCCTTTGACTTGATAAATCGAATGCTCCGGACATCTGCGTGACAAGGGAGTTATTGAAGCGCACATTTGAACCGGATATGTCCAAATTGTTGCTATGTAGAAATACCTGGGAGCCGATTTAGATCTAGTCGGTAAACGCTTGGATAAACAGTTGACAATCGTCAAATATGGACTTGGGATATAATATACTAACTTCCAAATTCTTTATGTTCACTTTGCTCAATGTAGATATTACTTCATTCTGCCTAGCCTTTTCCCAACATATGTAGTTCGGGTCGGCTTCCAGTCTAACCGATTGCAGGTGAATATCAGTATTTTATATGGAGCGACTGCCTATCTGACCTTCACAACCCAGTTACTGGGTAATACGACAACCCTTGGTAAGACTAGTTGTCAGACTTTCGGGCTTCTGACTACCCGTAACGAATGTTTAAGACCCACGAATGACATCCGAGATCCGGGGGGTCTTAACGTGCTTTCCGAGGCCCAGAGGGGTCTAGGTATGTAAAGATGGTCACCCACCCACGGACCAACCGCGTCTAGCGTAGCTTAATCTAATCGATCGACTCGTGCGGCTGTTATGACTTATCCACAAGAACCTCCTAATGTAGAAATTAATTTAGAAACCTACTAGCTGCGCCCCGCGGTTTCACCCGCGTAAATGTCGATCCCGTGGGAATATCCCAAATTTCATCTAAATCGGTTCAGTGGTTTAGGCGTGAAGAAGTAACAAACATATAAACACACACACACACTCACAAACTTTCGCCTTTATAATATTAGTGTGATAGTGTGATACGTGAAGTCCTTCGTAAACGGCCTGTAATCGTCATTACAATACAGTTAGATACGAGTTTTAAGTATAGGACAGCTCGGCAATATCATCTGATTTCATGATTCATCTATTAATATATGACGACAAATATACGTGATAATTCGTGGATGGCATATACAAGTGGCAGCACAAATATGTGACAACGAAGGAACTCAAAACTATCTGGCGGGACAAGCGATGCCAAAATATAGGATGCTGCGTCGGCTTCAAAAATGTGTGAATGCAATGGTAACGGACATGACGTGTGAATGTCAGATATTTTCACTCAAAACGAAGTACCTACGTTGTGAGTGAAAATATCTGACATCACTTTGGCTGCATAAAAACTTAACATGCATGTTATAAATACTTGACGGTGGGCAAATATGTACTTGAAATATAATATACTCCCAAATTCATCACGTCCACTGTTACAATGAGTACAGGAGAGCAGTAGTGGCCCAGTGGTAACGGCCGCGACTTACGAGAGTAAGTCGTAGGTTCGAACCCAGACAGGCGCCTTACTTAGTGTAAATTATTTCATCACCACTGCTCTCAAAAACGGTGAAGGAAAACATTGTGATGAAACCGGCATGTCCTAGAACCAAAACAATCGAAGACATGTGACATCTACCAACCCGAGCTGGGCCCGCGTGATAGATTACGGCCTATTCCCTCTCCCCTAAGAGGAGGCCGGTGTCCCAGCAGTGGGAACACTATATGCTGATTATGCTACTGTTATAGTCTTGTATAGTCAGCAAAAGACATTTTAGCCAAGTTTACATCTTTGCACTACATTGACAACAAAATTTATTATTATTGCGTGTGATTATAAATATTGTTACGAACATTGTTAACGATTCGACTACGTACACACGCAACATGGCTTAAAAAAGAGTTTTAGTTAGCTGTCTGGTTACTTTTCTTTTTTGTTACCTGTACTCGTATTATTTTTTACTAAACATACTTATGTATATATGTATGTTGCGTGTGTAACCGTATTGATTCTAGCCAAACATCAGATATCTAGCTCTTACCGTATGTTATTTATGGAAGAAACTTGGCAAACACGACACAAATAAGGTCAGTTTATGAAAAACATGTGTAGGTACTTGTTATATCGCCTTTTTATTTTTTATGTAAGGCATAATTTACTTTTTGAGCCTCGTTTAGACGATGGATTTTCGGCATGCGAGCAGGCAGCATGATTTGTACATTCTGCGGCAAAACAATGCTTTTTTTCAACATTATGCTTTTGATAGAATAGAATATATTTATTTGCTTTAAAACCCCCGATAGCGTTGACTTCAGCGAAAATCATAAGTGTTTCTGCTTACCCCGTTGCAACCTTGCCTTCATAGTGTTTACTTTATCTGATAAACAATCAGAATCATCCACTACAATGACTACTACTACAAAACATCGGACAAACTTCGTATCTTCAAAACAAGCCCTCGTGCACAATTGTTTTGCAAGAAGTTTAGGCTTTAAAGTGGATCTTCAACTAGTCGTAAACCTTTTCGAGGAACATCTCTAGTTAAACCTACCACATCTCGCCGCTGACCCATGTCACAAAACATGGGCACGAGATAGAAAGACTCAGAAGGTCGACTCCATTCACCGGGCTAAAATAGGCGCACATATGTATAAAAAAATATTTTATTTGGGACACGCACAGGAAATACAAATTGTAAAAAAGGAACATTTAGAATGAATACAATGACATTAACAACAAAAAAAATTAAACAACAGAAAAAGAGACCCGCGTAAGGCCAAAAAAGGTTCCTATCTCAGTATAGTGCTGCGATATTTAAAAAATAAATACTGCTGCGATGGTACTCTGATAGGGCCCACTGTGATGCCATGGACACACCTACTGACATCTATAAATCCCACTACAGGTTTAAAAAATAAAACAATAAAATATACATAGACACAAACGTAAGTTGTATGAAACGCCAAACCGTATCGAACGCCAGTCGCGAATGCGCTGTACAGTCAGCATCAAAATTTGATTAACACTTCAGTTTTTTTAAATCTTAGTTATTGAGCAAAATATTAGTTCAAAATTGCAGCAGAAGAATTTTTTTTAGAATATATACTCTTGTCTATTATGTGAAAAGCTAAAAATCAGTTTATTGAAAAATGTTGTTGTCAATTTAATAACTTGTAAAAATGATAGTGTTAATCGACTTTTGCTGTGTGTGTGCGTTTTTGCCCATTGTTTGGAGCCAACCTTCTGTACCTATCTACTCTGTGCCCACGTCTCGTGCAGGTCTTACTCGGCACTTAACTAACTACGTCACTAACCGAGAGAACTAATTGTTTGGACTTAAACGACCACGGGAACTGGGTAATCGATTATTTTATTTAAAGAGTAGAAGGATAGCGTTATTTGCGGTGGTATTTCATAGTTATTTATCCACTATGCTAGGAAAGAAGGGTTATGAATTTCTCTGGTATGTTGGTAGGCTTTCAGTGTTACCAGAGGTGACAGATCATCACTACTTTTCATGGACCAATATTGTCATTTGATTTCATAGCTCAATGACTAAAGATAATATGGATAAAGATATTCTTGGAAGGTCTCGTCATTCTAATCCTAATCTAACGTAAACAAAATATTTTTAAAAATATAGCAAACCATTCGCACCTAAGTATTAAATTCCGGAAAAAAATTATAAAAGCGTTTTTAATTTAAATCGAATAGACTATTCGATTTTAATTAAAATTATAGCCAAAGGTCTACCTACAATACATTGGCGCTGCAACCGCGCCGCCTATTGTGTTATCTGCCTTATTTTTGGATGGGAGTTTTATTTGCCTAACGCCTAGTATAATCCATTTATTTTACAAATCCTGCCACAAAGAGTCGGGGGAAAATATACAATGACAGTTACCGTAAGCTACTTTCTAACAAAGAGCAGTTTGCGAGAAGTGTGGATGAAAAATAAATAATTTGTAAACCGACTATACTTATTTACACAGTGTTTAAAATACTAGCTTCTGTCCACGACTTTATTCGCGTATTAATCACACTATCACACTAATATTATAAAAGCGAAAGTTTGTGAGTGTGTGTGTGTGTTGATATGTTTGTTACATCTGCACGTTCAAACCGCTGAACCGATTTAGATGAAATTTGGTATAGAGATAGTTTGAGTCCCGGGAAAGGACACAGGCTACTTTTTATCCCGAAATTCCTACGGGATCGACACTTACGCGGGTGAAACCGCGGGGCGCAGCTAGTCGGAAATAAAGTAGTGTTCTATCAGTGAAAGAATTTTTGTTATCGGATCTGCACCCAAATTGCAAAATACCATTAACCACAATCTGAACGATTTTGAAGGATATTGCTAATCCATTGCTTTATATGTTAGAAAAATTGGTCTGCTCAACAACGTAACTAACGCAATGAATGTTATTGAACTGTCAAAATGAAAGCCACTGCTACTAGTGTGTTACGCAATTACCCCACAGTACTTCCAGAGATCTGGCGTCGTGGTCCCACGCCAAGACAATTCAAAAACAAAAGCACTCCTACCTACCTTTTCTCGACGCGTTTCGTCGTATTTTAAAACCGTCATAACTTCGGCCTAGATAATTATTAGAGTGCTCGAATTCTCAGGATAAGATGTAGTTAGCAGATTCATAAAACAAACCAAGTTTAATTTGTCTAGCTTTTATACTTTGGATTTTATTGATACCTAAAATACATCAGTTTCGTCATTGACTCCCTTAGGTACTCACCCATTAAATCATCAAAACCTCTAGGGCACTTCTCGAAGTCCTTGAAATATGAAATGTGGTATGCAAGCTAGGATTTGAACACAAAGTATGTACAAAAAAAATTGAAAAATTACGGTCTGTAGACTTACGCTTTGTAGATTTGGGGGCTTGGCTCTGCATTAGATCTGAGAACTTTTTAACATTGCAAGCGTTATGTGAGTCTTGGCAACCTACTTTTGATGAAATGTGGGATTGCCTTTTACAAACACAAACAAACAATTTTACATCTTTATAATAATTAGTTTACATTAGATCGGGTACATATTTGAATGTCGAACATTAAAATACCTACGTGTAAAATGTCAACGTTCAAAACATCGAAAATTTAAATATCGGTTATATCATAATATCGAAAATTGTTATACCTAAGCATAAAATGTCTAACATTGAAATGCCGAGTTATAAAAATATCTAATGATTAAAAACATCGATAATCATTATACCTAAGTTCAAAATGTCAACATTCAATACACTTTAGTTCATTATATTTACGTTAAAAATACCTACTAGTTAAAATATCAAACTTGCAGGCATGGTTGCATAATGCAAGAGAGAGCGAAGGGCACCCCGGTGTTAGGTTAGGTTAGGTTACTTTAAACCCTTTACACAGAAATAGGGGCCCCGCGTAGCGGGGCTCCGTCGACATAAGATGCAAGAGCGGGCGCGGCCTACAAATGTGTTTTTTTAAGTTATTTACTATGTGAAAATAATATTACTTAAGCATGCAGAGTGCAAGCGAGCATGCATCATGCAGCAGGCATGGTTTCTGTCACGGCTCCGGCGCTGCAGGGCTCCGGCGGTCCCTCGCGAGCTTATCGTCGTCGATGGTTTTAACGCTCACCACCGCAACATCGGCTTGCTGGCCGGCTCCGCCGGCCAGCCTCAGCCGCGGCGGCGGGCGTTAAAGCCACCTCCGCCTCAGCTCGCGGGCCGCCTCGCCCCTCTGCGCCTACGCGGGCTTAAATTACACTCTAGGGGTAGGGCAGACAAGACCACGTGGAGTCGGTTTTGCAGCGATTTGTTTCTGTCACTAATTTTTGTAGCACAACATATAAATAAATATCGACATTTAGGACATTCGATACACTGTACTTCGATATTTACATCATTAGATAATCTGTACTTCGATATTTAAGCCTTTCGATGTCATGTTTGTCGATAATTAGATTTTAGATATATTGGACGTAGGTTATCTAACCATTCGACAATATAAACTTACGTTATTTTAATTTTCGGTTTTATGGTCGTTCGATATTTAAATTTTCGATGTTTTGAACATTGACATTTTAACCGTAGATATTTAAATTTTCGAAATTCAAATATGTACCCATTAGATCACTTGATTTAGTAATTATTCAATCCGTACCTAAGCGTGCAATGCTGAACCTTCAATATTCTAGCTCTCCGATCGATTACTTTTTTTTTTAAACTATCTTCATACTAACAATTTACTGCTTAATCAGCCTATAATATTCCCACTGCTGGGACACAGGCTTCCTCTCAGTGCTAGGGAGTGGGCCATAATCCATCACGCGGGCCCAGTGCGGGTTGGTAGATGTCACATGACTTCGAATTTTTGGTTCTAGGACATGCCGATGTCCTCAGGATGTTTTTCTTCACCATTTGAGAGCAGTGGTGATGAAATTATTTACACAAAGTAAACACACGACCTACAAATCGTAAGTCAGGCCACCACCGCTCAGTATAATTTCCTTATGTTAAAGTTAATCAAAGTAATCTTTTAAAGCCATCTTTATCACTTTTGTCGTTGATTTTAACATACATAGCGCACATCCCCTCTAAATAAAAAAACAAATACTTTTAGAATTTTGAATTTGCGTACAAACAGTACAAATATAATTCTACCTTATCTCAATCATTATCTGCCTAGCCTTTTCCCAACAACGTTGGGGTCGGCTTCCAGTTTAACCGGATGCAGCTGAATACCAGTATTTTACATGGAGCGACTGGCTATCTGACCTCCACAACCCATTTACTGGGTAATACGATACCCTTCCACAGACCAACCGCGGCAAGCGTAGCTATTTTTTTTTACCTTAACTTTTCCTACTTTCATTTTCCATTCCCCTCGAAATAATTGTCAAAATTTCCAACGAGTTCGTCAAGACAATATAATAAAATGGAACTAACTCAGCGGATTATTGTGCTTTGATCCCCGCGGTGACCACGCGCCGTAAGCTTGAACGTCGTCATAAAATTTAAACAATAAAACTGGAATAATCCATAAAGCGAGCTTTATTTCTACGACAAGAGTACTTATTTTATATTGAGACAAGGTGGAACTATATTTGTACTGTTTGTAGGCAACTTCTGAATTCTAAAGGTATTTGGTTTTTTATTTTATATTGAGGCAAGGTAGAAAAAAAAATTTAGAGACAAGGCAGAGAGGGGCCCGTGGCTAAATAAAAACAGCCGGACAGGTCGATCTATCAGGTTAAGCTACGCTTGCCGCGGTTGGTCTGTGGAGGGGTATCGTATTACCCAGTAACTGGGTTGTGGAGGTCAGATAGGCAGTCGCTCCATGTAAAATACTGGTATTCAGCTGCATCCGGTTAGACTGGAAGCCGACCTCAACATAGTTGGGAAAAGACAAGAAGAAAGGAAAAATAAAAAACGAACAAAAGTACGTTCTTATAGGTAACGCTAACGTACCTACTACAAACAAGTGCGTGCTAAAGTTTAGTTTGTCCTACAATTTCAGTTAGGTAGAAGATTTAGTTAGTTGGAAGTTAGCCTCTTCCGGGGACTTGTATAACCGCTGTAACGAATGCATTTGGGCCGCCTGCAGCCAACTGCTAACCGCAATCCCGCCTTGTCGTATCTCTATCTAGTGTGGAACGTGGGGAGCCGACTAACGACTCAACCTGTCGGCCCAGTTTTGTTCTGGGTACAATTCCTGAAAGTATTTTTGCTAGTGCCAAGCCCACATCTTAATTCGCAAGCTTTATTCTGTACCAATTTACGCATGGTAAATAAAAAATGATTACATACAAACTTTTACAATATTTGTAAATATGTAAGCACCTATCTATCACATAATTTATTTACCTGTCATTGCTTTATTTTTAATTATTTTTACCGATTGTAGAATAGTAATTTTATTCTAGTTGCACCTTTTTATTGTCAAACATCTTAAAAGAGTAACGGTAGAGTTTCTTGCCCATTCTTCTCCATAAAACTACCTTTTGGTAGGGGCAACTAGAATCAATTATATTTTTTGTAAATATAATTTATTTATTGAAACTTTTCGCATACCAAAAAAACGAACAAAGGCGGGCTTAATGCCTTAGGCACTCTCTATCAGTCAACCAAGGGCGGTGAAGAGATTAGATGGCAGGTGCTTTAGTCGAAAGGAACAAGGATAAAAAAAAAACTATTAAAACTAGGTACACAAATTTATACGAGTAAATAGGTTATAAAGACAAACCCCTTTATTCATAAAACTTATCAAACCTATTTTAGTTAAAATGGGGTTTGTCTCTTTCTTACACACAGAAATGACAACGTGACAGATAAAGACAAACGTTCTATAAACCTATTTTAGCTAAAATAGACATAAAATAGGATTATGAATAAGGGGGTAATACTATAATAACTTTGAATATAATTTTGACATTCAAAAGTGCCTTTTATGTGATTAAACTCCTATTACAATTTCATTTATTCCGGTCTGACCCCCTTCCAACTCTCCCCCCCCCCCCTCCTTGATCCCCAGCTAGTTCGTTGATAATTTTTAATTTATTTTTAAAACAATTGGCTAACTTTTACCATCTTATTTTCTATGTAAGTAGGTGTTCATCCTTTCGAAAACAAAATGTGGAATACGGACATATATTTGTTGGAAGCAATACCGAAAATATCCCCGAATTTACTCAAATGAAGCTAATTAAAGACACTCATATTGAAAATTAATGAATTCTCATTAATTCAAATATTATTTACGTGTACGTGTCACCATATCGAAGTCCAGAGAATAAATTGATCATCCGTTTTTCATATCAATTAATTTACGTTTAATTGCACTTTTCTTTAGCACAATATTAAATACGATATTGTTTATCACAGTGTCCTGTTTAACGCGGCAAATAAAAGGGTGTTTACAATAAGCCGTCTGAAAATCAAAATTTTGAAATAAATTCTTTGGGAAATTGAGCCGATGAACTATTATTACCTTTCTAAGATCAATCTGCCTAGCTTTTTCCCAACTATGTTGGGGTCGGCTTCCAGTCTCACCGGAAGCAGCTGAATACCAGTATTTTACATGAAGCGACTGCCTATCCGACCTCAAAAACCCAGTTACTGGGTAGATGCCCCTTAGTAAAACTGGTTGTCAGAGTTTCAGCTTCTTGCTCGACTCACAAGCCGAATCGCCACCCCATTTACAAAGGTCAATAAAAATCGCAGGTGACTATGACTAGTTAATTTTGCACCAACAACTTTTTGTCGACCTTTACGCGGCGAACGATCGCCTGCGATTTCACGGTCGATTTTAGTCACCCGCCGCATGCGACCTGTCGCCGCACGACAAAATTCGAAACCTACTCTAATACGTTTATTGTCGTTGGATCCCACTTTTGAATCCCATTTTTTAGGTATTAACGATGGATCCCGTTTGCTATTTCCGTTGAATCCCATATTATAACAACATGTGTACATTTCAGAAGAAAAGTGATTTACCGTTATCAAACAATAAAAATAGATTATCTTTAGTGGGGTACCCGGAACCGAACTAGTTAGATTAGGTTAATTATTTAAAAAAAAAACAATGTTAGGTTAGGTTAGGTTAAAACTGTGACCCCTACGCACGAGCCGAGCGAGCGAAGCGAGCGGTGCCGCGGCAGCGGCCGGCGAGTGCCAGAAACGACTAGATTATATAGAAAATGAGTTGTTTGTGAAATAAATCGTATACGAAACGTTGGTTGTAAACTAATTTGTCAATGGAGTTTTGGTGAAACATTAGTGAACCCCTCATTTTATTATAAACAATTTTGTTGTTGAAAGTACCCGCATTCAGATTTTTTTAAGCATTCGGGATCCAACGGAAATACTTTTCGGGATTCAACGACAATAAAACGTAATAATCTTGCATTTTTTAAATTCGGGATCCAACGGAAATACATAATAATGTTTTGCGGGATCCAACGCCAAAAATATTAAAATGGGATTCAAAAACGGGATCCAACGGAAATAAATCCTCTAATATGGAACTTGCGATTTTAGTCAACTGCGGCCTTGTCGAATTGCCATTTGGACAGTACGGCTATCGGAGGAGTCTCGAAATGTGATAGATGGTCACCATCCACGTGCTGACCTTGGCAAGCGTAGCTTAACTTTTGATCGACCCATTCGGCTGTTATTATTCAGCCACGAGCCTATTATTTAAAAAACTTTTTTACAAGAAAAACAACCGACTTCAAAAAAAAAACACTACAAAGCGAAAAATAACTTTAATTTCGGAAGTCGGTTGTTTTTTTTTGTAAAAAAGTTTTTATTTTTCACTTTTTAGTTGTACCTACCCCACACAAATTCAATTAACACTAGTGCATTGAAGAATTGAAGACACGACTCGAAGAATCATCAAACTTCGCATAGAAATGTCGGAGATGCAGTACATTTATGCATATAACTTCGTACATAAGAATAACTACCTAATGTATTATATATTAAAACCTTCCTGAAAGTATGTAGATCACACTAATGAAAGAATTATCAAAATCGGTTCAGTAGTTTTTGAGATAATCGCGGACATACAAACATACATACATACATACGGGTCGAATACAGAACCTCCTTTTTTGAAGTCGGTTAATAAAAAAGTCACTTGGTTGGTCAATATCATGCTGAAACATCTAGTACGTCTTACAAATAATTTAATCAAAGCCTAGTATTTGTGAACGCTTCACCTTTTTATTGGCACCTACTCTTTACAGAATCAGGGCAAGTGTTTATTTATTTACACTGAAACGGTGTTGGAAAGCGTACCTCTGTGTAATGTAAATCTTATTCAGATGACAGAACATCGTATAGGTATAAGAAAATACAGTGATTTTCTTATTGGGTACTTTTAAAATGAACACAATGCTTTTATTTACATGCTACGTCACGCTCGGCAACCCAAATAAGAAGACAGCAAATGTAATCCTCTTTTGTATCTAAAGATTATTTTTTTGTTTTCGAACAGGTACTAAAAATCGTGGATCATCACACACTAGAAAAGCCAAGGGGTCACTTACTCAAGAAACAGTTTTGAACGGACTATGTACAGACAATGTCAAGTTTGAACGAGTGCAGTGATTGTGTCAGTGACAGTGTTTAGCGGTGGACACATGATGTGAACAGACAGTTGGCACAATGTGGGCGGCCAGGCTCAGCTGTATTTTCATATTGTTCGGTGAGTAACACACTATTTGCCTGTTTTAGTTCCACTACCCAAGCGTTCATCAAAACAGCAGAATATTATTTCAAGTTAAACAAATATCAACTTTCTTTTAATGGTAATTAAGTTGATTTCAGAGTGACTAGCTATTGAAAAAGTTACAAAAATGTTTGAAGTTGAAGCGTAAACTAAACTTTATTTTGTAGGATTTAAAGTTATTTTTCCATAAACTCATATATATTTGTTTACATTTATGGCAAATAAATCGCGAATGCAGATTAGATTGTCGATTGATTGATTAGATTGTCGTAACTTGGTTTCATATACCAACCTAGTGATAGCTTGACTCGTAAGTCTAGTCATAGTCAAGTCTATCGTAAACTTAGTTAACTTAGCTACGACCGCACACTGACTTAGTTTAACATTTAAATCACTTGTTAGGCAGTTAACATATCGGCAAACACGCTTTGAACACGCGTAACCTTTGACTTGCGTGATGAATCATTGTTATTTACTTGATAATTGGACAGTAAAAGAAAAATGAGCCCTAACGCATTCCACACGAGTTTGTATCTCACTTTATTACAACGCGTGTCGACTGCTGTATGTTTTCAGTAGCTCTATAGAAATCTAAGTTTTCACATTATGATTGTTATCATCGGTTACAATCCCTCCTTCTAATTAAATCCTTTGGAAAATAAGCAGTGGCCTGTTCTTTGTGTTCCCTTTAATTACCGTTTCCCTTAATTTAAATTTCCTTTCGTTTTTTTCTTCTAGGGCAAGTACCTTTAATTTTCTTTAAAGAATCTGTGTCAACATAGCTATGTAATTAACTAATTATATTCTATGTACATCGTTTTCATTTACCTATCCTGTCTATAATTCGTTCATTAAAGGGTTATATTACAACCATAAACATTTACTAGGCAATATGTTGCACGCAGACTGACTTGCGTCTTTCAAAGGAAAGGGAGGCAATGGGTCTATTTGCAGGCTGAAAAACAACGCATATAATAACTGTGAAAAGCTTAACAAACATTTTGTTTCAGTTTATTTTTAGGTGCTACGCAGCTGCGAATGTAATGTTATACCGTTAATACAACAATGGGCTTATATAATTTAGTTATAAAAAACACATTGTTTGCCTTCAGATGAACAATAAAGAGAACAGTCATGACCTAATCGCAATTTTGTTTCAAATTCACACAAACGAAACCCTTTTATCTCAGTTACAACAGAAATTTCTTTTTCAATAGGCCGACTATATAATGAAATATTTGCGGAATGCCCCGGTTAATGTTCAAAAAGTGGAGGAATAAAAAATAACGAGACGTGACGGAAAACAAAGCACGTTTTTATCTCTGGAAGGGATCGTACTAATGGAGGCTGGACGCGAACGGGTCCGGATCAAATCGTTATGTTTTTGGAAAATTCGGTACAACGTACATGTGTTTCCTCAAAGCTGAGAAGAAACACATTGATGAGGCGTAACGATAAGACGCAACTCTAAATTGGGAGAACGTTACTTTCTATGCTCATGATGTCGTAAAAATAATAAGGCTGTTGTAGGTATAAAATCCACATACGTATCTGCATGTATGGGCTATATAAGCCTCATCCAATTCGCACGGCAACTCCTAACCTAATAGAAACATTAATTTATTAAAAACTAGCTTCTACCCGCGACTTTGTCCGTGTGAAATTTCTTGTTCCCCGATCCACTTCATCGCATTCCATCACCTGCCTGCGCTATCACTACTTCTACTACTTATATAAGTGACTTTTGATTTAAATTTTTGTCGAATAGCCTTCTTCAAGAATTGGGCTATCAAATTCAAAAATAATTTTGCAAATCCGACTAGCAGTTTCAGAGATTACCCCTACATACAAACTTACAAATAAAGAAACTTTGAAAATATATGTTGGAATGGTACCTTATCCATCCTAATGTACAGAATTTTATTGTTTTTTAATTACTTACATATGTACACACAAACTAATATATATATATACTATATACAAACAATAATAAAAAAAAAAGACAGGAGTTCATTGGGCATCAAAAAATTCGTCCGCATCGCTGTCAATGGGATAAGTGCCCAAAAGGCTGGCAGCATTGCCACGTTGGGCTAAAAATAGGCCAGCCCTCTGGTCTCGCGAAGAATCAACCAAACGCTTGGCGATATCGCGAAATATGCGATGAGCACTCGGACCCCAAGGCCCTAGAGTTTCAACCCCAAACGGCTCAAACATATAGCTCCCAATAAGGATGTTATATTTGCGCCGTTTGAGGTTTTCTGCTCCTGCAGCAGCCGTCCCAGCACCGCCCGCCGTGCTAGGAAGATGGGATGGCGCGAGGGTGTCGACACAGGTTGCATCCCACACCAAAGCCTACCCAACTTCCAAGGCATTATGGTCATTCCATCTGGCCTTTTCCCATCGTCACGTGCCAAGCCATTGGGTTCTAAAACAGCTGGCACTCCGGCGGTGACAAGAGCCCGACGGATGATGTCGTTAATGCTGGCGTGCCGTGCCATCCGACCAGCGCTCTTGCTGCAGGCTATTAAGAATTATTTAGGTATATAAAATATAAAAAAATATACCTAAATAATTCTTAAATGTTATAATTGTTATACATATAAAACAACTTTTGCGTTATAATATCCACCGGTAATGTTAGCTAAAACCACGTCTAAAACAATTTAAATGGAAAACTTAATTAAGGTAAGCATCCAGACCACAGTTATTATTCTATTATATTAAATGGAATTTTTGAATTCCATTTACAATAGGTGGAATACTTCAAATCAGCCCGTATTCTAATGCTGTTCAGAATAATCTCTTCTCTATTCTTACCCATGATCGTAATATAATAATATGAAAAGCCTTTGTAAATAACATTTTTTTGTAGAAAATAACGAAGGAATTTAAACAGGTGTGCCGATAATAATAAGAGTGTCGTGACGCATAAAACGCTTCGCCCGCGTAATTTATTGACGAAAGTATCGCTTAAAATAAATATAATATTAGGCTTCATTTATATAATGTTTCAATAACCTTGACTTCGGTATTGAAAGATGTTATTCACTTACGTCAAGTCAAACCTGGGTGTTAACCCGCCTAACATAAGTTTAGGTAAACACCTACTTACCTAACCTATATTTAGAAGGTAGGGTTTTAGTATCAACACGGTTTTTAGTTGGGCAACCTTACGGAGTGGTACAATATCGATCTTGCCAAATCTGAACTCGAAATGTTTTTGTTTAATTAGGCAATGACCAACAATTTTTAGCTGCTTGAAGCTGTGACACGAATTTGTAAATACGATTTTACAGGCTGACAAGAAACAAATGAAAATTGTATTTGGTTTTTCGTTGAAGTGGGTCGCGTCCGTTTGGTAACGCTCCCATTTGGCAACGCTACATACTCGTATACTTACATTGTATAGCGGTATATCGCATGTACCAGGTACAGAAGGAGTAAGTCACCTCCATATTTTGGGATGGAATGTGACATCTCGAGTCACAAAATGATGCCTAGGTATACAGGGTGGCGATTTAGTGACCTGCGTCCGTCAAGGGGGGGGGGGGCTTATTATCCTTATTTTTGTTAAAGATACGTTGCTACAAGTAATTCATCCTCCAATACACAAAATACCTTTTCCAATTTCGCAAAACCTTTTGACTTCGTTTTTTTGCCAAATAGACTCAGAATACTTTCTTTCATTTGCTCCAAAGCAAAAAGCTTTCACTCAAACAAATCATAAAATACTCTCCCAAACTTGTTTGATTTACAATGTAAATATTTGACTTTGGCATCTGTGTAAAAATATAGAACCATAATAATAATATATCAATATTCTGAAACAGATATATTTTCATTGTATCTTAGTAGGCATTTGCTGCGTATTGATCAAATCCTTTCAAAAAAGTTATTTTAACTTATAGAAATCCAAGATTTCATGTCATGATTTAAAAGGAGCTAGTAAGAATACAGGTGGCTTCTGTAGTTTCTGCCTACCCTCATGGGAAGAAGGCGAGAGTTAA
The DNA here is from genome assembly GCA_945859645.1 of Amphipoea oculea. NCBI lineage: Eukaryota > Metazoa > Arthropoda > Insecta > Lepidoptera > Noctuidae > Amphipoea > Amphipoea oculea. The sequence goes on from OX243876.1 coordinate 12,849,370, forward strand.
TGTATGTGACGGAGAAGGTACGTGTGTCTCGTTATTATCAGCCATATTTTAATTACTGTGGGCGTACTATGGGTAGTATTGGTTAATGCGCAATAGAAAAACCGTTTGCAGTTCAAATCAGATTATAATTTCACGAACAAATTAATCATACTAGCAAATCACACACTATAGGTACTACACGACTCAACTAGATACGGACTGCGGGACACACTATGCTCCACTCGCGCTCTCGTCGACTCCCACGAACTCAAGCTAGACTGTCATTGCCATCAGATGGCGCTTGCATCCCGATCAGTTAAACGAATGACGTATTTCCGACACGCTCCGACATACATATGTATTTAAACTATTTGTATGATAACCCCGCAAAAATACTAAAACAATGTTACGAAGCATGCTTTCGGTGTATAGTGTACATAGGTACGAGTAGGTATATTTAATATAATTTTGTGAGTCAGGCCTGTGAAAGAGTAACCCGTTAACTTAGTTTTGTTTTAGTTAGTTTAGTTTCAATTTGATTAAAAAGTACCAATTTACATGCCAACAAAATTAAGCTGCAAAGTTTCATGTTGTACCTATTTATACCTTCATAGTATGTATTTCTATATCTTTACAGACGAAGTCGTAAGTAAGTTTGGTAAATACAAACACGTCCCAAACTTTTGCAAGGAAATCAATATTCCTTCTTAAGAAATATCATTACGCGAAGCTAAAAGTAGCGACCGTCTTATACTTTTGCATATTTTCAAACTCTTTCCTGCAAAAGACAAACTATTAATAATTTTATAAACTTGTAAACTCCTTGAACTGTAGCTAAGACCAAAAGTGGAACACGGATTGAACTTTGCTGTCGAATGTACCCCAAGTGGGGTAACTTTGCGACAAACTTCCAGTTAGTTTATCAGATGTTTAGGACCCTCTGTCCTAATTAAAAGCTTAAAAACTCACTCGACTTGGTAAGCTTTTATTTTTTAATTAAAAGAATTTTTAATTGATCATTCGATACAGTGGAAGCTACTCAGTTTCCATTGTATCAAATGACCAATTAAAAATTCTTAAGAAACTAACTGGGTCTGTTTTGTGTTTCCATTTTTACGCTCATTGGAAATGAAATTGCATATTTTAGATTCTACGAGCAGCCCGAATTTATAAAATGATTCATAATTTTATGTTGAATGCTATTTGAATTCAGAAAATTATACAGTTTAGCTTATGAAAATTCGCCTGTAGAATAATTCATACTATTACGTACACAATAAGTTCAGTGGTGTATACTGAATACGATTTATTTTGTTACTTATTTGAAAAAGAAAAAATATGAGTCTCTTTTTAGTTCTTTTATTTATTTTATAAATGCTCTACTTTCAAAAGCACCTTCACACCCATTGCATTGTGTCACCCATTGTAAAGTTTCTATATTTATGTCTGTAATTTATATGGTGTACATAATAAAGAGTATTATATTCTATTCTAAATAAATAAATAACGTTTATTTCGACCAACAAGGGGTCTTAATATAAAAAAATAACTCATACAATTAAACATACACGCTAACATATTATTACAAACTGCGATTACTCAGTACGTGAACCATACAGCAATAGTTCAACATTCGAACTTCTGCGCGAATGCCCTCAGGATGCCGCTAGAGCTAGCCTGCACCCTGTGCACCAGGGATATGCATAGAAACAGTCGACTTGCGCTACAGAATCGGGGCAGCCTCATCAGCACCCTGAACGCATATTGCACACGCAGGGCGTTGTTTTGTCTGCGTGTATATGAGACCCACACCACTGGTCGTGTAGAAAGATGTACAACATGCTCTGAACAATGTTGTTTTTTAAAGGTCTGCTTTAAATTATTCGGTTTTTATAAGCACGAAGCTATGTTCTAATTAATTAGAAGTCAGACTTGTCCAAGCACTACAATTCCTACCTCCTATTCTGTTTCCCGTGGTCGGGCGCCCACGGTGCGTAAATTGTAGTCGCACCACCTACAAGTTATTTGCGTCATTCTGGATTCTAGGGAAATAGGTTACCTATTTTCTCCAGTTCATTTGAACAACTAGAGCAGAATCATAGACATAATACACATAGTAACAGATTTTGTAGGCTTATTTTATGATATCTACAGACTGACAGAATATTTTGTGTATGAATGTGGCTGTCTATAAGAGTTAAAAGAAGATCAATGTAACGATGGATTGTATGAAGAATAACTTGGCTAGAAAAGGAATGAATACCTACTGATATGACAGCTGATCGAGATATTTATCTGGAAGAAGAAGATGGTACTGCGCTAACCCCAAATAAATTGGGACAAGGGCAAGAGGAATTCTGATAGAGATTGAAAAATGTTATCTAATAAACTTACCCGTTCTTCTCCATAGGTACCTACTACGCTTTGGAATGGGCAACTAGTTTCACATTTTCTGACTGACCAACTTCTTGACAGTTCAAAAGTGCCTGTTAATGGTTTAATTAAAATAAATGCTTTGAGTTTGAGTTTGACTTTTACGCCATTTATCAAAATGAAGTAGTTTTTATGTTTCCCTCCAGCTTTGTAAACAACTCATTATTTAAATTTCAATACCGTCTTCCAAATCAGCTATATTTTATCCCAAATAATGTTCGTCGAGGAGCGCAGTGTGGAATATTGCACTCGCTGCAGATCCTAAAGTCGGAGCACTGCGTTGACATTTTCGTTCTCAAGTCCCGACCGCATTTTGCATATGCTTTTTAATTCACATGACTTAAATTATCTGTTTAAGTACTATCTTGCATGGAGCTTCGTTCTAGCGGATTTCATATGCATTTATTTTAGTGCTCTACTGGGGCTTGTATGATTCGAATGCAACATAGAAAACTACTACTTTGCATCAATGAATAATAATTTATATAAATGGTTTGAACTCCTTGACAAGACTTTTTTACTTATTTGGTGATACTCACTGATGTGATGGGTATGGTATAGAGCACACATGTTTTACTTATATCATAGCATGCAAATAATATAGGTTACATTGCAAAATGTTTCCCGTCAACAAATTCTTTTTTGCTGTTTAAATTATTATTATTTAACCATTTATGATTCTAAAGTTTTACAATCACTTCTCTATTAGTCGTCATCTCGGTAGTCACCCCCTTTTTAACCATATTTTCATTCACACAATCCATCCATCGTTTCTTGGGTCTTCCCCTACTCTTATAGCCATCGAAATTCATACTCAAAACTTTTCTCACGACATTTTACTCATTCCTCCGTATCACATACTCATATTATCATGACAACCAATTTCCACACAACTTTTCAGTTACCGGTGCCACTTTCAGACTTCCTTTTTTTCTTATCTAAGGATAAGACTATGATAAGATAAGGACCACAGAGCACGAAATCGGCGCTACGGGAGTTAATAGAGATGGCAGTACAAAAAAAAATCGTGGTGCCCAAAACGCGTTGAGCGCACTACTACTGTCACGGACCGCCTTCAAAGCTGTCAGTGTTTATACGTAATTAGTATCATAGTGCGAGTAAAAAAAAATTGAATACTTTTAACACAATGGTATATTTTTGACCAGAGAGAGAGTTAATCGAATAGAGAGAGAGAGTTTTAATCGAATCAATTAAAGAGCATTTATTCATACGAATTATAATATAATACATAAGAATCACTCCACGATACGCAATCCACGCCATTTAGAAGTATTCCCGTTTGAGCACCTATGCATTGAGCACCAAAGGTATTCCCATTTGAGCACCAATCAATATTTTACCGTGGCGCTCAAAGGGAACAATAAAAAATACTCAACTTTATTCTCTTTTGAGCACCTACGGTGCGGTAGCTTCTAGTGATGGGGTGTATAATAAAACATATCGATAAAAATTGGCAGTACTTTTATTGTCATATTAATTTTAGGGAACTAAGTAATTATTATTAATATCACAATCAGCCTTATGTTATTTTCTAGGCACCTCACTTACTTAAGACAACATGTTGCTAGCAGTCGACAACATTGGTTTGTACAGAAAGTGATGACAATGCCGCCTCTAGCAGCGACGGCCGAGGCGTCTCCCGTGCTCTGTGATATAGACGATACTTCTAATGAATAGAATCTTATCTATAAAATATTGTGAAAAATATCTTGGCTGAATATTCGACAGTTCTCTATAGTGGAATGTTCACTTGGATCATAGAATACACAGCTTACGTCACTACTTGGATCCCTCCGCAACATAGTTCGATATATCCCTCATCGCACACTTTATTTATCTGTTCCGTGCGTTGCACCATCTATAACGCCTTAGTACTTTACGATGATTGTGACTATCTTCATATTTATAATTTAGCTTAGAAACACTGTTCTCATATAAGTGACTTTGTGTCTTTTTGAGAATATCTTTAAACCTAATCCATATTTCAAACACAAATTGTCATCCAGACAGACATTACCAATAAATAAAACTTAGTCAAGATAAATGTAATAACTGATATGTTTTGCAGGTGTAACAGCCGGCGGCGGCGGCTGGGAGCCCCTCGGGACTCCGTACTTCGACAACAGCACGAAGAGAGAAGCCACCGCCGCCGTGGGCCAGCCTGCCTACCTACACTGCAGAGTACGGAACCTGGCTGATAGAGCGGTAAGAAATTAATCTTTTAATACATATTTTCTGGATGTCACTTTTCATCGTTATGATCATCCACAGTCTTCAATATCCATAGAAAACGAATTAGAAATAATACTTCGATATGTGGAGACAACAATTCCGTTGTCAATATGTCCAAAATCGCGCTTCTTATCTAGCTTTAGGACGTATACGGTTAGTTTCGCTTCTAGATATACTTACACGAAATATTACCACATGTCTTAAGAAGACCTTTTTATTCGCCTCCTTGGATTCAGCGGAATGTTTTATATCAGCAGCAATCCATGTATAAACTTAGCATCCTCCAAGTCTTGCCACAGTTATTTTGCAAATAATAAACCAAACACTATATACCTAACACTATCATTTAAAACCTAAGTAATCTTAAAAAAGCCAATGCCAATAATTTTCAAGCTATTTGATCTATAAATACCTTTAAGATGAAATACTGTTACTGCGTGAAGGTATAATTTAAAATTACAATAAGATTGATCGATACCGTAAGCACGTTTCAGATGAAAGGTCTTCTGGCTGAACTTTTAGATTAAAATAGTACTATTATGAAATGAAATGAGATGTAAAAAAATACACAAAAATCTTGTCTACGTAAAAATATCAATGTACAAAATCTCCCACATACTCAACAAAACACAAAACCCAAAGAATCACTTAGCCTGAAAACGAAACATTTACGAAATCACCTCTGTGTTAAAGTTCGGCTCCGAAGTCGTTGAGACCGGGATATCTTAAAGGACAAAACCCTACAATGTACAAGATATTCGGATTGGAAAAGTTATCAGCACCGCGTTCTATAATATAAGTGAATTAGAAAATGTTTTTCTACGAGTAACGAAATTTTGGTTGGTTTTTTTGATTTCATTAAACGGAGTGCTTTGTGAATACAAATCCATAAAGGCGTTGAAACTGATGCGTGCTAACGATAAGCAAATGTGACACGTTTATGGCTCTTTATAAACTGCCATGGTATCACAGTTGAAATCAGATTAGGCAAATATAGCACCGTGGGTGACAATAAAATTACACTGTGGTTTTGCGCTGGAATTCACTATATACTAGACTTTGTTTGGATCACCAACATTCCTTTTCATAAATATTTTGGGTTCTCTTCTAGTCTTATAAGATGGGGTAGGATACAATGCCGTCGGACCCTTGCAACCCAATTAGTGAAGGATGCCGACTGATATCTTTTCAAAGTTTGTGTGACGTGGTCCTATCTTAACGTCAGGCCACATACTTAGTTTGTCAAGATGTAGACATCATCTGCCGAGCCTTTTCCCAACTCGGTCGGCTTCTAGTCTAATCGAATGCAGCTGAATATCAGTATTTTACATGTCTCGACTGCCTATCTGACCTCCACAACCCAGCAACTGGGTAATACGCTACCTCTTGGTACGACTGGTTGTCAGACATTGTCAAAATGTAGTGAAATATAAAAAAGTGATCACCATCTTGACTACGGGAACGTTACATCGATTTATCTACAGCCATCCATAACTCCTCCGTTCCTTTTCCCTGAAGGCTGTAGAACGGCAAACTTTAGCATAAAATTGTATATTCAAACCAAAAGGCTGCATAAACAGCTCGATAGACATTAAAACTAAGAGGGAAGGATTTTACCCACAAGTAGTTACCGCGAACGGTACTCCCCGGAGATGAAATAGATAGTATCCATCTTGCTTTACCTACTTCACAAGACGTTCACATATTCCACTATGCATTTATTTAGATTTTCACTCGTATTCATTTTATCGATATAGAGACATCTCCGCTAGTATCCGCTTACGTTACTATGATGTACCGACGTATGTGTTTGACTTTGAAATTGGCTTTTTAAATTATGGCAAATTCTCGTGCTTGTATTGGTAGGCTATACTCGTATAATGGATGTCCTACATTTATTTTTGTATGGGTAAACCTTCTGAAAACATCGTTCGCCATCAGTAGGCTTCGGTCGGTTATCGGTTGTCATGGTATGGGCATGAGATACGGAGGAATGAGGAGAATGACGTGTGGAAAGGTTTGAGTGCAAATGTCGAAGGCTATAATAGTAGAGGAAGACCAGAAAAACAATGGATGGACTGTGTGAATGATGATATGGTTAGAAAGGGGGTGACTACCGAGATGACGAGTAATAGAGAAGCATGGAACGAAAAGACATGTTGCACCGACCCCAAATAAATTGGTATATGTGTAGGAGAATGATGATGAAGCCTTCTGAAGTATTTATGTGTCATGGTAGTGGAATTACTACCCACCCTTTCAAATGGTGCTCCATTTAGTCTCTTAGTAGAACAACCTTCCTGGGTCGATTTAAAATTAGATTGGATCCGTAGATAGGTACATGGTGTCAAAAACCCATCAGATTAGACTAGTTGGTAACAACCAACTACACCATTTAAATAAATTAGATACTCAATTTCTTTACAAGTTGGTAGCAGGGCGTGTAATACCGGTATTTTGGGCACCGTTACCATTGGCCTGGTAGTGATACCGGTACCTACCAGATTAGTACCTGTACTGGTACCAGACTTTACTATTGGTACTTCTAATCAGTATCTGTACTTTACCGGTACCAAACAAATATTTCCGTAGGTTAGAGTACGAATACAGATATAGTACCTATGTAACAATGACAGTTAATAGACATTAGACAAATAACTTCAACGTTGCCAATTGTACATGTTCCTCGTACAAATATGAGATTTGTGGTACACGCCGGGTACCCGAATTCGGTACCGGTACTTGTTAGGTGGAGTACCGGCACCCAGGTACCGAAATAATAATCATCATCATCATTTCAGCCGAAAGACGTCCACTGCTGGACATAGGCCTCCCCCAAGCACCTCCACTTCGACTGGTTTTGTGCTTCTCGCATCCAACGAGTTCCTGCGGCCTTCACAAGGTCGTCGGTCCACCTTGTGGGAGGCCTTCCAACGCTACGCCTTCCGGTACGCGGTCGCCACTCCAGAACCTTTCGGCCCCATCGGCCATCTATTCTGCGAGCAATGTGCCCTGCCCACTGCCACTTAAGTTTGGCAATTCTTCGGGCTATGTCGGTTACCTTGGTTCTCCTGCGGATCTCTAAAAATAAATAATACCAAGAAAATATAATAATACCAAGGATAGCTGAGTACGGTATATAACCTGTACTTTCGGTGCCGCTTTCAAGCCCTAATTGGTAGTGCAAACTTGATATTTACGTATGCATAATAATTCATATACGTATATTTCCTTTCAATTCCAGAACTTATAGAAGACTTGAACTTACAGAAGTCCCGCGTCCCAATATGGGCCAAGTAGGTAATGCTTGAAGTCTCGTATTTCGTTATCGCATTTGAATTTAAGATGGCGTACGGTAGAGGTTTGCTCGTTGCAGAAACTGTACTCTTGTTGCCAATTAAATGGTATTTTATTTAAATTAACAATGACCGCTTCGTTGATCTAGTGGCCGCAAGCGCTAATGCTGAGCATGAGGTCCTGGGTTGGATTCTCAGGTTGGGTAAAGTTGTATTGGGTTCATCCATCTGGAATTTCTTAGTAGCAGCGCGGAGTTTGGATATGTACGCGGTTGATGACAATAGGCTAGTAAGGTATTACATGGAACTGAAACATAACTGGCGAAATGTGGGTATACTATAGGTACACCTCTGTCTAACCCTTAGAGAATTACAGGCGTGATGTAAGGTTATGTTACTTAAATTAAACGGTACGAATATTAAATCAGTTAGTCTAATGACCCGTGACGTATAAACATGCCAAGGAAGTGATCTTTGACATACAACGTACTGCAGTGCTATTCTGTAATAGTCTCACCGTGAAAACTTAGGTGAAGTTAGCGTAGAGTGAGCTGTCAATAGTGTCAATCCGTAGCATCATGAGGAATGACAGCCAGCCTATTCTGTAACAGTCTCACAGTGAAAATTTAGGTGAAGTTAGCGTAGAGTGAGCTGTCAATAGTGTCAATCCCTAGCATCACGAGGAATGACCGCCAACCTATTCTGTAACAGTCTCACCGTGAAAATTTAGGTGAAGTTACCGTAGAGTGAGCTGTCAATAGTGTCAATCCCTAGCATCACGAGGAATGACAGCCAGCCTATTCTGTAACAGTCTCACCGTGAAAATTTAGGTGAAGTTAGCGTAGAGTGAGCTGTCAATAGTGTCAATCCCTAGCATCACGAGGAATGACAGCCAGCCTATTCTGTAATAGTCTCACCGTGAAAATTTAGGTGAAGTTAGCGTAGAGTGAGCCGTCAATAGTGTCAATCCCTAGCATCACGAGGAATGACAGCCAGCCTATTCTGTAACAGTCTCACCGTGAAAACTTAGGTGAAGTTAGCGTAGAGTGAGTTGTCAATAGTGTCAATCCCTAGCATCACGAGGAATGACAGCCAGCCTATTCTGTAACAGTCTCAACGTGAAAATTTAGGTGAAGTTAGCGTAGAGTGAGTTGTCAATAGTGTCAATCCCTAGCATCACGAGGAATGACAGCCAGCCTATTCTGTAACAGTCTCACCGTGAAAATTTAGGTGAAATTAGCGTAGAGTGAGCTGTCAATAGTGTCAATCCCTAGCATCACGAGGAATGACAGCCAGCCTATTCTGTAACAGTCTCACCGTGAAAACTTAGGTGAAGTTAGCGTAGAGTGAGCTGTCAATAGTGTCAATCCGTAGCATCACGAGTAATGACAGCCAGCCTTTTCTCTAACAGTCTCACCGTGAAAACTTAGGTGAAGTTAGCGTAGAGTGAGCTGTCAATAGTGTCAATCCGTAGCATCACGAGGAATGACAGCCAGCCTTTTCTCTAACAGTCTCACCGTGAAAACTTAGGTGAAGTTAGCGTAGAGTGAGCTGTCAATAGTGTCAATCCCTAGCATCACGAGGAATGACAGCCAGCCTATTCTGTAACAGTCTCACCGTGAAAACCTAGGTGAAGTGAGCTGTTAAACTAGGCGCAAACGAGCACAGCACAGCTACCCGTAGCCCAGCGACAAGCAGTTCACATGATTTTTCATACGTTTTGTATGGATTCGTCGCACACGTGTGCCACCTGCTACAGCAGTACTCAATACCGCAGCACGGGACGACAGCCACCAGTGGTTGTGGTCAGTGGCTCGTGTGCGCTTACCCTTATTCTATCTGCTGCTAGGGATTGACACTATTATTTATTTAATTAATTAATGTTCCCTCCAATCGCCTGAAACACAGGATTACCTAGTTCAGGCACAAATCATGGGTGAACTTGACATAGATTTAAGAGAAACTGTATTTTACGTTAGTCCTTATATTTTGTAATAAATTTGTTATTTTTATTATTATTTACTATTAACAGCTCACTACACCCAAGTTTTCACGGTGATATTTTTACGGAATAGACCAGTTTCGTGATGCTAGGGATTGACAATATTGACAGCTCAGTTTACCTAAGTTTTCATGGTGATATTTTTACGGAATAAACCGGCTTCGTGATGCTAGGGATTGATACTATTAACAGCTCACTACACCTAAGTTTTCACGGTGATATTCTTACGGAACAGACCGGTCTCGTGATGCTAGGGATTGACACTTTAGACAGCTTAGTTCACCTAAGTTTTCACGGTGATATTTTTATGGAATAAACCGGCCTCGTGATGCTAGGGATTGACATTATTGACAGCTCATTTCACCTAAGGTTTCACGGTAATATTTTTACGGAATAGACCGGCCTCGTGATGCGGATTGAAACTATTGACAGCTCATTTCACCTAAGTTTTCACGGTGATATTTTTACGGAATAAACCGGCCTCGTGATGCTAGGGATTGATACTATTGATAGCTCACTTCACTTAAGTTTTCAAGTGAGATTTTTACAGAATAGACCGCCTGTAAGCGTTAAGTGGCTGAACCTGCTGACCTCTCTCTTGCACGTATTTTGCTGCGGGCACATAAATATTATAATAAAGTACGTCATATTTTTTGCACTGCAGTACAGCATGCCAGCTACCCTGAGTTTATTTAACAACGTGCATATTATGCAACAGAAGGGCACTGTAACAAAAACACGGAAATTTTAAATATTCTTCAACTAAAATAAAAACGTACCTGAATGGCGAAATATGCGCATAAAACAAAAACTTTATTTCAAACTGTAATAACTATATTCCTAGACAATGTATTTTTTTTATCATAATATTGAGGGCGTTTTCGACCTTCATATCACTGTAAGGTCAAACAATTGATGCCTAAACTTCGTTGGCTATTTGATTAATGTCTTACAACTATATTTTGTAAAGCCATGGCAACACTGATTACTATCGATGCTATTTACTCATAATTCCATCAGCACTAATTTCGTTACCATAATGACAGGGATGGGCATCAATAATAATTGATTATATTGACAGAACTTGCGTGAGCGAAGACACTTAATCATAATCAATCAGCACAATGCTGACCGCTTCCACATTCTACCCACTGTTTGGGCAAAGTAGGTACTCTGTGGTCAGACCAACAAATAGAACACGACATCGCTTTTAGATACGAATGCAAAGGCCACAGGCAAAAGGGACTGTGTAAAACTGTTAATCGAATACAACATTTAAACTCTGATTTCGCTGCAAACCAGATATAAATGTTGCATTAAATTATATCATTATACGTATTCTAAAGTAAAAGAAAACTGAGCGAATCTGCCCTGAAGCCGAATAGCATTTAGATATACCAATGGAAAGATCTCATCAAGGAGAATATTTCTTAATACGACAACTTCTCTTGATTGTTAGGTATTACTTACGTAAGAAGCTACAGAGCTCTAAATCTGAGTAATTAAGTATTATTGAAAGGAAAAGGGAAAGACTCATAGTTTCCTGGGCCCAGGTGTTAACTCAATCAAACTAGCTTTATTTGAAAGTGGATATCAAGGCCTCACTGAAAATTTGGTGAAATTTGGCTATCCAGGAATCAAGTTATATGAAATATAGTAAAAGTGAGGTTACATTATAACATTGTAGTTTTTTTATGTTATTTGCGAAGTATTTTTGAATGGTTTTGGTTGTATAATTGTTTTACGCATGGAGTGCAAGTAGAGAGCCTCCATGTGCAACTTTCTTGACACGTTTAGATTGAGAACGGAAAATACGTGGGCACTCCCAACGAAAGAAAATGAACGAGTGCCGGTCACAGAGTACTTTTTGATAGGTGCCGGTTTTTTTCTACTTGTCATCTGTCAGTCGGTGACCAGCACAGATTACTTTAGACTATACTGAGCAATACTGAGTGACCATTGTTGCTAACAGAAGAAAAATTAATGGAACTCGATTCGCTTTGAATCGATTCCACGAAAAGATTGATAAGCATTTGTCACTCGATGTTCATACATATTCTGAGATTTTACCGATTTATTCACTATCGATTACCTACTTAGAATTCGGGCATGTACTTTATCGATTATTTAGTTTCACAACTTAATTTAATTTTTCTCGCTTCCTAGATAGAAACATGGTACTGTATTTTGTGATTTCCTTTAGAAAAATATAACGGTTTTTTTAATACCCATTTCAACTAGTTAACTGCTGGGCCCAGGATTTCCCCTCTCCTTTTGGTATTTCGTCAATTAATTAACATTCATTAATTCTGTGCCGTGCGTACATCATCGTTTAAGACTGTACACGGACATTTTAAAACTTTAGCCTCCTAGATGTCGTCTTAGGAATAATGTTTTAAAGAGTCGGTCGGCCAAATAGAACGTTAACCCTGCCGCACGCTACAATAGCGCCAAATATTAAGGTGAATGGGTAGTTGTAGCCCGCGAAATTCAATTTTTCTTACGTTTTTTGCAATTTTTAGGTCAGTGTCAGGTTGTATCTTGATCAAAATATGATTCGCGATAATATCAGGTATGTATTTACAGAATTATAATAATAAGAATCATTAATACATCTTTCTAAGTTAGATTTCTACCGTTAAGAACAAATCTCGTATGGAAAAGTGTTGATGGTAGAAATCTAACTTAAAGAGATATATTAATGATTCTAATGACTATAATTCTGTAAACACATGTCTATTATAGTCGCAAATCATATTTTGATCAAGATACAACCTGACACTGACCTGAAAATTGCAAAAAACGTAAGAAAAATTGAATTTCGCGGGCTTCAACTACCCATTCACCTTAATAGGCATATGCCAATGGAAAGATCTCTTCCAGGGGAATATTTCGTGATATGACTACTTATCTCAATTGTTAGTCAGTGAGGAGCTACAGGGCTCTAATATTGTGAGTAATTAAGTATTATCGAAAAAAACTCATCATTAATACCGAAATGGCTTCCAATTGGTAAAAGTCGCTTTGTAGGAAGGTTCTCCTTGAAAAGCTCTTTCTATTGGTATACATCTTATGGCTATTGGGCTTCAGGACAGAAACCTATACATCGTTTTCCATTCCCCTTTGTGAGTTTGTATGGAGGTAACCTTCAGAACTTCTGATCCGATTCCGAATATTCTTTCACTAATGGGAAGCTTCTGTATTGTCGAGTGTCATATTTTCGCAGACAAAGTCGTGCTCGAAGCTAGTGGTTAACCAATTCTATGTTTAAAAATGTCCAGTTTCTATCAAATTCTTATTCATCTTGGATCGATATCTAAACAAATTACGTTTCTCATATGAAGGACTTTCTCTAATCATCATGAGGACCTAGTAACCGAGAATTACCGCTGTGGTAAATTACAAAAGACATCAGTGTCTTAGGCTATATAATATATATACATACACTGTAACACTCTAACAGTTATCCCAATTTATTTGGCGTCGGCGCAGCACGCTCTTCCCCAAATAAATTGGGATAAGGGCATTCAGATGATGAGCCTCGCAGATATATCTTGTAGTTTTCCGAAGCGTAGTTACACAATATGCCTACACTGCAAAATTAAAAGTTGTCGGTTGGCTCTTACATAATAAAGTGCCATTTACAAAACCTGTTTATGTTATGTGTCAACTTCTATCTGACAGTGATGCATTAAAGGGGTTCGAAAAATTTTCTATGGAAGCTGGCATATCCACCCGTCGCCGCCGCGATATTGTTTATTTTTTAAGTTTCCTCACACTATGAAAGTAGTTTATGTGAGTTGAGCCGTGCCTAAAGTCCTTTTTAGACACAAACTAACTCAATTTAATATATCATAAAATATTACATAAAAAACGTTTTAATGATCTGGGATAACTCTAACTCCCAGATGTGTCATAAGCCTAGTATTGCCACATTCAACATAAAGAAATTCGGACAGCAAAAAATGCGGGTTCAGAAATCGGGACGATGTGTTAATCAAGAAGGGAAACATCTGGCAACACGTCTTAACTTCTTTGCCCCTAACAATTTGTAAGAAAGTTCGTGCACTTATTGAGTAGCTCGCTCAATATCACTGTTTTTGTGGTATCATCTGGTAGAGTTAATATTCACACTTAGTTATATTAGAACATAGGAAAAACCCACCATAAGTAGAAACAAATATTAATTAAACAAACATACATAATTAATATGCATTCGCGATTTACAAATAAACAAATATGCGTTCATGGAAAAATAACTTTAAATCCTACACAATAAAGTTCAGTTTACGTTACAACTTCAAACATTTTTATAACTTTTTCAATAGTGCTAGCCACTCTGAAATTAACTTAATTACTATTTAAATAAACTTGATATTTGTTTAACTTGAAATAATATTAATTTAAAACATAAGTTTGAATAGACTTTACATACATACATAAGGTCACGCCTTCTTCCCATGGGATAGGCAGAAACTACAGAATAACACCTGCTACGATACTTACATACTCCGTTTACGTTCATAATCTGGTCAAACACGCACGCCAGTTGCGAGTACTACACACGTAACCTTTCTGAATACGATCACCAATAAGGTCACTATATGTCCGCCGAGGGCGTCCGCTCCCGGCGTTAAACATTATGTACATAATAGGTATAATTTATCGAAGAAAGGCACAAAGGCAAATTAAGTAAGAGCTACAAAATATAACGTAGAATAACAATTTTATAAACGAACAGTTGTTACAGTTACGGAAATTAATTGCCAAGTAAATTAACACCCTACGTCAATTTGCCTTCATTTGTATTATTTTTTTCTTCATATCATGAAACTGACATAGAAAGACAGTTGTAATTTGAATATACGGACAATTACAGTTGGTGGGTAAGTAATATATGATATAATTACAAAATCTCTAATATTTACAAGATATAACAACTGAATCTATAATTTAATATAATAAACGGTTAATATAAATTTAAAATAAGTAACTAAAGGAGAACGAGTCAGACCGTACCCAGAGACAAAGTTAATTGTAGCATTATGGACTATGTCGGTATTTGTTGACCTCATGGAGTAGTTTAATTAATCCTAAGACAGCATGTCTGAATTCACTTGGAGAAAAAAGATATTTAAGGAAGTTAAATTGGTTTTGAGAAGACCGTACCCAGAGACAAGGTTAATTGTAGCATTATGAACTATGTCGGTATTTGTTGACCTCATGGAGTAGTTTAATTAATCCTAAGACAGCATGTCTGAATTCACTAGGAGAAAAAAGATATTTAAGGAAGTTAAATTGGTTTTGAGAAGACCGAGCCCAGAGACAAGGTTAATTGTAGCATTATGAACTATGTCGGTATTTGTTGACCTCATAGAGTATTTTAATTAATCCTAAGACAGCATGTCTGAATTCACTAGGAGAAAAAAGATATTTAAGGAAGTTAAATTGGTTTTGAGAAGACCGTACCCAGAGACAAGGTTAATTGTAGCATTATGAACTATGTCGGTATTTGTTGACCTCATGGAGTAGTTTAATTAACCCTAAGACAGCATGTTTGAATTCACTTGGAGAAAAAAGATATTTAAGGAAGTTAAATTGTTTTATTAAATAGAATAAAATAAAAGAATAGAACGTTATTTATTCTCATTAATTATTATTTTAACTCCTTTATTTCATTATACATGTTTATACAAATTATATTTTGAAATATTAGAACATAAAAACATTTAAAAATATAAAAAAGTTGTAGCCCACCGGTATCGGGAACAGGTTCAAGCTATCGGCAATCAGGGATCCAGAGAGAAGAACCTCCTAATAATGTGGGTCGTGTCGAGATGTTCCGCTTTCTGAATCAAGTCGTTGATCCAGCTGCCCAACGAGAGCCTCCTCAGGTGCTAGTCGAAGTTTTTGGCTATTAAGCCATAGGCTATCACGACTATCGGCACAATGATCGCTGAGTCCACATTCCACGTTTAACAACCTCGTTGTTAATATGTTTATCTTTCCCGGCACACACGAGGGTCGCAATCATGCAGTGGCGTGCACAGAGATTTCAGGCAGGGTATGCACAAAAAAAAAATACATCAATCAACCGTTTGAAAATGATTCTATTTAAACATACTACACCAGCAGGTCTCACAGGTATAATTTTCCATTTTTACAATAATCTTACTAAATAATAATTACTCGACAGTCAATCACTTGCGCCATATCTCATATTAGGACTTGGTTCTACGCATACCTCTATAGGGTACCTACATGCCTCTTCGCAAATGCTCTGACACGTATGATTTTGCGAGTTTTAATTGGTATGTGCCTAAACTAAACAAGATAAGTTCCTCCTCGTTGAGGCTAGGAAATGGTACATCGCTTTCTTCCATCGCTGTGAAACGTACCCTTTGGCGGTAGATATTACAGTCCACAACATATTAGTCACCAAACCTGTTGGAAACGTTAATTCTGTCTTCTATTATTTCGACAATGTTGTTAGCGTGTGGATTATTCTACAATGGATCACGGAACGTGTTCAATAAGGCTCCAGCGATTTAGAAAATTAACAGAACTTGATTAAAAATTAATTAAAATTGATTTAGAACTTGTATTGTGTTTTGTTTTTATTTCTTTTTTGTATTTCATTTTATGCTGCATTGTCGGTTGCTAGCAAATATGCTGACTAAGGATTAATTAAACTACTCCATGAGGGCAACGAATACCGACATAGCTCATAATCTCTGCCCGAATAGCAGAATAGCTATTAAAACATAGGAAAAAATAAAAAATTATAGGCGGTACGAAGTTCGGGTCAGCTAGTATTGAATAAGAACCAATATAAGTATGGTAATTACAATAATGAATAAAGATAATGAACTTTCCTATTATTTTATTAAAACAATTTAACTTCCTTAAATATCTTTCTTCTCCAAGTGAATTCAGACATGCTGTCTTAGGATTAATTAAACTACTCCATGAGGTCAACAAATTCCGACATGGTTCATAATGCTACAATTAACTTTGTCTCTGGGTAGGTACCGTCTTCTCAAAACCAATTTAACTTCCTTAAATATCTTTTTTCTCCAAGTTAATTCAGACATGCTGTCTTAGGATTAATTAAACTACTCCATGAGGTCAACAAATAGCGACATAGTTCATAATGCTACAATTAACCTTGTCTCTGGGTACCGTCTTCTCAAAACCAATTTAACTTCCTTAAATATCTTTTTTCTCCAAGTGAATTCAGACATGCTGTCTTAGGATTAATTAAACTACTACATGAGGGCAACGAATTCCGATATAGCTCATAATGCTACAGTCATCTTTTGTTTTGGGTACGGGGCCCATACAACTTTACCCATTGTTCTTTCTTATAAACATAACAGACAATGAATATAAAATCGTTTGATATACTACTCAAAAGACATAAAACCTATTTAGTCTAATATGATAACTACGGGTCTACCCTTACGCAGCAAGCATGCAGCATGCAAACAAGCATACACCACGCATGCAAGCGAGCATCCAATAAC
Source organism: Amphipoea oculea (assembly GCA_945859645.1). Classification (NCBI taxonomy): domain Eukaryota; kingdom Metazoa; phylum Arthropoda; class Insecta; order Lepidoptera; family Noctuidae; genus Amphipoea; species Amphipoea oculea. The sequence goes on from OX243876.1 coordinate 12,866,859, forward strand.
GTTATACGAAATAAGTTTTAGAGTATATAAATGTTATGTAAAGAAATTGTATCAACAGTTGGTATATCTGACGTTTATTACATCTTATGAGCGTTATTGAAATGAAATATACCACTCAAAACAAAATAAGAGCCACCATGTATTTTGTGTATTCTAATAAATGTATTGGGTTTAGAGGTAGATAAATAATTAAATTGAATTAGCTAGCTAATTTTTAATGCAAAAACCTTAAAATTAAATTTATTGATAGATAAAAGAACATCTGATTAGGTTTTTGTAAAAAATGCAATTTCAGCAAAAAAATACATTTAATGAAAAAAGAGGTTAATACAAAAATGTCGAAAGCTTTTTATCTTTTTTGCACTTCTTTAGTATCGTGTGTCCTCCTCTTTTTAACCGACTTCAAAAAAGGAGGAGGTTCTCAATTCGACGGTATGTTTTTTTTTTATGTTTGTTACGCGATTACTCCGCCAATTGTGGACCGATTTTCAAAATTCTTTTTTTGTTCGAAAGGAGATACTTCTGAAGTGGTTCCATAGTCACCAAGTCAGGATCTGATGATTGGATCCTGGAGAAATCGAAGGAACTCTTCAAATATTATAGGGTGTGCCTATAATATTTCAAGAGTTCTTTCGATTTATAGCGATTTGGGTATTTTTTATAGTAACTCGTGCATTTGCTCTCGGAAAGCACCATTTGGTGAAGTGGAACTGATGATGAAGACCACAGATGGCCACCGGAACTACTCAATAATATCTAAGTATATACTAAGTATTTCACGGGTTGCGATTCGATTACTGTAGTATGGTTACTAAGCAATTTATGCTCGCTACGATGTGAATGGTGATATGGAGCTGATGTGGACCAGGAGAACTCCTCAACAATTAACTGCCCTGCATCGGGAAAAGCCATATTTAGTAAAAGGCGATGAGCAAGTTGACACTAGGCTATTGTAACTTAGATAAATTATAAGCAGACCCAAAAAAAGCGTGAAATAAAAACTTTTTAACAAAAATACAACCGACTTCCAAAAGAAACACTACAAAGTGAAAAATAACTTTTATTTAGGAAGTCTGTGGCAAAAAACGTAAATACAAAACCAAAGACACCGACTTCCGAAATTAAAGTTATTTTTCACTTTGTAGTGTTTCTTTTGGAAGTCGGTTGTATTTTTGTTAAAAAGTTTTTCGAACACATTCTTGAAGCCTGGATGGCACACTCTCCACCAGATGTCGCACTGTCTCTTCTTAAATTTGTTCCCAGCTTGACTTTAGCACGTTAATGAGCTGTCGTTCATTACGTAAGGGTTGATTTGTGTCCCGGACACTTCTTTTTAACAAATTCCACATGGGTTCGATGGGGTTAAGGTCCGGACTGTTGGCAGGCCACGGTAAGACACGTATACCAGCATCGTCTAAGGCTTCACTAGTGGCTCAAGCTGTATGAGCGCGGGCATTGTCGTGCATTCATGTGAATCTTGCACCAATTCTTTGTGCAAATGACATCACATGAGGTCTTATTATCACCTCAATTTATCTCACAGCCGTTACCGTGCATCCGCTGAGTATTGCGAGTTCGGTTCGACCTGCTAGAGACATTCCTCCCCATACCATGACATTGGGACCCCCAAATCTGTCATTTTCATGGGTACAAACATCCAAAAATCGCTCACCATCTCGTCTCCATACTCTAATACGACGATCATCACTAAAAAAATTCACTTTAGACTCATCAGTGAACAATACTGAGCTCCATTCACTTATGTCCCAGTCCAGGTGCAGCTTTGCGAATGATAATCGGTTTACACGGTGTACACTAGTCAATGAAATCCACACTACGTGTCTCCTAGAAAACTGCTGGTCTTCATGTAACCGATTTCTAATCATTTGGTCACTCACGCGGGTACCGGTCGCCTGGCGTAAGCGATTTTGTAAGGCGCGGGCGGTGACGACGCGCTCTCTTCGCTCAGTCATACGTATGTATCGGTCTTCCTGCGAGGTGGTTGCTCGATTCCTGCCAGATACCCGTCTTCTGGTTACACTCCCAGTCTCTTGAAATCGATTCCAAGCATTCTGGATCGCTCGCCTTGAAAAGTCAAGCTGTAAAGCTACAGAACGCTGCAAATGTCCCTCTAGGATCAATGTGATGGCTGTAGTTGCAGTTTGCACGTCCATATGTCTTCGGATCCTCGGTATAGCGCTTCCAAAATGTTTAACCACGTTGTAACTTAGCAAATGTAAGACTGTTCCTAAAAGAATCCACAATTTAAATGACTTAAGTATTCGTCTTAGAATATGGTAAATTCAAGTGGTTACAAAAAAAAAGGATCAAAGTATCGACTTTAAAAATTACGCAAGTGGTATCCACACATTGTTTGTTAATACTTCAGGATATACCAGGCAAAAGATATATCGTTTAAGAACGCTTTAAAATAATTTAATCAGACCGGATGCTACAATTCACAAGTGGCTCTTTTTGTTTTGAGTAGTATATATATCAGACGCAACCAAAGTTGGCAGTCCATTTGCTTAACAACAAATCTCCTTGACTTTACATCCTGAGATTGAAGACTCAGAATATCGTATTGTTTGCAATTTCTGCTAATTACACTTAGTTCTTCTACTGATTATATCTATTTAATCTAAGTACCTATCGTTTGCAACCCCTCCGTGATTGCGAGCGTTGCAAATTGCTTGAAACTTCTGAATATAAAAAGTTAAACAAAACCGCAAAATAAATCGAGAAACTTGTTTGAATTCAATGTTCTTCTTCTTGGTCTTAGAGCTTTTCCGACCTGCCCTTCTTTTCATTAGCAATCGAGAGTCCAACTTTTTTTTATTCTGTGACTATTCGAGTTCTGATTTTTTACGAAATGCTGTTGAGTAAGCTTCCGCCTGTACTGAAAATGTAGTCACCATTTTCACTATCAGTTACCACATAGAGCCTCTCAAAAGGCTAGTATCAACTTTAAAAAGAAATAACGCATAGAAAAGAAATCATTTCAATATTCAACCAAGCTCGAGTCAATATTGGCTCATATTTTGTTCAATTTCACTCTTCACGGAAAAAATGCGATACAGAAACAAAACTACAAAATTCAGCAGTTGTTTTATCCACTGTATATTTCCAATTACGTTGACAAATGTACACCAAACAGAGGATTAATCAATCATGAACACAAATGATATGTCGCTCCGCAAACCTTTTGAAATATTATCTCTTTAGGCCACTAAATATATGCCACATATTATGTAAATCCTAATACATGTCAACGTGAAGGATAAATCACTTGCCTTTCACTGACAGGAATATTTGGTAGGTTCATAAAAGGCTTGATAAAGTGTAAAACATTATTAATTTCAATCAACTAAAACAAGATCTTGTGAAAGCCGCAGGAATTCTCTGGATGCGGGAGGCATAGAATCAGTCGAAGTGACGGTGCATGGGGGAGGCCTATGTCCAGCAGTGGACGTCTTTCGGCTGAAATGATGATGATGATGAACTAATTGTACACTTGCCACTGCTCGTAAAAAACGTTTGCGAAAACCATTACCAAAATAAAGGAAGACTCATCAAATTTTCCACGATCTAATTCTTTGAAAAAACTTGATGCTGACTACGTGCTGGATACGTGATATAGTAGGATACTTCTGCATTCGCTTCAGTCGATGAATAGATCCCCTTTTAGGTACATAGGTATTAGGTATGTATATATCCACATTGTGAAGGCCTAGCTATTGTTACGATCGCACAATCTAGAGCTCGCCTGCTAAATATATTCTCCAATTTTTCGCTACTTTCTAGATTAAGGTTGAGAAAAAACTGACTGATAGAATACTCGTATTTGCACATTTTTGGTAAACACTTAGCCAATAAATGGGTTCCAAACTAAAAGCCGACTGAAAGCCCGAGATTAGTGAAAAATAGACACGCTTTTTAAAGTAGAAGCTCTAGAAAATCGGATGTCCTAATCTAGTGCAAAACTATTTTTTTCGAACAAGTTTGTCCAATATTTGAGGAGGAAATAGGCGAGATTCAAGAATCGAATTATGACTTTTTACTTATAATTTTTCAAAAGTCTCTCCGACGACCGCATTTCCTCTTAATGTCAAATACTGGTGAAAATGACAGATATCATGACGGCCGTTGTAATATGATGGAACCGCTTTCCTAAAAAACCAAAGCTGCGATTATGGTTACATTATGGACACTTAAGTTCGATGTAACGTTACTTCGATAAACTCCTATGCGAATTACACTTTGAATCTTTGCTACCGAATACGCGTCATTAGACATAAACTATTCTAGCAGCGCTCCATGGCACCCACGTGAATATTTTTACAGAATCCAAATAGACTATCGATGCAATAAACACCTATCGAATTATCAATACATTGGTGTAATGTTGTTCGCGATGGAGTTTGTCGAAGTAAAGTTACATCGAAATAAAACGTCGTCGATGAAACAAACATCGCAGAAAGATAGTACCGGGCAAGAGTAATGGAATTTTAGCAAAAAGTTTCGCACTGGAATATTAGTCTTAATAACAATTATAAAATGAATTGAGATTGATAGCTTTTATACGAAATTCTCAATTGTGGGCAAAGTGAGTTTAAGTTTTCTAGGCGGAATAAACTAAGATAACTAAGCTAATTTCTCTCCACATTTTCTAAAACAACCAAGTGATTGAATAGTTTCATAATAATTCGTCTGGCTCTAATTTCTTAATAAGGCCCAGATAAACTTTTCTGTTAATTTGTTAATTCCATGAATATTAACCGGTAATCTAAAATATTAATCATTTTAAAGGTTCAAGTTATTAATAACATGCTCCTGACATTTTAATGTAATTAATTAATTTGATGGCTTTAACAATAACTATCATCGCAGAGCCATTAAACAGTGTCCCAGCTCAACAAAAACGGCATTTGGGTCAAACGCGGTTACAGCCGTCGCAATTCACGTCCAAAACTTACCTTGAATGGATTCAATATTTAATCCTCTTTTCAGAGCCCGGGCAAAAGATTAGTGAAAGACATTAAAGGTTGGCTTTCTAGTGGGAACGTGGGGGAACTATTCAGAGGAGTGGGCAATCTTCTGTGTGGTTTCCGATGTGAGCGGCGCGTGAATGGTGGCCAAATTGCCAGCGAAGGGCTGACTCATTCGAGCCACAGATTGCGCTGATTCACTTCACTTTACTCCACTTACATTTTATCTAGTGATCCCATTTAGAAGATAAAGTATTCAGTGTAAAAGATTTTTTTTTATTATTATGTTACGTTCACATATGAAAAATTGCCAGGAAAATTGATTTGATGCCATATCATGTTGTAACTGAACTCAAAACCTACGCTGTTAATCAAATATATGTATGTTTTATCAAATTAAAACACGTTACTGCAACGTGTCATGGCACTCTTGTTAAAAATTACGTAAATTGGTTGATAGATAAATAAAGATGCATGCGTCATGTTCGTGAACGGGCGCCGTCAGTAGGGACTGGTCATCTCTTTGCTGCCATGGCTTATTTTAATTTATTATTTGAATTGTTGTTTTTTCTCATCTTTTCATTATGGACGCTTTTAACGTTCTGCATCGTTCTCACATGTATAATTTTTAACATGAATGATGTAACCAAGACTTTGTAACCACATTATTTTGATTTAAAAGAGTGTCCATGGAGTTTCTTGCCCGTTCTTCTCCATAGGTACCTACGCTTTGGAATGGGCAACTAGCTTCACTTTTTCTGACTGACTGACTTCTTGACAATTCAAAAGTGCCTGTAAATGGTTTAATTGAAATAAATGCTTTGAGTTTGAGTTTGATTGCAGGTAGTACAAACACAAATAGAGTCCCAATCAATTCGTCTAAACCATCGCATGCAATCCACTTACCTATTGGACAGTTAACACTATTTTGTAATTAGCGCAGCTCACTAACGCAAACGATTATAAAACAAAACAATAGAATGGAGCTGCTGGAACTTTATAATACTGGCTTTAAAAGTCGTTAGTATGGGCGATTCGTTCGCCCATTCTAGCAATCATGCATATCACGAATTTATCCTGTTCTTGTGAGAACTGTATTTAGCTTTCCTACACAATATAAAAAAAAATTGGCGTGTTTTGCATAACATTAAATAAATACCAACTTTTAATTCAATTTAACATCTTGAACATGTTTTAACTATAAACTTGTTATAAAAATATGATTATTGGCATTTTCAATCTCAAATAGCAGCCAGTTCATTGTAGACTTTCACTGTAATATTTATAAAAATGCTCATGATGTTATTTCCCTTAAGAAAACAGTACGTTTTTATTGGCCGGCACTTTAATTTTTGGGTGTGGAATGTTCGACACTTGAATGATGTTCTTTATTTACGTGTTTTGCCATTTGAATTTCGCGGGCTAACCTAGCGCTTCCCCATTAAAAAATGCTCTGTATTTGGGCAGCCGTTTTAGGGTGACCGTTCACCGCTTTCTTAGAAAACCAAAACTTAAGCGCTTAATTTTATAAAACGCTCTTCCGTTTTATGATTTAATTTAATTGAAATCCAGGATTGAATCAATTACAATTTGCATAACACAGCGAGAGGAGTGACAATAACATTCCATTTTATTCGACAACGAGTTCAATCCTACTTGATCTAGGCTTGACCCATAAAAACTTCGGCGCCGCGAGAAAGAATGGTTAGGGGTTTCCAGTTATATCCAGTTAGTTCTGTCTCCGCCACGCTTTAAACCGTGCCACGAAGAAAGTTTTAAAACCTCACAGCGAATAGTCTCGAATACAAATTCGGAACGAAACTCTCTCGATGCAGCCACATAAAAATTGGAACGACTCGAAACAGCTAACAATTAATTTGTAGTACGAGAGCCTCATAAATTACAACGGCTTTTTATTTTTCTTCTTAATTGTTCTTAACGAATTTATCAAATTTACGCTTACGTGGAGATTTATGGTGATCCAGGTCTTAGGGTACGAATTTCATAGAGCCTGAATTTGGAAGAGCTTATTGAGAATTAAGTCCTCTCGGTTTACCAAAAATTATTGCTATAAAAGTTTACTTGCCGCAATTTCACATTTGTAGCTACCTTTTGTCTTTGAATAAAATGAAAGTGGTTATATTTTATTCGGGTACTTGTAAGTTTATTCCTACTTGAATTAATGTAGCTTATACTGCTTTGGAAATAATTAATTTAGAATTGAGTTAAATCGGATAATAATGCTCACTTGGCCCATAAACGCAGTAGACCGGGAAAAAAGGAAAAGAGGGAAGGGAGGCCTTTGCCCTGCAGGGGGACAACACAGGCTTATAATTATTATAATTATTTTTTATAAATCAATCGCAATGATTGCGGTTCTGGATGTAGCTTTGCGAATAAATTATTTAGATTCAAGCTAAATCGGACTAAAACAATATTCAGTATTAGGGATCCTGCCGTTTTGCCGAAAAGATTTTGCCAAATTTTCATTACCCAAACAAATTTTAGCAACCTTTTTTTATACCAATGTAATATTTGGAATAATTTTAGTACGCACATTTTCATTTGGTCAAATGTTTACTTGGCAGATTGTTACCAAGGATAATGTCATTAAGGCTTTTGGTCTTTAATCAAATGATTTATTACAGCAAACAATATTTGGACAATAAACGTTTAGTCAAATGATTTGTTATGACAAAAAATATAAAGGCAAAAATAAGATTTTTTTTGGGACTTGTGTACATAATTAAAAATGCAATTTTATTTTAATATAGGTAATCATTTATTAACGCGAGTACAAAACAGCAAAAGCTAGTACAAAATATTAAATTTATGGTTACTAGACATTAGGTTATTTATGGAACTAGTTACAGTAGGTTATTAATTTAAAAAAAATGGTTAGGTTAGGTTAGGTTAAAACTGTGACCACCTACGCACGAGCCGAGCGAGCGAAGCGAGCGGTGCCGCGGCAGCGGCCGGCGAGTGCCAGAAACGACTAGATTATATAGAAAAAAATATGGAAAAAAGAGATTATTTTAAACTTTATTTACGTTATACTTTTAACAACAATTATCTACAAAATAATATATCGTAACAATCTCAATAAACTTCCGCTACAAAACACAGTGATAGTGTTTTGCATGACTTACCCACATCGCGCGACATTTATGATTTACCATCTACCCACTTATTTACACATTGTAATTTAATTTGTATAATCTGTGCAACTAACATATACATGCAAAATTTTTGTCATTGGCTACGCAATCGACTAAACAGAAATGGTAAGTTTAAAATTGACGACACCAAATATTTGGCTTATTTAATTTTGCGTAAAATATGTTATACCAACTGAAATGTTTGACTAGATAAAAAATGGTAAAAGTACTAGTTGGTGAACAAGTTATTGTTCAAACGTTCACTTGCCAAACATAGGTTTTCGTAAAAATTATTTGTAAAGAGATTTTTTGGTAAGTAATAATTTGGCAAATGAAATTATGCGAAAATTTGTTTGGGAAGTGATAATTTGGCAATTTCTTTTCGGTAAAACAAGGGAGACCCTCAGTATTAACAAAGTACAAATGTAAGTAAAAGAAGCATTACCTACTTACTTATTTTTTAAACAACCGCAAAATCACAATTCTACGTGAATCTTTACTAACAACTACAAGGGAACCTTCTTATCATTTATAAAGAAAAAATACTTACGTAAAACCTGTAAAGGCTTAAATGACTCGTAAATATCGTGAACCAGTCGTTACGTTCATTAGCACTCGATCAAGTACTTAGCACCGCACGAGGCATCCCCTCAGGGATAAAGATAAACAAGATCACACATCGATTAATAAATATTTTACAGCCAACACGACGTGAGGCGGTGCGGCGCAATGCGTATCAAGTAGAACGTTATGTCAGACTGCTGTCCCAAGTTTATTGGAAATTAATAAACTGCAGATTCCTTTAGGCATGATCGAAGTTATACGAGTACTTACTATTTTTATTTTGTGAAGATTTATAAGTATCTGACACATACAAAAACTATACGTGTGTCTCAAAGCTAACCACAGTGTTGTCGGCATCAATATAGGTACATAGTAGAAAACTAACTTGCTTTTCTTGTCAGTATGTTTGTTAGTGGTTATATAGGAACAGTGGTCGATATCCGTGGTGGTGGTACAGTGGTATCGACCCCGACTTACGAGTTGTAGCTCATAAGGTGATGAAAAACATCGTGTAAAAACCGGCATGTCCTAGAACAAAAAAAAACGAAGACATGTTACGTTCACCAGCCTGTACTGGGCCCACGTGGTGGAATACGGCCCACTCCCTCACACAGAGAGGAGGCCAGTGTCCCAGGCAGTCGGAACATTATTGGCTATGCTATGTGTGTTTGTTCTTCTAATCTACACGATGAATTTTGATGCGATTTCCATTTCCATTTATTTTTTTTTGGAAAATACCTTAATATTTTACTTAGATATAGGTACCACAGAAACTTAAAGTTAACAGGTCGCCACTTCAGTGCTTTGTTGCACTTAAAAATGGTCTTCTATAAGCATTTGCAAATCATTATAAAATGAGCAGAGAGTACAAACGTTTCATACAAAGTGACGCCATGCTTCGTCCGCCTCATAGGACTACAACATCGCCCAGTGAGAAACCTAACAAGAGATACTAAGTACAACTTATCGAGACACTAAGTACAGACACCAGCACATCAAGCTACTACAATCTGTCAAATTTCTTTAGTAGATTTTCATCTTTATCGCTAAAGCAAAATGTTCAAAGTTGATTGGGAAAATTTGACAGTTTCGGGTAGGTTGATGTGCTGGCGTCTGTACAAATTGCCTTAAATAAACGGCGAATGTGATTCTAATTAAACTTAAAACAATTTAATTTTAATTTATGAGCCAATCAGCCTGAAGGCTCAAAATTAATTATAGGAACCTTACAACTTAAAAGTCATAAATAGGCCGAAATGAAAAGGCACACCGGGTCGTAATTAAGTATTCATTTAAACTTGAGACGTTAAAGGTATGTAACTTATGTATGTAGGGTAGGTTGGAGACACTCACAAGCATTTCAATAAGGCACTAAATTACAGACGAGTAATTTCACCAATAATATAGAATGAGAAATTCTTAGACAGGTTCTAAGTAGAATACGCGAGAATAGTTTATGATTGAAATAGTTTTGTTTTTTTTTTAAGATGTTTTATTGAATTGGTTGTCTTATTGTGATAGGTACTTAATACTCCAATAAAGTCTGTAGGTAATGAAATAAATTGCGTTGGTAAAACTTCAAGTATTGTAGGGATAGGAAAATTGCTTTATGATTAACCAGACATTATTTACTTTACCGTAGTATTTATACTGATTTCTATTCAAAACGTACTGATACAATTAGATAAGGTAGGTATTCCGAATGTTTGGTTACTAGGCACTAAACAATAGTCATGTGGCGACATCTACAACACTACATGCGAACTGCGCATCACACAGACATCACGCAATATCCTGGAAGCAGAGTTAACCGTGCAACTAGCATAAATACAACGTCCCGACATCAATCTTCGGGCAGCTGCCCACCATGCACAACACCCGTCTAGTTGGAGGATCCTCCCTTTTCTATGGAGGATGAGTGAACTTTACTCCCGGTTGCTCGTACCTCTATAGTCACAAGTGCAACCTGTCTTGGCTGTGTCTGGTGGATGATAATTGCATCCATCAGCTCCATCTCTAGTCTCTTTCAAGATCTCTACCAAGCCAGGTCTTAGTCAAGACCTCAGCGAAAATGAAGTCCAACACTCATAACACACACACACACTGCACTTTCCCTATAATTTATATATTTGTCGCATCCGGTCATTCGTTAGATTATTCGGAACGCCAGCGCCATCTGGCGGCGCTCGACAGAGTCTAGCCTGAGTTCGTGGTGAGTACAAGAGAGCGTGCAGCGAGGTGGAGCAGCCCTCTTGGAGATTGGACATCATACGAACAACATGTACTCAGAAACTGTCCCGCGTTCCGTATCTGGTTGTATCGTGTACCTATAGTGTGTGATTTGCTAGTGTGATTAAATTGTTCGTAAAATTATAATCTGATTTGAACTGCGAACCGTTTTTCTATTGCGCAATAACCAACACTATACTCATAGTTCGCCCACAGTAATTAAAATATGTGGCTGATAATAACGAGATATACATACCTTCTCCGTCACATTTATTAGCTAAGTGAAAACTGTACGTATGATTTTTTTGCAATAACTAAAGAATCTCTAAGCTTAGCATTGATACATTGTCCCCAGGTATCCTGGATCCGCAAGCGTGACCTGCACATCCTCACAGTGGGTGTGCATACATACAGTAGCGATGCGCGATTCGCCGCGCTTCACGCCGACGGTTCCGATGAATGGACGCTCCGTGTAGCGCCTGCACAGCCGCGCGACTCCGGCGCTTACGAGTGCCAAGTGTCCACCGAACCGAAGATCAGTCTGTCGTTTCGACTTACTGTTGTTGGTGAGTAAGATTACATCTACAATCCTTACACATTTATTTTACCTCTGACCACATCTGACAGCAGTAACTCAAAAGCAACCTTATTGTAACGTGAATAAATATCTCAGAATTAAAATAACTATAAAAAGACTCTAATACTCCATAACTGAAAGCCTGATCAAGTCTCCTAACAGTAATAGTACATTATGATACATGTGTGCTATGTTGATCATTAAACTCGAGGCGGTATTATTCGCGCGAGCCGCAGGCGAGCGCGATAAGGAAGCCGAGAGTTTCATGATCAATGCACACGCGTATCATACGACGTTTTTCAACACATTTGCGAGGAAAAAAACAGACTTGTATTGTTAAATATTAACTTGTATGGATAATGGCGGGCTGGGTTTGTTGTTCCGCGCGCCGCGCTAGGGTGAGCGCGCAGGTTTACCCATAGAGTAAGTAATGGTCATTCCTAAAGGCACATACAAAACCGATATACAGCCTATAGAAAAAATATAATAAACACAAAATAATGTTTAGACTGATCGTAGTGTTGTCGTATGTCAAATTGTAGTTTAGTTAGTATGGAATTAGAAAGTACTATTGGCGTAGAGAAATATACATTAATTCAGTGAGAATCCGCAATAATAGAACGCCAGTGGTCTTTCCCGTTTGGTTACGGGAGGGACGACGGAAAATTGTAAGGTGCATCCAGACAGAGCGAGGCATGCGCCGCAAGTGCTTTTTTTTGTGTTAGATGCCTCAGCCTGAGGCCACCGTACATATAAAAAAAATCATTTGCGGCACATGCCTCGCTATGTCTGGATGCACCCTAAGGTGAATGCGCAGTGGTAGACCGCGAAATTTAAATTTTCTTAAGTTTTTTGCAATTCGCAGGTCAGTATCAGGTTGTATCTTGATCAAAATGTATATTTATGTAATAGATATGTATTTACAGAATTATAGTCATTAGAATCATTAATATATATATTTAAGTTAGATTTGTTCCTTAAGAACTTAAGTTCTTATGGAACAAATCTAACTTAGAAAGATGCATTTAATGATTCTAATTCTGTAAATACGTACCTGTTATAGTCGCGAATCATATTTTGATCAAGATACAACCTGACACTGACCTGAAAATTGCAAAAAACGTTAGAAAAATTGAATTTCGCGGGCTACAACTGTGCATTAATCAGATAAATATATTTTAGTTCATTTTGGGACCAAAGACAATTCAGACTATTAAAAAAAAAGTGAAATATGGCTCGCGGAATCCTTTTGGCATGAAGTCTCTATGAAGAGATTAAAAAAAAAACGCACTTCTCCGACCTCCGACTAGTAAATTAAATAGTTATCTGTGGAAATAAAGCACAAGTACCGTAACGTAAAGAAAAAGCACGCGTTTGTAATACACTGCATTATGATCCTAAAAGCGGTGCATTAAGAGCCATTTTACGAGCAAGTGTGTTAAAAAATATATAACATGCTGCCAATCTCAGGTAAATTTAAAATGCGAGATATGTAGAAGAAAACTGGAAACATTATTCCGTCAAGTTTTTTTTTATGCTGCCAAAGTGATGCCAGATATTTCGATCACAAAGAGGTATCACATTCTTCTGAATTTAACTGAGTATGCAGATATTTATGATGCAAGACGTGTCCGTTAATTTATATTGCATTGACACATATTTTCGAAACCGATGCAGCATCCTATATTTTGCCGTCGCTTGTTACGCCAAATAGTTTTGGTGTTCCTTCGATGTCACATACATGTTTTGCCTGACTCCTGACATACAGGTACACTTAGTTCAGGAGTCAGAGGCTTTTTTTTCTTTTTTTGTGGATGGGAAATCATCAAATGACCCCTCCCGCTCTGGGTGGAGCGGAAGGGAGTGTCAGACTCTTACTGACTAAAACCCACCCGTGTTCCTTCCTTAGACCTTTATGTTCCGGGGTAGCGGTAACCCTTTCGGACAATCCCGCTACCCCTGTGGAGTCAAACGCTTCAAACAAGTTTCTGTAACCTTTTATGTCAATAAAGAAATATTAATATTATTATATTTGTGCTGGCACTTGCCTTACAAAAATGATAACGTAATCATCAACATTATACATTTATCATTTGCCGTCATATATTAATGAACAAATAATGAAATCAGATATTACTGCCGAGCTGTCTATGGTATATTTATGCTCGTGTCTGACTTAGTAATATGCTGACCTTTAACTTTGATCAATGTACTATCGCGCGTTCTGTTTGGCAAAGAAACTACATATACTGATTAAGCCCATCAAGCGTGGGCACAGGAAATCGATTCAGCTGCGGTGCCAAGACGCTGATGTCCGGTCAATGTTAAGATGGCTAGAGAATGCTCTAAACTCACAAACAAAGAACCCTTTACGCAACCAAAGGTCTAAATTCGTTCTATTTATGGAGTACTATTACGTAAGACAAAATATGTCAATTTATGGCACTTAGCAGAGAATGGTGCTCTGATTATCTGAAAAGTTATTTCATTGGACTTGTTGATAATAATTTTAATTCAAATTGTATCTACCAAAATAATACTGAACTGTCATCAAAAAGCACATCACAATTTTATTATGCAACTGGACTAATTGGCAAAAGCCACAAATGAACAGTTTCATTGAAAACTGTAAACACTATCTACGTTGAGTTCAGAGCATATTTTAAATAACAATGTAGGTAATTCATAATTACACACACCATTTATTCATTAACCAGCATTATTATTTTATTATGAAATAACAATTTAAATAATGAACGAAATGACAATGTAGCTAATCCACAACAATTTTGTTATATGTAGTTAAGTAAACTACATATTTCATATTTTTCATGGCTATTGTGATCTGACAAATTGATGAATATGTTTCTTATTAAAATACCTACGAGTACATACAGGGTGTCTGGGACATCGACGCTCAACGTGCGTTGCAAGTTTTCGTCAGTTATTTTTTTTAAATTTGCTGTTCCATACATTTTGACCGCGTGGGTATTGCACTTTTCTATGTAATAGCAGATTTTTTTTTATGACTAACCAGTAATTTCTACGCTAGGGGATCTAGAATCATGTGCCGAATTCATGGTTACAGTTTGCGCGTCAATATCCCTGCCACCCTCTATATCCCCGGACATCTATTATAAATTATTACTAATAATAAAGCTGAAGAGTTTGTTTGTTTGTTTGAATGCTCTTATTTCTGGATCTACCAGTCAGATTTGAAAAATTCTTCTTGCATTTGATAGCCCAATTCCTGAGGAAGATTATAGAGGTAAAATCTTAAAATCACGCCAAGGCTGATAGGAGCCGATCTAAAACAAAAGAAAAAGTGTCAGAAAAAAAGCTAAGCGAAAATTAAGTAATAAAAACGCGGACGGGCGATGCGTTGCGACGAGGTGGGTCGGGGGAACGTGAAATTTCACGCGGACAAAGTCGCGGGCAGAAGCTAGTATCTTATAAAAGAGTACCTTTGAGCATGTCGAATGCAAGCAGCACGAAACAGACAACTTTGGAGAGACTACAGTGATAGCAACAAATAGAATCAAATTGATAAATTGCATGTAATTTTGGTAGTAGAAATAAAGGGAGTTTTTATTTTATACCTACACCCGCAATTACACTTAATTTCATAACATTTCATTTCATTCCTAACACGGATGACACAGTGATCCTATTTCATGACAAGTTGTGGGACCTTATGTGCAGTCGTGCAGAGGAGGGTATGACTTTTATTATAGAGACAATCGATAATAAATTACTGTTACTTAACACTGAACAAACGAAATACATCACCTTCCCGAAAACCTCAACCTCTATTCCTTCAAGCAGTTTACAACAACAATACACTCCTGCCGTCCTTTGTCAGGTCCACAAGCTGTAAACGGCACATGCCACCCGATTGAACACACCTCGTCAATCAGATGTCTGAGCGTCACTATTGACTCAAGGCTTCCCTTCTGGCCACGTAATTCATTTTCATAGTGAAGAATCTTCGTGACTACCTGGCTCCAGTTCTCTTAAGGAAGCTTGCATGCTATCTGTCAGCCCGGCGTTTCTGTCTAGGGAAGTGCCCGGAAACGCCACATGATTTACGTTGAGAGAGCTCAGAGGGCACTTCTTAAACTCAAGTTAAGAGTAAACTAAACGCGAGCTCCAACTCACTGGTGGTCATGGCCAAAATCACGCTGTCCAACTTGGCTTCGTGTCTGACGGAGCTTATCAGTGATGAGCAGTTAGACGCTAATCTACACGCACAACATCTAGTTCTCACGCACAGAAACACCGTTCCGAACTGATAGGCGCATAAAAATATTTGAAAAGTGCTTTGGAAAATCGAGTTCTATGAAAAATCCACTACATAAATCAATCAAAAATAAAGTTTTTTGAACTCTTCGATAACTGAGCTTTGTCGGTACGGATTTAATTTTTAATATTTTTCAGTTCTTTTATTACTTATTTACACCCAAAGTTACGTTAAAAATAGCAAGAAAAACGAATCTTTGTTGGCTCACAACTTTTTAATGGCTTGTTATTTTACAATTCTGCTTCCGTACAGATACAATTAATAATTAGACAAAACGATACAATGTTTAATTTTGGATGTACAATGTCAAACCGTGGAGTAATATCGAATAGTGGCACCTTAAGGAAACTATTCCGATTCTCAACTGACAAACTCTCTAAAGAAATCCAAGTCCTCCACGTGAGGCATCTTTTCGTTGTTACTTCAATCGTCCACACTCACAAGAGCTGACTATAGTGAACTTCTGTCAAAGAGGGTGTTCAGAACCCCATCCGCCCGCCAAGTCTCTTTTGGCCCGACGGAGCCACACTCACTCTCACTTACACACGTTTAACAAGGTCTGCAAATCACTGGATATCAAAGACTTGTTAACCGCTCGCCTTAAAGCGTACTAAAGAAATGGCTTCTGGAACTAACATACACCGAAACAGAAACCTTTCTCTAATGTTTGTCGACAAGCCAAAGTGCCAGCAAACAACATCCCTCTCTCATAGATTCACCCTCACAGACATTCACACAAACACACAACATAATACACGCTTTACTGAACTAGCTTTGTAAACTGACATATTTCGAGATACAAGATAGAAGCCCTGCTTAGTTTGGGGGTCAACCCTCAAACCAAAAACATTGTGATGTACAAACGTAATTGCGTTTATTGTAAAATCACTGTCTGTCATCACCATTTCTTTTTGTCAATAAAACTTTTTATACGAGTATTTTTAATTGTATTTGTATTTTAATAGTAGGTACCCCCTCACTTTAAAATAATAGTACCTATTTAAGTGCGTCTGTTCCCGTTGTCCGCATTAACGCTGTCCCCATTGATTAAAAAAAACATTCCCTGTTACTTAGTTCATATATGTTATATCATTATTAACACATTAATTATATTTTAAAATATTAGGGTATAAAAAATATAAAAGAATAGTAGCCTACCGGTATCGGGAACGGGGTCCAAGCTACCGGCGGTCAGAGCTCCAGAGAGAGAAACCTCCTAACTATGCGGGCCGTGTCCTGAAATACCGCTTTCTGAATCTAGCCCTTGATCCAGCTGCCCAACGAGAGCCTCCTCAGGTGTTGGTCGAGGCTCTTGGCTATTGACCGATTGGCTATCACGACTATCGGCAGAATGATCGCTGAGTCCATATCCCACATGTCGACAATCTCGCGGGTCAAGTCAAGATACTTGATTTGTTTATCTTTCTCGGTTTTCACGAGGTTCCCATCATGCGGGACGGTTATGTCAACAATCATTGCGCTGCGCTGATCAATCCACCACCACTATATCAGGCTTATTGGCTACAATAGTCCTGTCAGTAATGATGGATCGATCCCAGTACAATGTGATATTTTCATTTTCGAGAACTGGGTCGGGCACATAGCTGTAGTACGGCACTTCAGATTCCACAAGGCTGTATTTCAGAGCAAGTTGCTGGTGAATCTTCCTGGCTACGAGTAAAAGGTTGTGTCTATGCATTACTTTATTATTAAAGAAACTGTTTTCCTTAACATAAATTAATTTCACTCACATGGCGTCATCTTTTAAGATTATCCTTATTCCTGTGAATAGATACGTCGTTTCTAATAATTACCATCTTTGTTAGTATTAGTCGAGGGATTTACAGTTCTTACTATGTTCTTCGAATTATGACTGAAATCTCTTCATCAAATGGTATTAACATTAACTGTGTTCTAGGTAATTTGTAGTAATAACCCCTGGTTTTCAACAGTGTCAAAGGCGGAGATACTGTCAGGACCAGAGCTGTTCGTCAGGGCCGGTTCGGACATCAATCTTACTTGCGTGGCGAAGTACGCCCCGGACCCGCCAAGGTAACTAATGCGAAAATCTAGACCTCCTACCAACCCTAGACATTAAAAAAATGTAGATAAATTGCTACAAAATTCTTTCTTTATTTAATAGAAGACTTTCTTAATAGTATTAGCTTTCTTGTTTATTTTGCCGGTGCCTTCACTTTGTTTACTACTATTATTTTATTTGTCCAAAGCTATGTTTTATTCAAGTTTTTCAAGGCTTTTTTTTAATTTCTGTCGTTTAATTAAACAAAAACAATTCTTTGAATAAAGTTTAAAGTTCATTTGAGCTGTTACACAAGCTGGTTTTTAGTGATGAAATATATTTTTAGATGAATGAATTCATTGTAGAAGTACGAAAGCCAAACCGTTTTGACTGAAAAAGACGAAACTTTTTATACGGCTTATGAAGGAAATGGAAAAGGTGCCGTATTCTTGCTCGAAGCGGGCAGTAACAGCACATGAAAGCGTGGGTTGCCAACATAAAAAACGAGGAAGTAAGAAATAACTTCCGAGCGGGACTTTTGTGTCAGCGTACGTGACAAATGTGTAATGAGACCATCTTGTTCAGTTAGATCATATTTGTCCGCACTGTGCGACCTACAATAGTATCATATTTTGGGCAATGTGCCGACACTATATTCAAGAGCTTGCAGCATAATATAGGTCTACTACTAGTTTACTATAAGTAAGTGGTTACTTTTTTGTTACCTGATCAAATGACCGAATGACATTTGAGAGCAACAATGTAAAACCAAATATGCAGCTTTTTTAATCGAGTAGCCAGATGCTCCACATAAACGAGAGCACAAAATTCGATTCGTGTCTAAAAACGTTCACGTAACTGAATTACTTGTGTATGTTAAACAAATAAGCCTAAAATAATCCACGTGACGAAAAATTCAATGTTCGTTATTGATGTTTGCGGTTTGTAACTCCGAGTAAATATCCGGCACAAATCGTAGCGGTGTGAATAGCCGACCCCGCCTTCCACCTTACGATCTTATAATGGAAGTGTGTTATCGTGTAGGCACCTTTTCACACCGCACCGAGCCTATACATTTAGTCTTCGCATCCATAAACATGATAAGCTTATTTTCAGATAAAAGGGTCGGTCGGCTGAGGTCCCTAAGTGAGGTATTCTTTGGCTATCAACATTTAATGGTGGCCTATGTCTGAGATCCATCGAGGGACCTTCAATTTGAATATTGAAACGATGATACGCTCCATGTGGACAGATATCGGTTTTTATTCCGACGTTTCGTGAATTATTTATCGTAACTCAATGCAGAAGTTTTTCGAACATTTTCGTTGCGTTAATTACGAAGCCAAACAATATTTTGTTTATTCGTGCATGTTTCGGAGTGACTGCGGTCAGATGTGCACGACTCTTATATATATAGTGCGGTCTTTTGTTTGTCGAGTTTCACATGACTCGTGATTATTATGAGTACAGCTTTCATGCAGTAGATTTTTTCCCAGTAAATAGCAGTTCATCGCATAAAATGGAATGCATATAAATAAATTGCAATTTTCGAAAGAAAATGAAACTGTTTTTAATGTCACTTTTTATAAATAAACAGAATAAATAGCTTAGATCAGACCCGAAAATATTTGGGGTGAATACAATACATATCTCTGCATGTGAACCAAAGTTTAACATATTCAATATGTGTCAAATACATTAAATTACTTAGTTGTTCAAATATTTGACCCCAATAGACCGCTTATTAAACTAAAATTACATGCTACCGTTCAAAACACATCCTTGAGTGTAATGAATAGCCGTGTGACGTGAAATAACATGCAATTAGAGTAGAATGAGCCCGCCTTAGGTGTTGGATTCATATACACAATAAACACGAAACTTTGACTTATGTATTTAAGTTTGAAGTTTTGTTTAATTTTCGTTTATTTTATTGATGTTTTGTAGATAAAGTAAATGTCCTTAGTGTATCTTTATCTTCTAAAGCGATAACATTAAATCTAGAAATAAATTTTCTTTTCGTGGCTGAAGTTCCAAAAGCCGCCATTCGCTGCTATTGCAATCTACAGGCTTATTTTTTTATCACCATCCAAATTTTTACAGGGTGTTCTACCCATGAATATGAACAACTTTCACTCTGGGACCAACTCTGAAATCACGAAAAAAAATCAGCTGTTTCATACATTTTGGTCAAGTAGGTACTTATTGAACTTTTGTATGAAACAGCAGATTTTTTTTTTTTTTCGTGATTTCAGAGTTGGTCCCATAGTGAAAGTTGTTCATATTCATGGGTAGAACACCCTGTAAAAATTTGGATGGTGATAAAAAAATAAGCCTGTATATACCTAACTAGCTACGTCTCGCGGTTTCTGAGATTTCTATAGAAGTCATGCAATTTATCCATATGTTACTTGAGAATAATGTAACTTTCTATCAGTAAAATATTTTGTGTGACCGTTTACAAACATACAACTTGAACTCTTTATAATAAATATTACCATAGAAGTATACAACATGTCCCAGGATTAACGCACACCACCAATATCCCAATTAGAATATTATGTTATAATCATAATACATACACAGAATTTTTACAATTATGTATAAAACCGTGTTTATTTATTAACTTAGTTATATATTAAGACACACCAACAGCTTCTATGTATAATTTATCTTAAGTACTATATATCACATATCTATCTAATATCACAATAGTCTCGCTCTTACACAGTCGCCAATTAAAGGTTAGTAATTACAAGTTATACTGATTATGGGATAAAATTGTGGTCACATTACAAATCTACGCACGCACACAGTCGCACACATATAGCGGAAGGCGGAAGCGTATAAGTGGAAATGTGACTGTAATTTACGTAGTTTTCGAAATCGATTCAGTGAACGATTCTGAACAAACTACTTTTATAATGTGTATTAATTCAGTAATACATTGTAGATATTACCTATGATGCTGTAAGTGCCTTCCAAATTCGAGTCAATTTAAAAAGGTGTGAAGTACGTTATAGTAGGTACTATTTTCGAATTATGTCGGGACTCGGGTCCTGAAACGCTGCCTTGGTTCGTGTTATGAATAGAAAAGCTAATCTCTTTGTGTGGCGTCGGCAACGCACGGATAAATCATAAAAGGCGGTGACCACTCACTCAATATTAGATGAGATTGTGTGATACTGAATTAAATTCGCCAACAAAAATAAATATATTTTAAAGGATCTTATTTTGATGTGACTGTAAATCTTTTTTTATGTTTGTTTGTCGAGATGAGAATAAAGCCTTAAGTTTTTTTTATTTATTCTTAAAGTTTGATTTATATTTCTCAATATTTTTAACTAGCTTTTGACGTGATGTTTTGTGATCCTAGCTTTTTTTTTTTTCTTTTAATATATGAATTGCAGCGTCTATTATCTAATGTACCACAAATTAAATAGATACGTTGTGATAAGGTCTTCTCATTATTAAAGGCAATTTAATTTGTAAGAAACGCGTGGATTTTCTATAGTTTTTTGCAATTTCATACACTTTTTGGAATGTATTCTTTTACTAAAGGTGGTTGCAATTCAAATCGCCCTTTACATTGTCCACGTAAAGCCATAAAGTTACATCATCATACCAAGATTTACGAGTACCTTTCATGCTCTGTTTTATGGTAAGGTCACACACGTATTTCTTTTATCACTACAATTACTAATGTACTTGACACTGACCACAATCTTTATGTCTCTAGCTTCATCTACTGGTATCGAGGAGAACAAGTAGTGAACTATGCTCAGCGCGGCGGTATCAGTGTGGAGACAGAGCAGCGCACGCGCACAAGCCGACTACTCATCGCACGGGCTGCGCCACATGACTCGGGGAACTATACGTGTGCACCGAGCAGTTCTGGTAAGAAACCTAAACTTTATGCAATGTTATATAGCTTTTCGTTCAGTGGGAATGCAAATGTTCATACAAACAGCAGTCATTTTACGATGTCGTAGCAGTATGCTACGGCGTAGCTATAAGCTACGAAAAGTGTTGCAATGTGCTACGGACATAGAAATTATCATAGCACTTGTTCTTTTGACTGAAATTGAATTTGTTGATATTGATAGCAGACAAATAAACAAAGGCCATTAAAAAAATTGTCCTAATAGCTTTCAATGGGAAAAGAGCCCAATAGACTGGCATCATTGCCACGTTGGATGGCAATGCTGATTCTTTGGGCTAATAATAGGCCAGCCCTGGTCACATGAAGAGTCGAACTACCGCTTGGCGATGTCCCGAAATACTCGATGGGCACTCGGACCCCAAGGCTGTGAAGCGAAGTGTTTCAACCTCAAACGGCTTAAACATCAACGATCAAATAAGGATGTTATATTTGCGCTGTTTGAGATGTTCTGCTCCTGCGGCAGCCGCCCCAGCTCAGCCCACCGTGCTAGGAAGATGGGATGCCTCGAAGGTATCAACAAAGGTTGAATCCCACACCAAAGACCTTGTGAAAAGCATACATTTTCATCAGTATATATACCTTTCTAGCATTTGTGAAAAACAACTTATATTATCCGAAATGGGACTGTAATTTAATTTTCAATATTCAAAAATACGCGCAGGCTAATGACCTCATTAAGCCTCTTGAGACAAAATCCAAGACGTTTCACTTCACTCCACGAGACAGTGACATTATTATCCCTAACTTTACTTCATATTACATAGATAACATCATTATTTCACCATGATAAAACCCAAATGCTTCCACATATTACTATAACTACAGGAAAATATAATTATTTATCTAATTAGGAACACAAACATCGTACTGTTTGAACGGAGAAATGGGACGGACGCATAAATTTTACAGCCGATTAAAGTCGGGGTACGGGTCAATATCTCATTGTTACGACTATTGATTTTACCCTAATTATCGGAAGGATCAACTATTCGGTATGGCGTGTTTAGTATTTAGTTTATTTGCTACTGTACATATACATATGTACCATAAAAATATGATGAAGATGGCTAGTAAACTTTCTATGTTAGTCAAAGGAATGAAATATTTGTATGAGAATGAATTACTGGTCAGAATTCTAAAATTATTGAATTCGTTGTATTAGATAGAGTTCAACTGGCTCAGATAAAAATGATTTCAAAACTATTATTGAATTGAATTAAGGTTTGGAATGGTTTCTGTAGCGCTATTATAAAGTGCTTTTCATTATCATCATTTCAGCCGAAAGACGTCCACTGCTGGACATGGGTCCATATTGGCTCACCTAAAGTTCTTTACCCGAAATTGTTCTTCCTAATGATTTGTAAACCGAATGATCACTCTTCCTAAAATTTTTCATCCTAAAGTTTTCATTCATACTGTTTGTAGTGCTACCGGCGATGTTCATAACACTCATGTTTCCGAAAATTGTAATTAATAATATCATTACTGTAAATGTTTTAAACTCTTACTGTTTTTTATCATAACGCTTTTATCCCTAAACATAATTACCATAATATTTTCATGGCCTGGGAGTTTATACCGCAGTTTTAACCGTACCTAAACCAATAACTATAGGACCGATTCGATTCTGGCACTTCGCCGGCCGCTGCCGCGGCACGCTCGCTTCACTCACTCGGCTCGTGCGTTGTGGTCACAGTTCTAACCTAACCTAAACCAATAATTATGAATAGGACCGATTCGTTTCTGGAACTTGACTGAATGACTGGAGCGGGAAATCTGAACAAAAAAGATATGACTTTTAATAATAGTGTAAAAGATGGTTATGTTGAGAAAATATAGGGAAATAAATAAAAGTATAATAGATGTTTATTGCTACTGACATTATGAAGTTGAATGCTTCGGAATTATGAACATTAGAGACAGAGTAGTTAGGAATTGTGATTGTTAGGATGAAAAATGTTAGGAAGAACATTTTCGGATTTCCAATTATCGGAGTTGAAAATTTAGGTGAACTTTGGCGCACCCGCTGGACATAGGCCTCCCCAAGCACCGCCAATTCGACCGGTTCTGTGCTTCTCGCGCTCTGTGCTCTGTTATAAAATGCTCTTATTATTTAATTAAAAAACTGTTTTCGGTTTTTTGTAGAACTGAAGATAATTACAAGATTCAGGCCAGTATGTTGTATACAGGAAAAAGAGAGCATCATAAACATAAACTATATAAGCAACATTTCAATAAGGAAATAGAACAAGTACACAAATTATTTTTTTTTATTTTAAATATTTCGTTCCCTTTCAAATTAAACCACGTACGTACAACACGGACTCACAGATTGCCGCCTTCATATTAAAATTATTCATTACAAGGATTTGCTACAAACTGCTGTGTAATTATTCCAGTCTGGATTCTTACAAAGAACCTGAACATTATTGCTATGTTCCACAATTACCTACACGACTGTTTAAACGCTGCCAACTTTTTAATTGACGTCGTTTAATGGCTTTGAAAGAAAACTCAATGTACTTGATGTTCTTGGAAAGTCTAAAATATTTGAGCATTTCTAAATGTTTGTGTGTGGAAAATTGCAGTATTTATTTGTGATTACAATGCAGTAGGTACACTATTAACATAATAAAGTGTTCATATTTCTAGGTTAATGCATTACTAGCGGCATCGTGACTTTAAAATGTAGGCAAGTACTATGCTAGGACGTTTCATTTATCTAAGTTCAACATTCAAGGAGGCTTGCATATTTCTATTTGATAGCATCGTATGTCATGATAAAAAGGCATCATTATTCAAAAGTTTTGTGACAGTATTTCTTGCTAAGTTATTGGGTCGTACACCCCTTTTGTTTCTATATCGGTCGTTGTCAAGTATCTTCAATTTTCTTACTTTGTTTTTAGACATTCGATCGAACACAGTCATTAAAGTTTTGAAATCAGTCCAAGAAGACTGATCAAAAGCGGTCTATGAACCAATAGCGATACTGTTGTGGTATACCCTTGTGCAAAGTGGTATAAAAATCTGACTGAAATATAATATTTTAGAATACATATTTTTATGCTACATTTTTATTTTAAAAACGTTTTAACGGGTATTTCCGACTTTATAATACTTAATTAATGTGTTTATCTGCTAGATAAAGTCACTTGCCACCTCAACAGTATCTACTGAATTGCAGTATTTTTTTCGTTTTTAACCGATTTGAAATAAAGGAATTGTTTGAAAGGGTAAACTTCCCAAATGTTCCCATTGTCACCATTGTTCCAATATAATTGAGCTTATACATATTTTAAAGAGCAAGATAGGGGAACCCTTTACATCATTTGTAAGCAATCAGGGGTGCCCGCAGTTAATCGATAATGCTACGTGATACTAGATAGGCTGATTTATGACGAAACTTTGTTGTACAGAATCGGCGTCAGTGATAGTCCACGTGCTGAGCGGCGAGCGCCCGGCGGCCATGCAGAGCTCGGGGTCTACGCCACCGCGCCTGAACCGGGCCATCTTGGCCACGCTGACCACGCTCACCACGCTGCGCCAGCCCCGGCCAGCTCTGATCATCGCCCTTCCCGTCGCCGCACATTACTTCACCATCCCAACACTACTCATCACTCTCCTCTTAGCCAACGCGCTCTTCAAACTCCTATCAAAATATACGACAGCCCACAACGAACCGACATCCTCAAGATGACCTATCAGTGCAAACGCGACTTCCCAAACGTTTTAAACTAAGGAAGTATTTTATATGGTTGAGTGAACAAGCGAATTTGTGGCGGACCTTCGGGTTATGTTATCTGAATTGAACGTATTTAAAATACAACGATAAAATATAGACAGTAATGTTTCCTGTGAGGTAATTTTAAGGCGATAAATCAATAGCATGTATGATCAATTTAAAAAATGATATTATTGTTTGAAAATCTCTAAATTTATATTTTGTCAACAATAACAGACCAGAGGGTTTTAGTAATTTCGATAAATTAATAACGACCGGAGAGATTAATGTGACACGTATGAGATAATCCATCTGATGATTTATCCGAAGTTGAATCTCCTTTGTTCTCACAGCTACCTACGTTCGTCGTCTTAATCCGGCACCGAGATTACAAGCAAATCGATTTCGTTAGTCCAACACAGGAATATACCGAGATTCAATCGAAGCGGTAAGCTTATCTATGCGTAACGTATATCTAAGCCGCCGGTTGCTCTCTTTGCCACGTTATTTGCGTTCGATCAACTTGAACAAACAGTGTCTGTACTAATACTAAAGCATACCTGGGTACATACAAATGTATTTTGTTTACATTTTAAATGTACAAGTTTAATGAATAAAATGTAACTTCTGTATCATAATTTCTGTATCTAAAAATTTTAACTCAAATATGAAATTAAGAACTTAAATTGCAAAGTTTAAATTCATTTTGTACAAAGTTTCTTCAAAAAACCAACTATTTATTAACTCTCTCATTATTTTTATTTTATCGCAGCCATGGTTTTAGATTAAACTTTTTTAAATAATAATGAAGTTACAACGCAATCTTCTTATGAAACAATTGGCTGCTGACGAGAAATTAGGATTCTCTTGTTGCAATTTGCAAAAGGAAATCTTAGTCCCTTCAGACTAGATGTTTTCCAAGAGAACGATTCAATCCTCAAACGACTTCATCTCCAGCGCGCTCAAACATAAAATGGGACTAAATCGAGTTGATTTCTCAGCTACCACAAAACCATTTTACTTCGGTTTCTACCAAAGTTCTAAGAATTAATGGGAGTCGTCAATCTTAGAGTAGCTTTGAAATGAGTCTTTCAACGTCTCTTGACATCAAGTAGCTCTGACAGCTATTGAAACCTCTGAAATATCCTGAGTTTGTTACCACGAATTTTGTGTACTCACTATCCCACAATTGAGACACATGTACTTAGTAAAATCCCGGCCGAAATTCCCCTGACTTTTAAACAAAAAAACAGTGCATACCTTTTTGTGAATCCGTCTGACTTTTTCACATTTCACATTCTTACTCCGGAATAAAATTACACAATCAAAGTTTAGAATTAGGGTTGCTTTACTGGCCAAAATAAAAGGCATCATCCCAAAAAGTTTGTCTCCAGTGACAGCAAGAAACAAATTACGTACCTTAGACGTCATTCGTTTCGAGTTCATTTCATGTAGCGAATCTGGCAGATTGGTACTAAACATTGCTCTCAGTCAGTTCTGTTTTTATTCTCTGCGCGTCCTTTTCCTTACTTATGTTAGCAGTACGGACAAAAACAATTTTATGACTTTTCAAGTAAGGAGGAAGGGTAAACTCGAGGTCGTTTTGCTACTACGTCAATATTAAATCTCTGTTACTTTGTAGATATTTACATCTGTTTAAAACTTAAGTAAAATGCTTGTCAAAGGCAAGTTTAAATTGTATAAAATGTTGATTTTCTCTAGATGATTTATAGACATTGGCTATTGTACCTTTGCATTTAAAGATTTAATCAATGAAATCATGTTACACTCTAAGGTTTAGATCGTATGTTGTACATAATAGCTGATCAATTGTAAATATTTGAATGTAAATAAAATAAATTAAATGTTATGTTTGTAATGTCTTGACAGCCAAAAATACATTTTATGTATTCAGATTACTTTGGCAACGGTTTCAAACGTCGCCATCTTTAACAAGTAGTTAACAAAAGGGTTGTGTAATAAACTATCAAATTGTAGATGTATTTAAATATGTTACCTAACGATTTATAAGAATACAGAACATAGTAATAAAACCAATGAGGAACATTATGAATTATGAGTATTTATTTATTTAACCTTAAATTATGTAATTGCCAGTAATTTTATCCGACCAAAAAAAACAATTGCAAAATACCGTTTAACAAGATATGTTCATTCATAAAATTAAATCTGATGAAGCAGCTACATGAAGCAAATCCAACTGAAATCACCAACAAAAAAAAAATAATCTCTAAAAAGAATTCACTCAACCGAGTTAAGGACAAAAATTTCATTGTATTAAGTAATGCGGCCATGGAAGTAGGGCAGAAAGATGAAGACAAAATTGAGGAAAGGGGATAAAGGCCCGAAACCGAGCGTATCTAAATGAAAGGAAACAGTGGCAGCGGGATATTTTGGTCCTATCGGGTGTAGATATGAGTGTATGTTCGACTCGGGGTCTTAGTCCACTTGATGTACGAGCAAGGGTAGCTCCACCTCACGTTATAATACCCACAGTCATATTATCGAGAATATTTCGGGAAAGGAACACAATATTTTACGATTCCTCTCGACAGAAATATTTACTTAGAACCTTGCGGAAAGTAAATGTGAATGAATGGTCTTTTCAATTTTATAGCATGAATTTATTTTGTGCCTTCGGTAGCTACCTTAGGAGTTATATATGTAGTTTATTTACAGTTATATGAGTTAATGTGTTGCAAAAATATATATTTTAATTTATACTACTTTTTTTATATGTAAAACAGAGCAAAGTTTTATAACCTACGACAAAAATAAGGGAAAAAACTTTTGTCTTTTCGACCTCTTTTCTCTTTTGTCTTTTTACCCGACATTTGTAAATAACGGTCAATGAAGCGAACCAAATAAGGATCTTATTTGTTTAACAAACTCAACGACAAAGGTAAACATAAGTAACTAAAAGGTATTGAAAGGAAGACGAAGGTACCACAGTTTACGTATATAGTAGCTACCCTACATGAGTACCTACTTATTTATATTTTTTCCGCATCATGATCATTCTACTGCCCTTATCCCAATTTATTTGGGATTGGCGCAACATGTCTTTTTCTTCCATACTTCTCTATTAGTCGTTCATATCATCTTTTGCACAGCTCATCCATAATATCATTAATTGGATTACAACAAATGTAACTATTAATAAAAAAAAGGTTGTTTGGTGAAACCTGTGTAAAGTCCCGTGAAAGAATCAAGAAATAGAATTAACATAACTAAAAATAGATTGTATAGTAGGTTGGTTTTTAAATAAAAATTATTCAAACAAAATCAACTAAACCTAGTTCTGGGAAGCAAATTTTTAAACATAAACTAACAACTACCCACTTCTGAAATACATCCTTCCTTTTGAACTGAATTACTGAACACAGCAAAATGTAGCTAGCTCACTGTTTATATTCTCTAAATTATATTCCCAGAATTTAGTGACTATGTTACATTTAGTAAAGCTTTCCTAGATTCATGGAAAACGGGAGAACTGCGCATAATATCCAGTTTCTCAAACTCCAAATATCATGTTACACTTGGATTAGCCTGGACCTTACTTAAGAGGTTGGTATTCCAATTTGGAATTAACCCTTCGTATGGTCGGAACGTGGATCCACGTACACAATGGCTTTATAATTGTTTCAACCGGTTAAAAGTCATTTATTCAAACGAGGCTAAGAATCAGCACTTTTTGAATGTCACTATTACATAAGACAGTTCCTCAAAACCTCCGCCCTTCAAAACCTCCTACTGCTTTCGCTGTTATAAAAAAGTGGTGCTACAAGCTCCCCAGCAGCACATCTGTCTTTTAAGTTAGAAGTACTTGAATGGAATGGCAATCCAATTTGCACGTCAAACAAGTCAAGAACAGTATGGTAATGACTGCAGTAACGCAAATCAATGTCTCTGATTTGTCATCTACTACCTGCCGGCACTCATCTCGACATTGCCACATTCCAGCTCAATCTCTTGCACTTTGAAAAATCACGATTCGTCAGCGACTTTCTGGATAACCGCTCTATCATGTTCTGTTACTTCTGGAAGCAACCAGACCAAGGCTATGATTGGCTAAATCTCGCTCGTGCTCATCCGCGACGTTACGGATGTCAAAGCGCCGATCAATCGTTTACATAATCTATGCGGTTGGACCGCGCGAAAGCCTAGTATGAACCTATGTAGGTATCTATATATCCACCTCAGTATCCTCATTCTTCCTCGAGAAAATATTCATCTGACTGTGAACTGAAAGATACAACAGGATTCCGATTGACATTAACTCTTAGCCCACGTTCGCACGGACGTAAAAATATCGCGGTGGGATTTTATCGCGCACTGAATTTTCAATTCTCGATGTTGAGCCGAGCATTGAGAATCCGAAAGAGAACATCCCAGCGCGTCAAAATCACAGTTGGATGTTCAACTCTAAGGGCTAAGCAGAGCGATGAAGATCCAGTACGCGAAAAAAATCACCGCGGGTAAAACACGCTCGTGTGTGAGTTTACAGTGGTCAATACAGTAAAAGAAAATAAACGCAGTTCAAACATCACAATACGATTGGATGTCGAACGTAAAATAGACGTGATTTACTGTCGCATTTGTCTAAATGTCACCCTTAGACTAACCTAGGCTTAATAAACTATACATATCATGAACTAATGCCAAGTAAAGCCTGGAGAAATGAGCCTGCAATGTACGCATCAATTCTACATTACTTATGCGTGAAACACATTAGCCTTGTTTGGCTTTTATTACAGTATACAATATATAATCATAATAATTCATCAGGTTACATTACCAGTTACGGGCGGACTATAGCCTTTATTAATGTACCTACCCGTTTATTACTCCATAGCTCTTTTGAAATAACACTGAAACAAGAAGTTGTACATATACATGCGTGTTTATTGACTTAATAATGGAGGCTAGACGGTGATCGTTTCGTGTAAAACATCGATATTTAGCCACACAACTATTAGGTACCAGACACTAGCCGAGCCCAACGTTATTGGATTACAACTACCTACTCGTAGATAGTTGTATCCGATGTTGGAACAATTTAAACATGTATAAAAAGGGGAACAACTGAAGTTTTACCGTTTTATTCATAAACGTTGCTAAAGTTAACAAACGTTTAAACGTCAAATATGTATGGTAAAACGGTCACTAATCATATCTTAACTTTAAGCAACAAAACCCCTTAGCTACGAATTATTGGTGACGTATTTAAAGATGTTACCTTTTTATCATATACCTACACCGTGTTCCGGACGATATACATAAACTTCGACCAGATGTTCAGACCATGGAAATAACCATTTTTCATTATGGGCACGTTCATGAATTATTATTTTTTGGTAATTTCCATATAAACTAAATTCCTTGACGTAAATCGCCCGATATGCATGCCTCTTTATCCGAATTTTCAACGATGACGTATTTTCATTCGTAAGATTTGGCGGGCTGCAACTTGTTAAAACTGAGTTAAGGTGAATGGGTAGTTGTAGCCCGCGAAATTCAATTTTTCTTACGTTTTTTGCAATTTTCAGGTCAGTGTCAGGTTGTATCTTGATCAAAATATGATTTGCGACTATAATAGACATGTATTTACAGAATTATAGTCATTAGAATCATTAATATATCTCTTTAAGTTAGATTTCTACCATCAACACTTTTCCATACGAGATTTGTTCTTAACGGTAGAAATCTAACTTAGAAAGACGTATTAATGATTCTAATTATTATAATTCTGTAAATACGTACCTGTTATTGTCGCGAATCATATTTTGATCAAGATACAACCTGACACTGACCTGAAAATTGCAAAAAACGTAAGTAAAATTGATTTTCGTGGGGTACAACTGCCCATTCACCTTAAGACCCTTTCTTACTGCATGCTCAATTAAATTTCACTAAATGAAATTGCATATATCTTTGTAATGAAGCCTTTTTAAGTACTACTTCCTTTGTTAGATTTAATTTGTAAAAGCTATAGAAGCCTTTGACAAAGTTTATGGATATCGTAAAGAACACGTTGTATAGGACATCCAATCACAGCTATTGAACCACCTAAACCTTCCCTAAAAAGACCTTTATTATGAGCCTGTGTTGTCCCACTGCAAGGCAAAGGCCTCCCATCTCTCTTTTCACTTTTCCCGGCCTACAGCGATTAACAAAAAGAAAAAATTAAAAAAAAAAAACAAAATTTAATCCCTTCTCGATCATTGAATTAATATAGACCAGGAGTACAAAATAGACATTATATTGAATATATTTCGGTTAATACGACAGTACGCCGCGGTATTACGTGTTCATTCAATCATGCGTGGACCCGCTTTATTGAAAGGGTTGTTTTATTTTCTTTTCCAAAGAGACTGCCGAATTTATCTTTCAAAACCTTTTTTGCCTTTCAGGAATAAATATATAAGGATGGGCCTTTAGATGGGGGTGAATAGGGAGACTACTTACTAAATACGTACGGAATGTTTACTAGACTACATTAAGATTTTTTTTATACATTATGTATGCAAAGGTTGTACTTTATTAATCGAGAAAGTAAGTAAGTATTATGGATTGGAACTGTTTATTATTGTATTATATTACCGATGCAATTGTTCCCAGATAAAATGGGTAAGTTTTTTAAAGGAAAACTCTGAAATATTGTAGAAAAAATCAATGAAAAACAGACAAAAATCAAAAACCTTTTCTCACTCCAAAATAAAATCCACTTTCACGAGATTTCCGGACAAATCACATTCCCAGTATTCTCCGAGGAATCATTCGAAATTCTATTTAATATACATAATCTCATCGGCCTTAATGCAAGAAGATTCGGTCAAGGCCACCAGCAGCATCGCCAGACGAGTTCAGACGACTTGACGCTGAATTATTAAGTGCCCAGTGTAACAAACACTCTATTACCACCCATCTTGAGGGCTTTAAAGGGAACAGTCAGAATTAATCAATAACTACAAACACTATAATTACTGCGTACAATTAATCATTCTCTCTGTACACCGGTCACGTTTACCATAAATAAAATAAAAAAATATATCCATTAAAAATACCCAACCACTGTCTTTTATGAATACAAACAAAATGATTGAGCACGAACAACAAGCCAACTGATTGTATTAATGCAACACCACTTTATCATGCAATTTATGGCGAATACATAATGAAAACAAATTCCATACATCATTTTAAACTTCACTTTTATATCAACATGAATAAATTGTAATCTTTCACACGTTAAATTACTTTAGGACGTAGCCAACAATACAAGTCAAAACGTAAAGTTCGCAAAATCAACAATACGAGTTCGGATGCTTGTTATTTCAGTTGTTCTATTGAAATATTAACTCGAACCGTTTAATTCAATTGTTCTGAGACGGTACCTAATATCTACAAACAAATGAACTTGCCTATTCATTTGTTTGTAGATAACAAGCCTCTAGCGACGTCTACTAAGTATATCAGTCTATTTTTATGGGCCGTGAGTTATGTGACTTGGTGCGAAGGGACCGCATACATCCCATACATTCTAACGTTGGGCCAAACATCATTTTTTCTCACCATAACCATACCAGGAAAAGGAGAAATGTATATTACGGTCGATTTTACATGAATATAAGAATATATAGCATCACCTCGGCAACGTGTTTATTACAAAGTACATTTCCTTCCAATAATCCTATTCAAGATTGTGGAGGAAGCACTTCTCAATCAAGGAAGGCAATTTCTTAGAATAGAGCAGCTACCTTAACTCGAATAAAAGTTTATTAATTTACTGCTTTATTATTATCATCAACAAAGTATTCTCGTATTAAGAAGTAATAAAGGGCAATATTGAATTTTTGTCGGTAACGTTCTCTTGGGTTTAATTCAAGGGCGATATCCTCAGAAACGAGCCCGCGCAGACATAACGTATTTAATTAATAATGGATTATGTCTCATATTATTTGATATTAAGTCTCCTTCCTCCTGAACTCAACCCACCTGCCGACAGGTCCCCAGAACAAATTATATTGAAACGAAAGAGTGAGACTAAATTACTTATTTTTTTCCGAAAGCTTTTATCAATGATCCCATTGATAAAAGCTTTCGCAGTTGCGCAATCACTTGGATCCCCAAGTGATTGCTCAACTGGGTTATGATTTATGTAGACCGGCTGACTTTTTTTACCGTCTGGATAAAACAGGGTATAAAAGGTG
The DNA here is from genome assembly GCA_945859645.1 of Amphipoea oculea. Lineage (NCBI taxonomy): Eukaryota > Metazoa > Arthropoda > Insecta > Lepidoptera > Noctuidae > Amphipoea > Amphipoea oculea. The sequence continues at coordinate 12,900,593 of OX243876.1, forward strand.
AATCAGGTTAGAAGCCTAAAAAAAATATATAAATCGACACTCTCTACGCACGGAAATTATCAATGAATTCCAAGCAAAATACCAAAAAATTAATGTGAATGTAAAAAAAAAGTGATCTTTTATTTCACCTTTTATACCCTGTTTTTGATCCGACGGTAAAAAATTCAGCTTGCATATTTCATAGTATCATACTATCATAGTATCATATCATACAGTACTGTACTTACTTACATACATATTTCTGATTTTTTTCTTTTAACGAAAGGAAGTGAGATTTATTTAGGATGAAAAAACAGATACACTGGATAAACTTTTAATAATAAATAAAGTAACAAACTATTACAATAAAAATATAATAAGTATCCTAACCTAACTAAAACTAAAATATGGCGTCGAAAAATTCCTCCACACCGCTGTCGGCTAGTAATGTACCCAAGAGACTGGCGGTATTATATGGCAATATTTAGCCTCTGGCCAAGGTAAAAGCTAACCCTTGGGTCACGGAAAGTGTTTCTGATATGTATTCCTACAAAGCTATAAGAATTACAAACGTGCCTATTTTTAGAAATACTTACGATTTTCGTGTAATATTTATGTGTTGGCCAAATCACAAAAGGAGGCAGAACTCGATCGAAATAAAACCCGTAACTTTTCAAAGTGAGAAAATCTCAAAATCATTAACAAAGAGAATTGAGCAATAGTGACTTATTAGCCACTTTTGTTCATTATGTGTATAAGAAGTCCTCCAATAAGCTGCTATTATATTACAGTGTTTTTATCTCACGAAGATACACGTGCTTTACTTGTGGTAAACAAGTGTAAAAACACGCTGGGTGTGTATGCGTGAAGACGAGTAGTCTCAACACATAACACACACTTCCGACTTCGCTATTGTCTCGGAGGGTACTGGGAGATCCTGTGCTTACACACACATTCAGAGCGAGTTTTTACACTTGATAACTACAAGTAAAGCGCGCGTCACCTCGTCAGATCTTCGCTGAAGCCTAAATGTCTCGATATGGTAGAACTTCTAGAATTTAGCGTGAACTATGCCTTACTCGTAACATCATATTTTACCGTACAGTGCGGTTTTTGCCTATCATACTAAGTACTAAGTCAAATAGTTTCAAAGTTCACGGATAGGTATTACAGGATGAAGAGGCATATTATAGGCTTTGATATAGAAACTCTAAAGGCCCACGAAGCCTGAAGGGAATTATTACTTGTCTTGAGGCTTTTTATTAATCCTATCACAAAGTCTTTAGTTGTAACGACTTTGTCTCTTCTATAATCTTGTTCTCACAAATAAGGTTACTAACTAGAACTAGAACTACCTGAATTTTAAAATAGATATACCTACCTACTCATGGGTATAAAATATAGCAGTGTTCATAATCTCAGATAATTTACATTCCATCGCCACTTAATCAATTATCTACTTTAGAAAATTGTATTCTAAGTTGATTTTTGAGTGACTATTAGTAATAAAAAGGTCCTAATAAGGTTTCGGTTGTAATGGAATTTGAACTTTGATAAGTGTAGCACTCAGTTTGTTGTTCCATAACTTGAAAATTATCTCAAATTCCTGGCTCTAATATAACTTACACCACAGATCACTAAAAGCATTTAGCGTTTAACGTATTTAAAATATCGTTCTGTTTCTGTCAATCGTGTGAAGATGACGGAGACAGAACGAGGTTTGAAATTCGTTTGGTGTTAAACGTATTTAGTGGTCTGTGGTGTAAAAGGGCTTTGGCTTTCTAGGAAAGTGGTTCCTAATAGCAGTTTTCATTATAAAGGCTGTCATAAAAATCTGTTTTTTCATCAGTAGTCAGCCGTTAGACCGTTGACCTTGTGCTTAGGAAACCAAAACTTTAGTAGGTAAATAGCTAAGCCTGCAAGCAAAATATTACATATATCTTCTTTCTTCATTTTACTGTAGTGATAGTAAAACATTGTACAAAGTAAGCTTGAAAGATAATAACTAATCAACACATTTTAAACTAAACCCGAGAGGGCTTTGCGGCTCGCGTTTTGTAAATGAAAGAATCGGCGATGAAAAAATAATGTATTAAATTAATTAATTTGCCTAGCTTTTTCCCAATTATTTGTGGGGTCGGCTTCTAGTCTAACCGGATGCAGCTGAATACAAGTATTTTACGTGCAGCGACTGCCTATCTAACCTTCACAACCCAGTTACTTGGTAACACTTTACCCCTCGGTAAGACCGGACTGACTCGGTCAGACTCTCGGGCTTATGACAACCCGTACCGACTGTCAAAGATCCCCAAATGACGGCCGGGACCAACGAGTTAACGTGCTTTCCGAGGCACGGAGGGGTCTTGGTATGTAAAGATGATCACCCATCCAGGGACCGACCGCGGCAAGCGTAGTTTAGCCTGATCAATCGACCCGTGTGAATTTTATTACTTGTACGAGTATTAAAGTAATTAATAAAGTAAAATAACTTTTCACTTTTTGGAGAATAGAAGCGTCATGTTTTCAAAAACATATTCTGCTAATCTTCTCCCACAATATTCTCTTCACCAAGTGTAGGAACTTCCCACATCGAGTGAATTATGGTGATGGAACGTTTTGCTATAATCGTGTGCGTGGGTGTTGTTCCTAAGGGTTTGGGGTGCCTATGTTGTACTTATAACTTCACCGGAAAATAATGTTCACGTTTATTTTTATCACAGCGAGATACGTACTAGGTAGTAAATAGAAACACAAAAGGCAAAATTGATTATTGGTATTAGGTTACTCGAAAGCTATTGATTATTTTCATCCCCTCTCGCCCCAATATTTATTACACTGTTCTGGCAATAGGGTCAGGGAAATTAATTATAATAATACATTTACTTCAGGATTACTAACGAGAGATATATTAGAAGTGAGTGTCTTCTACAATATTAAAACTAGTATAATATACATTATCCTGTAATGCTCACTCAATTTCTGTGGACAAGTAACCACAGCTTACACGTTATCCAGTACGCATGCTCTAAATACATTATTAAATTAAGAATACATACAAATAAACAATTTTCGTGCAAAATAACATAAACACAATTGACAAACTACGTCAATGCCGTGTAATAGCCGTTTCAAAGATTGCAGCTGTGATTTGAATATAATGTCTAAGGACAATTTAAGTTGGTACTTAATTTGAGAAACAATCAACTTCCTTGAACACAATGCTGCGCTCCAAAACACAAATCACCAAGTGGGACTGGGCCGGACATGCTTGCCGCATGTCGGACGAGTCATGGGCCAAAACTGCAACCATGTGGGTCCCAGAAAATGTCCAGCGACATAGTAGCAGATCCAGGAGAAGATGGCGGGATGAGCTTGACGCCTACAGACCGGATTGGTCCACACTAGCTCAAGATAGAGAGGAGTGAAAAGAAGAAAGGGAGGCCTTTGACCTGCACTGGGACAACATAGGCTAAAAATAAATAAATAATAACTTCCACGACTTTACTTTTTGTAAAATACATAGATTTTTTGTAATGATTAATTGTGTTTTGTGTAATTTTGTTTGCAATTTATATATTTTTTATTTTTATAATTTTGACATTTTTATAACATTTTTACAATTTGAAAATTTTATGTTTGACGTTTTATTTATTATTTTTTAATGAGTTGTTAATATTTACATTTAATTAATCACAATTTTATTTTAGGTTTTTATCTGTTTTGTATTTAATATAGTTTATGAGTAATTTTAATTGTAGGTATGAGTGTAAAACTATGGACTAGAATGATGTCTCAAATACATAAATTATTATTATTTACAATTTCTAATTAAACACACAATACTCGCTGACTTGAGAATTCTACCTTTTTGAAAGTTTCATAAATGTCAGCAAGTTAATATTACCGACCAAATAAAACACCTCCACTAACATACTGACAACAAACTCCTTAAAACCCACTAAGACACGTCAGTGTAACAACAGCTTTATACAGGGTGACCGTTATTTAGGTTAAACGCAGTGATTTAGATAGGGACGGAGTGTTTCATCACCGGCAGACAGTGAGCGACGTGGCAGGGCTGCTCCGTGACCGATGACTTCCCGGCTACGGTCAACGGGTAAACAGTACTATGCGAGTACAGTTTTATACTGAATAAGTACTGAATTATGGCGAAGGTAGTATGTGTTAGGAAACCAGCGAGAAAGTTGCGTAACACACATGAAATGGCAATCAAGCGCAATGCCTTTCATTTTGACAGTTAAAGCCACGTTCATTGCGTTATTTACGTTGTTGAGCACAGGAATGTTTTAAAACTATGTAGCAATGGATTTGGGATTTCCTTAGAAATCGATGAAACAAAGCAGGGTGCTTGACGCCGGACGTCGGTGGGAGAGTGGTCACAAACCAGGCGGGCGTTAGCCCTACTACCGTAAGGGAAGAATTGGGCAGTCAAATAAGGTGTTGGGTGTGACTGTCCAGGATGCGCCGAGCGCTCGGTTCAGTACAGTAACTGGCGGAACAAACTGCGCTACACGAGGAGGCTTCTTCATGCATCCCAAAGATGTACATCCCATGATCGTATAAGCGTGTGCTTATTCTTAAAAACCACGAAGTGCAATATCTACGAGCTGGTAGTTAGGAACTATACAAAACGTACACGTGTTTAATAATTGAAGTAGTCGCTGTGGTTAAGAGACTACAAAAGGTATAAAGAAAAATTAATGTAAAATTATATTTACGAAAGTCTTTAGAGGAGGTTAAATGGACATTAACCTCCTCTAAAGGGTTTATAATTAATATTTAGGGAAAAGTCACTGAACTACAAGATTCGACCGGAATAAGTCGAATATTTACCTACGCCATTTTAATTGCGTAATAATTTTATTCAGTGGTGGCCCAGTACGGTATTAACGGCCCCGATTTACGAGTTGTAGGTCGTGAGTTCAAACCCAGCCAGGCTTTACTTTGTGTAATTTATTTCATCACCACTGCTCTCAAAAACGATGAAGGAAAACATCGTGAGGAAACCACTATGTCCTAGGACAAGAAATTCCATGACATGTGACATCTATTAACCCGCACTGGGCCTGCGTTGTGGATTACGGCCCATTCCCTCTCACATAGAGGAGGCCTGTGTCCCAGCAGTAGGAACGTTATAGGCTGGTTATCTATAAATTTTAGTATTTTTGTGCCCCAATAAAATCGAAATCAGAAGATCCAAACAAAAAGGAAGAGAACAAAAGGTTAAAAAGTTTATTTGTTTAACTCGTATGATGTTTATTTTATAAGCTTGCCCGCATATATTTTTCTTTTGCCCAGATAGGCGCAGGTAATTTTTTATCCGGGTAAAGTTGCAACCTTCCCTGGGGATAATAATATACTCGGGCGGCCGCAACTTCGTATAAATCACGTAAATTCGGCCAGTATGAACAAGTTTCTTAGTAAAATAAACATAGCACAATTTGGTAACTCGCCCGCTTCCCAGAAACATACATTTAGTTCGAAATTAGGTAACAAGATCTCTGTTATTTTCAGCAAAGTCCAAAAATAAGTTAAGATATTTGAGATGGTTTCTTGAGATTATATGTGCTTAATGGGTCGTAAAGTTCATTACAATCTAATAAACTGACATTTGAAAGAGCGACAGTCTTCAGTAAAAGGCAATAGGTATGTGAAATAAAGAATTACATTGTAATTGAAAATATTTATTTCAGACCAGCACACTAATTGATACAAGTCCATATTATGTTAGTATAGATACTTATAGCTATGTTAGTAAAATTTTAAATTATTATTATTTTGGCATAAGCGACCAATCCCTCAGGATTTGGCTGTCCACTCTGTCTGACACTACGCTCAGAAGCGTGTTGGTGCTATCCCTTACCCGAGACCACAGGGAGGACGACCTTTTGCGCAGCACCGCATGAAATCCGTCCGTGCTGTGGTCGGCGAACATGCCGGAGGCACTGCACCGCCATGGGAGCCCCAACAAACCCCTGAACGCGTTGTTATACTTGACGCGCAGCGCATTGCAGGCTTTTTTAGTGTAATTTACATTTAATTTAATTAAATACCCACCAATCTCAATTACTGCAAATAAATCAAATAGAATGAAATCTGAAATAAATCTACCTAAATCTAATTAAATGTTTAGGTAAGACGAGACTTTTATATAAAACGTCGTCGGCGTCATTTAAACGTAAAAGGTTAGCTACAAACTTTCAAATTAGGTACGCAAAAAAGTTACACAAAAGCTAGGAGCAAAAGAAACGTAATAAATAACTACTTATACAAGAACCTACAAGCGTCTAAACCGTACCTAAATAAACATAACATTACTAAAAACTTGAAATTGGTACATATTTCAGTGACTAAAATGGAAAATTTATGTGGCTATCGGCGTAAAATTCGTGGCTTGTACATTTTTCTAGCTTCGAATGGCATTTTCGTTTATATGTCATGTTCGGCGTCCTCTGGCGTCCTCAGCGTCCTCCCGCGGGTAACAAAACTCACGGTCACGTATAGGGAATGTATTTTTACTATTCGCTTTGTGACCTCTCCAGCATTCGAGCCTTTCTCGCTAAATTGGAAAAATCTGGATTTGTGTTCACAGAAAAGTTTTCTGTAAACACTTATGCGTAACGCGGCTGCCGCGCTCGTATAAATGAAACCTTTTTACTTATTCACTATTCATTCTTTCAATTCTGAAGCCGTAAAATGGTTATAATAATTTCGTATATTATACAATACAAAATGTTATTTTTGCGCTATTTTTAATAATGGAAATATTTTGACTACCAAATCACCTAAGAGTAGACTTATAAATATCTTTTGACACCTGTCTTTTTTCGTAAGATAATTATGTTGCCTTTCTTCCAAGTTTTAGATAAATATTATAGGATAATATACAGGGTGAAATTGAACACATGCGACAAATCGAAATGGGAGATTGTACTCGTCATTGTGAACAACTTTTACTATGGGACCAAACCTGAAATCGCGAAAAAAAAATCAGCTGTTCCCTACATTTATGTTCGCATAACTCGCCAAAATGTAGGGAACAGCTGATTTTTTTTTCGCGATTTCAGGTTTGGTCCCATAGTAAAAGTTGTTCATAAAGACGAGTACAATCTCCCGTTTCGATTTGTCGCATGTGTTCAATTTCACCCTGTAGACAAAACATCACGCCTGTTATACCAGAAGGGATATCCAGAGGTGTACCTATATATAGTACACTCACATTTCGCGAGGACGGTTATGAAAAATTATTGAATCAATACTACAATGGTAATGGCCCGACCCACCAGTTTTAGGTCGTAGGTTCATACCCAGGTAGGCGCTTTACTTTGTGTAAATAAAAAACGGTGAAATAAAACACCGTGAGCCAGCCGGCATCTCCTAGAACCAAAAATTCAAAGACATATTACATCTAACAATCCGCAATTGGCCCGCGAGGTAGATTACAGCTCACTCCCTATCTAAGAGAGGAGGCCTGTGTCCTAACAGTGGGAACATTATAGGCTGATTATTCTATGTCTAATTGTTTTGTAAAAAAATACAACGCACAAAAACTTCATAGTCCCTAAACAATATTATACAGTATTCATAACTAAACTGGTCTAATTGGTTTACGTAGTACCTAACTGTCTACCGTTTTCCATTGAGTCACTTAAAATAATTACTTAGAGCGAAGATATGTACTAGCAATTGACGAAAAACGACCTACCTACAAGATATAAAATAGATTCTATTTTTTAAAGAATTAAAAAATTATCATACCTACAGGTACTTACTATCTCTATTTCTTCAAAACAATTATGAGCAGAAAAGCCTATTAAAAGCAGTAAATCCGACTTAAGTCCTAATATTAATAACACTCGTTTCTTCTAACAGAATCTTACAGAGTAACTAAAACATTTATCACATAAAATATCTTTTGAGAGCTGGAATTTATATTTTCCACATAGGTACAGAGAGTATTTTATTACTTTTAATTCCAGAAATATTTTATCTTTTCACATGAGATTTCAAGACGATTTTTCACAGAAGTTTATAATAAAGTCATAGATTTATAATAACGTCCAGATTGAGTGTTCCGTACAAAACGCACCGTTCTTATTGAATGCATTTAGTGATACGCGTGTGCGTTGGTACCGCCCACCGCAAGTGTATTATTATCGTTTCTGCAGTTGTGTGCGTGACGTTTTCTAATACCAGCGCAAAATGATTACCCCAAAATGTGGGGAAATTCGTGTAGTTTTCTTATTCATATTCACTTAGGTAATTATATAGTTATTATATGTGTACAAAATGAAACCCGCAGCCTAATTGCGGAACGCCAAATCGTCAAATGATTCTGATCAGTTGGCTTCATTTCTATCACAATTGGCTTCATTTTACGATTTTCGAATTGCGAAACTCTAGTTTATTATGAAACCAATTATGAACGTTAAGGCCCTGCGCAGAAACTAGAGTTACGCAATTCGAAAATCGTAAAATGAAGCCAATTGTGATAGAAATGAAGCCAACTGATCATTTGACGATTTGGCGTTCCGCAATTAGGCTGCCGCCTTTTACATTCATACCGATTGACTCTTATGATAGTTTTTGAAGATTGTTATAATTTTATTTTTAACATGGTTTTCGTCATGTGTGAATTACTAATATTTAATTTTATCATAAAATAATGTTTCGCTCCAAATCCGTTTGTTGACTCAATAATATCGTAGTATTAAAAAAGATGGTAAAAGTATTTCATACCCTTGGCAACCATTGATACTTATCATTTTGTTGATAATAATAATGTTGATTTCGTAACATTATACAATATTAAAATATCGCAGCATAAAAAAAGGGTAAAAATATTTCATGCCTTACCTTGGCAATACTCAAACATTATGGCGTCGTTTTGTTTTTATTTTGTTTTCGTAATAATTTCAAAGAAATACGTAGAAATTCATCATAAAATTGCAAACTTACCAGTGAAATGTGATGTTCGTATCCTTGTCTTTTTTTGGAGTGTAGTTTTTACACGATTTCATTGCACAAACCGTCATTTTTTCAATTATATTTAACAGCGTTTTCTGACGTACACGCGTTGAACGTCTGTCGCGTAATGGCGGCCTGTGGGCGGGGCTAACGAACGAAGACACTATTTTGGTGTCTTTGAATTCGAAGCATTTTGACAGCGCGTACTAGGCATCTGGACGTTATTATAAATCTATGAATAAAGTATTCTGAGGAATGTACTCTCGAAATACAAATATGTCGGGGGTATAATAACAGCTGACTGTGTCACGTATTACCAACTCAGTGTTTGAAAATATCGTGAGTGGAATAAGTAGGTAAGTGGAAACACAGAAAGAGGTCGGGAAGTGAGCGATGACGGCAGTGCGTGAACGAATATCTTTAGAACAGATCATTCACCTCACGCCAGTATAATAAATCCATACCAATATGTACTTCATCCTCTTAGACTTGAACAGTAAATTTAAATAAACGAGATATTTTTTTCCGTAGTTGTACAACTATTGTCTTAGCATTTAATAACAGTCAAGCTTTTTAGACTGACTTAGGTATGAACTCGTTCTTTGTTAGGAATTTTGTTATTATCAAAGAAAATTCCGAGAATGGCAGGCGTTATTTTTCGTTTTATTGTTAACTAGCCTCGGGTTAATCGCCAATCTCCGTCGTCTGTTTCAAGTTGTTGTTGTTTTTATTTTACGACATTAAAAGATAAAAACTGTGAAGAAATTAAGTCATTTTAGCACATTGCAGTGATCAACCGCCAGCAATGATAAGTGGCTATAATAAAATGCCACTTTTTGCTCTACTAGTGTAGACAGTAATAATAATAAACTTATTGAACCAATGTTACAATTATTACCTTATAATTGACCTAACTTAATATCGGTCTCTAACTGTTAGCGGTCTTTACGACGGACCCAAAATACGTGGCGCCTGTACCTTGGGAACCAGAGCTGTGATACAAAATGCTATTTACCACTGAAGTCTATGTGAGAATAGGTAAGTAATTACAATTTTGCTTTGTCGCTATCGTAGAAAGACCGGTGCAGTCGTCAAATCGGACTAAAAAACTCAGAAATATGAAACGACTGAGTACCAACTTTTTTTCCGTTACGGCCCGTTTGTTTGCTTTTCGCTAGAGTCTCCTTCATAATTGTATGCATTCTGAATAGCCAGATAGCCAACTTCTATAATTGCACTCCAAGCGAAATTGGATCTTAAACCAGAGAAATAAACAAAGACATTCAGAACTAAACAGAAACTTTCCTAGTTAGGTACTTACGTAAGTCTTCACCTTTCAGTGTGGATGACATCACATAGTCCTCAAAAAGAATTTATCTATAAAAGTTATTATTATAGCCATAAATCTTAATCATAGACGTGTGATAAATCGATGGAGGGGCGTGCAATAGAGTAGTTTGTTTATCGTCCCGTCTCTATAGACTGCTAGGGAAAGCGTGCCGTGAATATATGATGAGACTTTTCTTCTTCGTAAAATGGAGTCTTGTCATACACCCACCGATTGCCGCAGTGTATGTTTTAATCTCGATTTATTTCACTTAACGCCTTCATCGAGAGATTCGTTGCATTCCTTTGACAAATCGTTCGGAAAACCGCAAGCAATTTAACAACGTGCTCGGGTTTTTAATATAGCGGCCATTTAACGACATTCCTGTGCCGCTTTTTTCTTTATTGTTTTAACGTTGTTTTTTATATCAAACAGATTCACAAAACAATTATAAAATTGTGTTGACTTTGTCTTTAGCAACTGATGTCGACGCATCACATATGCGCGTGATTGACCGAGGGGAAGGCGCGGGGCGTCGGGGTACCGAACCCGGTACGCGACGGCCGCTGCGTGTCCTTCACGCCACTCAGCTCACAGACGCGCTTGACCACGGGCATTTCATTGTTTCTTTTATATGTTGATATTGTAAATTATGGTATTACACCTATTTTAATACAGTCCACTACTTCTTTTATTATAAAGTCCCGATTGAGCCCATTCAATGGTCCTTCGATTGCGCAAAAATAATTACTGGTATTGCCGTAATTAACGCCGTCAACATATATCGCCGGTCGTCGTGTTCACCTTTGCGGACTTTGACCGCTCGCGAGCACCACCACGAAGAAAAGAGCAAGGAAGTCGTTCCCGAGGCAGCCTGCATCGTCATCGTGGGAGCTGATGTCATTCTTTGGGAGTATATTACTGTATTTGAGTGAGTCCGTTCCAATTAGTTATTCTTCTGCTTACTTTTTCTTGCCGAAAAACGTTGTTCATCTTCCTATCTTTCAGTTTTCATACAGTGTGCTTCAATATTAGTGCTTTCATAGTGTTTGCAACGGCACGTAAACGCATAAACGCATATTTTGTATCGAAACGCTTGGTCATTAGCAAATTCATACTTTGTTAATACGTGTTGACCGCATTGACCTTGACACTGATTCACGATCCCAATCATTAACGCACAGCTGTTTTGCAGTTTTTTATCTATTAAGCTCATTAGCATCAAGTACATCCAGTTGTTATTTAACTTTACAATGGCAGATAATTTAAAAACATTGATAAAGAAACGTAGTTCAATTAAATCGAAGCTTACTATTTACAGCAACTATTTAAATTTGGTAAAAAGTACTTCCGCAATATCTGAGTTGCAACGTTTGGATTTAAAGGAGCGTTTTAATAAATTTGAAACCTTACACACCGACTTTGATGCCTTACAGACACAGATCGAAGTGCTTTCCGATGACGACGAGTCTGCGTTGGTTGAGCGTGAGGACTTTGACCGCCATTTCTTCAACTTGGTGGCACTCACGCGCAGCCTGCTCGATGTCTCGGCCAACGGTGCTGCGTCGGAGGCGGGCTTCAGTGACGCTAACTCAGGTGCACATGTTTCATTTAGGAATTCTTTTGTTCGTTTGCCTAAAATAGATTTGCCTCATTTCGATGGGAACTAGCAATGCTGGCTTGAGTTTAGGGATACCTTTGGGTCATTGATTCACGACAATTCTAGCATAAGTGACATTAATAAGTTCCACTACCTGCGAGCTTCACTCCAAGGAAATGCGGCTTTAATTATTAAAAATATTGATTTTAAAGCCGATCATTATAATCTTGCGTGGGACTTGTTGTGCGAACGTTACAATAACAACCGACTTCTTGTGAAAAATCATTTTCAAGCTTTATTTGATGTCGAACCCATTACAAAAGAATCAAGTGTATCCATCAGAAACCTTGTAGATGCTATTAATAAAAATGTAAGGGCACTAACTACATTAAAAAGGCCCACTCAGTATTGGGACGAAATCATTATATATTTCATGGTTAAAAAATTAGACTTAATAACAAGTCGTGACTGGGAAGAACATCGAAACAACACGTATAAAGATGATCCTACTTTAATACAATTTTGTTCATTTTTAAGCAGGAAAGCGGAATGGTTAGAATCAGTGGAATCAAATCATAGTTCTTCTGAAATCAATACTATTGTCGCCTTAAATAATAGTCATATAAATAAAACTGATTCTAAACAAAATCAAACAAATAAAAAATTGGAAAATAATAATAAAAACAGTAAATGTCCACTTTGCTCCCAAGCACATACATTATTTAAATGTGAATCTTTTAGAAATTTGTCCGTTGAAAATCGCATACAAAAGGCAATTGAATTTAAAGTTTGTATAAATTGCTTACGCTTTGGACATAATTCTAAAAAATGTAGATTTTCACATTGCAAATATTGCAAAACAAAGCACAATACGCTTTTGCATTTGGAAAGTAATGAGCCCAAACTTGCTTCCGATCCATTGCCTTCTGCCATGCCTTCTGCACTGCCTTCTGCTTCGCCTTCTTCAAATGTTGTGCTTTCAGCCAATTCCATGCAGCTTGCTACTTCTGCGCATGTTTTACTGTCCACAGCTATGGTGAACGTGACTGGCGTGACGGGTAAGAAGTACACTGCGCGCCTACTGCTGGACAACGGCAGTACGGCGAACTTTGTTACGCAGAGCTTATCAGAGAAGCTGGGTTTGTTACGACGCGGTACGAGCACCAAGGTAACGGGTATTAATAATCACATATCCACCAGTACACAGTCTTGTCACCTCTCAATAGAGTCTTTATGCTGTGCCTTTACTGTAGATATCGAGTGTCACATTTTGCCTGAAATCACAAAGGTTCTACCGTCTTCATTCGTGCATATCAATCACGTCCCTATTCCTTCAGGTATTAAGCTTGCAGACCCGAACTTTAACGTTCCGTCGGTCGTAGACATCCTGGTAGGGGCTGAAGTTTTCTGGAATGTCTTAGGTAGCAAAACGATAGACTTAGGGAAAAACCTACCTAAATTATGCGAGACCAAGTTAGGATGGTTAGTTTCAGGTAGTATTTCGCACCAATCATGTTTTTCCGCTAATCATTTTTGCCATCATTCCAACGTCACTCCTGACCTCACTCAATTTTGGGAGCTTGACAACGTCGCTTCAAAACATTCACTCTCACTTGAGGAGAGAATGTGTGAGCAGTCTTTTGCTCAAACCACCGTTCATAATAATGGTGGGGGATTCGTCGTCACTATGCCTTTAAAAGGGGATCCTAGTACATTAGGTCATTCTTTTAGGAATGCTAGGAATCGTTTTCTTTCCCTTGAACGGCGATTTAAACGCGATCCATCATTTCATAAAAAATATAATGAGTTCATGAGAGAATATGAGCGCCTAGGTCATATGACGTTAGACTCAGACTGTACTCCATCACCAGAAAACTCCATGAGTACATATTACATTCCGCATCATGGAGTCATTCGCAGTTCTAGCACCACTACACAACTACGCGTAGTATTCGACGCATCTGCTTCTACCAGTTCGGGGGTGTCACTTAACGACATTCAGATGGTCGGTCCCGTAGTTCAAGACGATCTGTTTTCTATTTTAACACGTTTTCGTCAGCATAGGTACGTGGTCTCAGGTGACGTGGAAAAAATGTACAGGGCCATAGAGTTAAATCCAGTCCAACGACCTCTTCAAAAAATATTTTTCAGGTTTGAACCTTCAGAACCTCTTAGGACCTACACTTTAAATACGGTTACCTATGGTACCGCTTCTGCTCCCTATTTAGCCACTAAGTGTCTAGTAAGTTTGGCTGATAACATTGAGGATAGTCGTGTCCAATGTGCCATACGACGTGACTTCTACGTCGATGACTTTCTTAGTGGAGGGGATACTATAGCTGAAACTGTTGACATTTCTAAAAAGGTACATTCGGTTCTATCATCTGCAAAATTCAATTTACGTAAATGGCGGTCAAACAATCATCAAATTCTTAAAGAAATTACGCATAGCAACGAGTTAAATAATACTTTACATTTTTCTGAGCAAGGTCCAAACTTATCTCAATCTAAGACTTTAGGTCTTAACTGGGTTTGTGACTCTGATTTACTTACTTACACTATAAATATCACCACCACTACTAAAGTCACCAAACGTCATGTTCTTTCTGTTATCAGTCAAATCTTTGACCCACTAGGCCTCGTAGGTCCGTGCGTCGTCGAAGCAAAGATAATCATGCAGCGTCTATGGCTTGATAAGTATGACTGGGATGACGAAGTATCGCACGAAATCAGAAACCTTTGGTCTACATTTGAAGGCACAATAACAGCATTAAACACCTTAAAAATTCCTCGTTGGGTTTTGCGTGAAGGCTCTATTACGCATGAAGTACACGTCTTTACCGATGCGTCCGAGAGGGCGTATGGCGCTTGTGTGTACATTCGGTCTTGTAATAGTAGTGGATTCATATGCGTACAACTTCTAGTCTCTAGAAATCGAGTAGCGCCCATCAAACCAACGACGATACCGAGGCTTGAACTTTGTGGAGCTTTGTTGGGTGCAAGGCTGTGTACTAAGGTTCAGGAATCGCTTACCATGCCCATTCATAGATGTAGATTCTGGTGCGACTCAACAATAGTCCTGGGTTGGCTCTCTACTCCTTCTAACCAACTCAAACCTTTTGTTAGGAACAGAGTCAACGAGATACAGGAAAGTACTTGTGGTCATACCTGGAGCTACGTACCGTCGAAGGACAACCCGGCGGATCTTGTTTCCCGTGGTCTCAGGGCCGACGTTATCATAGACACACCTCTGTGGTGGTCTGGACCCTCATTTTTACAGCATAGTGAAAATGAGTGGCCCAGCATGCCAAACAACGGGAAAGATAATCTGCCGGAAGTAGTGACTCATTTCATTGGTAGTGATAGTGAAAATCATTCATTAAGTAATTATCATTTAGACATAACCATTAATTCATCAATCATTCATGATTTATTAGTAAAGTATTCTAGCTTAACAAAAATTCAAAATATATTTACATATGTACAACGCTTTATTTACAATGTAAAAAATAAAAATAAATTGCATGGTAATTTCTCAACAAAAGAACTAGAAAACTCATTAAATATAATTATACATTATTCACAGCTTGAAATGTTTCCAGAAGAGTATAATTTGTTAAAGTCTGGACAAAAATTACCACGCAAAAGTAGATTGCTTCCTCTGACACCGTTCATTGACAATCATAACCTCATCCGCGTGGGCGGGAGGCTCGATAACTCCCCGTACGATTTTAGTGTGAAACATCCTATTGTTTTATGCAGTAAGCACATACTTACAAAACTCATATTTCAAATGCAACATTTACAGCTTGTACATGCTGGTCCACAGTTGTTATTGTCACATATACGACAAACTTATTGGCCTCTAGGTGGCAGAAACTTATCTAGATTTGTCGTGAATAAATGTCTTAAATGTTTCAGACATAAGGCTCAGAACGTACAGCCTATAATGGGACAATTACCTAGCTCGAGAACAAATCTTGAGTTTCCTTTTTTACATAGTTATGTTGACTATGCTGGGCCAGTATTGGTGGCCAATCGTAAAGGCCGAGGATGCAAACTTACAAAATCCTATATGTGCATCTTTGTTTGCTCGGCAGTGAAAGCCGTACACTTGGAGCTCGTCACCGACCTCACCACTGAGGCCTACATGGCTGCTCTAAATCGTTTCGTGGCGCGTCGTGGCAAGCCTCGAAGCATCACGTCCGATAACGGGACTAACTTTGTAGGCGCATCAAACGAGATGTATAGGTTCTTGCAATCATCAAATGTTGCATCTGAAATGGCGCAGCAGGGTATCGAATTTATTTTCACGCCTGCATACAGCCCTCATTTTAATTCATTGGCTGAAGCTGCTGTAAAATCATGTAAGCATCATTTAAAACGGTTACTGCATCTTACACATTTTACCTTCGAAGAGATGGCCACCTGTCTCACTCACATAGAGGCGGTTCTTAATTCACGCCCTCTCACTCCTCTTTCTTCAGACCCTAACGATTTTTCGGCACTCACTCCCTTCCACTTCCTAATTGGACGGCCATTCTTATCAGTACCACATCCTCAGGTGACTGAAGCCAACATCACGCGGTTGGATCGCTGGAAGAGAATCCAGCACATCAGGCAACATTTCTGGCGACGGTTTCATAATGAGTACACTTCTCTGCTGCAGGCCAAATCCAAGTGGTTTCATTCCAGAGGCGAAGTGAAGCCGGGGTCCTTAGTCCTGATAAAGGACAAAACAACGCCACCTCTGCTCTGGTCCCTGGGCCGGGTCACGAAGACCTATCCCGGCGTCGACGGGGTCACGTGCCTTCAACTGCATCTGCCCCCTTCCAGTCGAAGATTGAAGACTTCCCTTCAACCCGGGGAATATGTCGACGCATCACATATGCGCGTGATTGACCGAGGGGAAGGCGCGGGGCGTCGGGGTACCGAACCCGGTACGCGACGGCCGCTGCGTGTCCTTCACGCCACTCAGCTCACAGACGCGCTTGACCACGGGCATTTCATTGTTTCTTTTATATGTTGATATTGTAAATTATGGTATTACACCTATTTTAATACAGTCCACTACTTCTTTTATTATAAAGTCCCGATTGAGCCCATTCAACTGACAAATACATAATTCACGATAAATTATTTAATATCAGTCGGGTCTTTTAGTGAGTATTTGTACCAAACGATGATTACCCTGATATACAAGTTTAGGACAACAAACGACATCCAACAACAAGCCTTAGGACGTGTCCTTCAAACGGGATTATGAAAATATCACGGGGATAACAGTAGCCAGGAGGCGGTCACTGAAATTTGCTCCTCAATAAGGGCGGAATGACAAACGACCGTCCCGGTGACTGTGCGGAAACTAACGAAATAGATGTTCGCAGCGGTCTCGTGGGACGCCGCAGCCTTAGACGTCCCATTTTATTTTATAAATCTTGCCGCACTTCGCGTATTACGTATCCAATGAAGACGTGTGTTCGTCCTATGTCCTCATTTGCTGCTTGGATTTACAAATGAAATTGAGTAAAGAAGTTAATGATGGCAACATGCCTGACAATATTGTCTTTCAGAAAATACTACGGTACTTATTACTTTTCATTCGTGTGTTTCAATGATACCATTTGATCAGATTTATTCATAGGTGTTTATACGTGTTACACGCTTACTAATGACATATCAACACCTATGATTACTGTAGATCAGAACCAACTTCGAATAATAGACTATTTACTTTTAAAAACGTCTTTTCTTAACAAACTTTCTGTGCCAAACGAACCATATTTTGTCTTTATGAATTCCTTCTTCAAAGGTTACAACGTATATAAACTAAGTAAGTTATAGCTCTTATATTTAGCAAAGAACGCGATATAAAATATTTCGAGATAACGGCGTATAAAAATTAGAATGTATAATTTTTTTCGCTAGAATAAAAATAGTCAGTGTAATCTTAAGACGAGCGAAATGTTACCGAGACCAAGTCAAACACAATTCGACTGGTGTAAGCTATAGTCCTTTTAACATTGCGCTCAGTTCGGTTCGCAAGCGTTTCGGGTTCGTAACATTTTATTCAGCGGCGTCGTCTACATAAATTAGGCTGAGCTGACCGACCAGCACTCGTTTCGCCTTTTCTGGTGTAAGGCAAAACTGAACCATGTTTCATTTAGTTGTTTTTATTCTTGTATCTAACGCTAAAAAACCAGCCTACTGTCTGCGGCAATATTTTTGTTCATCAATTTTATTTTTAATTAAACGACATGGCGGCATAGAAAGCCGTGCGATCAGAGACTAACACGCTGCCTCGGGCTGATATTTCAATTGTTTATGTTAAAAACAAGCCTATTTTTTTAATGTTGGCCATAACAATAAAGCGAAATGAAACAGACTTTTGTCTTGTTTGGCCTCAATGGTAATGAGGCGTGATTTAAAGACCTTATCTGTATTTTGCTTTCATGTGACTTTAAAAGTTCTAAACACTTGTCATTTACTAGAATTTGTTACAAAATGGTTTTACTTTTAAACTATAAAATAAAATTAGTGTAACAATGGAATATAATTTACGATTTTGTATTTTCCACCGTAACTACAGTAACCGACCAACTTAATGAACAACGTTGTAACCCCAAAGATAATTACTTGTATTTTGTATGTTACGAGCGACATGCCCGGGCGTGTTTTAGCTGGGGAACTCTATTTGGTTCCGTAGTCTTGACTAAAGGGACATCAGACGGACTAACAACGTAATGCATACAAAACCACTGTTTACTCGGGTTTTTGCTTTAATGTTAATGGGCTAAGATTTGCTTTAGAGGTGTGAAGCTTGTCCGAGACAATTGTAATTAAAAGTTAACGAACAAAGTATAGAGTGATTTACAAATACGAAATTCAGTGACGCAAAAATAAAATAAAATGTTGAAATATGCTTTATGTATAGTAAAATAGTTATACCGAAATCAAAACTTTACAGCAAATTTTCGAAAAATAAAAGTAATTTTTGTTACGAGGTTTAGGAACGAGTCTGATGCCGAAAATACTCGTATAGTTTATAGAATATTTGTGTCTTTGTCTGGATCTGTATGTTCCGGATTGGCCCAAAAACGACAGAACGGATTTGGATAAAATTTGCCACACAGATAGTTTATAGCTAGGTCCTGGTCGTCCTGGATTGACACATGGGGTACCTACTTTTAATCACGTAGGTCCGTAGGATATTTTATTCACGGGCAAAACCAGTTAAAAGTAAACAAGCTGTCACTCACGTGTTTCACTCATGTGACTGTGTAGGTATTTTATTGAAATTTTATGTTAATGTGAACTTGAAACAGAATATTCGTAAGAAACAATGTTACTACTCTTTTACAACTCCTTAAACTTCAGGTGTTACTTAGTTTAAGGTGAGGTTAAATTTCATAGCATTCTAAGTAAAGAGCTATGTCTTTGCTGAAAGCGTATCTCCATTGCCTGTAATGTTGCGTTTTGTGAAAACAGAGGGGCTTTGAGACGTGAATTGCCAGCAGCATTTGATTTGTTAGCGCATTTGCTAATTATTATTGAATTCTTGAACTGGTTCGATTTTACTTCTTTAAATCGATCAGCGGGGTAATTCCATAAAACACAAACAGTAGCAATGGCTTTCATTTTGGCAGTTCAACAACATTCATAGCGTTATTTACATTGTTGAGCAGACAATTTTTTCGAACATAATATGAAGCAATGGCTTAGCAATATCCTTCAAAATCATTCAGATTGCGATTGAAATTGTGTTACGCAATTAGGGAGCAGGCTTTTACCAAACCAAATAGTAACATTAGAAGTATACGAAAAAGGTTATCAGAATCGATAAAGTGATGTAATAAAGGGCGCGAACTACAGCAGTTTGCAGGAGTCGAATTAAAAAGGAGCGGTGGCAGATCTACAATCAGTACGTACGTAAGCCCATTGTAAGCACTCTTCCTATTAGCATTAAACGGTCGTTTGCAGCGAGGAATGAGCGCCACACAAACGTATTCTACTTTTTAGTAAAGCTACCCCTCGTAAATTGTGCTAGGCGTCCGGCCCGCGAGTAATTCCGTTTACTTTTCACCTACACACTTGTTACGATGTTTACGTTTCTTAGTGACAATTATTAGGGTTATGTATAGAGATGATTGTGTGTCAAGTACCTAGGGTTCAAGAAAATTGCCTTGGGGTTATCTCGTCTCTTTGTGAGCGTATTACAATGAGTTCGGAAAGCCTATTGCCTGTTTTCTTTTCGTCTAAAATGTTGTAATTACTTCGTGCTATAATCCTATTCAGGCTATATAAAAACGCTGATTTGTAGTTAATGTTTCCAGAGGGATTTTCTCTGTGGCGTATTCCTTTGGCAGTCTAGGTTTTCTTTAACAAAATACGTGAAAAGACAGGCTTTCTCAGTAGGTAAATAGTAATTATCGCGGGTTATCTATGGGGTCAAATTGAATTAGACAAATAAGTGATGTTTTTTGGGGGTCTACGATCCTTGGTAGTGTTGTTACTTGAAAATTTGTTTTCTTTGGTTTTATCGTATTAAAATATCGGTATCCATCATATCTGTGAAGTTTAAACACAAAAAAATAGTAGATTGTACAACTAAGGCATAAAAGAAGCTATTTTACCCCGAGACGTTTATATCCACCCGAGCCGCAGGCGAGGGTGGATAGTTCAGTCGAGGGGTAAAATGGCTCGTTTATGCCTGAGTTATACACTCTGCTTTTCTCTTCGATTGCGAGAAAATGAAACAGGCAAAAAGTATAGAGTACATAATTAATCAAAAATGTTGCATCCATAACTAATTCCCGCCACCACAGATAATACCGCCACGAAACTTTTTAAAAGTTTTTTTTTTTTAATATCAACATTTGTCATTCGACTTGGGTTCTTCATGCTGCCAAAAAATGAAAACGTTTCTTTGCCTTTTTAAATAATAAATGACAACTATTTTACCTGATTTTATTAAATTAACGATAGAAAACACGGAAGTGGTATAAATTAAAGAAAATGAAATAAATCACGACTTTAATCTGCGAAGGTTTATTGTGGGTGTGTGGCTGTTGGGCCTGATTACTTTAGTCTTAGAAAAAAAAATTACTTTATGCACTAGAACATAAAAAGCGATTTTATGTCGCCTAAGCACAACATAAAGACGGAATTTTAGAGCATGAGAAGTGAAAAACAGATTTATAAGCTGATATTTCAATTGACTACACTCTTCATCATCAGCCTACAGCAGTCCACTGCTGGACATAGGCCTCTCCTATTGCACGCCATTCGACTCGATTTTCGCCAACTCTCATCCAGCTGCTACCAGCCATCCTGCGAAGATCGTCGCTCCAACTAGCCTGAGGACGTCCTACCTTACTTTTGTCGATTCACGGTCTCCACTCAAGAACAATTTTGGTTCTCTGCCGGATCACCTCGTTGCGGATTCGATCCCTCAGACTCCAAGCATAGCCCGTTAGTGACTACAATAACTGCAGTCAACGACCCACAAAAAAATCAAATTAACTTAATTTTTGTTTTATCATGATTAGATATCGATACCCATCACGTCTGTGGAGTTTTGCTTGCTGATTTAATTTGACCATGTATACAGTATTAGATTAAACTCGTAATTCTTTCGAAGCGTGTCCTGCGAATGGTTTTACGACAGCACTGTTTACAAGCTATAACGTTTATTGTGCAGCAAACAAACTACCACTAACATAAGTAGATGCTACTATAATAAGAAAGAATAAACTTTTTTATATTGCACTATAAAATGGCATAATGGAAGTATAATTGTGCACTTACATAATAATAGCCAGCTTATAATGGTTTTAGTAATTTTGTTGAACCGTAGGTACCTACTATTATTATTTTAATTGAACTCAAGTGCTGAACTTGGTTATTGATAAAAAAAAACTGGTTAAGTGCGTGTCGGGCCACGCACAATGAAGGGTTCCGTATAGTTGGGATGATTTAAGATTGTAGTTCAAGAACATGTAGTCCCAGCTCATACATTTCAACTGAAAATCAAAGTTTTCAAGCCCGATATTGAGAGATTTAACATGTTATTTTAATACCATTGACTTCTTATAAATAGAAAATTATAGGTTCTTATAGATTTCTATATAAACCTGGGTATAATTTCTTACAAGTATAGGACTACTTTCTGAATAATCCGAAAAAATAGATGAAGATTCGTAAATCTTCATCTATTTTTGTACATAACTTTAAAAATATATAAATAATATATTTGAGACCCTCACAGTAAGCCGAAAGTATTTCGAACCCCTTTAAAATTCATTTATTTGCGTTAAACATCCATGTTCGTCTTACATAAAAAATGTATATGTACCAATTATCAACTTAATCAGTCCGTTTGATTTAGCAAATTGGCTGAGACAGACAAAAAGACATACATAAAAGTGATTCTGTAAGGGTTCCGTTTTTTCACTTGGACGTACGGAATCCTAAACCATAAAATACGATATAATCACACTAATATATAAAGGCGAAAGTTTGTGAGCGTGTGTGTGTGTGTGTTTATGTTTGTTACTTCTTCACGCTCAATTGGCTGGACCAATTTTGATAAAGTTTTGTATAGAGGAAGCTGACACTCTGGATTAACATATACGCCACTTTTTATCCCGATATTCTGGCGGGATCGACATTTACGCGGGTAAAACCGCGGGGCGCAGCTAGTTATAGATAATAGGGAAATAAATGCAATGTAATCTCAGAAAACTTGAAAAATCAATTCCTAAATTCAACTCCTTGTGTTTCCAAGCGGACATATTTCTAAGAAGTCCTTAATTTAATTAATCAAAGACAATCGTAACTGCAGTTCCGATGACTCACTTCCAACTACGTTTCCCTTCTAAAAGATACACTGAAATTCGAGCAATACTTCACCTCCGCAGTCTCAGAGACGGATATTGGTACACCGTGCACTTTATATTTATATTCAGAAAACGTCTACAAATTAACCTTCACAACAGAATACTACAGAAGTTCGGCTTCATACAACGAGCAAAAACAAGCGCACCCACACATAGTTGCGTACGTACGAGTTATTCCGGTCTAATCCCCTGAACCCCCCCTCCACGCCCCCTTCCTCAGTCCCCTGCTAGTTTTTCTTCTGTTTTAATCTCTGTCTTATCTACTATAAACTTTGTCATTCCGTCTCATTCCGATTACTAATACCTAGGTATGTATACCTACACTTTTATGTACACAAATTCAAAAGCAATTGTCTCCAATAATAACTATAGCAATGTTGAAATAATTCATAATAAGTTCCAGGAGCAGTGGTGGCCCAGTGGTATCGGCCTCGACTTACAAGTTGTAGGTCTAGGGTTCCAACCCAGGCAGACGCTTTACTTTGTGTAAATAATTTCATCACCACTGCTCTCCAAACGGAAAATATCGTGAGGAAACCGGCAATTCGAAGACATTTGACATCTTCAAACCCGCACTGGGCTCGCGTGATAGATTACAGCCTACTCCGTCTTCTCACGAATATTTTTATTTCAAGAAGCAACGCGCGCTTTACTTGTGGTTACCAAGTGTACAAACAATGTGTTTGTAAGCGTAGGAGCTATCGGTACCGTCCGAGACAATGGCGAAGTCGGAAGTGTCTGTGTGTGTTATGTGCTGAAACTACTCGTCTTCACGCACACATTCACAGCTTGTTTGTACCACAAGAAAGCGCGCGTCACTTCGTTGGATAATAATTATACTTGTATGTGAAACGTACAGCGTACTTAGTGTGTGTGTACGTTTTTGCTCGTTGCGAGTCGACCTTCTGTACCTACTATTCTGTGCCTCTACTATAACATCTTGTATTGCCTTTAAGACTCTGTTTGAAAAGTAAATTTAAATAAACGAGATGAGAGTAGTGGTCTATTTTTTTTCCGTAGTTGTACAACTATTGTCTTAGCATTTAATAACTGTCAAGCTTTTTAAAGTAACTTAGGTATGAACTCGTTCTTTGTTAGGGATTTTGTTATTATCAAAGAAAATTACGAGAATCGCAGACGTTATTTTTCGTTTTATTGTTAACTAGCCTCGGGTTAATCGCCAATCTCCGTCGTCTGTTTCAAGTTGTTGTTGTTTTTATTTTACGACATTAAAAGATAAAAACTGAGAAGAAATTAAGTCATTTTAGCACATTGCAGTGATCAACCGCCAGCAATGATAAATGACTTCATAGTCATTGTCAGTGGCATTTTATTATTAAAATGCCACTTTTTGCTCTTATTAATTATCACTACCGACCCGCCCCTGGCTTCGCACGGTTTTGACTAAGTACTTGAAAAACAATCGAGATTTCATTGTTATAATTATCTAAGTTTAATTTTAATGTATATTACACACGGAGTACAACACACGGGTATATTATACGAAGTGGCTTGTGGCTAAGTAATAACAGCCGCACGGTTCGGTCGATCAGATCAAGCTCCGCTTGCCGCGGTTGTTCCGTGGATGGGTGACCATCTTCACATACCAAGACCCCTCCGTGCCTCGGAAAGCACGTTAAGCCGTTGGTCCCGGCTGTCATTCGTGGACCTTTGACAGTCGTTACGGGTTGTCAGAAAAGCCCGAAAGTCTGACAACCAGTCTTACTAAGAAGTTTCGTATTACCCAGTAACTGGGTTGTGGAGGTCCGATAGGCAGTCGCTCCATGTAAAATACTGGTACTCAGCTGCATCCGGTTAGACTGGAAATGGTCTAAAATCCTTTATAATGCAGTTAACTATAAATAGTATCTCAAAAGAGACCCATTCTTCGTATTCACCACTATGGGCCACTTGCCAACTGATTGTATATTAGATAGGTATTCGTAGTTTTGAAACTACGATGAACTTCTGAGGAGAATGCAGCGAGGAGAGGAACTTGGAAGTTTCTTTGCACTTTTGATGTTTATTGACTGGATATAATATTTTTCATATGAAATACGTGGTGGCTTATTCTGGCCTGATTTAAATAATTGTACATCATCTGCCTAGGCTTTTTCCAACTATGTTGGGGTCGAACTTTTAGGCTTCTGACTACCCGTGACGACTGTCAAAGATCCACGAATGATTGCCGGGACCGACGGCTTAGCGTGCTTTCCGAGGCACGGAGGGGTCTCGGTATGTAAAGATGGTCACACATCCACAGACCAACTGCGGCAAGCGTAGCTTAACCTAATCGATCGACCTATGCGGCTGTTATTATTTAGCCACGGACCCTTCATTTAAATAATTGTACGTGGTTTAATAAAACTGGAGATCAGTAGTACGGTCAACCACATTTCTGCTGAACCCTAAAGGTTCCATACCTAAATAGTGCCAACGGGACCATATTACGAAGCCTCCACAATCCGTCCGTCGATCCATCCGTCTATCCGTCTGTCTGTCTGTTTGGCAGCGGGCTACATCTCATGAACCGTAACCGGTAGACAGTTAAAATGTTCACAGACTGTGTATTTCTATTGACGATATTACAAGAAATAATAAAAATTAAATAAAGTTAAAAAGTAAAGATAATAAACGTGTTTTTCGACGTTTTTTGCCTTGTGGTAAACCTTTCGTGTGCGAGTCCAACTCGCACTTGGGCGGTTATTTAATATAAACTACCAAAATAGCCCATAATGCTACGACACTTAAGTATGTCGTAGCATTATGGGCTATTTTGGTAGTTTGTTAAAAAGTAACGGAGTCATATCGCTACCATGGTCGTGCGGTTGACTGTACCAGAGAAGAAGTCGTCAAAAACATACGCATACCCTAAGATCCTTGTTAATTCCGGAAGGATTAGTGACTGCAGAAAGTTTTCTAGAATATTGCACTTGCAACGTACTATCAAACACCGAATAGCATCCTTCGATGTCTTTCTTTAGACGCGCACATAACGCGATAGCACAGGCGATAGTCTATTCTCAGAGACTTAGACAACACGGAGAGTATTTCACAGTAATCGATACGATAGTCTGGTAAACAACTACACTCCAGGAAAAAGACAATGTGAGTCTAAGACGATTTTTGATTCTTAATTACTATGTGAGTAGGTAACATGTGAAGAGCAGTGGTGGCCCAATGGTAACGGTTGCGACTTACAAGTTTTAGGTCGTAAGTTCAGATCCGCACTAGGCGCTGTACTTTGCGTAAATTATTTCATCACCACTGCTCTCAAAACGGTGAAGGAAAACATCGTGAGGAACATCTACCAACCCGCACTGGACCTGTGTGGTGGATTACGGACCACTCCCTATCACCGAGAGGAGGCATAATATGTCCTAGCAGTGGGAACATTATAAGCTGATTATGTAATTAATTTGTAATTAGGCAAAGTTGCGGAGTCTAATACAATAAATAGGCACTTAGTAAACTAACCACTTAATTCTAACTTAATTACGTTGCGTACATCAAAGTGGCTCCACCAAATACAATAACCTCATTTTCCTAACATGGTTTTCTGTACCAAAGACTCTCGGCGAATACTAAAGTCTATTGATGAGATTTGCTCTCCTCGAAAAAAATCTCCTTTCTGCATTTTATTTAAAAGAACGCTAAAAGTATTTTCGTTACAACGAAAAGCATAAAACAAAGACCTTCATATTTCTCGGTATAAGTTCGAAAAATGTCTTTTCAGACAAGAAAAATCCCATCGATTAGCGCTTATCGCTTTCTTTTGTAATAAAAGGGGAAGAAAAATTGATTCGGGCGTCGTCAGTCAATTTGCTGATCGGAGATGAACGAACAATCGGATACGAAACGGTTTGATGGCGACGACTAAAACAGATTATTGCCGAGAAAGCCGAAGATTGCTCGTAAAACTTTTAACGATCGTACTAAATTACAATTGGGGTGGAATAAGTTTTTCGACCTATTTAATTTATTGTGATGGCTGGAGGCGACGTCTGATCTCAAAAACATAGGTTTTAGTAGTGGCAACAGTGGAATAAAATTCGCTGTTAATATCGGTTGACCGCAAAACTTCGCAGAAATAATGATCGACGAGAACTTGTGAGAAAGAAAAAGGGATTAAGTAGGAAAGACACGGAATTAACATTTTGGATAAAAATAATCGGTCTTCTGACGACTTTTCCGCTTAATAATAATTAACTATGCAGAGGGACTTGCTCGAGAAAATTAGCTTAGAGACTTTCTAATAACTCATTTAGATAGGTACTTGATAGCCAACTTTTCAACAACTTACATAGTGTAACAAGTAAGAAAAGGCGAGAAATACCAACTGACTTTATTTTAATTTGAAAAGTTTTAACTTTGAACTACTTCTTTTACACCTTTAGTGATTGAGTAGAAGGTGAAGCTTCTTTATAAACTAACTCTTCAGTCTTTATGTCTATCATAGTAAAAACTAATTTATCAGTTTTGTTTTTTTTTTTTTACAAAACATTTAGTGTTCGTGGCAATGTACAACATAATTTTTTTAGTAACAAATCAAAACTATTTCTTTGGCTAAAAACAATAAGCTTTAATATTATAGAGTAGAATGGAATACCCTTTATTATGGACACCATATATATGTATAAATTTTACAAAAGGGTGACACAATGGGCGGTATTATCGCTGAAAGTGATCTTTTAAAGACAACCTTTGGTTATTATAAATATATTCTAATGCCCATATTTAAATTGCTTCAACATACAAGCACCTATAAATAAATAAATATCCCAAAATTTGGGCAGTATCAAATATATCGTACATAAACATATCAATAACGTTCAATATACGTCCATGTGTACTTACAAATGGATGGAAACTAAATACCTCGAAGTTGGAATATTCACTACAGTAACTAACACTCGATTACCTCTGCCTCTAATTTGGAGCAACGATCCGGTTTGTTACACACAGTATTAAACACACAATACAAGGGGGCTTAGATAGGTACAAATATTCCTAGAACTATGTTTTATTTGAACAAAAGTAATACAAAGCATTTTATCCTTAAGAGGGATGCGCTAAGAAGCCCGCGAAATTCAAATTTTCTTACATTTTTTGCAATTTGCAGATCAGTGTCACTGAATATTGATTAAAATATATCTCATATACTATTAAAAAAATATATCACATATAATATTGATTAAAATATATTAAAATATTCTCAAGCGTAACAAATATGATTTACAGAATTATAATCATTAAAATCATAAATACACCATCATGTACTCCTATTGAATGGTTATTTCATGAAATATGAATCAATAGGATTATATGAACTTAGAGGGTTGTATTGATGTTTTTATTGATTATATATAATTCTGTAAATACATACTGGTTACGCTCGCGAATCATATTGTTCAACATACAACCTGACTCTGCACCTGAAAATTTCAAAAAACGTAGCGGGCTAACTAGTGCAATTTCACATAACTGTAAAGAAGAGAAGAAAACCATCTGATAATCTTGCGTTGTCTAAATCAAAATGTCTTTTCAATTTTTCTACCCGTATAACTTAAACCAAATGTAAGTTCACTTAAAAGTTGGAAGCGAACGCATTCTGTTGGAGATCTCGTTACTCCCCACATGGATTTGTTCGGGAATTTTGTTATTTGTATCGTCTTAAGCGGAGTCATTGTGATGGGAAAAGTTATAAGTAGGCTGAGGATTGAAAAGTTGCGAAATAACTCTCTGGGAGGCAATAAGACAGGAACGTTTTGCAGGCATTTGTTAAAACTTTTATGAGAATGCAAAGTTTTTTCTTTAAAAAAGTTTGTTGGTAACGTATTATTGTGTGTTACAACATGCAAAAATTCGGCCCTTTGGGGTATTTAGATTCAGAATATTACGTAGAAATAAATTGGCGACTAAGACATTGAAATGTTTTGAATACCCTTTCACCCTTTTAAGTTCTCCGAGAAGACAGGAGAAACAAAATTAAGTTTCGACGGCGTCCTTCACTATTCTGTTTTGACCAATACCTTTATCATTTACTTTTTAATTCAGCTTTCTAAGTGGCGCTGTTTTTCGTAGAAAAACGATTACCCATATTATTTTTCATACAGTCGATACATTCCAATTTGTACAGACGGGGTGTTTTTTCAATAACACACATCCGAATCAATACTGTAGGTAGGTACTTATAACAACATCGTCTAGGATATATGCGTGTGAGTATTTACCTAATACTTTTGAGGGTTCCGTATCCAAAGAGTGCCAGTGGGACGCTATTACTAAGTTCGTCTGTCTGTCCGTCCATCCGTCTGTCTGTCAGCGGGCTGTACCTATCTCATGAACCGTAATAGATAGACAATTGAAATTTTCCCTGGGTATATATAATATTTCTATTTTCGCTATAACAATAAAAATAAAACAAAGTAAAAAAAAGAGGGTCTCCATACAAGAAACATGTTTTTTGCCTTGTCGTACGAAACCCTTCTAGTGCTAGTCCGACTCGAACTTAGCCCTCTTTTTTACCCAAACATAACCAAGTAGACAATGAATTTAAGTAATCTAATTTATTGTCATAGACACAAGCCTTTCAATAAAACTGATATCGGATCAATACATATTTTATCAGTATCTGAATCAAATACGTGACCACCCATACCATTCTACTGTTCAAAAACTTCAGGGTTGAGCTACCTACGCAAATTATAATAGTTTTTCTCCAACAACCCACGCCAAACTTGAGAATAAAATACCAAAAAATCACAACAATACTCCACTGTAATTACAAAATTATATTTGAACTTGTACTGCGTAAATATGAGAATGTCGTGCCCACGTACGTGCACGCATTCGAAAACAGTTAATGTCTGACCAACATACGAATAAACGATTTCACAAAGTTAAATGTACAACGTTGATCATAAAATATACTTATTTTCTCTATCAACTAAAACAGCAATTATTCCACACGAGTGTGTTTTACTCGGTGTTGAATAAAATATCCTGCGTCCGAACCACGCAATTATGGAATGAAAACGGTGACCGTTTTCACACATGTCATGACAATTATTTGAAACGGGTTATTTGTATTATATATGTATTATCCATTAACACTAGTGGCGGGTACACAACACTAATGAAAGGGACCTCAACACACACTATTAATCATGACGAACAATGCCCATGTTCAGTTTAAGCTCCTTTCGAGACATAATTACTTTCTTTGTAACGATTATTATAAGCAATTTCATTAAGCTCACCTCAAAACTTTCTTATTGTGTTTTCTAACAAAAACTGATACTACAGGAAATTATATTTTATTCAAGACTTTATTACAACCTTATAGTCGATCGAAGTTTTTAGGAGTTTATTTAGTAGTTTTGTTAAAAGACCTTGCTCGCGCCGTAACACTAATATATTATTTGAATTATTCCTGATTATTTAGGTAACCTAGGTATTATAGAGCAGATGAGTCTTGGAGTGGAGACTGCGTATCGGCAAGTGTAGCATGCGTATCGCAAATGTAGCAAGTGTAGCGTGGGACGCCCCCCAGCTAGATGGACCGACGTCCTTAAGATGGTGGCTGGGACAGACTGGCTGCGGAAAGCGGAAGACAGGGTGCTGTGGCTCCGGCCCTAGTTCAAGCCATGGTCCGGGGCGAGAGGGAGGAGAGCCTCACGTCCCAGCCGCCGCAGGAGAAGCTCCGGGCGTCGGGAGCCGCGTGACGACTCCCGGCCACCGTAGGCGCGGGCCTGCGGACGGAGAGTAATGGGTAGCTCACCGTCCGATCAGGACCAGGCCCGTGCCGGACGGCGCGTACGTGTTCCACGTGCGCCTCAAAGAGATGTCAGCAAAAAGGAAGGGGCCTGCCAGGGCCGAAGCCTGCCGGGGGTGCGGGATTGTCCGAAAGGGTTACCGCTGCCCCGGAACATAAAGGGCTAAGGAAGGAACACAGATGGGTTTAGTCAGTAAGAGTCTAACACTCCCTTCCGCTCCACCCAGAGCGGGAGGGGTCATTTGATGATTTCCCATGCATAAAAAAAGGGTGTTTTGGCGCAGACTGGTAGAGGCCTATGTCCAGCAGTGGACCGCGATAGGAAGAGTTGATTGAGGTATTATACAAAAAGAGTTAGCCACGCGGCCATGAAGCTGGGAAGTAATTATTTCATTTGTAAGTCTGTCAGTTTCATGGCATTGAAAATGGTTAAAATAAACTCATTTAATCTCTGAAAAACTACGACTCGTGTATTTTGTGAAGAATACACGTGTTTCACTAACAGTAGGTCAATAGGCGGGGGCAGACTAGCTGTTTGATTTATACATTTGTTTTTGTTTTCATCGATTGAATACTTATAACTTCAAACTCTTCCTGTAAATAGAAATTGCCAGTAAACCGGTAGCAAAATTAAACAAAGCGCTTTTCTCTATTTGCTAATTTATTATTATTACCTTTTTTCTTGGCTCCGTATAGGTATGCTGCTGGTGAGTTACATTAGAAAAAAACGCAACATCACGAGGAAGTCTCGAATAATAGAAGACCTGCTTCGTTGATTTCTCAAGAGGGAACTATCACTATTAACGTGATGCAATCTGATGTTTAACCATAAAAAATTCCGGATCCACAAAGCCTTCGCGGAATCCAAATAAAAGCCAAAACTAACAAGCGTTCAAGCTTGAAAAATCATCTTTTTTAAAGCGGAAAAAAAAATATTACAGAAACTCACGTTATTAAAGCATAACATTAAGGACAACCGGCGTCTAATTAACGTAAACTTGAGTCTTGGCTTACAGTCTCATACGGATGTATTAAATTCGAGAATATTATGCGCCATAATGACGCATAAAGACCTAACGCTTAGATGTTGTGAGATGCAGGCTCGTCTCGATTCGTACCTTCACTGCTCGACAAGTCTGCGTGTGAGAATGTACGGCAAAGTCTTTTCTCTTCAGTTGTTTGCTTTGGTGTTAAAGTATGTAAGCGCTTTGTTAACATTTAGGATTTTGCTTGAAAAGAGATTTGCTCTATTCGACGATCGACATTGCTATAAATTGTCAGTACCGCGCACATCCGTTCAGTTTTGATGATCGAATGTCAATTGAGCGTCGACACGAATAAATATACACCATTTTTCATTCATGTTTATTGTGGCAGTAGAAACTCGAAGATCATAAAAATCCAATCTTTATAACCGAATTTATTGCCGATAAAACTGTAAAATCTACTATACTATACAGAAGTTCGGAAAATATTGGCCATTTTGCAAGAAATCCACCTGTCAGTACCTACATCTGTCAATTTTAAATCGTTTTTATCACTGTCTGTGACTTTGCCATCATTTTGCAATGCTTTGCCTCCAATTAACACATTAAATGAATCCTGACAGTTAGTTGAACTTAAATTCGATGAATATGCAAAGTAATAACGAACGTACAAATTGTCCAAAATAATTTTATAGACGCATCACGTTTGCCTAAACTCTTTTCATTTGACTTTGATAGATTCTGCTTTCGAGTTTTTATTTTTTGGTAGCATAATATGATAGCCGTTATCAATGTACTGGCAACTTTTGTAAATTCAGTATACATGCCAGAAAAATAAAATTTTTCGCTGTATATTAGTTTATCACATTGAATCTTCCATAAAACGTTCGGGAGCAGAATCAAAAGGAGCTACGCCGCTACGTAGCGCGGAGCGTAGCGCTACGAAAAGTGTGCTACGAAAGTTACATGTTTGTAGAATATTCAAAAAGTGCATGTTTTCACATACATGTTATGTTTGTAGTGGATACGTCTTCTTGTTTCAGTTCAAAACTTTAAGATAAATCCCGTGTTAGAGCTACAAATCTTAAAGCACACACATGATTTGTCATTACATCGTACATCAGAAACTTCGCCATCCGCACACAACAGCGCGTCGGACAGTGTTTACTCTTCAAACACTTTTAATTGTTACTTTCTGGAGTTTACCAGGCCAACACGAGTTGAACCTCATCTAGTGGTGTTTAACTTTTAATTCGTTGGCTTATGTGTAAGATAAAATGTAAGCTGCTGACAGTTTTGTGGGTAAACTAAGTGTAAGTTGATTACAAGTTTGTTTGTAATTTCTAAATGTTTATTTTTATTTAGCCTAACTTTGTCTTTGTAATTTCTTCTCATCGTGTCAGTCACAAAGTCAGCCGCAATATCTTAGCTTGGATGTGTTTTCGTGGCTACACACACACATCTACAGGGTGAAATTGAACACATGCGACAAATCGAAATGGGAGATTATACTCGCCATTATGAACAACTTTTACTATGGGACCAAGCCTGAAATCGCGAAAAAAAAATCAGCTGTTCCCTACATTTATGTTCGGATAACTCGCCAAAATGTAGGGAACAGCTGATTTTTTTTTCGCGATTTCAGGTTTGGTCCCATAGTAAAAGTTGTTCATAATGATGAGTATAATCTCCCATTTCGATTTGTCGCATGTGTTCAATTTCACCCTGTATATTTTCCAATGCGTTATTCAATTCCACAAGGACTTTTACTTGGTTTTGTTTTATACACTTTAACTTTCCAACCCGTTTAAAAAAGATATGAATTAAGTTCAGGCTTTCTATACAAAAGCATTTTGTTTACATTAGAAATAGTCCCCGAACATGTTGTTGAACAGTAATGGTGGATGTATTTGCCCACGCTAAATTAATAGAACAAACAGTAATTGGAAACCCGGAGTACTCGGAGCATTTAAATTGCGCCATATTTATGTAAACGGATGAATGAGTGTAAAACATGGCGAACGGAGCAATGAGCTTAATGTAATGAATTAATATTAGGTCCTTACATATGAAATTGGCGTTTTGTATGGAAGGAACAAAAAGTCGAATATTTTTTAATATAATATATTTAATTAATCAAAGTATGAACCATTGTTTTCAATGCACTTTTGCCATCTTATAGGTTGTATGATCCCTTGCTAGACCACACATTACTTTTAGATGAAGGACGAATGGAATAAAAGAAGGTAAGTACTGAAACACTACTGTATTGTCCCAAAGGTACTTATAAGTAAAATGAGCTTAATGGACTGATGGTGTGGAAATGAAGTGAGTGACGCAGCCCTTGTTGGCTGTAACGAGAACGCCTGGCTGGCTTGATAGCCCAACGCGAACTGAACTAATTATTATGAGTTGAAATGAATGTGTGGCGTGAACTGCTGAATTGCAGAATGTGCGGTTGCACCGTACATGCTCCCGAGCGGGAAGATGAACATGAAATGATGAGTAACAAGGTGATACCAATTGATCCTTATACTAGATGATTGACAAGGTGATTCCAATTGGTCCTTAATCTATGTTTAGAGTCTCTACTTGTGGTCCGTTTTACGAGACATAGGCACTGTACACTTGTCTAACTTATGCACTTTTGGAATTTCACTGTATTCTGATACACACGGAATCTGACACTGATTACGCGCACTAACACTATATTGAACCGTGGATGATGAGATGGAGGCCCCAGCCTCCGCCCGTGCCGGTGTCGCGTGTTGCTCGGTCTGTAGACTCGCCAATGTAGCCCTTGCCATCGCAAGAGATGCGGTTCGCCTGTTACGCAGCCGTCGTACCATGAAGACTGCTCCAATCACCAACAAAACTCCGATCACCACATAAAATGCCGTGTAGTGATGGATATCGTGATAAGAAACTTGATTTGGTAAATATTCACTTGCTTTGAGAACGCGGAGTTGTTTCTTAATTTCTTCAAGCTCCTTGTTGCTCGAGAGGAGTGTATAGTTTTGTATCAGTGGAGTTGGAATGCCTACGTCTATGATATGATTGATTGGTTCTATCTCAGGCAGCTTGAAAGATGGTTTTATGTCTAAAGTGCTAAAACCTTCATTGCGTGAGTAAACCGTAAAACTTTTGGTTTTGATTAGACAGTCGTGTTCGACACCCAATATGCCTGCCTTTCTTAACTGCCCCGGTGACACCTTATCGTCGCATAGAACTCTTATTTGACACTGACTACAGCAGAAAAATGCATAATTGTTTATTTTGCTAAGAGCTGTCCATTGATTCGAACAAGTCGTAATGCTGATCTTGCATTTGCTGGAATCAGGTTCTTCTTCACATAATTTTTCATCATTCTTGAGATGATAAATCGGCTTCTCTATATGACATAGATAAGTATCGACATTGTCACGTAGACATGTCTGGACATCGTGTATAGACATCGGATGAGTCCTTCTTCAAATTGATTGCAACATGTTCAGCAATCGGAGTTAAAGTAGCCATGCTTGAGATACCTACAAGTTGAGGTATTGGAATAATTTTCATGATTGTAAACGTATCTCTAGACACCAGTGGCAATTTCAATTCGAAGATTAAATATTCTTCAGTCATTCTTGCTTTTACTGTCAATAAATGATAAATGTTTCTAAAGTTGATTTGTAAGTTATTGATCGGTAACGTAAGATCCTTTGAAAGATGACTCGATATTTTATTCAGAGTGTCCTTCAGTTGTTCTGGTGACAATAAATGAAAATTGAGTCTCCCGTGATAAACATCTGTTATGGTATCTAATAAACTTGTTTGGATTGTTTTTAGTTGTCTTAAAACATTGCTCGTAGCAATTGCTCCCGTACTGAAATCGTTCATGACTTGATTTCTCTCTGATTCTTTCAATAAAACGTTCTCCATCTTATCTAACTTGATTGATAGTGAATTAAGCATCTTGTGTTGCTTATTAATTGCTTGCCCGTTCCTTTTCAAAACGTTGTATTCTGCTTCAATTACCGTTGTTTGTTGTTTCATGAGCGAAAGCAAATGATTTTCATTGTTATGTATGGATTGAATATCTTGTTTATATTGCTCGGCGAATCTCTCATCAAGTACACCGAATAAGTCGTTTGCGAGATACCCTACACCATTGATAAGGCCTCGCTTGCGGCGGCGCGTGCTGGAATGCTGATTCAGCAACAGGTGGTTATAGTACTCGAGTTCTGAGAATTCTTGTTGCAATTGAACTTGTATGATGTCACAATTTGATGTTTCTTTAAACCTTTTGCATAACTGATCCAAGTAGCTAAGGTATTTACTGCATGCTTCTGTACCTTGCCAAAATGAATTCATGTCATAGTATGTGACTATCTTCCATTCATCTCGGATTAATTGCATGTTTGCAATTTTGTCAAAATAAAGACCTTGATTGTCTTTTAATTGTGTAACATTGTATGAACAGTGAGCTGTGGTCAAAATGCTCATAAAAGATAAAAGTAACATTACCAGCGATGAGAAGCTGTAGTTTACTTTTTTGTATTGATATGGCTTGCCATCTTTCACTTCCTTGGAACGCGACTCTTGTTTGTCGTTTCTATCATTCACAGGGAGAATAGACAGCTTAAGAATAGGCCTCTTGATAAGCCCATTCTTTGTTTTCAATGTTACCACCCTGATGTGACCATCGGCACCGGGATGCAGCTGAACAACGCGGCCAACTGCCCACTTCCCAGGAGGCAAGTTTGCATCGTTAATTGTAACAATGTCATTTAGTTGAATGTCTGGTTGAGACTGCCTCCACTTGCTTCTTGCTGACAACTGAGTGAGATATTCTGTACGCCAACGTTTCCAAATATCTCGTACTATTTTTTGCGTTAAATGCCATCTCGTCCGCATATCTGTTTCTGTTTCTAATATAGTCATATCTTGATTTAGATTGATAAAGCTTGACGGAGAGAGGAAATCCAAGTCGTTGGAATCTTCAGTCAGAGGACACAGTGGCCTCGAGTTAAGTACTGCTTCTAACTGAGCTAAAACCGTGCTGAACTCTTCAAAGGTGAGCTTTTGTTCTCCAACTACTCTTCTTAAATGATATTTTAAACTTTTAACTGCAGCCTCCCATAGTCCTCCTGCTGTAGGCCATGAGGGCGCATTAAAATGCCATTCGATCTCCATGCTAGTAATTTCCTTGATGAAATCTTGGTCGAATGTTTCTTGTATCTGCTCAAATTCTTCTTGTAAAATTCTGTTGGCGCCGACAAAGTTTGTACCGTTGTCGCTGTACAAATGTTTCGGCGAGCCTTTTCTTGCAGCCATTCTTCGCAACGCAGCTATGAATGCTGATGATGTGAGGTCTGAGACCAGCTCAATATGAACCAGCTTGGTCACCATACAGACAAATACCGCCACGTAGCCCTTTGTGGTCTTGATACCACGGCCCTTGTTGGCCTTTATGAGCACGTGCCCGGTAAAATCGACGCCTGTATGTTCAAATGGCTTTGCAACGTTACATCTCTGCGTGGGTAAATCACCCATCAACTGTGTCATCTTGCTTGGATTGTGTTTACGACAGGTAACGCAGGTACGTACGCGCTTTTTGACCGCTCGATTCCCGCCTATGATCCAGTAATTCTTGCGAATGAATGCTGATGTCACCCGTGCTCCTCCATGGAATGTAAGTTCATGTGCTTGATCTATAATTAAGTTTGTTAAGCGTCCTTCGTGAGGTATGATAATCGGATGCATCATATCTTGATTAATGTTGGCCTTGCTTAGTCTTCCTCTGACTCTGAGAAGTCCCTCGTTGTCAAGGAATGGATTTAATTGCAATAACTTGTTTTTTGCTGATAGTGGCTTATTTTCTTGTAAGTTATGTACTTCCTGGGCAAATTCTCTCTGCTGTACATATAAAATGATTTTATGCTTAGCACTTATTAATTCTTGTAACGTAAAATAAGTTTGCACGCGGTTTTTCTTGTATCTCGCTTGCTTGATGAATCTTAATATCCATGCTAAAACTCTTGTTAGTTTAGCGAGTGTACTATATCTTGTTAATAATTCACCCAAAATGTTATCGCTTTCTTGCTGCGATATGTGATTAATATTCTTGGCTTTTCTTGTTTCTTCATCTGTGGTAAACACTGCTTGCTCAGTTTCTTGGTCAGGGTTGTAATTCCGCAGCCACGGCGGTCCTTCCCACCACAGCGAATGGTTTTTCAATTGATCGACACCCAATCCGCGACTTGCACAGTCCGCTGGATTTTCAGCTGACTTGACGTAATGCCAGCTGTTTGTAGGTATGATGTTTGATATTTGTCGCACCCTGTTGGCGACAAAAGGCTTCCATCGTCCTGATTCTCCTTGTAACCAGGCTAGCACTACCATTGAATCTATCCAACTATATATCTTGATGTGATGGCTGCTAAGGCATTGTTGAATTTTAGACAACAATTTTGCCAGCAGTAGAGCACCGCTAAGCTCTAATCTTGGTAGTGAAATTGATTTGTTTACTGGAGCTAATCGCGCTTTTCCTGCTACTAATGAGATCTTTGTTTCGCCGTTGTTTTTTGTCTTGCAATAAACAACGCATGCGTAGGCTTTATTAGATGAATCGCAGAATCCATGTAATTCCAGCGTGTTGTTTTCTCCTGTACCCAACCAACGCTCCAACTTGAATTGATTGATTTTGTGCATGTCACCTTTAATGTTTAGCCATTCCTTGCTAGTTTGATCGGGTAACTTGTCATCCCATTGAATACTTGACATCCAAACATGCTGAAATAGCAGTTTTAGCTTGGTTGATATTGGTGACAGCCAACCAAGAGGGTCAAACAACTTTGATATGTCTGACAACATGGATCTCTTAGTTGGTGTTTTGGTAGATGGTTCAATTTTGGATTGAAATGTAAATATGTCTGCTTTGGAATTCCAACGTAATCCCAAGGTTTTTGATGTCTCCAATTCCTTGAAATTGAAATTTTCTTGCTTGTTATTCGCCTCGACTGTATTGTCTTGTAAGACTGATGCGTTAGAAGACCACTTTCTTAAATTGAACCCCCCTGATTTTAACAACGTGATTAAATCTTGCTTTAGTTTTGCTGCTAACTCGACAGAATGAGACCCGTGTAGAACATCATCCATGTAGAATGAGTGCTCTAATGCCTTGATTGCAACACTGTCGAAATTGTGTCTCTCATCTTCCGCCAATTGTTTTAATGTCATCATGGCTAAAAATGGTGCGGCCTTGGTGCCGTATGTAACAGTGCATAATTGGTATACCTGATGACGCATGTCAATGTTATCCCTCCAAATGATTTTTTGAAATCTTTGATCCTGTTCATTTAACCATATAAAACGATACATTTTTTCAATATCTGCCGTAAATGCTACGCGATATTGTCTCCACCTTAATAGTAAAGATTGGAGATCTTGCTGTAGATTTGGGCCTTTTAACATGATGTCATTCAAGCTGATTCCTGTTGTTGTTTTTGTAGAAGCGTTGAAAACTACGCGTAGTGCTGTCGTAGTAGATTCGTTTCGCAATACACAGTGGTGCGGTAAATAATAATCCGGTTGCATGTTACCGGACGCTGGTATCATATGTCCTAAAGTTTTATATTCATGAATAAATAATTTATATTGTTTTGCTACTTCTTCATTATTGTGAAATTTCCTTTCCAACTGTTGAAATTGCGCCATAGCTTTATTTTTTGACAATCCCAACTGTTTCTCAAAGTTTTCTTGAAAAAGCAATCTTACTTCATACATGCCATTTTCATGTCTTTTTGTGGTTTTCTTGTAATAGTCCATGCATTGTTGATCTTCTGCGGAAAAATTGGATGATTCTGTGATGTCTTCGATCTCCCAAAATTTTTGTACTTCGTCCACTTGATTCAGGACTACGTTACAGTGAAAAGTCTTGAAATTTCCGCATAAGATCCACCCCAGTCGTGTCTGTTGCGCGACCGGTAATGATAGATCGGCCCTGATAATGCCTTCTAAAATGATATGCGAATACACATCGGCTCCCAATAAGATGTCGATAGGACGGCTGACATTGTATTCTGGATCGGCTAGTTGCATGCCGACTAGGTGTGCCCATGTTGGCTTGGTAAATGTACATCTTGGTAATTGACTAATTAGCGTGTCCATGATTACCACATCTGTTTTAAAAGTAAAATCATCAAAATGCGAACAACATGTTATGTTCGTAACGCCCTTGCTACTGCTTTCCTTCTCTCCTATCCCGCAGATGACGGCCCTGCAATACTTTCTTGATAAAGCTAGCTGTTGTGCCGCTCTGGCTGTGATAAGGGAGACTTGAGAGCCTTGATCTATCAGCGCACGCATTTTGTGGTATGATCCGTCACTTGCTTGAACTTTGATCATTGCGGTGGCTAATAATGTTTCGATCACGTTGTTGCCTTGTTGCGAAACGTGATTTTCTTGTGATTCTTGATTTTGCGTTCCAGTTGCAAGAACTGCTGGTGTGTCATTCTCCGTAATTGGGTTACATGTGGGGTTTTTGTTATACGCCTCATGTAAAAGCGTATTATGTTTGCCACGACATTCGCGGCAGCGTCTTTCTGACGTACATTCTTTATCCTCATGCGAATAAAGACAATTTTTGCACAAATGCAATCGTGTTATAGTTTGTCGCTTTGCATTTGGTGTCATATTTAAAAACTTACTGCAATAGTATATTCCGTGTGACTCTTTACACAACGGGCATGTTAATTCGATATTATTTGCCGAAGTCTTACTTGCTGAATATTTATTCTTGAAATTTGACGATGATGATTTATTTTGCTTGCTTGTTGATGGTTTGGAATTTTCGTTTTTCTTGCGTGAAGATTCTAATGCGGTGAATCTGCTTTCTAAGAAGCTTAGAAACTCCGACAACTTTGGCAGTTCTCTGGGTTTCTTGAGAGATTCCAAATAATGATCATGCGTGTCGGCATCTAGTTTTAGCAATAAAATACGCACGATGAATGGATCCCAGCTGTCTATATTAACGCCTAGGTTCTTTATGGAGTTTAAACACTCTAGTGTAGTATCGTGAATTTTCTTGATCTGAGGGACGTTTGCTTGTTGAACTACTGGAAGATTTAGTAGGAGATCTATGTGAGATGTAAAAATCAACCATGCGTTGTTGTACCTGTTGTTCAATATCTCCCAGCAAACAGTGTAGTTGTCAGAACTGATTTGCAAATGCTGTATTAAACGTTCAGCTTCTCCCCGCACCTTACTTTTAAGAAACTGCATCTTGTGGGCGTTTGATAAGGAGACGTTACTGTGGATAGCTTCAACAAACAAGTCCTTAAAAGACACCCAACTTTGATAATTGCCATTGAAAAACGGGATGTCAATTTTTGGCGTCCAATTTTCCTTGTGAACTACGGACCCTAGTTTTCTGTTAATTGCATTTTTTAATTCATTGTAAATCGTTTCTTGCTTCGTATAAGACACCTCATATTCTTGATTCGTACCCTCCAATTCGCTGTCTAATTCCCAATGTAAGGAATCTATGATAGACCATCGAGACTGTAGAGTTCGTAAGGCATCTTTCAATTCCCACTTTTCGGACATAAAATCCAAATTTATCCCTGCTACCGAGCGCTGCAGCGCCCTGAAATTACTTGCTTGTTTCTTCAACAGTTCATCAAGCTTGCTAGATGAACCTCTGGAGCATACCTCGACGGGCGGCGGTTGACGTCCCACCGGATCTTCTTGCTCAGACCGTGCAGGACCTTGTACCTCCTGAGAAGAACCTCCCTGTTGAGCTTCTTTCATCTTTCTCAACGAAACTTGATATTGTTGATTGATGAGTGCCGTGGTCGAGATGTATAGCTCTTCTGTTCGTTCGTATGCACGGCCGCTAAAATACGGATGAGACTTGCTTTCTTCCGTAAGAAGACGGTCGTGATTGTACTGGTAATCGGACCAATACTGATTTAAGTTTTCTAAACGTCGCTTGAAATAGTCAGCAGTCTTCCGATCCGCTGAGTCCTTTTTGATATTTGTAGCCAACTTTAGGATGGCTGTGTAAAGTTCGTCCTGATTTGCATGTATAGCCTCCATGACGAGGACTTATTGAAGTAAGAAATAAATGGAAAGATCTTACTTGAATGTCTTGCTGACTGCTTACGGATCCTTGGTGATCCCCTGAGACACCTGCTAGCCTCAGCTCTTTATGATAAACCGTTCCCTGAGACACCTGCTAGTCTAGGGATCCTTGTTGACCCTGAGACACTTGTTAGTCCCAAAGTTTAAAATTAGTGCACTGAACTCCTGATAGTTTACGGATTATTGACTATCCCTGAGACACTTGTTAGTCTCCAAGTCTGAAATCCTCACACTTAACGCGTTATAGTCTACGGATCCTTGTTGACCCCGAGACACTTGTTTGTCCCAAAGTTTTATAGTCACTCAACACAGCACACACTTTCGAGTCACTGGATAGCTTCCCGCTATACTGTCCACGCGCGCGAAATGGACTATATAGCGTACGATGCTCACAGTCGAAGGACCAAAAAGAATGTATGATCCCTTGCTAGACCACACATTACTTTTAGATGAAGGACGAATGGAATAAAAGAAGGTAAGTACTGAAACACTACTGTATTGTCCCAAAGGTACTTATAAGTAAAATGAGCTTAATGGACTGATGGTGTGGAAATGAAGTGAGTGACGCAGCCCTTGTTGGCTGTAACGAGAACGCCTGGCTGGCTTGATAGCCCAACGCGAACTGAACTAATTATTATGAGTTGAAATGAATGTGTGGCGTGAACTGCTGAATTGCAGAATGTGCGGTTGCACCGTACATAGGTAGTTCATTGATTCCTTTACTAAAAAAACCAGTCGGACGGGAATCAATAAAATCTTTGAAGGCGATTTGGACTGCCCCATCGGAGTTGAATTTTTTCCCTTGCAAAAAGTTATCCAAATTGCGAAAAAAATGGTAATCTGTTGGAGCAAGGTCCGGGGAGTACGGAGGATGTCTAAGACATTCCAATTCAAGCTCTTCTAATTTGGTAGCCGTCTGTTGCGCAGTGTGTGGTCTGGCGTTGTCGTGAAGCAGCAGTGGCGTGGAGCGATTGACCAGCCTTGGTTGTTTAGCCGCTAGCTTTTCCATCACATCGAAGCCTGCAGCTAACTCGGACGTGGTTTGCGATGGGTCCGCTTCCACAATAGCCTTCAATTCTCCATTATCAACTTGGGTCTCAGGCCGTCCACGGGGCTTGTTCTGCAGGTCGAAATTTCCAGAACGAAAACGTTGGAACCAAAAACGAACTGTGTTTTCTTTTGCAACATGACCGCCATACACATCATTCACCCTTCGAGTCGTTTCCGCAGCACTAGTGCCACGGCGGAACTCGTACTCGTAAATAATGCGATATTTTAAATTTTCCATTTTGTAAAATGAGTGACGCAAACAGAAAAAACAGAAGAAAAAAAACAAATGAATGACGGTCATCGAAGCACAAATACATGAGTAAATAGCTGTACAAATTTGAATTTGGAATTCCTTACCAAAGAGGAGAAATTCGTGATTAAAGTGGCCAGTACGAAAAACGCCAATTTCATATGTAAGGACCTAATATTTCAACTAGATACAGAGGCAGTGACACGGCATAATCTATAATTGAACCTTTTGTCAGGATTGAACCTTTTGTCAGGATAATAAATATTAAACTGAGTTTCGTAATTTTATCTATTTAACACTATTCTGATTAATTAGCAAGTCATATTAACAGATGGCTTTAGATGGCTACATTATTCATGCACGTATTTCGGGCATGTCCGGCTTATTTCGGAGACGACTGTGGAGTCCTTGATAGCTTTGCACTGATATATACGTTTAGCAACGCAAAACAACTATACAGGGTGTTACAGAAAGGGTATATCAATACAAACGGGTTAAAGACTGTATCTGGTCTAGAATCTCTGTACAAAATTTCAGCTCAAAAGCATTAACTTTGAAAATGCCTAATATTTTTTTATTTCGACATCACGGCGCTGCAATGGCGCGCGGCGGCGTGATGTGCGTGTACTAGGCGCACAGACACACTACAGATAATGGATAATGACCCTCGTTGTGCGGTGACACGTTTGTTATGATTTTAATTTAATAAACTATCGAAATAAAAAAATATCAAGCATTTTCAAAGTTACTGCTTTTGAGCTGAAAGGGGTTTGAAGGTTTTGGCCCTAAAATCAGCCGCCATTTTGATTTTTTTTTCAGAATCGCGGTGCACAACAAAAGTTATACAGGGTGATTGGAAGATGGGTGCAAAGCTTTAAGGTGAAGATAGTATAGACAATTTAGGACCATTTAAGCCATGGTTGTCTTAGACGAAGTCTTACCAAATTTTTTTAACCAAATTTTTAAGTTTTTTTTCGGAAATTCTCAAAATTTAATGAAAACTGCATAATTATGGCCAAATTGAATGATAAATGAATTAATTTTTTATTTATTTAATTAAAGTAATGTGTAAGCAACCAAGCAAAACATGTTTTAGGCTTCTGTGTCATTAGACATTTTTTTTACAGATATTTAAACCTCAGAAAAAATAAAAAATTTGTACAATACGTCTTTTAAACCTTATTTAAAAAAAAAACGGAGGGTGCTTTTTTTGTTCAAACCTTTTTGAAGACATGCTTGATAATCGCTCTTTCTTTTGAGGTATCATTTATGCGGATATCTTACAAATTATTGAAATTAGGACCTAATAAACCAAATAGAGGGAGAAATTTTAAATTTTAGGCAGTCTAACAAAACACAAAATTTTTGCTTAAAAGAATACTT
Source organism: Amphipoea oculea (assembly GCA_945859645.1). Taxonomy (NCBI): domain Eukaryota; kingdom Metazoa; phylum Arthropoda; class Insecta; order Lepidoptera; family Noctuidae; genus Amphipoea; species Amphipoea oculea. The sequence goes on from OX243876.1 coordinate 12,944,956, forward strand.
TATGTGCTCGAAATGATAACATTGTTCAATTCTAAGAATTTTTGGCACATGCAGGAACCAATTGAGGGGAACCCATTGAGGGGATTCTCTAAACAATGGCCACCGAGCGCGGTGCGACGGCATTTCCAGGTAGAACGCCCAATGAATAGCAAAAAGCGATAAAGAGTTGGTTTTTACAGCAAAATGGTCTTAGTTACTGAGGCAACAAAGTCGTTTTTCTTTAGTCAGGGTCAGTCGGTCTGTGATGAAGCCGTTACATCTTTTACTTATTAGTCAAACTACTGCCCTTGTGAGTGGACGTTGTCGTGTTGATTCACAATTTACCGTGTTCAGTTGTAGCCCTTTGCGTTCCTGCACGTGTTGTTTGCGTTAGTTTTGAACTTTTTTGTTTCACCGTGTCCAGTCGTAGCCTCGCGCTCCTGCACGTGTTGATTTTTGACTTAATTGTGTTGAGTTGACGTTTAGTGCGCTCCTACGCCGTTTTTCTTAATTGTTAAGTGACTATGGCTACTTTTTCCAATCAAGAATATGCGGATATCGTATTTATGTACGGTAGAGCAGACGGCAATGGATCTTTGGCGCGACGGATGTATCAAGAGCGCTATCCGAATCGCAGGATACCGAATGTCCGAGTGTTTTACAACACGTTTCGTCGTCTTGCCCAAGATGGGTTTCACCGCGTGGAACCTGGAGTCAACCCGGGCAGACACGAAACTGCCGTCGACGAAGACATTTTAGCAGCATTTCAAGCGGATCCTACTACCAGTACTAGAGCAGTAGCTCGAAATTTAAACATTTCTCAATGGAAGGCGTGGCATACAATGCACCAAAATGATAAGTATTCGTTCCATGGCAGGAGTGTGCAAGGTCTAGTAGAGCAAGATCCTCAAAGAAGAATTCAGTTCTGCCGTTTCCTCCTCAACAGAGACATCGAAGATGCGTGGTTTCTGAAATCAATCTTGTGGACGGATGAAAGTAAATTTTCAAGGGAAGGTATTACAAACTTTCACAACATCCATGAATGGGCCGACGTAGACAACAATCCACATTTTAAGAAGCAGGTGTCATTTCAGATGAAATTCTCTGTGAATGTATGGGCTGGAATAATTGGCAGAACATTGATTGGGCCCCACTTTTTGCCTGATCCATTGAATGGCGAAAATTATTTGCAATTTCTGCAAATTGATTTACCACTGCTGATAGAGGAATCAGGTGTCCCGATCTTCGAAAGAGACCGAACAGTCATCTTTCAGCAAGACGGCTGTCCAGCGCATTGGACTTTAAATGTAAGGGAACACCTCAACAATTGCTTTCCTGATAGCTGGATCGGCAGGGATGGACCCATCCCTTGGCCCGCTCGCTCCCCAGATCTGACCCCGTTGGACTTTTTCGTGTGGGGCCGGGCCAAGGAACTGGTGTATAACAACAAAGAAATTAACACTAGAGAAGAATTGATACAAAGAATAAATTCAGCGTTTGAGACAATGAAGCAGGAGATGATGTTGAAAATAACGACTACAGAAGTTAGAAGACGGGGCCGTGCTTGTATTAGGAATCACGGCCGTCATTTTGAACATGAAAAATAAATAATTTTAATTCAAATGTTGTTTTAATTAGTCTGCCTAAAATAAAAAAAATTCTCCCTCAAATTGGTTTGTAGGCCCTAATTTCAATAATTTGTAAGATATCCGCATAAATGATACCTCAAAAGAAAGAGCGATTATCAAGCATGTCTTCAAAAAGGTTTGAACAAAAAAGGCACCCTCCGTTTTTTTTTTGAATAAGGTTTAAAAGACGTATTGTACAATTTTTTTATTTTTTCTGATCTTTAAATGTCTGTAAAAAAAATGTCTAATGACACAGAAGCCTAAAACATGTTTTGCTTGATTGCTTACACATTACTTTAATTAAATAAATAAAAAATGAATTCATTTATCATTCAATTTGGCCATAATTATGCAGTTTACATTAAATTTTGAGAATTTCCGAAAAAAAACTTAAAAATTTGGTTAAAAATATTTGGTAAGACTTCGTCTAAGACAACCATGGCTTAAATGGTTCTAAATTGTCTGTACTATCTTCGCCTTAAAGCTTTGCACCCATCTTCCAATCACCCTGTATATTTAGATAGAGGACACTTATACAAACAAAAAATGTAACATAACATAATATCCTAAAGCGTCAGGTTTCGGAGTTATTCACCAAAATATAAGTCGAAAACAACAAGGATTTTTTTTGTATTTTTTCCCTCTAGATAAGCATTTTGAACTATTGAGGTAATAGAAACGTTATGAAACCTTTATAGAGAAGAAACCAAAGAAGAATAGACATTTTTTAAATAAATAATTAAACACCGCAATTTGTAGTTCGTTTTTTAATCCCAGAGACTAATCTGACAAGTGTAATGTCAAACTTTTATACTAAAAAAAAACGAAAACACAAAAGACTTAAATGTCAGATTAGTCTCTGGGATTAAAAAACGAACTATAAATTGCCGTGTTTAATTATTTATTTAAAAAAATTCTATTCTTCATTAGTTTCTTCTCCATAAAGGTTTCATAACGTTTCTATTACCTTAATAGTTCAATATGGTTACCTGGAGGGAAAAAAAACAAAAAAATCCTTGTTGTTTTCGACTTATATTTTGGTGAATAACTCCGAAACCTGACGCTTTAGGGTATTATGTTCATTACGTTTTTTGTTTGTATAAGTGTCCTCTATCTAAATATATAACTTTTGTTGTGCACCGCGATTTTGAAAAAAAATCAAAATGGCGGCCGACCTTAGGGCCACCCTCCATACAAAAATCTTCAAACCCCTTTGTACAGAGATTCTAGACCAGATACACTCTTCAACCCGTTTGTATTGATATACCCTTTCCGTAACAGCCTGTATACGATACAATGCGCAACCGTTGCCGTTGCCGTTGGCGTGCAAATATGCGTTTAGCGTTTATGCGTTTGCGATAATTATGTGTTGCGAGGTAACAGACAAATATACTACCTCGCTAGTTTATGTATGTAGGCACCAAGCGGCGAAAGTATAATAACATTATCGGTAATTATATTTTCGAGCCGTTTGGGGTTTATATCCTCTGGCCGTAAGATCCGAGTGCTTTTGGTTTGTTCAACGAAATCTTCAAATGGCTGGTTGATACTTCCCGTGAACTAAGAGCTGGCTTTGCATTGGCATTGCCACACAACGTGGCAATGCCGCCAGTCTCTCGGGTATATTACTAGTCAACTAGAAAGAAAGAAAGAAAGAAAGAAAATACATTTATTTAGCACAGACTAAAGGACACACAAACTACGGAGTTTGCGATGCCATGTTTTAGTTTGTTAATTGTTTTGGTTAGGTTAGGTTATTATATTTTTCTTTCAATAGTTCGTTAGTTAATTTAGTATGAGAAGTTTTTCCAGTGTATATTTTTATCGTCTTTAATTAGTACCTTGTAGGTTTGTAACATTGGCCTAAAGTAACTTAATCTTAACTTCGAAGTTGTTTTCTTTAGCTTTATACTCAAAATTATAATAATATTAACCACTTAAGTAAGGTTGTGTAGAATAAGGAATATCTACGAGTACTAACATTTACATAATCAGCCTATAACGTTCCCACTGCTGGGACACAGGCCTCCTCTCTGTGACAGGGAGTGGGCTGTAATCTACCACGCGGGCCCAGTGCGGGTTGTTAGAAGTCACATATCTCCGAATGTTCTGGGACATGCCGGTTTCCTCACCTTGTTATCCTTCACCGTTTTGAGAGCAGTGGTGATGAAATTATTTACATAAAGTAAGGTGCCTGCCTGGGTACGAACCCACGACCTTCAACTCGTAAAAGTCGGTTACCACTGGGCCACCACTGCTCCTCATATGCTTACATTAGCATTACAAAAACGGGTTGCTAATTAAATAGATATAATCGCAATATGCAAAGTAAGAACATATGTAAACGCAATACACACGTTTTTTACCGCAATTTGCTCATATAAATTACTCATGAATATCACTTTATCTCTTTATAAGCTACACTAAGCAAGCAAAGGTTGACAAGGGTCGCCTACGATTTTTAAATGAAGTTTAAAACATTTAATATGTTTAAAATATACCCTTGTTTGCTACATCTGAAACGGGTACTTCCGGCTCGCGTCATTTGTGAATTGTTTGCTTTTTCTTTTTTAAGTAGATACTTAGGTTTAAAGATATTTTATTTCTCATATAAGAACTTAAATAACATAGTTCACTTAAAATGAGATACAAAGTGCTTATATCTAATGATAATAATGGTATTATATTTGCCTCTGGGGTGTTGGTGACGTTATAGTGTACTTACATGTTTCTTAAGTTTTGCCTTAAATATGTTTATACTATCACACCTCTTTAAATCCTCCGCTAAATCATTAAACAATTGTGTTCCTTCAACCAATATTGTTTTTTCCCGTAATTAGTCCGTGCACGTGCAGTCATTAGTTGAAATTTGTTTTTGCTTCTTGTGTTGTATGTTATTGATTTTTTATGTATTTGAATGTTTGTTTGTACGGAATTCGTGGTGATTTTTTTAATGAGAATGCAGGTGTAATATGTGTATAGTTGTGTGAGATTTAGTAGTTTAGTTTGTTGGTATAATTTTTTTGTTGGGTATAGATAGGGATAGTGGAATACTACTTACTTACGTTAATATAATTTTACCTTTTTGCTATAGGGAAAACGGAAATTATCGTTTTAAAAGAGTTACTTTATTTAATCGCGTCTTTGATGACCGATATAATCCTTGTTTGGGTCTCTTTATAGATCAATATCGTAAAACAATAACCATCAATTATGTATCAATTATTTTTGATTTTATGTATTATGTTTTCTCTTCTATTTATAAACACGGTGTCTACATCTAATTTCCTATCGCAGGTATGCTAGGAGAGATTTCTTAAGAAATAAGCATCACCTTTGTGCGTATTTTTTTTGTTCCTTTCATCTTGTCTGTTTATATACGTGTACATAAGATAACAAGGTAACGAATTATTTCTCACCACAATATACATATAAGTACATTTTCAAATAATCAAGAACAATACATAATAGTTTTAATTATATTGTGGGAGACTGATGCCTAAGCTATGCGTAAGGCCTGTATTTTAGGACAACAGATAAATTATTTATTTTCTGTAAGTAGGTTTCTACAAACACTTTTATACGTCAATCATATCAGAGGGGCAATTCTCGTAATTTTAAGGACGTTCACAGTCTGATCTCAGTTTCAATCTGTCAAAAATACCTCTCATTTCCCTACATTTTTTTACCAAGTTTTTGAGATTAATTGTCGCTGAGATGAGATTGCGACTAGATTTTGAACGTTTTTAATTACGGGAATTAGCCTTCTGGTCTCCACCCCTTTAGAAGCAGTTAGATACATTTATATCGGATTATACACTCGTACACAAATACGGTAAGCTATATAAAACTAGAAAAAAGACAAATTCCACTATTGATTGCTATTGATTATTACTTACTCTAGGTTAGTACGTGTGTTTGTGTGTGTAAGGGTGTGTGCGTGTATTATGGGCGTGTGCGTAAAGAAATATGATACGAAATGTGAAAGGTGATATACTATGTGCCTATATAAACGGTTAAATTCATAAACAAACAAAAAATAAAGTACCTTTTCCAAATCTTTTTCAACTATGTTTATTATTAATTATCCATCAAAATGAGATGACGTAAATGACGATTTACGACTAACGATAACGGTTGGATGAGATACAACAAGCCCACACGCGCACGGACGTAAAAATTCAATCGCGCACTGGATTTCCAACTCTTGGTGTTGAGCCGAGCATTGAGAATCCAACAGAGTGCATCCCAGCGCTTCATAAAAACACACTGCTGGATTTTCAACTCTGGGAAAAACGCGCCCGTGCGAACCTGGTCTTACAGTGGTCAATGCACTAAAAATAAACGTAGTTCAAACATCACAATACGTTTGGATGGCGAACGTAAAATAGACGTGATTTACTATCATATTTATCTACATGTCACCTTTGGACCAGTCGTAATATATTCTGACAGTTTTAGGCTAAAATTCTTCTATATAAAACCCAATGGGTTTTATATAGAATCGGTTTTATTCGTTTGTTCAGCGAATAATAATAGCGGACAGAAATGCGGACGCAGCGAGTTTGAACTCCACCCTGGGACAATGTGTTTTCAAACATACATATGTATAGAAATCACGAGCAAATAACGAATGTTTCAAACTAGGTAAGTATGTTACATACAAAAATAAAATCGTATTTTTTTTTATTATTTGATGAAAAAAAATAGGAATTAAAGAATACTAAACTAACCACCGACTCGTTGAAAGAGTTTGTTTGTTAATAATTAGCTGCGATCCTCGGTTTCATCCGCATAAGTCTCGATCTCGTGACAAAAAGTATTCTATGTCGTTATCCAGGTCATGGTCTACCTATGTGCCAAATTTCATTCAAATCCATTTAGACGTTTTAGCGTAAAAGCGTAACAAACATAATCTGTTTATAAAATTAGTTTATGAAAACAAAGTCGCTCATTAAAAACGACGCAACTAAAAACATCTGAATGTCTAAAATACTGCAAGACTCGCCGTCATTAAACCTACATTACTTAAAAGTGCCTCCAACTCCGAACTCCAAACACTTCTTATTTGCATAAAATGCACAAAAATAATCTAGGTAGAAGGGATTTAAAGCAGCTTTAGAAGCAAAGACGGTGAATCACGTAGGCCTTCCATTTATCATCCGCCAAGAGTTCCAGCGTCTCCCGAAACGTCGCGATAAGAATATCTCCACGGTTTCTTTGTACGGGGCAACGGAATTTGTAAAACAGGCTGATAGCCAGTGCCCATGTACCTATATATAGTACATAGGTATATTCCAAAAGCTATTAGGCCGTTATTTTCGATTATGAATTTTATTAATTAACATAAAAAACAAAAGAATAACATTATCATACACCGTGAAATTTTAATCATCATTTTCCTCTTAAGGGGTCATTGCACATGAGTGCAATGACCCCTTAAGAGGAAATATGAACAACTTTTACTATGGGACCAAACCTGAAATCGTAAAAAAAAAAATCAGCTGTTCCCTACATTTATGTTCGCATAACTCGTCAAAATGTAGGGAACAGCTGATTTTTTTTTATTTATGTGATATATATCTAAGTTATATATTATACTATATTAAACAATAAACCTTCCACAGAAAATGCCCTAAATGATGGTGAAAACCGTATGTAGATACATTCTGTAATTTAGAAGATCTAAGCGGTCACACAGACAGTCAGAAAAAGGGACTTTGTTTTATACTACGTAGGTATATATATACCTACCTATTTAAATATACCTGTATAAAGATTTTAGGTGTATACAGGTGTACCACCGTAGGTAACATTTGTGGGTCTCCATTTCCAGGAAAATTTTGTTGAAACGAATGTTTAAGCAAAAAGATTTCGCAATGTTTTTCCATGAATATAATCCATAAAATTGCATAGAGAACTCTCTCAAATATGTGACATTCGGTGCAATATTTACCTGCCTTGTGAGAGAACATTTTTGTTCAAACATTAACAATTTGTATTTTTGATTTCTGTAAATATTTACCTACATAATATAAGCTAACATTTAAAATAATAATATGTACATTTCGTCCGCATCGCTGTCAACAAGAACAGAGCCCAAAAGGCTGGCAGCATTGGCATGTTGTATGGCGATGCTAATTCTTTGGCCAAGAAATAGGCCAGCCCTCTGGTCACGTGAAGAGTCGACTAACTACTTGGCGATATCTCCAAAACCAAGTGGGCACTCGAACACCATGGGCCTAGTGTTTCAACCCCAAACGCCTCGAACATAACGCCTCGAACATATAACTCCCAATCAGGTTGGAATATTTTCGCTGTTTGAGGTTTTCTGCACCTGCAGCAGCCGCCCCAGCACAGCCCACCGTACTAGGAAGATTTGATGGCGCAACGGTGTCAACACATGTTGCATCCCACACCAAAGATCTGCCTAACTTGTAGGGCATTAATTTGTATAGATTTTGTTGACTTGTGAAGTTTTGTACCTACAACAGTAGGCCAATTCTCGTAATTTAAAACGTTCAAAATCTGGTTGCAGTCTCATCTCAGCGACAATCAAATGTAAAAACTTGTCAAAATGTAGGGAAATTTGAGGCATTTTTGACAGATTGAGACTGAGATCAGACTGTGAACGTTCGTAAAAATTACGAGAATTGCCCCTCTGGTCGTAAGTAACGAAAATTCTTTTATGAGATGACAACGCAAACATGAACTCTGCACGAAATACATGGCACCGGTAAAATGTATGTACCTTTACACTCTAACATAACTTACTAACTTTGAAATACGTGCAAAATTGCACTTTTATTTCTGAAAAAGCGCCCTCAACGCGCTCGCAAAGTATGACAAAAAGGTTTTTATGATGGTTTGGGCAGCGGCAGCGCTTTCACAGGACTGGGACGATGTGCTGACGGTAATTCATACTTTATATGCATAAATTGAAACCTATTAAGTAAGTACTTACACTGGTACACACTGGTAGCGCGATGGGAATGGGACAAGCCGAGCAAATGCATGAAAGAGCATCAAGCAACACACGTCACCATTCTTCGCGATACGCCTCAACCGGTACCCAAACCTTTTCCTGAAAAATGCATCTTGTATTCTACACAAAAAGTTCCATAATCAAACTTCCACGTAAAGCGCATAACGCTTACACTCACTTTCAGATGCAGCTTATACAAGGTGCTGCAAGCTGCAAGTCCATCCGTGGCAGTTAATGCAATGAGTTAGTAGAATGAAGTACTGCGGTGTTAGAAACTTCGTGCGCCCAACTTTTCACTGACTTCAAACAAAGAGGACTTGTAAGTCTTAAGAAACTGTTAATTTTATAAATGGTCATTACTTTCTTCTATTTTATTTAAGTATCTTTTAGATGGGTTTTTCTTTAAATGTAGTAGTTTTTCATGCAACAGCGACCGGACCAGTATTTATTATGGGTCGAATGTCTCACAATAGCATTATAAAATAAGCAAAATATAAAATAAAACCTTTAGAATTCAAAATTATAACCTATTTATAATATAACATCACGCCTATATTCTATGAAGGGTTAGGTGAGATGAGATGAAGTGAGGTGAGGTTAGGTTAGCCCAAATTTCGCCCGTTGGGGCGAGCTTATTGCCATCAACCGGGCACAAATCCAGACTCCGGGCTGCTATTGAGAAGGCCAATTCTCGTTATTTAAAACGCTCAAAATCTAGTCGCAGTCTCATTTCGGCGACAAAGAAATGTCAAAAAGTTGTCAAAATATAGGGAAGTTAGAGGTATTTTTGACAGATTCAGCTGTGAACGTTCTTAAAATTACGAGAATTGCTCCTCTGATTTGAAAACGCAATAACAGTGCACGACCAGAGAATCAAACCCAGGACCTCATGCTCAGCAGTAAGTAGCGCTTGCGAGCACTAGACCAACTGGGCATTGATCTATTTATAACATACACAAATATACCTTCACGTATAATTCGCTGAAGGGTTAGGCAGAGGTGTAACTTAGTACAGACGCCAGCAATCAAGCTACTACAATCTGTCAAATTGCTTTAATAGATTTTCAACTTTATCGCTACAATATAAAGTTCAAAGTTGATTGGGAAAATTTTACAGTTTCGGGTAGGATGGCGTCTGTATAACCACATAACGCATAATTATCACCTTTTTATTTAGCTTAAAATTACCCAAAGAAGTACGATCAGCTTCAGAGAAAAGGAACCCCTCAAGACTTTAAAGATTATCGCCCGAGCGCGCTCGAGCCCGCTGTCGCTCGTCGCTCGAGCGACGGCGGGCGCGTCACGTGGCTCTGGCCTCGAGCAGCTCCCTCCCCCGCTGCCGCGCGCCGCATCCATCTCTGCCCGAGCATCCACCGATCCCACTCAAATATTATTTGCAAGTTTTTAAATAATTATAATATGGTATTTTTTCGGCTTTTTGCCCGAACCGTATCCCAAGAATAACTTAACTTACAAAAAGACACTTTATGTGCGATTGAGGATACGAACCCGCATCACCAGGCGCCAGCCGATCACGTAGACCGCGCCTTATACCACTAGACTATTGAATCAGTTAGCCATCTTAACGAAAATTTGAATAGCTTTACTCCTTTTATCGAACAAGGTTGATAACGGTCTAATCTTCTAGATATTAAGGTTTAAATTTCAACGTCCACCACGTATTATAAATACTAACACCTTACCGTCTTGTTTTACAAAATGCAATTCGTAACTCCTCAATTAACTAAATTATAAGGTTGAAATTTGCATAGATTTCTTGTTTGGTTGAATAGAATGTGCTTGATTCCGATTGTTGCCCTACCTACCGTAATTTTAATTTAGAATTCTTCTTCGCCTTATTTACTAAACTGTGATTGAGGGTATAATTACTTATCAAATCGTTTCGTTTTCGTGTCGATCCGCTTGTGCGTAATTATCTTCGTCGAAATATTATCCGATTTATTAAGTTTTTGAACAGTTGATTATATTAACCGATAGTATTGTTCGATTAATAACTTTTTGAAGGCTGGAATTAAATAAACTGACGACTGAGGGAAACTGACCAGTGATACGCGGACTCTAAAATTGTTGTTCTCTGGGAACAGGAACAAAGCATAAAGAACGAGATATGGGCATAACGGTAAGATTTACGTTATACACATATATGTATTTATTGTTGCAATCATGTTGCATTATTACTGACAAGTTGGATTTTTTTATGTATTCCTAATATTATTATTTTCGTTCCAGAGAAAAACAGTTCGTAGATGGATACAAAGGTATCATGCGACTGGTGATGTGAAATGTGATCGCCAAGGCCCTCGCTCAATAATTGTTTACACTAATGAATCGGGGCGACACCGTAATATTGTGGAAGTTCACTCAGTGACACCCTTCAAAACTACGCGTTCAAGTGTGACTTCAAGAAGTGATAGACAGTGACGGCCATCCTCTCCGTTATTAATAGGCAATTTACTCGGCAGATTTATTGTGTAACTGATCTGATAAAATTACATTGGAACGTATGAGCAAGTGTTAATGATTCCCAATATTTGTGGGATCATTAATTCGTAGTTAATCAAAAATAAACAACCTTTATTATTATCAATCCAGATACTTTTGTTTACAAGTAGTCTTGTAGGTAATGTGTGATGCACCATCTGACCTCACATATTTTTATAATTTCTAATGTTGTGTTAAATAAGGGTTATCAGAAAATGTGATAAAAGAGAAAGATGTATATTGCTATACTTTTATAGTTTAGCATGTTGGTTCTTCCTCTGTAATTCACAGGCACAAATGACAACATTTAATTTTTTAATCTTTTTTTCCGATAAGATCATACAAAGTATAAAAAAATAATGTTTTCACAACTTTAAATGAATAAATATTACCTATTGTAGTTGTTTCTAGAAAAATCTATAAATGAACCGTTATCTAATGTTAAACGTTCTAAACCTCACCCAGGGTATCTATTTTGTGTTTAGTTAATATTCTAAGTAAATAACCCCAATTTAACACACATAGAAAACTGTATATTCAACCGTGAAGTGGATTCCATGAAGTCCTAGAAATGTAATTAGAGAAATAAATGAATATTGTTTATGCAACATGCCTAGATTTTCGTACAAACCTCATACCTACTTCAACATTTGATTTCTTAAATAATAATTAACAAAAATCACATAATAACCTATAAAAGAAACAAAAAAAAAACAAAAAAAGAACTTTTCGTCCGAGGATTTGAACTCGAGACCATCGAATTGTTAAGCCGCTGTCTTAACCACTAGACCAACACGCCATATACAATACGTTACAAAAAACTTAAATGGGTTTAATGTCATTCCCAAAAGGGGTTCCCTTACTTTGAAGCGGACTGTACATTGCTCTTACTTAAATGCAATGTTTCTATAAGAAATGCTGAATGAATGAGATCCGTCCGATGTGCAACAGATCCCACAGGCTGTTACATCACGACACATTCAATCTGTCTCTTTTCCTCTCCTTTTTTTTAGTCACTTTTTTTCCGCACGGGTTTGCCGACCATTTTTCCGTTTTATTTATTGTATCAGCAACTAAATCAACAATAATTTACGCGTTATACAGACGCATGAGCACAGTCAACCCCTTATCTGGGGATTTGTGTGTTTTTAGCAACAGTTACGGGAAAATACACGTATACAAATAGTTTTGTTGGAGGTATGTATCGATACGCTCAAGGGCAAACTCCTTAGGGGACGTTCAGTGTCGGTATAAGCCTTTTCATTACGATAATTTTGAGTGTACACGTAGGGATCGGTAGCAGAAAATTTACTTAGTGGGAAAGGTAGAAAGTAGGTACCTGTTAAGAGCTACAAGGATTGTTTCGTGGCCAAATTGGGGACTAAGGGACTAACCACACTTATTCAGCTCTGTTCAGCTTTTGTCCATAGAAAACAACGATTTTATATGAGATGTTCAACCGCGGAAAGCTGAACGGACTCCATGCAAAATAGTTGTTTTCTATGGACAAGAGCTGAGCTGAGCTGAACAAGCGTGGTTAATCCCTAATGCCACCATCTTGTTCTTTCAATACAATTTCACAAAACAGCACCCTCTGTCAATGTCATTCAAGCGCCAAAAGATGCTTGTACAGCGCGGCCGACGAGAGAATGCGTTCTTGACACCTATCAATTGCATACAAACGAATACATGTTTTAAGAATTTGATCTTTTTTTGCTACTAGAATTGTCACACTGACAGGTGACAGCAGAGCCTTCTCTCGACGACCTGACGTAGTAGTATAAGTAGGTATCTACCTATTATGGATGTTAACAGAATTTTATTTATGGAAAAGCTACCAATTATACTACCGCAGTCTACAAACCATGTCTGTATCTACCTCTATCTCTATCTATCTTTTCTGCGAATTCAAGAATAAAATTGTTAATTTGTTATGAGATTCGGATAAAATACAACAAAACATGACTGGCGATGGCAAATTAGGTTCCTTTACTGGGAAAACTCCGCGAAGTATTGGATGTTTCCGTTACTTCCTATTTGGAAGCCTGATCTCTCTCCGGTCGTGTCAGATTGCCGTCCCATCGGACTATAAGAGTGAGGGAAGAGGGAGTGTACCTGTGTCTGCGCGCACACTTGTGCACTATTAATATCTCCCGCTCCGAAGGCTAGGTCTCCGTTGAGATTGGCCGCCGCGCCGTGGCCGAAATACGGTCTGAAGGACTTTATTTAATTATTTGGAAGAATACCTATACAGGGTGGCATGGACATCGACGCGCATGCAACCTGTTAACATGGATTAAGTAGGTCTTTGATTCTGGACACGCAGGGGGCGTTCAAATATTACAAAGGTTATTTTAAAAAAATGCTGTTCCATACTTTTCGTCCGCATAGGTATTGCACCTGGCGCCTGGTAGGGCCGCAGGAATACGCTGGCTCAACAACCGGTCAAACTGGCGGTGCTTGGAGGAGGCCTATATCCAGCAGTGGGCGTATTTCGGCTGAAATGATAATGATGTGGTATTGCACTTTTTTATGAAACATTTTTGTGAAAACTTCTTTAGCGGCGTTGTACACTTTTTTGTAATGGGTAAAAAATGTTAAACTCGCGTCAGGACATCGCGTCAGGACACGTGACCTGATCGAAAATTCGTAAGACGGATGGAGAGTAGACAGCCGACGCGACGTAGGAGAGGAAGTATCCCCCTCTCTTTCTACGGCGCGGCGAAAATGTATGCCTGCTGTTTCGTTTAGGTGGCGCAGGGCGCTTGCGCGAATATTCGTGTGTGTTTATGTTACAGCGTGCCAGGCGCATCCATGGATGGTGACAGCTGATGGCTCGACCGTCTGTGTAGTGGCCACACTGCTGTGTATTCGTAAAATTCGTGTATATAAAGTGTTTAAAATATGGAAATTGAACAAAGTGCATCTATTAATGATAAATATCAAAAATGCACAACGTTAATATTCAAGTTTTCACTTCTGCCGGCACTCCCGGAGTGCAACCCGTCTTTTTTTTATATCCTACGAAATATTTCCACTCTACATCTAGGATCATAATTATGTTGAATTCATGGTTACAGCTTGCGCGTCAATGTCCCTGCCAGCCTGTACAATAAGTATTCCGTATTATCATACCAACAAGAAACCCTCGTCAAAGTTCTTGGTAGTGAAACATCTCACATAAATGTTGAGGTAATAAAAACTGACATGAATCAACAACGGCGCATTTAAAGTGCTTTGTTGTAACGTTCCGAATTGAAGTTTAACTTTACTCCAACAGCTTCATCTTGTCTAAAATATAAATTATGTTGTACTTTCATAAGACAATATAAATATGTGTTATAAGAAGGAAAACAAACGTAGCAGACGTGACTCACACAATTAAAAAACTAAAGTGGAAGTGGGCAGGTCATGTCATCAGGGGTAAAAATGAAAGATGGGCCAAAGAAGTGACAGAACGGTATCCCAGAGAAGGAAAGAGGAAAAGAGGAAGACCATTTCAAAGATGGGAAGACGACCTGAAAACTACTGCGGGAGGGACGTGGAGGAGAAAAACTTTCGATCGTGCAATGAGTTATGGAAAAATGCTAAAGAGCAAAGCAATCTGGAGATTTCGGATGTCTAAACTCTTAAACAATTAAAAAATAAAATAACTTTATTGTTAAACTAGTTTGTAAGATTGCTAATAAAGGCTATTTGTATAAGAATATTTATTGCTTCATAATAAGTAACTAACTATCTATATACACTAGATACTATAATAAATGACTAAGTTACAATACAAATATATAAAAATAAAAAACAAAGGACACTAATCCGTCGAAGTATTCGTCCGCATCGCTGTCATCCGGAAACGTGCTCAGAAGACTGGCAGCATTGCCACGTTGAATGGCAATGTTAATTCTTTGGCCAAAGAACGACCCCAGCCCTCTGGTCACGTGAAGTATCGACCAGCCGGCGAGAAAGATATATGAATTGAATGTTATATATTAAACTGTTGGATCTTAAAAGCTTTATTGTTAGTCTCTCTCTCTTCGAGCGTGTATACAGTTAGAAGCCTAATTAGACGTACCGATCCTATAGCGTTAATATTAAAATACATTAAATAAAATTATTTAGTTCCGTAGCGATTCTCATTTGCATTTGTAAATATACAACAAAAAGCGCCGAAAAAGGAGTGACGAGGGTCTCGTTCGGAATACTGTAAAAGTGGCAATCAGCTCGGTTTACTGACTTTTCTCAAAAGTGATTTTTTTTTGTTCTCGTCTTTTTATTTTGCACGTTAGCAAACGGTGAAGTGTTTTCGAGTAGTCGGAAGCATTTTGCTGCCGTTTCTAATGCTCTCAAAGCGAACACTGAGGAAATTTTAATTCAATGTACACTTTTGTGACTTTTGACAAAAATGTTTTTTTTTTTTTCTAGAATAATGTTCGCTGCCTAAGATTTTGTTAAAGAAAGTTCGATTTCATTTAAAATATATTATTTATTGCGGCACTCCTTCTAGGGTCATAAATATCGCTGAGTCCGCTCGGAACGTAGGTTACACTTTCTCTACTCTCCTGGCTACATACAAGTTAAGTGCTTCGGTATTGGGAGAGAGAATTAATGTATGTGTTCTGGGGAATACTCGTACATTGTTCACTCTATACATTAACTGGACGACGTTTTACGAGGTCAGCTACGTTTGGCATCACGTTGTGTTTTCAGAATAATTATGGGTGATAATATTTATGCGTGTTGCAGATTTACTGTAAAGTTTTTTTTTCAAACACTACTGCTACGACGTAGCTGATGTGATGACGTCACAGCTACGCCAGTGCTCTGCCGTAGCCGTAGCGCATAAACTACTACGCGTGATTTTTAAGAAATTTGTTTTGCACCGTATGTGTATTTTAGTTCGGGGTTGTTTATTTAGAATAAAACCGGTAGGTTTACGTTCGAACCGATACGAGCCACTCCGTTTTGCGAACCGCAAAATTAACAACAGTTTCTGCGCTTTAAAATACAAAAACATTTTTCAAAAATAATATTTCCACGTAGATTTAGATCCGTTCGTTCATTCAGCATAACTTTTGCCTAATTTGGGGTGTTTCAGCAACACTAATCGTAGCGGGTCGGAGGTGGTCATTATGTCCGAGACAATAGAACAAGAGGGTTGGTCGCCATTCAGACGTACCTAGCCGGTGTAGTCGCATGACAAATGGCCGTGTGTTTCTCTCCGGACATGACTGCTCAAACAATCGGCCCAACAACATTAGATGCGTTAGTACGTGTAGGATATTGTCCTGCAGTGCTCCGGCCTAACTCTATTTTCGTGGGATGTATTTATGTATGAGTCGCAGGATGAACGGTCGTTTACTTATGTCCTGTTCGGTTGTTGTGTAACGATTTAGTGTATCTCGAGAAATAGTTTATAGTATCTGCATATAAATTGAGTTGTCATTAAGCCCGTTTTAACATAAAAAGCTAAGTTAACATAAGATCAAATAATAAAACTGAAAAGAAAGAAAATCAAATAATAAAAGTTAAGAGAGAGAGCTCTAAAAAGATAATGATTTATGAATATGAACATAAGAGTTGTCTCCTCACAATTTGAAGTAGATACTTATTCAATATTTTCTAGTTTTTAGAGAATGTCCTCTGTCAATAGACAGGCATTTGTTAGCTTCTGAACAACAAGTAAACTATTAAGAGGATAGATGGGGAGTCCCCATACATCAATTTTCCTTGTTCAAGCTATTTCACACTGTCAAAGAATGACAGTTATGATTTGAATTTACAGGTAGTTTAAATTGGTAGTCAATTTGCTCAACCTTAATTTCCCTTGACTTTACATTTAAATAATCGGGTTCTAGATATCGTAACAGGTTCAAACCCCACTAGCAATCCCACAATTTTGATTTTGAAGTTCTATCATATAATATTTGAAAAGTAAAAAAAGCATTGTACGTACCCCTTTCAGTCGAGTTGATTCGTAACTATCGAGATTAATTTTTACTACTTAAATTTCTATATTTTTTGCGGGCTCACTAAAGTTTAACATTTTTTTTTTTCTAGACAGGAAAAAAAAAAGTAAATATGTTAAATATGTATAAATATTCCTTCAAAGGTAATTCTTTTGTTAATGTTAAGTCTAGACTTAAATGAATAAATGTCTATGATTCTCTTTCAAAAATAGAAAATCCTTGTTTATACTTTCTAGCCTTTACAGTAATAGGACGCATCGTGTAAAAAAAATAGTGATTGATATGATCGCGAATCGCATCAATGACCAATGTCATTGATGCGATTCGCAGATACTACTACAATGGTGTCCATGGTGGTTGTAATGTCAATCATTACAACCTGCGCATTAGTATG
This sequence comes from Amphipoea oculea, assembly GCA_945859645.1. NCBI lineage: Eukaryota > Metazoa > Arthropoda > Insecta > Lepidoptera > Noctuidae > Amphipoea > Amphipoea oculea. Next base: position 12,962,410 of record OX243876.1, read on the forward strand.
CGCTGATTGTAACACGGCTTCACCTATAGGCCTATATCGTGAAAACTGGAGGTATTAGATCAACTTTGCTAGTAATCCCTAAACTGCTTAACTAAACCGAGCCGCACCGTACTAGGAAATTATCAATTGCCTCAGAGTCAGAAGTACGATGATGGGTATTGAGAGATTGGTTTCCTGCGACTGTGATCATATCAAATATTTGTTCATCAGCAGAAAAATCATTATTATAATAATACAAGTTTTACAAACATCAAGTACAGACACAGATAAGCCACGTCACCGATCTGTTTGAATTTCGAATATTACGCGGCGCGGCGCATGCGGTTACGCGCGTAGCAACTGACGTCACAAGTCACGATACGCTTCCCGCACACTCGACAATTTCACCGCGGCGGGCGTCAACTCGGACGTTTCCGACGTCCGTTTCCGACGTCCGTTCCGTCCGTTATTATTTTTATTACCCCTACATAACTCGTGCACTCACAACATTGTTACAGCATAATTATAATTTCGGAGGTTGTCGTGCTCGTAAAAATGAATGATTTCGATAAAACAATGATTTTGCATATCACCTCAGCCTATTGAAAGCTGAAGTCAATAAATTCATATATTTTTTTGTGTCTACCTACATAATTATAATTCTGCCAATAAAATGTGTTCTATACAAAAGTTGATGGTTACTTAGTAGGTTGACTGGTAGAAAATGCCTCAGGCATTTTTTTTACTTGTGCATAGTTTGAATAAATAAATAACAGTCATTATTTCACCACGTACCTACAACACTGAGGTACTATTTTTGGTATTTGAGTAATTTGTTGAATTCCAATTTGTTTCAAAACTTCGGTGGCGGCCCGCTACTCTCTGCTACAAAACTTTTCGGACGGCATATTTTTTTTTAATTTCGGGAAGAAACTCCACAACTTTCATATTTTTAAAGTTGGCGAGTTCGTAAGTTGAATATTAAATGTTTCGTTTCTTTCTTTTCACTAGATTTCATTTGTAACTTTTTACAATATTGCAATTTGTGTAGAAATTAAAAAAGAAAGTTCTTTACAGATTTAATTTTATAAAATGCAATAGGAATATTCGTGATCAATTTCATATTTTTATTGTATTAACGTCATTCAAAACATAAAATGTTTATGTCTGTCGATTTTATCTACATAAATATGATTGTAATCCAAGAAAAAGTTGTAAGCAATAAAAGAATATTTTCAACATAACGGTTCAACAAGTCAGATAAAAAATCCATTAAAAAAAATCCCGATCAAAGAACAAACATAAAACAATCTCAAGTCGGTGGATTATTCTTATTTAATTTGTTTGTGAGGCGGCTCACAACTGGAGCAGGTACTCGTAGGTACTTAGTTTGAAATCTGTCTAGTATCTCTATCCTTGTTTTTACTACTTTCCATTTCATAATACGACGTGAAAGCTTTTACAATAATGCGAAGGATAATTGTACTCCGCTTTATAATAATGTATCTCGACAAATAGTTTTAAGTTTCTGCATAGAGATTGCATTCTCATAAAGATTTTCACATTCACGTCTGCGAAACAAATGGAATTCAATTTTCGCGTAAACTTGTTTCTGCCGTTTGATATCTTGGTGAAGGGTTTATACAGGAATGCCAAAACAAAAAAGCCTTTGTAAGCTAAAGATAATATGATAAGGCGTTAACCTTTTCACAGGCGGAGCATTTTCACGATAAAACGAAAGTGTTATGTTTATTGATGAGTGAAAAACGGGATTGTGTATTTTTCATTAAATTTTTCTTTTCATCACGCGATTTTATTTTGCATCTGTATAATTCTTAATCTAGTTCAGGTCTAATCGTGCAGCAAAATCATTGGTCTGAATAAATCAGATTTAATAAGACCGATGATTTCGCACGATTTGTTGTACGACAGAAGAGAGAATTCATTTCACATCTCAATAAATCTCAACAACGACCATCGCACTACACTTCACATAATTACATCTTTGATTATTTACTTCACAAATAAAACAGAAGCCAATTTCATAAACACCGCAAAACCTTACATCGGCGTCGCGTGAATAGTTCACGAATGTATTTCGCGACCACGTGTGTTATCATCACGTCGGTGACAAATGTTTACGTTGGTTTAAAGTGTACGGTATTTCAAAAAATCCTTTATAATCTCTGATTTACGCACCCAGCAGGCTGACTGCGGTTGGACAATAAAAAGCAATTTATTTTTTCCACCAGCACTTTTTTCATTAGTAAACAAGAATGACGTGTAAAACAAGCGCTCACTGTGACGAGGGTTCCCGTAAATAACCGAAGGGAAGTAATTATCTGCCTGTGCGTTATGCAGATACGCTTTTTTTTTTTCAAAAAAATGTGTATGACCGTCGTATTGGCTTTGAGAAAACAGATAAAATGTTATGAGAGTTAATTACTTTCCTTTTGATAAATCCTTTGGTGCGCGGTCCTTTACTAAAAAGTGCTACCATTATGCTACCAGCGAATTTTTGTTGGACATTTTGCAGTCATCGAAATCATAAAAAGTAACAATCATTCCAGGGCAGTTTTATAAGTCAGCGACTGAATTTACCGCACAGTGCGCAGTGCACTTTGATGGCAACACTGCTCCCGAGTCTCGTCAACTGCCAAAAGCGAAACTTACTAAATTCTAGATACCAAAATATAAAATATTCAATTTATAGAACTTCCAAAAATACTGGTCAGTTTTACCCGCCACTCTTTGGAACTTTAGTAGGTACAAGAAAAATGTTGAACCGAGGCTATTCGAAAAAATCTGATGAAAAAAGATGTGTCAAAATACTTCTCTGTTCTGTCACAAAAAAAGACAAGGAATTGTAAACTAAATTGCATCACATTTGTTCGATAGCTCTAAAGTATTTGATTCAATGCTTTAAGAATCCTAGACGTAGGTATAAAGGCTGCCAAGCTGAAAAGGGATGGGGCAGGACACGTCAGTCGCATGCAGAGTGACCGCTGGGCAACAGTCTATCCACGGTGGGTGCCCAGGAAGAGGTGGCGAGATGACCTAGATACGTACTGCAAGGATTGGATTGAGGTGGCTCTAGAAAAGGATCCCTGGAAGGGTTTGGTCTAAAAAGAGGACAGTCCAGGCTAAGATTAAAAAAAAATGCTTTTGGAGTAGGTAATTATAACCCAACTCCCAATACCTTACAAATGCCATATATACTCTATTTACACTTGGGGCTAATATATCACATTCAGTTCTTTACGAGTTTATTATAACAAAAATTACCTGGAAAGGAAGTAAATAACGTGAACTCAAACCTTATTGTTCTAATAACCAGGAAGCGTGCAGAGTATGATTACGGATACGTTTATTATGCTGTGCAAAACGTTATTATGCTTTCACGTTATAAGTTATTTTATGGTGTACACTGGAGTTGGATATGTGCCCGACGGAAGCTTCATAAGTGCACGACCAATTTCATTTTTTCTGTTGTTTTTTCTAAAGGATGACCAGCACCCTAATTGCGTAACACACTTTCAATTGGAATCAATCATTTTGAAGCAAATTATCCATTCCTTCATAAGTTCGAAAAAAAATCTGTTCAACACGTAAATAACGCAATGAATGTTGTTGAACTGTCAAAATGAGACCGATTCCGATTGATAATGTGTTACGCAATTGCCCTGCAGATTGGGACTCCTTCATAGAACGAATTTGGGAACCGACGCTAGATGGTACTATGGTAGTCCCTACCAGATACAGCTCGCCATCCGTATTATACGAGCGTATAGCAAATTATGAATGGTAAAAATGAAGTTGGGAAACAGTTTACCAAGGACTAAAATACCGGTAATGTTCTTCTACATCGAAAATCTAAAATCCTCGAAAACCTAATAAGTGAGCGAAAGTGACGCAATTACTTTTTAAAAGCAAAAGCTGAGTGATGGGTATAGTGTGCTTGCGCTCGGAATAAAACGACGTATGTGCCAAAACGAAGTTACTCCTTTTTTAAAGAAATAAATTAATTAAATTTTAAACTACTTTGAGAAACTTTGATATGATAATTCTCTATGTTTTAAAGTAAATTCCATTAAAAATAGATATAACTTTGCATTTTTTTTGTATCGAGAAAAATTCATTGAATCGTGTATTCCGTTTATACGATACTAGGCCAAAAAATTAAAAAAACGTATACCAAAATGTTACATCCCTATTCCACATACTTAACAAGTTACAAGAAATAGAAAAACCGCATTTTTTTCAACATATCACCTACATGATTAATACTCATAAGAAATCTTCAACGATCAGATTGTTCAAGAACGGGTTGGACATTGAACCCCAAACTAGTAGTACTAGTATAGACAATTGCCTGTCTCTTTAGGTTCGCTACTCAATTACTCTATCTCCCATAAGAACTCTCCCCACTACTAGCAACAAACGGACGAAGTCTTATGAAGGCATGTCGGCTAAGTAGGTACCTACTGTCGATGTAAATAAAACAGCATACTTTGCAGCGTCATACAAAACAGTAGGGTAGGCGATCCACTTGAAGACCAGCACGCGATAGCGCATAATAGTGAGCCATACCTAAGCACAGCACGTGCGTGTTAAAGCATCAGTACTGCAAGTAGGTAATGCACTTCATTATTTATTAGTACTGTAATCAAATGTCCCGGAACAGCCAGCGCCGCGTGTACTGACGATAAATTGATCGTTAACTGCTTACCTGATTGTTATTATTGTTTTGACTTGTCTTGGGTTATTCGCTTCTGACACACACAATTTGGCTAAGTGACACACATAGAATCTATATGTATGAATTTCAAAGTCCTGACTGACTGATATATAAACACACAGCCTAAACCACTGGTCCTAAAGACATGAAATTTAGAGGGTGAGTTCTTTGTGAAGAGTAGGTATCCACTAAGAAAGGGTTTTTCAAAATTCTACCCGTAAGAGGGTGAATGGGGGGAGTGTGAAATTTCACGCGGACGAAGTCGCGGACAGAAGCTAATAAGTTATAATGGTTGATAATCATTGATTAATTATTCAAAGGCAAGACTACATTTCCATTATACCGGGTCGTTGTTTTGGTCGCTTCTAGTTCACTCATGAATAAAGCTGAAACGGAAAAATTACTGTATCAAAATGCAACCACGAATTCGAGTATATAAATTGCATCAAACCATTTGACTAGTTGGACGGGTCCGAAACAGCCGGTTTGGCATAATATGAACACTCGTATGCGGTTATTGGTTATTGGCTAAACATCCTGGCATGCTGACAATACGACTTAGGTAAATCGTAGGAATAAAAAATCCGAGTATTTATACTAGCAACAGCAAAATTTTTCAAAGAAAAAATATAAAATCTTAGCATGCATTTCTGCGAAGAACCGTCGCATTTGAGCACGCAATAACACCTGTAGAGTAAAATGTAGGTACAAAATACTAAAAGGGCGTACCGTTTCTGCACACAACAATATTCTCGGGGTATTATGTGTGCAAATATAAAAAGGAGGCCCATTTCGTACCTTCACTGGGCTGCAATATCGGCGTACATATGTTCCATCCCTCACTTCGGACACACGGGAGATCCAAACCATTACATCACGTGCGACACTCATTTATCATTCCAGAAATATCTAAGGGACGTCCCGGCGACGACGTGCGGGGATATACGTGGCATCTTCATTAATAGCACGCCGCAGGTAGGGCGTGGTGCGGGCCGCACTGTGTACATACTCCGCTAATTGAAATCATGGTAATGTGTTTACCTGGATGTAGGCAGATGATGGAGTGATGTGGCGTTACCGTAATACCCTACAAAATATTAAGTATATCAAAATTACAATTTTCTTGATAGTCGATAGCAAAACGGTTGAACAATTCATATATGTGTCTATCCTAATCCTATCTAAATCTAAACTCACATTATAAAGAGAAAATATTTGATTTTTGTATGTTTATTTGTTACGCTTCCACGCTAAAACGACTCAACGGATTTCAATGAAACCCGCATGGATAGATCATGATCTGGAGAAGTACATAGACTACTTTTCATCCTGGATCGTAGACAAAGTCACGGGTAACAACTAGTCTTTCATAATATGATTAAAAGTCTGATATTAATTTTAAATTTAAAGGATTCTGTGTTTTCGCAGATGACTTGTGTGACTGTGTATCGCCCATGGGCACAAAAATTCAAAGGATAAAACAGGTTCAAAATAAAGATAAAAGTCAATTGTCTGGTGTGTTTACCTTTCAGATGTTTTCCCATACTATTTGAGGACAAAATAAATCCAATGTGTATGATTACCAAGTGCGTTTGACAGACGGTCTGCATACATTTAATTGATGAAAAAGATACTAAATGAAAAACAAGGGCGATGCATTGTCGAGTCTTTGTTAGTTTGTTGTCCTTTTATATCATTTTCATATAGCGCTTTGTTTTTTGAGATTTCTTTATCAACAAAGTAAAATAAGTTTTTTTCTAAACTAGTACCTATTATAATAAAGAGAAAAGATTTGATTTTTTATTATGTTTATTTGTTACGCTTTAACGGCTGAACGGATTTTGATGCGATTCGGCACATACCTACCTAAGTAGATCATGACTTAGATAACAGGAAGATTTTTTTATCACCATCCAAATTTTTACGGGGTGGTCTACCCATGAATATGAACAACTTTCACTATGGGACCAACTCTGAAATCACGAAAAAAAAATCAGCTGTTTCATACATTTTGGTCAAGTAGGTATTGAACTTTTGTATGAAACAGCAGATTTTTTTTTTTCGTGATTTCAGAGTTGGTCCCATAGTGAAAGTTGTTCATATTCATTGGTACTCGTAGAACACCCTGTAAAAATTTTGATGGTGATAAAAAAATCTTCCTGTATACATACAGGACATAGGATTATTTTTATCCCTATATTTCCACGAGATCGACACTTAAGCGGGTGAATCCACGGGGCACAGCTAGTATTATAGAAAAAAGTACCTAACCCATTTATTTCAGGCGACACAGGCCCATAGATCCACACACATTTTCATAATATAAAATAAAATAAAATAAAATAATAAACTTGGCACTTCACTTAGATTTTTTAAATTCTTTTATATTTTATTTACTTTGCTCAAATTAGAAAGAATTATAAAACTCTATCGATTCGTATTCTAAAAAATCTCAACCATTTATGCAAAGGTGAGTCAGCTCATCGCAATAACTGACTGTACTAACTTCAATGACGAGATGGATACTTACCACCACAACCTAAGTCGAAACACGACGCAATAAACAAACAAAGACATAATAAACCTAACGCTGAGCAGAATTTATTTTTTGTTTCTCCACAGTGGATAAAAAAATATTTGTCTCCCAAGTCGGTAATTTATCACGTAGGCTTATCAAAGCGTTGAATAAGCGTCATGGATGTGACAACAATAGACCTGCCTGCTGTTGCGTCAAACACCAGATCCTCCACAAAGGTGAAAATTAGTAGACGTCGCTTACAGTACCCGCTTTATGATCTGTTTGAATCTATGCCTCTAATGACATACCAACCTCGTGTATTGGACTGTGTTTCGATGTTGAGTGCTTTATTGACAAAGGTTATCGCTGCAGCTTTGTGTAATGCCTTTCTTTTAACATTGCCGTCGTTCATCTACTTCAATATTGAAATTAGGAAGCTATTGTCTGGTTTTATAATGCCATTCACTGATCATAATCAAGTACTCACAATAAATGAATCGAGCTTCTGTTAACTCGCAAAACCATCAACAAGAACCCAAGGTTTTGTTCAAACTTGTCCAATGAATCAAAACGCCCTCCATCAATCTTTGCAAGTCTAACTGAAATTGAACTTTGAACTTTAATCACGTAACAATATTCTGTGATCAAAAGTCTACTAATGAAATGCAAACGCCCGTTTCTGCCTCGAGTATCAAAAACGTGACTTGCATTTCAGCCAACTAACGTCTCAAAAGCCGATAACGCGGAGACCGTTCCGAAAAAAGTATCCAATCCAGTCGTGCGAGGCAAGAATAATTGAATTAAAACAAAAGAGGGACAACCGAGCCGCATTTATTTAACACTTCGAAGTGAATCCAGTGGCAAATACAAGTGTAGCAAACGGTTTGCGACAAAAACGGAACACAACAAGAGCTTTAGTTAATGTGAATCATATTTCATTTCGCAGGAGGACGGGATTTCCGAGACCTCCCAACACGGAGACATTATATTTTCCATTGTAGGTCTACCTACACTGCATTAAAACGAATGATGTTAATGAAGATATTTTAAATGAAACGTTATTTACGCTCCATGTAATTTTGCGACGTCGTTCAAATGTTTCACGTAGGTTTTTTGCGTCGTCGGTTTGTTCGACTCACATTGATCACGTTTCAGTACTCACGTTTTTATACTGAGATCATGCCTCGATGAGCACTAAGTCCAATAAATGCATATTCAATGGTCTCTCAACAAGCGATCCTTCACCTAACAATGACTCCGTAGACAAATTATGTTTTTTCAATAGGTATGTAAAATTCGACGCCAACAGGAGTGTTCTACGTTTTGCCTTTCTTTGTTCAAAGGGAACATAATCTTAAGAAAAAATTAGATTACAAATGAAATTGCTTGTACAAGTTTAAATTACAGCAATTCGTTCAATTGAAAACATTTATAAAAGTAAGCGCACGCAACACGGGCAGCTGTATAATAGCCTCTCGGTAAGAAAAGTAATGTGAATAAGTTTTTCGCACCTGCTCTCACTCTTGATGTCTTTTTCAGTGTTCCTTAGTGAAATGGCGAGGGCGACTTCAGATATCAATCATTCGTACAAGTAAAATACCATCACATAGCATCGCTCATTTGGAGAAACATCGACGTAACTGCTACTTTTTTTTTTAAGTTTTTGCTTTCCTAACGTAAATACGATTTCTAAGTGCTCATTTTTATTTAACTCATTTTTGGGTAAAAATAGGTTTACGTCGATGTTTCTCCAGATGAGCGACATGTTCTTATAGATTTGAGGGGCAGGTGGCTAGGTGGTAATAACAGCCGCACGGGTCGAACGATCAGATTAAACTCTACGCTTGCCTCGGTCGGTCCGTGGATGGGTAACCATCTTTACGTTCCGAGACCTCCCATGCCTCGGAAAGCATGTCCCGGGTGTCATTCTAGGATCTTTGACCGTCGTTACGGGTCGTTAGAAGCCCGAAAATCTGACAACCAGTCTTCCCAAGAGGTATCGTAATACCCAGTAACTTGGGTGTGGAGGTCAGTTAGGCAGTCGCTCCATGTAAAATACTGGTATTCAGCTGCGTATGGTTAGACTGGAAGCCGACCCCAACATAGTTGGGAAAAGGCTAGGCAGATGACGATGATGAACATGATCTTTTAAAGCTTTATTAAAATTTCAGTATTTCTTGTTTATTTATTGCCAAAGTCGGCCATGATAATTCGCTATAAATATTTTTGGATTCACACAGCGCGCTTACCGTCTGCCTTTCAAAATGTTATATTATAAATTAAATATTTCCCTTCGGGCCAGAATCTACATAATTTAAAGCGAGTATAACCATGTATAATCCTGCTACTTAGTGATCTTCAGAATTAACTGTCAGTCACTGGAGTAAATGTAGCGCATTCAAAATATACAGGCTGAATTTTTGAGACGGGAATTTACGGTATTTTTTGTTGTAGGTTTTAGCATGAGAATGATTTTGGTCTTGATCCGAAATTTTATCGGAAACTGTAATAATACAGACTGTTATTTTTGCAAGTAGGGTACCCTCGATTTTAATTTACAGGCATAAATATTATTCAACTAGCTTCTGCCCGCGAGTTTGCCCGCGCGAAATTTCTTGTTCCCGACCCACCCCGTCGCATTGCATCATCAGCCCACGCTATTACTTCGTTTTCGCTTAGCGTTCTTTCTGACTTTTTTTTTTTCTTTTTGCTAGCTCCTTAGGGTTTAGGGTGATGTTGGCCTATAGCCTTCCTCAAGAATGTGGCTATCAAATGCAAAAAGATTTTTTCAAGTCCGACCAGTAGTTCCAGAGATTAGCGTGTTCAAACAAACAAACTATTCAGCCTCATTATTAGTTTAGATATAGATAAATCCCCTTTACTTTAAAAAAGAACGGAGAACTAGAGATTTTCAAACTAGGAGAATTTATCCCCAATTTTCATAGTTTCAGTTCTTACTCCCACGGTCTTGTTTCAAAAAGTCATCCTGTGTTGCCAATTACTAAATGGCTGGAACTAAAGAACATAAAAGAGCAATAATATTACTATCATAAAGCCGTAGTAAGTGTTCGCTCTTGCTCTGCCATACACGTTAAATTATGGAAATAAAATTGTATTAAATACGCTATTCTTATATATCGTAATAAAAATATTAGGTAAGGATTTATATTATTACTTTTTCACTATCATTCCTCTAATGTAGTGTAAATAGTTACCTGTTACTATAGAAATTATTACATGTTTCATATTTGAATATGTTCGTAATTGGTCTGTTTTCTTGGAAATTAATAGGTAGGCATATCGCCTACACTCTAATATACGTTGCTCACATATTAAAATATATATTTACTAAAACCCATAAACCAATTATAGCAAACCATTCCGCTTAGTATGAAGGGGGTTTTCGTTATTAACTAAATACTAGCAAAATTCCGAAGTACGAATTCAAATGTTTCAGCTGTTACGTAATACGGACAGTTACCAAAATATTTCTTTGCAGGGAGAATTAACGCTGGAAATATAGTGTAGGTACTTAACATCAATCTACTACGAAAGCAGGTGAGCGACCTCGCCGGTCAGTAATAGAGCTGTAAGGCAGCGAATAACCGGAATAATTCGCGTTGTTCTCGCCGCATACATAGCTCGGTAATGTCGTTCCCTAGCGACCGGCAATTTTCCTTTTTTCCGTAATAGTCCGTTATTTGGAAACTTCAACTTCACAATATGGACACACAAATCACTGCCACTACAAATCGTGTTCGGCAGAGGCGAAATCGTTTTGCGTGTGACGTTAATGGGATGGGAGCTATTCTTCACATCACGACTTTATTGGACGATATATCAGCAGTGAGTGTTCGACATCCAGACGGACAAAATACATTATGACCTTTACATTTACTCCACGCGTATTGCCAATTCCAGTATTTGGATAGAGTTCTGAGAGCTCTAAATTAGCCTCCGTGGAGTCTTGCTAAACATTTTAAACCACCACCAGGCTGCATAAACAAATATTAAGAATAAGAAATAGCTATCTACGCTAGCACTTATAATTAAATTGTGTACAATCTTACATCTCCACAAGCATAAATTCAGCGTCTGTTGTCCTTATATCTGAACTTTGCTCAACAGATTTCAAAGTTGCTTGAAGTATTAGTAAAGTCATTTATCAAGCTAACATCAGCGTACCTACCACCATTATATTCCATGCATTTCTACAACAATGATTCTTTCAAGCATTTGGTGAACATGTACAGTCGCCAGCAAAATTGCATGGGTACCTTAGTGTCTATTTTCCCGTGAACGTTTGAATTCAAGTTTTCGAAAATAAACTAGATGGCGTTGGTTTCTTCACAACTATGACTAATTTACGAAACGTAAGTAAGGAGTTAGGAAGAAACGAAGGAATTACAAGGCTAATACATTTATCTAATTATTACATTACAATTACCAGCATACGTAGCTTAAATGATAAAAATAATAATAGAAACCGATAGGAATATATTTATTAAGCTAACGAGTGGGTATTTTAATAATTAATTTAATATTCGAATTGGTAGGTAGTTACTTAGCAACAGGAAAAAAGAGCAGACTCATCGCAGGTAAACAGGCTCGCCTTGTGGGCTCGCAAAAAAAGGCACTATAAAAAATTATAAAGGTTTATTTCTTACAGTTTATTATTCAAATTTAATAGTCAGTTTATTAAATATTATAGGTATAACATTATAATATTATGAAGTTATTGAGGCGATAGCTTAAGTATTCGTTTCCAAAATCGGAAAGAGGATTGAAGCTTATGTAACCTCAATAAAAACAAACAGGAGACCAGGTTATTTTATTACAAAGGTCAAACGGATTAAATGGATACTAAGTAAGTAGGCTAAAAACTACAAAATTGCACAAAAACATATCAAATGGTTAGTAGGCAACATAAAAAACTAAAAACTATGTTGTTTAAACTTAAAGTGTTCATAACTTTTTAAATTATTAAAAATACGTAAGTTATAGTTTATGCACACATAACCAGGTCTCCAGTCAATATAAATAATATTATCAAAGTATAATTTTTTAGCTCGTAGCTACGTAACCACTTGTGTATCGCGTATTATTTCGACGCCACAAACATAAGCGTCCGTGTTCACTGGACTTAAAAGTTTTTTCATCTGTAAAGATGACATTACTCCAATCGAAGTTTATGTGATCCAAAGCGAACTGTAATCTTGCCCTTTTATGGTTTTCCGTGAGCAAGGGTTTCACAGCATGCCTCCGCGGCACAAGTTTTGACGCGGCTCCGTGTCAAAACTTGTGTCAAATAAACCAGCATAGTGGTTCGGCGGCAGAAATCCATTTTCTTCATACTGCCTTATCATGGTTTGATGCTGCAATGTGTTTTATAAGTCGTGGTCTACCAGTTCTTTGATGGTGTTTCAAAGAACCCTCCTCTTCAAATCGTCGTACTCAAAGAACAACTGTTTTTCTCTGCAACAATAAAACAGAAATATATAATACTTACCCAATAATGTATAGTAACAAAAAAATAATGCAGTTTTTAATATAAAAGTGTAAAAATAAAACTACTTACGTTTACACCGGTCTCTGGCTATTTCTGACAAGTTTTTGGCTTGATTATTCAAAGCAATTATTTGAGCTCTTGTAACGAAATCAATATTATAACTCGTGCTCGTTTTGGTAAAATAAGTAATGATCATAAATAAAAACTGAACAAAAGGTACTCGAACGAGGTAATTGAAATGAACTTAGCGAACGATCAATTGAGCTGTCATAAATCTTCGATCTAAGTATTATTCATACCACCCACCAATTATTTATAAATCCATATTTAACCTACCCTCTCAAGTTTGAAAACTAAAACTTAGAAAATCAGATACCTACCTACTTATAAATTGATATTCAATTTTAACATAGTAGGTTAATAATTAGGATCAATAATTCTTTAAAAGAAACTATTATTATTATAAATTGTTTGAATGTTTGAAGAGACAAAAAGAAACTGCAAAAATATTTTATCATATAAAGCAAAGCAACGCCATCTAATAACAGCATAATTCAATTTTGTTAGTCGTTAACTGGTTTTACGCTAGATGGCGTCATTTCTCGCTTCATACGATTTTGTTTCTGTACTACCCATGCACTTTTGCAGCCTACCGTACCTATATATCAATCGGTCGGAAGAAGTAACGAAGCCAGATCGAATCAACATTACCATAGACAACCCTAAATTACCTTCTCCGTTTGTTGAACGTGTAAAAAAGAAGTGATATATCAAACTCCCTAGCAATTCACTAAACACTTCCAATGTTCACGATCTGGTAAGAACAGAACGATAGCAATTTCCTTTGTTCGCTGCATAATCAAATACAAGGCTTAAGTGACGCAGTTTGTCGTTACAACAAATAGCTATCATAAATTTTGATTACACCTATTTAAAGTACGTTTTAAGTGCGATTGTTTCTGCTACTTGAGAACCTGCACTGCAGGCATGAACCTGTTCAATAATATATCAAAATGCTCTTTATTCATCACATAATATGACATAATTCTGTAGTTACAGAATGTCTTTTAGTTCGGTGTGCCTCTTAGCAAAGACCTCTTCTTACTTCTTCCATTGTTTCCTATCTCTCTCTCTCTTTTCTCTGTAAACTTTTATACCTCATCCATCTTTTACATTGTCTTTCTCTGTTCCTATTACCATCTTTGGGATACCATTCTGTCCTATGTAAAATTTCATACATTTATATCTGTAATTCGTATGATGTACAATGTACATAACAAACAGTGTTGCTGGGGAGTTTGTTGCGCCACTTCTTCTTTCCAGCTAAAGCATTAGGAAGCGACGCGATGAAGAGCGCGCGTTTTGGGGGTGTTTCTTATGTAATTTTGACGTTATTTGCTGATTCTCAACCTAGTTTGAATAAATTACTATTCTATCACAACCTCTTGCTTAAAATATATAAATAATAAATCTAACTAAACATTTAAATACCTGGTATCTGTTACGAACAGCGTCAATGGCTACACTCCCAATGGAAGTGTAGTTAACTGAATAAAAAGTAGCCTATGTATGGATTTGAATGAAATTTGGTACAGAATAGCCAGAACACATTCAGTACTAACTTTCATGCAGATTTCATTCAAATCCGTTCAACAGATACGGTCCAATTGAGTCACAAACATACATTCGAAACTAGTCCGGATAATAATATAATTAGTGAATATGTAATTGTATTTCCAGTGCAATGGCAGAAAATCTGTAGTTAATGTCACATTACATTTGAGATTGAATTCCTTAAAAGGCATTTCACATTATAAGACCCATGTAACCATATGTCTCGCCATCTTCTACGGGGTCTGCCGCGACTCCTTTGCCCCGTCGAAGATAGTGGGACGAGCTGGACAAAACAAACGACCAGTAGTCCACTTTAGCCCTCGATCGAAAGGTTTGGAAGTCATGGGGACAGGCCTCAGCCCAGCAGTGGGATGATGTAGGCTAACAGTAATAGTAACCACATGAGCTTAGATTTAGCAAACTACCACGTAACCTCTAGCCATGGTTTTGGGTGTTCAAACTTACTTAGGTTAACAGCTATAATCAGGATACAAAACAAGTGGCTTCGCTAGGAAGCCACGCGAAAGATGACTAAATAATATGTCGCTTGTAATGAAAAGTTGCTTAACCTCTTGTCTGTCGGAACGTAGATCTACGCGAGACACAATGGCTTTTTAATTGTGTCTGTAATTACGACATTCAATGGGTTAAGTGTCGTTCGTAGCACCTACATATACCACCTGTGCCTACCTACCTACATGTTTCCAAAGATCACTAGCCATGTCGGGGGTTCATTACTAGTGTTATTCCTCATTCCCCAAGGGTGCGAACTTACTCGTTGTAAGTTAAGTTCGTTTTCACGAGTTTTCGCTCTCGAACTAACGCCGAACCGTTTGGCTATCGACGCATAATAAACGATTTGATTCATTCTCACTCTGAATTGGTAAAAACCACCTCAAATACCTTCACGAAATAAACCTGTTAATTCGATCTCGGTACATAAAATTCAATTTCAATTAAACTTCAATAAATTACTTTATTAATTTAATTATATCCCCGTAATGACTTGTGATCACTTTGGAGTTGATCATTTATGTTCGTGTCGTACTTTGTAGGCTCATCGGATTAACTACTTATAATAAATAAATAAAACAGCGTGAATTTACTCATTTCGGCAACATGCACTGTGTGTACCATAAAAAGTTTTTTATAAATAAAGAGAGTATTGCAACATTCCTGGAAAAAACGAATGCCAAAAATGGTATTTGAAATTGAACTCAACTACAGCTGAAAACATAAAATTGTTTAGTTTCATACGAGTTTGATGTAATTTTATAATTCCAGCAACCGTGAAAACGAAGTATTCCACTCATAGCACTGATTTCAACCTCACTTGGACGAACCGCACCAGAGCACTTCCACTAACCGCACTGAAACAAAAAATTGTAACGTTTCGGTGGAAC
Source organism: Amphipoea oculea (assembly GCA_945859645.1). Lineage (NCBI taxonomy): Eukaryota > Metazoa > Arthropoda > Insecta > Lepidoptera > Noctuidae > Amphipoea > Amphipoea oculea. The sequence goes on from OX243876.1 coordinate 12,978,171, forward strand.
CCAGAACGGCACCTAAGTCAAATCTTTTTTTAGTGATGGAATGTATTTTTCTGTACAAAGCATCATCAGACAAAACATATCGATACAAATCAGCAGAAGTTAAGTCTTGTACCGGATAATTCCACCTTGTTTACAAAGGAAGGCTGCACAAAACAACTGTACCAACAGTTGTTTTTACAAGCTTATATGTAACTTGACTTTTGTGTGTATGTTAGGGTCAAATCTTGTAAGCTGAATTAAAACCACTTCCTCTTATACTACGGAGTTGAAATTTTACATGCTGGTTTAGTTTTCAAGACAGTGCATTTTTGGTTATTTCATTTCATGCTTTACCAAATCACATAATTTTAATCAATTTGGTTCCCTATTAGCAGTGGACAGATTTATGCTGTAAAACGGTTAAATCCGTTAAAATCACCGCTACCATCTTCAAAACAAAATAAAAATAAGTGAAGTAGGTACCGATATAGATATCTAATATTTAAACGAAAAAAATGAACATTCCACCGCACGTAACCGAATACGTGGTTCGTGAAATTCAGGTAATTCTAAACTAGCCATGAACCGCGGAACGTTGTGCAAAAGTTATCCGGCCCGGTTTCACGGACGATTTAGTCGTGGCTTTATGATGAAATAATTCTTCAGTCCGGCACGGGTTATCAAGTAGTACTTACTTACAATGTACATTTGATTAGCGTCTTATTTGAAGCCCACTCTTTTGTTTCAGGATTATCAATTGTTTCTTTTGAGACACTTTCATTGTTATTTGCTAATAATAAATGACATACCGATTTCTGTTTTTCAGTTGTCAGTAATTTGACTTTCGAAAGAACAAGACAAAGCGTTGTGTAACCATAGAGATGCTATACAACGTTTATTAGTAAGGGGGTTAGTTTTTTACTTACTTACATGTAACACTGTTTTTTTGTACATGTTGTCCTTTTATTTTTTTACATGTAACTTGTTTAAATATTTGTATGCCAGTCCTTGGCGAAACATGTAAGATCATAATTCTATTTATAAGACCTTAATGTACCATGTTTAAAAGCAAATAAATACTATATATTTTATTCTATCGAGATCCGCGATTTCATGGGTTTACCTTTCGTATTTATTTCATGGCATATTCATAATGAGCTCTCTTCGAGTTCGAAATGAATCGGACAAACCCGAAATAATCGTTGAATTAGATTATAAAGTTGATGTAGAAAATAATAACTTCAAATAAAATAGGTAAGCGAAGAGCTGCACTGAATAAAAACCACATGTATTTTGACCTCGCCTTTTCGAAAAGACAATTCAAGTTATGCCAACGCTGCTCCGTTCCCCATTTATAGCGCTCTGCATTTGTTTTTCCACTTCCGAATCGCTTTGGAATCCAATTGGAACCTCGGGTGAATATACGATGTGGTTGTTAGAGGCGTCCTGTCATACACCTACAGTCCGCCCAATAATCGCTTCTATTTTTAACCGACTTCAAAAAAGGAGGTTCTGTATTCGACCCGTATGTATATTTTTATGTCCGCGATTTTCTCAAAAACTAATGTACCAATTTTGATAATTCTTTCACTAATGTGATCTACATAATGTACTTTCAGGAAGGTTTTAGTAGATAATATATTAGGTAATTATTCTTATGTACGAAGTTATATGCATAAATGTACTGCATCTCCGGAATTTCTATGCGAATTTTTATGATTCTTCTAGTCGTTGTCTTCAATTCTTCAATGCACTAGTGTTAATTGTATTTGTATGGGGTAGGTACTGCAGCATTAGTAGTTACTGCATGATGATTATTTTCGCCATTCGTCCTTCTTCAACATTATAATCAACCTCTTTTTGTACTGGCCCTATCAAAAACCTTTATTTTCATAATAATTTTGAAATAATTTCTTTTACGTGACATGAGATTTTTTCCTGGTGACATACTTCACTTGTCTACATACTCTCTGATACGACGTCCGGATTTTTTTTGAGAACCAACACCCAAATTTAATATTGAAATCAACAAATCTTAATTGTATCGTGCATGTCTATTATTTGATTCGGGGTATGTATTTTTTATCTTTTTGGCCTTTCATAGCCTTTCGTCATATTTCAATATAATAATCCCATCCGTTCTGTGCTAAAGGTTTCCCCACTTCTTCGACGGAAGACATATTCCTATTAACTGGATTGAATCCTTTTGACTGGTATGTATAATTGTACGTTTTTTGGGGTTTTATGTGATCTGCTTGCAACTCGGGATTCTTATGGTGATAATTTTTGCCCCAGATAGAAGTCCGAATTTTCTGCAAGCCGATTTGTTCGGCTCCATCCACCCACCTACATACTAACTTTTATCTGCGGCTCCGCGCTGCGCTGCGGACATCCTCTTCATATCTCAGAGGTCAGCAAGTGAGGTATTGGAGCAACTGGCAGAGCTTCTACGTCACCGCGAAGGTTTTGGATAAGATATGGGAGATTTTTAAGTTTTTTTTTTATTTTCCGTAGTAGATTTGGCCTTTTTTTATTCTTAAAATCTGTTAATTTTAAATATTTTAATACCGCGTTATTTCAATCTTTAGTTAAAAGTTAAAGTTACGTCTTCGTTTTACGGATCTGGTTGCAACCGACTCATAATTCGTTACGTAGCATTTAAAACCTAAATTTAAAATATTATGCAATAGTCTCCTATTAAGTATTTAAATGTGACAAGTTTTCATATTTAGTTTTTCTTTTTTTGTACTTTTATATTTTTTTCATATTTGTTTTTTCGATTTTTTTTACATACAAAAATTAAACGTGTTTGTGAGTGAAGTGTCTATGTTTCATTTCGCTACAAAATGGCGCCCGAAGAAAAAGTAAGCACTTTTATTGATTCTAATTACTAAATTATTTTTTTTTTGCTGTCGTGAGGGTGATTGCTCTTTCTGAGCAAATTTAATCTTTCATTTCTGTATTCATGTTTACAGGTACCAGAATAGAGGAATTTTCTCTCGTTCCGTCAAACAAGACTGTTGCCATAGTTACCAGGGATTATGCTGTGATTGACAACGTCTGCTAACCCTTCCATTGCTGATTGATTGCTATATTGTAATGTGCTGTGTTGTGATGCAATATAAAATAATAATAACTTTGTAGAACCTTAAAACATATAAAACGCTTTTATTTCTTCCCTTTAAATACATATATTTTCCTGGGTTTTATTCCACTCCTTAGTTAGAAGTAGTTAGCATCCTGTAGTGTGTGATTGGTGTGTGAATGTTGTAGACTTCGTGACCAAGGTAAGCTTTTTTTTGCACGGCTGATTGCTAGATTCTATTTGTCTTTTTTGATTCTAGCCCAGCTGTACGTTGTCTTTTTTGGTACAGTTGGTCCCCTAGTTTCTATTTGTTTTTGCTTTGAATTCTTAGCCCAGCTGTTCCTGTGAAGTCACGTTGTTGTACCATTCCTATATCAACCATATTACCCGATGCCTAACACTTTCCTATAACGTGGAATGTGACCCGTATATTTGCTGGTTTTTTCTTTACTATAGCAGTTTAAGGTTAGATTATTTTGGTTGCCTAACTGCTTTGGTTTGCAGCCTTGCTTATCGTTTAGTGTTAGTTTGTTAGGGTCTGATTGCTTTTTATTCTCAACAATTTTTTTCTTTTTGCTGATTTTTTGCCGTTCAGTTCCCTATCAGACTAATCACTGAATTTCTAGCTCTTCCTAAGTACACAGACACACTACAGACACCGTAAGTAGTAGTCGTCTTCCTTAGCACATTTGCCTATTTAGTTTTGTTCTGTCCTTTTTGGCATACTATCATGGCAGAGGAAGAGTATTCTATTCGCGAGACGCCGCGACGTATGAGTCCTATTATCTCAAGACCTCCTCCTATACCTCCTAGGCCATCTTGTTCCTCTTCTCCATCAATGGCTCTTTCCCCGAAGAGATCCGAAGATCAACAATTATTTAAAAAACAGTTTTCTCTCATGAAGTGGAGGCTTAGTTATTCTGGCGATTCATGCGTTCGTGAATTTTTCACGAGTCTTGAAGAACATAAAGAAGCAGATGATATTTCCGATGGATACCTCTTAAAACGCTTCCATGAAGTTTTATCAGGAATTGCCCTACAATATTTTAGATCAATTCGTCGACCTGGCTTGACTTATCTCGAGGTTAAGCAGGCCTTTTTGAGTACATTTGGTACGGTTGACTTCGATTTCAAAACAGAGCAAGAGGTCAGAAACCTGAAACAAAAAGCTGATCAATCAGTGAGGGAATTTGTTATTCGCGTATCTTATTTGAACCAAACGCTACGCAAACCTATTGATGAATCTAATCTGTTAGATATCGTAACACATAATATGCATCATAGATATTTCCCCTGTTTATCAATTCATAGATTTACCGATTTCAATACACTAATCGAAACTGTAACTCATTTTGAGAGTTATTTACAAAAATCTGTGAAAACTGTTTCAAGTTTAGTTAGATCATCCCAACCAGGCCCGGTTCTTAACCAAACCCAACCTAGTCGTAACGGTATCCAACTTTGTTCAAATTGTGATCAAACTCAACAATGTTGGAAATGTAATAAAACTGGACATTCCTATCGTTTTTGCCCAGATTTCCCTGGTATATTATGTTTTAAATGCCGTACCCCTGGCTTTATTTCTCGTGATTGCCCTAAGTGTAATCCAAAAAATGTATAACTTGCCGGCGGCACGCCTCTCTCCGTACAGTGTCACCGGTGATTAAATCTAATTCATCAGATAACCGACCTTTTATTGAAATATTATTACGTGATCGGGTGGTTAAGGCTCTTCTTGACTCCGGCGCTCAAATGTCTCTTATTAGTGATAGCTTGATTCAGGATCTTGGTATCCCATTGAAGTCAAATAATTCGCATTCTCGTGTTATTTCTGCTAATAACTCGCCAATCGATATTCTAGGTACTGTTTATCTTCCAGTTAATTTCAATGGTACGACCTTTGACCATGAGTTTTTAGTGGCTCGATGTATGTCTTCTTCAGTTATTTTGGGGATTGAATTTTGGAACAAATTTGGTTTAACTTCAGTTTTTAGTAGGGCTTTCAATAAAAATATTAAAGGTAACATGTTCCTTTCTTCTGTAAATCATTCCCTTTCCCAACCTTCCTGTTTAAGTGAGGTACGTTATATACATCCTCGCAACGTTCTAACACCTGACCAAGAGCAAGGTTTACAACTGGTGATCGATGAGTTTGAGGAAATCTCGTCAGACAAGATTGGTCTTGGTAGGACTACTTGGCTCTCACACAAAATAATTACAACTGGACAGCCAATAAGACAGAGGTTTTACCCTCTTTCTCCTGTTAAGTTAAAGATTCTCAACGAAGAGATAGATAAGATGTTAGAGGTCGGAGTAATTCGTCCCTCCCGTTCTCCGTGGGCTAGTCCGGTGGTAATGGTCACTAAGAAAGATGGTTCTGTTCGCTTCTGCGTCGATAGCAGGAAATTAAACAGCGTTACCATCAGGGATTCTTATCCTCTCCCCCGCATACAGGATATACTTGATAATCTTCGTGGTGCTAGATACATTAGTTCGCTCGATTTTAGAAGTGCTTTTTGGCAGATCCCTCTTGCGGATAAAGAGAGTTGTGAAAAGACAGCTTTTATAGTCCCTCAACGTGGTTTATTTGAATTTGTTAGGATGCCATTTGGTCTCACTAATGCGGCATCTGAGATGCAACGTCTTACAGATATGATTGTTAATTTCGAATTTACCTCAACTAGTGATGACTGCGTCTTTGGTTATGTTGACGATTTAATTTTGATTTCTAAAGACTTTAATAGTCATCTCGCTCTCCTCAGAAAGGTTCGAAACCGCCTCAAAGAAGCTGGTTTGTCAATTAACTTAAACAAATGTGAGTTCTGTAAGAGTGAATTAAAGTATTTGGGGTACATTGTAAACGAAAAGGGTCTACAGACTGATTCTAGTAAACTCGATGCTATAAGGGATTATCCTACTCCGACCACCGCAAAGTCTCTGCGCGGTTTCATCGGTATGTGTTCCTATTATAGACGTTTCGTTGAAGGTTTTTCTTCTATAATTTCTCCACTCACTTCCCTTTTAGGAAAAAGGAAAGGTCGTGATCCTATCAGTTGGGGTGACGACGCCGAGCATGCTTTTATTAAACTGAAGGAGGCGCTAATGAACACACCTGTAATGGCTTGTCCTGATTTCTCTAAGCCGTTCATTTTACAGTGTGATGCTTCAGCTGTAGGTCTTGGTTCGGTACTTTCACAAAATATTGATAATATTGAGCATCCTATTGCTTATTACTCTCGGCTTTTTTCCAAAGCAGAACGCAATTATAGTACCACCGAACGTGAACTTTTGGCTGTTCTTGACTCTATTAAGCATTTCCGTTGTTATTTAGATGGAATAAAGTTTACTGTTATAACTGATCATATGGCTTTAAAATGGCTTCTTACTTTAAATAATCCCTCTGGTCGTTTAGCTAGATGGGCTACTGTTATTTCTCAATATACCTTTGACATCGTTCACCGCAAAGGTTCACAACACGTCGTTCCAGATGCACTATCTAGGGTATATGCAAGTCCTATTTCTTTCGATCAAGGTCCAGAGCATACCACCGATAGATGGTATAAAAAGGTTTATTTAGGGGCACGTGATTCACCCCAAATGTTTCCTGCTTACGCTATACAGAACGGTGTACTTTTAAGACGCATGCCTATCACCAGTCCCTTATCTTCAGATCCATGGCGTGTAGTATTACCGGCAGAGAAGGTTCCACTCGCTATTTGGGAGGTACACAATAGTTTCCCATCTATTCATCCTGGCGTTACCAAGTCTTATCTTAAGTTAAAAGAGACCTTCTACTGGCCGAACATGTTTCGTGACGTGACAGAGACCTTAAAGCTATGTGAGGTGTGCAAAGCTTATAAAATAGCGAATACTCAACCTCGTGGTCAGATGAGCTATCCGAAGGATGTTTCCATGCCTCTACAGGCAATCTCTATCGATGTCATTGGTCCTTTGCCCGTTGCTTACTATGGTTATAAGTATATTCTATCTATGGTTGACGTTTTCTCAAAGTACGTTTGGCTTATACCCCTTAAGAAAGTTAATGCTTGTTCTGTTATTAAAGCTCTAGAGTCGGAAATATTTTTCAATTTCGGAGTTCCGCGTAGTATCCTCTGCGATAACGCAACTGTTTTTCGCAGTAATCAGTTTTTAAACTTTCTTAGATCATTTCACATCGAATCACCGACCTATACTCCCTATTATACTCCTCAGGCAAATACTGTCGAGCGTTATAATCAAAGCGTGGTTACATGTTTAGGTATCTTGGTTGGTGAGAATCAAAGAAATTGGTCTAAAATGTTGCATAAAGTTAAACTTTATCTCAACTCTTGTATTAATTTAGCTACAGGTTTCTCACCGAACTTCCTTATGTTTGGTAGAGAAGTTCTCATGGTTCCTACTCGTGCTAATAGTCAGACTCAAAGCGTAAATTTAGCTGAGAGTCGGGCCCAGCACGCATCGAACTTATCGTCCTTAACAGAGGTTTATGCGAAAGTTGCTGATAATCTTTCTATGGCTTTCCTCCGTAATTCACGAGCTTATAATATGCATCGTTCAGCCGTCACGCTGAATGTTGGTGATACTGTATGGAGAAGGAATTTTTCCAGATCTTCAGGCGATGATTATTTTTCGGGAAAGCTAGCTCCTCGTTTTATTAAATGCCGTGTGACTAGGGTTATTTCTAGGACCACTTATGAACTTCATGATATTGATTCTGTCCACTCTGGAAGATATCATATCAAAGATATTCTTAAATAATTTCTTGGCAATTTCTAAACTCGTAATCTCGTTAACTTATTCCCATTCGGAATGTTATGTTTACGTTTAGTTTGACCCCTTTAAATTAAATTCCCTTTATATTTACTTAAATAAATAAGCTCATTCATAATTACTAGTTTCAAAAAACGTTAACAGCGACATCTAGTTTTTCCTGAGCGAAACAATTTGTTAGCTACTGCAGCATTAGTAGTTACTGCATGATGATTATTTTCGCCATTCGTCCTTCTTCAACATTATAATCAACCTCTTTTTGTACTGGCCCTATCAAAAACCTTTATTTTCATAATAATTTTGAAATAATTTCTTTTACGTGTCATGAGTTTTTTTTTTTTCCTGGTGACATACTTCACTTGTCTACATACTCTCTGATACGACGTCCGGATTTTTTTGAGAACCAACGCCCAAATTTAATATTGAAATCAACAAATCTTAATTGGATCGTGCATGTCTATTATTTGATTCGGGGTATGTATTTTTTTTTATCTTTTTGGCCTTTCATAGCCTTTCGTCATATTTCAATATAATAATCCCATCCGTTCTGTGCTAAAGGTTTCCCCACTTCTTCGACGGAAGACTACATATATTCCTATTGACTGGATTGAATCCTTTTGACTGGTATGTATAATTGTACGTTTTTTGGGGTTTTATGTGATCTGCTTGCAACTCGGGATTCTTATGGTGATAATTTTTGCCCCAGATAGAAGTCCGAATTTTCTGCAAGCCGATTTGTTCGGCTCCATCCACCCACCTACATACTAACTTTTATCTGCGGCTCCGCGCTGCGCTGCGGACATCCTCTTCATATCTCAGAGGTCAGCAAGTGAGGTATTGGAGCAACTGGCAGAGCTTCTACGTCACCGCGAAGGTTTTGGATAAGATATGGGAGATTTTTAAGTTTTTTTATTTTCCGTAGTAGATTTGGCCTTTTTTTATTCTTAAAATCTGTTAATTTTAAATATTTTAATACCGCGTTATTTCAATCTTTAGTTAAAAGTTAAAGTTACGTCTTCGTTTTACGGATCTGGTTGCAACCGACTCATAATTCGTTACGTAGCATTTAAAACCTAAATTTAAAATATTATGCAATAGTTTCCTATTAAGTATTTAAATGTGACAAGTTTTCATATTTAGTTTTTCTTTTTTTGTACTTTTATATTTTTTCATATTTGTTTTTTCGATTTTTTTTACATACAAAAATTAAACGTGTTTGTGAGTGAAGTGTCTATGTTTCATTTCGCTACAAAATGGCGCCCGAAGTAAAAGTAAGCACTTTTATTGATTCTAATTACTAAATTATCTTTTTTTTTGCTGTCGTGAGGGTGATTGCTCTTTCTGAGCAAATTTAATCTTTAATTTCTGTATTCATGTTTACAGGTACCAGAATAGAGGAATTTTTTCTCGTTCCGTCAAACAAGACTGTTGCCATAGTTACCAGGGAATATGCTGTGATTGACAACGTCTGCTAACCCTTCCATTGCTGATTGATTGCTTTACTGTAATGTGCTGTGTTGTGATGCAATATAAAATAATAATAACTTTGTAGAACCTTAAAACATATAAAACGCTTTTATTTCTTCCCTTTAAATACATATTTTTTCCTGGGTTTTATTCCACTCCTTAGTTAGAAGTATGTAGTTAGCATCCTGTAGTGTGTGATTGGTGTGTGAATGTTGTAGACTTCGAGGCTAAGGTAAGCTTTTTTTGCACGGCTGATTGCTAGATTCTATTTTTCTTTTTTTGATTCTAGCCCAGCTGTACGTTGTCTTTGGTGCAGTTGGTTTCCTAGTTTCTATTTGTTTTTGCTTTGATTCTAGCCCAGCTGTTCGTTGTCTTTGGGGCAGTTGGTTTCCTAGTTTCTATTTGTTTTTGCTTTGATTCTAGCCCAGCTGTTCGTTGTCTTTGGGGCAGTTGGTTTCCTAGTTTCTATCTGTTTTTTTTTTCTTTGAATTCTTAGTCCAGCCGTTCCTGTGATGTCACGTTGTCGTACCATTCCTATATCAGCCATAGTACACGATACCTAACACTTTCCTATAACGTGGGATTCTGGTGTGACCCATATATTTGCTGTTTTTTGCTTTACTATGGCAGTTGAAGGTTAGATTTTTTTTTGGTTGCCTGACTGCCTAGGTTTGCTTTTGATCATTATTTCAGCCTTGCTATTCGTTTAGTGTTGGTTTGTTAGGGTCTGATGGCTTTTTATTCTCAACATTTTTTTTCCTCTTTGCTGATTTTTTGGCGTTCAGTTCCCTAACAGACTATTCACTAAATTTCTAACTCTTTCTTAAAACATTCATACTAGCATATTTGCCTATTTAATTTTGGTTTTGTCTTTATTGCATCCTAACATAGCAGATGAAGGTTATTCCTATCTCTATACATTAAAAACTTTTTAAAACATTTACTTTCTAAAATCGGTCTTTGGTCATGTTTTCATTTTGCAAAATGCTTTCTAACTCTATAACCCGTGGATCGATTTACTTAATTCAAACGTGAATATTCGTTTTAAACGTTATCCTCTCATATGACACTAAAATCACGCAAATATTTCTATGAACAAAAAACCTCGTTTTCAAGTTACGTAATTATCCCATCATTTTTATTAGGTAATTTATTTTCTCAAAATGTCTACTTTGATTATTCCTATCAGATTCTAATACGAAAGACTAAATAAAACCATCCTTATTTTGAGTCTAATCCCTTTTTTTAACCGACTTCGAAGAAGGAGGTTCTGATTTTTTTAATTTTCGATTTCCTTTATCTATTCTCATTGACAACGATAGGGAAGCCCTTATGTGTCCCTACCCGTGCGTATGGTCAGACTCTAAGCGTCAATTTAGCTGAAAGTCGGGCTCAAACACGCGTAGAATCATTCTTCCCTTGTCGAGGTTTATGCGAAAGTTGCTGATAATCTTTCTATGGCTTTCCTCCGTAATTCACGAGCTTATAATATGCATCGTTCAGCCGTCACGCTGAATGTTGGTGATACTGTATGGAGAAGGAATTTTTCCAGATCTTCAGGCGATGATTATTTTTCGGGAAAGCTAGCTCCTCGTTTTATTAAATGCCGTGTGACTAGGGTTATTTCTAGGACCACTTATGAACTTCATGATATTGATTCTGTCCACTCTGGAAGATATCATATCAAAGATATTCTTAAATAATTTCTTGGCAATTTCTAAACTCGTAATCTCGTTAACTTATTCCCATTCGGAATGTTATGTTTACGTTTAGTTTGACCCCTTTAAATTAAATTCCCTTTATATTTACTTAAATAAATAAACTCATTCATAATTACTAGTTTCAAAAAACGTTAACAGCGACATCTAGTTTTTCCTGAGCGAAACAATTTGTTAGCTACCTTTTCTTATGTGTCAATGCTTTATAGTTCAGGCTACGCCCGTAGATGTCATTACATGCACATGTCATGTTGTGACGTCTGACATAATAGCTCTAGTGTTGGGAAACGGTCGATTAACACTTATCGATAGTTGTACTTTAGTGTCGGGACACTGTCGACGTATTTTTATCGATAACATCACAATAATATATGGTTTAAAATATTATTTTTTTCCTTTCTGTTGATCGTTATAATTATCGATGACTCTTTTCTATTTATAAAAATCATGCGTAAGTTTCTTATTATTTTTTAAAGTTCTGTCTTTGACTAAAAGCCTTTGTTTGGCTTAAGTCCTTTGGTTGTTTTATGTCGTTTCTTTCATTATTTTAAGTCTTCTCTTTCGTCGTCTTTGTTCTTTATTTAACTTTTGCTCTTTAATTATATTTCTTTGAGGTTCCTCCTTTTTTACTTAGGTCTTAAGTCTTGGATAATAAGTTAGTTAGTCTTATTAGTTTCTAGTTTTCTTGTTATTTCCTAGATTTTAGTCGACGCGTCTGGAGTTCGCACTGATAACGTTTAGATTGAAGTCCGGATTTCGCATTTATTCAGTATCTGCTGCACTTCGATGTCGTTCATTTAGGTTTAATTTCGATTACTTATCATTTGGACTTATTGTTTAGGCTAAGTTAGGTTAATTTTTATTGGGTTCTTACTCATCGATTATATTTAAATTTTTTCTCTTCTCTCACTTACCTATATTTTTTTTTTTTTTTTTTTTTTTTTTTCTTTTGGAAAGGAGGTACTGCAGCATTAGTAGTTACTGCATGATGATTATTTTCGCCATTCGTCCTTCTTCAACATTATAATCAACCTCTTTTTGTACTGGCCCTATCAAAAACCTTTATTTTCATAATAATTTTGAAATAATTTCTTTTACGTGTCATGAGTTTTTTTTTTTTCCTGGTGACATACTTCACTTGTCTACATACTCTCTGATACGACGTCCGGATTTTTTTGAGAACCAACGCCCAAATTTAATATTGAAATCAACAAATCTTAATTGGATCGTGCATGTCTATTATTTGATTCGGGGTATGTATTTTTTTTTATCTTTTTGGCCTTTCATAGCCTTTCGTCATATTTCAATATAATAATCCCATCCGTTCTGTGCTAAAGGTTTCCCCACTTCTTCGACGGAAGACTACATATATTCCTATTGACTGGATTGAATCCTTTTGACTGGTATGTATAATTGTACGTTTTTTGGGGTTTTATGTGATCTGCTTGCAACTCGGGATTCTTATGGTGATAATTTTTGCCCCAGATAGAAGTCCGAATTTTCTGCAAGCCGATTTGTTCGGCTCCATCCACCCACCTACATACTAACTTTTATCTGCGGCTCCGCGCTGCGCTGCGGACATCCTCTTCATATCTCAGAGGTCAGCAAGTGAGGTATTGGAGCAACTGGCAGAGCTTCTACGTCACCGCGAAGGTTTTGGATAAGATATGGGAGATTTTTAAGTTTTTTTATTTTCCGTAGTAGATTTGGCCTTTTTTTATTCTTAAAATCTGTTAATTTTAAATATTTTAATACCGCGTTATTTCAATCTTTAGTTAAAAGTTAAAGTTACGTCTTCGTTTTACGGATCTGGTTGCAACCGACTCATAATTCGTTACGTAGCATTTAAAACCTAAATTTAAAATATTATGCAATAGTTTCCTATTAAGTATTTAAATGTGACAAGTTTTCATATTTAGTTTTTCTTTTTTTGTACTTTTATATTTTTTCATATTTGTTTTTTCGATTTTTTTTACATACAAAAATTAAACGTGTTTGTGAGTGAAGTGTCTATGTTTCATTTCGCTACACTACCTTTTCTTATGTGTCAATGCTTTATAGTTCAGGCTACGCCCGTAGATGTCATTACATGCACATGTCATGTTGTGACGTCTGACATAATAGCTCTAGTGTTGGGAAACGGTCGATTAACACTTATCGATAGTTGTTCTTTAGTGTCGGGACACTGTCGACCTATTTTTGTCGATAACATCACAATAATATATTGTTTAAAATATTATTTCTTTTCCTTTCTGTTAATCGTTATAATTATCGATGACTTTTCTTTTTATAAGAAACATGCATAAGTTTCTTATTTTTTTTTAAAGTTCTGTCTTTGACTAAAAGTCTTTGTGTGGCTTAAGTCCTTTGGTTGTTTTATGTCGTTTCTTTCATTATTTTAAGTCTTCTCTTTCGTCGTCTTTGTTCATTATTTAACTTTTGCTCTTTAATTATATTTCTTTGAGGTTCCTCCTTTTTTACTTAGGTCTTAAGTCTTAGATAATAAGTTAGTTTAGTTTCTAGTTTTCTTGTTATTTCCTAGATTTTAGTCGACGCGTCTGGAGTTCGCACTGATAACGTTTAGATTGAAGTCCGGATTTCGCATTTATTCAGTATCTGCTGCACTTCGATGTCGTTCATTTAGGTTTAATTTCGATTACTTATCATTTGGACTTATTGTTTAGGTTAAGTTAGGTTAATTTTTATTGGGTTCTTACTCATCGATTATATTTTTATTTTTTCTCTTCTCTTCCTTACCTATATTTTTTTTTTTTTTTTTTTTTTTTCTTGGAAAGGAGGTACTGCAGCATTAGTAGTTACTGCATGATGATTATTTTCGCCATTCGTCCTTCTTCAACATTATAATCAACCTCTTTTTGTACTGGCCCTATCAAAAACCTTTATTTTCATAATAATTTTGAAATAATTTCTTTTACGTGACATGAGATTTTTTCCTGGTGACATACTTCACTTGTCTACATACTCTCTGATACGACGTCCGGATTTTTTTTGAGAACCAACACCCAAATTTAATATTGAAATCAACAAATCTTAATTGTATCGTGCATGTCTATTATTTGATTCGGGGTATGTATTTTTTATCTTTTTGGCCTTTCATAGCCTTTCGTCATATTTCAATATAATAATCCCATCCGTTCTGTGCTAAAGGTTTCCCCACTTCTTCGACGGAAGACATATTCCTATTAACTGGATTGAATCCTTTTGACTGGTATGTATAATTGTACGTTTTTTGGGGTTTTATGTGATCTGCTTGCAACTCGGGATTCTTATGGTGATAATTTTTGCCCCAGATAGAAGTCCGAATTTTCTGCAAGCCGATTTGTTCGGCTCCATCCACCCACCTACATACTGTAGCGAAATGAAACATTGACACTTCACTCACAAACACGTTTAATTTTTGTATGTAAAAAAATCGAAAAAACAAATATGAAAAAATATAAAAGTACAAAAAAAGAAAAACTAAATATGAAAACTTGTCACATTTAAATACTTAATAGGAAACTATTGCATAATATTTTAAATTTAGGTTTTAAATGCTACGTAACGAATTATGAGTCGGTTGCAACCAGATCCGTAAAACGAAGACGTAACTTTAACTTTTAACTAAAGATTGAAATAACGCGGTATTAAAATATTTAAAATTAACAGATTTTAAGAATAAAAAAAGGCCAAATCTACTACGGAAAATAAAAAAAACTTAAAAATCTCCCATATCTTATCCAAAACCTTCGCGGTGACGTAGAAGCTCTGCCAGTTGCTCCAATACCTCACTTGCTGACCTCTGAGATATGAAGAGGATGTCCGCAGCGCAGCGCGGAGCCGCAGATAAAAGTTAGTATGTAGGTGGGTGGATGGAGCCGAACAAATCGGCTTGCAGAAAATTCGGACTTCTATCAGTCAAAAGGATTCAATCCAGTCAATAGGAATATATGTAGTCTTCCGTCGAAGAAGTGGGGAAACCCCGAATCAAATAATAGACATGCACGATCCAATTAAGATTTGTTGATTTCAATATTAAATTTGGGCGTTGGTTCTCAAAAAAATCCGGACGTCGTATCAGAGAGTATGTAGACAAGTGAAGTATGTCACCAGGAAAAAAACCTCATGACACGTAAAAGAAATTATTTCAAAATTATTATGAAAATAAAGGTTTTTGATAGGGCCAGTACAAAAAGAGGTTGATTATAATGTTGAAGAAGGACGAATGGCGAAAATAATCATCATGCAGTAACTACTAATGCTGCAATACTAACTTTTATCTGCGGCTCCGCGCTGCGCTGCGGACATCCTCTTCATATCTCAGAGGTCAGCAAGTGAGGTATTGGAGCAACTTTTTTTTTTATTTTCCGTAGTAGATTTGGCCTTTTTTTATTCTTAAAATCTGTTAATTTTAAATATTTTAATACCGCGTTATTTCAATCTTTAGTTAAAAGTTAAAGTTACGTCTTCGTTTTACGGATCTGGTTGCAACCGACTCATAATTCGTTACGTAGCATTTAAAACCTAAATTTAAAATATTATGCAATAGTCTCCTATTAAGTATTTAAATGTGACAAGTTTTCATATTTAGTTTTTCTTTTTTTGTACTTTTATATTTTTTTCATATTTGTTTTTTCGATTTTTTTTACATACAAAAATTAAACGTGTTTGTGAGTGAAGTGTCTATGTTTCATTTCGCTACAGTATGTACAACTAAAAAGTGAAAAATAAAAACTTTTTTACAAAAAAAACAATCGACACCGAATTCCAAAATTAAAGTTATTTATTAGGTACTTTGTAGTATTTTTTTGAAGTCGGTTGTTTACACATATGTACATACATACACATGACATCACGTCTCCAATCTCCGAAGGGTTAGGCAGATGTGTTCGTATAAGTACGCACACCCACATTTTGACCGTTATGTATAAGTCCCATGTAATAGAGGGCGAGTCTATTATCATCAACCAGCCACAATATCAGACTCCGGGCTTCTACTGAGAAATCCCTGACGGGAACACCCAACAACACTTTTAATAAATAATAAAGCTTTCATAGATCTCAGTACCAAAAGTATAAATTGAACGTAAATGTGTCGTTACTGCAGCAAGTTAGTAAACGAGATATACGTACGGGAGTTCAGTAAAGTGCAAAGTTTGCTATCATATCGCCCACGAGAAATGGGTACAGTATAATAGTATTGCCAGTTGCTCCTTACTGTTTGTAGGAGACGAGAAGCAACTATGCCATTCATTTTAGTCCCTAGTTATTGTTGAAACGGGGGTAGTTTAGGTATCTACCTATTATATATGTATAAGAAATTTTATAAAGGAACAGCCATTCCGTACAAATTCAGTGACCCGATTACCAAAATTAGGTTCGTATTAAGTAAAAAAATCACGAACTACCAATATAATTCATTCTACTCACAAAAGCAAGCGGAGCGGTCACGAGGAGAATGGGGCATCCCTAACAGTGGCCCTCGGAAATAACCGCAAAGGTTATCAAATTGGCAGTAGTGGACGCATTGAATGCCTAGGGCCACGCGCACATGAACGATTCCGCCGATCCTCCCCGCCGACCGTAATGGGCTATGCATGAGTAACCGCAAAATCGCATAGCCCCACTAATATGAGCAAATCTGGACGTTCCACATATTATTTATGTAAATGTATTAGATGACAGAATGTAATTCTGATGTACATACATATGAGCGAACGCAGGCAAGCCAGGCGTGTTGGAAACAAAGTGTTTTAATATTCAAAGAACATATGTTTTACTCTTACATTGATGCTAAGTAAGCAATCTGGTTCCACGTGAAACAATGTTAAGAAATCGTTAACTCTACAAGGGCTAAAGATTGAAGTTATGCGAACATTTTATATTGCAGAGTAAAAATCACTTTTTAAAAGTAATAAAACCGTAAAGTACATCACTATTACGCAGAATTTTACAGCACTATCTACTTTTAAATGAAAACGAATTGCGTTTTTTCATTTCTACATATTACCATTTCAAAACATAAACTCATAGAATAATACGTATTAAAATCAGTTTGTTCTCACGAACAAAGTTGGCGCACGCACGAAAACGGAAAATTATGAATAACTCTGCATCACCTAAAAAAGTTACGACAAACTGCATCTCGCGTTCGCGATTTTACCCAAGCAAAGAGCAAGCGACAAAATGAATAAAAGGAGAACAGTTTTTCTTCGCAAAATGTGACAAAGAGGTGGTGCGGGATTTCTCTACGTGGAGTTATTGTCTGTGACGCAAAGTCGTCGTGACAAATAGTGCTGCGTTTTGCAACATTTTTAACTAAGAGTTAATGCCTCCGCCAAGAGTTTATTTTAGCTTAAGGGACGGAGGATAGTCATAGTGCTATAAACCTTTATTATCATTTCTCTAGTGCTAGACGCGTTATAATTTTCTTGTTTTATTTTTCCAACCATAAATCATAGAATATTTACCCGTAAAGAGGTTCTTCAAATAAGAACTAGCATAATCAGCCTATAATGTTCCCACTGCTGGGACACACGCCTTCTTTCTTTGAGAGGGAATGGGATATACCACGCCGCCGGCGCCGGCCTAGTGCGGGTTGTTAGATGTCACATGTCTTCGATTTTTGGGTTCTAGGACATGCCGGTTTTCTCACAATGTTTTCCTTCACCGTTTTAAGAGCAGTGGTCATGAAATTATTTGTTGAAAGTAAAGTGCCTGCCTGCGTTTGTACTCACGACCTATAGCTGGTAAGTCGGGGCCGTTACCACTAGGCGAACATTTCTCTTAATAAGAGCTGAAATCATGTCACAGCTGATCACAAAATGTATATCTTTATTACAGCACGTTTGAATGTCCTTTCATAATTACTTGCCTTGATCTAGCAAGGGAATTGAAGTACATAGGTACGTTATGCGTGAAGCATTCGACTGATATTCACAGGAACAGAACATATCGGTTTATCTCAATAACGAGCAGATCATCTAGGATAACAGCTGTGTCTGTGTGTGTTAACTATCCATCGCTATTCATTGGTCTGGACTACTTCAGACTTCGATATCTCAAGTTCGATTACCACATCGGGCAAAATGTGGAACTTAGTTCGAGGTTTTCGGTGGTAAAACTCTCAGTTATGGCCCAGGATTGGAAATGTGCCCGATAAATGATGATAGACTAACGCCCACATATGGGAAGTCTCGCAAATCTGTACCAAAATTTCCTTTCAGATTTTCCCCGGCGGGAATGATAAACGTGACAGAAATATTTTTTAGTTTTCTTTCATTTTATTTGGAAAAACAAACAATCGTACATTGTATATTACATTGATACACCGTCTACTATAATTAAACGCACAATCCACTACGTCTACACATGGTACTAGTTTATGTTAGAGACAGTTTTGTTAAAATTAAATAAAATCAATATTTAACAACAATACAATGTTTTCGTTATCTTAAATTCCAATAGTTAATACATAGGTCTACTTAAAAAATAATTTAAAATTTTGAGCAAGGAGCTTAATAATTTATTTTTTAAATTCATATTTAGATAGGGCAAATACATCGATATCGTTAAAATTATTATTGGCCACATTGGCCTTCTTAAAGCCCACAATCGTAGTAGACCGGGAAAAATAGAAAGAGGGAAGGGAGGCTTTTGCCCTGCAGTGGGACAAAACCGGCTTATAATAATATTTTTTTAAATATAAAAAAATTATCTTGAACCAATCTCTGGAGCGGTGCTCTTTCTCCTGCATTTGTACGACAGAGAGTTGTAGCAAACAATGGATAAGAGCGTGCCTCTGGTCTCATTACTGTTCTAGGTAGAATATAGCATATTTTATTTATCAATTCAAAGCAATCACACATTATGTACAAAGTCCATGGAGCATTATTCCTTGGAGCAACAAGCGTCTAGAGCGTAATGTTAATAGTCTAAACTTATTCAAATCGTTTTTATAAGATAAACGTTCGATGCTACATTTGTACTGCATTGTACTAAGGAACTTACGCCGTCTCATATTTAATATAATAGGAATCCCAGATCATACAAGCATATTCAACTTGTGAGCGAACCAAATAATTAAATAAATAGATATTATGTGGTTGGTCGTTTAAAATATGTCGTGGTTCTCATAACAAGATTAAACATTTGAAAATATTTACAAGTAATTTTATCTATATGTAGATTTGAGTGAATTTTGCAATCAAGAAGAACGCCCAAGTCGCAGATAGAATAGAATAGAATACTCTTTATTATGTACACCATATAAATTACAGACATAAATAAATACACTTTACAAAGGGTGACACAATAGGCGATCTTATCACTACGAGCAATCTTTTAAAGACAACCTTTGGATGGATTAAAAAGGGGAAGGACAGACAAATACTGTAGGTAGTCTGTGGCGTAGGTACCACATAGGTTGTGTTGTGTGATATAGGTTTCTTTAACTTAGTCTT
The DNA here is from genome assembly GCA_945859645.1 of Amphipoea oculea. Taxonomy (NCBI): domain Eukaryota; kingdom Metazoa; phylum Arthropoda; class Insecta; order Lepidoptera; family Noctuidae; genus Amphipoea; species Amphipoea oculea. The sequence continues at coordinate 12,997,652 of OX243876.1, forward strand.
ATTACAGAGTGAATAATCATAGATTATTACATTTTTATTTTTAATAAAATTTATGTATTTGCACTTAGCGATGCTTAGTTTTAATTTATTTTCATTATAATAATCAGATAATCTATTCAAGTCTTCCTGCAAAAGGCTGCTATCAACAGTGTTTTTATTATTCTAAATACCTTAAGATCATCAGCGTATAATAAAAAAAATACTATTTTGAAAGCAGTTACAAATATAAACATCAATGGGCCCAGAATAGATCCCTGGGGAACGTCTGAAGTCGCCAGAAATGAGTCTGGTATGTATCACCACAGTTTGATTACGATTGCTGATATATGAACAGAACCATCGCAGTAAATTACCTCTGATGCTGTTAAAGCCTATTTTAATTAATAAAATTGAATACATGGTCCACTCTATCAAAAGCCTTTTTAAAATCTGTATAAACAGCGGCGGTCTGATATAGTTCTTAACAAGAAAAAAAATTATATTAGGGTTCCGTGCCAACGGGACCCTATTACTAAGCCTCCGATGTCCGTCCGTCCGTCGGTCCGTCCATCCGTCCATACGTCCGTCCGTCAAAATGTTCAGAATGATCAAAATATTCAGTGTTTGTTTCTATTGCCGCTATAACAACAAATAATAAAAATAATTTTTAACTTTATTTTATTTTACATACAAGAAACATTTTTTGCTCGTGGCCGGTTTTTTCTACAACTGGTCTTCCCTTGCTCTACGATTTTACTAAATTGTGGTAAAAAATATCAGAAACTTGTCAATAACATTATGCGACCGCATCAAAGAACGCTCCTAGAATCGTTTATTTATTTCCGTCAATCAATGAACTCACTTTCGTTATTCATTCAATACATTTGAAGGGGAAAGAAAAGTAATCTGAGGGATTGGGCTCAAACACGCGAAAAAGATATTGGAAACCATCCGCGAAATAGGAACAACCCGTTATTATTCTGTCAGATAAAATCCTTCACGTATTTAGAAATAAACTTTTGTTGTTTAACAAAAAGGTTTCGCTAAAATTAATCGGGTTTATAAACCTACATTAAACTTGTTTATGAATTACCCTTGCCCTAATTAGGAGCTAATGGGACTTGTTTTGTAATTTTTATATATTGTTACTTATGTTTGTACCGGGCTAAATAAAAGGCGTATTTATTACTGTTGTAGGACAATCATTTCTAGAATAAATTGATACTACTTATTTTATGTTTAGACGTTAACTGTCAGCTCTACGAGCTGGCTCTTGCCTTTTTTTCCATTCTTTTAAATATGAAATAGTGTTTAATCTTTGTGCCAGTAACTTATAACTTTCGTGGAGGTTGATTGTCTTTTATATATATATAATATTGTTTAATGATAAACAATATACACCGTGTTCTTCACGATATCCATAAACTTTGTCAAACGCTTCTATAGCTTTTACTAATTAAATCTAACAAAAGAAGTAGTACTTAAAAAGGCTCCTTATAAAGATATTTGTAATTTAATTTAGTGAAATTTAATTGAGCTATGCAGTATGAAAGGGTCTGAAGTCAGTTTTGACAAGTTGCAGCCTGCCAAATCTTTTCAATGAAAATACGTCATCGTTGCCAATTCGGATAAAGAGGCATGCATATCGGGCGATTTACGTCAAGGTATTTAATTTATATGAAAATTAACAAAAAATAAGAGTTCATTAATGTGTCCATAATGAAAAATGCTTATTTCCGTGGACTGAACATCTCTTCGAAGTTTATGTATATCGTCCGGAACACGATGTATACATAAAAGACAATTAAATCCCTTACCTATACTATATTATACCCAACAATACCTTTTCGTTCATACAACGTGCCGCTACAAATGGCGACATTAATTTAGCACACACAGGGCTAGTAGCCAGTAATTATAATAAAAACATTTTAACAAAAATACAACCGACTTCCAAAAGAAACACTACAAAGTGAAAAATAACTTTAATTTCGGAAGTCGGTGTCTTTGGTTTTGTATTTACGTTTTTTGCACCGACTTCCGAAATTAAAGTTATTTTTCACTTTGTAGTGTTTCTTTTGGAAGTCGGTTGTATTTTGTTAAAAAGTTTTTATTTTACGCTTTTTAGTGGGTCTGCTTATAATTTATCTAAGTAACAAACAATAGCTTAGTGTCAAGTTGCTCATCACCTTTTACAAAATATTGTTTTTCCCGATGCAGGGAATTTAATTGTTGAGGAGTTCTCCTGGTCCACCATTAGCTCCATATTACCATTCACATCGTGGCGAGCATAAATTGCTTAGCAACCATATTAAAGTAATCGAATCGCTACCCGTAAAATACTTAGATATTATTGAGTAGTTCCGGTGGCCATCTGTGGTCTTCATCATCTGTTCCACTTCACCAAATAGTGCTTTCCGAGAGCAAATGCACGAGTTACTATAAAAAATACCCAAATCGCTATAGGTGTGCCTATAATATTTGAAGAGTTCCTTCGATTTCTCCAGGATCCAATCATCAGATCCTGACTTGGTGACTATGGGACCACTTCAGAAGTATCTCCTTTCGAACAAAGAAATAATTTTGAAAATCGGTCCATAATTGGCGGAGTAATCGCGTAACAAACATACAAAAAAAAACATACCGTCGAATTGAGAACCTCCTCCTTTTTTTGAAGTCGGTTAAAAATATAAAATAATTCGTAATTTGGAAACCATAGATTTATAATAACGTCCAGATGCCTAGTACGCGCTGTCAAAATGCTTCGAATTCACAGACACCAAAATAGTGTATTCGTTCGTTAGCCCCGCCCACAGGCCGCCATTACGCGACAGACGTTCAACGCGTGTACGTCAGAAAACGCTGTTAAATATAATTGAAAAAATGACGGTTTGTGCAGTGAAATCGTGTAAAAACTACACTCCAAAAAAAGACAAGGATACGAACATCACATTTCACAGGTAAGTTTGCAATTTTATGATGAATTTCTACGTATTTCATTGAAATTATTACGAAAACAAAATAAAAACAAAACGACGCCATAATATTTGAGTATTGCCAAGGTAAGGCATGAAATATTTTTACCCTTTTTTATGCTGCGATATTTTAATATTGTATAATGTTACGAAATCAACATTATTATTATCAACAAAATGATATCAATGGTTGCCAAGGGTATGAAATACTTTTACCATCTTTTTTAATACTACGATATTATTGAGTCAACAAACGGATTTGGAGCGAAACAATATTTTAGGTATGTTTGTTACATTAACGTATCATCATCATCATCATCAGCCTATAATGTTCCCACATTAACGTATGTTTAGCGATAATTCTCAAACCAGTACCACTCACAAAGTTTCTGATTTATAATATTAGTACCTATGATATTAAAAGTTATTTGTTAATTCACATATGTTTACGAAAACCATGTTAAAAATAAAATTATAACAATCTTCAAAAACTATCATAAGAGTCAATCGGTATGAATGTAAAAGGCGGGTTTCATTTTGTACACATATAGTAACTATATAATTACCTAAGTGAATATGAATAAGAAAACTACACGAATTTTCCCACATTTTGGGGTAATCATTTTGCGCTGGTATTAGAAAACGTCACGCACACAACTGCAGAAACGATAATAATACACTTGCGGTGGGCGGTACCAACGCACACGCGTATCACTAAATGCATTCAATAAGAACGGTGCGTTTTGTACGGAACACTCAATCTGGACGTTATTATAAATCTATGTTGGAAACTATCGCCTGCGCCGCTCGCCGACATACCGTAGGTCTCTCTCTCTCTCTTTCCTTCAATTCACCTATTCTTAGCACGTTATTCGTTTTAATTTCATTGATGCGATGTTATGATCCGTGACCCCGACAAATGACCCATGATGCTATTTTAGAAAATTGAAAATAAATAAAAACGTTTAATGAAATTTAAATACAGTTCATAAAACGAAAATGCGAAACCGTGTTAAATTACTGTCGCCATTAAAGCAGCACGCTGTATAAGTACAAACCCCTGTTATTCCACTTCAAATAAAACCTAGTAGGCAATTCAAAGCTACTCCAGATCATCGACAACCTTATACCATTCAATCAAGTGGATCGGAACGTGAATTCTACACACTGCCGAGCGTGGTCGTATCGGCGGCATGTGTACCTGCCCTAAGATTGCTCGTTGTGGTGAAATGGTCATAGTTCACTGTATCATGAGTAACACACTCATGCGTATGTAATGGTCACATATTCTGTGAATAATATCAAAGCGTCTTCATGTGTCTATTACCTTCTCGAATGTTCCCTGTAATCTAGTCAAGTTTGCCGATTGTGTTCATTGATGACTAGTGACCCGCCCCGCGTAATGCCAGACTGTTATACCACAGACTCGGGTTGTTCTGTGCTCGCAGGTAATTTGCTTTAATGAATGAATAGCATAGTACATATCAGCACAGACAATATCTGTGTTGAAATACGTTTTGCTTTAGAATATTGGAACAAAATACATACGGCCACAATTACTTATTAGTCTTTATGAGTATCTATTTTGTTTTTGGGTAGATTAGACCCATTTTTAGAAGTATATTTGACAACCCCAAAGCCGGAAAAAATGACGGAATTGGTGCATAGGGCGAGTGTTTAGGGTGGGGAAGGTCACGTGGTGGGTCTAGGTTGGTTTAAAAGCAATATTAATAAGGCGTAGTCGACGGAGTCCCGCTTCGCGAGACCACTATTTCTGTCTACAGAACACGACGGAGATGACGCGTGCTCGTTCGCTCGCTTTGCTCGCTCATTTGAGCCCCCGTCATCTCCTTCGAACCTGACCTGTCCGAATCGGGGTGCCCCAAGTCACGAGCTCGCTTCGCTCGCTCTTCCATCCTAAGTTCTCATTGCGTTTTACAATGTCGAGATGTGTTAGTTTTGTTTATGGCCTTTGCTCTGCACTCGTACGTAGTTTGCTTTGGAAATGACGAGCATAATGTATACTAATACAGAGAATGTCTGTGTTGAAATACATTTTGCTCTTTAGTGTAACGAGCACAAAGCGGTCCAGCACAGACTATGGATATCTGTGGTAATATACAGTCTGGCATTACGCGACCCGCCTCTGGCTCGCACGGTTTTTACGACTTGACATAATATCGAGACGTATACATATATTATATGTAAGTTTATTATAATGTATTATACACTGATGGTGAAAACCGCATCAAGATCCGTTGCGCTGTTTAGAAGAACAACGCGGTTCCACAGACTGACACGAAAAGTGGCTTTATTTTATAAAATGTAGATGCTGATTACGTTTCTCGTGTTCCGCTGACTACATCTTCACATATACTCTTTTTATTAGACCCTAAAGTAAGATATTTAGAAGAAACACATTTGAATTTAACATTCGTCATATTCATAACTTAAAAAGTGTATTGCTCAAAAAGTATTTATATTCTTAAATGAAAACACTTAAATTGATGAATGTCAAAAATCTTTCGATTTTCTTTTTCAGTGCTCTCGGTTTAAAAACGTTGACGGAGAGTGGGTAGAACTTTAAACGGTTTCGAAGTTAAACTTAGAATTCGGACTTTGTTACCACAACTGCCACTGGGTAGAATGTATTTAGCATTTACGTCAGTGTAAGCGCAAGGCAGTGGCAGTAGCACACAGAATAAAGAGAAAAAAACACATTGCCTTTTTTTTTCTCTTATTTTTAAAAGGACTTTATTTTTAAACGAACGTTCATAGGTACACACTCTGTTTATTTTGGCCCTTGTGTAAATTCTAAAAATACATGATTCCACTTCTAAAAAAGGTTTTGGCTTACTGGAGCTGCATGAGAAGGTCTTCTAACTGCAGAACTATGAAGGGTCAGATATAGAAAGAATAAACCCGCATCCAAATCGCGTATCACACTATCAATCTCAATCATATTGCGTATCCATTGCTTTATATGATTGAAAAAATGTGTCTGCACAACAACGTAAAAATCGCAATGTATGTTGTTGAACTGTCAAAATGAAAGCCATTGCTACTGATAGTGTATTATGCAATTACCCCGCTGATCAAAAACTTCCCGAAGGTACAAATTTCGCCATCACGGGCAAAGTACATTCTCTAACCCACAAAAACTGAGTCTCGAAACAGTTTGTACCTATAATTTTTCACCTTCCATTCTACATGCAATAGAAACCCAAATTCGTACGATAATGCACTTTCTCATTATCTCTTCTGAGCTTACAGCTTAAATTACAGTAACTTTATAATGCAACCATCGTACGTATTCGTTAATGAGACAGCCAGTCTGTCAAACACAAAGGGGATCTCATTCTAGCGAGAACGAGGAACAATCTCCTAAATCTATCACTCCAGGATGACTTTATTACATAACGCTGCGCTTACATGCGCATTTTTTTCATCAATTATTACTCTGCTATTGTTGTCGCAGATAGTGGAACAATAAGTGGAGTTATCTACAGATATCCCAAGAAAAGTATGCGCTTCGAGAATCGTCGTCTATTTTCGGAAATACGGACGTGATGTGATGAGATCTCATAATAGAGCTGTTACAACCATGTAAGTATTTGCCTATTTTGTATTATCATGATAAATAAATAAATAAAGTCCTCCAGACCGTATTTCGGCCACGGTGCGGCGGCGGTCAATCTCAACGGAGACTAGCCTTCGGCGCGGGAGATATTATAGTGCACAAGCGTGCGCGCACATACAGGTGCACTCCCTCTTCCCTCACTCTCATGGTCCGATGGGACGGCAATCTGACACGACCGGAGAGAGATCAGGCGCAGAACCAACGGCTTAACATCATGATCACAAAGTTAAACTTAACTTAAGTAAAAACTTTTAAGTATCAGATCCAGAGTAAGTAACCTGACACAGAGAGAATTTCATACAAACACGCATGATGCACTACTTCAAAGTGCAGAAGTACAAAACGAAGAAGATTTGCCTCTGTAGAAGTTACTCTGTAGCGCGACGTTCGCGTTCGTGCAAATGCGGAAACACGAAGATAACCGAAGCGTATATCTTTTCTGGTTGAGCTGTAGTTTCATTCATTGTCATTGCTTCTTATATTGTCTATATAATTATATAATTTATTAATGAATCGCCTAGTTGATTATCTCTATAGCGGTATATGTAGCAACAATTTCTACATTTTGACATCGCAAACATACTTCGTTTTTGCTCAATTTTGTCCAGAATTGAGCAACTCAACGATCTATGTAAGCGCACCTTAACGCTCCGTCCCATTCCGTCGTACCGGCTCTCGTCGCGGCGCCTTCCCTCCGTACCTAAGCATTCTAAATTGCCAGACTTCACCGTTTATTACGACGTAAAATACTGGTTAATAGTCATGGCGAAGAAGAAAGGAACCCGTGGTAAGTGAGTGTAAGTTTATCAGGTTACGTTATTCATGGGGAGGATTTTTGTGGCTATTTCTGTAAATATAAACACAAATAAAGTGCGAAGGCCGCCTATTGTATGTTTTGTAGTGTTAAATGTATTTTTTGTTAATACTCATGTATTTTCTGGTGTACAATAAAGTATATATAAATAAATAAAGTAAAAATCTAAAAAAGGAATGACAATGCAATGAAAATAGCTTTGCGAATCATTTAGAAGTCGGTTTCCAAGTCAGTTAAACTATCTTATTATTATTTTGGTTTCTATAGCTGATAATGTAGTTCACTAAAGTATCGTTTTGACTACAAAATGGCACCGCTCTGAAAGTTTAGTTAGTAGCTGAAGTAAACTCAAAATCAAATAGAACTAAAATTAATATCTTCTACAAATCTATTCATTTAGGTACCAAATTGAGCTCGCTACTCTTAATCTTCATCTTCTTAGCGTATCGATGGCAAAAAGTTCAAACATCTTTGGCCCAAAATTCAGCTGCGCGAACTGCGCTATTTTTAATAATGACAAAAGTATTATTAAGAATCCTAAAGGCGAGGATCGTTCAAAATCAATTTCAACCCAAATATTTTCACTCAACGTGTCTATTTGTATTCATAGAGAAATTTTCTTTGAATAGATAAACGGATAAAAGGGTTATTCCGCATTATATGGAGGTCTGACGAAAGAAAGACAGGCGCGCCTAGTGAGCCAAGTCTGTTATGTGTTGGTGATTTACATAAACGCAGGTACATAAATATCCAGGAAAAATGGGCTAATGAAAACTCGGAAGATGTTTAACTGATGTAAAATAAAAATATAAAACGAACTACTTAATAGGTAAGTATTTAATTAGCAGTTTAAGCAATAAACAGAGAATCTAAGAGCGTGCATAAAAATCTTTAAATGGATAATAAAATCAAACTTTATAAAAATCTATAAACATTTAATAAACGTGCTTATAAATGGAGAGTCCTCGAAACTCGTGGAGAACTTCGGAAATTTCGACCCTTCAAACGTATTTTCAGCCAGGTATTTCTTGAATTAAATCTTAGGAAAGATATTGCCTACGCGTAAGTTCGGAAGGCTCAGGCCTCTAACCCACATAACGATGGCAAACTTAGTAAATTTATTATAATTTATTGGAAAAAATCAGCCTTTATAGATAACTTTTTCTTTTAACTTAGTTTTAACAAACAAGGCCAGTTTGCGGATCACGTTTCCCAAAATATTTACTTGTTATTTTTGAGATCGTAATTTTACTGCCGCTTGACCTGATTTTTATTAAATTTTCACTTTACATGGGTACCACCCATCCATTTTGGCTCGAATAATCCAAACAAAATAGCCAAAACAAACTATGATTCTAAACAGAGAAAAGCTTTTTCGTGTTACCACTAATTAAATTATACTATAATAGAATACTAAAGCGTCGCGTTTACTATCGAGCCTAGTTTATAAATTTTTCGCGGTCTCATCGTCGGAGAGCCACGCAAGAATTTATATTCCGCACTGCGACTCATAAATTTGAGTGAACGTCCTCTAGCGCCGCCACTAGTTGTTCTATGTTCGCGCACATTGCAATTTATGATTGTTCAGCTTAAGATTTCACAACTAATAAATTGAATAAATACCGCTTTTATTATCCCAAACTGACACTCACTAGTAGCGCGCCAACGCGTTTAATGTGATAAAATATTCCCTCTGCGTACCATAAAAATAGGTAACATTCATACGACATAAACGGCCCATTTCAATAAAAATGTTTCATATGAAATGTATAATATAGCGTAAGTACCTATAATATAGAAACTTCTGATATATAAATTGTAATAGTATAAAGGAATATACCGTCCAAATTACAAACAGCTAACTATATTATATGTCATTCAATTTCTCACTGAACACGAAGGTGTACAAGTAATTTCGACGTATATATTGGAATTCAATTTGGGAGCGGAGTGAATATTTCCGTACACGGGCGCCGTCGATGTCGGCTGTCTATCACTTCCATATTGTTTGATAGAGTTTGACTCGCTTACCTTGGAACTGGCGTTTACGTACGCCGTAACGATCATTAGGCAACTTTCTGCAGATGCTACGGCTCGTTGTCGACTGACATTCTTGGAATATTGATCAGACACCTACCTACTTGTGCTTCTATAAGTTGGTCGTTACCCTAAGCGAGTGACATTAACATAAAATTGCTTAACGCCCACGCCGATGCAATGATCGCAATTTTCCCTAGACAAAAAAGTTAAAGAATCCTTGCGAATGAACTGCGAGAAGTCTTTAATTGAATGAATATTAATTATATATCATTACAGTAGATGCGGGGGTGATAGTAAGTATTATTTTGCAGTTTTAACTGAACTTTTACCGTCTCGGTTTGCTAGAGTTAAATGTGATTTGAAACACGTACAAAATCGAGTTGACTAAATCGTGCCATCAAGGTCCACAAAGACAGTACGTCTTAATTAATTACACTTTCAGATGTAATTGGATCCATACATTTGTAATTCATGTATATTGTATTCAGATATCTACGTAATAAAAATAAAGGAATGAGAAATGAAATCCAATTACTTAGGTATGTAGTTTACCCAATATGACAGAACCATTACAAAGTTGGGACTTGAGAACAAATGAATTTTATTTCGTTCCTTACATAACCAACTAATAAGTCTTGAGTTTAGTGGATTTTTTGGTTAAAGCATAACCTTAATTTTTACAGACATCAGCGCTATACACTTACGTATACTTTAAGTATACTTTTACACATTTTCCAGACTACTTCTCATGGTCTGGATTGTAATTTCATCATCATCATCATCATTTCAGCCGAAAGACGTCCACTGCTGGACATAGGCCTCCCCCAAGGACCTCCACTTCGACCGGTTTGGTGCTTCTCGCATCCAACGAGTTCCTGCGGCCTTCACAAGGTCGTCGGTCCACCTTGTGGGATTGTAATTTACAATAGTCTGAGTGATAAGTTAGTGGCTTTTTATATCGCCCGTCAGTGTAACTGCGCAAACTTAGATATTCATTGATGTAAATAATTATCTATTTACACGTGAAACCATCAATGAATAACTAAGTTTGCACAAGTAATTTCGTAATGTAAATTCGGCTTTAGGCAACCACATACCTATATATTTTGAGCATATTGATAATTACATCATTCCGCCGTCTACCGCGTGGATCGTCAAATTCCTGTGCCCGTGGCTTTGTTCGCTTGCATATTGGATTTTACGGGTTTCAATTTTTTTGTGCGGAACCTCAAAAAAAAGATCTTTTTCTAAAATAAAGGCCTAAGTTACTCCTTAGAACATCAGCTATCTGCTAGTGAAAGTCCCGTTAAAGTCGGTCCAGCCGTTTCGGAGTTTAGCCGGAACAAACAGACAAAAATGTAAAAAATTGTTTTTTTTATATAGGTACCGGGTAATCTTTCATATGCATTTGGTAAAAAGCTGTTATATTGAAATTACAAACAGACACTTCAAATGTTTGTATTTGTATGTAAAGATACTTAGATAACAAATCTATTCATCTACGTCACACCCCATACGCAGAACATGTTGTTATTGTTATCGAAATACAGTGATTAAATTCCATTCAAATAACTGATGAACACAATTCTGTCGAGAGTATTCCGCATATGTGCAGTTCGCACCCTACCGCGTCGTAATAATCATCGCCCTCGGCAATCATGCAGACAGTGCGCATACCAGAATTGTATTCTACTGAAACTTTTAATATAATGATCTAGTAAGCTTTTGACTCAAAAATGTTTGTGAAACATCTCGTAGTTATAAACATAACATATAGGTAAAAAGAGGGGCAGAGGTGTACCTACCTATAGTACACCCACATAGGGGACGAGCCTATGGCCATCAACCGGGCACAGACTCCGGGCTGTTACTGAGAAATTTCAGAAGGAAAAACCCAATAACACTTTTCCCGAGCCGGGAATCGAAACCAGAGGGGCAATTCTCGTAATTTTAAGAACTTTCACAGTCTGAATCTGTCAAAAATATCTCTAATTTCCCTACATTTTTCACAAATTTTTGATATTGTTTGTCGCTGAGATGAGATTGCGACTAGATTTTGAACGTTTTTGAAGTGAAACTTCTTTACGCACGCTTGACTTGGGGAGTAGGCTGGCAAACGCGTGACGTAAGCGTTACGAAAAGTGTGATCGGGCGAGGCGAACGGGAGTTGATTGGGGGATATAAGCAAGAGAAAGTAGTGCGCGCGCACATTTCCTTTCTCTCTTCCTCTCATAGCCAAATACGTTTTTTAAGTTTCATTTCAGTCGTGTGGTCATAAGCACACCCGGTTTTTTAATTACGGGAATTAGCCTTCAGGACCTCATGCTCAGCAGTAGCGCTTGCGTCCACTGCACAAGCAAGCAACAATAAAAATAATTGCGACTTTGCGTGCAGTGATAGACAGTGTGACCCAGCAACCTTACTTATTGCGAAATACACTATTAATCACAATCTGAATCATTTTGAAGGATATTGCTAATCCGTTGCCGTTCGTTCAAAAAAATTGTCTGCTCAACAACGTAAATAACGCAATAAACTCAAACTCAAAGCATTTATTTCAATTAAACCAATTACAGGCACTTTTGAATTGTCAAGGGGTCGGTCAGTCAGAAAGATGAAGCTAGTTGCCCATTCTAAAGCGTAGGTACCTATGGAGAAGAACGCGCAAGTAACTCCATGAACACTCTTTTAAATCAAAATAATATGGTTGCAAAGTCTTGGTAACATCATTCCTTTTAAAAATTATACATGTTAGAACGATGCAGAACGTTAGCGTCCATAATGAAAAGACGAGAAAAAAAAAGCAATACAAATATTAAATTAAAATAAGCCATGGCAGTAAAGATGACCAGTCCCTGACCCAGACCAGTCCAATGAATATTGTTGAACTGTCAAAATAAAAGCCATTGCCACTGTTAGTGTGTTACGCAGTCCCCCACAGGTCTGCGCACTGTATAAGCGTACAAGCAGCATAAAATACAATTACCAGAATATCCTATGCAAAATAATCGGTCGGCGTACGGTCAGCAAAAAAGTCGATTAAAACTTCATGCATATTAATCCTAGATAATTAATTATTTATCGATCAAAATATTCAGAACTGATATAAGATTTAAAAAGTATTAACCCTTAGCCATATCATAAAATGTTGAACAGCAATGTCCAATCATTTTGTATCTATAAAGGGAAATGCCAATTTTAGGCCCTGAATTGCACAAGGGATTGGTTTCACTAAAAAAATATGTTAATATTTTTCTCATGTCTTCCACCTATTCACTATTCTGTGCAAGTTAGGTACTATTTTTCAAAAATATTAAATATTAAAACGACTAAAATAATAGAACTTTCAAAAGATAATTTCAAAATGTTGCCAGGTAATTAATCGGAACAAATAGTAATCATTTATTATTAAACAGAGTTCATTTTTTTCTAAAAGCAATGAACGAATGAATGTAATGTAATGTAAACCACAAAAACCCCTTTTGATAATTGTTATTATTTCTATTTTTGAACATAATAGTGATATTTAAAAAAAAATCTGAATCCAAATCGATCTATCGATTTTTTTTATCTTTTATGGCAACACCAAGTCTACTTGTCAGCTGCCGCCCACGTCATGACCGTGATATGGTACTTAGGATGGGCACGGCATCAAAATAATATTTTTCCACCGGCACAATTTTTGGATGATGTTTTAGTGATATATGATGATGAATAAAGATGTAAAACTACAATGTGTTTTGTGTTATTTGACTCCCAGTTATTGCTGTTCATTAATAAATTAAAATAATGTATTGTGATTTTTAACATACCTAGTAGTAAGACCTAGTAGTAGTACCTGGTAGTAGTATTGGTGAATCTTTAATAACTTTGAAATGCTAAGTTTTTTGTAAATAATTTCTTTTACTAATTGATTATTGGAATTGCCCCCTATTATTATCATAAATTTTTATATGTGTGCACAGTGGGCCTAAATTACTATGGCGATTTGGCATGCCCCTTTAGCGATTAAACAGTGTCAATCGCCTGTTTATGCTGGCTCTACTTAACATATTAGCATCAAACAATATTGGACAAACACATTCTAGGAATTTTACGATTTACAAACACATACATTTTGGAATTACTGTGACCATACAGAGTTATTATAAAATGGCTAGCTAAACTTCGCAGACGCGACAGGAATCGATATCTAAATAGATTTAAAAAAAAAATAATATGGGGATATTTTTCGGGGTTGTTTTAGTCACCTAGAATATCGGTTTAGAACATCTGTTTTTTTTTTTTGTAAACTTCGCAGACGTGGTAGGTTGAGTTGCGAAATCTGTTTTTTAAATGTTTTTAACCGACTTCAAAAAAAGGAGGAGGTTATCAATTCGACTGTATTTTTTTTTTATGTTTGTTACCTCATAACTTGCGACTGGGTGAACCGATTTTCATGATTCTTTTTTTATTTGAAAGCTGGTGCTTCCCGTGTGGTCCCATTGTCACCATTTCAATATCTGATGATCGGATCTTAGAGAAATCGAGGGCAACCCTCAAATTTTATAGGCTCACTTATTGTTTTTCGCATATTTTATGAAGTATCTTGTGTATTTGCGTATGGTTGTCACCATCTCAGGTAGCTGGGCTGATGATGGAAGGTACAACTCCTTAACAGTAAGAAGTTACTCGAACAGGCAAGGACTGTTTTAGTAAATTGTTTTGATGTTTGATAGGGCATTTGCCACATTTGGTCTCATGATCATCAAGTCATGACCTGATGCTGCAGTCAGGATAGTCTGCAGAGTACCTAACTCCTCGACAACTAACAGCAGATATATCGTGTTTAAACTCATTGAAAAGGGCTCGATGTGTGGATAAACGTACTGTTAATGAGGAAAAAACCGACTTCCAAAAAAACACTACAAAGTGAAACATAACTTTAATTTCGGAAGTCGGTGGCAAAAAACTAAAATACAGATCCAAAGACACCGACTTCCGAAATTAAAGTTATTTTTCACTTTGTAGTGTTTTTTTGGAAGTCGGTTTTTTATTGATACCGATACCCGTCGCATCTTTGGAGTTTAGCTAACCTATTTAAAATAACCCTGTATGGTGGTTTAAATATGGAACATTTATATGTTAAGAAAATCTCACACAAAATGTTATTAGAGCGGTTTTTTTGGGACATTACCTTCAGATCGTGTTTGCACAAAACGATTTTATATTATTACCTAAATTCGCACAATTATGTGAAAGTGACTTTGATGCGATCAAATGATAAGAACTCCATTAAGATTTTTATAAAAGGACACAGTTAGAAATATAAAATGATTCTTTGCTCTCTGTATTAGTTCCATTATATTTGAGAAGTTTTGAAAATAATAGAGCACATAATTATAGGTAATTGTGTGCCCTATTATTTTCAAAACTTCTAAGGTAGGTAGGTAAGTATTTAAACGGTAGGCCGTTTAAATACTTACCTACCTATTAGTACCTAAGCACCTATTATTGAACCAGAATATCGAAGGACAATTATTAATTTTCTGAAGTTCCATGAAAGTCTGTAAAAGCGTTCGTTGGCATTCGCTAAGATAACCTACAATTGACTGAGGAATAGTACTCAATTGCATTCACGCGTTATGATCAGTAATGGAAAAGTACCTTATCTTACTTTAATTTCTAAAATAGGTATAATCTATAAAATTAAGTGAAAGGATTTTAGGCTATCAAGTCAGAGTTTCTTTAAACTTAAACGAGAATGCACATTGAAACACGCTCGAGTGTATAAACTACTTTTAAATTTACGAAAATATTATGTTACCCACAACTTAGCGTTTCAAAACTAGTACCTAACACTGGGCTGCGTTGACTGTTCTATTGAACTGCGTATGCTTTCGTTTCGTTACTGTCGACGAAGAAGTACCGCCGATGAATACGCTGGCTTGAAGATAGACCCACGTGTTTTACGCTAATAGCCATCTTTCAAGGATCTCGTTAGATGGCCATTGCTGGATTTGTTTTCTGTATGTGGCGTTGTAGCTGCGGACGTTAAAAGTGGAAATTAGTACCTACATAATATAAGCTAAAATATAAACTATAATAATATGTACAATTATATGAAAAAATAAACAATCATTATAGGGCATCAAAGAATTCATCAGCATCGCTGTCAACAGGAACAGTGCCCAAAAGGCTGGCAGCATTGCCACGTTGTATGGCAATGCTAATTCTTTGACCAAGATATAGGCCAGCCCTCTGGTCACGTGAAGAGTCGACTAACCGCTTGGCGATATCCCGAAATACCAAGTGGGCACTCGGACCCCATGGCCCTAGTGTTTCAACCCCAAACGGCTCGAACATATAAGTCCCAATCAGGTTGCAATATTTTCGCCGTTTGAGGTTTTCTGCACCTGCAGCAGCCGCCCCAGCACAGCCCACCGTGCTAGGAAGATGGGATGGCGCAAGGGTGTCGACACATGTTGCATCCCACACCAAAGGTCTGCCTAACTTCCAGGGCATTATGGTCATTCCGTCTGGTCTCTTTCCATCGTCGCGTGCCAGGCCGTTGGGTTCTAAAACAGCTGGCACCCCGGCGGTGACAAGAGCACGACGGATGATGTCATTAAAAACAAATAACAACCTACAACAAATTTTACCTAAGTATGAGCATTATTTTGCATCTTCGTCAGTGAAGAATTAAGTTCATACTGCACGCAAAAAGAATACGGAAGGATCAAAACAGCTTGATTCCAAGTCAAACAATATTGAAAACTGTGTCACCAATACGTAAACAGTATAATAAAATATACTTAGGAAACCGCCTCTAGTAGTAAATTCTTAAACGCGCGTAATTCTCTGCTCACGGCGATAGATGGCGCCATAACTCAGTGTGGACACAAACTACCGCCACAACGAGGCAAATCGAAAGCCATGCGATGATCATTTACACACGATTTAGATGTATTTCAGTGGTATGAACTATGTGGCGATATCAATTCGGTTGATGGTGAATGATTTTATAGTTGGGTAATTTAAGCATAATCAGCCTACAGTTTTCCCACGGCTGGGGAATGGGCTTCCTCTCTGTAGGAGAGAGCAGGTTATCCACCACGTGGAACCAGTGCGGGTTAGTATAACGCAGATGTCTTCGAAGTTTTGTTTCTAGGATATACCGATTTCCTCACGATGTTTTCCTTCACCCTTTTGAGAACAGCTAAGTTATGATGTCTGCCTTGCCTCTATATTTATAGAAAAATAAATTATTCATCTTGGGGAATCCTGAACCCACAAGAAACTACATTCGCATACCTTTGTTGCTCAATAATTATTATTCCTTAACTTGGGATTTTTCATACTAAAATTGAGACAAACATGAATAATTCAACAGAAATGTTTATAATAACGTTTTCAGAATATTAAATCAAAATAAATTACTTAAAATACACCAAAGAGAACTTTTAAAAACTTCCATTAGATTAAAAACATCTCCAAAGTTATGGGATGTACCTAATAGTGAAATCAAAATCAATTGGCTATCTCACGAAGAGATTTGAAAAATCGCGGCATTTTAAGACGAGTTTCATGTTAAACTAGGACACGCTATAAAAAATCGTCATGAATAAATTAAGTGGATTGCTAAAAGAAAAGAAGTTCAATTTAAAAGTGACTCTTTTTCTTTTTCACACACTTATCCGCTAGCATGTGCCAAGCAGAAGGATGTGTAGGGGTTGAAATATTGCACCTTTGCCAAACGCGCTACTAAATAACCACTCGGTTCACGATGGAGATACTTACTTAGCGTTTTTCTACCTCTTTGGGTACATGTTTTTGCAATTAAGTCACAGAATTGTTGGTCGTTTCTCTAATTCTTTAGATGAGGACAGAAGGTTGGAAAAAATAATATAAATAACTTAGGCATTAGTGACTGTTGGGGTAGCCGTGTTCTTGAGTGGGAGACCGCGAATCGACAAACGTAAGGTAGGACGCCCTCAGGCTGGGTGGAGCGACGATCTTTGCTGGGTGTCTGTTAGCTGCTGGATGAGAGTTGCTGAAAATCGAGCTAAATAGCGTGCAATTGAAGAGGCCTATGTCCAACAGTGGACTGCTGTAAGCTGATGACGATGATGGCACTAGTGACGTTCATCATTATTTTATTCCTCCTTCACTAAAATAAAAAGACCCTGTCAGAAAAAAATGTAATAATAACAAACCTACTTCAAAGCTTATATTAATGTCCTATTTTTTTATTTCAGCGACAGCACGTGCACAAGTAATATAAAAACACGTCGCGTCGTCATACGATAGTTTTTCTTTATGACTTGTAGCGTTATAAAAATTCAGCGAGCACAACAATCTGAGAATAGCTCATTACCATAGTCAGGACGTAGGGACGTAACGTATTGTGTGTGCTGTCGCCTGGCTGTTAAACATTACTAAAAACAAAAGAACTTACAAAAACAAATCCTCGTCATAGTGACAGTGGCGCAACACTAATTAGGTCAAGCGCGAGCTTCACAAACTGCTCTCTAGGCCGGCTGCGCCCTCTTAATGAACTACTCTAACGAAACAAGTTTTTTTAGCACTATTGTACATAGCCGTCGTAGCTTTTATTAGGTGTTAAGTAACTTTATTGCAGTAAAGTAGAGGAGTGATAGATTAAACTGGGTATTTCAGTGTTCAGTGCTCCTTGAGGGTAAAAATTAAAAGTTAGGTACATATGTAACTAAGAATTCTTCTGAGCGAGCTTGGAATTACTTTCTACAAGTCTGAAAGTGGACCAAAGCATAGAATTTCTTTAGTAGTGTACCAAGTCTCCGAGTATTGAACTTGTCTTAAAAAATAATACGACTGTTCTATTTTTGGCGCTAAGCAGCATTGTGAATTCGAAAGGTCATTGTTCGTGAAATTCAAACACATATCAGACAGTTTTAGGTCTATAAAATAGAATGCTCTTTTACGTACACCATGTTTTATTTTATTTGGGAAAACAAACGATATTACATTAAATATAACACTTAGATATCAGTAAGGTACATATATCAAACAAAATCATAACATTTTCCACATACATATTAACAAAGAAGTATACTATGTATAGGGGCATATGTATAGGTGCTCGTGGCTAAATAATAACAGCCACACGGGTCGATCAAGTTAAGCTGTGCTTGCTGCGGTCGGTCCGTGGATGGCTGACCATCTTTACATACCGAGACCCCTCCGTGCCTTGGAAAGCACGTTAAGCCGTTGATCCCGGCTGGCCTTCCTTGATCTTTGACAGTCGCTACGAGTAGACTTAGCAAGGAGTATCGTTTTATCGAGTAACTGGATTGTGGAGGGCAGATAGACAGTAATGTAATATCCTGGTATTCAGCTGCCTCCGGTTAGACTGGAAGGCGACCCCAACATAGTTGGGGAAGAGGCTATGCAGATTAGTGTACATCATATAAATTACAGTTATACTCTATCTCTAAGATTGGCAAATACCTTTGTGAGTGGTTAGTTATTTTGAGCTGAATGGTCTCCATTATAAATAGTTCTTATACTCCCCTTTAAAGATTACAATTCCTCCCACATACATCTTAAGCAAATTGCACTCAATGTTTTTCTTACTTCCCCACTAACGGGAACCACCCGGAACCACAGATATAGATACACCTAGATAACACAAGAGCAAATCTTCGCGTGCCCAGCTTACGTAGAAAAATCGTAAATCAAATCAAATTTATTATAGTATAGAATATCTGGTAAATGTAAATTGTAAAACAGGAAATAAAGATTATTATTGTTATTATTTCCTTTATTTCATTATGTACATATAAATTATATTTTTAAATATTAGTATAAAAAATATATAAAAACATTATTATTATTTATTATTCGTAAATGTAGGTTTTATTACAATAGGATGTTATAATAATATGGTAAACTGCCACTTTCGCGCTCAGGCATGTGTATTGCTGGCTGGGTGAACGTGAGCGCTGGAGCTAGGTCCTGGGGGTGGGGCGAGACGGGTGCCGTACGCGGCAGTCTTTGAATCAATTTGATTTTGCCATCACTAAATAGTGCTTGTGACGTCATAGTAGGCAGTCAAAAAATGGCACGCTTGGATTCATACAGATCGTGATACTTGCGTTATCTAGGTCTGTCTATATCTGTGCCCGGAACCTAACGTAAGCAGCTTAGTATATCGGTCAAGGAGTGCTTATGTTATCCTGTAGTTACTATAAACTTTGAAACTTAACATGTTTGCAAGACTTATGTAAGTACCACTAATGTTCTATAGATTTTAGATCTAACTAATAAAATGTACAAGTTTGATAACTATTTACAAATACTTGGAAAATGGTTATCATAATCAGCCTATAATGTTCCCACTGCTGGGAAACAGGCCTCCTCTCTTCGAGAGGGAGAGGGCTGTAATCTACCACGCAGGCCCAGCGCGGGTTGGTAGATGTCACATGTTTTCGAATTTTTGGTTCTAGGACATACCGGTTTCCTCACGATGTTGTACTTCACCGTTTTGAGAGCAGTGGTGATCAAACTATTTACACAAAGTAAAGCGCCTGTCTGGGTTCGAACCTAAGACCTACGCCTCGTAAGTCGGGGCCGTTACCACTGGGCCACCACTGCTCCCTGAAAACGGTTATCGTTCTATAAATATTTAACAACTTCAAACTTTAATAGGCACCAAAAATAGCTATCACTAACAATTCATGGAATTAAACCACTATAATTACGGTGATTCGTTGGTTATCAACTAAATGAACTCATTGTAATGGTTGTTTTGCTTGTTTTTCTAAAGTAACACAAAAAGATGAGGTATTCCATACAGAGCACTGATTTGAACCGCACTTGGACGAACAGCACCTGAGCACTTCCACAAACCGCACTGAAACAAAATTTCGTAACGTGCGGTTCAGTGGAACAGTTTATCGTTATTGATTTCAGTCTCCGAACGGCACCTACGTTAAATATTTTTTTAGTGAGGGGATATACTTTTTTGTTCAAGGCATTAGCAAGCAAAACATATCGATACAAATCAGCAGAAGTTAAGTCTTGTAACGGATAATTCTACCTTGTTCATGTATCTTACTCTGCATATAGACTCGGTAGCAATTACTATCCTTGATTTATCTACTTTAAGAGCATGTTAATTTCCTTTTCTTCTTACTTTTCTAGTGATAATGACTATCGTAGATAAACAGACTCTATGTTAATGACAATCTAATTAGTGCCACAAACTAAATGGAGCCGGGTGGTCTTTCACCGCACGCAGTACTTTTTGCAGTCCACGTTAAATGACGCTCGTCTTAACCCCGCAGGACCTGCAATGTACATAGTAAATAAGTGTGGATACATACAAGCCCACTTTACTCGTTGTAATACGGTTAGAATCTTTACTCTGAGGGCCTAACTCTGCAAAATTATATTAATGTTTACTCCAAAATAAATTGGTCTAATGTTTAACTTGAATGTTAAGCTTGAAATTTAGTAGATATACATTTAGTGGATATTAGCGACGAAAGCAAAAACTGGTTTGTTCCCTGTAAACTTTGGACGTGTAACCCTAAAAACTTTATGGTCCACAAATTACTTACTCCTATTTAAAGATAAGTATGTGTCTAGCCGAAATCTGGATACAACATTAATTTAAGTGTGTTTTACATTCAAAAACAATTTCATCTTCAAGTTGAAGCGTTATTCCCTTCTCCCACCCACTTCATCCAGATCCCGGACAGATCCGAACAACTTTTCCATTAGTACTTTGGGCACAACTTCCCACTTAAAATTCTATCTTAATCGCGAACAAAATATTCTACTCCTTGGAATCCAGTTCTACCGTGCATTATTTTATTATGCGGAAATGATTAACTTCCATCAAAACCGTCGTTTTATTATTTTCTTTTCGCTTTTAATTTGTAGCTAAATGGATTTGAGGTATTATCATCAAAAACGTTACAGACACCAGAAAAACAACTTCACATAAATATTTTCCGTACTTTCTCAAGGAACCTCTACTTTGTTTTTACGCTTAGCCAGTGTTTTGAGGATGTTCCAACTTTCACGTGTTTTTATAAAGCTATTTTAATATTGTAACTCCAAGCTGAACAATTTTCATTTTGAATTTTGGTCTTTACGCCTGCAACCTAGCTGTTCTCAGTAATATTTTATACAACAAAATAGTCAGAGTCACGTGAATGTTTTGATTGCTTCAGAATCTATAATAAGTGTTGTTTGTACGAGTACGTATACGTATTATGTATGCTGTTAAATTAAATAGCGATGTAACATAAACGACCCAACCACTTCGGGCTCATTGCTTTATTTTTAATTCTCTTTACCTTTTGTGGTATACAAATTTTATTCTAGGAGCATCGTCTTCACATATAATTATATAATTAATGTATACAAAATATTGTAAAACATTTTAAAAGAGTACCCGTGGAGTTTCTTGCCCATTCTTCTTCATACGAAACTACCTTTTGGAATCAATTCTATTTTTTGTAAATGTTGACATTCAAAAGTGCCTTTTATGTGCCCATTTGAAATAAATTATTTGACTTTGACTAAAATAACAACAGTAAACCATAGGCATTACATGTGTACGCACCGATTGTAAATTTATTTACGATTCTTAGTTCTTTTTATCTGCTGGCCAGTAACTCGTGGGCGCCCAAGGGTGCCAGGGTGCCGCCACCGACTGCCATATATCAAGCGGTCCGCTTTTAATCTCGCAAGCCCTATTTATTCACATTTATTCCAAAGATATTTTCCCACCGGAATTTCCCCCTTGGAATTGGTAACATTTCCCGCGTTTAGCTGATTTGTACCGTTGCTGTTATTGTGGTTTATTTTACAGGAACAAAAGGGACTGAAATATTTAGAGTTTGTCAAAAGATGGTTATGATAAATTATGGCGACCCGCTATCACAGCCGGGCGTATCTTAAATAATACGCTTTTTGTTTCCTCGAATATTCAAATTGCGATTTTGTTTATTTTTTGTCGTAGACGCGTTATTATACTCACTCTAGTGAGTCATTCATTTGCAAATGTCATGGATAGACTACATTAATTGTCTTTTAATTATTTCTATTTATTGCACATACAAATAGAGATGATAAAAACAAGCAAAATCTGTTTCATGTTTTTTGTACTTTTATTGTGTCAGGCATTTGCAATCTAGTCGCTTTTTTATTAGCTGTATTTGTTCCTCGGCATTATTCCACTTTGTACGTATTATTTTAAAATTTCGTAGTTCTGTTAACGTTTTTAATATAGGTACGGTCTATTGTTTTTGTAATAAATGGTGTTGTCCGAAGAAAAACTCATATCAAATCTATCCATTGAATAGGATGTTCGGATGTTTATAACACAAAGAAAAATATATCGCAGTAATATGTCTCCTGAAATAAATCTCTAGGGACGTTTTTATTGTAATTTATTCCCTCAAATCGAACACAATTCATCTACAGAGGCTAACAATAGTAAAAGCGGTGCCAATTTTCCAACACGAACCTGAACAAAAGAGTACCCCAACGAGAGATTTATCACAAGCAAAGCAACAACGGGAAAGTTTCGTGCAAACGACGACAACAACTGTTACTGCGCCTGTTACGGTTTTGACACGGCCACTTTGATCGAGAATGCATAAAATCTTTTATACGTAGTCGATTTCCGTGCGGGGTCAACTTTGTGCGAGCAGCGTCGCTAGCTACGAAGCAGAATGCGTTGTAACTAAACATAGCACTAAGCTGCACTTACCTCGTCTCCCATCTGTGTCAAGTGCGCCACACAGTCGGAGCTGCGTTCACAGCGCCACGTCGATGCTAGCTGCAGCTCGGCTACAAAGAGACAGTAAAACGCGTAATTTAATGCGGATAAGAACTTCTCTCACAAATGTATGTAGAATTCTCAACTTACTTTACTTATATTGAAGACGGTGAGTGTTCTTGAAGCTCTCTCTGATTTTAGAAGGATTTTATATAGTAGCAGTAACGGTGAAGGAAATTCTAAGTAGTAGAATTTTTATTCAAATAAATAAAAAATAAACATCAGGTGAATTCAGATGTGTTGATTGAATTGTTTACAAACATGGCGCTTAAATTGAAAAGGTGAAATAACATGTTTACACATTAACTTAATATATAATGTGTTGAAACCTGAGAATATATTAAATAGTTAAATAAAACACTGTTATTGAAAAATCATTGTCGAAACTTACAAATCAAAGAGTATTGCGTGACATTTTAAATATTTAGAAAAGGATGTACAAAATTCACTATTTAATCAGAGTTATAAATTGGCTTTTATCGCCTAATAAAACCAATGGTTGGTATTGTTTATTTGTGGAATAAAGCGCTACGCTGGTTCAGTGCATCGTAAACTTGAATTGGATAACTTTTTCGCACCGAACAATGTTTGCGAGAGGTTTCAACAGCTGTTATTTAAAATTTCTGCTGTTTACACGCGAAAAACATTGAAGGGTTATTCTTAATGGGAAAAATAAAGTTTGGGATGTTGTTATATTTAACACCAAATGTTTTTTATGTCGCATCGCCTACGTAAAGGAATATATTATTTTTATTTTTAAGCTTTTCGCATATCTCGGGACCACAATGGTCCCAGACCTTTGGTAGGCATATGAGGCTGAAGCCAACTCGCAGAGCCTCGTTCGACTCTATAAATAAAGGAAATGAAGCACCAACCGACGATTGTCCCTGTATGCACTCTTATTATTATTATTATGAATGACTATCTGACTTCTACAAGACTTGTCAGTATCAAAAAAAAAAACTGACATTGGTTATTTCACTCTAATTTTCTTTTAACTGCGAGTTATTTTTCTTGCAAGTTTGTTTGTAATACTGTACTTGTCCAAGAATAGAATAGAATACTCTGTGTTATTTATACCATGTGAATTACAGATATAAATGTAAAAAAATACATAGTGTGACATAATTGGCGGTCTTGTCGCTAAAAGCGATCTCTTCTTTTTTCGTATATTTCTGTTACTTTCTTCTTGTCTGTTTATGTGTGTTTATAAATGGTTACATATTATTTTTAATACAAGCTTTTAGTACTTTTTATTTTCAAACAAAATAATAATAATAGACAGGGTGAAATTAAATTCATGGGCATCCTTTTAAGGGGTCATGAAGAACTTTTACTATGGGACTAAACCTGAAATCGCGAAAAAAATCAGCTGTTCCTTGCATTTATGTTCACATAACTCGTCAAAATGTAGGGAAGAGCTGTTTTTTTTCGCAATTTCAGGTTTCGCCCCATAGTAAAAGTTGTTCATAATGATGATTAAAATGACCCCTTAAAAGGATGCCCATGAATTCAATTTCACTCTGTATATCGCTTTCAACAGGAAGAGTGGCCAAAAGCTGGCATCATTGCCACGTTTTATGGCGATGCTGATTTTTTGGCCAAAAAATAGGCCAGCCATCATGTGATGAGTCGACCAACCACATGGCGATGTCTTCAAAAACCAAGTGGGCACTCGAACCCCATGAATCAACCTTTGGATGGATTCAAGTTCACTATCCGACCGTGATTTCATTGTTCCTAATAACGTTTACTTTGTCTAGTTTATAAAATTAATTATGTCCATACCATGACATCGTAACGTAATCCATATACCTAAACAAATAAACATTACATCGATCATAAACCACAGATTCGAAGTCATTTAATATCATCCAAATACAGGGTCAGATTCGTCGTCGTCTACTTCGGCTGAAGTCACGGGCATTTCCTACACCCTATCACATACGGATATAGTTGTTTTTTTTAGTTCGGGGCTCCAACTAATAATGAATGGACAACAGTCAACACGATTGACAGTTGTCCCTACTCCCGATGTGTTTTACCCGACCGAGAAATTGAATTTGACACTTGTTTTCAACTGTTTTCGGACGGGTCCGTATCTTCGTTGACGCACTTAGCGAGTAGACCCCTGTCAAGTAACGCTACTAATTCAAAAACATTAAATAAATAAAATAAAAAATTTTGCTAACCAGTTTAATTCGACCCTGTATATCTGGACTAACAAAAAAACATGATAACAATAAACGTTCCATATATCCATTGGAGTAAACTGACACGCTTTTATATGTGTGAGTGTGAATATAGTTTTGAATGATAAGTGTATTCAGCAGTAAGGCAGGAGCCGCCATTCTTCCAAGCAATTAATTTTCACGAAGCATTTGATAATACTTATGTGTACAGTTGTATTTATGTTCTATATTTTTATAGTTACCGTGTTTTTCTTCATTTCTTGTCCCACTTTATGAACAGATTTGGTTGTATATACGAAGATATTGAAAACATAGATACTATAAATTGTGCGAGAGCCCCTATACGTTATAGTTGAAAATTGTTGGGTAATATATCTCAGTGTTTGTAGAAGTTTTCCTTTATTTATTACTCATTCTCGGAGTTTTGAGTACATAGAAATATTTTAGAAAATCTTGTTTGAAGGCAACGTGTGTTGATCGTTCGATTTGTTCAGTCGTTTTGGTCTCGATGTTTACATAAGCAGTTGGGGTTTCTTCTGAAAAATATTCAGGACTATAACAAAAGGTGGCTTCAGCGTAGGCATAATATTTTCTTGTTATTTGCTATAGTAAAATCTGAAAAATATTATCAAGAAAACGGAAGCCAGTTTCTTGATAATATTTTTCAGATTTCATTTTCCAATATCTATACATATAAAATTCAAAGTCCTGATCCTGACTGACTGACTAATATATCAACGCACAGCCTAAACCGCTAGTCCTAGAGACATGAAATTTAGAGGGTGTGTTCTTAGTGAAGAGTAGGTATCCAATAAGAAAGGGTTTTTCGAAATTCCACCCCTAAGAGGGTGAATGGGGGGAGGGTGAAATTTCATGCAAACGAAGTCGCGGGCGGAAGCTAGTTTAGTAATAATATTCTTCAGACTGTTTTAAGTTATTTGTATCAATCATATTCTGAATTCTTATAAAAGGCAATCCTTATGAGTTCACAACAAACAAGCCAATTTCAAACATCAATATTGACGTTAAAACAAACCTAATCATTGTAGCATTAATCAAAATGAGCAATTCCGTTAAATAATTAGATCCACACACTCAACAACAAGTGTTTATTTTTAATTAAAACATCCATTATGAAGTCCGTCGTTAACAAATAAATGAAGATTGATGTTATGTCGCACCCTCTTTGTTTTGTTCAATTTCAAATTCAGGGATACAAAGAACGGGCTCTCGACTTTTATTGGCTCGTCTATAGAGGTACACACACGCGGATGTGTGTACCTACCCAGTTCTATAGCCAGCACTACCCTCCCTCTCGACAATTGAACACGTTCTTACACTAGAGTAGGTACTGTGCTTGCTTGTTGGATGAAAGAATCAATAGCTAACCGTATTATTGTGAGGATTTATAATGAAAGAGCCAATGAAATATATTATTGAATAGAAGCGTGGGTTACTGAAAAGGTAGTATCGGAGGTATATTTAATCTGTATCGTGTTAAATAATAAGTGTAATCAGAATTTTTTTTGGCTAATTTCCTAGAATATAAAGTCGAAAATAAAATCTGTATCTATACATAGATACATGTAAATAAATAAAATTGAATTGTCTGTTTGTAATGTCAAAATAGCAGCTTTTACTAGATGCATATGAAATTATAAACGGTACTTATAACAAAAAAACGATTTTAATTTTTTTGTGTCTCTGTCTGTTTGTTTCGTCTAATCTCTGAAACGGTTGAACCAATTTTGACGGGACTTTCACTGACAGATAGCTGATGTTATATGGAGTAACTTACTTTTATTTTAGAAAAATAATTAAGGTTCCGCGAAAAAAAAAATGAAAACCCATGAAATCCAATTTGTTTTCCGACATGCACGCGGACGAAGTCGCGGGCACAGTTAGTTAAAAATAAATTAATAGTACTTTTATATCCCTTGTTTGTGGTACTATTTCATATATCCTACTGCGAAACATGTTCAATTACATTCAGTTAAAGAATTTGTCCAGCAAAAATATAGCGGTATTGTCGCTGGACAATTCTCTGAAACTGAATACCAGCAGACCATGTAGTACTGAAAATATTTCCACAAATACTAAGAAATAACATAACTTTCATGATAGCAAAAGTACTACACAAAAGTATATAAGCCGTATTATAATACGACTACACAAAAGCAAATATGAAGGAAGGCTACATATAAATGTTCCAGAGAGAACGCATTCGTCGGTTCCCTGTATCCGGTCTTCGGAAATAGCTCCCAAGCGTGCGTTTCATTATTTCCTTTTTATATTTATCTTCGGGTATAACCGTGAACATGTTGTGTGTATATAAAAGTTTGGTGAGTTTAAATCATCTGAAGAGGGAGCCAAGTTCTTCTCTCTTTTCTTAGAAAATGCTTAGATAATTCTGCAGAAAAATAAGCAGCAGCTTCAAGGTAACGAAGTACGTACATGTCAGTAGGTCTGTTATAATATTATAAATGTATCTTCATCCATCAGTCTGTCATCATAATAATTAAACATGAGCACCGCAATGACAGCTATAATTAACACTCTTATAATACCTTCATCAAAACGTATATCTAAGCGTTTTGTTTGGAGGCTTTTATTTAGGTATTAAATTCTGTTTACATTTGTATGATTTATTTCTGCTTGAATATAGTTTATAATGTTTTTGATGGTATATTGGAGTGTTAGCTGACATTATGGCAAATAATTGAATTTAATGTTAATTACTTATTGTGGTATAGAACCTAGTTCTTCTAACTAAACAGACAGCTGTGCTACTGAGGAGTTTGTTGCGCCACTTCTTCCCAGGTAAAGCACTAGGAAGTGGTGAAGATTGGGCGTTTTGGAGGACTGTCTCATCTAATTTTGACGTTCAAAAAGTGTGGTTCTCAGCTTAGTTTGAAGAAATGATTTTGATTTAGATAACCTCGCGAGATTATCCTATTGAAGTAACGACAGTCTAGTTCTCTTGATGAATAGGTACCTACCATAAAACGTATAGCGTGTTGCCAAAAAATACTCTTATGTGTTTATTGTTTCATAATCGTGTCCTTGTTGGCAACAAACTGTATTATTACCAGGTCCACTTGAAAACTAGCGTCAGGAACTAGTTGTCTAGCATTTTTGCTGAACCGGGCCTTTTAGGCGCAGCCGTGAGGCACAGTTTCCAGCTATTTGTTACAATGAACTTTTCGTCTTTTTATTTGTTTTCATCTGATGTTGTACCTATATTATATCACATGATCTGACCAAGGATTAAGTCCAGACGACTTTAAAAGAGACTGTGACCTCTGAGTTTGTTTCGGCCTTTCTTCTCAGACTATTCAGATCGGAAACGCCGACCTCATCTACATAGTTTTTAAAATATGTTTGAAGTTTAAAAATGTTTGTGCAAACCTACTTATTGAAATAAAATCATTTATATGTCTGTGCTAAATAAATGTATTTTCTTACTTATTTCTTATTTCAACGTTAAAATCCAGTTTAATGTTTCGTCCCGATTTACCCCTGCATTCCTATTCACATGGTACTAGATAAGTAGAATTAATTGTACTAACTTATCACCAATTCATCACTGGTTCGTGAGTCTGTTAAATTTTTATGTCATCCAATCTCCAGCAAAATAATTTGATTGGCTATTGTTAATCCGCTCAATAAATCGCAAAACGAACCAGAAACTAGTCAGCTGGTTTATAATCAGAAGCTTGATCAGATTTAATCGACTCAGCTCCATTAGGAGGCTAATAAAACGCAGTAAATAAGACCAAATGTTTGTCCGACTACGTAAGGTATACGCAGAGACTTCTAACTGTATAACTTACCTCTCGTAGACGATGCATTTCAGCTTCACACTTACTCCACATGAAACGCAACTTAGCCATTGTACTTCGTTATTTATTTTTACGAATAAAGTGCAATTCAATAAAATGAAGTTTTGGGACACGTTTTGTTTTAATTGGTAATTCATTATGTATCTTTCGCGAGCCCGCGCGTCCTCTTCCAGTTTAACGGAACCTATCCAGTTCGTCCTAAGAAAGATGGACGAAGAGGAGTGAGTCCTTTGCCCAGGAATGGGACCATAAGTGGAACAGAGCAAGCTAAGGAACAAAAAATAATAGTATTCATAGCTTCTAATTATGCGGTAAACTGACTTCAAGGTCAGGCATTTTTCCATTACAAGTAATTGTTTCAAACGCGTCACAGGCATATCATTCCATTGTGAACCTGAAAAGTGTTCACGGGCTGCTAAAAACGAAGAGTAGACATTCAGCTTAAAAAGTTATTTTAATTTTAAATACAAAGGAAATATAACGATAAATATAATATACAGAAGTTCTAAAATGCTTGTTAGAAAACTATGTAACTTACAAATATGTCGATAACTTCGTTGAAAAGCAAGTGTGTCATTTGAAATAACTTACAGGCGTTCTTGTTATCCTCAGAACTAAAGTTAGGTCCACAGACTATGTACAAGCCGTAAATTACGTAGTATCGTATCTAATTTATACAAATAAACTAAAAGCTGTTGTTTCGTCTTGCCAGACAAAATAATTCCGCTTAAAATATTTACGAGGCAAGCTCCATTTTGCACTGAGTCTGTACTTCGCAGACTTCTAGAAATCCCTTTGCGTACCATCTTCGGTAAGTTTATGAATTTATCTTCTTAGAATTTATTAATGATGTGTAGAGAAGTGAATTATAATACGCAGAATAATAATCAATAACTAGGGCTCGGTAGATGGCTCGTGGCTAAATAATAACTACTGCAGGGGGGCGGTCGAAGGTTAAACTACGCTTGCCACAGTCGATTCGTGCTATCAAGACCCCTCCCTACCTCGGAACCCCCGGCTGTCATTATTACATCTTTGACAGTCGTTACGGCGGATAGTCTGAACTTCAAAAGTCTGACTACCAGTCTTTCCAAGGGGAATCGTGTTACCCAGTAACTGGGATGTAGAAGTCAGATAGGCAGTCACTCCATGTAAAATATTGGTATTCAGTTGCATCCGGTTAGACTAAAATCCGACCGCAACATAGTTGAGAACAGGCATATTTTTTTGAACAATCATTGTGTAATGATTTTTATGAATAGAATACTCTTTATTATGTAAACCATATAAATAACAGACATTAAATATAGAAACTTTACAATGGGTGACACAATGGGCGGTCTTATCGCTAAGAACGACCTTTTAAAGACAACCTACCTGTTTATGCTACTCAAATTCGCAACATGTTCATTTTTAGTAACAATGAGCTTGTTAAATAGACCATACGTTAATAACTGTGTAACCTACAAGTAACTCATCGCTTCATAAAAAGCGACGAATACTCACAACCATCAAAAACATCAGCTATACATAATATATTCCACTGCAACCCGTTTAATACTATCCTAAGGGAACGGAGTTTTTCATCTCCTAAAAGGGCGCTAATTTTCCGACAAGACGGCTATAGCGCTGGCTGGCTTCGCAAACGCTCACAATGAGGGAATGCTATACCTAACTACCGAGAAAAACTATGTTGGGACTCCATTAATTTTATTCGCATCGATCTCAATTTTTCTTAGAAATGTAACGCAGTTAAAGTAAGGCTCGAACTCTAGTAACGCGGAAAGAGGAAGCATCAAATACAGGCTTATTTTTTTATCACCATCCAAATTTTTACAGGGTGTTCTACACATGAATATGAACAACTTTCACTATGGGACCAACTCTGAAATGACGAAAAAAAAATCAGCTGTTTCATACAAAAGTTCAATACCTACTTGACCAAAATGTATGAAACAGCTGATTTTTTTTTCGTGATTTCAGAGATGGTCCCATAGTGAAAGTTGTTCATTTATTCATGGGTAGAACACCCTGTAAAAATTTGGATGGTGATAAAAAAATAAGCCTGTATACAGGGTGTAACGGAAAGAGTATATCAATACAAACGGGTTGAAGAGTGTATCTGGTCTAGAATCTCTGTAAAAAATTTCAGCTCAGAAGCACTAACTTTGAAAATGCTTAATATTTTTTTATTTCGATAGTTTATTAAATTGAAATCATAACAAACGTGTCACCGCACTACGAGGGTCATTATCCATTATCTGTAGTGTGTCTGTGCGCCTAGCGCACATCACGCCGCCGCGCGCAAGTGCAGCGCCGTGATGCACACGCGCTGGTTGCAAGTACTCTGTATGAGATTGTAAAATAATATACGTGACTATTAACTTCAAATTTAAAAAATTAAACCGTATACATACCTATAATCAATGTAAGAATTTACTGCAGGAATAATATACTCCAACACTGTTTCATTAACGGTGTCTGTATAAAAACATTGGAACCGTATTAATTGGGAAAAATATTCTCGAATATTTTCGGAATATCATCGCAAACTCGCTGATTAATTGGCTCAAAAGAAAAGTAACATTCCGCTTTCGCTGGCATGCAAGTCGTAGCTTTATTGGCGGACTAAGCGCTAGTAGTGAAGTGCGGTAAAAGCGGGCCTTCATCAATCTTCTGTAATTAGCTAGTGACGTTCTCGCCTAACACTAATGACGAGGAGGGCGTTTACTCGCGACCGCCACGCCTCGCCACATAAATTACTACATCCACCGTCAAGAGCTCACTCAAAACACCTCAAGTGTTTAGTGAAATGTGCTGTTAGTGAAAAGTGACGTGGAAGCGGTTTTTAAACGGTGCATGAGTGGCTTTATCGTCATTTAGATAGGGGTAGTACACGTTATATGACTAATTATAAGGGAAGTAAGTAGTTGAATGATATCAGCAATCCGCTTAGTAAGCATTGTGATAACTATCTACATCATTCTCTTGGCACTGTTTGATGGAGGTACATTCTGCCTTGTTACAATAAAACTTAAAAAAAAAAACTTACGTTTGCAGTTGCAGAATTGATCGTGCCGTGCCATTTTTTTCAACTACAAAGTTTGTTCTTGCGATAAATTCATCCCAAATACGGAACTCTTCATTGTACGTATTCCGACACGCACTTGGTCGCTTTTTAGTTCTAGTTCACTCTATCAGTCTTGCATATATGTATACTTACTCACATAATTAGGAGAACCTCGCAGAAACCTCTCTCTCTCCACTCCTTTACATATTTAATCATTTATTTTAACCTTTTGAACGCCATTGTCACATATATGTGACAAACGAAATCTTACCCTGAGCACCAACGTCACAAATATATGACAAAATACACGTCGCACGGGTCGCACCATTTATGAAATAAACAATTTAATTATTACTTTTGCGTGTTTTTATTTATATAATTTAAAAGTTTATGCTTCCGTCTATATTGTATTGCATGAAACAATATAAATAAACCACCAATATCGAGAAATTTGTTGTTTTGAGTGTGTGTGTGTTGTTTTGTAAAAGTGGCCTGGCTTCAGGGGTACGGCGATACGTTTATACTGTGGCTTTCAAAAGGTTAAAGAACCTTACAAAATTCAACACCTCAAACACAAGTAAAAACTCCCGTCTCTTTGTGCTCACTACACAAAAAGATACAATTTCTTATACAGCGCATAATTTATCACAGAGGTGACTGCTACAGCTCTATCGAGCACCTACCTCCATCGTTTCTTTGATAACTCTACTGAAATTCCAATTTCCCTTAACTTCACCTCTTATGCAACATTATTATACCTGCAATACGTTTAATGATCGTAAATTTCCTTAATGAACAAGTCGTGCAATTATTAATTCAGTACCCTTCTGAACTAAAATACATGATTAACCTAATTTACAGCAGTATACCGAATTCTAACGCAACTAATGAGGATGTTGTTAAGTAGATTGCATTTAGTTTTGTTGACGGAATACTGTATGTTATGATGACGTAATTATACAGGTAGGTACCAACTAATTTGCGAAGAAACGAGCATTGTTTGTTAATATTGTTGTTTTGCTATTTATTTTACTTGAATGCTTTTCAATTTTTTTTACGTAGAATATAAGAATGTATAGCATAATCAGCCACTGCTGGGACACAGGCCTCCTCTCGGTGAGAAGGAGTGGGCCGTAATCCACCACGCGGGCCCAGTGCGGCTTGGTAGATGTCACACGTCTTCCAATTTTTGATTCTAGGACATGCCGGTTTCCTCACGATGTTTTCCTTCGCCGTTATGAGAGCAGTGCTGATGAAATGATTTACACAAAGTAAAGCGCATGACTGGGTTCGAACCTACGACATTCAACTCGTAAGTCGAGGCCGTTACCACTGGGTCACCACTGCTCTTTAAAATAATGTGTGGTGTCTTGAAATTTCCCAATTTTCCTGATAACTCTTGCAATTTTTCTTTCTCTACCTTTTTCGGACTATTGCGAACATTTTAAAACCAAAAATAGCCGAATCGCTCCAGGCGTTCTCAACGAACAGCATTTAATTTTTATTTATATAGATAAGTCCAGATTTCCTTACGATGTTTTGCTACTTGTACGTAATTTGTAACTTCTGTTGAAGATCCTAATAAACAAAAACAAAGCTTTATAAAAAGCAAGCATTTTCAGACTTTACTCTTTACTTGGAACAATCTAGATTTTTCTGCGTACAAAAACAAATAAATTAGAATTAAGTTCAGTTAGCTGCAAAAGATTAAGTACTTCACTATATTTTAATGTTAGAAACTGAAGATTGACTGTATTCGCTTAAACTAATATTTTTAACAGCTAAGGTTACTCTTTAAATTACCTACAATCCTTTCATCTTTTCACCGCGGAGTAATTTGACAGCTCTGACAACGCTGACATTCTGAAAGAATTAATTTTGCATAAAATGATTAAACTCTTAAAAAGATATCCTATTATTAGAATACTAAAATCACTCATTTTATTATTTAAAAGATAAGAAATATACCTAATGTATAACATTTTCGTACTGCGTACCTTGAATTCAGACTTTTAGCCATTTTGTCTTTGGGACAGTGGGTCACGGTGTCACCTGAGCGTAAAGAAATAAAACAAAACATAACGTGTCTACAGTTCTTTTATAGAGCTGTTTGTTTCTGAAAACTGTTTCTTAGCTTTTCGTAGCGGCCATTCTGTAGGACAATAAGTTCTCACATGGACTAAGGACACAAAAAGTCTATTATTATTAGATAAAGCATACAGACAAGAATCAGAAATGAAGTAAATCTTTAAACAGACTTAGGGCTGATTTTTCCAACGCCGTATAATTTTATCCGAGGAATAATTTTGATTTTTTGACATTTCTTCCATACAAAATCTGTCAGACGTAAATTTTATTCCACGAATAAAAATTATGTGTCGATTGAAAATCAGTCCTTAGTATTGTTAAATAAAATAAATAGCATTTGGAAAACATTCTTCATCCCTCGAAAAAAATCACTATCTTCGACTCTCCGGTCCTCATTTATATTGTTGAACTAAATAAATAAGCGAAACATGCTTTTAACTTAACGAAACGAAAGTCACGATATTATCAGCAATCAATATTCATTAATCAAAAACATTGGCGTTAAGTTCTAATGACCAGTAATTAGGAAAACTGGATGAGTTTCTGCACCATTTGAATTTCTATACTAGTCTAGGGGTAAGTTGGACTTAATTTAGAAACTATTTATCGATAGGGGCAGACGGTTCTTCAACGTGATGTAGCTGTAGCTGTATTTTTAACGTTCCGCGGTCGATTTCCGTTTCATTAGACCGTTTATCAAATCAATCTGCTTAGCCTTTTCCCAACTATGTTGGGTTCAGCTGCCATTCTAACCGGATGCAGCTGAATACCAGTATTTTACATGGAGCGGCTGCCATAACACATTTACTGGGTAACACGATACCCCTTGGTAAGACTAGTTGTCAGACTTTCAGGCTTCTGACTACCCGTCACGACTGTCAAAGATCTTTTGTACCTTGAATTCGGTGTATAGGTAACTATGCGTTAATCTGGCAGGCTGTAGATAAGTATATTTTCGCTCAATTTTTTTATGGTATTTGCGTCATTCGGAATGAAAACGTTAAAACTGTCTTCGTCGGCCGCGGGTCGTTGATGTACTAGTATCGTACGTACAGACGCCAGCACATCAAGCTACTACAATCTGTCAAACTTCTATAATAGATTTTCAACTTTATCGCTAAACCCTAAGGTTCAAAGTTGATTGGGAAAATTTTACAGTTTCGGGTAGCTTGGTGTGCTGGCGTCTGTTCATCATTGGCCCACAGAACACATCCCTTACAAATCCAGCCAGTCTTCATCCCATATCTAGATTTATCTATTCATGCATAGAATAAACCAAAATCGTCTGAAAATGTTCAGATCTGCCTGTGTGACTGCTTAGCTCCTCTACACATTGCATTTTGACGCGATATTCAACATCATTTAGAGAATTTATCCCGGAAGAATTATGTGATACAATACATTAATATTCAAATTAGAGAGAGCACACCACCAGACCGAGACAGCACGTGTGCTTGCGCACTAAGCACTATAATATCTGCCGCTCTAAAGGCTAGTCTCCTTTGAGATTGCTGACATAGCCGAAATACGACCTAGAAGATTATTAGGTAAGTACTACTATTTAAATTAGATACAGCACAGATATGCCGATGTTTTGTCATGTCGCCACATCAGTAGGTACCTACATTGCACCCGTGCGAAGTAGGAGCAGGTTGCTAGTGTAGTATAAATCAGGAAAAATTGAAGACGAACACCAAACATCAAAACCATTGAGTTTTCACCATGTCTGTGATTGCAACTTCCTAGTTTCCCAGCAAAGTGCACTCAAATCTAGCATTCAAAGGCGATAAAGGCGATTGGGCACAACCTATCCCGCCCGACGGTAGCAATCATCAAGCCGGGCAAGTATCGTTTCAATGATGACCCGACGCCTAAAGTAGGGTCCCCCTTTGAACTCCTCTTTGAACATTCCGGAATACGTAAAACCGTCGCTCCAAAGCAAGCAAGCCGCCTCCATGTTGTTGTTCATTGTGTCAGTACTGTAGCTTCATCAAGGAGCGATACGACATTACTTAGAGATGGCGGTAGATTGGATTGAACGATATGAAATGTTAGTAGATCTAATTTAAACAATAAAATTATGACATCTCGAATAATAAGTTAAGTACGCAAATACATAGGTTAAAAAATTAACTTATGTATTAACTTTATATAATTTACTTTAACCAATTGTTCCCATTTAAGTGACTTTGTGTTTGTGGTGAAAATCTAACATGACGGGCGGCAGCGGGTCACCTCTAATAAAACTTTTATACCTGCAGTAACACAAGGCGGATATTTTTTTTTTACTTTCAACATTAAATTTTTTATGTAGCCAAGAAATAAAAATACAATAAACAAGCTTCACAAAGTTTTACAACTATGAATAATCAAATAAGACAATAATACCTGCCAGTTTCGTCCTTTGAGGTATTTTAAATATCATTCTTGAAGTTTATGAATAATGTGTCGAAGAAAACGTAAGAAACCTTTACTCGGTTGAAAAAGATTATCTTTAAAAACACAATTTATAACTTTTATTTCTATAACCAGAAACGTATCATGAAATATGTGTTTGTGTACCTCCGCGAGTCAAATCGCATTCCTCCGAGGAAAGGACTGGCACAAAGAATCCTCGCATTCTCCGCTTACAACAGACTAACAATACAAACGTTCCATTCATTTTTCATTCACTCACTATTTGTCAAAACCAACGATATCTTTGTAACTGCAGGAAAAAGCCGTCCAAATTCTGACGAAAAAAAAAATGTGAGAAAGAATTACACGTTATAATTGAAACTAACTACACCATTATTCTATTTTATACTTAATCGCAAATTATTACATAATCGTATATCAATATTTCTTATTTAATAAATCACTGCCGAACATTCGAATAAAACGCAACAATATACTCTGTTAATATTGTCATGATCACCGATCACGGAAAGCAGATTATAATCACAGAAATAATTTGTTTGAGCATGCAGTCCTCCATAGAAAAGATCGAAAGAGAGGATCCTCTGTCCAGATGGGTGTTTTATCTGATAGACTACTTTCCAACGGTCCATGTATGCATGACATCAGAGGCCAATTCCTGTATTTTTTTAAGAACGTTCTCGTTCTAATTTCAGTCTCAATCTGTCAAAAATACCTCCAATTTCCTTACATTTTTGACAAGTTTTTGACATGGATTGTCGCTGAGATTTAGACTAAATTTTAAACGTTTTTAATTACGAGGATTGACCTTCAGATGTGCCGTGGGTAATTCGAATGTGGTATTATAGATGCCGCCACATACATAATCCCTTTGCCTCTGCAAGTCTGCATCACTTCATGATGGATAATTTATGACGAAGGGACTAGAACGTAACCAGCTCTTTTTGGTGAACCGCAGGCCATCGGTTTAGTTAGTCTCAAAGTTTGAAGCTAAACTCTAGAATGGCTTCAGAATAATAATATGTATTATTAATATTATTTTACGTCTGTTAGCTCATATACACTGGGCCGCAAAGAAAGCAGGTCGTTTACAAAAAATTCGATAACTTTTAAAATATTTGAGCAATCCTTTTCACACGGCATACTTATTGCCTTTTCACACGGCATACACCAGTTGTCAGATTTTCAGGCTTGACTACCCATAACGACGCCCATGAAAACCGAGGCTTAACCCTTCGTAAGCCAGAACGTGGATCCACGCGAGATACAATGGCTTTTTAATTATTTCTGTAATTATGGCAATAACCGGTTAAGGCACAGAC
This sequence comes from Amphipoea oculea, assembly GCA_945859645.1. NCBI lineage: Eukaryota > Metazoa > Arthropoda > Insecta > Lepidoptera > Noctuidae > Amphipoea > Amphipoea oculea. The sequence goes on from OX243876.1 coordinate 13,035,848, forward strand.
TACCAGATTTTTAGAAGAAAATTACGGTAATAAGATAACCCATCCACGGACTGACCGCGACAAGATCTGCAATCGACCGACCCGAATGGTTGTTATTTACCCGAGAGATCCAAATCAAAGTTGTAGAATTATCCCGTGCACAACGTTATAAACTTAGTAGTGTTCTAGTCTTAATTCATACTAGATACATACAAAGCTTCGCTCCAAAGTTGATCTGTAAAGGCTCAACACGTATCAGGAGAGCACTCGACCGACTTTGTAATCTACTTCGCGCAACTACAAAGTAAGTACCTTTGTACGATGCAAAAACGAGAACACATTTTTCGTGTCACTACACAATAATTTACACTTTAACGTTATTTCGTTGACTGAATATACAGGGTGGCAAACTGTAACTATGAATTCAGCACATGATTCTAGCTCTAAAACATTAAACTGCTGTTTCATAGGAAAGTGCCCTATTATTAATGTACCTACCTATTATACAGGGTTATTGGAAAAACACCAACAACCTCTTAAGAAGTCATTGTACTCATCATTATGAACAACTTTTACTATGGGACCAAACCTGAAATCGCGAAAAAAAAATCAGTTGTTCCCTACATTTATGTTCGTTTAACTCGTCAAAATGTAGGGAACAGCTGATTGTTTTTTTCGCGATTTCAGGTTTGGTCCCATAGTAAAAGTTGTTCATAATGATGACTACAATCACCTCTTAAGTGGAAGTTTGTTGCTTTACCAATAACCCTATATACGCGGTCAAAGTGTATGAAAGAGCTAATTGTTTTTTTTTTAATAACCGACAAGATTCAACGCAGTGGGTACTAAATCATGTACTGAATCCATGGTAACAGGTTGCTCGTCGAGGTCCCAGCCACCCCGTATTTACAGATGCTTCCAGGGATTTTTTAATTTGGCAAAATTTATAGATTCGTTAGTACCTACATTATTAAAATTGGGATAATGATCGAGTGACAGTTGGTAGTCCGATGAGTTGGGCGCCTTTATAAAGCCACTTGTACAAATGCGCACGTTAAAGCGCTACTGGCACCATCCTGCTCTATTCGCAGTCATATTTTATTACTATCATAATCTTACTTCACTTTATCCCGCTTTTAGCTGCAGGTCATGTACTTCGCCGAGAGATGCATATCTTGAGGCAAGCCTACTTTCATTTTGTTTAGTACTAGATGCCGCAGATTCTTACCTTTGGTTACGTGATACTTTATATGTAGGTAATGGCCCTAACTTAGCTCCCTGGCTGGTCGTTAAACTGAAACAAATTCTTATATACGAGTTAGAGTGGAATAGTAAAAGGCGGCAGTGATGCTTGTCGCACACTTCACTAGTGGATCCCTAGGGTTTGAATGCGAGAGGCAAACAAACCTATAATCATACCTTAGTCAATCAAACATTGACACAAAACTACAAGCAAAAGTTAGAAATAAATAGTTCAGAGGCAACATTGTATCCTCGTCAACTGTGACAATAAACATATGTATGTTCTTCGAGATCTACGGCAGTTGTAGCGATAGCAAAACTGACTCTTGACCGCGGATACGGTGTGGCGAACAAGCATTCGCGTGTTCGCTGACAGATAGCAATCGGGGGGCCGCTGCACGCGTTGTTTCTAATTAATGGCGAAGTATCGCGTGAAAACGACCCATTTGTCTCACCCACCGTCGGATGTTCACAGAAGAATTGTAAGCGATACAAATACCTTAAATGTCTTCAAACACTTACCCCGCCGTACCTGCTGAAATTTCCACCACGATCTGCAATTATAATAAACGATATCTAGATCGCAAATACACTGTTTAAATCCGTTTTAAGTTGAATTATGGACGCTGAAACAATGTTACGTAAACGTGTTTTGGTTTTCCAACGGACTTGGCACACCTGAAATGAGAATACATCGATGATTACTCAAAGCTTTATTAAAGCAGCAAGGCTGATTGCCGATGGCTATAATTTCTCAATGAAAACAAAGGCCTGATATGTAAATTAAATTAATTCTGCTTACGTAAGTCTCTCAATTCTGTAATTGTTGGCTGCTCAAAAATTAACACGAGACGTCAACACACGTCTGATGTATTTATTTGGTCATACAAAGCTCAAGTGCCGTATCATTTTTCAGAGAACTTAAGGGTCCTTTGAAAAAATTAAAGATCATATTAATTTAGTATCTTTGACAAAAAACAAACAACAACCTCTGCAACCTGCGTGACACCTGACCTATGTTATAACCACTCGATATTAATTTACCCTACTAGTCCTGGGAACCTTTCATTTTACTGCAACGAAACTGCGATAGTGTCAGTCAACAAACGATCACTGTTTGTTTTCTATCGATCGTTCTAATCATGGTATCAATCGAGTGCCATATTTTTAAGGAGGTTATACTGTACAGTCGCATTCACATTTTTCAGACTCATTTTACCTACTATTTACATTTTACAGCGGTGCGGACGAGTACTTCGACGTGTTTATATTATTTTTTTATTTATTTGTAGGTATAGTTAGTGAGTTAGTTAGTTGCTCATTTAATTTAGTACCAAGTGTTAATAGTTCGTTGTGTTAAACATTGTAGAAGAAATAAACAATTTTACTGCTTATTTCAAAATCAAATGTAATTTTTTAAAACTAGGCTGAGAATCAGCACTTTTTGAATGTCGAATTTACATAAGACGCCCAAAACAAAACGCCCCCCCCCCCCCCTCTCCCCGTATCACCACTTCCTAGTGCTTTACCTGAGAAGAAGAAGTGGCGTAACTAACTCCCCAGCAGCACAACTGTCTGTACCGTTAGAAGAACTTGATTCTATACAGTAGTAAGTAATTAACATTACGAAACACAAAATATTAAATTCAATTATTTGCCATATGTCAGCTTAGCATACGCCAATCCTATTCTACTTATTTATTTATTTTATTTATTTATTACATTTGGGAAAACAAACAGTAGTATAGTTGTCTTAAAATTAAGCTTAACAAATATTATATACTACCCACAACATTTTCCACAGATTACTATAGCATGTAAAAAACAAGAAACAAGCTGTTATGTAGCAGGGCTAACTATTGAGTTAGGCCTGCTACATGACAGAGAAAGATGTAAAAAAAAGATAAGTTAAAAAAAGATAAAGATAAACCAAAAAAAAGAAAAAAAAATATTCTATAGGTATAAGTTGTAACAAACAGAAAAAAAAAATCAATGAAATAAAATAAAAAAAAAGTCACGTGCGATGTATCATACAGGTCCCTATCCTATTAACAATGATACCTACGTTGTGTAAAACCTATGGAGCCTACTTCTCCTACTAGTCCTATTCCTATTAATATCCTACTATCCTATTAATATGATAAACGCGAAAGTTTTTGAGGATGGATGTTTGTTACTCTTTCACGCAAAAACTAAGGAACGGATTTTGATGAAACTTTACAGTAATATAGCTTATACATCAGAATAACAAATGGGATACTTTTTATACCGATATTCTCACAGGATCGACACTTATGCGGGTGAAACCGCGGGGTGCTGCTATACTACATTCGATTGTAAGTGAATACTGAAATGTTATCGTAACTACTTAATCTATCCGTAAACTGTATGAAAAGTAAAAAAAACAATGTGAATCATATATTATACGAGTATGAGTAATGTAAAGTACATTGGTATCACTCAACGATCTCTCAAATACACTTACCCACTTTTATGTGTTTTGTAACAATATAAAATAATTTTTCTCATACGTAACAATATAATAAAGCTTCGCAAACCTCATAAAAGTACATTTATGTTCATATAAACATAGATAGGTACTCCTCATTCTAGTAATAAAGATTTTTTACAACCTTTTAAGTCTGTGTTTCGACATGTTTTCAATTTTATCGGCGAGCAAACATTTCGGCATATGCGTTAGTCGCCGTCCATTACAGGTGTCTGTCGTTTGATGAAACTGTTAAAAAGCGAGTTTTAACTTGTATTTTTATTGTTTGGGAGAACACGTATTTCATTTTGTGTGCGGCCTGCGCCAGCGGTGATTATGCAAATCGACCGCCCCAGTGCGAATCACATAAATCGTTTCATATTTTATCACTTTTTTGCATAATATATTTTGTGTAAGCCGACGATCAGTCAGCGCCCTTCATCGCTGAAAGGTACCTACGTTTGACGGATGATTTATTATTTTTTCGTCTCGTACCTACCGCAATCACCAAATAAGGTTCTGAGTCTATCTGCATTATTCAGTATTATTCAACGAATCAATCAATAAACAATTACCTTAAAGCATCACAGTAAATGTGAATCAATAAATTCGATGAGAAATAGTACAAGTAAAATGCGTTTATTTATTGTCAAATTATCAAAACATTCATCCTTCCTGGGACCCTCTATTGTCCACCCAATCACAAACAATTGCAAACTACTCAGAGCCAATTGCACTCTACGGTCGAAAGATTCTTGAGAGCGTCTCGAGACACGAAACACGAGACTTTAGAATGTTTCCGCTTCAAAGGTATTGGATACTCAGAGCTTTCTAATCCAACAAAAAACGGTTTTCCTTTATAAAATGTCTCCTAAAGTTACTTTATTTTGAGTCGTCTCATCATAACATATCTTATAATTAAAACTTTAATATGACTTGACGTTATTAGAAATAAGTATATATCTCAATGGAAATCAATACATACGGCCACGAGAAGAAAGAGAGAAAAAATAATAAAGAGATAAAAAGTAAATGATTGAATATTGAAATCGTTTGATGTGTCGTCATCATAAAGCACGTGAAATAACGTAGAACCGATGAGAAGGACTTGTTAAGTGACAGCTCGAATGATCACTCCGGAGAAATGCTTTCGAAATTGTATAGAAATCTCTGTATTCAACAGATGCATGTTTTTGAAACATTCACACACTTCTATAGCGCTGTCAACTCTCGAGTACTATTTGAATGGAAAACTGATAACAAAAGAAGCTTGATAATGGTTATGCTGAAACTGAAAGTTGTTTCATAACAACGAATAGGTACGTTTAATACAATTATCTTATACAAGCGTATTACCGATGTCTCAAGGATTGACAATCCAAAACAAAAATCAATTCCAACATTAATCAAAACTTCTTCTAATAAAATATGACACACACACAGAAAAACGCCGTATCAATCTCATAACACCCCTCGACTTGCTTGAGGGTTAATAAACAAAAATAATTCTCTTCTCCCCTAATATCATGTTCAGAACGTAACTTACTGATATTAATAAAATCCCACTCTATCGATACTCGCCACAACTGTACTAACTTCACATGATTGCGGCAGTTATTACATTTTCCCCTTTTCATAGAAAATGCGATATATTATATTCATCAATCTACTTATTTGCTTAGAAATCTTCTTTGTGTTCCACTCGAAAATTATGAATATCTGAGAGCCTCTTTGAAAACACAATTATACGTAGTTAGGAGAGCGGTGCCTTTTCTTGTGGCCGTAATTACATTGCTGTTGTAATTATAATAATTGCCTTTGTCGACATATTAAGTTAACTCTTTTAAGGGGATGCATTTCAACGTTCAAACATCAAGTTTAAAGTGTTTAAACTCTAGTAAGGTTCGTAGTTTAAACGGTGTCAAATGTTTCCTCGACAGTTTGCACGTTATTAAACTATTGAGGAAGTTGTACTAATTCCAAGTTACGCTTACTGTCTTGCCAATTTTACCTTCTCTGACTCGTTCTGAATTTGTAAGTAAGCAGTTTTAGCTTTCAAATATTATACGTATATTCTTATCTTTTGCGCCATTTGGTGCGTTCCTTATAAGCTCGCCGAGACAAAACGTAACCGATAAAATGAAAGAGCTCAGTATCTAATAAAGTAGAGACATAGTTGGCAGTGGCGCAAAGCGTAATGACAGGAAAAAGCGGTCAAATATGAAAACTGTTCTTTTCCAAGTGTCTACATCTACACTTTCTCCGTATGTATTTCACGCTTCGATACTAAGTACGTGTCGATTCTGGCATCAATGTCTTTAATACATAGACATTGTAGCCGCATAGCACTTCCACTTAACAATATCACAACATAATGTACAACACCCACTTAACGTCGCTCTCTCATTCTGTTTTTGTACAAAGGGCCATAATATGATGAGGTATAAGAAGTATTCTTGAGTTACTCGTCATAGGTTTCACTCGCGTTTGGCTTAAGAAGGAAAATTATGATTCTTAGTGAAAATATGAAAAACAAATTGGCATTTCTATCGCCGGTTCTGCCTTATGGCGTGATCGAGTCGTGGGAGGACCTCAACCCCCGGCTGTACCACGCCGTTCACATTTACTGGCTCAAGTTTTACGGCATGTGGTTCAACAATTTCTCGCCGTACACTATCAAGTTTTGGGTACAGTTGATGTACACGCTGACCGTATTATGGCTCGTCTGTTTTTTCCCCGGAATTGGAGAAGTCGTTTATTTACTGAGGCAAACGGAAAATATCGGAGATGTCGCCGAAGGGTAGGCTAGATATATCCCAGTTCACTTACATTTTGTTTGTCTGAGATCACGAATTGGTTACATCCTAACAAACATGAGAAATGAGGATGACACAATTTGGTATGTTTTTTCAGCCTCTATTTGTTTTTGAGCGAGATGTACACGTATTTCAAGATCGCTGTATTCTGGCTGAATAGAGATAAAATCGTGAATCTTTTGGAATACTTACATTGTAAGGAGTTTAAGCCGAAAGAACCGGAGCATAGAGAAATGATAAAAAAGAGTATTAAAAGTGCGCGTTTTGTTATGACATACTATTCCACTATGTGCGTCGGGGCTGTGTCAGGTGGGTTTGATTGAAAACTTTCTGCAGTAAGTTATTAAATCTTATACAAAATATTTTTGATTTTATAAAATATCAATATGGACGTATGAATAGCGCTATTGGGCAATAGCAATAACAAAAATGGTTCATCAACTCGTATCACGAATAAATTGTTAATTTTCTTTTATTTCTAGTTGGAATAATAATGCCTTTAACTGAAAACTTTGAAATCCTACCAACTAACGTGGAGTATCCGTTTTTCAACGTTTACAAGACTCCGGCATACGAAGCCGTTTACATCCATCACGTAAGTTAGACTGTTTACATAAGAAAGTCAATCACTCAAATTTTAATTGATTATGTTAATTCAATTAATAACGTATGACGTAAGGATTTGGGAAGCATTATTTTAATTCAATATTGATGTTCCAAAATATATTTTTAGAGACTGGTTTAGAAATAGATGCGTACTTTTATATTTTGATACTGCATTAGAAAATACAAGTAACAAAATCAAAATTACATTATTTCTGCAAAATAATATAACTAATTCCTGAAAAAAGTACACATCAAAATTGTTCCTACAGTATTTATCCATAAAATTCCATTCGGTAAACAAAAACTAACCAAATCCTACCAATATACAATTATTAATCTACCTATTCGAATGAGAATAATGAATTAAATTAAGCCCGTATTTGGCATGTGTTTTCAGATTTATTACAAGCCAGCTACGTGTATAATTGATGGGGTTATGGACACAATATTAGCATCTTTCGTCGCTTCAGCCAGTAAGATACCTAGAACTTTGTAATCGCTAAAGATTTATGGCTTACTAGCTTCGTCCCGCGACTTCGTTCGTGTGAAATTTCACCCTCCTCCATTCACCCCCTTATGGGGTGAATTTTGAAAAATCCTTTCTCAGTGCACCCCTAGACCTCATAAGGAACCTACGTGCCAAATTTTGAATCTCTAGACCCAGCGGTTTGGCCTGTGCGTTGATATGTCAGTCAGTCAGTCAGTTTCTTCTTTTATATAATTATTTAGATTTACTCGGTCAACATACAGCATGCGGGTACTCCCCGCAGGCGGCTGGCGGGGTCATGACTAATGAAAGTAACAAGACTAACAAGTCTGTACGCGGTTGGTACACAGTCTGCGGGGAATCCCCGTAGAGGGTCTATCGACCAATGAAATTCATCGGTCGGTAAAAAGCGTGCGGAGACTCAAACCCAATGAAAATAAGCCTTCAATGCAACTGCCTGCCGAACGTGCGGCACAGATTCTCCGGATACCTACCTCAATCGTTCCCTATCGACTAATGAAAACGGTTCCCCGAATACGGGCTCCAGCAACATGCGAGCAATATCGACCAATGAAAATGAGCCTTTAGAGACGAATAACCTTTCAAATCTTTAGTGGTTAAAACCTCTTTGTGTTGTTACTTGTATTGCCTTATCTAAAGATTTGCAAGGGAATACCGAAACCTCATAAAAGACAACGAAAATAAATAAAGTATAGCATGTACACAAATTCTATGAAATCCGAAATATTTGCAAGCGTAGATTGCGAAAAGATTACGGGAAAAGATTGCTACGCGACTGCTACGGGCTACGGAAAACCGTAGCAGCTACTTAGATATGCAATTGGCACATGACATTTAATTTATACCGCTAACGTCAACATTTTGTATTCTGTATCATTCCTAAACTGATTGAAAACTTTGCCCAGTCTTTATTCATTTATTGCTACAGTAAATTAATAACGATATTAAGGGTTGATTTTTCCAACACCAGATAATTTTATCGGAGGAATAATTTAGAATTTTTGACAGTTCTACCATACAAAAACGTGTAGAACGTCAATTTTATTCCACGAATAAAAATTATGTGTCGATTGAAAAATCAGCTCTAAAACAAACAATATAATCCGACGGCGATTAAGGGTCTTCATTATTTTTCTAAACAGTTTCTGTGTCAAAGCCTCTTACAACAAAAGATTAATAAAATATTTTCTTTCTTAACATTATTTTATTCCTAGTATTTCTGTATAAAAACTCATCTCAAATGAGGCTTTGCTAAAAAAGGTACCTACTCATTAAGATTATGACTGAAAGATTCCAGGAAAAAACGCAGCGTACGGCTTGCTTTGCCTAACTGGCGAATCTATTTTTTTTTAACTACAAGTCTTTTGCTTTTATATTTGCCCCTGACTTAAGGGGGAAACGCCACGAAATTCAATTTTTCTTATGGTTTTGCAGGTGAGTGTCAGGTTGTGTATTGAACAAAATATGATTCGACCCTATTGACTAATATTTCATTTTTAATTTCACGAGCTACCCTGATGCTTCCCTCTTAATTCAAAAAGCAACCGATAATTTTTAAACTTGTTGGTTGATTACTGCAAATTGCCGCTGTTTAGAAAAAAACCCGCAATTTTGCTTTTATCTAAATTCTGCCTTTTATATAGAAACGCACAGGTACCATTTTATTTCCCAATATGGATAGTATACTCTGTACAGTCAAGTTTTTATATTTAACAGTTGGACAAATAGAAATACTGGCGTTCAACCTGCGAAACTTCAAAGTAGTGGCCGATAGACAACGCAAAAGAGACGTAGCAGAGAACAAATATACCAAGGAGTACTCTGAACAGAACTACGTGCGTTCAGTGCTCAAAGACTGCATCATACACCACAACTGCATTATACGGTAATATTATATATTCTACTCTGTATTAAAGCTTTAGTAAAAGCTGAAGTAAATGAAAAGTGTTATAAATGCACGAGACGTGTTTTTAGCGCGTTGCTTGCAACTGACTTGGAGTGATTTTCGTTCTCTTAGAGGTTTCATGTGGATACCAGGTTGTTTTAGACGGTAGAAAATTCAATTGTATTACTAGTTCATTTCTAATTTACTGAAAAGCGTCCCTCATAATGTTGCTTTATTTGGCATTTAAAAATCTAAGCTAAGTACAAACCAGTCTACAAAGTTTATAATACTTTCGAAAATAAACGTCAACACCATTCGTTGTTCGATAAAGATTTCTAAGATTTAGTTGGAAAGGAATCGTATCGGTGTTGTAAACTGAGCTAATCTAGGTTCTAAAGAACAACAGACAGTGTATCGGTGGTGTATCTACTCGTGCAAATGTTAAGTGAGGAAAAGGGGTGATCGTATCAGGTACGGGTAGCACGTAGCCGTCGGCAAGACAACTTGCCTTGTGGCCCGCGCCACTACTTCTACCCATCGCAATCTGAACAGTCAATAATACCTGGTGTTGAGTGAGGGGTTAATCTTTCAAACTCAATTACGGTTTAATAGAGAATTGATAATTTAGTAAATGTACACATTCTTGTAATTGAAGACATGAATTTATAAAGCCGCAATTTCATTATTAGAAACCCATGTACAGAAACAAATGTAGGTAGGTGCATTAGAATTCAATGAACGAGTGAGGTCATTAAACATAATTTAAACTTTATAGTAGCATTCAACAATAATTCACAAAGTACCTAAAAATAATCCCGTACCTCAACAAGAGTTGAGTTTCTTCTACTAGAGGAAACGACTGCCCTCGTTAAGAAACGAAGACAGTCGTTTCCTCAAGTAGAAACAAAAAGTAAAGTAGGCATACTACAGGATGTACTTTTCTGTTCCGATATCCTTCTGATGACAGAAGGGGTCGATAATTAATTAAATAAAACGGTACGTGATAATGAGGATCGACGATCGTGTTGGAGTATACCAAGCATATTAACATTTGCAACATAATTATGATACTAAATAATTAGCTTAAGACCAATTAAAAAGCAACTTTGTTGACATAAATGGTAAAGCTCATGGTAATTAGACTGCAATGTAGATAACAATAGTGAAGGTTCGAGAATATTTTGAAGAGATATTTTAGAATTCTCATGATGAGATCTAAACTATTAAAAAGCGCTGCCTACGGGACGTCTAATTACGTTAGTATTTATTTAAGTTTCTCACGATAAATAGGAGAGCTATTTTTACCAACAACACATAGACAATTCAGGAGATTATAGACAATACCGTAAACACAACAGAGCTATTAACTCGAAAAACCACATTTTTATTTTCACAGATAAATAAAATAGATGACACTATTTTTGCTTCGTAAACGAGTGTTGTAAAACAAATTGATTTTCAGATACGTGTCGATGATTGAGAGCGCTTTCAGTTTGGCGTCCGCTTTGCAGTTTATGCTGAGCGTGATGGTGCTTTGTTTGGTCGGCATTCAGTTCCTGTCGGTAGGTGCTATAACGTTCTAAATATTTAAGAAGAGAAATTCACTGTACGTAGTTTCAAATATTAGCTTAAGGCAGGTATGCTCGAGGAATTTCTTTAGAAATAAGCATTACCATTGTACTTATTTTTCTTTTATTTTCTTCTTGTCTGTTTATATGTGTGTATAAACGGTTTAACAAATAAAACAGACATAGCTTTCAAAATTTGGGCATTTGTTGATAGATTTTGAGGCGTGATGGCAAACTGCAAGCACAACACTCTTGGTTGATTAGTTTTCCCCGGATTTTCATTCAGACAGAACCCTTTTGAGTATTTAGCAGTTTTCGTTTTTGAAAAATGAAGAAACCACATAACCACATAATTTTGTGCCAGTAAAGGAATTAGTTGTCGTCTGTAATTCTCGGAAACAAAACAGCCGATAAGTAAGTATAATTACTCATTGAGTATCGACGTCTTTTCCAGAAACGTAGATACCTTTCTCGAGCCGTCAAAAGGATTCTCGGGGCCGTATTCTAGAACAATACTCGGTCATTAATCTCGATTTAATTAAATTGAATTCAGATTAGTATAAACTCTGTCAGATTACATTAGCAAGATTGAGAACTCGAGATTCAAAAAGCTGAGCTTCGTTCGAGAATACGGACATACTCCTACTAAAAGTCTTTTCGAGAACATTCCACGCTCAATAAGCTACGGTTTTCACGGTTTCGCTTTCCGTACAGATCGAGAACCCGACCACCCATCCGATGCAGATAGCGTGGATGGGCATATATCTAACTTGCATGCTGATTGAAGTGTTCATACTTTGCTGGTTCGGAGATGAATTGATCTGGAAGGTAATCGCCGTTGCAGTCGATAAATTCCCCTTTAGCTGTGTTGCGAACGAACTTTATCGTACGGGAACTGCAGATAAGGTGTAACTTTACAAAAGATTAACATAATTTATGCACAGTTTACCCTCTCTTGAGTTTTGTTTTAATTTCAACATGCATTAGCTAACGTTACGCGTGTTCTTTTTAAAGTTTTAATAAATTACATGAATAAGTTAATCTTTGATTAATTACTTTGATGAATTACTTGAATAAATATATTTGACTCATCATACGTTTATGCTTACAGAGTATGGACCTCGCAAAGGCAGCTTTCGAAGGACCGTGGATGAACAGCGACCGCAAGACTACCATATACATCATAATCTTTCTGGAAAGATGCAAACTCCCTCTAAGACTCACAGCAGGAAAGATATTCACCTTATCACTCGACACTTACACAGTCGTAAGAAACACATTCAACTATTACTCTGTTTAACGATTTATTCCAGAAATCCCTACTGACAAATCCCCACCAGTGGCGATTTATGGAAATTGCTTTATTGTCATTAAATGATTAATGAAAGCGAACAAATTGCAGTTAGCGCTAGTTAGTTGAAAAGTATTCTAGGTTTAAGATAGGTATTCTTGCCTAGATTTCCATCATCCAAAGCCAAACATGCTAACAACAATAGACATAATAAATTAATGCCGTTTCAGTTTGCTTTAAGATGCTTTTGCTGGGAAACAAAGTGATTCTCAAGTCGTAAATTATTTATGTAACCTGATAGCCTGAGATTAAATATTCAACAGAAAAGTGGAGTTACAGCGCACTAAGTATGCACAGTATACTTTCTTCTGCGAGTTTCTAATGAGGCAAATTAAATTGAAAACTAAAGCGTCAGACAAAGTCTACAATAGTAGAGAGAGGCAGCGGACTATGCGACGTCATAGGACTCCTCTTTTTTAAATACCTTGGAATTGGCCTTTTAACTCAAGTTATACAACTATGTTATCATTTGTGAGCAGTGGTGGCCGAGTGGAATCGGCCCCGACTTACCGAGTTGTAGGTCGTGAGTTCGAACTTCATTTTGTCTATATAATTTCATCATCACTGCTCTCAAAACGGTGAAAAAAAACATCGTGAGGAAACCGGCAAGTCCTATAATCAAAAATTTGAAGACACGTGACATCCACCCATCCGCACTGGGCTCGCGCGGTGGATTACGGCCCAGTCGATCTCACAGAGAGACCTGTGGCCCAGCAGTGGGAACGTAATTAGTTGATCATGTTATAGGACTTTTAATAGTAGTCCTGCACCCTATTGCGTAACACTATTAATCACAATACGAAAAATTCTGATGAAACAATAAACTTATGCATTGCATCATATGTTTGAAGAATTCGTCTGTAACACAATAAATTGTTTGAACTGTTAAAATAAAAGGCATTGCCATTAAAAGTGTGTTAAGTAATTATCCCGCGGCTCAGCTTTTGTAATGAGTGATCTTACTCATTTTTTTCTTCTTCGTGTCGCTGGCACGCTATTTATTCAAATTCTATTGGCCCAAAACTTCGCCACTTCCACGACGTTATCGGTGGCAGCGCAGAGGTCACTTTAGCTGCATGTTGCTCTAAACGAAACATACCGAACAATCAAAGGCTGCCTCAAACCGACCCGATCAGCACACTATATCCCAGCACCTTCACAAGTCGGCAGAGAAGTTGCAAGCGCAGTGGAGAAACACAAACAGGAGTCTGACACTAGACACTCTCTATTTTACTAAGAGTTCGATATGACTCACCGCAATCTCAATCGGATAGGTCCAAGAGCAATCTATAAAACAAAAGAAAGAAATGGTTTTGTTACCGACTAGTTTAATAGGCTGGTAGTGAAAATAAAACCTCACTTTGTCGTATAGACATCGATCCACATACATCCGCAGAGTCTCACTTGGACTTGGCACGGCCACGCTTTGTCAGAAGAGCAAAAAAAAATCGGTTGAGCTGTAAAACCTAGTTCACACACGTCAATGTCAGTGCCAACGCCCAAGCTTCAGTTTCGAGACCTACAATGCTGCCTGTTGACTGACAGCCAATATTTTTGACTATCAGAAGAAATTTTCTTGTTCGAAAAGATGGTGACTGACAATTTACGAAGTATTTAACAGAGCGATATATAATGACATAAATAACGTGTCTCGTAGATTATCACTTAGGTGTTCTTTACCACAACACAAGAAAGTGCCGGCAACTTCCTGCCAAGAAGTGTGAAAAGCGTGAAAAGAAAGTGCTTGACGTGACACGGATGCAATGTCTCTGCACGGCGCGCGACGGCACTGTCACGTCTTTGACACTATTCGGATGTGTGTATGTGCGTATGAACTGTGAAATCAAATATGTGTAACGTTTTAAACTACGGTTTCCCAGATAAGCGGTGACCGCATTTAACGTCCTTGATGGCTGTCATGGAAATGATGACAGCGGCAAAGATTTAAATAGCTAGATACACCCTACCGCGTCTAAAGATAGTTTCGTTTTGACACCTCTGACACACAATGACGCAGTGATTTGACTTGATTGTCATGGAAACGCTATATACTAATATTTGAGCTCATTCTTTCACATATATGGACACTTTTTCGCGTGACAAAATACTGAGAGGGCTAATCTAGTGATTTAAATCTTTGGGCAGCGGGGTTTGACTTTACAGTGTCAAACACGCTCTCTAGGAAAATACACCAACTTATTTTCATAAACAACGTTTTAATGACGTCATTCACCGGTAAATTGCGGACGCTATGTGGGTGATCACCGCTCTTCTTTAGGAAACCTTAGCTTGACTGCGTAACACTACCTCATCGCCAACCTCTACAATAAAATCGAAATTATAAAAACAAATGAGCAAACAACTCAGCTAGCCCGCTGCCGCTTCCAGCTCACCTTAGTCTGCACTGTGCTCTACATTACAGGATTACATATCCAAAGCTCATTGACTCCTAGTCAAGTTAATATTATACAGGTAATGTGTTCTCAGAAATCAATTTCACCTCATTAACCGGCTTAGTTTATTTAGCCAGCCGTGCGATTCTGTAACCGTATGAGATAATTACGCTAACCTGCTTTTGAAAGCAAATTCATATAAATACAGCATAATCAGCCTATAATGTTGCCACTGCTGGGACGCAGGCCTCCTCTCGGTAAGAGGAAATGGGCCGTAATCTACCACGCGGGCCCAGTGCGGATTGGTAGATGTTTTTTTTTTTTTTGGTTCTAAGACATTCCGGTTTCCCCACGATGTTTTCCTTCACCGTTTTGAGAGCAGTGCCTGACTGGGTGCGAACCTGTGACCTACAACTCGCAAGTTACCGCTGAACAACCACTGCTGCGCTATAAATACAGAAACACAGTTAATTTATGAGATAAATAATTTTAGAATTATAATAGCCTTATTCTATTTCAGCTCATCAACTGGTCGTACAAAGCCTTTGCTGTAATGCGAAACATGAAGAAATAAACATGCACAAACGTTTAAATAAATTTTCGTGTATGTAATTACACTGCGCTGTTGCACAATGCACAACACTGGCTTCAATTAATTTGGGAACAAATTAAAATAAAATTATGTAGTGAATGAAAAACTTGTATTTTCAATTTTGTAAGCTGTGCTCGTAGCAATAGTTACAACTAAAGGACTTAATTTAAAAATTCCAAAAATAGCTAGGTACCCATTAGTATCGTATTATCCAGTAACTGGGTTGTGGATGTCAGATAGGCAGTCGCTCCATGTAAAATACTGGTATTACAGCTAGTTAGACTGGAAGCCGACCCCAACATAGTTGGGAAAAGTCTATGCAGATGATGAGCTAGGTACCCATTGTTTATCGGATCAATTAAGGACATTCAAAAGACTAATATTTGTCTTGTTTACCCATGTAAAATAACATTGTGTACTAGTAGAGAAACTCTAACTCCACAGACACTTTAGTTAGAGACCTACATAATTAATCCTGTCAACATACAAATGGCACCCTACACCAACTAACTAGGTCGCCATTTTTTGTAACGGCAACACAATCTCGACAAAAAAAACCATGTAAGAAACTTTCCCAGTCAGGTAAGCATCGAGTCAGCATTCTTGGTCTGAGGAAAACACATTTTGAAAGTACTTTTCGAAAAGAAAATATGCAAGTTCCAAGGAAACAGACATTGTAGTGACGTAGGTACCAATGAAACTTTGTACACGTCGCAATGTGCCAAACAGCTAGCAGTAATCCTCGCGAGCCGACGCCCCGCCTCAACTTTTCCAATTCCATCCTCCATTCCTCCCATTTCTCAGGGTTGCCACACTAATCCCGAATTCTGCCAACTTTCATGCCTGAAATATTCTTTATTCAAAAATTGAAAGCATGTCAAACATCACAATTAAATAGAAACATTTGCGAAGATTGTTGCGTGACTCAAGTCGTTTTGTTTGTTTTCATTAACGTTACTATTGTCATTAAACTTAATGATCTCGCATAATGTTACACAGCATTCGATACCTGTTTTCGTTACGTTTTAATTATAATGACTAAATTACATTTACAAAATTATCGTTACTAAATTATTAAGATAGCAATGTTTGCTAACTAATCAACATTAAACCTTCATTCAATGTAAAATTTGGTAGGTATGTTTTTATTTTCATCCTGTACTAAAGGTATTTTGAAGTGGTACACAATGAAATTATTTGAGCACTCTCGTATAGGACCCGCGAGGAACATCCCAGCAGTATATTTCACAAACGCGGCGGCTGTTTCTATTCTAAAGTCGAAATAACAATACGTGAACAATTTAATTATCCTATATCGGTCGCAACGATGCCATAATCATTAACACAATGGCCGATACGAATGTGGAACCCGGCAACGTACCTACAAGTTTGTCAATAATTAACATGACCGCAACGCGGGTGTATTATACGCCCAAATAATCACTGTTGCTAATTAGACGCGATTGCAGTACTAAATACGATGCTAATAACAATGCCACAAATTAGCCCCTTCCCGGTGACGTATGTTTCTACAACTAGGTATACTCATTAAGAATTTGATTATCCTCAAATCAGTACTAGCTATTAACGCTTCACTGACAACTTTTTACACGGCATCCATAAAAAGACAATCTTCAAGATATAAGAATTTCCATAAGCTTGTAGACGTAACTTTTTCTCTGCGTAACTTTCCGTTACAAGAGAAAGTCCAATATCATCTATCACATCACATTTAACAGTAGAACGAATTGAGATTTCTCTTTGAGACGAAAACGTAGACAGTTTCTATTCCGGCGTTCGTTCGGCCTCTATTATCGCTTCTTTGGTAAGTTTTGTAATCTGCTGAAAAGCCTCGCGTACCTGTGCTTATATATTGTTTGTGAAGAGTCGCGACATCGAAGCACAAATCCAACCATCATTGTGCATTTACTATAATTAAGGAGAGTGCACATCAGTGTTATAGAGGCCAGAGAGGCCACAGGCTGCACATTGGGCCCTGTGTTGTGGCCTCATCACCGTGATTAGAAGATCTTGTGTACTACCGCTAACCACAGACGCTTGTAGACTTGGTAGAATATGATAACATTATAGTTTATTGGCGATGTTACAATTTAGGTCAAAATAATTAGGCCTCTAATAATAATGTAACGAGACGAGGCGTGCTGACCATAAACTTAAGTATCTAACGTTACGCTACTGTGATTAAGCTCCCAAAATAGATTCATTACTTGCGGGCATCGGAATTTAATTAGCATGTTTAAATGTATGTACGTAAAGGTAGGTATTTAAGAAAGGTAGGTATTACCAATACTGCGTACCTGACCATGTACGTATTTTCCTGAAAATGCTAAAACTATTGTAAAACAGTTCTTATAACAAAATATGCATACAAAATAAGAAAAGCGGGAATCGTGGCAGAGTGGCATGACAATATTAAAAATAACATCAAGTATTTTGACGACATTGTTAACCACGTACACAGACGTTCACTTTTAAGCGCTCAGAGCGGGATGTCGTCGTGAAAGTTAAAAAAGTTAAATAAACCGCTTTAATTTTAGTTGAATTTCGACAAACATGAAACAATGTCGTTTTTCTACTGTGACTTATTAAAACAAGCGGTGAACCTCGTTCTATCAGCAACTTCGGAGCTCATGTGTAAATGTCAAAGTCAAATTAAACCAATTTCTGTGGTTCTGGGAACCGGCGAATACCAACGAAGTGTATTGTCACACTAATCACACTATCACAGTAATATTATAAAGGCGAAAGTTTGTGAGTGTGTGTGTGTGTTTATATGTTTGTTACTTCTTCACGCTCAAACGGCTGGACCAATTTTGATGAAATTTGGTGTAGAGATAGCTTGAGTCCCGGGAAAGGACATAGGCTACTTTTTATCATGATATTCCCACGGGATCGAAACTTATGCGGGTGAAACCGCGGGGCGCAGCTAGTATTAAATAATAGCTTTTGCTGTTACCTACGGATTCACTTGCATGCTAGGGGAACTAATTCAAGTACGTACTTACCAAGTATTTATGAGATAATCCAGGACCTGATCTACCGCGTCGAATATCATCGAAATACGTGTAGCCTGACTGAGTTATTAAAAAAACGTCTTCATTAACTTAAAATACGAGTAATTACAATATAATTGTAGCACCTGGACTTAAAAACCGCTGTATAAGTAAACAACTCTCCGCACTATCTCAAAAACAAGACAAAATAAATCCAGTTCATACTTTTCAAAATTGGACTATCTACAGCAACAAAGGCCTTTTATAACCAAAAACTCTCATCAAAGTACTGTTTTCACTTTGTTTGGCGAATTCATTTGTGACCGTAGCATCAAAAAAAATTAGTACCATATTTTTACACAAAGCAGCGCGCTTCATTTTATGAGCTGAATTACATATGCGAGCGCTAAATGTAATTACTGAATAGCGCAAGTGCGCTCAAACTTGCAGAGTTGCTTGCTCTAGGAAAACTCTGCGACATGAAATCTTTCATTTGTAATGTTTTCATTTTAGAAATTTTAGGAGAAGCGTGAAAAAATGTCGGGAACAATACCAATAGGTATCATCAGATAAAAAGATGTAATAATAAAATTATGACTTTCCTATTACGTAAATGAATAATGAGGAGATCTTGTTAAAGGAGGGTATCCTTTTACAAGATCTCCACATTAATCATTTTAAGCCGTAGACATCATCTGCTGTGCTTGTTATGGGCACCCTTAGGAACGCTACAAAGAACGCAATGCGTTATCAGGATAAAATACCCATTACCTATACACATAGATATTATTAGCAGACAGCGGAAGCATATGTCCGCCTTTATAGGACAACCACGGTCTCGAACTTTAACTTAATTACTTACCGAGTACCGACATAACAATAGTTAAGTTTTCGAACCATGTTCTTACGAACACATAGAGATACCATAGCAGTATCTTCCAGCAGATGGATAATTTATTACTAAACTAATAATAACAAGAGACGTGACACGTTGTCTGAAACTACTAATGCTGATAGACATCGTCTATGTCAGTGTTTCAGCTATTTCAGTCACGTTGCACTTTATCACTCGTCTAATTACTGAATGCATAACTATTGTGAAATTATTCATAACTGAGAAGGGGTGCAAGTGAGAGCTACCTATCCATGGAAGTATTAGAAGAGCTATTAGAAAATGATTAGACACTCGTTCAGTGGCCACAGTAATTAAATTGAAGAGAATTACTTTGTATTCGTAATCAAACTCTTATAGCAGCTTTGCGTAGGCGCGGTGTAGCAGTGACTCACGCCGACGTAGCTATGCGTAGCATTACGCAATTCGTAGAACCTGTGATCATACTCGTAGCGGCATGGCGTAGGCACGGCGTAGCAGTGACTTATGGTGGGTATAGCTGCGCCTAGCATTAGGCATTGCATGGAACTTGTGATCAAACTCGTAGCAACCTTACGCAGGCATGTCGTAGCAGTAACTTATGGTGGATATAGCTGCGTCTAGCATGGGGCAGTGGATGGAACTTGTGATCAAACTCGTAGTAGCCTTGCGTAGACACGGCGTAGCAGTGACTCATGGTGGGGATAGCTACGCCTAGCATTAATTTAGGCAGTTCGTGGAACCTGTGACCAAACTCGTAGCAGCTTTGCATAGGTGCAGCGTAGCAGTGACTCACGGTGGGAATAGCAACACGTAGCATTAGGCAGTGCCTGGAACTTGTGATGAAAATCGTAGCAGCTTTGCGTAGGCACGGTGTAGCAGTGACTCACGCCGACATAGTTACGCGTAGCATTAGGCAGTGCGTGGAACTTGTGATCAAACTCGTATCAGCCTTACGTAGGCACGGCGTAGCAGTGACTTATAGTGGGTATAGCTGCGCCTAGCATTAGGCATTGCATGGAACTTGTGATGAAAATCGTAGCAACCTTACGCAGGCATGTCGTAGCAGTGACTTATGGTGGATATAGCTGCGTCTAGCATTGGGCAGTGGATGGAACTTGTGATCAAACTCGCAGTAGCCTTGCGTAGGCACGGCGTAAAAGTGACTCATGGTGGGAATAGCTACGCATAGCATTAGGCAGTTCGTGGAACCTATGAACAAACTCGTTGCAGCTTTGCATAGGTGCAGCGTAGCAGTGACTCACGGTGGGAATAGCAACGCGTAGCATTAGGCAGTGCCTGGAACTTGTGATGAAAATCGTAGCAGCTTTGCGTAGGCACGGTGTAGCAGTGACTTATAGTGGGTATAGCTGCGCCTAGCATTAGGCAGTGCATGGAACCTGTGATCAAACTCATAGCAGCTTAGCGTAGGCACCGTATAGCAGTTATTATGGTGGGAACAGCTACGCGTAGCATTATGCTTTGCGTGGCACTTATGATCAAACTCTTAGTAGCTTTGCGTAGGCGCAGCGTAGCAGTGACTCACGGTCGAAAAAGAAAATAAAATCCACTGACGGCCAACAGAATGATGGTAATTTTTAACTGAGATACTTA
Source organism: Amphipoea oculea (assembly GCA_945859645.1). Classification (NCBI taxonomy): domain Eukaryota; kingdom Metazoa; phylum Arthropoda; class Insecta; order Lepidoptera; family Noctuidae; genus Amphipoea; species Amphipoea oculea. The sequence goes on from OX243876.1 coordinate 13,056,775, forward strand.
TAACCTAACAAAATCGAATACTTATAATAATATATTTGCCTTAGTATTAGTAAATCATTATTGAGAACCAATTCAAACCAAACTTACGTACCATTTCAAAGTTTTACAATACTCTAAATCCGTCAAAGTATGTGTAGGGATTCAGTTTTGAAATCGATTCCACCGCAACGCAGCGAAGTTTAATCTAAACACTAATATAAGGTACAATTGATTCTTTATTGAACAGAGTTGATGTCCGCATTGTTTGACCGCAAGTATGAATAGTGCGATAACCCACCGTAACAATGGAATTGTGTGAGAGTTGCCATACAACAATACAATAGAGGGTATTTTTCAATGTAAAAGTTTGGTACGATATGAGCCTATTGCAATCCCGAATGGACATAGAAGTCCTACATACATACCATCACGCCAGTAATCCCCGAAGGGTTAGGCAGTACCTATAGTACCTACACCAACATTTTGTCAGTTATGTGTAAATCCCAACTCCCTTGTAACAGGGCGCGAGCCTATTACCATCAACCGGGCACAAGAAGTACTGGTTACAGCAACAACTTGTTGGTTCACTGCATGCCAGGGCTATGGTCAGCTGGTGAATAAAGAAAAGCATGAAGGATAGTGTTTGCGTCAAAATAATTGTATTATCTAACACTAGTTAACACGAACTAATGAATTTCAATAAAACCAAAAATGGGCCTCAACTCGTACTTAAATTAGCATTAGCAATTAGCTTCATATTTTCTGACTGACCGACTTCTTGACGATTCAAAATTGCCTGTAAATGGTTTAATTGAAATAAATGCTTTGAGTTTGAGTTTGATTCTCGTTTAACCAAAAAACTTTCCAAATAAAATTCCATTGTTAAAATGTGTGTACGAGTAATGTGGTAGTTTTAAGGTAGGTAGTTAATTGTTTTGTTAATTATAGTCTCTTCCCTGAATGCGGCTTGCGTAATTAAGCAGCGGGTGTTAGGTTAGGTTACCCGAATTTAGCTATCCTTCTATTTCTTAACCGACGAAAAAACGGAGGAGGTTATCAATTCGACGCGTATATTTTTTTTTTTTTTTTTTTTATGTATGATCACGCATAACTTTTTACAGAGCAGTCCGATTTTGAAAATTCTTTTTTGATTAGAAAGGATATACCCCGAAGGTGGTCCCATATAAATTTGGAAAAAAAAAATCCAACCCTAAGGGTAGGAAAACAGGGGATGATTGATAGTTCACTCACTGATTGTAATGTATGACCACGCATAACTTTTTACAGATTAGTCCGATTTTGATAATTCTTTTTTTAATGGATAGAACATACCTCGAAATTGGTCCCATGTAAATTTCGAAAAAAAATCCTACCCTAAGGTTGGGAAAATAGGGGTGATTTGTTGTTCATTCACAGATTTTAATGCTGAGCTGTGTATTACAATTAAAATTAAAGGCCTATCTATGTTGGTACATAAAGCCTGTTTTTTTAAGTATTTTACTATACAAAAAATAATAGTTAAAGTAGGATTATATAACAGTTAATATCTAAAGTAAGGTAGGTAGCCATTTTAAAAGTAATCAAAAATTAAGCATGCAGTAATAAGTAAATTATAGCCTCAAAAAATTATAAAATAAAAACTTTTTAACAAAAAAATTAAACCTCCGAAAAAACTGAAAAGCAAAAAATAAAAACCTTTTTTTATTTTACCTTAATAAATAAGTTCTTAAACTAATGCAAGTATACCTAAAAAATGTTGAGTCGGCGCCAAACAATCAATGAACAAAGATCACTAAATTACCTTAAATTTATAGAAATAGCCAAATCAAATTAATAATGCAACGTGAAATCTCCAGCGCTAAATATTAACATTTCAAACAAAAAATGCGCTCTCCGCACGACCACTCGCAACGATATTAAGTTGCTTGTTTGGCGCCGACTCAAAATTTCTTAGGTATACTTGCATTAGTTTAAGAACTTATTTATTAAGGTAAAATAAAAAAGGTTTTTATTTTTTGCTTTTCAGTTTTTTCGGAGGTTTAATTTTTTTGTTAAAAAGTTTTATATTTAGCATACGTCTAATGATTCAGGTCTAGCTCTATATTCGCTACAATTAATATAGTCGTCACGTTCGCGTTTCTCAAAAGGTTGAACGGCCACCTACTGGACACTGGTTGTAGTAGGTACACCCACAGTTCTATTAAATAATCACCCCATAACGTTCCCACTGTTGGGACAGAGCCCGCTTCAGAGAGAGGGATCGGGCCGTAATCCACCACGCGGGCCCAGTGCGGGTTGGTGGTTGTCAAATGTCTTGGAATTTTGTCGGTTTTAGGACATGCCGGTTTCCTGTGTTGTTCATGATGTTTTCCTTCATCGGTGAAGAAAAACAGTTATAATTTTAATTTATTATTATTAGGTAGGCCGCCTGTGATGTCCCACTGCAGGGTAAAGGCCTTTCTACTCTTTTCACTTCTCTCTGTTCAATAACATATAATAATATAAATAATTTTAAGCATAACATAAACATAATATCACACCTCTAATCTCCAAAGGGCCAGGCAGAGGTGTACCTATAAAATTGCCACAGTTTTAATAACTTAATGGCGATAAAATGGCTTTGGCAATGACTTTTTTTTTGGCTTAATGGTTTTACATACTTTATGGCGATAGGCTGGCCACCTATATTGCCATAAATTATGTACCAGATAGGAATAACGGGTCATAATATTTTCGTAAACGGAGTCCACATAGCGTAGAATGAACTGATTTGAATGCGATGCGATGATTGATTTGCGTTGAATGATGATTTGTAGCCATGCGGTACAGTCACGTCCAAAAGTATGTATACAATTGGCTTTATTCAAAGGCGATTTTCTCCTTTATTTTTGAATGAAATTTTATTTTATTTCGAAAATAGTATTTGCGAACCCATAGGTTTATGTTAAGTGTCGTATTTCAACTTTGCATTCGTTATTTCACGAAAAAATCGCAATTGAAAATTGCAAAGTGTATACATACTTTTAGACGTGACTGTACAGTCAACGGTTACTCGCAATCTATTGAAACTCCAAAACAAAGTGTTACTACCGACGTGCTGCCTATAATGTTCCTACTTTGACATTTTCTTTAATAAATTCTAGGATGTTTTTAATAATACACTTAAACACTTTATGAATGGAAATAAACTTTAACGCCTGAGGTATGGAAAATAAAACAGTATTAAAGTAATCCTCAATAATTCTATTGAAACATGGAAACAAGGATTCAACCTCAATATGTGCTCAAGGTGTCGGTACTCGGTGAAGCGAAGTTAAAGGAGCAAAGTTTGCGAATTTGCCCCCGGGGCCGATCCAACTTCTCTGTTGCAATAAATAAGGATTTTAGCGACAAATTACCACACGAAAACGTTTCACCCTTTCTTCGTAAACTTGGGAACAAGCGAAAATAGAATCGCTACAGAAAGAAAACTTAACAGTAGCTGGCATACATCCGAAACTTTCGAATCAATTTCAACTGTAGTAACACTGAATGGGCAATTCGAAATAGATTCTCTTTTCCCACTTACGGTGAGTATCATTTTGTACGTTTTGCTTTTAAAGTAATTAAGCACCTACGGAATAAAAATTCCCTCGTAAAAGTTGCTGTGTGTTTATTTTGTAATAGAATTAACCGAGTAAAACGAGTATTTTTTCTAGTTTATGAAGTTACATACATTTATAAATTTGTGAAACGAGATGGGACTCTGGAAGAGCAATAGAGAACATTTTTAACAAATTAGGTTTTTAAACTTAGGTGCTTTTCAAGCGATCGTTGTGCAGAGCTAGTTTTAACATTTTCAAAACATGATAGCTAATTTATTCAGTTCCTACCTATGCAATTTGCAGGAAATAGGAGAAATGCATAATGGTGGTAATTGTGAGTTTTTAGGTCATTATTTTTGGGAGAAAGAAAGGTAGGTACCATATTACCTACCTAGGTACTTGACATTTTACGTTTGCATCGTGCGCGGAAGCTTTAAAAAAATCAATATGGCGGCGGGTCGGATATGCCACGAAGATTTAAAACCTCTTTCAATGATAAAATTTATAAAACAAAGATTGGATAGATTATCTGGACTCTGGAGCATGTACCTATCTACCTGTAGGTATTCCTTGAAGACTTTCTAAAACCCCTAAAAGTAGGTACCTGTTCTCTTTAACAGCATGTTCAATCAAGTCGTCCGCGTCTCCTTCGCTTTATCCATCATAGTCGACAAAAAATCTGCCTATATAAGCCCACACAGCTTTTTAAATTCCGACAAGGGAATCGCAACTTTACTCACTGAGATTTATAACTCATTTTATTTTATCTATTTTTTTGTCAGAAGGTGAATATCGGTAGCTCAGGTCATAAAGGCAGTGATTCGAGGAGCATTTCGTCAGTTTACAAGCTCGCCGTAATAAGATATCGGACGCTCTATCGCTCTGGAAAATGTCTTTATTATGCTCACAGAAACAAAAGTAACATTTATAAAGTTGTTTGGTATATCTATTTACCTACTCTATAGATTTGATATTCTCACAGCTGCACAAGGATATTTTGTCACGTGGCTAAAATCGGAACTAACGCAGCCATCTTGTTTTTAGGGTAGGTAACGTACGTCCAAATGATAAAACAGAACCCGCCGTCCCTTATAGGATCACTCGAGTGTCTGTCTGTCTATCCATCTGTCACAGCCAATAGGCTCCGAATCTACTGGAACAATTAAAAAATTTATTTGACTATATAACTGACGACATTTTGATTTATATCTATACCTACTGACTAATATCTAGTTTGAAGCGACTCGTAGGATCGTTCATAATAGGTATTAAAAATTTCGCGTAGATACCCAAAGGATAAGTTCTTCTCGAAAGCTGTTTATATGTCAACATCATAAATTATATTTTATATTTTGAATATCACAAATAGTCTGTATGTAACTATGAAATACAACAATCAGCAAAAAGCCAGAATTAAAATAGGAAGGAACTAAATTAGGGCTTATTTTCAGTCAGTGGGTCGTCTTAGGGGTCCAGTGAGATTGAATTATGAATTTCTGTGACACAAACACGAACGTGTAACGAAAACTTAATGCATTTCGAATTCGGGGGGCACAGCTTTGTGACGGAAGGACGGAACGCTCACGGCGCGAGTCCCACTTACAGAGTACTTGGTCCCACTCGCACTTGTCTGGTTTTTCGTGGGTTTTTCACATTTCTCAAATAATAATTTACAGAAATGTTTACCAATAGTGCCCCTTGTCAATGTCAATCATGCACCAAAAGATTGTTGTAGCCAGTGGCGTGCATTGCATATAGGCATATAAGCAGTGCCTACCTCGACATATCAACATAAGCCTGTCAATTACATTTTAGTGTGTGTGCCCCACAATTAAGAAACCTACTAAATTACCTATCATACCTAACAAAAAACAAAATCTTTATACAAACACGCGCGGCAGTGGGCAGTCGCCGGACGGCCTACTCGGCTCCCGTACTATTCGCACATTGTCATTGGTCTTTACTCGGTCAAGTTAATACGACAAAATTAAAAATACGTACGGCTCACGCGTAATACCATGACGTTCGACCTTCGTGCCTTCTCAAATAACCACACTTTTGACCTCACTTTTTCTTTCTGATTAGTGACCGCGTTTGCCTAGACTAGACCCGGCCTACCTATCTATTCTGAAAACCATTTCACGCCACTGGTTGTAGCAGTGAATTAGGAAATTGTGGAGTAGGTAGGTAAACTTGAAGCGATACTAAAGTAAGAAAGTAACCCCGGATTATCATCATGGACTCAACTCGCTGTTACATCTTGATTGAAATGAATAAGGTGTTATGTTTATTTTACGCACTACCAGGCAGTACGTCCTACTAAGCCTAGCACCTCTAGTTTTCAAGGTTCCGTACCCAAAGGGTAAAAACGGTACTCTATTACTATATAAGACTCCACTGTCCGTCTGTCTGTCTGTCCACCTATCTGTCTGTCTGTCACCAGGCTGTATCTCATGAACCGTGATACCTAGACAGTTGAAATTTTCACAGATGATGTATTTCTGCTGCCGCTATAACAACAAATACTAAAAACAGAATCACATACAACAAACGTGGTTTTTTTGCCGTTATTTGTATGTAGTGTTAATTCGCACTTGGCCGGTTTTTGTACACCGTATCCGAACATTCAAAAACCAACATTGCCACAAAGAAAATATCATAAACAAATCCTTAAAATAATAGTGTAATCTAAACTCTTGTTGAATATAAACGAGCTTTATCGAATTTCATCATTTTTATATACTTATCCAAATTCGTAGATATAGATACGATCTCAATAAATAAAACACGAATTTTAATCAGCTGTCAACTATTTTTAAGCTTGCCACACTCGTCGATGCGTCATCACTTGTCAATTGACGGCTGCTCTACTGCAACAATTTGCGGCTGTTTTCCAAAAAAGTTTATTGATTCCCATAGAAATATTAGAATCTCCCTGAAACATCATGGGAGATTCTCTGGATGGAAGTGAGAATTCACCTGAGTCGCAAAATGTCGTCGTGGTCGACTTCCAAGACTTTGCAAACTACTTGCGCAGAGCCGCAACGGTACTTTTGCCCGAAGATGATATCGTTCCACCGGCGTTAAATGCTGCGTTAGACGATAAAGTGAACCAAGATTGCATCAGGAAGTTCTTCTCAGACCCTCAGGTGTCTTCGTTGTATGTGCAAAGATTTTCTTCCAAAGGTATGCGACATCCACCCGTTTTTTTTTTCAATTGTCAACTTTCTAGCTGCATTGCTGCAGTATGAGATCATACAGCATTGCACATTTAGATCAAAATGTGCAATGTTTAATTTTGTGTGTCTGTTACCTAGTTTAATATTTTTTTTATAATTTCTTAGTTTCATAATTTTGTTAACATTACAACTACAATTTAATCAATTATACATTGTTTAGAAGATGACAGTGAACAACCAACTGAAGGCGAAGAGGAGAAGGAAGCTGTTACTTACCAGATCAGCAATGAGGTAAGTGACAAAATAGGCCACACATTAATATTCCCACCCTACAAATAATTACTTTTGCTAAAATTAGAAACTATTTTTTCTGGTTAATAGAAAATGTTTATTATCTCTAGGTGGTCTTCTCATCGTCCCGAGTGGCAGCCTTCGTCTGCATCAAGCGTGGTGCTGTCATCGAAGCTGATAAGTCCATCCACAGTCAGCTGCGACTTATCAACTTGTCAGATGGCTCCCCCTATGAGACACTGCATGCTTTCATCAGCAAAACTATGGCTCCTTTCTTCAAGAGTTATGTGAAAGAGAGTGGTAGAGCAGACAGGTAAGGAGAAAATATTTTAGAATCAAGTGCGGAACCACTGTACTTCCTCACCCGGCGCATTTTGATAGTAGGTAGTTTTTTTTGGATAGAATAGACCCTTTTTAGTGTAATTTGAAAACAGCAAATTGTGAAAAACCATAGGGGCCGAGAAAAAAAATCCCAAAGTTTTTTTTTTTTCTGAAAACCTGCGATTTTTATAGTAAGTATTTTTTTTTAGATAGAATAGACCCTTTTTAGTGTAAATTTGAAAACCGAAAAGTTCGCAAAACCATAGTGGCCGAGAAAAAAAATTCCCAATGATTTTTGTAACCTAACCTCAAAACACTTAAAAGTTGCTTAAAAGGCGTAGTAGGAGCCCCGCTTCGCGGGGCTCTATGGTCTAAAAAAAAAAAACCACGAAGGGGATGGCGGGGTCTGTTCGCTCGCTGCGCTCGCTCACTAGACCCCGCCATCCCCTTCTAACCTAACCTGTCCAAGTCGGGGTGCCCCAAGTCCCGAGCTCGCTTCGCTCGCTCTTGCATCCTAAGTTGTCATTACAAATGTGTTATTTTTGTGTATTATGTTGGTTTAGTGTGTAGTGTAATCGGGAACACAAAAAAAAACATAAACATGTTACATTTATGTACACATGATACATTTTCCGTAACTTTAAGATTTTTTTTCTCAAAAACTATAAGTTTTCACAATGCGGGATTTTGCGAAAGTGTTTAACATAACGAAATGTAGAACTATTAAAATTGTGAAGCTTCGAATAAACGGGTGAGGAAGTACAGTGGAGCCTCAAGTGCATTTATTTTATGGCGTCATGAATGAATAATGATGTCAGTCAATAATATACTGAAATCAGAGACTAAAACTCTTCTACCTATGATGATACCATACAGGCCATTTATAGCTTTAGTATATTTTTAAATCTAAACACCAAATAAAAATATTATATGACCCTTATAACATATTTTTAACCAACTTGATGTGTATCCCTAAAACCTATAAAATATTTTACTTTAAACGGATTCTTATTACTTGTATCAATGTCGGAAGCTCCAAGTAAAACACTTATGTTTTGCAGGGATGGAGACAAAATGGCACCATCTGTGGAGAAGAAGATTGCTGAGCTGGAGATGGGATTGCTGCACCTTCAGCAGAACATTGACATTCCTGAGATTACTCTGCCTGTCCATCCTCTGGTAGCAGCTGTGATTAAAAGGCAAGAGTTTTAATATCTTTCATGATAAAAAAAGACTTTCATAGGTGTTTAGAACAATCTAAACATATAAGATTTATTATTTTTAGTATCAACGAGAATATTGATAAGTTAACTTAATAAGCTTGCAACACCTTTTTTGTGCCTTTTTAATTTGTGTTGTGGCAATACCTTTTTTTTATGTCTATGTAAGATTTCCTAGTTGTAACGGTGTGCCTCTTGACTGTATTTTTATATTTTAAATAAACTCCATAAGTTTTATGTTCCCACGCATTTTATTTCGTACATGCGTGCGGTGGTCCTTCGAGTAGTGAATAAAATCAGTGCCGAGCAGCTTCGCAAATTGTGGAGAAATCGTGTTCGTGAAGGCCGGCTTGCTATACAAGTCGGTGTTGTTGGCGGGATTTGTGCGAGGCCCGCAACTTCGTTCTATGCAAAGCTAGAACGAAAATCAACGAAGCATCATCAAGATACAGCATCTTACCATCGAGTAATCGTAAAAATTACGATTTTCTGGACATCAGTTTGGCTTTTTTTACCCACATTTTCATTTTGAGAATCGTGAAGTTCGTCAGTACCGTCGCTGTTGGCAGCATTGAAAAGTGAAGTGAGCGCGGTCCATATCCGCCCGGCGGCCATTGCGCCGGAGTTATATTCACTCAACTCAGCTGTCATTCACTCAGCTGTCAGTGTCATCGGTTTGGGTTGTAAACAAACATTGTCGTACCGGCTCCGTGTCAACAAAGTTCGTATTTACAAAATTGCGGCTTAGATATAAAAGTGCGCGGAGTGTTCGTAAGTCGTAGAATAAATAAAGCGTTACGTCCTACCTACGTTCCACCATGGCGGAGTCCAAAGAAGCTTTGCGTAAACATCGACTTCTTCGTGGCCAATGTAAGGCTACAATCACGCGCATTGAGACGTTTGTGAACGACCCCATCAGGTTTGCGTCTGCTACCGTGGATATCCTGGAGGCTCGTAAGGAGAAGCTCATCACGGCGCTCAAGAGCTATGAAGCGGTGCAATTGGACATACTAAGTATTGATGAAGGCGACTGCGAACAGGTTGGTCCATTAGAAGAAACATATTATTCTGTGCTCGCTAAAATTAATGCCTCTTTAAAACAGATAGGTAAAAAATCGGTCTCAGAATGTCATAATGTTTCCACATGTAAATTGCCAACCATTGATATACCACCCTTCGACGGGAAGAACTTCACTAAATTCAAGCCATTCTTTGATTTATTTATGGCTGTTATCGATAATAACAGATCATTATCTGATGTGCAGAAGCTATTCTATTTAAGAAAATATGTAACAGACGATGCTTTGGCAGTCATTGTCAATTTGCCGTTAGTCAATCAGTCTTACAAGGAAGCACTAGGCTTGTTGGAGAAGCGTTTTGATAACAAAACGCGGTTAATAGGAAATCATATTAGCATGCTATTAGATTTACCAACAATGCAAAAAGGCACTGCAGCCTCAATAAGGTCTTTTGTGTCAGATGTACAGCAACAGCTGCATGCATTGAAAAATCTAGGACAGCCCATCGATACATGGGACATGTTGTTAATTTCCATTCTAACAAGAAAATTAGATCAAATAACTAATAGGGCCTATCAATTAGATAGGGATCTTGAAAATTTGCCTTCCGTGGAAAATTTTTTAAGCTTTCTTGAAAAGCGTGCTATAGCGTTAGAAGATAGCTTACCCCCCAATAGTACTAGCTATAATAGTACAAGTAGGTTCAATAAATCTACCCCATCAAAGGTGACCAATGTTGCCTCACAAGTAAAAGAAATGTGTAAACACTGTAACAAAAGTGATCATGCTCTTTTCAGCTGTCCGGAGTTCAAAACGGCAGGACTAGAGGTCCGCCAGGTATTTGTGCGGGACCATGATTTATGTACCACATGTCTAAGGACACACAGGGGGAAATGTAAGTTTAATTTCAAATGTAAAATATGTAAATTAGGGCACAACACTTTGTTGCACGAAGAAAAAGCTGCTCCTATTGAGCCTGCAGTGACTTTGTTGTCTAACCCTGTTTCCAACAACATTTTGCTTCCAACTGTAAAGGTTCATTTATTAAATCAACATGGTGCAAAAGTTTCTATACGGGCATTGCTTGACACGGGCAGCCAGGCATCTTTTGTTACAACCAGCCTTGTTAACAAACTTGGATTGATTGCTATGAATCAAACCCATAATATTATAGGTATTGGTAATAAACAAACACAAATCAATAAACTTGTGAATATAAGTGTGCTTCCATGCTACAATAATGTAAAATTAAATTTAAAATGTCACATTGTTGACAAAATAACAACAAAATTACCCCAACAATTTATAAATGTATCCGGGTGGAATTTACCAAAAAATGTGAAACTTTCAGACGAGGAGTTCAATGTCCCAGCTGAGATTTCTTTGTTATTGGGTGCAGATGTTTATTTCAATGTTTTGCTAGATGGTTGCATTAAAATTCAAAATGGACCAGTATTACAAAACACCCTATTTGGGTATGTAGTTGGCGGTAATATTCCTGAAAAAGTGAGTAATATAACTTGTAATATTGTATCAAATTTTGCTATAAATGATCATACAATGTTAGAAAATGTAATGGAGAATTTTTGGCTCTCTGAAAGCGTACCGGAACCTATGAAGCCGAGTTGTGATGAGTTTATAAAGGCTGAACAAAGCTTTCAGAGTTCTATGAGCCTGAAAGATAATCGATTCTATGTTGATATGCCTCTCATCACACCTCTGGAAGAATTGCAGCTTGGCGATTCGTTTTCAGTTGCCTACCAAAGATTCCTGATGTTAGAAAAAAGGTTTAAATCAAATCCTCTGTTACTAGAGCAGTATAAATTGTTCATAGATCAGTATGTAGAGCTAGGACATGCTAAGGTGGTAGAGATTGCTAATTACGATATTGATAGAGATCCTGTGTACTTTCTAGCACACCATGCTGTTATCAACGAGGCAAGTAAGACAACCCGACTTCGAGTTGTGTTTGACGGGAGTATGAAGTCCCGCAGCCAGGTGTCCCTCAACGACGTCATGCTAAACGGCCCCGTGGTACAGAGTGAGCTTTTTGATATTCTTATCTTGTTCAGGACCTACATTTACACAATAATTTGTGACGTTCAGAAAGCCTTTCGCAACGTGATGATAAACAGCCACCACACTTGCCTTCAAAATATTTTATGGCGAGATGATCCTAAGAAGCCTATCAGCTGCTTACAGCTTCAGACTGTCACTTACGGACTGAAGGCCTCTACATTCTTGACCACTCGATGCCTACTTGAATTAGCTCAACGCTATAAGGATAAATACCCACTTGCTGCTGAAACAATGATCAAGAGTACCTATGTGGACGATATACTGGGTGGGTCAGATAATATAGAGCAACTGCATGAGCTAAAATACCAATTGGTAGAGTTCCTCAAGTTAGGTAGTTTTTCTCTTCACAAATGGTGCTCAAATGCCCTTGAAGTCCTAGATGGTATTCCAGATGAACAAAAACAATTTGAACATGTAGACATGAGTGGGGATAATTTAGTAAAGACTCTAGGTTTAATGTATGATATAACTTCAGATAAATTCACTTTTTCAAGCCCCAATTTTGATGAGGAACATAATTTAAATACAAAAAGAAAAATTCTGAGCTTTATAGGGAAGATGTTTGACCCTCTCGGCTTAGTAGGCCCAATAATAGTTATAGCCAAAATATTCATGCAGGAGCTATGGTCTTTGCAAATAGGATGGGACTCCATAGTACCCACGGACCAGTTAATATACTGGAGCAATTTCCTAAAAAAATTAAAGTTAATGGGCAAAATAAAAATAAATAGGTGTGTCAACAATAAAGATGTTTCTTCTGTACAGTTGGTAGGGTATTCTGATGCATCAATAAAAGCCTTTGGCTGCTGTATCTATCTAAGAATTTTAAAAAATGATGGTTCAGTGCAAACAGATCTACTCTGCTCCAAGTCCCGTGTTGCTCCTTTGAATAGAAGTAGGACGATTCCCCAGCTTGAACTCAATGGTGCTCTCCTTCTAGCCCAACTGGCGCATAGGATTGGTAGAGTCCTGGTGGGTAGGTATTCCCATCTAGATACATTCTTGTACAGCGACTCCCAAATAGTGCTAGCTTGGATTAAGTCAGGCAATGTAAAGTCAAATGTTTATGCCAACAATAGAGTCAAGCAAATAGTAGAGCTGACTGATCAGACTCGGTGGGGATTTGTTAGGACCTGTGACAACCCTGCAGACTTATTGTCGAGGGGCGTCTTGCCGCACAAGTTGCAGCAAAGTGAGCTATGGTGGCACGGGCCAACCTACCTATCAGACAGGAAACTTATGCATACTAGTTTTGAAAATTATAAATCGTCTGATTTGTCCACAGACACTGAACAGATTGATGAGCTAAACGTACCGTGTAACTTGACACATGTAGAGCCATCGTTTTCAACAAAGCTATTTGAAAAATATTCTAGCGTTTATAAATTACAGAAAGTGATAGGATTTATTTACAGGTTCTATAACAACTGTTCGAAAAATAAAAATAAAATAACGGACGGTAACCTATCGCCTCAGGAGCTTCGCGACTCTATGTCAGTCATCGTGCGCTGTACGCAGATGCAACATTTTGCTAGAGAGGTAGAGTTACTTTCTGCTGGAAAAAATATAAAAACAGGAATAGGTAGCCTCTATCCGTTCCTTGATAAAATAGGTATAATTAGAGTAGGAGGTAGGCTCCATAATGCTAAGGAGATGTCTTTCGATAAAAAGCATCCCTCTATCCTTCCGAAAAACTCTCACGTAACTAATCTCATAATAGAAAGAGAACACTTGCGACTCTTGCACGCAGGCCCTAGGTTAGTTTTGAGCTCTCTATCCCAAAGGTACTCTATAGTCAGCGGTATTCGAGAGGTCAAGAAAGTGGTGCGTAAATGCGTCAAGTGTTTTCGTTTAAAAGCTGAGGCTGCTAAGCAGTTGATGGGTTCCCTCCCGCAAGAAAGAATCACAGCGTCCAGGCCATTTCAGCATGTCGGCGTTGATTTCTGTGGACCCTTCGATATGAAGGTTGCTAGGGTTAGAAATCCTATCGTTAAGAAATGTTACATTGCGCTTTTCGTTTGCTTTGCTATAAAAGCTATACATCTAGAGCTTGTATCGGACTTAACAACTGAAGCCTTCTTAGCATGTCTCAAGCGTTTTATTTCGAGGCGTGGCATGCCTACAAATATATATTGTGACAACGCTAAAACCTTTAAAGGAGCGTCAAATGAAATTAAAAGGTTGTATGACTTACAGTCCTCCAAAAATCACAGGGATACTGTTAATGGTTTTTGCTCTCAACATTATATAAAATTTAGATTTATACCCAGTTATTCACCTGAGTTTGGAGGATTGTGGGAAGCAGGTGTTAAAAGTGTAAAACATCATCTAAAGAGAGTAGTAGGGAACCAATGTTTAACCTATGAAGAGCTCAATACAGTCATTGTACAAATCGAAGGAGTTTTGAACTCTAGGCCTCTACTTTCTGCAAATTCAAATGATTGTAATTATTTAACTCCTGCACACTTTCTGATTGGAACAGCTCTGGCTAGCTATCCTGAAGTTGATCTAACAGATGTTTCAGTTCATCGTTTAAAATTTTGGAATCTTTGTACCAAACTTAAACAAGATTTTTGGAAATTATGGTCAAATGATTATTTAACACAGCTTCAAAGCCGTCCCAAGTGGAAATATCCTCAACCAAACCTTAAGGAAGGTGATTTGGTTATTGTAAAAGATATGAACACTACTCCATTAAATTATAATATGGCTCGAATTGTAAAAACATATCCAGGTAGAGACAATGTAGTAAGAGCGGCCGACATCAAAATGAATAACAAGGTGTATAGAAGGTCAGTAAAACGGCTATGTCAATTACCTGTAGAGTAGGTTACTGCCGGCCCCAATTATGTTTAGAACAATCTAAACATATAAGATTTATTATTTTTAGTATCAACGAGAATATTGATAAGTTAACTTAATAAGCTTGCAACACCTTTTTTGTGCCTTTTTAATTTGTGTTGTGGCAATACTTTTTTTTTATGTCTATGTAAGATTTCCTAGTTGTAACGGTGTGCCTCTTGACTGTATTTTTATATTTTAAATAAACTCCATAAGTTTTATGTTCCCACGCATTTTATTTCGTACAATAGGTCCTAGTTATGCTTTCTTTTAGGACTCAGTACCCAAAGGGTGCCAACGGAACCCTATTACTAAGCCTCTGCTGACCGTATGTCTATCTGTCAATTGGCTATATCTCATGAACCATAATAATATGTACTTAGATATTTAAATTTCTATTGCTGCAATAACAACAATTATTAAAAACAAAATAAAGTTAAAAATTAAAGGAAGTCTCCATACAAGAAACATTTTTTTCGGCATAATTTGCCTTGTGGTACAGTACTAGACAAAATCAAACTGGTTGCTAATTTAATTGTAATTTTTTTTATTCGTTTTTACATTCATTACTCACACCCTGACTTATTACTTGTATTTTTTTTTTAATTAAAATCGTTTTGCTTGTACCATGTTTGTAAATATGTGAGCACCATGTATCTATCAGATAATTAATTTATATGTCATGGTTTCGTTTTTAATTCTTTTACCTATTGTGGTATAGTAATTTTATTTTAGGTGCATCGTCCTCACATGTTATTATATAATTAATGTACCCATGCAAAATATTGTACCTAAAACATTTAAAATTTCAAAAGAGTAATGGTGGAGTTTCTTGCCCATTCTTCTCCATACGAAAACTGCCTTTTGGAATGTTCGACTAGAATCAATTCTATTTTATAAGATAATGTTTGACATTCAAAAGTGCCTTTTATGTGCCTATTTGAAATAAATGCTTTGACTTTGACTTTGAATCCTTTGTGTGTGAGTCCGACTCGCATTTGGCTGGTTTGTGTGCATTTCTTATTGTACTTTAAATTAAATTACTGAGAAAATATTTTTTTTTAAACTTGAAATCTGGACATTGGTACAAATATTTTATCATTCACAAGTCATCTATCAATCATTTGTGTTTCTTTTCTATCAGAGCTGCTGATGAAGGGCGCAAACCTCGCGTTGCTGACTTCGGCGATAAAGTGGAAGACTCAACATTCCTGAATCAACTGCAGAATGGAGTCAACCGCTGGATCAAAGAAATACAAAAGGTTTGTTAAACCAAACTTGTTTTTATTTTCAATGAATGAATGAATTGCACCGATCCCAGCGTGGTTAAACCAGACTCGATTAATCGAATGAACCCCAAGATTCGCACTAGCTCCTGTAGCCTCATTTTCATGGTGCTACAGCGACCATTGCATATCAAGGAATAGACCGGGGGGCGCGGTAATGGTAGGGAAGACGTGCCCGAGGGATAGGTAAGGATTTAAGAGCCTACCGGATATGCATCCTAGAGTAAGCATTGGACTAGTGGAAAGACGGGTAATTATATCTATGGATGGGCATCTTTTAACGACCTTGCCGTCAGGCTGGTTCAGGTCGAGCTTCATCGTTGAGTCTTTTGGCGGGATTCTACTGCTTTCTCGGTTCTTTTGTATCGTTGCTCTGTTGTGTTGTGTTGGATGTTGCTGTTTTCCATGTCGTCATCGGATGTTTCGCTACTCTCCGTTTCCGGTTTTTTGTAAATCTCACTAGCAGCAATCTTGATCTTACTTCTGTCTTCGGCTGTATTCATCCAAAAGTTGATTTCCTTGTCAAAGTACTTCATGTCCTGTTTTAAATTGTCGTTCCATGTGTAAATAGGTCGGCCGACCTTCCTGGATTTGGCCTTGTACTGCATTGCTGCATGCAGCAGGTGTGGTTTGCGGCGCCTGTAGACATGTGCGAGGTAGCACATCCTGTGGTTCTTGATGCGTTTGGTTACTGTTTTTCCGTCTAAGATTTCATGCATTTTCTTTTGTCTTGGTTTATTCCTAGAGTGGTTAATCAAGTCTCTCATGATAACTCGCTCGTATCTTCTGAGTCTTGACCTGTTGGCTTTGGTAAGTGCCGATACTTTCAAACCATGTATCATGCACGGTACGATCACCATTCGATACATAAGTCTGGCTAATTTCCAGTCCATATTTGAGTTATTTATGAATGGTATTAACGATTTGGCGTTTTTCATGGCCTGTTCGCAACGTTTTTTTATAGTTCTTTTTCTGCTTAATGTAGACGTTATGTATGTACCTAGGTATTTTATTTCGTCACATGTCGCTATATTTATTCCATTAAGGGTTATGTGTGTCGTTATCTGTGTAGCTATGGGGTCCCTAATTAGTATTTTTGTTTTTGTTTCGTTAATTTGGAGGCCTACACTATCTAGTAGGGGTTTAATATGGTATACGATACCTTCTAACCCTTTTAGGTCATCTGTAATGATGATAAGGTCGTCCGCAAATGATAGTACTAGGGGGAGTGAGATAGGGCACGCCACGATAGTGGCGGTAAGACCCCTCTTTGAGGAGTGGCTAGAGAGGCGTCACGGCGTCCTCACCTATCGCCTGACGCAGGTCCTCACCGGACACGGATGTTTTGGGAGGTTCCTGCACATCATCAGGCGGGAGGAGACGCCCGGGTGTCACCACTGCGAGGATCGCCCAGAGGACACGGTGGAGCATACGGTGGAGGTATGCCCCGCATGGGCGGAGCACCGCCGTGCCCTCGTAGAGGCGATCGATAGCGGCGGCGACCTCTCGCGTCCGGCCCTGGTTCAAGCCATGGTCCGGGGCGAGAGGGAGTGCGAGGCCGTCACCTCCTTCTGCGAAGCAGTCATGCTAGCGAAGGAGGTGGCGGAACGGCTAAGGGAGAGAGCCTCACACCCCAGCCGCCGCGGGAGACGCTCCGGGCGTCGGGAGCCGCGTGACGACTCCCGGCCACCGTAGGCGCGGGCCTGCGGACGGAGAGTAATGGGTAGCTCACCGTCCGATCAGGACCAGGCCCGTGCCGGACGGCGCGTACGTGTTCCACGCGCGCCTCAAAGAGATGTCAGCATAAAGGAAGGGGCCTGCCAGGGCCGAAGCCTGCCGGGGGTGCGGGATTGTCCGAAAGGGTTACCGCTACCCCGGAACATAAAGGGCTAAGGAAGGAACACGGATGGGTTTTAGTCAGTAAGAGTCTGACACTCCCTTCGCTCCACCCAGAGCGGGAGGGGTCATTTGATGATTTCCCATCCATAAAAAAAAAAAAAAAAAAAAAAAAGGGGGAGTGAGATTTCACGATCCTGGTCAAGTTTTATTAATTGGGTTTCCTCTTCGAGAGTTCTAAGGACTTCGTCGATGACCAGTGTAAACAGGCGAGGGGACAGAGGGCAACCTTGTTTAACTCCCTTTCCCTTAATAATCCAACTACTTTGCTGGCCACACCATTTGATGCATGTACGTTCATTCATGCATACCTTGATTATCCTGTTGGTTAGCGATTTGTTGGTTCGTTGTAATAGGATATCCCTTAGTACATTGAGGTCGACGTTGTCAAAGGCCTTTTCTATGTCGAGGGCGAGTACCTACATAAATTCTTTTACCTGCACGCCATTCTTCGTCTAAGGTCCTTTTAAGCGTAAAGATATGGTCGTCTGTTGATCTATTATTTAAAAAAGCAGCTTGGTAGTTGCCTAATTCCGTTATAATCTCATCTAGTTTTTTAAGCACGTAGGAGGCGTAAATTCTGTAACCCGTATTGCAAACCGATATGCGGCGATATTCATTCACATCCTTAGGGTTATTGTTTTTTGGAATTGGTACCTGTACTGTCTCCAGCCACGTGTCAGGTGCTTCGTTTAGTGTCCAAGCTTTATTCATGTGATTGGTGACGGCTTCTAGAATTATTTGGGGCATTGCTTTGTAAAGCTCGATTACCACTTGGTCAGTTCCGGGAGCTGTCCCGTTCCGCATTTTATTAATGATTCCCATTACGTCATCCGCAGTGGGTCCATCACACTGTACTTCGGTTATCGGCTTTTTTATATTAACTATTGGTATAAGATGGCCCTCGGATTTTTTTTAATATTTGCTCCCATTTGGTCATCGGTATATAAGTAGATTTTTTTCGACGTTTGGTTTGAAGTTTGTTTCTGCCGTAAAAAAAGTATAACATCTGCATGCGTTTTGCAGGGTGGTTTTTCCCCAGACTGTTGAGGCAGGTCCTGCATGCTTTTTGCTCTTCCTGATATTTGACCTTTTGAAGTGTTGCCTGACGTTCTTTTACTAGGTTGTGCCTATTTGGATTATCTGGTTGCCTACTTTGTAAAAATTTCGCCTTTTGTAGGTTAGCAAGAGCTAGTCGATGGTCTCTGGAGAGAACTGGCTGAAAAATCAGAGTTTCCTGGGCAGCCGCCTTTAATATTTCCGTTATGGTATTCCAGGGTATTTCGATGTTTTCGTCCGTTGAGCTGATTCCTATGTCTTTTAGTTTTTTTGTTACGCATTCTTGGAATTTTTTTTCGTGAATTTACTGTTAAGGGCGGCGTAATAGCACTGTTTATAGTTGAAGTCTTTGGCCGCAATTGTTGTTTCCTTCACGGCTTGCTGTTGTCTTTGTGTATTATTGTGTTTTGTGTTTTCTTTTTTGTTTGAAATTCTGTTTATTCTTAGCAGACCCCAGATTATTTTATGGTCGGATGTGCCCCTAGCGGCCCATTCGCCTTTAATATGTTCGAAGAGTTTTTTTGTTGAATGTGGCGTTATGATGTGATCCAATTGAGATTTCTGAGTGCCCTTTGACCATGTTATCCTGCATGATGATCTCGCTTTTGTCGTTTCTATTTGAAGTTTTTCCCTGTTGGCTATATCCATTAACATTTCCCCATTGTAGTTAGAAAGGTCATGGTGTAGGTTTTGTTGGATCAGCCCTTTGCGTTGGAAACTTTGTGTATCATGTCGACCAATATGAGCGTTAAAGTCGCCAAGAATTATTAAAGTACATTTCCTTGGTTTTTGTCTGATCAAGTTTAATAAGCCTGTGAAGGATCTGTTTGCTATAGATGTACAACTGTTGATGTGAGAATTGATTATATACAGATGAGCAGGCCTGTCATTTCCCCTGTCAACCTTAAGAGTAGCTGACATCGCGTCTGTATCCCTTTTTCTGTTAACTAATTCAATTTGGGTATCTTTTCTAATTAGAATCGCAAGTCCCCGGTGCGCTTTACCTGCGGTTCCATAGAGGTGCCATGCGTAATGTGTAGAGCTGAATGTTCCAGAGTTCATAAATGATTCTTGTATGCAGGCTACATGAATGCCCCTAATTGAAAGTTCAGCATCTATTTTATCTTTTTTGGCCGGTTTTGAGCCCCACGGACGTTCCAAGTTGCAATACGCAAGTCTGGGCAAGTATATTTTATTGCGGTAGACGGCTGATTTCTAAGTATTGTGAACCCAGTAACATCTGCGACTACATCTGATAACTGTGTATACATTAATGCTTGCCGTTCATACTGTGTTAATGAGCTAGCTAATTGGGGGCTTTCCGTTTGAGACTGGGGTTTCGTCGGTTGGCCTTGCTCTTCACGTGGGTTGTATTGGTTAACTAAAGGCTTGTTATGTTGTGTTGTTTTGACGTTGTTTGTTTCTTGTATGAGGTCTATCAGGTTGCTGTTGTAATGTTCGTCGTCGGTCGTGACCCAGCTATCGTAGTGCTGGTCCTTGTAGAGGATGTGTATGTTGCCGGGTACTGGTTCGCCGGTAGGTGAATACACAAGTGTGTCTCTTGTATCCGTGTGCACGTGCAAATTTACAAGATAGAACTCGGCCGCGGCGATTAGAATGTCCTCTCCTCCCCAGAACGTCTTGTTAAACTGGGTGGTTATGTATTTTGTTATCCTTTGTTCCTGGGATAGATTGCTGTTATGGCGAAATTCTTGTATATTATTTAGAAGTGCTAGGTGAATTCTGTCGTCATCTCGATGCTCCAAAACATATGAAGCGAGGTCTTGACGGACAGACGCGTGATCAAAAGTTAGGCCTAGCGCGCATTGCGGCAGCAACCGGTGCGGTTTGCTCCCGCAAAAATCTGTGATGTATGAACTACAGTGGAGGTACGCGCACTGCGGCTGTTCAACCGCATGCGGTTAAAAAATCTGTGACTTGCTACAGATTTCTTGCGGTGCGGCGCCGCACGGTTTTTTTGCATCCAATGAACTTGTATGCAACCCCGCGCACTGCGGCAGAAAAATCGTAGCGCGCAGCAGTCAGTAGTGATCGAGCCACGGCGGAAGAATGTTGTCGCCGAGCGCTTCGTCCGACGATGCGGCGGCCAAAGCGGTCGCCGATATCAATATTGATGCCCTAATCATTGAAGTACAAAGTCGGCCCGTACTGTGGGACAAAACTCATAGAGGATACGCAGACAGAATTATTAAATCAAACATGTGGGACCAGGTCTATGAGAAGATTATAGAAAATTGGAGTGAGTTGTCAATTGTAGAAAAACAAAAAATTGGTAAGATTTTTTTTTATTTCTTAATATTATGACCTATTAGGTACCTACAGAAAGCAGAGTTTATTACAGTAGTTTATTACCAACAATTGTTACGCCAAACAGTTATATTTTATCATATTGCCATGGGACAGAACCTCTAATTGAAGTAAAATAATTTGCAAAATAATCTCTATTCTGAAGGCTGTTCATGGTTGACCTGACGGGGTTTCGACGGAAGCTAAGTAACTCAGTCCCATACAATTCATCTCCAGGTCTGACTCCATCGTGTTTTCGTACGTAATTGTGTAAAATACAACAAGTTTTCACGATTTTATCACAAGTAGTCGTTTTAACATCTAGAGCACGGTGCAAAATTCTCCATTTATTGGTGAGTATTCCAAAAGTACACTCTACCATTCTTCGCGCTCGTGTAAGCCTATAGTTAAAAACTCTTTGAGTTACTGTAAGATTCCGTCTTGGATATGGTCTCATAACATGTTCCGACTGCGCGAACGCCTCGTCTCCGACAAAAACTAGTGGCATCATTTTCCCATCTTCATCATTAGGTAATGTTATTGCCTCCGGAAGTTTTAACTGATTCCTTTCGAGTTTTTTCCCGAAATTACAATTCTTGAAAATTTTTGAGTCACTATTCCCACCATAAGCTCCAACATCCACAGATATAAAAGAATAATCTGCATCGGCTACCGCCATCAATACAATTGAGTGATACTGTTTGTAATTAAAATATTGAGAACCGGCGTTATTAGGTTTTTCACACCTAATGTGCTTCCCGTCAACGCTACCTAAGCAGTTGGGAAAATTTGTGCGTTTATAAAAATTTTTAGCAATAGTATTCCAAGTATCTTGATCAGGTTCTTGCATGTATATTGGTTGTAAACACTCCCACAATTTTTCACATGTTTCTTCCACTATCTCCCGGATTGTAGTAGCACCAATGAGATATTCATAATAAAGTGAGTTGATGCTGTTCCCCGATGCTAAGTACCTGTAACAAATAAACAAAGATTCAGAATAGGTAGACTGTATTTACATGAATTTCGAATTATATTTTCGACCACAGCTAACCATCTAATGATTAGACTAATCAAATGACTACCACTACTCTAAAATACCTAAAACTAGTAACATTTTGTCTCTTTTTTATTACAGGCACACAAATTCAAAAAAAATGGCGAAACCTGAAAGATTCTTTTGCAAAAGAACTTGCAATTCAAAAGAAGGGAAAATCAGGACAAGGATTTAAAAAAAGAAGGCCATACATTCACTTTCAAGCCCTTACGTTTTTAGCCTCTCAACCATTGGAGAGAGAAACCACCTCAAACATATCAGTGGATGATTCTGAACAAGACAGTAATAATAGTATCGAACGTGAAAATAGGAGGCAAGTCCGCAAAACATCTCAGGCTCGCGAAACAGACAGAAGTGAAGAACTTTTAGACATCATACGACAAAAAAAAACCTATGATGAAGACATCAGCTTCACGGAAATGTTAGTACCCCTACTAAAAAAATTAAATGACGACCAAAAACACTACGCAAAAGTCGAAATTTTAAATATATTGAACGTTGCGAAACGTTACCGTCCACCGGAGTTCCAAGGACCGCAAACCCAGTATCGTTCAGCTTCAGAACCTAATCGTTACGACAGGATCCCATGCCCTCAAGACTCACGCCGAAGACTGTCATCTGTCATGTCTAATTATACTCCTTCACCACCATCAACATTTGAGTCACCGGCTTACGTTATGTCTCCGACTCTTAGCCCCAGTTATGCCTCATCTCAGCCTCTGCCTACTCCACAGCAAGCTCAAGCTTCAACTTCAGGGAATCAGGCATTAGGTACAAACATGGTGTCTATTGAAATGAATCAAGAGAACTTTTCTAATGAACACAATCATGCGACGCTACTATATGATGACCAAGAAATGGAAAATTATACACAACGGAATCCAGCCAACATACGAGTATCTGAACATACTGACGCAGACATAATATATTCCGCTGATGCCGCATCTCCTGTCGTAAGACGAGGGAATGGCATTCAAATGAAAGATTTTTTAATCTTCAAGCGTAATTAATCTCTATTTGTTAAGTTAATTCTCTTTATTTTGCCATAAGTACGTAGTGGTATTCCTATGTTTTTTTCGCCATATTACTTTATAATAAAAGAAAAAAAGGGGATTTGTTTTATTTATGAATATACTACCAGCATTGTAGCTAAAAGGTATAATTATGTAGGTACTTACCTCAACGTTACTGAAAGCCTTTCTTCCACTGATTTCGCCTTTCTCCAACTCGTATCCTTGTAGTAGATTTTGTAACCAACAATTCTTTTTAAATTGTCAAAGGTCTTTATGCTCATTCTGTAGTAACCAAAAAACTTTTTTGGAAACATTCGCAAATCATTATATCTCATATAGAAAAAACCCTTCATAGGTCTCATTGCTGTTAATGGATGAACCCAATACTGCTTGCGTTTCCGTTTTCTTGCTGTTAATATTAAATAAATGCAAATCCGAAGCCTGGTTTCGTAGTCCATGCTGGTTGACCTTCCGCTACGAAAGCTGAGATACGAATGGCAAAACTTGCGGCTGTTTAGCCGCAATGCGCGCGCCAAATCGTTTCAGAATTTCGCAGTACCGGTTTTAAAACCGCAGCCGCAACTCGCCGCACCGCATTGCGCGCTAGGCCTTAAACCCATTAAATTATTTATTTGATGGGCTATAGCTCTAAACAAACAGTTCCCGTCTTTTGTCATACGCACAATTGCCATTTTAAAAACCCTTTTGTTTTTATGGTATTTCGAGACCTTCTCGGCACACGTGTTGGGTTTGGGAATCACTAAAGCTGACAGGCGAGCGTAAATTTATGAACTTCGCACTTATGAAATCTTTAGAAATGTGTTTTTTGTTTTTTGTTACTTAACCTTTTTTTTTTGAACTTCGAGTCCAAATTGACGCGAATACAAACTTGACTTACAAGCTATGCAATAATTTAGTACAATGGTAAATTAAGGAAATCGTAAAGTACGAATTCTAAAGCGATACCGTATTTTAAGTTAGAATAATAGAGTGTATTAGTTTATCCCACCCTCAGACTATATAAATAATATGCAAACGTTTCCCTAAAGCTTAGCTATTTATAGCTTACAATGATGTTAAATTCGCGTGGCTTCAAAATTCGAAATTATCAAAGTAAAACGCAGCCGGATACAGCTTCCAATGGAGATCCCTGAAATATAATTATGGAAAGATCTCACCAGATTTTCGACGTCACCAAGATCCTCGGTCGGCAGGCCTAGGTCTCGGGCTTGTAGAGGGAACACACGTATGCCACTTCAACACCTTTTTAAGGTATTTTAATTTGCACCCACTATAAACCACAATTGCTGCAGCGTTCGTATTTCAAATTCGAGTTTCAAACTCCGAGTCCGCCACGTGTTGTGCACATTGCGTCAAGTAAAAACCAAAAGCGGGACACGACACGTCTGTCCCATTCGGCGGTCACTATCCGAATCACCAAACTTGTTTTTATTTTCAATGTCATATATTTAAGTACTGACAGTAATATAACAAGTTCTTTTTATCTAGGTTACCAAGTTAGATCGCGACCCGTCAAACGGCACAGCCCTCCAAGAAATCTCTTTTTGGCTCAACCTGGAGAGAGCCCTCCATCGCATCCAGGAGAAGAGGGAAAGCATTGAGGTTTGTTTAATTTTTTTTCCTAGCTTTGGTTCCACTATGTATTGCATTAGCATATTCACTTTGTATACCATTTGATGGCATATGATTCTTACATCATTTGTTCCATAATAGGTTTATGTAAATGTCATATTCATGCATTAGCATATCTATGAATCCATGATATTAAAATTGAATGCACAGTGACTCACATCAAACCTTATTGTATATGGTTCTATGCTTTTATTTATTACCCAGTTACTGGGTTGTGGAGGTCAGATAGGCAGTTGCTCCATGTAAAATACTGGTATTCAGCTGCATCCGGTTAGACTGGAAGGCAACCCTAACATAGTTGGGAAAAGGCTAGACAGTTGATGATGATGACTGCTTTTGTTCTAGGTTGCACTAACGTTGGAGATTCTGAAGTATGGCAAGCGGTTCCATGCAACTGTATCCTTTGACACCGACACTGGACTGAAGCAAGCACTTGCAACTGTCTCCGACTACAACCCACTCATGAAAGACTTTCCTATCAATGATCTGCTTAGTGCTACTGAGCTGGAAAGGATCAGGTAAGAGAAATACTACCTGTGCGTTATTATAGTTTTACTCTTCAATCATAGAGCACTGGTGGCCCAGTAGCAACGGCCCCGACTTACGAGTTGTAAGTCATGGGTTGGAACCCACGCAAGTGCTTCATTTGTGTAAATAATTTCATTACCACTGCTCTCAAAACTGTGAAGGAAAACATCGTCAGGAAACCGGCATGTCCTAGAACCAAAAATTCGAAGACATGTGACATCTACCAACCCGCACTAGACACTCGTGGTAGATTACGGCCCACTACCTAGCACCAAGTCCTCTCGATGCTAGGGAGTGGGCCGTAATCAGGCCTCCTGGCCAGTGGCGTGCATTTCAGAATAGGTAGGCACTAGGCCGGATCTAGTCTAAGCAAACACGGTCACTAATCAGAAAAAAAAAGTGAGGTCAAAAGTGTGGTTATTTGAGTAGGCATGCCTACTTAAGGGTGATAAATTGCGAAGGTCGAACGTCATGGTATTACGCGTGAGACGTACGTATTTTTAACTTTGTCGTATTAACTTGAACGAGTAAAGGCCAATGACAATGCGCGAATAGTACAGGAGCCGAGTATGCCGTCCGGCGACTGCCTACTGCCGCGCGTTTGTATGAAGGTTTTGTTTTTTGTTAGGTATGATAATTTAGTGAGTTTCTTAATTGTGGGGCACACACACTAAAATGTAATTGACATGCTTATGTTGATATATCGAGGTAGGTACTGCTTAAATGCCTATATGCAATGCACGCCACTGCTCCTGGCCTGGGTCTCAGCAATGGAAACATAGGCTGATTATGCTTATGCCGTTAGCAATAAAATATGTATATTAATATTTTAACGTGTTATTTTTTATTAAACAGGTTGGCGGTGCAACAGATTTTCTCCCATCTGCGAAAGATTCGCTCAACCAAATACCCCATACAGCGTGGTTTAAGGCTGGTCGAGGCTATCTCGCGCGACCTTGGTCAACAACTCCTTAAGGTAAAATAATACTTTATAGATATGTTGAATTATTCGTTTCTTGAAGGCAGCTTAAACCCTCAGAACAAAGACTGCTATTCATGATTTTGTGTAGGTGCTGGGAACTCGCCGTTTGATGCACATTCCTTTCGAAGACTTTGAACGTGTGATGACTCAGTGTTTCGAAGTTTTCTCATGCTGGGATGATGAATACGAAAAATTGCAGGGTTTGTTGCGGTAAGATACCTTGAAATATACTGTGGTATATATTGAATGTGTTGTTATTGTTCATTAATCTAACGTTTTCTGTCTAGTTTTGCATAATTTTCAAATATGCACCTTTTTGAAGCGCAGATTTTAGTTGTATGCTAAAACCGATATGACGTTTCCGAACCGTATTTAACCATTTTTTTATCAACGCAAATATTTTTAGTGACATCGTAAAGAAGAAGCGTGACGAGCACCTGAAGATGGTGTGGCGTGTGTCGCCGTCACACAAGCGACTGCAGGCTCGCATGGAACATATGCGCCGGTTCCGCAGACACCATGAACAACTACGCACTGTCATGCTTAGGGTAAGTCACACTTGGCCAACTTTTTGGACCATCAATCCACAGCAGGAAGAAGATGATGCTGAAAAATATGATTATTCTCACTATCACATTGGACTATCAATCCATACTAATATTATAAATTCGAAAGTAACTTTCTGTCTGCCTGTATGTTATCTTCTCACGCCTAATCCGCTGAACCGATTTCGATGAAATTTGGTATAGAGATAGTTTGAGTCCCGGGGAAGGACATAGGATAGTTTTTATCCCGATATTCCTACGGGATTGACACATGCGGGTGAAACCGCGGGGCGCAGCTAGGATTAGATATAGTAAGCCCATTTTATGAATTGTTCTCAGATTCACAGGTTATTTGGTTAAGTATAACGACTTTCTAAAGAAAAGTGTTGAAATATTGTTGACCAAATGTAATGAAATTGTTTATTCTGTAAATAGAATATCGGAATCACTTTTACACGTCGGTATATCGATGTGCCTTAAAATATTCGAATTTATTGTGTTAAATCCTACACCTTGTTGTTATTGTTATATTGAAACAAATTCATTATTTACAATATAATATTTTCTGTGTAAAGGTACTTCGCCCTCGCGCTACAGTGGCAGCTGACACAGGCGCTGGCGGTGAGCCCGCCCAGCCACATTCACTACCCATGGATGCTGCTGATGCCAATGCTATTGCAGAGGTAATGTAACATGTAACCGTCTACACCGGTGCTATACCCGTGCGCAAATATGACACACCTATTATATTTAATCTTTGTAGAAAATCATCTCTGTCACTTATAATGGGTGACATTCTCCTTATAATCCTTGTTGAGTTATATTAACGCCCATGTAAGTAGTTGGTACAACAGGCTCGTAGCTAAATAATAACAGTTGCAATGGTCAAGCAACACAAGTCTGACAACCAGTCTTTCCAAGGGGTATTGTGTTGCCACATGCATGTAAAATTCAGCTGATATTCAGATGCAGCCAGTTAGACTAAAAGCCGACTCCAACATACTTGGGAAAAGGCTATGCTATTAAAGTAGTTGGTGCTTTATACATATTCAACTAATAATGTTCCCACTACTGGGACTTAAGCCCTCTTTCTATGAAAGAGCGGGGGAGTATTAATTTATTTCAGCCATGTACAATTGTTAACTTTACTTTTTATTTGTGTTTAGGTGAACCTCGCATATGAGAATGTGAAGGAAGTTGACTGTCTGGATATTTCTCGCGAGGGATGCGACGCTTGGGAGGCGGCTGTTCGTCGCTATGAAGATAGAATCGGTAAGTTATATATATCGCTATGTTATAGTTTTTCAACATTTATTGCACTTCCAGAAGAAATAAGGAGTGTTTGCACAACTAGATTTTGTATTATACGAAGATATTAAAATTAAAAGCAAATAAACATGCTAACACGTCTGCTGATCACATAAGTCCTAATCTCATTTAAAACAAATTTAATAAAGTCTGTTCTCAAAACAGATAGAATTTTGTACAATGACCCCGTCAATGTACAATTATTATAAGTACAATGATTGCCGTCACGCTCGCTGTAAGGACGGTTCTTCTAATGTGCAATACATTTGTGTGCGAGCCATAGAGTTAAGTCATGAGGGGTCATTGTACGAAGTTCTTTCTGCTTCGCGAACGGACTTTAGCCTTGTCATTTGCTTAACTTCCTACACGTATTTATTTGATTAGATCGTGTGGAGACCCGCATCACAGCTCACCTCCGTGACCAGCTCGGAACAGCCAAGAACGCCAACGAAATGTTCCGCATCTTTTCCCGATTCAACGCCCTGTTCGTGCGCCCGCACATCCGAGGCGCTATTCGAGAATACCAAACGCAGCTGATACAGAGAGTAAAGGACGATATCGAGGCTTTGCATGAGAAATTCAAGGTAATTCTCAAAAGATTGTTGAACTAAAAGTAAATGAAAAGTAATCTACTTTAGCTAAGTACAAATTGAGAAAATAAAAGAATCTGCAATATTTGCCGGAGAGGCGACCTTTTTATAGTCTGTACTATCCTATGCTGGGCAAAACCTCCCATAAGTTCTTCCAGGTATTCTATTTTCCCATGGCACCTCATATTTTGTGGGGACTCTTGCCTAGCAATAGGACATGAAATATTACTACAATGTGTTTCTATCATTACATAATCAAATAAGACTCACTAAAACTTACATGTGCATTTATTCAGGTACAATATCCTCAATCGAAATGCAGTCGCCTATCCTTAGTGCGAGATCTGCCCCCAGTGGCCGGTTCCATCATTTGGGCTAAGCAGATCGACCACCAACTCACTGCTTATTTGAAGAGAGTCGAGGATGTACTAGGTAAGAACTTCTTACGATAAGCAGAGGTATTATTATTATTTGAATCTTTTTGCTCATTCATTTGTTTCTTCTCACCAGGAAAAGGATGGGAGAACCATATTGAAGGTCAAAAACTGAAGGCAGATGGTGACAGTTTCCGCCTTAAATTGGACACCCAAGAAGTCTTTGATGATTGGGCTCGCAAGGTAAGATAAACTATAGAAATTTGCAAATCACTAGTGCGCATTATGGGACTTTTATGTCATTGACATAAGGTTGAAGATGCAATAATTGATGCGTGCTCGTAACTTACAACAACTTCACTTCACTATACTATAGTATAAAGTAAAATTATCTAAATTCTGTTTTAGGTCCAACAACGTAACCTAGGCGTGTCTGGTCGCATTTTCGCCATAGAGTCGGTCCGCGCTCGCTCCAGCAAAACTGGTACCATACTGAAGCTGAAAGTAAACTTCTTGCCTGAGATTATCACCCTGTATAAGGAAGTGCGAAACTTGAAGAACCTTGGATTCAGGTATGTACCTTTGTATGTACTGTATGAATAGGAAGTTGTAAAAATATGTGTTACCGTCTTATCTTGGTTGGTTTCTTCTAATTAGATTGTTTGTCATTTCAGTTATATCAGGTAATTTAAAATTCTCATAAAAATCCAAACCCCTATTATAAAGATATTGGATTTGCTGGCATTCCATATATTTTTTAATACTTCCTTGAATAACTGCCCTCTAGTTCTTTTAATAATAGGCCACCACCACCTTTAAAGTAATCAATAAAAATGACATAATTATAATGACATCACGCCTGAATTCCCCGAAGAGTTAGGCAGAGATGTACCTATAGTACAAACGCCAGCACATCAATTACAATCTGTCAAATTTCTTTAATAGATTTTCAACTTTATCGCTAAATCATAAGGTTCAAAGTTGATTGGGAAAATTTGTCAGTTTCTGGTAGCTTCATGTGCTGGCGTCTGGACATCAACAAATGATTGTGACACTTTCTTCCACAGAGTACCATTAGCCATAGTGAACAAGGCTCACCAAGCAAACCAACTGTACCCCTTCGCGATTTCCCTTATCGAAAGCGTGCGCACATACGAACGCACTTTGGAAAAGGTAAAGTATCAAAAACACTTTGAAACTAACAGTGTGAATTCACAGATTTCTAGCACTAGAAACATAACACAATATTCGCACAAACACTCGATTTTTCTTACAATTGAACACAATGCCCGAGTGCACCACAAATCACTTGATCAGCGAATTTAAAACATCGTTCTATTTCTGTCAATAATTTAAAGTTAACAGAGACATAAATTGTTTTTATACACTTGGGAGCAAATAAATCGAGCCACTTCCTTTTTTCACGTATAATGGTTATTATTTTTGGTATTATGGAACGTATCAAATCGAAACATATATCGCCTAAGAGCTTATTTAATAATCTTTACAATGAGGGTAAATTATTGAATGATAACCTTATTTAATGATAAATTATTGTCTCTGAAAGAAAAACGGTAATTTTGATAGAAAATTGTCAGTCCAGAAAAAAACAATTAAAAACAAAATTATGGTATAAACTTATTCTTAATATCTTGTATTACCCCCCCTTGCCCTGATTTCGATAGATTTTCTGGACTGTTTTAATCCTACAATTTTCTATCAAAATTACCGTTTTTCTTTCAGAGCCAATAATTTATCACTAAATAAGGTTATCATTCAAAAATTTACCCTCATTGTAAAGATTATTAAATAAGCTCTTAGGCGATATATGTTTCGATTTGATACGTTCCATAATACCAAAAATATTAACCATTATACGTGCAAAAAAAAGCAAGTGGCTCGATTTATTTGCTCCCAAGTGTATGTTAAGCATTGTTTAGTGATTATTGGTGCAAATGGGCCCAAAATTAATTTAAATTTTACATGTTGTATGTGCGTGTATGTGACAACACTAACACGGGTGCGTTTTCATTTGTGCAGCTAAATAATAGGAATCATACAAAGGTAGTTTATGAATTTACAGGCTGCATGGTGTAATGTCGATGTTTTTTTGTTTTATCATATTTAGAAACACTTCTACTCACTATGATTTTTGTTATTAATTTTTTAGACCTAGACTAGATTTGTTTCAAGAAACTACGTGTATAAAAAGATAATGGAAAGCTTGATGGAGATTCAAACATGTAGATGACTCCGATTAAAAACAAATTGTAGAAGATAGAATCAACTGTCGTCAAATGATGGCACAACACGTCATTTAAAAGAGAGGAAGAAATTCTTGTTTCATATATGTAAATGCAATGTTTCATCTGCCGTCTCATTTTAGTATTAGAATATTTACCCAGAAATATTGCACCTTCCACAGTAAACAGTTTTACAGTGCATAGTTTCCTGGAACAAAAACCCTTAGCTTTCAATATATTTGTGTCTGATGTCGATGTCGCTTTGTTTTCTTTCATGTAGTATTTAAGTTATCCGTTTATTTTATCCAAAACCTTGCCTCTCCCTCTAGTTATACTTTCTCTTTCTGCCGTTCTATATTATGTTTGGAACACCTTCAGATTCGGGACAAAGCGTCCATCATTCCACTCGTGGCTGGTCTTCGTCGTGATGTGCTGAATCAAGTGTCGGAAGGAATGGCTCTTGTGTGGGAGTCATACAAACTGGACCCATATGTTCAGAAGCTTAGCGAAGTTGTGCTTCTGTTCCAAGAGAAGGTTAGTATTATTATTCCAATCTTTCTGGTTTTCTTTTCCAGAGACATATCAATTTAATCTGCCACCGATATAGGTCTTGCTAGATAAATTGTCGACATTTAATAATACTGTTAATAAAAAATAATGAAAATCGATCAGGGAAAAATTGTTATACATTTTTTAACCGACTTTAAAAAAGGAGGTTCTGTATTCGACCCGTATGTATGTATGTATGTATGTATGTATGTATGTATGTTTGTATGTCCGCGATTATCTCAAAAACTACTGAACCGATTTTGATAATTCTTTCATTAGTGTAATATACATACTTTCAGGAAGGTTTTAGTATATAATACATTAGGTAATTATTCTTATGTACGAAGTTATATGCATAAATGTACTGCATCTCCGGCATTTCTATGCGAATTTTGATGATTCTTCGAGTTGTGTCTTCAATTCTTCAATGCACTAGTGTTAATTGAATTTATGTGGGGTAGGTACAACTAAAAAGTGAAAAATAAAAACTTTTTTACAAAAAAAACAACCGACTTCAAAAAAAACACTACAAAGTGAAAAATAACTTTAATTTCGGAAGTCGGTGTCAAAAAACGAAAATGCGGAACCAAAGACACCGACTTCCGAAATTAAAGTTATTTTTCACTTTGTAGTGTTTTTTTTGAAGTCGGTTGTTTTTTAACAATATAATCTCGTTATTACACACAAAAAAATACAAATAGAATATTTTTTTAATTTATTTGTTTTTTTTTTTTTGTTCAATACATAGCCCAAAACAAAATAACTCACATGGTCATTTCGAAGTGACTTCTATCAACTCCGATTTTCTAATGACCTTTCTGTGTCGGGTAAACGCCAAGCCCATAAACTAACTTTGCTCTCATTCCCAACAGGTTGAAGACTTACTAGCCGTTGAAGAACAGATATCAGTGGATGCTCGCTCATTAGAAACGTGTCCATACTCGGCTGTCAGCCTGGCAGATATTCTGAGCAGGCTGCAGAGGGCCATTGATGACCTGTCACTCAGGCAGTACAGCAACTTGCATCTGTGGGTGCAGCGCCTTGATGAAGAGGTTTGTTGGCAAATAATGGTCATACTTTATAGCCTTCTTATATGCTTAATGCTGGTAGCGTAGGCATAGATTACTCTTTATTATGTACACCATATAAATTACAGACATTCAGGCATTTGTCGAATGTAGCCGTTGATGCTGCATCGTCGCCACTTGCACATTGTATTTGAGCAGCGCTTGTGCACTCAGTGCGAAAACAATCAAACGTGCAATAAACTTAGATAATTAAAATATATAAAAGAGATGCTTAAACTCTTTACTTCCGTGTAATTAATACATCTTTATGTTTTCCCAGGTTGAAAAGAGCTTGGCCGCTCGTCTACAAGCCGGTGTCGAAGCGTGGACATCGGCCCTACTCGGCAAGAGCCATGAATTGGACCTATCCATGGACACCTACTCTCCCACTGAGCCCACTCACAAACCTGGAGGAGAACCTCAGGCAAGTATTAAACAGATTGCAACGTTTCACCATTATTATACTAATTTTAATTAGTTGTTAACTGCTAGTTTACATGTTTTTTTTTTTGTATGGAGAATCGTTAAATCGGGTTAAATATTGCATCCACTACGAGACAGAGGATTTTTATCTCTCTATGCGACGCGCATTCTTCTTGTGGTAACCAAGTGTACAAACACGCTGCGAACGTGTGCGTGAAGACGAGTAGAGTCAGCATATAACACACACACACTTCCGACTTCGCCATGTTCTGACGTGACGGGACGATACCTAGAGCTCCTGGGCTTACACAGACATTCAAAGCGTGTTTGTGCAATTGGTAACCACAAGTAAGATGCGCGTCGCTTCATGAGACAAAAATACTATAACAGCTTTAAACTAGCAAATCATAGATTTATTTCTAACAAGAAGAGTACAATATATTATTATTAGATCTGACATAATTTGACTTCACTTATTCATCAATGTAATCGCGCATCGTCGGTTGCTCTTTTATGCTTACTGTTGTGTTCAAAAGTTTAATTACTCAATCGTTACCAAGTTTTACTCTTCTTTACTTCTTACGTCGTTATATGCAGATCGCTCGCGTAGTCCACGAGGTGCGCATCACAAACCAGCAGATGTACCTTTTCCCGTCTTTGGAGGAAGCTCGCTTCCAACTGATGCGACAGATGTTCGCCTGGCAAGCCATCGTCACCAGCCAACACCGTTTACAGAGCACCAGGTATTATTGCATGTTATTGTTTAGTTAATTGTTTGTGAGGGCTCGTGGCTAAGTAATAACAGCGACATGGATCGATCGATCAGGTCAAGCTACGCTTGCCGCGGTTGGTCCGTGGATGGGTGACCATCTTTACATACCGAGACCTCTCCGTGCCTCGGAAAGCACTTCAAGCCGTTGGTCCCGGCGAAAATTTGACAACAAGTCTTAGAGGTATCGTATTACCCAATAACTGGGTTGTAGCGGTCAGATAGGCAGTCGCTCCATGTAAAATACTGGTAATCAGCTGCATCCGGTTAGACTGGAAGCAGACCCCAACATAGTTGAGAATAGGCTAGGCAGATTGATATTGAGTGTCTGTCTCTATATTTCTAATTTTCCTATTTAGTGTCTATCGTCGGGGCACTATGAAAACTACATAATCATTTATTTCCCAGTTTTGAGATATGATAAACCTCGCCTTATTGTTAGTTTCACAAAATGTTCTATGTTAACAGATACCAAGTAGGCGTAGCTCGCGCTCAGACGGCTACCTACAGAAACTTGTTGACCAAGCTGCCCGCCGGATCCTGTCCCTTGGAGAACGCATACGACGCTATCGAACAAAAGATATCGCAAGTTCGCGAATACGTCGACGAATGGCTACGGTACGATACCTGATTTTACAAAAATTTTACATAATTTTTTTACATTTTTTTATTTTTTTTTTATCTGTGGAATAAAATTGTCAGTTTCTGCACTTTTTGTATGAAAAATACTTAAAATATAAGACATAACTATAAAAGTTTGGTTGTATTCGCCCTTATTGGGATACTTAGTATGGTATTGAATGAATGTGTATTTAAATGGTGCTTTCTTTTACAGTTACCAAGCTCTGTGGGATCTGCAGCCTGAAAGCTTGTATGGCCGCCTAGGTGAAGACATCACTCTCTGGATTAAATGCTTGAATGATATCAAGTATGTAATAACTTCACTGCTTATACTGTGTCTGAGTAAATTATCTCATACTTATCTTTCTAAGCACGAAGTCCGTAGTTTCTGCTGAAGTCGGACCGCTTTCACATTTAACAGCAACAGACGCGCGACAGTCGCGCGTCTTTCGTGAACGGACTTAGAGCTTAGACCATTAAAAAAAAAGCAGAAAAAGTCCCTATCCAGTTATTTTTTGTGATTATTTTCCTTATTTACATTTCTAGATCCTTCATTCAATTTCATTACTTATCCCACCAGGAAATCCCGCACAACCTTTGACACCTCGGACACTCGTCGCGAATATGGGCCGGTAGTCATCGACTTCGCTCGAGTACAAAGTAAAGTAGCTCTGAAGTACGACGCGTGGCACAAGGAAGTGCTCGGCAAGTTCGGGAATCTGCTCGGAGGAGAGATGGTCACCTTCCACTCGCAGCTGGCCAAGTCACGCAGCCAGCTCGAACAGCAGACCATCGGTAAGATTTAGTTTAGATTAAATTGAGTTGTTCAGGATAAAAACCGCTGAAGAATAAATACGGAAGCAATCGTCTTGGCCGCATGATAACCTTAACCTTTTCTTTACGATAAGAGCCCTTTTCTATGCAGTTGGAAAATTAACAGCTTTTTTATTATACTTGCTTGTTTCCTCTACCGGGGAGTTTGTTACGCCACTTCTTCCCTGCTAAAACACTAGGAAGTGGCGAAGGGCGGGGTTTTGGGGGACTGTCTCATGTCATTTTGACGTTCGAAAAGTGCTGATTCTTAGCCTAGTGTTAATAAATGATCTGATTGTGATTTTGACCTAATATAAAAGCACCACATAAACTGAAGGTTTTTGTTAAACCTAATTCCTTGTGATTGCTGTGATATTCAAAGAAAGTATAGTGTCATTATTGTCTTTTGTGAATTTTGAGTATTCCCATTCTAATGTCACTGTGCTCTAACAGAGGCAGCATCGACGAGCGATGCCGTATCCCTAATCACATACGTGCAACAACTGAAGAGGGAAGTATTAGCGTGGGAGAAACAAGTCGACATCTACAGGGAGGCGCAACGCATTCTGGAAAGACAGAGGTAAACAACATAATCTTTTATGTACTTCCGCCAGCATTAAGCGCCCTATTTTCTAAAGTATTTTAATGCCTAAGGGAAAAAATGGAGGATGCAGTTAATCTTTAAATACTTCAACAATATGGTTATCAGTTTTTCTACAGTTTGTTATTTTTCTTGTAGATTCCAGTTCCCAGCGCAATGGCTGCATGTCGACAATATCGAAGGCGAATGGAGTGCGTTTAATGAGATTATGCGCAGGAAGGATTCTTCTATTCAGACCCAGGTAAAATAATATTTAATATTGATTTTCAGTCTTCATTTCATTAATAGCCCGTTTCAGCTTCAAATACGTTCCGGCTAACTTATATGGCTGATGATTTCGTACAAAAACTCCCTCTGAACTTATCTCTAAGCCCACGCCACGTCCGTTGGATTTTCAACTCTCGGCAAGCAGTGTTGAAAATCCAGTACGCAAAAAAAATTCTATGTTTATGACACTATTTTTTGCCTGACAACTTTATTCACAAAATTAAAACATCCTGCAATTTTCTATCTAGGTGGCATCCCTACAACAGAAGATAGTAGCTGAAGACAAAGCAGTTGAGGCACGTACTCTCGAGTTCCTAACTGAATGGGAACGCAGCAAGCCTACTGATGGTTCTACAAGACCTGAAGATGCGTTGGCCAGACTCCAGGCTATGGAAACCAGATACACCAGGCTGAAGGACGAGAGAGACAATGTAGCTAAGGCTAAGGAGGCTCTTGAGTTGCATGATACTGGTAAGTTAGATGATTTAGTTAAGAATCATGAAAATAAACTAACTTCCACAGGATCAAACGCAACTTTATTTGAAATTGTTAGTACACACGAGCGACACACGTCGTAATTTTCGAAGTCACCATATTGTTTAATTTTGTTGCCTGAAAGGTCTCTCAATTGACTGTTTATTATTGCTCTTGTCCTGGTATTGACTCGTTTATTGCGCTTTAATATTCAAAAGTTAGTCATCGTTTGTGAATTCGGTATTATAGGAAGCTCAGTCAACAACGAGCGTATGACCGTCGCTCTTGAAGAGTTGCAAGACTTGCGCGGAGTTTGGTCTTCACTCAGCAAGATCTGGACGCAGATTGATGATATCAGGGAGAAACCTTGGTTGTCTGTACAGCCTAGAAAACTCAGGTAAAGTCGAATTTATTTGAAGTAAAACATTTTTGAAGTGAAACTTCTTTACGCACGCTTGACTTGGGGAGTAAGCTGGCGAACGCGTGACGTAAGCGTTACGAAAAGTGTGATCCGGCGAGGCGAACGGGAGTTGAGTGGGGGATATAAGCAAGAGAAAGCAGTGCGCGCGCACATTTTCTCTCTCTCTTCCTCTCATAGCCAAATACGTTTGAAGTTTCACTTCAGTCGTGTGGTCATAAGCACACTCGGTTTTTTTTTAATTCTTTTGATATAGGCTGTGTCAATTTCAGTCTTACGAATTTCTTCCTGCAACTAAAGTTTATTTTTATATTTAATACTGTGTTTTTGTGTTAGGCAACAACTGGAAGCGATGTTGAATGAACTCAAAGAACTGCCGGCTCGTCTGCGTATGTATGACAGCTACGAGTTTGTCCGCAAGCTGCTGCAGTCTTACACTAAGGTAAATAATCAAGACCTATCTTATTGTTAGGAAGACATTTTTTTCAGCCATTCCGCCGTCCTAAATAAATAGGGCTCTAAAATTATGATGGAGATTAGGGCCCTATCACACGTACCACATTGACACTACGTGGACAGGCGCTAATTTGTATGAAAATTAATAGTCTATTCACACGGCAACATTTATGGCCGTCAAAATCAACTGTGTGGGCAACCACGAAATTTTGTAGTGACCACACGTAACAACTGCTTACCCACATTTTGTCGCTGCAATGTGGTGTGGCTATGGTACGTGTATTCAGACCCCTAGACGAGCCCTGTTTTACCATGTTTTTATGACGTTGACGGCAGTATTGGCAATACTAGGTTCGCCTTCTATGGTTTTTTTTTTATTTTATTTACACGTTGTCGACTTAAATTACTCATACCAATCACGACATCAACCAGTTTTTCTTTTCTCCATCAGACATTAATAATGTGATCTCGAAATAAACAATTTATAAAAATACGAAATAATTTTTTTAATAATTACTCTTTCACCAGGTCAACATGTTAATAGTAGAGCTGAAATCAGACGCTTTGAAAGAACGCCATTGGCGACAACTGTGCCGCGCGCTCAAAGTGGACTGGTCGCTTTCTGAACTAACCCTAGGACAAGTGTGGGACGCCGATCTGTTACATAACGAACACACCGTCAAGGATGTCGTGTCCGTCGCTCAGGGAGAAATGGCGCTCGAAGAGTTCTTGAAACAGGTATGTTATACGAAACTGAGGATAACTTTGAACTCTTGGATCTTTACTGGATCTCGTAATTTAGTAATCTAAATGACGAGACCTGGTATTAACTTAAAAACTTTGGGCTTTCTTCAACACAATGCAACAAAAACACAAAAAATTCACACCAACAAAATAACGCCGTCTCATTACTGAACAACATGAAATAAAATGGAGACGAGACATAATATCAATGTAATACTTCATTCTCTAAACTTGTCAGTATAAAACTGATGACATTTCTTATTCTTAGGTGCGCGAGTCGTGGCAGAGCTATGAACTGGACTTGATCAACTACCAGAACAAATGCAAGATCATCCGCGGTTGGGACGATCTGTTCAACAAAGTGAAGGAACACATCAACAGTGTTGCTGCTATGAAACTCTCGCCTTATTACAAGGTATGGTTTTGATACTTGATTTACCAATTTAGGTCTTTTTTCTACATTACTCCCTCTTGTATTATCCTTTATCCTTTCTACCCTTTATTACATTTTTTTATATTTTTTTAACCACATTCTTTTTTAACCGTCATGTTGTGTGGATTCACTCAATCAATTAACTCTCATAATGGCGCCGATTCCCTTGTTCACAAACTAAACTAAATTTAAGTTCATTGCATCTTTTTCTTTCTATTTCATTAAGAAAAGGACAGGAGATAAATATTAGTTTAGTCCTGTCAAATTAAGATACTCCATAAACAATTTAGACGTGATTAAAAAATTGGCTATTAAAAATACGTCAATTTACGTCAGCCGCTGACTAATTTTGTCAGGTCTAAACTAATATTTATCTTCTGTCCTTTTCTTAATGAAATAGAAAGAAAAAGATGCACTGAAATTAAATTTAGTTTAGTTTGTGAACAAGGGAATCGGCGCCAATGTTAGCAGATTAAACAATCTCGTAAATATTTAAAACGAATAATTATAAACTGACAAACTTGTGCCACATTCACACGTTCAAGCTAGATAGCGGACTCCGAATTGCAAAAGAATAAAGAATATGAAAGCTTTCGCAATCTACATATGTTGGATTTCACGAACGCGCGTCAGTCATTCCAATCTGTACCTGATTACTATGATATAAAATTCACATGACGAGCGCTCGTGGTTTTCATTACCTACCTGTATTTATGTCATCGCGTACCCAGCAACTTAAACGTGCGAAAATTGCCTGAGAGCAGCCCGCAGTTTGTTCTTTCATTGCATCTCACCATCTTCTTGTATTACTAAAGGTATTCGAAGAGGAAGCTCTAACTTGGGAAGAGAAATTGAACCGTATCAATGCTCTGTTCGACGTGTGGATCGACGTGCAACGTCGCTGGGTGTATTTGGAGGGTATCTTCAGTGGGTCTGCTGATATCAAGACCTTGCTGCCTGTTGAAACTAGCCGGTTCCAAAGCATCAGGTAACGAATTAAACAGTGTATTACCATTTTGAATCTAAACTATATTCAATTCCTTGTTTCCAATTGACGTTATTTCCACTTGAACAAATATCAACCTTATGCTTTTGTAAATTAATTTGATTTTAGAATGAGTACTATTGAAGTTGTAATGCAATTTCAACTTTATGTGTAGGTATTAAAGTATTTCTTCAAAAACTCATTTTTGTAATGTTTAGAAACTAAATTACGTTTTAGTATATTGGTATGACAGTAATTTTAAAATCAAAGAAATCAACAGATTTTTGAAATACGCTCACAGGCAATTCTTCGAGTTACTTCGCATTGTGGGTGTATTTGGCGTAAGCGCGTAGTGTTCAACAAAGATACAGCGTTAGGAGCCGTCTTCACGAGCGAGAGAATCGCGGCGATAGTCTCGCTGTGCCATCAAATTTTCGCCGCGATGATATCGCCGTGTGGAGATACGTCTTGAGAGAGTGTATAAAAATACGTGGCATGACGATAATATCGCCGCGATTCTCTCGCTCGTGGAGACGGCCCCTTAGCGTCGAGTTTGTGCAGCATGTTTGTTTTGGGACCCTACGCTTAACCAATATTATGCAATATCTTTATTTCCTTATAATTTTTCCATTTATCTTCCAATAGCTCCGAGTTCTTGGGCCTGATGAAGAAAGTGAGTAAGTCCCCGATGGTGATGGACGTACTGAACATCCCAGGAGTACAACGTTCTCTAGAGCGTCTCGCCGACTTGCTCGGCAAGATACAGAAGGCGCTCGGTGAATATCTGGAGAGGGAGAGAAGCAGCTTCCCGAGGTATGTAACCCTTCATAATGATTTTATGTCTTCAACTACGTATAGCCCTTTAAAATTTGACTGTCATAGAAAAAGATATAAAACTTTGTTTAGATGCGTAACTCCGTTCTGAACGCGTGTAAAGTTCGATCGGTTGCCTTTAGGGCGTGTTATACGCCCAGTTTAGATTTATAAATAAAAATATGAAATTCGTTATATACTATGTTTCTGTTTACTTGTGAAGTTTTCACAAGTAAACAGAAACATAGAAATGGCCCTCTCTGTCTGAATAACTCTGCGAGGCCCAAGATCTACAAGATTTGTTGGAAATCGTTATACTCACGGCATCCTTAACACTTTTAAAGCTTGGAAAATGACTGCATAGAAAGTGGAGCATCATCTTCCAGGGTGCCATATTTCTAAGTTTTCATTACTATTTATAGTTTTTGAGAGTCAAATTCATCATTCACTAACTTAATCCTAGATTCTACTTCGTGGGAGACGAAGACCTCCTCGAGATTATCGGTAACAGCAAGAACATTGCGCGTCTACAGAAGCACTTCAAGAAGATGTTCGCTGGAGTTGCGGCTATTATTCTTAATGATGACAACACTATTATCAACGGTATTGCTTCCCGAGAGGGTGAAGAGGTAATTAACTAAACAAGTGAATAATGAATACTATAGCACATTATAGTGAACGGCTTTAATTCGCAATAATAAGGGTCAGTTTTCGTCATTCAAGTGTAACTATTGACTGCACCTCTTTAAGTTCCTTTTGTTGTGTCACCAGTATTACCTTCTAGCTTAATTAATCCTTAATAACTCAGCTAATTGGGCCAATGTAATGTCCAAAAGTAGTAGTCGATATTACTCAAATAAATTGAATTTAATTAATTTTCCATAGGTCTGAAAATGTTACACGGAACTACAATAAATCTGCTATTGGGACTTGGGACCTAGTACAATGTTTCTAACTCAAAATGTCCTATTTCTAGGTCTACTTCACATCACCCGTATCAACGATCGAGAATCCTAAGATCAACTCATGGCTATCAATGGTGGAGCGTGAGATGCGCGTGACCTTGGCGTGTCGGCTCAAAGACGCTGTTGGTGACGTCAAGCAGTTCAAGGACGGAAATGTCGACCCTCAGAAATTTATCGATTGGTGTGATAAATACCAGGTAAGTTTTGTTTTCTATAAGCCGCGCCATTAAAAATGGCGGCCAAACAAAGGAGCTTATGATGCCCTTTCACTCGCACAGTATAGCGAGCGACAGAGAAGGCATGATTAGCGCCGCCATTTTCCATTATTTTCTTTTATGACGCGGTTTTAAGACCCTGATGATTCAATACCAATCCGGTTTTATTTTTTTAAGCCATATCTTTTGAAAATTTATCAGCTCTTGATTAGGTTGACTTGATGTTGCGGCTAACGCTAGATTTGCCCACTGCATTCCAAAGGCACTCTACTAATACTGAGAACGACGTAAGTTTGACAAATAAGTTGTTGTTGTTCTAAAAGGTATATTAATCCTAACTATCCTTACAGGCACAAATCGTAGTGTTAGCCGCTCAGATCCTCTGGTCAGAAGACGTGGAAGCAGCCTTAGCAAACGGTGGTGGAGAAGGATTGAAAAGAGTGTTGGCTCATGTGGAGAACATGTTGAATATACTTGCTGACTCCGTTCTGCAAGAACAGCCGCCGCTGAGGAGGAGGAAGCTTGAACATTTGGTAAGCACAACTGACTTATGTATATGAATAGCCTTTTGAATTTCGTTATGACCTATTTTTTTATTATTATTTTGTTTCTCACTTCTGACTTCTCCTTTGTTTCATTTCACCTTTTCACCTAATGTCTATTCAAACTTATGTTTCAAATTTTTTTATTTCAAGTTAAACAAATATCAACTTTATTTTAATGTTGATTAAGTTGTTTTCAGAGTGACTAGCACTATTGAAAAAGTTATAAAAATGTTTGAAGTTGTAGCATAAATTGAACTTTGAAACATATTTGTTTACATTTTTGTGAAATAACGAATTCAGATTAGGTCTACTGACTGTCGCTGGCCAGTTCTACACGTATTATAATTTTGCTGCCCCAAACTACATAATTTTCTTTTTTTTTTGCTGTAAAAATAGATCAACGAGTTCGTCCACAAGCGTACGGTGACTCGTCGGCTGATCGCCTCTGACGTCAACAGCCCGCGCTCGTTCGAGTGGCTCTGTGAGATGCGATTCTACTTCGACCCTAGGAATAATGACGTAAGTACTAAAACACAGAGAAAAACGGCATTCCCACCTCTGAGCCTTCATGGCCTAAGTAGTATTTAACGACTATACATTCTGAACGAGCAAACATTCATTCACTCATTTACCGAACATGCATTCGGTCTTTCGGTAAATAACAACGCAACGGTAAGCAAGTGAACATGCTACGCGCGGTAGTTATTGAACCGCTCAAAGCAATTAATGTTCGTCTAAAATATAAGTGTGCTGTTTTAAATAACCATTGCTGGTACAAAACTTATGAAAAATCTCCTTTATTTTCTACAGGTATTACAACAGCTGACCATACACATGGCGAACGCCAAGTTCTTGTATGGTTTCGAATACCTCGGCGTGCAAGACCGCCTGGTACAGACTCCGTTAACGGATCGTTGCTACCTCACCATGACTCAAGCTTTGGAGGCCAGGCTTGGAGGATCACCATTCGGTAAGTGACGTCACTGATCTTGCTTTTTTTGGGTCAGCTTCTAACTAAATCAGATGCGTCAGCGCCAGCAAATAAATTTACTTAGAGAATAACTGAAAATTCCCCCGGTTTCTAAAAACCTAATTAACTTAATCTGTCGTTAAACTTTATTATAATAACACAGTATCTGTCGATAAGTAAGTTAACATATTTTTTAGGTCCCGCCGGTACCGGTAAGACTGAGTCGGTGAAAGCTCTCGGAAACCAACTCGGTCGTTTTGTCTTAGTATTCAATTGTGATGAGACTTTCGACTTCCAAGCTATGGGCCGTATCTTCGTCGGTCTTTGTCAGGTAAAATATACTTTAAAACTGTTGTAATAGAAATTATATTCCAGTTTGTATAAAATGAACAATACTAATCTTAATTTATAATAACTCAGGTGGGTGCCTGGGGTTGCTTCGACGAGTTCAATCGATTGGAAGAGAGAATGTTGTCTGCCGTGTC
The DNA here is from genome assembly GCA_945859645.1 of Amphipoea oculea. NCBI lineage: Eukaryota > Metazoa > Arthropoda > Insecta > Lepidoptera > Noctuidae > Amphipoea > Amphipoea oculea. Next base: position 13,100,742 of record OX243876.1, read on the forward strand.
ACAGCAAGTGCAAACCATTCAGGAGGCTCTCAAGAGTCATCAGGAAGGAGACAACACTGGTAAATACCTAATTATAAACTTTATGGATATAAAAACTTTTAACTGACTATGATCACTAATGCAAAGGTGATACGATCCAAATTCCAAATTTGAATAATCTAGGAACAATTCCAAAAAAACATTTCTTTTATTTTAACGCCATGCAAATGTTTCCAGCCAAGTCCATAACAGTAGAGCTGGTCGGCAAACAAGTCCGCGTGAGTCAAGACATGGCAATCTTCATAACAATGAACCCTGGATACGCGGGTCGTTCCAACTTGCCTGATAACTTGAAGAAGTTGTTCCGAAGCTTGGCCATGACCACCCCGGATAGACAGCTGATCGCTGAGGTGATGCTGTTCAGTCAAGGGTTCAGGACTGCTGAGAAACTGGCCTGCAAGATTGTGCCGTTCTTCAAGTAAGTCAAGATGTTTCTTTTGTTCGACTTTAGATGAATATTCCCCTTCTTTTGATAAGACGAGATACGTCCGTCAAAAAGAAGTTTCGCTTTGTACAGATGAATTACTATGGAGGTCCTTAAAAAAATAACTGTTCTAAATACAATAATAGAGCTGTTAAGCCAGTTACCATAGTCGTATCTGCTTCAGACTAGATGCAACGTCGCGCTTTTTTTTCCGCATAGGAATGGCACTTTCAGGACATAAACATGCTACGATGAAGCAAAATTACGGCGCTTTTTCGGTTACATGTAAAAAACGATACTAATTCAATATTCTTTCATCTTATAGACTGTGCGACGAACAGTTATCCAACCAGTCGCATTACGACTTCGGACTGCGAGCCCTCAAGTCTGTGCTCGTATCTGCCGGTAACGTGAAACGTGATCGTATCCAGAAGATCAAGGTATGTGACACTTTATTGATTTAGCATCATAGCATCATCTCTCATGGCTTGACAATCTGGGTAGCCGGCGTGCAATGGCGTGACAAGACTGAGATCTTACTGAAAAGTCGAATTTCTTATAAATACACTACAATATCTTCGTCTCTCGTATCAGCACGACATAATTGACAAAAGCTAATGTTGTGATAAAAAAATATTTGCCAGTCACCAAAGTAGCAGTTGGGCCGACTGCCTTGCGGAATAAACTGGATACTTTTAAATGCACCACAAATAAATTAATTTCTTATAAAACTCGTAGAAAGTCTTGTCGCAGCAATGCTCGCTTGGCCACTTTGTCACTGCATCGACAGTGAAAGCTTGAAATCCAATGAAAAAGTCCTGAGATTGGATCGGTTCCGACTTTTGTGAAATAAAATTGTAACATGTTTTGTTTGTTTATGCTCGGAACAAACAGAAACTAGAAAACTCTTTTCAGAATATGGTAAGCTAAAAAAAAACAAACAATATGGTAGTTGACTTTTTTTTAAACAAAATAAAAAATGTGTTAATTTTATAAATGTTTTAAAAATATTGAATTACCAAAGACTACTAGTACGAGTCAGTCGAGCGCTATGCAGGATACGTTTTTTAAATGGGTTTCAATGAAAAATGAACACTAAGAAAATTAAGAAGCCCATTACAGACAAATAATCCAATTGTTTCCAAATTATCGCCATGCTGACCCATCTCAAAAACTTACTCTGTATACATATGATACAGTGTCCGTTTCGCATGAAGTATATATTATGTAAGTATCTAATAGTTACGATGTTTTATTATTTTATACCTATCGAGTGCTTTCTACAGCTTTTTGTGAATTAAAACTATTTAAATTCTTCCGTTTGTTTAAAAGTAGTCAACTGCCCTATTTCACTGTTGTGTGGCTCGATATTTTATATCTACCTTCTTTCGAAAAATATAAGTATTATATCCATATGCTTAAAAAAAACTGTCAACTGCCTTATTGCTTCAGGGTTTCCCAACCCGAGGCTTGACAGCATGAAACAAGGTATCTGTAGGCAAAATATAGAAGATCCCTTTTCATACTTTAGATTTTTCACTTTCAAGAGGGTCTGTTTCGATTTTCTTTTATATTTCATGTAAAAAGGTTGGGAAACTCTGCTTTGAACTGTTTCAAAAACTTTAACCTCCTCTTTGTATTATAGGAGAACCTAATCGAACGCAGTACGGAAGTGCCCGATGAGGCGTCGATCGCCGAGTCTCTACCCGAACAAGACATCCTGATTCAATCAGTGTGTGAGACTATGGTGCCCAAGCTGGTGGCTGAAGATATACCGCTGCTGTTCTCATTGCTGAACGATGTGTTCCCTAATGTTGGGTATACTAGGGCTGAGATGACTGGTAAGTTGTGCTAGACAATTATAAACTTTATAGACAACTAGCTGCGCCCCGCGGTTTCACCCGCGTAAATGTCGATCCCGTGGGAATATCGGGATAAAAACTATCCTATGTCCTTTCCCGGGACTCAAACTATCTCTATACCAAATTTCATCGAAATCGGTCCAGCCGTTTTCATGTTTAAACCGGGTTTCATTTTTATATATATAGATTCCAAGTGAGCTCTGCTACATTCACAATTACTTAATGCGAGTCTGGATGTGGCGATAAGAACAGAGGAAAACTAAGAAACCGATTAATGAATCATTTGTGTGAAAGATATGATTAAAAAGGGACTGAATTTATGATAGAAATGTTTGGATGAATAAGACATGCTGCATCGACCCCAAATAAATATGAATAAGCGCAGGAAAGATGCCTAACTCGGAACTAGAAGCTTAAAATGAATCTTGAAAAAACTTTTTAGTTTAGTAGCATCACAAATTTCCGATACTGGTTGTGAAAGCAAATGGTCTCAAACGAGTCACATCGTTAGAGCAGTGGTGGCTCAGTGGTAACGGAAGCGACTTACGAGTTGTAGGTCGTTGGTTGGAACCCTGACAGGCGCTTTAGTTTGTGTAAAATATTTTATCACCCCTGCTCTCAAAACGCTGAAGGAATACATCGTGAGAAAAGCGGCATGTCCTACAACCAAAAATTCGAAGAAATCTAATATCTTCCATCCCGCACTGGGCCCGCGTGGTATATTTCGACCCACTCTCTCGCACCGAGAGGAGGCCTGTGTCCTAGCAGTGGGAACATTACAGTCTGATTATTTTTATGCTTAAGTCACATCGTTACTGGGTCTTACAATAAATATTCGAAGGTACAAATTGACACTTTTCCAACAGGATTGAAGAACGAAATTCGAGCTGTATGCGCTGAAGAATTCTTGGTTTGTGGTGAAGGCGATGAACAAGGCTCCACCTGGATGGACAAGGTAATTTATTTTGATACTTAAAACACTGATATTAACGGTGAATTAGCCAAAATTAACTGGTCAAGGAATTAACTGTTAACATTCATTTCATTGACTGCACAGTCAATTTGTTTGAACACCAGGTCCATTGTATATGCACTTCGTTTGATTTATTATATAACATTTAACATCCATAATAATATAACAATCATCTTAACCAAGAAGGTGATGGTGTGTCAAGATTTAAGATAGAAAATTAATATTTATAATAATTTATTTATTAATTAATATATTTCATGCAAAAATAATCAGTCATAACAATTTGCTTTATCCATTTTAATTAAATTGAGGCTGCTTTTTACATTACTTAATAAGAACGATTTCTCTTTTATTTAAGTTTTACCCGACTGCGCCAGGTAGAGGGTTATGACTTTTTTATTTTAATCTTTTCTAATATTATAACAATGATCTATGAAAGTAAAAAGCAGCCTGTACATACCCATATTACCTATTATTCTACCATAATACGGTAGTACGTGAGTGTGAATGCATATGCGTTTCCATGCTAACCCGCTAATGGCACGTAGAGGCGCAGTGCATCGTCGCGCGCGCAACACAGCACGTGGATCGAGAAGGTCAGTGACCGAGCGGTGTGGGTGTGCTCTCTGTGTCTTTACATTGTTGTTCATGTGTGTGTTTTTTCGACACGGAGTTAGTAGTAAATAGAGTGCTAGTGTCTTTGATCCTGACATTTTGTTGGACACATCAAACATGAAATAATCACTCTAACATGTCAAGATAACATGAGGATCTTCTTCTTCTTCTTCTTCTGTCAACGATCACCATTTGCCCGCTAAAAGTTGACGTTCACAAACGTTGTGAGGCACATAAGTACTCCACTGATTACCATCTCCGTGGTTTTCCAGCCATTACTCACATATGACGACTCCTACTTCATTCTAAGCTTACACACCACTACACCTGGTCAAACACGTCACTGTCTGGATATTTTCTTAATTCTTTCTATTTTGCAGTTCCGCTATGACTAGTATTTTGTTGTTATTTCTCCGTTTACACCAGTCATATTTAACCTGGGCACTGCTATATGTTAATATACCACTGGATCCAAAATGAAGCCTTGGTAAAGCTTTCATGCCAAAAGCAATATAATATTATAACGTAGACGATCCGGCCGTATAAAGGTTGAATATAGCTGAAATTACGATATGCAGGCGTGTACGCATAATTATGTAACTCAATAATATTTACTAATCTATACTAATATAGTAAAGCTGAAGACAGATTTGCGCGTTAAAACAAACAAGTTCTTTTTTCATTTGATAGCCCAATTACACGCTACGAACCTAAGGAGCCGAGCGAGGTGGGTAAAACCGCGGGGCAAAGCTAGTAATAATATATTTAAATGCGTACTCGCCTTTGGTATAACTTAATGAACACTCATTGTCACTCACTGCTCAAATACTCGGAGGCTCTTATTAAGTTCTAAAGCAACAACTTTGGGCTTTACTTCGTCCAACCCCTTGTTTTGTATCGCAATATGTTCCTCTCTTTACGCTTCCTCTTTAGGCAAATTTTTCTCCTTTAGTATTTCGTCAATTGTCGTTTGTTTCATTGAACCTTATCCGTCTTATTACAAAACGAGTTCTAACTTTAGATCTAGCCTAAACTTTCGAGCTAGTTACTGTATTTTGAACTTTATTCCGACAAATGTAAAGTTCTTAATGCATTGACGTCAGTTTTTTTTGTAATAAGAACTTTAACTTTGTCGGATTATAGGAAATTTAAAAATGGCTCGATGGTTTAAACCTGGGTATAAAGATAAACCTTGTTTTGTTATAAGGCCGTATAACATTAAAATGTCTGTTATTACTTAATTCTATCTTACTTTTGTACTAAAAATGGATACCTACAAAATACACGGTTCTTAATCCCACTGAAACAAGGGATTATGGATCTATGTGCTAATGCTTTAAACTGACTCTTGATAAATGTGTACAGGTCCTTCAATTGTACCAAATCTGCAAGTTGAACCATGGTCTCATGATGGTTGGACCGTCTGGAAGTGGCAAGTCTACTGCGTGGCGCGTACTGCTGAAGGCTTTGGAGAGGTAAATTCCTACAGTCACGTTCCACTAAAATATTATGCCTTCTACGTATAATGATGAAGAGTTCTGATTTTTGTGACAAAAGTGCTAGAAAATGTATAGCAGTTGTTCTTTCTTTAGGTTATTCGATTTTTTATACCTGCTTTTGTTTTGTACAGATTCGAAGGCGTGGAAGGTGTGGCGCATGTCATCGACCCGAAGGCGATGTCCAAGGAAACACTTTACGGTGTACTGGATCCTAACACCCGTGAATGGACCGACGGTCTCTTTACTCATATACTCAGGTACGGCTTATATAATAATTGGTTGGAAATAAAGTACAGCAATTTATCTGAGCAGAGCTTAGTTTCAAAAGGAGAATGGCAGAAGTTCATAGAACGCTGGCGGGCCATTCCGCGCAATTAGGCCGACTTTTGTTTGGAAATGGTAAGGACATTTGGTGCGTGTTGATTGCAATAATAAATTAAATAAAGGTGTTATACTTTTTTAGATAGCGGCGCCATACGTAAAAACATGTAAGAAATGTCATATAAAGTAAAAAAAGAATGCAGCTATGATATTTAATTTATTATTAGCATATATTCGCCGTTACTGGATTTCCGCGGAATGACCCTGGCATTAAACTTTTTTAGTTTCCACAGAAATAAAAGTGGCATGGTTTGATAGGGAATATTATGAGCTTTTGTTAAAAAAATAAATAAAAAATAATAACAATGGGGTTAAAGAGAAATCTTAATTTTTGTAAAAGTGAGGTTAAGTGCATTAATGTTTGTACTTTAATAGGTTATTTTACCTCTATTACTATTTTAACGCATAAATGTTTATTGTATGCATAACATATTGCTAATTATGCTTTGTAATGACTTCAAAAATGATAAATAACTACTTGTTGAAGTTTGTTTAGTTCAATGATTTACCCACTGATCATAGACCTAATGACAGTTTCAAGTGTAGGTACTCGGTCAGTTTTAATTAAACTCAGTAGTCACAGAAAACTCAGGAGACTCTAGAGACTCACTTATCGGAATCTAAGCATATAATAGGAATAATAATAATCAATAAGAATAATAATAAAATAATAATCTAAGCATATAGGAAACGTCGAGGTCCAAGTCTAGCAACAGTCGTTCAGAAAGGTAGGAGTCTTCGAAATCCAAAAGCAAGCCAGGTCGTTGTAAAAATCCACGTAAAACTTTGGGCGCACAAAACATTCACACCAGCACAAAATAGTAGCGAGCGAGCGAATGTGACTTGTGAAGTTTTGTGTGTCATCTTAGTCTATCAAAAAGTACTCTGTGGTCATCTTCTAAAGAGTCATGTTTGTTTGTTTGCCATGACAACACTGTCATATAGTATAACAAGTCCAAAAAGCCTTGTTTCCGGCTGCTCAACTTACTCATATTTAACGAGATTTAATCCCAATTCTCAATAATAAAGTTAATCTGGCTATCAATACATAAAAATAAGCGCTTTTTTTTTAAATAGCTTTGAATTCTGTACCTTTCCAAAATTAGCAATGCCAAAAACTGCCATCTCCTTTAAATAAATCCTTGATAGACTTCAGCTCTTTTGAATGTTGTATTGCATGGTACACAGCCTGATTCCAACTTTATGGCGCTTTTGAGTTGCGCTACTCGCTGCGCAGTGCCGCACCCCTCCCCCCCGCTGACAGATAAATTTGTTACTGCGCAGCGACTCGCCTCATGTTCCGAGCCGCCATAATGTTGGAATCGGGCTGTGCAGGTTTTTTACATGATGAAAGTAAAAGTAGAGTGGTCGTTATGTCGCTCTCCAATGTTAATTTACCCAGAGATATGATAGGGTGAGGAGAGTCTATCTCACTTTACCATCTCTGGCTAAGCTTTCTCTGTATTTTCTCTGCACAATGTCTCGTAGTTCTTTGCATAAAATAAAAGGAAAGACATTAAAATCATTGCGTCACCTCCTATAACATCTGTAACATATTTTGCTCTTAAGGAAAATCATCGACAACGTCCGCGGTGAGATCAACAAGCGTCAATGGATCATATTCGACGGTGATGTTGACCCTGAATGGGTTGAGAACTTGAACTCGGTGCTTGATGATAACAAGCTGCTCACTTTGCCCAACGGCGAGCGTCTGTCACTACCTCCTAATGTCCGAGTTATGTTTGAGGTAAGTGTGTTAACTTTTATGATAAGATCAGGCCTACTTTAAACCTACGATTACAAGTTCTAAGATAGTCCTCCAGTTCACCCCATTCCCTCCGCCCCGAAACCAGCAGGTTTCCCTTTTCGTCACTGCCTAAAACTTTCAAAAACACATACCAAAAATGAATTCAAGCAAAAGGGATAAACTATAGCTAAAAGCATAACGCTTTCATAGTTTCGGACCTGAAAGAAGTACATACTTTGTTTCGTTGAAAATATTATAGAGGCAGAAGATTACTTTGTTTAAATATGTTAAAATGTGTGTGTTGTATTTTAGGTACAAGATCTGAAGTACGCTACCCTCGCCACCGTCTCTCGTTGCGGTATGGTCTGGTTCTCACAGGATGTCCTTACAACAGAAATGATCTTCGAAAACTATCTTATGAGGTAACAACAAACTTATAAAATCATTAAACAAATATTCAAAGCCTTTCGAGATCGAAAAAAATTCACAAGAGGGCGACCGTGTTCAGTGGTTTGCAATAATTTATTTCTTCTACTTTAGATTGAGGAATATACCTCTCGAAGATGGAGAGGAGGATTCGTTCAGCATCGTCATGGCTGCTCCTTCTGCCGGAGGCGATCAGAACGCTACAGAAAACATCTTATCTCCTGCTTTACAAGTAAGATAAATAGTCTTATAAAAGAAAGGCATACCGGTAATGCATCAGGAAGCAATAAATTCCACCACTTGAAGAATTGATTTGTTTATTATTAACAGTCTTTACAAAAGCAGAAATCGTTTTCTTGCATGTCGATCTGTTAGTTCTGTTACTACTGGAAACTTATGTAAATGTTTCTTACATAGACTCAACGAGACGTGGCCGCAATCCTGCAGCCCTTATTCTTCGGTGACGGCTTAGTAGTGAAGTGCCTCGAACACGCCGTCAGTCTCGACCATATCATGGACTTCACGCGCCACAGAGCACTTTCATCACTGCATTCTATGCTTAACCGCGGTGTGAGGTAAGTGAAGACAGACTCCGATCAATAATATACAAGCGTTTGTTAATTATATTGACTGGTGTGATGGTCTTGTGAATGAATACAGCTATTTTAATTGAAATGTTTTCGCTATGGGTCACGAACATACTTTTACTCTACAGCTCTAATGCAATTTTAATAGAGAACTTAACCTAAGAGGGCCAATATCTGGTTCTACTGAATCGAGATTGCATAAACAACAAACTTTTTTACACTCAGTATCAAAATTGTTGCACAAAACGCGCTTTCAATAAACTTGTTTGTCTTCTAGGAATATCCTTGGTTACAACCGTCAACACCCTGACTTCCCGATCACAAACGAACAACTAGAAGCTTACGTGCCTAAATGGCTCGTATACTCTCTTCTGTGGTCATTTGCTGGTGATGCCAAACTCAAGGTAAAGAAATTTAATACATGAGTAGTCAATTTTGATACTTCGTTTCACTGATTCTACGGCTTCATTGTCGCGATAACACGAACTATACTTCGCGCGCTCTCCGTTATATAGCGAGATGTCGAGCGGTGTGCGAGAGAGAGGCACGAAGAGTAGTTCGCGATATCGCGACAATGTAGCCGTAGCATGATGATTATCGCCTGTTCCAAAATGGAATAAAAATAAAATTTGTTGGTTTTTTTTTTAGGATCGCAATGAACTGGGAGATTTTATCAGATCAGCTAGCACTATGCAGCTGCCTAACTGTGGTGCTAATCAGCACATCATTGACTTTGAAGTAAGTGACATTTGAGACTGATCGGAACTTAAACTTTACGTTATTTTGAATTTTGGTACAAACGAATTTTTACTCCTAGTTTTTTTTCAGCAACATTTTTCTCTCGTATCAGCACGAGGTGTAGCACAATATCTTATGTCGCGGTATATATTTAACATAACGGGCTGACCGCCTACGGTGCAACTGATCAAATTACTTCTTTATCGTCACCTGTGGAAGCTCGTTTATTGCTCCCATACCAACCAATGTGTCCACAAATTATTTTACTTGCCCTGAAACTAATTTGTATTTTAAATTTTACTTTGTGCCCTAGGTGTGTATAACCGGAGAATGGGTGCCCTGGTCAGCGAAGGTGCCTCAGATTGAAGTAGAAACACATAAGGTGGCCGCACCAGATGTGGTCGTACCAACTCTTGATACGGTTCGTCATGAAGCGCTGCTGTATACCTGGTTGGCCGAACATAAGCCCTTGGGTTCGTATATTTTGTAGTTGTAATAAAGATGCCTAGATAAGTATTCTAATTGTATTGTTTGGGAATATCATGAGGGAGCAATGCTGGCTCAGTGGTATCGGCCCCGACTTACGAGTTGTAGGTCGTGAGTTCGAACCCAGACATTCACTTAACTTCGTGTATTTGTTTTCATCACCACTGCACTCAAAACGGTAAAGGAAAATATCGTAAGGAAACCGGCATGCCCTAGTAATAAATTCGAAGACACGTTACATCCACCAACCCGCAATGAGCCCGCGTGGTGGATTATGACCCACTCCCTCTCACAGAGGAGGCCTGTGTCCCAGCAGTGAGAACATTAAAAAGTGTCGTAGCCCATTTTATATTCCCGGCATTTCTCGTATAATAAATATTATGTAAAGGCTTGTAATTGGCTGACAGTCACACTTATTATTTTGATTATGTTTTGTTGAGCTGTAAGCCTTCCAAAGAAAATAAATAGTAAATAATAATACATTCAACAGTACTCTGCGGTCCCCCTGGTTCGGGTAAGACAATGACCCTCTTCTCTGCACTCCGAGCTCTGCCCGACATGGAGGTGGTCGGCCTTAACTTCTCGTCTGCCACCACTCCTGAATTACTGCTGAAGACCTTCGACCACTACTGCGAGTATAGAAAGACTCCTAATGGAGTTGTATTGGCTCCAGTACAGGTAAATTATTATGCAATCACGTCTATAATTCGAAATGTTTATTTTTTATCAGTGTTTAGTTTGAAATTGTGAGACAATTTAGATTCGAGTTGGTGTCATACTAATATAGTCTATTATTGTTTGACTTTTATGTTTACATAGGCTTTTCGGAGAGATAGGGTCAGACTTAATTGTTTTTGTGCTACTGACTTTGTAGCTTCATTTAAAAGCATTAAATGTTTGTTTTGAGTGTTCTTGACTTTGTAGAATATACCTGAAACCAAATGTTATTTTGTGACAACTCACCTGTTTACCTGCAGTCTATGCAAATTAACTTTTTATATTCTATTTTAATTCTATTCTAAGATTCGATTGTGAGGTATAAATAAAACGATTCTGCGTTTGTTATAGCTCGGCAAATGGCTCGTACTGTTCTGCGATGAAATTAACTTGCCAGACATGGATCAATACGGCACACAGCGTGTCATCTCTTTCTTGAGACAACTGCTCGAACACAAGGGCTTCTACAGAGCTAGCGGTGAGTTGAAACATCTGTTATGTTGAAATACTATTGTTATTGAAACCCCTGTTTATCTTGTGTGTCTTGTAACTAAAGTGGCGTTTCGGCTATCTAACTCTTATAATATGAAGATTTTGATGTGTTTATAAAGGGTTTATAAATATCAAGTTACTATAAATCGTTTTTATTTATAATCATTTTCATGTCTCGGCGCATTCTAAATACAGTCAAACCTGGATAAGTGAGAGTAATAGCCAGGACCCGTCATTTTAAGCTCCCAAAACCTCTATTAGCGACAAACAGAAACCTCTGTAAGAGAGTGTCGTTCTTCCCTCATAGACCTCCGTAAGTGACACTGCTACTTATCTATACCTCTATAAGCGACAGTCGAGCTTTATTTACAAATTTAACATCTGCTATTTTATGACTCATTCTTAACTTTCGTGGAACTTCCTACCATTGTTTTTCTATTAATAATTTTATAATATTACATATTTACTACATTCGTACTTGCTGTGACTTGTTATTGCTGCGTACCCCTATAAGAGAGAAACGCTACCCATATACCTGCATTAGCGAGAAACTCGGGTTAGTGAGAAACCTCTATAAGCGAGAATGAGATTGTGCTCCCTTGAACTCTCGCTTATCCAGGTTTGACTGTATAATAAATAAAAAAGATATCCTCTATAAATGGCCACCCTTCACCACTACCTAACGATGGGCTTGGAAGAAGTGGTGCACCTCCCCAAAATACTAATATGGCGTTTACTACATTCAGATCACTCATGGGTACATCTGGAACGCATCCAGTTCGTGGGTGCTTGTAACCCGCCTACCGACCCGGGACGTAAGCCGCTGTCACATCGGCTGTTACGTCATGTGCCCGTCATTTACGTCGACTACCCTGGAGAGACTTCACTTGAACAGGTCAATAAAACACTCACTTGCCTGTAAATATTTTAAAATTGCTGTGGTCTTTTATAAACAGGCAAATTAAAAAAGGGAAGATGAAGGTAGCTTTGGTACTAGTTTACATGTTGAACTTCAGCGTGTTTATAGGCGACATATTATATTGAAGTCCGAGGAAACGTCTTAAAACACTTGTACTTGTACAGTATTTTTATCTCACGAAGCGACGCGCGCTTTATTTGTTGTAACCAAGTGTACAAACACGCTGTTAGTGTGTACGTGAAGACGAGTAGCGTCAACTAACAACACACATACGCACACACACACACACTTCTGACTTCCCCATTGTCATAGTCGGTGCCGAGAAAACCTGCGCTTACACACACATTCACAGCATGTTTGTACACTCGTTTGTAACCACAAGTAAAGCGCGCGTCGCTTCGTCGCTTCATGAGATAAAGTACTATATAGTATTGAACTTAATTTGAGGGCTTTTACTTTACTCTCACTTTGTTTTATATCCGAGTGAAAAATAGCAAAGGGTATTGTTTTAGTTAGTCAGTGGTGCAATTCAGATTCGTAATTCCTAGTTATACTGTTGTTTAAGACATTGACGTCAAAGTAACTTGCTACCCCTTCCTTCGACCACATACCAATCTTAATCCTCTACAGATTTACGGCACCTTCACCCGTGCTATGCTACGCATGCAACCAGCGTTACGTGGCTACGCCGAGCCGCTAACACAAGCTATGGTGAAGTTGTACCTCGCATCGCAAGAGCGGTTCACGCAAGACATGCAGCCACATTATGTATACTCGCCCAGAGAGATGACCAGATGGGTGCGCGGTATCTGCGAGGCTATAAGGTAAAGTATTTATTTATTTTCTTAACAAAATTTAGCGCGAACCAGAGATGCAAGATCAAATGTGTGTCATCAGTCTCGTAAGTTTTACGACCGCGCTAGACTAGAACTTTGACTTGCTAAAATATACTCCCGAAGTCCTAAATCGAGCCACCCTGCATTTTTTGTATAAACGACTGTAAATTTTATTATGATCGTGAATTCAAATTCGGAACACTTATGACACCAAAGTAATGGCCAGTATTTCGACTTCAAAACGGCATGTAAACTTTTCTTTGACTCACTATTATTTTGTTGTTTTAGGCCTTTATACCTTACATGGAAATGCAAGGTGGCTCGATGTAGGAATCCGGGAGTGTATTATTTAACATTTTATAATGGAAGTTATCGCCCTTTTTTCAGTACCAAAAGTTCATTATCCAAAGCATGCTTAAAAAAAGATATAAAATATTAGAAAAAAAAAATTATATGCTCTATTGAGCCATGTGAAATCTACAACTATAAATCTTCGAGTTTAATTCGCGCTTAAGTATTTTTTATTACATTGTTTTTTTCTTCTGTAGGCCTCTAGATAACCTGAACGTTGAAGGCCTAGTAAGACTATGGGCGCACGAAGCCCTCCGTTTATTCCAAGACCGATTGGTTGACGACACTGAAAGACAATGGACCGACGAGAACATCGACAACGTTGCTATGATGTTCTTCCCAGGTAAATTATTTAAAATTAAACTTTATCTTCTTAATTTAAAGGTAGAAATAATTTCATTTGATTCTTAATCGGTAACCTAGCATTACAAATTGAACTTTATTGCTGTGTTGTAAAGGTAGGGTTTTCTAATGTGTTTGAATGTTTTCAGGTATTAATAGAGAACAAGCGTTGGCTCGTCCTATTCTGTACAGTAACTGGCTCAGCAAGGACTATGTGCCAGTACTTAGAGATCAATTGAGAGAATACGTTAAAGCTAGGCTCAAGGTAAAGTAAAAATGTTTCCTAACATGCATAACTTTTTGCCTGTGATGCTGGATAATTAATCCTCGACCAGGCATCTAACATTGTAATACCTTAATTATCTAAGATTCATATTTGTATTTTACCAATTTTCATTCTGGATAAATATTTATTATTATTACTTCCCAAGGTATTCTACGAAGAAGAACTCGATGTACCTCTGGTACTATTCGACGAGGTATTAGACCACGTGCTACGTATCGACCGTATCTTCAGACAGCCTCAGGGACATTTACTGCTTATTGGTGTGTCGGGCGCCGGCAAAACTACCCTCAGTCGCTTCGTCGCCTGGATGAATGGACTTAGCATCTTCCAGATCAAGGTAAGAGAATGTTTAAAGTAGACAATAAACTCTTTAAGTTGCTAATTTGTGTTGAATTTTGAGGACGGAATTGAATTTGACACAAAAAACATATTTGTTCAGTTTTAAATTAGGGACCGGGCCACCGTGCAGGCCCCAGCGTGGTGGATTACAGCCTGCTGCCTCTCACAAGAGACTCCTCCTTTGTGAGATGCCTATGTCCGAGCAATGGGAACGTTATAGGCTGATTATTCTAGTGCATTAATATTGTGTGTTATCACGGCTCTTGTACGAATTAGCAACAAAAGCTTTATTTTGTAATGTGGATTCCCACTGCCTACATGAATCAACTTTTTGAAATGGTTCACACGTAGTACACACCTAGAACAAACCACGTTACAATTTCTTCTATTGGTTTAACCCCATCTTATATTCCTTTTCCTTATCTCACATTTTCAGCTTACAAACAACAATATTGCACACACTATAACACTAATCTCCTTTTCTAAAGGTGCACAACAAATACACGGGAGCTGATTTCGACGAAGACCTTCGTTCAGTGCTCCGTCGTGCGGGCTGTCGCGATGAGAAGGTGGCCTTCATTCTGGACGAGTCCAATGTACTCGACAGCGGCTTCCTCGAGAGAATGAATACTCTACTGGCTAATGGAGAGGTAAGTTATTCGTCAAGGAACTATACATGAACTGTAAAAATAGCTAGATATCGAGGCCTAGTCTGTTATCACGAAATGTTCTAAGTATTATGGGATCATAATTTTTAGAATATCTCATACACACGTATGATTGATTGATTGTGATTCCTCCAATGATAAACGGATGTCTATTATTGGGGGAATCACTGACGTAAGCGTTATTCTCCTAAAAGTTGCAATAAGCTAAAATTATCCCAAATTTCAAACGCAAACTCAAAGCATTTATTTCAAATAAAACAATTAAAGGTACTTTTGAATTGTCAAAGGGGTCGGTCAGTCAGAAACCTGAAGTTAGTTGCCCATTCCAAAGCGTAGTAAGTACCTGTGGAAAAGAACGGGCAAGAAACTCCATGGACACTATTTTCAACCAAAAAATCTTTTCCAAATGGAAGACAAAAATAATTGACAATATTCCGAATATGTGCCTAACTAATTGTGTTTCTCTAGGTCCCTGGTCTATTCGAAGGTGACGAATTCGCTGCTCTTATGACTCAGTGCAAAGAAGGTGCCCAGAGGGAAGGCTTGATGTTGGATTCTAACGATGAATTGTACAAATGGTAAGCTGGAATATGAATAACATAAGTATCCCAAACCCACTTTCTCCTAAAGATATTGCGTAAACTCTTGTATTTTGAACCCTCTGAGTAGGTACTACTGAGTCTGAAACCAGCTAGTATTCTACTGTCAAGATTTTTATTTATTATTTACAATAAATAACTCTATTTTAACCCAGGTTTACCGGCCAAGTAATGCGCAACCTGCACGTGGTGTTCACAATGAACCCGTCGTCTGAGGGTCTTAAGGACCGCGCGGCGACGTCACCCGCTCTGTTCAACAGATGTGTGCTCAACTGGTTCGGAGACTGGAGCGATGGGGCTCTGTTCCAAGTAAGTTATTGTTTAAACTGCTGATCATCAGCCTCATCAGTCTTTGTAGTCCACTGCTAGACCTAGACCTCTACAATTGTATGCTACTGAGGCCTTTTCTGGGCTTCTCTCTTCCAATTATTACCAACTACCACCGCAAATATCATCGTTCTTCCTAACTTGAGGGCGTCCCACTACGTTTGCGGATTCACGGTCCACACTCAAGGACAAGATAGCGTAAACGGCATTGGGTCACATTCAGAAGAAATACGTCGCTATCTATCATCTTTGTTTTTACTTTAATTCGAAACTTCACCAATGTGCTAACAACGTAAATATAAAGGTGCTTCAGAAAGTCTTGTATCAATAAAATATTTTTCGTTTTAGGTCGGCAAAGAGTTCACTCAACGCATGGACCTTGATTCAGCCGAGTATTCACCGCCGGACGGCTTCCCGTCAGCATGCGGCGAGGTGGGCGAGCGCCCGTCACACCGCGAAGCCGTGGTTAACGCCTGCGTCTATGTGCACCAGACTTTACATACAGCTAATGCTAGTCTTGCGAAGAGGGCTAACCGTACTATGGCTATTACTCCTAGGTAAGTTTGTTTTTACTCGTAGTTTAAAACCCCAAATGGTGGCGATTGAACTGACTGCATTATATCAGCGACGAATTTCTCAATTCGGTATATAATGTATGTGTTACCACCCATCACTAATTATATTATTGATGGGTTTGTTCTACTAGGCTAAAAAAAATCTTCTGAAGCGCTTTTTCACCGATTTGTTTACCATAGGACAAAAACAAGAATCGGTTTTGACTAAACAGTTCTATCATTGATCTGAAACCAGCCCTAATAGTTTTCGTAACGTTAAAAATATGTCACTGGAGCTGATTTAGTACTCCTTTAACTTCCGATTGCTACATCAACCATCACAATCTGCCTAGTCTTTTTCATTCAAACTATGTTGTAGTCGGCTTCCAGTCTAACCCGTTGTAGCTGAATACAAGTATTTGCTACATCAACCAACACATACAAATGATTTCATCATCATCTTCTTCCACTAAAACAGACACTACCTAGACTTCATCCAACAAATGGTGAAGCTTTACGCGGAAAAGCGCGCCGACCTTGAAGAACAACAGCTTCACTTGAACGTGGGTCTGGGCAAGATCGCTGAAACGGTGGAACAGGTTGAAGAGATGCAGAAGAGTCTGGCTGTTAAATCACAGGTAATTTATATTCAAGAACTGCCGATCCAAGCAATATAAAAAAGAAAAATAATTATTCTATGCATGGAAGTGAGACTCCCGCTGTGAATGCTTTGTGAAAGTCATCCACTATCCTTGAGTTTTGAGGCGTTTGACACGCAGTTACTTTTCTAAACTAAGCATTATTACTTTATCTAAGAAGTAGAAACGAAGTTGTACTCATTGGTGACTTGCAACATTCTTTATAGGAACTGCAACATAAGAACGAAGCTGCCAACGCCAAGCTTCGGCAGATGGTGAAAGATCAACAAGAAGCTGAAAAGAAGAAAGTTGAAAGTCAAGAAATTCAGGTACGATACACTGAAGTCTATAACAGACTCTTCAGGATGAAATGTTTAAATACTATTGATAATACTGCCACAGTAAAAAAGCATGTGTCTCGAGACATCTTACCAAGTCAAGACATGTTTAGCGACATCGAAAACGATGCAAAAGTCATGGAACAAAAGTTGGGTGACTTCTCTCGCGACGTCTGGCTCCAACAAAACAATCTTGATACTTTTTATAATACGACGATTAAAATTATTTACTTTGTGATTTAGGTCGCTCTAGAGAAGCAAACGAAGGAGATAGAAGCAAAGCGCCGCGACGTAATGGCTGACCTCGCACAAGTGGAGCCTGCCGTCATTGAGGCGCAAAATGGTTTGACTCTTTACTGTGCTTGCATGAAACTCATGTGGTATTCATACAATTATGTACCGGTTTTAGTTGAGATTTTAATACATAAATTAAAATAGAAGGCACCACTTGATTTGTTCAATTCAATAAATAAATGTTGTGATGAATGAAGTGATTTTGTCAAAAATTGTTTAAAAATCTGTGTTCAACAAGTTGCCAATGTTCGTGGCAGCCGCGGTCATAGAACGCGGGAGCGAGATGACAAGAGACTCAGTATAGAGTTGCAAGAAATCATGGACTTAAATATTCAAATTCGTACTCGCACGTTTTCTGACCGAGTTTTGCCATAAGTATTGTTTGCCTTTGAACTAAAACCGGTACGAAATACCTTTCCTCATATTATTTGTGTTCGTCCAGTTAATGAATACCACGACGTTACTTTGTTTAGTCACTGTTCAAGCAATGATTAGTGTAGTATAGTTTGTTGCTGACATATTTGATTAACTTTGATGTCTGTAGTTTGATCTAACGTTTGTATTTTGCAGTCACAAGAAAGATGCCTCGTTTATTTCTGTTATATGTTTTATAATCAATTTATTATTTTATTGAAGAGTTGGTTTCTGAATGTGTTAAATGTAAGAGTCAAAAGTTGAAAGACTATTCAGAAATCAATCATATTTATTTTATAGCAGCGTGGTTATAGTCATTCACTCAGACTTCATTTAAACATTAAACCTGCTATATCAAATCATAATTTAAAAATTTGAGGAATTATGAAGTTTGAAAACGTCTGACTATAACGACATTTAGTATTAAACCCGAAGACAATCCCATAAAACAGCCGTGCGCTCGATCAAGAAACAGCAACTAGTCGAAGTGAGGTCCATGGCCAACCCGCCGTCTGTCGTCAAAATGGCGCTGGAGTCCATTTGCACCCTCCTTGGGGAGAAAGGGGACACTTGGAAGGGCATCCGCTCCGTCGTCATGAAGGACAACTTCATATCAACCATCGTTAACTTCGAGACTGAGAACATCACGTTAGTTTTGTCAATTATTCTCACTGTGAGATAGCATGTCGTAGTTTTTTGTTGTTGTATGGCACTAACAGGTCGCTTTCACTCTTTTAGATGTTGTTGTGTACCCAAATAGCTGTGGACAGCTACGGGCGAAGAGTGTAGTGTCTAGAAGTGTCTGTTGTAAGAACTTGGCTGTTCTCTGTCGTGCACCTTCTTCTTTCAGTATTCCCTTTGACAAGTTTACACGACGAATAAGCAAAAATGTCGGGTATAAAACGACATACTATCTCAACAGGAATAACAAAAAAAAAAAAAAACTTTTGACTTTGATATGAATGTAATGTTCTAGAGATCAACATCCTAGATAGCAATTTAGTGTTCCTTAGTTCTAATACTCTAGTCGTATTTATTGGCAAAAACATTACCTACCTTGTTACCTATTTTGATTGTTATGTTATGCATTAAATTTTGATATATTTTGTAAGTTTTGACACAAAACGGAACATTTAAATGTATTCAATTCCTTATACATTTTTATTTATTGTTATGAATGAATTTTATAGATAAATATGTTGTTGTAAATAAGCTAAGCTCGCTTGCATTATGTGACTGTTGTTATTAATATAGAAGAAAACGTAACGCTGTGATCACTGTAATGTAAAATGGCATCTATATAATGTAAGGCACACTAATATACAGTGAATACTCGTGACTAACCCCGCTAAGCATCGTCGTGAATCATTTAACATTTGTTTTAACATTACGTATCTTAACCGTTTCTTTTCAGAAAAAAAAACTTTTATTTATTTACGTTTCAGCGATCTGGGGCTATAGGAAATTGTTATCAATTGTTTTAATCAAGTCAAAGTTTCAAAGACGAAAGTATTTGTAACAGTTTCCTGGGCACCCGCCGCTGGTAGCAGCGGTATCATTTCAACGTTAAATAATAACGCCAGCCGCATGTGTCACAGAAAGCAGCTAAATGCCTTTTTTGTTTCTCTCTTTTTTGTACTCTCTCGCTCTCGCTTCGTGCTGGTGACGGACGCGACGCGACGCACCAATGGCGCTGACGAACACCCACGAATACCTACGAACTTCGCCGAATACCTACGAACATCGCCGAACCGTTTGTAATGTACAGCGGTGAAATCTATAAAGAAGCAGCATTTGGTGGAAGTGAGATCTATGGGCAATCCTCCGGCGCTCGTGAAGGTTGCTCTGGAGTCCATCTGCCTCCTGCTCGGGGAGAATGCCACCGACTGGAAGGCGATCCGCGCCGTCATCATGCGAGAGAATTTCATCAACAGCATCGTCTCCAATTTCTCCACCGAGGACATAACGTGAGCACCGCCGCTTGTTTTCCACCCCTCCCACTTGTCCCCTCTGTTTTGTTTGGTGGTGGTATGTAAGGATTTTGAACTTTGGATCACGAAGTATTCCAATGCTAGTTTCACACGATTTTTTAACCATCATTTCATAATGTTTATTTTTATTAAAAAAATTAAAATCGCGTGCAATTTGCATAGTAAGTTAGGCTAAATTTTGATGCTTGCTGCATGCTTTTCGCATGGTATGTTCAGTTTGTATGCATTTTTATTGATGTTAAGACGCACGCGCATGTATCGGTAATTGGTACGTATGTGGTGGTAGGTTGACAATAATAGAAAATTAAAACACCTAGACAACTTGAACGAATTAATACAAAAAGTAGATATTAATCACTGAAAAACCGTTCCATTCTCAATAACTTTATTAATTACACACGTAACAACTTATAGATACTAAAAACTTACGACCAATGCCAAAATTACACTTCAAAATATACAATACACCATACTCGTACATTACCTTGACATTCAGGACGCATGAATGTATTTGCCAATAAATAATGTCCGTGTCCAACCGCCGAGGAAGAGACTCACTACCGACGGTGAAATAGCTTGTTTTTTTCTGTTTAATATTATGTTTATTTTGTTTTGTTTGCTATCTAATGTGTCCTTCGAGCAGGGGAAGGCAATGTGTTTATCTCTAGAATCTTTGTTTGCTGTGTGGGTAAGTGATGTCCTGTTTTATATTTGAAGTGAGGTACAGGAGTAACAAGATGTGCATGTTGGACGCGGTTACTGTGTAAATTACACTGTCGGTCAAATTCATGGATAACAGAGACCTTAGTTTTTTGCCGTTTTTGAACCAAATATGTAGTCACAAAAATTCCCAAACCTTAACCTGCCAAAGCCCTAGCCTGTCAAATCCTAAGGTATCTTTTCTAAAATATTTACCAATTTCAATAACACATGAATCTGACCCTCAGTAAGCATACCGTGTCGTACATACAAGTCAAAATTTCTCTGGTACAAGGTCAAAAGTCATTCATTGAGATGGTCTGGTTCATTGACATTGCACGATGCACGTAATAAAATTAAAATATTGCCATTTGAAGAAACTGTTCCTTATATTAATTAATAAATGTGTGTGTATACCAGTGATGATGTTCGCGAGAAAATGAGGACTCGGTACCTGAGCAACCCTGATTACAACTTCGAGAAAGTGAACAGAGCCAGTATGGCTTGCGGTCCTATGGTCAAATGGGCTATCGCTCAGGTAAGATAAATTTAATATATTTACTTGAATATAATTAAAGTAATTTATACTATTTAGCGCTAAACAAACTAATTCCAGCTTTGTACGTCTATAGTAACACGAAAACCGCTTTTACTGCAACGATATACTTGCTCTAATGTCAAACTTAGCATGGACTTGCGGTTGACTGTTCAATTTAGTGTTGTCCATTTGCACGGGCGAAGCGAATATTGTCAAATTGTTTATTGTGTGTTCAGCGCTTTAACATTGATTTATTTTTTAAATTTGGTGTGAAATCTAATTATTTTCAACTAACTCTTTTTCACGTAATATCCACAGATCGAATACGCAGACATGTTAAAACGGGTAGAACCTCTTCGCAACGAGCTTCAAACTCTAGAAAACCGTGCTCAAAGCAACGTGACGGCTGGCGACGAAGTGAGCGAGTTGATTGCTCAGCTCGAGAAGTCTATTGCGTCTTACAAGGAAGAGTATGCGCAGCTTATCAGTCAAGCTCAGGCTATTAAAACTGACTTGGAGAATGTACAGGCTAAGGTATGTTATTGAGGCAGACTTGGTTATATGACGAGTAAAAATAAATGGTAATTTCTTTGGTTGTTCAGAAATATAGATACGATTTGTCACAATAAAATTCCATTGCAGGATCTGATACTGATCAACAACGCTGCACCTCGGTGCAACATTATAGGGCAGGGTTCAATTGGGCCTAACTTCCCATATCAAACTTGTTTCAGCATGAAACAAATATTTCATTCAAATCGTCAAATGATTCTGATCAGTTGGCTTCATTTCTATCACAATTGGCTTCATTTTACGATTTTCAAATTGCGAAACTCTAGTTTCTGCGCAGGGCCTTAACGTTCATAATTGGTTTCATAATAAACTAGAGTTTCGCAATTCGAAAATCGTAAAATGAAGCCAATTGTGATAGAAATGAAGCCAACTGATCAGAATCATTTGACGATTTGGCGTTCCGCAATTAGGCTGCGGGTTACACATGTTTAGATGGAACTTAACAAATCTCCGACATTTTTCCAACCCAGCAAACTCGACAGAAAGAAAGTCTTATTTTTTTTTTCCTATGCTATAATATTACTAAACTATTTTGATTCTACGCAGGTTGACAGGTCCATAGCTCTACTGAAGAGTCTGGTAATCGAGCGAGAACGTTGGGAGTCGAGCTCGGAGACGTTCCGCTCACAAATGAGTACCATCGTCGGAGATGTCTTGCTGTCTGCCGCTTTCATCGCGTATGGTGGATACTTCGATCAGCATGTAAGTACAACTATTTAGATATAAAATAATAATAATTAATCAGCCTATTATTGTCTCACTGCAGGGCGAAAGCCTCTTCTCATATAGAGAAGGCACGAGTAGGCAGCCTCTTCATGTGAAATACTGTTTATATAGAACCACATCTCGGTAGCCGATCTCCACCTTCTTTGGAAAATAAACGAAGAGATGCGCTAGTGCTGTCTTATTTGTGTGTAATTTTCTCTTCGAACTGAAAATACGATGCCAAATTCTTCTTCCCCAGTACCGTCAAAATCTATTCACAACATGGACAGCTCACTTAGCAGCCGCTAACATCAAATACCGGGCGGACATAGCTCGCACGGAATACCTCAGTAACCCTGACGAGCGACTGCGTTGGCAAGCAAACGCTTTGCCTACAGACGAACTGTGTGTGGAGAACGCTATCATGCTTAGGGTAAGTTGTATTTTGTTTGGTGTCTTATTTACGCGACAGCGGAAACTAAGCATTAAAATTAGAATTTACGAGAATTAGAGAGAAACGGGGACGTGTTAAAAACAGTTATGTCTTTAAAATGTCATAATACCTCTCCTACTGCCAAACAACTATTCCTCCGAATTTTGCTTTGTGTAAGCAATTTCACCAATACAAATAATCCTTAAGTCACAGTTATGAATAATTGGAGAAATAATTTTTACAATTTAAAAATACTTTGGTAAATTAAAAGTGAATGAAACTAAGTTTTTTTCAGTTTCTAGAAACCATTTCCTATATTCAACAATTTTCTTTCGTTTTAGCGCTTCAACCGTTACCCACTCATCATCGATCCGTCCGGTCAAGCCACAGAGTTCATAATGCGAGAGTTCAAGGAACGCAAGATCACCAAGACGTCTTTCCTGGACGACTCGTTCAGAAAGAACCTGGAGTCTGCACTGCGTTTCGGAAACCCACTGCTTGTGCAAGTAAGTATTGTTATAATTTTAATATTCCTTAGTACGGTCAGCAGCAAAAGTCGATTAACACTTCAGTTTTTTCAATTTTAGTTATTCAGCAAAATATTTGCTCAAAATTGCAGCAGAAGAAAAAAATTTAGAATATAAACTCTTTGCTATTATGTAAGAAGCTAAAAAGCAGTTTATTAATAAAATTGTTGTCAATTTAATAACATGTAAAAATGACAGTGGTAATCGACTTTTGCTACTGACTGTACCTGCAGTCTAAAGAGTATAAATTAGTAGACGTATGTTCACTAGACAATTTTTCGTGCAACATGATACGTGACACGTTGCGCAACATAACGTACAACCGCGATAACTTTCGGTTTAGCAACGTTGATTATCCGATAGTAAGAAACTCGTTATGATCCGCGCAATCTGGCAACGTCTCACGCCGCTGTAGAACGTCGCTAAACGTCACGTCTTGATTGTTAATTGTTTCCTAACAAATGCAAGGCTTGTTTTCTACTTTTGAAATATGATTTACTTCTTTGTTTTCCTAGGATGTAGAGAACTACGACCCAATCCTGAACCCCGTACTGAACAGGGAACTTCGTCGTACTGGTGGCCGAGTGCTCATCACTCTCGGAGACCAGGACATTGATCTTAGTCCCTCGTTCGTCATATTCCTTAGCACCAGGTGAGTTAATAGCTTTTAGTATTCATTGTCAGAAACCTACTAGAGATAAATCTTTAAAGTCTTCAAACATTCCTTATTCCAAATAATTCTATACCTTTATGGACATCATCAAAAATTGTTTTTAAGTTCTTTGTAAAGGTCAATGTCATTGAAAAACAAATGGCTGCCTGTTTTACCCATGCCGGATAAGTTCTGCATGTGTTATTTAAGTTTATCCTTTTTCATTTTTCGTTTATCTTGTTCCTATACGAAACCTGCTTTTAATCGTAATAAAATTTGAGTATCTAACTAACTCACAACTTGGTTTTAGGGATCCGACAGTAGAATTCCCTCCGGACATGTGTTCTCGAGTGACGTTCGTCAACTTCACCGTTACCCGCTCCTCGCTACAGTCGCAGTGCTTGCACAGAGTGCTCAAGGCCGAAAGACCTGATATCGATACCAAGAGGTCTGACCTGCTGAAGTTGCAAGGTAAATTCGCAATATAACAAGCTAATATGTAAAACAAAACAAAAAAAAAATTGTATGTTTTACGTGTATCTGTATGAACTTGTTTTTCATATCTTTTAAGGGGCTCGAAAACATTTGAGACAAATAAAAGTATACCTCAATTCTCTGCTTATGCGCTCGGACTAACTGCTCTATAGTTTCTTTTTTTCTCTCTTAGCTCCATCCGAAGGTGGTATATCTTCGCATTTAGCAATAAAACTGCCTTCTTTTAAACACCCTGTTTTTAGAATTGTATTTTATTTATTATATCATGCACAGTAAAAAATATTCAACCTATTTCTAGTTTGGTGTCACCATATTTTTGTTTGTGTGCTGTTACTACTCACGCAGATAACATATTTAATAAAGAAGTTTACAGAAATTCCGGCTAGCTAATTTCAAATATAAAATTCGGGAATGAAATGAAGGTTTGCGTAATAATTCTTATTTTAGGCGAGTTCCACTTACGTCTACGTCAGCTAGAGAAATCGTTGCTCCAAGCTCTAAACGACGCTAAAGGCAAGATCCTGGACGATGACTCTGTGATCGCCACGCTTGAGACCCTGAAGAAGGAAGCTGATGACATCGGACAGAAGGTGGAAGAGACTGACAAAGTTATTGCAGAGATTGAGACGGTCAGCCAGCAGTACTTACCGCTGTCTCAAGTAAGTACTCAAATGTTTCATTGGTAATATGAAGTCCTGTTGAAATATTTTCTCGTCTAATCCTACCAGATGACTATGCTCTAACTCGGTAGTTAGACCATAGTACTCTGGTTAGATTGGAAACATTATACAGGGTGGCATGTACATCGACGCGCAACCTGTTACCTTGGATTCAGTACATGATTTTGAACCCCCTGAGTTGGAACTGTTCATCGACGAAAAAAGTTTCTTTTTTTTTTTCGTGATGGAAATCCTCATGGACTTCCTCCATCGTGGGGGTGACAGAGAGACTTACCGGCTAAAACCACCGCAGTGCTCCACCTCTACCTATGGCCGGGGGTGCGGGATTCGCATAAGCGTCCCTGCCATTCTGCCTACGTCTATTATGTTTTTTTTTAACCATGAACGCTCATTCACCAGCGATAATTCTCATTAATTTATTTTGTTGTTTACCAAGCTTCAGACAGACTAGCGAATCTAAAAGCTTGGCATTTGTAAATGCATTACAAATCCTTTCTGACCTTGTCAACCTAGTAATAATAAAGCGAAACGGCAATAGAGTACTCATTTCATTCAGTATAAATATGTTTATGAATACAAAAGACAAAGTTTTAAGTTCTACGTGTAACTAACTCAACATCTTTACTTCCCAGGCCTGCAGCAGCATCTACTTCACAATGGAGTCGCTTCACCAAGTACACTTCCTGTACCAGTACTCTTTGAAGATGTTCCTGGACATCTTCAGCTCGGTACTGGTGTGTCCCTTGCTAAGTGGCACCACAGACTACACGGCTAGGCTCAAGATTATTACTGAAGAACTGTTTGCTGTAAGTATTCATGACCAAGTCGCAAGATCAAGGGTTTTACACGATAACTAACATTAATCTCATACAAATAGTGTCCATATTTGTATCAAACGCTTACTCAGCTAAGGGTAAGTGTGGTTTGTGAGTCTCGCCATTAGACTTGTAGTTTGAAAATGAATTGCCCCTAAGAACAGAATCTGAATCAGATCACACAGATTTGGTTGTTGTTTTCTGTTACTCAACTTAGATTTTCCACTCACAGATATCGTTACTTGTGTTTTGTATTTCTACCAGTTCACAACATAAACTTCATGACTTTCAAACTTCACCAGGTGATATACGAGCGTGTAGCCCGCGGCATGCTACACACAGACCGCCTCACATTCGCTCTCCTACTCTGCCGCATACACCTCAAGGGTACTGGAGCTGAAGATACACTAGAGCGCTCCTTCGGCGTGTTCCTGGGAGGCAAGGAGGGCTTCGTGTCCACTACTTCGCCACTTGAACCACTGACACACCAGCAACATGACGCCGCGGCTAGGCTTAGCTCCAGGTAATACAACTGAAACGTGACCTTTTTTATTTTACTAATATGTTAACATATCCGTCGTATTTCCCCGATTTACTCGAGTAGAATGATCAAGAAACACTTTATTTCTATCGTGCCTTTCTAGTAACTCACTTATTTTCTTAGGCTGCCGCACTTCCGTCGCCTCCTCGACAAAGTGGACGAGCTACCAGAGCTATCCGCGTGGCTATCCCAAGCTGCGCCCGAGCAGTGCGTGCCCACACTATGGGACGGAGAAGCCGCGTCGCCGCCCGCGCCGCATACG
This sequence comes from Amphipoea oculea, assembly GCA_945859645.1. Classification (NCBI taxonomy): domain Eukaryota; kingdom Metazoa; phylum Arthropoda; class Insecta; order Lepidoptera; family Noctuidae; genus Amphipoea; species Amphipoea oculea. The sequence goes on from OX243876.1 coordinate 13,127,544, forward strand.
TTGGCTATGTATCGGTTGTTGCTTATACAGGTATGAGGTCATCTTATGTAGAAAACAAAAACGTTGCTGTCTTCAGTATTTAGTTCATCGCAAGACTTGCCCATTCCAAGTTAAGTTTTAAGGATACCTACGTAATGGTCGATTTATTAATTCATCCTATGAACAAACTTTAGAAGAAAAACACTGAAGGAAATAGCATAAACTCATGTTGCAAATTGTTATTCAAAAATTAACCAATTTTTATGGATGGTGTATAATTATGGATAGAATCGATCAGGGTTCTACTGATTGCACACTTTATCGCTCGTAACGTAAATAACGTAATTCCTTAAAGACTAGTAAAATCTCTCAATGTGACTGCCATGCCATCACATCACCAAATTGATAAATGGACTGGCACTAAAAACAATTACTCTTTTCCCCAGGCATTCCGTCCAGACCGCGTGATCGCAGCAGCAACTCAACTGGTAACAGCAGTATTAGGCGCAGGATACATGGCTAAAGCCGAAACTGAATTGGACTTGTCATCCATCACTGAGACTCAGCTTAACGCAACCACGCCCGCGCTTCTGTGCTCCGTGCCCGGATATGATGCTAGCGGTCAGTAATTATACCTACTGTTTTATATTTTTCTAAACCCAACAGACAGCAAAAAATCGGCAATTCAGAACCTGATGATCATTCACTCGACGTTATATTCGGTTTAAACCGTTTTTTTTTTTACACAAGTATCTACTGTCAAATTGTGAAGCTGGTACGATTGATATTCGATTTACTTCCTTATAGAAAACTTCTAAAAGGAGTACCTATCCATGATTTGTGGACCATAAAACAAGACCCTGCAAAATATTAGCTCCCATTGTTTGTATATATTCTTGTTTCTACAGGGTGTTACAGAAAGGGTATATCAATACAAACAGGTTGAAGAGTGTATCTGGTCTAGAATCTCTGTACAAAATTTCAGCTCAAAAGCAGTAACTTTTAAAATGCTTAAATTTTTTTTATTTCGATAGTTTATTAAATTGAAATCATAAGAAACGTGTCACCGCACTACGAGGGTCATTATCCATTATCTGTAGTGTGTCTGTGCGCCTAGTACACGCACATCACGCCGCCGCGCGCCACTGCAGCGCCGCCGCCGTGATGTCGAAATAAAAAAATATTAAGCATTTTCAAAGTTAATGCTTTTGAGCTGAAATTTTGAACAGAGATTCTAGACCAGATACACTCTTCAACCCGTTTGTATTGATATACCCTTTCTGTAACACCCTGTATATTTGTATCACAAATGAGATGCTTGTATAATATCTTCAAAATTTCACTTGTAATCAGGTCGTGTGGACGACATGGCAACTGAGTTGAACAAGCCACTCTCCAGCATTGCTATTGGTTCCGCCGAAGGTTTCAACCAAGCCGAGCGAGCCATCAACACTGCCTGCAAGACTGGACGGTAAGTTGTGGACAGAAAGTGGCTACTAATGTCAAGAATAGGGATTTGTCGCCCATTGAATACTTGTATCTTTAGCATTGTTTTTCTAGCCCGTTCCAATCTTGTGCAAAACTTTTCTTATTTATTTGCCTAAAAAGTTAGTCACATTGAAACTACATCACAAACTTATATTCCAGCTGGGTAATGCTAAAGAACGTGCACCTAGCCCCCGTCTGGCTGGTTCAGTTGGAGAAGAAGCTACACTCTCTGCAGCCACACCCGAACTTCCGTCTGTTCCTAACTACGGAGATCAGTCCCAAACTGCCTGTTAACTTACTGAGAGCTGGACGAGTGCTGGTATTTGAACCGCCGCCCGGTATTAGAGCTAATCTGCTCAGGACTTTTGCTACTGTGAGTAACAAGCGATCATTTACACTGTAGCGCTTAGGTGTCTCACAAGACAATAATACTCCAGATGTAGGTGCGACGAAAGTATATTAAAAATAAATGAGGAATATCGAATAGTGAAGCGTGCTCTTTACAAATGTGTATATGTCTTATTCTAAACTTATGGGTACAAGTAGTTACCTCCTTACAAATATAAATCAACCAATAGGAGTTCAGCTGAAATATTTGGTATGCGATATAGTTCCTAAAGAAATCCGTGCGGGGGCGCGCAGGTCGCCGTCGTGTTATTGTTCGGTCGAGGCGACCGCGTCGACGGCTCAGCGCGGCGGCGAGCGCGGTGGAGCCCTAGAGTCCCGCGCACAGTGGCGGCGGACGGATGTGTATTTATGTATTGCAGGCGCAGCTACAACACTATTAATTGTTATGCTACTGCTCCATCTGCGTCTTAACGCGCAAATTAACACGTTAATTTAGGCGTTACGTAGATGTGGCCAACGTTTTAATGGCATTTTATACAAATGGCATTATTAATGGCATTAAACGTTAAGCGATAACTCGAGTGTCGGTTTTTTGGACACATCAAAGGGTTTTAGTGCACTCTTTACGGCATTGTAACCTAAGTGTAGCCAACGCGCATTTTTAATGCCCTAATTAACGTGTAGTTGGCCATTGACATTAACTTTAACGCTAACGCAGATGGAGCAGTAGCATTATAAAAATAGTTTTCCTTTACCAAAAAACATAGATAAATGAAGGTCTTGATAATAATTATGTTATAACTGTTGTTGCTACTGTTACCCATATTGTATTATTGATGTCGAGAATTACGGCTGACGAGATGGATACTTAATGCCCTAACTTGTAGGTTGAGGAACTTCGATGTCAAGTCACGACTACAGAACGATAATTTATTTGTTCTTATCTAAAATCATTGATGTTTACACAATTATACAGGTCCCGGCAGCACGCATGATGAAGCCACCATCGGAACGCGCAAGACTGTATTTCCTACTCGCTTGGTTCCACGGTATTGTTCAAGAACGTCTGCGCTACGTGCCTTTGGGATGGGCTAAGTACTACGAGTTCAACGAGTCGGATCTGAGAGTTGCTTGCGACACTCTTGATACTTGGATCGATGCTACGGCTATGGTTCGTATTTGTTCACATTATTATGTAATTACTTTCTATCAAATCTCTTGTTCCATAGGTCCTACAATGATGATTAATCAAATTGACCAAACATAAATTATTTTGATGCTTACTACTCGTAAGATATAAAAAAACTTGCATAAAATGAATTATGTTGTTGTCAAATACGCTAACTAAACTAACCGAGTTCGTTCGAGGACTGGGCTCACGTCAAAAGTGCAACATATGGTTATTAAACCAACAACCCCGCTTGTCGGCTGTTTTACTATTGGACTATTGCCGCTTGGATACTGTATTTAACTGATATATTTTTTCTCATCTCAGGGCCGCACCAACCTGCCCCCAGAGAAGGTGCCATGGGAGGCACTAGTGACCCTCCTCTCACAGTGTATCTACGGAGGCAAGATCGACAACTCGTTCGACCAGCGACTACTACACTCATTCTTGTGCAAACTGTTCACGCCCAAGTCGTTTGAAGCTGATTTCGCACTTGTTGCTAATGTTGATGGGGTACGTATTTGTCTACTTGGTTTTTTTAAAGTAAAGGTTTATAAAGAAAAAATATTCTGAATCCGCACGTTTTGAACGACTAAAGTTGCAAAAGACAAGATGTACCACCACCACCTTATAATGTGTTAACCGTCCAGTCAATCACATAAGGCGGTTTGTATAAGCTTTTTTTCTGAGTTTCCCCTGAGAAATTGTAATAGTGTAATGTTTCTCAATTCATTATGTTTTCATTTCTACAGGCAAGCGGCAATCAACGTCATATCACGATGCCAGACGGAAACCGTCGCGACCACTTCCTCAAATGGATCGAGGATCTGTCTGATAGACAGACGCCATCTTGGCTTGGTCTACCCAACAACGCCGAGAAGGTAAAATAATTGATATAAATATAGTGAATATAATTTAGTCAAATCCCGAGTTGCGTATTGCTTCTCGGGAGCAAACCTTTTCGCCACAGTGTTTCACGTACGATTGAAACTTAAGAATAATCTAATATTCCTCTTTTGAATGAATACCTACAATTGAAAACACTGGGGTGTATGTTCATTTCATGGGCAGTTTTGTTTTTCCTATACTACAGTGACATGTTTTATACAGGTACTACTTACAAACCAAGGCAGTGACTTGGTATCTAAACTTTTGAAGATGCAGCAATTAGAAGATGAAGAGGAATTAGCATACAACGCAGCTGCCGCAGACCACGATGTAGTTGCAGGTATTACACAGATAAATCTGGCAATGTCCTATAAATATTTGAAGTATTTTTACAATGCCAGAACTAAAGAAAAGGTACTCAGACTGCGGGGTCCGCAGTCTCCAAAAGTCTGACAACCAGTCTATTAAGGAGTATCGTGTTTCCCAGTAACTGGGTTGTGGAGGTCAGATAGGCAATCGCTCCATGTAAAACACTGGTAGTCATCTGCATCCGGTTAGATTGGAAGTCGACCCCCAACATAGCTACGAAAATGCTAGACAAATTGAGTCTTTTTCTAAACCTCGATGTGTCACATTTACCCCCTTATAACAAACAATAATGCAAAGCCGTAAATATTACGATTCCGGCTTCTACTAAACCTACAGAGAATTAATTGAGTTAAAGCAATGTTTCCAACATTTGTATAATTTAAATCAAAAGGATTTAAAATTTTCACAACACGCATCACTTTTCTTCACTTTGACCAACTTTTATGTGAATAACTGTAGAAACAATAAATTATATTCTATTTCTGAAATATAGCAATAATTGAATCTGAAATATAGTTTGCTTCAAAATATTAAAGTTCCAGATTCGATTGACGGAAGGCCCGCGTGGATGAAGACGTTACATTCAACTGCTACTACTTGGTTGCAACTGTTGCCGCAAGAGTTACCGGTAAGATCCATTTACCATTATACGTGAATCACCCAGCGTGATACTCCTTCTAGGCGTAATGTCGAACTTATATACAAGGAAGAAAATTTCAAAATGATAAAACTTTTGAATGAAGTATCTAAACCCAATTTATAGATAGGTCTTATTTAAAATTGCTTGCATTTGCACACGCACACTTCCAAGGTATAAATACACAATACGCTCAAATTGACGAATTTCGTTATTCAGATGTCCCGGGCACTGACTGAATGATAACCAGAGACGGTGACGAATTTGAGCAGTTTAATATTTGAAGATTTACTCTTTATTATGTCTTTATTTCGTAATATATTTATGCAATACATAAATCTTTGTTCCGTAGATCATTATAATATACTCTTCATTGCAGACATTACGTCGTACCGTGGAGAACATCAAAGACCCGCTGTATCGTTTCTTCGAGCGGGAGGTCGCCGCAGGCGCGTCGTTGCTGCAACAAGTGTTGCATGATCTGCGCAACGTGCTCTCTATCTGTCAGGTAATTACTTTTGTTAAAATGTGGGTTTTATCGGAACTGTATCATACTTCAAAACGTTCGATTGAAATAGCAGTTGGCTTCGATTCTGATGTTTTATTGATGATTAGCTTTTGCCTACGGTTTCGCCCGAGTGGAGGTCGGATTCACGGAAACGTACTACTGGGGAAAAACGTATCCTATTTACTCCAAACCCAGGCCATGGCCTACCTGTGTGCCAAATTTTTATTTCATCGAAATCCGTACAGCCTCAGTCGTTGAAGCGTGAAAGGGTGTCAATTCACAGTAAAGTTTTAACCCAAGAATTGTGTCACAGGGCGAGATGAAACAAACCAACGAGACCCGCGCCATGGTGGGCTCGCTGGTGCGCGGCATGCTGCCGGCGAGCTGGCGACGCTACGCCGTGGCGCGCGGCTGCACGGTGCAGCAGTGGGTGGGCGACTTCGCGCACCGCGTCACGCAGCTGGCGGCCGTGTCCGACACCGTCGCCGACATGGGCGCTAAGAGGCTGCAGGTAAGTTTCTTATGTTACAGCTAAATCTCATTTTCAGATAAGTATATTACCGAACCAAATGTCATCTGCGTTCCTGACTCAGCATCAGTAGCCAATCAAGACAATTAGACAGTTGTGTTGTGTAGAATGTGGCCAGTTTAGCGCCTCAAGTTCCGCGTTAGTTTTAGTATCATTTTAATTCTTAATATATTTGCGGATGACTTCACAACTGACAGTAATCTAAATAATTTGGCCGGCTCATAGTAAAATAAAGAAAGCTCAATTTCCATAGTTTTTCATTATTAATGATGCATTGCTGCATTGTAATGTTGTTCTATCTTTACAGAGTATCCCAGTCTGGCTCGGCGGTCTATTGAACCCTGAGGCATACATCACCGCTACTCGCCAGTGCGTCGCACAAGCCAACTCTTGGTCTCTTGAAGAACTTCATCTGCAGGTAACTTGTCCTTCGATTCTTATATAATTTGCCACCATGAGACATCATCCTGCCCACGCAGTAGATATAAGGACGCTGCCCTGTAAATCTGTAGTCAGAGTTTTATGAGGTTGGCGCAAAATGTCGATCTCCAATACATCTTCATCACTCGTGATATCAGTCCGTTTAGCTTGTTTTTTGCCCATTCTTCTCCGTACGAAACTATATTTTGGAAGGGCAACTAGAATAAATTCTATTGTCTTGTAAATTTTGACATTCAAAAGTACCTTTTATGTGCCTGATAAAATATGACTGTGAATCCATTTTTTTTTTATATCTTTTATGGATCTATTTTTATTTTCTTACAATCTAATATGTGTTTTTACTTCTACCCAGGTGACAATCCCCGACCCGGGAACCCCGACAGAGAACGCTCAGACCGAGTGGTCGTTCTCAGTGACTGGACTCAAGCTGCAGGGCGCTACTGTGAAGGGCAACCGACTGCTACTCACCAATACCATCATGGTCGACCTGCCTCTTACTGTGCTTACTTGGATACGGTAAATATCTTCACTGACATTGTTTACCTTACAAGGGGCTATTTCTGGGACTCCAAAAATGATGTTTTACAAAATATCTTGTGTTTATGATTGTTTGTTGTTATTTTTGTCAAACAATAAAAACAGCTATAGGCTGAACGCTTAACTGAGACGTTGCTTGAGGTAGCAGCGCGGTGCGGGAGGGGTGTAGTGACGTGATGCGAGAGCTGTGATTCGTCAAATTGTGACAACTATCACCCCTCCCGCACCGCGCAGCTACCCAGGCAACGTATCAGTTAAGCGATTGGCTTATGACTTGGTCCGCCTTTTATAAACCAGAGTGGAAATATATTTAACTAGCTGCGCCCCGCGGTTTCACCCGCATAAATGTAGATCCTGTGGGAATACCGGGATAAAAAGTAGCCTATATCTTAATCCAGGGTGTCAGCTACCTGCATACAAAATTTTATCAAAATTGGTCCAGCCGTTTGAGCGTGAAAAAGTAACAAACATATAAACACACACACACTCACAAACCGACTACTGAGGCTTTTTACCGACATAAACTTTGTCATGTCAAAATAACTAATTTTTGTTTTCTTTTGCAGTGGTCCTGAAACGGCAACAGGCGGCCAGACCCTGACGCTCCCAGTATACCTAAACAGCGCTCGTTCAGAGTTACTCTTCACTGTCCGTCTGCCCATCGCGCCCGGACAAGAACCACACGCCTTCTACGAGAGGGGCGTAGCCCTACTCACCTCCACTGCACTCAACTAAACAACCATATAGTACGACACAGAGGTTCCATCGGCTAAATTCGGCAAACACGATCACTTTCGATCAATGAAGCGAAACAAGGAAAGGATGGACAGAATCAACAACGTTTAATAACTCGTAAATTAAGCAAAAATATGCTATTACTATTATGTTATGTTGTACAATACTTATAACCACACAATCCCCCTTTGGCTTAACTTCTGTTGGGGAAAAATATGTTGCCACTTGCAAGATTATGTATTCGATACATTAGCTGTTATGCACTTTCTATATTTAACCGATATAATAATTATTATTTATAGAGCTTGAGTAATCATTTAACGTTATGCACGCTATTTATATGAACAAGAAATAAAATAATATTAATAAAACTAAGTTTTTCTTTTGTATACTTATATTTACTTGGGAAGGGTAAAGGTAAAATTATTACTACATCTAGAGTTGACTTGTGCCTTGAATTGTGGACTTCATGCCGGGAGGCTTCTGTTTCGGCAATCTGGAAAACAAAAAAATTTTTCACATTTTCGATAATATTCAATCCCCAAGCCTTTTCCCAACTACATATGTTGGGGTCGGCTTCCAGTCTAAACGGATGCAGCTGAATACCAGTATTTTACATGCTAGCGACTGCCTATCTGACCACAACTCATAACCCAGTTACTGGGTAAGAAGACACCCCATGCTAAGACTGGTTGTCGGGCTTCTGACTACCCGTAACACAGTTGTTACAGGTAATCAGAGGCCCAAAAAAGATCTACGAACGACAGCCGGGATCAACGGCTTATGGTGCTTTCCGAGGCACGAAGGGGTCTTGATATGTAATGGATAGTCACCCATCCACAAACCGACCGTGGCAAGCGTAGCTTAACCTTCGATCGTCCTGTGCGGCCGTAATCATTTAGCCACGAGACTCGACACACGATAATAAGACCTATCCCATGTGTGTTTCCTGTCTCATACGATAATAAGACAGGAAATGCCATCAGAAGCTCACATTTTTACATATTGAAATTATAATTTTCTATAGGTAAAGAAGGTATATCACACAAAAAGTTGTATAAATAGGAGTTTATCTTCATTTCCAAATAACCAAGAGTTTTTTACCTAGTGTGTATAATTTTCCTTGGCGATGATGGATGGATGAGGTCGTGTTGTCGCTCCCAGTCCAAGAACTTTTGATGTTGTCGCTGACGACGTCGGTCCACGTAACTGATCTAAAATACAGTAAGTTACAAAATAAATGGCTCGGCAATGTGAAAGTTCTAAAATTACAGAATTCTCGATTTGAACTCTTGAAGAGTGTGTCATAAACGAATCATTTGTTTTTGAGAAAATCTCGGACATACACGTAAATTCAAATCCTCTTTTTTTATAGGCTGTTAAAAATCGCAGAAACCATGAGAATATTGTGACTAGGAAATATACAGTATAGAAATATATATTTGTTTATAAACCTTTGTTTCTGTTCCCATTATAGCAGTTCCCGAAATAATAAAATTCGAAGAGTCCCAGAAAAATAATTCAACTGTATCAATAGGTATAAATTCTAAATACTTACCACGCAACTAGCAGGTATCCATATGAAGGCGGTGACTAAGACGACGACGCCCACTATATTGTCGCGAAGGAAGCCCAGCACATTGTTTATGTTGATGTCTTCAATTATGTCCCAAAAACGTTCCACCACATCTTGGATCGTTTTCTCGCATACACCCTGTGAGAAACAATACGTTTTTAGTTCAAACAGGAACCTCTGTGGCAGTTATTTCAACTGTTTTGCATAGTAGGTTTATGACGTCAGGCTATAGTGGTAAACGATACACTTTTCGGTATTTTGGCATGTGGACAGGACATCGAAGGGATGAAATGTAAAGCTTGTTTCACATTAACATACCTTATTACAAAATCCTTGAATGCACGGTGTTCCGTCAGGCAGGATATCGTTATGAGCCACCGGGAAGCAAGTCTTGTTCAGACTCTTACGACAACAGCGTTTACACGCATCCGCAACTGTAAACCGCAATGTTACGTTACGTTAGAGCAGTTTAGGCGAATTCAAAAAAAGTCTGAAGACTGCATGAGTAAGACCATTTACTACATTTTCAACGGCATTTTAAAGCATTCAGGCCGACATTTTAAAAGCGTACATAGAATTTACTCAAGCAAAGTACAGTAAGCGTTTCATACGAATAGTTTCACACGAATATGAACCTTATTCTTATGAGGTTAATAAGCACATTCTAAAGAGCGACGAATATGAACATTAATCTTATTCGTATGAATTGCTTACTGTACGAAGCTTGAAGCAAGGTCTAAGCACGCCTAGTAGATCTCGGTCTCAGTGTAGTATGCCAAACTACACACGCTTGACACAGACTTGGTCGCACTTTTAGCCCACGTTCACACGGACGTAAAAATATCGCGGCGGGATTACATCGCGCAGTGGATTTTCAACCCTCGGTGTTGAGCTAAGCATTGAGAATCGAACAGAGCGCATCCTAGCGCGTCAAAAAAACACACTGGGATTTTCAACTCGTGGAGCTAAGCAGAGCATTGAAAATGCAGTGCGCGAGAAAAAATCGCCCCTGTGTACCTGGGCTTAGCTTCTCTATTTAAATGACTTCTTACCTATATCGCACATACAGCTATGCATGCCCTGCGTCTCACAATAAGGCACACACGTCCCATTTCGACATCGACCACGCTCTGCACATTCATGTTCGTCTGCTATGGCTGGTGCCTGCGCAACAATACGGTTTACTTTATTATAGCTAGCAACACATCCATGCGAGGTAGCGAGAAGAAAATACAGTTTGATCCGTTATTATTCTCGCTGCGATTAATTCATGAATAGATTCTTGTTTGAGGCTGAAACTATTCCCGTCATCCCAAAACTTGCACCTGAGTAAAACGATTAGGTACTTATTAACTGAGTTTTGAGACATAATTTATTTAAAAATTGTGATACTACCTTTGGGCAGTCAGCAGAGGCCCCATTACAGGTTGCTTCGCCCTCGCAAGCCGAGTGCGCAGCCTCGCGACACACTACACCTGGCGGGGCGAACACACATCCCGCGCAACATGGAGAATTCTTGTCACTGGAAATAAACCCGCCATGTTATTATTATAACGTTTAATTTTACCTGACGATTATATTATCAAGCCTAGTTTCTATGTTACCTGCAAACAGCCCCCTGATTTTTCCTTAGTTTACAGTTTTTGTCACAGCACATATCATTGTCTTCGGTCCCTGTAATTAAGGACGAGTACAAACTTTGAAATGTGCGGACTAGTAAGAAAGAAAGAGCAAAAAACTGTGCGGATCAGTCAGACGTAGCAAAAGAGTGCAAAGGACAGAATGAACTGACAAACAACTTTCTAGAGAGCAGTATTACCGAGTAAACCGGCGTCACACTCCTCCCCGCCCTCGACGCGCAGGTTGCCACAGAAGCTTTCTTCAGGCTCAGAGAAGCAACGACCAGACTTTGCCTGCAGAACCTTGCGGATCGACCGCAGACTACACGGCGAGAATCGCTATAACAAGGAAATAGATCATCATTCACCTGGCCTTACCTCAATTTATTTGGGGTCAGCGCAACACGGTAGTCACCCCTTTCCCTTTTCGGTTGATTTATTCGTGTTACCGTAACTATATTATTTAAATATAACATAACATCACGCCTGGCTCTGCCCAAGGGTTGGGCAGAGGTAAATATTTTATATATAACTTTCATATCTTTTACTGTAGCTACTGATCTGTGTAACTGAGCATCGCAGTTGTCGGGCTAGTTCCAGACTCTACCGGAGCTTTGACACAAAAGTTAGCCATCCACAGTTGTGAATCGAATGATTCTGTTTTATTCCCCCCGTCGCAATCGTGTACCTATTATTAAGAACGTTCACAGTCTGATCTTCATCTCAGTCTCAATCTGTCAAAAATACCTCTAATTTCCCTACATTTTGACAAGTTTTTGGCATATTTTGTTTGTCGCCGAGATGAGACTGTGCGACTAGATTTTGAACGTTTTAAATTACGAGAATTACCTCTCAGATATAACTATGTAGTAATTAAAACAGTAACTCACCTTATTATTTACATCATACCCGCTAACACTATACGTGTACATAAGATACGAGCCGCCCTGACTAGCCGCAGGAGAACATTCAGCTACATCAGGGTCATGTTCCGAGCCCCAGTTGTGCCCAAACTCGTGGGCCGTCACCAAGTCCGCCTCGCGAGTGATCACACGCTGTCCGTAGTGGTTGCGAGATGAGCTCAAACCGGAGTTGAGGTACAGAGTGTAGCCGTTCTTGAAGTATTCTGTTTTGGTAAAATTATAGTTAGGATAACAATGTGTATCTTTTAGGGTATGGATCAAACTTGTGTACCTGAAGCAGCTAGCAGAATCGTAAAGCAAAATACAATCCTTTCACAGCCTTTATTTTAGTTAAAATAATGTTTCGTTTCAATGAAATAATTCAAAGGATTGTACCTATTCACAAAATAAAAATGTCCCGGGACAAGTGTCTTTACACTTCATAGGTTTCGATGTCGTGCGAAATCGGGCGACATCGCGCAATGTCACTGATGAGTGATGATACGTGTCGCGGTACATACATACAATAGTGAATATATGGCTTCATGCAAACATTGTTATTAAAAAAATAATTATACAAGAAAGCTTTGTTATAACTTCACCACCATATACAACCATCAAAAAACCGGCCAAGTGCGAGTCGGACTCGCCCATGAAGGGTTCCGTAGCAGCAAGTAACATAATATAAAAGTACTTGTAGTTCGTTGTAACTTTGTGAAAGGTAAATTGCGGTTTTCGATTTATGACGTATTAAAAAAAAACTACTTACTGGATCTCGTTCAAACCAATTTTCGGTGGAAGTTTACATGGTAATGTACATTATATATATTTTTTTAATTTTATCATTCTCTTATTTTAGAAGTTAGAGGGGGGGGGGACACACATTTTACCACTTTGGAAGTGTCTCTCGCGCAAACTATTCAGTTCAGAAAAAAATTATATTAGAAACCTCAATATCATTTTTGAAGACCTATCCATAGATACCCCACACGTACAGGTTTGATGAAAAAAAAATTTTTGGAGTTTCAGTTGTAAGTATGGGGAACCCCAAAATTTATTGTTTTTTTTCTATTTTTATGTGAAAATCTTACTGCGGTTCACAGAATACATCTACTTACCAAGTTTCAACAGTATAGTTCTTATAGTTTCGGAAAAAAGTGGCTGTGACATACGGACGGACGGACAGACAGACAGACAGACATGACGAATCCATAAGGGTTCCGTTTTTTGCCATTTGGCTACGGAACCCTAAAAACTAGCACCTGATTTCTGAAAGGCTCTTCTATTTATGTCAATGGATTAGCAGTTATTATTTTGGTCAATCAATACAGGTTACATTACCTACATGAAATTTGGCTACAGGCTACATTATGAACTGAAGAGTCGAATCTTTTGTAAATTCCAGGACTCTTGTGTATCTTTGTGTATTAAACTTTTAGAAACTAGGGCAGTAGGCACTTAAGAATATACATGATAACACCATGATTTATTTAAAAGCATAAATATGGTGGTTAGTGAAGCACTTTTAATAATAATATAAATTATAAGTAGCAGGATAAATTATATATAATTTATATAGATAAGCAAAACAAAGAGGGACACTCACACTAGGCACCGTAATAGCTGAAAACAAAACGAACATAAATTGTGAATCAAATAATAATATAAAAGGCATAAACAAATTAAAATAAAATGGGGTACATTACACAAAGAAACAAAACACAATAAAAATTATAACTAATCTGTGCCCGCGACTTCGTTGGATGTCGGAAAACAATAATGTGTCACTTTACTAATTATTTTCTAAAATAAATTACTCCTTATAACATCAGCTATCTGCCAGTGACAGTCCCGTCAAAATCGGTCCAGCCGTTTCGGAGATTAGCCGGAACAAAGAGACAGACAATCAGATAAAAAAAATTAAAATTGTTGTTTTGTTATAAGTACTTTCATAAGCATTCAGTAAAAAGACATTGACATTACAAACAGACACTTCAATTTTATTTACGTGTAATTGCCTCATAAAAGGTCAAAGACCTCTCTCATACAGAAAAGGAACGATCATTGATAACCAATCTTGCTCCTTGTATGTTGGCTATTTCAGACCATAATAAATCCAGGCGGGCTAACATGCGCACGGGAAACGGTTTTCTCAAGTATTGTCTCGCGTTGAAGAGAGACATGACTACCTATGCGTAAACGCATTTGTCTCTTTTAGACGCGAAACGCGTTCTGAAAATATTGTAGCGCTGCGCGTGTTAACCCACGTTCGCACGGACGTAAAAGTATCGCGGCGGGATTTTATAGCGCACTGGATTTTCAACTCTCGGTGTTCAGCTTAGGGTTAAGCATCCAACAGAGCGCATCCCAACGCATAAAAAAACACAACGTTGGATTTTCAACTTTTGCGCTAAACAGAACGTTTGAAAACCAGTGCGCGAAAAAAATCGCCGCGGGAAAAACGCGCCTATGCAAACGTGGCTTACCCTGACAGGTTATCTCACGATGTTTTCCTTTATGATGAAACGTTATCTAATATATAAACGTTATCTAATATATAAACGTTATCTAATATATAAACGTAATATAATATTATGTTACCTGGTGTACATATCCCGCCAACTGAGTTCCGTCGCGGTGAACCTACGTACGCTAGTCCCAAGATGCCACCTTCAAACTTAAGGTCCGTGAACAGATGAGCCAGACAGAAGTCTTTATGGGAATACTCGCGACTGAACACCTGCCAAATAAATATAAAACTTATTTATATGCCCGTACCATGCTATATTGCTAAATATTCGAAACAACTCGCCCGTTTTGAACACAGGTGTACCTAATAGGTGTGCTTAAATATTCCTTGCCATAATATGCTCGTATAGTAGGTATTTCCAATCGGGCAGGGTTGTATCAATCAGGGTTGGTCCAATCCCGACAGGTTAAGACTATCATACTTCCTGAATGCGGCACAAATCGCCCAATTAGAGTGATACGCCCCTAAAGCTTTTAAATGAAGTGCTATTTCTTTATTAACCGACTTCAAAAAGAAGGAGGTTTTCAATTTGAATGTTAATTTCTTTTTTATTTAAAGCTCTAACTTCGGTCGTCTATACTTAGGTTAGGTCCTTACTTACGACAATTTCGCCATGGATTAGCATGATCAGCCTATCATGTTCCCACTGCTGGGATTCATCACACAGGCCTCCTCTCGGTGAGAGGGATTGGGCTGTAATCCGTCACGCGGATCCAGTGCAGGTTGGTAGATGTCACAAATGTCTTCGAATTTTTGGTTCTAGGACATGCCCGATTCGTCACCATGTTTTCCTTTACCGTTTTGAGAACAGTGGTGTTGAAATAATTTACACAAAGTAAAACGCCTATCTGGGTTCGAACCTACGACCTACAAATCGAAAGTCGCCGCTGTTACCACAGGTAGGGACTATGTTAGAGAAATAGGGAACACATTGACGTCCGATTTTAAACCCAAGGTCGTAATACTTAATGACCTAATTCGGTATTGCTTCTGATATGTGATGATTTATGACAAATATTCTGTGGCTTCTCTTCTTTCTTACCTCAAGCAGATTGCGAACATCCCATTTCTCTCGCACCATGTTATAGTGTGCTTCGCCGCCGCGCACGCGAGTCGGCTCAGAGTGAACCAGAATCTTCTTTATTACGAAACCCATGCCTTTAAAACCGTCCATGTCCTGGAGCACATAAAATAACTCTTCGTGAAACATGTTCACAAAGGCATGATTTATCATAAGTTTGATCTCAATAACAATGGTTTAAACATTAAACTTTAATGCATAGAACTTGTGTAATACCTTAATAATTATTGTAAATAGATAATTGCTACAAACCTGCCTATCTTGCCAAAGTGTATCATTGTAAATTTTGTGAACACGATCAATGAGACTGATCTGAAATAAGAAAGATTAACTCATGAAGTCATGATTATGTAATGAAAATAGGCCTTTACTCGCAAGAAATTTACTTTCTTCATAATATTCATGATATTTTACTCATACAACAATAAAACTGTAATATTTATCTTACCAAATAACTAATAGTAGTCTTAGTATTACTTGCACCCATTTCTTGAAAGAATCTATAATCTGCCACAAGGAGCAGCGGGCACCTAGTTTTCGTCGGCGTGTATTCATAGTCGCTCTGCCTTTTCACTCGTTTCTTATTACTTTGCGTCATATCTATAGTGTTGTTTAAATGTGTGTTCTCTTCGAAATATTTGTCCTTCTCTGACTGTTCGTGTTCTGATTCTATATTAACGACTGTTTCTTCTTCATCGTCTTCTTCTAATTCTAAAGGCGAAAAGTTACTTCATTTATGTTTTTATCATAAACCAACTGAATGGGATTCATTCAATGGTCATTCGAACCTTTGAATGGAGTTTATAATAAAAGAAGTGAACTGTATAACCATAGGTGTAATACAATAAGTAACAATGATCAAGGTAAAGGATCAACTGAGAGCGTGGAAGGGCGCACAGTGGCGCCCACGTACCGGGTTCGGTACCCTGAGACCCAGACACATGTGCAGCGCCCACACCAACCAATCAATACAAATAACATAGCAATGTGAACCACAATTACAGGATGAGACATCGACGCGCAAATTACTGTAATCATGAATTCAGCATATTATGATTCTAGACCCCCTAGTGCAGACATTTTTGATAGGTTTAAAAAAAAATTCTGATCTTTCATAAAAAATGCAATTACCTACGCGGTCAAAATGTATGACCAGCGATTTTTTTTTAATAACAGACGAGAATTTTCATCGTATGGGGATTCAGAATACTGTACTGAATCCATGGTAATGGTTGCGCGCCGATGTCCCTGCCATCCTGTATTTCGGGTTCACACTGCTATGCTATTTATATTGATTGGCTGGATTTATAATGTATGCTTACCTTTTCTTAGTCAGAAAACAAAAGTGATCATAGTCCATTTAGTGTAATATTTGTATATCAAACTGCTGTTGTACCCTTACCTTTTCCCTCTTTCACATAACCACAGACTCGCGGCTTGTTACTTTTCGCTTCTTCGCCATTTTTCCAGCTGAAGTGTATGTCAGAAGCTCGGTAGGTTATCATGGTCTTATCATCTAGATGTGGTAGATGGCGCCAAGAAGGCTAGAAATAGGTAGAAAATGACTATTATATAAGTCTATCTAATCCATAAGTACCTTTAACCTTTTCGACGCCCATCTACATAATACGCGATGTGTCCTCCAGCGCCACGCTACAAATGTATAACGTATCTATAGTAAAACGTAGGGATGGGATTAATGTCCTATCGATAAATAATATTATAAGTTGAAATTAACGTTTATTCACCAATTTACGAAGCTAAATAAAAACTGATACCGTATTTTCATATTTTGTTTTATTTCATAAAAAAATCAATATGAAAACCTGGATATATTTCCCATAATAAAAGAAAAGAATTGTAAATTTATTAGACGTGTGTTCTAGAAGGCACAACCCTATTTGTCTCCAAATGTAATCCTTCTACTTCATATCAAGTCGTTGGCGCTCGAGGCACGTCAAAATCCTTTCTGATATAAGGATGTCTAGATGTCGATGTCTATGGTATTTTTCTTTTTTCTATTCACTGTGGTCGAGTTACACGTGCATAACCTCAACCGATTCATGCATAATTTATTTCGTTTACTTACAAAAAATAGAACCAAATACAATCAATAGAAGCTAGATACGTGGTTTTCTATCTACGTGTTTTTAAAAAAAATTAAAATGGAGTGTAAGTGACTGTTTTACGCAGATGTTACAGATCTTTTTTTTAATGGTAGGTATTATAGGTGTCGCAAAATACTAGCAATGATTTTTCTTGTTTTTAGAAACTAATAGAAAACGGAAGTACATTCCTGAAACGGAAGTTGACGACTTAACGTAATGTCAGGACGATGAACTATTTCAAAATTCTGATTATTCACAAACTCTTTCTTATAATGAATCTACTCAAAAAGAAACAAAATGTAAACATTGCACTACACTAAAATGCACAAAGTCACTATGACCTTGAAAACCGTCCGCTTATGACGTCACAGATTTCCTTCTATACAAGTTCGTGGCGTTGTGCGCACTGACAACTAGCCACTTTGTAAGGATGGGTTTTTCAAACGGTGTTTCACTATCGACAATGATTAGAAAACCTATTTATTCTTGATTAAGGCGAATAAAACGTAGTTTATAGTTTACAATATTTATAAAATATTATTTATTCACGTCGTTTTCTTGCAATAATAGTATTTATGATCGTTTTGACGAGATGAAATATAGCGAGGTCTTCATCGTGTCCCATCACTGGCTTACTTTATATCAAGTACTTGGCGTTGGGGGCACTAAAATATTTTGTGGCGTTTTTGTTTCTATTGAATATAAAACAAACAAGAACTTATTATGTTTGAAAAAGTTAAAAATATGGCTTATAACAGGGCAATTTTCCATAAAAACAAAATAAAAGGTCTTGTAAAAGTCGTAAATTTATTTTATACTATTATTACTTCTAATCAAGTAGTGGCGCTGAGGGCACGAAAATCTCGAACTTGTATACAAGTGATTGGCGTTCAAAAGGTTAAACAGTGTTTAACATCAAGTAGGGTTACCATTCCAAAATGGGCAACCAACTGTGGGTATCTGCCCTACAGCCCAATAGCCATAAGATGTATACCCATGGACAGAGCTTTTCAAGGAAAACCTTTGCTACTAACATGACTTTTGCCAAATTGTTAGTCAGTTCGGAGATAATGGCCTAAATATGGGTCTACTTGGGCACCGAAGTTTAGGAATTTTCGTGGCGCCCAATAGCCATAAGAACACGTCTTTTGACAATTGTTAGTCAGTCCGCACATTTAATCTTGTTTCTGTAGAAAAATTATTTTAATGTTTTTATAAAAAAAGATCCCATTATATTGAAAAGTCCGGAATAATGACAAGGCTTGACCATGTCCGAATTGGAGGCCAGAAAGGCATGTCCGACAAATCCAGATGGATCGTAACACTAAATGCAAAGGCTCAAAGTCAGAGCATTTATTTCAAAACCAATTTCAGTCACTCTTGATTTTTTAAGACGAAGGTGTGTTAGTCAGAAAGTTCATGTTAGTGGCTTTACATACATTAACCTTTTAACCGCTTACGCCGGATTAATCCGACAAATATTTCACGTGTCCATTTCGCTAGAGTCGTATATTTACGACCAAATACCACACTTCGTTTCATATGCTTTTTTATTTAATTACGCTGTATTCTATCAGGTATTTACTTTTCGTTTTTTTTTTTTTTTCGGGAGCTGGGGTCACAATGAAGTCAGGCGGTTAAAATTAGAAATGGGTGTATTGGAATTATTTTAATTTAGTTATTATACCTCAATGTGATATGTTTCATCAGGAGTGTGAATAATTCCAGTGATGAGACCATCATCCATGTGCAGCTTTACATCTGATGTCTTCTCACCAAACACTCTGCCTGTGTAGAAGTTTTCTCTATCTATAACAGAAAATGTGCAAAGAGCTGTTCAAACATTTTATAAATCAGCATTTTTGAGTATCTCCGAATAAGTTATTAGTACCAAGCAGAAATTTTTACTAGTTAATTATTAGTTTTCTTTTCTTTATAAAACCTAGCACTTCACTGCAAGTAGGTAATATTGCAAATACTTGCCCTGACTTATGTTAGGTTTCTATTAACAAAAACAAATTGTTTTGCTTACCAATAGTAATAATAGTAGTAACAGTAGCATTTTTTATTGCCAAACTGGGCATATAAATAGATTTGTAAGCTGATTTTACCTGTGATAGCTACTTCCATACGGGTGGGTCTACTATACAAAGGTATAAGGTCTTTGCTTCATTACTGGTAAAGATACAAGTCTTTATTTTAACCAATAACTGTATATAAATTATAAGAATAAGCCATAACATATCTAAGAAAGGTGACCAAACAGCAAATTCTGTTGTACCCGTGACAAGTCATTCTTGGTGAGTGGCAGCAGTGAATTCAGGCAAACAACTCCCACAATGAGACAGTTAAATGTCTTGGGGTCCACTTCACATAGAAAATATGTATGTTAATGTTTTTTTTTTTGTATTTATGAACAGTTTTATAGCTTTGCAATAATTGTTGGAAAACTTTTACAAGCTTACGTTTTTCATTTGCATCCACATAAAAGTATAGCTAGCTCACTAGGGTTAACTGAACCGGATGAGTCATGTTAAGTATTGACACTCTTCATGCACTATTTTCAAGATAAAAATTACACACTATTAAATTCATAAATTAAGTTTTCTCACCAACATGAACAGTTGTTTCCTTCCCATCACCATCCACAGCATATGCTTTAAAATTAGAATGTAGTACCGAGCTATGGGGATGGAGAATTAATCTGAAGTCTTTTCCCAGTGTCTTGAAATGAACCTCTTTGATTGTGTTAAAAGGGTGGTTGGATAACTTTGCACCGCGCTTGACCATGTGATGTGCCAGCTTCGAGGCATGTATAGTCTCAAAATGCTTCAGATTATGATATATAGAGCCTAAAACATAAAATATACATAAAAATCGTGCATAATATAATTTTGAGAGTCGCAGTGCATTTATTCGATACTCACAGCTCCCTAATAAAAATAATGTTGATAATGTTGTTATTAGTGAAAGTATATTGTTCCACATTTTATTAGTAACTTTGGTACGGTGTTTTAATTCAAATTTTCAGAAAATTCGTTCAAATGAATAAATCATCATTTCAATAACAATGTCAAACAACATGACAGCAACTGACAGATATCATGACTTTGACAACAAGGACTGGCTTAGGTTGGCTCCACTGAGTTGGTTGGCTCTCCCAATGTACACCATGGCCCATGATGTTACTCTTTAGTAAAAATGTTACAAGTAGTGAAAATACCATTGATTAAAATTTAACACTGACCTCTATTATTACCACTGGACTGGCGGCTGTCAAAGTGCTTTTGTGCCTAATTGATAATCGCCATTTTGGCGCTGTTAGCCGTAGCGAGTGTCTGTGGTACTAAAATTAGTGATGTCGATATCAGCGAGCAAATATCGATAACTTTTGATAATATTTTTACATAAACGTATCATCATAATTACTACTTATATTAACAATTTACAGGGAATAATGAATAATAATAATGGAATAATGAATGTATTAAGTAACAGTCGAAAAGGTAAAATAAAACACGTTTTATATATTTAATTTATATTTTTCAAAGTCAAAGTCAAAGCATTTATTATAAATAGTTCCCTGAGAGATTCGCGGCGACGTAGATTATAAATGGCTCTGACAGCTCTCTTTTGCAAAATAAAGATGGATTCAATGTCAGCAGCTCGACCCCATAGTAAAATGCCGTACGACATAATGCTGTGAAAGTAGCTAAAATAGACTAAACGCGCGGTTTCTACATCTGTTAACTGCCTTATCTTCCTAACAGCATAAGCGATTTTAATTACTGACGTGCCTAAATTATTTGACGGGTTAAGACATTTCGTATACTTTGACCTGTAATTGACAAAGAGTAATTTTTCGCTGTTGCAAAAATTCTAACATCGATATACTTAAATATAATTTGTTTAATTAATACATCATAATGACTATTTAAAGTTTCAAACATCATTGTTTCCAAAAAATGAACACGTAGTTCTGGAAACAAACTATTTGATTTTGGTAGCAATTCTTTTATAACTTTTGCTGTGAGAACTGCCGGAAATATTTTTTCCACCGGCGGCTTCCCATTGGTCTTTTTGCATGCTTGTCGAAAAAGTGATTCCACTAACAAACATATAGAAATGATGCTTTGTGATGGAATAGTTAGTCCACCTATGTTTTTTTGAATAATTAGTGCGATACCGTTTCGTCGATCAGATAAGTATGGCATCGGACGGTATTGATTCACAAGCGCTCAAACAATCAATACATGTAATTTTGTTCTTGATAGATCTAATCACAAAACCTGCTATGTATCCCACACATTGCTTCGATGTTTCATTTACATTGTTTGGAACAGGCAACAGCCCAACCAAAATGTAATATATGTCAAAATTAGTTCTCTGGACACTCGCTAGTGGCGCTTCAAAAAGACACAAAAAAATTGCTGTCAAATGCTTGGAACAGCCTGTCCAGTGGTAATAATAGAGGTCAGTGAAACTTAAATAGAGGAATGATTATTTCTCTAAAACAAACTCGAGCCATCAAACTATGTTTATGCAAATAAACGATTTTGATTTGATTTGTGTAATAATAATATGTGCATTGATTGACAAGGATTTCTAACACTCAGGATATTTAGCAATAAGATAAATGTCGTCCTTGCAACTATTGAATGAATAAAAATATAAATTTTATCTAAAAACGTTTTATAAAGTATTGATCGTCTTGAATAATATAGGCTGTATGGATAAATCCCCATTCCAAGTTGTAGCTGTGACAAGAAAAAAAGTTTTAAATTTATAAAATGGCGGATTCTTGAGTGACGTATGTGTTGTGTGTTTATGAATTTCATTTATTATCGTATTACAGTGATTTATATAATGAAGTGAGGACTGTTTAATCTTATTATCACCTTATCTATTTGTCGTCATTTTGGTAAGTGGATTATTATTTAGTATCTTTGGTATTTAGTAGTGTTTGTCACGGTGTTGGTAGTTGGCTGTAGATTGTAGGCGGGATGGAACGTCCTCGTTTCGATATGCATTGCTCAAATCTAAACTATACACTACAGCAGTTTATTACTACAATTTATTTACATTATGAAATTCAATGTTCTAAACTACTGCATTGCGCCTGCTCTAAGATGAACCAAACTCGTAGCATGAACAACCCTAGTCTCGTCTTTTCTTAGTAATTTAATTAGGTAGTTAGATCCCAGACCCTCGATTTTTAAAACAAAAGTGTTTATAAACGAAGTCTCTAAAGATAACAGGAAAGCAGCCGAAACCCACCATTACTATCTAACTTTCAGATTAAAACACAAATCTTGGAAACATATTACAAAGAAGATTCAAACATATTTGCTGTAGCCAAAAAAAAATTGAAACAAGTTAAACTAATTACCCTATAAAAAAAGTTAACTATAAATGAGGTACAAGTGCCTTGTTTCACACTAAATCAATGTAAAAAGGTAGAATCTCATTTATGATATTGTATCCATGAGTCTAGATAATTTCTTGTTTTCTATAATGTGGGAAAAGAAACCCTGTTGCATTGTTAAGTATTCATAAAAATATAATTGCATTTATTCTTTGTTTTTACTATGCTCATATAGATAATTGCTTAGTTATGGTTCAATTAAATGCTATAGAACCAGATTATAATTTTATACTTAGTTTATTTATGAAAATTATGGTTTTAATCAGCCATGCTTTTTGTTTATTGAGGCTTCTAGGATATTCATTTTTATTGTACAAAACAAATTTAATATTGGAACCCCTTGAACAACTCTGCCATTATCCCATGAAACAAATATTCTTAGATTGAACTCAGCCATTATGATGATATCAAGTTGCAAACTGGAAGTGTTGTTTAAGTATGATAATGATAACTGTGGCGTTCCAATTAACTATTCAGTGTCTTAACCATTTCCAAGGATAAAATGTCTCATTATCTCACTCTTCATTGTAAGTGGATGTTTAGTCACTTGGTACTAGATGGATGGTCATTGCAGCAGTTTTATTATCATACACCCAAAACCAGTACTTTAAAAGTTTAGCAAGTCAATTTGGGATCTCTTCAGAGACTCCAGAGTGAGTCTTATAGGATTCAAACATCTCATAGAAAACAAATGCTAACATTTGTGTTGCAAAGGACTGTGTCAAAACTGATTTCCGTGTAATCAGTCCGTATAATTGTCTTAGAAGTCTGCCCTGATCTATTAGCTGAAACTAATCCAACTTCTAGCGCAAGGTCACTTGTGACTCTTACAAATGGCTTATAAACGTTGTTCAGAAGAAATGGGCTGGCAATTATTGTTCAAAACTGCCGCAACTGCGCCACGCCTTTGGCACCATGTTTCATAGAATTTGTAACAAAAGAGATCTAAAATACAAGTAATTATAGAAGACGAACGACGTTTTTTACGAATACGAAAAAGGATACTGTTTCTACTATTTGGCGAATACGCTGAACGTAATAAGTAAAAGACAATAAAACATGGAATCCATAAGTTCCTCCTGATTTCTTGAATTTAGTAGTATTATCATCCCCGCCTGGAGATTTTCCGTTTTTAAATTGTCAAGAGACAGTAAGAGGAAATCGGCAGGTCTTCAGTAGGTAGTGACGGCTCAAAGTGGTTCTGAAATTCTCATTTATTAAGACGCGGCATACGCGCCCTTGCGTATTAAGTACCGCGGCATCCTATTGCCGCGGTACCCTCATCTTTGAAAGGACCTCAGAAACAGCTTCGCAACACATTATCGTCAAAAATTATTAGATTACCCATGATAATAAAACATCAAAATATTATGAGTTATAGCTACCGAAATTCTGGTCCATAAAAAACATATTATGGTGCAGGTAAGGTAGCAGTAATTCTACAATACATCAGAAACCTTAGGAAAACTTTGAAAATTATGCCACTGCCATTTCTCAAAGATAAACGAATAGAGAACAGCTTATCAATAACTTATCTCCGAGGTTAAGTAACGTGAACCAACTCAGACAAATAGGGCACTATTATGCATATCGTTCTTAATTATGCCGAGCTTCCAATAGTTCGACATGCAGACCTAATTTATAAAAGGAAAACCGAGTAAACAATTTGTTACTAATTGGTTATTCATATAGTCAATATACGCAATAAAGCTGGCACACAAATTGCCAGCAAAATCTGAATCGGTGGTACAAAGCGGAAGGCTTGCACTAAGGGCGTAGCTCACTTGACATCCTAAATTTATCACAGTACCAATGCTAACCGTAGGTATAATTAAACAGCCGCAGTGTCTGTGACTATATTTAGAGAATACATCAGTGCGCAGATGTCGAAGCATATTCTGACTCACCATGTCATGTCATTGATCAAAACTGGACGCCAGGATCTTTAGGTTCAACGAAAACAGCCAAGGATTTTACTGAAATTTAAATTATAATAGCGTCCAAGTTGACTAACAGCAAAACATTTCAGTAAAGATGATACTTACAAAGATAATGACACCATCTTGAGAACGAATTAAGTCAAAGATAAATGTGAGAATCAAAGAAACAATGGAGTTGTTGTTCTTAATAAAAACTCACTAAGGCCATCTATTTAACAGAATATCGCGAAAACAATGCGAGAGTAAACAAAGCCTTCGTTAAAGGTTTAGTACATTAATCCAATATTATTTTGTTGTAGATCCTAACAACAAGCTGTGTTATGTTTCTAATACATCATTAATTCTTTGCGTATTTCGCACGTAACTTGTTTAGTATTCATCCCAACACAAAGTGAGTCAGACGACGATACACGGTAGCGGTCACGGTTGTTTTAATCATTGTTATTACTTCATTTTACGAAAAGACCTATTGAATTAAACACGACCTTGCGCTGTCAAAGTCAACAAACTGGCCAAAATGTATCAATAACGATGTTAAAATTTTATCGTACGATGTTGGGTTGGGAATTTGGGATCCGTTCGGCTACATCCATTTTTTGAAGTGGGTTCATACTAAAGCGATGAAAGCTATTATAATTCAATCAAGCCAATAAAGACTGCGAAAAGTTCCCTCTGGTATGACCTACATGATAACAAGATCAAGAGACCCAGGCCTGTGCTCGCTGAGCTCAATAATAACTTTATGTTCAAGAAGCCCTCTAGCTCTAGCCAATTTCGGATGTCAGCTAATTCGTGCTTGGTTGACGTGTACGTGAGTAGCTCATACGTAGGAGAAAATTAGTAAATTCTTTATGAAGATTTCTAAATATTTATATCGATATAAGTTAAACCATAGTTAATTATCTACTATTCATATACAAGTCGTTGTTGACAAGTGCTGGTGAGCTGGTGACATCATCGGGTGCGCGCTACGCCCTGGCTGTTTGCACACTTAATTTGATGAGCAAGTAGTTCGACTCGATAACATAACCACATGTCAATCGGTTTAATAGGGGAATATAACTTTAGACATGTATGTAGGTACCTACTACCGCTAGTAACTTATTATCCACGTAACCAATAACTTTTAAAGATCCCTTGTTTTATTTATTTCTCAAACTTTAAACAACCTAATAACATTTTACAAAATTCTATGAAATAATTGTATTATAATAATTACTAAAAGCATTTGATTTACACAATGCGTAGAAATAATAATTAAAACATGCTTATTGTATGTCATCACTTCAGTTGCTACATCGTTATCTCTCAGACTGCAGTCACTGCCGAAAACTGTAAATCGCATCACTGCAATTTTTAACATAAAGGGCTTAGCTCAAACTTCAATCAATTTGTCTGAAATAAAAGAGAAAACCTGGAAAAGTACAAAGATTTTGTCGTGAAAGAAATAAAAACTTATTTTGAAGTTTTGTTAGACAGTTTGGAATGGGTAGATAAATAAGCGAAAGCATGACGCTAAAACTTAGATAAGGTAGCCGTCGCATAGCTTAGGAAGAGCTTACAGCGTAGCCGCTATAAGCATTTAACAGCTAGTGTCGATCAGAGCTAGTTTTCTCGTCGTAAGTAGGTACCAACTAGCATAGAAAACATAGTCATCTGTGGCACTGAACGACGATGAATAGAGGACATACCGATGACAACTGTCGACACGACACTTGGTTCCGGGGCACTGCGCCGCGAACTCTACCGTGCCCGGATTCCTCTCACGCTCCAATTGCCACAAACACCACTAATTGTATTGAATTTTGCCATTGCACGGATGTGGAACTGGACTCTTCGACGGGATATACGCTTGATGTTAATTGTTGGATTTTTAAGTAGTTTCTTTCTTCGTAAGTACTTCCTAAGTTGTAGTAGTTATCATTCTCTTGCTCTTATCCCGATTTATTTGGGGTCGACGCAGCACGTCTATTCCATATTTATCATGTCTAATAAGCCGTTATCTAGGAATTCACTTACTTCCTGGCCATCATCTTTGACACAATATTCATCCATCTTTACTTTAGACTGCCTTAAGCAGAAAAAAAAGTTATTTATTTCTACAAATAGCCATGGTTGGTACAAAAAATATTTGTTCTCCAAGTTGCACTATAAATAAAATAGCCACGTTCTTTATCAAGCTATTGTTTCTCGTCGTCTTCATTATAAGACACTTCCTGGGACGCTGGCATTGGCTAGTCCGCAATTGCCGCCGTGTTTTCTTGCGGTCATTAGCCAGACATGTTGTCTCTCTGTTCTCGTTTATATTAACAGCTTTAGACCCACTTCCTGCACTAACTCAAATCCCAAAATAAACAATCTATTTTCCATATTGTTTATTTATCCATGGCTATTTAAAACGTTACACGAATGATATAAAAGCAGGCTGTAGCTTTTTTGTGCAGAGCAATTTTCAGCGCAAGCAAAGATTGTGGGTCCACTGCTATTAGTTTACGTTTATCATCCTATCCAATAGTTGCATAGATGGAGAACCATACACTGGGTTATAAACAGTCTATTAGGAAACATATTTATCGCAACAATTCAAAATATAACACCTTGTTTTATAAACATTGCTTGATTTATGTAGATGTTGCAACTAAACACGTGTTTGTTCCCTAATTTCGGGCTTTCGATGTAGAGCTAGGCTTGGTTGAGTCATATTGTATACTTTCGTAATGTAATAGCTCGTTGGAGCTCAATAAGCACGTGGTAACTGCACTCGTGTCAATTACAAGGTATCAACGTGTTGGAGCGTTTCCTGTGTGCAACTGTGCAGTTCGGCGCATCGGCTGCGGCGTCGGCTTGCCGTAACCTGAGAACCGTAGCGATCGCACCAGGAAATCGACACTCGTTTGATCAGTCTTCCTTATGCAAATTGTATGTACCTATTGCATTTGCAAAGATAAACCCCCTGAAAAGAATCTAGGTACTATGAAAGGAGATGATTCTTTGACAGTCGTTATGGGTCGTCAGAAACCCGAAAGTCTGACAACCAGTCAAACCTTACCAAGAAGTACTGTATTACCCAGACACTTGGTTTGTGGAGGTCAAATAAGCAGTCGCTCCATGTAAAATACTGGTATTCATCTGCATCCACAGGGCAATTGCGTAACACGTTATCAATCGGAATCGGTTTCATTTTGACAGTTCAACAACATTCATTGCGTTATTTACGGGTTGAGCAGACAAATTTTTCGAATTTATGAAGCAATGGATTAGCAATTTGCTTCAAAATGATTCTGATTCCGATTGATAGTGTGTTACGCAATTAGGGTGCCAGTTAGACTGGAAGCCGACCCCAGAATAGTCGAGAAAAGGCTAGACAGACTGATATTGGAAGAAGATGATGAAACAAGCTAAAGGCATTCTAAAGCAATCCTCAGACCTAATGAAATCTAGATTAAGCATACAGATGGCGTAAAAATGTCATCACTAGTAGCACTTCGTTTACTAACGCTAACGTTTACACCACTGCCTCTAACCGTGAAGATTTTCTGTGTCCAAATCTTTCGGCCTCCGTTTACGATTACGCAGTAAAGACGAACGGCATGGATATAGACGTCGTTTGTGTAATACCTTTACTAATAGGGATATTCACGAGTTGGTAGGCAGACCGCGACTCCCCCACTGACAGTTAGCGATTGGCGGTCGCGTCATATGTACGTTTATTGTTACGGAAAGTGCCTGCTTAGAATATGTGCGCACAAACGAGTTAACTTGGTAATAATCTACCGTGCAGTGATAAACATGTTCCCGATGTAAATAAACAAAGATTGTACCACACTCGAGTTGACTCACTACTGAAAATCGTCGAGTGTAACTAAACAAGACAGGAAAGTGTTAAAAGGATCATTTGTTCAGCATTATTGTGTTGGTGACGAATGTGATTTTTATTGGAAGTTTTTACCGTGTTTTACTTCCTTCTAAATGAAGACATTCAAGTTTGATATACTACAAGGTACGTAACTTTTGAGCGTAACAACGGGAACACGCATATTTATAGTCCTATTATTTCCTTATGTTAGGTATGATTTATTTTAAGAACAGTATACGTATTAAAATAATATAATCAAAGCCTTTTACTTAACAAAACAATAGTCACGAAAATTGTACAAAGCCAGTGACTCAGTTTTTGATATTAATAGATTACCGTAATTCTTTAAATAACAAAGAAAACTGGGGTAAAATCGTTATTTTTACATGATACTATGATGCTTTGTATAGGAAATTACAATAGGAGTCATCAATAAAGTAGAACCGGCAGTCATCATCGTGTCACGAGGCCAATGTGTTAACGCGTCCACCTTGATTGACTCTACGTGGGCCGTGGGCCGTGGGCCTACCCATGCACATGATATTGTATGCCATCTCAAATATTTTAATTGACTTCAAATATTGGAGATTCTTTTGCTAAACTATAAGTCACTCAAAATTGTGTTTTCATGAAGGAACAGTTTATATTATGATGCTTTTGTATTTTCGAGGTTTGCCTTGTTTATTTGATAACTTCATTCAAACAGTCCCTCATTGCTATGTATTTTTTCGAAAATCTGATTCTTCGTTAATATACAATTTGGACTGTTCCAATCTGAATGCATTCTCTTAAAGTGCTAAATCACTACAAGTTTCTTATAAAAACGTACTCTAATTGCATACCTCGTTATTATTAAGAGGTTCTCATTTTATTAGCTAATTGGCTTAAAATGCAGCGTAATAATTAATATTGCATTATTTTTTAACAAGTGTGCTGATCGGGATTACACGTACTCTTAAATCCGCTATTTTTTAAAAAATTAATATTGCTGAGTCACAACTATGATACTTAAAAAGTGAGGAGTGGCTTTACCCTATGGACAACAACAAAAACGGGGTGTCACTCGCCAAAACAGGATTAATGGTCTCCGAACATGGAAATGGCGTCCGGAAGTAGTTATTTACAACTGTCGTAGCTACCTTGACTGCTGCAAGGTTTATTTCCGATATTTTATTACAACTTTGTACCGTTTTCGAATAAATAAAACAGCTAAAGTACAAAGTAGTAAAACCTACCTCAGTCCGAGACCCTTCGGAAATGCCGTCTTCTCGATTATTTTATAACGGATTCAGATTTAATTAATTTCTTATCGTTTTAAGCAGAATGTTTATTAACATCCTCTTATAAATCTTGAGTTTATAAATTAACTTGAATGTAATTTTACAAAGTGCTACTGGTCTTTATTCATTAGTGATGCACCGACAGTTGTTTTTTATGTGACCTTACTCGAGGGAAGGAAACGATTTTTACCGGTTAAAGGCCGAATTTTTTGCAGGGTTCGTGCTACTGTTGATTCACTCGAAAAACCGCGTATCATCAAGCTTGCTTTCATTTTTGTTACTTCAACAAGTACAAGACTAAGATAATCTAAATTGGACCTGGCAGTTTAATTAAACAACAAATGAATAGAGTAGTAGAGTTTTTACTTTATGGTTGTAACAAAAAGTTCATAAGACAGCCGTTTTCTTTTATTGATGCAACAGAACTTGGTCTTATTTAATTTATCACACTTTGTCTCAAAATTTCATGCTGCACATTGCACACACTAAAAATAAAACGTAAACAAAGCCCAGCAAACATAAACAGTGATAATTGAAAATGTGTCTGCTGCTGCAGCTGTTGCGTATAACTTCCTAGTTCCTGCACTCATTTAAAGGCTAAAAGTCGTTGACCGGCACAGTCCACTTTAACCTTAAATTCAGCGATATGACGCAGAATACAACTATGTACAATCACAAATGTTTATAAAACAACCTTATTGCAGCTTCTAATCGTAACTATTCTATCATCCTTGTGTGTACAACGAAACGAACCGAACCCGTTTCAAAAAAGATGGTACGATTAACAAACGGAGTGCGATCATTTTACGGAATCACTTAGTAGTATTAACGTTCAATTCAATGAAATTGTAATCGGCGAAAGTGGCAAGAGGCTAAATGTCAGAGAAACCGTGAAACATCAAAGAATATTTAATTTTATGCATTCGGTGTGAACGGATTTCTGTCCAAAACTCCATTCGGAGTTGTTATTTTTTTTTTGTCAATGTTTCTAGGGTCGTAATTAAAATGAATCAACAGTCAATTAACTGGATCTAAGCTATATTTGGATATCATTTTGAGGCGGAATTGGGCATATTGTGCTAATTTAGCTGACGTCGTTAAATATCGTTGACAGGACTGAATGGTTGGTAGTAACTTAAAAGTAGCTACCAGCCACACTATAGTTTTATTTTCTGTTCTCCAAATAAGTCCGGCTATACAGCATGTAGGTATATACTAAAAAGCCAAACAATCAAAACGTGGTCGGGGTGATGAAGTGATGAATGATGTTGTTCTGTAATGGCGGTCGCGTGGTCGCGGTCTCGGCGGGATGCGATGAAAGTGAAACGCGCGCGTGGTCCCCGTGGTCGTTCAACTCGGCACGCGCCTGCATCCTCTGACGGCCCATCTCGTTGCTCGTGTTGTTTTGTTGTACTCGTTACGATTTCTGTGCTGCTTGCCAAATGCCCCGATGTAGCTTTAACAGCAAGCGCGCCGCAAACTGGGTGTCGAACGTGCTTCTCTTGCAAACTTCTATCGATTCCAAACAAAATGCAAATGATATGAGGCGCTGACACAATGTCAAAATTCTTATTAGGGTCTTTGGCATTCGATTATGCGTCTACGGTTTCTCTTTTCTAGGTCTTAGGCCTTGTATTTTGCATTTATTTGACGTAACCCAAATTACTGTAGAGGTACGCGTTGTGAGATGCGGCCCTATTTGAATACCAATCTAACATCTTCATGTTGTCCAATGACCATTTGGATAACTTTTAGGTTTGCATAAAAAGTGTATTAAAGAACAATTTATAGTTTTACACGATATGCCTTGCAAAACGTGCTGTATTTTTCTTTCATTATCACGAAATATGTAAATGTACATTACGACAACTCGCAAATCGCAATACATAATTCGTTTTGTTGTACAATAGTATGTTTGTTCTACATTAAACTTAAGTTTTCTAGTCATGTTTGCCCTCTTTATACAACATTCGTATGTGTGTGAGACCACAATTTCTATACTTTATTTAGCGTATCTGCCAGTACATAAGTAGTTTACGCTTAGAGATACCATATACGGATCTGTGACGGATTCCAAAGCGGTGATCTAATAACAACTACACGATAAGTCCTTCTTGCCTTACAGCGCGGCTTGAAATCCTTCGGTCACGTTTCTCCCCAAGTCTCAAGACGTGGAAAAGATTAAAACTTCTACTTACAAAGTGTTTAAATGTCTGCTTACGTTGTGTCTTAGAAATTGTTTCAATAAGTCCTGTAGGTCATGAATTCGTCTCAAGAGAGCCCACAATCTAAACACAAATGCAAAATTTTGGACCCGATAAATCAGGATTTTGTGAACTATTGGTCTAAAATATCCTTTTGAGTCAATGAGAAATGTTACCACATCAAAGACATTTGAATATACCATATTAAACCCTGTCGGACCTTTATTTTTCCAAGCACATACTAAATGACCATTTATCACTGCACTTAGTAAAGGAGCTTGCATAAATATATTTATAGTTTTTGTAGCTATTAGTTGTTCATTATCCATTGCATGAGGTTAAGTTGGCTGTAATAGATTTTTTCCTGTTGATGAACGTTCGGTCGTCTTGTATATAGTCATAAGTTCATAACAGTGAGGATAATAAATTAAACTATGGCTGCTAACTGCGACCTTCGTTGTTATGTGCTCAGATGTGTTAATACGGAGTCATTGTAAATAATTCATTTGTAATTTGTTGAACGTTGTTGAGTTCGTAAGTGTTTGCTGTTTCCGTTCCTCGCTCTGTTCCAATACCTAAACGCTCAGTTTAGCACAGACCTTTTGCACTAGCAAAGTAGTAGCAACTAAAGTATATTTTGCACAAATATCATTTCAAATGGCGTATGTCTAGATCATAATTGTCTAAGTTCATCCTCTAGCCGGCAAGCTATCGTACGATCGCATGACAAAAACAAATTTGTTTTTGTGAGGAAATATGCATGTAGCGTACACGGTGCAACGGCGCGTCACGCTTGCATGAGGCAAAAAACTACAAATAATCAGCCAATTGCGTTAGTTGGACAACACATTACATTACCTACCCGTACGTACGCTCGCACTCGAGCTAGGTCAGCTGAATGAAAATCGATATATTATTGCTACGTCTGAACGATTGCGCGAGACTTTTACGTCAAGAGAAATTGTAATCGTTTTCTGCCGCAGTTAGTTTGATTGAAAAATCGATGGAAAATTCGAAACACCTATTACATTTTTCAAGATCAGTACCTAATATAAGATTTTTAGAAAAACATGATTCCTGTGTATAAGCCACGTTTGACATTTATGTAGAACTGAAGGCCTATTCTCGTAATTTAAAACGTTCAAAATCTAGTTGCAATCTCATCTCGGCGACAAACAAATGTCAAAAACTTGTCAAAATGTAGGGAAATTAGAGGTATTTTTGACAGATTGAGACTGAGATCAGACTGTGAACGTTTTTAAAATTACGAGAATTGCCCCTCTGATGTAGCGTAAGCCCACTTGTGATAACTCGTAATAAAATTGTGGAAGGAAAGTAGCGAGAACATACTAAGTTTTCCTGTTCTACAGCCGCTCAAAGTACCTAGTTATTGGCTCCTACGAGATAGAGCCGACGCTTCGCCCGGTGCACTAGATTGGTTCCCCTAGTTACTAATTTCGTTCTCAATTAGAGTGATGAATGCTGCAGATAGTAGTTTAAATTCATTGAGAGAAAACGCTCTGAATCTCCAATATCTCATCGAATCTACACGAAATCAATTCGAAAGAAGAAAATACATAGTACAACCGTGTATGACATCCAACGATAAATTTTATTGCATATTCGCTTGCAAAGTTACATCGAATAGTTCCTAGAGACGTTACGCGTTAATGATTATGCTGTCATCTGCATTTCCACCTGTACTGTTACATAAGTTGGCTCATACATGAACAGAAGCTAGTCACGATACGCCACGGTTGGCTGGGGCGCGCCGTCCTCGTTAGTTCCACATCATCGGTGGGAGGACGAGAGTGAATCAGCACCACTCCCTGCCCACGCCTTGTGCCTTCTGCAATTAGCGCTCTACTTGTTGTTACAAACACAGGTTCTACCTACATATCAGAATTTTTGCCATAGAAAATTATGTAAAATGCCATGCGTTCCGAAAATCCACAGAAATGGGCAGATGACGAAGTTGTTATTGTTTCCGTGTATATCATAAAAAAAAACATCACTCAATACTCAAAAAGGGGGTTTCAATTCCACATACTTAATTATTTAAGAATGGGGAAAAAATATACGTAGGCTTGCTTTGTTAATGTAAGCTAACCTAACGTAACATTAACAAAGTATTATTATTATAAATGGCGCCTAAACATTATAATTTATTATTACAAGCACCTTAACTAAACGCATTATTTATGAAATTGTGTTTAAATCATCTAGATTGCGCATGTCCAAGAAGTCATCCGCTATGTGGTTTCCACTACCTAAATACGACACGAACATTCTCATGGTTAGCATAACAGATCATTACCTGTTTATATACCTAAGTTAGAAACATCATCACTATGATTAAAGCCAGTACCAGCATATCAAGCATAAGCATATTTAGCATAGAACTAGCGAAGTAGCGAGTCTATCAACTGTAATTTGGTACCTAGCATTTCTAAATTATATGTAAGTATACTTTTTGCAAGAAGAACCTCGATGGAATCACATATTGCTTTTGCTACCGAGTTGGTGTCAAGTACTAAATTCATCATTAACAATCATCGTCAATTTTCCACCTACCAGTTAGAAATTAATTAATGTTGAAACGCAGAACTCTTGCATTCCAGCTGTTAATATAATTGGCTGAAATAAATATTAATATTTCATCTGTAATGACTTTGTTTTCGTGTAAATTACGAAATGAATCGAAAGTTACGTAAAACAATTTAATGTAACGGAAAATATTGTTTACTTATTTAGGTTTGTGACCAGTTCATTATTTCCGCCGAAAGACGTCCACTGCTGGACATAGGCCTCCCCCAAGCACCTCACTGACGAGACGAGACTTGTGACAAGTTACAATAATTATTTATAGACTTAGCTCGTGCATGTCGTGGAGGAAGGAAAACCATTAATTTGATTCATTTAAAAATTCAAGAAATGTTACAACTATTACATTAAGTACAGCTTGATATAAACTCTATGGCGGCTCTGAAGTGAGCTACTCGCTGCGCAGTCCCCACCCCTCATCCTCGCTGTCACATGAATAAAATTTGTTATTAGTGTTATTACACAGCGACTCATCTCCTGTTCCGACTTCCGTGCCGTCATAACCTCGGGCTGTAACCCTCTCTTGGTATATCAGCTCATTTCCTTCAATTGTATTATTTGGCCATTATGGCAATTACCCATTTATCGATGTGTAGACCGCCAGGGCTATTCGTTAACAAAATTATTGTAATTACTAGTCGACATGCCAATAAAATAAATGTTATTAACTGTCATGTATCAAATTAAGACCTGTAAGTATAAGAAGAAAGAGGTGTTGCCTGTTGATTACTGTAGTAATGATTTACAATGTTTGTCCACAGATGATGAGGGGTAATCAGTCGTGGTAGGAGGAGCGCGACATGAATTCTGACGTGCACCGTCACCAGGCGCACCCGCCATTGGCACAGGTAAATATTTCATTAACTTTTGAAGATTGTATAGACCTCGTAACAATTGCTTTAAGTACCACTTTTGAAAAAAAACTTCCAGTAAATTGGAACTTCACTAACTGCCACATTGTCGCGCTTATATCATTTCTAACGTAACTATATTATTATCGTGGACGACCACGCTGCCGTCCATAAAATGTTCGGAAAATTGGAAATACGTACATGTTATAACGTTATCGTGGACGGAAATAAAAAGCGTTTTCATATATTTTTCTTCCCTGTGTTATAGTAATGATAGTCATGTTAGACATTATAAAAACGCCCATTGGTCTTAAAGCAAAAATCGACCATGACGTTTGATGACATGATGTCAGTGACATTCAACCTTAGGGTGATGAAGCAATTACGAGGTCGACTATTCTTCATGCTAAACCATTCAATTGAATAGAGGAAAATACCCGTGAAACTATTCGGAGAAATCTGCGGTGTCGTTATTACTTGAAAGTTTGCACCAGCAGTCGAACTGTTTCTATGAAAGTTTTAACATCGGATATAATTCTCAAAAGATCAATGCAAAGCTCGAAACTGTTACTTATACATATTATTATATTATTTCAAAAGGACTATAAGGGTAAAATTAATAAATCAAATTGTTGCCTACATAAATTGTTTATGTATGTACAGACGCCAGCACATCAACCTACTACAATCTGTCCAATTTCTTCAATAGATTTTCAACTTTATCACTAAATTATAAGGTTCAAAGTTGATTAGGAAAATTAGACAGTTTCGGGTAGGTTGATGTGCTGGCGTCTGTACAATTATACATTTGTATTGGATCCAATCGCGATCGACTCGAAGCATTCACAGCACTAAAGGGATTTCCTTGTTACATCATCTGTGTGGTAGTTTTCAGTAACATATGCAAGTAAGCTAAAGTTATAGAGCAACACGTCTGTAGTACATTCTTGATCGATGTATCAGCCACTCTGTACGCAACGTTCGTCCTCGATCCGTGCGGGGCCGCATGCACTGTTGTGCCCGACTTTCTTTAATGCGTATACTTGAAATACTTCCTGTATCACCTACCTTTTGTTGTGAAAATTTCGCATTAAAGCAATTTTATGACCAAGTTCTTAAGCAAAATAATTTTTCACTGTAACCATTTTTGGAACCGCTATTACATTATATCTTCCACATCAAAAGTAGTGTGAAAAAGAAAATTCGCATGAAAATTTTTATTCAGCTTACCTGCATCAACAGTTTTGGCGTCTGTCCAAGGCTGTGCGTTTCAATGGATCGTTACTGGGAACATTATCGTTTATCTAAGTGCTTCCAATTCGTTATACTGCTAAACAATTACGGTTGTGTTACAACACTCGTCAGTCTTGTATACAGTTTATCTTTTACTATATCAATGGGTTCTTAATCAGCGCCCTCATTATGTTAGGACTGCTGCATACTTTAGTTTACTTTTTCAATATTATACAATTCCACATTCATGACTCGTCTTCATGAAAGGTCGATTTGCGGTCAGCCTCGGCTGTCACGATATTAAATTCAACAGTGGCAAATTTATTTTCATATGTGCTACTGTGTAAACTATCAATGTTTTACGAGGAATGAGTAAACGCACTTTGAAGTCCAGATTTTACATTTTTATTTTTTGCAAGGATTTTGCGTTTTCCATTGAGATTTGACGTTTATGCGAGCGTGTAAAGTTATTTCGCGGTGTTGAAAATGTTCGTTCGTGTATAAGCAGCTCATGACACGATATTCTAGTTTAGTTAATACACCCGGTATTTTGAATACCAGCCTTAATGTTTGTTTAGTATCGATAACTCATAGTTCTGCAATACCTATTATTGAAATCACTGAAATATTTGATATATTAGTATTACCTATAGCCTAAGCTAACAAGCCCCACTTTCGTTTGCTAATACTTCTGGGCCCTAAGTTCTGTTCTCATAGCACATGACATTTTTGACTATGTGTGACCACGAGATTTTATAGTAAGTATTCATAAGCAATTGATGCTATCATCCGACGTTTACTGTGAACAGGATCCGTGTTCTGAATGTTCGTTAAGAAAGACCGATTAAGATTAGATGCTCAGTAATATGTGTTGTTGCAGCACGGCGTGCACGCGGGCCCGCAGGGCGTGGGCCCGTGCGGCTGGTACTCGGCATCGGCCGCGCCGGCTCCTACCGCCCCGGCCCGGCTCAAGCGCGCTCAGCCCCCTCACCAACTACCAGTGCGTATAAATCTAATGGTTCTTCTTCTTTTCGTTTCGTATTATTATATTGTTTAAGCCCAGTAGTTGGACACGTTGATTGCGGCATCAGTGGCATTCTTTAGGTCACCAAAGGTGCAGATGTTCGGGCACTTAGGACACTCAAGCAAGTGAGACATGGTCTGATTAGAAGCACCGCAAACGCACTGGGTGTTGGATGGGTCAGTAATTCCCCAGTTCGGCAAATTGTTTTTGCACCGGCCTACTTGTGTACGCAATCGATTACTGTTAAGGGTATGAACCCGGCGCAAAGACCAGAATTTCCAAGCGCTCTAAAACCAACCTTGTAATTCTAACTGCGAGGATCACTGACCACACGCGATCAAATGACAAGCATCTCATGTCGGCTCCCTAGGCCAGTGACAGAGATATACTTCTCACTTGCGAAGTATTTTTATTTTCTTAAATAGGAGCCTGTAGATATGTACAAAAGACATGTCCAAACCTAGGTCATCCCCAAAGAGATAAAAGGCAAGCCAACAAATTATAAATTTATTTTAAAAATCTAACCATTGAAACAGCAGCTAGATTAAAAGGTTTATTATTAATTTTCACGGTTAGGATTATTAAGACACCTAAAATTTCCCAACGCAATTATAATTGCAGCATGTAACAAATTTCTAGGTATAAAATTTTAATTAAGTAATTCCATTCGGATTGTACAGGCAGATAAAATTCTATGATTTCATCATTACATAAAATATATGATCCATAAAATATTAACTACGCAGGAATGTAACATAAAATGTAATTTAGCAAACAACTCCAACAGAACAAGACGCGATAATCCTAACAAACGACTGCGTTTAGAAACTTCTTAATAGGCGACATAGTACATTATGTCGATAGGATAGGCGAGACTTATTGTATTCGTCATGGAGCATTGCGAACGAGAAGCACAGTGGCATAGTTATTACAACGATGTCACTTAATTTATGTCCCTTTGTGCGGCCACATTGATCTATTCACAAGGCTAAGCGCGAGACAAGTTCCCATTGCACGTAGTTGAAACAAAACAATTGTAACATTATCAGCGTCGCATGATTCCACTGACATGTGACAAGTTTTTTTTAAATGATTTGTAGGTTATTGTCTCAATGTTAACCATATTTATGTTGCGTTAAACCACGCTTTACCGGCGACGGAAAGTAGAGTTCATATTCATTTAAACCCTTTGTCACAACGAGCATTGTATGCGATGGAGATTCTCACGGTTGCTTAGAAAGTAAGACACCGCGCCGGATCAAACGTAAATATTTATTCACTAAAGGCAGATGTGGCGTTAGCGTAGACTCGGTACCTAGAATAGGCATTTTCACAATACATGTGGGTTATTTTTACGATAGTCTAAAACTTTGTTTCAGTGTGGAGGTAGTGTGAGCGGTAGTAATGGGCCACACGCGCCTCTCTCGCCCACCGCATTGCAGAATTCCATTCCACATAATGTGAGTGCAATTTATTTATATTATTTTTGCTGCACATACTTGCGAATGGAGCTATTTGGACTACGTGCATTGCATTCTACAACTTGTATAATGGTCTTCTTCGTTAGCTGCTTTGTGCTTGCAGAGATTTTTTTATATAACTCGCGCATACATGACGGTTTATATTTGTAACAAGGATTAAAAGAATAATGCGACATGTATCATAAATACTTCTGCCCTAGTTTCAAATTGAACTTCACCTAGTTACATTATTTATGTATGTCAAGACAATACCCGCATTCCACTTAGGTGCTATGCCATCGTCACTCTAGTACGATGGCATTTTACTTGTATAGGTTTCCGTAGTCCTTATAAAATTGTGTCTGCCTAGACAATGGTGTTTATGA
This sequence comes from Amphipoea oculea, assembly GCA_945859645.1. NCBI lineage: Eukaryota > Metazoa > Arthropoda > Insecta > Lepidoptera > Noctuidae > Amphipoea > Amphipoea oculea. Next base: position 13,167,250 of record OX243876.1, read on the forward strand.
AATCTGAATATTTTTTAATGATTCTTCTTGGATTGTTTTTGTTTTCAAACAATGGATAAGGGAAGGGAAATGCAGTTTTTATGTCAAAGTCAAAGCATTTATTTCAAATAGGCACATACAAGGCACTTTTGAACGTCAAAACATAAACGTATGTTGTTTTTAGTTTAGATCGTAAAGTTAATTTTTTATAATATTGTTGTCAACAGATCGTAATGTCATCGTCAGTTCGGACGCCTGCGCCGCCCGGACCTGCGCCCTCTGCCATGCACACCTCGCAGACCACGTCTGGTAACTATGTTTATTATGTCCATTTGTGACTTCTATATTCATGTATGTTATGGTATATGGTCATATAGAACATAACAATAATGTTTTGGGGTCCTTAGATGCCGTCATGATGAAGATTCCTCCATCTCTCTTGGCTGTAAAACATTACCTAATGTTATGTAAAAACAAAGAGACTACCGGATCAGAATTGAATGATCAAGGTTTACTCATAAAAACACTTTCAATCTCTACAGTCAGAGTCCAATTAGTGATTCATAAATAAATACTTCCATACATGTGCAATTTTGTCATGCACCTTGAGTTTAAATCCCTATTGCACAAAAGTTACACAAGAAAAAGAAAATTTCGCCATTGACGTCACGCCCGCGCCAGTCACCAATAAATCTGCCACTGAACTAGTATAAGCTATTACCAAGTACGTTAATCTAACTTGCGTAGTAATGTAGTTAATGTGAATACCGCGTGTGCGTAAATAGACAGTTACGCACGTTTTCTAATGTAATATATTCAGACATGCAAATCACGATCGGCCCTCGTTATTCGCATTAGTTCTTTAAATTGCAATCGCCTCACGGTCTGGTTGCAAGCGAACTAGGATTATGGAGCCTATGGTCTGTCCCAGGTGAGGGCAGAAAGTAGGCTAATTACTAACTAGTCTTAGAATGATAAACCTTACTTTATAGGTATGGAATTCTGACCAATGAATTGGTGTCTGTTCTTCACTTAATCAGACTCATAACCTCCCTATCGCTGTGTGTGGGATATCATCAGTGCAAATATTCCAGGTTATACAGAGTTTAACCCCTTCGTCACAAAGAAATTATGTACAACAAAACCTCAGAATGCCAGATGACGCCACGGGAATACAGGCATTCATGACTTGCAAAAAGATAAACCTTACTTTATAGGTATGGAATTCTGACCAATGAATTGGTGTCTGTTCTTCACTTAATCAGACTCATAACCTCCCTATCGCTGTGTGTGGGATATCATCAGTGCAAATATTCCAGGTTATACAGAGTTTAACCCCTTCGTCACAAAGAAACTATGTACAACAAAACCTCAGAATGCCAGAAGATGACGCCACAGGAATACAGGCATTCATGACTTGCAAAAATTACATTGCAGTATTATTTATAATGCTGCGCGAACCTTGGCAGCAAGCCGGGAAAAGGCTAATACAAAAGAGATGAATAAGCAACTTTTGCTTAACACGTTTACTTCGAGACACTTCTTTATGTACGTTTATGAGTACGAGCGAAGATATTATAGAAAGAACTTGAGTTCTTCCGGCTATGTTGCCAAATATGGGGTCATATTCCAGCACAGTCGATATGGCAAAATGCGTGCTGTATTTTGCATTTAGCGAGAAATCTCAGAAGAAGAGTATTAGTAAGATTTACTTTCAAACTACTGATTGCTCGTAACAACTTAAAAGTATTCGAACGACGACTGAGACAGACGGATAAACAATCTTCACAGCACTCACCCGTTCAAACTAAAGGGTTTGATCATGAGTAGTTCACTCGTCCGTCCAAAGTTCTGCTCTGATATGATATAGGAGCTAATCAACTGCAAAACGTATAAATAAAATTAATTTGTCCAACAGCGGTGTCCAAAGGGCCGAGCGACGTGTTGGTGAACTCGACGTGCGTGAACCCTCCACCCGCAGGCAACAGGCTCGTCAACATGACCCAGTGGCCGTATGTACCTTATCTATATGTTATATCTGTGTAATGTGTACTCGAGGATCGAAAAGTTAAGCAATTTTCAAACACTATTCATCACAATCTGAATAATTTTGAAAGATATTGCTAATCCATTGCTTCCGATGTTCGAAAAATTTGTCTGCTCAACAACGTAAATAACGCAATGATTGTTTTTGAACTATCTAAATGAAAGCCATTCCTATTGTTAGTGTCTTACGCCATTATCCCACAGGGCGTAGTCGAAAAAATAAGTATCATGCACATTTCAACTAAAAAAATTACCCAACTGTGTTTAACCTTTTATTCCTCGAGTATATCTAAATGTACAAGCTGTTTGTGTAGGGAATTCTCTGTATCGACAAATTAATTAGTTCGAGCGATCTCAGTTCTTGGGATAAGTTCTTTAACATCCTCATCAGAAGGACGTTTGTTCTTTTAAGATAAGCGTTCCTGTGACCTCGTATCTTAATATTTCGAGTTCCATGCTCTTCCGGTTTTGGCTTGTCTTTAAAACAGAATAAAGCTATGAATTCTGAGAGAATCGGAAAAACTCATTCAGTGCTCAAATCAATTTTAGGTAAATTTCGACAACTATATCGAGATCAATAAACTCTTGAGAACCTGAAAACCCCTCTACACTAACACCGAATTGACACAATACGCCTTGTTTGTATTTAGAAAACACTAATTTACTTAAACAACCAGCACACTTTTGATAAGATCGCGTTATCACTACTTATCGGAGTGATAATAGGCGTTTATTCGTCAGTTGCTGAAACAACGAATATGGAGTGTGCGTGTGACATTACCCGGTGCTACAACAAACCACACAAAGTGTTGTTGTTCATACCTCCGGTCTTTGCGTACCAGGATTTCGAGTAAATATTCTTTTTTTTTTTTTCAATGACTACTAATATGTTGTCAGCCAGTATTTGGAAGGTGTTGCGTGTTAAATGAATGAAAATAGTTTAGTGTTTCGAATTAAACTTTAAGCCATCCTTTTCGTTAGACCTCTTTAAGACTAGATGGTTTGAGGACTATGAGGGCTTTGTCTGAGGTATATGCAACAGTATCTGACTGGCATCAAAAACGGAAAACATCACTACTTAAATATTATAAAATATATAATAATACAGGCCCCCCGCCGCGTCTGTTTATCTGTCTGAAAGCGATAAACTCAAAAACTACCTAACGGATTTACATACGGTTTTCACCAATGGACGGAGTGATTCTTGAGGAAGGTTTAGGTTTATAATTAATTAAGGTTTTGTGTAAATTGGTTGAAATATGACAATGATTGTTAAAGATGTCGGAAAAATCATGCTCCGCTTCACTGGCGTGGGCCATCCCGTAATACATGACGATACATCGTCATAGGTTGCCCCAGGTCCAGAAAAGAAGAGAATTCAAGATCTACTTCTATAAAAAGTATATAAAGGTCGAACGAAAGTTCTTTTTAACCGACGAAAAAACGGAGGAGGTTATCAATTCGACGCGTATTTTTTTTTTTTTTTTATGTATGATCACGCATAACTTTTTACAGAGCAGTCCGATTTTGATAATTATTTTTCTATTGGAAAGGATATACCCCGAAGTTGGTCCCATATAAATTTGGAAAAAAAAATCCAACCCTAAGGGTAGGAAAACAGGGGATGATTGATTGTTTACTCACTGATAGTAATGTATGACCACATATAACTTTTTACAGTGTAGTCCGATTTTAATAATTCTTTTTTTATTGGATAGGACATACCTCTAAGTTAGTCCCATGTAAATTTGGAAAAAAAAAATCCTACCCTAAGGGTGGGAAAATAGGGGTGATTTATTGTTCATTCACAGATTTTAATGCTGAGCTGTGTATTACAATTAAAATAAAAGGCCTATCTATGTTGGTATATAAAGCCTGTTTTTTTTAAGTATTTTATTATACAAAAAAGAATAATTAAAGTAGGATTATATAACAGTTAATATCTAAAGTAAGGTAGGTAGCTATTTTAAAAGTAGTCAAAAATTAAGCATGTAGTAATTAGTAAATTAAAGCCTCAAAAAATTATAAAATAAAAACTTTTTAACAAAAAAATTAAACCTCCGAAAAAACTGAAAAGCAAAAAATAAAAACCTTTTTAATTTTACCTTAATAAATAAGTTCTTAAACTAATGCAAGTATACCTAAGAAATTTTGAGTCGGCGCCAAACAATCAATGGACAATGATCACTAAATTACCTTAAATTTATAGAAATAACCAAATCAAATTAATAATGCAACGTGAAATCTCCAGCGATAAATATAACATTCCAAACAAAAAATGCGCTCTCCGCACGACCACTCGCAAGGATATTAAGTTGCTTGTTTCGCGCCGACTCAAAATTACTTAGGTATACTTGCATTTGTTTAAGAACTTATTTATTAAGGTAAAATTAAAAAGGTTTTTATTTTTTGCTTTTCAGTTTTTTCGGAGGTTTAATTTTTTTGTTAAAAAGTTTTTAAGGTGCGAATAAGTATTTACGCAATACCTAACAAGTTTCTAATTAGTCTGTTCGAACGCTAACAAACAAATATTAATTTAATTAAGGTTAATATATATTTATTAGATTTCCAAAGTTAGATTCTACATAATTATCTATTAATTATTTACACTAGGTACTAAATTAAATGACTAACTAACTAACTATACAAATAAATGCAAAAATTGCTGTCATCCGAAAACGTGCCCAGAAGACTGGCAGCATTGACACGATGAATGGCAATGCTAATTCTTTGGCCAAAGGATGAGCCCGCCCTCTGGTCACGTGAAGTGTCGACCAGGTTAATATCAGATATATTGTCGAAGTAATTCTGATTTAAATCTCGCATAATAGAGATAAAATAAAATCAAACATGTAATCTGCCTCTAAGAATCAGTCTGTAACAATATATTTCGTACAAAACAACAAACTTCTCTACAAAACAATTGAAAGTCTCTAGGTTTCAATGTCGCTGTATCGATATTATTATTGTTATCTTCAATATCTGTCACATGTAACGATTACAAGAGTGACCTAGTCTATCAAATACAGGACGTCCTTTGTATCAATAATTATGTTCCTGGCGTTATAGCTAATCTTATTGTTGCAAATATGTGATCCTTATCAGAAAACTAGGAAGAACTATTTAGTAATGAACAATGGCAAATAATTTGCTGGTAATGATGAAGTTCGTAACAGTAGTAACATTACAAAACTAAATTGCCACCTTCATCCTTCCACCATTTGGAAAGAACAGTCACAACAAACAGCAGTAACTTCGATGCTGTTCGGCTCTTTCGGAATCGTTGCAACATAAATATAACATCCCGAAGGGGTAAGCAAAGGCTGTTTAGGTCGTATGTAATGGAAGGCGAGCTTATCGCCATCAAACTCCCAACTGGACACAAAATCCAGGCTCCAAGCTGCTATTGAGAAATTCCTGATCAATAAACCTAATTACACTTTAGTTTAATCCGGACCCAGAACTCTACAGCAGTCGCTTGTACGACCACTACACCAAAGAGGCAGTACAGTCCTTTCACAGTTACTTTACACATAACAGAAATCCAAACAGCACCCATATTGGCATGAGAATAAAGATCACTTGATTTTGACAGTGATGCAAAGATTCTTGAACACTGACATCATTATAACTTTGTCACCAGATGGCACCACGGGGCGATATCCCGCGAACGTGCAGAGGCCCTATTATCGGGCTCTCCGGACGGCGTGTTTCTAGTTCGAGAGAGTACCAACTTCCCTGGAGACCATACGCTCTGCGTGCGGTATCGAGGACGAGTCGAACATTATCGGTAAGAAAAACATTGTCTTTTATGTTATTTTGGTGACAAACAAGCAGGTGGTTAGGTAAGTGGCCAAAAAAAGATATCTACAATCCCAGAGTTGTCTCAGATGTGCTGCCAATTCAAATTCAAAGTCTGTCTGTAAATACTTACAAGAAGGCTTTGAATCTGAGATGAACAGGGGTAAACCTGCTCTCATACTTGGCTTAAATTCATTTAAGAGGAATTTAAATTTCAGCAGCCAGAGGTTTCATATTGTATTTTAAATATCTTTACAAAACACTATATTTTTGTTATTTAATGTATTTTAAGTAAACGAAGTATAGTATATCTACATAATTAAACAATAAATGTGCTTGAAACATCTGCAGTCGCGTCATCAGAGAATAATAATACGTATTATGTTAATAACCACAAATGGCGTGTTCATTACATGTTATTTATTTAGCAAAAATGTGTTTCTACTGTTTGTCGCCCATTGCATATCGATACCTTAATCCGCAAACCAGCCAACTCCATTTTTGTCAAAAAAAATATTATGATGTCGTTTTTTAGTCAAAATAAAAACTAGAAAGTTTTAAGTGTCTCCTGTAAACTATAGCAAAATGGAGTTGGCTGGTTTGCGGATTAAGGTATCGATATACGAAACTAGCTTTTGACCGCGGCTTCGCCCGCGTGGAGGTCAGAAATTATACCACGGAAATGTACTACCGGGATAAAAAGCCCTATGTTTTAACCTTGTCATGCACTACCTATGTGCCAAATTTCATCCAAATTCGTTCGAACGTTTTATCGTGAAAGCGTGCCGAAACTCACTTTCGCATTTGTAATATTAGTTAGGATAGTTGCGCACCTAGTAAATGAGTTAAAATAATGTTGTACTATTATTTTCAGAGTGAAATGGGCAACTGCTCCTGACAACCAAAATCAACGTCTAACTATAGACGATGAAGAATTCTTCGATAACATGACGGATTTGATCCATGTAAGTGAATCACTGTGCCATAGACCTCATTAAAAGCCAGTACATTATATGTGAAAAAAGCTTTCCTTGTCAGGTATAGGAAACGCCAAGGGAAGCTTACATTTTGGAAGGAGCAACTAGAATTATTTCTATTTTCTTGTAAATTTTGATATTCAAAAGAAGCAACTAATATCAATTCTATTTTCTTGTAAATTAAGACCGTGATACGGCAGGGGGCTCAAAACATTTCGGTGTGTATATATTATATGAACTCGGTCACACACGTACCGGCGACGGAGTTTCAGTCGACGCCTTGTGTGTGCTACGCCCCTGTCACGTCCCGGGCAGGGCCCCGATATGTGTGGACAGACCTTCAGTTAAAATAAATGATTTGTCCAAGTCATGTAAACTCTGCCCTCTTTTTCTTTGGCATTTTGCATTGTTATGATTTTGCATCTTAGAACCTCGTTTCAATCTACGAATGATCATCTTCACAAACGAATAGGTATACCACGATTCTGATCTGTTTAGTTCGTTCGCCTAGTTTTTCCTCGTACATCTAATACTGCAGCACGGTAACACGACCCTCGTTTTCATGAACCCTCAGCACTACTTACAAGACGCGGACGGTCTGTGCACGAAGTTAGTGCGATGCTTGCCGAAGGCGTCGCCGAATGGCGCCAACAACAATGGAGTACTACAGCCGCCCTACCCGCCGCATCCGCAGGTAACGACACACCACCTGTATTATATTCTTTAACCTATAGTTCAGTTATCAATCAATTGCTTCATTCTGACACTGTTGGACGTCGCCTCTTCTAAGGATGAAATGCGGGTGGTTGTTTCGCCATAAGAAACGCTCTCGCCTGTTTTCTTTCTGGCGTTAAAGCAATTATTTTTTACAAAATAATAAATATTAACTACTTGTATGTCCCTATGTTTTCCTTCTTTGATGATACATTATTTTCAGAAGCACTAGAACCCTCAAAAGATGACGATATAAACCGCTGTCAACGGAGGCTTAGTGTACAAAGGCAACTAGTATTGAAAAAAGAAAAACATAGGGACACTCTTTTAAATTGGTCCAGTATTTAAGGAGGAAATAGGCGAGAACCAAACCTCGAATCATGACTTCTTACTTAGGCTTTTTCAAAAGTCTCTCCGACAGTGTTTCCTCTTAATACACGATTATCAATTATGCTACATACTTTGCAAACTTAAATACAGTAATTAAAGTTAACAAGACTGAACGCGTGTCATGCACGAGAGAATGATTTTATTGGGAGTAATAATCGTTTTATAACAATTCGTTGCAACAAGATCACTTTCGCTAATAAATCACATCAAGTTTATTGAAGTCTACGTAGTTAATTTCTAGCACATTTTTAGCTCAATTAGCGTTTAAAATGATGCTTTCACACTCCTTATGTAATAATATAAGTAAAATAAAGAGCAACCAAACCTAGTGCTAATGTCAATGGTGTAAAAAAAAACGTGTATTGCTTCTCTCTGATACAGAATAGCTATACCCGAGTCGTTTTAGTATGGGAATAGCGGTCATTAACCTTTCCCTAATATATCTCCGTAGGAACCCAAACAATATAGTCCTATCGCAGGTATACTGGAAGAGATTTCTTATGAAATAAGCATCACCTTTGTACCTATTTGTCTGTTCTGTTTTTTTCTTGTCTGTTTATATATGTGTGTACATAAATGGTAGAATAAATAAATCAATAGAATATGTATGGTTTTTCGTTATTGGAACATATTGAAGATCACGATAGATATTGATTCAGGACTTTAACAGACTACTTCAGTTTTTGAAATAAAGAATGAAATGTGTTTGGGTCAATGACCGCTACTGCCAGGCTAAACTGACTTGACATCGATCCGTACACGATATCAAACTTATAACGGTGTTTTTCTAGCAACCGCCGCCCTACCCCCCAACGCCGAGCGTGTCCAGCGCGCTGAGCTCGGGACACTTCCAGCACACGTACTCCACACAGATGGCCTCCTCGGACCAGACGGACAGCGCGTTACAACCGCAGAACTTTGTAGATGCACGTGAGTAATTCACCATCCATGATCAGTCTATAATGACTGTGTAACGTCGGTGTGGACTTCAAACGGTAGGTCAAAGTTAGGACATGAAAGAATCGGAGCAGAGACAAAGAGTTCTTTTAGTTTCGTAAAAGATTCCTCAGCTTCTGTAGACCAAAGGAAGGGATTAGATCTTTTACTAGTGGAATGAATGAAGCAGACATGTTGCGCCGACCCCAAAATGTATATTGGGATAAGGGCAAGAGAAAGATGAGGACCAGCCTATAATTACCCCACTGCTGGGACTCAGGCCTCCTATCTGCGAGAGGAAGTGGGTCCTAATCAATCACGCGTGATCGGTGCGGGTTGGTTTAAAGTCGTAAGACGTGTTTGCTTCCGCTCTATGTTTTCTTTCATCCTTTTATCCAATAAAAAATACATCCTTTAGGACAGTCCTGAAAAGAAGCGGTATTTGAAATGCTCCAGGATTACTCCTTTAAAGATCGTTAACATAATGATTCTATGGATTTTGAAAATTGTAATATTATTATTATGTTTTGATCACAAAACGCATGACGCATTGTATCCCTTTTGTAAATAGATACGTTATAAAACGTCCACACAAATACGCAACAGTAATGCAGTTGCGTTCAACCATGAATTTAATACGTGGTTTGTGCAGCAATGCAAGCCAGTCTAGACACGGTTAATGCCTCAATTATTAATAAATAATGACCAATTAATTCACTTTTCAGGCTGGAAAATAGACGAGCGTGACCTAGAGATTCGTGAAAACATAGGCAAGGGGGAGTTCGGTGATGTGATGCTGGGTATACTGAACGGGTCACAGAAGGTCGCAGTCAAGATCTTGAAGGATCGGGAAGCCGCTAGCAAGTTCCGCGCGGAAGCAAGCGTGATGGCGTAAGTAACAATATTAAAAATGTGAAAGTTTGTGAAGATTTTTGTTACTCAATTACGCAAAAACGGCGGAACAAATCTGGGTGCAACTGGGCTCTCAGATGTGCCAAAATCTGAGATTAACAAATAGGATACTGTAAATCTGGGTTCATGAGTAGTTCCCCTAGTATGTGATTGAAACTATGGGGTGCATTACATAATAATTCAAAACATTTTAAAAGAGTGACTATGTTCTTGCCAATTCTTATCCATATGAAATTACAAACCTTTTGAAGGGGGCTACAAGAATCAATTCTATTTTCTTGTAAATTTTAACGTTCAAGTGCCTTTTAATGTTCTACTCGAAATAAATGATTTGACCTTGGCTACAGCTAGCTATCAATAATAATAATTAACTAAGGAAAAATAAACATGCTTCAGCTATTTTACGTTTGTCAACTAACGTGACTAATTAAATTAAAACTTATCATCTACCCACAGAAGGTCACTGAGTTAATTAAAAACGTGTATTAGTCATCACAGCGTACTTGTAATGATAACACAATGTTTTATAGTGTGGGCTGGGTTTTAGAAAAAAAGTTTCTTGTACTAATTAGGAAATAGGTCCATTAATATTAGTGCTTTTAGACAGTCCAATCCGCTTATATGACCTGTCAATGTTTTATCATACAAGGACAGTTACTCCGAAAAGGTGCTTTAAATAAAACAACGCTATTTGACTGTATAAACATAATTATACCAATTAAATGACATTTATTTTCTTTCCTGCTGTCAGACCCTTTATGAAGCGGAAAGCACAGGATTGGTCGTTAAGGCTCTTTGTACACGACACGATTTTCTTACGGTACGGCGTACAAACCGCATCGTAGAAAAAACTTTTCTGTCAACAAGCTTCCATAGTGATCCATACAACACTGACGACCGTGCCTACACACGGCGCGGCGAATACACCGTGGTTTTTTGCAGCAAAAAAACGTGTTTGTACAAAGGGCCCTATGGCCGTCTTTCGGCTCAATGATGTTAATGAGCGCGTGTTAATTATTTCAATTTAAACCCTATATCAATGTCGTAAAAGCCACATCAATTTCATTCTAAACAATGTTTTGTTGTTCTCCTCAGATCACTAACACACGACAACTTAGTCCGCCTACTGGGACTTGTGTTCACATCGAGTGGTAGCACGTGCATCGTGACGGAGCACTGCGCGCAAGGATCGCTGCTCGACTACTTGAGGTCCCGCGGACGACACTACGTCACGCAACTCAATCAGATCAACTTCGCTTAGTAAGTAGTACGCCACTTTGTATTTTTAATGGTGTTCACATCGGTGTGCTTACTTGAATATTGTGACTATTCAATATACACGTTACTTTCTTTGAGTACGACACATTGTTCACGTTGTGCATGTCGCGACAAAATTGACACATAGTAAAACGTAACGAATGTAAAAGTTTTCTCCAAATACTTCTTAGCGATTCGATGACAATATGATTGAGTTGGCCAAGAATTAGTTACGATAAATTATAAAAAAAGTATTTTTCAATACGAAATTCCAAAGATTTAACTTGACAACATTTTTAGAACGTAAAATCAGTCTTATAAAAACTTGTATATGCAAACTATTATGGTATTATTTGTTTGATTGTGTCAAATTAATAAAAAAAAAACATTGTTGTTACAGCGATGCGTGTTGCGGCATGGAGTACCTGGAAGGCAAGCGGGTAGTGCATCGCGACCTGGCGGCGCGCAACGTGCTGATCTCGGGCGAGGGCACGGCGAAGGTCGCGGACTTCGGCCTGGCGCGGAATGATACCGTCATGGACGACCCCGCCGAGGCCGCGCGGCTGCAGGCCAAGCTGCCTATCAAGTGGACCGCTCCGGAGGCGCTAAAGTACAACGTAAGCTACAAGTCCTAGTACTTTTCAAATAAATGTGTTTGCTCTTGACCTCAATCTCGCCTGGTGAAAAGCTTATGGATAAGGTTTACACTGGTTATGGGTACCAATATCTTTCCGTACAAGGCATGTACCCAATGGGACTTCCCATTGGAAAATAACGAATATCCATATAAACTCATCCCCCCTATTTAACTCCTTCTAGGGATGAATTTTCAAAAATCATTAGTGCTCACTTTCGTTATATCATAAGCAACTCTTGTGCAAAATGTCATGCTTCTAGACCCAACGGTTTAGGTTGTGCTTTGTTTGACAGTGAATGAATTTAAGATTTTTATTAAGGCTCATTATGATATGAGAGCAGACTGCCTGAGTATGCTGTATGTACTGAATGAGTTTGATATATCGTAACTTTATCAAAATATTTTACTGTTTTCAGAAATTCTCTAACAAGTCTGATATGTGGAGTTTTGGCATCCTTCTCTGGGAGATATATTCATTTGGAAGAGTTCCGTACCCTCGAATTGTAAGTAAATTTGATTATTATTTCTTTAACTTACAATGTATTTCCTTAAACATATAACTGTTGCTGCCTTTTTCAAAAGCATTTTGTGAGTAAAAGTGCGCCCAACAATGTTATCAATAGTAGGACAATATTAGTTGTAGCAGTTGACGTTGACGAGTTTTTTTATTTGAACCTTGTGTCACTGACATGAATTATACAATCTACTTCGTTGGTCTAGTGGTCGTAAGCACCAAGCACTACTGCTGAGCATGTTCCCAGATCGGGTAAATTGTTATTGGGTTTTTTCATTAGGAATTTGTCAGCTGGTAGCAGCACGTAGTTAGGATTTGCGCCCGGTTGATGGCAATAGGCTCGCCCCATATTACGTGGGACTTAAAAATAACTGCAAAATATGGATGTACTATAGGGACACCTATTGTTAACCCTTTAATACAGGCGTGATGTTATGTTTATAATGCACAATTGGCTATTTGACAGTTTTCGAAAAGATATTTTTAAATATACGTAGGTTTATTTTATAAGAACTTACCTCTTACAATTATTTTTTTCTTAAAAAAGCGTTGTTTATTCGAAAAAAAATGTTATTTTTCATTCCGTATTTTGAAATTCGCGCGGAAACAGCCGATCACGTGACATTTATGGCTGTGACGTCACATTTCAATAAACTAAGTAAAGCTAACTACGACGCTTCAACTCTTAAACATATTTTGTGTGGAAAGTTTGCATAAAAAGTTGCATAAAAAGTATATTTTGTGTGGAAAATCAGCAAACTGCCAACGATGATAAAACACAGTAACACACAACGTTTTATTTATTGTGATGTGACGTCATACGATGCTCGATCATGGCCGTTCGCGTTTCAGTTTTTGTAATCCACAGATAAAAAAATCTCTAATTTATTTTTCAAAAATAAAATATTTACAATTTATTTTAATGCATAAAACCTATTGTATGATTATTGTGAACCTATATGCTACTATATCTAACATATTATAGGGCTGGCTTTTACCTTGGCCAAAGGCTAAGCATTGCCATACAACGTGGCAATGCCGCCAGTCTCTTGGGTACATTACCAGTCGACAGCGATGCGGATGAATTTTTCGACGCTATATTTTAGTTTTTATATAGTTTTAGTTAAGTTAGTTTTTAATTTTGTTATTTTTGTTAATTAAGTTTTTAAATTCAAATATGAAAAATAATTACATATTATATATTTTATCGTTACAACTGTCAAATAGCCAATTGATGTTGTTCGTTCCTCCCCCAGCCGCTAGCGGAGGTGGTGCGGCACGTGGAGCGCGGGTACCGCATGGAGGCGCCGGAGGGCTGCCCGGCGGGCCCGTACGACGTGATGCGCGCGGCGTGGCACGCCGACCCGGCGGCGCGGCCCACCTTCGCGGCCACGCGCCTCCGCCTCGCCGCCATGCGCGACGCCGCGCACCACGCGCAGCCGCACCCGCATCAGGTAACCAAACTGTGAACTAGACTCCCATTTGAGCAGATCTACATTCATACGACGCTCATTGTAGTAATCATTTCACGCGCAAGCTGGGACACCAATAATAAAACTGAATAAAGAAAGACTAGCCTGCGTGGATTTCGTACTTGCCCCTTGAAACATCAACACCCCCTTCACCTCCTTCTAAGGGTAATTTTGGAAAACTAGTTATTACAATCTTTATTATTTAGATAAGTATTTGTGCCAAGTTCCTAGCCGAACCAACGAGATTTTTCATACGAACGGTATATCCCCTTTTCCAAACAGGGGTTGATTTAAAAAATCGTTCAGTACGTTTCCATTATTTCACTCATAAGATAACTTAGACATCAGTTTGCGCAGTACATGTGGGCTCTAAATCATTTGATGCATAGTTAAAATACAATGAACGTTTAACAAAGTAATTGTAAACTTGTGACCAAATCAAATCGACCTCCAAAAGTAAACCTTAGGACGTTCGCTCGCGTCTGCCCCAGAGAGCGCTGCTCATATTATCTTTCAATACAAACACGCGAGGCGGGCACCCGCCGCGTGCGCACGCTTAACGTAGCGAACGCCCTTATGAGAATACTTTTTTTTTTTCCACCCGTTTGTGACGTCACTCCGTCATTAAGTTCTAACACGAAACATTAATTATTTACAGTGAAGGTCACCGGGCGAACTATCGTGGGACTTCGTGAATTAGTGTAAAATGTACACACGGGATAGGCAAAGTGCTGTGAAGTTGGCGAGATGTATTTTATACATTAATTAATACATACTGTAAGTACTAAATTATTTTAATATGTTTGAAGACACTCCCTCGCTAAGTATAATTGTAATGTAGATTAGATAATGTGTAATTTTGATGTGTTGTACAAGAATGTGTGTCAGATGTTAGGTGTTGGAGGAACTTTTAGTGGAATCACTGTCTTTATCACACAATCAAATAAAAATTTAACAGACCTTGATGTCAATATTTATTCCAGTTATACTGTGTTAGTCGGAAAGGGGCAACTAAGCTGCAAGGATGCTGGGTTAGGTTTATTTCTATGCATAAATAGTTTTATTATACAATCTATATACCCATGTTGTTCAGCGGTAAAGCACAAAGCGCTAGAAGGTGAATGTGAATGGTAGACGATTTAATAATAAAAATTCAAGAAAACGTTTTCAAGAATATTCTTTAAAGAGCTCTTTTCTGAATAGACTTTTGGGTACTCCGTACTAGTGACTAAACAAAACATAATCATGAGTACTCGAAGAAACCTTTCGGCTTACAATCCCTTGCCCAACTAACATTGTATAATATTTAGTTTTAAGCGTAAAATGAACACAACTATAAAGCACAAGTATTTACACAAAACAGTTCCACTAAAAGATCTTTTTTAAATAAATTTTTATTGAAGGCCTAAACTTCAATGTATGCTAACATATTCTCGTAAAGATTCCACCCAATAGAGGTCACGAAGGTTATGTCGGTACTAAGGTACTGTCTAGTCAAAGTATTGTTTGTATCATATTATAGTATTTGCACTTTAATTAATCAAAGGGGACTGATTGCAAACAAAACATGATATAAAACGTACACTACCGGTTGTAAACATATTATTTTATAGAAATCGCTCAAATAATAAAAAAATGAAATTCTTTAAAAAAACGCCACGAGTAAGCAACAACAAGTATTAAAATTTTAGACGTACTTGTGTGTTAGTTTATTTCCTAGAAATTAAGTAAGAGTGGACTGAATGCAATGAGCGTACAATCCAACTCACATTCATGGAGTATTATAATATGTAAATTCAGTGTTGTGTCAAAAATTAATAGCAGCTGTTCGAGTGAGTTATTAATTCGTTACGACGACGTTAGCATCAAAGTCTGATAGTATAATAATCTAAAACAATCAGTGCATTTTGTTAATGTGGTAAAAGTTCAATTGGTTTACACATTGTGTTCTAAACTAAGATACGTTTAGCCATAGTAAGGAGAAGTTGTATAAACCAACTACCAGGTTGTGTGCTATCGTAAAGCTAAGATTACCTCTCGACGGGTACGCGCAAACGTACTCTAAACATAAGTCAGTCTCAAAACTCATTATTTGATTTCTCCCGAAATCATTTAAATCCAAAAGAAATTGTATTCGGCGTTTTTGGCTGGGTACTCCTAAAATCTTTTCATAAACAATTTAATTATACACAAAAGAAACGTTTGCGTCTATAGAGTTATAATTTACGGTAGTTGTAAAGAATTTGTGTAAAACATGACAAATAGTCTGATATATAAGCCATGAATCTCAAGTAAATGCAAGTTTTCTATGTTGTTGTTGTAAACTTGTAAAATTCTTGCGTAAAATTGCTTAATAAATACATGTTCCAAAATGATCTACATGATAATATTAAATAAATGTACATGTACTTATCATTTATGCTAAAGAATTGCAAATATATTATTTTTCTGTATTACAACAAGCTTAGAAAGTAAGATTGAGCATTTTATAAAAATGAGACTTTAAATTCAACTACCACATTTATTAAGTCCTTTTGTTTAATCTTATGCAATACTAGTTGTTAAGTGTTAAATTGTTTTTACCATATATTTATGTTCTATCAGAAATTTTGAGAGAATTAAGTATGTAATGAAGCGATTCAGATGCAAGACATTTGATTTCTGCCAAAGCATAGGAACTTGATTTTTTTGCTGTTTCCATTAAAGTCTTCCTTTTACTAAAAATGTATTAATTTCTTATGGAGACAACATATTAAATTGATTGTACAACTGTTTACTAGTCTTTAAAGAGTAGTAAGGACTGAATTGTTTGCAGTTGTATTTTTATCTGTAATTTATAAAAAATAAGAACTAAGGTATTAAAATCTCAATTGTTTTTGTTTATTACTTGTACTATTATTTTCAACAATGTAAATAGTTATTTTTAACTTTAAGGAATAAATTGTATTATAACAAAGTATAAATACCTAAACATATGTTTTTTAATTGATTTACACTGAAATCCATCAACTGTAAGTGCTAGCTACAGTATCACTGTCATGACTACAGTTATCTAAGTTAATCCTGTAAAGATTTTCCTTCCGTCGGTCTCTCACACGAAGGGCAGACCGACAGTTCTCTCGTTTCTTCTCCCTTAGGTTCACATTTATTACACACGCAATTATCTGATTTGAACCACTGCAATGATGTGTTCTTTTCACTTGAGGTTCTTTGTTCAGCACCCTTTGAACGTTTTTTTGATTTTTTCAACATTCTTATACTGGAACATGTACTACATGTACATAGTGTATCTGTAAGAATAAAGGCAAAAGCAGAAATGAATGAATACCTTCGTCTGAATAAAGGTCCACATCGTCGGCATCGGAGCGTAGATACGATGCATACGAATTTTTTTGCTTTGTATTACTTAATAAAAAAACCGGTCAAGAGCGAGTCGGACTCGCGCACCGAGGGTTCCGTATTGTGAAACGTGAAATGTTTTTAAATTTTCATCGGCGAGGCCTATATTCGTCAGAAAATTTTAACACTGCGGTGCCGCGGTGGAGAATATTGAAGTTTTAGGTCAGCGCCATCTCATGACCTACAGTGGAACTAATGTAATTTTTGTTGATGTATTCGGAAAGGTGTGCTATTTAGAGACTTCGTTTTTTTTCTGTAATCTTTACATAAACTTCTATCGCATAGAATTATTTCAGTTTTTTCTCTATGCAAACTTCGGAGATAAGGGAACGCTATTTTTTTTACATTTTTCATCTAAAGTCGAAAACTATGCGGCCTAAAAATGTTTGAGAATGTGCAAACAGCGCTCTTTCATATGATACCCCACATGCCCTATTAGTTCCACTTCGAATTTTTAAGACCCCTTTGGCATATGTCCCTCGACTAACTATCGGCTATTTTCTCGCTCAAGAAACGTACAATAGATATACATTCTGTGTAAACAAAAAGAGATACATAATATTAATAGTTGAGCGCTGACTGTTCACACTGGCGGCGAGGACTCGCTCCACGCCCGCTGTATACATCGTGAAATTTTAATCACCGTTTTCCTCTTAATTGGTCATTGTACTCATCATTATGAACAACTTTTACTATGGGACCAAACCTGAAATCGTGAAAAAAAAATCAGCTGTTCCCTACATTTATGTTCGCATAACTCGTCAAATTGTAGGGAACAGCTGATATTTTTTTCGCGATTTCAGTTGCTAGTTCTACTCGCTACTCGTTCATCGCCGACGGTAGGACAACTTACAGACCCTGTTGCAAAAAAAAATCTTTCTTATTTGCAAAATAGTTCGGCAAACGTTATCTAAAACTATTCCAAATTTCAAGTTGATAGCATTAGTACTAGTTCTTGAGATATCCAGCTGTGACAGACGAACAGATAGCGAGTCGCACCTTTTTACCATTTTGGTACGGAACCCTAATAATTCTTATACTTACACAGGTTGAAACTGAAAACATGTGACAAATCGAAACGAGAGATTGTACTCATCATTATGAACTTTTACTATGGGATCAAACCTGAAATCGCGAAAAAAAAATCAGCTGTTCCCTACATTATATGACGAGTTATGCGAACATAAATATAGGGAACAGTTGATTTTGTTTGTCTCCCATTTCGATTTGTAGCATGTTTTCAATTTCACCCTCTAGAACTGCGTTTCCAAGATCGGCAAATGCGCGCCGTACGTCAACATTATATGAACAAGACAAACAAATGCCGGCGCTCCAGAACATCGTTTTGCGACTATGTAGAAGCGTACCTTTGCTCGCAACAGTTTCGTCTTCAGAAACACTGTTGACCGACAACGAGTCACTACAACAGTCACACTTCTTTGGTTTGCTCCGTCTATATCCTTTGTCCTCGTCTCGTTTGTTAGGTGCTTTACTGGCATCGTCGTTCGAACACTCGTCAGTCGTCGAACAGAAACTGTAAGTCTTGGCAGTCAATATTGGCTTCAATAGGGACTGCCTCAACAGAGACTTCTTCATAGGTTTAGCATCGACACATTTTGATTCATCTGATTTACATGTTTGTGTTTCGCGACCGTTCGCAGGAGTGCAGCTGCTACCTTCATCTGCATAAGTCGTAATTGATTTGTCTACAGAAGCAATGTTGGCCGCCGGACCACAAGCACAAATTATATTTTTTGATTTATTCCGTTTCTTTTTATGAACCATGCCCCGTTTATTAAGTTTTTTACTACAACAACTGTCGTCTGTAGAGGTATTGTTGCTTTTGGGAGTCAATTTTGGGTCCACTAGGCAGTCTAAACTCATGGGTTTAGCACCGACAGAACAGATGCATGGTTTGGTGCATACTACTACATGATCACACACTGTGTTATTTTCGACGGGCTTTGTGTCTATCTGAACGGTTTTATCTTTGCATGGCGGCGTGAACACGAAGTCGCATTGTCGCAAGCTGGGATAAAAGTACACCAAGTCTGTTGTTGATGTCCAAGCATCATTATGGAACTGTAAATATCACATTTTTACAATAAGATATGCCTTATTTTACTTGATGATTTACTAGATTCAGAGACAAACATTTTACATAGTTTTTTTTTTTTAATCTTAGGTACCTTTAATTGGTATCCAAAATCATGGCTGTTCAATTTATGATTGCAGTCCGTATTATAGGCTAGGTTTAGAAGTTCGTTTCGCTGGCTTGGAGGGTTAAACACACTTTGAGGGCATCTGGATAAGGAACAAGTATGTTTCAGATTATGCAACCTTAGTACTAAACATATTTAAAGGGGTTTATTTTTAAATGATGATTAATGTTTAAAAAGTCACTAATCATTACTTAACTTTAAGCAACGTTTATGAATAAAGGGGAACAAGTTGAACAGTGATTTAAAAAATAATGACTATACTCACGGATTAGAAATGCTTCTGATAAACCAAGTTCCTATATTATTGTTGCATGGTGGTAGGATGTTATAATTAGTGTTAGCAAACATAGGATTAGGCATGGTTGGATATGGATGGAATTGGGTTGCATTGGGTGAACACCATTTGAACGTCGGCATGAAAAAGAACTGCACAGATCCATCT
The DNA here is from genome assembly GCA_945859645.1 of Amphipoea oculea. Classification (NCBI taxonomy): domain Eukaryota; kingdom Metazoa; phylum Arthropoda; class Insecta; order Lepidoptera; family Noctuidae; genus Amphipoea; species Amphipoea oculea. Next base: position 13,186,948 of record OX243876.1, read on the forward strand.
GGTAATGTTACCGAGGTAACTTGTCCTTCGCCCACTATTTCTGGATACATGTTTTGAGTGGCATTTAATGCTATAAAAGTACATTTAATTATTAAGACAAAAACAAGTTAAGTACATTTAGGGCACGTCTACATGGCAAAAAAAAGAATATTACATTCCACCTCTCAAAATACAGTGCTATGTGGTGAATCCTGGGTGATACTATACCTACATAAGAAACACTTCTTTATTTTTGCTGGTCGTTACTGGGAATTACTATTGTATAGTTGGACTTCGCCGTCGAGGTAGACCACGGCGAAGGTGGTGTGACGATCTGATAACGTTTGCAGGGCCAACATGCTTAGAGATCTCAAGGAAGGAAGGAAAAACGAGAGGCTCTTGTCCAGCAGTGGGACACAATATAGTTAAATAAAATAAAAAATGTGGATGCGTGCGTCCCAAATCGCAATCCTCACTCCTTACAAACATTTATACCGTGCGGGAATCAAACCCGCACCCCGTAACTAGCGCAATCACTCATTGCGCCACCCGCTGACTGCATTAAAGTCTCCATGGGTGGCGACACACACTTTAAATGTAGATAATACATAAACGCTCGGCGCGTCTTGAGGAGTCAGTCTCACTACAACATTTCTAACTAGCTTATACCTATCTTTGTGACTATAAAGGTTACTAACGTATACTGTAAGAACTACAAAATGGTCCATTGGAGAAACTGTTTTCACAGAAAGCTTGGTTGCACTGCATGATTGCGATCCAAATGATTCTTCTTTATTTCTTCAACTCATATCTATACTTTTGTAGTTCTGTAATAGCTTTAATGTATGTTTAAATGTATGAATGCTGTCATGTCCATTTGTTAATTAAACATAGTTTTGTGGGCATTTTGTCTGACTTTTAGTGAATGACATATTTATTTTTTTAGACAGTTCGATCATAGATTTATAGATATTATGTCGATGAAATGAGATTTGTGTCTGTAAAGTTTTATTTTAATTACTTAGATCTATGATTTCAGCTTATGCTGTTCAGCTAATCCTATTCAGTTCCGGCTGATCAATTCTGTACCTACAAACATAAAGCATACATATCTAATCGCAGCCAACTCGGACTGAGAAGTCAATAGCTACGAAGTAGTGTTTCTTCACACTAGCGTTTGTCCAGCGTAGGCCTCCGATAAACGTATGCGCAGCGCAGACACGCGGCGTTTCCTCTGCAGTTAATTGAACGCTGCGCATACGTTCATAGAACGCCTATCACGCTGGACAAACGCTAGTGTGAAGGGGCTCTTAGTTATATTAAAATTAATTGTTATTCTATCCATCACTTAAATTAAATCTTTAGGTACCTATCTCAATTATTTTTCGTTGATACTAGTACCCACTTAAAAACATTAAGAGTTCAGTTGAGACCCGAGCGGCCCCTCCCGACCCCGGGCTGTCACCGCTTTCACTCGCCATCGACGTCTCAGTACAGGTTGTACACACGGCGACACATTCACCTATACAATTCCAGTTTTAGCTGACCTCGCATTGTATAGGTTTTTCGTACAATCAAAAGTCAGCTTATACTGGTTATGTTAGATTGGTGTGTAGCCGTGCGAACATAAACTACCATCAAGCTTTTACCTCTTTTTTAAGTTTATTCTTTCACGCTACTTTACCAGGGTCGTAATTCTCTATGACACAATGAACGAATCCGCGCGACATCAACGCGAGATTGGCGGGATTAGATAGGCAAGGAGTTGACGTGATTTCGAAGTAATGAATCGTTAAGTGGTCATAGTGAATTAGGGCCCAACAAAATTAAAGAATAGTTATGTTATTTCACATTTATATTATTTCATAATGTGCGTAACAATAGCAATTCCTTTTTGCTAATAAGATAACTTGCTACGCTTTATAAGCTCGGTTAATTTTTTAATACAAAAATTAAAAATTCACGATATATGTTTCAAATACTACACAGTAGTATTAACTAAGATTATAAAAAAATCTACACTTAAAGTTACAATTAACAGTGTATAAAATATATTAACAACTGAAAACTGCATTTCTAATGTGAAAGTTTACAATGTACTCAGAGTTAGTACGCTGCACACTGATTGCGAAGGGGTCAGTAGGGTGGAACGTAAACGCAACGAGTCTTCGTGCGCTCGCTGGCACAGACTGCCCTAGTACTCCAGCGTAAATCTTGAATTTCAGTAATCCCGAGTCACGTGCATAGAATCTGAAAAGATAAATCATTCTTTAGCAACATAAAAACACGACACAGTTAAGGTGTAAATTGTATAGTGAACAATAACTTTAGTTACCTTATGGGGTATTCTCCATAGGCTTTGGGTCTTTCCATAACAGAAACCCATTTGTCATCATAGCTGAATAGTCCTAAATCTAAATATGGAGATCCACTGTACGACTGCGCACTTATCGGCAACTGTGCTAGGATTCTTTTTGTAGCTTCTGTTCGACCTCCGTAAATGGCTCGCACTATAGTTTGTTTAAATCTTTGTTGCGTCAGCCGGGCGTACAAATTGTTGGATGGCGAACATGTGAATTGGGAATCAGCACATAATCTCGCATTTCTAAAGCAATCGCAATAGTTCTCGAATAGTTGCAACAGTCCTTCTGACGTGTTCTCAAAAACTTCTAGTATCTTGCTTTCGCTTATATTGTAAATAACAAAAAACGAAGACTGGCTGTTGGGTTCTGCTACACGCAATGTCACAACTTCTTCACTGGCATATTTTATGAACAGATGATCCTCGTCTAACAACTGCATCTTCCACATTCTCAAACTCTTGAACATATCAAAATATTTATAAAACTTTCTCAATTCAAGGGGATCTCCCGTTTCGTCACTGATTGTCTTTGCCCTTTTAAAAAGGAAGACAAGTAACCTGTGTTTTAGGCTATTTACTGTTTCTTCATGAAAAGGCCTTTCATTGTGCATTGGCACAAAAACTGAGTTGACAATATAAGGATCATCGTCATAACAAAATCTGCCAATTTTTCTGATTTCTATGAGCATGCCTTCGACTATTTGAAACAAATGTATTGTTTGGTGCTGAACAGATAGAACTGCGAGAACTTCTTTATACAAGTAGATTCCTTGATTGTGCGAGAGGTAAATCTTATCTATTCTGAAATGTTTTGTGTCACAAAGTTTGCCCTGATGCAAGTCCACTAGATGCAGAGAATAATCTTCCAAAGCTGATCTAAAAAAAAATACAAGACATAACTGCCTGATAATTATTTTGTTTGTGAACATAAATAAATCAAAAATATTTGTGTGTGATAAATAAATCAAACCATGGGGCATCACAAAAACAAAACCTGGCCATGTGCAGTTTTAAATGTCTACTTTAATAGAACACAGAGTTACTTGGTAATGGACCTATCAACTAATTAATCACATAAATAGGTGTAAAGATAAGTCTATAAATAAGGGCTGATTTTTCCATTGCCAGATAACTTTTATTCAAGGAATAAAATTGACGTTTGACAGTTTTTGTATGAAATAACTGTCAAAATTTCAAAATTATTCCTTGAATAAAGTTATCAGATGATTGAAAAATCAGCCCTAAGAGAAATATACCTACCTTATAGTCGGAGTAACAGCTTCATTGTTGCTATGAATATGATAAAAATGTGGTCTAAGGTCATCTGGAATGTGTGCTGCTGATCCCACTATCACGTATCTGCCATCCTCGGTGAACAGACTGCACTCTCGGTTCAGCTGCTGGTCATTGAATGGCATGTTACCAGCATTGTTGCGTTCAGATCTTAGCACTTCTCGTTGTTGACACACATTCACAGTGAATTTAGGCTGGTAAACAGACAAGCATTTTTATAAGGTAATTTATTAACATTTTATTAACTCAAAAGTTGAAATAAAATATAGTTGAAATAAAATAAAGAAATAGTAAGTATTAGAATGGATTAATTTTATTGAGAACAATATAAAGGCAATTTCAAATGATATAAGGATTGGATTTGGAAAATCAAAAAATGTAAGTACCTTGAAAAACCTGTAGAAAATGTGTGTTCTTATTCTATGATGTGCATCAGCATCAGCATTGAGTAAGTCTGAAGGATATCCAGCAACAAGGTCTCCAGCAGCGGCGGCGCCTCGGTACTCGTAGATCTACAAACAAAACATTGCAATAATGCAATACCATACAATCCATGCTATTTTCTATTTGTGTAATAGTTCATACCTCTAAGGACGTTTGATCAGCGGAAAATGCAATGAAATGCTTTCCATCAGGACTAAATTTCCTCAAGAAGCAAGGGGGTTTTTCTACATTGACTATAGTCAAATTTGGAAAAACATTCTGATAAAACTCTCGAACAACATGGAAGTGGGAGCCAGGTTTTCGAGAGCCATATATTTCTCTGTCCATAAGCCGCATGACTATGTTTTGGGGCTTGATTTTGCGCGGCACAATCCTCTCTGTGCAGAAAAACTCATCTTCTTTCAGAGCACCGGGTGGAAGATCCTCGTAATAAATATTTTTAGATTGACTGGTGGAAGCCATGATGCATTTATAAAACTCTACTACTTCTTTGGCTTGCTAGAAAAAGCATTTTCTGATTATCCGAAAGTAATTATTAAGGCGGCGCTAACATTAAACAACAAATGAAATTACAAAAAGTTACGAAAAGCTGTTTGTTGACTGATTGATTGACTTGACACGAGTTGACATTGATTTTGATAATTTGCCAATTTTGACATATCACATTGCTTGACAGAATCGGCCGTTCTCGCCGTTCTGAAACAAAGGCCAATTGGTATCCTCCATTGTAGCTCTTAACGTGGTTTTTCAATTAATCAGGAGCAATAAAAAAAAAAGCTATTGCTTTTTCAAGAGAAATTAGTTTCGTTCAAGGGCATCCCCCAACACCATATTTTTTTTTATTTTGACTTTACACGACGCGCGACGTCTCGACGGGTGTGTTCAATTATTGCGCTTGCTCACACTCAACGACGAACGAAGGACCGTCTGGCCATAGTGTAAGTAATTATATGATATATTATATCATACATGTGTCTGCCGGTTAATGTGGTTCAACTAGGTGTTATATAACTACCTGCACCGAATCGCATAACGTACCTGCACCGAATCGGACGGGAGGAGACGCCGTCGTGCCACGACTGTGGCGCGGCGGGGGACACGGCGCAGCACACCCTCGAGGTGTGCCCGTCGTGGTCCGAGCCGCGCCGCAGTCTCATCGCGGTGATCGGACCGGACCTATCACTCCCCGGCTTGGTTAACGCCATGCTGAGGGATGAGAGGTCCTGGGCGGCAGTCGCCTCGTTCTGCGAACACGTCATGTCCCAGAAGGAGGCGGCGGAGCGCGCGCGGGAGGAAGATCCTCACGCGGCGTTGCTCCGAAGGCGGAGGAGGGGTCGAAGAAGACGTCAGTTTGACAGTCATCTCCGACTCCTCCCAGATGGAGGCCAGCAGGCAACTGGTGCGGGGGCACCTTTGCCTGTATTGCACAGGCCCCCATCAGTGTTGGACGGGAATGGCCAGGTGCTCCCGGCTATTCCCGTAGCCCCCCAGCATGGGGGGCATGCGGGGCCCGCCAGGTAGGCGGGCATGCGCCGGGAGGGTTGTGGAAGTAAAGGCTGAGCCGGTTTCCCATGGCCCTCCCATCACGGTGATGTGGGGACACCGCTGAGTTTTAGTGGGTATACTGTCGGTGTGTAATTCCGACAGGAGTCCCACATACCCCGTCTCGTCCCCCACGAGCGGGGATGCATAACGCATTTCTCAGCGAAAAAAAAAAAAAAAAAAAAAAAAAAAGGTGTTATATAACTACGTAGACAGAAGAAAACTCTGTCTACGGTTAAACTACCTTCATGACAAAGTGCGTTCCAATCGTTGTCGTGCTAAATAATTGAACGCACCTTGGAGACTGTGCGCTTTTGTTATGATGTCATTTGTCAATGTCACGATTGAAGAATTTGACAATGACTTACTGACAAGTGACAACGACAAGTCGCATTGAAAGCAATCAATTATTGAAATTACATAGGTTATGTTGTTATATCACGGTGCTTATCTTTTCACTTAATTTAAAAAATGTTGGAAAATCTAAATGCCCGTCTATGTTCTATGCGCAATTCATTTGCCGCTTTAAGCAAACGTAAATCATTTAAATATGGTTTGCCTTTCATATTATTCATGGTTGGAGGATCTTTCGGTTTGCGAGAATGGACACAAATCAGGTGATTTTTATGTTCCATGAATACTGCTTACAAGGTTCTCTATTATCGTATCATTAATGTGTAACATGGGATACCTTTCCGTAACTCTTCAACGGGCGGCATTACACGAACACTCGCACCCCTCGCAGCTGTATAATGCATGTATAGGGAACAGTAGTTCCTGCGCTAAATACCTGAAAAAACATAATAAATGTATATACCTTTATGATTACCATTCAAATGTGACTAGCTCAAGTCCAATTTGGTTGGCATAATAGAGAAGGGAAAAGTAGGGATATGATAATGAAATACTTTATCTTATGCACTAAGAACAAGAAAACCTTAAAACTTTAAGAACTTGATTAAGCTTTAATTATTCAATACAGAACCCCTTTAGTACAGTCCCTATAGGCTATATTACTGATTGAAAATGAGCCCTTAGATACATAAAGATAACTGAAATGAATGATAAGAGAACATACTCATGCTACACTATGCATAAACTTACATAAATATTGATATACCTAGTTATGTTAATCATTGTTGAGGTCTTGGGTTTGATTCCCAGGTTTGGGCAGTTTTATTGGGTGTTTTCTGGAATTTCATAGTAGTAGCCTGGAGTCTTAGATTTATCGCCGGTTGATGGTAGGCTTGCCCTCTATTACATGGGACTTAAACATAACTGGCGAAATATGGGTGTACTGTAGGTACACCTCTGCCAAACCTATCAGGGAAACAAGGTGTGATGTTATGTATTATCTATTATTATTATTATGTATTTATTTCGGATAACAGAGATCCATTGGGTTAGTAACAATAATCTTAACCTATGTTAGTACTTAACTAATAACACCGACAATTACATATTACATTTATATTGTTAGTATGAACCTAAAAACTATGTTAGTACCTAATAACTAAGAGAGACTTAGTCCTCTGGGTGAGGCTCCACACCAGTGGGCTGTCTAACTTATTGCCTATTACCCTCAGGATGCTGTTACTGCTCCCACGCAATCTGCTTAGCAGTGAGGCTGTCTTCTTGCGCCAGGTGGCATCAAAGCCGTCTGTGCGCGACTCTGCGAACATGGTTGACGCACTACAGAAACGTGGCAGACGTAACAGCGCCCTGAAGGCATTGTTAAACTGGATGCGCAGGGAATTGTAAGCCCTTTGGGTATATCTGAACCACAGGCTCGCTGAGTACAGGGATGTGCAATACGCTTTGAATAAAGTTTTTGTATTTCTATCGCTTTCCATCAGGCGTGATCGAGGTCAAGAGTGCGCCCATTTAGCAATAAAAAAAAAAAAAGTTACTTTGACTGCGTCTGTACATCGAGCGAACCTGCGGGCCAGCATGTTCGCCCGGACTGACAATGCCCTGCGCTCCCAATAATAATACCACAGACAGACTCATATAAACTGATGACATATAAGACAATATTAGTTTCTCTTATCTGTAAATACTTGACTTTCCATTAAAACTTACAGAGGTAAATACCTGTTATCTCTGAAGATACAAGTACTTTAGTGTGGGTAAACCCATGAAGTAGAGATGAGGCTACCAATATAAAATAATGTCATGAAAGGGTAGGCAGAAACATGTAGATTTTTTGCTATTTATGTTTAAGTCCCATGAAATATGGGACAAGTGTATTAATATTATGTTCTAACTCTTGCTTTCAGATATCAATTCTCTAAAGTAAAAGGCGTCAGTAAGGCAGAGGCAGAAAAAATGGGCCTTAACAGAGAGAAAGAAGTTTCTTTAGAACAAACTTATGAAGAAATACAAAAACTTGACATAGACAATTGGGAAAACAAACGAGGGCCTAGGCCATGGGAGACAGTTGAACAAAAATAGTGAACAGAATGCACTCTATACCATAAACCATAAGTGTTGGTTGTATTATTGTTGTAAATATTGTTAACTTTAGTTTAATTAAAATTATTGTTTTTGTTGCAAAATATGTAGTTAATTATTACAATAATAATTGTAATTTCCTATTATAATAAGTTTTTATTTATGAATGGGATGGGATGTTTATTGTTTGTTTGTATATACTTTTGTAACCATAGCTCACAGATTAGTTTCAACCAGTAAAGTACCTAATTCATAATATTATTCTTCAAATAAGTAGGTACCGGTAAAATGAGGCTACTTTGCTCCGTGAAGTTAAATATGCACCAAATCTCTAAAACTGCAAGGAAATTGAAATATTTTTAAACGCATCCGATAAATAATAAAATATAAATAGAATAGTTCCTTTAATTTGTTCAAACCATATTAATAAGACGAGAAATAAAAAAATTGCTTCCTTATTATTATTTTTGAAGATTAGTAACAGCTGAGGCTGTTAACTTTGCCACTGTCTCAAAAATGTTCCTGTTTTAGTACAAGTTAAATGTAGGAGCAATGTTTCTGAAAGGGTGGGTAACATTGCTCCATTATTAAAATAAAAAAAATGAATGAAAATCAAAGTAAACAACTATTTTTGTCATTGAAATATTAGAGCCAGAATGTTATATAAGTTGTGGAAATATTGTCAAAAGCCATAACAAAGAAGCATTTTACGTCAGTCACACTTTTCAAAATTTGGAGCAAAAAACGGGGCAAAGTAGCCTCATTTTACGGTACTTAATTAGTATTAGTAGGAATTTTGTGTACTTATGTATTAGTACAATACACTATGAGTTATCAACTAGGTAATCAGAATGACTGTAATTAGTTAAGTAGGTACATAGACCAGCCGCGCAATGACGCGTTATTATAATTAATAATAAACAGATGACTCTATTGCACACAACACAACGAGAAAATACATGATAAAAACTTATAAACAGAATAACGGAAAATCGCACAAAAACAAACGCCCTCATATAACATTTCTGAGAACAATTTATTTTGCAAACAGATAAATATCTTCCACAATTCAGAAACTTGGCACATAACCAGAATCGAACTCGGGAATCGCGTTGTTTCCCAACTCGGTAAAAAACAAAGGTTTTATATAGCCTTGCTCAGTGCCATTCGGTTTTAAAGCGTGATAATAATAGTATCCAATTGTTCCGCGTAAGTATATTATATGCTAGAAGTAGGTACGGCGTAGGTGCCTACGCATTGAAGTCGGTACAAACACGTGCGACCTCGAGCGGTCGCGGAAAGTCGGAGAAATCTAATAAAACTGTTTTCGTTTTCTGTAGGTAATAGTTTAGACATAGTCTTAGTGTACCTAATAGGTAGGTACAGTCAACCGCATATCCACGGTAAGATGTCGACATTGACAACCCCTTTATTCGCGGCAGTAAGTGAGATTTTCGTTGTTTTCGACCTGAAGTTCTGATACGCGGTAGTCTAAACAAAAATACTCCAGCAACAGTTTCGTCATTTCGTGCACCAGCATTCGCGATAATCGCGATACAGCGATAAACATTGTTACCTATATTTTATAGAGCGTAAAATGAAGGCAATTTTATATTTACGACTTTATGTAGGTAAGTTCCTAATATTACACGACTGAAACATGTTACAGTTATCTAGAACTGTAACATGTTTCAGTCGTGTAATCGTGTTAACGACCGAAAAGTCAAAACGGATTCTAGTTTCAGTTTTATATTTTTAGATATATTTACTTACACTCAGCGAGTTCAGCGACACCCTCTGGTATTCAGGCAATGAATCAAGATAAAGTATGATCATCATTTTATTTTATCCTGAATAGGGAAATACCAATTTGTTTTACTTTTACAGATGGATAGGTAGGTACAAAAAGCATAATTAGGGACTATGTATTAAACAGACACCAACAAAGACACTGACTTTAGACTCATTAGTGTCACATGAACATCCATCAATGTACATAATATCACGCCTGTGTAAATTACCCCGAGCGGTAACCATGGTAGGTAGAGGTATAGCTCAACCATTGACTACATCTTGCTATCTGTATCTATGCTATACATATGTATGTAAGTACTTGCTTCCGTTTCCGCGTGGTTTGTCGGTAAAAATATGTCCTGTCCTTCCCCAGGGTTCTAAGTATCCCCATACCACATTTCATCAAAATCGGTCCAGCCGTTTCGGAGCTTAGCCGGAACAAACAGACAGACATACGTAATACGTTTTAAAAATTGTTTTTTTGTTACCTATACTATAAGTAAGTGCTGTAGGTACCTTATAATATCTATAACTTCATAATATAAGCATTTAGTAAAAAGCTGCTATTTTGACATTACAAACAGACACTTCAATTTTATTTATTTGTTTGTTTAGATAATACAAGCAAGAAATTCATGTATGTACCTAGCTTGGTGAACTGATAATTACTATTACAAGATAATAAATAGATCGTATGATCGGACCATATCGTATCTTGGTGGCCGATAGTTAACAAGTGACATTATATCTTTAAACGACACAAGCAAGTGCCTTTTTTTATTTATCATTCAAATTCCTATTGTTTGACAATTATTGTGACTTGTGAACAATAGCGGTAAGTAGGTACATCTGTCGCAACTCGCAGTCACAGTAAACATATATTTACTGTGTCGCAGTCATTCGTTTCTAGACTAACGTCGAAATACCTACCAAACGTATGTTGTCTTATCAGATAAAAATAGGTACTATATTCTTGTTTTGCTTGTGTAGGTAGGAATTTATGATAGGTAATGACCGGAGCGACTGACCGGCACACTGACACCGACTGTTATTCCTTTTCATTAGTCTCGCTCGCTACATACCTATTCCTATCTATAAACTTTAATGCGCAATTAAACAATAGTATCGGTACAATAATTTAAAAACAAACATGAATGTATTGTTTTCGTTTATAAATTTTACAAACCTATAAGGTACAAACACGTGAATTGTGGTTATGGGCCGGCCCAATCCGCGAAATCCCCCCATACCACCTACTTTAAGTTAGGTATAACTAAATAAATAAATTAAACAAATCAGCGTGTGTTGTGATGTTGTCCCACTGCAGGGGAAAAGGCACCCTTTCCTCTTTTCACTCAACACGATCCTGCGCCAATGGACCAATCCCGTCTGTATCTAGGTTTCAAACTCGTCCCGCCATTTACGCCGGTCCCGAGTCCATCAACTACCATGAATATTTTAAATTCAGGGTAGTAAGGACATCGATGCGCAAACTGTAGCCAATAATTCAGCACATGGTTCTAAACACCCTAGCGTAACCATTTTTCGTCAGTTAGGTATCCAAAAAAAATCTGCCGTTTCATAGAAAAGTGATACAGGCTACGCGGCCAAAATGCATGAAATAGCATTTTTTTTTTAAATAACCTTAGTACCTACGCAAAATTTCAATACAGGGGGGTCCATCGAATCATATAGTTTGGTAGGTACTGCTACTGAATCCATGGTAAGATGGTAACAGTGCGCGCCCATTAATATGTAGCCACATATATTTCATCACGGTAACTGATATTGGACATTCCTGTGGTAACTAGGCATCATCAGCTGACTGCTACTAAATTTTTACTCTCATGACTTCATGAGTGAAGTACCCTGCTGTAGGGGCTGTAGGCTGCGTTTATTGATGGTAGGTCAATTCATAGGTCTGCTGGTGCTCCAGACAGACTGCCGATGCCGCAGGTACACTTATCTAGACTAACATAATATTAGTATGTAGGTATAGGTACTGGTATAGTTACCCGCAGCCTAATTGCGGAACGCCAAATCGTCAAATGATTCTGATCAGTTGGCTTCATTTCTATTCACAATTGGCTTCATTTTACGATTTTCGAATTGCGAAACTCTAGTTTATTATGAAACCAATTATGAACGTTAAGGCCCCGCGCAGAAACTAGAGTTTCGCAATTCGAAAATCGTAAAATGAAGCCAATTGTGATAGAAATGAAGCCAACTGATCAGAATCATTTGACGATTTGGCGTTCCGCAATTATGCTGCTGGACTTACCCGCACATGTACGTAGGTACCTAAATATAACTTATGTACTTACAAACATCCAGCAATTGATATAAATCGATGTCAGCAACAGACAACAAAGGATGAGGTAAACCTATATAGATAACTACATAAAAACATCAGCATCCGAAATGCGTCGATACACGGGCATGGAATAAGAAATCTTGAAACCAGCGCGCAGCGGTGCAATTTAGCAAAAAAATTATTCGAACATAATAAGCAATGGATTAACAATATCCTTCAAAATGATTCAGATTATGATTGATAGTGTGTTACTGCAGACTGATAGATTGCGAAACTACAATGTTAATAATGATTGAAATGAACGTTAGGAGATGATTCTATTTATTTTATGTTAGAGAGGGTTTGGTTTCCGCACACAGTCCTTCGGGTTAAATCGAGTGGGCCACTAATAGGAGGGCATTAAACGGATGTGACCTAATGAAACACGTTACCTATTATACCCTCTGTTTGGGCTACGCCACGTCGGATCGGATGACAAGGGTATATTGCATGATTATTTCACAATAATTTCAATTTACGTAGGCAACCCTATACCGATGACTCATACCATACATTAAATACCTATTTCCACAGAATAAACTATTTAGCGCTATAAATAAGCCTTGTTGTATTAGCGCATATTTTTTTAATATTACTTATAGGTACCTATCTGTAAATGAGGATGATGCAATTAAACTTGCTAACAGGATCTTGAGGAGACCAAAGATACACAATTAAACCTTGGGTACCTACCTACCCAATGAACTTAGCAGAGGTCGCAACACTGAAACCCCTTTCGAATCAACGACCGGTATTATTTTTATTTTTTTATAAATAAACCACACGTATACTTATAAACAAAGGGAAAGCTGGGTTTCTAAGTAGGAAGACTATTGTTCTATAATACAGTACCTACTTAGGTACATACTTTATACACACCTAGGTACAATTTATTAAATAGGCCTGCCTACCTACCTACTTACAAAATTCATATTTTTAGCTAATTAGGTACCTACGCTTATTTCATGATCTTAACCGAGGTCATTTGACTTTAGTTTACAACATTTAATCTAGTTTATTTAAATTAGGCAAGTCTTAAGTCCTACTAAGTAGTTAAAATATAAATAAATAAGGTTTTGCGTCGAAACTGCTTTTATTGATCGCTATGATTCCTTGAATTGGCTTTGTTTGTTTTGTTGGGCTTCCTCTCATTCCCCAGACCAAACAGTTTGCGTCACAAAGGAAAGAAGCTACGCATGCGTTCTAGAACATTGTTGCTATCTTTATCGTTCCCACTATGTTAAAAAGAGAAAAGTTTAGCTTCGGCTATCCTCGACGGTCTCGCGGCACTTCGGCAGTCATTGATTTTTCACGAGACCGTGTCTATATAAAGGGGACGTCAGTTCTCGAAGCGCATTTCAAAACGAGAAATTGAAAAAGGAATTCACAAGCGCGTGACTTTTTAGAGTTGTTCGTCAGAGAAATAACAGTATTTTATTGAAATTTTGTGTAATATAAGACTAAATTCTAGTGATTAATCGGTAAGTGTTAATTTTCTTTTATTCAAGTTGTGTTTTTGCTATATATTTTATGCAGTATTTTAGCACCGTCTCGGTCTCGGGTAAGCGAATAAGTGAACTGCGCAGTTTTGATTATTGATCGTGCGTGCGCCATTTTGGATAACAGTCTTCAGATTTTGCATGATCTTTGTACAAAGAAGTGTTTTTGTTCTGAACATAATGTTCTATAAATAAATTCAAGTATTAATTCTCAATAAAAAAACCGTTAACAATGTAATGCTCAATTTCTAAAGCTATTGTTTAATGTAACAATAAATTTATCTCTACCAGTTAAAGTTTAAACCATCGTCTACCAAGTTTTCACCAAACAAAACCCTATTATTTCTTCTCCTATTTACCTACTGTTTTCACCGATCTAAACCTACATAAGTAAAGGTAACTATTGACGAGGAAGCGTGTTATTGTGTGTAATAGCATAAATTTCACTTTTTCACTGTGCAGGTAATAACTAGGTGGCCATGTCAGTAGGTCACCCCAGTTTATTATATCCGTGACCTACTTATTGCATTGTTCGCGGCCATATTATAATATTATTATTTACCGTCTGCGTAGTAGGTACCTACATAAATGCTGCGGAAACGCCCAAATTACCATGTTTTTCTGATTTGACCAGCCTTAGTGTAAAATTTTATTAGAAAGTACCTAAATACAACCTATCTATGTGCATATAATAGTTTTACTTATCCCAAGCTTCTGTTCAGACTTTTTCAAACATAGGTTACAAACATTGCAGTAGAGTCGAACGAAACCTGCAACTCGAGTCATAATAGATAGCGTGATATTTTGTCATCACGAACACGTATGTAGCTAGTCATAAATACGGTGACGGTGACTCATCGTTTCCAACTAGGTATTAATGAGTAGTGATGGATGACACTTTGAAATTATTGTGTTAATAGTTATTTTACTTCTATTACAGGACAATATGCAGATCTTCGTGAAGACTTTGACGGGGAAAACCATCACTTTGGAGGTGGAACCCTCTGATACCATTGAAAACGTGAAAGCTAAGATTCAAGACAAGGAAGGCATTCCTCCTGACCAACAGAGATTGATCTTCGCCGGAAAGCAACTGGAAGATGGACGCACACTATCCGACTACAATATCCAGAAGGAATCTACTCTTCATCTGGTGCTGCGTCTCAGAGGTGGTATGCAGATTTTCGTTAAAACATTGACTGGAAAAACCATCACATTGGAAGTTGAGCCATCTGACACCATTGAAAATGTCAAGGCCAAGATCCAAGATAAGGAGGGTATCCCCCCAGACCAGCAGCGTTTGATCTTTGCTGGCAAACAGCTTGAAGATGGGCGTACCTTATCAGACTACAACATCCAGAAAGAATCTACGCTCCACTTAGTATTGCGTCTGCGTGGTGGAATGCAAATCTTTGTTAAAACATTGACTGGTAAAACAATAACTTTAGAAGTTGAGGCATCTGACACCATTGAGAATGTTAAAGCTAAAATTCAAGACAAGGAAGGCATTCCACCTGACCAACAGCGACTGATCTTCGCCGGTAAACAGCTGGAAGATGGCCGCACGCTTTCCGATTACAACATTCAAAAAGAGTCCACACTTCACTTGGTGCTGCGTCTTCGCGGTGGTATGCAAATCTTCGTCAAGACCTTAACTGGTAAGACCATCACACTAGAAGTTGAACCTTCTGACACAATTGAAAATGTCAAAGCCAAAATCCAGGACAAAGAAGGAATTCCTCCAGACCAACAACGACTGATTTTCGCTGGTAAGCAGCTAGAAGATGGCCGCACGCTTTCCGATTACAACATTCAGAAAGAGTCCACTCTGCATTTGGTACTTCGTCTGCGTGGTGGTATGCAAATCTTTGTCAAGACTTTGACTGGAAAGACCATTACACTAGAGGTCGAACCCTCTGACACAATAGAAAATGTTAAAGCTAAAATACAAGACAAGGAGGGAATACCACCAGACCAGCAGAGATTGATCTTCGCCGGCAAACAGTTAGAAGATGGACGTACACTGTCGGACTATAATATCCAGAAAGAGTCCACTCTTCACTTAGTACTGCGTCTGCGTGGTGGTATGCAGATCTTTGTCAAGACCCTGACTGGCAAGACCATAACTCTGGAGGTTGAGGCTTCTGACACAATCGAAAATGTCAAAGCAAAAATCCAAGATAAGGAAGGAATCCCACCAGACCAGCAGAGATTGATCTTTGCCGGCAAACAGTTGGAAGATGGCCGCACACTATCGGACTACAATATCCAGAAGGAGTCCACTCTGCATTTGGTACTTCGTCTGCGTGGTGGTATGCAAATCTTCGTCAAGACCCTGACTGGCAAGACCATTACTCTAGAAGTCGAGGCTTCCGACACAATCGAAAATGTCAAAGCGAAAATCCAAGACAAGGAAGGGATTCCACCAGACCAGCAGAGATTGATCTTCGCCGGGAAACAGTTGGAAGATGGACGTACACTGTCGGACTACAACATCCAGAAAGAGTCCACTCTTCACTTAGTACTGCGTCTGCGTGGTGGTATGCAAATCTTCGTCAAGACGCTGACTGGCAAGACCATTACTCTGGAGGTTGAGGCTTCCGACACAATAGAAAACGTTAAAGCTAAAATACAAGACAAGGAGGGAATACCACCAGACCAGCAGAGATTGATCTTCGCCGGCAAACAGTTAGAAGATGGACGTACACTGTCGGACTATAATATCCAGAAAGAGTCCACTCTTCACTTAGTACTGCGTCTGCGTGGTGGTATGCAGATCTTTGTCAAGACCCTGACTGGCAAGACCATTACTCTGGAGGTTGAGGCTTCCGACACAATAGAAAATGTTAAAGCTAAAATACAAGACAAGGAGGGAATACCACCAGACCAGCAGAGATTGATCTTCGCCGGCAAACAGTTAGAAGATGGACGTACACTGTCGGACTATAATATCCAGAAAGAGTCCACTCTTCACTTAGTACTGCGTCTGCGTGGTGGTATGCAGATCTTTGTCAAGACCCTGACTGGCAAGACCATTACTCTGGAGGTTGAGGCTTCCGACACAATAGAAAATGTTAAAGCTAAAATACAAGACAAGGAGGGAATACCACCAGACCAGCAGAGATTGATCTTCGCCGGCAAACAGTTAGAAGATGGACGTACACTGTCGGACTATAATATCCAGAAAGAGTCCACTCTTCACTTAGTACTGCGTCTGCGTGGTGGTATGCAGATCTTTGTCAAGACCCTGACTGGCAAGACCATTACTCTGGAGGTTGAGGCTTCCGACACAATCGAAAATGTCAAAGCGAAAATCCAAGACAAAGAAGGGATTCCACCAGATCAGCAGAGATTGATCTTTGCCGGCAAACAGTTGGAAGATGGCCGCACACTATCGGACTACAACATCCAGAAAGAGTCCACTCTTCACTTAGTTCTGCGTCTGCGTGGTGGTATGCAAATCTTCGTCAAGACGCTGACTGGCAAAACCATTACTCTGGAGGTTGAGGCTTCCGACACAATCGAAAATGTCAAAGCAAAAATCCAAGACAAAGAAGGGATTCCACCAGACCAGCAGAGATTGATCTTTGCCGGCAAACAGTTGGAAGATGGCCGCACACTATCGGACTACAATATCCAAAAGGAATCTACGCTGCATTTGGTACTGCGTCTGCGTGGTGGTATGCAAATCTTCGTCAAGACGCTGACTGGCAAGACCATTACTCTGGAGGTTGAAGCTTCCGACACAATCGAAAATGTCAAAGCCAAAATCCAAGACAAAGAAGGAATTCCCCCAGACCAGCAGAGATTGATCTTCGCCGGCAAACAATTGGAAGATGGGCGTACGCTGTCAGACTACAATATCCAAAAGGAATCTACTCTTCATTTGGTCCTACGTCTGCGTGGTGGTATGCAAATCTTCGTGAAGACCTTGACTGGCAAGACCATTACTCTGGAGGTTGAGGCTTCAGACACAATCGAAAATGTCAAAGCGAAAATTCAGGACAAAGAGGGAATTCCACCAGACCAGCAGAGGTTGATCTTCGCCGGCAAACAGTTGGAAGATGGCCGCACACTGTCGGACTACAATATCCAAAAAGAATCTACGCTGCATTTAGTTCTGCGTCTGCGTGGTGGTATGCAAATCTTCGTCAAGACACTGACTGGCAAAACCATCACACTAGAGGTCGAAGCATCTGACACAATCGAAAATGTCAAAGCGAAAATTCAGGACAAAGAGGGAATTCCACCAGACCAGCAGAGGTTGATCTTCGCCGGCAAACAGTTGGAAGATGGCCGCACACTATCGGACTACAATATCCAAAAGGAATCTACGCTGCATTTAGTATTAAGGTTGAGAGGTGGAATTTAAAAAAAAAAAAACTTCTGAAATAAAATATCATTCTAAATGCACTTATTTATTTTATTATGTACCTATAAACACACGTGACACAGTCAGACGCCTTCCCCAATCTCATCTCTTGGTAACATTCACATCTTACGGCTGTGCTAGGCAGGCGGGTTATCGTTATTCCGTTTATCCACCCTGAGGTGGATACTACTTTGAAAGGCATGTCCGAGAATCCACCCTAGCCCTAGTTGGATAAACGGAATAACCGGGCTAGACTTGACAAAAGCGCAAACTTCTAAAATGAGACAAGCTTACAGGAACTTTAGTAGGCTAACGGGCCATTTATTTATCCTCCTACTGGAACGCCATACAGCAATTACACCAACAGAGCAAAAAAATACATCATGTGCTGTTTGCCATCAAGCCAGTGTACGTTACCCCAGCAAGAAAGTGTCTCCTAGAGTTATAGGAGTAGAACGTATAATGTGTGCCTTATCTGCTGTAAATGTGCCCCAACATAAAAAATGTGTGCCCCCTGTCGTTTTAGAAAAAAACGGAAAAACGATTCTTGCTGGGGTAACGCGTTTTTCTAGCAGGAAAATTCTACACGAATGATCGGAGAGAGAAAAATTGTGCATGGCCACAGAGCTTATATGTGTGCCAAAATGTGCCCCCAAAAATAAAATCTGTGCCCCTTCAGGTTTTCGAGATATCGCATTTCCTGCTGGAGTAACGTTTTGATGAATCGTATATCTCTACAACCATTGCATGTGCCCCTGTAGAATAAACATACACGAGTAGCTCTTAATGTGTGCCCCTTAGTGCCCCAATTAGATTTAAGAAAATATTTATAGTTTTCAAGTTATCGCGGTTTTATGAAAACCCGAAAAAACATGTACGTTTGCCTGGCTAGGCCCCCCGGAATTTGCGATTTAGGTATACACCAATGCAATGTACTCGCCTCTAGGAGTATATGTACCGCTTTCTTTTTCAATGTACCTCTGTACTTTTGAAGAAATATGCAAAAAAAGGGGGCCGTGCCAGCCAAACGTTTTCAGCACGGCCCTCGTGTAACTTGAAAAATATATAGCGTATTAAAAAGTTTCATAAACTCAAGGAATGTACTTTATTAACACGTTCTATGTACCGTAACAGATATTGTGAATTCGTAATAACAAATAATATATAGACGTGAATAGGGGGCCGTGCTGAAAAAAAAAGAAATGAGAAAATATCTAAAAAAGACAAAACAACCTTAGCCAAAAACTATATAAAAGTAATTCATGTTTGGCAAGTAACATATGTACCGCATTGGTTTCTCATACAACTTGCTGAATTAAAAAAAATAAACCAATTTTAGTTTATTCAGCACGGCCCTCTATAGTTGCCTATATCTTTTTAAATATGACATGTTTGTTTACAAAATTCGACTTCCTGAATTATGTATAGGAGTACATTCGTTCCAAATAAATTGCGATTATGGTGTATTAGTATTTTAAAAGATAAATTGGATCAAAAATATCCTAACATGCAACTGATGGGGTGACCATGATTCCACGTGAGAATGGATAAAAAAACTTCTGAGTAAATCTTTAATAAAATAAAAAAATCAAAAATATCGTAATCTGTATTAACTATTAACGATAACTATAATAGTAGTAAGTAGTAGGTCGCAAATCGAACAAAACAACAAGTGTCGTTAAGACTAAATAGCTCAAAAGGCTTAAAAAAAATCACATATATATTTCCAATAAATCACACGGATTGATGTACGGTACATTACAATAAAATTACAGTTTCGGTACATTTCACAGATTAGTTACGTTTACCTATGGAATAATCGCAGAAAA
Organism: Amphipoea oculea; assembly: GCA_945859645.1. Lineage (NCBI taxonomy): Eukaryota > Metazoa > Arthropoda > Insecta > Lepidoptera > Noctuidae > Amphipoea > Amphipoea oculea. The sequence continues at coordinate 13,206,869 of OX243876.1, forward strand.
ACTATGTGTCACAAACACTACAATTCTTTTACCGATTGTGGTATAGTAATTTTATTTTAGGTGCATCGTCCTCACATATTATTATATAGATGTAAAAAAATTAACCTTAAAAACTTTAAGAGGTGCTTTAGACCATCGAACTGAACAACTTTCACTATGGGACCAACTCTGAAATCACGAAAAAAAAATGAGCTGTTTCATACATTTTGGCCGAGTAGGTATTGAACTTTTGTATGAAACAGCTGATTTTTTTTTCGTGATTTCGGAGTTGGTCCCATAGTGAAAGTTGTTCAGTTCGATGGTCTAAAGCACCTCTTAAAGTTTTTAAGGTTAATTTTTTTACACCTTATATAATTAATGTACCCATGCAAAATATTGTAGGTACCTAAAACCCCTCATGAGCAAGTCACCAGATTCTCAACTCACCAGATTCTCAACTAACCAGATTCGCAGCTCACCAGATTCGCAACTCACCAAATGTACAATGATACACAAAATAACAGAATAGGTACTTTATTCACCAAAAAAAATAACAAGAGTAAATTATTGAAACAAAACCAAAATAATACGGATATGTCACTTGGATCCTTTCATTCGAGCACCAACATGCGAAAGGTCTAGGATTTTTCAAACATAACATGATTGAGTACCTATTGTAACTCAAAGTAGGTAGCTAGATGCGTCATACAATCACTTACACTAATTTTTACTATTTATGCAATCTGAAATAATGCTCTTAATTCTTTCATCTTTTTGTAATAACTTAAAACTTCTTTTGTTTTCCTTAAAATGCAAAGCGATTTTTTTAATTTTGATATCTTGGACATTTGCTTCTTTTTTCAAAATTAAAATACATTTAAACAGTGATGGTTTAGTTGTTATTTTTGTGTTTAAGCGTCTATGCCACCCTTCGATGGCGTTAGTGGTGCTATTCTTTTCTCCATAACAACTAAAAACATCACTGGTTGCTTTTATGATTCATTGATTATCAAAATAGTTCTTGAATTTCGCAAAAGATTCATTTTGTGGTGCTATTTCACAAATGCCCAGATATGCTTCAGGAATTATTATTGGTGCTATTAAGGGTAATAAAGTGCAAAGTTCCTTTTTTTTTACCTTCGGGAGTGTTGCTCAAACCAATTTTTTGCTCATTCTCCAATTAGCATTCTGAAAATGATAGTAACATCTCTAAACTAATGCATCAGAAAACACTTCTTTCACCGCTTGCATCGCTGCAATTTCATAGTCACAGTTGTATGTTTTTATGTTCATGCCCAATTGTTCCTTTAGTACCCGAAAAAAACGATTGTATGTTTTTTTGGCATTAGTCAGGAATAAATGCGTAAACAAGAGTCACAAAACCAACTGCATCTTCATTGTCTGATAAGTCCGCATGTAGTGTGTAAATTTGATAGAACGGCTTAGGTGCCGTTCTGAAAGTGCTATCCTCGTAGCATGTAATAACATAATTTATTTGAAAGTTATATATTTACTTTGTTGTCGATAGTACATTATCTGATCAGTTGCGAATATGGTGAGTTGCGAATCTGGTTAGTTGAGAATCTGGTGAGTTGAGAATCTGGTGACTTGCTCGTGAGGGCCTAAAACATTTTAAAAGAGTAACGGTGGAGTTTCTTGCCCATTCTTCTCCACACGAAAACTACCTTTTGGAAGGGGCGACTAGAATCAATTCTATTTTAAGGTAATTTTTGACGTTCAAAAGTGCCTTTTATGTGCCTATTTGAAATAAATGCTTTCACTTTGACTACAGAGCTTAAAAGGCTTAAAAAATTACAGATACGTTTCCAACAAATCACATTGATTGAACCTTACCTAGTGAATTAATAGCGACCGCACACAACAAGTTTTAACTGATTTAATTCCCTTAAAAGATGTCATCGCTAATATTAATTTTAAAGAAAAAAAAAACAAATTGTAAAAAAAGAATGTTTATTTCAATGTAGTTACATAATTTCTTTAAAGGTATAGAATAAATCAACCTAATTTATGGAACCATGGTCACCCCATCAGTTGCATGTTAGGATATTTTTGATCCAATTTATCTTTTAAAATACTAATACACCATAATCGCAATTTATTTGGAACGAATGTACTCCTATACATAATTCAGGAAGTCGAATTTTGTAAACACACATGTCATATTTAAAAAGATATAGGCAACTATAGAGGGCCGTGCTGAATAAACTAAAATTGGTTTATTTTTTGAATTTAGCAAGTTGTATGAGAAACCAATGCGGTACATATGTTACTTGCCAAACATGAATTACTTTTATATAGTTTTTGGCTAAGGTTGTTTTGTCTTTTTCAGATATTTTCTCATTTCTTTTTTTTTTCAGCACGGCCCCCTATCCACGTCTATATATTATTTGTTATTACGAATTCACAATATCTGTTACGGTACATAGAACGTGTTAGTAAAGTACATTCCTTGAGTTTATGAAACTTTTTAATACGCTATATATTTTTCAAGTTACACGAGGGCCGTGCTGAAAACGTTTGGCTGGCACGGCCCCCTTTTTTTGCATATTTCTTCAAAAGTACAGAGGTACATTGAAAAAGAAAGCGGTACATATACTCCTAGAGGCGAGTACATTGCATTGGTGTATACCTAAATCGCAAATTCCGGGGGGCCTAGCCAGGCAAACGTACATGAAAAAACATCGCAGCGCCTAAATTAGACAAGGCACAAGTTCGCTGAAAACTGTATTCGGTCCTTCTTGACGCTAATAATAACCATACAAAGTTTCAAAACTGTTCATGCATGCGTTTTTGAATAATCTCGCTAAAAGTCAAAACGATGGTGTCATAACTTTGACGGCAAAATACAAGGAACTGGCTCAATCCCAGATGTGTAGGTGTAAACCAAAATCATGTGCCTTTAGTCAGAAATATATGGTGAAAATATTCAGCTTGAAATGTTTCGCATTAAGTAAATATAAACAAAAAACCAAAATATGTAAGCAACGGCTGGTTATCCGACGAAATTTGAATGACTACTAAAAAGCGACGGATTCATACATATCGATGACCTTCTTTATTGGACGTATTATACCTAAGCTGTTGTCCGTACAGTCGCGTTCAAAAGTTTTGGGGGCTAATTAAAAAATATATTAAATGCACCTTGTGACTATAATAAATGAAACAGCTTGTTGATGTGGAAATTATTATTTTTATTCCCTTAATTTTAATTCTTAAAGTAATTATTGCATCAAATCACAGATCGAAGTTCCTACCTATAAATATTAGAAATTATTTGCACATTGTGTAGTCATTGTTATTTAAATCACAGATCAGTTTTTCATCTAAATCTAACATATAATTGTTATAAAATGCATAATACGCCACTTTCAACCAACTTAAAAAAAAAGTAAACAAACAGTATCAGTGCAACTGCGTGACTCAACGTAAGAGTGTCCTTGGCGTCATAACATAACTGCAACTGTTTACCAATACCAAGAAAAACGCACTTCCTAGTCAATAAACACTTCGTACCTATTATTCATAATAGAGCGACGTTTCACGTTACACGTAACTGTCTCTGTCACACTAACACCGTACGCGTACTAGCTGTCTCACTTTCTCCAAGCTAGACAAAGCGACTCCTTGCGACACGACGTCAGCGGATGCCGCGGGGCCAGAGATATATGCAGCGGTGTGGGGAGGCGAAAAAAGGGAATCTTCTATTAAGTAAGGTGAATGCTCCAACCAGCCCGCAAAATTCAATTTTTTTCTGTTTTTGTTTATGAACTTGTAGGGTTGTATTGGTGATTTTGATGATTACAATATTCTGTAACTACATACGTCTTACAGCCGCGAATAATATTTTAATCGACATACAACCTAGCACTGGCCTGCAAATTGCAAAAAACGCAAGAAATTTTGAATTTTGCGGGCTGGTTGGAGCATTCCCCTTAATGATGAAAAACTTACTGTTAATTTATCTAACCTACGGCTTATCAATAAATATATATATATATATAAAGACAAGTACGGGCTTTTTATTTATATACAAAAAAGAGCTACCTCTTTTTAGTAGTAGGTATTCATCACACATTATTTTTATTTTTTTTTAAACTATGGGACCAATCAAATTTTGAGTCAAAGACCTGGCAAATATCTGGATGTATTTCTTTCGTTCACACATAAATTACTGGATGTATTTAATGAAATTTTGAATCGAAAGATAGCTTACCTTGGAATAGCACTTAGGCTACTATTTATAATGTACTTAATCATGTGTAAGGTCATAGAAACAGCTAGTAGAATATAATCCAATAACAACTTTATTTTATTACTTATTACTTTTCTACGTCAGTGTACTCAGGCACAACACGTGTGAACCGGTTAGTGAGTAAAGTAAAGAAGGTCATCGATATGTATGAATCCGTCGCTTTTTAGTAGTCATTCAAATTTGGTCGGATAACCAGCCGTTGCTTACATATTTTGGTTTTTTGTTCTCTATTATGAATAATAGGTATGTACGAAGTGTTTATTGACTAGGAAGTGCGTTTTTCTTGGTATTGGTAAACAGTTGCAGTTATGTTATGACGCCAAGGACACTCTTACGTTGAGTCACGCAGTTGCACTGATACTGTTTGTTTACTTTTTTTTTTAAGTTGGTTGAAAGTGGCGTATTAAGCATTTTATAACAATTATATGTTAGATTTAGATGAAAAACTGATCTGTGATTTAAATAACAATGACTACACAATGTGCAAATAATTTCTAATATTTATAGGTAGGAACTTCGATCTGTGATTTGATGCAATAATTACTTTAAGAATTAAAATTAAGGGAATAAAAATAATAATTTCCACATCAACAAGCTGTTTCATTTATTATAGTCACAAGGTGCATTTAATATATTTTTTAATTAGCCCCCAAAACTTTTGAACGCGACTGTACGGACAACAGCTTAGGTATAATACGTCCAATAAAGAAGGTCATCGATATGTATGAATCCGTCGCTTTTTAGTAGTCATTCAAATTTCGTCGGATAACCAGCCGTTGCTTACATATTTTGGTTTTTTGTTTATATTAGGTCCTTACATATGAAATTGGCGTTTTGTATGGAAGGAACAAAAAGTCGAATATTTTTTAATATAATATATTTAATTAATCAAAGTATGAACCATTGTTTTCAATGCACTTTTGCCATCTTATAGGTAGTTCATTGATCCCTTTACTAAAAAAACCAGTCGGACGGGAATCAATAAAATCTTTGAAGGCGATTTGGACTGCCCCATCGGAGTTGAATTTTTTCCCTTGCAAAAAGTTATCCAAATTGCGAAAAAAATGGTAATCTGTTGGAGCAAGGTCCGGGGAGTACGGAGGATGTCTAAGACATTCCAATTCAAGCTCTTCTAATTTGGTAGCCGTCTGTTGCGCAGTGTGTGGTCTGGCGTTGTCGTGAAGCAGCAGTGGCGTGGAGCGATTGACCAGCCTTGGTTGTTTAGCCGCTAGCTTTTCCATCATGGTTTGTAATTGCTGATAATAGACATCAGCTGTAATAGTCTGGCCAGATTTGAGAAAACTGTAATGAACAATACCGGCACTAGTCCACCAAACGCTTACAAGTAACTTTTTTGGGGTTAATTTTCGCTTGGGGCAGGATTTGGCTGGCTGGCCAGGATCCAACCATTGCGCTGAGCGCTTCCGATTATCGTAAAGAATCCATTTTTCATCACAGGTAATGATTCGGTTTAAAATACCTTCATTGTTGTGCCGGTTCAGTAATGTAACGCAGCAGTCGACGCGCGTTTGCCGGTTTGCTTCAGTCAATTCGTGAGGTACCCACCTTTCAAGCTTTTTAATCTTCCCAATTTGCTTCAAGTGAATTAAAACAGTTTTATCACTAACATCGAAGCCTGCAGCTAACTCGGACGTGGTTTGCGATGGGTCCGCTTCCACAATAGCCTTCAATTCTCCATTATCAACTTGGGTCTCAGGCCGTCCACGGGGCTTGTTCTGCAGGTCGAAATTTCCAGAACGAAAACGTTGGAACCAAAAACGAACTGTGTTTTCTTTTGCAACATGACCGCCATACACATCATTCACCCTTCGAGTCGTTTCCGCAGCACTAGTGCCACGGCGGAACTCGTACTCGTAAATAATGCGATATTTTAAATTTTCCATTTTGTAAAATGAGTGACGCAAACAGAAGAAAAAAAACAAATGAATGACAGTCATCGAAGCACAAATACATGAGTAAATAGCTGTACAAATTTGAATTTGGAATTCCTTACCAAAGAGGAGAAATTCGTGATTAAAGTGGCCAGTACGAAAAACGCCAATTTCATTTGTAAGGACCTAATATTTACTTAATGCGAAACATTTCAAGCTGAATATTTTCACCATATATTTCTGACTAAAGGCACATGATTTTGGTTTACACCTTCACATCTGGGATTGAGCCAGTTCCTTGTATTTTGCCGTCAAAGTTATGACACCATCGTTTTGACTTTTAGCGAGATTATTCAAAAACGCATGCATGAACAGTTTTGAAACTTTGTATGGTTATTATTAGCGTCAAGAAGGACCGAATACAGTTTTCAGCGAACTTGTGCCTTGTCTAATTTAGGCGCTGCGATGTTTTTTCGGGTTTTCATAAAACCGCGATAACTTGAAAACTATAAATATTTTCTTAAATCTAATTGGGACACTAAGGGGCACACATTAAGAGCTACTCGTGTATGTTTATTCTACAGGGGCACATGCAATGGTTGTAGAGATATACGATTCATCAAAACGTTACTCCAGCAGGAAATGCAATATCTCGAAAACCTGAAGGGGCACAGATTTTATTTTTGGGGGCACATTTTGGCACACATATAAGCTCTGTGGCCATGCACAATTTTTCTCTCTCCGATCATTCGTTTAGAATTTTCCTGCTAGAAAAACGTTACCCCAGCAAGAATCGTTTTTTCCGTTTTTTTCTAAAACGACTGGGGGCACACATTTTTTATGTTGGGGCACATTTACAGCAGATAAGGCACACATTATACGTTCTACTCCTATAACTCTAGGCGACACTTTCTTGCTGGGGTAACGTACCTACACATCAAGCCATACCTTTATAAGAAAAGGCACCTAGTGTACCTATTACACTAGTCCGTAGTGTAGGTAAGTGTATTTTCAATACTCCATCTGCCTAGCCCTTTTTCCCAACTATGATGAGGTCGGCTCGGCTTTCAGTCTCACCGGATGCAGCTGAATACTACCAGTATTTACGTGGAGCGACTTCTTATCTGACCTCCACAAGCCAATTACTGGGTAATACAATACCCTTTGGTAAGACTGGTAGTCGAAAGTCTGACTACCAGCGGGCTTCTAACTATCCATACTAATATTATAAATTCAAAAGTAACTCTGTCTGTCTGTATGTTACCTTTTCACGCCTAAACCACTGAACCGATTAGATGTACTAATATTATAAATGCGAAAGTGTGTCTAGCTGTTACCTCTTCACGCTTAAACCGCTGAACCGATTTAGATGAAATTTGGTATAGAATTGTTTGAATCTGGTATAGAGATAGTTTGAGTCCCGGGGAAGGACATAGGATAGTTTTTATCCCGATATTCCCACGGAATCGACACTAATGCGGGTGAAACCGCGGGGCGCAGCTAGTTTTTAATAAATGGAATAGAGAGGACAGTCGTTACGGGTAGAGAGTATATTTCTTGCGACTATCTACATTTGACAGCCGGGCGGGAACAACAGCATAACATGCTTTCCGAGACACGGGGCCGCAGTGGCGGACTAAATGCCTGTCGGGGACCGGAGCGATAAAATACAAAGTCGGTTAAAAATGAGGCCTGTCCCCGGTCTTCTCAGTTTATGTGGATGGTACTCGTATTTCTCATTTTGCAAAAAAAAAAAAAAAATGTTTAAAAAAAGAAAATTACTCTACCTATTTACACAAGCAGCACTTATTGCAGTCTTAGGAATAAGAGAGCGGCCGAAGCGAGCTCGACAATTTTTAGCACCAGACATTTATGTTTTGCATAGGTACGCAGGGCTTCAATTCGAAATGCTGCTTACTGAACATAATATTTTTAGATTGGGATTGATTAAAAATTACTTTATAAGATTTGGGGCCCCACTGGACCAGGGGCTGATCCCCCCTCTCCCTTAGTCCGCCAGGGCACGGGGGGTCTCGAGTCTCGATATTTGTAATAGACGGTCCGACCTCGGCAAGCGTAGCTTAATCCTCGAATTCTCGATCGTCTCGTGCCGGTGCGGTTGATATTATTTAGCCACGAGCCCAAAGCATTGAGATAGGAAAAACGTATGTCTATGGCCCAAAGTGAGAGATTTTCAATACTCATCCATCATAGATAAATAAACTCACCCCATGGAGGTACAATCCTACAATTAAGAATAGGTAATTACCAAACTTATTTTTGCAGCAGTGGGACAGTGTAAGCCAAGTGACGACATAGCCGCCAATCCAAAAAATATCCCCGAAAGAAGACGAGGCGGTATGGTCGAAAGACTATAGCCTGCCCTTTGGGTGAATAAAAAAAAAATCATCTTTGGTTATGGTTTTGATTTGATGCGAATTGCGAACTGTCAAATTTTGAATTTAAAATAAAATCCGCACAACGGGAGCCAAATTAACAATAATTTTGACTTAAATACCTTTTTATAACGTACGTGTGGAACAGAACGTTATGATTTAGTTTATTAGTGTCGGTGAAGTTTAATATTTACGTATTAAGTGCCATTCGTCGAAGAAACTTCGACAACACACGATGGAAGAACCAATTCTTCGCTACGAGAAAATTGACTTTCTCGGAGAGGGGCAGGTAATTTTTACTATATTAAATTAACCTACCCAAGTGTAAACAAGTTTTGTTTATCATTAAAAAATTAAACTTTTAATTATAACCTAAAAATTTATTATAGTTTGCAACAGTATACAAAGCCAGAGACGTGAAAACAGATAAAATAGTTGCTGTAAAGAAGATCAAAATAGGCTCCTGCCTTGAGGCACGGGATGGCATCAATCGGACTGCTCTGAGAGAAATAAAGCTGTTGCAAGAGTTACAGCATATCAATCTCATTGGATTATTAGGTTTTTTCTTTAATTGTATTTTAAATTTTAATGTATTCAGACCTTGTGTCAACTGGTCAAGCTTATACATAGGTACATACACAATTGTAGGCTATTTTAAAAGCAGTGTACCAAAAATTTTATTAGTCAAACCTACAAACCAACCTATTATGTACAGACGCCAGTACATGAGGCTAAAAAACTGTCCAATTTTCCCAATCAACCTTGAACCTAATGATTTAGTGATAAAGTTGAAAATAGTTGTAGTAGTAGTAGCTTGATGTGCTGGCATCTGTACATGCTGCTATACACTGACCTCTCAAATATATTCACGAATTGCTTGTTTTAAAATTGTAAATAACTAAATCCTTTGCTAAAATATATTCACACCATCATCTTCCTCTTTTCAGATGTATTTGGACAAAAATCAAATGTATCATTAGTGTTTGACTTTATGGACACTGACTTAGAAATAATTGTTAAGGACAATAATATTGTACTAACTCCGGCTAATGTTAAGTCTTACATGATTATGACTTTAAAAGGTAAGTTATTATTTTCATCATCTACATTGGTATGGGTTGACAAAAGCTTCAAAGTCTGAAAACCAGTCTTCCTATCAGTAACTATGGGTTGTGGAGGCCAGATTAATCAGAATATTCAGCTGCATCCGGTTAGACTGCAAAACCAACCCTAACAATCCCTATATCGACGCCATAGAGTGAAAACCTCTTAAGTGTAAAAGGAGTAATTTTTCAGGAGGAAGATACAACTGCGTGCTGTACAATTTTTGTACGGAGTCTTTTATGTTTTTTTTGTTAATTTATAGGTAAATTTAACCCGCTTTCATATCCAGAACAGCCATATTCTCGAAGATTGACCGAAATGCATTAAATGCTACTTACAAGGTATTCATACAAAAAACTATGCAAATGCATTCCCGAGGTTTTCACTCTAAGGCGACGATATGATCTTTTCATGACCCAAAAATGGTTGACTGGCAGAGAATGCCTACTTGGCAATACCTATTTTTCTTCGTCTTTAAGACCAAAGCAGCTTTCATGCATTATGCTAATCCAAATAAAAAACATACACCTTGGTTGAGAATTAGTACTTCTTGAGCAAGCAAAGTTGCCAAAGATATTGCCCAGTCTCCTCTAATTTTTTGTGTTAATACTGGGAAGAAAAAGTGTCAACAAAGTCCTTAGCAAAACATCATTTATTAGGAAATTCAAGTTGTTGGAATACCTAAACTAAAATTAATTGATTACCACATAAGTTCTCTGCAATAATATTAATCAACTCTTCTTATTTTGCAGGTTTAGAATACCTACATCAAAATTGGATATTGCACAGAGACTTGAAACCTAACAACTTACTTATAAACCGGGAGGGTATTCTGAAGATTGGTGACTTTGGTCTTGCAAAGGCTTTTGGGTCTCCAACCAGAATTAACACACATCAAGTAGTGACCAGATGGTATAGGTAATGAATAACAATCTATATGTCAATATCTATATGCAAATAATGAAATTGAAGTGTCTGTTTGTAATATCAAAATAACAACATTTTACTAAATGCATACGAAAGTATATACAGTACTTGTAAAAAAATAATAATTTTAAAAGCCATAAAGCTATCAGAGGACCGCTATAGGTTAAGTTTATTGATTGATTCTGTCTCAAGACTGCAATTATTAATTTTAGCGTTTACAAGGGTCTGCTTATGAAAACTAGCTTCAACTTTCTGACTAACTGACAGACTATTTAATTTTGACAATTCAAAAGTGCCTGTAATGGTTTAATTGAAATAAATGCTTTGAGTTTGAGTTTGAATGTTAAAACATTTCCTCTTTACTTTTTCAATATCAATACACCATAGCCCACAAACTGATTGGGTAGTTGAATACATAAAAAAAAAAAAAAACGGTTGAAAACAAAGCAAAATCATTTGGCCTTCTGTAGTTTCTTTATGAGGAAAAAGGTGTGTTTATGGATAGGTATATAATTTTTTTTTTATCTCTTTTCAGGTCACCAGAACTGTTATTTGGAGCAAGGCAATATGGTACAGGTGTTGACATGTGGGCAATAGGTTGTATATTAGCTGAACTACTACTGAGAGTACCTTTCTTACCTGGAGAATCAGACCTTGATCAACTGTCGCGGATCTTCCAAGTATTCGGCACACCAAGTGAAGAAACTTGGCCTGTGAGTATTTATGAGCTTGTTGCTGGCCCCACTAATTTCCCAAGTTCTGCTGTTATATCTACACTCGCAAAAGTCCGCAAAACGTTTTCATAATTAAAGAGGTAATTTTCATAAGTCTAGACAAGGTTTCCGCATACCCATTTACCTAGTACTAGCTTTTGCCCACGGCTTCGCCCGCGTGGCGGTTGGAAATTATTCTACGGAAACATACTACCGGTATAAAAATATCCTATGTGTTAATCCAAATATAAACTATCTGTGTGCTAAATTTGCCATTGTTGTGATACTATAGAAGCCATTTCAAACTTACATTTTTAGTATGATCCCCTAACCATGTGCATATTAAATCGATGTTTTATTAATTAACCCTAAAACGCATCATCATCACTTATGCTGATTTAGGGAAGGTTCACATCTGACGGAAGATGCGTCGGGCGTAACTACGATTACGTCTATTTATTCGCTCGACGCACTAACGTATCATCGGTTGAGTGTGAACGGTCACGTGTTTTTCTATACATTTGTCTGTTCTGGCGTTACGCGACCGATAATACGCGACGCATGTTCCGTCAGATATGAACCTTCCCTAAATACTGAGTTTCTGACTATCACTCTCCTTTTTTATTTCCAGGGAATGAAAAACTTGACAGACTATGTGCAGTTCAAGGTATTTCCGCCACAGCAGCTGCGTCACATATTCAGTGCCGCGTCGGACGATCTGATCCAGCTGATGGAGAGCCTCCTATCTCTGTACCCTCCCAGTCGGTGCGACTGCACGCAGGCGTTGCAGATGTCATATTTTAGGTATTGTGAAATATTCTCAATCGAGTATGTTAATACAATTTATATTATTTATTGTCATAATTTGATTATGAGATATACAAATAAAAAAAATACTTTTGCTACTGACAAAATTTCAAAATTACGATTGAAAAATGAGCCCTAACTGAAATAACGGCCTTAGCAGGTATGCTACTGTTAGCTTTAGTCATTTTTGAGATGAGATTCAACTGCAAAACTCCTCCTCCTCCCGCCCCTCCGTAGCTCCTTCTGCTGTTGCTGAATTTTTGCATTAGTAATCAGCTTTTCGGATGCTCGATACTTATACCTAGCGTTAATGCTTGTCTTTGCCAAACAATTCTGCATTATTAGAAAACGAAAATTTTAAACTGTACTCAAACGGAACGAGTCGCCAAACTGCATCTCTGCTAAGAACGTAAACGACGTATATTTTATAAGTAAACACTTACTTTTTTTTGGGTTTTGTACAAATAGAGTGAAAACGGGACCCCATTACTAACCCCCTTATTCATAAAACTTATCAAACCTATTTTAGTTAAAATGGGGTTTGTCTCTTTCTTACACACAGAAATGACAACGTGACAGATAAAGACAAACATTCTATAAACCTATTTTAGCTAAAATAGAGATAAAATAGGATTATGAATAAGGGGGTAAGTCTACGATGTCTGTCTATCTGTAAGTTGTTCGGATTCTATAAAAACCAACAGCTCACGAACGCCATACACTAGTTTCGGCCTGACCCGATATAAAAGAAGGTGTCTTCACTTTTTACTGAAAATAAACCTTTACAACCTTTTTTTTTTCAGCAACAAACCAGCTCCTTCGGTAGGATCTAAGCTGCCCATGCCTACGAGTATTAGCAATCGAATAGAGGCTGATAAACCATCACTCAAGAGAAAGCTTTTGGAAAACATTGATGGCGGCTCCTTAGCAAAGAGACTACAGTTTTGACTAACAAACAATTTAAGACATTCTTAGTACTACTGCCATGCTGGATTTAGTACAACGAGAGAAAGTGCAATTTACTTATGCTATATGATTGTTGATTTTAATGACATTGACTTTGGGGTAAAGAATAGATGAAAAAGACATGTGGCATATGTATAAACAGGGGTAAACTTCGTGCAATGAAACGAAGGTGGCTAAATATAATTCCACATTCTACGGGGTCAAATTAAATTGGCCAACCAAATTCTGTAGCCGTAGATGTGATGGGTATGGATATCTAAATGTGATAAAATTAACATACATTTGATGTATTTTTTTTTTGGGGGGCCAACGACCGCTGGTAGTTTTGATACTGACTTATATTACAAGTGTCTACATTAACCGCAGTCATTGACCTCACAAAAGTCATCAAATTAATTTATTTTTGTTTTACCATGATTAGATATGGATATTAGATTTATTAGTTAGGGGCTGTCTCCACGAGCGAGAGAATCGCGGCGATAATATCGTCGTGGCACGTATTTCTATACACTCTCTATGAACGCGTCTCCACACGGCGATGTTATCGCGGCGATGCGACGAGTGGCAATGTGCGCGCGTAACGTCGTCGTATCGCCGCGGTATCGTCGCTACTGGTGGCGCGCACGCCGCGCGCTCGCCGCAGAACGTGGCGCTCTCGCAGCGAGCGCGCGGCGGGCGCGCTGTCAAACGCAGCGTCATTTAAGCGTTGCCTCTCGCCAAGCAAGGACGTTAAGTATCGACAAGCTTTTTAGACAATACAGGGTGTTACGGAAAGGGTATATCAATACAAACGGGTTGAAGAGTGTATCTGGTCTAGAATCTCTGTACAAAATTTCAGCTCAAAAGCAGTAACTGAAAATGCTTAATATTTTTTTATTTCGATAGTTTATTAAATTGAAATCGTAACAAACGTGTCACCGCACTACGAGGGTCATTATCCATTATCTGTAGTGTGTCTGTGCGCCTAGTACACGCACATCACGCCGCCGCGCGCCAGTGCAGCGCCGTGATGACGAAATAAAAAAATGGTAACGGAATCGCCGAATAAACTTTTCAATGTTAAACATTGTACTTATATTGTTTAAAAAGCTTGTCGATACTTAACGTCCTTGCTTGGGGGCCATCTCCACGAGCGAGAGAATCGCAACGGATCCGCGCTTCTATCGTCGGGTCGTCTCCACGAACGAGCGATTATTCCGCCAGCGTATCGTCGCGACTGGTAACGGAATCGCCGCGTGCCCGCGACGACTCGTAACGGAATCGCCGAATAAACTTTTCAATTAACCTTGCTTGGGGAGAGGCAACGCTGCGTTTGACAGCGCGCCCGCCGCGCGCTCGCTGCGAGAGCGCCACGTTCTGCGGCGAGCGCGCGGCGTGCGCGCCACCAGTAGCGACGATACCGCGGCGATACGACGACGTTACGCGCGCACATTGCCACTCGTCGCATCGCCGCGATAACATCGCCGTGTGGAGACGCGTTCATAGAGAGTGTATAGAAATACGTGGCACGACGATATTATCGCCGCGATTCTCTCGCTCGTGGAGACAGCCCCTTAGATATTATCCATCACGCCTGCGGAGTTTCGCTAGCTAATTTAATTTGACCCTGTATATAATATACGCGAAATAATATTATTTAAAGCGTCTCAGATTGTTTATTAAGTTAGTGAATTAAATGTAATCAAAAGAAGCGGTTGCTACAGATATGCAAATTAAAATGTGTTTAGAAACTTGTGATGGAATAAGAAAAACTTGCAAATGTATTGTTTCGTGATTACGTATTTTCCAGGTGATTTTAAAGACAAACTGATTCAACCAATTGACAGAACTGAACTGCAAAGACTTGCTGATATTATGAAACTTTATTGATAAGAGAAAATATAGATTTGATATTAAAATATAGTTTTATTTCATAAAAACAATGATAACTGTAAAAATAATAATACAGTTTATAGTAAAAATAATATGTTATTGCTTATTTTTCTATGCACCAGAATTTACAGAACATTTGACAAAATTACTCTAATTATTAAGGATTATCGGTAATGTTAATATTATCATGATTACAATGAACACGTTAGCAATTACAATATAAAAATACTTCTTATTTGTAACTGGAATATATTGCAAGCTATAATTGTTCTCAGTTGTAGCAAACAATAATCATCATACAGTTACGACTATATTTGGTTTACAAACACTCACTCGAACAAGTAGAGTATTGTAATGGACAGTCTCATGAACACAACGAACACACTGGAACGTCGCAAATTGTCGTATGGAACACACACCCACGCGCCACGCTTACTTGGGCCGGGGAATCGAAACTACTCTGGAAAAAGAAGATACTATTTAGCACTTTATCACTCACTGGTCAAAACTAGAAACTTGTATCTTTACCATTGTAAAGATTGTACCTTTACATAAAGCAAAAACCTCGTAGCTTTGCATAGTAAACCCTCCCATATGGAAGTAGCTATCACAGGTAAAATTAACTTACGAATCTATTTATATGCCCAGTTTGACAATAAAAAAGGCTACCATTGGTAAGCAAAACGATTCGCTTTTGTTAATGGGAACCGACTATTAGGCTGCGTTTCCACCAGAGATGGGCGAAGATGCGTAGCGAGGGATGTGTGTGATCCTCGCTTATCTCTGGTGGAAACGCAGCCTTAGGCGGTATACAGCAAAGCGGACGGTCATCGCTCTCGGTACGTGCTCGCCGCGTGTGCGTAACGAGAACAAGTGTATGTACATAATATGAGAGTGAGACGAAAGAATGAACAGTCAGCTAAAATAATTTTTTAGCAAATTGACATGAAGTTTCTGTGCTTGTCAAAAATGGAGAAAATTCAATTAATATTTTGCTTGTCAGAAATGGGGAAAATTCAAAGAAATACAAAATAGAACAAGAGCACAAAACAAACGAGTTCATTCTCCAAATGGTGTAGGCAGTGCGGACGATTTGTGCTTTGGTGGTGCGCTCTGGAATGGGTTGTAAGGGCGACGGCCGCTTCCAGATCACTACATCCCTGCACTGCGCTTGAAACCCTAAAAATAATAAGTATTAACAAAAAAAATGGGCTGCTTGATAGCCGTCACACACAAAAACAACTCAAAACCAACTCTATTCATAAACTTTGAAATGAGAGTTTGTAGTATCACGTAATAGTGACAGTCAGTTAACACCGATGCATTGCCGACCGAAAATTATGTTACCGATACAAAGCTCACATTTCAATGTTTTATGAGCTGATAAAGTGTGCGATGGGCGTTATTTTCATTCGTTACGGCTAAATTATGCGATCACTTAATACGGGGTATTCCGTTTATCCACCCTACGGTGGGTACGCGGAAACGCATTCTGACTATCAGCCCTAGGCCTAGTTGGATAAAAGGAATTTATATGCTTACGGTGGATTCTTGAACATGTGTTTCCGCGTATCCTAGGGTGGATAAACGGAAATGACTAGGTACAGACGCCATCACATCAAGCTACCCCAATCTGTCAAATTTCTTTGATGGGCCATTCCGCTCAATTAGGCCGACTTTTATTTGCAAATGATAAGGACATGGTAAGGACATTTGGTGCGTGTTGATTGCAATAATAAATTAAATAAAGGTGTTATACTTTTTTAGATAGCGGCGCCATACGTAAAAACATGTAAGAAATGTCATATAAAGTAAAAAAAGAATGCAGCTATGATATTTAATTTATTATTAGCATAATATTCGCCGTTACTGGATTTCCGCGGATGGACCCTGATAGATTTTCAACTTTACTACAAATTCAATTGGGAAAAATTGACAGATTGGGGTAGCTTGATGTGCTGGCCTCTGTACAAGAAATAATAAAAACAACCGCTAAGTGCCGCGTACAGACAGCGCGAGGCTCGCGCCATCGCCACAAAGTCTGTCTCAGAATGAATGGTTTGTGTGTGCTCCTGCTCAGTGGCGGATTTACACATTTGCCGCCAGTAGGCTATTAAAATTTTGCCGCCCCTACCGACCTCTACAATAATGACCCATGTCTTGTATACTGCTTCGTCTTTTCTTCAAAATACTTAAAATGTTCTCGTTCATCAGCTACGAAAAACTTGCAAAGAGATTAGTAAAGATCGGGAACTGTGATAAAATCTACAGTAGAAGCCTGAATTTGAGCATTCACTTTGTTTATTCTTTCCAAAAAACATGGTAGGTAGTTATATAAATATTAATCTTTTTAATTTCAGTAAGACATTTAAAACAATGTTAGCCCCAAATTTGCCGCCTCTAAAATCTGCCACCCTAGGCTGCGGCTGCAGCCTACTCAGCCTATTGGTAAATCCGTCACTGCTCCTGCTCACGAAGCATCTGTCGCTGCGACGAATTTGATTGGCATGCAGCGATTAGTTCAGCCTTTCGCGTGGCAAGGCCTCGCGTTGTCTGTACGCGGCTCAATATTAGGCCGCGTACGGATAGCAAGAATTATATTCCAATTTCCACTCACCACTGTCCGAGTTATCCCCTTGGGCGTTAGGCCTGTGTGCGACTGTTTTGCTCTTATAGGTGGTCTGTACACAAAAATTTGATCGGTCCCTTCTTTGTTTTCTTACAACTAATTTTTTTTCTAATAGATTAATTTTCATGCAGCATAAACATTCACACTTTCTGTAGGCAAACACAACATTTTAGAATAAGAAGATAATTTTCAGAGGATGTTCGCAATGTTCAAAGTGCCAATTCATAGATGAATATTTTATAATAAAAACATTGTGTTGGCCAACGAAAGTAAGAAAGAAAAAGTATAAGCGAAATCAAATGAAGTGGCCTGAGAACATTGTCTTAGTGTGATTCACATTTACCTTGGGGGTGTTAGAGACCACTGATAGTCGTCCGTAGACGCCATATTTGCGTTCGTCTTCGGGCCTTAATGTTCCCATTTTTTTCATGACTAAATAGATCTGCAGGTAACAAAAACGTTTAGAATTCAGTCGTTTTAAATTGATAGCGAATTGTCAAAAGTAGGTAAAACCTCGAATTCATGGAAAGAAAAGTTGTAGACCATCGACTTACAATTTTGTTTTGTGTTGGAATCTATCTGGAATGTACTATCGCGGACACTCCTGACCACCACTAAGTTCATTTTTGCTTGAACTCAAAAAAAAGAAGCGCTCTCTAGTAAGCGCGCCAAGAGGTTGCAACTAATTGCGTTATCGCTTTCCTGATAGGCGAAAACTTTAAGGGGGCGTGGCTTGGCGCCGCCTTAAGGCCTAGGCGAAAATTTTTTTAAGGGATCAGACGGAAAAGGCCGCGATTGTACCTGGCAACATTTTCTGCCATGCTGCAGCAACGTTCTATGTTCCGCAACTTTGGTTATACGGGGCTAAAGATATAAGGTGTGTGTCTAACCTGTTCTAGCATGCCATAACTCCTTATTAGGAAGTCCCTCTGCGCTAATAAGTTGACTCTCTCGCGTTCTTCTTTTTCCACGATAGGATCTGGCTCGAATGAGCACAGCACGTACGTAGGCTTGCACTCGCTCACCTAGTTCGCAAAAATATATAAGGTGTAAAAAGACCCATCACGAAGCCGACATCTAGGTACGCGTTCTGTACAATAAACTAACTAACTTTGTGCAAAAATAAATCCCACCAAAAACATTTTCATGTAAAATGTTGCCAAGACGAGACCACATATGGCTCGCACTGTCAAAAAGTTATCAGATTTCATGTAGAGCCAAGCTTTTAACTCTACAAGTCTTAACTTCACAAACTCTACACCTCAGTCAAAATATGAGGCATGGCCGTTTCGTTACTACAAGAACTACTTATTGTATAACAGAAAAGTAATGAACAGTAAATACATTTTTCACCTTACATTCATGTGATAGTTAAATATAGGTATACATATATGTTATGGACAGCTCGGCAATAATATCTAATTTTATGATTCATACATTAATACTTATATGACGGCAAATATATGTGATAATTCGTGGAAACTGGAAGGCATATACATGTGGCAGCACAAATATGTGACATCGAAGGAACATACGAGTAGTAGGAGTAGGCAGATATTTATGACGCAAGATATGCCCGTTTGCATTGATACATATTTTTGAAGCCGATGCATCATTCTATATTTTGGCGTCGTTTGTCTCGCCAGATAGTTTTGGTGTTCTTTTACCTTTGGTGTGCTTTACCATTTACGACGCAAACAGGTGTCCTCTTCTCGCCTACCTACCTGTAATGGGGAAAGATTCTATTAAAATTAAATCACTAACCGGTTGCAGTGAAAGCGACGGTTTGGCTGTCAGCTTCTTCTCTTTATCATCTTTGTTATCTTTGCGTTTCTGTTCTTTTTCCACTCGAGGTTTAGATTTTGTGGTTTTCTCCGTAGAAACAGTGGCGGCAGTGGCAGCAGTTGTCGTGGAACTTGCTTCTTCAATAGACTTCTTATCGGCTTCTTTAATTGCTTTTGGCTGAGATGGTTTCTTCAGAGCTTCCGCTTTGGCTTTCGTTTGCTGTGTTACAAAGAATAGCATGGACTTTTAATGTTTATTTTAGGTATCATATAGAACAACGCAGTATAAGTTCGCATGAATGTATTCGGTAGTGTAGTACCTGAAACTCCTCCCGTTGCAAGCGTGTGCAGTCGCCGCGGGCGCGGGATGACGCCGTGCCAGTGTACAGCGAGCCCGACGGCTGCTGGAAAAGCGACGCGTACTGCTCGCCAACCGGGTAGACACGTCTGTTGATATTATAATACGAAAGTCTACCACGTTTTATTAGGGTCGGAACAACAAGAATCTTTTTCATTTCTCATACTCGGAAAGTAGTGTTTGTTTGATCCAAATAGCGGGTGGAAGACGCTGCTTCCCACCACAGGGCGGGAAAGACTCATAGTAATTACTTCCCTCTTTAGGGTGGGAATGAATTTTAAAAATAGAACTGTAGTCAGTTACGAAAAATTTGACATAAATTAAGAAAAATGCTGCAGTCTTGTGCGTGTATAAACAGCCAGTGTGAATTAAAAAAAAAACCTATGAAGCGGGACAGCCCGCGGCGATGACGCGGTGTGTTCCATATTTAAAATAAAAAAAAGACAAATTGTTCTAACTTCTCCATTAATTTTAAATAGGTACTATGCATGTTTTTGTTATCAATAATATTTTAGAAAAACTACTACTTTTTACTTTCCTTATATTCGAAATGAAAAGTAGAGTGTTTAACACGGGTGAAAGTCATCAATTCCTTTCGACCCTTGCATAACAATCTACTATTTAGGGCTGAGCTAGTAGGTAGTATCCCGGATTCACACTTTCCACTTTCTGTAGCTCAGAAATATCCTTTACCTACTAGAGTGAATAAGAAGCAGCTACGGAATCGGCCCGCAACGGCTGCGTTTTCACTAAAGAAAATGAAACGTTAGTTTTTTTAGGCACATGCCTTACAACGCGTCCTTGCACATGAGCGATAGAAGCAAGAGGGAAAAAAGCAAATCTCGGCGGTCTGACCGAAGTTACAAAAAAAAAAAAAACTTGTCCTTCATTTTCAAGATAATGCCATGTGTCTATGTGTAGTGTAGTGAGTACCAAGACTATTTTTATGGACAGTTTCACCAGTTTACTATAAGTTGAACATAGGTATTATGAAATTTGAAACGCTAGGAATGATAGTTCCAAAAAATGAAACAATATAATTTATAAAAAAATGTTAAATGTGTATTAAAATTAAGTTTCTTTAAATTTAAAATAGATTTCTTTCTTTATTACGTTGATAACATGGTATATACCTAAAATTTCCCAGATGCGTTTCCTCCCACTGTATTTGAGTTTGCCACGGACTTTTTTCTGGTTCCTTCTCTTCTACCGGTGTGAATTCTGCAAACCTGCAATGTTTATGTATGACTATTAAAGCAATGCGACATTCGTGTTTAAGGGAAAACGTGCCAGGTTCTGCGAAAACTTGACTACTCGAGTACACGAGTTATTTTACCTCTGAAAGTAGCAACCCAATAGCAACCTCATCGTAACTACAATTAAGATCATTGTGAATTCACAGTGGGGATTTCAATGTCAACATTTTAGAAAAAAAACCCAAGTTCACTTATCTTACTATACACAATGACTAGGTACAACTTTCACCAACGCAACGAGTGAAAGAACCTACAAGAGTTACTGTCACTATGCACTAGTTCTACATGTATAGATCTTGTATGTTGTGCATGCAATAGCTATAAATCTAGTTGTGACTACCTACAAATATGTTGCTGTGCCCTAGCAGGCTTCATGTTTTAAACCTATAACATCATATTGTAACAACTTGTAAACACCATGAATGCAATAATAAATAAATATAGACAGTGATGTAAAATAACTGTGAAAGGACTAGCAACCCTATCCTAACTACAATAAAGATCAAATGATGTAAAGTCAAGAGGCAAAATAACTGTTTGAAAAGAAAACACTGAGGTAGTCATGGTTTGGAAAGCTGCTACGGCGTAGCTAACGTTGCGCTACAGCGTAGCTCGCGTTGTGCTACGATCGTCTGCTCATTTTTCTGAGTAGTCTATACTTACTTATTGGTTTGAAGGAGGCGGTCTCGTATTCTCTTGCGGTCTTCCTCCAGCACTCGTCGCTTGTCGCATTGCCATATATTGAGCATAGTGAAGGTGTCAGTCAACAGCCCTTCCTTCACCTCACGGTCCAACTGCGTATCCGTGTGAAAGCTCGGCGAATGATTCACCTAAAAGCAACAACAAAAATATATTACAATGGTACTCTTTAACGGGTATTTTTTTTTGCCTTGACAATCTTAGTATGGATCAATTTGTTGCAAAGCGATTTTTTTAACTAGGTACCTATATTCATGATTGTTTATTTCAGTGTGAGGACATTTAATTTGGTGTAGAAATTCTTCACATCATCGTTGATATTGTGGTGACACTGAAGTATGGCGCAATTGCCTACAAGATTGACCAATATTTCAATTACTATTGACAGTGGGTTAGGGTTAGCCATCGAGATTTGAATTAGATATGTAATAAGTGCTTACTTCCAATATATAGGGATGTAGCTTATGATCTAGAAGGATATCGAAGCCCAGTATTTCAAAACAGGCGTGTACCTGAAAGATATTAACATAATGATTACAATTACAAATAATTAAGATTGATTTAATTATGATATGATTGAATGGCTGAAAAATATCTAGGTACCTACCTACTACTTACTAACATAGATTATGAAACTAAGAATGAGAAATGTTTGCTATCAAACCCTCGAAAGCCAGGCTATTGACCAAACTCCTGTTTTATCAAGGGCTACTACGCGTATATGAAATAGAGAATTTAAATGGGTAGCTGTTAAAGTTATGCATAGCATATTATGCCTTAGAATAAAGCTGATGCTTTAGCAAATTTGAACTATGCTGTTCAGCAAAATGAGAAACAATATTAGAATTTATAGATAGAATTAGAATATTATAAATGTTTCATAAATTAATAGGTGCATTTTATTTATTATATGCTTTAAAATATGTAGCTTAACGTCCAGAGCTAATAAGTAAATAGATAATAATGAATGCGACATCGAAATCTAATAGAGGCTAATTTGGGCTAATTCTATTAATACTCGTAGGTAAGTAGCCGTCCTGTCAGGGTAATGCCTGGTTTTTGCTAATTTTGCAGATAGGTCCAGTTTTATGTTTCGGCAGTATTGAAAAAGTTTACACTAATACAACTTCAAGCATAGGACATTCAAAATCTACAGATACCAGACCTAAAGTAAACTGTTTCCAATACTCTCAATAAAATTTTCATACCTACTCAAATAAAATGCCATCTGAAGCTCAAACAAATAAAAACTCAAAAGAACCATGTCATGCGAGGGGAAACACGCGTGGTAACTGTGCTTGAGTATCGGCCACGCCGATATTATCGTCTTCACTATCACTTGGTCTATGGAGTGCCACAGCCTGTCCAAGTCCACACCTTGCGATAGCAGGATCTTGTTCAAAGTCGATATCTTGCTGATGAATGGAAATTCACCGTGACTTTAGATTCGATTAGGTGGGTAAGTGTTAATTGAGCTACGTCTTTGCCTGTGTCTAGATATGGGGATAAAACTTTTTTCCGTGAGCCGGGAGGCCGAAACAGGGTTAGATAGTGCGTGTTCCGATTCCCATGTCGATTGTCGTAAAATAATTGAATAAAATTCAAATTGCAATGTCTTCGAATATAACAGGAATAGAAAATAAGTACTTATATACTAATTTACAAAGTACTTTTACCAGGCATTTGATTCAATCACGTTCTAAAATCATTCAGCTACGTATGATACAAAATTATTAGAAAAATATTTTCTCACCGTTTGCTGCCCGCTTCAGAATCATACACGTAAGTGCGGCTGTGCTTGTTCAATGCGTAGTTAGTCAGGTGCATGAACACGTTAGTCGTGTTGTTTACATTAGGATCCGCATATCGACTCGTTGCAAACCTTGGGCAGAATTTATTAAGAGACATAAGAGCGATTAAAAAGGCTAAACTAGTTAAAAATTATTAGGTTCAACTCATTACAGAAAACTTTAGTCAAGGAAGTTGTTTCTTAGATTTAGGTTAGGCATTTGATTTGGTTGCACATAAAATGCTTGAATATTGCGTTAAGAGGATATGCCCAAAAATACTTCAAAGGTAGGTATCTAGAAAACAATTAGTTTAAGCCTTTCGAAGGAAAACGAAATCATGTAAAGAAATATCTACTTATATAAATCTGTCTTTACTGTAAAACTGGGGCTCCTCAGGGTAGTACAGTTGGTCCCCTATTATTTCTACTTTACAAAATGATGACTTTAATTTGAATTTGTATCTAATGTACCTATGTTTTTCCAAATTATTTTTTGGGAGCTCATACCTTACAAGTCCTTCATTATAGACAAAAATTCGGAGGGGATCGCACGACGTTATAAGAGTGTACACTCTAATATCGAACTTATACCCGTCCACCAAGAATGGCTTAGAAAGATACACCTGCAATTATATTCGGCACTTTCGGTATTATGGAATTTCAATAATATAATGATTGTCTTGACACAATCGTGTTGCTACTGCGATTATAGTTCTAGTGGAAACAGTACAATGTAAAAAGCTACAAATTATATTATTTGATTTAAATAGATACTTTTGTGTTAGTTAAAGTTACCTGACAAATAAGTTTGTCTGTAGGTTTGATTTCTTTGAGCGATTTCGTCAAATAGATGCCGCGTCCTTGACTGCCACATTCCGGTTTTATAATAAACGTCTTATTTTTACGTGATTTACTGTAGTTTAATGCTTCACCGAAACTGAAAGAATATTTTTGTTGAATACAAGAGACAGTTCAAAAGGTTTCCTAAAATATTATTTTTATGTAGGTAATTCATAAAATGTTAAAACATTCTTACTCTGCAGGCAAGCACCAAGTTTTTGGGAAAAAGTTGTATTCCTTTGGATATATTTTCTGCATTCTGTTCAAATTACGTGCTAGCAAGTCTTTTCTGAAAAAATACCATGACATATAAAATCAAGAAATGCTATTGATTTAATTTAAACACTGGACATTATCTTCACCTGCAGATTTCTAGCATGCCAGGGAAATGGTTGATGCGCTGAAACCGCTTCATTTCTTTCGCTCTTTCCACAGAGACACTCATGTCAGTCCAGTAGAAGTTCCAAGCATCATCTTCAGACACTTCTCGCATTCCAAAGGCACTGGCAACTTTGCGTATTGACTCATATCGGCAGTTCGTTAGACATATCGATATTTGGGATCTGCTACGGCAAAAATAAACTAGTAATAAATCATGATAATACTGAATGAATTGCGCAGTTTGCATAATGCATAATCAGTCTTTAATGTTCCTACTGCTGGGACACAGGCTTCCTCTCGGTGAGAAGGAGTAGGCCGTAATCCACCACTTGGGCCCTGTGCGGATTGATAGATGTCACATGTCTTCGAATTTTTGGTTCTAGGACATACCGGTTTCCTCACAGTTTTGAGTGATGAAATAATTTGCACAAAGTACAGCGCCTGTCTGGGTTCGAGCCTACGACATACAACTCGTAAGTTGTGACCGTTACTACAGGGCCACCACTGCTCTAGTGCAGTTTGGAAGAGCCTTATTGAAGTCCTATAATTTTACGGAAGTAGTGTGTGGATGTGGACGAAATGAAATTGCTATGGCCGTAAATTGAGGTAGATCTTAAATACCTCCTTCTTTTCTTTTTCTTGCGTGTTGCTTCTATAGGTATAATGGGTGCAGTTTGCGAAGTTGGTTGAGATGTGTCATCTTCACCACCAAACTTGGTGTCATAGCTACGCATTAACATGGAAGCTATGGTCTCAGCGTGTTCCTTTTCCTCTTTTGCTTGCTGATCAGTAACTGCTTTTCCATCTGCAGAATAAAGAACACATTATAATAAAATTATCTGTAACAATCCTTCATCAAAACATGGATGCTACTAATTTATTTAGTACAAATTATTTTTATTACAGACTAGCACTTTGCCCGCGACTTCGTCTGCGTGTATTTCGTACTTTCCTCTAAACATTTCGAAAACGTATGTTTACGATCTTTATCATTTATTTAGATAAATAAGTATTCGGGCCAATGTTTAATTTTATAGTAGATCAAATCAAAGGCAAATAAACTGTATCCCGCTTTTCACCCCCACAGGGGTGGAATTTTGAAAAAGCGTTTGGGATGTGTTCATAACTTGACTAAAAGACCGATACCCATTTTCGAGTTAATAGAATCAAGCAGTAAAATCCACCCCTTAAACTTTATTACCCTTTTCCACCTTGGTAGGAGTCGATTTTTGAAAAACCCTAAAACACATAAGTACCTACCTACTTTTTTATTTTCTGTTTTAGTAGCACCTACCGAGTTTCGAGTTAATCCGACAGCGGGTTACATATTTTTCTAATCTATTAACTTTGTCACCCCCTAAAGGGGCTGTTCATTTATTACGTAAGACAATTTTAACCAATTTCTGACCCATCCTCCCCCCTACGTAAGAAAAAATAAGACTTGAATGAACCCCCTCCTTAGAATCTTACGTAAGATCAGTATCTACCAAAATTTCAAAGAAAAAGTAGCAATGTGACATTCTTTATTATGTGGGATTAGCTCAATTTTTTTTTAATAAAACTGCTGATTTCTTCTTAATTTTCCGTCTTAAGTCTTTACATCTGAACGTCTTTACCCATTTCCTTTCTAACCTCGTTCCCTTTCTATTTCTTCTATCTTTTTAGGGTTCCGTACCTCGAAAGGAAAAAACGGAACCCTTATAGGATCACTTTGTTGTCCGTCCGTCCGTCTGTCTGTCAAGACCCTTTTTCTAAGGAACGCGTGGAGGTATCAAGCTAAGTATACAGCCGTTTATACCGCAAATCTTCGACACTCGCAAGGGAATCAAAACCTACAGGGTACTTCCCGTGAACTCAGAATCTTGAAATTTGGTACGAAGTAACGTCTTATAGCACAGATAAAGGAAAAATTGCGAAAACCGTAAATTTTTAGTTACATCATACAGGGTGAAATTGAACACATGCGACAAATCGAAATGGGAGATTATACTCATCATTATCAACAACTTTCACTATGAGACCAAACCTGAAATCGCGAAAAAAAAATCAGCTGTTCCCTACATTTTGGCGAGTTATGCGAACATAAATGTAGGGAACAGCTGATTTTTTTTTCGCGATTTCAGGTTTGGTCCCATAGTAAAAGTTGTTCATAATGATGAGTATAATCTCCCATTTCGATTTGTCGCATGTGTTCAATTTCACCCTGTATAATAAAAATATTTTTAATAATTTTAAACTTACTACCCCTTTCCTCTAATTCTTATCAAATACTCAGGTCTATAATACCTTTAAGCTGTAATTAAATGAAACATCTATGTCAACGCAATCAAAATAAACAGCAATTTAAACCGCATATTTTCAAACTCGCACCTACTCGCAAGGGAATCAAAACCTAAAGGGTACTTCCAGTCGACCAAGAATCTTGAAATTTGGCATGAAGCAATGTTTTATAGCACATCGACGGTGTAGTATCAATATCTAATAACTACAAAGTCATGATTTTACAGGGGGCGAAAAAAACATTTTTTCATTTCTATAGTTTTTAATATTTTAATAAAA
This sequence comes from Amphipoea oculea, assembly GCA_945859645.1. Taxonomy (NCBI): domain Eukaryota; kingdom Metazoa; phylum Arthropoda; class Insecta; order Lepidoptera; family Noctuidae; genus Amphipoea; species Amphipoea oculea. Next base: position 13,234,093 of record OX243876.1, read on the forward strand.
AAGTTACTTATATTAAACAAATAGTAGGAAACGTCGTCGTCGATTCAAGACCTTATCTGTTTAAAAATATGAGCTATTTCATATTTTACCTACGAATATGCAATAAAGTGAAAATCGCTAAAATTATTAGATATTGACACTTCACCGTCGACATATAAAGGAAAAATTCCGAAAACCTTAAATTTTTATACGGAACCCTCGGTGCGCGAGTCCGACTCGCACTTGGACGGTTTTTTTAACATTCATTCATTATCTTTTTCACTCCTTGACTATTACGTACATTCATCTCTGTCACTCGTTTATGCTTCCCATTTGTCATTAATATTCACGTCTCAATTCACTATCCTTTATCCTGTCATAACGATCCGTTCCTACATTTACTGAGCCAAATATTGCCAAGTTTTCAAGAGTTTATTAACCAAATAAATAAGATTTTTCATTTAAACGGTATCCCCTCTTTTTATCCCTGTGGGGGTGGAGTTTTGAAAAATCGTATCGAATATTATAAAGGCGAAAGTTTGTAAGGATGGATGGATGGATGTTTGTTACTCTTTCACGCAAAAACTACTGAACAGATTTGGATGAAAGGGGTTTGAAGATTTTTGTATGGAGGGTGGCCCTAACGTCGCCCGCCATTTTGTTTTTTTTTTCAGAATCGCGGTGCACGACGAAAGTTATATATTTAGATGGAGGACACTAATACAAACAAAAAATTTAATATAACTTAATATCCTAAAGCGTCAGGTTTCGGAGTTATTCACCGAAAACTAAACCTTTAATTTCTTCAAAGTTCAGTTTTCGACTTATATTTCAAGGATTTTTATTCATCGATTTAAATCGATTATTGTTAGAGTTTGTAGTAGGCCATAAACAAAAAGTAAAGAAGAAATTAAGAATGGTTGCCTAGCTACAACTCGTTGACTTGTGATTGAACTTTGACAATATAAAAAGTATTTTATTTTATACTGATCTAATTATTTTGTGTGCTTGCTGTGACTGTGAACCTCATTCATTTTATCCTCTCATTCAATCTAAACGTAAACTTAAATATTCTGTACTACTGCCTGGAGGTGTTAAGTTGAAACATCGAGGTAAGAGATCCTCAAATTACAACAGGTTATTGGGCCTGCGCCAGAATGGAAAGTTTTACTGCTAAATTGAAGATTGGAAATTTAGAAGGGAAGGTAAACTGGGCTCAATGGAAATACAAAGTATCCATTATGCTGCGAGGTACAGAATGTGCTATGGAGGCAGCAGAAGGAAAAATCCAGAAACCAACCCAACCGAGTGTAGGAGCTGGTGATGCAGAAGTTGGTGCCTATAATTTAGCTATGGCAAAATATAGAAAAGCTGACAGCAGCGCTTTGCTTATAATCACAACAAGTTTATCAGACGACACACTGAATAAGGTCATGCGGTTCGAGACTGCAAAGGAAGTTTGGGAAGAACTTCATAGACTCTTTGACGGACAATCTGAGGATAGAGCTTACAACCTGTGTATGGAGTTTTTTGGCTTTAAGCGTGATAATGGAGATGACGTATCAACCCATATGTCAAAGCTTAAAAATATTTGGAATAATCTGAATGCAGAAATCACCAAGAGTGACACAAACGTTAAGCTACCAGAGCTGTTCTTAATTTGCAAAATTCTCGAAACGTTAGATGAAAAATACTTTTCGTTCAAGTCAAGTTGGCTTCTGATCAATAAGAAAGACAGAACCATAGAGAGCTTGACAAGTCACCTCTGTGCATACGAGAGAGCACTTAGTGGAAATGGCGAGACTAGTCAAGAGGCCCTAGTATTAAATAAGACTGTGCAGAAGAAGAAGAAGAAACAGTTGACGAAGTGTCACTATTGTTCTGAAAGTGGTCATTGGGTTAAAACTTGCCCAAAGTGGATCAGAGATGGAAGACCACCGAAACCCTCTAAAATAGGAACAGGGTTTTCACCGCTAATTCAAAACATAACTTTGATGATCGTCAATGCATGTTCATCGGAACAATTTCAGGATAAGGGGAATTGGTTCATAGATAGTGGGGCGACAGTGCATATCACAAACAGGAGTGACATATTTCAAGACTTTGTTCATTTTGATTTGAACCACACAGTAACCACTGCAGATGGTACTACCATTCCTGCGAAAGGGAAAGGATCGGTGGTAGTTGAATCAAATATAAATAGAAGAAAGGAATTAATAACACTCAGCAACGTGTGGTATGTGCCATCACTAACAAGGAACTTATTTTCGACTTTAGCTGCACAAGACATGATTCAAAATAGTATATTTACCTCTACTGCAACAGAATGCAAGTTGGTAATAGATGGAATCACACGTATTATTGGGAATAGGAAACCCAATGGAGGATTATATAAGCTTAATATAAAAGCTTTAATCCCAGATAATCATATTCAAGTGAATGTAGTGATGTCACAAGAAGACCTCCTCCAAATATATCATGAGAGGTTTGGACATCAGAATCCCAGACATGTCAAGAACCTAGTGAAACGAGAACTAGGTATAGACATAAACTGCGATGGTCTCAAATGTGAAGGGTGTATATATGGAAAAACCCACCGTCTAAAGTTCGGTAAAAGAGAGAGAGCGTCAAGCATAGGTGAATTGATCCATACGGATGTCTGCGGTCCTTTCGAAGAAAGTTTTTCCAAGTACAAGTACTTTGTGTTATTCAAAGATGATTATTCTAGCTTCAAATCAGTGTACTTTATTCGACAGAAATCTGAGGTCAAGAATATGTTAGTACGCTTTATCGCTGAAACGAAAGCAAATGGACATTCCATCAAAACTATTCTTTCAGACAATGGCGGAGAATTTGACAACAAGGATTTTCGAGATATTTTACACAAGCATGGAATTACACAGAGACTTACAATGCCTTACACGCCTGAACAAAATGGTGTAAGCGAGCGCGAGAACCGAACATTAGTAGAAGCAGCACGATCAATGATGCACTCAAGAGTAGAGCTGCCACAGAAGCTTTGGGCAGAATTGATCAATACCGCGACATACGTGCTCAATCGTACAGGCCCTTCTCGAGTGGAGAACAAGGTGCCTTTTGAGTTGTGGCATGGAAAGACACCTAAAATCAGTCACCTAAGGATTATTGGTAGTGAATGCTACGCTCATGTACCGAAACAGAAACGGAAAAAACTAAGCAAGAAAGCTATCAAAGGGATACTCATTGGATACGAAAATGATGATGGGTACGGCATATGGGACGGTCACCAAACTCAGAGATCGAGAGACGTAACCTTCTATAAGGATGTTGAATATAAGATTCCAACTAAAATAGAAGTTAAGAAACCAAATGAGACTAATAATGATCTAGAGGGAGAAGAAGCCATAGATCATGATTTAGAGGCGGAGGATCCTGAGTTAGAGGGAGACAATAGTTTATTTCAGGAAGAAAGAACTGAAGATCAATATTCAGATAATGAAAATCATAACCAAGAGGAAGATAGAGACATACCTGAAAACGATCTACAAAGACAAGACAATTTCTTTGATGCTGAAGACATAGATGCTGAAGAAGAAACGATTATTGTTAATGAGCCAAGATACAACTTGAGGGACAGAAACACTCTGCAGCCCCCCAAAAAGTATGAGGACTTTGTCTGTCTAGTAGAGTCTTTTCCTGATACGTACAAAGACGCTCTTCAAGCTAAAGATAGTGAACACTGGCTACAAGCCATGAAGAGTGAAATTAACTCCCTACGAGTTAATGATGTGTGGTCTCTAAGTGAACTACCACCAAATAGAAAGGCGCTTCCCTCAAAGTGGGTTTTCAGAATTAAAAGAAATCCTGGTGGCTCAACAGACAAATACAAAGCGCGCCTAGTGGTGAAGGGGTTCAAGCAGCGACAAGGTGTCGACTATGACCAAACATTTAGTCCAGTTGCAAGGATGGGAACTATCAGAGCCCTAATCAGTGTTGCAGCTAAAGAAAGGTTGGTCCTGACACAGTTTGACGTTTCAACAGCGTTCCTATATGGAAAACTTAAAGAAGAGATCTATATGGAGCAACCCGACGGCTTTAATGACGGTTCAGCAAAAGTGTGGAAACTGAAACGAAGTTTATACGGGCTAAAGCAAGCGCCACGTTGTTGGAATTCTTGTTTTGGCGAGATTCTTCTGGATTTAGACTTCAAACAGAGTGACGCCGACAGCTGTTTGTTTGTCAAGGAAATAAAAGGAAAGAAGATACTCATAACATTATATGTTGATGACGGCCTAGTAGCTGCTACAGACGCAGAAGTAACAGAAGCTTTTTTAAATGAATTAAGGAAGAAGCTGAAAATAACTACAAAACCTGCATCTTATTACCTTGGTTTAGAGATTGAGCGAGATACAGATGGATCTATAACAATTAAACAGGAATCTTATACGAAGAAGATTCTGAAAAGATTTCATATGTCGGACTGTAACCCTCTTTCAACTCCAGTTCAAAAGGAATCGGTGATATCAACCTTTGAGTCAGGGAAAGTGGATGATGAAAGAAAAGATTTTCCATATCGAGAAGCTGTAGGTGCCTTAGCATATCTTATGGTTGGAACTCGTCCGGATATCGCTTATGCAGTCAGTGTGGCATCTAGAAAACTCGAAAATCCCGATAAGTCAGATTGGCAGATGGTCAAGAAGATTTTTAGATACTTGAAAGGAACAACTTCTTTTGGTATAAAGTACAAGTCAGACCACTCCAATGACTTCATTGTTGGCTACAGTGATGCTGACCATGGCGGAGATCAGCAAACCGGTCGATCAACTACAGGCGTTATATGTTTATACGCTGGAGGAGCTGTATCGTGGTTAAGCCAAAGACAAGCATCAGTGGCAATTTCAACAACAGAAGCCGAAATAGTTGCAGCAAGTGAAGCTACAAGAGAGTTGATTTGGTTGCAGAGAATATTTGCCAAACTCACAGAGCTGAAAGTTTTCCCAACGCTTCTAGTTGACAATGAAGCTGCAATTCGCCTGGCACAAAACCCCGAATTCCACAAGCGAACTAAACATATAAGAATTAGACATTTCTTTGTGCGAGAAAAGGTTCTTGATGGAGAAATACTTGTAAAGAGAACAAGCACAACCAATCAGTTGGCAGACATGCTTACCAAAGCAATGCCAAGACCAAGACTTGTCCTGTTAAGAAGTCAACTTGGACTGGTCGAAACTTTTTAATATATTCAAAGAGGGAAAGTGTTAGAGTTTGTAGTAGGCCATAAACAAAAAGTAAAGAAGAAATTAAGAATGGTTGCCTAGCTACAACTCGTTGACTTGTGATTGAACTTTGACAATATAAAAAGTATTTTATTTTATACTGATCTAATTATTTTGTGTGCTTGCTGTGACTGTGAACCTCATTCATTTTATCCTCTCATTCAATCTAAACGTAAACTTAAATATTCTGTACTACTGCCTGGAGGTGTTAAGTTGAAACATCGAGGTAAGAGATCCTCAAATTACAACAATTATGACCTCAGTCAATACAACATTGTCGTTTCTGATCCTTAATTGACTTTAGAGCCAGAATCTACTCGAAGATTCCAAAACAATTGAATTTATATTGTCTGCTTCTAGATCGATAGTAATTTGCAAGGCAGGAATAAAATAGTTGGCTACTATTGTAATTGCATTGTAGGAAAACACTTGGATGTTGCTCCCATGTGATGTGTATTATAATGGTACCTACATGACATGAGCGCGACACCAAGAATATCCTATTCAGCCTCCCGCTGCCTTCTTGGATGGTAATATTATTTATACCGAATATGATTAATTAATCTTATGTTTAATGCACTAGCTGGTGTATTCAATTATTTCATGTTTACCTACAAAACTATAATTTTAATTTAACACATTTATCTCATATTTTTATGTTCCGATTGTTTTAAAAAGTTTTTAATGAATAAAATAAATGATTAGTATTATAATATTTGTTTTTTTTTCTCTGTCTGATTGAGATTAACATTTGAAGTTACGACAAAATAAAAAAATACCTACTTAAAATTCGTTACAAAAATTGTTATTTTTATCTTTGAATATCTCAGCAACGTGACGCTTTATGATGTTATGTTTTTCACGTTTTATGTTTGTATAAGTGTCCCCTATCCAAATATATGCCATTTATAGTGCACCGCGATTTTGAAAAAAAATCAATATGGCGGCTGATGTTAGGGCCAAAACCTTCAAACCCCTTTGGCACACAGATAGTTTATAACCAGGATTACCACATAGGATATTTTTTATCCCAATATTCCTACGGGATCTAAAGTTATGCGGGTGAAACCGCAGGGCACTGCTAGTTTGAAATAAATGCTTTGAATTTGAGTTTGGAAAGGAGAAAGACAGGCCTTAGCCAGTAGTGGGACAATATCACACTAATATTATAAAGGCGAAAGTTTGTGAGTGTGTGTTTATATATGTTTGTTACTTCTTTACGCTCAAATGGCTGGACCAATTTTGATAAAATTTTGTATGGAGGTAGCTGACACCCTGGATTAACATACATATAGGCTACTTTTTATCCCGATATTCCCATGGGACCGACATTTACGCGGGTGAAACCGCGGGGCGCAGCTAGTAAGGCTATAAATAAAAAATAAGTGAGACCTTACCCTGTACTTTATCACTTTTTCTTTTAATTGCCAATGGTGAAGATAGTTTCGGGCTGTATTGTGATTGCTGATCCTCGTCACGCAAGAAAGTGTCTTGTAAGTCCACCTAAAAACAAATATACCTAATTATTTATTTAATCTTAATGTTGAGACTGCTTACTTACATCATTTGTCTATCTATACTAATAAGAAAGCTGAAGAGTTTTTTTTTTTGTTTGTTTGAACACGCTAATCTCTGGAACTACCAGCCAGATTAGAATTTTTTTTCTGCATTAGCCCAATTCTTGAGGAAGTGTTATAGATAAGTTTTTAGTCTATGATATTGTCAGTCGTAGAAAAGAAAAACTGATGTCATATAGAAATAAAAGAATGATGAGCACTTCCATTGCATATATTTATTGAAGACTTATGTTTAAGAACAATATAATATAATAGGTTATGGGCCCAGTACAAATGTACGCTAGTAAAATATAACGCAGGACAAATGTAAGTAATAATGAGTCACATAAATATTGAACCATTAAAAAGGGAAAATTATGACACATGGCGAATACACGCAAAAGCCCTTCTATTAAAAAGGGGCCTATGGAATTACGTCTCTGAAAAAATAAAAAAACCTACTAGTGAAGGTGACGAACTAAATAAACATTTAGAAAAAGATGTCTTGGCATTAGCAGAATTATTTCTGATCATTTCACCGAGCGAACTGAAACAAGTGAAGAACTGTCAAACCAGCAAAGATGTCTGGGACACACTCGAGGGTATTTACTCCAGCAAAGGTCCTGCACGTAAGGCAAGTCTTTTGAAAGAATTAATCTTAAGAAAAATGAAAGAAGACGATAACATAGTGGATCACTTGAACAAGTTTATGGACATCGTTGATAAGCTTGCAGATATGGACATAGAAATTAATAAAGATCTACTTAGCATTATGATGCTCTATAGTTTGTCTCAATCTTTTGAAAATTTTCGAATTGCCATAGAATCCAGGGATGATCTACCAAATCCTGAAAACTTAAAGATAAAAATTATCGAAGAAGCTGAAGCCAGAAGACATATGGCTAGTACAAGTGAACAAAATTCTGAACAAGAAGCGCTATATAGTAGACAGCGCAGAAGAAACACAAATGTTACCGTTGAATGCTATAAATGCAAAAAGAAAGGACATAAAGCAAATGAATGCTGGTCAAAAGTAGTACAGTCAGCCCCAAAAAGATACAATAAAAGCACTTCAAATTTATGTTGTTCTAAAGAGACATGTCTAAATACAAATGATACTAAAGAAAAACTAAACAAGTGGTGTCTTGACAGTGGTAGCACGTCACATATGACATATGAATTAGAAAGATTCCGAAATCTTGATAAGGATGAGGGAAAATCCTTAAAGTTAGCATCAGAGAACTGTACAGCACAAATTGAAGGCCGTGGTTCAGTAAAACTTAACATCAAGGAAAGACCTGATCTGCAACTGACCGAAGCCTTATATGTACCATCACTAACTACAAACTTAATGTCAGTAGGAAGAATTACAGATAAAGGTGCAACAGTTTTATTTAAACAGAAAAACGCAACTGTAAAGCGTAATGGTCAAATACTGTTAAGAGCAGAAAGAAATGAAGATGGTTTATACTATGTTAAAGAGAACTTACAAGAAAAAGCCAGACTCTGTGAAGTAAATAAAATGCAGCAATGGCACAGAAAACTAGCTCATCTCAATGAGGGGCAAATGCGAATAGCTCTAGATAAAAAGAACATGGAAGGATTGGAATTCAATAAAAATGACACAGTTAAATACTGTGAAGTGTGTGCTAAAGGCAAAGCAACAAAATTACCATTCACTACATCCAAAAATGAAGAAAGAACAAATGAAAAATTACAAATAGTGCATACGGATGTATGTGGTCCCATGAGAGAACCATCGAAAGCGGGTTCCAAATATTTCATTACATTCACTGATGATTATTCAAGATATACAAGAGTATATACAATGAAAACTAAGGATGAAGGCCTATCAAAATTTAAAGAATTTAAAAACGAGGTAGAAAGGTTTACCAAACAAAAGATAGTTTGTTTACAAAGTGACAATGGGACGGAATACATAAACCATGGATTCGACAAATATCTAAAAGACAATGGCATCAAAAGAAGGCTATCTGCACCATATACACCAGAACAAAATGGGTTGGCAGAGAGAAAAAATAGAACATTACTTGATAAAGCTAGATGCATGTTAATTGACGCTAACATGAAAGAAGTTTTTTGGGCCGAAGCTATTAATACAGCTAACTACTTGGCAAACCGTAGTCCTTGCAGCAGTATTAATAATGAGACTCCATTTGAAAAATGGGTGAATAGAGTTCCATCTGTAAGGCATTTCCACATTTTCGGGACTAAGGCGTTCGTTCTAAAAAAGGGAAAACGAAACGGAAAATTTGAAGCCAGATCGATTGCTGGTATATTTGTAGGGTATTCGGAAAATCACAAAGCGTACCGTATCTTTAATCCGAAATCAGACAAAGTGATAATAAGTAGAGATGTCAAAGTACTGGATAAAATGTTCTACGAAAATGAGACAAAAGAAGGTCAAAAAGAAAATGTAGTTGATAAAAATGATATAGAAGTCAACCTTTTTCCAGAAGAAGAAAATGAAGACTCGAATGAGCATGAAATTAACGAATCAGACAAAGAACTAGACGTTAATGATATATTTGTTGATGCAACTACAGAAACAGACGAAATAGACAATGAAGACAGACAAGAAATGTGTACAAGTAATGAAAAGCGACAGAGAAAACCACCAGTTTGGCAGAAAGATTATGAGATGGATGCTGAACAATCATTCCTCTGTGATATAGATGAGAATAGTGATGAATGGGAAGACGCAATAACAAGTGAAATTGAATCTCACCTAAAAAACAATACTTGGAAAGTTGTACACAAGAATGAAAGTAAAAATTTGATAGATAGTAAACTGATTCTAAAATATAAATACAATGCACTTGGAGAAATAGACAGACGAAAGGCACGTCTAGTAGCTCGTGGGTTCAACCAGAGAGAAGGAATTGACTACACTGAAACATTTGCACCAGTAGCAAAAATGAGTACAATAAGACTATTAATTGCATATGCGATAGAAAATAATATGAAACTAAGGCAGCTGGATGTCTGTACAGCATTTTTAAACGGTGATATAGACGAACAAATTTATATGAAGAAGCCAAAAAATCTTGATAAATATTTAAGATTGATTATATCACACGGTAAAGACAAAGAGTTGTTGAGAAAAGCAAGAGAAATGCTAATAGATATAAATAAATATAAAAATAATGGAATATGTCAACTAAATAAAGCTATATACGGATTAAAACAGGCAGGAAGGCAATGGTATTTAAAGTTACATAGAAAATTATTGGAAATTGGTTTTAGAAATGCTACAGCGGATCCTTGTTTGTACATATTTGAAAAAGGAGGCGAAAAACTGTTTGTCAACATATATGTCGACGATTTGATTCTGACATACAAATCAGAAAATTTATTCAAGGAAATCAAATCCAAGTTGGAAAAAGCATTTGAATTGAGAGATATGGGTTCTCTTCATCACTGCTTGGGCATACGATTCACCCATGTAGGGGGAGAGATTACGCTGTCCCAAGAAACATATATCGATAATTTAATAGAAAAATTTAACATGGGAGAATGTAAACCCGTGTCTACGCCAATGGAACCAGCTCTGAAGTTAGAGAAAAATGAGAATGGAAATAAGAAGGAAAATTTTCCATACCAAGAACTGATTGGTTCATTAATGTACCTAGCTGTCGCAACAAGACCAGATATAATGTTTACAGTAAGCTATTTAAGCCAGTACAACAATTGTTATGACCAAAGTCACTGGCAAGCAGCAAAAAGAGTTATACGTTACCTAAAAGGAACGAAAAACGTATGTGATACAAGAAAACAGGAATGTCAGCGGTTCTTACGGGTATGGCCGACGCAGACTGGGCGGCATGCACTATTGATCGCCGATCATATACCGGTTATATTTTTAAGTATGGTGGTGGTCTAATTAGTTACGAGACAAAGAAACAGAGAGTGGTCGCATTGTCAACGGCTGAAGCCGAATACATGGCAATGACAGAAGCAACGAAGGAAGCTTTGCATTTGAAACACCTGCTAGAAGACATTGGAGTGCCACAACAAACAGTGCTGATTTACAATGATAATATGGCTGCACAAAAATTAGCAAACAACATGATTACCGGAAAAAGATCAAAACACATTAGCATAAAAGAACATTTCATAAGAGATTGTGTCGAAAAGAAATTAGTGACAATTCGTTATAAGGACACAGAAAATATGGAGGCAGATATTTTAACGAAGGCACTGCCACAACCAAGGTTGTTAAAGTTATTAAAAAAGATGGGCATAGGAGTCACTCAGACCGAAGGGTCATCTTCGTGAGGGGGAGTGTTATAGATAAGTTTTTAGTCTATGATATTGTCAGTCGTAGAAAAGAAAAACTGATGTCATATAGAAATAAAAGAATGATGAGCACTTCCATTGCATATATTTATTGAAGACTTATGTTTAAGAACAATATAATATAATAGGAAGGCTATAGCCTTCCTCAAGTTAAATAGCCTATAGGCTATTTAACATCACGCTAGGGTCCTTAGGAGCCGTGCAAATTGAAAAATAGTCAGCAAGAAGAATGCTAAGTGAAAACTGCGAACTGTAGCGTGGGCAGGCGATGCAATGCAACAGGATAGGTTGGGAAACAAGAAATTTCACACGGACTATGTCACGGTTCGAAGCTAGAAAAGGAGAAACTAACTCACTGCTGCTAGCTAACTAGACGAAAACAAACATTACTTAAAATAAATGTTCTTGTATATCGACTTTATTTAATTTCGTGCGGCCATTGTTGTTTACATCTTTGGCAAATTTAACGCAGCCTGATCTTAGGCAATAACGACCGGAAGGATTTCCCATGACACAGGAAATCCTAGTGTAGGGTCCAAGAAATTTGAAAAAATCTAGCGCCTAAGGATCCTATGTAATGTAGGTATTACTAGTTTTTTAACAATGTTTTCTGAACCAAGTTTTTATTAATAATTATCTCCTATAAAGGAGGACGGGGTGTTGAAGTTCGTAGGGCATAAAATCCGCGCGGACGAAAACGCAGCCGAAGTGCTAGTGTTATATACAACAAGTAGGCGAGCAACTAGATTTACCAAATAATCACAATTCATACCTCCATTTGCTGCAATCAATTAATATTAGTAACAAACGGCCTAAACGCTGGTGTTAGGCATTCTACGGCATGCAATAATATCGCTCAGTGCTTATGAAATAAGAACGAAGACCTAAAACAAGAATTAAAAACCGCTGAAACAGGAATTTCTGTAGTAAAATAATTGAATGGCTAGACGTTCATGTCATCGCTATATGTATAACTTTCGTCTTACCAAACTTGGTTTATGTACCTAGTAATTTCATTAAAATTTTGCGAGAGACATTATTGGAAACTGTTTTTTGTTTTTGTTTCATGTCAGCTGTCAAGTCAAAATAAACCGGAAGTCTGTTTCCGTTTCAGCCATAGACATAAGTTTCAGCTGATTTTAGATACAAACTTTTCCGGAAAATCCGGAAACGGATACGACTAGAAGTTATTCACAAAATATGTGATCGGATACGTCCTTCAATAGTCTATGGAGTTAACCGGCACGTTATCTAGTCTATTGTCTCTGCACTGTTATTTTTAACCTACGAAAAACGGGGGAGGTTCTCAACTTCTCAAGTCGACGCGTATATTTTTTTTTTGTCTTTGATATACCAAAGACTAAATTAGATTTATATTATTTTGGCAACACTTGCCATTTTTTTAGCTTGTTCATTGAGTCCGGTCCAGCAATAGAATTTCATAGAGAACTCGATTAGTGACAAACTTTGCATGTGTTACGTGGGAATCAAATTAAACTCTATTTTTTACTGAATAAAACTTAAATGTGCTTGTGATTTAGGCTTTCGAAGTTCTAACAAATTACCAAAGTGGGCCGTACCCTCGGCCGTCAACTTACACAAATCGTCAAATTCTACATTCTTGTACATATTTCTGCTTTTCCGCCAAAGTACAGAGTCATTCTAGATTTGCCAAAATGGCAGAGGGACAGGACGAACCCAAAAAAATTACTATTACAGTGAAAACACCGAAAGAAAAACAGCAAGTGGAAGTTGATGAGGATGCTGACGTTAAAAAAGTGAGTACGGCGCCGTCAGAAACTTTGCTCATGGCGTAATAACATAGATATTGCACACGCAATCTCTGACGACATTTATTTAGTTAATCGGCAACGTAAAATATGAATTTGTTATTTGATTTTAGCTCAAGGAAGTGTTGTCCCCTAAATTCAGTGCGGAACCGGAGCAGTTATGTCTCATATTTGCCGGAAAGATCTTGAATGATGCCGACTCCCTGAAACAGCACAACATCAAGGACGGGCTGACAGTCCATCTCGTGATAAAGACGCCTCCCAGGCCCGAGCCTGAGGGCGCACCGCGACGCCCTCCAGGTACCGAATTGCTTACATCCTGTCATTACTGTGAAACATAGGTATGCAGTGCATAGAAGTTTGCACAAAGTGAAGAGAGCTATTGATAAAAATTATACAAGATGCTTATTCAATTTTAATTCTGAGTCTGCATGTGAAAGTAATTTGAGTGCATTTTATCTAAACAATTACATGCATGTACAGAATTTATAAGGTACCTTATAAATTCTGTACATGCATGTAATTGCTTAGATAAACTAAAATTACTTTCACATAAATGTAAAGGAATATGATACATTTAATTTTGTTTTAAGTACTTGTATTACTGTAATTAGGTCATTGACTAATTAATGTATTCAATAAACATTGAGTTTTGCAAGAGGCTAGAACAATACCCACACACAATAATACAAAGTATTCAATCTACGAGTGGTACCTAATCAATGAATTCGAAATTAAATTGGATTATGATATCTGGAACTAGTAATAATTCTTTAATTCCTTAGAATGATGGATTTGTTAAGCCATGATTGAACTCTAAAATTAAACACCTAATAATGTAATGAAAACTGTAACATGTCTTATGACTAGTGTTTGCCTGCTTTTTGGCCTGGGTAGAGTTCAGAAAATATGTTAAGGGAACATCGTAATGGTCAAACCGGGTCATGTTCACATGAAGAGGGAGGATATTGTGTAGCTGACAATTCAATACACAAGTCCTATTCATGAACTTTATGCATAAACCATCTTGTTTGATAAAAAAAAAAAGATAATCCCTTGTTATCAAGTGTTTACAGAGGTCAATATTTTTTATTTACAATGTTTCTAACAAGTGATTCAAATGTTATGTACCATGGAAATGTAATGCTTCTGTTATTGTTGTCACATGAGCTTGGTCCACCTGTAGCTCTAACCGATAACAAAGTTGGATTTAACCCCTTACATTATCTAAATGGGGTGAAGAGAAGTTCTTCAAAGACGTATTATGGTTTCTTTGAAGATATATTATGTCTTGAAAGAAATAGTGATTCTTCTATCTTAATCCCTTATGTTCATGCAATTTATTTATCATTATTTGTTTACAATCTTTGGACTAAAGTACTATCAATTCTAATCTGCTATGTCATTCTTACAAATCAAAACTAATGTCTTGATTAAATCAATGTAAGTGTAATAACTTAGATTTGTTCAATCAAGACAATAAAATCTAGTCATTTATTTGAACTGGGCTGAGAATCAGCACTTTATAGGTCATAATAGTAAAATCAATAAACATTTAAATACTAATAACAATAATAAAACCGTGGTCAGCCGATTCTCTGTTAAATTTTTAACACTCATTGACATGGAACACAAAGTTTTTAATACCTAATGTCCATATCATCAGAGTAATTCCAAAGAATGACACTAATAAACAATGTAATTTCTGTCCCCCTTTCATCATTGTTTTGTTATACTAATTTCATCATTTATTTTAAGGATTTGTATTAGAGCGACCATAGAAATATTGTATTGCTCAGTGCATCAACCACAATAGTATTAGAAAGAATAGGAAATTATTTTCACATACATAGTTATCGAGCAATGCCACTTTGGAAAAAGATTGTTATTGTAGATCCATTACAACACAACATCACACCTGTACTGACACAAGTGTTAAGTAATTATTTTATCACCCCCATGTTATAAGAAGCAAAGAGGGACCATATTGCTATTAACTAGATACCCCAATTACATTGTAAACAGTTTTCAAAGTTGTAAGCAATCAATTAATATTTCAGCTGATGTTGGTGCCACTCCATTTGGTCTAAATTCACTGGGTGGATTAGCAGGCCTAGAAAGTTTGGGACTTGGTCAGAGCACTTTCATGGATTTGCAGGTAAAAATCTTCAAATAATTTGTTACCTGAATTAACATGCATTCTTATCTAGAGAAACATGAGATAGGAGAAATGCTGGCACCAGAAAACCATGCATCATAATAATATTTATATTCTGTTCAATAAACCGTTTCACAGTTGTCTTATTGTATGGTTGGGATGGAAATCCGAAATAACTAGAGAGAGATGGGGACCAATGGCTTAATGGCTGAGGGACCAGAGAGCGCACCTGTGCTTAAACTTGTGCACTATAATATCTCACGCGCCGAAGGCTAGTCTCCGCTGATATTGGCCGTCGTGGCCGAAATTCGGTCTGGAGGACTAATTATTATTGTATGGTTGAATGTTTGTTAATGTTTTAACATTTCTACACAGATTTCTTTTGAGTGAGAGCCACCCCTTACCATTACTCTCTATTCTGCGAAATCTTTATAATTTTAAGTGTTATCTATGGTATTTGCTTTAGGCTCGCATGCAACAAGAGCTGCTAACCAACCCGGACATGCTGAGGCAAGTGCTCGACAACCCGCTTGTGCAGCAGATGATGAATGACCCTGAGAACATGCGTACGCTCATCACATCCAACCCACAGATGCAGGATCTAATGGCGGTAAGTTTAATCCCTGTTTTTCGAAATTACATTTTTTATTCTGTAAATAGGATGTTGAAGTTGAAATCACTTTCACACGACATAATTATAAAAAAAAATGCTAGATCGACTCGACTCGTCTCGACTCGACTCGATCGGCCGAGTGTAGGTCGTGGGTTCGAACCCAAGCAGGCGCATTACTGTGTAAATATTTTCATCAACACTGCTCTCAAAACGGCGAAGGAAAACATCGTGAGGAAACCGGCATGTCCTAGAACCAAAAATTCGAAAACATGTGACATCTACCAACCCGCACTGGGCCCGCGTGGTAGATTACAGCCCACTCCCTCTCGAATAGAGGAGCCCTGTGTTCCAGCAGTGGGAACATTATGGGCTTATTATTCTAAATAATATTTCTCGTATATCTCGTGCAAAAATGAGAAGATCTAAAACTAGTAGTACTGGACTCCAATCTGTTTTACCTTATATTTATTTTTGTTGTATTTCCTTCCCAACAACATAGATACAAAGATTCTTTAGGCTTCTCTAAGGGGTGGTAGCTTAATCCTCCCATGCCAGACTAAGCTAAATAAATTGATTAAATTAATTTAGATTACAGATATGGATCATTCCAAATTGATGCAGCATGTGTTCCATCTTTGGCTTTCAGTAATTTATTTTGTTCTAAAATACAGCGAAATCCCGAGATAAGCCACATGCTGAACAACCCTGAGCTGTTGCGGCAGACTATGGAGCTGGCCCGCAACCCAGCTATGTTGCAGGAACTCATGCGCTCCCACGACCGCGCGCTATCCAACCTTGAGAGCATACCTGGTAAGTGAATCATGTCATAGTAGAGAGTTGAAAGTAATGTCATCTGCCTAAGCTATTCCCAATGGGTCGGCTTCCAGTCTAAGCAGATGGAATAAATGAAATGGATTGGATTGGTTTGGTTTTGGATAGTATTTTACATGGACCGACTGTCTATCTGACTTCCACAACCCAGTCACTGGGTAACTTGATTGCCCTTGGTAGGACTGGTTGCCAAATGTCGGACTTTCGGGCTTCTGACTAATGTACAAAAATCTACGAATGACAGCCGTGACCACCGACGGTTTAACGTACCTTACGAGGCACGTAGGGTTCAGAGTTCGAAATGGATTGTTCCCCATCCAAGGTACAGCCGCGGCAAGCGTAGCTTAACCTTGATAGATCAACCCGTGCAGCTTTTACTTAGCCTTAGCCTCTTGAAAATGCAGCAGGTCCAAATAAAATATCCAAGGAGACTTGAAGTTCAAATATGTTCTTAATTGAATAATATCAACTTGATTGAACATGACGCCTTATGCAACAAAGTCTTATACTAGGTATAGCTACATATACACTAGGAATACACATGCTGTCGAGCGGCTATTATTATCTTTCCTGTCCATTCAAAGATTGACTGGAACACATTGCTAAAAGCGATAAGACTGCCATTGTACCCTTAAAAGTATTACATTTTATCAAGCTATGAAACTTATGGTCTGCTCGAAAAGTATGTTATGAAAATGTAAACAAATGGATCAGAAAACGAACCTGTGGAATTTGTAGTAGGTAATCTGTGTCAATTTAAAGTGCCACTTTCAAATTGAGTGCCTTTTAATTTGATTATTTGAATACAACCGTAATTCTAACTTTAAATAGCACTATAAAGATGTTTTTGATAAAACCTCGATTTTCGTTGACGATTTGTCAATAACAATTTAATTACGTTTTTTTAATCCAAATTTGTTGGAAAAAGTGGTAAGATATAAAGTAAAAACCTTCTAAATACGGATGAATATGTTACTAATTCCCTTTAATGCGTAAACGTAAGATTTTAACCTGCGGGGCAATTGCGTAACACATTATCAATCGGAATCGGTTTCATTTTGAGAGTTCAACAACATTCATTGCGTTATTTACGTGTTGAGCAGACAAATTTTTCGAACTTATGAAGCAATGGATTACCAATTTGCTTCAAAATGATTTAGTTTCCGATGGATAGTGTGTTACGCATTTAAGGTGCTGAACAGGATTTGTTTCCATTTTCATCAGATTGTTTAGGAATAAAATAATTCATCTTTTGGTCATATTTGTCAAAAATCATAAACATTTCTTGTAAATGAGCTGCTTGGAACACTAATACAGGGTGTGAATAAACCTGTTACCATGGATTCATTACACAATTCTGAAACCTGCATTGAAAAGAGATGGCTAAAAAAAACCCACAATCGCCAGAAACTTCATATATGCCATTTTTATAGGCATAATATGTACAACAAAAATATATAATAATATACTGCAAAAACGACGTGGTATACTAGATATACAGGTTGAATTTTTCAAGTTGGCGTGGATGGCCAAATCCGAAACTATGAGGACTAGCGAAAGTACTCAAAGGAGTCGCGGGCTCGATTTTGATGATAAGTAAAACTGCATCATTGGATTTTTGAAAAATCAATATTTCTAGCCAGGAATCGAACCTGTTGATTTTGAAAAAATAAAACACACTGTATCAAACTCAAACTCAAAGCATTTATTTCAATTAAACCAATTACAGGCACTTTTGAATTGTCAAGGGGTCGGTCAGTCAGAAAGATGAAGCTAGTTGCCCATTCCAAAGAGTAGGTACCTATGGAGAAGAACGGGCAAGAAACTCCATGGACACTCTTTTAAATCAAAATAATATGGTTACAAAGTCTTGGTTACATCATTCATGTTAAAAATTATACATGTGAGAACGATGCAGAACGTTAAAAGCGTCCATAATGAGAAGATGAGAAAAAACAATTCAAATATTAAATTAAAATAAGCCGTGGCAGCAAAGAGATGACCAGTCCCTACTGACGGTGCCCGTTCACGAACATGACGCATGTATTAGCACCATTCAGCTCAACCATTTTGAAGGGAGCTAAATGATCCAACACATGCGCCACCATCAGCGAGACATTTGAGTGAGCATGACATACTCTCAGCCGCCATAGCATTATTACACCATTCGATAGTTTCGCTAATAAGGATCGAATTCTGGGAAGTAATGACATACGTCAAACTAAAATAAAGAGCTCATTTATAACAAAGTAAAAAAAAAAAACATCCTGTATAAAGATTATTAATAATAAAACATATTAAAAGATTAAGGGTATATTTTTTACATTATTTTAATATATTATCATAATTATACTAAAGAGATTGTGATAAAATAAAAGTTGAGTAATCAATGTAAGTATGAATAACAAAAACACACAAAGTATAATAACTTTTATACTATATGGTTTAGGAGGCTGATTTTTTGAAACCGTACTGGGTTTACTATAGTGAACCCATTTTTATACATTTCGTTGCTGGCGATTCTGGGTTTTTTGTCTATGAACTTTTAGCCATGTCCTTTTTCATCAGTTATTTAACCTTTTAACCGCTTATGTCGGATTAATCCGACAAATATTTTCGTGTCCATTCCGCCAGAGTCGTATATATACGACCAAATAACAAAGCTCGTTTAATCTGTATTATTATCACATCATCATAGCTCGTTTCATCGGTATTTATTTTTCGTTTTCGGGCGCTTGGGCACGATAACTGATATAAAGTCGGGCGGTTAAAAGGTTAAAAAAAAATCCTTTTCCATACATTTTGACCGCGTATGTATTGCATTCCTCTATGGAACTGCACATTTTTTTTAACTGATGTAAAATTGTTACACTGAGGACAAAGAATCATGTGCTGAGTTCATGGTTACAGTTTGCGCGTCGATGCCCCTAACACCCTGTATTTAAAAACCCTGTTAAAGAATAAAGTGTGAAACCATTTACGAATAGAAAGCAACTGTATTACCTTGTGTTATTTGATTAACCTTCCTTTTCAGGTGGCTACAATGCTCTACAACGCATGTACAGAGACATTCAAGAGCCGATGTTGAATGTAGCCAGCAGTATGGCAGGCAACCC
This sequence comes from Amphipoea oculea, assembly GCA_945859645.1. Classification (NCBI taxonomy): domain Eukaryota; kingdom Metazoa; phylum Arthropoda; class Insecta; order Lepidoptera; family Noctuidae; genus Amphipoea; species Amphipoea oculea. Next base: position 13,253,711 of record OX243876.1, read on the forward strand.
GTTCTCTGGACTGGTTGACAACTCTGGTAAGATACTTCTTTTTCAGTGTGAGATTTAAATGGGATAAGGCATTTTGGTTCCTTCATGAACTCATTCCGTCTTATTACAAAACAAGTTCCAACTTTAGACCTAGCCCAAAACTTCGAGACATTTACTGTATTTTGAACTTTATTACGACAAACGTAAAGTTCTTAGTGCGAAATTGACAACTTTAGACGCGGGTTTAACGTCAGTTTATGTAAAAAAAACTGCATTGTCGTAATAAAGTACCAAATTCGAAAATGGCTCGATGGTTTAAACCTGTGTCTTATAAGATAAACCTTGTTTGGTAATAAGGCAGATTATGTTTTTCAGACAAACACCAAATTCGTAATTAGATATTGAAGCCCTCCTATACTTTTAACTCTGCAGGCCAACTTTATTGATCTAGTTGTGACCGGGTATTTGGACCTAAATTCGGTGTAGCGAGTCATTTTAGAGGGCACACAATATGAAATCACTTTAATTTTGAAAGGATCTCCGTTAGCGAAATTGATAAGGAAGACGAGTATGTTTTCAGAGAATATTTCTTGTTTTCAAGCATTGTATACAGGTTGGATTTTTGAGATAGGCAGTAAGGATAGGCACTTTAAACGTTGTAGCTACAGGAAAATAGTAGGTACGACAGTGTAAATTATTTGAGAAATTTTTATCTGCATTTACAGATTTCCCTCCTGTTGGTCCGATAGAGGTTTTTGATCCTTATAAGAAACAGGATAGATTGGCATCATAAAAAGTTTTTGTAAAAATTCCTCATTTTCTTGGGGACTAATTTGTTTTAAAAATCTTTGAATTTAAATATCTCAAAAAGTTAGGAACAGCTTTTAAGCTCGTTATCCTGTAGCTATAACGGTTGAGGTACCTACCCATACTGCCCCATCTCAAAAATCCACCCTGTATACCATAACACAAAATGTTAAAAAATCTTATGTTCTCTAAATTAATGAAGGTAGGCTTACCTACCGGTTCGACATATTTTTTTTTTCAAAATGGCGGCCACACATGAACCCTATATAAATCGATAGCTAGCATTAATGCAAACAGAAAACTTACTAAGACCAAACCCCGTAAAGTGCTACGTTTCCGAGATATTAACGTTCAAAGTTGATCACGTGACATCCATATGTTTTTCACTTTCTTACATTTTGTTACTTAGGTGTTTAAAATCAGTTGCATTTACCCGCCACCTTTGTTGCTCCAGTGGACGGCACAAACCCGCAGCAGGGAGCCGAAAACCGGCAGCCATTACCGAACCCGTGGCAGCGCGGCGGTGGGGGCGGGACGGGCGGCGGGGCCGCGGGCGCAGGCGGTGCGGTCGCGGGCCCCGGCCTCATCAACACGCCCGGCATGCAGTCGCTGCTGCAGCAGATGTCGGAGAACCCGCGTCTCATGCAGTCGATGCTGTCAGCGCCGTACACTAACAACATGCTACAGGCCTTGGCTGCTGATCCTGATATGGCGTCTCAGCTTATCAACCAGGTAAGCTCGGCTTATCGACTAGGTACAGTATTTTTATCTCACGAAGCGACGCACGCTTTACTTGTGGTAACCAAGTATACAAACACATCTGTGAACGTGTGCCTGAAGACGGGTACCTTCGGCACATAACACAAACACACTTCCAATTTCGCCATTGTCTCGGATGGTACCGAGAGCTGCGCTTACACACATATTCACCGCGTGTTTGTACAGTTGGTATCCACAAGTAAAGCGCGCGTCACTTCGTTAGAAAAAAAAATACTAGAACACACTGCATCGCCAGCTCGTCTTGTCAAGTATGATCAATGCTCGTGCCTTCTGTTTGTCAAGAGGCCTTTGCCCTGCAGTGGGACAATAATAAACTGGTATTATTATTAACACACTACATAACATCACCTGTATTCACTAAAGGGGTAGGCAGAGGAGCATTGCCTCTTGCACCAGTTATATTTAAGTATATTTAATAGGGGGCAAGCCCTTTAATTTCACAAAGTGAGCAGAATCCCTACCTAAATACTTTATTGTTGGATGTTTTAAACATTCAGTAAAGATCATTATTATGCCCATATGTTGTGACTTAATAGTAGATTGTACAACTAAGGCATAAAAGAAGCTATTTTACCCCGAGACGTTTATATCCACGCGAGCCGCAGGCGAGGGTGGATAGTTAAGTCGAGGGGTAACATGGCTCGTTTATGCCTGAGTTATACACTCTGCTTTTCACTTCGATTGCGAGAAAATGAAACAGGCATAAAGTATACAGTACATAATTAATCAAAAATCTTGCAAAGCATAGCTAATTCCCGCCACCACAGATAATACCGCCACGAAACTTTTTAACAGTTTTTTTTTTTAATTTCAACATTTGTAATTCGACTTGGGTACTTCATACTGCCAAGTCATAAAAACGTTTCTTTGCATTTTTAAATAATAAATGACAACTATTTTACCTGATTTTATTAAATTAACGATAGAAAACACGGAAGTGGTATAAATTAAAGAAAATTAAATAAATCACGACTTTAATCTGCGAAGTTTTATTGTGCGTGTGGCTGTTGGGCCTGATTACCTTAGTCTCAGAAAAAAAAATTACTTTATGCACTAGAACATAAAAAGCGATTTTATGTCGCCTAAGCACAACATAAAGACGAACTTTTAGAGCATGAGAAGTGAAAAAAATAATATGCTTCATGTTTGAAGGAAAGGGATGGTGCATTCTTATTGAGATGTACCATTGAGGAAACTTACATCTGCCCAATTTGAAAACAAAATCCCGTGCACACGATGACCACATCTGTTAGCAAGCATTACTATAGCGGCCGAGCGCTGCAAGCAAGAATAGTCCTTACGGTGTATAAGTAGATGTAAGTTTCGAAACTTACATCTGTCCAATTTGAAAACAGAATCCTGTGTACACTATGACCACATCTGTTAGCAAGCGTTACTATAGCGAGCCGAGCCGAGCGCTGCAAGCAAAAATAGCCCTTATGGTGTATAGATGTAAGTTTCCTCGATAATTTAAAGATTCGGCTGTTGACTTTTTCAATTTCGTGTAGAACCCGATGTTCGCGAACAACCCACAACTACAGGACCAAATGCGCACAATGATGCCGCAGATGTTGGCGCAGCTACAGAACCCGGAAATGCAGCAAATGATGTCCAACCCACAGGTCAGTTTTATTTCAGTGCGATAGTGCATAACTGCTACAGAAGCCATCAATCAACTCGGAAATTTTACTTCAGTTTTCGCAGAGATGTATTGAAGTTTGGTTGTAGTCTGTGTCAAATCATCATTAGCATTACTTAGCAACAGCAAAAACCATTAAAGCGAAGAGTGCGATATCTGTGTCTTTCTTCTAGGTTTTACTCTTCTAATAACCTCAGCAATAGTTGTATGTCCAAAAAGGCCAGCACAATGTTAGTGTTTATGATATCGTGTAGGCCCTGAACGCGCTGCTGCAGATCCAGCAAGGCCTGGAGCAACTGCGCAGCGCCGCGCCCACGCTGGTGGGCAGCCTGGGCATGGGCGTGGGCGCAGCCACGGCCACGCCGCCCGCGCCTGTCGCGCCTGCGCCCGCGCCGGCCTCAGGCGCCGCGCCTCGCCAGCCACAGAACCCAGAGCTCTTCACGCAGGTAATGCAGATTATAAATTACTTTGAAATACTTTTGGACGTCCTGACAATACTGGCACTGATCCTGTCCTTCTATTTATTAGCACAAGTTTGTTTTTAATAAAATTATGTATCTTTTGGATAAAACTTTTATCTATGGGCCTGTGTCGCCTGAAATAAATGGATTATTAATACTTAATACATATTTGATTGGCATACAGTGACAGCTGGAAGTTGCGTCAAAAGCTCATAAACATAGGTAAACATTCTAAAAATACATGATTTAAAAATTATAATAATGATGATTCTTATGACTAACTAATAGGGGAGGCCTAGAGACTGGCTAAAAGTCTAGTACCATTTTCAGATTTTTACAGCATTTCACAGTTACAAAAACTCGATAATCTCAATCTAATCAAAGAGAATCTCAATAACAAAAAATATTATATAAATAAAAGTTTTACAAATCTATATATAAATGAAAGCACAACCTTAGATTTGCAAAACTTTTTTTTAAGACAGCATTAGGGCCATAATTTCATAGATATAAAGAAACCATATTATGATTACAGTACTAAAAACATTAAAGAGTGGTTTCACAACAAGTTATGAGTAAATTGCTCTCAACTCCAGTGAAACCACTAACAAGGTAGACATAAAATACTTTGTCTATATGTGCCGCCTCCGTCGTAGTCGAACGCGCACCGCCCGCACGTCGATGTGGTACATAATACCTTTTATTTTTGAGTGAGTTGCTATACTCCATTGGCCTAGGAAATAACTAAAGATAAACCAATCGTAAAAAGTGCTATTTATAGATGAAACTTTATTTTTTAAATACGTTACCCACGAATTAAATTTATTTTAGATTTTTACGGTAATTTCCTCTTTCATTAGTGTGAAAACTTTATCATTTATTCTTAAACTCTTCTTCATAGATGTAACTGCTTAGGCACAATTTTTTTGTTAGATTTTTGATAATAATATAATATTTTGTAATCTGTGTATCGTAGAGCCCAAAACGATTCTCTAAACCTTTTAAAATATGCAACGCATTAGATAACGTTGCAACATTGAAGAGTACAACTGTGGTGTGGCATTTTAACTGAAGTGACAGGTATTACATTTAGTCTGTTACCTTTGTTTAGTATAAATTCACTCAAAACATTGCCGGTTATCATGTGAAACTTCTTAGGTTTTCATTTAAAATATCAAATTATATTATAAAATAACTTGTTAAAAATGCGTGTGAATAGGCTTTATTGAAATTTTGGTATTTATGCTTGTAGTCTGTTCAATAAATAACATTATTTTAAAATTTGCAACAAAAGGTTTAGCACCCATGAATCACGTGTTTTTTTTTTTGTTTACCTCTAGTTAAGTACCTAAACCAATGGAGTATAGAACAGTGTCGATTTCATTTGAAGGGTACATTTAAAATATGGCTTCATGATAGTTTTCCTAAATGCAAGTCACTTGTTGCCACTTAGCCATTATTTTTTAGTTTGTACTGGCGCAAAACAAAAATTAAAGTTTCCTGCACCCTTCCATTTCTTCTTCCATCCTTAAAATCTTTGTTATTTCGTTGATTTCATACCCATTTGATTCGTCATTGATAGAGTTGTAAGTAGAGTATAAAATAGGTTATTTATTACTGCACTCATCATTTAATCAGTCAGTATGCAGGTACTTAAAAGTACTCATGTAGAAAGTTGTAAAGTTAATATAGTAATATATTTCGATATATCCGTAGTATTGACTGCACTATTTAAATTCCTAATATATGGTACACAGTTCATGCAACGGATGATGTCTGCTATGGCGAATAACCAGACGAATTCATCGCAGCCACCTGAACAACGCTACTCGCAGCAACTTGAACAACTAACTGCTATGGGCTTTCTCAACCGGGATGCTAATTTGCAAGGTAAGCAGACACCAAAGAAACTGACTTCTCTTCTCGTATCGCTACGAACAATACAGGATGGTTTTGATATATGGCTACATTAATCATTGCTGCTTATAGGAAATATTCTTTGGGCTCCATAAACCATACCGTCCATACCCAACTTTTGGAGTTATTTTTAGCTGTCTTTAATATCTCGTCTCAGATTGCCACTCTGTATAGGTCGACAATGAATTCATGGGTATAATTTAGGTGTAAAAGTACTCATGAATACGTAAAAACATCTGTTACAACGGGACCCACTCTGAAATAACGAACAAAATACCTGCTGTTTTCAAAGAAAAATGCGATACTTACCTAATTAAATTCTAGTATCACTACTCGGAAATCATATTTCATGGTACTTGTTTTCAGCACTGATCGCGACGTTCGGCGACGTGAATGCAGCGGTGGAGAGGCTACTAGCCCTCGGCCAGTTGTCCATGAGCTAACACTCGCGCGTTTAGAACTTAGACGTCCACTACTGCGGCTACGATTTGCTTACACCATACTGACATGTAATTTTGTTACAAACAAACCACCAACTACAGTTGAAATTATCGAACAAAATTATAAATGAAGTTCGTTTTGTTCATGTATCGCATTTATTGTTCAACGCTTCGTCACGTGTGATCACGTGTGGTTTGTTAGATGTCGTGATACTATATTTTTAGGATAAAAAAGGCTGAGGCCCTTTAAAAAACGTGTCTCACAATATTCAAAAAAAATATTATAAAGTATTTATTACTTCAGATTTAACAGCGGTTTGGCCCTCCTGTTTTACCTAATCATAGAGTGGAATGTTTTGTGATATTCAGTGCATCGATCCTATAAGCACGAGTGACGATATCTGCTAAGTTAGTTTATTGGACAGCATGCGTTTGTAACAAAACTATAGTCTGATATTTATGTTGTTTAGGGTTTCGGTATAAAAATTGTGTGAGCGATGTATTCAAATTACTTATTCTAAAATGGCAGGATTCGAAATACGTATGTTTTACTACTGATAATAAATATTGAAATTGCGCTTAAACTCACCTTCATATTTATTGAAAAGTAATTTCAATACTTATTATATTGATAACACTTAGTGAATAATGAAAGCATACAAACATTTTGAATAACGTCATTTTATAGACACACTATCACTTATTTACTCTTCGATGCAATGGTGTAAGTAAGGATGAGCTAGCGACAACGATTTCTAACACCTTTCCATTTTATGACCGTGTCTGTCGTTACGCACGTCTCAGTTTCCCTTTAAATAATTGTAATAATAAAAATTCATTCCTTCTTGTTTTTAGGCAATATGCAAAATTGTTGTTTATACTTTAAGTAATAAAACACTAGAATTCCTGATTAAAAACGTCAGTTTTTTTTTTATTGCACTACTGTATAAATTATAGAAATACCATTTATATTTCATAAATGGTATTTCTATAATTTAATTTAATGTATTCTTGTTATACTCTATGTTATCGATGTGAACTCACTTGCATAGAATTACGTAAATAATAGGTTTATGTAAATAGATTTGCTTTGAAAAAATATGTGGAAGAAACGCACTTTCATGCAATAAACTTTATCATTTATGAATTATGAGTAATGGAAATTTAATATTTTTTTTTGTATAATTTTAAAAGTTTCTTCACAATTTTTACGTTAGTCACAATTTAAAGGGGTATATAAGGTTGACTGATTATTTTGCATTATGCCAGGTTGAACTCAATATTGGTTGAATATGGACAAAAATATATCAATATATAACAAAAGACAAAAATATATTGTTTTCTTTTTATGTATCTCAATTATATAATATGATACCTATGTTTCATCCGGTTTCGTTTTGTTTGTAGCCATGTAAAATATATTTTTATCTATTATTTTGTGGTGGTAAAAATACTTTTATATTTACTTTTCTTTTGTAGCCTATTGTAGTGGTTTTATAGGTAATTAAATTTAAGTTGTAAAAAGTATGAAAGAGTACTAATGTTGCTCAGTTTTATAGGGGAATGTGTTAAAATTACACAGAAGTGGTGAATCACGAATCATCACGTGAACTATTTCTTGTATAGAGAGGCATTGGTCATAGGCGCGCACCTTTATTTATCGTGAACATATCTTTTAAAATTTATGCATAGAGGAAATAAAAGCATTCATTGGCTTAATTTTCTGGACATAAAGAAAATTGAGCTGTGAATATAATACATAGTTCAGTTTTTTGCTAGCTTTCATGCTTGTTGACACTATATTTCGTTTCCAAATTCTTGCCAAACAACGCATTGATAAATGCGTCAGCTTTTGAAGTTCATGTTTAAATCAATAAATAAAATAGGCGTGTGCTCTGTGGTGTGTTCTAGACTGCTAGAATTGTTTAATATCGTATGAATCTGGGTGTAATAATATTATAACGTGACAGAATGCAATTATTATAAATAAACTTTAAAACCATCGTTTTATTTGCTCCTTTTTTATATTTATGAGCGTTACTTAGCTCAAGCTTTTATCTGCGGTTTCCTTCGCATCCGTACCCGGAGAAAAAACATTGATTATAAAAAAAACTTTCAAATCTGTTCAGCTGTGCCAAACAAGGTCCAAAAATCACAATATTATAGTGATTATTTTAATAGCAATGTCTACGTTATGCAAATGCTCTGCAATAATAACTTTCGGCCGATTGTTCCCAACGAGTCACACAAACATGTATTCTGTGACTCGTTGGGAACAATCGCAATTTTTTCTTAGCTCTTTCTATTTGCGCTAGTCGTTTCTGGCAGTCGCCGGCCGCTGCCGCCGCACCGCTCTCTTCGCTCGCTCGGCTCGTGCGTAGAGGTCACTGTTTTAACCTAACCTAACTGATTGTTCTCAACGAGTCACACTGACATGTTACAGTGTGACTCGTTAAGAACACACCCTTTCGGCTTGTTGTGTGTTCGAACCCCTAGGTATTTATTTCATCACCACTGCTCCCAAAACGACGAAGGAAAATGTGAAGAAAACGGCATGGAACATCACCAACCCGCACTGGTCGCGCGTGGTGGATTACAGGCAGCTCATTCCATGCTCATTCCATCCAACAAGGAGGAAGCCGGTGCCCCAGAAGTGGGAACATTATAGGCTGATTATGCCTAAGTGTCAATCAGTTTAGCAGATAATGCGTCGATCGTCGAATTTAAAGCCTGTGGTGTAACACTGCAGGGCAAATGTCTGTCTACTTTCAAAAGCCTCACATTCATGGTAAAAATAAAATGAGATATCATGTTGCACACACACACTTCATCCCAGCAACACAGATTTATGATATACCTACCCATAAAAGTCTACAATAAACTGCCCCGTTGGTAATGGTCGCAAGCGCGACTGCTCAGCGTGAGGTCCTGGTCAATGAGTATTATAGGGTTTTTCCATTAGGAATTCCATAGTAACAAACAGTTTGGAAGTTGGCGGTGTGATACCCCCGTGCCTCGGAAACTACGTTTAGCCGTTGGTCCTGCCTGCTCTCTCCGACCGTGTTGATTGACGTCCCATCGGACTATGAGAGTGAGGGCAGCGAGAGTGCACTTGTGCCCTGGTATATTAATCTATGCGTCTGCGCAGACGCTTGTGCAATATCTCCCGCGCCGAAGGCTAGTCTGTTGAGATTGGCCGAAATACGGTTTAGAGGACTAGGTATACAGTCGTGGATCAAACGAAATAGGTAGGGAGATTATTTCAAAGGGGGTAATTTCCAACAAAAATCTTTCTACAGCATGGCCATAATTCAATTGCCCTAAAAGTTATGAATATTTTTGTATACCGAGTTCTTTTACAATTTTTATTTATTTGTATTTCGGCCAATCTCAACAGACTAGCCTTCGGCGCGGGAGATATTGCACAAGCGTTAAGTCCGCCTTTGTACAGTTTTTACTTGTGCATAAAGTTTTAATAAATAAATAAAAAAAAATGTGATATTTAAAACAATGTAACAAACGGTGTTGTATTATTACTAGATAATGTATCAGCACTGCACCTGCAATTAATTTTTTTCCAAAAATTTTGAAACATTACCAAAAATTGTTTCTCATTTTAAAAGCGTTGGAAATGACCTCCTTTATCTCTCTATTTCGTTTGATCCACGACTTTGACCACCCTGTATATTCTACAATAGGACTGATCCTAAATGTTCTTGTAGTCACTGTTCACACGACTGCAGCTGGCTATCTTTGTTGGAGGCCCTTTTAGGCTTTTACCCGACTGCGGCGAAGCTCCAAAAACGCTATCTAAGTCTTGTTTTTTTTTTTTTACAAAATAAGTATAATTGCAGCTAAGATAATGCAAGAAAGCATCCTGTCTCTGGTACGCATTTATCATGCTATACATTTCCAGTATATATATATAAAGTACTCTGTGTTTCCAGTTTTTAGGGAACTCGTAATACAATGCGAGTTCACCAAAAACTAGAAATGTAGAGCTTGATATTAGTCGTGTGTACGTTAAGGTTTCATTGAAGAGCAAGCTTGAAAATTGAAGCATTCTGGAGTGGACAAACAATTTGAATCATATTGCCAGTCCATTGCTTCATATGTTCAAATTTGTCTGCTCCACAACGTAAATAACGTAATGAATGTTGTTGAACTGTCAAAATGAAACCCCTTGCTACTGTTAGTATTTTACGCAATTACCCCGCGGGATAACTTTTCAGTGTATTTTAATTAATATTTACAGCATAGCCCTGATTCACAAACATATGACAGGCTATCGTATCGAAAACCTGACATTTCATCAACTTTACTGACACTCAAGTAGAGCAGACGTGTGTATAATTTTGTAAGCAATATTATTTGTCATATGTCGTTAAAATATTTCCGAGTGATCTGTGACCTAGAAAGCGAATCGCACATTTTTCTGCTACGTTAGTGATTTAATTTAGTGAACAACATTTAATTATGAGAAACATTTAAGACTTAAGTATGTCAAATAGTGAAAACAGCCCTCGGAGTATCCCACCACCAGGCAGCCCTGCCAGCAAATCTCAAATACCTGACCATGCGGCTGAAGGAAGAATTCAAGCAGTGGATACCAGGGACATTAGTAACTGGTTGATCTCAATTGAATCATGCCTGAATGAAGTATGTACCATTGCTCAGGAAGGAAAGCTGAACTCCGAACAAAAGCTGAGGATCAATTCCCTATCGCGCAAGGTTGGACATGGCGTTTCACAAATGGCGGTTTACTACCAGGACTTGAAGCTAAAAGCGCAAGAAATACAAAACTCTAAACTAGTGTTGAAAGAAAAAAGCGACCTCACTGATTGCCTCGAAAATATCAGGAAAACCATTCAAGAAAACTGCGCTAAACCAACGATGGCAGAAAATGTTTCATTTGCTGACATGGTAAAAACTAATAAAAATAATTACTTGCGCCCCAATAATGTCAGTTCTATTGCAATTTATCCAGCGGATAAATTAAAATCTAGTGAGGACACTAAATCTCTTGTCCAAAAAATGATATGCCCTGAACAAATGAAATTGCACGTTAGAGGACTGCGCAAAACTAAAAACGGAGGCGTTATAATCAGCACGGAGACCAAAGACGACATAGAAAAATTTAAAAAGTCATCCCAGCTAAGTAGTTCTGGCCTGAAAGTGGAAGAGCCCCATAAGAGAAGACCAAGAATTGTGGTTATAGGAGTACCAACCGTTTTAAGTGATCAAGAAGTTTATGATTGCATTTACGAGCAGAATGTAGCCGAGAAGCTGCCTAGTTTGTCCCGTGACTCTTTTTTGGCCTCTATAAATTTAAGTCACAAGTCAGGTAAAATAGAGGGACCTACGTGCAACTTCATTCTTGAAGTTACTGCTAGCATAAGAAAGGCGCTAATAAATCAAACACGAGTGTTCATTAATTGGACTTCCTGCCCAGTGAGGGACTTCACAATTGTGACCAGGTGCTTTAAATGCCAACAGTATGGACATGCTGCAAAGACTTGTCGGGAGACTACCTATACGTGTGGACATTGTGGGGAACAGGGTCATCAGGCGAATGAGTGCACTAAACATGCTGAACCGTCACATTGTGCAACATGCTTGCGATTTAAAAAACCGAGCAACCACAAAACAGGCGATCAAGAATGCCCCGCAAAGAAAATAGCTGAGACAAGATACATCAATTCTATAGATTATAATGACGTCGCGTAAGACTGCCAATGCTTATCTATAAGCCTTTTTTATTTACTTTATGTTATATAATTATTGTTATTTTGTCGTTTACTAGTTACAATCCGTAAAATTAATTTTAGTTTTGTTAGTTTTTACAATTTAGGTATATTATAAGTAAACATGTAATCGTAACATTTTGTTGACGCGGCAAATTTTTCTGTACGACAAAGTAAACGCGACCTTATTAAAAATGTAACATTGCAAAAATCATAACAGAATAAGGTTGCAAAATGTCTTACGATGATGCAAAAAGTATTACTATTTTGCTCAATTTGAACATAATCATAATAATTAAAGTAGATAAATTATTTACTATTTATAGGAATTTCAGATACCTAATATTTATGTATAAGCACTTGAGTGAGATACCTGAGATACAGGTTTATTCCTAGTTCAGGTAGAATCCAATCATTTCTTACCTACCTCTAGTTTAAGGCCCTATTTTGTAAATATTTTTTGTAAATCAATTATTTCAATAAACAATTTCAATAAACAATTTCATTTCAATTTCGATGACCAGCCCCCTTATTCACAAACACTCGATATGCTTCCGTATCGTATCGTCGAACATTAATCATTGTTATCGTAGGAGTCTTTTCAATGCTGTTCACAAGTCCAAAACCCGAAAATTTTGTCAGTTTATATCAAATAGACGCCCGCTACTCTTCCAACAGCTATTTGCTGTTGAGGGGAAGTCAAATCAGGTTATCGAAATGACAGGTTTTCGATACGATAGCCTGTCGTATGGTTGTGAATCAGGGCTCTGATTTGACTTCCTCTCAACAGCAAATAGCTGTTGGAAGAATAGCGGGCGTCACTGACATAATTTTCGGGTTAGACTTGTGAACAGCATTGAGAAGACTCCTACGATAACAATGATTAATGTTCGATACGATACGGAAGCATATCGAGTGTTTGTGAATAAGGGGGCAGGATAGTAAGTACTACTTCCATGGATTTGTAAAATCATAGATAATTTCCCCGTTATCAGTGACACAGGTCAAGCATTGATAAAGTTGAAACTGTCAATGTCATTGAACAACCGTGAACCGCTTCGCGTTGGACGTATTATTGTAATGAATTTCTTGCATTATTGACAATAATATTGATTGAAATATGTGTAACTATAAATGAAACAGCACGTCCTATAAGGTAATTGTCAATTTTAATGTAACCATTATACTTGTATAGTTTAGAAATTGCTTCAAATATGTTGTATTTCGTATGTTTCAGATGTATTCCCCACGGCAAAAAATTTTATGGTTTGCTTTTAGTACAAGAGTTATTCTAATTATCTTACAAGCATTATCAAACCTTATCATACCGGATCACGACGCTAACGTGTTCATAAGCCCTGAAGACCCAAACTTGCGTAAAACGCACGCCGACGTCGTCGTGGATAAGTTATTGGGGGGCATGAAGAGATGGGATGCTCAATACTTTATACATATTGCCCAGTATGGTTATACCTACGAAAATTGCCTAGCATTCTTCCCACTGTTTCCATTAGTCGTAAGATATGTTGCTTATGGACTCAATAGTCTATTTGGAACATTTTTAAACTTCCACAGCACACTGTTGGTTTCTGCAACCCTTTTAAATTTGATAATGTTTATCAAATCAGCTGATATATTACACAGACTGAGCTTAAGAATTTTGCGAAGTGAATGTAGAGCCTATAAATCTGCAATATTGTACTGTATCAACCCGGCAAGTATATTCTTTTCAGCACCATACTCAGAATCACTATTTGCATGGATGTCCTTCTATACGATGTTCAAGTGTACAGAAAGTGAGACATTAAGATTTGCTAATATTGATATACTGAGTGGCCTGCCAGCAGGATTTTCAATGATCACTCGATCCAATGGCTCTGTTAATTTAGGGTTCATATTCTATGCAAGCTTTAAAAATGTTGTAGAAAGAACTATACCTGAAATTGTGTACAAATATAGAACTTTAAAACATAAGTTAATATTGCCATTCTTGTTGTTACCATTGTTCACCTCATTTGTGTCGCTCTTCTTGACTGTGATCATAGCACTGTTACCATTTCTTTTAGTTCAAACATATAATTACTTTAAATATTGTGTACATAGTGAACATAACTTACCAGATTTTTTATCAAATACAGAATATGTATTGCCGGGCAGTGCTGAAAGTCCATGGTGTAACAACAGTTTGCCGCTATCATATACCTATATTCAAAGTAATTACTGGAATGTTGGTTTCTTCAGGTATTATAAATTAAAACAAATTCCTAACTTCATTCTCGCTGCTCCTATCATTTTGTTGTTGATGTATCATTGTTTGTCTTATGTACTGTGTAACATAAGGCTGTGTTTTAGACTTGGATTGAAAACTAGTGTTATTGGATATTCAAATAAGATGCCTTACAGGCCAAAGCAATATTCTAAATGTTTTGGGGCCAATGATCCTACAATGTTTGTGTATGTAGTTCATATCTTGTTTTTGTGTATATTTTGCATAATTTTTGTACATATCCAAGTGTCAACCAGACTCTTGGCATCAGCTAGTCCGATATTGTATTGGATATGTTCTGGTAAAATGAATGTTGGTCCTACACCAACATCAGACCAGAATACCATCAATGAGCATTTCCGACGTATTGGAATAGGAAAAAGAATCCCTTCTCATCATTTGTCTATAGCTAATTTGGAGGGAGTGGACAATATGTACAGCAAGTGGAAAACATTTTTAATCTCCAGGAGGATGCCAGACTTCCAATCGCGAATGATACAGTATTATTTCATTGGATATTATGTTGTAGGAACAATATTATTTTCAAATTTTTATCCTTGGACTTAAATAATTGTTACTATTATCCTGGACATATCATTTACGTATCAGCTACAGATTGATGGTTTTAAATTAATCCAATTTATTTATCAACATATCATTTGTGATATACAAACTATATAATGCATTCCACATAAAAATATAATTATCACAAATAGTTCAAAATATATTTACTAATTACTGCCTTATAATAAACGTCGTAATGACGAGATCTTTTAGCAAATTAATATTTATAGTAGGTAGTGGAAATATCAGCGTTATTACTTATTAAATAGAGCCCTTAGTATTTAAATGATCATGTTAAAGTTTTAATGCTTGAAATGGGGCCTTTCAGTGTTAACAATATTCAAATAATAATAATAATGCTACATCGTCATTTTTATTAATTAAAGCTTTTTATGAGGTAGTTTATAAGGTAGGTATAAGGTTTTCGTACAAATTTACTGTTACTTACTCTAGTCATTTATTTTGTGTTTATGTACCTAGTTAGGAGTTAAATTACACACAGGATACTAAATAATATTCAAGACAATATTATATATTCTGAAACAAAATTAATGAAAGGTGAGTGACTCCATCAATTAATTGAAATGGAGACTCTATATACTTTGTTACAACCGTCTACATGCGAACACAAAGATTTATGTGATTGAAAAACGCAAAAAACCAAAGGACATGGCGATCGTTAGGTCACGAGTTCCAATACCACTAAGACCACGTTCACACGGAAATAACAAAATGAAATAATCGCGGCGGTACGTTATCGCGCACTGGATTTTCAACTCTCGGCGCTAAGCAGTGCGTTGAAGATCCACTGCGCGAAAAAATCCCACCGCGATATCTATCTACGCACGTGGACTCGGTACACTTTCGGTGAACATCAGTACCTACTTACTGCAATCGATTATCCACTGAATTCGCAAATGGCAATTTAGATTAAATAATTTTCATTCTTATGGAAGTTTTTTGTCATTATGTAGTATGATAATTAAGTAGGTTTAGAATAAGATAATAATGATGATCAATCTTTTGATCTCGAAATGGAATTGACTTTAAACACGAATTAGCTTTATAAGAATTCATAGGTATTAGCTTTGTTAAGATGTAGCAAGGGACCACCGAATGAGCATTAGATGAAACCACCGGTGACCCAAAGAAATCCTATAGGTTTTTATTCTATTACAAGTCCTATTAGATATATATTCTAAAATAATTATTTATATTTCTATTAGATTCTCATAAAGCACGTCAGCTTCTCCGATTTATACACACATAGCAGCCGTCCATTTTGAAATAGTCACCATAAAATATTGTGCCATATTAGGAAGCCTTATTTTAGATGTTCGTCAGTCCCATATTAGACCAAAAACATTTCATACCTACTATGAAACTGCAGGATAGGTATTACCAATTACAGATTTGCCAGCAATTTTCTAATATTAGCTTTTGCAAAAAATTGGACTTGTAAACGCTTTGAGCTCAACATCTTTAATGATATAGATACCATTTTTATTGATCTTTTGTATTGATTTATTAAAATCATTTTAACCACTGTATTTTTTCAGCCATACTGTGTCATATTTTAATTAAACCCATTGGTTTAGTTGTACATATCCATGAAAGATTGAACAAAAAGTATCTAAGGTCTGGCCGCGCTTTTGCCAAAGATGTAAACGACAATGGCCGCTCGTCTAGTTAGCTCGGAGATTTAGAGGAAAAAATGTTCTTGTATATCGATTTTATTCAATTTCGAGCGGCCATTATTGTTTACATCTTTGGCAAGTCTAGCGCGGCCTGACCTTAATAAATAATATTTTGTGTATGGTTGTGAATATATTTTAATCAATTACAATTTAGTCTTAGATCGCACTTCTCTCACTTTCTGTTATTTTAGATATTAAATTAAACACGATATCACAAGTTATAAAATAGTTTTATTGTTAAAAGACACAATTATTTACCATTTACTAAATTAAATATTATCATAAAATTTTGCTTATTATATGAGCAATTTTTGATTAAATGTACAAGTTCTTATAATGTATGATTGTATAAATCCATTCATCTGTACTATAGGTCGTATTTTGATTGTCACCCCAACTTTGCCTCTATAACCATAAATCGGAAATAACTTTGATTTAACAAAAATTATACTCTGAAATGAAAATCATGCAGTGAAACTTAAAAATTGATGACGGCAAAAAGGAATACGACCACAGTTCACAGTAATTACTACTTCTAACTTTAATTTCAAAGAACACTGCAATACGCACCAAGGATTTTTGTGTTCGTGACTCGCAGATCAAAGTTTCTCATTAGAAAAAAAAAGAACAAGGTTGTGCATTCGACGAGTCTAATAAGCCGTTCTTTCCGACATTTTTGGGAATTCCTCCAATCTCCGAAATAATTAACACAAAAAGACTACTACGCAGTTGACTTCTCAGACACAAAGATCCGTGGCGCGTACTGTACCTTACAAACCAGCACACTTACAAATGCACCACAACAACCTACTGCATTCCACCTTTTATATAATTTACGAAAGCCTATTTTTACATTTATTTATCGTCGACGCGTCGAATCCTACATTAATTTACGCTTAAGAATATTGCAGTTCCAACTGCTTTCCACACTTAAGGGGATTACAGGACCTAAACGCAAAAAACGCAAGTTTTAGAAGCAATAAAAGTATATGATCGACTACAGTAAACAAAATCAGAAAAATATATGATATTCTTCAAGATATATGCTAGATAGATAGTGTGTTGAAAACATAATACAACTAATTTGATACGATAGAAAAAAATCATGAAGAAACCACTAAAACTTTCTTTTTACATAAAAACCTTACTAATATACTTACAATCATTCTGATTTTTGTCAGATTATTCTACAAACAACATACTAAAGCACTGGTGTTTTAATTTTTTAGTGCAAACAATAAATTTTTTGTAAATAGATAATTGCTTCATATTTTGCAATAAATTACCAGCGTTGTCATCGCGCTTCTCTTTCTTTACTATGCAGTCCGACAGTGACCGCGCTTTAGGTCATGAAGTCCCCTTAACTAAAACAAGTCCACAATAGACATGGAATTTTCTTACATGCTTAAAACATCAATCAGAGAACTTGTATTGAGATTTTCTTGCCTATGAAATATTTATTCGTTATTATCTACGTTCATATCAGTCGACGAAGGTTTCGGAGAGGCGTCAGCTGAGTCCGACAGTCGGGACGAGACCGACAAGTCGGCGACGGCGACGGGGTCGGCGCTGGCCTCCCTGTCGCCGGCGTGACCCTATGCCACCGCTAACGCCTCCTGCAACCGCTGGCGCGCGCGTCGCACCCGCTCCTCTTGACGTCTCACGTCATCTTTAGTTATGGTCACAGCCGCAATCAGCGGCTGTTCAGGGTTTAAAAAAACCCCCGGGTTCTCGAGTATGGATTGTTTCGATCCGGTTTGACCTGGAAATTGTGAAACAAAATCAATTTTCGTTTATTGCAATTTTGAAGAGTACTTAAAATGAAATAACAGTGAGATGTGTCGCAATTAAAAGCTGGGGCCGAGCGGTATTTTGGGGTGAAAACATCTCATTGTCTGCAGGCCCCAGAATCTTGCTTTGGGACAGCTCATAACGCATGTGTTTAACTTTAGTATCTCCATAGCCTGATACATATATTACAGTATGCAAATGCTAGTTTCAACGGCGCCTTAAAGAAATCTCCTGAAGGCTTAGACACAGACAGCCGAAGACAGAATTCACTCATAATATGCAGGCATGAAGTTTGTAATAGGTTTAAAATCCATTTTGTTTTGCTCCTTACCTGTAATAGGTTGAGAAGAAACGTGAAGAGCTGTTGCCAGTGACTGAATGATGGTGGCATCAGAGTTGTATGGGCCCAAGGGCTTTATGTATTTGGGCAAAGAAGTGGTGCCCCTCACTCCATCCGTGTCACACGCCGTCAAGCCCTGAAACACCATTAAACAAAACAATATCTTTTACATTAATGAATTAACTTTGAATTTAGAGGGGTGTTAGCAACACCCGGGTCGTCATGTTTCGGCACAGCAGGGCGGCAAAATATAATAATATATTATGTAGATATATGTTCCGGTTAGACTGAAAGCCGACCCCAACATAGTTGGGAAAAGGCTAGGCATTGATGATGATGTTCAGGAAAGAGCTGCTCGGCTTAGCTCGCTCATTGAACAGTACCGAGCCGATCCAAACATGATTAAGCGAGGGTAGATGCCGAACTCACTTTGCTGAGCGGCATGTGAGAGCTGTGGTGGCCCAGTGGTAACGGAACCGACTTACGGTCGTGGGTTCGGACCTACGGTGTTTTTTTTTTACCAAAAATTCGAAGACATGTCATCTGCCAACCCACACTAGGCCCACGTGGTGGATTACGGCCCACTCCCTCTCACTGAGAGGAGGCCTGCGTCCCAGCAGTGGGAACTGTATAGGCTGATTACTGTATGTTATAGCTGTTGGTTCTATAAATAAATAAGCCGAATATGTGCAGTAATTGCTTCAGGTCGGCTTTCTTGTCCAACAAATACTGCCAAATCGAATGTGCTGACCCAAACAAGAGTGTAGCACCCCAAAGAGATAAATAAGTAAGTTGCAAAAAAGTTAATTTTTAATGCTTACTTCTAGCCTCTTTTCCCAGAATAACTGTTTGGGTTTCTCCTGTGTACCATGTTTCAGGTCTGTTTTCACTTTGCTTTCCTGTGTCTTATAGACAGTGACCGGCTGCTTGAATATTGACGCCGTCTGACGAATAGGAGGTACCAAAGACGCATCTGATCGGACTCCCCTGTATCAAAAAAATACATAATTAATGATATTGTTGAGGTATGAAGACATAAAGGCAGATTTTGTGCTAAAATTATAATTCTGTTAAGGTATTATTAATGTTAGTCTCTAATATATTTTTTCAATATCAATCTAATTTGGATGTTTTACTATAATTCAAGGGAAATTCCACACATAATAAAAATGTTGGACTTATTTCAGAACTGCACTCTGTCATGACTCATGCTACATGAAAGTTACTGGAACAACATGCTTAAATACAATGTTTTAACACACTACTACCACCTTGATATGAAAAAGTGCTGGTGATTCCTTTTAAGAAAGATATTAAGGAATGAATGTACTTATGTAAAGTCTACAAATTAGCACAGAAGTGATTCTACTATTAATGTAATATTAAGCAGAATATTGTCATTAGAGTGAATTCTTATACAACATTACTTGATGCCAAGGTTTTATACAAAATTCTAGAGATTTGCTATAGTGATTGTAGTCCATGAGTTAGTGAGTAGTCTTAAATTCTTTGAACCTTTTATGGAGTTTAATAAAACAAGTCAGTGCAAGGAGATTGATGATTCTCATCATAACATAGTAACTAAAATCCATAACTAGATTTTCTGTTTTTTTTACAAAAATGGACTCTTCATTATGAGACATTATTTGGTGCATGGATGAATTTGTCCACTCATGGTTAAGCCATGAGTGGACAAATAAGATTAGTTCACAAGAAGAGAAAGAATCTCAAATCTATTTTCTAGTTATTTACTTACCAACACTCACTAAAACATAAAATACATACTGCTTTGTGCAAAGAGTAGCAAGCAAGGCAGTTTTATGTAAGAAAATAAGATCTGTATAGCATTCGGCTTTGAGGTAATTTATTAAAAGGGATCTTTTTAGCTGCCTGCAATATGAACTATATTCCAAGCCACAATTGATTGAAAATTGCATATTCATGCTGCAGGTAGTTGATAGGATAGTGCCCTGGATATTGCCATAGAATTGGGTGTCAAGGATTCAAGTCTTATTATTCAATTTTTATTAGCAAAGCTGCCAAGGTGTGATGTGATATAATGGCTATGAATTGTGAAATGATGAAGCACTAAAAGCCTAAGCTTGTACAAGGAGGTTGGTTAACATATGAACAGGTACTAAAACTGGTTTGTGTCAAGCGGTGCATTTCTGGTGTGATGACTAAACAACAACTACAAAGACAAACAACACTGATTATGTTTCAAAAACAGGAAAAAAACCAAACATAATCATTGTTCACACGCAGAGAGCAAAACTATACCTAGGCACACTTATTACAAGCTTCTATTTGATAGCATTATAAATACAGATGGTACACAAAGCAGGACTGCACTAATGATCACAACACAAGTGGAAGAAGTTTATGACACTAATGGGAACCTGTAGTCAAACTGCGCGCGTGCTTTCTTGGCCTTGCACAGCAGCATAGTGTTTATCTGACCCTGCTGAAAGTCGAAACACGACAGGTCCATACTATCACCCAGATAACGAACTAGCTCAGCCTTACTGCGAAACTTTTTACCTGTTGGGCTACAGAAAAGTTTATTGTCACTGTGGACCAGTCTGCAAGGAGCTGGTGTACGTTAGCATCGGTTAATCCCTGATTTAGTGATGGATATGTAAATGTTAAGTTAGACAATTTATTAGCCATGTTAACTGACTAGGGGCCGTATTACAAAGTATTAATGCCATTATGATTTCAGTCCGAAAAAGGATGGTGCTAACGGTCATGTATAGCTCCCTCTCTCTTTTACACTGGAATCATGATGGCATTAAGCCGTCATAATAAGGCACCAGTTGATTATGTCATAGCTCGCTCTAGTGGTCGTTTCTAACATTCATTGTTACTTATGTGAATTCTTAGTTCTATTTCATAACCTAAGATCATGTTTGTAAACATGACAGTGAACATGCTAATTTTAGAACCTGTTGGACAGGATTACAGTATTTTTTTATAACCATGTTAGGATCAACAACAATATCAAGTTACATTTTAACTAGGTCTTAAATATTACTTTAAAAGTTTATACTAATAATTTCTGAATGACTGAGAGGAGTCTTCATTTTTGATATCATCAACTGAATTTTGCAAATAACTAAAACAATTTATGTACATGAGGACATTTAAACAATATGCATTTGTACCTGTAATAGTAAACATCAACTTTTCCGGCAGACAAGCCCGTTTTCCTAAGAACTTCTTCCCTTTGCCAACCTTTAGGTAAGGCAGGACAGTCCGATCTTTTTTTCTCTATAGATATGTTCATTGTACTCATTTTTTAGGAGATACTTGTTCCAAGACAACTAGACAAAATTATCATTTACTATTTTATGATTTAAAAACAGCAAGCGGTAGGTAAATAAATAATTGATAAATTCGATCGAACTCTACAACAGAAACTTTAATTTGTCATTTTTGACACTGACAGCATCATCACCACAGAGTACTATAATAATACTATAATAATATCATCACTGCATCCATAATCCATTTATTATAACTTTACTCTATGACCACAGAGTAAATAGTACATATGACTGCATCACACAGGGATTAGGGACGAATTAGGGACTAGTCACACTTATTCAGCTCTGTTCAGCTTTTGTCCATAGAAAACGACGATTTTGTATGAGATGCGTACGCGTCTGTTCAGCCGCGGAAAGCTGAACGGACTCCTTACAAAATCGTTGTTTTCTATGGACAAAAGCTCAACAGAGCTGAATAAGTGTGAGTAGTCCCTTAGCTATAATCGCTCACAGAACAGCAATCACATCTCATATGTGCGTTCCGATTTAGATATTACGATTATGACAGCTGAGGGCTGTCAACAATTTGGAACGCTCACGTCGTGAACGCGCTCGCTGCTCACTTCAATGTCAAAACGATAGTACAATATTTCTATGTGTACACGCCAAAAATGTCTTCTTCTTAGGTTAGGTGGCAACTGTAGCCAAAAGCATAATTTTGAAAATACTACGTTAGTTTATATATAGGTATGATGCAACTCAAAACAAAACAGCACAATTGTCATTTTTGACAGCGTTCACGGCGGCTCACGGTGATATTATTTTAGGCCTAGGGCATGGTCGGCGTTATCGCGAGATGGCGCATGCCATGACGTCACCTATGACGATATCGTTATCGCGCTCATGCTAACGGCCTTGCCACGACCATGCCGCTATCAGCGGCAGCTTAGCGCGGGGCGGCGAGCGGCAAAAACAAATATACAAAAATATATGAACCATGCCACGATGCACCGCTCGCAGCGTCAACGCTAGACAAAAGAAACCGCGCCGCTTGCCGCGTTGCCGCTAAGCCAAAAGTAGTGGCCGGGCGGTAATTCGGTACGGGCCGCGCCGCTTGCCGCGTTGCCGCTAAGCCAAAAGTAGTGGCCGGGCGGTAATTCGGTACGGGCTTAAGCACGCTCAAATCGATTGCAGCGCAACTCGGAACGCACCCAAGGCATGAAGCGAAACGACGTGAGTACCGACCGCTCAGTATTTTTTCAAAGGCATCTAACACTGGAAACATGGCAATATTGGCAATAGTTCGTCACGATATCCTGACTCCTGAGCACAATATACTTTGTGGAGAAAAAAATGACAGCAAGGTTGCAATGTTGCAAACACAAAACTTTTGTGTGGATTAAATGGAAAAATATAATTTAGACCCTTAATTAAATAGAAACTAGAAATTCGAGATATTTATCTACTAAATTAGGAGCTGAAAATAATGTGTTTGAACCTATAACAACACACAGGTTATGATTTCTTTCCAAGGAGAAACTTAAACTGAAATGCAAAATTGTAATGGCGAATTTTTGTAAGTATATTGGCAACTTTGTTCTTTGTTTTTTTACTTGCTCGGGAACTGTGTTCTTTGAGCCAAAAATAGTGAGAAAAATGTGATGTTGTTGCTTCGAGTTCGAGCAATCACTTCCCAATCATCAATCCGTTCTACTTTATTTCGTTCAGTGCGGTCGGTCGTCGGAATTCTGACTTGTGGTGAATAGTGTATAACGTTGAGTTTATTAATTTTAACAAGAAAATACGAATATAGCCCTCTCTTTCAGTAGAAATATAAGTGGTATTTGCAGAGGTGTCCAGTTTTAATCCAGGATTATTCACATGTATGTATTTGTCTCTTATTTCTCAATAACTGGTGTTGGTTATTTCGTTGAATGATGTCAACTTTTGCTTTGGTACTTTCACTTTGAATCATTTTATGAATTTAAATGATTATAGTGTTATCTATTAGGGATTAGAAGGTTCCTAATGATGTAAGAAAAATGCAGTTCCTTTACTAATCCAAAGTTGACATCGTAATACGTTTGTTACTCTACATCACAAGAATGGTGTTGAATGTAAATAATAACAAATAGGTAGAATCTAATGAATTTCAAACATTAAAATATTGTACTTTCAACTAGTTACAGAAACAGTTGCACCAAAGCCAGTTATCTGATAATAGTACAGACAATTTTATTACAGTAACAAGATTACCCACTTGTGTTTTTATCACCTACCTGTTATAACTATCTTTTTTACCCTTTGATATTATGATTAATCTACCTATAGAATGAATGGCTTTTGTAAAAGCTTTGCCATTTAAAAAAGTTATTTTTGTGTTATATGTATTGCAAAGTATGTACTGAATAGAGAATACTCTCAAATAGCTGTTCAACTTAAAGCCAACATAAATAAAGTTGTAAGTAGGTAATAGGTAATACGGGCTGGTGTCCGCAACTCCACGTCAATGCGCGTATTTTGCGTACGGAAGTTGTAAGTAATGGCAATGGTGATTAAGAGGAAATGCGGTTGGAGACTTTTGAAAAATCCTAAGTAACAAGTCGTAATTCGAGGTTTGGCTCTTGCCTATTTCCTCCTCAGATATTGGACCAATTTAAAAGATATTTCATTAATTGAATAAGAAGAAGAAGTGTCCCTATGTTTTTCTTTTTTCATTAATAGATGTAAATTTGTATACTAGGCCTCTGTTGACAGTGGTTTAAATCTGCATTTTTAGAGGGTTCTAGTGCATGTAAAAATAATGTATCATCAAAAAGTAAAACATAGGGACATACAAGTAGTTAATATTTATTATTCTGTAAAAAATCATTGCTCTGTGGTCATTAACCAGTAAGAAAACAGGCGAGAGTGTTTCTATGGAGAAACAACCACCCGCTTTTCCTCTTAAAATGATTGTTCTCAGCCTACCTAACCTATTTGAAGCATGCCATTTTTCTGTGCTCCTGTCTATCCATAATCTTAAGTAAATTGTTTTAGTGGGTCTCCCTTTGCATTCTGTCTGCCCTTGTTAATGTTCTATCCTTGGACTATGAGAAATTTAGATTTGGTTGAGCAGAGTGGTTTTTGTGTGAAGAATGTTCTCTTCTTATTTTTGCTTTCTGCCCTAGATGCTTGGGTCCATTATAGCCAACCTATTCAGCCACCTTTTATGTTCCAGCTTAGGAACCACTTTTACCTAGGAATTCAGATTATTCAGTAATATTCAGTATGTATTAAATGATTTAAAAGTATGAATATATAGTATTATAGTACTGTATTATAGGTATATGATTCTTGGTTCCCACCACAGTTTTATAAATATTTTTATTTCCCAAGAAAAATGAGGTCATACTTTAGCTCATAGATCACAAGATGATTACAGCACAGATTCTTCCTTAAAAATAGAAAAGTAACTAAATAATTAAATATCCATAGGACTGGTGAGTTTATAGGAATTCAAATAAGAATTCATATCTAATTTGGAGAAATTAAAAGTTTGTAGGTACCTATTTCATTTTTCACAAATAGCACCATTTTTATAATTAAAATAAACAAATAAATAATTTTATTCATTTCCAAAAAGTTTATAAGGTTATTAATTATTGATATAATAATAATTATGATTGGACTAAAAAGGTTATATGCTTAGTCTAATAAGAGCTTTGTTTACAACCAAGACTAGAAGAAGGCAAAACATTTTATTGTTGTAGGGTTACAACAATAAAATGTTATTTCTTTAAGTTTTAAACCCAATGATATTGTTTAAACCTATAACACCATTCCTTTTTAAATTCTTAAATCAATCTTCATCATGTTTGTGGAGGGGATTAGACATTTAACCCATCACGCTTGTCTAATGCGGGTTAATGGGTGAACATTGAACTTGCTTATCGGTTCGTGGGTGACACAGTTACAATTAGAATTTACCGTCACCACCCTAAAATTAACGTCCTGTTCTTACGCCAATTGTCCAACCAAATTCTGCCAACGAGTAATGGAGTACAGTATACTAGGCGTCCAAAACAAAGATAGCTGACGTGACTCAAAAGGCTGCCCAACTTAAATGGGACTGGGCAGGACATGTCTGCCGCATGCCGGACAAACTGTGGGCCCAAATAACATAGAACTGATGCCTTGAGACGGTGAGGCGGGGTCGCGGCAGACCATTTAAGAGATGGTGGGACGAGCTGGATAGATTCCGTCAAACCTGGAAGGAGCTATCTCGGGCTCGCGAAAGATGGAAGGAGTGGAGGGAGGCCTTTGCCCAGGAGTGGGAGAGTGTAGACTAGTAAAAAAAATGTCAAAATAGGTAGGGGGGGTGGGTAGGTGGTTGGTTGGTGTTTATGTTCTATTTTGCGTCATGTTCACCGCAAATAAACGTATTTTCTTTCTTTCTTTTCTTTCTTACCTTCTACCACGATTTTCTTTCATCATTACCTGGAATATTGGTCTTCATGTAGAAACTAAATTAATGTGGGTAATTAAAAAAAAAAAGGGGTTGTACTCCGGGAGTGCCGGCAGAAGTGAAAACTTGAATATTAACGTTGTGCATTTTTGAGATTTTTCATTAATAGATGCACTTTGTTCAATTTCCATATTTTAAACACTTTATTTATATAAGTACACGAATTTTACGAATACACAGCAGTGTGGCCACTACACAGACGGTCGAGCCATCAGCTGTCACCATCCATGGATGCGCGTGCCACGCTGTAACATAAACACACACGAACATTCGCGCAAGCGCCCTACGCCGCCTAAACTAAACAGCAGGCATACATTTTCGCCGCGCCGTAGAAAGAGAGGGGGATACTTCCTCTCCTACGCCGCGCCGGCTGTCTACTCTCCATCCGTCTTACGAATTTTCGATCAGGTCACGTGTCCTGACGCGATGTCCTGACGCGAGTTTAACATTTTTTACCCATTACAAAAAAAAGTGTAAAACGCCGCTAAAGAAGTATTCACTTCAAAAAATCAAATAAAGAAATAATTAAAACCAATTGCATTATCTAACATCACAACCATATACATCCATTCCATACTAATATTATAAATTCGAAAGTAACTCTGTCTGTCTGTCTGTATGTATGTTACCTTTTCACGCCTAAACCGCTGAACCGATTTAGATGAAATTTGGTACTTATAGAGATAGTTTGAGTCCCGGGAAAGGACAAAGGATACTTTTTATCCCGACATTCCCACGGGATCGAGACTTATGCAGGTGAAACCGCGGGGCGCAGCTAGTATAATATAAACTCTGATTGTTAAATTGCTAGACCAAAATGACAGCTGCGATCGACCTTTTTTTTTTGTTTGTCATGTTAACATTGTTTATTACTACGCAGCTGTCATTTTAGTCTAGCAAATAAAAAATCAGAGTCTAGTCATTTAGGTAGATAGTCAATAGATAATATAATATCGCTAAGCCGCGTCGTACTTTAAATGTATTCTTATCGTAATGTGTTCTGAAATTTTTAATTTCCGCTAAACTCATAAATAACACCAGGCAACATTGTATTTAACAGACATCTTTATTAACCTTTTGAACGCCAATCACTTGTATACAAGTTCGAGATTTTCGTGCCCTCAGCGCCACTACTTGATTAGAAGTAATAATAGTATAAAATAAATTTACGACTTTTACAAGACCTTTTATTTTGTTTTTATGGAAAATTGCCCTGTTATAAGCCATATTTTTAACTTTTTCAAACATAATAAGTTCTTGTTTGTTTTATATTCAATAGAAACAAAAACGCCACAAAATATTTTAGTGCCCCCAACGCCAAGTACTTGATATAAAGTAAGCCAGTGATGGGACACGATGAAGACCTCGCTATATTTCATCTCGTCAAAACGATCATAAATACTATTATTGCAAGAAAATGACGTGAATAAATAATATTTTATAAATATTGTAAACTATAAACTACGTTTTATTCGCCTTAATCAAGAATAAATAGGTTTTCTAATCATTGTCGATAGTGAAACACCGTTTGAAAAACCCATCCTTACAAAGTGGCTAGTTGTCAGTGCGCACAACGCCACGAACTTGTATAGAAGGAAATCTGTGACGTCATAAGCGGACGGTTTTCAAGGTCATAGTGACTTTGTGCATTTTAGTGTAGTGCAATGTTTACATTTTGTTTCTTTTTGAGTAGATTCATTATAAGAAAGAGTTTGTGAATAATCAGAATTTTGAAATAGTTCATCGTCCTGACATTACGTTAGGTCGTCAACTTCCGTTTCAGAAATGTACTTCCGTTTTCTATTAGTTTCTAAAAACAAGAAAAATCATTGCTAGTATTTTGCGACACCTATAATACCTACCATTAAAAAAAAGATCTGTAACATCTGCGTAAAACAGTCACTTACACTCCATTTTAATTTTTTTTTAAAACACGTAGATAGAAAACCACGTATCTAGCTTCTATTGATTGTATTTGGTTCTATTTTTTGTAAGTAAACGAAATAAATTATGCATGAATCGGTTGAGGTTATGCACGTGTAACTCGACCACAGTGAATAGAAAAAAGAAAAATACCATAGACATCGACATCTAGACATCCTTATATCAGAAAGGATTTTGACGTGCCTCGAGCGCCAACGACTTGATATGAAGTAGAAGGATTACATTTGGAGACAAATAGGGTTGTGCCTTCTAGAACACACGTCTAATAAATTTACAATTCTTTTCTTTTATTATGGGAAATATATCCAGGTTTTCATATTGATTTTTTTATGAAATAAAACAAAATATGAAAATACGGTATCAGTTTTTATTTAGCTTCGTAAATTGGTGAATAAACGTTAATTTCAACTTATAATATTATTTATCGATAGGACATTAATCCCATCCCTACGTTTTACTATAGATACGTTATACATTTGTAGCGTGGCGCTGGAGGACACATCGCGTATTATGTAGATGGGCGTCGAAAAGGTTAATTGTTTTCGTGTGCGTGCACTAAATAACTGAATGATGTATCTTATCTTGCATAACAATTACCTGCGTATTTTTATAACAGCAGTTATGTGCATTTTCGCATAATCACTTAGGCAATCATTGCGCAATCGTTTGTCGAACTCGTAACACACAGACTGTTTCCAATATTATTGTTATTTTGTCTTGTATTGCGACGTCAGTGGACCGTCGGGTGTTGCTAGTCTCACGCCTATATCAATTAATCGCTTGAAATATTCATAAATCGAACAAATGTCGGCAGTTCGCCTCCTTGAACTTTCTTTTCGCAATTAGATGTTTAAATGTCGCGCGCTTCGTGTTATTTTATAGTCTTTTGAAGTACTATAGTGCAGATCTGTGTTTACAAATGCGGCTATTGTTTTTGTTACACTTCACGTTCCTGATAACTGTTGAGTTCCCAGAGGCCGCAAGTGGCATTGTTCTTTGCTAGAACATAAGGAAAATATAACATTGGCCCCTCTGAAAGGTTGTACGACCCTTAGCGGCTATCCTTTTAGCTTTGCTAGTAACCAGAAATTATGTTTTAGCTTTATTCCCAGTTTCTGTAAAATAAGTTCAAAATATGCTCCTCGAAAATTGGCAGTCCCTCATCTTTTACACTTCGAGGCAGAAGGCTCCTTCACCAAAATCTCAGGCCCTTTGGGGATTAGTTATGGATTGCGTAAAAATGATCAGGATTATATTATTTCAGGGAGTCTTTTTAGTCTTACCAAGGGGTATTTTTAGTCATATCGTATTACCTAGTAAAGGGTTGTCGTCTTGTGGAGGTCAGATAGACAGTCGCTCCATGTAAAATACTGGTATTCAGCTGCATCCGGTTAGACTGGTAAAACCGAAAATAAATTGGGAAAACGCTAGGCAGATGAGGAAGTCTTATTAGCGCATACTATAAGTAGTGTCTATAATAAAGACTGAAGCAACTGGCATTAGCCCCGCAGACTGCATAGGTCAGTATTTGCATATTATATAAATGTTGCGGGTTAGTAGAACTGTGCCTGCTTTGAGCTTTCTGCACACACTCACTTCTATATCCTTGAACTACACTATCGAATTCCAGTTCTGCAAATATTTTTTACTTTTTTTTGTGCCTCTTTATTAATGAAGGAAGGCAGTCATCTTCTTTGATTAATTCTTGTCACAAGCTAAACGGAAAATCTTTTCTCTTCTTTGGACATTCTTAAAGCCACAGCCACTATCGGGTGTTACGCAGTCAGGACATTTTCCTTCGGTCTATTTTCCTATATTGCTGTATTTTAACTTTCCAACCAACCAAGAATCTCCTA
The DNA here is from genome assembly GCA_945859645.1 of Amphipoea oculea. Classification (NCBI taxonomy): domain Eukaryota; kingdom Metazoa; phylum Arthropoda; class Insecta; order Lepidoptera; family Noctuidae; genus Amphipoea; species Amphipoea oculea. The sequence continues at coordinate 13,283,709 of OX243876.1, forward strand.
ATCCCAACGCGTTAAATCGTACGCAATGAGGCGAGTAAAGCCTTGATCGTTTTAAGCCATTTGTAAAAATCGGGGAGTCACTCATTATATGAATGGATACACACTTGTGTACTTAAAAAGTTAACAAGTTTTAAGGTTATTCTCCATCTTAGCCTATACCAGAAGTTAGTAACAAGTTGGGTAAAGACTCAACTCATTTCTAATTCCTTGAAAATCTTTTTAATTTAAGGACTATCTATCTATCTATATAAATAAAAACAAAAGGCCTGACTGACTGACTCATCAACGCCCAGCCCAAACCCATGGACCTAGAAAGCTGAAATTTTACACAATGGTTCCCTTTCTAATGTAGACAAGGAATAAGGAAGGATTTTTCGAAATTCAACCCCAAAGGGAGTTAAATAGGGGATGAAAGTTTGTATGAAAGTCCGTCAGTTTTAAAGTTAGGATCTTCAAATTTTGTGTTTAGGCTGACGATTGAAAATTAATTTGTACGTGTCTCAGCGTTTTTGATAATTTTACCCCTAAAGAGGGATGAACGACCTAACTGAGAAATCGACGCACAGCCTAAACCGCTGGTTCTAGGGACATGAATTTTGGAGGGTGTGTTCTTTGTGAAGAGTAAGTATCCAGTAAGAAGGGGTTTTTGGAAATTCAGCCTTTAAGAGGGTGAAAAGGGGGGATTTTGTTTGTATGAAAAATCTTATTCCTTGAGTTAATAACCTTGAAACTTGGCACGAATACTTACCTAAGTAAATTATGAAGTTTGGCATTTTTCGTTTTTCTAATCTACCCCCTAAAGAGATATTGGGGGGGGGGGGGGTGTCAAAATTTGTATGGAAGAATTTTAACGCGCAGTCCGATTAACTCGAAACTCGGTATTTATACTTAAGACCATAAATAAAGAATAACGTGTATCAGGGTTTTTCGAAAATCTACCCTTAACGGGGTGAAAAGGGGTAGTTAATTTTACAGGGTAGGATTTTACTGCGTGGTTTGATTAACTCAAAAATTTGCATAAATAATCTTTGACTCAAGTAATGAATTCCACCCCTATGGGGGTGAAAAGCGGGAGTACAGTGTATATGAAAAATCTTACTCATTTGGTTAATAAACATGAAACTTGGCAATATTTGGGTCAGTAAATAATAACGATTGTCAGTTTTAGTTAAAAAAAACCCTTACAGAGGATTTAGGGGGTGACAAAGTCGATTGTTAGAAAAATATGTAACTCGCTATCGGATTAACTCGAAACTACGTACTACCAAAACAAAAAATAAAACAAGTACTTATCTGTTTTAGGGTTTTTCAAAAATCGACTCCTACCAAGGTGGAAAAGGGCAAGTAAAGTTTAAGGGGTGGATATTACTGCTTGCTTCAATTAACTCGAAAATGGGTATGGGCCTTTGAGTCAAGTTATGATCACGAACGATTTTTCAAAATTCCACCCCTGTGGGGGTGGAAAGCGGGGCTACAGTTTATTTGAAAAATCTGATTCCTTTGATCTATAAAAATTGGCCCGAATACTTATTTATCTAAGTAAATGATAAAGATCATACCTACATACATTTTCGAAATTTTTAGAGGTAAGTACGAATTTCACGCGGACGAAGTCGCGGGCAGAAGCTAGTCTTACATATAGTTGCTCTGCGGAAAAACGTTGCGGTGTGGCGATATTTTTTAACAATTAATATTAATATTTTTTTTCAATTTTTTTTTTATTGCTTCAAAATAGCAATAATAATGAGCTAATGCTTATTACTTTTTTATTTTGAAGCAAAAAATATTTGAAATAATATTATACGTTTTATCGTGGTGATGTTTCTTTTTTATTTCTCAACGTAGATGGCGTTAGGCGTAGGAGACGATGCCCCTATCCGTTTTCCACTTTTAGAAACGCTCTCACTCGACAGTTCGCGACTAACCACACTCTGAAAACCTGCCGTCTCCTAGAACTTCGAAATTACTTTATGTACGGGCTTGGTCTCGAAAAGACGCGTTACTATGCGAGTAGACTCGCGCCGGCGTACTATTGGCACGTACGCACAGCCCAGCTAGCGTGCGGTAGTTTCCCAAGTGTCCTAGTGCGATTTTATTCCAATTTACATCAATTTATACTGAGTAAAAGTAGCTGAAGTTTCAATTGATATGAATTACTAAGCTCACTTCACCGAAAGTCTGAGCTGACCATTAGTCATTAGCACTTCGATTTGACAATGGAATAACTTTGGTAGGTAAACTTATTTACGCCCACAAGCCAGGCCAGTAGCCATCACCTAGCAGTTTATTGACCCATGTCGACTATAAAGAATATTACAAGTCTGCACGCGATCCATGTATTTAGCCAATATTGCCTATGTGTATGATTTGGTTGGTATTATTTTTAGTACTTTATTCATGCATTCATTTATAATAAAGCTGAAACTGAATTTTAATTAAATAAATGCTGTTATTTCAGGACCAATTGAAAGTCTTGTCTAAATAAATATAAATATATTATTCTTATTTAAAAAAAAATGGAGGGAGCATTTTCCCCGATGATGGGCTAGTTTCGGACTTCGGATCGTATTACAAACGATTACGCGTCGCCCCGCGTAAGGCTTTGTAAATCGAACTGTGGAGGTCACATTCGTACATCATAATCACAAACTTCAACAAAGGTTGGACACCTGTCCGGAAACCGACCCCGAAATCTACGTCACCCAAATATTACGGCATTAAAGGTTTATTTGTTCGATGCAAAGGTCATTAATGAACACGCACAAATATTTTGTCTTTACATAATACCGTCCATTTTTTGTCATTGTAGCCTCCTAATGGGGGTTCAAATGACAGGTGACGAACTGACGTCATCAGTCTCTGTTAATCAGGGTACCTCAAATGGACTATGTTTATGATGTGGGGTAATGGTCCTCCGTGCCCTAGTAACATTACTCAAACAAAACCTACGAGTTGATTTAATGTCCAAAATGTGGCAATCAGGTAATTAATAATTAAAGTTCATTCGAAAGAGGTTACACGGCTTTTGTCAAACACGATTATTACGCGGAAATGCCAAGCTAATGAATGTTAATCATTACTAAAGGCTGCCAGCACTGGCTGACTTCGCACTTGGTGCTGTTGCCACATAACGTTTAAATTGCACCATTAGCATAAAAAGCTAACCTACTCGTAACAAAGAATCGGAGCGGAAACATTCGTAGCAACGTCCCCTAGAGCTTACGAGCATAGCTAATCCTAGAATTAGACAGTATACGACTGTATATGTAATACATCAAAATGTCAAGGTAAGGCACCGCGGTGGAAGCGTGAGCATGCGGAGCGAATAACCCGCAAAAGCTCTGAAAGCTATTAAGCTTTTTCGGTTATCAGCGACGTAGGAAGGTAGGGCTGCTTTGTTGCTTTATCCGAAAATGTCAGGCGCGGCCTGTGACGTCATCAGCGAAATGGCGCGACATTTCGCGGTGCGCCTGCCACGCCCGTGCCCACCCTAATCTCTTGTCATGACAGGGTTGTCCGAGCGAAGCGTCCGCCAAGGTTCTTTCTTAGGACCGGCCTCGTTTTTACGGTTACCAGCACTGATAGTTGCTAAATTATAGGTTGAAATGGGTTCAATTTCATCACGGTAAAGTAACCCTATCATTACGAGCTTTATAAACCGTATACGTAAGTATGTCTTTATTTTAAGAAAGAAAAACTATTTATTGTGACTCACACAAACTAAATGTAATGTTGTGTTGTATTGTAATATTACTAAGCGTTTCAGCCGTCTCGTTTATCTCCAATATGGGAAAATGCCATTACACAATTTTAATTACGATGTCTTCAAGACTTGGATGTATCAGATGTGTGTGTGCGCCATAATCTTAGAGAGATAAAACTTGTGATCATTAGTATTAAAGCGGATAATGTAATGTTGACATTTAATCAGATCTTGAGTGTTCTCAGTGTTTTGTCTCATCATTGTGACATTTCTTAGAATGTGTTTAGTCCTACTATAATATTATAAACGTGAACGTAGGTATGTGAGGATGGATGGATGTTTCAACTTATGCAGGTGAAACCGCGGGGCGCCTGCTAGTATTTTATAATACCTATACTGGGTGAAATTGAAAACATGCGACAAATCGAAATGGGAGATTGTACTCATCATTATGAACAACTTTTACTATTATAAAACATTATTATTATTTATCGTAATTATATTTTTTTTTGTACTAGTATTCACAAATCACAGGATTGTTGGGATTTGTGTGTAAGGTTTGTTCTTTTATACTGTCAATAAACTTTACTTTACTTTACTATGGGACCAAACCTGAAATCGCGATAAAAAAAATCTGCTGTTCCCTACATTTTATGTTCGCATAACTCGTCAAAATGTAGGGAACAGCTGATTTTTTTTCGCGATTTCAGGTTTGGTCCCATAGTAAAAGTTGTTCATAATGATGAGTACAATCTCCCATTTCGATTTGTCGCATGTTTTCAATTTCAACCTGTATATTAGCTACGGATACTCTCCGTATGTGGTGCCTATTAGGACTTTGTGAGTAAATAGTTAACTAGCAGCGCCCCGCATAATTGTCGATCTTGTGGGAATATCGGCATAAAAAGTAGCCTATGTGGTACTCCAGGGCGTCAGCTACCTTCATTCTAAATTTTATCAAAATTGGTCCAGCCGTTTGTGCGTGAAGAAGTACCAAACGTACAAACACACAAAGTTTCGCCTTTACTTAATAATATTAGCACACCTCGGACACTCCATACAACAACGCTCGCAAAATAATTACCTACTACTACTACATTAAAAAATGACGTTTGTATACGTATGAATGTGTGCGTGAGGTACTTGTGTTTGCGTGCGCTCTTGTTAAGGCGAATGGGTAGTTGTAGCCCGCGAAATTCAATTTTTCTTACGTTTTTTGCAATTTTCAGGTCAGTGTCAGGTTGTATCTTGATGAAAATTTGATTCGCGACTATAACAGGTACGTATTCACAGAATTATAATCATCAGAATCATTAATACATCTGTTTAAGTTAGATTTCTACCACCAACACTTTTCCATACGAGATTTGTTCTTAACGGTAGAAATCTAACTTAGGAAGATGTATTAATGATTCTAATTATTATAATTCTGTAAATACGTACCTGTTATTGTCGCGAATCATATTTTGATCAAGATACAACCTGACACTGACCTGAAAATTGCAAAAAACGTAAGAAAAATTGAATTTCGCGGGCTACAACTACGCATTCACCTTAAGGTGATTGGATACTGACACTTTTTCATACATTCTTTCGGGGTACAAATCTCGAAAAATAAACGATTTTTGCAGAATAAAAGCACGTATATTAAGTTGTTATGACTTATTATTGACGCATATCGACAAAAACCTATAAAAAAAACACTATTTCCAGGATATCTAGGCCTGACAAAATCGATAAATTTTTCTATGTGTGCGCGGCCGGAACACGCCCTCTGCAGGATATTTCAAAGAACTATCGAGAAGCAGAACACAAATTTTTGCTAAGGTTATCAACAACAATTGATCTTGCTCGTTAGATGGCGTTGTTTGTCAATGTCAAACAGGTTGGCCAATTTTATAATAAATCGTTGAATTATGCGTGTTTTTTTTGACAAGTTGCGAATCGTTGGTAGGTATGCAATATTTCTTACAAGGCTGGCGCGGTGGCTCTGCCCGCGCACAATTTATCAATTGAATCATGAAGTGAGAAAAAATGCTTTACCTACTTATTGATAGTATTTGCGATCTACCCTGGGTTCGATATTACTGTAATGAATGTATGTACCTACATACTAAGTTTATGTACCTAAGTACCTACATAAATGTAAGTACTAACTTACACTTGAACTGTCTTCGAGAAATTTTCTGAATTAAAAATCTTTCTGCATTAGGCTGGTAAGTACCTATTGAGAGTGCCCTTCTCAGTTCCCACTGTTCCCAGACCGTCTATCCTATCGTCAACGCGGGCATAGTCAAAAGCTTGTTCACAGAACACTATTACCTTTCCCTAGCGGAGCTAAGCTTGTTTTTGTTGTTCAATCCAGCGCATTGTTTGAAAAAGAGGCAAAGCAAAAAGAGAGAGATAGCGCCTGAACGCTCGGTTGGCGTTCGGTTCGGGTTCGGTAACTTCCGCCGCTCACTCGCAGGCGCTTGGGCGGCAGGCCCGGCCGGCACTATTGGAGCGCTTGGGTGGGGGCCTCATTTACGGAGACGCGGGGCGTCGCGCGGCGCGTGTGGCGTGGCGTCTCGCGGCGCGTCGGACGTTTTTTCTGTTTACGGTGGGGCGGCGCGTGCAGCGGCACGCATCATCGCACGCGTAAACACAAACTTATAGCAATATACGACCATGTTCATAGAGAAGCGAGACGGGACGCTCGCCTCGATCAAATCGACTAGTTTTATGTTGGCGAGAGATGGGAGCGCACGTGTCGCGAATGACGAAAAATTGGAACTAGTTATTTCTGCAATACAGGAGCGACCCCAGTTGTGGATGGCTGGTCATTCAGTTGTATAAGAGCTCTTACACACGAGCGGCATGTTCCCAACGGCAGAGGTAACTGCAGCCGTCGACGCGCGCCGGCGGCAACCGTGGACGCGTCGACGGCAACCGTCGACGTGTCAACGGCAGCCGTCGACATTTCGACTTCGAAGATATAGGTCGACGGCAGCCGTCGACATTTCAACTTCGAAGATATAGGTCGACGGTTGCCGTCGACGCGTCGACGGCTGCAGTTACCTCTGCCGTTGGGAACATGCCGCTCGTGTGTAAGAGCTCTAACTGCAGCCGTCGACGCGCGTCGGCGGCAACCGTCGACGCGTCGACGGCAACAGTCGACGTGTCAACGGCAGCCGTCGACATTTCGACTTCGAAGATATAGGTCGACGGCTGCCGTCAACGCGTCGACGGCAACAGTCGACGCGTCAACGGCAGCCGTCGACATTTCAACTTCGAAGATATAGGTCGACGGCTGCCGTCAACGCGTCGACGGCAACAGTCGACGCGTCGACGGCAGTCGTCGACGCGCGTCGACGGCGTCGACGACCTATATCTTCGAAGTTGAAATGTCGACGGCTGCAGTTAGAGCTCTTACACACGAGCGGCATGTTCCCAACGGCAGAGGTAACAGCAGCCGTCGACGCGCGTCGACGGCAACCGTCGACACGTCGACGGCAACAGTCGACGCGTCAACGGCAGCCGTCGACCTATATCTTCGAAGTTGAAATGTCGACGGCTGCCGTTGACGCGTCGACTGTTGCCGTCGACGCGTCGACGGTTGCCGCCGACGCGCATCGACGGCTGCAGTTACCTCTGCCGTTGGGAACATGCCGCTCGTTTCTAAATAAGACTGACAGAAGATTCCGCCTCGGACATAGCTTCATCGAGAATTGCCGCTGCGTGCGCCGCTGCGTGCGCCGCCGCGTGGGACGCGTCGGTGCCATCCGCGGGCTCGGCCGCAAAAAACGCCCTAATTCAAACAAACGCGTCTAAAATCGCTTCTCCGTAAACGCACTCATACAACGCCATATATTTGAATTCAGTGCGGGCCGCGCCGCTCAACGCGACGCGCGACGCCCCGCGTCTCCGTAAATGAGTAGCCATTCATTCATGATGTCGCATCGCACCTCGCACGTGCCTCGCTACTTAGCCGCGCGCATAAATGCACTAGTTTTGTAAATTGCTCTGCATGCAGGTACATATAACTACATACCTATAGTACGGACGAAGCGCTTGGCCCCGCGCCGGGGAGATGTGTGTTTGAATTTTTATCAATCTAGGTACCTACCGAACTAGCGTTATTTTTGACTATATGGAAATTATTTATAATATAGGTACACAAATACTTTAGCTTTTTCATATTATGTTTGTTCCTAACTAATATTATTGTAAATGCGCAATTGACTTTGTTTGTTCCACTTTCACGCTAAAACGGCTGAGCTGAACGGATTTACTTAGATGAAATTTGGCACATGGGTAGACCATGACCTGCGGGGTAATTGCGTAACACACTATCAGTAGCAATGGCTTTCATTTTGACAGTTCAACAACATTCATTGCATCATTTACGTTTTTGAGCAAAAACATTTTTCGAACCATAGAAATGATATACATATGTTTCGAACATAGGTAATGCAAAGCAATGGATTAGCAATATTCTTCAAAATGATTCAGATTGAGATTGATAATGATTGTGTTACGTAGGTAATTAGAGTGCTGGGTTAGGATTACGACATAGGATACTTTTTATTCCGGTAGTACGATTCCGTGGGATAATCTCCGACATCCACGCGGGCGAAGCTGCGGGAAAAATCTAGTACCTCCATAAAGTACGATAAAGTAAAAGTAAATAATTTTATTCTACCTATGGAGTAGAGTAGCAGTACCTACCTAAATAAATTCTTAATTCCGCGTTCCGTTACCTAATCTCAACTTCTTCAATAGACGTATTGAAGAAGTTGAAATTAGGCAACGGACTTGTATAAAATGTAGGTACGTACCGTATATAAATGTAATACCTAGTACCTACTTGTACCGCGCAGTACCTACAGGCACAAAATATAGAGAGTACCTACAGACTGCCATCCGCGCGAGACACGCGTAGCTGTGAAGTGCAAAAAACCGGCCAAGTGCGAGTCGGACTCGCCCATGAAGGGTTCCGTAGCAGCAAGTAACATAATATAAAAGTTCTTGTAGTTCGTTGTAACTTTGTGAAAGGTAAATTGCGGTTTTCGATTTATGACGTATTAAAAAAAAACTACTTACTAGATCTCGTTCAAACCAATTTTCGGTGGAAGTTTACATGGTAATGTACATTATATATATTTTTTTAATTTTATCATTCTCTTATTTTAGAAGTTAGAGGGGGGGGGGGGGGGACACACATTTTACCACTTTGGAAGTGTCTCTCGCGCAAACTATTCAGTTAAAAAAAAAATGATATTAGAAACCTCAATATCATTTTTGAAGACCATCCATAGATACCCCACACGTACAGGTTTGATGAAAAAAATTTTTTGGAGTTTCAGTTGTAAGTATGGGGAACCCCAAAATTTATTGTTTTTTTTCTATTTTTGTGTGAAAATCTTACTGCGGTTCACAGAATACATCTACTTACCAAGTTTCAACAGTATAGTTCTTATAGTTTCGGAAAAAAGTGGCTGTGACATACGGACGGACGGACAGACAGACAGACAGACAGACAGACAGACATGACGAATCCATAAGGGTTCCGTTTTTGCCATTTGGCTACGGAACCCTAAAAATGGAGTAACAAAAAAAAAAGTAATTATAAGTAACTGTTGAGTGGATGGTTGTTTAAATTCAACATTACGATGAATTATCGTTTTTTAAGCTACCAGTTGTTTCAGAGAGGTAAGTAGGCATTTGCTTGTATTTCGAATAGTTAGATAGGTAGGTAAGCGCCCCGGCCCCCGGTGCCGAGCCGTAAAAGCGAACATGACTTTGTGGCGTTGTAATATTTTTACAATTTATATTAGATATTTATTGTAGTAAGTACCTATAAGCTAAAAAAATACGATCATTTCCTTTCTTGCTGTTTCATTCTCAACAATGAATCAAATAACTAGATACGAGTACCACTACTACACTAGTTTTTTGTGTTTTTTGTTTTGTGTGTTTTTTGCCAAAGTTGACAACCCCAGCGCGACCGCCGAGCGTAGGTATGAAAAGTGCAAGTACCAAATTACCTTTCTGTTTTGTGCGGTTGATCAAATAAAGTAATCTGAATACAGTCATTTATATTTACGGTACCTACTTTGAACAAAAAACATTTGTTGTTAATTTTTGTCTCTGTCTGTTTATTCCGGCTAATCTCCGAAACGGCTAGACTGATTTTGACGAGACTTCCACTGGCAGATAGCTGATGTTATAAGTTCCGCGAAAAAAAATAGGTGAAAATGAATGAAATTCAATACGTACAGACGCAAGTACATCAATCTACTACCGCGGTAATATTATTATGCGAGTCATACCTACGCGCCGCGCGCGAGTTCGGTTTACACTCGGTAAACAAACAGTCTTGAATGCTCCACAGTGACGAACGGACGCCGGACGATGTGATGGTTTTGTACGCAGTTACGAGCGTAGACCATATAGGTACATACCTACTGTTTGACAAATTGTACATAAGACCGAGGAGTACAGTCAGCCACTGTGTATGGCATTTGTGGACTACGAGAAAGCCTTCGATTCCATCGAAGTATGGGCAGTTCTGGCCTCTCTGCAATGATGTCGAATTGACTGGTGCTAAATCGAAGTGTTGAGATGTTTGTATGATGCTGCAACGATGACTTTCCAGATCCAGGATCAGAAAACCAGCCCCATCCAACTGCTCAGGGGGGTGATACAGGGGGATGTCATATCCCCTAAATTGTTTGTGAAATACTAGAAGAAATACTAAAATTCACGGCAGTAGTACTTATATGTCACGAAATCAAAATCACAGCTGAGTAGACTTTACGAGTAATAGTCGACCAACTTTTAGTTGCAATGTATGGGAGGACATGATTTTCAACTACAATGTTAAGCTTGTTCTTGGGATAAATTCATTTCGACTACGGAACTCTTCATTGTGGTCCGACATGGACTTGGCCGGTTTTTCCTTGCTAATTTTAATGTAACTTAGGGTGTAAATAAGTACCTAATAAAAGATGTATAGAATCTTCAAAACAAAGTCGGTACCAACAAAGCTCAATTATCGAAGAGAGAGAAGAGTTCAATAAACTTTATTTGCAACTAGCTGCGCCCAGCGGTTTCACCCGCATAAGTTTCGATCCCGTGGGAATATCGGGATAAAAACTATCCTATGTCCTTCAAAGTCAAAGTCAAAGTCAAAGTCAAAGCATTTATTTCAAATAGGCACATAAAAGGCACTTTTGAACGTCAAAAATTATCTTAAAATAGAATTGATTCTAGTCGCCCATTCCAAAAGGTAGTTTTCGTATGGAGAAGAACGGGCAAGAAACTCCACCGTTACTCTTTTAAAATGTTTAGGTACAATATTTTGCATTCCCCATACCTACCAAATTTCTTCTAAATCGGTTCAGTGGTTTAGGCGTGAATAGGTAACATACAGACAGACAGGCAGAGTTACTTTCGAATTTATAATATTAGTATGGATATAATATAGTATGTATAAGTATATACAGGGTTATTGGAACAACACTAACATGGTCATTGTACTCATCATTATGAACAATTTTTTTTACTATGGGACCAAACCTGAAATCGCGAAAAAAATCAGCTGTTCCCTACATTTATGTTCGTATAGGTATCATCATGCGTCAAAATGTAGGGAACAGCTGATTTTTTTTCATTTTCTCATTTGAAATTGGAATTGTTGGTTTGAGTGGACGCTGGTGTATGTGAATTTGTTGGTTTTTAGGCTAAACATACAAACACACGTAAATAGTAAACACATAATACATATTACACATAACACTTATATACATATACATACACATACACACAACAGTAATAAAATTACACTAATAATTAAATACCCACAACCGTGTGTACACGGCCTAATAATTTCACGCGTCTGTACACTGCCTTACTGCCTGCGACGGCGGGCACGCTGGGCTGCGGTTGAATGATACATTATTATTATACCTACGAGTGACCGAAATTCGCGGAATTCCGTCGCGCCGCTCTGCATCTCTCGCGCACGACTCAAATAAACATTTTATATATTTTGTTTTATAGTAGCGTTTAATTATACAAAGAATCTTAACTGTCCCGTTGGTTTCGTGGTCACAAGTGCATCTGCCGTTCTCGGGGTCCTGGGTTCGATTCTCAGGTCGGACAGTGTTATTAAAATTGGGTTTTTCCCGTTAGGAGTTTCTTTACTCTTTTTCTTTTTTTTTTTGCCCGGAGTTTGGAAATTGGTGGCGTAATACCCCCGTGCCTCGGAAAGCACGTAAAGCCGTTGGTCCTGCGCCTGTTCTCTCTCCTGTATTTGCGCACACACTTGTGCACTATAATATCTCCTGCAAACCTGGCTAATCTTCTTTGAAATTGGCCACCGTGACCGAAATCGGTCAGGGGATTTATTATTATTTTATTATTTTTAAACCTAAACCTACCCTAACACACTACAAAAGCACCCTTAGAATAATTGAATAAGCAACTGACAACCCTTGTAGCAATCAAGTATTCTTTTCTTCGGTTTTTACTATAAAAAGTACGCTTTTCTTTAGAGAATGAAGGACAGTCATAAAAATATTTTCGTAAAAATATTTTATTTTAATTAACGCCACCTCTGGAAAACAAGTTCACAAACCAAGTTTATGAATACAACGCCATCTAGTTATATCGCAAGTAAAACTATACACGTAGTGTGTAACTGTACATGTGTGTGTAAAGACATAGTAAAGATATAAAGTGAAACGGCTAAATGTTTAGGGGTACAAATCTTTGTATGTGACTAGTTAACAAGCAAAGTGAATATCTAAAAAGATTATGTTAATGCGTTAGTTGACGCATATAATAAAGTTGTTTCGCAAAGCTTTCTGAGTTAGGCGTAAAAATTGAAAATGTTCGAAGTGCGAATGTGCCGCCATCTAGCGATAAAGTGGCTGGGAGATCATGTATTGAATAGCCTTAAAGAACTGCGACGAATACGCCGAAGTGCGGGGTGAGGTGCGGTAACTGATGTTAGTGCGGGGAAGGGAGTGTCCTTTCTGTACGTAGTACTTTAAGTATTCTGTGATATTAGTGTGATTTGTCTAAACCTAATTATCATCATCATCCACAGCCCGACTTCACCCACTGCTGGACATAGGCCTCTCTTTTCACGTGCCAATCCCCACCCCCCTGTGCCAGCCTCATCCAGGCTCTACCTGCGATGGTAACAATGAAATCCTTAACATGAAATCATTTCTCCAGAACTAACTTAGCGTTTTTGGGATTCGAGAATTTACGATTGATTATTTGATAAGACATTGTACGTCACTATCGATTTAAATGTAGTGTGGAAATTGGTGATCTTTGAAAAGTCTATGGTATAAAATAATTTGTTTTGTCTCCTTGAACTTATATGCTCTTCAGGATTGCAATTGTCTGCAAAGTTCCCTAAAGATTGATTTTATTACTATTATTAAGTATATTTTTATAACTATTATAAAAACATTTTATAAATAATAATATTGAGTGATACAATAAATACCACTTTCAATATTAATCCTCGTGGTTAAGGAGGGCCTCGTGTCTAAGTAACAACAGCAGCACGGGTCGATCGATCAGGTTAAGCTACTCTTGCCGCGGTTGGTCCGTGGATGGGAGATCATCTTCACATAACAAGATCCCGCCATGCGCCTGCCTCGGAAAGCACGTTAAGCCGTTGGTCTTGACTGTTATTCGTGAATCTTTGACAGTCGTTACGGGTCGTCGGAAGCCCGAAAGTCAGACAACCAGTCTTACCAAGGGGTATCGTGTTACCCAATAACTGGGTTGTGGAGGTTAGATAGGCAGTCGCTCCATGTAAAATACTGATATTCAGCTGCATCCGGTTAGACTGGAAGCTAACCCCAACATAGTTGGGAAAAGACTAGGCAGATTGATTTTACCTACTAACTTTCTAAAAATGGAAATGCTAATTTTATTGTTGTTGCTAAGCGGAAAAAAAAACAACCGACTTCAAAAAAAAACACTACAAAGTAAAAAATAACTTTAATTTCGGAAGTCGGTGTCGTTGCTTCAGCATTTTCGTTTTTTGACACCGACTTCCGAAATTAAAGTTATTTTTTACTTTGTAGTGTTTTTTTTTTGAAGTCGGTTGTTTTTTTTGTAAAAAAGTTTTTATTTTTAACCGACTTTAAAAAAGGAGGTTCTGTATTCGACCCGTATGTATGTATGTATGTATGTATGTATGTATGTATGTATGTATGTTTGTATTTCCGCGATTATCTCAAAAACTACTAAACCGATTTTGATAATTCTTTCATTAGTGTGATCTACATACTTTCAGGAAGGTTTTAGTATATAATACATTAGGTAATTATTCTTATGTACGAAGTTATATGCATAAATGTACTGCATCTCCGGCATTTCTATGCGAATTTTGATGATTCTTCGAGTTGTGTCTTCAATTCTTCAATGCACTAGTGTTAATAGAATTTATGTGGGGTAGGTACAACTAAAAAGTGAAAAATAAAAACTTTTTTACAAAAAAAACAACCGACTTCAAAAAAAAAACACTACAAAGTAAAAAATAACTTTAATTTCGGAAGTCGGTGTCAAAAAACGAAAATGCGGAACCAAAGACACCGACTTCCGAAATTAAAGTTATTTTTTACTTTGTAGTGTTTTTTTTTTGAAGTCGGTTGTTTTTTTTGTAAAAAAGTTTTTTTAATGTTTGTTCGCGCATAACTCCGTCGCTTGCCAACCGATTTAAAAAAATCTTATTTTGTTGGAAAGGGTATATTTCCCAAATGGTCCCATGAAAATTTTATCGAAATCGGACAAGCGTTTTTTGAAAAATCAACAAAAATCTAAACATTTATCTACATAGTCTACATTAACGATCTTTTCGTCTACTTTTTTGTGGGGTAGGTACAACTAAAAAGAGAAAAACTTTTTTACAAAAAAAACAACCGACTTCAAAAAAAAACACTACAAAGTGAAAAATAACTTTAATTTCGGAAGTCGGTGTCGTTGGTTCCGGGTTTTTCGTTTTTTGACACCGACTTCCGAAATTAAAGTTATTTTTCACTTTGTAGTCTTTTTTTTTTTGAAGTCGGTTGTTTTTTTTTATAAAAAAGTTTTTCACTTTTTAGTTGTACCTACCCTACACAAATTCAATTAACACTAGTGCATTGAAGACACGACTCGAAGAATCATCAAAATTCACATAAAAATGCCGGAGATGCAGTACATTTATGCATATAACTTCGTACATAAGAATAATTACCTAATGTATTATATACTAAAACCTTCCTGAAAGTATGTAGATCACACTCATGAAAGAATTATCAAAATCGGTTTAGTAGTTTTTGAGATAATCGCGGACATACAAACATACATACGTACATACGGGTCGAATAAAGAACCTCCTTTTTAACCGACTTTAAAAAAGGAGGTTCTGTATTCGACCCGTATGTATGTATGTATGTATGTATGTATGTATGTATGTATGTATGTTTGTATGTCCGCGATTATCTCAAAAACTACTGAACCGATTTTAATAATTCTTTCATAATTGTGATCTACATACCTTCAGGAAGGTTTTAGTATATAATACATTAGGTAACTATTCTTATGTACGAAGTTATATGCATAAATGTACTGCATCTCCGGCATTTCTATATGAATTTTGATGATTCTTCGAGTCGTGTCTTCAATTCTTCATTGCGCTAGTGTTAATTGAATTTGTGTGGGGTAGGTACCACTAAAAAGTGAAAAATAAAAACTTTTTTACAAAAAAAAACAACCGACTTTAAAAAAAACACTACAAAGTGAAAAATAACTTTAATTTCAGAAGTCGGTGTCAAAAAACGAAAATGCGGAACCAAAGACACCGACTTAAGAAATTAAAGTTATTTTTCACTTTGTAGTGTTTTTTTTAAAGTCGGTTGTTTTTTTTAAAGTCGGTTAAAAACATTTAAAAACTTCCAAGTATTTATAAAAATGTCAATCAGAATTTTGTTACTGCTTATTGGTTAACATGGTATCCTCTACCTGATAATAGTTATTGTTGATTTGTAAATCTTAAATTAAAACACAGGAAAAAAAATCAGCTGTTTCATACATTTTAGCCAAGTAGGTAGTAGGTATTGAACTTTTGTATTAAACAGCAGATTTTTTTGTCGCGATTTCAGAGTTGGTCCCATAGTGAAAGTTGTTCATATTCATGGGTAGAACACCCTTTAAAAATTTAGATGGTGATAAAAAATCTTCCTGTATATGTCCACTTATTTTTTGCGTTGACTGTACATGCGTGAAATGAACGATATCGATGGTCACGAATCATGGATATTATACTATAATATTTGACATAAATGATGTATTAATGGTTTACTTCTGTTAACAGGTAATCACAATCACCATGGCGGTAATGGGCCACTGTCTTTAGGACGTGTTTCTAATTCGGCTTCAGGTGAGTTCTTGGATTTTATTTTATGTTATTGTTGTGTGGCTAAGTAATAACAGCCGCACGGGCCGATCGATCAGGTTACGCTAAGCTTGCCGCGGTTAGTCTGTGGATGGGTGACCATCTTTACATATTAAGACTATTCAAGACCCGTCCTTACCTTGAAAAGGACGCTATGCCGTTGGTCCCGGCTGTCATTCGTGGATCTTTGTCAGCCGTTACGGATCCTCAGTAGCCCGAAAGTCTGATAACCAGTCTTACCAAGGGGTATCGTATTACTCAGTAACTGGGTTGTGGAGGTCGGGTAGGCTGTCGCTTCATGTAACATACTGCTATTCAGATGCATCTGGTGAGACTGGAAGCCGATCCCAACATAGTTGGGAAAATGCTAGGCAGATTGATTTTTTTTTTATGGCATCCAAGCCCACCTGAGGGTAAAAAATCACTGCCGGCTAAGGTCATCTGCAATACCAGAAAAATCGCAAACGTGTCGCCATCCCAGATATTTCTGGATGATTTATCTTTGTCAAGCTGAAATGTTTTATGTCCCTGTAATACCACCGGCACCTACCCATACCCTTGAAACCGAAACAGTGTTGCTGAATACTGCTTGGCCGTAGACATGGTATGATGGTAGCATTTATCCGGACGATCTCTATCACAAGAACTCTTTTTTATTCTTTAGGCCCATATTTGGCTCAATTTGTTGCTGTATACAAAATTGACAACGCCCGCAGACGACGAAACATAGCAATGACCCGTTTTTGCTAATTGTTTAGCTGTGTCAGTGTCACTGAGATGGATGGATGATGACCAGCTGCCACGTGATGTAAAACAATGCTGTCTAGAAAATCTCCAACCAACTTTTTTGTATCCCCAAAATACGAAGTTATTGTGTAGGTACAATCAGGTGACCATTGTTTTAGACGTCAACAACGTTGATGGATTATTTCGAAAACTTTTCGCGAAACGCGAAAACGCAAACTAAATGCGGAAGAAGGGTGTATTGTCTTTGAAGGCCGTTAGTTCGGAGGTGCGGTCGCCATGTTTGTCAAATTAAAAAAAAAGCAACAATGTTTAATTAAATTACAACCTCGTGCTGTGATTGATTAAAAATTCGTGCATACATGTAATTAATGAGAGAGCTAATTTCATATGACTAATAATATGTAATTTAACTAGTACTTAATTAGTTTTTTTTAATTAAGAGTGATATGAATAAGTGTGAATCAGCAGTTTATGGGTGACATGTGAAACAAATATTGTTTGTTAGTCGGTTGTCATATGTACAAAATAACACCGTCTACATAAATAATGAGATTAGTCACCCGTTAGAGTTCTTAAAGTTCTTGAGAAACAACATGCTGTTACGTATAGATCAATAAATAAATTATTAAAGCTTCAATACTGAACAGAAACATGACATCAGCCTGAACTAAAAACTTTTCCGACGACGAATCGTGAAAAAATAAAGAGGAGTTCGTATAAAACTTTTAGTTTGATAGTTATGAGGACAATGTAGACGCTAAATAAATTAACAAAATCAACTAATTGACATCGTACACGAATGATGTATTACCTGATTACTTCTCTATAGCTGACCCCATCAAACCCTATCAGCTAATCGATTGCCCTGACGAGTCTATATTGGTAGTGACCGCATAGACGCATGATGGGTGCCATGCCACGCCTAACTCAATCACGACCGGGACTAAGCTTTAATGTTCCTGAAAGTAGAACGCGGAAACACGTAAGCGTTTTACGGGAAACTAGTTCTTCTTTGTTGCTGTTAAGGCTCGATGTCAAAGGTACATCTATTGTTTTAAGGGGTGGCTCTGTTTACTCGCCCCGTCCGCGTCCGCCCTAATTTGAAGGGATTTGATTTTGTTAACGGGCACGATACCTCCATATATTCCATAGGCTGGAACAATATATGTAGTAGTTTACTTACATACAATTTGACGCATAGGGTAGTTGTATAATGGCCCATATATCCGTTTAGTTTGACGTGTTTACGAAGTATTTCGTTAGATTTTCCCGTAAATGTTTATAGGAAGTTGTAACCCTTTGATAATCCGGTAATAATAAACGACGCTACGTTGAGGTCATCTTTACAGGTTCGCATTTAGCTTTGGAAGATAACAGTTTACAATAGCATAAAAAATTATGAACTTACCTGTTTTTACTTGACCTAGCAGTTTCTAAATTGACACTTGAGAAGTTAGGCGTTTTCAGTTTCCACGTTTCCTGATAGATTTATTTCCGTTGGATCCCGTTTTTGAATCCCAGTTTAATATTTTTGGCGTTGGATCCCGCAAAACATTATTATGTATTTCCGTTGGATCCCGAATTTAAAAAATGCAAGATAATTACGTTTTATTGTCGTTGAATCCCGAAAAGTATTTCCGTTGGATCTCGAATGCTAAAAAAAATCTGAATGCGGGTACTTTCAACAACAAACTTGTTGAAGTGAAACTTCTTTAGGCGCGCTTGACTTGGGGAGTAAACTGGCGAATGCGTTACGAAAACGTGTGATCGCGAGTAGGGAAGGTACGTAAAAAATAGCTGGAAATACCTGGTGTAAAAACCCGGTCCCGGTCGCATAAATATGCGACCGGGTTTTTACACCAGGTATTTGCTTCCAAGTACCACAGCAAGTACGCACACCGGGTACCGACTCAAAATACTTGCAAGACTATTAAGTATCTTATACGGCTACTCGCTCAAATACGTAGGTACTCAACCGCGTCAGTTTTCGCAAATGCAATCATGCTCCTTTTGGAACAATTTCGTATGCAAGTATTTTTTACCGACTTCACAAAAAGGAGGAGGTACTATGTTCGGCTGTTTGTATGTTTTTGAAGTGAAACTTCTTTAGGCGCGCTTGACTTGGGGAGTAAACTGGCGAATGCGTTACGAAAACGTGTGATCGCGAGTAGGGAAGGTACGTAAAAAATAGCTGGAAATACCTGGTGTAAAAACCCGGTCCCGGTCGCATAAATATGCGACCGGGTTTTTACACCAGGTATTTGCTTCCAAGTACCACAGCAAGTACGCACACCGGGTACCGACTCAAAATACTTGCAAGACTATTAAGTATCTTATACGGCTACTCGCTCAAATACGTAGGTACTCAACCGCGTCAGTTTTCGCAAATGCAATCATGCTCCTTTTGGAACAATTTCGTATGCAAGTATTTTTTACCGACTTCACAAAAAGGAGGAGGTACTATGTTCGGCTGTTTGTATGTTTTTTTTTTGTATGTTTGTTCATCGAATACTCCGCCAATTGTCGACGGATTTTCAAAATTCTTTTTTTGTTCCAAAGTAGATAGTTTTGAGGTGGTCCCACTGTCACCAAGTTAGAATCTGATGATGGGATCTTAGAGTAATCGAGGGCAACCTTTAAATTTTATAGGCTCACTTATTGTTTTTCGCATATTTTACGAAGTATTTTGTGTATTTGCGTATGGTTGTCACTATCTCAGGTAGCTGGGCTGATGATGGAAGTTACAACTCCTTAACAGTAAGAAGTTACTCGAACAGGCAAGGACTGTTTTAGTCAATAGTTTTGATGTTTGATAGGGCATTTGCCACATTTGGTCTCATGATCATCAAGTCATGACCTGATGCTGCAGTCAGGATAGTCTGCAGAGTACCTAACTCCTCGACAACTAACAGCAGATATATCGTGTTAAGGCTCATTGAAAAGGGCTCGATGTGTGGATAAACGTACTGTTAATGAGGAACACCGAAGTACATAAAGACCTGATGCTGAAGCCAGGAGCATTAGAAAAAGTACCAACCTTGAAATTACAGCACCGTAGTCGTGTTTGGGCTCATTTTAAACAGGACTAAATTTTAAGTTCAATGCAATGTTGACAAGTCTGGCCTGATGCTGCAGCCAGGATTATCAGCATCTAGTCTAAAAACATCAGGGCAGGATTTGATGATGGGATCCTGGAGGAATCGAAGGAACTCTTCAAATATTATAGGCACACCTATAGCGATTTGGGTATTTTTTATACTAACTCGTGCATTTGCTCTCGGAAAGCACTATTTGGTGATGTGGAACTGATGATGAAGACCACAGATAGCCACCGGAACTACTCAATAATATCTAAGTATTTCACGGGTTGCGATTCGATTACTTTAATATGGTTGCTAAGCAATTTATGCTCGTCACAATGTGAATGGTGATACGGAGCTGATGGTGGATCTGGAGAACTCCTCAACAATTAACTTCCCTGTATCGGGAAAAGCAATATTTTGTTTGTAAAAGGCGATGATCACTAGGCTATTGTAACTTAGATAAATTATAAGCAGACCCACTAAAAAGCGTGAAATAAAAACTTTTTAAGAAAAAAAAAAAAAACGACTTTCAAAAAAACACTACAAAGTGTAAAATATCTTTAATTTCGGAAGTCGGTGGCAAAAAACTAAAATAAAGATCCAAAGACACCGACTTCCGAAATTAAAGTTATTTTTCACTTTGTAAAGTTTTTTTTGGAAGTCGGTTTTTTTTTCTTAAAAAGTTTTTTTTACTTTAATGGTTTGCAAGTATTTATTTGTAAACGCGATTTTGCTCCTTATTTATTCGAAGCCATTGATCAATTTCCTATGCAAGTAGTTTTACTTCCAACGGGGCTTTTGAATACGCGATTGTATTTCTTATCTGTATGAAGTTATGGATTAGTTTTCTATGCAGATAGAAAATACTTGAAAGTATCTCGCTCCGTCGTGCCTCGACGCTCGAGTACGTAGGTACTTAAATAGTTCAACAACCGCGTTTGTTTTCGCAAATGCGATCATACTCCTTATCAGTAAGAGCACAGAATACTTAATAGTACTACGTACAGAAAGGACACTCCCTTCCTCGCCCTCATATCAGATACCGCACCTCACCCCGCACTTCGAGGTATTCGTCGCCGACTCTTTAGCAAGGGCGCTCGCGAACCGCAGCGCTGTATTGCTGACACACAATTATGCGATTTAAAAGTTTTATTTGAGTTTTAATCACGATGGTTGGATATTGTGATGCTTTTCCGAATTCGTATTTACATACTTATACTGTTTGTATGATTTCGCATTTTTAATAACATGCGATTTAATAACCCATTATTTACAGATAAGTCATTTAAACTAAACTATTTTAGTGTTTTTATTTCATTACGAACCCGACTATATAAATAAACAATTGAACTACATGGTCACTTCATAATAATGCACACGTTCGGGCAGCGCCGCCGCCGACGTCGTTCGGTTCCCCGACACAAATTGCTTTCCGCGCCATTTTTTTTACGCTACTAGATTTCACGCACACATTTGCACGTATACAAACGTCATTTGTTTATGTAGTAGTAATAGGTAATTATTTTGCGAGCGTTGTATGGAGTGTCCGAGGTGTGGTAAGAGTCTACGGAACAATTTCGTATGCAAGTATTTTTACTTTAATGGTTTGTAAAAGTATTTATTTGTAAACGCGATTGTGCTCCTTATTTATAGGAATTCACGGATCAATTTCCTATGCAAGTACTTTTTACTTCCAACAGGGCTTTTGTTTGATTACGCGATTGTACTTCTTATTTGTATGAAGTTATGGATCAGTTTTCGATGCAGATAGAAAATACTTGAAAGTATCTCGAGCCCTGGTTTTAGGCCCTGGTTTCTTAAGGTGGACGTACTTGGAAGCCCTGGTACTCGATTTTGCAAGTACGACCCATGTCTAAGGGCTACGGGCGAGGCGAACGGGAGTTGAGTGGGGGATATAAGCAAGAGAAATCAGTGCGCGCGCACATTTTCTTTCTCTCTTCCTCTCATAGCCAAATACGTTTGAAGTTTCACTTCAGTCGTGTGGTCATAAGCACACTCGGTTTTTTTTTTGTATGTTTGTTCATCGAATACTCCGCCAATTGTCGACGGATTTTCAAAATTCTTTTTTTGTTCCAAAGTAGATAGTTTTGAGGTGGTCCCACTGTCACCAAGTTAGAATCTGATGATGGGATCTTAGAGTAATCGAGGGCAACCTTTAAATTTTATAGGCTCACTTATTGTTTTTCGCATATTTTACGAAGTATTTTGTGTATTTGCGTATGGTTGTCACTATCTCAGGTAGCTGGGCTGATGATGGAAGTTACAACTCCTTAACAGTAAGAAGTTACTCGAACAGGCAAGGACTGTTTTAGTCAATAGTTTTGATGTTTGATAGGGCATTTGCCACATTTGGTCTCATGATCATCAAGTCATGACCTGATGCTGCAGTCAGGATAGTCTGCAGAGTACCTAACTCCTCGACAACTAACAGCAGATATATCGTGTTAAGGCTCATTGAAAAGGGCTCGATGTGTGGATAAACGTACTGTTAATGAGGAACACCGAAGTACATAAAGACCTGATGCTGAAGCCAGGAGCATTAGAAAAAGTACCAACCTTGAAATTACAGCACCGTAGTCGTGTTTGGGCTCATTTTAAACAGGACTAAATTTTAAGTTCAATGCAATGTTGACAAGTCTGGCCTGATGCTGCAGCCAGGATTATCAGCATCTAGTCTAAAAACATCAGGGCAGGATTTGATGATGGGATCCTGGAGGAATCGAAGGAACTCTTCAAATATTATAGGCACACCTATAGCGATTTGGGTATTTTTTATACTAACTCGTGCATTTGCTCTCGGAAAGCACTATTTGGTGATGTGGAACTGATGATGAAGACCACAGATAGCCACCGGAACTACTCAATAATATCTAAGTATTTCACGGGTTGCGATTCGATTACTTTAATATGGTTGCTAAGCAATTTATGCTCGTCACAATGTGAATGGTGATACGGAGCTGATGGTGGATCTGGAGAACTCCTCAACAATTAACTTCCCTGTATCGGGAAAAGCAATATTTTGTTTGTAAAAGGCGATGATCACTAGGCTATTGTAACTTAGATAAATTATAAGCAGACCCACTAAAAAGCGTGAAATAAAAACTTTTTAAGAAAAAAAAAAAAAACGACTTTCAAAAAAACACTACAAAGTGTAAAATATCTTTAATTTCGGAAGTCGGTGGCAAAAAACTAAAATAAAGATCCAAAGACACCGACTTCCGAAATTAAAGTTATTTTTCACTTTGTAAAGTTTTTTTTGGAAGTCGGTTTTTTTTTCTTAAAAAGTTTTTTTTACTTTAATGGTTTGCAAGTATTTATTTGTAAACGCGATTTTGCTCCTTATTTATTCGAAGCCATTGATCAATTTCCTATGCAAGTAGTTTTACTTCCAACGGGGCTTTTGAATACGCGATTGTATTTCTTATCTGTATGAAGTTATGGATTAGTTTTCTATGCAGATAGAAAATACTTGAAAGTATCTCGCTCCGTCGTGCCTCGACGCTCGAGTACGTAGGTACTTAAATAGTTCAACAACCGCGTTTGTTTTCGCAAATGCGATCATACTCCTTATCAGTAAGAGCACAGAATACTTAATAGTACTACGTACAGAAAGGACACTCCCTTCCTCGCCCTCATATCAGATACCGCACCTCACCCCGCACTTCGAGGTATTCGTCGCCGACTCTTTAGCAAGGGCGCTCGCGAACCGCAGCGCTGTATTGCTGACACACAATTATGCGATTTAAAAGTTTTATTTGAGTTTTAATCACGATGGTTGGATATTGTGATGCTTTTCCGAATTCGTATTTACATACTTATACTGTTTGTATGATTTCGCATTTTTAATAACATGCGATTTAATAACCCATTATTTACAGATAAGTCATTTAAACTAAACTATTTTAGTGTTTTTATTTCATTACGAACCCGACTATATAAATAAACAATTGAACTACATGGTCACTTCATAATAATGCACACGTTCGGGCAGCGCCGCCGCCGACGTCGTTCGGTTCCCCGACACAAATTGCTTTCCGCGCCATTTTTTTTACGCTACTAGATTTCACGCACACATTTGCACGTATACAAACGTCATTTGTTTATGTAGTAGTAATAGGTAATTATTTTGCGAGCGTTGTATGGAGTGTCCGAGGTGTGGTAAGAGTCTACGGAACAATTTCGTATGCAAGTATTTTTACTTTAATGGTTTGTAAAAGTATTTATTTGTAAACGCGATTGTGCTCCTTATTTATAGGAATTCACGGATCAATTTCCTATGCAAGTACTTTTTACTTCCAACAGGGCTTTTGTTTGATTACGCGATTGTACTTCTTATTTGTATGAAGTTATGGATCAGTTTTCGATGCAGATAGAAAATACTTGAAAGTATCTCGAGCCCTGGTTTTAGGCCCTGGTTTCTTAAGGTGGACGTACTTGGAAGCCCTGGTACTCGATTTTGCAAGTACGACCCATGTCTAAGGGCTACGGGCGAGGCGAACGGGAGTTGAGTGGGGGATATAAGCAAGAGAAATCAGTGCGCGCGCACATTTTCTTTCTCTCTTCCTCTCATAGCCAAATACGTTTGAAGTTTCACTTCAGTCGTGTGGTCATAAGCACACTCGGTTTTTTTATAATAAAATGAGGGGTTCACTAATGTTTCACCAAAACTCCATTGACAAATTTTTAGTTTACAACCAAAGTTTCGTATACTATTTATTTCACAAACAACTCATTTTCTATATAATTTATTCGTTTCTGGCACTCGCCGGCCGCTGCCGGGGCACCGCTCGCTTCGTCGCTCGCTCGGCTCGTGCGTAGGGGTCACAGTTTTAACCTAACCTAACATAACAATAAAAAAAAAAAAAAATTTGTATACTAATCTAGTGTTTGAGAAAGGTAAATCACTTTTCTTCTGAAATGTACACATGTTGTTATAACATGGGATTCAACGGAAATAGCAAACGGGGTCCATCGTTAATACCTAAAAAATGGGATTCAAAAGTGGGATCCAACGAAAATAAACGTCCTGATACCGTTTATGCTCCACTGACTTTAGGAGCCGCCTTTCTCATTCTTTTCTCCCAATTTCTTTGATAAGAGTTGCCATAATACACAGTATGGCATTGGTAAAAACTAGCATTAGTATTTTTTGGTACCGTAGATGATCGTATACATTTTGTGTAATATATTGTGCTATATTATTTATTACACTCATGTGCTCTTCATATAATTAGCCAAAGCGTGGGTAATTGAGTTCATGATACAACAATGAATGCTAACGTCCGTGTCCAGTCCTATTAAGTTATAATTCGGTTATCCAGAACAAGATCAAAAATCTATTATATTGGACCGTTGCCAACACTGAGTAACTGCTTTCTTTGATTATTCACCGATTTATTTTTAATTTTTGAGCATACAAAAAAATATTGAATCAAACTATAGGCCGACTGCTTAACTGAGACGTTGCCTGAGGTAGCTGCGCGGTGCGGGAGGGGTGATAGTTGTTACAAGTTGACGAATCACTGAGCTCTCGCATCACGTCACCACACCCCTCCTACACCGCGCTGCTACCTCAGGCAACGTCGCAGTTAAGCGATCGGCCTTATACATCCTACTTCTTTACGAAAATAGACGGTAGTAGTTGTATTTATGTTCATTTTATATCATCAACAAACACTAGACCATCCTCTAATTCCGTGAGCGTCGCAGTCCACAGCAAAATCCTAATGTACGCTGATGAGAATACAATGCGCTCACCAATCAATTTTCTCACCTCAATAGGCAATAGTGTACTGACTACAGTTAGAGGACTTCGAACCCAAGTCTGCCGGAGCAAAGACAATCTCCAAATATGGCTCAGATCTAAAGTGCGTATGCGACACCTCCCCACAAACAATGGCCCACCGTCCATCCTGCGCCGCCCAGGTGACAGTGCACTTAATGATCTTATGACTACGTCAGTGAGTGGAGTTCGCGCAGCTGAATTGTAGGCCAAAGATGTTTGCAATTTTTGCAATCGATACGCTAAGAAGAAAAAGTTAGAGGACCTATTCTCAGCGTTGCTTACATGTCGATAATAATGTTCCTTTCAGTTTTTTTTACCCTTTATGGGCCATAAATACTGATCTAAAAACAAACACACATCCTCTCACCCCAATCGCATATACCGTCTCAGTACCGTCGTGGGTAAAAATTATCACACCTAGCATAACCAAATTAGTTATGGTTAAAATATCTTTATAGAAACATCAAATAACTTGCTCGTACCGCTCTACATTCTTCAGATGATGCTCTTGCGCATATGGTCCGCGAATGAAGTCACGGACGAGATAATATTTACGAGATGTCTAGACAAGCGTCCAGGTAACTTAATCCGATTTTTGTGAAAGGATTTTAATAATTTCTAATGTGATTATTAAGAATCTCTAAAATCATCCATGAACGATCTATAATCTCCAAGTCTGGCAAAATTTTGCCAAGTGTTAGAATAGAAGGATAATGTTGACTCCTGGAATGCTTCTAGCCCAAATGAAGAGGAGCATCCTTTGTTGGAAACGACGTAACGAATAATTTAGTAAAACCAGTAAAACTTAGCACATTGTTACAAATTGCGAATTACCGCTCTATTTTTCTAAGGCCTTGGAGCGTCGTCACTTTCACAAGCGTACCTAACATTTTCAGCAAAAATTCTTAACAATCTTAGTTCTAGATCTCGTGAATCATTGTAAATAAACAGCCTGTCTTCAGGGTTATTTTATTTTTCTGCGATCATTTTCATGAATCACGGCTACAGATTTGATTCTGAAATCCTTGTTTGCAATTACCATCATCGCTCATTACTTACAATTTGTTTTGTTTGGCTCAGTGGTTCTCTGTTGCATTCCTGGGGAAATTCGCACCGTCAATGTTGTCATATTGCATTGATAATGTCGTCAGTATAGTAACAGTGACTAGCCATCCGTATGTGCCGTTGCACAAGACCTGTCGACATAATGGCAGTACAAACTGTGTTAGTGTATGCTATTTAAGTACAGGAAAATTGATTCGCCTATAGAAAGAATCGTTTTATTGATTGCGCTATCATTCTAACCCCTACAATTCTCGAATCTACCTCGAATTTCACCAATAAGTATATATTTTCTAACACTAGTTAAAGTCCTTTTAGAAGTACAAATAACGAAATTTTGACCTGAAACTAGAAAGTAAGTTAAGGATTTCAAGTTTTTACTTTTTAGTTAAATATTCACATTCCCTTTAAAGTTTTAAGAGCACAATACAGACGGTCGTAATTGTACGCGAAATGTTTACGGTGTAGTTCTTGATCGCTGGGAATGTCTTAGTAGTATGAAAGTGTGTTCTACCAAAGCCCGCATTGGACGTAGACTGGAACGAAACCTTCAATTGTAGTGGTATCGTGGGCGAGCTTTGGTAGAGCTCCAACTCACCTTGAGGTTTGCTGTTACGTACGCTAAAATACACTATCAAAACAGTGCGTTTCGTTCACCGTTCCGAGTCACACGCTCGCTTGGCATGCGCTCCATCCATATAATTATTGTTTAACAAATAAAGCCGTGAAATAAAGTCGCGAAGAATTCTATAGCGATTTACTACTGTGCCTTATAATGTTTTAGTAATATAAATATACGTTTTGGTCTGTTAATAAGCGTATAATTATTTTTGTTATGTGAATGTGACGTGTTTAAAACGCGAACTCAGCGTCTCATTGGATTGTCTGAGATTCGTCTGGGCGAAACCTATTTCGATATGTGAGTTTAGCATAACATTTTTTTTTAATGCGGAAGTAGCCTTTCGTAGATATTATTTTAATTATTTTTTACATTTCCATGTTTAACAAAGAATATGCTTTAATTAAAAAAATATTATACACATGCACATTTATTAGTTATTAGTTAGTATTAGTTATTTTTTATTCATTATAATTACTGTGAGACGTGAGTTCATATTTTATTATGAAGTTATGATATTCTTATAATAAATTCTTGTGAAATGGAGCGTAAACGCAGACATTTGTAGATTACAAAACAGGTTTTAGTATATCCGTCTATTAATATTGTACTTAATTAATATTCTAGGTAATATTTATTTTTTATTCTTTTTATTATAATTTAAATTTGGTATTTAAAATTATACTGATTGGTATTAAAACCATAACAAAAGTCATATACCTACTTAGTTTCAAAGTATTTTACGAATTTACTGAAATCATTTAAGTAATTTTGAAAATCACTGTGCAACTGAATGAGCAGATTTAACAAAAAAAAGGACGTTTTTTTTGTTAATAATCCATTTCATATTTAATTTGATTTGAGGAAAGCAAACCAGCTAAGTACCTAGCCACAAACCTAAAGATTTTTCCCTGTGTAAGTATAGGTAGTATCCTGTACAAAAAGTACCTAATATTATAATGATTAGGTACTTTCAATATGTATAACATGTACAATTTACCATGGATACAGAAGTATATTCCTTAATTTGAATATGTGTAAAATAACCCTAAACAATTCCCAATCAATTGAAAATACGATCGTGTAATTTATTAATCCAAATGACTATTGCTTAGGTTCCAGATTTCCAAGAAATATCGAAAGGTTTTGATTACCGAATTTCATGGTTTTATCTTCTAATAATCCAGTTTCATGTAATCCTACATAAACAACTAAATGAACCTCAATGGAACAAAATGATATTTAAAAACACTTGATTCTCCATTAGGTACATCGTTTAGATCGTTTAGGCTCAGAATGTCCCTTTCCCAAAATGTCCCTCGGTTTCAAAAAGTCCCTTTCCCGAAATGTCCCCTTCCCATAATGTCCATTTCCCAGAAGGTCCCTTTCCCGAAACGTCCATTTCCCAAAATGCCCCCTTCCCAAAATGTCCCTTTCTCAAAATATCCCTTTCCCGAAATGACCCTTTCTCAAAATGTCCCTTTCCTACGACAGCTACGCGTTTAAACCAGGAATATTTAAAGTAATAAAAAACAAGAATAAAATTAATATACATATTATTATATTTATATATGTATATTTCTTTTTTATTATTTTTATTTCTTTTATTTTTTTTATTTATAGCTATGTAATTAAAAGGCTTTCGACTGTTTTTTTTTTTTCGTTTTATATTATATGTGATTGTGTATTCCCAGTATGGAAAACACAACCACCACCGACTTCCGAAATTAAAGTTATTTTTTACTTTGTAGTGTTTCTTTTGGAAGTCGGTTGTATTTTTAGTTAAAAAGTTTTTATTTCACGCTTTTTAGGGGGTCTGCTTATAATTTATCTAAGTTACAATAGCCTAGTGTCAACTTGCTCATCGCCTTTTACAAAATATTGCTTTTCGCGATGCAGGGAAGTTAATTGTTGAGGAGTTCTCCTGGTCCACCATCAGCTTCATATTACCATTCACATCGTGGCAAGCATAAATTGCTTAGCAACCATATTAAAGTAATCGAATCGCAACCTGTGAAATACTTAGATATTACTGAGTAGTTCCGGTGGCCATCTGTGGTCTTCATCATCAGTTCCACTTCACCAAATGGTACTTTCCAAGAGAAAATGCACGAGTTACTACAAAAAATACCCAAATCGCTATAGGTGTGCCTATAATATTTGAAGAGTTCCTTCGATTTCTCCAGGATCCAATCATCAGATCCGGACTTGGTGACTATGGGACCACTTCCTTTCGAACAAAAAAAGAATTTTGAAAATCGGTCCACAATTGGCAGAGTAATCGCGTAACAAATATACAAAAAAAAAACTTACCGTCGAATTGAGAACCTCCTCCTTTTTTTGAAGTCGGTTAAAAACGTCAAAAGCCCATAATTATCCACGAAACTGGGTATACACAATCACATATAACAAAAAAAAAACAGTCGAAAGCCTTTTAATTACGTAGCTATAAATAAAAAAAAGAAAAGAAAAAAAAATAATAAAAAAATATACATATATAAATATGTGAGTGGTTGACCAAAAAGGGACCTCAAGGGAAAATAATTGATTTCGAGTAAACCGCGTTTGAATTTTCGTGTAGAAACAAGTTTCGACTCGTGCGCGGGCACAAAAAATATATTAAAAAAAACACTACGGCACCTAAAAATATTCTGGTTAGACCAAAACAAAGCTAAAAGACCACAGATTAAAAAATTCAAAAAAAAAAAAACGGTTTCCAATCCCTCCAGGTCCCTTTTTGGTCAACCACTCACATATAATAATATGTATATTAATTTTATTCTTGTTTTTTATTACTTTAAATATTCCTAGTTTAAACGCGTAGCTGTCGTAGGAAAGGGACATTTTGAGAAAGGGTCATTTCGGGAAAGGGATATTTTGAGAAAGGGACATTTTGGGAAGGGGGCATTTTGGGAAATAGACGTTTCGGGAAAGGGACCTTCTGGGAAATGGACATTATGGGAAGGGGACATTTCGGGAAAGGGACTTTTTGAAACCGAGGGACATTTTGGGAAAGGGACATTCTGAGCCTAAACGGTTTAGATTCTAGTTTTACTTCTAGTTAACACCATACTCAACACGTAACTGACATAATTATGTTAGTATTGAATATTGATTTAATATCAGAACAATGAGATACGTTTTGATAAAGAAAATGCTATCTCTCTCATGCCTGGATAGGTCTGATTGTATTTGTAGTGGGCCCATCAATAACTTGGTTGAATGGATGCTATCGCCGAAACGACCAGTCACTGTCATTTCAAATTGTACGTCACAACAAGGAAATAAGGTAATGGGGGTTGATATAATGGCATTTTACATACTAAAGCTAAAACCCCAGTAATGAAAAGAAAATAAATTAAAAGAGAGAAGAAGCAGATAAGATGATAGAGAAGAACAGAAAGAGTCAATGAGAAGAGAAGTTAGTATGTGTGGATATTTGCAACCACGTATATTCGTCATTACAGATTTTACACCTTTCCTGGGTTAAAACATAAAACTATGCATTTTTATATGCATGTTTCCCTAGATGCAATCTAAATCAGGGGCAA
Organism: Amphipoea oculea; assembly: GCA_945859645.1. Lineage (NCBI taxonomy): Eukaryota > Metazoa > Arthropoda > Insecta > Lepidoptera > Noctuidae > Amphipoea > Amphipoea oculea. The sequence continues at coordinate 13,314,728 of OX243876.1, forward strand.
AGTTTAGTGTTATATATTTTATATTTCTAAGGTCTTTATACTTACAAAAACAGTATGTTAGCATAATGGTAAAAACCATTTATCTCTTAACACATCGTGTACCAACAAAATTTTCTTAACTGACTCATCGTCGCTTGGGCCAAACCCTTTGACCTACAAACACGAAATTAAGGTTGTCCTTCGCACATATAAAATGTAGGCCATCCCTATAGTAAAAATCCTAACAAAATGTTTACAGTACAATAAATAAATAATTTACTGACATGCCTGAAATAAGGAAAGTCAACATTTAGATGATGTTGTGAAAAGCTACCTATTAGTTGTAGGTAAATAGTATGAATTATTGGAATACGATGACAGATCGATTCGATTTTATAAATACTTACGCGCATAATTATGTACATTACATTCTGTAGGAACATAGCCTAGGAAGTGCATCTAGCTTCATAATTCTCACTTTATTTAACTTATTCAGTTTAACACTTTAGTTTTGTGCCATGCAATGAACTATTTTCGTAAATGTACAATACAAACCTTTTTCGATTTATGCACCCCATTTATATTCATGGTAAAAATAGTACGGGCACAGTAAGGGTCTCAAAATACTCACTTGGGGTACACCTAGTCTAAGTCAGACGGTTTTTAAACATCTAACAATTTTTTTATCCATGTTAGTAGTTTTTATTTAAACTTATATTAGCAGTTATGAGTACACAGAACTTTAAATTTCATAGGTGTTAAAACATTCAAATGTATTTCATTGTCCACCTATTTAGTTTTGCGTTTTGTTTATGAATACGAATGCATTAGATAAGTTAGTAAATACGCCATAGTCATACTTGGTTATAGTTTTAACTTCTATGATTTTATTTACGTAAGTATATCGTGCAATAGAAGTGGTTTATGCACGCATATAATGTTCTGATTGCGATACGATCACAAGTGATATCAACCCTAAAGCGTTTACGTCAATATCTAAACAAACCATTATTGTGTTGTGGATTCTGCACTAGATGTACTCAATTTTGCTTATGGAAACTGACTGCATTATTGAAACGTAACTCTATAACTACCACAGTTATTCTGAACGAACGTTACTGTGTTTAATCAGTTATCATTACCAGTGAATACTTAAAATAATTGCAAAGAGCAGACTGACTCACTGTCCGATTCATATGTTACGTTATCTCGAGAACAGAAAGTTTCCTTACTTTGACCAGATTTACAAGCACTTTTTATACTTCGTGCTAGCGGCTATCTCACAGTTCTACAGATTGTCTGTGTCTCGGACGAAATCTGCACGAAAATAAAGTCTCTGGCTGCTTTAACTGACAGATTGGTAAATTTTGGTGCGGTGGATAAATATTAGTTTAATGTTGTTATATTTAACCAAGCTAGGTAAATAATTCTCATATTGATATGAAGTTCCAAGTAAAAACCTAATAGGGAAAACTCAAACATCCAGTGTTTACCTACACTTAGTTTATTAAAATAATACTCAAGAATCAAATAATGATCACTTCGTATTTGACAGTTCACGTGGACGACATTTCTACTCCTGACCTGGTTTTAATATCAGTGGCAGGAATCATTCATGTTCATAGTGATAATAAAAAAGGATCATTATTAATGTGCCATGTAATAAAATCACAGTGTAAGTATACTAGTCAAGGTTTTACATGTCATGATGTCACCGCCACACATGGGCCCCGTAGTTTTGTATACTTTAAGAAGGCTACACGACGTAATAATATACATAATCATGTAGTTTAGATGTAGATAGACGTTCAGTACGTAAAGAAAAGATTTATTAGAAGAATTTGAAACGGATGGTTCCTCCACCACTTGTATGTTGTTATTATCTTCAGGTGATCTGTGGGTAGAGCTAGTAAACTTCTGCCCAGGGGTGCCCAAAGGATCTTTTTTTTGCCCTGACAATGAGTAAAATAATAAATTAATAACGTATGGTGCACAAACTTGGTCTTTGACTAACATCCAGAAGTCCAAACTCAAGGTCTGCCAACGAGAAATGGAGTGCAGTATACTAGGCGTTAAATTAACGGATCGTGTTCGAAACACAATACTGCGCTCCAAAACAAAGATAGCTGACGTGGCTCAAAAGGCTGCCCAACTTAAATGGGACTGGGCAGGACATATTGTCTGCCGCATGCCGGATAAACTGTGGGCCCAAATAGCGCAGAATTGGTGCCCTGAGACAGTGAGGCGGGGTCGCGGCAGACCACGTAGGGGATGGCGGGACGAACTGGATAGGTTCCGTCAAAATTGGAAGAGGGACGCGCGGGCTCGCGAAAAATGGAAGGAGTGGAGAGAGGCCTTTGCCCAGGAGTGGGACAGCGTAGGCAAGTAAAAAATAAAAAAAAAACTGTGATCATAATATCTAGCGCTTCTTGCTTTTATGTGTATTTGAAAGCCGAGGCATTCCACTCAGAGCAGTGATTTGAACCGCACCTGAGCACTTCCACTAACCGCACTGAAACAATATTTTGTAACGTGCGGTTCGGTGGAACATCTGAAACACGATTATGTCAATTAAAAAAAAAAGAATGGAAGTGATCCATGTTTTAAAAAAATACGTATTCAAATACCTATATTAATCCGTCGTTATTTTAATGCATGTCGAGGAAGGACAAATTCAAAATAATGCAGCGAGCGTGTGCTATCATTCAAAACAAAATACTTCCCCAACTGCCGTGTTGGTGCGGGTGTTTTGCAAAATTCCTGATTATCGGTTGTAATACATGATGATCATATCCTGTTACCAGCGATAATATTGACGTGCTTTTCCAATACCTACTACAATAAAAACGTTAGTAATCGTTTCGGTTACATTTGCCAATACACATAAGAGATTTGGGCTAGATAGAATATGTGTGTCCTTCACTTTAAATACCAAATCCGCTCTTTTGGGACAGATGTTAAGTTGCGAAATCAGGCAACATTGTAACTGGTTTACTAAAATGTTCGTATTCAGATATCTAGCACAAAATCATTACGAGACGACTGTTGTAGATGGTATAGTGTCGAAGATATTTTTTACGATCAGATACAGTCCTATACTGACATTGATTAAGTATATTATCAGTTTTCTAGTGAAACATACTGTTTACAGTTATATCCCAAAGCTTAATCATTGGTTTCCATGATACGTTGTGATTAAGGAGCCATGCAGGTTCATCTCCTGTTTTGTTCCTGTTTGTTTTGTTGTGCAGCTATTTGTTGTTCACCAAATTCAATAGGAATCACTGAGCTTTAATAATAAATGATCAATGAATTCTAAAACCCGTTCGTCACCCGGGTTTTCACCAGTTGTCAGTTTGTCACAACTATTCTTCAAACGATTGTTCATTGAATCTGTTTCAAGTCCATTGTTGATAAAAGATGATGATGACACGTGACTGTATCAAACGGCGCATCGCAATTCTCCCAATAAACTTTAATTGCCACATCATTAGCACTGGTTGGCGGTCTGTCTCTAGGACGAAAAACATCTTGCTTTAAATGGAACATTAAATATATAAAACCATAGTCAAGGCACAAATGTGTAGTGCTTTAGTACTTAATACAAATACTGGTCAAGCGCATATCGAAGTCTTATGATAAGATGTTTCTTATCATAAAATGTAATTATAGATTGTCTAGGTACTCATTGTCTCTGTTGCAAACCGTTTAGCGTTGTTGGAATTTGCCTCTAATTGTTTGCAATTTCAACCGCTGCTTAGGCATGCAAAATGTTCTGCTGACGACAACTGAAATGAAACGGTTATGTGAAACTATGCGATGATTATGCTTACATTAAATTGTAATAACGGCCGACTGAAAGGGGATTCCCAGTTACGAAAAATAAGTCGCGTGAGCGATTATGTGGAAAAATACGTTTTATATTTGTTGTTATACAAATGATAACTCATTTACACAATAGAACAGTAATCGTGTTATACATAAATATTGGTGATTGATTATATAGTGAATTACCGATCCGGTTGCCCAGCGCTAGTGACTACAGTGCATGGCTGTTTGGGAAAGGCCCGAATACAGTTGCGTTAATAATTTTTTGTAGAATGTCAATCGGAATAAAACCGTTATGTCAATCTAACGTAACAGCATGTCTAAACCATTGATGATTTTCAAATAAAAATGCGTTATCTATTACCTAGCATAACATCATCATCTATCTCGCCTTTTCCATGTTGGGGTCGGCTTCCATCGTCTAACCGATGCAGCTGAATACCAGTATTTTTATAGTTATCTATTACCTAACATGAGAGTATGCGACCAAATTAGTAACTTTGTCGTGCTCGTGAGTAGTTTCATTAAATCTATTGATATTATCAATTCCGATTGTTTACTCCAAGTTGTTAACAACATATAGCCTTATGAAACAGAAACAACTGATAATGTAGGTGTACGTATCATTATTGTAATTCGAAGCAATTCATCTTTGAATGTCGTGAACTTGTTGCTTGTGGGCGGGAGTTCAATGTTTATGTGCCTAGTTTTCGGGCGTTGTGTTAAACTTAAAACTTAATATACTCACTTCTGAAAGTCGTAGTTGAGGGTGACGCTTGCACTTACACACTTGCTACAGGAATATTTTTGCTCACTGTGTTCTTACACTTGGAATGTGGAACTTCAGATCCGGCTCGAAGGACCAATGTTATGTTAATAATACGTAGTTCAAAAATCGTTTAACAGCTGATTATGAAGCTCATCAAGTCTGTGGACTGAACAAGAGATTCGTAGTAAATCTTAAAAATACCTTACTAAGAAAAAAATGGTTTTGGAGGCTTTAGAATAATAGCAATTACTTCCTGGCTTCTGGAAGTCTGATTCAAATTCAATTTCTGATGTGCTGTCAATGTCATATCTCATGATAGTTGGCTGGCAAATTATGTAGGCTGAAAAGAGATACTATACTAAGTACAGTAAATGATTTTATCATCATAACAGATCAACCCAATAATGATAATCTTTGATGTAGATGATGCAGTATGAGTAAGACTAGGAATCAGAATGAAATGTGAAATCACGATGTCTGAATAAGCACAAACTGTTGACATGCTAGCACTAATCTGGTCTGTTAGTAAACTATGGTCTGTTTTGGCCATTGGGAATTTGATTGTCAGTGTATGAGACAGTGACATTTTATGCGCAAGTGCATGTGCAATGTTTTGGTAGTTGATCAAAGAAGGAACAAACTGAGTAGAAGATCAGAAACTGTCCGAAATAATTAGGCGCCCAACAAATTCCAATATCGTTATAGTGAGGACCTAACAGCTCAGAATCCAAATTCTTAAGTTGCCACCTATCAGCATGACGTAGGTTTTCTAGTCACAAACCACAACGATGACTTAATTGGTGTGTTATCAGTGCTTACTCAAAATCCGATCTTAACAATAATAATAACAAAAATAGAAAAAAAACAAAATAACAACAAGCTTACTCTATTTTTGTTTTTTTTTTTCTATTTTTATTTAGTTTAGGAACAGTCACATGCGAAGGTCCGACAAAATGTACATTTATAGGTTCTTTTACTGGTTGTACAGTACGTGCAATGTAGGTCATAATCTTAAAGTCATGAACAATCACATAAATTGGGGACCAAAAGTCGGAAAAATCAACTTTAAACAGACAGGTAAAATGTGAAAAAAATAACCTTTGTAATTTCAATTATTAAAATTTAAAACACTCACACAAAACATATTACAACGGTACAAACGAACTTTAGGAACAGTTTAGCGGCCACGGATCAATCCAACAGGATAACGCGTGATGGCAGATCAGGCCACTGAGACTTTTACTGTCGAAGTGTCGAGACTGTACAAATACATATGTATTAGAAAACTGGGACAGTCTGTAAAATATACACAAAGGAACTTTCATCACAGAGGCCACGAAAAACCGATCATCCATCCAAAATTTTTTACTCATATTACCTGTACTATTATGTATTCTGTGCTCATATCCAATCATCTGCGCTAGAGTCATTGACTAATATTTACTTTGTGTGTTGTTTCAGGAAGACGAAGTCCTCTGGCGGTGCACAGAATGCCGATCGCGCCGCGCGGCCCTCCGCCCTCGACGCCTCCCTACCACCTGCTTCTCCGTAGGAGACCTAGCTTAACCCTCAAGTGTCCTTCAATAATATAACGTCTAACTTTTTGTACGCCTCTTTTATACCGACCTATAAGTATAAGCACGCACAGAGTGTTTAAGTGTCGCGCGCAAGTGTGAGTGTATATGTGTGTCGATGGTGCGGCCGACATGGGAAAGTCCTCGGCGAGAACACATGGCCAAGGTGAGTCTTCCCGCCCACAGTACACCTGTCCCCAAGGTCACTCTTGCTGTTTCATGTACTCTACACGAGTGTATGTCTTAGACGGAATATTCTTCACGCATCTAGAATTCATAGCAACAGTAGTAGCAAAAGCACCTTCCAGTCTGTTGTAAACTGTGATAAAGAATTGACTTGTCATAATTTAGATTATGATCATTTTCAGCGACGGCCTTTGTGCATAGCTTTTTAAAGAAACGTATATTATCTTATGTTCATCTGATTTAATGTTCGTTTCATTCATGATATCAGCATAGCTTTCAGCGGTACCGATGTGGTTTGAGTGAGTACATATGATTCATTCATAATTTTTTATTTGCACGAAACATCACTTCAATTAAATTTTCATTTGCGTGGATAGAAATTTATGAATACAAGCTTTTGAAAATCTGGTCATGGCCAAGTAAACATAAGTTGAGGAAGTGAAAACTGAAGGAAAGTTCTAAGTAATTCGAAAGCGCGAACTCGAGAAGAAACAAAGAAGAATCTTGTCTGTAGTGAACTTTTGACTGGAAACACTCTACTAGATGATGTGTTTCTTCATAATCAGTGATGTCATTATTATTTGCTAGTTTTATAGATAATCAGAAGTTTTTAATTAAAACAATACAGTGTTAAAAGTACTCAAAAACTTTTCAAATTACCTCGCTTAGTCACAATAACTAGAATTGACCGAGCACCTGAACTATTCCAATTTTCCACCTGAACTTGGTTCATTAATTGCTTTAATTTCTGTTCCACTTTCTCGATACCTTCACTTACGGGTGGAATATCGATCACTTATGATATTGAAATTATAATTGCATGACACTGACCGTACATTGTCATTAACTTATACCGTAGGTGATCATTATACCGGCCTTTGTTTTGTCGTGTCGATTTGTGATGGAAAATTATTATTGTTACTCTTATGTAGCAAATCAATACATCACTTTAACATACAATTACACCTGTATTGTGTAGGAGTAGGTACGTAATGTATTTTTTGTGTAATACCAATAAAAGAACATGTGACTAAGTTTATTACCGAAAAAATATTTATGCTTATTTTAGTTATTATTTTATTTAATAATCTTAACTGGAATTGCCTCATTAAAAATCTTACTAGCTGTTGTTTATTTTTAAACTAAATGTTTAAAAATGTCTGCAATGCAGAGGTTCATCACTTCTAAAAATATTAGGTCCTTACCTATGAAATTGCCGTTTTACATAGAAAAAAATCCTTTTTTTGAAGTGAAAACTTCTTTAGCGGCGTTGAACACTTTTTGTAATGGGTAAAAAATGTTAAACTCGCGTCAGGGCATCGCGTCAGGACACGTGACCGTCAGGAGAGATTCCCCCCCCCCCCCCATCTCTTTCTACGGCGCGGCGCCAACCGAAGTGAACCAAGTGAGACACGATAATGGATGGATGGATGGATGGTGATGGTGATGGCGATGGCGATGGTGATGGCGATGGTGATAGTGATGGTGGTGGTGATGGCGATGGTGATGGCGATGGCGATGGTGATGTGATGTGATGGTGATGGTGGACGCGGACGCGGACGTGGATGGACAGCTGATGGCTCGACCGTCTGTGTAGTAGCCACACTGCTGTGTATTCGTAAAATTCGTGTATATAAAGTGTTTCAAAAAGTGGAAATTGAACAAAGTGCATCGATTAATGAAAAAAGTGACGCAGAAATAGTGAAAAAAAAACTTAGTTATATTAATTCAATTAATAATTGATTTATTTCAACGTTAATATTCAAGTTTTCACATCTGCCGGCACTCCCGGAGTGCAACCCGTCTTTTTTTTAATGAAAATTTTATTTTTCTATAGTCGAAGTATTGGTCATTAGTTACTCATTAGTGAAGATGCACTTTTGCCATTTTAGTGGAAGTTCGTTGATGGCTCTGCTATAAAAATCCTTGAGACGGGAATCTATGAACTCTTTCACCGCCTTGTTGGATTTGTAGTTTTCCCTTGTTAGTTGTTTAGTTATCCAAATTCCGAATAAAAATGGAAATCAGTTGGAGCAAGGTCTGGTAAGTATCAGTAGCGAAGGTACCATACAACTCGATTTCCACCGGCTTCCCTTCGAAAATTCAGAACATAGCCGCTCTATAGTCAATTTTGTCATTGAAATTTTCTTTTGGAATTTGTTTTTGCTCCGGCTTACCTCTGTCATAAATTCACCCTTCGCCACTGAGTATGGTGAGTGACGGAGAGTTTCCAGTCGTAACTCCTATAAATCAAATCAAAAATATTTATTTGCTAGAATATGGTACAGTAAATTTGTTTCAGTATATCCTGCCATAACATGGCGTGCAAATGTATTCACAATCAGCGATGTCAATTAATCTAGCTTACAAATTACAGCTAGTTAGCTGTTAGCAGTACTTATAGAAATGTATCTATTACCTTTTTGTGGGATAAACATGACGTCCAGATAAAATATGTGCATAATAAGACCTCCTCTCGGTGAGAGGGAGTGGGCCGTAATCCACCACGCGGGCCCGGTGCGGGTTGGTAGATGTTGATAAATCACACTCACTCGAACCCACCCATTTAAGATCCTGATTAGAATCACACTCACTTGAAATCACTTAAGATGCTGACAAAAAACAGCATTTTTCTTATTTTGTCGAGTTTATTAAATTCTAATAACGGTTACTTTTTGTCAGTTTCTTACAAGTGAGCTGTGAGAGGACTGTATTAAAAAATACTTTGTGTTGTTTTTAAGGCATGCAGAGTAATTTTACGGATTGCTTGAATCCGCGTTCCGAATTTATCTTTTCACCGTTTTCTTCTATGTTCTTAGGCAACATGAACATGTATCCAGCGGGGTAATTGCGTAACACACTATCAGTAGCAATGGGTTTCATTTTGACAGTTCAACAACATTCATTGCGTACTAGCTGCTGCCCGCGACGTCGTCTGCCTGAAGGCTCTACAGCACCAAAAATACCTAAGATGCCAGTGTCGCTATAGCATTATAAGTAAACAACTTTTAAAATAGCATTAAAATATAAGTTTTTTTTTGCAAGCGAAGCAAGTGAAGAGAGTTATATGGGAGTCCTGCTGAGTTCAGTGTGGTGTGGGGGATGTGACTGAAGGAAATAGAGAAAACAATGCAGGAATACATTCCAGGACACAAAAGAGTAAAAATACGTACAAAGGCATCATACCTTAAAACACTTCCCTATAAACAACGTTGTTAGTTATGCTGCCAGGAGCCAAAATGTAAAGAGAGTCAGGACTGGTGACGCGGGAGCAAGCGACGTACAGTTGTCCGTGTGAGAAGCAACTCGTCCTGAGGTTGACACCCGCTGCCCTCAGTGTCTGCCTCTATTGATGGTTATCGCGAAGCAAACACTCACGGGGAACTGTACGCGCTTGAACTGGAACGGGAAGATATGAGGTATGAGGGGAATGCGTGGTATAAATACTGCCTCGCCAACGCCACAACCCGTAAGAATTTCCGCCTCAATGGTGTGTCTGTAGAGCGAAATGACTTTAGGGTGGGTCCCGTTACACAACTTCAGAGGAGATAGGTTCCGAAGAAGCATAATCGGGACACCGACCTTCAGCTTGATGGTATGCGCTGGAAGTCCACTTGCTGACAGGGAGTTCAGAAATTCCACGGGATAATGTGTGGCGTCATCTTGCTCGACAACAGTGTTTATCGAGGTGTAGACCACTTCATTCCCCTCAATTTCCGAGAGAATGCATTCGTTAATTACTGCAGCCTGATCATTTTTGGACGTCAAAATGGCCCGCTCACACACCCAAGAATTCTGCAGGTGCAGTATACGACTGATGTCCCCGTACACACAGCAAATGAGTTCTTCTAAGCTGGATACCACTCTACCGAGAGACTGGAAGCACCACCTGTCCACCTCTCTCTTCTGGTAGAGTGCCTTCGCCAAGATTTAGAAGGACATTGGAGAATTCTTGAGCACGTGCATTGCCACCGAGCCGAGCTCTCATATTAATGGTCAAGCGCAGCGTACGAACTCGTGACCACAACGAAGATAGTTTCAACGAAGCATTCACCTCGTCAGCCCTCGATCCCCGTGTCACCACGGGAAGCGTTTGCCGGAAATCGCCACTGAACAGAACAGCTGTGATACGACGCATCAAATGTTCGTTCCTGCGGATGTCCTGCAGGGTTCCGTCCACGGCCTCAACTGCCTTCCTATTGGCCATCGTACACTCATCCCATACGATCAAAGAGCAATCCTTGAGCACGTATCCCTTATCGCTGTTACGTGACACACCACAAACAGGCGTTTCGGCGCTCTCTAAATCAATAGGAATTTTAAACATGGCATGTGCTGTCTTGCCACTCGGAAGCAGTGTGGCAGCGATTCCCGACGACGCTACAGCAATAGCAATTTTGCCTTGCCTGCTGACCTCTGCAAGTATGCAAGTGGTAACAAATGTTTTTCCTGTTCCACCAGACGCATTCCAAGAAAAACATTTGACCCTGGTTTTTTCCCAACGCTATCAAGGACGGTGTCATAAATTTGTTTTTGCTCTGAAGAGAACAAAGCGACATGGTCATTTCGCCCGGATCGTAATTTGTCTCAGCGTTATACTCCCGATTTACACGGTCTTGATGCGGTGATGATTGGGGAGCTGGTAACCCATATTCGATCAGTGGATTGCCGCCGATAGAAATGACCACATCTTGAAGTGAACTGAGACAGGTGTTCAGCACGCGTTCATCAGTTACTCCGACTTCGTCTCCAGTAGAAACATAACCTTTTTGTAATACTTAACACCGCATTTTTTTTTTAATTGTCGTCCTCAACTCTGTTCAAGATTTTAAGGGTTTTGTTGGAGATTCACAGCTCCTCCCCTATAGGTGATAGCGTGATAATATGTAGCCTATATGTTGACCCGACCTCTTAGTAATATTCATGCAAAATTTGAAGTAAATCCATGCAGTACTTTTTGAGTTTATCCCGGACATACATACAGACAAACAGAAAAACAGACAAACAGACAAAAATTCTAAAAACTATATTTTTGGCTTCGATATCGATTGTAGATCACGCCCCAAGTATTCTTTTAAAAAAATATTCAATGTACCGTTTTGACTTTCCTACGATTTTATTATATGTATAGATTTGCGTTGTTTATTTTGTTGTGCAGACACATTTTTCGAACATTTATGAAGCAATGGATTAGCAATATCATTCAAAAAGATTCAGATTATGATTGATAGTGTGTTACGCAATTAGGGTGTTGGGATTATTTAGGCACGGTCCCGAGTAACATTTTGTTTCATCATGATTGGCTGTATAAGTGTATAGAATTATGTGTTCCTAACCGGGTAACTGTCTCTCTGCAATTACTAATCCAGCGTGTTGACTAGGGCTGCCGCCCTAACGAAGCTTTACACTTCTTATCCATGTCTAGGTCAAATCTTAATCCTTGCTATACAGGGTGTTACTGAAAGGGTATATCAATACAAACGGGTTGAAGAGTGTATCTGGTCTAGAATCTCTGTACAAAATTTCAGCTCAAAAGCAGTAACTTTGAAAATGCTTAATATTTTTTTATTTCAATAGTTTATTAAATTGAAATCATAACAAACGTGTCACCGCACTACGAGGGTCATTATCCATTATCTGTAGTGTGTCTGTGCGCCTAGTACACGCACATCACGCCGCCGCGCGCCAGTGCAGCGCCGTGATGTCGAAATAAAAAAATATTAAGCATTTTCAAAGTTAATGCTTTTGAGCTGAAATTTTGTACAGAGGTTCTAGACCAGATACATTCTTCAACCCGTTTGTATTGATATACTCTTTCCGAAACACCCTGTATATACCCCCTTACTAATAAACGTACCTAATATCAGATGAATAGTTACACACCGATTTCTCTCTTTCAGTCGTCAGTAATTTGACTTTCGAAAGAAGAAAGCGTTGTGTAAATATACAGACGCTATTCAACGAATATTAGTAAGGGGGGTAGTGTATAGTCTTTATGAGGAGGGGCTCGTGACAGTAATAACAGCCGCACGGGTCGATCGGTCAGGTTAAGCTACGGATTCCGGGGTTGGTCCGTGGATGGGTGACCATTTTACATACCGAGAACCCTCCGTATCTCGGAAAACACGTAAAGCCGTTGGTCCCGGCTGTCATTCATGGATCTTTTATAGTCGTTTCGGCTCGGTTTCCTCAAAAGCCCAAAAGTCTGAGGTATTCCACTCAGAGCACTGACAATCAGCCTAGGGGTATCGTATTAAGGCTGGTATTCAGCTGCATCCGGTTAGATTGGAAACCGACCCCAACACAGTTGGAAAAAGGCAGATGATGTCGATGATGACAGTTTTTATGAGGAACGTCAGGTTGTCTATACCTGAAGGTCAATTCTCGTAATTTAAAACGTTCAAAATCTAGTCGCAGTCTCATCTCGGCGACAAACAAATGTCAAAACTTGTCAAAAATATAGGGAAATTATAGGCAAGTTGAGACTGAGATCAGACTGTGAATTTTCTTAAAATTACGAGAATTGCCCCCGCTTGTATCACCCGTTTGGTTGAAAGACCGTTTTCGTTAAAGGAACATCGTAAGTTCTTTCAGTCTTGACTCGGTTGTGATTTTCCACGCAACACAAATATTTGAATTGTCTTCATTAGTGGTTCCGAGTCTAGGTGTATGTTTGTGTAACATTACTACGCAGGTTACCCCAGTATTTATGAGATTATTATACATATTTCCCAAATACATGATTGATATCTTTGAAAATACAATAAAAGCTAAGCACCAGGACATGAATGTAACATTCGTATAACTTGAGATAAAGAATACATTCGTGACATTTTCAGACAAACATACATTATGTATTCGTACGTTAACCCCATAAAAAGACGCAACATTGTATATGAAAATGAAAACAATTATAGGGGTATGAGGATAAAGAAAATTCACTCATAATATATAGAAAAGGGAGGATCCTCCGACCAGACGGGCGTCGTGTCTGGTGGACAACTGCCCGATGATTCATGTCAGGCTGTTGTATGTAATCATGGATTTATCCGGTCTGATCCCCCTCACCCCCCCTCCTTTGTGCTAGTTGCGCGGTAAACTCTGCTTGCGAGATGCAGGATTTTGCGTGACGTCACGGTATGACGCGTAGTTCGCATGTGGCGTTGTTGATACCGCTACACAATAAAACAACCTGAGGACTTTTTGGCAGTTGCAATTAAAAAATAAACTAGTGCTAATGTTGTAAATCACTTTGATTAACATCGGCCAACTCGTATAGTTGTATGTAGTAACAAATGATGATATTACATGCAAACTTCAGGTGCTATCGAGCCTATAACAACGCAAGTTATCGATAGCCCGTATTGAACGTCGAAGAAAAAGTAATGCTCGCTAATGCGATTCAATAGTTTTATATAAACATCGGCGGTGACGTGTCCCCTGACGCCCAGCGAAAACTGCTCGGCCACACTATGTAAATTTAGCATAACCATGTATTTACATAGTATTATATTCCTTAGCGATGACCTAAAACCTCAACCGCTGGGATTACTGGTGTGTGCTCTAAGTAAAATTAGTGTAGAGCAAGGCCCTCGTAGGAATTCTTTAAAGGTCAATGTGGGACACGATTTATGTTGAAAGGAACTTTCGGTCTTCCAAAACTTCAAGAATAGTTTTTGAGGTTATCTTGAGAAATATATTCAAGCCGCGGCGGAAGTATTCAAGTCGTAGTAACCAGATAAAGTCATGTCCACTCGCTATTGTACTCTATTGTTCCTCGCCGCAAGGGCCTCTCCTGTTTGAAATTCTGCCAACTAAACATAATTCAAATACCTCCCTATTATGAATCTCACTTGGGCCCGTTTTAATAAACCGCTCACATTTGAAAGCGCGTTCTTAAGTGTTCGCTGTGAAGTGTCCTGAAAAGCGGATTCACAAAAGAAGAGAAACATTATTTTTACAATTTTATGTATTGTTAGAAATCATGCTCTTCGGCGCTGAAAATGGTTTACCACATAAACCCAAATTTCCTCAGACATCACTGGTAGAAAGCCAGTTTAAGGCTCGCCCGGACTGTTTTATCTAAATGGGCTGTTCGTGCAAGCGAAACTAAATCTGTAAAACAATATAATACGTCTTTTTCCACAAAAACTAAGTGATGTAGCTAAGCGAGTAAGTTGCGAGAGCCTGAAAAGAAAAGATGCCGTGCTAAGGGGCGAGGAATGCCAAATTGCACAAATGTCTTGTTTAAAGCTCGGCTGGTTTTCATAGCATGAAGCACCCCATACCTCGCTTTGGCGCAAAAACCTCGCTTCCTTGATCTTTTTTGAACCAGACATGCACTCTGCGAAAATTGGAAATTCGCATATTATTATTGGCGGGTGTTTTTGTGTTGTCACTCTTCTCCTTGACGACTTTAATAATATTTTCTTTATTCTCAGACACGATGAAAGAATATTTATTTATTTCATAAATTACATTATTACTACAGACGATACATAAATTTTCATAACAAAGCCAGCTGCTGCTTCGGTCAATAGTTACCTGTTATATTTTTTCACATGCTCTGATTTTAGATGGATTTCTTTCCGATCGGTACCATTATTTCGAACGTTTCAAATAAAGTTAATCGTATTTGAAACCTCTTTTCGAGAGAGTCCTTCTTTTATGTTTTTCTTTCCATATCCGACCGTTAAAGACTTATTAAAACCAGGCAGCAAATATTTTTATTTATCTGAGGCTATATTTATTGACTGTTCTTATTTCTCCTTGGAGTAAAAATGCTTAGCTTATTTATTTGCATTATCTTGTTTAATAACCTCTTGTTTTGTTCTGATTCTTTGTGATTTCGTACAGCCAATGCAATACATTCTTAACTTAGTTTCTGTCTCTGGGTTTCGACTGCGTCACGAGTCATAATGAGGCTGTCAGTTGCCACGAATGTTTTTTTTTATCATTATTCTTCATCTTAAATCCATTCCGCTGTAAACCAAATTGACAATTAAGTTTTTCCAGAGTAGTTTCGCTTTTCGCAGTACAGTGCGGCTCATCTCAACAACTTAACAAGTTTGGAATCAAATTAAATCGTGTTTTCTGCTCTCAGTGTTTACTGAACTGCAATTTAGTGGTTATATATTATGTGGAATATAAAGTCGTGTGTTGATAAAATGCGCGTATTTCCCACAAAGGCACAAGACTGAGGATTATCAGTTTTATTAGGAGTAAACACTGAGAGGAGATAGCAACACTGGGGCGGCAACGGCGGCATAATCAGTATCGTTGCGGGATGCGCGCGCCGGGCGGGCGGCGCTAGTGTGTGCGGCACACGAGTCTCGGCCCTGCGACGGGTCAGAGCGCGCGTGCGGGCGCGTGTCGCGAGCGAAGCGTGCGGCGTGTTAGGTGCGGAGCGGGCTCGCGGGCCAGCCGGCGGCGTGGCCGGCGGGGTGGGCGCGCGACATGGGGCGGCGGTAGCGGCGCGGATGTGCGCGCGCTCTGAGGCCGTGGAGCTGGAGGTGCTGGGCGAGGACGGCGGCGAGGCGCGCCCTCCCCCGCGCCCTCTGCGCCTATCTCTCCTCGAGCTGCTGGGCAAGCTGGTGCGCCGCGACCAGCCCGCCCCGTCTCATCGCCGTAACCGGCATAACCATCGCTTCCGAACTTTCGTCTCCTGCGGTCGGTATCTATTGATTTATCGCTGACGTTAAGATTGTGCTGATAGGAAATCTCTTATTAAATTTTCATTTTGTTCGGTTCGTCAGTTAAGTCCTGCGTCATCGTGTATCGTACGTGCCTTGGAGCGTGCATGCGACGCCGATGCCGTTTGCGTAACGTCTTGCTATTCTACACAGGCGCCGCCGACATGTTTTCGTTTTGGCCGGCCCGCTATGAATGGTAGAGCGACTTCCCCCGAATTGCTGATGAGTGATATTTCAGGAATAGAGAAGATGTGCATAATGGACAAGGTCGGTGTCGGTGTCTGCGCGCCCCTGTGCGGTCAACGGCCGAGGCGAGACGGCGCTTCAGCGCTTCGCGTATAACCCCGCGCTGTTGTTATCGATTATTAGCTAATGTTTCACTCCACTAAATTTAATTAGGATGTAATTCTTCGCTAATATGTCAACTTCCGTACTTCAGGAAAGTTCAACAAGATAAGATTACATCTTTTCCTGATAATCAATACTTGAATAGCGTACCTAACTACCTGTTCGCTCATAATGGTTTTTTTTTACTGGTGTAGCTATAGTGCGTGCAAATCCCAAGCACGTAATTAGATTATTACTGCTGTTGCACTAAAGAATTGTTTCGGACACATTGTTGTTAGTGTGTTAACCTAACTTCTCCGTTTCATATTATGCGGTAAAATAGAACACCAATTTCGTTCATTCGTGTCTGCACTTTGTTTTTGGAAATATGTATGTCTTTCAAGATCGTCTCCTACCACGACATTATACGTTAATTTGTTATTATAGATTAGAATATCCATATTAGTTGAAACCCCGTTACAAAAAAGATCGTTAATCAAAGTAAGAAATAATCAATAAAGTACCTTTTGAGATATTTTGATAACTAAAATAAATATTAGGATTCAATGACCGATATTGTTGAAACAATGTTACCAGAGTGCATTGCATCAATAACCTGAACCTCGGTGAAATCATGACTAGACAATTCATTCAATATACAATGAAGATTTGCATAACATAGGGCCATAGACAAACTAGCAGTCTATGAAGGTCAGTTGGGTCAATGACATCTTTAGAAATTGGAAGTTAGAGATGGATGTGACCGGAGTACTGGACCAGAGTAATCACAAGATTCTAAGTGTGATTTAGGCGGAATAACAACTGAAAATTATCACAATGAGTCATTTGTTTAAAAATTCTCTTAGACATTCCATTGCAGACTACGCCGTCACCTAGATTAAAACTTCTCATCTGCGGTGTTTGTTAATGCTGTCCATAAACTAAAGTTGATTGACGGACCGGATTTCGGAAGAAGCCTCACTTTTGACCTCTTTTTACTCCCTCCTCATTATATTGTGAAATAGTGGCTCTCCATTTGCTACGGTCTGTAACTTGATGGGTTGCCATGTTCATCCGGCGTTTCAAGTTGCTCAGCTGGATTCACCTGGCTAGAACATTTCTTTGGACTATGTCCTCTTGGCCTTTTGTCTGTACTTACTTGCAAATTGCTGAAGATAAGTATAATTACAGACACAGCAGGCGTGATATTATATAAATGGTGCTAATAACAGCTATAGGATGTAAAAAAAGCCTAGAATCCTCACCTAAGCTTACTGCGTGTCTAATAACATATTGTGCCTCTTTTCACGATAGTTAATCTATCATGGCTGTTCCATTTGTTCCGGAACTGAAGGCCTTAATGAATCCGTGGCTATGGTGTTAGGTGTATCCGTAGAATAAAGGCTCAAAAGAAGCCCCGGAAATAAATGTTTCGATCACTTTGGAAGTCATTTATCATTATTGTTGATTCAGTCTTTGAAATTATAAATTTCCGAAGTTAGGGTATTTACGGTATCGGAGTCAAAGATATAATTAAATCTCTTGAACATGTCATTAACAACTTGGAAGAACTAAGATCCTTAATTCTTCCAAGTTTTGATAGGAACAGTCTCATGATGTATGTAGGCCTACAATTTGTTTTGGTCCAAATTTTCCAAAATTTTTGTAACCCTTGTGGTATTTAAGTCACTGACACTTCGTCACTTTGTTAAAAGTTAAAGGGAAGTAAATTAATTTATCTTCACCTTGTCCTTCTACTTGGCGGCTTTGTCCTTGATTTTTTTAAATTTTCGAAAGCATTCTACTTACATGCTGACACGAGAACAGTTAACGTGGAATCTTGAGAATTTCCTTAATCATTTAATAATTGGTTGGGGTATGCTAATGTAGTTTTCATCTATATTTCGATAAACCTCCGTAAATGAACGTGCTTGTGTGCTATAAATATACTTTAGTCAAATATTTTGAAGTAGGTATTGTTATTCAGAAATCAGAACATACTTTGTTCAAAGAAATATACGTAAGAATTCGTTGTATATAGTGTATCGTTCAACTTGGATTGAAAACGCACCTGATGAAGTAAAAGCAACGTCTTTGTCTCGTGTGATTAACTAAACAAGTACATAAAAAAGTCTCAGCCGCGTTTGCGTCTTGCATTGCAATGAGATTCACTAATGGTGTGTGGAAAGGATGCCCCTGAAAATGTTATTAGTCGTAAACTGGGAGGAGATCGATCGCCGTCCCCTCGGCGCCCAGCGTCGAGACGCTCTCGTTACCACTAGCACTGTATGATCCCTTGCTAGACCACACATTACTTTTAGATGAAGGACGAATGGAATAAAAGAAGGTAAGTACTGAAACACTACTGTATTGTCCCAAAGGTACTTATAAGTAAAATGAGCTTAATGGACTGATGGTGTGGAAATGAAGTGAGTGACGCAGCCCTTGTTGGCTGTAACGAGAACGCCTGGCTGGCTTGATAACCCAACGCGAACTGAACTAATTATTATGAGTTGAAATGAATGTGTGGCGTGAACTGCTGAATTGCAGAATGTGCGGTTGCACCGTACAAGCACGATGAACAGATCAACAGCTATGTAAATGTAGCTACATCCGCTATAGGAATTGTCAATATACAGAAACGTTCAACTCCCATAACTAAGTTATTGCTCTGGAAGTTACTTTATAGCTGCGAAGCTACATCCTCTAACAAATAGATTGTGCTTGAAACAGGAACATGATCAATTGTTAATTACTAGTCGGTGGAGCGGGAAATTAATCCAATCCTATTCTTAAGAGACCATTAAATTTACTATCGCCATTTGCAGTATGTTTTTGAACGTAACATTTGTGCGAAGAATATTGAAACTGTGTGGGAGTTTTTCATTGTTACGACTTTGGGAGATACATTATTTTGCAATGAAGTTTCAATTGTTTAATGAAGAGCTGGCTCCTTAAAACATTTGTTCCGAGTCAAGAGAGTAATCGTGATCATTTTTTTAAACTGTCGTTTAGAGAACGTAGAGTATTCAGCAGCTCAGCTGTAGCATTTAAAGTAGTCTTCATGAATAGGCGTTTAAGTAATTATCCTGGAGGCAGACGACAGGGCACGTGCTTTTTACAGATGCGGCTGTTTGTTCCGGCTCTCTTGAACTATAATTACTTTTTCATGAAGGAGTACCGCATATGCATTTAATTTTATGATCGTTTCATTCAAGTTCTTTTAATTATTAGGTCATCTGCTTTGTATCACGGTTAACTGAAAAGAAATAAGTACTTACCTTCAAGATTAGTATTTCAAACTGTAATTTTTATTTTTCAAAGATTTTTGGTGGAGTTTAGATTCAGTTGAAGTATTTGTGTTTGCGGTAGATTTAGCTGATAAAGAGACATTTTAATGAGAGATAAGTTTTGCGTTGTCTCGACTTCTCGAGACTATCCGTGGGTATTTTTTGTATTTACATAATTTTGTACTATCCGTTTATTATGAGATAGATAACATTTATAAGTTTATAACCGATAACATTAGCAGCGTCGTGATAGTAGGACGTAATTAGTTTAAATTCCACTATTGCAAAGGATTGCCCATGTTTTCTTGAAGTGGACTGCACTATGGAATTTAAGGGAATTAAATTGAAAGTTATTTTCGTTCCTATCAACAATTTTTCAATTTGACTGCCTATGAACATCGTGCCCTAAATCTATTTAATATGGTAATATAAAATCCATAATTTATTAATGTATCACCCACGTATTATGCCCGTAATGTAAATAAATATTTTCGATATTGGCATCTGGGGACACGGTAGTGCCCCCACCAAGACGAGCCAAGCGAAGCGCAAGGGCACTACCTACCTTTTCTCGGAGCGTCGTTTTTTCGAACCCTCATTACTTGGGTTTGGATTATATCAGATAAACAAAATTCTCGGGATATGATGTCAATAGTGGACTTATTAAACATAATTATAAAGTTTCAATTGCATAGATCTTATACTTTAGATTTTATTGATACCTAAAAACCCCGATTTCGTCACTGATGATCATCGAAATTCTTAGGGTACTTCCTGAAGTCCTAGAAAGCTGGGTATGTGAGCTAGTATTAGTACACAAACAACAAAAAAATTCTAAAACTTGGAAAAAAAGTGAAATCCACCAAAAACATTTTCATGTAAAATCTTGCCAAGACAAAAAGTTATCAGATCTCATGTAGAGCCAAGCTTCTAACTCTACAAGCCCTGACTTCACAAACTCTACACCTTTGTGGCTTGGCCGAATGTTCCTTTCTGACTACGACAAAGATGTTTGGTCCTGTAGAAAAGTTCTTAGATATAAGAAGTCGTGTAATGTCGTGTGGGCTTTGACAATGACTGCGTCTTTGCTTCATTCTCGCCTTGCAGGTGATATAGGGCATCTGTTTTATAATTTCATTAGAGATGTGTGCACTGAACACAAACCCGATCTTAATCCCAGTAATATGCTATGACATAACTGGGATTAAGTTATCCTGATACCCCGTTGCACTGGCTGTAGACGAGGGACATGACACATGACAGATAGGACTGAACAGACGGGAGTCCAGAAAATGTTAGAGCACTCCCTTTTTATTTTTGGTATAATTTCCTTTGTTTGTTTTTCTTCGTTAAAGAAACGGATTATAGGCAACAATGTGAGTTTCAAACTCAATGATGATGTAGGTAGGTTTTAAATATCCATGTTATTTTCGCTAAAGTGACACCTAATATCGTAATAGCGCGTTTGCGTATAATTTTTTGCACGCAGTACTTTGTGAACATTCAATTTAATAAGGATACGCTTGCAGACATTGTTTCTGCGCCCATTGAGGTACAAATAAGTCAGTTCGTTTGCATTCGTGCAAACAAAAGAATTTCGCTGATGTCCTTCAGTAACTAATATTAGAATATTGTTGGTAGAATGCGAGGGATCATTTACTATGCAAACTACGAAGTTATTGAAACATACTTCATATATTACTAGTCTAACACAAAGACGTGTGAGTGACAAAGAGAAACAATCCTTCAGTATTAAACCAGTGTTTATATAAATTAAGACAATTAGATCCATAATTCTATTTGCAAGTAGGTTTGTGAGAACAACGTCTAAGTGGTATTGTTATTGTTACAGAGAATGAACGGAGAATCAAAGCGAACAACAGGGAATACAACGCGCAGTTCCGCTATGCCGTAAGTTATATTCATTCACTATATATTCGATCTTAGTTATAAACCTTTTGTTGAATACAAGATGGAGAACTTATTACGTATACATGGTGTAAAGGACTTCGACGATGGTGAGACTAAAATCATCAATCATGTACTTACTGAATTCATGGTAACAGTTTGCACGTCGATGTTCCGTACACTCTGTTTATGAGACCCTCCATAGATATATTAGGTCCTTACATATGAAATTGGCGTTTTGTATGGAAGGAACAAAAAGTCGAATATTTTTTAATATAATATATTTAATTAATCAAAGTATGAACCATTGTTTTCAATGCACTTTTGCCATCTTATAGGTAGTTCATTGATCCCTTTACTAAAAAAACCAGTCGGACGGGAATCAATAAAATCTTTGAAGGCGATTTGGACTGCCCCATCGGAGTTGAATTTTTTCCCTTGCAAAAAGTTATCCAAATTGCGAAAAAAATGGTAATCTGTTGGAGCAAGGTCCGGGGAGTACGGAGGATGTCTAAGACATTCCAATTCAAGCTCTTCTAATTTGGTAGTCGTCTGTTGCGCAGTGTGTGGTCTGGCGTTGTCGTGAAGCAGCAGTGGCGTGGAGCGATTGACCAGCCTTGGTTGTTTAGCCGCTAGCTTTTCCATCATGGTTTGTAATTGCTGACAATAGACATCAGCTGTAATAGTCTGGCCAGATTTGAGAAAACTGTAATGAACAATACCGGCACTAGTCCACCAAACGCTTACAAGTAACTTTTTTGGGGTTAATTTTCGCTTGGGGCAGGATTTGGCTGGCTGGCCAGGATCCAACCATTGCGCTGAGCGCTTCCGATTATCGTAAAGAATCCATTTTTCATCACAGGTAATGATTCGGTTTAAAATACCTTCATTGTTGTGCCGGTTCAGTAATGTAACGCAGCAGTCGACGCGCGTTTGCCGGTTTGCTTCAGTCAATTCGTGAGGTACCCACCTTTCAAGCTTTTTAATCTTCCCAATTTGCTTCAAGTGAATTAAAACAGTTTTATCACTAACATCGAAGCCTGCAGCTAACTCGGACGTGGTTTGCGATGGGTCCGCTTCCACAATAGCCTTCAATTCTCCATTATCAACTTGGGTCTCAGGCCGTCCACGGGGCTTGTTCTGCAGGTCGAAATTTCCAGAACGAAAACGTTGGAACCAAAAACGAACTGTGTTTTCTTTTGCAACATGACCGCCATACACATCATTCACCCTTCGAGTCGTTTCCGCAGCACTAGTGCCACGGCGGAACTCGTACTCGTAAATAATGCGATATTTTAAATTTTCCATTTTGTAAAATGAGTGACGCAAACAGAAAAAACAGAAGAAAAAAAACAAATGAATGACGGTCATCGAAGCACAAATACATGAGTAAATAGCTGTACAAATTTGAATTTGGAATTCCTTACCAAAGAGGAGAAATTCGTGATTAAAGTGGCCAGTACGAAAAACGCCAATTTCATATGTAAGGACCTAATATGTTACATTTATATGAGACCCCCAATTAGATAAACCAAAGAGTTGGAAAAGGTGACTGGGACAGACTATATGCAGAAGACGGAGAACATGGAGAGGCCTAATAAAATGTCTAGCCGTGGAGTGGACTGTGATAAGATGATTGGTTTTATGAAGGACAATGTTTTTTTATCCCCGTTTTTAGTTAAAGACAACTATAAGATTTCCTCAGATAAGTAACTGCACAGAAACATTGATAACATTATTACGGTCCTGTCAAGCATGGCAAAAATTACATAATCCTCTAATCTTTAGGCATGATGGTATTCTGCAGTGTTTTATGTGATTTGAGTGGCCTATGAACAGTGGCAGGTATTAACCATTTGTTATTCTGAAGGCAATTAGGCAATATGATGTTAAGATCTCACAAAATAAACATCGTTTTAGTCAAGGTTATAATAAAATCCATACTTTCATACTACGAGTACAATATTATAAATGCGAAAGAACTCTATCTTTCTGTCTGTTACCTTTTCACGCAAAAAATAAAATTTGGCACAGGGATAGACCATGATCTGGGTTAGTAGGACATAGGATAATTTTATCCTGGTAGTATTTCTGACATCCACGGGCTAAAGGTACTAGAAGATATTGTTTGAAAACAGCATTGGGTCTTACAAGATGGAGAGACTGGAGTGCAGATAAAGGTTTTAAACATACCATTACTCATGGTCCAACATAGTACTCTTGTAAACGTTTCTTCTTCAATAATAAATATTCTAATTTGAAGTTATTTGTAACTAGCACACGTGTTGAAAAATATTAAAGCAATTCAGTTATTATGATCGAAAAAGAAATAACCTCGATTTGGTACCGTCAATCAACAGTGTTAAAAAATTGCACATTATCATTCAGTGTCAAATTGCGGAGTATTTGGTTTCTGTTTAAATTAATCGCTGTTGTAATAAAAATAACTTATAAAGATGTAATATTTAATCATTTAAATCCGTTTGTGTTTTAAATGGCAGAATTTTGAAAATAATCTATGGTAATGAAAGAATGGTAACAGATTGTTTTTACAAAACAAGTTTTGGCATTATTATAAATCAAAACATAAATGAATAGAAAAATCCTGACTCCTTCACTCATAGACTGACACGTTAGCGCTCAGGCCAAACCCTTAGACCTAGAAAGCCTTAATTTTGTAAAGTGGTTCCCATAAGTAATGATTTAGACAAGGAATATTGCCAGATTTTTCGAAACTCCCAGTGCACAGTGGATAGCTGTGCAAAGTACTAGCGATAGATATTGAAATGTACTTTAATTCCGAGGTGGACGAAATATTAGTACCTACTGAACCCATAAATCGGGTGGTCTGCAAAATAAGACTATAATTTAATTATTAGGAAGTAGGAGCAATATAAGAACCGTTAACCTCCTTATAAATAGGAGAACTATGGTCGAAAGTTCGGAATCTAGTTTGGATATAATTTTAACAATACACCATGAGTCATTCTGGCATATATTCTGCGAATGACGTGAGCAAAGATTTTGCGCGGCCTATGTCTTATTAAGTGTAGGTCGGGATGTGTGAACAGCATGAAATCATACTCTGATAAGATGTAATTGCTAATTATATCAGCTGAATGAATTTTAACCAGAGTATTCTAAGTTCCGGTCCATTCACAATATATCGTGAACTTCCTGTTACTCATCGACCATAAAATGATTAGCGTGCAAGGAATTATTATATTGCTAGTTATCAGTCTAGCAATAAGCTGGTCAAGCTTAGTATATTTGACAATATTTAATCACCAGCATGCCTTTTGTAGTAAGAAACTATGAGATTAGACCATGTTTCTAGTTATGGTGAGAAAATAAAGAGAAAATCATGTTATAAAAGACTGAAAGCACATCTGAAAGTATTGAAAAAAAAAACTCTGAGCCTCCAACAATCATATTTTTTTTTTGTTACAGAGCAATTTCATCAAGACATCGAAGTATTCGATCATAACGTTCCTGCCGCTGAATCTGTTGGAGCAGTTCCAGCGGCTGGCGAACTTCTACTTCTTGTGTCTGTTGGTGCTGCAGCTGATCCCGGCCATCTCCTCGCTCACACCCATCACTACCGCGATACCACTCATAGGCGTACTCGCACTCACTGCCGTCAAGGACGCGTACGACGACTTTGTAAGTTGATAACACACATAATAAACAGAACACTCCTTGAATAGTCGTATGGGACAGACACTTAAGGTGGACTGGCAACAAACAAATCAATCAATAAAATTCCAATATAATATCGACGGGCTAGCCGATACTTAGAATCCATTATCACCGCTCCTTCTTATTGGATAGTCATGTCAGCGACTGTGGACGCTATGTCGCACAGAATTGAATGAAAGAAGAAAATGGAATTGAATGAGACTTCGTTGAATCTTGAATTTAAAACCAGTGTTACTGATTACTGGGGGTTTTACAACAGGAAAACCCAATAGCGACTTCTCAAAATTGTTCGAGTCTAGGATGGACATCGACGTAACTTTTGCACTTGTTCCTTCCACGACACCTATACTGCAGACCTTTTATGACCTAGATATTAATAATAATGCTGTATCTGTACGGTTTAATAGTCAATAGTCGTACCGAATGACATACATAAACAGCCTCGGAGCAAACATCTGGTAGGCCAGCTTATGTCCCGATGCGGTAATCGAACTCGAGCCGCTGCGTCATTTGGCTCGTTAAAATAATAATACGGATGTGCACTAAATGTCCTATTTGATAGCACATTATTTTTTTATATTTGGAAAAGAATGTGAGGGAAGGAATAATCTTCTGTAATATAAACAGGATATTTTATGGTGCTGAGTGAGTTTCTAAAGCCCTTTTCCCATGTCGGACACTTAACAGTTGCCAATGAAATAACCAATGGTCGTTGGAAATAACTGTGTTTTGTGCAGACTGAATAATAAGCAATGGCTTATTTGTTACCCTATCCTTTCTCCCAAATTAGTGGCGAATAACCACTGAAAAGCTCTCTTACATAATATTCCGAGCTCACAATACTTCTTAAATGAAATTATTATTTAAATTGGATATACTTAAGTAATTGTACTCTGTCTCTTGTCAAAGTCCTTAACTATTCTAAAAACTGCGTTGTTTGAAAATTAACTTCAGTAGATAGTAACTAACCCTCTATCAGGCAAGTGTTTGTCTAAAAAACACGTACATCTAAGAAGTTATCATCAGGAAACATGACTGCTAGTGTTAATGAGCGTATGTAGGAGTAATGAAATTATTGATCAAACAGACAGTTTGCACGTATGCCGTCCTTGTCTAACACTGTTGCTAATGCTCACTGACCCATTATGTCATCTATTGTAGATCAAGGACGCAGACGTAATTAGTGATCCGTGGCAAAATGTGTATTATGATGAGCATCGTTTGATTTAATTTGTACAATAGCTCTTTTGAGATCTTGATTTATCAGCAATTAAGATTATATTTTTTTAGCCTTGGTTATCAATTTTGTAGTGACATAATAGATCGTTGTGTTTATCAAATTGACAATATTAGAGGTACTAGATATAAAGCTTTATTCTATAAAAGCATTATTCAGATTCTTTTAGTTGATGTTTGTAAAAACTGCTGTCTTAAAAAGTGATAGGCATTTAACAGCACGCTTGGGTCGTGGGTGTGGTCCATAAATGTCTAGCATCACAGTATGCATAGTCATCATTACAATAAAACATGATAATGAAATAGAAACCGCCCATGTAGAATATAGTATTTGTTCGAATCTTGTTGACAAAGAAGTCCTAAAAAGTGGTCAAATCAAGAACTACGAATTTACGATGAAGCAAAGTAAAAGTTAGTCCTGTAACTTTGAAAGTATGACTTGTCTGGGTAACATACCTATAATTTTCCATCAACTTTGTTCCTTCAATTTACTCTTAAACTCATATTGTAAAAAAGAACACTCGTATTACCGTGAATTATTAAACAAGAATTCTTGTAGCTGTAGAAGCACCGGCCTTCGCATATTATCATGACCTTGTCTATGAATAGGCCTCTTTATATTTTTTGTAGTTTTCCCACCAATGTGAGCAAATAAACCTTTTAATGGGCGAAGTGACAAGCTCTGACACAGTTTAAATGTCCGGTCTGTAGAAATATGCACTTCCGAAACGCTTTCGGTTTACGTTATTCACTAAAACAACTGCAAATGTTGATGAACTCAATTAATGCCCAGAATTTTATTATCATCTGTTGTTGTCAAAATCATCTCTATTTTAGTTCACGCCCACTATATTTCTAATAGAGCTAAGCTAACTAGCTTTATCTGAATGAAAATGTTGTGCCTGTAACACGCATAGACCTTTTTATAGCCTGGATCGTTTACGTGTGTATCGATTAAAGAGAGGCATTATGCGAAGCTCAATCTTAAAGCTCTTACTTCGCTCATTGTGTTATAGATAAGATTGCTCCAGTTTATTTTTTCTTGGAAAGAGTGGAATTTATCTTCGCTACAATCAGATTAGATCAGCCGTTTCCGTAGGCACAATACCCTGTGTGCGGGTAGAAAGATCTAATGTATTTTTGAATGGAGATAGATATCTACAGAGATAACATTAACCATTTAATCTTGCTAGAATAGGCTCTTTTCTTTTTTGTAATAGATTTATCTATATTGACTTTATCACATGTCTAATTATTAGAACAACGGCTACACTTGGGACTCGTTATTTACTGCTACAATTAACTGTTTAGTGACATTGACATGGTTATTACGGTTGGCAAAAAGAGATGGCCTTGGTTGATAAATGCCGGCAACATTTTTTTTTAACTAGGTCCCCTGGGGCCTTATACTCTCTACCGCTCCGGCCTCAGGGTAGAAGAAGTTCCTAGGTGATGTTTTTTAACGCCCGGGTGTTTGATTCTTATCTTTAATGGTTTAAACACCTTTGGATAGGCACTAGCTACCTAGAACATAATTTGTACGATATCATCTGCACTCAAGTTAAACCGAAAGTTATCCGGAGTGTTTAAAACAGGTCATAAACCTCGTTATTCTTTTTACAGCAACGTCATCAGAACGATTCACAAGTAAACCACCGGCGTGCGAAAACTCTCCGCAATGGCAAGCTTGTGGAGGAGAAGTGGGCGTCTGTTCAGGTGGGAGACGTCATCCGGCTGGAGAACGACCAGTTCGTCGCGGCGGACATCTTGCTCCTCAGCAGTTCGGAGCCCAACGGTCTCTGTTACATAGAGACTGCCGAGTTGGATGGGTCAGTACATTGTAACCTAGCAACGCATAACATCACGCCTGTAATCCCCAAACGGTTATGCAGACGTGTACCAATATTACACATTTTGCTAGTTATGTAGGGGGCGAGTCTATTGCCAACAACTAGGCACAAATCCAGACTCCGGGCTCCTACTGAGAAATTCCTGAAGGAACAATTCAATAACTTTGTCCGATGTGGAAATCGAACGCAGGACCTAGCTTAGTACTTTATGTATTATGATTAAGAGCACGTGTGTATTTACATAAGTATTTTTGTTGCTTGAGTAGTGGTATAAATATGAAGATATGCAGTTTTTGCATTCATTTCAAACATTTATAAACAGAAACCTTGGGATGGTGTACACAGCTGTGGGATCATCTGATAAGTTAACTTGACTGATTGATTGAAGGTTTTTTAGAATATAAAGGGGTTAGCTTTTTAAATAAAAAATAATATGTACTGTGGGCTCCATAACCGGCATGTCCTAGAACCAAAAAATTCAAAGACATGTGACATCTACCAACCCGCACTGGGCCCGCGTGGTGGATTACGGCCCACTCCCTCTCACAGAGAGGAGGCCTGTGTCCCAGCAGTGGGAACATTATAGGCTGATGGTGATGATGATGATGACGACTGTGAGCTCCTTACGAGCTCACACGGGTGCTATATTGGACTCGCGGACGTTGCATCCTACAATCATGCCTCTACAGTGCTTCGTTTCGATACAAGAGCTGTGCTTTAAAACTGTTGTTGTTTTAATTAATTGTATAATTTTATGTTTGGTTGCAGGGAGACGAATTTAAAATGTCGTCAGTGCCTTTTAGAGACGGCTGCAATGGGGCAGGACGACGCACAACTGGGTGCTTTCGACGGAGAGATCGTCTGTGAAACGCCCAACAATTTACTTAATAAGTTTGATGGTAAGTCAAAAAACCTGCATATTCTAGGTTTTGGAATCCCGGTAGTACTGAATCTGACTTGTTGACAAAAATAAGTCGATGTCATACTTGCTGGCTTGTGCCTGAGCTCGTAGCCCGAGCATCTGCATTAGCGGCGATCTCAATGTGGCCCCTGCAACGGCTGTCTAGGGGTGGTCCCCATACCACTCTACGAAAGAATACCATATTTTAAACTAGCTAAAAAAAACAAAAACTCCATAAACTAAATCACTTTTCATTTCAATTTTCCGGGCAACTTTTCCAATTTTTCTTTTCCCAAAAAACTTCTTTGAACTATAACATACACAACATTCAAAAAACATCCACAAAATTTACCAAATCTGTCCAGCCGTTCTCAAGTGATGCGCTTACCAACGAACGTGACCCGCACTTGATTCGCACGGGTGCATTCTACTAATATGACGACATAAATTAAAACATCGAGGTTTCTAGGATATGCCTAAGTTAAATATGAGTCTATTATACATAAACCTTTCGAAATACGAGTAATTTCTCTAAACGTAGTTGGTGAAAATGGCATCAAAATCCATTGTGTAGTTTAGAAGAACTAAGCGGTCACACAAACAGGCAGGAAAATCGAATTTGTTTTATACTATAGTACTAGCAGCGCCCCGCGGTATCACCCGCATATGTTCCGATCCCGTGGGAATATCGGGATAAAAAGTAGCCTATGTATTAATCCTGGTTATAAACTATCTGTGTGCCAAATTTCGCGTTCGTTCGTTCGTGATGAAGTAGGTAACAAACATACAAACACACTCACAAACTTTCGCGTTTAGGTATAATATTAGTGTGATTAGTGCGATGTATAGATTTCATCATCACCGCCTTGCCTGAAGCATGCCTATGGTTCAGTTTAGTTTTATTTTAATACAACCTATTTTCTAACAAGGTGTTGCCATCAATGACTAATTAAGTTAGGTTTGCACTTAATTAATTTTGTTAGGTACCTTGTCATTCATCAAATATGTTTGGATTGCTATAGTGGTGAAAGGATTAGCCAATCAGCGTGTATAACTCGCTGATTGCCCAGGGTGCGCCGGACGTATAGTGGTTCTGTAAATACGTCGCTCGGGGAGGCTCCTTTCATGCTGGGCCGAGTACATTTAGATTGCTATCGACACGCTGAGAAGAAGAAGAAGATCAAATATGTAATGTCTGATTCATATTTGACCGAATAAACTCGTATTTTATAAATGTAATGACTACTATTTTCCGCACCTAATTATTTTCCTTAGTAAATAACAATAACAAAATAACATGAAACCGCAGCAAGTTTTTTGACACGTAAAAAGAAAGTGTTACTTCCATAAACAATTATAATCTGCCGGCGGTAATTAGTTCGTGTTTTTTGCTGATTACTGTTTCTTTATATTTGCGAAACTGTCTGTGGAATCCGCACGCCATTGCCCTGCGGTGTCGCGATTAAGTAACGCTGGCCTGCAGAAATCGCTTGTTATTGCTTAAAGCTGCTAACACACAACCTGTCGGTGGGGCGTGTCACTCTAGAAATATGTCGGGTTTAGACATTTAGTACTCGTATGTTAAAATGCACGTAAGGGCTGACTCCCCAAAATGTTTCTACGCGCACCCAAAATGTGGAACTCGCTAACAGCGTATATTGTTCCCTTCTATATAGATATAACCCGTCAATCTGTAAACCAAAGGTAAAAGCGCATTATTCACCTCGATGTCGCCTGGATGCTCTCGTTCCTAGACAGAATTCATCCTTCGCTTTTCACCAGGCGAGAGAAAGGTGAAGAGCGGGCCAAAATATTAAAAAAAAATCGTGCCACACGCCGCGCGTTGATAGTGTGTTTCCATGTTTAATGTTTATGCACCGCTTGCACTGTGGAACTTTATCATACTGATGGATGATAATGATATATCGAGTACTTCAAGTACCCGAGTATAGTTTACCCGAGTCCGTATGATTCATACTTTGAAATTATGAATCATACGGACTCGGGTAAACTCGGGTTATTCTCTGTTAACACAGTTAACGAAAATTATCTGTATGACCATCATTATTTGTTTCTCTTCTAATTTATTATCTTGATCACACGCAACTAATTATTTGTATAGTAATTGCAACTGTATTTTTTGTAGAGTAATCTATGCCGTTAGACTCGTTGACGACTTCAAAGTGTTATTTTATTTACTTTTAACAGTTCATGCCTAAATAAAATGGATGTGCGCGGCAGTTACGCACTCGGACTAAAAGTTTTAATTAACTAAATGGTAACCTTTTAGGACAAAGGCAATCATGGTAATTGCGTTTCTATATAAGTACAACTTCGTGTAATTTTCTAAACGATAACAATGCTATGTACTTTAGTACATAAAGAAATATTTATTTATAGGTACATCTTAAAAAACTATAACAAATTCAAGGGTCTGTTTGTAATGTCAAAGTAACAGCTTTTTGCTAAATGCATATGAAAGTGTATACGAAACTTAAAAAAAAAAAAAAAAAACAAATGTTGTCTGTCTGTTTGTTCCTAATTGTCTGGCTAATTTCCGAAACGACTGGACCGATTTCGACGGGAGTTTTACTGGCGGATAGCTGATTTTATAAAGAGTACCTTAGACTACTATTTTAAAAAAGAAAGAAAATAAAAAAACTCGCACAAATGAAGTCGCGGGCAGCAGCTAGTAACAAATAAAAAAAGGAGTGGGGAAAAATGAGCATTGGGTGCGGTCACAGAATATGTTCTTGCCTTATAAGTATAAGATTAATAATACATATATTCGTTATCTAATAGTTGTCTAAATATCTTTGGTTTTCTAACATGTATTTAATTGCTACTAGTACTATGATTAGACCAATGACGCATCTTAATGAAATAATTAATTAAGACTAGATTACCGGTATTACCTGCAATCGAATAGGTTTTACCCAAAACGGTGGACCTATTACAGTAATAGAAATAGGTTGTATCTCGGTTGACTTAACACAGGCTCGCTTGTTTCGACGTTCACCTCACTGCGTCCAGCATACCTCAGTTCAGTTGTGACGTCATAGGCGGGAACTACTTTTTTATAAATACTGAGTTCTATACAGAAACGTTGGATCAGTCACAACACAATGCTGTTATTTAAAAAACTTTATGTTAGAAATAATTTCTATTAAATATTGACGCAAGCCTCTGAATTGTAATAATAATATGACACCATTGGTTTTTATTCGAATTCTTGAAAGGTATTTTCAATATAGGTGAAAAATTGAATACTGCAGTAGTATAGCATGAATAATAGGGTAGTTTCCTGGGTAAAAAAATAATAATTCTAATTAGTCCGTCAGTTAGATTATCGAAAAATAATGGACCCATATTTTTTGTTTTGTTTTTTTTTTTTTGAGTTGGAATTGAATTTTTAGCACGGCGTGACGTCACGACCCCCCACTCCCAAATTTTGACGCGCTTTATCTTTGTCATTTTTTGTTTGATTGACAAAAGAAAAAATATGGGTCCATTATTTTTCGATAATCTAACTGACGGACTAATTAGAATTTTTTAGGAAACTAACCTATTCACTCTGTAGCGTACCAGCTTGAGTGGGTGGTAGTTGGTAAGCTAGAACTTATTTTTCAGGCCAAAAAGATCCCCCAGTGCCTCTTCAACCAATGTGTTCTGGCAACAATAATCTGCGGTGCCGAGACATGGACGCTCACAAAAGAGACTGCCCATAGCGTACACAAAGGGCCATGGAGCAAGCCATGCTTGGCAAAACCCTACTAGACCGAGTGCGTAACACCAAAATCCGTCATCGGTCGAAAGTGTACAACGTCAGGGACAGGGCGATGCGCCTCAAGTGGAGTTGGGCAGGACATCTAGTTAGAAGCGGATGTAGCCGATGGGGTAAAGCTGTGACCGAATGGTGGTCAAGGTTAGGCCAAAGAAACTAGGGCCGTCCAAAAGCGTGTTGGTTTGTAACACCTGGATTAGGCACGCACGGAACCGGGAAATATGGCAGAAAGAAGGGGAGGCCTATATTACCCAGCAGTGAATGATTCCGGGCTGAAATGATGATGATGGTGATGAAGTGACTCTGTAACAATGTTATAATTCGTCCAATCGACAGCTCTGTTACTTTGCTGCAATTTCCACTCAGGTTAATTAAACTTAAGGATGCGGCCTAGATACTGACTTTATTAAGTCCGGTTTAAAGAGGCGAGACTATTGCTATTTACTGTCTACATTTTCCCGAAACTCTGACAACCAGTCTTACCAAGGAGTATCGTGTTGCTCATTAACTGGGCTGTGGAGCAATTCTCAATTCAACTGCATCCGGTTAGACAAGAAGCCAACTTCAACATGTTGGGAAAAGGCTTGGCAGATTATGATGATTTGTTTACACATTCCAGCTTTATTTATAAAACTGTATCGTTTCCCTCAGGTACGCTAAGCTGGCGCAACCAGCACTTCTCCCTCGACAACGACAAGATCCTGCTGCGTGGCTGCGTCCTCCGCAACACACAGTGGTGCTACGGTGTTGTCGTGTTTGCCGGGAAGGACACCAAACTCATGCAGAACTCCGGCAAGACCAAATTTAAGCGCACCAGCATAGATAGACTACTTAATTTTCTTATTATAGGGGTAAGTTGAACATTTTTAAATAATTAAAATCCTGTTTGTCTCGAAAATAATTATAACTGATTAGAATTAAATTGGTCGATGGGTTTCGTCTTTTGCTGTTATTAAGGCACCAAATTCGTTGCGCGGTTTTTCTCTAAGCGTGTGCAATCGGTTTTCGTAGTGCTAAAGTTTCAGACAACGTTTTTACGCGAGTTTCTTGCCTGTGGCATACAAATAAAATTGAAACTGTAAATAACTTTTATTTTTTAACAGCATACTTTTATTGTTGCTTCACTTAGCAATTAAATCGCACCGTGTAATCAAGCTTTACAAAGGATCTAGTCCAATATGGCGTCATCCCGTTTGTGATCCCAAATAGGTCTCAGGATTTAGCTACCCTAATGCTTTGTCTTTTAGTTGCTGCGATATCTACAAGTGTTTCTAAACGTCCGTTTCCCCCCACAGATAGTATTCTTTCTGCTATCAATGTGCGTGTTCTGCACGGTGGCGTGCGGCGTGTGGGAGTGGCTGGTAGGCCGCTACTTCCAGGCGTTCCT
Source organism: Amphipoea oculea (assembly GCA_945859645.1). Taxonomy (NCBI): domain Eukaryota; kingdom Metazoa; phylum Arthropoda; class Insecta; order Lepidoptera; family Noctuidae; genus Amphipoea; species Amphipoea oculea. Next base: position 13,349,138 of record OX243876.1, read on the forward strand.
GCCGTGGGACACGCTAGTGCCGGCCGAGCCCACGTGGGGGGCCCTCGTCATCGCGCTGTTGGTCTTCTTCTCTTACGCCATCGTGATGAACACTGTCGTGCCTATATCGCTATATGTTTCTGTTGAGGTCAGTATACATCGTTATCAGAGAATGACGTATTTTAAGGCGAAAGCGCCAGGGTTCCCGTGAATTACGAAATCATCAATACAACTCGGTTCGAATTACCTTATTGAATGATTACCTATTTCAGGATATCATGATATTTGTGGCCAATTTTAACTTAGAGAGTAGTCATATTTATAAATGGTCATTTTGTAAATACATATTTTTTACAGTTGCGAATCATATTTTAATCAACATTCAATTTGACCTAAAAATGGCGGCGGAATATAAGACACTCACACTTCGCACAGTATAGCGAGCGAGAGAGAGGTTTTGCATGATTAGCGCCGCCATTTACAATTAGTTTCTTGATGACACGGGTTATACGCTGCTACACACAGGCTACCCCTTAGCATTGCCATAACGGTCGGTCCTGCTATGCCTACTTGCAGCGGATTCCCGTGACCTTCACTAGGCCTTCACATGTGCTCAACAACAGTGCGGTTGCCACTGTTTAAAAATATTCAACGAAATGAGAAAATCGATTCCTACGAAAATTCATCCGAATCGTTTTAGACTCTGGATCTAGCCGCATCCTAATAAATTACTTACAAAACATTTTTTTTCATTATGTAATTTAAATGTAATGCTTATAGAAATAGGCAGTAAGCCGCAATTTTTTCCATTCCGCCGTAATTGCGAATAAAAAATACTACTTGACGTAAGTAGGCAAATAATTCCATGACTCAAGTATTAGGTATGGAATTTATGATCGGTTACTCATTACAAAAAAAAAACATTTATTATAATTAAATAATACATTAAACAAGGAATATTGTTATCCTAATATGTTTTAATAGTTTCCTGTTTTTATAGGTTATAAGGTTCGCCCAGAGTTTCCTTATAAACTGGGACGAGAAAATGTATTATGATAAGACTGGTACGGCGGCAAAGGCGAGAACGACCACGCTAAATGAGGAACTCGGTTAGTATTATATGATTAATTTATAAATTAATTGTTCCGGCATTACATAACTAAGCATATCAATATTTTTACAAGTAGTTGAAAGCTTCAATATCGATGCTCTGTCCTTTATAACCCAAGTTTGAAATGCCTTTAAAACTTTCTTTAAAAAAAAAATCGTTCTTTATAAAACGATGAACTAGATTATCCAACATAATATGACTATGAGGAAATCGTTATCCCAGCAATAGTTTCACGACAGGAAACCCATACCTTATAAAGATTCTGAGGCAGTTGTATTATAAAATGTGCGAAATATTTTTGTTCCCAGGCCAGATCCAGTACATATTCTCAGATAAAACGGGCACTCTCACGCAGAACATAATGACGTTCAACAAGTGTTCGATAGCAGGCATCTGCTACGGAGACGTCGTGGACGAAACCACTGGTGAAACTATAGAGCTCGCCGAGGTACGTCATGTACGTTCAGTTATATACCCCCACGGACCAAGTACCTACTTTCAAACTATTCAACAGCACATGCTATAGACTATAGTCAAATAGACACAATATATGCATGTAGGTTTATGCAGACTTTGAATTATCACTAAGCACTCGAAACTTGACGAGACTCGCACGTCCTAAGTTCCACGATTTTTTATTTTGCATGGTTTGAGTTTGGTTTTCAAAAAAGTATTTTGAAGTTTTACGTTTGTTATTTGTAAATGATGAAATTTTGTCCTCGTCCGCTCACGCTTTCGGGTCATGTGAAGTGTTTGAATTTTACTGTCATGTCCATATGTTTGTGTTTGTTTTACAGTTAGTTTGTGGATCATAGTACCACCTCAGTATCATGTTTGTGTAATTAAAACGATCACTTCACGGATGAATCTCATTCGAACATTCACCGGTCGCATCACTAGAACCCTAGATTTTTGTTTGAGTTTTTTGCATGGTCACACACCGCATTAGTGGTACAGCAATGTGCCTCGCTGACAATAAACACATAAAGGGGGGACACGGGTCATGAGAGGGTTCAATTCGACCAGTAGCATAAATTAGCGTACTTTATGACATGGTCATTATTACCTACATGAATGAAAATCCATCGCGACTAAGTGTCCAACTATTCAGAAAGACAGTAGAACGTCTAGTCGTAATTATTTGAGGAGCCACATAGAGTAGGTAGGGAGGTGCAGGGTCGTGAAGTGTGATGTGTGTGTGTGGTAACGCAGCGGCAGCGCGGCGGGGCCGGCGGGGCCGGCGGGGCCGGCGGGGCCGGCGGGGCCGGGGCCGGGGGCGCGGCGCGCGCGCGGCTGCTGGAGCTGGAGCAGGACGCGGGCCGCAGCACGCCCGGCGGCCGGCGCCCGCGTGTACGCACTACTCGTAACTCTGCCCGCGCGATACGCCACATGTCTTTGAAACCCCATTCATTCGCTGCTGCCCCGCTTCAAATATGACAGCTCTGATTACGAATAAGACATTTTTTCAAATCACGCGTGTTTCGCACGCCGCGAACGGGACGCGACTATCGTTATTGCGACCCCATGATGAGTTCTATACTTTGTCACAAAATTGTCCCGATCACGGCGTACAACGTATCGCGAAAAAATAATTCATTGGGTATCAAACTTATTATATACAAAGCCACAATATATACATTGCTGCGGTATCGCAGCTCACACACGGCGTGCGGAACACTCTTGACTCAACCAAAATCCTGAAACGTTCATTCAGAAAGCTCGTCATGCTTATATTCAGTTATGTTAAATGTGTGCTACCGAAATTTTGTTCGCTTTTTTTTTTGGATAAGACGTCTAAGGCAGTCGATGTTTTTAATATTTCAGTGTGGTTCGTATTTTGAGCGGGCAGTGGATCTTTCTAGCCTGTATTTCTGTTCCTTTATCTATCTGGCCTTCTGAATGTCCCCTTGTATCTCTGGAATGATTTCGAGCTAACCCACACGAGTGTAGCAAGTCACCACATGAGACTCGCTCACGCACTTACTATTTACTTATGTATGTACTAGGCCTTATGTCTTATTGAACATAGTACGATGATATTTATTTTATTAATCGTTGCTTATTACCTAATGACATAAACTTATTAACTCGCCTTTGTTTTCGTCGGGGGCTAAACATTAATAAAGCGGTTAAGAATAAGCAAAAAATCCGAAAATATTGTTTTTATTTATTTGTAGCACCAACTGCGGTACATACAAAGAATTTAATTAAAATAATGTATCCACTAGACATAAAAAATCGTGCTTAGTAAAAGTTTATTAAAAAAAAAAACAATAAGTACCATTTAAGGCGAATAATGTGACCATTTTGTAGTTACAACAAAAAGAAACCATTACTATCTAACAGAAACAAATAACACCATACACAATTTAAAAAATGTTACATCTACTTTTCCTTCTCTTTTGGGTTAAATTAATATACCTCTATTGGGCCCTTTGTACCTAACGCTCCCACACACTATCTGCTAAAGTATAAATGTTTGTTCATATGTAATTAACCAATGGTATACATTGATTCATGTTTGCATGTACGCTTTGCATCGTGTGTTTACTGTAATTCGCTTTAACACTATTAACTGCATAACAGACAAATCTACGAAAAAAAAGCAATTTAAAAAAACATATTAAACGAAAAAACTATAATGTTAATAAAAAATCATTATTATTTATGGGGAAGGCAACACAGAATTAAAAACAACTGGCAATACCTCCGTAACAACAGTGTTAAAAACGTCCAGCTCTGTACAATTTGGAACTAACTTCACCAAACATTATACTTTGCTCAGTGTTTCCTCATTCAGTATTATAGTTTTAACATTTCACGAGCGCGTCAATCATTGTAAATTAAACCTTATCAATGTATAAACACGTCACATGACACGCTCGTGAATTGCAAAGACTTTAGCCGTTTTAGAAACTAGCCTAAACATCTTCCTAATTTGCGAAACATTCTTTAGTATCAATCTGCAGTTGCTTCTCCCATTGTATCTTAGAGAAAGAAAAACGCGTAGATTTGTCCTCATAAATCCTCCTTCGCGGGACTAACATAGTTTTCTGCTGCGTACTACAGAGTTCAGAGCCGTTGGACTTCTCGTTCAACCCTGAGTACGAGCCGGAGTTCAAGTTCTTCGACGGCACGTTACTGGATGCAGTGAAGAGAGGCGATAAAAATTGTCACGATTTCTTTCGGCTTCTCGCGCTGTGTCACACGGTCATGCCGGATTCGAAGAATGGGAGGCTGGAATACCAGGTTAGAAAAGCTTTGACCTGTATCTTTCTTCGATAGTTAAATATTATTTGATAAATGCGGATCTGGGACCATTGTTACAGTGCGAAAAAAAGATGGAGCTATACAGGACGTATAAAGCCATGCCTTTTCGCATTGGAACAATGATGCCTTTGATATCCACTTCTTAGTCAACAGCACTTTTTTGGGAGGAGTCATGCATCTTATAGGAAGAAAATAATTGTTATATTGTAATATGTATAATTTCAGGCGCAATCGCCCGACGAGTCTGCGCTGGTATCTGCAGCCAGAAATTTTGGTTTCGTGTTCAGAGAACGCGCGCCTAATAGTATTACAATAGAAGTAATGGGTAAAACAGAGGTACGCACATACTTATAATCAATTTATCTATTCAAATTTTAAAATAAAACGCTTCGTTCAACAAAAGTACCAGATTTCAGGTGAGCGCATCAAAAACGGTCGGAAACATAAAACCATAAGTAATATTATGGTCTTATTTTGCAACATAGTTTTTTCAACGTTATTGCTTAGAAATTATGTTTTATTTTCCATTTTTTTTAATTGCAAACGATAATAAACTTTTTGTTTGAAAGTTAAGGTTTATAATCAAGTTATATGCAATCGCGGCCACTTAAGCGATTTTATTCCTAATCTATAATCTAGTGCTATTGTTGATTGAAGATAAAACGCTTATTAATGGTTTTTCTTTTGTTTCAGGTGTATGAATTGTTATGTATATTAGATTTTAATAATGTTAGGAAAAGAATGTCCGTGATATTGAGGAAGGATGGTGAAATTAGGTTATATACAAAAGGTGCTGATAATGTAATATATGACAGATTAAAAAGTGGTAACCAAACTGAAGTGAGGTCAAAGACGCAGGAACATTTAAATGTAAGTGTATTTTAAATATATATATATTTTTTTAATAACAATAAGTTCTTTTTCCCTCATTCAGATCTTAAGTGGATGAGCCATTTTAACGGCCACGGACATGCCGTTAAAATGGCTCGTCCAGTTAAAAAAAAATCAATCCGAAAGCATCTCCGTCTATCATACATTGTGTTGTGTGACAATCTCTTTCTAATACTCAATGTGCCATATTAGCGCCCTGATAGTCTACTTATGTTTTTCTTTGCAACTGTTCTTTGTGCCGACATTTTTGATCTATGTACAGTGCGGTCGACGAGAGAATGCGTTCTTGACACCTGTCAGTTTTATACAAACGAATACGTGTTTTGCGAATTTGATCTTTATTAACACTAGAATTGTCGTATCATACATAAAGGTAGCAGGAAAGCATTCTTTCGACGGCCGAACTGTAGGTAGATTGTTACAAGGACCTTTTAGCGCCTCAATGACATTTACAGGACGTTTGTTGTTGGTAAACATTTGTAAAATTGTTACAGTAATTGTATTAACAAACAAGATGGCGACGTTAGTTCTGATTTTGGACACGCGCCAAAAGAAACATGAAGCGTTGTAGTTTGCGTTGGTAATAAACTTATAGCGAAATTTTTCAGATTTTAATCCGAAATGTGTTTGACAGAAATTTGCCGGCGAAGGTCTTCGGACATTGGCGCTAGCGTGGAGGCCCCTAGAAGAGCGGGGCTTCGCGGAGTGGAAGCGGAGACACCAGGCCGCCGCGCTAGCGCTGCACGACAGAGACGAACAACTCGACGCCATCTATGAGGAGATCGAGACTGACCTGCTGCTCATGGGTAAGTTTTGATGACCTTCCGAACTCCGGAAAGTCCGTGGCTTTTACCAAAACATGCCTCACGAGCCTAGCCTGGCCTCGACATGTATAGACTAAGAAGAGAAGAAGAAGAAAAAGAAGAAGAATTTTACAAACACACAATTTTTAACATTTTATGAAGTTCATGACTTTATAAAATGTCTTCTTTTATGATTTTTTAAAATGTATTCTTTTTCGGTTTATCGTGATAAGATACCGATACTCATCACGTCTTTGAAATTTTTCTAGTTAATTTAATTTGACCCTGTATACAACAGCCCGAAAACAACTTTCCGGCAGTAACCCACCATATCTGGTGGGTTACTGCCAGATAGGTGTTGTATCCAACACCCATCTGGTCGGAGCATCCTCCCTCTTCAATGGAGGAACTTCACATCGCGTTCCACCATTCCCAAATCCATACACCTGCTATTTGGTGGTAGTAACCTGCACTAATTGATTACAGTCAGATTTATTTACGTTTTAATTTGTTTGTTGTAGGAGTAACAGCCATAGAAGACAAATTACAAGACGGGGTACCAGAAACCATAGCGAATCTCAGTATGGCCGGCATCAAAGTGTGGGTCTTAACGGGTGATAAACAAGGTACGTACAAGAAACAAAGGTTTATTTACATAAACTCCCTCTGTTTGTAAGTTTTGTATCGCCCGATCAGATGCCAGGATGGCTGGTAGCACCTGCATGAGAGTGAATAGGTCAGAGTAGCCCTTCTTCTTATTGTATCACTGCAAAAAGTTCAAACATCTTTGGCCCAAAATTCAGCTACATACTACACTACGTTATTTCCGGGTACATAGCTAGAACAATATGTACCCGGCAATAACGTAACTTCAGACAAACAACTACGCATCCGTTGCTGCCATATAAAACCAAACCAAAGCTAATTTCACACAGTAACGTTTTTTTTTTTCGACTTACAGAAACAGCAATAAACATCGGCTACTCGTGCCAGCTGCTGACGGACGACATGGCCGAGGTGTTTGTGATTGACGGCGTCTCCTACGACGACGTGGACCGACAGCTCGCCAAGTGTCGAGACAGTATCCGAGTGGTCAACACGTTTTTGCCTCACGGTAAGTTGTTCAACACGTTATGCAGGCTATGCAGGTGAGTTTTTGAAAAGGGGTGTAATTAGGCAGCTATGCAAACTGTTTGAATATAATTTTCGAAAAACTTACTCTGTATACGGACCCCTGTTCAAAGACTCATCCTGCATAATAGACCTGTATTTCACGAACTCCGGTTTTGTTCGTCTTAGCAATTTTTTTCCTGTAACTGCATGACCTTGTAATTTCAAGATCAATGATATTCTGATATTTAGAGGTATGTGTCTTTTCCCACTAATTTATTAAGCAACTAGCTTTTGCGCGCGGCTTCACCCGCGTGGAAGCATTATCACACGGAAACGTACTACCGGGATAAAAAGTGTGTTAATATGTCCTAACCCAGGTCATGGTCTAGTCATATGCCAAATTTTATCACAATCCGTTCAGCCGTTTTAGAACTCGCTTTTGCATTAGAGCATATTAGTTAGGATTAGGATATCCACATTTTTCAGCTCCGTTGTGCGTTATCCTAAAAATTAAATGAATTTGATTTTTATTGTTGAAGACATACTTATTATAAGACCCGTTTAATTATTGGCATAAACATTATTTCTATCAAGACAAATCCATACAAGACATTAAAATATATATATGAAGCTCATAAACACTACGATAAGCAAACAGTCTATGAAAATAAAACTACAGCAGTAACCATCCAACACAGGTTCAACAAGCGAGCCTAAACCCGAAGGCGACACCGCGAACGGCGGCGGCGGCGTGTCGCGCGCGTCGCCCGGCCGCGCCAACGTCAAGCTCAACGCGCCCGCCGTGTCCGTCGTCACATTTAGGTGGGAACATAACACACACACAGCACACAGGTAGAGAGACAAAGACACACCCTTGTATCACCGCTATCCTTCACACAGCCTGTGTTTGTCGCTCACGTCTATCTTGTGCCAGTCTTGGGCCCGCCTGCACCACTAATCACTAAATACATTTCAATTAAATGCAGAGTGCATTCTGAAAGTTGGCAACGCCGCATATCGCTGTCAAATATTACGCTGTTTTGATTAATGTATCAATATTAGTCAATAAAATTATCAAATATCGCTTTTGGTGCGTTAAAGTATTGATTATGAATTGTAATCATTAATATTGTTACAATGAACAGTCTTTAAGGTGTCAAAAATGCAATTCAAAACTTTACAAATGATTTTTTACAACACCGATTTCGGTGTGAATTGCATTAATATCATAATCAATTATGAAGTGCACGTAAGAGCGATATTCCATAATTTAATTAAGTTACCTATATTGATGAACTAGCGGCCCGCCCCAGCTTTTGCCCGGGTGCAATTTTTTTATTTGAATTTCCGAATTTTTCTTTCATACAAACCTTGTCTTGTCAATACCGAACACAACAAAAAAAGAATTATCCAATTTGGTGCAGTCATTCGGAAGTTATGCGCGTACAGACATTTCGGCGACTTTTTTACACTATGTAAGGATTAATCAAAACAGCGAAATATTTGACAGCTACATGCAAAGTTGAAACTTTCAGAATGTGGATGCATTCTTCACAATTCAAAACATCGTTCTGTTTCTATCTATAGTTTTAAGCTGACATACAGAATGATGTTTAAACTTCGTTTAGCATTAAATGTATTTAGTGGTTTGTGGTGCAAGTGGGCCTTATTGAATGCTATTTAAATTTGTTATTTGGGAATAAATTTTACGTGTGACCTGTCTTGCCAACTTTGGAAGACTTTTTTATTAATGGCAAGTCCTAGTAAAAAATTCTGCCAACATCTAGTCTTTATATAAAGACGAGTCTCTCTGCATAAAACGGATATCGATTTACGGATTGTTTTTAAAATCAGCGGCGCAGAGAACCACACTACATAAAATACAATTGACATGATTTCGTCATGAAGCAAAAATGATCGAAAAAATGCAATGTTGTTATTTGTTACTGTATTTATTAAATATTTTGTCAGGTAACATACGCAGTATTTATATGAATATCTACATAATGTTTTAACTAATTCCGTAGATGTTATATTGAATCTATAAAATATCGTACATATCTGTTAAAGTAACACTCGAAAGCTTTAATCGTCAATGTGAGGCAGTCTCGCTTTCATTAGTAAAATGTTAATGTCTATACTACTCGTGTGTGCGTGGCTTTAGCTAAACAAAACATTACATGTACTATCGCAATAAATGTTCTAATGTTGTTTGAATTACTTTCCAGTTTATATCAATATTGTCTCGACTAATCCCTATTCGCTTGACCGTTTAATCGATATGTTGTTTCTAATCGACTTTTGTAACTAAAGTGTGTCACCTCCCTACTAACATAGCCGTAGTTCTGTCCACACAATTCCGTCTGTCTTTACACCAAGCCAGAGTGCTCTTTCTCTCTCTAACCTGTACCGATCTTCTAATCCGACACTTAGAATAGAACTGTAGATATCACATGCTAATAAAATTGTAGTTGATTTTAATTTAACATATTCGTTGCTACTGAGAAATGAGTGTTTTCGGTTTTTGCCGAGTTTTTGTTCAACAAGTAGTGAACAAATAGAGATTAAGTGTTTGATGTGCTTTTCAATCTTTCGGAATGATCTTGACCTCCAATAATAATTTATCGATGTATTTCATAAATTGGATATTTGATGTAAAAAGAAACTTTGTATTTAATTTCTGGGATACTAGTATAGCATAATAGTGAGACACATTATTTCTCAGCAACAGCGAATTCTTTAAAAGAATGAATTTGTGTGCCGTGGTGTGTGACCGATATGACGTCCTGTGTTTTTGTCTTGATGTAATTACAGCTTGGCTGTTTTAAGGGCCTTCTACATAATACTTCAACCTATGAACATTGATTACCTTACCTACTTGGCAAATTCTCCTATGTGCAAAGGTTATTACACACTACAAGTTTATTTTGGCGCGTGACAAAAATCAGAACTAACGCGCCATCTTGTCTTGTCAATACAATTTTACAAATGTTTACCATAGATGTTTACCAACAACGCCCCCCTATCAATGTCATTCAGGCGCCAAAAGATCCTTGTAGCATTATTATAATGCGTCATCAATGAGGTTCGTTATGTACTGGGCCCTTAAAACATGTTTTGCCGATTTGCTCTGTGTGAAAAATATATTTGTTTATGAGATTAATTATTTCATGGGATGTTACTATAAACTTAAAAGTAAATAAGTTTAGATAAAGTACCAGTGGCGAACCGTTTATGCATTACGATTTCTCTTTCTAAAGATGTATTACACTATTTGTAGCGTTAGACCTTCCTATTTCCTAACTTTTGGCTGGCATATCTGCCATAGGGATACTTGTTAAAAAACTTACCCTGTGCTCATTAATTTTCGCAAAGAAATCAGCACTAGTTTCCCGTATATTTGTGCCACTGCGTACTTGAGTAAATTTACGAATAAAAGTTAATTTTTTCTCTTTAATTCCCATCTCTCAAATGTAACATCTGTTGTAACATAAAACGTTAACGTAACACGAAACACTGTAGTGAGCCAGACTGTTACAGCAACGAGTACGTGTCGGGAGGGGGCCCGTATTCCGCGGACTCGCACGAACACAACAACGACGATGCCAACGGGTTCGCCATCGTCATCAACGGGCATTCCTTAGTGCATTGTTTGCACCCTAAGTTAGAGGAGAAGTGAGTATTGATTTTACTTGTTTTGTCTTTCAATTAACGTTTAGAGCAAGCAGAAATGTCACCAGTAAAGATAAAGAACTGTGGAGTAATATGAATATATAGAGGTATGAGGAACAGGGTGTAAAGTTCACTCAACCTCCATAGAAAAGGGAGGATCCTCCGACCAGACGGGTGTTGTGTCTGGCGGGAAACTGCCCAATGAGTCATGTCGGGCTGTTGTATATATGCTAGTTGCGTGGTAAACTCTGCTTGCGCGATGCAGGATTTGCGTGACGTCAGTATGACGCGTTGTTCGCATGTGGCGTGGTAGATACCGCTACATCACTCCCCCCCGGAGACCGGAGGTCGATGGTGGGCTGAGTCTTGTATCTTGCGATGCTTGCCAGGCCAGCTGAGGTTCCAGTGAGTCGGAACCGGTTGCCGCATAGTTCACGGTGAGTCGGAACTGTCTGCGAAGATGTCCCCAGTGAGTCGGGGTGGCGCTGCTTTATGCTCCAGTGCGTCGGATGTAGTACAGCGCCGGGTTGAGGCTGGCTGCTGACGTCGACCAGGAGAGAAGGGCTCTGCTTGTAGACCGGCCGAAAGTGCAGTGTGCTGTGCCGAGGTTGCTGATGAGGCTGAGGGTGATGACCAGGTATGCGCGGTCGCTGCATGCTGGTGGTCAGGATACCCGTTGAAGCCGAGGGTGCTGGCTGGCTGGGTGACTCGTCGCTCTAAAGCTTGCGGGAGTGATGATGTCGTCACGCTGAAGTAGGTGCACGAAGGCTGCGCTGACGTTCATGTTCGGGGTCACCAGTATAGAGGTATGAGGAACAGGGTGTAAAGTTCACTCAACCTCCATAGAAAAGGGAGGATCCTCCGACCAGACGGGTGTTGTGTCTGGCGGGCAACTGCCCAATGAGTCATGTCGGGCTGTTGTATATATGCTAGTTGCGTGGTAAACTCTGCTTGCGCGATGCAGGATTTGCGTGACGTCAGTATGACACGTTGTTCGCATGTGGCGTTGTAGATACCGCTACATCACTCCCCCCCGGAGACCGGAGGTCGATAGTGGGCCGAGTCTTGTATCTTGCGATGCTTGCCAGTCCAGCTGAGGTTCCAGTGAGTCGGAACCGGTTGCCGCATAGTTCACGGTGAGTCGGAACTGTCTGCGAAGATGTCCCCAGTGAGTCGGGGTGGCGCTGCGTTATGCTCCAGTGCGTCGGATGTAGTACAGCGCCGGGTTGAGGCTGGCTGCTGACGTCGACCAGGAGAGAAGGGCTCTGCTTGTAGACCGGCCGAAAGTGCAGTGTGCTGTGCCGAGGTTGCTGATGAGGCTGAGGGTGATGACCAGGAATGCGCGGTCGCTGCATGCTGGTGGTCAGGATACCCGTTGAAGCCGTGGGTGCAGGCTGGCTGGGTGACTCGCCGCTCTAAAGCTTGCGGGAGTGATGATGACATCACGCTGAAGTAGGTGCACGAAGGCTGCGCCGCTGCGCTGACGATCACGTCGGGGTAACCAGTATAGAGGTATGAGGAACAGGGTGTAAAGTTCACTCATACTCTATAGAAAAGGGAGGATCCTCCGACCAGACGGGTGTTGTGTCTGGCGGGCAACTGCCCAATGAGTCAAGTCGGGCTGTTTTATATATTATGCTAGTTGCGTGGTAAACTCTGCTTGCGCGATGCAGGATTTGCGTGACGTCAGTATGACACGTTGTTCGCATGTGGCGTTGTAGATACCGCTACAAATATTAAAGGTTGATAATCTCTTATAAAGCTTATGTTTAGATTTCCACACGTGATCTGACCAAGATTATTTCTGGACTATAAAATAAACTGACCACTGAGTTTCTTTCGGCCTTTCTTCTCAGAGTAGTCTGATAGGTAACGACGACCTCAAATAGTTTTTAAAATATGATTGACGTGTCAAAGTGTTTGTACAAACTTATTTACAGTAATACATTTTTTTATTTTTTATTTAGCACGTTCACTACGCAATGGGTATTTTGGGTGATCGTTATTTAGTGTTTATTTACCTTTGGTTTTCTACTCATGCATTTTTGAGTATCCTACGGTTATCCGTTAGAAATCGCCTTTATCGATAGACTACCTAGTTGGACAATCTAATGAGTTTGTCACGTACGGGTGCCTGTATTAGTAACTCCTTTTTTATGTTATTTTTACTGGCGATTCAGACCCTAATAATGCAGACATCTTTTTACTTATCCTTAAAACTTTGTGTAGCAAATATTATATGCATTGCTCGCTATGGTTGTCTAACCAGCCGATTTATCATATAGAAGCCGTTAACTCGAAATGTCTTTTACAGGTTTTTAGATGTAGTATTACAATGTCGGTCAGTGATCTGCTGTCGAGTGACGCCCTTGCAGAAGGCAATGGTGGTAGAACTCATCAAGAAGAGCCGGAAAGCGGTCACATTAGCCATCGGAGACGGCGCCAACGACGTGTCCATGATCAAAGGTATTGTTTTTTTTTTAGATGAAAATTATAATGGGTTTTCAAATTGAATCCTGGTTTTTGAAGAAAATGGTATCATAACCAGAGGGACAATTCTTCGTAATTATAAGAAGGTTCACAGTCCGATCTCGGTTTTAATCTGCCAAAAATACCTGGTAATTTCCCTAGATTTTTGACATGTTTTTGACATTGATGGTGCGATTGCGATTAGATTTTGAACGTTTTTAATTACGGGAATTGGCCGTCAGATCTTTCAGCGTGATATGAGGTTTTTGTTTTCTTTCGTTGACGGTATACTAACCAGTGTACGGGTGGTACACGTACCATCTTAATGAAAATCAAACAATACACAGGTTTTCAAAATGTCAATAGACTTTGTCTTATTCAATCAGTTGTATATTTTTTAATATTATTTTGTTTAGTGTTAATTTGAAACGACTTTCGTTACTGTTCTATTAAACTGAAGTGTGAACACTTAATTATACAGGGTGTCCCTGCAAGGACCTTGCCCACGCCCCTATTCGATTTGATCGATACTTCCAGGGACACCCTGTTTATTATAAACTTAAAATTAGAAACAAAATCACCTGCTTATTTCCCTCCCCAGCGGCCCACATAGGCGTGGGCATATCGGGTCAGGAAGGCATGCAAGCAGTCCTCGCTTCAGACTACTCGATAGCGCAGTTCCGTTTCCTGCAGCGACTGCTCCTGGTGCACGGGCGCTGGTCCTACTACAGGATGTGCAAGTTCCTGCGGTACTTCTTCTACAAGAACTTCGCGTTCACCGTGTGTCACTTCTGGTTCGCATTCTTCTGTGGATTTAGTGCACAGGTTAGTAAAGTTTTTTTTCTAATTAGCAGCTAGTTTTTCCCAACTATTTTGGGGTCGGCTTCCAATATAACCGATTGCAGCTGAATACCATATGGATATTTCACATGGAGCGACGACCTATCTGACCTCCACTATTTATAATGAACAGCTTTATGGACTATCGATAGACCTAAAAGATGGACCCGTGGTCCTATTAGCAGAACTATGAATAGACTAGCTGGGCCCCGCGGTTTCATCCTCATAAGTCTCGATTCCGTGGGAATATCGGGATAAAAAGTATCCTATGTCCTTTCCCGGGACTCAAACTATCTCTATACCAAATTTCATCTAAATCGGTTCAGCGGTTTAGGCGTGAAAAGGTAACATACAGACAGACAGAGTTACTTTCGAATTTATAATATTAGTATGGATATGCATGCTATTACAAAACAAAAAAATACTGACAACTCATTTATTTCTCTTCTAGACGGTGTTCGACGAGATGTTCATATCAGTATACAACCTCTTCTACACCTCCCTGCCGGTGCTCGCGCTGGGCGTGTTCGAACAGGACGTGGCCGACACGACGTCGCTACAGTTCCCCAAGCTGTACGCGCCCGGACACACCAGCCAGCTGTTCAATAAGACGGAGTTCATCAAGTCTACGTTACACGGGTGTTTCACATCGCTTGTGCTGTTTTTGATACCTTATGGTGAGTGGTTTTTATAGATGGTGTAAGTGACTTAGATGCGCAAACTGTTACTAATGAATTCAGCACATGATTCTAGCATTTCAACTTTAAAACTTTTGACGGTTATAAAAAAAATAAAAATTGTGGCCGGCACAGGATGCTTGGCAGATGTGAAATATGGCGGAGAGGGTAGATGATAGCATAAGAGAACGTCATGTTGTTTGCCGTCGCGCCAAACAAGTTGAAATTACCCCCAAGGCGCGCTTATAGATGTTTCCCATCAAAAACAGCTGTTGCATACAAAAGTGCAATGCCTACGGGGTGTAAATGCATGGTAACAGATACTAGCGCTTCGATGTCCCTTACACCTGTATAATCTTGCTACTCAGTCTTAAGAATGGACATGTACATATACATATTTCGAGCTTTGAGAACAGCAGAACGACTCCGTGTAAATTCCTCATGAGATTATTACGCGATGAAGTCGCAAGGCAGGCAAATCCAAATAAATACACAAGTAAAACTGTAATAAACTAGATAAAAAAAAAATTTAAAACAATGGTTTTCGTCGTCGTGAGGAATCTAATAAAATATGACAATGATAATGAATAACACGTGTATATTTATTCCAGGTACATACAAAGACGGCTTGGCGCCTGATGGCAAGATTTTATCAGATCACATGTTACTAGGAAGTGTAGTAGCAACAATATTAATTATAGACAATACCACACAGGTAAATACATTTTCTTACTCAATGTAGTACCCAGGCTTAACCGGTTGAATGCCGTAATTACAGAAACAATTAAAAAGCCATTGTGTCTCGCGTGGATCCACGTTCGAAGGGTTAAATATGAGACATAGAGCTTAAGAAAGGGACAGTCGCACAAGTATCTACGAAAGACACATCGCCCAAGGAGGACAAGTTTTTTCTAAAACTCGATGTGCTATATTTGCGGCCTGATATTGTACAGTCAATCGCTCGTCCATGGTAACACTTAAATTTAAAAAAAAATGCATTTTTCTCAAACTAGGCTGAGAACCAGCACTTTTTGATCGTCAAAATTATATGAGACAGTCCTCCACTACGGAACCCATCCTTATTACGACGTCAAGGCACTGGTAATGACAAATTGTTACAAAGTAAATGCGGTGCACTGTACTTATTTAAATAAATAGTACCGGAGATAAGTAAACTAATTTCCAACTATTAATCCAGATCCTAACTATAGGTAACCTATGCTCAACCCTTCGGGAATACAGGCCTGATGATTGTTTTATGTTATTCTAGATAGCCTTGGACACGACGTACTGGACGGTGTTCAACCATATAACGATATGGGGCTCACTCGTGTCGTATTTCGTTCTCGACTACTTCTACAACTACGCGATCGGCGGGCCCTACGTGGGCTCGCTCACGGTCGCCTTGACGCAAGCCACCTTCTGGTTCACTGCTGTCCTCACCGTGAGTATAGAGTGATGTAGCACGATGATTTTAATGTTTTATGAGCGTGAGAGAGTATGTCAAAAATATTGGGACAAACATATTGTTCAAAATTATATGATTAATTTAAGTGTTTCAAAATTAACATTATATAGTATTTGTTGTCTTTTATTCAAACAGGTGTTGTTAATCCATTTTTAAAAGTTTACAAGATAAGGAAGTTAGTTTTTGAAGGATTTATTAATTCGTAGACTGTCAGAAAAGTATCAGTTAAACATCCAAAGTGGTGTAAATTGTTCACAATTAGCAGTTTATGCTCGAGAGGAAGTTAACAAAACAACTTAAAAAGTTCGATACCTTCAAAACAAAGGGTTGAATCTAGTATCGTCTGGCAGGAGTTGGGGGGTAAAAGGTGTTAAAGCTGGTAGGGGTTGGGTCCCCGATTATAACGCTACCACTCTTATTATAAAGTACTTAGTGCATATTTTTCGAGAAATTAAAAAAATATCTATCCTTAGATCAGATAAAAAGCGAAAACAAAACGTTAAAATGGGCGATTGACAACCAAATTCTTCCTAGTATATTGTCCGTGGTGTAAAATGTCGTGCAAAATCCATAAAACGAAACGTAAAAAATATTATAAATGTTTTGTTGTTTTATTTGTTTTTATAACAACCTACAAAATTTGATCAGAAGAAAGTTATTGTACCCCACTGATCGTATGTGTTTACAAAAGGCAATGTTACTGAACTGAAGTTAGGATGCAAGAGCGAGTGAAGCGAGTTCGGGACTTGGGGCTCCCCCACTCGGACAGGTTAAGTTCGAAGGGGATGGCGGGGTCTAGTGTTCCGACTACGCCTTTTAAGCCACTTTATTTGTTTTTTCAAGAACGGTGCGTTGCCTTTTCATGGAAGAGGTGCCAAGGGAGAGGGGGCACCCCCTCACTCGCCCCCCTTCCTCCCATCCCCCTCCTCCTGCCTAATGATACTAATTTTTTTACCAATTACCAATAATAATGGCCTTGGCGTGCGCAGATGATCATCCTGATGGTGCCAGTGGTGTCGTGGCGCCTGGCGTGCTCGTGGACGCGGCCGACACTCGCGGAGCGCCTGCGCGCGCGCCAACGTTGGCGAGCGGCCGCGCCCGCGCCGCGCACGCCCTCGGCCCGGCGCGCGCGCCGCTCGGTGCGCTCGGGCTACGCCTTCGCGCACCAGGAGGGCTTCGGGCGCCTCATCACGTCCGGCAAGATCATGCGCCGCATCCCGCACGCGGACGCGGCGCTGTCGGCGCTGGCGTCGCTGCCCGGCAAGTTCCACCCGCGGCCGCCGTCGCCGCCCGCGTCGCCGGCCGAGTCTCGCGCGCCGACACAGAACCTCGCCACGGTAGACTTATGAGTGCGCCCGGCGCCGCGCGCGCCCCACATTGTGATAACGTCGGTAGAGTTAAACTTCGTATTGTCCTACTATTGCCTATATTGAATTATATTTGTTGATCGAGATTATATATTGATAGATATTTATCGCGGCGGGGCGGGCGTCGCCGTCGCGTCGGCGACGCTCGTGCGTTGTTTTGTACTCGTGTCGTTTCGTTCGTTGAGTTAGTCGGTCGGGACCGGGCCGCCCGGGCCCCGGTGAAATGTGCATTTAGACGAGCCGTCGATATCGCCGGCAGTGAAAACGCAACATGACGTCTTGGAACATTCTTATTGTTTTTCAGAACGTTATGTTAGTGCCAAAGGAGAATTTAAAAAAAAACATTAGTCGAACTGTCTACAAATGTATAATATATCAGTATGTTTCTATTCTAAACAATTAATGTAATATATTACAACTTTGCCATAATCTCATTCAAATTCGGCGACTAACTGTTTCGCCCACTGTTAAATAATTTAATTGTTGTAAAGTATATCAGTTCTGATTGTTATGTGTACTTAGGACATCTTACATAAAGTATTAATTTAATTGAAAAGATGATATGGACCTACGTAATGTATGTAAATCATTAAAAGATTTTAAACATGTAGCGTTTTAACTGCATGTGAATATTATGATCAACATTTGCTTTGGAATCAGTTTTATAATAAAAAAAATAATAATTCTTAATGCAGTTTTCTTATTTGTTTCTATACCTACCGATCATCACAGCCTCGTTGGTCTAGTGGCTTCAAGTGCTTCTGCTAGTCCTGAGTTCGATTCCCAGGCCGAGCAGTTTTTTTGAATTTTTTCCAATGTTAATAAAATATGTAGTTGATTTTGATTTAACATGTTCGTTGCTACTGAGAAATGAGTGTCTTCGGTTTTTGTCGAGTTTTTATTCAACAAGGAGTAGTAAACAAAATGGTTTAGTGTTGTTGATGTCTTTTTCATTCTTCCGGAATACTGTGAATGACACTTGGTGATCCCCCAAGTAAGATTTATCGATGTATCTATAATAACTTAGAGATTTTAGTTTATGAAGTTACAACCATAATCAGGTGGCAGGACATGCACACAACACATCATTAGGTAATTCTCCATTAAGAATCATCCTACACTAGCTGCGCCCCGCGGTTTCACCCGCGTAAATGTCGATCCCGTGGGAATATCGGGATAAAAACTATCCTATGTCCTTTCCCGGGACTCAAACTATCTCTATACAAAATTTCATCGAAATCGGTCCAGCCGTTTTCATGTTATGTCGTGACAACGGAAAACGGGTTTCATTTTTATATATATAGATGTATCCCCGGTTTAGAATCTGTCCAGTTCAAGTATATGCCATCACTTGAGGCGTTTGATGTCTTCATCGCTGTCACAGAATATATAATAGTACTAGATGTACAGAAGTTGCAATCCTTTGATCTCAAAGAAAGCCGCCATATTAATAGCCTACAAAATTTCCAACGCACCTGGTGCATTCGAAATCGCACCTTACTACTATGCTCACAAGAGCGCAATTCCTTTTGTGTTCAAAATTTACCTACACCACAGCTCAAGCGTCAGGGTTGTACAAGCAAAGTAAAATAAATAACAACATAATTTCAAGAAGCCTTTATTGTATTTACAATTGTTTAACTTGAATGTAGTATTGTTCGTATTTCTTACCATCTCTAAAGTACCTATTATTAATCTTCAGTGTTGCGAAAATTCGAAATCGAACAAACAATTTTAAAAAGTTATAAAAATATCCATTCTAATACACACATCAAAAGTGTCTAGGGATCAAGCATTTTTATGCGGATTTCTTGAGATTGAGATGTGGCTTTGTAATAAATTTATGATTTTATAAATTTATATGGATCCTTTTTGGTGCATTTCATAATTTGAATCAGGAACTGTGAATCAAATTCGAGTAAAAGATGAAAATCAGCTGTCAATATTTTATGTACGTTTGCCTGGCTAGGCCCCCCGGAATTTGCGATTTAGGTATACACCAATGCAATGTACTCGCCTCTAGGAGTATATGTACCGCTTTCTTTTTCAATGTACCTCTGTACTTTTGAAGAAATATGCAAAAAAAGGGGGCCGTGCCAGCCAAACGTTTTCAGCACGGCCCTCGTGTAACTTGAAAAATATATAGCGTATTAAAAAGTTTCATAAACTCAAGGAATGTACTTTATTAACACGTTCTATGTACCGTAACAGATATTGTGAATTCGTAATAACAAATAATATATAGACGTGGATAGGGGGCCGTGCTGAAAAAAAAAGAAATGAGAAAATATCTGAAAAAGACAAAACAACCTTAGCCAAAAACTATATAAAAGTAATTCATGTTTGGCAAGTAACATATGTACCGCATTGGTTTCTCATACAACTTGCTAAATTCAAAAAATAAACCAATTTTAGTTTATTCAGCACGGCCCTCTATAGTTGCCTATATCTTTTTAAATATGACATGTGTGTTTACAAAATTCGACTTCCTGAATTATGTATAGGAGTACATTCGTGCCAAATAAATTGCGATTATGGTGTATTAGTATTTTAAAAGATAAATTGGATCAAAAATATCCTAACATGCAACTGATGGGGTGACCATGGTTCCATAAATTAGGTTGATTTATTCTATACCTTTAATGAAATTATGTGACTACATTGAAATAAACATTCTTTTTTTACAATTTGTTTTTTTTTCTTTAAAATTAATATTAGCGATGACATCTTTTAAGGGAATTAAATCAGTTAAAACTTGTTGTGTGCGGTCGCTATTAATTCACTAGGTAAGGTTCAATCAATGTGATTTGTTGGAAACGTATCTGTAATTTTTTAAGCCTTTTAAGCTCTGTAGTCAAAGTGAAAGCATTTATTTCAAATAGGCACATAAAAGGCACTTTTGAACGTCAAAAATTACCTTAAAAAAAAAAAAAACAACCGACTTCAAAAAAAACACTACAAAGTGATAAATAGCTTTAATTTCGGAAGTCGGTGTCGTTGATTCCGCATTTTCGTTTTTTGACACCGACTTCCGAAATTAAAGCTATTTATCACTTTGTAGTGTTTTTTTTGAAGTCGGTTGTTTTTTTTTTTTTGTAAAAAAGTTTTTATTTTTCACTTTTTAGTTGTACCTACCCCACAAAAAAGTAAACAAAAAGATCGTTAATGTAGACAATGTAGATAAATTTTTAGATTTTTGTTGATTTTTCAAAAACCCCTCATCCGATTTCGATAAAATTTTCATGGGACCATTTGGGAAGTATACCCTTTCTAACAAAAAAAGAATTTTTCAAATCGGTTGGCAAACGACGGAGTTATGCGCGAACAAACACAAAAAAAAAAAAAAAAAAAAAATACAAACATTCGAATTGAGAACCTCCTCCTTTTTTAGAAGTCGGTTAAATAGAATTGATTCTAGTCGCCCCTTCCAAAAGGTAGTTTTCGTGTGGAGAAGAATGGGCAAGAAACTCCACCGTTACTCTTTTAAAATGTTTTAGGTACCTACAATATTTTGCATGGGTACATTAATTATATAAGGTGTAAAAAAATTTACCTTAAAAACTTTAAGAGGTGCTTTAGACCATCGAACTGAACAACTTTCACTATGGGACCAACTCCGAAATCACGAAAAAAAAATCAGCTGTTTCATACAAAAGTTCAATACCTACTCGGCCAAAATGTATGAAACAGCTCATTTTTTTTTCGTGATTTCAGAGTTGGTCCCATAGTGAAAGTTGTTCAGTTCGATGGTCTAAAGCACCTCTTAAAGTTTTTAAGGTTAATTTTTTTACATCTATATAATAATATGTGAGGACGATGCACCTAAAATAAAATTACTATACCACAATAGGTAAAAGAATTGTAGTGTTTGTGACACATAGTTTTTCTGCGATTATTCCATAGGTAAACGTAACTAATCTGTGAAATGTACCGAAACTGTAATTTTATTGTAATGTACCGTACATCAATCCGTGTGATTTATTGGAAATATATATGTGATTTTTTTTAAGCCTTTTGAGCTATTTAGTCTTAACGACACTTGTTGTTTTGTTCGATTTGCGACCTACTACTTACTACTATTATAGTTATCGTTAATAGTTAATACAGATTACGATATTTTTGATTTTTTTATTTTATTAAAGATTTACTCAGAAGTTTTTTTATCCATTCTCACGTGGAATCATGGTCACCCCATCAGTTGCATGTTAGGATATTTTTGATCCAATTTATCTTTTAAAATACTAATACACCATAATCGCAATTTATTTGGAACGAATGTACTCCTATACATAATTCAGGAAGTCGAATTTTGTAAACAAACATGTCATATTTAAAAAGATATAGGCAACTATAGAGGGCCGTGCTGAATAAACTAAAATTGGTTTATTTTTTTAATTCAGCAAGTTGTATGAGAAACCAATGCGGTACATATGTTACTTGCCAAACATGAATTACTTTTATATAGTTTTTGGCTAAGGTTGTTTTGTCTTTTTTAGATATTTTCTCATTTCTTTTTTTTTTCAGCACGGCCCCCTATCCACGTCTATATATTATTTGTTATTACGAATTCACAATATCTGTTACGGTACATAGAACGTGTTAATAAAGTACATTCCTTGAGTTTATGAAACTTTTTAATACGCTATATATTTTTCAAGTTACACGAGGGCCGTGCTGAAAACGTTTGGCTGGCACGGCCCCCTTTTTTTGCATATTTCTTCAAAAGTACAGAGGTACATTGAAAAAGAAAGCGGTACATATACTCCTAGAGGCGAGTACATTGCATTGGTGTATACCTAAATCGCAAATTCCGGGGGGCCTAGCCAGGCAAACGTACATAATATTTTCCCTATAAAAACATACAACGCATTGAAGACATTATTAGTGCTACTGTTTCCCTGCTACTGATTAAAACCAACGTTATTATGGAGCGGCGACGTCATTTAAGCAGGGAAGAAATGCTCAGAGCCGTGGGAATGATAGAAGCTGGTTCCCGGCAACGTACTGTGGCTTTAGCTCTGAATACAAGTCAGAGTGTTATCAGTCGACTTTGGACACGTTACCGAAGCACTGGTACCGTGGCTGAGCGCCATGGAGGACGGTATCGCTGCACCACACGGAGACAAGACCGATACATTCAAATCTTAACTCGAAGAGCTCCAACAATAACCGCCATGATGTTAGCCGTGAGGCTTCATCACTCTTCAGGGAACTTAATTAGCGACCAAACAGTCAGAAACCGCTTGCATGAATTGAACCTTCATTCCCGAAGACCGCTACGGGTACCACCTATAGCAATGCACAATCGTAGGATTCGATATCAATGGGCTCTTGAACACAGAAATTGGGCAGAAGAACAATGGCGTTTCGTGTGCTTTTCTGATGAGTCTCGTTTTGGTATGAGACCGGATACAAGACGTATACGACACTGGAGAACCCCTGGACGCCAACAGCGATTAAAATCCTGCCAGGAAGTCCATCCTTATAGTGGTGGAACCATCTATGGTATGGGCGGGTATTTGGATCGGCGGAAGAACTGAGTTGATTTGGATCAGAGGCAACCTCAACGCTCAAATTTATGCTGAGACGATTGTATCAGACGTCATCGTTCCTCTACAAGTGCAAATCGGTCCCTTATTTCAGTTAATGCATGATAATGCACGACCGCACACCGCAAGAGTTGTAAGACAGACTCTCGCCGCAGCTAACATCAATGTCCTGCCCTGGCCTGCTCAGTCGCCAGACTTGAACCCGATTGAGCATGCATGGGATATGCTACAGAGAAGAGCTCTGCCGAATATGGAGGGTATCCAGTCGCAAGAAGACCTTTTTTTGTTGTTGCAACGAACATGGGTGGCCATTCCACAGCGTGATTTGGATGAACTCATTTTGAGTATGCCAAACCGATGTTCTTGTGTTGTTAGTGTTCGCGGTAGAAACACGGATTATTAATTGTTTAAGTTACCCAATAACATTTTAGAGAAAACTGTTATTTCAGTCTTTTTTTCGAACTTTTGTGTTAGTGGTTCAAATGTCAAAAATCCCTTTATTAGGAAAATGGCAAATTTCTTTATTAATGCAAAGGTGACTTGTTTTATCGTTACTGTGACAGACGAAAACATTTTATTTGATGAATCCTTAAAGAAAATTTTAATTAATATCAATCAGGAGAAAAGTTATTGCAAAAATATATGTTGATCCCTAGACACTTTTGATGTGTGTATTATAAATTCAAAAGTAACTCTGTGTGTAAGTTACCTTTTCACGCCTAAACTGCTGAACCGATTTAGATGAAATTTGGTATAGAGATAGTTTGAGTCCCGGGAAAGGACATGGGATACTTTTCATCCCGATATTCCCACGGGATCGAGACTTATGCGGGTGAAACCGCGGGACGCAGCTAGTTATATTATACGTTTTAGTTTATTACGATTCTTCATCATAAAGAAGATCAGTACCTACAGTGCTGTTGGAGCAATAAACCTTGCGTTGCGCTTGCGACGATGATCGACTGACCGTCGTCGTCGTATAGGCACGCGTGTACTCACAAGCGCGTGGCGGCCCCGACCACAGAACACATATAATAATAAATAATAAGCCAATTATTTTAAAAAGAGTAACCGTGGAGTTTCTTGCCGGCTCTTCTCCTTAAGCGCCGCACTCACGCGCGCGGAGTTGAATTTGTATGTAAAAATCAGCTCACCGCGACGGAGCGCGGTGCAGTGTGTGGAGCGCCTAAGAAGGAACCGTGCACCTAGCTTCTGAGGTTTCATAAGTGCCCATGTAGGTTTATTTGAAATATAAGTAATATTTTCATTTTAAAAGCCAAGTTAAACCGCCCACTGAGGCTTGCTCGGTCTTCTACCGCCGATATCAAAACTTTTTGAAAAACCTAGAAAAGTATTCCTGCATACTTTAATGACTGATTTTTTTAGAATAAGATTTCAATTCACAGATTTTTCGAGTTTCCGAATTAGCTAATTTATTCTGTGATTAGCTATAATCACGAACATAGTTATTAGCTAATCACATCACGATTCACGGGACATCGTGCATCGTTACCGCGCTCACGCTAATTCGGCACGCTCAAACAAATCGATTACAGTGCAACTCGGAACGCAGCCTAAAATCTCACGATTTCTCACGTATTTTAACTGGCAAGTCTGCTCGTCAGTTGTCGTGTGCCCGACCGTCTCGTGCTCATCCTACGAGACTTTCTGTCAAACCGCACATTCCGCTACAAAGTGGAAGGAGCGCTATCCTCCCCACACCCCATCCGAGCAGGAGTCCCCCAGGGCTCTGTACTTGCCCCACTCATTTTCACGCTGTTCACTAGCGATATCCCCACAAACAAAAAGGCTCAGTTGGCATTGTTCGCAGACGATACTGCCATTTTTTACTCCGGCCGCAGCCTAGTCCAGATATCTCTCACTCTCCAAACAGCAGTCAACAAACTCGCTGCTTGGTTTAGGAAGTGGAGAATAGAAGTCAACCCTGACAAGAGTCAAGCGGTTCTCTACTCCAGACCGCTACGCAACCCCATACCCCCCCGACCTATCTCCATGTTCGGTAAGCCGATCCCTTGGGAAAAGCGAGCCAAATACCTAGGAGTCATACTCGACAGGCATCTCTCCTTCGCAGAGCATATAAAAACGGTCCGCTCGCGCGCCGCTTTCGCTCTAGGCAGACTCCACTCCGTTCTCAATGCACGCAGCAAATTGTCACTAAAGTGCAAATTGCGCATTTATACAGCGTGCATTCGTCCAATAATGACATATGCCTGTGTAGTCTTCGCACACGCAAAGCCCCACCACCTCCATAGGATGCAGGCCCTTCAAAACCGTTTCCTCCGAAAGGCTACGGGATCCCCTTGGTTCGTCCGAAATGAGATCCTCCATGTTGACCTCAAAATCCCCACTATCCAACAATTCATGAAACGCCTTTCCAAGCGTTTCTTTGATACCGCCGCCAAGCATCGCAACCCCCTGGTTGTCGAGGCCGCCAGGTATACTCCCTCCCAAATCAGCAAACGTCGCCGTCCAAGGCATGTTCTCTTAGACCCTGACGACTCCATTACCCTCCTCCAGGAGAGTAACAAGGCAACTAGTACAGTACACAAAAACAAAAAACCGACATTCCGACCTCGCCGACGAGGTCCCTCGCGACGTCCCCAATTAAATACCCCACCCCGACCCTTGCTCGATGAAGTGCCAGCCCGCGCCGCAGCTGAGCCTGTAGCTTTAAACTCCCGACTGTGACCTCTGAGTTTGTTTCGGCATTTCTCCTCAGAGCAGTCAGATAGGAAATGCCGGCCCCATCAAGCTTAAATAATAAAAATCTGATCCAGCCTGTCCCATCTTGCTGCCCTCTCCAGCGACGCCCTAAGCCGAGGTTCGTACCCCACAGGGGGTGCCCTTAGCGTGTAGTCGCTTAATATAGTAGATATTCGCCCTGGCTGGAGGCTTTGAGTTTTCTTAAGGCAACCACAGGATAGTCCGGTTAAGTAGTCACGACCTCTCAAGGTCAACTACGAGATGCCATTTCTAAAAAAAAAAAAAAAATCGTCAGTTGTCACTGTCAGTTGAGTCCAACCAAATTCCAAAAATTGGACAGGTTATCTGCAAGCAGTGCGTTTGGTTATGTTTGTATATTTTTAACAAAAACCATTAAATATGAGTGAATATTACCATATTGTCCCTTGGTATGATAGTAAAGAGTGGCAGCGAGTCTATGAAGATATATTGGATACAACTTCAAGTAAAGAAGATGCACTTAAACTTTTACTTGTATGGAAAGCCAGATGCCCATCCTTGCCGTCCGGCATAGAATCAACCCTCAGCTTACTGCAGGTTTTTGTTGAGGATTCAAATACTTCTCAAGATGCGGCCAATGATCAATTGCTGCGTTTAGCATATTCATCTGCCATTATGCGATTTGTAAACCATATGTTAGACAGCGAGACAGTCAAAGGGACAAGTCTATACCAAGCAGCTAAAAGGTTGGGCGTGCCTGACTGGGTTGTGGACCTGAGACATGATACTGCTCACAGCAATACACTTCCTCCTATCGCACTACTAAGAGAAGCATGTACTATCAGTTTACAGTGGCTCCAAACAAACTATTGGGATAAGCACAAACAATACATTCAAGATTACATTTGTGGTCAGAAAAACGCTACCAATGGTGATGCATATAAAATTGGTTTGCTGATTAATTTTTGTATTTCATTAGGCATATGCGCACATTCCAAATTGAAGATTAAAAACTTATCAGAAATACCCAACATGACAATGAGAGAATCCATTGTCAATGATGCAAAAGAACTGCTCGGAGAACACATTGACCTGTCTAATCTGAAAACTGTGTCTATTATGTCATTAATTAATATACTGAATATAAATGGTAAAAAGCTGTTAAAAGTAAGGGATCCCAGCACAGCTGTAAATGAAGCTTTGCTTGGAGATGATTCATTATTTTTATCAAAAGATCTTTTATATTTCTTTAGCGCTAGTGACTTTAAATACAAGAAGAAATTATACATCAGTTATGTTCATTGCTTTGAAGTACTGCTGACATTTCTACATACAAATGATTTACTGTTAGACTTCATTATGGCTCTTATAAAAATTACACAAAATCAAGAAGGTGGACATTTTAGAGCACAGTTGGCTGCACTATGGCTCTCAGAAATTTTTGCTGCCCTAAAGATTTCTCAGAATACCCAAAGAAAATTAAAAAAGTAAGTATTATACTTATGGGCAAATACAAATTCTGCTGTTGTATTTCTAATCTGCACCATGATATAAAGATTGAAATTATTGTGGTTGTTACTGTAGTTAAATCATAACAATGACTATAACATTGTTTTTATATATTTTCAGAATGACCGATGATGAGAAAATATCCAGAAAGAGGAAAGATTTGAAGCATTTATATGAACACTGGTACCCTGGCAGTAGTTTAAAAAATGCACTTGTATTGGATCTTCAAAAACCTGTTCCTGAAGAGTTACAAGACATCAGCTACATCCAACCAATCATTGCTGCATATAATCATTATCTTTCCTATTTTATTTTAAATCTTTTAGACTTACTTGTACCAAAACTTCCTGCTGTGGTTGCTGATAAAATTTGTAAATTAGCAAAATTAATATCATCTCCGGATAAGTTTCCTATGACCCCATCAACTATTATTTATACAGCTGAGGATTTGCAAATGACAAATGATGATGTTATGATAGTTGAAGATGTTCAAAATGAAGTCTTGGAACACACTGAAGAGAAAGATATGGGGAAGGAACAACAGCAAAAGTTAAATAGCATTTGGAAATTAGCTTCCAATGGACATAACTGGTCTGGGTGTCCTATTGGTAAAGTTCCTTGGCAGCATAAAACGGAAAATGTTGAAGGAATGGATACAAATTAAGTTTATATATAAAATTAAACACATTTATCTCATTATTCTTTTTTTTATTTTCATATTTTGTATACAGTATAATGTTTTGGTTACATTTCATTTATATTGACACATTATAGGATCCCTAAAAATAGTTGAACAATATACATGTTTATTTATGATACAAGATTCATTATTGATTAACATGTAGGACAAAGTTCACAGTCAAATGACATACAGGTATATAAAACGACCATGTGTAAACAGCTTATTATTGGTCCTTATAGCAATTAATACAATTACAGGTTGAATAAACACAAAGCCAGTTACCTGATTCTTAGTGAAATATCCAACTAATATCTTAAAATTCAGAACTTCAGTTCCATAAACCGTATTAATAAAATAACTGTTACAGAGATAGTAGGCAACAGAAAAATAAAATGTGATGTTACACAAAAAGGTCTAATATTTAATTTCGAATGATATTCAACTTGAAACGACAAACTACCATAAAATTTCAACAATCCAATGATATAATGCACCAATAGAGATTTTAAAAATGAAACATTGATTGATAGGCACTTTTACAACTAAACAGTGGCAAAGACTTATAGCAGTTCTTAAGATAAAATAGTACCTTGCTAAAAGTTGTCATAGTAACTAATAAATTATTTACATAAACCGTACGCGGAACGGGCGAATATCTACATACACTTCTAAAGTGTCATTAAATTCCTAGTTGTAGCCACATTGCACATTCATTAACTTTTCTTGTAAATTAACTTACTTTAAAATTATGATTATGAGTATGTTCGCTGATGGGGAGCTCGGAAAACAGACAATACGATTATATTATCGAGACCTAACCACATCTATATTTATATTACCTCAAAACAAAGTAGAATGTACGTGGCTATTAAAAATGTTGACGCTAACAACGCTATACAAGGACACTAATAAATGTAAACCAGCAACAATAGTAGCTAGACTTTCAGAAGTGTTCAGGCCAGTCAGAGACTGCTGAAAGCAAACTAGTCGAAGGCACAGAAAGTACACTAGATTACTGCGACACAACCCCACTAAAACGGAATCAACAGAGATTTTTTTTATACATTTAAATATAGTATTTGTTCGGCACCTTGATGAGACATGCACTTTATGGGTGTTTCTTTTTCAACAAATGCAAATAAATCTAAGAATAGTTTTCTTCATATTTCTGTTCTGTGTAAATTGCTCAAAAGGTACGCCTCAGTATCAACTGTGAGATTCAAACAAATTACGTGACTTTAAAAATTTTTACAAATAGTGTGTAAGCTTATTAGTTATAGTAAGTTTATGTTAATACAGTCCATCATAAATATTGAGCTATAAAATATGTCCACAGACGATAGTTAAACGAGAGGCTTACAAACAATACAAGTTGTCACAGAGTAATTCGTTGTTTGTATAGTAAATTGTTACAAACTAATTAATAAAAAGCGGGTAAAATATTTGTGACTTAACAATAAATTCAATAGCTTATTTTAAGACAGTCTTTTAGAATATGAAAGCAAATTAAGATAGAGGCAAGGTACATGGTGTTTATGATAACTTTTTGGATAATATTTTATTTATAGGAGTATGTTGTAGAAACATAACGATCCCACTAAGGAGCCAAGTACCTAACAAGAGGAAATGTTATGTTTAAATACATAATATTCAATTACACATAAAATAAGCATTAAATGTCTTAGACAAATAATGACCATAAGTACTCAGGCAATATATTTAATGTAAACATATAAGTTAAAATATTTTTTTAAACTTATCAGATTTTTTAGTTCTGAATGGATCACATAACATTCATTTTTCATACAAATTATAAATTGCTAAAATAGTTGTGAATTAAAATCGTTTTTTACATGAGGTAAAGAAACTAGATACAATTTTGGTTTATAAATAATTGATACCTTGTATAGTTTGGAACCGAACAGGATAGTTAACTAGGATCACAAAACACTCAATTAAATTGCGTAATTCTAAACCTCATTTAAGTGATGTCTTTGGATTGGCATGTAAAAGCTTAATTTTGAATATTTTTTTGTCTACACAATAATTGCTTGCCGTACCTTTGTCGACTTAGTGCTAACTCAGAATCACAACATCGCTAATTGTAGACAATCTAAAAAAGATACTCGTCATCAATCTCTAAAATCTAGACAAAATAGGGAAGTTTAAGAATAAATACCAAAACGGCTTTTTTTTCAAGAGTTAGCAATCAAATCAACTCTGCTACGGTTCTGCGTTGACAAGCGGACAACGTGCCTAAATACAAGCATAAAATTAAATGGAATGAATCACTTCTCAACATGTTAGAGCCTGCAAGTTTTAACCTACCAGCTAATCGAAAACCTTGAAAAATAGTCACATGTCATCTATGTATCCAACAAAATACGTCTATTGACAGAAGAGCGATATTGCTATAATTTTAAAATCACCTTTAGACAAGATTTACATATTTACACAGAAAATATATCATAAAATACAATGTCATTGCAAAGATGGATGTAAATATTTTTATGTACGAAAAAATACTTTTATATTCATACATCACTTGTTTGGGCAGTCGTCTAGACATCGTTGCGGCGAGTTTTATGACTTACAGAAATAAGCTCATCACTACGTCTAAGTACAGTAGAACGAAGGCTACGAGTGTCTACTCACCGCCGACTTCACCTACTGCTAGTACATGTATACTTGTCTAAAACAGAGCATGGATGTGTATGATAAACAACATGAACATACCTGCTTACTTCACATCGATCTTTCTAAGTAGTTAATACGTCGCTTACAATTAGAAACAGCAGGAGATAGGTCGCAAAAATAAAATAAATACTTCACGGTCCGTTTCATAAAACTTAACAGTAATGTAACATTGAATTGCTATCATCCTAAACAATTTAAAATGTGAAGGAACACTCACAGGAACATTTTATCTAATTTCTTTTCACTGTCAGGAATGTAAGAAATCTGAGAATGCGAAACTTATCCATTAACGCATCATTTGACAACACTAGTTCTAAATATCATGGCAAAACGTGGACATGTTTGCATAAGATTTGGTTGAAGGCTGCCGATTGTTTGGTACTTACGTACTACGAATCGGACATTCAATCATGTAGAGATGTATATGCTCCAGTGTATTGTGAGCTAGACCATGATGGGGTCGTCTGAGGACAGCTGTCGGTGGAGCAATCTCTGCGAGCGCATGGAGCTAGCGCCTGTGCTGAGGTCATCCGTGCTGCCCAACTCGCCATCGTGGTCGGTAGTAGAGAGCAGGTCGTCGTCTGACGTCGCTCTGAGCACAAAATATAATAAATTAGTAAAAACATAAAGAGAAAGGAAATTATGTCATTTGAGATACGCACGGGAAATAGAAATGGAACATTATGAGTAACAAAACAATCGAGAAAAAGAACCGTGTGAGGCCAAAGAGTCCGGGTACGGGTCTTTACTTCGTTATTTACGAAGTACTCGTCGGCATACATAGGAAGACACACACAGGATACATAGGTAGGTAAATCCCTAAGGCTATGTGGAGCGACGATCTTCACAGGGTAGCAGGTAGTAGCCGGATGAGAGTGGAGCGGTGGACCGAGTAAAATGCCGCGTGATTGGAGTGGATAGGCCAGTAGTGGACTTTTATAAGCTGTTGATGATGAGCGAAGTACCAGTTACAATACGGCCGATGAATCATGGCCGGTCTGAACATTGGCTCTCCGAACTTTCGCGCATTTTCTCTCGCTCACACTTGCCTCACTCGTTTCGTTAAAATATATTATTGCGCAATTGTCTGCGTAAAGTGCGGGCCGGCCATGATGCATTAGTGAGCGTAAGGCTGCCTTTCCAACAGATAAGTGCTATGCTGCGTAGCGATGGATGTGTATGATATCAACCAATAGGATCGTTTGATTTTCATACCGCAAAGCACTTCTTACTGGCTCCGCTACACTTCTTAGCTCTGGAGGAAATGGACAAAAGTTTCGTAGCTTAACTTTATTAACCTCGCACATCTGGTGGAGAGGTAGCCTAAGTGTGACGGAATATTAGCAGTAGCACTACTTACGGTGTGGCTATATAAGAGGGAGTCTAAAAGTGGCACCTGTGACAGAAAATTAGTGTGAGTAAATCGGAGGAATGACGAAAATGTCGGGGGAAAAGTATTTAGTATGAATGTGGATGGCTATAAGAGTAGGAAGACCAAAGAAACGATGGATGGACTGTGTGAAAGATTATATGGCTAGAAAGGGGGTGACTACAGAGATGAGGACTAATATAAAAGTAGGGAAGAACATGATGTGTTGCGCCAACCGCAAACAAATTAGGATAAAGGCAAGACAATGATGATGACTACTCAGTGTGTTCGTGTGTGTGGCGCCCCTCATACCTGATGAGAGTGGGCAGGTTGGAGGTGAGGATGGCCTTCTCCTTCTGTATCTCGTGGATGTGTCCCACGAGGATCTGCTCCTCGGGGCGCGGCGCGTGCGAGTGCGAGCGCAGCGTGGACAGGCGGCTCGTGGCCGTGTGGCACGCCGTGTCCAGCGTCGCGATGTCCTGCAGCATGCCGCGCACCTGGGGAGTGGGAAGTTAATGTTGTATCAGTGGAATGCTAATAATAAATAAAATCTTTTACATATTTCAGACAACCAGGGCCCATCATGTTAGTTACAAAAAAAAAAAAAATTAGTAGATACAAAAATAAATATGGTACAAAAAATTAAAAAAAATTACAAATAATAATGTCGCTTCATCAACCCGCACCTCTCACATGCCGATTGATATAGAGACAGCATTGTCGGATAAAAAAAGCAGCCTATATGTATGTACTAAAGCCCACTTTTTATAAAAACATTACCTTGAAAATATTTAGAAGCTTAGAAATTGCACTGATTCCATGGAGCATAATACAGGTGTAACTTACTGTGCGCATCTTATCAACGAGTATGGCCTCTAGACAGGCGGTCTGGCGCGCGATGTCGTGCAGCGAGTCCTGTGCCGGCTGTATCTTGTGCGTGCGTAGTATGCACGGCGCGAATACTATCGCTAAAGCGTTGGGACCCATCCTGAAAGAAATACAAGATAAATTTTATCACATCAATCCATGTTTGACCTCAAAGATTTAGAAGTTTGGCGTTGTAGAACAACGTCTCTGACATACAAGATCAAAAAAAATTGTTAGCGAAACTCCCCAGATATGACGGGATCTAAATACGATAAAACAAAAAAAAAAAATGATTTGTTGTGTTCTTTTAGGTTCAACGACTGGTTACTTGAGATATAATACCCGGCACGTAAGTTGGCAAGATATTTTGTAGTGGGGGAAATTCGCGCATGCACAATTTCATACATTTTTACATGCGCGAACTTCCCCCACTACGAAATATCTTGCCAACTTACGTGCCGGTAACTGTATCTGTTTCAAAATCAGTTTTTTTTGTCTGTGTAAACTTCGCAGACCTGATGGGTATAGAATTATCGATATTTAAAAACGATAAAAAAAAAAATCTCTAACTACTTCAAATAACTAACACAACCAGTGGTCCCATGACCACAGAAGAAAAACATCAAATCTTTTTTGTCTCTATTTTATCGTGTTTAGATATCGATACACATTACGTCTGCTGACTTTCGCTAGCTAATTAAATTTGACTCTGTATACTTGTGTGACATTCTCTTTCTGAAACCGGATGTGTGCTAATATGATGTAATTTCTAATAAGATGTCCTAAAGATGTTACGGTACATAAAGTCAAGTAAGAAATAATAATAATATTACCTATTATGATCTTCTCCAAGCGCCACCCTCGCCAAGTGGAATATTAGCCTCTCGACGAGATCGAAGTTTGGTTTTGGCAGCTTTCTTAATATCGTGAATATGGTGGACACTCGTTCCTAGAGAGAAATAACACATTATTAGTTAGCATAACCTTTGCATTTAGTACGGGAATATTGTGAAGCAGTATTCATGACAAAAATGTTAAATGTAATTGGATTGAAAACGAGCTGTCGGCTTAACTACACCGGTGGTAGTTACAGTGTTTGTCCACTGCCACAGCAACGAGAAATAATTTATTCGAACCGGACGGGACACGCGGCCATAGTGAATGTATGTATCGCTACTTCGACGCCACCGTCATCTCGTTCTCGTTGACGTGGCGGTGGACAAACGGCCTTAGCCTAAAAAGGTGTATAAAATTTATACACCTTTTTAGGCTAAGGCCGTTTGTCCGACATATTGCGACATATTTATACTATAAATATGTCGCAGCCAACTGATTAAATTAGCCGTTTAGTTAACTGCCTGGCCTTTGGAAGTAGTGCTCGCCTCGCTTCGCTCTCTCTGCTCGCACGCGGTTGATCACAGTTCTAACCGAACCCATTTGGTCGGGGTACCCTAGCTTAGTTACTGCGACCAATTCGGCTCGCGTGTGATTGGTTACAGTTCCAGCCTAAACTATAATTAAATATCATTTAGACCGTTAGTTGAACGGCCGCCGTTTAGTTAAAAAGCTAGGCGGTTAACTAAACGGTTAATTATACCAGTTGGCTGCGACATATACATCGACCAGAATTAATTAAATGGTCTACAATTTTTTTTTTTCTATAATACTATATCAATGCGTGGCCACAAAACATACAGTATTATGGAACACAAATTGTAGACAATCAAATTAATTCTTGTCCATGTATACATCTTTTTGGCATCGCTGATATGTTACCATTCCAAAGACCTAAGCATACTATTTCATGTGCTTGTAATAAAACCCAACACCCCTGTTAGGCGGTACAACACTACCACTCATTATAGTGTAGCAACACTGTACAAACAAATTAGCAGCAGAAATAGGTATGGTAACCAGTCCAGACAAGTCCTGTGCTAATGCACCTGCTAGTTTAGGATTGAATACGAATCATATCAGATTTTTTTTTAACTTACGTAGTTGAATAATAATAATAAAAGGTTTAAGGAACTTAACAAAAATCACGAAGATAACTGCAAAAGTAAACTACCGTAGCGTGGCTATCAACACCCAACAGAAAATAAATGGAAGACATTTTTATTTAGAGTTTCTTCGTTATTTAGTAACACAAAATTAAATGTGATGTTCATGTATATCTGTAATGGATTTGTTTATGGTCTGCAGTTATTATTAGAAAATGTTCGGTCTATGTTCATAGTTATGCTTTTACCTGTGGGTCGGAGATCTGCGAGGCGAGTATGAAGTCGTCATAGAGGTCGAAGGTGAGCAGCGGCTCAGGCAGCTCGCGGAAGAAGGTCTTCAGCACCGACGCGCGCACGTGCACCGCGTACGCGTCCAGCTTGTCCGCGCCCTCTTCCGGAGACTCGTCTAGTAAGCGGCGGAGCTCGCGGACCTAACATAAAAATGAATAATCATATTGAGATTAGATTGAGAATCAACACTTTCTGAATGTGTGAAATTTACAAAAACAGCCCCCAAGGCAGAATTTGTGCGATCAATTTCGATCACCAGGTTGTCATATTCAGAGTTTTTATTCGATGGCTACGAATAATTTTTACGTTATCTAACTAGACGTCAAGTCATCAGTGTTCCACGAAGCGAAAAAGGGATGCTTGCATAATCCCGTAAACACGGTGGTGTCCTAGTTTAAATGACAACTATGTATTTTCGAGGATCAGACACTTCACTAGCTAAATTAGCTATATTCTTGTCAGAATTAAATTTCAAAGAGTGGAAATGTTTATTTTTATTATTAGTAATTTATTTCGGATTTTCAAACACATCCATATATAGTTGACAAATAAATGAGATCAATAAAATAAATGAACGCTCACCTTAGAACTAAGTCCACTCTTTCTGTACAAGCCCTCTGTGTAAAGACCTGTCATTTCTATCGTGGTTATTAGCCTGTCCACGACAATGGGGATGTTGGTCTCGCCAGTAGGTAAGTCAGGTAACGGTACTCCAAACACCTGCAAAGAACGAATCATTGCATATAAATAAGTTACATGTTAAGTGGGAAAACCCGATTGAACCAAAAATTCTAAGGCATGTGACATCTACATACCAACCCGCACTGGGCCCGCGTGGCAGATTATAGCCCACTCCCTCTCTAAGAGAGGATGTCCGTGACTCTGTGTCCCAGCAGTGGGAACATTAAAGGCTTATTATGAAGTTACTCCACCCGTTTCCAAACTGCACTAAATCATTGCGCAGATTTAGCACGGTTTGGCAAATTTTGCTGAAGTCATATCTCTTTACTATACTATGCATCATCACCATCCTCCTACCCTATTTTCAATTGATTTGGGGTCAGAGCAGGGTTCCTTCTTCTTCCATAATCTCTATTAGCCATTGTCTCAGAAGTCACTCCCTTGCTAGCCCATACCAATTTCTTACTCAGCATATCGCAGTAGGCTCATCATACACAGTTGTTCTTGCCGTGGGAAACTACGGTTTATGCGCAGTGTGTAGGCACGGTCGTCATTGTATGGGTCACTATGGAAGCTTGTACACGGACACGTTTTTACGCCGCACCGTAATGAAACCTTGCCGTGTACAAAGGGCTGTAAACTGTTATTACTCGAAGATGGAGTAATGTCATAGCCACCATGTTGGGTTAATAGTTGAACGATCTTTTCCCAATGAACACTACTTAGTGTTGTTCCTACCTTTCCTCTCGAGACGACGCCCATTTGCTCTCGCCCGCCCGAGTCCACGGCGCCTACGATCGCAGCCGAGGGTGTCTGGTTGTCTTTCCGACATAATGTCGACACCTTTACAAATAAAAACATTACATTGATTACAATACCATACAAATACATTTCGAATAACTTAGTAACCATAAATAAGAAATATTTGGGGCTCCAACAAAACTCGACTTAGAAATTGTTAATTACATTTTTAAGGATTACATTACATCAAGAACATTGTCTATTCCCCAAAGAGATATTGGACAGTTACATTTTAAGATTTTAAGGACAATATTTTCAAAATATTCTTATGTAAGATGTTTAAATACTGTACCTTAGTATAACATTTCTTATGGGAGGCAAGTTTACACGTCTGGCAAATAAGCGACCGTTCAATGGGCCACATGAAGAAAGTCTTGCAGATTTCACACTCCGTAGGTATGTTGATCATTGACAGTATGAATGTATGACCTTTGTATTGTATTGGGTCGTCCACCTGAAATAAACAAAGGAATAAAATAAAGTCGCAAATTGATTTCAGGCGCCTGAACGATGACAAAGAAGTCATCATAACAAGGAAAATCAAATAACATATCAAATTATTACATCAAATCAAGTTTGAATCGAAATTGATATGGAAGATTCTTTCTTTATTTGCAATTTTATCAATTTAAAATTTCAACCGGCAGACACTAAAGTAACACCATTGTGTCCTTTTTTAATCGACTGTGTGATGCAAAGCCGTTTATTTGTTTACCTTTAAGATTCGAAACCCTAATAAATAGTATAGGCCACTAATTTCAAGCGGCTATTGTTTGTTGTAGTCTTGGTAAATAAACAATAACAAAATCCATGTTTATTAACAACTTCGCC
Organism: Amphipoea oculea; assembly: GCA_945859645.1. Lineage (NCBI taxonomy): Eukaryota > Metazoa > Arthropoda > Insecta > Lepidoptera > Noctuidae > Amphipoea > Amphipoea oculea. The sequence continues at coordinate 13,386,778 of OX243876.1, forward strand.
AGTAAAAACTAAACAGTAAACTAAATAAAAATTAGTGATATATAACAAATATTTAAATGGGTAATTAAATATAAATAATTAAACAGTAAAATGACTGAACGGGCAGTTACGTGTGGGCAGTTAACAAATCGGAATTTGTCGGTAAGAAATCTAACTTGGAAGGTACCTATGCTTGGTGGTATCTAGGAAACATTATTTACCTTTTTCCTTTTATCCTTTTTTCTTTTCGTTCTCGCCTTATCCGTTTCATGTTGGCTCATGAACTCGTCCATGAATCCTCTGAAGGCGTTGACGCCCATCGTGATAGATAGTGTGGAGCCCTCTCGTGCACACACAGTCTCCATCACGTGTAAGAAGTTCCCTATGAGATCTTTGTACTTGAGCGACGAACCCCGCGTTTCGACGATGCTGTATGTCGCCACTAAGTTGTCTTTGAATTCTAGTAACGCGTGTTTGAATACCCTGTCAACCTGTTGATGTAAGCAAAAATTAATTAGGAGTGTTTGGTGTTTGAAAAAACTTTCGAGGACTAGATTTAGCTACATCAATTCTTGAAACATTGCTTGTTGTGTGGAAACACATGATTGAATGCAAGTATTGCCTTTACTAAAAGACAACAATAATTTAAACTCACCTCTGATTGCTTCTTCTTCTCATTTGGTTCCATTTCATAAATCTTCTCCGTGATAAAGTTCTGCATCGCTTGTAACTCAGTCGCGTCCGATATAATCTTATCCGTTCTATCCATAAATTCTGACGTCCCTGTTAAGTTGAAGTTCGAACTGACCGAGCCTTTGGAGTTATCTAATAAATTATAATTGGAGTTTGAAATAATTCGTTTTCGGTTCTTAGGGCGGCCTCTGCTGGCGACGGTGACGGGGCTGGAACATGGCATGGTGATGACTCCCTTGTTCTGTATACATTTCGTGTGGTACAGCTGTTTGCAATCGATGCATCGCTGCCCTTGCGTGATAAACGCGTCGATGGCTTGATGGCAGTACACGCATTTGTCACCTTTAGCGAATCGGGTGCCTTTGCGAAACCTGGGAAATTAATATTGATTTGAATATCAATTTCTCCCCTTACACTTAGATATGCTTAACGTGTTATAGCGTGTAAAATATTTTCTTGTTCATACATCAAGCTACCTATGTTAATTCTAGGAACAGTTTGTTAACATGCTGTTATTACATTGTAATATGCAAAATCTCGAGTATCAATGTTAATAGCAAAGTATTTGTGTAACTTGATTTATGAGTATTGTTTTTCGAAATGTTAATGAGAATTCTTGAAGTCTAACAAGATTAGTTATAATTTTTTGTGTAAAGGGCTCTAATATGCATATGTTTATAATAATGTATGTGTAAACATACTACATAATCACTAGTTTGCAATGTATACCATTTAACAATTTTCATGGGTTTATAAGATGCCTTAATGGTTTTTACCAGATTTAAATCTTTGCTTTATAATTTTTTAATAGAATTTATAAAAACAGCCTTCCCACGAAAAATAAATTTTGGCTAATTACAAGAAGACAAGATAATGCACATTCATCCAACATAAATAGATTTCACTTAGATAAGTTAATAATAGATAATTATATTATTATGATAAATATGCTCATTATCATAAAAAGTTTACGACAAAAAACCTATAAACAGATTACTTCACAGTTATCAGTTGCAGACGCATATTGACATGTTAGACGAAGCTTTTATCGCCTGACCTCGCGCTTGTAAATTACGTAGCGTTGTTTGGTGATCGGTTAAGGTTAAACAAATACGGTCTTGATCAAGGATTTATTAAAGCCTTGACCGAGACATTATTTACTTAGTTTTTTAGTTAGAACAGCGCTATTTTTGGAAGATGTAAGGACTTGATAAATCTTTGCCTAAAAGGTGGCGGAGTGTACAGATATCCCAAGAATGTATGCGCTTCAACATCATCGTCTATTATCGGTAACACGAACGCGCGATGATGAGATCGAATATAGAGCTGTTACAGCAATGAAAGTACTTGCCTATTCTTTAAGAAACACTATTCAAAACTGAGTGACAGATGATGATCTGCGGCTGGAGTACGTAACCCGACAGAGAAAACTTCATACAAACTCGCAATGATAGGTGCATTACTACAAAGCGACCCAGTACGAAACTTGGAAGTTTGCCTCTGTGGTCTTGACATTCGTGTTCATTTGGAAACAAGATGATTACCGAAGCGTAACCTTTTTTGGTTTACCTGTTTTATATTTATTAGTACCTTGATTTAAGATATGATGAATATATCAACTTAATAAACAGATTTATTTCTTTTATGTGATTCTATGAATTCTGAGGCAAATAACGTTTACAAAAGACTTCACACTTAGTACAATCTGTTTACCTGTGTCCTGCGATTCGAAAGAGTCCGTTCCCGGTCTGTCCGATGAAGTCCGTAGACCGTGGGTCGACGGGCCGCACGTCGCCGGGCGCGGGGTCCGAGTTGCGTCTCCGTAGGGCTGCGGCTGACACTACCGCTGCACTTGGCACCACGCTTACCACCAGTCCACCCATCTGGTCTGACGCCGCACTGTGTGGACATGAATACAAGGACAATGATTCTGTTAAGAAAAAGGTGCGCGGAATTGTTTGTTGTAAAGTATGCAAGTTGTAAGTACTGAGGAGATCAAGAAACTCGTCATTCATGATTTGAGGCGTATTCAAAAAGTGCTTGATATTCGTGAGACATGGTCTTTTCTGGGTTTATAGCCGTTGATCGGTGCTTTATTGATGTTAATGATGCGGTTAAAGGCTTACCAGGCAGCATGGCAAGGTAAACGATTTTCGTAAGCGGAAATGATTTTGAATATTATTTTCATACCCTTAGCACTCACATCTAGTTGATATCGTCACGATAAGCTTCGGCATGCAGGGCCATACCAATGCTTATTTACCGTGTCATGCCGCCTAGTGAGCGTCGGCCTTAAGAGTAAACTAGTCGCGAGCTCGAACTCTCTGGTGGTCATGGCCAAAATCACGCTGTCTAACTTGGCTTCGTGTCTGACGGAGCTAGTATCAGTGATGAGCAGTTAGACGCTAATCTACACGCACAACATCTAGTTCTCACGCACAGAAACACCGCACCGTTCCGAACTGATAGGCGCATAAAAATATTTGAAAAGTGCTTTGGAAAATCGAGTTCTATGAAAAATCCACTACATAAATCAATCACAAATAAAGTTTTTTGAACTCTTCGATAACTGAGCTTTGTCGGTACGGATTTAATTTTTAATATTTTTCAGTTCTTTTATTACTTATTTACACCCAAAGTTACGTTAAAAATAGCAAGAAAAACGAATCTTTGTTGGCTCGTAACTTTTTAATGGCTTGTTATTTTACAATTCTGCTTCCGTACAGACACAATTAATAATTAGACAAAACGATATAATGTTTAACTTTGGATGTACAATGTCAAACAGTGGAGTAATACTCTCCCGAAATTTGTATGGAACAAATATCGAATAGTGGCACCTTAAGTAACCATAATTATCAATATTTTCTAACGATTACGATTACATAGCCAAACCGAAAAACACTAATCTTCCATTTTGAAATATACATACACTACGAAGAAAGTATAATTACCGTTTAATATCATGGTCGTGCAGCGACAGCGAGGCGTCGACGATGATGTCGGGCGGCGGGCCACGCGACGAGCGGCGCGGCGAGCGGCGCGCCGCGCGGGCGGGCGGAGCGGGCGCGCGGGACTCGCCGCTTGTCACTGATTCTGCGCTACCCGCTGTGAGAAAACGTAGATTTAGGCCCACATGCACAACAAATCACTGAATGCATTTATCGTTACACGTATTTAAACGAAGCAAAAAGATCGTAGTAGGTTGCACTTTGTAGTATGTATGTATTTAAAACACATTCCACAAACACACACAGACACCCTCCCACAACACACCAACACACATTTCATGATTGTTTTATTTTGGTCATTTTTGTACCTACTTAATCTTTAAAAAATGTGCCTTTTTTGTTGTCCTTTTCACAACCAACGACATACTTAATGACTTTTATAATGGAGAAACATTGACTCCCCAAGTCACGGGTATAAATTTAGTTTGAGAGCCAGGGGACCTATGTTTAATTAAGATGCCACTTCTGTATGTTGTAATCTGTAAAAATGTTGTCACTTTTATTAAATAAAAAAATATTTAAAACATCATTTTGTCTCTATCATCTTCAAACGACTGAAAGGAATGGAAAATTCGTTTATTGCTAAATGCGTTTAGAGATTTCTGGTGCAGACATATTCACTAGTAGCTCGGAGATAATAGGGCTGCTCAAGAGTATTCCCCAATGAACAATAAGATGATTTAGCTAGACCAATCCTGTACAAGCAGACGTGCTGTATAGTGTTTGGGTTACAGACATCCTAAGATCAGGTAAAAAAAAAGACTCATTATAAAACTAAAATTTTGACATGCGCATGTTAAAAATATCACAAATATCATTAATACATAGAAAAGAAAACTTACAATAGTAATAATTGACAAATTTAAGAAGCTCCACAATGTAACCGATCACAGTTAACACAACCAACATTCTAACTTTGAACATGTAACAAGAGATTAATTTTCTCTTTTCTATAGAAATCACTGTTACTGACATTTTGACGCTTAAAAGATATAGACACAAATGCGGAACACTCTTTGAAATGCTCCCATTAAGTTATTTATTTATACAAATTATGTTTGAATAAGGGCTTTAAAATGTGATAAAGGATTCGAGTTATACTAATTACTACAGTACTTAGAATTGTAAAACCTAATGATGGAATACCAATTAACGATCAATAAAGATTGCAAACATTCGTGGGTGGAGAATAATAAATACAACAATATGATTATCAATAAGATTTTGAGTTTGACCACCCATGAATATTGATTATAATTTGTAGCATCGTCCTTTGCAATGGTTTGTTTCTTGGTTTATACACGCATATCGCCATAGGATTTTAGGTTTCTGAAAGCTGGTGTAGTTATTTCGGCATTTTTAAAGCTACTGGCGATTCTTAATTCCAACTCCACAATGCACACTCCACTTCTTCCCCACTGCTCAACTAGATTGCTCGACTAGTTGAGCAGTTGAGCTGTAGGACATAGTTTGTATTACCGAACATTTTATGCACTATAGCTCAACTATTTTTTGCTCAACTTAGTTGATCAGTAGGTCATCCTGTTATAAAATCGAACAATATAATCTACTGCTCAACTGCTGTTGAGGCACTGGCCACTGACGAGCCCTCACGGCGGCGGGGGATGCTGTTGCTCAGGGTGGCGTCGTCTTCAGGCGGCGGCGTATTGAAGGCATTGGCGATGTCTAAGGACACCGCCAATGCCTTCAATACCCTGCCCTGGAGTTGCATCAGGGAGGCACTCCGGTATCACCGGATACCGACCTACCTCTGTCGCGTGGTGACGGACAGGGTCGTCATCTACCCCGGTCATTAAGGAGAGTGGAACCGGCGAGAGATGTCCTACAGGGATCGGTCCTGGGACCGCATCTGTGGGACATTGGGTACGACTGGGTGCTGCGCGCCGACCTCCCTAGCGGCGTCAGCGTAGTTTGCTACGCTGACGACACGCTGGTCCTGACGCAAGGGAGGTCGCACCAGGTGGCGGCTGAATTAGCGACACGCGGGGTTGCGACAGTCGTTGAAAGGATCCGGCAACTGGGACTCGAGGTGGCCTGGCTCGAGTCGACTATGAAGTATCTGAGACTTGTCCTTGACAGCCGGTGCAACTTTGTAGAGCATTTCCGTCGTTTGGCTCCTAGACTGGACCGGGCCGAGGCTGCCTTGAAGCGGCTCCTGCCTGATCTAGGGGGTCAAAACGCCTCCTGCCAAAGGCTACGCGGGGGTCGTGCGGTCCATGGCCCTTTACGGAGCACCGGTGTGGTCGCGTTCATTGAGGCGGTGACCAGCCGGTTGAACGCGTCCCAGAGAGTCATGGCCGTCCGGCTAGTCCGGGGATACCGCACGGTCTCCTGAGAGGCGGCGAGCCTCCTTGCCGGATTGCCGCCATGGGATCTGGAGGCTAAAGTTCTCGCCGACATATGGGAGTGGCGCGAGGAGGCAAAACAATCTTTGCGCAGGAGACGCTCTGGGCGTCGGGAATCGATAGCCGATTCCCGCGGGGCAATTGCGTAACACATTATCAATCGGAATCGGTTTCATTTTGACAGTTCAACAACATTCATTACGTTATTTACGTGTTGTGCACTTGTGCAGACACATGTTTCGAACTTATGAAGCTATGGATTAGCAATTTGCTTCAAATTGATTCAAATTCCGATTGATAGTGTTCTACGCAATTAGGGTGCTGGCCACCGTAGGCGCGGGCTTGCGGACGGCGAGCTATGGGCAACTCGCTGTCCGGTAAGGGCCAGGCCCGGGTCGACGGCGCGTTGTGTTCCACGCGCGCCTCAAAGAGATGTCAGCACTAACTGACGGGGTCCGCTAGGGCCGATGCCTGCCGGGGTCTTGGTTATTTGGATTTTTTATTTCTACTCTATAAATATAGTTGTGCAGTTTTAGTTGATCAGCGGGTATTACCCACTGCTCAACTATTCATAGTTGAGCAATTACCAATTGAGCCATTGGTATTACCTACTGCTCAACTTTATGCAGTTGAGTAATCTAGTTGAGCAGTGGGGAAGAAGTGGCACACGCCATTGGCTAGGGATGTGAGTGACGCTGTAAACCGTCACTAACGGTTATCTTTGAAGACACACATTTTCCGCTCGGCATGATTCAAAACAGCCGGGCAGCAAAATAGAATAAATGTAGATATATGTTCGGGAAAAAGCCGCTCGACTTAGCTCTAATTGTGCTTAGTCGACCCGAATATGATTAAACGAGGGTAGATGCCGAATGAGGTTTGCCGATCGGCACGGGTCGAATGAAAGCCGAATATGTGTAGTAATTACTTCGTGTCGACTTTGTGGTTCAACAAATATTTCTGAATCGAATGTCGATCCCGAACATGCGTGTCACGTGTTCGCGTTGTCTAACTTGGCCGGCTAGTGAGCCCACAGTCGCGTACCTGCGAGGGCGTGCGGCGCGGGCGCGGGCGGCGCGGCTCTCGGGTCGCGCCGCACGGGCGGCAGCGAGTGCAGCGCGCGGCCCTCCAGCGTGGCGCTCGACACGCTGCGCTGGTACACCGCCGCGGATCCGCGTCTGCACACGTACATACACATTATGTTTCACTTCAGAAATCTAGTTTTGGGAAAACAAACCCAATGTCTTACGTGCCAAAATTCTAATTCCATTGCAACCTAAAAGTTTTTAGGGCCTTTTACAAATTGTTACTCAAAAATCAGCTTACAGTCCATTCACAGTTATTTTACCTTTGACAATAGCAACCCAACAGCAATGTTTTTGTAACGAGAATAAACATCACTGATAAATAAAATACAACAATCAGGGATAAAATAACTATGAAAGCATTGTAGAATACATGGTAAAATAGGTTACTGACAATACATGGAAATTATCTGAGATTGATCCGCAATTAAGATGATTGCTGCAAAGCTATGTTCACATAATCCATTTACCTGGTAGCAGTTTTGGTGGTTTCCGTGCTATCTGAAGGATTCCAATTGCCTATCTGTCTAAGGTACTCTTCACTGCTACTCGTTATTGATTCCAGAAGCTCAGCCAGTTCTTTCTCCCGTTTTTCTCTTTTCTACAAAATCACAAACATTATAAATTCAATTATATATTCATTATTTCTCATATTCCGTGATTCCCGCGTTTGTTTATCCCGTGCAACAGTAACTATTGTTTGAAAAAAACTACTTGAAAAAAAAAAAAACATACTTTTATTTTATTTTATTTTATCTCGTTCTGCTATACCAGTCATGTCTGAGAAATTTCGCTAACTAATTAAATTTAAGTGTACCTTAGTAATAGCATCTTTTTCAGTCATGAGATAGTTCTGGTCGAGCCGTAGCCACAGCAACTCGTCCGCTAAATCTTCGGTCGTGATCTTGTTGGGTAGCGTGACAGCGGCTTGAGGGTACCTGTTTGTAGTCACGCTCCAGCGCTCATCCTCTGGAGAACACTCGCTTGTTTCTTTGGGTATAAAGCTGTGGATTGGAAAAAAGTTGTTTTAAAACATTCGCGAATTGTGATCAGTTATAAAATTATAACATTTGTTGGGGTATCTTTGCGCAAACAGAAAAACATGTAAAAATAACATTTGATTGCTAATCAAAATAGCATTTTGATAACTAAGTAAAGGACTATTGTTATGAAAACTTTTTAATTTTATTCCACGGGCCTATTTAACCCTTTAACCGCCATCACCTTAATATTACGTGTTGTAGGCATATTACCTCACTCGCCAAGACGGAATATTGCGTAAAAGTCCTGTCATTTGAAAAATGTTAAATAAATGTTGAATTTACTTACTAAATCTTAGTATATTTCGTGTTATTACTTTATTTTTAACAGTACTAGATACATATTTTAGCTAATTGAATGAAATAACTAATGATTCTCAGTTCGCGATACGTCTAAATATCAACCTACTTCGCCAAACCCGTGATTTCACGCAGACTAGTGTTGTACCACATATGAAGTTCCTGATGCTAAATTAATAAAAAACATCCTGTTTTTTATCAAACTATCAACTAAATATTTACCTATTCTAATTTCATAGTTTATTAACGATTTAATTATTTATAAAAAACCCAAGCTTAAGTGATATAATATGTAGAAATCAACAAAGAAATAAAAATTACCGACTTATTCCAGAACGTCACTAGTGCAGGCGATCCGCGAACGCCGTCGCCTTAATTTTACGTACGGCTAAAGGTCAACTAAAGTCATATTTTAAATAAGCGTCAGTTGCGCTAGCGCCATCGCCGTGATAAGACGTGCTTTTATATTATTAGGTCTAGGCTAGTGACGAGAAGTGGTCGATGATGCTATACAACGACGAAGAAGTAAGTTTAATTTATTGGTTAATTCGATAATTTAATTTGATTAGAAATTTGGTTTGTGTTTAATAGAATTAGAAGTTTACATGAAAATATTAAATTTAATACGGCAAGCTTGTAGAGAATCGTCACCAATAGAAGAACGAACGTGCCCATCTCCCGAGTACTGATTTGTGTTAACGTAGTTAATGACTGAAGACTGAATAATGTTAGATTATTAATTAAGCAGGTAAATAAAACATTGATTTTTTTTCTGGCTTTTTATTCATGAAACCTCAAGAGAACACCAGTGTCCGCAAACCTATTGTCTTTCTATTGTGTCTCTAATTACGATAATCGAAAGGTTAATATTGTTAATAAATAAAGAATTAATGCATCGATATTAAGTATTCCCAACACTATTCCAACTTATGCCTAAAGTGACTTGGCGCTGGAGGTAAGTCAAAGGTATCAAAATCTTGGCGGTTAAAGGGTTAACTAACAATGCGACATTTTTATCAAAAATGTTACATAAAAAAAACTTATGAAATTGTCGGATTGTCGCTTGTTCGGTTTTATTAAATAGGCCCCAGTTCATTATCGAAAACGCTGTGATTGCTAGTGACGTCACGATGTGGTACAGGAGCCGTGCCTTGCAATGTCAAAGGTACAATTATTTGGTTGCGAAAAATTTTTGTAGCATTCACTGTTACAAAACAATGTTTTGTATGTATTACCTCGTAGTCGTACTGGTTTGCTTCAACTGAACATCTGTCTTCGTAACCCTCTTCTTGGCTTTTTGGATGGCATTTGTAGTTTCTAAAGCATCTATGATGATTTCTCGTTTTTTCTCGACCCTATGATCAAATAATTTTATCTTTAGTACAACTTTTTAAGCAGACTCTGTGTTTCCTCAGTTTGTTTACCAATGATTTAAATGAATGCATATCAGTAGATGTGTTTCGTTTCTTACCTTGGTATCGGCAATGACTGCGTCGCTCTCAGTTGCCTCGAGTTCTCTAGGTCCGTTCGTAAGATATACCTAAAATATGAGATGTCAATGAAATGATGATTTAGTTAGATAAAGATATCAATGTTACATCCCATTGTGTACTAGTTTTTTATAGCGATACAGCATGAAGTAATATGCAAACAAAGAATTTATTGTGATGTGTCCCCAAAAATTAAATTAAAAAGTTGTGTACTGTGTTGGCGCAGGTTTTGTTCTATCTATCCCGTCAAGGTGCCCACCAGAGCGTAGTCAATCGACGTGACCATTGCCTAAAAATGTGTCACCTCATACATTATAATGTATGTCCCAGATGATGCCCAGTGCAGTGAACGTTGAAGACGGTGATACCGATTCCATATTATTATAATCTACTGTGATTTCTGATTCCATTTCACCTTATGCGACGGGTCATTGTCAGTTTGGCCCACAATGACAGATGTACTGCAACCTATACTAGCGGCACTGCATGTAACTTGCATGAATTTCCGTTAATATTCACTGCTAAATGTGATTGGGAAAGATCTTCCTATGATAATACATTGTTGTGCGGGTCGCAATAATAGGCGTACCACAGGCATTATAATTTATCGAATTGATAAGCTATATTTTTATAAATTGTAAGCTGTTACAGGCGCCATCATAGTGCCGTTGGAGTATTTGTGTCTCAGAATGACAATTCTTTCATTATAACAATTTAACAAAATCCGAGTATTACACAATAATTAAGATGCTAATGAGCTCTGCCAGGGTCGCGGGTTGTTCGAAAGTGTTACCGTGGCCCCTGGCACAGGCAACTGAAGGAACACGGGTGGGTTTTAGTTAGCAAAAGTCTGACACGCTCTAAAGCTCGGCTCAGAGCGGGAGAAGTTATTTGATAATTTCCCAACAAAAAAAAAGGTGCTGATGAGCTGATCTATGACGTTTTTTCTAAAGTTTTAGAAAACCGATGGTATGTACTGTACATGTACTCACAAGGGGTCCTTCTTGGCAATCCTCAGCGTGACATTGTTGTCGGCCGGTGCCGGGGCTCGTCCGTCATGCTGTCAACACAAACACCAACCACAACGTTGTATGCGCGTGTGTACTACCACACTTTACTCACGCCATTAGTGACATTAAACTCTCGGGGTTAGAACAAGGACTGGTTTCACTACGTATTTAGATATGATTATATTTTGTCTTTATAAAATATTATTTAATCGGTACTAACACTAAACGGGATACAATAGAAGTATTATTGTTATTACGTCTGGGGGTGTTTAGTGACCCGCAAAGTGTAAAAAATATGTAGTGAAACAAGCCCTAAAAGTTAAATAACATCTAATTGGATAGGGTGCAAACCGAGATCACTCATTGAACATCAGGGCCCTAATTCACTATGACGACTTAACGATTCCTTAGTTCGAAATCACGTCAATTCCTTAGGTAACCCCGCCAATCTCGCGTTTATTTCGCGCGGTTTCGTTCATTGTGCCATAGAGAATAAGGCCCCTGGAGGTAAAATTCTTGAATTCCGGGCGAGGGTTATCACTTTATACGCTAATACACTCTTAGAACTTTTTAACGCAAGTGCTGTACAAGTTAGATAAGTGTTGAAAGCCGATGCTGACGTTAGCGGAACCAATCTAGGAAGTGATACTGGGCAAATTTCAATAGGTCAGTTTTACCATCATTAAATAACCTTGGCAATCATGGTATCGACATCTACACATTGAGTTACTTTTTATTCAAGAGCTATTAAAACATAAATTATCAAAACACAAAACAATTTACAAAATTTTGGGTAACCCGCACCCAGAACACACTTAAAAAAACAAGGAAGTATTATCTCATGCGAAGTCCTCCACTTATCACGTACCTCGCTATCGCCAGACGCTCTTCTAGCAGTGATGGCACGTCGAAGCAGGTTCCCCCTAGCGGCGGCTTGGAAGCCGACCAGGCCGCGCCGCAGGCGGGAGAACCAACGTCGCACGCGCGCGGCGCGGTACCACGCTTGTAGTCGGATTGCGGCGTCTTGACGCGCTTGGAGCCATTGTCTGACGAATTTTCTAAGTTTTTATCGCAGTTTTCGTTATAACATAGACTCATAGTATACAGGGTGAAATTGAACACATGCGACAAATCGAAATGGGAGATTATACTCATCATTATGAACAACTTTTACTATGGGACCAAACCTGAAATCGCGAAAAAAAAATCAGCTGTTCCCTACATTTTGGCGAGTTATGCGAACATAAATGTAGGGAACAGCTGATTTTTTTTTCGTGATTTCAGGTTTGGTCCCATAGTAAAAGTTGTTCATAATGACGAGTACAATCTCCCATTTCGATTTGTCGCATGTGTTCAATTTCACCCTGTATAAATAATTATGCTGATGCAGTATTCAAACCAGTGTTTGAATCCAGTAACTCTAGATCGATAAATGACCAATTAGCACCTGCTCTAGGTATTCAAATTAAGCACTGCATACTGGATTGAAAAGTGTTTCAAATATCGACACGGTGTCACTGAATTACAGAGCTGGATTGAAATACTGGATCAATGTAAATCAGCTTTTACAATGAACAAGCCAACTAATCGCAATTTTAATCATTACGGAGACTGCGTCCATCAAGTGCATGTTGAGGTTGCAAATGTTGGAACATCTAGGTTTGTTTTAATCATGGGCTCTTGCACTAACCCACTTATTTACTTCTCGAGATACGAATCCACTTGTTAATAATAATAAAAAAAAAACATTTTTTAAAACCTGTTACCGTACACTACACACAGTCCGAGTTTGTTTCGCTGTTTCTTCTCAGAATACTCAATTGGAAACATCACCTCATCTAATTTAAAAAAAAATATTTTCGACGTGTTTTTAAAAGCTATTTATTAGCTGACCCAACAGACGTCCTGTCCAGATTTTAATAATTCATACAAAAAATCCTGTAGAAAATGCACTTTCAGTTTTCCGGAATTTTCTGAAGTGATGCGCTTACCAACAAACAGCATTTCATTGATATTATATAGATTTAATCATCATCATTTCAGCGCGGAACCACCCACTACAGTGGGTGGTTCCGCGCTGAAATGATGATGATTATAGGCCTCCCCTTTTTTCTGCCATACTTTCAGGTTCCATGCATACCTCGCCCTCGTCCGTTATAAAGATTTACAGAAATAAATAATTTATGACAAGATACATACCTGCAAAAATACTGTATAACAACTGAAGCTCTCCGTAGCGCGAGGAATCGTCTCCGTTCTAACACGGCGCGGAACCAACGCTGTATGGTGATTATGGACGCCATGATCTGCTGGTGCAGTCGGTATTCCAGCTTCGTCTGCTCGCTCTCGCGCATGAAGATCTTTGTGGCACCTGGGTGATGGCATTGTTTGTTAGTTGAAGTAAGAGTGTCAAGGTGATGTCAATAATGTGATGAACTGACCCATAAGCAAATTGCCGGTGCCGGTAGTAGCTCGGTAGTAACAGAAAATGTGTTTGACAACATGGGTTGTCTTCACAGACGCCAAATCGAGCACACATCTTGTGAGCCACCGGACTTTAGAACCTTTCCTTTTTGTCATATATGGCGTATGAAGTACACAGCTGTAGTGTTTTCTGAGAAATTCTGCATTTCAGAAGAAATCGTCGCAGTAATCACAGGCAAATATAAAACGATCAGGGGCCGTATTGGGAAGTGTAAAAGTTATACTTCTTCCAGACATATACAGGATCCCTTGTTACAGTGGAACAAAGATGGCTTTTTCCATCCCGAAACGGACTATTACGACTCCTATTATGACTGAATTATTACGGCTCCTCAACTATAATCTTCACTTAGCACACACTCTCGCAAACAAAACTACAAAATAACCATCTCAAAATCTGTTTCTTACCTAATTGATAGTTATCTCTATCCAAGTTCAGCGTGGCGAGGAAGTGCCGCACATCGGTCTGCGAGCTGAGCAGTCCTTTAGGCAGTAGTATCCTGTACAGCTGTATAAATTCCTCGTAGGTAAGCCGCACGTTGTACCCGGCTTGCCGGATCCGAACCGTTTCCAACATGCCCGTGTACCGTAACTGACGCTGTACGGTTTCATCGTCGAAGACGTGGGGTACTTTCTCACCGTTTGATTTTATACATCTATGGGATAAAGATTTTAATGAAACGCAGGTAGGTCTGACTTTATATGTTTGCCAGTGGTCATATCAATCTAATGCTGTTTATTCGTTCAATACTTCCTGAAAGGAGGATCACTGATTCTGTGAATGTTTTCTCATTGTTGTAGCTAATAAATTCCATAAAGGAGAAGACTATAAATCTGCTAGATGGAGGCTGAAGGCATACCCACCACAGCAGGAGAACAGGGCACAATGACATTACTTATGAACTGAAATGCTGAATCACACTAATATTATAAAGGCGAAAGTTTGTGAGTGTGTATGTGTGTGTTTTGTTACTTCTTCACGCTCAAACGGCTGGACCAATTTTGATAAAATTTTGAATAGAGGTAGCTGACACCCTGGATTAACATATAAGCTACTTTTTATCCCGGTATTCCCACGGGATTGAAACTTATACGGTTGAAACCGCGGGAAGAAAAAAAAAAGTGAAAATAGAAGTGTATTTAAGTATGAACTAACATGACCTTTTGAAGAAAGAGCTACTTATTGCATATTGCAGTGCCTTACCTAATAAAGAACGGGTTCGCTTGATTCAAGGTGTCCATGAGCGCAGACAGCGAGTGTTGGAACTGCGCCGCAACCGTTTGCGGCTGTTTCCGTTTGCCCGCCGGCGCGGCCGTCCGGCCCGCTAACGTCTTTACACTCTGAAGATTCTTTAAACCTTTTTTCGCTCGCTCTCTAGGCCTAAACGACTTGTTTTTCCTGTAGAACCAATTCAAGCTTGTGTAAAGAACAGGATTATTGGGGCCAAGTCTTTAAGAGATCGCAATATGGATTCTGTTTAGAATTTTAATAGTTTATTGAAGAAATATCCACAGTATCATGAGATCTCTTAAAGGGGCAACACCGACCACCTAAGTAAAGATTGCTTGGTGAAAGAGTGCGAATTATTTACATACATGCTAGTAAAGTGTTCTTTAACAAAACTTTTTTGAGCAATTGCAATCCAGAACAAGCTGATATAAAACATTTTATGTATCTGCGTTTCAAAATAAGCCAAAATGTGAAGGAAATATGTTTTATTTTTTTATGTTTTGCATTGATATACAGCTCGGTGTTTTGATAAAATCTGCAGAAACCTGTTAACTACGCTTACCCATACAGTAAAGCAACAAACGACAATTACAGCTGCTACAGATTAAATACTTTTGCTGTTTCAAATTATTCTATAATAGGAGATGTAATTGTATGCGGGTGGCTGAAAACAGCCGCTATATTAAAATACTAAATAATACAAATATTATAAATATGCTATATAAAACGTCACAAAAGGAATGCGACAGAGAAATGCACGAAAACTTAAAAACCCATAGCCATCACCGTGAAAAAAGAGAAAAGTGAAGAGAGACCCCAACCGAAACACGCAAAATCATCAAACAAAATGTAAAGTTAAAAATTTAAATGAGTCCAAATAAAAACTTTTAATTTAGAAATAACAGAAAAGAGAACTAACTGCTTTGTAACGGATAAAATTGGGTCGGAGTTTAGATGATGATCGATATTTGCACTCATTCAGTGTTTGACTTTGTTTGAGGAACGAGAAGTGCGAGACAGAGACAGAGCATGTCCACATATCGGTCGTTGCATCGCACGTACATAACGATCTGGCTGGCGCGCTGCATAACGTCGGTGTCGTCGAACGTTCGCTCGTCGCGCTCTCGATCGACCCTTCGCGTGCGGGTCTCGGCGATTCTGTAATTTTTTGTCCCTTTCCCACCCGCGCGGGCCGCGCTTGGCGTCTCAGATCGCAGTTTAGTATCGGCGTTCGCGCGCCCCGGCGTCTCGCGCGCTTTACTCGCCGCTCTGTGAGGCGTTCTGTTCGTCGGTTTGATGTAGGGTGAGAAAGGAATCGAGGATTACAAAATTAATGTAAAAAAAAATAAGTCAGTTAACCAAATTAAATGTTTCTGTGAGATGCATGCATACCTACTCAGTGTGACCGCGAAGTGAGTATGAATAAATTCCTATTAGAGAACTAACAGATGGAAACTATTTGCCTTGGGACTAATAGCGAGTCAACAAAGACATGAAGTAAGACAGCGGCTAGGTTGTGCGCTAAGCATGGCCGAGCCACTGTCTTGTTGGGCACAGTATAAACGGAACAAAGGGTGTGTTACAGGTTGACTAAAAACATGGATGTCCATGCGTTAGGTGCACATAGAACATATAACAAGCATGCCGTAAATTCGGTGACTTACGCAATGCGGTTGATTGCAAGATTGATTGACGATACTGTCACCAGTTGGCTGAGCAACAAGACACATTTCATTACGTCACATAACGTTGCTTGCAAAGCTATATTGTAATACATACTTTATACATAACAATATAATGTAATTCATCAAGGTCGTGTTTCAAACCGCAAGTGCTTTATTTACATTGGAAATGCAAGCACATTTGGGCGAATTAATAATAAATCGAATTTTGCTAAAAGTGTTTACGAATCGTAAGAAACCTGCAATGTTTCTCACTAAGCATTTGCGGTGTAAGCACAACCTACAATCAAAAATATCATTTATTTTTTTATCTGCCAATTTTTTCATATAATAAGTAATAGACATCATGCCTTTCAAGTTAATATGGTATTACAAAAATTGCAGTTAGTTAATGTACTTGTCAAAGAAGCTGTATTTAACGTTGTAATGCAAATTGGACACAATGACGTTGCAATAAGATATTTTTTGGCGTGGCGCTCACCTGATGATGCTGTCATTAGGCGCATGTATGGAGGCGCGCGGTACTCGCGACGCGCCGTCTACTCGGTGAACGCGGTGTCTTCTGCCGGCCTCGAGGAATGCGAAGTAACCTCTGTATACAATCAAACGAACCAATTGAAAATACTTTTTAAACAACAGCAGCTGTTTCAGACGATTGATAAGCAGCTAGCATTAAGTTGTAGGTTACAGAGTTAGCAAGGTCATGTCTGTTAATCTGTCAAGCTCCGCTAATAAGACATAATAGGCTAGTTTCCTAAAAAATTCTAATTAGTCCGTCAGTTAGCGCGTCAAAATTTGGGAGTGGGGGGTCGTGACGTCACGCCGTGCTAAAAATTGTCGCACGGCGTGACGTCACGACCCCCAACTCCCAAATTTTGACGCGCTTTATCTTTGTCATTTTTTGTTTGATTGACAAAAGAAAAAATATGGGTCCATTATTTCTCGATAATCTAACTGACGGACTAATTAGAATTATTATTTTTTTACCCAGGAAACTACCCTATTGATTTTCTATTGTTTCGTCGCCGATCGGCGAACCGCGCCGCTTGACCGGTTAATGTACTGATGGTGAAGTAGTCGAGTCCTTGAGTAAAGACTGCCGATCGGCAAGAATAACATAGAAAGTCTCAAAGCTAGATATACCAATTATTATCTTATTAAGGCGGCAGGGACCGACTTAACAGACAGAACTGGGCGTTGAAACACAACCTGGGAGAGGTCCATATCCAGCAATAGGCCGCCTAAGTTTATCGTACGATAAAAAAGTCTAGCTTAGCTTCTTAGACTGCCCCACCACTAGCTATTCTTCTTATCGATCTTTAATTTCTAATCATTATCATTTCAGCCGAAAAACGCCCAGACCACTGTTGGACATAGGCCTTCCCCAAGCACCGCCAATTCAACTGGTGCTATGCTTCTCGCATCCAGCGGATTCCTGTGGCCTTCACCATGTCATCGGTCCATCTTGTGAGAGGCCTCCCAACGCTACGTCTTCCGGTACGCGGTCGCCACTCCAGAACCTTTCGGCCGCTGCCCCATCGGCCATCTGTTTCTAATTATACACCTGTCCTATTCTTAGACATATTTACCTAAAGAATGCTCGCACTATAGCCCAGCGGAACACAGCTACAGGATCCACGCCGACCAACTCTCTCACGAATGCTAGAGAAGAGTTCTTCAACACGCTCACGATGTCCTGCCGCATTAGGTCCAAGTTCTTCTCACGCATCGCTGTTACCTGATGACATTAAAGATATGGATTAGTGCTTTATTGACGTGACTATGAATAAGATACCTACAAAAAAACTTCGTATTTTGGATTTTTGACAATAATTATCGAAATATTTGTTCCTTACTTTGTTCTAATCCATTCTATAAATAGCGCGGTATTTAAAAAAATATGAGAAATGGACCAACATGTTTTAACAAGTTTTTATAACTGAACAGACAGCTGTGCTGCTGGGGAGTTTGTTGCGCCACTTCTTCCCAGCGAAAGCACTAGGAAGTGGTGAAGGGCGGGTGTTTTGGGAGACTGTTTTATGTAATTTTGACGTTTGAAAAGTGCTGATTCTCAGCCTAATTTGAATAAAGGACTTTTGATTTTTACCCACTGAATGTGCTTCACAGTATTTTCCAAAAGTTGGCGGACCCTACTGACATTAGGTAGAAAAATAGTAATGCGTCTAGCTTATGAAGTTATAATATAATTTTAAGAGACCGAGGGCTACACTGGAGGCTATTGGTTCAAAGGATTTTATATCCCTATCCGGTTCGATGTGCTACCTGATATTTCACTCTGCCGGCGTAATGCCTGACAACGAAGGCAGGTTCTCGTCTCTGCGGCTTTTCATAGAATGGGTTGTTTTCATGCACCGAGTTGAACTTCTGTAATAGCGTCTCATTTGTCGCCCATGGGAAACTGCAATGAAAATTATTATCATTTTAAAATGCATCAGTATTATTATAACACAATGTTCTTAGGGAAAAAATATTTTCTTGTTTAGCAACAAAGTACTGTATGTGCATGCATTCATATGAAACATCTTTTCTAATAAAGAAATAGGCTATCATACAGGTATGAGTGACTGTACTGAGATGACGCTCTTCAAAGCCAAACTTTTTTAGAAAAAGTACAGTATCAGTACTGTAGTTTGGCATTCATAAATATTATTACAGATACTCACTTGCACTGATCATCCAACAAGCACAGCAGTCCATTAACTTTCCCCTCAATGAGCTGCAAACAGCCCGTATTATCGGAGAACCCTATATCCGTCCAGGGTATGCCCTCCCGCTTGTACTCCTCTTGTTCATACTTGAACACGTGCTGGTTGAAGTAGTGTTGAAGGTGCTCGTTCGCGTAGTTGATGCAGAGTTGCTCAAAGCTGTTGCTCAGACCAAAGTCTTCAAAACCGAATATGTCCAGAACGCCTGGGGAGTTGAAGTGTTGTAAAATGTAAAGGTATTATTACAGTAGATAATGATCGCTTAACCGATGTTCGATCAATGAACGCTGAATCTGAATCTAGAAAAGTCGTCTGTATTTTTATAGTATTAACTAGAGGCAAGAATTCATGTTTATCTTGAGGATTACACGACAGCATTACATATCCTCGACTAATAGTGGACTCACCTATACTATGTCCCTGATGTTCCCTAAGCGTATCCTTTTTAGAGAGCAATGCGTGGTTGACCTGCATCACGATCCAGTCGAACAGAGCACCGTACAAGCACTTCGCCATAGCGTCACGCGTCGCTATCGCTTCTGGCAACCTGCAAAACAAGACGACAAATATAAATAAATTAGCTTCTGGCCGCGACTTCGTCCGTGTGAAATTTATTGTTCCCCCGACCCACACCGTCGCGTGCGTTCTACTGTCAGTTTCATACAAACGAATTTATACGTGTCTGGCGAATTTGATCATAATTAGTTAGTAGAATTGTCGCACTGACAGGTGTCAGGAACGCATTCTCTCGACGCCCGGATAGTAGTGTAAGTAGATCGAACTCTCGACATCATGCTTGACGAAATTCTATTCTATTCTATTCTACGACATTGGCTTTTGTCTTGCCACTTAAAATTCGAGAGTACTTGTTGAGTTGTTGGTATGTGTTTACATTAAATTACGCCTAATCCAGTAAAGATCAAACAATTAAGGTTCATATCAAGAGATGTTGGTTCTTTATAATCCCTATTTCTCTTCATACCAAAGGAATGTCATGACATGTAGTTTTCGAAATAGACGATAATCTCTTCATAGATAAGAGAGAGACTACAAAAGAATGTAAACAAAGATACATTTTCTAGTACAATGAGCCTAAGATTCAAGATTCAGATTGAATTTCAACTTTACATCAATTTACATGATTACATTGTTTACATAATCATAAAATCAGTGATTACAATAACAGATACAGCCTAACGTCTTAGTGAATAAATTCCATGCAGTTGATAGTAATTACTGGCAAGATTCCACTGCCTTACAATGTATGCCTTGGCCTCTTTTCAAAGAAATTGTTTGTTTTTGTTGCATATTTACTTTGGATAAACGAACGGCTGAGTCGCGGGTTCAGTTCATGTACAGTCACGTCTATAAGTATGTATACACTTGGCTTTTTCAAAGGCGATTTTCTCCTTTATTTTTGAATGAAATTTTATGTTATTACGAAAATAGTATTTTCGAACCCATAGGTTTATGTTAAGTGTCGTATTTCAACGTTGCATTCGTTATTTCACGAAAAAATCGCAATTGAAAATTGCCAAGTGTTGACATATTGGTGCTCGTAACTGTACACAGCCACGTCTCGCGTAAAACCAAATACAGGATAGCAGGGACATCGCCGCGCAAACCGGAACCATGAATTTTGACCGCGAAAACAGCTCTTCCATACATTTTGACCGCGTAGGTCGCACTTCACACGCACACGAGTGCGTAGGGGGCACTTTTCTATGAAACAGCTGATTTTGTTATGTTCAAAGCAAAATCATGTACCGAATCCATGGTAACAGGTCGCGCGTCGATATCCCTGCCACCCTGTATTTATCCAGTAGACATCCTCCATCTTTATCCCAATTCATTGAAGAGTTGAAGCAACACATCTTTTTCTTCCATCCATCTCTATCAGCTGTCATCTCAGTGTTCACTTTCATCCCAGCAAAACATCTTTCACACAATCCGTTCATTCATCTTGTCTTTGTTTAGCCTCTTATCTTTAGTTATGATCAACCAATAGATGTTCGAAAAAAAAAAATGTATAGTGTGGGGCATGAATATTCTGCAAACAAAACCAACTATGACTCTACCTGTAATTGATAACGAGAGTTTCTCCTGAAGCTCTAGCCCGTTTGGACGTCAGGGCAGCCAACAAAGTTTCCTGTTTGACCCTCAATAGCGAGGATATAAGTGAAACGACCTCAGGATTCCGCACGCCGACCGCCTCGTCGTGGTGGTACGACTTCCGTTGTGGTTGGAACTCCACGTTACCTGTAAATGATACCATTTTCATTATACACTGATATTCGCCTGTAAATTGAGGTTGGTTAATATAGATTTATTCTAAAGATAGATGCATATAGGTAATTGATAATACGGGCTGGTGTCCGCAGCTCCACGTCAATACGCGTATTTTGCGTACGGGTTGCAAAATCGATTATTCGATCCACCCCTGCTCCTCAAGGAGCGCCAGCAACAACTTGCTGTTCCCTGGGTTACCAAAGTACTTTGCCCTATACGTGGCGACCACCGGGCAGTTTATAAGCACATAGATGCATATTCAAGGTATGAATGAAATTGGTATGTTGATCTTTTTTAGGACACTTTGATGTGTGTATTCTTCTCTTTGTTTTTTTTTTTTAGATCAATGGCAGTGCCCATGCTCTCAGAAGAAATGCCAAAATAAACAGTCAAAAGCAATTTATTGACAATGATGAGTGTGAGTCACTCTGCAATACATTTAGGAATTGATTCTGTATTTTACACCAATGGCTTCCAGACATTAGATACTAGCTTTTGCCCAAGGCTTCGTCCGCGTGGATGTTGGAAATTATCCCACGGGAATGTGCTACTGGGACAAAAAGTAGCCTATGTCCTTCCCCAGGATGCCGAATTTTATCGAAATCCGTTCGCTGGTTTAGGTGTGAAAGGTAACATAAAGACAGATACTTTCTAATTTATACTATTAGTATGGATAGATAGAAGGTAGTGTTTCTGTAATCTGCAAGGAGGCCAAATCTCAAAACATAGTCGCTTTTTGCACTCAACTGTTGGACATAGGCTTCACTCAAAACATGCTTCAATAGTGGGTCCCGCACATTTGTTTATAATAATAATAATAATTAATCTACGGCAATATTATATGATTAAAATCATTCATTAGCATTATCAACAAAATCGTTTAGAATGTATATTAGAAAATCATAAAGAAAAACAAGTATATTTCTGCCACTAGGTGCGCCCTGCGGTTTCACCCGCATAAGTTTCGATCCCGTAGGAATATCGGGATAAAAAGTATCCTATGTGTTAATCCTGGTTATAAACTATCTGCATGCCAAATTTCATCGAAATCCGTTCAGTAGTTTTTGCGTGAAGAAGTAACAAACACAAACACACTCACAAACTTTCGCCTTTATAATATTAGTGTGTTTTGATATGTAAAATTCATGTCGGTAGAAAAGGAGGACATTTCCTTTTATTGTGGATAAGCCTCGGCATTTTTTATAAATTGGTTTATAACGATAGCCTATTCTACTGACATGACTTTTACATATTATGCATTAAAGCACAAATTAGTAGCGGATACGTACTCGTTTTCCTTTAATTATCAGATATGTGTTAATATGATAAACAGTTTATAAGCTACCGTCATACATTATCGTCATGCTGTAATTCATTCCAGTAAAGATACAATTCGACATCTCCCTACTCGTAAAGCATGTCATTGCAGTGTAAATCCCAAAAGAACTAAAGGAGACAATGATTAATTTAAAACTTCTGTTAATAACTAATGCAAGAATGCAGGGCCACCACATTTGTTGAGTGTAGGAGGAAAAGGAATCAATTTCCTATTATTAGCTCAACTTGTGTCAATGAATTATGTACACATATTTATATTAATTTTCTTGCTAAGTGTTTTAGTAGGCATATGATTCAACAATAATATGACCGATAATAAAAAATATCAATATAATTAGTTCTCTATCAGCTGATAAGATTTTAGAAACTTGACGATTTTTTTAATGCAGGTATTGATATTTTTATGAAAAAAACTTACCTAAAAGTAGCACGGCCGACAGCACAGCGAACAAACGCCGCTGCTTATCCATAGTGAAGCCCACCATCTCCATAGATTGTTTTAACCGCGAGAACTCGTACTGTTCGTCAATACCCGGCACCTCACTACAACCAGTCCTTGATAAATAATTATATTTGTCTACACTGAGTAAATGCAACTGCTCCTTCTCCTGCTCCGACGCACCAGCCAATAAATAATAAAACACATGATAATTCCTCTCGTTTCGTCCCTGACTGCATATTCTTGACTTTTCCAGCAAATATTTTTGTACAACGGCTCCATGCACCATGCCATTTTCCTTGTAATTAACTTGGATAAACTTGCCAAATCGACTCGAATTGTTATTGTGGGCAGTTTTCGCGTTACCAAACGCTTCTAACACTGGACCTGCACTCAATATCGTTTGCTCCACTCCACTTCCATGAGATCCCTTTTGGCTCAGCGCCGTTAAATGATGTAGAAGAAAATTCGTACTCTCAGTCTTTCCTGAACCACTCTCTCCACTGATCACTATGCATTGATTAGTTCTCTCCCGGAGCATACAGTGATATGCGGCATCGGCTACTGCGAATATGTGAGGCGGAAGACTGGATCCAATCCGTTTGTTCTGATATAACTTCACATATTTCGGATTGTAGATTGGGTAGAACTTGAACGGGTTGAGTGCTATTAATATAGAGCCGACGTAAGTGTAGATATAGCCGGCTGAGAACCTCGCCCTCAAGTTATCTAGTAGCGTCTGTTCATTGAGCTCCGGCAACTGGCACAAGTCGGGATACTCGCGATCTTTCGGCTGGTACAGGAACCGCTGGAAGTAATCCTTTATCAGCTGCGGGTCGACCGAGAAGTTCTCCATCCATGGCTCGTCGGGAATCTTCTCTCGGAGATAAAATCTGCAAACAGAATCGAAACCTTTGAACTGTGTAACCGACGCGACGGTAATGAGTGGGAAAGTGTCTAAAAATAAAATTTTACTTTTGAGTCATAATGACGAAATCTAAATATTTGTGAGTTGTGGTACAGTTTTAGAGGCCATGTTTAATCGAGCGGCAAAGTTTCAGTTCGATTGGCAGGATGCAGGAGACGGCGTTATCATGCCGCTGTCGCAGGAAGAGTGACTCATGCGCCACACTGGGATATTATCCCCAATCACTGCTACAGCCCTTCATTAAACAACTAAGTAGTAGTTTAAACAACACTTATTTTATTACAGCACTTAAATATGTATAATAGACACATTCATAGCGGGGCTTCGATAAAGTTTGAGCTACGTCTGTATTTACGCGTGTTAAATGCTTAATAATAGAAATTCTATATAGAACGTAAGTAATTTAACGTTGTCCGTTTTCTATACTTAAATAAGGACACAGTAGTTTAAATTACGGTAATCACGTCTCGTGTAAAATAAATTAAGATGAATCATCACAATGGCACATAGTATACAAATAGTATTGCGGTGACAGGACGCCAATGGACATAACTATAGGTACGTAAAGGTACAAATAAAAGACACGCAGGTGTTTAAGACAAGGTTAGACGTATCTCTCGTAACAGATAATTGCAGGAATAAGATAATTATATAGAAAACCTGATTTGACATTGTTGAACTTGCCACAGACTACCGTTTGCGTCGAGGAAAAATGATATTCAAATAGGGTAGGTACATATGCAATGTTTATGTTGTGTTTTTTTAATTAAATTTATCATAACATGAACGTTACAGTGTTAATTACAGCAGGAAAAATTAATTAACATTGTAACAAGAGTAAATGGTATAACAAAGTAAAACACTTATTAGTTATTCATTAAAACATTGAAATAGCGTTAACAGTGAACTGTCCCTTACAAAACAGATATGATTAAGGTGATGCAAAAATGAGTCATATCTACATAATTAGTAAGTAGTTAATGAAATAATGACACATGAAAAGGTTTCTGAGTACTGACCTGTTGTACTGGCCCGAGCCAGTGTTATTGGGCCACAGCAGCATGACTGCGACGGGCGACTCATTGGGCCCAAGTCTTCGCTCCTTGCACTCGCCGCTAAGCATGTCCCCCACCACCTAATAAGGACATATTTTTTTATAAAGCAGTCTCCTTCCCTTACGCTACTAGTAATTTTATATTGGCATAGCTAAGGGTAAACACGGGCGTCACTAAACGCGTGGTTGCTATAGCACCTGCACAGGTTTAACAATAGTTGTTTACATTTTTCAAGGTTTCATTGACGATGGGCTTTAAAGAAAGTCTTTTAATTCAAACTAGGCTGAGAATCAACACTTTTTGAACGTCAAAATTACATAAGACAGTCACCACTTCCTAGTGCTTTAGCTGGAAGGAAGTGGCGTAACAAACTCCCCAGCAGCCCCTATGGCCAGTATATTTTCTCTTTTTTTCTTCACATCAAGAAGTCTTTCTGATACAAATTTATTATTTTACATCTCAGTAACTTCAAAAACTTGCATTTTTTATTCACAAATAACATACGTATTTACACACACACACACACAATGCTCACAAATTAAATAGGATTTAGGCTAGAGGTTGAATGGTTCATTTGATAAAAATAAATAGTTATAAAACAGAACAAATGTTATCACTTTTTAAAAACAAACTATACAAAAATATTTATCATGTCTGTAACTTCCTCAAAATGCGATAATCTTACCTATGTGCTGGTAGACACATGTAGAATGTCTCACTGATGACCAAGCTAAGGAAGCAATCATCTTGGACATAAGCTGACTCATTCAGTTACAATGAGCAAAAAATTGTTCATGTTGTTTATATTGTTAATCAATTTTTTGCATCAATGTGGTGAGCTGTTTTAACTTTTAACTGATACTGAGTAAAAGTCCTTCAGATACTATGTATGTTATTTCTTTCAATTTGAAATTAACATTGATTTAATTGATCTTGAATGAAATTTAGTTAAAAAAGTTTTTTAACTCTGGTATACTAGCATTGCCTAACTGCTTACTTAGGGCATGTCAATCATAATAATTAATTGGGAACATTTCTAATTTTAATGTATGTTGCCTTGAACTTATAATACTAGCCTATTAATGTACCACTGCAGGGCAAAGGCCTCTTTTTACACAGAAAAGACACAAGCACTGATCACCATGCTTGCTCAAGACAGGTCGGCATTTCAGACTTCTAGCTCCCCGTGGTTTCACCCACATATGTGTCGATCCCGTGGGAATATCGGGATAAAAACTATCCTATATCCTTCCCCGGGATGCAATCTATCTCTCTGCCAAATTTTATCAAAATCCGTTCAGTGGTTTAGGCGTGAAAAGGTAACATACAGACAGACAGAGTTACTTTCGAATTTATAATATTAGTATGGATAAGTCCAGGTTTGCTCATGATGTTTTTCCTTCACCGCTGCCAGTAATGTGATCTTGGACATAACTAATTTTAGCATAATTAAATAATAAAGAATGAATAACGTGATTATACTTTTACACGGTATTCTGTATGCCTCAGGGGATTTAAATTATAGGCAATTCTAGGCCTAGTTTGGCGAGATAGTTTGGACAATTATTTTGTTAATGGAGCTAACTACCCAGAGTGCACTGAATATACGTAATTAGTTATTGATGTAATAAGAATTTCCTCGATTAAAGCAGTAAGAGCATTATAAAGTTATAATAAACCTACCTCTGCCAGTTCATAGGGTCCGCCGGATCCATTGGTTAAGCCGAGTTTATCAGTGATGCAGCAAACAATTTCTTCAGAGCTGGTCTGCTTCGAGGCTTCTACTGACAGGGCTTCGTAGTGCGGCGACAGTGCACCCACATACACCTGTATTTTTATTTGAACTTTAGGAATAGTATGCATTTACTGTTGAAAGTAGCAAGAAGTATCTCTTGATCAAAAAGAACATTAAATTTTTTAATTTTCTTTTTGGTCGAGATCCTTTGAATTATGCAGAGAGAGTTAATTAGCAATCATTATGAGAAAGGCATTTCTAAAAAGATTTATCCCTGAATGTTCAAACAACACAATTTTAAAATGTCCTTCTTATAAAAATCTTTCAATATCTCAACATAAGGTTACAGTCACAATAGAATACTTATTGGTGTCAAATTCGTTTATTTGACTATTTTAAGTCAACATGGTGCATAACAAAAGGTAAATTGGCTAACAACTTCCTCATAAGTGACCAATGAAGTATGTAAACTTGTTATATGCTTGTTTATACAATTTAGGGCTGTTCAAGGAAATAAGACATATTTTCTGTTAAATTTAAAGATTTTTATGTCATAATGGCAGTATGCAAACATGCATTTGTTTACTCTCTAGAATTGTACAGTATAACAAGCTTGGCATTGAACTTTGTTCAAAATTGAACATTCTTTGAGAGTCATTGCCTTATTTGTAATGTTACTGTTTTCCTTTCTTGTATAGGGAAGTTTATAACTAATTAACATTTACTGGGTGGAGCCACTGCTGAAAAACCAGACATTTGAGTCAATTGTCATACTGAGATACTTTCAACAGAATCACAAAATAAAAACATATGGATATGTTATATGCATAGAACAAAGACTTTCAGGAAATGTCCTTCCATGTGCTTGTGGTTCAATTAAATAATGAGAAACCAATTAAATATATTAAATGTTATAAGTTACAGTGCATTTAAGCCACATGGATGTTTTAAATATTACATACACATAACTTTCAAAGAATACTAAATGTAGCAGCTTGTAGATTGGTTCAATTTGTTTCTACTTTTACAAAAAAAAATAATGAAGAAAAAAAACATTACTGACCTGCACAATATACCTGTGATTTTCAGAATGAGCCATTTTGCAACATTGTCCTACTCTTTGTGGCTGAATGCAATGTATTTACAGCTGATCTTCATTTTAGCACAATGTTTTTCACTTGTTTCATACTTTTGTGAGTGTTTACATACATTTCAGGTAAACACTGATCTATGTTATCTCTGTATCTTCCACAACAATCTTATTTGTGTATTTTCATTCAATGTTGATAAGTATATCTTCTCGTAAAGCGTAAGTTCAGTCGATGTTTTTAAAAATGAGAATATTCAGCGAACTAACGACCCCCACTGAGTTGAACAGGTAGTCAACCGTGACAAGTTCATAAAATATCATGTCCTTAGTGATGATCGTCGCTCCAAACACCGCTCGGTATATTCCTTCTTGATCGATTTAGCTTTTCACTGTGTAAACATGAACCCAGCATAAAACACAAAGAAGAGAAATCTCAGATTTGGGTCACATGCTGATTGAATAGAACAGTTGCCCAGCTTACTTCGAGGTTCTTGTTTGACTTTCTTCCCATTTAACTCAACTAATCATTGTTAAAATATTCACTTAGATAATGATTTGAAAATCGGTACACCTTACAAACTTATTGCAGTTAAAAAAACAACACATTAGATACAAAACTGTAGCGAAATCGGTGTCTCCGACAACCTGTTATTTGTCAAACACAACTCTTCCCAACGCACCACGTAATCGCACCAGTTATATTCTAATATTGGCAAAAAATATAAAAAAGTTTTGTATTTCTTGTACACTTTTGGATAGGTTCGCGTGTTATTTCAATAAACAGTTTGATCAGAGAAATCTAATCTATGAACCACCATTTTTATTTGTGTCCGACTTGAATCGTGTATCAATGTAAAAATAGACAATTTAAAATATATTCAAAACTTGATAAATTCTACCACAATGGTCGACTTCTGAATTTAGCTGTATAATTTCATAGACAATCACTGTCAAGAATAGACAAACAATTGTTTTTTTTTTGTAGATGTTGGACGTACGTATCTGTACAGCCTGTTTCATTATTATTCGTAAAGAACAATGAAAAAACACATGAAAATGGAAAGGAATGCAATTTTTTTTAAAGTAAAGCCGGAAACAGATTTGTGGCATGCCGTGTAAAACAATTAGTGCAAGGACATTCAAACGTATCCCAGTTGTACGAGGAGAATTTCGTGTTTGTAAAAAGCAAATGATATCTAGTCTAGCCAGTGATAGCCTGTATTTAACTCATCGCTACGAAAGTACACTCTCACTACTCACTAAGAAAGCTTCTAGCCGTTTCCGTCTTGATGTGTGTAAAAGTTTTCGCATATGAAGTATACTGGGCACTCTGTATTGTAAATAGTTTTGTCAATTCTTATTGCCCTGTATACGTATAATTAGGATCTACAGTCTTTTAGTTATTTTACCTCTAACTTTGCATGACTGTCAAAATCACAATGATCGTGCCCCATTCTGGACGGACACTAACGGCCGTCACTAAAATCTGTCATTTTTACCAGTATTTGCAAAAAAGTATTTGGACAGCCGTTATTGTGGGGCCGTTCACCGTTTCTTAGGAAACAAAGCTTTCACGGACTTGTTAAAGGAAAGAATTTTAAAACTGACGAAGACAAAGACTACTATAGTATTGGACGAAGATATAAAGACTAAACTGTACATTTCATGATTTCATGTTTCGACACATTCATTTAGATCTATGTCGGACTGTAGAATTTCTTTAGTTCGAAAAAAAAGTAAGAATTTTAAAACTGACGAAGACAAAGACTACTATAGTATTGGACGAAGATATAAAGACTAAACTGTACATTTCATGATTTCATGTTTCGACACATTCATTTAGATCTATGTCGGACTGTAGAATTTCTTTAGTTCTTAAACTCGCCACAAACTTTTCCGGTAAATGTTATTTTGGCAAATGGCAACATTTTGTTTCTTATTTTGGCGCGAAAATTCAGTTTTTTAGGATGGTTGTAAAAATATTAAAATAGCACAATAAAATTAATGTTCCGTATGCGTATGTGCACAGCGTATGTGGGTAGGTTGGAAAACCTAAGGAACAGAAGAACAAAACATTCCATGGTTACTATACCCAGCCCATGCGAAAGAATTCCGCCCAGTGACTTGCAAAAGAAGTACCTCTCTATCGCAGTCCACTGCTGAACATAGGCCTTTCCCAAGTAGACACGCAACAACCGGCTTTCCGCTTTCTGCATTCGGTCTGTCCCTGAGTTTTTAAGTTCGCTATCTAGCTGGCCCCCACGCTAAGCATGCCCGTGCCGATATCGTGCCTACCGTCAATGATGAGCCCTGCGACATACAAACGTAGAGATACTAAAATATCTTTTTTGGCGCTTTTATGATTAACGGCCGAAGTACAGCCTGCACCGCCTGCACGGCACGGCAAGATGATAAAAGGGAGTAGACCTACTGAAACGATAACTGTATGCACCTGCC
Source organism: Amphipoea oculea (assembly GCA_945859645.1). Classification (NCBI taxonomy): domain Eukaryota; kingdom Metazoa; phylum Arthropoda; class Insecta; order Lepidoptera; family Noctuidae; genus Amphipoea; species Amphipoea oculea. The sequence continues at coordinate 13,417,206 of OX243876.1, forward strand.
ATACAGAGCGGATTTTTGATACGGGACGTAAGGGTAAGTAGGTACCTTAACTGTTATAGCTTCAGGAAAACTTTAAGTTTTTGAGTAATTGCTAAAGAACTGCATTTACAGATTTTGAAAAATTGGTACAGCCAGCTAGAAAACCGGCAATTGTCAAGTTTTATTTCATTGACGCCAATCGACGTAGTTTCGTATACTGATTAAAATACTCTTCTAAACCAACTGAGACTAGAATAGGTAATAGAATCAGTAAAGCTATCTAAAAGTATGAGTTGAGAAAATCTGTTCTTTTTTTTGTTTTATCGTGTTTAGATTTCAATACCAATCACGTCTGTGAAGTTTACACGAACTAATTTTAAACTGATATTTCAAGTAGGTAACTACACAACCTAGGAAAGTAGGGGGTCGTTGACCCCAAAAATCATACCTATTATCTTTTTTTATCCTGTTGAACTATCGATACCTAGGTACAATTTAATTTGATCCATGTATAGCCAATAGCTATGTCCTGATATGCTGATATCCTTAAATCCTTTGAGTATACAGGTTGGAACTGGCATAGTTGATAGTAACTAAATTCAAGTACTTACTTCTACCTACTTTAATGTTTTGAAGATTTAGCTGCACCTAAAGTCAATAAATTGCGAGAGAATGAATTGTTAAGTGTTTTTATCTCGGGCACGTTTAACACAACTTTGTTGTAGCGATAATCGTATCCTATGCCTGTGGATGACTATAGGTAATGTACAAAGTAAAAATTAAATCAACCGCATTTCAGTGCGAACGCTTACGCTACGAAAATCGACCGTATGTCCATGATGTCAAGGCGCTGTCAATGACAAATTGTTGCCACTGGTGTTCGATGACTGTACTACCTCCTTAGTTATAGTAGAGGACAAGTGCGCATGGTGTCATTGTTAGCCTATAATTAATTTCAGACCGAGATGCTTAGGCCACTTTACAAACCCCCTGTATATTCATTAAAAAAAAACCTATTATAAAATTCTAAATCTTAGAAATTGATGACAATGAGGTCAGAAAGGTAAAAAAATTCTAAGTCCTAATCTGTGCAAACGATGTAGGTGTGTAGTGTACAGACGCCAGCACATCAACCTACCCGAAACTGTCAGATTTTCCCAATCAACTTTGAACCTTATGCTTTAGTGGTAAAGTTGAAAATCTATTAAAGAAATTTGACAGATTGTAGTAGGTTGATGTGCTGGCGTCTGTACCTAGCTGTAACTACCAACAGTATCAACCATAGCTCACCGCACTTGGCGTAGCCTTGCCAGCATGATAAGAAACGTAACATTGAACTTGAACTTCAAAACTTTAATTAAATTACTTAACTATACTCCTACTTAATGACTGGGTCAACGTTCGTTATTGAGGCCACCAAAATATACCGGATTATTCCGTTTATCTACCCGAAAAATCCACCCTATGGTGGATACGCGGAACCGCATGTCCGAGAATCCACCCTAGATGGATTACAGAATTTATAGGCTTATGGTGGATTTTCTAACATACATTCCCGCATATCCACCTTAGGGTGGATTTTGCGGTGTGGATAAAAGGAATAACTGAATATACCTACCATTTAAATAAATAACATTGCTTGATCTAGGAAGGTAGTTTTATTTAGTTTTCCAGAGAAAAACTCGGTAAGAGGGCAATAATACTTACCCCTGCATAGGAATAGTATTACTGGCGAAATTAGAGGCTAGTAAGTATATTATATGGGACTAGCTCTGCATACCCCTTTGCCAAAGGGGTAGTGGTTACTTGTCTTATTGTCTCTGTTTGATAATATTTTATTGTTTATGTTTTGTTTCATATAATTTAAGAGGTAGATTAGTGCTACTCTGCGATCACAATCAGCATCATCTCCTGGCGAAGATTGAAAATTTGAACAAAAACAAAATCTTCAATAAATACCATGCATGTTTATTCATTTTCTTTACTGATATAAGTACATAGGTATTAACTTATTCTATATTTACAACATTAACGCTAGTCAGAAAGTTGATTTTTTTTATTGCAATATTTGCAATCAAATAAATGGTAGCTATTTACTTAATATTTACAAATCTTTCTTTCACAGTCAGTATTTGGTAATGATTCATACACAGGACCTTATGATTATTTAAATCTAATTAGTTCTAACTATTTATACTATTTAATTCTAATGCAAAGTTCCCATTTCTGAAAGTCAAATAAAATGATATCTTTTGTCAAGTACCTACTTCGATTGGTTGACTAGTCATCCAATTACAAAAGCGAATATGAGATTTGACTACGATTTGACTTGACAGCAGTCTCTTGTTTCAGAAACAGGCACAATTTTCTACAAAAACTATTTGAAATTAATTAGATCGAACTCAGTCTTCAGTGCTTGAAGTAGGTAATTAGTAGAGAATTCTGTAAAGTTATCCTAAAGTTTCAAATAATGATTTCGTAATTTCATTGTTTTATTATACGAAACCCGATATTTAAATTCACCCGAAAATATGTGAATCACGAATTTTACACAGCGTCTTTCACTACCTAGTCAAAACCGCATGTCATCACATCACACAAGCAGCATTCCTCTGGTTGATCTCCGATGCGCGTGGGGCGCCGTGGCTGCACGCCTGGCGGCCGCGGCGGCGGCAGCAGCACGCCGCGCGTGCACACGGCCGTGCTTGGCGAGGTGGTCCGAGCGCGCGAACCGCTTGCCGCACTCCGCACATCTATACGGTTTGTCCCCCGAGTGACTCCGCCTGTGCCGAGCCAACTCATCAGATCGAGCGAACCTCCACGAACACCCACCCCACGTACACCGGTAAGGCTTCTCACCGCTATGACGTCGCAGATGAGCCCGAACGTGGGACGCTTTTGCGTACAGTTTGCCGCAGTCCTCCACGGGACAACGGAACGCACCGAGCTCCGGACAGAACTTCGGTTCACCAAACGAACGAACTTTCACATCAGTCTTCTCGTAGACCCTTGTTTTACTTGGCCAAGTTTTGTCCACAGCGACGTAGTCGTGTGTCTCCAGGGCACACACGGACTCGCTGCTGAAGGACGAGTCAGTACCCGACTGTGGAGAATGTGGCGAGTCATTGGACAGATCACTGCTCAATGCTTCCAGGAGATATTCGTCAATTATGCTCTTGTCCAGATCGGCGAAGTCGAAAACTGATCCATCAAGAATGTTGGAGGCTTCCTTGTTTATATCACTAGCACTATATACAAAATTATCACAGTTGAGGTCCAAGTCACTGAGCTGCCAGTCGCCGTCTGAGTCCAAGGACGGAAGCTCAAAGTTTATGAGGCTTTCCGCAGGCGAGTACTCGAAGAGAAGCTGGTCGTTGAGTAGAGCTTCCTCGAGCAGCGGTCCGGACCCGTCACAGAACATTTTTGACCTGGAAGTTAATAACCAGACCGTTAATTAAGATTGTTGAAGAGAAGAAAATTATGATAGAAAACTTTTTGTGATATTTAACCACTAACAATTTTAATTCCTTGTTGCGTCGCCAGTTTATTTGATAGTCGCACACTGATCACTAAACTAAGTAATGGTAATTATCGGCGGATATATAATATCAGGATGAGCTGCAGACAGGCGGCTGTGTCGCGTCCCGGGGTTGGAATGAGCGTGCTCGAGATGGAGCGGCGCCCGCGCCGGACAGCACGGCGGACGCGATAACGATGATCAGCGATTATGCGGATCCGCGCTCGCACATGTCCCGCAATATCCAACACCAGTGGAAATACATTTAAAAAAATATCGTTAGTACGATTAACCCTTTGCGCAATCAATAACATACATTAGCCTGCCATAGGATAAAGTTACGTGCTGAACAGTATCTAAGCACGTATAACATTGTTTTTGTCTACATTTTAATACTGTTCGCAGTTAAAAAGATAAAACAAGTAGAAAATATCAATTAACAAAGCCGTTTATTGAACATAATCGAGACTCGGCTCATTCATTTTCTGTTGTTATCGGTTATTTGCCCGGCTTGTCCCACAGTTCTTTTACCTAAGTTAACTTCATAACAATATTGAGAGTGATTTATAACGGTTATAACAAAGTCTCTTCATCCAACATTGTATTGTGTTGGTAGCTACACTGGTACTCATTATATTTATTTTTATGAAGGAAAAATTTGCTCTAAACATAACATAACATTACATCACGCTCGAAATCCCCGAAGATAAGGTTAATTTGCTGCTAGTTACGATATTTTAGGGCTGATTTTTCAGTCGGCAGATAATTTTTATTCGTGGAATAAAATTGACGTCTGACAGTTATGTATGGAAGAACTGTCAAAAATTCAAAATTATTCTTCCGATAGAATTATCTGGCGTTGGAAAAATCAGCCCTTAGATAAATACTTATAAGTAAGAAAGAAAGAAAGAAAATACGTAAGTAGGTACAGACGCCAGCACATCAACCTACTACAATCTGTCAAATTTCTTCAATATATTTTCAACTTTATCACTGAATTATAAGGTTCAAAGTTGATTGGGAAAATGTGACAGTTAGGTGTAGGTTGATGTGCTGGCGTCTGTACCTACTTACTTTTTAATCGCAATTAATTAAAGAGTTCAAAGTCTACAAATTACTCATTTCCGATATTCCGAACTAGTGCGTCAGTTTAGTTATAAATAATTATTCCCCCAAACAAAATGCTTGCGATAATAAGGATCATCAAAGTATGTGGGGCTCGCAACTGTCGTGACTGAAATACGCGACGGACTAGAAAACTTCATGTAAGTTGCGAACTACACGCGCCCCATATTTGGACTTTCTGTTGATAATTATGATAAGAATGTCTTCAGCTAACTATAAAAAACCTACTACAGAAAAAAATACTGATAATCAGCTGCATCTGGTTAGACTGGAAGCCGACTCCAACTCATTTGGGAAAAGGCTAGGCAGATGAAGATGACTAAGATAATGATGAATCTGTAGTTGGTACACTACAAATTCCAACATTTGGTAATATTTGTAATATTAATGCCTATCTCCGTGACCACGCATGGACACTGGACAGGACGCGAAATGTATTCATTCATGAATTCCCTTCAAATCCATTCAAGGGTTCTTATCACTATTTTTTCCGTTACGATACCCATTGTGGTATTAATAAATTATAGTATGTAGGTGTAGGAACTATAATAATAATTATAATTAATTTATTGAGTCAATTGGTAACTTTATATAAAAACAAAATAAGTTTGCGAGAATGCCCCGCAAGAATATCTTGAAATTATGGAGCGCAAAAACAACACCAAATTTCACCTTAGACTCTAGGTATACGATTTTGTATAAACTCAAGTCATCAGTTCATCACAGACCTTTTTATTATTTTAATATATTGTCTAATCCTATTAAAATTTTTAGAAAAGTATACAATAAACTTATCATAAGTTCTATCCATCTTCACTCGGTAGGTACCTACTCAAACGCAATAAAACGCAGTGGAAAATAAAAAAGTCACCAGCCGTAATATTAACAGTACATACGCAGAATGCGTAATTGAATCACAGCTAGTGCAATGTGCGGGGGAAATTTATCAAGGTTTTACGCGCAGATGATTTTTTTTTTGTATTGCGTACTTGCGTCACTATTGAATGTCTAGCCAACGCTATCGGGCGCGGCGGTGGCTGGCACGGCCACCATCTGGCTACGTCGACCAACCTGCTCACGTTACACTGACATCCGCTTTAACTGCAAACCGATTGCCAATCAATTCGAAAAATTACGTTAATTCCTAATTGTTTCATTGAATAAGTAATGGTTCTTTTAACCTGCCTGAACACTATGGGGTTTATTCATAAACGATGATTAAAGTTAAGTGACATTTAAACGTCAAAAATGTATGGTTAAACTAAACAGTCGCTGATCACTACTTAACTTTAAGCAACGTTTATGGATAAAGGGGAATGTGTGTTAAATCATATCGTCTTTATAATTTAGTCAAATAGGCAGAAAAAACCGTACTACCTACTTGACCGCTCATCAATAAAATTGTGCGAAAAAAGCCAACAAAATAATATTATTATTATCGCACTTCGGATAACCCACAGAAATACTGAATTCCGCAATGATGATGAGCTGTTTGTATAAAGGAACTTCCGATTCCGTCCGGGTTTCTAACGATAGATAAGAAGTATTTAGGTAACTTGTTTTTGTGGATGAGGACTGATGAATCTACAAAAATAAAATAAAAATACGTGAAATAGTTACCTACTTAAGCGTGGTCTTTGTTTACGATTGTAATAATAGCGGATTTCTTATAAGTAATCGCATTATTGACCTGCTGATACTCAGCACATCTCTTTCCTATTTTTAATTTATATCTTTCAGTAGGTCCTATATTATTTATTTAGCTAGGTATAATATTGATTACTTTTTCATTATGTAACTTAAGTAGGTATAGTTATTAGTTTCAATCAATTAATGTAGGTAATCATGCACCTATGTATAATTTATATACGTCCTATCGCTGAAAATATGGACCTGAAGGGCAGCTCTCGTAATTTTCAGAACGTTCACATGCAGTCTGATCTCAGTCTCAATCTGTCAAAAATACCTCTAATTTCAGTACATTTTTGACAAGTTTTTGACATTGACTGTCGCTGAGATGAGATTGCGACTAGATTTGGAACGTTTTTAATTACGGAAATTGCCCTTAAATTACACGCGCGGGACTTGCGTAAAATATAGGGTCGTAGCCCGTAGCACTCGTAGCACGTGGTATCCCTTTCGGTCTACGTCATTCCGCTGTTCCCCAGTAGGTAAAGTCCGTTTATGAAGTGACGGACTTTACCTACTGGGGAACAGTTATTTTACCTCTGACGGCGGCAATCTTACTGAAACGAGAGATTACAATGATTTTGACAGACTTGTCAGTGGCAGCAACCTAACAGCAACCTTATTTTGATGAAAATAAAGATCACTGTGATTTGGACAGTAATGTAAAGTCAGAGGTAAAATAACTATTAAAGGACTGTCAGTTCAGTAGGTGCCATGGAATTAGTATTTACTATTTGGTAGGCATAGTTAATGTAATGATGGTATTTGCATAGTACTACATAAACTCGAACGTCTTGAGATTATTTGTTGCATATTTGACACGCCAGCCGAATATGTGTCACACAATAGAAAACTAGATAAAACTAATAGAATCTGATGCGATTTTATCAGCATTAGTAAATATGGTCGCGTTATATTTAGGTATGCATGTGTCCAGAGAAGATAACCGCCGGTGGCTGGCGGTGCCACCATCTGTTTCAAACACTGCATACTTTGAACCTATACTAGTACACCAGTACTAAAACATTAAAACTTTCGATTATCCATTTATTTATAAGTAAACATTACATTGGTTTATGTTTACAAACATTTGGATAGATAATTTGGTTTATTTACCTACACCAATATTTGAGATAGCTAGTACTTATCTTACTTACATTTTGATACGATTTATGAGATCATCGTATTTTGTTACTTTTAGCATGTTGACAGAAATTGGTTAAGACTATCTTGGAGTTCCCAGGATTCCTTTGAGTTTTTAGGTAAGTATATGAAGCGAAGCCACTGAAGGATTTTAACAGCAAGAAGAGCAAGCAATCAGCATTCTCCTGCATGTGGCCTAATAATTAATGCGATAACTCATCTATTTATGTTAAACCAGAATTGGTTGTTTATCTTGCCGAACAGCTTGCAAAAATTAAGATAAATGGGTTTCAGTCATGTTTCAGTTATACGTACCTATTTCAAAAGCGTTTAGATAAAAAGGCCATTAATAGACCATGTGGTGACATTATGGTAATGTTTTGTGGTCAATCGGGAATATAAATGGGAAACACATTGATACCGATTGGGAATCATGTTACAAACAAAAATCACGATGTTGATGAATGACACTACAAAGCATTGGTCATTTTGTTTCTGTGTTTTGTTTTGAGTAAACAGAATTCACCGGAGTTCATGGAAGTCGTTGTAAATATTTGTTACACAATGTGAAAAAATAATTACGAACGACGGACATGTGTTTAAAAAAACTGTTTTATTTTTTAGTGACCTACGTGTCCGGTGTCCGTTTGTTTTGGTATAAAATGATTGAAATGATTTCCACTTCGTGGCTTAGGGCGAAACTGACAGGATCTATTCTGCAGTGTGAATAGGACCTAAACTTACGACAATAGGCCTGGATAGGTGCCTGAATGGCTGTAATTATTATTATTTAGCTATGTTTGCTAACTTCTTATTATTCCTTTGTAGTACTTAGTCGGCTTTTTATAGGGACGTGGCCGTAAGCGGAAGAGGACTATTTTGGAAGTTACAGGATGTAGATCATGATTCTTGAACGACCGTTGTAATTACCTTGTTTATAGCAAAATTATTTAAGACATTTTATACATGGTGGCAAGTAGGTACATAGACGCACACATAAACTGTAACCACGAATTCAGCACACGATTCTAGACCCATTATCGTAGTTTTTGTCGTTTATAAAACAAAACTTGGCTAGGTACTTCATAGAAAAGTGCAATACCTACGCGATCAAAACGTATGGAGCAGCAAATATTTTTTTTAAATAAACGTTGAATAGGTAATTTCAACGCAGGGGGTTCAGGATCATGTACTGAATCCATGGTAACAGGATGCGCGTTGATGTACCTGCCACCCCACCATAAGAGGTTTTTTCTACTGCTCAAGACATTAATTACTTGAATGAACCATTAATGAACCATCATTTACTGTGTTGCCAAATCCGACGTATTAACAGAGCACGTTAAAACCCATGGGTGACACCGTGACACCACTGTTTCTGAAATGCACACCTTTTTGTGTAGATACAGTCAGTGAATGACTATGTTCCCCTTCCAGCATATTCGACGTAGGCGGTCAACGCGACGAGCGAGCGACGCAAATACATTCCGTACGACGGGCCACAAAAGAAGATCGCCTTAAAAAACATAAGCCTTTATTGCAATCGGGCAAAAAAGTTAAGCTCGTGGTTTCATCAGAAAGAAACTAGGTCTTCAGTTAGGTCTGGCTAGCGGAAACAACGTCTGGATGCGAGTCGGTCGCATTATCTAAGAGAAATGAGGCCGCCGAGATACAACACACGTGCTTCTAATACGCAATACAAATGTCATATTACGTAGTTTATAACGACAATTAACTGTATTTTGTGTTATAAATATCATAATTATTTAGTAAACAAACACGGAACGAAAACCACGAGTGTTTGTGTTAATCACACAAAAACACTCTTTTTTTTTCAAAATCGGTTTACCCCGTTTCTTTTTATCAAGTAAGATATCATTTTAGGTACTCAGATGCCGCAATCAATGTGGCCACCTACTGGGCTTTAACAACATAAAACATCGAAGTAGATTACCATCGACACGAAAAGAAGAAAAAAAGGTAGGTACTTATCTACATAAGTGTTCAGATGGAGCGAGTTGCTGAAGACCTCGTTTTTGCTGGTAAGATACTGGCGTAACTCTTCGGTTTCCCCGGGTGAGATGAGAGGGTTTCCAAGAAGATTTGTCTGAAAAAAATGTGGTGAACTTCCTTGTTTTGGACTGGAGTACCCTGGAGAATAATGCTAGAGCCAGATAATATAAATCGAAGTTGGTTTTGGTGTCTAACGACTTATAGATAGATAGACCGCTTTTGGTCAGATTTGAGAGAGATGAATTTTAATGAACTCGGTTTATAAAATGTTAGTTAAAAGACTTACTACTAATACTTTTGAACTCATATTTTTGCGGCGAATTGTTGTACCTACACCAACTTGTCAGTCGGGCAGAAATTCCCTGTAGAAAAAAATCAATAACACTGTCCTGCTGCGGATAGTTCCGTAACACACTAACAGTAAGTAGGTAGTAATGGCCTGCCATGGCCGAAGCCTGCGGGGGGTGCGGGATTGTCCGAAAGGGTTACCGCTACCCCGGAACATAAAGGGCTAAGGAAGGAACACGGATGGGTTTTAGTCAGTAAGAGTCTGACACTCCCTTCGCTCCACCCAGAGCGGGAGGGGTTATTTGATGATTTCCCATCCATAAAGAAAAAAAAAAAAAGGACTCTATGTTCAGCAGTCGCTTCAAACCGGTCGTTGGCATAGTAAACAACGAGGAAGAAAAATACAAACCATACACGTAAATTAGGAATCTCTGACCTTCTATAGGCAGATCCCTTGTTTCGTTAGTGGACTTGCTACTTGCGGTCATGAATATTTTGTTATAGGTACCTAATGCTACAATGGCAGTAGTATAGGGTCACTGACTCTGAGAATGATGAATGTGATGATGTTTGTTTACATAATATTTTAGCAATTTTACCGACTTACCGGTTTTCGTCGCGTTATAAAAATGTATTTTTTATAAATGTAAAATAGGCATTCATTCTGAGTTTGGCATATAAGAAAGGTCAGTGTATGAACCATACGTTGGGGCGTTGCTCTCATGGAAACGATTTAGACTTGTCTGCGCGAGTTTTTTCGATTCGCAATCAGAATAAGTTCCGTTCACACCATTGAATATCTCATCCCGTGCATAATAAGGCCATGTTAGGAAGCCGGTTTCCATGTTACATAATATGGCTATAGAAACTTGAACTAGTGTTTCCCACTGGAGAAAATACATAGATTCTGCGAATTGTTTGCAAAAAGTTGTTTTAGTTAACTTTAACAATCCATTTGTTTAACCAATTGACAACATTTGTTTTTAGTATGTTAATGACATCTGTTGAGGATCTAGGAAATGGTGAGTCTTATTTTATTATTTCGTTTCGAAACGAGAATACTTAATATATTTCTTTAAGAAATTGTGTAGTAAGATGTCATAATGTGATAACACTTGTTTTGCATTAATTAATCGATATTCTATCGGAATGGTGCTAGCAAAGGTGCCGTTCGGGGACTGAAAACAATAACGATAAATTTTTCCACCGAACCGCACGTTACAAAATTTTGTTTCAGTGCGGTTAGTGGAAGTGCTCAGGTGCTGTTCGTCCAAGTGCGGTTGAAATCAGTGCTCTGAGTGGAATACCTCAAAAAATCAATGTTTTTATAATGGGTTTCTTGTGTTGTTACTTTGTTGACAAATCATGTGAAGACCATGTAGATTGATGTCTGAAATGGTTTTTTGAGGAAAGTAGCACACAGATTTGAGTGGACCAGTCCAGTCAGTGCAAGCAAGGCGAAGGGAAGGTCTTGGAATAAAAAGTGAGATTTATACGGGTTGCGCATATCTTTTCTTTAATACGAGCATTTTACAACAATATTGAAACGAAATCATCATTTTGAGATCTGCTGCCAACATACACTACGGCGCTCAACAAATAAACATAAATCGCGCACACTAATCTATATAAACAAGTCGCATAAGTACATACAGGCTTCCCGATATATTCTATACATACACTAAAGCTATATCACCACTTGCCACTCCACGTTCCCAGAACGTTCCACACTCACTAAGGTACACAGTCACTTGTTGATCTATTTTGTTCGCTTGTTTTACTGTCTGTTTGTCTGTCGCACTAGTAGATCACCTCATACACTGTGGCCTTCTTGTCGCCGGAGCCCGTCACTATGTACTTGTCGTCTGAAGAGATGTCACAGCTGAGCACCGATGACGATTCCTTTGACTGTGGACAAATTAAATTAATTTATTAGTATATTGAACTTTGCGATTCAATTACGTGAATAGGAAATCTTAAAAAAATATAATGATAATGGTTTGTTCATTAAATACAGGTTAGGTAATAGGTAATATGGGCTGGTGTCCACAACTCCACGTCAATGCGCGTATTTTGCGTAGGTACAGAAAAAAAAAATACAGGTTAATAACATGTGTAAGTGTTGAAGCAATTGGCTTGTTCACATTTTGTCTGACAATTTTAATTATCATGTGACTAAAATGATGAACGAATGAAGATGTTTTTTTTTATTTTTAGTTTTACCTTTTAGAACAATTTGTTTTACTTAGGTATATTATAAGATTTTATTTTTAGTGTTGTGTGTGAGTATTTTGTTTTTAATCACACTTCACACTAATATTATAAAGGCGAAAGTTTGTGAGTGAGTGTGTGTGTGTGTGTGTGTGTTTATATGTTTGTTACTTCTTCACGCCTAAACCACTGAGCCGATTTAGATGAAATTTGGTATAGAGATAGTTTGAGTCCCGGGAAAGGACATAGGATACTTTTTATCCCGATATTCCCACGGGATCGTCATTTAAGCGGGTGAAACCGCGGGGCGCAGCTAGTTTTTAATATTTTGTTTATTTATTTTTAGGTCACACATTTTTTAATTTGTGGATGCTTGTAAATGACAACTGTAAGCGCTGATTGTACATTATTTACCTACATTAGACTGTAAGCTTTCTGAAGAATAAATAAATAAATCATACTCTAAGTATGACTATCGAGTATCGTCACTTCATCACACCATTGAGACGTGACTACGCAGAATCAAAATGAATACTAAAGTGCCACTTGAGACCACTTAGCGCAATTATGATAACCTAAATGTGAATGAAGATGCATCATGTTCTGATAACTCACTCTACTATTAGTTATAATAACATTAGAGATAAGGTATTCTCAGCTCAGTTGGTTTCATACGTTTTGATAACATCAGACCTCAAATGGCGTAATTATTGATGTAAAGCTGGAACACACGAATCCATTCACTTCAGTTTTTTAATGATTTCTACGCGTACACAAAACACTTGTTTTATGTATCTACTGAATGCATTTTATTCATATCGGACCTCTTGATTGATCTACTCAAGGAGTCTACAAATAATCCTAATTTTAGTACCCCTTTCCACACCGATGAACGACTAAATGTTTTAGGTTGTACGTCGTCTGTGTGTCCGGCACACAACTGTTATGGTGGCATCCCGCCAACGCCGCGCAACCTGTCATCATGTGAATCCATGTAATGATTCGGAACCCAGGATCCAATTTGCGTCGGCTATTAAAAACAAAATAAGATGTTCCATGCATTTTGCCCACGTAGGTCTATGAAACAGCAGTTTTTTTTTTTTAAATAACCGACGAAAAATTTGTATGTTAGGCGGTCTAGAATCATGTACTGAATTCATGGTTACAGTTTGCGCGTCGATCTCCCTGCCACCCTGTATATGTACAGTTAAATACTAAATTCTTTATTGCATTCCATAACTTAATGTTCAAACAGCAGCCTAATTGCGGAACGCCAAATCGTCAAATGATTCTGATCAGTTGGCTTCATTTCTATCACAGTTGGCTTCATTTTACGATTTTCGAATTGCGAAACTCTAGTTTCTGCGCAGGGCCTTAACGTTCATAATTGGTTTCATAATAAACTAGAGTTTCGCAATTCGAAAATCGTAAAATGAAGCCAGTTGTGATAGAAATGAAGCCAACTGATCAGAATCATTTGACGATTTGGCGTTCCGCAATTAGGCTGCTGGTTCAACTTCCGAAAGTGAGCTTAATGCGATTGTTGACACGGTAAGAATTACTTGCGAAAGTCAACTTCTGATAGTTTTGTTACTAATCTAAACTTCGTTAAAGAACATAGCATCAATTATGCACTCAGTCGAGTATAGCACATAGAGAGGTGTATATAAATTTAATTTTCCCTTACCTGGAATATACTGGCCCCATAAGGCGTGCGCCACGCATTGAGCAGGTTATCCTTTCCGGTTGAGACAAACCACTTGCCGCACGAGGCGAACCTGAGTGATAGCACGCAGGACTCGTGCAGGTGAAGTTGGTATTTGTCTGGTTTGACCGCGTGTAGGACTTCTACGTTGCTGTTCTCCATGCCTACTGCTAGCCATTCGCCTGTGGACAACCGATGTGCAGTTGTTAGTGGAATGTTTTAATAAATAGTCCTCCAGACCGTATTTCGGCTATGGCGGCCAATCTCAACAAAGACTAGCCTTTGGCGCGGTAGATAAGTGAACAAGTTTGTGCGCAAAAATAGGTGCACTCTCTCTTCCCTCACAGTCCGAAGGGGCGGCAATCCAACACGACCGGAAAGAGATCAGAAGGCCAAAATTCTCGTAATTTAAAACGTTCAAAATCTAGTCGCAGTCTCATCTCGGCGACAAACAAATGTCAAAAGCTTGTTAAAAATGTAGGGAAATAAGAGGTATGTTTGACAGATTGAGACTGAGATCGAGAGGCAATTCTCGTAATTATAAGAACGTTCACGGTCTGATCTCAGTCTCAATCTGTCAAAAAATACTTCTAATTTCCCTACATTTTGACAAGTATTATTGACATTTGTTTTTCGCCGAGATGAGATTGCGACTAGACTTTGAACGTTTTAAATTACGAGAATTGGCCTTCAGACGATAACGATGTGCGATGAGATGTGGTATGTCTTGGTAATGTTTTACCATGAGTATAAAATAGAGGAAGGAGAATAAAGATTCTAGCATAAAATTTATTTCAAGAATAGGTATTATGGAGAAGTAGTATCAAGTCAAGAGGCAAAAATATTTAGTGTAAAAGAGTCGCTGTTTAAATGCTATTCAAGTTTTACTAGGCGCACTCATTACATTTAATTTAACCTTTATTGATGACTAGTAACCGACAATAACGTCACTAGCGAATCGTTGGTGGAATAAGAATGATTGAAGTGGTCGTGGCAGTCAATAGGTTAAAGCCATCATTTAGTATCTATCAACTCGGCGTCTTTACTGACAAAGGCCTTTCGTAAGTACCTCATTTACCGCCTTTCGCGTCTACTCTACCCTACCACAGAATACTTAAAGTACTACGTACAGAAAGGACACTCCCTTCCCCGCACTAACATCAGTTACCGCACCTCACCCCGCACTTCGGCGTATTCGTCGCCGGCTCTTTAACAAGAGCGCTCGCAAACACAAGTACCTCACGCACACATTCATACGTATACAAACGTCATTTTTTAATGTAGTAGTAGTAGGTAATTATTTTGCGAGCGTTGTATGGAGTGTCCAGGGTGTGACGACCCCCGCCCTTCTTTGTTGACCTTGTTCAGTGATTCCAATCAGAAAGGAATGGATTAAAAATCATAATCGCCACTGAACTTTCAACCCTATATGGATAATATTGTGGGTCATCTTTAGTACTACGTAAAGGGAAAATTAATCTAAAACAATTTTGAAGTGCTTACCTGTCGGACAATATCCTAATGAGAATATTTGAGAACTGAAGTCGTGTTGCTGTAATTGTCTGCCTTCTCTCAAATCCCAAGACCTGGAAAGTATAAAAAAAAAAACATCTCTTAAAATTCTGTTTTGATATACTAAATGTTGTTGATACAATACCCCAACATAGTTGGGAAAAGGTGGGATGTTGTTGATGATACAATAAGAAATAAAACCTCTATAAAAATATGCTTGTTTTTGCTCCACGTAAACTAAATCATGAAGCATAATAAAAACAGTTCTTTGAAAAATCTATTATGAACCGTAATTTCCAAGAAAGGATCTACCAGACAATGAAATCCACAACCACAAAAAAATTCTCAGTATTTTTGTACAGCGGATAAAGACAGTTCTTCCGCGTAAAATTCTGACGATTTGATTTACCTGGATGAGCTGATTGCAGACCAAAACTGAATGAAAAGGCTAAACTGATGATTTTAGATGCTTACCGCACAGTATTGTCAAGTCCTCCAGTCCAGAGTTTGGTACCGTCAGCAGATATGTCGATACAAGATGCGCCGTCCGTGTGACCCTGGAACTGTCTCACCAGGGTCTGATTGTGAAGGTCCCACACTGCGATGTTGCCGTCTGAGCAACAGCTGAAGCACACCTGCAAATAACAATGGAAAAACGTTGAGAAAAACATAACAGAAAGTTTTCAATAGGCGACTGGATTAGGAGATTGAAACAAAAATCAGTATCTACTGAAAACGACACGCATAGTGATGAGATTCCTCTCTCTAGAGGCCTCAACACCGGTAGTTTATATTAAACCCTGTTCCTGATGCTGGTAGATCAAATTGTTATTTGCTAATGTTGAATTGTTGACCAAGAAAAAAAGTATTTAGTAGAGAAATAGAGATGATGATGAAGAAGTATTCAGTCCTTACCTTAGAGTCGGGACTGATAGCAAGCGCATAGCACGCGGGTGCTGACGATGTGAGTTCTGCCTTTATCCTAGGAGTAGGTGACGCGAGGTCCCAGATGGAGAGGTTCGAAGCCTCCCCACCCACGATCAGCGTGCGACCATCCGGTAGAAGCTTTACAGACCTTATGTAGTTGTCCCTTTGCTGAAAATAGAGAATGCAAGTATTTAAATCTTTTTCTCGAGGTGTTTTATTCTGACAAAATGATAAGAAGTTATTTATTTACATTAGGTAAAATAAATGTTTTGTATGTATTTGATTTGAATATTTTGGACATTCATTTGGAATTTAGCATGTTTATTGCCGTTTTTTTTTATTCTATAGATATTAACTCAAAGGCCAAAATAAAAATACCAAAGTATCATGAATCGACGACAGTTACCCACTCACCAAACAATCCAGCTGACTGACTGGTGCTTTGCTGGGCTGGCTGATGTCCCACACCTTGACACAGCCTTTGCCTCCGGTGTAGACGTACTTAGTGGGCGATGACACTGTAACCGCGCACACCACCTCGCCGTGCGCGAGTGCCGATACTTGACGCGCGTGACGGGGTATGCCCGGGCCCATCAGCGCGTCAGGCGGAAAGGGCACCGGCTGCATTTGACCCTCCGCCGAAACATGGAATGAATATGCCCTGGAATAAAGTTAGTTCACAGTTAGATCGGATGTAATGGTTCATCAGCCGCAGTTCACTGCTAGGATTATAAAATGGGGAGTAATGCCAATGTCACCACGCAGGGCAAGCGGGATGGTGACTGATAAATTTTCAAAAAAATATTTTATTATGTAACGAATAAACGAATTTTCTAACAAATTTTGAACAACTAAAACGAATATGAGCTGTGATCACTTACGGCTTGCCACCCGGTATCGGCGTTAGCGAGGCCGGTCCGATGGGAGGCCGCAGGGGCTCGTATGCCAACGCGGCCCGCGCCGAGTACCCCGCGAGGCCGTAAGCGTCGTGCGCCCCATTGCCCAGGTACGGGTACTGCAGCGCCGGGGGCTTCACCGCGGCCTTCAGCGGAGCCCCCGCAGACCCCGCCCCGCTCGCCCCCGACGTCGGAGTGACAGGCTTCGAGATCGGCGTGCTAGGCTTCTCGTCAAGCTTTTTGGCAGAAGGCGTCGACGCGTTGCTAGACGTGCCCGATCTGATGATTGTTAAAATTGAGTTATCAAATACCCCGCTCATTGTATCGATCAATGATCAATCTAACCGCAAAAAACTTGTAATGGACCTTTAAAGAATCTAAAGTAGTCGTTATAAAAACCGTCGCTTTGAACATTGAAGAGGCGGGTAGTAACATAAGCATGTATTTATTTAGTACAACAAAATGTCTAAAGTTTTTGTAAAGAGAACTTAACGCTATCCATCAAAGCGTCTAATCTGATTGGTGTTAATGGGAGTACCAGTGAACCTCGGCCGTGTATACGTAATTGATTCAGTGCGGAGGCGGATTAACTTTCGACTTCGACAACTTGTCTCTCGGCGTACAATGACCTTTCGGGTACAAGTAGTTTTCTCACTAGGGCTTCTGTTAAACGGATAGAGCGATTATCGCGAGTTAACGCAGCCGGCGAGTATTACGATGGAAACGCCGCGGGGCGTGCGGCTTAGCGTGTTCATACTAATGTATTACTTGTTATATTTAATTACAAGTAAAATGGGCCGCCACGGTTTGATGTAATATGTCAAGCCCAAGTATTGTAATTATACGTAACATTTTTTTTTTTTCAATTTTTGGTGTTGCTGTCGCATCGTGCAGATAATACGGGATACATACCTGGGACTGTGTGGCGGGTGTTCCTTCTTGGGTTGGAGTTTGTCCAGTCCGTTCTCCCTTGGTGAAGGTGCACCATTGTGTGGTGACGTAGGCTCCTCACTAGCGTCGTCTACTACCAACTCCTGTAAATGAAGCATTTAAAAAAATTGCAGTTTGCAAAACGATATTTTAAAAGTAGAAATATGATTAATTCAGGTCTGCTTGTACTTGTTACTACGGTCGTGATGGCCTAGTGGTTAAGACCTCGCCTCTCATGCACGAGGTTGTGGGTTCAAATCCTGGCAAGTACCAACGTGACTGTTTCGATCCATATGTACTTTTTGAGTTTATCTTGGACGTTACTGACATTAGTGAAGGAAATCTTCGTGAGGAACAACTAACCAGTCTTGAGCAAGCGTGGTGAGTGATCGTGCCGTCTCTATATGAGAAGAGGCTTTGCCCTGCAGTGGGACAATAATGGGTTTGTATTATTATTATTATTTTAGGTCTACTTACGTGGCCCATGTCTTTCTCTTCCTTCTTTAATTTCTTGTGATCAGGTTCTGCCGGACTCCGTGTCCTATACTTTTCTCTTTCACCAGGTGATATAGAATTTCTCTGTAACAATAACAGAAAACGATAAAAACAAACCGCAAGACCATTAATATTGGCAGTATTGGTCTGTTAGTTTAACAAATACGAGTAGGTAAACATAATCAAAACGTTTACGGCGAGCTTACGAACCTACAGCAATCAATCGATCATTGTTCGCAAATAAATCGGCGCGCAGCGAGGCGAACGCTACAGTCAATATCAATATCAAAACACGCTGAGGCAGAACAAACTGACCGCATGATTAGCTCCGGGAGTGGTCATCGCCCCCTCGGGGGGTGCGGGTGGCTCGCGTGGGGGGGGGGGGGACCGCAACATTTGGATGAGCGCGCAAATACGGACTAATGAAATAATCATATACGTGACGAACGACCGCCCCGCGCATCACTGATTCCGTTCGTGTTGACACGGCGTACTTTCGCGTACATCCGCACGCTACGTACGGACTAGCGATGCGCGCTGCCAGCTGCCAGTGGCTAATTGCAATGTTGCAGGTAAAAGCGGCACGTGTGATTGTGAATAATCTGGTCCACTCCAGACAACAAAATAAAATGTTTCATTCATACAATCAAGTATTTATATGGAGCCTTCATAAAAAAAAAACGAGTGTGCTTATGACCACATGACTGAAGTGAAACTTCAAACGTATTTGGCTATGAGAGGAAGAGAGAAAGAAAATGTGCGCGCGCTCTGATTTCTCTTGCTTATATCCCCCACTCAACTCCCGTTCGCCTCGCCCGTAGCCCGTAGACATGGTTCGTACTGGCAAAATCGAGTACCAGGGCTTCCAAGTACGTCCACCTTAAGAAACCAGGGCCTAAAACCAGGGCTCGAGATACTTTCAAGTATTTTCTATCTGCATCGAAAATTGATCCATAACTTCATACAAATAAGGAGCACAATCGCGTTTACAAATAAATACTTTTACAAACCATTAAAGTAAAAATACTTGCATACGAAATTGTTCCGTAGACTCTTACGGAGTTGTATGGAGTGTCCGAGGTGTGGTAAGAGTCCTTACCACACCTCAGACACTCCATACAACCCTCGCAAAATAATTACCTGGTACTACTACATAAACAAATGACGTTTGTATACGTGCAAATGTGTGCGTGAAATCTAGTAGCGTAAAAAAAATGGCGCGGTAAGCAATTTGTGTCGGGGAACCGAACGACGACGGCGGCGGCGCTGCCCGAACGTGTGCATTATTATGAAGTGACCATGTAGTTCAATTGTTTATTTATATAGTCGGGTTCGTAATGAAATAAAAACACTAAAATAGTTTAGTTTAAATGACTTATCTGTAAATAATCGGTTATTAAATCGCATGTTATTAAAAATGCAAAATCTTACAAACAGTTTATATAAATACGAATTCGGAAAAGCATCACAATATCCAACCATCGTGATTAAAACTCAAATAAAACTTTTAAATCGCATTTATTGTGTGTTCGTTGTCAGCAATACAGCGCTGCGGTTCGCGAGCGCCCTTGCTAAAAAGTCGGCGACGAATACCTCGAAGTGCGGGGTGAGGTGCGGTACCTGATATGAGGGCGAGGAAGGGAGTGTCCTTTCTGTACGTAGTACTATTAAGTATTCTGTGCTCTTACTGATAAGGAGCATGATCGCATTTGTGAAAATAAACGCGGTTGTTGAACTATTTGAGTACCTACGTACTCGAGCGTCGAGGCACGACGGAGCGAGATACTTTCAAGTATTTTCTATCTGCATTGCTATCTGCATAGAAAATTGATCCATAACTTCATACAGATAAGAAGTACAATCGCGTATTCAAAAGCCCCGTTGGAAGTAAAACTGCTTGCATAGGAAATTGATCAATGACTTCCTATAAATAAGGAGCAAAATCGCGTTTACAAATAAATACTTGCAAACCATTAAAGTAATAAATACTTGCATGTGAAATTGTTCCGTAGACTCTTACTGATAAGGAGCATGATCGCATTTGCGAAAACTAACGCGATTGAGTACCTACGTATTTAAGCGAGTAGCCGTATAAGGTACTTTATAGTCTTGCAAGTATTTTGAGTCGGTACCTGGTGTGCGTACTTGGAAGCAAAAACCTGGTCGAGTAAATACGTACCTTCCCTACTCGCCCGATCACACTTTTCGTAACGCTTACGTTACGCGTTCGCTAGCTTACTCTCCAAGTCAAGTGTGCGTAAAGAAGTTTCACGTAAATAATTTTGACACAACAAAAATCGAATTGGACAAGGTACTTATTTGCCCTAACCCCGTGTATTGTTTTGTAGAGCCGCAGGCGCGGACTTGCCGTGTTTTTTAAGGAATTTTTCACTTTTTGTATGGAAAATATGCAGGGCGGCCTTGGCGTGTTTTTTAAGGAATTTTTCACTTTTTGTATGGAAAATATGAAAAATGATTACCTACATGTTGAGTTTTAGGAGTACATGGGTATTATAAAGGGGGTCAAAATTTTCATTATTTTTGCGATAGGACGCACCATTTTCGAGTTATAAGCAAAAGAAAAAAAAACTTCGTACGTATTTGGCTATGAGAGGAAGAGAGAAAGAAAACGTGCGCGCGCACTGCTTTGTCTTGCTTATATCCCCCACTCACCTGCCGTTCACCTCGCCCGATCACACTTTTCGTAACGCGTTCGCCAGTTTACTCCCCAAGTCAAGCGCGCATAAAGAAGTTTCCCTTCAAAAATACTTGCATACGAAATTGTTCCGTAGACTCTTACTGATAAGGAGCATGATCGCATTTGCGAAAACTAACGCGGTTGAGTACCTACGTATTTGAGCGAGTAGCCGTATAAGATACTTAATAGTCTTGCAAGTATTTTGAGTCGGTACCTGGTGTGCATACTTGGAAGCAAATAATGTAAAAACCCGGTGGCATGTTTATGCGACCGGGACTGGGTTTTTACACCAGGTATTTCCAGCTATTTTTTACGTACCTTCCCTACTCGCCCGATCACACGTTTTCGTAACGCATTCGCCAGTTTACTCCCCAAGTCAAGCGCGCCTAAAGAAGTTTCACTTCAAAAATTAAGCTTGAGAATTGCAAGAAATAAACAGAAATATTTTAGGGGACCTGGACACTGTATTTCGTAAACATTTGCCTAGGGAATGAAAATTCCTAATTTACTAGTAATTTTAAGTACAGATGTTCACTTCACAAAACACTAGAACAGTCGTGTACAGCCACGGATTATCAATATATTCGGTCGGATGCCCGCGGCCAGTTATGTGCTAGACAGATGCTATTTCAAGTGTTCGGGCAGCGAATGCAGTTATTCGAGCGAAAAGCTATTCCGTATGAGTACCCTATGTATATTGCGCTTTTATATTTTCACTTTACACGTAATCGTTATTGGATTTATTCGGTGTTAATAGTTACACGGTTTCCGGACGGACAGTTGGAGATTTTTGTAACATGATCGTAGCACGGTGCTACACCGTAGCCATGCTACGCCGTAGTTCCGCGATATGTGCTACGCCATAACTCCGTGAGGCGTGCTACGCCGTAGCACCGCTTGGCGTGCTACGCCGTAGCTCCGCGTGGAGTGCTACGCCGTAGCTCCGCGTGCCGTGCTACGCCGTAGCTCCGCGTGCCGTGCTACGCCGTAGCCCCGCGTGGCGTAGTGGAAATTTGCAACCGCGCCAGTTTATTTTTACATTAGAATTAATTTTCAAAATGTGACGTGTTTGGTCTGTTTTCATTTTAACTTTACATAAACAACTCGGTTATCTTTGTTATTCGTAGGCTATTAAATTACGTGTACAGCACATGGTGTCGTAAGTCATAAGTGTTGCAGAACATTAAACCGTTCGGGCTCAACGGTGTTCCCCGGGGAGTCTAGCAGGCTATTCGGCGAGGCGGTGCCTGAAGGGATCTAACGGGCCTAATTTTACGAGGCACTAAGTTAGAGGCGAGTGGCAAGCGGCTGTTAATTTGCTCGGCGAGACGGCGACCTGTCGCCACCCGCGGTGACTTACGGGCTACGGCCCTCCCGCACTCCGGCCATCGTACACAATCATACTTTACGTACAGATTTGCATCTATTTAACGCCTCATCGTGTAGTGACTGTGACTCTTAAGACCGTCATTTAAATCCCAAATTCCGGATTTAAATATCGTCGATGGTATTTTGAGGCCCACCGTGAATTTAACATGATGGCTCGTAGACTTACGCTTAATCATTAAATTGTGCGCAGTTTATAGATTGATGATTTGTGTTGACTGACAACATTCCATACCCCATTCAATAATCTCCTAAGAGCATAAAAATAAAAGTTTTTCCATGTACAGATGCCGGTTTTTATGAGCACGAAATTAGATATTAACATCGGAACAAACCATCATCGTGTTAGATAAACAAGTAACACAGCTTATTGCGACCGTCGTTATTGGATATTTGATAGGCAAGATATAACCAATAAAGTTTTATTATTGGCACCAGCCGCGGATACAACAAATATAAAACTGGAGAACATAACATACTTACACTCAACGAATAGGTACAACAGTACCTAATGAATGTGCCTACATACATATACTTAGTTCTTAACTTACATAAGTACCTCAACATGTCTAATAGCCACATAGCACCTAGAAAGGTTAGGAGAGCCGTGAGCGAGGTGCACGTTAGGGGTCGAGCGTGTACTCGAAGCCTAATTTTACGATCACCGATCTCACAGAACTTGACATCGAATTTCAAGTGACGCTATATCGAGGACCCACCGTGCCTGATGCCGTAATGTGACGTGTCGGATTCGATTGGATGGATTTTATGTTGCCCATACGAGTCATTCGCTCTAGGGTAGATCGTTTGTGGTTAATCGTTAATTTAATAGATTGAATTTGTGGTCGACTGACGAATAGGTGGATGTAGGCAGATACGCTGCCGCTGGATTGAAATGAAATTTATGTTCTAACTTGTTTTCTTATGTACCTAAAGTGTCATTCCTCAATAACATGTGTGCATACGAAAGAATATTGTGTATTACTGATATTAAGTACACGAGTAGAAACGTAAAGATTAGTATAAATTAGCAGTTCACTATGTTTGGAGGACTGTTACATAATAACGTAACAAACGACAAGAAACAACGAAATAAAAAGAGAATTCTTTAGGTATTACCTATTCACTTATGTCGTATCTCCTTACTCAAACAAAACACTCAATAACGAGTAGTCTCGCAACCTTTTCTATTTTCAACGGAAAAGCGAACAGAGCTAATCTTTACTTTATCCCATTACGCGCGTCGACCTCAAGAAAAAGGCAATTGAGCGCGGTACGAAGGGTCGTGCTGGGGCGGGGGTGACAGGAGGCTGCGACGCTAAACAAGTACTAGAGGAATAAGCTCCGACAACACGACTTATTCTGTGTTATCGGCTGCCGTCGCGAGTCGCGTCTGTCGCACACACGCGCGGCAAGTCGCCGGTGCGGACTCGGCGCTCGCTGTGACGTAACATATAAAGTGGCAACACACAGGCGCGCTGTTAACGCCGGCCGGGCTTATTGTCTGCGGTCACGCGACGAGCCGTTTAGCCGCGCGCCTCGCCGCCGCCGCCGCCCGGTTAACCGGAAGGGGGGCGGTTAACCGGACGCTCTGGGGCGGAAGCGGGGGAAATAGATAAATAGACCGCCCGCCGCTCGGAAATGTACGGATTGAGTTCGGACTATATTTCAGGCATAATAGTTTTGAAAGTTACGTGATTTACACGCGACGTTTTCAGCTTTTATCGAGAATACCAATTTTATACGACTTCGTTTTATGATACTGTCGTCGAAAAGTTTTATTGCGTACATTTTTATTTTTAAGTCCCATTACGACGTCAATTTATAAAATACGATATCGTGGCGCTTCATGATACGATAAAACGGCCCTCATTGAATAAGCTCATTCATAAGGATCAACGCGTTATTAAACCAGTCGCTAGCGCTACCGAGACCTCCGTAAAAACGTTAACGTTAATCGGTCCGAAACGAGAATCTGCGCTCGACGGAAACCTGGCCAACAAAAAAGTTACAAAAAATTAATCGTCAGCGAGCGCATAAACCGCGGGGTGCTGTGCGACTTTAAAATTAACTTTACCGGTTCATTCGTATACATAAATAATGGAAGAATTTCTGAATACACATTAAACTCCTATAAAGAATACATTAGCATAAATTTATGGAAGCGAGTCGGCGTTTCGAGCGCGTTTTTACGTGACTCGTAAAGTTTATAGTCGCGAGTGGAGGATTGCGTTTACTGCGCTCGCTATCGCTTTATGGCCGACCCCAAATAACCAAATTGCCTGGTGCTCGTTGTCGACTGACGTGCGGCCAGCCGCCCCGCTCTACAATCTGGTCGCAGCGCCCATTATGCCGCCACTCGGCGTTACGAGCTCTCCTCGCGGAAACTCCGCCGTGCACTTACAAATACACTTGGAAACTTGCCCGATACAATTGATGTTCATTACCGCACTGTTTGTTAACCTACAGTTAACCAAGCGTGAGCCTGCGCTACCTACTAAACGGCTCCACTTCGTCTAATGTAAAACAGAACAGCTATTCGAAACAGAAGTTCCGATACATGTGTGGAGGCAAAGCGAAGTCAAGTGGACTACAAATTATATCAAATTAACGCCCGTGGGGCAGCTGTATCACACAAAGTAAATTCCGGGGAAGCCATCGATAAGCAATCTCACCCGCCCCCTTGCTCTATTACAGGAGTAATTAGCACAATTAACAGGAGCAGGCGCGAGGGGGCTGCGTGGCGTGGGCGGGGAGTGCGGGGGGAGCGATCGCTTTCACGCACGCAAACAAATGTCACGTGGCACGGCGCCTTAATTAAAACGATAATTGAGTTGACTTGCGAAATTCATCCGCCATTTCGACATTCCGAGAGTTTCACGGAAACTCCCCTCGAAACTACGAAGCCCTTAAGTGTCGACGACTTTAATTTTGTGTTTGCGTCTACTTTGCGGTCTCGAGGCAAATATTAATACTGTGTACGCGGCTTCGCTTTGTAAAATTACTTAAATAAATTACCTGGAATCGAGTTTCGTCGCCATACTGAAAGACAACTCGTTTGGAAAATTGGCATCAACGAAATAAAGTACCTTTACAAGGTTACAACATGATGAATTTTAAATTGGGGATTGTTTGTTTAAAAATATGAAGTTATATAAATTACTAAATGCCTTTTGTTTTAAAATAATAATACAATTTATCGTGCTAGTGGTTCCTGCTGACAAAGCCGTCCCTCCGTTAATTATGATCCCTATGTTTAAATCAAGTAGGTAGGGTGCGGAACAACGCCCTCAGAGGTTTCTCCGCCTTGCCTGCAATATGTGCGTCGAAACGGCTTTAAACTGCCTATAAAGAATTCGTTCCGCCTTAACGAACGATTCGATTTGATAGCGTGGATTAAAGCAGTAAAAAATAATTTGAATAAAAAAAAAACGAAACGACCTCTAAAAAAATGTAACTTCCAGTTGTAACTCGCGTAATGTAACCCTCAGGCATCGGTGTTTCGCACACTGTCAACCAAGTTAACCTTGTTAAAACAATTTCAAAAATAAAAAAATAAAAGCAAAAATATTAAATCACAAATAAGGGTTAATAAATTGTGTGCCTTTTGTATCATGTGACTAAGAGGTGAATTTACTGAAGAAATACAAAAAAAAAATACTTTTAAGAAATTATTTGACAAAAATAACAGCGAGCGTTACACTCAGCTCGAATATGATCCCACGCGTGTCCTAATATCAGGGGTAGTCAGTCGGACAACGGTCCACGTTTCATGAGATCAACACGAGTGTAGTCGGCGGACGGCCGCGGCGCGGAGCTGCGAAAGGGGCTGAAGCCGCGCGGTTATTTAAATGAGAGCTCCCTAGCCACCCGTCAATAAAACATTAAACACGTAACAAGTTTATGCGCAGCGACAACCCTAGCGGATTCCGCCACTTCGTTAATCCGGGGCGGGGGCAGCCCTAAATTAGGGTCGAGACAAGCCGTAATCCCCCGCTCGGCGCGACGGGGGATTTATATTGTTATTGCTCCGCGTCCGGAATTATACGAGGGTTGAGGGACTAATGAAAGGGGAAATTTAATTCCTAATGATTCTCGTCTTAGTCCGTAACGAGGAAACTCGAAAAAGGGCTGCGCTGCGACCCGCGCACTTTTTATGATTAATCGTTTTAATCGAACCGATGATTATTCGATCAGATTGCCTTTGTTTGTTCACTGGTGTTTAGTGTGTTTGTTTTTATTGTGAACGATGCGGAGTCGACGTGTTTGTGGAGTCAGAAGTTAACGACCAAATTGGATTACAAATTTATTCATGAAACATTTTCGATGCTGGTACACGGCGTCGGCAGTGAGCGAGCGAAGCATATGTAAATGTGTGATAAGCACGAAGGGGGCTGCCTCACGCGGAGGCTGGCCTATGGCGTGCCTCGGCGACACGGCGACAGGCGCCTCGTGCTGCCGCAACACGACGCCCGCGCGCCCGCAACACGCCGCATGCTCGCCGCATTGTTAAACATGCCGCCAGACAACTGCAGCCGTTACACCACACACACTACATATTATTATCCATGTCCATACAAATATGCATAATCTGCAACTAAATATGCAGTAACGTTAAGAAACGTTGTGACAAGTCTATCTAAACTCAAGAGAAAACATGGTCGTAATTATTGAAATATTAAAATCACACGTCATTCCTAAACAGCGAACAGTAGTCCGGTGAGAAACAATGAGTTAAATAAAAATGAGCCGTCAGCCATTAGCAGAATGCGCTGTTACGCTAACTGCAGCCGTAGCGTCCGCCCTTCCTCTCATTACGCCGGCGACTAATTGAGATAAATTATGAAGACGTGCAGCGAGCCGCGAGCTATCGCACCCACCTTACCTGCTAATTACATGCAGCGATTTCAATTACTCGAGTGCTCTAGCGTGTTTTTTGCTCAACAACAAACATGCTTGGTTTGTTTTTATTAAGTTTAGCCGCTATTGAACATCGTCCGAGGCGATTAAATCACAATTAACACACATAATAGCGTGTTGTAAAGATGTTATAGCATGATGGATGCAATTAGATTTTAGTGGTTATAGGGTGTCGTAAAATTTAAAGAAACGAATGCAATAAATAAGTGTGGTGGTGTGTGTTGTGCTGCGTCATCGGTAGCGATGTATGCGGGCCACACACGTGGCGGGCGAGGGTGCCTGGGCGACAAAGAGCGCGGTGGGTGATAGTGGCGCGACCGCAACAGAGGCGGTGACCGCAGGCGCGGGCGCGGCGTGCAGGCTGCCTCGTCAGCCTGCGGTCACCACACACTCATCCACTGTTTACGACACGTGCGGCTAACTTCCAGACCTATGCATGTACTAGCAATAGCACTTAGGTACGTAATTATTATTCCATTACCCTTTACTATCTAGATCTACTACAGATTTCATAAAAAATCTTTTATACGCGATAATTGCTACAGAGGCAGCCTGTTTGAATTCTGACGCACTTAGTATAACAAAGCACCTCTTTGAAACGAGTCGTCGAATGCAATATCTATTGAATATTTCATTTGAAATATTGAACGTGTGGGAGCGCGAAGCATCGTTATTCGTTACATACGGTTGGCTACATCAACGCGATCTGTTCCAATTCCAAGTGAAACAATGAATCGAATAAAACAATATTATTGAATTAAATCTTTAGTGTTATCAAGATAAAGCGACACCGACCTCAGTTTGGAATACTGCCAACCCTAAAGTTGTCATAAACAGATTAATATTGGCACTTTGAAAGGAATAAAAAAGTTATTATTTCAGCGTCAGATTCCAAATATCGCTTATAAAGTATGAATATTAAATTGTGTTAACACAATGCAGCGACAGAGCCAGGTATTGTTATGAAGCAAGAGGGAGGGCAAACGGGGGCAGGCGCGATTCGATCAAGCTTGCATAAATCGATGCGATACGGCCGGATCGTGAACAAAGCCGCAAGCCCGCTCCGACACGAGCAATACCCCTACCTACCCACCGTACCCACGGTACACACATCCACCGAGCGCTCAGCGATCGTCACACAAACGATATTATGAAAAGAATTCCGATATACTTTTTGCTCTTGCACGAGTAGGTGGATTATTACCTTCACAGACCAACTTACAACAGGTAGCTAAATATTGTTATTTTAGGAATTCAATAAACGAACGTAAGTTGTTAGCTGTTTATACAGGGTGAAATTGAACACATGCGACAAATCGAAATGGGAGATTATACTCATCATTATGAACAACTTTTACTATGGGACCAAACCTGAAATCGCGAAAAAAAAATCAGCTGTTCCCTACATTTTGGCGAGTTATGCGAACATAAATGTAGGGAACAGCTGATTTTTTTTTCGCGATTTCAGGTTTGGTACCATAGTAAAAGTTGTTCATAATGACGAGTACAATCTCTCATTTCGATTTGCCGCATGTGTTCAATTTCACCCTGTATAAATTGAAGATTTTTTTTATACCTTTGTAAGAATCGTCGTATTTATTTTGAAAGCTACATTATAAGATTTTCCTCTGAAAGTCTGAACTAACATAAACTACCATGCGAAATACACGTTCCGTCCACGAGTGTTTTACCCGACTAAGTCTTGATTAATTCTGTTGGCAGATTATAAATTCAAGTTAGAGACAGAGGCCCTGACTGCACGACACGACAGATAATCCGCGCGGAATAATGTGGATGCACCGACATAATCTATGTGTTATTCCCTATCAAGCGACGCACAGTGTAAGGGGATTAAGTACAGCGCCTCAGCTCCGAGACATTACCCGGGACTCAAGCAGCAACCGACTGAACAGAAGCCATGTATGGGATTACCCAAGGATCCGCTACCTTGCCAAATATTATAACAATGCTCTCAGAATCGAATTGGATGACATGCGGTGACATCATGTACGATGTGGAGAGGATTTGGGTCGCCTTGTATTACAACCACAGGTTTGGTGTAAATTAAATGTTTATTTATTAAACGATAAAATGCACTTAAATGTACGTTACTTTTAATGAGCTCTATTAGTTATCAACCAATAATTGCGGGCGGAGTGGCCTTTTAAAATCGAAGCCAATTTCCTAGAAGCCGCACAATTTCATCGAAATGTCATGAATAACAAGGCACAATGTTCCGAGGGCAGTCTACCTGCGCCTCTAGCAAGGGGTACAATCCTTAGATCGATATCCATCACGACTACCTAGTAACTGCTCTTTAACCTGTTCTTTATCTGATCGTTTCTTCACAAAGTAGCTGGCTCAAGATATCCAACCTATAAGTAAATATTACTCTCAGTAATTGGAGGATAACTGCTCAAGAATAATTTTGCATTTATCCACAATGTAGTTCCGTATCTGTCTACACTATCTACGAGAAGTGTAATTTGTATTTATAATTGCGAGAAACGTCTCTAGAATAAACAGGAAGATCACGCAGCCGTGTACTGAAATGACTGTAAAGTAGAAAGCAGCATAAATAAATTACATTAAACATTCACTTTAGTAGCGCTAAGTTTTGTTTTTCAATAAACAAGCCACCGTTACTTTAGATAGCCGACGGTGTATAAAATGTAAAAAAGTAAAATAAGAGAGCGAGTACGACTACCGCGCAATCTGTTTCACTTTAGGGCGTCTTAATAATTACAAGTGGCCATTCTTTCCAATTAAGAAAAGTCTCCAGCTATAAATTGCGAGGGCTGTCGCGGGCGCGAAGCGAGCGAGCGCCTGTTACAACGCGCGTAAACATGCCGCTAGGGCTACCACCCACCGACTTAAAAGGAAAATCTCCCATTTTTGTTTTAACGGTTTAATAAAGTAGTCGGTCCTCGTCTGTATTTATGTAAGTCATTTATACTCGCTGTTTCTACCTTAATTAAAGGAGCGCACCTTTAAAACGCAACGACCCCAGCATATCGAAGAACAAACGCAAATTTATTCTGACCGGAGTTTTTTTCGGTATCTATTAAATAAAGAAGTCGAGGAGAATGCTAAACAAGGTTGAGCGGCCCTCGCCCTGCGAGTTTTCCACTTGAAGTGGTGTGCGGGTGCGGGGTGCGGGGTCGGCTGGGGTCGGGGTGGCGCAGGGTGTGTTATTCAGAGTGGCTTAGATAAGGTAAGGAGGATGAAGAGGCGAGATGCGCGGCGTAATGAACCGGCTCCGAGCAGTTTTTGTGTGGTTCGGGCGCCCAAATTGAATATTAGGCGCGATTTGAGAGCGAATGAGCGGGTGGCAGAAATAAATCCGCGGTTATTATGTTACTAAAATGAGATTGTGGAAGGGCTCGCTCTGTTAGGCTTACAGCGGCTGCTCAATTTCGCGTCGGTGTAAATTGCTAGTCGTAAACTTTGTTATTCTGCGGGAATTTAAGCACCTTTCTAGGATATAATTTATGTATAACTGGATAATTATACGGTTAGACCGCTAGGTGATAATTGCCGGTACAAAATGGTGACTCTGACACCTTTTATTAAGTTTACAACGGTAAGTAATACCATAATCATACAACCATGCGTCATCAATTTTAGTTTGCGTACCAATTACTTTTTCATTTTATATCCTGACATGGTTTATCATAAAAATAAAATAAAGCTTCAAAACAGAGCGGCATCGAAATGAAAAGTTTCGCTACACTGTAATGTAAACATGGGCCCGATGTATCGGAAAATCAAATATACGGCGCGCGATGTTTGCAAATAAACAACGTGCCTGCAACTGTGTAGCACCTTTCGTGATTCGCAATAAAAACATAGTGTGGACAAACGGGTGCGGCTCGGTCGAGTGTAACCTGACGCCCCCGCAGCCGCGGAGCCGCAGCCAAGACGCGCTCGGTTTATGTAAACTTTATTACGGAGTGCACTTCTCCCTCCCCCCCCCCCTCGACGACTCCCTCGTTTCAAATTGTAAGGCGCGTCCGTGCATTACTCAGCTCGCCGCGTGTTTGCACAGATCGACGGTTCCGTGAGCGGACTGCCAACACAGCCGCGCCGTATCGGGGTCACACTGCAAGATAAACTCTTCACGTGCTGTCGTCGAGTTATAAACTCGCTCACCTCACCCAAGTTTTCCAACAAACTTGTTAAAGTATGCGGTACGAGCTGATGTGCGGTAATGTGATCGCTACGTGACTGATTATGTTTTCCCAGTCAAGTGGAATTAGTGTCTGGGGAGGACGGCTACTGGTCGGGCAGATAAAGTTTATGCCTAGATCATAAGTGGATTACTCTGTGTCTGTATCAACTCCAGCCAAAAATGCCAAGTTATTAATTCGGGATTATTGATGTAGAAAGAAACATCATCCTACCGGAACAGGACATCCTTCGAGAGTCAGTCGCCTGACAATAGACGGCACTAACGATCAGACGTTGTCAAAGGCAAAAGTGAATAATTGTTGTCATTGTCATGAAGTAGGTTAGTGCAACAAAGACAGTGTTACAAGTAGGTGCGGCGTATCGATTCGCATGCATTTCTGGGCGCTCGTCGGCACATCTGTGCGGTGCGCCACTGTTCACCCCCCTCCCCCCACGGTAGCGCGATAGCCGACATTCGCAACACCTCGGGAACGACGCACTCACGACCGAGCTCACTTCACTACAGGGTTGACAACTACTCACATTATTTCCAGTTTTCCTGTTCCAACAATCAATTTTCTCCAAGCCCCGTTTGAAAAGCGACAGCGAATTTAACGCGACTGAAGTGCTGATAGTGATAATACGTTCAAGTTAGAAATAAGTTACTCAAAACAGATTACATCATAGGATAAATTAATGGTCATTTATACGATTACGCTTGTAAATCCCAAATGAGTTTAAGTGTAGGCGAGGTACGGGTTTGGTTCGGACGTTCCCCCTGTAACAGTGACAGTGCCAGGCCCCGAGCCCCTAAGGGGATTGGGGGCAACCCCAAATTCGTGTGCTTTAGCTGCCTAAGTTAATAACGAATGCAAGGATGACGTGACGTGTTTTCCCAGCTATGTTTGTTTAGAAACAGATGGTAAGTAAACAACACGAAAGTACTTCAACCATTGTTTATTCAACCTTTCATTTAATATTTACATAAAGACATTAGCTAATCCATAAATTAATATAGACATGATAAAAAACGAACACGCTGAACCAATTTGAATTTAATTATATATTACTACAGATAAAATGTGAACGACACGTTGTGGCGTGACATCCCTGAGCGGGGTGCGCCACTTGCACCACCCACTTGTTTCAGTCAGGGCCGTGTTATGAAATCAACGTGTTCGAGCGCAACACTACTCTCCGCGTTCACATTCCCAAATGGAAAAGGCACTACGTACATATACGTACCACCTACGTTATAGGTACGTGGTACGCTTGTTGGGGAATTTTTCAAAGCAAAATTGTGCCGTCGGAATTTTAACAACTCGGGCGAAATTGGAAAAAGTTATTCTATACTCACATGTCGCTCCTCCGCTGAACTGATACCTGCAACCAAGTGGGATAAGTTAGCTGGATTATATTACACGTTGAACACAGGAATTGTTAGTAAACCGCAGTGTTAATTGATTACGATTATGTTGTAATTATTACAATGGTTAACAGCTTGAATTGTGGGTTGACTGCGAGATTATGTGAAGCATATTAGCAGTGGCATTCACGTGTACAGAGTCAACAACAATTCTGCGAAAGCCTAATTTCCCTGATTGTTGTGTACGTCAGAACTATGCAGTTAGACCATTCGATTCAGGTAGGACGAGTAAGACGAGAACAGTGAGCTTGTTTAGTAGAGCTCGTCTAATCTCAGAATCAGATCTCTAGATCTACTAGAGATAAGATTTTCCTACTCTATGCCTGACAAACAAATAATATGCAAGATCTGGAAATAGCAGTATTACCGCCTACCACGAACCAGTCGTATGTTTGTTTTATACAGCAACCTGAGTGGGAGGGGGACGTGTGAGTGTAATTGAGGTGGATCCGATGAGGAGCCGGGTAAAGTGGTCGATGAATATTGCAGAGGCTGTCGCCGGCTCGTCACGACACCCCCGCCAGTCCTGACACCTTAATGCTGTTACACACTGTATCAGTTATAGCTACTGTTTACTCATTAAACGACTCACTAATGTAGCGTTCCACGAATGATAAAATAACTATTTTTTTAGTGATAAAGTGTTCCTTTTTTCGAAGAAAAATGAATTAATACTATTAGTAGACTAGTAATTAGTGTCTGGGGAGGACGGCTACTGGTCGGGCAGATAAAGTTTATGCCTAGATCATAAGTGGATTACTCTGTGTCTGTATCAACTCCAGCCAAAAATGTGACACCGACTGACTGATTTTTTAATTTGAACATCGATGGCATCGATACTTTCTTCTCATTCACGAATGACTGGTCGTGATTAACGGATCGGATATCGTCAGATTATAGACTTTCTCTTTTGAATCCACGTATTGGACTACTAATCTAAATCACCCAATAGATAGTATATGAAAATTAAACCATAGTATATATATAGCAACGAAGTCAAAACTGTACATTGAATATTTTCGAAAAAATAAATAAAGTAATTGCTACGAGGTGTGGGAACGAGTCCGATGCCGAAAATATAGTTTTTAGAATTTTTGTCCGTTTATCTGTTCCTCTGGATGTATGTTCCAGATTGTCGCAAAAACAGCAGAATGGATTCGAATGAAATTTGGAACAGATAGTTTATAGGGTTCTTTTAATCCCGGGGGTGATTCTTATTTAATAAAAATAACAAAATTTAACTTAACTAACATTATAGTAAATTCCCGGTAGTACATTCCCGTGGGATATTTCCCGACATCCATGCGGGCGAAGCCGCGGGTAAAAGCTAGTATTAACTAGGTATAGTTATCAATCAAGGCCTAGCCACCAATTTAGTCAGTTAACAGCATTGACAATGGTCTGTCATATGTTGCTAACTCCGAGATAATTGGAAACAATATTACTGGCGAAATTAGCCTCTCCTGTCAATTCCACAGAATATGCTCAGCGTAATACGGTTACGTATGTGGACATATTGTGCTATATGGAAGTGGTATGCATGCAAATTGAATACTAATAAATTATCGGTAGTGTAATCACTAATCAGTGGCACAATACAATAGGTAGCAATAGTAAATCGCCGCCTGCTGTTAACCAGTAGTTAACCTTCCGTATAATTGTAGATCAGACGTTTTAAATTATGATAAGGAACTGGATACATTAACCATATTTATTGAACATTGCCTTAGAATCTTTTGAATACTACATTAAACGAAACATTTGTCTTTTTATATTTCGCCATTGAGCTTTATCAAGTCTTTAATTTTTTTTTTCTTCGTTAGTAAACTTAATTTCTCGCCGGCTGGTCGATACTTCACGTGACCAGAGGGCTGGGTCGTTCTTTGGCCAAAGAATTAGCATTGCCATTCAACGTGGCAATGCTGCCAGTCTTCTGGGCACGTTTCCGGATGACAGCGATACGGACGTGTACTTTGTCGCCTAAATGTCTTTTTGATTTTGTACTTATTAGCATAGTTAATTAGTCATTTAATTTTGTATCTAGTGTAAATAAGTTAGTTGTGTTAAATATTGTAAAAGATATTAGGTAAACCAATATTTTTTTTACACAAATTGTAACGTTGACGTTTATCATGCGTCAAGTAATGAACTTCCATTAGTTTTCGATGACTTCCACTTCACTCTGGTTGGCTGGTGCGAGTCCAGGCCCAGTCATCAGATAAGCACTATGTAGAGTGCCTGTCACTCGCCCCTGGTGGAATTAGCCCGGTCTCGTCAGCACGTATCAATCGTGACTATTCACGGAGCGATAGTGGCGGAGTTAACGACACCGACATTGTGCCCGAAATAGACGCGTTCACGGTTACGGGAGAACTTCCAGTCTATGTTCAAGTTGAAGTTACAAGTTACATTACATATGTTATTGAACTTATTTACTTTAGTGCGAGTTCATGTATTCAATGTGTGGTATACCAGAAATGATGTAATCAATTGAATAATATGTTTGAGTTTTTTTTTAATAATATTGTGAAGCGTTTGTAAACAAAAATATTAATTTTAACTTATTTTAAGTGTCTTATCTCTCACCACCACCACCACTGCTCTCAAAACGGTAAAGGAAAACATCGTGAGGAAACCGGCATGTCTTAGAACTAAAAATTCGAAGACATGTGACATCTAACAATCCGCACTGGGACCGCGTGGTATATTACAGCCTACTCCCTCTCAAAGAGAGGGGGCCTGTGTCCCAGCAGTGGGAATATTATAGGTTGATTATGCATATCTCTCAATAGCTCCAATCGTTTGTATAAATCAAATTGATTGAGTTCACTTTGAAAGTTTTCTTTCAAATTAATGAGCTTAGCAGATCAATCTACTTCTAAAGTAAAACTCATACTTTTCATCAACATCAGAATATGTTGCTACAATTTAATCAAAACAGCAAATCCGTTCGTACATATATAGTTACTGAGTATTGCATACATCAAAGGCATTATCTCCGCTGCCTGATTCGTCTCAAGTTTGTGAGCAATTGCAGCCAATCCTATTGCTATTCACGTGCGCTACATATGTACGTACATATTGCCAGACGCCGTATTAGCACTGCATGTATTGCCACAATTAATTTAAACGCAATAGCCTCAATTATTGGCCGGCTATTCCCCTACATTGCCCGGTTGCGCATGAACGCTTCGTGCACATCGATTCAAAATCAAAACAATGCAATCACGTCATAACAGACAAATTAGAGGTTTTATACGTGTTTTCGAGTTACTTAATATTCATGGAGTCATACAATATTATCGCTCTGACACATCGCAAACGACTAGGGCGGCTACAATTTACTCTAATGCAACATGAATGCAACGCATGGATGTAATTTGGTTAGAGCGCGACTTACGTGTAGGTCCGCGACCGCACACACTCAAGTCAGCCGCAAAATTACGTTACTAATTGACTAAAACACGCGACGCTCACACCAGCAAGGAATAATTAATTGAGCTCTGGCAAGGTGCGGGGCGGGGTGAGGGGCGGGGGGGGCCATCTGCGCGGTAACTCTTACATCAGTACACCGATAATGGCACAAATTAGCCGGGGAAGTGGCAGGCGGCGCTCGGGGGTGGCACTGGTGGCAGGGGGCGCTAAGCCGGAACATCCCGGAGCGCAGATTACCGCTTGCTTTTGTAATTAACCGGAGCGACGGGCGGCTTCCAAATCCATTTCTGTGTTACATTTTCATTTGTGGCGCGCTCGTCCCCGCCGCGCCGGGATTACTCGCGCTACCGTGAAAACGGGAAACGCTCCCCGTTGTTTGATATGAATAATACTCAACTTGATCTCGAATTATAAAGTGCCTATTTGTTTGATGGATATAGCAGACTAACAGGAAAAATGTTTTCCACCAATCTGTTCCACTTCTCTGTTTACATAATCTGTCCAAACACGCGCGTAGATACCTACCTACCAATTCGGAGAATTGACTTATTCATACTCTCAAAGTAATATCGGACGAGCCGTAGCCGTCAGCGATCCGAAAACACGCAAACAGTGAGTTCAAAAAGCCACTCGAAGATTGTAAATATTGAAACAGAAGTGGGATCGGAGACGTCTGCCGCGGAGGGCGGCGGGGCGGCCGCGGGGGAGGGGGGCTCTAATAGTCTCCAGAGGCACACAGCAAACAAGGCGAATACACAAATACGCGACAACCTCTTAAAATATTCATCTTTGTATCGAAACGTTAGTTATACAGTAAGTTAGTCAGGAATCCTTTTTCCTTTTGGACTTTCTGCGGTAGTTTATATGCGTCCCGACCGACGACAAAACAAGTTTCTTAGTTAGAGATCACAAACTTTTTGAACTTACCATTTCCTTTATCATCTGGTCGATGTAAGTCTGGAGGTTTGGCGAGTACTGACAGAGGGTGGTGAGGAACGCCGAGCCCCAGCAGGCCAGCAGGGGGCAGAGCTCCTTGGCCCAGGAGTGGAAGAGGAGGCGCACCATGTGCTGGCAAGTGGGCCGCGTGCATCTGCTGCAGCAGCCGCGGCAGGTCTGGCCTTTGTTGCTGCAACAATAAGAAAAAGAAACATTACAACTAGTTCCCACACAAATCAATTCTAAGACCGAAGTACCCCCTAGTCGTTTAAAGCAGCTAAACATTCACAAATAGCGAATGGACCAAATGAAAGCAAAGCCAAATGGTCCATCCTTGGCCGAAGGTTGAAAACCGCAACTACGGTAGGACACTAATTAAAATCCACAACGTTTAAACAGAATCAACCCTCTGCTTTGTGCCTAAATAAAACGAGATCTCAGGCAACAGCACAATCAAATTATAGTGTATTGTTTTTTAAAACGAGTAATGTATTTTAGTTCAGCGTCAACATTCAAAGTGGATTGATGTGTCACCGCAGAGCTCCGTGCATTTTTAAACCGAAGCCAAGCCAAATTAAAAAGTCCTCCACGGGACCCCTCCGTTCCGCGATATTTTAAATTTTAAATGAGAGCTTCGCCGGCGGCGGCGACTGAGCGAAATTGATTACTCCTTCTCCATTATTCCCCTTTTTCCACTTTTCCTGTTTTCCCGCACTTTCCGTTCCTATCTCGTCTCGTTTAACCTTATTATTCGTATACCCTGTGGATCGGCTCACTTCTCCAACCAAGCGCATTGCTATGTTTTAACAGCTTAACGCTATGCCCATTTCCGTTGTTTACCTCTTATTTTTTACATGCGTCCATGTTACAACTGCGACCATCATGGCGTATTTCGTATCGCTAGCCACTCCCGCTACCGCTATTGCCCCCGCGCGGCTGCCCGCTGTTCGCTTGTGGCTCGTACAGTACGCCCAAGCTTTTTCCGCTCGGACGGGCAGGTTCTTTTTTTAACCGCCGAAAATTAATTGGATTTTCGCCGAGGGTGGAACATATTTTTTATTGGCCGCTCACGGCTGTGATTTATTGTGTGTCAAAAGGTGGCGAGCGCCACTTAGTTGGGAGTGCTTTTTACAAAAGGG
The DNA here is from genome assembly GCA_945859645.1 of Amphipoea oculea. Classification (NCBI taxonomy): domain Eukaryota; kingdom Metazoa; phylum Arthropoda; class Insecta; order Lepidoptera; family Noctuidae; genus Amphipoea; species Amphipoea oculea. The sequence goes on from OX243876.1 coordinate 13,455,746, forward strand.
GATTTTTTAAATTCAAATTATTTTCATTTGGGCATTTACAAGTCTTATGCTCGAATGATTAAAATAAATAGTTTTTGTCTAGCTGGTTCTATAAAATGCGTTTTTGCAGTTACGTAACTAAAAAAGAGCGATGAAGTGTGATTCGAAATGGATGATTAATTGCTTGGCGTCATGATATTACTTACTTATAAAAGAAAAAAATACCTAGCAGATTGTTTAGTAACACAGAAAACTCCAGACATACGAGATCTAAAAAACGAGTATTTATTACCTATGTAGGTTCCTTGCCATGCAGAGATCTCTAAGAAAATGTAAAAGTGTGATTCTACATAAATGTGCACGTGGTGACCTGAAAAGCGGCATGTCCCCGAGCGTTAGACTTCGTGGTGAACCCTCATCCGCCCTGACAAACGACGTACCTATCCTCTCCCTCAAACTAATAAAAACTTTTAGAATCTATCATTAATGTGTGTTTCCACCGCGACGTTTCTCTCCGCATTTTGTGCTGAAATAATTAATTGCGTACTATTAGAAAAACCTTTAGCTGGAAGTAATGATTGCGTTTATGCAGTACATACTCGTATGTAGTTGATTATTTATTAACTACACCATACAAAAAGATATCATTATTATTTTTCCGAAGTCTAAGTATTTCCTAATAAAAAGTCGAGATAAATGAGTAATTCGTGAGGAAAGTTAATAAATAAAGTTTTATACGTTTGTAGTCGTTGGTTGTACATATATTTTTATGTGGCGCGAGTTTTAATTACGTATTCGTCCCTCGCTAGTCGGAGACATACCTGTACAAACATTTCGCTCGAGCTAACTGTTCCCTCGTTACGGTGCGGCGGCGTGATCCCGCAGCTATCGCTATCGAGAGCGCCTCACCCTCACACCGCGCCGCGCCCGACGCGCCCGCTACCCCACAGGCACCCACCCGCCTGTTATGAATGACAATAACGTGGCGTGATACCTCACCAACATTTTTTTTTCCATATTTAGACGTGATTAAATAGCGTCGATACGCTCTCCCCGGGATTAAAACTCGTTCCCCTAACGACTTTTCCATCCGTTTACTTATCTCTGAACGAAGTTTGGTGTTTATAATATCGACCGAATTTAAGTTTGATTAAGATCCCCTTCTATAAGGGGAGATGACAGATTTTTATAATGAATTTTGAGGCTGAAAAGTAATATATTCAGAACGACAACACGATAAGTGATGAGAATAATTCCCACATCGTTGTAACGAGGCACGCGACTAATGATTCAGTAATAAATCCGAACAAAAACCAGTACCCTCAAATTCTTGTAGATAAAGTGGTAAATAGACTATTGTTCTGTATTTTCCCATGGAAAAGTGATGAGAATGAATTTTATGTTTAGCTCAAAGTGCAGTATAAAAGCTGAATTATAAAGATTTGTGTCAGCTAAGTTAAAGAAAAAATTGTCTGGGTGGATAAGAAAGTTACATAAAACCATACAAAAGGTTGTGTTTTCTGTATATGTGCTATATCAGCGTGTTCATACGAGGTCTACGTAATTTCGCGTGTGTCGGTACGTGTGTAGCAAGTAGCAGCAGACGTGAGCTGTCTCCAAAGCTTTTGTCATGAGAAAAATGCTCCGCCGCGTTCGGGTTTTCACGGCACATTTACCACCGCCTATGCTCCGGGGATTATTCTTCATTTATAAATGGATATCGCATGCCAACCGCACAGATTTCCACCCATAAATATTTCGCCAGGTTTAACAAGTTTTTTTTTTATCAAACACTTTTTTTTGCTTTACCACAGTTTATTCAGATAAACTGCGAAAGAAATTGAACACTAGACAGATAGTGTTGAACTTTTGGATCAATAAGATTTCTAGATCGTGACAATTTTCAGTCACGATTTCAGTCATTGCACTTAATTTTTCTGAAATATCTTTTGTAAAGTAGGTTCTCGTGGTTCTTCTCGTGTTTTTAATTTAAACCTAGTCCCAATTTAAATGGCGACTTTATCTGAGTTTCTATTTGAGAATGTTATTTATTTTTCTTTACCTACTATAAATTGCTTTTACATCCTTTTTTAGAGGGGCCCGCGGCTAAATAATTACAGCCGCGCGGTTAAATCTTCAACGTTAGCAACGCTTGCCGAGGTCGGTCCGCGGATGGGTGACCATCCATAACATACCGAAACCCCTCCGTGCCTCGGAAAAGCATGTTTACTTCCGAGGCACGGAGGGGTTGGTCCCGAGTCCCGACTATCATTTGTAGATCTTCTAGACAGTCGTTAAAGATAGTCAGAAGCCCGAAACTCTGACAACCAGTGTTGCCAAGGGTTATCGTCATCGTGTTACCCAGTAACCGGGTTGTGGAGGTCAGATAGGCATGGCAGTCGCTTCATGTATATTACCTACTGGTATTCAGCTGCATCTGGTAAGACTGGAAGCCAACCCCAACATAGTTGGGAAAAGGCTAGGCAGATTGATTTTTATTTAATAGGCACTTCACTTTTTTTTCGTGTGCGGTGTGATTTAGGATTTTTAAATACTACTAGTTTAGGTGTTCACTGGCAATATTTCTCAGCGCGCTAAAAGGTAGGTATTTTCTGGAAAAAAATAAAAACACATGTTTTAGATTTTTATGACGCATCGAGTCGTAATCGTATTAAGGAATGAGATCAACAGCGTAATATTATAAACACATTATTTTAATATGGTTAGCAATTAATAAGTAGCAAGAACATTTAAAAATAATTACTGTTTACACATTATGGGCTTAAAAGGCAATCAACAGGTAAGTGGACGTTAACCTACAATTAGTACGTTTTAATGGTACTCATCAGATGAGAAAATTCCACAAGAGACAAGTTGGGTTAAGTACTTGACATATAGCTAAGAACCCTGATGAACCGCTGCAGCAAACAATATGGGGTGTATATCCCGGTTGTCAGGCGTAGAGCAGGCTATTGTATAGCGTTGTATGTCGTTGATCTTGTTTAGAAGGTACCTACGCCATTTTATTAGATCCTGCTGCCAATTCATAGCCTCGGAAATGGCTTTTGGTGATTTTCTTTTCTTTTATGAATAAAAGACGCGATAAACTATTTTAGCACAAACAAGAAATAACTGCAAGAAGTTAAGAAACTTTCACACAATTTTAAGGAAGTGAAATTATTATGTTTATTATCAATGTATTTTTTGTGTTTACAGAAGGTAGTTAATCGAACAAAGTTTCTACGGACTGCATCGTTATCTTTTAAATAACAAGTCGAAAGCTGCATTTCTTTCGTAGCAATAACTTTTCTTACAGAAACTCAATACAATGTTCCGTTAATAACTTTATTTAATTGTAACGTACGCCAACCCTACCAGTAGTTAAATAATTAAAAGTCAGTTAGTTCGTGGTGTGAGACGCATTAAGGCTGTTACAGACGATGCCAGCCTCCAGCCACCACTGACAAGAACAGATTATAAACTGTAATGGTATCGCATAATTAAATGAACCCCTGCGCTCGTGTAAACCTGCCATAATTAGATTCTGTTCTTATTATAAAAAATATTGTTCAAAGAGTAAGCTAGAACAAAGTCAAAATTAGATTAATGTGTTCTGCGCTTTAGTATAGATTTAGCGTATTTGTTCGGTAAACAAACCACTGACCATAATGAATTCAACGGGTTTCGGTAATACCGTAATATGCAATTAAATTTTTTACCAGGTACTAAAATTAGCTTTAATATATTCATATTCCTGACTGCAATGTTTTAAACATTAAACCAGGAAGTTGTAAGCATGACACGCATGACTGGAACAGAAGGAACTTTAGTCTTATAATGTTAATGCTTCGAGCTGAATTTTACGAGCAATAAAACAATACAAATTCAAAGCTGTAACTACATTCTAATCTTCCAATGGTGGCCATTAACTGCCATTGTAACGGACGTGTCAAGAAAAATAAAGAGGAATATGCCACATCTATTGGCAGTGGAACAGCGCAACAAAATGAACGTCACTTTACACATTGGAACATTACAAGCTCGTAAATTTGCAACATACTAACGTTTCACATGCTAAGTGCCTATGTAAGGACACGAGCATGACATCGAAACGGAATACTTACATATTTATAAACTTCGTTAGACAATGCCTGTTTAGGCGCAATGACTTCTTAATACTTCGGGCTTGTAATTAGTTGTAATGCTATACCGGTCTTATGTCTAAGTAATACATAGGTGCAGTCGGTATAAAAGGGGTAGTTTATCGCAACTGGCGTGGAGGCATAGGGAAGGGACTCACGCACCATTAGGCAGGAAGCCTCGAGGCGGATCGACACGCGACGCCGACACGTGTTACACTTTCAACATAATTGCTTCTAATCACCTATATTATACCCAAACACATGTTATGTACACATTAGGGATATACACCATCTAAATTATGCAGAAAAACAGTCAACTTTCCAAATATCATGTTCAAATATTAAGTTACATGTTTGACATGCGACTTGTATAAAACTTACGTAGACCGGTAGACTGACTCTAATAAACAACGTCTATTCCAAAGCTATATTCCTACAACATGTAACTTTGAATAACTTCGTATTCTCAAAGAAAAGAAAGATAATAATAAGAAAAACTCGTGACACTCGCGGGCCGGATGAGTCGTAAAACTGATTACATAATTTCATTGGAAGCGACGACAGAACGGGCCCTAACTCACTTTTCCGCGTTGAAAAACAAGGAGCTTCGTCTAAGCGACGGGGAAAAGTTAATGCGACTCGCGAAGGACGCGTTGTGCGCCTCACAAGAAACGTCGAGGGCCTGCAATGCAATATTTATCACCCGCCCGCGAACGTGCCTGGGAAAAAATGACAAATTCATGTTTCCTCGACGCCCGACCCCAGCGCGCTTCTCGCCCCGATTTATTCTCCTCGTAATTTTTATCAGAGGGCGCGAGACCCAACGTAAACTAGATAGAAATGTTTTCACGACTCGCTTGTTTATAAAGCCATCGACGGGGAAACAGATACGCTCTATTTGCACGGCTCCAGCGCTCGTGTTTGCACATCTATCTCGAGAGATAATGTTGCATAAATGTTGTACTATGCGTACAACATTTATGCAACATTATCTCTCGATACACTAGTTTATTTCGCGCACTTGCGCAGATTCGGCTTTTCAATCACGGCCTCGGCGGAGTCGATCGTAAATATAAGAATGAGATTCAGTATTGGATTCGTAACGCGTATCTATGACACGAGGTCGCACGTCCCGATCGATCTGCACAAGTTACGTGAATATTGTTTCAATGTGAACATTCGTGTCATGTATAGGTGAGCTTGAGAGGGAGTTTTCGTATCTGTAAGCTATTACCTCTGCGGAGGTTGGGCGCCACCCCTCCGGCGCTGGCGTGGAATAAAATCAGAACGAGAAATGATTTACCCGCCGATAACGCACCGACGACGCTCCGCCGTCTCCCGGTTATTGACGATGAGTTCACGCACATTGCTCAAACACAATGCTGAATCGTTTCGCCACCTTATCTATCATACTCGAATTCTATTACATAACAAAACTCGTCGTATTGTTATTCGGTATACCTAAATAGATTGGACTTATTTATTTTGTACTTAATTTAATCAATTGGTGCATTTATAACATAATTATATTCTAGTCTGCAAAGAAAAGATTTAAAACAAATCATTCAGCAGCATTCAAAACAACAATCCGTTTACCTAAATTAATTGACTAAAGAGAAACATGTAGCGTTTAACAACAGTAAGTAAGTGATTTTAATAGGCAAGCAAACAGTCCCCTATTTGCGAAGTGGGGAAATACTTCACGTTCACAAATCGGCGCTCTCGCGTACGCTCGCAAATCAGACGGAGGCTGGGCGGCCAGTCTCTGGGGAGAGCCCCTTTGATCCCTAGCTGACCCGAAAATAAAAAAGGTACGTAATAAAAAAGGCCCGACATACGGAAGGTGGCGCCGCTTTTTTATTTAAATTAGAGTGTTTTATGAGGGGAGGGCGATATTGCGTTTTGCCAGTGTCTCGAAGGCTGTTCAGTAAGCTATACTCGTACATGTAGGTAAATCCTCACGGTCCGGGGGCGACGAACCTTTCGCAAATACTTGGGACTCTTTAGGGTATTTTCTTCTATCCGGTGGCTGTTTTCCGATCGTAGACGCCGGACGGAGGGTCTTACGGCACGGAGTAGTAATTTACGAGACAAGTGCGTTGACTGGAATACAATGAAACAAAAACTTCTTGCGACAAATAACACGTACAATATGTCACACGCTAATGTGAGACTAATTCATTAATTGGAGCCGCCACACACGCCATGAAAGATGCTCTACTAGTAAACAAAATAGTTGGTGGGTAGCCAAACGTTATGATCTCGATATTAGTGTAGAGAATTTTTGCCGTATCTCAGTTTACGTAGTATTGGGCTAACGTAGCTTGGTGTGGGTGAGGTGCAAGCCGCTCCACAGTGGGCACGTCGTGTGATCGAGTTGGCGCTGCGCCAGCGCGTTCCATCCGCAACACTATCGGCCGCAGACGGACGAGTGACGACTGACTTCCACCACTTTATTTTCGCCCTCATTATCTTTAAAGTGATTTATTTTAGTCGCGGTACATCTATTCACGGTTTTCAAACGCCAAACGTTAACACATACAGAGAATAGGTCGAACTAACGACTTGGCACCCGGCTACAAATAAACCTATTGAAATAATAGACGGCAATGAAATCCTCACGACACTTACTATACCAAAAAAACGGCCATGTGCGAGTTGGACTCGCGCACCGAGGGTTCCGTACAAACCTGTAGGTAATTATAAAAAAAAATATGTGATGTAACTAAAATTTTAAGGTTTTCAGAATTTTTCCTTTAAGTATATGTGCTATAAAACATTGCTTCATGCCAAACTTCAAGATTCGAGTCGGTCGACTGGAAATACGGGTTTGATTCCCTTGCGAGTGTCCAAAATTTGCGGAATTTGCGGCATAAACGGCTGTATCTTTTTCTTGTTTTTTTTTTTCTTGATTGCGTTGGCTTAGAAGTTTGATTTTTTCACAGCTCCAAGGAACAGTAGACCCGAGTATTTGATATAAATTCCAGCTTGATACCTCCACGCGTTCCTGAGAAAAAGGGTCTTGAGAGACAGACAGACAGACGGACGGACGGACGGACAACAAAGTGATCCTATAAGGGTTCCGTTTTTCCTTTCGAGGTAAGGAACCCTAAAAATATAATTAGAGTGTTTTGAAATTAGTTAGAGCCGCAATTTGAGGACAGACACTAATTCATAACGCGAGAGGTGTTGTTAACACCGCGTATGCAAATTGAAGTAAGAGCTAATAATATGTAGTTGTCATTACGCTTGGACACTGTCGGTAGCAATATTCTACGTGTCTCGCCCACGCCAATGACAAATGGCCGCTTGAAAATTATATAAACATGCTAATTCGCGCGGACGTGGCGGGCGTCGGTTTAATAAAATAATTTTCTATATAATAGTAGTAGTTTGTAGCAATTTCATCAATACCTCGTAGTTGGAGCGCCGCCAACTCGTCTTGCGCGGCTTAGATCGTTTAATTAACGACCGTCGAACTTTCGACCTGTTGAAAGCCGTGCTTTTGGAGAATCAACTTACTTTACACGTAAGTACCGCTTGTTCCAAATGAGAATTTTAGTTGAGCTTCTGAACAATAACATTTTACCCACGCCTGCGAGTTAGTTGGCAACGATAATTGGAATATTAACGTTTGTTGTTTCAATAAAGCATGTTTCAGAGAGGTGGATAGCTTCTGTGAAAAACGATTATGTTTGCAGGTGAGTCATCGGATGAGAAGCGTGTAAAATATTACATTTTAACCGAAAAGTGAGATTTATGCACGGCTATTATAATAACACCGACCTTCCCACCGTTTAGTGTGCGTGCAACAAGCGAATAACTAAGCAATGACAGCTCGAAGTCGCGAATGTTTGGACAGATGCCACACTCACACTGGCCGGCCTGGCACACGGGGAGCCGGCAGCTAAACATTCCACGCCACATTTACAACAACCCACTGCTGTACAAACAAGACACGTGTTGTTCAAATCGGTCTCGGGTGAAATATTACCGACGCTGAAGAAATTCATTTCGTTACTCGGAATTTAAAACATAACCTATGTGATTTCGGTGAATTCAGCGATTATGTATTTAATAAAGCCCCGGTAGTTAGCTCGGCGTGTTTGGCAAATTGTGATTATGGTTACATCTTGTACCTACCTACAACATTTAAGATTTTGTTTTGTGCCATGCGTTATCTTGTGTGAGGTTAGGTATTCTGTTATTCATACTATATATATATAGGTATGATTCCGATCTCGGCAGCACGCAGCAGTGCTGCCGCGGCAGTGCGGTCGCAGCACTACTGGTCCTCATACATTTTCTATAGGCTTATATGAGATTACATTCCGAGCACAGCAGCAATGTGGCGCAGCAATGTCGCGCAGCCGAGATCGGAATCATACCTTTACATTGTTACACGCGTTAGGAACTTGCTAAACAAAAATTCAGCACAAATATGCAGGTGATCAAAATACATGCTCCGTTGAAGTAATACGATGAACCCACTCAATTTGAAGCAAGCTCTTATGTTAGGTGTTAAGATGAACCATTAGTGATGTGCCCCACATGTTGTTAGTACTGTTAACAATATGCGAGCAGGCAATGAGTACTCACCCCAATAATGGCATTAAGTTCTGTCATAGTGACCTGTTTCGCGCGCTCCACGGCTGACGCCACCTGCTGCTGGTGCTCTTGCGACAGGAACGGCAGGATCTGGGCTATTATCGCGTTCAACCTTTTCGCTATCTCCGTCTGAAATACAATATACATATTTAGTAAAGTCATCTCAATAATTAATGTTAACAATACCAATATCTATAAACACGACATAAGGTCATCGTGACGAAATTACAATATCATCACGAATGAACACCGATATCACACCCGTTATGAATAATTAATATTGTTTAATATTCACCAATCTACTTTTCTGAATAAAATCAACATTAACATTAATATAAAGTTGACTATAAATGAAACAACGGCCCGCTAGCCGGTGATCGCTGCTTACATACAAATTCACAACCAAAAATATTTCCACATTCCGAAGCAGATTATATTCAATAATAACATTTATAATTAGTTGATAAGCTGAGCGAGAAGCAACAAATAAAATTAACACGATAAACAATACTACAGGCGGGCAGGCGCGGCGCGGCGCGGCTCAGCGCGGTATGAGATGATAAATCGCCGCGTTACCGAGCCCACAGTATTTATTGGCTTTGTTCGTATTTTCCGTTTAAATGCACATTAATTTTATTCGCAGATTCACAGTGAATCGACGACGAATTAACATAATTGAGTGTATTATTATATCGGCCCTTGTCGGCACGTGTAAACAATGAAGTTGTTTCGGCGGTTTATTTTATTTTGTCATCATCGGTCAACCGTACAGTTGTTAAGTGAATTTAACATGATATTATTCCTAACAATCCACATAATATGTGGAATGTTAGGAATAACAATAGGAGTGAAACAACTGTCATACGCCGCTGTGGCAGTTAATTAGTAAGATGATCTACAGTATATGTAGTAATCATTGACATTTACAACTCGCGTGAAATCATGCCGCGCATATGTCTGCCGGAGTGTTAAATTACGATATTGTCTGAACACGACTGATGCTCCATTACCGCCACCGAGCTGCCCACACAACAGAATGCTCATTCCATAATTGCATGGCTACATGCATTTCAGAATTTCAGGACACTTGCCAACTTTCTTATTATCTATCAAAACAACATATTTAATTTTATTTACTGTAAAGTTTGTTTTTCTGGGACGTTGATGAGTTCATTACTCAGTATTTGTCTACGCAGATTTTCTTTAGCTTGTTGACGAGTTTTTATGTCTCATTGAAACTATTATATAGCTAACTAAGAATGCTCTGCAATTAGAGATCGAGCATAGCGATTAACATAATATTTCAATGTAAGATTACTAATTCAAGATTATCACAAGAAGGCGTGTTCCCGCAATTAACCGCAACAAGTCATGCGATGTTTTTTTATTTTGCTTAGAAACTACTATGTGTTATTGTTAGATATAATACGTAGATATATGATAATTGATAACCCGCGGGGTAATTGCGTAGCACACATAGAATGACAATTGATCGCACGACATTTTCTTTCATTTTACAGTTCAGCCAAGTTCATTGCGTTATTTACGTTGTTGAGAACACGATTTTATTAAACCTATGAAGAAATGGATTAGAAATATGTTTCAAAACTCTCGGATTGTGATTGAAATTGTGTTTCGCAATTAGGGTGCAGGATTGCACTAAAACAGTGTTGTTTACTTGCCGCAGGGCTGCCCTCGTCCAACAAGCTTTTGTTCGCGACTCCGCGTGGGATTTGCGCGGCGACACTTGATTATCTATTTCCCAACATTGTACCGAGATGAACAATGCTTTTGCTTTATCCGAGACTCAAACACTAATGTAATGTTATCCCTCTGTTTAATACAATGTTTAAATTTCATTCGGAATTAGTGTAAGTTCAAGTGTATACATACTTTTAGAGGTGACTGTACGTTGTCCTCTTCAACATAATCAGCCTATAATGTTCCCACTGCTGGGACACAGGCCTCCTCTCTGTGAGAGGGAGTGGGCCGTAATCCACCACTCGTCGTTGTCTCTTGGTTATTTGCAATTTGAAAGACGGCTAAGCGAATGTTTTTTATTCAGTAGTCGACGTTTATGATTTTAATTTCAATGAAGTCAAGCCGAACGTCAAAGCTTTACAAAACATTTAACCCGTTGTTGTGTGTTACATTAAGCCGTAGTATTTAACCGTGTAGCGGTGTGCACACGTACGCGAGGCAGCGAGGGCGCGCGCGGCGGACCGCAGCGTTCGCCGCAAATTGTACTTTCATTCCGCCTCGCTAAATGGACTGTTTGTCGCGTCCGAGCTCGCGCGAATTTACTCCACACACCACGCATATTTGTTTTTTGTGCTCACTATTTATGTGTTAACCGATACCTTTTTGTTGAAAGCGCAAAATAAACCTTTTAAAAGCTGAATCATGAGGTACTGCCAGCAAACTATTAATACAAAAAGCTCTCTGCAGAATTTTAATTAAGAACGCTGTTTTTTTTAACACATTGTCTATTATTCGGAATTATTCGTAATGCAAACTGGAACACGAATTATTTTCGCAAATATTGAAATAAGATGTTTATGAGAGCGTAAATAAATAAACTTGACGAATAAATAAGGCCAGCTAGGTATATTATTTTTAGAAGTAAGACAACAACAAGGTTCCTCCATTTACTAGATAAACATCAAACTTCGTGAGTCGTGCAACTATTGAAATATTAGTGCGTACATAATGCAAATTTCCTTTAGCGATGTGCTAATAAACTGACTGATAGACCATCGCTTCACGTATTCAATTTGTGTGTGGATTATAAACAAGTTTGTTTCCTCTTATCAACGGAAGATTAATTAATCGTGAGTTTTTATTAAAATAGAGTTCAAGAAAGTTTACATATTTTATTATTCGTTGTTAGATACGAATGATGTCAGACTTGATTGTTAACTCCCTTGCCATCACGGAACTTGGTTTGATATGATGTAAAACTGCCAAAGAAATATTCACGGACACAAATAAAGGAGTTTTAAACAGACAAGAGTTAACAAAGTAATAAAAACTATTTGTACAGTGATCGATAATAATGATGTTAAATATGATGTTGACATTGCAGACCGCCGCGTGGTGTCGCGCCGCGCCGCACTCGCCCCGCCGCGGCACCGCGCGACCGACCGACGGACGCGCCGAATTACCGCAAATTACATTTTCATTCGCCGCCTCTACCGCCAGGTTATTGTGAAAATTTACTACTAAACTGGAAAATACCGTCTCTAAATTTAACGCTTTTTATGATAAACGACTGGTGCTCCCACAGCGACGAATATTTATTTTTACACTAACGGACCGTGAATTGCAGAGAATTGTAGTGAGAGTTAGTTATATCTTTGCTTCTCAGTGAATTGCACATTCCTCCAGCCGCATAATTCAGATAGCCGCGACTGCGAGCGTCTCCAGACAGTGAGAACTCTATGAATTCATAATTAGCGAGTAATTAATTGTAATTTAAGACCTGTGAAGATTTTTTTAACAACTACGAGTTAATTGTTAACGTGATCATAATAGTGAAATGAGTGTTATATAAATAAAAACTATTCAGGACAGAAGATAGCGGAAGTAATTATTTGAATATATTAATTTATGCAAGGCAATACCCTATTGTTTGTGTAATTAACTAATGAATGATGTAGACAGAGATGAGCTCAGTGGTTGTACTCACTTTAAAACTAAACGCTTTAAAAGCAATCACTATGCAATGTTGAATTTCGTGCGCTCTTCAAATACTTTTGCGAAATTTCTTGTCTAGCATATTGTTCCCATACTTGAACTCCCTCGTAGCGTGAGTTCGACGCATTCCTACGTATCGCTATGTCGAAATTCAATCAGAGAATAGCACCATTGAGCGCAAAATATCGACAAAGGGTTTCAGATTAAAGCAGTTTTTCTTATTGTCGTTACGAAGCGAACAATCCCCGTCCCATCTGCACCTCGTATAACTCTACAACAGTAGCTGCGAGTACGAACGGAGGAATAAAAAGCGGGCGTACAAAAGGGCCACAAAATACGTACTTTTGCGAGCTCTCCACAAAAGATATAGTACGGTTTGTCATTAAGGAGTTCATCCCCGCGCGAGAAATAAAAGAGGAACGTCGGGTTTCGGGGTGAGAGGGCGCCAGCGGGGTGTGAGGCGGGGGAGGGCAGCACGCGAGGCGAGGAGGTGCACTAATGGCTCCGACACTCATCCGCTAATGCCGCGGGTGACTCCTCTTTTTGCACGATTTTCACGTGGTTTAGTCGGTGGAGCTTTTAATCTGCGGCCGCATCTTGCCAACGGTGCTCCATTTGTTTCACTATTATTTATTGCTCCCCCACAAACAACGCTTGAATTTATTCCAAACATCTTTTTAATGAAGAATACGATAGTCAATTAATTAAACGCTCTATCGACGGCTATTATGCAGACTTGACGAGTTTTCGAAATTCGCGATAAAATTTAAAAGCGTTGGGCAATAAGAATCCACCAATTTAAATTAATAAACACATTTAAATGTAAAATCGATTCGTTAATTTCGTCACGAATTGATTTGAGAACTAAAATAAATTTTCTTCTAAATACCACTGACGAGAAATATAGATATTTCTCGTCAGTGGTATGCGAAATGAATCATTAGAGTTAGACGGTGAATTAATATTCAGACGAGAGAGGTATTTAATGATTGTATGACATGCATGAAGAATGCAATACAATATAATTCTCAAGAGGATTTTTGTTTCTCTTTTGTGGAGAATCAAGACAGTAGAGTGGCTGTTTCGAATTCAGGTGCCGTAAAACCATCAGGATTCCTTACGACACAATACAACGGAATATGGCACATGAGTGCACGGTGCACGCCGCGAGCTGTGACCTGAATGCGGGTCGCGGTTCCACGCCACAATTTATTGTCTCCCTTGAATGCTCGTACGCGCACGTTGCGGCTGCGTACATCGTGACCGGGCTAGCCACCACGTGAATACTGACCGATAACATCTACATAATGTCACCAATCTATAATGCCCTATGTAACAGCGTTAAAGGACATAGGCATAAATTATGCGTGTCGTAAGTGGATACCCATGAATAGTGTTTTCACATTAAATTAGCACCTGCTATTAAATTGATAAAAGATTTACAACAAAAGATATTAAATCAAAATTAAGAGGTTAAACGGCATAACCATTTAGTTATAAGTTTCCCGGCGCATCCGGCCGCCTCCCGGGGCGCCTCGACGATGAACTTTTACTGCTTTTACCGCGATTGTGTTCTGCGGAATAAACTGAACGGACGCGGCACTTCCACTGAGGTTTCGGCCTTCATTAATGCCTGCCGACTCTTTTATGAATTATTTATGCACGCTGCGTTCTTCTTATCTTTTGCCTGCGGGCGGCGCTCTCGCCAAGTTTCCACTTTATTAAACAAAACAGTCGCACATCGAGAAGGCACGCTATTGTATTGAAAGCGACGTCGCTCTTATGGCCCGCAATAAATAATTCCTCCGGCGAAATGGCAGTCAAGTCGATAAATGGGCTATTATTTCAGCAGACAGAGGCCAACATTATCATCGATTCGTATCGCATTCGCGGAGCAATAATTGTTTAAACATAGCCTGCCGTGGAACATTAGTGGCTGGCACATCGATAATGCACACTGCCAACCGCTGTCGCCGCTTCTCGTTAGCTTTCTAATTACTCACTGCTGTAATTGTACCCTGTACATTGTGAACTTTTACACGAGTTAGTACAACAACAAATAGGGGGATTAGGGGTAGGATTGCATCTAAATATTTAAACAGGGTTCAATTATCTACGCAGTTGAGTGAAGTGCTCGTGAACGACAATATAATTGGCTTTACTTAAAATAATTGCTACTCGAGCGCCGATACTTATAATAAACAGAATCGTCGGACGGGAAGGCGCGTCATTAATATTCATTATAAACAAATGGATATAATTACTTGGCAAGAACAAGTTGATTGGAGAGCCGTGGAGTGGGTGTGTAGTGGGACACGTCGTTATCTCGGTATCGAGTCGAGCCGAGCCGCGCCGGCTCCGGTGTCACCTCGTAATCAGATTGTAATTGCGCGATCAAGAGCCGGCTACGCTCCACTACACACCACCTGTCAATTTAAACCTTCTTGCTACGATACTAAATAAAAACAACAACAATAATATTCTTGTCGGCCTCATGAATCATGTTCATGATATTATGTTTGGTGCCAGATAAATGCGACTTATCTGATGTATAATACTGTATGTAGTCTGTAGACCTACTTTACGACATTAGATTTTTGTCGACGTTAGACGTTGCGTTAGATATTGTGAAAATCTATGTAAATGATTTGTACACGTAATCGGATCTCCAAATATTTATAAAGTACACAACAAACACGACTAAAATATAGCAGTGCAATCATATAACATTAAATATTTAGAGAGGCGGACAAAGTGGCCTCAAATCCTCAAAATCTCACGGTCAGATTCATTCAAACAGTCCCAGTTATAAATTAAGTAGAATGCAATCGGACCGCGTCCGAGCGACTCTGATTGACAGATTAGCGTCGACATATCACGAGAGTCGCGACACACGGTTTCATAACAGCCGGGGCAGGCAAGCGTGAGCGCTCTGTTGACTCGCATGTTTCTCGCCAAACAAAGAGCCAGCTTCCTAGCTACCCTTGTTTGTTTAGGTCCACGCCAAACGTTTATTGCCCTTTGTGTATCTTACCTCTCGGCAAAGCGTGAAGCCTTTTTGACTCGGCACTTTTTATGAGAGCGCTTATAAACGTGTACGTTACTTGACATTCTAAAAACAACGTTGTCTGATATTTATATTAGTGAAAGAAGCATTGTTGTATAAATGCAATCGCTCGAGGTAAAAGCCATAAACAAACAAACGTGGAGGAGGCACTACATCATAGTTGATTCGCGGCGAGGGAGGTGAAACCGCACAAGCGCTTACGTGATAATAAAGAAACACAAACAAGTTTCTCGACGCACATGAATTGACCAATTTGTAGACGCTAGATAGTTTCACAAGCGGTTTGTGTAGAATAGACGAATCAATCATCGCCGTGCACACTGAGCTTTTTTGTCGACGTAACGAGCGGCGGCGCTGTAATGACTCCGCATTTCCGGCGCCTTATGTGTTCCGCACCTTGTACTGGAACACAATGGCGCTCGCTACACAAATACTAGTGTATTCGGTAGCGCTATAGCAGTGTAATTAGCGCTGTTAATACAGTCCTAATTTATGCAATGTGCAACGGAGCCTCCACTCGCGCCGCGCTCCGTGTCGTGTACACGCGCCGCTAACACCGATTGTCTGAATATTCGTGTTGCCATCAAATTATTTTCGGTTCGACGCGCGCCGATTATTATTTTTAGTTTCGCAACGTTGATTGCAGGCTCGATATCGCAGATTATTAGAACGCTTCATATCAGCTGCTTGTTCTGAATAACAACATTAATACATATCGATAACTTCATCCTAAAACTCGATGGTTATCATTAAAGCTTTATCTGGTCGATATTATCTGGTACGATTTTTTTTATACTCAGCTGTCTTGCTTTTGTTCGGACATGATAACCAGTTATCACGGATTTTGTACTAAAATTGATTGGGCTGATTACAGACGGTTCCACGATAAACTTTATGTATCTGTATTATTTTTTGTGTGATCAGAAAAGTAGGCGATAAAAGTATTAGATAAAGGCTATGTTAAATCGTGATAAACAGCCGATATCAAGAGAGATATTATGCAGGTATCAGTCAGTCTCGGCGAACTAATCGCCTTTATAAAAAGCCATAATTTAGGAGTCGAAGTTATCGGGTGACATCAAATTGAAATAGCGTGGAAATCAAACGAAATGTATATCTAACATTACAAAGTTAGCGATAGAATCTGTCGCAGAGATAGTTGGTTATATCTAACATGGATAACGTTTATCGTAGGTCGTATATAGGTAGGTATGTACAAGTGCAGAACGACGGCGTCCAGTTGCGATGGAAGCTTGCTTATTTACGGAGACCGTTTGCACTGTACTGTTTGCTATCTCGTTGTGCCGACTGCCGAGTCGCCGACTCACTGGCAATTCTTGCTATTGCAGTATTGCCATACGACACGACACGAACACGGCACACAACTCAACAATATTCGTGATCAAAGAACGTAGAACAATGATTCCATGAACAATAAGTACTCGCAAGATTTACCGAATGCTTTTAAGTAGGTACGATGTTCTGTTATCTAGACATGGAATCCGAATCAAAAGAAGCAAGAACAGAGGTCGAAAGATCAGCTATATGGCGGGTTCATGTAAAGTATACGTAATGTTAAATATTTAATATAGTTTGCAAGTATTTGTGCGTAGTCGCAGCGGACAGAGCGAGGGATTGAGTTTGTGAGTTTACACAGGCGGTGTTTACTTGGCGTGTTTACTTGCGAGCCCGATGCTTATTGTGAGCGTGGAGCGTCTGTCGGCCGCGGTCTACGAATACTGTTTAATTTGTTGGATGCGTCAAGTGGCGACTGTTGCCGACTCACAAAGTTCACAAGTAAAATTTCACGCTTCTTGGAAACTAACAACGTTCACAGAATTCCTCCGCTAATGTTTGGAACGTCTTTGTGAAAGTTCTAAACATTGTTCATTAGTCATAGTTAGCCGCTACATAATCGTGTTTCTCATATAATATTAGTATTACAATGTAAACTGGCGGCTGCATGTTTATTTTAATTCAGTAATTTGAATAAACATTCTTATTTTAATGATTACTTGGAAATAAAGCCCACAATAAAATATTTATGATCCGATCCTTAAATATTTTATGGTTTACTGTTGTGCACACGGCATCGAAAGGGTCGCGAGCAAATCGATATTGTGCCGAATCTAAATTACAAAATACCGGAGTAACATTTTTGGCAATTCACCCCGCGATCTAAAAGGATTAACATGTACTTAATTGAGCCAAAACAGTTAAATGAGCGACCATTTATTTACTCGAATTATGTAGGTATTTAATATTCAAATTTGCTAAATATGGAAAGTATTGAGATAAACAATACAGCGTAGTATATTTGAGTGGGTGCGGCTAAAGGGAGCAAGTGCGGGGTCTGCGTGCGGCGCGGCTCGCTCGGCGACCGCAGACCGCAGCGGTGCGGCTCACCGCACCCGCACCCACCCCGCCCGCCCGCGCCTCACCCTCGCGCCGCGCCTGCTTAGCTGGACTTGTCTCTACACTTGATCTCTACGCCTTCGTAAATGGTTAAGGGTTTCACTTAATTATAATATTTGTTGAACTTACATGATGTCACAAGTGTATTCTGTATCGCGACTTAGTTCTTTGACAAAATTAATTGCCTGACCACACTGTTAAGGAAACAACACGTGGTGTGTCATGCAGCCGTCAAGTGCAACTCCTACTTGTTGTACGGTGCTCATAATCAAAACATTGAATTTAATACAAACAAGGTGTTTATTTAAATTAAATTTTGTTAATATAGCCGATTTTATTGCGACAAACTGCACTACATTTATACGATTTCAACAAACAAGGCAAAATACAAATTCAACAATATATTTCATTACTTTTATTTCATAAATAAATTGTTACACCAATTTAACATCAACCAAAATTGTCGGTTGGAATTTATCGGTTGTTTTCAATTTACGTTGCTAACGGTACGTGGTAGTGGTACCTAGCAGGTAAAGTGCTTAGGTAGGTACTGCAGGTACATCTAGGCATACCTACAGACAGAGACTACAAACATGTGGGTGCGGTATAATTCGGTACCGTGTTCTGCTAGGGGTAAACGGTCGATCATTTGCTAATTAACCGTTTGACGTCGTTTAAAAGGTAGTTAACTAACTGTTCTATATTTGCGCATTTGACCTCAGATGGTCTCTTCTCTTTAACGTAGGGTTTACCTACTTTGCTCATTGATGACAAATGATATGATGATGACCTGTGATTTTGTTTTTCGATGATATTTTATTTATGTTTTATTGACTATTTCATCTATTGGAGATACTTACCTACAACTATGATTCTGATAAGTGATAAGATATCAGCTCGGCGTTAGGGGTAGAGTATTCCCGCCTCTACCCTTTTTCACTAACATTATTGATCATTATGTTAAGAGATAAAACAAACTACACAAATCAATGCAGTTTTATAACTATGTAGGTATACTGAGTAGAAAAGTAATAACATTGTATATAAACTAGTAATAGTTTTGAGAGTTCTCGCGAGTCTAGTCTTCATTGACGATCGCATCCATCAAAGCGTCGCGTCGTCTGATAATGATCTCGCTACTCGACTGGAGAATATTTCACACCATTACAAAACCACGGAACATCGACTGCTGAAGTATCTACTACTGAGCGTTCTACTTTAATGCTACCTGCATTTTATTTACCACTGAAGTACGTAGTCACGATTCGTAAATGTCATCGGATAGCAACGCTGGATTAATAGTGTCATAGATCTTGAAAGCTTAGACTCTTGATAAAGGTGTGCCAATGCTTACAGTTACTGCGCTGTTACACATCGCCCGTCTTAACTCTAACGAAGGCATAATCAGCCTATAACGTTCCCACTGCTAGATCACAGGTCTCCTTTCTGTGAGAGAGAGTGGGTCATAATCCACCACGCGGGCCCTGTGTGGATTGGTAGATGTTCACACATGTCTTAGAATGTTTGGCTCTAGGAAAGGCCGGTTTCCTCGCGATGTTTTCCTTCATCGTTTTGAGGGCAGTGGTGATGAAATTATTTACACAAAGTAAAGCACCTGTCTGGGAGCAAACCCACGATCTACAACTCGTAAGTCGGGGCCGTTACCACTGAGGCACCACCGCTCTCCTGGGTAATAAATTAGCCGATTACTAGGTCATCGATTAGATACATTATGAATAGTGGTTTGACAATAATATCCACCGATAAATATGACAGCTAAACATAATTTCATAATATATTCAGTACACAAATACATTGGAAATATTCAACTGTCCATAATATATTAATATTCATATGAATTGGACATGAATTTCCAGTTAAGCTGTACATTTACGTTACACGAAGGTTAGGGGTTAATAAGTCATTTCGCGCACATTAATTCAAACCGCATTTATATACTTAACTAAATCTTTAATTATTCAGTAGCTATTATGCCGTATAATGTATTATACATATTATCAATGCTAAATACGTTATTAATGGGCTTCTATTCTATTGGACACTGAGTGAGTAATGTTCACCATTATAGACGGTTTCTTATTTATAATTCAACACGTCTCCAGCGCAATTATTACTATACTTTATACTTACTTACTGATATATCCTGGTGTTAAATATTCATAAAAACCTTTATAAAGGGGATCGTTAAGTGTCGTTTGACCAGAGTTGATAATAACAGCGCTCGAGTTCCTTTGATAGCGCCGTAAACTTCAATCTGCGAACCTTTCGAAACGTTTTATCTAGAGAATGTTACACGTAATCACTGTTATGATACGACTATGAGATTCATTCGGTTCATAATTCATTCATAACGTGCAAGATATTATGACGGATTGACAGGGTATTGATAGAATAATAACAGCCGCACAGGTCGATCGATCAGGTTAAGCTACGCTTGCCGCGGTTGGTCTGTGGATGGGTGACCATCTTTACATACCGAGACCCCTCCGTGCCTCGGAAAGCACGTTAAGCCGTTGGTCCCGGCTGTCATTCGTGGATCTTTGACAGTCGTTACGGGTAGTCAGAAGCCCGAAAGTCTGATAACCAGACTTACCAAGGGGTATCGTATTACCCAGTAACTGGGTTGTGGAGGTCAGATAGGCAGTCGCTCCATGTAAAATACTGGTATTCAGCTGCATCCGGTTAGACTGGAAGCCGACCCCAACATAGTTGGGAAAAGGCTAGGCAGATGATATCTGAGCTGTGTTAGCTAGAAAATTACTACCACTTACTACACTAATAGATAGATTGTCTATTATTATTTAAATTAGCATTCAATTATTGTTATGATGACAATAACAGTCCGAATAAACGTGTAATTTCACCGAAATAATTTGTATTTATATTTTATGGTTGAGGATTGTGTTTAGTAGTATCAATTTGGATTTGGAGTATTTTACAATTTGATCAGGGCATCAGTCAGGAACACTAATAAAGTGCACTTAAACACAAATCCAGCAAGTGTATTGTGGGGAGCTGTCAGATCGCGAGGGATCCCGCCGTCAATAGCTGCGAGGGTCGCCACCCCCGTGTTTGTTACCCCTTCGCCTTGTTTGCATTGTTTCACTGTATTTGAATAGAGTACGCGCACCCGCCGCCCTACAACTGTTACCGTTTTCATGATAATGTAAGCGAGATTTAATGATACAATCTATGTGAATAACGCGACGACTGCACGGCCACATTACTCATACACGCACATATGTAAACTATGTAAATTCTCAAAGATTTTATTTTTAGTATGCTAAGTAAAAAGGCCGCCACTTAAAATTCTTACAGCGCTGGGGATGCAGTTTTACGCGTTATTACGTTGAATGGGAAATGAGTGAGTCATAGGCGTGTAGTTTACGAGTCGAATAGAAATCGTCTGTTTTAAGTGAAACTCAAGGAGCGAACAAGGCGTCCATTATTCATGAGGGCCGTTTCACGCCCGACCACCGCCGACCGGGTCCGAGCAGAGCCGAGTGTCGGGTTCCCGCGCAAGGCTCTCGGCACCTCGGCCCCGGCGGCGCGGCGTCCACGCAAACTGTTTCGAAATCAATATCCATGTCTCAATCAGTGCAATTAAGGTGGTCCGTGGAACAGGGGTCGTATTCAGTGTAATTAGTTTGACGCTGTCGTAGCCGCCGGCGAGAGGGGCGATAAATAAACAAGTAGAAATACTTGGCTACGTAGTGGAGTAACGTTAAATGTGCACCCAGTGGAAGCAGTGCTCACTTGCTCACCGCTTGCCGAGCTACGTCTAACTGCTCTGGTATACACAGCCTGTTCTATGTTATCCGATTGTATTGCTTCCTTAATATAATACCTACTTAATCCGAATATTAAAAAACAAAAGTATTGTTTACAAACTGCGATTAGTATGTTTTAGTAAATTGCTGAATAATGATTATAGCATTGTGGGTAATGAGTAAAAAAATACACCGGCATGCGAATCAAGAAGATAACGCGGTCAAGTCTTTACTAATTGTGAGCACTTATTATTATTACGTTGTTTTATTGCGTGGTTTTAGAACGACTATAAAACTGTTTATTAGTCACGAGCGTTCATGGACATGTAACATGAAATAACTCAATATGCTCACGAACACAAGTTTTACGAAACCGGTAATTTTTTGATAAATGGAACGTTATTATAATGGAACACGCTGTACGTGTATGGTATGAGCAAATTTAATAACGCACCGAGGGTGAGTACGCCCTATTTTTTCACATGTTTCGGAATATCACGTCCCTCGGTATTATAGGGGTCGAATTTGAAAACACAATTAGACTTAATACAGAGGTGATTGTTGGCGGGCGAGGGTCGCAAGCGAGGGGTTACGGCAAATCCTTTAATTTGGCTCCCCGATCAAATAATAAAGCGGACGGAGGGGCAGCGAGCGGCGATATCGCGTTTAGTGGTTTTATTGCAAGCGCCATCTGCCGCGCGACGCACCCTGTAGATGGAGAGATAATTTCGCATTTAAAGCGAGGGGGCGACGCGCGACGCTGCGCGCCGAAGCGTTCATTGTGAGTTGTTGCGTTCGTTTAGACAATTCACAGCGCTGTATCCGCCTGTAGATGTACGAGATAGCGCTTCCATTATGCGGGGACCCTTAACGACTACCTGCATGTTGATGTGAACACTCAACGGCTATAATTTGATAAGGCACGCCGCGGCCGCGCGCCTCGAGTTGCATTACGCCTTACTCCTTTACTATTGTTTATACTTTACGTTTTATTATTACACCTTTCATGAATCGGGTAACAGGACGTTGAGTCACGTTAATAGGTGGTTGATTTTGTCATAAAGTATCAACATAACGAGCTCATTGATAGTCGAATTACAGCTTTTGGAATGCACTTAGGCTGACTTAGGCAGACAGAATGTCGATAAGCTGAAATAACCTTAATTAGCCATTGAATCGAAATTGTTTAAAGTATGCATCTATAATATTTTATACCTACCTTACTTTGCATTATACAATCTACTTTACATTATCAACTGACAATCGCATCGAAAGTATTCTAAAGAAATTCTTAAGGTAATGCACAGACGCCAGCACATCAACCTACTACAATCTGTCAAATTTCTTTAATAGATTTTCAACTTTATCACTAAACCATAAGGTTCAAAGTTGATTGGGAAAATGTGACAGTTAGGTGTAGGTTGATGTGCTGGCGTCTGTACATTCAAGTTAGATCCAAAACATATTTGCCTAATTATTACAGCCCCTGCAGGAAGTTTCACTTTCTTCCACTAATTGAGCGCGGAGCGGAGAAAAATTGCCGACGTGGTATTCTTGTTCAATTTCGCAAATGGTTCAACCGACTGTTCTGAATTGATGAGCAAAATTGGGCTGCGTGTTCCATCCTTCACCTTAAGGAATTCGAATCATCAACCTCTGTATATTCCCTCTGTGAGGTGCTTATATCGACAAAACTCTTGTATGATAAGAGCTAGCAGGGCATACAACTCGATGTGTCAGTGTTGATGATCTTGATTTATTCTCCACTAGCAGCGCCCCGCGGTTTCACCCGCGTAAGTTGCGATCCCGTGGGAATATCGGGATAAAAACTACCCTATGTCCTTTCCCGGTACTCAAACTATCTCTATACCAAATTTCATCTAAATCGGTTCAGCGGTTTAAGCGTGAAGAGGTAACAGACAGACACACATTCGCATTTGTAATACTAGCAGCGCCCCGCAGTTTCACCCGCATAAGTTTCGATCCCGTGGGAATACTTGGATAAAAAATGTCCTTTCCCGGGACTCAAACTACCCTAATATACACCAAATTTCATCTAAATCGGTTCAGCGGTTTAAGCGTGAAGAGGTAACAGACAGACACACTTTCGCATTTATAATATTAAGTATGGATCAGTGTGCATAAACTTAAGAAAAATACTGTGTAAAAACTTCTTTGAAGATCACTAAAACCTGTTCAGTCTTTTTTTAATTCTCTCCGAGTGCTTACTTATTCTGGCTTTCGCTTGCCTGTCTACTGTTTCTTGTGCTACCCTAATATTGTCAGTGAAAACTTTTAATTGACCTTCTTTCACTAACTGTCAACTATCTGTATCCTTGCTGTAAGTTTTCTTAAGAAATAAAATAATACCTAGGTCTTTGAAAACAATTTTCAACAATAGGCATAAAGATATTTATAAACCGTCTATCGTTGATATTAAAGTTAAAGACGTACTAATCTTGGTATTACATTAAATAATTTAATACTCGATAATCCGAAAAGTTACCTAATATCCTGATAATACCTATACCTAACGTCGTCGTAAACAAAGAGGGCAAAAGAGACGCGCTGCCATGATATCCACCCCCAGTTATTATAATAAACAGTAGGTAAGCTGATGGGGCACGTGCACTGTTTTTATCAATGAGAGAGATTGCGCGGGTGTGCGGCCACCCTAATGCAAGGGCAAACAATCCTTGGGGCCGCGCATGAATAAATTTGAGCGGTGCGAGCGGTCTGAGCTTCGAGCGATGCGAGCGGTTTGAGCGCATCGTCCTCCCCCAACGGCATGGAATGGATGGAATCGCAATAACCCGGAGATTATTAAATTATACGGACACGAGCTTTCGAAAGTATTGAAATGGATTTTTCGCTAGAATGCTTTGGTGATAAAACGAGTTTTAACTGATTTGACGGATAAATTGTTTTGATGGCATGTGCGTGTAAAGATTGGAAAATAGGTGAAGTAATATTTTTGTTGGGCTTGTGTTGAATTTGAGTCGAGCTTTCAAAGTTTAATTTTTCTTTAATTTTAAAATAGATAAGTAGAAGCTTTTTAGTAAAACCAAAGTAGGTATAGAAATGAGGTACAGTCAATAAAACTTCATATGAGCATATTATGATAACAATCACATAACAACAAACAATGTGAATGTGTAACCAAAATTGAAAACAAAAAACGTAAAAACGTCGTTTATTCAACATATAAAAACAAAAGGCAACTATCAAATCAAAAATTGTAAATCTGTAACTAAAGGGCTTATTGTTGCCGAGCAACGAGTCCACATTGATATATCATAACAAGCGGGCATTGAGCACGGAGCGTGTGTCGGAGGGTGGCAGGCAACTCGAGCCCGAGGGGTGTCGACTGTCGACGCTCGTAAACCTCGACAAAGTATTTTATCGACATCCCGCCGCGCCGCGCAGCGACCCTATTCACTATTGTCTCTCTCCACATTCGTGACACTTCATGAAATCACTCCACCGTATGAATTCGCTCTTCAACTACCCGTTATCTACATTACACGTTACGATTATGACACATACTTATCTACACTCATGAGAGCATTTCCAATACCAGGATCTGTCTGCGTCGTCGGCAGATTCTAACTCATTCTAAGTAAGGAAACCGTTGCCATAATCGGCAGCGTGAAAGTCAGTCCGGGCGTGAATAATAGCTTGAAGCACAGAACAATAAGTCTCCGTGTCGATACTGCCACACAAAGACGAAACAATCAATTCACATCGTAAGTAGGTGTGATTCGGCACGGTCTCACTACGGTCCGGCCCCGCGACTAACAAAAGAAAATCTAAGCAATTAGTCGTCGTCAGAAAGAGCGGAAAACGCGCGTTAGTCGCGGTCACGCCGCGAGTGCGACTCGGTCACGACGCGCGGAAAACGGCGTGTCGATGCGACAAAACCGACCTTATTGACGCGACAATGTCGTATAATGTTCGAGTAAAATGCTTCTCGATGTATTTCAAGACGACCCTGTCTGTATAGACGATGAAGAGTCACAATAAATAAAAAGCTCCATTGCCTGTCCCAGCTTCACTGATTAGAGTTAATTTCAATCTCTTTTTATTAAGTGTTTACCCGAGGCGACCGTCACTCGGACTTCAGAAAAAAAAAAAAACAAATACGTTATAGAATAATAAAAAGGAAAACATTACTTGTTATTCTATTACGCTCGCATGCAATGCAACACATAAAAGCTTAACAAAGTCGACGGGGTGCATTTCTGGTTCTCGCTCGACTGAGCGTGTTTAAGTGCTAATGTAATAATCCATTACAATGAAGCGCGGCAGTGTACGCTAAATAGCGCATTCAAGCATTGAACTAGTGGTGGAGGCCGCCATCTGTCCGCCGCGGCGCAAACAATACGACCCTTCGTAATCACCCCTCGTTTGCTAGTTTGCCAGAACCTAAACAAATATCACTCACCGCCGACGGCTTAACATTTCGAGCTCCACGGATTGGACCTATTGTCCGAGAGTTTATCAAACAAATCATAAACCATGTCAATCTATGATATAAATATACTTTTAATGCCTATATTTTTAATTAATAGTAGTACACAATAATTAAACGCAAACTCATTTTTTATGATAAGTTTTGTCCTTAAAAAGAAAATGAATAAACAACTGTACCATGTACGAGCCAACACCTGTCTTGTTCATTTAAAAATCCACGTGTGAATATTAATTGTGTGAAACGAATGAGTGTTTCTTATTACCCGAGTAGCTTTCCGTGTAGTAAATTGATTGTGATTCCTTTTACAGTACGTGTTAAAATACAGGGTGATATTAATAAAAGCGGGGTTCGAGACACGCTGGCGAGCGTAAAATCAACAGATTAACATGAAGCCCCCCCACGGCACCCTCGCGAGGCACCCCTGTGTGTTCGTACCTATTTGTTACGATAGCTTTTGTTAAGCGAGCACCCAGTGGTCAGGGCTGTCACATCAACTCGGATTAAAATATTCACGCAATAACATTTTGTTTAGCAAAAACAACATGTATAAATTCATTATTTTCGTTGAATTTTCATTGCTTTTGTTTTATCGCGACCAGAAATTAACAGCGTGAAAATTAATTAGGTATTATTATTTTTCAATCAATTCAAACACATGTTTTTTCGGTCACAATAATATTTCAATTAACCAGCGAGCTATTCGAACACATTTCACATAATTAAACACTTTGTTACTTCATTTTCAATCGACGATCAAAGATGTACTCTTCTACCTAACCAATTCTCACGCACCAAAATGAACTTCTTTACTAGAAATGGTACCTACTGTATGTTTATGTAATAATTTTTATATTGTAAGATAATATCTGTATGTTAGGCAGCCCTATCAGCCCCTTTTTGTGAATTCTACTGAGCGTCTAATTCATAGATATAGTTTCTGCGCTTTAGTCACGCGCATTAGGGGAGCCTGCACAACTTTCGGTCCCTTCCCCATAATATTTCGATAATAATGTGTCCTATTGAAATGAAACTCCGTCATAATATTAATTCAACCGCGTGACGGCTGAGATTATTCGACATGCATTATACGGACTACATGTATGTTATTGTTATTAAAGATAGGACAATAACAAAGATAACTACCCAATTAAAATACCAAAGTGGGTGCAAATTAAAAACCGGAATGTCAACAAAGTGGCTTGACCAGGCGGTACGCGCCCACCCCCCCGTGGGGGTGCGCCCGCGGGCTCGCTGTCAAACAACGTTTATCCAACAAACAGGCGCAGCGCAATAACACGTTTTTTTTTTTGCTTTTACAACATTTCCCCGTGCGCCAAGTCGCCCGACCGCGACCGCTGTTGTTAAAATATAGCCATACTTTCCCCTTCATCTTCCTTTTACGTTCCCTTATTTTAAAACATGTTTAACATCTGCTATCAGAAAATGGAAACACTATTTCGTTCACAAATACACATACCTACAGACAGACTTGTTTTAAACAAAACATAATTTAAAGAAGATGAGAGTACATACCTGTTTATGCATTTCCACATTGAGGCCGTACGACATTTCATAGTACTGAAACATAAATAACACGCTTTAGTTTAATCGATTACAATTTATGCGAGTAAATGTAACGACCGAGCAGTGACACGGTACGGTTTTGGCACAGATTAGCTTCCTCAAATTATAGGAGTCGAGTGACTAAACATCCGCACTGGCACAGTTTGGACGTCGGCCAGAAGTGTTTCCGACACATAAAAATTCTCGCGAAAATTTCCTCTCGAGCGTATTAAAATAAATTGCGAGCGATTTGGCAACACTTAATCGTGATTCATATCTGGACGGAGCGAACATGCGGGGATTAAGGCATGCCAAAATATATCTGTTCGTTTGAAATATATATTGTCTGCTCTTGAACTGGCCACTAATACGTTTGCCTACGCACGCTCCTGACAGCTGGGTTGGCGCTGTGATTGATACGACGATGATGTTACAATATCTTATCTAAACATATTTTATTACACGTGCTAAACATCTGAGATGTTCCTTGTGTAGAGAGACAAACTGCCCAGTAATTGAGTAAATAATTCTTTCATACGGACAATTATCTTAATGGGAGGGGTGCATTGGAGCCAATCAAATAGAAATCATGTGACATGCGGGCGGGAACAAAGGAACACATTTATTGATTTCACACGCCATAACAAATGTTACATGTGATAAACATCTCTATTTAGCTGTTAAATTAGCTGTCCCTTTAAATTAAACTAGGTATGTAGTTTTAATATGACATGCGTTTTAAAGCCTGTTGCTTTCGTTTTTATTAACCGACTTTTTGTACGGGTATGAACGTAATTATGTTTGTGCCATCGCATCGCCGCTATTATCATTAACCCCAATCTCTTGTAGTGGTTTAATAAAACATTTCATGGTACCACAGTTTTATTTAGAGTTTCCAAATGTGTGTTTTTGGTTTGAAAACTATAAATTGCTGGTTTATTGACTTGCTTGTTTTTTATATTATTTTGGTGGAAAACACACACAAGACCAAGACTTTTCTTTATATATTTAGATATACAGTTCTTTTTATAGATATACGATTTCTACTCACCATAACATAATGCCTTTGTATTTCAATTTTTTCACTAGCCAGTTTCTCGCATTCTAATTTTAAACTGAAACAAAAGAGAAAACGATTATTTAACAAGGTTCGGCGAATTCTTTTTCGTTTTAATTTTTATAGCTGCACGTTTATTACCGCTACGTCTTCAACAGTTTTGAACAAGATTATGATTGTACGTTTGATCTATTTATTCGTGTTATGATCAGATAGTAAAGTTCCGGCATGCGTTACACACAAGCTTTCTGAGTTGTTGTTATTAATTGTTAGGTACTAAGTATATCAGTTTCCTGACAGCCAGCGATAACCTCCACGAAATAGGTCAAAGCAATGAGATATTAGGGCTCTTTGGTGACTTTTCAACTTATTAAATAGTCAATTGTACTCAGTAAAGTAACACTCGAAGTTCTATTTAAGGAGCGCTTGTAACATTATTAAGATAAGAAATATATAAGCGAACAGCTTGTTTTATAGCTGTTATCGCATGCATAGTGGGTCAGACTGTTATGGTTATAGTTTTTATCGTCGCTTAACTACACTGTTCAATTTCAATTCTAGATTATTACCTACATACTTAACGATCACTGAAAACGTGGCCCGATAAGAGTTTTATAACATAATAACTTTGTAGTAAAGTAGGTAATAGGTAGGTCGGGCGTTGGTGAACATAGATTTACATATTGCTTAACAATCGCTACTTTTACAAGAACTAGCTAAGTTTTGTGTTTACCACGAAATATTTGTGGGTATAGAACTTTTGTCTTGATATAATTTATCGTAGCTACCTTAAAAGTAATTTTACGTTAAATATGAAAAAGACAGTTTATAGGTATATTTTGTATAGTCGAATCTATGTAGGTGGTTTATGGTACTTTGATTTCAATCTTTATTTTTAAATAAACTGTTTTAAGGAGCACATTCACGACTTTTTTTTTCATAAGTACCTAAAGTCATTGCAATGTAACATCATTGTAATAAAGTATTTATTACTTATTAAAATTAGAATGATGCCGTGAGTTTTAACAACTCTCAGCATCATTATAGAAAAAATAAAATATCGTGAATGTGTTCCTTAAAACAGTTTAAAATAAAGACTCAAATCAAATGTTATAAACCGCCCATGGAGATTCGACAATACAAAATACCTATCGAATCGTAATCTGACGTTGACCGTTGACTCTAAAGAATCAATTGGTAACTAAGCCAGAA
Source organism: Amphipoea oculea (assembly GCA_945859645.1). Taxonomy (NCBI): domain Eukaryota; kingdom Metazoa; phylum Arthropoda; class Insecta; order Lepidoptera; family Noctuidae; genus Amphipoea; species Amphipoea oculea. The sequence goes on from OX243876.1 coordinate 13,485,750, forward strand.
AAGAGAAGGAAATGTTAGCAAAAGCAATTGAAAATATATTTAAAGAACAATACTGAGGGATTTAGGATCCATTTGCTCGTTCGCGCTTTTGCTATCAAAACTAAAAATAATTTATTAAGTGTTTAAAGTAGAGCCACTTTGCAGATGTCGTGATTAAATTATTCTGGTGAATTTGTAGGCGTGAATGTGTCTTCTATTAAACAAAATTAATTATTATTTTATTTCTATAGGTACTTTTAGTTACCAGAAACTTGTAAGTTATAGGTAATTTCTTACTACAACTTAACAATTTTACTTATTATTTTGTTTGTAAATTCAGGTGAACAGGTAACCTAAAATATAATTTATTTTTGGAGAAATAAGATACTAGAGAGAGACACAACTATCTATCCAAATAAAAACCTTCCAATTGACCTGCCACCACTTCAATATCGTTAAGTTCGTTTTTACTTTTCCTCTAAACTTTAAACGACTCTTGTAAATAAACCCTATTGTGAGGTTTTTTGTTTCACGACAATGGTTCGTCACAAAAAGCCTGGCAGGGTGCGCAAAGGGCAGGGTAGGCAGGTAAGGGTTGATTCTCCTTGATTCCCGGTGACAGGGGATCCCGGATGATCCCACTTTACGTGTTTTATTTTTGTTGTAGTAAATCCTACAACCCTACTAAGCATCGATTCGCCTGATATCTACTATTTAAACTTCTTTTCTCAAGTACTTATTTTTTTTGTGTATTTTGAATTTAGTCAACCGTTGTTCCAGTTATCAATGTGCTACTAGAATTATTACTTTATCAGGTTTCGTATCGCAGTAAAATAAAACAAAATGGTTCTCTGTTGCTGATACTGGTGGGCTACTATTTTTTATTACTCACTTATATAAATGTTTAATTATAACTTTAATAAAATATGTGAACCTAAAATGAGTAGAGTTAAAACAATACTGACTTGTGATATTGGGCTTGTAGAAAATTGAATTCTTCTTTAATCCTGTCACAGGACTCTCCCACCGTGAACTTGATGGGTTGCCCGGGCTGTGGGGGACCCTGAGAACAAAACAATACAATCAATGACCTGCACAAGTAAACAAAACACCAACCACCAACCGCTACAATAAAGACTTCTTAAAACCTGAACGCATTCTTTAAATTACCATTTACAATCGTTTACTGAACACGCAACGTTCTAAATATTAAGAGCATACGACGTAAGTACGTAACTCATCAATCTCACTCTCGGAACAAAAACATTCCTATCACGAAACAAAAATTACACGCATCCCAAATTACCATAATACAAATTATCCTTTAATGACCATAATTCGGTGTGAGCCTCGATTAATGAAAAAAATAAACAACATCGACCGCACGGCTCTTAACACAAAAATAAAGTAACGCGAACACGCGAGCACGTTATAATAAAGAAAAAAAAAGGTAACTCCATAATAAGAAGCACGAAAATAAAAATAAAGCGAGGGACACAACAACACACGGTCGCCGGGAGGCCGACGGCAAAAAATAAATAACCGCCGCTCGGTGCCGGCGCGAGGAACAAACGGACTTTAAAAATAATAAAAGGAGCGTAAATAAAAGCGTAAAAGGAACTGGCGCGGCGTGTAGACGTTGTAAATGGAGCTGCGGACAATCGGGCTCGGGAAAAATGTGGCCGGGAATTTAGTGAATGTAACCACCGGGGAGACGGGCTTGCGGTCGCGCGCCTCCGCGCCGCCGCCGACGTCTCACGCTCCACGTAATGGGTGATCGCACTTAATAACGTAATAGGTAACATCGTGGATAACCTAACCGCAACGTCTAGGCACTGTTCGCAACATTCTAACTTAATTCCTCCACCGCAATTCGTGCTTATTTACAACACTATAAACCGAGATTGTCTAACAATCTAGCCTAGCACTCTATCGTATCAAAAGTTAATTTAAGCGCCAATCATGTTTCTGTTAATTGCTTTATTGTTTTTATCGAAATGCTTTTAATTAAAAAAGAAAAGATGAAAGCCACACAACCACGAGCACACTGGGAGATGTAAATCGACACAAGCAATTACTTATCCATGTTCATATCGTTGAATCGAAAAACAAAAAGGAGTTTAAAGTTACGAGCTAACACAACGTATGTTTGGAGGCAAAAACAAAACGATATCGACAGTAGCAGTGTGAGAGCACGCTCGCGTGTGGCGAGGCTACACGACGGCACTCGATGCGACGTACCGTCCCTCGCTTCAGAGGCTGCTTCGTTCGACACTTCAACCTTATTGATCTGAATTAGGGCAAAAAGTAATAAAGCTCTTCGGCAAATGTGCTCTCACCTTAATGACACTTGTAGCACGGCCGCTAGAGATGAAGTGCATAAAAAAATATTTTGGATTAAATACTTCTGTAACCAATGATGTATAAAACTATCTGTAACATTTTCGATACATGTTGATAGAAAACATGAATGATTAACCTAAAAGTTGAAAAAAAAAAAAAAACTTTCCTAATCCTCTCAACTGTGGGAAAATCAATCTTTGATTTATAATTATAATAACAATAGAAAAAAAGTTATTGTGTCTCTTTAGTACAGTTGAGCTCCTAAGAATATTTGTTTGCACACATATTCTTATTATTATCGGACCTACCTACCATTAGTTATTCTCTCTGGTTATCGTGTATGCAACAAGAGCCATATCGCTAAACACTCAACAAGTGTGCGCGTGCCTTAACTTGAACCGGATATTATTATCAGCGTCAATAAGTGACGGCGACGTCGTTTTAATTATTTGTTTTATTCGGCGCTATCGGCCGGTCTTATCGCATCGGGTAATTCTGACGCTCTCTCGCTCTCGCTGTCCAACAAACCTGACACCTCGTTATACGTTAAAGTGTTTTATAGCCACGATTAAATCACCATTTATAAAATAACATTATACGACTACGGATTAAATTAAACGCTTTTGTGTAATAAAATTGTATAACATGGCAATCGTTGCTCTGTCTGACCTATCGTAAATTTTGTATTATTTAACGTGCAAATTATTTTAGTGCAATATTGGTAAAATTAAATATTATTCTCGACTCTCGACGCGTTTAACGCAATCGCATTAAAATTACACATGATTAAAAGTAATTGAAAAGTTAAACGCGTTGTTTGGTCTGTTAACTGGCTTTTTAACAGCTTGTTTCCTAATACTGACATGCATCACTGGAATATTACTTAATTTCAATTTGAAACTATTTTTCCGTATCGATTCTTTTTTTCCCACGCTAACAGATTAAATATACCCTTCGATACTAATAGTCGCAACTTCGATCCAACCTTCAAATCGATCACAAAAGAAACGAAAATAATCCTCGGCAATAATAGACTGAGTAAACGTTCCCCTCGACAAAAAAAAGATTCCCATAAATTATCGCCGAAAAGGTCAAATTAAAATACAATGAACAGTTTTTGAGTGGCAGTATTGTGTAGAGGGTCCGGATGAAAGGCCCGCATCCACCGGCCGCTCACAAAAACAAAACTAAACAGAATGCGTTTAAACGGATATAAAAAGAAATACGTGTTCTTATTTCAAATTATTGAATACGTCTGCCCACGTCTACCTGCTGTACGCTCCGGAGTATTTTCTTTTTATTGGATTCGAAATTCGAATTCCGAAACGGCTGAATGAATTCTGCTCGAATACGAAATTGAAATGAGAGTTTTGGTGATTTATATTAACGTCGACGTCCGTCCGTTACGTTACGAGGAAAACTCCGAGAAGTGGATCGATGTCAACTGTTTATTAGTAATATTAGAAGCTCGCCCGCTCGGCTCACAACTCACACAAGTTCAGCGGCTTGGTAAACATCTAAACACCATTCGCACTTACCTACAAACCAAACAAGCATAGACAAATATTTGAACATCAAGATTGGCTTTGTAACGTAACGCCTCAACGTCAAAACCCCGCGAGCTAATTTCTGCTCTATTGTGTTCGTTTTAGAGCCCATAAAAACGAGAGTAACGGAGGCATTTATTACCCTTTGTATTGGGAAAATAAAAAAAAATGTTAGTAAACTAATATGGTAGCGCGGGGATCGGAAAGCTGATTTTATTTTCTCAGAAATCCAACACCGTTTGCCGATGTGAGCGGTGGTGGGCTGGCCGATTGATAATTTTTAAGGTTATTCGGCGAACTCGGTCAATAACAATGATTTTCATAATAGAAGCATAATTAACAAAATAATTTGATTCCTTATTATCAATGTTAAGAACCTAAGACAGGTTCTTTGCCTGTTTAATAAAAAGAATGATCTCATTTCGTTTCCTTCTCCCTTAGAATACAGATTACTGAAGTCTGAATGGATGTGAAAACGTCAACAACAGTGAATTAATATCGCGCTCGGTGGTCTCAAACGTAAGTATGTCAGCCCTCCGTTCCCGCGCAGCGAAATTATGTTTGATGGCATCTTGATTATGACGAAGCATTGTTTGCGTACTCCAAATGCCGTGTTTGTGCAAACTGATATTGCATTATCTATCTACAAATATCAAGTCATTATTTTGGGTGAACATTGACTCAAGGCACTCCACTTATCACGATGATAATCCTGACAAGACATTTCCGTTGATAAACTCATCTCGACGATATTAAAATAATCGTCATTGACACAGATTTATTATTTCTAGAACTCAACTTTATGTGCATGTTTGAAGAAAACTTGGAATGTTTGACGAGACGCCATCTCATTTGTCCGTAGCGGTAATTCTGTCAGTCAAATATTTACAGAGTAGGACGCGACACGGATTTTAAGCAAATAGACAAATAGGCATTTACATTAACACCCGGCCCGTCCCTCGCGTCTCATTCACCACCCCGACACACTCATACAATGACGCTTAGTAACTACAAGAAAAGAACAAGGCGACATAACATAACAAAAAAATACGTTTCGCCTACAGTTCACAGGGAAAAACCAATTTAAAAGCTAGAGAAGATCTGTGATGGTATTTAGGTGGTATGGACATTTGTGCGTGTTAGCTTTGCATTGTAAAATTATTCGGACGACACGTTTTTCCCATAAATATGTCCCTTGTATACTACAAACTTCATACGTCACACGACGTCATAACGTAACTTTTTAAAAGCCACAACCCGACTACTTATCAATGCCAAGGTGTGTATTTCTTTGAAACTGGATGAATGCATCAATTAGGCGACAAGCGTCGCACGACTTCCTGAGTTACAACCAGTACAGGCGGACCCCAAAATTTATGAGCCTTTAGGAGCGGCATTTCTTGTATTTAAAAGGCTTATAAGCAGAGGAGGTCATTACATATTGGTCGTGTTTGTCCATTTATAAAGCGGTTAATGCGCGCGCGTGGGAATGTACCAACTAATAACTGCATTTGAGAGCATTACTTATTATCTCAATAAATACGTACGCCCAAAGCAACAAAAAGGTAATGGTCAGGCAATTAGCTTGGGACTTAATCGTATTTGAAATGAGACTACCTATTTTACTCTTTAGCATTGCTTAATGCCGCTTAATTAGTTTAGGTGTTCATTTATGATTAATGGTTTGTTCTTAATTAATTTAATACAGGTAGGTAATCTATTTGAGGGTTTTCACTTTCACATCCCTTTATTGGCTTTAAGGTGGCTGGGGTAGACTGGATGCGGAAGGCGGAGGACAGGGTGCTGTGGCGCAGTCTGGGAGAGGCCTATGTCCAGAGCAGTGGACTGCGATAGGCTGAGTTGATTGATTGATCCCTTTATTTTGACATTAATATCGAAAGTAATCCTCCAGACTTCCCTGGTTATTAAAATTTGTAGTTCATCAAACATTTCGCCGAACACCTCGTTCGGCGAAATTTATAAAAATAAAAAAAGTGAACTTTACATTCGCCCAATATTTCACCACTCCAGGTGCAAAATGTAGGAGAATTTTAAAATTTTGTTATGTTATGTACAAAACGAAGAATTTTATAAAGCTATCATACAACGAAGTATTTCATGAAACAGTATAAATTACCATTTCTGCTAATGTTTTAATTATTTACTCTCTCTCGCTCTTGGTAATTTTGTCTTTTCGAAATTAGTTTCTATACTTTCTAGCGGTCGGTTGCAAACCGCAGCAACAAAACATTGTGAAAGAATAATAAATAACAAGGGTCGCACAATACTAAGTGAACAGTGTCTCCTAAAAATAACACTAATGTATTCTCGAAATGTGGTTAGTTTTCCGTCGGCTAGCAGCGACAGATGGGTTGCGGCTTGCGGTCGCTTCTCTGAACACCACTTGGCTACCGTTATGCTCTATTACAACGTGATAAAGTTCAGAATCGTTTCACACACGGCTACACACTTCGCCGCGGTTTTGACGGCACATGGTCAGTTTCGTTCATAAAATATAATTTTGAAAATGCTTGCTTGAATGTGCACAAGGTTTTATATTTCAGTTTCCGTTTTATTCTTATTTAAGTAGGTAACCTCAGCACTTACAGGTTGTTACAACCTATTAAAACATGTTTTTCACGGATTGGTGAGTGAAGAAACAATTTAATTATGTATTTATGACTATTAACAGTTATTAACAGCACGTCTATTAATTCTATAGCCAACCTGATAATTAATTATCTTGATATTAGGTGTAAAACATTCAAGATTTAAACATAGTTTAGGTATAAGATGCCCCGTTAGCCTTTAGTTAATAAGTTTTTTATTGAGAAAATGGAGTTGAAATCATGACAATATTATTGAAATCATCTATCTTTATTTACGACATGTCTAATATGAGGAAAACATTAAATTCGAAATGCGACCAATTTCAAGCTGCTATAGATATTTTTTATCGATACTTATTCCATGTCGTACAAAAAATGGGTAAGTACTTCAATGTAGTTCTACACGTTATCAAACATACGTATCAACATAACTGTTGTTTATTCTTAGCAGAAAGCAATTTCGAGAATTGAGTGTCAAAAGGTATAAGCAAGCTTTGTTAATTTCGTCCCCTGATTTCCGAGTATGATAAAATCCTTTGCAGACAATTTCACGGGTAATTGAGCCGCTGACAATGATCGGCAGCCGGTCCGGTGGGGCTCGGAACTGGCAAGTACCTACTCGCAACCTCGCACGCCGCGTCTGTTTGTGCCATTCCACTGTTTAGTACGTTTATAATTTTATTACCACTCAACTTTCTGAATAACTAAACTTGGGTACGTGGTATTAGTGCTGTATTGTAAAATTATATCTCTTAGTTTTGAGCGGATAAGTGAATAATGGTTCAAAAGAAAGTTTTGCTCAGAAAAGACATCAACGCAACGAGCTTCGTAATAGGTATTGTTTTTGTCATAATTGAATGAGCATAACGGTTGGTAATTTTAGCTTTGTGAGGAATTACTATTACCTATCAATTTAATGGTAAGTATTCATCAAAGTGACCCACAGTTACGTATAGCGTGTTCAAGTACAGAAACTTTTTGAAAGCCATTTAGAGTGCAAAAACAAGACCTAATCTAGATAGTTTATCAGTAAGGAGTGATTTGTGTACTAGTGTCGTCGCTTACCGGATGCCTGGCGGCCGCCACGGCAGCGGCGGCGGCGGCGGCGTTCATTGCGCCCGCGCTTGGATACATCCCTGCGTCAAACACACACGCTCATGGTCTGAAAAACACTATAAGTAAAACAGGGCACAGCACACACTCCACTTTGGACACACAATCACACAAGATCCACGCATGTACTCCAAGTCAGTCACACGCGACGATCAGTTGCTGACGAAACTACCGACGCACGTCGTTCTCGCGCGAACGTTGCAAGCGAACTGACTCGAGGGGGGCGCCACCCGCCGCTTCCCCCGGCAGGAGACCGACCCTCGCATGCCGATTGCCGCTGCCATACATATTTCTCCACTCGAATTTTTCGTCGACTATCTTCATGTTTGAGGAATACTTTAGCCGAATCGGAGATATACGCTCTAATAGATACGTATTATCTGGGGATTTTCTGCGAGGGGTGGTGGGTCGGTGTTACGGGTTGGTGGCTCGTTGCGGTTGACTTGCCCTATGTTATTTTGGCAAACAATATTGCATTGCAATTCTGTCTGAGCTAGCCAGGCTTATTCTCTTGATACCTAGTCACGTAGTTAAGTAGGTCAGATGTCAGACTAATAAAGATTTCTGTAGGCACTTATCGCAATGTTACTGTCTACTTCTGCGTAGATATACTTACTTGACACATTAAAATGGAGTCACTAATTGATAATCTTAAATGGATTTTACTTATATAAGTCTTATTTAATTCCATACTGTTGGTAACTACTTAGTTAGCATAGAAATGTTCTTATACCTATGCTAGTTAATTAATACAAATTTGTCAAAAGCTATAATTACTATTTTGTAATTCAAAACAACCATGTCATTCACTTTCATAGATATATGAAAGAAGTTTTTTACATTTCTATGTTCACTTCAATCTTGCAACTTTTGTTCTTAGTAGGTATCCTACTTAGGTAAGAAAGTACCTATTTATATAACATAAAGCTCAAAATGCGTCTAGAACTCGGAATAGAACAACCCTAGGTTACATGCAAGCTAAGAAAACTAAGCCTCTCCAAAGGGCAAGAGACCGAGAGAACAATGGAGAGCTATCCTTGTCAATTAACGATATAATTACCGTTTATCACTGGCAACATTACAGCGAAATGCCTGTGGTCAATAGAATAGATCGCATTATCGTAGCCACGTAGGTACGCGTACATTTGCGGGCATAGATTAAAATATTAATGTGGCTGGTTAATTCGGTAATCCGCAGAGGGGCAGGTAATTGATACAGATAGCGAGTATCGGTCGGCCGGAGCGCCCTAAAGCTGCTACCACACTTTGCGTATTTACGAGCGCGATCGTACCCTCGCATCGTTTACTAGCTTTTAATGTAGCTACCTGAATGTATCAGGCTAAATTGACGCGTCAAACATGAAACAACAAATGCAATCAGATTTAAAAAAAAAATAAGCTCAATTAGATTGATAACGCCCAACCCAGACAATGACGAATGAGCAGCTTAGAGTCTTCTCGGAATATTGATAGGTTATCAATTCGGTTTCCCCTAGTAACAATACTGCTTTATATGCAGGTCCGGCGCACCCTGAGTAGTCACATTACACCCGCTAGAAACATGGAGACTGGTAAATCTTTACTTCTACTACCACATAAGGAACCTACGTGATATTAAAGGCTCCCTCCCTTGCAGACAGACGCGACGCGTCATATTGTTCTACTAGGTTTACATCGCGCCCCTGAAGCAAGCTGATACTGACTGACTAAAGTACTTGGGTACAATGGTACTTAGGTATGACAAGAAGTCAAAATGATATGAAATGTTGGTTAAATTATTCGGTGCTTCACCTATACTATAGGTATTATCATAATACGTAGACAGACGCTACATGTGGCCACTCCTAAGAATGTAATCTGGCATATCAGGGGACAAAATAATATGTAGAACCAAACCAGCACCCTAATTGCGTAAGACACTTTCAATCACAGTCTGAATAACTTTGGGGGATATTGCTAATCCATTGCTGCATATGTTCTGAAAATTTGTCAGCTCAACAACGCAAATAACGCAATGAATGTTGTTGAAGTGTCAAATTGAAAGCCATTGCTACTGTTAGCGTGTTACGCAATACTTACCCCGCAGGCGATTATACTAAAGTATCACAAGACAGTTACTTAGGCATAAAACATTCTTTCCCTGTGTGTTGTCGCCTTAAGAACGATACCGGTAGCTAAGTATCCAGAAGTCGTGTTCAATCTATTTACTAACTTGTATCTTGGTAATTGTAATTTGTAACAGTTCTTATACGAATATACCGGTTGTAAGGTCTGACAAACTTGTTCAATACAAAAAAACTTAAGTAGCTGCAGGTACCCAGCACCCTAATTGCGTAGGTATCACACTATCAATCAAAATCTGAATAATTTTGAAGGATGTTGCTAATCAATCTGTTTAGATAAAATTCAAAGTCCTGACTGACTGATATATCAACGCACAGCTTAAACTGCTGGTCCTAGATATGAAATTTGGAGGGTGTGTTCTTTGTGAACAGTAGGTATCCACTAAGCAAGGGTTTTTCGAAATTTCACCCCAGAGGGTGAATGGGGGGAGGGTGAAATTTCACGCGGACGAAGTCGCGGGCAGAAGCACAGAATATATAACCCACAAAAACATTTCATGTTAAATGTTGCCAAGACGAGACCATGTAGCTCGCACTGTCAAAAAGTAATCAGATCTCATGTAGAGCCAAGCTTCTAACTCTACACGCCCTAACTCTACAAGCCCTAACTTCGCAAACTCTACACCTTTGTCAAAATATAATTATGGCTTGGCCGTTTCGTTACTACAAGAACCATTGTATAACAGTATGAGAGTTTTTCATCTTACACTCATGTGAATGTAGCGAAATGGCCAAGCCATATATTTTGACTAAGGTGTAAAGTTTGCGATGTTAGGCCTTGTAGAGTTAGCGCGTGTAGAGTTAGAAGCTTGGCTCTACATGAGATCTGATTACTTTTTGACAGTGCGAGCTCCATGGTCTCGTCTTGGCAACATTTAACATGAAATGTTTTTGTGGGTTTTCATTTCTTTTTGTAAGTTGCTTATGATATTTATACGAGTGTAGAATCATATCTTGGGAAAACCGAAACAAATCATTCCTTAATTTAAAGGGTAGGGGATGATTTACTAAAAATCCTGAAATACATATCTTATTATTTATAACAAGGACCCCCTATATAAATTTTCAGACCTCTAGCATAAAAATTTACGGAAGTCTCATACAAACTTTCACCCCCTAGTTTAAGGGGTTGGGGGGGTAAAAGTTTCAAGTTTTAAGTTTTTTTTGTTGTTTGTGTACTATTACTAGCTTACATACCGAATTTCAGCTTTCTAGGACTTTAGGAAGAACCTTAGAATATTGATGATCATCAGTGAGTGAATCAGTGACGAAATCGGGGTATTTTAGATATCAATAAAATCTAAAGTATAAGAGCTATGCAATTGAAACTTTATAGGTTTAATAAGTCAACCCGAAAATTTCATTTATCTGGTATAATCCAAACCCAAGTTAAGAAGGTTCAAAAATACGACGAAGCGCTTCGAGAAAGGGTAGGTAGTGCCATTGCGCTTCGCTTGGCTCGTCTTGGCGGGGGCACTCCTGTGCCCCCAGATAGTCAGAAGCTAGTTGCTACATACGTGTAGTCGAAAAAGTCGGTATCATAAATGTAGGTTTTTTTTCCCTTAGCCTGTACTGTCCACTGCTGGGCAAAGGCCTCCCCCATTTTCAATAATAATATATGTCACCTATCTTTAAACAGTCATAAAAAAATATGTCACCACCGAAAAATCGATTAGTTTATAAAAGCACTTACTCGTGCAATATACAGCTTGAATAACACCACAAAGCTACAAAATATTTAGCCATTTTATATTTTTTAACAAAATCCGGATGATCTATATTTATTTTAGATGAAAAAATAAAACAAGGACCTAGCCAAACTGTATTTTCGCTATCAAATGAAATATGCAATGTTTTTCCGGGAAACCAATACTACGAGTAGTTTTGGAACCGATGCCTAAAATTGGGGTATCCGGACGAGGGGTTGTGTAGGCTATTTTTTTAGCATATTATGTATATTAGCCAGAGTTGAAAAGGAAACATTTTAGAGTAATAAGTACAAGGATTTCAAGGTACCCAAAGTGCTAACTACTAAAAAAGAGTACAAGACAGGTACTCTTTTTTGGTAGTTACCCAACTAGCACAAACTGCTGCTTAAGAGCTTTGGAGCTAATCCGATTATTCCCAAAGGCGCCAAGCTCAAGCGCCAGAGCGTGCACTACAGACCTTATGCAGCCGCTTTGGAGCCAAAGGGGCACAACTTTTTGCAATCTATAGTTCCATTAGAACTTCATAATAGTGGCATAAAAGCGCTACATGAGCTATAGCTAATAATTAACACCACACTAAAGCTCTTGTGGCGCTTATTGATTGAATGAATTACAGGTTTAACTGAACGAATAAAGGATCACTGATCATTCACCTTGTCTCTCATTTATTAAATACATCTGTTGTTCCTGAGTCAGACATTACTGAATACAAATAAATAATAAGTGAAGTGTTTTTGAGCTAAATTTTGTATTATATGCAAGTGGCTACAAACGCAGATCAGTTTATCGTGCATATTGTTGATATTATTGGAATATTTTTAACGCGCCTCAATAATTACCTCAGAATATCGTAAAATATGTAAAATATTATTATATAAACATTATAATATCACATACCTACATGATATTGAAATTACATACTTGACTACATTTGTATTTAGTAAGTTGCTGGTTCTATATTTAGTTATATTTTACTACAAATTACGATAAAAACCTATAAATTTCTCAAGTAATGATAAATAATTGTCTTGTAAACATGTCGTCTATGAGAAGCAGCTTTAACTTGCAACTTCAACCTTAATAATTCCTCTCTGCGCGTCAAAGCGCTAAGTTTCACTCTTCTGAAGGTCCAAGTAATACCTGTACCACTAATGCAGTTCAAGTCTTTACAATCACTTTTATTTCGTACTTACTGCAGATATCGAACCACACTAATAGTTATTTGTGTGGAGATCCGTAGAACTCGTTGAAAACCCTAAAATACGATGATAATTTGTAGCTGCTTCTATATTTTTCGCTCTTTCAATTGTTTAACACTTACTATGTCTTACCATGTTTTCAGAATGCCTTTCAAAATAATTCAAACTTATAATGAACAACAAAATAAACAAGAACTTTGCATCTGTCCATCTAAGTGGGAAAAACATGGAGTGTTACACTGGCCGAACAAAAAAGTAAAAAATTATGTAAAATAGAAGATTCGACTCCTGCTGCCAGTATTCACCTGGATCGACGATTTTATTGTAATTTCTCTTGGTGTACCAAGTAGTGAGCGTGGATCTTTAGGCATAGCGTTAGGAGTAATTTGGTTTAAAATTTGAAATAAGTCTTTCAAAGCTACTTGACTACATTTGTGTTTCTGCGCCCTAATTCGTATTTGCTCGCGATAGATCCATTTTCTTTCACATTCGACATACTCTAGTTTATATTCAGTATCGCTGTTCGAGTCCAGTCTAGAAAAAAGAAACAATAAATTACGCAAAGAATTTTAGTTTATTTTTATACTATGCCACACCAAGCTATAACTTACTTTTCCTCTGTAACTGGCCCGTTATCAGTAATTGAGAAAACAAAATCTACGGGACCCTCGCTTGTGTTTGTTGAACTCGAACTTGGCGCATTATTTTTGTTTGTTTCCAATGAATCCCTTAAAGAATAAATTAAATAAATAGAGTTTTATAAATAAATGCTAAATTACTCTCACATAATTGAGTTAAAAAAAACTTACGTATTATTTAATATTTCAATTACAGAATTCTCACACACAGTTGCCTTTTTAATTTCTGCACATTCTGATAAACTCTCCGTACTTTCTTGCGATATCCACCAGTTCTTTGTTTGAACTTCCATGCATTCAGATCCATATTTCTTTTAAACTGACTTAAATATTTTATTATATTCTGATTTCTCCAATAAAAATAGCAGAATTATCCAAATGAGTAGGGAATGTCCATTACTCTCCTGCATCTATTGTGAAGCCTTAATGTCGCTATTAGTAAAACAGTCGATCAAATTCCTACTTAAATCTGCGCAAAAGAACAAATCACTTCTTCAAAGAAACTTTCAGTGGCAGAACAGTGATAAATATATCTTTTATATAGTTCCGTTAAAAATTCTGCAATTAAAGTCTTTATGCAGTTCTGAAGCGTACAGCAGCGGCAATAGAAGCTTTTTAGCAGCTTTAAGCGTTAACATACATGTTTTAACTCTCTTTTAAAGCTATAGACGGCAAATGGGTTGTAAAATTAACTCTTATAAAACCTAGAGTTGCATTTGGTTCAGTTTCTGCTACCCCTAGTGATATTTACAGCTATGAGCAGTTACGGAAGCAATAGTAGAACTTAAAACCACTTTCTGAACCCATAAAGCGCTACTGTACAGCTAAAAGTTGCAAAATAGGCTGCTATTTCCACTAGTGTGCTAGTTGGGTAGCACTTTGTGTTAGCAAGACATAAGTATGTATCATCATCATCCACAGCCCGACTTCACCCACTGCTGGACATACGCCTCTCTTTTCATGTGCCATTGGCGCATTGGCACAGGCACACGGATGAGGCTGCCACAGGGGCCTGGGGATTGCCTCAGGCCCCTGTGCCAGCCTCTTCCGTGTCCTACCTGCGATGGTAACAATGTCGTCCGCCGCTGGAGGAACGGCACTTCCAAAATTAACAGCACAAGTTTGTAGTTTCATACAAAGTAACCTACAAGTCCTACAAATAAATAAGTAACAGTAAACATATTAAATTATGTTTATGGCATTACCAACAATTTTATCGCTATGGCGGCATTGCCACGAAATAATGAAATGGCTCTAAAATTCCGTGCTATACATTCGTGACCAAAATGAGAGTCGTTTAAGGCTTAGCACCCTGTATCGCGTGTAAAGACGGCAATCGGTCATTATTATGTTGACAACCCAGGAATAATTAACAGTAGTAGAAACAGTCGGAGCTTGTTCCTCGATGTGCGGTGAATTTAGCTGATAAACTGTTGTATAACGGTTCTATTGTATTGTTGCAGAGCTAACAGATAGACCGTTCCAATGAAGCGTCAATTTGATGACTTGATGAGTCATTCTGCTTGTACGATGATAGTTTGTAACTACTCATAAATGCAACAATTTCGTGTGCCTCCCATGAGACATTTTCCATGACTGGAATTATAGCACTTCTTAAAAGCAACAACGCATCTTATTACTATAAAAATATACTCTTATATACATATATAAAAACTATAGTCTTATAAAAGATAGAGCTGTATTTATGCAGACCAAGTAGGAATATTAAATTAATGTTCTATTGTTTGTGAAAAGCTGCTCATTATAATGTTCAATCTGTTCATAGAAACAAGTGCCATAAAGTGTATCACCATACTATTAAAAAAGTCGTCTTTTTGAACAAATAAATTATACTTAACTTCGTAGACTTTCAAATAGAACAATAAATAAAGAGCCCTTTTGTGTGTACCCTGAGCCCCAGACTCGTGTATGAATGCGACAGTGTGGCCATGAGTAACATATATCAATAAAAACATATCTGTTAAATAAATTAAGCATTATCTCGAACTGTTCATAAAATACTCATAAAACTTGTTCTCACTTATTTCATCTTCAAGAAGTCTCTATTCTTGACATTGCTGGAAGATATTAGTTATAGAAGTGGCCAACAAAAAATGCAAATTAAATATATAAATTAGCACTAAAAATTATTATAGTACGGCCATTATTCACGGGTACAATGCAGTGCAGAAAAAAATAACCTCTAGACGTTAATTAATCTATCCGAACATACTGAACACTTCACAATGGGATATTGTTGGCATTTATTTTTATAAAAAAGGTTTAATGAATAAAAAGGAGTGTGTATATGTATGTAGGCAAGTGAGCCGTAGTTAGCTATGCTTTATGTTTATTCAACGCATTCCGAGCGGTGCATACGATGCGGTTTTTGTGACGGAGCGCGGCCGGCACGTTAAGTTACATTTTATTCCGCTCGCCATCGCCACCACACACGCTCACAATACAATAATACAGCTTTAGTTTTTATTGCAACACTTCTCAAAGCTGAGATTTTCTTTGTTTACTTATGTAATGTTTGTACTCAATTTGCGTTTGCATTATAACATTAAAATATTACTTTGTATAATTCAAGACGTGTCAGCTTCAGGATGGCGTCAAAAGAATGGTCAATTATCGTGTATTGTCAAATAGCAGTGCATGCAGTTTCACCAGTTCTAAATGTAAAAAAAATCAAATTCAATACTTTTATCATTAATCTCTTGCCTTGTGAAAAGCACACTTACCTTCGAGTAGTTTACAATTTTCACTACCTACACACTCCTGTAGCGATTGCATGAAGATGAAGAAGGAAAAAATGGCTTAGATCATCAACACTTTTTAGTTATTATTTCCTCGCTATTGAGTCAAAAGATGAGTTATTGCGGTCACCGGCTTGGCGTCATTAACCATATGGAAAAAATAAAACAACTTCCACGTAAATCGTTCCTGAGTAATGTGACTTATACCTGCGCCATTATTTACGATGATGTTTATAGTTATTAGTTTATTACCACTTCAATATGACCCTATTGTTAAGAATTTATTCAGATATAAATTGTACATATTTTCGCATCGCCATTAACCCTGACCGAGTGAGTTTCCGGAAGTCCCAATATTTATTCCCGTTTTACCAAAACGAAAAGGTCATTTATTTCTGATGTACAGTCTAGTTAATTTTCCAAATCTAGATGTGAAAATGCATAACGTTGTCCACTGTCAGTTACAGCCCTGAAACTGGGACGAATCTATTTTGTCGCGTTTACGGGTTGAAAATTATTTGGGTAGAGTTAAATAAATGTTGAAAGTGAAGTGGTTTATTTGCACGGACGTGTAGCGGAGTGCATGACATAAAATTGTTTTGGGATATCTTTGTAGTTCTTTTAGGAACTAGGTATTGTCTATTTATTTTGTTTTTATTTCTTTAATATGCTATTTTATATATCATCGTATACTGCACCGGTTGATGTCATCACGTCAACGCCGGCTGTTGCTGAAAACCAGCACTCGGGCTCTCTCTCATAGAGTCGTAGCATTATGCTGAACGATGGCCGTTTTGGGTGGATGTGACGCATATTTTCCCCCAACTTGTTCTTTTTACCGACTTAAAAAAAAGGAGGTTATGTGTTTTTCGCTGCGTCACGTTTGCCGCAAATAAACGTATTTTTTTTTCTTTGGAAATGTGTTACAGAAATCTTTGATGTAAATTTCTTGTCCGTCATGGGTGTTGTATAAAGAAATCAGGCGCGAAAACAATTCCTCCCAGCAAGTGAAGTTAAATCGCCCGCATTCAATCCTGTAAGATTCAAGCGTCACCCTAACTTCGTCCCGAGTACCAGTTAACACGTCATCTGTCAAGTTGGTAGTGAGTAAGTAGTTGGTTGTGGGAGCGAGCTAAGTCACATGTTTTAATTTACCGAGGTGTGGGGTTGCTCCAACTTTGGCGATACTTCTACTTACCAATTATGCGTCATAATTTGAGGGGAGTCTGCTTAAAAAGCTGCCGCGCAGCGCAGATCGATCAATCTTCTAAATTAAGCAAGAAAACCTTGCGTGGATTATCGTTCTTTGCACACCAGGATTTATCGGAGGCTTTCCTTTATATAGATTTTTGTTATTTCCCTCGCTTTTGCGTGACGGAGCGTGTTGTCATAATGGAATTCGTTTACCTGTTTAATTGCACACAGAAATGAGCACCTTTGATAAAATACCTGTGATACAAATACTCACCCGCATCTGCATGAACACTAGAAAATCCCAGCATACTAACTTGGTGAAAGGCATGGAAGGATGATGACTTGATGAGTTAATGCGACATTTCATGTTCACGTGGCAGCGGGTGCTACTACCCGCTACTAGAACGTTGTTGGTAATTTCCGCAGCGCACACGAGCAAAGTAACGAGCCGCGACAAAAAAAAAACGAGCAAACCGCGACGCGAGCTCGTTTTGTTTCGTGCTGGAGTCCCACTGTCGAGCACCCTCGAAAATTTTGCCAAGATTTTTTACGCCCACCGCCGAACTCGTTATTCTTTCATTGCGCTGAAAAAATGGCATTTAACTTTTGAGACAGTCGGGGTCATTACACGATGCAGAGTATCATTAAGTAAATCAAGTGGTTGATGTGAGTGGGTACTATAATATTAAACAGAACTTAAGCATACAGATCGTGCCAATATCGCTCTTTACATGGCAAAGTTAAACAAAACTTGAAACGTTTTTTGATAACTTAGAAACGGTTATAATTAGTGTTTTGTGTGTTGGAAACAAAACGGAGTCTGTAAAACTAAATGGCTAGATTTGACTGAACTCACAAGAGGAGTTAATTAAATAAAAGCCTGTAAGTGTAAGTGTACCGAACCCGGCACGTTTACGAGGCCACAACCCTTAGCAGTTTATTTTTATTTTTCTTATTTGGAATCGGTCGTTTTGTCCGTCGGCGGCCACATGTCGCGTCAACGATGTGAGCTAACAATGGACGAGGCATTTTACGTACACCCATCACTTTACCTACCTGCGCTTTGACTCATTTATCTATTTATCTCTGTTAAAGAAGGTTACCTACATTGTTATATTGCCTGTATTATTTTTTATACCGCTACAATAAGACCATTTCTTTATACAGCTTGTGAGCTTGTTTATTTTTATTATCACAAACACAATCTAAGCTTTTTAAAAACCTATTTTGTTTCTTTAAAAGCTCAGAATACAGAACAAACCAGAAACCACGCTCAATGTTAGTTGCATATCCCGTATTGTGTCCAAAAACAATACGTCAGTCCCCCGCCAGCCCCACTTCCCGCCCGCGTAATGTTGCTAGCCCTGGAGCAATCCCTTGTTAATGGGGTAATCTTATGACAGTAGAGAAAAGGTATTTGCAAAAAAATATATACTGGTATTTGGGAATAGGGTAGTACACTAGCGTTATACACAACTACGCAACTATTATTCACACATTTCATGCAGTTAGGTACTATAAAATCTGATGACTAGAGAGGTGTTCAATGTTAGTTACACCTACTATATACTATAAATAAAACACAGGTTCAATAGGGTAAGTAAAGGTTTTATTACGTTCCGTTTTGCTGGTATTATTATTATATATTATTATTATATTTTTGCTGGTATGTTATTATAATTAAATCTACCTTAGAAGGAATCGCAGTTTTTCCTCAGTCATTTTGAACAACCCTTTATGTCATAAAAATATTGCTCTTCAATGTGCATTGAACAAATTACGCTCCGGCTAGATGGTTTCCAAAACTCATCTAACCGTGCTCTTTGTATGATTTTCATCCAGTCCGATTTTCTCTGTTCGTCAGCAGGGAAACTAAAATGACAAAGGTTCTATAATGGACAAAAATAGTACCCGCAATAAATAAAAAAGTGGGTAAAAATTTCGGCATAATTGGCAACACTCACAAAATGGACGCGTCATTTTCTAAGGCAATCAGATTATTAAAACAAATTCAATAATTAAATAAATATACTTCTACAGTCGCTACTTACAGGTGAAATGTGATCCCATCCTGTTTCTTCGTAATTCCAGCCGCATTTTTACACGTAGGAACAACACAAGACGGCATTATAAAATTAAAATTGATACTCGTCAATACTTCACGACACGCCACGCGCAAACGAGTGACTAATCGCAGGAACGTCATACCACTCTAGTTAAGAGTGGTTTTAGTTGCTTCAGTCTGAAGCGCGTTGGCGGTTTCTGGTTTGTTCTGTATTCTGAGTTTAAAAGTAATGAAAAGATTTGCATCATTTATTTCACTTAAATACGCAGCGAGAGAAATCCATTATGTTGGGGACAGGACTTCCCTCCCTAAAAACAACCGCTTCCGTTCGAGTAGGTAAGGCTGGTAGGGGACTTCTTTTACAAAAACACAATCAAATGATCGATCACATCTGCTAAATTGTGATATCTGAGCGCTTTCTTGGATATTTTTATTTATGCGAAAGCTTAATCCGTTTTAACGTATGATATGTCACAAGAAAGACATAATATCTATCTCCTATTTATTGGTAAAAAAGAACTGCCACGATGTACTCGGAGCGCCGTAACTTGTAATAGACATGGTTATTTATCTCCTAGCGGCGAGATGGAGGCGATACAGGCTCCCGCGCAGGCGGTCGCGATCCGCCGATAATGGATAAATAACAATCAAGCGGTATCGCGCGACATCGCGCCGCCCCCGCGCTACATCGCGTTATCTCCCTACCTGACTCAAACAAAATTTTTACGATCCCATTGCTTTAACGCTGATCGCATCGTGCAAGATAAGCCTTAATTAATTAGGAAGGCCCGCTTAATCGACCCGTTATTTTCTTGTCCATTTAATTTACACACTTGATGACTGTAATAAACACCTACAATCGAGATTGTTTAACCCTAATTCGAAAGTTTTGAGCTTCTATATAAGTATGTTTGGGAACGTTCGTGTAGGTAGTTTGGTAGTAGTCGATAAAAAGAACATAACGCCTACGTATTGTGCGCCTTTATTTTAAATTAGGAATGCCTCTGGGCTCAAAACGTCAATTGGAACGCATTGGAATTTCAGTAATCGTGTCCATGTTTTTATAACATTGTTTCACCAAGACCAAGAGGCAAGCACCTCAAACATTGACTTCGTTACGGGACAACATAAACAACGGTGGATTAATTGGCTAGACAGCGGTCAATGCAAACTTGCGTTATCAGTGCGCGGGCAGGACGCGGCGACACGCGGCGCGGCGCTGCAAGCCGGCCGCAGCGCCCAAACAAACAAAACAAGCTGCATAATTAACCGGCGCGAACAATTAGTTGTATAACCGGCCATTGTGTCGCGTAAAAGCGACTACTTTTTTTAAAAAGCCATTCGGTTTCCCAGAAGGTTCGGATTCTGTCTCGCTCCAAGCTCGGGTTTTTGCTCGGGAATTAATATTTAATGGCTGCAGTTGGAATTGCATGCGATCGGCTCTTTAGATATCTCAGTTTATTTACTTTTGCGTGGTGTGGTGGCGTGAATCATGGTTTTTCAAAATCACACCGACGTAAAAGGGAATCTGATGACTAGATAGCGCACGTCTGGCTGCGCCCGCCTAGGTACGAGTACTTAACAGATACTACAACAAAAGGAGCTTTTGTGAAAACAAGCTTTTGTGCGAACGCAGACAGAAAGGTTAATTGTTGTTAAAACGTAGATACGGCTGTCAACATCGACCCTTGATAACAAGTTGAACACTTTTTTGTAATAATTTGAAGGATTGGCATCGAATAACTGGCTTTATAAATGGCTTCTTATAGATAATAATTGTAGTTTGTCCTTTAGAAACTATCTCCCTTCACAAGCTGTTAGGCTCAATTTGTGGCTTACGTGCATCCCTAGTTATAGAATCATGTCAAGTCATGTCGCCCTCACCTATCGATAATGGCTTAGCCATTGCAAACGTTCCCGACCTCCGAGAGTCTTGACAGTTTCACGGAATCACGTTTAATGCCATTGTCTTTCCAATACTCTCCATTTAATGTCTCGGGTAATCTGATAACACAGTCTGATCTTAACTTTCTCCATGAGATGTAGGGGTACCTACTACAAAAGTATGCTTTATAACCAACAAGCTGAATATAAGCTGACTTTTTGAAGGAGACCTCTCACTCAACGGTCTTGAAATATTTCTATACTACTTAGGTACAAGACCTTCTAAAATCAGAAATATTGTTTTTTCAGTACTTAGGTAGATAACAATTGATTCAGTGTGGATAAAAAAGAAGTAATTAGATACTACTTATTAATAGACAACGCGGCACCCATTTTAACAGCCCAGACTTACGATCAATTGATTAGGTAACGTTAGATTTACTATCACCGTACAAGCACCTACTTGATATTAATATAGGTGCGAACAGCCGCCATAATTAAATACGCTCCACACTCAAGTGTTGATTGACAATAAAATAAAACTCTTTATTACTCATTACACAACGCATGTAAGTACTCGTGGAGTACAGTCACTAACTTAACTAAGTGCTCAATATAGAACTCAAACAACGTTTCGAAAGTGTTGGTACTGTACAAAGTACAACGTTGCAAGTGTTTGTGAATGAAAACTTGCTCATTATTGAAGTTTTGTTGAAAATTACGATGGAAAAGATAATATTAGTGGATGGTTAGTTAGGTACTGCATTTTTAATAGTTATGCGATGTTTATTGATTTTACATAATTTCCCATTTATATTATTGACATTAGACTTTTGTTGCAGAGTGCTGACTGTACACCGACACAGTGTACTCACACATATCTGTTCTATTGCATACGAATAAGAGGATGTAAAAGGTATCAATATCTACTTACTTTTGTTTGCTTTGTTAAGTATTGGTCATTCTCGCATGTTTACGTTACATCAGTGTTCTTTAAATGTAGGTGAAATCAGTGTTGTTTTTTTTATAAGGCAAGTTATTAAGAAAATATTATGAGATTCTTCGCAGCTGTTTTATCGTGTCGATTGTCCATAATATCTGTAATTATTTATTTCGATTGTTGGCCATGGGCAAAAACGACAGTTTAATCAATAAATCCAATTTATCGCCAAGCCTCAATCGCCAAGCTTTTAACCTACGTTTTATATTTAATGAAGAAAAATAAATTGATGCCGTATTTATGTGTCAATGATACAATGAATTATTTATTGAGACAAATACTCATTATAGTCTTTTAGCGTTTATTAATGTCGAATTACGGTTGTCGCATTTTATTTCGAACTCTATTGCTATTTTAATAGAGATAGCGATACCGTGCCGTTGACTGATAATGATATAGAGCTTTGATTTGATCCTCTTCAAAAGAGGGTGAACATTGAACCGTCGTTCAATTAAGTACCCAGTAAAAACGAGGGCAAAAGCTGTCTGTAGCCGTTAAGTTTATGAATACGCCATTAGTGGTTATGTAACTGATACACCATACATTCGCCCAGTTATACGAGCCAAAACTTCTTGGCGACTCATGTCATTGGCATCGCTGGCTCGCCATCTACGCGAATTTAAATCACTGTCAGTCGTCTGCATAATGGTTCCGTATCGTAAAGCCGTCAGTTGCCAACAATGAACGTAAATATCGCACTTACACTGCTCCCCCGCCCCCCGCCCCGACACCCGCGCCGCCCGCGCACTCGTGGACCGCGCAATGATTGACACATCAACTCATTGTGATAACTACCCACATGTACACCGACGGTGACTCGCCACCCGCCAAAATTACGTAGGTATACATCGCCAGTTTGAACCGGATATTATTTAATTACATCGAACGATGATATCAATGGACAGTTATCAAAGCGATCCGACGATATGTGGCTAGTTTAGATAGCCGGAGATTGTTGTGAATGGTTTTGCTATTAATTAAGAGATAAAAGACGTAACCATAACTTAAACGGGTATTAAAATGAGGATGCCTTGTAGCTGGTTGTTCGAAGACGCGTCCCTACCCGTTAACTTCTGTTTATATTTATACCACCAGGGGATATTATTTAAGGTAATAGCCTGTTGATGTAGAGTCCCCTATAATCCGCAATAATTACCCACATATTTTATTTAACTAGTGAAATCGAGATCTATAGGTAAACGACGTTGTTTAGCTAATGTACACGCTGCAAAACACTATGTTTTGTAGTTGCAACACTTGCAACAACTTGTCACATGAAATCAAACATACTTATTACAACTGCAAGTCAAAATTATATGAAAGCCAGTAAAACTTTTAACTTTTGTTGCCTTAAAATACAGCATGCAAAGTAACAACACCTTTATAAAACAAAAAAGCTTTAAATATACTTATAACTGCGTCATGGTGACCTTTGGATACTTATTCCTTTCTCTAATGCTAGGGGTGGATAAAAAAACATTAGTTACCTATCAATTAAAAGAATTATTGACACCTTTAAATAAAAATTAAGGCATTAAATTGTAACCCAAGAAGGAGAAACGATAAAGCTGTTCAAAAACTAGTATAACCTTTATAGAACCAATCACGACCACATTACCTACTTATTTGAAGGAATGTTTTCTCGAATGCTGTATAAAACATGTATCACTGCTTGGGGTATCAACTTACGTGGCGAACCACGTACTTAGTCATCGATCCAGATTCTAGATAGCGTTATACCAACTCGAAAAGAACAGGCAATTACTCAGTTCCAGATAGGAGTTACCGCATTAATCATTTATCTATGCAGCCACGGAACCACTTCACAAGTGGACATTAGCTAGATAGGCAAGTGTTAGTGTCCAAAACATAAAAGAAATAACAGTTACATTACAAGTCTGCAAGGAAGCTTAGGGCTGTCAAATGTCATGGCTACTTTACGCCCGGATGTGCTGAGAAAAATTACTCGAAACCGAACTTTCATCGTCTGAGCTTTAATACGGAATTAAACGAAAGCTGGTGCGGAATTCATAATTTCAGTTTATACAAGGCGAACATTAGCCGAGCTTTTGCCAAGTTCGGTACTATTTATCGTATAAAAGTGCAATGTAGACTTATCTTTGCCCGCTTACTACATGATTTAAACCTTTCACGTAGACAGGTTTTCGTCAGAAAAATCTGGCAGCCCTGTCAGCTGTGGCGGTGTGCAGGTATGTACGTACGTAGTTATTTTTTACACGAAGTGTGGCTCGCCAGCTACCGGACAAGCTCGCCTTATCCGATGGAGGTCGCTTGCCGCGCCTATACCTACTTATGTATGACTGCCTGTCTCAGCCGTCTTATTGTGCTTTTAATGTCGACGCTTTTGTTGCCTGATTTTCTGTATTGATTATTTTTTTGTTGAATACGAATTAGCTTTGTACGGATCTCTTGAATTGATGTTTTGTTTTGGAGAGTATTTTAGGTTTTGCAGCGTGGTTTATTAAATGGGTAGGTTAGGTACGAGGAAGTAGGATAAGTAATAGGATCTGCTCTTTTATTTGTCATTTACCTAATCATTTTCCAAATATTTTGTGAGGCATATTCGTAGGCATGTCCCTGTCAACCCGCGCTCTAGGTGTGTTAGTACCGGTAGCGAGGTCGTCACCTGGTGAGCAAGGCGTTGTGTCGCGACCCGCGCCTGGCCATTAGCGCCGCGCATTCAATAATAATGAACGAGCCGCACCGAAATATCCCCTGTTTACACCCACTCGCTCGCTCCGCACCGACCGACCGCATTTTATTTTTTCGCTGTCGCACATTTCGCCGTCATAGCTATTTCCACTCGAGGCATTATACGCGCGTCCGTGTGTGCGTCAGTCCACGTGGACCGCTTCGTCGTCGGTGAGTAGAACTTGATGAATCCGCGATTGCGATTGGCTGTCGCGCCGAGATCGCTTATTAAGGGCGGGGTTACACGCTTTCCGGCGCCGCAGTTGGCTGGAGTAGTGCGCGGAACGCGCTCCATTGGCCGAGTCGATTTTTATAAGAGCTACAGTCCACGTGGACTCGTTTATCTATTCAGACGCCGGCGGCGCGGTCGCGGGGGGAGGCCGGGGGGTATACGGGCAATCAGTAAAGGCGGGAGGAATACGGCCATATTTATAAGAGCTGCGGGGATGCAATCACGAAGCGGCGCGGGGGCCGGCGGGTGGTCGGGGGGGAGGCGGCGGCCATTTTGAGGGCAGCTCTTTTTATTCGTTTTTCGCGCGGGGTGCGTCGTCGTCGGCGGGAGCGCGCCGTGCGCTAATTGCGGGGGTAATGAGGGCGCTCGACTCGACTCGCTCACTCTATTAAACTCGCTCGGTATCGGCTGCCTTATTGATTTGTCCTTAATCGAGGCGCTGTGGAGTGGCAGCCGCGGCTCGGTGTAATGTAAACAAAGCGGTCGGGTGGCGCGCGGGCGGCGGCGACGTCCGCACAAATTGAATTAGAATGATTACAGCCGGCGACACAGCACCAGTGTTGCCAGATCCAATTTTCAAAAGTCCGTAGGGCTACGCTCAAAAATCCGTAGAAGTCCGTAGATTGCCTCTACAAAAATCCGTAGATCTACGGACATTTTTTAAAGCTAAATAAACTGACTATTTACAGATTGACTGACCTTAAACTTAATTCTTTGACGGTAAAGAAATTGTTAACTAAAAAGAAATTAGCTGGAAAATCTCCAAGACGAAGGAAAAGCAAGAAAAATTGTATTACAAAAATATATTAATAATTAATTAGATTCTCAGTAACATGTGTAATCTTTTTTGAATCATATAATTTTGAATTAAATAATTCAAAATGCTTCCTCTTTGCTTTTACCTCATAGCAAATAGTTTTTATTGCACTTTTTGTATAAAGCAGCCCTTTTATAGATTCTGTGTTAAGTTTTTTTTTCTGGTACAGTTCGCGTCAAATAACTTGGCCGCTCTGAATTAGGCAACAAATCACTGCGCAGTAGTTTAATCATAGGAATAAAACAGCAGAGCGCATGCGCGGTGTTCGGAAAGCCTAGCTTCAGAGCGGCCAAGTTATTTGACGCGAACTGTAGATGGAATCGAAAAAAAATCCGTAGATTTACGAAAAAAGTCCGTATGTCCGTAGACAACATCTAAAGTCCGTAGATCTACGGACAAATCCGTAGGTCTGGCAACGCTGCACAGCACTGACCCAGTCGCCGCGACCCGCTGCCCGCTGCCGCACGCCCTCTGCCCGCGACCACAGCGTGCTAGCGACCAGCGATCTCACTCTACTCTCCAGCTCGTTCAGTAGCTATTCCAACATCGACATACGTACATCCGTCATGTCATGTGTCACCAAAAATAACAAACCATCCGTATCCAGACGAACTTTCTTTTTTTATCTGAAAGTACCTAAGATGAGAATGACCCACCCTACTCTACCTTTTAAAAGTAGAGACGAACTTTTTAAATTAATTTTTCTTCTGAAATGTTTTAAAGTCTGCTAATGACCTGGTAAATTTCTTTATAACTGTAGCTAGCAATTTAATATACCTAGCATTAAAAAGTAATACCTAAGTAAGGATAACAACTATTCTGTAAGTTCATCCTACATTTACGGTGTTCACAAATTGCCTAGTTGACAGTTGTAGGGATGTCGAGAACAGGCATACCTACTCGAATCTAGACATTAAATAACTAATTGAATAAAGGGAAATCTGACTAGATACTTTAAGTAACTGCTACTACCATTACCTAGGTCTGTAAAGTTTGTAATTATACAAACTTTAACATCTTAATTAGCAGCTATAGGTAGGTACCTACTTATTTTCCAGTGTTTGAATTCCGTACTTTCCCAGAAATATTTACTTGCTTTGATAAAATATTTAAGTATATTATCATCTCTAATTTGACACCTTATACTAACAGATAAAATTTCAAGATTTCCCGTTTTGATAAACGCATACCTATACCTACTTTCATTTAGATAGCGTTAGTAATACCTGAAGATATTTCCAAATTAAATAATGTAGGTGCGAATGGTAGTAACGAGTGTAGGGTATTTGATTTATAACATGAATAAATAGGAAATGATAAGCGTTTGGTAATTCGCTCCGGCGTGGCGTGGCGGAGGTGTGACGAATCGGCGCGCAATAATAGCATATTTGTTTACGCGAGCGACATCTGTTACTGATGTTCTGTAACGCGCCCACTTCGAAACGGCCGCGTGGCCTGTTACTAGTCTGTTTGTTTTTCAGTTTTGATTACTGGGGGGTCTAAGTTAAACTGACACAAAGGACGTTTTTAGTTGTAAAAGTATGATTAATGACTTAGCGACAGCTTTAATAACACTTATTGCTGCAAAAGAAGTATTTTCACGGCTCAGTTTCACAATTGGTTTTCGAACTATACAGGATAGTCGTACAAATTCATCGGCTTTTAGCAGCATTGATTCCCCGAAAATCAGCCTATGCCAGACGCCTATTGTCTGTGACATTCCATGCTATCAATTTTAGGATTCAGGTAAAATATTCTAAGAACTGCCTTAACTCTCAAATCTTTTGTATTATTTGTATATCCTCTGATTTGTAATAATTTAAGAAGAATCGTAGGTACTCAAAAAGGTCAAGGATTTTTTATAAAAGTGTAATTTAGATACGGGTTAGCTACTTCGTTTGAGGTATAGATACTTATCGATTTACAAGATATGGTTGCGTATAAAAACTGCGTCAAAATATCTCGAATGTGAGTAGATAAAATAAGCATGTTCGATATGAGCACTCAGATAATATTAAATCATGTTATTATGAGGTAGTAGGTAGGTGTACAGACGATTGTATTGTTTTATGTATATATTGGAAATCGGCTTAGCCGTGTAATTTGACATTGGCATTATCAGTTAGGTATAATTATAATGACCATTAACTTATTACTTACCTTAATCCGTTTTCTTTAACAGAACACAATAAATAATTGCAGTAGGTAGCTATCAGTTACTGGACTAGTATTAATGTCAATAGTGTCATCGTAATCCACAGTACCTACGCGGACGTACTAACAAAACATGCACATGGCCAGTACCACAAGTGATGCGGCCCAGTAATAAGTAACACATGTTGTGAACAGAGCACAGCGCAACTGTGTCAATTGCACATATTGTCCGTCGGACTGTCGCTAAGAAACACTCGCGTATCTACACAGCACTTACACGATCTACACTGTTGTGGTGCTGTTATAACTCTAGTACTTAGCAGAAATTATGTTTCACTGTTAACTGTTAACAACATGTACCTACCTAGTTACTAGTAGGTACTACGTAGGGTACAGCAGCTATTTAAAAGTCACATATGTATAGTACGCTTTATTTGGTTCATAAATGGATTTTAAAATAGGCTCTTTTTATATGACTTCTAGTTCTATAACGCTCTTATAGCCGTTATCGTTAATACAGCTTTTATACAATTCATATGCGACAAAAAATTACCTATTTATTTAAAAATAATTTTAGTTGGTTCGTAGACAGCATGTATCATGATTGTGCGTGTTGTTGTGTGCATAGTAGTTATATTAAAACCACATACGCATTTTTTTTTTGTTTAAATATATTAATTTTATAATAGCTCCTTATAAAAAATCTTGTACGACTTTAAGTTTTATAACGCTCCTATAGACGTGAAAGCTTATACAGAACTTATACAACTCCTATATACAAATAAAATTAACTTAAAAAATATTTCTAGTTAGCAGCAGTTTGAATATTTGACGTCTGCATGTTGTTGTTAAAACAACAAGATATACAACTGAGTAAATCGTGCACATTGTCTGACGGACTAAAGTACCTATTGCTAAGCTAATAAGCTAAGAAACTCATAATATTCATATATCCTTTTTGTAAGTAACTTAGTACCTACTTCTTACCACCATGTGCAAACTAGAGAATGAACAGTGACGCATAACAGTTCCAGTACAGGTGGGGTCGGTAACAGGTGCAATGATATTACATACTTAAACCACATGGCAATTACAATGTCGGTTGCAAAAGATCATAATTTTAATCACACTTGTAAATTATTGACATCTCTGTGTAAAACATTACGGTATAAATATGTGAGTATGCTAGGCAGATGATAGGTTTCATTACAATAGTTAATTAGAGTGTAATATTATGTTACCATAATTCATAGTGCGATGAAAACAATTGGCCGTTCTATCACACTTGTTAACTATTAACGGCGACACCTCTCGGCATCGATCAATTAACGCGTTTTGTTTTGTAATTGGGCAACAATTTGGTTGGTTTTACAACTTCATTATTCTTTAAGTACTTAGGTGGTTTGAGGTAGGGACAGTAAGATAAGTGCTCAGGGTTTGACTCTATTTTAACTAAGTACGTAGGTATACAGGGTCAAATTATAACAAAAAACGATATGATGATTTTTTTTTTAAACACCATCTGCG
This sequence comes from Amphipoea oculea, assembly GCA_945859645.1. NCBI lineage: Eukaryota > Metazoa > Arthropoda > Insecta > Lepidoptera > Noctuidae > Amphipoea > Amphipoea oculea. The sequence goes on from OX243876.1 coordinate 13,515,354, forward strand.
GTTGTTCGCCTCAAAAAAGATATTATCATCATAATTATGGGTACTTCTTTTTTTCGTTTTATCTGTTGTTTAGAAATCGATACCCATCACGCCTGCGGAGTTTTGCTAGTGTATACCTACTTAGTTAAAATAGAGTCAAACCCTAGCCACGTAATTAGTACCTAAGTTACACATTAGTGTCCCAAGCCACTCATCTTCCACATTCAAGACAAGTTAATGGCGCGACTGCGATGCGTAGATTAGCAGTTAACATTTCATTAAATAAACAACAATTTACGAGCACCTATCTACATAGTCGAGAATCCTCGCCGCGGCGACCGACCGGTGCAGTCTAAATTAGGTAAATTGATAGTTACCGCCTTACTAGGTACGACGGTACGCGGCTAACTACAAGCCAAAGGCTACCTATTAATATTCTAAACATTGCGACAGCTGCTCCGGAGTCCGGACCGACGCAGTCACACAATAAGGGTCGTCTAATTACGTTACACCGACGCCCGGCCACGACGAAAAACACTTATTGCTTTACATAATCTTTATTACTTATCAGCACGAACACGAAATGTATAGCGATACGCCTCAGTGGACAGTGAGCCTAACAAGCAGTTTTTGCTACTTAAATTGGTAATAATCGGGTATTATTAATCACCGGACGGGTGATGCGTAATGCGTTAATGTTAGTTTCAGACTTCAGACACAAAAGTTATTGATTAGCTTTGCCTAGTTGCTAAACCACCGTTATAGACCGCCACCTACCAATGTAGGTAACGTATTGTCAAATAACAATGAGGTAGACCTACTCATTAGGAGCAGTCAAGTGTAACAATCCGCTAGGTTCAATAGTGATGTGCAGCTACAATGGAACGCGTCGCGGGAACGATATGAAATTTCATTAACGAGGGTCGGCGCGCCTCTCCACAAGACGGCGGGCAAACAGCGCGCGTGAACCCACGAATAATTCACACGCGAGCCCTACAAATAACACCCCGCCTCACCCCCGGCCCCTCCGGCCGCAAACTGAGTTATTTATCGCCCCCGCCTCTCCCCAGCCGAGGCTGTCGCGGCACAGGAAATACCCGCACGTATTTTTACTGCCGGCTGAAGACCGCGCGATCCCTAGCGAGTAGCGAGCAGCGACATCTCTTGTGGGGTCGCGCGATCGCACTTGACGCGGGCGCCTCTCAAGTCTCAACTATGGACATGTTGCTGAATGAATCACTTACACGTGCAATACACTTTAAACGTATTTACGCGACGCCAGCGGTACCTACCTACTACAGTCTATAACTCTATGATGCCAGATACAGGGTCCCATTAAAATAAATGGACAAATTTTAACACGGCGCTCAGTACGTCTAACCAAAATATCCAAGCAAAAAAAATGCTGAATAAAGTGATTTTATTTTGACCTACAATAATAAATTGCCGGGCACATTAGTGTATTTTCGTTAGCTGATTATTTTTATTGTAAGTATCTAATGCGTTTTTCTTATAGGTATATTTTTTTTACCATCGTCCTTATTTTGGTGGTCTGAATGTTGGTTTGTGGCTTGAGCACTAAGTATAGGTACATATTACGAATAACTACCTACCTGAACGGGAAAAATCTGAATAATTAGGTATGCAAGTCCATTTCATGGTAGCAGTATAATATTGGGTAGGTATTTTGTTAAGTATTTCCTTTTTTCCTAATCATCCCGCATTCCCGCCAGTTAGTTAAAGTAGGTTATTTACTACAATACGTAAACAGGTAACTGACTAACTGCACTAATTAATACCGAACGCAGACTGGCTTCCTATTTTAGCTACATTATCAGTACAACTCAGTACAAGGAAGGAAATCTTTAATATAATTTACAAAACAGTTCGATAAATGACACAATGTGACTCATTGTTTGGTAGTGGAGCTGTAATATCTCAGTATTTGCGGTCTCTATGGGTTGTTTGTGAGTCAATTAGTGGCTTGCGTCGCCCTCGCACCCACCGGATACATGGCTCCAAGTTTTATGGCGAGCTCTAGCTAGGTATGTGGCGGCGCGCGGCGGACGAAACTAACAATGTATAAAACATTTTAGGTAGGTCGCTGTGAGCTTTTGTTTTATTTTCCCAATCGACTCCTGTAGGTAGGTACCTATCGCTGTTCTATCGAATCGAAATCATAAAAAAATAAAAACAAAATCCGTTCGGTACCTCCCAGCTTTGGTCGGCGGTGCGCGGCTCACCCCCTATTTTTTGCGGGTAGGTAACGTGCTCGGTGACACCTCGCGCGGGTCAAGTGCGGGGCGCGCGGCGGCCCCCGGACCGCTAATTCCGAGCGCGTGACCGCACCCCCCCCCCTGGCTCGCCCGCCCGCACCCCCTCTCGCCTAACGCCGTTTTCCCGCCGGATTTGCGTTCATACAGTAAAATAAAAAGGGCGATTTGGCGCCCTCCATCGACGCGGCCCGATTAGCGGCGCCCGGGGAAATTAAAAGTATTTTATTCCAGCATTTATTCCTTTTTTGTTTGTGTTGAGTAATGCGAGTGTGTCGTGCGGTGCCGGGCTCGGTCACCATCGCATCGGGCCGTGTCGGGCCCGCACTCAATCTCGCCTAGTGTTATTATGAATGACGGATGACGTGGTGTCGATAATCATGTTGACTATCAATTCAGGATACCTACATGATTACTTACTCCTCGCCTTACACTCACTCAAGTAAATGGGTTAAAGAGATACCTACTTGGTATCTACGGTATCTACCTGGCAACTGGCATATCCTTTCAGCATGTCTATAAAGGTATAGGTACTTACTTACTATAAGACTAGTGTTTTTGTGTCCCTAATCCCCTTTATCGTTATCTCAGCAGCCTACTTATTTTTGTCTTCCATTGTGACTCGCATAAGTCACAGGGCCATAAATAAAAAAAAAACACTAAAAGAAAAGCATTCACAGCACAGACAACAGTTCTGCAGTTTTTTTTTTCCCGAGGGGGCGGCCGGCCCCAGACTAATAACTTCGTCTATAAATCAAATATTAGCTCAAATAAAGCGGTGAACGCTTTATCAACACAGTGATATCGTTTTCTCTGTAGGTATATAATTTATAAATAAAAAGCTTCCGATGTCGAACGCGTCGTCGTCGGTAGCTATTAGTCGAGGCGTTTGAAGTGTTTCAAGACTTTCAAGAAACTCACTTGACAATAAGTACGCGCGAGCGAGTTTGTATGATGAAGCGCTGCAGCGCAGCGGTGGGCGGCTTTTTAATCAATTTATGAGAATGAGCCAATTGACGCGTACCTACCTATTGCCTTTGCCTACAAAAAATAATTACTACGTCCGACGGTCCGACAGTGAGACGATGCGTCGTGTACTCGTGTCTGTCTAAATTATTTTTATTGCGACAGGATGTGCGTCCTCCTAACTGCTGTAATTAATATTGATGTTAATTAAATATTCAAATGTAATGCTACATTTCGAATAATGAATTGTTTAGCTAATAGGTACATACAACCGTGTTAATACCATAAAGCAATATCTAGATTAATGAAAATTAAAGTACCTAACAATTTTATTTTTATTTTATAGAGAAGAACTGGATGGCAACTTATATTTTTAATTCGGTGTTGTTTTTGTTCATATTCGTATTTTTGTGTTCAATGCATGAGTGAAGACATCATTGAGGTCGGGGGGAAGCAGGCACATCTGAACCACTCCGAACGTAATATTTCCGGGTGTGCCGTCGACAAAAGATCCCCTTTCCATTGAATCAAAAACGTAATCGTGAAAGAGCTTTTAAAGAGTCGATTTGTTTCTAAGAACGAATTTTGATTTCAATCTCGTTATTTTGTTTTTCATAAAAAGTTGCCCGAGTCGGGTGAGTGATGGTAATGTATGTGAGGAATGTAGGTATTTTGAAGAGTTCGAAATTTTATTATATTCAGTTGATTAATACCTGTATCGGTTGATTGGAAAATTGTTTTCTCAAATTTGTTATGTAGGTAGGTACCCATACCTACCTACCTCACCCTACCAGGTACCATTTCATATTTATTTCTTCAGTTTCGCGGTTCCACCCGCTTAGAATTTATTTTTAATAAATATTTATGTTCGTGCATTAAAATAGTCGTTACTTTTAATGTGAACAGGCAAGGTACAACCATTTTCCATATAATTGCCTTATGCGAAAATCCTTTGTTCAGTTGGTCAAACAAACGCTATAAAAAATAAAAATATAGCATATTGCTACAGCAAAATATTGCGAGCGTTGAGTGCAGCGGCTGGCGGCTGCATGTAGTACCTCTCGGAGAGCTATGAAAACGTCGTGCCTCAGCACAACAGTTGACTCTGAACAGACGTACACACACAGCGCCATACACTGAACCTACAATAAAGGCGGGAGAGCTCCGGGGTGGGCCGGGGGGCGCTCGCTGTGACGATGCAGTTTGCACCGCGGCCTCCTCCAACCTTCACCAACTTGCGCCCGTGTTCTTGGGAATCGTTTTAAATTCAAGAACCGCAGAACACTCCAAACACGACAATGTACCCTATACCCTCGCAATATGACCCAAAATCATAACATCACATTTTTATAAGTCATTTCGAAAATGGAATACGCCTTCACCACTGCACCAGATTTAAAACCGTAACTAAACGACAGAAAGTTCAGAACCGTATGAATAATGTACAAATGGCAGCTGTCCTTGGTGTGAGTGCGGAGGTGAGAAATACATTAGCGGTACCGTTTTCTATTGGTCGTTGCTCCTGTGTTGATATTAAGCAGTCCACGTGGACTGCTCGGTGGTCGCTTGTCTCGTTTTTTTCAGCGGGTAGGTCGCTATCCGTCCCGTTCTAATCTACAGCGAAACGTGGAATGTCATGTCCGGAGTTGTTCAGAAAGTCGTGAGCGTGCATCGTGCTTCCAACTTTACCCTCGTTCCGAAACAGTACAAGTCCGGACCGCTATCTTTTAACATTGAGTTTTATCTCATGCGATTAAAGTTCAATTTAATGAAAAGAGTATTGCGATCAAAAGTTTTTGTTGATACGTCATATTGATAAGCATTTTTAAGTCAATTAAGGTTGTAAGCTAAAAGCGGTTGTTGCTACATTTAAATTATCGGCCGGCATTCAAATAACGCCATTTTTTTCGTGTCGGCACGAATTTATTTAATAGTTAGATACTTATATGTTATGTTGGGTATAAAAAATAACGTAGCGTGGGCGATGGTATGTAGGTAGGTACCTACCTATGTGTTGAGGTAGATACCATTGAAGGTATTCATTCACTTAGTCACGGATATCGGTTTAGTAATGAACAATATTGATAATTTTTTATTGAATACCGCCGTAGTTCATTTGCTAGATAAGGACATTGTATGATGAGATGATGCATTCGATAAATGGTTACACCATTGACAAGACACATTGAAATATTATATCTACTAGGTTTGCAAGCTACACGCATGCATGCACCTGGAATTGATTATCTCTTTACAAAACGTTCCACTCAATACTACTATCATGGAAAACATTTTACTACTTACCTGCCTGCCGCTGACTGTTTACTCCCCAGTCTCCCCTTTTGGCTTTTGTGACTTATGAATAGGAACAGATGTAGAACGATGCAGGTCACAGTTTAAACAGCGGAAACTATTAAAAAGCGATCTATTAGGTGCCACGATCACTTAGACGAGGGGACTGTCTGAGACAAAGTGTAGGTAGGTACCCAGTACCTACCTATTTTATTTTCTGTTACGATAGGTACCTACCCTAAGCAGATAGAATAGATCTGACTAGATAACTCCGTTCAGACTTTATAAATTTAAACATTGAAGAAGAAATACCTATAGGTATCTATACAACGAGATATAAATAAAACAGTACGTTACTAACAATGTATTTTATTTATAAACCTACCTAAGTATAGGTACTAATTATTTAGGGATTTCCTTCCTTGTTTCGCATATTTTATCGTTAATAATGTAGGCAGCTATACAATTCCTTGACTAATTGGCAATCTACACGTGCCTTACGAAAAGAGTTTATAAGTGAGGACGCCGTTAGAATATTTTCTAAATAAGTAAAAAATACTCTTGGACAAGATACCTCAATAAAAGAAAATAAGAATATATTGCACTGTTCTGACCACGTGTGCTGCCATCTCTCGATATACCAACCTAACTAAAAAACTTGTAACCAAATGGCTGACAACTGGTCAATTTAAATCTCAAAGCAATAATAATTGCACGAAAACTCGTTTTATTAGTTGTTTTAAATCTGAGTAATTCTTATTATGTCAACTAGTTTTGTAGTGGTTAAAATGGTTAATAATAACTAATAAGTTCAGTGACCGAAAACGAATCATTAAATCCTTATGATGCGCCATCTATCGTGGACTGTGTACGCTTCTCAAGTTAATACATTACTGAAAATTAGCAATTTACATTATTTTTATGTCCTTATAATGTAAATCACAAAATTTGTATTCTTTGATTATAATGGTGTAAGAATTTATTGATTATGTTGCTAATAATAATTAAAGGCATCAGTTTTAGAACGTGTTCACTAGACTGTCAAAACTTTTTGACATTGACACTGACATCGATAAGTTATGAAATTATGAATTAATTCTTCTGATTCTTCACCAACGCTACGTCTACGTTCAGCCTTCCTGAGTAATTATTTGTAATTTATTTTGTGTTTTTTGCTGTCAAGAAAGTGGAACGAATTAATTACATAGTCCAATTCAACTGTAAAAGTAGGTTTATTTAGGTAAGTTTATTTAAGTTAGCCTGTCATAATATTCTTTATTTATTTTTAATAGATGTGTCCTGTTGTTTGCCCTCAGTGATTTGTTTTATTTCTGTTTCAGTATAAAAAAATGCCGCAAATAATACTACTTTTCAGCGGTAAAAGAAAATCCGGCAAGGATTTCTTAACTACACATTTACAAAACTTGTAAGTAAACTGGTCCTTCTTTACGCAAATGTCTTTTTAATTTGTCAGTGAAAGACGACCCACTGACCGATTAATGAGTACGCTACACGTAAGAATACGTGTGAATATTATAAAATATATTTGATTGTAAAGCTATCAATGATGATTGTGATTAATGTTGCCACATTAAAGCCAGCAGTACTGGTACAGCAGAGCTAAATATAAAAACAAAAGATTACATTTTCAGGAGACCATGTTGGGCTTTTTAGCATATGCATATGCAAGTAATACAAAACTCAATATTTATTTATTTTATTTATTAGAACTTTATGCACAAGTAAAAAAATACTGTACAAAGACGGACAGGCATAGTCAATAGTTTGCTTGCAATCCACAATGTGTACTTAGGTGGTAAATTATAATTACATGTGATTGTTGTGAACCCTGTTGGGCACAGCAAAATAGTAGGAGAGAGGAAACTTTAATATTTAGTATTAATGCGAAATTTTCACATAAACTTTATTGGTCCTTCTAGTATAACCCTCAGTATAAGTCTTTCTAGTAATCTTTATATAAATTTGTTGTTTAATATTTCCTAGTCATGTATTTAATTTATTAAATAAATTTCCAGGCTAACAGACAGATGTGAAGTAATAAAAATATCTCAGCCTATAAAAAGTCATTGGGCCAAGGAGAAAAATTTGAATCTCAATGAGTTGTTAGGCGACAGTGAATACAAGGAACAATACCGGCTAGATATGATCAACTGGAGTGACGAGATGAGAACTCAAGATTATGGATATTTCTGTAACATTGCGTGTGACGATGGTAAGATATATAGAACTTAGAACTAATATTATAAATGTGAAAGTTTGTGAGGATGGATGGATATTTGTTAATCTTTCACGCAAAAACTACTGAACTGATTTGGATGAAATTTGCCACACAGATAGTTTATAACCATGATTAACACATAGACTACTTTCTATGCCAATATTCCCACGGGATCGCAACTTATGCGGGTGAAACCGCGGGGCGCAGCTAGTACTAATAATAAATCTGAATAGTTTGTTTGAACCGCTAATCTCTGGAACTAACAGTTGGATTTGAAAAAAATCTTTGTATTTGATAGCCCAATTCTTGAGGAAGGCTATAGACTACCTAACATCACGCTAGGACCCTTAGCAAAAACAAAAAAAAGTCAAAAAGAATGCTAAGCAAAAACAAAGTAATAGAGCAGGCAGGCGAGGCAACACAACGGAGTGGGTCGGGGTAACAAGAAATTTAGAAGAAAAGTAGGCGGGCGAAGTCGCGGATAGAAGCTAGTAATGTAATATTTTGATTGTTGTTTTATTTCTTTTTATGTTTGAAACTGGCAAAATAAAAATAAAAAAACGTTTAACCCATTGATTGTGCCTTGAGTTGCACAATATTGATCTATAAATTTTTGCTAAGTATGAAAAATGCAAAAGAAGCAAATGAATAGATCAAAAGTACTAGATATATGTACAACATTTTATAAATCCCTCTACTCCGACAACACTCAACCACCCTCAACACCCGATTATTTCTGTCCTGACAGTATTCCACCTATAACCGGATACGAGGTTCATGTAGCCCTCACTAAAATGAAAAACAATTGATCATGTGGCAAAGATGGCATTAGCACAGAAACATTGAAAATAGGTGAACCTATTCTCCTTCCATACATCACCCGGCTCTTTAACAGCATTCTGCATTCAGGTAGCTTTCCTAAAGATTTTTGTCACTCTAATATTATTCTGCTCCACAAAAAGGGTGATAAATCCGATATTAATAATTACAGGCCCATTAGTTTAATATCACATATCTACAAATTATTCATAAAAATAATTGAGAATCGTATATCTGGAGAACTAGATAAACACCAACCCCCTGAGCAAGCAGGCTTCCGGCCTGGCCTTTCTACGACAGATCATCTGCATGCAGTCAATCAACTCATTGAAAAACACCAGGAATATAAAATCCCGTTATACCTCGCTTTTGTTGATTATTCCAAAGCTTTAGACAGCATTTCACACACATCCATTTTTGACGCCTTAAGCAACCAAAACATTGATTCAACCTATATAAATCTGTTACGCAATATTTACAAAAATAGTACAGCCGCAATAAAACTTGAAACCACCGGCCCAAAATTTAAAATAGAGAAAGGAGTCAAACAGGGCGACCCGCTATCTCCTAAACTGTTCACCAGTACCCTCGAAGAAATCTTCAGAAAGCTGGCAGCCGAATGGAGGGAAAGAGGCATTGTCCTTGGCGAAGCGAGACTGACAAATCTACGTTTCGCCGACGACATTGTTCTCTTTTCATCCTCAGCCACTGAACTTGAACAGATGCTCCAAGAACTAAGCAATGCAAGCCTTGAGGTTGGACTGAAGATGAATATGTCTAAGACCAAAGTCATGTGCAATGAAACACCTAGAAGCATAAAAGTAGACGGGGAGATAATACAACATGTCCAGGAATACCTTTACTTGGGTCAAGTAGTCTCTTTCCAGGCGAGGCAAGATAAAGAAATCTCGAGACGAACGGAAAACGCCTGGAAGAGCTACTGGTCCTTGAAGGAACTATTTAAGGGTGAGTTGCCTATGGAACTGAAACGCAGGCTCATGGACATGTGTATTCTTCCCGTCTTAACCTATGGTGCACAAACTTGGTCTTTGACTAACATCGAGAAGTCCAAACTCAAGGTCTGCCAACGAGCAATGGAGCGCAGTATACTAGGCGTCAAATTAACGGATCGTGTTCGAAACACAATACTGCGCTCCAAAACAAAGATAGCTGACGTGGCTCAAAAGGCTGCTCAACTTAAATGGGACTGGGCAGGACATGTCTGCCGCATGCCGGACAAACTGTGGGCCCAAATAGCGCAGAATTGGTGCCCTGAGACATTGAGGCGGGGTCGCGGCAGACCACGTAGGAGATGGCAGGACGAGCTGGATAGGTTCCGTCAAAACTGGAGGGAGGACGCGCGGGCTCGCGAAAAATGGAAGGAGTGGAGGGAGGCCTTTGCCCAGGAGTGGGACAGCGCAGGCTAGATAAAAAAAAAAAAAAAAAAAAAAAAAAAAATGAAAAATGCTAACTCAGTAAATAATCTATCAGTTAATGATCTCCTCATTTATAAGTATAACAGAATGTAATACTAAGAGTTGCAGGTAAATTTTATTGAATTTCTTGTTCAACTGATTATAATCATTACTTTTCATCAAATTCCAGCTGTAGAGAAACCCATATGGATTGTGAGTGACATCAGAAGAAGTACAGACATCCGTTGGTTTAAAGAAAAATATGGCAACCTCACTAGAACCATCAGGATAGTGGCTGATGAAGATACCAGAACGAAAAGAGGTTTTCAGTTTCAGTCCGGAGTTGATGATGGTATTTCTGAGTGTGGCTTGGACGATTATAAAGAATGGGACCTCGTGATAGATAATAGTGAAGGGAAACAGAAGTTGGAGGAACAATTGAATGGTATAACAGGGTTGCTGTCTGGGTTATGATTATGGGCCTAATATAATATACAAGGTGTAACCAAATAAACACAAGTCCTGTAAGTAGTTTGTTCATGACTACTGAATCGATTCCAGTAAATTTAAATATAGGTATTATTTTTCAAAAATTATGTATTTTGTCATACTGACCGCCAATTGAACCAAAGGAAATTAAATATTATTTTCAGGCAATAAGACTCAATTTTGAAAATAAAAAGAGTTCAAAAATTTAAGTTTTGGCCATTGTATTATGCTTTTATCTCAATACTCTAATTGAGGTGTAGGACTTGCTGTAATTATGTTACATTGTATATTGTTTATAAGACAAGAATGACAATTGGAGTTATGATAGGGTATTGGGCAGCTCATATTGTTCTGTTGTGTGGTATTGGTTGGTTGTTGGTATACCTATAGCAGATGATTAAAAAGCATTATTTATTGTATGTCAATTGTTATTTTATACAGTATTTCTTCTATTGAGAAATGAGTACCTACTAAGAAAAATAGTTCTTATGGCTGCTGAAATGACATGATTGAGTTTTATTTTTATATGATTAGTTTTCTTACAACATTGAAAGTATTTGAAGAATAAAAAGTAATAGAAGTAGAGTGATTCTAGTTTGTTCGGGTCGGCATGATTCGGCACAGCCGCGGGCAATATACAGGGTGGCAGGGACATCGATGCGCAACCTGCTACCAGTGGACATGATTCTGAACCCCCTTGAGTTGAAATTCTTCAATGATTATAAAAAAAAATGCATTTTCATATAAAGGTGCAATATCAACGCGGTCAAAATGTATGGAAGAGCTAATTATTTTTTTAATAACCGATGGTTTAGACTGCAGGTTGCTCATCGATGTCCCTGCTACCCAGTATAATATTCGATTTTGCCTCTCGGTTAAATGCCGAATTGTACCGACCCGAACAAGAGTGTAGCATGCCTCACACTGACGTTTAAAAGGTGCTTCTATGGTTAATGTTTAATTTATTCATGTTTTCTGATCTCTATTGGTTGGTATGGGATGGTTCATTAAGTCATTGGATGACTGCCTCCGCGGACACGGTGTCCGCCAACAATAGATTTTCTATTGTGTCTGTTGTCTGGCAGTCAACGTGTTAATGTTGTTTGAATTTATAGTTCTTTTAGAACTGGGTGTAAAATATCAAGGCTGATTGAGTGTATGTTATTGTTGAAAAATATATAGACATGTTAATTTATATTTACATAGCATACAACAACTGACAACTGATGGGTTCTGAACTATGATATTAATATTTATGAATCTCAGTTGTAAATACAACGTGGAGACGACAATAAATGAAAACACTGACAATACTACTGCATAGGATTATTTTGAATCTATCAAGTAATACCAAACATTAAAATTAAAAAAGTGTTTTTTTTTCAAACAAACTAAATATTAGTGTTGGGCTGACTACGGGTGTTTCCGATTTTTGACTAGCTATAGTGACTTAACTGTTGGATATTTTTGCTTGAATTTTTGTATGCAGAACGTCATTCATTACATATATGAAGTTTTAATTTATTGTCGTAAGATCGTACCCACCTTGTATAGTACACCAACTAGGTTGCGTGTTTATAATAATAACATCAATCGTGATAGATTTTGATACTTATGTGAATGTTATGTACTCAGTACATTTAATATTGCTATTGATTTGATAGTCAATAAATGGAATGGAAAGAATGTTAAAACTGAATTGAAGCAGTTTGCTAGGAATGTATTTCAAATGAATACGTCAAACACTGTTGAGTAAAAAATAAAGACGGGAATTTCGGATAAATTGCAATTTTTATTAACCTAGTTTTTATCTCACGTCTGAATAACTCCAATTCGGTTACAATAATAAAAAAAGTAATAGCTATCCTTAAAAACATGAAGTTAGGTGATAAATGATACTTATTTCTGTAAGTATGTAGGTGTTTACGCACGATGGCATATCAAGTTATACATTTCCAATATAGGTAAGTTGATTTCTCATGTACCTATACATTATACAATGCGAGGTCTGCTAAAACTGGAAATGTACATCTTGATGTTTCGCAGACTCTCGGTACTCATGAGTATAGTCGTCAGATAGGAAACACAGATAACAACTAGTAAAAAAAATTACGTGTTTGTACACACGGCCTGTTTTACGGTGTAAATTATACCAAGTAAGATTTTTATGTAGGGGTAAGTGATATCAGGGATATGCTGATTGCTGAGAGGCTTCTTCATACCAGAGCAGGTTGTCTCGTCGGTACGAATCGCCGCCGACCCATTACTCTCGCTAGTTCTAACAAATAACTCCATGTTGTTAGATGAATGTTAATGATTCGCCTGGGTTCACCAAGTTTACTTTAATCTACAACAGCAACACTTGTGTAGCTAAAGAAATGTTCTCAAGAGCCAGCGGCGGTAATACGAAGTAACTACTACAACCTCTGTGGTCTGTGGCTCATGAAGTCGACGAATAAATTCGGTTCAGTAAGCTTATAGTTATACCGGTCGTTGATAACAGATGGCGCTGGCAGATACCGGCTACGTGATTCATATTCACAATGATTCAAAAACTTTATGCAGATTGTGTGCTGTATACCATTATTGTACCATTAGCAGTGCGGACTTTTTTGACTAATTTACCAACTGATTTCAGTATTGCAAATACTGAATTTGGCATTTGCATATTATCATCTGTTTGGTCCTTCTCTATTCGTTGTCTTCTTTTACGATATCCGAAAAATACTAAGCACTACTAAGCAGTAACTAACAACTCTGCTAACTGGCATCCTGAATGTGACCACTGAAAATAACTTATTAGTTTATTAGGTATTTGCTTTATTTCAGATGGTGTAATATTTTTTTTTTTTTATTATTAAAACTTTATGCACAAGTAAAAAAAAAAATACTGTACAAAGGCGGACTTAATGCCTGAGGCATTTTCTACCAGTCAACCTTAGGGTGATGCAGAGACAAAACATGGCAGGTGCAACATACAGAATAACTAGCTTGGAAATGACTATAAAATACAAGAATATATACATAGATACATACATACATATAAACCACATGAACTCTCAGGGGAGAAATGATCGGTAGAGGAGAAAACGAATCCAGCAAATCAGCGCTGGGATGTTACAGCCAACTTCTGCCGAATATGTTCACGTGCCTTCACTTTAAAAGATAACCGACTGGTTGCCGTCCTGATGTTCAGAGGGAGCGCATTCCATAGAAAGACCGCCTGGACAAAGAAAGAAGAATGAATGAAACCAGAACGGTGAGAAGGACATCGTAGAAGGCGATTGTTAGTGGAACGAAGATTTTTAGCATGGGCAGAGCATAAATATTGAATTTGGGAAGTCATGTAAGAAGGAGCAGTGGGTTTGTCAAGAATAGAGAACAACGTAGTCAGCGCCCTCAACTCTCTGCGCTGGCGAATGGGTAACCATTTTAAAAGCCGCCGGTGCTCGGAAACATGGTCATACTTACGAAGATTGAAAACGAATCGAATGCAGTTATTGAGAAGACGGTCAAGTTTATTGAGGAGATCTGCATTCAGGTCATAGTAACACACATCACCATAGTCAATTATGGGAAATATTAGGGACTGTACAAGCATTGCCTTTATGTGTGAAGGGAGAAGGTTTTTCAATCGGTAGAGCGACCGCAACGTTCCGGTGACTTTCTGACTTACAGTCGTAACCTGCTTTCGCCAGTCAAGACAAGTGTCGACATGCAGACCAAGATTCTTAACATCAGAGCTAAACGGGATGACTGAGTTGTCGAAGATCACAGGTGGCACAGTTAAGCCATTCAGCTTCCTCATGCTGTAGGGGCTGCCTACTAAGATAGCCTGACACTTGGTGGGGTTAACCGCCACCCCAAATCGATTAGACCAGTCTTTAACGACATCTAAATCCCGGTTTAGCTCATCAATTGCATCTGATATGTTGTCAACACCTGCCCGGCAATAAAGCTGCAAGTCGTCAGCATAAAGATGATACGCAGTCCGAAGCTCGGTGGTAATGAGGTTAATAAAAATGGAGAATAAAAGAGGAGATAATATACCGCCTTGAGGAACGCCAGCTGCAAGATCACACCAACTCGACGAAGAGTCTCCAGCATAAACAGACTGCTGACGTCCCTGAAGATAAGAAGAAAACCATTCCAGAACCTCCGGAGAGACCATAAGATAGGAAAGGATAGATAAAAGGACTTCGTGACTGACGGTATTAAAAGCATTGGAAAAGTCAATTAACACTAAGACTGTGACTTTAGTGTCTTCCATTCCCCGCCTTATATCGTCAGTCACTTTAAGGAGAGCTGTAACGGTACTGTGCCCGGGCCTGAAACCGGATTGAAATGGACTGATGAGGGAGTTGTGGTGGATAAAGTGGGAGAATTGTTTGTGAACACAGGCCTCGAGCACCTTAGATAGAAAGGGAAGGATGGAAATTGGACGAAAGTGACTAGGAAGAGAGGGATTGGATATCTTAGGCAGGGGCCGAACAAGGGCTTTACGCCATAGGGAAGGGAAAACACCGGTGTAAAGGGAAAAGTTTATGATATGGGAGATTGCAGGGAGGAATTGATCAAGAGCCGTCACGATCATATGGCGGCTGATGTTATCACAACCCACGGCTTTGGATTTAATGGATAGGATAATCTTTTTGATCTCTCCCGGGTCGATTGGGGTGAAGACAAAGGGGTTAATGTTAGGACGCGTCAGACCAGCAAGGTATTCAAGTGTTTGACGTTTGGTCAGACTATCTAGAACTGGAACAGTAGAGAAATGGCGATTTAGATCGTCCAAACCAATTGTGCTAGGAAGGTCTGAATTTCGCGATTTGCCGATTCCTAAAGTTCCAAGAAACTTCCAAATATCGGCAGGAGAACATGTAGTGATATTACTTAGGATGTGGCGGCGTTTAGCGTTGCGTATCATCTGGTTACACCGATTTCTAGCAGCCTTAAAGAAGGTCCAATTGTCCTCCGATCGGTCCTTTTTAAACTTCCGAAACGCGCGGTCCCTCCGACGCATTGCCATCCGAACTCCCCTGTTCATCCAAGGAGCAGGTTGACGCTTCAACTTAATTTTTTTGACAGGAGCATGGGCGTCATATAGCTTGACCACAACATCGTTGAAAACACTCACTTTTTCGTCAACTGAAGCAGCTGCTTCCAGGGGAGACCAGTCAATATTAGATGCGTCTTGTTGAAGCCTCTCACAATTCATACGCGCAAAGGCGCGCCTGTACTGGAACGTGGGTTTAGGTTTAGGGGGCTTAAGGATATAGCATAGGAAAATAAGGTCGTGACGGGAAAAGCCAGGAGCAACATGTTGACCATGTGAGGAAACTAGGGAAGGATTAGAGGTGAGGATCAAGTCAAGCCAAGTATCATCACCTGCTATATTATGATGAGTGGGTTGGAGAGGCAACACATGCAGACTGGCTGACTCGATGAGGTGCAGGAGTTTACGGGACCGAGGGGAGTTGTGGGCAAGGAGGTTGGTGTTAAAATCCCCCATAACAATGTGATGTGCATACTCCGAACCCAAAGATTCAAGAACCGATTCGAATTCGGTGAAGTAATCAATGGAAGGGGGGCAATAGACGACACCAAGGACGGTTTTAGCTCCTTTGACACAAACCTCAAGGAAAAGAAACTCTGCGGATTCATTAGGAGAAGAAGAAGCTAGAACTTTAAAAGGTTGAAGGTAGATGGCTACACCACCCCCCCTCTTACCGATCCGGTCATTCCGAGTAAGAACGAAACCGGGGAGTGGGTAAGTGGTTGAAAGCAGGTTAGGTTTGAGCCAAGTCTCGGAAATCAGGACGGCGTGAACGTTATTGTCGGTAAAAGTGTCGCAAAGTTCGTTGAAGTGACTAGGAATGCTCTGAGCATTAAGGTGGCATACGTTAAAAAGCCTGCCAGCATGTTGGCTAAAATTTTGGCTTAAAAGAACACCTAAGGTGTCTGTAATAGAACAGAAGCTTCCATCGCTGGAAGATGCACTAGAATCGTTAGCAGAATAAAAAGATTCGTTATCAGAAGTCATAAATATAAGTAAATATACTAAATATCTTATATATAATTATATATAACGCTAAAAACACTACACAAATGACTGGCGCGACGAATGCATCCCTGCACCACCCGCCAGCTCACATCATCTAATTCTTAACATTGGTAAACCTTTATGAAGGAAAAAAAAAAAAAACAAATTGCAAAGTAGAAAAATAAAAAAAATAAAAAATATCACAAGAAAAACCAAGTAAGTATACACACAAAGATATTATGGCAATAATTTTATAGGCTACATAAAATTATGGACGTATCCGATCAAGGACACGTCAAACTTCAAGTCTGCCTTCTTGTCATATATAATCTATGGACTATACTTTGACATAAATGACAGCACAACATGATTGACGTTTGAGTTTATGAACAAAATAAAATTGAAAAGGACTTTCGTTGGTAGTGGTGAAGGCCTAACACGTGCTTTGTCTGTGTTTTAATTTTATTTCGATTTTAGTGGTTTTTAATACAGTAAATTTCAATTGAGATTGTTTTTTGTGTTTGTGTTTTAGAAAAGGTTTGTTTTAACATTGGTTTAGTTTATTTTTTAAATATTTTACCCGGCATCCAAAATGGATACCAAAAAACCCCCTGACCCTCCTGATCCCTTTGATTACACTCCGGTGTTAACAGTTACTCTTCCCGACGACAATGTAAATACTATGGACTCCGAATCTACAAACAGGAAAAGGTCTGCTGCTTCCCCCCCGGCCGCTTTAATCAACCCTCCAAAGCTAGCTAGAAACACTATTGGCAGACAGATATATACGATTAGAGATTACCCCCCATTTATCGTACACGTATCTTTAAAAGATGGTCAAACCCCAGGTACTGTTCTGCACCCTGTCAAATTTGGTATGTTCTTGACACAAAATAATTTCAGCAACATACTCCTAGGCAGTGTTAAACGCCTAGGAAGAAACAGGGTTTCGGTTGAATTCAAGTCTCACCAGGATGCTAACAGTTTTCTAATCAGTCCAATCTTAACTAAAAATAATTTTGTAGCCTCAATTCCCCAATTTAACATCACTCGTTTAGGTCTTGTCAGAGACGTTCCCATTGAATGGACTGAGGAAGAAGTTATTGAGAACATCAAGGTTCCCACTGGATGCGGCCCTGTAATTAAGGCTAGAAGAATGAACCGTAAGGTGACTTCTCTGGGTGTTGCCGAATGGAAACCCACTCAAACGGTTGTTCTAACCTTTGACGGCCAAATTTTACCCCAGCGTGTTTTTTGTTTCTACTCTGCTCTTTCGGTTGAAAAATACATGTACCCAACTATCCAATGCTTTAATTGTTGTCGGTATGGTCACACACGTACAGTATGTCGCTCGAAACCCCGCTGTTTCAAATGTGGTCAAGACCACCCAGGAGATGGTTGCCAAGTTTCCCTTGATTGTGCATTTTGTATTTCTTGTTCTGGCAATCACTATGCAAATGATAAGGGTTGTCCTGAATTGGGAAGACAAAAGGGCATAAAAGCCCTGATGGCAGAGAAGTCGGTCTCATATGAGGAAGCAAGTCAGGTCCTCCCTCCAGTTTCAAGATCATATGCTGAAGTGTCGAGATTATCTCAAAAGACTAAACCAGTATCCAGTCCATCTTATTCCCCCAGCCCACTTTCCCAAAATCCGAAATCTTACCGTAAAACGGTCTTCCTTAAACCAAAATCCCATGCCCCACTTTCACCTAGCTATGACAAGCAGGCTCATCAAGCCCTCACACAGAACTACTCCTTCTCTCCTTCACAAAACGGTTGCGCCTACCCTAGGGAAGGTGAAACCAGCCCTGACAAACCAGAAAACATTTTGAATATTATATCTAGTATGTTATTGACTGTATTAGCCAATCCGAAACAATCCCTACCTGACCACGTTGCCGACAAATTGACATCCATTGTAAATTATATTCACAATGTTCCACCCCCTGACATTCCTTCAATGGAACGTGAGGAGTGTTACTCCTAGGAAACCTGACCTACTCTATCTAATTAATAAATTCAAACCATCGATCTGCGGTATTGCTGAGACATGGCTTCGTTCCGAAAGTAATTTCGGGATTCCGTGTTTCAGCAGTGTTCGCCATGACAGATCAGATGGATATGGGGGATGTGCTTTGTTCATCAATAACAAAGTACCATTCTCCCCGATTCCTCTACCCTTTGTTGGTGACAACATCAATGTTGTTGCTGTTAAGGCTGAGGATATAAATGTATTTAGTTTTTATATTGCCCACCCACAAATTGAAGATCTTACTACAATAAAAAGTCTGCTGAGTAATGTACAAGGTCCATTACTAATTATGGGTGATTTTAATGGCCATCATTATAGATGGGGGTCTGATACCTGTGACAACTTTGGAATAGGTCTGGCGGATATATTGGATGAACTTAACCTATGTGTGATTAATGATGGCAGTTCCACACGTAGGTCTGCGCCAGGGCAGAACAGCAGCTGTGTTGATCTAACATTCTGTTCGTCTAGTATGGCCGGCCTTTTTAATTGGAGTCGCTTGAATATGACTTATGGGAGTGATCACTATCCCATCATGGTGGAAATCCCTTCCAAGACCATTCCTGACAAAATCTCCCCTCCGCTGTTAAAATACCAACTCAACTCAGTGGATTGGGACCTGTATTCAAAAATCTTAGACTTACGAATCTCATCCCTCCCATCCATTAATCCTGAGTCTGCTCGGGAATGTTTTTCCTTATTTTCCAACACAATTTCCTCTACAGCAGATGATTGCTTCCCTCCTAAAAAACCGCCAACGGGCAAAATTCCATCCCCGCCATGGTGGGATAGGGATTGCTCTGCCGTGATCAGGGCCAGGAATGAAGCCGAAATGAATTTCAACTCCGACATGAACCTGGAAAACATCATTGCTTTTCAACATATTTTGGCTAAGTCCAAGAAACTACTTAAAAATAAGAAGAGAGATGGTTGGCGGAAGTATTGTGGCTCACTGAATCCTTCTACTCCAGCGTCGGCTGTGTGGCGTAAATTGAAATCTTACAGAAGTAGTTTGAAGCCCCCCTCCGGGAGCACACTGTCTGCGGAACTGGGTAACCAGTTTTTCTGTAAGCTCGCACCAGTTTACGTTCCCGGTAAGGAAGAATGTGTCGATTCCAAATCACAGCTGACCTCAGATGATCCTCTGGATGGGCCATTTACGCTTAGTGAACTTAAGTCGGTCCTCGCCTATGTAAAGGATTCTGCTCCTGGCGTGGATGGATTCCCTTACTCCTTCATTACTAAAGCTGGTAATAAGACACACCAATACTATCTGGACTTAGTCAATTATTGTTTTACTTCCGGTTATATTCCTCCTGATTGGAAGGTTCAAGTAGTAATTCCCATATTAAAACCTGGTAAAGATCCTAGCGATCATTGTTCTTTCAGACCAATTGCTCTATCGTCCATCCTTATTAAACTCTTAGAACACTTAATTAAAAACCGCTTAGAATGGTTTGTAGAAAGCAGGAAACTGCTCCCAACGACTCAATTTGGCTTTAGGAAAGGTCTGGGTACAGCTGATAGTGTGGGTACCCTCACATCAGGGATCCGGCTGGCCCTTAGTAGGAATGAGTCTGTGGTAGCCGTTTTCTTAGACATTTCAGCTGCCTATGATTCTGTTCTCCTCCCAGTCCTCAGGCAGAAAATGCAAGAGCTGAGAATCCCGGTTAGGATTCGCCGAATCATTTGCAATATTTTTGCAGACCGTAGTGTTCAACTAAGGATTCCTGGGGAGGGCTCTGAATCGAGATCGGTTTGGAGAGGTCTACCTCAGGGATCCGTACTTAGTCCCCCTTTATATAATATTTATACCTTTGATCTTCCTTCTTGCCTAAATTTTAACTGTAAAGTACTCCAATATGCTGACGATATTGCATTATTGGTCTGTGGCAGTTCCATCGAAGACGCCGCTCACTCCATTAATATCTCTTTGTCTTCATTAAACCAATGGCTCTTAGGTCACGGGTTATCTTTAAGTGCTCCAAAGAGTACCGCAGTTGTCTTTACTCGTAAACGACTTATACCCCAGGTTAATATTAATATTGACGGTCAAGCTATCCCAATTGAGGAGAAGGCCAGGTTTCTGGGGGTTACCCTGGATTCCAAATTGTCGGGAGTGGACCACATTAACAATACAGTCAAAAAATGTGAGCGTTCGGTTTCGGTTCTCAAGGCTTTGGCAGGTGTATGGTGGGGAGCTCACCCATACACCTTAAAGTTAGTTTACAATGCACTGGTCAGAAGCGTGTTGGATTATTGCAGCTACCTGATCGAGCCATGTAATAAGGAAGCTTTACGTAGATTCGATTCTGTCCAGTCCAAATGTCTGAGGATCGTGATTGGTGCCATGAAATCCTCTCCTATAAATGCTCTCCAGGTTGAATGTGCAGAACCTCCTCTTAATCTTCGACGACAATATTTAGCAGATCGTTTCTTGTCAAAAGTGTTCTCCCTTTCATCCCATCCTTTACTCCCCATTTTAGAACAAATCTACCTCTCTCTTAACACGTCTTCCTACTGGAATAATAAATCTATTCCATTGATGAATAGGTACAGAGAGCTTAAACAACTCTCCTCACCTGTTTGTCAATACCCCTCTCTTCCTGTTTTTTCTTCCGCCTATGAGGTGGTCCATTTCAAACCAAAGGTCGTTTTGGGACTTGGTATCTCCAAAAATTCCCAGGACGCAAAAGGCGACTTTGAGCGGGCCATTAGGAGATACTGGATGGGCTGGAATTTTTTTTATACGGACGCATCCAAGTTATCGTCATCAGGATGTACAGGTGTCTCAACATATTTTCAGAACTCTAAAATTGCCCTTTTATTCCAATGCCCACCGGAAGCCTCAGTATTTACAGGGGAATGCATAGGTATTCTAGAGGCCGTTAATTTCATTTTAACACACAACATAAAAAATTCAGTAATTTTTTCCGATTCTCGTAGCAGCATTCAAGCTTTAGAACAATGTCAACTAAAATCCAAAATTCACAGTAAAATTATTTTCGACATACTTAATTTACTATACAGATGCTCGAACAACGGTTTAAGCATTGAGATAGCTTGGGTTCCCAGTCATTCGGGTATAGGTGGCAACGAGTGCGCTGACTCACTGGCTAAATTTGCTTCATCTAACCCGGTGGATCGGAAGCACTACACGGTACAAAGTTATGACTTACGATCTGACTCCAAACACAAATTGTACAACTCATGGTCAGCAGAATGGCAGGTAAGTTCAAAACTTAAGGGGGCGTATTACGCAAGTATTCAACCTGACATCCAGCGGAAGCCTTGGTTTTTTAAATGCCCCAAACTGTCCAAGACAACTGTTACAACCTTGTGCAGACTGAGACTTGGCCACTGCTGCAGTCCAGTATTTCTGAACAAGATCCGTGTTCGGGACAGTTCCCTGTGCGAATGCGGTCTTGATGATGGTACTCTGGACCATATCTTTTTCTCTTGTCCTTTAAACTCCCAATCCTTTGACTTATATCATAAGCTTTCCAAAATTAAAATCCCTCTTCCTACTAATTTCCATTGCCTCTTGACTAACTTTTCTCCTAAACTTATAAAAATTTTATCATTATTTCTAAATTTAAATGACATTAAATTGTAGTTGGTGTGTAGTAAGACTCTTCGTTAACTTTTAAATAGATTTGTGGCGTCCTAAATATACAAAAAAAAAAAAAAAAAAAACTGTTAACTAACAAACATTGTCTCGTCCTTTCAGCTACTAACGTATACTAGATAACTACCACGGAGTGCAAAGTTCGACGGCTGCAGCTCACCTTGCTGCGTTGCCGTCACCACATGACGCTGGCAGAATAGTCGACATCGGCTCAGTTGCCATTTAAAAAAAAAAAAAAAAAAAAAAAAAAAATTGAAAAGGTTATTACAAAAATTAATATGAGATTTGTTGAGGGTAAATTATTCTCCAAATTAGCCAAATTAATTTCACAACAGATTGTGGGGAAATAACATAACTGATATTACAAGAACAACTCAATACATAAACAAAGAAACGGTAAGTAATTCCACAATAACAATTGCATGCAAATCAGTATTTAGTAAGTATAAAACATGATACCATTATTGACCCGTTCTGTTTTGCAGGTCATCTCCTGTGCCTTGGGCCTTTGGACCTTGGACCTTCGGAAATTTCACAAGAAGAGGACTCAGCTCATCCATTGAAGAAACTTTGTGTTTACTTCCGTCAAAGGCCTTCAGAAGTATAACCCCGTCTTGAGTCCAACACGACCGCATTCCGAAGTGTAGACGCGCTTTTCCAAAGATGGACTGCCGGACCTTCGTCAAGAACTCCTTGACTGATATAGATGTGCCTTTCAAGCGTGTCTTGGCTTTCCACACCGTTGATTTGTCGTCGTAGCTGGAGAATCTTACCAATATGGGCCTGTGATGTTCAGTATTGGCTGCACCAAGTCTGTGACAGACCTTTATGGAGGAAACGGCAAAGTTCTTGAGGGCAAGCTTATTGGAGATAACATCCAGGATGACTGCGGTGCTGTCCTCATGTTCAACTTCGGCAACACCTTGAAATATCAGTGCTTTCCTCCTATGTCTTGTCTCCAATCCATCAAGATGCTTAGCACATTCACTAATCTGAGACCGGAGCAAGCCAAGCATGTTGAAAACAAGCTCCCTAAATGTCCGGAACTCCTCAGCCACCCTTGCCACGGTGTCCTTGGCAGGTCCTGCGCACTGTATTTGGGCTTCCAGTGCTTCCATCTTCCGTGTGAAAGTCTCTTCAAGGCACTTTTGTGCTGACAACACCTCGGCAAATTGGGACATAGTGATCCAGGAGATTAAATTAATTTATTGTGAAGTGACTACAGATGATGAGCTGGCAGGCGGCGCAATTTTATGCTTGAGTCACATAAATTTGCCACAAACGTAAGTACTCGTGTAATGGAGCTTATACACTTATACTTGATATAAATTTAGGTGAAATTTTTTGTATTTCTATTTTAAATAAAAATGAAAAAACAGAGATATGTCTATCCTTTTTTACACCTACCCGCCGTAATACACATCATCATCTGCCTAGCCTTTTCCTAGCTTTTTCTAGGGTCGGCTTCCAATCTAACCGGATGCAGCTGAATACCTGTATTTTACATGGAGCGACTGCCTATCTGACCTCCACAACCCAGTTACTGGGTAATGCGATACCCCTTGGTAATACTGGTTGTCATACTTTCGGGCTTCTGACTACCCGTAACGACTGTCAAAGATCCACGAATGACAACCGGGACCAACGGCTTAACGTAGTGCTTTCCGAGGCACGGAGGGGTCTCGGTATGTAAAGATGGTCACCCATCCACAGACCAACCGCGGCAAGCGAAGCTTAACCTGATCGATCGACCTGTGTGGCTGTTATTATTTAGCCACGGGCACCTCAGATGGTGTAATAAACCTATAAGTGTAAAATGAATCACTTAGTCTGTTTTTCACGACACTAAAGGGACTACTTTCCCACTAAAACTGCAAATGACAATTTAATCCATTTTCATTAGTGAGGTCCAGAACCTAGAAAGTTAACCTGGCGACTAAAAAGCTTTTTTAAAAGAGGTCGGTTAGGCTGTAAGGCACTTCTCATTATTTTAATAATACAATATAGTTGGTCTTTTGATTCTGGTATAATATTGGTTATTTGGTCCTTTAAAAGTTATTGAATTCATTATGAGCCTATAATGTTCCCACTGCTGGGCTGGGACACAGGCCTTTTCTCTTCGGGAGGGAGTGGGCTGTAATCTACCACGCGGGCTTGATAGATGACATGTCTTAGAATTTTTGGTTCTAGGGCTGCTAGGGCATTAATATTCCTCACGATGTTTTCCTTCACCGTTTTGAGCGCAGTGGTGATGAAGTTATTTACAAAAAGTAAAGCACCTGTCTGGGTTCGAACCCACGCCGTACAACTCGTAAGTCGGGGCCGTTACCAGTGGACCACCACTGCTCTGAACTCATAATGACAATATTTACTAAAAGTCCCCTTTCTTGGTGTCTCGTAAGGTGTCTAAGGTGTATTTTCTTTGATGTATAATTAGTTGACGAACAGCAGTTACGCTAAGCAAGCATTTATAGGAATAATTTATTAACTCATCGGCAATGACAACTTAGTACCTTTTTGTAATATTATTGGTGAGGAGGTTAGAGTGGATTCCGTGGAACCAGTTATTAAGTAAATCATTTTGAATATAAAGTAACACAGCTTCGATTGAATGCCCAAAGTAGAAAGGACTTGTATCATGTGCATAATATAAAATGTCTCCTTTGAGACCAATCTGGGATTTGTTATGAATATAAATGAGGAAAAATAGTGGTCCCAAATTATTGATCCCTGTGGTACACCGAAAGTGACGGAATTTGTTTACGATTTTGCAGGTATGACTTAAAAATTTGTAGCGCTTTGCCTGTGATTCCGATGCGATACAGTTTATGTAATAACAGATGGGACTAACTGTATCAAAAGCTTTTTTGAAGTCGATAAAAATACTTGGAGCTGTTTCATATTATTTTCATTATGCGATCAATGGTTGCTGATCCGTATTGATTTTTTTTAATATGTATTTTTTTGATTTATGGAATGTTTCCGAACGGTGTTAAAGGATTTTCTCGAAAATTTTAGCGTACAGATTATAGGACGGTAGTTAAAAGATCACTTACTTCCAGATTTTATCATTGGTAACTTTAGTATGTTTTAAGCAATCGGGAAAATTACCTCGATCTTATAAACAAAGCTGCACATGTTGTCAGTTCATTAGCAATTTTTTTACATATATTAAAGAATAGCTGCATCACGCGGTTTCCCCACGTAAGTTTCGAGTTTTTCTAATATAATTCAATCATGATTCGAAAGACACGTGACGCCATCTATTATCATAGGTAATAACGTTATTGTTGTTTTCCTCGGGCACACAGCACTTTTTTTCGGGATGAAAGGTACTCCATGTCCGTTTCTGTACACCTGAAAACGTATATGCAAAATTTCAGGATGATCGGTTCAATGGTTTAGGCGTGAAAAGGTAAGAAACAAACAAACAAACTTACTTTCGCATTTATAATATAAAGTAGGATTTTGTACTATTTGGATCTAAATTGCCAATAATTTTATTAATTTCATTCGTGGTTGCTGGTATTAAACACTTAAGTTCCGTTGAGTCACTTGTTGCTGGTTCATGGGCTAGGTTTCCGTTTAACTTATCAGTGATGTGGTTTGCTAGTGATGACCAGATACGGATCTAGGTTTTCGCCGAAGGGGGCAAATGTGTCTTTCAAATACAGGGTTATAACACTATTTTTGTCTAATTTGCAGTTTTAGACTCAGTTTTGGTCGAAGCCCAGGGGAGGGGGGGGGGGTCAATTGCACCCGTTGCCCCCCCTCGAAACTGCTAAAGGAACTAGTGAGCACATTGTATCGCACTCTGTACCCAGTCCTTTCTCTAATTTTATTTTTGGATATAAATCATTAATTAATTTCAAAGTTTTTCGAAGTTTTGCCATATTGTACTTAAAATATTTATAGTAATAGGTACCTACTAGCGAACCGACTCTGCTTCACAGGGAATGCAACCTATCGGGTCAAAAACTATCCTGTCTTTCAAGGCGCCGGGACCAACCGTACACATTCACAAAATTTCGTTGAAATCGGTTGGGTGGTTTCGGAGATTAGTGTGTACCTTAGCATATAGTGAATAGTGACACGTGATTTTTATAGATTAGGTAAGATGTAGGTATATTTCGTGGTTTGTTTGTTGAACGTTACTCTGGAAAGCAGTGGTAGGCCATGTCACAACGGTCCCGACTTACGAGTTGTAGGTCGTGGCTTCGAAACCAGCAGACGCTTTTCTTTGTGTAAATTATTTCATCACCACTGCTCTCAAAACGGTGAAGGAAAACAGTGAAGAAACCGGCATGTCCTAGAACAAAAAAATCTAAGATATATGGCTCTACCAACCCGCACTGGGCCCGCCTGGTAGATTATAGCCCACTCCCTCTCAAGGAGAGGAGGCCTGTGTCTTAGCAGTGGGAACATTATAGGCTGATTATACTACTCTAGCTTTCGTTTTCTTAAATTCTGTTTTTAATTTAGTGTCTGACGTGGTCGATTTACATTTTTGCCATAATATGTTCCGATTGTTAATAGGTACTTATGTTTAATGTCTAATTTTATCTAATCTTGTCGTGGAAGGTTCAAAACTTTTATTTTAGAAATTTTGCTCTCAGATAAACAGCGCCCCAATTTTGTATGGTAATTATTACTTCCCGCGTAATCTTATCACGTACAAACCACGTACGGTTGTCAAGCGTGGTATTTTGACAGTTGATACCACACCACGGCAACTTCGCGTTTTTTCACGCGGTTTCGTTCATTGTGTAATAGAGAATACGTTATTAGCAGATGTCAAAAAAAAACAAACAATGCGATAAATAATCTACTCTAGGCGCGGAAATCATCAACTAATTCGTAGCCACATTTAATCCTTTGATTGAAGCCATCGGCCGGCTTCAATCAAATGTAAAAAAAGAGATTCCTTACGTTTTGTTAAAAAAAAAGATATTTCTTATTTTACTTTTTGTGAAAAAAAAAAGAGATTTCGGTGCTATAGGCTTCTACTCCGTTCACCTTTTATATCTTGTTTTTGTCCATACTGTAAAAAAGCCAGCCGGTATAAATAATGTCTTCAAAACAGTTTTGGGTAATTCAACGCCGTGTGTGAATAGGTACCGCAAAACGGCGCTACTTTGACTTCCAGGGTTACTTTGAGAGATTTTGGGGCTACTTTGACAGAGCGCCAAAATCGGTTTTCACGTGTGCTCAGCAAGTGTGCTTAGCAACCTCTGGACTGCTTACAAAGCACCAGACTGATTCCGACGAAGCCTCTGAGTTGTTTGGTTCGCAAGAAGGAAATCAAAAACAAGGACAAGAAGAAGAATAAGAAGAAGTCTAATTTTTGTTATATGTATTTGTAGGTGCAACTATAGGTTCTACCGCCATTCTGTTGATTGGATATGCTGCATTGCATTACCTGTAAAAACTGGGTGTGTGGGATGTGCAGTAAGGGCTCAAACAATTCGTCATACGAGTGTGTGGTGTGTGAGGACGACTCTAGCTAATTGTATCTTGCCTATAATATTGCCAAAGTTGATTGTTACCTATCTTGTTTAAATTGATCTCAATTTTATTAATTATTACTTAAGAGACTGATTAAGTGGCATTAACAGTACCTTCGGTACAAATATTGTGCTACTTCCGTTAAAAAAGAATAATTTAATTGTAAAAATATTTGTTTTCATTTAAATCCATGTAGTTTTCAATAAAATAATAGTTTTTTTGGTCAAAATGATGTCAAAGTAACCCATGCTTTTACTATCTTTGACGTCAGATGCATTTCAATGCCCTGTCAAAGAAACCCCACTTCTGGGGTTACTTTGACATTGATTAAATTTAAAAAAGTAGGGAGTTAGGGGGGTGGTAGGTTTTAAATTTGCCATAGATCTAATAACCAAAGGACACATTGTTCTGTTGGCGTAAAAAAAAGTGAAATTCGAGCCGTAATAAAAAAGTTACAATCCAAAAACCTCCAAAACCTGTTCAAAGTAGCCCCGATTTACGGTACTGTTTAATTTCTAAACATATTTGCTTATGATCGGACATCGAAGATTCAATCATGACGATATGAAAGTTATTTTCCCATAGGTTGGATGAGACATGATCTAGCATGGTTTTGGTTGATGTACGAGTATTTTCTCGGGTATAATATTAACAATCAATCAATGCAATTCATGCAACAGCTGCGAGTATTGGCTACTGTATGAATGCACCCACAACTATAGAGTTCCATCAATGAAAATAACTCGTTCAAAATCAGCGGAGTGTTCCGTAACGGTGAAAATATTATATTAAATATTATTATAATGATTTAGTAAGTATAGTATACACTGTGAAAATGTATTTTATGTAAGTAATGGGTTTTACCTGAATTCAATTAATTTGATTTATTTGTTAAGCATTTGACTGCGAGTTCAAGCTTTTAATTTTTCAATGTAAATTTAACTTATATTTAATTTATATTTTTCGTCTACACATATGTTGTAACGTCACAATGTACAGGGTAGTTACGAGTTTCGACCTTTCTACAAACCTATACCTATTGTAGTGTCGTTTTCACCCAATTACCTAAGCAAATGTAAACGTTAATTTCACTCCGCTTTTAATTGCGTGAAGAGTCACGTTTATTTACAAATGTCCTATTTACGGGCGGAGTGAAGCCATTCATGAAATTGTATACTTGATCTGCGACCACAATGCCGATGGAACTGCGCCGCTCCGTCTCGCTGAGATAACTACATTTAGTACTCGACACTCCGATAGCATGAATGGCAGCTGTGCCATTTACACCCATAGCCATGCCTTCTTATATTATATATCATGTATATCAACCTTCTCTTTTAAGGATATGACGAGATATTCAACTTTTAGTAACGGGAGTCCGAGCTAGCACAAAGTTAACATAATCACGAGAATATTATGGTAATGTTTCTTTGTTCTGAACTTTCAATTCTAGGACAAAACGTTGGCGCAGACACAAGTACTTCGATCGCCATGGAACTCCATAATCAGGTCACGTACGAATGACCTTCGGCGCCAGGCTTCCTCGAAGCGCTAACTTTAATTGTTCGTGCAAAGATCCTTGGCTAGCCACTAATGTTAGTCGATTGTCCTACTTAATCTGGCCATAATGTGCGCCACTTAACAACTTTATTTTATGCTTCAAAGGATCCAAATTGAAAACAGTGTCCTCGTTTTTACAGTAGATACAAGTTCCGAGCTCTATCCTGGGGCTGCAAAAGCAATTTGTAATATGTGTTCGTAATTAACTAAGTACTTTTTTCCGACGTCCGGCGGCGTGGAAAGCTCGTTGGAGTATCTACGTTACGTCCAGAAATGACTGGTGTCTCCGGTGTAATGTCAATTGCGGATGGTAGTGGTCGTGCGAGGGAGGCGCTGCGGGCGGCGAGTGCCGGGTGCGGGGCGAGCAGGTGCGGGGCGCGCGGGGGCGGGGGCCGTGCGGCGGCGCGGTATCGATGCGGGTGCGCGCGCAGTCCCGCGCCCCTCGCGTTCGATTTTCCCAGTCCGGGCGACGGTGGCGGCGCGTTGCATAACTGTGTAGCGGCACTCCGCGCGCGACCCCGCTCCGAGCGCCCGCCGCGAGCGCGCAACCCGCGCCGATACGCGCAACGTCGCGCCCTTTACGTAACGCGCGACCACCGCGCGCACTCGCGCTCCTCACCGCCTTACCGAGGATTTCTGTTGGAGTGATCACTGTTAGTGTGACAGGATATCGTCGCAGCCGGCTCGAGGACGTCGCAGGCCGGGCGCGGGCCGCCGGTGCTGGTAGGTGTCCGCAGTGCGCGCGCTCGCCCTTTGTGTGCGCCTGGTGGTGGCGGTTGCGGTCGCGTGCTGAATAATTGACGCGGAGGCTGTGGCGCGCGGCCGCTATCGACCTGGTCGCGTGACGGGCGCGCATTACCGCCGCAAGGACGCCGCGCGGGCTGCGACACGGCCCACAGCGGCGCCGCTGCCGCCACCGCCGCCACCGACCTGCCTGCTTACACTATTGTGCTCGATGCTATTGATTCTCCTGTATACTTAACCTATTTCCAGCTGTGATCATTATTTACATCATACATGACAGCCTTGAAGCCCCTCGGAAGCTGGGCTGCTGTCAGGATACGTCGCCCGCCTCTTCCTAGGCCTGAGTGAAGTCTGCTCCATACAAGAAAGCTTGTTGTTTCTCGATATGTTATTGACAGGTCGACAGATCGATAGACTTTTGACGCAAACCTCTCGTAGTTCCAACAACAATCATTTCATTTGACATAGTGGTTATAACGGGGTATAATATTTAGAACCTAAGTTTTCCATAAATATTAAGTTTTACAAAGAACTTGCAGTCTGTTAATAAGGCTACTTTTGATAAGGCTATAAGGTTCAGGCCGATGTTTTATTCTTTGCTCAGCTGGTTACGTAAAGGAATAACTTGCGTTCCTTTCACCCTTCGATATGACAGCTTACTTCACTTGTTATCCAGCTAAAAGTCATTAACTTTCTAATAGTAGTCAGCTTTGCTACGAGTTTTGCTACGGTTGCGGCTACGAGCTACGAGCTACGTGCTACATACATGCTACGTAGCACGCTCGTAGACGTAGCGCTACACTTAAGCGTAGCTATTAGCTACGTCGTTCTTTATTTGTACTTTCTCAAAGCTTTGTCTTGGATTTGACAAATTACATAACTCTTTTTATTATTATTTCAGGATAAAGGACTATTTATACTTTAAATTGTGGAAAGAATAAAAATAATACTGTTTTTCTTGAATTGATTTATGACTTATGGTTACGTATTGGTCTATTAGACAAGTTAACTGCTTCTTGTAGATTTCAGAAGAACTTTTCAGTTAAGTTGATGAGCAAAGCATTACATTGAAGGAGGGCAAGACCACCATCCTTATTTAACATTTTCATTTTTATACTAGCGAACGCTTAGTTTTAGTTTTTAACGGCTTTCAAACAAGGAATTCTTCCTCCATGTCTAAGATTTTTCTACTTCTGAATTAATTTACGTCAGTGCGCAAACGTTGTCACATTAAGCATGCGTAGATCACAGTAGCAACATTTATAAGAAAACTACGATCACTTTATCATTAGGTAAGTCTGATTATGTAAGGATATTTTCAAAAGGAGTGTTCAAGGATATCAATGAATGTTAGAATAAATGAGAAACTTGAATCGGCCTATAGGGATTGGCGTTTACCATTTGTGGGAGGTAGTGAATGGGAAGAATTACGACTGGGAGGAAGTTTGATGGTAGGTTATAATAGGGTAGATTTAGGTCAACTTGTTCTTCAATAGGTATCAAATGTATAGGCATTAGTTTACGATGGAGTACCACTTTTAATGAGAACCTTAAAATATTTCCAATTTTTTTTGTTTAAACTAAAAGAAGGTCAGACAGGCAGTCACTCCATGTAAAATACTGGTCTTCAGCTGCATCCGGTTAGACTTGAAGCCGACCCCAACATAGTTGGGAAAAGGCTAGGCAGATGATGATGAACTAAAAGA
Organism: Amphipoea oculea; assembly: GCA_945859645.1. Taxonomy (NCBI): domain Eukaryota; kingdom Metazoa; phylum Arthropoda; class Insecta; order Lepidoptera; family Noctuidae; genus Amphipoea; species Amphipoea oculea. The sequence goes on from OX243876.1 coordinate 13,547,044, forward strand.
AGAACATTATCATCATGGAACCAAAACAAGAAACCTTTTGCTTCCCATAACTTTTTATTGTCTTATAACACAATTGTGTGTTACGAGACAATAAAAATGTACGTTTTCCAAGTTTGAGTTTCGGACTTAACCGAACAAAGTTTAGTTAGATAACTTCATTTTGCCCAAGAATTAAACGAATAATTAATCGTATTGTCACCATTATGCAATTTTTTAAACTACTATAGTTACAATGCAAGGTTCTGATGGCTGCTATAATCTGTCATAACATGCTAATAGAACATTAGTCCGATTTCAAACGAAATAGTATCCTTACCTAGAATTCACTTTTGTTCAAATCGGTTCATGGAAATTGGTCAACACGAGCTAGGTACAGAAAAGTGTTTTCTTGTACACACAGCTACACATCAAGCTGTACATTCCCATTTTTAGCTGACCTCGCATTGTATAAGTTTTTCGTACAATCAGAAGTCAACTTATACTGGATATTAATAGCTTGAGATGTAGCTGTGGATACAGTCAATTTGCCGTGTTATAACCATTGTATACAACTGTCAAAGAATGACAGTTATGATTTGAATATACGGACAAGTTTATGTTGGTAGGGAATTTGCTTAACAATTGAACTCCCTGATTTTACCTATAGATGTAGACACAATTCTTCTTGTTTATTATACAAGGTGTAACAGAATAAACGCAAGCCCTGAAAGCAGTTTGTTCATAATTCACTACTGAATCGATTTCAGTAACTTTTAATGTGGGTATTTTGTCAAAAAATATGCATTTTGCCATAGGTACTGGCTGCCGATTGAGCCAAAAAAAAATTAAATCTTATTTCAGGACAATAAGACTCAATTTTAAATACACAAATTAATACTAGAGGCAAAACGATTTTCTTAATAATAATAGTCCGCTTGCTTTTAACTCAATACTCTAATTGGGGTGTATGAGGTCTTGCGCTAATTATGTTACATATTGTATAATCTTAGTAAATGGAACGTGTCGGTATAGTTGCCATTCTCAGATTCTTTAATCACCAATCTATTTGCCAACGGTGATTATGAGAACGATTGTATATGCATAATCATCCTATATCGTACCTGAGAGCAGCGGTGATGAAATACATTACACAAAGTAAAGTGCCTGCCTGGGTTCGGAACCACGACCTACGGACACGTAAGTCGGGGCTTTACCTCTCGGCTACCACTGCTCACTGTTTGTATATGCGATTGCACCCGTTCAGTAGTATATTCTTAGCTGCAATAATAGGTCCCAGCTGTGGATGAAAAGATACACAGCCGTGAGCAGAGCAGTGGTGGCCAAGTGGTAATGGCCGCGACTTACGAGTTGTAGGTTCGAATCCAGACAGGCGCTTTACTTTGTGTAAATTACTTCATCACCACTGCTCTCAAAACGGTGCAGGAAAATATCGTGAGGAAACCGGCATGTTCTAGAACCAAAAATTCGAAGACGTGACATCTGCCAACCCGCACTGGGCCCGTGTGGTGGATTACGGCCCACTCCCTCTCACTGAGAGGAAGCCTGTGTCCCAGCAGTGGGAACATTATAGGCTGATTATGTGGATGAAAAACAATATTTTTTTGTTTAGGTAAAAAACTTACTTTTATACTTAGATATCGCATAAAATCAAACGAACTTATGTTCACTACAATCAGCCAGACCAACCTTCAAATCAAGGTTATATTTTACTATCCAAAGGAAAAGTCGTAAAGTCGTTCCTGACAGGTTTCTCGTAAATATCTATGGAATGTGTTACCTTCTGCGAGGACAAAATCCAATCATAGTAGTAAAAACTAAATTCTACTTTGAATATTTTATAACGTCTACAACTGCCTAGGCTGATCATCACAGGGTTACCTTGTTTTACTGTCTTTTTAACATCTTACCCAAACCGGGAATCGAACCTCACTGATACAGACGCAGAGTAGGCGGATTAAGTGATTAGAATATAAACTACGCGTACACACTTATAAAACGTAAATTTTAAGCTACCTAAAAGCTTTCTGGATTCGTGACGCGAAAATAATAAGAATTTATAGGTTTAGTTTAGAAGGCCGTGCTCGTTTGACAAAAACTCTTGCCTCCCCGGTTTCCCTGGTATTCGGGTTATGGCAGCTTTTGATTTAAAGATCCTTTTCGGTGTTGATTACATAACCCTGTACCTTGTACCAATATTCTTATGAACCGAGGGAGTTGTTGATTAGTAGTTTTACTAGTTCTTTTTAGATTGGAAAAACTCTTTCGGGCCCCAAGGTATATGCTTTAAAGTGACTATTTTGTAACTATGCTTTTAAGTTTAAACGAACCTACCTAAAGATTTTAACATAATAAAAAAAAATTAAGCCATAATAATTTTGGGTTCCTTTTCTATTTGAAATTGTAAAACTAAATTGTGCCTCTAAAACAATGACTAACCATACATTATGACGCAGATACAGAACCGTACATAAATAATCCACTCTCTGCAAAACAGCAAAGTTTTCTCGTAGTAATTTCCCTTTCATTTGTCGTATCGGTTCACTTTAATCTGCGTGTATCAGGTGCGCGGTATTAAAACTGAAACAGACCGTGTAGTGCTTGCGTGGATTACGCAGCTCGACAGGATTACACGGAAAAATAATGTTATAAACTTTACTGTAGTTTCATAAGCTGACAGCTGTTCAGAAGCATCTCAGAAACGACGTAACCTATTTGGGAAAAGGCTGAATGATTAGCTGGACAGTTTTCCTGGGAAGGAATTCTAAGTACCTATATCTTTTGCTGCAGGGTATTCAATATCGAAGTCAATGTTACACATATTTGAACCCATAGTTAAGAAACCAGCCTTATATTACGAAACTCAAAGCTTTCAAGAAATGAATATTTTATTTATGTATTTACCAAGGCACCAAGTCCTAATATACGAATTACAAATACATACATTTCAGTAACCTGACATTAAAATAAATAAAAAAACGATAAAATTAATTACAATCATTAAAATAAAAATACATTAAAATATAAAATAATATAACCAGTTCTAAGTAGCGGTAGGAAAACTGTTGACCACGAAGTATAATTAAATCCTACACAATTTCCAAGCCGGATAACATAAATAGCATATACGATTATATCATCCAATTACCAAGAACCGTAAACACACGTATATCCAAACCTTATTTTAAGTATCTCTTGATAGATTAGAGAGGGAAACGCGATGTTCATTAGGAAAAAATAATTAGAGATTAGGTTTGTTCTTATGCTTATTTTGGACGAAACCAAAATCACGAAGTAGCATTCCTTTTGCTTTTTCATAAATTATATGCTGGGGGTAGGCTAAGCATTCAGTCTTTCAGTATCAGTATTTCAACGAAATGAATTAAGTAATAGAAGGATAAAGTTAGTATATAAAGTACTGCCTTTGATATCGTAGGAAGCCATTGACAAGCATCCTTTGACCACCGTGAGGTTCATACGGCACTTAATTGCTAAGGCTTTGTAAAGGGTATATTTCAATTAACGTTGGCAATGTTCAGAGCTTCCCACGTAACTGAAAACAACTTGCAAGTAAGAACAACTTTTATTTCCATAATACGGCAATTTCTCAGAGCCCACTCAAGTTTATGTAACCTTTTTGTTTAGCGCCTGCAAATACATTTGTTATAAGATCTAGCCCTCGTGAGCAGATTAGGCCCAAGGTTAGCGATTGGCCGAAAAATATTTATTGCCGAGATCTTTTTCTAGTTCGGTTACCTCGTTCGGTTAAGAATTATTGCGGTCGACCTTAAATCCGTCTCGTAGGTTCTGGTTTATATGCGGAAAACAGGGTAAGAGGAGGTTTTAGTTTCAGCTACTGAATGCTCGTCTAATGAGTGAAGGTTAGCTGAAAGTTTTGCATAAGTAATTTTCTTTGTTTTGCACAAGGCTTTATGTTGCGCAGCATGTGTAAGGACTTTGTATTGGAAATGACAATATTACAATTCTCTATATTTTTATTTTGAAGTACCCAAACTATTAGTAGATCAGAAGGCCAATTATACGTTCAAATTCAACTCGTAATTTCATCTCAGCGACAATCAATGTCAAAAATGTAGGGAAATTGATTGAATTTTTGACAGATTGAGACTGAGATTAAAATGCGAACATTCTTAAAAATACGGGAATTACCCCTCTGAATTGAGACTGTCTTTAAACTGACATCTTGGCGCCCATACTCGCAACATATTAGTTTCAAAACAAAAGTTGCCAGATTCCCCTACCTAAAGCAATGTAATTACTACTTAAAAAAAAAAACTGTGTCAACACTATTCCAAACTGTTCTGCCTATGACAGTCAAAACTAGTGTGCTCATTGTCTTAATGATAGCGATGTGAGTCATGACCTCGCTGACGTCGATGTTCTTTCCATGAATTGCGTGAAACTAATTTGTTTGGATGAAATTAATGACTAACTTTGACACAGCTACGAAATCTATTGACTAACGCCTACGCAAATAGTAGACCTAAAGTTTCATGCGGGTGTTTGACTTGTCAGTTTGTGAACCTGAAGGTATTCGACCTCGTAATTGCTTTAACACTTTTGACAACAATTCCCAGTGAATTGAAACTTCAATAAGGTTGAAAATATCTAACTGTCACTTAGGCAGACCTTGTTTTATGATGTGCAAGTGGCATTTAACCTTAGGGTGAAAAGGGACAATATAATATATACGTCCTACGTGTCTCATGTAGGTACTTTGAGCCTACATGAGACACGAACATAGAGAAGGGGGCATACTGACACCGAAGTTTATCCGGAACCGCGTGGTAATTGCGTAACACAATAACAGTAGCAATGGCTTTCATTTTGACAGTTCAACAACATCCATTGCGTTATTTAAGTGGAAGAGCAGGCAACTTATTCGAACATATGAAGCAATGGCATGATCAGCCTATATTGTTTCGACTGCTGAGACACAGGCCTCTTCTCCTCTCAACACGCGGGCCCAGTGAGGGTTGGTGAATGTCACATGTCTTAGAATTTTGGTTCTAGGAAGTGCCGGTTTTCTCACGATGTTTTCCTTCACCGTTTTGAGACCAGTGGTGATGAAATTAAATACATGGGTTGGCAATATCCTCCAAAATCATTTAAATTGTAATTGAAATTGTGTTATAGAATTAGGGTACCTACTGGTGATGTGTTCGGTAATTTGATAACATGGGAGACGTAGCAATTCTTGTTGATCTTATTTTCAATGTAATGTAGTAGAAGGTGACATACTATTTCTTCTTCAATTCCAATCCAATTGTGAATGGCCCGATAAACACAACATTGTAAACGTACAATTGTAAAATACCACCCCAACATTACAATATTGAAAACGTTTATTTTCAGAAGCGTGCCTCGTTAAATTTATATCGTTCAAAAGACCGATAAAATTGCATTAAAATTTTGACAATTTCTTAAGTTATTATCTTAATACGATCCACGAATTCCGGAGTTAATAGCTATCTTGACTTAATTGAAATACCTCTTTCAAGTTGTTCATTAATCGCCTTTTATTTTTGTCTTTTAATGACTGGTCGTGGTAGTAATAATAAGCTATGAAATGTTCAAAGGAGTGAGTGACTCATCAAGGTATTTTACTGTGTGACAACAAGGGATAGGTACTGTCTAAAAAAGACAAATATAAGAAATAGTTTGTTTGCATAAAAGCTTTTCCTTGACAGTCTAAAAATAGTACCCTGGGAATAATGTTCTAAGAAAGACTGCCTACGAGTTCATTTTTAGCAGAGCAAATTGTCTATCAAACAAATCACTTGGAGATTAGAACAAGGACTTAAAGGCGCTTTGCGTTACAGTTTAAGATATTCATGTCATATTTTCCTGTATTTCATTTCAATGTTAGTCATTCTATAAATATTTTAGAGTTGTTATTTATTTGTGAACATGTAGCTTTGACCTTATAAGTAGTAGGTACAATTTAGTTCAAATCACATCACACTATCACACCAATATTATAAAGGCGAAAGTTTGTGTGTGTGTGAGTACGTGTGTTTATATGTTTGTTACTTCTTCATGCCCAAACAGCTGGAGCAATTTTGATAAAATTTTGTATGGAGGTAGCTGACACCCTGGTATAACATATAGGCTACTTTGTATCCCGATATTCCCACGGGATCCACATTTACACGGGTGAAACTGCGGCGCGCAGCTAGTTGGACATAAATTAAAAAGCGAGATATTTTTTAAACAAATAACGACTAGAATTATCTAGACCAAGTCAAAGATTTTATACAGTATTTTGTGAAACATCCTACAGACCAACCACTTATATAACACAAAAATCGCTTTCGTCTACGAGATGTTGAGAAAACTAAAGCTCTGAGAATTTGCCAGGCGTTTCAGACTAACGCAAAAATTGTTACATAACTTCAACTCGAAGTTAGATCATTCTTTTTGTTCACTTTTGATATAGTTTCTGGGCTTGCTGCAGGTATAATATAGGTAGATAGAATATGCTTTATTGTACAGCAATATACGAGAAATATTTGTAGCTATACAATACCTAAATAAATAGTTCTTTATCGGCGTATAAATGTGTACAAACAACTACACAAGGAAAGTGAAGCCCTGTCTCCTGCGCTACATAAAACCACCTGTGTTGCAGGAACTAGAGTATTCCCCAAGTCAGTAGGTTCTAGACGATATCCGTGGTTCTAGATTATATGCGATATACATCGTTTATATTTACGACAAACAATGATAAGTATTAATTAAAATAGCAAAATAGTAGTTACATTCATTATTAATAGTTAATGACTAAAATCATTAAAATAGTTATTAAATACATGATAAAAAAGAGTGTAGTAAAAATTATGATAACAATTGATTTATTATATTCGTTCTACATGTGTGTTAGTCTGATACGCTTTTGTTTCAGTACAAATATCATTATAAAAAACTTGCCTTGCGCACGAGGTGATTAAAACCTCGTTTCCCGATAAAATACCTCCCCCATAACAATGTTACTTAGCGATATTAGCCACACAAGTCGTGTTAGCTCAGTCTGACGTAGGCGCATCACTTAAAAGGATCATACATTAAACGTCGCCCATACATTTGTTGACCTCGCAAGTTTTCCGCTCTTTTCCTATACATACATAAACTCACGCTTTCTTCCCATGGGGGTAAGCAGAAGCTACAGACCGCCATCTGCTACGATCCTTACACGTCTTTTTCCTCGTTAACGTTCATACATCTGCGAGTTGTTTTTACGCAAACGCGATCGAAACGTTTACCGCGTTTGGCTCTGTGATTGGTTAAGAGCCTGGAGCGGGCCAATCGGAGCGCCGAACGTCATAAACGTGGCGATCGCGTTAACGTAAAACAAACTCACACTAGGCACTCTGGTCATACACGTACGCCGTTTGCGAGTACTACGCACCTGACCTTTCCGAAGAACTAAGGCGTCCCCTCCCGGCGTTTCCACTCACTACTGCCTTGCAAATACCTTTTGTTAGTCGCCTTTGATTCATATTCCCCACATGACCAAACCATCTAAGTATACTGTTTTAAATTTTTGTTACTACTTCTTCATTTTAATTCTTCTATTCCTACTAGCTTCTGCCCGCGACGTCGTCCGCCTGTAATTTTACCCTCCCCCATTCACCCTCTTAGGGGTGGAATTTAGAAAAACCCTTTTTTAGTGGATACCTACTCTTCACACACCCTCCAAATTTCATGTCTCTAGGACCAGCGGTTTAGGCTGTGCGTTGATATATGTCAGTCAGGACTTTGAATTTTATATATAGAACGTGTTTTTTTTGATATCCCATAACTCTAGGGGGTCATTGTACTCATCATTATGAATAACTTTTACTATGGGACCAAATCTGAAATCGCGAAAAAAGAATCAGCTGTTCCCTACATTTTGACGAGTTATGCGAACATAAATGTAGGGAACAGCTGATTTTTTTTCGCGATTTCAGGTTTGACCCCATAGTAAAAGTTGTTCATAATGATGAGTACAATGACCCCCTAGAGTTATGGGACATAAAAAAAACACCTTGTATAGATAGATATCAAAGTGTTCATTTTATTATTCAAGCTAGTTTTCTTTAGTAAATTAAATAATCTGTAAGTTTATCTATATTATTCCATGAGAAGATACAGATTCTATTCTATTCTAAGTTAAGAAAAACAATTATCAAGGAAAATTGCTCCTCTTCTCCGAGAGACCGAAAAAATATTGTTTTTGCTTCGTAATGAGGAAAGGGTTGTTAAATGTGAATATTGAGTGCTGTGTTTAATTGGGGAGGGTAGAAAAACAGGCGTCCCTGACCTGCCCGCTCAAACAAACAGGCTCTTTTTTATGTTCGGTTAATTTCGTGAATGAAGTAAAATAATTACGTTCGTATTTGATTTTGAATGTCTTGTAATGCACAGAAGTAAAGAGTTTTTCAATTAAATTTGAATTGAGCTGAGAAGCCAAGGAATGTCAATCAATATATTTCGGAATTCGTCATAGGTTTAGTTTTTTGATTAACAATGGTCCGATTTTGTCATTAGGATTTATTTTTGTTAACTTCTAATCCAAGATTCCTATTAAACACGCTCAAGGTTCATGAGCCTAAATCCCTTTTTGAATTTCGCGATCCTTGCGCTATATTCTTACGGCTATCTTTTGTTTCATTTCATCCTTTATCATCTTTTCATTTCTGGAGCGGAAAACGCGTGCACAGATACCATACGAGTACCATACAGTATTGTCACATGACCTAATTCCAGTTTAAAGCACACTTGCTCTTAGCTAATATTAGGTCCTTACATATGAAATTGGCGTTTTGTATGGAAGGAACAAAAAGTCGAATATTTTTTAATATAATATATTTAATTAATCAAAGTATGAACCATTGTTTTCAATGCACTTTTGCCATCTTATAGGTAGTTCATTGATCCCTTTACTAAAAAAACCAGTCGGACGGGAATCAATAAAATCTTTGAAGGCGATTTGGACTGCCCCATCGGAGTTGAATTTTTTCCCTTGCAAAAAGTTATCCAAATTGCGAAAAAAATGGTAATCTGTTGGAGCAAGGTCCGGGGAGTACGGAGGATGTCTAAGACATTCCAATTCAAGCTCTTCTAATTTGGTAGCCGTCTGTTGCGCAGTGTGTGGTCTGCCGTTGTCGTGAAGCAGCAGTGGCGTGGAGCGATTGACCAGCCTTGGTTGTTTAGCCGCTAGCTTTTCCATCACATCGAAGCCTGCAGCTAACTCGGACGTGGTTTGCGATGGGTCCGCTTCCACAATAGCCTTCAATTCTCCATTATCAACTTGGGTCTCAGGCCGTCCACGGGGCTTGTTCTGCAGGTCGAAATTTCCAGAACGAAAACGTTGGAACCAAAAACGAACTGTGTTTTCTTTTGCAACATGACCGCCATACACATCATTCACCCTTCGAGTCGTTTCCGCAGCACTAGTGCCACGGCGGAACTCGTACTCGTAAATAATGCGATATTTTAAATTTTCCATTTTGTAAAATGAGTGACGCAAACAGAAAAAACAGAAGAAAAAAAACAAATGAATGACGGTCATCGAAGCACAAATACATGAGTAAATAGCTGTACAAATTTGAATTTGGAATTCCTTACCAAAGAGGAGAAATTCGTGATTAAAGTGGCCAGTACGAAAAACGCCAATTTCATATGTAAGGACCTAATATAATACGTGGGTGTCGTACCACCTGCATGCGTGATTGTGTCAGGGCAGGCAGGCGTTTCATTTACATAGCTTCACGCGACCCGAGACCGTACTGCCCCCGTTATTATAAACCGGCATTGGAATATATAGTAGCGATACAGTCGTAATTAACTTTGGAAAGTTTTTACTGCAAATATAATTCGTTTGGAAGTAAGTATTTCTTTGTGTAGAATGTTTAATAGGAATATAATAAAAAATCATGTATAGGAGCCACGGTTTGTTTCATGCTGTCAAAATAAGTAACTGCTGGAATAATTACTCCATTGATTCCTATACGCCTTAGGCCCAGGGACATAAAAACACCTACATAAAGGCTACAGAATAATAAATCTTACATATTGAATTAATAAGAGTATCAAATATTTGACACTTTTACTTGTATGATTTTTAATGTGTTAACTCAAAACACTTACAAAAGTGTACTAACCTTAATATATCTGTACCTAACAGATATGAAAGTGTTAACAGTGTTAATAAGTAGGTATAACCCGTAAACGCGGTGTTGCTAAAATAGCCGCAATCCCGACTGGACTGAGGCTATTTTGCCATCGCCGCGTCTGTCTGTCAGCCGCGCGTTTTTGCGGTACCGTGCAATTATACCTAAATGCTTATTTCTGTTATAGGTACATGATATTAACACTTATAAAAGGTTACAATTTGATTCCGTAACATTATTGTATCTGTTTCCTAAGAATTAACATAATTTAAAAAACTAACAATCTTAAAATAATAATATGTACAAGTATATAAAAAGGGAGGGAAAATAATCAAAGGGCATCAAAAAATTCGTCCGCATCACTGTCAACGGGAAACGTGCCCAAAAGGCTGGCAGCATTGCCACGTTGAATAAATGTTTATTTTAAAACAGTTTTAAAAAAACAGTGTTAAAAACACTTATGACGGTTACAGTTTGATTCCCTGCTTAGACCAACAGTCATCAAAATGTTTGTTCAGGCGAATTTGCTAAGCAATATCTATGTCTATACAAATTATTCATAGAAGTCGCTTTTCGTGTCTGCCGGTGTGACCACGTTGTTCTTTTAAACTAAGCAACGGTTTTTAATACGATTTTCAACATAATTTAGAAAATTTGATCCGGAAGGTTTTTGTGTACAAACATAAATATTCAACTTAGATATGCATAGAAACCTCGATGTTTTGTCAAGACGTAAAAACCGTGCGAAGCAGAGGCGAGTCGCTAGTGAAGAATAAAGTAACTGTTGAAAATATTTCTCCATTGATTAATATGCGCCTAAGACAATATTCATCAATAGGTTTGTTCAGAGGAATATGCTAAGTAATATCTAATATAAATTGCTATTCTCAAGTTTCTGACTGGTCTATCTCAAGACCCTAATTCTCTTGACTTTCCAAAGTACTGATTATTTCGAGCGACAATCGATGTTAAACAATATAGGCCTAACAAAGTTGAAATTGAGACTCGGCAGAAGATTTCCTTTGGAACTTATCAATCTAAGTTTTCTAAGTACATATCAAAGTTTTCTAACTACATATGGCTTATATGAGTTTTTTATTGACGGAAGGTTACTGAGTAGGTACCTACGTAATAACGATAGAATTTTGAAGTAGGTATGTCTACAGTTCAAACCAAAAAACTGTGATATACAAACTTAACTGTGTTTATGTCAAATTATGTTCTGTCATCTCCTTTTTCTTTTTGCCAATAAAACTTTTTGTAGTTCATGTAATAAAGCTCCCGCAGACAGACGCGACGCGACTCTTGTAGAACAACTTCTATGAAAACTTCATGAGAATTGTTCTACCAGAAACGCGTCGGCACCGTCGCCTCGTGCTTGTATAGGTACCTATTAACTTAATTATATATATAAATTATGTATCCAAAATGTAGATACCGTTACAGGATTACTTTTTTTTTACACAATCAAGTTTATTTTAAGCACAATTGGTCTACAAAAAATTACTTACAAAAATAGAGCTTTTAAATTAGTTCTAAATTAACTAATGGCTATTTTGTATAGCGCTAAAATCACGCTGAAGTTTTACATAAATCCTAATAGTACCTATAACCTCCTTACTAATAAACGTATTATATCAAATGAATAGTTACACACCGATTTATCTCTTTCAGTCGTCAGTAATTTGACTTTCGAAAGAAGAGACAAAACGTTGTGTAACTATACAGACGCTATACAACGTTAATTAGTAAGGGTACATGTGAAAGTTTTAATCAATCACGTAAGAACGTATGAACGGATTTGGATGAAATTTGGCACACAGATAGCTTGGTTAACACATAGGATACTTACTCTAGTAGTAGGTACGTTTCCGTAGGATAGCTAATGAAGAAATTCGACCTCCACGCGTGCGAAGCTGCGGGCAAAAGCTTATATGTATATAGAAATAAGGTAAAAGATTGACTACTGGTTTCGGAAAGCTTATTCTAATTAATCTGGTTGTCAAATTTCGTTTGATTGGCTACTGTTATTTCGATCAACAAATCACTATCAAGTGATGTGACAGGAGGTTAAAGAAACCGACTTTAAACCAACACCCTAATTGCGTAACAAAACATCAACCTAAATCTGAATAATTTAGAAGGACATTGCTAATCCATTGCTTCATACTATGTTCGGAAAAATTTTCTGCTCAGCAACGTAAATAACGCAATTAATGTTATTGAACTGTCAAAATGAAAGCCATTGTTGCTGTTTACGCATTTACAAGTTTGGTGCAGCCGGTCTTAAAAAACAAAACAATAACAAAAAATAAACAATAGATATACCTACCGAAGCTGCGTAAGGATAGTATCTAGAGAGTGTTGTTAAAGTTGAGTCACAACGTCTGTCGCCCACACTCCTATAAATAAAATTTAAATGGCCTACCGTCCCACTCACGAGGACAACGTCACTTACCCATATACATACATACGTACTATGTACAATACTGACAAGTACTTGATGGGAACCTAATGGGTATTGAAGGAGGAAATTGCTATGTATACGTTTGGTTTACTGGATGGAAAATACAATCTTAAATTGAATGATTAACGCTTCAATGTATTAGAAATTGAATGAGAAGTCCTGGGTTTTCTGGTCTGCAAATTGCGTTTTAGGGAAGAAACTTAACAGCATTCGGTTAATTAAACATATTGTACTGACCCAAAGTAGCATGGTACTTACCAGCGGGGTTTGCAATGGCAATGACAGTAAAACAACATTCATTGCGTTATTTACCTTGTTGAGCAGTAATCATGCAATGGATTAGCAATATCCTTCAAAATGATTCAGATTGTGAGTGAACATGTGTTACACAATTAGGGTGCAGGGCAGGAAGAAGAAATTTAATTATAATTTAAGGCGGTCTGTAGGTACTCGTTTTGGTTTGTCCATATTTAATGGCAAAAGGTTTGTTCCTATATGTTCTGGCCATAAGTTGGTTCATGTCACTTCTTCCGTGCCTTCGGGGAAAACATTCGATTTTCGAATGTCAGTCTTCTTTTTGTCTCTTACTCATTCCTTCATTGTCTAGGTACATTTCTCTGTAATCTCACAAAAAGGTTAGGTACTCTCTCGTCGACAATGCAATGTTGACAGGACGTGTACTTCCCGCCAAGTGTTATATTTTTACATTCATTAGTTATCATTTTCCCGGCTGCTTGTTTTTAAAATAAATGAATATAATTTACTGCAGGTTTTTGCTTAAACGGAATACGATGACAAAGAAATGTGATGCCATATAAGTATCGCAACATATCCTGTCGCATTATTTTTGCTAAAGTAAAATTCATGCCTAGATATCTTGGTGACTTATATAAATCCTAGATTTACGATGAGAAAAAGAGGTTTTATAAAAAGCAGGTTCCGGAAGACGATGACAGAAAATGTTTCGGAGTAATAAATATTCTGTAGGTGAGGGTCTTGTGGCTATGTAATAACAGCCGCACGGGTCGATCAATCAGGTTAAGCTACGCTTGCCGCGGTTGGACCGTGGATGGGTGACCATCTTCACATACCAAGACCCTCCATGCCTCGGAAAGCACGTTAAGCCGTTGGTCCCGGCTGTCATTCGTGGATATTTGACTGTCGTTACCGGTCGTCAGAAGCCCGAAAGTGTGACAACCAGTCTTATCACGGGGAATCGTAGGTATTACCCAGTAACTGGGTTGTGGAGGTCAGGTAGGCAGTCGCTCCATGTAAAATACTGGTATTAAGCTGCATCCGGTTAGACTGGAAGCCGACCCTAGCATAGTTGGGAAAAGGCTAGGCAGATAAAATATTCTGTAGGTACCTGGCTATGTACTGACATGATAGTTTGATCAAAAACTGAATTGTTGTATCGTCAGTAGATAAATTATTGTGCCCGATATTTGTTTCCAATTAAACCTCAGTAATTTGAGAGTATGAATACATTACCTCTGTGAATTCTCTTTATGCTTGGTGAAAGCTGAAAGCAATTTGGTTGAGAGGCGCCGCCACTGCGACCTAACATATGTAAATGTGAGCACGGGTTATGGAGGAGTACCCGACGTTCGCTGGGCTATATAGCCCACCAAGGGCCCGATTTTATGGGTTTTCTGTCAGGGCGTTTTTCATATAGACATTTGGAGTGCAACAAACATGTTTTTCGTGAAATATTACGTTGTTTGTTTATTGTAAGATAAAAAGTATTGGATGAGCACATCGGAAGATCGTAAATTACAAAACCAATGGTCGTTGTACAAAACAGTATGGTATAAGCCTAATAAATAGTTCATATAGGTGTATAACGGGTGTAAAAAGAAGACATTAAACGAAGCCGAGAGTCAGTTGTACTCCCCGTCATTGTAATTTTTTTTTTGTACTGGACCATGCCTGGGAACCTTCTGGTTACGGAGATATTGAAGGACAAACTCACAACTGTTAAGTACTTATTAATGCTATAACAACATTAAATATCCCTACGACTGTTGCATGCACAATGTTTTGTGTGTGTTACATTTAGCACTACCGCAAACGGCTAATTTTCACACCAAATATAAAAGTCGTTTCCCAGCAATTATTTTTGGGCAATGGTACTTAGTTTCATGTATAGACGCCAGCACACCAAGCTACTACAATCTGTAAAAAAAAATTAATAGATTTTCAACTTTATCGCTAAATTATAAGGTTCAAAGTTGATTGGGAAAATTTGAGTTTCGGGTAGCTTGATGTGCTGGCGCCTGTACAGAATGCGTCGTTGACGGCTATGTGATGGGTCCTTTTACATCTGTATACAAGGTTTATAATCCCAGTATAATGACTCGTTGCGTACTGAAACTGCTAACTAACCATTATTAATAATTCTGAACGTAAAAGAATGTTAAATGTCTTATGCGTTTCATTGGTCACGCGGTTTTGGAGGGGAACTCGGAGGCCGACCGCGACGCGGGACGTCGCGGTCGGCCTCCGAGTTCCCCCCAAAACCGAGTGCCCTTGGCCTATATTGTCGATCGGCATTGGGGGCTCAAGTTTTTATTGCCTTCAGTTCATACCAAGTCTCTAGCTTGCCAAGATAACGGATTTTATCAGTAAAGATCTCTTTTCAGAGCAACTTCAGTTTATTAAGGTTTTTTTTACTTCATGTATACCTCGATAAATAATACCTAACGCATGTAAGCGTTCGTTATCAATTTATTCATCGATCAAATAACTTAGGACAACAATTTTAACCTATATTCGCGTAAAGCTTTTATCTAAATTGTTTTATCGCGAAGTGGGTCATGTTAAAGTTAATCTGTCAATAATAAAATAACTTACAGGCACAGTCATGTAAGAGCAGGCTAGGCTAGATGCCAAGAATAGGAGGCTAAATTGGGACACAAGAATAGAGCCTTGTTTTTGTATTCTTTATCCTGTAAACTGGTTCTTTTTCTAAGTTAATGTGAAAAACACTGCCTTACGGGAAATAATAAAATGTAACTTGAGTAACTATAGTCTGAAATCGCTAACAGACTCGCTCTGAGCGTATAATTCAATTCAATTCATTTTTATTTCAGATAAATTACAATCGTTAGTTATCCATACATTTTTTTTATAATATAATAATAAGAGCGGGTACAAGAAATAGAAGTATTGGATAAGGACCGCACTACTCGCACATGTAGTTTTGTCCTGTGCTCCATGAACGAACAATCCGCATCCATTTTCCCTGCAATAATTATTTATGCGTGTTCCTTATCTGTGAGAAACGGTATTTGCCCTGCAATGGTACAACTTTAGGCCGGTAGGAGTTTGTTAAAAAGCTTTTTTACTTATATCATCCATGTCAATTTGAATTACTGCAAACTACATAAATATTAAAGTCTCTAAAATATGAGATCGTACGAAAATCTGACTCAACTCGGTAAAACAGAACTTCAAGTACAAAACTAAATGTTAGAAAATCACCGACCGTAATCGGGATGCAAAAGCGTCGAGAAGGTCTTCACTTCACCCCCTGTCGCTCGAGGGGCGGAGAGCCTTTGATATCGGATTCAATGTAAATAACAGCACTTTGCCCGCTGTATTTACTGCATCTTTTGATTTAAAACATTATTTCGTAGTTCTCGACGTGTTTGATTTTAAAATAAAGCCGTTTTTCTGCTTTCTATCAGCAAAGCGGCGTAGGTGGATTAAGATTCAAGCTATGTAAGAAGGTAAAGGACTTCCCCGGAAAAGTAAATTCTTTAAAATGTAAGCTTTATAATAAGTATAAGTACTAGCTCTTTATATTTTGATCTAAAACCTTTCAGTTACATACCAATATTTTCATGCTTCTGACCTCACTTTTATTTATTGCCCACGCGTATTTAGCCAGGGATCGTAAACATAAACAAAACACCTGCGTAAAAAATAAGTGTAACATCCCCCCGCCCCCGTTATGGAATAAAGTCAGGGGTCGTCACGGTCGGGTTATGTAAAATTGCAATAAGTGAACACGTAGGTATTTTGGGACCCTGAATAACTACACACAGGAAATAAAGGTTTATTATTTTGGCTTTAACGAAAAAGGTTAACGTTTACTGTAAATGTAAAATAGCCTCAAAAGAAAAAGAACGCAGTTAATACTCGTTTTAACGTTCAGTGGAATTATAAAAGACTCCGTCAGCGTCTGTGCTCCCTTCCACATTTAACCCGTCTGCCTTTAAATCAACAGCGAACATGCATCTTCTGGGCCCGCTCGTTCCTTCATAGGCCTCATCCATCGCTTTTCATCAAGCATGATCGAGGTGAAGAGCAGGCCCATTCAGCAACAAAAAAAGACCCACTATAATAAAGCTATCTCATTATTCTCGACAAGTAAATAGGTGCCTAATCTGCGTGAACCCGTTTATTGTCGTTGGATCCCACTTTTGAATCCCATTTTTTAGGTATTAACGATGGATCCCGTTTGCTATTTCCGTTGAATCCCATATTATAACAACATGTGTACATTTCAGAAGAAAAGTGATTTACCTTTATCAAACAATAAAAATAGATCATTTTTAGTGGGGTATCCGGAACCGAACTAGTTAGATTAGGTTAATTATTTAAAAAAAAAACAATGTTAGGTTAGGTTAGGTTAAAACTGTGACCCCTACGCACGAGCCACGAGCACGAGATTATATAGAAAATGAGTTGTTTGTGAAATAAATAGTATACGAAACGTTGGTTGTAAACTAATTTGTCAATGGAGTTTTGGTGAAACATTAGTGAACCCCTCATTTTAGTATAAACAATTTTGTTGTTGAAAGTACCCGCATTCAGATTTTTTTAGGCATTCGGGATCCAACGGAAATACTTTTCGGGATTCAACGACAATAAAACGTCATTATCTTGCATTTTTTAAATTCGGGATCCAACGGAAATACATAATAATGTTTTGCGGGATCCAACGCCAAAAATATTAAAATGGGATTCAAAAACGGGATCCAACGGAAATAAATCCGTGAACCGGCTATAAATTAATTTATAAAGATCCGTTGTTGGTAATTTTTCACGTACTCGTAGCTAAAAGCCCCTATTAGTCCTTATTTAAGTGGATGCATGGACGCGAATTCAATCAACATTTGATGAGGTTAACTGGTAATCTGATTTTTTAACCAAATCAAGCGAGAGGGTCTTGTTTATAATACCTATCAAATAAGATGAGGCAGACTGGTAGAAAATGCCAGGCATTAAGTCTGCCTTTGTACAGCAATTTTTGCTTGTGCATAAAGTTTTAATAAATAAATAATACTTACTGTACAAGATTAAAGTCCCAACTAGCAAAGAAGTGTTTTTTTTTTAAGTTTTCGGTGGAAGGCCATAGCATCAAATGCGATAACGTCTTATTCTTTTTGGCATATATTCTGAACTAGATACAAGAAATAATAACGTCATGAAACGTTGCATTATTCGCTAGCTGTCGACACTTCTATGGAAATCTCTTACTGAAGCTTTTCTTGACATTTACATCATAAAATGTCAGTGGGATAAGATTTTCAATTTATTTTCAGTAATATTGATTACGTCTTTCGTAGGAAGGATCGTTTCAAGTGATCAATACCTACTTGAGAAGACCTTGCTTTTTCCTTGATTATTATTTGTTATAGGTATTATTATAGTAATAGTTTTAATTTTGCTTTTTGTATATTTTATTTTATTTGAATTGTATTCTTTTGCACTTGCAGGGTCCATATTTTTGTACCTACCTTTTGTAACAACTTCTTGTCAATATGAAATGCATTAAATGAATATGAATAATATTAAGTCCTCGTTATCCTATAAATGATAACAGTTTCAGCAATCAGTAGCAATCGCTTCAATAATTCACGAATGCTTTCCTTAATTTTCAGGCCTGAACAAAATTTAATCCTGAATATTATATGCGAAGCGCTACAACAAAGTTGAATGAAAATATTTGTGTAAATAGCTTCTTAACGTAGTAAATCGCAAACGCAAGAAAATCACAAAAGCCTAAATATGATTTTCAGTAGCGAATACATTTTGGTAAGTTACAAGGCTTTTCATCTGTTAATCGGCGCGAGTCGACGTCAAACACCGAGCTGTATGTTCGACACGTAGAAATACGCATAGTCCGCAGTGGCGCCCAAACGAACCGAACTTAAACCTTGACGCCCCCCCACACCCCGACACACCCTCGGACACCCACCCCCTTACCCCCCAACAACATTTATTTCTTGTATTCCTTTTATAACAACGGGTAATTGTATTAGGTAGCTCAGTTAGTTTTTACTAACTGCAACAATTTATATTGCCTTTTGGCATTGCCATTACAACAACAAAATTAATCAGATGTTTTCATTTTAGTCGGGTACGGTGGGTGGGGCGTCTTATTTGGGAAACACCCCTTCAGTTCAATTTCTCGATTTGGTAAACATTCACAGTATTTTATGAAAATTCTTCTGTGAGGCAGCCTTGAGATTGTTGAAGTATGTAATTTTAATGTCCCGTTTCAGTTTCAGCACTCGTTTAGTGCAAGCCCTTAACCCCTGCCATTTTACTTGATTTACCATTGATTTGGTTAACTAATTTTACCCGCTTTTGTCTCAATAGCATTATCTTACTGAGAAACCCAATCTAGGCATGTAAAAATACTGTTGAGAATTTTATTTGTGTGAAGTTTCCAAGGCATTTTAAAGAATTTAAATAGATTATGTAAGCAATCTAGACTAAACGCCTTATATCTAGCGGAAAATTGGGTTCCCGTCTATGAATCTACAAGGTCAATAAATAAGATAAAATGCACCGACACCAAATCCTTTTTTCGCGCCTATTACATAACATGCCGAGGCGAGACTGTAGATATTTTGCCGACTCAGTTGACTTAAGCCCGCCAGTCACGATCTTGATTTTTATATAATACTAGCTGCGCCGCGCGGTTTCACCCGCGTAAATGTCGATCCTGTGGGAATATCGGGATAAAAAGTAGCCTATATGTTAATCCAGTGTGTCTGATACCTCCATACAAAATTTTATCAAAATTGGTCCAGCCGTTTGAACGTGAAGAAGTAACACACAAACTTTAATAAGGTACAGGGCAGGCTGGGCAAGCAGTAATTAAAGGAGAATGAAGGTTGTTTATTTAATTATTTTTCCATGGTAACTAGAATAATTATTGTCAACGGCCATGTGTAATTACTTGTTCTGCTTTCCTAAAACAATTTGGATTAAACTATACATTTTACCAAAAGTTCTGCGTGAACAAACGAAGTGAATAATCTCTAACTCAATTTATGCTACCCTATCCTAACGTTATTCGTGATGTAAAGGTAATTTTTAACTTTCGACCCAACAAAGTAGGTAAGAACCCAAGTACCAACCTAACTACAGTACCAAACGTACCTGCATTTACCTCGAAAATACAAAAACTACGTTCGTCGTAGGTCGCGTGACGCCGCCTGTCGTGTCTGTCGCATTTAAGGCCATCCACACACGAGCTCATTTATAATTTACCTGTTACTACATCAGTATGCCAGAGTTAATCCCTAGCTTTATACCATTTACGAAAAGCTCTGAGGAAAACGAAACGGATTTGTGAGTTTTGTTGACATGGAGCAAGAAAAATCTTATCAACGGAATCAAAATGTTTACATAATTAGTCATGTCTCGTAGCACCGTTTCCTTCTATTTCTTACCTTTAGGTCCCAAACAATACAAGTTTTCCTCGACGCGTCATTCTTGGCAAGTTGGCATACTTATATTATAAAAAACAGGGTTCATGTTCGCCAACTTTAGATTATTTTCTTTAACTTTCCTGATTTACATATTCAGTTACAGAAACTTAAATTACTATCGAAAAGGTTTTTGAGAATGATGTTTTTTTCTAGTTATTTAGATACGTAGCAAAACAAATTAATTTTAATGATTTGAGAGTGGTAGAATAGTAATTAATTAGGTCGTTCTGTAGGCTACGGCGAGTACTTTATATTCTTTAGTAATTTAGCGGTTACTGTTTCTAGGTTTTATTTTGACGCAGTCATAATCACCTTTAATTTTCTCTTATTGTTTGTGGATATTGTTTATTTTCTCACATTGTTTGTTGAGAAATAGCCTAAAGTCTAAACTTATGATATATTTTTTTGTGTTTAATGGATCTTGATTGTCTTTTGTTTAATAGATAGGTAGCAAAAAATCATGGCGCGATCCCTACATTAATTAGTACAAAAAAAAATTTACCAGGAGTAGATTGATACAAATATGTGAAAAAATGTAAAACCTAAACCCTCAATAAATTTCTACATTTGTATAAGTACCTACAGAGAGTCGGGTCATTGCACCTCACTCGGCATTTGATAAAAAATGGCTAGATATTTTCGCTTTGTGAAGAACGATTTGTATGGGAGGATACTTCGAAATAAAAATAAAAACCATAAGACTATCTATTCCAAAGTTGATTGAACTATCAAAGAAAAATATTGATCTTTGAAGGGAAACGCCCCCTTGGATAGAGTCGTTTAGTTTGTCGTTTAGATACTTTTCGATCTTAATTTAAATATTGATTATTTTTGACTTGAACTGACAGTTACAAATAAGAGTTTCAGCCACAGGTTAAATACATAATTATAATAATATATTAATTATTATTTTTCATACTTAATTATCTTTGTCTGTTTCAGTTCTGCTTCAATACAGGATACATTTTTAACCAATGCGCAAATTGTAACTATGAATTCACTAAGTACCTACATGATTCGAAATCCCCAGGGTTGACATTTTTCTACAGTTATTTAAAAAAAAATGCTTTGCCATTTTACCATTTTGACCGCGTAGGTTTTTCTAAGAAACAAATTATTTTTGAAGTGAAAACTTCTTTAGGCGCGTCGGACATTTTTTGAGATAGGAAAAAACCATTGAACTCGCGACACTTACCGACACCGCGCTACATTCGGATGTGTACGGCTGTCCTCGGGATGTACTCGTTTTTAATGTATTCCCGATTGTCAGTAAGTGATGGCAAAGTATTCTGTTTGTGTTTTGTTTATATGACGATGCAAAAAATACATACGTACTTGTTCAAGTTTTCACTTTCTTTTTATGATAACCGACGATAAATGTCTTCGCTAGGGGGTCTAGAATCATGTGCTGAATTCAAGGTTAGAGTTCGCGCACCGGTTAAAAATGTATCCCGTATATCTAATACTTAGGTAGAAACATAACATCACGCATTTATAACCCCGTAGGGGTAGGCAAAGGTGTCTATTAAGTAATTTTTCCGCAAAGTGTCTTAAGTTCTATGTAATAGGGAGTAAGCCTCATAACCTTAAGGTGTACATACGCAAGTTACATAACGTTATATTGTGAGACTAGCTGCGCCCCGCGGTTTCACCCGCATAAGTCTCGATCCCGTAGGAATATCGGGATAAAAAGTTTCCTATGTCCTAATCCATGTCATGGTGCTCAATTTCATCGAAATCCGTTCAGCTGTTTTAGCGTGAAAGCGTAACAAACAAACTCACTTTCGCATTTATAATATTAATAATAAGTATGAGCATGACTTAAGAATAATTTTGTTTTAACAGTCCAAATCAGTAGATAATACCTATGCTGTTTATTATCATCGTTGTATTACTTGAAAAAAACATATTTATGATTGTCATCATGAATATAAAATGATTTTTGAAATCCGCTTTGTAAGTATGACTTGCAAAGAATTAAATTACTTAGCACGATGGACTTATCATGTGATTGTGCTCAGTAGCACTATAAAATCAGTCGCACTATTCTCTTTGATTATGACGCAAATAACGTGACATAGATAAGAAGAAACTCAATAAAAAACAAGGAGAGTCGGACTCGCGCACCGGCTTCGTCCCAACTCTCACCGATCCTGACTCTACACGATTCAAAAAGTCCCAAATCTACACGAAACGATAATAGTAGATTGTACAACTAAGGCATAAAAGAAGCTATTTTACCCCGAGACGTTTATATCCACGCGAGCCGCAGGCGAGGGTGGATAGTTAAGTCGAGGGGTAAAATGGCTCGTTTATGCCTGAGTTATACACTCTGCTTTTCACTTCGATTGCGAGAAAATGAAACAGGCATAAAGTATACAGTACATAATTAATCAAAAATGTTGCATCCATAGCTAATTCCCGCCACCACAGATAATACCGCCACGAAACTTTTTAAAAGATTTTTTTTTTATTTTCAACATTTGTCATTCGACTTGGGTACTTCATACTGCCAAAAAATGAAAACGTTTCTTTGCCTTTTTAAATAATAAATGACAACTATTTTACCTGATTTTATTAAATTAACGATAGAAAACACGGAAGTGGTATAAATTAAAGAAAATGAAATAAATCACGACTTTAATCTGCGAAGTTTTATTGTGCGTGTGGCTGTTGGGCCTGATTACCTTAGTCTCAGAAAAAAAAATTACTTTATGCACTAGAACATAAAAAGCGATTTTATGTCGCCTAAGCACAACATAAAGACGAACTTTTAGAGCATGAGAAGTGAAAAAACATATGTACAGTCAGAATGAAACACATTTAGACGAATTAAAAATACTTAAATAACAAGTGGCTATTTTCCAAGCAATGTATAACGTGGGGATTGGACCATAATCCCCACAATCACATGTTTATTGCAATTGTCAATAGCTACGCTTAGATCGATTTATTTCGGTCCGATCACCTGAGCCCCCCCTCCACCCCCCCTTCTCGATCCCCTGCTAGTTCGTCTTCTGTTTTAAACTTTGTCTTATCCACTTTATGCTAGTTAAAAAATTTGGAACACATCGTGATAAGTGTTTGTTTTGATATTCACAAGATTACTGTGATTGTCTTCACTGTTCCACTGCACTTAAGGTCCTTTAGCCTATTAGCACACATCCAGCTCTAGAATTTTTATTTTGGCGATGTTTGTAGTATTTATGACCGGCATGCAAAAGAGTTTGTCCGCGTTGTTTTTTAATAATTTCATAATTGCGTGAAATTCCAATAGGACAACCCTCTTCTGACATGTTCCTAATGCAAAACTAAACCTTATTCAGTGAAAGATAAAATGGTAATAATATAATAGTATGAAAGTCGTAAAGAGTAGGAATAAATAAATAAGAAAAAACAACTTGACGGTTTCACTTGACGCAATATTTTTGCATGCCAAAGAGGCTTTAACACTTTCCCTCAGCTGCTAGTCGACCTTCTAATCATTCAGACCTATGTACTGGCAAAGTTCCTGCAATCTCGGTCTGGCCAGGGCTTATCAATGTCGTATTGGAGCACAAGTTCTCTTACGAAAAAGTGTCTCACACGAACATGTTTTGTTCTTCGATGAAACTCGGGATTATTAATATAACTAGCTGTGCCCGCGACTTCGATCGCGTGGATTGTATGCGTCGGTATTCTGCGAGGATACCGATTCAAATCTTTATTTTTTATTTATGCTAGTGCTTCTCTATAAACAACATTAGCTGTGGAACCATCTGGAGCGTACACAAAAAGGTTATTGGGGTTGTTTACGCGTGAAAGAGCTACGTATAGTTGACCATGGGAAAAGCATCCAATACTTAGGTCCACCCCCGCAACGGATAATGTCTGGCCCTGAGCTTTATTAATCGTCATGGCATAACAAAGACTGACTGGGAATTGCACTCGTTTGAAAGAGAAATGAAAGTTGTTAGGAATAATAGGTATTCTTGGAATAAAAACAATATCACCGGGACCGCAACCGGTTAATATTTCAGCTTTGATAATGTTTTGCTGCAGATTTGTGACTTTGGGCCGAGTGCCGCTACAAAGTTTGGGAGGACATAAATTTCTGAGGACAATTATTGGAACACCGATTTTTAAAACTATTTTGTGGGCGGGAAGTCCAGGTGTGTTGAGGGAATCCAAAAATTCTAGATTTATTTCCGTTGGATCCCGCTTTTGAATCCCAGTTTAATATTTTTGGCGTTGGATCCCGCAAAACATTATTATGTATTTCCGTTGAATCCCGAATTTAAAAAATGCAAGATAATTACGTTTTATTGTCGTTGAATCCCGCAAAGTATTTCCGTTGGATCCCGAACGCTTAAAAAATCTGAATGCAACTTTCAACAACAAAATTGTTTATAATAAAATGAGGGGTTCACTAATGTTTTACCAAAACTCCATTGACAAATTTTTTCTTTACAACCAACGTTTCGTATACTATTTATTTCACAAACAATTCATTTTCTATATAATCTAGTCGTTACTGGCACTCGCCGGCCGCTACCGCGGCACCGCTCGCTTCGCTCGCTCGGCTCGTGCGTAGGGTTTTAACCTAACCTAACCTAACAATTTTTTTTAAATAATTAACCAAATGTAGTGTTTGATAAAGGTAAATCACTTTTCTTCTGAAATGTACACATGTTGTTGGGATCCAACGAAAATAAACGAAATTCTACCGGGTAGTGCGTGGCGTCATCTTCTTCCATAACTGTGTTTATAGAGGTGTGTTCTCTACTATTCCCGGACATATGCATCAATATTTTTAAATTAATTGCCGCAGCTTGGTCATTGCGGGGAGTTAAAATAGCTCGCTGACATAGCCAAGAACCGGCTTGATTTCCCATATTTGTGGAATCTCCGTACACAGAAGAAATTAGCTCTTGTTGTGATGTAACGCAAGAACCGAGATTAGCGACCAAATTAACTTTTCCATCTTCTTGTACGGGGTATGTGCCATCGCCTATTTGTAACAATAAATTGGAAAACTCCTGTGCACGCATATTTACGCTCAGGTGTGTAGATGATATATTGCGCCATAAAACAGAACTCTTCAGACAGGCAGCAATTTCATCGGCTCTCGTTCCTCGGGGTACTATCGGGAGTGTCTGCCGAAAATCACCGCAGAACAGTACCGTGATGCCTCTCATCGGCCGGTCATTTTGCCTTATGTCCTACAAAGTTCTATTCACTGCTTCTACAGCTTTGCGGTTTGCCATTGTGCACTCATCCCAAATAATTAAAACATAATCGCGTAAAACCTTTGTTTTATCGCTATTTCGTGATATGTTGCAAACCGGGCTTTCCATACGGTCTAAGTCGATAGGAATTTTAAATGTTGTTTGTGCCGTTTTTCCTCCAGGCAATAATGTGGCTGCTATCCCTGAAGAGGCGACAGCAAGGGCAATATTCTACTTTGGTTCCTTATTCGAGCCAAAATAACTTTGTTTAGGAAAGTTTTCCCTGTGCCGCCCGGTGCGTCTAAAAACAGGATTTCACCCGAGGCGTTATCTACACTGCAGCATACCCTATCAAACGTCTGGCGCTGTTCCTCTGTCAAATTTGCGCAGTCATTTTGTAAAATTTCTTCGAGTTCCACGGGATTGTAACTAATTTCTGATACGTACTCTCTGTTTAAACGTTCCCCATCGACTACCGATGTGGGCAAACCATATTAAATGATTGGGTTCTCTCCTATACTTATAACTATCTCTTGAATAGCCAATAAGGATCTGTTGTGACAAATTTCACGTACCCTATCAGGAATTTCTCCATCAGTATTTAGTTGCACATTTCTCAAAAAATCTTCAGCAAAATTTTATTTACTTCGCACTGCACTAAGATCGAACGAATCTACCCAAATCAAAACTTTCGAAAAACAAAACCATTTAACGTACGATTTACGACACTATTAAGACCTTTTAAAAACTAACCTTTTGAAAGACAGAACTTTCAAGACACCTACTTAACTTAAAATTGGCCGATAGAATTGGCGAAGGTCGTTCTTTCAAGGAAAATCTTAACACCGCGATTTAAAAAATGACGTCACAGCACAACGCCATGATCTATCGAAGTGCTATTAATATTCAATACTGCACGTAGTTGATCTCCAGATGTAGTCCATATTATAATTTTCAAATTTACATTTTTTAGGTGTGAACTGATTACGATGAAACAAAAAACTCAATGTTACTTCAATTTATAATTTTTAACGCAAATATTGTTGTGTATAAACGTGAAGTTGTGAGACCAAGTGCACATTAACACACATTAAGTAATTTTGTCCATAGATGGCGCTGTTTTAATATTTATTTCTGAAACACTTATAATTTTCTAATTTACATTTTTTAGGTGTGAACTGATTACGATGAAACAAAAAACACAATGTTACTTCAATTTATATAATTATTAACGCAAATACGCAATAAACGTGAAGTTGTGAGACCAAGTGCACATTAACACACGTTAACTAATTTTACTTCTGGAACACTTTAAATTCAAAAATCTTTTGATAGACTGAACCGATTGCAATGAAACAAAAACTAAATGTTACTTCAAGTTACGCTAAATCGTTGTGTATAAAAGTTATCTACATTGATTTCGTACATTTTACGTGATGCTCGGATAACTAAACATACAAACAGACAAACAGACAAAAATTCTAAAAATGCTGGAAATGGGTTCTATTGGTTGTCCTTTAACACCCTGGCTATATTTTTTTATTTTTTTTTTAATGTACAAAAACTTCTTTTCTACAGTTTTATTATATGTATATAGATGATTAACATTAACTGCAAACTCTTCAGTTTCACAATCAGAAAATGCGTTTTCATTTTCTATGGTCTCATTTTCTTGTTCTCCTTCTAATTGGACTGACTGTCTAACAGGAGAAGCTATATGTTGCCGAAAATCATCTTCCGGAAAGATCACTCCCTCTGTCTCCTGTCCTATCAAATCAATGTCTTTTCATTTATATAGGTATGTTATTACTGCAGTTGTTGCATGCCAAAGAGGCTTTAACAGTTCCCAAAGGACACTATACTTAAACTGACCGCTTATTTCTGAATAAAATAAAATATATTTATTGTAACGAGTATAAATACCAACCATTTTTCTTCGCGCGTCACCTGTGTTAAAGTATTTTTAATTCATCTAAATGTGTTTCATTCTGACTGTACATTTTTATCGTTTCGTGTAGAATTAAGACTTTTTGTTAGGTAATTTTAAATCGTGTAGAGTCGGGATCGGTGAGAGTTGAGACGAAGCCCGCGAACCGAGAGTTCCGTACTTTGATAGGTAGTTTATCACGGGACTTTTTAAGAAATGTAACAACAGATTTACAGTTTTCGGATTTTTACCTTTATTTCTGCTACATGACCTTGCTTCTTGCCGAATTTCATGATTCTAGGTCAACGGGAAATACCCGATTGCCTTGAGAGTGTCGAAATATTATACGTATTTTGCGGCATAGATGGCCGTATCTTTTTTTACGCTAACTTAGAAGGTTGATTTTTACACAGCTTCAAATGACTGTAGACCTGAGTATATGGTTTTAATTTCAACTCGCTACATTTACGCGTTCCCGAGATAAAGGCTCTTGACAGACAGACAGACAGACGGACAACAGAGTGATCCTACTGAGATCGTTTTTTCCTACTGAGTTACGGAACCCTAAAAACATCGTGTCTCCAGAAAACCATAGACAAAATCCATCAGAAGCTAATGGAGGACCTACTTTATTCTTAAACAGTATTAATTAGTATGTAATCACGATCGCGTGGTGTCGCCAGTGGCAACAGCCGTGCACGATGCGCGCCGATGCGGCTGCCACTAAACTAGGTCATTCCTATGTAACCAGGTAGTACACAGGTCGGAAATATAGACCAAAGAAAAATGCTTAGTATGTCATGTCCATTTTTTGTTTTGCTTTCGTTTATCGCTTGTTCTGCCCTGAGAAAAGGATTTAATAAGAGTACACAAAATTATCTGAAAGTATTTGATCAAAGAACGCAATGCTTTTTTAATTAAGGAAAATTCAAATTCCTTTCCGAAAAGGTTGCGGCGTCATAATAATTATAACCTCTTTCCTTTTCTTAAGTTGAAAAAATTTCTGGCATTAAAATTTCAAAAGACTCAAATGCCATTAAAAAAAAGAAGAAATACTTAAGATTTTATTTTTTTCATAATTTACGATTAACCTCATATTTTTCACGACATAACAGCCAGTAAATAAAATAACTACAAAGAAAACATAACATATACCATTACATACAAAAAGACGTGAACAAAATTAGTAATAACATTATCTACACGTACCTATAATTAATACGATATATTTATAAAAGAGTTAGGCATTCAATAAGCTTCTCTCTTCGCTTTCCGCATTTTTTTGAATCGAACATGAGCTTTATAATGTCAAACCCTTTGCCTGCATTGGCGAATAAAAAAAACATTTCTAACCAAATAAAGACTTGGCTAAAAGGTGCCAGCAACCAGGCCATTAAAATAATTAAAAAAAAAAACATTTCTAATTTCGGGACTAAAGGCGGGAAAATCCTTTATTTTACCAATCTGTGGGAAAATCTAGAAATGTTTTAAATGTTTTTCTCTCATCTCTCGCCTTGTTTGTTGAAAACATAACGACTAGTCGACGAACATGCGACAGTTTCTAGCAGAATTACCTCGTTGTAGCGACGACACAGGAGGCTTTTACCCGGAATAACCACAATAGCAGCCGGCTCGGAGAGCTCTTTAAAAATTCTAAAAAGAAGTCGTGTGTCGTGTGAAAATGGTGCGTATGTGGTGGAAGCGATGTTCCACATAACACATTGTTTGACAGAGCATGGTAAACTAGGTCGCTTAATTAACGTGAATTGTATATTTTAGTGTATAAATGTAGGCTTAGTTTTGCATTTTGTTGTTAGTTAAAATTTCGGAATTAACCCAGAAAAAACTTAATGGGATAACCCGAAATTGAAGTTTTAGTTTTATATTACCTACTATAAAAGCTTATTTATGTACCTGTACATCGTTTTATCAGACTTTAGCGCTCTAAATAGATTGACTACCTATTCGTTCAAAAGCACTCAAAGAGATTGAGCCAGTTATTGCATGAATAGGTATGGTGCATTGAACTCTTGTTACATGTATAGGTATGATTGTATAGGTAGATTTTATAAAGAAAAAGTATGGTTACTTCTATGAATATAGGTAGAATACCTACTCATTTACATATACAAATTTCTATTTGTATACTTTTTCCTGCCTGCTACATGTGTAGGTATATACGTACTTTAAAAGAGGATTCCTTCGCCAAAGGCCGCGTACCATTCATACCATTGCCTTTGTTCTTTTCACACGTTCCATCCCGTGCTCCCAACTATCTTTGAACAACGTTCCATTCTCACCCGGCTATTACTATTTGTGCCAGGATATTTTTGTCACACGTATTATGTATCTACATCCAAAGGTAGGTATGTTATGTATGCCGGAAAATTCTGTGAAACTGTCATTTGGTCGCGCTCAGCCAATCAAAAAGTTGGACGGACGGGATGAGTGACATAAAAGGAAGTGGGCAAAAGTGGGTGCTTTTCCGATATTTCCCCAGTTGTACTTTTGAGTTGTGGTTGACAAAAACAGCTTCAATTGTATTACACTGGGCTGAAAGACACGAGCTTCGTCACTCTAAAATATAGGGATAATCTATCTTAATAAATGCCTAGCGAAAATGACCTAATTTACCATACTTATCTCTCCAAAATTGAAATCCCGTATGACATGAAACTGAAAACTCCAGAAATCAACTTTTAGCTACCCTCATTTATAACTTACTCATTCACTGTTAAACAGAAGAATTTTGTTCCTCATAGACAAGAAATCTCGCCAATGTTCTCATTCATTCGAGTTACAAGACAATTAGAGCATGTCATTTCTAAAGCCTTCCCTTCCGCTTTACGTTCATTCCTACCAATGTAAAGATTTTCGCGTTACTTTTTTCCAGATTTATCGCCTTTGTATTACGACCTACTTACTAAATTAAAGTTGAGTTATTAATGGTCCGGAATGTTCAGAATAAACGACTGTTTTTGAATCAGAAGAAAAATTATGTTTTATGTTACTACGATTGAAGTAAAATATTTTTCTTGAATTAAATACATATGTACCTACGTATCTTTTCTTTTCTTTCAACAAAGTCTATATAGAGTATCATTATGTCTTCAAATAGTGCTAATGTCTACATAATTTATTGCAAAATAAGCTCCTGCTTACAGATTCACAAATAGAACAAAAACTTGTACCTACAGCGAGGGCGATGTCTTAGAAACAACATTTAGGTAACAAGGTCCTGTACGGACGAGAGGAGAATATGTAATGATTGTTGAAGATAAGCCGTGAAATATAGGTATGTTACATTATGTACTTATTGCCCGTGGGATATAGGCCAACGCTGTTCATCGTTAGTAAGGTCAATCTCGGGGAATATTGACATAATTATCATGCTTAGCAGGCGTTCGATGATATAAGCAATTTATGATGTGTACTGAGTTGATAGTGAGCTTCTAGTTATCAACCTGCATAACTAACTCACCTGTAGTTCTGTGACATTTTTCTACGACAAGTTGCTTATTAGCATTTCATAGAAAATAATTACTCGGACTGTATTTTCTATACTCGGAACCATTCGATCATTACTCGGTTAACATTAAAATCGATTACCACGATAGCAATCACCAATATTTCAACCGTCGACGACTTGAAGGCTCACTGGCTCAGTAACTCAGGATTTTCGGCCTGAAACGGAGCATGAAGTAATAAGTATGTATAAACAGTACCTAATTGGCCGGGTATCCCCAGGGCAAACACTGGACATTTGATTGACACGGAACGAACGCAATTAACACAAACGTTTACAACAAGTATGAGCTTTCATGGAAATGGTTGAATTGTGTACTATCACGAATGTAATTAGATAATGTAGGACAGGTATGAGACATTAAAACAAACAGTATTTACACTTTTGATATTAGATACTTTACATCGCGTACATATTTGCGTAAATTGTTAGTTTAATTAACCGTTTTCATACCAATATGCAGACTTTCCAACACAGTTGTATTGACAGAAATGCGAGTCGACTTGGCTATATTGGTCTTCAATGTTTTCCACGAAAGGAAAATAAAGTTTGTTCATGATGATTTTAGAAATCGGTTTTAAAATGAAGATAGACAACCATTCATTATACTCAAATCTTTTTATTTCTTTCATACTAAGTATGTATTACTCAAGCATAACTTAAAAAAAAAAACGCCAAGAAGTACTTCTCTAGTCTTGAGTTTTTGAGGTTTCAAAACTGCCTGTAAATTGACTTGTATTTTGACTAAACAATAGTAGATTGTACAACTAAGGCATAAAAGAAGCTATTTTACCCCGAGACGTTTATATCCACGCGAGCCGCAGGCGAGGGTGGATAGTTGAGTCGAGGGGTAAAATGGCTCGTTTATGCTTGAGTTATACACTCTGCTTTTCACTTCGATTGCGAGAAAATGAAACCGGCATAAAGTATACAGTACATAATTAATCAAAAATTTTGCATCCATAGCTAATTCCCGCCACCACAGATAATACCGCCACGAAACTTTTTAAAAGTTTTTTTTTTTTAATTTTCAACATTTGTCATTCGACTTGGGTACTTCATACTGCCAAAAAATGAAAACGTTTCTTTGCCTTTTTAAATAATAAATGACACCTATTTTACCTGATTTTATTAAATTAACGATAGAAAACACGGAAGTGGTATAAATTAAAGAAAATGAAATAAATCACGACTTTAATCTGCGAAGTTTTATTGTGCGTGTGGCTGTTGGGCCTGATTACCTTAGTCTCAGAAAAAAAATTACTTTATGCACTAGAACATAAAAAGCGATTTTATGTCGCCTAAGCACAACATAAAGACGAACTTTTAGAGCATGAGAAGTGAAAAAACAATTTAGGCTTCATCATTCAAACATTTTGCATGACTGAAGTTATATTCAAACGAAAACCTAAAGTAAAAAATAATATTGTTTTACTTTAAATTTTCGTATGTATACCTATACTATAACTTCTAATGTAATGTAATATGTCTTCTAAGATAGAGCTTTATACATACAGCTATTTACGTATGCGTAGCTATTCTGGTAAATAAGTAGGTATAATAGTAGTACGTGCGTAGGTTTGCGTCGACTGGATTCTTAGAATGTTTGCGATCGATACGAAGCTCGAAATACAGCCAAGATTTATGTGGATTATAAATGCTAGTTTTAAACGTTTCGTGCATGTTATTGATAATAATCACCATAGTCATTCAGATTAATGACGATCAAGTGGCAAACAGTACACATTTATTAGGTTGGGTAAGGTCGGGTACTACTTTAGGTAACTTCATTGTTACTGAAAATCAGTCTCTGACAAAACTCTGTAAAGTTCAGGCAATTCCGATAATGGGCTAAACTGAACAATTGTCGCGAACCATTGTCGTGTTCACATGACAGGAAAATAGAAAAATCGATCGTGTTAGCAGGTACTAGTACCATGCAGGGGTCAAACGGCAGGCTAGTTGTCTGCCAAGCGTTGACCGGGTCGGCGCCTCGGCATCGATCGGCCGACCTGGAGCGATCGCGGTGCTAGGCTCACTCGTGCCGACATGCTAATTTATGCCAATTTTAATCTAACTATGTATTTACAAATCTGGGACTACGATACTGCAAGTTAATCTGCCGGTCCTGTATTTAATAGCAGTGGCAAGTTGATACATACCATGCGCAGAGTAAAGCTGTTGATAGACAAATTTAGGTAAGTTGATAGCTTTTGTTTTAGAATACACTTTTTACATAGCTAAATCCCAATACTTCTGCCTTATCTGCTTAATACTGTCTCTAAATTCTGTACTTAAAAACAACAACGTTAGAAATTGCTCTGAACTGTCTGAAATGGTCGCTATCAAGGTTCATACTTCATACCTATGGTGACATGTTGCCCCTATATCTGTTTGCTGAAACAACTGGTGGTGAAAGGTCAGGGACGGGATACCAGCCAACGAACAGTCGATTGTAAGTACGAGCCGTGATTTCGAAAAGCAAGGGGTTAGAAAATTATTATAAACGAAGCTTATTAATCCTTTCCCTGTCTGACAAAACAATTGGATATTGATCCATATTTTTTATAAGCGAAAATATGAGTAGGTGTTTTTATTTCTTGCTAAAAGTCGTGGTGGCTCAGATGTTTACAAACCTTATACAGACTAGCACCACTTTCAACCACAATATGAATCATATTAAACGAATTGAAATTTTTGTTAATCCATTGCTTGATTCGTTTCTTCTCTCTATACGAGTTGAAAAAAGGCTATTCATTATAAAGTTACCTTCCCGCATAAGGTTCTTTGGTTTTTGTGAATCTTCAATGTTTAGATCACAATATTGTTCTATTTAGACGTTTGTTATTCTACGTCAATGGTGGATCGATACCGAATGCTTCGCGTCACACAAACTCACAATAGACTGACTGTAACTACTGAAAGCTTTGAACTTAGGGGCTTCCTTACCAGTAGAAATCTTGGAAAAACATTTGCAATGTAAATAATAGTAGCTTTACCATTTTCCGGCTTTCTCGTTTACCCTGTATGTGTGTGCGCTATAAATTTTCATTTCAAAGTCCGGTATACATTCACTTCTATCAGGGTAGCAATTTATTCAATTCAATTGTTAAAGAGCGATTGAGTAATATATATAGATATATTCAAACCTTAACATTTTATAAATTGATTCACGTTCTATATAATAAAACGATCGTTCGTGCTCTTCGAGTTGTTCGAGATAGAATTTTACCTCATTTTTTAAATATATTTCTTGAAACGTCGGATACTTAAGCGGTCTCAAAATTCTTTTGAGTATGCAAGGGTATTTTCTTATGAATATGAAGTCATCATCTTCTTCGCGCGATATGCTTACGCTGTGTGAAATTGATCGTGACACCCGAATGCACCGAGTTGTAAGAACATGAAATGAAAAATTGTTCAGGCACTACAAATAACTCAATTTCCAAGTACTGACCATAATTTTCCGGCGTTTAAAAAGCGTTAATAAATTAAATCTGTATTCTTATAAATTAAGATAAGCTAGTAAATGTTTCGCTGAGAATGCTCTCAGTATTTCTTCAACATAAATATTTTACCTCTTTCTCGCAATTTTCCTGAAGAGTTGGCAATCTTAATAAGGGCTCTTGCCGCTCGCTAAAATCTACCGCTCTCCGTAAGCCTAGATTCGCTCGGGCTTATTCGTAAACTCGCCTCTGATTGCCGTGGGATAAGCAGCCAATAAAGTCCTTTCATTTTCTATAGACTTTTACCTGACACCATATTTCCATTGAATCTTGAAGATTATTATTTAGCGATCGATATTACCGTTTGGTTTAGACAACTTTCTTGCAATTGTGCTCGTTTCTTTGCAAAAATCTGCTTTGATAAGTACTTCAAGCATACATAGACTAAGTGGGATCCCTTCTTTTCGCATAATGTTCTTTGTCCTAATATACTTCGGCATAACGATTTTGGCACAATTTTTTTTGGCATAATAATACTTCGGCATAATTTTTTTAGGCATACATTTTATGTTGGCATAATCATCTTAAAGACTAATTTGTTTTGGCATAAATTTGATTCGCATAATACTAAACGACGTCAGGGGCACCCAGAGGTTCGGTTTGGTTAGGTTCCTTTAAACCCTGCAGACAGAAATAGGAGCCCCACGTAGCGGGGCTCCGTCGACCTGACGTCGTTAGAAATAAAACGCTCATGCTAAATTTTATGCTTTAGAATGTTATGCTTAATCATTATTATGACTAGAGAAATTATGCTTAAAAAATTATGCGTAAGCTGTTATGCGTAATTATATTATGCGAAAATATAATTATGCCAAACAAAATTATTCTAAGTTGTAGTTAGGTCTTAAAATTTTATGCAAATGGATAGGGAACCTGACTCATTGTTTAGATAACGATGTTAATTGCAAGCAAAACGGGCCTCGGCATGAATGATTAAATTAATTCTAGTTGAACGTTTCGAAACCTTAGGACGTTTGATTTGGCTAAGGGACTAGATTTACCCGATCCCAAGTTGTACATATACATTTCTAAACAAATATGATGGCTTTAGAATGTTGAAGCTTTTGAACGTCATAAAAGGATAGTTAGTGTTAATTCGTTACGTGTATTTTGACGAAGCATTCTGCTGTCCCTTTTGCTTTAATTCCGTAGTTACCCTTATTAATATTGCGAAAAGAAACAGGATAGTCTACTCTTTAGCGTAACCACTCGGACCGTCGATTGAGGGTAAACGTTAAGAATAATTGCTGTAAGTAATGCAAATTAACTTACTACGCTCAGGTTCGCCGTAAAAACAATCCTAATTAAGAGCTTAACAGCTGCGTAAGTTATTATTCAAGGAGTAATTGCTGGAAATAATAACAAGGGATAAGTAGGATAAGCTGTCATTTCCACTCGTATATAAAAAACTTGATAATCTGAGATTGATCGTGTCTTACGTATCACAGCTTTCAGTCAGTTTTTACACACATGACCACTTACGATACGGGATTGTGGGTGTGTGCAAAAGGTTGTTTACTAATAGATGTGATAACATGATAAGGTATATAATGATACCCACACGGCTTATGAACAATTATGTAATCTTAATAACACAATCTTGTGATTGTTATCATCCTTTCGGCTTCCGACTTGTGATCGAACTTATCAAACAAAATCTTCGGAGAAACGTTATCAATAGATTATTTTGCTGTAAAAATGTTTAGTTATTTTGGATGCATGATGATGCAGTTTTAGCTTACCTGACTCGTGCACGCATTATGATTCTAAAGGTTCACGCGTGCCATCAATAAACTTACGAAGTAATCTTATTAATTTTAGGTAATTGTAGATTAATGAATAATTATTGGTATCTACTCTTCTCTTCATAATTGTATTGAATTCTCATGATTTATGGGAGCCCATAATTTTAACGTTTTCAAATAGATACTATCGTTAAATTGCTCATAAGCAAATCGATATTTCGAGCAAATGGGTTCATGTTATGTAATTTTGTATGCTATTGTCTAACAGGCTTTGTCTACAGTAAAACATATCTTTACAAAGATTTATGTTGCTATGTGATGCGTTACATTTTGTACGTTTTTTGTATACAAGTGACGAGGGTAGCGACGCGCATCTGTTTGTGATCATAACATCACCCAACTATCAATAGGACGATAAAATATTTCCATATAGCGATATTGTCTTTCAAAATGAAAATGTGTTCTGTTTATTTTCCGTAGGCGTAGCTGCCGTTGACCTATCAAATTTATGTATCATTATAAAATGATGAACTTTATTTGATGTAAAAAGAAACATCATTCCAGTTTCAACTAGCTAGATCATACATACGAGTAAGTACGTTTCGTTCACGAGTATGCTTTGAAGAAAGTAGACACATTGACTGCCAGACAACAGACACAATAGAAAATCTATTGTTCGCGGTCACCGGCAGTCAATGCCTTAAGTACCTGTGTGTGCCCGACAATTATGTATTGCGAAGGCGACAGCCACGGCTATTGGCGGTGCCCAGTAGTAGGACCAATCTACTGAGTAAAGCCCCTATAACGCGTACCTTGCGTATACTCAATGACGTAGCAGACAGCATAGATAATTTTACTTGTTCTCTGAGTGAGTTCACAAAAACCACGATGTATAGAATATGTTATGGTAAATGATGAAACTGTAACTATGGCCACACTATTGAATTAGGAAATTCCTGTCAATAATAAATAAATAAATAAGTACTTTTCCAATAATATGTTTTCCTCAAAATAATAACATCACTATGAGTAAACAGGAACACGATGCTACTCCGAAGTGGTGTTCATTTATCCATTTATTTCAGGCATCAAGGCCCATAGAAAACACATAAAACACAATATTAATATAACTTAAAAATACTATAAATAAATACATCATTATAATTACACTAAGAAACTAACTAAACACGAAGCTGACGCTGACGCTGATTGCTGACGGCATATCGGATGCATCACCCACGGTCACCAGTGATGAGACTGTATATCCCGCGGAAGTGTGGGGGTTTCTCTTAAATGCTAAAATCCTCCACAACCGCGAGATGTAGAGGGTTTTTGCATTTTGTTTCCACACACGGATAATCCCACAATTAGCCAATCGTAGGTAATAAGTACACGCGGTATGGTATTCTAGGCAATGAGTTCGTTCAAAGGCCTGCCTGACCTAGTTCCGGGCGTGAGACGTCTTTAGATACTGTCGTCCCGGCCGGCTCCGAACCGGAACGGCACTGAGACTGAATGTAAACATTCGATTTATATCGCATTACATCTGTTGTGCCGCTCAGCAGAATATTTAGTAGGTACACAGTGGACAGATGGCGAGCGGACTGAATGGCTTTCACGTTGACCACCCGTTGAACGTAGAGCGTACAGATAAATATGACGAGGCCCAGTATTGAGGTAGTTCCGATATTGTTTACATTATGGCCGGAATGAAAACATTAACCCTGGTTACTGAAGGCGTTTCATTTGAATCTTTTGTTAAATGCTAAATGGTGTGATATGGTCGGTTGAAGTTATTAAAAAAAAAGTAAAAAAATAGTAAAGTTAAGATTATTCAGCACATTTTAGATAATGATAAACTTATTTACTGTTCTTGACGTACGTACGTCGAGGTTATTCAATAAAGCAATAGACGAATATACTCGTATAAACATAATTGTCATACATAGAGCGCTGCGTCACGCACCATGTCTATTTATAAGTTGTTGATACTATTAATTTAGTAGATGCCATTAAAAACCGGTATAATATATAAAAAAAAAACAGATATTCATTTGTACTAGGAGCAGTGAATAAGTCAAGTAAATCCTCGTCGGGAATAATTGGTGTATAAGTAATGTACATTCGTCCATCACTTATGTTTCAAACTAATATTATTTCAAGTTAAAAAATATCAAATTTATTTTAATGTTAATTAAGTTGATTTCAGAGTGACTAGAACTATTGAAAAAGTTATAAATATGATTGAAGTTGTAGCGCAAACTGAACTTCATTATGTAGGATTTAAAGTTGTTTTTCCATAAACTCATATTTGTTTACATTTTTGGCAAATAAATCGCGAATGCAAATTACGTTACAGTGGCAGTATCAATGGACACTCTCACGCGGGCATTCTACTTAATGAACATGTAATTACGTCACAATGACCTGCATCTGTGTACCTACGTATATCTACATAGCGCGCCATTGTGGAAGGAATGTAGGAAAATTCCCAATCAATATTAAACCTGCTGGTTTGAAGGTTGAATCATGTTGTACCGTGCCCGAATTGGCGTGCATTTTCTTCAGGTAGATTGTTCAGTTTAATTTAGGTATGTTGGAACAGAATTCGGGGTAAGGTCGGTTTAGATGAAACAAACGAATGCATATTCTATCCCCACTCAACCAAGTTCTTCGCATTTTTTCGTTCGTCTATCCATACTAAAATGTCAAGAATATCAACAATGCTCTTGCTCCTATTCTGTTTCTATGTTCGTTTGGTTTATATTAAACTTTTCGTTAGTATTTAGAAGCTGACGTGATTGTATTCGTCTCGATTACGTTCAGGATATGCGAGATTGCGAACGGACGAAAAGAACGAGTTCTTTTCAAACACAGTAACCAAAGCCATTCCTACCACCCTAATTCATTCAGAATTGGAACAAGTGGGAGGCGTCATAATTACGGGCCCGAAATCTCACCTTTACCTTAGATATTCCTTCACCCGTAACATTCAGGAAGCAACCCTTTGAGGGAAGGGCCGTACAATGACGTAGGATATTGTAGCGAAGGGTTGTAGCGTACTTTGTTTATGCATAGCAACAATACGACTCAGGTGTCAATGTGACACAGCGAACTGAGTCACCGAGCTTTAGAAAGAGTCTGTTACACAGGTATGAAAGACAGAGATTACTTACTAGATTCGTGGAATTAATTCATCACCACAGCTCCCAAAACGTAGAAGGAAAATATCGTGAGAAAACCGGCATGTCCTGGAACCAATCATTCGAAGACTTGTGACATCTACCAACGATAGATTACGGCCCACTCCCACTCACAGAGAGGAGGTCCCAGCAGATTATGCTGTAGTGAATCATTGTTGCGTACTTTATTAATGCACTATGACGATAAGTCAATTAGATGATAAGAGCTCTCAGGTTCTAATCCACAAAGCGATTGCCATTAGTCATTTGCAGTGTTTGATTAGAGTTACCACTCTGTCTATGTATTAATTATGTGATTGAAATTACTTAATGTTCTGAACATTGCTGTACCTTTTCCATCAGTAAATGAACAGGTATTTCTAAAACCTTAGGTTACTTCTTGGTAGTTTAAAGTACTGAGCCTATATATTGTACTAGGCTTACTACGCAATCGGCTTATACTCTCCAGTAGTCAAAACAGTAAGTTTGTAGATGTAATACGTAATGCAATACGGAGCCAGTTCGACCGAAACTAATATGATTTGTTTACAACTTACAACAAAACTGACTTCACGACCTAAGCGTCGTCGCCATTGAACCTTAGGTTTTCTTAACTCGTTTCACGTTAGGTTAGTATGTAGGCTTTGCGATATAAATTACATGTGAATATAAGAACTAGATTATATAGACGATATTAGATACTAGTTAGTTTTACTGTTTAAGTTTACTGACCCACCTCAATGAATACTCATTGAGATAGGTCAGTATGGAAAAGTTTTTAAAATATTATAATTGAGGTAGCCTCTATAGCAACGTTACCTACATCTGTTCCTACGACGATAATATGGAGTGACAGTGCGGGAATAAACACGTAAACGTTATATTGCGTACATCAATTAATTAACCTAAATGATTAGCGATTCTATCTACAAATTAACTGAAAACGACATATTTATATTAATTCATTACCGACATTTCGACATTTCACTATTGGTTTTCGGTTTACGGAATAATTAAAGTATTTGAAGTTTGATGTTTACATTGTTGTGTGGAGGTATTCCACTCAGAGCACTGGTTTGAACCGCACTTGGACGAACAGCACCTGAGCACTTCCACTAACCGCACTGAAACAAAATTTTGTAACGTGCGGTTCATTGGAACAGTTTATCGTTATTGATTTCAGTCCTACCTACCTACGTTAAATATTTTTTTTAGTGATGGGATATACTTTTTTGTTCCAGGCATTAGCAAGCAAAACATAACGATACAAATCAGATTCTACCTTGTTCATGTATCTTACTCGTAGGCCTTCGGCTTTCTCACCCCTTCTATGTAGGAACCAACAGAACCTACACTAAAAACTTTATAGGGAATACCTGGAGCATTGTTATTGTTGTTAAAGTGTTTAAAAACTTGTAGCAAACCCATGACGTTGATTTAGTAAGGTCGGTTCAAGGTAGCATACAATTCTATAGAAAGATTTCGGTTCAAGGTAGCGTACAATTTTATAGGAAGATTTTTTTGATTTTTTTTCTCTCATAAAGGTACATTGTTACAGTAGTGTGTATATACAATTGCCTTAGGTATGCGTGAGAGCTGGAGTCTGAACTAGGTTCGGGACCTGTATGACAGATCTCCAGGCTGATAATAGCAGTTCTAAGAGTTTAGAGAATGCAGTCGGATAATGAAGATTGCCCACAACATAGGTAGTATTTCTGGTCGACGAGAAACTAATTCCAAGTAAAGCAGCTTTGGAGCCGCGTGACGACTCCCGCCCACCGTAGGCGCGGGCCTGCGGACGGAGAGTAATGGGTAACTCACCGTCCGATCAGGACCAGTCCCGTGCCGGACGGCGCGTACGTGTTCCACGCGCGCCTCACAGAGAAGTCAGCAAAAAGGAAGGGGCCTGCCAGGGCCGTAGTCTGCCGAGGGTGCAGGATTGTCCGAAAGTGTTACCGCTACTCCGGAACATAAAGGGCTAAGGAAGGAACACGGATGGGTTTTAGTCAGTAAGAGTCTGACACCCCCTTCCGCTCCACCCAGAGCGGGAGGGGTCATTTGATGATTTCCCATCCATAAAAAAAAAGAAAAAAAAAGTAAAGCAGCTTTTGTTGAATGCAATTGTCAAAGACAATTCAAGTCTACGTAGATAAATCCCTATTGCTTTATCATGGAAGAGGCTCTTTGCATGTTCCTTATGACTAACAGATACAGCATTGTCTTGCACATGAAATAAAATTAGTTTTAAGCTTTCTCGTATTCAAAGTGAATGAGTCACCCAGAGGATAGCAATCAATAAAGTCGAAGGAAAGGAAAAGTCGTGAGCGCGCAAGCTCTCGTTAAGTTGTAAAGTACAATGTTTGCTTTTAAATGTAGCCGGAGAGTCTACATTGCTACAAAGTCCGCGTTAGGAAAGTACACACACACACGTGTTTATCTAGTAAGTTGTTCAGCTTCTACTTTAGATCTCATATTATCATAAGACAAACCAAACAGATAGTTAGATAAATTGAACATCTGAATGATAATTGAAAATCTTTTTTCTTTTTTTGGGAGTGTTATTATCAAATAACTTATCCCGCTCTGGGCGGAGCGGGAGGGCGTGTCAGACTTTTACTGACTAAAGTACCCGTGTTCCTTCAGTTGCCTGTGCCAGAGGCCACGGTATCTCTTTCGAATAACCCGCAACCCTGGCAGATTTGAACATCTGATAGATAATTGCTTTGCAATCTTTTTTAAAGTAATGATGACTGGCGAAATAATGCGTGGAATTCATACAGACTAATTAAAATGTTTTGTTATAATTTTTTAGGGTTCCGTACCCAAAGGGTAAAAACGGGACCCTATTACTAAGACTCCACTGTCCGTCTGTCTGTCAACAGGTTTTATCTCATGAACCGTGATAGCTAGACAGTTGAAATTTTCGCAGATGATGTATTTCTGTTGCCGCTATAACAAAAAATATAATATAAAAACAGAATCAAATAAATATTTACGGGGGGCTCCCATACAACAAACGTGATTTTTTTAGATACATAAAAAAAAACTCGTGATAAACTATTTACATACCTACGAATTTGTACGGAACCCTCGGTGCGCGAATCCGACTCGCACTTGACCGGTTTCTATCATTGCAATCAACCATACGTGGTAATCCTCATCGACAATCTTCACATTTGTGTTGATTAGCGGAAGTTTTTCACTGGAAAAAAACCCACTGTAACTTTGTTATGCAAAATTATATGCATTGCACTTTTTATGCTAATTCGCGGGGAAGTTTGAAACTTCGCAGCACGCGCCTCTGCCACAGTTACTGGCTCTATGTTTTATTTATGACCTTTAAGGAACAAGGACATTCAAAGGTTAACAAAATCAGAAACGGATCATTTTGTTACCTATGGTAATGAGATACCTAAGAATCTTTTTGTACGTTTTATACATAGTACGTTATAGTTGGATGACGTGATTTATCGATATACTCCTATGTACTAGGTATGACTACGTCTGCTAACAGAATAATATCAACTGTAGGGGTTGTTATTCCAAGAAAAATGTGACTCATTTCGACTACGATTTGCTATCCGGGCGTTTTCATTTTAAATGGCGCAGGTGGTTTTTGTCGTTTTTTATTTTTATTTTTTTAAATATTATGTGGAATATTATTATTAAAATATTATAAATAAAGAAAAAAAAAAGTACATAAACACTATATTCCAAGTTTATTATTCCTTGACTGATCAAATAAGTTACACGAAAATTAAAACTTGCATTTGGTCAAAATGTTACGATACAGACCAAATTGTTGAAATTTTAAATAAAGATAAATATCTATTGACTAAGTAGTAATATTTAATTTCATTAATTGATATCATAAACTTATACTGAGCGTTTTTCTCATTTAATTTCCAGCAGTTTATTTGTTATCGCGATTTGATTTTTGTTACTAAAAAGACATTTTTAGCCTGACTTACTTTAAAAAAATAATTTTAGAAAATAAAATACACATTTCTGCACTTAATTATTACATTTAATCATAACATAAATATATTTTTTACAATAATTCAAAATTCAAAGTGTCCTAAAACAATAATAATTTAAAAGGTTGTTTTTTAAAACCTGCGCCATTTAAAATGAAAATGCCCATCCACTGATTTATAGTTTTGAGACGACATTTATTTTTCACAGATGACTTAACAATAGAACGATAGGTACGTAAAAGCGTACATTTTAACTGTCTAGATACAAGTTCCTAGAAAATTAACATTCCTACTTGTATTTGAAATAAAGTTCCGGCTTATACCTTTTTTATACCATACCAGACCAGACCAGTACCTTTGATATAGATAGATATTATTGCGATACATTACAATAAGGCTTAAAAAGCACAATTTTCACAGTAATTTTCCTTTAAAGTGTGGCGTTGTTCACAACTAGATGGCTTCAAAAGCCAATCCGTGTCGCGGAACCGGCGGCGCAAACCGTCTCGTGAGTTTGTTTTTCCGATACCTACTTGGATACATTATTTGTTTGTATACAAGGTGGAAGCTTTAGTAAGGAATGTCAAGTAGTTTTGTCATTAATAGATTAGATCACTTAACTTATAATTTAATTAACAACGTATATAAAGTTATTTCCCGTTCGTTTCGCTCCTAAATGTTTTAAATAAAAAGAAAAGGTTGCAAGTGTTGATTGATGTTTTTTTTCAAAATCATAACAGTATCTACCCTTTGAAACACACAATAAAGATAGTGTTTCTTTCATAAAGTGCTGCAATGTACGGGGCGTTTCGCCTGAGCCGGTCGCCGGTATCGATCTATGCGGCACTGGGTTTGTTCAACTCGGCCGCCCTACCCAGACATATCTACCACCACTCATTGAATTACAGACACCGAGAACCCGATGTTTATTACTTTCTCTCACACCCTGCCATCTTTAGATATGCTACATGTGCCACTTTGGGTATAACGTTC
Source organism: Amphipoea oculea (assembly GCA_945859645.1). Lineage (NCBI taxonomy): Eukaryota > Metazoa > Arthropoda > Insecta > Lepidoptera > Noctuidae > Amphipoea > Amphipoea oculea. The sequence continues at coordinate 13,591,482 of OX243876.1, forward strand.
GTGATTAATGAACATTTTGTAGGTGATGTCACTATACAGGGAATTTTCGTATTTAAATTGCCAACAGTGTCGGTTGGTTGTGTTGCTTATTGTGTTCTAATAACCATAGTACGTGGTGTTGGTGTATTATTATGTTATTTAAAGAGGTTTTTATGATGAGGTTTTTTTAGTAAACTACATTAAAAAGTTGTTAGCTATATGAAGTTGCCGGGGACACAAAAATTTCTTGCGTAAGTTTCGATCCTGATTTGATGAACCTAGAACTGCCCTAGCCCAGAAAGTCTGCTAATACGTCAATTAAGTAGTTACAGTACATTAAAGATTAGGGTATTTTCTTTTTACTTCAAAGAAAAAGGTCTTGAGATCTCACAAGTGAATGCTGTCACCGCAGACATACTTGACTCTGGAGCAAATGCCTTGACCTGATTGTGCGTGAACGAGACCCCGTATTTGGCGGCGCCGCAGCTTCAGAGAGCCAATGGACTATTAGATACTCTTCGAAAGATTGCCAACTCTTAAGTTTAACTTGGACATGTTAACCACTTACTATAGTCACACATATTCAGTATTATATATTTTTAATCACCGCGTAAGGTACTCACTGATCTGCACCCTGATTGCGTAACACACTATAAATCACAATCTGAATCATTTTGAAGGATAAATTACTAATCCATAGCTTCATGTGTTCGAAAAATTTGTCTACTCATCAACGTAAATAATGTTGTTGAATTGTCAAAATGAAAGCCATTGCTACTGTTAGTATATTATGCAATTACACCGCTGGTCATAGTTCGTGAAAACTATGTATGTACAGTAAGGGCATTTAATTGTTTATCAAACTGACACACTACATTAATTTGCCAACTTATAGCCAATTTGTTACATAGTTAAATTCGCCGACTTCTTCTACCATACGTTCAACATTATGCTTGTCAGAACTGAATGTACCCATAACTGCGAAAATATCGACTACTTAAACAATATTTCTAATAAATACATAGTTAGGTAGAGGTATATTAGTGTGTATTAAGGACAAAGGCTCATAAGGAATCAAAGGCTAAAACGTCGAGTTATACCTGTTTTTAATTCAATAAAATATTCCCAGAGAACAGTCCAAAATTTTTGCGGTGATAAAACAACAAACGTTACCTCATATTTATAGGATACTTATTTCATACGTATTAAAAAATTAACAAACATTATAAATAATCTTAAGTACATAATAACATACACTACTGTAAATAAAAAAGATCATAATATTTTATTTCACATAAACCTACATGGGCACTTATGAAACGTCAAAATCTAGGTGCACGGTTCCAATTGGTCGTTTCCTAGGGAGAATAGCCGGCAAAAAACTCTTTTAATCTTTAAAAAAATAATTGTCTTTTATTTACATACAATGTTTTCATATTACTGTAGGTATGGGAGGACAGCGTAGGCCTGTCAACATGTACCAAGCGCTTAATAAAATAAAAAAAAGGTCTACAGAGATCTTAAGTCTACAAGGACTACAATATCCTCACATTTGCAAAATATAAAAGAATCTATCAAAAGGATAAATAAAATATAAAAACCTATTGAAACCAAGTGATATGATTGCCATTACAATAGTGAGTTGAAATTAGAATTATCAGATATAATATCAAATAATAAAAAAAAGATTATGTCAAAGAAGTATGTATGTAATAAACAAAAAAATAAACATCGTAATTTGAGAGCAGTTAATGGACAATTACGTAGTTATGCCGTTAATGATGTGCCAGGGAAGCCACATGTGCAGAAGGAATTTTTGCCAAACTACCTCATCTTCAACGTAGTCTTTAATCTTATAATATGCTTTTTTGATAAGGACACGTTTGATGAGGGCTTTGAACTTTCCACCGCTGTTCTGTAATCGGCTTGGCAACTTGTTATAAAAGTGGATGCTGTTTATAAGAAATGACTTGTTAGTTTTAGTTAATCTAATTTTAGGTATCATAATTTCATTTTTTAACCCCCGACGCAAAAACGACGGGGTGTTATAAGTTTGACGTGTCTGTGTGTGTGTGTGTGTCTGTCTGTTACATCGTAGCTCCCGAACGGATGAACCGATTTTGATTTTATTTTTTTTGTTTGAAAGGTTAATTAGTCGCGATTGTTCTTAGCTATGTTTGAAGAAAATCGGTCCAAGATGGCCGCCGCCACAAATGGCGGATTACATATTTTTTCACAACTCCCTCAATATGGGTATCAAATGAAAGGGCTTGACAAGTAGAATACCAAACACTATGATAAATTTCAAAACCAAGATGGCCGCCACCACAAAATGGCGAATTATATTTTTTTTTTCACAATTCCCTCAATATGGGTATCAAATGAAAGGGCTTGACTAGTAGAATTCTATACACTATTACAAATTTCAAATCCAAGATGGCCGCCACCAGAAATGGCGAATTCACAGAGGAATACGGTAGTATGGAATGAACGCCAACGACCACGAGTACCTAACTAGCTTCGCTTCACTGTGGTAAAGAAATACGTACAGCTGCGCAGATTTCGGCGAGTCACGTGTCGATCGTATAGCATGTTTACTAGTAATATAATATTATAAAGTTTAAAAAGCAAGAAATAAAAGTTAAATTAAAAATTTAAAAAACCCCCGTTTCAAACAAAAACCTCTAAAAACTAAAATAATAATATATATTAGCCCTTTAAGTTTAATATAAGTTGCAGGAAATATTTTGATCCAAGCGTCCTTACGTGTCGGGGGACGGCTAATGAAAACGCCAAACAGATGAGGCTTAAACCCAGCAATAATTAATGTAGCTATTGTAGAAAACATAACTGCTGTTAACTTCCAATTTTCATTAGCCGTCCCCCGACGTGAGGACGCTTGGATCAAAATATTTCCTGCAACATATATTAAACTTAAAGGGCTAATATATATTATTATTTTAGTTTTTAGAGGTTTTTGTTTGAGTCGGGGGTTTTTTAAATTTTTATTTTAACTTTTTATTACGTGTATTTATATTATGGAAATCGCTTCTTATTTTGAAAAGTCCTAAGTTTTTGCGAACATACAAAATACTTTCTAAAATATAAAGAGAAGGCAGAGTTAGTATATCAATTTGTTTCTAAGAGTAAAAGTAATTTCTAGAAGTACAGTTTCCGTAATAGAATATAGTTTCTTGCCATCAAGTTTTAAATTTAGACCCATTTGAGGTAGATTTGGTAATGGGAACTTAAGACATTTCGTTTTCTTTGCATTAGTAAACGTTTATTAGCTGCAAACCATTTCGAAAGAACAGCCAGACTATCGTTAATATACGTAAGACATACGTATCTTTTCTATATATTTTTAAAAAATTTGGGAAGTGTCATCAGCGAATAAAATTATATCCGATAAGTTAGCCACCATGTAAGGAAGGTCACTAAAATATACTAGAAATAGGAAAGAGCCAAGATTTGAGCCTTGAAACAATTATCTACCTATTCTCTTGGAAATTAATTTTTTTAACACTTACGCACTATTAGCTAGATTAAAGAACATACACTACTATACAAACTTTCAATCATTTCATATTAATATATTAAATATGATAAAATCTGATCTAGAAATTATAGTTATTTGACAAATAATACATGTTTAGGATCTTTCGAGTAATCGTTTAAAATATTTACAATTCTACGTTTGGATCCTAACAGCAGTTTATGTCTGCGCAATTATAGCCAAGTCAGTCGATTGTTGTTTACGCAAGCAATTACTACGTCAATAGTATTACGGACGCCAGCACATTGGGTAAATGTATGAATCGTCCAGATGACCTTCACTATTGATTCACCTAAAATATGTCTAAGTTTTTTTAAGCCTTTAACTTTCTAGGAATAATATTGACACGTATTCCTCCGTCTGGTCCGATAATAGCTCTGGCCGGAGCAACCTTCAAGTTTCTGTCAGTGTTCTCTGACGGTTCCACTCTAAACTTGGACAAAATCTTCACTATGCATAATTGCGACTGAAGCCTGCCAAACCGCATTCCTAAAAACAACAATAACAAGTTTTTGTTAAAAAATACTAATAACCATGCCATTTTCGACATTGAGCGAGTACATTAAACATTTGGACGTGAATTATTATAATCGTATAATTGGATAACTCATAACTATCATCATCCGAAATTACTTGTACCTCACTGTAATTCTCACCCAAGGGCCTCAGCAGTAGCTGGATTTTGTTTTTTTTTTTGTGACTTTGCTATTTTATTAATTCAGTGATGATCATTTTGATAAATAAAAAAAAAAACCGACTTCCAAAAAAACACTACAAAGTGAAAAATAACTTTAATTTCGGAAGTCGGTGTCTTTGGATCTGTATTTTAGTTTTTTGCCACCGACTTCCGAAATTAAAGTTATTTTTTCTTAAAAAGTTTTTATTTCACGCTTTTTATTGGGTCTGCTTATAATTTATCTAAGTTACAATAGCTTAGTGCTCATCGCCTTTTACAAACAAATTATTGCTTTTCTCGATGCAGGGAAGTTAATTGTTGAGGAGTTCTCCAGGTCCACCATCAGCTCCATATCACCATTCACATTGTGACGAGCATAAATTGCTTAGCAACCATATTAAAGTAATCGAATCGCAACCCGTGAAATACTTAGATATTATTGAGTAGTTCCGGTGGCCATCTGTGGTCTTCATCATCAGTTCCACTTCACCAAATGGTGCTTTCCGAGAGCAAGTGCACGAGTTACTATAAAAAATACCCAAATCGCTATAGGTGTGCCTATAATATTTGAAGAGTTTCTTCGGTTTCTCCATGATCCCATCATCAAATCCTGACCTGATGTTTTTAGACTAGATGCTGATAATCCTGGCTGCAGCATCAGGCCCGACTTATGTCAACATTGCATTGAACTTAAAATTTAGTCCTGTTTAAAATGAGCCCAAACACGACTACGGTGCTGTTATTTCAAGGTTTGTACTTTTTATGATGCTCCTGGCTTCAGCATCAGGTCTCTATGTACTTCGGTGTTCCTCATTAACAGTACGTTTATCCACACATCGAGCCCTTTTCAATGAGCCTAAACACGATATATCTGCTGTTAGTTGTCGAGGAGTTAGGTACTCTGCAGACTATCCTGACTGCAGCATCAGGTCATGACTTGATGATCATGAGACCAAATGTGGCAAATGCCCTATCAAACATCAAAACAATTTACTAAAACAGTCCTTGCCTGTTTGAGTAACTTCTTATTGTTAAGGAGTTGTACCTTCCATCATCAGCCCAGCTACCTGAGATGGTGACAACCATACGCAAATACACAAGATACTTCATAAAATATGTGAAAAACAATAAGTGAGCCTATAAAATTTGAGGGTTGCCCTCGATTTCTCTAAGATCCCATCATCAGATCCTAACTTGGTGACAATGGGACCACCTCAGAACTATCTACTTTCAAACAAAAAAAGAATTTTGAAAATCCGTCGAAAATTGGCGGAGTATTCGATGATAGCTTAGTGCTCATCGCCTTTTACAAACAAATTATTGCTTTTCTCGATGCAGGGAAGTTAATTGTTGAGGAGTTCTCCAGGTCCACCATCAGCTCCATATCACCATTCACATTGTGACGAGCATAAATTGCTTAGCAACCATATTAAAGTAATCGAATCGCAACCCGTAAAATACTTAGATATTATTGAGTAGTTCCGGTGGCCATCTGTGGTCTTCATCATCAGTTCCACTTCACCAAATGGTGCTTTCCCAGAGCAAGTGCACGAGTTACTATAAAAAATACCCAAATCGCTATAGGTGTGCCTATAATATTTGAAGAGTTTCTTCGGTTTCTCCATGATCCCATCATCAAATCCTGACCTGATGTTTTTAGACTAGATGCTGATAATCCTGGCTGCAGCATCAGGCCCGACTTATGTCAACATTGCATTGAACTTAAAATTTAGTCCTGTTTAAAATGAGCCCAAACACGACTACGGTGCTGTTATTTCAAGGTTTGTACTTTTTATGATGCTCCTGGCTTCAGCATCAGGTCTCTATGTACTTCGGTGTTCCTCATTAACAGTACGTTTATCCACACATCGAGCCCTTTTCAATGAGCCTAAACACGATATATCTGCTGTTAGTTGTCGAGGAGTTAGGTACTCTGCAGACTATCCTGACTGCAGCATCAGGTCATGACTTGATGATCATGAGACCAAATGTGGCAAATGCCCTATCAAACATCAAAACAATTTACTAAAACAGTCCTTGCCTGTTTGAGTAACTTCTTATTGTTAAGGAGTTGTACCTTCCATCATCAGCCCAGCTACCTGAGATGGTGACAACCATACGCAAATACACAAGATACTTCATAAAATATGTGAAAAACAATAAGTGAGCCTATAAAATTTGAGGGTTGCCCTCGATTTCTCTAAGATCCCATCATCAGATCCTAACTTGGTGACAATGGGACCACCTCAGAACTATCTACTTTCAAACAAAAAAAGAATTTTGAAAATCCGTCGAAAATTGGCGGAGTATTCGATGAACAAACATACAAAATAAAAATAATAATAAAAAAAACATACAAACAGCCGAACATAGTACCTCCTCCTTTTTGTGAAGTCGGTAAATAATATGGAATAGTCGACTAACCTATGCAGTTCCTTTGTCCGAGTCCAAACGGTAAATAAGCGCACGGGTGTCGCTTACCCACCTCCTCCGCATCAAATCTATCAGGATTGAATACATCAGGCTCGGGATAATATTTCTCGTCATAGTGTATACCCCTCGGTGATATTAGTACTACAGTGTCTTTTTCAATTACCACATCTGTACCGGGTACTTTATAATCTCTAGTAGCTTTTCTTTGCAGTGGTTCTACTATTGAGTAGTTACATGCGAAGAGTTTCATCAAATACTTTATTCAAGTATTTCATATCCTTTATAGTATCGTAAGTTACGTCTCCATTATGTGCTTGAATAACTTCCTCAATTTCTGCAGTCAACTTGCTTTGTATATCTGGGTTTAACGCTAGTTGGTACAGCATGTAGGCCATGGTTGTGGCACTGGTCTCATACCCAGCTATATAAAATACAAAAGCTTGCGCCGCAATTATATCTTCTGTTATTTCAACTGACACCACACTGTTTCCGAATTTTGAGCTGTTCACCTCTCCCATTTCACGGAGTTCCAGTATTAAATCCATGAAATCTTGTCTGCCTAATGGTTTGCGATTCCTTTGAGTCATAATGTTGTTTACAAGACTTCTGAAGAAATTTTGAATACGTTTCGGAACTAGAGAAACATTGAGTGCTGTCAGAATTCCTGGATACATCATAATTATTTCATTTCCATAAGTCGCATTTGTAATTATCTTGTCCACAAGTTTTAGCACCTGCAATTTGTCGTTGAGGCTATCATAGTTAACACCGAAAGCGCAGGCAGAGATCGTAGACACTGTGTATGTCTGAAGAAGGGAGTGAACTTCAAACTCTTGTTTCTTTTGGCATTCTATGCTCACATAGTCCACAAATGTATTAGCACACTCATCCATGAGATAAAACATGTTTCTCAATTTACTAGATGTAAACATGGGGCTGAATCGATTCCTTAAGGCTGCCCATGTTTCTCCATCAGCGGTAAACAAATTTTGTCCCAATCCTTCTTTGCTGAATTCAATGCCACGATCAGTGAATACCTCGAAGTCTTTAATCATGATATGTTTTAAAATATCCAAGTCTCTTATAAGGATAGAAGGTGACGTCATTCTATACATACCGACAACTTTTTCTGTTGGAAACATGTTATAGATTTCTTGTATCACTACTCCCACATTTTTTTTGCGAAGTGCCGATTCCTTCAGGTTGCCGAATAAAACTGTTGGTTCCGGTCCGGGAACATTTCGGCTTTTCCAGTAGTTAAATGTTCTTGTAAAATAATAATATAGTAACACTATCAACAATACCGGAAAATAATAGATCAACATTTTAAAGCAGCCCTTAACACCTTCACCGAATACTATGATATGAATAGCAATATCGCTGACATCATTTTATATACTAACCGAGCAAGTGGATTACAATAAAGGCCTATTTAAATCTAAGCGGTATTCGCTACTGTCTGCGGTAGAGAAAACCGAGTGGGTATGCGGTAATATTACTGTTATTACTGCAAACCAAAGCGGATTTAGCTATCCTTGTGGGTAGAATACCGAGTTCGAGTTTCGCTCAGGAAGGTAAAGAAGTTTTTGTAGAAGAAGGTAAACAATACCAGACCTATGCGGTACTATGGTACCAACTATTCCGCTCTGGCCGCGGAACTTGATACTAAATATCTGAGCAAAACCCGCGCGGTATGACCTCTACTCACACTGGCAGCGACCTAAATACTGTTATGTTCCCCGGTTTTTATAAATGTGTGTTATGTGTGTGTGTGTTTTTTATCGTTTCTGAGTCAGCTGTTTTGGTGACTTTTTCGGCAGAGAACAATATATTATGTAGCACTTTGCCTACGACTTCATTCGCATGGATTTCGTATTTGCTCCTACTTAGGTAATTTAAAACCCCCTCCACCCTCTTAAATGGTAGTAATAATGATAAAGACCTTAATATTTTTAGCGAGTTGGCGTACCATATTGATTAAGATTCTCCTTTTTATTTTAATTTAAAGCATTGTATCAAGCAATTGTATGTAAGCATTGCATCGTGGTAGTCTGTATAAGGCATGATAAGCTTGGCGTATCCATTGGGATAAAAACCCCAATTAATAAATTAAGATTTAAAAAAAAAAAATTTATTATTTATTTATACATGATTTCGGGGCAAGTTTCAAGTTAAAGATCAACGATTTTTTTTATCATATAAACTTTTATCTCTTTTCACCCCTCTAAGGAATTAATTCTAGAAAAACAGTTCGTCCTTTTTTTGACTTTAAGGTTATTAAATTTTATACTTAAAGTAAAAAAAATGGACAAACTGTTGGAAGAGAATGAAAAGATAGAATAAAACGTGTTTGTAACTAACAAAATTTTATTTAATTAAGATATATCACGATTACCATCTGCATCCCCAACATACAAGGGCACCAATTTTTTTTAACATTAATTAAATTACAATACTTAACTTACAATTTTTTATTTATTTATATAGATATTTACATAATATAAGCTATCATATAAACTATAATAATAATTTTGTACAATTATATGAAAAAATAAACAAAATAATCATAGGGCATCAAAGAATTCGTCCGCATCTCTATCAATAGGAACAGTGCCCAAAAGTACCACAGAGCAGTACAAGAATTAGCTAGTGAAGTGGTGTACTAATTTTATAATAAAGATATGTATGTTTAGGTTAAGGTATTTATCTATGGGCCTGCGTCGCCTGAAATAAATGAATAAATAAATAAAAAGGCTGGCAGCATTGCCACGTTGTATGGAAATGCTAATTCTTTGGCCAAGAAATAGATAAATAATACTTACAAATAATTTTAGTGTTGTTGCCACATTACGTTATCATATTTATTTAAAATCATATTGATTAGTTACATACAAATATGTTTTTAAAGCACAAAAATGTACAGACGCGGACTTAATATACAATTATAATAATAATTTTATTTACAACAAGTTTTAACAAATACATTTTAGAGGTCTACTTTTATGTCTGGAGATACCTATAACAGAAGAATTCCCTCTTCCATGTCTATTTGTACACTTACAAAGCCTCTTAATGACAGAATCAATAACAAAATACTTACAATAAGAAAAATAAAACTAGATAATTTACAGATATTTACATTACTACATAACTTACATTTCAACGCAAATTACAAACGATACTAAAAAGTAGAAAAAAATTGGTTGCAATAGAATTTAAATCCTGTCGTAATGTCATTGAGTTTGTTATGGTTGTTCCACATTTGATACGACAAAACAACCAAAAAATTGTTTAAAATTGATTTTATTATTAAAAATAGATAATCCTTAATGCTTTTAATAATTACCATACATTTTCCGAATCCCAGCTTCTAGTAAGCCTTCAAGTAATGTATCTAAATGATTGATAGAAATATCAAAGTTTTGTAATCTAGGACTCGTGCAATATTAAGAAGTGTAATAAGTCATTATACCTAACTGATACATTCGGTATTTTTTTTTTACAGGATGTCCATAAAATTATAATGACAAGCGGTCTACAAATTTTGTAATAACTATAAATGTACGGACGCCTGCAAAACCAACACTGGCTGGCCTTTGCAGTATTGAGTATTGAGTACATACGAAGGGATTCATCGAACTATTTAATTTCCTCTACGGTATTGTAGGTCACTTTCACATCATTTGCGTGAATAACTCTTCCAATTTCTGCGGATAACTTCGTATTCTTAGGTTTTCAACTTCCTAGGCACAATATTTAGATGTATTCCTCCGTCTGGTCCGATAAGAGCTCTTCCTGGAGCAACTCCTAAATTCCTGTCAGTATTCTTTGATGGTTCCACTCTAAACTTGGACAACATCTTCACTATGCATAATTGCGACTGAAGCCTGCCAAATCGCATTCCTAAAAATAAACAAAAATATGTTAAATTGATTTTAAAAATACAGGCGTTTTGTTGTCTTTTCAAACTCAGTACAACAACAAAGTTAAAGTAAAATGATATATGTAGATAATGCGATAACTTTGATCTTTTGAATGTTTTAAATCTTTAACACGTTCTCGTTCACTGTACAATAATACAAAACAATTTCAAATAAGCTTGCAGTCTCTTCTAAAATGTTAATTAAGCTAAATTAAGACTTCAAACAAATAAAGTTAAAGTTATAGAGTACAGAATGACCCAGATAGAAAATGTCCCTTATTCGGGACTCTCGAGATCATATAATAAATCAGTGATTAAACACAAATGATTTAAAAACCTACATCATTGATAAGTTACTAGTAAAAGCGTCATCATCATCTGCCTAGCCCTTTTCCAAATATGTTGGGGTCGACTTCCAGTTTAACCAGATGCAGCTGAGTACCAGTATTTTACATGAGGCGACTGTCTATCTGAACCAAACCAGTTACTGGGTAATACGAAACCGATAGTTGTCAGACTCCGGGCTTTTGACGACCCGTAACGACTGTCAAAGATCTACGAATAACAGCCGGGACCAACGGCTTAACCTTTCGTATGCCGGAACGTAGATCTACACGAGACACAATGGCTTTTTAATTGTGTCTGTAATTACGGCATTCAACCGGTTAACGTGCTTTCCGAGGCACGGAGGGGTCCTGGTATGTAAAGATGGTCACCCATCCACGGAAAAACTACGCTAAGAAAAGCTTAACCTGATCGATCGACCCATGCGGCTGTTATTACTTAGCCACAAGCCCCTATACCAATAAAAACGTGCGAGAAAGATATCATATTTGATAATAAAAAGATGATTTTTCATATTCTGATACTTACCAATGCAATTCCTTTGTCCTAATCCAAATGGTAAATAAGCGCATGGGTGACGCTTACCCACCACTTCTGAATCAAATCTATCAGGATTGAATACTTCAGGCTCGCGATAATATTTCTCGTCATAATGTATACCCCTCGGTGATATTAGTACTATAGTGTCTTTTTCAATTACCACATCTGTACCGGGTATTTTATAATCTGTTGTAGCTTTTCTTTGCAGTGGTTCTACTAATGAGTACATGCGAAGAGTTTCATCAAATACTTTATTTAAGTATTTCATTTCCTTTACGGTATCGTATGTCACTTTTCCATCATTTCCCTGAATAATTTCATCAATTTCTGCCGTTAACTTGCTTTGGATTTCAGGATGTAATGCTAGTTGGTACAGCATGTAGGCCATGGTTGTGGCACTAGTTTCATACCCAGCTACGTAAAATACAAAAGCTTGCGCTGCTATCACATCGTCTGTTATTTCAACAGACGCTGCATTTCTTCCGAATTTTGTACTATTGACTGCTCCCATTCCACGGAGTTCCAGTATTAGATCCATGAAATCGTTTCGTCCTGAAGGTTTGCCATTTCTTTGGGTAGTAATATTGACCACAAGATGTTTGAAGAAATCTTTCACAGCAGTTGGAAAAATAGAAAGGTTGAGTGATTTCAGAAGTTTTGGAAACATCATATCTAATTCAATAGTTAAACTAGGTGACGAAATTATCTGGTCTACAAGTTTCAGCGCCTCCAATTTATCACTGAGACTATCATAGTTAACACCGAAAGCGCAGGCAGAGATCGTAGACACCGTGTATGTCTGAAGAAGGGAGTGAACTTCAAACTCTTGTTTCTTTTGGCATTCTGTGCTCACATAGTCCACAAATGTATTAGCACCCTCATCCATTAGATAAAACATGTTTTTCAATTTACCAGATGTAAAAATGGGGCTGAACCGATTTCTCAAGGCTGTCCATGTATCTCCATCAGCTTGAAACAAATTTTGTCCCAATCCTTCTTTGCTGAATTCAACGCCACGATCAGTGAACAATTCAAAGTCTTTAATCATGATATGTTTTAAAATATCCAAGTCTCGTATAAGGATACAAGGTGACGTCATTCTATACATACCGACAACTTTTTCTGTTGGAAACATGTTATAGATTTCTTGTATCACTACTCCCAGATTTTTTTTACGAAGTGCCGAATCCTTCAGGTTGCCGAAAAAAACTGTTGGCTCCGGTTCGGGAACATTTCGGCTTTTCCAGTAGTTGAATGTTCTTGTAAAATAATAATATAGAGCGGAAACTAACACTATTAACACTGCTGACGCATAAAATACCGCCATTTTTAAGAACCTCTTAACACATTCACCGAATTCTATGATATGACTAGTAAAATCGCTTGGCATTAGTTTTATATACTTACCGCGAATCTTAATTTCGATAAAGCCACAATCATTTTTGTCTATAATGTAGATAAGTTTCGTTTGTTTATTGGTACAAGATTTATGTATGTCAACATGTGTGTATTATGTGCTGACGCTACTCGTCTTCACACACACTTTCACAGCGTTTTTGTACACTTAGTTACCACAAGTAAAGCGGGCGTCTGTTCGTGAGATAAAAATACTATACATACTATATTTCTAATGATTAATTATGGATAAAACACGTTCAATTAATTTAATCAGTTACTTTCATTCTTTTTTTCTCTAATTACCTCGATCTTTCCTTTTATTTCTTAAAACATACCCTATAACAAACACAGATTTTTAGGCTTACCTGCCAATATAAATAAAACTGTTCAATAGTTACCTTACATATTAATAACTAGCTTTTGCCCGTGGCTTCACCTGCGTGTATGTCGGGTATCATCTCAAGGGGATGTTCGGACATGCTACCGGAGTAAAAGTATACAATTTTTTTTTTTATTGCTGAATGGGCACGCTCTTGACCTCGATCACGCCTAATGGAAAGCGATGGATGAGGTCTATGGTGGAATGAGCGTGCCCAGAAGATGCCTATGGCACTGGAACTCCCACGCATCGACGAAACAACAAAGTATCCGATGTCTTAACCCAAATCATGGCCTATCCGTATGCCTTTCATCTAAATCCGTGAAATAAAGACTAAAATATGTTGACTCAAGATACGGACTATGACTATGTTCCCATCCCATATACCTATCTCTTAAAAAGAAGTGCGATATAAATATTTCTTTAAGTATTACATATTTTGAGCACCGGAAGGGCCCGTGGCTAAATAATAACAGCCGCACAGGTTGATCGATCAGGTTAACTACGTTTACCGCGGTTGCTCTGTGGACGCGTGACCATCTTTACGTACCGAGATCCCTCCATGTCTTGGAAAGCACGTTAGGTCGTTGGTACCAGCTGTCATTTGTGGATTTCTGACAGACGTTACGGGTAGTCAGAAGCCCAAATGTCTGACAACCAGTCTTACCAAGTGATATCGTATTACCCAGTAACTGGGTTGTGGAGGTCAGATAGGCAGTCGCTCCATGTAAAATACTGGTATTCAGCTGCATCCGGTTAGACTGGAAGTCAACCCCAACATACTTGGGAAAAGGCTAGGCAGACGATGAGGTATTACCTATATTTGAATTTTAAAATCGTTCTCTATTTTACAAAAAACATGTCACGTAATTCTTATATCTTACCAACAGCATTTTATTGTAAGTCTAGATGACAACTGCTTTAATGTCATAATCGAACATAGACAATTCACAACAGTCCAGACAATTTAAAAAACGAATGAACTTAGGCTTCTCATAGCTGTATCATAATTGAAGTAGGCGTTGTAGATAACTATATTGTTTTCTTGGTTTTTATGTAAATAGAAAACCAAAATCTTCAAAGAAAATATCGATTTTCTGCCTGACCGTACAAATCGCCGTAATCGGGAGTGAAATATCTGGTATTATAATTCGGATCGAGTTGACACGGGCCGAGTTGTCACTGACCCAAAAAGTGTCGATCATTAAAATTATGCTGGTCACGCTTTTGTCGTACACACTGTACCTACTCGTTAGCCAAATTATTTTTATGAATTTAAATTGTAATAACTTTTGACCAAGTAAACCGATTTTCTTGAAATACAGACTTATGTTAGCCAATCTACGGACTATGGCCATATTTCCAATACCTTAAATCTGTATAAAAGAACTATTTTACACCCTTACTTAGGGGTTGATATTACAAAAATGCTGTAAGAGGTTATTCCTTATTTCTTACCAAAAGCATGAATTTGTGTATGCCTAACTCAAGAAATGCTGGGTTTGCCATAAAAACTTTCATCCCCTATATCTCCCCCTATAGGATTATTTTTGAGACATAAAGTAGCCTATGCCCTTTCCCAGGATGCTATCTATCTCCTTGCCAAAGTTTGTCGAAATCCGTTCAGTGTTTTAGGCGTGAAAAGGTAACATACAGACAGACAGAGTAACTTTCGAATTTATAATATCTACTATATCCATACTATCCATACTAATATTATAACTCTGTCTGTCTGTCGGTCTGTCTGTCTGTCTGTATGTTACCTTTTCACGCCTAAACCACTGAACCGATTTAGATGAAATTTGGTATAGAGATAGTTTGAGTCCCGGGATAGTTTTTATCCCGATTTTCCCACGGGATCGAAACTTAAGCGGGTGAAACCGCGGGGCGCAGCTAGTATTATATAAAATTCAAAGTCCTGACTGACTGATATATCATCGCACAGGCTATGGCTGCCTTTCCACCAGAGATGTGCGAGGATGCGTAGCGAGGGATGTGTGTAAAACTAAGCAATAACAACGCTTAGGTACTTAGTTCAAGATATAAAAATGAAGACCTGAAATCGCGAAAAAAAAAGTCAGCTGTTCCCTACATTTTGACGAGTTATGCGAACATGCGAAAGGCGAAGAGCTCCACCTCTTCGCCGTACAGTGTCTGGTGCTAATTTGCCTATACCCCGCATGTGCAAACTCGTAAACGAACGCAGCGACCTGGTTGACGTCCACGCAGACTCAATATCGACGTTTATCAGACGCAATTAGTATTATTATTTATAATAATTATCTAGAATATAAGTACATTAGGTCTTTAAATTAAATTAAATTTATAATTACAAAGACCACTTTGCATGTGGTGTTTGCCTGTAATTGGTTGTGCAGTTAGACTTAAGACACAATTACTTGTATGTTCCTAACTGTATAATGTCTGTAGCAACTGTTGGTGAACCTTAATTAAATAAATAAATAAACATAAATGTAGGGAACAGCTGATTTTTTTTTCGCGATTTCGGGTTTAGCCCCATAGTAAAAGTTGTTCATAATGATGAGTACAATCTCCCATTTCGATTAGTCGCATCTTTTCAATTTCACCCTGTATGGAACGGATAGGTATCTAATCAGTGCTGTTGGGGTGTAATGCCAACAATGAAAATGTTATGTACCTACATGTTATGTAAACTTGTAAGGTATGTTAAGTAAATTAAAAGACGAATGATTCCCTTGATGGATTTATTACTACTGATTTTTTTTGGCCACACAACGAAAACCTGTCAGGGTTTATCCGTGTGTTGGCGACTCGTTCACTTAAATTTTTACAAAAATATTAATTACTAAGGTTGTCTTTAAAAGATCGCTCTTAGCGATAAGACCGCCCATTGTGTCACCCATTGTAAAGTTTTCTATATTTATGTCTGTAATTTATATGGTGTACATAATAAAGAGTATTCTATTCTATTCTACTGCTATGAATTAGATAGATGAATTGATGATACATAAAATATTTTATAATACTGATGATAATAATGATTTTTGATGATGATAATAATATAGATATATACAATACATTGTACCTATAATTATGAGAAATTTTGTGTAAGGAAACGTTTAGATTTGTATTATTTTATAACTTTTCGAACTCTTTTTGTATAAGGTTTGCAAGTTACATTGGCTTCTGTAGAGCTTTTGGCCAGCCATGCCATGTAAACGCGCCGACTCGACAAACTCGAATGTGAACGGGGACTAATAATCTCATTTTACAAGTGTTTGATTAGACTATCGCTTTCAAAGAATCTAAGTTTGATAGATAGATAGGTAGATGGATTAATAATTTATTTGACACAGTAGTCACCATCACTAGCCTACATCAGTCCTAGAAATTAAAGCAGCTTCACCACGAATGGACAGAAGACAAATATTCACAGGTTTAAAAAAAAGCATAAATAAAACGCTAACAACAATGATCTCGTGTGGTTAATCAATAACTAAGCTTAATACTGAGCCATATAATATTTTTTGCAATTGTTATCTAAGAACGGCCTGTATTAAGTAACTTTTTCATTGGATGCGGGGTGGGTACTCAATGGATTTTTCCTGTCGATTTTCTTACGCTTTAAGTTTTCTGGGAATAACATTGAGGTGTATTCCTCCTTTCGGACCGATGAGAGCTCTGCGTGGAGCAACCCCTAAATTCCTGTCGGTGTTTTTCGATGCTTCCACTCTAAACTTAGACAGCATCTTCGCTATACATAACTGCGACTGAAGTCTGCCAAACCGCATACCTAAAAAATACACAAACATGTTAAAATTGTAAAATATGTAAAGCAGTAAGTTCCTATTACGTAGGTACTACTTTAACAGCTCTGATATTTTCGATGGGTGGTTATTCACGTGCAAGTCCCATTAATTTCTGGTGAAATCTAAGCTTGCCCGTTTTATAGAATTACTTAAAAAACGACAGTTTTCTCTAAAAAACTAACACAACGTCGATCTTTAACGACATCAACACGTAATTTCAGAGTAAGTTGGATGAAAACCAATCCGATTTATTATTGTTTGCTAAATTCACGTTATATTAATGACATGGACTTGAAATTAATTTATTACCAATCATAATTATGCAAATTAAAATATTTGTACGCCATAGTACAAATATCTGAAACTGTATTTTTTTATGTTATCTTGCATGCACGTTTTTATTATTCTTGTGTATACATGTGTAGGTACCTACACATGGTTGAGCAAATAAAATATCTTGAATTAAAATTTTCAAGATTTATTTAATATTTAAGCAATTATTTATCAAAATCTCCCTTACCACAAAATAAAGATAAGATGATCACTTTGTATTGCTTTCCGACCAAAAAAAAAAATTCGGAGACAAACGCATATCCTACTAACTACTATAATAACTACATCATATTTATGTTATTTTTCTGTATTTTTAACTGCAACGCTGCTCAGTGAAAAACGAATTGGAAATTCCATAATAATTTCGGATTTATTTAGTCGATAAAAACTGTATTGTTCATCACATATAACAGGCTATTACGTCATCTGTGACAGTACGCCATAATTTACATTATTATAAGGCATCACGTGGATCTAGTGCGACTTAGTGAATTCAATAGCTATTATTAATACATGTACAATTTCCAACAGTCAACTTACCGATGCAGTTTCTTTGTCCGAGTCCAAATGGTAAATAAGCGCACGGGTGTCGCTTACCCACCTCCTCCGCATCAAATCTATCAGGGTTGAATACTTCAGGCTCGGGATAATATTTCTCGTCATAATGTATACCCCTCGGAGATATTAGCACTGTAGTGTCTTTTTTAATTACCAAATCTGTACCGGGTACTTTATAATCTCTTGTAGCTTTTCTTTGCAGTGGTTCTACTAATGAGTACATGCGAAGAGTCTCATCAAATACTTTATTCAAGTATTTCATTTCTTTTATAGCGTCGTATGTTACTTCTCCGTTATGTGCTTGAATAATTTCGTCAATTTCTACTGTCAACTTGTTTTGAATGTCAGGGTTTAATGCTAACTGGTACATCAAATAGGCCATAGTGGTTGCACTAGTTTCATATCCAGCTACGTAAAAAACAAAAGCTTGCGCCGCCATTATATCTTCTGTTATTTCAACAGATGCCACACTGTTTCCGAATTTTGAGCTGTTCACCTCTCCCATTTCACGGAGTTCCAGAATTAGATCCATGAAATCGTTTCGGCCTGTTGGTTTGCCATTTCTTTGGAAAACAATTGTTTCTACAAGATTTTTGAAGAATTTTTGTATCGGAGTTGGTATAATAGAAAGGTTAAGTGTTTTCAGAAGTCCAGGATACATCATATCCAATTCATTTGCGTAAGTCGGTGACGAAATGATCTTATCTACAAGTTCTAGGGCCTTCAATTGGTCGCCGAGACTATCATAGTTAACACCGAAAGCGCAGGCAGAGATCGTAGACACCGTGTATGTCTCAAGAAGGGAGTGTATTTCAAACTCTTGCTTACTTTGGCATTCTGCACTCACATAGTCCACAAATGTATTAGCACCTTCATGCATTAAGTAAAACATGTTTTTTAATTTACCAGATGTAAAAATAGGACTAAACCGATTTCTCAAGGCTTTCCATGTTTCTCCATCCGCGTGGAACAAATTTTGCCCCAATCCTTCTTTGCTGAATTCAATGCCGCGATCAGTAAATACTTCGAAGTCCTTAATGAAGACATGTTTCAAGATTTCCAAGTCTCGAATAAGGAGACAAGGTGTTGTCATTCTATATACACCGACAACTTTTTCGTTAGGAAACTTTTCATAGATTTCGTGAAACACTACACCTTGATTTTTTGTCCGGAGAGCCGATTCCTTCATGTTGCCAAAAAATACAGTTGGTTCCGGTCCAGGAACATTTCGGCTTTTCCAGTAGTTAAATGTCCGGGTAAAATAATAATATAGAGCGTAAACTAACACTATTAGCACTAGGGGCAAATACAATACCAACATGTTTAAGGAGCTCTTAACAAATTCAATGAACGCTGGATTATGAACAGCATTATGGCTTAACTCAATATTATATACCAAGCGACAAACATGTGCAATTACTGTAATAGATACGTTTTCTTCCCTATCATTTGTGTGTGTTATCGTTACGCTACTGTATACAAAGTACTTCCTTATTCTTGCCTAAAAATGTGTGAAACCCGTATTTTCCGCGGCGCCCGCCAATTTAGGTTCTTTTCTATCTGTTATCGTGGTTGTTTTAAGTCATTGAAAAATCTAATAACATAAATTAAGATAAAATGAGTTCTTCCAGTGACGAAAATGAGACACTGACTCCGGAATCATTTCGAAATAAAGCAGCGGTTATAGTAGATAATTTGTTGCCGCCAAAATCTCGGGAGTTGTACCTGAAAGCATACAATTTGTTCTGCGACTGGAAAACCACGAATGGCGCCAATTCCTTCTCAGAGTCCATATTTCTTAACTATTTCAACGAATTAACCGAGACTAAGAAGCCGTCGACACGTTGGAGCATATAAGATGCAGCCGAATAGTTACCAGTATAAATCTAAAATCGTCTACTGTTAACCCTTGGGCGCCACTATCTCCGACTTGCCCTTCAACATCCAAAGCACACCCTTGTGGATCGACTACATTACAGCTTTCTCAGCAACAGCAACCACAAAATATGGCGACTTTGCCCAACACCCAAGTCTTAAGAATACGATCGTTTCAAAACCAAACAAGAACATTACACTTTTGGAAAGCTGTTCTAATTTCACTATTAATTTTTAATGTTTATAAATTAATCCTTTTTTCTCTTATTACCACGGATATATGCTTATTACCGATTATAGAATAAAATGTGATAAATACTATACTAATATTTATTTTCTCGCAGTCAATGGTAAAAAGTAGAGTACACAACTCGTGAAAAAAAATAATATTCATCTCGGTCCTTGTATCCCTCGCTCCGCTCAGGATTCTAATCGAATACCTCGCTACGCTCGGGGTTCTATTCTAGAATCCTTCGCTGCTCTCGGGATCCAACTTAGTCCCTCGAATTAAATTTCCTTTTTTTTTTCACTTGTTGTATACTATTTTATGACATCTATTCAAAAAGAGCTAGTGTATTCTTCGTAAACAGGGACTAAAATGGCTCTTTAATCCCTAGGGACGAAAAGTGATTTGGATTCGGGATGTGGATATTGTAAGTAAAAGTTCCAATCACCAAAGAGATCAATCACGAACATTGTATGAACAAGTAACAGGCTGTATAATAAAGTAAAACTCGCGCGAGCCAAATTAAAAAAAGTTTGTGAAGAAATGAAAAACGCGCGAAAGCATTCTACCTTCGTTCGTAATTGTTTACTCAAAATTGTATGTAGATAAATAAACGTACTATTCTTATTCATAAGTTGCACTTACTTATTTTTTCATAGAGGGTGATAAAAAGTGAGATGGACACTCCGTCCACATCGGGAGCAACACTTTTTAAGCTCGAGTGACGTACTTTGAATCTCTCTCGCCTTCAAAATAGTCGTTTTCTCCCTTGGCAAACAATCTACTATTTTCCCCTGTCTTGTCGAGTTTCAAAATGTATTTCGGACAAACTACGTAAGTTCTAACTATTCAAACGATTTTGATTTATCATCAATCATCATGCATGGCTATGATGACTATGCATCTATAGCTTAAGTATGCAGTCTACGAGTTACGGTAGGTTACATTTTGTTAGAGTTCTAGTTTCTTTTTTAATTTAATTAATTTAAAAAAATCACTCCTGTAGGTTGTGGAGGTCAGATAGGTAGACGCTCCATGTACAATGCTGTTATTCAGCTGTTTCCGGTTAGACTGGAAGCCAACCTCAACATAGTTTGGAAAAGGTTTGGCAGATAATGACTTCTGTAGGTCTCTCCAAAGTATTTATCAACGATGTTCCGTGCGCGACTGAGTGCCGACTACGTAAAAAATTAATTTGGAACCATAAACAAATCATTCATACCCGATACTTTTTTGACTGAATGTATGTATCACTTTTACTACACGGGACCTACAATCTTTTGTACGTTTCTTCTATATACAGGATAATTTTCAAAGTGGGCGTGGATGGCCAAATCCGAAACTATGAGGAATAGCGAAAAGTACTCAAAGGAGTCACGGGCTCGATTTTGATGATATATTATATATATTATATTACATATCTTCTTCTATCTTCTATATATATAAAAGGAAAAACTGACTGACTGACTGACTGACTGACTGACATATCAACGCACAGCCGAAACTACTGGGACTAGGAATGTGAAATTTTGCACACAGCTTCCTTTTATAATGTAGGGGAGCACTAAGAAGGGGTTTTTGGAAATTCAACCTTTAAGGGGGTGAAAAGGGGGGATTTTGTTTGTATGAAAAATCTTATTCCTTGAGTTAATAAACTTGAAACTTGGCACGAATGTTTATCTAAGTAAATTATGAAGGTTGACATTTTTTGTTTTTCTAAACTACCCCCTAAAGGGGGATTGGGGGGTGTCAAAATTTGTATGGAAGAATTTTAACGCGCGGTCCGATTAACTTGAAACTTGGCACGAATACTTATCTAAGTAAATTATGAAGGTTGGCATTTTTTGTTTTTCTAAACTACCCCCTGAAGGGGGGTTGGGGGGTGTCAAAATTTGTATGGAAGAATTTTAACGCGCGGTCCGATTAACTTGAAACTTGGCACGAATACTTATCTAAGTAAATTATGAAGGTTGGCATTTTTTGTTTTTCTAAACTACCCCCTAAAGGGGGGTTGGGGGGTGTCAAAATTTGTATGGAAGAATGTTAACGCGTGGTCCGATTAACTCGAATCTCAGTATTTATACTTAAGACCAAAAATAAAGAATAATGTGTATCTGGGTTTTTCGAAAATCTACCCCTAACTGCGTGAAAAGGGGTAGTTACATGGGAGGATTTTACTGCGTGACTTGATTTACTCGAAAATTGGTATAAATAATCTTTGAGTCAAGTAATGAACACATCTCAAACGATTTTTATAAATTCCACCCCTGTGGGGGTGAAAAATGGGGTACAGTTTATATGAAAAATCTTAGATATTCATTTAATTAATAAACTTGATACTTGGCAAGAATACTTGCCTAAGCAACTAATAAAGTTTATCATTATTTGTTTATCAAAACTACCCCTCAAAGGGGGTTTAGGGGTGTTAAACTTTCTGTGGAAGAATTTTAACGCGTGGTCCGATTAACTCGAAACTCAGTATTAACACTTTTGACGGAAAATAATCAATAATAAGTGTATGGGGTTTTCGAAAATTGACCCAGACTTCGATTTTTAAGGGGATTTTAGTGAGTGGCTTGAATAACTCAAAAAAAAAAATGTATAGAACCTGAAACTTGGCACAAATACTGATTTATAAAATTCGTCATTTTTTGGAATTCTAAGCTACCCTAAATGGAGATTCGGGATGTCAAATATTGTATGGAAGAATTTTAAGGCGCGGTCCAATTAACTCGAAACTCACCACCCACCAACCAAAATAAATAATAAAGTGTACCAGGGTTTTTCTTCCTTTTATAATGTCGGAGAGCATTAAGAAGGGGTTTTTTGTCGTTAGGCGGTTGCATCAAGGGCCTGATCCAGAAGGCAGTATTTTTCTATACGGCTCGCATCGTGAGGAGGTTCCTGTCTCCGGTGCCCTTACCATGGACCCTGCTCCCGACACCTGTAGACCACTATTTTGTTATATTTTTAAATGTCTTTTACATCTATTTTAGGAAATATTTAAAGACTAGCTTCTGCCCGCGACTTCGTTCGCGCGGGATGTTTGTATTCCCTCCCCGACGCATCGCATTGCATCGCCTGCCCGCGCTATTACTTCGTTTTTGCTTGGCGTTCTTTCTGACTTTTTTTCTTTCTGCTCGGCTCCGAAGAGTCTCAGCGCGATGTTAAATAGCCTATATCCTTGCTTATATCCTACATACCTACATACAAACAAACAAATTTCACCTCTTTATAATATTATTATAGATTATTATCTTCGTCGTGTGTAATAGTCCATTGAATTGTATGGCGAGCGATATTGTATCTTAAGATAAAATATTATAGTACCTTAGCCGTGTGCAGCGCCCCTTAGTGAACTCCACTGCGGGTGACGAAACATACGACAAACTTATTATTTGCGGTTGGTACAGTAATCGGGTCTAGGGATCGAACCGCAAAATTAAGTTTCTTTTTATTGTATATACTTTTTCGGGATAAAAAGTACCCAGTGTGGTGCCCAGGATATTAAAGAATAATTATACCAAGTTTCATCGTAATCGAACCGGTAGTTTTTGCGTGATGCCTGAACAAATAGACAGACAGACAAAAATTTTTCTAATCACATTTTTGGGTTCGGTGTCGGTCTAGTAACACCCCCTGCCATTTATTTTTTTGATATTTTCAATGTACAGAATTTTCACTTCTACAGATTTATTATAAGTATATAGATGTATTTTATTTGGAAAAAAAAAACTACATAAATATCATTAGTCAGCAGTCAGCGGCAGGGGACATACTCCTTCCATAGTTCTAGGCATAGCCATCCAAACCCATATTCCAATAGGTTTTGTTTACCTACATGTTCTGCAATAGTCCTGCATCAACCGGGGGTTGTCCCTGGGTGCACTTGCATAGTGCGTTCAGGGATAATCAGTTGGTGCTTCATTTCATATTTTGTCTAAGGGGTCTCTGCGAGTTGGCTTCGGTCCTTCGTAGGGCTTCCAAGGGATCCCATGATTCCGAGATTTGTACTTAAAAACTATGTATTTACCTTTGTAAATACATAGTTTTTTAAAGTATTAATAACAACGACTTAAAAACTTACGAACTTACCTAACAACAAATAATAGGTAAATATGTGACCATAAATGATTGAGATGTAATGGCCCCCCTTAATTTCCCCGTTGGTCATGTGGTCGCAAGTGCTGCCGCTGAGCAGGAGGTCTGGGTTCGACTGCCAGGTAGGGCAAAATGTTACTTGGTTTTCCCATCAGGAATTTCTTAGTAGCAGCCCGGAGTCTGGATTCGTGCCCGGTTGATGGCAATAAGCTTGCCCCCTATTACATGGAACTTAAACACATGGAGAAATGTGGATGTTTTATTAGATACTCCTCTTTCCAACCCTTCGAAGAAATAGGCATGATGTTATGTTGTCCAATGTAAAATATGTTTTAGACAAAACTGTATTGATTCGTCACAGAGAATCGAAAGAAATTGACATTTTCTCTGATCAACTCATTCTATTATTTTTTCAAAATTGTCAGCAACACCAGCAATCGAATGCAGGGCTAGAATTCAGCTTTAAATTTCTTTAAATTCCAGCTCATGGTTGTTTTGTCCACTTATACGCGTAGAGGTCCACCAATGAAAATATGTACCTCGTTCGAAGCCAGCCAAACGTTCCGCTGATGTGAAAATATTACGCAAAGCTTATTCTGTAAATTAAATGCATACATTCGGATTACCTAAATCAATTTATTTTTATTTCAAGAAAACATGCCCCTTCCAAATATTAAGGAATCAAATCAATCTACATAATTAATAATAATAAAGAACTGCACTAAATTGGATCATCCTTTTTTGTTGTGTTCGGTATTGCCAGGACAAGGTTTGTATGAATGAAAATTCCTGAAATTGGAAAAAAAATTTGCACCCGCGCGAAGCTGAGGCGGGTCGCTAGTCTATAATAATAATAATATGAAAGTCTTACATTACATTATATGAATTACATTAGGTACATTATATTAATTATTATCAGTAATGATACAGTATCGTAATTAAGAAAAAAAAAAGTAACAATATAAAGTCTATATGTATAATGTATATGATAACAATCTTGTTTACGATGCCAATTGCATACGTTTCTCACAATTATTATATTAGTTTTTAAACTTATTTTTTATTTAATTATTTTGGGGCTTATTTCAGTTGTCTGTAATTTATATGGTGTGTGTACACCATATAAATGTATTATGTAATAAAGAGTATTCTATTCTATTCTATTCTAATATTTACATTTTTGAAATGTGATTATTAAGCCCTTTCATTTGATACCCAACAGGGCATGATTAAAAGAAATTTTTTTTTGGTCATGACTTATGTCCGCTAGAGGGTGCTATATAAAAATTATTGTGACGTCACATATTCTATAACCAGCAGACGATCAAGACGATTCCAACGATACCTCATTTGTCCAATTATGACAAGAAGTTTAGAAGTTGTGAGGGAACAGATGAACATAGGTACATACATACATACATACTTACATACATACCGGTCAAAATCATAACCCTCCTTTTTGCTTCGCCGTAGTCGGGTAAAAATAAATTATTATGGCAATGACGTTGACCGGTATGCATTAAATGCATACTTTTAAATTTTTCGTGAAGATCTATTTAAGCCTTTAACTTTCTAGGAATAACATTGACATGTATTCCTCCCTTCGGTCCGATAATAAACCTTTCTGGAGCAACCTTTAAATTCCTGTCGGTATTTTTCGATGTTTCCACTCTGAATTTAGACAACATCATCACTATACATAATAGAGACTGAAGCCTTGCAAACCGCATACCTGAAAATAAACACAAACATATTAAAAAAGTTAATATTATTAAGCTAGTAAACTTGCCATGCACAATACCTACTCAGTTATAACAAATGATCCGGTATTCAAAGTGAAGTAACGCTTATAAGTCATAATTTAATGTTTAATATTGAGGGCAGGTTACATTTGACTTAGGATTTCAGTTAATAAAAAATTTAATTGTTTAAAAGTTTTAAATTCTGTCGCGACCGAAACAATGAATATAGTACTTCAATATTTTCATGCTGTTATCACATCTCGAATGTCAAATGTCAGCGAACACATTTATCATTTATTTAAATGATCTATCTAATATATAAACACGTATTTACGTGTTCATATATTACAACTGCCCATGAGAAAAGCACTCTTTCCCTAAGTCGATGCCAACCATCGAGAAAGTTTGTCCCTGGGATTTATTTATTGTAGAGGCAAACGACATAAAAAACGACATAATATACATAAAAACTCAGTGATAATGTAGCTTTCTAATGGCAAAAAAAATTTGAAGTTTTAAGTTTATTCGTTACAAAAATACAAATCTTTCCTCTTTATAATATTATATAGTGTAGATTAATCAATGATAATTTTAAAGATTGCTATAGTCAACTTACCGATACAGTTCCTTCGACCGAGGCCAAATGGTAAATAAGCGCACGGGTGTCGCTGACCCACCTCCTCCGCATCGAATCTATCAGGGTTAAACACTTTAGGTTCGGGATAATATTTCTCGTCATGGTGTATACCTCTCGGGGATATTAATATTGTAGTGTTTTTTTCAACTACCAGATCCATACCGGGTACTTTGTAATCTCTTTCAGTTTTTCTTTGCAGTGGTTCTACTATTGAGTACATGCGAAGAGTTTCATCAAATACTTTATTTAAGTATTTCATATCGTTTATGGTATCGTACGATACCTCTCCATTATGTGCTTGAATAACTTCGTCAATTTCTGCTGTCACCTTACCTTGAATGTCAGGGTTTAATGCTAGCTGGTAAAACAAATAGGCCATAGTGGTTGCACTGGTCTCGTAGCCAGCTATATAGAAAACAAAAGCTTGCGCCGCCATCACATCGTCTGTTATTTCAACAGACGCTACATTTTTTCCGTGTTTTGAGAAATTGACTTCTCCCATTTCACGAAGTTCCAGTATGAGATCCATGAAATCGTGTCGGCCTGATGATTTGCCATTTCTTTGAACAAGAATTTCATCAACAAGACTTTTAAAGAATTTTTGTACTGACGTCGGTATAACAGAAAGGTTAAGTGTTTTCAGAAGTCCAGGATACATCATATCTAATTCATTTGCGTAAGAAGGTTCCGAAACGAACTTGTCTACAAGTTTCAAGGTCTCCACTTTATCGCTGAGATTATCATAGTTAATACCGAAAGCGCAGGCAGCGATGGTAGACAACGTGTATGTCTGAAGCAGAGAGTGTATTTCAAACTCTTGCTTACTTTGGCATTCTTTGCTGACATAGTTCAAAAAATTATTAGCACCCTTGTGCATTAAATAATACATGTTTTTTAATTTACCAGACGTAAAAATAGGCGTAAACCGATTCCTTAAGGCTGTCCATGTTTCTCCATCAGCGTGAAACAAATTTTGTCCCAATCCTTTCTTGCTGAATTCAACTCCGCGATCAGTGAACACATCGAAGTCTTTAATGAAGATATGTTTCAAGATTTCCAGGTCGCGTATAAGAAGACAAGGTGTTGTCATCCTATATACACCGACCACTTTTTCGTTTGGAAACATATCGTATATTTCTTGCATCTCCACACCTTTATTCTTTATGCGAAGAGCGGATTCTTTCATGTTGCCGAAAAATACAGTTGGTTCCGGTCCGGGAACATTTCGGCTTTTCCAGTAGTTGAATGTCCTTGTAAAATAATAATACAAAGCGTAAACTAACACCGTTAACACTATCGGCAAATAAACTAACACCATTTTTAAGGAGCTCTTATCACATTTACTGAACTTTATGTAATGAATAGTATAGTCGCTTGCAATGTTTATATAAGAAGCGAAAAACCTGATTTTGCGATAATGCATATGTTTGATGTGTCTATTTTTGGATATTCGTCTGACAGTGCGCAGTTTAGAGCGCATTATACAACAAGATACCAAGCTCTATATTATAATAATAATATATTCTTTATTTCGGACTATCACATACAAGTACAGTCACGTCTAAAAGTATGTATACACTTGGCTTTATTCAAAGGCGATTTTCTCCTTTATTTTGTACACATAATCCATATAAGTAATGTCAGTAACAATGGCTTAAAAAACTATGTTAGTTAATACAACACAATTCAATAAAGACGAGGCGCTACACACAATGGCACGTGCCTCCGTACCCAGTGCCTTAAAAAAGGAACTGTCTACTTTGCCTAATAGGTAATGTTTTTAGGATGCTGTTGGAGCTTCCGCGCAACCTACCTATTATTGACGCTGTTCTCTTCCTCATAATAGCATGAAAGTCGTCAACATGGGCTTCCGTGAACACCTGCGAAGCGCTGCAAAAGCGCGGAAGCCACATCAGCATCCTAAAATATTGCTGGGACCGTTTTCTCCAATAGCTGCTAGATTAGCTGGCTGCTCGCTGCAAGCGGACTGTGGCCACGGCGAACACACGAATTTAAGATGATAGTCATCAAGTATTTGGACTTTATACTCTCCGCTACGGAAAAATTTAATTTTTTCATTCGTGGATTTTTGACAGTCGTTACGGGTCGTCAGAAGCCCGAAAGTTTGAAGTTTGAGTCAAACTCAAAGCATTTATTTCAATTAAACCAATTACAGGCACTTTTGAACTGTCAAGGGGTCGGTCAGTCAGAAAGATGAAGCTAGTTGCCCATTCCAAAGCGTAGGTACCTATGGAGAAGAACGGGCAAGAAACTCCATGGACTCTCTTTTAAATCAAAATTATATGGTTAGAAAGTCTTGGTTACATCATTCATGTTAAAAATTATACATGTGAGAACGATGCAGAACGTTTAAATCGTCCATAATGAAAAGATGAGAAAAAACAACAATTCAAATATTAAATTAAAATAGAATAAGCCATGGCAGCAAAGAGCTGACCAGTCCCTACTGAAGGCGCCCGTTCACGAATATGACAACCAGTCTTATTAAGGGGTTTCGAATTACCCAGTAACTGGGTTGTGGAGGTTAGATAGGCAGTCGCTCCATGTATAGTACTGGTAAAAAAAAAATAAAAAAAAATTGTTTTATTTTAAGTAGGTAGTGTTGTTACTTGAAGTATGAGTTGAGAAAATATGTTTAGATATCGATGCCGATCACGTCTGTAAAGTTAACACAAAAATAGCTGTTTTTTAAAGTAATATTTCAAGGAATACATACACCAACCGAGGTCGATGACCCCACAAAAAAAAATTATCAAATTAGTTTCTTATTTGTTTTATCATGTTCACGTATCGATACTGATAATTTAATTTGACCCTGTGTATCTTACACTAGGTATAGAGATAACGAATCTAAATCTGAAGGCTAAAAAAAGACGTAAAATACTGATATCATTTCCAAAATTAGTCAGTATTGCACGCTGTACAGATAAAATCATTATTGCGAGATTACAAGTGAAGCTAGTTTACCTAATGGACCTACTTGATACTCTTAACACGTTGACTGCCAGACAACAGACACAATAGAAAATCTATTGCTGACAGTCGCCGGTGACCGCGGTGGCAGTATTACCTACTTAATTTAATGTTAGGATGGGTGCTTGAAGAATAATAAACAAAAAACAACGGCTGACATGTTTAATTCAATTTTTCATCAATCACGATTAAGTACTTGTTTTATTATATAAAACATATATTATCTGATAACTTTCAGCTAATAGATTATTACACTCATGAATACATTGATGATTATTGGTACATAATAATAGTAGATTGTACAACTAAGGCATAAAAGAAGCTATTTTACCCCGAGACGTTTATATCCACGCGAGCCGCAGGCGAGGGTGGATAGTTAAGTCGAGGGGTAAAATGGCTCGTTTATGCCTGAGTTATACACTCTGCTTTTCACTTCGATTGCGAGAAAATGAAACAGGCATAAAGTATACAGTACATAATTAATCAAAAATGTTGCAAAGCATAGCTAATTCCCGCCATCACAGATAATACCATCACGAAACTTTTTTAAAGTTTTTTTTTTTAATTTCTACATTTGTCATTCGACTACTTGGGTAGGTACTTTATACTGTCAAGTCATAAAAACGTTTCTTTGCGTTTTTAAATAATAAACGACAACAATTTTACCTGATTTTATTAAATTAGCAATAGAAAACACGGAAGTGGTATAAATTAAAGAAGATGAAATAAATCACGACTTTAATCTGCGAAGTTTTATTGTGCGTGTGGCTGTTGGGCCTGATTACCTTAGTCTCAGAAAAAAAAAATACTTTATGCACTAGAACATAAAAAGCGATTTTATGTCGCCTAAGCACAACATAAAGACTAACTTTTAGAGCATGAGATGTGAAAAAATATTAATAGTACCTAAAGTAATTACTTTCATAATTATCATATCGGTAGGTACTGTGACACTCGTTCGTACAGTCAACAGCAAAAGTAGATGATGAAAGTCAGAAACTCAATACTATAATGAACGGAGTTCGTGTCAGAACTGTGTGGCGTCGAAGTGATTCAAAAGTATGTGATTGTAAATTATACCAAACTTTACTCCTAGTACAGCTGCCATATATTCGTGATCAGTTTTGACTTAGTATTGAATTTCTGATTTTCATCATCTACTTTTGCTGTTGACTTTACCTACGTAATCAAATTGAGCAAAATGAATACACTTCTCCTTTTGAGTCGATAGCAATAAGTATTTACAAACGATCTAACTCAAAAACTGAAACTACTTAGTTGGTTCAGGATCGAGAGTAGAATCGATTACAGTACCTACTTTTTAATGTTGTTTTTTTTTCCAAAAACTATTTTTTTATTGAATAGTATATTTAGTTAAGTACCTAAAGTCAGAAATATGTTCTACAATAATTTACAAAAAAATAAATAATTACCATATTATCAATTAATCAGTATTAAGTGTAGTGTAGTACTAAGTCGTCGAACGAATTTCACCTTGAATAAAATTGACTATACCTAGGTATGTAAAAGCGGTGTTTGCCCTCACAATCACAGACACAGACATCAGACATAAGAAAAAAACAAGAAACGAAAAAGTTCCACCTTTTTTTTCATATTTGAAATAAGCCAGAGATTTTAATAAAAATAATGGACTTCAAATATAATTATAGTTTGACGGCAATACTAAAAATGTTTCATGAGATATCTCGGCCGTGATCACGTTAAGGGGCGACATTATGCGCGACGGCTAGACAAGGAAAATGGCAGACTTGTCGCCGCCAGCCGCTGCTGAATGGAATCGAGGCTGAATATAATGAAAGCACCTTCCCCATGAATAAAAAACAAATGAAGACGTGAGTGGATGAAGGGGATATGTCACAAAATTCTAATTTCGAGAAAATTGAGTTCAAAGTTTCACATAAAGTTTATGTGAAACTTTGAACTCAATTTTCAAATATTCACTGGTTTAGATCAAAAATATTTATCTAGTTTCAGATGAAACATAGAATTTGTAACACATTTTATTTTAATTGTTAAAGCCTGTTTTTACAGTTTAAAATAAACTCTATTCTACAATGATCGATGTTCCACATATATACAAAGAACATTATTTATTTGGCATACGTTTTCATTCAAACAACAAATTTTGTTTGTTTATATTATAGAGAATTTTTGTTGCTAACTACATGCTACCTACTACTTTGTTCCTAAAACATGTTTTATCTGACAGGAGAAGGCGCCGATGCGTTTCTCGACTACGTGAATGCGAAATAAAACAAAAGTTTGAAGTTCACTCCTTTATTCAGACATACACGTTGTCTATGATCTCTGCCTGCGCTTTCGGTGTTAACTATGATAGTCTCAGTGACAAAAAGCAGATCCCGGAACTTATCGACGAGCTGTTGACAGCTCCGACCTATGCATTAAAATTACTCGTAGATAATATGATATATCCCGGAATTCTGAAAAATCTTAATGTTTCTTTAATTCCGGCTTCTTGTAATTTTTTTAATAATCTTGTGAACACAATTGTTTCAATAGCAAGTCATCAGGCCAAAATGATTTCATGGATCTAATTCTGGAACTCCGTGAAATGGGAGTGGTCGTGAATGGGAGGATCAGTGTGGCGTCAGTTGAAATAACACAAAAATAAATGTGATGCGGCGCAAGCTTTTGTATTTTATGTAGGTAGGTATGAGACCAGCGCCACAACCAATGATATTTGACTGTTCGAATAATAATAATAATAATAACGATGTTACCATTCCACATGACGGGAACCTCGTGAAAGCTGAGCAAGAGAAACAAATTAAATATCTTGACTTAGCACGCGAGGTTGTTGACATGTGGAATGTGAGCTCGGCTATCATTGTGCCGATTGTCGTATCGGCCAATGGGCTTATGACCCAAAGCCTCGATCAACATCTGTCGAGGCTCTCGTTAGGCGCTTGGATCAAGGGCCTGATTCAGAAGGCAGTACTCCTTGATACGGCTCGTATTGTGAGGAGGTTCCTGTCTCTGGAGCTCTAACCACCGGTAGCTTGGACCCTGCTCCCGACACCGGCGGAATACTATTTTTTATATTTTTAAATGTTTTTTATACGTATTTTTTATATTTTAAGAAATATTTAAAAATGTAAATTAATATGTACATAAATAAATAAACGAAATAATAATAATAAATTTATTTGTTAGAATATTGTTGTTACAAGGTCTTACATACAATTTTACGTCCAAAATATTCTGCTGTTTCCAGCGTACAAATATTTTCAAGAAATGAAATTAAATTAAAATCAATTGTTAAAACATACAATGTCAAGGATAAGGAATACATTTACTGTTATCAAATACGATTTCAAGGGATCCTAGATATAATGTCAAGAATTATTACATACAATGTCAAAGCATACTAATTAGAATGAAAAGAGTTATCAAATACAATTTAACAGAATACTAATTATGTCAGGATGCAATGGCATGCTAAATATAATGTCAAGAGTTATCAGATAAAATGTCAAAGAATACTAAATATAATGTCAGGAATTAATAAGCACAATGTCAAGAATTAATAAATACAATGTCAAGAATTATTCAATACAATGTCATAGGTATTAGATTCAATTCAATTATTAGGAATGTAAGGGCAAGTCGTCGTCCAATTTAAATTTAGAATCAAACTTTTCATTTAAAAACTCATCCGTTGAGTAGTAGCACTTAAACAATAGGAAGTCAAATAATTTCTTTTTAAACGTCATGAAGTTAAGATCTTTAAAAACATTAGGTAATTTATTATATACACGAATTGCCATACAGTAAACATTATTGGAAAATAGTTTAATTCTTTGTTGGGGTACACATAATTTGTGAATATCTCGACTTTTTCTTATAACAACATCATTATATACTTTAAATAAAGCTATGTTTTTATGTACAAAGATACAAAGTTCGAATATATATAAAGACGGGAGTGGTAATATTCTTAAACTTTTGAAGAGCGGGACACAGCTATCTAATGGTTGGGCTTTGGTTAATGACCGAACACATTTTTTTTGGGCTCGGAATGCTTTAATAATTTCAACAGAATTGCCCCATATGATAATACCGTAGCGTAGGATTGATGCTACATAGCCATGATAAGCATAAAGTGCTGCGTTGATACCAGCTATTCGAGTTATTCTGCCTAAAACAAATACAAATCTGTGCAGTTTAGAACATAATTTGTCAATATGTGCTTTCCAGTTGCAATATTTATCTAACGTTATACCCAAAAAAGTAGCATTTTCAACCTCTTCTATAGTGTCACTTGCATATCTTATTTTTAATCCGTGATGTTTGACGAATATGACCATAGCTAATCTTTTGCCAGCCTGCACTACATAAGGTCGACATTAGCGGACAACCTTTACAGTACACATCGAATAAGGCAAATATTTCAGAATATTCTCATCAATTATTTAAAAAATCTTAAAATAGGTACCTACTTACCTATTTTTTTGGGTACCTAAGAGAAATGATTCAGCAATTGATAGAGCCAATAATTCAGCATTTCAAACATATGATTATTATAATTTAAGTACATAAGTGTATTTGTTGACAGACGCGGCTGAGGGCTGACGCAGATGTTGCGCGCGCGCCGAAACTGGAGAGAGGAGCGCGCGCGGCCAGCGGGCGACGCGGCCACCATCCCGCGCGCCCTCTAGACCTACACACACCCCTAGGCACTGCACTATATACGGTACACGCTTTATTTATTACATAACCATAAACATGGGCATGAGCAGTGGTGGCCCAGTGGTATTGGCTCCGAAGTACGAGGTGAAGGTCGTGAGTTCGAACCCAAGCAGGCACTTTGTGCGTTTAATTTCATCACCACTGCTCTCAAAACAGTCAAGAAAAACATCGTGATGAAACCGGCATGTCCTAGAACTAATTAAGAAAAAAAAAACCGACTTCCAAAAAAACACTACAAAGTGAAAAATAACTTTAATTTCGGAAGTCGGTGTCTTTGGATCTGTATTTTAGTTTTTTTGCCACCGACTTCCGAAATTAAAGTTATTTTTCACTTTGTAGTGTTTTTTGGAAGTCGGTTTTTTTGTTTTTTCTTAAAAAGTTTTTATTTCACGCTTTTTAGTGGGTCTGCTTATAATTTATCTAAGTTACAATAGCCTAGTGATCATCGCCTTTTACAAACGAAATATTGCTTTTCCCGATGCAGGGAAGTTAATTGTTGAGGAGTTCTCCAGGTCCACCATCAGCTCCATATCACCATTCACATTGTGACGAGCATGAATTGCTTAGCAACCATATTAAAGTAATCGAATCGCAACCCGTGAAATACTTAGATATTATTGAGTAGTTCCGGTGGCCATCTGTGGTCTTCATCATCAGTTCCACTTCACCAAATGGTGCTTTCCAAGAGCAAGTGCACGAGTTACTATAAAAAATACCCAAATCGCTATAGGTGTGCCTATAATATTTGAAGAGTTCCTTCAATTTCTCCAGGATCCCATCATCAAATCCTGACCTGATGTTTTTAGACTAGAAGCTGATAATCCTGGCTGCAGCATCAGGCCAGACTTATGTCAACATTGCATTGAACTTAAAATTTAGTCCTGTTTAAAATGAGCCCAAACACGACTACGGTGCTGTTATTTCAAGGTTTGTACTTTTGCTGATGCTCCTGGCTTCAGCATCAGGTCTCTATGTACTTCGGTGTTCCTCATTAACAGTACGTTTATCCACACATCGAGCCCTTTTCAATGAGCCTAAACACGATATATCTGCTGTTAGTTGTCGAGGAGTTAGGTACTCTGCAGACTATCCTGACTGCAGCATCAGGTCATGACTTGATGATCATGAGACCAAATGTGACAAATGCCCTATCAAACATCAAAACAATTTACTAAAACAGTCCTTGCCTGTTTGAGTAACTTCTTACTGTTAAGGAGTTGTACCTTCCATCATCAGCCCAGCTACCTGAGATGGTGACAACCATACGCAAATAAACAAGATACTTCATAAAATATGCGAAAAACAATAAGTGAGCCTATAAAATTTGAGGGTTGCCCTCGATTTCATCATCAGATCCTAACTTGGTGACAATGGGACCACCTCAGAACTATCTACTTTCGA
The DNA here is from genome assembly GCA_945859645.1 of Amphipoea oculea. NCBI lineage: Eukaryota > Metazoa > Arthropoda > Insecta > Lepidoptera > Noctuidae > Amphipoea > Amphipoea oculea. Next base: position 13,627,099 of record OX243876.1, read on the forward strand.
ACAAAAAAAGAATTTTGAAAATCCATCGACAATTGGCGGAGTATTCGATGAACAAACATACAAAATAATAATAATAATAAAAAAAAACATACAAACAGCCGAACATAGTACCTCCTCCTTTTTGTGAAGTCGGTAAAAATTCGAAGACGTGTGATATCCACGAACCCGACCTAATACCGCGTGTTGGTTTATGGCCCACTCCCTCTCACAGAGAGGAGGGCTGTGCCCCAGCAGTGGGAACAGTATAGGCTGATTATGCTGCAGAAACATGGCACATCGAATTTTAGAAAATTCAGCTTTGTAGGGCATCGACTGACGTCTCTGACATTCATCCCTTCGTGACAGTCATATGCCATTTTTACTTCTGGGTTTTGGAGGTACCTAACTACCTTATAAATTGGTACCTACTATTCATTGATATATAATATCAATGCTACTATTGGATTATTCTTATAATTGTCGATACGGGCTCAACAACGCTTAGGTAATGGAGCTGACTGCCGGCAGTTACTTCAGTTAAGTACTTGTAGAAGCAATTTTAATATAGGAATCTCATTAGTCTTGGTTTGGGACTTTGGGTATTGCCTTATTGAGTAAATAAGGCGAAATTATATGACGAACAACCATTTCTTTTTATTAGTACTCTACTGGGAAAGTTCCACAGTCTCCTTCAGATTATTTATAATTGGCTTTGACTCGTTTATAATATAAAATATAGATAAACAATTGTTTGTTGCAGGTCGGTCATGAAAAATCTTGCCCATTTGCTGGCTGTCCCTATCAGCGATCACGTGGTAACTTTCATCTCTCTAGTAGCCGCGGTCACACTGCTCTCGCGGACGACAGGTCAGTGCATACAAGTAGTAAATACCATTTACATAGACTATAAAGCCAAGCGATGATGTTTTGATGATCGATAGTTCATACAAAATGTTAGAAAGTTACGTGAAATGTGCGTAAGGAAACATGCAGACTGTCAGACATATGTAAACAAAAATGTTATAAAGCTGGGGACAAAATGGGGTGCCTGATACAACTTGAAAGCTGTTTATTAAAGCTGAATTTACATTACGAAACAAGTTGCACAAACTTAGTTATTCATTGATTGTTTTACGTGTAGATAATAATCTATTTACACGTGAAACTATCAATGAATTACTAAGTTTGCGCATCTAGTTTCGTAATGTAAATCCGGCTTAATAGGCTCTTGCCTCTTTTTATAAAACAAAGGTCAGTCTGTTTTTCTTAAGCTCTGCTGAAGTTTTTATAAAAAGTGTGACTTTTTTAAACAGCGCTTATGTAAATTTTGATGCCAGTCATTCAATTTAAAAACTAGCCTCAGTTACTTACTGAACTGACCCTGAAAACCTTTCCTTGGCTTATTAAATATTTTTAAATCGCAATAATGTGGATAACCCTACTGTTTTATTTTGTTCTATAAACGCGAAGTCCAAGCGATTGTTTTTATTAAGAGCTGCTATTTACAAAGTCTTTTTATAAGAGACCTTATTTTTACTTCCCCAGCAACTCGTTTATCTCTAAAGACGCTATATAGTCTTGCCGACCTCATTTTAATGTCCTTAAGACAATGCTGTTATTCCTTTGTAAGTCTGTACAATAAAAGGCAAAATACGAGAATACGCTTAGCTATATAAGGTCCCATTAAAATAGATGAACAAACTTTTAGAAATTATTCAGACCACCAAAATAAGGACGATGGTAACAAAATATATACGAAAAACGCATTAGATACTTACAAGCAAAATAATCATCTAACGAAAATACACTAATGTGCCGGCAATTTATTATTTTAGGTCAAAATAAAATCATTTTAATCAGTGTTTTTTTTGCTTGGATATATTTGGTTAGACGTACCTACCTACTGAGCGCTGTGTTAAAATTTGTCCATCTATTTTAATGGGACCCTGTATATATATAGTTTAAATAGTAATACATTATATTTGTTTGAAACTTCTACAGAAGTTACTTTAATAAAAACTTACTTGATATCAAAATGCCAATGTTTTTATAACGCTCGATATTTCAGTGCTGGTTTGAAAAAGTTAAATATCTATTCTACCATTTTTTATAGTTTCATAAATAAATATGAACAAGTTCTGTCTAATATTAAGAAAACTGCATCAAATAAGTAAGATTTAAAAATCTGCCATGAAGCCTTGAGCTATAGGTGCGTTGCTATCCCTAATCTGCGCGAAAACAGAAGTTTTATTAACAATTCTAATCGGACAACCACTTAGAATTGCTAATACCTCTAATTTAGTTAAAGAGAAGTGAAGGAACTCCACGAGGATCCTCGTACCTACTTCCTATATTTGCCAACCGGTGTGCGCACACATGCCTAAGTTCGCTACTTTACCCGAAATTCTAGAGCAATTTTAAGCTTACACAAATAGGTACCGGTCTAAGTGTGTACAAAAAACTTTGTCAAACTCATGTCAAGTCATGAACACAGCAGTTAGTGGTAGAATCGGTACAAGCGTTTGACAGTCTGCTAGCAAATTTTTGTGTTGATTAGATTTTCTAAAAATGGATGTTAGTTTTGCAACACACACAAGACACACACACACACACTAACAGGGTCAAATTAAATTAGCTAACGAAACTATAATAATTGATTTTGGGGTCAACGACCTCTGCTAGTGTTATTAAATAAAGTTTAGTTGAGAACAGATTTTTGTACTAATATTTCAAGCAAATTAGTTTTTTTTTTGTTTATTAATGTTTATATGTATATCTGTCGCAGATGGATTCTAGAATCCGCTGTTTTACAAAACCGCTAGTGGTTTTACAAAACAGCTCCGTTATGTAAAACAACTGAACAACGTTCAGCAGTTTTCCATAATTACTGAATTACATAAATTTGAAATGAAACGTCAAATTGTAGATATTAGTTCTATTTGTAGCTCGTGGCTTTTTGTGTCGTAGCAACACAATAATAGCGTCCGAAATAGAAGTAAATAAAATGAGTAATACGAGTAAAAATTACCTTAACTCAAGTGATTTTAAGGACAATTTTAATTAAAAGTTAACAAAGTTTTATGAAAGACGCTCATTGTGACTTCTGATAAGCCATTCTGCATTACGTCTAAACGTCGGTAGCAGTTTTGTAAAACGTAGCGCAATTACAATCCAGCTGAACGTTGTTTAGTTGTTTTACATAACGAAGCTGCAGCCTAATTGCGGAACGCCAAATCGTCAAATGATTCTGATCAGTTGGCTTCATTTCTATCACAATTGGCTTCATTTTACGATTTTCGAATTACGAAACTCTAGTTTCTGCGCAGGGCCTTAACGTTCATAATTGGTTTCATAATAAACTAGAGTTTCGCAATTCGAAAATCGTAAAATGAAGCCAATTATGATAGAAATGAAGCCAACTGATCAGAATCATTTGACGATTTGGCGTTCCGCAATTAGGCTGCTGTTTTGTAAAACAACAGCGGATTCTACAATCCATCTGCGGCATATCGATTCCCATCACGACTGCGAAGTTTTGCTACATAACTTAATTTGACCTTTTATAATTAATTTAGAGACGATGATTTCACTCGGTAGGTACTAATATTTACAAGCAAGTTTTTGGTAACTTTTATGATAAGTATTTTAATAACATTAACTCAAGGTTCTCAGTTTGTTCAACTTTATCTGCACGCAAAACGAAGCGTTAATAAAAAAGAATAGGGGTCAAAGAACATAACTATGTAAGCTGCTTACTTGCTTACTTATTGTACGGACAAAGAAGCCTTGTGTCCCCACGGAATGTAATCTTCCTTGTGGGTTGAGCAAAAGGGCATTCCGTCCTTCGAAGGTAAATGATAGGTCAAAACAGGCATCGCGTGTCAAAATAACAAAAAGAAGTAATGAAAAATGCCTGAAACAAATACGTTGTGTTAACAACGGTCAATAAACTTTGTACAATGTAGGTACACGTGTAGATATTTGACTACTCACATCCATTGTCAAGCGCGCGTACACATATAGAAATGTAGGTATGTGTATACATATAAAGGTATTTTTCTAGTACATAGATAATAATTTATATACTAGTCTAAGTATAGACCATTATTGTATACATTTCAACCATGAAAATTCAGCAGCGACGTAGTCGCGGAACCTCACGTATTGTTCTAAATCTGTAGTATGCGATGATAAGTGTTTTTGCGTTTATTTGAGCAAACCTGCAGGGTAACACACTAACAGTAAGAATAGCTTCTATTTTGACATTTCAACAATATTCATTGCATTATTTACGTTGCTGAGCAGATACATTTTTCAAACATTAGAAGCAATGGATTAGCAATATACTTCAAAATGATTCGGGCTGTGATTGTTAGTGTGTTAGAACATGTGAAGTACTAAGGTGCGTTTGCACCACAAATCACTAAAAACAGGTATGTGTCTCTGCCATTTTCGAGCGATTGACAGAAAAAGAACGATGCATTTAGTGGTTTATGGTGTAAACGGGCCTAAAACGTGAATTGAGCTCATGGGGACTAAACATAACATTGGTGGTGATTCGCAGAAGGGCGGTCCGCCCGTAGGTGGTCGGCGGGAGAACGCGGGCGTAGAGCGTGCGGCCGCGCGCGTTTCCCGCACCACACACACCCGCCCATTCACTGTTAGCAGGTATATATTGTTTATTCAACCACCGCCATCAAAATATCGCTTCAACGGAAAACACATGTGAAACTAGCCCGAGTTATGCCATACCAAACCATCCGTCCTAAATTGGTAGAACGTGTCTGAAATATATCTTTTCAAAATGTTTTTAGAGAGTTTTAAAGTTAAATTAACTAATTATTTAGTTAATTAATAAAGTAATTAGTTAGTGAAATTAACTTTATCACTTATCAGTGAGAAGACTTCCGTATGTAGATAACACTTAACGACTGTAGGTAATGTCACTAAAGCAAACGAGGGAATTATCTCCTGGAAAAGATGAAGCTGTTATATGTTAATCTCAATCATATGCAATAAACTGATATAATGATTCGCCAAGATTAGAACTAATAAGAAATATGTAGAGGTATCACTACGAATGCGCACTGCGGGAAAAACAATTTCCCCTCCCGCATTGCGTACCAACCTGTCGTAGGAAAGACTGAATTATTTTGAAAGATATACGATCTATTGAAACGCTCATAGAATTGTGTTTAAGTGTCCGTTATATTTCAAAAAGGGAAGTTTAAGTACTTAGAATGCGGTAAACCAACATTTAATGGTTTGCAAACAATTCTAGTTACGCAAACCGCAAAGTAGCCAATAAATAATTATTATTTGTACGAATATTAATCTTATGTAAGCTATCCCAAAGCGATAAAGAAAAGGAATAAAAATAACCTAAGAGAAGTAACGCACAATATAAAGGCCGGCCTTGGCCCAGTTCTGTAAGGCACAAACACTGTCTTATACAACCCAGGAGGCGTAGGGGAAATATTATATTGTTAATATAGCCACATCACATCGTCTTCGTCATTTGTATAAAGCTAACAGTAATTAAATCTCTTTATTTTTTATGTTTAATCTGGGCAGTAGCCTTGAAGTTCATGACTTTTATTACACCCGCCCTAATCTTTTTGCAGGAAAATCTATTCATTTAACCTGAGTCAACCAAATTACGGGGGTACAGACCCCACAATTATGAATTTGGTTGAATCAGGTTAGGTAAATAGATTTTATATAATATTACCCAAAAATTTTAGAGCTCTTTTATTTATTTTATTTACTAAAACTTGATCATAAATAATGCAAGATAATTCCTGCTAAAACATGTTCTCGTCTACGATCAAAAGTAAAATCTCCTTTCACGTCTACGATCAAAAGTAAAATCTCCTTTCAACTGAGAGACTTAACTACTAGACCATACTTTAAACAAAATGGTATCAAGGCTAAATAGTCTACAAAGAAAATAAGGCCGCATCAAGTTGCTTGTTCATCATTTTGGGTTAATGCCAACTATCGTAAATCGTTACTGGGTATAATTTTGATAAGATGTTCTGTTAGCTTATTTACGTTATGTAAGGCACCGTGTATGGATTACCTAAAAGTAAATATTTTTTGGCAAGAGCTCTTCTCACTGCGAGCGTTGAACCAACCCGTTATGTAAGATTTTAATGTATCTTCTTTTCAAATACAGTAGGCAGTTCACTCGGGGGGAGTTCGATAGACAATGTCCGAGGACTTGGACTCGATCAGCGAGGAAGAACGAAGCTTGTTCCGACCCTTCACAAGAGAGTCACTGGCCGCTATCGAAGCCCGCATAGCTGAGGAGCATGCCAAGCAAAAGGAACTCGAGAAAAAACGAGCGGAAGGCGAGGTGAGTGTGACTCGAATTATCTGGGTGTCTACGGATCTACTACACGTGTGTCGAGTGCTGAAAAAATTAAACCAAAAAAAGAAGGAACACTGAAAACTATTAGGTACAAAATTATATACTTATTACAAGTACGACACGAGTGATAAAATGTTAGCTAGCACACAAAGACTTCACTGTAACTACAAATTGTGTGGCACACACAACATAGTAACGGAAACAAACCAAAGTTAAACTCTGACGGATAATTTTTAAATTATTCCAGAACGATTTGGGGCGGACGAAAAAGAAAAAAGAAGTAAGAATGCTTGCTTGCCCCTTTTACCTTTTTACGGCTCGTTTTTATTAGAGAAAATTTTCAGCAAGTTATCGCTTTCACAAACGAAATTTCTTTAAACATGAGATATTGCAAGCTCCCACAAACATTGGCGCCACATTTATTCAAGTGCGATAACTTGTAGAGCATTCTGATTTATGCATATTGACCGCATTTAAAGCATTATCCTTAAACACATCGCTTTGTTGGCAAAGTATCTGTAAAGAACTGTGTTGACAAGTTTAGCTGTTACTCGTGATTTAACGCAATCGTAACAGCTAATCTTATTGTAGCTAAAACGAAGGCTTGTCATATTTATTTGCATTTCGACAAAGTAAAATGTCCCTTCCAGTTTCAACTGATGAAAAGAATAACAAAGAAATGAATAAACCGAATAGTAGTCCTAACATTCATTAAAAATAAAGTCCTCCCCTATAGTTACTAACAGAAACACGTAATATCCTTGATTAGATAATAGCAAAGCCTCTAGCCAACCTTGAACCCGGTAATAGAATTTATTGAGAGTTTACGTAGTCAATGCCCCTTTAATCCAAAATAACTTTCAATAGGAAACAATCGATTTGAGAGTCCTCTTACTTAATAATGAAAACGTAGATCGTGGGAAGATCCCACACCCAGTTACAATATGCGTTAGTGATCAAAGTACACCAGCACATAACATACCATTATCAAGCATTGCACAGGACTGGCTCATGTTCGTCACATCATCATCGACTGCCGTCATCTAGGTCTAGCATGGTGGCATCACCTAGCTAGCGTTTAGTGCATAATAGTTTACAGATAACAATAATTCAGATGAATATCAAGTTTTATTGGTTATGATTCGTATATTTTGTAACATTTTGGGCTTGCGCTAGTCACGCCTCCTATTCTGGGACCGTTTTCGAATAGACGTTAGTTAGATTCAAAATTCCCCTGGTATAATACGCAGGCGATGTATTCGGAAGTTTCCTTCGTACATTCGGAATGGTAACATAATAGTAGGAATGTTTGAAAACAACTGCTTTTAGTACTGCCAGATACGCATCATAGTCACACAGACAGCAGCACTACACAAAATAAAATTAGCTTTAAACGCCTTCACAAGACATGCTGACTCAGTAACGACTCTGTAATAATACTAGTTGCGTGTGAGACCAACAGTATTGTTACGAGTACATAGCGCATTCTAAGCTCATGATATTATGGTCTGTTACATTAGGCTTAAAGTAGGCTAGCTTGTTTCAGTCATTGGATGGGCACAATGACTAAACGTAAGTAAAAATCTCAAAGAAAACTGGATGAAGACGGTAAATGGGTAACATAGGTGATCAATAAAATATTCATATATTTGTCAAGTGCAGATCTTAAGGTCAACGCTCCGCATTTCATATTCTTAGGTAAATAAATTGAATGTAATTTTCTTTTCTTTAAGAACAGACACTATCTAAAGCTTGGATGAATTACGTCGGCTTTGGAACAAAAGAGTATTCTTTAGCATTCGTAATAATAGCGCCATAATATTTCAAGAGTGGTCATAGCTGTTCTTTGGATCTGCCGTTGGCCTCTTAGTAGATCATTCACGTAATGTTTGATATAGTTGTAACGCTAGTGTTGTGACACAGGTGCGTTACGATGACGAGGACGAGGACGAAGGGCCGCAGCCGGACGCGACCCTGGAGCAGGGCCTGCCGCTGCCGGTGCGCATGCAGGGCACCTTTCCGGCGGAGGTGTCCTCCATACCCCTCGAGGACATCGACCCCTTCTATCATAACCAGAGAGTAAGTACACGATGTTATGTTCACTGCGACGAGCTGAGAGCGGTACCAAACCAATTTCAACTAGCTTTTGTGGAATATTTAAACTGCGCTAACAGTGACGGCGCGTTTGGCATTTTGCACGCTGCTGGAATTTTGTGATTAGATCGTTGTTGGCTATAACTACAAAGGTACTTGCAAAATGATAAAACTAAATAGATTTAGGTAATATTACTATGAAATAGCTAATCTTAACAGATGTCCTCGATAATTCACTAATTTAACAGCGATTAAAGATATTTACATGAATTTAGCAAGTCATGCTTAGTAACAATCTGTTCTGATAACAAGTGTCTCTAAGTTAAAAAATAACACGTTATTAGAATAACAACGATGACCGCACAAATTTTGTGATCTCATAATGACTCAGCAAAAAATGTGTTAACTAATACAAAAAACCGCTTGTCCGTTTGTCCGTGATTTATTTATAATGCAATATTGAATTAGCATTCATAAACGTGACATAAATACTTATTGGCGAGTCTGTAATTTGATCTTCTCTTATAAGTGAAGATCAAATTCCAATACGGCAATTGATTTTTATATATGTATATTATATACGAGTACTTACTTACATAAATCAACTGGCGTTCGTTAGTCTCGCAAAAACTCGAAAAAGGCTCGACCGATTGTGATGAAACTTTGGTAAGTTGTTTTGTGCGCGCTGGAGAAAGTTCCTAACAAAAAAGTGGCACTCCGGGAGTGCCGACAGTAGTGAAAACTTGAACAATTACGTGTGTATTTTTTTAACCGTCATATAAACAAAACACAAACAGAATACTTTGCCATCACTCACTAACATATCGGAAATACATTAAAACCGAGGACATCCCGAGGACAGCAGAACACATCTGAATGTAGCGTGGTGTCGGTTACGGTAACAGTGTCGCGAGTTCAATGGTTTTTTCCCATCTCAAAAAATGCCCAACGCGCCTCAAGAAAGTTTTCAATTCAAAAAATTAAAGGCATTGCAACACATGCCGCCGGGCATTAACTAGTTTTGTGATAAAAATTGGTACAGATTTGTACTAAGTAGTACCATCCATAAAATTGTAAGCCCATTGCAGGATATTATTGCAGGCATTCTCATGCAGAGCAGGAACTAACATTGATCGCTACACTTTCGATTTCTCTTACAGACGGATACGTCTAAGTTTTGCTACCATTTTTTACTTTACACTATCATTACCAGTGATAGCGAAAGTAACTTCATGTCGTGTTTTTAGTAGAGGTTATCATAATGACTTTTCAATACTATTTTAGAGAATAATGTGTATAAAAAGTTTGATAAAAAAACTAAATAACAAAGTTGATAAATAGCCAATACATTGGTGATAGTGATAATGAATTTAATTAAGTCAACTCATAGTGAAAAAGCATATTTTAATCAGCTAATTATTTTGCGAAATACTCAGTGACCAGTGTCACCAAGAGTTCCGTACATAATAAAAAAAAAACGTACATAATAATAAGAAATTAAAGTTATTTCATAATTTTGCGTTAATTTCTTTTTGAAGTCGATTTAATTTTTTTAAATTACTATTTTATTTCGTAATTTTTAATTTTAAGTAAAAACTGGAATATTTTTTTGTAATAAGTAGGCAATAGTTTTGTTGTAAATATTGCACTAGAATTTGACCAAGGTTTTGAGATGTTTTTTCCTTTTGACACTACACCCGTAGCTCGTATCAATAAGCCAGGCCGTCACACTTACACGTATTAGTCCATATCTTGAAAATTACTAAATCGATTTTGATGAAACTTGCACTGTGACCTAATTTAAAGTAAGTAAGCCAATAAAAAATGGCCACGATCCAATCAATAGTTGCGGAGAAATGCGTGGACAAACATACATACAAATTTTGTATATTTGTTTGGAAGCCCTAATAGATTTTCATATGTGAAGATATTGCAGTTCCAATAATATTACATACATACGTGTCGAATTGATAGCCTCGTTTTTTTGAAGTCGGTAATTAATAACCGACTGTAAGTCGGTCTGTAAAGTCCATCTCGAGCATGATTGTCGAAATTATAAGCCAATCTTATTTGACAGAACCTTGAACCCTTAGGGCTGACTTTTTAAACGCTGAATAAAATTGACGTCTGACTGCTCTAGGAAGGAAAACCTGTCAAAAGTTCATAATTTATTCTCAGGATAAGACTTATTCTAGGTATAAAAGTTTAGAGAAATTCATCCTCAGTAGGATAAAAAAAAAGCAAATGCTAATTTATTTAATAGAGTAATTGCAGCATTTTTTGGTATTAATTAAATTAAAAACCCACCGGCGCCCAACGACTGCTTCTAGTATTTGTATTTAAAAACTGATAAAAAAAATTTAAATGTAAATAAAAGTTAATTTTGTTAGGTAGGTAACAGTAAAACTTATCAGCAGTCAGTGACATTGTGACGAATTAAAATAAACAAAGGGTTACCTTGTCCTTGTACTAAAGTTTTTATTCTACATTTAGCATTACCAGTTTGTGAATGAATGGGATGTTTTGCAATGAATCTCCTAAATTGTATTAAATTATTGCTGAAGATTATGCTGCTGCGAGTAAATACTGGGTGCGCCAAAGTTCACCTAAATTTTCAACTCCGATAATTGGAAATCCGAAAATGTTCTTCCTAACATTTTTCATCCTAACAATCACAATTCCTAACTACTCTGTCTCTAATGTTCATAATTCCGAATCATTCAACTTCATAATGTCAGTAGCAATAAACATCTATTATACTTTTATTTGTTTTCCTATATTTTCTCAACATAACCATCTTTTACACTATTATTCAAAGTCATATCTTTTTTGTTTAGATCGTCAACATAGGATGCAAAAGCGAGCAAAGGGCACCCCGAGGTTCGGTTTGGTTAGGTTACTTTAAACCCTTTACACAGAAATAGGGGCCCCGCGAAGCGGGGCTCCGTCGACATAGGATGCAAGGGCGAGCGAAGGGCACCCCGACGTTCGGTTTGGTTAGGTTACTTTAAACCCTTTACACAGAAATAGGGGGCCCGTGAAGCGGGGCTCCGTCGACATAGGATGACATAGGATGAAAAAAAAAGTTTTTATCATATTAGACTAAATAGGTTTTATGTCTATTGAGTGGTATATCAAACGATTTTATATTAATTGTCTGTTATTCTTATATAAATTAGTTACGTTAAAATTATATCAATCGTTTCTTATATTAACTGATCATTATATCAAATAAAATTATAGGTTCAGTTGTTATATCTTGTAAATATTAGAGGTTTTGTAATTATATCATATATTACTTACCCGTATAAACTCCCAGGCCATGAAAATATTATGGTAATTATGTTTAGGGATAAAAGCGTTAGGATAAAAAACAGTAGGAGTTTAAAATATTTACATTAATGATATTATTGATTACAATTTTCGGAAACATGAGTGTTATGAACATCGCCGGTAGCACTACAAATAGTATGAAAGAAAACTTTAGGATGAAAAATTTTAGGAAGAGTGATCATTCGGATTACAAATCGTTAGGAAGAACAATTTCGGGTAAAGAACTTTAGTTGAGCCAATATGGACCCGTAAATACTAGATGCTAATTTAAGGTTGTCAGTCGATAGCACCATGACGGATGTTGAAAAAGATGAAAACCTTGTGAGCGTAAAACATAGGAAAATGATATGAAATTAAATTGTTTATTTGTAAATGGAGTATCGGAATCACTATTACACACGCAGTAATATATATGTCAATGATTACACATCATAATATAAAAAAATATAAGATAGTTGAGGTCGGCGTTTCCTATTTCTCTCTCTCTCTAACTCTAAGTCTCTTGTAAAGTCCAAACATAATCTTGGTCAGATCATGTGCAGATCATGTAGATTGATGGCTGAAATGATCTTTTGAGGAAAATAGCACAGTTTTCCAGTCAAATCAGGGCATGCATTTGCCAGTACCTACTCGTGCAGCTCAACTCAGAACTTGAGGAGCTCAACGACTCGACGAACAATACCAAAGAAAGAACATGTGGGTAGGCCGCAAACAAGCCGCAAAAGAAGTGACAAACTGCAACCCACAGTCTACAGCTATAGCACATTTTTTTTTTGCGATCAAGCTTATTTAGTAGGTATTATTTCTGGTAACAGTTATTAGAAATTATACTAAATAAGCTATAGCTTGATCGCAAGCACATGTATGAAAACAATATTATATTATGGAATGGTATTTATTTTTAACCGACTTTAAAAAAGGAGGTTCTGTATTCGACCCGTATGTATGTATGTATGTATGTATGTATGTATGTATGTATGTTTGTATGTCCGCGATTATCTCAAAAACTACTGAACCGATTTTGATAATTCTTTCATGAGTGTGATCTACATACTTTCAGGAAGGTTTTAGTATATAATACATTAGGTAATTATTCTTATGTACGAAGTTATATGCATAAATGTACTGCATCTCCAGCATTTTTAAGTGAATTTTGATGATTCCTCGAGTCGTGTCTTCAATGCACTAGTGTTAATTGAATTTGTGTGGGGTAGGTATAACTAAAAAGTGAAAAATAAAAACTTTTTTACAAAAAAAACAACCGACTTCAAAAAAAAACACTACAAAGTGAAAAATAAACTTTAATTTCGGAAGTCGGTGTCAAAAAACGAAAATGCTGAAGCAACGACACCGACTTCCGAAATTAAAGTTTATTTTTCACTTTGTAGTGTTTTTTATTTATTACATTTGGGAAAACAAACAGTAGTATATTAAGTATAAACAGTGTTGCCTTAAAATTAAGCTTAACAAATATACTACCCACAACATTTTCTACAGATTACTGTAGCATATAAAAAACAAAAAAACAAGAAACAAGCTGTTATGTAGCAGGGCTAACTTTTGAGTTAGGCCTGCTACATAACAGAGAAAGATTTAAAAAAAAGATAAATTAAAAAAAGATAAAGATAAACTAAAAAAAAAAAAAATTATATAGGTATAAGTTGTAACAAACAGAAAAAAAAATTAAATAAAATAAAAAAATCATGTGTGATGTATCATACAGGTCCCTATCCTATTAACAATGATACCTACATAGTGTAAAACCTATGGAGCCTACTGCCGATTCTTGAGAATTTTAATTATATCATTTTTGGTATACCTGTTACCGGCCAAACCCGATTTCAGGACAAACTAGTTTAGCCTAGGCTAAACTAGTTCCGTCGACATAGGATGCAAGGGCGAGCGAAGGACACCCCGAGGTTCGGTTTGGTTAGGTTACTTTAAACCTTTTACACAGAAATAGGGGCCCCGCGAAGCGGGGTTCCGTCGACATAAGATCCAAGGGCGAGCGAAGGTAATCCTATCGCGTATAGGAAGAACTAGTTTAGCCTAGGCTAAACTAGTTTGTCCTGAAATCGGGTTTGGCCGGTAACATACCTAATAAATTAATGATGATTATGGATGATGAACGATCGCTAAACGCCCATAACACAGAATAAATTATACAATCACTAAAACATTAAATAATGCACAAAATAAATATAAATCAATTATACTAAGTACCTTGTTATTATTAAATAAGTATCATATTACCCACATGACTTATAGTTAACTAATTGAACGTTTATGCAAATTATGCATGAGTTGGAAATTCACTAGATATATATTTTCCTTTTACATAATTATCCTCCATCATAATTATGATATTATTATTACTTATACAATTTAAAGGAATCTAGAGAACAAAAAGTCATTACTTTTGATATTAATAACCAGATTTTTACGAAACCTGACAAAAAACATTGACATTGGATTTCGGATTTCTTAATATTATCCTCTGATTGTTTTTTTGTAAACTTCTTATAGATTCTCTATAATTAGGTTTTTTATTGGTACCGCTCACCTCGTTCCCAGTAACGTACTAAACGCTCGTACAGTACCAGCACTCATTGTTTGTGTTTTGTTCCAGACCTTCGTAGTCATAAGCAAGGGTAAAGATATCTTCAGATTTTCGGCCACCAACGCCTTATGGTTACTAGACCCATTCAATCCTATAAGAAGAGTGGCGATATACATTCTAGTACATCCTTTGTTCTCGTTGTTTATCATTACTACAATTCTAGTCAACTGTATTCTTATGATAATGCCTACGACGCCAACCGTCGAAAGTACTGAGTGAGTATACATTCTATTGATACATTTTTTTCAACATCTAAGTTAGATTTATTCGATTACGAATTTCAATTTGCAATTTTGAAATACCACCGGACGACAGAACATACCCTTTCTTAGGTTCTAGAATATTAGTAGAGTGCACGCTAGTTTCAAAATTGTTAGTGTTTCAGCTAGTTTTCCAATTGATATAATCAATATTTAGATAAACGGACGTAAATTATTAGAAATTGTTTAAGTATAGTAAATTATTGGAAAACATTTATAACATAAAACATGTATATTCAATACATAGTTATCCTGAATCGCTTTAGACAGGCGTTTAGACAATTCAAAATTTTCCCTGGCTGTAACGACCAAAATTCATGTCCATGGTTGTCTAATATTTGTTCAGAAAATTACTAGATATCATTCTTAATTTTTACATTCAACTAATAAAAAACATGTGTGTGCAATAACGTTCAAGATTTCATAACAAAACAATTTGGTAACAGCAGTGATTTCATTAATCAGTTTTGACACACCCAAACTGTAATTTTTTTCATACTGTACATATCTACATCCGTTTTATTATTATATTGGATTTAGACGTATTATTACTTACATTTATTATTATACATATAATATTACTTTACGTACATCTAATTAGAAATAATATTTTGTTCATACATTTATCTACCATCTCCTACAAGTTGAGATGCTGAACCTATATACTGTATCTCATATTCTAGAAATGTTTTGTTATTATTTTACGAGTGGCGTTCCTCAGTGGAGGTGAATTTTTCCAGAGTTATCTTTACCGGGATCTACACGTTTGAATCAGCGGTGAAAGTAATGGCCAGGGGTTTCATACTACAGCCATTCACATACCTTAGAGATGCATGGAATTGGCTTGACTTCGTAGTTATAGCTTTAGCGTGAGTAGTAGACAATTTTATTGAATTATGTAGAAAGTTAAAATCGTTGAATTGTAGATTATATAACAGTATATATTTGATGTGTCATTTCTAGTTATTGATAGAGAATTTTGTATTAATTTAGACGAGCTGTTGAAGAAATGATCAAAGACTATAATTATGAATTTGATTGTAGAGAACAATTTGAAGGCAACTAAAACAATGTTTCCTGATATTGAAAAGATTCACAGGAACAATGAATTAGAGAGTATTGTTGGTAGTGTTGTAGTGATGTATATTAACGTAGATGTTGTTGTTGTGGGTGTCTGTTTCCAGTTATGTGACGATGGGCATAGATCTCGGCAACTTGGCCGCTCTCAGAACATTCAGGGTACTCCGAGCACTGAAGACTGTGGCCATCATACCGGGTAAACATTATAACGTCTAACAAATACCTGTAAAATATTTGGAGAGGTTACTTGATTCATTTTTTCAAGTAAAAATCTACTTCAAACTTTCAGTGTTAAAGCGTTTTGCTTTATTATTGAAACTTTTTTGAACAACCTACTTAATAACCCTTTCGAATATTTTACCCTATTTTAGACCTTATATTTTTTTACTGTGTAATATATAAATAGATGTTAAGTTATAAATAGATGTATAATGTATGTAGGTATTTTGATCAAAATTAAGTAGATGATTCACGTATTTAGATATTAGACAACAATTGGTAATCATTTAAAAACGTATTCTAAAACAAGTAAAACCAACATTATTCGTGTTTAACTGACAGCAACGGCAAAGCCATTTGCAATCATTTTTTTTGTGATTTATGAAACTTTATTGTAGCTTAGCCAAACTTGAAAATTATAACAATATGTAATCGAAATCCTGTCCCCAGGTTTGAAAACGATCGTCGGCGCCGTCATAGAGTCAGTGAAGAATCTGAGAGATGTGATAATCCTGACGATGTTTTCACTGTCTGTGTTCGCGCTGATGGGCCTACAGATCTATATGGGAGTGTTAACGCAGAAATGTATAAAAGTGTTCCCAGAAGACGGCTCCTGGGGGAACCTCACCGATGAGAACTGGGAGAGGTTTTGCCAGAATGAGAGTAAGACTTCAATCAAGTATAAATCAAACTTGTTTTTATGGGAATTGTGAATCGCTTTGACACGTTTACCTCTTTTTCAGCCAACTGGTATGGGGATGGAGGGGAATATCCACTTTGTGGAAATTCATCAGGAGCAGGGTAAGATAATTTAACTTAAATCTCATAAGTTCATGTCTACATGGATGATTTTCTTATATTTTCTTTCTTATTATTTTCAGTCAATGTGAACCCGGTTATATGTGTCTGCAAGGCTACGGTCCAAATCCTAACTACGGATACACGAGTTTTGACACATTTGGATGGGCTTTCTTATCAGCATTCCGACTTATGACTCAGGATTATTGGGAAAATCTTTATCAATTGGTAATTTTAATGCAATATAATATGATACTTTAATTTTATAATTTACTTATCGAATCTGCTAACTCAGCAAAAAAAAAAATGACTAAAGATAAGTAACGTAATATTTGAAGGTGCTGAGATCAGCGGGGTCATGGCACGTCTTGTTCTTCGTAGTGATCATCTTCTTGGGTTCTTTCTATCTCGTGAACTTGATCTTGGCCATCGTCGCCATGTCGTACGACGAGTTGCAGAAGAAAGCCGAAGAAGAGGAACAGGCCGAGGAGGAGGCTCTTAGGGTAAGATTGATCATGTTATAACAGGGGAAGATAATAAAATTGTGTATAATAATTTGGTTTAAAAAAATCATCAAAGTTGGTCCGGTTTTCGATCTCCCTTGAAAACGCTCTTGTATAGTAACCCTTTTAAACCTGGGATTACGAAGGGTCTCAAAATGGCCTTCACCAAAATGTCGGTAGATGTTAGACATTGCAGTGCCAAAAAAACCCCTATTGCGGCATTATATGACATGACTGCTTTCTTGAAAAGGATTTTACAATGGAACGGAGTGATCAAAATGTGACGGTGTTGTACGTATGTCACAGGAAGCTGAGCAGAAAGCGGCGGCGCGAGCAGACAAACAAGAAGCGCGAGAGGCGCACGCGCGCGAGCAGGCGGCGGCGGCGCAGGCGGCGGCGTACGCCGAGGCGCACCCCGCCAAGTCGCCGAGCGACTTCTCGTGTCAGAGCTACGAGCTGTTCGTGAACCAGGAGCGCGGCAACCAGGACGACAATACGCGCGAGCGCATGTCCCTGCGTAGCGACCCCTTCCAGGACTCGGTGAGCACTCAGCCCGCGCACAAGCCAACCGAACCGCACCACGACGCACGCCGCGCGAGGAAGGTCAGCATGGTGAGTATGCAACGCTCTACACGCATCTCCTCGCTGACAATGATTCTTCTTAACATTAGGTACATTACTTAACTACACTAAATGACATTTTGTGATTGACCGCGACGTTGTTATCTTTTCTACAAACAATGACTTGTAATATCACGAGTTTACATTAATAAGTCCTGTCGCGTTCTGTCTAGACTCTGGTTCAATTACGCATCTAGTTATAAACGAAACTTATTTTGATGTCGAATAAACTATTCTTATTTGAATTTTATTGCATTAAGTTTGGATATATTTTATTTGAAATGAATTATTGTCAGTCGAGCAGTGTCTTTTCAACTTGACTCTAAGAATAACACGCTGCTTAATGCAAATTAGTGATTCATCTTCTCAAAGAGAAGCTTTTATTTCACTCTTGTCTCACTCTCATCTTCATTAGCACTTCCAGTAACTTACTCAAGTTGAAAAGAACTATTTTATTATTCTGTGTTTACCGCCAAGCTTCCATTATTTTGTTTTTGACAGTGATGTCCAATGTTTTTCTTCTACGCTAGTGCAAATATGCAGATGAAAATAAATGTCTTAGATTAGTCCTATTAGATTTCTAGATACCTACTTCTGTTAATCGCTATCTGAATATTTGCAATGACTGTGATTATTTTTCATTCAAGTATCTATACCTAAAGCTATATGATCCTCTGTCATATCAGAACTACTTTTGTCTTGAAGCATGCGTATTTATTACATGATCTCTGTTAACGCTATTTCTTCCATTACGTGTTTCTGTAACATTCTGTTTTAACATTTATCTGTGCTCTTGTCACTTTTCCAAAAAGCATCCGGTTCATCATCCCCTTACGTGAACCCACTCATTAGGCCTCGTATACAAGCACAATTACAGCACAGATAGATGCATTTAAAAAATAAAAAATAGATGATACATTACATATTTCCTCAATTAGATCTAGTTTTTCTGTTTTAGAAAATTTATTAGCAAGCACGACGAATATTTGGTTAGAAATATTATTTTATTTCATTATTGCAAGAAAAACTTCTTTACTAATTTCGTTAAATATTATTTATTGTGGAAAAAATATTATTAATGTTAGCATGGTTCCTAAAAGTAGCATTTTTGCTCATTGAATGATGCACTGTAGTTCACTTTATTTCTACAGTTGGTCTCCAATAATATTTCTTTAAAGTACGCGAATGATTAATATCTTTCATCAGTTACGAGACTCATAAAAATATGTTGATCGATAACAATGTCCTTTTGTAAAACACATTTGAGTAATGTGGGTTTGCCTGTAAGAAATAATATTGGAGCGAATGAGTCTATTGTCATGGTAGATTGTTTCTTTTGCAATGTGAGTGTTTATGAACGGGCCGGGCCGAAACTGAACGTATCGACGATGAAGAGGTAGGTTCAGTCTAAATATATTATCAATTAAACTGACCATATTAATATTGAAGTAACATTTTAATTCCTCAATTTCGATTAGCGACATGCGGAGGCTTCAATATTTGGACGAACAAAGGAACAGTCGTCATGACTATAGATGTAGATTAAATGAAGTAAATAGCTACGATAGGACTATGAATTAGTCGTATGCAAATATGCATGTGAACCCCACAATACTTCATGTGTTTATAAACAAAGTTACTTGACTAACTGTTGCTTTCACTCATTATACTATCATTGCTACTTCTATCCGTATTTCGTTCTACAATAAGAGTTTTATAGAGCATCCTCATTTTTATTTTGAACCTTGTACTTTTCCTCATGGATGCTACACTGAAAGGAAAATTCTTGTTGTAAATATTTGTAATATCTTAGGCATTTTCAATATACTCTCATTGAAAGCTAGTGACACATTACTCGTAGACCTCAACTAAACCTCTCACAAGAGTAATTTTGTTTCTATCACGAGTCTCGCTTCTAAGCTGCAATGTTCAGTTATTATTGTATGCCATTTTGGTTTGTTTTGTTTGTAATCTGTGTAATATATGGCAATGCCTATTCTCCGTCCTTTTATCCTATTTGTTGGATGCTAGATATTTGATCGTTATAAGTTTCTTTAAATGTAATAAACTCAAAATTTTGTTTGTGTATTGAAGGTCCCCCACCCTGAACGCATAAATAAAATCAGCCAGTTACCATATGGGCCACTGCGCGAGGGCTCACAGGTTTGTCCTTCAATCCTCATTGGTGTTTGTGCTCCCCTACCTCTTCCTTTACAATAGGATTAACTCCACTTTTATTTTCTCTGTTTAGCTCTTGTACCTCTTACTTGACTATTAGTGGTAACCTGTATCTTCCACGTTATTTTGCAGTGATTCATATTATTTGAATTTTTATGAAGGTAACAATCTATTTATTTTCGACCTTAATAAAACCGAGTAGACCATTATTTTTTGCACCGATCATTTACTTTACTTCATTATATTTTACCTTTTCTATATTCCTCAATTTCTGTCTTTATTTTCTTGCTATTGTTTATCAGCACATGAAAGTAAATAAATCATTAACATGACGATAACATTTAGGACTACTTACTTCAAAACAGCTTAAGTCAAAGCCTCTGCAGCCGGTTCAATAGACTTTAATATAGTGATCAATCCTTTCTTAGTGAGAGACGACAATAGTGTGAGCGAATTAAAGCTACTCGATCTGAATTGAGGAAAAATATGTAAATGCAGGATTTAAGATTTGAACATTAAAATTGTACCAATGTCAATTATAAACTTGTAAATTAGGATTAAATTTTGTACCTATGTTATTGTGGATATGTGCCAGTGTTTTGAATTAGAGGTATGGCCACAGGCTTCGTTATCACTGCCTGGTTCGCCGTTCAATTTGCGTCGAGGTTCCCGCGGCTCGCACCAGATGGCACTGCGGCCGAACGGTCGCGCGCGCTACCCGCCCGGTGCGGACCGCAAGCCGCTGGTGCTGTCCACGTACCTGGACGCTCAGGAACATCTGCCTTATGCCGACGACTCCAACGCCGTCACCCCCATGTCTGAAGAGAACGGTGCTATCATTATTCCAGTTTACTACGCTAATTTAGGTTAGTATTAACTTAAGTATTTGAATAAGCGATTAACGACTGAATATATTAGATTATAGACAGTAAAAATCTGAAACATTATTATTCCTTTAACAACCACCAAAGTGCAGTGTGAGAGATAGTAGCACAATTAAATTGCCTGGAAAACGAAACCATTCCGCACACCATCACTCCACTGAAATGGACGCAATAATTCGATTGACTGGTAGAAAATACCTATGACATTAAGTCCGCCTCAGTTTATTTGTGTGCTTGAAGTATTAATTATTAGGACACAAAATTGTTACGACAACTTCAGAAAATATAATATAATAGATTCTCAAAAACCATTTTACATTCAGTCATACTACCGTAACCAAACCATGCAAAATGTGTCTGCTCCAGGGTCTCGTCATTCGTCCTACACATCCCACCAATCGAGGCTGTCGTATACATCCCACGGAGACTTGCTGGGCGGCGGCAAGGCACAAACAAAAGAAGCTCGGCTTCGGAACCGCTCGGCGTCAAGGAACCACAGTGTGACGTCACAGCCACATCCCTACCCGCTGCCTGGCCAGGACTTCTCGTTAGCTTCTAGGCCGCTTAGAGAATATGTTCGTATAAAAATATTAATATATATTAATAACATTAGATGTTTAAGACGTAGTTGTGAATTCGATTAAAAGGCCAATTGTATGATAAATTGGCCTTTGGCACAGAAAATGGAGGCGTTTCTAACAAGATTTTCCTAGTTACTGAATTAGATCTTCAATAAGCATTCATGAAGGAAATTCCTATTGGCATTACAAACTTGTCACATATACCAGGCGAGGAAACTTATCGATTGAATTGTTTTAGGAAATGAGCACGACTGAATGCACGGACGAAGCTGGAAAAGTTTTAAAACCGTCAACCGACAATCCGTTCATAGAATCTTCGCAACAACCAAATGTAGTGGATATGAGAGGTATGATACAGGTTCTATGAGAATGAGTAATATAAAAGTCTTAAGTATATTAACAGCTTGTTGGTTTTTGTTCCAATGTGAAAATATGAATATGAATCAATGAGGACTTCAACTTGATAACAATAAAGTGGTGGAGGATTTTAATTGATTGATTGACTTTAATAATATCTAATTTTGACAGTGTTTATTTAATTTAATCTATATAATTATTATGTATCTTAATTTCTATTGTATCTGCTTTTTATTGAATTATTTTATTTTGTTAATATTTGTACGCTGACTACCTTTATTACTATTATGCTTTATGGGCTTAACCTGAAATAAAAGTTTTATTATTATTATTATATTGGAATCCTTTATCGTGTTAACTAATATGTTCCAGATGTAATGGTACTGAACGAAATCATCGAGCAAGCTGGGCGCCAGAGTCGAGCGAGCGATCAGAACGGTACGACAATACACTACACAATTTTAATAATATTGATGCCAAAGACAACGCTGTCTGCGCATTATACTTTATTTTATCAACGTTCGATGTTTATCTTGCTTTTTAACAAACCTACAGTTTATTAAATAACGATGAATAAACAAAGAATCTTGTACACGAACACTAACAGATCACACTTGCCCGGTATTTGCTCATTATGCAACAAAAAAGCATAATTGGCAAAAGAAAACAACAGAACATTTGTGGATGTCATTTATTGGCGATGAGCCGTCGCAAATAGAATATTGCACTCGCACGCACATTCAAGTTGAAGAAAAAGAACTGAATAATTTGGAAAATAGACTGTTTATAGCCCTACCCATGGAATAATAATTACATGAAATGAAAACAATTGTAAGGCTCAAGAAGAAAATGTTTTAATTACTACAGATCAAATTCATTAAATAAAGAAGGGTCTTTAGAGGATTTTTCTTCGACTGCCTACACGAGTGTTGAACAGTAGTTGCCTATACATCCTACTTTGCGTACATACATTATCCTACAATGTTGATTACACTAACATATTGTGTTACACTGTAGTCGTATCCATTTCCAACGTACTTTTGTTCCACGCTTCTTGCACAAGTTTGATTTTCATAATATGCACTTATTTTCCTTCGTCGATAACTTCAATAAGCAAATTGAAGACAAAGTATTTTAGCAGCTTCAACATTTTTGCGTTCCTTTTTGCATGGTTAGATCACGTGTTTCGCTAGTTTTTTGTTAATACTAGAATCTAGTTAATAATCGTGACTATTACTGATTTTATGTCATGCAGTAAAAACCTTAAGACCGTAAAAATAATTATCTAATATCTAAAATATTGTGTCATGCAAAAAGCTTCAAAGATTTGCTTATATCACTTTCTATGGATAGCCACGATATTCATATTTTTTGATCTGCGGAAGTCAAAATTGATGAGATGAGCTCAACATCATTCATGAGCATTTCAAGTAGTTAAGCTAAATATGCTTAAAAGCATTTGAGAGTATTCGAGTATTATCACCGCTAGTACTGTTTGAGTTTGATTTGCACGAGGTTACCTGGCACCGTGGTGTGATTGATATTCTTGTAGAGTATCTCCAGCAGCACCAAGTGCCACAAGAGTTTGCGCAACCCTTCAACCATTTGTAGATAAATGACAGCCAGCAAAACTACAAAAAATATGGATATTGGTGTCTAGATTTTAAGACTATGAAAGTTCCAATAAAAGAATGAATTAACAAACCCAAATCAAACATTCAGAAAAAAATCCAACTCCATCTTTTATTGGAAACAAAACTGAATTTAATAAAAAATAATGAGCGAATACTAACAAAACTTGTTTCTCTCTCTCTCTCTCTAACACACACACACGCACACTGCTGGTAAATGGGACGCAACAGTGTCAGTGTACTACTTCCCAACCCCAACAGCGGACGACGACGAGGATGGGCCCACGTTCAAGGAAAGGCTCCTCGAGGGCCTGATGAAGGCGATAGACTTCTTCTGTGTGTGGGACTGCTGTTGGTTGTGGCTGGAGTTTCAGAAGTACGTGGCGCTACTGGTGTTCGATCCGTTCGTGGAGTTGTTCATCACTCTGTGTATTGTAGTCAACACGCTGTTCATGGCGCTCGATCACCACGACATGGACAAAGACATGGAGAGGGCGCTCAAGAGTGGCAACTATGTGAGTATCCACACTTTCTTAACTATCAACTAGGTGATTGCTCATAGTCTGTTCTGGAAACACTGAACATGATGATATGGCCTACGTACATATTGGAGATTTTTTTTGTGCTTGTGTTGGTCAAAAAATAATATCAATCCAATTTGTAACATGATGTTTTGTTTCAGTTTTTCACTGCTACATTCGGAATAGAAGCCATGTTGAAATTAGTAGCTATGAGCCCGAAGTTTTACTTCCAAGAGGGCTGGAATATATTTGACTTTATCATTGTGGCCTTATCACTGTTGGAGTTGGGATTGGAAGGAGTTCAGGGTTTGTCAGTGTTGCGTTCCTTTCGTTTGGTATGTATTACTCTTACTGTTCTAATACTATTTTGAAATAAGACCCCATGAATCAAAATCATTCATCTGTTCATATGAATACTTTGTTCTGTCTCTTCTTTTATTATTATTCCAACGAGTTTATTTGCTATACCTACATCTTTTATTGTTACATTCATGCTTGATAAAACAGTATCTGTGTTTTCTTTTTTATGATTGATTACTTTACCTTTTACATGGTCTTGGTTTCCACTTCATAAATCACTCGTAATGTTAAGACTGATACTAATATTAATTCAACTTATGTATAAATATGGTGAAATATTTTCAGCTACGTGTATTTAAACTGGCCAAGTCTTGGCCGGCGCTAAACCTAATTATATCCATAATGGGTAGGACGGTGGGAGCTTTAGGGAACTTGACCTTTGTACTTTGCATCATTATATTCATATTTGCGGTGATGGGGATGCAGTTGTTTGGCAAGAACTACACAGGTTCTAATTTAAAAGAAAATTTAGCATCTCTAATTAAAGAATTAAGCTTCATTATTAATTATTCAGCTTCACACAACAGAAATTTTTACACTGGGCTTGATTCAACATTATTTTCATGACGGACTGATGAGTCCCCGCTGTGGCTTTATAACACGGAATGTGGCTCAGAAACGCAGGCGAGCCTGAAACGAGACACGTTATAAAGCTATGCCACGCAGCTTCAGATCATAATTATTTAAGCTTTGCATCGAGTAACATAGATTTGACTTGCAGCTTCGCTTCCGAAGGGTACTTTGATGCATCAGGTCGTCTACTGATGGGATCTATGTCGTTAAAAGAGACAAACCGAAAATTAGAACCTATAAGAACATAAGAAAGTTGATCTAAAATGTTATCGATCCAAAAGCTCTCACGATAAGAACTAACATAAATCCCACTCATACAGAAATAACTCTGTGCACATCGATAGGTAACTCAAGCACACATTTGCTAATGTTTTGGCCCCCAATCACTCACAGCACGCACTGCAACCTCTCGTTGAGACACGTGACTGATTGAGGGTCGTGGAAGGGTTCCGCAGTAGCATAGGTGAAGCGCCGGTAAGCGAGCTTGTGTGACGCCTTGTATCACAATTTGTAATTGCAGCTTCGAGTATTCAAATTGGCAAAGTCATGGCCGACACTTAATTTACTCATCTCCATAATGGGTAGGACAATGGGTGCCTTGGGCAACCTGACCTTCGTATTGTGCATCATTATTTTCATATTTGCGGTGATGGGTATGCAACTATTCGGGAAAAATTACGTGGGTAAGTGTAATTGGTGGGAGTGTTGCATGTACATTGGTGTTTGATTGGAGATGTTGACTGTTGGTTCGCGGCGGCGACGCCCGATGTAGCGCATAAATATATTTCAACAGACCTGCGATTCATTCTATCTCGTGTTGTAAATCTATTTGACCAGTTGTGAACAATTAATGTTGTGCAGAATCACTGAGCTTCCGTTATTGTTCCCTAATGAGTTTGCGCATCTGTTATTTTTAATCTACTTCTGAAGAAAGTTGTCGTGTAAATTAAGTTAAAGTTTCTTCATCTAACCTGTGTTCTACTCTTTATATGTACATGTTAACACACTGTCTCTTTGTTTCTTTCTAAAATTATGATTTCTGTCATTCCATTTAGTTGTGATTGTTATAATGTACAAAGAAATTATTTCATCGCTGTTGACGCGGAGATTCTATATTAAATAACGCGATTTTCTCTGAATTAAGTTTTCTAAAAGCAAACTTTAGAGCGATTGAGAGACAAATCTCGCAACTTATGTATTGTTTTGTTTTGAACCTTATAATTACCGTACCTAATCTTTAAAAATATAGCAGAAATTGTTATCTCTGATTTTGTTTAAAAATACGAGCTCAGCACAACAACAAATTGAGCGAAACATTAAAATCAAGCAGTCACTTCTGTTGAAGTATATTTTTTGTTACATCTGTTAAAGCGTGGATGAAATGTTTAAAACTAAATTCTTTGTTCAGGAAACAGACATTGTAAGACGTTTAGAATCATGTTAACGCATCAACACTTGCTCAGAACATTTTGTTGGTATCCCGTTTTTAATAAGTACCGATTGTATCGATCTCGACTTGACGTTAGATATACATAGGTATATAAGCATAAGAGAAGGTAAAATTTCTAATACATTTTCTTTGCAACGGGAATCAGCCTGTAGAGACACAAGGAACCTCAAAACATAACTTAGCACTTAGGATTAGCATTTAGCAGATAGATTGGACTATATAGAAGCTAGCCAATGAGCTTACAGGAACCGGATCGAAAATCCAAATAGAAGTCCGGATGTGTGCAACCAGCTTGATACATAGTTTTAGCATATGTATGAACTACTGAATGAAAGAGACACAGTACATTGGTTACACCCAAGTCCAGAATGTGAGGTTTACACGACAATCGATCACGACACAACGTTGCGCTTAACAAATCCTAAACGGCCCTGATCTAAATTACTTCCCTGAGTCCACACTTTAATCGGGGCTCGCCCTCGCTGTTTGAATAGTGAATATTGTGTTTATGTGCGTCACACTGTTGTGCTCATTAGACAATTGGTAAGATTCGATGTGTCCCCTTCCAAATTAGCCTGATACCCTAAAAGTATGTACAGTCCTCTTTCTAAAAGCCCCATGAAAAAGGCGCCTCACTTGTGAGACATTACGCTAGCTACCTTTCATGTTTCCTTTACATCTTTTCTTTGGACATTCTCAATCTTTACGTTTTCTAAGCCTTCCGTAAGCGCTATATTTATGTCTCTAATATTCTATAGTACTATTAAATGGCATGCTGTAATTATAGTAAGTATAGTGTTGAGTTTGAAGCTTTATATTTTGTAGGCTCATGGTAGTGGACCGCATGATCTAGCTAGCTTTAGGAATGTCACAGAATATTAAACAAGTATTATCGTACTATAACACAATATTAGCAACTACACAAAAGGAGCTTTTTATGATTGACGCAGTATTCAAATTAATTATAAAATTAATTTTAAGATTAAGAATAACAATAATCCATTTTGGTTAATTTAATTTTTTTTTTTAACTTAATTAGCATACTGTGACGATTATACAACTTGTAAATAAAAAAAAATAATTGCTTTTCTATTACTATATTTAAAATGCAAAATAAATCAAAATATATCTCTTTACTTATAATATGTATCTATTTAAATATATTTATAATATATATTCTATAAATAATCCATACTTTATTACTGCTATCATTGTTGTTTTATCGTGGAGTGTAGTAGTTGTCTTTCACATAGATATTTCTAGATCTAAACACAAACCCGCGGCTTTTAATAAGTAAAGAGAAGATATTTTTGTGACGTGAATTCTCCTTAATTGCAAACCTTAGACACTTGAGTATATACTAATGTGTTGGTATGTATGCACAGATTACGTAGACCGTTTCCCGGATGGGGACCTCCCGCGATGGAACTTTACGGATTTCATGCACAGCTTCATGATAGTGTTCAGAGTACTCTGCGGAGAATGGATTGAGAGTATGTGGGACTGTATGTTGGTCGGAGATGTCTCTTGTATACCCTTCTTCTTGGCTACCGTCGTCATTGGCAATCTTGTGGTCAGTATATCTTAAAATGTATCTATCTGAACTGCGAATTATTTTCCTATAATTAATTTCACTCTTAAAGAGAAGACAAAATGTCTAAATAAACTATTTTCCAGGTACTCAACCTTTTCTTGGCCCTGTTACTGTCCAATTTCGGCTCATCGAGTTTGTCGACACCGACTGCCGACCAGGATACCAACAAAATAGCAGAGGCCTTCAACAGAATATCAAGGTTTATTGATTGGGTCAAACGAAACGTAGCCGACATTATGAAACTACTGAAAAACAAGCTGACCAATCAGATAGCGATCCACGCACCCGGTAAGATGTGTGTCTTAATCGCCCGTATGTTGTGGCATGTCGTTGTACCTCTATGTATTTTTGTACTTATGTAGATAAATATGTATACAGTCTTTACTGTCCCAGCTTGAGTAAAACAAAAACAATGGAAACGCTAGACAAATTGATAAAAAAGATATCAGTATCAACTGGCTAACATGACATAAAACCATTAATAATGCTAATACAGAAGAAAATAATAAAACAATTGGTTGATTGTTACTTGTTGCACAATCAATATGATTCGCTGTCATGTTGTCATCAGAAGCTTCTACAAAGATGTTGCAAAAAATACCTCTTTAACTGATGCGTAAAACATTCTAATTAGAACTGTAGCATGACATGTGTGAAAAAAAAAATTAATAGCATGGAGTTGTTGTATCGAATAAAAACTATTTGGATTGCGTGTTGATATTTGTGAACACTGTGCGTTGCCTGCGCCCTAGCGATCCAAGTGTAGAAAGCAGACCCTGTATGTATATATGTCGTGTGTTTGATCCTCGTTACACAGTTACCTACTTTTCCATTTTGTATCTATCCCTCTCATTTCTGTTACTATAATTATGAATAATCACTGTTTCTTCTTCTACATTTTGTCCTTTTGAAGAAACCTGTGGCAGTTGGCGAATAATGCATCAGAAATGAATACTTTATTCTAAAGCTAGAAAAACTATTTACCCAGCTAAACTGTAACCTCAATATTCAATCATTTGTTGCATTCCACAAGCAAACCGCAAAATCATTGTCTAGTGCGTTTTTTGCTGAAAATAACTTTCTATTCTATATCTACTCGTAATAAAAGAATAGCGTCCAAAAACTTTCACCAATTCCTATATCTCAATAAACCTAAACTAAAAAAAAAAACAATTCAGAATAAGAAATTAAACATTATTCAAAAAAATTAAATTGCATTTTATAAGAGTCGTTTCATTTCTTTTAGAAAATCAGTGACGAAGATCCAAAGGAAGTCGCCATCGATTCTGAAAGTAATTAAAAACCTAACTTGCATCAAATGCAACGAATTTGGTGGTCCCACTTGCAGCAGCACAAATCATTAAATGCATTTAACGCTAAACGTATCTAAAATATCAGCATGTGGCGTTCTATAGTTTCGCTTACGCCCATAGGAAAACGGCACGAGTTTGTGTGTAATATTCATTCGTTTAGCGCTAAATTCATTTAGTGATTTGTGGTGCAAGTACCTAGGCCTAAGTATATAAGTATGTTTCTCGAGATATGGCATTCCTTGTCGCAGTGGACTGACGTCAAATGAGATATATACCGAATGTGGTCCATGATCATTTTTCAAATCAGTGTCGCTTCTGATTGGATCTTGGTCGCGCCTTCCACGCCCCTATAATCTCAATTGGAAAATCATATTGTTAACAAAATATCTGTTTTAATAATAATAATATCTAATTCATGATGATGATAGAGGTGTGTATTATCTACGATGTTTGGACTTACCCGGGGATTATTAAATAAATCATCATTAATTAGATAATTTTACGCTTTGGGATATATCATCATTACATGTAGGTAACTATTCCTATACATGTTGGTGTTCCTAGCTTTGTGTGTGTTTATGCATGATTACTGTTTGTGTATTGTATACTATCCGTTTCAATATGTATATTATCTATTACATGTATCATTATTCATTGTCGTGGATTGCATCTTTGGTGTTGTCTTACAATTAGTTTAAGATATTCACATGATTATAATCATTATAACTAATAAAATCTGGTAAATAGTAAATATTATTTCGTGATTCAATGTAAGTACCTGTGTTAGTAACAAGAAATCCAATAATTTGTTAAAGTTGTTTGTTTGTTAAAGTTTTGAAATAGAAATATCATTTCACTTTTGTATGCACTATAATATTGTACAGAGGATTTAAAGACAAAATAACATGACATAATTTTATGAAAGAATTTGACGATTTTCACTAAGTCGATTCGTCCTGGTCTGATTTCTATGCTTGGTCGTCGGGTGGCCCCTCCGGGAACGCACCGTGGACACATCACGCGACATATAGGCTTAAAGGCGGCTTTGTGTGGCCGCTGTGTCTCTTCAGAGCGAGTGGACAACGAACTGGAGCTCGGCACAGACCTCGACGACGCCGTACTGTACAAAGACAAGAAACTTAAAGACCAAGTAGAAGTAGCTATAGGTGACGGTATGGAATTCACTATACCAGGTAATCTCTTCATATATTGAAATAATAGCTCAAATTTACATAAATATACAGTTTACAGCACTAACCGTGATCTTTCAGGTGACAATAAATACAAGAAAGGGAAAATTTTGTTAAATAATATTAACGCGATAACAGATAATCATAGAGACAACCGGTTAGATTGTGAATTAAATCATCACGGGTATCCTATACAGGTAAATATTGTAGAAGACAATCTTACATGTACAACTAATATACTGATAAGTAAAACGTCTCAAAATCAACGTTTATTTTTCAGGATGACGATACAATAAGTCAAAAATCGTACGGCAGTCACAAGATAAGGTCATTCAAAGACGAAAGTCATAAAGGCTCAGCAGACACGATAGATGGTGAAGAGAAAAAGGATGCCAGTAAAGAAGAATTAGGTTTAGAAGAAGGTCAGTTAAAGACTAATCATTTGAACTTAAAACATTTAATTTATTATGATGTTTTTATAATCCATAAAAATTGTCCATAGAAATGGTTGAAGAAGAAGAAGATGGGAAGCTAGACGGGGGTCTGGGCAAAACGGACATCATAGTAGCAGCGGACGAAGAAGTCGTAGATGATAGTCCCGCTGACTGCTGTCCAGAGCCATGTTACGCGAAGTTTCCATTCCTCGCAGGAGACGACGAGTCTCCCTTCTGGCAAGGCTGGGGCATGCTCCGATTGAAAACATTCAAACTCATTGAAAACACATATTTTGAAACGGCTGTGATTACCATGATTTTGCTCAGTAGTTTGGCTTTGGTAAGTTATCGAAACATTTTCTTAATGCATCGTATAAGTCTTTATTTGAATAGAATGATTATAATACAATAATGATGTCCATTACAGGCTTTAGAAGATGTAAATTTACCACATCGGCCGATTCTTCAAGACATCTTGTATTATATGGATCGGATCTTCACTGTCATTTTCTTCATCGAGATGTTGATCAAATGGCTTGCCCTTGGCTTCCAGAAATACTTCACGAACGCATGGTGCTGGCTTGACTTCATCATTGTCATGGTAATATACTGATATTTTAATAGATACTTTATCTAAAATATATACTAATAGTTTCTTTGCAGATAAGTTTACTAAAAAGTAAATCATGTCAAAGGATTTGATTTGCATTATTGAATTACGAAAAAGACAAATTAAAGGTCTGTTCAGGTTGGTCTTACAATTCTTTGCAAAGGTCTTAACTAACACTACAGCTTTCCAACGTCTGTAGGTGGAAGACCAAGTATATCACAAAATAAACTAAGTATAAACCTAGATATAAGAAAATGTTGTATGATAAAGTAAATGACGAATGGTGTGGCGTTAGTTGTCGCTCGTAAACCACGGCGCGGTGATGGCGGGCGCGGACGACATCCCGGCGTTCCGCTCGATGCGCACGTTGCGTGCGCTGCGGCCGCTGCGCGCGGTGTCGCGCTGGGAGGGCATGCGCGTGAGTAGCGCGCCCAGGCACGCGCACTCCTGTGGCGGTACTGTTGCGCTGCACATCCACACACACTCACTAACCAGTGCAACAATACCAACGTGTTATCAGCGCAACATTAATTTGCAAAATCGACAAATAAAAAGTGTCGAATTTCAACCGTTTAGACATGAAGCACTTATCGATTTATGAGAATCTAAAAACTGATGCCCATTCTATACAGTTCAATTGTCCTGATTAAATCTTGCTACGAATATTTCGTAAGTTCGCCGTGTACGATGTGCAGCGCAACTCAAAGCGTGCAGCTTTGATTGTTCGATGTCTATGGCAGTGGAAACTCCGAACGGCCTCACCTCGCTGCCTCGAGCTCTCGATGTCGTACTGTTTGTTTATGGATACCGCTTCTATGTGACTCTCTTACCCACGAACCCTGCTACCTGAAATTTACCTGTGGCCAAATATATAATGGCCTTCACAGAGTGACTTGAAATCCTGATATTTTCAAGTGCATGAATTAACACGACTTCTATCTTTGTGCTGTCGTACGAGACAGTGCCGTTTTCACGTACAATAAAAGTTATTCTGGAAATTAGTCCAAATTAAAGAAGAAAAACATTATAACTGAAAATGGCACATGATCTTGAATGCTGTCGATGTCATAAAATGCAAAATTTATAACTATACATATATTATTATGTTACCTGTATACCTTGATTATGTTCTTAAAATGTGATGTAGCTTTTCTTGGGACATCAGAGAATTAAACGAAGGTGAATTTAAAGTTTATTGTTAATCTAATATTTATTATTCAGAAATTCTCTAATGTCCTAAAACTAACTTTGATGTACAAATGTGTGTAACTTGAGTGATATATCACATTTCTATCCCTTCCGATATTCTGCAATAGGCGTTACCTTTGTATTCTTTAACAAGTCTTCATCTTCTTCAAAAGATTACTCGGTCCTTAGGTTTGTAATACAGGTCGTGTGTCTTCACCCAAATAATGGAATACTCATGTTTGGCATTTTTGGTGGTCTAGTCTTATGTAATTCTGTCTTTTTTTGTAGGTGCTGCAGTAGACATCAGAACTTATCTTTAACAGCAAATTGTTGAAATATAAATTGTCTCAATATGCAACCCTTGATTTCATCAGGTCTCGCTTATAAACTTCGTAGCGGCGCTTTGTGGCGCCGGCGGCATTCAGGCGTTCAAAACGATGCGAACGCTGCGCGCACTGCGCCCGCTCAGAGCCATGAGCCGCATGCAGGGCATGAGGGTACGTACCACCCTGTGCTGCCGAAACACCCTATCGCTCATCCATCCACCACACACTTCGCTCCACACTTCACATTCACATTTCTATTTCAACTTCTACGATCATTATATAGACATTATAAAATTTCCAACATTCGAGTACGGCTCCTTTTTTCGATATTTCTGCATCAATCACCAGATCTAAATTTGTTTAAAATTGTTAATTTGAACAGTTGTTACCAACTCATTGGCAGTAGTCTTTTATCGAATTAATATTAGTGAATCATTTTGAAGTGGTCGGTGGCACCCCTGAATGGCTTAGTATCATCACTGTTCGTCATAAACCTCTTTTAGAAATGGTTCAATGGGATTTATTTTAGGAGAGATTTCATCCATGTTTTGGTCTCTTTTTCTATTGGTCTTATTATTATTAGCTAGATTAGAGTTTTGTAATTACTTAGTTATTTGGAATGCTAATTTATATTCTGCACCTTAGATTTTTTCTTCTTGTATCTTCATCGTACGAGCGGCAAGTCGCATGCATTACTACTAATTCCATACATTGTGGATGGCTAACTTAGTGGACAAGGTAAGAGTAGTGTAGTATCTATGTTGCTTTGAGATGTGCTTCGATGTATTCGATGTTATGTAAATTAATTCATGTTATGTAGATACTTATACTAATATCATTTTCAATCAGTACCATTTACATGATCACTCAAAGTATGGAATAATTCAGAACCAATATTAATTATTTGAGATGCTACATGGAATTGCACAGTACTAATAAAATTAACGTCCTTGCTTCCAAACTAATTTTTTGCGCCCACTAAGAAATGCACGCCATTCAAAACAAATGAGAGTGTATATGTTTCACTGTACACTCATTGATACTTCAATGCAACAAATGCAAGTCTAGTTAGGACACCTATGAGCAGTGTTAGTAATGCGTGTGTATGTGGCAGGTTGTGGTGAACGCGCTGGTGCAGGCCATCCCGTCCATCTTCAACGTGTTATTGGTGTGTCTTATCTTCTGGCTCATCTTCGCCATTATGGGTGTTCAGCTCTTCGCTGGAAAGTACTTCAAGGTAATGACACTACGCACAATATTCATCGAAATAATCCTTCTTAACTATATTTTCAAATAAAAAGTTATTTAGTCTGTAATGTGTCTGATGGTAAAAACTAAATTCCTTTTGAACTTGCTTAATGAATTGTGTGAATTCATTAAGCAAGTTCAATTAATGAATTCACCATAGAAATGTAAATCTTTCATATATCTATGGAATTCACCTTGTATTATTTCCAGTGCGTCGACCTGAACCACACAACGCTAAGCCACGAGATCATTCCGGATAGGAACGCATGCATCTTAGAGAACTACACTTGGGAGAACTCGCCAATGAACTTCGACCACGTCGGCAAGGCGTACCTGTGCCTCTTCCAAGTTGCCACCTTCAAGGGATGGATCCAGATCATGAACGATGCTATTGATTCAAGAGAAGTACGTTTATCATGTTTTACTTTGCTGTATTACACTACTCTAATCCCGTGCTATATTTTAAAATATTAGAATATGGAAATCTGTCTTAACATTTTGATTCCAAGCTAATTATTTAACAAATTTTCGCTGTTGATTTCAGGTGGGACGCCAACCGATCCGAGAGACGAACATCTACATGTACTTGTACTTCGTGTTCTTCATCATATTCGGCTCATTTTTCACTCTCAACCTGTTCATCGGTGTGATCATCGACAACTTTAACGAACAGAAAAAGAAAGCCGGTGGAAGTCTCGAGATGTTTATGACAGAAGATCAGAAGAAATACTACAATGCCATGAAGAAAATGGGTTCTAAGAAACCGTTAAAAGCTATTCCAAGGCCGAAGGTAAAATCTTAAAAGTTTGCAAGTCTATGGACGTGACACATCCTATAAAAATCAACTAATATTTTCTTAGGAAATACACATAGTAATAACCTCGTACATTTTTTGTATTTTTTTAAACAGCTGCACTACTCTATACCTTGTCCTGGGACCCTAGCAACCTGCGGAGTGTAAAGCTGCCACAAACCTTGTTTTTGTGCAGCAGATTCTAAATTTGGAGCAGTGCGTTTCTGAACAGCGGCTCTTTCTACAACTCCAGACCTACGACAGAGATGCATCCAGATAAGAATGCTTAACTATTTATAAAAATTCTGATACGCGACTTTTTGTTACAGTGGCGGCCACAAGCGATCGTGTTCGAAATAGTGACGGACAAGAAGTTCGACATGATCATCATGTTGTTCATCGGCCTGAACATGTTGACGATGACGCTGGATCATTATCAGCAGTCTGAAACGTTCAGCACTGTCCTCGACTACCTCAACATGATATTCATCGTGATATTCAGTTCAGAGTGCCTACTTAAAATGTTCGCCTTACGCTATCATTACTTCGTTGAGCCTTGGAACTTGTTCGATTTCGTAGTAGTCAATTTCTCAATTCTTAGTAAGTGTTCAGAATGTTGTGTTCATTTCGTTTTTGACACTTTTAACATTTAGCTAATGATACGTTTCTTTGTTCCCAGGTTTGGTATTGAGTGATATTATAGAAAAATATTTTGTGTCACCAACTCTATTGAGAGTGGTGAGAGTAGCGAAAGTCGGTCGTGTGTTGCGTCTCGTGAAGGGCGCGAAAGGTATCCGGACGTTGTTGTTCGCGCTGGCCATGTCCCTACCAGCTTTGTTCAACATCTGTCTGTTGCTGTTCCTCGTCATGTTCATCTTCGCCATCTTTGGCA
The DNA here is from genome assembly GCA_945859645.1 of Amphipoea oculea. Lineage (NCBI taxonomy): Eukaryota > Metazoa > Arthropoda > Insecta > Lepidoptera > Noctuidae > Amphipoea > Amphipoea oculea. Next base: position 13,663,102 of record OX243876.1, read on the forward strand.
TGTCGTTCTTCATGCACGTCAAGGACAAAGGTGGCCTCGACGACGTGTACAACTTCAAGACTTTCGTGCAGAGTATGATCCTGCTATTTCAGGTCAGTTTTAATATCAGCCTGCTGTTTGCTTCATATGAGTATTCTTATAAACTGCTATAATATAGGCCATCAGACTGATGGTTTCTGCAAAGAAGAATGTTTCTGCGCTTTATATAAATCCATTGCATTAGTCATTATCATTAATCAGATGTTTGTATTACGTGTTATGTACCAGATGTCGACGTCGGCCGGGTGGGACGGCGTGTTAGACGGCATCATCAACGAGGAGGAGTGCGATCTGCCCGACAACGAGCGCGGCTACCCGGGCAACTGCGGCTCCGCCACTATCGGCATCACCTACCTGCTGTCCTACCTCGTCATCTCCTTCCTTATCGTCATCAACATGTACATCGCCGTCATCCTCGAGAATTACTCGCAGGTAACTTAGCGCTATCCGTTATTCTTTGTTAGTAGTTTGGGTGATTATTGTTCGATACGATTGTAATGGTTATATCATCCTGTGCAGGCGACGGAAGACGTGCAGGAAGGTCTTACGGACGACGACTACGACATGTACTACGAGATCTGGCAGCGGTTCGATCCGGACGGCACGCAGTACATCCGCTACGACCAGTTGTCGGACTTCCTCGACGTGCTGGAGCCGCCGCTGCAGATCCACAAGCCGAACAAGTACAAGATCATATCCATGGACATTCCCATATGTCGCGGCGACATGATGTTCTGCGTGGACATCCTCGACGCGCTCACGAAAGACTTCTTCGCGCGGAAAGGCAACCCCATCGAGGACCCCGGCGACCTCGAGGTGGGCCGGCCCGACGAGGTGGGCTACGAGCCCGTGAGCTCCACGCTGTGGCGCCAGCGCGAGGAGTACTGCGCGCGCCTCATCCAGCACGCCTGGCGCCGCCACCGGCGCGCGCAGTCGCCGGCGCCGGGCGCGGCCGAGGGCCCGGCGCCGGACGCGCGCGCGCCCACGGCCGTGCTGCTGGACGGGCCGGCGCCGCGCGTGGTGCTGGGCGGCGGCGCGTGGGCCGGCTCGCCGGGCGCGGCGCCGGCGCCGGTCTGACCCGCGCTGGCGCTGGCGCTGCTGCCCGCGCTGGCTGCCGACGCGCCGCTGCCGCTGCCCGCACCGCTGCCCGAGCTCCTGAGCCCACCCAAGCGCACTTAATTATTGTTTACGCTAGTGTCGCGTGTACATACGGCGAGTAGCGTGTAGGAGTGTAGCGGCGGCGCGCCCGGCCGGCGTGCGCCCGCGCCGCGCCGGACGTTGTTCTTTCGCGTTTAGAGACGTTCGACGTGTTTACTGGAGTGTTTTGTATTCGCGTGGCCGAAGCTTAGTGACCGTTTGATTTGCGACCGATGTTCGCGCGCGTTCACCGCGTTCTGTCGTTCCGATTCGTATCCGTTCGTTTGCGTTCGCGTGCGGACCTGTTCCCGGTGAGTGAAGCCGTTGATCGGAGAGGATCGTTCTCGCGAGCGTGCCCTTTTTTATTCGTCACTAGTGATGTAATGTAAGGTATTGGATAAAAATTGAGGAAACTCTAAAAGCTTATTTTTGTATTCGATGAATATCACTGTCTATCTGTAAAATTCTAAAACAGAGCTGTACTTATAAATATTGTGAAGTTGATGATTTGTTACCGATTGTGAGATATCATTTTTCTTCCCCGAAATGGTGTCGAGCAATAGCACAAGTAGATGTCCCCGGTCCCGGCGTGTGTGTGTGTGTGTGTGGTGCGGCGGAGTGCGCACGCTTGTTCAGCTTCCCTCACGGCAACATGTTGGAGCACCGCCTCACGTCACCACACTTGGGTTACATTACATACATGACGTCACACGAGCCCGCGCTCACGGGCGCTAGTATTATCGTATCTTAATAGACGCTTAAGAGAAGCAATGGCTACGCCGATTCATATCAATTTTGTCCGTATAGTTTTAATAGTTCCAATTTGTAAGCTTCTCACTGTACCGAAACGACGCGAGGTCGCGTCTATCTATGCGAGGGTGGCCGCCTGCCGGTCCTCGGAATTAAGAGAGTTTAGAGAAATTTTTGCAACGTTATCTATATAAGCTTAACAAATCAGCTGTGAAATCGGTACCAGAGTTCACTTCCGTCCTAATTCAGTACGCATCATAGGAATCGAGCCATTTTATGTAACGCGCACTTTCCACATACCTAGTTAATGTAATTGCCTTCCCCTAATTACATTAGCTGCGGGGCCCGGCGGCCTTCCCCGCCGCCCGACCCCGCGTGCGGCGCCCGCATGCGGGCACGCGACATGTGTCACACACAACGTGACTAACAAACTATAACACAACGACACTCTCTATAATCCTCAACGCTTATTCACCCAGCAATGTATGGACTTGCCTCAAGCAACTCCATACATTTTTGGTTTTTGTACCGACAGCGTTGCGCATGATAGAGAGAGCCGCAGTGAGTCTCGCGCCCGCGTGTGCCGCGCCGCGCCTCATAGACCTGTAATATGACATGCGAGCGGGCTGGTACTGCTTCGACGAGTGTTGCTCTTGCAGATTACATTTTGACGATGTTGATAATGTTTAATGTTCATTCACGATGTACAACCGATTCGGCTACTTGAAAGACATCACTATAATTAGCAATAAGATAATATTGATATACCTAAGAGATCGAACGTCCCTTACCGAGTAAGGTAGATATTATTGAAGTATTGTTTATTTTTCGATTGACATCTCTCTAGATAGACGGCGCCGCGGCTCGCGGCTGCGGCCCGGACGTTGCCGTTACCTCACGACGGTTCACTTCTGTGACAGTATTGTCTTTTCTAGCACAACAGACTAATGAATCATTAAATTTTTGTAATTTAACTTTGGAAGTGGTCAATTTTCTACTACTCTGTAAATATTGAGAGCTTATTGCCGGGTAGATCCCAAACCGCACATCGCAACACGTAATTTATTATATTATGTCTACTATCTATTGATATCAGCGATACGTAATAAGCTTGAAGCAATAACGTTAACGTGTGCTCGACGAGAGGTTTCGCTTTTCATTACCTTGTATGGAACATGTCACCGAATAGTTGTGTGCCGGTTGTTTTCAATTCGTTTACATAAAATGTGAAAAATATCTGAAGTGCAAGACAATTCTAAGTGTTGCAAGGTTTAAAGAGTCAGTGTATCGTAAACTAAATGAGACGCTTACAGTTTTGCACATATTTTGCAATAATTATGGTTACAAGATAATGATTATGTAGATAATTTTATAATGAGACGCGCGGGCAGTGCGCGAGCGAGGTTCCCCGTCGCTAGCGCAGGCGCACGCTCCTCTGCGTTACGTCTGACGTTACTTTACGTTCAACTCGAGGTAACTGTTCTCCGAGAGCCGCGTGGAGCCACTCAAGCTCTGTCCTCTAATATGTAATATTATATTGCGCTTTGGAAGACTGATCGGATAAGATGATCTTGAACATTTGTTTTAATGTCCTTGTTGTAAAAATCTAAAATCAAAATCTGTAACTTAAAATCACGTAAGTATTTTAAGTTTAGAAGTATGATTTAACTCGACAATACTGATATTTTCACCTAGATAGTGCCGTGTAAACACTTACGTATGTACACCAATTGTTATTTATTAGCTATTAAGGTAAAGTTACCGCTTATCAAAATATTAGTGAATGTGAATATATACCTATGGTTAGCCAGTAAACGTTATAAACAAGCTAGATAATTATTTGCTCTTAATACAAAAACACTCATTCAAGAAATCAGAATTTATTTTAACGAATTCCTTTTGATCGAGACGAATACGAATTTATCTATAAAATAATTGAAATTAGGATTCGGAATCCTTTTTCCCATTTCAGGTGTATAGAAATCAACGGAAAGTTGAAAATGGACATAGGTAGTACAAATTGTTTAACGTAATCAATTCTGATTTCTTTAAATTTTGTTATCACAAAAATGCATTTATTAAAAATGTGTAAGCATTTATGTGATAAGAACTACAATCTAAGAGTATTTCTTATTTAAAGCTCCTTATAGCGTTAGGTATCGAGATTGACCAGTTCCATGCGGCTCTACACGACATGATATACCAATATGTCGTCACTTTAAGTTGGTGAAACCAAAGATTATAACTACTATTAGGCATATTTGCACAAAGAAGTTGTGTTTAATTAAGTTTAGACAATAAGTTATAATATCATTGTATTGTTTATTTTAACTATACTTATGACAAAAAAGTGAGTTCAGTTTGCTGAATGATAGAGGTTTAATTGAGTATTTATTATATATATTGTTGAAGTTTGTACAAAATAAATTAAGTAAACGATAAAATATAGAACTTGACTGCTTTGTTCCGTGGTTTCATTTAATTAAATGAAAAACATCATCGGCTGCCAGATTATGCCGCATACTTACTGCTGATCCGTTTCAAAACTGTCCCCCTTACTAATAAACGTATTATATCGGATGAATAGTTACCCACCGATTTCTCTCTTTCAGTCGTAATTTGATTTTCGAAAGAAGAAGACAAAGCGTTGTGTAACTATACAGACGCTATACAACGTTTATTAGTAACGGGGACAGTTTTGGAATGGTAATAATTAGGTAAATTAATGTTAGTTATGCCCACGGCTGTCAAATAATAAAAAAAGATACTAAAGGAAGCGAATTAGAAAGACTGTAGTCTTATCGACAAAATACCTGAAAACAATTACGAGCATTAAAACAAACGTTGATATCTAGGTACACTCCCGGGCTTCGACCCAACCTGCATTTCTTCGTTTAAAGGCCTAAAACATCTGAATAATGATAAGTTAGAGAAGTCTTTATGCAGTTTTGAAGCTGACATACTGGCCATAAAAACTTTTTCGTTTCGTGAAGGAACAATGGTGATACCGAAATGATAGTCAGTGACAGGCTTCAGGCACATTTTTTTTATAAGTAAACTACCTTTATTTATTACCTAACCTACCATTATAAGCAACCTTTAAACACAAAAATGCGTGGCTCGATTATGGTGTCCGGAGTATATTAATTTGGCATTCCCAAACACAATCCCAATAAAAAAATAAGGGAATTGATTTACAAATAGTTAAAGCACGTTAAGCTGTTGGTCCCGGCTGTCATTCGTAGATCTTTGACAGTCGTTACGGGTCGTCAGAAAGTCCAAAAGTCTGACAACTAGTCTTACCAAGGGGCATCGTTTTACCCAGTAACTTGGTTGTGCAGGGCAGATAGGAAGTTGCTCCATCTAAAATACTGGTATTCAATTGCATCCGGTTAGACTGGAAGCCGACCCCAACATAGTTGAGAAAAGGCTAGGCAGATGACGGTTGCGGAGTTACGCAACTCCGCAAAATAAAACTGCACTGTCTATTTTTATTTATGTTTTTTATTAATAATACAAAACTTTCCTATACATTTTTATAAATTACAAAATGTCATGAAGTTTTTGGATATACTAGTATGTACCTAACAACCTAACTAGGGCAGCAAAATATAATATTATTCATTTAGTCTTTATTCACTTGTATGATTTTACATTGATATAGAAAACAATCCGAATAACTGAGTTGCGCCCTGAAACAGAAACGTACGTTAGTCAAAATCTAAAGGTACTTTATGAACCAGACATGGGTCTGATGTATCCGGAAGTAGACATCTAAGAAAGTCGCGAAATCCTTGGGTTGTGCCGACATTTGAAAGGTCTAAATTACAAATCACTGAAGGGTAGTTAAAGTTAGGGTTGCCAACTTTTTTATATCAAATATAGTATTTTCGAAGCTATTGCCTGTAAAAATATAGTAGGTGGAAAAAATAAATATACTTATTAAAGATGTTTAAAAAAATATTTTATTTTTTAAATGCATACTTTTTGCTACTTTGAGCCTATATTAACAGGTTTTTTTTTATATTTCAAGACTAGTAATTATTACACTCAAAAATAAGGTTACAAAATATCATTGAGAATAATACCGGCCCTATAGCGGTCATCTCGCCGTTTTGTATTGAAATTAAAATATACTAGCTTCGCCTACAATTTTTTTTTTCTTAGAAATTTATTATTTAGAGCTCTTATATAGCAGGATACTTTATTATATAGTAGGGTTGGCAGCCCTAGTTAGAATACATTTAACAGCATCTCAACGAGCTCATAGACCCCGTATGCAGTCTCTTCTACAAGTTTACAAAAAACAACTCCTTAAAAATAATTTCTTTTTTTGTCTAACATTTAGTTAAAATGTTGCAACTCACCATTCTATTGCTAGGCTTTACTAGGTCTCGTTGGAGACGGGGCCAGAGCATCCCTGCGACAACAAACAACTCCTTGTAGCTATCTAGTACTCTACGAACCACATGAATGTACGTACTCCTGCATAATTTACGAAAAACTACAAAATGGAATGTCTGATGCTATGAAACTTAATTAATTACTTAAATTAAAATTTGTCGTTTTGAACGCGAACGTCGGTGTCTACGTATTGAAACAACGGATACTGGCAAATTAGAGAAAGCGTAGCGCTACGTCGACTGTACTGCTACGCGTGAAGGCGTAGCGGATGTTAGAGAATGCATAGCGCTACGTCGACTGCAGCGCTACGCGTCAACGCGTAGCGGATGTTAGAGAAAGCGTAGCGCTACGTCGACTGTACTGCTACGCGTGAAGGCGTAGCGGATGTTAGAGAATGCATAGCGCTACGTCGACTGCAGCGCTACGCGTCAACGCGTAGCGGATGTTAGAGAAAGCGTAGCGCTACGTCGACTGTACTGCTACGCGTGAAGGCGTAGCGGATGTTAGAGAAAGCGTAGCGCTACGTCGACTATACTGCTACGCGTGAAGGCGTAGCGGACGTTAGAAAAACCGTAGCGCTACGCAGACTGTACTGCTACACGTAAAGGCGTAGCGGATGTTAGAAAAACCGTAGCGGCTACGTCGACTGTACTGCTACGCGTGAAGGCGTAGCGGATGTTAGAGAAAGCGTAGCGCTACGTCGACTGCAGTGCTACGCGTCAACGCGTTGTGGATGTTAGAGAAAACGTAGCGCTACGTCGACTGTAGCGCTACGCATCAAGGCGTAAGGGATGTTAAAGAATGCGTAGAGCTACGTAGACTGAAGCGCTACTCCACAAGGCGTAGTTGATGCTAGAGAAAGCGTAGCGCTATGTCCACTGTAGCACTACGCGTGAAGGCGTAGCTGAAGTTAGAGAAAGGCTAGCTTGTCACGCTGCGAGGCTAAGGTATAAACAAAACAGTCGATCGACTCCGTTAGTACTTTGGTTAAAGAATGTCAATTTTGTTTTTTATCCAATATTGGTTCCTGTTCCGTGCAAACCGTGACTTTATAGTCAAGGTCAATCACAGGTCATGCATAGATCGGCCTTGGGACACCGCCGGGGTACCAAATTTTGATTATTTTTACCTAGGACCTCTAGTTTCCGAGATATTAGCCAAAAACTGAAAAAACTCCAGCCATGAACTCATCTTGGTAAGTTCGTTTAAAAGCGTAGCAGTACACGTCAAGATGTTGGCCGAATTGGAAACCGTAGCGCTACGTACTAGGTACGACTATACCGCATATAGACAGGCAGCTATTAAAATTAATAATTATGTAGTTTTAATTTTATTGTAGTTGGGTGGACACAACTGAGTCAGAACCTTGATACATTTCGAAACCATTCTGAAAAGGACAGTCGTCACGCGTCGTGTCGTCACTTTACACGACTACGGCGAAGCTGAAAACAGGTTTATGATTTAACCTTTTAACCGCCCGACTCCATATTATATCAGTTGCCGTGAACCCAGAGCCCGAAAAAAAATACCTGATAGAATACAGCGTACCTAATTAAATAAAAAAGCAGATTATACGAGCTGTGGTATTTGGTCGTAAATATACGACTGTGGCGAAATGGACACGAAAATATTTATCGGATTAATAAGGCGTATGTGGTTAAAAGGTTATGTAGACAATATGTGTTTTTATTTTCTCCTCGTACAGCACGAACTACGTAGGTATACATAATAATATATTTATCTATACTAATATTCCATGACTGTGGCGTTTTACCTTCGAGTATAACAGAATCAAACAGCTTCGGGTTTTCCACCGACCTAGCTACCTACTATTGTAATCGTACCTATAGTAAAAACATTTCTCTTTATCTTTTTGTCGTTATTTTTTAATACCTTTTATATTATCATACCTTAGTATACCTAACGCTCATGTTCATTACTACAGCATAGACAATAACTGTTCGCGTCTTTTAAACGAATGGAATATTGTTGGCAAAAATATGATTGTTGTTACTTTCAAACTCAAATAGCAGCCGGGGGATTATTTGTACTTTGGTTGTAATATCAAAAAAACCGGCCACGTGCGAGTCGGACTCGCGCACCGAGGGTTCCGTACAAACCTGTTTAAAATATTTTTGTTATATTATGTAACTAAAAATTTACGGTTTTCGCAATTTTTCCTTTATCTGTGCTATAAGACGTTGCTTCGTACCAAATTTCAAGATTCTGAGTTCACGGGAAGTACCCTGTAGGTTTTGATTCCCTTGCGAGTGTCGAAAATTTGCGGAAATTTGCGGCATAAACGGCTGTATCTTTTGATTGCGTTGGCTTAGAAGTTTGATTTTTTCACAGCTCCAAGGGACAGTAGGCCTGAGTATTTGATATAAATTCCAGCTTGATACCTCCACGCGTCCCTGAGAAAAAGGGTCTTGACAGACAGACAGACGGACGGACGGACAACAAAGTGATCCTATACGGGATCCGTTTTTGCCTTTCGAGGTACGGAACCCTAAAAATGTTGAAAATGTTATTTCCCATATATGAAAACTGATTGTTTTTTAACTTGTCGTTTTCTGGCATGAAAGTGACAATAAAACAATTCTATTACGAGGGCGACTACCTATACAATCAGGAATTTAGCCGTTCACTGTAGTACTGTGTTCTATTCATGAAATACGACTAGTTTTGTATAACTTTATAATTGTATCTTCGTAAATGTGATGAGAATATGAAAAGAGCAGATGGCCCATTCCCGTAATTAAAAAAGTTCAAAATCTAGTCGCAATCTCATCTCAGTGACAATCAATGTCAAAAACTTGTCAAAAATGTTGGGATTTTAGAAGTATTTTAGACAGATTGTAACAGAGCAGACTGTGAACGTTCTTAAAATTACAAGAATTGATCCCAACAGGTCTTTTTTGTAGATAGTACTGAATGTTCGCAATTACAGATTACCGTTACATTCAATATTCTTCATTTTCATTATCGTGTCCATGGCCATCTAATTCTATCAGCCCAGCACTCGAAATTTTCAAGATCAATGCACACAAAGTTATTTAAATTTCGATGTTTTTGCGGAATTTTTTTGTTTCCAAAACTAGGATTTTATTGTATCACAATCTTGCCATTCTCTTCCCAAAAAATTATTTTATTTTGAATACTAGGTTCAGGAATTGTGGGAAGGACAGGACAAAGGTAATAAGATAAATAATAAACTTTCTTTCGATGTTACTATTTTTATTTCCATCTTAGTCTTAAGACAACTGTGTCCTTAACATAGGCACACATACAAGATGCTTGTCAATACATAGGCATATTAACCATATAAATATCTATACAGCATCTATATGTACAATAGTATGTGTGTACTGACGAAGCCCCCTGTTATTAAGTAGAACATGTGTCAAGTCGGCGCCTCCTACACTAGTACAGTCCACTATGTGAACCTCGTACAACAAGCTTCATATTTATTTAATTTACGACATTTACTGGCAGTGCAACTGACTTGTGCACGTTTCGTACCACAATTCACCGATTTATTATTCATTAATGACAGATATGTAGCGCGAGAGTTAATTTACAAAAAAGCGGATTATCGCGGATCGAAAACCTTCAAAAATAGTTATGTTTCTATTTGTACGACTTGGCTCCGTTACCATCTAGTACCGAAATGCTTAATAGTGAAAAAGTTATTTGTGAACACGGCACTACGTTGTGTTGTAAACGTTACGGGCGTTAAATATTTCGCGACTCCATTAATTAGTAAATACACCATTACAGTACCAGTCGTTAATATTTATTGGAAAACTTTATAATTACATTTTAAATATTATTTGAATAAATGAGCAGCGCGTGACGTGAGCTGCGCCCGCGGCGAGGGCGGGCCTCAACATCACACTGAACGCCTTCCAGACGCTAAATTATAACTTGATCACAGAATTAAAAAACATACTAAGTGCTGAACTAACAGTTTTATATTGATATACAGTACCTCTAATAACAAAAATAGGTTTTTTGGTAAAAATATTTTTTGTTTCTTCTTAACCGATAATCGTTATTATATCATATTGTGCTATTTTTTTTTTATTTAAAAACTCGTTATCGAGGATAAAGTCGACAATCGAAACAAACCACCGCTATGTAAACTTATAATACATCGTAGTATTTTACATTACCATGAAATGAGGTCGTAATAATACAAAGATTCAAACTTTTACTACACTAAGCGATTTACACGACGCTAAGACGACTTTAAAATATCAAAAATGATTAATATTAAAAATTATAAATTCTAAGTTTACAGTCGAAAACAAAAAAAAATGAATTCTATTAAAATTATTACAGGAGATCTGAACGTTTATAATGTGAGACTTATGTTACGAGATGTAGCAGAGTTGTATGCTGTTATGTCCGGAGTACCTAGCTCGCGACTAAATGCTGCCATCACGAAATCACATCATAATCGATTCGATAACGGTCTTCTTTGGTACTCGCTCCAATACTGCGGTCCTCGATTCAACGGTTAATGATAATTTATTAATCTCGTTTTTTTTTCTACTTCAATTCCTACAACTGAAACATGTGTCTGTTGGCTTACAGAGTTTAAGATCACAGTGTAATCAATCAATTTATTTCCAAAGGCATAAAATTAAAGTAAAGCATCATACAACTGTTTATTACGAATTGAGAACCGCTAAGTATTAAAAGCAAGTTGAGTGGTGTTTTTTTTTTTAATAATGAGTACAAATAAAGTCGAAAATAACACATATTCCATTTTTATTCATAATAATTTAGAATCAAAAATCATATTAAGTCCTGGTATTTTAACTAAAGTCCCCGTCACGAGAAGCTATAAATTTTGTAAATAAAGGACTTCTACTAAGTTACGTAGCGACAATTTAATCAACAACAAATAATCCCAAATTCAATCGACTCAAAGTAACATACGTGTAATACGAAACTAACGAGCACTTTCACTTGGTCGGATTATATTTTAGAGATATAAAGCGCTGTCGTTTAATGTTTTGTGGTATTAGAACGCGTCTGACTCATAGAACGTAAACATTTAGGCCGCCATTTTGAAGTTCATGCTGACGCTGTCAATGCTGTCATTCGAGTTTCGAATGCGTCTCAGTTTGTTTGTGTTGTTTTCGCGGATTAGGTTTTATTGGTTATTATTTTGTTTATTAAAAATAAAAATAATCACGTAACTGTTTTTTTTTATTATGGTCCAAGGGTTGCGGACCCCTGAATGTGTGTTTACAAAATTTATAGCTTCTCGTGACAGGGACTTTAGCATGGTTTATAATGAACAATCCGATTGTTAACTAACGCAGTTAGGATAACAAATTTTGAAGTCATGACAACACAATGAATGACATAACAGACCGCAGTTAGGATAACAAATTTTGAAGTCATGACAACATAATGAATGACAAAACAGACACGCACACAATCTTTTATCACGAAAATATACCAGTTTTACAACATTATTATCCTATGCCATGACACGGAAAAAATATCCTCTCATTTTATCTAAATAAAACAGTATTCTAGACATAAGTTATGCATTGATGTTCATTGTTAAGTAACCTTGGAATTTAAACAGATGCAATTACAATAGGGAGTATTGTAAATGCATCTCTAAATCGTGTCATATGATAGGACCAAAATGTTAACATAACACATTTTAAGGCATTGTCGTTACATAATTATATGTAATGTATGAAAAGCGTAGAATAAAATTGAAGTGGTTACGTTTCATACATTAAAAATCTTGAAGGAAATGAGATCTACACCTTTTTTGTTAGTCAATCATACACTTGCAGAATTGAAAAACCTCAAATAGTCAGGTAGCTTAAAAATCACGACATTAAGGCAACGGTCACAGCAAAACCTTGGTTTCAGAAAAGCCATTCAAATTAATTGATTTGCTTTGAGTTGTGAACGTGAGATTTCATCATAGATTAACTATACTGTATTGCGCGGCCTTTCCAAAACTGTGTCGTCACGTTCACACAAATACACTGCTTTATTTGCTGTTCAAAATAACTGTATTTTAAATCCAAAGGTCGTCAAAATGTCTTAAGGAAGAGGTAAATACAAGTTATTTTTCAAACTGTACTGAACATGCAGGCCTGTGCAAAAACGAGCAGTGTATTTATGTGTTTTAGGTCACCAAGTGTCATGGATAAGCAGTCTACAAACACACCAGTAATTCTTATTCATTCAGTTTTTGTTAGTTATTCACCCAATGATTTCACAAACTTTAAGCTTGCACTATCTCAGATAAAATCAAACAACATAATCAAATCAATAGAAGGATCAATAAAAGCCTTTTTAAGAAGATAAAACCTTTATATTATTCTGAAATTAAATCGTCATTTTAACGGGTAAATACAAAAATTACGGTGTGACCGTACCATTCTTTATGATCAAACATTACCTAAATATTAAAAATTGTGACTAATCCAAGCTGCAAAAACAAATTATTTTCGTATTCCGTAATGAATTTAATTTCTATTGATTTTAAATAATCCTATTTACACGTTTTTTTTCCAACATCTTTTTTTTATTTTTGTGAAATATTTTTTTTTTACATTTTCATTAATTTGCTTAAGGGCCAATCATCAGAGTTAATAAATCTTATTTTAAAAGTATGGAAATCCCTTGTCTATCGGAAGACAGCCGTTTTAGTTAATTACAGGAATTGGCATAAATCATCACACTAGCATCTTTATTACAGGGATGAATATTTAGATCTCAAAGATGTTAAGCTTATCATGCTAAAGCTGAATTTGGACCAGCGAGATTATTTCTAGAACCTGCGCCAGATAAGGCCTAGAACAGTATACAAACTATTCCTTACCAAACTAGTTCTATCTAATAATGTCAGAGTCAAAGTAAATTCTCTCGCTCGTAAACTTAAACATACACTATCTGCTATAAGATCGGTCCCAGTAGACAGGAAAGGTAATATAATGTGATTTTGTTCGCAGCTTTTAGTCTATACACGATAGAAACAAAAGCGTGACGCGGGAGTAGTGAGATGCGCCCACGTCTACAAGTGGCGCCCAACATGGGACAGCCGTGTGGTAGTACCCGGGCGTAAATGTGACGTATCGAGCTATAGAAAGAGACTGTCACACATGTATGAGTGATGAAGGCGATGTTCTACAAAACCAAACTTTTACTAAAACTGGATATGCCATATTTAGGCTGCCCTTCCACCAGGCATGTGCTGAGCTGCGTAGCGATGGATATGTGGTGTGTATAATATCAACCAACAGGGTCTTTGGATTTTCATGGGGATTTGGGTTACCTCTGATGGAAGGTTGTTCAACGAAACTAAGTTTCTTACATACGCGCAAAACGCATCTTAATAGCACACCGATCACAACAAGCTCAGCTACACTGCTTAGCTCCAGTGGAAATTGACACATAGTTTCGTAGTTTAACTTCACCATTTAGCTACCTTGCACTCTCCAAGGGCTCATCTCTTCCAAGATATACTATGAAAATCAAACGACCCTGTTGGTTGATATTTTACACACATCCATCGCTCCGCAGCTTAGAACATCTTTGGTGCAACAGAAGCCTTACGGCTGGGTACTGTACGTCGTCAAGCGGCGCCCAATATGGGACAACCGAAATGGCGCCCAATATGGGACAACCGTAATGGCGCCCAACGTGGGACATACGAAATGGCGCCCAACAGGGACAGCCGTGAGTGTGGGCAGTGCGTAGTGTGAGTGTTGTTCGTATGTGTGTGTGTTATGGAGAGGAGGCAAGATTACTCTGTGTAGTCCCAGCAGTCCTTCTCGTAGCCCTCGTGTACGTGCTCCAGCAGCACCTTGCGCCGGCTGTCGCAATATCTAGGTACAACGGAGTCATGTTAAAAATAAAGGTTTTTAGGTAACAACTTCATATGTTAATTACATGGGTTGTCGAAGGCACTTTTATCAAATTGTTAGCCTTATCCCAACTATATTAGGGTCGACTTCCAGTCTAACCGGATGCAGCTGAGTACAAATACTTTACATGGAGCGACTGCCTATCTGACCTCCACAACCCAGTATCAAATACCCAATACCCTATACAACATTATTTTTAGTATATGCGAAACCTGAATATAGTTTGTTCAGAATAAGTAACTGAATCGATTCCAATAATTTTTACCCCATGTTATATTTTGGCCCAAAAATATTTAAAAAAGGTTAATAGTTGGACACCCCGAGTATATTATACTGTGCCCCGAGGAGCGACTAAGTAGGTACCATACGCGCACAATGGCGCGGCGCGGACGCACAGCGAGCGGGGCGGGGGTGCAGCAACCTCAGTCACCCGGGAACCACTTGTTGGCGCGCACGTGTCGCGTGGGTCCAACTGCATAATCGCGAGCGCGCGGGCCGCCGAGTTGTGTTTCGGTTGATCGTGTACTTACCTATCGTATGTAAAAAGTGTCGTTTAACCATGACTTTCTCATACACAAACGTCCAGTACACAGAAACAACGATAACAGTGATAACGTATCCGTGGCAGTGCGGTGGTACGAGGAGCAATCAGAGTGCTTTGAACAGAACACAATGCTTTGCCGTGATGATTAACATTTTTAAACACGCCAAGATGGTTAATTGTAGAAAGTTATTATTTGTACCTACAGCCTGCTGTGGTTAAGTAATGCGATGTTTAACACTTTTCATCCACTTTGAACAAATCGCATTGTATCACTTACGGCTTACGAATAAGTAATTACTTATTCGTAGCTTACGGCTGCATTTATTTACGAATAAAGTACATTATAATAACTACCTACACTTGACCATTACGACAGTCCAAAGCCTGCAAGTGTGATGGAAAATGTTATCACCAGTTAATTACAATACAATCGCCGCGCGGTACGTTTAGGCACGCGGTGGGGGAGACCATGTGTTTGGACGGACAAACAGGTAACATAACAAGCTAATAACTTGGTGATTATTCATGATACAGTTTTGAAATTTTGTACATAGATTCTTTACATAAAAATACTAGACACGTGTTTCGGGTTTCGCATATACTAAAAATAATGTTGTATATGTGGTCCAAAAGACAAATAAGGCCAACTTCATCTTAGCGTAACGGTGGTAAAAAAGTTTAAAAAGAATCAAATATTATGAATAAGTAGGCCCCTGCTGTGACGTCAAATTGCTTCCGTCATCGGTATGTAGAAGCTTCAAATAAACACTCAAGGGGTTAGAAAATGAGAACAGTTTATTATTATTAAACATGGACCCACCTATACTTATCCTGGACCTTCTGTTTGATATCAGCCAGATTCTCGCTAGTGATGTCACGCTCCAAATACTCGGAGAGCGTCTCCGTGGCCGACTCCAGATCTCTCTGGTTGTCTTCAAAGATCACTGACTGGTTGTTTTTGCGCAAATAGTACGCGAACACGTAGGTGTACATCAGCGTCTGTCGGCACTGACACAGGATGTCCACTGCCTTCTTCAGGAATTGCACCTGTTATCAGTTTTAATAATCACTTTTTGATTTATATGTGGGTACTTTAACATTTCTGGTGTTCGGTTGCGTTGGGGAAGTGTTATCGCTAAGAATTTGCAGCTTAAAACTAAAAAAATAAATATGGTGGAAATATAAAGGTGAAAAATGAAAATCAATAATGTGCAACATTGGCAAATTAAACAAGAAAGATGAAAATGACAAAATGATGAGAAGATTCGGCATTTTAAACTTTCTTCGGAAGGATATGAAAATTATTACCGTCCGCAATGTCGTACAAGTGGTCTAGCGATACACGCAACTAGATAAAAGCGCAAGAACAACAAACCACTGCAAATATCCGTCATCTAATAAAATGACTTACAGGAAAGTAAAACCTGCGGGCAAAAATCATAAACAAAAAAAGCAATATTATAACAATCACATACTTCAATCCAGCTCATGTTGTGTTGCTGCATTTCCTCCATCTTCTCCTTGACAGAAGCGTAGAGCTTGGACTCGAAGCGCAGCGATTGCATGTGATTCATGTAGCGGTTGCAGTAGAATAAGTAGCGCTGCAGCGCTGCACGCGACCGCTCTTGAGCGTCGCGGGCCGCTTTAGCTTCGTCTTCATCGTACCTGCAGGTGGAATCATTAATGGCGGTTTCTAGCGTGACTAAACTGAAATGATGTGGTACTTGTAATTTAAAATAAAACGAGAAAGGGACGGAAGAGAAAATAAATTCCACAAACGTAAAAGAGTAGAAAGCAGTAGCAGTCTACTAACATGTCTCTTTCAAGACTTAATTATCATCTACCTAGCCTTTTCACGACTATGTTGGGGTCGGCTTCCAGTCTAACCGGATGCAGCTGAATACCAGTATTTTTCATGGAGCGACTGCCTATCTGACTTCCACAACCCAGTTACTGGGTAATACGATACCCCTTGGTAAGACTGGTAATCAGACTTTCGGGCTACTGACGACCCGTAACGACTGTCAAAGATCTACGAAGGACAGCCGGGACCAACGGCATAATGTGCTTTCTGAGGCACGGAGGGGTCTTGGTATGTGAAGATCCCATCCACGGACCAACCGCGGCAACCGTAGCTTGATCCATCGACCCGTGAAGCTTATTACTTAGTCACAAGCCTCTCTACAAGACTTAATTAGGCACAATTAATTATTGATCGTGTCCATCGATATCTCTTTCTCGATCTACGTGATAGTACTGATTTACACGGTGCAATTTAACTACCTATAAGTTGAAGCAACAATAAAAAAACTTCAATGGTTGCTTAAATTTTATCGTAAGCCATAGGCAAGAAGCCTACATCGTGTAAGTGGGCCACTAGCAAACATATTTAATTTTTGGCTTTGATACGGTTATCAATATTCATTGTTAAGTAGCGAAATTATAATACAGGATGGCAGTGACATGACATCGACGCGCAAACTATAACCATGGATTCAATACATGATTCTGAAACCCCCTGCGTTGAATTTTTTCGACATCCGTGTGTCACTAACGGAATGCAGCAGAATACCAGCGACAGGTATTGTACCTGGCATATGCTGAGCTGGACTCCTATTTGGTGCAACCATGAGACACACACCGACCAGTAGTGATCGACCGTTATAAATGTCATATGAGATGTCTAGAGGTCAATTTATCTTTTTAATCTTTGTTTTTTTATCTCACCTTTTTTGATGTTTTTTTTTTAATACCTGTATTGTGTCTTTTGTTGCACTACCGTCGTCTACTCGTCGATGCCACCCTGTATACTATAGTAGTAGTAGTGGTGGTGGTGGATATTGTATGTTTTGTTATAGTTTTTTGAATTGATTGAGTTATTGAATGACCAAATTAGTGTGACCATACCTATTGCAATTGTACCAGCTGCTACCATGCGGCTCCCAGGGCCCGAGGCACACCCAGCAGAAGTCCGCCTTGCAGTTCTGGTTCTTGCACACCATGTGGTTGCAGCCGCCGTCCTTCTCGATTGTCACGTTGCACTTCGGGCATTCCTTCGTGTTCGCAGCGATCCAGTTCGACGTCTCCGAATCGTCATCGCACTTCTAGAGGAAAGATGATGATGTTGAAACAAACTGATGTATGTTTAACGGAGCTGTTCATTTCATTAGAAAAATTATATGTAAAAGTAACAGTTTACAATGTAATAGTTTCGGCCGAAGTTACGGGCGATTGTCCTCCGTATCACCTACGGACTTAAGATTAGCTGGGGCCCAGCCTAAGAATGAATGACACAATGATTTGACAATTGTTCCTACTCCCGATGTCTTTTCACCCGTTCGAAAATGTTTACTAATCGGGTGCAGGGTTCACTCCGATGTATGGAAACACTTTCGGACGGGCCCGTATCTTCGTTGTCGGACTTGGAGATGAGACAGTTACAAAAATCTTATGAGCGAGATTATAATCTGTTATCACATTACCTTGATCCACTTCCGGAGCAGGCAGCACCGCACGGGGTCGTGCCAGTTCTCGCCGCACGCGAAGCAGAACGTGTGTCCGCAGCGACACGTGACGGGTGCCGCCTCCACGTACGCCACCTTTATCGCGTTGCTGCAGTCCGGCGACGGGCACCAGCGCAAGAGTCGGTTGCACTGCACATGGTACAAGCATTAGAGAGTATTGTAACTTATTGACGGACGTTACACGTAAACGGTTTACAATTATCATCTAAAACTGTACGCGCGTTAGGGAATCTTATGTGTTATTTGTTAAAAAGTTAGGAAAAATCGTTTACGCTTGTAATATTTGTATATATGCGAACACCATGTATTTATAGACATAATAATCTACATGTCATAGCTTAATTTTTAATACTTTGTACCTATTGTAGTATAGTAATTTTAGTCCAGGTACAGGTGTCTTCACATATAAATATAATTATTGTATACAAAATATTGTAAAGCATTGTAAAACTAACTATGGAAATTCTTGCCCATTCTTCTCGATACAAAACTACATTTTGAAAGGGGCAACTAGAATCAACTCTATTTTCTTGTAAATTTTGACATTCAAACGTGCCTTTTAGTGGCCTTAAAGTAGGACATTTACAAGCCCTTTTGAACGTCAACGTATAAAAATGATTTAAGTTTGACTGTGTATGACTGAAGACGGATTTATTACAGCGCGTCGAATACATTTGTATATCATTTCATCTCGGATGCATGTTGGCACATTAAATGTCGCAACTTGTTCCGGGACGTATCGAAGAACAGCCCTAGCAATGGAGAAACAATATTTAGGTCAATCCGCTTGTGTATCTTTAAAATTTGCATCACGCAAATGCAATCACGAAAAACATTAGCAGCCAAGGTCAGTCGTTTTCAAGATCGCTTTAAATGTCGGCTAATAGCATAATCAGCCTATAACATTCCGAGGAGGAACACAGGCCTCCTCTCCGTGAGGGGGAATGGGCCGTAATCCACCACGCGGGCCCAGTTGTTAGATTTCACAACTCACATGTCGTCGAAATTTTAATTCTAGGACATGCTGATGTTCTCACGATGTTTTCCTTCACCGTTTTGAGAGCAGTGGTGATGAAATAAACCACACAAAACCCACGACTACAACTCGTACGTCGTAGTGGGGCTAACGAGTTACTACTGGGTCAGCACTGCTCTCGGTCGGCCAAGTTCTGCTAATGTCTAACCGACTGACCCTATTATTATAACTTCCTCTGCCTTACCTTTCGGGGATTACAGGCGTCATGTTTTGTTATGTGTTATGTAAACTTACCTCAACAAAACTATTGGTGATGATGTGTTGGTACTTGAGTTTGACGCGCGGGTCGCGCACCAGGCGCATGACGGTCGCGTCGTCCACGAGGATGTCACACGCGTGGGCCGCGCATGCTATTGTCTGACCCTAGAATAATAAACAGCTTTTAGGTTAAAGTTTTAACGCTCTGAACATAAAGATCGATTCTAAAAAAAGTTCTAATAAAAAGTAAGATTATACAAAAATATGTCTAACTTTCGTTTAATCAAACATTGCATACGCATTAAACTATACCAGCCGGTCGATTCCGTAAAAAAAACTCATCGTGAAAACTTAGGTGAAGTGACCGTGAAGTGAGCTGTCATTCCGCCCTTTTTTATGGATGTGGAATCATCCCTTTCGGACAATCCCGCACCCCCGGCAGGCTTCGGCCCTGGCAGGCCCCTTCCTTTTTGCTGACATCTCTTTGAGGCGCGCGTGAAACACGTACGCGCCGTCCGGCACGGGCCTGGTCCTGATTGGACGGTGAGCTACCCATTACTCTCCGTCATTCCGCCCTATGCTAGGGAATGACACTATTGACAGCTTACTTCAACTAAGTTTTCACGGTGAGATTTTAACAGAATAGATCAAAGGGGTGATTCTCGTAATTTTAAGAACGTTCACAGTCTGATCTCAGTGTCAATCTGTCAAAAATACCTATAATTTCCCAACATTTTTGACAAAGTTTTGGACATTTGCTTGTCGCCGAGATAAGACTGCTAATAGATTATGAACGTTTTAAATTACGAGGATTGGCCTTCAGCTGTCTCGTTCATCTTCTAGTCTAGTTTGTAAACATTGATATCGAGTCGAGCGAGACCATTATTTGGTTAACGCTATACCGTGACCCAACAATAAGTATCATTTTATATATCCAATATCAATCAGTACTTTCTACATAATAACATAATGTAATAACAAAAATATTATTCTGATTCGATTTTTATCGGCTTTTAACAATGCAATAAATCTTGAATTTCATTCAGAACTTTCTACATAAGAATGCAAGGTAATGGCACTAAAAACAATAACATTATTTTGATTCTATTCGGCTGTACTGTATCACGACACGTGCAGTCAATATTATCTTTACATAGATAATATTAAAAATGAAAAAACACCGACATTTCAATCGCACAAAAAGGGTCAATGACGAACACACACAAAGGAGTTTCAGGTACTTATTATACTTTAGTTACAAAAAGAGAGTGTATTCTTTGCATGTGTGTTGTCTTTAGTTATTCATGCAGGGGTAACCTCGAAAACGGAATAAAATTTTGATTGTAATATTTATGACGCATTGAAGTATCTGCATTAAGGTCGCACACACACGACCGAACTGTAAGAGCTCTTACACACGAGCGGCATGTTCCCAACGGCAGAGGTAACTGCAGCCGTCGACGCGCGTCGGCGGCAACCGTCGACGCGTCGACGGCAACAGTCGACGCGTCAACGGCAGCCGTCGACATTTCAACTTCGAAGATATAGGTCGACGGCTGCCGTCAACGCGTCGACGGCAACAGTCGACGCGTCAACGGCAGCCGTCGACATTTCAACTTCGAAGATATAGGTCGACGGCTGCCGTCGACGCGTCGACGGTTGCCGCCGACGCGCGTCGACGGCTGCAGTTACCTCTGCCGTTGGGAACATGCCGCTCGTGTGTAAGAGCTCTGACGTCTAATATCTTTCATTTACGTTAGATTGTGAACTCTCGTATATTCCGTCATTGTTTAAATATCGGATCGGATCCGAGAATGAATGCTTCGATTTTTGTAGGACCTGTAAGACATCAGTGTTACAGTTGTATTGATTGTCA
This sequence comes from Amphipoea oculea, assembly GCA_945859645.1. Classification (NCBI taxonomy): domain Eukaryota; kingdom Metazoa; phylum Arthropoda; class Insecta; order Lepidoptera; family Noctuidae; genus Amphipoea; species Amphipoea oculea. The sequence continues at coordinate 13,684,523 of OX243876.1, forward strand.
TCATTTGCCTAGCCTTCTCCCAACTATGTTGGGGTCGGCTTCCAGTCTCACCGGAGGCAGCTGAATACCAGTATTTATTAAAGTATTGAATGTATGTTCTATTTTCGCCAATTTTTTTCAGGCCCAATTTTTGTAGGTCATCTGCGATACCAATGAACATGATACGTATTTGCTGGGAAGTTTTATACACAGTTTCTTGCTGAAATTGCCGTCTTAAACTAAGCAGATATCGTACTTAGGTATACTTACTAGGCCCTCCTCCATTATTTTAGTAGTTAAATATTCACACCAACATTGTGTGCAAAATCTGTGGCCGCACTCCAGACCCGTCATCAACTGTAAAAAATAATGCATCATTGATTTATGTATCATTATTTGTTAACATTTCCCTGCAATTAGATTCACATATCTACTTATACACAAATAACTAAACCACAAGAAATATCTGTACTGCATACAATAGTTTGTTCTGTGCGGGAATCAAATCCAGAAAAACAACCTAGCAACCAATAGCTTAGTCACTGCGCCAATCGGGCGTTCAAACTCGTAAAAACGAATAATAAGTGTGTTGGCAAATTGTTTTAAGATTAAATATATAATAAATAATTTGTGTTCATAACATAATGCTCATAACATCCGTCTCTCTCTGGTCGGTTCGATTATTGTCGCTTCAGAAATCTTACCCACCAATGTTATGTAAGATGTACCTATCTACTGACGAAGGAGGCTAGTCTCCACGACATAGGGAATCCTACACGTGAAGCATGACCGCCGTAGAAACAGGTTTTGTCGACGGAAGAATAGACAAAATGACAGATTGTAGAAATATTTGTACAGTACCCGGCGATAAATATTGCACATCGACCTTTGGAAAGAAACAATCGGCTAATTTCGGCTTCGTAGTGCGTTATCTCTGTCGCACACTACCTATGTGACGTTAACTGACGTTTTGTCAGTCGTTGTTCAAGTGCGATAGAGTGCGGTCGCGTCCAGTTCAAAATATATATCGAGAGTTGTTAACACCCCCAAATTTAAATAATTTAAAGTTGTACTATGGCATCTTTAGGAAAAATAGGGGAACCTTTTTATTTTACCCCAACCTAAAGCAATCATTTATAGAAAAATTGGTGTATTTTATACAAAGAATAAAAATAATTATCAAAAGAAGCAAATCATAATTGTTTTACCAACTCCTAATAGATACCGGACTGTTTGTATTTCGTGCGACAGAGATAACGCTCTACGAAGCCGAAATTAGCCGATTGTCTCTTTTCAAAGATCGATGTGCAATATTTATCGCCGGGTACTGTACGCATTCTACGCGTCTAAGCATGGCAATGTGTCATTTTGTCTATTCTTCCGTCGACAAAACAAATGTCGTCATGCTGCGCGTGCAGGTGTGAAGGCTAGTGTTATTTGAATGTTTAATCCTCTCTTGAACAATAAAGTTTTTATTATTTATCTAGTCTATTTAGATCATGCTATGTCGCATCCACACTACAAGTCATCAATGTACGTGAATCGCGGAGACAAGCCGTCGCACAGTGGTTCGAAATCGACGCTCCGTGGACATTGAAATCAAAATTTCTTTAGACGAGAAATAAAAATCGGAATGGCTTTATTTCAGTATTATTTATAATATTTGGTAATATGACAGCTATAGACAGCACCATCTCCGAAAAAAAAAATATTTAATATTTTTTTGTATGAAGAAAAACACAAAAGTCGTTTTTTCTCATAACTTAATAAAACTTAAAGCCTGCGGCTTACATGGGGTGTTGTCCTACATGAGGCGATTCCGAAATGCTATAACACGCACACCCATGCGCGCCGCTTCACTCACAGCAGAGTGTTGAATTTCGAGAAATTCAGTTAGAGATTTTTACGTTGATTTATGTGTGATCTTGAAAATATACAAAGTAATTGACTTTAGTTTGCTAATTTGATTAGTTATAATGAGAAATAATGGAATATACAATATAAAAATACTAAAAAAAACACTCAAATTGAGACTCATTTACAATATAAATAGATTTTGCAATCTTTCTTATAATAATTTAATTCGGTGTTAGTAGATACACAGTTTGACTTCTTAATTCACATTAAAAAAAAAAGTACAAAAACTTATAACTAATACAGAAAAATACTAAGAATAAGCAATTGTATAATTGAGACATATATTATTTCACCACTTCACTCAGAGCAGAGTAATGAACTTCAAGAAATTCAGTGGATTTCTCGAAGGAATTTAATACTATATTATTTGATATCTTTGGGATAGGTGCACATACCAATGGGCAACGATAATTACATAGTAATGATTGTTTGATGTAAGCTGTTCGTAATCTCAAGTTTAGCAGGAAATCAATGCTTAATGCATGCTAATTAACTTATGATGGTAATTTAGTCTCATCTCATTAGTGCATGTTGCAAATATTGTTAACGAGTTAAGATACATTAGTTAAGGGCTATTTTTACGAAGTGTTTAACTAACTACTATTAATTAAGATACGATTAAGAGGGTACTTTTATATAAATAGGGACAACATCGTCAAAATCATTAGTTTTTGTCAGCAACTGTTCGCGCTATAACATTAACTTCTTGCTTACGTACTTACTTATTATCATGGAAGGATTTTATACAAATTTGGACATATTCATATTTGTGAAAACAAAAAGTTGCTTTTCGCAGCCTAGTATTTTGTTAGAAGCACTTCTAACCAAAGCGACAAATTTGTCTGACGAAGAACAAAAAAAATTAAAACAGTTTTGTCAAGTGTATATGTGTGTTTTGCATAGAAATTGGAAATCGTGTAATCGAACAATGCATACATTTGTCAAGAAGTATGAGACATGGCTAGAAAAAGAGATCAAATGGCCCAACTTCATTAAAGACAGATTTGTACAAAGTGAAGAAATTGGATTGGTATCAATCGACTCTGTTACTGATACTGTTGAACCTTCAACCTCAAGTGCTAGTGGTATAAATGATGGTGCATCCACATCCAAAGTAACTACATGTACTGTTAGCACTACAACACTAAAAAGGAGCCCAAGAAAACCTTTCTCAGAATTATGCCAAAAACAGAAGAAGAGAAGAATAGAAGAACTTTTAACGCACGACTCTCAGGAACTTGCATATGCTACTGCAGTGAGATGTGGTGAGGAGAATGAGGACCCGGACGTGAAAGATTTAATAAAATATATTACCGAGCATCCTGAAAAAGCAGCAGAGATCAAGAATTTTTTGAAAGGCAAGACAACTACTAACAAATATTCAGCAGAGAAAGCGTTGGGTATATTTATTTCTTTGAAATTGTCGAAGTGGCAGTATATAACTTTAAGGGAAACTGCGAAAGAAAGTGGTGTAGATTTGTACCCATCATATTATTCGGTTTTAAATGCCAAGAAGGCATGCTATCCTCCTGAGAGCGATATTGAAGTGACCGAACGAGGAGTTAAAGTAAAACTTCAAGCTATTTTGGACATCACTGTCACTCGACTTGCCAAAACATTAAACTTGGACCATTTGCAAGATAAAGAACTGATCTTAATCTGCAAATGGGGCTTCGATGGTGCGTCAAATCAAAGCAACTACAAGCAATGCATGAATGCAGATGAAGACGACTCTAGTGTTTTTATGAGCTCTTTTGTACCCTTGCAATTGATGTGTGGTGAGGATTTGGTCTGGGAAAACCCAAAACCTTCTTCTACAATGCTTTGCAGACCAATTTATTTCAAGTTTGTCAGCGAAAATAAGTTGGACATGAAGGAGGAAATGGGTTTGATCGATGCTGAAATTAAAGCATTGAAGCCATCTATCATTGAAAATAATATACAAGTTAAACATTCAATGTTAATGACCATGATAGATGGCAAAATAACGTCTCACCTGTCACAAACCTCTATGCAAACATGTGACATCTGTAAAGCTGTACCAAGTGAAATGAATGATTTGGAGAAGATTCACATGTAAGTTGAATATTGGAAATGTATGTTAATTTTTTTTTTTTTTCTTATTGAAAAACACTTTTAACCTTTTTATTCATATTTTAGGAAATCTGTATCATCTGATATTTACAAGTACGGTTTGTCGACTTTGCATGCATGGATCAGATCCATGGAATGCCTGCTGCATATCGCTTACCGATTAGATTTTAAAAAATGGCAAGCCAGAGATGAAGCTAGTAAAGCAGCTTTGAAAAGTCGCAAACAGACGATACAGCGAAAATTTCGAGAGGAAATGGGACTCCTGGTGGATATCGTAAAACAAGGTTAGTTGATTTATTTATTTTGTATAATATCAAAGGGTTTTTTAGTTAGTGTAATACTATAAAACTTATCTTATAATGTTCTCATATCAGTATTTTTTATATAAAGGTGCTGGGACCACGAATGATGGCAACACGGCTAGAAAATTTTTCCAGTGTCCTGAGAAGACTGCAAATATCACTGGATTGAGTCAGGAGCTCATCCAAAAATTCGCAACTATTCTCCGTGTTGTATCATCAGGACAGTCTATTAATATTGATTTGTTTGCCAATTATCTCGACGAAACTGCGCAGCTGTATGTGGAACTGTATGGCTGGTATTTCATGCCTTCCAGTATCCACAAACTTCTGCTGCATGGAGCTGAAATAATAAAACATTTCAACATTTTGCCTATAGGAAAGCTATCAGAAGAGGCATCTGAGGCCCGAAACAAAGATTTTAGAAAACTCAGGGAACATCATACGCGGAAATTTTGTCGCAGAGCGACAAACCATGACATCTTTAATGGTTTCATCGTATCCTCAGACCCATATTTGTCAAGCATTCGACCTAAACTGACAAATAAGAGTAGAAATGATTTAACTGAAGAAATGAAGTCTCTTCTTTTAATTGACCCGGATACCATGGATAAGGAAAACATTGAATTTGTTGAGGTGCCAAGTATGATGGATTCTGATTTTGAATTCTTTGATAGCGATGACGAAACTCAGTAGACAAAATTTTAATGTTTGATGTTTTTGTGTAAATTTTATATATTTCTCAATTATACAATTGCTTATTCTTAGTATTTTTCTGTATTAGTTATAAGTTTTTGTACTTTTTTTTTTAATGTGAATTAAGAAGTCAAACTGTGTATCTACTAACACCGAATTAAATTATTATAAGAAAGATTGCAAAATCTATTTATATTGTAAATGAGTCTCAATTTGAGTGTTTTTTTTAGTATTTTTATATTGTATATTCCATTATTTCTCATTATAACTAATCAAATTAGCAAACTAAAGTCAATTACTTTGTATATTTTCAAGATCACACATAAATCAACGTAAAAATCTCTAACTGAATTTCTCGAAATTCAACACTCTGCTGTGAGTGAAGCGGCGCGCATGGGTGTGCGTGTTATAGCATTTCGGAATCGCCTCATGTAGGACAACACCCCATGTAAGCCGCAGGCTTTAAGTTTTATTAAGTTATGAGAAAAAACGACTTTTGTGTTTTTCTTCATACAAAAAAATATTAAATATTTTTTTTTTCGGAGATGGTGCTGTCTATAGCTGTCATATTACCAAATATTATAAATAATACTGAAATAAAGCCATTCCGATTTTTATTTCTCGTCTAAAGAAATTTTGATTTCAATGTCCACGGAGCGTCGATTTCGAACCACTGTGCGTCGCGTCGCTGCGCTCAAGCAAGCGCGCAACTTCATACAAAATGTAGGTAATAGGAATAGAAAGTAGCGACGCGTCGTGTTTGCGCGGGCAAACTCTGTGCAACTATCTAAGTACCATTCTTTTTCTTAATCTATCTATCTATACTAATAATAAAGCTGAAGAGTTTGTTTTTTTCAACGCGCAATTCTCTGGAACTACCAGTCGGATTTGAAAAATTCTTTTTGCATTTGACAGCCAATTCTTGAGGCTATTAAAACCCCAAGAAATTTCACGCGGACGAAGTCGGAGGCAGAAGTTAGTCTTATATGGCCCTCTATAACGATAAAATAAAAAAAAACTTGAGCTAAATCATCTTGGGAGTCTAGCATGAATTTTCAATTTTATAATTGAAAATACTCGTTTTGAGCATATTTCCTTAGTTTTATTCATAGCTATGGGTGATATGTACTTATTGTGCTTGTTGCAAAAAAATTAACGTAAATGCTATAGGTTAGAAGTGCATTTTCAAATTCACGTTAGGTAACGTTGACGACGCGAATTCGTGCTAGGGCCTCTGCGTCTGTTTTGAAATTCGTATTCTATCCCATGCTATGATATTATTAATATGACCAAACTTCCCGTTATGTTGGTTAGGTCAGTACTTAAGCTTATAACAGCAAAAATAGTTGATACAGTCCGATTCAAAGTTTATGGGAGCTTGGAACTTGAAGCGAGTCACTGCGTAGTAACAAATTCACCTGTCAGCGGTTCAGAGTTGCCATAGTTTGAAACGAACTGTAACTGTATTCATTAGTGTTTATGGAAAATAGTTTACTGATAACATTGTTACACATGCATTTCCTGCCAAATGAACGTAAACATCGGAAGTTGGTCAAATAATTAATCAAATCTAAACCTGAATGTTGTAAAAAAAAATAAGAACTGAAACCGTGGAATTCACTGATAAGTTACTCAACAAAAATTGTATTTTTGATCGTAAAAGTAACAATGATTATAGCATTACCAGCCTATAATGTTCCCACTGCTGGGCAACAGGCGTCCTCTCGGTGAGGGGAATGGCCCGTAAATGCCGTACCGTAATCCAACGCGGGCCCAGTGCGGGTTGGTAGATGTCACATGTGTTCGAATTTTTGGATTTAGAACATGGCCGGATTGCTCACAATGTTTTCCTTTACCGTTTTGAGATCAGTGGTGATGAAATATTTTACACAAAGTAAAGCGTCTGTATGGGTACGAACCTACGACCTACAACTCGTAAGTCACGACCGTTCCTACTGGGCCACCACTGCTCACAACAATGATAATGATTTGTCAAAAATCTATTTAAGGGAAACCTTAAGGGTGAAGCGCCAGGGTAGCCAGCGCCAGTAAATGATTCGCGACCGTAACATGTATTTACAGAATTATAATCAGTAAATCTCTGTAAATACATACTCGTTAGGGCGCTTTCGCACTACGTCCGATCCGAATGCCATCCGAATCCGGGAAATGCCGGTCCGGAGTAACCATAGTCCTATTTGTATGAGGAATTGCGCACTAGATCCAAACTCTTATCCGTCAGAATTTAGAACATTCCCAATTCGGATTGAAGTCGGATCTTTCATTCGGATTCGGATCTGATGTAGTGCGAAACCGCTCTTACGGTCGCGAATCATATTTTGTTCAAAATACAACCTGACACGGACCTAGAAATTGCAAAAAACGTAAGAGAATTTATTTCGCGAGCTTAACCATAACCAAACACAGTAGTTATTATAAACATACATATATGCTAAAGGTGAAAAACCTTTAGTCATTGTTATCTTATCAGTTTCCTTTGGGGGCATAAGATAACAATAACAAGATAAAGTTAATAACAAAAACAAGTCACTTACTGAGGTTGGAAGGATTGAAAAACATATTTCACATTCCTCTGTCCCTGATGTTGATATCCGTCTGGGCAACTAGAATAAAACAGAGGATAACATTAGCCCATTAATATCCCACTGCGAGGCTTCCTCCCATATATAGGAAAATGTTGGATATTAGAGCAGGATTATCATTTCAGCCAATACATGTCCACAGCAGGACATAAGCCCCCTTCATCATCATCATTTTAGCCGAAAGACGTCCACTACTGGATATATGTCTCCCCCAAGCACCCCAATTCTGCCGGTTCCACTCCACTCCGCTCAAGCCCCCCTGCAACACCACAATGACCAGGGTCCTGTGCTAAGAGCAGCGGGGTAATTGCGTAACACACTACAGCAGAAATGGCTTTTCATTTTGACAGTTCAACAACATTCATTGCGTTATTTACGTTGTTGAACAGACAAACTTTTCGAACTTATGAAGCAATGGATTAGCAACATGCTTCAAAATGATACAGATTATGATTGATAGTGTTACGTAATTATTAGAGTGCTGGGTACCAGAACAATAACACTCCTTTCCCTTCCCTCTATTAATGTATAAGCAGATAGGTAGAGATACACACTAACACTGTTTACCATGAAGGTCATTCAACATATCCTTGGCTGCTTTAGAATGGCAAAAAAAGAAAAACAAGGTAAAAATACCTGATCTTAGGTATTAAACCTTCTTTTTCTATACTATAATAATTAATAATTGAAACTTATTAGTTTATGAGAAAATATTAGTTTTTGAGAAAATCAGCGACATACATACATACGGGTCGAATAAAGAACCTCCTTTTTTGATTTCGGTTAAAAAAAAAGAGCAAAGATTTGATTTTAATGTATGTTTGTTTGTTACGCTTTCACGCTAAAACGACTGAACGGATTTGGATGAAATTTGACACATGGGTAAACCATGACCTGGATTAGGACATAGGATACTTTTTATCCCGATATTTCCACGGGATCGAGACCTATGCGGGTGAAATCGCGGGGCGCACCTAGTAATAAAATCATCAAGAAGTAACATTTGTGAATTTGTACGTAGGGGTAATTTTCGGAACTTCTGGTCCAATTCCAGAAATTCTTTCACTAATGGAAATCTACAGTATTTCCGAATGTCATAGGATATATTTTATGATAAAACAATAAAAACCACGCGGTCAAAGTCGCGGGCAGAAACTAGTACCACATATTCATGATTCTCAACTGTAAAAAGTCTTATCTCTATGTGAGAATTAGAACATAAGAAATATGTAGCTGCTGACAAAACAAGCAGTTTCCTTTGAAGTTGTGTTTAGGCAACAAATTATGTCATTGGATATCAGCCAATATAAGACATAGGCCATAAGAAGGATCATATTGTGATGGTCAGGTTTACAGTTGTTATGCTATAGACAAGGTAATAATTTAATCTATACTAATATTATAAAAAGGTAAAATTTGTGAGTTTTTATGTTGCAGCATTTTACTAAATGCATAATAATAATATATACATTAAAGTATATACGGTACTTATAACAAAAACTCAATTTTTTAAATTTCCGTAACGGCGGGACCGATTTTGATGTTTGGTATAGGGATACATTTAACCGTGAGGAAGGACAGAGGCTACTTTTTATCAAAATAACAAGTGAGCAAAGCCGCGGGTGTAATCTATATAGTCTCTATAAATATTATAATTATTAAATCGCGGAAAATCTCGGGCAGAGTCTTTTGTAAAATCTCATTCGATCGATTTGGTTGGCTGTTGTTAATATGGTCAGCCAATCACAGCAGAGTTTGAGAGAGTTAGTAATATTTTGTGATGATCAGCGTTTAGTAGCGGTTGCCATGGCAGCACCAGGCTCAAATCATGACATTATTACTGTAAGTTAGCATTTAATGTTGCAGTTGCAACAATGAAAACAATAAATAAAGTCATTGTTGTGAAATGTTGTGACCTAGAAAATAAAAATATTTTACTAGCTAAGCTAAAAAAATATTTTGCAATTTTATATTAGATGCTATCTCTGTATTTTAAGAATACCATGGGTGAAGTTTGAATTCCACTTTACCTACTGTTTTTAATTACAGCTTCTTGACCAGTTAAGTCTAGCATATAATATTATATTCTGACAGAATAAGTTACAGTTTGTGTGCAGACAACACTGAGAAAAGCATATTTGACAGAAACTAAAGTATGACAACACTCACATTGCCATAACAATATTGATAATTATAATGAAATTAAAATGTATGATAAAAATAAAAACTCAGTTCCTCAGCTGCTGTTCCCTACATTTATGTTCGCATAGCTCGTCAAAATGTAGAGAACAGCTGATTTTTTTTTGCGATTTTAGGTTTGGTCTCATAGTAAAAGGTGTTCATAATACAATGACCCCTTAGAGTTATGGGATATAAAAAAAAATATGTATATTAAAACCTTCCTGAAAGTATGTAGATCACATTAAGGAAAAAATTATCAAAATTGGTTCATTCGTTATTGAGAAAATCGCGGACATACAAACATACATATGGCTCAAATACTCCTTTTTTCAAGTTGGTTAAAAAATAAAACTTTGTTTGTGGAAAAACCTTGGGATAAAATAAATTATTCATAAAATTCTTACCTTCGGCCTTTGTATGACTGGTTTTCTGAATGGATTAATGACTCTAGCTTCAGAGAACAACTGGTCTTGGTCCCCATCATAGAATCTTTCCATGAGCTTTTCTTTGTCCCATTTGAAATGGTTTAAAAGTATGCGGGTTGTTGTTGCTGGTATCTGAAAATTAATCCATGTTTTACTAAATCATTATCATCATTTATCTAACATTTCCCCAACTATGTTGGGGTCGGTTTCCAGTCTAACTGGATGCAGCTGAATACCAGTATTTTACATGGAGCGACTGCCTATCTGACCTCCACAACTCAGTTATTGGGTAACACGATACCCCTTGGTAAGACTGGTTGTCAGACTTTCAGGCTTCTGACTACCCGTAACGACTGTCAAAGATCCAGGAATGACAGCCGGGAACAACAGCTTAACATGCTTTCCGAGGCACGTAGGGTTCTTGGTATGTGAACATGGCCACCCATCCACGGGCCAACCGCGGCAAGCATAGCTTAACCTGATCAATCAACCCATGAGGCTGTTATTACTAAATACAGACCAATAAAGGAGGAAATAAGAGCACTATAGATAATACTCTCCTGGCACAAACATTTGTGATTAGCCTTATCATACATTTGGGACATGCCAAACAAGCATTTTGTTTGTAATCAAAATATTTGACAATATTATTGTTTTATTTTACTCCTACATATTTATACATAAACAGAAAACTGTATTAGCATCAGATAATTATCCAAGCAGTCATCAGTGGTATGACTCATTCCTCCTACTTCAAGGAAACCTTTGTTACTTTATTTTCATACATTCATATGTCACTATTCCCTCAACTGAGATTTTTGTTTATTACTATGAACATGCAATATTGCATTGTAGATATGGCAACATAAATAACAAGGTGAAATGATTTTTAGCTACACTTTAGGAAATTAGGTTTGTGGAACAACAGTATTTTACCCAAGCAAAGAGTATTACCCAACTTTGTTGGTAGCCTTAACAAGGTAACACATAACGTTTCACCATATCGAACACAAATAAATTGGAATGCGACACAAAAGAACCTATGGAAGAACGACAGTGTACGAGTAACCTCATTCGATTAGTCCATTGTTTACCACTAACATACTGACCTCGACAACAGTGTTCACTTCTTTGATGCAGTCAACCATGTGCTGAACGATTTCCTCCGTAGATAACACCTCATATCGATATTCCTCAAGCTCCGTTTGTCGTTCCCGTGTACTGTGTGTCTCAACGTCCATTGCAAAGTCGACATCGTCTCCGCTAGACTCATTCCCAGAATCCACATCATCCTTTGTGTCATCTTCGGAGTCCATCGCCGAAACTTTGACTAAATATGTATACTAGATAATAAGGGTGCAGCCAGAGTACGTCTAATGATGAAATAATTACACCTAAGATTTAGGAAAGGTCAACAATGAAGAAAATAGTTCACCCGCGGGCTGCCAAAACCTCTGACGTATGGATAGGCTAGGGTTACCAAGTTCAAAATTTAAAAATCCCATAATTAGATCAATCATCAAACGACATCCAAACGGAAACCGTTTATTAAATTTATGTAAAGAAAAACTTTAATAATTATTTTTAAACAAGAGACAACTAAATTCATAAATTTTCCATTAACATAGAAAATAATAATGTTTACGATTTTACCTTTACATCAAAATTAAATAGAGAGCGTGAAACTTGAAAGACCATGCTCCAAACAAGGTAGTCTTGACGTCTCCATCTAATTTACCAGAGGCCAGTGGCGTATACACAATGGCTTGTATTGGTCTGGTTGGTAATAAAATTGTCACTCTCACTACCTACATAAAATGGGGCGAATACTATTCACCCCATTTCGTTCGACTTACCCCCGCATCCCTATTCCCTATCCGGCTATGCGGGGGGAGTCGAACGAAACTTTCAAAGTGATTTAACGTTGTTTTAATATAGTTGCAACTAAAAAAGATACCTACCCACGTTTATATTGAATAATTTAGCGCCCTTGTTGGCAACGATCTATTAAACTCTTTCAAAATTTTGTCCCAATCCGATTCACCTCTGCCTCCCTGTTCAAGCCATTTGACCCGGGAGTAATCAGGGCTATCTAAAAAAAAATTGATAGCCCTGATAGTTTTCACGAATTCGATCTTTCTTCCCTTTTTTTTAGTTTTTTTTTTTTTTTTGCTAAAACGTTTGGAAATGACCTTGCCCACGTCCCTATTCGATTTGATCCATACTTCCAGGGACATCCTGTATAATTCTTCTGTACGTGTGTATGTCACTGAACTCCTCCTAAACGGCTGGACCGATTTTGATGAAATTTTTTGTTTGTGTGGGTCCTGGATGGTTTAGAATATACAATTGGATCCGGTAGGTGGCGTAGCATTCGGGCAGGACAACGTTTCGTTCGCTAATCTATTGTAAAATAATTAGGTAGATACGTCATTGGAATTATTATATTATAAAGGTAACAAATAGTTGATTTTTGATATAATATGGATTATTATATCCACTAATAGGCAGTTGTATTTTAAGAAAAGATTTACTTAATATATTTTTATAAAAATATTTTTATTTAAGAATTAGATAAGTATTACTATTTACAAGTAACTAAATAAACAAATATTACAAAATTATAATAACAATAATTATGGAGCAATATATTACTTAAACATCATAAATCACAATGATTTTTTTTAAAGTTCTCATTATCTAATAAACATAAATATCAGAAATCAATTAATCAAGATTTATGCTAACCTTGATTCCTGATTTTAAGGGAAAGAAAAGCTAAAAAAACAAAAACCTCAAAAGTCCTTGCAAGTTTTTATTTCTACCCTAACAACAATATCTATACCTACTGGTATAAATTATTGCTTTTGTAACTTGGTCCATCACAGATCACCACATTCAATTTATCATTCTTCCCCATAAAATTTGCTTCTATCTTTATAAAAATTAAGAAAACTTTTAACAAATAATATTAATTATGTTATTAAATTATCTAGTTCATTCTGAATGGATTCAAATTGAAGAAATATTGAATACAGCTCGGGATGAGTCAATTCTATTTCAGTTTCATTCCTTTCTCTTTCAAGTGACAAGTATGCTTTGGGAATCTTGCACTTTTTCCGATAGTCTGAACTTAACTCAGCATTTAATTTCCATGAGAAATTTAAAGAATCATTAGTTTCATTAGTTGTAGAACCAAGTTCATTAAGAGTGGTTCTCGTTTCTGCTGACCAAACTTTAACTATGGAATCAGCCTTTTCATTATTCAATCCAATGGTTTTGAGATCGTTTTTTAAATCGATGGGCATAAAAATATACTTTAGCATTCTTTTAAATATGTATTGTAGTGTTTTGATGCTCATAATTAAGTTTTCTTGTTCAATGCCAAATATTTTTTCCAGCTTCAGTCTTTCATCGTCTGTAAATATTTCGGTGCTCTGAAGTGTTAGTTTCGCTACAATACGGCGGAGGAATTGTTCGAATCTCGATTCATCGAGCTGATTGATAATACTAATACCCTTGCTCAAACTGCAACAGAAATCCAAATACAACTTTATGTTAGTGCAAGAATTAAACACAAAAATACTGTCTTAGTATCCGTATCACCTTGGCGATATTTTCATCCAGTGGCAATCCATTATAGTTAATAGAAATTAAAAAATGAATACCCAAAACCAACAGAAAATCTGAAATTAATCTCCCAAATATCATGTTTTGACGTATAACTGTATAACAGATAACTTTTTCTAATGTCACACTGAGTTACTGTCACTGTTGTGGTCACTGTCAAAAAAAACCTAGTGTCGAGTCTAGTCTTTTTTTCTTTATGGCAATTATTCATCATCATCATCATCATCAGCCTATAATGTTCCCACTGCTGGGACACAGGCCTCCTCTCTGTGAGAGGGAGTGGGCCGTAATGGCAATTATTGTCGATGTAATTTTCTTAAGCCTCTTATACACGGCCCATCTGTCTGTACGTCCCGCCAAGGTCATGAACGATGCACGACGAAAAACAACTTGAGTAGGTTCAATGTACAGACGCCAGCACATCAACCTACTACAATCTGTCAAATTTCTGTCAGATTTTCAACTTTATCACTCAATCATCATAAAGTTCAAAGTTGATTGGGAAAATCTGACAGTTTCGGGTAGATTGATGTGCTGGCGTCTGTACGTCGATAATTATTATTATTTACTTGCTGGATTTGCACGACCACTTTTGCATCACGCGAGTGCCCCCACCACCGCGAACATCTGCAGATAGAGGCGCCGTCCTATTGTCATCGCTCACGCGATGCGATCCGATTTCATCGTACGACGAAACCGCTAGCGCGTATACTCTGCACGTTTATGATATTTGGATATTTGGATTGTCATCGACGGACAGTGTATAAGAGGCTTAGAAATGTGGAAAATACTTGGTGGATGAAAGGATTACGTTACAAAGATTCAGCCTTGTGACAGATTTACGGCATAGGCTTAGTTAGCTTTAGCTTATACTCCATTTACTATAGCATTAGACAGAAGTTAAAAAAGTCTCTTTTAGGGGCACACGTTGTAATAAAAGTACAACAAGCATTATTACAGTCAAGATTGATGTGGATTTAAATATAATCAATTTAAATAACAGCAATCACACTTAAATGTACTTATTTAACCTATCTACCTTCGGAAATTACAAGGCTTTCATTTCATTTATTTAGTTTTTACATGAAATATAGTCGTGTCAGTCTAAAAGAAGCAGGGGCGGACAGTACCGGGAACGTTTTTCATGTCACTATAACTCTACCAAATCTAAAATGTTACCTATTCCCTTCATAAACTGTGGCAGCACGGGTTTTTTTAGTTTGTCGGTTTATATGAAGTTGTTTCCGATTGTTACTAAAAATTGTTTCATTTCATGTACCTATCCAAGCATCGTGACGAGTAGATAGATAGAATATGCTTTATTGTATGCCATACATTGTTACTTACAAAAAAAGCACATACATAAATTGTTTGAACTTAAGGCGAATGGTTACGCCAAACTTCAAAGTAGACCTCTCTTTGAAGGCCTACTCCTCCCAAATGGATAGCCCAAATATATTTAAAAAAATATATGATATGTGACATATGTTTACAAATATAATTTAAGTTTGATTTTTTTAATATTACTGTTAGTTTTAACAACAAAAAATCATATCCGTCCTCTTATTTTACGCAAGAATTTTCTTTCTACTTTCAAACGCCTGAAGCGATTTTGATGATTCTTTCACCAAATTATAGCAAATTTAATGGTTTATAAAAATTAAGTTTGTTTTTTTTAATAATTATTATTTAAGTGGGAAAAAATCAATAACACCATGGTTTTACCTATACGGGCGCGGGCAGCAGCCGCCCGGCCAGTCTCGCTGGATCGTTCGCACGGGGAGGTTGTGTCGCATGTCGGCTCGCTCCGATCTGCATTTTTGTGGCAAAGACTAAATAGCGCAGATAGTACACTCGGACTGTTCGTTTACGCTTGGACGTTGATAGTATTAGTAGTAGTGATAGTTTGTTTGCGAGTGGACGCTATATCATTGTCTATTGAATACTAATATAATAATATCAATAAAACACGTTTATTCAGTATACAGTTCGTTTATTCACGTATACAGTTTATAAAAAAATACAATTACAAAAAAAAAATTAAAACTAACTTATGACTAATACCGTTCTTAACAGTGGTAGTTTTTAGGGTTCCGTACCCAAAGGGTAAAAACGGGACCTTATTACTAAGACTCCTCTCTCCGTCTGTCTGTCTGTCACCAGGCTGTATCTCACGAACCGTGATAGCCAGAAGAAGGGTTATGTTTTTCGAGAGTATATAATATATACTCTCGAAAAACAATTATACATACATAATAGTAGATTGTACAACTAAGGCATAAAAGAAGCTAGTTTACCCCGAGACGTTTATATCCACCCGAGCCGCAGGCGAGAGTGGATAGTTAAGTCGAGGGGTAAAATGGCTCGTTTACGCCTGAGTTATACACTCTGCTTTAGGTACACTTCGATTGCGAGAAAATGAAACAGACATAAAGTATACAGTACATAATAAATCAAAAATGTTGCATCCATAGCTAATTCCTGCCACCACAGATAATACCGCCAAGAAACTTTTTTTTTTTTTTTTTTTTTTAATTTTCAACATTTGTCATTCGACTTGGGTACTTCATACTGCCAAAAAATGAAAACGTTTCTTTGCCTTTTTAAATAATAAATGACAACTATTTCACCTGATTTTATTAAATTAACGATAGAAAACACGGAAGTAGTATAAATTAAAGAAAATGAAATAAATCACGACTTTAATCTGCGAAGTTCTATTGTGCGTGTGGCTGTTGGGCCTGATTACTTTAGTCTTAGAAAAAAAAATTACTTTATGCACTAGAACATAAAAAGCGATTTTATGTCGCCTAAGCACATCATAAAGACGGACTTTTAGAGCATGAGAAGTGAAAACACATATTATTATGTATGTATGTATCATTGTTTGGCACGCTCTGCGGCCTGAACGGCTCGATGGATTTTAGCTTGAGAGGTGTCGTTAGATTCGTATGTACTTAGAGAGTGACACTGGGTATATCAAAATAAAAAATACAAAATGGCGGATTTTTGGCGCAATATTATTTCTTCAAAAAATTTTTTTTTCTCATAACCTATCGAGTGGGGTATCAAAATAAAAGGTTTTAAAATGTGATTACAAAAATATATACAACTTATAATATGGTAAAAACTAATTCAAAGTGACAAATCGTAAAAAACACCTACCAAGAACTAAATCGTCTGCGAAATCTTTCACATTTGTAAACTAAAAAGCAGTAAAAGAAGAATGGGCGGTTTCGTCCCAAGTGTTGTAACATGTTTCGACCTATATCATATGGAAGATCTCAGTGAGTGTAATTTTTTTTTGTATGGGCGTAACTCTGTATCTCGTGCAGGGAAAATGTTATAGTAGTTTCATTTATTTAATAAAACATTAAATACAACTTAATTAATTAGTCTATTAATGACAAAAGGCCTAAAGCTATTTATAACTACCTACTCCTACTCTGACCCAACACCCCCAGCACCCCCTCTATTACCCTGCGCTGCGCACTGCCATTGTTTTTTTTATTGTAAGCGCAGGAGCAGCGAATAATATTTGAAAAGACAGGCTATATGTTGGAAAGAGATGGTTGTCGGTTGTTGCATGGTTGTTTCAACTTTTTGTAATAAGTATATATATTTATGAGTTTTATTAAGTTTTATTTTATTATGGTTTTTATCTTTTTTATATTTATAGTTTTTTACATGTCAAAATAAAAGTCAATTGTGTCAGCGATTCGTAATTTCATTGATCTAGTGGTATATATGCACTTGCTTTCAATTTTTTATAGCTGTGCTGTACTACCGTATTTTAAATTGTTGCTCTTCTGTTTATTTACTGACGACTTACGCATTCCTAAAGGACCTCTGGTGTTTCAACGTTTACAACTATCGATTTCGGCTTACTTTGTGGACTTGATACGTTTGTTACGATTACGAACTATGGAACATTTGTGTGTCACCTGTGCTCGGTCTTTGACTCGACAGCGAGTGCGACATGTAGTTTCAAGAACTATATTAGAAGCAAGACTGCGTTTTGCTGAATATATTTCAGAGCATATGAGAATAGAACAGGTCTGTTATGTGCTAGTTTGCTTCTGAACTATGTTTGTGCTTTTTCACGTCGCCGTCGCAACGAAACAATGAATCAATCGGTTTCTTAGAGGTAACTGGGGAGACATTATATTTCCATACTTATATTATAAATGACGACACGATAGGCGCAGTGCCTGAGCGATCGACTACTGCGCTGCGTGTCGCGGCTTCGATTCCTGCACGGAACAAATATTTGTATTGCCTACAGGTAGTTTAGTTTAGTTAGAATTTTTCGACGCTATATTTTAGTTTGTATATAGCTTTAGTTTAGTTAGGTTTTAATTTTTTTATTTTCGATAGAATATAGAGACTACTTAATTAATCTATTATTATATCACAAGACGTACCAATATGTGTACAATGTGCATTTGTTTGAGGCATACTTCTACATAAGGGAATTATTCACTGATAATTGTATCATTTTTTTTGTTTATGTATTTTAAAATGTGCGTTTATTAATAACTGACTAAAAGTAACTGTTACTACCTGTGATTAATGTACAATTATTACAAATGTAATAATTATGTGGATATGTAACACAAAATGTAAAAAAGTATTGATTGATATTATGATTAAAGCATTATTTAGTACGCAAAATACGCGCATTGACGTGGAGTTGCGGACACCAGCCTGTATTACCTATTACCTAAAGCATTATTTAATACAAAAACCTTTTTTTCACTTGAAGCCCAATTACTTTTGACCTGCACGCAATTGTAATAACAACTTGGATTATTATTCATAAAAAAGGCTAAATGAACATGTTTAGACTAGTCGCAACTTGTTACAAGGGTTGGGACGCAACTCATACAATAACGCCCATTCTCCTTTAAAAAACCCGACTGCAACCTTATGCTAAAACTAACTGAAAAGCTAAAAACAAGCCCATTTTAAATTAAATAAAAGTTGGAAGCAGGCGGGACCCATTTGAGTTTGAAACTATAATAATGGTATTCTTCTGGCAATCACGGTTCGTGAGATACAGCCCGGTGACAGACAGACAGACGGACAGAGGAGTCTTAGTAATAAGGTCCCGTTTTTACCCTTTGGGTACGGAACCCTAAAAACTACCACTGTTAATTAAAAGCGGTATTAGTCATAAGTTTTTTTTTGTAATTGTATTTTTTTATAATCTGTATACGTGAAAAAACGAACTGTATATTGAATGAACGTTTTTTATTGATATTATTATTATTTTTTATTTGTCTCTAAGAAAGCGGTATTTTTATTGTACAATAGCATTCATACTCACAACATAAATATTGTACGTATTCTCGATCCATCTACACTCAGTAGGTAGCGTCATAAAACTGCCTAAGACAAAATGCGTCCCACGCCGCCGCATCTGCATGCGCTACGTACGAGTACGACACTCTTTGACATTGGGGAGGTAAGCGGGCGCGCGGGGTGAGGCACTGAGTTCGCCTATGCTCCGCCCAAACGCTCAAGGACATTCGAGGCTATAATCGCCTTAACTTGAAAATAAAAGGTTTCGTACTCCTGTTTCTGCGAGCCTTTTTTCTAATGTTATAATAAATGGAGTATAGTTGTTTTGGCTTAGGTTCGAAACCTACTGCCTACTAAACCCATAGCCCTATAATTTATGATGATGAAATGTTGCGAAATTCTTGAGGTTGATGCAATCCGTTGTAGCTTGGCATAATATGCATTTGTTGCCAGCTCATTCATGTTGACGTTATGGTCCGTTGTCGTGTGCGTAGAATTAAAAAAATGACGTTTCTTTTTCTTTTATCTGTGTGTGTCGAAGTGTCGAATTTGTGTGATGGCGTGGTAAAATTGAAAAGGTTATAAAAATTACCATGGCCCTAAAAGTGAACAGAGTACCTGAGAATATTGACTTCCCTAAGGAAGAGGAGAAAATTTTAAGGTTTTGGAAAGAAATCGATGCATTTCACAGTTGTTTGAAACAGTCAAAAAATAAACCCAGGTAAGGTTCACTTATTTTACGAAAAGTTAAATTTCGTCTGATAAATGTTGATTTTATTATGACTCCCTAAGACGACCCACTGACCGACTTTTGGTATTTTAATTTTATGTGTCTTATTTATTAAATCACGGTCATGGACTGTGGACGTCCCATTTGAGCCAACAGGTACATTCCTGATTCCACCCTCCATAAGGCGACCACAGTTCCATGAGTTTTTGTAACGGCTTTCTTGTAAGTTAGACGCGTAGCCTAGGCCAATAAATCATCTAGAGTTAGAGAGTTCACCCAGCATATGTATTGAGGTCATAATTAAATGTAGGTAATGCAGCCATCTAAAAATAATTTTGGTGCAGCACATCTAAGGCAGGGGTCACAATTATTGCTTCTGTCACTTAATGATTTAGCCATAGAAAAGATTAGTCTTTTATTAGCCTAATCACCCTAAACTTATGTAAATCCATTGAAACTACCTAAATAATTTACCTGTGGCTTCACTGTAAAAGTGAAAAAAAAAAACACTTATTATTTTGTTGATCCAGGACATAGCCTATCTGTGACCTAAGTTTCATTCAAATCCAATTGAATAACAAACATCCAAAAATCTTTCTAAACTTTCACATTTATTTTAAATATTTTTGGTTTTGATTTGGGTAAAAACAGTTTAAAATTTTAATCAGCCACTATCCATTAATAAATTTATTAATGTATATCTTAAAACCCATGCTCTAAGTGCCAGATGGCCCAAAGCAAGTTGTCTGATTCATCATAGGTGTACAGATGTAATGATTCACAAAGGTGGGTGGGTTGGTTTTAATTGTGTGTTAGATGCACATTGTTTCTCACACACAGAAACAATTTTTATTAATACCATGGCTAGTCAAGACTTTAAATGAAATTCATTAATTCCTGGAAACAATAACCACAAGGGTTTCAGTATTGAGCCCTTTCAATATATTCATCTTTGAAAATATAACTAATTGGGACACTTGGGCTAGAGAGAATAGAGATGACGAAAAAAAATTTTTTTTGGACACTAAACAATATTGAAAGTGTAAAAGCTCCAAAAGAACATTTCTAATATTAACCATCATCTATACGTACATTCTTGTTTATTTTACAGGTATTCTTTTTATGATGGGCCACCTTTTGCAACTGGACTTCCACATTATGGCCATATCCTTGCTGGAACTATCAAGGACGTTGTCACCAGATACGCACATCAACAGGTATGACACTATTAACAATATTTTTAGTACCTATGTAAGGCACTGGGTAACCCACTGAATTAAAATTTTCTTACGGTTTTAGACTGTTTCTTTTTTAAATATTTGTTTAGAGTATTATAATTAAAAAAAAAATAATATACAACTCTCTAAGTTCATATTCAATGACTATTTCATGAAATCATGAAATTTGAGGCCAATTCAAACTCAAAGAGTTGTATTTCTGATTCAAATGATTATAATCTATATATATAAAAATGAAACCCGTTTTCCGTTGTCACGACATAACATGAAAACGGCTGGACCGATTTCGATGAAATTTGGGAAAGGACATAGGATAGTTTTTATCCCGATATTCCCACGGGATCGACATTTACGCGGGTGAAACCGCGGGGCGCAGCTAGTCCTGTAAAGTCATAATTGTTGCAAATCACATTTTAATCAACATACAACTTGACACTGACCTGCAAATTGCAAAAAAACATAATAAACATAACAGAAAATTTGAAATTTGCGGGCTACCTTAGTGCAGCCCGCATAAAATGTACTTAGTAAATCATGCAAACATCTAAAGCTTGAGGCAATCCTTTGCTGAAGAATTTACTGCTGGGACTTTCTAAGAAAATGATCAATATTATAACATTGTTAAATTGTACTTATAGGGGTATCACGTAGAAAGACGATTTGGTTGGGATTGTCATGGACTTCCTGTAGAGTTTGAAATTGATAAAGCATTGGGCATCAAAGGTCCAGAAGATGTTGCGAAAATGGGCATTGACAAATACAATGCAGAATGTCGTGCAATTGTTATGAAGTATGCTGATGATTGGGAGATGATCATCACGCGAATGGGTCGCTGGATTGGTGAGTTTGCTACACAAAAAAATTTACTTTGCCTTAATTTTGTATCTACTATGTTATTGGTAAATATCAATTGTTTATTTCAGATTTCAAGAATGATTATAAAACCCTTTACCCTTGGTTTATGGAGTCTATTTGGTGGGTATTCAAAGAGCTGTACAACAAAGGCTTGGTGTATCAAGGTGTGAAAGTGATGCCTTACTCCACAGCCTGCTCCACCCCTCTGTCCAATTTTGAGTCTGGACAGAACTACAAGGATGTTCTAGACCCTGCAGCTGTAGTGTCATTCCCTACAGCTGAAGGGTTCTCATTGCTCGCTTGGACCACCACTCCATGGACACTTCCCAGCAACTTAGCGCTTTGTGTCAATCCAAAACTAATATATTTAAAAGTAAAAGAAAAGAGCACTGGTACTTGTTATGTAATCCAAGAAACAAGATTCCCTGCTGTTTTCAAAAATGTTGAAGACTTTGATGTTCTTGAGAAGTTTGCTGGAGAGAAACTTAGAGGAATAAAGTATACGCCTATCTTTAATTACTTTGTAAACCAATGTCCTAACGCGTTTCAAGTGCTGGTTGATAGTTACGTGACGGACGACTCCGGTACTGGCATTGTACATCAAGCACCATACTTTGGTGAAGACGATTTTAGGGTTTGTCTAGCAGCAGGCATCATTACTCGGGATCAGGATATTATATGTCCTGTCGATCCCAGTGGTAGGTTTATGGAGCCAGTCAAAGATTTCTTGGGACAATATGTCAAGGACGCCGACAAAAATATTATTGCTAATTTGAAGACTCGCAACAGACTTATCCAATTAGGTCAAGTTAAGCATAGCTACCCATTTTGTTGGCGTTCAGAAACTCCACTCATCTACAAGGCGGTGCCTTCGTGGTTTGTTCGGGTCGAAAATATGAGTCAAGAACTCTTGAAATCTTGTGAAGCAACCTATTGGGTACCTGAATATGTGAAAGAGAAGAGATTTAAAAATTGGCTCAAAGAAGCTCGTGATTGGGCTATTAGTCGTAATAGGTACTGGGGTACACCAATTCCTTTATGGATTTCGAGCGACAGACAGGAGGTAGTTTGTGTTGGTAGCATTGCGGAGTTGGAAGCTTTGACTGGTAAGGAAATAAAAGATTTGCATAGAGAAAGCATTGATCATTTGGAGATCCAATCATCACGACCTGGGCAACCGCCACTAAAAAGGGTGTCTGAAGTATTTGATTGTTGGTTTGAGTCGGGCTCTATGCCATACGCGCAATGCCATTACCCATTCGAAAACAAAAAGGAGTTCGAAGATGTATTCCCAGCTAATTTCATTGCTGAGGGTATCGACCAAACAAGAGGCTGGTTTTATACTCTCATTGTTTTATCGACAGCACTATTCAAAAAACCACCGTTTAAGAACTTGATTGCAAATGGTTTAGTTTTAGCTTCTGATGGTCAAAAAATGTCAAAGAGAAAGAAGAACTATCCTGATCCTCTAGAAGTAGTTAAGAAGTACGGCGCTGATGCTTTACGTCTTTATCTCGTCAATTCTCCAGTGGTTAAAGCAGAGAATCTTCGATTTAAAGAAGAAGGTGTCAGGGATATCATTAAAGACGTCTTTCTTCCGTGGTACAATGCTTTTAGATTCCTAATCCAAAATGTTGAGAGAATTGTCCAAGAGGATAAAATCGACTATAGGTTTAACGAAAAGGCAGTAAGAGAAAACGTAATGGATAAGTGGATTACATCGTTTATGCAATCTCTAATCCAGTTTGTGAAAAAAGAGATGGCGGCGTATAGATTGTATACAGTTGTACCGAGGTTGACCAAGTTTATTGATCATCTCACCAACTGGTATGTAAGAATGAACAGGAAAAGGTTGAAGGGAGAGAGTGGTGTTAAAGACTGTCAGGTCGCTTTAGATACTTTATTTGGTGTCTTATCTGATATGGTAAGAGTGATGGCACCCTTCACCCCTTTCCTTACAGAACTGATGTACAAGACACTTCGACAACTTTTGCCAGGTGATTCACTCGAGAGTGTTCACTTCAACATGATGTCAGATCCCAAGTTAGAATTAGTAGACAACGATATAGAAAGGGCTGTTCAAAGAATGCAAGCTGTGATCGAATTGGGAAGAGTCGTTAGAGACAGGAAAACAGTACCAATCAAGTATCCTTTGCCAGAAATGGTTGTCATTCACCGTGACCCTATTTACTTGGATGATGTGAAATCCTTGGAGCGATATGTCTTAGAAGAACTGAATATTAAGAAATTGCACTTAACAAGTGACAAAGAAAAGTATGGCATTACTCTGAGAGCAGAGCCAGATCATAAACTTCTTGGGACAAGATTGAAAGGCGATTTTAAAGCTGTCACTAAAGGTTTGAAGGACCTTAACAACCAGCAATGTGAAAAACTTATTGCTGATGGATTTATTGAATTAGTTGGACATCGCATTGATGTCTCTGAAGTGAGAATCATATTCCAGGCTGAAGGCAACGATCAATACGAAGCGCATAGTGATAATGATGTACTGATTCTTCTCAATGTAACTCCCGATCAGGATATGCTTGACGAAGGTTTTTCTAGAGAGATAATAAACAGAGTCCAAAAGTTACGGAAAAAAGCCCACTTAGTACCGACGGATGATGTCAACATTTACTTCTCCGTTAACAAGTCTAGCGATATTGTGCGTATCATAAACTTGCATCGTGAGTTTATTGAGAGTACAGTGAAAGGGCCTCTGATCCCAATTGAACAGATCAAACCTTCTATGCCTGTAGTTATTGAAGAGACGCAAGAACTAAAAGGTTCTTTGCTAAAGTTAGTTATAACTTGGAGGAAGGAGGTAGAACTGCCCGCGAACCCATGGGCGAATATTGTTCTACAAGATCTGACGCCTCGGTTTGGTGTCTCGAGTAAGCAAGGTAGTCTTATACTTAAGGATAAAATGAATAAGTTTATAACTTTAGAGAACCTTTACCATGAGGTTACCATTCTATTTGGTCTGTATGGTATGAAGTTTACATTATGGTGCAATGGGGTTGAGGTTAAAGATACTACAAATTTAAATTCTAAAACGTTGATCGCTTCTCCGAATAAACCTAAAGATTGCGAATCTAAAACCAGCCCGTTCTGCAAATTTATTAATATTGCGAATGGCATAAGATCAGCTACATTGTTCTTAGAAAATCCTATAGGAAAACGTACTTTAAATCAGGATGATGCGTTAAAGTTCGTCACAGATTACTTGGGAATTAAAGCGACCGATGTCGACAAGAAGTTATTTAAATGATTGTTTATGTTAAAAGACATTATACTTAGTCCAACATCGTATATAACTTATTTATTAGTAACTAATACCTCGATGCGTTAATGAATAAAACATATGTTATAATGTTCTCCATGTTAAAATAATATTAACAATGCAATAAAGTATTGTACTATACTACAATGTGATCCTTGTAGGAACATGGTAGGCTTTATTCGCGTGCTGTGCTTTCATGTGTTGGCGAAGCTTATAATATGTATATTATATATTATACTATATATTCTTATGATATGAGGCTGTCAGAGGAACCGGACTTACCCACATTTCACTTTGTGGCCGTTTTAACAATCTGACCCTAATTATTTTTTCAATAAATTGTCGATGTTTCTAAATACATAACCGCAACGTCCTTCATTGGACGATTTCTGGTTGGTATGATAATATTGAACCGTGCCAGTGTTTCTCAAGGGTAAGGCGATTATCACACTGTACCGCGCTCCGTCGCGCGTCGCGTATTGTGGGGCGGATTTAATATTATATCAGTTTGTATAGAAAACTCAATCTGCAGATTGTTTGCTATGGCCGCCCCACGCTACGCGACGGAGCGCGGTGCAGTATCATATTCGACAGTTTTAAATAAAATATAAGTAGATTGCACAGTCACAAGTTCACAATAAAGCACTCAAATCTTCTGTGCTGACATCTTCATAGTATATTTATAATATAGTATTTTTATCTTCGATTCCCTCACGTGTCTTATTTTAATAAATTATTGTTGAACCCCCTTCATTCTTTCATTGTGCGTCCTACGATAATCTTTAATATTATAGAAATCATTCATCACCCACTTATGTATTCTAAAATAAATTGCATAGTATTTGGCGCCGAAATAAAACTATAAGTATGAGTTAAACTTTATTTTAAATGTTTCCTTCATAAATAAAACAAAATAAGCATTGAACATTGTTCATTCAACTATTATATCGTAACAAGTGCAGTGAATTACAACTCATTTAAAATGTGGTTCCCCTGACAAAATAGGGTTGTGGCGTACCTAGGTACAACAACATTAATATAGGTACGTATGATAAGCGAAGCGATATGAAGCAATCCTTGTAGGTTTGCGCGTTTTACAGTAGTCGTGTTTGATACGATGCGATGTGATCAACATGATTCCAAATAGATTCAATTTACACGTACACATCACAGATATAAACTTACGACACGTAATGTGATAGCTGGAGGAAACAGCCACCGGCTACATATAGATGTTTAGAATGTAATCTTACAGCCATTGATTAGACAACAATTGACTTATTGAATAGGTGTTATAGAGTTATAACCGGTGATCGCACGAATCTTATTAGAGCTATTCTATATATTTCCTTTGCATACCAAGTCTATTGTGCGAATTTCATTCATAAAGCCTAAATTTGGTAACTTACTATATTGAATTTCATAATGTTATGTAGCAGCTATACAATTATGTTCGATAGAATAAACTTTGGTGTTCAGTCATTAACCTAAACAATATTACAAATAGTTAACCGAAGAAAAACAACGAAACCAATGTCTTTTATTTCACTCAGAATAGGATTTCATTTAAACGAACATGTTATATTTAGTCAACGGATTTAATAATATGACTAACATCAATATTATGAATTATTTGCTATTAGGTAGTGATTATTACTAACGTTTTAGTACGATACATGGGAGTGTAAGTAATGTTGCTAGATTTCACTAAATCAACAATAAATAAATTTGAAAATATACATAAATAAAATAATATTTAAGATTACCATAGTTTTTTTTTTGTTAATATATTGGAAAATTGCTATATTTTGTTTAGTTTATCACTGTATGTATCACAAGCGCAGTTTAGATATAGAACACATTGCAGGTTATACAGATTCGAAAATAATTTTGTTATTTCCCTCACCATAAACATATAATACTGTTAAAATAAAGCACAGGAAAGTGCACAAAACATTCGATATTTATAATTTTATTGCTTCGTTTAGAAATGCTTTCATGGAACAAAATATTGCTTTAAAAATAACATGAACATATAATCTCGAATACATCACAATATATAGAATACATAGATAACTCTATAATACTTACTACTAGAAACATGTGCCATATAAGGGGGATTAAGTATAATAATGTTATATGAAATACGATGCAGACCGATTGCCACTGCGCACGAGTCACGCGATTAAATAGTTTTAAACATGTTACAGTAAGCCAACGACGATTTATATAGAGATAGATCGATAAATACCTATGTATTTAATAAATCATATTTTATTATGCGCCAACAAGTTATATGCACTCATATCATAAGCTAAATCGTTTAAAAGAGCTAAACTGTTATCTAGTAAAGGCTTCGACGTCGTCAGTAGTCGGATTCATAAGTTAGCATCGAGTTAGTTATTGCACTTTACACTAAAAATACACCACATCATATAATAATGTTACACTAACGTACTCCCTACCGCCGCGCCGCACTCTGTGTATGCGGCGCGACTTAGGCCACTGCCGCGGCTCCAGCCGGTCGACTGATAGCGAGTGCTAATAAATAAATTATATATTTATCTAGGACATGTTTTTATTAAGTTAAAAATAGCGAATATTTCACACTAGAAATAACTAAAGATTCATTAACATTTTAAATACATTATAAGATACAACATCGCCTACTCAGTGACTAGTCTAACGGCGTATAATGATCATCATACTCGTAACATTTGAATAGCAACAACGATAAATAGGTACATCACAAGGGGGCGTAAGGCTAGACGCGGCGCGCCGGATCAGATTATGCTCTATACTGCGTCTCGCCTGCCTATAACAAAGATAAATTCATGTCACTACACAGCGAACAGTTACGCGATATACAAGGTGTAAAAAGACCTATCACATAGCCGTTACCCACGCATTCAATAAATCAAACTAATTACCATTGAACAAACATTATTGCTGGGAAATTACTTTTACTTTTGGTGTGAGAAATCCCTGCAGCGAGCAATGTACCGCACCCAAACATTGAGCGTATGGGTTCTTGCAACGGTACACGATTTGAGGGGTATTTAAAGTTAAGTTATAATATTTAAAATTTGTTTTCGTAAAAAGTTGGAACTTTGACCTTCAACATTTCTGTAATCAAAAGGTTCACAGGTATGGTCTAGTTAAAAAAAAAAATCATGATCATAATGAAGAGGAGTATAAGTGACTCTTGGCATCGTTAAGCGCCTTTTACACCCGTTATGTCTATTCAAGTCGTACGTACCGTGTATTGACGTCACTTGCGTGCGTTAATACTGCGGCTGATGAGGCAGCGGCGAGTCTCGTTCCGGCAGCTTCCGCACTTTCATCGTGCCGTCTGCGCCGCACGAGAACAGGCGGCCGGCGTTGTCTGCAGACAAACATTACAGTAGTCACATGACTTTTTTGAACAAGTATCCAGGATTGCCTAACTAGGAAATAACTATTTTAAAAAAATGCTCCGAGAATTGGTCCTTACGGTCGAATTTAGGACCAATTTATTAAGAAAATGCAGAAATTATAAAATGAGGGCGCATAAAGCCTTCAAAATAAGCCACGATGAAACTCCTTAACCGTGGATTTTGTCGATAACTTAGATGTTGCAATGTGAAAAAAAGGATATTAAAGTAATGAAATAACGATACATACCGATATGTATTTGCGTGACACCCTGGCCGATGTGCTTGAAGAAGGAACTCCTGGCGTGTTCGCCGGCGAACGTGTACAGCAACTGATGCGTCGTCAACGAGAACACCTGGGAAATTAAGGTAGTATTGCAGGTAAGTTTTGTTCTTTCGACAGGATGGAACCACCATACCACACAGCTACACTAACACAAATTAGGAGATTTTCCCCTCTAGCATAGAAGATTTAGTTACTGCGTTATCTGTTCTAGGAGGGTCTATGGGTTGACTATGAAAGCTTCCTAGTCAAGAGGTAGTTGGAAAATCAATTTAGATCTGCAGGTGGACCAAAAGAAAGCTAGCAGCATCAGTTGCATTTCCCGAACGCGCTTCAATCATTCCATTGACATTATAGTGCTACAAGGACCTTTTGGCGCTTGAATGAGGAAATAAGGTAGGGGGTCGTTGCTGGTAAACATTTGTAAAATTGAGTTGAAAAAACAAGATGGCGACGTTAGTTCAGATTTTTACCACGCGCCAAAAGATCCTTGTTGTAAGAGCTACACGACGCGCGCTCGTGAAATGCATTATATTGACATCAAGGTAAAGAACTATACCTTGATATCAATAGTCTGGAATCACAACCCATATTGAACAAGCGGGGTTACAATGCTCTTGTGACTTCTTTGTATGAGAAAAGAGGCATATGCCCTGCAGTGGAAAGTACCAGGCTGTTATTATTATACCTTGATGTCTCCATCAGCGGCTCCAATAGCATAGTAGTCTTCCCTGGGCGACAGCGCGACGCACTTGTTGGGCGCATGGTGCGCGTGCAGCCGATGCCTGACTGCGCGCGTGCGCAAGTCCCACACGAGTACGTCGCCGCGCCGTCCGCACGACACGAGCGCGCCCAGCGACCCCGCCCACACCACGCATGCGGCGCCGCCCTCGTGACACGTCCACGCTATGGGCAAATACACGCATGTTGTACGTATGTCACTAGATTCTGACCGAGACTTAGAAATTTCTTATTTAGCATAAAATGTATCTTATAGCACTAGGAAATAGATAGCTTTCTATCAGTGAAAGACGTTTTTAATAGGATCAGTACTTCCATTATCTTTTACAGTCCTTTCACAGTTATTTTACTTCTGACAGTTGCGTCACAATAGCAACCTTATTACAACAACAATAAATATCACTATGATTTAGACAGACTTGACAGTTGCGGCAACCCAAAATCAACCTCATTGTCATGAGATTAAAGATCACTGTGATATTGACAGTGATGCAAAATCAAGTAAAATAACTGAATGGATTGTATAAACAAACATTTTTATTAGATTTAGATAGATATGATATTACTTCAATGATAATCAAATAGGATTAGGATTTACCACTTCGCTCATATTAGCTGACAAATAATAACCTCAGTGGCTTCGCGTTAGATGAGATTTCTCAAGGTTGTGCTGACTTACAGTGATGCAGTACCACAAATAATGCAAAAAAAATACAGCCTACAGAAAAAATAAGTACCTAGTACAACCAATTAAAAAATCATACTCACAAACCACTAAAGCTTTCTTGGTGGGCATCAATGTATCCCATATGGCAACGTTTTTACTCTCGGAGCTATGTCCAGCTGAAACAATGGAAAACAAAACAAGTTAATACCTTAATACATATTGAGATATTTATCATCAATAAATAAAGGAGAACGAGTAAGACCGTACCCAGAGACAAAGTTAATTGTAGCATTATGGACTATGTCGGTATTTGTTGACCTCATGGAGTAGTTTAATTAATCCTAAGACAGCATGTCTGAATTCACATGGAGAAAAAAGATATTTAAGGAAGTTAAATTGGTTTTGAGAAGACGTTACCCAGAGACAAGGTTAATTGTAGCATTGTGAACTATGTCGGTATTTGTTGACCTCATGGAGTAGTTTAATTAATCCTAAGACAGCATGTCTGAATTTACTTGGAGAAAAAATATATTTAAGGAAGTTAAATTGTTTTTGAGAAGACCGTATCCAGAGACAAAGTTAATTGTAGCAATATGAACTATGTCGGTATTTGTTAACCTCATGGAGTAGTTTAATTAACCCTAAGACAGCATGTTTGAATTCAGTTGGAGAAAAAAGATATTTAAGGAAGTTAAATTGTTTTTGGGAAGACCGTACCCAGAGACAAAGTTAAATGTAGCATTATGAAATATGTCGGTATTTGTTGACCTCATAGAGTAGTTTAATTAATCCTAAGACAGCAAGTCTGAATTCACTGGGAAAAAAAGATATTTAAGGAAGTTAAATTGTTTTAATTAAATAGAATAAAATAAAAGAATAGAACGTTATTTATCTGTCGCGTGTGAGCGAGCGTTGCGAGCGAATAGACCCCGCCATCCCCTTCGTGGTTATTTTTTTATAAACCACCCAGAAGTCCATCGATTAAGCTCACCCTCGACCATGCAAATAATATTTTAAGGTTTGGTTTTGGTGCCATTTGAGTTAGGTTAGAACTGTGACCATTGAACATGCAAATTAGGTCAAAAGAACATTAGGTAAAATGTTCTTTTGACCTAACGTTATATAAAAAGAATATTATATATATTGAAAATTATATAAAATGAACGTTATACAAAATGTTATTATATTAAAGGAAAATTATATGATGTAAAACATTAGGTCATATGAGTTTAGGTTATTTGATATTATAGCATATGATAAAAACTTTTTAACAAAAAAATTAAACCTCCGAAAAAACTGAAAAGCAAAAAATAAAAACCTTTTTTATTTTACCTTAATAAATAAGTTCTTAAACTAATGCAAGTATACCTAAGTAATTTTGAGACGGCGCAAACAAGCAACAGAATATCGTTGCGAGTGGTCGTGCGCAGAGCGCACTTTTTGTTTTTATCGCTGGAGATTTCACGTTGCATTATTAATTTGATTTGGTGATTTCTTTAAATTTAAGATAATATTTTAGTGATCTTTGTTCATTGATTGTTTGGCGCCGACTCAAAATTTCTTAGGTATACTTGCATTAGTTTAAGAACTTATTTATTAAGGTAAAATAAAAAAGGTTTTTATTTTTTGCTTTTCAGTTTTTTCGGAGGTTTAATTTTTTTGTTAAAAAGTTTTTATTTTATAATTTTTTGAGGCTATAATTTACTTATTACTGCATGCTTAATTTTTGATTACTTTTAAAATGGCTACCTACCTTACTTTAGATATTAACTGTTATTATAATCCTACTTTAACTATTATTTTTTGTATAGTAAAATACGTAGAAAAACAGGCTTTATATACCAACATAGATAGGCCTTTAATTTTAATTGTAATACACAGCTCAGCATTAAAATCTGTGAATGAACAACAAATCACCCCTATTTTCCCACCCTTAGGGTAGGAATTTTTTTTCCAAATTTACATGGGACCAACTTCGAGGTATTTTCTATCCATTAAAAAAAGAATTATCAAAATCGAACTAATCTGTAAAAAGTTATGCGTGGTCATACATTACAATCAGTGAGTGAACTATCAATCATCCCCTGTTTTCCTACCCTTAGGGTGGGATTTTTTTTTCCAAATTTATATGGGACCACCTTCGGGGTATATCCTTTCTAATCAAAAAAGAATTATCAAAATCAGACTGCTCTGTAAAAAGTTATGCGTGATCATACATAAAAAAAAATATACGCGTCGAATTGATAACCTCCTCCGTTTTTTCGTCGGTTAAAAATTATATTATATGAACGTTATTTCAAGTGAAATTAGTGCATTTGTTATTATACCAAACCTTACACACCCAACTAAACTACTCCATGAGGCCAACGAATACCGACATAGAAAGAAAAAAAGAAAGAAAGAAAGAAAATACGTTTACTTGCGGTGAAAATGACGCAAAAAGAACAAAAACACAAAAAATAAAATAAAAAGGTAGGGGGAAACATGCGTCACATCCACGCAAAACGGCTATCGCTCAGCATTATGCTGCGACCCTATGCAGGACAGAGCCCCAGCGCTGGTTTTCAGCGACAGCCGGCGCTGACGTAATGACGTCGTCCGGTGCAGCAAACAATTATTAAAATACAGTGTACTTAAAGAAAAATAATCGGTTAAAACTTAAAAGTGATAGAATATTATACTAAACAGGAAATAGACATAGGTACAGTACACGCTACGAGAATGTCATCCTCAATAAACGTTTTACACATTATGAAGTGGCAACATTTCGAAGCGTCCTTATGAATTACATTGACATAGCTCATAATCTCTGCCCCGAATAGCAGGATAGCTATTAAAACATGGGAAAAAATTAACAAAAAAAAAATTAAAAGCGGTACGAAGTTCGCCGGGTCAGCTAGTATTGAATAAGAACCAATATAAGTATGGTAATTACAATAAGGAATAAAGATAATGAACTTTCCTATAATTTTATTAAAACAATTAAACTTCCTTAAATATCTTTTTTCTCCAAGTGAATTCAGACATGCTGTCTTAGGATTAATTAAACTACTCCATGAGGTCAACAAATTCCGACATAGTTCATAATGCTACAATTAACCTTGTCTCTGGGTAGGTACCGTCTTCTCAAAACCAATTTAACTTCCTTAAATATCTTTTTTCTCCAAGTGAATTCAGACATGCTGTCTTAGGATTAATTAAACTACTCCATGAGGTCAACAAATACCGACATAGTTCATAATGCTACAATTAACCTTGTCTCTGGGTACCGTCTTCTCAAAACCAATTTAACTTCCTTAAATATCTTTTTTCTCCAAGTGAATTCAGACATGCTGTCTTAGGATTAATTAAACTACTCCATGAGGGCAACGAATACCGATATAGCTCATAATGCTACAGTCATCTTTTTTTTTGGGTACGGGGCCCATACAACTTTACCCATTGTTCTTTAAAAGAGTATCTCTAGGCTTATAGTTATAATAATAACTCACCTGTTGCTACTAAACTGCAGGAACCGAGGAACACGAAATCGCTAATTCCTTTGCTGTGACATTGATGGGTCTGTAAAAGAAATAAAATACATTATAGGGACCCAGCAATTTTGCAAGTCTATCCACAAAAACGCGTCAACAATCAACAAAGATAGTTATGGGTTCTTCCCTTCGCTCTGGACCCATCAGGGGTGAAAACTCCCATTAGCATTGAAGAAACCTGAAGACAGCCATATTTCTTGAATTAACAACAGAGGGGCTATTCCCGTAATTAAAAGAACGGACGCCTCAATATGTCAAAAATTCCTTTACATTTTTCATAAGTTTAGACACTGATCGTCGCTGAGAAGAGATTGCGACTAGATTTTAATCGTCATTGGTTATGGAAATTGACCTTCAGATGTAGAAGAATGTGTGAATTGCTTAACACTTTCACTGTCCACAAAGTAAACACAATAGTTAAATAATCAACCTGAACATCATGGGACAGCGAATGAGTTAAAATAATAATAAATAACTTACAAAGAATGGCCTGGGCGATGCATGCGGGTGTCCCGCCTGATGCGGCGCTGGATGCAGCTGCCACATCGCCAGGTTGCCGTCAGCATCCGACGCGGCAAACTTGTTGCCGTAGTCTGAGAACCTTACGCGCGTGACCTTCGCGAACGCACCGGGAGCGCGCGGAGACCATACGCAGGAGGGGTGACCCCACTCCCAGAGTTGGACTGAACCGTCCGCGCCACCAGTGAGGTCTGAAATATGATATTGGCATCATATCAAAGTTACGATTAATAAATTGATAATCATGGTCAGGATGAATTTTCGGGATGAAATAGATTTATTAGGCTGAGACTATGCTACTAAATTGTTAGGAAATTTAGTAATCGTCTATAGATATCAATTCAATATAGTAGTTAATTTCGGGGGATGCATGGTGAACCCTGGGCTTTACCCCTGGCCAAGTTCCTAAAATGATGATAAGTATGCTTGCTGAAATGGAACTGAAATCTTTTATTTTAAATACAGCATCCACTTACACAATGGTTGTGAGGGATGCGCTGCCATCCTTTTGATGTTGTCGATTTTGTGTTTCAGCACCTAAATAGAACATTATTGTTACAAAAAATATTGATCAACGCCGTTATAATTATATTTAATGATGACAGAGAATATAATCATCTCCAACAATTAGATCGGTTAGTAACATAGACATCATCATGCATCACATTATTAAAAATAACAAATGTGCAATAGACAACGCAACATACATTAGCAAAAAGAGACAGTGGAAACTTAACAAAATAATTCGGAAACACTGGTCAGAAACATCTACTAAACGGACCTCTACAACGAAAAAAAAAACGGTGGCCTGAACGTAAAAACCGCTGATCTTGAGAACTGCTGCAAAATGAGGACTGATGAGAAAAAAAAAAACTGGCACATCTATGTGAACAGCCTAGTACGTGGAATGAGAAACCAAAAATAAAACAAAAGAAATCATCATGGGAGAAGAATAAAATAATCCAACAAAAAAAATGGACATCGAGCTAGAAATAAATTTTGGGGAGTGCGACCGCTGGCTAGGGATGTGACGTAACGAAGGTGGAGGAGGAGTTGCTAGGGTTGTCACTGACCGGTTTCATGAGAAGCTTCGAACGATGCAGCACCAGTCGACAGTATTTCGGGTCGTGGCAACCCGGGAACTGTAGACCCTTCACCTGCGATCAACACTCTGTTATACCGAACATACACTCATACATACACTTTTTAAAGACAAGAAGACCACTTCCTATTAACTACGAAGTGTTGAATTATTGAAATTAATACAATACCTTTCACGATAAAAATGGCTTTGAATCCATAACCAATTAGGTACACGGTTACCTACCCTTTTTACCTGGATATTAACAGAAGACTTAAAGACTATTTTGTTTACCCTAAACTGTCATTTATTTGAAATAAAGTTGATAATCGCACAATAAAATCTCTGGGTCTCCTTTGAGTATAGTTTCGGAGAATAGGTGTTATAAAGAGATTAGTAAGGAAAGCGCGGGCGAAGCGCGAGGCGACACGAGACAATGTAACAAGTACAGACACGCACACAATAACCACACCACGTTAATATTTCCCAGCATCTTTTTAGACTACTGGATGAATCAATATTCTTTTACGTCTTCGATTTTGATAAAATATAGAGGTGAATCATTTAAAATTTAAAAAAAACTTGAAAGTGTAACGGCATGATGTTACCTGAGAACCCAAGGACCTGAGGTGTGTGCAATTATTTTTGAAGCTATGTATCAAAATTGGACGAACGGAAAACCTAAAAACCGAGCCTCGGGGTTCAAATTTACTTTGGTAATGCCATGTCAATTTATGAACTAACTGTAAATTACACTTCTTACCAGGATCTCTACTTTCAGAACTACGACGCAGAAGAAGCTATTGTTTTCATCAAAAGAATTTAAGGAACTTTTTTTTTTGTTGCAACATTGATTCACCCAGTAAGTCTGTTTAGTGCATTAGTTATTACGTGCACGTACTGTAACGATATACGCTTCTAAGCCGGTCGGTACGCTGCTCGACCGCCGCTCCTGTTAGGATGTTATATTTACAGTTACTTGTTAGTTCATACTTCTATGTTAGGTATTATTATTGGAAGGATTATTCTAACCACTTTATGTAAAACATTAGGTAGTTAATATTAGTGGCAAGTTCTTCAATAGGTCACCAAGACCTTATTGTCGGACCCTTCAATCGCAAGTGCTTAAAACTATTATAAATTATTATAGTCCGCGCGGAACTAGTTGGCCGCTGAGGTGGACACAGGGATGAGGCGGCGGTTCGCAACGCATGTACTGAGTAATGCGCCCCCGCGCCGCACTCCCACCGCCCACATACCTAAGGCGCGCCCAACTAGTTCCGCAAGGACTATAGTTCTGATTTGTTTTCATAGTTGCAAACTTTGAACTTAGAGCTAAGTTCTTGTAACGTCCATAACCATTCCATGCATGCTCTCTGTCGACTTAATGTGGCAAAAATACACTTATTTGTTGTCAGTCACGGTAAATAATTCAACCTTGTCCTTGACTTCATCGAATTTAAACCAATAGTGCTATTCTGCAAAAATCTCACCATGAAAAGTAAGATGAAGTTTAGTGACTTTGAAGTTAGTGTACTGTCATGTCAATCCTTACCATCAGAAGACAGGATGACAGTTCACTTCAAACTCACATGGTAGTTATTTGGTTTTTTTTTAAAGGTAAAATTAGTATGTTATTTGTATTAGTGCATTATTTCCAGGGAATAAACTACGATTTTAGCGTACGTTACTTACAATCCAAGGCACACGTGATAAACGCATGTTATCCAACTATTTTCATTTATTTTATGAAGATCATATTTCTTACATTGGAGATTAAACTGTCATTGATAAAAAATTGTGTAGGGCAATAAAAACCAAACACACACGACATTATCACGCCTTTAACCTTGAGTGATTGATAGAAAAAGTGCCAACAACTTATCTGCTGATAGGCAAGCAAATTATGCATAAATCTGAAGAAACTTTCGTGATATCGATGTGATTTTCACCAACCCCCATTTTTTTTCTTGGTTTGGGACTTGGTAACTCTTTATTTAAAGTTTGAGCTGCTTGAAATTCACAGAACAATATTCTCCGTGTTTTCTGCCACTTCAGGCCAGTAAAATTTATAATAATTGGTAACGGGTTTGTACTTACAACGCTGGCACCTCGTCCAGTTTGACTGGCCATGCCGACGGGCACTTGTGGCGCGTTGGGATTTAGTGGCGAGCTGTTGCCTGTTCCTGGCACTGAACCGCTGTTTGGTCTGTGTTAAGAAAATATTTTTTAAGAGACGTTGAAAGCAAGAAAAGGGACATCGCTAAGATAAACGATTGCATTAATCCTCTGCTGAAAGTTGGTATTGCCTTGTCTGCATGCTTATTGTATCATGCATTCTGAAGTTGGAATGTAGTCCACCAAAGTGCACTCCTTTCTTGACGCTGACGATTATTGTCGCAGCTGATGATTCTGAAGTAAGTACCAACATTCTAGGCAGTTCCGTTTTGGTAGCGAGGTTGCTGATTTACGGTCTTCTCATCTTTTCACCACGTTGTGTCCTATTCTAGTAAAAAATAGCATTAAGAGTGGCAGTGACACGTCCATCCCTTGCACAAAGACAGTGGACTCACTTGTCGTGATGCTGTATCAACAAGAAGCCGGTGTCGGGTAGCGCGGCGGGGTCGGCCGCGAGCGCCAGCAGGTCGAGCTCGCACTCGTCCTCGGCCCACCACGCGCCTGCACGCAGCAGCAGTGACACGTCCATCTCTTGGACTTCACGGGCTGTTGCTACAGCTAACAGACAGCCACCGACCTGTCAAATAGAAATACACTGTTATCTGTTATCATCACACAAGAGGTTTCTTGAGCAACCTCT
This sequence comes from Amphipoea oculea, assembly GCA_945859645.1. Taxonomy (NCBI): domain Eukaryota; kingdom Metazoa; phylum Arthropoda; class Insecta; order Lepidoptera; family Noctuidae; genus Amphipoea; species Amphipoea oculea. Next base: position 13,722,812 of record OX243876.1, read on the forward strand.
TTATCCTTCGTGACAGCCTTCATATGTTTCACAGCATTGCCCAGTGACGTCTTGGCCTTTACACTTATTGAGTTTACTTTGTTACCTTGTTGAGACAGAATGCAGCGATGGAGTCCTGCTCTTTGTGAATGATGCGCACAGGGTTGTGCAGCTCCAGGTCGCGCTCGCGTTGTGTCTGTGGTATACACCCACCCCGCCCTTCGGCTGCCATCGTATCAGCAGAGACTGATTGAGTTCGACGACGGGAGAATACAGCTCGGATGAAGAGATCCTATAAATAACGAAGGTTTTAATACTTTTAATATGAAACCATTTTGAAAAACCGTAAGGGTCAAAATCCTGAAGCGAAAGTTTTACCTGGACCGGTTCTTGTCTTACGAGGAAACTCCACAGTCTTCGCGCGGGCGCGGCACTAAATAGTACGGAGCTGAACGGTGTATTATGCTTCTCTAATAAACATCTGTAACAAAATAATTACTTTTTAAATAGTTTGTAAGACAAAAGGCTTTTCTAAAATTACTAACGAATAACTTCGCGAAGATAAGCGCAGTTGATCACAAAGAGAAATTTTAATCGGCGCGCAAATAAAAATACTCCCACTAATACATCGGGAGTATGATGTACCCATAGAGTAAGTAATGTTCATTATATGTAAGAAGAGACGGGAGTCCCATAGAAAAAGATGAAACTTGTACTAAAATTGAATACCAACATAGCAAAAATAACACAGACTATGCACAGACTGCAGATGTTAAAGCAAGACAGCGATAGCCGCCATTATGTTTAGTACACGTTTCATAGTTTCTTTTTTTATTAGACAGTTGCGTCAGACTGGATGTATCTTGCAATCTAAAGAGTCTACCCGGACACCCAAGTGGTTTTTATACTTGGTGTACACTTGACGTTTGAGGGCTTAAGGGCTTCCAAAACAAAAAAGCACAGATAATACTTAGTCAGCAGAAGACATACAACATTTTCTACACACGAATGTTTGTATTCTCATCTCAGTCTCAATTTGTCAAAAATAACTCTAATTATGATACATTTTTGACATTTATTGTCGCTGCATTTTTTAAGTTTTTAATGACGGGAATTGGCCTGATGAAATATGACGTTTATGTTTACTCGACTACTCCTAATAATAGATGTATCTCCAGTTTTACATACCGGTATTTATTAATAGGTGGTCCAGTGGGTAGTTGTTCAGGGAAACAGCCGGGGATGTAATCTGCCGGAGGAGCGCGAGACTCCAGCGTTTCAGTCAGCTGTTGCTGCCATTGGTCAACGCGGCGAAGGGCGCCGTGGACCATCGGACTCGTTGTCGCTAGTTCTGTTTGTTGGAAATAATATGTGTCAATCAACTTGTAAAGCTGCATAATCAAACATGGCTGTACTGATAAACATCTGAGAGGCAAATCTCGTAATATTAAAAACGTTCACAGCCTGATCTCAGTCTCAATCTGTCAAAAATACCTCGAAATTCCGTACATTTTTGACATTGATTGTCGCTGAGATGAGATTGCGACTAGATTTTGAATGTTTTTAATCACGAGAATTGGCCTTCTGATAAATGCTTGCGAACCCCACACTTTCAATGAGGTAATATGCCAGTAGCTTACACAATAGCGTGCAAGAAGGTTGTATGCCATTGTCCTTATCCAATCATAAGTTATGCGTTGTTCAGACAGAGGCGGCACCATGCCATGATAAATAATAATGGCACGCAACCTACACACCTGCGATTATGTATAAGCTGGATACGATTATGTGTAATACTGTGAATACGTCTATAGTGAAAAAAAAAAAAATAACTTACAAAACATGTTTTATCTTTAGCCCGAGGTGTGAACCATCGAGCCATTTTAGAAATTCGAACTTTGTTCCGACTAAGTTGAAATTGTGATTACAAAAACTGACGTAAATGAGAGTCAATTTTTGACTAAAAACTTTTCACTTGTCGAAATAAAGTTCAAAAACAATAGCTGGCTCGAAGGTTTGGCTTGGACTAAATTTAGAACTCGTTTTGTAATGAGACGGAATAGGTTTTAATTGACGCTAGCGTCGTCAAAGCAAAAGGTTCTCCATCGATAACATACCTGACATCTCAATCCCGCACAGCTGCAGGAAGTTCTGCAACTTCTGCTGCGCGAGCCGCAGTACCGCGATACGCATCACGAGCCACGAGTACGAGTCTGGGTCTGAATGCTCCGTGTTCGCTAGTTTACGATGTTTCTCTTTCCTGCTGGAAAATGTTGTTTCTGTTAGTTTTGTGTGGAGTTAAAAATATTACATCAGGTAGTATTAGAGCTGATAAAATAATATTAGTTGAACATGTAGGTGACACTATAGGCCGACCGCTTAACTGAGACGTTGCCTGAGGTAGCAGCGCGGTGCGGGAGGGGTGATAGTTTTCACAAGTTGACGAATCACTGAGCTCTCGCATCACGTCACCACACCCCTCCCGCACCGCGCTGCTACCTCAGGCAACGTCTCAGTTAAGCGGTCGTCTTATAACCCCATTATTCATAAACCCAAACAAAATATTGTTAAAAGGGTATTTCCCTTTTACAGAATTTACATGTAAATGGCATGGACATAGTAACTACATTACTGTTCTTTGTTTTTACAAAGTCTTCTATCTATAACTATAAAAATCAATTGCTTTCCGCTAGTCTCGCAAAAACTCGAAAATGGCTCAACCGATTGTGATGAAACTTTGTTAAGTTGTTGACTTGTTGTGTGCGCGCCGGAGAAGGTTGCTAACAAAAAACGCATTGCGTCCATCCATCGACAGTAATGAGAATTTATAGTCTGTTTTAACTGTTCTCTAATAGTAGCACATATTTATTCAATCTTACTTGGCATTGGTGGTGTCGAAAACATCGTCATCCTCGGTTTCGCTGTAATCATCTTCATCGATATCTTCATTGCAGGACTCCGCGGAATCGTAGTCGTAATTCTCAGGGTCTTGCTCAGACGTGGGCTAAAAATAACATGTACGTAATTAATTTAAACAAAAAACTTCGCACCTTCACTAAAATCACGTAAGGATCGTACCAGCGGTGCTATTCTGTAAAAAGATCACCATGATAACTTAGGTGAAGTGAGCTGTCATTCCACCTGATGCTAGTGATTGACTCTAGTGACAGCCCACTTTAAGGTCACTTCACCTATCTACCTACTTCACGGTGAGATTTTTTACAGAATAGCACTACAGGTGGCGTTCTGTAGGGTCTGTCTGGGAATTTATGTACGCATGGGAAGAAGGCGTGAGTTTAAGTATACAACGTGTTTTTTTTGATATCCCATAACTCTAGGGGGTCATTGTACTCGGCCGAAGCAAGGAAAACCTGTTCAGGTGGAAATTTATAGACGACTCCGCCTTGGAGTCTAAATGTGGTGCTGTTCCACAAACGATGGGACACTTAATATCGTGCCCTGCGTGTCCTGTCAGCTGCACGTTACAGGAACTGATGGACGCTAGTGATGGCGCCAAACAAGTGGCCGAATTCTGGGCCGAGTACATTTAGATTGCCATCGACACGCTAAGAAGAAGATTGTACTCATCATTATGAATAACTTTTATTATGGGAACAAATCTGAAATCGCGAAAAAAAAAATCTGCTGTTCCCTACATTTTGACGAGTTATGCGAACATAAATGTAGGGAACAGCTGATTTTTTTTCGCGATTTCAGGTTTGACCCCATAGTAAAAGTTGTTCATAATGATGAGTACAATGACCCCCTAGAGTTATGGGATATAAAAAAAAACACCTTGTATATGTAAATCACAGAAGTTTTATAATTAGAGAAGAAGAACTAGCTGTGACTGTGGCGTACCTGTTTTATTTAGTGTTCTTGCTATGTTCAAGATAAAATACGTTTTTCTTCATCATCTGACTAGCCTTTTCCTGTTGTAGTTGGCTTCCAGTCTAACTGGATGCAGCTGAATACCAATATTTTAAATGGAGCGACTGCCTACCTGACCTCCACAACCAGTTACTGGGTAATACGATACCCCTTGGTAAGACTTTGTAAGATTGGGTTGGACCCGTAACGACTGTCAACGATCCAATGATAGCCGGGGCCAACGGCTTAACGTGCTTTCCGAGGCACGGAGGGCGTCTTGTATGTAAAGTTTATCACCCATCCACGGACCAACCGCGGCAAGCGTAGCTTTAACGTGATCAATCGACCCGTGCGGCTGTTATACTTATTACTAAGCTTAATATTTAAATTACACCACAAATGCGAAAGTGTCAATAACCTTTAAATCTTTGACGACGGGCAAAAAATCTATGCTTTTATCCGCTAGTTCAAAGGGTCCGAATTTTTAGCCATTGGAATAAATCAGTAGTATTCAGTTAACTAAATGACAGTTACCTTAGTAAGCAGATAAGTAAGAATACTGCAATGTGGAGGCACGAACTGTTCCCTGTAGGTAGGTCGCCCTTCTTGAATGTTCTTGTGCGGGGCGGTCGGACCAAGTCCTAGGAGGCGCATGTTCAGCAACGCGCGCTTTTCCCGCAGGGAGGACCAGACTGATGTTCCTTCTGGACGCTCTACTAACTTTGGCTGAAAGTACAGATTATTTTATAGGTTGTGTAACATCAATTTTGGGCGGTGGTCTTGATTGGTGGGTTATAGCAAAGACAAGAGAATAGTAAGATGGTAGCCAATGCCTGTAGGTACTTTAAAAGAGACTGTGACCTCTGAATTTGTTTTGGTCTTTTTCCTCAGTCGGATAGGAAACACCGACTTCCATAGTTATTCACAACCACTCGATACGCTTCCGTACCATATCAGACATCAATCAATGTAATCGTAGGAAGCCTCTAAACGCTGTTCACAAGCCAAAAACCCGAAAATGTTGTCAGTTTAAATCAAATAGACGACCGCTATTCCTCCGACAGCTGTTTGCTGTCCATGTTGGGGGCAAGGCAAAACAGATTATCTAAATGTGTCAATTTCGATACGATAGCTTGTCGGATGGTTGTGAATAGCTATGCAGATCTAGTTTCAAAATATAATTTATTTTTGCCCAGGAGTGGGACAGCGCAGGCTAGACAAAAAAAAAAGTGTTTTTTCAAACCAATGTACAGTAACTAATAAATATAATTTCTAGACTCGGAAGCCTTAAGCACTTAAGTCAAATCTTTTTGCATGCGAAAATGACTTAAGTTCTTATGGCTTGCACTTAAGTCAAATCTTTTTGCATGCCAAAAATATTTGACTTAAGTGCTTATGGCTTCCGAGTCTAGATTTATCAGCATGATTAATTCAATTTTATTTGCTGGCAAAGTATTCCGAGCAATATCATACGGACTGTGTAGTTGCTATTACTACTGACCTGCAACGACGGAGCTGGAGCAGTAGTCAACAGCCTCTTAACTCCTCCTCCAAACAGTCTCGCGTGATCCAGCGCGCCCGGCGCGTGCGCACACAGGCGGTACAGCAGGTGCGCGTCGCGGGCCGCGGTCGCCCAGCCCAGCAGGGCGAGGTACACTGCGCAGAATGCTTCGGCCAGTAATACGGCGAGGCGGGGCGAGTCTTCTTCTTCCGCGGCGCGGAGGGCGAGGCCGCGGAGGGCTGAAACGCCTGTAGAAACCAACGAAATATTAACATGCCATGCCGATAGTTCGGGATCAGTATTCGAACCGGTAATTGGAAATAATAAAACGATAACGTCGGTGTTTTTTAGTTGTTTTTTTTCGTTTCTGTGGAAATATAACGAAAATGTTCATACCTGGCCATTTGTTCGGTGGGGTTGTGACAGAGAGCTCATCAGTGGAATGACGCCTGTGCCGCGTGAGGATCTGACTAGTACCAGGAGCTTCTGATATGATACTGTCAAACAAAATACTCAAAATAAATACTTGAACACCGTATTTTCAACATTAAAATTCATTCTATTTAGATAGTCAACCGTCTGAATTCCTGGCACCCTAAACACAAGTTAAATCTTACTTTGGGTGCCAGAGTTCATCTAAACCACTCTTTTCCTTTGTTGTAACGCTGCATAGTGTTTAGATGAGTGTTTTTGTACAACTGAAGTTAATAAAGAAACTTTTTTTTTTCTTTTTGAATTGGCCTTCTGGTTTCACCCGGATATTACTCAAACAATGCCCGAGTTTCATTTAAAATAATGGTCAATCTATCAACATATTAGTAACTTACTGATCGTGATGATGAGCGTGCTTCAAGCTGAACGAGTCGGAGTCGCACAGACTCTGGTAGATGCAGGCGGACAGGGCTACTGATAACTCTCTCAGTGTGTGCAGTATCCTGGTTGCAGACCCTCCAGGGATGCCCAGTTCACCGATAGTGCCCAACATGTCATGGGCTACGGACTGGAAAAAAAGAAGTTTTTAAAATGCGAAAAATTTAAAAATGTAGGTGAATACTTATGAACGCAAGACTCTTAAAACTGGCGACAGAATACTGCGATAAAATCACAAGGACGCAATATTTGACTCGTTATTATTAACTTATACTTATTGCACAAAACTGGTTCAGCAAAGGCAAACTTGATTCTATGGGCGTTCTCTTCCCGTATACCTTAGGTTCAAGGTGGATTTAGATTAAACGAACATAGAACCTGAGCAAGAGCTAGAGCATTCTTTTGTTAATATATTCTTGACATTTTAGTAGGGAAAGACCAACGAAGGAATTTACAGTACCCGGCGATAAATATTGCACATCGACCTTTGGAAAGAAACAATCGGCTAATTTCGGCTTCGTAGTGCGTTATCTCTGTCGCACACTACCTATGTGACGTTAACTGACGTTTTGTCAGTCGTTGTTCAAGTGCGATAGAGTGCGGTCGCGTCCAGTTCAAAATATATATCTAGAGTTGTTAACACCCCCTTAAATAATTTAAAGTTGTACTATGGCATCTTTAGGAAAAATAGGGGAACCTTTTTATTTTACCCCAACCTAAAGCAATCATTTTTAGAAAAATTGATGTATTTTATACAAAGAATAAAAATAATTATCAAAAGAAGCAAATCATAATTGTTTTAACAACTCCTAATAGATACCGGACTGTTTGTATTTCGTGCGACAGAGATAACGCTCTACGAAGCCGAAATTAGCCGATTGTCTCTTTCCAAAGATCGATGTGCAATATTTATCGCCGGGTACTGTACCTCCCTGTTTACACAAAAGGAATTTGGTAGAGTGGGGATAGAATGTGCGTTCCCTCGTTAGGTCTAAATCGACCATTATGGGTTGTCTTTCTATATTAAATTTTTCATTGAGAGATACAGGTTTTTTTTTATTGTGGGGAAATGCTCGTGCATTCTGCACTACCACGGGGAGATAGTGCAGTTATGTGGGACTCTAACGTACTAAAACTCCACGGTGTCCTCCTCTGCCGCTTACGGCGGGAACACGGGCACGCGTTAGCACTCATCCGTGAGCCCGCCGCCGACACAGGCATTAACCCTTCGCAAGCTTAAACGTGGATCCACGCGAGACACAATGGCTTTTTAATTGTGTCTGTAATTACGGCATTCAACCGGTTAAGCTCACTCAAACTTGAAACACTGCGGGATAATTGCGTGCATATTTACAATAGCAATGCCATTGAAATTGACAACTCAACAACATTAATTGCGTTACTTATGCTGTCGAGTAGATCAATTTTTCAAACAATTGAGTTGCTGGAATTACAAGTCATGCATAATCGGCACACACAGGTTCACAGAATCTAAGGAGAAGGGTGAATTTTCGTTATTTATCATCATTTCATCATTCATTGCACAAATTTTTTTTTGGTCCTTCGGTCCTGAGTGCGTAGATTGTTACAATGTATTCACTTACATTGAAAATATAGTATATTGGTATTCGTTTGTTATTTCGTTTGACACAATATATGTTGGGATGTGACACGTGCCGCGGTTGTGGTGCGGTGCCGTATTATAAATAATATAATATTAATGATACCTGTAAATGATGATAAATAACGAAAATCCACCCAGAAACTAAGAAAACTCACCTGTAAATGTCTAACAGGATCAGCAACGACAGTGTTATTGGTGGCAACAGCAGCTGCCAACAACGGCAGTGTGGTGGGGAATGGTAGCGGTGACAGTAACTGCTGATGCTGCTTGTCTTGTCCCAACTCTTGCAGTAGCAGCACTAGTTCCATGCGGACTGAGGCGAGGCCACCGCCGCCCGCGCCGTGTAGGGAACAATAAGACAGTAACGTTCGGAGGAGAGTCTCGTTCGCTGTGAGGAAAAGGAAATTATTTCATTGCAATCTATTTTCTTCAATAAGTTATCAAGAGAAGCTCATGAGACGGTGAACACGAGTGCTTTTTAGCGCGGGTAACGGCTTAAGGAAATAATCCTAGAACAAACATTCGACATGTGACACCTACCAACACGCACTGGGCCCATGTGGTAGATTATAGCCCACTCCCTCTCGAAGAGAGAAGGCCTGTTTCCCAGCAGTGGGAACATTATAGGCTGATTATGCTAACCGCTTAAGATACACTGGATGTTCTGTTTGTGCTAGATTAATATATGCTAGATTTTAAAATGAAGAACATACTTGTACTATGAAGATGGAATGCCATTTGCGTACGAACACAAATATATGATGTTCTCTTATTACTTGCCTTAATTATTGGACTGCTTAAATTAGATGAAACATTTTATTCCAAGAGAGAAATGTATTAGAAGTAAATGTTATCAAAACTTAATTATATTTTTTTATCCATTCTGGGATATGGCATGGCATTGAGTTCTACAAAAGGAATTAACAACTATAGTCCTTGCGGAACAGTTGGGCGCGCCTTAGGTATGTGATGTGAGCGGTGGGACGGAGGGCCGGGAGCGCGTTACTCAGTACGTGCGTTGCGAACCGCCGCCGAGACGTCTGTGTCCACTGACGCGGCCAACTAGTTCCGCGCGGACTATAAACTATACAGGGTGAAATTGAAAACTTGCGACAAATCGAAATGGGAGATTGTACTCATCATTATGAACAACTTTTACTATGGGAGCAAACCTGAAATCGTGAAAAAAAAAATCAGCTGTTCCCTACATTTATGTTCGAATAACTCGTCAAAATGTAGGTAACAGCTGATTTTTTTTTCTCGATTTCAGGTATGGTCCCTTAGTAAAAGTTGTTCATAATGATGAGTACAATCTCCCATTTCGATTTGTCGCATGTGTTCAATTTCAACCTGTATAAGACTCATATTAAACTGCACTCACCCTTTAACCACTTCTTCCTATTAATCGCTCGCTGCACTTTAGCCTCAAAGTCCGCCTTCTCCCTGACCAGCAGCTGATGTAAGGTAGGCCTATCAGGCAGCGGCGCCAGGTCGGGCTCCGCGCACAGCAGGGCTCCGCCCCCGCCGCCGCCGCCAGCCGCAAGGTACCCACACAAACGTCGCAGGGCTTCCACTTCGCGTTCTAGCCAGATGTATAGCTGGTAACGGAGGTGACCACCTAAGGAATAAAAATGGAAGTGATGTTATTAACGTTTCTGAGCCTTGATTCACAACCATACGACAGGCTATCGTATCGAAAACCTGACATTTCGATAACCTGATTTGACTTCCCCTCAACAGCAAATAGCTGTTGGAAGAATAGCGGGCGTCTATTTGATTTAAACTGACAAAATTTTCGGGTTTTGGACTTGTGAACAGCATTGAGAAGACTCCTACGATAACAATGATTAATGTTCGATACGATACGGAAGCATATCGAGTGTTTGTGAATAAGGGGGCTGATGAGATATAGAGAAAAAATCTTCTTTGAAGCAAGCTTTTCATTACTGTACTTTCGATTATTTATTTTGACGCAACAACAAAAGACAAATGAAAAACGACGCGCCGCATCGCATTGCATCACACTGTGCTCAATTTAAAATTTCGTCGTAGTGAAAATACGGTAGTAAATATTTTTTTCCGAAATTCCCTTCTTGATTATAAGCCCTTTTCCATCGACAAAAATGATGGACTTTCATACAAACTTTCACCCCCTATTCAACCACTTTAGGGGATGAAATATCAAAAATCCTTTCTTAGTGCTCACTTTCTTTTTATAAGGAACTCTTGCGAAAAATTTCATGCTTCTATCTATATACTTACTTACTTCTATACCCAGCAGTTTAAACTGTGCGTAGACTTTCAGTGAATGATTGAATTATGATTTTTATTAAATAGATTTATTTACAAGACCATAATTATATTAAAAACATAGATTCACTTACCATCAACTTCAAACCCAGTAGCCAATGTACTGAGTTCCTCCATCAATATCTTGAGACAAGCCACAAACTTCAACTGTTGCGCCATGATGTCGACAGAGGGCGCTTCTTCTCCCTCCTTGTCTTTCTCAGCGTTGCCGTTCACTGCTGGCTCCTCTTTTTCTTCTTTCTTATCCATTTTCATCTCTAATGGTGGAGTCGAGGCTCCGGATTCGTCCGATCTATGTCAGAAAAAATAAAGTTAGTAATCATCATCAGCCTATAATGTTCCCACTGCTGGGACACAGGCCTCCTCTCTGTGAGAGGGAGTGGGCCGTAATCCACCACGCGGGCCCAGTGCGGGTTGGTAGATGTCACATGTCTTTGAATTTTTGGTTCTAGGACATGCCGGTTTCCTCACGATGTTTTCCTTCACCGTTTTGAGAGCAGTGGTGATGAAATAATTTATATACACAAAGTAAAGCGCCTGTCTGGGTTCGAACCTACGATCTACAACTCGTAAGTCGTTAGTAATGCTGCCATCAAACTAAAATCTATCCCCCTTACTAATAAACATTGTATAGCGTCTGTATAGTTACTGACGACTGAAAGAGAGAAATCGGTGTGTAACTATTCATCTGATATAATAAGTTTATTAGTAAGGGGACATAGCTTTAGGTCACGATGTTTACATATATACATTTCTACAGCCTGCAATAACTAATTTTATCAAACCAACCGATAGTAAACAATTGTAAATGGTTAAAGATCGTGCAAAGACATTGTGCTCTTGAGTGAAATCCGTGAATCCGCAAATGTAGTCTAGGACGTTTTCAGACTACATTTTCTTTGCAAGTTAGTTAATATTAGATGGATTAGTTCTATTATCTTTGTTTATAACTAAAATACAGTTTTATTTTTCTCCAAAATCGAAGTCTTGGTTTCTTCGACCACTTTGCTTTATTACCTATAGTTCCGGATTTCGCCCTAGTCTTATTCGTAAAATCACCATGTACAGATATCAGCACATCAAGCTACCCGAAACTGTCAAATTTTCCCAATCAACTTTGAATCTTATGTTTTAGCGATAAAGTTGAAAATCTATTAAATAAATTTGACAGATTCTAGTAGCTTGATGTCATTGTGCTGGCGTTTGTAAATGAAACTGATTTAACTCAGACTGATTTTTAAGCTTCTCTGCCATTTAAAATTTCGTTCGTAATGTTATTTTCTACTAACTATAAAGTTTCATCACTGCCGCCAAAAAAGGCACCAATATTAGTACTTAGGTATGCAAATGAGGCACGCTTCACGCTTGTTATCTTAAACCTATTTTTATACTGTAGTTACAACTAGACTCACCCCTTGTCATCTTCATCATCCCAACTAAGGACCAGTTCATCATCTTTGTTCGTTGCGACAGGCGCTCCCCAGTCAACTTCTACAGCCGTTGTGCCCCAATCCATGTTAGTCGGTTCTTCATCTGTGCATAAATGGATTAGCTAAGAACTTAGAACCATTTGGAGGAAATATCTGTGGACCTGAACTTACCTTGAGTCGCGAATATATGAGAGGTCCATAAATATTTCTATTGTGTATATTGCCATGCATTTTATTTCAAGAGTCAGCAAAGGGTATCAGATATAGGAAGAATTCGTTTGCTTTTTATTTCAAAGTTATGTTTTTTTTTTGTTTTGTGTTCAGAATAAGAACTACACAGGGTGGCAAGGTCATCGAAGCACAAACTATAATAATTAATTCAGCACATGATTCTTGAACCCCTACAGCAGAAAATGTTTCGTCCGTTATAAAAATAACCTCCTTCTTTTTGAAGTCGGTAAAAATGTCAGCTGTTTCATAGAAAAGTGCAATATCTACGCGGTCAAAATGTATGGAACAACATTTTTTTTTTAATAACCGACGAAAACTGTTGGTTCAGAATCATGTACTGAATACATGGTAACAGTTGCGCATCGATGTCCCTCCCACCTGTATAAAAACTTTATAAGAGTCAGTTCACCACGAGACGCGAAGCGACGCTGCACATACTTAGGGTAAACGAACGACCGACGATAAACGTATTATATCAGATGAATAGTTATACACACAATTCAGTGTGAGCGCCAAAACCAAATGCGATCCTGTTGAAGTACGCCACGAGGTATCAAACTGCGCAATTTGTCCGCCACGAGATTAGAGTAGCCTAGCCGCAGCGGGTGAACTAACCCAAAAACCTCTTTAAAACCGGAAAAGATAAAAAAGCAACAAAAAACCACAAAACAAAACATAAATCAGCGGACGTACAAACGGACGTGAACGTTGCGTACTTTTGGCTGTATTATCCACGAATTGTCCGGAGTGGATGAACGCGTCATCTACGGACAGCGCGGCCACTGGCTGCTTGATACGTTCGTCGCGGACTCTGGCTGGTAGCTTGGACAGGACTTCGAGGGCAAGCGCGGGGCAACCGGCCTTGAAGTGACCGTGCGCTGTTTGGAAGTAGAGGCGACGTTCTAAACGGGTGATGCCTTCTTCTGGCTCCTGTTGGAGGAGGGCTAAAGTTCCGCCCTGTTGTATAAAATTATGTTTTAGTTAGCTGGTTGAAAACATTAATTTATACAGGATGAAATTGAAAACATGCGACAAATTGAAATAGGAGATTGTACTCATCATTATGAAAAACTTTTACTATGGGACTAAACCTGAAATCGCGAAAAAAAATCAGCTGTTCCCTACATTTATGTTCGCATAAATCGTCAAAATGTAGGGAACAGCTGATTTTTTTTTCGCGATTTCAGGTTTGGTCCCATAGTAAAAGTTATTCATAATGATGAGTACAATCTCCCATTTCGATTTGTCGCATGTTTTCAATTTCATCCTGTATATTAATTTATTGTCCAAAGTTACAGGCTAAGACTAGGCTTTACTAATGAGTACATGACCCTGTTAGGGCGCAGCTAAGTTAACTTATAACTGTTAATATTATAACATACAATATTGCTCTAAGTAATATCAACATAGTAATATAGTTTGGAAACTTATACTGACGTTTATGTGTATTGTAGAAAATATACTAAAATATTCCACGAAATTACTCCTTTAATTGAGAATATTCCTACAAATACGCACCTGGCTAGGCATATTATGTCTCTTCAACCTGGGATGCGTGCGCAGATACACGTAGAAGTTGAACACGCTCGGCATAGGCTCATTATCTTTCGCCGCATGTAATCTTCCCGCGTTGCTTATCAACGTGTCAAGTGCGTCACCATAGCGTTTCAGTTCCCATAGTGCCATGGAGCGGACGAACGGGTCTGGATGAGCGCGTTCCATGTCTAGTTCACCATCTTCTGTTTCACCGCTGGGTAAGTAATGGTGATATTAGTAAAGTGTTGTTTGGTAGGTGGCGTTGGAGTTATATAATAATAGTACTGAATAATGCCCCGTTCATATTGTTCCAGTAGCATTCCAGTCCAGAGATCGAAACCAGCGCTGGAATGCCAATGGAATAATATGAACCGGTACTGGAATGACTGGATTAACAGTCTACTTTTTCATTCCAGCTCGCCCATTCCAGCGCTACTGGGATAGTGTAAACCAGTCCATTGCTGGATTAGGGTCTTCCCACATTTATCGACGCGGAATTGGCTAACGCCGGTCAAAAAAGCCTTTATGTCTACGTAATAAGGGTGTTACTAATACCATTCGCATCGGCTCGGCTCGGACGACGCGGCGCGACGCCGATCGACGGCGAAACGAGCCGTTTGCATATTAGCTCGGCGATAAGTCGAGTAGTTTGGTGATACGCACTCGGCTTAAGCCGATTCCGCGTCGATAAATGTGGTGACACCCTTAAACGTTGAACAGTTAACAAGCATTGTTGTTTTTGCCTGACTGACTGGAATAATATAGACAATATGATCCAGCCTAGCACGACTGGATTGACTCGCTGGATTACAGGGCTGGAATAATGTGAACCGGGTATACATTTTGGAAAGATCGAATGCTTAGCAGTATGGAGTATTTAACCGAGCTTTCCGATACAATACAAAGATTTTCGAGGAATACCATTTAAAATTCCCTCTGTAGAATTTGTCGGAATCACGGCACATTATTTTGACACTTTCCAGGTAAACAAGCGTAAATAAGCGTAATTGTTAAGCTAAAAGATATGGCCTAGGTATGTTCAGCAGTCGAAGTTTACATGACCACTTACCCCAACACTTCATCCATTATTAACTTCTTCAAGCTGGTCGGTAGTGGGTTGTCCGCTTCGTATAGCCGCGCCACAATCATAGCCAGTTGTAAGTCTCCAAGACGTGTGATAAGCACCTACAAGAAATGACGCAAACAGATTTCTTGAGTAAAGAAATAAGTTGTGAAAGATATTTTACCGTACATAACAAAGTATATTTGACTGAGAAAATATTTGTGACGTACCTAGCTGTTAATATGCATGCACATCGAGTTTTAGAAAAAGTTTTTCTTTGTAGAGAGTAATCTGTCTAAGCCCACTCCCGCGGCAATTTTTTTTCGCGCACTGGATTTCCAACGCACTGCTCAACACCGAGAGTTGAAATTCCTACAGTGTGTTTTTTGAGGCGCTGGGGTGCGCTCTGTTGGATTCTCGACCTTCGGCTCAACACCGAGTTAGAAATCCCACCGCGATATTTTTACGTCTGTACGAACGTGGGCTAAAGCTGCCATATTAACGCCGTGGCTGTGGAAACATTTTGTGTAAGGTAAGTACCTCTAAAGCATCCTTGAGAGCCCCTCCGAGCAAGAAGAAGGCGGCCGCATGTTCAAATCGTTGTCTGCCGAGCAGAACGAACGCGTTCTTCAACGCAGCCTTACGCCAACGATCTTGCGTGAAGTCGTTTGAGAAGAACTAAACAGAGAACCACAACATGAAAATACGGAACCAAAGTTTTCTCTAGTAAAAATAATCAGCATTTTTATTATTTATGTAATTCTTTTTTTTTAAGAGTGATGATGAAGCTCCGCTCCATTTCTAACAGAGTTCCAAAAAAGAGTTCAACGATCATGCTTATCCAAACATTGAAACTGGCTCTAAGTCCTTGTAGTCGCCAACAAAAAATACGAAATAGTTTTTCATTTACCTCAAAATGTTCAAATTCAAAGCATTCATTTCAAATAAACCATTTACAGGCAATTGAGAATTGTTAGAAGTCGGTCAGTTAGTCAGAATGTCGAAGCTAGTTTCTAAGTAGTTCTTACACTAGTCATCTTATCATCCCGACTGGATCGGAACAGTCCCCACAGCAGCATCCTCTTCTTCATGGCGAGGTATAACAAGGCTGCATCCATAGGATCTTGTTTCTGCATGTAAGAGGCTCGGGCTAGCTTCTCCATGCAAGTGCGGAGTAACTCGCCGCGAACCCACCAGCCGACACCTGCGTTTAATGAAGATGGCATATAATAAGATATTATTAAGGTGTTATTTCTATCATGGATCAAGTCGTGTAAAAATCTTCTACGCGCGATTTTAAGAATTTAATAAGCATAGCATAAGCATAGCATAAGCATAATCAGTCTAAGGTCTGACCGCGTTAAATTTGCCAACGATGTAAACAACAATGGCCGCTTGAAATTGAATAAAATCGATGTATATCGATTTTGAAGAACATGTATTTGAAGTAATGTTTGTTTTCGTCTAGTTAGCTCGGAAAATCGCCGAGCTAACTAGACGAAAACAAACATTACTAATAATAAATGTTCTTGAATATCGATTTTATTCAATTTTGAGCGGCCATTGTTGTTTACATCTTTGGCAAATTTGGCGCGGCCAGACTTTATATTGATCCCACTGCTGGGATACAGGCCTCCTCTCAGTGAGAGGGAGTAGGCCTTAATCTACCACGCGGGCCCAGTGCGTGATGGTAAATGTCACATGTCTTCGAATTTTAGGTTCTAAGACATGCCGGTTTCCTCAAGATGTTTTCCTTTACTGTTTTAAGAGCAGTGGTGTTGAAATAATTTACACAAAGTAAAACGCCTCACTGGGTTCGAAGCTACGACCTGCAACTCGTAAGTCGCGGCCGTTTAATAATAATTATTGAGAATTATTAATTCGAACAAACGCAAAACTGGGACGTTATCATACGCCCTGATACTGTACGGTCTTTGCTTAACATCTTTGAAGCAAGTTTTTTTTCTGTATTATTTGTTTTTATACTTTGATACACCTAACGCTTAAGAAATAATCAAGGATGGGAAAAATAATGAAATCAAAAGACTTTTATCAGTATTGTTAAAACTGTTCTGCGATGTGCTTACCAAGTTCTCTCATAGTAGACCACTTCGGCGTCCCCTTAGTATACCCGGGTATCAACGCGAGCAGTTGTTCGTGAGTCTCTGAATGGAAGGCCCACACTAGGTTGCAAGTACCGACGCCTGTGCGTTGAAGGTTGGCGCGCTGTGCCAGGGGTAGGCAGCGGAGCAGGTAGCCGTAGTGCTTCATAGCTAGGAGGAAGCGGAGGCCACAGTCGTCGAGGGAGTCTGGTGAACATATTGGAAGTCGTAAAATTATATTTTACCTTTTGTTTATAAGTACCGTATATACTTTCGTATGCATTTAATGGAAAGCTGTTATTTTCATATTACAGACAGACACTTGTATAGATATACATACATGTATAGATACTACCTGAACCAAAAACAACAATATCTGTCAATATAAACTCACCTGGCAATATCTCCTGTCCCTGCGCCTGTGCCACATCAACGCGCGCGCTTGTTGCGAGTCGCTCAGCGAAGTCGGCGTCACACGTAGACACGGTATCAGCTAACGCTAGCAAGTGCATCTGGTCTAGAGAACTGAGGCCTGGCAAGTGTGTGTGGGTCAGTAGACGGGAGAGGATGCGACCTGCGGAAAATATAAATGTGTCATCATCATCTTCCTGCCCTTATCCCACGTTACTTGGGGTCGGCGCAACACGTTTCCTTCTTCCATTCTCCCATGTCAACCGTCACGCTATCATTCACTCCCTTTACAATACATTCTATCCGTGTCGGTCCCGGAGAAAGAATAGAACCACTCCGTCTCGTCCCGTGGGTGTCGTAAGAGGTGACTATTTGACTAAGGGAGCTCCAGACCCAGTGCATATCATATAGCACTTTGGGTCACCCGTGCAATGGCGGGTAAACCATCAACAATCGCATTCCCAAGGAGGGTTGGTGTCAGGTAGGCGGCCGACTTAAAACTTTGCCAAAACTTTAAGCAACATGATGAGGAAAATATAAATGTGTATGTCTTAATAAAAAATCAAAAACATTGAACTCGAAAATCGTTATATCTTTCAATGTTAAACTTTTAAGATAGCCGTGTTTATGATACGTTAAAATACTATCATTTGCTAGCTGTTGTGATGCTTAAGCAGCATAATCAGCCTATAATGTTCCCACTGCTGGAGCACAGGCTTCCTTTCTGTGAGAGGGAGTGGGCCATAATTTAACACGCGGGCCCAGTGCGGGTACATGTCTTTGAATTGCTGTTGTGATGGGTAAGCAAAAATTTCAATAGCCAATTAAATCACATGAAAAGCCATTATTGAGGTCGTTTCGAAACGACCAACTGTCCCATTGTTTATCTAACTGTTGTATCACACATATACACTCAACCTAGATCGCAAGAAAGAAAGAAGAATGCAAGGAATCTTGTGGTAATATAAAAAAACAAACAAACACAAAAATTAATAAAATTAAGTACTTAAGGTAACATATTACGGCCCATATGTATGCAAAACGACATTTATCAAGCTATACATTTTCGGTGTAAGCTGACTTCTCGTTGTATAGACGCCAGCACATCAAACTACCCGAAACTGTCAAATTTTCCCAATCAACTTTGAACCTTATGCTCTAGCGATAAAGTTGGAAATCTATTAAAGAAATTTGACAGATTGTAGTGTTGCTGGCGTGTGTACGAAAAGGCAATGAAAGGTCAGTTAAAATTGGAAATGTATTGCTTTATGCGTCGTCGTGTGTACGACAACACCCTTATATCGCATTTTACCTTGTCTTAGCCCGAAGTGTGATAACGGTTGTCGTTCAGGCATTGAGGGACGCCTGTCAACACCCTCTTCTTCACCCAACAATAAGGCGTCAAGGTCTTCGTCTGTATCTTGTATTGTGCCATCGAATAATTCGTTATAATCCTGCGAAAAAACAAGTTTAAATTTAAAATCGCACTAACATTAAAAGAAAAATATGGATGGACTATATGAAAGATGATGTGGCTAGGAAGGAAATAAGGAAGTGAACACTTATCTGTATGGCGCCAGATAGAGATGTAAGGAAAAATTAATTGGGAAAAAGGACAGGAAAATAATAATGATGATCCCATCAAAATTTTCAGTATTTCAATCATTTACTAGGTACAATTTTGGATTCACGGGTCGATCGATCAGGTTAAGCTACGCTTTCCGCGGTTGGTCCGTGGATGGGTGACCATCTTTACATACCAAGACCCGTCCATGCCTCGGAAAGCACGCTAAGCCGTTGGTCCCGGCTGTCATTCGTGGATTTTTGACAATCGTTACGGGTAGTCAGAAGCCCGAAAGTCTGACAACCAGCAGCCTAATTGCGGAACGCCAAATCGTCAAATGATTCTGATCAGTTGGCTTCATTTCTATCACAATTGGCTTCATTTTACGATTTTCGAATTGCAAAACTCTAGTTTCTGCGCAGGGCCTTAATGTTCATAATTGGTTTTATAATAAACTAGAGTTTCGCAATTCGAAAATCGTAAAATAATGAAGCCAACTGATCAGAATCATTTGACGATTTGGCGTTCCGCAATTAGGCTGCCGTCTTACCAAGAGGTATCATATTACCCAGTAACTGGGTTGTGGAGGTCAGATAGGCAGTCGCTCCATGTAAAATACTGGTATACAGCTGCATCCGGTTGGACTGGAAGCTGACCCCGACATAGTTGGGAAAAGGCTAGGCAGATGATGATGAGCGTCAAATATCAATATGCTGCGGTTTAAGGATTTACCTTAGCTTCCTGAATAGTGGATGGATGATGCGGAGACTCCTTGTCAGCGACAAGTAATGTCCATAGAGGCAGCGGCGGCACCGACGTAAGTTCTGCGTAGTCTAACTGGACGTCCTCTGTTATCTGTATTTGTTTATAGCGTTAGATTGGTCAAATCTAAATGGATTAGACGTATGGAATATTGCTGTTAACAATTACAAACTATTGTCTTTAAATTAGAGGTCGAAAACCGATAAAAGGTGTCTGAAAATTGTGAACAGACTTTTAAATTTCTTGTTGACGTAGAATATGGGTTTCCATAGATATGGGTTCATGATCATTCCAGCAGCGCCCACGGCGCGGCGTTGTAATTAGCTGATATTGTGCGATCAGTACGACCACCAATCCATTAAAATCCCTGATTCAATGAACCGAATTTTCTCTTATAAACCAAACTTATAAAACAAGCCACTGTAAATAGATTATGTCTTCAACATATCCTATTTACAGTGGCTGTACTCACATCAAAATCTGCACAAAGAACATACAACATACAATATATTACAGTGTCTTCAGCGCGTGTATACAGGGTGACTGGAAATTAGTGGCGGAGCCGTTAAGGGGAGGTAGTCTAGGGTTTTTCCGACAGATATCACTATGAGACCTACCGTCCTTACTTAACCCTTTCCAAGATATTCCTACTTAAAGAGATAGTAATAAATCCTAAAAAAAAGTGATTTTGGCCTACTTTTTTTTGTTTTGCAACAAAGATATTCTAAATAAGTAATATTAATTGTAAAATTTCCGCTACTGTCATTATTTTATGCAAAAACTGCTAAACAAAAAGTAGGAATATCTTGGAAAGGGTTAAGTAAGGACGGTAGGTCTCATAGTGATATCTGTCGGAATAACCCTAGACTACCTCCCCTTAACGGCTCCGCCACTAATTTCCAGTCACCCTGTATAAAAGCTAAGTTACCTGTGCAACGCCATCTAACGGAGAAGCGGCGCCGGCGGCGAACGACACGGAGAGCGTGCGAGAGCGCGACCAGCCGCGCTGCAACACACGTGCATCATGCAACAGCGGCGAGACAAATAATCACAGGTGTACATTGAACAGTGGCGAAGGGTTTGTAACAAATTCTCTTCGTTTTAAAGGATTAACCAAAAGGGCATTGGACCAAAAACTTTTCGGGCTAAGTCCAAATGTAACGAGACCTATGCTACAGAATAGTCTATTAAATGAGAAGAAATTTTTACTCTGACGCCCATAACAAACATCTCATCACTCTCCTCGTGGTTTCAATACAAATCCAATAATAAGTTATTTTTTTAAATCAATCAATCGATTTATGCTAAAATAATGAATAATCATTTTTATTTAGGTATAACTTTTTACTGACATATATTTTTAAGAGTGACTTTGTAAAAACTACTCCATAGACTATTCAGTTACTTAGGTCTCTTTGGTGGTGGTCGTTTGGCACACTATTGCCCATTGTCTTTTATAAGACAAAAGAAATGATGACTGTATGAGATATGAAGTTATGGCTGGATAAGGGGTGATTACAGAGACGAGAAATAGAGATGTATGGGAGATGAAGACATTGCGCCGACCCCAAATAAATTGGGATGAGGGCAGGAGAATGGTGATGATGACCAGGATAAGTGGAACGAGGGAAGGAAGGCCTTTGCCCTGCAGTGGACAGCAAAGGCTTATAATAGGCGTTTGGCTTCTTTTTCCAAATATGGCAGTTACTGATGTCTTTCTGGTGGAATTTTCGCGTGGCCCTTCGCCACTGACAGTGAAATATTATGTCTTCAATCATGTGGGTTTTTGCTAAGGCGATTTCTTGTGGCAGATTAATCGCAAGTGTATGACTACGATGTCAACTTTCGATGTGGGGTTTATTCATGCGACTACCTGTGATTGCTTCACACTTCATATTATTTTAACTATTCAAACAAATGAGATTACGAGTTTATAGTGGAAATGGGACACATATTTTGTTACTACATAAGTTTCAATACAATTAAGTTCTAATATTTTCTAAGGCTTTCAAGTATATTATATATTTAATTTTATATATATAGATTGCTTAATATAATTAAGTGTTTAGTTTCAAAACACCAGACAAAACACACACTGGAAATAATAGTGGTGAAGTGATTTGTTTAATCACAGATTAGATTTCAAAAACAGTTTGTTAATATGATTAAAATTTCAACCCTTTTAAATATTTGTTAAGCAAGCGATACACCACATCGCAATATTACATCAAAACACAGCATGTTACAATATCAATTATTTAAGTATTACAAAAAAAAAAACAATTGAAAAAAAATTATATGTAAATAAATTATTAACATTTCGGGGGTATTAAGCTAATGTGAGCATTATTTTGTAAAACATACAGCACATATTCAAGTGAATATTAGTTCGTTCAGTGTATTTTATGCGCACACAATACATTGCAGCGTTTATTTTGTGTTACAATTATTATGCATAATATTCAGTGTTGGTTAGTTTGGCATGGCAACATTATGATGCCATTTTATTTACATTTTTTATTAAAGAATGCTACATTAAAATGAGTACAGACGAGCATAGACGATGGATTATATTTTAGAAGTAATAATAAAAGAACATACCTGTCTGGATAAGCTATCTTCGTCACCTTGAGAACTGCGTCCAGTGTAAGTTCCACCGATGCATCTGGTAATATCAAAATACAAAAATCAAATACATTTTGTTGTATTCTTGGTAAGTGTCCTTAAAAACTGGGCTCGACCCGGCACCCTAATGGCGTAACACACTTCCAATCACAATCTGAATAATTTTGAAGGATATTGCTAAACCATTGCTTCATATGTTCGAAAAAATTGTCTCCTCAACAACCTAAATAACGCAATGAATGTTGCTGAACTGTCAAAATGAAAGCCATTGCTACTGTTGAATGTGTTACGCAATTACCCTGCGGGTCATGGTAAACTAATGTGTCTAACTTCCTTCCATTAATTTACAAAATACTATTAGCCACGTTCGGTCACAGGACCCCAAAGCTTTTTTTTTACCCCGTTTTGGACCCTACAAAAAGCAGTATTTCTATTATCAAGATATAGTACCTGACTAAATGAGCAAGGATAGCTTTCACCCATCGTATTTTGCCGCTGTTCAGAAGCTCCATCAGTTGTTTGGGGTGGTATTGAGGAAGCACCGGGCAGGCCATTTGTGAAGCCTCGAATAAACCGTAGTCTGGCATGTAGTCCAACAGAGGCTGGTAAATAAAACAATATTCTTGGTTTTACTAATATTATAAAAGTTAAACTTTGCGAAGAAGATTATTACAAAATCGCGGCTGTAGGGGTTTAGATATTTGGAAAACAAATAAAAGATCTCCTGGATAAACACATAGGATACTTTTTATCCACCTACATGAAGTATTTATCTCTAGGATACCGGTGAAAACTCAGACAGAAGTTGTTGCTGAATAAAATTCATTCGAGGGTTGCCATCTCCAAAAAGTCTAAGTTTTCTTTTATCCACTATCGATGCAACGACGCGTCTTCAAAATAAATGATTACCTGAGGTTGATCCGGTTGTGTTTTGGTACGTCTTCTAGCGTCTCGTTCTAACAGTTGCAAATTGATTGAAGACACACGCTGTAGATGAGGCGCAGATATACGCAAGTCTGAGTCGCGAAGCGCACGAGACTCGCTTCCTTCTTCCAGTTCCTGTTTGATATGCAGATTGGTTTAGTATAAAATAGTTAAGCCTGTACATGAGTATTATATAGCCATTTCAATGGTAATAGAATTGAATGTAGTTGGGAAAGAATGAACTTGTAAGATTACTCAATAATAATAATCACCTTGTATTGTCTAACTGCAAGGCAAAGTCCTCCCTTTCCTTTTTACACTCAACTCGATCCTGAGTCAATATAGATCAATCCCTCATATAGGCGTCATAAACACAGATATAGATATACCTAGATAACGCAAGTATCACGAACTGTATAAAAATTAAGGGTGCCACTTTTTGACTACCTACTATGACGTCACAAGCTTGCGCTCTCTCGCTCACGCTCACCCAGCCAGCAGTACGCAGGACTGAGCGCGAAAGTGGCGGCTTATGATTTTCGATCGTAAACTGGTGCGATTTTTGGCACGCGAAGTAGGTGCTCTTGCGTTATCCAGGTGTATCTATATCTGTGGTCATAAAGCTATCCAAACGAGGCAATAATTCAAAATATCGTAAAATCGAACCTCACTTTTTGCACTATTACGTGAACTCACTCCTTCCATAAGCAGCTTTAGGTTCGTTGAGTTTTCTACAGGAAAACTAATTGATAGAGGTTGTATACCAACATGACAGCGTTTTAAGATTCGAGTGAAACTGTTTAGAGTCTGTCACCAAAAATCTATTCCATCAAGTAAAAAAAGTCGATGCGCGTTGTGTATTATATTAATTGTGTTGTTAATTTGTTCCATACAAATAGCCTCCTGATTTCAATACTAATCACACTGATAGTTTATTTTAATTCAAAACTGCCTGAACTACATACCTGTGTACCCATCAATCCAGACGCCGTCTGCGGATTCTCAGGCTTCCACTGCGAATACACGTGCATTTCCGAGTCCATTCCAACCACGAGTATACCGTCTCGAACCCAAGATATTTGCATTGGTAAAGGTGGTAGACCATCAGCGGTCTTCAACTCTATGCGCCGGAGTTGCATCCATCTGATCTCTTCGACAAATAGGGGCGCGGCTAGTGAAGACGCCTTGCGTAGGATTGGACGGTTGGCGTTTATTGATTCTTTCATTGCCTAAAAATGTTTGAAGTTTAGTTATTCTATTGGCAAAAATAGAATTGTTTATTTTGTTGTACTGGCTATGCTGGCTTTAATGAGTATGTTTTTGACTATAAAATTACGAAAACCTATCTTTTAGAACTACTTATACCTACTTGTTGACTGCTAACTAACGTACTGTGATTATCTAGCTAAGGACTAGAATAGGTATAGTCTTTGAAAATCACGAGCGCGCGTAATGTGACTTTTAAGTTATAGACATAAGGTTTAAATTGCAAAGACTGACGCGCACTCGTGAAATATAATGGAATAACTTTTATGAACTTTACTTAATAAACGGTCTACTGAGCAAAAGAAAAGAAAAAAGAAACAGAAACCATATTTTTTTTCCGTACTTCAGCACAAGAACAACATCTTGCAACGCTGTAACGACATTCTTGACTATTCATACGTTTCTGTAAAAGGTCTTAAGTACTTGAAATCAAAGATTTTAACTTTTGAAAAATTGACAGTACCCGGGCGATAATATGGCTTATCGAGAAAGAGACAGTCACACAACTTACACAGGTACAGCCTGATTCTTTATGAGGGCTCGGAACATGAGGCTAGTCGCTGCGCAGTAAAAAATTCACGTGTCAGCGGGGGGCGGGGGGGAGGGGGGCGCAGCGAGTGGCGCACTTCATAGCCACCATTAAGTTTGAATCCGGCTATATGTGTGATAGTGACGACGCTCTACTAAGCCGTACTTTTATAACACAACATAACATAACGGCTGAATACCCCGAAGGGTTAGGCAGAGGTGCACCTATAGTACACTATACAGGGTGTCCCTGGAAGTATGGATCAAATCGAATAGGGGCATGGGGAAGATCATTTCCAAACTTTTTAACCCTGAGAATGTCGGTGAATTTTTTTACGGTTCAGAAGTTATGACCAATTTTAATTTTTTCAAGCACTTCGCATAGTGCTCAAAGACAAATAATCAAAAAATACTATCAGGGCTATCTAAAAAAATTAAATTTATAGCCATGATAGTTTCTTTTAATGATTTTTTTAAAACGATTAGATTTCTCTTCTCTTTTTTTTTTGTTAGAACGTTTGGAAATGAACTTGGCCACGCCCCTATTCGATTTGATCCATACTTCCAGGGACACCCTGTATAGTAGTAGTACACTGTATAGTACATAGGGGAGCGAGCCTGTTGCCATCAACCGGGCACAAATCCAGACTCCGGGCTGCCACTGAGAAATCTCATATGAAAAAACCCAATAACACTTTACCCGACCCGGTAATCCAACCCAGGAGTTCATGCTCAGAAGTAGCGCTATAGTCCGCGCGGAACTAGTTGGCCACTGAGGTGGACACAGACGTCTCGGCGGCTGTTCGCAACGCACGTACTGAGCAATGCGCGCCCTCCACTCCCACCGCTCACGTACCTAAGGCGCGCCCAACTAGTTCCGCAAGGACTATAGCAACCACAAGACCAGAGCGACCACCGGGCAGCCTAAAAGTCGATATGTCATATAAAAGGCCGCGTACTTACCTTTAGATTAGCTTGTGCTAAATCGCTGGATACAGGGGTGAATAATAACACTCTTGAACCAACAGCAACTGTTAAAATGTGCGATCCATCTTCCTTCGACACCCAATCCAGTTGAACTAAATGTTTCTGTGTCAACGGACAAGTGTTGCCATTCTCCATAATACTCTTGCGTAGTGATTGAAGGGTGCTGAATGATGGGACTGCGAGTAAGCCGGCTGATTTGCCTGTGTCGCCCTCGCCGTTGCGATTGTTACGGCTTTCGTCCGATGATAGGGTCTGGAGTACCTAGAAGATTTAAACTAGAAATCGTGAAAAAAAAAATCAGCTCTTCCCTACATGTTGACGAGTTATGTGGAAAAATGCAAGGAACAGCTAATTTTTTTTTCGCGTTCTTAGGTTTAGTCCCATAGTAAAAGTTGTTCATAATGATGAGTACTATGACCCCTTAAAAGGATGCCCATGAATTTAATTTCACCCTGTAGAAACCAAGTGTTAGAATACGACGGTTTAGTATTCGAATCTTTTGACATCAATAGTGAAGAAGAGGTGACATACATTACAAGTTTACATACCTGATTCAACCTCTGCTTCTTCTGCATAAACGACGTATCATGTAGATATGACAAATCAATTTGCGTATCCGTACAAACACCGACCCTGGGTAGACTAACATTCCTCAAGGGTATCGTATCTTCTAGTAACCATTCGGCCCCCCCTGTACTTTCACATTCATACACACAGACACATAGGTTGACGAAACGAGCGTCGGAACTGTTTGTGGTTGTGCCGCCTTTAGGTCGAGTGAATGAGCGGCCGCATTTGTAGGCGCACGCGATGCGGCCGGAGTAGGCCGCGCTTATGTGGAGGGGTTGGCCTGTAGAAAATAATGTATTTGAATTCAAAATCTGAGAATATTTATCAAGCTTTGGGAAAACAAACTCAATGTTATACTAAACAAATTTCAAATTCCATTGCACACAAAATTTATTTAGGACTTTTATATTACAAACGGTCACTCAAAAACCAACTTAGACTCAATAACGCTACAGTAGATACTTGATTGAGTGGCAATACAAGTGTAAACTATCAAGATCTGAGTCTTACCTGGAATGTCTATCGCCGATTCTTGGTCTTTGTTCATCATTTCCCACTCTTTCCATGTGTAATCAAAGTCTTCGTCCTCCGTTTTCGTCACGTGACATTTCCAAAATCTGCAAAATCACATAATTATGTCATAGATAACATACACATGTCTTACGATATGGTCAGAAGAAATCTTGTAATGGTTCAAATAATTATGAAGATTACGAATAAACAACGTTAATTCAGATATGTGATTAAAATAACTGGCCAAGTGCGAGTTGGCCTCGCACAACACAAAGGGTTCCGTACCACAAGGCAAAAAACGACAAAAAAACACGATTCTGGTATGGTTCGTTTCTTCTTAAAAATTAAAGGGAGTCGCCTTTAATTTTTAACTTTATTTTATTTATTGCTGTAGCGGCAAATAGAAATACACACTAAAAATTTCAACTGTCTACCTATTACGGTTCATGAGATACAGCCCGCTGACAGACGGACGGACAGCGGAAGCTTAGTAATAGGGTCGCGTTGGCACCCTTTGGGAGGTTCGGAACCCCAAAAAGAATAGAATTGAACCTTTTCTTTGCTTTACCTTAACGTGCTGTCAGAACAAGCAGTAGCCATGATGTATGGTGCTAGACAAGCGGGGTAGATAGATGCAGAGCTCAGGTGACCAGCCGCAGGCGTCGCGTGGATTACATCCACACCGTCAGGCAGCGATAGTGGGCATTCACAGACCTGGAAAAAAAAAATACCACATAAATGTAGCTTAATAAATAGCAGGGCCCTATACCACAAATCTTAGCAATTACAATTTACAAATTCGTAAAGATTACAAATGCGTGTTCCACAAAACTCTGAGCCACATAATTTTAACGAAAAATTGTAGTGACAAGTTTACAATGTATGCATAGCCCTCATGCTTTGAGTTACGTTTTAAAAATTGGAAAGAATTTTAGATTGCAGATTGTAACTCACATTTGTAATTTCTGTGTTACGCACTTTTTTTTTTTAATAATTAATCATTTTGTAGACTTGTAAAGTTTTGTGGGCACAAAATGTGTCTCCAGGAATGAAAATTTTTTATCTTATAGAACATTCGTATAATGCGTGCCACGAAAGACTGCCATGAGACTTGACACACCACGTGGCTTGACTTGCGCAGTACACGATTTTAGGTCTCTTTAGCGGTATGAGGTCGGAGCGCGGGACGGGACCGGGCTTCATAGGGGCGGCGGGAAGAGCGCGGGAGGCGGGATCAAGTCTCATCTTTCGTGGCGCTAACTATACATCGGGTTTAGGTAGTTAGATAAGTATGTTTAGTAAATTGGTAAGTAGGTAATATGATAAGACTGGCCAGTGGTACGTTATTTTTCGTCACCAAAATCTTGTTGTATTGTAAAATGAACCCTTCTAAAATTTTGGAGTAATAAGATATCGTTTATATTGTGATGAGTGATGTGGCGGCATCTAGATCGCCACATGCGAACAACGCATCACATTGACGTCACCCAAAATCCTGCATCGCGCAACTTTCTCGTCTCATGTCCCGACAACTTTATCCGTGAACTCCTTTAAAACATACCTTCTTGGTAGATATAGAGATGTGAGAATGTGCGAGCGGTTGCGGCGGTGCGCGGTCATTGTCCATAGACACGGAGTTCTTGCGCGACTCGCCTTCGTCCTCTTGTACCAACGCGCTGTCAGGTACGTACATCATGCTGTTTGTGAGGTCATCTGAGAAAGAGAGCGAATATTTAGTGTGTCAATCGGGTTATATGACAAACTAGCTGACCCAGCAAACTTCGTACCGCCATCGAAATCAAAATGTATGAGAAAATGAATTATCTTTTTTTTCTCGTGAAATGTTCCCATGTTTTAATAGTTATTCTGCTATTCGGGACGGAGACAAATCCAAAAAATCAAACATCATAAAAATCGGTCCAGCCGTTCTTGAGTTATAAATTGTGTAACTAACCCGACCTTGTTTTATTTATATAGAAGATTAGAAAACATTATCCTCGTCCTCTACAAAAAATGCGTGTGAACTGCAAGTGGGATGTTGTCCTTAGTGAGTTTTTTTTTCTCTATTTTGTAACAACAGCTCTTGGTTACAAATACATAGATCGAATAGACAAGAATAGATCGACTGAACAATTTTACCACTATCAATCTTTTCGGAACGAAGTTCCTTAACGCGGTTTGCGGTAGTAGTTGACTGGTAGAAATTGTCCACGTAACGAAAAAGCGTTATAATTGTCACGGAACGAAAAAGCGTTATGCCCCCCTAAATGCGACTTTCTCTGTGTCTTTCAATTATATTCGAGCGGTTCTGCACTAAATCCGATCCGAATCCGAATTAAAGATCAGACTTCAATCCGAATTGGGAAAGTTCTAAATTCGGACGGGTAGAATTCGGATCTAGTGTGCAACCCCTCATACAAATAGGATTATGGTCACTTCGGACCGGCATTTCTCGAATTCGGATCGGATGTAGTGCAGAACCGCTGTAAGTATGCGGTCGGGGGAACTTCGTTTTTTTTTTTTTTGTGAGCAGCTTATTGCAAGGCTGACAGCAAAGATTTGTC
This sequence comes from Amphipoea oculea, assembly GCA_945859645.1. Classification (NCBI taxonomy): domain Eukaryota; kingdom Metazoa; phylum Arthropoda; class Insecta; order Lepidoptera; family Noctuidae; genus Amphipoea; species Amphipoea oculea. Next base: position 13,752,042 of record OX243876.1, read on the forward strand.
GTTTTCGTTTCTGTGTAAGTAATTCACTTGTCTTTCGTGTAATATACTGTTCTACAGCCCGTACGTATTCTGTAAAAACTCACCGTTAGGATCCGTCTGTGAAGACACAGTGAGTCTCCACATATGCACAGTGGATCCTCCATCAGTTCTCTCTAACACCACGATGTAGAATGGCTCGTTGAACGTCGCCGCTTTACGTAAGTCCACTATTGCTTCTAAGCCAGCTTCCGTTAAGGTGTTGACTTCGGAGTTTTCTAAGCCTGAGTCTGCATAATCGGGTTCCACTGAAGAGCGTTCACCTGAGAATTAAATATACACATTAATATTATTATAGTAACTTGATCCGGCGATGAATGCTAATCGCGTTTCGATAGTCTTCTCCGTCTGGATCAAGACTGTTATAATAATTTAAAAACGATTCGGCAGTTGCTACAACATTATCGGGGAGATCTAATGTCAGTCAAATAGATGTATTTCAGTTTTACATGCTTCAAGAACACCGTCACTCTCTCAGTTACTGGGCCCTAATTCACTACGACCACTCAATGCTAAAGAATTAACGTGGTTTCGAAGTAAGGAATTTACTTCGAAACCACATCAATTCCTTAGCTAATCCCGCCAATCTCGTGTTCACTTCGCGCGGTTTTGTTCATTATGTCATTGGGAATACGGCCTCTGAAAGTAATTTGACTGTTAAACAACGTTCCTGAGTTGTTTTAGTTTCGAAAGAAAGAAAGAAAGAAAGAAATCATTTATTTGCTGATAATGTAGGTATACATATAAGTTGGAATATTTGATAAGTGTCCCAATACATTTTACCTTACGGCATGCAACATATTAGGTTTGAATTGAATAGTACTATAGATACAGCTATCGATACGATTATTATTAGCCATAGTCAAATTTAATATGTAGTTACAGATCAGATTAACAAAAAAAAAAAAAAAAAAAAATTAATGTACATAAATAAATAAACGAAATAATAATAAAAATAATCAATGAATTAAATATAAATCTCTCGCAAATCATGTAATGAAGAATATATGTCGTAATGTGTAATGTTACAAAGCTTAATGTCAAAATAATCCAAAACATTAACGACAATCACAATTATTACTAGTTATAATCTTTACATATTCTGGTAATGTCAAAATCTGTTTGTCAAATTACAATACAGCAACAACCATTAAAAATAATAAATAAATAACAATGTCATTATTATAATCTGATCTTTCTTCAATATTTCCGTCTCATTGCTTACCAGTAATAAGTTGTTCCTGGAATACGTGCAGCAGTTGCGTGTTGTGCCAGTCGTGCGTCGCGTCGGCTATCGCGTGCAGCTGTATGATAGCGCCGGGCCGGGCTGTAGACTGCTGCGACACGATCTGTATGCGCTCGTGTAAGGGAATGCCTCCGCCTTCTTCTAAGGTTGACTCGGATGACATCGACATTGTGTCGTGCTGTTGGTCAAAAGTGGAGGTAGATAAAGTGAAGTAAAGCCTCCCGTACATTATGCGACCAGAGCCCTGATTCACAACCATACGACAGGCTATCGTATCGAAAACTTGACATTTTGATAACCTGATTTGACTTCCCCTCAACAGCAAATAGCTGTTGGAAGAATAGCGGGCGTCTATTTGATTTAAACTGACAACATTTTCGGGTTTTGGACTTGTGAACAGCGTTGAGAAGACTCCGACGATAACAATGATTAATGTTCGATACGATACGGAAGCATATCGAGTGTTTGTGAATAAGGGGGCTGACGTGACTTACGTGCCATGGCCTCGTGGCCTAGTCGCCAAATGAGCGGGAGGTCAAAGAAGTAATGTATAGTGTGCCTGTCACAAGAACAAAATTTTGAGGCACAACTATGTTAGCGCCAATTATAAAAGTACATTGTTGATTTCAAGTGTAATTTTGACAGAAATACGACCACGACAGTGGCTTTTAGAATTAATTTTGAAAAAATCGTTTGCAAAATCAACGCTATTAATGCGTCGACTACGCCTGAGGTATGCTCAGTTTTGTTTGTTTTTTTATCTTGGCAACCGCTTTCTAGACCGACCTAGCTTGCGGCTGCTTTAACCCACCCGATTTCCACCAAACCGTAGTAGAGGGAAGATTATTTATTTATTTATTTAAACTTTTCGCACAAAAAGGTACAAAGGCGGACTTAATGCCTTAGGCATTCTCTACCAGTCAACCAATGGTGGTGAAGAGATTAGATGGCAGGTGCTTTGGTTGAGAGGAACATTGATGAGATTCGTCTGGAACAACCATTTTGTTTCTTCTTCTTTTCGAATTGGTGAAACAACATGGGTCTAGTTAACTTTGGCCCAGTAGGTAGCCACGTTGGTCGTGGCTTCAATAGGTTTCTTTACATCCTAAAACGTAAAGGAGTACTGGGCACTGGACACTCCAACAAGCGACCGTTTTGTTTGCGTCTGTCCGCTTAGCTTCAATGCCACATGCTTACGAGATATGTTTCTCTTCTGCGCTTCGGTGGAAACTGCCATTAACCTGCTGTGTAGTGACTACCAACTATTTACCATTACATCTTTATGCCGTCTCTCCGATGTGGCTATTTCAGCCAATAGTGTGCGCGCATCTATCACAGCTTGGAAAACCCGTAGACTCTCGCCGTCACTCGCTACGAAACACGCTGACGGTGAATTTGATAGGTTGCCGAGGGTCGTACTGAAAACAGAGAAGCAAATGAAAAGTCGTCCAGGGGCCACTAAAGGACTGAAAATCTCTCACATGTTGCTAGTATGAAATGGAACTAAAGAATCATCAACACAATGTAATTATTCCGGTGCGAAAAAGGGATGATTTTGTTTGATAACATCTCCCAAACATCACAATCATATAATAAAGAGGAAGTCTGATTGAGCTGTCTGACGGTATTTATTTATAACTAGCTACGCCCCGCGGTTTCACCCGCATAAGTCTCGATCCCGTGGGAATATCGGGATAAAAAGTATCCTATGTCCTTTCCCGGGACTCAAACTATCTCTATACCAAAGGGGTTAGAAGATTTTTGTATGGAGGGTGGCCCTAAGGTCGGCCGCCATTTTGATTTTTTTTCAGAATCGCGGTGCACAACAAAAGTTCCTTATATATTTAGATAGAGGACGCTTATACAAACAAAAAATGTTACGTAACATAATATCCTAAAGCGTCAGGTTTCGGAGTTATTCACCAAAATATAAGTCGAAAACAACAAGGATTTTTTTGTTTTTTTGCCCTCCAGGTAAGGATATTGAACTATTGGGGTAATAGAAACGTTATGAAACCTTTATGGAGAAGAAACAAATGAAGAATAGACATTTTTTAAATAAATAATTAAAAACGGCTATTTATAGTTCGTTTTTTAATCCCAGTTTTTTTATCTGACATTTAAGTCTTTTGTGTTTTCGTTTTTTTTTAGTATAGAAGTTAACATTACACTTGTCAGATTAGTCTCTGGGATTAAAAATCGAACTATAAATTGCCGTGTTTAATTATTTATTTAAAAAAATGTCTATTCTTCATTTGTTTCTTCTCCATAAAGGTTTCATAACGTTTCTATTACCTCAATAGTTTAATATGCTTACCTAGAGGGAAAAAAAACAAAAAAATCCTTGTTGTTTTCGACTTATATTTCGGTGAATAACTCCGAAACCTGACGCTTTAGGATATTATGTTATATAACATTTTTTGTTTGTATAAGTGTCCTCTATCTAAATATATAACTTTTGTTGTGCACCGCGATTCTGAAAAAAAAATCAAAATGGCGGCTGATTTTAGGGCCAAAACCTTCAAACCCCTTTCACCTAAATCGGTTTAGCGGTTTAGGCGTGAAAAGGTAACATACAGACAGACAGGCAGACAGTTAGTTTCGAATTTATAATATTAGTATGGATTATATCAAGTAATTTAGAAGTATGGATGAAATACTTAAAACCTTAATGTCTGAAAGGATATTTACCTAGGCAGTAAAGTAGGCAGCCAGGCAACATTACTGAAGGCAGACAGATGGGGCGAGTTAACGCGCGCTAGTTCGGACACTCCGCCCGACTTGCCGAGCGGTCCCACGCACTCTACGCGCCACATTATCAGCTCTGAACACAGTCCGCCGGCTGCTGCATCGTCATCGTATTTGTGGTGGTCCCGTTCACTATCTGTTGAGAGATTGTGGATGAAATTATTTTTCTGAAGGAATAAAAAAATATTAAGCATTTTCAAAGTTACTGCTTTTGAGCTGAAATTTTGTACAGAGATTCTAGACCAGATACACTCTTCAACCAGTTTGTATTGATATACCCTTTCCGTAACACCCTGTATTATACAACGGCCCAACATGAATCATCGGGCAGTTGCCCGCCACACACAATACCTGTCTGGTCAGAGGATCTTCCCTTTTCTATAAAGGTTGAGTGAACTTTACACCCTGTTCCTCATACCTCTATACATACATTCAAAATGGAAAGATATCGGGAATCGTCAGGAGAACAGTATTTATTATATGCAAATATTTTTTTATGAATATAATCTTACCAGATATGTTATGATGGCTTGTAGTTAGTAGTAGAGGTAATACTGGATGGCATGTAATATCGTTTACTCTAAACCTATGGCCCGACGCTCTTGAAGCGTGGCCTATTGATAGCACCTGGAATTAAAACGCACAATTATTTTCTGCATAGTTTGATCGAAATCTTTAACTAAATATTTTTAAGAACCGAGAAAAGTAAGTTGCGAAATTCGAAGAAAATCAGTTAGAAATAGCGTCCGCGAGGCACATTCAAAATTAACGTAATCATTTTATGACAGTGTTAAATCAATATTAGTTTTAGTTGTGGTAAACATAATAGTTTTAGCTGTGGTAAACAATCGACTATCGAATAACCTACTTTCGACTTTTGTAATGCCAAATCTCTAAAATAAACATTCAGCATTTGTGTTCTTCTCTTCGAACAAAGTATATGATAGTTCAAGGTCAAAGACATGGCCTACCATGTCTTTGATCTTGAACTATCATATTTTTTTCAATTCTCAGAGTATATTTCGGTCTTCCTTCTCAGACTAGGCGGTTAGAAACATCTTTACTTATAAATCTAGATCATCTAGCTTCAAAATAATAATTTTATTTTTGATGTGTAAAAGTATTTATGAACCAATTTGAATTGAATTGAAACAGAAATAAATATAATTTATCATTCTATGTTTTATATAAGTAGGTAGCAATTTACTTCGTACCTGAGAAAATTTGGACTTATCATCGAAGGTCAACTGCCAGAGGTTCAAGGTTCCGTTAGTATGGTTGGTGACCATGGATATGACGGGCGCCGAGTCCAACACGTCACCCTCCTGGTTCTCTCCTAAATCTTCGGTAGCAACGCTCGTCTTACGTTGCATTTCATTGTTGTTCTCTTCTCGATTTCCTGAATAAAAGTATTAAAAGAGATTTAGCAATGATTTTTGGCTCAAAATTTGATTCGCGACTATAACAGGTTCGTGTTTATAGAATTATAATGATTAGAATCATTAATACATGTTTCTAAGTTAGATTTGTACCATAAGAACTTTTCCATAAGAGATTTGTTGTTATGGTACAAATCTAACTTAGAGAGATGTATTAACCTTTTAACCGCCAGACCATCCTAAAAAAAATGTGCCCCTAGCGCCAATCACGTATTTTCAAGGTCAACTATAGTGATGTGGACCAGTCCCTACAGCAAACAAGATTTGTAAGGTAAAATTACACGTTTTTACGAAAATCTAATGTTTTTTTTAATTCATTACCCTCATAACAATAATAAGATTAAAATTACCCACATCAAAAACCTATAACCATGTACATAGACACTAACAAAGCCAAGATAGAGTTTAGTTCATAATTCTACAAAATTCGGCTTTTGGAATCCCTATTGTTGCATTTATACAACTCCGGCGCTAACATTAGAGATAAAAAAGAGCGTAGATAGTGCGGGGACAAGTGAAATTATTTCCGGTTATCGATTTTATTACTCAAACTATGAATATGTTCAATTTGTGTATGACAAAGGGTAGTAGAAAGTTTTAAGTTTTCCTGTTTAAAAAAAAACATCAGTGAAATGCATCATAGCCAAAATTAAACAATATTTATTTCTGTTCATGGTCTTTTGAAAGATTGGGGAACTCAGCAGTGGATCCGTGGACCAATGTTCTTCAATGGATATCCTTTTGTTCCTGGTAAATAACATTGTTACCGCAAAGAACAAATAAATGTCTTTCGCGTCAACGTCACGCCAACCATGGGTTCTCGAATGTTCTCGTATTTCGACACGTCGAACGTAAAATTGGTAATACCTGTTAGTACACCTCACTATCTCAGCCACCAAACCATCATCGACGAAGTATTCGAAAAAGTCTAGTTCATTAGAATCTGTCGAAAGGTTTATTACTGATGAAAAACCAGCAAGAAAATCATTAAATGGTTGTATGATTGGCGACGTTTCTGCCGCAGTCCAATGGAATTCACTGTCACCGCTTTCCTAAAAAAACAAAGAAACAATATGTTGTGAGTTGGAAAAAATAAAAGGCATTGTATTTTTAGAATCATAAGAATAAATCAAATTTGTATACATACCACCTCTTCTTCTAACTCATTATCGGACACAAATTCTTCTACATCTTCCTCAAAACCTTCTAAAATCCTTATTAATTCCTCTGCACTCGACATTTTGCGATACAAACACAGCCACAATACCCATTGAAATAAATTAGATACCCACTAATTCATTAAATTTTTTAACAAATAAAACAGATGTACCCTCACTATTATCATTATGAGTTCGCTTATGACGTCACAAGCGGTTGCATATATACAACTCCGGCGCTGGACTCTTTTGATAATATTAAAGTGCTAGGGTTGTTACTAAAATACGATTTAGTAAAAACCGTCGCTACAATTGTAATATGAATCTACCTGAAATCATGTGAAGTTTTAGATGTCATAGTTACAAATAGAATCAAACAGCAACAAGCATTGAATTACTTTCTAATTCTGAATGGCTAACTTATTTGTATGTTATTTGAATAAACTAAAGTTGGCATTAATGAGCAATAAATAAACTTATGTGTTACATCACTACTGTTGTATTTATACAACTCTGGCGGTACAGAAATACAGAAATTGCTGCTACGTAAATAAAAATATGCTTGAAAATCACTTCGTAGACTTTAGTTGCGAATTTACAACTGTGGTGCCAGGGGCTCAAAAATAATAAGTTGCTTATATACAACTGCGGCGGTTAATAGGTTAATGATTCTAATTCTGTAAATACGTACCTGTTATAGTCGCGAATCAAATTTTGATCAAGATAAAACCTGACACTGATTTAAAAATTGCAAAAAACATAAGAAAAATTGAATTTCGCGGGCTACCACTGCGCATTCACCTTGATCTATAATTTTATAAACATAGTAATACAAAATAGGCAAGTACTTCCATGCTTGCAATAGCTCTATATTAGATCACATACATACACTAATAACATCAATAAACTAGAAAGTATCATCATACCATTTTCCTGATTTCCATGTTGTTCACCATCGCCTTGCGGCCACTCGGTCTCTTCTTTTTCTTCCTGTACACTCGCGAGCGGCGTTGTCACTGTTTCTGGCGGTTGTGGACCCACTGTAATACAACAAACATTAATCATCAACAAATATTATCTGTACACATGGAGGTTTCGGGTTTAGGACGTCTGTAGAACATCAAGCCATTCTGATTTAGAATATCTTTTTATAATGAGTAGTTTAAATACTTAGTACACACCAAACAGTACTACTATTCAACTACCTTCGTAGAAACAGCTAACATATTTGATTTTTCGATCTTAGTTCAGACACTTTATCATGATCGACGTCGTATTCAATTACAAAAGGAGGCATGAATAATCTTGCAACTAAGGTCTATTCAAACTTATGTTTCGAATTTATGTTATTTTATTTTGTTGCAGGAATGTTTTTACTCAATTCACGAGTTTTTTGTAAAATGTCCCTGTAAATTATTTCTCTTGATCTGGTATCAAAATACAGGCATAAGTAACTATTTAAGTTAATTAATATGTTGTATGTGTATGTAATTGTTAAATGTATTGTTTTATTCATAAATAATAATATGGTAAAAATGTTAGTATATGTATGGTGGTAATGGTATGGTGTGTAGTATATAGGTATATAATATAATAATTAAAATAACATTTAAATTTTTAAATTAATGCTAATGTAAATAATGTACTTAAATTGAAAATTTATGTAAACTGCATTTAATTGTAAATTGATTTTGCATACCGTCCAGACGGTGAGACATGTACCACTATGCAACGTTATGAACACCTTTGTAAACACCATGTTTCTGGCAAATAAATATTCTATTCTATATTCTATTTAAGTTAAACAAATATCAACTTTATTTTAGTGGTAATTAAGTTGACTTCAGAGCACTATTGAAAAAGTTATATAAATGTATGAAATTGTAGCGTAAACTGAACTTTATTGTGTAGTAATTAAAGTTATTAAAAAAAAACTCATATTTGTTTTAGTTTGGCAACTATATCGAGAACGCAGTTGAGTTATTTTGCTTTTTCCATTTTAATCCTCTTACTAATAAACGTATTATATCAGACTAGCTTCAGCCCGCGACTTCGTTCGCGTGAAACTTCTTGTTTCCCCCGAGCCACCCCGTCGTATCGCATCACCCGCCCGCGCTATCACTTTTTTACTTTTTGCTCGGCTCCTAAGGGTCATAGCGTGATGTTACATAGCCTATAGCCTTCCTCAAGAATTGGGCTATCAAATGCAAGAAGAATTTTTCAAATCCGACGGGTAGTTCCAGAGATTACCCCCTACATACAAACTTACAAACATACAAACTTACAAACTTTACCTCTTTATAATATTAGTATAGATGAATAGTTACACACCGATTTCTCTCTTTCAGTCGTCAGTAATTTGACTTTCGAAAGAAGAAGACAAAGCGTTGTGTAACTATACAGACGCTATACTACGTTTGTTAGTAAGGGGGTTGTTCTTTTAAATTTCTTTCCATTTCCAATTTCATAATTACACATTAAACTTACTAGGCATGACCGGCTTAGTCCTGTGCCTCACGTACAGCGGCTGCGCGGCCGCGTGGTACAGGGCGGCCGGCGTGCACATGGTGGTCGCGTCGCCCAGAGGGAACGCCGACGGTATCCGCGCTGAGAACGATACTTGTGCTTGTCGGATCGCGCCCGCTTGTAACTCGTCTAGCCATTCGCATACCCTGTAGGAAAGAACAAGTTTCTATAAAATGTCGAATCACACTTCCGAATGATTGCGGTGTGAGATTAACAACCCATCTGGCTCAAAAGGGGTCGAAAATAGATGCCTAAAAATAACAACGTTTATAAAAAGACGTTTTTGAGATCGTGCGAATTCACTGAACTTGAACAATGTCTAAAGATCAGCTTTGCGTCACTGCAGCTCACAATCATGGTCGTCAACTTTTGAATTGTTTTATGTGTTTTCGGATTAGTCAAAGTTCATCTTCCAGACCGAACTTACACCAATTCACCTTTAAATATTACGGTCTTTCTTAATTTTCATCTACTTTACTCACCATATAAGAAAGCTGCCATCAACAGGGTGTATAGAGAACAGTAGATCCGGACTCTGATGCCAGTCCCGCAGTAACGACTCTATCTTAGCGTCTAGCGAGTCGGGTAGGTGTGTACATGTGACGTCAGTGGCTATAGAGTTTATAGACGTCGTGTTTGATAGACTTGGGTGACTGTGGTTGCCGCTACCTAGATAATAAGATAAAGGTTAGAGGTTGTTCAATTCTTAGGCCCACTTGCACCACAAATCACTAAATGCATTCATCGTTAAACGTATTTATAACATCATTCTGTCACTGTCATCTTCAAACGATTGGCAGAAATAGAACGATGTTTTAAATTCGGCTAGCGCCGAATATTAGAGTTTTTTGGTGCAAGTGGGCCTTACTTTCAATCATAGTGGCATACATTTTCAAAGTCTGAAAATAAGCACATTCAATTATTATTAGTCAAAGAAATGAATCTATCAAGATTTGCTCGTGTGTATGTTACATAGAATATTGGAGGACAAGCGGTAAACCTTCTGTAATTAATCCGAGTCTAACATAGGCTGGCTGTGTTTCAATAGATGTGAATTACATTCCGAGGATTCATGCAGTGATTGACACTTCGTTAGATTGAGAGTTCACGCATATTCTTAATATATTAATTTAATTCATCATTTTTATTTTGTGGTGGAATTTATAGATGTCCGTAGAAGAGTCCGTGGCATCACAGCGGACCCTATCAGTATACCAGCGCTGCGGTATTTATTTATAAAAATAAATACCCTGCGGTATTTATTTTTTAAATATCGCAGCGTTATGCTGAGCTAAGGGCCTTTTTGGTTTCGCACGGGTCTTTTTTGTGGTTTCTTTATTTTTTTGGTAATTTTTAATAAAATTTTTAACGTAACTTTGTTGTATTAAATGCTCCTTTTTTACAAACAAAATATTTTTCTTTCTTCCAAATAGAGAACATTTAAGTGCCGCTTATGATCTATTCTATTGGAGGTATGTCTAATTTCATTTGCGATTGCAAGCTGAGCTGATTGTCAATTGTTTTTAAATACCACAATCTTCTGCTGATTGGATTCTGACATTTGCCACAGTCAGCTTCATGCGTTGCTCCGACAGAGGCGGTGGCGTACTGTTTGGGAGGAGGATTTACACTATTTAACATTATACATAGACATGTCAGATAGTACAAATACTCTCAAAACATACGCAGGGCGATGTAAAAGGCTCTTGGTTGCCTGTAGCCTGAATGCACGATCTCCACACTAGGTATTAGTATGTACTCCACACGAATAAAGCATGCAGCATGAATATTCAGTTACCTGGTTGTTCATCACTATTGCTGTTATCCTCGGATTGCATTTTAGTTAAATGATGACTTGGACGTCTATTTTCTATACGGCAGCGTGAAATAAAGTAAGCAATTAGGCTTATAAATAAGCGAGCTTTACCCAACTTTATACTTTAAAGCACAATATAATAAAAACTATAATGGTTTGATATAATTACTGAATAAGTAAATTATACTGATACAACACTTTCTAGATGACAATTAAATGGTTGTACAGACGAAAGTACACTTTACATAGATTACAATAAGGCACTAAATTACTTTTTCTTTAATTTGCACATTGATTCAAGTACCTAAGCTGTTACGCAACTTATGGAAGCATCTTTAACAAAGGTTGTAATTTTGATCAATATAGTTTTGTTACATCAAAGCCAACTGAAATATCTGTGGAACATTCATTGAACTGCTTTGAAAGAGTGTAACAAAACATTTGTAGAGTAATAAGACTATTTTCCCTTCAGGGAAATATGTGCCTTATGTTGTCATAAACACAATCTTTATTTGATTATGCTCCGCAAATAAGGTTAAATTAATTTGTTCTGATAATAATTTACCTGTCCACATAATATTTCTGAAGATTAATCTACCAAGTTTTACATTAATTGATTTGGCAAGTATATAAAAAAAAAAACACTCACTTTCATGCTCTCCATCGGGATGTGCGGTGTGATCCGAACCTGATCCACCCTCGTCTGTTTCTTCTTTATCTAAAATCTAAAAAAAGATAATACAATATAAAATTATTATTTATCGAATTTGAGATTTATTCCTGAAAAGAGAAATCTTAAAAACTAAACCCTTCTAGCCGACTTATACAAAACAAGTTTTATTAGTGCCAGGTTTAAACCATCGAGTCATTTATGAAATTCGAACTCTATTCCGACGGAGTTAAAGTTCTAATTACATAAATGGACTTCAAAGCCGAATCTGAGTTGTCAATTTGTATTAATAATTTTACATTGCTATGAAAAAAATTCAAAATACAATAATTGACTCGATGGTTTGGAGCTCTGAGATGTCTGGAGTCTAGGTAGAGGCTTGGACAGTAAACTATGAAGAGTTGTAACTAATATGTCACATATTAGTAATTATATTACTGCTGTAGTCACACATATTATATGTGTGACTCCAGCATGAATATAAATTTAATCCTTAAATAGTATAAAACAGAGTCGCCGAAATATCTGTACGCGCATAACTTTCGAATGTCTGCCCCAATTTTCATAATCATTTTTTTGTTGTGTTCGGTATTGCCAGGACAAGGTTTGTGTGAAAGAAAATTTCGAAAATACGAAAAAAAATTGCATCGGTGCGAAGCTGGGGCGGGCCACTAGTATTAGAATAAAGTGAAACTATTTGATTTTTTAAATGTTGTTTGTTGCGCTTTCACGCTAAAGCGGTTGAACGGATTTGGATGAAATTTGGCACATGGGTAGACCATGACCTGGATTAGGACATAAGATACTTTTTTCCCGATATTCCCACGGAATCAAGACTAAAGCGGGTGAAACCACGGGCGCAGCTAGAATTTAAAACGAGTAATATTTAATTTAGCACCCCAATATAGATTTTTAAAAACATAATTACTTTTTTAGTAAGATCATGCAGTATAGCTTCAGCCTGGCTCGTGAAGTGCATCTCCTTGTTGTGAAGCCAGTGCAGGATGAAGCGGCCCCCTCCCGCCAATGAGGGCACCAGAGGAATATCCGTCTCGGCGTTTATTGAAGCTGCCAGGTGGAAGTGAAGACCTGTAGGATATTTGAATTAGTATGAGACACTTATCTATACATAATATTATAAAAAAGTCGCCAATCGTGTCTGTTTGTGTGACCTCGTTGTTCTTCTACACTGCGCAACGGGTTTTGATTTATTTATTCGTAGGTTTTGATGCGGTTTTCACCATAATTTAGAGACTATTCCGGAACACACACTAATATTAACCTTACATATAGAAATCTCAATATTTTGTCAAATCTTTAAAACCGAAGTGCGAAGCTTCGGTTCGCTTCGTAGTAAAACATAATATCAACCTTATATTTCCCAAAGGGGTCACCAGACCAGAAGTGCATAGTACACCAACATTTTGCCCGTCTCGTGTGAAGGGGCACAAGGCCTCTTCCAATAGTCCACTTTATACTTAAAGTGTGCTCGACATGCCCCCAATCTAACTGCACATTGAGGAATGCAATAAAAAAAAATCTTGAGACTTTATCTTTTAAGTTTCACTCGTGTGCAAATAGTTCCATAATATATTTGCAGTATTTGAGATGCGGATAACGTCGTGAGCTACACATAATTATGTTTTCTCATTACTTGTTTATTACGAACTTTGAGTAACTGATTGTTTTCCTGAATTAAATAAATAAATAAATACACTCAGCGGTAGTAAAGACCAGATTCCTAAACGCGTTTTTCTGATCAAACTCAAACTATACTATGTAATTTTTTCATGACAATAAGTGCCAAGTAACTTTCTAGTTGGTTTAGGGCGAAAGCGCTAGGGTGGGCTACCCTAAACTTCATTTACTGCAAAATACTTTTTTGATCCTTTTTTGTAATTTGCAGAACAGCATCAGTTGGTTATTGATCAAAATATGATTCGCGTCCGTAAGTTAATAAACCAATAAGATTTTCATCATAATATGATAGGATCACGATGGTATGGCGTAGTAAACTCAGTGTTATTAAGAACATTATATGACCCATAAAATTGTTATTGCCAATAAAAATGAAGTTTCTCTTTCATGCAGTCGATAAACGACTTTACTATATAGTCTTCATGCATATTATATTTATGACATCTAGTGCTAGAATGAGCTGTAAAAAGGTTCTATTATAAAAAATATTTGAAAGCAAAACTGAAAAATTAAAAAGAGCATAAATGGAGTTCCAAGCTATACATGCCGTTTCTTTCACTTGTAGAGACAGAAATACTTTTTTTTAATGTAAGGGATAAGAGTAAAAACGTGCAGTATATTTACCTCCAGTATAAGAAGTAGCATGATAAGGATTGTGAAAGTCGTGGGCGCTGTACGTAGAAGGTAACGTGGGAATGGGCGCGCCGGGCTGCTTGGACGACTGGGCCGTCCGTCTGATGTGGAAACATGTCCTGGAACAATCAAATATCAATGCAAGACACGACGATTTACACTGACATAAAAATCCGCTTCTTGCTTTTAAATGCTCGGGTTCTAAATATTGTTGTAATAGAACACGAATCAGGAAACAAAACTAGTTCGTAAAAGTAGGGTTGATTTCAGGTGCAATGATTTCAGTTATGATGAAAAGGATTCATCAGAACTCTGAAATCATTGGAGACAACAAACATAGAAATGTAAAAAACGAGAAGTGGCCAGGGGGCGTGTCTGTGTCCACGCCTCATGAACAAAATGTGCATGTACTAGGTAAATGGCAGTCTGCGCGAACTAGTGCTCTTTCGACCGTGATCGTGACAAAATATAAGAATGTCGTGTTGTTCAGTGGTTTCATGTAAAAACCGAAGCCAACACCAAAACTTTGTAAACCATGGAATCACTTACTATATGAACATTAAAGACAAATATTTGTCTTTAAATGGTTTTAAATGAAAGATAATGGTATTAGGGATACATTAGTTAGTTGTAATATACGCACATGCAACTGTCTGGTCATCAATAAGCATCAATCATCAATTTAAGAAGGCCAAAATGTTATCATTAATAGTGACCGGACATTCCTGAAATACTAGTTCTTTTTATTTTCAATCCCTACAGATTCTATTGTATATTTTAAACTGTTCCCAGGCATCTGTAAAATTATGCTTATATTGCGTGTTGCGCTGAAATTGTTCAAGCGAGTCGATCATAAATGGCTACTCGTGAATCATAAAGGAAAGTTTACAGTCAAGGCTGTTGAGAATGTTGAGATAATATGTGACGACATTCATTGCTTTTTTGTTGATATTGGCACGAGGAATGGAATCATAGGATTTCGTGGAATTGATAAGACCTTTTTCTTTCTTTATGAATATGTTGTCTAACGTTGATTTGTCCTCTATCGTGTATTTTAGACACAATTATAGCGGTTGTTTTCATATTGTCACATGCACAAATAGGAAACAACCGCTATGATTCTTATTTTTCTATCCAGGAATCGAGTTTAGCCGAATCCCACTTGTCCAAATGGGTGCGGACTCGTAGTCAGAGTCACATCAGATTGTCACACCAGTGTGACTACATGATGGATATCGCTAGATGTGCCAATGCGACGCTACAACTATTTAATAATACACACAACCACTAACAAGAACACAAGTATGTCTTTAAAATTTCTTTGTCCTTGTTTCTTTAGTAGTTTTTTTTTAATTATACGGACTTATTTAGACATTGGTATAGGGCTCGTAAAGGGTTCAGCCATGGGAAGTTAGTTCATCGTAGTATTTGATCAGCAGGTCCTTGTGTAATTTCGTCAGCATCATAAGCTTCACGCGCTGTATGAAGCGGTGCGTGACGCTGCCTACGCGGCGAGGAGCGCGAGTGTGACGTCATGCAGCGGGACCCACTCGTCCTCAATGTATGTACAGTACCCGGCGATAAATATTGCACATCGATCTTTGGAAAGAGACAATCGGCTAATTTCGGCTTCGTAGAGCGTTATCTCTGTCGCGCGAAATACAAACAGTCCGGTATCTATTTGGAGCTGTTAAAACAATTATGATTTGCTTCTTTTGATAATTCTTTTTATTCTTTGTATAAAATACACCAATTTTTCTATAAATGATTGCTTTAGGTTGGGGTAAAATAAAAAGGTTCCCCTATTTTTCCTAAAGATGCCATAGTACAACTTTAAATTATTTAAATTTGGGGGTGTTAACAACTCCAGGTATATATTTTGAACTGGACGCGACCGCACTCTATCGCACTTGAACAACGACTGACAAAACGTCAGTTAACGTCACATAGGTAGTGTGCGACAGAGATAACGCACTACGAAGCCGAAATTAGCCGATTGTTTCTTTCCAAAGGTCGATGTGCAATATTTATCGCCGGGTACTGTACGGAGTTCCGAGGGGTAGGACGGGGGTTTAGGAAGTTAGTTTGTAGTATCAGTCGTTCATGTATCCTGGAGATTTTTGACACCTACTTCATATGCTTCAAGCGCTGCATGAACCGGTGCTTGTGACGGTGCGTGGCGCGCTGTCTCCGCGGCGGCGAGCGCGAGTGTGACGTCACGCAGCCGCCCCCCCACTCGTCCTCGGGCAGTAATGTCTCCGCCCACACGCGGCAGATGTTGTCCACACATGACGTCACTAGCACGTTGCCGACACTGCCCCTGGAGAATGAAGTAATTTTTTTGTAAGCTCTTTAATTATCTATGTAATATAACGCTTTTTTTCTCCAAAGTGGCAGAAAGGTACTTAAATCCTATGTAATAATTGGCTCGCTGTTTGTTCATTTTACAGTAGCAACCCGGAGAGTCCTGGCTGCTACTGTAACATTCCTGATAAGAAAACCCAATAATGCTTTGCTCGGCCAGGGAATCGAACCAAGGACCTCACATCAGCAGTCGCACCTGCAACCACTAGACCGACAAGGCAGTGTTTTCGTTCATAATTTTTCAAGTAAATAAATGCGCAAAAGGCTATTTTTATGTGATCACAAATTATCTATTAAATTAATCATTTGTGTTGCTTTTTCAGTATTAAAAAATTGATAGAGGAATAAAGCATAACTTACTTGGGCATGTACTTGCTAGTCTTCCGCCATGACAGATGTGTGACAGCTCGAGGATGAGCTACGTATATGAATGTGTAGTTCAGCTCGGGCGGAGAGTGATCATTATGTGCCTGCGCAAGCACTGAAACAAGGAAATAATCGCATTTCTAGTTCATTCTGTAGTAATGCTAATGAAGAAGGGGCCCGTGGCTAAATAATAACAGTCGCACGGGTCGATCTTCAAGGTTAAGCAACGCTTGCCGAGGTTTTTCCGTGGATGGGTGATCATCCATAACATACAGAAACTAATCCGTGCCTCGGATAGCACGCTAAGCAGTTGTTCCTGGCTGTCATTTGTAGATCTTTGTCTTTACGGGTAGTCAGAAGCCCGAAAGTCTGCCAACTAGTCTTGCCAAGGGGTATCGTGTAAATCGTGTTACCCAGTAAGTAATTGGGGAGGTCAGATAGGCAGTCGCTTTATGTTAAATACTGGTATCCAGTTACATCCGGTTAGACTGGAAGCCGACCCCAAAATAGTTGGGAAAAGGTTAGGCAGATTGATTTTTCTCTAATAGGTACTTACTGGACGAAGATATACTACACAAGTTTCGTATTGTTTGTCTGTGATTTTGCATCAAAGCTTATCGGTGGCGGAAGGTGCGGGTGAAGGGGGTGCGGCGAATGTAAAAGTATCTTCCGGGCCCCCGACTCATTGTACTAGAAGGAACAGTGGGGTTTTAGTCGGTAGGAGTCCGACATAACCCTCCGTACTTCCCAGACGGAGGGTATCCACGAGGATATCCCCACGGAAAAAAAAACACGCCATTGTTATCTTTTTTCGGGGTGTGTCCATAATGCAAACAAACATATTGTTTGCCTGTATATTATACTTAACTCAGATAAAAGAACATCGGAATAACAATTTCCTAGCTCAACCGTGTTTGGCGTGTCAAATTTCACTACAAAAATAACAAATGCATAATGTATTGTTCGTTTTGTAATAGAAAATGATGTCACTGACGTTTTCCTGCCGAAGATTGCTTCAACAATTATCGCGTCATTTCAATGTCATTCTATGAAATTACTACGAGTAGGTAGGTAATTGAGTATTAACTGGTTTTACAAATTAGGCGACATACCAACCATTATACTATTAGTGGAATTTGACACTGGTTGTTTTATGTTTGCCATCTTTAGGGGTTCAATTTGATGTGATATCTGCATTTATTTGATTTTGATTTAGAAAATATACAGGATGGCAGGGGCATCAATGCGCAAACTGTAACCATGAATTCAGTGGCGTGCATTGGTTTTCAGAATAGGTAGGCATTAGGCCGAGTCTTGTCTAGATAAACGCGGTCACAAATCAGAAAAAAAATGTGAGGTCAAAAGTGTGGTTATTTCAGTAGTGCCTACTTAAGGGTGATAAATTGCGAAGGTCAAACATCATGGTATTACGCGTGAGACGTACGTATTTTTGATTTTGTGGTATTAACTTGAACGAGTAAAGACCAATGACAATGTGCGAATAGTAAGGGAGCCGAGTAGGCCGTCCGGCGACTGCCTACTGCCGCGGGTGTTTGTATGAAGATTTTGTTTTTGTTAGGTATGATAATTTAGTAAGTTTTTTAATTGTGGGGCACACACACTAAAATGTAATTGACAGGCTTATGTTGATATATCGAGGTAGGCACTGCTTATATGCCTTTAGGCAATGCACGCCACTGTGAATTCAGCACATGATTCTAATAACCGAAGTCAAAGTCAAAGTCAAAGTCAAAGCATTTATTTCAAATAGGCACATAAAAGGCACTTTTGAACGTCAAAAATTATCTTAAAATCGAATTGATTCTAGTCGCCCATTCCAAAAGGTAGTTTTCGTATGGAGAAGAACGGGCAAGAAACTCCACCGTTACTCTTTTAAAATGTTTAGGTACAATATTTTGCATGGGTACATTAATTATATAATAACATGTGAGGACGATGCACCTACAATAAAATTACTATACCATAATAGGTAAAAGAATTAAAAACGAAACCATGACATATAAATTAATTATCTGATAGATACATGGTGCTCACATATTTACAAACATGGTACAAGCAAAACGATTTTAATTAAAAAACAAAATACAAGTAATAAGTCAGGGTGTGAGTAATAAATGTAAAAAAAAAGAATAAAAAAATTTACAATTAAATTAGCAACCAGTTTGATTTTGTCTAGACTCTAGATTGTCCTATGGAGCAGGACCAGCATGTTTCCAAGCGTTCTTATCTTGGATATAATCTTCTAATTTATAGTATGCTTGTTTACAAAGTGTACGTTTAATGTGAGTTTTAAATTTTCTTTCATTTAATTGCAATATATCACAAGGTATTTTATTGTAACATTTAACACAGTACCCCATAAAAGATGTATGTACTTTGGCTAATCTGAAAAATGGTTGATGTATTTTATCTTTATTTCTTGTATTAAAGTTATGTCTATCGCTTATTTTGTTAAAAAGATGTAGATTTTTTCTTACATACATAATATTTTCATAAATGAATTGGCAAGGTACCGTCATAATATTAATCCTTTTAAATAGTTCCCTGAGAGATTCGCGGCGACGTAGATTATAAATGGCTCTGACAGCTCTCTTTTGCAAAATAAAGATGGATTCAATGTCAGCAGCTCGACCCCATAGTAAAATGCCGTACGACATAATGCTGTGAAAGTAGCTAAAATAGACTAAACGCGCGGTTTCTACATCTGTTAACTGTCGTATCTTCCTAACAGCATAAGCGGCAGAGCTAAGCCGCCCCGCAAGAGATGTTATGTGAGGTCCCCATTGTAATTTTTCGTCTAGCGTGATTCCCAGGAAAACCGTTTGATCAACAAATTCTAGTTTTTCTCCATTCAGTATGATGTCACATTCGCTACTTCTAACATTTGGTAATTTAAATCTAATGCATTTGGTTTTCTTTTCATTTAGTACCAAATTATTTACCGTAAACCAATCTTGGACCTGAAGAATAGAGTTATTCACGTCGTCAAGATTTTGTGCCCGTCTGTCTATCTTAAAGATCAATGATGTGTCATCTGCAAATAACACCATCTTCGGTTGATTTTGAAGTAAACTTTCAACGTTTCGTGGTCCTGAATCCGTGATAACAGGATGCGCGTCGTTGTCCCTGCCACCGTGTATGAAATATTGCAGACATGATAATCTTATTTATCTTTTATTTTGAGTATTTCGACTATAAAACACCAGCTGCGCCCCGCGGTTTTACCCGCATAAGTGTCGATCCCGTGGGAATATCGGGATAAAAAGTATCCTATGTCCTTTCCCGGGACTCAAACTATCTCTATACCAAATTTCATCTAAATCAGTTCAGCGGTTTAGGCGTGAAAAGGTAACATACAGACAGACAGACAGAGTTACTTTCGAATTTATAATATTATAGTATACAGTATGGAAGTATGGATTTCAGACATGAAAATATTATTTAATTTATCTTTTATTTTGCGTATCATCATCATCATCTGCCTAGGCTGTTCCCAACTATGTTGGGGTCGGCTTCCAGTCTAACTAGATGCATCTGAATACCTACCAGTATTTGGCATGGAGCGTATTTTTCCGTAGTTTTTTGCGTTAAGAAAATACTTAAACGCATCATGACATTCATAACCCATTTTATCTCGAGATGGTTACGGCTAGAAGATTAGCCACCGCACTTACTACTTTTATTGGGAGGGATATTCCCTTATCAAGTAGGTTTCTTACAAAAGCATCTACTTTTACAAAGACGCGAAAACCGGATTTTGCTTCTTATCAGCCCAAACATTTTGGAGTTCACCTTTCATTGTATCCAAATATCATTTTAGTCATAAAAATATTAGCATAGATAAGCACTTATTATTTAATGAGAGCAAGTTACAATTCGATATCATCTTCGATATGAATTAATTAAAGGTTCAATACCGCACCTGTTTAAATGTCACGTACCTACGGCAGTACCTGGCCTAACCTGGCCATCTCTCGTCTCTGTCACTTACACATGTGTGACAGTTTCATTCTAAAGCTCTCTCACACTGAAGGGAATCCCGCACGGGACGCGACAGCGCGCGTCCTTTGTTTTAATGCTTAGGAAGTCACGCGACTATTAGCGCCAGTTGAACACCTCCGTACCAACCGATCGATTCTGCTGAGCTGTCATTCCACCCGATGCTAGGGATCGACACTATGGGCAGCTCACTTCACCTAAGTTTTCACGGTGAGGTTTTAACAGAGTAGATCAGCAGTTTGCTGTCGCAATCGCCGCAAGGGAACTTAATGCCGCAACCCGCGCGGCATTCGCTACAGTTTGGTCATAGCTCAAAGCTGGATGTGTTATGTTAACGGCAAAAACTGTTTACGATTCATTTTATTACCTTTGTTCTGGTACCAGATCTTGACGAGTCGGTCGTTGATCCCAGATGTGGCGAACAGGACGCCGTCCGGTGAGAACGCGAGGTGATGCGCCGGAGTCGCCGTGTGACATTGCCACACGCATATCCACCCCTAGAACATGGAGAAATTGGATAGAGATTATTCTTGAGATTTTCAAATAACTTTTACGAAACGTCGTTTATTTTCGTTTAACAATAGTTTGTTGTAACTTGTGAACATCTCGACGTTAACTTCGATATTAAACTGCCTAATACATATTTTAACTTCTCAAGACTTAACTTATTTCTAAAATGACTGCGGACTTGAAACCTGGACTTTATTCGTGCCCGAAATAATACTCCCGTAAAACAGAAATTGGTCGTAATAAATCACTATCTCATGAAATGTTTTATTGTACATTCAGTTATAGCAATTAACTGACCCACCTTTGCATAAATGGATGAGATTTTTTAGAATACGAATCAATAGAATTTAATCATTCTTTTATATTTTATTTATATGATCTAAGTGAATTAAACCAACCACAACCTGAAAGTGACCTGCAGATTGCACAAAACGTAAGAAAATTTTAATTTCCCGGGTTACCCAGACGATTTCGCCTTAAGATAGTACCTACTTAAGTGAAATAAGAAACTTAGAAGATCAGAATTCTAGTTGCGTCTTCATGCATCACGTAATAGCTATAGAAATATTGCGGTCACCGAAATGAGAGCATTTAAGTGGAACACAAACAAGTACAGACTTACTTAGCGAAGTTTAACATTCAGCACGAGTCTAGAAAACTCGTCTATAAATGATTATCTCCTAGTATAATTTCCGTAACGATTTCCGTCAAATTAATGTGCTAGGTACAGACGCCAGCACATCAACCTACCCGAAACTGTCAGATTTTCCGAATCAACTTTGAACCTTATGGTTTGGTGATAAAGTTGAAAATCTATTAAAGAAATTTGACAGATTGTAGTAGGTTGATGTGCTGGCGTCTGTACCTAGTTAAAACGTTTAAGTCTTAGGTGGGTGGGTACGTGGGAAGCCTATTTCAATTATAAACCACTCCACTATAAAACTGTAGTTAGTGAATCTAATTGATCATTGTATTCATACTAAATATAGTTGTTACAGACCATAATAGATAAACAAAACAAAGATAACGGCGGACGGTGAAGTATATTGTTGTATGTTTTATCTTATCAGAGCATATCAGAATCTGCATTGTACTCACGGGCTCGTCTTCCTCGGCCTGCTTAGGTTTGTCATCCTTGTCACCACCTATCTGGAATGTCACTCCTGAACTCGCTGGAAATAAGAGAAGGATTTTTTACGCGGGTTTTTTGAATAAAGAAGTGCCTAAATACTACGTAGAAGTGCCTTCATGAATGACGCACTAGCGTCCTTCCGCTCACCGTTTGACAGTACTTAAACCGCGCTAACTTTGCCGACTGGCTAATTTTATTACGACATAGCATCTACCCACGACTTATCCGCGTGAAATTTATTGTTTTAACATAAAATATATCCTATGACACTCGGCAATACCGTATCTTCTTATTAGTGAAAGAATTTTCGGAAGGGCATCAGTAATTCTAAAGATTACGCCCTACATAAAAACTCGCAAATGTTATCTCTTTATAATAATAGTATAGATGATAGAAGAAAATTATTGGGACATGGCTAATTGATACCTTATATCTATAGGGGTAGGTAGGTAGAATCATAGAACATAACATGCAGGTTCCCTTGATACTCTTTTTGATTTGCTTTTCATAGTAATATCATCAGAGTTAAATCACAACACATAGTGTGTGATTTGATTCATACCTACAAAGATTATGGGTATCGAATCCGTGACTGCAGAGTACAAAAAAAAAACAACCTGAAACAAAATACTGACACGCCCCTGCACTCTAGTATAAATTAATCGATACTACTAAACACGTCTAGTTCTAGTTCCTTAACATTGTTATAAATTAGTTTCACTTCCGCCACGATCAAAGTGAATTATAGCGTGGTTAATTTCGCTGCCTTAAAATCGTTACTTTGCCGCATTAACAACATTCAAAATTGTAATGTAAGTAGGTGCAGTTACTTGGCGCCAGAAACAATTCGAGATCGTCTCAAATCACGATATCTGATTTCCAGATAAATATGTACATGGACAATGATAATAATACCACTTGAAACAAGAGTTTTAGCGTTTCGCTTAGATAAACTGGAAGAAAACAATATCTTACGTTGGCTGTCATCTTGATAGAGCGACGCTTGGTGCCATAATTGCAGTATCTTGCCGCCTGTTAGCAGCCGGGTGCCCTCGAGATTCCATGACAGCGCAGTGATCGGCCCATCCGCAACCAACTTGCCGGTTTGCACCCACCGGTACTCCAAGCCCTGAACAGTCACATGTCACATTGACTTGAAAAATGAATCCGAGTGCGAAGACACTAGACAGTCTTATATGACAGAAATTGACCATTTGCGTTCATATTACAGTCAATTGGCGCTGCGCCATCAGCAATCGTCGAAGTTCAGAGACCTATTACGTAATAAACATCAGAAAATCTCCTATTTCATTCGACAAATGTCCGAATTCAGATCTGAATGACGTAATTCTAAGCGCCATTAAATTCGACTGCGGACAATACATCGCTAGCATAAAGAGTAATAATTTAAAGAATCTCTTTTATGTTTGCATTTTGCGAGGCACGACAAATATTGATGTTACATATAAAATTTCTGTAAATATTAATGAGTTTGTAATTGAAATGCGTCCAAATGGCCTTGGCAGCAGCCTCGTAACCTTTACAAGTACCCCAAAAAAAGGCGAATTTTAGGCTGTAGACTTTCAAAAGACTTTGATAGTCCCTACCTAGGCATATTGTAATAAATAAATATAAAAGGATAATTAGCCTCAGGAAGATTACTATTTACTGGACTGGTGATAATTAAACAACATCAATTAAAATGTCACATGAACTCATTGTCAGTACCTAGACATTGCTAGTATAAACAATGATAGTAAAGTACATAGCAGAATTTATGTTTTTATCTAGTCATTCTTTCTACCGTTCATCTGGCAGTGAGATAAGACATATCAGTATTAAAAATATTTGTTAATTGTTAATTAACTAATTGCTTGAGTGCATTGTGTCATAGTTTCAACACTTTTTTAACCAACTTAAAAAAAGGAGGAGGTTCTCAATTTGGATGTGTACTTATACTTATTTTTTGTTCCAGTTAATAAGAATTTCTGCTTTATTTGCACTCAATTTTGTATTAATAGTTTTATTTAGATTAGGATATTATATTTTTATTTTAACAAGTAAATTTTGTATCATATCAAACCTGTTGTTTTAATTGTTATTGTTGTAAATTTCTGTTGTGATAACAGTGCATGCTACATGCTACTATAATCCCTCTTAATCTTGCAATCTTTTAAATACTTATATCAATCAATTTTACAGTAACATTATCAGGATTTTTGGAGGAAATTCATGTTGCTTCCACAAATAGTGATTCTTGAATGTTGGACACACCTTGGGTTGAGGAGTCAGTCCCGCTACTAAATTGCTGACTGGCTAATAACTTTACTATGCCATTGGCTATTATTATTTAGTTTGTGCGGATACAAGAGAAGATGTTTTACATATAAAATAAATATTATAATCATTAAATCTTTCATCACATTAAAATACTCTTAATAAAACCAGTACTAGATATTTTACTTGAGGTAACTAAACAATTACTTACATGAGTGGTAGCAGCTGTATGTATAAGCGGTGTTGGTTCAAATATGCAAACTTCGGCCCCATAAGATGCAGCGATCTTCCCTGTATCAGTGCTGCAGTCTAAAGAGCCAATGCGGACGTAACCATGGATCGCTCCCGGAATTATCTGTACTCTTTCGAAGTTGGAGGCCAAGATCACTATGTTACATCCTGCTGCATATGCCTGAGGGAAAGAAGAACATGTTCAATAACTGACACACTACCAAGACCATTGAATGTTCATCTCATCATCTACCTAGCCTATTCCCAACTATGTTGGGGACTGCTTCCATTCGAACTAGATGCAGGTGAATACCACAATTTTACATGGAGCACCTGCCTATTCTCCTATCCACTTCCATAACCCAGTGACTACCAGAGAACATTGAAAATTGGTACTTCAAATTAAGAATTGGTGTTAAATAAAGACATCATCATCTGCTGAGCCTTTTCCCAACTATGTTGGGGTTGGCTTCCAGTCTAACCGGAAGCAGCTGAATACCAGTATTTTAGATGGAGCAACTGCCTATCTGACCTCCACAACCCAGTTACAGGGCAATACAAGACTAAGACTGGCAAGACTGCCGCTGGCTGACTCGTAAGACTGGTTGTCAGATTTTCGGGCGTCTGACTACCCGTAACAACTGCCAAAGATCCACGAATGACAGCCAGGGCCAACAGCTTAACATGCTTTCCGAGGCACGGAGGGGTCTTGGCACGTAAAGATGGTGGTGGCTGGTGTAAAATAAAGTATACATATTAAAATAATAAACACCTACTGTAACTCAAATATAGAAATTCTTTGCAAGTTACTGCAATGTCTCAGAAATTATTTATTTAATTAATAGTAGAACAGAAGGACATTTGAATGTGACATTTAATTTAGATTTCACTTTGAATAGTTTTATTTACTCGGCTTCATATAGTGTGGTGATATAAGTTAGAGCTTGATTGATTTGTGTGAAAAACCAATAAATCAGCATTCAGGGACTTATTTGTTATGACATCTGTGGGGTAAAGGAAATAACACAGCTAGTTAGGGAACCGTGATGTTTGAGTAACTAAATAATAGGTCCTTATTTCATAATATTTTAAGAAATTTGAAATAAGTGCATTATCAATATTTTTGTCTCTGTGAGGGCTTTGGTAGAAACATGTATTTGACTCCCTTTTGAAACTTTATCAATTATTAATACCTTATTCCAAATAATTTTATGTACCCAAATAAGGTTTGATTTTAAAGATTACATAAGGTCATAAGTAGATTCAATATGCCAAGTATCTGTTTATAAAAAAACTGTTTGTACTGTACAAATGTTTATACCATGTGTAGAATAATAGTTCAATATTAATTTTAGCACATCTTCATAAATATTTACTTAACTGATTATGATCATACACTGTAAAAGGAAAGATTCTCATACCACATATTTATGTAAAAACTAGGTATGGAGCTATGCTATAACATTAACTCTACAGTTATCAGTCGCCTTTAGTAATATTGTTATTTAAATATCTATAAATGACTGATGCAAATTAGCATTCAAGGAAACTCATTCTATTTGTATGTCTCCTCTTTAACAAATGTTAAGTAATGAGGTAAAGTAAGTTCACTAACAATAGAAGATAATAGTATTTAGTGACCAAACGAAAATGTTATGCTTATCAAACAAGGCTAAATTAGATTTTCCTGTTAGGAACATCACTTCTCAATTACCACTTTAGGTGCACAGGATTCTAAGTCACGAGACTTGGCCGTTGACAACGACACGGACATTAATCTAAGTACTTACTGTGAAAGGTATTCCTTCGACAGAACCAACAGCAAAACATTGATCTCCTGAATTACAGGCACCACTTAATACTTGATGACAGTTCATAATGAACTAATAAAACAAAAAATATCTTCGCTAGATTAATCCCAGATAACCGAATGTCACTAACATCGTTTTATTAAAGAAATACATAATTTACAAAAGAAATAAATATTCTAAACATCTCAAGATCTAATTATTTTTTTAATAATTTATCACGAATATTTCTCTGACACCTCACATCGAACGTGAGAGAATGACGTAGAGAAAGAAAGAGATAGAATATGTTAAGTGCGTTCTGAATATTATAAGTAGTACATGATAATCGATAATCCCCGAAGGAATATTTCTAAAATAAAAGCAGTTTCTATCTAACGTATTCTTAAAACTGTTACTTATAACAACGGCATATCGTTACCAAATTGAACAGAAAAACTGAAAATGCACATCTAGTTTTAGAAATCTTAAATGTGGACTGCATCATCAAGTCTCAGTTTTTGAACGAACCCTATCCATATGTTTTGGTGTTACTAGTAAAAAATTAAATGGTATTCATTATTCAAAGTAGCGTGTGGGCAACAGAATCATAGAAAATAATTTGAAAAGTCTGCCACTATCATTTAGTAAAGAATTGAAATATTTAGACAAAATATATTTTAAAACTTTCTATCAAATTGTGATTATTTGTGGTCTTTTGACAGCTGAGCACCTAAGCATTGACTGATTGACAACTTTGACATTACTTCCTATAGCTAGAGAAGTACGAATGCCAACGCTTAATCGTTAAATGAGCTGTTTTTTGTGTATTGATCTGTATAAAAGAATCAAGGACGCATTGGACAATAATTTAATAATTGAAGGACATTATTTCGAAAAACTGGTGACCTAGAAGTGTGACTCTGAAGTTTGTGTTCCGACGATTTGAGGCGACGAAGTCAACATTACAGGTAAGTCACTTTAACACCAACAAATCAATAATTATGTTATCTGGAATATGATAAATGGTAGAGGGATGATAGAAGAAGGAAGATATGATATTTTATTTTATATTTACATTACTCATTGTTTGGAATAATCGCTCTTTCGAATGCACAGATAGTTATACCTTACAAGTCTTATAAAATAAATTGGTTAATAAATTATCAACTATTGAAGATACAGCATGTTGCGCGGAGGCGTTCGGCTGATTACCAGGCATTCAGTATTTACATTACAGCAATTGCTTAGTACTTGGCAGTATCACAGTAGTATTGTCCAAAGTCTATACAAAACATTGTGTTGTGTGGTATGTTAGTATGTACAATAATTATGCTCATGCTTTCAGTGGTTATTGATTGTTTATTACTCACCTTATGTCATTATGTGGCAATTAGATCAGGATTACTAGACTTGTGCCAATTTTTCCAAATTATTTTTACATTCAATTATTCTGATAGAAATGATTGCCCAATAAATAGTCATTTTTCATATCCTGCATATTTAAATGAACCTGCCAGATATTGTTGCATTTATATAAATATCATGAAAGAAATGTAACTGAATCTGGCCTTTTGTTTATGTTTTCGTCAATAATTTAATATTCTATTTTTGGGAGTTACATGCCACAAAAAACATTTAAATAAATAAATATAGAATATTCGGCTTTCTGTAAGGATAATAGGATTATGTTTTTAATAACAACATGATTTATAAATAAATTAATCTATGATTAGTCAAAGCCATGACTAATAAATTTTATTATCATCTTAATAACTAATTCTGTATGCAATATCAATTCGCAGTGATAATGATAAGTTACAATCACTGGCCTCTGTTTCCCGCTGGCACAATAATATCTGAATGAAGTTTTATTTTTGAACAGACACTTGTGCCTAATTGAAACTAATAACTTGCAGTACAGATGTTCCAATGAAATTTATTATTGACCACACTAAACGCAAAAGACTTTGAACCTTAATACTCAGAGTTGTTGAGCATTTTGGAGATTTTTTGTTCGAACTATCATAGGTGTGCAATGTGTATGATGTCATCCATTATTTTTCTCCACCATCTGCCAAGGTAATTGAGATAAAACCATGGAAGGTTTGGTTACTTTTGTAATCTTTTAATACCTACTCCCCAGCTCACTAATAGTTTTAAGCAGTTTTAAAGTTATTAATCAGTAACACATCATGCATTACCACAATAGAAAATAAAATAATGATTACTGAACAAACTCATTCCCTATATCACCCCCTTTAGGATTATTTTTGAGACAAAAAGGAACCTATTGCACCTTGTTATAAGACCTTTACATCTGGAATTGAATGAAATAATAAAGAGCAAAGTTTTATTTGCTGTGGTTTTCCTGGAAAAGGCCATATAATATTTTGGAAAATACATAAAAAGATAAAACATGATAATGAAATATCACCCTATCATAACAGTGCTAATAAAATCAAACAAATGATGTAACTTTACAATTTCATGAAGACATGCTATCATTCTGAAAATGAGGTTTGTAAACTTGATAATGCTTTGACTGTTTTCTTGATAATTCCAAACAAATCACAACAATTTCTACTTATTTCGTTGAGTGTTTCAATCAACCCAGTCAATAGCAGTCTGCTGCTGGACACATGTCTCTCCCAAGTTGCGCTACAACACTTGGTTTTCCACCTTCTGCATCCGGTCTGACCTGGCTACCTTTTTAAGGGGGATGCGCTTAGTAGCCCGTGAAAATAAATTAATCCCTTAGATTGGTATTTCATGAAATAATCATTCAGTTGGATTATACAGGGTGAAATTGAATTCATGAGCATCCTTTTAAAGGGTCATTGTAATCATCATTATGAACAACTTTTACTATGGGACTAAACCTAAAATCGCGAAAAAATCTGCTGTTCCTTCCATTTATGTTCACATAACTCGTCAAAATGTAGGGAAGAGCTGATTTTTTTTCTCGATTTCAGGTTTGGTCCCATAGTAAAAGTTGTTCAAAATGATGATTACAATGACCCCTTAAAAGGATGCCCATGAATTCAATTTTAACCTGTATAAAGTTAGAGAGCTGTATTGATGATTTTAATAATTATAATTCCGTAAATACAAATTATACTGGTTACGATCGCGAATCATATTTTGTTCAACATACTAACAAACTGACCTGCAAATTGCAAAAAACGTAAGAAAATTTGAATTTCGCGGGCTACCTAACGCATCCATCTTGCTGGGGGGCGTCACACGTTTGGGTGTAGTAATTCTACTAGACTAATTAGTAACGTAATTTGTAGTTAGCGTCGCTTCACTTCGCTTTTTGATTGGTTAGGTGTGACCCGAATTAGCTGTGAGTCGCGATGTTTTGTCGTGCTAAGTCAACTTTTTAAAGTTGAAAGAATGTTCAATTGTCATTTGTGAGATCCGAAGAATAAGAACACTGATAATTTGCCCAAATTCTGGCGCGTATAATCACGCCGTGAATATTCGAAACCTAACAACCAATTTCTTTGGCACCAATGTCCAGTCACCTACCGATAAATGCTTGTCTATCATGAATAACATTAATCATATATGGTCTTCACATCATCTGACCAAGATTATGTCTGAACTTTAAAAGAGACGGTAACCTCTGAGTTTGTTACGGCCTTTCATCTCAAGAGTAGTCAGATAGGAAACGCTGACCTCATCTAGTTTTTAAAATATGTTTTGGCATGTAAAAGTGTTTTGTACAAACTTACTAACAGAAATAAAATGATTAATCCTTCTCAAATATAAGTAAATAAGTACACAGCACAGTCTCTACAGCTTAAAGTAGCAGCAGTATCCGACTTTCTATCTCTCCGTAGGAGCGTAGGACTGTGAAAATACGACTTAACCTTTTGAACGCCAATCACTTGTATACAAGTTCGAGATTTTCGTGCCCTCAGCGCCACTACTTGATTAGAAGTAATAATAGTATAAAATAAATTTACGACTTTTACAAGACCTTTTATTTTGTTTTTATGGAAAATTGCCCTGTTATAAGCCATATTTTTAACTTTTTCACACATAATAAGTTCTTGTTTGTTTTATATTCAATAGAAACAAAAACGCCACAAAATATTTTAGTGCCCCCAACGCCAAGTACTTGATATAAAGTAAGCCAGTGATGGGACACGATGAAGACCTCGCTATATTTCATCTCGTCAAAACGATCATAAATATCATTATTGCAAGAAAATGACGTGAATAAATAATATTTTATAAATATTGTAAACTATAAACTACGTTTTATTCGCCTTAATCAAGAATAAATAGGTTTTCTAATCATTGTCGATAGTGAAACACCGTGTGAAAAACCCATCCCTACAAAGTAGCTAGTTGTCAGTCTCAGTGCGCACAACGCCACGAACTAGTATTGAAGTAAATCTGTGACGTCACAAGCGGACGGCTTTCAAGGTCATAGTGACTTTGTGCATTTTAGTGTAGTGCAATGTTTACATCTTGTTTCTTTTTGAGTAGATTCATCATAAGAAAAAGTTTGTGAATAATCAGAATTTTGAAATAGTTCGTCGTCCTGACATTACGTTAAGTCGTCAACTTCCGTTTCAGGAATGTACTTCCGTTTTCTATTAGTTTCTAAAAACAAGAAAAATCATTGCTAGTATTTTGCGACACCTATACCTACCTACCATTAAAAAAAAGATCTGTAACATCTGCGTAAAACAGTCACACTCCATTTTATTTATTTTTTTAAACACGTAGATAGAAAACCACGTATCTAGCTTCTATTGATTGTATTTGGTTCTATTTTTTGTAAGTAAACGAAATAAATTATGCATGAATCGGTTGAGGTTATGCACGTGTAACTCGACCACAGTGAATAGAAAAAAG
Organism: Amphipoea oculea; assembly: GCA_945859645.1. Classification (NCBI taxonomy): domain Eukaryota; kingdom Metazoa; phylum Arthropoda; class Insecta; order Lepidoptera; family Noctuidae; genus Amphipoea; species Amphipoea oculea. The sequence continues at coordinate 13,783,573 of OX243876.1, forward strand.
AAAAATACCATAGACATCGACATCTAGACATCCTTATATCAGAAAGGATTTTGACGTGTCTCGAGCGCCAACGACTTGATATGAAGTAGAAGGATTACATTTGGAGACAAATAGGGATGTGCCTTCTAGAACACACGTCTAATAAAGGAGAATGGGCGCTTTTGTATGGGCTCCGTCCCCAGACTGTTTCAAGACTGTATCAAATTGAGCGATACGTCATTTTAAAGCTTATTAGAATGGCTTGATTTTATTCTATGACACCATCCACCACACTCGTGCAGGGAAAGAACTACGAATGATTACATTTTTCTTAAAAAAAATGTCATTTTCGCTGAGTTTACCATCGTCCACCACTTTTGACTTGCAGATATCCTGGGATATCTATTCTATCCATCTAAAGTGCGATGGAGAGAGCTATGATCGAAGTCTTAACATGTGTGTCCTCGAAGTTATGAGTGTTATGACAGTAGCTTATTCTTATTGTATGCCACCTAAGTGATACCTACTATGAATCTTTTATTTTTCATTAATAATATTATTTTTAGCATAAATAGTTTTTCGTACATACCTATTATTTTATAAAATGTTCTTTGCGGTGCAGCTACTTGTCTTGTGTTGCGCTTGTACCACCACACCCGCACACTTGAGCTTTTTAAAACTCTAGTCTATCGAATACCTATTTATAAAACGAATGAATTCGCTGTTTCATGTGTTACGTAATTGTGTGTGTAATTGTGTGTCACGTAATTTAATTTTACTATTAATATTTCACCGTGTCATGTAAGTTCAACACATAATGCAATAAAACAAGAAAAATGGCAGTTATTATATTTATTATTCACAAATTATAACACTATTAATCAAAATCTACAACTAGAACAGTTGCCGGTAACAAGATGCCATCTTGATGCCTCGCCCATCCCAAATACCATATAATACTCATTATATGAGCACTTGTGCCTACTGTTCTTCGTCCTGTTAGGCACGAACAGTAATAATTGCGAACGGACTCCCTTCCCGTCATTCTTGTATTTACTACAATGTAGGAGTAATATATCCGATTGGATACATGACGGGATTGAACACGGCCTCTCAAAAGCACTCCGTCAACAATAATCCCGTATTGTGCTAGGTCGGGAATTATGGTTTCGCATACTTCGATGCAGTAGATTCCATTTCTTCTATGCTCGCTCAGGTAAGACCGGGCGAGCTTTGTTTGAAAGGTGCCTAGTGCTATTAGCACTAGATCCTCCTCGCTTAATACAGGGAATGCCAGCGCTCGTACAGCTTCATCCGTGATAGTATGGAACGCTGCACTCTGTTGGTTGAGATTGTTTTCCACAACGTAATCAATCACCCAAACTATTTGGCTGATGAAGTCTTTCTTGGATTTCTCTGATAGTTTGGTTGGCAAGTGGCGTGTTTGTCACAGGCTCTTTAAACGTGTTTGTTAGAGCAGGCAGTGCTCTGTTGAAATATTCTTGCCGTAATATTTTAAAATCATGTTTTAGGACACCATTTATTACCTCCACGACCCAATCTGACTATTGTCACCAGGCGGGATTTATTTGCATCTTCAATACTGAGTTGTGATTCAGCCATACTCTTGGTGGGAGGCATATGAGCATAATAACCATGTTCTTCTATATCTCCAAGAGAGTCTCTGAAGCCTCTGTCTAAAATGAGTACGTTGCCGGCATGAAGTGGACCAAGTATTGGAGCTTCGTTATGAATTGATTTCGACATTATCGGAGCATCTGATGTCGTTGCTGCGTGCGGTCCGGTAACATCAACAATATATCCATCCGTGCAGACAATTAAATATATTTTTAGAAGGTTACGGAACTAATGACTGAACGACTGCTTTTGAAATAGAAAATTGCTGCTTTTTGTATGAATATATAAGTACCGTCAAAAATTAAAATGGCTCTAGTCCCATTGTTTCCATACAATGAGTTTGGAATAGTCAGGTTTCGGGAAATAATTTCATGACGACATATGATCCCATCCTAAATGCCTAGGAACAAAGTCCAACAAACACTCACGAGCTTTAGTCAATTTTCACTTCAATGCTCAACGGCTCATGCCCAGGCGCGCAGACAATCTTTCGTTAGGTTCTCCAGACCTTATTTTCATCAAATATGCCCCCAGCACTGTCTTGTAGCGCCGTGATTGTTCCAAGGAAGGAGTTTCTTCTAGAATCCTCTGGAATTGTTCATGGGTTAGCCCGACACAAAAGTGTAACGCCGTGGCTGTGATGTTTTCGATTGTATAGAAATTAAATAAGTGTCGTTCATTATAGGCCAAGTGTATCCAACATGTCTTTTATTTACATAATCAGCCTATAATGTTCCCACTGCTGGGACGCAGGCCTCCTCTCGGTAAAAGGGAATGGGCCGTAATCTACCACGTAGCCCAGTGCGGATTGGTACATGTCACATGTCTTCGAATTTTTGGTTCTAGGACATGCCCGGTTTCCTCACGATGTTTTCCTTCAACGTTTTGAGAGCAGTGGTGATGAAATAATTTACACAAAGTAAAGCGCCTGTCTGGGTTCGAACCTACGACCTGCAACTTGTAAGTCGCAGTCGTTATCACTGGGCCACCACTGCTCTCCTATGTTCTTTGTCTTTATCCTTCTCGCCTCCGTATTATTGTTATCTCGCTCGGGTTCCCCCGCCCCCTGACTTTCTTCACCCCGATAAGATGACGCCTCTAGCATTGTGTGCACATGCCCAAGTAACAAATTTACGTTGTATAATAGTTGAGTAAACGTTTTTCATTTACTGTTAGTTCTATGAGGTGGGTTGTATAAACGTAGTTGTAGACGTTTATACAACGCGAAATAGGCCCAAATTATACAACATTATTGTTATTTAAAAGTTACATAAAAGTTAGTGGAGAACTATTTTAACGTTGCTTAAATGTTAAATAAAAGTTTCCGACCGACTTTTTGGTTAGATAATGGTTATATCTCGACTCTTATGGAACCACTGAAGTCCCCTAAAGGGTTATATAGACATTAGAAGATGACTGAAATGTCACACAAGTGTTTAACATCGACGTTTATATTATACATTCAGTCCATTCCATTCATTCTCAATCGTTCCTGATATTTGCTGGAATATAAAAGGTAAGTTATAAATTATCATAACTAAATTTACATTTACTTTACAAGGTTTATGATATACGCGAACAGAGTGCACCTAATTCTTATGGGACCTTTAGTTTTATGATGAAATATAGGTGTGTTGTTGGGAAATTTTTTGCGCCCCCCTCGAATTCGTTAAAAATTAACTATTGTTGATTATTATTTAATTAATTTTTTTATATTAAGTACCAGCCATCTTGTCAAAGTTAAAATGTGACTTCTATACAACAATTATAGAATGAAAAGGTCAATAATGCGGTTTCTTGCGACCAAGATAGCCGGCCATTATGAATGATTTTAGAGTTCTGTGAGATAAAACATTATGAACACAGAATGATGATCACATTACAAATGACATTAATTTTATTGAATGCACTTGATTTTAATGACTCAATTAAAATTATATTACTATGCTTGTGTTGTATTTACCTACTTTGCAAAATAATACACGGTGTAATATTTTATAAAAAACGCGTTATCTAATTAATTACCTACGTATTATTGAGCGCAGTGTCCTGTACTTTTTCTGTTCGACCATAACATACTAAATAGGTGCATCTTGTGATTATTTGTTTAATTTCTTGAGTTCCTTTATTGACACTGAATTCACCCCTGAGATATGGCACCAATATGGCACGCAATTTTTTGACACCACACGCTGCACGTGACGAGCGTGGATACGACCGGGGCGCGCGGGCCCACACGGCCATAATAATTCGTAGTTCTAATATAATACCAACATATACCTACATCTTAAATGAATAGTTAACAATATATCAAATAAAATTCACTAAAGAACATGGGTCATACATAATATAAACAAGTCATCAATGACACATTCATTACACAAATGTGACTTTTTTATTATAATTATTACTTCCGGACCCACGTTCCATAAAATGACCGAAAATTAACATTTTTTATCATTTTTCAGGTGAAGTAGTGTGTGTGGACAGTGGACATCAATAAATTATGGTAGTGTTTTTGGATGTCGATAAATTTATAACACGGAATAATTTAAAAAAACCTCGAAAGGCGCAAGTGGCCTTGGAGAAGAACTCATTTTATATTGTCAAGCAATTGCTATAACTGTCATCGTTGTGACATTGTACTTAAGTACTGTGATTTTGCATGACAAAACTTAGTAAATAAAAAGATATAAACAGTTTTTTCAGTATTTTTATTTTTCAGTTACCACTACAACAATGTATGCACTAAAGGTACAAAATACATGTGCTCGTTAAGCACTGTACACACCAATTTGCATTTAATATCTAAAACTGTACATGTTATCTCTCTTTTGGTCACATTATATATATTACATATAAATATGTTGAGTAGAGAAGATTTCATGGGCTTTTTAAATGCATCGATGCAACCATCTAAATACTTGCCAAGTATTAATATATCTTCCTGAAATTCGATATCTTTGTCAGCAGATAAGCTTGAAGTATCGGAAGATAGTCCTTCAGAGGGCTCTAAATACTCCAAATAATCATCAACGGAGTCACCTAAAATAATTAAATCAACTTGAGACATTGTAAATAGTTATAATATATGGTGATTATCTTAAAGTATAAACTTACTGTTTATTTCTGGTACAATATTCTTTTGTTGTATGTCAATGCTACCAGATGAACTTTTAATTTTTGATCTTGCCTCATAAATTTCATCTGGAATATTTAAAAAATGTCATTTATAATAGAATTATAATAATAAATAAAAAACAAGCAATAGAAATACTTCTAATAAAAATAAAATTTATACGGAACCATTTTTGTTGTTGAGGCTTTGATGAGGTACAAAATTCGCAGATGACGGGCCAGTTTTCAGTGATTCAAAAGTTTTTCTTACTTTCCGCTTGAAAGCCCCACTTTGTTTAAGCTTTTTCCATTGGTCTAGATTCATATTTTTGTAAATATTGTAACAACGTTTGTTTAGCTGACAAAATGGAAGTTAGTTTTAAAAAAGGCCCTTTTGGACCTTTATATAATTTTAAGGTCTGCTTAAAGTTCTGTAACGGTTACAAAATAACTCTTAAGTCGTATAATGATTCGTAATTCACCACTAAAATACTTCGTTATATTCAGGTCTAAAAATAAACTTTTGGCGACGGTTTGATTACATAAAAGTCGTGTTAACGTTACGTAGACTACAACGCTGGTTAAATGAACCCTTTTATCTAACTGTTATATAACATCGTATTATTTAGTTGGGTAAACGTTTACCCAACCTACAGTATACGACGTTGTATAAAGCAGTCGTAAAAACGTTTACGTAACTTATTCACTGGCAAAATTATACGACGTTATATAAAGAAGTCATCAAAACGTTTACCTAACCTATACACTTGTACCACTATACGACGTTGCATTATATAGTTGTAATAACGTTTACCTAACCTATTTTTTGTACCATTATACGACGTTGTATAAAGTGGTCGTTAAAACGTTCACTCAACTATTTAATAGGACCTTTTAGTTACAGGGACTGAATCGTTGTAGAAATAACGGTTACACAACGTCGTAGTTGTCTAATAACGTCTATTCAACAGTTATATAACCGAAAGTCGCGTAAGATATGTTTTATATAACCAATTTGTTTGTTGGGTGGTTACCGGCTACAGGTACAGTGCGATTCAAAATGGCAGCTCGGAACATGAGGCGAGTCGCTGCGCAGTAACAAATTCACGTGTCAGCGGGGGTGAGGGGTGAGGTACTGCGCAGCAAGTAGCGCACTTCAGAGCTGACATAATGTTTAACGCGTACTTTACAGCCTTTCTCGTTGCCTTGCGCACAAAAGTTGTTTATGTGTGAATCTGGTAGTATGTAGCTGTGCGGGACAGCAATAAAGGAGTGACGGAGCCGATAGGTAGCCATACCGCACTATACGCTTAACATAGTAAAAATACACAAAATAACTCTATAGTTATTTGTTTTGTTTGTTTTTGTTATGATATTATTTTTAGCTAAAAATAATATTATTAAAAAAAAACCATGGTTCCTTCCCTGCACGAGTTTCGTTGTTGGTGTCATACAATAAAATGAAGGTATTGTTATGATCTGTAAAATGACGTATATCACGTTATGATACACCACTGGGGACGAACCCGCCCATTCTCCTTTACAATTCTTTTCTTTTATTATGGGAAATATATCCAGGTTTTCATATTGATTTTTTTATGAAATAAAACAAAATATGAAAATACGGTATCAGTTTTTATTTAGCTTCGTAAATTGGTGAATAAACGTTAATTTCAACTTATAATATTATTTATCGATAGGACATTAAACCCATCCCTACGTTTTACTATAGATACGTTATACATTTGTAGCGTGGCGCTGGAGGACACATCGCGTATTATGTAGATGGGCGTCGAAAAGGTTAAGGATTACGTAGTGGGCGTTTACGGTCTCCAAAATAATCCTCTAATGTAGACAGCCGACCGCTTAGCCACAGCAACATTAGCACTAAAGTACTAAAAGTAAGTTAAAGCACTTCTCGATCTCCAACTTTCTTGTAGGCGGACCTCACGTATACTGCTTACGACAGCTGCCTTCAGTCCATAATCTTCATAATTTGTTCTTTTATTTGATTTTCCATCAATCAATTCCACCAAAACGCAGTCTGAGTGCGATGTTTCCATAAGAATGGCTCTTCTTCCCTTTTGCTTTTGTGCAAGCCACCGACAATGAATTAGGCTTTCTGTACATGACACCGGAGCCGGAGCTTTATGTATCTACAGGAAGCCTTAAGCGTGGCCATATTGAGCTAAAAATAATTGCCCATTAAAATCTAGTACGATATCGCCACGATAATAAGATGTAGCCCTAAAAGAGCACCACCTAACATAAGCTTGCTCATAGCCCACTCTAATGAAAAGTAAGTTGTGCAATTATTCATCCTGGAAATAATCACAACTGAGGCATGAATCCATCGCATACCTACATCCGCAATAGGTACAAATGGTACAATACTTGTGACTAGCACGAAGGGATACTAATTTGTTGATTTGATAGTTCTTCAATCAACAAAGTCGTAGCTCGGTTCTCTGTAACTCCTAGTCCAACGTGGAAGCAATTAATATAGCCGAGTACAATGCGGCTTGTCTATAAAGTAAACCGAGATATACTGTAATTGCTTTGATGATAACGCACACACTGTTTACGAACTCTACAATCGGTTGAGAATTATCTTAATGTAGTACCTATACCCGCATCTTGGGGTTACGTTTCAAGAACTTTTTGAGTAGCACAAAGAACAGTAGATGCTCTATGTAAGTAATCAATTGTTTCTTGTACTCTCAGCTTCAAGCCAAATTGATTAATCGTCCACAATGAATGAAAAATGCAGTAGAGCAAAGCAGCTGCTTTGTGTGATAATCATTTGTTCCTCAGATATGATTCTAGTTTTGTATTAGTCATGTAGGATTTCCTTTAATATATCACGCAGTACAATCGTTATAAATTACGCGATATTGCACCTACTAATAGGAACCTTTAAGTTTGGAATCGATTAAAATGACAATAAAGAGCAACGTTTCGTTTGTTGGAGTCCCCGTTTAGACAGCTAATCCAATATTTAAAACCTTTAATGCAGTATGAGTGAATAACATACATACATTATTAGATTATATGCTTGCCTCGGTCATAATTTACTAGCTAACCCCACGAGCCAGACACGTGCAAGGGTCGTCTTCCGGTATAAAATGTATCAAGTGTACCAAGCTACTTCACTGCCGAAAGAGTTGGTTTTAACCTTTAAAACATAACAAACAAAGAGAGCTACCAGGACATTTATAACATTAAAAATGCAGTTTTATTGGTCTGTGTAACACAGCTTGAAAATCAATATGAAATGGCCCCGAAATAGCACCTCATCCCGCATCGGTTGACCAAGTTTGTAAATTAACCAATAGTTGCAGAGTGCACTTAGTGACTGTGACTGCCCGTCGTCGTGGGGGTCCATCTATTTTAGAACCGCTCCCCCAGCCGCAGCCGCTAGTCCCTTTCAATTAACGCCTTGACTTCTCACAGAGAGCAAGCTTTTAAAAAATTAAAACGTGCGTTATTTTCAAGCTACTAGTAATTTGTTTTGCTCTAACCGTTTTTATCTTTGTTGACCATATGAACCGTTTAATGAGGTCGTAAACCCCGTAATTGTTTGTATTGAAACTGACGACGGGAAGTGGCTGCAATTATTCCCGACAAATGTGCGAGTATTTAGTACTGTTTTTGTCCGAAAGAAATAGCACAAACGGTCGCTAGGTTTATAAAACACGGTTAATATTTTCTGATTAATTTTTGCATTGTTTTCCGTAAAAATGCGCTTGATAAGGTTCCATGTTATTTAATTCGTGAGCGATAATATCAAAATGTATATTATTATCATTATCACAATATATAAAGTTAATCATGTTACCTTGACCGTACCTTGTTAGGACAATGAAAATGTTATTAATTATTATTTTTTTGTAAAACATCACCAGTATGTCACGCAACTGAAATTAAGGTTCTGAGTTTAATTAATGGCTGTATCTACGTTATTACTTTACAGCCACAACCACAATGTTTGTGCATGATATTGCACTGTTAATATGGCCCTAATAATTGACCGTTGTAGTATTTTGAGAGAAATTATCCGCAAACGGAGATGTTGGTAAACGGATCGGGGTGTATCTTACAAAGAATATTATGTAGCTTTATAGCTTACAAGGACAGCCTGGCCAGTTATTTTTTTACTGAACTAGAAAGGAGATGTCTTCTGAGACCGACTCCAAACAAATTGGGATAATGGCAGAGGGTGTATAAGACGTTTCCGTGTATTACCTGCAATCTATTGATTTAAAATAGTTAAGTAAAAGGCACTTTGCAGCGGAGAACCAAGAAAATATCGTAACAATCCGGATTTCAACTTTCCGCGAAAGGAATTTTCCTCAGAAGCGAGGGCGCTGCAAAATGGCTGGCATTTTTAGAATGCTTCACCTTTAAAGTACTTATGTTATGTCGAAATAGCTATCGTATCGACTAAGCTGGGGTGAATTCTCATGTAGGGTTATTTTTATCCGTCATGTTCCGATGACACTATCAAGGACAATATATCTTCCACGTGTAGGTATAAAAATTGTGGCGTTTCATGTAGACATGAATAAAAAAATTTTTTTAACTTGCCGTTTTCAAGGTCGTTGGCTTTTGTGGCCTATATCAGGGCAAATGTAGGTGTACTATCAACAGCTAAGCATGTAGCTAGTGGTATTAGTGTAGTGTATCATCATCACTTCAGCCGAAAGCCGCAACTTTGACCGGTTCCGTGCTTACCGCATCCAGCGGATTCCCGCGGCCTTCACAAGGTCATCGGTCCACCTTGTGTTAGGCCTTCCAACGCTACGTCTTGCTGTAGTGTATACAACAACTAATTGATTGGCTGACGGTGTTAGCTTCAACGCTTATATTCCGAAATCATCATAATATCCCAATAGTCTAATAACCCACAGCTTTGAAATTAGTTAATCGTTCCAATATTCATGAATTTGCACAAACCAAATGAACCGTAATCATTTGGAGTATTGAATTACAGCTAAATTGCACGCATAGCGGTTGTATAGAATCCGTTTAGTTTATTAAGGGCAGATTTTGTCATCGCCAGATAACTTTTATTCGAGGAATAAAATTGACGTTTGACAGTTTTTGTATGAAATAACTGTCAACATTTCCAAATTATTCCTCGAATAAAGTTATCAGATGATTGAAAAAAAAAATATTTTCCTTGGATCCCACTTTTGAATCCCAGTTTAATATTTTTGGCGTTGGATCTCACCAAACATTATTATGTATTTCCGTTGGATCCTAAATTAAAAAAAATGGAAGATTCATCTATTTCACCCTGGCTGTGTGTTTCACTGGATGTGCCAATAAATGCTTTATTACTCTAACGCCCTTAAGTACCTATATGAGAAACTGAGAAAGTTGAAAGGTCAGCTGGGACCGCATCTTGCTCGTTTACCAGCAGCCTAATTGCGGAACGCCAAATCGTCAAATGATTCTGATCAGTTGGCTTCATTTCTATCACAATTGGCTTCATTTTACGATTTTCGAATTGCGAAACTCTAGTTTATTATGAAACCAATTATGAACGTTAAGGCCCTGCGCAGAAACTAGAGTTTCGCAAATCGAAAATCGTAAAATGAAGCCAATTGTGATAGAAATGAAGCCAACTGATCAGAATCATTTGACGATTTGGCGTTCCGCAATTAGGCTGCCGATCTTTGATCGCTTAGCTGTTATCTGAAATTATTTTTAGCTGGCGCATTTTTTTTTTTTTTGTTAGCATATCTTATCATTTCGCTATGTTTACTTTGTGTGCTGCTGTACAAGTGGTATCTTCATTAATTTTATCATCATCAAGTGTAATAAAAGCAACGTAACATTTGTGTTGTGCGGGCGTCCGTTTTAGCACTGACTGATTTGTTATCAATACTTCACCGCGAAATTCAATCTGAGATCTGTGCCATCCAACTCTAACCTTGCCAAATATAAACTGCATTGAGGGAATCAGTAATATTTTATCAACTTACCGATATGATTACCTACATGATAAATGACATATCGATATCTGCTATTATGTATAGACATTGATAGATTAATAGGAAGCTTTCTCAAATGCTTGATTAAATGCAATGACATAGAGTATAGGATTGGTAGGTACATGTTTAATTTCATATCAATATATTATATGTATATTTGTAAACAAATGTGGTTTTTCTAGCCACATGAGAGCCCATGATAGACGCCACTAAGTTGATGATGAAACGGTCGCCGTAGCCGAAAACGGCATGGAAGGATTATTATTATATTTATAAGGCGTATATTCATTAATAATGTGAAATATCGATGGTTCGTCTGCTGTGTTATGATATGGCATTATATAGGTCAGTCGAGTCGATGGACAGCTCATTACTGAAATTCATTCAAAACTGAAAGCTGTGTCATCGCCTCATAAGTTTATGTAGAGCTCGTTGTTTGAATTCATAGCAATTTATAATTAAACACATATTTATGAGGTTTATTTTGTTAGAACACAATTAAAAATATAATTATTGGTGATTTTTTCTCTAAACTGACTTCAAAAAAATAGTTCGTAATTTTTATTATATCGAATAGGTAATAATATTTAATAACTTAACTTATGTATAGAGTTATCAAATAAAATTGTGTGCATTTATGTTATTAATTAAAAACCTATGAGAATTAGTATTTGTAAGTACGTAAAAATTAACGTTAAATGAACAATAAACGTTCCTTATATACGTTAGTACCGCATTGCGGCTAAACCCAATCTTACCTTATCTTAAACTTGTACTGAAAGTAACGTAGGTTAGGTAACGAAACTATTTTCAGACACTGCCTACCGCAATCCGAGATCTGAACCAGCTGATTTAAATTTTATCCGAGTAACGAAAAACATCCCTGTCTTCTCACAATTACTCACAAATTACATTCGAAACTGTATTCCCAAACAGAACTAAAAGCAACAAAATCTATTAGTATTAAATGATTATGTAATACAACTTGTTCGTGTAATATTACGATATTGTTTTCATATTTCATCTAAATGATAATAACACGTGCATCATGTTATTTATCAACAGATGCGTACCGCTGGAATGTAACCAAATCTTTGCACAGATAATACAATGTTTCCGTGTTTGGATGGCACACGTCAAAGTAACCCTCCGCTTTTTCCCAGTAACTAGGTATTAATCTCGTGTAAAGGATCCCATGATACCCTTCCTATTACACGACATTATTTCTAAGAACTGTAATGGTTTTCGTTTCCGTGACAAATTAGACCAGTCTACTGGGTACTGATTTTTCCAGCCCCGTTTATGTTACGACATTTTGTTACGGTCCCTTTATTTGGAGGTTTTTCCATTCCAATTCTGTTGAACAGGGTCGATTTGAGGGCTTGCAGATCTTACTGATTCGGTATTTGGGCGTTTGCCAGAATGACCACCTGCATAACGTGGAATAAAAATGTAGAGCAGTTATACAATGAGAAGACTGTCGGTACCTATTCAAATCGCATCCCAACTTATATAAATAATTTGTTTAATAATTGTTTTTTTTATTGATAAAATTGATTGTTAGTTCTTGATATTTTAGTAAACTAATACTTGACGTGATGAGAGGGTCTAATACCCAAGCACGATGTCCGTAGTTTCCGCCGAAGTTACGGACATTTCTTACTCCGTGTAACCTATGGACATAAGAGAATGTCAACACGATGTGACAGTTGTCCCTACTCCCGACGTGTTTTTGACCGTCCCAAAAATTGAATTACTACTTTCGGACCGGCCCGGGTCTTTGTTGAGAGAGTAGACCCGTAGGCTCTTAGTATCTAACTGAATTCTGTCTGTAATTTAGTTATTTTCAACAAGTCTAGACACTTGAATATATTACTAATTCAAGCAATACGAGTATATCTAGAAATAAAATATTTTCTTATCTAATTAGACCCAACTGAGTTAGTTTCTCTGTAATAGATTTCCATTAGGAGAGTGTATTCATAACTTAATGACTAGATTGAAACGAACTCTCAGGAGAATTACATTTTTGGCTACAAATTTTTCTCTATAGACACTAATTACTTTTGATACGTGTGCGTTGCGAATGATGATAATGCTGGAAAGCTGTAGAAAACTGTACTATTAATAAAACCACCATTTTACTTTCTCTTTGCCATTAGCCAAGACTCTCACTTTTACCATAGTGTGTTCTATAACGTAGTTCATATTGGTATAGCATAATCAGTCTATAATGTTCCCACTGCTGGGACACAGGCCTCCTCTCTGTGAGAAGGAGTGGGTCGTAATACATCACGCGGGCCCAGTGCGGGTTGGTAGATGACACATGTTTCCGAATTTTTGATTCTAGGACATGCCGGTTTCCTCACATTGTTTTTCTTCACCGTTTTGAGAACAGTGCTGATGAATAATTTACACAAAGTAAAGCCCTTGTCTGGGTAAGTCGCGGCCGTTACCGCTGGGCCAGCACTGCTCCTCTATATTGGCTTAGCAATAGATAAAATACTTTTCCTAAATAATTTAGGTTAAAAGCAGAGCCTAGTTTCCTAAGAACCTATTTTTGTTGTTGGCAAGAAAAAGGAATGTTTTTTTACTAACTTTAGTTACACAAGTTCTGCCGTCGTAAATAGTAACAGCACCCTCATTCTTCACGCTTCCGTTACTTCCGTTGGCAATTTTTTTTTTCGGTTCATCTGTTTTAGTACCTAAGGCTGTTATTGGACTTGTGCATTATCGCAAAGGTTATGGAATTCATTAGAGGTTCATTAGTCATATCCTCAAGTCATTTAAAACTCTTCTGCGGTTAGGCCTTCAAGCCTAAAGTTTTTTACAATGCTGCTGGTTCATGTTGGGCAGATAAAAGTTCATTGCCGCCTTTCTTAGCACCCATGAAAATATTTTATACAGGGTGGCGGGACATCGATGCGCAAACTGTAACCATGAAATCAGCACATGATTCATCCATACTATCCATACTAATATTATAAATTCGAAAGTAACTCTGTCTGTCTGTCGGTCTGTCTGTCTGTCTGTCTGTATGTTACTTTTTCACGCCTAAACCACTGAACTGATTTAGATGAAACTTGGTATAGGGATAGTTTGAGTCCCGGGAAAGGGCATAGGATACTTTTTATCCCGATATTCCCACGGGATCGAAACTTACGCGGGTGAAACCAAGGGGCGCAGGTAGTGATATATAATTCTGAAACCCCCCGCGCAGAAATTTTTCGTCCGTTATCAAAAAAAACGCTACGCCCTACCTACGCGGTCAAAATGTACATATTTATTAACAGCTTTTTTTTTAATAATCCACGAAACATTTCGACGAGAGACATCGTTTATATTCTCAATTAATCTATATCTCCACTTCTGAAACCACTGCGGACAGGCCCTCAAGCCTACTGCTGGTTCATGGCCGCCAGATAAAAGTTCATGATTGCTTTTATATAAGCGGAATACTACTTTACAGCACAATAACGAACGTTTCAAATCCAATAACTTAAGCTAAACGTGTTGGCTTAACTTATGTAGCGGCTAATGTTATTGCTATATTATTTTTACTTCCATGTTGTTGACCTATTTGGCTCTCTCTGCTCTGCAGTGGAATATGACGGCAGACAGACGGGCGCCCCGAGACGTTCAACCACCAGATAATGGCATCTCGCCCTCGCTAGACTAGAACCGCTTTTTCGTAAAGGTCTGTGTTCATTGCCCTAAGATATCCTTGAATACCACCTTGGTAGTAATTCCTTTGATTTATATGTACATAGTAGTGGGAATTTTTGTGGATTCGGGATATAAAAACAACCGAGGCTTAGATAAACTTAAAGCGGTTTATTTTCTCGGATATTGTTGTAACAATTATAGATAATGTTTGGTTTACTCCTGATAATAATTATATCCTGATAAATATATATCGTCAACACATTTTCTGCCTGAAATATAATTTAACATCCAAGGCCAACAGAATTGAACCTTTTAATCGAATATTAAAGGCTATAATAGCTTTAAACTGGATGGAGATGACGACGGGTAGGGGTGAGAGGTAGAGGTTCCCGCGATGGTTCGCGACCCACATTTCCGAACGGTTCTTTATACGTTCGCGCCCCTGACACATTGACTTACATTCGAAACGTTCGACCCGTTTAAAACTCAGCTACCCCATCAGCAGATGGCTTAACGGTTGGTCGTAATGATGCTCGTTGTAAAAACGTGAACGTGTCTATAAACGTTTTCTGATAAAAACCAGAAGAGCTTCTATCTATTTGTATAACAACTTTATTTGTGAGTATAAGAAACGCTAAGGTAACACTAGTTTACATGGGTTTTGTCCTTGAAATAAAAAGTGTTTTTTCTTATCATTTGAGATGTACTGAGTTTAAAAAAAAATAGGAAAAAAATTTAATACGTCACGTTTCCAAACTATTTATTATGAAAAATATGCCTACAGAAATAATAAAAAAAAAATAAAAATGAATTGCCTTAGCTTTTTTCTTGTATTTATTTGTGTCTGTGTCTCTTATAACAGACCAGCAGTAATCACCTAACATGGCTTGGGCCCAGTATCCTTTATAATTTTGTTCAAAAAATTTCAAATCTTTCAGATATTCTGTTATGGGATATCCTTTGTTAGATATAATAAATTCACCACAAACGTAACAAAATCGGTCGGGATGTACTTTACACAACCTTTTTGACATTTTAAAAACAATATTTATTCAACTGAACACTACAATGCAACAAAATTTTAGAATTAATTCAGAACCAACATGTGGGTAGGCTTAAAATAAAGTGTGTAGATAACTTGATTCTTTGACGTCTTAAGAATAAAACAAATATATGTTTGCGTTTAGTTATTGTCACTAAATAACACGATATGAAATTCACTGGAAGGACATGAAATTTATTATATTTTGTAAACTAGTGTAATTATAAAGAAAGATATAAAGTAATAAGTAGCTAAGTAAGTGGAAATAAAACATGCAATGTGATAAAAATTTGGAGTCGTCGACAAGACTATCTTAAAACAGTCTGTGAGACGGGAGTGTCTCGGAATTTACCAAATTCATGAAAAAGTTTTAATCGAGTTTCCCTATCTTGTTTATAACGTATTGCCTGACTTTAAATAAACATAATGCCCCTGATATATGTCCTCACTTGTTACTATCGGCTTGGTTATATTTGGCGTCGAAATTGAATAAAAACGGTAACAGACGGCCAATTCGAATTCGGGGAGAGCACAAAAACTATCAATATTTTTTGTTCCTGACAGTTCACTAGCAAATCGTTTTCTTTTTGTTAGGATTGCCTTTATGATAGGCTTAATATTAGGAGGAAGATTTTTTTCATGGCGATACGATACACAACGTTCCAGAGATAGTAATATCGGCAATTTCGGTGGAATAGTGTTGGAGTTCCTTAAGTAGCATAGCTAAGCCAGTGTCTCGTGTCGTCAGCGTAGCGGAGGATGCGCGCGCATTCGCTTCGATCCAACCAGCCAGACATTTGAATGAAAAGTCCGGTCACTCACGAGCGTGTGGCGTCACGTGTGCGTCTGCCTTGATGACTATGATCTAATTATACCGTTTTGTTATACGCTGACATTCATTCCATATCTACATTCAACTCGTGACATAAATTGCATGAAGGTGTAGCTCTAGACTAAGTTTATTCGGCTAAAAATAATATTTGTCGGTCCATACGTAATCATATAGCAGGTACGCGTAAACGATTGTCGGAATTTGTTCTCAGATTTCTGTTTGGACTTCTAATTACACAATGTCCAACTCGTTACACAGTTGATGGCAAAAATCTGTGTCCACGAAATATAAAATCAGCCGCAGATTGCACGATTTTTGCTGTCCGCAGCTGACCCGACTCCGTTTGCCCGGAATTTAATAACCATGTTAGATAAACGTAGAAGAATGCAAAGGCAGCGTGGTAGATCAATGCCCCTTATTATCTTAGTGCTTGTACAAAGCATTGTTCACGATTTTTTTATCATAATTAATGGACACGCGATAAGACATTACGTTTTTGTGATAGTCGTTAACGTCCACAGTTGTGAGAAATACTCGTTTGGGGAACACTGTATAAACCGATTGTATAGTTGGAGAGATGAAGTCAAGGAAGCGAGCTGCAGTTTAAATATTGAATGCTGGAAGCTGTATACCTATTCCAAAGCCCCAGTTAACTTTTATGTGCATTCGCATTCCCGTCATCCAGGTGTTGCATCTCGAAACGGCTTGCCAAACTAACTAACCAATATTGTGTGGAGCGTTTTGTACATAAAACAACTGAACCGTTCCATAAGTGAATAGTAAAATTGGCAGGTTTACACAATAAAAGGTTAACGAAAATAGATTCTGAATTATGATAGCAATAAAGTTAACAACCTCGGTGAAATTAAACACGTTACCGCATCAATGGAGTTTGGTTTTTTTCGCGGCCTTGTGGCGCGTGCTCCTCGTATTTGAAAGGGAATATAATAAACAAGCGGTAAATTACCATTATTTGGTAATATTGGAATTATTTACGTCTTCGTCTTGGTATTTGTTAATATATTTTCATTTCCATGTATAACCTAGTTGATGAAAAGCTTCTAGAAAATATTCCAGAATCCGTTGTATAAAAATGTTAATTAATACCTTAGTGAACCCGCTTTTAATTAAGATTTCACCCGTCTGATGCAAAACAGCAGAGTTATTTTCTAGCACGTCTATAAATAGTGGGGCTTGTGGCTAAGTAATAACAGCCGCACGGGTCGATCGATCAGGTTAAGCTACGCTTGCCGTGCTTGGTCCGTGGATGGGTGACCATCTTTGTATACCCTCCGTGCCTCGGAAAGCACGTTAAGCTGTTGGTCCCGGCTGTCATTCGTCGATCTTTGACAGTCGTTACGGGTCGTCAGAAGCCCGAAAGTCTGACAACCAGACTTACCAAGGGGTATCGAATACCCAGTAAGTGGGTTGTAGAGGTCAAATAGGCACAGTCACTCCATGTAAAATACTGGTATTCAGCTGCATCAGACTGGAAGCCGACCCCAACATAGTTGGGAAAAGGCTGGGCAGATGATGTCTATAAATAGTTACATTTATCTACACGATTTTCTAGTCTGGTCGTGGCTTTTACTAATACTTGTTCAACCTAGATCTTATGACCGGAAAAGGCAAAATTTTCTTCCACCAATTATTATGAAGTTTGTCAGAAAAATGAGCTGTAATTTTTTTGCTTCTTTCTAACATTTAGGCCCGCTTGCACCACAAATGACTAAATACGTTTAGCGCTAAATTAATTCAAAACATCGTTCTATTGCTTTCAATCGTTTGAAGATACTGAGATAGATTGATGTTTAAAATACATAAATGTTCAGCGCTAAACGCAACTAGTGATTTTTGGTGCAAGTGGACTTAATCAAATACAGGGTGGCATGGCACGACATCGATGCGCAACCTGTTGCAGAATTAATTACATGTTTCTGAAACCATGGGTTGCAATTTTTCGTCGTTTATTTAAAAAAAAAATAGCTGTTCTATACATTTTGACCGCGTTTTTAGGGTTCCGTAGCCAAATGGCAAAAAACGGAACCCTTATGGATTCGTCATGTCTGTCTGTCTGTCTGTCCGTCCGTCCGTATGTCACAGCCACTTTTTTCCGAAACTATAAGAACTATACTGTTGAAACTTGGTAAGTAGATGTATTCATGATGTAGATGTGTTGGATGCATTGTGTGTTGTGGAATGCAATAAAGAATTGAGTATTGAGTATTCTGTGAACCGCAGTAAGATTTTCACACAAAAATAGAAAAAAAACAATAAATTTTGGGGTTCCCCATACTTACAACTGAAACACCAAAAATTTTTTTTCATCAAACCTGTACGTGTGGGGTATCTATGGATAGGTCTTCAAAAATGATATTGAGGTTTCTAATATCATTTTTTTCTGAACTGAATAGTTTGCGCGAGAGACACTTCCAAAGTGGTAAAATGTGTGTCCCCCCCCCCTCTAACTTCTAAAATAAGAGAATTATAAAATTAAAAAAAAATATATAATGTACATTACCATGTCAACTTCCACCGAAAATTGGTTTGAACGAGATCTAGTAAGTCGTTTTTTTTTTAATACGTCATAAATCGAAAACCGCAATTTACCTTTCACAAAGTTACAACGAACTACAAGAACTTTTATATTATGTTACTTGCTGCTACGGAACCCTTCATGGGCGAGTCCGACTCGCACTTGGCCGGTTTTTCTATAAAATAGCGACGAGTTTGACGAAAAATTTGCTAGGAGTTTTAGAAGCATGACGTGCTGAATTTATGGTTACAGTTTGCGCGTCGATATCAGAAATCAAAATCATCTTATCAGGCGTAAATAATAAAACATTGTAGTCTCAGGCTGCTCTTCTAGTCTATCATTAGACTATATTGGTGGCGAAGGTTAATAATATAAGTGATGAGTTCGACTGTGCCAGACGTATTTGAATGACAGAATGAAAATGACGCGCGACGTGATTATCTCACAATCTATGAACCAAAAAATATAATATAACAAAAGCTTCTTTGAACCGAAAGTATAGAAAACTGGTGTGAACTCAGGGTTATAATGTTACAATGGAGCATAGTTTTGGTTTACGTCCATTGTGCTCCATAGTCCAGTTGGTTTTTGGACGATGGAAACATGTCATTTTCCCCATAGTCCAATTGGTCAAATTCCAATTGGTCCATGGAGCACCGACGAATAATAAAGCTAAAGAGTTTGTTTGTACGCGCTAGCTAATCTCTGGATCTACCGGTCAGATTTTTTAAATTATTTTTGCATTTGGTAGCCCAATTATTGAGTAAGGCTTTTAACTGTGACCCTTAGGAGCCGAGCAAAAAGAAAATGAAAGTCAGAAAGAACGCTAAGCGAAACGAACTGATAGCGCGGGCAAGTGATGCGATACGACGGGGTTGGTCGGGGGAGCAAGAAATTTCACGCGGACGAAATCGCGGGCAGAAGCTAGCACTTCAAATGAATTGTGAGCATTTTATTGAAAAATACATACAGGGTGTAAAAAGATCCATCTCATAGCCGTCAACTATATTCTGTACATCAAACTAAGTAAAAAAGTAGTAATAACAATTGAAACGGTTAAAAGAAACGTTGTAACTTTGACGTTCAATATCTCCTTAACCAGAAGGTTCCCAGGTTATGGTCTAAAACAAAAAAACAAGATCACAATAACGGGAAGAATAAGCGAGTCTCGGCTTGCTCGTAGTTAAGCGTTATTTTACAACCGTTATTTCTAAGTGCGTTATTTTGTTTTGAAATTGGTGTGCATTGAAATAGCCTCCAAGAACAACTATACTTAAATATACATCCAGTGCAAGCTAGGTGGTCAGCGCTGCTACTACCTTGCTGACTGGCAACATATAGCATGTGGCCTACGGGTAGGTCGTGCCGATGTTAGAAAAGAAGCTGACCGAAATATAAAGCCTGCTTAATTCAATCTGAATAATTTTGAAGAATATTGCTAATGCATTGCTTCATATGTTTGAAAAATTGTTGTAATCAGCACCCTCGAAAACCATGAAAACGATACCCATAACGATTTTTTTTTTTAATTTCTGCAGCCGTCATCTTGTATTTTCATTTTGACCTCATTATCAGCTTCAGCACCCTCGAAAACCATGAAAACGATACCCATGACGAAAAATTTGAAGATTTTTGCAGTCGCCATCTTGGATTTTCATCGTGAGCTCATTATCGGCTTCAGCACCCTCGAAAACCATGAAAACCATCTCTCTCTGACTTTTTCTATTATATGTAATAAAAAGTCGCATGGGGCGCATAACCCTTTTTCGTTACGTGACGATTTCTCCAAGTTTACTCCTACCGCAAGCTCCGTTAAAGAACTTCGTTCCACATATTAGAAAAAGAAAGAAAGAAAAACCGTGTATCGATATAACGGATAACTTAATCTCAATAAGTTCTTACCAAATTATTTTGGCACCCCTTGGGGAGATTCCAAATATTGCAATGGCGTGTCTGTTAGATACCTCTTAAAGAAAATTGAATTAGGTACTTACTTTTGATATTAATCTGACAATTGCGATAAAAATATCGTTAGTTTCAGTGATTCTGGGCTTAGTTAAAAATGAAATGCAGTTGTAATAATAATATCAGCCTCTTACTGGTCCCACTGCAGGGCAAAGGCTTCTCATACAGCGAAGGCACGAACAATCACCGAGATTCACCACGCTTGCTCAAGGCGAATTGGCGATTTCAGACTTATATTAATAACCAGCTCATTCATACCCGCGACTTCGTCCGCGTAAACTTTCTTGTTTTAACATGAAATATTATTCTATAACTGTGTCCCGTTACTTCGTTTCCGCTTAGCGTTCCTTCTGACTTTTTTTATTTTTGCTCAGCTTCCATGGGTTGTAGTGTGATGTTAAATAGGCGTCCGTTGGAGCGTTGCAATGAGCCAGATAATCCTCTGTGCAGCAGTCCTTATGGGTCATTCCAACATTCTTGCAGGTACGTGACGCTGCAATGGATTGCTAGTCGTATCTGGGCTGCCTAGTGCCTTTTCTGCCTTGTTCTCTTCGCCTTGCATAAGAGTGAAGCCACACTGCTCCAATGCGTTGCGTTGCGGCGTCGCAGCGCAAGATTATGATTCGACAACGCGACAGAGAAGTGTGCCATGTTGTAAAATTTATATGTAAAATGACGCGCTGCGACGACGCAACGCAAGGCAACGGAGCAGTGTGGCTTTGCTCTTACATGCATTGATTCGTTTTCCATAATCAGTGATCACTATTAACACAACACCACACCTGTAAGCCTCGAAGGGTTAAGCAGAGGTGTACCTATAATACATCCACATTTCGCCAGTTATGCTTTAGTCCCCTGTAAAAGGGGGGGAGTTTACTGCCGATGCAGCCTGTTGCCATAAACAATGAACTTTTGTATAGGAACTCGAATTAGATTTCTCATAAATATTCATGAAAGAAGCATGTAAATATTCGGGGACGTGAACAAAAACATTATTTCAGATGTTTAAATACCTAAGCTTCTAGTTAATATGTTATAATATGGATTCTATTAATAGGCTTGATTGAAACAGTAAAGAAAATAAACAAGTAAAGGGCGTTCTTTGTGGCCGCATTTCAGCGGCGCGTGGGTGGAGTCTGTGGGAGGCCACGGGTCTGTTTTCGTACCCACAACTTACTGGGAATCGAGTTAAAGCTAATAACTATGATTTTCCGCAACAATGCTCAATTGTTTATCATAAATATACTTTACTTTTCTAAACTGAAAATTTTGTTTATGTTTATCCATCAGTCTGTAAATAATTTAACTTAATTCACTTGTGCTAAATGTCAGGTCAAAAATATAATCACGCCTGTTTTAGTGGCAGTGATAAAGTGGAAGATATTACCCTACGTAATTAAGATTGATGAATCCACAAACAATGATTTAGAATTATAGAGTGTTATGATTTCGATGGCTGGTCGTACCTGTTGTGCTATTCTATAAAAATCTCACATTGAAAACATAGATGAAGTGAGCTTTAAGTGACCTGTCAATAGTGTCAATCCCTAGCAGGTGGAATGACAGCTCACTTGACCTAAGTTATCACGGTGATAGTTTTACGAAATAGCACCGCAGTTCGTTTCTGACCTGAAATTCTATGGACTAAGACACGTCAAAAAAGATGTCCAAGTCGCAAAATTCAAAACGAATATCCATTCTACTATCAATATAGAACTTTTGTAATGCATAATCATAACATAATCAGCCTATAATGTCCCCACTGCTAGGACACAGGCCTCCTATCGGTGAGATGGAGTGGGCGGGTTGGGTTTTATATGCACGTGGCTTTAAAAGAGTATGACGTGATCCTATTAACATTGCTGCCTCGTTGGCCTAGTGCTCGCAAGCGATACTACTGAACACTTTATGTTATTGGGTTTTTCTTTCCGGAATTTCTCAGTAACAGCCCGGAATCGGGATTTGTACCCTGTTGATGGCAATAGACTCGCCCACTATTACATGGAAAATGTGTTGGTACTATGGGGACACCTCTGCCCAACCCTGCGGGGAATACAGGCGCGATGTTATGTTCTATTAACATTTGAAGATAGATCATCCCACGCTATCACGTACAGTCAACAAAAGAGATATGTATGCAGGATCGTCGGATATAGTTGAAGTTTAGTAAGAAACCGGTGGATGTTGTCGACTGAAATTTAATTCAATTGATGAGCTGTTTGTTTTCTATTAATAAAATTAAATTTTATTCAAGAACATCCATCGTTTTCTTACTAAACTTCAACTACATCCGACGATCCTGGTTACTTATCTCTTTTGGTGACTGCACGCGTTCACATATAACCTTATATCGCCATTGGCGAAATTTGGTTATGCAATAGTAGAATTCTATCTTGGTCTCTCGAGATTGCCTCAGGGATAGCAGTCGAAACTGTTAATTAGTAATTATCTACGTGTCCAGAACATAGTTTATAGGATACTCCCCAAAGATACACATGTAGAGCAATTAGCCTCGCTTAGATTAGTAGGATAGAATTTCGTAGTTTGAAAATAAAGCCAAAAATGACAAGAAGGCTAATTCTCGTAATTTAAAACGTTAATTAAGGCTAATTCTCGTAATTTAACCCCCTTATTCATAAAACTTATCAAACCTATTTTAGTTAAAATGGGGTTTGTCTCTTTCTTACACACAGAAATGACAACGTGACAGATAAAGACAAACGTTCTATAAACCTATTTTAGCTAAAATAGAGATAAAATAGGATTATGAATAAGGGGGTAAAACTTTCAAAATCTAGTCGCTGTATCAACTCAGCGACAAACAAATGTCAAAAACTTGTCAAAATGACGCGAAATTAGAGGTATTTTTGACAGATTGAGACTGAGATCAGACTGTGAACGATCTTAAAATTATGAGAATTGCCCCTACGAATAAATTTGCTTTTCTAACCCGACCTCCAGAGTTGATTAGATAATCAAGTCTAAATTAAACACAACCTGTTTCTTAGCATTTTGATCATGTCTACGCAGATTCTATATTTAGTTAGCTCCAAGGAATAAGATACTGTGCTTGTTCGTAAAAAAAATGATTATATGAAACTTCTGGCAACTGAAATATCAATTCAACATAATATTTTTTATAAGTTGTGTGATATACCTCTAGGTACGAGGCTAACTTTGAATTTCATTAGAAATTCCTGAATATGTAAAACTTTTACCTAGGTATAGAACTAACTATAAAATATCGGTAAATATAAGGTCAGAGTCCTGCAAAGACCGCGTTATTCCCTGAAAAAAATCAACCCAACTTTAATTATGGGTACTTTTCTATTATGGAGAGCACAGTAGGCTTTGAATCGAGTAAAAAGCCAAGTAGTTCTTGGAATCTTCATTATATACTTCCCTCATTTATACTGAAGGGTACTGAAGGATTTATTTTGTCGACGAGCATCATTTACATGGGTAGGTACTAACACCCACCCACAATATGCCTCGAGCGTAGGGATTACAACATTATTTCATAGAAAAATGAGAGGAGCTTTACTGTTAAATAACAGCCATCATCATACGTTACACAATAAAGAACAACCTTTTTATAGGGAATTTAACTTCACAAGTCTGCTAAAAAAAAAGGTGTTCGGTCCGGGGACCCCCGTTGGCAACGAAAATTTTCGCAGCCGCCATCTTGGATTTACATTTTAACGTCACTAACGACTTTAAAACACCTTGTACTTGACTCTAAAACAGTTTGTACCATGTATCATGCACTATATTAGCTCATTATTCGTTTTTTTACTCACTAATCTCTTATAATTGATCCCACTATCCTACTTCCAGGATAGGAAGTAGGACTATTATAAACGCGATTGTTTGTGAGGATGGATGGGTGGATGTTTGTTACTCTTTCACCGCGGTTTTATGCGGGTGAAACCGCGGGGCGCTGCTAATACACTTATAAAAACAAGCGATGCGGTCAATGATTTTATTTACAAGTGACCTATAGAAACTATGTTACTGCGTAATATTGAGGTATTCCACTCAGAGCACTG
The DNA here is from genome assembly GCA_945859645.1 of Amphipoea oculea. Classification (NCBI taxonomy): domain Eukaryota; kingdom Metazoa; phylum Arthropoda; class Insecta; order Lepidoptera; family Noctuidae; genus Amphipoea; species Amphipoea oculea. The sequence goes on from OX243876.1 coordinate 13,808,396, forward strand.
ATTTCTTTATATTGATCTGAGCGGCAAGAATCTAAAGATTTCTTCAGAAGTTATTTTGTTGGCCTTTGATCGCTTCCTTCTTCTTTCTTGTCGGTAAGAGCTATACGATTATGATGAGCCCATGTCGTTAGTAAAGAGCGAAGTACCCTCGCATGACAGGCCACGACACTTAGGGTCTCTGAGCTGTCGTAGTTGTTAGCAGTATTCAACAAAGTTGGTAGCGGAGTTGATACCCCACCGTGAGTTATGAGATTATACTTGAATCGTTACTCTTGGCGCCTCAACCGCTTGTACAAGTCCTAACTCCTTACCGAAAGAAACCACTCCAACAGCTATTCATAACCAATCGACACGCTGACATATCTATAAATGACATAATTATTTATGATTACCTACTCGACTTGTGAAAAGCGTTAGGCCCTTTGTACACACACGTTTTTCTTGCCGTGAAAACTACGGTTTTTTCACCGTGTGCTGTGTAGGCACGGCTCGTCAATTTTGTATGGATCACTATGGAAGCTTTTTGACGGACACGTTTTTTCTATGGCGCGTGGCGCGGTTTATCCGCCGTACCATAAAGAAACTGCGCCGTGTTCAAAGGGCCTTAAAAGAACTCCTTCGAGAACATTGACTAATGACATATGGTAAATTGTAAATATAATTTAATTTAATGTTCTGTCTGGTAATGTTAATTACTTTTCATTGTATAGAATCAAGTTTTTCTAATCGTACAGATAGCTGTGCTGCTGGGGAGTATGTTGTGCGCCACTTCGCGAAAGCACTAGGAAGTGGTGAAGAGCGGGCGTTTTTGGGGGACTGTCTTATGCAATTTTGGCGTTCGAAAAATGCTGATCTCGGCCTTATTTGAATAAATGACTTTTGATTTGTTTAGAATGTTTTGATTCGGCATGGAAACGTATTGAATAGTTACGAAGGTCTCAACATAAACACTAGCATGTATTACGTGTTTATTTACCAGCGTGTTTATACGCTATCATCGCCGTGCAACGTGTGCCTAGGTGTGCTATTAGTTTAGCGCGCCGACAGACTATGCTCATCTCCGTAGTAAACTCGATTACGTACGGGCGGTCGACGTATGCATAATAGCAATGGCACAGTCTAAAAATCATACAGTCGTCCAACGAAGACGTCTAGACAGGGCAATCGTGCGGGGTGTGAGGGGCGAGACGCGGGTGAGCCGATCCCGAACTGCGAACAAAACGATGTTAGTAGTTCGGGATATATCATTGAGGGCTGACGCATGCTTGTTTTTTATTTGTTAATTTAAAATGGTGTATACGACGTGTGCTGTGACTGATTGTAAGTCTTCATCTCATATAAATAAAGATCTGCGGTTTCATCAACTTCCACGTAGGTACAGAAGAAAGGTAAATAAAATATCTATTTTGTTATTGTAGAGTGCATAAATAATTTTATTTGTAATGTCGTGCCATGTTGATAACGCTAATAAAATGGCCGACCGGAAAAAAAAATAATAGGGTATCACTACGTATGATTCCTATGTTCTGTGTTTATCACACAGAGCATCTGTTTGGAAATCCTACTAATATTATAAATGTGAAAGTGTTCGTTTTTATGTTCCGTGTCAAGATGGCGGACTTTTTTTATTATTTACTAAGGGTGAATTTCGAGATGGTGGCCATAATTTTTTATAATAAGATATGAATCTCAATTTTGAGTATAATTGGAGTGCTTATTACGAAAAAGCCATCCTTTTTGAAATCCAAGATGGCGGACGTAATTTTTTTTTAATTTGATATGGGAGTCAATTTCGAGTATATTTGGGGTGCTTGTTACGAAAAAGCCATCTTTTTTGAAATCCAAGATGGCGGACGTCATTTTTTTATAATTTGATATGGGTGTCAATTTCGAGTATATTTGGGGTGCTTGTTACGAAAAAGCCATCCTTTTTGAAATCCAAGATGGCGGACGTCATTTTTTTATAATTTGATATGGGTGTCAATTTCGAGTATATTTGGGGTGCTTGTTACGAAAAAGCCATCCTTTTTGAAATCCAAGATGGCGGACGTCATTTTTTTATAATTTGATATGGTTTATTTGTGACAACCCTGGCCGATGCGTTACTGTCTAGACGATGTCGGCATTTTACACGAGATCAAAGGCGTCGTCCTACTGTATGATTTTTATACTGTGGCAATGGTCTATTGTGTTTGATAGATAGATGTAGGTACTGTAGTGGGGGTCGTAGCAATGGATGTGCTGACGACATATAACTAAAAGGCGTTAGGCTTTGTATAGAACTTATTGTTTAAGAGAAGCTTATCGTACAACGGCAATTGCAAAACTGCTTCTAAAATAAGAAAAAACACTAACAGAATATTTGACACACGCTTGAACGTTCGAATGGAACATGTCTTCAAATATAACCAGCCTGTCCCACAAAGAGGTGTGGCTTTATAGCCAGCCTCTACAGTACCTACTCGATACTGTAAAAAGGGAAAGGAAGCATCAGTACCTATACATCTGCCTAACCTTTTCCGAACTATGTTGTAATCGGTTTCCAGTCTAACTAGATGCAGCTTACCATTATTTTACATGGCGCGACTGTCTATTTGACCTCTACGACCCGGTTACTGGGTTACACGATTAACCCCTTGGCAAGACTGATTGTCAGACTTTCGGGCTTGTAAATACCCGTAACGACTGTCATAGATCTACGAATGACAGCCGGGACCAACTGATTAACGTGTTTTCCGAGACACGGAGGGGTCTCGGTATGGACCATCCATTGAACTGACCTAAGCAAGCAAGATCGACCCGTGCAGCGATTATTACGCGATTATTATTTAGCCACGAGCCCCTCTAAAATAAGAATCAGTAATAGAAATCCTGTACAGTAGTAAACAAGCAAAGTGCAAAGAGACGGGGCTGTAAAACCTAATACAACTGTCATATGAACTGGAAAATGTTCTTAAAAGGCTGGCGCAATGTATTTATTTATAAGCAATGAACGGTTCTAGGAACGTTTTCCTGTAGCAATGTCGGTTAAGGTAGCTGTCATTACCTACAAGCTGTAATCTGTATAGGTACATGAAACGAACGTTTATTTTCGTTGGATCCCACTTTTGAATCCCATTTTTTAGGTATTAACGATGGATCCCGTTTGCTATTTCCGTTGAATCCCACATTATAACAACATGTGTACATTTCAGAAGAAAAGTGATTTATCTTTATCAAACACTAAAAAGAGATTATTTTTATTGGGCTACCCGGAACCGAACTAGTTGGATTAGGTTAATTATTAAAAAAAAAAGTTAGGTTAGGTTAAAACTGTGACCCCTACGCACGAGCCGAGCGAGCGAAGCGAGCGGTGCCGCGGCAGCGGCCGGTGAGTGCCAGAAACGACTAGATTATATAGAAAATGAGTTGTTTGTGAAATAAATAGTATACGAAACGTTGGTTGTAAACTAAAAATTTGTCAATGGAGTTTTGGTGAAACATTAGTGAACCCCTCATTTTATTATAAACAATTTTGTTGTTGAAAGTATCCGCATTCAGATTTTTTTAAGCATTCGGGATCCAACGGAAATACTTTTCGGGATTCAATGACAATAAAACGTAATTATCTTGCATTTTTTAAATTCGGGATCCAACGGAAATACATAATAATGTTGCCAAAAATATTAAAATGGGATTCAAAAGCGGGATCCAACGAAAATAAATCGAAACGAATGGTTTCTTTTGCAGTTTTTTAATCGACTACTGTGACTGCACTGGTCTTATATCTTGCTTCCAAAAAAACTCTCTTAAACTGACCATTATAATAAGCTCTTGCCAGTTCTCATCATTGCGTCCTAGAATTATTAATTAGAATCCTTAAAATATCTATAACGGAGATATACTCACATGTTTTATGTTTTAAAATTCCATGAATAAGTCTGCTTGTGCTATAAATAGTTCAAACTGGGAGTTCGAGGCAATTATAGGAACGGAACGTTTTCGTGGAATGGCATAATTATATCGCATTGAAACTGCAGTTAGAAATACGGATTCCTGCAAATTATCAAAAAAAAAAAGTATTTATTAGTATTTCTCATATTATCAGGAAAATCTAAAACTTCTAGAAACAATATTTTTATGTTTTTACTAGCTGCGCCCCGCGGTTTCACCCGCGTAAATGTCGATCCCGTGGAAATATCGGGATAAAAACTATCCTATGTCCTTTTCCGGGACTCAAACTATCTCTATACCAAATTTCATCTAAATCGGTTCAGTGGTTTAGGCGTGAAGAAGAAACAAACATAAACACACACACACACACACTCACAAACTTTCGCCTTTATAATATTAGTGTGACAAAGCGATCAACGTTTCGAGTTCCAATAATAGAATAAATAGTACAGTAGCGAGCAATTCTTTATCGAAGCGAATTTGGGGGTCAGAAATGAATATAAATTACGAGTTTGTCGCTGTGTGCACAGAGTTTATATCGTAATCTTCTTCTGAAAAGTTTGTTTGTTTGATCGCACTAATCTCTGGAAATACCAGGCGGATTTAAAAATTGTATTTACATTTGATAGCCCAATTCTTGAGGAAGGCTATAGGCTATTTAACATCACGACCGCTCGTAGCCGAGCAAAAAGGGAAAGTCAGAAAGAACGCTAAGCAACAACAAAGTAATAGCGCGGGCAGGCGATGCGATGCGACGGTGAGGGTCGGGAGAACAAGAAATTTCACGCGGACGAAATCCCAGGCAGAAGCTAGTAATAGTTATTTATGCAACTGTTTTATAATAAGCGGTATTAAAACACGAATGTGGGTTTATAGTATCACATGAGTGTTTTAATACCTAATTATGTACAGTAACATACAAGACTTTATCTACACCCATGATATGAATCCTCTATAAAAGGTTCTAAAACAGTTTTTTGCAATAATAATATGGAACAAAAATGGCGGCTGGCGGGATACGACGTGAATTCGAATAACCTAAGTATAAATTACTGCGCTGTGGTAGTGAAACGCGCGTACATGACAATGTTCTCTTTTTGAAATCGAGTTGCATAATGAAATTTAGTACAACATAATAACACTCGTTTGGATGATATTATGGTAACTACGACACTGGTTGTTTTAATGTTGGCAATAAGCAACTGTTTCAGAAACTTTTATAGCGGATTTTTAGCATGGGTGTAGATAAACGATATAACATACCCTCGTTATCTCATAGTCTTTCGTGGAGCAAGGCACGTGCGGTGGAATCCCAATTCTATATTGATCTCCAGGGCGAGTTTATAGATAATCTTGGTCCATCTCTGCAGGCAATTTGTAGAACTTTAAATAGATAGATACAATACTTCATTGTACAACAAAAATGTTTCGCATCTTGTAGCAGCTTTTTTTAAATCAAGTTATAGCTATAAAACTTTTCGTTCAGAAAATAGACTACTTATAAAGACACCCATTTCAAATGTCATAAAATGAAAGTATAAATCTCTTATCTATTTATATAGAAATAAGTAAAAGTGAAGTCAGAAATGTACAGAAATATCGTTTACTTTCAATTCGCATAGTATTATCGCAATATCACTGACATTTAAAAGGTAAAAAGAGTCCCTTTCCGTACATTTTGTCCGGAATTGATAAAACCGTTTATGAGTATTGCAAAACCCTTGTTTCGCACTGTTTTGTGATTTTTATTTTATATTCTTCGTGTTTTCAAAAGACTGCCCTGTTGGTCTCGTTGTTGCAAGCGTGACTGCTGAGCGTTGACGTGACCCTGATTCGATTCCCAAGTCGGGCAGAGTGTTATTGGGTTTTACCATTGGGAATTATAATCTGAGGTAACAGCCCGAAGTTTCGAAGTTGACGGTGTGATACCCCCGCGCACTCGGAAAGCACATTAAGCCGTTGGCCCTGCGCCTGATGTCTCTCCGGTCGTGTCGGATTGCCGACCTACCGGACAATGATAATGAGGGAAGAGAGAGTGCACCTGTGTCTGCGCACACGCTTGTGAACTATAATATCTCCCGCGCCGAAGGCTGTTCCTCCGCTGAGATTGTTCGCCATGGCCAAAATTCAGTCTGGAGTACTTGTTTTTTTTTTTCACAAGAGTATCGTTATCCTCCAGAAAAACATACTTAAGAGTTTTAGCAAATGAATTATGAAGTAGATATTATAAATAAAACATTCGAAAAATAAAACGGTTACTTAATACCTTTGACGTAGTCAGGGATTTTTGCGGAGCTCTCAAGTCAAATGGATTATGTTTTCCCTTCTCAAGCCAAATCTCTGCGACATTGATAAATTACTTATCGATATTTTAAGCGCAGAGTAGATTTCTACGTACAATTAGATATGTCCTGTGATAGGTCACTTTTTAAACTGAAGTTGTAAATTAAAAAGTTTCGGTGTCGGGCGAGAGATGAATCTATTTAGTGGAGGACAAAGTTGGCGATGCGGTGTTCTGCAACGCCCCTGGACAAAGTTCTTCACGTCCTAATAAAACGAAATGCAGCAGAGATGTCCCACTTCTTTATGTCCTACGTTTATACCTGGCAATCATGTACATAGAGATTGTAAAAGTAAATGACGCAGGGAGCTGAAATACTTCCATAATTCATAGTAGGTAACTCGTGTTATATCAGACGTTTCTATTTGTGGAGGCGCCAATCTTGCCGCGTAGTGCTCTAGACGAATTTTAAGCAACTGATGTGCCCTACATACGTGTAGTTGGTTATTCATTCTTAGATTTTCAAATTCGCTTTCCTTGTAGGTACTAATCATAGCTCACAGCGCACCCCAGTTTATCAACGATGGCCAATTTCTCACGTTACACTGAGTAATAGTCGTTTGACTTCCGCAATCTTTGACAGAGGATCTATTTTATGGACCGGAGTTGATGTAGCATTGTAGCCTCTCGTCCACTTTATATTCTATAGTTGCTTCTAACAATAAAAAGAAAGGATGAGGTCACCTATTTATAGCCTTGAATCGGTCGATTAGCCCACGTTTGTTATTGTTTAATTTACCTACGTTTATCTAAAATTATACAAGGTTCTTGTCAAAATATGAAATGCCGAAATCCTAAGATGATACAGTGATAATTACCAAGCAGATTCTATGAAAACGATATTAATTGTATTTTTGATGAGGAGAATCTTCCTTGTTTCCACCTAATTATGAAATACGATAAGACTTGAGATGTCGATACATTAAGGATACGACTTTAAATCGAATATTCGCAAATCGTTTCGAAATTGTTTGGAAGCGGATTGATATCGGGTTTACATGTGAGGGGCGAGGCTGCGCGCGCACCCTTACGACTCGTAGCGCTGCGAGCGCTTCAGTCGCGTCCGAGCTACGTGAACTATTGACTGCTACGCCGTAGCACCACGATAACAAACTCAGTATATTCATATACCGTCAAAGTGAATCAGTGACGTGATCTCAAAGGAGTCGCGGGAACTTATTGAGAAAACGGACCCAAGGTATGTAATGTATATTAATAAGAACATAATTTTATTTGATAATATTGAATTTAGTCATGCCTGATATAATGATGTCGTAATATCCAGAGCATTCTCTTTTACTGATGGATATAAGTTCCGAAATGAATGCGCTAGTATAAAATGGAGCCGATTAAGAGGAACCAATATTGCATGGTTTTACTTATGCGTTTTATTCCATTTTATAAGGGTTTAAAGTAATGCAATATGATATTCTTAGAACATAATTATTTTGTTTAACGAAGTCATTCAGGAATCAACTGCAACACACTTTCTTGTTCTGTTCAATCTTGCACCTGATACTGTCTTGATGGTCCGTTTATTAATAGTATAGAAAATTCAATAGAATATGCATTTCAATATTCAAAAACAAGGAAAAAAACCTTGGTATTATGTTTGGATCTGATTGTTATCAACCCTTGGTTTGTTAAAATAAGCAGTTACACTGATTTTGATATTATTATGTAAAAAAGTAAAACCATCACTTAGATACATTTATGAATATTACGATTGAAAAGAAAACAACACGCATATCTCTTTGTTCACTGCCAGGGCTGCATGCGACCTCATTGCGCTCAACTATTGAACTTTCCATTACAAAGCAGATTCTCCTTTCACCGATCAATTAACGATAAACTAATAATAGATTACAATAATCTCCTAGATTAAATATAGCCTTCGCAGATGGTGTCACCGATTAACCTCGGTTGGGAAGTGACGATCGAATCGATTCAACATAATTATAACTTTAAAGCCTGCCTCCAAGGCGATGGCGATAAACATAAAATGTATCCGGCGCTTATCCTCCTGCGAAGCCGTAAAAGAAGATGGAAAGAGTTCATAGGACATAACATCACGCCTGTTTCCTCCGAAAGGTTAAGCAAAGATGTTGGTACACCCACTTTGGTCATAGCCAGTTATGTTTCAGTCCACATTGGACAGAGCTTCAAGACTTTTGTAGACTTCAAGCTGCCATTGACAAATTCCTGAAGGAATAAATGTGAGGCTGATCAAACCGAAAAAGTTTGAATGCGTTTCTATCGAAATTTTCTCGTGTACATCTATTGTGGATCGAGATCCTAAGCATTCTTGAGCTGCTGAAGGTGAAGACAAAGAACACTCATAAGAAAATCGGTTATAATAATCTTGCACACCAAATTCATTGGTGAATTGGAGGAAGCCATCCATCGCTTGGCGGCTTTTAGCCACCACTCACGGGAAAAGCTGTGGCCTATATTTCGAAATGGGTGTTATTAAAAACGGGAGTCTTATCGGCTTTCAAGCAGGGATACTAAGGCTTTACGTCTATAAGTAGTGCTGCTTATTACAGATATCGGAAAAGTGTTACGTCATGCAATAGTATTTATAGTTGAAACGTGCCATTTTAAACTCTTATAGCCTATGAAATCTTGATACTAGCTTATGTTATGGTTACTGTGAGTCTGTATCAGCCCACTGCTGGGTAAAGGCTATGATTCCAGGCCCATGACTTCCAGCTCTTTCGATCCAGGGCTCAAATGAACCACTGATCTTTTGTTTTCTTAAGCTCGTCCCGCCATCTTCTACGGGGTCTGCCGCGACGCCTTCTGGCTATATCAGGGCTCCACGTAGTGGTTATTTTGGCTCACAGCTCAGTGGTCATACGGCAGATGTGGCCAGCCCAGTCCCACTTCAGCTTAGCGGATTTTTGAGCAACCAGCTTATGTAATATTACATAAGCCGGTTGCTCAAAAAGCCGCTAACTTGAATTCGTAGAACGAATTTTTTTTTAAACCCTTTTGATTGACGAAGTGATACGTTTAATAATACCTTCGTAACACGTCGGGCCTATTCGAGATCAAATGAACATTTTTGTTTAACAAAACACGAAGCTCGTCCGATTAAATTTTCTAGTGGTTTTGTAAAGGTATCCTTGAGCCGTTTTTCAACTACAGACAGCATGAATTATTAAGCGCCAAAACTCCTGTGGGTCTTGAGGGAATAGACCTTAATGTTGTATTTAATGTTTTGGTTCGTTCATAATTATGTAGATAAAGACTGACACGATTATCTCTCGATCTATCTGTACGATTTATGCTTCAATTACATGACTTAGATATGGCGTGGACACCGGCTGTATGAAAACCGAACAAAATCAATATCGATGTCTTGTTTATACCCTTTTACTTGGCGTTTTTGTCGTAGTTGGATTTATGTTTTTAACTTTCATGTTTTCATTTTGAAGATCCAAGAATAGAAAATAGGATATCTATTTATATTTAGAATTTCTCCTGCCTCGTTTTTTTTAAAAAGACATAATGTAATTTTTTTTCGTTAGCCTATACTGATACATTGCTTCATATATTCGAAAAATTTGTCTGCTCAACAACGTAAATAACGCAATGATTGTTGTTAAACTGTCAAAATGACAGCCATTCCTAGTGTACAAGTATTACGCAATTAACCCGCAGTTTCTAGCTGATGTTATCAGAAAACAAGTGAATTCTGCTAACAATGAATTTACGTCATTTGCAAGAAGAGGTAGGTGGCTTCTTATCTTAGAACTTTCATGAATCCTTTACCTACCATAGAAACTGATTATTATACTATAGCGATTTGGTACTTTGTATTAATATTGATATACCTACAAAGTAAATGTTGCAAGGAACTTTAATCCATCGGGATTATAACCCCTGACATTACATCCATGAAATGTTTACAGAAAGGCTCTCGAACTATTGTTGCGAGTTTCCTATCAAAGCGTAAAACTTATAATGGAACAGTATTGTGTATTGTACGCCTCGCGGACATATTGCTGTCATAAGTTTTTATTCTCTAACATTACGTAACCGCTCAACGAACATTCTAATAATATGTTTTACTCTGGTCCATTGGTACGATTCCGATGTGAATTGTAAATTATAATATCGTAGAAAATCCCATGTGTTTCATTTACATAAATAAATAAACTGGTCCATTTAAAGGTAACGGGTTTATATTAATAAACCGTCTGTGTTGCTCTCTAGCGGACATTCAAAATATTATGATAATGTTGCTCTGTGTTAAAATATGGTAATTCTGTAATATGTAAGACATTCGGCCCATTTGATATTATAAGCTCCCAAAACCCGGTTTCATTACTAATTCCGTATGATTCCAGCCATTTCCATCATTGTTTGTTCCCAAATAGCTTTCGCTGTACAGTAAATGTCAAGCTACGTCGATACAAGTAGTATAAAGCTTAATGAAACCAACCGCACCGCAATAGGCAGATGTTGCCAACCGAAACAAATACCGCTCGCCCTAAATTATATTTGTTTCATGTTCACACTTTTCTTTTTGTGAATTTTTCCATTGTATGTTCAAACAAAAACTCACGTTCGTATAAATTAACCCGGATGATTTACATAATGCTGGATCTTCATTTATCGCTGACGTACAGAGACTCTGCTTTGACCTTTATATTGAGCTTAGTAAGATTAATGACTATTATTCACAGACAGTTTTGAATAGATAAGCTATTAATCTCAGCAGTAATCAATGTAGAAGGATGTCGCACATATGTATTAATAATCAGTTGGAGCTAATGAAACCTATTTGATATTATCTTTGATGTTCTGTAATTGGTTAGTGAAGCGAGATGTCCGTTTGTGTGAAGCCGCAACGATGCGCTCATTGGCTATGTGTAATTGGCAATTTAGTCAGTATATAAAGTTTTGCCACTAATATAAATCCATTGAAATAAAACTGGCTTCACTAGATGTTTTATTAGCAGATGTTAACGCAGTCACAAGTTCTACGCGTGGGTTCGACTGCTCAGGGCTCATAACGTCGGGGAAAATTAAATAATTCCATTAGCACCACCATAATTATAATTTAGGATTTAAGTAATGAGGTTGTTAGCGTTGCCATTCAACGTGGCAATGCTGCCAGTCTCCTGGGCACGTTTCCGGATGACAGCGATGTGGACGAGTGCTTCGGCGCCTAAGTGTATTTTGTTTTTGTATTTATTTCTATAGTAAGTTAGTCATTTAATTTAGTATCTATTGTAAATAGTTAGTTTCATTTTCTGTAAGAAATGAGGTCTCGAATAAAGGTGTAATTTGAAACTGTGACTTATTTGCTTGATACGAACCAACGATTTTACCAAATTACTTTTTTGTATTCTCGAAAGCTTTGTGCTTCACACAATCTTTATAATTTTAACTTTAACATGCATGAGGAGATAAAAATGAAAAGATAAGTGGGTGCCAGAGGGTGTGAGGATCCATTTATGTAGAATATGAATTATTTTCTCATTTCAACACAATCTAGACGAGAATAGTTCACGTGGGTGTGTTACGTAACGAAAAAAATTCAACAAACTCTCAGAAATAATGAGAATGGATTTAAGCCTTTCCGCGTAGGTGTCATCATCGCCTACGCTCTTCCATAACAAAATAAAGGAAAGATAGGAATAAGCAGAATTTATCCTCCTTGTGTAAAAAACCCTAATCTCACAACTTTTTGATTAATGATTTTTTTTTTCGTCTTGTTTTTCGTTGACACGAAACATTTCAGGTCTTTAGAGATTTGGTTAAAAAACATCAAAGTTACTTCACATAAAATCTAGCTAGTTCAGGTTTGTTCAAGTTTGAAGTCTAATTTTACTGAACTTTGCTTAAATTCAAGCTTTACTGAAACGTAAAGAGGTGTAATTAATGTTGAGTGTTGTTACGAATGAGTTGGTCCTTTTTTTTTTTTGCTTGATATATTATTATTGTTGCTGGGTATCGTGTTACCCAGTAACTGGGTTGGAGAGGTCAGATAGGCAGTCGCTCCATATAAAATACTTAAGCTGCATCCGGTTAGACTGGAAGCCGACCCCAACATAGTTGGGAAAAGGCTAGGTAGATGATGATAACTTGGTGATACTTATTATTTTCCCTTCATATTTAATCTTATCCTATCAGGCGCAATGAAAAATTAAGTACGTAATGAAATTAGTTTCAAACCCAAAGGTAGTATAAAATTATAGGGACGCGCTCACAAGCGTACAAATTTTAATATCACAGTAATGAGTTACACGAGACCGCCCTCGTATCGCTGGCTGTCTAATGTCACAGATTTCCATTTACCGTTATATATTCATGAGCATGACAAACCTTATATATCTCCCTCATTATAAAACCTCCTTCATGAAGTGTATAATAACATTGCAATCTTCTACGTAATGATACTTTAAGGGGTCCAATTAGACTTAATTGTGGGCTCTCTGCGGACAAAATACGAGCTCTGCAGAGCATTGTATGTGATTTGATGCATTCGACTCCATTTAAGTTGGAGCGCCTGTTATCTAGGTAAGTGGTTGTGTGCTGACATAGTTGCAGGCTTGAGACGTCTAACTTAGATGCTAAGGGTTCACACAAGCAATTTTGGTCTTTCCGTACATAAATTTTGGTCCTTGGGTACATTTACCAAACGTGGTTTGAGTGAATGATTTCAAACTAGTTGGAGCGCTAATGTTGATATAACAAGCGTGTGCACTTAATACGAGCTTTCACATTACTGCGCACTGAATCAATTTAACCGACATTTGGCATACTAATGACAGTGGCGTCATTCATAGGATTAAACAGATTGACTCAGGCCGTGAAGCATAATGTGCTAGATTAGGTATATATAGTAGACAAACAAAACAACACTAGAAATAAACCAGCATAGCATAATTCACGTAATGAGCTTAATTTTTCAATTACATTAATGTGTAGCGCTACGCCGTACCCACTACAGCCGCTAGGTCTACAAAGCGCTACGGTGCGCTACGAGAATAAAGCTAAGCAAACTTTGTAAACGTTTCTTTACGATCCATTTTTATCTTCTGCGAACATTTCGCTCCTATAAATAAACTTTTTATTACCTATTATTATTTCTTATTGCTTTAAGTTTTATATTTATTTTATATTATCTTCGTTTAGTGAATTTTTAATTAACGTTGTCATGAATTACGAAACGGGTACTGCCCCAGAATTTTAAATCCAAACATGATGTTTCTGATTATTTATTCAAACAAGTGAATGTTATTTATTATTCTGCTACAAAAGCGAACGAGAATTTTCACGTGGATATTACTTAGAACGGTATAATATCGTGACGATAAGAACATTATTCCTCTCCTGTCAAAATGTACCTACATTGAAATTAAACTGTCTTCGCAATTGTCTGCTGTCTTCCATAGTACCTACTACTGAAACTTATTTATGTATCGCTATTTCAGGTTGTAACGATCGATTTTCAGTCCAACAACGGGTTGAGTGATATTTAAAAGTGTATAGTTAATACTTCAAGTCGTTAACGTAGAAATGAATGGTTAAAACACGGCTAAGGAGTTTATAGGCCCTTAACCCGCAACAGTGTACATTGCCCTTAATGTGCTTTTATTAATATGGCCTGTATTATGTATACAACTATGATTCTATACAGGATGAAATTGAACACATGCGACAAATCGAAATGGGAGATTGTACTCATCATTATGAACAACTTTTACTATGGAACCAAACCTGAAATCGCGAAAGAAAAATCAGCTGCTCCCTACATTTTGACGAATTATGCGAACATAAATGTAGGGAACAGCTGATTTTTTTTTCGCGATTTCAGGTTCGGTCCCATAGTAAAAGTTGTTCATAATGATGAGTACAATCTCCCATTTCAATTTGTCGCATGTGTTCAATTTCACCCTGTATACAGTAGTTTGCAAAAGTTATTTGACATATTTCCACTTCAGCTGTGATGCCACATTATGATCCATACTTAATATTATAAATGCGAAAGTGTGTCTGTCTGTTACCTTTCACGCTTAAACCGCTGAACCGATTTAGATGAAATTTGGTATAGAGATATTTTGAGTCCCGGGAAAGGACATAGGACATTTTTTATCACGATATTCCCACGGGATCGAGACTTATGCGGGTGAAACCGCGGGGCGCTGCTATTTAAAATTTAAAAGAAACAATCGGGTAATCCTGAGGGATTACATGATTATTTTTTATGATAAGTCATAGGTTGAATTAGTCAATAAAACGTTAAATAGTGTACAGTTCATACATTATGTAAGTACTAGAATTTTAAATCATAATCTAAAGTACAATTCTCGTAATTTAAAACGTTCAAAATCTAGTCGCAGTCTTATATCGGCGACAAACAAATGTCAAAAACTTGTCAAAATTTAGGGAAATTAGAGGTATTTTTGACAGATTGAGACTGAGATCAGACTGTGAACGTTCTTAAAATTATGAGAATTGCCCCTCTGGTGTGTCAATTAACTTTTGGAGGCCACTGTAAAATATTGCTTTCTTTGATCACAAGTGACAATTATAAATAAACAGAATATACTCTCATAACAAAGTAAGTGACCTTGGAATAATTAACGAAATTAAAGTAATCTGAAACATTTTAGTATTTAATTAAATTAAGCTTAAACAACGTAAGTTCGTCCGTTCATTAAAATAGATTGTGTAAGATAAACCCGTCGAGATTTTTCCTCCGTCGCGGTCGACCCCGACAACATTACAAGGCCAACGTTAATAGATTATCAACTGTCCATTAATAGGGTGAGCGGTCAGTCGCCGGACTCGGTCATAGTGCACATTAAGCTAGACTACCGTAATAGGGTTATTGTTGAACAAGCCGACGATTACATAATGTTACTTACGGTTCCCGCGACCGTATCGATCCGTTAATGTGGCACCGTGCCAATAACAAACTCGCCTACCCTACTCTCTGTGCTGGCCGACTCCCGAGAACAGGGACTTGCGCCCGATGATAAAAGTTTCTGTGTTAAAACTGTGAGTGCTTTTTACTGCCCGTGTCGGCTACATGTACAGAATAATTATTTCGTAACGGTCGGGTCGGCGCCCAAACTTTAAAACTTACATTTTATCAGTTACGCAGCAGCCGTCTACTTAACAGTTACTTGAGCTCGTTAATTTATTAAACGTAGACACTCGTATTTATGGAAATAGTACGTACTTCCTGGAGCAAGTAATCTATACTAATAATGAAGCTGAAGAGTTGTTTTTTTGTTTGTTTCAACGCGCTAATCTCTAGAGCTGCCTGTCAGATTTGAAAACATCTTTTTGCGTTTGATAGCCCAATTCTTGAGGAAGGCTGGGGACGAATTTTGGGGGCGGGGTTAGGCTTAGCTTAGGCTTTAACATAATGCGCTAGGACCCTTAGGAGTCGAGAAAAAGGAAAAAACTCTGACTTTGAAAGAATGCTAACCGAAAACAAAATAATAGCGCGGGCAAGCGATTCGATACCACGACGGGGTGGATCGGGAAAACAAGAATTTTCACGCGGACGAAGTCGCGGGCAGAAGCTAATCCTCCAATACAACTGAAGCATAATAAGTGGAACTCTACTTAGCAGTAAATATTTTATATTTGAACTCCGATCGATTGATTGGCATAAAGTTCATTGTTCTAGGATTATATTAGCAGGAAACCATTCATCCTTACTTGTTAATGCCCACTGACTCTATAAAAGTATCCTGAAATTAAATGCTTATTGAAAATTTAATGAACTTTGGAATTTCTCAGTAGCAGCCCGGAGCCTCGATTTATGCCGAATGGCTCGCCCCCTATTACATGGGACTGGCTAAATATAGGTGTACTATGGGTACACCTCTGCCTAACCCCTCGTGGAATGCCGGCGTGATATTATGTTATGTTAATTAACTTTTCGACTCGAAGTCGTGGACGAGTACAGTTAGGTAGGTCCAACTTCGAGAAAGAGGTCAATCGTCGAATCCGACTCGGCTGGGCAGCGTTCGGGAAGCTACGCAATATCTTCTCGTCCCACATACCGCAGTGTCTCAAGACGAAAGTCTTTGACCAGTGCGTGTTGCCAGTGATGACATATGGCACTGAAACGTGGTCGCTCACAATGGGCCTTATTAGAAGGCTGAAAGTCACTCAAAGGGCAATGGCTATGCTTGGAGTTTCCCTGCGGGATCGAATCAGAAATGAAGAGATCCGCAGGAGAACCAAGGTAACCGACATAGCCCGAAGAATTGCCAAACTTAAGTGGCAGTGGGCAGGGCACATTGCTCGCAGAACAGATGGCCGATGGGGCCGAAAGGTTCTGGAGTGGCGACCGCGTACCGGAAGGCGTAGCGTTGGAAGGCCTCCCACAAGGTGGACCGACGACCTTGTGAAGGCCGCAGGAACTCGTTGGATGCGAGAAGCACAAAACCGGTCGAAGTGGAGGTGCTTGGGGGAGGCCTATGTCCAGCAGTGGACGTCTTACGGCTGAAATGATGATGATGATGAATTAACTTTTTAATTTCTCCTCTTTTCAGATAATTTAACGCGAGGATAGGCGCAACGTCACAACCATGGCTTTCGCCGGTCTAAAGAAACAAATCAACAAAGCCAATCAGGTGAGAGAGTTTATTATTAACCTTTCGTATGCCGGAACGTAGATCTACACGAGACACAATGACTTTTTAATTGTGTCTGTAATTACGGCATTCAACCGGTTAAACGTTCTTTTATAAGAAGCCAAGTCTTCGGGAAAAATATTGAAGACATGCAAATTAAAAACTTCTTAAAGAAAGCTTGGCAGATTATACCATCGTAGACGGGGAATATACAGAAAACTTTTGTCAGGTTTCATAGCTTATAATTCTAATTCAATGCTTATAAGTGTTCAGTGTTGGTGAATATTATTTCTAATTTATATTTCGATATCATTTTGTTAAGCATTTACTTTTGTTCTATAATAAGGTAGGTGTTTTAATTTCCTGTTTATTATGTCTCTTGTTTGGCTTTAGTAATACCTATACACATACCTACATGGGGGCTTATTGCTAACTAATAACAACCGCACGGGTTGTTCGACCAGGTTAAGCTACGCTTGCCGCGGTTGGTTCGTGGATGGGTGACCATCTTTACATGCAAAGACCCCTCCTTGCCTTGGACAGCACGTTAAGCCGTAGATCTCGACTCTCATTCGTGGATCTTTGACAGTCGTTACGGATCGCCTGAAGCCCGAAAGTCAGACACTCAATCTTACCAAGGGGTATAGAATTACACAGTAACTGAGTTGTGGAGTTCAGATAGTCGCACCATGTAAAATACTGGTACTCAGCTGCATCCGGTTAGACTGGAAGCCGACCCCAACATAGATTAGAAAAGGCTAGGCAGATGATGATGTTTGTATTGTAGTACCCATAGAAATGTAGTACCTATACTGCGAAAACATTTGACTTTCATAGTAATGATATTTTGGATTTAATTCATAGAATCTAATGAATAAATTATTTTTGGTCGAAATATCAAACCTATATTTTCGTATAATGTTAATAAATATTTATAAAGGCGTTAGGTTGGTAGTACTGAGTCACTACTAGTGTATGAGTTGTATATTATAGTACTGTACTCCACAAATTATGACTTTACTTTTGTATTTATTTTCAACAATGTGAAATACAAATTAGGTGTTTAACCTTTAACGCTTCACTGCCATTAGCCAAAGCTTTTGAGAAACAAATCTGAACATTGTTCTGGGAAACAATAAATGATGTGTAAATAACCTTCCCTGAAGCATTGCTGAATAAGCCAATTTACAAAGTAAAAGGTTATTCGTTTTGGCCATGTTGTTGTAAAACTTGCTACGATGAAAATTAGTGAGATTATGTTTTTGTTTGTCTTCGAACTCTTAAAAACTTCTTTCCTTCTTTGTATGATATCAAATCCAATAATTTACTCGCATCACAGCCCTGTTAAACATTGTAGTTCCAACACAGGAAATAAGTAGTACACAACTACACACTCACGTGCTTGTGTATTAATACAAAACTTTTTCTACCGCTTTTTGTTTACAACAATACCAATACGCCAATGCAGAGAACATTTATCACGCAACCAGGGTTCGCACTTGACCGGCTTTTTATTTAAATTCAATTTGGCCTGGAGTCAGCATTTCACCTCGCGACATATTGTACCATCGATTCTGCTGAAATATTTTTCAATTAACCGGTTGGATGTGCACAAAGTTTATTAAAGCTAATAACCATACCATCCCTGACGTTGTTTTCACTGAGCCTACAACAATATTTAGATAATATAACAATCCCGCCGTTTTGTAAGCTTAGTTTCCTCTCCTCAGCGTTATGTTTCCTGTTAATTAATGAAATGTTTAACAGTTTGCCGAGTACTGTGAAAGCCAGGTCGGTTATTTATTTAGTCGCCTAAAACCTGATGAAAAATAAACTAAGGGCACCTCGATCTCCGGGGATATAGTCTGGGCTCAAAGCATGTACCTACTGAGTAAGAAATTCATGAAAAGATTCACGACTGCGATAGCCGCTGCTATAAAGTTTTTAATTTACCTATATGCTTTGGTAACATTTATTCCCTGTGGAGTCATAATATTAACGTGTCTGGCACATTTGTCTGCGTGGATCACCGCGTTTTAAACTTTTTTTGCTCGGAAAATTACGTAGAATGATGACATAAGGATCGCTCGTAAAGTGCGGAGGTGGCGCGCTGCCGAGTCCTCGTGGTGTTAACTAAACAGTTTTTACGTCATCAAGAATACTCAGTGTTCCTGTAATTTTTCCTACTATTACGGCACAGTCATAGCAGTTCATACTTAGCTATTATTCGATTACTTCAACAATATCATCTGTCATCAAAGTCAAAAGTAAAATAGGCACATAAAAGGCATTTTGAACGTAAAAGTTTACAAAAAAAAAAAAAAAATTGAATTGATTCTAGTCGCCCCTTCCTAAAGGTAGTTTCATATGGAGAAGAATGGACAAAAAACTCCACCATTAGCATTGCATAGCCCTATTGATAATGTATATACCTAAACAACTAAGGTATAACCTGATACCTGTCTTATTAGGACAAGAATGCTTTTGCTCTTATGGGAAATTAGATCTTCTATAGGAGAAGAATCTGATCATATACATATGTGGCTATTAGACGGTATGTCTGTTAGACCGGAACAATCGTCCGGCTCCAGAATGAAAACTATACTTAATACAGGAAGGCAAGCAAATCTGGAGTGATTGATGGCTCGACAGACCCGGTAATGGCAAATCTCGATTACACCCACCCAGAAACATCTCTCCGTGGAATGTGTAGGCAAACTCCCATTTATATCTCGCACAGAGCGAAATTAGCTTTTTCTATTTTTAACTAAAAGTGGAATTCAAGCTAAATTGGTCCCAACTCTAATGAAAATTACGCAGATAACTGTGTAAACTTTGCCAAAGGAATGAAAATATTATTTCAGGTTATCGCTAATTCATTTTGCCTATATAATTTAATAACAAATACATTGAGAGCGTTAGTGGCTCAGTGATAACGGCCGCGACTTACGTGTTGTAAGACCGTAAATTCAAACCTGACAGGCGCTTTACTTTCTGTACTAAATTATTTCATCACCACTGCTCTCAAAACGGTGAAGGAAAACATAGTGAGGAAACCGGCATGTCCTAGAACCAAAAATTAAAGAAGACGTATGACATCTACCAGCCCACACTGGGCCCGCGAGGTGGATTACGGCCCGCTCCCCTGGGGGAACATTTAGGCTGATTATGAATTTAATAACGTTAGCACACAATCCATACTACGAGTAATATTATAAATTCGAAAGTAACTTTGTCTGTCTGTATGTTACCTTTTCACGCCTAAATCACTGAACGGATTTAGATGAAATTTGGCAGAGACATAGATTGCATCCCGGGGAAGGGCATAGGATAGTTTTTATCCCAGAAATCATCCGTTAAGGGGGTGAAAAGGGGGTTGGAAGTTTGTATGGGGAATCAATAACCGCTGAACCGATTTAGATGAAATTTGGTATGGAGATAGTTTGAGTTGTGGGGAAGGATATAAAATAGTTTTTATCTCCGAAATTGTCCCTTAAGGGTTTAAAAAGGGGGGTGGAGATTTTTAAAGGGAATCAATAAAAAAGGACTATAATACTTTTACCGCAGGTGATATCGCGGGGCACAGCTAGTAATTTTATATTTTTAAACAACATAGTATAGGTAGGTAGTCAACCTACACATGGTTATGAAATGCGAAAAATTCTGTGAATTCAAATTGACCGAATTTTCTTAATAGATAAAGAACGCGTTTAAAGGATCCGTTTGTCTTACGAGATAAGTTCCTTCGTCGTGTACCCTGGCTTATCGTAGTTCGTTTGTCTTGAGTCTGTTCGACTTTTTCCTTTCCCTTTTTAGGGTTCCGTACCTCAAAAGGAAAAAACGGAACCCTTATAGGATCACTTTGTTGTCCGTCTGTCCGTCCGTCCGTCTGTCAAGACCCTTTTTCTCAGGAACGCGTGGAGGTATGAAGCTGAAATTTATATCAATTACTCAGGTCTACTGTCCCTTGAAGCTGTGAAAAAATCAAACTTCTAAGCCAACGCAATCAAAAGATACAGCCGTTTATGCCGCAAATTTCTGCAAATTTTCGAAACTCGCACGGGAATCAAAACCTACAGGGTACTTCCCGTGAACTTAGAATCTTGAAATTTGGTACTAAGTAACGTCTTATAGTACAGATAAAGGAAAAATTGCGAAAACCGTAAATTTTTAGTTACATCATATAATAAAAAATATTTTTGAAAATTTTAAAGTTACTTCTTTTCTCATGAACGCGTATAGGTATTAAATTGAAATTAATATCAAATACTCAGGTCTATAATACCTTGAAGCTGTAACAAAATGAAACTTCTATGTCAACGCAATCAAAAGAAACGGCAATTTAAGCCGCATATTTTCAAACTCGCAACTACTCGCAAGGGAATCAAAACCTAAAGGGTACTTCCAGTCGACCTAGAATCTTGAAATTTGGCATGAAGCAATGTTTTATAGCACACATAAAGGAAAAATTCCGAAAACCTTAAATTTTTATACGGAACCCTCGGTGCGCGAGTCCGACTCGCACTTGGCCGGTTTTTTTATCTTTCTTTCTGTGAATAAATTTTCATCTGATGTTGTTTAGTAAACGTTCGTTTATGTGCGTTTTACGACTGTTACCGGACCACAAAACATTTCGCCGTAATAAACTGGTCTGGTCTGCTTACCGTGCAGTTTTTCGTCATAAAAAGTACGATAAAACAACAAAGGCCGTGTGAGACCTCGAAATATAGATGAACTATTCGGTTTACAATATGATTTTGGCTAGATAGGCCTTGGCATGTTTTATAGTATCAGCAAATTACCAAATGTCTTCTGTCATCTTTGAAACACAGGTACACATTTTGATCCAATACGTTTTTACGTTTTCGAATTGTTACAGAAAATAAAATACTTAGGTACTCATAAATCACGGACATATTCAGTATAATCGAATTGAAGAAATTGCGTTCGATGTAATATAATTTGTTGTACAGACGCCAGCACATCACGCTACCCCAATCTGTCAGATTTCTTTGATAGATTTTCAACTTTACCACAAAGCAATAAGGTTCATATTCAATTGGGAAAATTTGACAGATTCGGGTAGCTTGATGTGCTGGCCTCTGTACAGTCAGAACTCGGGGAGTACGAAGTGCGTCAATCGGTTGAACGCGCGACCACGTTTTATACAATTTGTAGGAAGTTAACTTAGCGATAAACGCAATTTACGATAATCTCGCAACATGTGCCGTTACCTCTGACCAAATATTTTACCAAGACTTCCTCTCATTTGGGATGTTTACGTTCGTAATACATCGCATCTTGGGCGTAGTAATTCTTGTAGTCATGAACCATATTCTGTTCGAATGACATCATAAGGCCATCTTTATTGATCTCGGAAAACGCTGCCTACGCCTAGTTGTCGACATGTCATATCCGTGCTCATATGAACAGTAACAAATCACCATGCCATACAAGTTAAGGAAATAATTCAGCTATTTTAGGCCACACGATCGATTTTTCATTCACTTAGAAATGAATCATAAAGCTCTATCAACATTGTATCTTCGTACACTCTGTCCACTAGGTTAACCGTTTTTTGACAGATCGAACTATTGATTGCAGCAACACACATTTCGATAATTTCACTTTAATTTTTATGTTTTGAATTATCGATTTTTTTACTGTAGAATAAAAATGGTGCGGTTTCTATTCATGTGTTTATTATTATTAAATACAAACCTATATAAATTAGCCGCTTTGTTTACTTTAATTTCAATTTTGCAGGTTTTATAGCAAAAATCAGCTTAAAAATAAAGTGCAGAGGTTTGCCGTGTCAATTGTGTTGTAGTATATATACACATAAATATAGGGTTTAATACATATTAAAAATACCTAAAACGTTAATTATTCATAACATTTTATGAAAGTTTTAAAATCAAAATAAAACATTAACAACTTGTTTATGGTGGCAAATCCGTATTCTGGCAAATAATTGATATATATTTTATTAATATTTGAGTGGATGCAAGGTTTTTTTCTATACTGATTTATTTCTAATATAAAATTATTATTTTCGATTTATTCATAAGCGAATACATTCGTTCCCATCACTTAGTACGATACTTAGCGTAATCTGAAATAGTTACGTTCTAAGGCAGCTATCAAAAAACGGTTAACCTAGTGGGTACAGTGTAATGAATGATATAACATCCCAAATTATACCTTCACATTATTTATTCAGAAAGACTTGACATAATAGACAAAAAATTACATTCCATATTTATTTATTTTTTACATACCTGCATGCCATCTGCCATTTATATTCACTGCGCTAATATTATATAGATGTATGTTATAAATCTATGAGGATTGGAGCAAATGTTGTGAAAATCTCAACTTATCCCACCTTGGGTGTTAAAAGGGAAGAGCGGGCAGAGAGGTTGGCCGTGACCTAGCCTGCCCTATATCGACGAGGTGCCCCAATTATAACGGCCTTCGCAGCTTCCCTCTAGTCCTGCGACATTGAAGTGGAAGTACACTTAGATCGCTATAATGGAGTTATGCATGCAGGGAATACTGAAATAGAAGGCAGTTTGAATTTAGTGCATAATGGAAAATTAATCATACTTGCTGAGAAAATGGCAAAGATCATCATAATCCTATCCCAGTCTCTAAGATTCATTATTGTGTCTACTTCACGGACAGTGAACATATTGTATACCCAAATAATATACAGATAGTAAGTTAGTAAGATAATATTACTTTTTGAAAACTAATTAGGTGTTTCGGTAAAGTTATCAATATGGACCCTCTCTACAAATGGACACTCTGTCATTACTACTTATAAATTCACCCTATTTTTATCAAAATCTATATCTGAAATAATTTTCGAGGTCACCCACATACCCATCTAGCTAGGGCATGCGGGAGAGCCTCAACCTCAATCCTTTTAGCCTCGACATAGTTAGGAGAAAACTTAAGCTAACAGGGTGCAGTGATGACATAGAGGGGCGAGGTGCTCATAGAACCTCCCGGGACGGATTTGACTGATTGTGATATTCACAGCCTACATCTTTATGTATCTGAAATTCTGAAGCTGTTAACTCTCGTAAACTAGGTAACTTTTTAGATGGTGGACAATACAGACAGGATTGTTTTTTTTTGTCTTATAATGTTTTAATGTAATGATGTTTATTGTGTGTTTTAAGGATCCCTTATCAATAAATGACTACGACTACGAAATCAAATCATTTTTATTACAGGAATACACCCATATAGACCTTACACCAGATTACAAATTATGAATTAACTATAACATATAAATGATTGAAAACAGTCGATATTACATTACAACAAAGCAATAGATAAGTATTCATTTAGCTAGAACATGAATTGTCATTTACGAAGAAATAGTTTACCACGTATATGGCCCTTAACCGGTCAAGCGGCGCGCGTCGCCCATTGGCGACGAAATAATAGAAAATCAATTGTGTCTCATTAGCGGAGCTTGACAGATTAATATTCCACTGTCAGATGACTATGACTATTGGTCCGAACCTGCTCAAATCGAGAGGATTGGTAAGAAGAAAGGGAGGCCTTGCCCTGTAGTGGGACAACACAGGCTGAAAATAAATAATTATAAACTAGGTTCGAGTGAAAGATTAGATAGATGAATAAACCATTTATTCAGTGCACACAAAAGAAATAGCACAACACACAAAAGCACAATCAAATGATAACAAATTACATGAATAAAAAGAAAAGGAACAAGGTACGAGGGTGCGTTTTTAAGTTCGCGGAATTGGAGGTAAGGGCGTAAACAAAACTTCGCAAATATTTTTCTTTTTCTATATATGCACCTGCTAGCCTAATACATTTTTCAGATCGTTCAATAAGAGTATGCATACCATGGAAAAAAAAGATTCATTTTTGTCCTCAAAATACGCAGAAACTGCGTCCTTCATTTCTTCATCATTTGAAAATTTCTTGCCATGAAGCTCTTTTTTCATGTTTGGTACTAGATAATAATCGCAGGGGGCCAGGTCTAGACTATATGGTGGGTGGTTAATTATTTCGAAGCCTGACTTGTGTAGGGCAGCCAGGGCAATACGGCTCTTGTGAACAGGCCCATTGTCGTGCACGGGGAAGACGCCTTTCGTCAATTTTCCTCGTCTTTTCTTTTTGATTGCTTCCCCTCAAACGCTCCAGAATTGACGCATAGTATTCTCCGGTTATATTAACGCCCTTGTCCTTATAATCGATCAGCAGGATTCCTTCAGTTTCCCAGAAATCGGTCGCCATGAATTCAGGCTGGGGATCGTCTTCAAGTGATTCTCGTCCTTGCTTGAATAGACGATGCCACTTGTAAACCATGGTTTTACAAGGGCAAGAGTCTCCGTACACGGAGGACATGTCTTCCGTAATGGTTTGGACGTTTTTTCCTTGCTTGGTAAGGAACTTTATAAAGGCGCGATGCGCGATTTTCTCCATTGTGAACGCTGTCTTCCCGATTAAGTTGCTTAGTTGATGATAGTTCAGAGACTAATGAGCCGATTATAATAAAACTTTGTATTTATACTAATAGTGAATCACTCAACACGTTGAGGTACTAATGAGACCCCTAACCCCTTTCCAACCCCGCCATTCCGCGAACATAAAAACGCACCCTCGTACCAATATACAAAAAAAAAACTGGCCAAGTGCGAGTCGGACTCGCATACGAAGAGTTTCGTACCACAAGACAAAAAACGCCGAAAAAAACACGTTTCTTGTCCTGACCTCCCTTTATTTTATTTTTATTGTTTGTTGTTATAGCGGCACACCCTGTGAAAAGTTCAACTCTCTACCTATTACGGTTTATGAGATACAGCCTGCTGAAAGTCAGACTGACGGACGGACAGCCGAGGCTTAGTAATAGGGTTCCGTTGGCACCCTTTGGGTATGGAACCCCAAAAAAGAAAACAATTAGCATTCCTGTTAGATTAGCGCTGTGAAAGACAGAAGCTTTCTCTCGTTTCAACTGGGACAATTTTTTGCTTATCTAAAAGTTGTGCAGTAAAACCACAAACGTTGTTTACGATTCCGTCCCTGTTTTTACGACGTCCACGAGACATGACAAGGATCTTATTCCTCGACTAACAAGGTCTTTGTTAAAAGTCCCCTCAATTTATTATATTATACTGTCTGTTGTATTGTTGCAAATGGGCCTGTACGCGCGTAGTTGTGTGAAACGAAATGACATTATGAATTTTAGGTGCCCTGGTAATAGCTGTTATGTCCAGTAATATTTTTAGATCCAAATTTTCTGTAGAGTAGTTATTTGTAATGGGTTTCAGAATTACTTGATAGTTTGGTTAGCAAATACATACTAATATTATTAATTCGAAAGTAATTCTGGCAAGGAGATAGGCTACTTTTAGTCCCGGTAGCACGTTCCCGTGGGATAATTTCCGACATCCACGCGGACGAAACCGTGGCAGAAGCTAGCAATAATTATAAGTAAAGGTCGTAGTACAAACTATAAATTATGAAGACTTCGAAAGGAAATTAGGAAAATAGCAAAACTTTCAATTGGTTACCTATCTTCTAGCGAAAATCCAAATTCAATTTCCAGTTTTCGGAGTCTGAAGCTTACATTATAAATTGCTTTAGGATATAATAATATAACAAATGGCTGGTAATGTAAAGTACGAGCTCCATTCTTAGAATTTGGGTCCATTAACAATGTAGTTACACTTTTTCCACCACTTTGAGAAGCCGCTAATCTTTTCATGTTTTCCCTGTTTACATTAATTGTACTTTAAGGTTTATTTTCTGTGGTTTATTCTCGGAAAGATATTAAACGTTTTAAGAATAATATTTCTATTATTTTGTAAACTGTATTGCTTTTTATCTCAAATCTCAAATTGTTTATTGCAATCCATAATGTAGTACAATGGTGGTAAATAAAAATAATGGAAACAATTATGGACCCTGTCGGGCACAGCAATTTTTTATATAGGTAAGAGAGAGGAAGAGCGCTTTATTAAATTTCCTTATTATATATATTATATTTAATATTTAATATTGCTCATTTCTTTACTCACTTAAGATTTGTTCATTATATTCTAATGTAGTATAATTAATTAGTGTTATGTTATAATTTTTTTATTTTTTATTTTACTTATTAATATATATCTGTTATTCATAATTATTTATTATTATTATTGAATTTAACTATAAAAAATATTTTACGTTCTATTATCTATGTATTTATATTTCCATTTATTTACTTATTCTATTTTCATTGTATTTAATATTCCTTATTTCTTTACTCGCTTAATAATTGTTCGTTATTATTATTGTAATATAATTATTAGGTATTATAGTATAATTTACTTTTATTTTACTTATTAAAATATGTCTGTTATTCTTAGTTATTATTGAATTTATCCATTAGATATTCTTGTATTGTGTAATAGCTTTTTTTAATTAAGAATTGCTTTAGTTTATTTAAAAATATACTGGTTTTATTTTGTTGTTTTATGTCTTCTGGTAATTTATTATATATTTTTATTGACATTGAATATGGACTAGATGAATGTAGTTTAAGGCGGGAGGGGGGCAAGTTTAGTCTATTTTTATGGCGCAACGAATAATTTGTTTGTATGTCTCCCCGTGTGCTGTAAGAATCTGGATATTTACGGACTAGTTTACATAATTCTAAGATATAAATACCAACTAAGGTGAGGATCTTGTGTTTCTGAAAGTAAGGCTTGCAACTATCTGTCGGTTCTATATTGGTAATTATTCGTATTAGTTTTTTTTGAAGGGTAAATAGGGAGGGAGCGTCTGTGCTATTTCCCCATAAGATGATGCCATAGTTAAACCAAGCGTGGGCATACGATCATCATCATTTATGAGACGGTTACTTATCTTATGGTCTTCACGGATATATATTAGCTTTAGAAGAGGCATAACAATTGACAAGTCATCCATGAATGGTGGAAGGCTAATGATTAATTATTAATAATATCGACAGATACCAGACATTGATTGCGTTTATAGTGAGTCATTTACGCAGAAGCTTTCCCAGTTATTACAATTTCGATGTCAATGTAGAACGGGCACAATCCGGCCAAGGCTACACCTCGACCCAAGCCTTTGTTCGCGCAACACTCCCAGTACTTCCGCGGTTTATCCTTTGTATAAAGTTTTTTTAACAGTAAAATGCAACGCATTAATGCTTTCACTCCTTTATTAGATTCCTTTGATAAATGTTTTGAGTCTTCATTGGAAAAGTATGAAACTTTAATGCCTTTTTTCCGATAATTACTCCTTTAGTGGGTGGGTGGCAGTTTTCATAAGCAAAACCAGCTCGTGCTTACTAAGTAATTGAATTTAGTAGTTATATAAGGTGCTCGTTATTCTTACAATATTCACTTAACGTATACAGTATAGACTTGTAAGCAGTTCTATCGAAGTTTTGATATAATTTTCTGACTATAAATAACATTCGTTTTATTTTATTTCAGTATGTCACAGAAAAGATGGGAGGTGCCGAGGGCACAAAATTGGATTTGGACTTTGTGGAGATGGAAAGAGTAAGTACAGCTGTAACTATTTGCTTTTATCGAAACATAATAAAGCTTCAGATACGTGGTTCGGAGAGAAATATGAATTTAGATGTTATTTCACAATCGAATGTAATAAAAGTGGGGACGTTTATGTAAAGCTCGTAACCGCTTCCGAATATATTTTGTTTGCCAAGGTTTATGAATGTTCTTAAACATGATTTATGTGGAAGGCTAAATTAGGTACGGTTCCGTAACATCTCATTTGACTTCATCAGCTACCTATCTCATGTATATTTTACCATGAATTTACTACTGAATGTAAAATATTGAATTCATTTTCTTATAGAAAACGGACGTCACTTGCGAGCTAGTCGAAGAATTACAAACAAAAACAAAAGAGTTCCTGCAGCCGAACCCTACGGCTCGGGCAAAGATGGCGGCCGTGAAGGGCATCAGCAAACTGAGCGGGCAAGCCAAGAGCAACACCTACCCTCAGCCGGAGGGCGTGCTTGGCGATTGCATGCTGCTCTACGGCAAGAAACTGGGGGAGGACACCGTCTTCTGTAAGATTCTCTCTAGAAATGTTTTTGTGTTGAGAGTGTTTTTCGAAGATGGTGAACGAAACTTTGTCATTCAGATGGACACGGTATGGCGGGAGGGGCACACTGGCGTGAGCCGGGCGTGCGCTTGACTCGAACGAGAGCGCAGCGTTGACGCGGCGTGGACGCGTGACGTCGCATGCACGTCGCGCGGCGGTGGAACGCTACCCTGGCATCGCACAGACGCCCGTTTTTTTGTTTTTTTTTTCGTTCCGTTCTATCGTTTCGCAGCCACGCGACGTGCACGCAGCGTGGACGCTGCGGGTGCTGCGCGCTCCCACGGGAGTCGTGCGTGCCCGGCCAGTATACGCCAGTATGATGGAACATAAACTGACTGACATTTTTTCAGTTGTAATCATAATTTTAATTTGTTATGATTTATTCACAATATTAATTTTTTATTGAAGTCGTATCTATCTGGCGTATATTGGAAGTCTAAGATAAGTGTAGTCACTTAATAAAACCAAATTGCAGCTTTAGATTTGCATCAAACTTTATTTTTATATTATTTTCTTTCTATAAATTGTTTATCTAGATCATTATGACTTATGAAAAACGTTCTTTCCAGGACACGAAAAATTGCAAGTATATAAAATAAACCTAAATAAACCCTTAACTGGTCCAGGGTTCGATCCCCATCCAGAATTTGCCCTATGTTATTTAAATCAGGCTTAAATGGTATAAAATAGTAGTATTAAATGCCCTGTTTCATTATTAGTGGGGTGATGATAAAAGCATGCACTTTTTTCTTCTGGCTATTTATAGGATTAATGTTTTAATAAAAAATAACTTCTTAGCGAATTGTCTCATCGAGATGGGCGAGGCTCTGAAGCAAATGGCTGACGTAAAGTATTCCCTGGACGACAACATTAAGCAGAACTTCCTGGAACCTCTTCATCATTTGCAGACCAAAGATCTTAAGGAAGTTATGGTGAGTCCTGCGCTTTAAAATCTTTTATGTAGGTAATTATTATTAATTCGATTTTTGGTTTAACTACGACTTTTGTATATTTTACAAATGATGTACAGACAGCACATCAAGCTACCCGAAACTGTACAATTTTCCCAATCAACATTGAACCTTACGCTTTAGTGATAAAGTTGAAAATCTATTAAAGTAATTTGACAGATTTTAGTAGCTTGATTAGCTGGCGTCTGTACACCATACCACCACCATTTTATTATAGTGTAGCGTTTAGAAAGTCTTGGTCATTTGTAGCACCTCCTATGCTAATCAGGTATCACTTTACGATCAGTAGCTTTCTCACAAAGGAACAGTTGCACTACTGAACCTTGCGTATTCTAGTTTTTATCGGAGCTGGTTGCCGTCAAAAGGAAAGGTTTATATAAATAAACTAGCTGTGCCCGCGACTTCGGTCGCGTGTATGACGGAAAACGTTTTAATTTTTTTGCGCGGAACCCTAATTCGTTTTCTAAAATAAAAGAAGCCTAAGTTACTCCTTATTACATCACCTGTCTGCCAGTGAAAGTCCCGTCAAAATCGGTCAGGCCGTTTCAGAGATTAGCCGGAACAGACACACACAAAAATTTAAAAAAATGTTATTTTGGTGTATGTACCGTGTACCGTGTAGATATCCATGTGCGTTTAGTAAAAAGCGGTTATTTTAATATTATAAACAGACACTCCAATTTTATTTATTAGTATAGATTGACTGATTGCTTCAACTTCTTTTTCAGCATCACCGAAAAAAACTACAGGGCCGCCGGTTGGACTTCGACTGCAAACGGCGAAGACAGGCTAAAGGTGATTACCATTTATGGACCACATTCCATAATCCTCTTTTTAATTGGTTTGCCTCTATCAACTTTTATTTTTCGTCTATTTTTTCTAAGTTTTTACTTTTCTTTTTTCCGAATGTATTGGCCAGGCCCCGGTCGGGCGAGCCCTTACATGAGCCCAAGTCACAACACACCAAGACAGGGTATGTGGGGAAAAATAAAATGCTAAACTATAAACACAATAGGCCTGTAGTGCAGAGCTAACACGTCATTCAAAGCCTCATTAGATTTTATTCAAATCGTATAATGTGCGCTCGTTTTTTTCATGTTTTTGTTCCCGTCCTCCGTCTGCATCGCTCCTAACCACCATTCATAACCTGAGTATTATTTTCGCCGTTTGGTTTGTATGCACTTTTTGATTTTTTTTTCTTGTTATTTTTTTTTTGTGACTAATGTTCGCGTATGTATTCGTAATGTTGTGTATCCGTTTGCGTACCGTACGTTTGTGAAGCGTCCGTAACATCAGGTGCTCATATTGCAGACGACGAAATCCGACAGGCGGAGGAGAAGTTCGCCGAGTCGCTTCAACTTGCCCAGATCGGGATGTTCAACCTCCTTGATAATGACGTAAGTAAACCCTTGTTTCTTTTTTTTTTCTTTTTTATGTAAGTGGTTGGCAAACATGTCGATGACCCATCTCATAATAGTGGTCACCACCGCCTATAAAAATCTGCAATATCAAAGGTAGGCGTTGCAGTACCAGAGATGAAGTTTAAATGTACAGTCAACAAAAGAGATAAGTATGCAGGATCGTCGGATATAGTTGAAGTTTAATGAGAAACCGATGGCTGTTCTCGAATAAAATTAAATTTTATTAGTAGAAATCAAACAGCTCATTTATCAAATCTAATTTCAGTCGAAAACATCCATCGGTTTCTTACTAAACTTCAACTATATCCGACGATCCTGCATACTTATCTCTTTTGTTGTCTGTATCTGTACCTATGTATATCAATGCTTTATACCGAAACAACCAATTAAAACAATTTCTTACGAAATAAGCAGAACTTTTGTACTCAATACTTATGCAATATGTAACATACTAACGCCAGATCTCATACACCCCAATATTCGAGTATCGAGTCAAAAAAAAAAGTTTAGGTCAAATTAGGTTTTGGTATTGTTTTTTAAACCTAACATTTTTAAGAAAATGTGTCAAAGTCAAAGCATTTATTTCAAATAGGCACATAAAAGGCACTTTTGAACGTCAAAAATTATCTTAAAATAGAATTGATTCTAGTCGCCCATTCCAAAGGGTAGTTTTCGTATGGAGAATGTGTTGGAAATAGCATTACGTTATGCATTTAAAATTGAATCTCATTGCCTTGAAATAAGAATTAATTTTCTTTGGCTTAATCGGCGGCCAGTATGACAAAATACATGTTTTTTTATACCTGTATTAAATGTTGCTAAAATCGATTCAGTAATCAATAAAATGATGAACAAGCTTCTTTCAAGACTTGCATTTTTTTCACACTTTGTAATATCGTATCTGTATCTGTTTTACTAAATAAACGCTGCTTGGCGTTAGTAAAGACGCCAGCACATCAAGCTACCTGAAAGTGTCAAATTACAGTACAGGGCAAAGTACTTCGGTAACCCAGGTACCCTACGAGAGACGGTCAGTAACATCAAGGCGTTGCTGGCCTTCCTTGAGGAGGTGGGGAGGATCGAATAATCGATTTTCCCACCCGTACGCAAAATACGCGCATTGACGTGGAGTTGCGGACACCAGCCCGTATTACTTATTACCTAAGTGTCAAATTTTCCCAATCAACTTTGAACCTTATGCTTTAGCGATAAAGTTGAAAATCTATTAAAGAAATTTGACAGATTGTAGTAGCTTGATGTGCTAGCGTCTGTACATCATCCCCGGACGAGTTCCTTCACAAAGATTGACAAAGAGCTTTATAGCTATGTCACGAATCTATTTAAAAGGGTGACATATTGTCTCGAATTCTAAATATCCATGCTAACGTGTATGTCGTTGACAGGTCGAGCAAGTAGCACAGCTGACGTTCTTTGCAGAGAGTCTACTGGAGTACCATCAGCAATGCACGGAGATCCTCAAAGGACTCGTGTCTACACTTATGGAAAAGTGAGTACAACTTTAAGGGGTGGTTTTTCAATCGACAGATAATTTTTATTCGTGGAATAAAATTGACGTCTGACAGATTTTGTATGGAAGAACTGTAAAAAAATTCATAACTATTTCTCGGATAAAATTATCTGGCGTTGGAAAAATCAGCCTTAAATTGATTTTCATGCTGAATTTTTTTTTGAGGTAATCCTTTGTTTGTAATTTTATTGCTTAACGTGTTACTAGCAGTTTCACTCGCATCCCGAAAACGCCCATGTTTTCCCGCGGCGATACTTTTTCGCGCGCTGGATTTTCAACGCGCTGCTTATCGAGTTGAAAAGTCAATAGTGTGTTTTTTGGCCCGCTGGGATGCGCTCTGTTGAATTCGTAACCTTTTGAACGCCAGAGCATAAATGTATCGCCGTACCCCTGACGCCAGGCCACTTTAACAACATAACAACACACACACACTTAAAACAACAAATTTCTCGATATTGGTGGTTTATTTATATTAGTTTCATGCAATACAATATAGACGGAAGCTTAAACTTTTAAATTATATAAATAAAAACACACAAAAGTAATGATTAAATTGTTTATTTCATAATATCCGACGACGACGACCGACGTGTATTTTGTCATATATTTGTGACGTTGGCGTTCAGGGTAAGATTTCGTTTGTCACATATATGTGACAATGGCGTTCAAAAGGTTAATGCTCGGCTCAACACCGAGAGTTGAAAATCCAGTGCACGATAAAATCCCGCCGCGATATTTTTTCGTCCGTGAGAATGTGGGCTAATATTATCTAACAGGATGAACATTTGTCGATGGGCATTGTTAATCCCAGCTTAAATCGTGATTGAGTAACGAACAAAGTCACCGAATCAAAGCTATCATTAAGTAATATTATTAGAATTGATTAGTTACTAAAATTACTACTTTTGTACTTTTCCAGGAAAGAGGAAGCGGTGAACCGTCCCAAGATGGAGTTCGTACCAAAGACCTTAGCGGACCTCAACATCGAGGGCATCCACGACTTGAACAATGGTAGGCGGTACGGTTCCACCCAGAGTTTGTCCCGTCCTCGCCAACACATCCCCCCTTCTTCCTCTGTCGGCGACCTCAGCAACACAGATCCCTTCACGGCTTGGGAAGCACCCCCACCCTATCGTGCCCAATCGAGGCCAGCGCCAAGGTTCAAACCGCACCCGGCGCCAAGAAATCAAATCAATGGAAGGGACCCTTGGACAGGTGACTTTGGTTTTATTTGCTGGGTTATATCTTTGGTTTTGGTTATGGACGGTAAAGCCTTAGTGTTCTTGGTCAACAAAAGTTGCGTAATGTTGCAGCAACTTGTTCTTGCTGGAATCATGTACCACAAAAGCATGTTGCTCCAAAAATGTTCCGCAAATTTGTTTACCATGATTTGGCTAGGTGGCGGTTCTAATTTTATTTTATTATTATTTTTGGGAGCGGTCCATGGTTGAAATCTTATAGCACTATTACACATTTCATTGAGGACATTCCGCACGCTTCGGGGCACATTGCAAGTTCCGCGACACGGTAGGACCATAAAATAGAGTGGTACAGAAGGCCGGCTGCATACAACGGGTGAAAACAGGCGCACGCACACTTGGGCGGATTTCACAAATGGAACTGAACGCGATCAGCACATCTAAACCGCGTTCAAGAGCTGTCAGTGTGTTTGAAAGTCGTGTGTTGTGGAATATTGACACTGACAGCTCTTGAATGCAGTTTTGATGTTGACGCTGATCACGCTCAGATTCATTGGTGAAATTAGTGCTTAGACGCGTGCCTACGGTGATCTCGGTAGAATGCTGGCACGAGTGCGCTTGCACTCGTTGTATGTGAAGCATGTCTAAGTGTGAGTGAGTTTTTGCTCGTTGTATGGAGCCAACCTTCTGTACCCATCTATTTTGTGGTAGGACGGTGGACTAATAATACACATATCACTCATAATTAACAACGGTATACATTAGAATAATGTTAATTTCTTGGAACGGTACTTGCATTAAATGTGGGTAATTTTGGATTTGGCAACGGTCATGCGCGATATTTCATATGCTGTCAAGGTGACACATATTTTAGAAGCGAATTAATAGGACGTTTAGTTAGAGAGTCTTTATAAATTTTTGTCCAATAATTTGCTAGTAATAAGTGGATTATTTTCAGTGTAGACTTTTATTTGTATCTATTTCAGTGTAAATTTTGACTAATGATTCCCAAAACCTAGGTGAATAATCAATTTGTGGTTCTTAAGTCTTTATTAAGAAATATAATTATAAAATTAATCGCCGTGCGTTAGTCTAGCAAAAACTTGAAAATGGCTCGACCAATTGTGATGAAACTCGCGCACACAACCTCTTACCAAGAAGTTCCTAACAAAAAAAAAGACATTGGCGCCGATTCTGTTGTTCACAAACTAAACTAAATTTAAGTTCAGTGCATCTTTTTCTTTCTATTTCATTAAGAAAAGGACAGGAGATAAGTATTAGTTTAGTCCTGTCAAATTAAGATATTCCATAGACAATTTAGACGTGATTAAAAAATGGCTATTAAAAATACGTCAATTTACGTCAGGCACTGACTAATTTGACAGGTCTAAACTAATATTTATCTTCTGTCCTTTTCTTAATGAAATAGAAAGAAAAAGATGCACTGAAATTAAATTTAGTTTAGTTTTTGAACAAGAGAATCGGCGCCATTAGCTAGTTAACAAATAAAATTGTGTTAGTATACACTAGCCGGTGCAGTGTATGCTGTTATAATCGTATGTAAATATTTGGTCGGTTTTTTGTAAAAGTATGGGGAAGTCAACACAGCAGTCTTAAAATGATGTAACCTCTGATTTCTATACAAGATGGAGATGACAATACGGCAATAAATTAAACTAATTAATGACTTATGATTTTCCCAGTCTGCATAAAAAATTCAACCAAATACATCCAATAAAATAATAAAAAATCTCTTTTTTTTATTCATTTCTATATTAGAATTTATCTGATAGTTTTAAAATTCTCCTTTGACTGCTTTCCCTTGTTTTCATTTATTGTCGTCTCCATATTGTATATTGCCAAATCTTGTCTCAAGAGATTCAATTGGCTCTAGTAATTTCCGTCAAACGAGTTAGGGCCAAAGCACACACGCGACCGGCATCCGAATGTGTGCGGAGTGTAGCGTTCAGCCGCTGTATCGGGCTTCCGAAAAGCGACTGAATCGCCACGTTTGGCGTTTTTAAGTGTGCGGTGTGGAATGCTTGGTCGCTGCATTTAGCTTCTAAAAAGCAGCTGAATCGCCGATCGCCGATGCAAAAAGTAGCGTGTGTGCTTCGGCCCTTAGATAATATTTGAGTTTATCAGCTTCTCCAAAGCCGGGTGGAAGTTGTTTCCATTTTTAGAAACTATTTCTATGGAATGGATATTTCACAAGCAGCATTTAGAATGTAAATATTGTAGTTCGCCAATAGTTTTCAGGTCGCTCGGTTCTCGGACGGTTTTTTGTACATAATTTTGGGGCGAAATTACTTTGACATAACATTTTTATTCTTTTTATTTCGAGCTTCTCTTTTTCTGTTTATAACCGAAAAGGTGCACTCACAGGCGTGGGACGATTATTGACAACTTTTCTTACAGGTTGCCGAAAATCCTTTTCCTATGTCCCTCCTCCCATTTTAACTTAGGAATTACCTTATTCTTGTCAATTTTATTCAAATTAATATGTGTGTTACTGCAATTAGTGTTGCCAGTAATATCAAGAAAGTTGAAATAGTTTTTGCTTACCCGAGATTTTTAATCTTCCTGTACCTTTTTAAATGTTTTGTAACTGGCAACACTACTTGCAGTTAATAATTGTCTCCTCTCTTTAGAACAATAATACATGTTTCTTTCTATATTGATATTATGTATGTTTGTCTCTGGTAGGAAAGCAAAGTATGGTATGATCTTTCTTCCTGTTTCTTCGAGTAGTCGATATTTGATGTCTCTTTCTTATTTCTGAAGATGTTCTATGTTCAGTCCTTTACAAACGAACTGATTGACATGCACATCGCGGGAAATTAAAGCTACACTAATATTATGTTAATAGTTAAAAAACTGTTATTTTATAGAAACGGTCTGATTCTGTTTAATCAATACAGGGTGTTAGGGATATCGATGCGCGATCCGTTACCATGAATTCAGTACCTGCCGGTCTATTTTGTAAATATCTCACCGTGAAAAGGTAGGTGAAGTGAGCTGTCATTCCACCTGATGCTAGGAAGTGACACTGTTGACAACTCACTTCACCTAAGTTTTCGCGGTGAGATTTTTACAGAATAGTACCGCTGATTCTAGACCCTCCAGTGATAGAATTTGTCGCCGTTCATTAAAAAAAAACCAGCTATTTTATACATTTTGACTGCGGTGTTCTACACTACTGACTTCACTTTTGTATGAAACAACAGATTTTTTTTAATAACCACCGGAACATTTCTGCGCTGGGTGGGGGTCTAGAATCATGTGCTACATTCATAGTAACAGTTTGCGCGTCGATATCCCTTACACCGTGTATTGTGGTAAATTATAAAGTATAATTCACCGGAAAGAAAACTTGATCGATCGATTGTTACCGATACATCGATTCGATCCAATTTACGAAATAACTTTCGCATTTACGAAACGTCTTTCGCATTAACGAAACAACTTTCGCAATTACGAAATTAGTTTTGGTGGGCATTGAGTATATGGTTTGTTCACGTTGTGCGAAGCTGGTTCCCACGCTGGTTCCCCGGAGCACAAGCCGCCATCGAACCTGGAACTGTTCCCTGGATCGGGCAACCCGTCGCGCTCAACCAATGGTAACACGCGAACACATACATCATGAGAGATTGCATCTTTTTAGATCTGCCTGAAGTAACGCATTCACGATTAAATTTGAATGACGTAAAACCATTAGTAAGTCATTGCAATGTAACGCTTATCTCATTATTATAAAGTCTAAATTACCGTAATAACGAGTTACATTGCTATGACTTATTAATGGTTTTACGTTAATCGTGAAGGTGCTACCTGACTTTACTAAAATTTTAGATAGATTTTTTGAATGATTGCTGTAAATATAACGTAATTCATTCATTAATTGTTTTTTTTTTTAATTCAAAATTATGAAATAGTTTCGACTTAGAGATCAGTACGAAACTTTAGTGAGCTCTTTGAAACATTTATCCATAAAAATAATATGAATGATGAATTTTTAATTTTGTTTTTGGTTTCTGGAACAAAAATCGACACAAAAATCAACTGACAAATTGTAAAACGCGCGTTAACTGCTGTGATTGGTTGAATTAATCATCAGCAGCCAATCACAACACTTGACTTGCTTAATTTTGACACGTTAAATAATTTTCGTTCCAGGCACCAGAGGGGTAATTCTCGTCATTTTAAGGACGTTCACAGTCAGAAGGCCAATTCTCGTAATTTAAAACGTTCAAAATCTAGTCGCAGTCTCATCTCGGCGACAAACAAATGTCAAAAACTTGTCAAAATGTAGGGAAATTAGAGGTATTTTTGACAGATTGAGACAAATCAGACTGTGAACGTTCTTAAAATTACGAGAATTGCCCCTCTGATCACAGTCTCAATTTTTCAAAAATACCTCTAATTTCCCTACATTTTGACAAGTTTTGGACATTGACTGTTGCTGAGATGAGATTGTGACTAGATTTTGAACGTGTTTAATTCCGGAAATTGGCCTTCTGGTGTCAGTTCTGTACCAAAAACGGATATTAGTCCTTGCCTTAAACATTAAAATAACTAATCAGCTTTCATATTTAAATAGAAATGCAATCTTTCACACGTCACCATACACAGACACAAATCGTTTAGAAAAATATAACGCGAGTAGTTTATAAAAATGCTTTTCTATTTTGTTAAAAACCGCTGACTGGACTCAGAGCAAAACAAAACACGTAGAGTAGCTTGCTTTGACAACATTATTACCGCTTTTCAATGTTGCTTAAAACTTGTGTGGCGTTTTTGTGAAGTCTTAGTATAAACCTATCAATAAATGGTCTTTTGGCTAAAAACTTAAGCTAAAATTTCATCGTAACGGCTAAATCTAAGTTTTTAACTAAGGGCAAAATTTTCAATCGACAGGTAATCTTTATTCGTAGCATAAAATTGATGTCTGGAAGAACTGTCAAAAATTCAAAATTATTCGTCTGATAAAATTATCTGGCGTTGTAAAAATCAGCCCGAAATAAAAATATAATGTTGTGCATGTCAAAAGAAGAATCATAGAAACATACCCGTGTGACGTTCAGTAGTGTTCGTTTGAATGCGATACATTTGATGGCATGCGCTTTTAAAACTTCAGCATAGCCATAATAATATATGGTCATATCATGTAACTGTCAAACATTCATTACATTGTGAAAGGATTTCAAATTACCATACATAAACATTGACTGCAGTTTTATTATATTCATACCCCCTTACTAATAAACGTACTATATCAGATGAATAGTTACCCACCGATTTATATCTTTCAGTCGTCAGGAATTTGACTTTCGAAAGAAGACAAAGCGTTGTGTAACTATACAGACGCTATACAACGTTAATTAGTTAGAGGATATTGTTTGGTAGATACTACGAGTTGCTGTATCATAAATTAGATTTAATGTAGAACGCACTTACAGGGTTATTTTAAATTGGCTAACTAAACTCCGCAGATGCAATGGGTACTTATCTATCTTAAAATTATTAAAACGACCCCAGTTTTTGTAGTCACTTGATAATAATATTAGTTTAGAAAATCTTTTTTTTTTGTGCGTAAACTTCACAGACGTGATGGGTCTCGATATTCAAACACGATAAAACATAAGAAAACAGTTTTTCTCAACTCATACTTCAAGTAACAACACTGACAGCAAAAACATCAAATCTTCTTATTTTTAGGGTTCCGTAACTCAAAAGGAAAAAAGGTACCCTTATAAGATCACTTCGTTGTCCGTCTTTCAATACTCTTTTTCTCAGGAACGCGTGGAGTTTCAAGTTGAAATTAATATGAAATACTCAGGGCTGCAACCCCTTGAAGCAGTGAAAAAATTAAACTTCTTCTAAGTCAACAAAATCAAAAGATACGGGTATTTATGTTCCGTTTATGCCGCATATTTTGACACTCGCAAGGGAATCAAAAGCTATAGGGCCTAGAATCGTGAAATTTGGCAAGAAGCAATTTCTTGTAGGAAAAAATTCGAGACCCGTGTAGTTACATACCTAAAAATTTGTACGGAACCCTCGGTGCGCGAGTCCGACTCGCATTTGACCGGTTTGTTTTATTTTATCGTGTTTACTCATCGATACCCCTCGCGTCTGCTGAGTTCAGCTAGCCAATTTTAAGTAACCCCGTATAAAGCATACCCCATCTTTATGAGGCCGAAATACTGAGGCAACCTTACCTAACATTGCATTATCGTTATTTATTTTATTTGTTATCTTAACACGTAGTATCTACTAGAGGCGAAAACACATTCTTCAGCATCAAGCTTTAACTAGCAAGCAAAAGGAATGATTTGGTTAATTACCGTTTATGATGTAATATCATTTGAATAATAGAATTTTTAGAAGTACAAGATGGGTACAATAGAATAGTTGAATTTGATGCTGACGACTATGTATCCGCTTTAGGGCTCAAAGCATAATGTGGTTTTTTTAGCATCTGCGATCGGTGATTTATTATAGATAAGCCATATGATAGCATTATGTTATGAATTATAAGAATGCTCTAAGGCTGCGTTTCCACCAGAGATGTGCGAGGATGCGCAGCGAGGGTTGTGAAACAAACCAATAACATCGCTTCATTTTCATAGCTTGAATTAAGTTAGCGTTGTTATTGGTTATAGTATAGTTAAAATCTCGCTGCAGACTCGGTCATAAATCATTCGTGTTTCGCTCTCTTTCCCACTCACGGGCCTTATGGGCAGGCCACGCCCACACGTAGTCCTGTGCATTACTGCAGTCGATGAGTGATATCGATAGTTTTATATATTTATAAATGGGTGATAGAAATAAGTACACATTTTGTTTTATTTTATTACCAAATTTATTACAAAGCATATTAAATATATAAACAAAAGAACGTATATATAATTTTATATAATTACCTTCTGTTTATAGAATTAACTAATGGATACTAATGTGTTCTTACGAGAAGGAAGTCTCGTAAAAACACATTAGTACTCATTATTTACCCTGCATACTTAATGAATGCAGTATGTTTACGTGATAACCTTAATGATTCTGTTATCGATAATGGCCTTGCGCGCGCGCAACTAGCGCACATCCCTACTCCGATTATGATTTATGACCGAGTCTGCAGCGAGATTTTAACTATACTATAGTTTTACACACATTCCTCGCTACGCATCCTCGCTCATCTCTGGTGGAAACGCAGCCTTATAGTTCTCAACATAATGCTTCCCTAAGGCTACCTACGCACCGACTGGTGGCTTGCTTAGCGTCTAGAATCTAGCGAGTGAACTTGCGAGTAGCGAAATGAAACGAACGCTCTAGAACTTTTGCACGCTAGTCGCCTAGCGTGTATCAAATCGTGGATGTTAAGTCGCTAAGTCTAGGCTCTAAGCAAGCCACCCGTCTGTGCGTACGTAGCCTTAGTAAACATGGCTAACATAAATGTAATTAGTGGAAAGTCAACGATTGCTATCGCTAACAGTTTCGCATTTATACTTTGGGCTTAACGCCTTTTGGCACACTGCAGCGAAAGCGAAACGGAAGCGAGCTAAAATACCTACCCAGTACTCAGGGTGTAAGGGTCATAAAAAATACAAACATGCAATACCTATACGATCAAAATGTATGGGAGCAGCAGATCTTTTACTATAGCAATGTTCATAATCTCAGATAATTTACATTCCATCGCCACTTAATCAATTATCTACTTTAGTGAAATGTATTCTAAGTTGATTTTTGAGTGGCCATTTGTAACAAAAAGGTCCTAATAAGTTTTTGGTTGAAATGGAATTTGGACTTTGTTAAGTATGACATTCAGTTTATTGTTGAAATATATTTCAAATTTTAAATTCCAATATAGTCTAGACTTATGTGCTGAATTCGTGGTAATAGTTTGCACGTCTATAGCGTCTCTACCGTTAATTAAAAAACAAGGAGTTTTGTTCACTACCGTTTCATTTCGCTGCGTTGTGATAAAAGCCAAGTTTAGCTAAGTGTATATGTTCGTACTAAAACTATTTGTCCCCGCAGCATCCCCATTGCCGTCGCCAGTTAAGTCGCCCGCGCGGACCCCAGTGGTCGCCAACAAAGGCCCCTGCTGCACTGCTCTCTATGACTTCGAGCCCGAAAATCAGGGCGAACTAGGATTTAAGGTAAACTTTATTGTCTAAATTAAAAAAATCACAACTGTCAAAGAATGAGAATTGTGATTTGAATATATTAAGTATAGACAATTTAAGTTAGACATCTTCGAAAAATTATAAGTAAGTAGTAAATATTTAAAGAGCAATTTTGCCCAGAAGCTTTATTATCAAAAAAGTCATCATTGTTTGATTTGCGAAAAAGAGAAAGCGCTATTCGTCCTGTATAACTCCATCTCGCTCTCTCTCGTGCTGATTTAATAACGGCACTAACGCGTTATTATTATATCGTCACAGGAGAAGGACGGCTGCTGACGTTCTTGATAATGTCTAAAAGCATGAGACCCGACCCCAATATAAAGTCCTTACATATTTTACAAATTAATAAGATCCGATTTCACCAATGAAACTGAACACAATCAACACATCTAAACCGCGTTCAAGAGCTGCCAGACTGGTCTGCCAGTATCATAATGATTGTAGAATACTGAC
Source organism: Amphipoea oculea (assembly GCA_945859645.1). Classification (NCBI taxonomy): domain Eukaryota; kingdom Metazoa; phylum Arthropoda; class Insecta; order Lepidoptera; family Noctuidae; genus Amphipoea; species Amphipoea oculea. Next base: position 13,851,185 of record OX243876.1, read on the forward strand.
ACTGACAGCTCTTGAACGCAGTTTAGATTTACTGAACACGTTCAGTTTCATTGGTGAAATCAGTACTAAATGACAGTACTTGAACGCAGTTTAGATTTTCTGAACACGTTCAGTTTCATTGGTGAAATCAGTACTAAATGACAGTACTTGAACGCAGTTTAGATTTGCTGAACGCGTTCAGTTTCATTGGTGAAATTAGCACTTAAGGACAGCTCTTAAACGCAGTTTAGATTTGCTGAACCCGTTCAGTATCAATTGCTAAAATTAACGGTAAATGACAGCTCTTGAACGTAGTTTAAATTTGCTGAACGCGTTCGGTATCATTGATGAAATTAGCACTAAATCTCATAATTTGGAATGTAAACGTTTTGTTTCAGGAGAACGACGTGATCACGCTTATCAACAAAGTTGACGACAACTGGTTCGAGGGCTCGGTGAACGGAAAGACCGGTTACTTCCCCATCAGCTACGTGCAGGTCACTGTACCGCTACCCAACATGTAAGCACCGCGACCACACCTAACCACCGACGTATTCATTCATTCCCTACTGATGTAACACAACTTTATACTGCTACGAAGACGAACCGATACAATGCGAGATCATATATAAGGTCAAATTAAATTAGCTAGAAAAGCTCCGGAAACGTATCGACGATGGGTATCGATATTTAAAGTCGATAAAAAAAGTCAACGGTCAAAGTCAATTTTAGTAACTTGAAGTATGCTTTGAGAAAATTAGTTTATTTTTTGTTTAATCCTGTTTTAAGCTCACACAAACAAAACTGATTTTTTTGAACCGTTATTTCAAGTACACTACATAAGGTTACCACAATTTTTTTTATCAATAAGTGATGTTTTGTTCCCTTTAGATCTCGATACCCATCACATCTGCGGAGTTAGCTAATTTAACTTGATTTGATCCCGTAGTACCCCGCAAGGAATCTCAACTTGAACAATGGTACCAACGCCGAGTTGGCCCAACCTTTGTAAAGGTTGTGTTACACTTCTTACTCATTCGTTATGACGTCACGTTACGCAGTATTACGTAGATTTGAATCTATTATTGTGTCAAAAGCTCAATGGCAAGCTGTTTATAGTATCTTCTTTATTACCCCGAATAATTTGATGAACTATGTAATTTTATCGGTTCCAATTTGTCTTCCGGTGTATTTCACAGTTTCGTCGTCCTTTTATAGTAGCAGAATTTCTTTGACAATATTTCATCATGTCTTTCAATATATCAATACTCAAAATGTTATCAATCTTCCAAACTTTAAAAATATATAGTAATAAAATTGAATATTTTTGAATTTCTAGATGTAAACATCTAATCTAATCTCGAGGAGATAATGCTACGAATTTTACTTATGAAATTATTTTGTATCGTACCTACCTACAGTTTGCATTTATTGCCAAAATAAGTAATTATTTAATATTAAAATTATTGTAATAGAAATCATTGTAATCATGTTGCCATTTTACTTCATGACGATTTATATTAGTAATGAGTTGGGAGTAAATTGCCGTTATTTTTATGTATTAGGTATTTTTAGTTTTAAAAGTGACTTACGCCAAATATACCAACATCAATTGGAGTATCTTTGCTCAGACTCGAAGGACGGGGAATCATATTGATTGTTAATAGCTGGAGTATGAAGTGCTGTCCACATAGTAATAAAGTTACTATGCGTATAATATACGCATAGTAACTTTATTACTGGCATACACTTGCCACTTCATATTATGAAGTGGCAAGTGTATGCCAGACGGCAGACCATAATGTTGCATTCCAAATACATTCAGCTCAAGTTTATCGATGTGGATACGATAAATAAGATTGATAATTTTAAGCAAAGTGATACGTCATGTCAATCGCAATACATTATTGCTGACGGCTCTCTGCCACGAAGCAGCAAAAAATCTGTAAAGTGATATTTTTAAACTAACGTTTGTATATTAGTTAAATATCGTGCATCTATTTTTTTAGGTGCCTTATCCTTTGTATAGTATTCTCCTTTGTCGTACTATTAGTTTATTTAGTTTATTATCCTAATTTGTACCGAAAAGTAAAGGCACAGGAACGGGATATTATAGTATGTATTAGGACTATATTAAATAAAACTAGTTAACACATGCGATTAGATTTTATAGTTGTATGTTTGCGGGTAATTATTTAACTGAATGAAGAAAGTATACAATGTAACGTATATTATACAATTAATGTGAGAGTATAAGGGACGGAGTCGTAAGAGTTGTTGAATTATTGCCAGGAATCTATGGCGTTTCGATGTTTGATGTATTATTGGCAAGCTATAAAACATAATATAATGTAATTGTGATAACTATATATATCATGCTGTTGGTGCGGTGTCCTGTCATGTATTTTTTATATTGTTTATATTTTATACCAGTCCCCATTTACTTTTTCGACATTTCGCATAATAACTCCTTTAGTCATTACACTATCTAGGCTACCTATTTTAACTATATTTTAATGTGTATGATTGATACCAAAAAATATCGAAATTAGTAAATGTACATGGCCTCCATTCAATAGTAATGTTAAATGTACTTTAATTAATGCACTTGAGAGGTAAGATCTTAAATCGTCATATTATTCACTTTGTCCGATATTGATGTTGCAGTAATATTGAACATAAGTAATTTATAATAAACTCATCGCATCATTATTGTCGTACGCGGACCCCATTGTATCACATTTCTGGCATACAAAAGACAATACCTAGATCTAATGTTAGTTGTATGTAAGTTCATAAATAATTGTTCTATCTTCAAGTGTCTCTTAATATAAGTATTTTGAGTAAATAAATATATTCATCAATGTTACGAGGATGTCATGTTTCAATGTTTAATGTGAGGTGATACGGCGTGCGCTGGACGTTACAATATGTCCGCCATCACGTAATATCGCTATGACCTTCTCAATATACATACCATTTAATCGAATGCAGTACGATATTATCATTATCCTACAGAGCGGAATTAGACTGTTGTTGTTTTAAATGTGTATAAATTCTACTAGCTTGGGAATGAGTGAATGATTGATATGAACGATGTGAACCTGTTTCCGTGTTCGATAAACTAGCCTAGCCTGCTCATGAAGAAAGCAAACTAAACTATAGATGCCTAAGCTAATAAAATGACACTCGAAATTTGCATCAGTCGCCAGCACAAATAAGTATGAAATAAAGAGCGAAAATCAATTAACTGCCTAATTAAATTATTGCCGAATTTTACAAACCGGCTATCCTTATGTGTAACAGATATCGCTTCTACAAAATAAATTACGATAAAATTAGCCAATTTTCATACTTATTTGTGCTCATGAATAGATAATGATCAAATCATTTCCAAATTTTGCTGGAAATCTGGGCTAATCACGTTAGCTACCTAAGAAAGGTTTAAAGAGACTAGTTTATCTAACATTCATTTTGTAGTTGTCCTATACTGTGTTGGTTCAGTGTTGCTTCACTTGTTACGTATGTCAAATCATTGGCTTGTATGGTAATGATACTTGTTGTTACACGCTTTACAATTGACTCAATTTATTTTTAAAAGAACGAGTTGAAGGTTTACTTCATTCAAACTTACATAAATACTGGTAAAAAAAAACTTGCCAGTATCTTTAATGCATTTGTAAGTCGAGTTATTACAACAACAAGTACCATTATCTTGAAAGGTGATTTGTTAGCATACCAAAGTATAAATTACGTGTCGTAGCACTATCATTATATTGGATCCCAAAATATTTTGCTATTGATGCGAATACCTACGTCTGTTATAGTGTATTATTCTTGTTCATGTTACTGTAATCTTAAAATACTGTAATTTCATAGATTTAAACTTGACGATTTACGAGATGTAATGCAAATATTATTGATTTGTATTAAAAATTTATCCCGAAACTTATTGCTCGTTTTCGCCTCTTAATAAAATGTTAACAATTAAACACTTATTTTTGTTTCATTTAAATATGCTCACCTACTTTCTGTAGCCAAGTATTCTCAAACTCAATTCTGTGGTTATAAGTGTAAGTAAAGACTGTTTTTGCGTGGAATTATTTTCCTTCTAGGTTCCATGGATGGTAGCCAACGACGCTGACAGGTTCAAATAGAACTTCATTTTGAAAATGCTAAGTATACCTACAGCAAATTCTTAAAAAAAAAATCAGTTTTAACCTTCACGATAGGTCAAAAATTCAAAAACAAATTACGTATAAGTACCTACTTACGATACAGCGATATTACTTTCAAAAATAGCCTCGACGTCGCGTTGCTTCGCCTAATCAGATAAAGAAAATTTGAACTAGGTAATGTATAAACGGTGTAATGGAAATAACGCGCAAACTACTACCATGAATCAGCACAAATGATTCTAAACGCACCAGGTTAGCGTCGATTACCTATTAAAATAAATCTGCAGTTTCATATAAATGCTTCGTGTATTATTGTATGCCGTCGTCTGTAGACTGAGACTGTACTACTACCCATTGATATACAGGGTGAATTTTCCAAGTGGGCGTGGATGGCCAAATTCTAAACTATGAGGAATAGCGAAAAGTACCCAAAGGAGTCGCGGGCTCGATTTTGATGAAAACTAAAACTGCATCATTGGATTTTTGAAAATTCAATATTTCTAGCCAGGAATCGAACCTGTAGATTTTGAAAAAAAAAACACACTGTATTATTACACCATTCGATAGTGTCCCTAATAAAGATCAAATTCTGGGAAGTAATGACATACGGCAAACTTAAGGAAAATGTTGAATTTTAATAAACTGCTTATTTTTTCATACCTTGTTCGAAATGATGCTCAATATTTTTACACCCGAAATACTCGTAGCGCAGTCACCTTCACAAAATTATGTTCTAAATTCAAATTTTAAATGGCAGTACAATCCTTGAGACGTCGAATCCAGCTATGTATTCAACAACAATTGTCATAATTTTGAACAATTAATCAGTTAAGGTTTAATAGGTAGGTAGCATAAGAAAATAAAAAAGTATTTTGATAAAAATCAGCTCTTTCCTTTAGTTTGCCGTATGTCATTACTTCCCAGAATTTGATCCTTATTAGCGACACTATCGAATGGTATAATAATACAGCGTGTGTTTTTTTTTTCTAAATCAACAGGTTCGATTCCTGGCCAGAAATATTGATTTTTCAAAAATCCATAGATGCAGTTTTAGTTTTCATCAAAATCGAGCCCGCGACTCCTTTGAGTACTTTTCGCTATTCCTCATAGTTTCGGATTTGGCCATCCACGCCCACTTGAAAAATTCACCCTGTATATGTGTTATTTAACTCAATGGTACTACCTATACATATAGGCACTGAATACCTAAATACAAAATCTTGAAACCAGTTTTTTTTTTATTTCCTGGCCTAGAATAAGTAGGAACCTAAACCTACCTAAATTAAAATTGAGTTAATTACACAGAAATTGTAGATAACCTTGTCAAAAAAAAAAAACAACTAGCAAACAGTGCGTGACGACCTCATTAAAATTATAAAACATACATGATCTGCTTGTCTGCTGCTTATTTAGTTCTTTATTTGTTGTTGCTGTCTTTTTTTAATTTTAATTACAATAATAGTGTTGTGCAAGATAAAATTAAAATACTTGCACACCATATTATGCAATGGTAGGATGTAAATGGGTCATTGTAGTTTTAAGATCATACGTTAGGTAAGTACATAAAATAATGCAACGCAAGAGAAAGACATGAGGAAATACTTGCCTTGAATTAATTTTTGTACGGTCTAGTAATTAAAATCGGGTTCGGAGACCAGACATTAACTCAGGTACCTATCTACTTAGTATGGGTGTGTGGGGAGGAGTCTTCTCTTGTCGCCTGTTCCGCTAAGGCGGTGTCCTACGTGAGCGACGAATACGACGCGACGCGACGCTGCGAACGTGATCAACTCAACGGTATACCCTGCTTGCGGCCTATGTGACAGTCTGCGGCGAGACGCGAGTTGACGCGACGTAACGCGTACTTGTTTTGAGAGCGACCAGACGCGACACCACGAACTACATATGAACTTCCCGTCTGTTCCCGTTGTCCCCATTCGGAACTCAATAAAAATAATTAAAATGTATTTCTGTTATCCTCATTGACGGTTTCAGGTCGCTTGCTGAGCGACTTTGAATTTGTGCACCAGCCGTACGATGTGTATAGTCCACTTCTTACGCGGTGTCCTGCGTGAGCGACGAATACGACGCGACGCGACGTAATGCGACGCGACAAATGTCCTAAGTGATTTTGGTCATTACTTCTCGAATCATGGAGAAGTACAGTACAATTTTAACAGGAAACCGTCAATGGGGACAACGGGAATACGTTTTAATTATTTTTATTGAGTTCCGAATGGGGACAACGGGAACAGACGGAAAGTTCATATGTAGTTCGTGGTGTCGCGTCTGGTTGCTCTCACAAGTACGCGTTACGTCGCGTCTCGCCGCAGACTGTCATATAGGCCGCAAGCGTGTACGTTACCCCAGCAAGAAAGTGTCTCCTAGAGTTATAGGAGTAGAACGTATAATGTGTGCCCTATCTGCTGTAAATGTGCCCCAACATAAAAAATGTGTGCCCCCTGTCGTTTTGAAAAAAGACGGAAAAAACGATTCTTGCTGGGGTAACGTTTTTCTAGCAGGAAAATTCTAAACGAATGATCGGAGAGAGAAAAATTGTGCATGGCCAGAGAGCTTATATGTGTGCCAAAATGTGCCCCCAAAAATAAAATCTGTGCCCCTTCAGGTTTTCGAGATATTGCATTTCCTGCTGGAGTAACGTTTTGATGAATCGTATATCTCTACAACCATTGCATGTGCCCCTGTAGAATAAACATACACGAGTAGCTCTTAATGTGTGCCCCTTTGTGCCCCAATTAGATTTAAGAAAATATTTATAGTTTTCAAGTTATCGCGGTTTTATGAAAACCCGAAAAAACATCGCTGCGCCTAAATTAGACAAGGCACAAGTTCGCTGAAAACTGTATTCGGTCCTTCTTGACGCTAATAATAACCATACAAAGTTTCAAAACTGTTCATGCATGCGTTTTTGAATAATCTCGCTAAAAGTCAAAACGATGGTGTCATAACTTTGACGGCAAAATACAAGGAACCGGCTGAATCCCAGATGTGTAGGTGTAAACCAAAATCATGTGCCTTTAGTCATCAGAAATATATGGTGAAAATATTCAGCTTGGAATGTTTCGCATTAAGTAAATATAAACAAAAAACCAAAATATGTAAGCAACGGCTGGTTATCCGACGAAATTTGAATGACTACTAAAAAGCGACGGATTCATACATATCGATGACCTTCTTTATTGGACGTATTATACCTAAGCTGTTGTCCGTACAGTCGCGTTCAAAAGTTTTGGGGCATAGATTTATAATAACGTCCAGATTGAGTGTTCCGTACAAAACGCACCGTTCTTAATGAATGCATTTAGTGATACGCGTGTGCGTTGGTACCGCCCACCGCAAGTGTATTATTATCGTTTCTGCAGTTGTGTGCGTGACGTTTTCTAATACCAGCGCAAAATGATTACCCCAAAATGTGGGAAAATTCGTGTAGTTTTCTTATTCATATTCACTTAGGTAATTATATAGTTATTATATGTGTACAAAATGAAACCCGCCTTTTACATTCATACCGATTGACTCTTATGATAGTTTTTGAAGATTGTTATAATTTTATTTTTAACATGGTTTTCGTAAACATGTGTGAATGAACAAAAAACTTTTAATATCATAGGTACTAATATTATAAATCAGAAACTTTGTGAGTGGTACTGGTTTGAGAATTATCGCTAAACATACGTTAATGTGGGAACATTATAGGCTGATGATGATGATGATGATACGTTAATGTAACAAACATACCTAAAATATTGTTTCGCTCCAAATCCGTTTGTTGACTCAATAATATCGTAGTATTAAAAAAGATGGTAAAAGTATTTCATACCCTTGGCAACCATTGATATCATTTTGTTGATAATAATAATGTTGATTTCGTAACATTATACAATATTAAAATATCGCAGCATAAAAAAGGGTAAAAAAATTTCATGCCTTACCTTGGCAATACTCAAATATTATGGCGTCGTTTTGTTTTTATTTTGTTTTCGTAATAATTTCAATGAAATACGTAGAAATTCATCATAAAATTGCAAACTTACCTGTGAAATGTGATGTTCGTATCCTTGTCTTTTTTTGGAGTGTAGTTTTTACACGATTTCACTGCACAAACCGTCATTTTTTCAATTATATTTAACAGCGTTTTCTGACGTACACGCGTTGAACGTCTGTCGCGTAATGGCGGCCTGTGGGCGGGGCTAACGAACGAATACACTATTTTGGTGTCTGTAAATTCGAAGCATTTTGACAGCGCGTACTAGGCATCTGGACGTTATTATAAATCTATGTTTTGGGGGCTAATTAAAAAATATATTAAATGCACCTTGTGATTATAATAAATGAAACAGCTTGTTGATGTGGAAATTATTATTTTTATTCCCTTAATTTTAATTCTTTAAGTAATTATTGCATCAAATCACAGATTAAAGTTCCTACCTATAAATATTAGAAATTATTTGCACATTGTGTAGTCATTGTTATTTTAATCACAGATCAGTTTTTCATCTAAGTCTAACATATAATTAGTAAATTCGCATCACAAAAAATCACAGATCGGTATTAAGTATAAGTATAATATTGTGTAAAAAAAATATTAAATTTTAATTGGCCCAAAACTCGAAATTGAAATTTTTATATTATCTTTACGTTTTAAAGTTTCCTGAATCTATTAAATTTACACTATTTTTATAGGATGTAAGTTTGTATATATCCGTGGATATAAAATTTTGTGCTCAATTTTTTCCAGAAGTACTCTAGCAATTAAGTTGAAAATACAGTTGTGATAAAATTTAGCCCTGAATAAATAGATATATTCCACCTGATCGGTCCGCCAGAACTTTTTTAGATACATATATTCTATAGATCAACAAAACTATTACTTACATCATCTAGTTAGAAGTTTATGCAACTTGCCAATAGGCAAAATGCCACTCCTCCCTGCTTGGTGTTTATATTATTGTTGTTATAGCTGCCATAGAACATTTTGTAAAAATCTAATCAAGTATTTAGCTATTTCGGCTAAAAAGATACAGCCCTGTGACTGTGACATGTTGAGTGTTGACGGATTGTGGTCGAGTCTTAGTTTTGGGGACATGAATTCTTGTCATGAATTATTTTTTTACATTGTAACTAGAAGTTATATTTCATCAACCTAGCACAAGAAGAGAATTAAATACGTATTAAACAAAAAAGAAAACAAATTACTGAATCGATTTTGATGAAATTTCTATTGGACCAAAAGTATGTATATCCTTTCAGATGAAAACAAAACAAACATGATTTAGAACATTTTTTGTTAAAAAATAAATAAGTATATAAAGTAATGAAAAAAATCCAAGTACTTGATAAGTGTGCAAGTATTTTTAAATAAGTCAAAACAATGCCATTAAATACTTACCACCGCAGATCGTGCCATAAAATTCAACACCCCTACAACCACATAATTGTTATAAAATGCTTAATACGCCACTTTCAACCAACTTAAAAAAAAGTAAACAAACAGTATCAGTGCAACTGCGTGACTCAACGTAACAGTTGGTAACAGTGTCCTTGGCGTCATAACATAACTGCAACTGTTTACCAATACCAAGAAAAAATCCAAACGCACTTCCCAGTCAATAAACACTTCGTACCTATTATTCATAATAGAGCGACGTTACACGTAACTGTCTCTGTCACACTAACACCGTACGCGTACTAGCTGTCTCACTTTCTCCAAGCTAGACAAAGCGACTCCTTGCGACACGACGTCAGCGGATGCCGCGGGGCCAGAGATATATGCAGCGGTGTGGGGAGGCGAAAAAAGGGAATCTTCTATTAAGTAAGGTGAATGCTCCAACCAGCCCGCAAAATTCAAATTTTTTCTGTTTTTTTTTTGTTCCTGCGCCTTTATAAACTTGTAGGGTTGTATTGGTGATTTTGATGATTATAATTCTGTAACTACATACGTCTTACAGCCGCGAATAATATTTTAATCAACATACAACCTAGCACTGGCCTGCAAATTGCAAAAAACGCAAGAAATTTTGAATTTTGCGGGCTGGTTGGAGCATCCCCCTTAATGATGAAAAGCTTACTGTTAATTTATCTAACCTACGGCTTATCAATAAATATATATTATATATATAAAGACAAATACGGGCTTTTTATTTATATACAAAAAAGAGCTACCTCTTTTTAGTAGTAGGTATTCATCACACATTTAATTTTTTTTTTTTAAACATTGGGACCAATCAAATTTTATAATATTAGGTCCTTACATATGAAATTGGCGTTTTGTATGGAAGGAACAAAAAGTCGAATATTTTTTAATATAATATATTTAATTAATCAAAGTATGAACCATTGTTTTCAATGCACTTTTGCCATCTTATAGGTAGTTCATTGATCCCTTTACTAAAAAAACCAGTCGGACGGGAATCAATAAAATCTTTGAAGGCGATTTGGACTGCCCCATCGGAGTTGAATTTTTTCCCTTGCAAAAAGTTATCCAAATTGCGAAAAAAATGGTAATCTGTTGGAGCAAGGTCCGGGGAGTACGGAGGATGTCTAAGACATTCCAATTCAAGCTCTTCTAATTTGGTAGCCGTCTGTTGCGCAGTGTGTGGTCTGGCGTTGTCGTGCTTTCAAGCTTTTTAATCTTCCCAAGTTGCTTCAAGTGAATTAAAACAGTTTTATCACTAACATCGAAGCCTGCAGCTAACTCGGACGTGGTTTGCGATGGGTCCGCTTCCACAATAGCCTTCAATTCTCCATTATCAACTTGGGTCTCAGGCCGTCCACGGGGCTTGTTCTGCAGGTCGAAATTTCCAGAACGAAAACGTTGGAACCAAAAACGAACTGTGTTTTCTTTTGCAACATGACCGCCATACACATCATTCACCCTTCGAGTCGTTTCCGCAGCACTAGTGCCACGGCGGAACTCGTACTCGTAAATAATGCGATATTTTAAATTTTCCATTTTGTAAAATGAGTGACGCAAACAGAAAAAACAGAAGAAAAAAAACAAATGAATGACGGTCATCGAAGCACAAATACATGAGTAAATAGCTGTACAAATTTGAATTTGGAATTCCTTACCAAAGAGGAGAAATTCGTGATTAAAGTGGCCAGTACGAAAAACGCCAATTTCATATGTAAGGACCTAATATCTGGATGTATTTCTTTCGTTCACACATAAATTACTGGATGTATTTAATGAAATTTTGAATCGAAAGATAGCTTACCTTAGAATAGCACTTAGGCTACTATTTATAATGTACTTAATCATGTGTAAGGTCATAGAAACAGCTAGTAGAATATAATCCAATAACAACTTTATTTTATTACTTATTACTTTTCTACGTCAGTGTACTCAGGCACAACACGTGTGAACCGGTTAGTGAGTAAAGTAAAGAAGGTCATCGATATGTATGAATCCGTCGCTTTTTAGTAGTCATTCAAATTTGGTCGGATAACCAGCCGTTGCTTACATATATTTTGGTTTTTTGTTTATATTTACTTAATGCGAAACATTCCAAACTGAATATTTTCACCATATATTTCTGACTAAAGGCACATGATTTTGGTTTACACCTACACATCTGGGATTGAGCCGGTTCCTTGTATTTTGCCGTCAAAGTTATGACACCATCGTTTTGACTTTTAGCGAGATTATTCAAAAACGCATGCATGAACAGTTTTGAAACTTTGTATGGTTATTATTAGCGTCAAGAAGGACCGAATACAGTTTTCAGCGAACTTGTGCCTTGTCTAATTTAGGCGCTGCGATGTTTTTTCGGGTTTTCATAAAACCGCGATAACTTGAAAACTATAAATATTTTCTTAAATCTAATTGGGGCACAAAGGGGCACACATTAAGAGCTATTCGTGTATGTTTATTCTACAGGGGCACATGCAATGGTTGTAGAGATATACGATTCATCAAAACGTTACTCCAGCAGGAAATGCAATATCTCGAAAACCTGAAGGGGCACAGATTTTATTTTTGGGGGCACATTTTGGCACACATATAAGCTCTCTGGCCATGCACAATTTTTCTCTCTCCGATCATTCGTTTAGAATTTTCCTGCTAGAAAAACGTTACCCCAGCAAGAATCGTTTTTTCCGTTTTTTTCCAAAACGACAGGGGGCACACATTTTTTATGTTGGGGCACATTTACAGCAGATAGGGCACACATTATACGTTCTACTCCTATAACTCTAGGAGACACTTTCTTGCTGGGGTAACGTACACGCCGCAAGCAGGGTATGCCGTTGAGATGATCGCGTTCGCAGCGTCGCGTCACGTCGTATTCGTCGCTCACGTAGGACACCGCGTAAGGAACGAATAAAATGATGCTTTGGTGTCTTTTTTTTAAATTAAAATTCAATCATTCGACTGTCGGCGCAGTATTTCCGTAGGGTAGCAGAACACCCTCAAGCTAGGCAGAGCGACAAACACACATGACGCATGGCGTCTTGTAGCAGCTGGATTAGTTGACGTTAAGAGTTAAAATTTAATAAATGGCATGGCATTAGAGATAGGCTTATGACGTCCCTCAGTGGAGCGCTAACTGCTGATTTATTTGTGGATTGCCACCTAATTCAAGTTGTGACAATATTTATCCAGAGTTTTCTGTATGTTATTAATATAGTCGTAGAAGTTTATAATTGAGAAGCTAATCTCAAATAAGATCAAAACAAAATTGTGTAAATGTGTAAGGTATAAAAATACAACAATATCAGAAGTGAAAGATATTTATTTATTCAATCAGTTTCAATTAGGTACTGTAACTGGAATGATAAGAATATTGAGAATTTGTATGTGCTTAAGGCATGTCTTTAGGATAGATAAGTTAGTTGCCGCCACGAAGACGGAGTACCAAGTGAAGGGTAGATTCCTTCTGGATGTTGTAGTCGGACAATGTGCGTCCGTCTTCCAACTGCTTACCAGCGAATATAAGACGCTGCTGGTCTGGGGGGATTCCCTCCTTGTCCTGAATCTTGGCCTTTACATTCTCAATAGTGTCTGAAGCTTCGACCTCCAGAGTGATGGTTTTGCCAGTCAATGTCTTGACGAAAATCTGCATACCTCCACGGAGACGCAGTACAAGATGGAGGGTGGATTCCTTCTGGATGTTATAATCAGACAGTGTGCGGCCATCTTCCAGTTGCTTTCCAGCGAAGATAAGACGCTGCTGGTCTGGGGGGATGCCTTCCTTGTCCTGAATCTTGGCCTTTACATTCTCAATGGTGTCAGAAGGTTCAACTTCAAGGGTGATGGTTTTGCCAGTCAAGGTCTTGACGAAAATCTGCATACCTCCACGGAGACGCAAGACCAAGTGGAGGGTGGATTCTTTCTGGATGTTGTAGTCAGAAAGAGTGCGACCATCTTCCAACTGCTTGCCGGCGAAGATAAGACGCTGCTGGTCTGGGGGGATGCCTTCCTTGTCTTGTATCTTGGCTTTTACATTCTCAATAGTGTCAGAAGGTTCAACCTCAAGGGTGATGGTTTTGCCAGTCAAGGTCTTGACGAAAATCTGCATGCCTCCACGGAGACGTAAGACCAAGTGGAGGGTGGATTCTTTCTGGATGTTGTAATCCGAAAGGGTGCGGCCATCTTCCAGTTGCTTGCCGGCGAAGATAAGACGCTGCTGGTCTGGGGGGATGCCTTCCTTGTCCTGAATCTTGGCCTTTACATTCTCGATCGTGTCTGAAGCTTCAACCTCCAGAGTGATGGTTTTGCCTGTCAAGGTCTTGACGAAAATCTGCATACCTCCACGGAGACGCAAGACCAAGTGGAGGGTGGATTCTTTCTGGATGTTGTAGTCAGAAAGAGTGCGACCATCTTCCAACTGCTTGCCGGCGAAGATAAGACGCTGCTGGTCTGGCGGGATGCCTTCCTTGTCCTGTATCTTGGCCTTTACATTCTCGATCGTGTCTGAAGCTTCAACCTCCAGAGTTATGGTTTTGCCTGTCAAGGTCTTGACGAAAATCTGCATACCTCCACGGAGACGCAAGACCAAGTGGAGGGTGGATTCTTTCTGGATGTTGTAGTCAGAAAGAGTGCGACCATCTTCCAACTGCTTGCCGGCGAAGATAAGACGCTGCTGGTCTGGCGGGATGCCTTCCTTGTCCTGTATCTTGGCTTTTACATTCTCAATAGTGTCTGAAGCTTCGACCTCCAGAGTGATGGTTTTGCCAGTCAATGTCTTGACGAAAATCTGCATACCTCCTCGGAGACGCAGTACAAGATGGAGGGTGGATTCCTTCTGGATGTTATAATCAGACAGTGTGCGGCCATCTTCCAGTTGCTTTCCAGCGAAGATAAGACGTTGCTGGTCTGGGGGGATGCCTTCCTTGTCCTGAATCTTGGCCTTTACATTCTCAATGGTGTCAGAAGGTTCAACTTCAAGGGTGATGGTTTTGCCAGTCAAGGTCTTGACGAAAATCTGCATACCTCCGCGGAGACGCAAGACCAAGTGGAGGGTGGATTCTTTCTGGATGTTGTAGTCAGAAAGAGTGCGACCATCTTCCAACTGCTTGCCGGCGAAGATAAGACGCTGCTGGTCTGGCGGGATGCCTTCCTTGTCCTGTATCTTGGCCTTTACATTCTCGATTGTGTCTGATGCTTCAACCTCCAGCGTGATGGTTTTGCCTGTCAAGGTCTTGACAAAAATCTGCATACCTCCACGGAGACGCAAGACCAAGTGAAGGGTGGATTCTTTCTGGATATTGTAGTCAGACAGTGTGCGTCCATCTTCTAACTGTTTACCAGCGAAGATTAGTCGCTGCTGGTCTGGGGGGATACCTTCCTTATCTTGAATTTTAGCTTTTACATTCTCAATAGTATCAGAAGCCTCGACTTCAAGAGTGATAGTCTTACCAGTAAGGGTTTTGACGAATATTTGCATACCTCCCCGGAGACGCAATACAAGATGGAGGGTGGATTCTTTCTGGATATTGTAGTCAGACAATGTGCGTCCATCTTCTAACTGCTTGCCAGCGAAGATCAGTCGCTGCTGGTCTGGGGGGATACCTTCCTTGTCTTGGATTTTAGCTTTTACATTCTCAATAGTATCAGAAGCCTCGACTTCAAGGGTGATAGTCTTACCGGTAAGGGTTTTAACGAAAATCTGCATACCACCACGGAGACGCAGAACAAGATGGAGGGTAGATTCCTTTTGGATGTTGTAGTCAGACAGTGTGCGACCGTCTTCTAGCTGCTTTCCAGCGAAGATCAGTCGCTGCTGGTCTGGAGGGATGCCTTCCTTGTCTTGGATTTTAGCTTTTACATTCTCAATAGTATCTGAAGGTTCCACTTCTAGTGTTATGGTTTTGCCTGTAAGTGTTTTAACGAATATTTGCATACCTCCTCGGAGACGCAGTACAAGATGGAGGGTGGATTCCTTCTGGATATTGTAGTCAGACAGTGTGCGTCCATCTTCCAACTGCTTGCCAGCGAAGATCAGTCGCTGCTGGTCTGGGGGGATGCCTTCCTTGTCTTGGATTTTAGCCTTCACATTCTCGATAGTATCTGAAGGCTCGACTTCAAGAGTGATAGTCTTACCGGTAAGGGTTTTAACGAAAATCTGCATGCCACCACGTAGACGCAGAACAAGATGGAGGGTGGATTCCTTTTGGATGTTGTAGTCAGACAGTGTGCGACCGTCTTCCAGCTGCTTTCCAGCAAAGATCAGTCGCTGCTGATCTGGGGGAATGCCTTCTTTGTCTTGAATTTTAGCTTTTACATTTTCAATAGTGTCGGATGGCTCAACTTCAAGAGTAATAGTTTTACCCGTCAAGGTTTTTACGAAAATCTGCATTATGATATCTGTAACAATCGGAGAAAGCTATTTAGGACGGCAAAAACTATAAATTTGGTTGAAGTCTCCGATACGAGAAGGCTACCGAACTAGGACAAAGAACAAAGAAAGTTCGCGATCACAAAATGGCGTCGTAAAATGTAGATTCGTCAATCGTCGTAACTGTTGTAAAACTAAAAATGACAACGTCATTTTACAACAGAGGGGACATCAGAAGGCAGTTGTGAGTAACAATGATAAATAATCGGATGAGCTTACCAATTTAAACTTAGCAGGAATAACAAGGTCAGTACAAAATATAAACTTACAATAAACACAAAACACTGTTTAGTCAACGCGAGTCAATCTCAAATTGATTTTCCAGATATTCACAAACACGAAAAAGCGTACCTCCCATTGAATGAAAACGATCTCTCATTCACTCTTTGAAGGATTTGGAATTGATTTTTGGGAATGGACACTAGTCTTTTGACTTAATATTATGTATTACATACATTCGGCTCGTAAACAAGGATATAATTATACGTATACTGAATAACATTGAATGTAGTAAAATAATAGTTTTTGCTACGAAACCCTGTATTCAACAAAATTCTTAATAAAAAAGTTTGTTCATACGTTCCTGTGTAAGTATTGCAAACATTTTTGTTGCTTCACCGACTGATTTTTGCCTCCCATGGGCGACACCCGGCGCTCGACCGTCAGGCATCACGTCCGCCCATTGGCGACACCCGATTCACGCGGCTTCAACCTCTATTATTACTGCTAAATAAGGTCGTGCAACAGTTTGACTCTCTGGTCCTGTAGACAAACTAATCGACTAAATGATTCAAAACGAAAAAAACGTCTGGGGCATGAGCGGTTCAAATACGCTTACCAAACTTCGACAGCAAAAAATCTAAATTCAAACGCTTAGGTGGCTTAGGGCGATTAGGTTGTCATTAATTTATTTTTATTTTATTCAAAATTTTAACCGATCGTCGGCGATCGGTGTACGTGAAAATCAGTCGGTTAAAATTTTTATTATCATGAAAGGGCTTGGTGAGAATAACTCGAAAAATAAAGTGACATCTCTCTAAATCCAATATGGCGGACTTCTAAAGATACTGGACTAAGTTTTTTATGCTTTCCTATAATATGAGTATCAAAAAAAACTCCAACAAAAAAAGAAACCTGTCCAGCGATAACTGAAAAGTAAAAAATAAATGAAAAGTAAAAAACTTTTTAAAACAACCTTTTAGTTAAATGCGCTAAAAAGAATAAAATAAACTTTTCTTTTAAAACTTGTACATACTATCAACACAATTCATTACACAATTTATATGACATAAAAGCTTTTTGCGAGATTTACCTGTGTAGATAAACAAGTAAATTAAATAATTTGAATCTGATTGATTTTTTTTTTATTTGAAATGGGCTTGCTCTTGACTCTAGCCTAGGTCAAAGGTGACAGAGACAAAATCGACGATGGAACGAGCTTACCCAGAAGAAGCCTGTTCACTCTCACTTTAAGAGATTCGGGTTGTATGCGCTGGGAAAAACAGACGCAGGTAGAGAGTTCCACTCTTTTGCTGTGCGCATTATAAACGACATTTGCAAACGCTTAGTGCGAATTGGTGGAACAGCAACCAGGTAGGGATGGTAACTTGCAGTGCGCCTGGATGTCCGAAGGTAGAAGGGGGCCGGTGGAATGAGGTCGTGGAGTTCTTGGGCACACTCACCGAAGTACAGTCTGTAGAAGACCGACAGGCAGGCAACCTTGCGGCGATGAGCCAAGCTGTGAAGCTTGGCATCCACCAGTTTTACGTCGCCAATGAGCCTCTTAGCTCTGCGTTCCACAGAGTCAAGCGCGGCAATTAATTTTTAATTTTGAAATCTAAGTAAAGACAAGTACTTACTTAAATTTCGCGACAATCTTTTGTATCATATAAATTGTGTAATGACGTTATAAGTGGATAGTAAAAGTTTTCAAGGAAAAGTTTATTTTATTCTTTTTAGCGCATTTATCTAAAAGTTTTTTCAATGACTAGTAAGAGAGTGCAACACTGACTTATAATGTCAAGATTTGATTGAACTAGTTTGAACGGATTGATAGAACCATTCTTGAATCTATTTATTTTATCATCTGTGACGCGGGCGTATCGAAAGAAAATTGACTCTTGAAAAATTGAAGAAAGAATATTTTTGTCACATTAATCCAGTGATAACAGAAATCGCTTAGTTTATGCGGCAAAATAAAGTGTTAATACTGTATTGCTGCTCTTGGTTTACATACAATTTCATTGTTTCAACGGCATCTAATTAGTTTTTTTTTCTTTTGTAAACACGTTTGAGATATTTCCTAAAATTTTTATATCATACTGTTCCTGAATAAACTATGAGTCACTGGTTTAGCTCTAACGCGTACAAGTGAAGTGTATCGGATCCAAATTGTTTGTGTTTTGAAAGATGGCCGATTTAATTCGTGCTATGGGGGCGCCGATCGGACCCCCTGTAAAGGATAAGTTGGGGTCTCCATCGACGGAATCTGAGGACGGTGGCGGTGATATCGCAGAGTTAGCGGCAGATTTAGAGCTGGATGAAGCTGATGGACCTAGCACTAATGGTATGTTAATCAGATAACGTAGCCTTATTTATTTGTGAGTTGCATGAATGGATGTTGATATAATGATGATTTGTATCAGGCGAAAGGCAGGCAGTGCTGGCCCCTCCTGAGACCGAGTGGTACCATGGCCGGCTGGATAGGTACACCTCTGAAGAAAGGCTTTGGGCTGCTGGGAAACTTGGAAGCTATCTAGGTAAGACATGCTTTCACAACCTTATAATGTATTTATTGAAATGTTTTCATTTTAGACCCCAGAGAAGGCTCATAAGGTCACCTAAGACCATAAATGTGTAGGTGTTAGTGAATAGCAATTGAGTTAGCAATTTAGTTGAGCAAGGGGTTAAATGAATTATTAGGCAAAGCCTGAATCCTCCGCTACACTATTATCATGTTTAAATACTTAGGTAATAGTTAAAACGGGCTGGTGTCCGCAATTGAACATCAATGCGCGTATTTTGCGTATGGTGTTTAAATACTTACTGTAATATTCAGAGTATCTATTTGATGCTACAATAACTCATTAAACATACGCCCCCTTATTCATAAACATTACTTAAAGTTAATAATTTAGCAACTGTTTAAGGTGAATGTGCCATGGTAGACCGCGAAATTTAAATTTTCTTACATGTTTTGCAATTTGCAGATCAGTGTCAGGTTGTATCTTGATCCAAATATGATTCGCGACTATAATAGACACGTATTTACAGAATCATAGTCCTTAGAATCATTAATATATCTCTTTAAGTTAGATTTCTACCATAAACACTTTTCCATACGAGATTTGTTCTTAACGGTAGAAATCTAACTTAGAAAGATGTATTAATGATTCTAATTATTATAATTCTGTAAATACGTACCGGTTATAGTCGCGAATCATATTTTGATCAAGATACAACCTGACACTGACCTGAAAATTGCAAAAAACGTAAGAAAAATTGAATTTTGCGGGCTACAACTACCCATTCACCTTAACCATACATTTTTGAAGTTTGAACATCACTTAACTTCAATCATCATTATTATAAATAAACCTTATAGCTTGTGGTCAACTTAATAGTATTGTTAAAACAAAATATTGTAGTTCCTTGTCACAGTTATCTTAATGAAGTTATACAAAACAAATGAATGATTTTCCTCTAGTTGAGGTCAAACATAATATCCTAAATCAATACACAAAACATATTTGTATTTGTTCATAAATATATTAATTAATTATCTGCCTTATTATTGTGTTGTTATCATCATAGCCCCAGGAGCACACCATATTTGGTGTTGAACAATAACTAAATAATAGAGGGACAATTCTTTTAATTTTAAGAATGTTCAAGATGAGATAGCCTTCAGTTTTCAAATGTCATAACTAAGTACTTATACAGGAATTAGAGAGTTCATTTATTTGTCAGAAACATGAGTATGCACACACAAAGCATGCAAGATGTTAAGTACATTGCAGAAAGGATCACAGTCATGTTTTACCTTTACGGCGTACAAATATGTATTATAATAACATTTGATCAATTGTAACTATTAATTATTAAACATATTTATAAACAAAAAAAAACTAATAAATTGATTTGTTAAAGATTACAATAAATTACATTTGCATTTAATAATCATAAGCCATTCAAACATCAATTAAATAAGATCAGTAGAGGAACAAATTAGAATGTACAAAAAAAAAAGTTTTATCAAATGAAATCATTTCAATAGTTTGTAGGCACATTTAATTACAAAAGTCTTTCAGTCATAACAATACACAAAGACTAATGAAACAGTTCCCATGGTGTTTTCTATGAGAAAGAATTATGCGATTACAATGTATGACATTTCCTATAAGAATCTGTACTAATATAATAAAGCTGAACAGTTTGTTTGTTTGAATGCACAAATCTCTGAAACTACCAGTCAGACTGGTTTTTTTTTTCATACATGATCAGACTATAGTGTTCCCACTGTTGGGACACGGGCCTCCTCTCTGCGAGAGGGAGTGGGCTGTAATTCAGCATGCGGGCCCAGTGCGGGTTGGTAGGTGTCACATGTCTTCGAATTTTTAGTTCTAGGACATGCCAGTTTCCTCACGATGTTTTTCTTCACCATTTTGTGAGCAGTGTTGATAAAAAGCGCCTGTCTGGATACGAACCTACGACCTAACAACTCGTAAGTCGCGGCTGTTACCACTTGGCCACCACTGCTCTTTTTTTGCATATTATAGCTCTAATCTTGAGGAATATTATAGGCTATTTATTTAACATCACGCTACACCCAAGCAAAAACAAAAATAATCAGAAAGAACTACAAATGAAATGAAGTAACAGTAGGCGATGCAATTGTATATTTTATCACACCCCGGACACTCCATACAACGCTCGCAAAATAATTACCTACTACTACTACATTAAAAAATGACGTTTGTATACGTATACGTATGAATGTGTGCGTGAGGTACTTGTGTTTGCGAGCGCTCTTTGTTAAAGAACTGCGACGAACACGCCGAAGTGCGGGGTGAGGTGCGGTAACTGATGTTAGTGCGGGGAAGGGAGTGGCCTTTCTGTACGATAGTACTTTAAGTATTCTGTGATTTTAATAAATGTTAAAACAAGAAATTTCACGCAAACGAAGTTGCGGGCAGAAGCTATTTGATAATACAACTACAATGTAAGATTCATTGTTCTGTTGTTTTCACTTGTTCAACAAAGATAACACAATGTAGGTAGTTTCGTGTGTATATGGTTACTAGTTTTTATTATCAAGTCATATTACAAAGTTGGTACAATGGGATGTTATTGTATGTATGCATTTGTAACAATAACAATTCTTTAAGACTGTTGATGTTCAAGACAATGTTTTGAACGTCAATAATATAATAATAATCATCATCATTTAAATGAAAATCAATTGACATTTGTTAGAACTCGAAAATGTTTCAACTGATTGTGTTAAAACTGTGATAAGTTTTTGTGTGCGCGCAGGAGAAGGTTCCTAACAAATAAAAAACCGGTCAAGTTCGACTAAACTATGTGTGCCAAATTTCATCCAAATCCGTTCAGCCGTTTGTGCGTGCAGAAGTAACAAACATACAAACACTCACAAACTTTCGCCTTCAGGCTACGTAAGCGTGCGCACGGAGCGGGCGCCACTGCGGTGTACAAACCTGTCGCACGCGTCCGCGCCAGAGAGCGCTGCTCATATTATCTTTCAATACAAACACGCGAGGCGCTTCCCGCCGCGTGCGCATCTTCAGGCACCTATTGTGTGGAAACTTGCCCAGCGGTCATCCTGCATGCGGCTGATATGACCCAATGTAAAATTTTTGCTAGAATAACTTATTTTAAAATGATATTCCTTTTCAGTACGAGAGAGTGATCGAAAACCAGGATCATATGTTTTGAGTTACTTGGGCCGCACTGGAATTAATCATTTTAGGTAAGTAAATATTAATCTTCTAAGAATATTTATGTTCTACTAGTGACCTGCCTCTGCTTTGCGCGGTTTTTACTACTTGAGAAACATCGACATTTCTTAATTATGTTCATGTAGGTTTCATAGAAACCTTTCGGAATTCTCAAAAACCATGCGGTTTTCATCATCCGTTGTTTAGTCATTCAATATCTATTGCTTAGTTTAGAAGAACAATGCGGTCACACATCAGACACGAGAAGCAACTTTAATTTATAATAATAATATGCATAGATTTCCCCTAAATAAAATATTATTCGTTTACCATGCAATGCAATTTTGAACTGTGTGATTAATGAATTCTCCGATTTTCGTTTTTCTTTTTCCTTCCTGTTTCATTTATTGTGTTTTGTGACCTACAGAATAACTGCGGTATGTGGCGATTATTACATCGGTGGTCGTCAGTTTGACTCGCTGACGGAGCTCGTGGGCTTCTACAGCCACTGCTCTGACCTCCTGAAGAGAGAGCGGCTCGTGGAGCCAGTGCCGCCACCCGAACCTGTTAACGATAAAAAGGTTAAACCACACATACAACTCACACCTTTTTAACCAAATTGCATTACATTATGCTATAGTTCGACACCACGTCAATCAATCATCAGCTCCACTAGGTCTAAACCTTTTGGAGCTGATGAAAACTGAAATCTGTCAAACGTCCCGAAAATCAGTTTATTGAAAAAATCTCGAAAAGTATTAGTTTCACATAGTATTTCTAATGCCTAAATAAAGGAAACCCTGATGATAAATCTTCGTTAGAATTTATTTCGCAGATTTGTCTTTATTTTAACTTATTTTTCTGGGTTAATTATCGACACATCTGATGATATTTTACCTAATATTTATGTATTGAATGGTTTTGTTGACAGAGGGTAGTAGCAATACTCCCCTACACGAAGATGCCCGACACAGACGAGCTTACCTTCCAGAAGGGAGACATATTCTTTCTGCATAACGACATGGGTGACGGCTGGCTCTGGGTCACTGCACATAGGTGAGATATACTTACTGATACTGTTAGCCTGTATAATCCCCCTGCTTGGCAAAGGCCTCTCCCCATGACTTCCAGCTCTTTCGATCTAGGGCTAAAGTGAACCACTATACTATACCACTATCGAGATAAACTTAGCTAGATTTCACTGTTTCATGCGGAAGTGTATATGCCAGAGGGGTAATTCTCGTAATTTTAAGAACGTTCACAGTCTGATATCAGTCTCAATCTGTCAAAAATACCTCTAATTGCCCAATTTTTTGGCAAGTTTTTGACATTGATTGTCACTATGATGAAATTGCGACTAGATTTTAAACGTTTTTAATTACGGGAATTGGCCTCCAGAGGGGTAATTCTCGTAATTTTAAGAACGTTCACAGTTTGATGTCAATCTGTCAAAAATACCTGTAATTTCCCTGCATTTTGACAAGTTTTTGACATTTATTTGACGCCGAGTTGAGACTGCGATTAGATTTTGAACGTTTTAAATCACGAGCCTTCGGATCTGTTTCAGAAATTGTATTTTGTCCCTCAATTGACGAGAGCAGATTGACTTATAAAGGTTTGTCGTGTTACCCAGTAGCTGGTTTGTGGTGGACCGTTTATTTTTATATTGGTTCAATTACCCAGTAGGTGGTCACGTCCACGTTAAATACTGGTATTCAGCTGCATCCGAACCACAACACAGTTGGGAAAAGTCTAGGCAGATGATGATTGACAGGCCTGATGGTTTAGTGGTTAGTGACCCTGACTGCTATGCCGGAGGTCGTGGGTTCGATTCCCACCCAGGACAAATGTTTGTGTGATGAGCACGATCATTTGTTCTGTGTCTGGGTGTAATTTATCTATAATATGTATGTATTTAGAAATATATAAGTATGTTTATCAGTTGTCTAGTACCCATAACACAAGCTCTGCTTAGCTTGGGACTAGATGGCGTTGTGTGATAGTTGTGGAATATTATTATTATTTCGTTTATTTATTTATGTACATATTATTTTACATTTTTAAATATTTCTTAAAATATAAAAAATAAGTATAAAAAACATTTAAAAATATAAAAAATAGTATTCCGCCGGTGTCGGGAGCAGAGTCCAAGCTACCGCTGGTTAGGGCTCCAGAGACAGGAACCTCCTCACAATACGAGCCGTATCAAGGAGTACTGCCTTCTGAATCAGGCCCTTGATCCAACCGCCTAACGAGAGCCTCGACAGATGTTGATCGAGGCTTTCGGCCATAAGGCCATTGGCCGATACGACAATCGGCACAATGATAGCCGAGCTCACATTCCACATGTCAACAACCTCGTGTGCTAAGTCGAGATATTTAACTTGTTTCTCTTTCTCAGCTTTCACGAGGTTCCCGTCATGTGGAATGGTAACATCGACAATCATTGTGCGGCGCGCTAATCGATCTATCACCACTATATCAGGCTTATTGGCGACAATAGTCCTGTCAGTAATGATAGACCGATCCCAGTACAGCGTGGCATGGTCATTTTCAAGAACTGGGTCGGGCACATACTTGTAATACGGTACCTCAGAATCCACAAGTTTATATTTCAAAGCAAGTTGCTGGTGAATAATCCTGGCTACTTGGTTATGCCTGTGCAAGTACTCGCCGTTAGCTAGACGAGAACAACCAGAGATAATATGTCTGATAGACTCACCCGGACGGTGGCATGCCCGACACACGTCAACCGTCCCGTCCTTCATAATATGTCTCCGGTAGTTATTCGTCAAGATAACTTCGTCCATAATTGCACAGACGAAACCTTCGGTTTCCCCGAAAAGATCACCAAAACGTAACCAGGATACGGACGCTAAGAAATCTACACCGGGCTCATGCAGAGCCCGATAGAAGCGCCCGTGAAGCTCCTTGCTTTGCCATACCTTCTTGCGGTCATCGGTAGTAAGTATTACAGGTTTGCGCCAGTTCTCTTTAGCCATGGAGAGCGGGGTGAGCCCCTTGTCCACTGCGACCACATCACGGTGCATACCCACTTCAGCTTTTAAAAAATATTCCCTGAGACTGCACACTTCGCGGTTGTGGAGGGTCTTTGCATTTAAAAAGCCTCGACCCCCACACTTCCGCGGAATATACAGTCTCATCACCGATGATCGTGGGTGATGCATCCGATTTGCAGTCAGCAGTGTGCGGACCCTTCTATCCAGGACGTCGAGTTCGGTTTGAGTCCATTTGAGTATGCCGAAAGAGTACATCAAAACCGGCATGACCCAACCGTTGAAGGCGCGCACCTTATTTCCGCCCGAAAGAAGACTGATTAATACCTTCCTCAGGCGACAAAAGAAACGCTCCTTTAACGATTGCTTCATGTCAGCATCGTTGATGCCTAACGCTTCCGACATACCTAAATACTTATAGCTTTCAGATGAGGCGAGGGATCTAAGGTTTATGGAATCCGAGAGTTGAATTCCCTCAGAATCCATAATCTCCCCTCGCTTTACATGCATGACTGCACATTTGTCCACACCAAATTCCATCCTGATGGCGCTACTGAAAGTTATTATTATTATTATTATTTGAATTACATACAATTTTCGGTGTACCAACACACACTTGCTGATATAAAAGTCATGGCCAAAAACGTGACATAGATTATGTCGCTCTACTATGACACATGAGTAACTGTTCATTCAAGTAGATAATTCCCGATATCTTGCCTTGGCATCAATGCGTCCGTTTATTTCCCGATATCTAACATCCTGCTATTATCTGTACAACTAATGCGTAGTTCCCTTGAACGGCTATTATATTTAGAAAGGGTCTAGCGTTCGTAGCACAATTTATTTACAGGTCAATGGTCACTATAGCGTAGGAAGGAAGTCAATATAGTAGGCATGATTAGTTATTTATTTTATTGTGATAATACGCTATTTTGTTTTGGGAGCAATGGAAAAGACCGCGACTTACGAGTTGTAGGTCGTAGGTTCGAACCCTGACGAACCCTGACAGGCGCTATACTTTGTGTAAATTATTTTGTCACCACTACTCTTAAAATGGTGAAGGTAAACATCGTGACATGTGACATCTACCAACCCGCACTGGGCCTGCGTGGTGTGTTACGGCCTACCCCCTCTCACAAAGAGGAGGCCTGTGTCCCAGTAGTGGGAACATTATACGATGAGATTTTGGTTAACCATTGTAGGTGATGATTAATTAGGTTAAACATGAATGCAATACTTCATTTATTAGCGCATATGATTTTCCTTATGTCACTTGAAATACCATTTACCTGTTTAGTTTGGATCATTGTCTGGTGTAATGTGCTAGTGTCTTGCAGTAAATATGTGTAATTTAGAAACAAATATTTGTTTGAACAGAACTGGAGAGCAAGGAATGATCTTCAGAGAGTTGGTTGAGGATCTTGACCCATCAATAGATCCAAACACCGTCTTCTCATGGTTCCATCCCAACTGCACTAAGAGTGAGGCAGTGGACATGTTAGTCAAGGCTGGACCGGGGAGCTTCCTCGTGAGACCCTCGGACAATTCACCCGGGGACTACTCCTTGTTCTTCC
Organism: Amphipoea oculea; assembly: GCA_945859645.1. Taxonomy (NCBI): domain Eukaryota; kingdom Metazoa; phylum Arthropoda; class Insecta; order Lepidoptera; family Noctuidae; genus Amphipoea; species Amphipoea oculea. The sequence continues at coordinate 13,877,751 of OX243876.1, forward strand.
ACATTAATAACCAGATCCAAAGGTTCAGGATAGAGAAGAAAGGCGTGAGGTATCTTATGGGTGGGAGGACGTTTGAATGCTTGGATGCTGTCATCAATAGGTACAGGAAGGAGCAGATTGTTGAAGGACATACTTTGGGACAGCCGGTGAGTTTATTTTAATGTACTATTTGCATTCTGTTCATTTGATGTTTGGGTAGCATATACTAAGGAATAATGATTTGTATAGAAACGAAACTAACAAACACATAGCTCTGGGTTTAGTATGTGATCAGAAGGCCAATTCTCGTAATTTAAAACGTTCAAAATCTAGTCGCAGTCTCATCTCGGCGACAAAAAAATGTCAAAAACTTGTCAAAATGTAGGCAAATCAAAAGTATTTTTTGACAGATTGAGACTGAGATCAGACTGTGAAAGTTCTTAAAATTACGAGAATTGCCCCCCTGTTTTGCTATGACGACGTATTTACGTTTTTACTGTTTATTGACAATGTATTTTTTACCTTAGTTTTATTTTAATACTTGAATAAAAAGATAAGAAAGGAAATACATTTTTCTTGCGCTTTTTTCTAAACTTGTTATAATCGATTCGTGACTTTCGCTTCCTTATAATTTCGTATCACGCCAGGAAAGAGTTTTGCATGTTTTTGAAGTATTAAAACTTGCATAACCTATATAAAATGTATCTGCATTGTAAACAAATTATCGTAAGTTATCACGACATAAAAGGCATTTGTAAATATTGCATACATATTCACAATAATTTGATAAGGTAGGAGATTAGTATCAAGTACAGGATTGTTTTTGCGTCGCATATTTTTATCGTTATTCACAACAGAATAATTGAAGAGAAAGGACCTAATAACCTAAAATGTTTCAAACTTTTACTCAGTACGATAATTACTTCGCGGTAATTTTTAATTGTAGCTACTAATAAAGGGTGGCAGGGTCATCGACGTGGTATAAGGTTCTGGACCTCTCTGCGTTGAATATTTTTGTCTGTTATTAAAAGAATAATTAGCTGTCCCAAACATTTTGACCGCGAAGTTATTGCACTTTTCCACGAAACTACTAATTTTCTTTTTTGATAACCGACGAAAAATTTCTACGCTAGGGGTCTAGAATCATGTGATTCATGGATACAGTTTGCGCGTCGATCTCCCATGCCACCCTGTATTTAAGGACAATTTTATTTACATATTTTTGTTTAAATAATGTATATGTAATGTGGATTGTAGTGTTTGTGACTCACCCTTCAAACTTCACAACGTATATCTACAACATTTTTGTTAAAAGCCGCCATTTTTAACACATATTTTCTTCTCAACAGCTAATAGCGGAAGGCCATGTAATCGAACCACAACAAAGTACAACCGGGGCAGCTGCTGAGAAGATCTACGCAACATTACGCGAGTGCCGTGACCAAATAGGCTTGAAAAAGACCAAGGGAATCAAACACCAAGGCTATCTCAACAAGAAGTCGGATAAGGGAGCGAAGAAATGGAAGGCGCTGTACTTTGTGTTGTTGCAAGAAGGGACTGACACGCATCTGTACTTCTATGACTCGCCGAAGAGGACGAAGCCCAAAGGATTGATTGACCTGTCGTGTGCTTATCTTTATCAGGTGAGAATGTGTTTTTCTTAAATATGATAATATTGTTAATATGTAAGCGTGTATTTTGACACTTAAAGTACAAAAACCGCTCTTACTGCTACGACATAAGGGTGCTGTCAATGTCAAGTAGTTAGCATGGAAGTGTGGTTACTGTACACTGCATTGTGACTCTATAGTTTAGATGTGCAGAATCAATTGTAGGTCTGAAGTCTGAGGTATTATTCTCCGATTGAGATTTTTATAGCAAGATTTTTAAATTATGCAAATTCACCGTCTAGCTATGATGGTATATTAATTATTGCCTTGTGCATTGCAAAATCTCAATTCTTGTTTCTAGGTTCACGAATCTCTCTGGGATCGTGAATTCTGTTTCCAACTGGTGGAGCGTGCGTTACCGTGCCTGTCAACTCACACGTTTCTCGCTGCTAACTCCGCGACCGAAGAACGCGCCTGGCTTGATGCGCTTAGGCCGCTTTGTGTACCGCAGCAGGCGAGACATCAGTGCAAGGTATGTATTCTTGACAAATAGTATATTTAAATGTAGTAATATATGTACATAATCTCACTTAGTTTACATTCCATCGCCACTTAATCAAGTTTCTACTTTAGCGTTAAGTATTCTATGTTGATTTTTGAATGACCATTTGTAACAAAAAGGTCCTTATAAATTTTTGGTTGCAATGGAATTTGAACTTTGTTATGTATGACATTCAGTTTTTTGTTCCATAACTTGATAATATTATCTCAAATTCTGAATTCAAATATAGGTAGCGCGAAATTGTTGATGCCCGTCACAGCTGTCTCGTGCAAGTGTATTTTTTGGCAGAGACTTAAGCGCCCGTAGTATGTTTGAATGTGAGTTCCCATCCCAAGGTGGCGCGCGTAGTTTGGCTGCGAGCGTTACGCGTACGCTGCCTAACTGCACACCGTCTTCCTGCACGGTTAGCACCTCGCCCGCATCTTCGCCTGGCGTTAGGCGCAGCGCCCGTGGCTTCAACCAAGCCACGCCCCTCGCCCGACCCGCACTGGGATGACGAGTTTGTGTTCGAGTGAGTACACACGCACGTACATATTAAATAGCTTTGACGACGTTTGTACATATATTGGACGCCCGGGATACGGGACGCACGCACGGGCAAAAACGTAACGGGGTTTTATTTCATCTGCCGAAATCGCTTATACACAAGCAACAAATGTAAAGCGTTGAACTTAGCGTGGTGATTGACTTGTCGTTTCGCGAAACCATATTAGGGTAAGGACCTGGTGATCTGTAATACAGGTTTATACCTATAATAGACACCAGCTCCGCATATACACTTTACTGAAATTGTTTTGTTATGTTAGTTAATTTTCATTGTATAAGTCTTGTTTTTGTGGGAGAAATGAAGATATTTTTATATTCCATTAATCGGTCAAAACATAGCTAAGGCATTTTGAAATTTGTTTAATAAATAATTTCGTTTTACAGCGACGTACCTCCCGATGTAACTTCGTTTACAATCACCGTCCATAACACGGGAAAGAGAGGAAAAGAATCTGAAGTAAGTAAAACAATCTTGAATGTCAATAAATTTTAAATGTTTTTCAGAAATTCTTATGTATGAATTGTGTTTCAGGTTGCTGAACTGACTATCGAACTAGCGAATCTCGCGAACGGTGAAGAGATCGAAGAATGGTACCCGCTCGCGGGCATGACGCCTATTGGGGAGTGGGGATCTTTAAGACTGCGTATAAGGTATCTTTTAATGCTTTTTCTTAACCCTTTGACCGCCAATGACGTCTTAAAGCGTCACCAAAAATTGGGCACAGTCGCCGACCACGACTAAGACGTCCAAATGGTTGATAGTAAAATGCTTAACAAGTACTTGATTTTTAAACTATATTTACTACTGTATATTTTACGTGTTACACATCACTAGCCAATCATACGATAAATGATTTGTAATACGGTAGCGGCGTTGGGGGCAAGATAGATGAAATTTTACATGGCGGTCAAAGGGGATACTGTCAAAGAACATTAGAATAATGCCACAGTGTTTACACTACTTTCAAAACCACGGATGCGTTTAAAAACTGGCAGAAAGCGAGGTTGTTAAAGGTACACCTGGGATAGATACCAGAAATGGAACAGCAGAACTGGTAGCACTGATTTGCGTGTCTAGATGTGACCGATTTAGTTATAATCAAAGTCCTAGACGTAAATAGTTGTGTCTTAATTTACAGATACATGCAAGAATTGGTGATGCCTCGAGAAGAATACAACCCGTTGCGTCAGTTACTCTTGGAACCGGGCCTACCTGCTGTCAAAGCTTTAGCGGATCTGTGCCGCACTGACAGACAACCCTTGGCTACTTGTGAGTATTATCTTATTATTTTGAAGACGTCATTATCTGGTCATTAAATTTAAACACACGAGTTTGAGTATCGCTTGAAGAGTATTTCCTATGCTTAATTGTAAATACTCGCCACAAAGGTGGAGTTTCCTGAACGTCAAAATTTACAACAAAATTGAATTGATTCGAGTTGCCCCTTCCAAAAGGTAGTTTCGTATGGAGAAGACCCATTAGAAGAATGGGTCCAAACCTATGCTCTATGTGCCTATTTCTTTTTTATCAATACTGTGGTTGTACTAAATATGTTTGTAGTGGCTTCGGGTTTCTTGAGGTCATTATTTTTTTTTTTGTCTATGTTTCGATGGTCGTCTTATTCTTTATTTTGTATCTTTTTTCAGCCTTACTGCATGCATTCACGGAATGCGGGCGCGGCGCGGAGCTAGCTCGAGAGTTAGTGAGTGCAGAAGTGGCTCGCGAGACTGATCACCGAGCTATGTTCCGTGCGGCTTCGTTAGCAACCGCACTCGTCGACGAGTTTATGAGAGCGCACTGCAAGCCCTTCCTGCAGGTAAATATTACATCTTCGTCTCAAGCAATAAATGATCAAAAGCGCTTTGTGATTACGAAATAAAAATTCGATGCGATCCTGAACGAACAAGACTGTGTTGCAATAAAAAAATGTTAGGAGAAATCCAGAAATGTTCTTAATTCTTAACAAATGTGTGCTGTTTTATTATAGTGTGTATTTCGGGATTGCCCGACTAGTTATGATCTCGGATAAAGCTCGTATTTTTATTAATGGTAGCCGAAATAATCATGAGGCATATTGGTAAAAATGTGTATTCTGTTTGCAGGCAGCCATTTCGGAAACAGTTCAAAGACTAATAGATGCGAAACAATCAGCTGAATTGAATCCAACGAAAATGGACTCTCCCGACGACGCGTGCAACAATGCTGAATTCCTGCTTATGATATTGGATCAGGTAAAGAGTCTACTATGTAATGAATACTCGTGGTATGGGTGGTTATCGTGCAAATAAGAAAAAACTCCTACTCCTCTTCACATGACTGTTATCCGCGATCCACCGTCTTGAAAAAAGGCATAAAATGGCGCTTACGAATTGCCAACCAGCAAAATTAGCAGCGTAATGCTGTGCAGATGTATAGAGGATTTCATAGCTAGTATAATAGTGTCAATAAAATGAATAGATGGATGAGTTTGGCCGAAGATGCTGTCTCATTGCATCCCATAGGCCCGTACAATAGGGATGTTGACAATATTTTTATTTTAAACACCAAAAAAGTGCAATCAATATTATAAAAAATGTGTAAAAGCTTAAAATATTGCCAAGTTATATACGTTTTAATATAACTGCTGTACAAAGATGGCACTATCAGAGAAGTGACGTCACGATTGTGAAACTTCATACTAGCGCAATACAGTATCCGTAACGCGCGACAAGGACGAGAATTATCCAATCCAAAACTTGCGTGTAGCATGTCCATATTTGCATCGATTTTAGAGATTTGTTTGATTATCTCATTTTACTATGCTTTCTTTGAAATGATTAATTTGTTCGACCGTTTCAGATATTAATCATCGGCTCGACTTCTACAGGTTGTTACGGAAAGGGTATATCAATACAAACGGGTTGTAGAGTGTATCTGGCCTAGAATCTCTGTACAAAATTTCAGCTCAAAAGCATTAACTTTGAAAATGCTTAATTTTTTATTATTTCGACATTACGGCGCTGCACTGGCGCGCGGCGGCGTGATGTGCGTGTACTAAGCGCACAGACACACTACAGATAATGGATAATGACCCTCGTAGTGTGGTGACACGTTTTTTATGATTTCAATTTTATAAACTATCGATATAAAAAAATAATAATAAGCATTTTCAAAGTTACTGCTTTTGAGCTGAAATTTTGTACAGAGATTCTAGACGAGATACACTCTTCAACCCGTTTGTATTGATATACCCTTTCTGTAACATCCTGTATAGGCTGATGATGTTTAAAAGCTAATCTATCGTGTTGTAGATAACGCTATCAATCTTCACGTCTCCGGAAGCGTGTCCGCGCCCGGTGCGCTACCTGTGCGGCTGCCTGCAACGCGCTGCCGTCGCCAAGTGGCCCAATGAGCGGTTCGTGCGCACCAGAGTTGTCTCAGGTATGTAAATTCTCAAAACTGACTACCTAATGCCCAGAATACTATGGCTTTTCTTTGTTAGGAACCTTCTCCGGCGCATACACAACACGTTACCAAAGTTTCATCACAATTGGTCAAGCCATTTTCGAGTTTTTGCGAGACTAACGAACGGCAATTGATTTTTATATATAAGAAGATATAAGAGAACGTTTATTGTTGGTTCAATGTGTGAAATATGTCTCAAACACAAGAAATAAAAACAGAGAGTCGTGAGTAACTACAGAATTACGAAAATCACCTTGTCTAAGCAATACAAGTGCTGCGAAGTCATTATAGACATATCGCACGGGTCGATCGATTAGGTTAAGCTACGGTTGCCGCGGTTGGTGCGTGGATGGGTGACCATCTTTACACACCAAAGCCTCGGAAAGCACGTTAAGCCGTTGGTGAATCTTTGACAGTCGTTACAGCAACTCGCCTCATGTTCCGAGCCGTCATAAAGTCTGCATCGGTTTGTAGCATTACGACATAAATCTGTATACTCTGTTCCGAAGAAGGTTTTCAAGAGTTGTGTGACGATCCTCCCCCGCAGGCTTCATCTTCCTGCGCCTGATCTGCCCGGCGCTGGTGGAGCCGCGCGCCTGGGCGCTACTGTCGGCCGCGCCGCCGCCGCACGCGCAGCGCAGCCTGCTCATGGTGGCCAAGTGTCTGCAGAACTTGGCCAACCTCGTGGAGTTCGGGGCTAAGGTATCATGTCATTATAATTCGATGGCCACAAAATGTAATAAAGAGTCTTGTGCGGGGCGGTGATAGCTAGCAGGTAGTTTTATAGAGGAAGAGGAACAGGGTTTAAAGTTTACTCATCCTCTATGGAAAGGGAGGATCCTCCGACCAGATGGGTGTTGTGTCTGGTAGGCTACTGCCCAACGATTGATATCGGAACGTTGTATCTATGCTAGTTGCGCGTTAAACTCTGCTTGCGCGATGCAGGATTTTGCGTGACGTCAGTTTGATGCCTAGTTCGCATGTGGCGATGTAGATGCCGCCACTATTTCGTCTAAAGCGTAATTTATATTGAGACTATCCACGCGTGCCTTAGCGATGGTGATGAGACAAGGTAGCGACAGCATAGCAGCACGCTTTTAATGAACCACATAGTTAATTTCTTTTACGCTTCGCAGCTACACAAGCGAGCTCCCCGTCGGCATCGCATTGTAAACGGTTCCGCCCCACTGACGCTTCGGTTTAGACTTAAGACCTTTATACTTTGAATATAATTATAGAATCCGAAATACCTAGCGTAAAAGCAATTGATTTATAGTAAAATTGTTGAAAGAGCAGTGGCGGCCCAGTGGTATTGGCCCTGACTTACGTGTTGTAGGTCGTGAGTTCGACCCCAGGCAGCCACTTTACATGGTGTATTTAATTTCATCACCACTGCTCTCAAAACGTTGAAGCAAAATATCGTGAGGAATCCGGCAGGTCCTAGAACCAAAAACTCGAAGACATGTGACATCCACCAACCCGCACTGGGCCCGCGTGGTGTATTATGGCCTACTTCCTCTCACAGAGGGAAGGCCTGCGTCCCAGCAGTGGACATTATTCTAAAATTGTTGATATTTGCAGGAACCTTACATGGAAGTAGTAAACCCGTTCATCTTGAAGAATAAAGAGCGTATGGTTGTGTTCTTAGACCAGCTCAGCAACGTGCCTGATCCTGGCAACCCGCCTCCCGCTCCAAACAACAATTTCGATATTGGTAAGACCAAAATCTCAACATTATTAATTACGAGTTTTATACACATATGTACCGAACTTCTCTTTTGTACTGTGTATGTGAGCGAATAAATATATAAACTACATTACGGATTTAAAAGTTTTGAAGAATATCCGAACACTGTTGATAACGTTAAAATAAAAATAGTTGGGAAAACTGACTCAGAAATGCTTGTTTTAACTAAAAACGAGCATCAAAGGTCTTTGAAGGTCCGTGACATGCCTACATTTTGTTTTTTTTTCAAATGGCGGCCACACGTAAATCCTCTTTAAGTATATCGATAGCTGACATGAATGCAAACAGAAAACATGATAGGACCAAACTCCGTAACCAAAACTTACGATGTTACGAACATACTTTACTGTTTTAAAACAATGAAATTCCACCAACATTACACTACAATACTTTTGTATCGAATAAAAAACCGAATGTTCTTCTACAGCGAAAGAACTGGCGACACTCCACCACATATGCGTGTCTCACCTAACGGAGCTGCAAGGCCTGGCCAAGACTCAGCCCGCCATAAGGAAACTGGTGACCGTGACCGAGATGCTCACCAAACACAAGCACAAGTATCTCGAGATGATCAGATAGGATACAACTACTAATACACAGGTAACTTGGCATACTATGAATTGTTTTTTCTTTGACAAATCTATACTAATAATAAAGCTGAAGAGTTGTTTGTTTGAACGCGCTAACGTCAGATTAAAAAAAAAAAAAATTATTACGGGAATTGGCCGTCTGATTTCGTTATATTTGGCGAGGCGATAGATGGCATCCTGGGGAAGGCTATTTTTGTCCCGGTAGCTCGTTCCCGTGAGATAATTTCCGAAATCCACGCGGGCGGAGCCGCAGGCATAAGCTAGTGTGAAATAATTCTGCCAGTTTGTTTTAGTGACTGTTTTTTCTTTGTTGCAGGGTAACAGGCAGTAATTGTATCGGAGTATTGGTAAAGGTAGCGGCGGACGTAAGTCTTCCGACGTAGAAATAAGGAATTTCCAATAGTCGTTCATGCATAGTCATTGTTAGCTTTAGTCTTGTATTACTTTAACGACAACGTACACATACTACACGTTTGTTTCAGCTTATTCGTGCCAAAAGTTACGTTTCTAAGTGCGTATTTTATATACCCTTATAATCCTTTCTTGAAAAAGCAATTTTATTTAAAAATGAACAAAAAATCAGCTCTCTAGTATTAAAAGACCTATTTATAAATTTTATTTAATACAAATAAAAATAAAAACAAACATTTATTTATGTTAACTTGAGCATTTATTTTAATTATTAAGAGTAATCTATGAGCGAGAAATATGCTCCATTTATATATTTAGACATTCAGTATTTATTTTTATTGAGAGGTCTTCTTTGATTCATATAGCGGGCAATCTTTTGCTAAATTAAATGATTCGATTATTCTTAGGCGCGTCGCCCACACGACCTAGAGTCGAGGCGGCGTTTTGTATAGGTATGTCGCCTATACATACATACCTATATTTATTCCTATAGAAAACGTGCGCCCGCGCCTCGTCGCCGCCTCGACTCTAGCTCGTGTGGGCGACGCGCCTTAGGCGTTCGTTAGAGTTCGCCAGCAATAATAAAGTTAAGATCATCGTAATGATGAGAATACCTCTTACTGAAAATGCTTTAAAATCATAAAGAATAGAATTAATAACCCTTTTATACTATTCGATTATTTAGATTTTTGTACTTTATAGTCCCGATTATTTTAGTAGTATATCTAGATGTAGACTAGGAGTAAAGCTCGACCATCATTCTTATGACACCAAAAATGTACTAGGTAAAGTGTATGAATGTGATAGAAATGAGTCGTGACTTGTAGACTGGTGTTGTTTTTGCTAAATTACATTTTTGAATGTTGCACTTACAATCATTGCTGTGCACCTCGACTATATTGATTCTCTGTGATAAATGTCTCATTATACATTTTATGAAATTTTGCATTTCATTCTGTGATTAATGATTTTATTCAACTTATCATTTCTATGATACTTTTTACTGTGTAAGGCCCTTTTTATTACACACACGTTTTTCTTGTCGTGAAAATCTACGGTTGATTCGGAGTGTTGGCACGGTCGCCAGTACTGAATGGGTCACTATGTAGCCGTATGCGCGTATATAAGCTCACACGATTATATTACGGTGCGGCACGGTTTCTTTATGGAACGGCGTATAATCCGCGTCGTAGAAAAACGTGTCTGTCAATAAGCTTCCATAGTGATCCATACAACACTGATGGCCGTGCCTACACACGGCGAATAAACCGTAGTTTTTCAAGGCAAGAAAAACGTATGTGTATGTACATATGACTTTAGGGTGCCTACTGATTTGTTTGACTTATTTTTCCTTTTTTTGGGTGCTGTAACTGTAAGTAAATTAGACAAATCTGTTGACTCGCAGACTCAAACTCGTTCCGAACTTCTTCCCGTTCCTCTTGCTCAATAAATGTGTTGTTAATGTAGACAGTTTATATTTCTAGTGCCATATATTCTGTACTTTATATATTTGCACTCGCTTTACATCACAACTTTATTAAGCTGCTATAAATAAAATCGCTGTCGTTTTCTATGACATAAGTAACACAGGCGACGCAACGCTAATTTCAAGTATTCTATTAATTTATTTTCTTCATAGATTCAAAGATAGAATCAGAATCGGCTACTTTCTTTGGAATTGTAATCTTGTAAACATTTTTTTTCATTTAGGTTTTATTTTTATACAGAGTATTTTTTAATTTTATTGCAAATGGATATTGATTTAAATAAGGAATTTCTCTTTTGTCCTTATTCCGCCTGTCTTCAATATTGCAAAGGCTTGTTAAATACAGGATAGTTGTACAGTGGTGGATTATCTCGAAATGACTGGAATATGTAATAACGCGCATCAATGCATCGAAAGTTTATTTATTTAGTATTAGCTTGTAGAATTAGTGGATGTGTCGTCGCTGTATTTAAGTGTGTTTAGCTTACGATAGGACAATGTCTAGACTGAATTAAGCCCAATTAGACATGTTAGTATTACGTATTATGCACTAGATTTTCCACAAAATTGTAACAAAAAGTGATAAGAATTTGCAATATTCGGCCCATTTGATAAAAATTTTGTACTGAAATTCAGAGATTATATCCATAGCATAGGAGTTGATATTGTTAATATTTTGAAACATTTTACAATGCTTATGTTTATTTTATTACAATTTTTAGGCATATTAACAAAGTATAAGCTTATTGGAATTGCTACGTTAGTACGGATTGATCGCCAATCAAACAAAGTTATTTGATAAAATCATATTGGTTTTATGATTATTTATTTGAGAATATTGAGTCGTATTTATCGTATGTTAATTTTACAATTCAATGCAATATTTGCAAGCATGTTTAATATTCACAGTTTTATGATCAGCACAGTTTGTGAAGTGATTGCACTAGTTAATATCTGCATATCACTCAGCTGATGCTTACACTTGCTATTTATATATTTGAAGGCATTTATTTGTTTTCATTACAGTTATTCAGTTATGAAAAAAATAATAACAAGGTATATTATAATGGTTAGTATTAGATTTTGTGACTGTTTTGTAATCTCTTTATATTCTATCCCTTAGCATTTTCTATTTTTAGAAACCCAGACACGTATAAAAATAAAATTACAGAAAATTGGTGTGTGTTTTATTTAACCGTATTTCGTAATCAGCCTTAGGGTGCTTGCGTAAAGAAGCGGGTTTTTGGTCCCGACTCCCGGCACAGGTCTCTGCAGGTTGATCTTCGGAAGGAAACGGTTACATGTTTTACTTGTTTCTTTATGTCTGAGCGCATAAGTTAATGTGGGACTATTTCACCCGCACAGATCGGTACTGACCCGCACAGACTCGCCTACACCGGAAACCTGTTTCTTTATGTAAGCACTCTTAGTATGCTTACATTTTAACCCCCCCAAATCTCTTTGTTAAAGGGCTACTTCTTAAATGCTGAGGCCTGCATCTGCAATAAGTATAACTCAATCAAGATAAAATATAATTATGTACAAATAGCAGTGTGATTTACTATCTGGAGGGGCTGTAGCTTCTACAATTCTTGTTCGAAATGTAGGTAATACGGGCTGGCATCCGCAACTCCACGTCAAAGCGCGTAATTTGCGTACAGGTGGGAAAATTGATTTTTCGATCCACTCTAAACCCTCCAGGAAAGCCAGTAACGCCTTGGTGTTACTGACAACCTCGCGGAGGGTACCTGGGTTACTGAAGTACTGTGCCCTGTATGTGGCAACCATTGGCGTGTCGCACATAAGCTGCTGTCTCGTCGTACCCGAAGGAGAGTGGCGCGATGGTTTCGGGTCCTACTGGGGCACCAGTAGGACCCGAAACCAAGTCAAGCATGGCAATGCTTGACCCCTTTCTGGCGTTTGTTGGCTGCATCATTGCCTAGCGAACCGCTGTCTCCATTTTATGTTTTTGAGGCTACCGCCTGGATTCAGGCACTGGTGACACTCTTATATTAGCCCAGAGTTGACTGTGGATGTTTAGCACTTGCAGGACAGCCTTGCTGTCCAAGAGTATGCAGATCAAGTGGTCCTTCCCTGGCTGGTTTGAAATAAGTTGATAAAAATGAACATATTGTTACTAGTTTTCCCATTTCTTTTTTATTTATAATGTGAACAAAATCACATCTATGTGCCCTGATAGGCTCGTAAGAGGTGAATAATATAGCTAGTTACCAACCTATGACTCCTCTAAATAAAGGTTATGAATTAAAATATTATGTTTGGAGGATTATGGTTCCATAATAAAATAAAACTATTTTTGAATAAGTAATATTTATTTACAAATATAGAAATATGCAAGTTAATTAAATATTATTACGGATATGATGACCATTCGTCACGTTGGCCATTTCGTCACTATCCCTAATAGGTCACATTAACTAATATGTCACCTTGTGCATCTGGTCAGTTTCTTAACTCGTTTCATGCTGTATTTCGACTCATTCCCAACTCGTCCGACAACATACAGTCAGCGTTAAAAATGTCAGGATGAACAGACTGTTCACAATGATCTCAACCCCTAAAAAGTTAAACTTTATTTTGTTTGGATACCGTGTTCATTCTAAAACATTCCTTGTGTCATTGGGTTAGTTTAGTGTTCATAGCTATGTAGATAATTTTGAACAGTTTGTTCGTCTCGATATTATTGACACTTACTATCTATCTATCTATACCTATATACATATAAAATTATGAAGCTTGGCATTTTTAGTTTTTCTAAACTACCTCCTACAGAGGGATTTGGGGGTGTCAAAATTTGTTTTTATGGAAGAATTTTAACGCTCTGATTAACTCGAAACTAAACTTGATTCGATTTTGTGTAAATTAAAATGCTAGTTAGGTACCTACCTATTTATGTTACGAGAGTCCATTTTTAAGTTGAGTTTTTTTTTCTTTATTGTCTTTCTAGTAAAAATTCAAACAAGATTGTGCAAGTACTACCTAATTTATAATAAAATTTTGTTATACTGAAAATTTTTGTTTTTGTGCTTAATTGTACATATCTATCAGACGAGTTGGGAATGAGTCGTAATACAGCATGAAACGAGTTAAGAAACTGACCGGATGCACAAGGTGATGTATTAGTGAATGTGACCTATTAGGGATAGCGACGAAATGGCCAATGTGATGAATGGTCATCATATCCATTATTACAGCTATTAAAAATAATATTCTTTTTACAATTATGTGAGGAATAATATACTGAATGCCATGACAATGCAGCTCATAGCAACATAGGGAGATTTCCTTTCACCAATCCTCGCGCACTTCCAAAAGGTTCCAAGTAATCTGAAAATTAAACCAATAATACCTATGTAATACAAAGTGGAGCCTTGTTAGCTCTACCAGTTTTGCAAGTTGTATAATGTATCTTACATATCGTTTTCGCTACTGATCGGCTTTAGCTCTTCAAATAATAAGTTGGTTTCAATGTTGTAAATAATTATATGAACCAGAGTTTTGATATGATTTCTTTAAAATTAATTCATATTTTATGTTTAGATCTAACAAACACAGTTGCTTGGACATACAAGCCACAGAATTGTGAAAAAATATCTACGAATACCTACAAGGTTTGTGTTCCCGGCAGTCATCAGGAATATTTTGGCCTATTGAACTACATAACCTAAATCATGCATAGTAACTTACCCTGTCTTATTGCGATCCATAATACTTGGAAAGAATGATCTTAAGTACGCACAGGTGCATATGAGCAGTAGTATCACGGACAGCAAGCTTTGAAAATTAAATATAGCACTCTGAAAACAAAGGTAAAACAAGAGTTTAGTTTGATCCTTATTCACTTCACTATTTGAAGAATATTAGACGAGTAAAAGATATAATGACTATACCATTTTAACAATTTCCTAGTTCCGATGCTATTGATTAAAAAATTCTTTGTAATTATTTCCTTCCACTGATAAAAGAAAACAATATTTTTGAGTGCCTTATATTTTCGTGTTTGACATTTCATTGACTCCAACAATTTGACAGCTGGCATGGCAGTGACATGACAACTCAGCACAGACTGAATTCGTTCAGTAATCAACATTAATTAACATGTTAAAGATGAATGAAGTTGTATGCTTAGAATAGAATAAACGGTTGTGTATGCATACCTTAAATGGGGTATCCCGTTTTTATTTATACTGCATCTTTACGAGGAATAATAAAAAGGCGTAGGCACAGTTTGATTGAAACTTTTTAGTTTGGCTATGAAGTGCGCTAATCGCTTTGCACCCCTCACCCCCGCTGAGGCATGTTCCGAGCCGTAGGTAATTCGTCATTAGGTTTATGTAGGGTGAACGTACCAATCCCAAACCAGTTAAGAAGATATTTTGACTTTAATTAACTGTCATTTTAACAGATTTTGACGGAAGACCTTAGTTCTATGTTATTTTTAAAGTTTGCTTAAAGACAAAATGAGGATTAGAAATCATTGCAGCATAAGTATTTAGGAATTGCTGTAATTTTGAGTTAAATCCTAAAAGTTGGACTGTTCCTTAGTTGGACCAACATATACCCGGTTATTGACCAAGATTGAGCCAGTAATTGACCAACGTATTGACTTATACATGAATAAAATAAAAGGCCTTTTATTAAATTTTAAAATCAACGTTTATTGAGATCTAACTTTTGTACAGACGCCAGCACATCAAGCTACCCGAAAGTGTCAAATTTTCCCAATCAACTTTGAACCTTATGATTTAGGAATAAAGTTGAAAATCTATTTTTGGTCAATTAGAATCCAACAGGTTTGCCTAATTTTTCCAGTCACTTGAATTTCTTCCATTGCTTTTTTACATCTTCTTGGTTATACTTGAATTTTTTTTTTCATGGGTGGCATTTCGTGGCTAAAACAAAGTAATCATTATTTGAAGTTAAGTAAGTATTCTAAAATAAAATCGTCCATAGAAAAGATAAACATGAAAGGTTCACTCTTTGTCTTTACACCCTGAATAAGTATATTGAAAAAAAAATCAAGTCAATTTTAGCAGGACGCGTAAAACATACAATGTCTGGTCAACTCCACGAACACTATGAATGTACCTATCCCAAACCACTGGTCAACTACTGGCTTATGTTAATTAAAATCGTCAATTTTGTATTGTTCATCAATATAATCAAAGGGAATTGTTGAAAGATCAATAATAATGACAAAAAACGCAAGTTTAAGAAATAACCAGTAGTTAACCATATGGTCAACTATAGGCAACCTATACAACATGCGTTCCAATAGTTAACCAGTCTCAGAAACCTATTAAAAACAAAACAATTGTTCAAATTTATATCTGCAATCATTACACTGATAATATATTAAATATATTTCACAAAACATTTACAATTTACTTAAAAAATACTACATTTTAAATGGATTGAACTTTACCTTTCATTGAGCGCTCCTTATAGCAATGGCGGCCGAACGGCGAGTGAACAAGACACGTAGCGACAAAAATTAAAAAGAAAGCTATATTTTTTTATTAATTCACCTGAAATTCACAGTAGTAGATTCTCAAAGATGTAATAAGGTAACCCAGATTTTAAAAACCTATAGATATTGGCGCGTATTCTTAAAATGTTGACTTTTTTACGCAAATGGTCAACTACAGGCGACTGGTTTGGGACTGGTACGTCCACCCTAGATAAACCTTTTCTTTACAGATAAAATTATTAGATTGTAGTAGATTGGTGGACTTAGGACCTACGTTCTAAGTCCACCAATCTACTACAAATTAGTAATTTTTCATGGACTAATAAAAATATGTTATTATAGATTAGCTTTTCCCGCGACTTCGTTCGCGTAGATGCCGCAAAACAATGATGTGTCGCTTAGGAAAGATGTTATAATTACCACTCCTTCATTGAAAAGGAAGAATCTTTCGATCTTGCCTGGTGGGATGCGTTACCTAGGGTTCCCTACTACAGCGCTTTCGACTGCAGTCACTGCATCTTCAGCATTCATAATGTCAATGCGACGAAACATAACTCTGATTTTTGAGAATAAATTAAAAATGAAAGCGCCTAGTCGAGGCTCATTACCATCCCCGACGACACCACGACCCTTCTACAGGAGAGTAGTAAGGCCATCAGTACTCTCAGAAAGTCCACACGCCAGCACATCAAGCTACTACAATCTGTCAAAATTCTTTAATAGATTTTCAACTTTATCGCTAAAACATAAGGTTCAAAGTTGATTGGGATAATTTGACAGTTTCGGGTAGCTTGATGTGCTGGCGTCTGTACAAGCCCCGACAGCCGTCCTTCCGTCCTTGCGGCCAACCCTTGCTCGAGCCAGCCCGCGCCGCGCCGCTGAGCCTATAGTTTTAAATGCGTCCCTAAATAGTTCCGATCCAGCCTGTCCCTTGCTGCCCTCTCCCAGCGACGCCCTAAGCCGAGGTCCATAGGTACCCCACAGGGGGTGCCCTTAGCGTGTAGTCGCTTATGTTTTTAAGTTTATTGAGCCCTGCCTGGAGGCCTTAATTTATTGAGGCATCCACAGACAAGCCGGTTAAAGATGACAGTCTCACAGGTTAAAATGTCTATAACTATCTTAACTTTGATTTGAAACCATATTGGTTTGGTAGGTACTTTTTACGTGATACGGTCTGTCCATATCCACTCTCTCCACCATAATCTCTCACATCCAAACAGACAAACCGACCAACCGACAAACGGACAAACATTCCAATTTATGAAATGGCATCTGTTGGTGATCCTTTAACACCCCAACTATATTTTTTGAAAATATTTTCAATGTACGGAAACGCTTCGTCCATCTACAGATTTATTATACATATATGTAATATAATCTTAAATAAAAATCTTGTGGCACAGTGTTTGTTATAGAGTCCGAAATGGCTTGAAAGATTTTTATGAAATTTTTTGTGTATATTTGGTAGGTCTTAGCATAGGTCGTAGGCTATGTCTATGTTATGGGTTTGGTTTCCACAGTTAGCGGCCGTAAGCTATTATTTTTTATACCCCTAGGTGATAAGGGTGGCCCTCTCCAGAAAATTTTTGGAATCGAAACTTACGCGGGTGAAACCGCGGGGCGCAGCTGGTAGATGTATAGGTACAGACGCCAGCACATTAACCTACTACAATCTGTCAAATTTCTTTAACAGATTTTCAACTTTATCACTATAACATAAGGTTCAAAGTTGATTGGGAAAATCTGACAGTTTCGGGTAGGTTGATGTGCTGGCGTCTGTACCTAGAATAGATACGAGACGAAAGATATGATAACAAACATGTATTTAAACAACTATCAATTATAAAAAACAACAGTACCTAGGTAAAGAGTGTATCGTTACAATGGCACAGTGGGACGCAAAAGACAAAACATTTTTGATAACCGGGGCAGCTTCTGGCCTGGGGGCTAGGTACGCCGAGGCGTTCCTAAACGAAGGAGCAAAGGTAGGTATTTATAATATTTAACATTTTCTAACTAAGGCAGTGGCGGATTTACACATTTGCCGCCAGTAGGCTTTTCAAATTTTGTCGCCTCTACCGACCTCTACAATAATGTCCCATGTCTTCTCTATACTGCTTCGACACGCTTAATTCCATCGCCTTTTTAGGGTTCCGTAGCCAAATGGCAAAAAACGGAACCCTTATGGATTCGTCATGTCTGTCTGTCCGTCCGTCCGTATGTCACAGCCACTTTTTTCCGAAACTATAAGAACTATACTGTTGAAACTTGGTAAGTAGATGTATTCTGTGAACTGCAGTAAGATTTTCACACAAAAATAGAAAAAAAAAACAATAAATTTTGGGGTTCCCCATACTTACAACAGCTGAAACTCCAAAAATTTTTTTTCATCAAACCTGTCGTGTGGGGTATCTATGGATAGGTCTTCAAAAATGATATTGAGGTTTCCAGTATCATTTTTTTCTGAACTGAATAGTTTGCGCGAGAGACACTTCCAAAGTGGTAAAATGTGTGTCCCCCCCCTCTAACTTCTAAAATAAGAGAATGATAAAATTAAAAAAATATATTTAATGTACATTACCATGTAAACTTCCACCGAAAATTGGTTTGAACGAGATCTAGTAAGTAGTTTTTTTTTTAATACGTCATAAATCGAAAACCGCAATTTACCTTTCACAAAGTTACAACGAACTACAAGAACTTTTATATTATGTTACTTGCTGCTACGGAACCCTTCATGGGCGAGTCCGACTCGCACTTGGCCGGTTTTTTTTTCAAAATACTTACAATATTCCCGTTCAGCTACGAAAAACTTGCAAAGAGATTTGTAATGATCGGCAACAGTGATCAAATCTGCGGTAGAAGCCTGAATTTGTGCATTCACTTTGTTTATTCTGTCCAAAAAAACATGGTAGGTATATATTTTGTTTAAATGTCATACTGAAATTAAAAATATTCAATTTTTAATTTCAGTACGACATTTAAAAAAATATTAGCCCCAGCCTGCCGCCCTAGGCTCCAGCCCACTCAGCCTACTGGTAAATCCGCCAATGAACTAAGGAAATATCTCATGAACAACAACAATTCTTCGTGTGGATGGCACGACAGTTTTTCACATATTATTGGCCCCAAACTTCGCCACCTAAGCTATGGCGTCGTCGGAGGTAGCGCAGAAGTAGGTTTGGCTTCACACATAGATAATTAAATGAGACGGTGTGTGTTTTGTGGTAACAGAAATTAGAAGCCTCTTGAAGAAAATTAAGTACTTATTTACTTCGATGTTTAGTAAACCAAGAGACTAATAAAACGACTTTAATAAAGTCGGAAGTGACTAGTAAGATGACTGAATTGTGTTATTTATCCAGTATGAAGTTACCAACTCCCAGATCCCACTGGGTTCACGTAGTGTAACTAGGAACATCATGCATTCCAGTATCCACTTCCTCTCACAGAGTCCCGTCTGTCACTGGCCTCTTGGTCTGAGTCCCAGTAGTAAGAACACTGACGAGCAGTCAATATGTTATGTTAATCGACAGGGTTAATTTAAATTAGCTAACGAAACTCTGCAGAAGTGATGGGTCGATGCCCATTTTTAGAACGTTTTATATTAAAAAAAAAACATCCGAATTGAGAACCTTTTTTGAAGTCTGTTAAATTTTTAAATTAAATTAGAAAAGGTGGAATTGGTCCCTAGTCCCAGTTTCGAAGTGGACGAGTTGCCCCTAACCCTTTTTTTTGGGGTCCAACGACTGTAATGGTATTTAACCAGTTGAATGCCGTAATTACAGACACAATTAAAAAGCCATTGTCTCGCGTGGATCCACGTTTAAGCATACTAAGGGTTAAAACATAAGTTTAATTTTTTTTCTATTTTAACTTCACAGACGTGATGGATATCGATATCTCATCATCTGCCTAGCCTTTTCCCAACTATATTGGGGTCGGCTTCCAGTCTAACCGGATACAGCTGAAAACCAGTATTTTACATGGAGCGACTGCCTATCTGACCTCCACAACCAAGTAACTGGGTAATACGATACCCCTTGGTAAGACCAACGGCTTAACGTGCTTTCCGAGGCACGGAGGGGTCTTGGTATATGAAGATGATCACCCATCCACGGATCAACCGCGGCAAGTGCAGCTTAACCTGATCGATCGACCCGTGCGACTGTTATGACTTAGCCACAAGCCCTAAACATAATAAAACAAAAAACAGATTATCTCAACTATTTCAAGTAACGTACCCACTACAATACCAGTGGTCATTGACGTCATTGACCCCAGATTGTCTTATCGTGTTTAGATATTGATACCAATCACATCGGTGGAGTTTCGCTGGTTAAATTTGACCTTGAATATGTACTACGCATACAACTAGTAAAAATAATATTAGTAGTTTATAACCCGGATTAATAGGTACATAGGCTACCTACTTTTTAACCGACGAAAAAACGGTGGAGGTTCTCAATTCGACGCGTATATTATATATATATATATATTTATTTTTTAAATTCCTGTAGTATGTACGTTCTCGTGGGATATTTTCCGACATCTCGCGGGCGAAGCCACGGGCAATAACTAGGTAAAACTAAAGTCCGTCGCATATCTCCACACTTCCGTTAATGGAGTTAATCAATATTTTTTTGCAACGTAAGGGTGACCAAGCAAGAAGCATTGTCACCCTGACTTAGCATTGTTAGTCATTTTATTATAAGTAGGTATTTCGCTTCTTGTTTGCACTAAAGATCCGTCACGTAATCAGCTTCACAAGTCAACGTGTGATGATGAAGGGGAAAAGAAATTATAGGCGAAGGTGACCTATTGTTATTTTTTTGCAGAATGTAGCTATCCTAGACATTGCGGAGGAGCTTGGCAAGACGACAGCCGAGCGTCTGAACAAAGTTCACAGCAATAAGGCGGTGTTCATCAAATGTGACATGAGCAAGGAAGAGGACATAACGAGCGCGTTCGACTCCGTGCTCGCTCAGTTCAAGCAGATCGATGTCATCATCAATAATGCTGGCGTTATGGTCGACGCACCTAACATTTGGAGGACGGCTTCTGATATTAATTGGGTAGGTTAGGTACTATTTAGCCTATCCTAGTTTTCTATCTTTTTCCCATTTTCACTTACTTTCTTTTGCTTGCCATTGGTCATTATTACCTACTTGGAGGCCTTGGAGCCAGCGCAAAATATTTGTCTTCTTTTCTCCCAT
The DNA here is from genome assembly GCA_945859645.1 of Amphipoea oculea. Lineage (NCBI taxonomy): Eukaryota > Metazoa > Arthropoda > Insecta > Lepidoptera > Noctuidae > Amphipoea > Amphipoea oculea. The sequence continues at coordinate 13,898,834 of OX243876.1, forward strand.
CTTCTTCCATGTATGTTTGTGTTCTTCTTGATGTGTCGATCGAAATGGACTCGGCCCAACACCCTGATTGCGCAACACACTATGAATCTCAATCTGAATCATTTTGAAGGATATTGCTAATCCATCGCATCATTTGTTCGAAAAATGTGTCTGCTCACCAACGTAAATACCGCAATGAATGTTGTTGAACTGTCAAAATGAAACCCATTGCTACTGACAGTATGTTACGCATTAGGGTGCTGGGCCGAGTCCATTTCGATCGACACGCTAAGAAGAACACCCTGCGGAATTCGGCTACTTGTTTGGCGCCATCACCAGCGTCTGTAACGTGCAGCTGACAGGACTATAGATGGGCAATCCATCCGATTTAAAACCCGTAGGTAAACATCCATAAATACCCAGAAAATTGGGTGTTTATCGGGTGTTTATCAAAAGCACTGGGTTTGAACCCGCACCCTAATTGCGTAACACACTATCAATCGGAATCAGAATCATTTTGAAGCAAATTGCTAATCCATTGCTTCATAAGTTCGAAAAATTTGTCTGCTCATCCCGTAAATAACGCAATGAATGTTGTTGAACTGTCAAAATGAAACCGATTCCGATTGATAATGTGTTACGCAATTGCCCTGCCGGTGGATTGCCCATCTATAGACAGGACACGCAGGACACGATATTAACTCTACCATAGGTTGTGAAGCAGCACCATATTTACACTCCACGGCGGAGTCGTAGATTATGTTTGTATTTATCACTCACTCAGTCCCAAGAGTTACATCCAATCCATCCTCATCACACGTTCACAACAAGACAAGCGCTCTTGTCACTACACATATCCAGCTCAACATTCTCATCTCTAATTCTGAGAGGAATGATGTGGAACTAATAGTTTACCTAATAGTTAGTGAAGCCATTTAATATTGATTATTGCATTTATGTAGGTACTTATTTAGAATTATTATAAGATTTATGTAATTGAATTAATTTTGACAAATTAATCAATGTTGTTTGTTTTCGTTTTGCTTGTATTTAATTCTTTTTTTTTAATTCATACATATGAGTGCTAAATTGCTTATTGTTGGTGAAAGGAAACTAAGACCCATAACTTAATTTTCAGCAAGGAGTAGTTTCCTTAACTTTAAAAGGCGTCAAGTCTATGAGGAAAGATGAAGGTGGTGTCGGTGGAACAATTATCAACATCGCTTCAACTGTAGCATTGACTAAGTTTCCAGGCCTTCCGATTTACAGTGGTTCCAAAATGGCTGTGCTACACTTCAGTCAATGTTTAGCGGTGAGTGATTCAAATTTAAAGGTGTCGTTGGCTAAGTATAATCATTTGGACCTTTTTGACAGGAACATAAAGTAGCCAAGTACGAGTCGGACTCGCATACGAAGGGTTTCGTTTCGTACCACTGTATTTTTTTTTTAAAAACCTGCTTTAGTAAAATAAAAAGTTTCTTGTATGGGAGCCCCATACAAGAAACGTTGTTTTTTTATTGTTCTCTGCGAGAATTTTAAAACTGTCTACCTTCTACGATTTAAAAGATACTGCCCTGCCCTGTGACTGTGACAGACGGACGGACGGACACCGGAGTCCTTTAGTAAGGTCCCATAAGCACTCTTTGGGTACGGACCCCAAAAAAAAAACTTCGAATCTTTTGTATAATAGGTCTATACCACAGATATAGATATACCTAGATAACGCAAGTATCGCGAACTGTAGGAAAACTAAGCGTGCCACTTTTTGACTACCTACCTACTATGACGTCACAAGCTCGCGCTCTCTCGCTCACACTCACCCAGCCAGCAGTACGCAGGACTGAGCGCGAAAGTGGCGGCTTATGATTTTTGATCGTAAACTGGTGCGATTTTTGGCACGCGAAGTAGGTGCTCTTGCGTTATCTAGGTGTATTTATATCTGTGGTCTATATCTAATCATGATCTTTCAAACGGGATTGTAAATCTGTAATTATTTTTATTAACTTGTAAAAACTCACTCACTGATCTAGTAAACTATTCGCTAAACTCAAACCAAACTCGAAGTCAAGATCCAGGGCCAACATCAGGCAATAAAAAAGTAACTACAGCTTGCTTTTACCATCGTTCTTTTTCCGATATAGGTAGTGATTCAGCAATTCTTCTGATATTATTATCAAATTCTCTTTTCCAGATGGACCCATTCTACGACAACACCGGCGTCAGAGTTCTAACTTTTTGTTTAGGAGTAACTGATACTCCTTTGCTGCATAATTTGGAATTAAGGTCATATGAACCAAAAATGGGAAAGCTTTTGGCCGAAACGGTTGAGGCTCAAGGAGTCGAATATCAAAAGTAAGTGGTCTAACCTAGGTATACTACAAACAGAAGTCCTTACAGCACGCACAGCAGATGAGGCTGCAAAGTCCTCAAGTGACTAAGTGAGGTGACCACGTACCGGAGCACGCAGGTAGCCCCCCAGAAGCTTAGAGGGGGCCTATGTGTACGGCAAAGGACGATTTTCTGTTGAGTTGTTGATGGTGATGAAAAGAAGTCCTGCACCCAGGAATTTTCCTTGTTTTTTTATGGGATTTCAGAGCAACAACACCAACATCATAAATACCTAATTAGGTTCTTATCGATTATTTTCAACGAGCTGCGCCCCGCGGTTTCATCCGCGTAAATGTCGATCCTGTGGGAATACCGGGATAAAAGTAGCCTATATATGTGTTAATCCAGGGTGTCAGCTAACTCCATACAAAATTTTATCAAAATTGGTTCAGCCGTTTGAGCGTGAAGAAGTAACAAACATATAAACACACACAAACAGACACACTCACAAACTTTCGCCTTTACAATATTAGTGTGATGTGATGTGATACCATGTGGCTGTTAAAATACTGAGATAGGTATTTAAGAATCTGCTAAGATAGCCTAAATGGATTTTTTTTTGTGTTTTAAATCGGTATATTTTGTCTATTTCAGGCCAGCTTCCGCCGTTGCAGCTGTGCTTGAGATGTTTAAAACTGGCCCACCGGCATCAATTTGGTTGTCTATAGATAATAAACCAGCTAAAAATATTACACCAGTTATTGATGGAGCTTTTAAAGATTTTGAGAATCTATTGTTGCCTTAAAACAGTAAAGTAAATAAGTTAATTTGTATCTACATAATACAATGTAAAATTACCACTATTAGCTTCCTATTACCACTATTGCCACTATTAGCTTCCTGTCCTCTGTCCACAGCACCGAAAAGTTGACCGGGAAGATTTTAGCCCCCTCTCTGGTTGACTCTGAAGTGCCGTGCTTGGCCGATGAGGGGAACGCCTGGAAAATGGCTTGCCCGGATTCATGTCGGCCCGTGAACCCATCTTCCCAGAGACGGTGGGATGAGCCGCTCTGCAGGTTGTTACGGAATAACCTTATTAATACGTTCACGAATACTGCTGAGCGTGCCCGCCTACTAGCTGTGGGTGAGTGGGAGTCGGGCCTCTGGGTTCAGGCACTACCGTCACCCAATATAGGCACTTTTCTGGGTGACAACACCTTCCGGCTCGCTACTTATCTGCGTCTGGGCGCCCCTTGCGTGGCTCCGCATCGCTGCCAATGCGGTGAAGCTGTCGACTGCCTCGGACACCAGGGCTTAGAGCTGCTGTAAAAGTGCAGGCCGGATAGCACGGCACGCTAGCATCAATGACATCATCCGTCGTGCTCTTGTCACCGCCGGGGTGCCAGCTGTTTTAGAACCCAGTGGGTTGGCACGCGACGCTGGAAAGAGACTTGACGAAATGACCATAATGCCTTGGGAGGTAGGTAGGTCTTGGGTGTGGTGTGGGATGCAACGTGTGTCGACACCCTTGCGCCATCCTATCTTCCAAGCACGGTGAGCTGTGCTAGGGTGGCTGCTGCAGGTGCGGAAAACCTCAAACGGCGCAAATACTCCAACCTCTTTGGAAATTATATTATTATGTTCGAGCCGTTTGGGGTTTAAACACTCACCCCCTTATTCATAATCCTATTTTATCTCTATTTTAACTAAAATAGGTTTGATAAGTATTATGAATAAGGGGGTTAGTATTTCGAGACATCGCCAAGTAGTTGGTCGAATCTTCACGTGACAAAGAATCAGCATTGCCATACAACGTGGCAATGCTGCCAGCCCTTTGGGCACGTTTCCTATTGACAGCCATGCGGACGAATTTTTTGGTACCCTTTGATTATTTCCCTCCTTTTTATATACTTGTAGGTACTTATTATTATTATTATTTTGAGACTGTTAGCTTTTTTAATTATGTAAATATAATGTAGTTTGAAGTGAAATAATATACTTAATAGCATTTCGAAACGTACAAATGTGTTTTTTTTAATTCGTTTATTTATGTAGTTCCTTATCTTATACATTTTTAAATATTTCTTGAAATAGAAAAAAAAATATAAAAAGCATTTAAAAATATATAAGATAGTGGGCGTCCGGTGCCTGGAGCAGGGTCCAAGCTGTCGGTGGTTAGGGCTCCAGAGACAGGAACCTCCTCACAATGTGAGCCGTACGAGCCACTGCCACTGTCACTGAGGGGTTACTGCCTTCTGAATCAGGCCCTTGAACTTGGGTCCAAACCCCTAATCGATTTGGTCGATACAATAATCGGCACAATGACAGCCGAGCTCATATTCCACATGTCGACAACTTCATGTGCTAAGTCAAGATATTTAATTTACATTATTTATTACTAGCAGCGCCCCGCGGTTTTACCCCCATAACTCTCGATCCCGTGGGAACATCGGGATAAAAAGTATCCTATGTTTTTCCCGGGACTCAAACTATCTCTATAGGTACCAAATTTGATCTAAATCGGTTCTGCGGCTTAAGCGAAGAGGTAACAGACACACTTTCGCATTTATAATATTAGTATGGATCTACGTATCTACATAGACACGTAGATAATAAATAATGTAAATCAAATATTATTTTATTTTATTTATTTATTTTAGTACATGGAGGACTTACAGCTAATAAAAACAAACAAAAAAGGAATCCATAGTCACCCGAAAGCCAATTACAAATCCTCACGTATAGACTTATAACATTTAGATACCTATTTACTATCTACATAGGAGCAGTGGTGGCTCCGTCGCGTCTTTCCATTCTATACAAGGCCAAAACGCAAGGGTGTGAAACTAATCGCGTATGGATTGGAAATCACTTTTTTAGTAAGGTCTTCCAAATTACAATCTATACAAGAGTACCTAGTATGCAAATACTCGCATATACTTCGTACTAGTGACCTAACTGACTGCCTTATTCCATAGTATACAGTGCCAGTACGCATACCCAATCGTGTATAAGAATAAGCGCGCCGAACTCTAGATTCCATTCTATACATTTTGATTTGTTGACCTCCGTATATACGAGTATTTATTTATTTATTGGTTCACCAACGATTGAGTACACAGGTTGTATGCAAAAAAAGTAACATGCAAAAATGTAAGTGCAATAGTGCAACAATCACTTAAAGGTAAACTCCGCATGCAAAAAGAAGTTGTACAATGTATAATTTAAAACATTAATCTAATTTTAAATAATTCCATTTATCTGGAAGTTTAAAAGTCTAAAGGTCTAAATAATTAATATAACAGCATAAGGTACTTATTATACGTAACCACATTACTGGTCGAAGGAGATAATGAAGAGTCAATCTATTCAGCAAGATGCTTAGAAAAATTGGCCTTCAATTTACCCAAACTTTCAAAGTGCAAATCGATTTGATCACTGCAACTATTTACAACCTTGCATAACCTAGCATAGGGGGAATTGGCGCCTAGAATCGTTCTTCTCTGCGGCGGGCAGAGTGGTGTAATTGCACTGCGAGGAATTCTCGAGGGGGCACGGAAATTAAAGGTGTGCAGTATTTGTGGGCAGTCAATTTTGTGGTTCATTACTTTGCACACAAACATTGCGTCATTAATGAGTCGGCGTTTGTCCAGCGAAACCATTTTAAAGTGCTTAAGTCTGTTCCTGTACGAGCGTACTTTTCTAGTTATTCCACAAGAAAACGCCAGGTGCCATAGAAAACGCTTTTGAACGCGTTCTAGACGCAACGAGTGTGAGGCATAGTGTGGACACCACGCTACAATATTCTAATATACTTCGTATTAAGCAATTGTAAAGCATAATTTTAGTTTTACAACACCTAAACTGTTTGGAATTTCTAATAACAAATCCCAGCATCTTAGAGGACTTTTTTACTATATTGTCTATCTGTGGGATGAAAGTTAACTTCCGATCGAACATAACACCTAGGTCTCTTATTGTATCAAGTTCCGCAATCTTTACTGCATCGATAAAATAGTCTTGGTCTATCAGATGATGTTTTCGCGAGAATTTAACATGGTAGCATTTACTTGAGTTTAGATGCATCTTGTTGGCTTGACACCATTGTACAAGCCTCTCTAAATCGCTCTGTAGTGCAGATGCATCATCTTTAGATTTAACAATTTTAACAAATTTTAAGTCGTCTGCATACATAAAAATAACAGAGTAATGAAAACAATTGGGAATATCGTTGATAAAAAAGTTAAATAAAACGGGCCCCAGATGAGATCCTTGCGGCACGCCAGACGAGATGCATCGCAGGGCAGACTGAAAACCGTTGATAACCACATAGAAAAATCTACCTACGAGATAAGAGCTCAACCAAGAGAGTAACGACCCGGTGATGCCATATGCTCGTAATTTGCCAATCAATATTTCATGAGACACCTTGTCGAAAGCTTTACTGAAGTCAGTATAAATGACATTAGCTTGGAAACCCGAGTCTATTGCCTTCGTTAATAATTCCGTGAACAGCACTAGGTTGGTAGATGTGGATCTAGACTCCACGAATCCATGTTGCTCCTCGCTTAGATACAGCTTTAAGTGATTCTGGATGTGGGGGCAGACAAGAGACTCAAAAATTTTAGCAAAGGTAGATAAAATTGATATGGGTCTATAATTAGAAACCATGTCGTCATTATTTGACATGTGTATGGGAACCACCTTCGCTATCTTCCATTTTGAAGGAAAAACTCCAGAAGCCAAGGACCTATTGAAAATAAGTGATAATGGAATAACCAACTCATCCGCGCACTCGTGAATAAAAATAGGTGGTATTCCATCTGGCCCTGCGCCCTTATTGCAGTCCAGGTTTTTTAACTTTATGTATAAAGCCTCACAGTCAATAAAAAGATTTGATAAACATAAGCTGTTGTTTTGAAGGTTATGTAAGTACGTATTATTATGGAGATTGCCAGCATCCTGAGCAGGGCTATAAACGGAGGAGAAGTAAGATGCAAAAAGCTCGCATATTTCTGTTCCGTCAGATGATGTAGTAGTACCATCAGTCATCGACATAGGGTACGCGCTCGACCCCCCCCCCCGTTTAGCTTTTATGTAAGTCCAGAACAATTTGGGGTTTTTTGTGAGTTCGTCTTCCAAGTTCTTTAAGTAGTTATTGTGGCAAACAGTTGCGAGGTCATCACATCTTTTACTGATTATTCTTAATTATTATTCTTATAGACATTGTAGCGCTTTCTGATCTTGTTTTTTGAATTTAGCATTTTAATAAGACTTCGGTTAAACCATGGTGGATATTTTGCATTCTTAGGTACTTTTGTAGAAATAAACCTTTTTATAGCTGTATTAATAATGTCGTAAAATACCTGCACCATCCCGTTAACGTCATGCAGGCCCTCGAATAATTCCTCCCAGTTAAGTTCCTTTAGGTATTTACGAATCAGTATGTAATTAGATTTACGAAAGTCAGGCATTCCTTTGACAATGTTATATGGAAGTTTGGCTTCCCGATACAAAGAAATGGTAATGTCTAAGGGTGGATGGTGCTGATCAATGTTACACAATGAACAGATACTTTGGCTTACATTACACAATAGATTGTTACAAAATACGAGGTCCAGTATCCGACCTGACGCATTATATATGTTGTTACATTGGTTGAGCATGTTGACATGCGCAAAATCTAGCAAAGCTTCGCAAGTCTTTGTAAGCTTGAGGCTGTTATTTGGATTACTGACTTTTCCCCAGTCGATACCACCCAGATTAAAATCACCTATGATACTTATGCATGAATCGTTAAGTTGTTCAAAGGCCGCATTACATTTATCCAGAAAGTTTTCCAAGTGGATGTTGTTACATTGGTTGAGCATGTTGACATGCACAAAATCTAGCAAAGCTTCGCAAGTATTTGTAAGCTTGAGGCTGTTATTTGGATTACTGACTTTTCCCCAGTCGATACCACCCAGATTAAAATCACCTATGATACTTATGCATGAATCGTTAAGTTGTTCAAAGGCCGCATTACATTTATCCAGAAAGTTTTCCAAGTGGGATATGCGTACAGGTGGTGGCAGTATTATATTATACAGGGTGACTGGAAATTAGTGGCGGAGCCGTTAAGGGGAGGTAGTCTAGGGTTTTTCCGACAGATATCACTATGAGACCTACCGTCCTTACTTAACCCTTTCCAAGATATTCCTACTTAAAGAGATAGTAATAAATCCTAAAAAAAAGTGATTTTGGCCTACTTTTTTTTGTTTTGCAACAAAGATATTCTAAATAAGTAATATAATTGTAAAATTTCCGCTACTGTCATTATTTTATGCAAAAACTGCTAAACAAAAAGTAGGAATATCTTGGAAAGGGTTAAGTAAGGACGGTAGGTCTCATAGTGATATCTGTCGGAATAACCCTAGACTACCTCCCCTTAACGGCTCCGCCACTAATTTCCAGTCACCCTGTATACTCCGTATATTATAACCTTCGTAAAAGATTAAGTCATATCAAACATAGTTCTTTATTTTTTGCGGTAATGAACGGGATATTATTAATTTCACATCAAATAAATAAATCACCTATCAATTTATTTCCATCATTTATATAATGTTTTACATCAAAAATACGACAATCTTATCATAAATACTGACTGCACAGCAAATGACTGCCACCCAGGGTATCAAGAACCTAGCTGACACAAAGCGATTATTCCTGAAGGCCAATTCTCGTAATTCAAAACGTTAAAAATCTAGTCGCAGTCTCATCTCGGCGACAAAGAAATGTCAAAATGTAGGGGAATTAGAGGTATTTTGACAGATTGTGAATGAGATCAGACTGTGAACGTTCTTAAAATTACGAGAATTGCCCCTCTGATGTCTACCACTTGTTTAGCCACGGAGCGAGCGCACTAAATTATTTCATCATCAATGCTCTCAAAACGGAGAACGAAAACATCGTGAGGAAACCGGCCGGCATGTCCTAGAACCAATAATTCGAAGATAGGAGGCCTGTGTCCCAGCAGTGGGAACAATATCTATCTACAGTGTTAAGTCAGGGAAAATATTGCTTAGTGAATTGAAATCTTTCTTCATCTTTAAACACCAACAGACTATCCTTATTTGAGAGACGTTATAATAAGCAATGGCGATGGTGCGGCAAATCGGCAAAGTTGTCAATCTGCTAAACAATTGATTTCCCTAACCGTACGTGGCATACCTACGTTTGGTAATACTCGTAAGAAGGTTCTTACGAGTATTTTCGAGTTCTTTGCCCTTTTATCAGCTGGTAAAATTATAGATATCACAATAAAAAAAATAAAGATAAGTATATATTTTTAATAGCAGCGCCCCGCGGTGTCACCCGCATAAGTTTCCCGTGGGAATATTGGGATAAAAACTATCCTATATCCTTTCCCGGGACTCAAACTTTCTCTATACCCATCAAATTTTTCTTCCAATTCGGTTCAGCGGTTTAAGCGTGAAGAGGTACAGCAAAACGGGGCTGCTTTGACCAGGCCGATCACAACGCTATGACGCGTTCCCCACACCCCGCGCCTCGCGCAATATTACTCGAGGTCGCGCACACTTGCTGAGCACACGTGAAAACCGATTTTGGCACTCTGTCAAAGTAGCTCCAAAATCTGTCAAAGTAACCCTGCAAGTCAAAGTAGCCCCGTTTTGCGGTAACAGACAGACACAGTTTCGCATTTATAATAATTATATGGAAGTATGGATTGTGAATTTGTGATATAATTTTTCCAATTGATAGCCAGATATCTTGTTTCTACATAGATAAAATAATCATAATTTCACACTCCTTAGTTCTTTAATCATCTGCATTGCAAAAGCAATGGAGGCAAAATACAGAACGTTTGCGCTGGGTATGCAGAGACTGGCCCTAAAATACACAAACTTAACACAAAATTTATTAAAAAATATAAGGACTAACGTTAAATAGGTACAGTTTTTCTTAAATCTATGTCAAGTTTACCCATGATTTGTGCATTGACGCTGATTAGACATTTTGTTCACGAACAAAGATACTCATTTCTCATACATAACACAACACTACACCGCTCTAGCGCCGCGCGATCTGCCTGCTGGCTTCGAGACCGGGTCTGCGTCACCGTGCCGCTGCCCGCGCCGCCACCGCGCGCCGCCGCCGCTCCGCAATCGAGACCGAGGCCATAAGGATAACCTAGGATTCAAAAGAGAGCGTAAGATAGTTTAAAAATGGCAGCTCGGGTAGGTAAAATTTAAGTACAGAGGCCAGCACATCAATCTACCCCAATCTGTCAAATTTTCCCAATTGAATATGAACCTTATTACTTTGTAGTAAAATTGAAAATCTATAAAAGAAATTTGACAGATTGGGGTAGCTTGATGTGCTGGCGTCTGTACAAAGAGAATAGTCATTGGTTAAGTACTTTCTTTAACGACTTAGGTATATAAAAAACTCTTGGAATTAAAAGGACCTAGATGCAAGAGCGAGAAAAGCGAGTTCGAAAATATAAGGACTCCGCCGCGAATTAGTTACATTTTCTTTAGGTTTATCAAGAAAAACCAATCTAGGATGCGAAAATTCGTATCCCCTAAAATATATCAGTGGTGGACTACCTAAGCCTAAAGCGATTACCTATCACACTGCACCGCGCTTCATCGCGTTGCGCTACGCGACAGAGCGCGGCCATAGCGAAGAGTCACAAATTTTGTTTTCTGTATACACTGATACAATATTAAATCTGTCGCCCCACGCTACGTGACGGAGAGCGGTGAAGAGCGATAATCGCTTAACGGAGACCCGCGACAGAAGTAAGTGGGCCTCCTCGTCACGATATGCAGAAAAGTCTGAGAAGTAGGACAATGCGGAATACAAAAGCGCACGAAGCGAGTTTGAAAGCCGCCAATTAAATACATTATATCAATATAGGTAGCTAACTACACACCTCTATATTAGTCGTGATCTCCTAACCAGACTTTGTCCCCACCCTACGCGTGCTGAACTTCCTTTTAACCTTTATATCAGTTGTCGTGCCCGCAGCGCCCGACAAAAAAAAAAAAAAAAACGAAAAATATATACCTATGAAACGAGCTGTGATGATGTAATAATAATACAGATTAAACGAGCTGTGTCATTTGGTCGTATATATATACGACTCTGGCGGAATGGACACGAAAATATTTGTCGGATTAATCCGACGTAAGCGGTTAAAAGGTTAACATTGAAAATTAATTGTTATTAATTTATTAACTTATTATGAAAATAAGACTAAGTATACACAATAGATACTAGAATAAAAGACTAACTAACTTACAATACAAATAAATAAAAATAAAAACAAAGGACACTTAGGCGTCGAAGTATTCGTCCGCATCGCTGTCATCCGAAAACGTGCCCAGAAGACTGGCAGCATTGCCCCGTTGAATGGCAATGCTATTCTTTGGCCAAAGAACAATTAATTTACATTATGAAGTATTCAAACGCCTAGGACCCAAATATCAAAAAATCAATATTAAAATTGAAAAGTGACGGATGTTGTCTTTGAAAATCAATGAAAATGACAATGACATTTTGGTTGTGAGGATATAATGTAATGACGTTTCTAGATGCTATACAAATACGTGTTCTGTGAATCGTGATTTTGTTTTCATGTAAATGTATTTGATTTCTAAAAAGAGTCAAATCAATATTAGATAATATATTTTTAGTTTCTACAAGACTACAATTGTCAACTATGAACGAGGATATGAACGGGGTATCGGGACTAGTGGAGAAAATAATAAAGGAGTTGAATCAAGTTCTAGAGGACCGTCGATTGTAAATATTTACTACAAATTGGCAAAAATTCAAGATGCATGATAAGTATTCTGTAAAGATCTTGCATGTTAATTGAACATGTTTTTTCAGGACTGAGTTTGACATTGTTCCTGTGGACTCAACTACGAACAAATCACCTGTTTTGTATGTTGCAACTTCGTTAGGACTGGAGTCTTGGTGTGTGAAGCATGTGTACAACTACTGCTATTCCGAATTAATTCGGGACTTTTTGACTGAGCCAAAGCGAAGACTCAGCAGATTATCAAATCTAAACTATAAGAGGATTTATAACCTTTTAAATGCAACAATGCTGATAAACCCTGATGTAACCTCATTATGGAACAAAAGAAGAGAGATGACGTCGCAGCGCTTCCACGGCTGGTTCTCAGAGATGCATTTTACTAAATTAGTACTAACAAGGAAGCCAAAATGTAACGAGGCCTATGCGTACAGGAGATGGATTTTAAAAAGTTTATTTTTAAGCGGTAAGTTTTGTATTATTAAGTGGTTTGAGAATGGATATTTTTTAGAATACAAAAACAAAAAAAAAGTATCCAAATGTTCGAACATTATTTAGCTATTGTTGCATTAAAAATTATCACATTGTTATATTATTAATAGATAACCATAATAATTTGGGTGTTTGGTTAGATTAAGATGGAATTTGGCATTGAGGTAGACCTGAATCTAGGATACTTTTAATCTGGTTATGTGCAGCAGTTTTTTAAAGTGACGAATGATGCTGCAGGCAACAGCTAGTTACAATAATAATCTGGATATTGCACAACCAAAACTTCCATTATAGAGTGGTTATGAGACTGTTTTTGTTGCTCACGGCAAACAGTTACAAACACTGGACATACTGAAATATTTGTTTCAAATCCAATAGGGGCAAGCAACCATGCACAAATCCAGACTCTAAACTCGGAATTTTAATTTGATTCCAGATTTGACAATTTCAGTGTTGCAACGTTATGACAAGTACTAAATAGTGACGTTGCGAAATTATTCGATATTGAAATGGAATATTTCCGGATCGATTCTTCTCGTTTATAATTTTACTCTCGTAAACTAAGTATATCAGGAAATTAAATATTTCTGAACCGATAATTAAGTTTTGACGATTAATTAACGATCTGAGACTTTTCTTTTATAATTGTGTGTGAAATAAATAAAAAAATGTGATCATGAAGGTATATCGATTTTAAAAAATGTGATCATGAAGGTTTATCGATTTTTGTGTTCATCACTACACTATTATATGTGGTATCATTATTTCACAAAATGACAGTAGCTAATGTCAAATCTGGAATCGAATTAAAATTCTGACTATAGTGAACTGTTGAGAAATTATTTTTTGACATTAAATGTTATTATTATTGGTTTCAGAGGAGGATGACTCAAGTGCAGAGTTTTTAACTGATCTCATTAATGAAGAGATTAGAGTCTGCAATATGGCTGCAGATAAGTGCATGAACAACTACCACTGCTGGGACCACCGCGCCTTTGTAATGGATCTCTGCTTGTGCAATAGAGACCGTTTCAATGGCACCCTGGTTCACATCAATGAATACAAATTCATAAAGGATTGGACAGCAAGTCATGTTTCTGACTACAGCTGTTTTCACTATCGTCAGGTTTGCATTAGCAAACTTTTCACAATTGATGATATGTGGCCAGTGTTTGAAAAAGATTTGAAGGTAAACTTACGCGAGAATTTCCAGAAGGTATTAGCTGATCATTTGACTAGTGATCCTGTTGTGACACCTAGCAAGATCTTGAATTCAACAAATGATGATGATTTAATTGGTCTTGTTTTGGGCTATGCTCCGGGTAATTGCAAATGTTATGCAACTTGGAATTCAACTTTAATTAAACTTGAAGTGTTGTTCTATGAATTGTTATCAAATGATGACCTGCTGAAGTACTACAAAAATCATCAGACAATCTGGTATCACCGAAGATTTATTGTGAATAAAATCCTAGACATTATGTATAACTATTTGGGTGTACAGAACAAATTCAATGGCTTTGTCGAGAATAAAACCAAGCCACCTTTAGAAATTGAATGCATAAAGCCTTGTGAAAAGTGTGTTAATGCAGACTTGACGGAGCATCACAGTAATGTTAAAAAACAAAACAATAACTGGTTCTGGAATTGTCCACTTTACAAAGTTTTGATTAGGCACGAGAAGGCATTGATAAAAGATAGGCGGAGAGAAGAAACCAAATCTTCTCTTGCTTATGAAACTTACTTAAAGTTTTTTGAAGGTCTCTTTTTGAACTTTGATCACTAAATAATATGTAATAAACTGTAACATACTCAGGCTGCTACCAATTGTTGGCTGGGGTAATTACTTGTTTTTTCTGAATGCCTCATTCATACCATGCAGTCTAGACGCATGCAATGATTTTACAATTTTATCATTACTATAATTTATATATCATAAAAATCTAGTCAGGGGTTGCACTCTCATAATATAAGATTTTTTTTGTAATTTAAGCCTTGATTTGACAAATAGAAACATTTGTATGAAAAAAAAAATATATTTAAACATCTGAATTGAGAACCTACTCCTTTTTTGAAGTTGGTTAACAAGAAATGTCTTATCACAATGTATATTAGTTATAAATATTGCAAAATAGATGGCGCTATTGTTAGATTTGTTAGCCTGAATGGAAATTGTTTGTATATTGTACAGTAAAATAAATATATTTTAAAATTACTGCATTTTTCGGGTATTAATCCAGTTTTAGTCGTTATTCTAGGAGAGTAGGTTTTTTTTAATGAAATATTTAATTTAATATCTAATTATTTGCAATTTAGAAATAAAAGTGCGTTTGTGACAATTTAGATCTCTGTATAGAACCTAGATGTATTGGAACTGTTTAAAACAGGTGTTATATGCATAGCATAATCAGCCTATAATGTTCCCACTGCTGGGACACAGGCCTCCTCTCTTCGAGAGGGAATGGGCTATAATCTACCACGCGGGCCCAGTGCCAGTTTTTAGATGTCACATGTCTTCGAATTTTTGGTACTATGATGTGCCCGTTTCCTCCCGATGTTTTCCTTCACCGATCGAGAATAGCGGTGATGAAATTATTTACACAAAGTAAAGCGCCTGGTCTGGGTTCGAATCCAAGACCTTTGTCGGCTCGTAAGACTGCGGTAAAAAAATGTAGCTACTCTAAAAATGTTACTTTACTCATCGTCTTTAATAATTTTTTATGCTGCAGTGCGAACGAAAATAAAGTAAATGTAAATATAAAAATACAGGTATCAATGTAGTGTTGGTACATTTTATAGTTAGGTAATAGAAATTAAATAATCAATTTAAAGGGTATTCTTCGATAAGATATTGACTGATGTTCAATAAAATAAATATTTAGGTATATTGACGTCACTATTGTATTCTGAAATAATTAAAATATTTATCGCGTCCTATACATACAAATTGGCTTTCTTAATGAAATAAAATGAAAAATGAAAGCCAATTTTTAAAATGATTGTATTGTCACTACAAGTATGAAGTATAATTATCAAGGCTCGGAAACCGGTTGAAATTCTTAACCGGTTATGGTCATTGACCCCAAACCAAAATCGATTTAGGTTAAAGGTTGCACTTTACCGGTTTTTACCGGTTTATGCGGCAAACCGGTTTTTCATGAATTTTGGTTTTGATAGTGAAAATTAACCGGTTAAAACCAAGTTTGAACCCTCCCCCCGGCCCCCGCCACTCTCGCGGGCACGGTCTGGACGTTGCGATGTCAACTCATTGTCACTAGAACTTGTTGGAAGCGTTAAAAAAGTAGACGAAAAAAATTTACGAATTACGGAATTAACCAGTTAATTTGGGTGTCAAAACCGTTTTGAGCTTTGTAACCGGTAACCTTTATCTTTTCGATTACATAAGAACAGTTCACTTGTTTAACCGGTTAATGAAGGAACGATATATTTACCGGTATTCAATCGAAATTAACCGCTCTTTTTAAACCGGTTCAGAGCCCTGATAATTATAGATGTAGCATAGGAGTTCCTCATTATAAAATAAGAGGAATATGCTACAAGTTTCATGTTTTTTAGGTAGGTTATTTATAAGTGATCCTTCACGGTATTAATTATGGGGACTACATGACCTAAAGCGCGGTCACTGTCGGACTGCATAGAAAAGAAAGAGAAGGGCGATGACACAACGCTGGTAATTTATTGCAAAATATGAAGCAATTATTTATTTACAAAAAATCTATTGTTTGGACTAAAAAATTAAAACACTAGTGCTTTAGTATGTTGCTTGTAGAATAATCAGACAAAAAAATCCGAATGATTGTGTGTATATTAATATGGTTTTTATTGTAAAAAGAATATTTTTAGAGGTATCTTCATGATTTTTTCCTATCGTATCAAACTAGTTCTATTATGTTATCAACACACTATCTACCTAGAATATGTCCTGAAGAATATAATAATAGTATTAAATATAATATTTTTCTGATTTTGTTTACTGTAGTCGATCATATACTTTTAAGCATTATAAAATTTGCGTTTAGGTCCTGTACTCCCCTTAAGTAGTTATTCTATTAAATGACGCCGTGTTTGGAAACTTGTGACGTCGATTTTAGATCGAAGGCAGATAATATTGAATGAATGTCTAAATATTTACTCCTATAATCATTACAACCTTGTAATTTTACGGACAAGTATAGTTCGCGTCAAACTTTATGGCGGCTCTGAAGTGCGCTACTCCCTCCTGCTGACCCGTGAATTTGTTACTGCACAGCGACTCGCCCCATGTTCCGACCGAGCCGCCATAAATTTTGAATCGGGCTGTACCTACTTTTTTTTTTTTTGGCGAAGAAAATTCCTAACGCATACCACGCTGTCCGGGGAGACGACGTGGTTATGTGGGGCTTGCACCCACTAAAAACTTCGCCTGTGCACCTACTTTCGCCTTGATGGGCGGGCAGCGAGAACTGCTACGTATGACATTCGCGACCCATCCAGCGTGACCCACTTCTGGGCTCCCTCTTCTTGGCCAGCCTCCGGGCTCCATCCTCCTTCGGCGATGTCCGGGTGCACTGGGACGTCACCGCAAGGGCTGTACCTACCCAGATTATCAGAATTGTTGACATAGGCGCCGATTCCCTTGTTCACAAACTAAACTAAATTTAAGGTCAGTGCATCTTTTTCTTTCTATTTCATTAAGAAAAGGACAGAAGATAAATATTAATTTAGTCCTCTCAAATCAAGATACTCCATAGACAAGTTTAGACGTGATTAAAAAATTGGCTACTAAAAATACGTCAATTTATGTCAGGCGCTGACTAATTTGACAGGACTAAACTAATATTCATGTTCTGTCCTTTTCTTAATTAAATAGAAAGATTGAGATGCACTGAACTTAAATTTAGTTTAGTTTGTGAGCAAGGGAATCGGCGCCATTGGCAGAATTGTCGACATCGGCACCAATTGCCATACAGAAAAACTAGAAAAGAAGTAACTAATTTCATCAATACTATCTGGCCTTCTCATTTTATATCAATGAATCGAGAACCTTATGTAAACTACATCCTTTTAGTTATAAGACATTTATGACTAAGGGGATTATTGATAATAGCCAATATAAATGGATTCAATTATTAAGGTTTACGATGTCTGAACCAAACGATTTCTATTCAGATAAAAGACACTTCTTACATTTCAATAAACTTTGTTAATTTAAATGTTGTTTTTTATTTAAAACTAGCTTCTGCCCGCGACTTCGTCCTCGTGAAATTTCTTGAACAAGAAATCTTCGTTAACGTTTAGCGTTCTTTCTTACTTTTGTTCTTTCTGCTTGGCTCCTAAGAGTCCTAGTGTAATCGTAAGCCTATAGCCTTCCTCGATTAGGCTACCAAATACAAAAATATTTTTTTAAATCATAAGTTAAACTTAATAAATTAGTATGGTTTTTGTTGTAGAAAGTTTTTAGAGGTATCTTCATGATTTTTTCTGTCGTATCAAATTAAGTAGTTGTATTATGTTTTCGACACACTATCTATCTAACATATATCCTGAAGAATATCATATATTTTTCTGATTTTGATTACTGCAGACGATCATAAGAATACTTTTATTGCTTCTAAAACTTGCGTTTTTTGCGTTTAAGTCCCGTAATCCCCTTAAAACCTTAGTAAACTTAAAAACGTGATAAATGTTCGCAAATGATCATCAGACGAAATCTGTTTAACGGTTGGCTGAGTTTTTGTCCCCGTTGCAAGTTTTTGTGGCAGTGCTACGCTTCGTAGCGTTTCGTAGCCAGCGTCTTGTAGCCCGTAGCACCGTAGCGTCGTAGATCTTTCTTTATAAAGCCGTCACAAATTTTAGAAGCCCTTACTAAATAGGTGTTTTAGTAAATATTTTTTTTTGCAAAGTAATAATAAATAATAAATCTGTCTTTTTTGTATTATGATATCTACTTAATAAAAGTCTTAAATTCATTCATTCACTGATAAACAAGGGTCTTGAACCTTGAAATTTTCACAAGCGTTCCTGAAAAAACGAAAGTTACCACTAAGGAGCGTTTTTAGAAAAGTCATCCTTTAGAGGAATCCCATCGGACACACGGCTTGTTAAAATCAATAAAACACAAGCACATTTTTTTGTAGTTTTTGTTATTACTACTAACTCGTCCGTTTCATGATTTGTAAACATTCAGTTTAACATTATGCAGATATATCACTCGTGAAATCCGCAATGAAACTTCATAAGCGCCATTTTCCATTTTTATCTCCCCATCTATAAACAATACTCGAACTCGTGCCCCCTTGTCGTACTACTCACATGTTGAGCTTCACGCCATAGTACTAGGGTACTAGTACAAATAACAGGTGCATACGCATTACGCATCGCCCGATGTGGGTCAGGAAGGCTCGCACGCGGGGAACCGCCACCTTTATAATTCATCCTGTAAAAAAACAGACTCAAAACTGTCACTATCCATTGCAATTTCAACTTTAGGAAAGAAGAATAGAGTTGATTTTTGATTGATGAAGGGTTGGTGCTTGGACGCTTCGCAGTCGCACATCACATGACGTCACAGCAGTGTCGCGTTGTTCGCGGGCTCGTTCCGATCGATATTCGGATTCGGTCGTTCCCGCGAAAGGTCGGAAAGGGCCGAGTGACGCGCCACCACGTGCAGGTTACGCAATGATGGTTACAACTCATTGACAAAGATTATTTGTGCCAACGCTTTGCCGCACAAACACAAACGGACAACATCGGGCGATTTTTAGAACAAAGAAAATGTTGGCGAAATAAAAAAGCCTCGATGTATTTAATTGATTGCAGATTCTTTAATTGATAAGGCACTTTTAACAGACTAAAAATAACACTTTTTTTTAAACTGAAAAAATTTTCAGTGAATTTTGTTGCCCGTTCTTCTCCATAGGTTCCTACTACACTTTAGAATGGACAACTAGCTTCATTTTTCTGACTGAACGACCCCTTGACAATTCAAAAGTGCCTGTAATTGGTTTATTTGAAATAAATGCTCAAAGCATTTATCGTCCCGGTACCCCGACATGTCGTAGCGACACGTCGCAGCGTCATGTCGCTGCAGTCATGATGTCGAACCCAACTGCTCCAGCGTCGGTGGCAGTACTGATCTGCGGTCGGGCGACATGACGTCTCCGGTCGTGCGACGTGTGGTCGGGCGTTGTGTCGCTAGTTGCGGAAGGTATTTCATAGAAATACATACAAACCAGTAGTGTCGTAGCGATACGTCGTCTGCTGCTGCTGTCTGCGGTCGGCTCCGAACTCGTACCTTTATTCTCAACATTTATATGGTAATAGTCATAGCGCACACATAGATATAAAAGTACTCTGTGCTGGACACAAAAGTGTTTCGTTCGGTTAACGCTGCGGAATGGGCGCTCTGCGTTCCACGTGTAACTTGTCTACCATTTTTAACACGCTAACGTCAAATCCTTAGCATGAACGGAAAACGCGTGCACGTTGTCTAGCCCCCAGGTCCACTCAAATCTGTGTGGTCCTTTCCTCAAAAGACCATTTCAGACACTAATCCCTGCTAAAACCTTTCAGACTAGCTAATTTCTCAGCATGACCTTTTCTCTAATGCATAGGTATTAGACAATACGGGCTGGTGTCCGTAACTCTACGTCAAAGCGCGTATTTTGCGTACGGGTCTCTAAAGGTATAGGTATTCTTGTTATTCTTTGAAACTATGATTAATAATACATTTTTATTAACCGACTTCAAAAAAAGGAGGAGGTTCTCAATTCGTCGGAATCTTTTTTTTTTTTATGTATGTTCCCCGATTTCTCGAAGACGCCTGGACCGATTTGGAAATTTTTTCTGTTTGAAAGGGTATACTTCCCAAGTGGTTGCATGATCATCAGGTCAGGATCTGATGATGGGGTCCCAGGGAAATCGAGGGCAACCTTCAAATTTTATAGGCACATAGTACCATTTTCATATATTTTCTAAACCTGTTTAAGTATTTGCATATGATAATCATCATCTCAGGTGGATGAGCTGATGATGGAAGGTACAACTCCTCAACGGCTTGGAGTTAAAAGAAAATTCTTTCAAAATTATTTATAGTAACACTCGTGCATTTGCTCTCGGAAAGCACCATTTGGTGAAGTGGAACTGATGATGAAGACCACAGATGGCCACCGGAACTACTCAATAATATCTCCGTACTATTTCACGGGTTGCGATTCGATACTTTAACATGGTTGCTAAGCAATTTATGCTCGTCACAAAAAACTAAAATACAGATCCAAAGACACCGACTTCCGAAATTAAAGTTATTTTTCCCTTTGTAGTGTTTTTTGGAAGTCGGTTTTTTTTTTGTTAAAAAGTTTTTATATTTCAGTAACTTTACAACTTCTACAATACATCTTACACAGGGGTCTCCTTTTAAGTATAAATATAACTTATACATCAATACAATAGAAGTGGAAGAACAACCACACAACCAACACGTCTGTGTTCCCTTCCATGTATAACTCATCAGCCTTCAAAGCAAGAGTGAACAGGCATCTTCTGGGTTTGCTCGTTCTATCATAGACCTCATCCATTGCTTTCGACCAGAGCCCTGATTCACAACCATACGACAGGGTATCGTATCGAAAACCTGATATTTCGATAACCTGATTTGACTTGCCCTCAACAGCAAATAGCTGTTGGAAGAATAGCGGGCGTCTATTTGATTTAAACTGACAAAATTTTCGGGTTTTGGACTTGTGAACAGCGTTTAGAAGACTCCTACGATAACAATGATTAATGTTCGATACGATACGGAGGCGTATCGAGTGTTTGTGAATAGCTATGCAGGTGAGATCGAGGTCTATTTCGCAAAAAAAAAGGAGTACTGAAGGATCGTTCTAGGTGGCATTCTGTAGTTTCTGCCTATCCCCATGGGTAGGAGGCATGAGTTTATGTGTGTAGAAATGGAAGAAATGACTTTAAAGGCCAAAATACATAAAAGGTCGTGAAATTAACTTGCTAATTAAGTTAAATCCCGCGCAAATTACTTTAATTGAGGAGTAGGTAGTGGAGGACTTGACAAGCCAACCTGCATAAGTAATGAACTGCTTCACTCATTGCACGGAGGTTTATAAATGTAGGTGCAATTTAACCTAGTTAAAATAACTCATGAATAAATTGTGGACTATTTTTGAACGAAGTTTTCGCGTAGTATGGAAATAAATCTGTTTCATCGTGCATTTGAGGCTCTATCATTAAAAAGTATGCAGTCAATGGAGGAGGTGGAGGGAGGAAGATAACTTAATCTCATTGTAGTTACTGCCTTTTGTCCCATTAGATAAGTCTAACGGGACGAATCCCGGGGAACGGGGGCAATCCCGGTTTTATAAGTTTATTTATTTTTTAGGGGATTTATTAGCTGCAATAAGATAAAACCAGAAGGCCAATTCCCTTAATCCAAACCGTTCAAAATCTTGTCGCAATCTCATCACAGCGACAATCAATGTCAAAAACTTGTCAAAAATGTATGGAAATTATAGGTATTTTTGACAGATTGAGACAGATAAGACTGTGAACGTTCTTAAAATTACGAGAACTGCCCCTAAGATTTTCGTCAAAAAATAAAAAAAATATGCTGTAGTTACTTTTTGTGAAGTTAATCATAATAATATGTTCCAAGTTGTTCACGAAAAAAATATTCTATAGTCTATGTCTCTATGGGTATCGTAAAATACTGCTAAGGCTCTGTGGTCACCAAACCCTGTTCATTGTATCAGACAAAGTTCAGCAATGGACGTTAAACGAAGAATAAAATGTAATATATTGAACCCGAACCTTTCTTCTTCCCTAAAATATATAAAGCAATTAATAATATCTTAGTGTAGACTCATAAAAGTATAATATACAAAGATAGTGGCATTCGGAAGTGGTAGCTCAGAGCATGCCTGCGGGCGTCTCGACGTGCAATGAATTTATAACCCATTAGTTGCACTCGACTACGTGATTAAATTCCTATTTCGCTGTATAATACAATTTTGTACTCGGCTGTACCTGGGAAATAGTTATAGTCAGGCACAAATTAAAATGTATATGAACATTCATAATTTCAAGGTATGGTTGCATAATAATATACAAAACCTAATCTAAAATACAATTCTGTACTTATTAATAATAAAAGCTGTTAAATAATCTTTTTACTTTAACAAAATTGATTGTTACGTAAAGCGAAGTCTACGCCGCGAGCTAAGAATAGCTTCGTAGCAAGGTACTACGCAACGCGTAGCGCGCTACGAACTTGTGGCAGCTCGTAGCTGTTAAGTTTCAAGGTGCAAATAAGAACGTAGTAAGTTTACCTTGTAGCTATTATTACCCCTTATGCTACGAGTCTACGAGGTCTCGGCTACAAACAGATCTTGCGTAGGCGAGTGCACTTTCCGAAGGCTCTCATAAGGTGGCTACGAGATTTTATCAAAAGGATTTGTACAGAATCTTTGTGCCATAAAATCAAACTGCGGTCTCTAAAATGGCCTGCGAAATATACTTGATCATGATAATATGTCCCCGAGAGCGTTTGTTGAAACGGGAAGGGTGATGTTTTCATAGAAACGAGCCGATATGATAGTACTTCGAAAACGAGTTTATCGTTTAAAACGAACCTACACGTTTCCCGCCTCTACAAAATCGTTTAATTCATTCAACCGTTCCGCAGTCGATTAAAATAAATGGTTTGTACCACTTGACGTGGAACTAGATATTGCATTGTGAAAAATATTTCCATTTCCATTTGTGCGTTGTTTTCATCGTGATTGGAGAAAGCTTGAGTCAAAATATCTAGGGAAGACGCTCTGAGACAGACAGTTTGACACCGAGATAAAACTTGATTCCCTTTTTCTAAGGAAAAAGAAAAATGGTTCGCGTGCGCTCGTGCTCCGTACGCTACGATGATTTATTTTTACTACATCGCCAGCAACAGCATTGAAAGCTAAATTTAGATTTGCTGCTTTTCCTTTGTGACAAATTACGCTTTTGAACAGACGTAGCACGTTGTAAAAACTGAGCTCTGAATTCTTGTGAAAATAATTAACGACTTATGAAACTCATTGCAAACTTGTGCAACTCTCAACCACTCGCATATTAAAAAGCGTGAAGACTGAAGACAGCTCGGATACTAATAATCGTTGGTTCGTCGCCAGCATCTGCGGCCCAACGAAGGAGTTCGTGACCGGTCATTAAAACTGCATCTGTAAGGACTAGGGCAGTGCAATAATTGCATCAAGTTTAACCGGGCTCGATCGATGTGAGGGTATTTACCTCGCCGGGCGAAAATAATCCGGGTACCGGTGATGTCAGAAGGTTCGGGGAGCGCATGCGTGAGGACGCTAGTAGGTACTAGCGGGTACAGTGGGTAGCCGGGCGTCAGTCGGTCGCCGGCCGCGCGTTGAGCCGGGCGCGCGTGTGCTACAAATGGCGCCCCGTGGCGGCCGGTGAGGCGCCGGCCCCGCCGACCGCCTCGGGTCGACGGGCCAGCCTGGCCAGACGGGCGCTCGTCCCATCATGTCCTTGCTCAGCGTCACAGGTATATAGTGCTGTGTTCCCCCCCTGATGGTGCTAACCCGCTTTGTGTTAAGATATACGAGAGTTACGCAGCAATTTGTGGTCGTTATGGACGTGTACTGAATGTTCTCAGGTACTTATGGTGGTCAGGGCTAAGGACTCGACTGTGGCAACGTAATACAATCACCTAATAGTCACGTTACATTGATAATTGACGAGAAAAACAAGTTTCTTTCTTAGGAGCCGTCTGTGTGGAGACGCTACATATAGCTAAGAGTTGGTAGCTATGACCGCAGGCTTAATGTATTTCCGAGAACTTTTTGTTGAACTGATATCAGATAAATAAAGTTTGATTACCAGTTTCGATATATTAGTTTGTTTTGCGTGGGTTACGATCGCATATCGAGTGTATCAACCGTGTGCTATTGGTTATAAAGGTCATAGTCACGGCACGCGTGGCTTCAAGTTGCACTTTAGCATTATTATAGATTTTATTAATGTTCGTGACATTTTCTATAACAATAAATCGTTGAAAGTACCTCATTATACATTATTTAGAAGTGGTTTATTCACCGAGCTAAAATGTGGGTCTACATTGCGCGCTATTCAAGTGTTTTGTTTATGCTCTACCGTTTCCAGCAGTCGGTGTATGCCGCCGCAATTTCTAGAATCGCAAAGTTGAACTTATTCAGACGTCTTCGCTGTATGTATTGAAGAAAGGCCGCATAATCTGAAGTGAGGTAGTTAATTCAATAGTGCTAGAGCGGGCGCATCGACGAGCCACGCAGGGTGGCTAAGTATACCTATAGTATACAATGTTCTGCCCCATTTAATGCGGATGTAGGTCGTGACCATAACAAGATGCCTTTCTGTAACTGAAACAATTAACTGTCTACTTATTATGGGCTGTATTTCATGGTTGCGCTTGTAGTTTTCAGCGTAAATTACTTTGTAATGCGGATTTTTAGACTGAACTTTTGAATAAGATTTTCTTTAACCTGTTCAGGAGTTATACTGAATATCAGTATACAAAAAGGAGTCATACTAATCTGTTTTCCTGCTAGATTTAATGCAATCACGCCTCGCTATAAAATAAGTGGGATGCCGAAGTAAGGAATGTCGACGAAGCAAACGATGGCAGGAGGCAGTCTAATTCCGTTATTTATTGAGCTAGATTATATACTTTTTGTTGAATTTGTTTCGGGTGGAATTTCGAATGGTTACCTACTTTGTTTTTTAGGATTCGTTAATATATCTTAAAGATAGAAAGACACAGCATCTTCATTTAAGTTTTCATTAAAATTAATCATTATCATTGGACATGACTAGTTGATAAAATAAATGTGTGGAAGTCATAGATATCATAATTTACCATAAGATATAATAAATTATCATTTTGTTTGACCGCGCTGATCTCTGGAACTCCCAGTCGGATTTGAAAAAATATTTTTGAATTTAGTAGCCTGATTCTCGAGGAAGGCTATAAGGTTACTTAATATCACGCTTGAACCCTTAAGACCCGAGCAAAAAACCAGAAGATAATAAAAAAACAATTTCAAGTCAGCATTTTTTTAAGTCCGCATTATTTTATGCGGCTTTTTGTTTATTTTTACTCGCCCTTCCATAATGAATCTGTCTAACTTGCCAAAACGTTGATTAATTCATTCAAGTGCGTGTACGTGCGCGACACGTTTGGCGGTGAAAAATATAGGTACATACCCAATTTTTCACAACTTTTTACATAGTTGGATTTGGTTAGATAATTTTGAACATACCTCTTTGCCTATCAAGTTGAAACTTTGTGTACTATGGCACTACATTACATATTACAATACATTTTTTTGAGTAATTTAATTCCACACACGCAAAAGTAATAGATATACAGATCAAAGTAAGGAGATATTACATATTATAATTGTGCCAAATCTAGATTTAGATTCTCCAAAATACTACCTAGTGGAGATTATATAAATCATTACAAATAATTTTACATCCTGAACTTTACCTTTACGAGGAAAATTGAATTTTCTTTGTTTAATTGAGAACATATACTTATATTTACTAGAAGATATTTACTATTTCCAAGTAAAGTATCTATTAGAACGAAAGGGGAATAAATAAAGAAATTCCCAGTAAATGTCCACCCAACCGTAATTACAAAATAATATCGAAAATACTGTCTGAATTAACTCAAAATTTGTTTAAAATTGCAAGGAGAAAACCCAACGGAGGCTTGGCGCGCGTAAAATTAATGAAATTACGTCGAAACTTTTCTCTGTGGCGAATCCGTTCAGTAGTTTCCGACATTAGCTCGCACGTATAGACAGTCGCGGTTCGAAAACATAGTTGTAAAACTGCGCTGTATAAAATTGAGGAGTAAATGACTACCAAGGCTGGGCCCGCGTGGTGGATTACGGCCCACTCCCTCTCACAGAGAGGAGGCCTGTGTCCCAGCAGTGGGAACATTATAGGCTGATGATGATGATGATGATGAAGGCTTTATTCGTTTAAAATATGTTTGATGTCTCTGAAATAATGGACTTCATTTTTGGTACATTTTGTTGATCAGTTCTAAAGCCCTATTTATACTATCGAAGTTTCCTGCCTTCTTAGCATATTATATTAATTCTCCAGAGCGTATTTCGACCATGGCCATAGCCAATCTTCACAGAGACAAGCCTTCTGCGCTCAGGCATAAGCGCAGACACAGGTGCGCTCTCTCTTTCCTCACTCTCTTCGCTGCATCGCAGGGATAATGCTTCTTTTCATACAGGGATGGCGTGTGATTTGAACACCGTGCTTCATAAAATCAAAAAATATTTATTTCTTCAACATAAATTAGTCTAAACAGACTAGTGATTGGAGCCTCCCTTTAATCAGTAATGCCTGTATTGGGAGACTCCTGAGTGCTTGTTCGGCTTATTAGTCGCTTTGCACGAATTTACTCGAAACGGGCAAATTTTATGCAATAAACTATAGAAAAAGGACACTAGGGCACAGAAGTGTTAAGAGTTAAGTATTATAAAACGTGTACATTTTTCATAACTTCATTGCATAAAATTCAAAATGTGCCAATTGCCTAATACATATTTTTGGAGTTGTCGACTTGCCCACAAATAAATTAACTTCGAGCAAGTCGCCCATAGAAAATGTAGTATTATTTAAAAGTGATGATTCGCCCATTTCGCGCGAATAAATTCGTGCGAATCGGCTAATAAGCCGCTTGTTCACAACATACTAATTTATTGCAAACCGTTACCATCGGAAAAAATAATGAACTTCTATACAAAGTTTCATGTCCTGCTTGAACCCTTTTAGGGAATAAATTTTCATAAACCCTTCCCAGCGTCCCACTTTGGTTTTATAAGGAATTCTTGTGCAAAGATTTCCTAAGGTGCCACAATATTGTTGTCCTTTACATAGCACAGATCTGTGATTAATTAATAAACTCAATAGATTTCGACATACGCGCTCTAACTCGAACGTTAACTTTAGGAACTTAATCAAGTATGTATGAAATTAGAGGCTCTGGATGACTCCTAGCTTTATTGCACTGAGTTTTCAGAATATACATAGATATAGGTAGAGGTAGTTAGAGGAAAATCATGTAAGTTTAAAGAGTCATCTGTCTAGCCTTTTCCCAACTATGTTGGGGTCGGCTTCCAGTCTAACCGGATCCAGCTGAATACCAGTATTTTACATGGAGCGACTGCCTATCTGACCGCCACAACCCAGTTACTGGGTAATACAATACCCTTTGGTAAGGCTGCGTTTCCACCAGAGATGAGCGGGGATGCGTAGCGAGGGATGTGTGTGAAACCAACCAATAACATCGCTTCATTTTTATAGCTTGAACTAAGTTTGTGTTGGTATTGGTTAGTTTTACACATCTCCCTCGCTACGGATCCTCGCTCATCTCTGGAGGAAAGGCAGCCTCAGATTGGTTGTTAGGCTTTCGGGCTTCTGGCGACCCGTAACGACTGTCAAAGATCTACAAATGTACAGCCAGCACCAACGGCTTAACATGCTTTCCGAGGCACAGAGGGGTCTCGGTATGTAAAGATGGTCACCCATCCACAGACCAACCGCGGCAAGCGTAGCTTAACCTGATCGATAGACCTGTGCGTTTTTTATTATTTAAGGCGCTTAAACGTTTAATCCTTAAGCCTTCTACCAGCAGGCAGACTAACATACGAGATTTCGAGACGAGAGACTTTAATATCGCTACTTTATTTCTCAGTAGAAGCCTGAAGTCTGGGTTCGTGCGCGGTTGATGGCAGTAGGTTCGCCCCCTATTACATGGAACTACAACATAACTGGCGAAATGTGGGTGTAGTTAAGGTACACCTCTGCCTAACCCTGCTCAGAATACCGGCGTGATGTTATGTTATTTTACAAAATATTCATTTTACACACTCGAAAACTGGTTCGTATTGCATCGCCAATCCCACCTCTAGCGCAATTACAAACTTTGCAAATTTGTACTACGAACGAGAGCAATGGTGGCCCAGCGGTAACGGCCCAGACTTATAAGTCGGTCATGGGTTCGAATCAAGACAGGCGCTTTACTTTCTGTAAATAATTTCATCACCAATGCTCTCAAAACGGTGAAGGAATATACCGTGAGGAAATCGGTATGTCCTAGAACCAAAAATTCCAAGACATGTGATATCTAAAAACCCGCACTGGGCTCGCGTGGTAGATTACAGCCCACCCTCTTGAAGAGAAGAGGCCTGTGTCTCAGCAGTGGGATCATTATAGGCTGATATTACTGAGATACCGTGGCCCCTGGCACAGGCAACTGAAGGAACACGGGTGGGTTTTAGTCAGTAAAAGTCTGACACGGCCTCCCGCTCCGCCCAGAGTGGGCGAAGTTATTTGATAATTTCCCACCCAAAAAAAGGCTTATACTATATGCCGAGCCGAAACCAAACGTAATAAACCTTGCTAAGCCGAAAATTTAATCAATCAAGTTCCAGCTTGATCACTTTGCAGCATAAATCTCGAATACAAACATGTAAACGGCCTCAAATTGGCGCTATTGGTCTTTAAACAACTTGAAACTGCAACAGGTTTCCATGGATTTCCGACGGAATTTCAGCAACACTGACACTCATTTAACTGCGTCGAAAATGATTAAAACGAAAGCGAAAGTGATTAATTGTTCTCAGGTTATTGAATATTGGATTAATTCATTTTATTCTTGTCGAGGTGCCGAGTTATTCGAGACGATGATCAAGTAAATGGAATGCGCGTAGTAAATGCAGGAGTTGTAAATGCAGGAATAGTGAGAATGCTTCGTTACGAAACTACGTTTTGTTTACTAGTCTGTTTGGAAACGAATATATTCAGTGGCTGTACTAGTAATAATACGATACTGTCTGCTATTTTTAGCCCAAATTCTGCGTAATATGATACAGTTAAGCTTTATGAAACTGTCCATTTCTATATATTCAATCAAAATTTAAACAAACTGTTCTAAGTAGCAATCTACTTATTAACCTTCAAATAACCGACTAACCCTTTAGAAATCACTGTGTAGATCTGTGTTTGGACCTATACAGTGATTAGGGTAAGACATAACTTAAAGGTTCCATCGATGTACCTGATTGAACTACCAAAACTCATTTTGCTTTTTTTCTCAATACACGGGGTTTTGTAAATGATCCTGAGTCTACATTTCCAGCCTAAGTTCTTTTAAACTGTCGCACTACTTCATAACTTTACCGATATAACTTTTAAATCGTGTCGTCAAAATCAGTGAAATTAATAGTTCATCAAATTCACTACCAACTAAAATAACCCGCATATTTAAATCACAACGAAATTGTTGTAACGTGGCAAAGTGCCGTATTGCGTGAAGTTGATAAACAGTTAATTTCCCTGACCGTATAGCTCAAAGCTATGCCTACTAGCTTTTTAGTCTATTTTACGTTCTATCCAGAAATCTTTAAATATTCTGACTCTTTTATATCCTGCCTGTGTTTTTTTAAACTGTCGCAGTACCTAGTTGAAAAGTGATCGTGTTTGAGAAATGTAGCCGATGGAATCCGAAAGCTTTTTCGTACTGAATTTATGAAAAAGCATATAGGGCGCGTGGTTAAATAATAACAGCTGCACGGGTGATGGTCAGATAGGCAGTCGCTCCATGTAAAATACTGGTATTCAGCTGCATCCGGTTAGACTGGAAGCTGACCCCAACATAGTCGGGAAAAGGCTAGACATATTGTTTTTGTACGAAAAGTATATCAGTAATAAGCCTTATTAAGTCACTGAGCGTTGTTTTCTACAGCTATTTATGAATATTTTGTGTGATTTCGCGTGCCCAGCATTCACGATTGATACAGATAGCGCTATCCACGAAGACGCGCCCCACTCGTCTTCCTAATCGCTTACAGTACAAGTGTGCAACATTCCGCTAGTGTTTTAGTTTTGTCGATACGCAGTAATTACTTATTAGTGGGTAATTAGTGTG
Source organism: Amphipoea oculea (assembly GCA_945859645.1). Lineage (NCBI taxonomy): Eukaryota > Metazoa > Arthropoda > Insecta > Lepidoptera > Noctuidae > Amphipoea > Amphipoea oculea. The sequence continues at coordinate 13,929,478 of OX243876.1, forward strand.
CATCAAAAAACTAAACCACTAGCGGAATTAACTAGCGATAACCACTAGCGAGCGATTAGTAAGAAGAGTGGGGTTCGTCTTCGTGGATGGCACTATCTATAGATACCGATGATATTATGTAATGCTTCGTTAAGAGTAACATTGCTTATTTTGTTATACTATGTATATTTGAACAGATGGGTTTCCTTGATTAATATGTCATGTGTCTAAGTTTTTATGGAAGTCGTTTGTAGTATATCCAATCTATGTCCAAGAATCAGCATTGTCATGCGACGCGGCAATGCTGCCAGGCTTTTGGGCAGTTTTCCGGTTGACTGCGATGCGGACGGATATTTTGATGCCCTATGATTATTTTTCCTCTCTTTTTATATATACTTAAAGATTATTATTATTTTAAGACTGTTAGCTTATATATTACTAGCTGCTGCCCGCGACTTCGTCCGTGTAAAATCCTATCCTAACTAAAAGTAAGTTTGTTTGTTACCTTTTCACGCCTAAACCACTGAACCGGTCATACTGATAATTTGCATATACGTTGTCAGGAGTACAAAAACGGACATTACCTATCATCCCGAAAAAAAGTGCTGTTCCCGAGGAAAACAACAATACACGTGGCGCCATCTCTTATCATAATAACGTTATTGTTTTTTTCCTCGGGAACAGCACTTTTTTCGGGATGAAAGGTACCCTATGTTTCTGTACTTTTGACAACGTATATATGCAAATTTTCAGGATGACCGGTTCAGTGGTTTAGACGTAAAAAGGTAACAAACAAACAAACTTACTTTCGCATTTATAATATAGGATTAGGATACGATGTACATATCTTTATTAAAAAAAAAAAAACGATGTCTATGCAGTAGTAGGTTTATTATCCTAATATCCTTACTGTTCCGGATATAATGTGATAGGTTGGGAAGATGTTTGATACTGAATTATGCATCAATGGCTCAAAGGATTTAGCACGCAGATAGAATAATATCTAATGTCTTGGATTAGCACATAGGTTATGAACGAAGGATGAAGGTGGGCGGGTTCCCTAGGATGTGAGGGAAGGGGCAACAGTTAGTGGTTTTGTTAGTATTTTAAAGGTACACACGACGGCATCAAGCTATACTTACATTTCCTTTTTAGCTGATCTTGCATTGTAAAGTCTTTTCGTACAATGAGAATTCAGCTTATACTGGAAATGTATAACTTGATATGTCGTCGTGTGTACATATTTCACTTTGCTCAAGTTCTTTACTTAGCATCGTTAGTAGCATCGTATCATAGTGTGTAAAAAAATATTCAATTTAATAACACACCTTTTTTGGGCAGTCGTTTAAAAACAGTGATTTTTTGCCAATATTTTACTGATTGTTCAAATCTACCTGTTGTTGCACACTTCAGTTTTATTTTAACAAAATACTTTTTGAACGGATCAAAAGCCTTTGTTCGGTAATTTTTAAATTGATAGCAGCCACTCATCGTTATACAGGCAATTTATATTTGGCGTTTCCAATATATTTAAGTTCTGTGGGTACGTCAAAAATACAGTTTTATTTTAAAGTGCTGATATTAATCTAAACAATTATTTGGTAAATATATTACTAACGTTAGTTTTTAATTTACTTTATGCATGCTAGCGTGTATCTACGTTTCATTTGGTTTCCATATTTTATATACTAGTGACCATAATAGTTAGATTTTTGTTGATATGTCTAAAATAGCAGTGAAGTATTGTATAATGATTACTAAAAAAAAAAAAAAACAATATGTTGATTTTTGAAGAAATGTTCACCAATGGACCGTCTTTTGTAAGTTCAAGTTGGTGTTGACATAACTGTACGTTGCCTTTTGTACATAGAATTTATTTATTTACTCGTATTCTTTGTCATTCAAACAAGATTTTTTTCTTAGACCAATATTTTTTTCTGATGGGTCACGTGTTTACCAGTTACAGTCCTTTTATAGTTACTAACCGACTTCAAAAAATGAGGGTCCTTTTACCTCTGACTTTGCATCGCTGTCGAAATCACAGTGATGTTTATTCTCATTGTAATAAGGTTGCTATTGGGTTGCTGCCATTGACAAGTTTGCCAAAATGATTGTGACCTTTATTTTCGTAAAAATAAGGTTGCCGTTGGGTTACTACTATCAGAGGTAAATAACTGTGATTGGACTGTACATTTGACATTATAGGAACGTACTCACTCACGAATTTGTTTTGCAAGCATTTGTTGTGCCACGAACATTCATTCGCGAACGAAAGTTCGTTTGACGATTGAATGTTCGATCCGTAACAAAAGCTCGCGCAACGAATGTTTGCAAAGCAAATTGGCGAACCGAATCCTCGCGGTGAGTACCTACCTACTGCCCATTACTTAAACATTTTGCTCGTTTTGTAATATAATATGAAACATCCATGTATCTCCTCGCTTAGTTTCCGGCCACAAATGTGCCCAAGCCGTTCCTTCCCACGAGTATCGGTTAAGGCGACCAAGGGATTATTCCTGGGAAATGGACAACCAGTACATAGTCCTATATGTACCTTACCTGTGTATACGTGAATAATATCTAGCCCACCTGCCAAGAGTTTTAACACTCGTATTCACAAACAACACTTGTCTATGTAAAGAAGCAATACTATCGAAGTAAGGCATTTCTCCATTTAAAGGTTTGTATATGGAACACTCCATACGATAAACTTTTAAATTCATAATCATAAAGTCACGCATAATGCCGTACGCCACTCAAGTATGAATAGGTTTTGAGACCCTGTGCGTCCGCGCGCACTATGATACCTCATAGTACATAATCAGCCTATAATGTTCCCACTGCTGGGACACAGGCCTCCTCTCTGTGAGAGGGGAGTGGGCCGTAATCCACCACGCGGACCCAGCGCGGGTTGGTAGATGTCACATGTCTTCGGATTTTTGGTTCTAGGACATGCCGGTTTCCTCGCGATGTTTTCCTTCACCGTTTTGAGAGCAGTGGTGATGAAATAATTTACACAAAGTAAAGCGCCTGTCTGGGTTCGAACCTACGACCTACAACTCGTAAATCGCGGCCTTTACCACTGGGCCACCACTGCTTCTTACCTCATAGTAATGTTTGTGAATACGGGTGTAAAACTAAACGATCGAAGGTTGAAGTTTAGGTGGTTATGCAATCAAGATTTTTAAGATTGTTTAAAATTAATCGCGCACGTAAATAATAATACTTTATTCTTTTAAGTATATTTTGAGCTTAGGTGAGATCGTTCTTAGAACAGTATAATAACATAGCACATCTAGCTACTACAATCAGTCAAATTTCTTTAATAGATTTTCAACTTTATCTCTAAAATATAAAAAGTTTATTGGGAAAATTTTACAGTTTCGGGTAGCTTGATGTGCTGCGTCTTTACTCTGTAGTCTGTACCCACACGTTATTCTTGCCGTGAAAAACTACGGTGGCACGGTCATCAGGGTTGTATGGATCACTATGGAAGCTTGTTGACGGACATGTTTTTAGGGTTCCGTAGTCAACTAGGCACCCTTATAGTTTCGCCATGTCTGTCTGTCCGTCCGTCTGTCCGTCCGTCCGTCTGTCCGTCCTCGCTTAATCTCTGTGGCCGTTAGCACTAGAAAGCTGAAATTTGGTACCAATATGTATATCAATCACGCCGACAATGTGGTAAAATAAAAATTGGAAAAAATGTTTTAGTAGGTAGGTATATCTAAAGTGGGAAGTGATTTTTTTTTTAATTTCAACCCTAACGTGTGATATATTGTTGGAAAGGTATTTAAAAATGAATAGGGGTTTACTAGAATCATTTTTTGATAATGTCAATAATTTCGGAAATAATCGCTCCTAAAGTAAAAAACAATGTGTCCCCCTCTAACTTTTGAACCACAAGTTTAGAAAATATGAAAAAGTCTGAAAAGTAGAACTTTATAAGGACTTTCTAGGCAAATCATTTTGAACTTAATGGAAACAACAGTTTTTGTACAAAAAAGACAAAAATTGTACAAAATAATTTCTGGACTAAGTTTGTAGTATAATCGTATATGCAAGCATTTTTTTTAATTTCGTTTACATATTTTATTATCCTGAACGTATCTTTTTTTAAACAAAAAAAGTATTATTAAAATCGGTTAGTTCATAAGTGGGAACTCTTATTGTGACGGACGGGAAACTACGGAACCCCACACTGAGCGTGGCCCGACACGCTCTTGGCCGGTTTTTTCTACGTACCGTAAAGAAACCGTGCCATATAGAAAGGGCCTAAGTGTTAAAATGTCTTAAAAGTATGTGTGTCCGGAAAACAAATGACAGGCGCATTGACTTCGGTACTTCGTCGAAGTTATTGCAAAAAACCTTAATTATAATGATCTTTTTATAAAACCTACGACTCTCTATCGACTTTTACCGTCTACGTGCAGTCGTACAGCTTATAATTGGCAGGTCAGTGCTGTTCAGGCATTTTAAAAGGTTGTTGCGCAAGTTCTGAAAATTGGCTCCTCTGAAATAACTATTTTACTAAAATGGCTCTCGAAATTAAAAGCTTACGAGGAAGTTTACAAGCTAGTGGAGCTTCATACCTACTTTGAAACAAATTGATAGCAGAAGAGCTGTTCAAAATATAATTTTAGACTACTTACTAAAAATGAAAGGTTTTATTTTATTTAAATTTCATGTACAAAAGTGGTACTCAGGTGACTTTTTAACTACCTGCATAAATAATAATTCTTTCAGGTTAATAATTTAAAGGAAAAAATGCAGATGACTAATCAAGCCAAAAAAAAAATCCAGATGATTAACAAAAGCAAAGTTCATACCATTGGTTGCCCAGGCAATAAAAAAAAAAAACAAAAGAACTTTTTGTTTTAAAAACTTCTTAGAAAATATTATATAATTTGTCTAAAAAATAGTTCTATAAACATTTTTCACTAAATTGCTTTCACGAGTGAACTCAACATTTCTTTGATGTTTATGAGGTATTGCCCATAGAACAACATCAAAGAAATAATACAATATCAAGCTTTCATGAAATACTATCGATTCAAAAATAATCCCATGCACACACAGTACCATAAAGGACTAAAGAATGTTTGCACGTTGTATGCGCTAGTGTGTCCAAGTTTTATGATAGTATACTGGAGCCCTGCCTACACAGCGGTCTCACATAAGCTCATATTGACATATTAAACTGGTGTATGCTTCGTTCAAGCAATGGGCGGTAGCGTGTAGCTATTTTACTTTAAAGTGTACCCTACGCAACACATAATGTCACGCCTGTATCCCTCGAAGGGGTATCGTATTACCCAGTAACTGGGTTGTGGAGGTCAGATAGGCAGTCGCTCCATGTAAAATACTGGTATTCAGCTGCATCCGGTTAGACTGGAAGCCGACCCCAACATAGTTGGGAAAAGGTTAGGCAGATGATGATCCCACGAAGGAGAAGGTATAGAACACCCTCATTTCGCCATGTTTTAGTCCTTTGTAATTCTTAAGGGCGAGCATATTGAACCATCGTATTTAAATTCTTATTCAGTTGTATTTTAGATTAGTTGTAGATGTTTATATATCTACATATTTTTTAAATGAAAATAAATATTTTGAGGCTCTATAGTATTTTTACCGAGATATCCCGGGAAACAATACAAAACATCCCTTTTACCATAGAATGCGAATAAAACCGCATTCAATAGTATTAATATTGTAAAGCCACAGACACTGTGACGTGTTGTGTCTTGACTCGGGATACACCAATCAAACGAATGTGTTCAGGACTACGTCAAATCACAACGAGTTTTGATTGGCTAACACTGCATCAGACGGCATCACGACACCACACAACACAGTAATATGAATCCGGCTTAACATTCGATAATTTATTATGTTCCCACTAAAAAAAACAAAAGATAAACGTGATTTTCGAACCCAGAGCTCGTGTTTACTCATTCTTTTGTAATCACATAAGATTGTCAGTTTTCGCATGAATTATAAAGCGAGGTATATCGGAAAAAGCTGGATCGTTTAGATATTCATGAACAACAGATGCTGTTGTGCGTGAATCGCTTTACATCTTATTGTTGGTTGTCCTTATGTTCTCTACAATGGAAGCTTTCGTGGTTGTTTTGATTACAGATGTTCTGTTTATTTAAGAGAGAAATGTTGGTTGTTTTTGTAAGTTGAAATCTATCCTCAAGATCTTCATTTAAGGTTATGTATACAAATTAAAGTATTTACATAAAATAACATCACACTTAATTTACTCGAAAGGGTTAGGCAGAGGTGTACCTATAGTTCCACAGTTCCAGTACCAACACCCACGTTTCACCAGTTTATTTTGTTGCCAAAGCATTGAATTTGAATTGAAAATAAGTGTTGAGAAAATGGGTTAAATTGACTAAAGTCAAAAAAAGAAGGAAAAAATTTTCACAGACACGAACATCTGAATAAAAAAACCGGCCAAGAGCGTGTCGGGCCACGCTCAGTGTAGGGTTCCGTAGTTTCCCGTCCGTCACAATAAGTGTTCCCACGTACAATTCGATAATACCCGACCCAATGTAATAAGTACCTACAGCGCCATCTCTCGGGGAATTGGGTTACTAATTAATACATAGACTTGCCAGAAGTTTTCGGTGGTAATTTTGGATTGCGAGAACCGATTTTAATAATTCTTTTTTTGTTTGAAAAAAGATACGTCCAGGATAATAAAATATGTAAACGAAGTTAAAAAAAAAATGCTTGCATATACGATTATACTACGAATTTAGTCCAGAAATGATTTTGTACAACTTTTTGTCTTTTTTGTACAAAAACTGTTGTTTCTATCAAGTTCAAAATAATTTTCCTAGAAAGTCCTTATAAAGTTCTACTTTTCAGATTTTTTTCATATTTTCTAAAGTTATGGTTCAAAAGTTAGAGGGGGGGGGGGACACATTGTTTTTATTTTTGGAGCGATTATTTCCGAAATTATTGACATTATCAAAAAATGATTCTAGTAAACCCCTATTTATTTTTAAATACCTTTCCAACAATATATCACACGTTAGGGTTGAACTTAAAAAAAAAAATCACTTCCAACTTTACATATAGGGGGGCTACCCTAATAAAACATTTTTTTCCAATTTTTATTTTACCACTTTGTCGGCGTGATTGATATACATATTGGTACCAAATTTCAGCTTTCTAGTGCTAACGGTCACAGAGATTAAGCGAGGACGGACAGACGGACGGACGGACGGACAGACAGACATGGCGAAACTATAAGGGTTCCTAGTTGACTACGGAACCCTAAAAAGATAGTACCTTAGTTGATTCTAAAGATTACACCTAAATAAACAAAAAAAAAAGTAAAAAACAAAGACAATACCTAATGGATTAATAACTCTTGAAATGATAATGTAAACATTAACTCATGATATGCCATTAATCGATATACTTTACATAAATACATACTCAATGTGCCAATGTCACGTACATACTTATTCCATGCGTATGTATAATGATAAAAACCAGAGATTACAAACCTTCTGCCGCTTCAAAACGAGCATTCCAATTTTAACGTTCGAAAATACTTGCAAGTCACAGTAAGTACCAACTCTCCGAGTGTTGCCAAAAACGTTTTTTTGTTAACATTAGAAGGGGCGTTATTATGTCAATTTGCTACTTCTTGCCGTAGCAACTTCGAATTCGTTGCGCGAGGAACTTTAATAATTAAGTTATTCGAAATGACCTTAAGAAGTCGCATGGCTAATCTGATTTTCAAACTCAATCTCTGTACAGACGGGAATCTTAAAGTTGGCGGCTTTTTCCATAATTTTGTAAAGATTTTTAGCATGTCATATTTTGAAGAGAGCTGGGAACATGCGCCTGACGCTCCTTGTATTTAGTACAATAGCCTTTGTTGTCCTTTTTTGGGTTCCGTACCTAAAGGATGCCAACTTCTACTAAGGCTCCATCCGTTTGTCCGTCTGTCACAGGCTGTGTCTTTTGAAACGTAATAGGCACTCGAAATTTTCACAGAGTGTGTACCACTAAGGCGGCTATAAAAATAAAAAATAATTAAAAATGAAAGGGGTAATACCCATACAAGAAACGTGTTTAAAATAATATTTTATGTAGTGTTTATACAGTGGCACGGAAGGAACCCTTCGTGTGAGAGTCCGACTCGCACTTGGCCAGTTTTTTTATTAATTATTGACCAAACTGTGTAATAAGGTCTTCTAACTTCTAACTACACAATTTTTCCTCTATAAAACAATTGATTCTGAATAATAATTCCTGTTCCTTGCAATCCCATTTCACAAGGTAGTGTAAAATTGATTGAATCCATTTTGAATTCTAAGACAGTAGTAAGATTTCCCCAGAGAGCGACGCACACTTCATTTTCAATAACTGTAAGTCGAACGTGACTTCGTTGACAGATATTGAGGGTACAAAATGATGCGAGAATATATTCACATATCTTATAGGATCTTTGGTGGATATAAGTTTGAATTTAGGATAAGTAGAGTACACTCACTAGCATAAAACATTACCCTTAGGGCTGTTTATTCAATCATCTGATAACTTTATTCGAAGAATAATTTTGAAATTTTGACAGTTATTTCATACAAAAACCATCAAATGTCAATTTTATTCTTGAATAAAAGTTATCCAACTCGATGTCAAGACCCGATTATCTACAATATGCCTACAGCGTATTCTATCCTATTTCGGCCACATAATGCGAAGGGGAGATAGCAGCCTTGAAAAGCTGGTTATTGTTGGCAATACCGAAGGAAAGATAGCACGAGGCCGGTCGCCAACACGATGGTCCGACCAAGTAAAAGAAGCTACGTCCTCAAGCAATTTTCAGCAGGTGGTGATGGCAACTTTGGACCGGAGTTGATGGAGCAGATTGTCCGTTTGAAAGGATCCAGTGACGAAGAAGTGAAGAAGAAGAAAAGTTATCTGGCGATGGAAAAATCAGCACTTATACAATATTCTAAAGTAATTTTCTCCTGAAGGAGGAAAGGATTGTAAGGAATTTTCGAACCAACTTAATTCTGATCTTGAGACACTCATAAAAGTTAATTGATAGTTAACCTATACTCGGCATTGAAATCAATATGAAGAACGCTCTTAACACCAATAAAACTGTATTTTTCTTGTTTTCCAACAACAAAAATAAAACAAAGAAAGATCCACGAATGACAGCCGGGACCAACGGCTTAACGTGCTTTCCGAGGCACGAAGGGGTCTCGGTATGTAAAGATGGTCACCCATCCACGGACCAACCTGCTTGATTGACCCGTGCGGCTGTTATTACTTAGCCACAAGCCCCTCAATAGATATATAGTAGATAGAAGTTATAGAACGTATAATAGATCTTATATACTTTTAATAATAACGATATATTTTGTTATTGACGATGGTAATTGGTTTAAGAGGCGGAAGCGGGCTATTCCTCATTCACTTATTAAAGCAATTTGTAAAGTAGTTTCGTTTTGCGATACTGACGGATAAGAAAGGGCTAAGAGATCATTGTCGAGTACCAAAAATAACTTAGAAACTACTTACTTACTCAGAAAATTTATAGAAAATGTATTGTTTACTATCGATGCTAGATATAAAGATAAAGGCTTATCCTTTGTAAGCTTTATTTAATTAGTGGTTTAAGCGATGTTCTACCATTTTATACCTTTCAAGCCGTGTATACCCGACGAGATTTCTCATTGGCAATAATAAAGAACTTACATACAAACTTTCATTTCCTATTAAAAATCCTTTCTAAAATAAGGAGCTTTTGTGCAAAATTTGATGCTCTCAAAACGGTGAAGGAAAACATCGTGAGGAAACAGGCATGCCCTATTACCAAAAATTCGAAGACATGTGACATCACTGGGCCCGCGTGGTGGATTACGGCCCACTCTCTCTTACACAGAGGAGGCTTGTGTCCCAGCAGTGGGAACAATATAGGCTGATTATGTATGTATGTCGTTTAGGCTGTGCGTTGACTGTTAGTGAGTGAATGGATTTCAGATTTTTATTTTATTAAATAGATTCACTAAACTTAAAAATAAATTATTTTAGCCCTTTTATGAGTTTTCTTTTTAAGTTCTTGTACTCATTAAATACCACAAACAGCTCATGCCTTGTACCATATTCAAAGACAGGTGAACCACCTCGGGGGAACTATGTCAAGATGAACCATTTTTTAATCGTGTCGTCACAAGTGTGAAGCGGGGCACTTGAACGGGTTCCGCCCCTAAAGACTGAATTAAGACTCTGTGTTAAGACGATAATTTGGACACTTGGTTACTTGTAGAATAGTACAGTAAACAACACGTTCAAGTTAAAAATTTGAACTGTCACTGTCAAAGTTTTAGTCGGTTAAATCCGCCGTCATTGCTATAACAGCAATGACGGCGGATTTAATCGACTTCTTAAAAAGAAGGAGGTCCCCAAATCGTCTGTAGCTATACAGGTGAATTTTTCAAGTGCTTTTTCTAAAACTGCATCATTGGATTTTTTAAAAATCAATATTTCTGGCCAGGAATCGAACCTGTTGATTTAAAAAAAGAAAAACACACACTGTATTATTACACCATTCGATAGTGTCGCTAATAAGGATCGAATTCTGGGAAGTAATGACATATGGCAAACTAACGGAAAGACCAATGTACCCTGTACTCTGGCGTTAATATAGCATATCGAGTTTTACAGTCCGTTTAAAGTTATTTTACCTCTGACAGAAGCAACCCAACTGCAAACTTATCAGAATAAGACTAAAGATCGCTGTGATTTTGACTCACCTGTCAGTGGCAGCAACCCAACAGGAATCTAACAAAAATGAGAATAAAGGTCACTGTGACGTTGACAGTGATGCAAAATCAGAGGTAAAATATCCATGAAAAGATTGTAGATGCTGTGACGTAAGTTTATATCTGCGAGACACAAAGACGACACTCTACAATGCCGAACTTTTTCTTAAACTTGGACTAATTTTTTATGAAACAGTCTTGTTTAATGAATCTTTGATAGGAGATTGCAGGCTCAATATCGAAACTATGAAAAAGTTGTGACCACCACCGCCAAGACACCGATTTATACAAAAATCTGATGAAAAATAAAAATAAAACTGTTGTCCGCCATTTTAAACAATTACTAAACCTATTGAACAGGACCAAACCTAAGGAATATTACGTAAAGGAAAATCTAACCAATCTATTTTCTCCTTCAGCGGTAAGAAACGGCTGCACTAATTGAGTGCACGACCTTTAACTGAAACGTGACAATAGGCCGGAAAATCGCAGACTCGTATCTATACGTATTTTCCATCTCTGTACAAAAATGTCTACTTTTACAAATACTTATGTCGCATGTCTAACGTAACCATGGCAATCTGTCTCTCGAATATCGGAGGTATTGGTAACGGACCGTCAGATCCCTGAAAATATTAAGTAATATTATTGGTTTTACCTCTTACCTTTCCAGAATGGTTTCTAGGGAGGATACGGAATTAGGTTGCTGAGGGAGGCCAGAAAAAATGTTGCCAGGTGCAGAATAAAGCTGTGTTATTATCACTAGGCAATCTAGATGTGACGTCATAATTATATGATAAAAAACGTTGCACAACAGCTCGCAACATTGAAATATAATTTGGAAGATTCTTGGTTTTAGATTGTTTGTTTTTTCATTACGATAAATATTTTGGTTATCATTTGTTGCTATCAAAAACTGAGTTGGAGTCTCATTTTCTACGAAATGTATGGGAAAAGTTTTTTTGCGATTTCTGACTTTTCTATTACACAAACCTCAGTTCGTCTCACAAAGTTTTTGTATCCTTATCAGAAACAGGTTTGATTGGCATCAAAAAAAGTTTTTTATGTAAATTGCCAATTTTCTTGCGGACTGTTTTTTTTTTCAAAATCTGTGAATGCAGACTGTGAATTGAAGCTAAAACGGTTATGGTATCTACCCTTATTGCTCCGTCTCAAAAATCCACTCGACGAACTCGAATACAAAAGTATTGAAACATCCGCTCCGAATGTCACCAAAATGGCGCTATTAACCTACAAATTCAAGGCGTATGACGCCAGGCGTATAATGAGGTGTACGCCTTCCTCTAAGTTTTTCTTCACAAAGGATTATTTTTCTTTAAACATTTCCGGGTACAGCACGATTGTATGAGCTGTCTACTGTCTGTTGGCTATCTAGTCTGTGGTACATCGTGTTAGGTTTTGTTATGTTATTTAGATTATTTGACGCAATTTGTTGTAATTCACAATTTTTAAATTAATTTATTTTTGTATTCGATTATTTGTAATCGACTTATCTGACAACACCAAAACGATTCAATTGGTGTGATTCTCTTTGGAAAGGTTGTCAAAAAAAAAAGATAAAACAATGGCGGAAGAACTTTGCTTTTGGGAGATTGGTCTGTGGTTGCGTCGATGTTGGACGCACAACAATTGTTCTTTTACATTGCTGGTCTCCATCTGCATATAAGTTATCATAGTTGTCATATTGTAAAAGTAAAACAATGAATACTTATACTGAAGTGAGACAGTTTTATTACAATCGTCTGATTGGAGTAGAACACTGGTGTACAAATGTTATGTCGATAGTAATACCGTAATAGGTAGTTTAGGTGAAATGGTGCGCATTGAATTATATTGCAAGTACGGGCGAGAGAGAGAATCAATAACAATAACTTCATTCTACAGGTGCTACTCTGAGGAATTATGTACTTGATTCTGTATAACACATACGTAACATAACGCCTTGTTACTCCGAAGAGTTGGCAGGTGTACCCAAACATTTATTACCAGTACACATTTATTTATTTATTACTAGCTATGCCCCCTGGTTTCGCCCGCGTAAGTGTCGATCTCGTGGAAATATCGGGATAAAAAGTAGCCTATATGTTAATCCAGGGTGTCAGCTACCTCCATACAAAATTTTATAAAAATTGGTCCAGCCAATAACGAACGGGTGAAGAAGTAACAAACATATAAACACACACTCACAAACTTTCGCCTTTATAATATTAGTGCGATATATATATAGTGTGATGTGATTCACAAAATCCAAAGCTCTTTGACATTTTATCTTAAAATATATAAGCTAGTCTTACAGCCAATTACGGATTTACAATTTAATAGCTATACAATACATGCAGAAGAAACAAATACAGAATGAAGTGAACTGTTAGCACCATCTGAGCATTGCTAAGTGTACAGTGTCAGGCGCGTATGTGTTCCACGCGCGCTTCAAAGAGATGTCAGCGCCAAGGAAGGGGCCCGTTAGGGCCGAAGCCTGCCGGGTCAGCAGGATTATCCGAAAGAGTTACCGCTACCCCGGAACATAAAGGGCTAAGGAAGGAACACGGGTGGGTTTTAGTCAGTAAGAGACTGACACTCCTTCCGCTCCACCCAGAGCGAGAGGAGTCATTTGATGATTTCCCAAACTAAAAAAAAAACCATTGCGAAGTGTACAGTGTGGGTGAGTGTGTAGGAATGTTAGCCAGTCATGTTTAAGTCTCATGTAATAGGAGACCATCACCTGGACATGGATCAAAACCCCGGTCTGCTATTGAGAAATTCTTATGGAAAAGCCCAAATAACACTTTGATTGACCTAGGAATCGAACCCAGGACCTCATGCTCAGCAGGTACTGCTTGCGACCACTAGACGAACGAGGAAGTTCTTTAAAAAAAATTTAGAACATTTTAAAAGTGTAACGGTGGAGTTTCTTGTCCATTCTTCTTCATACAAAAGCTACCTTTTGGAAGGAGCGTCTAGAATCAATTATTATTATTAATACATATTTTATTGTAAACTAGCTGACCTGGCGAGCTTCGTACCGTCTTAGATGTATGAGAAAATTAATTATCTTTTGTCGTTAATATTTCCCAGGTTCTGCTATTCGAGGCGGAGACAAATCCAACAAATCAAAGATCAAAAAATCTGTCCATAAAATTCTTGAGTTACAAATGGTGTAACTAACCCGACTTTGTTTTATTTATATAGAAGATACATTTTGACGATCAAAAGTGCCCTTTGTAAATGCGTTGAATTTAAAGTTTCTTGAAGAATGATTATACTTATAACCGAAAACGTGTACCTATGTTTGAAATTCAAAATCGAAACAAACGTATATAGGTCATACAAACACTTACTTTTTTATGTATTCAGTTCGACAGTAATTACGGGTTCTTATGAGTCGGTTTTAAAGCTTTCAACGCCTGAAAATCCGCTTGTAAACTTATACAACAAATTGTTTGCAATAAAATTAAATGAGCATTTATAATAACTTCGACCTTTACCGGAGAGTCGTGAGTGTTACCTACGCTGTAGAATTTACTGAGGTAAGGTAAATAGAGTAGCTACAGAGTACAGCCATTAAAGACGTGGGTGTAAGCAGTTTGTGATTGTCATGATTTCTTTTACACCTACACTGCTGTTTGGAAAAACTCCGTGAAGGAAAGATAAAACGGTGTTCTTTTTTTGTTTTAAGAAGAGGAAGAGGGTGTGATTAGAGCTCGAATTTCAGTAGGCGTAGCGGAAGTATATTTTTAGTACTATGGAACCGCACTATAATTGCGTACAATCTAAATAATTTTGAAGGATATTGCTAATCCATTGCTTCATTTGTTCGAAAAATTTGTCTGTTCAACTATGTAAATAACGTAATGAATGTAGTTGAGCTGTCAAAATGAAAGCCATTGCTATTGATAGTGCGTTATGCAATTACCCCGCAGTTATATTTCTTCCAAAACATTTTTACTGCTGTACTTACATATTCCTTTACATTTACTATAAGGTACTAGGTCCACTTAGATCTAGGGACCCACTGATAATTATTTTCTAAACCTAAATCAAATCTTTGTTAGGATTATTTGTAGGTAATCGATAAGACTTTACCTGCAGAATATCAGCAAATGATAACATGTCACGATGTCATTTATGTTCCATAAAAGTAAAGAATGTTTCATTCTATATTTTTGAGAGCATTCTTCCCAAAAAATGTTGATATTAGCTTGTTCTCAAAAACCGTTTTTCCTACAAAAATGGGTACTGTTACAGCTGCCGTTCTATGCTCATATGAAATTGAGAGGCATTTGTGCCGAATCGAAAGCCAAGCCAGTGGAAATAGACCTAATAATTTACATACTGGGTTTCCATCTCTAGAAATGGAATTTCGCTGGGGAAATACCCAAATATAAACATGGATACTCGTGGTATCTAAACATTCCTGCAATCATAAAAATATCATAAATATCACCAAGCTAAATGTATTGAAGCATTAAGCTTTTGACGGCGCGTTTAGCGTAATGGCTGAGAAATTGACTGCTGCGGTTTGCGTATACCCAGCAAACTTATTGTCAGTCACCGACTGTGAGCGTGCCTTACGCAGTTTACTATAATCCATACATATTCTGCTTTTCGTTCACACCAAACAGACATTACCTACGTTATTGTGAGTTATTAGTAAGCTTGCTGACAGTCGGCGGCTGATATTGCGTTTGGTGCGAATGAGTCGTTGGTTCGATTCCCATACGGAACAAACATTTGTTAATTTACAGATAGTTGTCCCGAGTCTGTCTGTTTGCATAATCAGCCTATAATGTTCCTACTGCTGGGACAGAGTCTCGGAGAGAGGTAGCGGACCATAATCCACCACGCGGGTCCTGTGCGGGTTGGTAGATGTCACATATCTTCGATTTTTGGTTCTAGGACATGCCGGTTTCCTCACGATGTCTTCCTTAACCGTTTTGAGATCTGGCTGTTTGTATTTATTTACATATGCTGTCACTACACAAGAAAAATTTCCAATAACTTTTTCCTCACACAAACAAAGTATTTATACCTATGTAAGTGGGTAATCATGTCAATGTTGGTAATGATGTACACGCGTGCTTGGGGGAGGCCTATGTCCAGCAGTGGACGTCTTTCGGCTGAAATGATGATGATGATAAAGTAGGTAATACAGCACAGTTTTGTACTAAAAATAGCCTTCATACCAGCACTATTGTGATGTCCACGAAACAACTCAATAAAGGTCCATAACGACGTATTCCAGAGGGATATTACCATAATCACCAATCTTTATAGCGGAGCGAAGTATGTTTGTAGAACACAGGTGATGCTCATCCTATAGATAAATTTTCTGTCTGGATACTATTTCCGCTGGAAATTGTTTGACGTTGCGTAGAGGGAATCTTGTCATCTTTATGAAACGCTTCGCATTCGATGTTTGTCAAGATTTGTAAATAAATCCTTGAACTAACTTATTCGGCTTATTAGACGATTTGCACGAATTTACTCGCCCGTAACAGGCGAATCGTCACTTTTGAATAATATAATATCATTTTTTGCATAGACAACGTGCACGAAGTTATTTTATTTGTGGGCGAGTTGAAAATTCCAGAAAATTATGTATTAGGCAATTGGCACATTTTGAATGTTATGCAAAAACAGAAGAAAAAAGTACACGTTTTATAATAATTATTTTTATTACTTTATCTATATATATAAAAATGAAACCCGTTTTCCGTTGTCACGACATAACATGAAAACGGCTGGACCGATTTCGATGAAATTTGGTATAGAGATAGTTTGAGTCCCGGGAAAGGACATAGGATAGTTTTTATCCCGATATTCCCACGGGATCGACATTTACGCGGGTGAAACCGCGGGGCGCAGCTAGTTGCATATAATTCTAAATGTGTCAATTTTGTGCGTATCGACTAATATGCCACGTATTTATGGCATAGAATGAAGTTGTTTTGAAATTGGACAGCTGTGTTTATTGGGCCAGTTTCGCCAAGGCCAGCCAGGGAAGGGAAATAAAAGACGTATTTATATTAAAATTTGCCTATTCATTTCTAGAGCATAAGTTTCTAGAACTTATGCTCCTCATTATGTTTTATTTTATGTAAAAAAAAATGCCATGGGATTCTATTCCGTTCACCTTTTATATATACCCTGTTTTAGCCCAGACGGCATAAAAAGTCAGGCCGTATAAATAAAAAATGAATCGCAGCTGCCATCTTGGATTTTCATTTTGACCTCACTATTGGCTTCAGCACCCTCGAAAACCATGAAAACTATCTCTCTCACCTTGTCTCTTTCTATTATAATAATACAAGTGCGTGCTTCTTTCCTGACGGGGGTTTCCCGACCGCACACGTTGTTTTTGTTATTTAACCACTTTCACACTGTAAATTATAAACCCTAATCATTTCTATCATCACTGAAAGTGCAAATATGAAATGTACAGCAAGATACTTTGTGTAAAAAAGAGCCGTTGACTCACAGCTTCGCATTCAAAGCTTTCTTTACTTCTTTGTGTTGGTACGTTTCATTGCAAAGCCAAGTAGGTCAGTGACACATCAGTTCTGATTCTGATACACAATGTTGGTAAATAGGTTATGATACTTTTAGATAGATAGATAGAATATTCTATATTATGTACACCATAAAATTTACAGATATAAATGTAGACATTTTATAAGGGGTGGCACTAAATGTGAACTTTTCAAGACAACTCTGGATGGATTAAGGCAGAAGGAGCGACAATACTGAAGGTAGTCTGTGGTGTACCGTTTACATATAAACAATAAATACATACATGATACCTAAAACATTATTATACTTATTTATAGAAATAAACAATAATAATCATGAAACGAGTGCATAGAACAAGGAAAATGGTGTTTAAGGGGAGAGAACAAAGAAAGTTTATTACAATGTTTTGGTAGCATTCGATGGCAGTTTATTTGTTTGTTTTGTACCATTTAAAATTTGGAGTCCACGAATAAAAATGTGTTTAGGTAAATAAATAGTTTTGTTGGCTTGAGAATTTATCAGAATTGACAACATTTCAAACCTGACACGACCTTAAAAAAAAAATACTATTTCTTTATTTTCGTATCCTGAGTTCAAATATATTTTTATTTTATTTTTTTATTTCTAAATTTCTGAGAAAAAGAATAAAAATCAAAAAACATGTGATGACGTCACATAAACGGCGGAATGAGGTAGTTACCTTTGCGCATTCCAATGTCTTTGATTGAAAACATTATATCAAACAAGACATGTCAATGTCACCTAAGAAGTGTAATTAGAAAACAACTAAAAAACTGAATTGAATTCAACAATATTATTTTTTTCCTATCAACTCGACACGCTGCTTACTGTTAATATTATCAATGTTTGATTGATATTTCGCCAATAAAATGGATCCCAATGAAAAATATACGCCAATGACGGAACCAAAACAACGACTGAGACAAGTGACACCTAACAGTTTTTTTGACGGGTCACAATAAAGCAAAGGTAATATCGCCATTCTACCGTCATCTGGCACTTACGTCTTTTTAGAATACACCGAATTTCAAAGTTAAAATTATGAATGAAAAGTACATAATTTCGAAAAACGAAAAAATATGGGTGCCCTAGATTTGAATTTACTTTTATATAACGTAATAATACATGCAGGTTAAAAATATGAAATGTTGTCAATTGTGTGGTATATTTAAGGGTGTAGTACAGACCATCAAACCGAACTTTTGGTCCCATGAAGATAGGAGATCGTAGTCGCGATAAAATAATCAGCTGGTCATACACGCACGCCGGTTGCGAGTTTATTACGCACCTGACCTAGACTCATCATCATCATCTGCCTAGCCTTTTCCCAACTATGTTGGGGTCGGCTTCCAGTCTAAATGGATGCAGCTGAGTACCATCGCTCCATGTTTAGCGCGGAGGGTTTCATATTACCCAGTAACTACGTTGTGGACAACCCAGTAACTGTGTTGTGGACAACCCAGTTACTGGGCAATCGAAACCCCTTGGTAAGACTGGTTTTCAGACTATGGCAGACTATTTGATTCATAGACTGTTATATAGATCTCGATTCGTTTTCTTAAAACAATGAGTCGATTTGATTCATCCTTTCCTTTTTGATTTATTAATATTATTATTTCTATAAATTCTGTGCCGTAGCTTCGTTCTTAGATACTAATCACACAAGCACAAACAACTAGACCTACAAAAATCGTTAAGTTGTCTTGAGCTGATATCGAACCAGCTGGAATAACTAAGCAACTCTGCCAACTGTACAGACGCCAGCACATCAAGTTACTACAATCTGTCAAATTTCTTTAATAGATTTTCAACTTTATCGCTAACGCACAAGGTTCAAAGTTTATTGGATAGCTTGATATGCTGGCGTCTGTGCAAGTTTGGGTATATGTTCAGCTTTTTGAATGTGCATTGTGCGTCACTCAATCACGTTATTAATGACCGAATTAACAGCATTTTGGCGCGGAATACTAAGCTAACGCTCTAGGTTGCCGAACCATAAATTCAGCCAGTATTACAGTTCTTAGCAGTTGGGAGGGGCTTGTGGCTAAGTAACATCAGCCGCACGGGTCGATCGATCAGGTTAAGCTACGCTTGCCGCGGTTGTTCCGTGGATGGGTGACCATCTTTACATACCAAGACCCCTCCGTGCCTCGGAAAGCACTTTAAGCCGTTGGTCCCGGCTGTTATTCGTGGATCTTTGACAGTCGTTACGGGTCGTCAGAAGCCCGAAAATCTGACAATCAGTATTACCAAGCAGTAACTGGGTTGTGGAGGTCAGATAGGCAGTCGCTCCATGTAAAATACTGGTATTCAGCTGCATCCGGTTAGACTGGAAGCCGACCCCAACATAGTTGGGAAAAGGCTAGGCAGATGATTATAGTTCTTAGCAATTAGCAACCTTTCTAAAGCGATAGAAATTGAGCTCCCGACCTCTTTCATGATCGCTAGTCCGTCTTAGGACTATTGTCCCTTTGACATAAAGCGTCTTTGATGGGAAAGTGTCCGCAGTTGAAATGTTTTCTTTTCTATGATTTCTTTTTGAATAGTTTATAATAGTCAAATGATATTTTAAACGATGGTATACAATGTGTAACTGAATTAATGCACATTACGAAAGTAGTTTGTTCTGAATCGTTTACTGAATCGCTTTCTATCATGTGTATCTATAATATAGGTAAAAAATTACCTAGGTATATTAAACATGACAGAAAGCGATTTATTCCAAAAATAATTCGAACTACGTAAATTACTGCCACACTTTCACTGTACAGTCAAAACCATAGAAATGTAGGTATCTATGGTCAAAACAAACCAAAATGGACGAAGTATTACGCTAGACATATACGTGTGCGACTGTGTGCGTGCATAGATTTGTATTGTGACCACAATTTTCTCCCACAATCAGTATGACTAATTTAATAAATGAACAACGTTTTATACATAATAATATAAAAATTGATTCTAATTGGGGTGTTTGGTTTTGTGCGTTAATTGCGGGATATGTTGTACAGGTCATATGGTAAATTTCAATAAGTCATGTCGTTATAGGGGCAGCTAATTTTACTGTTTTTTTTTGTTTGATTTTTTTTTAATTTGATTTATAAGATAAATACAATCAAATTCTGAAAAATAATTAATTAATGAATGTGACAAAGTGAGATGGGTAGATGTTTGAGCACGTACATTTTTTATAAGACCTTACTGTATATAGGTACCTACCTATTGCTTAAATCACACTAATAAATGATTTGATTTCAATTTTGATCATTTGTTCTGTGTCTGGGTGTAATTTATCTATAACATGTATGTATTTAAAAATATATAAGTATGTTTTTCAGTTGTCTATTACCCATAACACAAGCTCTGCTTAGCTTGGGACTAGATGGCGTTGTGTGATAGTTGTGGAATATTATTATTATTATTATTATTTGACAATCAAATGAAACAATTCGCGGCTATCTATTTATCAATACGAGAACATTGAAAGTAACTAAAGCCGATATCCATAACTTATAGACCGTTATTGGTTAAAATTAAGACTCTTGTATCTTTACCAATAATGAATCAAAGACCTCATAGCTTTGCATAATAGGCTCTCCCATATGGAAGTAGTTATCACAGGTAAAATTAGCTTACGAATCTATTTATATGCTCAGTTTGGCAATAAAAATGCATTGGTAGCAAAAAGACTCGTGTTTGTTTATAGGAACGGAGCATAAGACAACAGGGTCGGAAAGATTTTTGAAAAAGCCTAAGTAAAAAGTCGTAATTCGAGGTTTGGCTCTCGCCTATTTCTTCCTCCAATATTGCACCAATTTAAAATATATTTTATAAACTTAATAAGAAATATATACCTACCGTGTCCCTATGTTTTTCTTTTTTCATTAATAGTTGTCAAATTTGTACACTAGGCCTCTGTTGACAACGGTTTGAATCGGCATTTTTTGTGGGTTCTATAGTGCTTATAAAAATAATGTATCATCGAAAAGGAAAACATAGGGACATACAAGTAGTTAATATTTATTAGTCATTAACCAGAAAGAAAACAGTCGAGAGCGTTTCTATGGAGAACAGACCACCCGCATTTCCTCTTAAAACATCTGTATGTTACATTTGTTTCCTTTCATAAATCCCAGCAGTGACTGTAACAATTCAGTTAGGTAGTTTAGCAACTGTGCCCTGGAGGCAGCGACTGCCGTTGTGTGTAAGCGTTCAAAATCACAGTTATGTCCAAACTAATTTTCCTGTGTGAACTCGTGCAGAAGTAACACTCGACGTAATGCTATGATTTCTACTCATCAAGTTACTAGCGAACATTCGAAAGTAATCCGTGACTTATGGATGGAATTTGGAGTTTTTGGTTGATATAATATGAGCTTAATGAGCTTATTAATGGAGTTGTAGTTGATTAGTTTAGTCTGAATGTTGCTATAATTATCATGTCAATTAGGTAGTTGTTATTTCCTTTTGCCCAAAGTTTCTTCAAGGTAACTTAGTAAGTCATTAATTTTCTAACTTATTTATCTAATAAACTCTGAATTATAACGCTGTTTTGACCTATCTTATTGCATTGAGATTTTAATATTTAAGGAAATCTCGAAACGGCTGGTCGACACTTCTCGTGACCCGAGGGATGGCTTTTACCTAATTTTGTTATTTTTATTAATAATTAATAAGGTATGTTCTTTGTGAACAGTAGATATCGAATAAGAAGGGGTTTTTGGAAATTCAATCTTTAAGGGGGTGAAAAGGGAAATGAAAAAATCTTATTCCTTGAGTTAATAACCTTGAAACTATAAGGTATTAGTTGTTGTTTACGTACATATTATTTTAATTCTGAATAAAATATTGAAAGTAGAAAAAAAAATGCAAAGCATGCTATCAAAATTTTATATTAGGCACCTGATTTTCTGAAAATCTTCAAAAGTTATAGGTAGTTAGGTAGGTACGTGTAACAACATAACCTTTAAATTTCATCTCTACACATTTCCGGGCTTCATTTATTATTCAACAGGGGTCTGAAACTTTCACCTTGTACACAGGTAGGTAGATACCATTCTTGCGTTTACACCAAAGAGGATTTACTCGATTATGTATTTAAAGAATGTTGATTATACAACACGCGAAATTAAAAGTATTTTTATCTCACGAAGCGACGCGCGCTTTGCTTGTGGTAACCAAGTTTACAAAGACGCTGTGACTATGTGCGTTAAGACGAGTAGCGTCAGCACATAACACATGTACGCACACAGACAAAGAATTCCGACATCGCCCGTGTCTCGGAGGCGGACGGTACCGAGAGCCCCTGCGCTTATACACTACATACACATTCACAGCAACATCAGCAGAACGTCAGTCGAGCACCAAAAGATCCTAGTAGCATGGTAAACTGAGTACCTGTAAACTGCCAATAGTCTATAGTATCATGTCACCGTTTATTATTAATTTCTACACACACACGTAACAGACATAAAATTTAACGGCTTCCACAGCATAGTGCAGTCGAATTTATGGCCTAGTAAACATACGAGGGAAATTAGTTATTGTTTGCACGAAACCTACTTGCTATGTAAATGTGTTGTGTGTGCGTAGCTTGTGATGTCAGTGGCGTAGTGATACGCCATCTTGACACGACATAGTATAAGTGACAAATTATGCAATTTTTTTTGCGACTTGGGTTCTTGGTAGGGATATTTTAGAGGTCAAGTATTTGATTTTTATTCTTAGTATAAAAATGTCTTAGGTATTACCAAAGTAGATAAACATCAACTCCTTATGCTTGATCATTATACACTTCACGATGACTTACGTCACTTAGAAGATGGTTAAAACGTTAACTTATTGACGCGCGTAGGACCCGGGGGATAATAGATCTACGAGTATATATATAATTAATTGTGACGTGTCTTCAAGGCTTGATAATTTAGTTTAAAAAAAAAATGCACAATCAGATATCACAATAACACTGGCACTAAAAACTATAATTTATAAAACAGAACAAAAACAAAACAAGTCCTCTTTCCTGCTAGTGTACAAAACTCACCGCTAATTTCAAACAGCGAACCAAGTCATTGTTCGACCCGTACCTGCGTTGCAGCGCAATTGAACGCATACACTGCTCTTTGTAGATAATAGGCAACTGCTACCTGTCGCACTGAGTGAGCAATGAATAGCCCTGGCGAGGATACATCGGGCTCTAAGCGATCATGAGTGGCACTCGATTTAACAGAAGCTCTGGGAATGCATGTTATATGAATAGAAGCTCTTGAGGTAACAATAGGTCACCCTGTCAATTGTCGTAGGATCTCTTGACGAGGAAATGTAGGGTTGTTGAACAGATTTTATTATTAGAGTAGATATAATTATATAAAGTATTTACACGGCAGATGTGAGTGGAAGCGCTGGGAGAGGATGTCTTAGGAGGACATATACCGTCAAACGGGGTGAATAGGGTTGCAGGGGTGAATCGGGACAAAACTTTAAAAGAGTTTTTAACGTTGAAATAATATAGTTTGTTGTCAATAATGGCGGGACGAGCTGGATAGATTCCGTCAAAACTGGAAGGAGGACACGCGAAAGACGGAAGGAGTGGAGGGAGGCTTTTGCCCAGGAGTGGGAAAGCGCAGCCTAGTAAAAAAAAAGTACTTAATGAAGCTTTCCGTCTCTTGGTTTGCTCTATGCGACAACCAACCCTAGTTCTCATTGTGGAATGCAAAGAATATGGAAGCAAATATCATAGCACTCATTATGTACTGTCCTATTTTTCTTATTTGTGTCGCCGGCACGACTTTCTCAGATCTTATTCGCCCAAAACTTCACCACTTTCACAGCGTCATCGGTGGCAGCGCGGATTTCACTTTGACTGGAAGTTTTGGGACACCGAGGCCAGGATAGGAGGTGGAGCATATTTTGCGACATAGCTCCATATCCACACCCTGCTGCCGTTCCGTCTAAGTAGCCTGACTTCACCAGGCTAGAGTTACATCATCCCACTTGTGTCCAGAGACGGTAAACATTCCAGTTAACTTATTCCAGTTAAAAAAAGGAAAAACATAAAATATTATTAACTGACTGAGTGACACCATTTATAAAAGTTATGAAGAGCGAATGGCAGTTTCCTATCGATATTTTAATTGGAACCGATCCTGACCCAATAAGCCGCTTAGTAGTCTTTATAGAAGAACGTCTTTCACGATGGCCTAGATTTCGCCAAGATGAATAAAAATGATCAAAGCAAGTCCAGTATTTATTGCAATACAATTACTAGAGATGCGGATATCTTCTGCATAAATAATTTCCGCTAAAAACAAATGATAGCGCGGATGAATATTAATAAAAACGACCTTACTGGGAAAAGATAAGATTTAATTTCGTTTTCAAGAGGGGAAAGAAGGGCTTTAATCAAATCTTTCGACAATCGATCCACAATAGATGAAAATTTTGATGAACTGTACATAGTAAAAAATACATACAGACGGGCATTCTCCTTTTTTGATGTAGGTTAAATAGTTTTTTAGTAGCTTGGTACTGAAGCCCACTGCTTACAAACGCATAAGCATAATCCTCCTCTAACGTTCCCACTGCTGGGACACAGGCCTCCTCTCTGTAACAGGGAGTGGGCCGTAATCTTTCACGCGGGCTTCTGATTACCCGTAAAACGATTGACAGTCGGGACCAACGGCTTAACATGCTTTCCGAGGAAAAGAACCTTCTCGATTGTACTGGGTGGCCACCCATCCACGAACTGGCCGAGTCGATCCGTCAACAAGCTCTCTAGCTGCTTGTGATATAGGTATACCAAACGGACACAAATTTGAATTTGGTTTTGGGATAAGCACTTAGTACTCGTATGTATACAGGGTGTCCCTGGAAGTATGGATCAAATCGAATAGGGGCGTGGGCAAGGTCATTTCCAAACTTTTTAACCCTGAGAATGTTAGTGAAATTTTTTACGGTTCAAAAGTTATGACCGATTTTAATTTTTTTTTCAATCACTTCGCTTAGTGTTCAAAAAAATTAATCATAAAAAAATACTATCAGGGCTATCTAAAAAAAAAAAAAAAAAATTGATAGCCCTGATAGTTTTCACGAATTCGATCTTTCTTCTCTATCTTTTTTAGTATTTTTTTTTTTGCTAAAACGTTTGGAAATCACCTTGCCCACGTCCCTATTCGATTTGATCCATACTTCCAGGGACACCCTGTATATAGCTCATAATTTCCTACGGTTTTTGTAGATGGAAAATAGTTCACTTTCAAACTAAAAGTACATTCCATCGGCACCATTATTGTTTCAAGCGATTCGCGTATAAATTCTTTATAACTTTAGTTAGAAAACAAACTTCTTTGCTACAGAACTAGAAAATTGCATTGAACTTTACTCTGGAATACAGCTACTCAGGTGAAACTCGATAATTAATTTAAGAAAAACCTGGTCTACACTTGATATATTATTTCCCCACTTATTTCTGCTATCGCCTCGTTGGTCTCGTGGTTGCAAGCGCGACTACTGAGCGTGGGGTCCGGGGTTCGATTCCCAGGTCCGGCAAAGTATTAAAAAAAAAAAAAAAAAATAAAACATAAAAAAAAATCATTGTAAAGTTTTTTATATTTATGTCTGTAATTTATATGGTGTACATAATAAAGAGTATTCTATTCTATTATTAGGTTTTTCCCTCTCGAATTTCTCAGTAGCAGCCCGGAGTCTGGATTTGTGCCCGGTTGATGGCAATAGGCTCGACCGCTATTCAGTGGGACTTAAACATAACTGGCGAAATGTGGTTGTACATCTTTGCCTACCCTTTAGAGATTACAGGCGTGATGATGATGAAAAAAAAACTACAATACTCAAATAAAAACTTTGCAAGACATAGTCGTGGGTGGAGAACGCCTTCGACCCATTGTTTCGATATTCAAGAAAATGTTCAAAAAGAACCTTTTGTTTCACAACCCCGTTTGAAATAAACCAATCGGAATCTTGTTTACATTTGCAACTATTTTTAGTTCACCCAAACGACCTTTAAAATATCAATTCGGAGGTACATTTATTTCTTTACAATGAACTATTAACTAATATAGTCTTGAATAATAATATTGAGACCATCATCTGTTCAGCGTTTTCCCAACTATGTTGGGGTCGGCTTCCAGTCTAACCGGATGCAGCAGAGTACCAGTTGCTCCATGTAAACTACTGGTACTCAGCTGGGGACAGCGTCAATGGGGACAACGGGAACAGACGAAAAATACTTACAGGGCTTCAACAAAATTCGTACAGAAGAATTAAAAAAAAGACGGTAGTTAGGTCTTCGAACGTGTCTACAGTCAAAGTTGGACTCTAAAAAACCTGTCATCATCTGTAGCCTAGGTAAAAAGCATGAGTGCTCGTTTTCAATAACTATAGGCGACACCAAAAGCGTGCTGTTGGAATTTCAACCATCGGTGCTGAGCCGAGTGTCGATAATCCAACCGCGTGCTCATATTATGTAGGCATTCATTTGATGTTAGAGAAAACGGGCATAGATCCTTTTCACGTCGAAGCCTTTGGAACGTCACGTCCTGACTATTAAGTGTGCTTGCCGTCTGATATGAAGGGTTATCAATATAAGGAGCCGTGGCGCTATTTCATAGAACAGATATATATTTGGGAGAATTACTTAATTAGCTGCTGTAGTCTATTTTTTACAAAACTTCGTTTATTATTAAACATAAGTGGCGAAATGTATACTATAGGTACACTCCTACTTAAGGCGAACATTTCAGAAAACGGTCAAAAAGTCGGTTTTTTAAAGCAGTGTATCTCTTAAACCGTAAATAATTTTGATCAAAAAAGTATATGATATTTGTAAGTCTTACTTTAATACAGTGATGGAACTCAAATCATAAATAAATATATATTAAGGCATCAAAAAATGTTCAAATACACCTCTTAATTGTCTTTACCACCTCTTAAGCAGTTTATCCCTTCATTAACAATTTTAATTATAATTAAAAATATACCATTAAATGTCTAATGCCTAACTGCATTCAGTGATGGATTATTTATTATTATATAGTTTTTGTAAATAGATAATTGCTTCATATTTTGCAATAAACTTCCACCGTTGTGTCATCGCGCTTCTCTTTCTTTTCTATGCAGTCCGAAAGTGACCGCGCTTTAGGTCATGTAGTCGCCTTAACCTTTCGGGA
The DNA here is from genome assembly GCA_945859645.1 of Amphipoea oculea. Classification (NCBI taxonomy): domain Eukaryota; kingdom Metazoa; phylum Arthropoda; class Insecta; order Lepidoptera; family Noctuidae; genus Amphipoea; species Amphipoea oculea. The sequence goes on from OX243876.1 coordinate 13,956,998, forward strand.
AAACCAGGCGTGATTTAATATTATATTGTACCTATCTATTTTTAACTAATAAAAATTAGTTTTCTCTCTGTTTATATGTATGTATGTCATCATTTGCCTAGCCTTTTCCCAACTATGTTGAGGTCGGCTTCCAGTCTAACCGGATGCAGCTGAATACCAGTATTTTACACGGAGCGACTGTATTAACTAGTGTGAATTTAAATTGACCCTGTGTTTGACATGTCTAATTAAGATTCTATTCTTAGATTTTACCGATACCTACCAACTCTCAATAATATTGATTGATAATATTCGAGTTAAGTTAATATTTAGACAAGACTACCACGAATAGTTAAGCTGGTAAATTGGTGTTATTTTGGGGTTTCAAAAATCACTTGTAATTAATATTAGGATGTACAGTGAAGGAATAAGTATATTAAACACTTCGAGGTTATTTTTTTACTTAATTTTTTTCCGATTACGTCATGGTCAACAATTTGAAAGAAAAATACAGTTCGGAAAGGTGAAATGCGCCTGCTATGTGGGAAAGGAATTTGTTTGAAAAATGCTTAACATTTTCGCTCTTTGACCATACATACCTACGGGGTAATTAACCGACTTCAAAAAAGGCGGAGGTTCTCAATTCGACGGTATGTTTTTTTTTGCGTAAAACGCTATCAATTGCTTTCGGTTTGGAATTTTAAAAGTACCTAATGTTATAAAAGTGACTTCGCTTCCGCTTCAATATAAATTTTATGGGAAAATGAGGTAACTTATTTTTCCATAAACACTTCAACTTGGTATTCCTCCACTGAGTGAGTCTTTTAGGGAACTCAAGATAAAACTTAGTAGAAATATCTATAAATTTAAGTAAGTTAAGTGCGCTAAACGCCGAAAGTAAATTCCTCGCTTAGTTTACTTAAAAACTCACTTAACTTGACCAGAGTGTTTGCATATTTGATTTTAAACCTAAAACAATAAGACCTCTTCCTAAATCGACTTTTTGTTGTACTTTGCAGGTCAAGGGTAAAAAGTTTCGAAGTATTTATATAATATTTTGTTTCTCCGCGGTATTTTCCAGCATTAACAGGGTTACGTTACTTTTTAACTAGGTACAGAAAAGTGTTTGAATACTCGAAACAATTAAATAGTTAATTTATTCACAAAGACAACACTGCTAACAAAAACCCTTAATTACAATTACCCTTAAATACAAGTATATAATAAAACAATTGAAAAAAAGGGAGGAGCTCATTGAAAATTCGTCCGCATCGCTGTCAATGGGATAAGTGCCCAAAAGGCTGGCAGCATTACCACGTTGGATGGCAATGCTGATTCTTTGGGCTAAAAATAGGCCAAAACAATTAAATTAAAATTTTGAATGTTTAAAATCATTATAACGTTTTCAAAATACCTAATAATATCAACGCACACAATTCACAAAAAGAGACCATGACCTCGGAGTTTGTTTAGGCATTTCTTCTCAACGATCAGTCGGCTAAAAAATGCCAGCTCCATCTAGTTTTAAAATATTGAACAACAAGATATTGATGTGTAAAAGTGTTTTAAAAGATTTACTTACATAAAATAAACATTAATTTTCATTCTACTCTACCTGAGGCCAAGATTTATACGTTACTTTGCACGTACTTTGGCCAAGCGTTATTCCTGTCGCGTGTACGTGTACCTACTTGGTAACAAAAAGTAAAGCGCGCGTCGTTTCATGAGATAAAAATACTATACAGAAAGCTTCAAGAAATTTTCAGATAATGAATTAGGGTTCGACGTTGGAAAAGTGCTGATTCTCAGCCTAATTTGAATAAATGACTTTTGATTTTGATACGCTATCGTTAATCAGTATTGTCAAAAACGTACTAAAGAACTCCATGGTAACAATTGCTAGTTTTTGAATTGTTTTTGGGACTAAAAATATCTACCGTTGCTACCTAGAAAGTGGTGGTACAGTACCACAATCCATCACGATCATAATATCAAGTGATGACATAACACGGTACACTGGTACTTGTGGACGCAACAGGTAGCCAAATCATCATTCATAATAAAATTTGTAACCTTTTTTCGGTTAGCCGTTGTTTAACTGAGTTAAAATTCCGAGAATTCAGATTGGCCTTGCAAAATAATATTTTCTAAGTATTCATTTATTTACAAAACGACATAACAATATGAAATCAGAAGGGTTCCGTTTTTGCCATTTGGTTACGGGATCATAAAAAGTTATAATTTACAATATAAAGGAAAAACAAAGAAAATTACATTTATTAATTATATCAGTAGGTGCGTAATTCTGTCCTTAGTGTCAAATCTCTCATTCGCTTTAAAGTAGATGCTGATGGAAAACTCAATTCAGATCCCTAAAATGTGTATGTTAACAAAACAGCACTGTATTCTGTATAATGTAGAAGCAGTAACTATAAATACTAAGCTATAGGTTCTAGGACATGCCGGTTTCCTCACAATGTTTTCCTTCACCGTTTTCAGAGCAGCGGTGATGAAATATTTCACACAAAATAAAGCCCGCCTGATTTCGAACCCAAGACCTACTCGTAAGTCGGGGCTGAACCCATAGGCCACCACTGCTCGTATTAATGAAATTCAATTTTTTTCAATAAATTTTTATTCAGTAACAATTCACATTGCGTTCGATTATAGTCTAGCCTGAAACTGGCTACATGAAAATAAAGCTATACTTACGTAAACAAAATACATACACACTGTAGGATTTCTTTAGCTCTAAATATACAAGACAGCGCAAAGTTACATACATATCTACTACATATAACTCACGACTTTTTCGCTAGAATAGTTACAACATTTGTATTATGTCGTGTCGTATGTAAAGCCCTTTACAAATGAATCCAGAGTGAATGCACTGCGAACGCAATCCCGTGTGTAATTGCACGCTTACTCGTTTGAATTTTAATATACGAGAGCCATTAGTTACAGTGAGACAGAGGATTTTTCAATTAAACTGATGGGTGAATTACTGCGTAAATAGAAATAGGAATAGTGCTTCTTTGATTATATAATGTCTAGATGGAGCGTCGCCCTACAATCAAAACAAAAAAAACGAGCCAACTATTTCTAACATGTGTGCGTGCGGGCGGTGTTTTACACTGTGCATCTATGTCTCTGTGTGCGTGAATAATGATACCAGCTACTACAATTATTCTCCCATAAATCACATATTAAAAAAAATGACTATACAAAATAATATAAGTAAGTTTTAGGTGTATGTTTGTAGTATTATTCAGTTTTAGTAGTGTCTTTATTTACTTGCATTTATAAATAAAAAACACTATTTAATTTAATGTTTGAATCCCCGACCGGTCCTATGAGACCGCGCTGTTATTGTTTTACTATTGTGTCTCGTTTCGCGGGTATGTGATAGATTAATTATAATTGTGTGTGTGAATGTTGTGTTATATTAAATCAGCTTAGTTAATTAAGTTAGAATATTTAACTTTTTAGGTAGTTTGTCTTTGGAAATTTCAAATAAAAGATCACAGATAATACGAATGAATTTTTAATTACAAATAAACACGTTAAACAAAGACATGGACGATCGTTGCTTGGCACTGCTTCCTTTGTAAGTCTACGGCGCCCTGTTTTGTTGACAGTGTACATATCCTTGCTACGGAAATGATCAGAACAAACTACAGTAGTTTTTGTTGGTTTCCACATGGCATCTCCGCGGCTTTTTTGAATGCGATCTATCCATCGATTCCTGATAATAGGATTATTGGGTATTCTAAAAAAATAAGATGTTATGTTGATCACCATATTTCACTCGTCAAATAAGTATGTTTGATAAGGGCAGATTAAACAATAGTCAGATAACTTTTATCCGAGGAATAAAAATGGAGGTTAAATCTATGATTTCATACTATTAATCAATGCCAGTCATTAATAATTACTAAAATGTGACGTTTATTGCCCGTGGTCCGACCGCGTTGAACATGAAGACGGTACAGATCGATTCAAACTTTATGGCGGCTCGGAACATGAGGCGAGTCGCTGCGCAGTAACAAAATCGAGTGTCAGCGCGGGTGCGGGGTGTAGTACTGCGCAGGGAGTAGCACACTTCAGAGCCGCCATAAAGATTGAATTGGAGTGTACCAAGTAAATTATTTACCTAGCTAATATAATACAAATTTTTACTTGACATCGGCTTCAAAATCATATAAAGAAATTATTCTTGGTACGTTTGAAATCAGTTTATTGGCCTCAATGCAACAATAATCATTAAAATGGGCTCATAAACAAAAAGTTATACGCGAACATTATATTATTATAAAAGTACAGACGAATTGAAAAACTTCACCTTATTGAAATCGAATAATAAAAGTACATCAACTAAATAATATAAACGTAACCGTAAACCAACGAATATTCCCACAAAAAAATTACGTTAAGTTGGGAGAATGGAAAAAAGAAAGTGACAACACTGATAAAATATGGCGTAATTTGGTAAATATAAAAACAAAAAACAAATACGTAGTTTTTTGGTTACTTACCTATGATATGTGATGTGTTTGGTATTTTTTGCCCTTCCTTTATAATTCCGGCACAGTTTAATAGCACATACCGTCATTTTATCGCTGTTATTTGTTTATTACTTAGCGCGCGTAATACGTAGTGACACGAAAGCGGTACGATCGGCACTAATCGGCGGGTAAAAACTTATAAGCCAACAGTTGGCTGATATTTTTTGACACGTTTGCGCGCAATTGATGCTCTATCTAGACATTATACAGGGTGTTACAGAAAGGGTATATCAATACAAACGGGTTGAAGAGTGTATCTGGTCTAGAATCTCTGTACAAAATTTCAGCTCAAAAGCAGTAACTTTGAAAATGCTTAATATTTTTTTATTTCGATAGTTTATTAAATTGAAATCATAACAAACGTGTCACCGCACTACGAGGGTCATTATCCATTATCTGTAGTGTGTCTGTGCGCCCAATACACTCACATCACGCCGCCGCGCGCCAGTGCAGCGCCGTGATGTCGAAATAAAAAAATATTAAGCATTTTCAAAGTTAATGCTTTTGAGCTGAAATTTTGTACAGAGATTCTAGACCAGATACACTCTTCAACCCGTTTGTATTGATATACCCTTTCTGTAACACCCTGTATAATCAAAGTAGTGCTTCTAGTGTCAGAAGAATTGGTACCTACTATTATTAATAAAAACAACTCGGCCTATCGCAGTCCACTGCTGGACATTGGCCTCTTCCATGCCACAAAACCCTGTCCTTTGCCTTCCACATCCAGTCTGTTCCAGCCAGCAAATGACTTGTCACAAATTTTTTTCAAAAACTGTATGTCTCAAAATGATAAAAGTGAGATAAATACCATCAAGCAACGAAAACCCATGAAATCGGGAAAAAAATATTAGCTTTTATTTTAATTATGAAACAAAACACAATCGAAAAGTTTCTAAGTTTAAAATCAGCCAGTATATGTTTCCGAGAACAAAGAGATTGTATACCAATCTACTTTGTTAAGAAAAAAACAAAGTATCAATTAATAAAACATGCAGTTTCTGTAAATGATGCGTGTTGCTTAGACTTTTTTGATGTTTGTATTAGTTGGATAGGAAGTAGGATAGCTGCGCTTCATGGTTTCACCTGTAAGAGTCTCGATCCCTTAAGAATATCGTGTTAGAATATATTCTATGTCCTAATCCAGGTCTATCCACGTGCCAATTTATCACCTAATTCCGTTCAGCCGTCTTGCGTGAAAGCGTAACAAACAGACATAATTATACAAAAATCAAATCTTTTCTCTATAATATGTAGTAGGTATTAAGTTTATATGACGTACAGAGGCGACGCGACTGATCGTGTTCGTAATTGCGTCATATAAATTTCGCGACGATCGCTTTCTATATAGGACACGGCCTGTCGAGGAAACACGCTTTTCGAAACAATTGAAGATCACTGAATGTTGTTATAAGCTGACAGGAACAAAGCAGATTATATTTTGTGTTCATTAAAAATTTATGAGACACAAAACAGAGAAAAATAATGACAAAACAATACAAAATCCCAATCTTTTAAGTCAAGAAGATGGTATTTTAATCAGAAAATAATTGGGTACCACTCTGAATAAACGACTGACAAGGATGTCCAATTAAATATAATAATAGACAAAATGAATGAATCATGATCAAATGAATCATTTGAATATTGAAATTGAAATCCTGTATTATTGGTTCCAGGAAATAATTTAATAGGCAGTTTCGGGATTGCTGGTTTTCATCGATACCTAAATGGAATTAAACCTTGGAGGAGTATTTCCATGTTTTCGATGTAAGGAGGTCCTTTTTGATACCAATTAATTTAGAAAAACAACTACATTCTGTTCACACTTATTTTACCTCTGTAAACCTAACCTAACAGCAACTTTATCATAACGACAATAAAGATCATAATGATTTTGACAGACTTGTTAGTTACAGCAACCCAACAGCAACCTTATTAGAATGAGAATAAAGATTACTGTGATTTGAACAGTCATGCAAAATCAGAGGTAAAATAACTGAACGGACTGTATAGTGCTAAAAGGATCTTGGTGCCTGAATGATATTGACAGGGGGGCGTTGTTGGTAAGCATTGGTGAAAATGTCACAAAAATTATACTGGCAAAACAAGATGGCGGCGTCAGTTCCTCTTTTGGCCACGCGTGAAAAACACCCTGTAGTGTTGTACAGACGCCAGCACATCAAGCTACTACAATCAGTCAAATTTCTTTAATAGATTTTGAACTTTATTGCTAAAACATAAGGTTCAAAGTTGATTAGGAAAATTTGATAGTTTCGAGTAGCTCGATGTGCTGACGTCTGTACATTGAATTATTTGAGTCAAACTATTCCGATTAAAAGCAACAAACCTTTTCCTAACTTCGTTGGGGTCGATTTCCATTCTAACTGGATGCGATTGAATACCAGAACAACACGGAGCGACACCTTATCTGACCTCCACAATCCAGTAACCGGGTAACACCCCCCCCCTCCTTGGTAAGACTAATTGTCAGACTTTTGGACTTCTAACTGCCCGTACCGACATGACAAGATTAAACAAGTTTTTTTTTATGCGACCTGAAGATGCATCTTAGTATTGGTTAATTAACAGTAACTGATAACCCTATTAGGAAATTACTCAATAGAACAAAACGTCTAGCCAAATGTTACTGATGTTGGTCGCGAATAAACCTCTAATATGATTACACTGTCGTGAGTAAAGGACGACGAAAGTGGAAAGTTAGGGGAACATATACGTTAGAGAGCCTTTTCCTGGTAAAAAGTGTAACATATGGTTTGCGGCACGTGTCATGATTTGTAAGGCGTTTGTAAAAAGAATGTTATGGAAAAATCAGGAAAGTTTTTAAGGACAGGTTTGACAGGATTCATTAGTATTATATTAATCTTTACAGTAATCATTTCATATCCTGACATAGTATAAAACAAAGTCGCCGAAATGTCTGTACGAGCATAACTTCCGAATGACTGCACCAAATTGGATAAATCCTTTTTTGTTGTGTTTGGTATTGCCAGGACAAAGTTTGTATGAAAGAAAATTTCGAAAATTCGAAAAAAGAATGCACCCGTGCGAAGATGGGGCGGGTCGCTAGTTATAAAATAAAGTCGTTTTCCGTGTCTGTCTGTGTGACCGAATTATTTGTCTAAACTACGCAACACATTTTGATGTGGTTTTCACCATCATTAGAGAATATATTTCGGAAGGTTATCAAACTTACGTGTAATAAAAAAATTGGGAATACAACTTATATACCTTACGTACAGGAAAGGCAACTTTTATGTAGTGGCAAATACAAGGTCCTCCAGATTATTAAATCTAAACAATACTATCGCAAATCTAGGTGACCTACAAACCCTTAGAAATCTTTCCCATTGATTGTAAAACATGACAAACCAATATAGCCCTTCTGTTAACCTTGCTTCACATTTTCGATTAGCGAATCGACATGCAAACTGAAAACCTTCGGATAATACAAATTACTTTCTGTAGGCTAACGGTTTTGGTTGTTTGAAAAGGTCTTAATTTTCTACTAAGTAGAATAGCATAATCTACCTATAATGTTCCCACGACTGGGGCTGGGGCTCTCTTCGAGAGGGAGTGGGCAACCACGCGGGCCCAGTGCGGGTTGGTAGATGTCACATGTCTTCGAATGTTTGGTTCTAGGACATGCCGGTTTCTTCACGATGTTTTCCTTCACCAAAAATACCTTAATCTCTATGTATATATTATAAATGCCTGCGTGGTGGATTGCGGCCCACTCCCTCTCACAGAGAGGAGGCCTGCGTCCCAGCATTGGGAACATAATAGGCTGACTGATTATGATACGATAGATTAAGTAGAATACGTATAGGTACAGTTGACAAAAGAGATAAGTATGCAGGATCGTCGGATATAGTTGAAGTTTAGTAAGAAACCGATGGATGTTCTCGAATAAAATTTAAGTTTATTAATAGAAAACAAACAGCTCATTTATCAAATTAAATTTCAGTCGAAAAAATCCATCGGTTTCTTACTAAACTTCAATTATATCCGACAATCTTGCATACTAATCTCTTTTGTTGACTGTACATACATAAGTTCCACATAATAATTAAGCATTAAAATGCACTTATTTAAATGCCGCCCCCGATCCGAGGACGCTTCAATGAGTGCTCACTACGTATGCATATAATATGCACATAGTATGCACATAATATGCACGCGAGAGTGCTTCAACGCGTGTAGGGGTTTGACCTTCAGTTTAGAGTACTACATCAAATTATGCGGACTAAGTTGGAAATTTAATGTGTTTTGCTGTTAATTATGTCGAGAGGATGGGCAGAAGCCTCGGTCTGCTTTTAGCAACAACCTATGGTAAACAAGCTGAGGTTATTATGGTGAAATCGACGATAATCGTTTAGGCGGTCATTGATATCTGAACAGAAACATTTTTGGGGATTGAATGGTGATCATTTTGGCCCGTTTATAACGACATCCCCGTTCCAAAATAACACACACATACGATTGAATGTGACTGAATATTACATACTAGGTTCTGCTTGTGTCCGCGACTTTTTCCGCATGAAATTTTTTGCCCGACCCATCCTGTCGCATTGTATCGCCTGGCCGCGTTTTTACTTCGTTTTCGTTTAACGTTATATGACTTTCTTTTTGTTTTTGCTGGGCTCCTAAGGGCCCTAGGGTGATGTTGGGTAACCTATAGCCATCCGTAGCCTTCCTCAAGAATTGGGCTATCAAATACAAAAATATATTTCAAATCCGACTGGCAGTTCCAAAGATTAGCTCTTTCAAACAAACAAACTCTTCAGCTTTATTATTAGTATATGTATACAGATTCGCGAAGGTAACTATCATTGATTTCGTCAAATGGTGTTCCAATAATTCTTCCACTTTTTATATTTTCAGTTGAACTACAGTTATAAAAAAGGAATAAAAAAAAAATCTTGAGCTATTTTTAAAACAACCTTCACACAATGAGGTCGGAGTAATGTCGCATGTTCATAATAATTATTATTTAAATAGTAAGAATGACGTTTAGACTGGTGAATCCGCCTATGGATATATGTAACTATTTTAATTATAAGTAAGTCTGTACATTTGTGTTTATAAATAGGAAACGAACTTCTCGTCATCCTCCGTTATTGCCTATTTAATTCAACCTTATTTCTAAATTAGATAAAATCGTCTTAAATCCTTTATTGGTCCCACTATTACTAATAAAGGTTTTAAGATAACAAATCTCTCAAGGAAAGGAAAGACGTGTATTGACAAAGGATTGTCATTTTACCAAAATGCTTCCTAATACCGATGTAAATATTTATTTTCAAAGGTTTATTTTATAGCCATAAAAAAGATGAATTCACACGACCTGTTTGACACAAAAAAGTTGAATAGACACATATTTGAAAGAAAGATATAAAACGAGTTTATTGACACAGAAACACGTGCCATATGAAAAAGATAACTTAACTTTAGTAAGTGATACTTTAGACCTAAAACCAAAATCTATAATTCTGAACACAGGCCAGAAACATTAAGTCGAAGAAATTGAATTGACACATTTTTGGTATTAAAACAGTTGAACTGACACATATTTGACATTAAAACAGTTGAATTGACACATATTTGACATTATAACAGTTGATTTTATACATATTTGACATTAAAATAGTTGTATTGTCACATATTTGACATTAGAATTCAAGTAGCAAGTTCGTAAGCTTCTGTCCCACCGCGACCTTAAAATATTCGATAATATCGCTTGCAACTTACACCACAAACTGTGGTTTGCAAGCCCGCCGTACCATCCCATTAATTTAAGCCTCTCTGCCAATGACGCGAGTTTACCGAATACTGAAGTTAAAATTAACTGATACATACCTTCATGTTTTAAGCCAGAGTATCCACTATGCACTTTAGCTGTTTTAGTGTAATTAATAGTTAAAATGTTTCATGAAAGCTTTGTGGCATGGCTGCTTAATATTATGAATTTGCGAAAGTTTGTGTGTTTGGGATTTTGTATGTTTGTTCCACAATCACGCTTTAATGACTGAATGGATTTGGATGAAATTAGGCACACAGATAGTTTATTACTTGGATTAAAATTTTACCGCAGGCAAGCGCTGGTTTTGTAATAGTTGCATGAAAAGACGTGTTTTAGTGCATTTTTGGGCAATGTTATGGATATTTCAGCTTCTATATTTCTTCTGGGAACATTTTGGTGGAGCCACGGATATTTATGTTGGGATGTTTTGTTCTATTAGTTGGACAGAAATACAGTATAATTATAACAAATTTTCAGATTTCATTTGAGTTTGGGTGAGCGTACAATGTTTTCCCCGGATACTTCATGATAGATTTTGTTTCATAAAATTCTCAGTTTTTCCCCATATATTTAACCCTGCTCCAATCCAACTTTGGTCTTGGCGTAGTTTAATATTGTCTTATTCATGACTTGTGAGTGTTTATTCCTCACCCTCGGCCTCACTTATCTCCCCTATCTTTACTCCTCTAAGGAGTTACTAAGCACAACGCTAAAGTCGATCATCCATACAATCCCTTACGCGTAAAATGAAAGAAGTTTCCTTACATTTATCTTATTGCTAGTTCTAAAGCTATTAGGGTTACGAAGAGGCTACGTGCTACGCCGTGGCGAAGTGCTACGCCGTAGCAAAGTGCTACGCAAAAACTACGTGACGCAATCCTACAGATTCTGATGTGGAATTTTAATAAAAGGGGAAAGTAATAAGCTATATTGAAAGAAAGATATGCAGATATACTTTTCTTGTTGTTATGTCGTATATAATAAAAACAAAAACGAATAAGTAAAATGATTCTTATAACAAGATGATTAATGCTATATTTGTTTTATTATATCAAACTGAGCTTACCCCTTTTATAATACCTATTGAATCTTATCACAACTACAACATAATACTTACCTAAATATCGTATTATGTACAAAATAACAACTCTATTTTCAATTTCATGAAAGCCTATGTGTATACTGAATATTTTATGGCGCGCCGAACATTATATAAGGTTGTAGCTTTAGTTTCGTAATTAAATTATACAATCAACCCATTATTGTGTAAATAGGAGTACAAATAATAGTCCTTCAGACCGAATTTCAGCCAAGGCGACCAATCTCAGTGGAGACTAGCCTTCGGCGCGGCAGATATTTTTTAATTTTTTTATTGCTGAATGGGCCCGCTTTTGACCTCAATCACGCCTGATGGAAAGCGATGGATGAGGTCTGTGATGGAACGAGCGTGTCCAGAAGATACCTAAGGCACTGGAACTCCCACGCATCGACGAAAAACAGCAGGCTGCTTGACGCCGGACTCCGGTGGGAGGGTGGTCGCAAACCAGGCGGGCGTTAGCCCTAACACCGCAAGGGAAGAATTGGCCAGTCAAATAAGGTGTCTGGTGTGACTGTCCAGGATGCACTGAGCGCTCGGTTCAATTGAGTAACTGGCGGAATAAACTGCGCTACACGAGGAGGCTTCTTCATACATCTCAATATATATTATAAGTGCACAAGTGTGTGCGCAGACATAGGTGTACTCTCTCGTCCCTCACTCCCATAGTCCGATGGGACGGCATCCCGACACGACCGGAGAGATATCAGACGCAAGACTAAAGGCTAACGTGCTTTCCGAGGCACACACACAGGGTATCACACTGCCAACTTCCAAACTCCAGGCTGTTACTAATATATTCTAAACTAGCTGTGCCCTAAGGTTTCACCCGCATAAGTCTCGATCCCGTAGGAATATCGGGATAAAAACTATCCTATGTCCTTTCCCGGGGCTCAAACTATCTCTATACCAAATTTTATCTAAATCGGTTCAGCGGTTTAGGTGTGAAAAAGAAGTCCACTGCTGGACATAGGCCTCTCCCAGACTCAGACTCAGTCACAACACCCTGTCCTCCGCCTTCCGCATCCAGTCTACCCCAGCCACCTTCTTTAGGTCGTCCGTCCATCTTGCTGGGGGGCGTCCCACACTACACTTGCCGATACGCGGTCGCCACTCCAGGACTCGTCTGCTCCACCGGCCATCGGTTCTTCGACAAACATGGGCAACCCACTGCCGCTTCAATTTGCTTACTCTGCAAGCGATGTTGGTAACTCCGGTTCTTTTCCGGATAATTTCATTCCTGATTTTATCCTTCATAGATACTCTGACGACCTTGAATGTGTGGACCAGCCCGACCGTGTGTCCACGTTTCAGCACTGTGCAGCAAAAAAGTGAAATACTTACGCGGTAAAAATTTCAATGCTAATTACAGAATCATGTATTGAATCCACATTAACCGGTCGCACGTCGATGTCCCTACCACCCTGTATAAAGTATATTTGTATAATAGATTTTCAACTTTATCGCTAAAGCATTAGGTTCACAGTTGATTGGGAACATTTTACAGGTTCTGGTAGCTTGATGTGCTGGCGTCTGTACATTGCGATATTTATGTTTCATAAGAGAAAGCACACGTTCCCAATAGTGTGAACTATAATATGACGTAATAGTGTTATCGTACGGCGTACATTGCCCTTGTCATTGCGTCTATCGGTTTGTGGGTAAATAAACAAACTAGTAACGCTTCGTGTTGGTAAACATAGTGTTTTGGTAATTTAAACTGTTTGTTTTGAGTTGCTTGGAGGAGAAAGATGTTCAAGTTCTTATGCTGTTTTATGTAATGGATTAATTCTTTTCTCTTTAGTCAGTTGAGGCATATAGAATCAAAGGCAGCTAAGCGCCACACTTTCAAAAAAAAATAACTAAGTATGGAGAATAAACTCAGAGAGTATGAAAACCCCTGAATCTTATACATATTAGAAAAACGTTTTTTTCGGTTTCTGAAAATTTTACATGGAGGCACTTAGCTACCTTTGATTCTACATGCCTCAGTTACGTAGTTAATATATATACCTACATATTGTGGCTCTGAGTCTGTATAATTTAAAAAGAAAATGTTTATTACACAACAAAGCACCTGCCATCTAATCTCTTCACCACCCTTAGTTGACTGGTAGAGAATGCCTAAGGCATTAAGTCCGCCTTTGTACCTTTTTGTGCGAAAAGTGTAAATAAATAAATTAGTATTTTATATTATTTTATAAAAATAATTGATGTTTTTAAAAGGAAGTCTATTTTGAATTAATGAGATTTTGCTTTGAGTGCCGAGTAAGAACTATGAGTTTCAAACTGCCGAAATATCTTCGCTTAGTTAAAAATTGGTCTTATACCGCCAACGTTTTGTTATTAAATTACAACTACGTATCATGATCGTAGCATTTAGCCTTGGTGTGGTGAGGTGAGCAGTTAACTATTGTATCCACAACGCCACATGCGAACAACGCGTCATACTGACGTCACACAAAATCCTGCATCTCGCAAGCAGAGTTTACCGCGCAACTAGCATAGATACAACGGCCCGACATGATTCATCAGGCAGCTGCCCGCCAGACACAACACCCGTCTGGTCGGAGGGTTCTCCCTTTTCTATGGAGGATGAGTGAACTTTACACACTGTTCCTCTCATCTCTATACTGGTGACCCCGTAACACTTCACTATCATCAAACTACTCGGCCGTTAACATTGTTCTGCTGGACATAGGCCTCTTCAAACATGGGTTACAACACCCGGTTTTCTTACGCAACCAGTCTTTCCCAGTCGGATTTCTAAGGTCGTGGGTCGTGGTCTATCTAGCTACATGCAACCCACGCTACGGTCACCTGCATCTACAGGTAACAATAAAAGGTCACAAAAAGATATACAAATATAGTTATTTCCCGTTAAAGTGTTTGTTTCAGTTGTTACAGGAAAGGTTAAGAGGTGAACATATACCACCCACGTATCTGATAAGTGAAGTGCGTTGAAACCATCGTAAATGGCTGGAGGGGCCTTTTCAATTGACCGAATGTTCTCGAAATAACTGTACTATGATGATTTTTAGCTCGATACCAGACGAATAATTTTGCAAATCCGACGGGTAGTTCCAGAGATTATGTACAAACATATTTTATCTCTTTATAATATTACTAGCTTCTGCCCGCAACTTCGTCTGCGTGAAATTTGTGGTCAAGCAGCACAGCTTTCTGTTCAGTTAGAAGAACTTGATTCTATACAACAATAAGTTATTACGAAACACAAAATATTAAATCAAATAATTTGCCATTATATCAGTTAGCATACGCCAATGTACCAATAAATGTAACCATTGGGACATCCCGTCTTACTAGTGTTAATTTATTCTTACTATTATATTATTACTAAGAATAACTATTCATCATCATTATCATCACATAACCAATCTGTCTAGCCTTTTCCCAACACCGTTGGGGACGGCTTCCAGTCTAACGGGATTCAGCTGAATATCAGCATTATACATGGAGTGACTGCCTATCTGACCTCAACAACCCGGTTACTGGGTAATATGATTCCCCTTCTTGAAAAGACTGGTTGTCAGACTTTCGGGCTTCTAACGAAGGTTAAAGATCCACGAATGACATGCGAGACCAACGGTTTAGCGTGCTTTCCGAGACACGGAGAGGTCTTGTATGTAAAGATCACCCATCCATGGACCAGCCGCGGCAAGCGTAGCTTAACCTGATCGATAGACCCGTGCGGGTGTTATTACTTAGCCACGAGCTCCTCCGAACTACGAATTACTACAATCTTTCCTATATTGCAGAAGACATAAGACGTACGGGTAATATATATGTCAATGACGTACGGTTTACTTTTATTTTACTTACTTACACAGAGTAATATGCTATAGAGGATGCTACAGGATGTTCATTTCCTGCCACAATGTGAGGTGGATGTCAGTATAATGAAAGAAGAAATTGATAAGGAGTTTCTCGCATCCGCTGCTGGTAACTCGTGGGTAAACTATTGTTTTTCATGTTGGATTGTATTGTCATTAAGCCTTTTATATCTACTATTACGAGAATGCGCCACGTGATACAATTCATACAACGGTGGTACAGAGACCAGCACATCAAGCTACCCGAAACTGTCAATTTTTTTCCCAATCAACTTTGAACCTTATGATTTAGCGAAAAAGTTGAAAATCTATCAAAGAAATTTGACAGATTATAGTAGCTTGATGTGCTGGCGTCTGTACGTCAAACCATCGAGATTTCTGTACTATTTTTAAATTATACACATACTAACATCCTTTCGAAATAAATCCTCTACGGATCGGAAACGCCGACCTCGTCTAGTTTTTTTTTAAACATAAACGACGAGCAAAGGTGTTTGTATAAACCTACTTACCTACAGAAAGAAAATCATTTAATTTTTTTTTTTAATCCTTCATCTTAAAGATGGTGGGTTAATGGATGAATGGATGGTGAAAACCGCATCAAAACCATTGTGCTGTTTAATAGATCATGTATGACTGCTTAAGTCATACAAAAACACTATGTGTTATAAATCTGTTCCTAACTTACCCTAGGCTGATAAAATGTTCGTTTTTCCTAATTATGTTAAATATTAGTGTTTAGGTCAGTTCTCCCTAAGGGGGAAAAGTAGCACCCCACCCCGTACGACTCTGTAGAGCTCGTCTCCAGACTGGACACTCTCCCACCGATTGTAATGAATTCCCAAGAAGTGTTTTGCCTTGTCCCGAGTTACGATGCAAATTTTAATGAACTTGGAAAATAAAAAACGGTATACTTTACAACGTGTGTCTATGTTTGTTAACGTTCACTGTCTTTCTCACGTCCTTATTTCGAGTTTGCCGGGCTTATGGTCCATCCCAAATTCAAAACTTCCTCCAAAAAATATTCTTACCTTATATTTACCTCACCTTCCATTATGTAGGTAAACAAGACAATATGTTTTTTGAATGTCAGCGCGATACCTTGGATATGCCTCAGGGCGGGAAAGCAGAGGTCGATGGCACAAAAAAGTAAGTACAAAAGGTCGGTTCTGTACAACGTGGCAAACCGCAGTCACACACACACTCACAGCATGACACTCGCGACTGTCATTTGTTTTGATAGCGGGTGCGTAGTGTCCGTCCTACGAAGGAAGTCCCACGGCAATAAGTGGAACTAATAATTAATTTTAGTCATCGGACTATAAATGATAAATTATTAATTTCTGTAAACAGGTTACTTATTAAAAAAAAAATTAAAAACACACATATTTGAGCGGACCTATATGGACGTTTATATGTGCGTTTTCGCTCGTTGAATGGACTTGGCCTTCTGTACTTATCTATTCTGTGTCAATGGCGAAATCCGCCCTTCCCCGAACATCAAGGTCTCGGCCACGTCGTGACGTCATCACAGGGATGTTGTGGCGCAATGTGGAGTTCAGTTCAAGTTTCAAGGGGATTCGCTTGTTGTATGACTCATAGTTAGTGTTGACTGTAGAAGTTTATGTTTGAATGGAGGTTTGTAAGGAATTTTAATGAATGTATTATTGTGTGTCTAGTTTGTTTGATTCACAAAATGGTTATGTTTGGTGTTTGGTTGTGAATTGCAATTCAAACTTAAGAGATGAATAAAATTTTAGTTTAATGTAAGGTTTGATACTGAGGGGCAATTCTCGTGTTTTTAAGAACGTTCACATTCTGATTTCAGTCTCCATCGGCCAAAATATACCTCTAATTTGCCTACGTTTTTGACATTTATTGTCGTTGAAATGAGATTGCAACCAGATTTTGAACGTTTTTGAGTAGGAGAATTTGCCTTCAGATGTTTTTTTTTAATTTTAAATTGAGACAGATTAATAAACGAACATCGTTTTACGTTGAATGTATTTAAGAATTAGGTCCAAGTTACCTTGCAAAAATTTACACCATCCTAAGTCGGTAGAGTGAATAAAATTATATTAATGAATTTATATATTGGTTCTAAGTCAGATTTTGTATCCATATATACCAGCATACCTATTCACAACTAAGTATTCGACACGCTTCCAGGTTGAAAATGACACAGTTTTGATTACCTGATTTGGCTAGTCCCCGACAACAAATAGCCGTCGGAAGTATAGTGGTCGTCTATTTTCGGGTTTTGGATTTATGAACAGCGTTTAGAGGATTCCTTCGATGACATTGATTGATGTTCGATTCGGCACGGATGCGTATCGAATGGTTGTTAATAGCTATACAGGGCAAAAAAAAACCTTGGAACTGGATGTATAAAATTAAACCTACATACAAACCCGTAAAATACATTTTACCAAGACAACATTAATTATTCCATCGTACATTCAACGTAATCCTCTAATCGGTTTAGTCATACGTTACCTCAAATAATGGACAAGGTCTCGGGTGTTCATTCAGGTAAACAAAGCATTATCTCGCTTGTATACCTACTTATGGCCAAAGGGGATTTTCTATAGATACTTATTCACACTTCAACGAGCGTATTAGGGCTTGAGCAAAAATTGTGTAGGTAGGTATATTATGGTATCAAGTAGTTATGGTCGGTAAGAATATAATAATCATCGTTGCCTTACGTGCGCAACATTTGATAATATCATCTAATCATTATAAGAATGAATGATCTTGACTTGTGAGTTTGTTTTGATGTTTCTGGTCAGCTGTAGTCTGATAGGAAACACATAACACAACATGTAAAGGTGATATTTAAATTACCTATACTCCATTTAAAATAAGATTAGACATTTAAATAAACCTTTTTAACAGTCCGTTCAACCGATTTTGACTTCTATATCGTAGGCATAAGGATGGCATTAAAAGCAAAAAAGTGGTTACAATACCAACTGTTTACTGCAGCTGCCATTTGTCATGCCACCAACGCAGCAGAATTCAAAATCGGTTGAACGGACTGTAAAAAGGTTTATTTAAGTGTCTAATCTTATTGCGAATGGATTATAGTTACAATTAACTGAACAAAAAATACAATTTGTCGATCATTGATTTTGTGCGCGTAATAGCTTTTTACATAAAGGCTCATTCAAACTCAAACTCAAAAACTCAAACTCAAAGCATTTATTTCAATTAAACCATTACAGGCACTTTTGAATTGTCAAAATTAAGTAGTCGGTCAGTTGGTCAGAAAGTTGAAGCTAGGTGCCCATTCCAAAGCGTAGATCTCTATGGAGAAGAACGGGCAAGAAACTCCATGGACACTCTTTTTAAATCAAGATATTACAAAATCCTGGGTACATTATTCTTGTTGCTTCTATATGTGAGAACAATGTAAAAAAACACACAAATGAAGAAACAATACAAGAAATAAGATTAAAAATAAGCCTTGGCAGTTAAGAGATGACCAGTCTCAACCGACGGCGTCCGTTCACGAACATGACGCATGGATCAGCACCATCCAGCTCTACCATTTTGTAGGGAACCGAATGATCCAACACACGCGCCACCATCAGTGAGACATTTAAGTTTCTCAACTGCCATGCTCTTTCAAGTCAACATCAAAAAATCATAATAAACGGATCCATGGTTCTTACATTTACAAAATTGAAAAAATGCTTCTAAATGATACAAAACTATAGATTGCAATTTATTTAAGAGATGAATAAAATTTTTAAAACCAAACAGGAAAAGGTGTTTAGTATTGCAGCATTAACAATTAAAACATGATTGAATAAAATAAAAATAAATATTAAGATCGTAATGTCAGAAACACTAAAAAAAGAAAAAGGGAAGCACCTCTTCCAAATATTGAAATTTTACCTAGTGAGCTCAAGTGCCTGTGGAGCAGGACCAGCATTTAGCCAAGCATTTTTATCTGCAATATAATCATCCAACTTATAATATGCTTGTCTACATAGTGTGCGTTTAATGCATGTTTTAAATTTCTTCTCATTTAGTTGAAGAATATCGAGTGGTATTTTATTATAACATTTTACACAGTAACCCATAAAAGAAGTTTTTACTTTAGACAATCTGAAACGCGGTTGATCTAATTTGTTCCTATTTCTTGTGTTAAAATTATGCCTGTCACTTATCTTACTAAAAAGATGTAGATTTTTTCGAACGTACAGTCTGTTATAGCAATTAGCTGACCCCTTAAAAATTAAACGAATTTGAACCTTCTGCTTGTTAGCAGTAAGCTTATCGAACTAGAACAGTTCAACGTCTACGATTAATAAAACAGTTATTCGAATTTGATATTTAACACGCAGTGTTAAGGTAGGTATGATCTTGAATATTGTTCTAACTTGTAATATATTATTGCTAATTTCAACGACAATCACCATGTTCGTGTGGTCTAGTGGTAGCTGCAGTGAGCTGACAAGAGCGTGGTTGCGAGTTCGAAACCAACATATTTTCTGCTGCGCATTTTGTTTTATAATATTTTTTTAAAGTTATAAATAATAAATTATAACTTTAGCAACAAAAAAAAAGCTGAACGAAAATAAAAAAACGATAATGATGGTAAAAACGATTTTATTTTATAAAAAAAATTATTATAAGAATAACGTAAATGATATAACAGTTACTAATAACGTTGTTACATACTTCACAGAGTTTAATGTAGTGAATCAACATGTTATAATATTTAGAAATATATAGGTATGTATTTCTATTTCATAACAATAACATCACCACATTAAATATCGTTGAACTAAATAAAATAGCATTATACGATGATTTTTTACCTACTAGGTATACTATATATCAATTTGTTTTGTAAGTATGTAGTTATGTTTAGTTATAAATAAGGTTTTGACAAAGACTTCTCGTCGGTAAATATGACAACATAATCTTCCCAATTAAAATTGAGATATTCTTGGGCAAAGCGGACCCTTGCTTGGCGATGTGCAGCAGTCAGTTAAATTTTACGTGCTGGCTTGTATATTGTTTCAGTCCAGCAACATGCAAATGTTTTCTGACCGTCTGAACAGAAACATTATACTGCATTGAGTAGGCAAAAATGGGTGTTCAGTATGCCTTCTAACAATTGCTTGATGATGTTCTGACACAGGAGTAACATTGCAGGTTTTTTTTCAGGACGATCCTTTTGAATATTCCCTGTCTCTTCAAAACGTCTTAGCCACAGTCTGACTGTATTTCTCTGAAACAACACAATAAGCATAATTTTAATAACCCGGTAATCATAATTTTTCGAATAAGTTTGCAAAAATACCTTTAGATAAACCACATTAGACCTATAAATGATCTCATAATGAAACAGTTAATTTTCTATTATTCTATACTCACGTTTTTAAGCCAACTAACGAATTAAGGAAGTATAAAAAAGAATACACTTACCGCTATATTAAGTTTCCTAGCAATCGCTTTAATACCAACATTCTCCTTATGCAAATACAATATTTTGTATTTTAAATAATCACTCAACTGAGACATGACGATTAAACTATCAAAACCGATAATAATAATTAGTAAAAAGGCGTGGATTTTCGCAACTTAGTAAGGCAATATAAAAATGTTCGTGCGTATTCACTGCTATTTGTGCATAGAATGTCTTGTTCAATTTATTCTTCTACCCCATATTCCTAAAATCAATTCAATAGCAGTTTTTGTTGAATACGCATATTGACGTCGAACTACCCACTTATTGAAAAAGGTGAAACGTTTATCGTTTATCAACTTAATTGATATGCTTGTTCTTTACAATAATGCAAGAAATACTTAACGAACAATTTATACAACATTATTTTTAGTATATGCGAAACCCGAAACACGTGTCTAGTATTTTTATGTAAAGAATCTATGTACAAAATTTCAAAACTGTATCATGAATAATCACCAAGTTATAAGCTTGTTATGTTACCTGTTTGTCCGTCCAAACATATGGTCTCCCCCACCGCGTGCCTAAACGTACCGCGCGGCGATTGTATTGTAATTAACTGGTGATAACATTTTCCATCACACTTGCAGGCTTTGGACTGTCGTAATGGTCAAGTGTAGGTAGTTATTATAATGTACTTTATTCGTAAATAAATGCAGCCGTAAGCTACGAATAAGTAATTACTTATTCGTAAGCCGTAAGTGATACAATGTAGTCAATGCGATTTGTTCAAAGTGGATGAAAAGTGTTAAACATCGCATTACTTAACCACAGCAGGCTGTAGGTACAAATAATAACTTTCTACAATTAACCATCTTGGCGTGTTTAAAAATGTTAATCATCACGGCAAAGCATTGTAGGGATACGTTATCACTGTTATCGTTGTTTCTGTGTACTGGACGTTTGTGTATGAGAAAGTCCACGTCCAGTCCAGTTACACGACACTTTTTACATACGATAGGTAAGTACACGATCAACCGAAACACAACTCGGCCTCGGCGGCCACGCGCTCGCGATTATGCAGTTGGACCCACGCGACACGTGCGCGCCAACCAGTGGTACCCGGGCGACTGAGGTTGCTGCACCCGGGCACCCCCGCCCCGGTCGCCCCGCTCGCTGTGCGTCCGCGCCGCGCCATTGTGCGCGTATGGTAGATAACTATCTACTTAGTCGCTCCTCGGGGCACAGTATAATATACTCGGGGTGTCCAACTATTAACCTTTTTTAAATATTTTTGGGCCAAAATATAACATGGGGTAAAAATTATTGGAATCGATTCAGTTACTTATTCTGAACAAACTATATTCAGGTTTCGCATATACTAAAAATAATGTTGTATATTGAAAACAAAATTAAACATGAGACTAGATTTGAACTCGCATCTTGCACGTCTCAGCCTTACGCATGAACCACGACACCAGATTAACTTGAGTAAGATAGATGAAATAAGGTATTAGTAGCAATGACACAAATTATCACAACATTAACCTAACCTTTAAGTCTTGCTGATTAAAAATGAAAATTGCGTAACAAATACCCATACATAGTAAATGACCTAACACCAACATCTTAAAGCTCAAATTTGCGTATCAAAATTATTTATTGTTTCTGTTCATCGAGTAGTGTTAGTCCGATTAACTCATACATATTGAATAACCTTTAATGTTATGAGAGGAGGGTGCAAAATCGAGTAATTTTTAGGGGGGTCAGCTAATTGCTATAACCCCTTGTACATAATGTTTTCATATATATATTGACAAGGAACCGTCATGATGTTAATTTTTTTAAACAGTTCCCTTAGAGAATCACGCCTGCTGAGCTTGTATATGGCTCTGACAGCCCTCTTCTGCAGGATGAAGATAGAATCAATATCTGCAGCCCGTCCCCACAACAAAATACCGTAAGACATGATGCTATGAAAGTAACTAAAATAGACCAGTCTCGCGGTATCCACGTCTGTTAATTGGCGGATTTTCCAAACAGCGTAAGCGGCTGAACTTAGCCGCCCTGCAAGAGATGTTAAGTGCGGACCCCACTGCAGCTTTGAGTCAAGCGTAATCCCCAGGAAAACCGTATTTTCGACGAATTCAAGTATTTCCTTATTCAATACAACGTGACATTTACTACTTCTAACATTTGGTAAAGCGAATCTAATGCATTTAGTTTTTTTTTCATTTAATACCAAATTATTTACAGTAAACCAATTATGGACCAAAAGCATAGCGTTATTTACGTCGTCAAGCTCCTGTGCACGTCTGCTTACTTTAAAAATCAGAGATGTGTCATCAGCAAATAACACCATTTGTGATCGGTTTATCAGTAAATGAGGTAAATCATTTATGTATACTAAAAATAGGAATGGCCCCAATATTGAGCCCTGCGGTACACCCATTTTGACTTTCAAACCCGATGAATTCACACCGTTAATTTGAACTTGCTGAAATCTGTCATTTAAATATGATTTCATAAAGCTAAGAGCAAGTTTACCGAGTCCGTAATGCTCAAGTTTCAAGAGCAGTGTATCGTAATTCACGCAATCAAATGCTTTGGATAAGTCGCAAAAGATGCCTATTGCATCTTGTGCCTCTTCCCATGCATTAAAGATATGTTTTAATAAGGTGACACCGGCGTCGGTTGTACAACGTCCTTTGGTGAAACCATACTGTTGATCGTGTAGGATGTTATTACGATTAAAATGATTGAGCATTTGATTTAACATTACTTTTTCAAAAACTTTACTTAAAACCGGCAAAACCGATACTGGTCTATAATTATTAGTGTCTTTGCTGTCCCCAGATTTGAAAAGTGGAATAACTTTACTGAACTTCATTAAATCCGGGAAAACCCCTTGATCTACACACAAATTAAATATTAAAGCTAAATAGGGTGCAATTGTCTCAATAATGGATTGACAAACTTTAGTAGACATGCCCCACAGATCCTCGGTAATTTTGATCTTAAGTTGCTTAAATGCCTTTATAATGACTGTAGGGTTTATATGTTTAAATTTAAATTCCACAGGACAGGCTGAGACATTCGCTCTTAATAATTCAATAGCTAGTGCAGGCGAGGAATTTAAAGTTTCTGTAGTTTTAATTGGGATATTGGTAAAGAAAGTTGCAAATTCCTGAGCGACATCGATGTTATCGCTAATGAGACCGCGGGAAGTGTCCAGTGTGTAATCAGTATTATGTTTTTTGTTCCTGTTCGTTTCATTGTTAATAATTTTCCAAACTGTCTTTATTTTATTGTCTGCTGATTTAACCTTGTTACTAATGAAAGAAGCTTTAGCTACTTTGCAGACTTTTTTAAAAGTTTTAGAATATTTAGTAACATACTTATTAAACGTATCCGTGTTAATATACGGCTTAAGGCCATACAGTTCAAATAATCTATCCCTACTTTTCCTGATTCCTTTAGTTGCCCAGTCACTGAATAAAAACTTAGGGCAAATAGTTTTTGATTTCTTCTTAAAGGAATTATTGAACTCTGTTTGCACTAATGAAAAGAATTCTTCATACAAAATATTACCATTAGTCACACTTAGGCCCTGAGCACTCAACTTGCTAATTAAAGTAGCATTAAACTTATTCAAATTACCCGATGTTATTGGTCTAGTTTGAATCTGCACTTTTTGCATCGGTGTGTTGGACTCAAAAGAAACAGTTTGACCACTGTGATCAGAAGGAAGATAATTTACAATGGCTTTATCTAAATATTCGCAGCAACAAAAGACATTATCAATGCATGTAGCCGTAGCCGTAGTTATTCGCGTTGGTTCCAAAAACACATTTGACAGATTGAATGATTTAAAGAGGCTTAACAATCTACTGCTATTTGAATTATTTTCTAAAATATTAATATTAAAGTCACCACAAATAATTACTGATTTGTTACCAGTTGCAAGTTTTCCCAAGACATCTTCCATTACTGACTCAAATATAGAATAGTTTTGATAGTTTGGAGGTCTGTAAACGCACACTATAAAATGCTTATCCAGCTCAACACAAGACAGTTCGATGCTATGTTCCACCGACAGTTCCACTATGTCTTTACGAGTCTTATATTTTACACCATTTTTAATTAAGATTAATGAACCACCACGCAGCATGGATTTTCGGTTAAAGCAACTGCCTACACTATAGTTCTCATAATTAATCATCATTTCATAATCTTTCAACCAGTGTTCAGTAATACAAATAATATCAAACATTGTTTTTTCTAAAAACAATTCAATTTCTAATAATTTGGAAGAATTCAGACAAGCCATGGACAAAATTGAGCAGTTGGGATTCGCGAAATGGGTTAAAAAAGTAGTTGCCTGCTTGCATACTTATCTTTTTGTGGACATTCGTTGACACAAAATTAGGCCATTACCGGGAATGGACGCATGATAACCCTATCTGATTGCAAATTCGTATAGTCGTTCTGAAATGTAGGTATCACATATTTACGGTTTTATCGTGTAAGTGTCGATAAAATGAGTCGATTTTAATGTAGCGGTAGTAAGTAGAATTCATGGCTGAAAACAAAACAATAGCTTAGTATTGTGATTCAAAAGTATGAATGCAATTTTTGTTTATTTATATCTAGGTATAGGTTTTGTTGTTAAAATTGCAACATTATTTTCATTATACGAGAGTGTAATTTCCAATACAAATTCAATTCATCATCATCACCAGTCTAGCAGTCTGTTGATAGACATAGGCAGTCAACTTTGGATTGCTACCGGTCAAGCACTGCACAAGACCCGGAACATACCTACCATTGCACATATGTCAAACCAATTTCCCTTGCTCCAGCTTCCTCCACATACATCTACCTAACTGTCAACCACTTTGTCTTTAGATCTTCGACTATAAACGGAACGGGTCAAGCGCTTATTAGTCTGCAAACAATCAGTTTACATATACCTCAAACAGACTCGATACTCTCTGCATCACACATACACACACACACACACAAACTACTACGATTAGAACCTTCACTGTCAAAGCTTTGAGCTATACGTGTCTATGACTATGAGCATACATGACTGATTATACTTACCTATCTATATCTGGCGCAACCTGGGCCCGTACCAGCCTTGCTGACTGGCAAAATCTTTGTACCACCCGTGTGAGGTACAGTTAGCAAAAGAGTATGCAGGATCGTCGGATATAGTTGAAGTTTAGTAAGAAACCGAAGGATGTTCTCGAATAAAATTTAATTTTATTAATAGAAAACAAACAGCTCATTTATCAAATTAAATTTCAGTCGAGAACATCTTTCGGTTTCTTACTAAACTTCAACTATATCCGACGATCCTACATACTTATCTCTTTTGTTGACTGTACTTGGTGCGTAGAGTTAACTCGTGCATGAATTAATATGTATCCGTTCAATCGGAATATGAGAGTAAAGGAACTGATAGTACGTCTGTGTTTGCGCACACAGTTGTGCACTATAATATCTGACGAATATTCTGTATACCTAACTAATTTCCGTTGAGATGGGCCGCCGTGACAGAAATGCGGTCGGGAGAATATTATAATTATAATATTTATACTTACGAGGAATTATGTAGCTCTATGTCTTTCTTACGAGGAGCTCGTGGCTAAGTAATAACAGCCGCACGGGTCGATAGACCAGGTTAAGCTACGGTTGTCGCGGTCGATCCGTGGATTATTGACCATCTTTACATCTATTTATTATTTATTTACTATTGCCACTTACATTTGTTTTTACGTACACAGACCCCTCCGTGCCTCGGAAAGCACGTTAAGCTGTTGGTCTCGGCTGTCATTCGTGGATCTTTGAAATTAGTTACGGGTCGTCAGAAGCCCGAAAGTCTGACAACCAGACTTACCAAGGGTTATAGTGTTATTCAGTCACTGGGTTGTGAAGGTCAGAAAGGCAGTCGCTCTATGTAAAATACTGGTATTCAGCTGCATCCGGTTAGACTGGAGGCCGACCCCAAAAATAGTTTGGAAAAGGCTAGGCAGAAGATGAACCTATGTCTTTCTTGTTTGTACAGTCAGCATCAAAAGTCGATTAACACTATCATTTTTACATTTTATTAAATTGACAACAACTTTTTTCAATAAACTGATTTTTAGCTTTTCACATAATAGACAAGAGTATATATTCATAAAAAAAAATTCTGCTGCAATTTTGAACAAATATTTTGCTCAATAACTAAGATTAAAAAAACTGAAGTGTTAATCAACTTTTGATGCTGACCGTACATATTTACGGTTAAACCATCAAAAAACTTATAATATGCTGATCATATTTAACACATAATTATTATGTAGCCTGATACCTAAATAAATAGGTACATAAAGTTAAGTAGAGTGATTACCGTTTTTATAAGCATACATACATATTTGACGTTTAAAGGTCACTTAACTTTAGTCATCGTTTATAAATAAACCCCTAAGTTTCAACATAAAGAAACGTTGTCCATTGTACCTACTTAGAGTCCCCCTACTACAAAAATGTGACTGGAAATGGAAATACTGCGTAAAACCCTTAACTACAGCAAACACGGGGCTCCTAGGTTCAACCCTGAACTTAGTTTGGGTTCCTGTTGTTTCATTGTTCTTAACTTCTAAAGAAAACTTTGCAGAATAACGCAGACTACATTAGAATTCGGTAACTACGCAATTCTCCGGTAAAAATTCCTTGAAATTCTTTCCCGTGATACCAATGATATTTGTTTATGATGTTTTCTTTGTTTATTGTTTTGATTTATTTCCTTTTATTATGAGAAAATGTTGGTGTGGTTACAAAAAATATTGTAATAAACTTCATGTTGTTTTCGTGTGTATGTTTTCTCTTCAATTTTACTTTCTTTTTTATTAGAATAAGCAAGGCGTTATACGATATTATTAGGACTAATAATTGTAATATTAAATGTCGTACAGACGCCGGCATATCAAGCTACCCGAAACTGTCAAACTTTCCCAATCAACATTGCACCTTATGGTTAAGAGATAAAGTTGAAAATCTATTAAAGAAATTTGACAGATTGTAGTAGCTTGATGTGCTGCGTCTGTACCTAAAAAAAGTATTTTTTTAAAGTGTACCTAGTACTGATCCATATGTCTTGTTCATAAACGGGTGCCGTCAGTAGGGACTGGTCATATTTTAGCTGCCACGGCTTATTTTATTACGGACGCTTTTAACGTGCACGTCTTTCTACGTCGTTTTCAATGTAGTACCTACAATTTCAGCACGAATGATGTGACATATATTTTGTACTTAATAATATTTTGATTTAAAAGAGTGTCCGTAGAGTTTCTCGCTCATTCTTCTCCGTAAAAATCTACTACACTTTGGAATGGGCCAGTAGCTTCATCTTTCTGACTGACCGACCCCTTGACAGTTCAAAAGTGCCTGTAATTTGTTGAGTTTGTTATTTTGCGGATTGCTCAAATTAGACAGTGCGGAAGACTAGTTTTTTTTACACATACAGGGACTAAAAAAATAAAATACTTACAAACAAAAATTTACTATTCTTCTACGTAAAAATGGAAACTTAATTTAAATTATTATGGCAGAAATATGACTAAGTAACCAAAATGTGTTACGGACGTAAGTAAAAGCTAACTGAATAAAAGCAGCAGTAAGGAGGTTTTATTCGCGTTCCGACCTTCGAGCCGTGTGAGTGAACCGATATAAAACGCGCATGAAATGACTGATCGTATTTTGTGCGTGGAGTTCCTTGACTTCCTTGGCGTTACGCCTACATTTTTTTTTTGTTCGCCTGTTTTGTGTCCCACTGCTGGGCAAAAGCCTCCCCTTTTTCCTTCTAACACTTCCTTTCTTGTGCGATCCCTGTGCGTGTTGGTTCTGCAAACGTTATAACACACACTTTCTTCGTGACTTACACACCTTTCCCGTGGTCTACCCCGACGGCAATGTCCTCCCATTTCAGCCTGGCTGTTTGTACAGACGCCAGCACATCAAGCTCCCCGAAACTGTCGAATTTTCCCAATCAACTTTGAACCTAATGCTTTAGCGATAAAGTTGAAAATGTATTAAAGAAATTTGACAGATCAGCCTGTAATCCCAGAAGGGTTAGCCAGAGGTGGTACACCTATGGTAACAACCATATCTGGCCAGTTATATTTAAGTAGCACGTATCTAATAGGGGGCAACCCTATTGCGATCAACAGGGCACAAATCCAGACTTCGCGGGCAGCTACTCAGAAATTCCTGAGTGAAAAACCCAATTACACTTTGCCCGACCTGGCAATCGAACCCAGGCCCTCGTGCCCAGCAGTAGCGTTTGCGACCACTAGACCAACGATTATCTGTACCTACAATTTACTTTTTTAATTAATTTCCAAGGCAGTTTAATTATTATCCTTGGAACTTTCAAGGTTTCATTGTCTCTTTGTTTTTCTCGCGGGCTGATATTGTAAACATTGACATTCAAGAGTGTCTATGGTTGAGGGTAGTTAGATGAAGAATTTCCATAAAAAACAGTTTTTGATAGAACGGAGTCAACCAACAAAATAGTTTTATTTGCAAACGCTTGTTATTGACTCAGTTCAGCTTTAAACCTGGCCTTTAGGTTTTAATGAGTACTTAAAATAAACGACTTTTAAAATTGCTAAGGTCAGGTTTGCTTAGTTAGAACTCCGAGACCGTACTAGTATTTTAATGCTAGCCCAGTTTTGTCGTTAGTCAGTAAATGGTGGAAATTGTCGCAGTAAAAGCACTTTACGCCTATGCTAATTAATTGTACCTTTGATATAAATAGGATATAATAATCTAAAATCAGTTAATGACAATGGTCACACTAGGTAAAAGTAAGGGAAATTCATTGTAACGGTCGCTCACATGGAGCATTTGCCTGTAATGTAACGTTACAGAGTCGAGCATTCCATTGGTGAGGGAAGAGAACCGAGCATTACAGTTCGCAACTTGATGATACAACATGTAATATTTTGATACTGAATTAACTAAATTCGAAGTCGAAATTTTGATGCAAAATGAAATAGTCACCTGCGATTTTAATCTGTCAAGCTCCGCTAGTGAGACACAATTGATTTTCTATTGTTTCGTCGCCAATAGGCGACGCGCGCTGCTTGACCGGTTAATCGACCTGTAAAAATAAGGTTTCGGCTTGTAAGGCGATTTGAAAAGCGGTGAAAATCGACCCCATAAGTAACCTGTGTGACTTAACTACCAGATATTGTATAGATTTATTTTTCAGTATTATATCGTTTATTATTATCTCGTTTTCCCGGTATCGGCTATAATAACATCATGCTGCGATAAACAATTCGCTTACGAGGCGCGTTGATAGTGTTAAGACCCTTAGGATCTTCCGCAGTAGTGAGGGGAGGGCTTTGAGTGTAGGTGGATATTATTTATATTAGTTAAATGAATGCTAACATTTGTGTCCGTATGGATTGAGGAGCTATCAAGCTAGAACTGAGCCTCGAACTTCTTTTCTCGTTAAATACGTGGCGTCTGTCGTCCGTCTTATTCAGCCTATAATGTTACCACTGCTGGGACACAGGCCTCCTCTCTGTGAGAGTAAGTGGGCCGTAACAAACACGCGGGCCCAGTGCGGGTTGATAGATGTCACATGTCTTGGAAAAATTTGGACATGTCGGTTTCCTCACGATGTTTTCCTTCACCGTTTTGAGAGCAGTGGTGATGAAATAATTTACACAAACTAAAGCACCTTTCTGGGTTAGAACCTATGACCTACATTTCGTAAATAGCGGCCGTTACCATTGGGCCACTACTGCTTCTAATGATCCTGCTCCAATGGACACAGCATCACGACGAAAGTCTTCAGAGCAATGACATTAGTATGGTTAACAAACAATCTAACTAGCCGTTTCACAACTATGTTGGAGTCGGCTTCCAGTTTAACTGGATCTAGTTGAGTAGCAATATTTTACATGGAGCGTCTGCCCATATGACCTAGTATGACCAACAACATAACGATAAAAATAAACCCATAAAACGACAGTTACGAGTAATAATATCAAAAACTTTATAGAATATCTGTTGCCGTGTAATAAAGGCATAATTTCGCACAGGCGAGCCGGCTATCCGTTATTGTTGGCACAGAGCCATTAACTTCTATCCATATTACGAAAACTTCCTATAATCCCACTTTTGTTATATTATACCTTAATGTCATAAGTTTAAGGTTGAAATTTTGTTGTAAGCGCGCGGTATTTTGTAACAACTGGTGAATCTTTTTTTGTTTGAAATTTTTTGACTTGACGATCCTAGTTTCTATGTGGATTCCAATTTAAAGAATGATGCTGAGGCGTGTGAATGTGGATTTTGGAGTTATGTTTGTATGTAGAGAAGCACTGTTTTCTACATACACATTGTTTAAAACAAAATTAAAAGCCTTTTTATTAGAAAAATGTTTTCTGTATAATATATCGGAACTAATGTCACACAATAACCTGTTTGACATTATATTGAAAACTATTTGACATCACATTTAAACCTGTTTGACATTATATCTAAAACTGTTTGACATTATATTTAAAACCGTTTGGCACTTTTGAATTTCACTTGGAATGTTAATTAATCATTCAAAGTTCCTTGTAGGTATTTAAATTGCATATGTATTTATTCAACACAATGTAAATTATTTTATGAAAAAATGAAATGAAATAACCTCATGCCGTTTTCCCATGAGAGTAGGCAGAAACTATAGAACCCCGCCAGCCACCCTCCCCCTCCACTGCCCTCTTGGTGCTTACTTTGTTCTGTATAATAAGAATAATTGTAGCTTAAATTATCAGCTCAGTATCAGAGCGTCGCATCGATGGTTGCGTGGTGACTGTCTTCTGATGATAGATGAAGTCAGGGGAGCCGTTGTCGTATCATATCCATGAACTGCTATATTCCGGCACAATCCTAGCCACTGACAATATTCAAGCTACTAATACGATGACCACTTCTATCTTGTGCCGTTAAACATGTTTGCCTTACCTATAACAAACAGCTTGGTCGACTGTACAGACGCCAGCACATCAAGCTACCCGAAACTGTCAAATTTTCCCAACCAACTTTGAACTTTATGCTCTGGCGATAAAGTTGCAAATCTATTAAAGAACATTGACAGATTGTAGTAGCTTGACGTGCTGGCGTCTGTACATCATTTTTACTTGGTTTATGTTTCTTTCTCACAATTTATCAAATTCCCTTGCTAATGATCCCAGACAGCCTTAGACAAGAACCTTCTTAAATATACACTTGGGAGCAAATAAATCGAGCCACTTCCTTTTTTCACGTATAATGGTTATTATTTTTGGTATTATGGAACGTATCAAATCGAAACATATATCGCCTAAGAGCTTATTTAATAATCTTTACAATGAGGGTAAATTATTGAATGATAACCTTATTTAATGATAAATTATTGGCTCTGAAAGAAAAACGGTAATTTTGATAGAAAATTGTCAGTCCAGAAAAAAACAATTAAAAACAAAATTATGGTATAAACTTATTCTTAATATCTTGTATTACCCCCCCTTGCCCTGATTTCGATAGATTTTCTGGACTGTTTTAACCCTACAATTTTCTATCAAAATTACCGTTTTTCTTTCAGAGCCAATAATTTATCACTAAATAAGGTTATCATTCAAAAATTTACCCTCATTGTAAAGATTATTAAATAAGCCCTTAGGCGATATATGTTTCGATTTGATACGTTCCATAATACCAAAAATAATAACCATTATACGTGCAAAAAAAAGCAAGTGGCTCGATTTATTTGCTCCCAAGTAGATCCCATTTTTCTACAAACTTCGACTTCGATTAGCTAAAAAAAGTAAAATAATCACAAACAACCAAGGTCGTCCAAGTTAGACATCTGATCAGCAAGATAGAAAGATAAATTAGACATGGTTGCCTCGCCGCCGATATAATGAATGTACTTGCCAACTTCGTGGGGGCTCGGAAATTTTCGGTTTCAGGAATAGTCCTGTCTGTAATGGTATTCTGTCAATAGTTTCTGATATACTTTAATGAAGGCAATTTAAGGTTAGTAGAAGAATGCATGGAAGTAGTAATTAATGGCAGATTGGTGTGAAATCTATTTTCTGAAAGCTCTTACCAAGGGGTGATACCCAGGAACTGGGTTGTGTGGGTATTTATAGAGTTAGCGATCACCTCGCGCTGTTACTGGAAGTAACAGGGACATAAGGCTTTTCAACTTTGTATTTAGCCTTGGATTTTTAGAGTTCCGTACCTTAAAAAGAAAAAAACGGAACCCTTATAAGATCACTTCGTTGTTCGTCTGTCTGTCCGTCGGTCAAGACCCTTTTTCTCAGAAACACGTGGAGTTATCAAGTTTAAATTAATATCAAAGACTCAGAGCTGCAATCCCTTGAAGTAGTGAAAAATATCAAACTTTAAAGTCAACGCAATCAAAAGATATGGGCGTTTCAGTTCCGGAATCAAAACCTATAGGGTACTTTCCGTTGACCTAGAATCATGAAAGGGCAAGGATCGATGTCATGCAGCACAAGTCAAGAAAAAATCGGAAAACCGTAAATTCCAAAAAAAAATCCCGTGATAACCTACATATTTATATACCTATATTGTTCGGAACCCTCAGTGCGCGAGTCCGATTTGCACTTGACCGGTTTTTTAGGTGTTCATTGGCGGAAGTAACCACTTTCTAGTATGATGTTGGGTCTGGTGGTAAAAAGGTATTACAAAAGAATTAATTTACTGAGTCGCGATTAAGTTATCACTATAACATGTATAGCTCAGTACTGTAACATGATATTATAATAAAATATTCGTATCAAGTGTTAAATAAACCCCCATACAATAGAAGGTCCCTAAATATCAAAACACTCACACATGACTATAAAACCCCCTTACTAATAAACGTATTATATCAGATGAATAGTTACACACCGATTTCTCTCTTTCAGTCGTCAGTAATTTGACTTTCGAAAGAAGAAGACAAAGCGTTGTGTAACTATACAGACACTATACAACGTTTATTATTAAGGGGGTTATTGTATTAAAAATGAATCTTTGACATTGTATAGTTCACCTTAAACTCTAGTATTAATTATTTTGCATGCAATTGATACAAAATTCTGCATAGCTAAACATGTGGACATTGTATCAAAATCAAACTAATAACTTTATACCATGTTTAAGGAAAATAAAGACTTAATCTCATCTATCTATCTATCTCAAAATGATTTATGTCTCCACAAATCTATACTACGAAGCTCACGTGCGGATCAGTTTATTTGCACAGTTTAGTTGTCACTATAACACCCTGAACCATTTATTTTGAACGATCGTTTATTTTCAATCGCTCCTGTCGATTTTAGATTTATGGTCTATTTTAATAGACTGATATAGTAGGGAAATTCTGTTTTATAGGCCCTTTGTATACACACGTTTTTCTTTCCGTGAAAAACTAGGTTTTATTCGCCTGGTGTAGACACGATCGTCAGTATTGTATTGATCAATATGGAAGCTTGTACACGGACACGTTTTTTTTACGGCGCGGTTTATACGCCGTGTGTAGGCCCGATCGTCAGTGTTGTATGGATCGTTATGGAAGCTTGTTGACGGACACGTTTTTTCTGCGGTGCGGATTATACGCCGTGTGTAGGCAAGGTTTGCCAGTGTTGTATGGATCACTATGTAGAAAGCTTGTTGACAAACAGGACTTTTCTATGACGCGGTTCATACGCTGCACCGTAATGAAACCGTACCGTGTTCAAAGGGCCTTATAACCTTACTCTAACTATATTACATTTTTGTGAAAGGATTACTAGATAGGGTTTTAGTTATTCAGCTATTGTTTTACATGGCAAAAAAAAGAAAATCCAATGCATTGTTGATCACAGGTTTTGTTCAGCCAATGGACAGACGCCAGCACATCAAGCTGAAACTGTCAAATTTTCCCAATCAACCTTGAACCTTATAGTGTAGTGATAAAGTTGAAAATCTATTAAATAAATTTGACAGATTGTAGTAGCTTTATGTGCTGGCGTCTGTAGAAAATAAATAATCAGTACTAATAATAAATCTGAAGAGTTTGTTTATTTTTTGTGTGTTTGTTCGAACGCGCCAATTTCGGGGGTTTCAAAGTTCCGGGCATATCCTACTCTTTATCACTTACGGACATATGATTAGTTCGGGGCCCGAACTAAGACTGAGTGACACCACAATTTAATAGTTGTCTTCACTTCTGATATGAATTTGCCCGTCCGAAAAATAGAATTTGACACTAGTTTTTTAAGGAAGGCTATAGGATATTTGACATCACGCTAGGACCATTAGAAACTGAGCTAAAAGAAAGAACGCTAAGCGAAGACGAAGTAAAAGTGTGAGCAGGCGATGCGATGCGATGGGTTGGATCGGGGGAACAAAAAAATTCACGCAGTCGAAGTCGTGGGCCGAAGCTAGTACTACCACAGATTACTAAATAGTTACTGGTACTACCCGCTCTGAACGCGATCAAAATCACGCCATTACTCTGCGGTTTCGAAGCGTATAATACTTTCAATCAGTCAGGTTCGTACCGAGTACAATCCTGTTAGGTTGAACGTATACTCTATCGTAAGCTACGAACGCGATCAAAATTGCGGTATAAGCTTATATTTATAGAGGTCGGTATAGTATTATAAGGGCTCCGCGCTCTTTTATTACCGGCAGCCTAATTGCGGAACGCCAAATCGTCAAATGATTCTGATCAGTTGGCTTCATTTCTATCACAATTGGCTTCATTTTACGATTTTCGAATTGCGAAACTCTAGTTTCTGCGCAGGGCCTTAACGTTCATAATTGGTTTCATAATAAACTAGAGTTTCGCAATTCGAAAATCGTAAAATGAAGCCAATTGTGATAGAAATGAAGCCAACTGATCAGAATCATTTGACGATTTGGCGTTCCGCAATTAGGCTGCCGAATCAGTGAAAGGCGTAGTGTAAATTAATATTATGATAATGATTCCTAACAAAGAATGTATTTATTTTACAGTTCATGGGGACAATCAGCTCTTCAAGCTATAACTCTCGAGTTATTCCGGTAGATCCCCTGAACCCCCTGAATCCCCTGCTAGTTATTCTTCTGTTTTAATCTCTGTCTTATCCACTGTAAACTTTCTCATTCCGGTCTGATCCACTGAACACCCCCCCTCCACACCTCCACCCCCTCCACCTCGCCCTGGATCCCCTGCTAGTTCTTCTTCTGTTTTAATCTCTGTCTTATCCACTGTAAACTTTCTCATTCCGGTCTGATCCACTGAACACCCCCCCTCCACACCTCCACCCCCTCCACCTCGCCCTGGATCCCCTGCTAGTTATTCTTCTGTTTTAATCTCTCTATTATCCACTATAAACTTTCTCATACGGTCTGATCCCCTGAACACCCCCCCTCCACACCTCCACCCCCTCCACCTCGCCCTGGATCCGCTGCTAGTTATTCTTGTGTTTTGATCTCTGTCTTATCCACTATAAACTTTCTTATTCCGGTCTGATCCCCTGAACACCCCCCTCCACACCTCCACCCTCTCCACCTCGCCCTGGATTCCCTGCTAGTTATTCTTGTGTTTTGATCTCTGTCTTATCCACTATAAACTTTCTCATTCCGGTCTGATCCCCTGAACACCCCCCCTCCACACCTCCACCCCCTCCACCTCGCCCTGGATTCCCTGCTAGTTATTCTTCTGTTTTAGTCTCTGTCTTATCCACTGTAAACTTTCTCATTCCGGTCTGATCCACTGAACACCCCCCCTCCACACCTCCACCCCCTCCACCTCGCCCTGGATCCCCTGCTAGTTATTCTTCTGTTTTAGTTTCTGTCTTATCTACTATAAACTTTCTCATTCCGGTCTGATCCCCTAAACACCCCCCCTCCACACCTCCACCCCCTCCACCTCGCCCTGGATTCCCTGCTAGTTATTCTTGTGTTTTGACCTCTGTCTTATCCACTATAAACTTTCTCATTCCGGTCTGATCCCCTAAACACCCCCCCTCCACCTCGCCCTGGATTCCCTGCTAGTTATTCTTGTGTTTTGATCTCTGTCTTATCCACTATAAACTTTCTCATTCCGGTCTGATCCCCTGAACACCCCCCCTCCACACCTCCACCCCCTCCACCTCGCCCTGGATTCCCTGCTAGTTATTCTTGTGTTTTGATCTCTGTCTTATCCACTATAAACTTTCTCATTCCGGTCTGATCCCCTAAACACCCCCCCTCCACACCTCCACCCCCTCCACCTCGCCCTGGATTCCCTGCTAGTTATTCTTGTGTTTTGATCTCTGTCTTATCCACTATAAACTTTCTCATTCCGGTCTGATCCCCTGAACACCCCCCCTCCACACCTCCACCCCCTCCACCTCGCCCTGGATCCCCTGTTAGTTCTTCTTCTGTTTTAATCTCTGTCTTATCCACTATAAACTTTCTCATTCCGGGATCCCCTTTTCCTTTTGTTTTTATCCCTGACGGATCGTCAGTAATAAAATATGCGTACAGGGTTTATTGAAATACATACGTTCGTAATTCTTATTGTACACACACAGTTGCGCGACAAAGTTGAGGAAATGAGATTTCTTCGTAACATCACGCATGTATTCTTTCAAAGTTTTCTCATCGTCCATCATCTGCCTAGCCTTTTCCCAACTATGTCGGGGTCAGCTTCCAGTCTAGCCAGATGCCAGCTGAATACCAGTACTTTACATAGAGCAACTATTTATCTGACCTCCACAGCCCAGTTACTGGGTAATATGATACCCCGTGGTAAAACTTGTTGGGTAAAATAGGTACTATCCAATCAGCAATCAATCAATCATCTAATTTATCATGTTGCTTGTGGATTACGTTCATCTTATAATGTAGATGTTTTTATACTCTTTGTTGAAGTCGTTTCCTTTATTTTTCAAAGGGGTATGAGGAACAGGGTGTAAAGTTTACCCATTCTCCATAGAAAAGCAAGGATCCACCGACCAGACGTGTTGTGTCTAGTGGGTTACTCCCCAACGATTGATGTTGGGATGTTGTATATCACTCGATAAACTCTGCATGCGAGATGCAGGATTTTGCGTGAAGTCAGTATGATGCGCAGTTCGCATGTGGATTCCGCCACAGAAATATAAAAATATCAACGATGTTAAAATATGCTTCTAGCAAAGAATACTTAAAGTACTACGTACAGAAAGGCCACTCCCTTCCCCGCACTAACATCAGTTACCGCACCTCACCCCGCACTTCGGCGTATTCGTCGCAGTTCTTTAACAAGAGCGGTCGCAAACACAAGTACCTCACGCACACATTCATACGTATACAAACGTCATTTTTTAATGTAGTAGTAGTAGGTAATTATTTTGCGAGCGTTGTATGGAGTGTCCGGGGTGTGCTTCTAGTTAATTTTATGCGTAGTAACACTGCGTATTACTTATCTGTCACTTAAAAATAACTTATGCCCCAGTTGTTATCGTCCTAAGCTTAACAAGAACAGTACAAAGTTTTCAAACTTTTAGTATAATTATTACAATTTCCACAGTACAACAAGCATTCATTTAAATAATAAGAATAGATTTATAAACGGCAAACTTGGTTCCAACCTTGGCAAGCTAGAAATGTTGTTTGATAAATAGGTATATTGTGTTTATTTGTACAAAGTAAATTTTTCTATTGAGACAGACGAACAAAATACGTTGCAATTTTTTTTGTTAACTAAAAGTTAATAATTTATCTTTTCTATGATAGTCTTTTCAACCGCCGCTAATATATAAATTTGTTTATTTAGCTTTATTTGCCTGCATCGTTAGTCTAGTGTTAGCAAGCACTACTGCTGAGCTTGAAGGTCTTAGGTTCGATTCCCGAGTCGGACAAAGTGTTATTAGGTTTCTCCATTTGGAATATCTCAGTAGCAGCCCGGAGTCTGGATTTGTGCCCGGTTGAGAGTAATTGGCTCATCTTCTTTTACATACATGAGATTGAAACATGACGAAATGTGGGTGTACTAAAATACACCTCTGCCTAACCGTTCGAGTATTACAGGCGTGATGTCAGTTTTTTTTTTAGTTATATTTTCACCACGTAAATCAAATTAAAAACTTACCTTGTGTTTATATGTAGGTGATGACGACGTTTATTGTAATGAGCATAAAGTGTTTTGCTTCATGGAAATGCTTACTGCTTTTGACACACATGCATAATCGTGAAGTTTTGCGTTGAAAACAATTATTAACACACATGCATAATCGTGAAGTTTTGCGTTGAAAACAATTATTAACACACTACTTATTTTGCTGTAAACCTTTGCTCGCTGTATACCTATAATGCAGTGTGCCTAAGTCGCGTTATGCCTAAACGTCATTTCAAATAAGCGTTTCGTTTATACTCGTATCTCACATTGCCTAATATTTCGCGATACGACTATGTCGCTATTGGACTATATCTCACATTGCCCCGTAAGCTCGTTTAATAATGTTATCGAATTTTCATTTGGTTTTTGTTTTAGTAGTTTCGTAGTATGTCTACTATTTTCGATGCTCCCGTGGTCTATACACAATCAAAAATAACTACGGATTCCTTATGTGCAGAAAAAAATACCAATGATCACTTTCTATTACAATATCAAAATCATATTCGAAAACTTATGATCGCATGTTCTAAAACCAAAAATTCGAACACATGTGACATCTACCAACCCGCACTGGGCCCGCGTGGTGGATTAGGTGTTATGTAATCGGAAACTTTGCAAAAGACCCCACCAGAACCCCCATTAGATAGTGCGAAAAAACGTTTACACAAATGAAGTTTACTCTACTTTTACGTTTTAGAGATGTTATCTCATTGTCTGAGGCTACGAAAGGGATTTAAATCGGCTTCAACTATTTTGGAGCTTTAGGAAATGTTTGTAATGTTTTTACTTTATTTAAACATTTCCTATGTAAATGCAGGCCCGATAAATTATGATTTCAACAGTTTGTCTGCACCTGCCTAGCCTTTTCCCAACCATGTTGGGGTCGGCTTCCAGTCTAACCGGATGCAGCTGAATACCAGTATTTTATATGGAGCGACTGCCTATCTGAGCTCCACAACCCAGTTACTTCGTAATACGATACCCCTTGGTAAGACCGGTTGTCAGACTTTCGGGCTTCTGACTACCCGTAACGACTGTCAAAGATCCACGAATGACAGCCGAGACCAACGGTTTAACGTGCTTTCCGAGGCACGGAGGGTTCTCGGTATGTAAAGATGGCCACCCATTGGCAGACCAACCGCGGCAAGCGTAGCTTAACGTGATCGATCGACCTGTGCGGGTGTTATAATTTAGCCACCGGCCCCTCAGTTTATCTCGTTTATAAAAAAATAACGAGCTTGAATAATCTTAGAGAATCATATTTTTACACATTTGTATTTTCCTAATAGGATATTTTTGTACAGAGAAAAATAGAAGCATTTGAAAACCACTATGGCTTAAAACCTTTAAATCCTGATTTCCAAAAGAATTACTAATCAGCTTTTGAATTCAAGTCCACGTGCTTCAGCATAATCAGCGTACAATGTTCCCACTGCTGGGACACAGGCCTCCTCTCTTAGAGAGTCACATGTCTTCGAATTTTTATTTCTAGGACATGCCGGTTTCCTCACGATGTTTTCCTTGACCGTTTTGAGAGCAGTGGTGATGAAATTATTTACACAAAGTACAGCGCCTGACTGAGTTCGAATCCACGACCTACACCTCGTAAGTCGGGGCTGTTACCAATAGGCCACCACTGCTCATTTATGTTCACTTTATGAATATTCATTCGTGTATGTCTATTTTATGAATATTCATAGCTCAATATGGAATATTCTTACTTCTTGCACCCTTGTTATTTCCCCGTGGACAAACAGACAAAATATTATCGTTGATGGCGTTCCGTGTTCCGTATTTATTTTCGTCGAAATCTGAGTTGTTTAGATTAGTTTAAGAGAAGGATATAATATAATCGTATTATTTTAGAATAAATGTTTATTATTTGACTTACTTTACTACTTACTTTACTTACTTTTGGACTTTGAGAAGTGGTGGCCCAGTGGTATCAACCGCGACTTACGAGTTGTAGGTCGTAGGTTCGAACCCAGACAGGCGCTTTATTTTGTGTATATTATTTCATCACCACTGCTCTCAAAACGATGAAGGAAAACATCGTGAGGAAACCGGCATGTCCTAGAACCAAAAATTCGAAGACATGTGACATCTACCAACCCGCACTGGGCCCGCGTGGTGGATTACGGCCCACTCCCTCTCACAGAGAGGAGGCCTGTGTCCCAGCAGTGGGAACATTATAGGCTGATTATGTATGTATGTATTTGACTTAAGTTGGATTACAGTTTCAGGAGATACTGCAACTCTATATCCGTGACTACCGCCACCCCACCAACGCCAATCGCTTCCATATTTGGTACTATATTTGGTAGGACTCTAACAAAAAAAATGGTACCTTAGTAGTTTTCGAGAAAATCTACTTTGAAGGTGGTCCTGCGGTAGTCATGCTCCCTTCAGCAGGACCACAATTAGCGCCGAAAAAGGGGGCATGCTACAGCTATCCTAAGTATACAAATAATTAGTACCCTTATATGTGATTCATTTCGTAAAAAAACAGAACTGAAACATTTGTATTTACCGAGAAATCAACGATGATAACTTTCGCGCAATCGTTCAGCAGGACCACGATTATGAATGTTGATTCCAAGTTTGAGAAGCTTGTCGCTTTCCTCAAACCTACATAGAAAATTAGTACCCTGCAAGATAAAATTTGTACCCGAAATTCAAAATTAGTACTCTAGTTTACGAGATATACCATGTATACCTGTATACCAAATTTATACAAAAATTAGTATCCCTAAAGAAGTTATAGCGACCAAAAATTCAGATTTCTAAGTGTATTACTCGTTTTAGTATTTTAAGAGAAATTAGCTTTCAATACTTTTCATACTAAAACTCCGCGTATAACCCGACCAAATTAAGTTATCAATCCAACTTAACTAAAACTATACAGAAACCCGCATCGCCGTCATTTTTTTATTAATTGATTAGTTATTCGTTATTATTTTTACTATTTGAATAAAAGTTGTCAATGGTATTGAGCTGTTTATGAGATGTAAACTCGTGCACATTTTATGGATCTCGGAATAGTAACACCAACAGTTCAATTTCTAAATTTTAATACAAACTGTGTACTAGGTACATATTAAGAAAAAAAAAAAACTTATCACTACCCATGGCCTGTGATACCTTTGTTAATGACGTGGATAGGTAGGTACTCGAATAATTATTTATAGTTTAACTCTTGGTTTCCCTGAAACTCTTTGGTGGCGCAAGATGAATTATTTGGCAGTAAATAACTAGTAACCTCCATACACAGTAAATAGCACCAACCAACTACACTCAGAGCTTACTAATTAAGCTGATATTACAAATAATTATATAGTTTTCATTCACCTTTCTGACAGATAAGCCCTGAGATAGCTGTTAACTCCGAGTTATATAGGATAATCTATGATCGCGAATGTGGGCCTTACAGTATTAAACTGACTGATTAGAAACCCAAGACCTTGGTCCCTCCATCTTGACGGGCACTTGCTGCATTATGTCGTAGGCAGGCACGGCACATCGTTTTTATCGTGGACGTTGGCGGACGTGGAACCAAAAGTGTGAAATGACTTTTGTTGACCAGTTACGTAACCTATGTCATGTCCATGTGCCATGCAACGATAAAACAATAAAAGCGCCTAGATGGTGGCGTCGGGCGCTGCAGCCATGAGACTGCCCTATAGCAGCATCAATATTTGCAATATGGTTTTGATGTTGTATGCAGTATGGTTTTGATGTGTGGTGTAGTCAAGTGACGTGCAGTCTAAATTAAAATCAATATTGTTACATACATTTTCATTTTATTGTAACAAATTAAAAAAAACCATCAAAACGAATAGTTATACCTAACACTAAACATGGACATTACAAAATATTGGACGGTTACAAAAAACATTTATTCTTCTTCTACTTCCTCATCGAATTCCCCTTCTTCATATGCCGAAGCTTCCTGGTACTGCTGGTATTCGGAGACCAGGTCGTTC
This sequence comes from Amphipoea oculea, assembly GCA_945859645.1. Lineage (NCBI taxonomy): Eukaryota > Metazoa > Arthropoda > Insecta > Lepidoptera > Noctuidae > Amphipoea > Amphipoea oculea. Next base: position 13,999,890 of record OX243876.1, read on the forward strand.
ATGTTGCTCTCCGCTTCGGTGAACTCCATCTCGTCCATACCTTCACCGGTGTACCAATGCAAGAAAGCCTTTCTTCTAAACATGGCAACGAATTGCTCAGAAATCCTCTTGAACAGTTCCTGTATTGCTGTGGTGTTGCCGATAAAGGTAGCAGACATCTTGAAGCCGCGGGGAGGTATATCGCAGACGGCAGTCTTGACGTTGTTCGGGATCCATTCGACGAAGTAACTGCTGTTCTTGTTCTGGATATTGAGCATTTGTTCGTCCACTTCCTTCATGGACATGTGACCGCGGAAGACTGCGGCGACGGTGAGGTATCTCCCATGGCGCGGGTCACACGCTGCCATCATGTTCTTTGCGTCAAACATCTGCTGCGTGAGCTCTGGTACAGTGAGGGCGCGGTACTGCTGGTTTCCCCGTGACGTCAGCGGCGCGAAGCCTGGCATGAAGAAGTGCAGCCTAGGGAATGGTACCATATTGACGGCGAGCTTCCTCAAGTCCGCGTTCAGCTGTCCCGGGAACCGGAGACACGTAGTTACCCCCGACATGGTCACAGACACTAAGTGGTTTAAGTCACCGTACGTTGGGGTTGTTAGCTTCAGCGTCCGGAAACAGATGTCGTACAACGCCTCGTTGTCGATGCAGAATGTTTCATCGGTATTTTCAACCAATTGATGGACCGACAAGGTCGCGTTGTAAGGCTCTACAACGGTGTCCGATACTTTCGGACTGGGGACTACAGAGAAAGTGTTCATAATCCTATCAGGATACTCTTCCCTGATTTTGGAAATTAGTAAAGTTCCCATCCCGGAGCCGGTACCGCCTCCGAGTGAATGCGTGAGCTGGAAGCCTTGCAAGCAGTCGCACCCTTCAGCCTCCTTCCTGACGACATCGAGGACAGAGTCGACTAGTTCAGCGCCCTCCGTGTAGTGTCCTTTGGCCCAGTTGTTTCCAGCTCCAGATTGCCCAAATACGAAGTTGTCCGGGCGGAAGATTTGGCCGAAAGGTCCGGAGCGCACAGAGTCCATGGTGCCGGGCTCGAGGTCGACGAGGATAGCACGCGGCACGTACTTGCCTCCCGAGGCCTCGTTGTAGTACACGTTGATTCGCTCCAGTTGCAGATCGGAGTCTCCATTATAGGCACCTGTGGCGTCGATGCCGTGCTCATCGGAGATCACTTCCCAGAACTGAAAAGAAAATGGTTATGTACTGTTCGGTAAGCTCGACGTAACCTTTGAAGGGATAGTACCAAATTTCTTTTTTAAATAAAATTTACGAGTTTCACGGAATTTTAATGTGGAAAGATGGTGTGAAGATTATTTGGCCATTCTTCTTCTTAGCGTGTCGATAGCAATCTAAATGTACTCGGCTCAGAATTCGCCCACTTGCTTGGCGCCATCACTAGCATCCATCAGTTCGTGTAACTTGCAGCTGACAGGACACGCAGGGCACGATATTAAGTGTCCCATCGTTTGTGGAACAGCACCACATTTACACTCCAAGGCGGAGTCGTCTATATCTCCACCTGAACAGGTTTTCCTTGCTTCGGCCTGGGTCCGGAGTCTCATTAGCAGAATGAGTCAATGACGACGTGAATAGAGTTGAGTTATGTGTACAGCATCCCTACCCTACAGTCCTTTCAGTTATTTTACCTTTGTTTTTCGCATCTCTATCCAAATGTCAGTGATGTTTACTCTTATTTTAAAAAGGTTGTTGTTGAGTTGCTGCCATTGACAAGTAATTGTGACCTTTATTCTCGTCAAAATAAGGTTGCTGCTGTCAGAGGTAAAATAGCTGAACGGACTGTAACCCAAGCGATCGCTCAGACTGGCACATCACAACCGTACCGGGCGTTGCGCGGGGCAAGAAGTAGGGGTGTGCTCTATGTTTTGGAGTAGCTTCAACAGCGCCTTACCTTAGCTCCGATCTGATTGCCGCATTGCCCGGCCTGGATGTGGACGATTTCCCTCATAATTATAAAGTTCACAAAGAATTTTGCGCCTAAACTCTGTTATTTTAATAAATCACTTTAGTTTAATTTATCATCGAACGGTTAAAAAAAAATAGTAATAATAAAAAAAAAAATAACTTATTACTCCATGTGCATAGCACAAAATTTTGTTACTGACATTAGCTAATTGTTTTGTCAGTCGATTTGTCAAAATAGAATCTGTTTTTGAAAATGTTTACAATCAATTACGGTGGCCAGGCATTTTATGGGGATGATTTTATTGAAAACTCATTTTATTGTTTTGAAAAATCGTCCTTTGAATCAAAAGGTGAATTCTCACGAGCTGCACTGCTCGCACTGAATTTGATGAAGAACTCACTCACACTTGACTGACTGACGCCCTCTTTTTTCGTAATTCGTGGCGCAGGCGAGTATTTCCTTATAACGTCACCAGAAATGCACCGGATGCGAACCAAGTTATGGTAGAACTTTTATCTGCCACCTAGATCTGCATGCATCACCTGCCGTTCAAATAAATGATTAAAAACTAAATGGGGGCCTCCTACCAGTCCTACCCAGCGGGGTCATTGCGTAAGGGTCAGATCACACCGAGATGGCAGGGAAGCGGCGAGCAGTTTTAGTGTCATATAATTTTAAATTTTATCTTCATTATAATATTAATAATTGTGTTGTATTATGTTAATAGTTGATCGCCGACTGTTCACACTGCCGGCGAGGACTCGCTCCACTGGTTTGTCGCTGAGCGTAACTTCTTATGTTCTATTTACTTGTAATACATAATGTATAATTGTTTGTTCTTTCGAATAAATAAAATAAAAATAAAAGCATGGGACAAGGGCAGGAAGATGATGAAATGGTATTGTGATTGCCTTAAGGTATGCATAACTTTTAAAGAATCCTTTAAGAGCCTATACTATCTGAAATGGCTTAGCGTGATCCTCCGTTATGTCGAAAATACTGCACCATTAATTTTGAAATAAATATATGGTAAAGTTGAGGATTAATGCTAAGTCTTATGTTAGACGAAAACACGATTCCATAAAATTTTCTTGATAGAAAAAAAATCCAAAGTTACCTCTAAACCCGAACATTAAACGGCTGGTATTAAAAAAATACTTCAAATTAGATCATGAAACTTTGCATACTAACTGAACATACTTTAAAGCAGGTTTTATGTTATTTATTTTTTTATAATTACCATTATTTTCACTGTAAAAAGCAAATATCTAAACTATTGGCGCTGCCTGCCGCCCAGCACCGCACTTTGTCTCGCTCTCACTCAGTCCGCGAGCAGTATCGTATGAGCGAGATAAAGAGTGAATTTTAGCTGAGGTAGTATGGGCTCTTAAGTGTTAGGTAGGTACCTGTTAGCCTGTAGTCACAGGCAGGAGGATGACTACTATGCGGGTACTGCAGGTTGTAAAACTATGTTTATGTCTTATTTCGAGTTTTAGATTCAGTTTGGTCGAAGAATAGAATAGAATACTCTTTATTATGTACACCTCATAAATTACAGACCCCAGCCCAGTCCAGCCCAGAAAGCCCAGGGGGGAGACAACTACATCCGTTGCCCCCCCCTTTTTATCCGGGCCTGGTCACAGGTTTGCTGATAGAATAGTAAGTAATATCAGCCTGTTACTGTCACACTGAAGGACAAAATCCCCTTCTCATACAAAGAAGATACGACCATTAATCATCCCAGTAACTTCTTCTTGTAAGCGACTTCGGAATATTAAGTCCAATTTTCTGCACGATGTTTTCCTTCCCCGTCAGTGGTGTCTTTGATACAAGCTTTATGTTTGAATGAAACATCATTATATGAAATATCCAAACTCGATCTTGTTGACATCTGCCAACCCGCACTGGGCCCGCGTAGTGGATTACGGCCCACTCCCTCTCACAGAGAGGAGGTCTGTGTCCCAGCAGCGGGAACATTACATGCTGATTATGCTGTATTAAGTAGTTGTATAGTTTTGTTATCTCTTCGAGTGAACACCGAAATGATGTCGATAGCAACATTGTAGAAAAATAGAAATATTTGGATTATTGCCAACCTCTTCGTCATTTATTACGAAGTTTATTAAGTAGTCGACAAGTTATGACAGACACTAAACTGAGAGACCATTTTACTTACGCGTCTGATTTTGGATAGCTCACTATAGAATGTTTTAGGTATCGAAAGTCGAAGTAATATCTGTTAAATCACGTTTTAGAACATAACGTAATTTTATGTATCTATACTTTATTAAAATAAGTACCTATAAGTAGTAAAGTTGTATTCATGTAAGATTAATTTGAATACAGGCAAAATACATGTACTTACAGACACATCAAACTACCCGAAACTGTCAAGTTTTCCTAATCAACCTTGAACCTTATATTTTTGCGATAAAGTTGAAAATCTATTGAAGAAATTTTACAGATTGTAGTAGCCCGTTGTGCTTGTCTGTACATTAAACCACCAACTTTTACAACTGGTAACACCTATATTTTCTGCAAATAAATGATTCTTATTGTTATTCTTATATAAACCAGATATAATAAACAATTAAGCGAAACCCAGTTAAGTGAATCCGAAAATTGCTGAGCTATACCTAATCGTGTACCTACCGTAGTAACCAAGTTAATTTGCTTATTTAATTACCGGTAGGTACAGACACCAGCACTACTACAATCTGTCAAATCTCTTTAATAGATCTTCAACTTTATTGCTAAACCATAAGGTTCAAAGTTGATTGGGAAAATTTGATAGTTTCGGGTAGCTTGATAAGCTGGCGTCTGTACTTCAGTCGGTTTTCGGAACCGTGCAAAAGACCGTTTGAAAAAGTTAATTGAATTAAGAATTTAAGATAATTTTCATGTTAGAGAATAACAAACTGAATGTCATACTTAACAAAGTTCAAATTCCATTGTAACCAGAAACTTAGGACATTTTTGTTACAAATGGTCACTCAAAAATCGACTTAGAATACATTGAACTAAAGTAGGTAACTGATTAAGTCCCGATGGAATGTAAATTATCTGAGATTATGAACACTGTAGACGAATTAAAAAAAGAAGTAAAAATTGCTTTATAATAATGTCTGAAACAGCCATGAAAACGATCAAGTCGCAAAAAATAAACTGCCTTAATTTAACTACCCTAGTCACGTTGTTTCGCTAGTTTTAGTTTTCAATTATTTTTAAAATAAATTAGCAGTTATCGTTAAAATTGGACGTACAAAGAAAATTTAGTGCCCTATTTACATGCGCTATACCTATTTGTATTACGTGATCCGGTATTTGGAATCATTCTCCGTAAGCTCGTGTGCGCTATGCTTAATAACTTGTAAACACGCAACGCTGTGCTATTTTTGGTTCAAATTTTTTTAACACACTTTTTAAGCGTTTAATACACTGACGGAAAATTCACAGTACATTTTGCTACCGTTTTTGGCGCCAGTAGCATGAAGTCATGAACTTAGATAGTTTCAAGTTCCCAATTCAGTTATCTGTCATAAAAAGTTGGCCCAGCTCGTAACAAACATGGCGGCTTAGAAATTGGCTGTCAAAACTTTTAGTACCTACAAGCAATTTAAAACGCAATAATATATGTGTTGCTGTATGGAGTGTCGTGTGTCGTAATGAAAATGTGAAATGTGTGTAAGTCTTAATTTACGTCGTTATTCACTCTTTAAAAAACATTTTTTGCTATAAAATTTTGCAAAAGAATATCACGCAGTATACAGTAGTGCTGTCCAGTCTTACCAAGGGGTTTCGTATTACCCAGTAACTGGGTTGTGGAGGTTGGATAGGCAGTCGCACCATGTAAAATACCGGTACTCAGCTGCACCCGGTTAGACTGGAAGCCGACCCCAAAATAGTTGGGAAAAGGCCAGGCAGGTGATGATGATACAGTAGTGCTATTCTGTAAAAATCTCATCGTGAAAACTTAGGCGAAGTGAGCTATCACTAGTGTCAATCCCTAGCATATGGAGGGTAGAGGTACGGAGAACCGTCTCATATGGGGGGAAAGTTGAAAAAGTATTCAGCTATAAGCAGCAAATAACAGGTCTAAAACCCTCCAAAAAAGGCGCTAGCGTAGGCAAAGGGTATGGTGTGAATGTAGCAGTTGTTGACGGATTGAAGTATTTAAGTTAGAAAATTTAATATTTTTAGTGACTAGAGTAGTTAGTGACAGCCCAGTAGGTATACCAAACCTTAACTATTTACGTAGTCCAAAATAATTTTGTAAATACACCGTGAACTTTTAATCACCGTTTTCCTCTTAAGGGATCATTCTACCTACTTATCATTATGAACAACTTTAACTATGGGACCAAACACGAAATCGCGAAAAAAAAATCAGCTGTTCCCTACATTTTGACGAGTTATGCGAACATAAATGTAGGGAACAGCTGATTTTTTTTCCACATTTCAGGTATGGTCCCATAGTAAAAGTTGTTCATAATGATGAGTACAATGACCCCCTAAGAGGAAAACGGTGATTAAAATTTCACGGTGTATAACCTTGCAATGAGAGATTTGCTCTGTTGCTACTGTGGCGCCACCCTGATTTAACGCAGTTTGACGAACACTTTTTCACAACAGAGACAGTTCTCCTTACCTCTACCCTCCATACCCTAACGCCAGGTGGAATGACAGTTCATTCCGATGATTGCATAAATACTATTAACATTACCAAAAAATAAAAATCTATTTGTGTCGATCCCGTGGGAATATCGGAATAAAAAGTATCCTATGTGTTATTCTGATGTATACGCTATATTACTGTAAAGTCTTATCAAAATCCGTTTAGTAGTTTTTGCGTGAAAGAGTAACAAACGTCCATCCATCCTCACAAACTTTCGCGTTTATAATATTGGTAGGATGGTAGGATTGTAGGATAGGATGGTAGGATTCACAAAAAAAACTCTTTCTTTCTCTCCATATCTCTCTCTTTTAATTAATCTGTATCATCTTGAAACACACTTAGCTGCTGCGGCAATAAATCCAAAAGGTTAATATGCCTATAATTCTAACTGTACGACCCATATATTTTAACACACGCAATTCAAATAAGACATTTCATTATCTTTTAAGGTATCTTGCTAATAATTTGATCTTACAATGATATCTTGAGTTGAGATAGCCTTCTCCTACTAATCCTATCCTACTATCCTATGATATCCTACTAATTCCTACTTCTTACTAATATTATAAATGCGAGTTTGTGAGGATGTTTGTGACTCTTTCACGCAAAAACTACTGAACGGATTTTGATGAAACTTTACAGTAATATAGCTTATACATCAGAATAACACATAGGTTACTTTTTATTCCGATATTCCCACGGGATCAACACTTATGCGGATGAAACCGCGGGGCGCTGCTATTTATTAGCCATCTCATTTTTATCGCGAGCACTGGTGGCCTAGTGGTAACGGCCTCGACTTACGAGTTGTATACAGGTCGTGGGTTCGAACCCAGGCAGGCGTTTTACTTTGTGTAAATAATTTCATAACCACTGCTCTCAAAACGGTGAAAGAAAACATCGTGAGGAAACCGGCATGTCCTAGAACAAAAAATTCGAAGATATGTGACATCTACCAACCCGCACTGGGCCCGCGTGATGGATTACAGCCCACTCCCTCTCACCGAGAAGAGGTCTGTGTTCCAACAGTGGGAATACTATATGCTGATTATGTCTATGCATTTTTATCGTCAATAGGCTCGATCCACATTATATGGAACTTAAATATAACTGGTGCAGTGTATGTACTAGGCCGACCGCTTAACTGAGACGTTGCCTGAGGTAGCTGCGCGGTGCGGGAGGGGTGATAGTGGTCACAAGTTGACGAATCACTGAGTCACCACACCACACCCCTCCCGCACCGCGCTGCTACCTCAGGCAACGTCTCAGTTAAGCGGTCGGCCTATAGTGTATGTATGTGTATGTAAAGATGTACTATAGGTACATCCACATCTGCCTAACCCTTTGGGAATTACAGGCGTGATGGTTTGTTTGGTTATGTTATCATTTTTTATTTTGCCAAAGGAACGCAGAACGACTTGAATGTCTTCCTTGGGAATTGGCACGAAGTAGAGCAGAACCGGGACCTATGGAAAAAATGGAGGGAGCTATTTTCCCAGCAGTGGGACAGTACATGCTGGCTATAATAATGAAAGAGAATGTGTGCATATGAGCACACGATAGAAGTGAAAGCTTACGACTGGAGCCGAGTATTCGCGATTCAGTCCCGAGTATACAGGGATTTTTTTAGCACCATCCATTTTTTTACAGGTTGTTCTACCCATGAATATGAACAACTTTCACTATGGGACCAACTCTAAAATCACGAAAAAAAAATCAGCTGTTTCATACATTTTGGTCAAGTAGGTATTGAACTTTTGTATTAAACGGCTGTTTTTTTTTTCGTGATTTCAAAGTTGGCCTCATAGTGAAAGTTGTTCATATTCACGGATAGAATACCCTGTAAAAAATTTTGATGGTGATAACAAAATTATCCTGTAAACGATTCAGCGTGACAAACCGGTTGGAGCCGAGTATACCCGATTCAACGTCACTGACACGAGCATGACGGTGCAGTGCGCGTAAAGAAATTTTCACTTCAATAATAACACACCGATGTGCCGCTTGTTGTAATAACCGAAAGCTTCGACCGACAACTCTCGAGGCTTTCGTTAGACGGCCTGATTTAGAAGCCAGTACTCCTCGATAGGGCTCGTATTGTGTTTGTGTTGCATTGTGCAAATTCTTTAATTTTTATATTTTAACATTTCATAATTACAATTTATAAGAACAATGCATGAAGGAATTAACACAGAATGTGTTAACTAAATATATTTTTTAGGTGTCGTAGGTCATGGAAGAAAACAACCTGCCTTATCAATCGGAATCGGTTTCATTTTGACAGTTCAACAACATTCATTGCGTTATTTACGTGTTGAGCAGACTAATTGTTCGAACTTATGAAGCAATGGATTAGCAATTGGCTTCGAAATGATTCTGATTCCGATTGATAGTGTGTTACGCAATTAGGGTGCGGTTCGGGACGCTAATCGGTACTCACTTTATTTCGTAAAACAACAACTACTTATTATACATACTCTTATAATAACAAAATACATAAGCGGGCACTTTAAAACCTTACGATATTATTGTCCAATCGGTGCAAAGCGCGTAACCAAATCACTGCACAACACGATAGCCTGTGGTTCGCTGAGCTCTCAACAGGGGCGCTACTATCGCGGTGGCGGTAGCAGAGCGCTAGGGCTAAGGGCTCCACAGTCGGTCAATCGGCAGGGTTGCCATACATAATGATGATGCAGCTACATATTTATAGGTAAAAACATGAGCAGAGCTGACCATTAACATTAAAGTTTACTCCATTAGTAGTTAAATCGTATAAAGTAATATCGACTACCGACTTTAAAATTCAACCTCGTTTCAGCCTGTAGACTGAGGGTAATTTAGAACTATGCATTCATTATGAGGGCTGTCTGTTTATCTGCTCCGTTGTCGCAGACACTCATGCCTAGGCCCTGTATTTTCAGACCGTTCTAACTTTTACATATGTATTTTAAGCCTGCATTTTTAACATTCAGATCTTTATATAGGAACTGCTTTGCTTTATATAGGAAAAACTCAAAGATATGTATTTGGTTACGGACCCCTGAGTCCTAGCAGTGCAGTAGTGGTAACATTTTTGATTGATTGTGTTTTGTTAAACATAGAAAAAGTATGATATAAGTTATATCAAAACGCAATCGGCATAAGTTATAACCAAACATAATAGGCATAAGTTATAACTAAACAATATTGGTAGGTATAAGCTATAACTAAAAACAATCACTAGTGCCAGTAAATCGGTCAGTTTTTACGGATCTCGAAACCGCTCAGCCATTTTCACTATAAATAAACCCGGATTCGGGGAACTGCAGTGCAAATGTTCAGGTCACTTATTATTAGATTTTATTTTAGCTTTGTTCGCTGTGTTGACTCTCTCACATATATTTGAATAATAATGTGGTTGGTTTCGTAATATAATAGCAATAATAAAGAGTTTTTACTACACGACCGTGTACACGTGTTTGTAGGTTTCGCTTTATAGAGAAAATAATATAAATTGAAAGCCCTACTGAATGTTGACGACAATATAGTAGCTATAACTGTAGGTATAAGAATCTTTTGGCTAAAATCGGAAATAAAGCCGCCATCTTTCTTTTCAATATAATTTAACAAACCAATTTCGTAAATGTTTAGCAACAACAACCCAACAGTGGTCGCCAAGTGGTAACGGCTGAGACTTACGAGTTGTAGGTCGTAGGTTCAAACCCAGACAGGCGTTTTACTTTGTGTAAATTATCTCGTACCACTGCTCTCAAAACTGTGAAAGAAAATATCATGAGGGAACTGGCATGTCCTAGAACCAAAGAGATTTAAGATAGGTATAAAATTTTAATGTCCTTGCATAGAACCAAAAATTCGAAGACATGTGACATCTACCAACCCGCACTGGGTCGCCGCGCCGTTATTCACCACGGCGCACCGTGGTGGATTACGGCCCACGCAATGAGAACATTATAACAATGCCCCCAGTCAATGTCATTCAAATGTCAAATGATCCTTTCAACAGTGTACCTAATTATTTCTTGGCCACAAGGAGCCCTTTTGTTTAAGGTTTGATTAACAAAAACTGTTCCTTTTGATTAAAAAAGCTATTGCCAACAATTGTCGCAAGAAATCACTAGTGCAAAAAAGTAAGCTCCCTTGTTTTATCCAGCGCTTTATAAGCGGTATAAAGCGTCGCTTGAAAAATAACAGCGCTGAAATAACATTGCAAATAGCGCTGCAAGTTAATTTGCTTGTTGCCGTAACCCGTATTGTCTGAGACTTTAATTTACTTGCTAGCCCTGGTCTGACTGCTAGTTTTTTGTTCGGTATCTTAAATGAACTCTTGTATATTGTCATATTTTTTGTGGGTTTTTGTTTTACTATTTAACAACATCATGTAAATAAATGCAAATATATAAATATTTAAGTAAATAACAACTAATACCTAATTAATTAACATAAATAACAAAATGATACCTTAACTAAAACTATTCACAAACTAAAATATAGTGTCGAAAAATTCATCCGCATCACTGTCGACTGGTAAAGTAGGTACCCAAGAGACTGGCGGTATTACCACGTTGTATGGCAATGCAGTGCGCGTTTCGCGATTTCTGGTTTGGTCCCATAGTAAAAGTTGTTCATAATGATGAGTACAATGACCCCTTAGAAGGACGCCCATGAATTCAATTTCACCCTGTATAGATATATTGGTATAAAATGCCTAGAAAGATAGACAGATTCATCTAAAGCTAAACGGCAATCCGAGACCTATTTTCTTGAACATCTAAAAACAGAATCTATCCATGAAACGACTGTCCCAAAAAATTTCGTCTCCTATCACTTTGAACCAAATTATAAAAGTGTATAAATCTCGTCTTTTCTTTATCTGCAGACGAAGTCTTTAGAGTCTATAAAGCTTTATTTCACGATGGTGTTTATTGGCGCCCAGAAGTCTAGCGGACTGTCATTGACACAAAATCTTAATGTTATGTACTAAGCCTTATTCTTGGTCCACATACCGCCAAATGTTGGTAATTTGTCCCCCTTTATTACGGATAAAATGAAATATTGGGATATGGACATTGTTATATTTTTTCTATAACAGCTAATAGCCAATTTGGTTGCTATTGTTTACATAGTTACGTATCGAATACCAGTAATAATAAAAAAAAAATATTAAGATAATTTGACATGAATTAATCTGTCAAGCTCCGCTAATGTGACACATTTGATTTTCTATTGTTTATTTTTCTGTTGTCGCAATAGGCTCGTCCCCTACCACATGGGACTTAAACATAATTGTGTGTGTACAGACAGACACCAGCACGTCAAGCTACTACAATCTGTCAAATTTCTTTAATAGATTTTTAACTTTATCGCTACTTCATAAGGTTCAAGGTTGATTGGGAAAATTTGACAGTTTCAGGTAGCTTGATGTGCTGGCGTCTGTACTATAGGCACGCCTCTGCCTAACCCTTCAGGGATTATAGGCGTGATGTGATATTGTGTTAGTTTAGCAGTTCTAAAATTAATCCATCTCTTTCTTGTGTCACCAGCATGCGTAGCGTGACCACCTTAGAAACAGGATTTGTCGACGGAAGAATAGACAAAATGAGAGATCATAGTCGTCAAAATGACAGATTGTAATCGTCAAAATGACAGAATGTAGTGTTGTCTATTCTGACTGTCATTTTTTCTATTCTTTCGTCGACAAATCCCGTTTCTATGGTTTCATACTACGCGTGCTGATTGTAAAAAATAGCAATTTTTTAAATTTATCTCAGTCGGTGGCTCCGAAAATCTGTGGTAATGTCTCGAAGGCCTCATGAAAACTCTGGAAAAGGATAAACGACCTAAATCCTCCATGACCTATTTACTAAATAAATATTATCCAAGATTTATTGTTATACTCTCCTTCTGCGAATCAGTTTCAACGCTTTACGAGGCCGTTTCATTGTAACTTGACAATGAAATGAAGATAAAATGTTTTAGTGAAAACTAAGTTCAGGAATTTTAGTGACAATGTTATTTGTATGTTGCATTTAGGTTGTGATTGTAATAAAACTGCATTTTCATTACTTTATGTATCTATGTTTTGATGTTAACTATTTCTAAACGAAGACCCTCCGTTTATTTAAAACACATCACACTAATATTATAAAGGCGAAAGTTTGTGAGTGTATGTGTATGTGTGTTTATATGTTTGTTACTTCTTCACGCTCAAACGGCTAGACCAATTTTGATACAATTTTGTATGGAGGTAGCTGACACCCTGGATTAACATAGGTATACTTAGGCTACTTTTTATCCCGATATTCCCATGGGATCGAAACTTTCGATATAAAAATTATACCCCAAAGAAAGATATACAGAAGAGAGGCAAATTACGAAAATAGTATCAACACAAAATTAAACGGGTTCACCGGCTTCAAAAAGGTAATTAAATGGCAATAAGTTCGGTTCCTTCGATCAGAAACTTTACTGCCCGTCTTTCGAAGTAGCTTCACTCGGTGTTGCCTACACTATTGCCTTGAAGGACACTAATTTGTATTCATAGTGAAGGAGAGGTGTAATGGGGTACAAATTCAAACCTCCTATTTCAAGTACCTTCCAGCTAAGTTCGACGGACGTGCTTCCTTATGATCAACTAGCTGCGCCCCGCGAGTTCACCCGCGTAAATGTCGATTCCATTGGAATATCGGCATAAAAAGTAGCCTATATGTTAATCCAGGGTTTCAGCTACCTCCATATACAATTTTATCAAAATTGGTCCAGCAGGTTGAGCGTGAAGAAGTAACAAACATATAAACACACACACGCACACACACACTCACAAACTTTCGCCTTTATAATATTATTATGATTATGATCAATGATCAATGAGGCATCTTCTTTGTGTTATACTTCTTGAACCTCAAGGTTCAAGAAGTATAACAATTGTTATTTGTAAGTACGACTTTGATAGATTTATCCTGCCTCCATGTTGCCAATGCAAACTCCAATGCCTGATACAATTTGTCAAACACCGTTGGGAGCGACTTGCGCCTAATACCTACTATAATCTGTTTCGATTTCAACCCAGCATCTGTGATGGGATTGACAGATTGGGAGTTTGCAGATACTCCTGTGTAACTGTAAACAAAAGAAAGCTATAAATATTTACAATCTAGTGGTTGATGTTGGTAGTGAGTAGATTGCAGATACCCTTGCACATACTAAACCGCTAATAAATACCATAATTATCTTCGATAAACATAACATGGCAACATTTTCTATTAGTCTAAGTAACTGTGCATACACACGAGCTGATCGTGTAAATACACGATCAGCTCGTGTGTATGTGTGTGTACGGTGCTCAAATACACTAGCGGCATTAATTTTATTAACCGACTTCAAAAAAAGGAGGAGGTTCTCAATTCGTCGGAATCTTTTTTTTTTATGTATGTTCCCCGATTTCTCGAAGACGCCTGGACCGATTTGAATTTTATCGAAATCGGACAAGCGGTTTTTTAAAAATAAACAAAAGTCTAAAAATTTATCTACATTAACGATCTTTTTGTTTACTTTTTTATGGGGTAGTTACAACTTAAAAGTGACAAATAAAAACTTTTTTACAAAAAAACAACCGACTTAAAAAAAAAAACACTACAAACTGATAAATAACTTTAATTTCGGAAGTCGGTGTCAAAAAAACGAAAATGCGGAATCAACGACACCGACTTCCGAAATTAAAGTTATTTATCACTTTGTAGTGTTTTTTTTAAGTCGGTTGTTTTTTTTTTGTAAAAAAGTTTTTTTGCATTAAGGGCTGATTTTTCAATCGACAGATCATTTTTATTCGCGGAATAAAGTTGACGTCGACAATTTTTTGTACGGAAGAACTGTCAAAAATAAAAAAACTTACTCCTCCGAAAAAAATATCTGGCGTTGGAAAAATCAGCTCTAAAACGGACTATTTTCAGTATTCATCAGAAAGATATCAAGCGTAACACCTCCTAATGACAATTGCTGTCGCAGTAAGATAGAATATGCTTTATTTTGAAAAGCGCAAATATGGTTGTTGAACCGCAAATTCATATAGATATGAAGCAATGGATTTTATTCTCTTTTCAAAATGAAAACAATTGTCATTAAGAGCGTAATTTGGATGCTGGACTCATCGTACGTACGTACCTAAAACAGCATATCTTCATGCATTTTGTAGTCTCCATTTATCAAGTGTCCGATTAGGTAAGCCTCATGTTCCTACACATCGTTAAAATAATCGTACCGACATCTCCCACTGCGTGGGCAATATTGCCAGCAATCCATCTTGTGAGACTTTTTTCACCTTTGCCGTGACTGAGCAAAAAAACATGGATCCTTTCAATGCTTTTGCTAGACCGGGGAAACATATATTATTCTTTCTATATACCCTATGTGCACATAGCCTTTACCGGCCAATCTTTTTGGAAAGTATCCAAAAGAATATTATTACAATATCCGATGATGAATAGTATGGATATGACCTCCTAAAACAAATAAATGTGATTTGAATCTGAATCGTGTTGTTGTAATAATATTCCACCTCTTTTCAGACAGTTCGTGATGAAAGTCGCAATCTCTTCACCCCTTTTTTCTTCCTAATCTCTTTCCGATGTGGCGGCATCTACAACGCCACAGACGTTACGCAAAATCCTACACTGCAGAGTTTTTCGCGCGATTACCAAATGTGTATGTCGCAGCCAATTAGTTAAATTAGCCGTTTAGTTAACCGCCTGGCCTTTGGCAGTAGTGCTCGCCTCGCTTCGCTCTCTCTGCTCGCACGCGGTTGATCACAGTTCTAACCTAACCTAACCCATTTGGTCGGGGTGTCCTGACTTAGTTGCTGCGACCAATTCGGCTCGCGCGTGATTTGTTACAGTTGCAACCTAAACTATAATTCACTATCATTCAGGCCGTTAGTTGAACGGCCGCTGTTTAGTTGAAAGGCTAGGCGGTTAACTAAACGGTTAATTAAACGGTTAATTAAACCAGTTGGATGCGACATATGTATATACAATATCCCGATAGTACTGCCCCACCAGACACAACACTCGTCTGGTCGGAGGATCCCCCCTTTTCTATAGAGAATTAAGAACTTTACACGCTGTTCCTTATATTTCTGTACTTCCTTTTCCCTTTGAGATCGTTCATCTTAGCGGTCATGGGATACCCATGCTTATTGGTGAACTTTTATAGACTGACGTATTGATGGAATCATTAAGAAAAGCCTTTGTTTTCTCCACAAAAAACATATAAATAGAAAGAAAGCACCGATTTATCACCACAGTAAAAAGTTTCAGTATAAATCGACCTTTTTAAGTACACCCTCAATTTGTTATTAGTCCTTTAAATGGTCCCTTCACCCTTCCATTTAGATTGGTTCAAATATATACGATCGGTAAATCTTCGTACAGTCGTTTAGACGGTTCTTCAAGCGTAAGAAAATCAATAGTTTCGCGATGTGAGCTCTATTATTTGGTTGTAAAATTGGTTTCGTATAAAAGTATGTGCTTTATCCAGTGTTGTTAGGGTAGTATTTTTCAGAAATCGTTGCTACAGCTGGATAAATACTTACCAGCTTTTTCAACACAATCGTTTCTGTCAGGTGCTTGAATTGCACGATTGCTACATTTCGAACACGATGTGTTGCAGTAGCAGGTTCAAATTGCCACCTATTAGATAGACTTACAAAGGGTAACACAGTTGCACACTGTAATTTTGGCTTACTTGTGGCCAGGTTCAGTTTATGTGTTTATTTGATAGCTTTTACTATTTTGGAGGCTTATGAAAGACAATGACAATTTTTTTTTGAGTAGTTTTGGCTACATAGCAATTATCGAGAAAACCCCATAGAAACCATAGAAATGCAATATCTTTTTTCAGGTACATCAGTTACGAATAAATTAAGTATCTTCTCATTAAGAAAATACAAAACTATAATATTGCCAAAAACTAGATTCGAAACGTGGATAATTAAGACGTTATTCAATGTTTTTAGCAAAAACATTAATATTTTTTTGCCGGTTTCTTTTTAAATTACCGCATTTTCTTTTTAATGGAAAATATGTACGACATAATAATACATTTGAATAAAAAATATCAGCTCAAAAGAATAAAGGGGTGATGAGATATAATTTTTAAAAAATTTTGTTTAGGGTTGCCACTAACCTTCTTAACCATTTGATTAATTTATTCTGGTCATCAATAAACTCGTCATTTGTTTTAAATTATACTAGATTATTTAAATGAATATATCACACGCGCAAAGCCTTAGCATTTCGAACCGATTTCGAAAAAGAAGGATGTTTCAATTCGATAGAATATTTTTTTCTATTTTATTGATATTATATAAAAATACAGTTGGTACAACATGTCTGTCACCATGCACAAAATTTTAATGCATGGTGCACAAATTATTGATTCTATCCCTATACCTATAGGAATGCTCTCAGAACAAGCCGGTGAATCACGCAACAAATTTTGGCGCTACGATCGTGAGCATCACACTCGTAAGTTCAGCCGTAAAGCAACTGTCCTTGACTTGATTCACCGAGCTTTAGAGTCTTCTGACCCGCTTTTGTCGAGTATGTCAATTGACAAGAGACAAAAAACAATAAGCGGTCTAAAATTCCCGAAAAAGTTCTAAAACTTTTAAAGCCGACTCAGGATAACGTACTCATACACGGCGACCAGTTGTTACAAAAAACTGTCGATGTATTTGAATATAATTCCGACGATATCAACATCGTGTTATCGTCAGACGAAGTATTTATCGATAGCGATAATGACGACATCGACAAAATATAATTTTTTTATTTGTTTTTATTTATCGTTTGGACAACCCTATTTCCATAGAAATTTCTAAAATATTTAGAAACGCTTTTTCTCACCACCCCTTTGAGTTACGTATGTATTTTTTTAGGACGTGATAAACAACAGTTATGTACATATTTAGAGCAAAGAAAAAAATGCGGTAATGATAAGGGTAAAAAAAAATTCAATAAAAAGTGAAATTCAAAAAAGTTCATGTATTTCATTAACAATCAAAGCTACAGCTCTTTAATTTTTTATATGGATAAATATTCTGATATTACGTCGTTTGTGGTATTGGAAAAAACGATACCATTAATACTTTTGGAGAAAAAAAAACAATAACTTTTCTTTGAGGTCGTTGAACTTTCACAAAAAAAAATTTTTCTCTGAAAATATAGACAATTTTACTGTGGGAATTTTTACCAATTATTAAGTATCACAAGTTCTTTTGAATTAATACATAAAATATATCTGGCCACATCTAAGTCTAAATTACACACTGTGAGTTGTTATGCTGTTTTGCTAAAACTGTGGTGTATCATTGAGGTAACTTTGTGCATATTAGAATTCTGTTCTAGACGTTGCCTTTCTTCGGGTATTTTCTAGATCCTTCTTGCTGAGCTTAGAGGATAAGTTTTGTAAGTGGTTTACCCACAATAATCCAACTGAGATCTTTGTAGAATAATGAAAAAGTGCAATTTTATTGTCAGCATGTTTTGTCTTGGAAAACACAGCATGAAGCAAAATACACATGAGTAAGTTTATTTTGTAAATTCTGCAGCGTTCTACTTAAGTATTTAAATTAAATGATGTTTTTTGGGGCTTGTGTTATGAATACAATTTTGATTACGTCTAAACGTGACTTCAAATCTTTTTAGAGCGACGTTATACGAGTGCTAATGAAATAAACTAACTCATTATCGTGTATAATACAATAAAAATATTTATAGAGGTACTTTATTTTGAAATTTCTCTCCATCCGGTCGACACTTTACGTGACCAGAGGGCTGGCTCGTTCTTTGGGCAAAGAATTAGTATTGCCATTCAACTTGGCAATGCTATCAGTCTTGTGGGCACGTGTCCGGATGACAGCGATGCCAACGAGTACTTCAACGTTTAAGCGACTAAAAAACAAAAGCATTTTTTGTATTTATTTGTATGTGAGTTATTGTGAAATAAAGAATAATTGTGCCCAGATGTATCGTTAATAATCCATATAACTCGTCGAAGAATTCCATTCGAAAGACTTTAATATCTTTAAGGCTAGTCAAATACAGTGTCTGAACGAAATAAACAGTGGCATTACTTTATAGTAAGAAGGAAACGAATGTTCATTGACTTTCCTCGAACTTTATGTACCTATGTATATAACACTATGTACATATATGACTTGTGAGTAACATCGTGTGGGATTAGGAAGCTTACTTACTGAATACGAAACATTCCGAAGGAAACGCTCTTTTTTATCCGCGTAAAGGTTTTGTAGTTGATATTGTTTGGATTGTACAGACTTTTCCCAATCAACTTTGAAGCTTATGTTTTAGCGATAAAGTTGAAATTCTATTAAAGAAATTTGACAGATTTTAGTAGCTTGATGTGCTGGCGTCTGTACTATCTGAAGTGTGTGTAGGATGATCGTATAAAAGTTTATGTAAAGCAGACAGAAAAATATTTTGGTTGAAAACTGAGGCAAACTAGACAGCTGGTAAACTAACAACGGAACGGAGTGGAATCGAGTTTTCGGAATAGCAAAATGAACTTCATGCCAATTGTCTAACGTACAAACTAGATACGAGCTTGTTACTGCGTGAATTCCCGAGAATGCGCGATGATTCTCCAGGAGATGCGCGATCTGTGCGTATGGGTGTATCTAATTTGTGCGTTACAATACTGACATAAAGTTCATAATGCTTTGTCTAGAAAGAAGTCACCTCCATTCCGTTCGGCGGCGGTGTGAATTGAGCCGTTCGCTCTCGTTTTGACTGAAATATTAGAGAATTATACCTCCTTAATACCTATACTTCGGCGATTCATTTTTATTTATATTAATAGTAGGATTTTTATTTTTGTCATAAGTCAGCTAGCACACTCGGCTAGCTAGAATATTATTCCTACTCATTTATACAGGGTGGTCCAAAAGTCGTGGATCAAACGAAATAGGGAGATGAAGGAGGTCATTTCCAACAAAAAATCTTTCTACAGCATGGTCATAATTCAATTGCCCTAAAAGTTATGAATATTTGTGTATACCGAGTTCTTGTACAATTAGACGAATTTAAAAAAAATGTGATATAAAACAATAAAACAAACGGTGTTGTATTACTACTAGATAATGTATCAGCACTACAAAGTTCTAATAGGGCTCTGAGTATCAAATTTCAAGAGCAATTTATTTTTTTCCAAAAATTTTGTAACGTTACCAAAAATTATTTCTCACTTTAAAAGTGTTGGAAATTACCTCCTTTATCCCCCTACTTCGTTTGATCCACGACTTTTGGACCACCCTGTATAATTACGAGTATCATTGTCTCTCCTTCTATATAATGTCATGTCACATGAACGTTGCAAGTGCATATCATAACAGTAAGTAATTAATTCTCGTGGCGTTAGTTATTATTTCAGTATTAATTAACCTAATACGCCGGTAGCTCAGTACTACTAACCTGACCTATTGACCTCGGCTTGTAACGGCATGACGGGAAGATTATAAGGTTTAATATGTGTAATGGTTTCTGCGTCTTGGCTAGGGATAAGCTACCCTTCTCTTACGATTATGGGATTGTGTCAAGGAGCATGAGGAATGGTATCTTTCTGTCTGTTAATAATGACCGGACATAAAATACTGCTATTATCAAAGCCGTCTACGATGTGCAGTGATTTGGGGAACTGTTGGTTAAAGTAGTCATGTTCAACAGTGAACGTTTAAGGGACAGTTAAAGTAAAATTTTAAACTGTACCAACGGTTTAACTTGCACGGAATCCATACTAATAATATAAATTCGAAAGTAAGTCTGTCTGTCTGTCTGTATGTTACCTTTTCACGCTTAAACCACTGAACCGATTTAGATGAAATTTGGTATAGAGATATTTTGTGTCCCGGGGCCTCCCCCGGGACACAAAATATCTCTATACCAAATTATATATCGGGGAATATCGGGATAAAAACTATCCTATGTCCTCACATAGGATAGTTTTTATCCCGATATTCCCACGGGATCGACACTTATGCGGGTGAAACCGCGGGGCGCAGCTAGTAGATTATAATATGAAAATACTACAGATATTAACATACGCCTGAAATGATTTCTTTTCACTGATGTGAGCTAGTTGTCAGTTCTTGACTCACAAGACTTGGTAAAAAATTAAATTCAATAACAATTTTTTAACTCTCGTTTTTTATTATTTTTCTCGTAATAGTTTTCCTTATTGTTACAGCTGAGATTTTTTATGCCGGCGATGCCATAAAGAGTCAAACATAAAAATTGTGTTCGGGTGGTCGGCGGTGTTATGTGCTGGTGTGTGGCACTATTCAGCATTCCCGTTTGACTCCCTTTTTGTTATAGTGGACTGTAGTTCGTTTGATTTCCCGGTGATAAGTGATAGGAAGAACTTTAAATAACACGCCCTTGTTACCTTGAATGCTAATCCGAACACATCTTTTTTTTTTCTTATTTGGCAACTGAGTCGATGTCGACTATTTATTTATTAAAACTATACTTACACTTTTATTTCGACATCACGGCGCTGCACTGGCGCGCGGCGGCGTGATGTGCGTGTACTAGGCGCACAGACACACTGCAGATAATGGATAATGACCCTCGTAGTGCAGTGACACGTTTGTTATGATTTCAATTTAATAAACTATCAAAATAAAAAAATATTAAGCATTTTCAAAGTTACTGCTTTTGAGCTGAAATTTTGTACAGAGATTCTCGACCAGATACACTCTTCAACCCGTTTGTATTGATATACCCTTTCTGTAACACCCTGTATACATAGATACATACATACATATAAACCAAATGAACTCTCAGGGGAAAAATGATCGGTAGAGGAGAAAATGAATCCAGCAAATCAGCGCTGGGACTATTCTTCCAGAGCGTCATATAGTGACAGCAGCATAGCAAGATGAGCCGTCGAGCGGTCGAACGTTGCACTTTGTGGTAGTTGTTAATAGCTTAGGCTAAAACACAAACACAAAGAACAGTCTCGATTGAAGTCCACACTTGTAAAATTCACTAATAATATAAAAAATTCGTAACACAAACAAAAGCACGTAATAAGCCTTCATTTATTCTATTCTATTTTTAATAAATGGCAAGCAAAGCTGATGTCGACTATTCTGCCAATGTCTAAAGTGAGTTGGAAGAACAAGTGTGCATGAGAAAAAAAATGGTTTTAAACGAATAAAATTATTTAATTGATCTAGTTGATACAATGTAAAGCCTTCGTCACTACCTACGAAGGTCCGAAGACATCTTTATTCGCACTTGTAAAAGAAGTGTCACAATACAACTGACAGATGATCTGTCAAGATGACAGTAGTACAATGTTACAATTTGTAAATAATAACTAAAATGTTGCAACTTCCAACAAATTGTTCTACTCAGTTGTTTGGGTACACTTATGTGTATCGTTTTCCTGATTTCTGTTATCAGGTAATCGGAACGTCATGTTAATCTAAAGTACCCATGTTAGCAATAGTGCCTGCTTCTATACCTACGCAGTGTACCTGTGTGTAAATATGTCTCACGATGTTTTATTTCGCCGTTTTGAGAGCAGGCGTGATGAAGTTATTTACACAAGTAAAGCGCCTACCGGGATTCAAACCCACGACCTACAACTCGTAAGTCGGGGCCGTTGCCACCATATATATATGTATACTAGCTGCGCCCCGCGGTTTCACCCGCGTATTTTCGATCCCGTGGGAATATCGGGATAAAAACTATCCTATGTCCTTTCCCGGGACTCAAACTATCTCTATACCAAATTTCATCGAAATCGGTTCAGTAGTTTAGGCGTGAAGAAAAGACAGACAGACAGACAGAGTTACTTTCGCATTTATAATATTAGTTTGGATTAGGTACAGTTAGTTGAAAGCCTGAAAGCCTGGCCACCAGTCTAATCTCGGATATCGATATTCCCCAGTAATTGGGTTACAGAGTTTATTTAAATCCAATGATTTCTGTTCACACTGACAACTGACTCGAATATAGATGGTTGGAATCAAAAGTAGCCAGTTTGTCAGTCAGATTTTTGTATAATATTATTTACACTTTACTAGCTGCGCCCCGCGGTTTCACCCGCATAAGTCTCGATCCCTTGGGAATATCGGGATAAGAAGTAAGACAGACAGAGTTACTTTCGAGTTTATAATATTAGTATGGATAGTATTATAGTATGAATTATTGTACACCAGAAAAATATATAGGTAACAAAAAAATGTTGCACTGGAAACATACAATGGGATATTTCCACTAATATTAATGTCAAAATGTGTACCTATCATTATCTGTCCCTTATTACCAGTGATCGGAATAGGTAGATTGAATTGGGTTCATTGATCCGAAACGTATACATATATTAATATGGACATTAATGCTTCGAACGGAATTCGATTGTTTTTATTTTTCAACAGATACATAATAAATTAATTTAGTTTTGATACCTTTCTTTAATCTGTCAAGCTCCGCTAATGAGACACAATTTATTTTCTATTGTTTCGTCGCCAATGGACGACGCGCGCTGCTTGACCGGTTAAATTTTAAATTGAGTAGGAACAATATCACTACCAACATTAACAATATTTAATTGGATCCGGAAATACCGGAATTACTTTCCGGGAAAATGGCTTATCTATGTTATTCTTTCTGTGGGCATTTATGATACAAGTACCAAAAATCAATCTACCTACTCCGATCACTGCTTATTACTGCTACGACACTAAAGTCCGTTCATAGTTGTGTGAACCTAACAGCAACTTTATTGCGACAAGAATAAAGATCACAATGATTTTGACAGACATGTAAATGGCAGCAACCCAACAGCAACCTTATTAAAATGAGAATAAAGATCGCTGTTATCTGGACACTGAAGCAAAATTAGAGGTAATAGGACTGTGAATGGACTGTACAGACAGCAACAAAAGTCGATTAACACTTCAGTTTTTTTAATCTTAGTTATTTAGGAAAACATTTGTTCAAAATTACAGCAGAAGTATAATTTTCAGAATATAAACTCTTTACTATTATGTGAAAAGCTAAAAAGCAGTTTATTGAAAAAAATTTATGTCAATTTAGCAACATGCAAAAATGACAGTGTTAATCGATTTTTTTTGCTGACGGTACCGATTTTGCCAGCAATTTGCATACCCAGAACACACTGCCGTTCGGTATGTAAACAACGGTCTACTTCCTTAAAAACCAAACAACCCCTACAACTAGAACTACTACTAGGTACATAATAACAATATTTGCGGTCAATCATGATTAATTAATAATGGGGCTCATGGCTAAGTAATAACAGCCACACGGGTCGATCGATCAGGTTAAGCTACGCTTTCTGCGGTCGATCCGCAGATGGCTGATCGTCTTTCCATACCGAAACCTCTCCGTCCTTCGGAAAGCACGTTAAGCCTTTGGTCCCGGATGTCATTCGTGGATCTTTGACAGTCGATACGGGTCGTCAGAAGCCTAAAGTCTGACAAACAGTATCTAAAGGGGGATCGTCTTACTCAGTAACTGAGTTGTGGAGGTAAGATAGGCAGTCGCTCCACGTAAAATATTCAGCTGCATCGGGTTAGACTGGAAGCCGGTCCCTAAAATAGTTGGGAAAGAAAAATAGGCAGATCATGATTCACGGTCAATCATCTCACATAATAGTCTCACCTTTAATAATAATATTCCTTCCACTTAAGCGTGAGAAACTGCCTCAATCTTATCTTACAAAGTAAACCACTTTGGGTAATCATAATTCGTAGTAGCTCATCTCATATTTAACTTAATATTCACTTGATAATTATAATCGTACTTAATTACTTTAACATATTGTTACGAGCTTGGGGTTCGTGACAGTAAAAACTGCCGATTTAATAACCAAAAATAGACACTTTAATTAAAAACAGCAATTACAACTTTAACACACTAACAATAAAACACAATCGCACTACAAGATCACTTGAAAGTCGCACTTGAAGATCGCTTCGATGTTTTCGCTTGTATCGCTTATCCAAAACTGAATGCCGGCTCGCAGGCACACCGGCCTTATATAGGCCTCGGATAGTTCCAGAACCTTCTACCGTAGAAACATCTAGAATGTTCGAGTATATACCGAACCCGACCGACCAGACGTCGATAGTTCTGGAAAGTTCTATCATCGAAGTTTCTAGAAGGGACCCGAATAATTATAAGTTCTGCTACTCGATACTAGATGGCGCTAGTGGTAGCCTAATGTCGCCATCAATTGTGGCGCGCAACACTGCCCCCTCCTAAGACATGCTCGTCCCGAGCATGTCTTAGGAGGCCCCATAATAACGCGCCAGTCGATCCACATGGACGATCTTAGGAGTACCTCTTGCACCTTTCTGTATCCGGTAGGTTACGTCATTGATCTTTGTCACAATCCGGTACGGTCCGTCCCATTTAGCTTGAAGCTTAGGAGATTTCCCTTTGCTGCGGACTGGATTGTGCAACCACACTAGTGAACCTTCGTCGAACCCTTTATTGTTCATTTTGCGGTCATAACGGGTTTTCATCTTCTCAGACATTTGCTGGCCCGATTGTCTGACGTGCTCATAGATGTCATTCATTTTGTTCCGCAAGTCATTCGCATAATCGGTTATACTGCGTGGGGCGTCAGGTGGTGTTCCGGTGATCAGGTCTGCAGGCAGCCGTAATTCCCTTCCAAAGTTTGCGAAAGCTGGTGTCACCGATGTACTTTCGTGAACAGCACTTCGATATGACAACAAAAACGGTTGTATGTGCTTGTCCCAATCTCGTTGCCGATTTTCCACAACTTTTGCCAGGTATCTCTCCAATGTCTGATTAAATCGTTCCACCATTCCATCCGATTGTGGGTGGTAAGAAGTTGTTCTCGTTTTATGAGTACCCATAACTCGACAAGTTTCCTGGAATATTTGGGACTCAAAATTCCTTCCTTGATCACTGTGAATCTCTAAAGGTACTCCAAAACGGCAAAAGACTTCATGAACCAATTTATCTGCAACTGTTGAAGCTTCTTGGTTTGGAATGGCGAAGACTTCCGGCCACTTAGTGAAGTAATCCATTACAACCATGAAATACTTGTTACCACTTTCACTTTCCGGAAATGGTCCTGCAACATCCAGGGCTATCCTCTCCCATGGTGCACCAACATTGTATAATTTCAATGCACCTCTACTACGCGTCTGAGGTCCCTTTACAGCCGCACAACTTGTACATTTGCGACACCAGTCCTCGACATCGTCACGACAGTGGACCCAGTAAAACCGTTCTCGTATCTTCAGTAGGGTCCGTTTAACTCCCAAATGGCCTCCTGAACAACCATTATGGTACAGCTGAAGAACATCCGGTACTTTAGCTTTAGGGACAACCATTTGAAAGTGACAGCTGTCTCCTCGAGCATTTTCCCATTTACGACACAGGACTCCTTCCTGAATCACCAAGCTGTCCCATTGGGCCCAATAGCTTTTTGTGATGGAACTCATCGCTGAGACGTCGCTCCACGTGGGCTTAGGTGCACTGGCCTTCATCCACTCGAGAATCGGCTTGAGGTCTGAATCTTCCTGTTGGGCACGTTGTAGGGTTTCCTTCCACTCGTTGCTGAGGTCTGTCTTGAGCATCCTCACAGGTACGACTTCTTTACTTTCTTGCCTAGTACAATGCTTGCAGTCTTCAGGACAAGGTCTTCTTGACAATGCATCTGCGTTGCCATGAGACTTTCCGCTGCGATGTTCGACCACGAAGTCGTATTCCTGCAGTAACTCAATCCATCTCGCAACTTGTCCTTCTGGATTTTTGAACTGCAATAGCCATTTCAGTGCAGCATGGTCAGTTCGTAAGTGGAATTTCCGCCCCAGAAGATATTTGCTAAAATGCTGCAATGACTTTACCACAGCAAGCAATTCCCGTCTCGTGACACAATAGTTCCTTTCCGGCTTTGACAACGACTTGCTGAAGTACGCTATTACAACCTCTTGATCACCATTCCGTTGAGACAATACACCACCAAGTCCTATGTCACTTGCGTCTGTGTCAACTATAAATTCCTTGCCTGCATCAGGGTACCCCAAAATAGGTGTTTTGCACAGTCGGTCCTTTAACTCCTGGAATGCGATGTTGCAACTTTCATCCCAGCAGAAATGTCGCTTCTCCTCGGTTAGCTTGTGCAGGGGTTTGGCTATATCCGCAAAGTTCTTAACAAATCGCCGATAATAAGAGCACAAACCCAAAAATGCTCTGACCTGCGTCTTGTCTTTTGGAACTGGCCAATCCTTGACAGCGGTGATTTTCTCAGGATCCGTGCGGATACCTTCTTCCGACACTACATACCCCAAAAAGCTAACTTGTCGTTTGAATAGTGAACACTTCTTCGGACTTAACTTGAGGTTGGCACTCTGGATCTTCATGAGCACGCATTCCAGGTTTTGAAGATGTTCTTCAAACGTGCGGCCTACGATGATGATGTCATCCAAGTAGACCAGACAGGCATCGCCAATTAGCCCGGTAAGTACAAGTTCCATCAACCTTTCAAACGTTGCCGGAGCATTGCACAATCCAAACGGCATAACTTTAAATTGCCAAAGACCCTTTCCTGTCGAGAACGCAGTTTTCTCCTTGTCCTTGGGATCGATTTCAACTTGCCAGTAGCCACTTTTCAGGTCTAGAGTGCTAAACCACTTTACTCCAGTAAGCATGTCCAGCGTGTCATCAATTCTTGGCAAAGGATAGCTGTCCTTCTTCGTAACGTCGTTCAGACGACGATAGTCAACACAAAACCGCATGCTGCCGTCCTTCTTCCTTACCAGCACTACAGGTGAACACCATGGACTAGATGAAGGTTCAATAACACCATCCTTCACCATTCCTTCAATCATGGTTTCCACTTCCTTTTCACGTGCTACCGGCAATCTCCTTGGCCGCTGACGGATAGGCAATTCTTCTCCTGTGTTTATTTTGTGTTGAACTAAGCCAGTCTTCCCGATGTCAGCATCGTTTGCCGAGAAAACATCGGCGTACTTGAGTAACATCCTCCTAGCCTTCACCATTTCATTTTGGGACAGAGCGCTACGGCAGTCTTCTAAAAGTGTGGACACTTTCGTGTGTGCATCCTTGCTGAGGGTCCCAGTCGATAGATATTGGCATCGACGCAACCAATCCACTTCCTCGCAAGTACCAACCAGTGTGCCTTTCTCTATAATCTGTTCCTGATCACAAAGGTTCAGCACACGTACCCCTGAGATGTCGGTGGCTCTGACCAAAGTTCGTGCCACTTTCCATGGAAGGTCATTGTCTACCCTTTCCACGAGTACACAACGATTAGTTTTCCCAGGATTCCGAGGAAGACTAACCGGCACAATCGTTTCTGATCTCGGCGGAAGAACAATCTTTTTAAGGCTGTACACATTCCCTGGTAATGCCCCTTCCATAAAAAGTTCCTCTTGTCCACATTTCAAAACCCCTTGCTTGACGTCAATCTCGCAATAATTCTTCCTCATAAAGTCAAGGCCCAAGATGCAATCGTCCATTATATCAGCCACGATGACATTATGCAGGTAGATTCTGTTACCTAGCTTCAACTCCATCTTCTTCTCTCCATGGACGGGTATGCGCTGACCGGTGGCTGTTACCAAATTAATGCGTTCACGGTTGTATGCGGAGTCCCCAAGGAACCGACATAGAAGTTGGGAACTGACG
Organism: Amphipoea oculea; assembly: GCA_945859645.1. Classification (NCBI taxonomy): domain Eukaryota; kingdom Metazoa; phylum Arthropoda; class Insecta; order Lepidoptera; family Noctuidae; genus Amphipoea; species Amphipoea oculea. Next base: position 14,028,232 of record OX243876.1, read on the forward strand.
ACCGTACGAGAGGCTCCAGTATCTATGGTCAGCTTACACGGCGTTCCGTTGACCTCGCCCTTGATGATTAAGCTGTTCCCGTCAAGGGTTTGTGTGATCGAAATCCTTGGGGCTCTTTGAGCATCAGCCAGCACCCGCCCCGCAGTCCTGGCTATTACTCGTTTCCCTGCTGCTGTTGCTGGGCGGTGCTGTTAGCCGCACTACCCTCTGGAGCTCGGTCTTCTCTTTCTGCAGTTCGCTTAGGGCAACTGGATCGAAGGTGGCCCCTTTCCCCACAGCCGTAGCACCTAGGGCTGTATCCTTTATTGCGGTCGCGAACTGTAGCCGCTGCAACCTCCCTGACACGATGGGAACGATGATCCTGCCGCACAGCTTCCACCTCCAGTGCATGGGCCAAGGCGTCCTTAAGCGTCCCGTGGTGACCGAGCCTCACAGCAGCCCTAACTTCAAGGTCGCGGATGCCGTCGATAAATACCTGCACCAAATTCCCATCAATAAGCGCAGGTACAGACTGGTATGCTTTCCGAACCAGCTTCTCAACTTCAAGGGCCCACTGCTGCAGGTTTTCGTTATTGCGTTGCACGCGATCCTTGAGCTGCGCACGAAACACGTGTTCCAGGTGAGCATCGCCATACCGAGCTTCCAATGCCTCAAGGAGCTGCTCGTAAGTCACTTCTTTGCTGAGAGCTTCCAGCACAGTTAAGGCCTGATCGCGCAGGCCTAGGGTGAGGGCAGTCATGGCCTGACTCTTATTCCACCCGTTCGTCTTCATGACAGCCTCAAACTGAATTTTGTAGGCCGACCAGGAAGAAGTTCCGTCGAACGGTGGCACTTTGAATCCCCGTAGCGAAGGTGTTGTAGCTACGGGGGCTGCGATTCCATCCTCAAGTTTGAGGTAATCCAGCGTTTTCTTCACGTCAGCCATTACGGTTTTCTTCACGTCAGCCATCACGTTGTCAACCCGATTATTCACTTGGTCGATTCGGGTTTCAGCTTCCAACAGGCGGTTGTCATGTTGAGCAACCTTATCCTTCACCTCCTTCATGTCTTTCCCGAAGGTAGCGTGAAGTTCCTTCAGAAGGAGCATCTGCTCCTCCTGTCGGCGGGACTGCTCCTGCTGACGGCGGGCCTGTTCCTCCTTATCTTGCTGGAGCTGTTCTTCCAGCCGACAAGCCTGTTCCTCCTGTCGGCGGGCCTGTTCCTCCTGTCGGCGGGCCTGTTCCTCCTGTCGGCGGGCCTGTTCCTCCTTGTCCCGCTGGAGCTGTTCTTCCAACCGATGAGACTGCTCCTGCAGCATCATCATCAGAGCAGCAAAATCTGGTGCTGATGATGCTGGAGCAGCTGTAGACGGGCCGGCCTCCGTGATTGGTAGTTGTCCCTCCGACGTCTGTGGCGTTGCTCCACCGAATCGCCTCTGGTCCGTCTCTTGCTGGCGTTGACTCCGGGTACGGATACCCTCCGTGTCGTCCTTCGGTAGAATCGGCATGATTTTTAATCCTTGCTTCTGACACCAATTGTTACGAGCTTGGGGTTCGTGACAATAAAAACTGCCGATTTAATAACCAAAAATAGACACTTTAATTAAAAACAGCAATTACAACTTTAACACACTAACAATAAAACACAATCGCACTACAAGATCACTTGAAAGTCGCACTTGAAGATCGCTTCGATGTTTTCGCTTGTATCGCTTATCCAAAACTGAATGCCGGCTCGCAGGCACACCGGCCTTATATAGGCCTCGGATAGTTCCAGAACCTTCTACCGTAGAAACATCTAGAATGTTCGAGTATATACCGAACCCGACCGACCAGACGTCGATAGTTCTGGAAAGTTCTATCATCGAAGTTTCTAGAAGGGACCCGAATAATTATAAGTTCTGCTACTCGATACTAGATGGCGCTAGTGGTAGCCTAATGTCGCCATCAATTGTGGCGCGCAACAATATTATCATTCGTAATAGATAAAGTTCTGCAAAAGAGAAATGAACACTTGCAAAAAAAAAACCGTATGGAACTAGGTACCTGCATAGGTATTTATGTAAGCCACTTTATGTGATTGCGGTTAAGGATTGTACACTTTATTTCCATCGTCCACAGTCCAGTTTACATTGCAACTGAAAATATTTTTTATATCCTTTTACACATTTCAATCATTAGAAAATCAACTTTACTGTTAAGTAACAAAGTTGACATTTGCGTGAATTGCAAAAATATTAATCCTTATAATGACCCCGGTCGTTTGCAGGCCGGGCTTTTTATAAATTCGTAGTGTTGTGGTTTGTCGTGGGATTTCGGAGGCCAATAATGGGGGGAAGGGGGGGTTTAAACATGCGTTGTGAAACTGTTGTTATAATCGTTATTAATTCTAGTGTTGTGCGGTGCTGATGTCATTTGTTTTTGTTAAAGTTAGTATTATTTTGAGTGTAAACTGCAAAACATGAATCGTATACAAGTTTGTTGTCTACAAAACATTTAAACTCACTTTTGAAGACGATATGCTAGTGGTCTGTTACTTCAGCTAGCTGTTTAAGGTTCTATGACCCTGAAAATATCTTTACGGACATCCTAAGCTGAAATAAATAAAATAAATACTGATTGCTCGTCCCTTCTCGGTACCTACGAGAAGGCTTTTCCTCTGCATTGGGACACTGGGCTGATATTGTTATAGTATGTAATAGAAGTATAGAGGTATTAGGAACAAGATGTAAAGTTCACTCATCCTCTATAGAAAAGAGAGGATAATCCTTCGACCAGATGGGTTTCGAACTGCCCAACGATTGATGTCGGGACGTGGTATTTAATTATGCTAGTTGCGCGGTAAACTCTGCTTGCGCGATGCAGGATTTTGCGTGACGTCAGTATGATGCGTAGTTCGCATGTGGCTGTGTAGATGCCTCTACAGAAGCCAGGATTACTCTATATGGCGACGCATGGGGGAGGCCTATGTCCAGCAGTAGACGTCTTTCGGCTGAAATGATGATGCATATAGTACAAGAGTATTCCTTCCAAGTCCCCTAGTAGCGAGTGATGAGAATGAAGAACCTAATCAGGTTCATCATAAATAAACTATCTTCTGCCCGCGACTTCTTCCATATTAAATTTCTTGTTCCCCGTCGCATCGCATCGCCTGCCTGAGGTTCTGCTTCGTTTTCGCTTAGCGTTCTTTCTTACTTTTACTCGGCTCCTAAGGTTTGTAGCGTGATGTTATATAGCCTATAGCCTTCCTCAAGAATTGGGCTATCAAATGCAAAAATATTTTTTCAAATCCAACTGGTAGTTTTAGAGATTAGCGCGTTCAAACAAACATACTCTTCAGCTTTAATATTAGATAGTCATCATCTGCCTAGCCTTTTCCCAACTATGGGGTCAGCTTCCAGTCTAACCGGATGCAGCTGAATACCACTATTTTACATGGTGCGACTGCCTATCTGACCTCCACAACCCAGTTACTGGGTAATACGATACCCCTTGGTAAGACTGGTTGTCAAACTTTCGGGCTTCTGACTGTACCCGAAACGACTGTCAAAGATCCACGAATGACAGCCAAGACCAACGGCTTAACGTGTTTTCCGAGGCACGGAGGGGCCTCGGGTTTAATATTAGATAGTACAGATGAATAAAAACCACACAAGTATTTTTCTGCAATACAAAACAGAAATAGTAATCATGTTCACCTTCGAATGCAACATAGTATACAAATGCTATCGTTACACTTATCAGTAAGTTCATATCAATAATTTATGACCACTTTCAATATAAAATTAAAACTCCATTATGCTTAATGGCTTTTATATCGAAAACAATCAGAATGAAACTTTACATTGTGTGTTGGACATAATTCGTTATACGTCATTTAAATGATTTAAATTGCTATACTTATCCGTGTTTAACCAAGAATAAATTAAATTACTGTCCATAGGTATCAAACCAAAGCTTTATTCTTGACGTTTTAAAAATACACTGCCTAAAGGATAAAGACTTCAAGACAGATAAAAGAACTGCACTCTTGTCGCTATTACTTGGAAAAAAACTTTGACCGAAATCTAAAATACTGTTATAGAATTTCCTCACGATGTTTTCCTTCACCGTTTTGAGAGCAGTCGTGATGAAATTTTTCGCACAAAGTAAAGCGCCTGCCTGGGTTCGCAGTTCGCACCCACGACCTACAACACGTAGGTCGGTGCCGTCACCACTGAGCCACCACTGCTGCTCACCTGTACCTATTCCTGAATACAATTGATGTATAAATTCACTATAAATTAAAGAAAATTTTCTTACAAACATGACATGACATAACGCCTGTTATGTCCGAAGGATTAGGCAGAGCTGTACAGTCAACAAAAGAGATAAGTATTCAGGACCGTCGGATATAGTTGAAGTTTATTGAGAAACCGATGGATGTTGTCGACCGAAATTTAATTTTATAGTTGGGCTGTTTTTTTTCTAATAATAAAATTAAATTTTATTCGAGAACATCCATCGGTTTCTTACTACACTTCAACTATATCCGACGATCTGGCATACTTATCTCTTTTGTTGACTGTACCTGTAGTATACCCACAGAACTAGAATAGATTTAGATGAAGTCAATCGAATTATATGTCAGATAAATCCAATTTAACAGTGTGTTTCACAATTATTGGCAACAGATCTTACACAATATTTTTGTAAAGTAAATAACTCTTGGAACACATATTTACTTCTCATCATTGTGAAAATCAAGATAGTCACTATCTACCTTAAAAAGACTTAAATAATTTCAAAAGACTCCATAGGTTCCGAAAGCATATTACAATATAAATGAATATTTAAAAAAAAAAAATAAAATCCGTAATACCATTTCATCATATTTACTAATTACCAACTTTCTTATAGTTAATAAGTTTAGTTTAATAATATTACTTAGTTACCTTAATTTGTACTATTTTCTTTGTTTATGTTAATGCTAGAGATTTAATACTGTTACTTAACTATAATTTAGGTATAGGCCTACCTGTATACTATGTAAGCAATATTTGTACGCCTTGCAAGGCAGCACATAGTAACACAACATTATTTTTATTTTATCCATCATGTACCACTACATTACCCCTATGTGTACAAATAAATAAATTTAAATTTGAATTTATGCATTGTTTTCGGAGCCCACTTTAACAATAACTAGATATTAATAACACTGTTTAACAACATTATAGGAAACTTAATAGAATTCTCTGGTAAATTGATTCGTTTAGTATGCATAATGCATCACACTGGCCATGTTTTCCAGTAATAATGTAAACAGGTGTAGGAGCGCGGAGTGCATTGATGCATAATGTTATTACTGCCTGAAGCCATGTACTTATAATAACATGCGACTGAAAAAAACATACTCTTGTCGTTCTTAAGTACTGGCACGTTTACTTTCTTGAAGTGTGTTGTTGACGATTTCATATACCTACGTGTAGTTTTATTTTAGAGTTCAAAGAATGATTTATTATTGATTTCACAAAAATAATTTCATCATCATCATCATCATCTGCCTATAATGTTCCCATTGCTGGGACACAGGCCTCCTCTCTGTGAGAGGGAGTGGGCCGTAATCTACCACGCGGGCCCAGTGCGGGTTGGTAGATGTCACATGTCTTTGAATTTTTGGTTCTAGGACATGCCGGTTTCCTCACGATGTTTGTTTGAGAGCAGTGGTGATGAAATAATTTACACAAAGTAAAGCGCCTGTCTAGGTTCGAACCTACGACCTACAACTCGTAAGTCGCGGCCGATACCACTGGGCCACCACTGCTCTCCATTATGCTTAATAGCTTTTATGTGCTGTGCGCTCAAAAATAATTTGGTTTAGTGGGAATAGAATTTACATATGCTCGATTGGTACCAACCATAGAAACTTATATCTATGATACCAACCTTACAATAACAAATAGTTGATATTTAGTCCAAAATCGCTATAGAAAAACACGTGAGTCAACCCGTATACAACAACACACATGAATGTGTCACATGAAAGTTACACAATGTTATTTCCTAGACTTTTATTGAAAAATCCAAACCGATTTTATGATTCATGAAAAATTGAGTCACTTTTCGAGAGCCAATGACAAACGACCACGAAGATTCGTAATTTCTGTCGTATATTACTAAATATGTAAATATGCTACTTTATTATTCGGACTCTCGGACATCCGAAATCCTCTCGAAAACTCACTTACTTAATATTTAAGAGAAGTTGAGAGAGCATTGAGAGCTGTCGTAGAGCCCGTTTAAAAATGTACACAGAAAATCAAAAGGAATCGTTTAACATACTGAAAGAACAGACTGCAAAACCGACTATTCTTTACAGAGAACAAGTGATACACAATACTGTGTACACAGTTATAGTATATACATATAGCTTCTTTAATCCAACTCGAACGCCATGCCAAAGATCACAACATCGAACATTTGGTAGCACTCCAAGCGGTAAGCTGTCAAGTGACACGGTACGAAAACTGTTAGTACCACGTCAGGTTGGATACCTGCCCAGTTTGAACAAGAAAAGTAACTTGAAATTAGAGGTAGACTCATTTCATGAAGATGGGTGGGTGGTAAAGCCAACCACAAAACTTGCGAAATGGTTTGTTAATTTTTTTATGGATTTAGGTGCAGGCTTTTCCTCAAACATATTATGTCTTCATCAACTGAACATTCAATAATGATTTTTATTCTTTATCAAAATCTAAACGAAAAAAGACGTAAATAAATTGGTGTTATTGTGTGTGCGTTAATAAGAGTGCATTTTAAAGGTTAAAATCGATTTGTAATTTCCTTATAAATTGATAGATAAAATTTACTCATTCTTTATTTAACACCATAATAACATTGTATAACAGGCGTAGAAAAGGTTTATAAGTCACGATTAGTGAACGTCTCTGTTGAAATTATCTATTAACCAGTTGAATGCCGTAATTACAGACACAATTAAAAAGCCATTGTGTCTCGCGTGGATCAACGTTAAAGCATACGAAGGGTTAAAGTTAAATAGACCGTCAATTTAATTATTTTTAGTCCCTAATCCATCCTGAACTCAGCTACCCACAGGTTTCAAAGATTCGTTTCTTATGGAAATTCATACAAAGGTCAATTTCAAAGGGCACTGTTACTTAGTTCTTGGCCGTCAATAACAGAAGTTCTCAAGAACGCCCACTGTTGACGGCTGATCGCCGCCTACATAGTTCAAACTTATAGGATCATGTTGAGATGACCCTCTTTATGCAAAGCTTTGTTAGGGTACAGAATCTACAATACTTTAAAAGGGTAAACGTGTTTGTTAAAACCATTTTACAGAACTAAATATCATTTATGTATAGAGAGCAGTGGCGGCGGAGAGCAAACGGCCCCGATTTACGTGTTAGGTCGTCGGTTCGAATCCAGGCAGGCCCTTTAATTTGTGTGAATAATTTCATCACCACGGCTCTCAAAACGACGAAGGAAAACATTGTGAGGAAACTGGCATGTCCTAGAACCAAACATTCGAAGATATGTAACATCTACCAACCCGCACTGGGCCCGCGTAGATTACAGCCCATTCCCTCTTGAAAAAAGGAGGCCTGAGTCCCAGCAGTGGGAACATTATAGGCTGGTTATGCTATAGGTAAGGGTTGTTTTGGCAGGTTTAGCAACAATGTAAGTGAGAAAATTCTAGTATACTTCTAATAATTTACTAAAACATTTTTTCACCAAAATATTTCAGTAAAATAATTGTTTCAGCGCGCCCATGGGTGCCAATACAATGCGCTGTACAATTGTGGCCAAATTTCTTAGAAAAGCTTACGAGACTAGAATAATTTGCGAGAGTTGACGAACTTCTGTGTTTAAATTTATGAACGCTTACCGAACTGCGATGGCTTGGAGTACGCGCGTGTGATTCTGAAGTTGTTAAATACTTGATTAATCTTGTTATAACAGGAAACATCAAAATTACATGAAGCTTTGGCTTAATGCTCGCTTAATGCTTAGTGTCATTCACTTAGGTATTGCCAAAAGTGGCCCGTTTTTTTATAATATGAAACGTATAATGTTTTATAGCATTTTAGAATATATTCTAGGGGCCTAAAAATATTTTATAAAAAAAGTACGAATTCCATTCCCTTTCATCGTCAAATCAAATCATGTTGTAAAATCGTTTTAAAAATATAAAACAAAATGTAACCAATTAGCAATCAGGGGTTCGTTTATCTGCTCGACAGTGCACGTGGGTGTCATAGCAAATTGTGGAACCACTCCCAGTTCTAAACACACGGCGGGAATAATTTATAATTAGACGGAGGAGACGGGATTATTTTTTGACTAGCTAAGTAGGTACGTAGTTTTACTTTGGCAATTTTAGAAATAAAGAAGAAAGAACAAAATGTTCTTAATGGTTAAACCGAATATATAAATTGTGTGGGTTTGCTACATAGTTATGGAAAAGTAATTAAAAATTGGGCGATTATAACCTTTATTTTATGTCTGTCTGTATTTCCTAGGAAAAGCGTTTTACCTATCTTGCGAACGCTTGAGTTACCTACTATCTGTAGCAGTTTAAACTACTTTTCTTTACGGAATTGAAGAATAGCAACTAAAAACACTGCGCGCCAAAACCAAGACCACAGACGTTACCCAGAAAGCCGTTAAGCTTAAGTGGGACTGGGCTGGCAATGTCTGCCGTATTTTCGATGACAAATGGGCTAAGAGGACCACCGATTGGGTGGTAAATGCACGACGCCATCGCGGCAGGCCGAGACGAAGATGACGGGATGGGCTTGACACCTACCGAAAGGACTGACCGGTATTAGCAAAAGACATACGTGATAAAAAGGGGAGGGAGAAGCCTTTGCCTTGCGGTGGGACAATATAGTCTAGATAGTTGTACGGAATTCAACCCTCGTCTTATACAGGGTGTTACGGAAAGGGTATATCAACACAAACGGGTTGAAGAGTGTATCTGGTCTAGAATCTCTGTACAAAATTTCATCTCAAAAGCATTAACTTTGAAAATGCTTAATATTTTTTTATTTCGACATCACGGCGCTGCACTGGCGCACGGCGGCGTGATGTGCGTGTACTAGGCGCACAGACACACTACAGATAATGGATAATGATCCTCGTAGTGCGGTGACACGTTTGTTATGATTTCAATTTAATAAACTATCGAAATAAAAAAATATTAAGCATTTTTAAAGTTACTGCTTTTGAGCTGAAATTTTGTACAGAGATTCTAGACCAGATACACTCTTCAACCCGTTTGTGTTGATATACCCTTTAACTACTCGACTATTTAATTTTGACAATTCAAAAGTGCCTGTACATGGTTTAATTGAAATAAATTTGAGTTCATACGTAGTATGCCAATCAAGCTATAACTTGCAAAGTAAAGTCTGCTAAGAAAAACCTCAAACTTTTTATAAAGTAGGCATTTTATATTTTTATAAAGTGTTTTATTAAAATTAACATAACAAGCACGCTATGATCTTGTTATTTATACTCTCTAAATAAAATTATGATTTAGTCTCAAAGAAAATTTCATTAAATATTTTTGCTTTAGAGCTTAGCTAATGAGGTTGTATAATTTTCAAGTTTTACAGTTAGAATTTTGGAGGTAAATAATATGTAATGAGATATATTATAATTTTTATATTCTGTCGTTTACCTCTGAAATTTTAAGCCAGACATTCTGAAAATGACATAAGTTGATAAGTAAGCATTTCTAATGTGTGTCCTAAATAAAATAGATCTTTACCTACGTACTCGCAGTTTTCAAGACAAAGTTTATTTGTCAAGCTAACAACAATGGGCAACCGACTATAAACTCAATTTTCGGATGCTAGCGCCCATTGTCCTTTAATTTATTCCTTGGAAAACCTTTCTGTCATTTTGAAGCGAAATTACAAGAACTTCAGGGCTCTGATTCAATATGATAAACACTCAAGTACCGCAGCGTTATCACATGATAGCGCAAATGGCAAAAACTCATTTTAAATGATCCTTAATTTATTTAAGTTACCTAATAGGTGTTAAAAACTGTTTTAAAAGTTAAAATAAATTATGATTTAAAACAAGATTTATTATTATTTATTTATTAACGATTTATTAACGAAGATGACGTTGACGTTTTCTCTCCGACTACTCCAAGAAGAAATACCAAAACAAACTCGAACAACGCAATTTCTTTTAACGTCCAGACATAATTCTGCTAAGGGGTGGGGCTTGTGGCTTAGTAATAACAGCCGCACGGGTCGATCGAGCAGGTTAAGCTACACTTAGCGCGGTTGGTCCGTGGATGGGTGACCATCTTTACATACCAAGACCCCTCCGTGCCTCGGAAAGCACGTTGAGCCCTTGGTCCCGGCCGTCATTCGTGGATATTTGACAGTCGTTACGAGTCGTCAGAAGGCCCAAAGTCTGACAACCAGTCTTACCAAGGGGTATCGTATTACCCAGTAACTGGGTTGTGGAAGTCAGATAGGCAGTCGCTCCATGTTAAAATACTGGTATTCAGCTGCATCCGGTTAGACTGGAAGCCAACCCCAACATAGTTGGGAAAAGGCTAGGTAGATTATGACATAATCCTGCTAAGATCGTATGAGCACCACGCAGATTAGTGAGTATTTAAAATTATTTTAACAAAACCTAACTTAACTGTTATTTTTGTTAATTAAGGATATATTATTATGTTAATATCATTTTAACAAAACTCAAGCAGAGGTTTTTTTAAAAACTCACTTGCGAAGTTTCAAAGCAAATGAGGTCCCTGGAACAATCGGTATAAAATCTCCAAAACAAAGTCCGTAAATTTCTTTTTTTATATTAAGGACCCAATATTCGCCATTATCTGTGAACAGATAAATCCCTTGTACTGTATTCACACCGAGAATTCCATTAATGTAATGGTACTTATTTAAATTTGCGGCGAGCGGTTGTTGGTTTTTGTCCTTGTACAGACGCCAGCACATCAAGCTACTACAGTCTGTCAAATTTCTTTAATAGGTTTTCAACTTTATCGCTAAAGCGTAAGGTTCAAAGTTGATTGAGAAAATTTGACAGTTTCGGGTAGCTTGATGTGCTGGCGTCTGTACGTTAGGGCCTTCTTCTCTTCGCTTTTGTTACCTAAATCTTATTATTGTCAACAAAAACGAAGGCTTTGTTAGTCAATGGTGCCGTACAAAATGTTTCAACATGATATTTAAGCCTGATTTTTTTTGGTTTGAGGTGTGTGCTCATTTTCGATATACATAAGTAAGTAATGATCACAGAATCTTACAGATGATGTGTTTTATCTAAAGTGTCATCATTTTGAGATTATAGAATATTAACAGCGTCCCGCGGTTTCACCCGCATAAGTTTCCCATGGGAATATCAAGATAAACACTATCCTAAGTCCTTTCCCGGGACTCAAACTATCTCTATACCAAATTTCATCTAAATCGGTTCAGTGGTTTAAGCGGGAAGAGGTAACAGACAGACAGAAAGACAGAGAGATACACTTTCGCATTTATAATATTAGTATTAACGCACACCACCAAAGACCTAACCCTAAGACTAAAACCTGTCAAAGGGAAAAAAAAACCTATAGGTCGGAATATAAACAAAATGGCACGCCACAGGGAGGTATTGTATCCCCACTACTCTTTCTAGTTTACATCAACGACATTCCAGAGGCGATAGGTAAAGATTGCTTACTATTCGCTGATGACACCACAATAATGATTAAGAGTGACAATAACAAAACCTTAGAAAAGGAAACCGTCCAAGCTCTGGATAATGCAATCGTATGGCTAGAAAAACATAACTTAAAAATAAATATGACTAAAACAAACATAATACAATTTCAAACATACAACTCAAACGTAGATAAACTGGACATCTATATATATAAAAATGAAACCCGTTTTCCGTTGTCACGACATAACATGAAAACGGCTGGACAGATTTCGATGAAATTTGGTATAGAGATAGTTTGAGTCCCGGGAAAGGACATAGGATAGTTTTTATCCCGATATTCCCACGGGATCGACATTTACGCGGGTGAAACCGCGGGGCGCAGCTAGTTCATTATAAAGATTCTCACTTGACCACTGTCGATAATTGTGTATTCTTAGATATAACGGTAGATAAAAATTGCAATTGGAAAACACATATAGATAAGGTTCTTGCAAAAATAGATCGTTTTATATATATGTCCTGAAACGAATTAGACAAACAGTAAACTATGAAACTGCAATGCTGGCTTACCATGGTTACGTATCATCCGTACTTAGATACGGCATTGTAATATGGGGCAACTCAGTAGATTTTGACAGAGTTTTTAAAGCCCAAAAAAAATGTATCCGAGCAATTTGTGGAGCTCATTTTTTAGACAGCTGTAAGCCACTATTTGAAAAACTTAAAATTCTACCTTTGCCATGTCTATATATTTTTGAAATATGTGTTTTCGTTAGGAGAAACTACAATTTATTTGAAACAAGCACTGACAGACCAAATAGCCGAACACGGCATAAAGATAGACTTCGGCTGCCACCAATAAAACTAAAATTATTTAAGAAAAATTTATACTGCATGTCGATTATTATTTTCAATCATTTACCAAATAGTTTTCAAGACTTACCGCTGACAATATTTAAAAAAATACTTTTCAAACTATTATTAATTAAAATATATTATACCGTTAAGGACTACTTAGAAGACAAGTCAATAGAATCCGTAATTTGTAAGTTAGACTAATTGACATTGCTTATTGTGAATACATTTGCACGCCATGTTAGGGCAGGATATGCTGAAACTAATTTACTGTAACACCTTATGTACCATATTCTAGCAAATAAATACTATGATTGATTGATTGATTGATTGACCCCACTTAGAATATTATGATATGTTTGTTACATACACTGAATTTTATTATTATGTATAAAACATTGTTTATTAATTAAATTGGTTACACTGATTGTGGGAGAAAATTATGGTCACATTACAAATCTAAGCACGCGCAGAGTCGCACACCTATGAAGGTCTAGAGTAGTAGGTACTTTGTCCATTTTGATTTGTTTTGACTGTATAGCAGAAGTTTAACTGTAATTTAGGTAGCTTTGTAATTATATTTTTGGGATAAAAATAACCTATATTAAAAATGACAGAAATCGGTTCAGTTAACGATTCTAAACAAACTACTTTCATAATGTGCATTAATTTAGTTACAAATTATATACAGGGACTAGTTTTTGACCGCGACTTCGTCCTTCCTCCGCGTGAAATTTCACCCTCCCCCCATTCACCCTCTTAGGGGTTGAATTTCGAAAAACCGTTTCTTAGTGGATACCTACTCTTCACAAAGAACACACCCTCTAAACTTCAAGTCACTAGGTTTAGGCTGGGCTTTGATATATCAGTCAGGACTTTGAATTTTATATAAATATAGATAGATAGATGGGCCATTCCGCTCAATTAGGCCGACTTTTATTTGCAAATGGTAATGACATTTGGTGCGTGTTGATTGCAATAATAAATTAAATAAAGGTGTTATACTTTTTTAGATAGCGGCGCCATACGTAAAAACATGTAAGAAATGTCATATAAAGTAAAAAAAGAATGCAGCTATGATATTTAATTTATTATTAGCATATATTCGCCGTTAGTGGATTTCCGCGGATTGACCCAGATAATTTGATGCTATATTTCCTACGATATCAAAATTGTTTATTTAAAAGTTCCTGAACCAGCATCCATTGTAAAAATGTCATCATTTTGCTAAACCACACGTAAAGAATTCAAAACCCGTTCGACGGCAACGCTCAACAAAGTTCAAGGATGATGAATCGGCGCGTAGGGAATTGACTGTCTGCTACGGCGTCGTAGCTGGCGTAGGCCACCTCGTAGCGAGAGCTACGGCGTAGCGATATTACACTAGTTTTTACCTCTGCTTATTTGTTTAGTTGCTCTTATTATTAGTATGTCAAATGAATTTTTCAAAGTTAATTTTGAGTAACATGTTTTTAGCTTATGAAGCTTATATAAAAAAAAAACTTAAACTTTATTAAAGCATGTTCCACATTAATGACAATGCACTTAATTTCATCTTTAGCCCTTCGCAAATATCCAATACTCCTCAATAGACCAAGAATACAGTATATTATTTAGTCATTTAATTTAATACCTAGTGTAAATAGTTATATCCATCATACTAATATTGTGAATGCGAAAGTTTGTCTGTCTGTTACCTCCTAAACCGCTGAACCAATTTAGATGGAATTTGGTATAGAGATAGTTTGAATCCCGGGAAATGACATAGTATAGTTATTATCCCGATATTTCCACGGGATCGAGATTTTTTCGGGTGAAACCGCGGGGTGCTGCTAGTATAATAATATTTTCACTAGAATATCAAGTAGTAAACATTGCCCTAATCTAAAACATAATCCCTTAATCACGTTTCATAAAATCTAAAGTACATAAAACATGAACATAAAAAGATCGGCACAGTTTATATAATCACGAATTCAGGGGACGTATATAATGTGTTGGTAAGGTGGAATCATAAAACGGACACTGGTTTCAGTGCGGGGTGACCCTTTTGAACGTATGACGTAAATAATGTAGTTTTACGAGCTTTTGTTTACGTAGAGTACGTACCTAGGATGTGGTTATGTGAAGAAGAGGTACTTGAAAAAAAAGACTGAGTAAATCTGTTTATTTGTTGAAGTACCTATTTACTCTTTGAACGGTTTATTTATTTATATATACTTTATTGTACACCACAAAAATCATCATCATAATCAGCCTATAATGTTCCTACTGCTGGCACATCATGAATCATCGGGCAGTTGCCTGTCAGACAAGACAGATGTCTGGTCGGAGGATCCTCCCTTTTCTATGGAGGATTAGTGAACTTTACAACCAGCTCCTCATACCTAGTCTATAAACACAACCATCAAATTCTCCATTTAACTTGTACAATCTCACAGGTCAGTATCTCATAGTGCCACTAACAAACCCTCTCAAGAGAGATCGAGTACCAAAGAAACAAACACTTTAGCAGTCACACGCAAAACTTCCCAACTGAATCCTCTTCCTACATTTAATTACCGCAGTTTGTGAAAGTTTGTTAAATAAACCAGTAGACGCAAGAGGCACAGAGGCATTTGCATACGGACGTACTTTGGACATATAATCCTTCAGTTGTCTTCATATAAATTGCATGTAGTTTCCCACGATGTTTCGCCTCGGTACCTCCAAGCTTTGGAAGCCTAGACAGCAAAAAATAAAAGTTTTGGGAATTATTCACATGTCTTTTTCGAGAAAAAGGGGTAGGCAGTAACTATAGGACTCCACGAACAATAAAACGACTTTGTATATTGTATATTTAAATCACTATACCACATAAATTTTCTTGAGATAGCTACAGAATTTTTAATGTGCGACTCCTCTAAGAAAAAATGTCGAAACAAACTTAAGCATAGATTGCCTAATTTAAAATACCGCGTCCCATTTCGCTTGTCTCATATTCGCACACACAAATACACACCCATGCACACAATATCTTACACAAACACACCCTATAATTTACAGTTGTTTACCTACGCTACACACAATAAGAAAATTAAATATTGAAAAGTATTTTGTTTGTAAAACTGCCAATATTTATTCGATGTCGCTTGAAAAATTGTTCAAGCTTAGGAATACTTTACATACCCGTTTTTATTTATACACTTTGACTACAAAAGAACAAATTTACATACCTTATACTCGTCGGAGCTGCCTGTGTGACCTTTTTGCGGTAATTTTTATTTGCATGCGAAAATACACAAATGGCAACATGCCGCACGTTGTTAAAGAACTTTCTGAAGTATTTTACTTACGAAAGCTTTTGGGTAGACTGTACGTACGTCACACTGTTTAATTGGGCTGATTTAATTTTCGGTGTGCTACAAATTGGAGTATCTTTTATTCTGATCTTTTTGGGCCCTTTTTTGCAAGTTTTATTAACGATCTTTACGCTAAGCGCGCCCTGCGATGCGATTTTTGTAATCGCATTTTCATGCGATTTAAACACGCGAACGCAAATAATTTTGCAAGCAATTTTTAACGCCGTGCACGGAGCATATCGGTATTGTTTACAGATTGGCGATTATTTAATCGTAACTCTATTAAATATCGTGGTGCACGCTTAGTCTTAGGGGTTTTACTTTGTGTGATGTGTTTTTCATTGCAAGAACTTTTTCCAACTAAATAAAATAAGGAATTGTAGAACTAAGCCATAAATATTGGCTCGGTACGTCTATTTCTGAACATGGTTTTCCAACTGCAATTGACAATCTTGGCTCGGTAATTGGTCATTGCGCTCGGAAGTCGCACTGGTGATCGGAGTAAGATTTAAGGGATAGAATATTGTGGACAGTCATAAGGCTTGGCAGGTGTGCGAATCGAGGAAAATAATTTGTGTTTATTTACTGTAGGTACTGTAAGAAATTGTGTTTTTTTCTCGATCTTTCAATTATTTAATTTATTAGATAAACACACACCTACAAAAAATACGTACCTACATGAAAAACAGTAAAATTAAATAGCCGCTGCCACGTTGTACAGACGCCAGCACATCAAGCTACTACAATCTGTCAAATTTCTTTAATAGATTTTCAACTTTATCGCTAAAACATAAGGTTCAAAGTTGATTGGGAAAATTTGACAGTTTCGGGTAGCTTGATGTGCTGGCGTCTGTACATAAAGTTTAACAGAATACATATAATATATCCGTCACATTGTATTTTTACTTTTTGATTTATTTTACTTTTTTACTCGTATTATATTATACTTACTTTTTACCGTCACAAGAATATGGAAACCAATTTATACAAAACAGAAAAGCGATCAAAACTACATAAAATATGTACACAAAGTTGTTTCCTATTTTTTATCGCTAGTGTTGGAAAAATATCTAGGATTTAAAGTAAGAAGTGTTGGTCCGGAGAGAAAAGTTGGGCCGTCCTGTGGGAGTGAATTATTTAAAGTATTACGCTTCAAGTAGCGAGAGAGAAGCGGCAATGTGTTTGCTTAGACTTACTGAGATAGTTTTTTATATTTGAATTGGTGTCGTAACAGGCAGATGACGAATATGGTAATTTAAGACAAGTACCTAGGTCTACTGCTAGAAGTACATAAAGAACTCTCTTCACGTACAATTTTTTTTTGTTTATTCTTTCCCACTGCTGGGAAAGGCCTTCCCCTAAGTCCTTCCAGGAACTCCTTTTCCGCGCCACCTCAAACCAGCCCACGCGGTACGCGTCCAGGTCACATCGCCACCGCTTTTTTTTTTCTTTCTTTCTTTTTGTACAATTACAGGATCAAATTTGAACCAATGCGCAAATTGTAACCATGAATTCAACACATGATTCTAGACCCTTTAACGTAGAAAATCTTCGTCAGTCGTCGCAAAAAAAATCTGCTGTTTCATAGAAAAGTGCATACCTACGCAGCCAAAATGTATGGAACAACTAACTTTTTTTTTTTTAATCGACGAAAAATATCTGCTCTAGAATTGTATGCTGAATTTATGGGTACAATTTGCGCACTGTTAAAAAAAATCCTGTAGAGAATCGATCATTAGGTTACACATTGTTGGTTGTCTGTTCTTATATGTCTGTATAATTTAAACTTTTTTTATTATTAGTTTTAACAAGCGCTACAAATATTATGAGTGGTAGCTTAAAAGTAAAAGAACTAACAACATTTGATTCGAAATTAGAACAGCTGGTCTATTTCGTAAAAATCCTGATGCTAGGGATCGATAATGTTGGCAGCTTACTTCAATGAATTCTTTGTATACTTTGACAGCCTTAGCTCCGATATCCCATGGATTGGGATATTGCAACTTAAGTACGTTTATTTAGATAGTTCTAGGGAATAATGTTGCACACAGTTTAACCGTATTGATTAAGTTTCGTTTTTGGGTTTTTGGTCTATACATTTTGGACCACGTCCTTTGACGGTAAGATTTCTACAGAATAGATCGACTGTAGTAAGTTCTAAATTGCCAATAACCTACAATAGTTTTGACCGTAAACTAAACCACTACAATTTAACAACCGCTCCCTCTCACAGTATTCAAATGTCGGAGTGTAAAGTTTTTGTTATCTACCGTCGTGGGAACAATGTTTTCAATGAGCTAACTTTTAGCCAAGTCCCCTAGATAAGTCTCCAAACTCCGCCTTCAGGGGATTTGATAAATTGATACAGATTGCGGGTAGTTAAAGTTTTTGTGTACCTGTTGTTTCTCTGTAGCCTCGAAGGGACCGGCTAACAAATATAATTGGAAAACTTCCATTTATCAAAGTATTCATTAGATATTTTTGTGTTTGAAACAATCGTAATTCATGTCTAGAGTTTCGAGGTTAGGAGAAACTTTAATGTTGTAATCGTTTGTTGTTATATCTAGCGGGGCAATTGCGTAACACATTATCTATCGGAATTGGTTTCAATTTGACAGTTCAACAACATTCATTGCGTTATTTACGTGTTGAGCAGATAAATTTTTCGAACTTTTGAAGCAATGGATTAGCAATTTGTTTCAAAATGATTCAGATTCCGATTGATAGTGTGTAACGCAATTAAGGTGCAGGTCTTATTTGAGTTTGTAATAAATACGTATCATGTTTATGTAAGGTGTTAAAACTATTTTATTTAGTTTGATGGCGTATTTTGTGTCTAATTTTAAGTGTTCAAAATACCTATATTCAACAAAATTCCGTTACCATAGTACAGACATTACAGCTCAAGACCACCATAAGACCACATTCAAACACAAATACACGACCTATTTTTTTACCCTAAAAAAACCTAATAATTATCAGACTATCATCAAATTATTTAACGCCTTAAATAATTAATTAAAACATATCACAGACATATTTATTACAGTCCATTACGATTTCTTAATGCTTAATAACTCATGGTGGGGTAGTACCATCGATTGCGGTACCTATTCTTGTAGTAGCAACGGTACACACGCAAACGCTGCACGTGGTTAACGTGCCTTTTAACCACATTTTATGGTTGATATAAAGTGATTTTGTTGCACAGTTACTGTAACATTTGAAGTGTAGAATAATTATGAGCTCCTTGGTTTTAAAACTGGACTTTTAAAAGTGTTTATACATTCTATCATTACTGTAAGCTTATAACTTGAAGGAAATGTGGAAAGTATTATCCCATTATATTTATAAAACTGTTTTTTTTATAAGTGTTATAAATTCGAGCTTTTCATGTCAATGGAGAAGATTTAGGTTGTAACAATATTTTTATGTTTATGATAGTTTAAAGACGTCTATGAATAACGGGGTAAGTGTTTAGGTGAAGTTATGCAAGTGGATAAGTGAAAAGGTTCTCTATAAGTCTAATAATAATATCAAAGAGCTGTTTATAGAGCTGTTTTGGTTATAAAAGAATCCAGGCAGTGTAATTCTACAATAGTTGTTTCTATTGCTAAGTAACTAGAACATATTTTTGTGTCAAGTACGTCTATGAAAGTACTTTCAGTATGTATGGCATGAGCACAGTGCACAAGATACTACAAAACTGTGTTTTTGTGTTGGATATTTTCTCCTCTTAACACTCTCCCTAACATGGGAACCGCCGGCAACCCCCAAACAATTTTGTTCAGTAGGCAAAAGCACATTTTGAAATACTTTTATCACATTTTCCATAACAGCACACCAGTAGTTGTAAAAACTATTTGAATTCGGGAGGTCAGGGCGGATCCCACGGCGTCCTGAAAGATTTTTTTTTTCGACCCGCCGGCGTATCCCACGGCCTCTTGTAATAATTTTGACTTTTGACTCATGGCATTCACAAGCAGAAACTTTGGGACCCGCCGGCGACCTCCATGGCCTCCTGAACTTGAAAAGTTTTATATATTGTCGGCAGGGAGAGTGTTAAATCCTCATTAGTCGTTCAAGTCTATGTTTGCAAAACCTTATTGATTTTGCAGGGATTTATTGTTGTAGTGTTTACTGGGTTTCAACCATGAAAATATAGCGTCATATTCAAGAATAGCTGTTGTAATTTGTTGTGTGCGTTTAGCCATTTAAGAGGTCGAACAAACTCCTAAGCTAACTGAAGTGTTATAAATATTGATCTAGGAGACCAAAAGTCATGAGTTTCGACATTTAATGACCTTAATGGGTCCTTTTGCGTAGTTTCTGTTATCCCAAACCAAGATCCTATTAATATAGCGACTATAAAACTTTAGGGAACCCATTTATATGTACTACTCGTAAATGGAGACTTAGGTCATTTAAAACCAGTTTGACTGCCTTTTTGTTCTGGTGGTCGCAACAGTTACTGCCAAGCATGAGGTCCTAGGTTCGTTCCCAGGTCGGGCAAGAGTCATTGGATTTTTCCATTTGGAATTTTTCAGAAGTAGCTCGGAGTCTGGATTTGTGTCCAGTTAATGGCACTAGGCTCGCCTCCTATTACATGAGACTAAAACATAACTGGCGAAATGTGGGTGTAGGAAGTAACACCTCTGCGAAAACTTTCGAGAAATACAGGCGTTATGCTATGTCATCATCATCATCATTTCAGCCGAAAGACGTCCACGACATAGGCCTCCCCCAAGCACCTCCACTTCGACCGGTTTTGTGCTTCTCGCATCCAACGAGTTCCTGCGGCCTTCACAAGGTCGTCAGTCTACCTTGTGGGAGGCCTTCCAACGCTACGTCTTTCGGTACGCGGTCGCCACTCCAGAACCTTTCGGCCCCATCGGCCATCTGTTCTGCGAGCAATGTGCCCTGCCCACTGCCACTTAAGTTTGGAAATTCTTCGGGCTATGTCGGTTACCTTGGTTCTCCTGCGGATCTCTTCATTTCTGATTCGATCACGCAGAGAAACTCCAAGCATAGCCCTCTCCATTGCCCTTTGGGTGGGAATTTACTTTCATGACTACTCCAACTCTCCGACTAACAAAATCTAAGTTAAAAGTGACATGAGAGCTCTATGCAAGTAAAGTTATTGCTGAAGTAAAATAAACAGGACAGTAACTGTGCAACTTTAGCTTAGGTTAAGTGACCGAAGCTTAGTGTACTGTTGCGGACTGAAATGTTTGTGTCACAGTGTGCAATAAGGTCTATATCATTTAAGAGAAAAAGCGGTCACGTGATCGTTTGCGTTAATTTCATACTAACTGTTTTCTCCCTGGTTAATCATACTAGTCCAAATATTTCAAAATCAGTCCAGCCGCAACAAACAGACAGACAGATCGACGGACAGACAACAATAAAAAAAATGTTTCATTTTTTTGTTATAATTAGCGTTTAAACTTTCATATGTATTTAGTAAAAAGCTGTTATTTTGATATTACAAACAGACACTTCAATTTTATTTATTTGGATAGATATGTTTTCTTTTTTATTGCATCCTAATTAACGGTGATGTTATTTTAAGTCTTTAAGATTTTGAATGTTAGAATATCACTTCTTTGAAGAATCTTTCTTTAACAGTGATGAATATTATTGTCTATTATATATTTTTGAAAGCAAATTTATCTATATGTCGGATCAGGAGTAGGTTATTGGCATCTAGTTATCACCAGGCATATTTGATTAATTACTGTGGGCGTACTGTGGGTAGTGTTGGTTATTGCGCAATAGAAAAACCGTTTGCAGTTCAAATCAAATTATAATATCACGAACAAATTAATCACACTAGCAAATCACACACTGTAGGTACACGACACAACTAGATACACAGTAAAATAATTATGTACAGTAACAAAGTAATTGCGAACAAATCGTAGGATCGATTACTGTTCGTATAGTGACAGAGCCACCCAAGTAAACCGACAGGTTTGTCGGGAGCTAGTGCTCTGTCAAGAGTCGAGTCCGAACACCGACTCACCCTCACTAACTGTCACTGACTGTCTGACTGTCCGTCACTGACTGTCCAGCACAAACGAGTGCGCTTACTTATAAAGGTTTGTCCCCACTACGCACTCGCCCCACAACAACTCTGTCCAAATGGCGTACGGAAATACGTCATCGTGTTTACTTGATACAAAACATTAAAATGTGCTAAATCTAATAAGACTCACATTATAAAGTAATCGAATAATTCAACAAGAATAATTGTCTTAAATAAACAATAGTGATTTCACAAAGTAAATCATTTTAAAATCAAAGTAACATGTCATCAATTGTTTTGAACAAAACCATCGGTTACAACTATCAAAATAAGTTGCTAAAATCAATTAGCGCGTACACTGAGTACTCAATAAATTATTATTCGATTTATTAGACAATATTTGATAGCAAAAATAAAACAAATCATAACAAATTCAGTTGACTACCCGCAAATGTAGTCGACAACCGTCTCCGACATATATCTATTTTTTAGATAATAAAAATGAAATGCTTATCGTTGGTAAGCACATCACCTGGGAACAGCTGGAGCGATTTGTCTATGTTTTGTTTTAAAATATTCGTAATAGTCCGTCCGAATCACGTTTTTATGGAAATAATTGGAAAAGTTCCCTCAAACTGAACTTCATATTGTATGAACTATTGAAATTTGGACAGGATGGACGACTGTCGGGTCAGCTAGTACCTAAAACATAAATACGCAAGCAATTATGGACCTTAGGGTGATGAACATTTTCAGTCCGCGACTGTAGTTACTATTTACCAAGAATCCCGCCCAACAATCTCAGGAATTTCTAACAGTGTATATGAACTGGGGTTGTTGACCTTCCTCGGTCATTTCAGGGGCCAAAACGGTGTAATAATAGTGATTGTAATTAATGTTGATTATTTGTTTGTTTCAGTAAAAAAGGCGCGCTATGTTTCTATGCAAGGTAAGATTTTGTTCTTTTTTTATTATTTTTCAATTGTTTCATGTTTCAAAATACATTCCTGTACCCTAATTACGTAAAACACTATCAATCGGAATCTGAATCATTTTGAAGCAAATTGCTAATCCATTGCTTCATAAGTTTGAAAAATTTGTCTGCTCAACACGTAAATAACGCAATGAATATTGTTGAACTGCCAAAATGAAACCGATTCCGATTGATAATGTGTTACGCAATTAGCCCCGCAGGACTACTAAATCGAGCCTCCATGCATTTGCATGTTATGTATATTAGTATTGATACAAAAATCTTTAAATTACGTGGCGTTAGGACTCTGTTTTTCTCAAAGCGGTGAAGGAAAACGTTAAACACCGAGAGGAAACCGGCATGTCCTAGAACAAAAATTCGAAGACATGTGACATCAACCAACTCGCACTAGGCCCATGTGGTGGATTACGGCTCACTCCCTCTCACTGAGAGGAGCCTGTATCCCAGCAGTGGGAACATTATAGGCTGATTATGAGGACTCTATGATTATAAATGCAATCTATTTGTAAGTAGTGTCGGTCTATCCATACTAATACATAATATAAATGCGAAAGTGTATCTGTCTGTCTGTTACCTCTTCACGCTTAAACCGCTGAACCGATTTAGATGAAATTTGGTACAGAGATAGTTTGAGTCCCGGGAAAGAACATAGGATACTTCTTATCCCGATATTTCCACGGGATCGAAACTTATGCGGGTGAAACCGCGGGGTGCTGCTAGTACTAAATAATTTTACGTGTAAATAAATATATTCAAGAAATAACCCTGAAACCCTAGTTCTATTTACAATTCAGCGAACCCTTTGAATTAAGTTCACATGTCCAGCGGTCACACAAACCCGCACAAAACCCTTACAACTACCCTACATTAATTCTAATTTAACTTTCAACGCTCATTAGGCCTTTGATTGATCCTATACTAGGAAACCTATATAATAGTCTTTCTTTTCATGCGCTAGAATACCTTTCTTTATCTGCTAAGCGATTTTAAACTTACTAGTTGTAAAAATAAGGTTTGTTTTGCAGGGGTACAGCAGTTCAACACTTACGTGACACTCAAACTACAGAATGTCAAGTCTACGACGGTGACAGTTAAGGGCCCGACTCCATGTTGGGAGCAAGACTTCCTATTGTGAGTATTTTTAACTTTTTTTTTTTGTTTAAAATTATATGCATGCAATTCTAGTGTCTATTCTAGTAGCTAAAGGCCGAAAATTGTGTGAAGTAGAGCGTTATCTAGCGGTCAAAGTGAGTGGTTTTGTTTTTTTTCTTAGGAATCTTTTCTAATTAGTGAGCATTTTAGATTTTTTGAAGCCTAGTATTTTAATCTGAGAATTTACCTAGATTCCCAGAGGTATTGAATTTCAGCGCTTTTATTTATAGTTACTTTACATGTAATACTCAGCTAAATAGATGTTTCGTTTAGTTTAAATCATGTTAAATTATTATATTACGACATTTTAAAATGACACAAAAGGACACTCAATGGTTCACATAATGTCCTCTTTTGTTTCGAAGACTATTGACAAATCAAAGCATTTAAAAATATTGATTTTGTTATTTGGAGTTGACTGTCTGAACGTTACTTAGACTATGTTAATAGTCTAATGTTTCATTCTGATTAAAAACAA
Organism: Amphipoea oculea; assembly: GCA_945859645.1. NCBI lineage: Eukaryota > Metazoa > Arthropoda > Insecta > Lepidoptera > Noctuidae > Amphipoea > Amphipoea oculea. Next base: position 14,052,758 of record OX243876.1, read on the forward strand.
GTTTTAAAGCAAGAGCCATAACGTTCTCAATCAAAACACACTGACACAACACCTTTACACTTCAGTGCAAAATCACTGGCTTTACAAATGTTGCCCCCATTTTCCGTTTAAACAATAAACCTTACACGTAGTGCAAGTATTATTAATTAATTTAACCCTACAAATGCCGAGGGACGAACAATCTGTAAGCGAGACAATAGCTTCGCAACGGGACGTCGTTCTCACTGACGTAGGTCGCAAATGCCTACTTGTCATTCCTAACTGCGTTCTAGGGTTGTATCGAATCCGAAATGCTACGATTTTTATGACTTTGCCTCTCTGTAGGTCGTATAGGTTTATGAGCATGCATTTATGTATGTGGCGGCTAGTTGTTTTGTGGAGTAGATGGGTCAAATTGTGTGCAGTTTTGTGTAGTGTGATTAACTTTGGCTAGCATAGGCGATTTATTCTGTTAGTAATTGGCAAGCGTGATTGGATTTACACCAAATTCAACAATCAAATACGATTCGGTATTAAAAATGTAGGCTTTTATTATTGCTGAATAGGAGCTCGATCACGCCCGATGGAAAGCGATGAATGAGGTCAATGATAAGGGAACGAGCGCGCCCAGAAGATTCAGTTCTTGCTTTGAAGGAAGACGTGTTGAATGTGGAAGGGAACACAGACGCTGGTGGAGAGTTCCACAATTTGGCTGTGCGCATAATAAATGTGAAGGAGAATCGCTTTGTTTATTTGTGAATTTTCAATGTCCAATCGTTGGCATTTAGGTATTAAAAGATGGCCTAACATTTGAGAGGTCACTTTTAGAACTGTCTATATGTAACCGCCATCAGAAATTCGTCGTTCCATTTGGCAATAATGATATGTTTTGCTTTTAGCAAAGGTAAAAAAACAACAGTTTCGTAGGTAAAAGAGGACTAAAATAAGAAACAGGCAGGGGCCGTATTATGAAGTAGGTATTAATGCTATTATGATTCCGGTCCTTAAAAGGGATGGTGCTATTCGTCATGTCTCCATCTCTCTCTCACACTAAAATCAAGTTTCTCTAACTCTAAACGACACCTAAATAAATGCTTAAATAAAACCACGCTGTTCAATTTTCAACTTTTGGTGCTGAGGCGAGAGTTGAAAATCCAACAGCGCAATGAAAACTGCCATCCTGCGTCTTTTAAAAACCAGTACTACTAAACTCTTCAACTAAAGAGGAAGTACTTAAACCCTTAAAACTTTAAACCATCAAGCCTAATTTGAATAAAAGGTTTCATTGCGCTTCATTAATGTGGTACGTTCCTTTACTCGTGGTCCAAAAATACCAAAGACTTTGGTCCCAGGCCGTGGGTCATTAATCTCAATTGTGTCTTACAGCTGGTGTTGCATAGTAAATAGAAACAAGATGTGCCAGACATCTTGTTTTGTTACTTGGTAAAGACGGAACAATGTGACTTGTAATGGTTTTGTTTTTGGGTAAGGTGCGATAAAGAAAGATCTTTCGAGGAATGGAACTGACTTCGTGCATAATACGCTCCAAAACTGTTCTTTGCTGGCGTTATCCGGTAGAACGTCAAATTTTTTTTCGCAGATATAAAAAAGAAAAACGTATATATTAAAAAATGTAAAACAATAATTTAAGAAAAAAAAACAAAACTATAATATAAAAAGAAATACAAAACTTAAAAAAATTACATACACGTATTACGTATTTTACAGTCTTTTCTACGAGTTAAAAGCAAAACGTTTAGACTCTTTAGTGTCACCACGTGTGGACATCGTAAAATAAGTAGTAACCCAAACAAACCTTGACATTCTGCGGTAATATAAATAAATTATCATATTAGGCTACCGTAATTCGTCGCTAGACAATTCTGTTTAAATAAGTGACAGTAAAGTGTCTAACATTGACGAATTATCATAATCTATCTACAAAATTTCCAAACATTACGACCTCGAAACGAAACAAAACTACCTCGTCGGTCTAATGGTCGAAAGCGTTAGTGCTGAGCATGGGGTCCTGGTTGGGGCAAACTGTTATTGGGTTGGTCTATCTGGAATTTCACAGTAGCAGCCCGGAGTGTGGATTTGTGCCCGATTGATGACCACAGGCTCGCCCCCTGTCATATGGCATACCCAGGGACTCAAACTGTAACCGTAATAAGTGTTTTTAACACTTTTTTGAAGTGAAACTTCTTTACGCAAGCTTGACTTGAGGAGTAAGCTGGCGAACGCGTGACGTAAGCGTTACGAAAAGTGTGATCGGGCGAGGCGAACGGGATTTGAGTGTGGGATATAAGCAAGAGAAAGCAGTGCGCGCGCACATTTTCTTTCTCTCTTCCTCTCATAGCCAAATACGTTTGAAGTTTCACTTCAGTCGTGTGGTCATGAGCACACTCGGTTTTTTTTTAAACTGTTTTACAAGAAAAACACTTCTACATGTAACATATACAATAATGTTACACAATCAAAGTGTAACCGTGTTATTAAGTGTTATAAAGATTGCGGCTATTTTGGCAACGCTGCGTTTACCGGTTACACTTATTAACACTTTTATATCGGTTACAGATATATTACTGTTACACTTTTAAAAGTGTTTTGGGTTAACACATTGAAAAACATATTTATAAGGGTTACATATTTGATTCTGTTGGGACTTGTGGCTAAGCAATAACAGCTGCAAAAGTCGATCGATCAGGTTAAGCTACGCTTGCCGCGGTTGGTCCGTGAATGGGCGACCATCTTTACATACCAAGACCGCTCCGTGCCTCGGAAACCACGTTAAACCGTTGGTCCCGACTGTCATTCGTGGATCTTTGACAATCGTTACAGGTCGTCAGAAGCCCGAATGTCTGACAACCAGTCTTACCAAGGGGCTTCGTATTACCCAGTAACTGGGTTGTGGAGGTCAGATAGGCAGTCGCTCCATGTAAAATAATGGTACTCGGCTGCATCCGGTTAGACTAGAAGCCGACCCCAACATAGTTGGGAAAAGGCTAGGCAGATGATGATGATTGATGACATATTTGATTCTATTATCAATTCAATATTGTAACACTTATAATTTCTGTAACCTTTATGAAGGTGTTTTTTTTAATCCCTGGCATACCTACCTGTGCCTAACCCTTCGAATACAAGCGTGTTGTAATGTTATTACGAAGTAAAATAAGATTGAAATTGTATCCCAAAACAAACATTACAATTTAGGAGATGAGCAGGAAATCCCGAGATTGCCAACCCTGTCGCTGGCGACTACAATTTGTGTTATATTAGCATTTCAACCCCCACTGTCGCCTGAACATTGCACAGTGTTGAGCGTTGTAAAGTCACAATATGCGTTGCGGTGTGACGTCTGATAGAAGCGGGATTTGTCGAGGGGAGAAAATGGATTGCATTTAGTGTTGTTTGTGTCTATTTTTAGAAATATGTAGCCAATTTTAAAAGCTTGGTTTGTGTAAAACGAGTTTTGGTCTATGAGGACGTGGGTCGTTCTATAAATGTGGACAATGACAATGTATTACTTACAGACTTTTTATAAATGAAACTGGTCGCTTATTTTTAGTTGAGTAAATAAAAATAAGCGATTTTGATAACGGAAAAAAATATGCTATGCAGTGGCTGCTAGGAGCCTGAATGATTCAGCCACGATATGGCTACGCGTACGCTAAATCACTGAAGACAAGATCACAGAAGAAATATGAACTTTGGTAATATATTTCTCAGGTACAAATAGGATTCACAAAATACATGCAGATGCCAGCATATCACGCTACTACAATCTGTCGATTTTCTTTAATAGATTTTCAACTTTATTGCTAAAACATAAGGTTCAAAATTAATTGGGAAAATTTGACAGTTTCGGGTAGCTTGATGTGCTGGCGTCTGTACATCATCTATTCGTAATTATAAGAAAATAGTTGCGAAGCCAAATTGTACATTGAATATTTTTGAATAACAGTAATTGAACGAGATAAAGATATTAAAAAAAAAAAAAAACTTTTTTTGCTCAACTACATATCTAAATAACGCAATGAATTGTGTTGAACTGTCAAAATGAAACCCATTGCTACTGATAATGTGTTACGCAATTACCTCGTAGGTCAGCTAGTAGATAGAGAGATAAAGAAAGAGATAGCATCTACACCATCTTTCTTGTCTTGTCTTATATCCAACTGAAGAAGGTATAATGATGGCGTGATAGTAGTCTAGTGGCCATTACTTTGCACCTCGCAGTGATAAAGAACATTAAAAGACATTCAACAGGTACTTTACAGTGTTGTTAATGGAATTCTGATCATATCATTAGAACTAACAAAAAGTAGTTGAACAACAAAGTTTGTTTAGAACTTATTTATACGCCGGAAGTACAAGAGACACTTATACCTTTCATTCAGTGGCGTGCATTGCATATAGGCATATAAGCAGTGCCTACTTCAATATATCAACATAAGCCCCGCAATTAAGAAACTCACTAAATTATCATACCTAACAGAAAACAAAATCTTCATACAAACACGCGCGGCAGTAGGCAGTCGCCGGACGGCCTACTCGGCTCCCATACAATTTGCACATTGTCATTGGTCTTTACTCGTTCAAGTTGATACGACAAAATTAAAAAATACGTACGTCTCACGCGTAATACCATGACGTTCGACCTTCGCAATTTATCATCCTTAAGTAGGCATGCCTACTCAAATAATCACATTTTCGACCACACTTTTTTTCTGATTAGTGATCGCGTTTGCCTAGACTAGACCCGGCCTAGTGCCTACCTATTCTGAAAACCAATGCACGCCACTGCCTTTCAATTTGGACAAAGCAGCCATATTGAATTGCGTAAATGTCGCAGTCGCAGCCAACTGGTTAAATTAGCCGTTTAGTTAATCGCCTAGCCTTTTAACTAAACGGTGGCCGTTCAACTAACGGCCTAAATGATATTCAATTATAGTTTAGGTTGTGGAACTGTTCCAATTACTCGTGAGCCGAATCGGTCACAGTAACTAAGCCAGGGCACCCCGACCAAATGGGTTAGTTTAGGTTAGAACTGTGATCAACCGCGGGCGAGCTGAGAGAGCGAAGCGAGGCGAGCACTAATGCCAAATGCCAGGCCTATAGTTGGTCATATCTTTACATTGCTAGGCATTTTTATCACATTAGATATTGCTTCTTGAATCTAGTGGTCACAAGCGCTACTGTTGAGCATCAATGAGGTCCTGGTTTCGATTCCCGGGTCGGGCAAAGTGTGGAATTTCTCAGTTGCAGCCCGGAATCTGAATTTGTGCCCGGTGATCGGTGAGATGACAATAGGGTACTTGCATATAGAAGCGGGTTATCGGGCTCGACTCCCGGGGAAAGAAACGGTTACATGTTTTAACTGTTTCTTTATGTGCGAGCGGTCGGACCGGTGCCGACTTGATTTTACCGGGTACCCGCTTCTTTATGTAAGTAACCATAGACTCGTCCGGGGTATTACATGAGACTTAAACATAACTGGCGAAATGTGGGTGTCACTTTAGATACACTACTGCCAGCGCTTTGGGAATTACAGGCGTTAAGTTATGGATATTACCTTAAGGATTCGTTATTGATTTGTCCTGTTTTTCGTCTAATTTAGCACTTTCGCGGACAGAACGTAATTGTACGTCATCACTTGAGATTTTGATACGGCAGAACGTATGATGACGTTCAGAAACAGAATATTATTTACGGCAGGACGTTGATGTTCGTTGAATTTTAAAGCAAAAGTTCGTTATATTGTACCTTGTGTCACAACATATCAAAAACTCAAAATTCTACTGTCACCCGAACTTTGTTTTTAACCGCTTCAAAAATGTACTGTTGACAATGTGCGGCGACACTACACACATACGCACAACGTGATTATACGTACCCCGCGCCTCACGCTTCCCTACATTCAGTGCGGCAGTGTCACGGTAGCGAGGTGCGCGCGTTCCGTCAGCGCGGGAGTGGCGAATCGTAATATTTGCAGACAAATAAACATCGTAAGTAATTAGATTATGCTATTATCTTATTATTATTAGGTTGTAAACTAATTCAATTATAACTATATTGTATGAAAATTGTATTTCATGAGTTATTTTGTTTGTTTTAGATGGATAAGCGCAAGAGAAATCTAATGAGAATTTTTGAGGATTCCGATGACTCTACCGAGGTGGACCCATTCCAGGATCTGCTGAGGAGTTTGTTGCGCCACTTTTTCTTCCCAGTGAAAGCACTAGACAGTGGTGAGGGGCGGCGTTTTGGGGGACTGTCTTATGTAATTTTGACATTCGAAATGTGCTGATTCTCAGCCTAATTTGAATAAATGACTTATGATTTTGATTTTTTTTTAATCGTGATGGCTACTTTGGACATGACTAAGATTTTGACCCTCAAGGATATCTCCTTCTCTACCAGATGTATCCATCTGGTGGTGTTCTCGTATTTGTTACTGCCAGAAATCGTCAAAAACCTCTGCTAAAGTACATTCAAACGATGACGTGATAAGACGTTTTCGTCATATTGTCTTTTAAACATGTAATATCATACAACACAACGTATTTATACGTCAAATATATTTGTATGGCAATTTGTTGTGTCATTCTAGAACACGATTTAAATTGAGACTGTCCGCGAAAGTGTTAGTGGTGGCCTAGTGGTATCCGCCCTGACTTACGAGTTTGTAGGTCGTGAGTTTGAGCAGACGCAGGAATTTTAATTTGCGTATTTAATTTCATCACCACTCTCCTAAAAACGTTGAAAGAAAACATTATGAGGAAACTAGCAAGTCCTAGAACCAAAAAATCGAAGACATGATACATCTACCAACCCGCACTAGCCCCGCGTGGTGGATTATGGCCTGTGTCCCAGGAGTGGGAACACATAACTTTATAAGCTGAGTACGCTTATGCTTTATCGTAATGAGATGTGGCAATGTAATACATTAACACAGATATTATGTCATACAAAATAGGTACTCTACTTTTTATCAGAACTACGTAAGCGAATCCGCCGGTAAAAAACTAGTTTACAATAAAAATCATTTTACAAATAAGACGGTAGCGGTACGTTGTTTACGAGATGAGTTTTTGCGTCCCCTTAACCATTTATAATAGAGAATTTTGATGAAAAAAAAAAATAAGGCTTGAGATTTAGACAAGATGAATGAAGAGTTTTGCCCTAAAAAGATGACGTGCGTCACCGGCACGCCTAGGGTTGCCATTGTACGCCTAAATATGAACCTTTAGGTACTTTATTTAATAAGGATAGTGATGCTTTCAGATGTAATGTGTCTTGTGAGTGAAGATAATGGAATCTGGGCTGAACCTATTGTCCTATGTAACATTATGAGTGGTTAGAGATCTATAGATGCTCTTTGTGCCTTAGGAACATTTGTGGAGTTAAATTATCTGCCTAGCCTTTTCTCAACTATGTTGGGATCGGCTTCCATTCTAACCGAATGCAGCTGAATACCAGTATTACATGGAGCGACTGCCTACCTGACCTCCACAACCCAGTTACTGGGTAATACCATAAGACTGACTCAATGGTAAGACTGGTTGTCAGACTTTCGGGCTTCTGACTACCCGTAAAGACTGTCAAAGATCCACGAATGACAGTTGTGTGTGTTAAAATGTTACTTCAAAAATGTGGGCCTGCTAAAACATCTCCACCTTGAGCAAACAGGCCTACATGCACAGGCCTACAGGCCTGGTGGTATTGTTTTGTGTATAATTTAAGCGAATGGAGTTTCTCAGTCTGGATTTGTGCCTGGTAAAAATGGCAAAAGGCTCGCCCCCATGGGACATGGGTCTTAAATATAACTGGCGAAATGTATTTGTACTAAATGTGATGATGTGATGTTATGTTATCTTAGTACTATTATTTAATAACTAACCCCCTTACTAATAAACATTGTATAGCGTCTGTATATTTGCACAACGCTTTGACTTCTTCTTTCGAAAGTCAAATTACTGACGACTGAAAGAGGGAAATGGGTGAGTAGTTACTTAATTCGTCTGATATAATACGTTTATTAGTAAGGGGAAAGTATTAATATTGTTACTAAATGTGGTTTCATTTGGTGTTGACACATATCGCGGTTTTAGTTTAGAATGCTTATTACCACAGATATAGATACACCTAGATAACGCAAGAGCAATTACTTCGCTTGCCCAGCTTACGTACAAAAATCGTAAGCCGCCACTTTTGCGCTCAGTCCTGTGTACCTACTATTGGCTGGGAGAGCGGGAGCGCTGGCGCTTGGCCCCGGGGGTGGGGCGAGACGGGTGCCGCACGCGGCGGCGATTTTGAATCGATTTGATTTTCCCGTCACTAAATAGTTCTTGTGTCACCGTTTTATTTCTCAATGGAGAGTTTTAATTGGCTGCTTTATCTGTAAAGTAAGCAATTTATGAGGACTGAGATGAATTTAAAATCTATTCCGTTAAAGTCTTTATTGTACAGCTGTTGACATTTTACATGATATAACATCACCACCACCACCACCACCAACACACCACAACTACCACCACAACCACCACCACCACCAACACACCACAACCACCACCACTACCATCACCACCAACACCACCACCCCCATCACAACCACCACCACCACCAACACCACAACTACCACCACAACCACCACCACCACCAACACACCACAACCATCACCACCACCAACACCACCACCACCAACAACACCACCCCCATCACAACCACCACCACCACCAACACACCACAACTACCACCACAACCACCACCAAAACCATCACAACCAACACCACCACCCCCATCACAACCCCACCACCACCACCAACACACCACAACTACCACCACCACAAAAATTACCACCACCCCCACTACCACCAACACCACCACCACCACCACTACTCCCCACCACCACTCCCCACCACCACCACAACTACCACCACCTCCACATTCACTAAAACCACCTCTACATTCACCAAAACCACCACCACTATTCCTACCACCACCCCCACCACCACCGCTATCACCACCACCACTATCGACCACGACCACCACCACCACCACCTAAGAAATCACCACTACCAACACCACCACCACCACCTAAGAAACCACCACTACCATCACCACCACCATCACCACCTAAGAAACCACCACTACAAATTATAATAAACAAAGTCAAAGCTATGCGGAAGATTTGCCACACTTAAGTGGCTGTGAACAGAGCACATAATGGCCGATGGGGCCTTTAGATTCTGGAGTGGCGTCTGTGTACCGGAAGACACGACACGTAGCGTGAGAGGCCTTCCCACAATGTGGGCCGATGACCTTATGAAGGCCGCAGGAGAAGCACAGTACCGGTCGAACTGGCAATGCTTGAGGGAGGCCTGTGTCCAGCTGTGGACGTCTTTCGGCCGAAATAATGACTAAGCGGACAACGAACACAATGAAATATAATATAGGATGTTTAAATATCAACATCACGCCAAGCACCGATCGATAAAACGAGCACTAGATTTTTATCAAATGTGCACGTTATTAATATGATAAGACTGTGCGACGTAGGTAATAGGTACCTACCAATCTTTGCAAACGAGTATTTAGTTCGAACTTTATTGTGTATCGATTCTCGATAACTATTGCATACAACCCTTGGGCTTTTAAAATCGATTCCAACAATGGTTTTGATTGATTGTGAGAATTAAATGAAGTGCTGATTTCAATGTTAAAAGAGGTTTAGCTTGTGGCTTTTATTACACGATTTTTTTAACGTTGTCAGTTATTTAACTTTTCCCCCTTACTAATAAACGTAGATGAATAGCTACACACCGATTTCTCTCTTTCAGTCTTCAGAAATAAAAAGAAAACAAAGCGTTGTGTATCTATACAGACGCTATACAACGTTTATTAGTAAGGGGGTTTGTGTTTATTGTACCGAAAGTAGATGACTGGATATTTTGTTGTTCAAATACCAAAAAACACACATAAAATCGCAACCAAATCTTTCGCGCCCCCATTTATCCGTTTCTAGGCCAAATAAATCGAATACAAGGAAAAAGTGGCAATTTCGTTCGAGAATCATTACGCCATGACTATAGAGTTTGGCACATCTCATTTGTGGCCCTGTCGATTATCGAGGTCACGAGTACAAATTGACTGAGGTTCACGTCCAATAGACGTCCAATTTAATTTCTTACGTCTCTCAGACGTAAGTCTGTGGTATCCTTACGATGTTAGACAGTTAGAAGGTTAGAGTTAGAAAAAGGGTAGGTCTTATAATACAGGGGATCTTGAAATTCAGCGCTCGTGTCGTGTTAAGCCTGCCTGAAATGCCTTTTGAAATAACGCGTGATGTCAGACATTTATCTCAGGACTTTGGAACTGATTGAGCGTACACCTCGGGAATTATTTTATCTGTCATGTTTTTGAACGTTTTATGAAGACTTAGGACTATGTATCAGATAACATGAGAAGGTAGCTACAATATATTTAGAATAGAACAATTGAAATGCGAGTTATTTTCGTATTTCGTACCAGACGGAATGACCATAATGCCCTGGAAGTTAGGCAGACCTTTGGTGTGGGATGCAACATGTGTCGACACCCTTGCGCCATCCCATCTTCCTAGCACGGTGGGCTGTGCTGGGGCGGCTGCTGCAGGTGCAGAAAACCTCAAACGGCGAAAATATTGCAACCTGATTGGGACTTATATGTTCGAGCCGTTTGGGGTTGAAACACTAGGGCCATGGGGTCCGAGTGCCCACTTGGTATTTCGGGATATCGCCAAGCGGTTAGTCAACTCTTCACGTGACCAGAGGGCTAGCTTATTTCTTGGCCAAAGAATTTGCATTGCCATACAACGTGGCAATTGGGGAATGCAGAACCGGGATTTTTGGGACCTTCTGGCTAAAGAAGCGGGATTCCCGGTACTTTCGATACTTTCGGGAAATGATACTTCGCGTTTAGAATATTTCTAATTTGGCGTGGAATACACTTGCTACGTAGTAGTAGAGTTGAAAGTGTTGAAACGGACAAAGTAAGAGAAAGACGAAATGACAGGGCAAAATAAAAACATTTCGCGATTTCCCGGTACTTTCGGTTCCCGGATTTCCCGGGACTATTCACTAGTGGCAATGCTGCCAGCCTTTTCGGCACTGTTCCTGTTGACAGCGATGCGGATGAATTCTTTGATGCACTATAATAATTGTTTATTTTTTCATATAATTGTACATATTATTATAGTTTATATTTAATTTATATTATGTAAATATTTAATTTTTGGAGAAATAAAAACCGTTTTCGTAAATAGTTTAAAAATCTAAGATATTGGATTTTTTTGTCAGAAATGATTGAAGCCTGTATGATTAGATTATGACATAACTCTAGCATGTAAAGTATTTGAATATTTCGAGTACCTAAGTGATTCTTAGAATGTGTTCTTGAATTCTCATTTTGCGCTCCTAAAGATATTATTTAAAACTCTAATTAATTATCTAAATATAATGATTGCGCCTATTTTTGTGAACCTCAAATAATTACTATTTTCGAGTTCTAAAAATAATAAATAGCCAAGTAGCCGCGCACAACTTGGATGTAGTGATTGACGGTCGCTGTCGTGGCATCTCTCACTATAGAGGTTCATTCATTTAAGAAAGTGTCCATCATTAGAAGGCCAGTAAGCTTATAGAGGATCAAATAAATATTTCCGTTTTAATTTTAACTGAGAACGAACACATTTTCATATTCGACACCAAGGGTGGATCTAGCTTTCGAGTCATGAGGGGGGGGGGGGGAGGATCACATAGTCGAGGTCCAGTCAGGACAGGCTCCAACCAGTAGCGGACTAAGCATGCCAGGGGCCCGGGCGGCAAAATTAAAATTACCCCCATGACCCCCGCCCTGGATCCGCCCCTGTTCGACACAGCATTTGTTAAATAGAGTGTAAAATTAAGCTCCGTTTGATTGTAACTTAACTTAAAAAATGTTAAGTCACTCACAATGTAAGACTTTGAATCGAAAAAGTGTTGTATCTCATTTCTTATTATAAAAAGTTATCACGTAACAAAAATACGTTCTTAATGGAAAATCGTGGATAACACGTAATTTCATTAAAAACTTACTTTTTCGCGAAGTTTTAAGTAGGATTTATTGTTAGCAACGTGTCGGTTTTCCCATGTATCCTTGAGTCTCTATGCTGGCAGTAACACTTACATCAGGTTCACATTTTTTGTGACCAAAACAAAAAAGAAACGTTTCGGTATATGCCTTATGTATGTATTTATTGTATATGACGGAAAAGGTACGACTGTCTCGTTATCATCAGCCGTTTTTTAACTGCTGTGGCCGTGCTATAGGTAATGTTGGTTATTGCGCAATAGAAAAACCGTTTGCAGTTCAAATCAAATTATAATTTACGAACAAATTAATCACACTAGCGAAACATAAAGGTTTTTTTTGGGTTGGAAATCATAAAATAACTTCTCTCGCTCTGGGCGGAGCGGGAGGGCTCTCAGACTTTTACTGACTAAAACCCACCCGTGTTCTTTCAGCTGCCTGTGCTAGGTTTCGAACAACCCACGACCCTATGGAACGCGAGACAGTTTCTGAGCACATGTTGTCCGTACGATGTCCAAAAGTCAAGAGAGGCTTCACGCCGCTCGCACGAACTCAGGCTAGTCTCTGTCGAGCGCCACCAGATGGCGCTGGCGTACCGGATACGGCTTGATTGCGACATATATATGTAAATTGTACACAACAGACTGCAGTATTTAATTGTATTGTCTCAACTTCTCCCTTTAAATCCACCCAAAGTTTGTCTTTAAAAGATCGCTTTTAGCGATAAGACCGCCCATTGTGCTACCCTATGTAAATTTTCTACTTATATCTGTAATTCATATGGTGTATGTGTATATTATCATTCTCCTGCCCTTATACAAATTTATTTGGGGTCGGCGCAACATGTCTTTTTCTTCCATAGAATAGAATACTCTTTATTATGTACACCATATAAATTACAGACATATAAGTGCCATACTTCCATATTTGATTCTACTGATTTTCAAACAACATTGTCCAGCTTCTGTTGCTATTTCTGCAATCTGCTCTGGATCTCAGATCCATCTATTCTATTCTACTTAGTGGGTCTAAATAATTTGGCATCTATATATCTATGTATACTAATAATAAAGCTGAAGAGTGTGTTTTGATTGTTTGTTTGAACGCACTAATCTCTGTTTCCAGTCGGATTTGAAAAAAATCTTTGTACATTTGATAGCCCAATTCTTGAGGAAGGCCATAGGCTAAAAACAAAAGAAAGTCAGTGGGCAGGCGATGCAATGCGAGGGGCTCGATCGGGGGAACAAGAAAATTCACGCATACAAAATCGTGGGCAAAAGCTAGTTAGTTCATATTTTTATCATTAGTTTGATTTCACCTGCGCAAAGGCCAAATTCATAGTTGGCTGGATTCAAGTATTCGACCTGTATTCTTGAATATAGACCATTCATGTTATAATGGGGCATAAAGTCGTTTTGTCCGGGCTCAATGGATGCAATTAGGGACGAAAGAGGTGACTTCAGGCCAAAATACGAAGCTCTCGAATATACGGATTAGTCGTGATTTTAGTTAAGTCTTTCTAGGCAATTAGTTTTTATTTCCTTTATAGTTTAACTACTATTTAAGTAAGTTTTTGCTTTGATTGTAATGGCGACGCAGTCCACGGTTCCATGGGCGTGTTTAGACAAAATGTATGAAAAATTATCATTGATCTTCAAAGGACGTAGCTAGGTCCAGTGGCAGAAGATTTTTCATACATCAAATCGATCATCAAATATTTATTGCTGACATCATCTGCCTAGCCTTTTCCCAACTATGTTGGGGTTGGCTTCCAGTCTAACCAGATGCAGCTGCATACCAGTCTTTTACATAGAGCGGCTGCCTATCTGACCTCTACAATCCAGTTACTGGGTAATACGATACCCCTTGTTAAGATTGGTTGTCAGTCTTTCGGGCTTCCAACAACCCGTAACGACTGTCAAAGATCCACTTATTGCTGTGAAATATATGTATCTCACATAGAGTAAATAAATAATGAGGCATTATTGAGGCATTTTTGTTGGCAACGTAAATAATTATTTTAACATTTTGACGGTGGTAACTTCTGAAAATTGACAGTAAAAGAAGGTTTGATTAAATTTTCGTACACGATAACGTCATAACATGCACGTATTTCTATATATTTAATGGAGATGGACGTCCTAGACGACAATATCGTCACGTGAGAAACTTATAAAAGTACAGATTTTATCTATGTCCGACTGTACCTACAACCGACGTTCTGGAAGTAGAATTTTAAGACGGTTTTCAGAACAGGGTTGCAATGCTATGCACATTTTGTGAAAATATACCGAGAAAAAAATTCAGGCACATACGTTATGAGTCAGAGAGGAATTATTTAGTGAAAAACTGGAGGCAGTCTCGTGTAACAAGATGCATGATGGAGTTTGAAATTCTGGAGCGATTTTCTCTTGAAGTTTGCACCATATTTACAAGATGAAAATACCTACTGTAAACATACTGTAATGTTCTTAGGTTCGAAGTGAAGATTAATAAAAATTACGAAATAACAGAAAAATAAACAATAGCTTTTTTAACGCACACCACACCCAAAAAACAAAAATTGTCATTTGACGGCCAAAAAAAGTATTTTACATTCTATAAAAAAAGGCTTTATCAAAAGTTCCTACAGCAGTTGCGTCGCTTACAAATACTATTCATCATACTGAAGATTTCAATACTTTAGAAAATGACGCATTTCTGCGTGTCCAGAGTTTTAAGCGTCTTTTACAAAGGGAGATTGTTATTTATTTATTAAGACTTGTGCAAGTAAAATAAACAGTACAAAGGCTTAATGCCTGAAGCATTTTCTACCAGTCAACCGTTATTTAGAGAGCAGTCATAGCCCAGTGGTAACGACCGCGACTTACGAGTCCGAACCCAGACAGGCGCTTTTCTTTGTGTGGAAAACATCGTCAGGAAACCATGCATGCAGCA
The DNA here is from genome assembly GCA_945859645.1 of Amphipoea oculea. Lineage (NCBI taxonomy): Eukaryota > Metazoa > Arthropoda > Insecta > Lepidoptera > Noctuidae > Amphipoea > Amphipoea oculea. The sequence goes on from OX243876.1 coordinate 14,067,788, forward strand.
TGTCGTAGAACCAAAAATTCGAAGATATGTGACATCTACCAACCCGCACTGGGCCTGAGTGGTGGATTACGGCGCACTCCCTCTCACAGAGAGGAGGCAGCTGAAAACATCGAATCCCTAGATATATAGAGAACAATAATAAAATATTGAATACACGTTTCTCGTAGACAATAGAATTGAAAAGTTTAGAATCATATTGCACAAAAATGGCCACAATAAAAATCTACGTGCCATTGTTCATGGTAAACTTTGCTCTCATAAAAAAACAGTATTTCAATTGAAATAAAGCTATTTCAATATACAGGCTGTTGATTTAGTCACCTGCATTCGATGAGGGGGTGATTCTGCCCGTCTATCTACCTACCTACCTACCCATATCTGATTCGTGAAAAAAAAAGAAAACTTTTCATACATGCATACAGATGTTGTTTGTTTACTTTTTCTTTTGTATCTTTTTCTATGGTATAACGGAATATTAGTTTCATTGGGTTAGTAGTTCATTATGACGAACGAATCATTAATTAGTGGATTAAAAAAATATATTTTCGGCATCTGCTCGTTCGCACACCTCGTAAAATTTTTTTTTTCAAAAGTATTCTTTGTAGGTACAGTTTTGAATTCGTTGCTATTTTATTATATGTATAGAATAGATATGGAACAAAAAAAATGTGCGTTCCTCGACCGCAATTAGTGTATTCGCTTGAAATATCCGTTTAATAATCAGTTTTTTTTTTTGTGTAAACTTCACAGACGAGATTGGTGTCCATATCTAAACACAATAAAACATATTTTCTGAACTCATATTTTAAGCAACAAAACTACCAGCGGTTGTTGACCCCTAAAAAAAAAAGGATCAAACCTTTTTAGGGTTTCGGACCCTATTACTAAGACTCCACTGTCCGTCTGTTTGTCTGTCACCAGGTTGTATCTCATGAACCGTGATAGCTAGACAGTTGAAATTTTCACAGATGATGTGTTTTTGTTGCTGCTATAAAAAAATACAAAAAACAGAATAAAATAAATATTTAAGGGGGCTCCCACATAACAAAAGTGATTTTTTACCGTTATTTGCTCGATATTAATAACGGCAACAGGTTTCACTTTAAAAATAAATAATTAAAATAAAATAAATATTTTTAAGGGGGGCTCCCGTACAACAGACGTGATTTTTTTTTGCCAGTTTTTTTCCTTGTGGTACGGAACCCTTCGTTTGCGAGTCCAACTCGCACTTCGCCGGTTTTTATTATTATTTTATCGAATTTAGATATCGATACTCATCACGTCTGGAGAGTTTAGCTAGCTAATTTAATTAGCCCCTGTATATTCACGGCTGTAAGCATGCAAACTTATTTAAAAGCTCATATAGAAAAGCGAATGCCAAAATATGCTAGCAAAGGAACTGAAAACCAGAACTAGAACAAAACAAGACCCCTGAGATAAAAATACATGAAACAACAACTCCACAATAAAGTAGATTTTTCATGTCAGTTATTTCTTTGGAGTGCGCAGCTAGAATGAAAAGTATAAAATTTTATTTGCTACGAGAACAAAGGTTGTTCTTTATACGGTAAATGAATTAACTGTTAACAGAAGATGTGTTTTAACGTACTGCTTTTGTTAATATGGTGTTTTCTCAAAGGAATTGGAAAACCTCGCCAAAGAGTAATGGCGTACGAATGTAATTCTAATACGGATTATTTTTAGTATTTTTTCTTCTTTAGATCTTGTTGAAATAATATTACTTATATTCTCCATTACCGTTAATGGAAATAGCCCAATAATGGGCAAGGTCTCGCCTCTCATGCACGAGGTTGTGGGTTCAAATCCGGGCAAGTACTTTTTAGTGACTTTTTCGATTCATATGTACAGACGCCAGCACCTCAAGCTACTACAATCTGTCAAATTTCTTTAATAATAGATTTTCAACTTTATCGTAAAGCATAAGGTTCAAAGTTGATTGGGAAAATTTGACATTTTCGTGTAGCTTGATTGGCGTCGAAGAGGCAACATTGTTACCTCTTTATAAAATTAGTTAAGTTTACATGGCTTTATCATTGTGTGTACACTATTGTAGTAAGATATAAGGTTTGAATTATTATTATGTCATCTCACACGATAAAGTTGCTTTGTTTGTTAACTACCACACAACAAATGAACTGTGCAAAAGTCAATAACACACGCAGTTATAGCTACATTTTCTTTCAAGAGTACGTCCATTAAACTAAATCAAAACTTAGAATTGAACCGAGAAAATGAGAAATACTACCTCGAAGAAAAATATTAGCTCGTAAAACTTTACTTTTTCCTGTCTCTAGTAAGAATAATATAAGTTAATCTTCCTGCTTCTGTCACTTCGGGCTAAGAAAACAAATTTAAAAAGAAAAACAACGCTCTTCTAGCGAATCCATACTAATATTATAAATTCGAAAGTAACTCTGTCTGTCTGTCTGTCTGTATGTTACCTTTTCACGCCTAAACCGCTGATCCGATTTAGATGGAGTCCCGGGAAAGGACATAGGATACTTTTTATCCCGATATTCCCACGGGATCTAGACTTATGCGGGTAAAACCGCAGGGCGCAGCTAGTATTAGTATATTTTGATAAGTTTCAGCGAAAGAGGGAGCGGTGGTGAATCACGGAAGGTGTGTCTGAGCCTTGTTATAATCAGGAATAATAATAGTTTGTTTACATCATAAAGAAGGTTAAGTGGTGTATTCTTCGCGATTGGTTCCTTTGATAGTAGGGTGGTGCTGTCAAAAATTGTAACACTGTTAAACATTTTAATCTACTCTATAGGGTGAAATTTTAATCACCGTTTTTCTCTTAAGGGGTCATTATACTCATCATTATGAAACAACTTTTACTATGGGACCAAACATGGACCAAACATGGAATCGCGAACAAAAAATCAGCTGTTCCCTACATTTTGACAAGTTCTGCGAATATAAAATGTAGGGAACAGCTGATTGTTTTACTATACACATATATATTTTACTGATCGGAAAACAGTTATAGCTCGAGGCAAAATGTTACCGTCATGACAGTAAACTTTAACGTTTTAAGTAGCTAAAAGGTCACAAAATTAACTGTTTTATTCATTTGGTGATGTAAATAACATTTATATCCTTAATTAACAAAAATAACAAAATAAGATTGGTGATATCGTTCAAACCATTGACATTTACTTACATTACAGTAATGGTGGTTTTCCTTTTTTTTTGTTTTTATTTTTCAGTAAATAGTATGTTTAATCATTAAAAGTTACTGTTTTGTTTTACAAATATTTCTTTCCTGTATAAAGTCAGTAAGTCTCGAGTAAGAAATTATTTTTTTCAGCGCGAAAACTGTTACCATGAATTCAGCAGATGATTGTAATCCCCCTAGAGTAGACATCTTTCGTATATTATTAAAAAAAAAAATGCTGTTTCAAAGAAAAGGTCGATGTCCCTGCCACCGTGTATTTGGTTCGTGTACAATCCATGAAACATACATGAGTGAGTAAAATAAGATTGTTATGAACATACTCTGACAGCTTAAGCTTTTCAGGAGCTCTCGTGCCATCCGAGACACGGGTGACGGCGGAAGTGTGTGTCTGTGTGCGTATGTGTATTATGTACTGATGCTACTTGTATTTACGCACACATTCACAGCATGTTTGTATACTTAGTTATTACAAGCAAAGCGCGCGTTCATCTACCTACTTTCTGCCAAGTTATATCAAGGCTCATAAACAAGATATTCAAATGATATACTGAGAGTACTAGAAACTCGGCAGCACAACATATATCCTGTCCGTCTAATAAACTGCAACAATTTAAAACATCTCCCAAAACATATAAATTTCGGTAAACCCGGAAAACTTTTCAATTTTACTTTACTGCATGAAAATACTACCGAAGCTATGAGATTTGTTTATACCACAGAATACGTAGACGCCTCGACAGCCGCTGTTAGTCGGCGTTGTCAACACTTTCCATACAAAACAAGCGTGTCATCGTTTACTCGCACTACGACACAAATGACGTATAGAATCAGCTTTGTTAGTAACCTAAAGTTCTTAAATTAGCTACACGATTACTGACAAATGCTTTCACTGACAAGACGGACAGTGGACTAGTCCGGTCCAGCACCCTAATTGCGTAACACTATTAATCGGAATCGGAATAATTTTGAAGAAAATTGCTAATCCATTGCTTCATAAGATCGAAAAATTTGTCTGCTCAACACGTAAATAATGCAATGAATGTTGTTGAACTGTCAAAATGAAACCGATTCCGATTTTTAATGTGTTACGCAATTGCCCCGCTGGACAGGTTCACTCAAATCGGTGTTTTACGCTCAAAAGACCATTTTAGACACTAATCTGCATGGTCTTCACTTGGTTTGGACCATTAAAGACACTTTGACCCGTGAGTATGTTTCGTCGACTGTATCTTGATTATTATTTATTTATTTTTATATGACGTAAAAGTGATTCTGATATCCTAATAACAGGCTAAACACTTCCATTTCTTTTAATTTTCCGTGACGAGCAAGCGCTCAATGCGCTTTCGGCACTACGAATTTTTTTAGTACTGCCTTCTCTAGATGTTCCAGGAGCGGGGATTCAGTGCTCTGTGGTTTATTCGTTGGCAGGACGACGCTTCGTTTCTCTGTAGTAAGCTCTTTCATATCGTACGGAGCTGATTTTATGGACTGTTTACGTTTAGTTGGGGTCGTTTTTTGTGTTTTGTTCGTTGGCAGGTACATGTTGAAGATTGGCGGCCAGGATGATTGGTTTTTTGCTTGCGGTTTAAAATGTTTATTTCTGTACCAACTAGTATACATCAGTTTATGATTGGAGCCTCCTTTTAAGCATGATGACGTCTGTGTTAGGAGACTCCGTCTGCGAGAGATACCGTCTGCCTGTCGTCTGGCAGACAGGCATAGAATGTCTGTCTGCATGAGTTACGAATCTGTGTTTTAAATTGTAAATGTTTTATACTGACTATAGGAATGCTAAAGGAATCTTTTGATTTCTGAAATATAATGTATATTTCAGAAATCAAAAGATTCCTATTCCAGCACACTACAAAAGAGTTTCCGCAATCCGCTTGACTAATGAGGCTTCTTCCGAACTGCTTGTTCTAAATTTTACTAAATTGACTAACAATTTAAATTACCAGTAGGTATAATTATTCAAAACGTAATTGTTATTCGTTCGTCAATTTGATAAACAATTTATTTCCCGGACGGATATAGAGCCGTTGTATGACTAAGATTTTATGGTGTATTTAGTTATAAATTAATTATTAATACAAAAACTTTTGTCCAACAGTGAAATCAATGACATCAACCTGGGTCTCTTAGTGGAAGTGTGGAACAAAGGCGTCATCTGGGACAAAGCGCTCGGCTACCACTACCTGCCTCTCACTTCCGTCGCATATAACGAGGTAAGATAGAAAGAGATAAACATAGTTTAGTTACAGAGCGTTGAATTAATAAAATATGTGGCAGAAACAGCGGGAAACTGAAGGAAGAGGCCATGCCATTTTTAGCATACCTATTCCAGAATAGATTTATTTCCGTTGGATCCCGCTTTTGAATCCCAGTTTAATATTTTTGGCGTTGGATCCCGCAAAACATTATTGTGTATTTCCGTTGGATCCCGAATTTAAAAAAATGCAAAGAAAATTACGTTTTACTGTCGTTGAATCCCGAAAAGTATTTCCGTTGGATCCCGAATGCTTAAAAAAATCTGAATGCGGGTACTTTCAACAACAAAATTGTTTATAATAAAATGAGGGGTTCACTAATGTTTCACCAAAATTCCATTGACAAATTTTTAGTTTACAACTAACGTTTCGTATACTATTTATTTCACAAACAACTCATTTTCTATATAATCTAGTCGTTTCTGGCACTCGCCGGCCGCTGCCGCGGCACCGCTCGCTTCGCTCGCTCGGCTCGTGCGTAGGGGTCACAGTTTTCACCTAACCTAACCTAACAATTTTTAAAAAAATAAATAATTAACCTAATCGAGTGTTTGATAAAGATAAATCACTTTTCTTCTGAAATGTATACATGTTGTTATAACATGGGATTCAACGGAAATAGCAAACGGGATCCATCTCTAATACCTAAAAATGGGATTCAAAAGTGGGATCCAATGAAAATAAACGCCACAATACATATAACTCTAGATTTTATATAAGCACATACCTTCGCCACTGGCAGGTTGTAAGTAAGTTCTTTATAATAGCACCATCATCTATCTAGGCTTTTCCTAACTATGTTGGGGTCGGCTTCCAGTCGAACTGGATGAAGCTGAAGTTGTTTATATCACTAATTTCTAATGAGTGTTGACCCCGAAATTGTTTAGTGGTTACCACAAAATATGGGTATCTATAACATAAAGGTGTTCTGTTCTGTCGCTGAAAATCAGCGCTGGGGCTGTCTCGCATAGGGTCGTAGCATTATGCTGAGCAATGGCCGTTTTGCGTGGACGTGACGCATATATTTTTGTGTTTATGTTCTTTCTCTGCGATACGTTCACCGCAAATATACGTATTTTTTTTTCCTTCTCGTTTTTCTGTTAATTCATTAAGATCCGCTAATGAGACACAATTGATTTTCTATTGTTTCATGACCAATAGGTCACGCGCGGAGCTTGACCGGCTAAGAAGATAAAGGAAAAGTGTCTTCTTGTCTGCTAATGAAAACAAGAAACTCCTATCACCAAGTACAGCGATTAAGGCAATTCCCTCTTAAACTGCTCCATGTACCGATTATTGGGTTTGTGTTCAGCGCTGTGAGTTTACGGGCTGTAAAATCGAGTGCAAGTAGTTTATGTTCCAACATAAGTTACTGAAGTAAACTAACTGAGTTAGAACCTTACCTACATGTGTGTATATTGGCTGTAAACAAGAAACCTATCACTGTTAATACTACATTAAACATATAATGTTTTTATAAAATATGGCGTCGCGTCGGCAGTATTGTTTAGTCAGACTCATTGCTACTTCAGAAAAGCAGGAAAACTTTAAAGGCTCGGTTAAATCTTTTGTAATAATTGTATATTACTGAAGTACCTATGTATAATTGGGTTTTTCTAGCCACATTAGAGCCCATGATAGACGCCAGTAGGTCGATGATGAAACGGTCGCCGTAGCCGAAAACGGCATGGAAGGATTATTTTATATTAGGTACTGTATGTATACAAATTACAGTACGGAAGTATATGTATATACCTTACACTGTCTCTTCTAAGACGACCCTTTGACCCTAATATTTTAGGGCGGCTTCAATAAGGTGGCCAATCCGAATAGTACTCACTTTTTTGGCCACCATTTTCATTTGACGCCAAAGGTTACGGTTCTTGGATATCCACTATTTAGTTACAATGTGGAAAATTCAATGTGCGCCATTTATAAGACAACGACTATTGCATTAACTTCAGTGATTTTATCCCAAAGTTCCTAAACAGATTAAAAAACGATGCAATTTTTTTTTCAAATTATCAGTTTGAGTAACTGATCCCATTTTGATCACAGAGAATTTTTAAATAATCAACATTGTCAATATTATGGAGAACAGCTACCTTTGTTTATTCATTCTCCTAAATACTTTTTGTCTGACTTGTTAGGTGTAGTAATTGCATCATTCTTCCTTGAAGAGGCCCCAGGACAGGTGCTGCTGTTAATGCGACTGGAAATCGCAATAGTGTTACGATTTTTATATTTTATCAAATCAATCTGTTAGACCTAGAAAACACCTGGTTCAAATAAGATGGAGCCAGAAAACATGTAACACGAAACATAATCGATGCATTGACAGGATTTTTTCCGAAACATAAGTTTCAATAAATATTGACATTACTTAATTGGAAATTCAAATTCATCAGATTCTTCAGGTCCTGACTTTTTTATATGGGGTTATCTAAGGGAATGTGTCACGGTCAATTTTTGACACAAAAAGTAGAATATTTGTGACTCTGATAAAGTAATAAAGTATGTATGCATTTTTTTTTTTGAAAATACGATGAAAAGCGATCACATTTTAAACCAGCAAAAAGGTGGACATTTAGATGTTATTTTTTACACAAAATTGCTAAAATTATATTTATATTCATTAGTAATCAAACGAATTGGCCACCCTGTAGGTATTTACATTATTACCCTATAATGTTCCCACTGCTGGGACACAGGCCTCCTCTCTGTGAGAGGGAGTGGGCCGTAATCCACCACGCGGGCCCAGTGCGGGTTGGTAGATGTCACATGTCTTCGAATTTTTGGTTCTAGGACATGCCGCTTTCCTCACGATGTTTTCCTTCACCGTTTTGAGAGCAGTGGTGATGAAATAATTTACACAAAGTAAAGCGCCTGTCTCTTAGGTATTTGGTCGAGATAATTTATGATGCAAAAAAACCGTCTCTTATGTGTTTGCACAATGTCAATATAACACTCATTCATCAAGTATTTATTGTTAAACTGCTAAAGTAACAATGAAACTATAACATCAATAACGATTGTGAAACTGTGAACTGTCTTTCCTCGATTCCTCTTTAAAAGCTAAGTGCACCACAATTCCTTCTGTAGAAGTTGAGTGCATACTCGTAAGACACAAACATACGAGAATGCTTCAGATAATTAAATAACAAAAGATAGTCGATAAAATCCTCTCACTAAAACAGCATTTGGGAAGTCGCATAGATTTCCCAAATGCTATTTTAGTACATCTACGATACCCCTTCTGACTATTTGTAACGACTGTGAAAGATCTACTAATGACATCCAGGACCAACTGCTTAACGTGCTCTCCGGACACGTAAGAGTTTTGTTATGTTATGGATGTTCACTCATCCACGAACCGACCTCGGCAGGCGTTGCTTAACCTTGAAGATAGTGGCTGTTATTATTTAGCCACGAGCCCCTTCATAAATAATGGCTAATTTAGCAATCGAATAACAAAAAAAAAGACATGACTGCACGTACGCACGTGCAGTCCCGTTATTCTGCCTCTACCATCTGAGATAGTCCGACAGCTTTGAAACGGCAATCCCTTTAAATGCTTCCTTAAATGTAATCGGACCTTCGCTGTGCAGTCCTTGGTATATTGCATTATACTTATATATATAAATATTATTATTATATAGGGCCGCATCTCAAAGGGTTGGGGGTAGTACTTTTTCGTGTAATGCTATTGAAAAAATATTTCAATAGCTTTACCCTTACCGTACTAAGTCGCATGAAAGTGTCCATACTGAGGAGCGAGCTCGCCCAATAATAATGGACTTTCCATGACAATCAGGTCTCGGAAACTTTGTGTGTGTCAATGGTGTCAAAAGGAAACAGAGGCGCGGCCATCTTTGACGCGGCAGGGCGAATATAATATTTAAATCTTTGCTATGGAACGAAAAACGAATGGGGAATAATTTGTTTATGAGTGTTACGTGCTTGAGATTATTTATGCAGTTTGCTAAAGGATTTAAAATGGACAAACCCATCTCTCCTTTGGAGATTTTTGTTTTAATTCAGCCTGTCATCTGTGTCTCATTGCTCATGCGGAGAAAGGCAAGATTTTTTATCAAGAAGAGCAACTGCTATCATTATTCAATTTGGCAATTGTAAGGGTTCTTCATTTGTTATTTTAGCCGTACTTGTAAAAATAGACTTTTACGCGAAATTGGTACGCTGCCGAACACTTTTGATTAATGCGTTTAAGACCCAAAATATTTATATTTAATATCATAATATGACCCCTTGTTTTCCGGAGGGGTTAGGTGCATCATCTTCACATATAATTATACAATGAATGTATACAAAACCTTGTAAAACATTTTAAAAGAGGAGAAGGAGTTTCTTGCCCATTCTTCTCCATAAAAAAATTACCTTGTGGAAGGGGCGACTAGAATCAATTCTAATTTATTGTAATTTTTGACGTTCAAAAGTGCCTTTTATGTGCCTATTTGACATAAATGATTTGACTTTGACTTTCGGCAGTTATGTTTAAGTCCATATATAGGGGGCGATCTTATGGTCATCAACCGAATCCAGACTTTGGGCTACTACTGAGAAATTCCATACACAACACGACGACCTGGAAATCAAACTCAGGGCTTTATGTTCAGCAGCGCTTGCGACCATTAAACGAATGAGGCAGTGAAAATTGTTCTTTTTGGTTTAGCCCATTAGTCGTTTGTGTGTCATAGAGGAAAAAACCAGAGAAAACAGTCTTTATACCTTTACGTGCGTAATAAGGTACGGCAAAATATAATAAGCATACCAACACAGCTCAGTGCCTTGTACTCAGTAGAAATCAATAAGTATTTTTAGCTCAGAACACGGTCTTTCAGGTCAGCAGAACGCCTTAAATTCTTGAGAAAGCCAATTCTTTGGTATTTATTGTGATTGCTTGTAGTGTGTGTAATGAGGTTTCAGAAAAGAGAATGTCGTTTTTGATTTAATGGTCTGTATCATAGTTATAGGTTACCGTTACCGGTAGTCAGAAGTGAAAAAAGACTGACAACCAGTCTTACCAAGGGGTATCGTTTTACCCAGTAACTGGGTTGTTGAGGTCAGATAGGCTGTCGCTCCATGTAAAATATTGGATGTATTCAGCTGCATCCGGTTAGATTGGAAGTCGATCCTAACATAGTTGGGAAAAAGCTAGGTAATCTGGGTTTGCGATTTATTTGCCAAAAATGTAAACAAATAGGAGTTTATGGAATAACAACTTTAATTCCTACGCAATAAAGTTCAGTTTACGCTACAACTTCAAATGTTTTTATAACTTTTTGAATAGTGCTAGTCACTCTGAAATCAACTTAGTCCTCATTGAAATAAAGTTTATATTTGTTTAACTTGAAATAGCGTGGGGGTGTGCAGCACTGCACACTTTTACTATAGATTGATTGAATTGAGATTAAGAAAATACAGCTGTAATAAATACTCTTTTGTTCCAATCCTCCTAATGCGAGAAAAGCAACGTTTGTAAAAACGGACCGCGATAATTAAATAACACATGGAAACGTTGAAACTCCCGTTTAGTAAGCTTTTACTGAACAATGGATGTTAATTTTCATGGAAATCATTGTTAAGCCCGATATATGGGGTATCCACTTTACTATGGTACGCAAATTGTACAGAATTTGCATACATAAAGGCTGTAAGCGGGATTTTCCGTGGCGTCGACACAGCACCGCTTTTGTTAACACGGTAACCGCTTACCGGACGAGATTTTTAATGAATCTGACTAACAAGTTGCGGGTTTCAACTGAGTATAATATTGCAGGGGTTGTACAAAGTCGGACGTTGAATCATACGTTAAGATTAAACTATATCGGTTTCTTAAACCTGATTCAATTTCACCAATGAAGCTAAACGTAATCATTTTATTTTTTACAAAATAAAAATACAAATATTTTTTATTTGTTGAACATAGGTGGGTTAGGTACAGATGTTATAATTATTAAAGAACGCTATGTCTAGCCGTCATCGGCGTACAAATATTATCTTGGTACAAACATGCTGATTATAATAAATTATCATACAATTATCACACATTATTAAATAACTCTAATTCAAATTGTCGACATAATAATAAATTAAAAAAAAACATTCCAATAAAATATAATAATAATAAATTGTAGTATAAATTTCAAATTAAAAAATCAAAAAAAGAAAATTATAAAAAAAATCATTAAGTACATCTAAACCACGTTCAAGAGCTGTCAGTTTCATATTTTACTGTTGTGGAATGTTGTCACTAAAAGCTCTTGAACGCCGTTTAGATGTGCTTATCTTGTTCAGTTTCATTGGTGAAATTCGCCCTTAGTCTCTGCTCAGATAATCTATGCTTAATGAGTTTTACTTTACCTAATAGTGGATTTGGAACGCTCAAAACTACGATTTCATAACCGTTGTTGGCAAAATACAGCACGGTCAGTGCTCTGCATTACTTAACCCCTCTTAAAAGGAAGAAGAGGCAAAGAGAGGTCGGGTTATGCAGATCACTTACCGTCCCTACCTGTACAAATTGCCAAGTCATAAATAATGTCTAAAAGGTTATCCTCGTCAGGCATTCTTAGAGGTATCCAAAAGATTGCCTCACGGGGATATCCTTACCTTTGATATTTTACTTTAATATATCACAGCTTATTAATTAAATTGGTATATTATTCATTTTATGTACCTACGTTTTTACAATGTACCTCTTGCTGGCTTTATACAATGATTGATTTATGCAATAATAATATTCTGCATTAATATAGCCACTAGCTGGAGGGGCCCGTGGCTAAATAATAACAGCCGCACAGGTCGATCGATCAGGTTAAGCTACGCTTGCCGCGGTTAGTCTGTGGATGGGTGATCTTTACATACCGAGACCGCTGCGTGCCTCCGTTGGTCCCGGCTGTCATTCGTGAATCTTTGACAGTCGTTACGGTTAGTCAAAAGCCCGAAAGTCTGACAACCAGTCTTACCAAGGGGTATTTTATTACCCAGTAACTAGATTGTGGAGGTCAGATAGGCAGTCGCTTCTTGTTAAATATTGGTATTCAGCTGCATCCGGTTAGACTGGAAGCCGACTCCAACATGATTGGGAAAAGGCTAGGCAGATGATGAACATAGTCAGTAGCTGCAATTTCATAAAATATTTAAAAACAGTGTAAAATTATATTAAAAAAAAAAAAACATTGGTACTCCGGGAGTGCCGACAGACGTGAAAACTTAACGCAAACAGAATACTTTCCCATCACTCACTGACATATCGGATATACATTAAAAACGAGTACATCCCGAGGACAATTTTTTTTCTCTCCTCAAGAAGTGCCCAACTCTCTTAAAGATGTGTTTACTTAAAAAAAAGTTGTAGCTTCTTATCTAAACAAATATTTTAAAATTTGTGAGTTTTTTAGGTGGTAATCTTCGGAACTACTGACCCGATTCCGAAAATTCACTAATGGAAAGCAACACTATTGCCGAGTGTCATACGATATATTTTATGTTAAAACAAGAAATTTCATGCAGATGAAGTCATGGGCAGAAGCTAGTTGTGTTATAAAACAAAAATACTTTTATTTATTTTTTAAACTACACAGACTTAACCAAAAACCGGTATAGTTTCAGAACGAAAATGCATCGCAATAAAATTATTACAACTACCTACATTAAAAAAATACATTCCGAACGTCAGAACGTCGGATCGATGCGCGTCAATACGTAATCGTCGGAAGCAGCCCAATCATCAGCAGTCAATTGATCAGATTACCTCAATCTGAAATATTAATGAGAGTCGGTATTCACGCTAATGAGCTCATGACTGATTGATTCCAGTACTTTGCTAGTTATTTTACTTGATTTGCGAATAGATATGGACGGGTTTTGCGGTTGATGTTGAGTTTTAAAGTGATAGAGGTTAGAGTTTTTTTTTTTTTAAATTCATTTCATGTATTTCCCGATGGGTGCTTCAAAAAACATCCATCCATTTATTCACACTCACAGGGAATACAAATAGTAATAAAAAAAAGAAGCATTTGAAACTAACTAAGGGCTCCCACACATAAACACGATACGACGCCGCGTCGTGCTACGACGTATGATTTTAGTGACGTATCCTTCAAACCGGGAAAAGTGGAAAGAGGGAAGGGAGGCCTTTGCCTTGCAGACCCTGCAGTGAGACAACACAGGCTTATAATAATAATAAGTCAATCAAACGGTGAAACGATGCTGCGTCGTAGCACGACGCGACGTCGTGTCGTGTTTATGTGTGGGGAGCCTTAGATAGACTAAAAACAACCAAAAAAATAAATAAAGAATGTGGAATAGAGAAGTGGACTGTAAGATACGCTGGTTATAGAATGAGAATTCGGTAGTTCTGTTTGAACGGCGCTCACCGTTCACCCAATCCAGGAACAAATTCAACAGAGAAAAATCTGAGTACGACTCACCTTTCTTTTGCTGCGGCACGGCTTACGATTGACCTGAATGGTCTTATTCGTGCCAGTCTCCCCAAAAAAAGACCAGTGCGCCACTGGGCTACCACTGCTCGATGAGCATACCTAACACGAGCAGTGTATATTATTTCCTTTTTTAATTTTGAAGTACTATAGTTACACTTATGACAAAACCTTCCTATCATTTGTTAAATTCAAAGTCCCCAAAACGGATCCAAAGCGTTTCAGTTTCTTAAGTTTTAATCGGCAAAATGAAAATGTTCAATTCCAAAGCTGGTACCCCAATTCGCTGCGTATTCCTGTTGCCATTCGTATTACCAGAAAGCCAGCTTAAAAGCACAATATTCATCCTTCGGGAGTGTTTGCATTTGCATTTCCTTATCCATTTACTCCTGGAAGGTAATTGGTACATGTATATGTAATGAGAGGGAATTATCGTAAAGTTTGGTATTCTTATTCTTGGAGTGTAAGGAGAATGCTTGGAGGGGTTTGTGGCTAACTGATAACAGCCGCACGGATCGGTCCAAGGTTAAGCTACTCTTGCCGCGTTCAGTTCGTGGACGGGTGACCATACATAAGATATCCCCTCCGTGTCTCGGAAAGCCGTTGGTCCCGGTATTTTAGTAGATCTTTAACAGTCGTTACGGGGTATCGTATTACCCAGTAACTGGTTTGTGGAGGGCGTATAGGCAGTTACTCTATGTAAAATACTGGTATCCAGCTGCATCAGGTTATACTTGAAGCCGGCCCCAACATAATTGAGAAAACGCTAGGCGATGATTACTTTGGTGCCTTTTGTAGGGACCCATGAGTGAGGTCTTTCTTCTCAAAGTAGTCGGATAGGAAACACCACAATTCCGCCTTAAAAGTGCTTGTACAGACGCAAGCACATCAAGCTACCCGAAACTGTAAAATTTTCCCAATCAAATTCGAACCTTATGCTTTATCAATAAAGTTGAAAATCTATTAAAGAAATTTGACAGATTGTCATAGTTTGATGTGCTGGCGTCTGTACAAACCTACTTCCAAAAATAAATTCATTTATCATTTAATTATATATGGTTTTTTCAGTCGGACGGTGGGGGGCGGTGGGTGGAACTTGAGGCGCAGGTGATGATGCGAGGTGGCGCTGTCGTCGGCACCACCGGCCCCACTGGCAATGCCTTGCTACTGGACTGCAGGTTCGAGCCGCCCTTCGGTAAGTACTCACATACATAAAATTATCTACTATTGTCTATACTGTGCATATGACCTCTTTACGTGTGAATTAAAACACTCTGCCGATGCGTCGACAGTATGGGTTCCATAACACCAAACATATAAAAAAAACAGCTTAAACAGGAGTAAAAAATAACCAGTGCACATGATTCTAGACGGGGCTTTTTTTTTTGGTCGGGAAATCGTCAAATGACTCCCGCTCTGGGTGGAACGGAAGGGAGTGTCTCTCTTACTGACTAAAACCCATCCGTGTTCCTTCCTTAGCCCTTTATGTTTTATGTTCCGTAGAGGCGGTAACCCTTTCGGACAATCCCGCACCCTCTAGACGGGGCTAGCGTAGAAATTTTTCGTCAATTAGTGATAAAAAATTTGCTCTGCCGTACATTTTGCCACGTACCGTACTTTTCTATGAAAGAGCTGATTTTTTTTTGATCATCGACGAAATTTTCTACGAAATGATTCGAAATGAATGAACCGATTTTAATTAAACTTCATACGCATAAGCAGGATACAAAGGTCTAAAAAGTTAGTTAAGAACATTTTCGAAAAATAGTGTTACAGCCAAATTAGACCGATCTTAAACTTTCCATAGAAACAGAGATTTCCAGGTATCTTTTTTTAAATAAGACATTTCGAAAATGTTCTTTACTAACTTTATAGACCTTTGTATTCTGTTTATGCCGACGAAGTTTCATTAAAATCGATTAATTCATTTCGAAAAACAAGGGCTTGAAAGTTTGTATGAAATGCCGTACGTCGTAAACGCTCTTAACGCCCCTCGACGTAATAATTACAATAAAACTGATATTGTGTCTCGTTCAGTGTCCTTCAATGTGTTGAAATGCGGGAATTGCGTCTCTGATAAGACTGTATAAAAAAGCTACAATATCGTTTGTCAAATTTTTGTCCCTCATACTGACGGAGGAAAAGATGACTGGTAAAAAAAAACCAAAATCGGTTCTGCCGTTTGGGAGCTACGATGCCACCGACAGACACACACACACACACCCCCATACAAACCCTCACACCTTTTGAGTCAGGGGGATAAAAATGGGACAACACGAAATTGTTAAAAAAAAACAGAGTGTATCAAATTGCTATGATGCCGGAACAATACGAATGTCCATGCATTTTTCGTCAGTTGGTTGGCAACACAGATTTGTTCGTATTATCGCATAGGTAGATAGACGTAATTTTGCTACGTATATTTTTGAATAATGTTTTTTTTTTTTCAATACGTGTGTGTTGGGAAAACCATATTTCTGTTTGAAATAATAGGTACCTACTCAATATCATTATGGATCAAGATTTTTACTGTCTTTATATAATCATCATCATCATCATCAGCCTATAATGTTCCCACTGCTGGGACACAGGCCTCCTCTCTGTGAGAGGGAGTGGGCCGTAATCCACCACGCGGGCCCAGTGCGGGTTGGTAGATGTCACATGTCTTTGAATTTTTGGTTCTAGGACATGCCGGTTTCCTCACGATGTTTTCCTTCACCGTTTTGAGAGCAGTGGTGATGAAATAATTTTACACAAAGTAAAGCGCCTATCTGGGTTCGAACCTACGACCTACAACTCGTAAGTCGCGGCCGATACCACTGGGCCACCACTGCTCCTTTATATAATAATATAACATAACATCACGCATGTAATCTCCTAAGGGTGAGGCAGAGGTGTACCTATAGTAACATCCTTGTTTCGCCAGTTATGTTTAAGTCCCATGTCATAGGGGGCGAGCCTACTGCCATCAACCTGGCACAAATCCAAACTCCGGGCTGCTGCTGAGAAAGTCTACTGATGGAGCAACCCGACCTAGGAATCGAACCCAGGAACTTATGTTCAGCAGTAATGCTTGCGGCCACAAGACACACGGCCATGCCGGTCATCATCTGCCTTGCCTTTTCCCAACAATGTTGGGGTCGGCTTTCAGTCTAACCAGATGCATCTGAATACCAGTATTTTACATGGAGCGACTGCCTATCTAATCTCCACAACCCAGTTACTGGGTAATACGATACCCCTCGGTAAGACTGGTTGTCAGACTTTCGGGCTTCTGACTACCCGTAACGACTGTCAAAGATCCACGAATGACATCCGCGACCAACGGCTTAACGTGCTTTCCGAGACACGGAGGGGTCTTGGTATGTAAAGACGGTCACCCATCCACAGACTAACCGCGGCAAGCGTAGCTTAACCTGATCGATCGACCTGTGCGGCTGTTATTACTTACACACGGCCATGCCAGTAACTTATTCAAAAGTATACTGTAAGTAATATCCAAACTTTTGTGCATGTGTATTCCTAGCATTAGACCCCGACACAGTCAAGTAAAGTCCCTAGTCCTATAAAGTATATTTTCAGACTGCCTAGAGAAAATGAAATAGGATATTGGCTATTAGGGTTTATGCAAAGTCGACAATTTTCTCCAGCAATGTATCTTGGGGACGATTTCCTTTAAGCCTTCCGCAGCGGAAATATTCTGTCGATGTAGATAAAATAAACTTTTTACATTTTCTTTTTGAGATATCGGCGCCGATTCCCTTGTTCACAACTAAACTAAATTTATGTTCAGTGTTATTCTTTCTATTTCATTAAGAAAAGGACAGTAAAAATACTAGTTTAGTTCTGTCAAATTAGTCAGCACCTGACATAAATTGACGTATTTTTAGTAGCCAATTTTTTAATCACGTCTTAACTTGTCTATGGAGTATCTTGATTTGA
This sequence comes from Amphipoea oculea, assembly GCA_945859645.1. Classification (NCBI taxonomy): domain Eukaryota; kingdom Metazoa; phylum Arthropoda; class Insecta; order Lepidoptera; family Noctuidae; genus Amphipoea; species Amphipoea oculea. The sequence goes on from OX243876.1 coordinate 14,085,667, forward strand.
CAGGAGTAAACTAATATTTATGTTCTGTCCTTTTCTTAATGAAATAGAAAGAAAAAGATGCACTGAACTTAAATTTAGTTTAGAGTTTGTGAACAAGGGAATCAGCGCCATTATTCAAGTAAATATGGAAGTTGGAATATTATAATTCTTAATTAATCTATACTAATAATAAACCTGAAGAGTTTGTTTGTCTGAACGCGCTAATCTCTGGAACTACCAGTCCGATTTGAAAAAATATTTTTAATTTGATAGCCCAATGCTTTATTTAACATCACGCTACGACCCGTAGGAGCCGAGCAGAAGAAACACTAAGCGAAAATGAAGTAAAAGCGCGGGCGGATGAATCGCATCAACCGATTTTTCAGGCGGCCAAAGTCGCGGGCAGAACCTAGTTAGGTATAAGTTGTTACTTATGTACAGTTTATTTTTAACAGACTTAAAAAAAGGAGGTTCTGTATTCGACCCGTATGTATGTATGTTTGTTTGTATGTCCGTGATTTTCTCAAAAACTAATGAACCAATTTTGATAATTCTTTCACTATTGTGATCTTCATACTTTCAGGGAGGTTTTAGTATATAATACATTAAGTAAATATTCTTATGTACGAAGTTATACGCATAAATGTACTGCATCTCCGGAGATGCGAATTTTGATGATTCTTCTAGTCGGTGTCTTCAATTCTTCAATGCACTATTGTTAATTGAATTTGTGTGGGGTAGGTACAACTAAAAAATGAAAAATAAAAACTTTTTTACAAAAAAAAAAAAACAACCGACTTCAAAAAAAATACTACAAAGTGAAAAATAACTTTTATTTCGGAAGTCGGTGTCAAAAAACGAAAATTCGGAACCAACGACACCGACTTCCGAAATTAAACTAATTTGTCACTTTGTAGTATTTTTTTTTGAAGTCGGTTGTTTTTTTTGATAATTAATTAATATCTCAATGTGGTCATGCTGCGCTTGCAGGGATTGGAAAAAGAGTAAATATTAAAGATATCACGAAGCTGTTAAATAAAGGACGACGCATCATTAATTACATTCTGAAAACATGCTACTTGTTTGCAAAATCTGCTGCTGAATTAAATAATTAAATTTTATGAATTAGCGGCATCCGTCTTTGACGTCCTGATGTTTTCGCTTACAAAATTTCATAATTAAAAGCGCAACATGCGAATTAATTTGATTTTAATTTTGAAATTACTTCGAGTTATGAGATATGAGTAAAAACATATTTGCTTATGTTAATACTGGCCCCAATACTTAAACTAGCTGCGCCCCGCGGTTTCACCCGCATAAGTCTCGATCCTGTGGGAATATCGGGATAAAAATTAACATATGTCCTTTCCCGGGACTCAAGCTATGTCTATACCAAATTTCATCTAAATCGGTTCAACGGTGTAGGCGTGAAAACGTTACTTACAGACAGACAGACAGAGTCACTTTCGAATTTATAATATTAATATGGATAGTATGGATTAAAAAAAAACCTCACTGGAGATGTAAACCAGAGTCTTCACCGCGTGTTGCTTAAAAGAAAACAATTGCTAAGGTGGGTACCCTCTTTTCCCAGAATCGCACAACTTTTGAAGAATATTCGAACTTCATTTGAACCGAACACAAAAGATAACCCCTACGAGTTTCCATCATAATTTATATGAGAATATTAAAGTAATCCCGATATTTTATTAAGGGCTTTCATAATTAACGCCAATTTATACTTAATTATCGCGTCTTATCATATCGATATACACTCTCTTGTATATTTAACTCCTTTATATATTACTTTTAATAAGCGTTTTATTATAGGTATTATAATAAAACGAACATGAATTTGAAGCAACTTAGTATCACGCATTATCTCCGGTTTGGGTAAGCTGAGGTGCACATAAATGTCGTTGTTTGTTATAAACCTGACGTTATAGATGGTGAGGCTATTGCAATTTACTAGGGCACTAGTACCATCTCCGGGCTGCTACTGAAATAATCAATCAATTAACTCAGCCTATCGCAGTCCACTGTTGGACGAAGGCCTCTCCCAGTGTGCGGCCACAACACCCTGTCTTCCACGCCGTTTCGCCTTTCGTATCCAATCTTTCCCAACGATCTTTCTAAGGTCGTCGGTCCATCTAGCTGGGGGGCGCCTAACTGAAATATTATTGAAGGAAAATTCAATAACAGTGTGCTCCACCTAAGCATCAAATCCAGGACCTTATGTTCAGCAGTCGCACTTGCGATCACTAGACTAACGAAGCAGTCTGTTGTGAATTTGCCAAGTTTAATTTACCTATCCTAGCTTTTGTCTACGTACTTCGGAGTAATGAAGCTCTGGCACTTTCCTGTCTTAAACTTTTTAATAGCGTCTTTTCAATGCTTAGCTGGAGCATTAGACGCAAGACACAAAAAGTAATAGTAAGGAACTGTTAAAACGTTCATTTGCAATTTAACTAAGAAACTCACATACATTATGACATACACACATAAAATATTCCCGCACCCTTGATCTTGTGTTTCTTTCCTACCCACGAAGGGGGAATGAGATAGAATCTAACTGAAACAATGTAAAAGTTCAATGGTAAAGCATTATTGTGACCCAGGACCCTTGTCACGAAAACTGGCCCAAAGAGGCGTAAGAATAGTTTGTGGGTAACAATTCTGCAGGACATTTCGTATCCCATAATCGATAAAGGAAAAGATATAAAGAAAGAGATTTAAAGTCGAGTTGGCACAAATCTCAAGTGTGTCAGATTGGCGCCTGGTTGGCTGGTTGAGCCTTGGCGCGCTACATGTCCTGATTTTCGGGAATCTATGGTTAGGTCAGACCAGTAAATGGGAGTAATGGTGTCTGATGGTTTATTCCACATTCGTACAAGTCGTTCTTGTTTATGGATTGGAAGAAATAACATTTTGTAGGCCATCACACTAATATTATAAAGGCGAAAGTTTGTGAGTGTGTGTGTGTGTGTTTATATGTTTGTTACTTTTTCACGCTCAAACGGCTGGACCAATTTTGATAAAATTTTGTATGAAGGTAGCTGATACCCATGATTAACGTATAGGCTACTTTTTATCCCAATATTATATCCGTATATTATGCTGATGAAACCGCGGGGCACAGCTAGCAGTCATCTATATTTCTAAGTAAAGTTAAAAATGTGAATCTTTGTAAATATTTTTGTTACCTACTCTCTCTTTTCCCAATCGGTCTCTTTTTCTGAGTATCGTAACTCCGTTTCAATTTTTTTACGATTTTTCTCCTTCTGTTACGATCAGTATTTCGAGTTTTAATCTCAAACACACACAAATGGCTGAGCTGATATTCTGAGTCCTGGATTAAAATCTAGGATACCTATGGTCTACCTATCTTTGTATCATAAGATACTTCTAAAACGGGTACGCGCGAGTGAATCTTCGAGCAACATCAAGAAAAAGCAAAATAAAAAAAAAAGAACAATATCAGTAGGTACTTACAGAATATACAAAAAAAAAAAACAGATGGACATAGAACCTCCTCCTTTTTTGGTTAAAATAGATAGAAGCATTACTGCCCTACATGATAATAGATTCCGTTAAGAGTTTTCTAAACATTTCCACTTTTTCTTTATATTGGAGAAAATCGCAGAAGGTGATCCAGTTTAGTGTGGAGTAACAGACCCTAGCGATCTATTTTCTTTGCTTTTCCATTACGTTATCTGATGAGATCACATCTGAAATAGCCACTTAGAAAGTCATTTATTTCCCTATCTTTTATTCGGAGCATTAAAAACTTTTAGGACACTTGAATTGTTAATGTTAACGGGCTTAATGAAATAGATACGGTTAAATAATGGCTATCGTTATGAATTTTTGGGGAAATTATTTTATATTATGTTTAGTCCAAAATTTAATTAAAAAAATATCAGTTTCGGTTTTTTCTTTGGTTCCATTCTTTCAGCAACCGTAATCAAATCAGAATCAGAAAAAACGATTCAAAACTGGAACAAACAATTTTAGAACGCAGCCATTAAAAAGTTAACGCAAAGGAAGCAAAAGACATCCAGCCAGGACGCGTCGTCACTAGGACGAGACGGTTTTTTATTTTTGTCCACAATGTAACAAACATTAGGCGCCGTCTGGGCGGCTATGTGAGACTCGTGGGCGAACGCTTCAGTGAGCGAGTGCCAAGGTCGCTGTGTCACGTGACCAACTCGGCGGCCGCCCGACCAATAATGAATGGACAGCGGACAGCCTTATTACGTCTATGGCTGGATGTAGACGATTTGGCGCGAAATGCCGCGCGTTCTATTTTTGAATAAGTGTTTTTTTTTTTATTAGTGGCAATATGGATGAAGTTATGGCGGGTTGCCTGTTCTATTTGTGGGGAAAAGAAGGGATTGAACCATTGTTGAAACATTGACCTCGCTTATTGCAAAGCGATTGATGAGGTTCATGTTGGAGCGAGCGTTCCCAGACAATGCTTTTTCACTGTTGTTTTGAAGGCTGTCGGTTATACTTAGTTGATAGGGAACACAGACGATGGCACAGAGTTCCAAACTTTGGCTGTGCCCATAATACTAATTATTCAAAAACACAATAACTTCAAATCAGTTTTTAGAACCAAAGTACCCATGTAGGTTATCCCTGGGTTTCATTACTGTCAGTGTTCAATAAAAACTCTCCAATTAATAATGATTTTAGTGTTGCCAATTTCGGTAGTTCTTCCTCAGACACGGTAAAACGCAATCACGAGTCATAATATTAAACTTAATCATGAAATATCATTCATCAAATCCGTGCCCCACATTACAGACATAATTACAAAACATGAGGTGCATAAAAGCTATATATTGGCAGCGGGGTGGCTCCGTACGTCAAAATTGATGGATTGTGGTCGTATTAGGCAGTTCCTGTACTCGTACATTTACGATAAATCGAGGGTCACCAGACGATTAAGCTCGAAAGGGGGAGATAAGTCGTAGTGTTAGTGTAGAGGCTATAAAATATTATGTGCTTTTAAATGTTTTGTTAGATTGAAGGTTGCCAATCTTATCACAACATTTTGACGAGTTATGTGAACATAAATGCAAGGAACAGCTGATTTTTTTTTTCGCGATTTTAGGTATAGTCCCATAGTAAAAGTTGTTCATAATGATGAGTACAACGACCCCTTAAAAGGATGCCCATGAATTTAATTTCACCCTGTATAGTGGCGAATCGGGTAGTAGTTGATTCTTGTATCTAATTTAGTTATTTTTTAATTATAACTACCTGTGCCCCGCGGTTTTACCCGCATAAGTCCCGATCCCATGGGAATATCGAGTGAAAATGTACCCTTAATGTCCTAATCCAAGCCATGGTCTACCCATGTGCCAAATTTCATTCAAATCCGTTCAGACGTTTTAGCGTGATAACGTAACAAAAAAACATACCAAAAATCATTTTTTTTTCACTGTGTTCTAAATCCGTTCATAAAGATACAAAAATTCATTTTTCTCTCTTTTTATAATATACCTAAGTAATATTAGTTTAGAAAACTGAACAAAACTATATTCTAAATTTGACAGTATCTAAATAGACTAGCCAGCAACTAGCTAGCTAGCTAATAGAATAGCCAAAGCTGAGTGACTGAAAGTTCTGGTTTACTATGAAATGCTCGGCGCGAGCTGTCATAGCAGTTCTGATAATATTTATGGACGTTTGTTACTGGATAAATAACATTGAAACTTCAGCTGTGGTAGAAGATATTACATTGAATTTTATACCTTAACCCAGATATAAAATACTAATTTTATATTTCTATGCTTAGCACCAATTGGCGAAGGACGTAAGTAATGTTAATTTCAGCGATTTTATCATTTTTATTTTAAAATTGAAAATACTGGTTTCGTTCTAGGACATGTTAGTTTCCTCACGATGTTTTTCCTTCACCGTTTTGAGAGCAGCGGTGATGAAATTATTTACACAAAGCAAAGCGCCTGCCTGGGTTCGAACCCATGACCTACAAACTTGTTAGTCGGAGCCGTATCCACCAGGCCACCATTTCATAGCATTTAGAAAGAAATAAGAAAAAATGGTTGAGTTGCCATTACAACCAATATTTTCGAGCTGTTAATCCATATCTATCTTATATCCATATCTATCATATCCAGTCTTTACCCTTGGCCATGCAAAACAGCAGAAACTTTCCGACAGCCTGCTTGAGGAAAAAGATATTCATTTAATTTTGCTATTCTGATAACCGAAGTTTCTGCCAATTATAAATGGATCCAATTAATTTTTATGCAATTTGATTAGCGGATTGAGTGTTGAAAAGATTCGCCTTTTTCGGAAGTTATTATTTTGATACAGGCAGCGAAGGCCCCTTCGGGAATTGCCGTGTAAAAAAAAAATAAGGTTGTATTTTTATGCATGGCAATCATGTGTTTTTACCGCTCAGCGTTAAAAATGCTTGAAAAGATTGATATTTACAGCAGAATAGCCGTTCATCAGTATAAATTTTGCTTCGTCGGAAAAAATCATGCTGATTTCTTACATAAATACTTAGAGAATATACGAATAAAAAAACAACATCATTCTATAGCGAAATAAAAAAATAACATGACCGCTTTTTAACACGTATAATTTGCTAATAAAAATGCATCCGAATCACGTCACACTAATATTAGGTCCTTACATATGAAATTGGCGTTTTTCGTACTGGCCACTTTAATCACGAATTTCTCCTCTTTGGTAAGGAATTCCAAATTCAAATTTGTACAGCTATTTACTCATGTATTTGTGCTTCGATGACCGTCATTCATTTGTTTTTTTTCTTCTGTTTTTTCTGTTTGCGTCACTCATTTTACAAAATGGAAAATTTAAAATATCGCATTATTTACGAGTACGAGTTCCGCCGTGGCACTAGTGCTGCGGAAACGACTCGAAGGGTGAATGATGTGTATGGCGGTCATGTTGCAAAAGAAAACACAGTTCGTTTTTGGTTCCAACGTTTTCGTTCTGGAAATTTCGACCTGCAGAACAAGCCCCGTGGACGGCCTGAGACCCAAGTTGATAATGGAGAATTGAAGGCTATTGTGGAAGCGGACCCATCGCAAACCACGTCCGAGTTAGCTGCAGGCTTCGATGTTAGTGATAAAACTGTTTTAATTCACTTGAAGCAAATTGGGAAGATTAAAAAGCTTGAAAGGTGGGTACCTCACGAATTGACTGAAGCAAACCGGCAAACGCGCGTCGACTGCTGCGTTACATTACTGAACCGGCACAACAATGAAGGTATTTTAAACCGAATCATTACCTGTGATGAAAAATGGATTCTTTACGATAATCGGAAGCGCTCAGCGCAATGGTTGGATCCTGGCCAGCCAGCCAAATCCTGCCCCAAGCGAAAATTAACCCCAAAAAAGTTACTTGTAAGCGTTTGGTGGACTAGTGCCGGTATTGTTCATTACAGTTTTCTCAAATCTGGCCAGACTATTACAGCTGATGTCTATTGTCAGCAATTACAAACCATGATGGAAAAGCTAGCGGCTAAACAACCAAGGCTGGTCAATCGCTCCACGCCACTGCTGCTTCACGACAACGCCAGACCACACACTGCGCAACAGACGGCTACCAAATTAGAAGAGCTTGAATTGGAATGTCTTAGACATCCTCCGTACTCCCCGGACCTTGCTCCAACAGATTACCATTTTTTTCGCAATTTGGATAACTTTTTGCAAGGGAAAAAATTCAACTCCGATGGGGCAGTCCAAATCGCCTTCAAAGATTTTATTGATTCCCGTCCGACTGGTTTTTTTAGTAAAGGGATCAATGAACTACCTATAAGATGGCAAAAGTGCATTGAAAACAATGGTTCATACTTTGATTAATTAAATATATTATATTAAAAAATATTCGACTTTTTGTTCCTTCCATACAAAACGCCAATTTCATATGTAAGGACCTAATATTATAAAGGCGAAAGTTTGCGACTGTGTTTATATGTTTGTTACTTCTTCACGCTTAAATGGCTGGACCAATTTCGATAAAATTTTGTATGGAGGTAGCTGACACACTGGATTAACATATAGGCTACTTTTTATCCTGATATTCCCACGGGATCGACATTTACGTGGGTGAAGCCGCGGGGCGCAGCTATTTAAATATAAATAACAGTTGCGGAACAGGTAAAATATAAAATGTAATGAGAACACGAGAAAACAGTAAAGGGTATCAGGTCTTACCCTTACTTAAAATATGTTTATACTAAAATTTCGGTTTTAATCTTATGAGAAACGAGACGTACCCATAAATAGTTCTCGTTTTGGTATTCTTCACGCTATTTTCATAACGTTCAAAAATAATATTTTTGCTTTTGCACTAACGTACCTACTCGTGCCTTCGAAGGCCCTTGAGCGTAGTACCAAAATTAAAAATAAGTAATATTAAGTATTTATTTTTGGTACTCACCTAAATAAAATGAATGACATCATTAATTTTCCACCTTTTTGACACAGTAAAAAAAGAAATCCTTCGACGCTTCGAGTAACTTTTTTCTTCACAGGATGTTGATCTTCGTATTAGTATCAGTTCGATTTCCAGTTCAGGCAAGCAGATATATTCAAAAATGTTTCAATGCAGTTTTACTTACTTTTCAAAATAATTGAAAGAAATAAAGAAAAAGTATTTACTATGACTTTCACAGGAAAATCACAAACTAAACTAAACACAATCATAAAAAATAAAAAAACTTTTTTTTTAAATTGAATATTTCCTTTGATTTAAAATTGTTAGCATCAATATTAAGGGTATTTAGTTACCCTACTTCGGAACTCCGGGTTGCTTCAACTTTCCTTCATAACTAACTATGCCTTGATATACGTAGGTTGGTAAATACAAAACCGACATCCGTCTTGTCTCCGCTTTCTCAGATACTCTATAGGAAAGTAGGGAAGTGGGTGAAAGGAGGGTGCACCATCTAATCAATGTATTGTACTTCCCGTGTGGGTACATGTGTTCTACATTATTGTATTAGGGCACTTGTGTGTAGACATACAAAGTGAGTCTGTGCATGTGTGTTTGTATATGTGTGTATGTGTGTTGCTCTTTTATCAATGTCCATTAGTAGGATAATAGAAAAAGGTTGAGGTATATTCTTTGTAATATCTCGTCTCAGGATTACATAGACTGGTCCATCTAATACTGCATTGTAGGTACTAACAAAACAAAATAAATACAATGATGTAATAAGGGAGATTGCGTACCTATGAGTTATACCATCTATTAGTTGATGTTGATTAATCTTTCTAGAAAATTCAATCTCGTGAGTTCTAATTGCGAGCTTTTAATCTTCTACAGATAGTAGATATAATAAATCTATACATACTTAATATAAATTGAAGTCGCTTTTCGTGTGTGTCTTTATGAACGCGTTGTTATACTAAATTACGTAACGGATTATAATGCGGTTTTCGCCATAATTTTGAGAATTTATTCCGAAAGGTTTATATGTGTATAAAACACTAGCTTCGCTCCATGGTTTCAGCCGCATAAATATCGATGTCGCGGGAATATCGGGATAGACAGTATCCTATCCTATATCCTAATTCAGGTCATGGTTTACTCATGTGCTAAATTTCATCCAAATCCGTCAAGCCGTCTTAGCGTGAAAGCGTAACAAACGAACATACAAAAAATCTTTTCTCCATATTATATTATGTTTAGATTAATATTTAACCTACATAATGTGTTCTTTTGACATAAAGTTTAAATGTAACTAACTATTTACACTAGATACTAAATGAAATGACTAATTTACTATATAATTATATAAATACAAAAACAAAGGACACAGGCGTCGAAGTACTCGTACCTACATAATATAATAAAGATATCTTAATATTTTGTCAAGTCGTAATAATCGTGCGAAGCAGGGGCGTGTCGCTAGTACAAAATAAATAATAGGTTAGATTAGTTAAATATTGCTCAATCAGAAACCTTGATATTCGTCCTTCGGGATCGAGTTCTTGATTAATCGTCTTCAAAGAAAATCAGGAGAGATGTAAGTCTTCTCGACCGTCGCGATTATCACATTCATTATATTTTCACTTTCGATTACAGTATTCATTTAGTTGGAGCAATTATTTTTAGAAATATTTAGTTACTTTGCTAAGTAACTGTTGTCAAGGCGCAAAGACGAATAGGTCTGAGAAGAATTTATTTTTGTAGTTGGTTGATTTCATTTTTGTTTGAATATCGAATCCAGCGAACTCCAATTCATTATATCGATCAGATGAGACCTTAAATACCAGCAAATATGTAGTTGACTAGTCTCTTTTGAAAATTAAATCTCGAATGTTCCAGTGGCACTATCTTCAGTACACCTGCATTTTTTACGAACTAAAGTAGTTGCTGATGCTGCGATTAAGGCGCTACCTCGAAAATCTAAAATCCTCGAAAACCTACTAAGCGGGCGAGAGTTATACTTTTGAAACGCAAAAGAAGAGTGATGGCTATAGTGTGCGTGCGCTCGGAATAAAACGACGTGTGTGCCAAAACGAATTAACTCCTTTTATAACAAAATTAATGAATAAAAAAAAATACTTTGAGTAAACTTTGATATGATAATTCTCTATGTTTTAAAGTAAATTCCGTTGAATAACTCTTCAGCGCTACGCCATGATGTCAAAAAAAGTAAAAAAATAGATGTAACTTTGCATTTTTTTTGTATCGAGAAAAATTCATTGTATCGTGTATTCCTTTTATACGATACTAGACCAAAGAGTCCAAAAACATACCAAAATGTTAAATCCCTATTCCACATACTTAACAAGTTACACGAAATAGAAAAAACACATTTTTTTCAACATATCAACTTAACGTGGGCACCTACTGGGCCTAATATTAAAAAAAGATTCTAGAAATAAAGAGTTGTTGATGTAGACAACAAGATCGTAGGCAAGAAAATTTAGATAAAATAAACTACCAAACCAAAGTGTAGTGATAGGCAGGGTGCTTCGTCCTCAAATAAATACTAAATTAAGACACATAATTAATTAGTCTCTACGGTCGGAAATGTATCTGTAATTCCCTTGGTGTTACAACTGCAGAAGACCATTAGGATATTCATGCAACTCCTCCTAGTAATAATGAATGACTTCCATATACTCAAAGACACCAAATTCGGTTGCAAGTGAATTAATTATATTCCAAACATAGTCCAGTCGTCATTCTCATTTGTAGGCACTTTGTTGCAGGTAAAGTGTTTAATTATAACCAACGACTGTTTTCACAAAGTTTTGCCATTTAATGTGCTCACTGGAGCGTGGGTTATGGGTCTTTGATGTTTATCTAGGTTATACCTTGTTTATAGTTTCATTGCCGTTCCTATTCGCAGTTGTATGCTCATCTATCATTTGTTTATTTCATGTTATGTTCACTGTGGAAATAACAAGTTGCCATTATAGGATTTCATTGTATCAAACTCAAACTCAAACTCAAAGCATTTATTTCAATTAAACCATTTACAGGCACTTTTGAATTGTCAAGAAGTCAGTCAGTCAGAAAAAATGAAGCTAGTTGCCCATTCCAAAGCGTAGGTACCTATGGAGAAGAACGGGCAAGAAACTCCATGGACACTCTTTTAAATCAAAATAATGTGGTTACAAAGTCTTGGTTACATCATTCATGTTAAAAATTATACATGTGAGAACGATGCAGAACGTATCAGGAGTGTGTTTACAAACTACATTCTCATGCAACAACTATCAGCTATATAACCGAGTTCATACATAATATGTATGAAACAACAACGGACAGTCGTTTTTGAACTAGACGCTGACAGTTGGCGGCTGACTATAAGTTTGGCATGGAAATACTTTTGTTCCCTGCACAAACAAAACCCAATGACCCGTAGCCAAGAAGGACACAGGGAAGAATTTTTGCAACAAAGTTCTTAACGCGGCTAGCGAAGGAGTAAACTGGTTGAAATCGTAACGCAAAAGCATTATATGCACCCTTATGTTCTGTGAAAGAGACATAGTTTTTACGTTTTACACGGGTGCTGAAGCCAATAGTGAAGTCAAAATGAAAATTCAAGATGATGGCTGCAAACATTTTCAAATGTTTCTTTATTGGTGGCGTTTTCAGAGTTTTCGAGGGCGTTGAAGCCAGTGTAGCGGTCAAAATTAAAATCCAAAATTCTTTCTATTATATACGAGTGTTTGCGAGGGAGTATCGCGTAATAACTTTGTTCCTGACGGGGGTCCCCCGACCGCCCACGTTTTTTTCGTGACCAACTCTCTCTGGGTGATAATTTCTTTGATCGGTTATTTGGCTTCCGCATCGCGTTTTGGCGACTCTCTGCGACAGGTTTGTTGACCTTTTTATAAAAAAAAAAACACTACAAAATATACAATGGGCGGCAATATATTGTGTCTGCTATCGAACTAAATAGTGATTAGCAAATGTCATAAACTCATGCAGATGCAGCAGGGTCCTCCTGTCTGCAAATAACAACAAAGTAAAATTCTCTGTAACAATTTTTAGGAGAACCATCTTGAGCAGTTTGCGTTTATTTCGTGTCGCGCTAAAGTCTTGTATAAATGTACGAAAAATGGGAAAAAATGTGTAGGTACTTGATCTATGCTCGGAGATTATTTATTATTTTGTTTACTTTCTTAAATTACTTTTTCATCTTTTTGATGTTGGGATAGGGAGGAAGATATTGTTTGCGAAACTGGGTGAGATGAATTTGTATGGGTAAATATATGAGGACTTTGCTTTAAGTAAATAAATACATAAATTGTCGGATCGATGTAAGTTTTTATGGACTTGTTTTTTGGCGCGGGCTGAATACTTACTAAAATGTTTGTTGGGTTCCTAAGATTCATCGTCATCTGCCTAGCTTTTTCCCTATGTTGGGGTCGGCTTCCAGTCTAACCAGATGCAGGTGAGTTGAGTACCAGTATTTACATAGAGCAACTGCCTATCTGACCTCCACAACCCAGTTACGGGGTAGTAGGTACCCTTTGGTTAGACTGGCTTTCAGTCTTTCGAGCTTCTGACGACGCGTAACGACTGTTAAAGATCCACGAATGACAGCCGGGACCAACGACTTAAAGTGCTTTCCGAGGCACGGAGGGGTCTTCATGTTATGTAAAGATGGTCACCCATCCACGGACCAACCGCGGCAAGCATAGCTTAACCTGATCGATCGACCGGTGCGGCTGCTATTACTTAGCCACAAGCGCCCTCAGATTCCGATTACTAGTTCGTAAGATTGTTGAAAGATATATAAGTATATTCGACAACATTGTACTCTTGGTACTTAATGCTTAATAAGCAATAATACAATTGTTCCGACTTTTTAAAGATAATTTACAAAACTTTTTGATTAGGTGCAGCGATATTCATATTGCACGGATCAGTGGACTATAGAAGTATTTGTTCAACGGTCCTTGGATTTGTATAAAAATAGAAAAAGAACTTCCTCTATTATAGTGTCTCTTTTGCAACTGTACTCTTATGTTCTTGTGCAATTTATTACTTCAATCTGAGCATATTTTTATTTTAATAAGAAATATCTATAAGTAATCAATCTTGAAACCTTGCTGTTAATACATTAAACCGCTCCCCTAAGACCTACGACTGATTTACTAAAATTGTCATCACAATTTTCATCTCGCTGCAAAAAATTTTAAAATCACAACGCATATTTTAAAAAATTACTTTTTCTCCCTCGCATACCGTTGGGTGAAATAAGTTATATATAACTGGAAGGCCAACCACCCTCGCTCCAGCGCCCCAATCAAAATTCAAGACAGGATCCCGACTCAAAATAGCATTTCGGAACCTAATTCTCTTTTATTGCAAGCATAATACCAATTAACTTGCGCCCAAGGATATTTGTTCGTGAATTTGTACTTTGTAGGCTTATGACAGTTGTGATATAGGTAGATACCGTTGTATACAGGGTCAAATAAAGTAAGCTAGCGAAACTAAAAAAAAAAAAAAAAAGTAGAAATAAGCAGTACCTTAGTACTAAATTCTAATAGGTATGTCGTATCTGTATCCATTTTACTGTGTGTAGCTAAATAATAAAATAAATAAATACAACTTGTTCTGAAACATTTCGGATCCAATAAAACAAAAACTTACAACTGAAGGCACGTTTTGAGACTTTATGAGACCAAAGGTTAAAATATTAAAATTCATATTGAGATTGTAAAACATAAATATAATAATTGATTTAATAATAATATACAGAGAGAAAGAGAAACAAATTAAATATCTTGACTTAGCACACGAGGTTGTTGACATGTGGAATGTGAGCTCGGCTATCATTGTGCTGATTGTCGTATCGGCCAATGGCCTTATGGCCGAAAGCCTCGATCAACATCTGTCGAGGCTCTCGTTAGGCGGTTGGATCAAGGGCCTGATTCAGAAGGCAGTACTCCTTGATACGGCTCGTATTGTGAGGAGGTTCCTGTCTCTGGAGCCCTAACCACCAATAGCTTGGACCCTGCTCCCGAAACCGGCGGAATACTATTTTTTATATTTTTAAATATTTTTTATACTTATTTTTTATATTTTAAGAAATATTTAAAAATGTAAATTAATATGTACCTACATAAATAAATAAACGGAATATAATATCACATGATAGTCATCTTCGGCTAAGTAATAACAGCCGCACGGGTCGATCGATCAGGTTAAGCTATGCTTGCCGCGGTTGGTCCGTGAATGGGTGACCATCTTCATATACCAAGACCCCTCCGTGCCTCGGAAAGCACGTTAAGCCGTTGGTTCCGGCTGTCATTCGTGGATCTTTGACAGTCGTTACGGTCAAACATACGAAGTTTTAGACGAAAGTACATACATATGATTGTCTAAAAGCATCATATTAATCAGCTTGAAATCGACCGTTTTATAGGCCTACTAGAATCTACGAATAATATGTCTGTCCTCAGCTTAACTAACATAATACATACCTACGATTCACGTTCATCCGATTAAGAATCGATATTACCAACTAATAATAGATTCACAATCCTTCTCTTTTATTAAATAATGTCCTTCAGGAAGGGTACGTACCTGTAACATCACTGCCAGTAAGCACATTCTGCGGATCTTCAGCCACTTTATATTTAGAACTACCTTGCCTTGGAATAAGAGACCTTAAATCGATTACGTACAGTTCAGTTCCCATCGCAGATGAAATTGTTTTAAGAACAAATCGCTTTTGTAATCCTAAAATTAACTTTGTTTATATGAACGTAGAGTAGACTTTTGTTGAGTGGAATATGCTTGTCATCATCATCATCATCAGCCTATAATGTTCCCACTGCTGGGACACAGGCCTCCTCTCTGTGAGAGGGAGTGGGCCGTAATCCACCACGCAGGCCCAGTGCGGGTTGGTAGATGTCACATGTCTTTGAATTTTTGGTTCTAGGACATGAATATGCTTGTATTTGTTTCATATTGGCTTTGGTTTTTATGATGTGTTATTTTACAAAATATTTACAGCCACTTGTTTTACGGTTGAGTAATTAAGGGCTGGTGCTGACAGCAGCAACTTAAAAGCAATCTTATTATAACGAGAATAAAGATCACAGTGATTTTGACAGACTTATCAGTGGCAGCAACCCAACAGCAACCTTATTACAATGAGAATAAAGATCACCGTGATTTGGACAGTGATGCAAAATCAGAGGTAAAATAACAGTGAAAGGACTGTATATTTGAATTAAGAATTTGAGATAATTTTCAAGTTATGGAAGAATAAACTGAATCTCATACGTAAAAAAGTTCAAATTCCATTGCATCCAGAAACTTATTAGGACCTTTTTATTACAAACTAGCTTCTGCCCGCGACTTCGTCCGCGTGAAATTCATACTTTCCTCTAAAAATTGCGAAAATGTATGTAGGTAGGTATAATCTTTATCATTTATTTAGATAAATAAGTATTCGGGCCAATTTTTTAGTTTATAGATCAAAGGAATCAGATTTTTCAAATAAACTGTATCCCCGCTTTTCACCCCCACAGGGGTGGAATTTTGATAAATGTTCGTGATGTGTTCATAACTTGACTCAAAGACCTATACCCATTTTCGAGTTAATGGATGGAAGCAGTAATATCCACCCCTTAAACTTTATTACTTACCATTTCCCACCTTGGTAGGAGTCGATTTTTGAAAAACCCTAAAAGACATACTTGTTTTATTTTTTGTTTTAGTAGTACCGAGTTTCGAGTTAATCCGACAGCGGGTTAGTTTTAGTAGTACCGAGTTTCGAGTTAATCCGACAGCGGGCTTGTATTTTTCTAACCTATCAACTTTGTCACCCCCTAAATCCTCTGTAAGGGGTTTTTTTCAAACTAAAAGTGACAATCTTTATTATTTACTGACCCAAATATTGCCAAGTTTCATGTTTATCAAATAAATAAATAAGATCTTTCATATAAACTGTATCACCGCTTTTCACCCCGACAGGGGTGGAATTTCGTAAAATCGTTTGGGATGTGTTCATTACTTGACTCAAAGATTATTTGTACCAATTTTCGAGTTAATCAAACCACGCAGTAAAATCCTCCCATGTAAAATTAACTACCCCTTTTCACCCCGTTAAGGGTAGATTTTCGTAAAACCCTGATACACGTTATTCTTTACTTATGGTCTTAAGTATAAATACCGAGTTTCGAATAAATTGGATCACGCGTTAAAATTCTTCCATACAAATTTTGACGTCCCCAATCCCCGTTTAGGAGGTAGTTTAGAAAAACAAAAGTTGCCAAACTTCATAATTTACTTATATAAGTATTCGTGCCAAGTGTCATGTTTATTAACCAAATGAATAAGATTTTTCATATACACTGTATTCTCGCTTTTCACCCCCGTAGGGGTGGAATTTCGAAAAATTGTTTGAGATGTGTTCATTACTTGACTCAAAGATTATTTATACGAATTGTTGAGTTAATCAAGTCACACATTAAATTCCTTCCCTGTATAATTAACTACCCCTTTTCACCCCGTTAGGGGAAAGTTTTTGGGGAAACCCTGATACACGTCATTCTTTGTTTTTGATCTTAAGTATATATACTGAGTTTCGAGGTAATGGGACCACGCGTTAAATTTTTTCCATACAAATTTTGACGCCCCCAACCTCCCTCTAGGGGGTAGTTTATAAAAACAAAAATGCCAAACTCCATAATTTACTTAGATTAATATTCGTGCCAAGTTTCAAGTTTATTAACCAAGTGAATAAGATTTTTCATATAAACAGTATTCCCGCTTTTCACCCCCATAGGGGTAGAATTTCAAAAAATTGTTTGGGATGTGTTCATAACTTGACTCAAAGATTATTTATGCCAATTTTCGAGCTAATCAAGTCACGCAGTAAAATCCTCCCCTCTAAAATTAACTACCCCTTTTCACACAGTTAGGGGTAGATTTTCGAAAAACCCTGACACACGTTATTCTTTATTTTTAGTCCTTAGTATAAATACTGAGTTTCGAGTTACTCGGATAGCGCGTTAAAATACTTCCATACCAATTTTGACACCCCCGTTACCTCTTTAGGGGGTACTTTAGAAAAACGAAAAATGCCAAACTTCGTTTTTTACTTCGATAGGTATTCGTGCAAAGTTTCAAGGTTATTAACTCAAGGAATAAGATTTTTCATACAAACAAAATCCCCCCTTTTCACCCCTTTAAAGGTTGAATTTCCAAAAACCTCTTCTTACTGGATACCTACTCTTTACAAAGAACACACCCTTCAAAATTCATGTCCCTAGGACCAGCGGTTTAGGCTGTCCGTTGATATCTCAGTCAGGTCGTTCATACCCCTTTGGGGGTGAAATTATCAAAAACGCTGAGACACGTATAAATTAATTTTCAATCGTCAGCCTAAACACAAAATTTGAAGATCCTAACTTTTAATCTGACGGACTTTCATACACAACTTCATCCCCCTTTTTAGCCCTTTGGGGGTAGAATTATCAAAAACGCTGAGACACGTATAAATTTATTTTCAATAATCAGCCTAAAAACAGAATTTGAAGATCCTAACTTTAAAACTGAGGGACTTTCATACAAACTTTCATCCCCTATTTGACTACCTTAGGGGTTGAATTTCGAAAAATCCTTTCTTATTCCTTGTCCACATTATAAAGGGAACGACTGTGTAAAATTTCAGCTTTCTAGGTCTAAGGGTTTGGGCTGGGCGTTGATGAGTCAGTCAGTCAGTCAGTCAGTCAGTCAGGCCTTTTGTTTTTATTTATATAGATTTTCACTCAAAAATCATCTTAGAATACATTTCGCTAAAGTAGATAATTGATTAAGTGGCGATGGAATGTAAATTATCTGAGATTACGAACACTGCTATAGATTATATACCTAAGAGACAGAGATGGCGTCCGAGCAGAACGTTTTCTAAAGCTCATGTGACATAAATTTAAGGTCGACTGTAGTATGTACGGTAGGTTAGGTATATAATTATGGCCTACGGTTCGATGTGCGTTCCGGGTCAACGTGTTTTGAGGAAATGATTAATGGCTGTTAAAGTTCCCACGGTACGATAAACCCGTGTACTGAGATTATAATAAGTATTCAACATTTAATTTAGTACAGGGTCGATCGACGCGTAAACTGTAACCATGAATTCAGAACATGATTCTAGATCGATTCCAGATAGAGTACAGTTTTCGTGGGTTGTAAAAAAAATTCTGCTGTTTCATGGAAGAGCGCAATACCTGCGCGGTAAAAATGTGCTGAAGAGATTTAATTTTTGATTTTTTTTTTAACTAGCCTGCGCTGTCCCACTCCTGGGCAAAAGCCTCCCTCCATTCCTTCCATTTTTCGCGAGCCCGCGCGTCCTCCCTACAGTTTTGACGGAACCTATTCAGCTCGTCCTGCCATCTCCTACGTGGTCTGCCGCGACCCCGCCTCACTGTCTCAGGGCACCAATTCTGCGCTATTTGGGCCCACAGTTTGTCCGGCATGCAGCTGACATGTCCTGCCCAGTCCCATTTAAGTTGAGCAGCCTTTTGAGCCACGTCAACTATCTTTGTTTTGGAGCGCAGTATTGTGTTTCGAACACGATCTGTTAATTTAACGCCTAGTATACTGACGAAAACTTTTCAACGTAGGGTTTAGAATCATGTACTGAATCCATGGTATATATAGTGCCATCCACGAAGACGCGCCCCACTCTTCTTACTAATCGCTAGTGGTTATCGCTAGTTAATTCCGCTAGTGTTTTAGTTTTTTGGCACACAATAATTACACACTAATAAGTAATTAATGTGTATCGAAAAAACTAAAACACTAGCGGAATGTTTCACACTTGTACTGTAAGCGATTAGGAGGACGATTGGGGCGCGTCTTTGTGGATGGCACTGTCTGTAGCATGTTCCACCTCGATGTCCTTGCCTCCCCTAACTTATAGTGTAAGTTACTTCTAGGCAAGCCAGCCTGCTTTATCATAAACCGCATTATCGCTTTCCCATCTAGACAAACTATGGTCAAAAACCTCATCTGCCTAACCTTTTCCCAACTATGTTGGGGTCGGCTTCCAGTCTAATCGGATGCAGCTGAGTACCAGTATTTAACATGAAGCGACTGCCTATCTGACCTCCACAACCCAGTTACTGGCTAATACGAAAACCCTTGGTATGATTGGTTGTCAGACTTTCTGGCTTCCGTAACGACTGTCAAAGATCCACGAATGACAGCCGAGACCAACGGCTTAACGTGCTTTCCGAGGGACGGAGGGGTCTTCGTATGTAAAGATGGTCACCCATCCACGGACCACCCGCGGCAAGCGTAGCTTAACCTGATCGACCGACCCGTGCGGCTGTTATTACTTAGCCACAAGCTCCTCTCAATAGTCAAACAACTGTCCTATATAAAAGCTTCTGTGACTCATTAACCGGTTGAATGCCGTAATTACAGACACAATTAAAAAGCCATCGTGTCTCGCGTGGATCTACGTTCCGGCATACGAAAGGTTAATTCACTAACAACAAACAGAATATTTCCCGAACAGCAAAAATGATTCAAGAATCTTTATTTCGAGACTCTAATACCTTATTACGAAATCTGTTTGAGTTAAGCATTCGTGTCACTTGATGCCGAGCACTCAACACAACAGCTACTGAGCAAAGTATTGTCATAAATCACGACAAACAACCCACGAATATGATATCTTTGTGTAGTTAATTACCTATTCTTGTATGTGTGTCTACTTAGTGAGGTACTGTAACCCCGCGTTTTCACCAAGGTACAAAACATGTATACTACATGTTGTCTACTGTTTTCGTTTATCGTTAAACTTGAAAGAAGTTGTAATCATTTGTTGTATACAAAACTTGCGGAAAACTTGTTATCAAACCGTGTCTGAAACATTGACGACACATGTTTTATTCACGACATGTTTTTCACAAGTATTTTACAAGACCCTATTGCGGGCCCTATCACATGAAGTTACTTTGCTCAAAGTTTCATCTAAAAATAAACTTGGCAATTGATACTTAGATACCTGTTTACTGTATAGTAGGTACTGATTTACCACACAAATGGCGATGTCCGGTCAAGCGGCGCGCGTCGCCCATTGGCGACGAAACAATAGAAAATCAATTGGGTCTCATTAGCGGAGCTTGACAGATTAATTACATCAGGCGTACCTTGGCCACTCAGCCCCACTTCCAGTCATGTATTGTGCAGGTAGGTAATCGTTCCGACAGTAAGTTACAGAGGCTTTTTTTCCGTAGCCTTTTTTGTGTCCCATTGCTGGGCAGAAGCCTCCCCTTTTTTCTTCCATACCTCATTATTTTGTGCCATCTCTGGCCATGTTGGCTCCGCAAACATTATTAGATCGTCATACCACCTTCTCCACGGTCTACCTCACCGGCGATGTTCTCCCACAGCCGTCCAGTGAGTGACGATCTTTGCCCAGCTCTCCTTGTGCATTGGTGCAACGTGGCCAGCCCACTCTTGCTTCAGTCTGACTGTTTGTTCTCCGACATCCGCTACTTGTGTTATGGAGCGCAGGGTGGTGTTCGTGACCTGTTCGCTTGTTACAGAGGTTAGAACAAACAAAGTCTATATGAGTCATTCTTGAGGGTATCACGTGGATCACGTCCAATAGCGATAATTATAATCAATTACGGGTAAAATCCTCTATTTTATTTGACTGTTATCAGGAACCTTCATCCGTATTGTTTCAATTAGTTCACCCAATTGGATAATTACCATTAATGTTATCATAATAGACGTGATACATGACAGAATACCAATTATGTTATTTGTTCAATCGATAATATTTTTTTGGGAAACGAAATAAGGCACTTGATTGAATTAATTGATGTAATTTATGTCCGATTCGATTCTAACAATGATAGAGTAATAAAATAGATCGTAATTATAGATTTAAACAGTGAAAGTTTGTTTTAGTTTGAAACAATAAACTACAGGTACAATGTTGAATATAATTTATGGGATTGGAACTAAATCTGAACGTTCTACAAACGAAATTGGTTAGAACATTTTCGAGGGTAATTCCCCCGGGAATTTGGAATATTGACTGTTACTCGGGGTGAAGGTATTGGGACAAGTTTAACAGGTAAATAATTTATATATTGGCCACAATTAAAAATTAAAACATTGCTGTACCACGGGCAGATTTTTTTTTTAAATTTCAAATTGACTTGCTCTTGACTCTAGCTTAGGTCAAAGGTGACGGAGACAAAGTCGACGATGGAGCGAGCTTTCCCTTATTGGTATTGAAGGGGTATCGTATTACCCAGTGAGTGGGTTGTGGAAATACTGGTATTCAGCTGCATCTGGTTAGGCTTCACACCGACCCCAAGACAGTTTGGAAAGGCTAGGTAGGTGATTGAGCCGGTAGACCACCTGATGGTAAGTGGCCGCGACCGCTTCAGAATATCTGCAATATTAAATGCGACAACAGATAAGTTGCGATCACAGAGATAAAGGTGAAATTCAATAGGGTCACTTAACCGCTTTAGAAAAGGTGACCTACAAATTGCAAAAAAACCTAAGAAAATTTAAATTTCGCGGTCTACCACTGCTTACCCAAGCTTTAAAATAAACATCTTGTTTACAACAAACGTCTAATCTTAAATCTGAATACACAAATCTCATAGCATTAACCCGCTCTCGCCGCAGCAGTCCGTTTCAACGCTCTCTAGGTAATGACAAGATGGCTCCGATTACGAGTTACCGCATATATTATTTCGAGGGTTGAGTCGACGGCCAGATGTACCTACAAAATATCTTCATTTCAACGACGCGCGCGTTTTGAGTAATTTATTACGATGTAGCCACTCACCAGATTAAAATGTATTAAAACGACTAATTTTATTACTAGCTAACTACACGACGAGTGCTCTGGAATATCTTAATTATTACCTACATGTTATTATTAAAACTTTGTTTCTAATTAAGTGATTATGTAAATCTTTGAGAAATCTATACATATAAAATTCAAAGTCCTGACTGACTGACTGATATATCAACGCACAGCCTAAATCGCTGATCCTAGAGACATGAAATTTGGAGGGTGTGTTCTTAGTGAAGAGTAGGTATCCACTAAGAAAGGGTTTTTCGGAATTCCACCCCTAAGAGGGTGAATGGGGGGAGGGTGAAATTTCATGCGGACGAAGTCGCGGGCAGAAGCTAGTAAACTATATTTTGAACCGTTAATATCTTCATTTTAATATCAGATCGTAACACGACCATTATTATAATGGAGATTGGATTGAGGATTTTAGGTTGTGTAGCTGTCATTTGTTTTAACGTTAAAAACTTGTTCTGTTGATGAGGACTTCACATTTTTTTCTCTAGGGACTGTCTCATCATCATCTTCATCAATTCTACTGAAAGACGTCCACTGCTGGACATACACCTCCGTAAAGCATCGCCACTTCGACCGGTTCTGTGCTTCTGGGATCCAGCGGGTTCCTGCGGCCTTCACAAGGTCATCGGTCCATCTTGTGCTGCGAGCAATGTGCCCTGTCCACTGCCACTAAAGTTTGGCAATTCTTCGGGCTATATCGGTTACCTGGAAATCTTGAACTAAAAAAATCCAATGACGAAAATACTGAAGCCAAAAACCAAGTAACTATTCGAAATAACCCCCTTTTTTTAAAAAGTATATTTTGACAGTTAGAAAAAAAATTGTCTGCTTGGTTGCTAATGGGAATTTCAATAGCGAACATATTACCAAACCTGAGAATTCAGAAGTCAGATCGCAATGCAGGCAGTTTATCATATCGCAATCTTCTTTATAACACGTTTTTCAGCTCTCAAAGGAATCGACAGTTGTCACTGTGTTAAAATATTGGAATATCGATAAGCATGAAAGAGGAAACGAATGGGAATGCTTCATGTATGCATTTTAACGTCGGAATAACTGAACATATTTTTCCATTGATTATTGCGAAATTTTCTCTCAACATAATAATCAATTGCTGTGATATTTTTGGAGTTGGTGTGAAATCCATGGGTATATCCATACTAATATAATATTATAAATTCGAAAATAACTCTGTCTGTCTGCCTTTTCACGCCTAAACCGCTGAACCGATTTAGATAAAATTTAGTACAGGGATAGTTTGAGTCCCGGGAAAGGACATAGGATACTTTTTATCCCGATATTCCCACGGGATTGAGACTTATGCGGGTGAAACCGCGAGGCGCAGCTAGTAAATCATATAGACAATAATTTACTGTATAATGTTTACATAATTTAAAAGTTAACCGTCTTAAAATAATGTTATATAATATGTACAAATATATAAAAAGGGAGGGGAAATAATTATAGCGCATCAAATAATTCTAAAGCATATTCTATCTAGGTATATATTATATAGATCTATTAAATCGTCAACCTATTCTTCTTCTTAGCTTGTCGATGGCAATTCAAATAGAGTCAACCCAGAATTTGGCCACGAGTTTTGGCACCTTCAGTACGTAGCGATCATCATTTCCTGTTACGTGCAGGCAACAGGACACGCTGGACACGATATTAAGTGTCCCATTGTTTGGGGAACAGAACCACATTAACAATCCAGGGCTAAGTCATCTGTGAATTTCCACCTGAGCAGGTGTACCTATTTAATCCGAGATATATAAAAACCGGTCAAGTGCGAGTCGGACTAGCGCACCGAGGGTTCCGTACAAATTTGTAGGTATGTAAATAGTTTATCACGGGATTTTTTTTTAAATGTGACTACAAATTCACGGTTTTCAGATTTTTTCCTTTACTTGTGCTACATGACCTTACTTCTTGCGAAATTTCATGATTCTAGGTCAACGGGAAGTAGGTACGCTATATATTTTGATAACCTTGAGAGTGTCGAAATATACGCTTTTTGCGGCATAAACGGCCGTATCTTTTTTTTTCGTTAACTTAGAAGTTTGATTTTTCACAGCTTCAAGGGAATGTAGACCTGAGTATATATGGTTTTAATTGCAACTCGATAGCTCCACGCATTCCCGAGATAAAGGGTCTTGACAGCAGTGGCGAAGGGTGAATTTATGACAGAGGTAAGCTGGAGCAAAAAAATATGCCAAAAAAAATTTCAATTATGAATAAATTGACGTATGGTTGTTCTGAATTTTCGAAGGGAAGCCTGTGGGAATCAAGTCGTATGGTACCTTCGCCACTGCTTGACAGACAGATAAACAGACGGACAACAAAGTGATCCTATAAGGGTTCGGTTTTTTCCTTTTGTGGTACGGAACCCTAAAAACGCAACTCAAACTGATGGCAAAAGCAATTGAAGT
Organism: Amphipoea oculea; assembly: GCA_945859645.1. Taxonomy (NCBI): domain Eukaryota; kingdom Metazoa; phylum Arthropoda; class Insecta; order Lepidoptera; family Noctuidae; genus Amphipoea; species Amphipoea oculea. The sequence continues at coordinate 14,110,432 of OX243876.1, forward strand.
CTATTAAAAAAATAGAGATCTCTAACGAGGCGATATAGCAGAAAAAACACTTATTCTTTAGTAGCACTATGTTTTAGCTTAAGGACTAGTTTTGCGTAGTTTTTGACGTAACTGTGTGAGCATTTTCCATCTAGCAGGCTGCAAAAGCCTTACTAAAGTGATACCCATAACTTTCATGAATTTATTCATCAAGGTATTAGGTATCTCTTATATCCCAGTCTAAACATAATCCTAAGATATAAAGCCTAACGGATATATTCGAAATTGGTACACAGCGCTAGCTTAAACGGCCGTATTTCAACGTACGTAGGTACACAGTATAGTGTAAACAGTAGCGAAACTTTGTAGACACAGCCGATTCGTCGTATTTGCTCCGACGTACGACGTATGTCACTGATAAAGTATTGAGGAACAGTATATTCGGTAGTATTCTGGCTGTACTTTAGCTGCAACCGATTCCTAGGCTTTAAACCTACTTATATGCTTTTACGGTATTGTTACCAACACGTCAAAACGGGTCATTATGGTGAATTCGTTGACTGTCCGTCTGTGTTTTTATTTATTCTGATAAGTTGCGCCCCGCGGTTGTACCCGCGTAAATATCGACCCCGTGGGAATATCGGGATAAAAAGTAGTCTATACTCGTATGTTAATCCAGGGTGTCAGCTACCTTCATACAGAATTTTATCAAAATTAGTCCAGCCGTTTAAGCGTGATGAAGTAACAAACATATAAACACACACTCACGAGTCACGAACTTTCGCCTTTATAATATTAGTGTGATGATTAAAATGATGATGCTTAGGTGTTTTGTTTTTATAAAACTAACTCACACTCAATTAAAGTTTGCCATAAAACGTCATGTTTGTTTAGCGAAATAACGTTCCGGTAAGTAGGTGGCAAGTATTTAAACCGACAGTTTTTTCGCAATTATACTACTGTTTCCTGTCCACTATGGTATTTAGCTCGGCGGTTATCACGTGAGTACCTCTTGATAAATGAACCGAAGGCTGCAAGCTACCATATCTTTCTGGTTAATAAACTCTTGCCCTAATTCGAAGCCTTTCTCTCAGAGGAGCCGCGCTATTTAGAGAACCAATCTCGTTGATAAGGCTGTTATCTCGCTATCTCTCGCATATTATGATGAAGTTTGCATGTTTGGGTGCATGTTTATCATACGAGCTTGCTGATAAATCCGGATAAAACAATGTCTTTTCGTCTTAAGAAAGCTTTTGAATGATTTCTAAGTTACTATAATAGAGGAATTTTTAAAAAATCTTCCAAGCAGGCGCCAACGATATACTTTATTCAGTAACTACCTTCTGTCCGCGATTTCGTCCGCGTCCAGTTTAACCCCCCGACCCACCGCGGCGCATCGCATCGCCTGCCCACGCGATTTTTTATATTTGCTCGGGTCCTTAAATAACCTATATCCTTCTTCAAGGATTGGACTATCAAATGCAAAAAGAAATTTCCAAATCAGACTGATAGTTCCAGAACAGACAAACAAACTCGTCAGCTTTATTTTTAGTATAAATGTTAATTTTTTACTTAGAATATTCTTTTTGTGTGTTGTTGAAACCATAAATGTGTGTTTTCGGAAAAATAAAAAACTGAAAAAAAAAGCACTTAGTAGAATGTAAGACGCCAGCACATCAAGCTACTACAATTATATGTCAAATTTCTTTATTAGATTTTCAACTTTATTTCTAATGCATAAGGTTTAAAGTTGATTGGGAAAATTTGACAGTTTCGGGTAGCTTGCTGTGCTGGCGTCTGCACAGAATATGTCACTTTATTTTAGTAACCAACTTTACTAATGACTAAAAACAGAAATTAGTTTAAAATGCTTGTAGTGCTGAAAATCTAAAATAGTTTTTAGTTCTTCAGCTCCGAAAGTGGAAAGCATAAAAGTGTTTAGAATGAATTTAGATTTTCAATATCCGGGTGGGTTTATTTAAATTAAGCGTTGTGGTTTACTAACTTAAAAGGTAGGTGTTTAGAGTTAATTAGCTTTGACCGGATTGGTTTTCTATGTTAAGCTAGAATTAAATTAGTATTTAGACGTGATTATACTAAGTTCAATTTAAACGTTTTAGTTTGGAAGTAAAATTTAAGCTACATAAATAATGTCATTGTTGTTGTGTATGTTTCGAGGGTAAAGGACTTGGCTGGAATATCTTTTCATGAAGAAACTGTTTCAATATTGTCCTCTTGGACTAATTAGGGTCTGTAGACGTATGCACTACTAGCAGCGCCCCCCGGTTTCATCCGCATAAGTTTAGATCCCGTGGGATAATCGGGATAAAAACTATCCTATGTCCTTTCCCGGGATTCAAACTATCTCTGTACACAATTTCATCCAAATCGGTTCAGCAGTTTAAGCATGAAGAGGTAACAGACAGACTGACAGACATACTTTCGCATTTATAATATTAGTATGGATTTCCGTAAGTTTTCAATAGTTAGTTTATTTTTTACTGCATTTATTTTTAATCAGTGGTAAATGGAGCTCGAGGCTAAATAACAACAGCAGCACGGGTCGAACGAAGGTTAAGCAACGCTTGCCGAGGTCGGTTCGTGGATGGGTGACCATCCTTTACATATCGACGTTACCCCTCCGTGCTTCGGAAAGCACTTTAAGCCGTTGGTCCCGGCTGTCATTCGTAGATATTTGACAGCCGTTTCGGGTAGTAAGTCTGACAACCAGTCTTACCGAGGATTATCGTGTTACCCAATAACTGGGTCGAGGAGGTCAGATAGGCAGTCGCTCTCTGTAAAATACTGGTATTCAGCTGAATCCGGTTGAATGAACAGTTCTCCTAACATAGTTGTTTATACACGGTGTAAAGGATGCGCGTTGTCCTTTACACCGCGTATAATTTTAAATTTTAGATGTCTACTAAATACGAAAATAGTCAAGTTACGATAAATTATCCCGGAATTTTTGCTCAAGCTACTAACGCGCATAATATATCTGAGGGGCAATTCTCCTAACTTTAAGAACGTTCACAGTCTGATCTCAGTCTCAATCACACTAATATTATAAAGGAGAAAGTTTGTGAGTGTGTGTGTGTGTGTTTATTTGTTTGTTACTTCGTCACGCTCAAACTGCTGGACCAATTTTGATAAAATTTTGTATGGAGGTAGCTGACACCCTGGAATAACATATGGGCTACTTTTTATCCCGATATTCCCACGGGATCGACATTTACGCGGGTGAAACCGCGGGGCGCAGCTAGTCTATCATAAATACCTCTAATTTCCCTACATTTTGATATTTTGTTTGTCGCCGAGATGAGACTGCGACTAGATTTTGAAAATTTTAAATTACGAGAATTGGCCTTCAGTTTACCTGCTAGTCTGTTACAACGCGTTTACAAGACTTGGTCTCTGTCACACACCCACTCATGCACACACTCCGTTTACGGAATACGAATTGCGCTCCAAATACTTTTTTTATTTTTCCTTTCAAGTTTAAAAAAGTTTCGTTGTTGGCACAATAATAAAGCTGACGGCTGTTTTGAAATGTACGGGATTACGACTCGAGCGCGGCCATTTTAAAGTGTTCCGCTGTGAAATATTATGGTTTTTATACATTTTTTATTTGGTGGCAACCTTTATGCTTAAATAAAAGGAACGGAATGATCATTGCACGGTTGAAAGGAAACAGACTTTGTTAATCTTTTATGGAGCAATCAGTGGAATGAGAATTTCTGAGCAGTGTTTTGGTTATTTATACTAGTGCACAGCGCTGGCTTTGTTTGGCGATGAAATATAAAGCGATTTCTAACTTCTACTTTTCTCAAGAAATGATGTGATGAAGATCAATCAGTTATGGTGAAAATTACATGAAAATCGATCAAGTATATCCAAAGCAGGATATAAAAAACCGGCCAAGAGCGTGTCGAGCCACGCTTAGTGTAGGGTTCCGTAGTTTCCCGTCCGTCACAATAAGTGTTCCCACGTACAATTCGATAATACCCGACCCAATGTAATAAGTACCTACAGCGCCATCTCTCGGGGAATTGGGTTACTAATTAATACACAGACGTGCCAGAAGTTTTCGGTGGTAATTTTGGATTGCGAGAACCGATTTTAATAATTTTTTTTTGTTTGAAAAAAGGTACGTTCAGGATAATAAAATATGTAAACGAAGTTAAAAAAAAATGCATGCATATACGATTATACTACGAACTTAGTCCAGAAATGATTTTGTACAACTTTTTGTCTTTTTTGTACAAAAACTGTTATTTCTATCAAGTTCAAAATAATTTTCCTAGAAAGTCCTTATAAAGTTCTACTTTTCAGACTTTTTTCATATTTTCTAAACTTATGGTTCAAAAGTTAGAGGGGGGGGGGGGACACACATTGTTTTTTACTTTTGGAGCGATTATTTCCGAAATTATTTACATTATCAAAAAATGATTCTAGTAAACCCCTATTCATTTTTAAATACCTTTCCAACAATATATCACACGTTAGGGTTGAAATAAAAAAAAAAATCACTTCTCACTTTACGTATAGGGGGGCTACCCTAATAAAAAAAATGTTTCCAATTTTTATTTTACCACTTTGTCGGCGTGATTGATATACATATTGGTACCAAATTTCAGCTTTCTAGTGCTAACGGTCACAGAGATTAAGCGAGGACGGACAGACGGACGGACGGACGGACGGACAGACAGACATGGCGAAACTATAAGGGTTCCTAGTTGACTACGGAACCCTAAAAACGAAAGTCGTAATGTGATTTCTTCTTTTTGTGCTATTTAGAGATAGCTGAGAACCGAACGAAGTGAAAGAACATCCATACTAATACTAAATTATTATAAATTCGAAAGTAACTCTGTCTGTCTGTCTGTATGTTATCTTTTCACGCCTAAACCGCTGAACCGATTTAGATGAAATTTTGTATAGAAATAGTTTGAGTCTCGGGAAAGGACATATGATACTTTTTATCCCGATATTCTAACGAGATCGAGACTTATGCGAGTGAAACCGCGTGGCGCAGCTAGTCGCGCATAAAGCCACGAAGGTCTTTCATGGACACGACCTTCAGTAATGAATTACGCGACCAAGGAGAGAGAGAAATAGAGGGAGAGAAAAGAACATAAATTACACACAAGCACATATTTATTCCTTAATTTTTCTTAATTGCACATACCACTGTTTGTCTCTGCATCACCCAAAGGTTGACTGGTAGATAATGCCTATGGCATTAAGTCCGCTTATATACATTTTGTGCTTAAATAAATAAAAAATAAACATAACTAATCGATTAGTCCTTTTGTTTTTTTTCCTATTGATTATTACTATTGTTGTCTGAAACATTATTTTTTATTTTATTAAAATTGTATTTTGTGTTTAACGAAGTGTGTCCAAATAAATTTTTTTCTTTCTTTCTCTTTTTTTCTTTGTTCTGCAAACTTAGTTATCAATCATTCGTATTTCAAACCCTTTCCAAAGGTCAACAATTTTCATTTTGTCTGAAAATGTATATCAAGTAAGCAAGTTAAAATCCTATTCATTGACGCACATAAAACTGATTACACGAACTAACTCATTAAAACTAATGCTCGAATAAAAGTTCAGTGGTTTCACGCATTTTAAAATAGAAAACTCGCTTTGGAACCGCACCTCCGGTAATCAAGCAAGATTTGACCTAGCAAAAGTGAGTTTTAATCAGTCGGAATAGAGTCGTGTTTACGATTTCTGCGTGTCAATAACACTGGTTGGTCTGTGACGAAACGAGGGCATCTTCCGAGCTGTCACGATGACCCGCCGTCCTTGTTTAATAATACTTTCAAGCCTTGCTATTGTGCTACGACAAATTCTGTTGTAATAATGTGTCTACGGCGTAGCGTGCTACGGTGCTACGTAAGTGCTACGTAGGAAGCTTTGATGTTATTTATAAGTAGTCTTAATTGGTGTCTCAGTTTTGCCTTGAGTTTAATTACTGCGGCTATTTTAGTATGTGCTTAGTAATGTTTATTGGAATGTACAGCATTATACAATGCTTTCTCTCCAAATTCGAGCGAACATTCTGGAATTGCGACCCATCGTCATAGTAAGCGAGGCAAAAGTAGTATGTAGGGATTGGAACAGGTGGCGTTCTGTAGTGTCTGCCTACACCCATGGGAGAAAGGCGTGAGTTTATGTGTGTGTAGATTTTTTTTAATAGGTGTTTAAAAAAAAAGTTGTACCTAATTATGTATTACTTCAGGTAATCTGCATTCGCTATTTATTTGCCAAAAATGTAAACAAATATGAGTTCATGGAAATATTAATTTAAATACTACACAATAAAGTTCAGTTTACGCTACATCTTCAAACATTTTTATTAGTTTTTCAATAGTGCTAGTCACTCTGAAATCAACTTAATTACATTTAAAATAAAGTTGATATTTGTTTAACTTGAAATAATATTAATTTGAAACATAAGTTTGATTAGACGATATCTACCCATATTCAAGCAAAGAAATTATTTGATTTTATAATCATTGGCAACGGGGTTCGTCCACCCACCTGGCTATTGGTCTGCCATCGCTTCTTCTACCGTTTCTCGGCAACTATTCCGTTAGGGCTTTGCTACACCTACTGGGTATTACGACTAGTTCAACTTATATGCTTCCATTATACTCTTGATCGACGGGCCTGCGGACGTTGAGTAATGGGTAACTCGCCGTCCGATCAGGACCAGGCCCGTACCGGACGGCGACACACGCCTCAATGAGATGTCAGCAAAAAATAAGGGGCCTGCCAGGGCCGAAGCCTGCCGGGGGTGCGAGATTGTCCGAAAGGCTTACCGCTACCCCGGAACATAAAGGGCTAAGAAAGGAGCACATCGGGTTTTAGTCAGTAAGAGTCTGACACTCCCTTCCACTCCACCCAGAGCCGGAGGGATCATTTGATGATTTCCCATCCATAAAAATAAAATACTCTTGATCGAAGAGTACACTAATTGTTTGTTCATACAATGTATGCATAGGTTAGTCACGTTGCTCTGTTTTCGCAGATAATATACATATTTTTATATACATACTAGCTGCGCCCCGCGGTTTCACCAGCGTAAATGTCGATCCCGTAGGAATATCAGGATAAAAAGTAGTCTATATGTTAATACAGGGTGTCAGCTATCTCCATACAAAATTTTATCAAAATTGGTCCAGCCTTTTGAGCGTGAAGAAGTAACACACAAACTTTCGCCTTTTAGTGTGATATATATGTAATGTTTACTTAACTAACCTGCATAGTTAGATGTTTGTATAATATACCAGATAACGCGTTAACTGCACAAGTTTACGTTGAAACAACGAGTTAGGTAACTGATCTTTGTATAGATATGTAATTAGTAACCCAGATTGTTCTGTAATTCAAACAGATGTGGCTTTGTCCCCTTGTTCATAAGCGTAGATGAATGTCACTCAATCATTGATTTGGCATTAAAAAAAAAATTAACGTAGAATTTGCAAAGTGTTAACGAGGATACCAATGGGTTCGTTCCGCCCGAAACTTAATATTTTTTCCTAATTATTATAATTTATTCGAGGTGGCCAAGTGGTAACGGCCGCGACTTGCGAGTTGTAGGTCGTAGGTTCGAATCCAGACAGGCGCTTTACTTTGTGTAAATTATTTCATCACCACTGCTCTCAAAACGGTGAAGGAAAACATCGTGAGGAAACCGGCATGTCCCAGTACCAAAAATTCGAAGACATGTGACATCTGCCAACCCGCACTGGGCCCGCGTGGTGGATTACGGCGTTTATTGTCGTTGGATCCCACTTTTGAATCCCATTTTTAGGGTTCCGTAGCCAAATGGCAAAAACGGAACCCTTATGGATTCGTCATGTCTGTCTGTCTGTCCGTTTGTCCGTATGTCACAGCCACTTTTTTCCGAAACTATAAGAACTATACTGTTGAAACTTGGTAAGTAGATGTATTCTGTAAACCGCAGTAGGATTTTCACACAAAAATAGAAAAAAAAACAAAAAATTTTGGGGTTCCCCATACTTACAACTGAAACTCCAAAAATTTTTTTTCATCAAACCTGTACGTGTGGGGTATCTATGGATAGGTCTTCAAAAATGATATTGAGGTTTCTAATATTTTTTTTTTTCTGAACTGAATAGTTTGCGCGAGAGACACTTCCAAAGTGGTAAAATGTGTGTCCCCCCCCTCTAACTTCTAAAATAAGAGAATGATAAAATTAAAAAAATATATATAATGTACATTACCATGTAAACTTCCACCGAAACCACCGAAAATTGGTTTGAACGAGATCTAGTAAGTAGTTTTTTTTTAATACGTCATAAATCGAAAACCGCAATTTACCTTTCACAAAGTTACAACGAACTACGAGTACAAGAACTTTTATGATATGTTACTTGCTGCTACGGAACCCTTCATGGGCGAGTCCGACTCGCACTTGCCCGGTTTTTAGGTATTAACGATGGATCCCGTTTGCTATTTCCGTTGAATCCCATATTATAACAACATGTGTACATTTCAGAAGAAAAGTGATTTACCTTTATCAAACAATAAAAATAGATTATTTTTAGTGGGGTACCCGGAACCGAACTAGTTAGATTAGGATAATTATTAAAAAAAAAACAATGTTAGGTTAGGTTAGGTTAAAACTGTGACCCCTACGCACGAGCCGAGCGAGCGAAGCGAGCGGTGCCGCGGCAGCGGCCGGCGAGTGCCAGAAACGACTAGATTATATAGAAAATGAGTTGTTTGTGAAATAAATAGTATACGAAACGTTGGTTGTAAACTAATTTGTCAATGGAGTTTTGGTGAAACATTAGGGAACCCCTCATTTTATTATAAACAATTTTGTTGTTGAAAGTACCCGCATTCAGATTTTTTTAAGCATTCGGGATCCAACGGAAATACTTTTCGGGATTCAACGACAATAAAACGTAATTATCTTGCATTTTTTAAATTCGGGATCCAACGGAAATACATAATAATGTTTTGCGGGATCAAACGCCAAAAATATTAAAATGGGATTCAAAAACGGGATCCAACGGAAATAAATCGATTACGGCCCACTCCCTCTCACTGAGAGGAGGCCTGTGTCCCAGCAGTGGGAACATTATAGGCTGATTATGTATTCGAGAGGTTTATGCCCACGCTGAACAAGCGGGTTGGTGACCGCAGAGCCAATCTTTTTCCAACGATGACGCTAGTGCCCGTCATCGCCCTTGTACTACCGTAGGTACAAGGGCGATGACGGGCACCAGCGTCACCATCCACATCTCCATCTAGATGGACCGACGACCTTAAGAAGGTGGCTGGGACAGACTGGATGCGGAAGGTGGAGGACAGAGTGTTGTGACGCATCCTGGAAGAGGCCTATGTCCAGCAGTGGACTGCGATAGGCTTAGTTGATCGGTTATAATTTATCGTTGTGTCAACTTTATTATGAACAGTCTCCCACTGGCAAAATATTGATGCTCTTTTATTGCACTATCTATAAAAGAACAGCCCGTTTTTGTTCACTAAAACTCGATCATAATATTGTTCTATCTAGAAATTGACACGTGTATTTGAGTCACCATATGGGTACACGACCATTTCCGTACACATGTATATCTTTGTATTTTACGACCAAGCAATGGGCGGACGCATTTATTGCAAAACGCTATAACTTTGTATGTTACGCGATATGACGAGGCGCGGTTCTACTGTAAGCGAGTGGTTTCAGGAATTATTTTGTCGAGCGCTCGGTGGATGAAATAATTGACACAAAGTAATGCGCCTGTCTGGGTTCGAACCTACGACCTACATTTCGTAAGTCGCGACCGTTACCACTTGGCCACCACTGCTCTGCTACTGTGTCGTATCAGTTCGCAAATTGTGAGTCCCAACCCTAAAATATAATATATCTCGTTCGATGTTAGATACGACATAACTGTCCCCTTTGAAGCCGTTTATGAACAAATAAAACACTCACTTCGCATTTAAGATAACTTTGTTACATGGAAATGGTCTCTTTTCTTCACTCAACTTCAAAGTTTTTTGTACAGGACAATGTAATTTAAGAAACTTTTATGATTTTCTGTCTTATAGAGTAATACTCGGTCCTTGAAATTTTTGAACGTTTTTTAGATTATGGGGACAACGGGAATACATTTTAATTATTTTTATCGAGTTCCGCTGTCCCCATTCAATGGGGACACCGTTAATGGGGACAACGGGAATAGACGATATTATTTACATAATAAAAAGAGAAAAAAAAAGATTGATTGTTTGAAACTATTAGTTTTTTGTAAATTCGTTTGTTACACTTTCACGCTACAACGGCTGAACGGATTTGGATGAAATTTGGCACATGGGTAGACCATGACTCCGTGTCTCGGAATGCACGTTAAGCCATTGGCCCCGGCTGTCATTCGTGGATCTTTGATAGTCGTTACGGGTGGTCAGAACTAGAAGCCCGAAACTCTATTAACCAATCTTACCAAGGGGTATCGTATTACCCAGTAACTGGGTTGTGGAGATCAGATAGGCAGTCACTCTATGTAAAATACTGGTATTCAGCTGCATCCGGTTAGACTGGAAGCTGAACCCAACATAGTTGCGAAAAGGCTGTGTGTGTGTGGGGCTGTGTGTGTGTGGGGCTGTGTGTGTGTACTGTGTGTGTATATCCGACCTCTAATGGGAAGACTGGTTGACAGATTTTCGGGCTTCTGACCGGACTTACCCGAAACAACTGTCAAACATCTACAAATGACAGCTGGGACCAATGGCTTAGCGTATTTTCCGAGACACGGAGAGGTCTCGATATATGTAGTGGACGGACACCCATCTACGGACCGACCTCAATTATCGCCAGCCTAACTTAGCCTTCTATCGACCCGTGCTCCTAATTTTACATTAGACACGAGTCCCTTTGTTCACTGGTCACCATCGCAACTCACAGAATCCAAGTCTAAAATATTATTAAAGGTCAAATGTCAGAGTTCAAAGCTTGACCCTTGTTTCTCTAAATAAATTAGTATGCAGCGTATTCCAAATTGGACTAATTACATTTCCGTACTTATTAAAGGGCCTTTTTAGACGGTAATTAAAAAGAATAAGTTTAATGTACTACTACTACTAGGGCTGATTTTTCCAACGCCAGATAACTTTTATTTGATGTGTAGCGGTATCTACAACGCCACATGCGAACAACGCGTCATACTGACGTCACGCAAATCCTGCATCGCGCAAGCAGAGTTTACCGCGCAACTAGCATATATACAACAGCCCGACATGACTCATTGGGCAGTTGTCCGCCAGACACAACACCCGTCTGGTCGGAGGATCCTCCCTTTTCTATAGAGTATGAGTGAATAAAATTGACGTTTGACAGTTTTTGTATGAAATAACTGCCAAAATTTCAATATTATTCCTCAAATAAAGTTATCAGATGATTGAAAAATCAGCCCTGAGGGAGCCATCCCACCAAACTTTAATACCTAGATTAGGTATACCTAGTTAGTAGTAAGTCTTATCCTGAGAATAAATTTCGAATTTTTGACAGTTTTTCCATATTTGAACTGTCAGACGTCAATTCGTCGTTTTTTTTATTTATTTTTTGGTACGATCAGCCCTTAAAACGTTAGGTTATTTTAAAAGAAAAGAACAATTATTTTATTAATTTTTTATGACGGTAGAACGCGGAGGAAATTAAAATATTCCTGACGCTTCTACTTAGACTTATAGCTGGCGTGCAATTGAGTTTGAGAAATGATTGTGCTTAATTACCATTTTATGCTTATAACTAGCCATCTCAGTTACTTCGTTCGTGAAGTTATTAATTGCCGTTACTTTGTCTTGATTATGCTCCCTTAGTTAAAATCGTGTAGGTAATATAGCGAAGAAAAAATCTACTACTATAGCAAAGAAATCGAAATAATTTAGTTGGTTTTCTGTGGTCTACCCACAAAATTTATTATTTGTGTGAACAAGACGAACGATCGAGACAAAAAACTAATGAGACGTATTTATCGAACTACCTAAAAAGTGAGTGTGTGTGCGTGTCTATGCCTAGTATAGAAACAACTTATAGAATAAGGTCGTAAGTAAACCGAAGCGTCAATCTATTGCTTTGTGAGATTGCTAATCGACTTATGAACGCCACTGTACGTACAGAAAAAAATTAGCTGAACAGAATAAACACAAGTTCTGAAACAAGTTTGTTCATAATTGACTACTAAATCGATTTCAGTAACTTTTAATATAGGTATTTCTTTAAAAAACTATGTATTTACTTATACTGACCCGGCGGTCAGTCAATAAGATTTAATTTTCGTTGGCTCAATCGGCACTGAGCCAAAGAAAATTTAATCTTATTTCAAGGCACTATGTCTCAATTTTAAATGCATAAAGTAATGCAAGGGTCAACACGATTTTCTTAATAATAATAGTTAATTCCTCTACTTGGTTTTTACTTCCTCTAAATTATCAAGTTTGGTCAACTTCCCAGCAACGCCGACTGCCGTGAAGCCACCGCGTGTCAGTCCGAAGACCTCACTAAATCATTTAATCAGTAGAAGCGACGGGCGGTGTGTACAAAGGGCAGGGGGGGGGGGGGTAATCAACGCGAGCTTATGACTCGCGCTTACTAGGAATTCCTCGTTTATGGGGGATAATTGCAAACCCCAATCCCCAGCATGAAGGAGTTTCAGCGGGTTGCCCGGGTCTCTACGCCAGGGACAACATGCTGATTCCTTCAGTATAGCGCGCGTGCGGCCCAGGACATCTAAAGGCATCACAGACCTGTTATTGCTCAATCTCGTGCGGCTCGAAGCCGCCGGTCCCTCTAAGAAGAATTTTGATACGTCGCCAGTGACTTGCGTGACCGAGCCACGCACACCTAAATGACGACGCCTATTTAGCAGGCTAGAGTCTCGTTCGTTACCGGAATTAACCAGACAAATCGCTCCACCAACTAAGAACGCCCATGCACCACCATCCACCGAATCAAGAAAGAGCTGGTAATTTGTAAATCTTTCCGGTGTCCGAGATTTCCCGTTTTTCCCATTTTTTTAAATGTTTTTATATTTTTTTGTATCCTAATATTTAAAAATATTATTTATATGTAAATAATAAAATAAAGGAAATAATAGTTAGCTTTAAAAAATAGTTTTGGTCATTGTATTATGCTTTTTTTTTTTGAGAGCAGTGGTGGCCAAGTGGTAATGGCCGCGACTTACGAGTTGTAGGTCGCAGGTTCGAATCCAGACAGGCGCTTTACTTTGTGTAAATTATTACATCACCACTGCTCTCAAAAACGGTGAAGGAAAACATCGTGAGGAAACCGGCATGTCCTAGAACCAAAAAATTCGAAGACATGTGACATCTGCCAACCCGCACTGGGCCCGCGTGGTGGATTAAGGCCCACTCCCTCTCACTGAGAGGAGGCCTGTGTCCCAGCAGTGGGAACTATATAGGCTGGTTATGGTATGGTATGGTTATGGTATTATGCTTTTAACTCAATATTCTAATTAGGGTTTATGAGGTCTTGCATTAAATCACACGATTATTAGGAATCCGTACCTCAAAAGGAAAAACGGATCCCTTATAAGATCACTTCGTGGTCCGTCTGTCTCAAATATCAAATACTCAAGGCTGCAATCTCTTGAAGCATTGAAAAAATCAAACTTCTAAGTCAACGAAATTAAAAGACACGGGCCGTTTATGCCGCATATTTTGACACTCGCAAGGGAATCAAAACCTATAGGGTACTTCCCGTTGATGTAGAATCATGAAAATTGGCAAGAAGCAATGTCATATACTTAGCACATGTAAAGGAAAATAACAGAAAACCTTAAATTTGTAGTAACATTACAAAAAAAATCCCATGATAAATTATTTACATACCTACAAGGTACGATACCCCCGGTGCGCCAGTCCGACTCACACTTGACCGGTTTTTATGTTGTGTAGGTAACGTTTGCTCAGAACACGCACATTGCACAACATGGTTAGTCAAAAGTAGTTGTCGTTGGAACATATGTTTAAATGTAATTATGCTCTGCATTAAACAGATTACATTTCATGAAAATATTAAGGGAGAACACGTAACATCACGTGCAAAGTGCGTGTTATGAGTCGATGGATGCCTTAAATGCGTTCTATCCCGTCCTATTCAATGTCATCATTTGCCTAGCCTTTTCCCGACTATGTTGGGGTCGGCTTCCAGTCCAACCGGGTGCAGTTACATGGAGCAACTGCCTATCTGACCTCCAAAACCCAGTGACTGGGTAATACGATACCCCTTGGTAAGACTAGTTATCGGGACTAATTGTCGGGTGACAAGTTGTCTTTCGAGCTTCTGACGACCCGCAACGACGGCGTCCAGCGATTGACGTGTTTATAACAATACTAGCAGCGCCCCGCGGGATAAAAACTGCCCTATGTCCTTTCCCGAGACTCAAACTATCTCTATACCAAATTTCATCTAAATCGGTTTAGCGGTTTAAGCGTGAAGAGGTAACAGACAGACAGACACACTTTCGCATTTATGTCACTTTTTGTTCGGAAAACTAGAAGGCGGTTCTATCCGAAGCGGCGTTCTGATTCACCTAACAAAAAGTGACATAATTATGAACGTGACGATCGCTTTTGGTTAGGCGACTTCCACCCACGTCATAATTATACAAAAACACCCGAGCTCGTTGATTGTATACACTCTTTAGCATAATCAGCCTATAATGTTCCCATTCCTGGGACACAGGCCTCCTTTCTGTGAGAGGGAGTAGGCCGTAATCCATCACGCGGCCCAGTGCGGGTAGGTAGATGTCACATGTCTTCGATTTTTTTATTCTAGGACATGCCGGTTTCGTTACGATGTTTTTCTTCACCATTTTGAGAGCAGTGGTGATTAAATTATTTACACAAAGTAGAGCGCCTGCCTGGGTTCGAACCCACGACCTATATTTCGTAGCCAAGGCCATGACCTCTGGGCCACCACTGACTTAGAGCAAATGCGTTCGTCAAATTCATACGTTGCAACGTTTATTTATGTATAATCAATCCTGACACTAGCACCACGTTCTAACCAAAAGCGATCGTCGCGTTCAAATGTCACTTTCTGTTCAGAGAACTGGAGCGACCTCTGCCAGTCGATTCTGTAAAAACCTTACAGCGTAAATTTAAGTGAAGTGAGCTATTATTTCACCTCAGGGATGACACTATTGACAGCTCACTTTAAGCCCAATTCCCATAAGTTTCCATAGTGAGATTGTTATAGAATGTCTCGGCTGCTCTCTCTGAACCACTTATTCCGATTCACCGAACAAAATTGACATACCTATTTAGGTATGTCAATGTCGCGTGAATACGCAATCGATTGCGTATTCACACGATGATCGCTTTTGGACATTGGGACCTGGCCTAAGACACAGCGCAGCTCTTACGGAGACGTCCACCAAAACGCCACCATAATATTATACAAAAACGCCCTAGCTACAAAAATGCCCTAGCTGATTGTTTATCGCTCTTTAAATAAAGGTAAATGTCCAAGAAAACAAATTATAAACTCTAATAAAAGTGCGTCATGAACCTTTCTTCGTAACCATTGATTGTGCCGATTACATATTGAGGTCCACTATTAAGCTGCCATACCCATAAATCATTTAACTACTCGTAATTCGCGGGGTTACTGCCCAACGTCAAACGTGGCAAGTGATTGCTTGCTCATGCCTGTTATGCAAATGCCGACCTTGTTCCGATAAAAATACACACGGAAAAAAATTATTTTAATTTTACGAGCGCAAACTCTCGTGATTGCTCTAACTTTTGATGGGATTATGGTTTAAAGTTTATATTTATGCGAATGGACTTTGAGTAAAGCCTCCGTGCAAGTAATAAAATGAAGAATTTCCGTATATATCTCGAAGTTAGTTATTTTCCGCCGTTCTAGGTAATACGACTGGAATTTCAGCCTGTTCGGTTGCGGTTTGAAACGAAATTTGATGTAATATTCCTTGTAATCTTTTCCATCTTTTGTCGACGTTGTTTGTTCTTGGATTCGAGAAATTTCATGTAAATTATGTTTTGAACTGGCGGTCGACGATGCCAAGTTTGCTAGACTTGTTTAGAGTGCAATGACCTATTAGGGTCACGTTCAAAGAAAGATTTATATCGAAGACTTGATTACTGGGCACTTATTGACGGATATATTCATCGTGCCTAGGGTTCAAACTGTATTGAGTCGTAAATAGGTTTGAACCTATGTGTATATGTAGTCGCGAATGGGTTTGGTGGGGTAATGTTTGTGTGTCATAATAATATTTTAACTGCTGATAGCTGTTTAGACGATTCATCCATACTTAATATTATAAATGCGAAAGTGTGTCGGTCTGACTGTAAGTTACCTCTTCACGCTTAAGCCGCTGAACCGATTTAAATGAAATTTGGTATAGAGATATTTTGAGTCCCGGTAAAGGACAAAGGATACTTTTTTATCCCGATATTCCCACGGGATCGAAACTTATGCGGGTGAAACCGCGGAGCGCAGGTAGTAATAATATTATAAATGCGAAAGTGTGTCGGTCTGCCTGTATGTTTCCTTTTCACGCCTAAACCGCTAAACCGATTTAGATGAAATTTGGTATAGAGATAGTTTGAGCCCCGGGAAAGGACATAGGATACTTTTTATCCCGATATTCCCACGGGATCGAAACTTATGCGGGTGAAACCGCGGGGCGCAGCTAGTATATTATAAAAGTACTAGATACACACACACACACAAACACACACATTGTATTTTGCATTGTTAGCATTAATGTCACCTGCAGTAGTTCCTACACTATGAAAATATAAAGCAATCTTAAACCATGTACCTAGTCGTCGATTAAAAATCACTGTATGATATTGTATTTCTATGAAAATTGTGTCTTGATAAACCAAGAACCAATCCCGGTCAACGAACACGCTATAAACATTAATTTATCAATTAGCAACAACGTAACATAGGTCGCTAATGACGTCTAAGGAGACTTGAGTCGCTGGGGAAATGAATTTAATCTAAGAAATTGGGTCGCTCGCCCAGTACCTATATCAAGGGGATGCTGTCGTCTTTTCTACATACTTAATTAATGAACTACATTTCTATATACAGGGTGGAATTGAAAACATGCGACAAATCGAAATGGGAGATTGTACTCGTCATTATGAACATGTCTTCAATTTCAACCTGTATAGAGTCTTTGGGGTTCCTTTAGATTGCATATACGAGTACATTACAAAAATTAAATCCTACATGCTACAAATATTATAAACGCGAAAGTTTGTGAGGATGGACGGGTGGATGTATGTTAATCTTTCACGCAAGGACTACTGAACGGATTTTGATGAAATTTTACAGTAATTGTATTATTCGCAAAAGTTTGTGAGAATGGATAGATGTTTGTTTGTTACTTTTTCACGCAAAAACTGCTGTACGAATTCGGATGAAATTTGATACAAAATTTATAACCCGGATTAATACATAGGATACCTACTTTTTATCCCGATATTCCCACGGGATCGAAACTTATGTTAAAATAATAAACCATTTTTTTCATTTCCATTATCAGAATGCTTTGAATTTATTTCAACCTAACAAATTAAATATTCTACAAGAACTACTAACACTATTTAATTAGAAAGTGATGATGCGGTCTGGTGTACAGGCAACCACATATCAGTAACAATTTGACATTGATCGTGTCTGTATGTCGTAGCAGTAAGGGTGATTTTCGTAGTGCACCGGTGTGCGGTTAAATGTACGATGTGTAAGGTAGGTTTCAATTGATAGAAATATAGAGAGACGGGAGTATCCACCTTAAAGGAGCAAGATAGGCTTGATTGAGGATAAAATTATTTTAAGGCCTTCTGTGTAACGATAACAGCCGGTAACTGCCAGCATTATGGCATGTTACGTAGGGTTACCAACTTTTTTATATCAAATAATATAGTATTTTTGAAGCTATTGCTTCTAAAAATATAGTAAGTGGCAAAAAAATAAAAAATAGATATATCAGGGATTTTTAAGAAATGTTTAATTTTTTACAGGTTTTTTATTTATTTTATGTTTCAAGACTAGTAATTATTACACTCAGAATTAAGGTTATAAAAATATCATTGAGAATAATACCGGCCCTGTGGCGGGCATCTCGCCATTTTGTATTGAAATTAAAATAAGTATAGTAGCTTCGCCTACTATTTTTTTTTCTTAGAAATATAGTATTTAGGCCTCTAATGTAGCAGGATAGGTACTACAGGGTGAAATTGAATTCTTTTAAGGGGTCATTGAACTCATCATTATGAACAACTTTTACTATGGGACGAAACCTGAAATCGCGAAAAAAAAATCATCTCTTCCCGACATTTTGACGAGTTATGTGAACATAAATGCAAGGAACAGCTGATTTTTTTTCGCGATTTTATGTGTAGTCCCATAGTAAAAGTTGTTCATAATGATGAGTACAATGACCCCTTAAAAGGATGCTCATGAATTTAATTTCACCCCGTATATTACATAGTAGGGTTGGCAACCCTAGTTACGGGCAAAGTAGTTTCTGTTTTGGTAATTTTGCGTTGGCTATAGACGGATTTGTTAAGGGTTGTAGAATGATTAGGGTTTTGTAAGCGATGCTGGTTAAACCCAACTTAATATTATACGTTCCAATATAGCGTAACATATTTGCAGCCATTTTTGGAGTTTGTTGGAAATGGGCGCATCCGAAAATGTGTTTTAGGGCGTTCAGAAAATATAACTACCTTTACAACCAAGATAATCCCTCTATAATATTATAAACGCGTAAGTTTGTGAGGACGGATGGATGGATGGAAGTTTGTAACTCTTTTACGGAAAAACTACTACTAACTACGGATTTTTATGAAACTTAACAGTAATATTAGCTTATACATCAGAATAGCATATTTTATCCCGATATCCCCACGGGATCAACGAATAAGCGGGTCAAACAATACAAATACATAATTATAAGGTAACAGACTTAAAATACGAGTACTAAATAATAATATGTACATGTATATAAAAAAAATAAAAGGGGGAAAGAATCAAATGGCATAAAAAAATTCGTCAGTTTAAAAAGCCGTAAGTTTGCTGTCAACAGGAAGAGTGCCCAAAAGGCTGGCAGCATCACTTCGATGTATGGCGACGCTGATTCATTGGCCAAAAAATAGGGATCGCTCTTAGACCGCCCATTGTGTCACCCATTGTAAAGTTTCTTTATTTATGTCTGTAATTTATATGGTGTACATAATAAAGAGTATTCTATTCTATTCTATACACATGACAGGAGCATTAGTGGCATAATATTCAATGCTAATAACTGCATGGTGACAAAAAGTATATCTTTTAGAGGAGAGGACCTTTCTTTGTATGAATAACCCCTATGTGGCCTACAGGTTTGTCCTCTTGTCCGTTACAAAACTACTATCCTTTTCCAAGCTTAATAATTATAAATTTATTTGTTGAATATTTTATTACAAAGCACATAAAAGAAAAAAAAGAATAAACATATTTCAAACTATTGTGCAAAGGGCGGTATTATAGCACAGGGTGATTTCTTACAGACATATCAAAGCTTAAAGACGTATTTAATCAAATTTCTCTTTCTCCTTCTTCCAGACGCAGAAGGCACAGGCGGTGCGGACCTGCAGCGCAAACTGGACCTGCTCAACGGCACGCTGGACGCAGAGAGAGCCGAGCAGGCACGGCGGCAGATGCAGTACATTGCTCATTGTACGTACCTAAATTTATTGACGATTTGTGTACACACGTATGTAAACAGACAAGAAAAAACAAAACAGAAAAAATAGGTACAAAGGTGATGCTTATTTCATAAGAAATCTCTTCCAGCATACCTGCGATAGGACAATAAATAGAGAGATGTAGACAGCGTGTGAAAGAGTAAAGGAGACAAAAAAAAAAACAGAAAATCTAAAAACAATTCAAATATTATGAGAATATACTTACATATATACAAATAAACATACATACTACTAAAATAAATATCACTAGAATGCTAATAATTATAACTTAGTCAAAATAATAAATAGATACACAACTATGATACAGTGGAAAGATAGGGTTCAATGATTCAATGTAATGATGTTCAGTGATTTAATGGAAAGATAAAGCGTTTTTACGCGCGTAATTCTATTGTGGCGGCATCTACAACACTAAATTCCAACTATGTATCACACATTTATTTATTTCTAGCCTATGTTGTCCCACTGCAGGGCAAAGACCTCCTTTTCTCCTTTCCACTCCCCTCTGTCTACAGCTCGTGTGGACCAATCTTGTCTGTAGGCGTCAAGCTCGTCTTGCCATCTTCTCCTGGGTCTGCCTCGATGTCGCAGGACGTTTCTAGGACGCACATAGTGGTAGATTTGGCCAATGATTCGTTCGATATGCGGCAAACGTGTCCGGTCCAATCCCACTTAAGCTTGGCTGCTTTGTGGGTGACGTCAGCGATTTGTGTTTTGATGCGTAGCACTGTGTTCCTAACACGGTCCGTTAATCTGACTCCAAGAATGCTGCGCTTTATTGCTCGCTGGCAATCACACTTGACGTCACACAAATCCTGCATCGCGCAAGCAGAGTTTTCCACGCGGTTAGCGTCTAAAATAAGCAGCCGTTCAGTAACCCACCAGACACAAAACCAATCTGGTCGGAGGATTTAAGCTTTTCATTGGTCATGAGGAACTTTCCACCCTGTTCCTCTTACGCTACCTTCCGAAATTCTAATTTCAACTCTTTATTAGTGGTTGTAATGGCAATCATGTCATTTGGATTAAATAGGTTTTTATATTTTATTTATCTTTTATTAGATTCCTTTATATTTTATCAATGTGGGAACGTTGTAGACCATTCTCTATTTTTATTAAGTACCTGGTACTTGTTGACGCCTACACTCATGAAAACATTGTAAAAACCAATTATATTTAAAAGAAAAACCGTGGAGTTTCTTGCCGGCTTTTCTCTATAGGAAATTACGAATTGGAACCGTGCACCTAGCTTCTGACGTTTCATAAGTGTCCATGTAGGTTTATGTGTTTTTTTTTTTAATGTGAAATCGTGAAAGTTGTGAACAAAGTAGTTTGAAGAATTTGATGACTCCATTAGCAATGGTTTAGTTAAAAAATGACTGAGAATACCAGGAAGCAAACCTGGCTAATTATAACGTCCTAGTGAATCTTTAATAAAATCATAAGGGCTATTTTCAAATATCTCGTGTCGATATCTGGGCTGGTAGTAGTTATGACGTTAAACGATTCCCGTTCAGAATGAATGTCTACATGGTAGTTCCGGGTCTGAGCGTTCGTGCATATAAGATTTATGGTACGTACGATTCTAGCATAAGTAAGTATAGGAAGGAATCCTAATATGGCACGATAATTTTGAACCGACTTCGAAAAGAATATGGATTACAATTCGCGTGTGTATTTACTTTCATATCAACTTATGAAGAGTCGATCATTATGACAAAATGTATCTTTCAGTAGTCATTACGTACCGGGTCAGCGGGATTGTCCGAAAGGGTCTCCGCTGCCCCGGACGATAAAGGGCTAAGGAAGGAACACGGGTGGGTTTTAACCAGTAAGAGTCTGACACTCCCTTCCGCTCCGCTCAGAGCGGGAGAAGTCATTTGATGACTTCCCATCCTCAAAAAAAAAGTAGTCATTACGTCCACCAATCCGCACTGGGCCCGCGTGGTGGATTATGGCCCACTCCCTTTCATAGAGGAGGCCTGTGTCCCAGCAGTGGGAACTATATAGACTGATTATGATGATGATGACTCATTACGTCGATTTTAGAATTTGAGATTGTGTGTTTATACTATAGTTGTCTAATAAATTAGAGCTTAACACCCACCAACGGGATTATAACATATGTATTAATCTATTGTGCGTTCAGCCATAGTTTGCCAGGCAGATTAATTTATAGATCTGTTATCAATACAGCAGCTGTATGGAGCTGTATTACAGCTCTATATCAATTGATGTAAAGCAGCTTAAGTTGATCGTTATATTAGCAGCGTTATATTATGTAAATGGTGACATAGGTAAATAGTTAGGTAGGTACCAGACTTTTAGTCTAATCTCACGCGTGATAAAAGGTACAGATTCGACAAACTATAAACAAAGTAAAGGTAAAGTAAAAGTACGTAGTGCTGTACATCCCTACCCTATTTAAAGTTAAACAAATATCAGCTTTATTTCCATGATAATTAAGTTGATTTCAGTGACTAGCACTACTGACAAAGTTATACAAATGTTTGAAGTTGTAGCGTAAATTGAACTTTATTGTGTAAAAATTAAAGTTAATTTTCCATTAATTCACATTTGTTTACATTTTTGGCAAATAAATCGCGACTGTAGTAACATACTTGTTGAATACGAAATTCCACTAATTTATTTATTCCAATTGCTATACAGGGTCAAATTAAATTTTATAGCGAAACTGCAGACGTGATGGGTATCGATATCTAAACACGATAAAAAAAAAAACGCAAGCAGGCAAGCGTAGCTTAACCTGATCGATCGAACTATGCGGCTGTTATTATTTAGCTACGGGCCCCTCCTATTCTTTTCATCTCTAACCTTCAATATTTCTCCTATTTCAGCGGGTTACTCAGAGGACTCGGACTACACGTCGGACCTCAACTACCCAGTGGGGCAGCATGCCAACTGCAGCGCGTCGCAGTTCCGCAATCACGCGCACCAAATGCACACACCACAGGTACCTATAGTAAAAATGCGCAGTGCTGCACACCTCCATCCTATTTCAAGTTAAACAAATATCAACTTTATTTCAATGTCTTTAAGTTGATTTCGGAGCGATTAGCACTATTTAAAAAGTTATAAAAAAAGTTTGAAGTTTTATCGTAAACTGAACTTGATTCTGTAGGAATTAAAGTTATTTTTCCATTAATTCATACTTGTTTACATTTTTAGCAAACAAATCGCGAATACACGGAATACATTAATGTTCATCATCATTGTTAGGTACTTTAACAATGCTGATGAACATTTTGAAATGGATTTTGAAATTAAAACTGGTTGCTAGTCTTTTTATAGATCTTTGTGTACCTACTAACACGTACTAAAGTTCTGTTGAAGGGGGGGGGGGGGCTCTTATACAAATAGGTATGGTCATCATCCTTATTGAGCCACAATTTTTTTTTCTGTTGTGGCATAATTTTTGAGTATACCTACCGGTAAACCTGTTATTAAGGACTGTAATAGGTATCTGTCCCGCTGACGAGGAACCGATTGGCTTTCAACGATTTCCTCGCTGAAGAAACGTACACGACGCCAGCACATCAAGCTACGCGAAACGGTCAAATTTCCCAATCGACCTTGAACCTAATGCTTTAGCGATAAAGTTGAAAATCTATTAAAGAAATTTGACAGATTGTAGTAGCTTGATGCTGGCGTCTGTACAAAAGATTTTGTGCGGGACCTCCAATCTTTGGAAGTAAAAGACTATAAATATACTAGTTAATAGTTGATCGCTGACGGTTCACACCCCCGCCGGCGATTACCCCTTTGCCGCAGTGGCATGGGCTATCAAAGAGAGTAGTAGTATAGCGACGCTCGCTTGGCTGCCAGAACACTCGCTGAGGGACTCACATAAGTTTTATAAAACTACAGTCATTAATTGATATCACGTTTTCTAAGCATTCCTCTACTTTCTAATTCCAGAGATCCTTGGAGGTATCTCGTGAGAATTCGTACGAGAGGGAAGAGTACCACATACACGGAGACACCGACCCGCTGTATTATAACAGTCAGCCGCGGACCAACAGGTAAATATAACACTAGTTTAATCATCATCATCATTTCAGCCGTAAGACGTCCACTGCTAGACATAGGCCTCCCCCAAGCACCTCCACTTCGACCGGTTTTGTGCTTCTCGCATCCAACGAGTTCCTGCGGCCTTCACAAGGTTGTCGGTCCACCTTGTGGGAGGCCTTCCAACGCTACGTCTTCCGGTACGCGGTCGCCACTCCAGAACCTTTCGGCCCCATCGGCCATCTGTTCTGCGAGCAATGTGGCCTGTCCACTGCCACTTAAGTTAGGCAATTCTTAGGGCTATGTCGGTTACCTTGGTTTTTTTGGTTCTTGGTTCCATGATCATTTCGTTTACTTAATTTACTGTTCTAAAAGGGCTTCCACACCTGACGCTATGTATAGTCAAGGGACGGAAATGTTAAGAGCCTATACTACCCCAAATGGCTTAGCGTGATCCTCCGTTATGTCGAAAATACTGCACCATTAATTTTGAAATAAATATATGGTAAAGTTGAGGATTAATGCTAAGTCCTATGTTAGACGAAAACACGATTTCATAAAATTTTCTCGATAGAAAAAAAATCCAAAGTTACCTCTAACCCGAACAATGAACCGCTAGTATTCGAAAAATACTTCAAATTAGATCATGAAACTTTGCATACTAACTGAACTTACTTTAAAGCAGGTCTTATGTTATTTTTTTTTCATAATTACCATTATTTTCACCGTAAAAAGCAAATACCTAAACTATTGGCGCTGCCTGCCGCCCAGCACCGCACTCTGTCTCGCTCTCACTCAGTCCGCGAGCAGTATCGTATGGGCGAGATAAAGAGTGAATTTTAGCTGAGGTTGTATAGGCTCTTAAACACTTATGGTTGATTTTTACTTGCACCTAAATATTTATTCGACTGGGACTGATTGTACAGACGCCAGCACATCAAGCTACTACAATCTGTCAAATTTCTTTAATAGATTTTCAACTTTATTGCTGAAGCATAAGGTTCAAAGTTGATTGAGAAAATTTGACAGTTTCGGGTAGCTTGATGTGCTGGCGTCTGTACTAAAGTTAGATATCTTTTATCCGCAGAATAAAATTTACGTCTGACAGTTTTTGTGTGGAAAAACTGTCGAAAATTCAAAACTTTTTCTTAGGATAAGACTTATTCTAGGTATAAAAGTTTGGTAGAATTCGCCCTAGGTATTGACAACATATATACTAATATTACAAATTCGATAGTAACTCTGTCTGTATGTTACCTTTTCACGCCTAAACCGCTGAACCGATTTAGATGAAATTTGGTAAAGAGATAGTTTGAGTCCCGGGGAAGGACCCAGGATAGTTTTTATCCCGATATTCCCACGGGATCGAGACTTATGCGGGTGCAACCGCGGCGCGAAATTGTTTTGAATAAAATTGTCAATCATTAAAGTGACATAATGAACATATGGGATAAATAAATGTTTGAAAACCGCTTATTATTTTCGCTCTTTCATCGTAACGTACACAGATTATTTGTGACAAACATAAAGGCAAAAAGGCTTAAAACCTTTTCTAAAATTGGATGTGCCATTGTAACGGCGTTCACACCCTCTCGCAGAGACAAGGCCTGCGTCCCAGCAGCAGGAACGTTATAGATTGTATAATATGTAAATTAAGACCACATCAGATTATTTTCATCCTATAAATTAAAATTGTTTTTCATATCTGTGGTGTTCACTATGTTCTCTAATTAGGGGCTTCGGGTTTAGAAATAAAACCACCAAATTATCAGTAAGTACAGTCTGTTATAGCAATTAGCTGACCCCCCTAAAAATTACTCGATTTTGCACCCTCCTCTCATAACATTAAAGGTTATTCAATATGTATGAGTTAATCGGACTAACACTACTCGATGAACAGAAACAATAAATAATGTTGATACGCAAATTTGAGCTTTAAGATGTTGTTGTTAGGTCATTTACTATGTATGGGTATTTGTTACGCAATTTTCATTTTTAATCAGCAAGACTTAAAGGTTAGGTTAATGTTGTGATAATTTGTGTCATTGCTACTAATACCTTATTTCATCTATCTTACTCAAGTTAATCTGGTGTCGTGGTTCATGCGTAAGGCTGAGACGTGCAAGATGCGAGTTCAAATCTAGTCTCATGTTTAATTTTGTTTTCAATATATAAATTGTTCGTAAGTATTTCTTGCATTATCGTAAAGAACAAGCATATCAATTAAGTTGATAAACGATAAACGTTTCACCTTTTTCAATAAGTGGGTAGTTCGACGTCAATATGCGTATTCAACAAAAACTGCTATTGAAATGATTTTAGGAATATGGGGTAGAAGAATAAATTGAACAAGACATTCTATGCACAAATAGCAGTGAATACGCACGAACATTTTTATATTGCCTTACTAAGTTGCGAAAATCCACGCCTTTTTATTAATTATTATTATCGGTTTTGATAGTTTAATCGTCATGTCTCAGTTGAGTGATTATTAATTAAAATACAAAATATTGTATATGCATAAGGAGAATGTTGGTATTAAAGCGATTGCTAGGAAACTTAATATAGCGGTAAGTGTATTCTTTTTTATACTTCCTTAATTCGTTAGTTGGCTTAAAAACGTGAGTATAGAATAATAGAAAATTAACTGTTTCATTATGAGATCATTTATAGGTCTAATGTAATAATTAATCTAAAGGTATTTTTGCAAACTTATTCGAAAAATTATGATTACCGGGTTATTAAAATTATGCTTATTGTGTTGTTTCAGAGAAATACAGTCAGACTGTGGCTAAGACGTTTTGAAGAGACAGGGAATATTCAAAAGGATCGTCCTGAACCAAAACCTGCAATGTTACTCCTGTGTCAGAACATCATCAAGCAATTGTTAGAAGGCATACTGAACACCCATTTTTGCCTACTCAATGCAGTATAATGTTTCTGTTCAGACGGTCAGAAAACATTTGCATGTTGCTGGACTGAAACAATACAAGCCAGCACGTAAAATTTAACTGACTGCTGCACATCGCCAAGCAAGGGTCCGCTTTGCCCAAGAATATCTCAATTTTAATTGGGAAGATTATGTTGTCATATTTACCGACGAGAAGTCTTTGTCAAAACCTTATTTATAACTAAACATAACTACATACTTACAAAACAAATTGATATATAGTATACCTAGTAGGTAAAACATCAACGTATAATGCTATTTTATTTAGTTCAACGATATTTAATGTGGTGATGTTATTGTTATGAAATAGAAATACATACCTATATGTTTCTAAATATTATAACATGTTGATTCACTACATTAAACTCTGTGAAGTATGTAACAACGTTATTAGTAACTGTTATATCATTTACGTTATTCTTATAATAATTTTTTTTATAAAATAAAGTCGTTTTTACCATCATTATCGTTTTTTTATTTTCGTTCAGCTTTTTTTTTGTTGCTAAAGTTATAATTTATTATTTATAACTTAAAAAAAAATATTATAAAACAAAATGCGCAGCAGAAAACATGTTGGTTTCGAACTCGCAACCACGCTCTTGTCAGCTCACTGCAGCTACCACTAGACCACACGAACATGGTGATTGTCGTTGAAATTAGCAATAATATATTACAAGTTTGAACAATATTCAAGATCATACCTACCTTAACACTGCGTGTTAAATATCAAATTCGAATAACTGTTTTATTAATCGTAGACGTTGAACTGTTCTAGTTCGATAAGCTTACTGCTAACAAGCAGAAGGTTCAAATTCGTTTAATTTTTAAGGGGTCAGCTAATTGCTATAACAGACTGTACACAACAACCCAAAGGGAACGTCCAGTCGCCACGGGGGCTAAAGCGTGACTGCTTGACTATGTTGCCAGAGAGTTGTGTGCTACATTTAATAGTACATCACAATATCCAAACGACGAAATTGTATGTATATCCTAACTGAAATGTTTATTTTCTTGTGTTAATTCCAGGATAGACACGTGGTCACAGCTGCACGCACAAGTGAGTGTGGAGTCAGCGATATCATGGAGGACCGCGGCTGACTGGCCGTCTGGAGGTAAGCACAATTTTTTTTTCATAAACATTGCACTCATTTACTGACGATTCCGACGATCACGCCAACTGCTTATTTGTGTGGTTGCTACCAAAATTATATTTAAATATCCACACTTGACTAACAGATTTGATGATCATACATAGTATATAGGGCCGCAGGAACAACGACGCGGATACTGAAACCATGGGTTAACAAAAAAAAAACTGCTGATTCATAGAAAAGTGCAATTTCTACGCGGTCAATATGCTGGAACAGCATTTTTTTTTAAATAACCGACAAAAATTTTCAACGCATGGGGGTATTATACAACGTGTTCCAAAATTCAACGGTAAGCGGGCACCAGAGGGTGGACCTGCTCATGGCTACTCGAGAAAAAAAAAAAACAATTTTTTTTTTGGAAATTTCAAACAATATATTGAAATCCTTCGAATACCCATTAAGATTTAACTACCATGACAAATATTTCCGTTTTTTTTTTGTATCGGCAACCTAAGTAGCACTGCTATCCACCACAAACCTTAAAAATCCCAGAATGCCTGTAGTTTTTACACAAAAATCAATCCAGATTTATTTTTTGCTTAAAATTTTCAAAGTTTTTACCCACTTTGTAATTTTTAAATAATTTTTTCTCGAGTAGTCATGATCAGGTCCACCCTTTGGTGCCCGGTTATCGTTGAATTTTGGGACACGATGTATATCATGTCGAATCATGTACTAAATCTATCGTAACAGGTTGCGCGTCGATGTTTCTGCTACCCTGCATATCATAGATTGATTTCCACACAAGTTGCAATTTACAAAACAGAAGGATTTGTTTTTTCTTTGCCGAAAACCGTCGCATTATATCTACAATCAAAGACATTCAATTACCGGTAAACTGGGGTTACTTTGATCAATTTTGAACTTTAATTGACTGTAATTTTTGAATGTGTGGTTCTAAAAAAGTTATAAAAAAATTTAAGTATCGGTTTTTATAGTTCTCTCTGTAAAAGCAAAAAAAAAAAAAATAAATAAAATCGATTAGTTTTTCATAAAAAAAAAATAAAACAAAGTGATAAAAGTTAAAATGATTCTGGGGTTACTTTGGAACCCCCCGTTTTTAACAGAGAATCTGAAAGTAGCCCCAATAAATCATTTTATCTGGTAAATATCGGTATTGATAAAAAACTTACCTTTTTTTGCATGAAACAACGTGTCATCACCAGCGCACCCGCAAAAAGGATTGTGACAGTTTACCAGTGTAGTCATCCGAAAAAAAAATCTACCAAAAGTTGTTCCGTTTTACGCAATTTGCAATTTTATGTCGATAAGAAGTTTCTATCAAATTAACCCCGTGATTCAAAGTAACCCCGGTTTACGGTATTTACCTAACAAGTATCTTAGATCTCTTTGCCCAAAATACTCGTTGCGGAATCTCCCCCATTAACAGAATGCAAAAGAGTATTAATAAGTAACACTATTGTTATACACATGTTACAGAGACATAAAAAAGTCAAGAATAAAGAAGAAAAAAAAAAAAGAAAATTAAAAGTAGTAGTAGTAAGAAGAAGTAAAGTAAGTTCAGAGGAAGATTTTGACCACACTATCGGCTTCAGCATCCTTGAAAACCTATGTCTCTCTCGTTCTGACTCTCTCTATTATATGTAATGAAAAGTCGCATAAATGGGGCTTAACGCTTTTTCGTTACATGACGATTTCTCCAAGTTTACTACTACCGCAAGCTCCGTAAAAGATCTTCGTTCCAATTAAAACTCGGTTAATTTTGAATACCTTATTAATCTGGTTCTTCGTTTCACAGAGGAGCAGCGTCGGCCAAGTCTGGAGCGTCAGAACACGCTGTACGATGACAACATGCCTATGTACGGGTATGAAACCTACAGCACCAGTATCACGCACACGAGGTACGTTCTAATTAACCTTTTAACCGCTTGTGTCGCATTTATGCGACACATATTTCCGTGCCCCTACCGCTCGTGTCGCATTTCTGCGACAGAGAACATGCATGATTTTTTCGTCCTATTAACTGCGTGGTACAACTAAAACCATTATTAAATAGAGATAAAACTTTTTGGCTATTTTTTAATCGATAAAACGATTTCTCCTCCTTATTTATTGTAGGTATTATTTTATCTTGATTTTATCGATTTATAGCCGCGCGCTAGGGGCACGGCAATTGATATTTAGCCAAGCGCTTAAAAGGTTAACTTTCATACATTTTACTTGCCCAATGAGCTGTGGGCCAAAGTAACCACTTCGTGGAGCCCTGACACAGCTAGAAGGCGTCGTGGCAGAACCCGTAGGCGTTGGACGAGCTGTGGATAACAAACGACCGGACAAACGATTTTTGGGATACATGAAGAAGCCTCCTCTTGTATCGCAGTTTGTTCCGCCACTTACTCAACTAAACCGAGCGTTCGGCGCGTCCTGGACAGTCACACCCAAACTTTTATTTGACTGGCCAATTTTTCCCTTGCTGTGATAGGGCTGATGCCCGCCTGGTTTGCGACCACCCTCCAACCGGAGTCCCGCGTCAAGCAGTCTGCTGTGTTTCGTTGATGCGTGGTAGTTCCAGTGCCTTAGGCGTCTTCTGGGCACGCTCGTTCCGTCATAGACCTCATCCATCACTTTCCATCAGGCGTGATCGAGGTCAAGAGCGGGCCCATTCAGCGACAATAAAAAAAAAACGACAAGACTATGTGGTCTACTTTAGCCCTAGATCGAAAGAGCTGGAAATCATGGGGAGAGGCCTATGCCCAGCAGTGGGATGATGCAGGCTAACTGTAACAGTAACATTTTACTTTGCAGTCGGATATTAAAAGAGTAACCATGTGATGGTTATTTATTCAGTGTCCGGCTTCAAACTAACGACTTCCTTTCCCTCCTTACATTTATGGCTATCTTAAGGTAGTCTAAAGATGTCTGTGGGCAATCTTTGAGAAAAGAATTGGGATAGTCCCGCCATTTTCTCTTACAGCACTTTTGATTGTTGTTCAGTGGCATGTGACTCTGATGTCATCTTAAGATGGTATAAATTGGAATGCCTAACGCATGTTGGTAAAATTCAACATAATGCACTCCACTGCATGCAAAATATCTGGTGGAAGATGATTGAAATTCTGGTTGACTGCTTACAAGTTTAGTTTTAAACATTGTGATGAAAAGTTGATTGAAGAACTTCTTACATTTTTGAGTCTCATTTTCAACTCAGTCTTAATTCATTTGATTAATTGAATCGAGCTACGCTTGCCGCGGTTGGGCCGTGGATGGGTGACCATCTTTACAAATCAAGACCCCTCCATGCCTCGGAAAGCAAGTTAAGCCGTTGGTCCCAGCTGACATCCGTAGATATTTGGCAGTCGTTACAAGTCGGCAGAAGCCCGAAAGTCTGACAACCAGTCTTACCAAGGGGTATCGTATTACCCAGTAACTGGGTTGTGGAGGTCAGATAAGCAGTCGCTCTATGTAAAATACTGGTATTCAGCTGCATCCGGTGAGACGGGAAGCCGACCCCAACATAATCGGGAAAAGGCTAGGCAGATGATGATGATGGTATGAATCGAGTTTGAAGTAGAGTTTAAAGAGTATCGATCTGTAATAAAAACCTATGACCATACCTGTTAAAGCTAATACATTTTTTAACACCACCTTTATCTTTGCAGGGACCATTCGCATTTATCTCAGCAGCCAAGTTACGAGGAGTTCTATGACTCGTCGTCGTACCCCTACCAGACGTCGTACGTAGGTGACGACTCTCGCCAGTGGGACAGCGGCGGCGGTGGTCAGTACTTCTACGATGACGGGCAAGGCCTGACGCCGACCGAGTACGAGAATGTTGTCAATAAGAGAAGGTCTTCAGTTGTTCAGTTGCCGCAAGTGCCGCCTAAACCGGTGAGTTCATTTATAAGAAGGCCAATGTTAACCACAACTGCCAGACACAACACCCGTCTGGTCGGAGGATCCTGCCTTTTCTATAGAGTATGAGTGAACTTTACACCCTGTTCCTCATACCTCTATACGTTTATCAATTTATATTCTACGAATTAACAGCTACAATATCTAAATTTTCATTTCCTTGACAGATATTTTCTAAGTATGAAACACACAAAACTTAGCAACACACACAAACAAACACTTCACACAATTAACCTTTAAGCCCATTCAATAAATAATAATATGTATGTTAACATCACACCTTTTGCCACTCTCTTTCCGCCGCCCCTATGACGTCCGGTCCCGTCTCGCGCTCAGACCTCATGCCACTAAAGAGACCTAAAATCGTGTACTGCGCAAGTTAAAACACGTGGTGTGTCAAGTCTCATCTTTCGTGGCGCATACTGTACATACCTAGGCTAAGTCTTTTGGCAAATAAATAAATTACTTAATTATTAATTTATTTCAAAATTTCATTAAAAAATACTTAACTAATCGTTCCGTCCCGGCGCGGGCCGCTGGCGGCAATTGTGTCTCATTAGCGGGGATCAAGCGATTAATTAGGTTTTTTGCAGGTCAATCATTCTTTATTATATATTATACATACGATTTGAAACATTATTTACTAGGAATGAATCAGTTAACGTGTTTTCTTATGTTCCAGTTGGTGCCATCGTCAAGGTATTCCGACTACAATGAGATGGCGCCCTACAGGCCGCGGCCGCGAAGATCTGCCGCTAGTCTTCCAGGTGAGCTTAGTGCTTCTTATTCTAAGGCTACATTTATAAAGCTTCGGCAAAATTATACTAAACGTAAACGCTTAATAAATAAAGCAATATTGATATATGTGGCGATGCTAAACAGGAATAATCGCCGACAGCAAAACGAGAAACGGTGTTTGAATGTAATAGTTGTACGAGTACTCGAAAGAATTCTTCGATTCGGTAGAGGGTTTAGAAATTATAATAATATTAAGTATACTTTTTTTTTATTAGCCGATAACGTCCCACTGCTGGGCAAAGGCTTCCCTACTTTCTTTCTACTCCTCTCTGGCCAGTGCTGGCAAGGACCAATCTTTACTAAAGGAGTCCAGCTCTTATTATTATACTTAATAGACAAAAAGGTATAATTGGAGCTAGTATTCAGAGAAAACATTTTAAATAGACAAGAGAGAATGAAAAAAGAATGGAACTTAATCCATTCTGCTTTTTCGTAAATCAATCGTCACAAATATCTGATATTATCTAGTACGTTTTAGACATAACATCGAGTTGGAGCTCAAGTGACAGAGACGCGGACCAACATAAATATACATTGCAGGTCTTATAAATATACAAAATGGTTTGAACGCGTTAAATGCCGGCTAAGCTTCCCGTGAATCAACGTGCTTCCTTTCCAGCCACGCCATCGTCTACCCCGAAGCGGGGCCGCGCGCTGCCGGTCCCGCCGGGCAGCGAGTCTGGCTCGACGCGCGGCAGTCGCGGCCGCCGCCTGCCGCAGCCCCCCACGCCGATGACGTCATCTATGACGTCGTACGGCAGCTTCACGCGCCCGAGGCGCGCGCCTTCCGCCTCCACGCTTACGCACGTGCCTTACGTACCCGGTGAGCTGAGCTTACTAAGATTTTGTTATTTTATTGCGTGGAGAAAAATAACTGTAGCGCAAACGCGCTATGTTACGTAAATTCGAGCGATTTTGAATCGAAAATGCAACTCTTGCGTCTAATTGTCTTGAAACTAAGTAAAAATTATGTGCGGAACGAGTATTTTCAATTTTAAAATCGTTCGAAGTTATGTTACGTTTCTTCCGTGTGTTCGTGCTAGGCTCACGCCTTGGAGAATCAAGTCCCAGCGAGCATCTAGATTTCTTAAGGTTGCGAAAAGACGTCATAACAGAAAGCGATCCTTACGGGAATACGTGATCGTCGTGTTCATAATATGTCACTTTTTGTTCGGTAAACTTTAAAGCGCCCTCTGTAGGCGCGATCACGTGTTCCGGTTTATCAAATGAAAAGTGACACAAGAACGCGACGATAGCGTATAAATTGCGCGGCAATTGCTTTCTAAATATTAGGACGCGGCCGCATGGAGTTGCTTACGCCATACGCTACACGAAACGTTGTCACGCAATTGCGGCCTTCGGGACTCATTACGGCCCGGGCACGACCTTGCCGCTATCAGCGGAAGATTAGAGCGGGGTGGTGAGTGGTAAGAACAAATATACAAAAAATGTATTCTACAGGTATTGTACGGGTAGGTATTTAGGTTCTCTCCGGTTCGACGGGCTTTATAGATTCTTCAATACATAGCACTCAAGTCCAATAATATTTCTTAGAGCGCTGTTTCTATCTGAACGATTTGTTGAAGGGAAATTTTATTTTACAGAACCTGAAAAACCTATTCCTGATGTGAGTTATGGTTACGATAGCTTCGGGTTTCAGCAAGACTTTCAAGACACTGCCACAGAACCGTATCAAGATACTAATTATAATAATACGACGTAAGTACATTTAGTATACAGAATAATAATATGCTAATCTTTCGCTTATAAAAATATAACTATTCTACAGGGTGTTACGGAAAGGGTATATCAATACAAACGGGTTGAAGAGTGTATCTGGTCTAGAATCTCTGTACAAAATTTGAGCTCAAAAGCATTAACTTTGAAAATGCTTAATATTTTTTTATTTCGACATCACGGCGCTGCACTGGCGCGCGGCGGCGTGATGTGCGTGTACTAGGCGCACAGACACGCTACAGATAACGAATAATGACCCTCATAGTGCGGTGACATGTTTGTTATGATTTCAATTTAATAAACTATCGAAATAAAAAAATATTAAGCATTTTCAAAGTTACTGCTTTTGAGCTGAAATTTTGTACAGAGATTCTAGACCAGATACACTCTTCAACCCGTTTGTATTGATATACCCTTTCCGTAACATCCTGTATGTTTAAAATATAGCAATGCTTTTAAGGGCTGATTTTTCAATCGACAGATATTTTTCATTCGTGGAATAATCTGGCGTTGGAAATATCTGTAATTTTAAAATTTGTCCTAAATAAAATAAGAGGCCACAAAAGTTCTCGCCCAGTATAAGCTCACCTCGCATCGATTCGGCTTGCCGTACACTGCGAGGTCAGATTGTAATAATAATACCAAATTGACCGAGAAGTGGACATTCAAATATAATATTATATACAGGTTGAAATTGAAAACATGCGACAAACCGAAATTGGAGATTGTTTTCATCATTATAAACTACTTTTACCAAGGGACCAAAGCTGCAATCGCGCAAAAAAAATCAGCTATTCCCTACATTTTGACGAGCTATGAGAACATTTATGTTATCACTAGCTTCTGCCCGCGACTTCGTCCGCGTAAAATTCGTACTTTCCTCTAAAAATTTCGAAAATGTATGTAATGTATCTTTATCATTTATTTAGATAAATAAGTATTCAGGCCAATTTTTTAGTTTATAGATTAAAGGAATCAGATTTTTCAAATAAACTGTATCCTCGCTTTTCACCCCCACAGGGGTGAAATTTTGAAAAATCGTTCGTGATTTGTTCATAACTTGACTCAAAGACCATACCCATTTTCGAGTTAATGGATGCAAGCAGTAATATCCTTCCCTTAAACGTTATTACTTGCCATTTCCCACCTTGGTAGGAGTCGATTTTTGAAAAACCCTAAAACTCATACTTGTTTTATTTTTTGTTTTAGTAGTACCGAGTTTCGAGTTAATCCGACAGCGGGTTACACATTTTTCTAACCTATCAACTTTGTCACACCTTAAATCATCTGTAAGGGGTTTTTTTTAAACTAAAAGTGACAATCTTTCTTATTTACTGACCTAAATATTGCCAAGTATCATGTTTATTAAACAAATAAATAAGATTTTTCATATAAACTGTATCACCGCTTTTCACCCCCACAGGGGTGGAATTTCGTAAAATCGTTTGGGATGTGTTCATTACTTGACTCAAAGATTATTTGTACCAATTTTCGAATTAATGAAACCATGCAGTAAAATCCTCCCATGTAAAATTAACTACCCCTTTTCACCCCGTTAAGGGTAGATTTTCGAAAAACCCTGATACACGTTATTCTTTATTTATGGTCTTAAATATAAATACCGAGTTTCGAGTAAATCGGACCACGCGTTAAAATTCTTCCATACAAATTTTGACGCCCCCAATCCCCCTTTAGGAGGTAGTTCAGAAAAACAAAAACTTCCAAGCTTCATAATTTATTTATACTTATAAGTATTCGTGCCAAGTTTGATGTTTATTAACCAAATGAATAAGATTTTTCATATACACTGTATTCCCGCTTTTCACCCCGATAGGGGTGGAATTACGAAAAATTGTTTGAGATGTGTTCATTACTTGACTCAAAGTTTATTTATAGATACGAATTGTTGAGTTAATCAAGCCACGCATTAAAATCCTTCCCTGTATAATTAACTACCCCTTTCCACTCCGTTAGGGGTAGATTTTTGGGAAACCCTGCTACACAATATTCTTTGTTTTTGGTCTTAAGTATAAATACTGAGTTTCGAGGTAATCGGCCCACGCGTTAAAATTTTTCCATACAAATTTTGATGTCCCTAACCCCCCTTTAGGCGGTAGTTTATAAAAACAAAAATGCCAAACTTCATAATTTACTTAGATTAATATTCGTGCCAAGTTTCATGTTTATTAACCAAGTGAATAAGATTTTTCATATAAACAGTATTCCCGCTTTTCACCCCTACATGGGTCGAATTGTGAAAAATCGTTTAAGATGTGTTCATAACTTGACTCAAAGATTATTTATGCCAATTTTCGAGCTAATCAAGTCACGCAGTAAAATCCCCCCCTGTAAAATTAACTACCCCTTTTCACACAGTTAGGGGTAGATTTTCGAAAAACCCTGACACACGTTATTCTTTATTTTTAGTCCCTAGTATAAATACTGAGTTTTGATTTACTCGGATAGCGCGTTAAAATTCTTCCATACAAATTTTGACACCCCCCAATACCTCTTTAGGGGGTAGTTTAGAAAAACGAAAAATGACAAACTTCGTTTATTACTTAGATAGGTATTCTTGCAAAGTTTCAAGGTTATTAACTCAAGGAATAAGATTTTTCATACAAACAAAATCCCCCCTTTTCACCCCCTTCAAGGTTGAATTTCCAAAAACCCCTTCTTACTGGATACCTACTCTTCACAAAGAACACACCCTCCAAAATTCATGTCCCTAGGTCCAGCGGTTTAGGCTGTCCGTTGATATCTCAGTCAGGTCCTTCGTCCCCCTTTGGGGGTGAAATTATCAAAAACGCTGAAACACGTATAAATTAATTTTCAATCGTCAGCCTAAACACAAAATTTGAAGATCGTAACTTTTAATCTGACTGACTTTCATACACAACTTCATCCCCCTTTTTAGCCCTTTGGGGGTGGAATGATCAAAAACGCTGAGACACGTGTAAATTAATTTTCAATCGTCAGCCTAAACACAAAATTTGAAGATCCTAACTTTAAAACTGAGGGACTTTCATACAAATTTTCATCCCCTATTTGACTCCCTTAGGGGTTGAATTTCAAAAAACGCTTCCTTATTCCTTGTCTACATTATAAAGGGAACCACCGTGTAAAATTTCAGCTTTCTAGGTCTAAGGGTTTGGGCTGGGCGTTGATGAGTCAGTCAGTCAGTCAGTCAGTCAGTCAGTTAGTCAGGCCTTTTGTTTTTATTTATATAGATAACTCGTCGTAAGGCACAGCAGATTTTTTTTTCGCGATTTCAGGTATGGTCCCATAGTAAAAGTTGTTCATAATGATGAGTAGTACAATCTCCCATTTAGATTTGTCGCATGTTTTCAATTTCACCCTGTATAAGGTAGGGACAATGTGCCTAACTTTTGAAAAGATTTCGCAGCTAAACCAATAGGAGTAACTTATTCCAAAAAACGCCAACTCCAAAATCCCAAATTGAGGTAAACGGCTTTGATGACCACCTATTACTGGATAAAATACTGTATCGGGAAACAATAAAAATGCATTAACACGGACATTTTCCTGAATGAAAGACCTTTCCACATTCTTAGAATCATTTTTGCTATGTAATAGGTTGCATAAATGAGTAATTTTATCCAGTTACCCACTTATCGAGAAGCTCGAGTTTCCTGAACAAATCTGAATCATGATTATTATCTGCAGTCTGCATACACCCACTACAAATTTGCTTTACTAATAATAAGGTCTAAGTCCTTGAAAAGCGACCTTCGCCGCTTCAATACAGACCGTATTGAGGAAGCGATAGAGCAAAATAGAGGCTCCAAGGTTTTTGCTAGAGATCTGTCTATTGGGCAGAGCCAGCTTATGAAACTGAAGACTGATGATGGCAGGATCGTATCCGCCAAACCTGAGCTGTTGAGAGAGATCGAGAGGTTCTATGGACAGTTATACACGTCAACAAGCAACCCCGTTACGAATCTGGCAAACGACCCAAGAGCGAGATTGAGCCGACACTATACCGAAGACATTCCGGACGTCAGCCTGTACGAGATTAGGATGGCTCTGAAGCAGCTTAAAAACAACAAGGCACCGGGTGATGACGGAATTACGGCCGAGCTCCTGAAGGCCGGCGGAAAACCCGTCCTTAAGGCCCTTCAGAGGCTGTTTGGTTCCGTCATACTCGAGGGTAAAACACCACAGGCATGGAACAGAGGTGTGGTGATACTTTTCTTTAAGAAGGGTGACAATGCCCTTCTTAAGAATTATAGGCCCATCTCACTTCTGAGCCATGTCTACAAGCTGTTTTCGAGAGTCATCACGAACCGTCTCGCGCGCAGGTTTGACGACTTCCAGCCTCCCGAACAAGCCGGATTCCGTAAAGGCTTTAGCACCGTAGACCACATACATACGCTGCGACAGGTTATACAGAAGACCGAAGAGTATAACCTGCCTCTCTGCTTAGCGTTTGTGGACTACGAGAAATCCTTTGATTCGATCGAGACATGGGCTGTACTGCAGTCTCTTCAACGGTGCCAGATCGACTATCGGTACATCGAGGTGCTGAAGTATCTGTACGAAAACGCCACTATGTCAGTCCGACTCCAGGACCAGACCTCGAAACCTATCCTTCTGCAGCGAGGTGTGAGACAGGGAGACGTTATCTCTCCGAAACTGTTCACCGCTGCTCTGGAGGATGTCTTCAAAGTTCTGGACTGGAAAGAAGCTGGCATTAACATCAACGGCGAGTACATAACTCACCTTCGGTTTGCCGACGATATAGTAGTCATGGCTGAGACTATGGAGGACCTCAGTACAATGCTCGATGACCTCAGTAGAGCCTCTGAAAGAGTGGGTCTGAAAATGAACATGGACAAAACGAAGGTCATGTCAAATGCCCATGTAACACCCACTCTCATAAAGATCGGAGGCGCTACACTCGAAGTCGTGGACGAGTATGTTTACCTAGGACAAACTGTCCAGTTAGGTAGGTCCAACTTCGAGAAAGAGGTCAATCGACGAATCCGACTCGGCTGGGCAGCGTTCGGGAAGCTACGCAATATCTTCTCGTCCCACATACCGCAGTGTCTCAAGACAAAAGTCTTTGACCAGTGCGTGTTGCCAGTGATGACATATGGCACTGAAACGTGGTCGCTCACAATGGGCCTTATTAGAAGGCTGATAGTCACCCAAAGGGCAATGGAGAGGGCTATGCTTGGAGTTTCCCTGCGGGATCGAATCAGAAATGAAGAGATCCGCAGGACGACCAAGGTAACCGACATAGCCCGAAGAATTGCCAAACTTAAGTGGCAGTGGGCAGGGCACATTGCTCGCAGAACAGATGGCCGATGGGGCTGAAAGGTTCTGGAGTGGCGACCGCGAACCGGAAGGCGTAGCGTTGGAAGGCCTCCCACAAGGTGGACCGACGACCTTGTGAAGGCCGCAGGAACCCGTTGGATGCGAGAAGCACAAAGCCGGTCGAAGTGGAGGTACTTGGGGGAGGCCTATGTCCAGCAGTGGACGTCTTTCGGCTGAAATGATGATGATGATGATGATAATAAGGTCATAACTGCAAAGGCTAAGTAATAACAGCCGCATGAATCGATCGCTCAGCTTAAGCTACGCTTGCTGCGGTTGGTACGTGGATGGATGACCATCTTTACATACCTTGCCTCAGAAAGCACGTTAAGCCGTTGATCCCAGCGGTCATTCGTGGATCTTTGACAGTCGTTACGGGTCGTCATAAGCCCGAAAGTCAGACAATCTGGTTAGACTAGAAGCGGACCCCGACATAATTGGGAAAAGGCTACGCGGATGATGAACTGCAAAATATTCCCTTATGATTTCGTTCCATTTCTATAACCCATTTAAAACCTAACTGCTCATTCTTCTTGAAGTAAAATTAGAAAATAGTTGACGAAGGATAAATTAGTTCAAGACAAGTTGCAATAAGTGTTTTTATAATTGAATTGTATAAATCACATTAAAGCTTTATTTGTGAATGGTGTGAACTGCAAGAGTTTAACTAGGTAATTTAAAAGGTATTTTTAGCTCAGAATTCAAGCCTCCTCTTGCCAAAGTGTATCTTACTCTTAATATTTGTTACAGTTATGATTCGGATGGGATGCAACCATTCTTTGATGAAACGCCACATGCCACTCCGCCTGCAGCTGGTAATTATGCCTTCATTATCGCCTTTACTTTGATTAATATAGATGACCTTAGGTATAAGAGAAATAGAATTGGTAAAAAATTATATATTTTCGATATTACGAATAGTCAAAAGTCTAACAATCATCTTGCTAGAGCTCAATTCACTTGAGTCTGTCAGTAAATCCACATTAAATATCATCTCATTTAATCATCTATTTATAATAACAGTTTGCAATATCAGAATTATGTCAATGCCAGTACAACAATAGCAAGAATTTATTA
This sequence comes from Amphipoea oculea, assembly GCA_945859645.1. Taxonomy (NCBI): domain Eukaryota; kingdom Metazoa; phylum Arthropoda; class Insecta; order Lepidoptera; family Noctuidae; genus Amphipoea; species Amphipoea oculea. The sequence goes on from OX243876.1 coordinate 14,151,169, forward strand.
TAATTCACATTAAAAATGATTCAGTTACATAAAAGATAAGAACTTCCGCACCACGGCAGCGTATAGATTTGTTATGACCATCAGTTCTTTTTTATTCGTAAACATGACAGACCGATTCATACACTGTCTGTGCGGCGAGTTTTCATTTAATATTTACAACGTTTTCTTCCAATTTACAGCTCAAAAAACGCCGTGGACCGAAACAGAGACAATATCACAGTTCACATACCCTATTACTAGTGAGATCGATTCGTTATTACCAAAAACAGTGCCATCAACACTTTCGTCCTATTTACCACAACTGTCAGTTGCGAAACAACAAGATTTGTTTCAAGGGAAAAATTATCCGGATGTTGATTCACAGTACGAAGAGCAACAGTATCAGTTCAACCAACAAGACCAACAGTTTCCTGAACAAAGCCAGTATGATGATAAACAACAACATCTACAGGATTATCAGCAAGAACAACAACATCTACAGGATTATCAGCAAGAACAAGATTACCAGCAACAACGAGACTACCAGCAACAGCAGGACTATAAGTATGATTCACAATTCGAGTCACAGTACCCGGAAGAAGAGAAGCAGCCAGTTTCCCACCAGCTTTTTACGCAACAGTTTGAACAAGACCAGCAATATTTACAAGATCAACAGTATTTTCAACATGATGAACAACAGAAAGCACACCAATTGCCGTTCCAACAACAGCAGCAACAAGATTTACAATTTCAACAGCAACAACAGCAGTTGCAATTTCAACAGCAGCAACAACAACAGCAACACCTGCTGCAACATCAACAGCAGCAGCATCTGTCGCAACAACAACAGCATGCAAAACAACCAGCTCAACAGTTGCAAACAAGTGTAATAGCCGGTGCTGCTACTTTAGGTTCATTTATGGCTGGAAGTGCAAAGAAGTTGGGAAGTTTCTTTGGTGCAGCCGCCGCAGCGGTGTCGGCTCCAGCAGTGAGCCAGCCTCCACACACAGTTCCTGCGACGACTGCTCCAACAAGCCACTTTGCTTCATCCGCTCCATTCACAAGTACCGTGTCCGCGACAACATCCGTCCCAGAAGTGTTGCCGTCAGTGCCAGTGTCTACTGTAACTGTGACCACGTCTGCGCCAGTTTCTTTACCGCGAACTCCGTCTCTAAGGAGACAGGAGTCCATACAAAGACCTTCGGTGCGTCGTACTCGGACGTTACCAGACGCACCCGAAGATTTAACCCAGCAGAGTTTCGACGAAAGTGCCTACGAGGACGAGTATAATAAGACTGAATACGATCAAACAATAGACCGCGATAGGACTTCTTTGGATAGGTATCGTGACGACGACTTTATTCATGATACCATCCTTGAAGAAGTCCCCGACGAGAGGCGTGTGTCGGAAGCGCCGCCGAGCCCCAGCCTGCAGAAGCAGGCGTCTCCGACGAGGACTATGGCTCAAATAAGGAAACCTTCTGTTGACAGCTATCACAGTCAAACGCCGTCGATTGTTGATCGTAGAACCTCGCAAAGTTCTTTTCACCCCGAAGAGAAACTTGCTGTCCCGACTACACAAGAAGGTAACTGAGTTTTGTTCTTATTTTATTTTCCTTATAAATACACCAAAATGACTGTCGTGATTCATAACTAAAAACATTAATAAAATCAAAAATTATACATTTAATGACTCAGTTTAACCGGTCAAGCAGCGCGCGTCACCCATTGGCGACGAAACAATAGAAAATTAATTGTGTCTCATTAGCGGAGCTTGACAGATTAAAAGCACTTAAGGCCGATTTTTCAAATGTCAGATAACTTTTATCTAAGCAATAAATACAATATTCGTAAAGAAAAGGTTTGACAATATTCGTAAAGAAAATATGTCAAACTGTCATAATTATTCTTCAGATAAAAGTTGTCTGACTATTAAAAAATCAGCCCTTAAAAAGTTAAAACATTCTTAAGTTCTTCAGATCACACCATTCTTGTGAATACATTACAGTACTAAAACCACAGTTGATTATTATCTTCCGATACCCATCAAAACACCGATAAAACGGCCATACCTAATAACAGAAAAGCTTCATTTCGCAGATTCACTCACGGATAAAACTAAAGTTACGTTCCAAGAAGAGCGCACGACTTACCACGAGGTACCTGAAGTGACTGACGGCTTCCACGAAGCTGAACCTTTATATGACGATAATGTCGAAGAGTACCGCGATGATCACGATACATACCAAGACAATACCTTTCGGGAAGAAAGGCAGAAGTTCGATGACCAAGAACCATTCCAAGAGACGGATGAACCGTATCAAGAAGAGGATAGTGTGTTCCGTGAGGGGCAGGAGAGGCCTGAGGAAGATAGATTGGAGTTCCAGCCAGAACAGCCGAAGTTGACGCCGAAGCAGAGGTGGCATCGTGCGTACAATAAGATCGTGATGAAGCTGAACGTGAGTACGCTTTTCGATTATAACGATGGGTGCAGAAATAGGAAATTAAGAAAACTGATTTATTTTATTTTTAATTTGATTTAATTGTTTCTTTTTAAATTTATTTCATTTTATGTGGCGTTTTATTTTGTTTTTATTTTATTTGATTTCATTTTAGGTTTCATTTTGTTTGATTTTGTATGTTTTACTTTGTTTTCCTTTTTGATTTTATTTTTTCTATGCGTCTTAACTATTACCAAAACGAACAGAACTGATACTACTGAATACTACGAAATCTGCAACCATCGTCACTTGATTAATATTTTATTTGTTGTTTCAATATTTGTGTAAGGTTTTTTTTTTTAAACCATGGAGAATTAATCATAGCTTTCAATTGAAAAGGACCAGGTAAGTCATAATCACTGAATGTAAATATGAAAATACGGACGAAACATGGTTGAATTTGTCGTACGTTGTCCCAATTTAATGAACATTCAAATACATATTTTAGCAGTACAATTGGGAAAATAACTTGCTATGTTAGGGAAATAAAACAGGTTTTTTACAGCAACAAAGTCACACCAAGTGACTGACGTGAATTTTTATGAGGCTATTATAGATATATAAACGTATTTTCTTATATGCTTATCAATGTATACCAAGAGTTCCAGTTTCATACGTTTGCGTTTATTTTTATTTTCTTTATCACTTCAGGACAATTTGACTTTCTTTTCAAATTGTGTTATAGGAGCGACGTGAATTTAAACCATTTTAACGGTGTTATTATTTTTTAAATTGTTGTCAAAACCGAAACTGAATCTTGTGATACTTTAAGATGTCACGCGGTTTTAAAAGTAAGTTACTGATAAATTATTGTGTACCCATTACTGTAATATTGTTATTTTGTATATGTAAAAATGCAATATGTTAAACAAGAAAGCCACGGCCATGATAAATACGACAATATTTATAACTTTTAACTTACGTAACAGGATCTAACATAATTTCTATTAAAAAAAAACATTTTGTAGGACGCAGAATTTATTTTCGAAATAAAATAAACAACTATAATAATAACTAACTAACTAACTAGTAATTAATAACTTTCATAGCACACATCAATCATACGACTCATTTTGAATTCGTCTAAAGTTATCTCTAACCGAATCCTCAATGCACTTATGGTATGGATAAGTGCCAAACATAAGTCTACACTAAGAACGTCTGGCTCAGCAGGGGTCACTCATGGATTACCCCCTACCGTGTTATAGCCATACTGACGATTTAATGGACACACTAATTATGTCATAACACCAATTGAGGTTACCAAAAGTGTTGTAGGCAGAAGAGGGTTGGAATAAGAAAAAGGGTTGTTTTTGTTAATAAATATTATTACTTATTGATTGAAAAGGCCATCCATTGTGGTTTGCCATTGTGATTTCGTAACCATCAGTGGCTAAGCAAATTAATACTTCGTAAGAATTTACCTGTAGATTATCAAGAAAATATTCATACTCGTACTATGTTATGTATTCAAAGCTTTGTTGTTTTACAACGAACTCCATTATATCGAGAGATTTTGAAGGCAAGTATAGAAATTGAGCTTCTATTTGTTACAAAAATATTCTTTTAGATTTCTACGAAATAATTAACTACAATAATCATCAAAATGTAAATATTAACATTGTAAATTATATTTTAAATAACTCGTACAGTTTGTCCGCTAAACAAAGTGTAGACTGAAATGAGATTGTGCTAAACGCCAAAGGGTCAACTAAATCGAACTTTTAAATCATAAACGATAAAGATAACAGTTTATTTCCGACACAATATCGCACTACGATAACTGCAGTTCTATATGCATTTACGATGCATTCTAAACTTTAACCCGACGTATGAATGCAAAACGCAGCTATTCATATAATATACAAAGTTCAAAGCCCTGTACCTACTTACAATACAAGAGTGAAACTATGTAACTTGCAGTTCCAGTTTATTGCTCCAGTTTCAAACGAAATGTTGGTACCTACTTTGAAATTATGATGAGAATACCTACTTAGGTAAACATAATAGGAGTTTTGGTCATTGTATGTATAACACAAATAATGCTAGAATATAGTAAGTGCTTATCTAAGTCAAACGTCACTTCAGTAACTATACTTTACATATTTTTTTAAATGAATCTATTAAACAGAACATAATTGCTTAATTAGTCATATTACTAAGTCCCTATTATTATTATTAACCACTCCTCTATCTTCAACAATACGCGCATTAAAACGCACAGCAGTACGCGTAATAAAACTAACAATACGAACATTAAAACTAAACAAACTAAGGCCATTTCTAAATTCAAGACTATAATCCCACTGCATAGTGGAGCAACTGAACTTTAATCCAATGCATTACACAGTACGCAAATAGTGCAAAGTCCTGTACAATACTGTAACAAGACAAACGCATATAGAAACAGCGTTGTGCTTTACGTCCCGCTGCGCTGTGCGGGTAGGCACATAATCAAGATGGCGGAGAAAGAAAATGGCTAAATGTTGTTATGTGGTCTTCGAACGGGACTGACCTTGAACGGGGTAAATGAGAACTCAATAAATGGGAGATTGGGGGCTTAATGATTGAGATTTTATTACGTTGATTAAAATTATGGTCAAGGAAAATTGTGAACTTTCCGAAAATAAAAATCTGTAATTGTATTGGCAGGTTGCGTTTTAAAAGTTACCTCAAGACATTAAAAAAAAACACCCTCTACATATACCGAGCGAATTTGAAATTTAAATAAAGTACTTTTACCCATTTCTACGGATTACGTTACCTACGATACATCTTTTGGAATTTAATATTGTTTTACTTGTACTGAGCATATTTTTCTTCTAAGGTTTAAAAACATGTGATTTCTGTGTTCAGTTACGGCCATCACTTGCATAAAATATATAGGTACCTAAGATGCCTTCTATATGTACGTAGATAGTATATAACCAACACAATAATTATAGTTAAATGTTAAATCCCCAGCAATTCCAGCACAAACGAAGCCATTAACACGCCAGCATTAGAACAGCAAACTATGCTTTAGCAAAGTTGTCCGGTCAAGTAGTTTCTAACAGTCCGCTGGTAATAATCACTAAGGAATTTAGCGCATTAATAGCTGTGCTATAAAGCGATGGAAGCTTGTAAAGCCAAGGTGGAAACAACAAGCATGCAATAACATGGAAGCTAGAGTAGTTTACTTTGCTGAAACGTCTTCCTATAAGATTGGAAACGGGATTGGAAAAGACATTCCTTCTTATTACAAAACGGGTTCTGATTCGGACTTTGTTCCAACAAAGGTTAAGTTCTTAATACAAAATTGACAATATAGACTCTGGTTTAAAGTCATTTGTAATTAAAACTTTAACATTGTCGGAATAAACTTCGAAATTAAAAAATGGCTCGTTGGTTTGTAACAATTTGGCCTAACTCTCCAGCATCGCTCCACTTCATATCGCCCCGCATTCTATGAGAGATTGTCCTAATAACCAAAGTTTTGAACAAAGATTATGCAGTGCAAACACTGCCGGACTCTGGGTGGCTTTAATTGCCCCACTTCCAATCAGCTTACCCTACCGTGGGCGTGCAAGAGATTTGCATAATTATGATTTTATCTCCATACTTTATGGCTTCATAACTCGTACTCACTAAGTACAGTTGCAAAAGTAGTAAATGCAACGAGAAAGTTCACAGGCAGAATTTACTCGCCCGAAAAGTGCGAATCGTCACCTTATATTATTTTTTCTATCGGTGACTAGGAGACGAAAACAGAGTGCACTTTGTTCTTAACTGTATAACATAAAATTCACAAATAAATTAACTTGAGTAAATTCTTGCGAATAGACTTATTTTCATAAGGGGAGAGCAGATGCGTAGAAAAATCGTTATAACTTTTTTCATCACTTTTTAACTTTATCCAGTTATGATTAACTTTTTTAGTAGATAATGTACACGTAAATGATTTCAGATTATTGTTAAAAAATCACAGCTGCTCTAAAGTATCGGAAAATAAAAACACGTCTCTTTTGTGAAAGAATTACTAACACATGATTGACCCCGGCGATCGAGTCGCTATCGAGTCAATAAAGATACAGTCGGCAAAATTTGCATCTTTATCCAACCAACTTTATTTCTATGGTCATAAGGGTGGAATCACCCGGCAAGTTTGTCCATTGTACCTATAGTAGTGGACACCTGTAGCATCTGTTCTATATTTTACAATATCTTACGTATTATTTTATGTAGATTTTATCTACTGACCTCACAGCATGGTGTCCGGAATACCTACAAAGTCTTTGTGAAAATAATTGATATTTTTTATTACTGAAGAAATCCAAATAATATTACTATTTGAATTTCGTAGTTGTGCATTTGGCTAAGGTCAATCTTCTTCTTCTTCTTCCTGCCCTTTTATATTACTTGGGGTCGGCGCAACACGTTTTCTTCTTCCATTCTCCCCTGTCAACCGTCACGCTATCATTCACTCCCTTCTCTTTCATATCATTCCTCACACAATCCATCCATCTTTTCTTCGGCCTTCCTCTCCCTCTCCATCCATCAACCATACATCCATCTAAGGTCAATCTTCATAAATATATTATAAACTTATTGCAGGATTTTATTTATCTTTTCCAAGAAACAGCTGAGGTTAGATGAGATAATTTACTTTTTGAGAGTGAGTGAAGTGAGACGTTGTTACCTCAAAACGAATAGAATCGGATGATCAACAACTACACAAAGTACTCGTAGTAAAGTGGTACTAATAATATCAAATAGATTGTCATAGGAATCAGATTAGATATATGAAGCTTAATTTGCTAAGGCTAATGGCTGATAGGCTAAAACAGGTAATAATTATGTCATAGGTGATTAGATTACGTATATGACATTAATTTATAGATGGTTGGCCGTGTTTTGGACTTATTATTAATGTTCTAATGTGTATAAGTTTCCTAATTAAGTTAAATGTTTATCATGCATTTGCTTCATATACAACCATAAAATATATGCTGAGGCACTCAACAATAAATAAATAATGATTTTATTTCGGAACAAAGAATCCAAGGAGTCTTAGTAACATAATATTCAAATAAATTATTTAAAAAAAAATGGTACTTTACATACTACCTACAGTATTGTCCCTCCTTCTGCTTTAATCCAAAGGTTTTTTTGAAAAGATCGCTTTTAGCGATAAAACCGCCCATTGTAAAATGTCTACGTTTATATCTATAGTTTAAATGGTGTACAGTCAACAAAAGAGATTAGTATGCAGGATCGTCGGATATAGTTGAAGTTTAGTAAGAAACCGATGGATGTTCTCGAATAAAATTTAATTTCAGTAATAGAAAAAAAAACAGCTCATTTACCAAATTAAACAGTCGGCAAAATCCATCGGTTTCTTACAAAACTTCAACTATATCCGATGATCCTGCATACTTATCTCTTTTGTTGACTGTGCATAATAAAGAATATTTCACCTATCTATCTATCTTATTATCTAGTGTTAGTATCAATCACTCTCCGCACAAACTGCTTCAATTGGAGAGCTGAAACTCTAACTCTCCGCTACAACAATGTAGCTTGTGCTTTTTGTTTTTAGAATTTTTGTAATCATATCAGAGAGGGGCAATTCTCGTAATTTTAAGAACGTTCACAGTCTAATCTCAGTCTCAATCTGTCAAAAAATACCTCTAAGTTCCCTACATTTTGACAAGTTTTTGACATTTGTATGTCGCTGAGATGAGACTGCAACTAGATTTTGAACGTTTTAAATTACGAGAATTGGCCTTCTGAACTTCCAGGAATTTTTACAAACAAAAAAAAAAAAAAACGTTTTACTTATTTATAATATTAGTTTAGAATTATGTACATAATAACTATATTGTGTTTTTTTCAGAACACAATATTAACTTAAGATCGGAATCCCTCAGGACAACAATGTTTTATCAAACAACTTGATTCCTTTTTGTAAATATTTGACCTAATTGGGTTCCTAAATTGAGTTCATATAAATGTTTGAATTGGACATCATTTCGTTGCTTCAAATCTGAGGAGAACAACGGATTGATTAAAACAAACTCAATGAAATTAATCAAATAAGTACTCCTTTTGTTTGCGTATTGAAAAAGGGCCCCTAACGACATACCCTATATTCACCATTTTTTGAAATAAAACTTAAATGATAAATGATTTTATTTCAGTAAGTAGTGTAAAAATACATTTACACGTCATTCAATTTTATTTAAAAAAAAACTAGATGATTTCGGCGTTTACTCTCCGACTACTCTGAGAAAAAACGACGAAGCAAAACTCAGAGGTCACATTATGTACCTAAACACCCGTTGAAAGCGATGGGTAAATTTCAATATCAGTCGAGTTTTTTCTGATCCCTAAATAAAGTACAGCCAAAATATGAAAAGTAAAATTTTACATATACCTAATGTTCATGTAAATTTAAATATAGCAGCCGAGATCCTTCCAGTATTTTCTGAGATTATTCCCACAAAAGTATAACCAAAGAAATACACTTTCTATTCAAAGTTCAACGTTCTATTAAAAATCATTAACCGTACATCTCCGCAAATAAAAATAAAATCTTTTTAGAAACATTTCTATAGAATTTCATTAACATATTCACTACTCGGTGAGACAGTGATTTACTTAACGCCAATCGTAATTGATTGAACCCATCTCAACGAGTGCACTCGTAACACTTCATTAGCCATTATTTATGTCTTGTTAATTAATTTTCGCACATCGTTAGCGAAGAAATTTACTAAAGCAGTTATGTTTTTGAAATATGGCAACTGAGGCTAGGGTTACCTTAGAGACAAAACGCACCAGAGTTTCATGCGCTTTTTTATTAGCTTTTTGATTTTACATATCTCGGGACCATGGGGTCCCGGTCCTTTGGAAGGCGTACGAGGAGCCGAAGCCAACTCGCAGGGCCTCTGCGAGTTGCCTTAGGAAATTTTAATGAAATGTGGCACCAACCGACGATTATCCCTGTATGCACTATGCCCCGGTTGGTGTAGGACTATTGCAGCCCGGTTGATGTAGGACTATTGATAAATAATTTCATTTATGCAAGTAGGTTTGAACAAACACTTTCACACGTCAATCATATTTTATAAACTCGGCGTTTGCTATCAGACTACTCTGAGAAGAAACAGAAACAAACTCAGAGGTCAAAGTCTCTTTGAAGTCCAGACATAATCTTGGTCAGATCATGTGAGGACCATAAAAAGTTAGTGTCTGAAATGGTCTTTTAAGGGAAGAATAAGTAATCGTGTAGCTCAACTCAGAACTTATGAAGCTCAACGACTCGACAAACAATACCAAAGAAAGGAAATTTGCGTTGTTAGTTAAAATATTACGAAAACGCAATATCCAAGAGGAAAAATCACCTGCGTGCGACATTGTCACTGCGATTTGTCTTTACCCTCAGATTAAGTTATCTGTGAAAACTGTTACATAGTTTTATTTCACTTTATCAAGTTCAAAGCTTTTGTATCGAGTAGGCTGTATTATCTACTTAGAATTCTGCCTTATTATGTTTCGATATTAATCTGAAATATGAATAGCTAAAGCAAGTTATTACCATTACCTACTCAAAAGATGAAGGAGTTGATGAAGTTTCTAGGCAGACTAATAATAACAGTCTCGTATTTTTTGGGATACCTGTTGAACTGATCTCTATTAGGGCGAGTCTGTACTAAAAACTTTCGAAGAATTACCAGCCTCAAGATCATATCATTATTACTATAACGCCACCAAATTAAAATACCTACAAAAAGTCAATTTACCAGTTACTGATTAAAATGTATAACTTCGAATTAGGCCATACATAAATAAACAAAATTATGTAGATTAAATTGTTCCAATAACAAAACTGTTCATTGCGAAAACCTTTGAAATACGTTTGTTCCTTTGTTTAATCTCACCCCGGGCTAATCGTGGGAAAGGCTTCCGCAGTAGGCGTATTAGTTTTACTTTTTATTACAGATAGAAATTGAATATAAAATTTCTTAGGGTTTTTTTCTGTAATGCTCGATAATTGTTTCTCTTAGAGCTATTAGCGCAGCGGCGGTCGTCGCCTGCAGAGACCCTACCGCCTTTGAACTCGATCACCTCATTAGTCCAGCTCAGTTGCTCCATACATACGCACAAACGAAACTACGCGTTCCCGCTCAGTCCGTTAACAGACTTTGTTGCGTACGCACCCCTTAATAAAAATCAGAAGAAATTCGAAAGTGTCGCTCAGGGTACGAAACATTGCGCAAGCGATGTCGGCGGAAACTCACGAGGACACGATAGCGGCATCCTGCGGGCGACCGTGGCCCTATTGATATCGCACCTATCACTCGTTTGTATGCAAATTCTTCATTCAGGTGTTAACGTTCAGTGTTGTGGTAGACGTTGATGTGTCATCACACGTTCGTAAAATGTTCCGGAGCAGGAAAGGTCAAGCGATCAGCGAGGCGGATGTCCGACGGGAGCAGGCGCTGCAATATCAGAACCGTTCGAATATGAGCGGTTCGCGCCTCCGCGTGCGTCGCGGATCTAGTTTGACGGATTTAGACAAGTTGCGTTGTGGCGGTGGTTCGAGCGGTGGTGGTTCTATCGGGGATTTGATGAACATGTTCAGTGGTAGTGTGAATTCTGTCGGGAGTGACTCTTTGGTGGCTCGGACTGTGCCGTTGGAGACGGTGCGCCGGAATGTGCCGCTGTCGTCGACGCCGCCGCCACGCCCGCCCCCGTCGCCGCATATCCATGTGTCCAGACCCGTGGGCCCACTGACGATGGCCCAACGAACGCTAAGATTCAGTAGGCTGCTCAAGTACCAACCTTGTTCGGCAGACGTTCTTATTACTCTGGTGAGTGGCACCACTTAGTTTTATTATTATGGATTTATTAACTTGACTCATAAATGTCTTTAACTACAACTTTACACTTACTCTAGCGTTTATCTTTTACAGTGAAGTTTGTGAGTTTAAACACAATGTTTTACCAGCTTTATAATCGTTATCAGTCAAGTGTATCGTGATATCGGTCGTGAAAGCTTGTCAAATAGCCCTGACGGGTGATGATTGCGTTATAAACTCATTATCAATTGATCACACATGACATGACATATTATCATTTTGACATTATCTCTACAATATGGAGCTGTACATAATGCTAAGTTTTATTCTCGTTATTTCAAACTTTAGTATCTATGTATACCTAACACTACTATGTAGTTGCTAATATTTGTAGTTGTTGTTGGTGTGAGAAGACTGTATATAAAAAGGGTATAGGCAGAGTTCATTGACCGTCTATAGATAAGTCATAGTTCGTTCAATTTAAAATGTCTAGGAACCCTATCTTTAGTGTAGTGTTATTAATAATTTATTGGTGCAATTAGTTTCAAGGAAATTTTACTTAATTGACTGAAATTATGAAGTTTTTTGTGACAATTATTTTATTGGAAAACATACGCTAACATTGATGAAGTATTTTACATGTTTGTAACGTAACTTTGGGCTATTGCTTGTCTATAGTTTCTTGTCGATAGTTTCGGATCAATGCACTTTTTTACGTAAAATCACTTAAATTTCTTGTTACGCAAGGTTGGGAACTTAACATTTTCTTAGAAACAATGACTTTAGAAACTTTAAAGGCAGATCTGTACATTTTAAATTAGACATGCATTATTGGAACAGTATTTTTCCAATAAGTATTTCCAGTGTGTCACTGCGAAGTGATTCGTACGTGTTCGTACACAAGCAATCATATTATGTTATTTAAATGACGTCTGTTGATTCCCAAGGGCGTCCAGTTAGACAAAGAGACTGAAGCCAGCAAATTGCATCTTAAAAATACTACTTTGTGGTGGATACACATTTTAATTATACTCTCTATATGTTTTAAAGTAAATTTCATCGAATAACTCTTAGTGTACGGCCTGAGTGCACGCTCTATTCGAGCGTCGGGCGGGGAGGGGCGTGCAGCGTTCATGTTAAACACGTGCTACCCGTAGTGGCCGTCCTGAGTGCCGGCCGAGCGGAGCGTGGGCAGCAGCGGACTTGTTTGCGTCGAGCGGGGCGTCGCGTGCAAGTTCAAACCAGTTTGTGTTTTGCAGCGGTGATACGAGCGTTCTTGAAGGATGTCGTTTGAAGAAATTCAATTCTCTGTAATATGTAATCAAAAGTTGCCACTGTCATCCTTGTATACTCATGAAATTTATCTTCATTTACCCTTAATGTTTCAAATAACGTAGAAAACTCTCCAAATTGTTGTCTTTGCTTCACAATGTTACTAGGCCTTGTCTTGACTCATAATTAAATTTTAGCCACAAATTTTCTTCTAAATACATATCAATAATATCGTACGACGCAGACGCCATGATCGACACAAACGACCGCCACCACAAACGCTGAGCGTGCACTGAGGCCACTTAAAGAACGCGCTTTCGACCGCTCTTCCCCGCTCCGCCCGACGCTCGAATAGAGCGTGCACTCAGGCCTTACACTTAAGCGTTACGCCGTGATGTCGAAAAAAGTAAAAAAATAGATATAACTTAGCAATTTTTTATATCGAGAAAAATTAATTGAACCGTGTATTCCTTTTACATGATACCAGACGAAAGAGTCAAAAACATATACCAAAATGTTAAATCCCTATTCCACATACTTAACAAGTTACACGAAATAGAAAAACCACATTTTATTCAACATATTATCACCTTAACTTACAAGTGCGCTCAGCAACAAGTTTCGAACTGACTTATACTAATCTTAGTTTCAAATTACTTAACTCTTAGTTCACTTTTTTATAATTAACTCGTCATGCTAGCAATAAAAATTTAAAGAATGAAATTTATTGTTTTTTTTTTATTGAATTAATTAAATTAAATTATTTTTGGTATAAAATACTCAAAAACTACTGGAATCACTGTCCAAGTAATCTTATTTCATTATTTTCTATATATAGTCCTGGAAATTAATTGCTTACCAAATTCACTTCTTTAACATTTTTGTGAAATGGCTATGACACGGCAAATTGAAGTGGTGTTTCAATGTGATAAACAGTTAAGTTCCCAGACTATACAGTATTCATCTATAACCGTTCGTAAAGTAACTTCTAATGAAGACTATATAAATGTCTACATCTAAGAAGAGACAATCTAAGTTCATGTGTGAGATTGGCGGTTTCTAAAGTTGGTGCAACACAAATTCACTTGAGATAGACTAACTTTTTAATTTAAGCTTTGTTTAGATTTAGTTAAAACAGGAACAACTTTTCAATTAACCTTCTCTTAATCCATTGAAAACTATAAGTAAGACACTTACCCCCTTACTAATACACGTATTATATCAGATGAATAGTTACACACCGATTTCTCTCTTTCAGTCATCAGTAATTTGATTTTCGAAAGAAGAAGACAAAGCATTGTGTGACTATACAGACGCTATACAACGTTTATTAGTAAGGAGGTATTAGTATTAGTGGTCTTCCATGTCACTGATGGCCGATTCCTATAATTTACGGACCGTTATTGGTTGAAATGAAGACTCTTGTATCTTTACTATAATAAAGCAAAGACCTCATAGCTTTGCATAGTAGACACTTCCTTATGGATATAGCTATTAAAGGTAAAATTAGCGTACAAATCTATTTATGTGCTTAGTTTGGCAATAATCGTTTTATAGAAACCCAGCATACCTACGACATATAGTGTATTGTAGCAATAGAATGGTATATCTGTTGCCTGCGACTTAGTCTGCGATCTAGGCAGAAAAGTAGCCTATGTCCTTCTCTGCATGTCATGGTTATGGTCTACCCATAAATTTCATCCAAATCCGTTCTAGCGTTAAAGCGTAGCAAACAAACATATGAAAAATGTAATATTTTTTCTATAATATTCGTTTAGATAAACAATATATGTATATATATATATAAGTATATATTTCTGTAATAATACGACACCTTTGTACGGATGATACGGATTTTTTTCCACAAACATCTTGCTAAATAAGCAGAAACCAGTTGTTAGCCTCCCTAAAGACAGCATATAAAGGTGTTTTTCTTGATACAAATCAATTTCTCGCCTCCGTAGAAGAAAGTTTTTCCGTGTAATAAGTAGACGAGTCCACATGCCAAATGATATACTTAGGTAGGTGGTAAGACAAAATATTTACTTCTACGCCAACTGAATGTAATTTTCGTTAGTACAGACGCCACCACGTCAAGCTACCCGAAACTGTCAAATTTTCTCAATCATCTTTGAACCTTATGCTTTAGTGATAAAGTAAAAAATCTATTAAAGAAATTTGACAGATTGTAGTAGCTTGATGTGCTGGCGTCTGTACTGTAAAATATTTTACAAGTACGTATGTATAATGTTCATTCGTCTAATTATCTTTGTTGAACTAACCAAATGAACCAAACCAATGAACCAACTAACAAATAACCCAATGAACTGATAGCCAAATCTCATCTAAATCAAGAATTTAGATATTAGATCGACATTAGATTTTTAAGTTTTATAAGTAAGAGAATCGGCCCTTTGGACTACAAGAGAAGGTCTACATATTTACGAGTAGGAGTGTGATCAGTACTTGTTCTATCGTGTCTTCGTAGTAAGCATAGTGTGGTAGCAAGCTTTGTTACTCGACCTAGTAGTTCCTACCGCGCGAAACAGATGGAGTTGTCGTCGTGTTTAGGTTTGTGTTAATGAGTTTCGTTAAGCGTAATATAAGTATTGGATTCTTAAACCTTTTTAGATTTTGTTTTTGTTTTATGTTGACTGCCAGACAACAGACACAATAGAAAATCTATTGTTCGCGGTCACCGGTGACCGCGTTGGCAGTCAATACCTCAAATAAATAACCTACGTGTTGACTTGAGAACCTCCCCTTTTTTTCGTTGGTCAAAAAGGACTTTATTATGTTGTCAAGTGAATGAAATATTGATGACGTATCTCGTCAGATCTTTAGAAGTGAGCTTGAGCGAAGAGGGATTGTTTAACTTTCCAACAGGAATAAGTGAGTTTACTCATAATAAAACAATATCAATGTCAGTGACCCATTTTATTTTCCTTTCAAAGTTCCTTCCAGACAATTTCCTAGACTTTGTGTTGAGATTCAATGAATCGAATCATTGAATAGAATAGAAAGCAATGCATACGGAAGCAGTGACGTCCCCACAAGGCGGGAATTTCATGAATTTTCCACTACCCTAGATTTTTATTTAAATAGCTCTATTTATTGGAATGAGTGCAAAAAAATTTCAGTGCCGAGGTACTGCGTGATTTATTTATTAATGCAATTAAACTGCAGGGTGTGCCTGCAATATTGTTCGATTTTTTCTAACTCTGTCCATTAATAGACCGCCGCGTTCGTATCTAATTGAATGACCTATGATGCAGTCACGGATAGTGCACTGCTTGCTCAGAAGAAACCGTAACATTAAGACTTCGTGTGCACTGTACTTTACATTGGTATGAAAGGGGGGAATACCGCAAGCTATTGTCGCGGACCGTGGACTGCGACGCTGCGGCTGGTGTACAAAAACAAACATAATCAGCATCATAATGTTCCCACTGCTGGGACGCAGGCCTCCTCTCGGTGAGAGGGAGTGGGCCGTAATCCACTACGCGGGCCCAGTGCGGGTTGGTAGATGTCACATGTCTGCGAATTTCTGGTTCTAGGATATGCCGACGACTCTCGACGTTTTCCTTTAGCGCTTTGAGAGCAGTGGTGATGAAATAATTTACACAAAGTGAAGCGCCTGTCTAGGTTTGAACCTACGACCTACAACTCGTAAGTCGCTCCCTTTACCACTGGGCTATAACTGCTCAACACCACCACTACTGCGCCACTGGCGTGTAACACCATTATTACAAAACTAGTACTTCGTCCGCGTCGATTTTGTACAGACAATCTGTCATATTTCTTTAACAGATTTTCAACTTTATCGCTGTTAGCATTAGGTTCATAGATGATTGGGAAAATTTGCCAGTTTCGGGTAGCTTGATGTGCTGGCGTCTGTACTTTCCCCTATTTTTTTAAACCCCTCCACCCACTTTAAAAGGCAGTATTTGAAAATCAATTGCATGGCCCGCCCACGCTTTTATTTTGTTTTTGCTTAGCGTTCTTTCTGACTTTTTTGTTGTTGCTCGACTCCTAGCATAAAGTTAAGCAGCCTATGGCCTTCCTCAAGAATTGGGCTACAAAATCAAAAATATTTTTTCCAATCTGACTGGTACTTCCAGAGATTAGCGCATTCAAACAAACTCTTAAGCTTTATTGTTTGTATAGATAGATAGATTATAGGCAAATTATACATCAGGCAACTGTAAGACTGTGCCTACAGAAGGCAGCGATTTGCGATGCGACTGGAAGAGCGAAACGAGATAAACATGGTATGGCTACATTATAAGCGAAAATCCGGCGTATATTTGCCGATGACGTAGCTACAGTACACATGCTATTAAATCATCCATCGCGGTTTACTATACGCATAATGCAGCTATACGCATATTTAGGAGCACTATTGAACTAGTCGTGCAAGTGAGAAATTTTCTAATAAAGCTTCAATTTCACTGATATGTTGATGTGGCCGATGCTGTTATAGAGGTATGAGGAACAGGGTGTAAAGTTCACTCATACTCTATGGAAAAGGGAGGATCCTCCGACCAGACGGGTGTTGTGTCTGGCGGGCAACTGCCCAATGAGTCATGTCGGGCTGTTGTATATATGCTAGTTGCGTGGTAAACTCTGCTTGCGCGATGCAGGATTTGCGTGACGTTAGTATGACGCGTTGTTCGCATGTGGCGTTGTAGATACCGCTACACTGTGATTACAGTAATGTTGTTCCTATTGCATAAAGAAATCAAAGATCGCTATTCATATTTGATTTACGGTGTAGCCATATACTCGTACGTGATCATTCATTTATTTGTTTTAATCGCTTACGCAGGTCGCGTCACGGCCTAATGTAGCCTCAGCTTAAGGCTGTCATTACCACAATATTTTTGTAGATAACTTGTTAGATTATATAAATAATGTATAAAATAAGACGATGAATAAAAATCTGATTATTTATATATTTAAATATGAAATACGTGTATAGGAAAACTAACGTCCATAATGAATAAAACAAAAGACAATTTAGCTTTATTTATTCAAATCAGATATCTCATCAAGTTTTGGCAGTTAAAAGTAATTTCACTACAATTTAATATATTGAGTGTTAATAAAAGACACGTTATTTACATTTTGATTAACCCATACAAATCATACTTCAATCATATCTAGGGTTGCCATTTTATTAACTATAATTTTATACCAAAGTAAACCGAGTTAAACAACGCCGTAAAAGGCCAAATAATAACAAAATAACTACAACGCTCTATTATTATCAGCTTCACAATGATACTTATTTATTTAAAATAACCTAGAACCGGGGTATTGCATCGATATAAAATAATCATAAAATCAAAAAAATAAAATTGGTACTTTACCACTGGAAAATTTACATGAAAATTAGTTCTTCCAAAAATGTACACTAAATTTGGCAACCCCGTCAAACTCAACATGCGTTCAATCAGGCATATTTCTTCATGAATTTGAGTAAATACTTCAGTTTCGGCATCTCTATGTTATGGATGCATCTGTTGAAGTCTCCGATGACCTTGACGGAGTGCGTCATCATTCTGGAGATGATGTCCTTAAGGCACACGCTAAGATCTGAAACTTCTTTGAAGCCGTGGATGGCTATTTCCGCCATCACTACAGGGAATGGCGATGTTTCGTACAGGAACTGAAAATTAAAACGTATACGATAAACAACATTTTGCAATATAAGAATCGTGAATCTAAAATTAAACTTTACACTGTATACATTTGTTTGTACATATAACTATTTTGGTAATTTGTTTTGCCATAGCAATACTATGCCATATTTTTTTTTGGCATACAGTTTATTTTGGCATAATTATCTTGAAGGCTAATTTGTTTTGGCATAAATTCAATTCGCATAAATACTAAACGACGCCGAGGTTATTTTTGGTTAGGTTCCTTTAAACCCTGCAGTCAGAAGTAGGAGCCCCGACGAACGTCGTTAGAAATAAAACGAGCATGCTAAATTTATGCTTTAGAATGTTATGCTTAATCATTATTATGATTAGAGAAATTATGCTTAAAAAAATATGCGTAAGATGTTATGCGAAAATATAATTAGGAGAAACAAAGGTATGCCAAGTTGCCAAGGTCTTAAAACTTTATGCAAACTGATAGGGAACCTAAAAAAGAACTGTCTCCATTTTTATGAAAACTGTTATGAAAACTCAACTCTTCCTTATCTAAATGCCTCGCCCTTAATATTTTCAACGTTCAATATTCCAGAACCGGGCTTCCTGTTCTGAATCAAGTGCAGATACAAACTCAATTCCTGGCATCACGTATCCGGTTGCTACTCAACTAGCCTCTTGGGGTAGACCTACCTAGTTATATGTATAGCTTGTTACTAGTTTCTGTTTATTTGCGTGCTATTTGATACTCAGGAAGTCGGTGATATGGTGGAAATGCGGCGGATTTTAGACGATAGTGAACGAAATACTTTATAGGAACTTAAAATTTGTTGCCAAAATGAGCCTTGATATACTCGTGCGAAACTTTGAGGTAATAAATAAAATGGGAATAGTTAGAAATCTATTAAATCATAAAAAAGTATTTACGATCGCTAACAGTCTGAAAGATAACGGCTGCTTTTCAGATGAATTCTTAATATTTGTCAAATCAGTAGGTGTTTGTTATTTGTACATTATGTCCAATTTTGAGCCTACATAACTCTGGCATTGGAGCTCCGTCATAAGTCTTGGGATTGCATCGGATATCATCAATCTGATAAGCCTCATAGCCTAAACGAAATAAAATTGATATCTACCAGTATTTGATCTTACAAGCGTCCAGTTATTCCACCAAAAACTTAACCCCCTTATTCATAATCCTATTTTATCTCTATTTTAGCTAAAATAGGTTTATAGAACGTTTGTCTTTATCTGTTACGTTGTCATTTCTGTGTGTAAGAAAGATACAAACCCCATTTTAACTAAAATAGGTTTGATAAGTTTTATGAATAAGGTAAGTCTTTAATTGATCATTGGCAGTTTTACTCTAAAGTGGTACGTATTGGTAAAGTCTTGATACTTACAACAGTCCTCTCGAGATCTTGACTCTCGTGGGAGCAGTTCCCTCCGACCTGCTGCTGCTTCTGGCATTCGAACAGCTTTGAGGCGGAATACTTCTTCAAATTCTCCAGCGTTTCGAAGTGAACTTGTAGTTTTTCTGGGACAAATACATATTTTTTTAATTCCAAGATTTGCGTGAGATTTTATGAAATATACAGAGTACATTTTTCTATGCATAAAACAGCCTCTTCGTTTCTCAAAAAAATTCAAATATTACAATATATTATTCATTGAATAGTTCATGGTTGAAAACAGTACCCAAAAATTTAACATTCCTCTAATACTCTTTTACAATATTAGTTTCGTCACATTAGGTCGGCAAAGTGGATTAAACAAAACCTCAAAAACATCATTAAAATCACGTCTACCATCATAATACTGGATTTTACTACAGCACACATCGTCTTTGTTATTATTACTCAGCGCTACGTTTGTTTTGGCCACTACCTGTATTGTCACTAGCGGATATGTTGACGTTGATAAACAAGGAACGTTGTCCCAAAATAATACGGACGTATGTGGGTTGACAAAGCCGACGGCCAAACCGTAAACAATTTAGATTTAAAGTAAACACACCTAGTTTACTGACAACCTATTTACTTATGTTATTCTGGTACTACTCTTGGCAGTAAATAGTCCACTATTTACTACTAAATACGGATATTTATAGAGGATTTCGGAAAGCCTACTTTTGTAAAATACAAGTGCAAGACAATTTTCTCAATAATAATAATTCTTTATTTCATTTAACTAAGATCCACAGTGTGAGTAATTACAATAATGACTTACAACTATTGTTAGTAAAGTGACAAAAATATTGGCGATTCTTATTTGTTGATCACCGTCCTCACCATTTCTTAAAAATTGGAGAGGTAATATCCACCCGTATTATTTTGAGGATACTGTTGCTAGTTCCTCGTACTCTGCTTAGTAGAGATGCAGTTTTTTTGCGAATCATCTCATGAAAACCATCGGTTCGATTCTGCACAAACATCTCTGAAGCACAACAAAAGCGAGGCCTTCGCAACAGCATCCTAAAAATATTATTATACATAATTATGCAATAATGCATATTTTTTTTATCTCCTACGTAAAATCTGTCTAATCTTGTTTGTACTTCGCAAATTATATGACCTGTGGTCCCTAAATATGTCGTTATTATATAAGAAATAAATACAATAATAACTACTTCTTAAAAAATTAGATCAATCCATTAAGCATTAATTTTACTCAAATCCTCGATTAATAAACAGTTTGGCATCTACTGCTAAAGTCGAAACACTCTCCAATAAACATCACTTACAACCAAGAAATTCAATACGTTGACGTGATCAAAGAGGAAAGATATTGCCCAGTGCCAGCATAATCGATTCTCCAACAAAGAGGAAGGCTGATTTAACTGAGCTCGACCGCGCATTCATTAAGCCAAAACTACAACAGACTATGTACACAATAACATCGTACCAACCGGAAGGCAACACTGAACGTGGATATCACCTATATTGCCGTGGAAGTGGAAAACTCCATTGTGTTCTGATTTTACTAGTAACTAAGCAAATCCAAGTATAGTTAAAAGTTTCTTAGGATGCTTTTAATGCTATTGGACTAAATCCTTTTAGAAAAGATCATTGTTGGTTGTCATTAGACCGATGCAACCGTCGGTGTTTTCCAGGGAGCATCTTGGGTCCATTATTATTCTTCAACCCCTAAATTTTTTCTCTTATCATATATGATTATCTAAGCATAAACTGATAATGGATTGCAAGGTGAAACTCTGTTTTCATAAGCCTCGTAATTAAAGATTTATTTTTATTTATGATTCGCGTATGATTGGAAAACGATCACGTCTGTATGATATAAATTTTGGGTAACGCTTTTGTCTTTTATTTAATAATGTAATTGGCTAATGGCCCTCGTATGTAAATATAATATGAAGAACATACCTGGTAATCTCTGCACCCTCTGGTACCCAAGAGCGAGGCACAATGTAACATTTTCGTCGGCCAGTTGCAAGTTCTCGCCAAGCAGCTTAACTATGCTCTCTTTGCAGTATGTCCCGTTTCGAGGCTTACGGTCGTGTATTATCACCTAGGGAAGAGTAAAATGGCCAGCTATAATCGGATGAACGCTTGCAGCAATTTGTTGAAAGTCGTTAGGATGTGTAAACTTGGATTTTAGGGTTTGAATTTTAAATGGGTATGGTTTATGGTGATTTTGTGCATTTGATTAATCGTGGTTTGCATTAATGGTGATTATTTGAATGATTGGTGTAATGACATCATATTTGGCCTTTAATATATCCACTGCCGCGACACAGGCCTTCTTTCCGTGTGTGGTAGTGGCCCATTATCCAACACGCGAGTCCAGTGCGAATTGGTGTGATTATTATTTTAGTTTTATAGCAACTTTCAAAATTATAAATTATTATCTGACAATTTTCTTCTGAAATAATACAGCATCCCAACTAACAAAATCTTAGCAAACGTCCAATCTGAGGAATAAATAAAATATGAGAAACGTGTAGCCCAAGTTCTGTTCAAAAAGGCCAATTTTAATACAAATGGCCTTACCTGGAAGTACAAAGATATTTGTTCGAGGTACACGGTCATGTAGTTAATGGCTTTGTCCGCCTCGTTCTTCATGAGCAACTTTATTTGGGACACCAGTGTGTCCATGTCCTCCCGGGATTTCTGTGTTCGGACCTGAATGTCCGCAATCAGTGACCGGTATCCATTTATTAGGTTATCTTGAAAATCTGTCGTCTGAAAAATAAAGAGGTTGATTGTTAGTTTTACTATTGAGTTTTTTATTTATTTGTTGTGCAAGGTTTATTGTTATTCAAAACTTTATTCTTTTGTCAATAATTAATGGATGATTTTGTTTTATAATTAATTATAATTTACAATAATTGGAATTGAGTATTCACTTTATTTCATCGTCAACTAATGAGTTACATTTCTTGCCGTGAATTACAAAACTAGTGTACAATTTTTACTGCTGGTTTTGTGTGAGATGTAGCAGACGCTTTTATGACTCATATTATTATTATTCTTTTAATAACTTTGTTTTAAATGTTATTGTAATATTAAAAGTTGAAACTCCATTGTTATTTAAAACAAACAGAAGGAAGAAAGCAAATGAGACGTACCTATAATAATTTACCAAAATGATTGTTGGAAAGAATTATACAATTAATACATAACAAATTTTTACGAAAAGTCCGGAAGAATAATATTGTTATTCAAACAAAAATCCCGCATATAGAAGTCATCTATCTATTGTCTTCGACAAACGATGTTTTAAAACAACTGAACAAATATTTTTGTTAGTCAGATAGCTGGTACACATTGGTATACATCAAAATAAATTACTATTATTATTAATCACGGGATGGTATTTGTTTAAACTATGTACTTACGGCAATATTGTATGATCTAGTTTGTATAATGTATTGGAGAGCAATTACCTAAAACATTTTAGCAATGTATTCATGCTGCGTTCAAACGTCATAAATGTATAAGACGAGGCAAGTAATTAGGACAGCAAGAGTTTTGGGGATATCAGCTAGAATACTAATACCTGAGTGCTAGTTATCTTATAGGAATAGTAGAACAACTGCCTAATTGTCATAAGACATTACTAACATGTTGTTGTTATGTTACAATATTGGTTTCAGAAATCAAATTAAGTTCAATCCCTAATACAGCGTTACAAATTTTAAAACTCGGGCTACTCTTTAGGAAGGCAAACAAATATAAAAAAAACATGAAAGTCAGATTAGAGAGGGTGACCGGGACATTGACGCGCAAAATATTACCTTGAATTCAGCACATGATTCTAGAACGTAGAAATTTTTCGTCGGTTATTAAAAAAAATAATCTGCTGTTTCATAGAAAAGTGCACCTAAGCGGTCAAAATGTATTGTACAGCATTTTTTTTCATCGCTTGGATATTTATAATGATGTACAGATGCACATCAAGCTACTATAAACTGTCAAATTTCTTTAATAGATTTTCAACTTTATTGCTAAAATATAAGGTTCAAAGTTGATTGGGAAAATTTAACAGTATCGGGTAGCTGGATGTGCTGGCGTCTGTAGTGAATCCATGATAACAGATTGCGCATCGATCCTTACAACCCTGTATAGGCTACCATTTTTATTTTTGTTTGGAACCATAAAAATTTCGTCAAGTACAGAACCAACTGACATTAAGAAAGAAAATTAACCATTTCACATCATTATTTCTCAGTTAAGGGTTCTGTTATCGAGTAATTGTTCATTAACTCAATCTTTATTGATCGATTAGTCCGGTATTTATGACAGCAGGTAATGAAAACTTTGATTGGATATTGTTCTATCTTAATCTATTTTCTCATTAGGTAATTAAATGGCGAATCTAATAAAAAGCTCATGCTTTTACTAGAAAGGCAAGCATGTATTAGAAAGGTGTGGTCAAATTTAAGGGCGAAATGCAGACCATCAACTTGAATAACTTCCTCTATGGGAGCAACATCGTAATCGAAAAAATAATCAGCCATCCCATGCATTTTGGTCGAGTAGGTATTGAGGTTTTGTATGTGGCAGTTAATATTTTTTTCGCGATTACGATTTTAGTTCCATGGAGAAAGTTGTTTATTTATTTATTTATTTAATACTTCTAGCACATAAATGTACAGAGGCGGACTTAATACCATAGGCATTTTCTACCAGTCAACCTTTGGGTGATGCAGAGACAAAGAGTCAGTTCAGTTTGGTAGTCTGTACTACACCCCTAAAGACCACAGTTTTCTAAAACACGCTGTATACGTAGGATACGACATCCTAACTCACATACCAAGATCATATTATTAACTTCTGAGATAGAAAGGAAGGGCCAGTAAATAGGTATTAGCGGTCACCTATCTGTGGACTGACCGCGGCAAGGGTAACTTAACCTCATAGTCAGATTGATTCACGCTGTTTCTGAACCACGAACCTCTCACTATTATGATTCTGATTTACATTCTGCAAATTATCCTCTAGAAAAGAATAGTTCTTCATTCAAAAAAATACGGCCATCTTGATTATGTAACTTTTTCTGCACTTACTTTTTTTTTCGTTTGGGCTCGTCATTGACGCTATGGCTTTTAATCCCTACGGTAACAAGCAATGCTAATGAGGCGAGGTTAACTTTTAAAAGATTCTAGTATATAACTACCTACGCAATATTTTATTTACATTTTCTTTCATAATTAACAGTGTTTCATGTGAAGGAAATTGTTTGACATTTAGGTTAGTTAGGTCGTAGAATCGTTCGTATTTATATTTGGTGTGAGGTCATAGTATGATAAAAGTTTTATTTTTAATGCCTATCGTGTAGTAGGCAGTGTAATTAAATGCTTGTAAGCAACAAAAAATGTAATTGTAAACTTGAGAAAGATACAAAACGATAAAAAGATTATTTAGTGAACAAAATTAAAAGACTACTGGAAGAGATTACTGCCCCTTTGGTCTATGGTCGTCAATGTGGGTGTACTATATGTACACCTCTGGCTAAACCTTTGGGGATTACAACCATGATGATTAAATATGGTAAATTAAAAGAGGGTATTTTTACTGGGGTTCATTATTTATAATGGACTACCAGCGCCCCGCGGTTTCACCCGTATAAGTTTCCCGTGGGAATATCGGGATAAAAACTATCCTATGTCCTTTCCAGGGACTCAAACTATCTCTATACAAAATTTCATCTAAATCGGTTCAGCGGTTTAAGCGTGAAGAGGTAACAGAGAGACACACTTTCGCATTTATAATATTAGTATAGAAGTATGGATTTCATGATAAATTTGGCATGTTTTGTTATGGTAAGGTACGTTTTTTATGCACACCTACGATACTTGGTGCAGAAATCTATGATAGAGTTTCCTATATTCGTTACACACGTTCTACTCACTTTTAAACTCCTAATCTTTTGTTTTTCCGAATGAAAGATAAACAATGTGGCAAACAATGAAAAATGAAACGTTCCGTAGGCAATTAAAACTTTGTTTACCTACCTTTATACAGAGTTAAGTCGTTTCTTTAAGAAAGGTAAAAATACAATAGACGATTTGCGTTGCTAAAAAATAAATGTGCTGGTCATTTTATTTCATAAAAAATCTAATCGGCAAACAAAAAAAAAAAAAAAAACAGTTTAAACAAAAAATGTGAATGAACATTGCAAAATTGCAATTATGATTGTATAACGGAGTAAGAAGAAAAATCAGTTTCCTAATAAATTATTATATTTTCGAGCCTATATATCTTGAAATATTTTCTGTAATCCCAACCGTAAAACCGAGAAAACTTTAATTCAACTAAACAAAAACTCACCTGTAGTGTGATGACGATTGAGATCGCGAATACGAAAAATATTCTGCGATACATTTCCTGTCTTGTATTTCACATCCCGTGATCAACTTTTTTCACACAACATTTTTGTATTTCTAATTTAAAAATATAAAAAAAAACAGTATTTTATATTAAAATACGAGTTTTCTTTTTTTGAAATATTTTGTTATTGGAACCGTGGCACAATGTTGACGGTATGGTAATCTTCGACGTACTGCTTGTTAATTGTTTAGCCGTCTGCCTTGTTTTGCTCTAGAGCACCGATTGGCTTCAAGCTTGTTATGTTTGCGCTGAAATCTGTATCGCATCGATGACTCGATCGATCGCTATAGTTTATGATACGAGCTAAATTGTTTTATTGTGAGCTCACACCGTTTGGGGTACCGTGGGGTGTTTAAACGGTTTGTTTACGAGTAATTAATAATTTAATTATAATTTAATTTATATAAATAATTAAGGGAACTTATAGTTTTTAATATTAAGTTCTATACAAGACGTGTTATTTATTTACTCTTTGTTAAAGTGTTTCGGAGACAACATAGGTACATCACTTTGTCCTACTACCGTAAGACTACCACATACTTCAATCATTGTCATTTGCAAAAAGAAAAAGTTGATGTTACGTTATAGTCAATATACATTTTGTGTGTTTGAATTCGAATGTTTCATAATATTTATACAGAAAAAAAGCTTGGCTTTTCGTGTTTTATAAATTACGCTCTTTCAGACAACAGACGCCATCGGAATTATTGAAAAATATGAAAGTGACTGTTTCAAATCAAATCAAATCAAAATATTTTATTTCACGTAAACCTACATGGGCACTTATGAAACGTCAGAATTTAGGTGCAAGGTTTCAATTGATCAATGGTTTGAAAATATTAACGTTAAACTAGCTATTTTTTTTTCTCTCCTATCATTTATGAAAGTCCCTAATTTGGGGTAGGAATTACCAAATCTCTCGGCAAAAATAATTATTTAAAAAGTCGATTAAATTAATTATTTATACGGAACGAGAAGCAATATCTTGTCTATAATTTTATTGTACATTCATACCGGTATACAAAGAAGATAAACAAACATGTTGTTATACTTTGTCTAATCTTCGTCTTTGTCTAATCTTCGTCTTATGAATGGGGAACATTGTCCATCCATTCATAAAATATATCCAAGTAGTTCATTCAATGGAACTATACAGGCTGAATTTTCAAAGTGGGCGTGGATGGCCAAATCCAAAACTATAAGTACTCCTTATAAAAGTAAATCCGCTAAGAAGGATCGAATTCTGAGAAGTGATGATATATGGGAAACTAAAGAAAAGAGTTCATTTTTAACAAAATACATTTTTTATTTTTCTTATGTTACCTACCTATTAAACCTTAACCGATTAATTGTTCAAAATTATGACAATTGTTTTCAATACATAGCTGAATTCGACATCTCAAGGATTGTACTGCATTCAAAATTTGACTGCGCTACGAGTGTGTGTTAGTAAAAATATTGAGCATCATTTCGAACAAGGTCCTAATGTGGGTATGAAAAAAGAAGCCGTTTATTAAAATCCAACATGTTCCTTAAGTTTGCCGTATGTCATTACTTCCCAGAATTCGATCCTTCTTAGCGACACTATCGAATGGTGTAATAATACAGTGCGTTTTTTTTTTTCAAAATGAACGGGTTCGATCCCTGGCTAGAAATGTTGATTTTTCAAAAATTCAATGATGCAGTTTTAGTTTTCATCAAAATCGAACCTTTGAATCCTTTGGGTACTTTTCGCTTTACCTCATAGTTTCGGATTTGGCCATCCACGCCCGCTTGATGCTTAATTCACCCTGTATAACTATATCTCATAAAAGGAATCACACGTATTCCGAGAAAATCCTTTTGTAAACTTTGTAAAACATGTATTTTCCATGTACCTAACTAGTTTTAATATACTCGTAAATAGTCATAAACATTACTAAGGTGATTAATATAAGGTACCTACCTACTTAAATATCCACATAATAGAGTTGATCCACGTTATCATTCCTTAATTATACTTCTCATTTTATTAAATAATTCTATATGAATCAAACTTTGATACTTAAAGTCCAAATGTTTTATTATGATTTATTACAAACGAAACAAACGCGTGTTATTTCTAAGTACTAAATAGTTAATAATTAATTGTCTCATAACTATTTTTTATTAATATATATTGTTGTACATATGTATGTATATATGTATTTATTCTTATATCTTAGTTATACATATTTTTTTTCTTTCTGTTATTGCACCTACTGTGTATTGTCTCTGCATCACCCTAAGGTAGACTGGTAGAAAATGCCCAAGGCATTAAGTCCGCCTTTGTACAGTTTTTACTTGTGCATAAAGTTTTAATAAATAAATAAATAGGAGTGATTTAAATAAACTTATGTGTCGATAAAATATTGGAACTGTACATACCTAATAGCGTAAGTATAATCAGCCTATAATGTTCCCACTGCTGGGACACAGGCCTCCTCTCTGTATGAGGGAGTAGACTGTAACCTACCACGCGGGCCCAGTGCGGGTTGATAGATGTCACATATTTTTTATTTTTTTCTTACACGTTATATTTTATTATACGTTATTGTACGTTATTATACGTTTAATATACGTTATATATCATATTTTATACATTTTTGAGAGATGTTACAAGAAGAACATTGAATTTAATGAATGAAGTGAAGCTAAACAATGAGCAGGAAAATCTGATACAACCTAAATATTATTTACTAACATCGTTACAGTACGATTTCCTTTACAAACTTGTCGAGATAAGCAAAAGATACCCACTTCATGTGCTACCTACTTGGAATTTTTCTTATGTCAGTGGTAAGGCGAGAAGTAATTAATATTCTGTTAAGACAGAAAACCTCCTCTAAATGTAGCCCATGTTCTTTGTACTGGTATCCATTCTTTATACAGGGTGAAATTTTAATCACCATTTTCCACTTAACGGGTCATTATACTGATCATTATGAACAACTTTTACTATGGGACTAAACATGAAAACGCGAAAAAAAACCAGTTGTTCCCTACATTTTGATGAGTTATGCGAATATAAATAAATGTAGGGAACAGCTGATTTTTTTTTCACGATGTCAGGTTTGGTCCCATAGTAAAAGTTGTTCATAATGATGAGTACAATGACCCCTTAAGAGGAAAACAGTAACTAAAATTTCACCCTGTATAATTCACGTGCTGGCCCCGCTAAAAATGGAACACATCTGGAAATGGTCTTTATATCGTCCCATTTGTTCTCAAAGGCCAGGACGTCTACCTCTGCACTTCATTCTCTAGCCTCAATTGCACCAACACTAGGGTCAACTGTAGGCAAAGCATCCACCATAGACCTCATCCATCGCTTTCTACCAGACGTGATCGAGGACAAGAGCAGGCCCATTCAGCAATAATATGAAAAAAGCTAAGATAGCAATAATACAAATTCTTATGCCCCTTCAACCTAACTACCGTACCTATTCATTAAATAAAGAGCCATAGACTATTTAAATAGGCGGTAATTTAACATTTAGAACAGAATTCTCTTCTAAATTTCAAATTTAGAAGAGAATTATTTTTAAGAATTATTTGAGACGTAATTTTAAATTTAGAAGAGATTTCTCTTCTAAATTTCAAATTCAATCAAAGGAAGGATTACTAGTTATTCCCAATAATTCAAAGCATATATAAATTCCTTGTGGCTCCGAATAATAAATTCTCGCTTACATTCGTAGCCACTGAAACTACGTGATATCGGCACTGTATGTAATAGAGAGAAAAGACAATGTACCTAATGTAGCTACAGTTATTTCCCCAGAGAGCACATGGTTTATGGCACACAGTTTATTAACGTGTCTTCCTAAGAAATAATGAGGGTCTTTAGTTAGCAACAGCTATCATTTCTAGTTACCTATATTTCTCTAAAAACAGTAAAGTTACTGTTTTTTTTAGACTAGATTCTGTATTTGTTAGGCTTCCATATTATTGTTTAGTACTTAAAAGAGTAGATTACACATAAAAGTTGATGCGATTATTATGTGAAACATAAAAGGACAACGTTTATTTATTGTGTGAACAGCGCCATCTATTGGAATTTCCACGCATCAGCAAGTGAAAACTTTGTGAGTTTTCCACGAAAAAACAACGCTGGGTGAATACAGATGGCACCACTGTTATTGTCTACAATGATATGGTGTTGTAAGAGTTTGTTCGTTAATTCAGTAAATAGAAACTGTCTAAGATGGAAACTCAGCAAATAGATAGATATAAAAGTTTTACTGTTAATAGTGCCAACACAATAATACGATCTCAATACAGATATTCATACACTCACGCTCCCTTTTTCCGTTTTGGGCTAAACGTAAACCACATGCTAACTCTTCCCCGCCCTGCCCTTTTGAAGGCCATCAACATTTCGTTTGGTGTACTGATTTCCTTCTCGGGCGACGTAGTAATGACTGGCTTCGGATTTATCATTTTTTTATTAGTAGTTCATTTAATACTGGGTTAGACAGTCTTCGTTCTCTTATTTTAGTGTCACTTTTCAGGATCGAGCTGTCTTTTACAGATATTTTACCTTTGACAGCAGCAACCTTATCGTAACGAGCATTGTGATTTTAACAGACATGTCAGTGGCTGTTATCCAATAGCAATCTTATTACAAGAAGAATAAAGATCAATGTGATTTTGACAGCGATGCAAAATGAGATGTAAAATGACTATGAAGTATGGTTATTCTAGTTCAATGTAACTTCTGTTCTTCCCTATTCCGTACTCGTTTCGAGTGTTGGAATCGATTTCAAAATATCCCGATCATGAATTGCTGCGGACTGCGATTGCGATTCAACAGTTCCTTGTGAGCGGGTTATTGCGTTTCTCCGTATTATGTACTGCGTTTAATATCTGCGTAGGTACTTACCTAAGAGACGAGAGTGAAATAGTGGTTTCACTGGAAGGGTAGAATAGGAATATGACTGTTTTGAGCCTTCTTTTAACTGCTAAAAGTTCTTGTTATGATGTAGTTTAGTTGCTTTAAATTTCGTCGATGTCCTAATTAATAAAGCATTAGGTATCATAAAATTATATTATCTTAACATTACTATCAATGTCAATTTTAATTTCATTTAAATATAACTTTTTACCGATGTTATAAATTTTTCGGTATTAGCGCTTCTTAGTAAGTAAGCTTATGTCTCTGATTTATTGTTTTATGAATGTATTTACCTATAGGTAACTGATGCACTGTTATTTCAGTATCAGTGTATTCAATTTTTACGACTGATTTTCCTAAAGGGTGTAGGAAGTCCATATTTCGCCAGATTTTAGTGCCTTGTTAGACTGCGCTGTTACTGAGAATTTTATGATAGAAAATCCTTATAATACCTTAATCACCCAGACATTGAACCCAGCCTTAGCGCATCAAGTGTTAAATTTCACCATTATGTTACCAAAAATCAAAATACAAAAAAAAACAAAACTACCTTAGCTCATCAAGTGTTCAATATCACTATTATTTTAACATAAAAAAAAAGTTCAGCCAGTCTAATCTATAAAAATCTTAGCATTAAAACTTCTGTGAAGTGAGCTGTCAATTCCTAAGGTCCTAAGGAGTAAGGTGGGATGACAGTTCACTTCAATTCAAGCACACTTCACCTAAGTCACGTTGAGATATTTATAGAATGGCACCACGGTATGTACTATAGAGGTATGAGGAACAGGGTGTAAAGTCCACTCATCCTCCATAGAAAAGGGAGGATCCTCCGACCAGACGGGTGTTGTGTCTGGCAGGCAACTGCCCGGTGATTCATGTCGGGCCGTTGTATCAATGCTAGTTGCGCGGTAAAGTCTGCTTGCGAGATGCAGGATTTTGCGTGACGTCAGTATGACGCGTTGTTCGCATGTGGCGTTGTAGATACCGCTACAGAATTGTGTAATTTAGGTTATTATTATTAATTAATTAGCTTAGTTTCTGGCTCACCGAATCAGTCACGTTGTATTTTACTTTTTGATGAATAAACTTATTATTATTATTAATTTACAGTGTCGTACAGGAAAAACCCTTTACTGCTAATTTCTTACATCGGACTTTACACTTTTTATTTGTTTTTTTTTTTATCTAATTTAAGTATCTGGTGTATTGTGTGTCTTTTAGTCTGTGCTAAATAAATGTATTTTCTTTCTTTCTTTCTTTAAAAGTAAGTAAACACATTAATTTCTTTTATTAGGCCACGGTTGGACAATTATCTCCCAAGAAGGTTTCATTATTAACTTAATAAATTAACTTAGTCCATCTAATACGTAATTAAGATCCAGGTAATTAGTGTTACCATTATTAATTAGCAGGTCGGAATGTTATGTGGACTGTTATTAGGTGTATTATGAGATTAGCATAAATCAGCTTTAAAGCTCCGTAGAGTAGAATAACATGACGACGCTTACTGAAGGAGTAAATAGAATTGTACAGGATTAAAATCACGCACTAAAATCATGGTAACCATGAATTCAGTCCGTGATGTGCGGTGTGGTGTGTGGATGGTACGGCCGTGCCGCTTTTTGCCCGACTTGGCGGGGGCACTGCCGTGCCCCCAGATCATCAAGGGAACAGTACCTGTGGTACAGACGCCAGCACTTCAAGCTACTACAATCTGTCAAATTTCTTTAATAGATTTTCAACTTTATTGCTAAACCATAAGGTTCAAAGTTGATAGAGAAAATTTGACAGTTTCGGGTACTTGGCTTGATGTGCTGGAGTCTGTACCTAAAATAAATATTGTAATAAAATCTACAGGTAGATACGGCTAAGGTACAATTAATCCACTGTATATAATATAATTGATTCAGTTAACGTTTGCGTGAATTTAAATTAAATCCTATTTTGTTACCGTATATTTGCATTTCACTTGAATGCAAATTTCATTAGGTAGCCCGTTCTGAAATGCTGAAACGATTCTGAATGAATGTCTCGGAATAAATATTTTGAGCTCAATTTTCTATTTCCTTTCATCCGAGATTTTTCAATGCTTTTGGATGATTGTAAAAGGTATTTTCATGAAAAATTAACCTTGCCAGCGTCTGTGTTTCCTTCCTCATTCAATCCGTCTGCCTTCAAAGCAAGAGTGAACAGGTATCTTCAGGGCACGCTCGTTCCATCATAGACTTCATCCATCGATTTCCATCAGGCGTGATCGAAGTAAGAAGCAGGCCCATTCGGATAAAAAAAAATCTACTGTACTAAATTATGTCGGTAGTGTCGCTCAAGTTTCAAACTCACTACCTCTCTTTGGTCAAACTGACGTTTTACCTGTTAAGCTATCACTAGTTTTCAGTTGTTTATGTATTGTTAATGATAGGAGGCATAACGTTCAACAATTTGCTGACTAAGCATTGCTGACGTAAAACCCTGAGGAGCTAAATAACAACATTTAAAAAAATTTAATACGAATGCTTTCAAACAAAAGCGAGCTATAAATGGTCGACAGTTAGATTAATACCTTGTTCAGTTTAATTTCCATTTTCCAATTTATTTAATGGCTTCCACGATGCCCTTTCCTATTTATTTAAAAGCATAAAAATTACATTTCCTTGTATTTATTACGTCTGCTCTCAATTAGTACCGGAGTACTGAGCAACGTTGAACATTATTATTTTAACAGACATTTCTACCATTATTCTGTTTTGTAACGTTTGCTATTTTTGCGATATGATAAACTTTATTCATGAAGCCAGGAACATTTTATTAGAAAAATATTTAATATATTTTGTAAGTCTTGTTTGCGACTTCATGCTGCTATAAAATTTGCCATATTGTCTTATTAATCCGCGTTAGGTAAGGTTAGGTTATGGGTTCTCGTAACTAGTCGTGGTAATGGATACGTCAAGACTTCACGGATTATTAAAGTATTCTAACATATAAACATTAAACTCTTTGACAAGCTTCCATTTTGTAACTTTTCCCTGAAATTGTAATTTTTTTGTACTACTGCGAATCCGATCTGCAAATGTCGGTGCAAATTGGAATTTCGTTGCAACAGTAAGGTCGAAAGCAAAACAAAGCAACGTAGTTGTGCCGTTTAATACATAGGTACAGAAGGTCGGCTGCGTACAGCGAGCAAAAACAAGCGCACGCACACATAGACGCGTACGGTACGGAGACCTCATACAAATACCAGTTGAAAGTGCGCTTGCACTCACTGTACGTGAAGCGTTCTATGTATGCGTGCGTTTTCGCTCGTTGTACGGAACCGACCTTCTGTTACTACCTATTTCGCAGTTGCGCTAAACCTTTATGTAATCTGCTCAATGCTTACGTATTCCGGCAGACCATGCGTCCGGAATTAAATCCGGAGCAGAGTGGAATTTTCGATCATTGTTGAGGCTCTGTGTGTCAATTACACGGACACGTTGTTTAATTTGATGTGAATTAAGCAGATAATTCCATTTGATTTTGATTGTAATTATCAGTATTTGTGGGCTTTCAATAATTTCATTATTATTTTGGAACGGATCGAGCTCAACAGTTTCATTATTATTTTGGAACGGATCGAGCTACCGCTTTTTCAGAATAATAAGTACCTACTTATATTATTTCTTATTTTCATCAAAGAACAGAAACGTCTGTTTTTTTAAACACTGCGAACTTATTTCTATACTCTATCCTGCAGGAAAAAGTTGTTCTATCCCAGTTGTTTCCCTTTCCGTGGACTGCATTTATAGGCATAAACTTTTCTAACAGTTTAGATCTCTCTCTCTCTCAAAGAAAGTCTGGAACTACGAACGAATGACTCGTTTATAAAAATAGAATTATACTTTTACAGACAATTTCATATGGATGCAATATTAATTTCTATATTAGTTCGGTACCCATAAGGGAACTATTTATTGGGAACGGAATTCTTCAGTTAGTCTAAGATGTAGTGTAATATATTTGTTCGATAAATGAAATTATTTTAGGAGCTTACATTAGACCTCTGGCATTTCGATTTCCTTTTATATTATATCCAGATGCCTCTATGACAAACTCAATGTACGGTCAACAAAAGAGATAAGTATGCAGGATCGTCGGATATAATTGTTGGATACAGTTTAGTAAGAAACCGATGGAGGTTGTCGACTGAAATTTAATTAGATAAATAAGCTGTTTGTTTTTTATTTAATTAAATTTTATTCGAGAACATCCGTGGGTTTCAAACTAAACTTCAACTATATCCGACGATCCTGCATACTTATCTTTTTTGTTGACTGTACCGAAAGTATATTTTATCTTAAAGTGCCTTATTTAGTTAATATCTTAGTAACGCTAAGACTCGGGATATAAGCAGGAGATCTCAGGAGATAGATGATGATGATAATTGCGATTCCAATTTTGAGATTCAACGTTTTTTTAAACTAGGTTTTGTCTGCGGCTTCACCCGCGTTCAGGTCGGAAAGTATCCTATAATAAAAAGTATCCTATGTGTTAATCAATAATTCCGTAATACATTGTTTTCGTATAATGCCAGTTTTCGCATGAGTCGGCATGGTTTTTTCCGACATCTTCAACAATCATTGCCATATTTCAGACAATTTACACAAAACCTTCATGAATTATACAACTAAACCTTCCTCATGAATCACTTTATTCATCGGTGAAAACCGTGTGAAAATCCGTTCTGTTATTTTTGAGTTTATCGCGTTCAGCAGGCAGACAGATGGACGCGGCGAAGGGACTTTGTTTTATAGTACGTGATACTTAATTCGAAAAAGTATTTCTCACAGAAATAAAAAGTTCACCCAAACCTGGTACCTTTTTGTTATTGATGCGAATGATGTGTTTGTTTACCAAACAAGATCTCTTAAGAAGAATATACTGTAGATACCTATGTATTTTTTTCTTAGGGAAAGAATTGAGATCTTGTCTTTGCCTGAACCCGAGACGATTTTTTCGAATTCTCCTAGCTTCGGTTTCAATTCTCGATAGAATGCATTGAATCTTACAACTCTGCAATATATATTCAGCTGGAATCTCTGTGGCTTTCCACAAAGACTTGCAACAATGTAATATGTAAATTAAGGAAACCAAATATTGAGGTAATAATATTCATATATGAAAACCAACTTGTAGGTGCAGGACGTTTAAATAGAACAACGGGCAACGTAAGCTAGAATTTCTGAAGAAAATTTTCTGTCATAAAGTTTTTCATAGCAAAAACTTGATTAAATTAAACAAAGCAATATTCTTGAACCAGACTGCAAATTAAATCCATTATCTTGATAAATACGACATATTTTTCTAAACATTTCACAGTCAACTTTGCAACAAATATTCACCAAAGAATTGAATTGAATTAAATGAATAAATTCATTTGCACTTTAGTGTTCGCAAAGAGAAATTGACCGGGTGGGAATAAATTAAAATTGTTTTATTCTGACGTCGAAAAATGCTGTAAAGTTTAAAATTGGCAGGTGATTGTAAAATGGGCAGCTTTAACGATCGCACAGCGAGCTATTGGAATGGTTTACTCGTATTGTGGGATTGAACATCGATCTATCTAGTCATTGTTTTTGTTTTATCGATTGTAGGAATAACCGATGCAGTTACATTCGAAATTAAAGATGCTTTGTTAGTTCTCTATCAGGAATGTTTTACTTTATACTGTGAGATTCTAACACAGATATAGATACACCTAGATAATGCTAGAGCTACTACTTCGCGTGCCACAAATTGCGCCAGCTATACGTACAAAAATCGTAAGCCGCCACTTTCGCGCTCAGTTCTGTGTAGGTACTGCTGGCTGGGTGAATGTGAGCGCTGGCGCTATGCCCCGGGGGTGGGGCAAGACGGGTGCCACACGCGGCGGCTTACTTGATACATTTCATTTTCCCATCACTAAAATAGTGCTTGTGACGTCGTAGACGTCGTAGTAGGTAGTCAAAACAATGGCGCGCTTGATTTTCATACAAATCCTGATACTTGCGTTATCTAGATCTGTAGATTCAAACCTCGCTGCAGGTATCTAGTTAGTGTTTTTGTTTTACTTCACAGCTTTTTTTTTTCTCGCGGTGGAAATCCTCATGGACTTCCTCTATCGTGGGGATGACAGAGGGGCATGCCGGACTCTTACCGGCTAAAACCACTGCGGTGTTCCACCTCTATCTATGGCCGGGGGTGCGGGATTCGCATAAGCATTCACCGCTCCCGTCTGTGGATTCAAACCTCGCTGCAGGTATCTAGTTAGTGTTTTTGTTTTACTGTACAGCTTGTGACGTCTCCACTGCCGAGACACAGGCCTCCTTTCAGTGAAAAGGACTAGGCTATAATCCACTAAGCGGGTCCGGTGCGGGTTGGTGGATGCCTCATGTCTCCGAATTAGTTGGTTCTACGACATGACGGTTTCCTTCAACGTTTTGAAATTTTGATATTGGTTTTAGGAATATTGCAGTTACGTTTAATGCTATTTTAGTTCTCTTCATTTGTTGTCCCGTAAAATGTCTTTGTCTTCTTTAGATAACCCTGGTATTGCAGATCCATAGACAACGTTAACTACTCATATCAGACGGGCGTTGACAGGTGCGACACCATTGTAATACGTCAATTTGTAATTGTTCCAAAAAAAAAAAAACAACTTTTTATTTCACTATTTTTCCTCCCATAAACATGAAAGTATCCAAATTACACAGATTTATCTCTGAATGACCATCCCTTATTTTATAAATTCTTTACAATAATACAATGGAAAGATATTGTCCCAGTATGGCCTGAGGATATTGCCATGTTTTCAATAATACCTAATGTAGACAGAGAATACGATAACATTTCTGTTAATTATTAGTTAAACCTTGTTACCCGTAAGATAATAAGCTAAATAACATTGTTAGCATAAGACTAATTATGAAAACATCCTTGTTAGCAAAATACCAGCTTATAATAATTACTAGTTTCTCATCTCTTTAAGGTCATCCAAACTAATATTATAAATGCGAAAGTAACTCTGTCTGTCTGTCTGTCTTTTCTTCACGCCTAAACTACTGAACCGATTTCGATGAAATTTGGTATAGAGATAGTTTGAGTCCCGGGAAAGGACATAGGATAGTTTTTATCCCGATATTCCCATGGGATCGAAACTTACGCGGGTGAAACCGCGGGGCGCAGCTAGTGTATTATATCCCAAGAATGCTTTCGTATAAGTATTTCAGCAATTTTTAATTATTGAAAATGAATAGAGAAATGTCTTATAGATACTGGCAACTTTGAAGGAGAACCATGACAGCAGCTGTGAGTCCAATGTAATTTTGGGGCCATGAATTTTATTACAGTGCGGCAAACGAGAGAATACTGTTTTATACAATTAGTACCTACGTGTTTTGCGAATGTTATCTTTCTTAGGTACTAGAATTGTCGGACTGACAGGTGTCAATGACACATACTCTCGACGGCCGGACAATAGTAGTCAAATGAAATAACCATTTGAAATAAGATTAGACATTTAAATAAAGCTTTTTTACAGTCCGTTCAATCGATTTTGAATTCTATTGCGTTGGTGGTATGACATACTCGTAATATGGCAGCTGCAGTAAACTGTTGGTATTGTAACCAATTTTTTGCTTTTAATACCATCCTTATATCTACGGTGTAGAAGTCAAAATCGGTTGAACGGACTGTAAAAAGGTTTATTTAAATGCCTAATCTTATTTCGAATGGAGTACATAATTTTAATAAAAATAACTAACACAAAGGGTTAAAGGGTTCTAAACAAAACGTGTGTAACAGCTATTACAAAATACAGTCATTACTATAAACAGAGTTATTTCATATTAATGTTCTCAAATCACGCTTCGATTTTATGATACCTACTGTGAAAATTATGAGTCTAGTACTGAAAGACCGTATCCCTCGTTCTAGTAAGTTTTACTTTAAAATCGTTATTACTAGTTTTATAATAGTAATTGCTGAGAGATTTTCGTGATAGTAAGTTTAATGAAGACAAAATCAATTTGTGCGCTTTCTTTATTTTGATACTAGCTGCGGCCCGCGGTTTCACCCACATAAGTTTCGATCCCGTGGTAATATCCAGATAAAAAGTAGCCTATATGTTAATCCAGGGTGTCTGCTACCTCCATACAAAATTTTATCAAAATTGGTCCAGCCGTTTGAGCGTGTAGAAGTAACAAACATAAATACACACACTCACAATCTTTCGTCTTTATCATATTAGTGTGATTGTAAAAGAGTAAATTGGCGGCCATGTTTTTGTTGTAGCTAACTCTCTAATCCTAATTAGTTTAGTTCTTGAATGAATAGATGTTTACAAATTACAAAAGCCTGCGATTTTTTGATAAAAGGTCATCGGAGAATCGGAAAGTTTTCAAGTTTACAACTACGTAATGTTCTGTTTTGTATGTATTTAAAGTTGACTTTAACTTTACCAGTATTTTACATGGAGTGACTGCCTAATTGACCTTCACGACCCAGTTACTGGGTAATACGAGACACCTTGGTAACACTGGTTGTCAGATTTTCGGGCTTCTGACGACCCGTAACGACTGCCAAAGATCCACAAATGACAGCCGAGACCTTCGGCTTGACGTGCTTCCCGAGGCACGGCGGGTCTTGTTACGTGAAGATGGTCACCCATCGATGGACTAACCGCGGCAAGCGTAGCTTATCCTGAGGGGCAATTCTCGTAATTTTAAGAACGTTCACAGTCTGATCTCAGTGTCAATCTGTCAAAAATATCTCTAATATCCCTACATTTTGACAAGTTTTTGAAATTTTTTTGTCGCCGAGATGAGACTGCGACTAGATTTTTAACGTTTTAAATTACGAGAATTGGCCTTCTGATCGATCGACTCGTGCGGCTGTTATTACTTAGTCACATGCCCCTCACCCATCTCACTTCTATAACCTCAATAATTATTATAAGTAATGTCAACTAGCTGGGAAACCCATTATGTTTAACATTATCAGCCTATAAACCATAATTTATATAATTTAATGGGGATAATAGTTAATCTATTAATGACTGAAACTATGAATAGCCTTCCCTCATTGAAGGGCTCAGCAGAATGAGAGGGTATATAATCACTTTGATATTCACGGAGATGACTTCAAAGGGTATTTACAGGCGGTAAGAGGTTTCGGCTACATTTGAGGTTACACTAATTTAACAAGTCGCTCATTTGGAGAAACATCGACGTAACTGCTACTTTTTTTTTAACCGACTTCAAAAAAGGAGGTTCTGTATTCAAACCGTATGTATGTATGTACAAAAAACGAAAATGCGACACCGACTTCCGAAATTAAAGTTATTTATCATTTTGTAGTGTTTTTTTTTTGAAGTCGGGTGTTTTTTTGTAAAAAAAATTTTTACGTCTATGCTTTACGTAAATAAGTGCTGAGTGCTTTGGCATATTTAACTAATTTTTGGGAAAAAATACATTTACGTCAATGTTTCTCCAAATGAGCGATGTGATGAAGATCGGTTTCCTAATTGCGTAACATACTTAACAATTACTATAGTTTAACCCCTTCATTCAAAAACGTTGCTTAAAGTTAAGAAGTGATTTGCGACTATTTAACCATACATTTGTGTTAACTTTAATCATTGTTTATAAATAAACCCCTTGTCAAAATAATTTTAAGTTAATTGTTTCGTATTTTGGCAGCACCCCTGGACTACAAGGACGACTTTTTCGTAGGGCCAACTTTTTCAGTCAGTTATAACTTTTAACTGAAGAAAAAATATGGCGGTCAAACATTTTTTCTATACAAAAGCTGTCAAATCGCAATTTTTGATCCTCAAATAAAAGTTATCTGAAGATTGAAATATCGCCGTTAGAATATTTTTAAAACGAGCAATTATTTAATTCTATGGTTTCTCTAAGAAAAGAAAACTAATCCAGCACAAATGTAGGTAAGAGTTTTCCTTAAAAAAAGAATCATACTACACAACAAAAATTGTCTATGCTTACGATAAAATTGCAATTCATGAAGGAAAACTACATGACGAAAGTGTCACAGACCACATTAACCTAAACAAAACAAAAAACTAGCTCCACATCTATCCAGTATGTCGTGATTTAGCTAACAAAGCGAGCCCTTTCTTTTTTATATTTTTTTACACTGTAACACGACATGACTTTACCGGTGTCCGACATAAATCAGCGCCCACGATTTATGTAAGCTGGCATCTGACGTAACACGGTGGGTGAACTTTGTATGACTCTATGAGAATACGCGAAATGATTCAACCCCTGGTAGGATGGGTTGTCTTCGTCGAATTACGCGTATGATAGTGGAATGAATAGTTTGTTTATTATAAGAAGCTTCATACAATGTCGGGTTCTTCGGCTCTTTCCATTCGATGTTTTCGGAGTAAAATATTCTCTTCTTTAACGTTCCGTAATGATGAGGAGCGCGACCACATACGACGCGTCTTGACGTTATGCGGTCTTTTGTAGTGTGGACCGCTCGGTACAGACGCCAGCATATCAAGCTACCCGAAATTGTCAAATTTCCCTAATCAACTTTGAACCTTATATTTTAGCGACAAAGTTGAAAATCTATTAAAGAAATTTGACAGATTGTAGTAGCTTGATGTGCAGGCGTCTGTAAATACTGCCTGCAACAACCTTCTCTTCAATAAAATGTTTGGTACCTACTTGTCCACCGAGCTGAACATGTTGCTAAATGACGACTTTCAAATTATCGTTAAAAGAGGTTGAAAGACACTTGCTAAGGTACATCCTGGCCCAAGAGATTTAAGATTGATAAGTAAATAATGTAATGTCTTTGAGACTGGCACACATTCTCAAAAAATTCTATCGATTCTTAATCGTTTTCTCGATTAAAATACGCAGATAATCACGCGATGTTAACCCGATGGATCCTGAGATAACTTCTCATTTAAAATCTTACAAAGAAAAACGTCGTAACGATCTAAAAGTTAATCTTTCGCCTTATCAGCACTCAGCTAAGCCGTTGCGCGGCGATGCCGTAAAAAGGGTTTTACAGTTTCGCTACGGAACTCCGTTTATTGGCAAAGGAGTTAGCGGACTGACGGGATTAATTGCAATAGGATAATAGAGAGAGCTTTCCTAGCTGTACCTAGGTTTTTCTTTTAGTATTTTTAAAGTTGTTTGTACTGATAGAGCTGGGGTTCAATCTGTTAGTATTAATGAAATTATTGCTTTTTTTAAAATAACAGAAAAAAATGTAGAAATAAAGAATCCTTCTTTATTTCTTCACTTTTTTTTTTATCTGTATACTTATGTAAATTTAACTTCTAACTTTTCCAAATGTATAATACATATGTAATAGGCCACTTTAGTTTTACTCAATTAAAAACGAAGGTCGTTAAACTGTTTTTTACATACTCGATTCACGTAAAATTTTACAAGATTGTATGTATAATTATTATTTGTACCTACTGATGTTGTTGCTAGGTAGATTAATGCTAATTTTTTTTCCCAAATTAGCAATAAAGTTATCTCATTTTACTTTATGAAAGCTTTATCATTTAAATACTCTATTTTCTTAAGACTTTTTCATATCACTTTGCATATTGTAACTACCGGAACTGAGAGACTGTCCTACCCGAATAGCCACCTACAGGGTCCAATTGTGAATCTTAACTATCCAGGGATCCACTCAAAGACACTTAAAACATCATCAAAGTTTGATGAGACATACATGACATACGTGCAGAAGAATTATAGAATAATAGTCCTCCAGACCGTATTTCCGCCATGGCGGCCCATCTCAACGGAGACTAGCCTTCGGCGCGGGGCTACTCTATCCTCACTCATAGTCCGATGGGACAGCAATCTGATACGACCGGAGGGAGATCAGGGGAAGGACAAACGACTTAACATGCTTTCAAAACTCCGGTCTGTTACTGAAAAATTCCTAATGGAAAAACTCACGAACTCTTAGTGAATTATTAATACAAAGATATACAAAGTATTCCTTGTATGTTGTAGTTAGTACGCACGGCTAATTTCTCTTTTTTTTTGCCTCAACCTATATTGTCTCACTACTGGGCAAAGGTCTCCGCCATGTTTTTCCACTTTTCTTTGTCCTGTGCCTTCTCCGTCCAATCGGTTAGAAACAAGTTCAAATCGTCATGCCAGCGATTCTTAGGCCTGCCTCGGTGACGACCCCCGTCTTCAGGCACCCAAAGTGTGACGACTTTGGCCCATCTGTCTGCATGCATCCTATAGGTATGACGCGCCCAGTCCCACTTCAGCCTCGCAGACTTATCGCCAACATTGGCGAGCTGAGTTCTCATTGTACGAAAAACCTGTACATTGCGAGATGTATTTTATTTATTTATTTTATTTTTATTATTTTCGGAAGGCTTACAGACTAATAACATCATAACAACATAATATATAACTTAAATTGCTAATTACAAGCCTCCACAGATAGATACCAAAATTACAATTAAAATTAATTAGTTTACATGTTACATCCTATCTTCAATTAGTAATTGGTAATTGCCTCAAAGTTGGTTAATTTCCGTAAAAAATTGCCATGTAATTTGTTATAATTTTATTCCAATCTGGACTACAAACGCTTTCAAGTGGTGGTGGTGGAGTGTATTGCTTGATATGTCGCCGTATGTACTTATTTTTATCTGGCCTTTACTTAACGAGTTATATTACTGTGTACAACTTTAACTGGAATTTTAAAACGTTGTTATTGCCTGTTCACTAGTTAAAGAATTTAACCTACATACAGTAACGATGTTCGTTTTAATTTAATTAAAAATGTAACGTTTTTCTCCCGAGCGGACCTTTTGTGGTAGAATATTGTTTCTTCACAAAGCTCAGTCTGTTTGCAGTTAGGTTCTTTGTTGTTTGGAAATAATTCTTGGGCTGCTGACTTCTTTTTACATTTAGATAAGTATACTCATCGTGGAATTATATGCTAAATGAATAGTTACATAGTAATCCAATGGCTATCTATGGCCTATTGGCTGCGTCAGTGAACGGTATTCGCGTTGCTAAATGGGCCAAACAAATTTAAAAAACTAGTATATTTTTTCGCCATCGGGATGCAAAGAAGCGAATAGTAGGTTAGAAGATTTTATTTTGTAGTGTAATGTCCGTTTATCTTCTTTGCTAATAACGCATTATGTTGGAACAGAGGTTAAGACCGCATCCTAACCAAAAGCGATCGTCACGCGAATACGCGATCGTAGCGTTCACAAGTCAACAAATAGGCCCATAAAAGGCACTTTTGAACATCAAAATTTACAGTAAAATAGAATTGATTCTAGTCGCTCTTTCCAAAAGGTAGTTTCATGTGGAGAGGAATAGGGAAGAAACTCCACCGTTACTCTTTTAAAATGTTTTACAATTACATAAAAAAAAAAATAAGTACGCAGTAGCGGCAGCAATTGTGATTTCGGCAGTTCTGCAGTAGGTACCTTTCCGACATTTTTTTTGGCAATCAGTGCCGAGAATGTTGAAAATCAGAGAACTTTATTGAACAGTCAAAAAAAAAAAAAAAGATGATTGATGATCAATGATTTCCTTTCGCAATTATACTTCGAGACAAAAGTTGAGTCGCTGTAAAACAAATTACTTTCCGATTCCGATATCAAACAGTAAAATCTACTACCAAAGCTTCTTACGTCACACACAATTCTGTAAACAATTCATCCTTCTTGTCTGCCGTATTTAGGTAAAAGGGCTGGCAGATTGCGGAAAATGCCCCGTTGAATAAATAATGGCTCATAATTAGTGGCCACTCGGCAGATTCGGCCAGGCGAGAGGTCGTTTCGTCAGGCGTCGTGAATTGGAAGGAAATGGGATTTCTTAATAGTTCTTAATGGGTGACATTTAATTTGTAGGTAAGTACGGTCAGCATCAAAAGTTGATTAGCACTTCAGTTTTTTTAATCTTAGT
The DNA here is from genome assembly GCA_945859645.1 of Amphipoea oculea. Lineage (NCBI taxonomy): Eukaryota > Metazoa > Arthropoda > Insecta > Lepidoptera > Noctuidae > Amphipoea > Amphipoea oculea. Next base: position 14,196,150 of record OX243876.1, read on the forward strand.
TATTGAGCAAAATATTTGTTCAAAATTGCAGCAGAAGAATTTTTTTTAGAATATATATTAGGTCCTTACATATGAAATTGGCGTTTTTCGTACTGGCCACTTTAATCACGAATTTCTCCTCTTTGGTAAGGAATTCCAAATTCAAATTTGTACAGCTATTTACTCATGTATTTGTGCTTCGATGACCGTCATTCATTTGTTTTTTTTCTTCTGTTTTTTCTGTTTGCGTCACTCATTTTACAAAATGGAAAATTTAAAATATCGCATTATTTACGAGTACGAGTTCCGCCGTGGCACTAGTGCTGCGGAAACGACTCGAAGGGTGAATGATGTGTATGGCGGTCATGTTGCAAAAGAAAACACAGTTCGTTTTTGGTTCCAACGTTTTCGTTCTGGAAATTTTGACCTGCAGAACAAGCCCCGTGGACGGCCTGAGACCCAAGTTGATAATGGAGAATTGAAGGCTATTGTGGAAGCGGACCCATCGCAAACCACGTCCGAGTTAGCTGCAGGCTTCGATGTTAGTGATAAAACTGTTTTAATTCACTTGAAGCAAATTGGGAAGATTAAAAAGCTTGAAAGCACGACAACGCCAGACCACACACTGCGCAACAGACGGCTACCAAATTAGAAGAGCTTGAATTGGAATGTCTTAGACATCCTCCGTACTCCCCGGACCTTGCTCCAACAGATTACCATTTTTTTCGCAATTTGGATAACTTTTTGCAAGGGAAAAAATTCAACTCCGATGGGGCAGTCCAAATCGCCTTCAAAGATTTTATTGATTCCCGTCCGACTGGTTTTTTTAGTAAAGGGATCAATGAACTACCTATAAGATGGCAAAAGTGCATTGAAAACAATGGTTCATACTTTGATTAATTAAATATATTATATTAAAAAATATTCGACTTTTTGTTCCTTCCATACAAAACGCCAATTTCATATGTAAGGACCTAATACTCTTGTCTATTATGTGAAAAGCTAAAAATCAGTTTATTGAAAAAAGTTGTTGTCAATTTAATAACATGTAAAAATGATAGTGTTAATCGACTTTTGATGCTGACTGTACCTAGGTCTTTTTTCGATCGTATAAGATTTTAACCGCTTAGTAATCTGAATGGGCTTAAGATCGTTTGTGTAAATAAGAGTGACCTCCTTTGTTTTATAAAACATTAATTGAATAATTAAAATGGTCTATAGCATAATTTTTTATTAAAAAAAAATGTCCCACTCAGATTTCTCACATGACTAGTTAGGTACGCAAGATATCGGTATTCTCCTCAAAAGCCTCATATTTTATTCTTATGTCCTTTAGAACAGTTTTAACACGCATTTTACGGGGTACAATAAATGTGCAATAGTTGATCCATTTTCTCAATTTCAAAGTCAATCGCTCTATAAAACCCTCCCACTTAAGAAACAGTGTTTCTTTAACCCAAAGATTCACTAAAACAATGTGTGTTTCTAAGAGATTGAGCCCTTCGGCTTCGTTCAACAACGATACGAGTCGAGATAAAGAGCTTCGGATAAAAGTCGTTCAGTTCACTCTACACGAATTAATAGCTCGATGTTATTTTAAGTCTAGCGAAATACTTGACGAAAATTACGGGGCAGAAGTTTTGTTGCGTTTTCGAGGAAAATTATGTGACCAGAAATTTTGTTGCGTTTTCGAAGAAAATTATGTGACGTAATTTCGGCCTGTATATGTAACTTAACCGGTCAAGCGGCGCGCGTCGCCCATTGGCGTCGAAACAATAGAAAATCAATTGTGTCTTATTAGCGGAGCTTGACAGATTAAAAAGCATTGCAGGCGTTAACAAGCCCAACAATCTGTTGCGTATTTTTTGAAGATCAGTTGCTTACGCCTGCAATGCAAGAAACCATGGCGAAAATTACACTTCGTTATTCTTTTACAAACTGCATAGAAGTTAGAAATTCCGGCCGATCGCTTTTAACGCTTACGTCAAAGGCGGCGTAATTTCCGCCTGATGTGTTGCCAGCAAAACTTTCGTCGCGTAATTTCAGCCGGTGTGTCGCTGTGCTAAGGTCTCGAATAAATTGGCTTTTATAGAGGTCGATTTGCTACGCGCTGTGTTCGTTCTACCGTCAGCGTTCTTCAGGGATTCTACGATCGACATTGCCAACACGGTCCCCGTAATACCGACAATGCATTAAAGGTATTTTCCTTCTGTGAAATTACCGTTTGGTGTCTATGTCGGAAACGTTTATTGAGGAGGATGTGAGTTCGAAAAGATTTCGTGCAGTTTAAAGGGAATTGAATGTTTGAGAATGAAATTAGATTACACATACGGCCTTGTATGTGTAATCTTAATTTCCCTTTTATCTGCATAACTATTTTCTATGGCTTGTTTAGCTGTTCTGTCTTCATACGATTTTTGGCTGGTCTCGAAACAATTATTTTTATAGATATGTTCCTCGGTTGATTATTGTGAGCCGAGACTGGTACTTACGGTCAGTCTCGTAAAATATACAGGAAACAAGTGACCAGACAAGAGTTATGTGGATATATAAATCCATTCTATGCATCCATTCTCGACACCATTATTCAAGGAAATTCATTGACATTACCAGGATATATTGTAGACGTTATTATACAAACGACGTTACGTATGTTCTCCGAATTCGTTCAGAGAGCGATCGTCATTGTGTGTCCTGAATCCTTATTATGCCTGTCCTTTATTCCTATCGTGCTACCTCATGTATTATGACTATGTGCCCTATATTTCACCCATCTTATATTCGGATGACATACTCGAGTTGTTTCCCCATGTGGGTATGTAAGCATATAACTATTTGAACTTCCAAACTATTCGCTTGTTTATAACGTTAGAATAGGGATGATGACTAATATTAGAAATTTTCGAACAAATAATATGGTTTCAAAGAAGGCATAGGAATACCTAGAGATACCTAATCTAAAAAAACTGTAAAATCGAATGAAATATGTAGAAGATATACGCTCTTTCTTCTTAGGAAACCAGGGGGGCAGGGGTATCTATATAAATAAAAATGAATCGCCGAAATGTATGTATGCACATAACTTCCGAATGACTACACCAAATCGGATAATTTTTTTTTTTGTTGTGTTTGGTATTGCCAGGAAAAGGTCGGAAATTCGACAACAACATTGCACCCGTGCGAAGCTGGGGGCCACTAGTTTTACATGATAAGTCAAAATAAAAACGTTATAGCAGTTCAAACATTTGGATCACTAGAATTTTAAATCATAATGTGGTTTGTCAAAGCTGAAGTGGAAAATTGTCAACTAACTTTTAGAGGTCATTGTAAGTATGTACAGATGCCAGCACATCAAGCTACTACAATCTGTCAAATTTCTTTAATAGATTTTCAACTTTATCGCTGAAGCATAAGGTTCAAAGTTGATTGGGAAAAATTGACATTTTCGGGTAGCTTGATGTGCTGGCGTCTGTATACATTACTGTGCCTATGCTAAACAAATGATTTATGACAAAACCTATAAAATTTTCGAATTGTCAGATTGTTGCCTATCACCTGGCGCCTGTTAGGTTTATTAAATAGCCCCCAGGTGTAATGTTTATTAGCACAGATAATACCTAAGGCTAACCCACAAATGCTTTCAAATATTGAAGTTAGTTCAGCGTCTAAACTATAAACAATCTTGAGGTTTGAGTCGATATCTTTACAACGGAGATGTTTGCTTATTACCGGTTGACTGCACCCTTTGTGGATGCACGATGGCTGCCGGTAACTTGTTGTGTTCACTCGAATTAATACGATATTGTTGCATGTTTAGACATTTGTTTTAGTGCTGTTTAGTTTGTAGTTTAGTGGTTCTGTTTTTCTTGTATTAGCACGATAATAGACGATGTTTTGATTTAAATTGGTACTTCCTTTACTCAGTTTGTAGTTTGAAAACTAACCCGATTTCTGAAGACCCATACGTTTATTTGTATCTATAAAAGGACCTTTAGTCACGTGAACAATATCGGAACTAACATCTTCTTTTGTCAATACAATTTTTGTGAAACTATCTAAATATTTCTAAAAATTTTGGAACCTCAAAACATTGTTTTTATTATCACACTAATATTATAAAGGCGAAGTTTGTGAGTGTGTGTGTGTGTGTGTGTGTTTGTTACCTCTTCACGCCTAAACCACTAAACCGATTTAGATGAAATTTGGTATAGAGATAGTTTGAGTCCCGGAAAAGGACATAGGATAGTTTTTATCCCGATATTCCCACGGGATCGAAACTTATGCGGGCGAAACCGCGGGGGACAGCTAGTTTTTATTATAAGCCTGTATTGTAAAGGCAGGGTAAAGGCCTCCCTTCCCTCTTTCCACTTTTCCCGGTCTACTGCGATTGTGGGCCAATCCTTTAAGAAGGATTCCAGCTCATCCCGCCATCTCTTTCTGGGCCTGCCGCGGGGGTCGTTTCCTGCCATTGGGCATCCACTGAGTGGTGGCTTTTGCATATTACTGCTCCGACATGCGACAGATATGGCCAGCCCAGTTCCATTTTAGCCCAGCAGCTTTGCGGCCAGCGTCTGCTATTTGTGGTTTGGAACGAAGTATAGAGTTCTTAATGCGGTCTGTGAGTTTGACACCTACTATACTTCGTTCCATAGCCCGTTGGCAGACTCCAAGTGCGGACTTTTGACGCTTTGTAGGAGACCATGTTTGCGCTCCGTAAAATTAATTAATTAAGTCAATTTTCTTTTAATAGATTCGTTTGACCTAGGAGGAACCCTATTGAAATTGGCTCTTTTATTAAAAGTAGTTCAATTATAATTAATAAAAAACTAAATAATATAATATCTATGATTTTTTATACGATCAAATGAGCAATATGAGTCGTGCACTTTTAGATTTTCCAAATTTTTTACTACATATTCAACGAGTTGACTGCATCGTTGGTCTAGTGGTTGCCAGCGCTACTGCTAAGCACGAGGTCCTTGGTTCGATTCCTAGGTCGGGCAATGTTACTGGGTTTTCTATCTGGAATTTCTCAGTAGCAGCCCGGAGCCTGGATTTGTGCCCGGTTGATGGCAATAGGCAGACCCTCTATTCATGGGACTTCGCCTTAACTGGCGAAATATGGTCGTACTATAGACGCACGTCTGCCTAACCCTTTGGGGATTACTGTAGTGATATTATGTTATTCAGCGAGTTAAATCACGATAATCTAAATAACTCATCTGGAAACGCAACAACACTGCAAATACCACACCGATTGCAATGTTTACATAAAACAAATACACTCATAAAGCGTAATTTGCTAGCTATTTCATTAGAACAATAACTTGAAATATTATAACGAGGCTTTCTTTCACCTGCAGACAGGTCTATTCTCAACTAGAAATGAGTTCTGTACAAAAGAATATTCACGATATTATTGCTGGCATCCCATTCAGTGAGGGTTTTGTCTCCAATGTATAGTGGAAGAGGGATTGTGGTCTCAATTGTGTACCTGAATTATGATTGCGAAATGAATTCGACTTTTAGTTGCAGAATAATGCATTTTGTAAGGTTGTGTTTTGTTGGAGTAGATATCGATGTTTTATTAACTGAGTTTAAGAAAAGGGATGTTCTACACTCGATGGTTGTTTTATTTTTATTGGGACTAGTTGCGCCCCAGTTACACCCGCATAGGTCTCGATCCCGTGGGAATATCGGGATAAAGAGTATCTTATGTCCTAACCTAGGTCATAGTCTACCTATGTGCCAAATTTCATCTAAATCCGTTTAGCCGTTTTAGCATGAAAGCGTAACAAATAAAAAAAATCTAATATTTTCTATTTATAATATTAGTTTGGATATATTGTATAGCAGAAGCCATTAGGTAGTAAACCTTATTCCATTATCCTCAACGCTACTCAAAAGTAACGAGTTAAAAACTCAAATTACCAATGAGAAACCAGAATGTCACAGCGCTAGAATTTCAATGGCGGTCCGTTCACGTCGCAGTTTACTAACGCGTTAACTGGTTTGTGATTGGTTGGTTGAGAAAGTACGTCGTGTACGATGGGACTAACGTTTACGGCAAATGTTAAGGCCCTGCCACCGCCAGATGGCGCACGGCAGGACTTTCCACGACTATGCCTGCGAAGCCATACCGCATCTCCACTTCGCACCGCCAGGGGGCCAGTCATCGTCGTCGTCGTCTCCCCTTCACATTGGAGACGTCACGTCATATCATTAAATTAAACTAAAATACATTACAGATTTATGAACCATCAGTCCATTTATTATTTCGAAGCATATACACAGCGGCAACAGCAGATACAGCAATTAATAGTCAAGGGGAAAATGAAGTTGTAGATAGCATTTTTCTTTTTTGTTAGTCTTTACTGTCCAACTGCTGGGCAAAGGCCTCCCCCAAGTCCTTCCAGGAACTCTTTTGCCGCGCCACCTCGAACCAGCCCTCGTGGTACGCGTTCAGGTCTTCTCGCCATCTCTTCTGGGCCGGCCTCGGCGGCGCCGTCCATCTTCAGGCATCCGTTGTATGGAGATTTTTGTCCAGCGGTCATCGTGCATACAGCTGATGTGACCCGCCCAATCGTATAAATATTATCACTGGAAATAGACGGAACCATGTTTTAGAACACTATTATACTTTAGCTTCGTCCTCGAGACATTTTCGAGTCATTTTAGACTTGTAGTAGCACAAGCCCTTTAGTTTAAACCTCTTTAAGATTTTTTTAAGACGGATGCCTTATTCTCGCTGTTAGTTTGCCGTCAATGCTTCAGGCTGTTTTACTTATCAGCTTTTTACTACTAGGGGTCTACTGAAATATAAAGGGAAGGGTGGGTTGCTAATCTCTTCGGACGAGGCCATCTTACTATTATGATAGAACTTCACTTACAGGTAAGTTCGTTTAATCACTAATTATTATTCAATGTTTAGATAAGGAGGTTAACAATTTCATGAAAACCAAACTCAAAATGTACCTTCTTATTCTACCTGACGGAAATTGCTTCCTAACGTCACATTTTCGCGGTCTTATCTTAGCAAAGTTTAGGCACGTGTAAGCTATGGCAGAATCTTGAGGTTTCGGCGGACGGCAGGTAACTTTAGTTTAGAGATAATTTATCTTACGTGGACGGCCAGCGAAGCGGGGTGCAAAAACAGATATCTACTTCTTGATTTATATCTTTTCGTCTTTTATTTGTTTATTGTATCCCAAAATATTACACACACAACAGTGGTCAATATTTGCCAGAATGTGAAACCAATTGTTGAATGTGTGTGTTTTTTTGCCATTCTCATTATAATAGACTGCTTGGCGCTGATACGGACAGACCGTGATATGCGGACGTTCAAAACTGATATTGTTATATTCAGCGTTGTGCACCTTGTTTTTTCCTAGATCATCATTTACGACATACACTTTTGAAAAGTTTGTTAGTGTAGGTTACAGTAAATACATAAAAAACTAAGCAAAAGCATTCCCCCACTTAGTACTTTCGATCCTTTTTACCTCAAATGTGGTCGATGCAGTGTGTCGCATCACTAGCGAAGAACTATGTGACCACACGATGTATATAAACAACAACAACATAACATTAGAACATCACGCCTGTGTTTCTCGTAAGGTTAGGCAGAGATGTACTTATAGTGCAGACGCCAGCACATAAAGCTACTCGAAACTGTAAAATTTTCCCAATCAACTTTGAACCTTATACTTTATCGATAGAGTTGAAAATCTGACAGATTGTAGCTAAAGAAATTTGACAGATTGTAGTAGCTTGATGTGCGCGGCGTCTGTACAGAGGGTTATAGCAATTAGCTGACCCCTTAAAAATTAAACGAATTTGAACCTTCTGCTTGTTAGCAGTAAGCTTATCGAACTAGAACAGTTCAACGTCTACGATTAATAAAACAGTTATTCGAATTTGATATTTAACACGCAGTGTTAAGGTAGGTATGATCTTGAATATTGTTCTAACTTGTAATATATTATTGCTAATTTCAACAACAATCACTATGTTCGTGTGGTCTAGTGGTAGCTGCAGTGAGCTGACAAGAGCGTGGTTGCGAGTTCGAAACCAACGTATTTTCTGCTGCGCATTTTGTTTTATAATATTTTTTTTTTAAGTTATAAATAATAAATTATAACTTTAGCAACAAAAAAAAAAGCTGAACGAAAATAAAAAAAACGATAATGATGGTAAAAACGATTTTATTTTATAAAAAAATTATTATAAGAATAACGTAAATGATATAACAGTTACTAATAACGTTGTTACATACTTCACAGAGTTTAATGTAGTGAATCAACATGTTATAATATTTAGAAATATATAGGTATGTATTTCTATTTCATAACAATAACATCACCACATTAAATATCGTTGAACTAAATAAAATAGCATTATACGTTGATGTTTTACCTACTAGGTATACTATATATCAATTTGTTTTGTAAGTATGTAGTTATGTTTAGTTATAAATAAGGTTTTGACAAAGACTTCTCGTCGGTAAATATGACAACATAATCTTCCCAATTAAAATTGAGATATTCTTGGGCAAAGCGGACCCTTGCTTGGCGATGTGCAGCAGTCAGTTAAATTTTACGTGCTGGCTTGTATTGTTTCAGTCCAGCAACATGCAAATGTTTTCTGACCGTCTGAACAGAAACATTATACTGCATTGAGTAGGCAAAAATGGGTGTTCAGTATGCCTTCTAACAATTGCTTGATGATGTTCTGACACAGGAGTAACATTGCAGGTTTTGGTTCAGGACGATCCTTTTGAATATTCCCTGTCTCTTCAAAACGTCTTAGCCACAGTCTGACTGTATTTCTCTGAAACAACACAATAAGCATAATTTTAATAACCCGGTAATCATAATTTTTCGAATAAGTTTGCAAAAATACCTTTAGATAAACCACATTAGACCTATAAATAATCTCATAATGAAACAGTTAATTTTCTATTATTCTATACTCACGTTTTTAAGCCAACTAACGACTTAAGGAAGTATAAAAAAGAATACACTTACCGCTATATTATGTTTCCTAGCAATCGCTTTAATACCAACATTCTCCTTATGCAAATACAATATTTTGTATTTTAAATAATCACTCAACTGAGACATGATGATTAAACTATCAAAACCGATAATAATAATTAATAAAAAGGCGTGGATTTTCGCAACTTAGTAAGGCAATATAAAAATGTTCGTGCGTATTCACTGCTATTTGTGCATAGAATGTCTTGTTCAATAATTTGTTCTACCCCATATTCCTAAAATCATTTCAATAGCAGTTTTTGTTGAATACGCATATTGACGTCGAACTACCCACTTATTGAAAAAGGTGAAACGTTTATCGTTTATCAACTTAATTGATATGCTTGTTCTTTACAATAATGCAAGAAATACTTAACGAACAATTAATATATTGAAAACAAAATTAAACATGAGACTAGATTTGAACTCGCATCTTGCACGTCTCAGCCTTACGCATGAACCACGAGACCAGATTAACTTGAGTAAGATAGATGAAATAAGGTATTAGTAGCAATGACACAAATTATCACAACATTAACCTAACCTTTAAGTCTTGCTGATTAAAAATGAAAATTGCGTAACAAATACCCATACATAGTAAATGACCTAACACCAACATCTTAAAGCTCAAATTTGCGTATCAAAATTATTAATTGTTTCTGTTCATCGAGTAGTGTTAGTCCGATTAACTCATACATATTGAATAACCTTTAATGTTATGAGAGGAGGGTGCAAAATCGAGTAATTTTTAGGGGGGTCAGCTAATTGCTATAACCCTCTGTACATCCCATATGTACATTTCCATTTTATCAGTAATGTTAAAGTCCCATGTAATAGGGGGCAAGCCTCTTGCCATCATCTCGGCACAAATCCAGACTCATACTGCCGTACAGAGAATCGTACTGTTTCTGGAATTATCTTTTGGCAGAAAATGAGTTTACAGAAAAAAGCATTTTTAACTTTTACAGCACAAATTAAATTAAAAGAATCTCATGCCGAAGTAAACGGTTGTAAACATCAAACATTTAGCATAATAATAAAGGATTTTCGTCATGTTCTCGTCGTAAACGGTGATAAAGATCTCTCGCTCCGCATTCGTCAGTTTTTTGACACTTTAATCATGTTTGTCCCTTACAAACATGGTATAAGGAAATAAATAAAGATAAAAAAATATATTACCAGTCAAATAAAAAAATAACGTCAGGAAGAAGTACGTATTATGCGCTAATAGTTGGTCTTTGACAGGATTTAAAGTAATAAGTAACGTTATCCAACAAGAGGCAACACATTATTGTCCCTGTTTTGGTATTCATACAGGTATTTCGAGCACAAATTCCCGGGCACTTTGGCTTAGAATCTTGTACATAATAGCATCTCAGATTCCAACAAATATATGCACAATGTAATATAGCAACAGAATCCTGCAACCTGAATTAAAACTAATACTTTATGATCGCCACTTACAACGAAGTGATAAAAAAAAAAAACTAAATCTATCTGCCTAACCTTTTCCCAACTATGTCGGGGTCGGCTTCCAGTCTAACCAGATGCAGCTGAATATCAGTATTTTACATGGAGCGAGGGTGTATCTGACCTGAAAAACCCAGTTACTTGGTAACACGATATCGCTCCACGAAATGACTATCAAAAATCTACGTAAGACAACCGGGACCAACTGCTTAACGTACTTTTCGAGGCATGGAGCGGTGTCGTAATATAATGGATGGTTACCCATCCACGAACCGACCGCAGCAAGCGTAGTTAAACCTTTGATTGACCCGAGCGGCTGTTATTACTTAGCCTCGAGCCCCTTTTTATTTGTTTTATTTCTGAATGCGGGCGCAATAAATGAACGCTATTTGTCTCCTAAACACGCGTCGCCGCGAATTTCATTATTTGAAGGTGTGTTACATTAGTTTTGTGAGGTGAAAAATAAGTAGCATTATTAACCGTGAATACAAACAGTGAACGTTTCATTTTAAACCACAAGGGCTATATTTAATCCAGTGTCTGCGGTTTGAAAGAAACATTTTTTGTTTCGTAACTTTTTTTTGTGTGAATATTAACTTATATAAGTTTATTTCCTCGTGTATTTCGGTTGGGTCTGTCAGATACAGACTTCGTTAGCTATACGTGCCATTAGGACGTTGTCGGCTCATAATATGAGAGATAGGTTGACAAATACAGCGCCAGAGCTCATGAATTATTTCGGCCGGATCTGCGTCGTAATTACGGGATGAAATGGTGTGTGAGGGATATTCTAGTACTGAGGTAGAGTCATAGAGGAAACTATCTGTGTTCAGTATCTAGGTGGCTATAGCGCTTATGATCCCTGGTTTACTAAAATCATTTTTTGATAATGTCAATAATTTCGGAAATAATCGCTCCAAAAGTAAAAAACAATGTGTCCCCCCCCCCTCTAACTTTTGAACCATAAGTTTAGAAAATATGAAAAAAATCTGAAAAGTAGAACTAAGGACTTTCTAGGAAAATTATTTTGAACTTGATAGAAACAACAGTTTTTTGTACAAAAAAGACAAAAAGTTGTACAAAATCATTTCTGGACTAAGTTCGTAGTATAATCATATATGCAAGCATTTTTTTTTAACTTCGTTTACATATTTTATTATCCTGAACGTATCTTTTTTCAAACAAAAAAAGAATTATTAAAATCGGTTCTCGCAATCCAAAATTACCACCGAAAACTTCTGGCACGTCTATGTATTAATTAGTAAACCAATTCCCCGAGAGATGGCGCTGTAGATACTTATTACATTGGGTCGGGTATTATCGAATTGTACGTGGGAACACTTATTGTGACGGACGGGAAACTACGGAACCCTACACTGAGCGTGGCCCGACACGCTCTTGGCCGGTTTTTTTACTTGTATTGACTTGACGACAACACCATTGTCTTAGACGGTACCGCGAGCTGCTGTGCTTGTACACCCATTCACAGCGTGTTTGTACACACTTTGGTAACCACAAAGAAAGCGTGCATTGCTTCGTGAAATAAAATTACTGTAATAAAAAAATAAGAACAATCAGGTCAGGTCAAATTATTGTTATTAGGTAAATAAATTGAATTATTTGTCAAGTCATTATACAATACAAAAAAAAACCCAATAAATTTAATGTTACTGGAATAATAGTTATTTATGTAACTGTTGTATAATAAGGGGTATTAAAACACGTTAGTGTTTTAATACTTAATTATGTACAGTTGCCTACATGACTTTATCTACACCAATGCTATGAATCCTCTATAAAAGGTTCTGAAATAGTTTTTTGCAATACTAATATCGAATAAAAATTGCGGCCGGCGGGATACGACGTGAATTAGAATAACCTATAAGTTATTTTTATTAATTACGGCACTGTGGTAGTGAAACGCGCGTGCATGACAATGTGCTTTTTTTTGAAAACGAGTTGCATAAATTAATTTAGTACAACATTATAACACTTGTTTAGATGATATTATGGTTACTATGACACTGGTTGCTTAAAATGTTGGCAATAAGCTAACGGTTTCAGAAACTTTTATAGAGGATTTATAGCATAGGTGTAGATAATCAATGTTATGTCATTTACCAGTTTAGATTCCAACTGTCGTTCAAAATAATTTAGACACACTGTAATACATATTCCCTAAATTAACTTACCTATCTTACGAACAAGTGTTTAGAATGAATGGCACGTAAATAAGAGAGCTCGCTGCGATGTAATTGCTGCTACTGATATTGCAAGTTAATGGATATGTGCTGCACTAAAACCTTTAGAAGCTGTATATTTTGGGGAAGAGCTTCCTACTCGGGTCACGTATCTAAATCATAACGTTACCGGTAAAATGGCGGTAAAACACCGGCAAATTGTCAGAACTTGGTTTTATGCGGTTATTATTTAAGCCTTGATGTTGGCCACACTCGGAGTTGTACAAAATATATGATTTAGGATGCTGCCAGTAACGTTTTATTTTATAAGGGTTGTGATTTTTCATTGAGGATTAAAGTTTTATGTTAAAACCTGAAGGCCAATTCTCGTAATTTAAAACGTTCAAAATCAAATGACAAACAAATGTCAAAAACTTGTCAAATAGCACAATGAAAAAAATGCAAATGAATTTAAAAGTATTTTTGACAGACCGAGACTGAGATCAGACTGAGAACGTTGTTAAAATTACGAGAATTGCTCCTCTGTTGTGTTGGTTACCTATGAAGCATGATATAACATATTGTTTGCAGGTTGAGGTTTTATTGTCCAGATATTCAAATGGAAACTGCACTCTTAGACAGTTGTATGAATCTTCCGCGGAAAATTTATGTAGGATGTCATTTTGTTTAAGAATTCATTTCCCGGCTTAAAAGTACCTATGTGTAATCGATTTTAAAGGAGTCTACGTGTAGACAATATTAAACCTGCAACATCTTCTTACATAACAACCGATAAAGTTGTTGTTCACCCAAGTTTTTGTTGTAACACATGAAATAACAAAATCAACACATTATTACTAAGTTGTTGCGTCTAGTGCAAGGATAACTTTAGTTGTTCAGGTGTGTCGAACATTGGGACCGTTTGATTTTTATCTTCTACAACATTGTGTTTCATTGTTGGACGGTAGCTTCTGAATTGGTACTAGCTTTATTGTTTTTAGAATAGAATAGAAAAGAATAAACGTTTATTTTGCAAATATGGGTAATACATAATACATCAAAACTCAGCCATATTTTACAACTAGCTGCGCCCCGCGGTTTTACCCGCGTAAATGTCGATCCCGTGGGAATATCGGGATAAAAAGTATCCTATGTCCTTCCCGGGACTCCAACTATCTCTATACCAAATTTCATCTAAATCGGTTCAGCGGTTTAAGCGTGAAGAAGTAACAAACATTTAAACACACACACACACACACACTCACAAACATTCGCCTTTATAATATTAGTGTGATTCGGCATGCAACGCTTATATTATTATAATTCACTTAGTCAAAAGCTAGTTCTATTAATCCAGAGTAATTCAGGCAATTCTTTTCTCTGATAAAAACTCAGTCACACTGTAGTACGTTTTATCTATTACTTTCGGTAGTCTACTAGTTGTAACCTCCGACTTTTCTATTGTTGGCTTATATTTTTATGGAACAGTTCATTGCAGCAATTAAACCATTAATGACAGATTTTTCAATCGTCAGGAACCTTATATCTGAGGAATATCTATGGCGGTTTGGCAGCTTTTGTTTGGAAAATATAATATCAAACTGTCATAGTTACTCTACGGATAAAAGTTATCTGACTATTGTGAAATCCGTCCTAGGTATAGTATAAAGCTTCTGAACTAAAAGTTTTTTTTTTAAATCGCAAAATTTAAATGTTTTTTTTTGCTGTAGGCGTAATAGTAGGCAGTTTCTGTGAACCTTTTGCCTTCTATTTATAGTAAAGTAATAATCGAACTTCAATTTCTTGTTAAAATAAAAAGGATAACTTTCAAAGTAAAAGTAATAAATATTGAATAAATTAACTTCTGTTTTTATAAGTGAAGGCATAGTAGCTATCTAAAAACTCTTGACATAGAAAAAACTATCAAAAAAAACCAACATTAACAGGCTTTTGATATAATTTTAAGAAAAAAACAACTGTGGTCTTATAATTGTTTTCCTGTTCGGAATTTTAAAAAAGAACTCTTTGCTGGCCCCGTGAAATGGAGAAGGTACCACAGAGCCTCCTCCGTTTGGAAATTGAAACCGTGCATAATGTTAATGTCAAATTGAATGTGCCAAAGCTTCTATAAGGCAGTTGTCCCACCGCCGGCGAGGAAGCGACTAACTATCGGCTATTTTCTTGCTCAAGAAACGTACAATAGATATACATTCCGTGTAAACAAAAGAGATGCACATATTAATAGTTGATTGCTGACTGTTCACACTGCCGGCGAGGACTCGCTCCACTGGTGGGTCGCTAAGCGACAAGAGCTATCAAAGATAATACTCGCTCAGCGATGCTCGCATGGCGGTCAGAGCTCACGCCCGCTATATATATCTCCGCCCCGAGCGAGTGGTGCGAGTGGTGCGAGTGGTGTGATGAGCAAGTCACCGGATTCTCAACTCACCAGATTCTCAACTAACCAGATTCGCAGCTCACCAGATTCGCAATTCACCAAATGTACAGTGAAACACAAAATCACAAAAAATAACAGAATAGGTACTTTATTCACCAAAAAAAAAAAAAACAAAAGTAAATTGAAACAAAAACAAAATAATACGGAATTCTTGATGTAGTTTACTTACTTAATTCACCAGAGTGAATACACCCCGGTACATTAAAAGTAAATTATTTATTAAATTTTTTTTTTTTTTTCTTAGTAAAAGTAAATTACAATACATCGCACTCGGACACTCGCTGATAGCCCAGCGACAAAACTATCGGAACTACACACTCGTTTTCAGTTGCTAGTTCTACTCGCTACTCGTTCATCGCCGACGGTGGGACAACTGCCTAATGTACTGCGATGCGTTATTCATGTCAGGAAGTGAATCCAAGGTGGAATTAGAGTGATGGTTCGGCTTTTATTAAATGTGGTGACAAAAAGACACCTTGGTATATTTTAATAGGTCATCTTTTGAAACTGCTTTCTTCTTGCAACAAACATATATTCGTTTGAGAAAATCTTTGAAGATCATCGTTCTCTTGTCTTTATCGTTATTTATTTGGGTTTGGTGCAATATGTATTTTTCTTCTATACAAAATGAAGAAAAGAAAATTTTATAACTTTAATAGCTTCAAAAAAGTTAAAACTGTGCCTAGGTATTAAGTTGCAAACATTTCGTGAGACTCAGTATGAATATTACGATAATGACGTAACCAGTTATTGTCTAAGTACAGATAGGTATGTCTAAAACGGTACAAAACATAAGTATCCTATAAAAGATATAGTAGGTGCAAACATCGGATTATGTTCTCAGTTCCGAACATCCAATGCAAAAGTTACGGCGAACGGATATTCAAACTAATATAATATCGGAATCCCGTACACCGTTCTATTATCACATAAAACTTGAGTGCTTTTCTGAAATATAAAGCCAGCAGTCCACAGAATGGTTTTCATCACGAATGCAAACAATTTATGCATTTGCACTGCAATAGTACGATGAAGGTATGATAGCTGAGCGAACGTGACCCGATATTGAGTTATTACGATTTGCATAGCCATAAAACTGATTGGTTGTTTAGATTGAGATAAGAAACCGGTAAGATTACGATTAGATAAGCTGTCTTTGTCAAAATACACGTGTATTGTTCATTAGATAAATCGTATCAGCTTATTAGCACAGACAAAAGAATTGCCAATTACATCTTTAAAGTTACAGATAAAGTATCTAGTTGAAGACATACGAAAAAAAAAAGAATAAGAAAGATTTTGTGTGAGAAACAGAGAGAGAAAAAGCCTTCTCTCTCTCATGTTATCAAATCCGCCTAAACGTAACGCGTCCTTGAAACCACTCTCAATTCCCGTCCAATTATCGAATCGCCGCGCGCCGTCTAAAAAGTTTCTCTTCTAAAATAACAACCTAAACCAACCAAAATAAACTTCAAACTTTTTATTCTTAAGGCCATTAACCTCCAATAAACTTCTTCTAAATTAAAAACCCGCACCTTTGATAAGCTCCGCAAAAAAATTGTCCCGAAAAAGATACGAAAAAGTTCCGCCCTAAATATCTTAATCTTGTAAACTTTTTGACAGATCCGAAGTCCTGCTCATCGCTCCAAGGCCTTTTTCTTTAGTGATCATAAAGATTTATTGCCTACCAAAAAACATTCGGTCTGACTTGGTTATGGACGTTTATCTAAGGCCTTAGACCTAGGTATAGGAAATTCGGATATATCCGAATCGAAGGGGCGTTCTGAGGGATTTTAATTTCACTAACAGATATGTTACAATAAAGGACACGTGCCGGATGTTTGGGTATCGTTTTTCTTGGGCAGAGGAAATTTCATCAGGCTAGCATGTTCTATGTTCAGTTCGTGTCGTGTTATGAAAAAATAAACAACCCAGTACCTATCATATTGTAGTGCGAAGTGTGTGTGAAGGAACGTTGTCGTAATTATTTATTAAATAAAAATAACAAAGATATGTTTTTAAACAATAAGTTAGAAACGGACTTGAGTTTTGCGGGGGTGACCATCCTTAAAAACGTACCTTAAACGTATCCAAGATATATTTATAGATTTCAACCTATCGTATCTATATTTTTACATCAAATCAAAAATATCGCTGCACTACAATGTGAAAAATATAGGAAACGTCTTTGTAACAAAAAATAAAACTACAAGTATTCGAATTGAAATCTTTGCTAGCATCATTATTTCTAAATCATTTAGAAATCTTTGCTTGCATCAACATAAATCATGTAGTATTACGATTTAAAAGTCTGATAACATCTGTGTTAGAGCAACTTTTTCATTTAAACTTAACACACAGTAAACTTAACGACACAATAAACCACGTTTTAGTTGCGAACAGATTTTATTGTGAGAAGTAAGTAAGTTTACTTGAGTGACAGTTAAGTTAGGATTACGATCTTTTAGTAAATAAGATGGTTTATGTGGTTTTTGAGAAATAAATCTTTTAGCAGTCGTTTGATGTCCATTTATGTATGTTAGTGTTAAAATAATGTAAGGCCAGAAAATAATTCGTCTGACGTCAAATTCCTAGATGGCGTTCCATTTTTTCTTAGCCCAATTATGTTCAAACATATTCAGGGCAAGCCATATTCATAATATTTTATTTTTTATTTTATTTTACTTTATTGGCCAACCAACAATTGTTTACACTATAAATATTTAAGAGTAACTGTACCATAATCGAGGGTTAGTGTAACAATTTCTTACAGGTTAGCACCGCATGCCCCATAAACCTATTAGGTGTGCCACAAGCACCGTACTATAAAATTAAAATTAATATCTAAGTAATTAACTGAATTTAACTAAAATTAAAATTAGCAAGATTAAATTAACATTACGAGACGGAATTTATATAAATCCAAAATAAATAGTAAAATTTAATTAAATGAAACAAACAGCGACACAACAAAAACGAAGGAAAATGAATTGAAATTAAACATTGCTAACAGTTGTTCTGTGAAACCTGGCATACGAGTCAAAATGCACGTCGACAAGATCGCTAAAGCCATTTAACAATTTGCATAGACGAGGAACAACAGAGTTTGCACCAAGTACTGT
The DNA here is from genome assembly GCA_945859645.1 of Amphipoea oculea. NCBI lineage: Eukaryota > Metazoa > Arthropoda > Insecta > Lepidoptera > Noctuidae > Amphipoea > Amphipoea oculea. The sequence goes on from OX243876.1 coordinate 14,214,397, forward strand.
TCTGCGGAGTGGAGGATGTAAAGGAGTAATAGGAGCACGAGGGAGTCTAGCAGGAGCCCGAAACTGGAACTTGGATAGTAGTAGGGGACAATCAATTTTGCATCGGAGTATTTTATATACGAAGCTGAGATCAATTATTGTTCTACGTTTCTCAAGTGAGACCATATTAAAACAAGATAGTCGGGCTTCATATGATCGTATCCTTTTTGCATTTCCACTGGCATAGGCTAGAATATAATATTATATAATATTATATTATACTGAAGTAGAAATATGTACACTACTATACACGTAAGTACGTTACAAAATATTACATATGCTCTTAAAAAGGCAGCACACAAACTAGTTTTGTGCGCAAAAAACCGGCTTAAACTGGTATAAGCTCGCTGGGGTTGATGCGATTCTCATTTTGCTCAGCACTTGAATTACAGCAAAGAGCTCTCTCCCTATGATATTAACTTTGTGAGTAGAACTACAAACGGAATGATTTTAATCGCGCTAACGTCGGAGAATACAAAATATCTTTTATTGCTTCCAAGGGGTCAATTCTCGAGTTGTTTTCTCGAGTTGTTTTCTCGAGTTGTATTTCTGGGTTTGTGTAGCAACGTTACACCAACATTGCACCAACGAAGTACACTTTTGACGTTGCTTTTGTCACTATTATTGTACTCAAGAGGGAGAGCTATAAAGTTTTAATTTCTCAGCAAACAAATGCTGTATACCGTGAGTGAGAATGCTTCGTTTTTGGGACAGTGCACAAAAGAAAATGGTTGTAGTTTAATACCTGCCGCATTTAAAGGGAAATAAATTATCTTTGCATTCTTTAAATAGTGTGCAGGATTCTGCAAATATCAAAAATACTAAAATGTGAGCAGGACTGCTATATATATTGTCTTCATTATAAACAGAAACTGTACATGGTTTAATTGAAATAATTGAGTTTTGAGTTTGAAATATCCTGAACTAAAACTTTGAAGGATTTCATTGCTACTTAACTTTTAAGCTTCTTGGTATTTACTGTGTGAGTGTTTGATTGCCCCGTTGATCTCGTGGTCACAAGTGCGGTGTCCTGGGTTCGATTATCAGGTTGGACATAGTGTTATTGGTTTTTCCACTAGGATTTTTTTAGTTTGGAAGTTGGCTTATCGTGGGTGATAAGCCGTTGGTCTTGCGCCTGATCTCTCTGCGGTCGTGTTGGATTGCCCTCCCATTGAACTACGAGAGTGAGGGATGAGAGAGTTTACCTATGTCTGCGCACACACTTATGCACTATAATATCTCCCGCGCCGAAGGCTAGTCTCTAATGAGATTGGTCGCCGTAGCCAAAATCCGGTCTGGAGGACTATTATTATTTATTGTGAGAAATGCTGATAAATCGTAGAAGCATTTTGATATTTGACCCCTTCAGACCCTTGACAATCGCATACATACATCATTCAAGAAAAACACAACTATGTTTCTGCGTAAATACCTCCAAACACGTAAGGCTTTGATAAAATGTTGAGGACCCCGTTACCGGTCGCGAGATAGCATTTTTAGACCTCGAGTAAGGGCTGAACCGATTTAAAAGGGTCAAATAGGGTACAGACGGTCGATAGGACCTCTAGCATCTAATATTTAAGAGAAATACTTTGAAAGTTAACCAACAACATACTTCTGTAGAATATTCTTGGAAAGTGCGAAAGAAGTTTTGCTTGTACAGTCAACAAAAGAGATAAGCATGCAGGATCGTCGGATATAGTTGAAGTTTAGTAAGAAACCGATGGATGTTCTTGAATAAAACTTAATTTTATTAATAGAAAACAAACAGCTTATTTATCAAATCAAATTTCAGTCGACAACATCCATCGGTTTCTTACTAATCTTCAACTGTATCCGACGATCCTGCATACTTATCTCTTTTGTTGACTGAACTTGTGAAATATAAGAGAGAGTCTCGCAAGATCTTTTATTTTATGTGTGGGTTAAAAGTGCATCCTGCGTGAAGTAGCGGGGATTTTTTAATGTTTGTAAGTAGTGCTGTTTGCACTTCACCTACATGTTTATTGTTGAGGATGTAGTGCTAATTTATTGGTTTTTTGTTTTAGCACTCAACTTTTGTTTTTAATTATCAGTTAAAAGAGACAACTTACTTACTTCATTTGCTTGCCTAAAGAAAAATGAATGAAAAAGAGATGTAAGTATTTAGAGAACGCCAAAGTTAAAAAAGCTTTTAAATCTTGACATTTATCATTCTGTATTCTCTTCCTACCGCAATGGAAAATAGGTGTCAGCATTATTGTAAACAAGTATACAATTTTTCGCGATAAATTTACAATATTTAGGTACATAGTGGCATTTTCGTACAGACACTTTAGCACCTCGATGTAACGATAGTCGATCTGGCACCGTTGAAGAGACTGCAGCAACAATAATATACCCTCATTTTATTATAAACAATTTTGTTTGTTGAGGGTACGGTCAGCATCAAAAGTTGATACACTTCAGTTTTTTTAATCTTAGTTATTGAACAAAATATTTGTTCAAAATTGCAGCAGAAGAATTTTTTTAGAATATAAATACTCTTGTCTATTATGTGAAAAGCTAAAAATCAGTTTATTGAAAAAAGTTCTTGTCAATTTAATAACATGTAAAAATGATAGTGTTAATCGACGTTTGATGCTGACTGTACCAGCATTCAGATTTTTTTAAGCATTTGGGATCCAACGGAAATAGTTTTTGGGATTCAACGACAATAAAACGCAGGTAATTCTATTGCATTTTTAAAATTTGGGATCCAACGGAAATACATAATAATATTTTGCGGGATCCAACGCCAAAAATATTAAACTGGGATTCAAAAGTGGGATCCAACAAAAATAAATCGATGAAACAATAGTAGTTGCCTGCTGCGAAACAGTCAACCGTTTGAATACAGGAAACTCTAACATTAATTACAAGGCACCGATACATCGCCACCTCCCATCACAAATCGCACATATATTACAGGGGAAGGTGTAATCGTTCGGTCATAAATACACTTTAATTATTCAACCCCGTGTAATGGCATATTACACTGCAGTGCAATCATCGTTAGCACAGTTTAATTGATGATATCTGAACGACCCTACTGCATCGGTTTAGGGGCTATTTTCAATTGCTCTCTTGGGAGGTTCAAACACCAACCTAATCTTGCAGCGTGTATAATCGTTGTTTTGTAAGAAATAGAGTCTAGTTTAGAATGGTTTAACATTTATTTAAGTTTGTGAGGAGTTGGTACAGTTCTGTATGGTCGTAACAATGTTAACGTGTAAATGCATTTAATTTTGATTGCGTGTAAATAATTGTTCTTCAGATTATGGTCCTCGGGAGTATTTCATTTGCTTTTTCTATTACTGTTTATGAAGTGTGTGTAGCAGTAACTTTCTTTGGTTTTAGTTGTTGAATGGAAAACCAAAACTATTTTGTAGGTATGAGTTCTTGGTTTTAGAGAGGCATGTTATAATGAAGAACAGTTAAACCTTTGGTAAGACTGGTTGTCAGACTTTCAAGCTTCTGACTACCCGTAACGACTGTCAAAGATCTACAAATGACAGCCAAGAACAACTGCTCAACGTGTTTTCTGAGGTACGGAGGGGTGTCTTTATGTTATGGATGGTCACCCATCCACGGATTAACCTCGGTAAGCGTTGCTTAACTTTGAAGGCCAACCCGTTCGATTGTTATAATTCAGCCACGAATGATTAGAAATACTTATATCGGTTTCAAAACAATTACAAATAAGTTGAAGCTCATTTACTGAGAATACGAGTATTATTTCCTTGTAAACGTAACTAATACTTTGATATCTCCAGCGGTATCAATATTGATTCCTGAGTATGACAGGTAGGTAAACTATTATAATATTTCCGATATTCATCCATACGTAATACATCGATTTGAGAAGGGACTTGATAATTCCACGAATTGACGAGAAATTTCAATACGGTTTTGATTTCAAAGCTCAAACAGGAACAATTTCGGATAGGTGTGTTCTAGTTCAGTGGATTTGTTTTGAATCAAACATAATTTGTTACTAGTTAGGTCAATGAAGCGATCGTTGTCCTGATTAGTAATACATTCTGTCCGGTTCCTTTGTTTAAAAGTAATAGCAAATAAAATATTTTTTTTGCGCTGAACCTTTATTCTTTTTCTAAGCTTATGTTACTACTTATATTATTACATCAGCTATCTGCCAGTGAAAGTCCCGTCAAAATCGGTCCAGCCGTTTCGGAGATTAGCCGGTACAAACAGACACTTAATTTTTTTTATTCGTTTAGATTAGTTTTGAGTCAAAATATTTTAGTGAGATTAAGGCCGCATTCACATTAGGGCGTTAGCAGCGCGATAGTAGCGCGGCAGAAGCAGATGCCTCCACATTAATTGTAAGAACAGCCGCGTGATTGCAGCGCGGGTGCCGCGCCGAATATTAGATTTAATCGTTCGGTGTCAAACTCGCTCATTGTGCAGTCTATAGTCACGTGCGCTTGCAACACTGACTCAAAGTGACTGAGCGCATGCGGAGGTCGCGCCGGCCGCACGCGGCTCCCATGCTTCTGTTTATGATATGAAATTCCGACTGGGCGACGGTCGCGCGTCTGTTGCCTGACTCTGTCGCCTAAGTGTCAAAACGGTCTAAGAATCTAGTAGGTTGAAGATGAAGACTCTAAAATTCGCCTTTTGTTAATGTAATTACCCATCCTAACGAAACATTGCTTTGAAAATGAGACCTAAATATCCTTTGTATAATATAATAACTGGAAACCAGCCCAATTTCTTTAAGGATTTACACATGACGCGTACATTAACACCCTATGCGTTATTAAACAGGAGGGAAAGTCAATGATCAGTGATTGATCGCCCTTTATGAGCGAAATTGACTTTTGTGGTGTCACTTAATACCTACGTATGAGAGTCATCAGTGTTGCTCATGATAAATATAGGTTTAATCCGTTGAATGCCGTAATTACAGACACAATTAAAAAGCCATTGTGTCTCGCGTGGATCCACGTTTAAGCATAAGAAGGGTTAATGACGACCTGATTGGTACAGTGACTGAGTTTTCCTCAAGGCTGAAGGTAGGACTGCCTAGCTTAATAATAATAAAAAAAAATCTTAAAACAAACGCACGTTTGTTTGATGCTTATGTTCCTTGTTTTTTTTTTAATTATTTAAATGGCGTGTTTTTCGGGATTGTTTTTTTTTGAGTGCGAGATTATGGCTGTGTTTACACTATGGGAAATAAAGCCTTATGCATCTTGATCTGTAGCATGATTTTCGCTGCTAAAATTTATGCACGTTTCGCATATTTATTATCTCACACTTTTGTACAAGAAAAAATAGCAAGACATTCTCAAAAACAAAACTAAAGCATCTTTAACAAAAATGCACCACTTTTATTACAATATTAATATACCAGCAGAAATATACCAACTTCAACCGTATTTCAACATTTTCAAAGCGCTATTTAACAGCGCCGTGACTAGCTAAAATATTACAGAATATTTCCTTACTAACAACGGGAAAGTTTTCAAATAAAAGCAAAGCCACTACTGAGTTACATCGCAGTCGGGCAGATATTGGAAATGCTTCGCAAAACTGTATGACTCGCCTTTTTCAAAAGTTTTTGAGAATCCTTACATTGATTTTAGACTTTGAATAGTATTTGGAGACGTTTTGTGTGACGATTCTTGGTGTGGATTGGATTTAATGTAGAACACTAGCTTCAGCCCGCGGCTTCGTCTTTGGATGTCATAAATTATCCCACGGGAACGTGTTACCGGGATAAAAGTAGTATATGTGCTTCCCCAGGATGCCATCTATCACCTTGCCAAATTTTATCGAAATCCGTCTACTGGTTTAGGCGTAAAAAGGTGACATACCAACAAAATTGCTTTTGAATTTATAATATTAGTATGGATTAATGATAAGAGGGGCTTGTGGCTAAGTAATAACAGCAGGTCGATCGATGGGGTTAAGCTACGCTTACCGCGGTTGGTCCGTGTATGGGTGACCATCTTTACATACCAAGACCCTCCGTGTCTCGGAAAGCACGTTGAGCCATTGGTCTCGGCTGTCATTCATAGATCTTTGACAGTCGTTACGGGTCGTCAGAAGCCCGAAAGTCTGACAACCAGTCTTACCAAGGGGTATCGTATTACCCAGTAGATAACTGGGTTATTGAGGTCAGATGAGCAGTCGCTCCATGTAAAATACAGGTGTTTGGCTGCATCTGGTTAGACTGGGACCCCAAAATAGTTGGAAAAAGGCTAAGCAGATGATGATGTATAATAACATATTTATAATATCTTGTTCTTATGTTAATTGTCATGTAAATAGTACTTAAAAATTACACCCAGCAAAATGTACATGTAAAATATTCTCTGCTACTAACACCACAGAAGGCACTGCACACTAGTTACAGCTAATTAGCTACGGATTACATTCCAGGAAACGTTTCCTATGTTATAAGAGCTTAATTACCTCTACATAGAACATACGTTAGTGGAACATGAAGTGAGGTGTAACAGGAAATTACATTGCCTGAATTATACACGTCTAAGTACCTGGTAAGGGCAACCTCTGAGTGTTTGGCCAGATTGGCGGGGCGAGCGCGGCGCGGCGAACTAAAACATATGAACTTCATTTGAGTGTCCATAGTGAAAACGCGGGTGCGGTGAGCGGCGCGGGCTGCTTGGCGCAGGGAGCGCGCGGGCAACTCACGCCAAAGCTCGTTCATACAAGTAGCCACAGTGGGTACACGGGCGGCCCGCGTGGGGACCGGGGTTCTCAACCTAGTTCGAGCTTTTTTCTAGTAAAACTAAGTCTTTTTTATCCATATTATATTTTGACAAACACTGGACACGACAACACACAAAAAAATCTCATAACCTCAAAAAAAAAAACTTCCTCAGATTCCAAGAATTTAATTTAACGGTAATGTAATGCATAATTGAAGATCACTTAAGCAAAAACGTTGACAAATTCCCTTTGAAGTCAAAAGTCCCTTTAGACAAGCGAGGAGTTGTGGATAACAAATTACCTCTCATGTCTCAAAGATTTATTGGAACGTGCAAAAAAAATATTGTTGTAGACGAAATTGTAGTGTAGCCAGTTCTTATGATACTGATGGAATTGTGATTTGTAGTGGTGAGAATTTTTACTTGTTTTTTTTTTGGTATTATTATAAAATACACTACAGTGCCCCGCCGTTTTACCCGCATAAGTCTTGATCCCGTAGGAATATCGGGATAAAAAGTATTTTATGTCTGTTGAGACCGCTTCACTCAACATTGCCGCGCGCTGGCGGCTGTGAATGAGGGGTGCGGGGACAGCGGGGAGTCAATCGGCCGCAGGCTGAGCGCGAGCCCCCGCGCCACAGCGCCATGAGAGTCAGCAGCTGTTGCTTGCTTTCATGCACGGCTGCGCTCGCGCATTTTAATTACCATTCTTATTCTCATATACATATATATCTTTTCCATTTTTTATTCATTGTATTCTTGATATACAGTCCGCTATACTTTCATTTTGCTCCACCACGACCTATCGTCGCGATCAATGTCCAGGTCATGTGTACTCATCATACAAACCCGTTCAGCCGTTTGAACTTGAAAGCGTAACAAACAAAAATTTTTTTTCTCTTTATAATATTAGCTTAGACAAGGGAAGACTATAAAGAAATCGAACCTGTTTCATTAAAATTACGGTACCAAACATATGCAAATTACTATGATCTTAGTTTACTCCATTATTCATTCCTAGGCTACAAGGTTGTGTCTGTAATTCCTGCATTTTAACAACCCCTAACTCGCAAAATACAAGTATAATTTATGACCGAGTTTGGGAGTTGGTTGGTCATCAATTATGTGGTGCTGTACAACCATCAACACCACATAAACAATACGCCTTAATATATAGTACTAGTACTTCAAATTGCCCTTCTATTAAGCTAAATGATAAAATCCTCCTACCTAAAAGTAACAGAGCTTCAATAGACGCGAATATAGTTCTTATGTATGTTCCTTACTGACATATCATCACAAGGATATTGACCCAATTTCAGAGGGTAGATTGTTACCATTTACTTGGCAAGATAAGCAGCTTATGTGTTTTTTCTTTAGGGATAATGTTGCAGACCGGTATAAAACTCGGGGTAAAGTATTTCCTTTGTATTCTCCATTGTGGTTTTAGCCAAAGAGGATTGCACTTATGCTACGGCGTAGCTGACGCGATGAAGTCACTGCTACGCCGTAGCCGCATCGTAGCAAATCTGCTACGCTTCGAACATTCTTTCTTTACACGGTCTGTTTATTGTAACGTCATTTTATAGTTTTGGCAACTTGTTGGAAAAGCAAACTTGTTTAAAATCAAAAAAAGGTTAGGACTCGTTAAACATGTTTAAAAAGTAATAACCTTTTTTTGATTTTAAACAAGTTTTGCCTTTGTCGGTTTTTGGAAATGTTATAATTTTCACAAAATTGAGTTACGTATTAAATTTTATAGATGTATTATGAATAATACACAAAACGAGATCGAGATCGTTTTAAATTACAAATCAAGAACAAGCACTAAACGTGAAACTGAAGGTATATTTGTTTTTGTTAAGTTACACGTTACAATTTATTTTTCTTTGAAGCAAGATGTAGGACTGAGTCGACCTTACAGTTTACTTGGTAAATTACTTTAGTACTTTAAGTAAACTAAGGCGATTTCAAGCTAGAATAGCCTAACTTTGTAATAAAATGAGTTAATTTGTCCTAGAACTGAAAGTCAAAGAAACAAAGTTTTTTTATTCCATGAAGGATAATTGAATAATACTCAAATCACCTCAATCCTCCTCAATCTTAATTACCTCTCATGTCTCAAAGATTTATTGGAACGGGCAAAAAAAAATTGTTGTAGACGAAATTGTAGTGTAGCCAGTTCTTATGATACTGATGGAATTGTGATTTGTAGTGGTGAGAATTTTTACTTGTTTTTTTTTTTGGTATTATTATAAAATACACTACAGTGCCCCGCCGTTTTACCCGCATAAGTCTTGATCCCGTAGGAATATCGGGATAAAAAGTATTTTATGTCTGTTGAGACCGCTTCACTCAACATTGCCGCGCGCTGGCGGCAGTGAATGAGGGGTGCGGGGACAGCGGGGAGTCAATCGGCCGAAGGCTGAGCGCGAGCCCCCGCGCCACAGCGCCATGAGAGTCAGCAGCTGTTGCTTGCTTTCATGCACGGCTGCGCTCGCGCATTTTAATTACCATTCTTATTCTCATATTTTAAACGACCGTTGTAATATCTTTTCCATTTTTTATTCATTGTATTCTTGATATACAGTCCGCTATACTTTCATTTTGCTCCACCACGACCTACCGTCGCGATCAATGTCCAGGTCATGTGTACTCATCATACAAACCCGTTCAGCCGTTTGAACTTGAAAGCGTAACAAACAAAATTTTTTTTTTCTCTTTATAATATTAGCTTAGACGAGGGAAGACTATAAAGAAATCGAACCTGTTTCATTAAAATTACGGTACCAAACATATGCAAATTACTATGATCTTAGTTTACTCCATTATTCATTCCTAGGCTACAAGGTTGTGTCTATGTAATTCCTGAATTTTAAGAATCCCTACCTCCCAAAATACATGTATAATCTATGACCGAGTTTGGGAGTTGGTATAGGTCATCAATTATGTGGTGCTGTACAACCATCAACACCACATAAACAATACACCTTAATATATAGTACTTGAAATTGCACTTCAATTAAGCTAAGTAATAAAATCCTCCTACCTAAAAGTAAGAGAGCTTCAATAGATGCGAATATAGTTCTTATGTATGTTCCTTACTGACATATCATCACAAGGATATTGACCCAATTTCAGAGGGTAGATTGTTACCATTTACTTGGCAAGATAAGCAGCTTATGTGTTTTTTCTGTAGGGATAATGTTGCAGACCGGTATAAAACTCGGGGTAAAGTATTTTCTTTGTATTCTCCGTTGTGGTTTTGGCCAAAGAGGATTGCACTTATGCTACGGCGTAGCTGACGCGATGAAGTCACTGCTACGCCGTAGCCGCATCGTAGCAAACCTGCTACGCTTCGAACATTCTTTCTTTACACGGTCTGTTTATTGTTACGTTATTTTATAGTTTTGGCAACTTGTTGGAAAAGCAAACTTGTTTAAAACCGAAAAAAGGTTATGACTTGTTAAACATGTTTAAAAAGTAATAAACTTTTTTTGATTTTAAACAAGTTTGCCTTTGTCGGTTTTTGGAAATGTTAATTTCCACAAAATTGAGTTACGCATAAAATTTGATAGGTGTTTTATGAATAATTCACAAACCGAGATTGTTTTAAATTACAAATCAAGAGCAAACACTAAACGTGAAACTGAAGGTATATTTGTTTTTGTTAAGTTACACGTTACAATTTATTTTTCTTTTAAGCAAGATGTAGGACTGGGTCGACCTTACAATTTACTTGGTAAATTACTTTAGTACTTTAAGTAAACTAAGCCGATTTCAAGCTAGAATAGCCTAACTTTGTAATAAAATGAGTTACCTTGTCCTAGAACTGAAAGTCAAACAAAGAAAGTTTTTTTATTCCATGAAGGATAATATTGAATTAAAAAAACTACTTAGTTTTAAAAACGGTTGAGTGAACCGAAAAAGTAAAGCTGAAACACTAAACTTAAATTATATATGAAAACAGGTTTAATTTGTCCTGGAAAAATACAGGCTATTAAAACATAGCATCACGCCTTTTATCCCCAAAGGGTTGGGCAGAGTTGTACCCATAGTTCACCCCAGTGGCGTGCATTGCATATAGGCATATAAGCAGTGCCTACCTCGATATATCAACATAAAACTGTCAATTACATTTTAGTGTGTGTGCTCAACAATTACGAAACTCACTAAATTATAATACCTAACAAAAATCAAAATCTTCATACAAACACGCGCGGCAGTAGGCAGTCGCCGGACGGCCTACTCGGCTCCCGTATTATTCGCAATGTCATTGCTCTTTCTTTACTCGTTCAAGTTAATACGACATAATTAAAAATACGAGTACGTACGTCTGACGCGTAATACCATAACGTTCGACCTTCGCAATTTATCACCCTTAAGTAGGCATGCCTACTCAAATAACCACACTTTGACCTCAATTTTTTTCTGATTAGTGACCACGTTTGCCTAGACTAGACCCGGCCTAGTGCCTACCTATTCTGATAACCAATGCACGCCACTGGTTCACCCACATTTCGCCAGTTATGTTTATGGGGCGAGCCTATTGCCATAAACCGGGCAGAAATGTAAATTCCGGGCTGCTGCAGAGAAAATTCAGAAAGAAAAAGGCTTATGCTTAACTTATCACCATATAAATTAACATCAAAGAAACACTTTTTACTGCCAAAAATAGTAAATGATCACTAAAATTAAAACTCCATTTTATTGTAAAATACCTAGGTAAAGCTACTTGTATTCTCATTTGCTCGCTCTTGCATCCTATGTCGACGGAGCCCCGCTTCGTGGGGCTCCTATTTCTGCGTAAAGGGTTTAAAGTAACCTAACGAAACCTAACCTCGGGGTACCCAGCTAGAACTATTGTAATTTTAGAGTTCATTTTTTGGTGTTCAATATATATTTTTTGGTGATCATTATATTTAACCCCAAAGAAAAACCCAATAACATTTGACCCGACCTGGGACTCGAACCCAGGACCTCGTGCTCAGCAGTATTGCTTGCGACCACTAAACCAGCGACGAAGTCAGGCTATTAATATTAAATATTTAACACAGTTGCATAGTAGAAGTCACAAATCATATTGCCCACAACATCATGCTGGATTTGATGGATTGATCTGCTAACAATGTGAACTGTTCTCAATTACATAAGTTGCCAGTCACTTCCGCAGGCGCCAGGTTAGGTCACGACAGGTTATTACAGATTGTGTCAGGAACATTATCACCGTCACGCGATCCCAAGAGCAAAGTATTTATTTTACGTACTACGTAGCGTAGCAATATTAGCAGGAAAGTGAAGATACAATTATAATATATTTAGTAGTTACCCGAAATTTTTCACGGTGGAGTTTCATTTTAATCGGCAAAGAAAACATTGACCAGCCTATACGATATTAAAAAAAAGGCTTGTGTTTAACTTATCACCAGATAAAGTAAAATATAACATCAAAAAAACACTTTTTACTGCCAAAAATAGTAAATGATCACCAAAATAAAGGTATTTGTATTCTCATTTGCTCGCTCTTGCATCCTTAGTCGACGGAGCCCCGCTTCGTGGGGCTCCTATTTCTTTGTAAAGGGCTTAAAGTAACCAAACCAAACCTAACTTCGGGGTACCCAGCTAGAACTATTGTAATTTTAGATTTAATTTTTGGTGTTCAATATATTATATTTTTTGGTGATCATTATATTTAATCCCTTAAAAAATCTGTGTGTGCTTATGATACCCGATAAAAGTGAAAACTTGAAAAAAGTGGAGCCCAGTTTACTTGATTCAGCGCCGAGTATACGCGATTTAGCGTTACCGACCGACTGAAGATGAGTATACCCCATTCAGCGTCACTGACCCAAGCGTGACAGTTCCGAAAGAGCACAAAGTGCGCCTAATGAAAATTTTTCTCTTCAAAAAACAATAACACTAAAACAAAACAAAGACGCACTAAAAATAATAAACGTGAAAACATTGACTTCAGTAGTAACCCGACGTACAGTCACAATAAAACATAAAATATTTACTTAAACCGAACTTAATTAAAGCTTATTATGTTAATTATGATTATGGCAACGATAGCGAGGTTTACCGCAGTAAATTCATTAGCTCTGACTGTAATTGCAAAGGAAGAAATCATGAAGCTGTTGATGCAACACCGAATTGACCATTTGTTTAGCTTGAAACTGGATGAATTCGTTTCTAAAAAATCTTTTTTTTTTTTTTGGGTTTTATTTCGAAGGCTGTTTATTGAAATTTTCACGTTCCGTAAGTGCGGATTTACAGCCAACTTTGAGTAAGTAGCTATATAGTTTTACCGTGGTAAACTAATTGGTTCGGATTCGGACTGGTAAAGAAACAATTGCGTAACTTTTTAATTTATGCTTTAAATCTTGGATTTGCATACCTCATTAATTACGCAGGTAGTTCTAAAAAAGACTACTAAGTGTTTGTTGTAGAATATTAAAGTATTAATTTTATATGTGTCCATTAAGTAAATTATAAGAGCGTCCTTTCAAACAGATAGCTGAACACAGACTAAGAAGAGAAGTTACCTTCAGCTCAAGTCTCGTTAAAAAGTCAATAAAGATAGATACAAAGAATAAATAAACAAACAAAAACACTTCATTTCTTAGAAATAAGTTACCTTGACAACAAATTTTCTTTCTTTTTTTTACGCACTTAAAGGCTGCTAAAAAATAATGAGATTCTCATGTTTCAATCTTGAAGTGAAGAGGTCGGTAACCGAATACTCAGACAAGTCAACCTCTTTCCGAGATCCGTGGAGAGTTGAACTTAGTATTTTTGTTCTGAAGAAAGCAAGTTTAATATTTGATTTTTTGTAGCAATCGCTAGACTGGCAGGCCTTGTAAATAGATAGGTAAAGTATTGTGAAAATCGCAGACAAATCGTGTTATAATTCAAAATAGACAAAAATCTATTGTTACGGAGTTGGTTTCTTTGCTTTTCAATCAAACAAACATCACGCCTATTCTCCCAATGGGTTAGGCAGAGGTGTACACTTGTATGTACAGTTAACCACCCACATTTCAAACTAGGGCGTGTCTAATGCCACAAAACTAGGATAAATCCAGACCTCCAACTACTATTGACAGTTTCCTAGTGCGAAAAGAACCCAGGACCGCAACCTAAATAACTGCACAATGCGACCACTAGACCAATAAGGTATTTGTTGTAATATTCAAAAAAAACAGGAAGAAAATCTCAACAGTTTTTAGGGAAGCTTTTACACAAAACTCAAGGACAAAAGATGATTAATATTCTTTAGCAAAATCCTTTGTCATGAGATCGTGTCACAATTCCGCTTAGTAAAATTAATTACTTGACAATTTCGAGATTAGATTTTTAGAAATATTTTGAACGTTTTGTTGTTATTTTTGTAAAATACGTACATACATGCTTACATTACAAGGACATGGATTAAGTTAAGAAGTCAGAGGAATCCTTGTGAGAAAGTTTGCCCACTTATAACATTTTATCAACTGCTGATAACCAGCTTTTCAACCAATAGTTACTGGTACACAGAAACCTAAGATTTACCATCTTTATTAGTTCAATGCCAAACTTAAGCGGCAGTGGGCAGGGCACATTGCTCGCAGAACAGATGGCCGATGGGGCCGAAAGGTTCTGAAGTGGCGACCGCGTACCGGAAGGCGTAGCGTTGGAAGGCCTCCCACAAGGTGGACCGACGACCTTGTGAAGGCCGCAGGAACTCGTTGGATGCAAGAAGCACATAAATGTAGGGGTCTACATTTATGTTCGTATAACTCATCAAAACGCAGGTAACCGCTGATTTTTTTTTTTCGCGATTTCAGGTTTGGTCCCAGAGTGAAAGTTGTTCATAATTATGAGTACAATGACCTCTTAAGAGGTTGTTGGTGTTTTTCCAATAACCCTGTTTAAACAGAAATAATTATGGTGACTCGAAAACAAATGCCAACAAGACATTCCTTACAGTTACCTGGAATTTAAGCAGCATTTACTAATCGATGGGCGTGTCCTATAGCGAAGAATAATAAAGTATTGACTTAAACAATTTACGATGCCTTAAGCAACGACGCTGTATTGCTAGCATTTAGTTTAGCTTCTAGAAAGTTGCCAGGATTAAAATTAAACAGCTCATTTATTCCCGCTTGCCTCTAACAGCTTGCGAAGAAAGGCGTATCACTTTGCTTTTAATAAAATTAAAATGTTGTCTTGGATGGGCGACCGAGGGAAGCTATTTTTGGCTACAACGAAGGAAGCAACAAAGTTTAATTTTAAGGTAATTTTAGTGTTTGATCTACATAGTTGATGGATTATAGAATTTGACCGTCCAACTGCTAATTCTTATACTCTCTCTTCTGTTTTGTGTTTTTTATGGATCATGTGGTCTGCAATGAAGATTTTTATTTATTTATATTTTTCTTACCTTTTTTTGTCTGGGATGAATAGAGAGTTATGGCGCTCTACTAAAGACTAAGGCCAAGATCTATAAACTTTACATAGCACTTTCATTGTCTTAAACATGTTCTTGTCTCTATCTTGCATTTGTAGTTTGACAGTTGTGCGACAGTGATAGAAATAACGCTGAGGTAAAAGTGTTTATGAACTTGTACAGTTTTCAATCTAAAACCATACGTTGTTTTTTCCATTCACCGTGAATCGGAAGTGCGGGTCTTGCATATTATAGCCCGATGAACGGTAGGTACATCTTATTGAGGGACTCCCCTAACTCACTTGTTTAATGTTGATAAAGCGCCCATTATCCTTCCTGTTACGATAGATCTTTATGTTTGTCTGTAATACCACGATTACCACCCTACATACATATATTACTGAAAGAGATATATATTGATAGCCTGGTAGGTAATTTCTGGTGATAATAATATGAACTAGCAGTGGTGGCCCAGTGGTAACGGCTGCGACTTACAAGTTGTGTCGTAGGTTCGCACACAGACAGGTACTTTACTTTGTGTAAATTATTTCATCACCACTGCTCTCAAAGCGGCGAAGGAAACCGGCATGTCCTAGAACCTAATATTGGAAGACGTGTCACATCCACCTACCCACACTGGCCGGCGTAGTGGCCCACTCCCTGTCACAGAGAGGAGGCTTGTGTCCCAGCAGTGGGAACATTAAAGGCTATTATGCTTATGCTTTGACCTAACAAAGTGTTAGTTGATCAATTGATAATAATATAATTAACTGCATAATTATGCAGGTCCACGATATGCTAGTGGGATTAGTAGCAGCTTTGTAAACATATGCCACTAATCGCGAATGATAAATTACTTGTGATTATAATGATATTAATGCTTGATAATATTATGATAACATTGTGTCTTGTCCAAACAAACTTATCTTTATATAATGTCTTTTAAAAACAAAGATTAAAGAAGTAGGAGTTCATGGTTGTCGAGGTCGAAGAGGCAGACTTTCCGTGTTTTACACGGAAAGTCTGCCTCTTCTGCCTCTGCCTCTTCTGGTATTCAACTTTATCCGGTACTAATAAATATAATACCGGTATTCATCTTTAACCGGTAACTGTAAGCCGACCTCAAAATAATAATATAGTTGGACAAAGGCTAGGCAGATGATGATTAGAAAGGAAAATTTCATTAAATTCGTTGAGGAAGGTCTGCATATTTCTTAAATTTTATCATAATTTCTATCTTTATCTTAAGGCTTGTCTCAAACCATAAGGCGATCCGACTTTTTATGAGCAAAGCGGATTTCCCGTAAAATATTTCTCTTCAAAGGCTATCTGTACATCAAACAGATCATCTAAGGAATGTTTGGAGTTTGAAAGATACACGATTATATCGTTAACATTAAGGTAAATATAATTTTGCCTTATTTTATTCGGAGAAAGATTTCGATAAACAATTTTTTTTATTAGATTTTCTTGGATAAATATGAACTAAGACCTCCAAATTCACCACTACAATAATTGCAATTATTAAAGCATCTAGATTTTGTCCCAGTAAAGTGCCATAGCTGTTAAGTTTTAGCGTGGCAATAGCGGACATTGACCTACTTACATATTCTAGCATTTTTATTTCAAAAACTGAAATGAAGTCCTTCAAACTGAATCAATGTTGGATGTTGCAATAACGAAAACCCATATACAGGAAGTCTAAGAGTTTAAATTAGTACGCAAACTAAACTGTGACCATGAATTCAGCATTATGATTCTAGACGTAGAATTTTCTCGTCGGACATAAAAAAAAAAAAAAATTGTTGTTCAATCCGTTTTGGCTACGTAGGTATTGCGCTTTCCTATAAAACAGCAGATTTTTTTTTTGTAACCATACAGTTTGCGCATTGGTTATTTTTCTTCCTGTAGATATATAGAAGATAGATATTAAGATAGATATTAAGGAAAGAGCAGTGACCGCTATTGCCATGCTAAAGTACGACAACTATAGTTTAAAGCAGTGTCGGAAATGAGACCTTCTTTTCTAAGTGGTTCTTAAGAACGGAAAAAGATGACAGAGAGTTTGACATCAATTATGAACAACGCCCAATAAAAATGTTTTAGAGACGGTAAAAACGTTTTTTGCGAAACATTTAACTAAAGTACTTACTGTTGCTAGGAAAAAATCTTGAATTCTTTATGTAGAATGAAGATAATTCTACGTCCTACCTAGAAACTCAAAATCAATTGAAAATATAAACACAAGATTTTTAAGATAAAAACTATAATTCGTGTTCATGCGACTAAGTCTAGGAAAAAAATCCTTATATTAGTTCTGTTTGCTCTAGAATAGGATCAAGATATCTAATGTAACCAGAATAATAAAAAACAAAAAAGCCTTAGGCAACACATGGAGAAATATGTAAAGAAAAGAAAACATATATTATATGAGACAACAATGTTGGATAGTTTCATAAAAAAATGTTTGCTGGTTGTTCCAGCAAACATTTTTTTTACTAGTCATAGATATCCCAATGCTGCGCAAATGCCTCCCTACTATCCTTCCAGTCCAGAGCTACCAAGGACCAATCATTATTAAAAGAGTCCAGGCTTATCCCACCATTTCCGTCTGGGTTGCCGCGATGTCGGATCCACTAGGTACACATAAGCATACAATATAACATTAATAAAAAAAAAAAGACGGGTTGCACTCCGGGAGTGCCGGCAGAAGTGAAAACTTGAATATTAACGTTGAAATAAATCAATTATTGATTGAATTAATATAAATAAGTTTTTTTCACTATTTCTGCGTCACTTTTTGCATTAATCGATGCACTTTGTTCAATTTCCATTTTTTTAAACACTTTATATACACGAGTTTTACGAATACACAGCAGTGTGGCTACTACACAGACGGTCGAGCCATCAGCTGTCCGTCCGCGTCCGCGTCCGCGTCCACCATCACCATCACATCACATCACCATCGCCATCGCCATCGCCATCGCCATCACCATCGCCATCGCCATCGCCATCACCATCACCATCACCATCCATCCATCCATCCATCCATTATCGTGTCTCACTTGGTTCACTTCGGTTGGCGCCGCCGTAGAAAGAGAGGGGGGGGGGAATCTCTCCTGACGGTCACGTGTCCTGACGCGAGTTTAACACTTTTTACCCATTACAAAAAGTGTGCAACGCCGCTAAAGAAGTTTTCACTTCAAAAATGTGAAAACAAACAGACTAAAGCCCACTTGCACCAAAAACACGAGAATTTAGCGCTAAACGAAATTAAAACATCGTTCTAATTCTTTCAAACGTTTAAAGATGACAGAGACCGAGTATCGGAAATACGTTCAGAGTTAAATGCATTTAGTGATTCGTGGTGCAGTGGCTCTAAGAATTTAAGGCGATGTTATGATAATGACATACAATACATTCGCCAGCGCCTGACGACGGGTAGGATCAATCTAGGTCAATTTATCACGCTTCAAAATGTTCATACCCAGGCAATATAAAGTCTAAAAATACACCCAGCTTTCTCTTAATCGAATTATGTGCCAAATGTGGAGCTTCAAGCCTCCGGGTTGAAATACTGGAGTGCCATAAAAATCGACGGTAATAACTTTTTATGGCAATAGTGAGGGCAGATATACAATAATTTGGCACTAAATGAGTAGGATTCTGAAAAAAGATATTAGGATTTTGTGGATCGTATTATGTTAGGTCTTTCAGTTCATCGGATTTGTTTGACAGGTTTTTATTATTGAACGGGTTATAATGTACCTACGCAATTTTCTTGTACACGGATCGCTATTTAATTTTAAATCTTCTTTTGCGTTACATTAAGGTCTCATTTTGCTATTAAAATTTGCGCGTATTCTGTGTTAACGCAAGTACCATTATTATTCTGCATAGACCTTGCGGTTGTTTTAATCTTTGTCACATTCGTGAGGTTGGTGGTCTTATATTTCATTTTATTAAAACTGGGTAAATTCAGGTTTTTATGTAGTACCAGCAGCGGTCTATAAATTGCTGAAGTAAATTACAGTGAGTTTCACATTATGTGTGAAAAATTTAATTCAAGCACCATTTTCATATCAACAGTTTATGAAGACGGTTTAAATTAAAATTATCCGTATGCAGCTACATCCGAATATTATCTGGTTCATTTCAATGAAACGGTACCATGAATATTCATATAAATATACTGCAACTTTACCTAAAAACGTGGTCCGTAGCTTTCCAGTGTTGACTGTAATATTTCACATTTTCCGCGAGGGAAGCCATTTTAAAAGCATTCCGCGCCTTGTGATATATGGATAATTTTTCCGTGCGTCTTTTCCGAGTTTGTGACATTTAAATATATTATATAGGTAGTGCTTTTCTTAGGATTCATTACTTCTTTGTGTATTTAAACACAAGGGGTTGTTTGCTTAAGACAAACTTGCCGCGTTTGCGTCTTGAATAATGTGCTTTGTACTGATTCTGGGTCTTACGTTGAGTTTAATTATTGTTGCGACATCATATACAGTTTGCATGAAGTTTGTAATATATTGTTAATTATAATTTGCATGTATAATGCACGTTGGAAGTTATATTACGCACGGAAAATTCAGTTAAGGTAACGTGGTTTTCATGGCCATTATAAGTTTACACGTGCATGTCTACTACACGTCAATTTAAGTAAACTTTAGTCCTACGTTTCTATGTGAGAGTACACGAGCACATGGCTCACGAGATTATAAACGCACGAGTGACATCGCTCCGTCTAACCTAACCTTTAGCGAAACCGT
The DNA here is from genome assembly GCA_945859645.1 of Amphipoea oculea. Lineage (NCBI taxonomy): Eukaryota > Metazoa > Arthropoda > Insecta > Lepidoptera > Noctuidae > Amphipoea > Amphipoea oculea. Next base: position 14,234,361 of record OX243876.1, read on the forward strand.
TTCAATTTGTTGCTATGTCGGCCACAACGGCTATTCACGTCAAATAGTTCAGTGATGTGTACCTAACCTTATCAATCAAGCTCAGCCATGAAATAGTCGCCTTCGTCTATAGGAAACTTCAAACTTTGTTTCAAGCTTCGTGCATGGGCCAAAATAAACCTATGTTTCTATACGTATTGTGTATCTAGCAAAGCTTATTGCGTAACACACTCCAAATGCCAAACGATTTTATTTAGACAGTTTAACCACCATACATTGCGTTAAGTTGGTTATCCTGCGAAAGGATTTGAAACAAACGGCGCAATGAATGTATTATTGAATTGTCAAAGTGATAAAATGAAACAAGATGAAACAAAACAATAGCACGTAACTGACGAAATGTGGAGGTATTCCCGTTTGAGCACCTATTTTTAGAGCACCAAAGGTTTGAGCACCAATCAATATTTACCGTGGTGCTCGAAGGTGGACAATAAAAAAATATTCAACTTTATTCCCTTTTGAGCACCTACGATAGCTTCTAGTGATGGGGTGTATAATAAAACATATCGATAGAAACAGTTGAATATAATAATAACATTATAATAGTTCAATACTTGACGAGTACAAAAGTGCAATTGGCCACTGCTTAGAAAAGCTGCGATTTTAAAAGAGTAAATTGGTGTTTTGATTAGTGTGTCAGGCTGCACTGTATGTATGCCTCTCCCTAACCCTTCTGGAAAAACGAGTGATACAATGACGTGGTAAAAAAATTATTGTCATTAGTATTACCTAACGTAATTAAGCAGCTGTTTTCCTCTATGCAGTGACAGGCAAAATACATGGGACAAGAATTTAATGAAAATTTTGGTCCTTTGTGGCGAAAGTACGAACATTGCCCGATATAATTAAATAAATTCCGTTGTTCTAGTATTTTGACAAAGTGTCGCTCGGCTCGATTAGAAGGCTCAGTTTTCATAGGCCTAAATTCATTCATTCAGTGATTTCAAAGGACGTGTACAGTTCTACTCGAAAGTGCAAGCTTGGAGAAAATGAGGAAGTAATATTTTATGCTTTGATGCTCTTTAATAATGTTTTGCATGGGAAATACATTTCAAATATGTTGAACGTTCGGTATTTAGTACCAATGCACCAAATAATCTATTAGTTATTCCTGAGATTATTCCTTTTAGGTAGGTATTATTTGTTTGTGGGGCTTGTGGCTAAATAATAACAGCCACACGGGTCGATCGACCAGGTTAAGCTACGCTTGCTGCGGTTGGTCCGTGGATGGGTGACCATCTTCACATACCAAGACCCTTCCATGCCTCGGAAAGCACGTTAAGCCGCTGGTCCGAGCTGTCATTAGTGGATCTTTGACAGTCGTTACAGGTCGTCAGAAGCCCGAAAGTCTGACAACATGTCTTATCAAGGGGTGTCGTATTACCCAGTATCTGGGTTGAAGAGGTCAGATAGGCAGTCGTTCCATGTAAAATACTGGTAATTGGCTGCATCCGGTCAGACAGAGAAGAAATGATGTATGATGTTTAATTAATACTGGTCTGTAAGTTATCCTACTGAACGAAGATACCGGCCGTAAATCAATTTAAAATTTAAAGCATTTATATTAAGGGTTAATTTATTTAAAATGCAACGAAACCGAATATCTGGATTAAAATTAAAATTGTCGTGCCGAGTAAAGGCGGGAAGTAGTCAGTTACGTTTAAATCGTTTTGATTGCAACAGGGTTAAGGGCTTGTAATAGTTCAGCTCAAATTCAGATTTTGCCCCCACTTCCCCGCGCTATGTATCATTCTATCCCACTCGCACTGACATACTAATTCAATTAGGGTGAACTGTACTATTGTTGGAAGGATGTCAAGAAATAAAATGATTAAACTTAACATTCATTTATTCCATTCACATAAAAATTAGCTTTCACATTGTATGTGCAGTATATATAAAATTCTTTTAAATGGACAGGTAAATAATAATATAATAACAAAAAAAACATGGGACGCTCATCATTCGCATAGCAAATACAAAGCAAAGACAAAGTTATTTATACATAATATTTGAGTAGCGACGTCTACAAACGAACTACACCAATCTTTTGTTTGACATCACAACCTACATCACGCAAGCAAAGTTTGCCGCGAAATCCGCAATATACCTACTGCATTAGTGTTCTATGACCGACCAAAGACCATTGCTCTACCGCCATATATTAACCATAAGACAGCGACAGCCAAATACGAGCCGGCACTCACTGACGGCGTGGCACGGCAGGTTGTGCTGCGGCATCCCGCGGCGTTCCGTGGAATCCTGCTGAAAGCCCGCCCTGACTGGACTGCGCCCCATTAACCGAAATGACCGCTGCACAAGTTTCAACCTTATTTCAACCATCTTAGCAATCATAATTCCTCGACACAAAGTGACCCACACGTCCCGCGGGATGCAATGGCGCGCCGCGGCATTACGTGGAATGAAACGGCATAACACGTCATGCCGCAGCATCCCTCGGCGCGTCGCGTCATGCCGCAGCGTCCCTCGGCACGTAGCGTCATTTCCCGGCATCGTGGTATCGAAATAAAGTAACATGAATTCTAAACTCATTGAAATAAGATTTAAAATAACTTGATTAGTAATAAAATCCTCTGCCATGACACGCCGTGCCATGCCGTCAGTGAGCGCCGGCCTTAAAATTACTTTCTTTTTGCTGATTCTTTGGCCAAAAAATAGGCTAGTCCTCTGGTCACGTGAAGAGTCGACCAATCGCTTGGCGATTTCTCTAAAAATTAATCATTAATTTAATTTCGGAAGGCGGTGGCAAAAAACTTTTTAGTAACGTGTCTATAAATTGTTTTCAAGCATCGTCACGAATCTTCTAGCGCGAAGAACCCGAGTTTTAGCCACCGGATCAGACGGCTTTCGAGGAAGATACAGCACAATAGACCACATCCATACAGTGCCAAAAATTATACAGAAATCCGAAGAGTATAACCGGCCCCTTTGTCTTACGTTTGTGGTCTATGAGCAAGCTTCTGACTTTATCGAGACCTGGTCTGTTTTGGAGTTGCAAGTGACATTAGTTATCTTTATGATGGAACGGATGGTCGTATTCCTTATCCGATCCGTTAGTTTGATACCCAGAATACTCCGTTCCATAGCCCTCTGGCAAACGTCGAGCGTGGACCTCTGCTGATTTGTCAAAGACCATGTTTGACCACTGTATGTGAGGATGGGAAGTATGCACACGTCAATGAGTCTTCTCTTAAGGGACAAAGGAAGATCACCCTTCATTAGATCTTTCATGGCCCATTAGCTCATCCAGGCATTTTCGGTGCGTCTTGCAAATTCTTTGTTTTGTCTTGCCTGGAAAGAGACTATTTGCCCGAGATAGAGATACTCATCAACGTATTCGACCTCCACACCCGTCACAGTGATCCTGCGATGCGCACTGTTCGTCATCAACTTGGTCTTTGACATATTCATCTGAAGTCCAACCTCTAGGCTTGCCGTGCCAAGATCGTTTAGCATCTGCGTCAACTCGGAGGCTGAAGACGAAAAGAGGCACAACTCAGCCTCCGGGCCGAATATTGATCAAAAATGCATTAACTTTAACCAAAAAAATTTACATGTATCAAGCACAGCCAACACATCAAGCTAGCCGAAACTTTTAAATTTTCCCAATCAATTTTGAACCATATGTTTTAGCGATAAAGCTAAAAATCTATTAAAGAAATTTGACAGGTTGTAGTAGCTTGATGTGCTGGCGTCTGTACATAATTCTCAAAATCTATCAGTGGTAATTTGTGATTACTTGCGATGAATGAAAACCGTAGAGAATATAAAGGTTTTGTGTAAATTGGCTAATTTTATGCCGACTGTATTTTTTTTTTTCCAAATTTGTTAATGCAGATCATAGTTTCTGGTCTCCTATTACAACATAACGGGTTTAAAAAGACACAACGAGCCGAGAGTCACTTGTACTCGCCATTATTGTAATCATTTCTTTGTACTAGAAACTTTCTGGTTACGGAGATATTATTATTGAGGTCAAAATTACAACTTTCACTGATATTTTTTACGAAAACAAGTTTTGATATTATAACACAACTTTAAATACCTCCAGGACCCCTGTATAGTTACATGCCGGTGCAAAATTTACTGTTTGTGGTAGTGCGTATACAGCAAATGTTTACACCAAAAATTAAAGTCGATTTCCAGCAATTACTTTTGTCACAGATCTTTTGTGCAATGTTACTTAGTTTGATGTACGACGGCTAAAGTCTTTTTACACCCTGTATCAATAAATAGATAAAATTATTTATAAAAATAGTTTTGCTGAATATATTGAAAACACCATTACACATTGGGAACTGTCTAAAATAGGTACGTTTACCTCCCTAAATTTTTGACAATGTTTTGACATTGACATGAGATTACGATTTTAAACCATTTCAAAAATTATTTTATGAATGAAAACTACAAAATTTGAAAAAAATAAACATACGAGGCCTTATATTTTACATCTATATTTCATTTTACTTTATTACATAATTTCTTCAGCACATAAAACGTTGTCAATCGGGTCTTTTGAGCGCAAGCAAAGTGACACGGGTTCCCCGTCTGATAGCCGAAGCGGTACTGACAAGTACTGAATCGGGGTCCTGTCGGGGGCCGGGCGGCAGAGCGGTTCAAGGTATGAGTGGTTATAAAGCTTGATATTTCAGATCTCATCTTTTTACGTTAAATTTAACGATTAAAAAAATAAAAACGAACCTATGACACCTGCTTTATGCATAGTTCGATTAGCTTGCAAATTTTCATGGCCTAATTTGAAAATTTTCATTGAATATTCTCCTTTTATTTTGCGGTTTAGAGGTAACTTTGAGACTTCTTTGTATCGAGAAAATTGTATGCAATCGTGTTTTCGCAACCGATAACACCTCGCAGTAGTCCTCATCTTTATCGTATATTAATTTCAAAGTGAAAACTGCAGAACTGTTGAAACTACAGCCGCTAATGCTAAGGCAATTTTCGCAATCTGAGGTAGTACCGGGCCTTAAATGAAACTCAGATTTTTTATTCAATTTTACTGTAATTATTTATCTAAAGCGTCTATGTGTGTCTATACAAAAAAACACTACAAAATGATAAATGACTTTAATTTCGGAAGTCGGTGTCGTTGATTTCGCATTTACGTTTTTTGACACCGCCTTCCGAAATTAAAGTTATTTATCATTTTGTAGTGTTTTTTTTTTTGAAGTCGGATGTTTTTTTTTGTATTTTTCACTTTTTAGTTGTACCTACTCCACACAAATTTAATTAACACTAGTGCATTGAAGAATTGAAGACATCGACTAGAAGAATTATCAAAATTTGCATAGAAATGCCGGAGATGCTGTACATTTATGTATATATCTTCGTACATAAGAATAATTACATAATGTATTATATACTAAAACCTTCCTGAAAGTACGTAGATCATATTAGTGAAAAAATTATCAAAATTGGTTCATTAGTTTTTGAGAAAATTGCGGACATACATACATACATACGGGTCGAATACAGAACCTCCTTTTTTGAAGTCGGTTAAAAAATAATCTTTACCACCATCACCAACCAGCCTTTAGTAGTTTACTGCTGGACATATGGCTCTCCAATCCACACCCTCGATCCATAGTTACGTTGATGTAGCTGTTACTACTCACCCAGCAAAGATCATCTCTCTATTCTATCCTGAGAGCGTCCTACACAATTTTTCCGATATGTGGTCGCTATTTAAGAACACAATTAAAAAAATAGGAATATTTCAGAAATAAATAAGTTAAATACTTCCCCCCTTACTAATAAACGTATTATATCAGATGAATAGTTACACATCGATTTCTCTCTTGTTAAACATGTTGAATAAAAATTAAAATTCGAAAAGGTGAGATGCGCCCGCTCTGTGGTAAAGGAATTTGTTAAAAAATTGCTTGCCTTATCCCTCTTTGACCGTAGTACTGTACCGTTTATTCCTGTTCTATACAGTCAACCCTTTTGTTCCATTAATATTTCATGATACAAAAGACTAATGACTGCAATGATTTCATTCCTAAAACGAAATTAATGAGAAGTTATGTGCTTCATGGGTGATAACGTTATTCTGTGCTCATTCGGCACATAAATATTCATTATGTAGGCCAAATGTGTGATACGAATCGTATTTTAGTATGATTTATATCATGCATGTATTACTTAGTTATCTGATCTTATTTTGGTTACACAAAAATGGTTCGCTAAAAGCTTCTCTTTTGCAGTGCCCAATCTATAGGTATTTGATTTTTTTAAATTATTATAGCTATGCCTAATTTCTGAAGCCCGAGCCAGATCTGATCCTGATTTTTGCGCTCGTATGTGGTCAGTTCAAGTAATAAAATACACCAGCTGTCAATTAAATCAGTTTAATCTATATTGACAAAGGCTTAAATCATCTGCATCACTTGCCTAGTCTTGTCCCCGACTATGTTGGGGTCGGATTCCAGTCTAACCGGGTGCGAATAAAATACCTATATCTTACGTGGAGTGACTTTGACCTCCATAACCCGGTTTTTTGGTAACCCGATACCCCTTGACAAGACTAGTTGAATAGAAAAAATACTTTAATGTATTAATAATTCAAATATTTGTAACTCCTACCAAATATCCAGGCAAAATATTTTTGGGGCTGTTCATTTATTACGTAAGACAAATTGAATACTTTCTGACCACCCTCTCCCCCTACGTAAGAAAAAATAAGGCGGATGAACCCCCTCCCCCCTTTCAATCTTATGTAAGATCAGTATTTACCAAAATTGCAAAGAAAAAGTACCAAAAAAATTAAAAACTTAAAATTTTTACTTTCTTTTGTGATCTTACGTAAGAACTAACTAGACCCCTCCCACCCACACGTAAGAAAAAATAAGACTTGTTCGGACCCCCTCTCCCATAAAATCTTCTTACGTAATAAATGAACCTTTAGAACCACTAAATTCAAATAATTTGTTACCATAACCACAAACTGACCAACCAAAAACAAAAGTCATTCGTTATTTTCGCTTCCCTACTTTGTACTTGCGATGTCCTCCTGATACAGACAAAACTTTGTCTTTGATACAAGACAATGACAAAGTCAAGTTTCTACACTTTAAAACTGGGACAACAGTATCGTAAAGTTTTCGTCTCTAGATATATTTAGTGGTTACTACAAAATGTTGGATCTGTGTATGGAATTTAATCTTTGTTCTTAACTTAGTCAGACGAGAGACACTTAGCAAAACACGTATTGCGGTGAGGGTGTTCTAAAGATAAAACTAAATAAAGCAATTCATGTAACCTTAGTAGTCCTTCGCGTTAAAATCTTGTCATTTAAGAAATCTCAAGGAGAAATTCTTGAACAACGTCCAATTGTGAGACTCGATTTAAAATTGAAGGATTTCGTACTACTTAGACTGTACTTAAATCTAATTAAATATCAAGATTCCTAGTGTAGCATGATTCTTAATACAAACATAAATGGCCTAAGATGAAAAAACTAAAATAAAGTAAGCACTAGGAAGCGGAGGCTTATGACAATAAAAAAGAGATTCAATAAATTGGACAAATGAAAAAGGCTTAAATCTGCGAAAATTTGTTTTCGCTTTTCGCTAAAGTATTTTTCTAACTGCATTTATCGCTCCGCAATCTTTACGGCTTCCCGCTGAATTAATTTAAATTAAGACGGAAGATTTTTATTACGACTTTTTAAGATGTCACTTAATTCTTATTTTTCTGTTTTGAATGCATAAGGTAAATTTATATTGCTGTTATAATAATGTTAATAATACAGGGTTAAAGAACATCCAATCGCAAACTGTTAGTATGAATTCAGCACTTGATTCTAGACGCACCAGCGTTAGAACGCGCCGATTTTTATCTGTCAAAAAATTTCAACACTGTGTCCTGGCTTTTCACTGTTTTCCCTATACCGAAATTAGTTATATCCAATTATATCTTAGAAAGTATTTACTTATATTTGAATAGGGTAGTTTCCTGGGTAAAAAAATAATAATTCTAATTAGTCCGTCAGTTAGATTATCGAAAAATAATGGACCCTTATTTTTTCTTTTGTCAATCAAACAAAAAATGACAAAGATAAAGCGCGTCAAAATTTGGGAGTGGGGGGTCGTGACGTCACGCCGTGCTAAAAAGTGGCGCACGGCGTGACGTCACGCGGAATCTTAACGGGCGATATCTTCATCATTTTTTATATAATTGACAAAAGAAAAAATAAGGGTCCAATATTTTTTGATAATCTAACTGACGGACTAATTAGAATTTTTTAGGAAACTAGCCTATTGTAGGTTTGATTGAATAACCTCGTGCTTGAGCAATGAGTCTCTTATCTTCTATTGCATTACCTTACATAAAGCTATTACAAACATACGCTTTATATCTTCCTTCAAACAGAAGTTTCTGGAACTAATGGCATGTCTCTTTTCTCGCTGCACCAGTAGTTTACTATCCGAAAGAAAGATGGCGCTAGTTATCGCTGTTCGCGGAGCATTACACGCGCTCACATTAGGTACTATCAGTGAGTCGATTTTTATAGCTAATAGAAGTTTAACGTGAAAGATTGGCAAGGTCAGCTTTAGTTTTAAAGCTACTTCTATTTTAAAACAGCCTTGTTTTGAAACTTCAGAGCATAATTTTATTTGAAAAGTTGTTAAGTTTTATTATATTCTATAAAGTTTTTTTTTCCAAATAAAATGAAGTATAAATGAATTAGGTACATAGATCGAAGGCATCGGCTTTAATTTTGGGTTTCTTTCGTTCAATAACTGTCATGTAGTTAATATGACTGTTGGTACACATGTAAATCATTGAATCTCTAGGCTCATGCTACAAGACTCACAGTCCAGCCTATATTTGATCCTAGGTACTGTGTGATGTAAGCTAGATGGCCTATCACGTCATCCTATCCACACAAAAACAGGCTAATCTAACCTAGCCATTTGCTTTCCAGTCCATATCAATCCGCTGTTACATAAAACGCTGTTTACGAAACAGTGCAAACGATTTTTGCATGTTTTTTTGAGCTGTGTTTACAGAACCTATTTTAAATTAAAGCAGAATAAACAAAACAACGTTCTTTTTATACTCACTGATAGAATACGCTCTAGAGAGTAAGTTGATTGGATCAAAAATAAAACTTAAAACGTGTTTTGAGGTGTGGCTTAAAAGATTTTGCTGGTCGGATGGATACGGATATTGAAATAAAGTGACGAGTAAGTTGAGTAAGTGAATGAGTGTGAGTAACTTGGATGGGAATAATTTATTATAACCATATTATTTTGATTTAAAAGAGTGTCCATGGAGTTTCTTGCCCGTTCTTCTTCATAGATACCTACGCTTTGGAATGGGCAACTAGCTTCATCTTTCTGACTGACCGACTCGTTGACAATTCAAAAGTGCCTGTAATTGGTTTAATTGAAATAAATGCTTTGAGTTTTATAGAACGTAAAATAATAGATTCAACTTCAGATTAGCAATGTATGAATGTAAACAAAGCAAAAGAAGTATATATAAGGATCGTATCAGGTGGCGTTGTGTAGTTTCTGCCTAACCTCATTCTATTCAAACTTGTTTCAAAATGATTTTATTTCGAGTAAAACAAATACCAACTTTATTTTAATGGTAATTAAGTTGATTTCAGAGAGACAGCACTATTGAAAAAGTTATAAAATATTTGAAGTTGTAGTGTAAACTGAACTTCATTGTGTAGGAGTTAAAAGTTGTTTTTCCATAAATTCATACTTGTTTACATTTTTGGCAAACAAATCGCGAATGTAGATTATGTGTTTGCGAAAATTAGTGATGATTGTAGTTTCAAATAATATGTTTATACGCAAATACTTATTAAAAAACAAAACTTTTTTAATAGCCTCATTGTCTTTTTATTAAAACAATGACTAACTTCAGCAACGATTGATGACATTCTCCTGAACAAATCATATCCGACTGGTGGTGAAATTCGACTCTTTCAGACCACCCGCACAGCGTAATAAAACAAACCATGTAATCACTAAATTAAGTGCATAACCAGCTCAAAACTGGCATAAATCCGCCACGAAACTGGCTTTAATTCAGGATTCAGGTCACGTATGCCAAGCTCATTGTCCCAGCCAATCCCGCGCCATCCCCATGCATATTAATGACTAAAAGGCCAAATAAAAATATGGCGTACGTGCGAATTGTGCCCGTTACTATGGACTTATTGATTTAATTGCCAAAGTGTGGGTGTTTTGTGATTATCTATGGACGTTTTTAGCATGAATCGGATTATGCGTTGATAGAATGTTAATTATTATATGTTACTAGCTGTGCCCCGCGGTTTCACCCGCGTAAATGTCGATCCCGTGGGAATATCGGGATAAAAAGTAGCCTATATGTTAATCCAGGGTGTCAGCTACCTCCATACAACATTTTATTAAAATTGGTCCAGCCGTTTGAGCGTGAAGAAGTAACAAACATATAAACACACACACACACTCACAAACTTTCGCCTTTATAATATTAGTGTGAAGTGTGATAGTGTGATTAGTGTGATTAATCGGCGTGCATGTATGACCAGAGGACAATTCTCGTTATTTCTGTTCTTCAGAGTCTGTTTAAAGACTTCCAGGTTACCCAAGGTAACTCATGTCCAGATGGGAGGTCTTCAGCGGATGGAACGAACGGTTTGGGTAAGGAAGTACTGTTTCGCCACAGCTTTAGTATTACCCCTTGGGAAGAAATAAATACAAGTAGCGCCCCGCGCTGTCACCCGCATAAGTTTCCCGTGGGAATATTGAGATAATAACTATCCTTTGTCCTTTCCTGGGACTCAAGCTATCTCTATACTAAATTTCATCTAAATCGGTTTTAGCGGTTTAAGCGTGTAGAGGTAACAGACAGACACACTTTCGCATTTATAGTATTAGTATGGAAGTATGTATGTAATTATACCCAGTAACTACGTACGTAGCGACTTGGAAAGCTCTCTCGTTTGCCTCATGTATCTTTACCCGACTGTGGAGAAGCCCAAAACGAGGGTAATGTTTTCAGTTTCGAAATTCAAAACTATAAATTTACCGTGGAATATGGCTTTAACTGTATTTTTTTTGTAAGTATAGGCCTTGCTAAACAAAATATCTTTTACTACAACGTTTTCGCAGTGGCACAAAATAGATACGATTCATTATTTAAAAGTTTTCATTTCAGCCTATTCTAGAATATTTCTAGATAAAAAACTAGTGTATCGCAAATAGAAGACCCCAATTCGTAAGCTGCACAACGCCCCGTCAATTCCACATCCAATAAGTACTGCATACGAATTTTAAACTAATTTTGAAGTTGCCAGACCCCTACTGAATTAGCTAGGCCAGACTTTAGCTATAAATTCCCTAGCTCATTTTTACTTTTCACTAGCTTATTTTTACTTTAAATCGGGAAAGTTAAGGAGTTTTTGTCGGGGCTAGCCGTTTAGAGAGTGTATAAATAATAATGCATTCAGGTCGTTCCAGATATTTGAGGTGTATATAAGGCTTTTGTCTGGGTGTTTAAGATTTCAGGTAAAGGTATTTTAAAAAATCTCCAGTATGATCTTACTGTTACGATTGTATTTGGCAAATAAAATGCTCATTATTTTCTGGTTAATAAGAGCTTTATTTGAGACGTAGTGTTAAAAGGAATGAGTCGTTTCTTTCTTCTGAGTAAGTGCTACGCGGTTACTACGGCGTAGCTCAGCTACGTGGCTACGCAGCGTAGCAGCCCAATCACCGCGCACCGGTTTTATTACATTTGATGTGGTTGAGAATTAAATGTTTTTTCATTCATTGTAAAAGAAACCTAAATAACACATTTATAAATTATACCTACTACCCGTTTTCAAGGAACTTCATTAAAATAATAATATAATGTCATTCAAGTTTGTTCCTTCAGTGAATAATTTAATTTATATGCGAGTAAACATAATACAGAGTCATGTATGAGCACTTTCCTTAGAAATTCTCATTGTTTTAAATAAACTACCTTTTATCGTTGACTTTGCTCTTTTATAAATTGTTACCTAGCTGCTGTTGACATAATAATAGTTGAAGGAGAAATAAAATAAAAAGCAATCAGTGTAGGTATTTGTAATAGCTAGTTATGCGAAATAACTGCTATTGAAAAGCTCTTACGTCATCAACTATCAATCATGGTGGAAGTTAAAAACGCGATGGTGATTGTGATATTTCGTGGAAACGATGAATATTACTGTAAAATAAATTGAATGTGAAAATGGTTCGATGAGTACATTTTACTTAGGTTTTTTTTTTCTCTTTCACGACACAAATGATCAAAGTATGTAGAATAAATACGAGAATCATAATATAAAGGTTTATTGTTGCAAATAAATATAATAAGTACCTTAGCAATTAATATCTAATGTCTAATTAATTAATAAAAATAATAAAATTAAATCCTAACATAACTAAAACTATAAAATTTTTGAAAAGTAGCGTCGAAAAATTCATCCGCATCGCTGTCGACTGCTAATGTACCCAAGAGACTGGCGGCATTACCATGTTGTATAGCAATATGTATCCTCTTTTGCAGGATCCAACGCCAAAAATATTATACTGGGATTCAAAAGTGGGATCCAACGAAAATAAATCGATAAAAGCTAGCCCTTGGGTCACGGGAAGTGTCAACCAGCCGTTTCGAAATTTCCTTAAAAATAATTAAGAATTAGAATTGAGATTAATAATTTAAGACAATTCTGTATATTCTGTATACGAGTAGATAGGTTCAAATCATGTTAACGATATTACAGTTTATTTTTTCCGATCCCTACGTTTTTTCCTTCCAAACCTCTCTATTTTAAGCGATCTCTGCCAAAGTTGGCTCCGCAAACATTATCAGATCGTCATTACACCTTCGCCGCGGTCTACGTCAACGACGATGTTCTCCTGATCAGTCCAGTGAATGACGATCATTGCCCATCTCACCAGTCGCATTCGCGCGACATGGCCAGCCCACTATAACATAAAAAAAAAACAAAAAGCGAATGAATTGAGAACCTAAAGGGCGGTTCTCGTAACTTTAAGAACATTCAAAGTCTGATTTCAGTCTCAATCTGTCAAAAATACCTCTAATTTCCGCTACATTTTGACAAGTTTTTGACATTTGTTTGTCGCTGAGATGAGACTGCGACTAGATTTTGAATGTTTTAAATTACAAGAATTGGCCTTCAGCCGTGCGATTCTGTAACCGTCTCACCGTGAAAAGTTAGGCGAAGTGAGCGTGGAGTGAGCTATCAGTGTCATCCCACCTGATACTAGGGATTGACCAAGCATACATTTACAATCATAATCGAGATTTTAATAATAGATTTTATGCTAACCCCCTTATTCATAAAACTTATCAAACCTATTTTAGTTAAAATGGGGTTTATCTCTTTCTTACACACAGAAATGACAACGTGACAGATAAAGACAAACGTTCTATAAACCTATTTTAGCTAAAATAGAGATAAAATAGGATTATGAATAAGGGGGTTAGTCTATTGATCATTTTATATATTTTCAAAGCTAGTATTTTAGTGGTCAAAACATTAATATTTCGTGGGGTTTTACAATAAAATAGCAAAACATAAACTTAGCCAGAAACTCAATGTTGTTTTTTTTTTCTTTTTTTCCTAGACTGACTAGTCAATACAGCCTGAGGCGCGAGCGCGTCACGCAAGTGTTCACTTCACCCGAATCACGACACACGACATTAAATGTCGAGAATCGGGTGAAGTGAACACTTCACGCCGCGCTTGCGCGTTAGTCACTGTCATTATCACATAGAAGATTATTTTGATGTGGATTGCGTGAAGTGTTCACTTCACTCGATTCACGACATTTAATGTCGTGAATCGAGTGAAGTGAACACTTCACGCCGCGCTTGCGCGTTGGTCACTGTCATTATCACATTGTAGATTATTTTGATGTGGATTGCGTGAAGTGCTTGCGCGTTAGGCGCTGTCATTAATATTAAATTCACTTTTTATTTATTTATTTCTATAATTGACGACCATGGTCGTAAGCCTGTTCGTAATCGAGTTCAGAAATTAGTTCCTATTTATTTCAACGCTTTTAGATATTATGTCTAAATCCAACCGTGTTTGTACATTTAAAAAGTCAGTTGTGTGCATTTTGTTTTCAACAATTAACCAGATTTTGTATTAACTAGTTACAGACTACTTATTTAACCTGTAACGCGTGCAAATATAACATTATTGTAGATAGATACTAAATAACTAAGATCCGTATTTTTCATGCACGGTCAAGCGGCGCGCGTCGCCCATGATTGGCGAGTGGCGACGAAACCGTAGCCAATGAGCGACGCGCGCGAAGTGATGTTGCCATGGTTACCGTGGAGTGAAATATGGAACATTCCGAATCGCACTGTAATCGATTACAACGTGCTTACACTTTGACCCCAATTATTCTGTATGGTATAAATTACCTATTATTCCCCGCATAATCTTACCATGCCGTACGGTTGTCAAGAGTGGTATTTTGACAGTTCAAACCGGTTTCGTTAAACTAACATGGCATTTTCGAAATTGTGTTTCCGGCTACAGTCGCCACCTTACCAAAGGATAAGAAATTCGTGGTGTAAAAAAACAAACAAATAAATACTATAATCTAACCGTGAGTAAATAATCAAGTGAAATAGTTTTGACTCTCAGCTGCCATAGTGGTGATTTATCTAAATGGGAACGCAAATTATTTATGTGAGAGTTGTGGGCGATGATGGCCTAATTCGGAATGATCCATATATCACGCAGCGCACTGCGCATGCGTGCATGCGTGTCAAGCGTCGTAGTTGTTAGTATAAAGTGAACTTTTTTTTTGCTTTCATGCCATTGACGACCATGTACAACTCGTTTATAGAGAGTAGTATATTCCTTGATGTAGAATGTACATAAGCCTGTACGTATTCGAGTACAGTGACAATAATTAGTTCCTAATTATTTAATGCTGTTAGAGATTTTAATGTCTAATGCCCGGTTTCTGAAGAATTCTTAAACGGAGTTTAAACTTTCAATAGTTGTTGATTCGACATAATTATCTATTTAAGCGAATTCCTTCCTTATGCTCGGTTTTTGAGGTTCTCAGATAAACCCTCGATAATAATTCACTCGACTTTTAAGCTAAATTCTTCCTTAATGACGTGTTCAGAAACACGATATCGAACCAATAATCACTATCGAATGGATAAACTCCGTTTAAAAACCTCAGAAACCGACCATAAATCCAACTGTTTTTGTACATCGAAAAAGTAAATTTAGTCAGCCTACATTTAAGATATAACATGAGAAATTGTGCTAAGCAAGTACCTATTCAGTGATTGGTGTAATGTTCGTATACATAAGTACATAATACGTAAAAGCACATATAGGTTTTTTTTATATCATCTCTAGCCCTCTAGGTAAATACCATAAATATTTAGGCATATTATTAATCTAGTGACGATTGCTGTTAGGACACACAAATTGCATTATTCATGTATGCATGTTTTGGGCTGTCTAATTTTAGTTTTGCTGTATACTGTTTACACACTGTGTCTACGTTTCTCAGCCAACTCTCCTGTCGCAGATCTGCTGAAAGAAATTACTAAGTAAATGATGAAAGCAGTTCCTCTATCTTTATGTAGTTTACTTTATTATGTATTTACTGTGTATATAAATAAATATATTACATTTTTTAATTAGTACTTATCACATTAAAAAAAATTGCTAATACATTTTTTCTACTGAGTCGGCTGCTTCCTGAGATGCAACTTCTTAATGCCGGGAACGGAGGGACATTGGATGTGTGTCGGCTGCACCCCCACTGCAAAAAGCTGGAAATAATGGTAATAATTTGTTACTAAGTATTTGATTTATTTAATTCCTACACATCAGCACATCTGCAGCTAATGTATTTACTTTCAATAAGAATAGCGGTATGATTTATTAAGAACAGCGTCTGATCAAATAAAATCAATTGAATGGGCCAATATTATTACTATATATTTAGAGCACAACGAGTTTCTACATTTCTTAATTCCATGCTCCGTGCCTGTCTGTGTCCCAATTTATTTGTTCCCTATTGTGTTTATCAAAAATAGTGTGTGAAATAATGAATACTTGCCTCAGACCGCCACGCATGA
Source organism: Amphipoea oculea (assembly GCA_945859645.1). Taxonomy (NCBI): domain Eukaryota; kingdom Metazoa; phylum Arthropoda; class Insecta; order Lepidoptera; family Noctuidae; genus Amphipoea; species Amphipoea oculea. The sequence continues at coordinate 14,250,570 of OX243876.1, forward strand.
CACAGCCGGGAGCGATGTGATCAAATCAAATAGAGGCAGTGTTCTTTTATTGTCTTCTGTCCCTTTAATGACTTAGCAACTGCAGGGTCGATAAGGCTCATCTGCTGAAAGGTAGAATATATCAGATTAATAAAATTCACTTGCTTTTGTGTGCCTATACTTTTGTGTTTTTATTTTAAGTTATCCTATGTTGTCCCACAGCTGGGCACGGTCTCCCCCATACTTTTCCAGTTTTCCGGCCAATTGGTCAGGAACGTGTCAGTGACGACGCCCGCCTTGTCTTCAGGCAACCTTTGTCATATTGAGTTGTTTCTAATTAAAAACGTGTTACTAGGATACTACATAAACCTTTATTGACTGATAACTACCTATATCTTGTAAAAATATACCACTATAATTGTAAAATCATAAGGTTTTCTTGAAGTACTTACGTAAAATTTTGTTTGACCAAAAAAAAAGGTTTATCGATTGATTGTGATGTTATTTCGTGCAAATATTATCTACAAGGACGTATAATATGTTATAAACGAATATTCATCCACTTAACGTCGATTTTACACAAAAACTATTAAAATAAACAACGTAGCATCATAAAATCATAACAAAACAGCACGCACTGCAGCTGCCATTAAGAATCGTAAAGTCTATTTTTAACTTTTTTTTTCCAATATTGCCAACCAATATTTTTCGTTTTGAATCATTTAGTCGATTAGTTTATCTACCGGACCATAGACTCAAACTGCTGCACAGGATATTAGACCTTAATTTACAGTAATAATAGAGGTTGAAGCCGCGTGAATCGGGTGTCACCGATCGGTGACCGTGGGGCCTGACGGGTGCGCGCCGGTCGTCACCGATCGGTGGTGAATCTAATTATGAACAGTAACACAGGAACTGTGGAGTAGGTAGAGGAATTCATTTTTAAATTAGAAAAACTTTCACCAATAGGTACATGCCAACATTATGTCATATTACTATCACATTCACCATTATAATATCGTGCTAGCCATTGTCACTGAAAAACTAATTCAAAGTAGGTACTAAGATAAAACTTTCATTTGTTTATTTACAATTATTTATTTTGAAACTGCAAACAAAAAGTTTATTTTGTATCGGAAAGCCCCATAGACAGCAGTAGACAGCACATGTTCACCACAGATGATGAATATTAGTTAGTCATTTTTTTCTATCGATAAATAGAAAAGTCACTGACAAACTTTAATCACAGAATACTTAAAATTCAAAGTATGACGACCCACTGACCTAAGTACTAAATTCAAACAAAGAACCAACAGTGTTGTCAAAAATTTTTTGATAAAAGAGACGTTCAATAGATGTATGGGGCTTGGTACTAAAATAATTGAAAATTTAAACAGCTTTCTGAGCTTTATAGGCTGAAAGAGGGTAATTATTTTAATGTCTTATGGCGTTTTTTTTTTAACAAGTGTTGAAAAATAAAATGCTTGCATCATTACATTACAAACCGCTAGATTTACGCGGTCACCGATCGGTGACGACCGGCGCGCACCCGTCAGGCCCCACGGTCACCGATCGGTGACACCCGATTCACGCGGCTTCAACCTCTATTATTACTGTAAATTAAGGTCTAATATCCTGTGCAACAGTTTGAGTCTATGGTCCGGTAGATAAACTAATCGACTAAATGATTCAAAACGAAAAATATTGGTTGGCAATATTGGAAAAAAAAAGTTAAAAATAGACTTTACGATTCTTAATGGCAGCTGCAGTGCGTGCTGTTTTGTTATGATTTTATGATGCTACGTTGTTTATTTTAATAGTTTTTGTGTAAAATCGACGTTAAGTGGATGAATATTCGTTTATAACATATTATACGTCCTTGTAGATAATATTTGCACGAAATAACATCACAATCAATCGATAAACCTTTTTTTTTGGTCAAACAAAATTTTACGTAAGTACTTCAAGAAAACCTTATGATTTTACAATTATAGTGGTATATTTTTACAAGATATAGGTAGTTATCAGTCAATAAAGGTTTATGTAGTATCCTAGTAACACGTTTTTAATTAGAAACAACTCAATATGACAAAGGTTGCCTGAAGACAAGGCGGGCGTCGTCACTGACACGTTCCTGACCAATTGGCCGGAAAACTGGAAAAGTATGGGGGAGACCGTGCCCAGCTGTGGGACAACATAGGATAACTTAAAATAAAAACACAAAAGTATAGGCACACAAAAGCAAGTGAATTTTATTAATCTGATATATTCTACCTTTCAGCAGATGAGCCTTATCGACCCTGCAGTTGCTAAGTCATTAAAGGGACAGAAGACAATAAAAGAACACTGCCTCTATTTGATTTGATCACATCGCTCCCGGCTGTGTCATGCGTGGCGGTCTGAGGCAAGTATTCATTATTTCACACACTATTTTTGATAAACACAATAGGGAACAAATAAATTGGGACACAGACAGGCACGGAGCATGGAATTAAGAAATGTAGAAACTCGTTGTGCTCTAAATATATAGTAATAATATTGGCCCATTCAATTGATTTTATTTGATCAGACGCTGTTCTTAATAAATCATACCGCTATTCTTATTGAAAGTAAATACATTAGCTGCAGATGTGCTGATGTGTAGGAATTAAATAAATCAAATACTTAGTAACAAATTATTACCATTATTTCCAGCTTTTTGCAGTGGGGGTGCAGCCGACACACATCCAATGTCCCTCCGTTCCCGGCATTAAGAAGTTGCATCTCAGGAAGCAGCCGACTCAGTAGAAAAAATGTATTAGCAATTTTTTTTAATGTGATAAGTACTAATTAAAAAATGTAATATATTTATTTATATACACAGTAAATACATAATAAAGTAAACTACATAAAGATAGAGGAACTGCTTTCATCATTTACTTAGTAATTTCTTTCAGCAGATCTGCGACAGGAGAGTTGGCTGAGAAACGTAGACACAGTGTGTAAACAGTATACAGCAAAACTAAAATTAGACAGCCCAAAACATGCGTATACATGAATAATGCAATTTGTGTGTCCTAACAGCAATCGTCACTAGATTAATAATATGCCTAAATATTTATGGTATAAGGTTTGTATATTGTACGTGTAGTTTATCTAGAGATGATATAAAAAAAAACCTATATGTGCTTTTACGTATTATGTACTTATGAAAACGAACATTACACCAATCACTGAATACTTGCTTAGCACGATTTCTTATATTATATTATATTATATTGTCTGAAATGTAGGCTGACTAAATTGACTTTTTCGATGTACAAAAACAGTTGGATTTAGACATTAAAATCTCTAACAGCATTAAATAATTAGGAACTAATTATTGTCACTGTACTCGAATACGTACAGGCTTATGTACATTCTACACCAAGGAATATACTACTCTCTATAAACGAGTTGTACATGGTCGTCAATGGCATGAAAGCAAAAAAAAAGTTCACTTGATACTAACGAAACGACTACGACGACACGCATGCGCAGTGCGCTGCGTGAAATATGGATCATTCCGAATTAGGCCATCATCGCCCACAACTCTCACATAAATAATTTGCGTTCCCATTTAGATAAATCACCACTATGGCAGCTGAGAGTCAAAACTATTTCACTTGATTATTTATTCACGGTTAGATTATAGTATTTATTTGTTTGTTTTTTTACACCACGAATTTCTTATCCTTTGGTAAGGTGGCGACTGTAGCCGGAAGCACAATTTCGAAAATGCCACGTTAGTTTAACGAAACCGGTTTGAACTGTCAAAATACCACTCTTGACAACCGTACGGCATGGTAAGATTATGCGGGGAATAATAGGTAATTTATACCATACAGAATAATTGGGGTCAAAGTGTAAGCACGTTGTAATCGATTACAGTGCGATTCGGAATGTTCCATATTTCACTCCACGGTAACCATGGCAACATCACTTCGCGCGCGTCGCTCATTGGCTACGGTTTCGTCGCCACTCGCCAATCATGGGCGACGCGCGCCGCTTGACCGGTTAAGGTGAATGTGACATGGCAGACCGCGAAATTTAAATTTTCTTACGTTTTTTGCAATTTGCAGATCAGTGTCAGGTTGTATCTTGATCAAAATGTGATTTGCGACTATAATAGACATGTATTTACAGAATCATAGTCATTAGAATCATTAATATATCTCCTTATGTTAGATTTCTACCATAAACACTTTTCCATATGAGATTTGTTCTTAACGATAGAAATCTAACTTAAAAAGATGTAGATTAATGATGATTAATGATTGTAATTATTATTATTATTTTTGTGGTGCACAATAAAGTATATATAAATAAATAAATAATAATAATATTAATGTTTTGACCACTAAAATACTAGCTTTGAAATTATATAAAATGATCAATAGAATTAGCATAAAATCTATTATTAAAATCTCGATTATGATTGTAAATGTTTGCTTGGTCAATCCCTAGCATCAGTGGGATGACACTGACAGCTCACTTCACGCAAGTTTTCACGGTGAGATTTTTACAGAATCGACCGGCTGCTCCTTTATGGATGAGGTTAACAATAAAAAAAGATTGGCACTCCGGGAGTGCCGACAGAAGTGACAACAAAACACAAACAGAATACTTTGCCATCACTCACTGACATTTCGGATATACATTAAAACCGAGTAGATACCGAGGACAGCCGAACACATCCAAAGCGTTATCGGTTACGGTAACGGTGGCGCGAATTCAATGGTTTTTTCCTATCTCAATAAATGCCCAACGCGCCAAAAGAAGTTTTTACTTCAAAAACAAAGACATCTTCCCATTACAATGTCCTTGTGACCCAAGTCAATAATACTCGTACAATGCCTCGTTTCTTAATTCACTACATTTGTTTCACACAATACCCACTGCATATTCCTTTGTGAAGTAACGTTCATTAAAAATGCCAGGTACCTATTGTTTCATTATGTTACATTTTGTTTTCTTTGTTTACGAGTATGCGTAATGAAAACCGCTCTTACGCCGCGAATTGCAACTTTATAGCGCTGGTTTTAAGGACGTTATATATGGATGCGGATTTAGTTAATATAAAGAAAGGATGTATGAAATTAATGTTGGTTGTTTAGGTATGAACATAGCACTATAATCAATCAGCCTTAGTTACTTAACACACCTTATAACAATTAGTGGCTTAAGATTAAAATGAAGCAGAACTGCAAGGTTAATTTGTTTTTGACGCGGTCAGTCCGCGGATGGATGGTCATTCTTTACATATCGAGACCCCATCATGCTCTGCTGAATACAAAACAATGTCGGGTCTGGTATTCATCCAAATATCTTCTATACCAATACTTCTAACAGACGTTACGGGTATTCAGGAGTTTGAAGATCTGAGATATCTTTGGGATATCGAAGTACCCTAGTATTTCACTTGTCAAACGACAGTTGTTCTGGAAATAATCGATTCGTAGAGCATATCCTCACTGCTGGGCCTCAGGCCTCCTATCGATGAGAGGGAGTGGGCCGTAATCCACCACACGGGTCCAGTGCAGGTTGGTAGATGTCACATGTCGTCGAATTTTTGGTTCTAGAACATGCCGGTTTCCTCACGACGTTTTCCTTTACCATTTTGAGAGTAGTGGTGATGAAATAATTTATACAAAGTGAAGCGCCGGTCTGGGTTCGAACTTACGACCTACAACTTTGAAAACATTACATCATACGAAAACTCTCATAAAGTTATTTAATTTACATTTATTCAGTTGCAGATTAAATTTGACGAAGCTTAAAAAACAAGTTTATATAACTCTCTTGCATAATTTATTTAAATCTTAATAAGAGAGTTTCAAATTATCTTTTTACATAAAAAAAAAAATTAAACAGATGTGTCCCTGAATACGAATTGATTTATTTTGGAGTAAGTTGATATGAACTAAAACTACTTTAATTCATAAAATAATTTGTTAGCATAAATCGCAATGTAGGGTCAACTTATGTTTCAAATTAATCTTATTTCAAGTTAAACACATATCAACTTTATTTTAATGGTAATTTAGTTGATTTTAGAGTGACTAGCACTATTGAAAATGTTATAAAAATATTTGAAGTCGTAGCGTAAACTGAACTCTATTGTGTAGGATTTAAAGTTATTTTTCTATAAACTCATATTTGTTTACATTTTTGGGAAATAAACTCACACCTTCATCTTCCTATGTGAGTAGGCAGATGATCCTTTTAATATGCAATACAATATTTGCAAATACACTTTAATTCTGACCTTTCATCTGTGCCTTTAAAAGTTGTTCATAAGCTTCTAAATCTTTTCCATCATCTGCCCGTACTTTTCTCAACTAGGTTGGGGTCGGCCTTCAGTCTAACCGGATGCAGTTGAATACCAGTATTTTACAAGGAGCGACTGCCTATCTAACCTCCACTGAAAATCCTGTTACTGGTTAACATAATAACCCTTTTTTTTGGGTGGGAAATCATCAAATGACCCCTCCCGCTCTGGGTGGAGCGGAAGGGAGTGTCAGACTCTTACTGACTAAAACCCACCCGTGTTCTTTCTTTAGCCCTTTGTGTTCCGGGGTAGCGGTAAGTCTTTCGGACAATCCCGCACCCCCGGCAGGCTTCGGCCCTAACAGGCCCCTTCCTTTACTAACATCTCTTTGAGGCGCGCGTGGAACACACACGCGCCGTCCGGCACGGGCCTGGTCCTGATCGGACGGTGAGAAAAGATGGTAGCCGTAAGACTGATCCGGGGGTAACATAATACCCCTTGGCAGGACTGGTTGTCATTTTGAGACGTCAGAATGATTTTTAAAACAGCTACCATGCCTATCATCAATATTTAATATGCACCCATCTTGTAAATAGGCTACATAACTTCGTTATAAAGCGATGCGTTTAACACAAATGCACACCCAGTGTTCCCAAGCCTGGGTCCGTAAAACAATTTGCATTTCCAACTGTTTTGTGCGAAAACACGGCCGGTTATTGTTTCCGACTTCGCTCATTCTTGCTATTGTGACATTATTGTAGGAGTAATTATGTTTTCTTTGGAGCTATAATCTTTTAATTTTACTTATAGGGTAGGAAAGGACGTTGTGGGCGGAATACAAATATTTTGAGTAGAGGGAGCTTAGTTCCGCATTCCAATGTTTTGAACACAACTCTGTCTATTACAGTCCACTGTTAGGCATTGTCTCGGTCCAATACAAGTCATTGGCTTTTCTTGATTTAGACTAGGTAGAGTACTCAACTTAGGCGAAGTTTAGACAATCTTTAAACCAAAAAATAATCGAAGTTTCTTGGTTTGTTTTCTTGTTTTACAAAAGAACAACATACAGCCAGTGAAGCTTCAAACAACTAAACCCAAAACGGTGTCAATATTATACGTTTAAGTTTTAAAACTATATAAAAGGGTATTTCATGTATGATAAACTTAAAATGATTCTACAAAAATTTTCATAACACAAACTACAAAAGCTTATACCTACTACAACAAAAGGGGAACGTACCAAAAATGCCTCCGTAAATTCTCCGTTGTACCAGAATGTTGTTTAGAGATTAGCAGAGCATAGCACGCGTTATTTAGTACCACACACATCTGTTCCGAGGCACTTTAAGTGCCGCGGATGCAACGTCACGTTCGCATTATGTTGTTCTGAAATTGGTTGCCTGTTAGAGAATTACACTGGAGCACAAAAAGCATATATTATTATATATATAATATAATATTATAAGGCCTTGTTATATCTAATCTGTATTCGCGATTTATTTGCCAAAAATGTAAACAAATAGATATGAGTTTATGGAAAAATAACTTTAAATCCTACACAATAAAGTTCAGTTTACGCTCCAACTTCAAATATTTTTATAGGTAACTTTTTCAATAATGCTAGTCACTCTGAAATAAACTTAATTACATTTAAAATAAAGTTGATATTTGTTTAACTTGAAATAATATTAATTTGAAACATAAGTTTGCATAGATTTTACATGTAGGTTTGTGATCATTGTGATCATCCACAGCTTGACTTCACCCACTGCTGGGCATAGGCCTCTCTTTTCGTGTGCCAATCTCCACGCTCCTGTGTACAGGTCCTACCCACGATGGCAACAATATCGTCCGCCCATCTCGCTGCCGGACGACCGACACTTCGTCTTCCAGTACTTGGACACCACACAGTCACTGCCTTGATAGGTTTGTAATACATGAGACACTTCAGCGTTGTTTCTGGCATGACATCGCTTCAGTGATCCCCATGGTATTGCAGATATGGTGATGAAGACCACTAACTATGAGGTCGGCTTTATAGCCAACCAATAACATTAAAGAATTGTGACTACTGTTAGTAAAATTCTTACAAAGACTGATTTATATTTGTAGGTATGTTACATTGAGGTAGGCTTCTAAAATGTGTTTAAAATAAGCAGCCATCTTCAATATTATTACAGCTTATTTAATCATGGCAAAGTTGAAACTAGGACTCACCCAGTTTCAACTTTGCCATAATTCCCGCTCCTGTATGAAGTTACATTTTCAGCTGAGAATTTTCTCCTTAAATAATTTTAAAAAATATGGCAGCTGCATATTCTCTGCGCGCGGACACCTTCGAGTCCATTTCTCAAGTCCCCAAGGATTTGAAATAAGATTTCGACATACTAAACTTGAAAGATATTCAAATTCAGGCAATACGTATTTGAGAAAATAAATAAAAGTGTTGAATTGTTTGATATGCAATTTTCATCAGAATAACACCTACAAACTAAAAAGGGTGACCAAAAAAAAATACCGTTTTAGTTGCTCGAATTTTCAGAGTATTTTTCCAACTACATATTTAGAAATTCTAAACCTTGTTTCAGTAATATTTGTTGCATAGGATTTCAACATTTTATACGCAGGGTTTTACACATTTTTTATAATAATTGTATACAGTTCGGAGCAAAACTTTCGGGCAAACTGGTAGTTATCATTTAGTGTGGAAACTAAAACAAAGCCTCATGTTTTCGTTCCATTCATATTATTGGCAGCAGCTGAAACTAATTGTATTTTCTATTGAATTTACATACTTTGATGTTTGTGTAACATTCTGTTAAATGATACTAAGTCAATAAAATCTAGATTCATTGCAAGATTTTAGGAAGCTACACCATTATAATATGATCATTTCGCATGGGCGTATTTTTATCACCACGATTTTTTTTTTCCACTGGATTTTGAACTCTCTGTTTTGAGCCGAGCATTGAAAATCCAACAGAACGCATCCCAGGGCGTCAATAAAACACACTATTGGTACTTGGTTTTTTTATGTTTTTACTGTGTTTAGTTTAGTTTGTGGTCTTCCTGTACGAGTCGCAATAAATACTTTTGTTCCTTTTGTTTCTTTCTTTCTTTATTGGATTTTCAACTCCAGTTTCAAAAACCAGTGGTTGAAAAACCAGTGCACGAACAAAAATCGCCGCGATAAAAATACACACGTGCAAACCTGTAACTGTCACAGACCCTTCCAATGTACGTATGTGATTTCCAAGTAATGATATAGTGCCTTAATCAAAAATTAAGTAATCTACCTTCCAGCCTAGCTTGCAACAAATCAATCATTGATAAAATTTTATTATGAAATTCGTATAATAAAATAAACATTTGTACTCCCTCTGGCAAAACATCGCACTCTCTTTAGATAGTAAAGAGAGTGCGATGTTTATATACCATTAGCTGCGCCCTGCGGTTTTACCCGCATAGGTTTCAATCCCGTGGAAATATCGAGATAAAAAGTAGCTTATATGTTAATCCAGGGTGTCGGTTACCTCCATGCAAAATTTTATCAAGCTTGGTCCAGCCGTTTGAGCGTGAAGAAGTAACAAACGTATAAACACACACACACACACACTCACAAACTTTCGCCTTTATAATATTAGTGTGATAATGTGATTATTATGTTATCTACGTTAAACAAATGAATAAATGACTTATGACTTACTGTACCGTAAGTTCTCGTAAAGTCTAAACAGACTATAACATTATCGAGATTATACTTGCGTATTGAGACCACCCCTCGTTCCGACCGACCGCTGTAATTTCATTTCTTTTATTCATTATATTATACTTGTTATACAGTCCGCTTTCCATTCACTTTGCTTCACCACGAACTATCGTCGCGATCATACGAGTATATCAACAAACAAAGATATAGCTGAATTACTAAGGATTTATGGTGGGTTCAAACTAATAAATGGGACGATATGATAAAGATTGTTTTGCCTGCTAATTTTGATTTAATTACGAGTAAGATCAACTAATAAGTACTGCAGCGAGGCATCTTTGAGGTGGAGGAAAAGATTTTCCTCTTGTAGATAAGATTTTCAGATTGTGTGGATTCCATCCATTCCGTATATCCGTATTTAATCAATTGGAAATCCTTCTTAGATAACGTTCGGGTTTGATAATTCTCTGTGCATGCTTTTGTTAAACGTGTTTTATATACTTTGGATAAAAGCTCATTATATACTCATTAAAGATATATTTTACTCATGTTATACATCATACGAAACCCTTTTAGTACAGTCACGAGTATAAATACTTAACAGCTAAGCAAAATTCAAAAGTGTTTTCCTCGTGAAAGAAAAATTGCGACTTTGAGATAATTAACACATAACATAATATCACGCCTGTAATCCCCATAGGGTAAGGCAGAAGTATACCTAAAGTACAGCCACACTTAAAAATCGCATACTTAAAAAAAAAACTGAAAATACCTTATTTCATACTGGTATGGTTTCGATAATACTATTGATTATAACAACATAAAAAAAAATCTACCAAAACTTTAGCAGAAAATCGCTTCTGAATCTTGCGTAAATAGTTAAAATAATCGCTCTTTATTTTAAGAAAACAACAACATAAAACAAAACAACACAACAAAAAATAAAAAACCAAACACAAAACATGAATACATTCAAAGACTAACAATGTTTAACGATGATAACTGCAATAATTAAAACTGTGGCGCAGCTACCAACACCGACTCCTATTGAGAGAAGATGTAAGATATTTTATGCTAGTGACTCTTTGGTATTTAATTTATTACAACTGAAGAAAAGCATAGTTTAGATACTAGAATTGAAAGGTCATCAATGCCAGTTCTTTTCCTGACTTCACCTCATACTGAAAATATACGTTTTCATGTAATAAAAAAATGTACAAACACGTCATAATGATTACACGTGATGACGTAACAAAGAATACGAAATACATCCTTATAATCCGACGCAAAGGAACATTGCGAATTTCCACACGTGAATTTTTAATACCGTACGAACTCATTCATTGCGGAATGCCTCTTTAGAACTGTTTGGCAAACGAAATCTCTCGTATTTATAGGAATAAAAATATAGACGCGAATTACGGTTGAGGTGCGTGCACACATATCAATCACGTCACTGATCAGTCACGTCAAGTTTCTGGACGTGACGTGGTGTATTTATTTATTAAAAATACCATGATCTTACTGTTACACAAAAAAAAAATTGAAATCGTTTACTTTTACAATGTTTGAGAAACGTGTATCTATCACATAAGTCATTCTTTTACAATGTTTGAGCAACGTGTATCTATCACATAAGTCATTTATCTGTCATGGCTTCATTTTTAATTCTTTACCTGTCGTGGTATAGTAATTTTATTCTAGGTGTATCGTCATCACATATAATTATATAATGAATGTGTACAGTCTGTTATAGCAATTAGCTGACCCCTTAAAAATTAAACGAATTTGAACCTTCTGCTTGTTAGCAGTAAGCTTATCGAACTAGAACAGTTCAACGTCTACGATTAATAAAACAGTTATTCGAATTTGATATTTAACACGCAGTGTTAAGGTAGGTATGATCTTGAATATTGTTCTAACTTGTAATATATTATTGCTAATTTCAACGATAATCACCATGTTCGTGTGGTCTAGTGGTAGCTGCAGTGAGCTGACAAGAGCGTGGTTGCGAGTTCGAAACCAACATATTTTCTGCTGCGCATTTTGTTTTATAATATTTTTTTTTAAGTTATAAATAATAAATTATAACTTTAGCAACAAAAAAAAAAGGTGAACGAAAATAAAAAAAAACGATAATGATGGTAAAAACGATTTTATTTTATAAAAAAAATTATTATAAGAATAACGTAAATGATATAACAGTTACTAATAACGTTGTTACATACTTCACAGAGTTTAATGTAGTGAATCAACATGTTATAATATTTAGAAATATATAGGTATGTATTTCTATTTCATAACAATAACATCACCACATTAAATATCGTTGAACTAAATAAAATAGCATTATACGTTGATGTTTTACCTACTAGGTATACTATATATCAATTTGTTTTGTAAGTATGTAGTTATGTTTAGTTATAAATAAGGTTTAGACAAAGACTTCTCGTCGGTAAATATGACAACATAATCTTCCATCATCTATCTTTCATCTTATAATTAAAATTGAGATATTCTTGGGCAAAGCGGACCCTTGCTTGGCGATGTGCAGCAGTCAGTTAAATTTTACGTGCTGGCTTGTATTGTTTCAGTCCAGCAACATGCAAATGTTTTCTGACCGTCTGAACAGAAACATTATACTGCATTGAGTAGGCAAAAATGGGTGTTCAGTATGCCTTCTAACAATTGCTTGATGATGTTCTGACACAGGAGTAACATTGCAGGTTTTGGTTCAGGACGATCCTTTTGAATATTCCCTGTCTCTTCAAAACGTCTTAGCCACAGTCTGACTGTATTTCTCTGAAACAACACAATAAGCATAATTTTAATAACCCGGTAATCATAATTTTTCGAATAAGTTTGCAAAAATACCTTTAGATAAACCACATTAGACCTATAAATGATCTCATAATGAAACAGTTAATTTTCTATTATTCTATACAGACGTTTTTAAGCCAACTAACGAATTAAGGAAGTATAAAAAAGAATACACTTACCGCTATATTAAGTTTCCTAGCAATCGCTTTAATACCAACATTCTCCTTATGCAAATACAATATTTTGTATTTTAAATAATCACTCAACTGAGACATGACGATTAAACTATCAAAACCGATAATAATAATTAATAAAAAGGCGTGAATTTTCGCAACTTAGTAAGGCAATATAAAAATGTTCGTGCGTATTCACTGCTATTTGTGCATAGAATGTCTTGTTCAATTTATTCTTCTACCCCATATTCCTAAAATCATTTCAATAGCAGTTTTTGTTGAATACGCATATTGACGTCGAACTACCCACTTATTGAAAAAGGTGAAACGTTTATCGTTTATCAACTTAATTGATATGCTTGTTCTTTACAATAATGCAAGAAATACTTAACGAACAATTTATATATTGAAAACAAAATTAAACATGAGACTAGATTTGAACTCGCAATCTTGCACGTCTCAGCCTTACGCATGAACCACGACACCAGATTAACTTGAGTAAGACAGATGAAATAAGGTATTAGTAGCAATGACACAAATTATCACAACATTACCCTAACCTTTAAGTCTTGCTGATTAAAAATGAAAATTGCGTAACAAATACCCATACATAGTAAATGATCTAACACCAACATCTTAAAGCTCAAATTTGCGTATCAAAATTATTTATTGTTTCTGTTCATCGAGTAGTGTTAGTCCGATTAACTCATACATATTGAATAACCTTTAATGTTATGAGAGGAGGGTGCAAAATCGAGTAATTTTTAGGGGGGTCAGCTAATTGATATAAGCCAGTTTACAAAATATTGTAAAACATTTTAAAAGACTACATTTTATTACGTGAATAAATAAGGAGGTAGTTTTCATTCGCAATACACGTTACAACGTGTCGATGACGTGACGTTGACCAACACACGCCGATCGATGTGACTGGCGCATGGGTATAATAATATGTCCTACGACTTTTACCAAACTATATTTGAGTTGTCTGGTCGGTGACTTGACGGTGACGTGACGACGTGTGTGCGTGAACCTTTATAAGTATCTCTACCTGTTCAGGTGGTTCGAGCCTTGTAAAGCTTTCTGATTAAATTTGCATCAAATCCGTTTGTATTTTAAAGCTGGATGGCTCGTGTTTTGCACCCAGCACCTGTGCACGAGTTTCAAGCGTCTCGAACTGGTGTTGGAATGGAACACACGTCGCACCGTTTAGAATCGTGAATTAGTGGTAAATTGTACGCAGGCTCATGAAAGCTTTGTTGAAATGAATGTGAATAAGGTGAATCAAAAATTTAGGTAGGAAAGGGTTTTTGATATTTGCAGTGAGGTTTATATGGAATGTTTTTGAAGTGCGTGAGTAATTAATCATTATTTTGATACTAACATAACATTTGCTTATTTGTCGAGCTGCGTCTTTGACGTGGTGCGAATCTCACGAGATGAGTTTCTGTCAGCGTTTTCTGGCGAAATGCGTATTTGACCACTTGCATTTCTGACGACATGCTAGTAATCCATCTAGCGGATGACGTTGCCACTGCTTGGACACAGCCCGTTTTTCTTTTGATACCAAATTCTAATGCAATTTAAATGAGGAATCCATTAAAGCCATTAAATAAGTCTCAAAAACGCGTTTAAACAGTTCACTTTTCCTATAAAAAGTTACTTAACCGGCATATTTTTTTACCAACTATACATTTACAAACTTTTGTCACGTTCAGAGATTTTTGTCCAAGTCTCGTTTATATTTTAAAACCGATTGGCTCGAGCACCTGCGTAACGCTTCAAGCATCTACATACACGTTGGATAAAGCGGAAGCGAGCGTTCCGTGCACTTTCCAGTTGCGTATGTGTTTTACTTAATAAATAATGCTGTATATATGGCCCTGTATGTGCGTTCCAGCGACGGAATTTATTGACAGATTCTTGTTGGACAAAGAATGCGGGTCAGGGAAAATACATGGATATTTTATTGAAAGTAAAGGATATTTTTATATTTTCATATTGGTTACATTTTTTGTTGGTGTCGTTTTTTTTTTAATATACTGTTGCTTCTCTTAGAGGGGACTGGAGAGTTTTTTTATGAAGCCTTGCATGTCTACCTACCTGTTCGCCATTTTTGACCGACTTCAAAAAAGGAAGTTCTGTATTCGACCCGTATGTATGTATGTATGTTTGTATGTCCGCGATTTTCTGAAAAACTAATGAATCGTTTTTAATAATTCTTTCACTAAAGTGATCTGCATACTTTCAGGAAGGTTAGGAATTACGAAGTTATATGCATAAATGTACTGCACCTCCGGCATTTCTATGCGAATTTTGATGATTCTTCTAGTCGGTGCCTTCAATTCTTCAGTGCACTAGTGTTAATTGAATTTGTGTGGGGTAGGTACAACTAAAAAGTGAAAAATTAAAACTTTTTTACAAAAAAAAAAACAACCGACTTCAAAAAAAAAAACACTACAAAGTGATAAATAACTTTAATTTCGGAAGTCGGTGTCAAAAAACGAAAATGCAGAACCAACGACACCGACTTCCGAAATTAAAGTTATTTATCACTTTGTAGTGTTTTTTTTTGAAGTCGGTTGTTTTTTTTTTTTTTCATTGTGTTGATGTCAGCTATCGATGTACACAGTTTTCATGCGTGGCACCCGTTTTGAATCAAAATCAATTTGTCGGACAGGTAGGCGTGTCACGGACCTTAAAAACCCTTTACGTTTTTCGTGTGTCGTTATTTGACAAAAACCTCATAAGCATTAATTGTCGATCTCGGTACAAAGAAAGGAATAAACTAAATTGCTATTTGTAACTATTAAGGGGCTTATGGCTAAGAAATAACAGCCGCACGGGTCGATCGATCAGGTTAAGCTGCGCTTGCCGCGGTTGGCCCGTGGATGGGTGACCATCTTTATTCATTCATTCATTTATTTATTGCATTTCATGTTGTTTACAGGTTGTTACATTATGATAGTTCCAAACAATGAACCCTGCTAGGGCACAGCAATGTATAGGCGATAGGTTTTAATTTATTTAACATGCTATCATTATTCATATAATTTGTTGATATAGATTAATTTAAAAATTATTAATTATTATTATACATTATGTCATTCTTATAAACTAAATAAAATAAATAAATTACATACCAAGACCCGGGTCTCGGAAAGCACTTTAAGCTATAGATCCCGGCTGTCATTCGTGGATCTTTTACAGTCGTTTGAGTCGTCAGAAGCCCGAAAGTCTGACAACCAGTCTTACCAAGGGGTATTGTATTACCCAGTAACTGGGTTATGGAGGTCAGATAGGCAGTCGCTACATTTAAAATACTGGTATTCAGCTGCATTCGGTTAGACTGGAAGCTGACCCCAAAATAGTTGGGAAAAGGCTAGGCAGATGATGATATCTGTAACTATTTCTTATCTTATTATTTGTTTTTTTTTTTTGCACATAATTTATAACAGTATCAAGGTCATTAACCCTATTTACTTTATCCCTATTCTAGCTACTCACCTTAATGCCGCCCTTAATGTCACCTAATCAAATGTACTATATTTATTTATATAAACTGTTCTCTAGACGCTTTCCGTTCCGCAGTCGACTGCTAATATCCGGTCGTTACTGCCGGCATATTAATCAATGTTACCCTTGCAAGAAGGGAGGAAGGTCACATTTTTAAAACAATTGAATAAAGTTGTGTTTTAGTACTGAATAGGCAGTTACTGGTTTTTGGGGCATTCTGTATTTGGCATAACTATATTCTTAAGTTTAATTATTTATTCAAGATTACATGCACAACATTACAGAATTGAATTCCAACATGTTGCACAGAGTAATTTACAAACTAAAAGTGACACAGAAACGTACTTTAGTAGGCTAGGTAAAACACAATAAAAAAAAAATGTAAACACAAGACAATAACAAAATTAGCAAAGAAAAGCACTACACACTTGCACAATAAACTTGTCAAAATTATGTCTTTCTTTTTAGATTATAGGCTGATTTTTCAATTGTCAGATAACTTTTATCTAAAGAATAAATCTGGCAGTTTGACATATTTTCTAGATAAAAGCTATCCCACAAAAACATTTCATGTTAAATGTTGCCAAGACGAGACCATGTAGCTCGCACTGTCAAAATGTAATCAGATCTCATGTAAAGCCAAGCTTCTAACTCTACACGCCCTAACTCTACAAGGCCTAACTTCGCAAACTCTACACCTTAGTCAATTTTGACTAGGTGTAGATGTAGCGATATGGCTTGGCCATTTCGCTACATTCACATGAGCTAAGGTGAAAAACTCTCATATCAAACCCCAGATCAAACCGCAATTTTTTTTCCTCAGATAAATATTATCTGACTATTAAGAAATCGGCCCTGAATCGTGTTTTAAGTTTCCCACTTTGTCTTTATAACTAACTTCAAGAACGGAGGAGGTTCTCAATTCAGATGTTTTTACCTTTCAGTCTAATATATAAAAATCTCGTGTCATAGTGTTTGTTATCAAACCCCTCCGAAACGGCTTGACCGACTTTTATGAAATTTTTGTGTATATTGATAGGTCTAAAAATAGGTCATAGGCTATTTTTTTTTTTGCAAAACAACGTTTGTGGGTTCAGCTAGCAAATTAATAAATTTGAAACGAGCCTTTTAATTTACTGGCCGTCCCAGAATTCATTAGCTACGGTTTACATTATTAAACATTCTTTATTACAATCTAATAAAAGTATAACAACCAATATAAAATTCTCTTCTTATCAACTTTAATGGCGTCGGTAACCAAATTTTTTGGGAACAGGCACGTTTTACCCATTCCGGGTAACTTTGCCCATTTCATTAAGGTAGCTACTGCGAGAGGGTAGTACCAGGAATTGGACATTGGGGCCACAATTTTTTGTAACTTCTTCAGTGACATAGGACTGATTTTTCCAACGCCAGATAACTTTATCGGAGGAATAATTTTGAATGTTTGACAGTTCTTCCATACAAAAATTGTTACACATCAATTTAATTCTATGAATAAAAATTATCTGTCAATTGAAAAATCAGCCCTTAGTTAATTTAGTTGTTTTATGGTTTAATTGATCGGTAGTGTCACGTATGTTGTGTGAACATAAGTCGTTTAATAGCACTGGTCGATATTGTCTTTGGAACATTATGACGATCTTATCATCATCATCTGCCTAGCCTTTTCCCAACTTTGTTGTGGTCGGCTTCCAGTCTGAATGCAGCTGAATACCAGTTTTTTAAATGGAGTGACTGCCTATCTGACCTCCACAACCCAGTTACCGGGTAATACGATACCCCTTGGTAAGACTGGTTGTCAGAATTTCGGGCTTCTTACTACCCATAACGACTGTCAAAGATCCACGAATAACAGCCGGGACCAATGGCTAACGTGCTTTCTGAGGCACGGAGGGGTATTGGTATGTAAAGATGGTCACCCATCCACAGACGCGTAGCTTAACCTGATCAATCGACCTGTGCGGCTGTTATTACTTAGCCACTGGCCCCTCCCCTTAATTGAGTGTTACTATCGTTACATAATTTCGCAGCAGCGATACTATGTAGTGAAAAATGCTGACGGCAATACAAAAGCTAAAAAAAAAAACGTAAAAGCTAAGATAATGTCGTGTGCAAAAATAGAAAAGGTTTTTTAATCTTACCGTCATTAACGACCATAACTACATAATTGTCCTCGCATACGAGCATATTATAAATATATACAGCCAGCAAACAGACAGCACTCTGCCTCGTTGGTTTAGTGGTCGCAAGCAATACTGCTGAGCATGAGATCTTGGGTTCAATTCCCGGTTCAGGCAAAGTGTTATGGAGGTTTTCCATCTGGAATTTCTCAGTTGCAGCCCAGAGTCTGGATTTGTGCGCGGTTGATAGCAATAGGCTCGCCGTCTACTGAAAAAATGTGGGTGAACCTCTGTCTATTCCTTCGGGGTTTGAAGGCGTGATGTTTTGTGTATGCTATCTCCCTTTAAACCCATAAAAGCAATCAATAAACAATTCCAAAGCAACACAATCGTTAGCCATATCGTGTACGTGGAGCGATTAGTCCAGCTCTAATTGATTCGATGCATATCTAGCGGCCGGGTCGGCGTAAATCTACTTGATACTTGTCCGCCTTTGCGTGGAAATGAAAGCTGATTGTGTATCTTGATAGTTAAATAGTAGTGTTTTTAACTGTGATTGATTTTGAAGTATTTATACATTGATTTTTCTTTCTTAGTCGTTTTGATGGCTCAGTGATTAAGGCCTCGCCTCTCATGCACGAGGTTATTGGTTCAAATATTTTTGGCAAGTACCTATGTGACTTTTTCAAATAGTTTGTATTTATTGAGTTTATCTTGGACATTTCTGACATCGAAGGGCTTTTGGCTAAGTAATAATAGCCGCACGGGTCGATCGATCAGGTTAAGCTATCCATACCGCGGTTGATGCCTGGATTTGTGACCATCTTCACATGCCTCGGAAAGCACGTTAAGCCGTTGGTCCCGGCTGTCATTCGTGGATCTTTGACAGTCGTTAGGGTCGTCAGTAGCCCAAAAGTCTGAACAACCAGTCGTATCGTATTACCCAGTAACTGGGTGTGGAGGTCAGATAAGCAGTCGCTCCATGTAAAATACTGGTATTCAGCTGCATCTGGTTAGACTGGAAGCCAACCCCAACATAGTTGGGAAAAGGTATTATGATGATTACTGACATCGGTGAAGGAAAAGATCGTGAGGTAACTTAGACTTATAGTAAAATATAAATCTGAATCAATACTCATCCCTTCTTTCTATAAGAAGAGGCTTTTATCCTGCAGTCGGACAGTTAAAGGCTGGTATTATTCATGTTAATATATAGGCATTGCCATCTTTGTTAATCAGCAGACAGAACGAAAAAAAGGTTGTTACGTTTTCGAGTTCAAGAAATTTATGGAATGTTGATTTTGCAAAGAAAGCCTCAGCTTTCTTTGCAAAATCAACATTCCATAAATTTCTTATATCATCCATAAAATTACGTGAATTAGACTCATCTAATTCACGTAATTTTAAGTAATTTCAGTCTGATCTTAGTCTCAATCTGTCAAAAAAAAAACTATAATTTCTCTACATATTTGACAAGTTTTTGACATTGACTATCGCTGAGATGAGATTGCGACTAGATTTTGAACGTTTTTAATTACGGGAATTGGCCTTCTGCTCAAATCAACACGAAAGCTATCTACTACGCCCGCGTAGGCTTAGGCGTAGACTTTCTGCTACGGCGTATTCTATCCGCTACGGCGTAGGCTAGCCGTTACGGTTGTGGAGGTCGGAATGATTTTTGCTGTGAATGTTTATATAATTTAACTTCTCTAGTTTGTTACCATGTATATTATATTTTATTTGCAATAGAATCAAAACTAAAATAACCCCATTTTTATTAGTGTGTGATATTGGGGTCGTTGTGCATGACCTTCCGTGCAAGATTAATAACTTAACTACATATGAACGCCAATCTGTTTAAATCATAAGCTTACTTCGCCATATTTAATTAAAGCAAATTTAATTACATCATAACAAGCAAAGGTCAGATTTCATAAAGAATTCAACTATCAACTATGTGGAAGTTCGCGAGGATACAACGTTATAATAACATCACATACTTGCGGGCCCGCAAGTTAAACTTGCAAGTACTTGCGCAAGTTAAACAATCATGATGTTTGAAGACTTGTTTAAACTTGAGTAGGCATCCTAAGAATTGCTCGTGTTAGTAATTATTTACGATGTTGTAAAATTAGAGTGTTTTGAACGTACGGCGGAATTCAAATGCAAATGGTAGGCTAATACTATTTTCGTAGAATTTACTTTTTTTGGCAAACTTATTAAAATGGTTATGTTATGTTTATAATTCATTAGAAACATTTTTTAGGGACTCTTGGCTAATTAATATCAGTTGCACGGGTCAATCGATCAGGTTAAGCTACGCTTGCCACGGTCGGTCCATGGATGGGTAACCATCTTTACATACCGCCTCGGAAAGCACGTTAAGCCGTTGATCCTGACTGTCATTCTTGGATCTTTGACAGTCGTTACGGGTCGTCAGAAGCCCGAAAGTCTGACAACCAGTCTTACCAAGGGGAATCGTGTTACCCAGTAACTGGATTGTGGAGGTCAGATAGGCAGTCAGATAGAAATGCCGGAGATGTAGTATATTTATGCGTATAACTTCGTACATAAGAATAATTACCTAATGTATTATATACTAAAACCTTCCTGAAAGTATGTAAATAACATTAGTGAAACAATTATTAAAATTGGTTCATATGTTTTTGAGAAAATAGCGGACATACATACATACGGGTCGAATACAGAACCTCCTTTTTTTAAGTCGGTTAAAAAGTATGTAATCACAGTGACACCATAATCTACCAATACAAATGTATCCTAATATAGACATAGACATTGGACAAGGCTTCAAACCCGTCAATAGTGACATGAACCGCTTTTCATGGGTTAGAAGGCCAATATTCAACACGGTACGAATAAAATGGATCCTTTATACGTCCAATATTAAACCAGGAATATTGATGGGCCTTCGTTTTTGTACCTAACTACTGTTACATAGCTTTTATTATCGAACCTCGGTGGTCGTGTTAAAGTTTAATTAATGTCGAGCAAATAACTTAACGGTTTTTGATGGCGCTACCGATCATTTTGAGTGTGAAGTATGAACATCGATATTTTATTTTTACGATTAAGACATGGCGACCATGCGACATGCGACTGTGACTGCTGCGCGACTAGACGCAACGACAGACTGCGATCGAAAATGTTCATACATTTTGTCCAAAGCGTTTGGCGTCGAGTTGCAGACTCGCAACGACAGGCTAGGGTCGCATGCTCTGGCTGCTTGTCGCACCATCTGTCGCACGGTGCACGCATACACCCGATGACAGTCGTATGTAACAAATCGTCGAGTTTTTAAAGAGCCTTCCAACGGCTCCGAGACCCAATGTGAGTGGTTCTGCCTAGAACATGACCCACATGCTGGAGTGTCTCTATTAGACATAAACCTACACCTTTGAGGATCTAATGAGCGCCACTGCTGCTGACCTACTGAGCCCAGCGAATTTAAAAAGTACCAACGACTCAAAATAATATGAATTAATGAGTGTTTTTCTAAACGTATTTAAAAAGTTTAATTGCTTACGTTTTAATAGATTTGAGAGTCGTGCGTGCCCATATAAATAAACACGTGTTTTATTTTAAACCTTATCAACGGGGTTTAATTAAAATCCACCGTTTTTCAAATGGAAAAGATATGAGATATAATAAATACTGAAGGGATCGTACCTTAAAGGCCAATTATGATTATTATCTTGGCGTTTGCTTTCATGAATATTAATTTTATTTCAGTTCAGTTATATTTTGTTTTAATACTAACAACATTTTACAAAACTAACCATTATTTTTAATATTAATCTTTCCTTTTAGAACGCTTATTTTATTATTCGTATTCAAAAGGTAATAAACTATGAACATAGAATAGAATAAAATACTCTTTATTATGTACACCATATAAATTACAGACATAAATATAGAAACTAATAATAATAAAAAAGGCGTACCTACTGCTGAAAATATAACTTCCATTTTAACATCAAATGGGAAAAAATGCGAAACGTCATGATATTTATATTTATTTGTTTAAATATAAAAACTGCGTAAATTTATTGAAACATCTATTTTTTTTTACGAAGGCTTGCAGTACATAAATCTAGGAGAATTGTACAATAAATTGCAAATAAAATATACTAAATATTTTTCGTAATTGCACATACCCTATACCATTGGGTGGGTGGTCTTATATTTATGTCAGTCGTTCCAAAAACTGGCACAGTAGAAAGTTTTTCGGGCCAAATATGAAAAACTTTGGATTTACCAACATTATTATGTTACCTACTCAATGCCATTGTAAAGATACAATTAATTTGGCACAAAGTATGTATATTTTATCTGGCATTAGCAGGCTTTATGAACATACTGTATACATTCCGGAAAATGAAAATAAAAACCTCTTCACTGTATTTATATTACAAACAATTTACGCATCCTATGAAAATACACTTTCTAATTTGTAAAACCAAATTCTCGCAACTCTGTAATTTTGTCTGTTCGAGAATTTCCCAGAATCTTGATTGCTTTATTAAAATATATACGAGTAGTGTTTTCATAAGGCCGCAGTAATCCCACGGGGTATAAATTTCTTACAAAAGCAATAACTTCGTTTTATTTTCTGAAAATTACTTTTTATCTTTATGTTCCTATATATTTGATAGCCCTTACTTATTTAAATAATACTGTAGAACCATTAATTAAAGTTCATTTTATTCTATGATCTTTTAGTATTTAAAGGTCAAAGTCCATTGAACCATATCATAATTCTTTATGTTACGTATAAAATTGTTCACATTATTGTGGAATGGAAAATACATTTTATAAAGCCAACTCAGTGAATTTCTTTTTTAATGTCAACGAGAGCATGTTCGTATTTGTAACATCTGCTCTTTGTAAATTATACAAAAAAGTATATTTTGTGTTGAAATAAAATGTTTTTAATGAAGTATTTTTCATACATCGCTTATTGTGCAAAGGGTTGCAAAACGAATTGATAAATTCTTTGGTTGTTTAAAATGTAGGTATGTTTTAGTACATATAATGTTGGAGTAATTATTCTTAAAGTAAATTGGAAAAAATTGATAGCAATCTTCCAAGTAGCCAATGATGTACTTACGTAACAGCTTATCCATACTAATATTATAAATGCGAAAGTGTGTCTGTCTGTCTTTCTGTTACCTCTTAACGCTTAAACCGCTGAACCGATTTAGATGAAATTTGGTATAGAGATAGTTTGAGTCCTGGGAAAGGACGTAGGATAGGTTTTATCCCGATATTATACACGGGATATCCACGGGATCGAAACTTATGCGGGTGAAATCATGGGACTCAAACTATCTCTAATTATGTATTATATAACTATCTCTAGTTCAGGCAAATTAGCAACTGTGCGCTATTTTAATTGTTAAGCTATTCATTGTAAATGTATCCTTCTTTACAAATAAACGATAAACGATCTCTATACCAAATTTCATCTTAATCGGTTTAGCGGTTTAGGCGTGAAAAGGTAACATACAGACAGACGACAAAGTTACTTTCGAATTTATAATATTTGTATGGATAGTTCACTTGGAAACTTTCTTTTTCGATACAAAATAAAAAAGCGATAGTAAAGCTGCAATCACTACCAAAATATGCTATCTAAAAAAGACATGTGTCTTTTTAACAAAACAGTTATATAAATCACTTCTTCTAATCGTGTCAATGGCAATCTAAATGGACTCGGCCCAGAATTCGGCAACCCGTTGGGCGCCATCACTAGCGTCCATCAGTTTCTGTAACGTGCAGCTGACAGGACACGTACGACATGGTGTTAAGTATCCTATCGTTTGTAGAACAGCTCCACATTTACACTCTAAAGCGGAAGCGTCTATGAATCTCCACCTGAACAGGTTTTCCTGGCTTCAGTCAACCTGGGTTCGGAATCAATCAAATTTTAAAAGAAGCAACCCACTTGCTAATCAATACAAAGCAACATACCAATATAAGTTCGCATGTTAAACCAAAACAGATACGTCTAAGTCGACATAAGCGTATTAGCCAATGACGAGCGTCGAAATGGTTTTTCTTTTATCAACCGCTCGAGTGGGAAATTGCTATTTGTGTCAAAGCTGTCGCCGATTACAGATCTGTGGAAATTGGGGACATCGTATAGACAAATGTTCGATACTTACGTACATACAGGGTGTAAAAAGATCAATCACATAGCCATCAAACTAAATAACATTGCACAAAAATAATTACTAGGACCGGGTTCTATATAATTCGTAAGGCAATGCATATAGAATTGCGATTCATACTTATTTTGAGAAAAATATACACTAATAGCTTCTGCGCTCGACTTCCTCCACGTGAAATTTCTTATTTCAACATAAAATTAAATATATAAATATAAATTCAATTGCACTCGGCAATACTGTAGCTTCCCATTAGTGAAAGAATTTTCGGGAATCGGGAGAGTAGGTCCAAAAATTACCCCTACATACAAACTCACAAATTGTACAGACGGCAGCAAATCAATCTACTACAATCTGTCAAATTTCTTAAATAGATTTTCAACTTTATCGCTAAAACATAAGGTTCAAAGTTGATTGAGAAAATTTGACAGTTTCGTATAGCTTCACCTCTGCGTCTGTACCTCTTTATAATATTAGTATAGACAAATTATGTAATAACAGCCGCACGGGTCGATCGATCAAAATCATCGTTGTTATTATTTTCCCACGAGATTTTTCCAGTATAAACAGAAATACAGACATAGCTCTTGGAATGTGATACGTAGAACAAAGCTCTTGTAGCCTTCATAGATACAAATGATGATAAAAGAACCAAGACAAAATTGCTTAACTTAACCTTGTTTTATGTACAGAAGATGCCAGCACATCAAGCTACTACAATCTGTAAAATTTCTTTAATAGATTTTCAACTTTACACCTAAAACATAAAGTTCAAAATTGATTGGGAAAATTTGACAGATTCGAGTAGCTTGATGTGCTGGCGCCTGTACCAAATTAGGTGAGCGAAATACTTTTTACATGCGGTAAAAGTTTTGAAGTTTTTGAAAACTTAAATACACTATTTCTTTATTATTTTGAGAAGTCGGTTACCTGCATAGTTTTTAAAAGCGACAAAACATTTTTGAGTATAGCCTCCTAGGACTACACTACCAAATTAAACCTTAAAATCCCTGGAACTTCAATCGAAATTCGGCTTTCGAAGCACGAACAAAAAGCAGATCTATCTATCGTAGCCAAACTCATCCCTCATACACAAATAGGGTCGGAACTCCCTTGAGGTTGTTATCGTAAATGTGGAGCAATCAAGGACCCTAAAAGATGTTAAGGTCTAATGCGTTGTATTCGAGTTGTTTAAACTGCGGAACAGGGGAAAGGTGTGGTCAAGAATGTTTAATTTAAAAGGTTTTGCAGTGATTTTTAGGCCTTTTTTAATGGAGTTAAACTTAAAACAGGCATTAAGTCCGCCTTTGTACCTTTTTGTGTGTGACAAGATTAAGTAAATAAATAAATAAAACCACATTTAAAATGTAAACAAAGCGAAGGGACCACAATTATGAAATAAATAAAAAAAAAACAAAAGATGTAAATAAAAAAAGAGACATAATGACACATTATATTAGCAAGTCTAGATTTAAAGGTTGACAAGGCAGTGAGATTAATAAAAGGTTCTCCAAAAATATATTAAAGAAAGCTGACACTTCTGCGAGCTAACTGCATAATACACACTCAATTGCAATGTCTTTAATTTTGAAAATTCAACAACATTTATTCCGTTATTTATGTAGTCGAGCAGACGAATTTTTCTGTCACTATGGCGTAATGAATTAGGAATAAATCCTTTAAAATAATTCGAGTTGAGATAGGAAATGTATTACGAAATTGGGGTCCTGCTTAACCGTTCAAAAGGCAAAATCAATATTAGTTTCGCAAAATAACTTTTAAAGAGCGTTTACGACGTACGGCATTTCATAAAATTTTCAAGCCCTTGTTTATCGAAATGAATGAACCGATTTTAATGAAACTTTGTACGCTAAGCAAGATACAAACGTCTTAAAAGATAGTAAAGAACATTTTCAAAATGTCTTATTTAAAAAAATATAACTGGAAATCTCTGTTTCTATGTGTAAAATGTAACTTCACAAATTTTGAAAATGAATGAAGGTTCATTCATTTCGAAAAACAAGGGCTTGAAAGTTTGTATGAAATGCCGTACGTCGTTAACGCTCTTAAGTATAACATTCCTCCATCTTGTTCTGTTCGATCGAATCTATCACAAACCGCGATTATTTTCAGACAAAGTGTCGGCATAAGATGAGATGACAACAAAACACTGTTTTATTGGCAATCGGCCAAGCAAACCTTTTAGCTGGATTACTGAACGTTTTGTTGTCATTATACTAAAACTGGTCATAATATAGGATAAATGAATGCTATAACGGTGTCAGAATCGGCGATTTTAAAGTCATTCAACAGTTCAAAGAAATTAGGGTGATGAGTGTATTGAAATATTACTTTTCTAAACTTAGTATCAGAAAGAGAAAATAATTTATTTTTGAAGTGAAAAGTTCTTTGAGCGCGTTGGGTATTTTGAGATGGGGAAAAAACTATCGAATTCGTGCCACTGTTACCGTAACCGACATCACTTCGAATGTGTTCGGCTGCCCTCGGGATGTACTCGGTTTTAATGTATATCCGATATGTCAGTGAGTGATGGCGAAGTATTCGGTTTGTGTTTTGTTTTCACTTCTGTCGGCACTCCCGGAGTGCCACTGTTTTTTTTTTTGTATGTTTGTTTGTTACGCTTCACGCTAAAACGGAAATTTGAGACATGGGTAGACCGTAACCTGAAGAAGAACATAGGCTAGTTTTCTTCCTGGATCGCAGAGGAAGCCAGGGGTAGCAGCTATTGTAAATATAGTTAACATTTCCTTTCGGAGTTGCCTATGTAGTACATAACCGAACTTATTGTTCATTATTGCTATAAAAAGGACCGTTTCCAACTCAATTATGAGCGTTGAAGATGGCAACTAGGGATTTCTAGTATTCTATTCAGCAGATCCTTCTATTATCTCCTGCTACGGTGACCAGCCATGCGTTTATCAAACTCAAACTCAAAGCATTTATTTCAATTAAACCATGTACAGGCACTTTTGTTATTGTCAAAATTAAATAGTCGGTCAGTTAGTCAGAAAGTTGAAGCTAGTTGCCCATTCCAAAACATAAATCTCTATGGAGAAGAACGGGCAAGAAACTCCGTGGACACTCTTTTAAATCAAGATATTACAAAATCCTGTACATTATTCTTGTTGCTTCTGTATGTGAGAACAATGTAAAAAAACACAAATGAAGAAACATTTCAAAATATAAGATTAAAAAAAGATGACCAGTATCAACCGACGGTGCCCGTTCACGAACATGGCGCGTGTATCAGCATCAAGCCCAAATATAGGGTTCACTCTTTGTCAGCCGAAGCTCACTTAGACCGTAAATGTGCACTCGTTTATGGTCTAAGTTACTTTGTTTAACACATAAACTTTCTGATAGTGACT
Source organism: Amphipoea oculea (assembly GCA_945859645.1). Taxonomy (NCBI): domain Eukaryota; kingdom Metazoa; phylum Arthropoda; class Insecta; order Lepidoptera; family Noctuidae; genus Amphipoea; species Amphipoea oculea. The sequence continues at coordinate 14,278,759 of OX243876.1, forward strand.
CCTACCCACTTAAATAAGTACCTAAAGCTTTATTTTGTAATAAAAACAGTAGTTTCAACAATGTCTGATACAGATACTGGGTCAAAAGTTAAATTGCATAGCGTAGGGACAACTTTCCAGACAATTGCCTCTATATTATTTGTAGATATATGTGTGGAACAGCATTAAACCCTTACTAATGTAGAAGTATACCGTAACTTTACGTACAATCTACCCTTTCCAGACCTCTGAAGGTCATAGGTCGCTCTTAGAGAGTTCTATTAAAATGTATACCGGATGATTTTTTTTTACCGGTTCCAAATTTTTAAAGGGTGTTCTACCCATGAATATGAACAACTTTTACTATGGGACCAACTCTGAAATCACGAAAAAAAAAAAAACAGCTGTTTAATACAAAGTTCAATACCTACTTCATCAAAATGTATGAAACAGTTGATTTTTTTTCGTGATTTCAGAGTTGGTCCCATAGTGAAAGTTGTTCACATGCATGGGTACAACAGCATGTAAAAATTTGGAACCGGTAAAAAAACTCATTCTGTGTACAGGTAATTTTTCTCTCTCTCTCTCTCTCACTCCACTGAAAGACATAGGCCTCTCTTATCACGCGCTATTTAACTCGATTTTTGGCTTCTATTGTCCAGCTGCTACGAACCCCCCATCAAAAGTTTACGCTCCGTCTGAGAACGTCCCGACCCTACATTTGTTAGTTCTCAAATCTATAAAATTGGCAGGCATCTGAACCAAATTAAAAACTAGAACCCGACTACTGAAAAGGATGAAACAAGAAAGTACCTTCCCGTGGTCGCATGTTACCATAGGTTATAAGTATGTTAGTACAGTGGCATGCGACCACGGGAAGGTACTTTATTTATTCGTCCTTTTCAGTAGTCGGGATTTAGATTTTAAACTTGTCTTTAGTTAATTATTTTGGGGCTTATTTCAGTAATATTTATATTTTTGAAATGTACTAATTAAGCCCTTTCATTTGATAACCCACAAGGCACCATCCCAAAATATTTATTATTAAATTCATTACCTTATGTCCTCTAGAGGGCGCCATATTGAATTTAGTTTGACGTTACTGCGCTTATAACCAGCGGACGATCAAGACGCTTCTAACGTTACCTTATTTGTCAAATTATTAAAAGTACTTTTGAAGTTACGAGGGCACAGATGAACCATACATACCGGTCAAAATCATAACCCTACTTTTTGCGACGCCGTAGTTGGGTAAAAATAAGCTTTCACCGCATCCCTATTTAGCAACGTTACAAAAAACATTTTCACCCAACTCTCACCATCCTTATTACGCCAACCCCGGCAAACAGTATCGTCAGTACTTACTCATCAAATATTAATGTACAAAGATTTTTTGTAAGCTACCTTATGCGTCATGTCAGTTCGCACATATTTCCCAGAATGTAATATTTCTCCCGGAATATATGCGGGGATAATCTCGTTAACAAGTTGACTCGTCCGTTTTGTCCTCCCCTGTATATAAACATGTTGTTTATTTTTTGCTCAAGCTCTAAATATGTTAACGATGTCATTTTGGAGTGTACCTTCGTGTAATGTCGATATATTTGTAATGGGGTGATCTGGCTTTGTATATTTGGCTTGTCCTCATCGACCAGAGCCTAAATTCATATTTTTTTACAGAAAATATATTTTAATTGAAATATACACATAAATATACATATTGGTTATCGATACCTTAATCCGCAAACCAGCCAACTCCATTTTGCTATAGTTTACAGGAGACACTTAAAACTTTCTAGTTTTTATTTTGACTAAAAAACGACATCATAATATTTTTTTTGACAAAAATGGAGTTGGCTGGTTTGCGGATTAAGGTATCGTTATGGTGGAGCAGTGGTGACCCAGTGGTAACGGCCGTGACTTGCCGAGTTGTAGGTCGTAAATTCGAACCCAGACAGGCGCTGTACTTTGTGTAAATTATTTCATTACCAAAACTCAAAACGGTGAAGGAAAGTATGATGATGAAACCGGCATGTCCTAGGACCAAAAAATCGAAGACATTGTGACATTTACCAACCCGCACTGGGCCCGCGTTATGGATTTCGGCCAACTCCCTGCTCTCACCGAGAGGAGACCTGTGTCCCAGCAGTGGGAACATTATAGGCTGATAATAATCAGCTTATAATGCCTGATTATGCATACTTATGCTAAGGAAATGGTTTGCTATCGTATAGGCTTACATTTAATTCTTGATTACAACCACCAAGTGTGAAGATATGATGCGGTTCACGCTGGCACACTGCATTTGCCTAGAACTTATTCCCTAGCGCATTAAAGATGCGTTGATCGTTATCAGGGGGTTTTCAATATTACTCGATAAGGTAGTAGAAGTTTACCGGGAATTCTATAAAGAGTATTTTCCGCTACATTTACAAGCTTAATTGAAAAGATCTTCTACCAATTAGAATCCATTTACAAGCTCCTTTATCTCCCCGCAACTTATAACGATCCTAAAAAAAAGTATTGGACTTTAGTAAAACTTTTTCCAATAAATGGTAATATTCCCGTAAAATATAATTATGAGAGTTCAGAACAGGATTAAAACAAACAGCGAAATTAAATGTAATTCAGAAAGTTCAACCACTTATTCGGAATGTTCGGGGTTCCTTTATCTTGCTTACTTCGTTTGGTCCCTTTTTAATCTTATTTTCAAAGAGAAAAGAACCTGTGTAACGGTTTTCTCATAAATTGCAGATTTAAGCGTCATTTTGGAAGATTAGAGACATGAATGTCATTGCTCTCATAGACACTTATTTTTTAACAGTCATTTGAAGATGTGCGAATGATGTCGTAATGATAAGACGAATGGATCATATTGCACGTTTATTACGACTTTATGCGTAATGTAAAAAAGGAATTGGTTGTTTCTGTTTATTTTTTTGTGTTCGGATGTGAAATCTGAGATTTGCGTGACATATGAGGGATAATTTCGTTGTGTTTTGTATTTCGGAGTGATTCCATATGTTCCGGCTTTGTGGCATTCATGAAGCTAAGTTATTATGTAGCTTTAGAATATCAGCTTGCTTTCGAGTTTTGTTGTGTGTGTTCATATTGATGGATTATTTAATTCTTGCAGCTTGAAAATTGAAGTTAATTTTTGTTTTTTTTTTTCTTGTTAATTGATTCATGGGTCTTAAAAAGAAAAAAAATAATCAAAAGCTAGCTTCATCAAAATATACCCACTATTTATGTTCATACAGCAATATCAAAGAAGTACATACATATTCAGCAGAGGTTAACAGTACCTACATCATAGCGGCAGGGTGATTAATTGATGGAGATTGATTGCCGCCATTAACTAATGAGTGGCGCTCCGTCTTCCTCGCGAGATAATCTGATTTTACACTCACTATGTACTTAGTAGCGTTGAGCTTTATACGTTTATGGGTGTTGATGGGTGACTGTTAAAGGTACAGTCAGTTGTAGCAATTAGCTGACCCACCTTTGCATAAATAGTTGAGACTTTTTAGAATAGGAATTGATAGAATTTTATAATCTATAAAATTTAAATTTTATCTATTTATAAAATTCAAAGTCCTGACTGACTGACTGATATATCAACGCACAGCCTAAACCGCTGGTCCTAGAGACTAAATTTGGAGGGTGTGTTTTTAGTGAAGAGTAGGTATCCACTAAGAAAGGGTTTTTCGAAATTCCACCCCTAAGAGGGTGAATGGGGGGAGGCTGAAATTTCATGCGGACGCAGGCAGAAGCTAGTTCTTTTATATTTTATTTATTTGAGCAATAATTTGGCCTTTGACTGCGTCGTTGGTCTCGTTGTCACAAGCGCGACTGTTGAGCGTGGGGTTCGATTCCCGGGTCGGGCAAAGTATTATTGGGTTTTTCCATTAGGAATTTTTTAGTAACAGCCCGGAGTTTGGAAGTTGGCGATGTGATACCCCCGTGCCTCGGAAAGCACTTTAAGCCGTTGATCCTGCGCCTGAACTCTCTCCGGTCGTGTCGGATTGCCGTCCCATAGGACTATGAGAGTAACGGAAGAGAGTGTGTACTTGTGCACTATAATATATCCCGTGCCCAAGGCTACTCTCCGTTGAGATTGGCCGCCATAACCAAAATACAGTCTCGAGGACTATAAGCTCTCAGGGCTGGTCATAATCTTGACAGATTACCTTATTTATGACACCCAAGGGATCCCATTGAGCGGCAACCGTTCCATCGCCGGGAACCATAAAAACGAATGATACAAAAAATTGCCTTATTGAAAAGTCATGTTAAAAATCTTACTTTGAAGTAAATGATTAATGATGTTTACATAAATGACACGTTCACACGTATGTCTGATAGTGTAACCTTTACTCTTAAATATTATGTTTTTCCTTTTAACTTAAATCAAATCAAAAGTCATTTATTCAAACTAGGCTGAGAATCAGCACTTTTCGAACGTCAAAATTACAAAAGACAGTCCCCCAAAACGCCCGCCCTTCGCCACTTCCCCGTGCTTTTGCTGGGGAGAACAAGTGGCGGAACAAACTCCGTAGCAGCACAGCTGTCTGTTCAGTTAGAAAATAATTAATTTTATACGATACTAAGTATGCAAAGTAATTAACATTACAGGACACGAACCTTAAATTGAATACAAATAAATAAAGATACATAATCTTAAAAAACTGTTTCTTAATATATTTTTTTTATGGAAGTGTAATGTGTATGCTGTTTTTTATTTATCGTATCGCATGCTGCACTGGCTGACGTCATCACGAACGCCGGCTGTCACTGTAAACCAGCGCTGGGACTCTGTCTAGTATAGGGTCTCAGCATTATGCTGAGCGATGGTCGTTTTGCGTGGATGTGATGCGTGTTTTCTCCGAAATAGTTAGTGTTTTTTTTATGCGTTATCTTTGCCGCAAATAAACGTATTTTCATTATTTCTTTCTTTCTAAATGAAGCAGAAAGAGTACGTAAGGATCGTAGCAGGTCGTGTTCTGTAGTGCCTATATCCTCATGGGAAAAAGGTGTGTGTATGTATGTGTGTGTGTACTGTGTATGTAATGTTATTTTAATATTATCAACAATTAGGTCCTCCCTATAATTAGGTACAAAGCGGGCTATTCGTTGATAATTAGTGTTAATAGTAGCTCTGTAGCGATAATTATACAGTTGTTAATATAAAGCCTTTATAAAATTTTATTCGCTGACATGAAAGCTATTAAAATGTTAATCGGTACAATGACATTTTATTTTGTCGTCTAGGTAAGAGTGAGTGAAAATAATGAGGTTTTATATTAACCTATTTATTAAATGAACTGTGAACTAAAATCACGTTAGAAGCTTTGGTAAAAGATTGCTTATAGCCCTGGTAGTATTAGCCAAAGCTTTAAGAAAACTCAAATCATGGTGTTAATATAATTAAAAGCAGGGGCCGCTCTGCTGAGTGATAATATATTACTAGAGGTTTCTATACTTACCCAAATGTTTTTAGGGTTCCGTATCTTAAAAGGAAAAACGGAACCTTTATAAGATCACTTCGTGGACCGTCTGTCAAGACTCTTTTTCTCGGGAACGCCTTGAGTTGTCAAGTTGAAATTATTAATATCAAATAGGGCTGCAATCCCTTGAAGCAGTGAAAAAATAAAACTTCTAAGTCAAGGCAATCTAAAGATACTGGCGTTTATGTTCCGTTTACACCGCATATTTTGACACTCACAAGGGAATCAAAACCTATAGGGTACTTCCCGTTGACCTAGTATCATGAAATTTGGCAAGAAGCAATGTCATATAGCATAAGTAAAGGAAAAAATCCAAAAACCGTAAATTTCTTGTTAAATACCTACAAATTTGTACGGGACCGTACTTGACCGGTTTTTTTATTACTACAAACATTACCATTGGGTGATGATGATGATGATGCGATCCGACCGATTTCGGCCAGGGCGATTGCTTCAGCTCCGTTGTAGTTGCCGTTCGTGTGCTCGCATGTGGCTTATGTATCCAATCTTTTTTGCAAAGATCCGCGCACAATGCGGGCATGTGAGCACACCATCGATATAATTATAACTGATCGCCGCAGGTGGTCCATCAAGCTCAACGTGCCGCTGCAATTCAAAATTTCGGACTTTCGACCATTGGGTACTCAAATGATAACCTTATGTAATTTAACAAAAGTAATAGGTACGCACGGCTACACATCAAGCTATACTTAACCAGTATAAACTGACTTCTGATTGTACGAAAAACTTGTACATTGTGAAGTCAACTAAAACTGGAATAGTATAGCCTGATGTAATAGACGTGTGTACCACCGCGGTGCCGTCCTTTAACTAGAAGGCCGTTAAGCCCGAAAAGCTGTTTTGGGGAAATTGGCAAAAAAACGCGGGAATCGTTGATTCTTAAAAATCAGATAACGTGCTTGTAGAAGTTAGTTGTGTGTACTTAAGTAGAAGGCTAGAAAATAATCATCACATCGGGCAGTTAAGGTATTTTAAAGTACGGTCAGCATCAAAAGTTGATTAACACTCAACAGTTCAGTTCAGTTTTTTTAATCTAGTTATTGAGCAAAATACAACATTATTTTTAGTATATGCGAAACCCGAAACACGTGTCTAGTATTTTTATGTATAGAATCTATGTACAAAATTTCAAAACTGTATCATGAATAATCACAAAGTTATAAGCTTGTTATGTTACCTGTTTGTCCTTACAAAAACATGGTCATCCACGCCGCCGCCGCGTGCGTTCGGGCGATTGTATTGTAATTAACTGGTGATAACATTTTCCATCACACTTGCAGGCTTTGGACTGTCGTAATGGTCAAGTGTAGGTAGTTATTATAATGTACTTTATTCGTAAATAAATGCAGCCGTAAGCTACGAATAAGTAATTACTTATTCGTAAGCCGTAAGTGATACAATGTAGTCAATGCGATTTGTTGCACCTTAATAACTTTCTACAATTAACCATCTTGGCGTGTTTAAAAATGTTACACGACACTTTTTACATACGATAGGTACACGATCAACCGAAACACAACTTGTAAGGCCCGCGGCGGCCGCGCGCTCGCGATTATGCAGTTGGACGGGAACGCGAACACGTGCGCGCCTACCTGTGGTACCCGGGCGACTGAAGGGGTTGCTGCACCCCCGCCCCGGTCGCCCCGCTCGCTGTGCGCCCGCGCCGCTATTGTTGTACCTACTTAGTGTCGCTCCTCGAACACAGAGTACACTATAATATACCTCCTCGAACGCGTCGCTCTCGTGGTGTCCAAGCTTTAACCTTTTTTAAATATTTTTGGGCCAAAATATAACATGGGGTAAAAATTATTGGAATCGATTCAGTTACTTATTCTGAACAAACTATATTCAGGTTTCGCATATACTAAAAATAATGTTGTATTTGTTCAAAATTGCAGCAGAAAAATTTTTTTTAGAATATATACTCTTGTCTATTATGTGAAAAGCTAAAAATCAGTTTATTGAAAAAAGTTGTTGTCAATTTAATAACATGTAAAAATGATAGTGTTAATCGACTTTTGCTGCTGACTGTACATGAAGCGAAGAAGTGTGGGTTAGACGCTTTCAAGTAATGGAATCATCAAAAAATATGTTACTTAACGGCCTAAAAGTTTTCGATATCTTTGGAACTATTGATATCGTAAAAATGCTTCTCAGACAGAAAGATAGAGAATTTTAAACTCCGTCATTTTCTATTAAAAAGTGAAAATTGATCATTTGAGGGTTAACGGCTTTCTGGTTAAAGGACGGCAGCGCGGACACAGGCGGTTGACCACTTTTCACCCTTATCTCTTAGTAATAAGGTTGAAAAGTGGTCCACCGCCAATGTCATACATAACCTCACACCTTCTTTCCATGGGGTTGGCAGAAACTACAGAACGCTACCAACTACGATTCTAACATACTCCTGTTGCTTCAGTATTAAGAAGTATATTTTCTTACAATTCCTGCTAACAGAAAAAGACATTCACAATTTCAACATTACGCACTAAGTCCATCTTCGTCTTGTCATTTATAAGACGAACTGTCTCAACGAGTGCTCGTTTCATTTTATTTACTTAAACGGGACGACCTCAGAATGTTAATATTGGTATCGGTGAACGAAGTTCATTTGTAACTTACTAGACGACGTCAACTGTACAAAATAAATAAGTACAGAGTACCAACTCCATTCGATGAGTGAAAATAAGCGCACGCACACACAAACGTGCGGCGATCTCAAACAAATGCCAGTCACAAATGCACAGGCACTCGCTGTACGTAAAGCGTATCTATGTGTGCGTGTGTTTTTGGTTGTTGTATGAAGCCGACCTTCTGTACTCATCTATTTTGTGTTAACTCTAGGGAGGAGTAGTTTGACCCACTTTGGTCAAAGGTAAATGAAGTCGACAGGAAATGAGTTTTTGTATTGTAAATAATTGTTTCTACTTTTCTTGAATAACGTTGGTTTTAATAATGTGACAGAGTAGGCGTAAATTAAAATTTGGGTGAAGAAATATTTTGTGACGAGGAAATTGGTTCGTTTAATGACAAACTTTCGATAACGGTTACAGATATCAAGTCTTAAGTAAATGATTGCTGATCCACGATGGGCTTTAGTGGTATATCTTGAGAGCTAGTCTATTTCTTGTCATTCGCACTAAGCGTTTCCAAATGCGCTTTATAATGCGCACAGCATAAAAGAGGAACTCTCTACCTGCGTCTGTGTTTCCTAGCGCATACAACCCGAATCTCTTCAAAGTGAGAGTGAACAGGCTTCTTCTGGGTAAGCTCACTCCATCGTCGACTTTGTCTCTGTCATTTCTGACCTAGACTAGATCATAATAATATATAATCCATTCAAATAAAAAAAAGACAGGTTGCACTCTGGGAGTGCCGGCAGAAGTGAAAACTTGAATATTAACGTTGAAATAAATCAATTATTAATTTAATTAATATAACTCATTTTTTTTCACTATTTCTGCGTCACTTTTTTCATTAATAGATGCACTTTGTTCAATTTCCATATTTTAAACACTTTATATACACGAATTTTACGAATACACAGCAGTGTGGCTCCTACACAGACGGTCGAGCCATCAGCTGTCCATCCATCTACTTCCACTTCGACTTCCACTTCGACTTCGACTTCGACTTCCACTTCCATCCATCCACCCATCCATCCATCCATCCATCCATTGTGTCCGTGTGTCACTTCACTTCGGTTAGCGCCGCCGTAGAAAGAGAGGGGGGGGGGGGGGAATCTCTCCTGACGGTCACGTGTCCTGACGCGAGTTTAACATTTTTTACCCATTACTAAAAGTGTGCAACGCCGCTAAAGAAGTTTACACTTCAAAAATAAGCCTCTTGCGCGCAACACAATCTTCTCCAATTCAAGAAGAAGAGAAGTAGATCCATCATTTTCCTTCTTAACGACTGCCAATTCTCTTACACTACTCTCCTTATGCCTACCTAAAGTCTCTAGATTATATAGGTTTCTATTACATCCAAAGATATTAACTGAGACCCACGACTTCGAGACTTCGAGAAATCCTACCGTTCAAAGTCCCAATGATTTAGATACGTTTTAATTGACATAGCTGTCGAGACAGGTCCTTGAAACAAGTACCACTATGCGATAGGTACTAATTGAATTTACTTTGTCTTAGGGCTGTACAGTCACGTCTAAAAGTATGTATACACTTGGCAATTTTCAATTGCGATTTTTTCGTGAAATAACGAATGCAACGTTGAAATACGACACTTAACATAAACCTATGGGTTCGAAAATACTATTTTCGTAATAACATAAAATTTCATTCAAAAATAAAGGAGAAAATTGCCTTTGAATAAAGCCAAGTGTATACATACTTTTAGACGTGACTGTACACAGACTGAAAGGAAAAAGTTTTGTCTAGCATAAACAGAACAGTTTTGACTTTTGGAGTCTCTTGGAAAAAAGGTGCGTTTACCTTTATATCAATTTTATCGAAACTAAGATAAGAACGCGATAAGATTTGATTAATTTTAAATACGAGTATTGGCCTGCTTGTGGTAGCAAGATTTTTAATTAGTAAACATTTTAATAACTTTGATTTTTGGACTGTTTTTTGTTGCGTGTATATGTAGTATTATAATCAATCAGCCTATAATGATCACATTGCTGGAACACAGGCCTCCTCTTCCTATTTGGGCTGCAATCTAACACACGAGCCTAGACCGGGCTGGTAGTATGTCACAAGAATGCAAATTTTTTGCTGGTTTCCTCACGATGTTTTCTTCACCGTTTTAAGACCAGTGGTCATGAAATTGTTTACACAAAGTAAAGCGCCCGCCTGGGTTCGAATCCACGACCTACAACTCGTAAGTCGGGGATTCATAGTCTGATATTCAATACTGTCTATTATAGATATAGTCATAAACCTATAAGGTCTTAACTTAGTTTGCACACAACCAAATAGTTTATAGTTGAAGGCAAATAAACGTTTATTGGCCATGTGTTTTGAAGCCTGTCAGTTAAGGCTTATGAAGGATAGAGGCATGAATTGTTTAGGGATAAATTAATTAAATTGCTGGGGGCAGATGTGGGGGATAGGCGTCATTAAGACTTTCGTCCTAATTTTGTGACTGATCTATCAAATGCTAGGCAAAGCAATAGAACAGAATATCTACTCTTTATTATGTACCTACAGACACCAGGACATCAAGCTACTACAATGTGTCAAATTTCTTTCATAAATTTTCAACTTTATCGCTAAAGCATATGGTTCAACGTTGATTGGGAAAAATTGATTGTATCGGGAAGCTTGATATGCTGGCATCTGTACACCATATAAATTAATGTAGACATAATGAAGAAATGAAAAATAAAATTGATGAACGAGTAAATCGATTAAATGATGACGGAATAATGTTGAATATACCCTTGTGAGGCAAACAATTCTGCATATTTTACTAATTATGGGCCAGTTAAATATTTAGTAGCATTACCTCTGAATATTTTACTGCCTATGGGGCAGTGCTATCACAAATGCTAGCTAGGTGGACTGAAAATGTCCATTTGTATCAAACTCAAAACTTATATTTTAAATAACTTTTTGAACGGACACTATTCCCAAAAACTTTCACCGATTTGTAATTAAATTTGTATTGGAGAAGACATATGACAAACTCGTCAGTATTATAAAGTTGTTTTTATAACTTAACATGTACCATGCAACATTGTAGGTAGGTCTATCACAACCGCTCAAAAACAAGCTCAAGAATTTTAGTTGAACAGAAAACAGAATTTTCTACAATATTTAAAGCAAAATTTACTAAAAGATAAAGTCTCCTCAAAATAGTTCGCCATTACGTAAGTCGCAATTAGGTAGCAGTGCGTTCAGTCTGTGGTTTCGTACGTTTGTTTTAATATTTAGCGTGGCTGCGAGAAGAAATGATTGTGCTATATTACCCTGTTCACCATTGTGCAATGGTGCACTTGTGTATCTGCATATTTCGTTTCATCTATCTGGGTTATAGGATTTTGGTGAAATTATTATTAGGACTTCACACTTTTTTATTTTATTTTTATTTGTTTTTATCTGATGTATGTCTCTGGTGTACTGTGTGTCTTTTAGTCTGTGCTAAATAAATGTATTTTCTTTTTTTTCTTTCTTTCTTTCTATTATTGTGTAGTTTGTTGTTATATGTGAAAGAGAGTGTGATGAGTTTGTGATTATGTTCAGAAATAGTTATGTATCTGAGGGTATCTCTTGGTCTTCGTGTACATTGTTAATATCACGTATTACATGAATACAAAATAACGCTCAAGACAAAGACAAAAACGTAATAAGATTTAAGTACTTATATTGTTTCTAAAATGGCTTATCATGGTACTTACTTTGATAAGTATTTTTTGGAAAAATATAGGTACCTACCTACTTAAGTAAGGAAAAAAGAAAAATATATGTACTTAAATTTAGTCTTAATTTTATCCAGCTGTGTAAGTTCACAGCTGAATAAAAATCGATTTTATATTGAGAACAACCATTTTTTCTCCTTCTGCATCGAATCTGGTCTATCTAGCTGGAAAGAAGGTGCAAATCGCATCCTTATTTGCCCCTGACACCTTGCCAACAAGGTTAATAGATCCTTCATTGTTCTAGGTTCATTCACCAGACAATCATCGTATTCATCTATCATCATCATCATAATTTCAGCCCGGAATCACTCACTGTTGGGTACAAGTGCCGTATTATGACGGCTTAAAGCCATCATGATTCCTGTGTAAGAGAGAGACGGAGCTATACATGACCGATAGCACCATCCCTTTTTCGCACTGGAATCATGATGGCATTACTACTTCGTAATACGGCTCCAGGCCTCCCCTTTCGTTTGCTATACTTCCCGGTTCTGTATGTCCCTCATCCAGGTATTTCCCGCGACTTTGACGATATCATCAACCCAGCGCGCTTTTGGACGGCTCTGGTTTCTTTGGCCGAACCATGGCCACCATTCTGTCACAGCCTTCAATTATTTGTCCATAATTGCATTCAAATACACACGTCGCAGATCTCCCGGGGAATCTAGGAGATACTACAGTTGAATGGCTAATCATTCTGTTGGACGATTAGCACTCCGTCTATTGACATTATGCCGATATATCTCTCTGGATCTCTCACGAGATCTAATAATTAATGCAATCGATGTTTGACGGAGACTTGGTTTATTGGGTAGACTTTGAGAATAGCTTGAATGGTAGTTGATGAATTTAGTTACCTTCTCTATTTCTTAGGCAAGATACTAAAAGAAAGGAAAGAAAGAAAATACGTTTATTTAGCACAGACTAAAAAACACACAATACACCAGATATATTCAATTTCAATAGAAAATTTTCAATCAAAATAATCACAAGTCGTTGACCTTTTCTGAACCGTTTTTAACTTCGCCCAACCCTATTCAAACCCGTTTAATATCAATGCAAAAGCTATGTAAAGTATTTGGAAGACATGTGATCCGTTTCATCCCATTTAGAAAGGAGTGACGTCACTGACGTGTGACAGGCAACCCGCGACCCTGCTAACGTTAGCATAGGGAAATGTGTCAATTTAAATCGATCCTATGAGTTTTTTCATACAAATGTTTTCGAAAAGATTTTACTGAGTTTTCAAAGAGGATTTAGGTTTGGTTTATTTTTACTTTTGAGAGTTAAGCTGCTTATATTTTTGCTGCGTGTTGAATTTGTTTACGATTTAACTGAAATAGGATGCTGGAGTTATTTCTTTGGTCGGTAATATTCATGGTAATTTTCAAGTTTTTCGGGAACATATTTATGCTGAATTTTTTAGACTTATTCTAACTTTTAAGTTTTATAAGCCAAATGAAACTGAGAAATGTTACTAGTCATTTCTTTTTTCAGTACCTATTCAATTAATTAAAAAAAGGAACAAAAATGTGAGTGATGCGGAGAAAATGTGGGTGTTCTATTTGATACAACTCTCCCTAACCCTTCGGGTCGTACCGGTGTGATGTTACGATGATGATAAAAACAAAAAAAAAAACCCACTAGGTACAATTTGTAAAACATGAAACGTTTATTTTCTCTTGACTGTACTTACCTGGTCAAAAAGAGTAACCTAGAATAAAGTGAATAAGCCAGAGTTTAAAACAGAAGACGATCTAGCAGGGGATAGAGGAGGGGGAGACGGAGGGGGGGCTTAGGAGATTAGACCTGAATAAATTATAACGAATGCACCACAAAACCTTGCAAACCACGGCCCCTTTCAAAACATTTCCTTTTTGCCTTTAAAAAAGAAATTTCTTTTAATACAGTTCTGCAGTTGAGTGCCTATAAATGCAGAACAATTCAAAAGGTTTTTGTTTAGCTTCACTTAGTTACACAGTCCGAAAGCGGTTACATTCAGTTACTGTGGGTATATGCGTCGACAGATCAAGCTATGCCTACATTTCCAGTATAAGCTGAACTCGTTTTCTATAGGCGTTCCGAACAAAGAGAGTTCAGCTTATTTCCAAAAATAAAAATCTTTTACCACGGCTTCGTCCTTGTTGAAGACGCAAATTATTCCAAGGTAACGTACTACCGGGATTAAAAGTATTCTAAGACTATTTCAGACACCAATCTACATGGTCTTCACATGATCTGAACAAGATTTTGTCTGGACTTTAAAAGAGACTGTGACCTCTGAGTTTGTTTCGGCCTTTCTTCTCAGAGTAGTAAGATAGGAAACGCCGAGCTCATCTAGCTTAAAAAAAATATGATTCATATTCATATATAATTCATATTTCATTTCATTTATTTATTTTGTGAAACATACACACACACATACACATTTTGTGATTGACGTGTAAAAGTGTGTGTACAAACCTACTTACAGAAAATGAATCATTTATCTATGTAAAAACCCAGATCATGGTCTACCTGTGTGCTAAATTTCATCAAAATTCGTTCAGCCTTTAAGGCGTGAAAAGGCAGGAGACAGACAGACTGACATACAGACAGAGTTTCTTTCGCATTTATAATATTAGTATAGAAATATGGATATCGATGTGGAGCATGATCGAGTCATGCCTACTATGTTGATCTGAGTATGAATAAAGGTACATACATATTTTCGGTTACTGATACTTTATGCCAATTTGTTCTTATGTCTAACTACAGTAAACCGCTTGCAGTAAAGTAAGTAATAAAGCAGTTCACCACTTTCTTGATAAACCACAGCTCAAGATACGCCAGACATTCTTGGGTTAATTGCACCCGAATATTACAGAGATTATACCTACTTATAGGATCATTTAAAAAAAAAAAAATGGGTTGTACTCCGGGAGTGCCGGCAGAAGTGAAAACATCGGTTGGCGCCACCGTAGAAAGAGAGGGGGATACTTAGTAGTTAGGAGTAGTAGTTTTCCCCTGTGTAGTCTCTCCTGACGGTCACGTGTCCTGACGCGATGGGCTGACGCGAGTTTAACATTTTTTACCCATTACAAAAAAGTGTGCAACGCCGCTAAAGAAGTTTACACTTCAAAAAAACTATAGTGTTATAAAATTCAAACAAATTCTTAAAGAAAGCGCTTCATTCAGGCTTCTGTCAAGGACGTTAACAAAACGTACAAGAAGGACGCTACATTCAATTTGAAATTCCTAAGTGTCTTTCAAACTTTATACGACACAAAATATCTTGTGAAGGCACAATTTTTATTACAATATTCAATGTGCTGAACAGTTCTCGGAAGGGAATTTTCTTTAACACGAAATTGATTGTGAAAATGGAGATGTTCACAGAATCTCGGTTTCTAGGATTTCGTTTTAAATTACTGAGTTGTATTTTCCATTTACAAGGACATGGACTCATTTGTCCTAGAAAATTTAATGTTTTTATAAACTATTACGAATTTCTATGGAACTATGATCATTAGTAAGATTTCTTTCATTATACACTTTGGACTTTGGACATAATACGATTATTAAAATTGTACAAATAATCATTATGATTTTATATCAATTGTCTTCTAAGAACAAAATAATCCATGAAATTTAAAAACTAAAAAAAATATGGTCCATACGTTTCTGACATTATAATATGAACGTAATAAGGTAATAAAAAATGTATATAATATATTTCTTTCTGATTTAATAACAATCATTTTCTTAGAAAAATGGCTCACATAAAAATCCATGACATTATAAATATAATATTTTCCCATTTAGAAATAATACTGTTTCAACAATACGTTGCTGTCACTGTAATTGGTATTTTTAAACGGTATTGTATTTAACCACCTGATGATTGCACATTAAAGAGAGTAATGTTTGGAAAACAAATGTAATTAGGGTTTGTTGTACGAAGTCCCAATATATATTATTATATTATACATTTATAAAACAAATAAAGAAAAGTCGCATTGTGCTATGTTATAGACTACGTTAATTTAGGCTCCATTACTATAAAATAAAAAGATGTATTTCTCTATTTCACAACTTAGCAAATTTTTCTTTTATTTTTTTTGTTTTTAGGGTTCCGTACCCAAAGGGTAAAAACCCAATTACTAAGACTCCACTGTCCGTCTGTCTGTCACCAGGCTGTATCTCATGAACCGTGATAGTAGACAGTTGAAATTTTCACAAACGATGTATTTCTGTTGCCACTATAACAGCAAATACTAAAAACAGAATCAAATAAATATTTAACGGGGGCTTCCATTCAACAAACGTGATTTTTTTTTCGTTATTTGCTCGATATTAATAATGGTACGGAACCCTTCGTGCGCGAGTCTGACTCGCACTTGGCCACTTTTTTTATCTCACTACACTTTTTAAGTGAAAACTTCTTTAGTGGCGTTGTACACTTTGTTGTAATGGGTAAAAAATGTTAAACTCGCGTCAGTACACGTGACCGTCAGGACATGTGACCTTATCGAAAATTCGTAAGACGGATGGAGAGTAGACAGCCGGCGCGGCATAGGAGAGGAAGTATCCCCCTCTCTTTCTACGGCGTGGCGAAAATGTATGCCTGCTGTTTCGTTTAGGCGGCGCAGGGCGCTTGCACGAATGTTCGTGTGTGTTTATGTTACAGCGTGCCACGCGCATCCATGGATGGTGACAGCTGATGGCTCGACCGTCTGTGTAGTGGCCACACTGCTGTGTATTCGTAAAATTCGTGTATATAAAGTGTTTAAAATATGGAAATTGAACAAAGTGCATCTATTACTGAAAAAAGTGACGAAGAAATAGCGAAAGAAAATGAGTTATATTAATTCAATTAATAGTTGATTTATTTCAACGTTAATATTCAAGTTTTCACTTCTGCCGGCACTCCCGGAGTCCAACCCGTTTTTTTTTTTGTAACTTCTACTTTTAATGAAAAAACCTTTTCCTTGCAATTGTGGGTATAGTAAAAGTTTATTATAATAAAAATATGTAACTATTTTCAGGCTTAGAAAGCTATTCGTTAGTTTAAAAAAAAATAAAGTAGTTAGGGTCATGCAGACATAACCCAGTTTCTCATTTCCTAATGAGTTGAAAACCAGCTCTTATCACAGCAGAAAGTATCACTATAATTGCGACCACAACTTCAGCGTTTATTGTTATACTAGTATCTTGTCCTTCATAAACTGTAAGTCCCTCATTACATGAATGCCACTTCATGTTTGTATTACATTAGACCCACAGAACACATTAGGGACTGTGGAACTGACCTCAAGAAGACTACTACTATTATTTTCGTATTATGGTTAAATGACAATGAGTTTGTAGGTGCAGACGCCAGCACATCAACCTACTACTTTCTGTCAAATTTCTTTAATAGATTTTAAACTTTATCGCTGAAGCATAAGGTTCATAGTTGTTTGGGTAAATTTGACAGTTTCGGGTAATGTGCTGGCGTTTGAAAATTACATTGCGCAATAGTACCAGGATATGATAATTCTAAAGAGGTTCGAAAGCTTGTACGTGTAGTGCAGACACTGTCTTTTATAAAGCTTAAAAAGGCCTTTTTAGGGTTCCGTAGTCAAATGGCAAAAAACGGAACCCTTATTGATTCGTCATGTCTGTCTGTCTGTCTGTCTGTCTGTCTGTCCGTCCGTCCGTATGTCACAGCCACTTTTTTCCGAAACTATAAGAACTATACTGTTGAAACTTGGTAAGTAGATGTATTCTGTAAACCGCAGTAAGATTTTCACACAAAAATAGAAAAAAAAAACAATAAATTTTGGGGTTCCCCATACTTACAACTGAAACTCCAAAAATTTTTTTTCATCAAACCTGTACGTGTGGGGTATCTATGGATAGGTCTTCAAAAATGATATTGAGGTTTCTAATATCATTTTTTTCTGAACTGAATGGTTTGCGCGAGAGACGCTTCCAAAGTGGTAAAATGTGTGTCCCCCCCCCCTCTAACTTCTAAAATAAGAGAATGATAAAATTAAAAAAATATATATAATGTACATTACCATATAAACTTCCACCGAAAATTGGTTTGAACGAGATCTAGTAAGTAGTTTTTTTTTAATACGTCATAAATCGAAAACCGCAATTTACCTTTCACAAAGTTACAACAAACTACAAGAACTTTTATATTATGTTGCTGCTACGGAACCCTTCATGGGCGAGTCCGACTCGCACTTGGCCGCTTTTTTTTACTGTAGGGTGAATCACACTATCACACTAATATTATTAAGGCGAATGTTTGTGAGTGTGTGTGTGTGTGTGTGCGTTTATATGTTTGTTACTTCTTCACGCTCAAACGGCTGGACCAATTTTGATAAAACTTTGTATGGAGGTAGCTGACACCCTGAATTAACATATAGGCTACTTTTTATCCCGATATTCCCACGGGATCGACATTTACTCGGGTAAAACCGCGGGGCGCAGCTAGTAAAGAATAATAACAGCCTATTATGGTCCTAAGACAGGGCAGAGCCTCATTTAATACAGACCTGATGAAAAGAATCTCCGCCCTCTAGTCTTTTATCACCACGGTTTGCGCGTTAGCACAATTAGCCTATAATTTTCCCACTGCTGGGAAACAGGCCTCCTCTCTGTGAGAGGGAGTCGGCCGTAATCCAACACGCGGGCGGGTAAAGTGCGGGTTGGTAGATGTCACATATCTTCGAATTTTTGGTTCTAGGACATGCCGGTTTCCTCACGATGTTATCCTTCACCGTTTTGAGAGCAGTGGTGATAAATCTTTGCGCGTTGCGTGTTAGCAATTTCAGACGTCTATAATTTTTGGGTAAAGTGCAATATAATAAATAAATAAATACGAATAATAATAAAGACGAACAGTAGGCCAAACTTACGACCCAATGGGTCCCTCTTAATGGCAAACGACATCGTGGCAGGCCCAGACGGAGATGGCGGGATAAGCTGGACTCCTTCAACAAGAACTGGTCCTTAGCAGCTTTGACAGAGTCAAAGCTGCTAAGGACAGAGAGAGGTGAAAAGAGAGTAGGGAGGCCTTTGCCCTGCAATAGAACGTCACAGGCTAATAATAATAATAAAGTGAAATATGGAAAAGAATAGCTCTAATAAGAAACTACCTAATACTTTAAGGGTGAAACATTGAATTATTTTAAGAAAATTCGTCTATAGTTTTGTATTATGAAAGTATACTGTACCCATCATATCAGAATGCTATTTGTATTTCCTCAAGCTTAGTTAAACAACGTTCTGATCCTGTCCCAAATGATTGATATACCGTAGCTTAGATGACAAATTCTGGGTAAACTTCCCTTTGACAAGTGTCTGATTAATTACAATCAATTAATTTATCATAGTTTCATTGTTATGTATGCATATTTTTGGGAGATTTTTGCACAAAGGACTTTAAAGCAATAAGGTCGTTCAGAAATCGGAGGCTGACCTACTAACTGAACAATTTTTGAGGCCCGTAAATGTCAATGATTTAGGTTAAACTGAAGTTATTTCTAGTAGTCGTAGATTGAGCATAAGCTGCCTAACGTAATTGCAAAAACTTATTAAAGGTACTTTAGATGAACGAACATTTAATTTTCGTTCCCGCTTCCATACGAAGTACCTAGCTTTTGAGAATATTTAATTACCGTGGGAAGGAAATTCAATCATTTCAAATCTTACTAGAGAGGGAAGTGGGATTTCAATGTATTGAATTGATGTAATTATTTTAGTTGCTTTATAGGTGCAAATCTGTTGGTATTTACTTAATTGTTACCGTGTAATTCAATTCATTTATATGTCAGAGACAGTACTTCCGTTTCCCTTACATACACACACACAAACATATCCATACAGTTACCCTATGTGAACAAAACACAAATACACATAAAGCGCCGCGCGCAAAAATGAGCAAGCCTGAAATTTTTTCATCAGAATGTGTTGAAAAAAGCACTGAATATAGCCTGAACTAATACTTATCCGTTGTCATGGTAACCTATATAATAAGATCTAGTATATCCGTATACAGTTTTGACAGATCCGGATATCCTCGGGCGTTCTTCCAAGGCCGTTGTACTTACCTATGCCTAGTGCCTTATTAAAGACAAACAGAAGGATAGGTTTTATTGTCTTCCAATTTTGACAATGGAAACTACCCACGATTTTCGACAAAGCAGAAAATGAACACGCTTTTAATTGGTTAAAATAATACGAACATATCTAAAAAAAGAAATGCTGTATGTCAAAACTTTATTTGTACAGCATTTAAAACTAATGGGAGTAGAAAAAAACAAACTTTATTTTCATTTAATTGTTGTTTTTGGTTTTAGCTTAAAACTCCATCATTAAGTCACCATAATTCTGGTGAATCGTTTCCCCTATTCACCACCAAAAACATCACAAAAAGCCAACTTCGAGTCATATAATCTAACTGACCTACTGTTCTTCAGCCAGAGTTAAGCAACAGTTGTGAGATGCGTGCGGGGTACCGCGGGGGCGAGGGGGTGCAAAATCAATAGAGGAGCCCAGCCATGCCCCGCCCCGCCAAAACATGTACCCTCTATGTGGGTTGAAGCTTTTTTATATTACTTACGTGATTTTTCATGTCTACTTAAGAAATTTTTGCGTTTTGTCACTTTGTCCTTGATAATGACCTTGAATTAAGCGGATGGTGAATTGTGAGTATGTAGGGCGGAGAATTTGAAAGGAAGCTAGGATCCTGTAAATGTATATGAAATAGGAAACATGAATATGGAAATATGGGATATGGTATGGAATTTATATGTCGTCCTATCACTAACTGAAGTGAGATTAAGAGATGTTGCGCGAATGCAAGTTTGTATTGCAAAAAAAAAATCTTAACTCCTTTAATAGGTAATACGGGCTGGTGTCCGCAACTGCACGTCAATGCGCGTATTTTGCGTAAAAGTTTATTTTTATTTTGCAACACTGTTTAGTGTAACATATGAAATTTTATTGTACCTAACAAATTATAAGCGCACATCGCATTAGTTTTATAACTTGTCTTTCTATTATGTGGAAAAAGTCGTGGGTTTTACTCGCTGTGTAGATCATATTCTGTGTAATACTTTAATATTTAAGTTTATTTTTCCAAATAAATAAAATAAAGAAAGATAAAATACTACTACTACTTTTATACTCATATTTTGATTAAAACCATAAAAGTATAAAAATCTATATAATTCATCTCGTTTTCGAAATAGGTAGCAGGAAAAGATATAACACTGTTTAATTAATTTTACGTGAGTCATAATAAGTCATACTTTAGCACACTGAGCCGAAAGATTTAGTACCTCCTATTCGACTTGCTCTTTAGGTAAAGCTTTATAAAAAAGCCTCCTTACATTCATAAGGCCACTTCCCGTTATTAAAAACGTTCAAAATGTAGTCGCAATCTCATCTCAGCGGCAATCAATGTCAAAAACTTGTCAAAAATGTAGGTATAAAGGTATTTTTGATAGATTGAGACTGAGACCAGAGGGGCAATATTCTTAATTTTAAGAACGTTCACAGTCTGATCTCAGTCTCAATCTGTCAAAAATACCTCTAATTTTCCTACATTTTGACAAGTTTTTGACATTTGTTTGTCACCGAGATGAGACTGCGACTAGATTTTGATCGGTTTAAATTACGAAAATTGGCCTTCAGACTGAACGTTTTTAAAAAGAGAATTGTCCCTCAGGTCTCACCTACCTACGAGTATACTGTATGTATGTACTAGTATCGGTCCCAATAATATAACAACAATATCAGGTATCCTACATAGTAAAATTCCGTTCAATCGCCTTACAATGTGCGTGGGTGGGCAAGCAGCTGACACACTAATTCTCTTTCAATGGCCATGCCGGCCCAAGTACCACATTTGACCTGTACAAAGGTTGTTTACTATAATGACCACCCAATAACGAAGTGTAGTCAGGTGACGTTTATAAGCAAATATCCTGACCTTTTATACTAGCGTATGATACTGCGTAAAATTATTATTACGTAGCATTTATCTCATATTTACACATAACATAACTTTACGTAGGTTTAGGTTTAAAGAGAATTGTCAATTTTTTTTTTGCCTACTCTGCTGAGCAAAGGCCTTCCCCAAATCCTTCCATGCATTTTCTTTTTTAATTGCTGAATAGGCACGCTCTTGACCTCGATCACGCCTGATGGAAAGCGATGGATGAGGTCTATGATGGAACGATCGTGCCCAGAAGATGCTTAAGGTACTGGTACTCCCACGCATCGACGAAACGTAGAAGGCTGCTTGAAGCCGGAATCCGGTGGGAGGGTGGTCGTAAACCAGGCGGGCGTTTGCATCTTTTTCTAGGGCCACCTCGATCCAACCCTTGCGGTACGCCTCTAGATTGTCTCACAACCCCTTTCACTGTCCACTTTCTATGTATTTATACAGCTTTCTGCAAGAAACTTCGTCCGCGTAAAATTTCTTGCTCCCCCACCCCGTCGCATCGCATCGTTTGCCCGCACCATTACCTTTACATTACCTTTACATTGACCGTACTAAGAGTCCTAGCGTGATGTTAAATAGCCTATAGTATAGCCTTCTTCGAGAATCGGGCTATCAAAAGCAAAATGATTTTTCAAATCCGACTGGTAGTTCCAGAGATTAGCACGCTCAGACAAACAAAGAAACCCTTCATCTTTATTATTATGGATATAGATTACAGCCATTTTGCAAAAAGAAAGGTGAGTCTTAGAGTTAGGTGATCCTTTTTGCAGGACTATTAAATATGGTTAAGTGTTACCAACGCTTTAAAAAAAAAAAAAATCCAAGGTGACAAATAACTTTAATTTCGGAAGTCGGTGTTGTTGGTTCCGCATTTTCGGTTTTTGACACCGACTTCCGAAATTAAAGTTATTTATCACTTTGTAGTGTTTTTTTTTTAAACCGGTTCCTTTTTTTTAATATTTTAATTTTTCACTTTTTAGTTGTACTTACCCCACACAAATTCAATTAACACTAGTGCATTGAAGAATTGAAGACACCGACTAGAACAATCATCATAATTCGCATTGAAATGCAGTACATTTATGCATATAACTTCGTATATAATTATTTGAAATGATTTGATATTTTTAGATATTTCACTGCTGTATTAGCTTTGTTAGGATGTTAGCTATAAATAAAAATGAACCCAACCAACATGATTTGTTTTTTTTAAATTAAAAGTTTAGTTTGAAAATTCGGAGTAATTTATAAAATACCTAAAATTCAAATTTCTCTAAAAGTATTAATTTTCGGCCATACATATGGGAGGTTAAATTTGTCACATTTTAGCCCCCCTATCACCTCCTGCAAGGAAGCGGTCGAGTTTTCAGTAACCCTGTATATGTATAATATACATAGTTCATAGTTCACAAACGCACTTATGAACTCGGGCAAAATTCGCCTTTCCTGCGCGAAACCTTAATACCAAGGAGCTTATTATCACAGTGTCAAAATGATTACAATTTACAACCTTTCCCACATTGTGGTTCAAGTACCTAACTTGGGTTCCGTATCTTATAAGGAAGAGAATTAATAATATTTTATTGGACCCTTGAACGCTCTATGCTGTTATTTATCGGTGTTTCTCTTTGAATTCCGCTAAAGTTAAATTGGAACGTTTATGTACTTTGAATTGCTCCCTGTTTACCGAAATGGACTACAATAGAAATCCTGGCGAGCACAAAAGTACTTAAGTTAGAGAAAAATAACTTACTTTACCCCCAAGGTCTTTCTCGAAGCTGAGGTTTGAAGTTTAACATTTATGACCAGGTTTATAATTGTGGTTGCTTGTTTTATTAATGCAAGGTTAAATGTTAATAGTTAAAACCGGAGCGGGCTACAGATTTCTTTTTTGTTTGAACGAGGTGTTTTTAAAATACAAGATCATGGCTATTTTACCGTCAACGTTTGTTGCCCGTTTGATAAAATGAGAAACATACTAAGATTAATAAATTAGGCTTTTGCGTTAATACTGAAACTATGGATGCACAAATTAATTAGTGTCTACTTAACTTTTATTTGAAAAGCCGCTTCTAACAGACGTTGAGAACCAATAATGGAATAACTAATTGTGCTCGTACGGTTGAGCAAGCTATTTGGTATACAGGCAGCTTGCAACTACTTTTAAACAATGGTGTGCTGAGTCAGTCAATTCTTTATACCACTCTATTTAATTAAGGATGCCATATGCTGAAAAAGTTATAACGCACAAAATAAAACTAAATATTGGCTGTGTAGTGGAAAGATGAATATTTTTACCTGTATACTAAATAGCTTGTTCGACCGTACTATGCAAGAAACTGGTAAATCTTTTATAATACTTAAATATTATCTAGTGTGCACATTTGTTTGTCAGCAATTCAAACCCCTACATCTACAGGTTATGTTTAACAGCAGTCTTCTTCTTCTTAGCGTGTCGATAGTAATCTAAATGTACTCGGCCCAGAATTCGGCCACTTGTTTGGCGCCATCACTAGCGTCCATCAGTTCCTGTAACGTGCTGCTGACAGGACACGCAGGGCACGATATTAAGTGTCCCATCGTTTGTGGAACAGCACCACATTTACACTCCAAGGCGGAGTCGTCTATAAATCTCCACCTGAACAGGTTTTCCTTGCTTCGGCCAACCTGGGTCCGGAGTCTGTTTAAAGACTTCCGGGTTACCCAAGGTAACTCATGTCCAGGTGGGAGATCCTCAGCGGTTGGAACTAACGGTTTGGGTAAGGAAGCACTGTCTCGCCACAGCTTCAGTCTTTCTTGTTGTGGTTCGCCAATGAGTGGGACGACACACTTTAAGAAGCTTTTAACAGCAGTACAAATGCAGTACATCAATGCATGACAATGATGCATAGATCAATACGAATATCCGACCCTATTGTTGATAGTCACGCACAGAGAGATACCTTATGTTTGTTTGCTAATAACTAAACACATAACACATTATCCGTTAGAAACAAGGTTTTATATTAAAACACATTATGTTTGTTTTGGGATTATGTGCGAGGTCAGGAATATAGGTTTAACAGACATTTTGTTTTGTCAGCTGTTTTCTGGTAAAATGGAGGCTTAAAAATGGTTGATAGCAATATAGGTAACAGATAACTACATCGTATTTTTGGTCCTAAGGTTCCTTTGGTCTGTATGCTTAAAAATTATGGATTTTAAAATAGGATATGTCAATATAGAGACCATTCGTTCGAAATCATAACCCTCATTAGCCCGTATGTATAGTTAAGTACAATTATGACTCGGGCTGTTTTAATTTGTCCGACAATCTGACCCAGAATACATTTGGTGTAACAATTTCCCATCGTACTGACGCGAGTTGAACATACATATATAATGAATTATACCGAAATTAGCTGATTTGTTTGAAAACTAGTTAAAAGCTACTAAATAAACATTACAACGATATCAAGCAGGTTTCTCTGGAATGAATACAGAGTGAGAATCGCTTTGGATTATTTTTTACAAAAAAAAAAACAACTTACTTCCAAAAAAGACTACAAAGTAACAAGCGCAAAGTAGCAAGTATAACTTTAATTTCGGAAGTCGGTATCGTTAGGTTCGCATTTTCGTTGTTTGCCAACGACTTCCGAAATTATTTATTTCGGTTGTTTTTTTTATAAAAATAGTTCTTGTTTTTTACTTTTAAGGTGTACTTACCCCACACAAATTCGTATAACACTACTTGCTATTTAAATATCAGTGAAAGGAAGTCATTATAACATCATCAATATAAACTAAGTGTCGAAAATACGTATTATTGAAGCTAACTCAAAAACTGCCCAAGCATAGTTAATAAAAAAATATATGGGACCACCCCTGAGGCCTACCCAATCTATTACAAGAATAATTTTTGAAATCGATTTACAATTGCCGGAAAAATCGCGTAATAAAAAAAATAAACAAAACAACAAACAGTCGAATTGAGAACCTCCTCCTTTTTGAAGTCGGTTAAAAATAAGGAAAAATGACGCCATGACAGTTTGCGAACGAAACACAAGGACGTAAGTGATTGGGGTTTGTTTGTTTATCTATTTAGCCATGTGTGAAGACGAGGGAAATATTTTGATAGGTATGTTTTGGTGTGCAGACGAGTTTTTTGTTTCTGTAGGTCAAGAGTATTTTGTTATGAATAAATCTCGTTTTTACCTGTGTAGGAGAGAAGTTTCCTCTCATTTTATTCGGTGATGTTTTTGCTAAATCTATTCTGGTTTGAATATTTTGGGGATGCAGAAGAAGCCTCCTCGTGTAGCGCAGTTTGTTCCGCCAGTTACTCAACTGAACCAAGCGCTCGGCGCATCCTGGACAGTCACACCCAACACCTTATTTGACTAGCCAATTCTTCCCTTGCGGTGGTAGGGCTAACGCTTGCCTGGTTTGCGACCACCCTCCCACCGGAGTCCGGCGTCAAGCAGCCTGCTGTGTTTTGTCGATGCCTGGAAGTTCGAGTGCCTTAGGCATCTTCTGGGTACGCTCGTTCCATCATAGACTTCATCCATCGCTTTCCATCAGCCGTGATCGAGGTCAAGAGCTTGCCCATTTAACAATTAAAAAAAAATTGGATTCACGTGGAGGTTTTTGCTCTTTTATCGTACACTCGTGTAATTTTATGAAACGTGTATCGACCACTATTTGGCTTTCAGGTTACGATATTTGCTACATCAAGAAAAATACTGATTCAGTACCATGTTAGGGTAAAGACTTCTTTCTCTTTCAAATAGGTAGGCGGGAAAAAGGAGTGTGAAAATCGGGGCATTCATTATTATGTATGTGTGTTGGGTTGGCTATCATTGCCTAAAAAAATACTTCACCAATTTCGCCCTTAGTGAATAATTTATCCTAGCTTCAAAAGTTTGTATAAAAACATTTATTCTAACGGTTTGAAGTGTCTCCTACGTACGTACGAGTATCATACGTACAATCTAACCAGCCAGTGTGAAAATTAACGTAAAAACACACACTAACCGAAAGCTCATAAACGTACGCACATAATTACACACTTATCTACATAACTTGATTGCGCGTGAAATTTTATAGACGATTTGACTTTACGGCTTAGCCGTGAACAAATATTTGTATAGCCTTCCAGGATTTTTATGTTAACGACATATTATGGTCATATAGACAGACTAAATAATGGTTATTGTAGCTCGTATTTTGTTATCCATACTTATACGAGTACTATATAACATTATCAATGCGAAAGTGTGTCCGTCTATCTGTCTGTAACCTCTTTACGCTTAAACTGCTGAACCGATTCAGATGAAATTTGGTATAGAGATAGTTTGAGTTCCGGGATAGGACATAGGATAGTTTTTATCCCGATATTTCCACGGGATCGAAACTTATGCGGGTGAAACCGCGGGGCGCTGCTAGTATATCTATATCTTTTATTGTATTTTGTTCATTTCAATATGTTTATTGGTAACATAAACACAACGCCACGCTTGTAATCTCCAAAGGGTTAGGCAGAAGTGAACCCATAGTACATCCACATTTAGCTGGTTATGTTTCAAATCCCATACTAGGGCATAAAAACAAAAAAAAAAAAAAACAAATCCAAACACAGACAAACAAACAAAGCCAGACTGCGGGCTGCTACTGAGAAATTCTTGATGAAAAAAACCCAATAACACTTTGCTCGAGTTAGGTATCAGTACCTCATGCTCAGCTAGCGCTTGCAACCATTACACGAACACGACCCTGATAAAATAAAGTTGTAAATAGGACTGAAAATACGCAACACGTCTGAAATGTTACATTTGACCTTCGACTAGTCTGATTTAGTCTGGGTTTACGAAACTTCTAGACTTTACTGTAAGCCCGTTATCGTTAAACTTAGTCAATAAACTCACTGCTGGATATAGGCCGCACCAATTGCACCACAACATCCCGTCCTCCGCATCCAGTCTACCCCAGCCACCTGCTTTAGGTCTATATTTAGGTCTTCTTTAGGTATTTTAAGATAATTTTTGACGTTCAAAAGTGCCTTTTATGTGCCTATTTGAAATAAATGCTTTGACTTTGACTTTGGTCATCCGTCCATCTAGCTGAGGGGCGTCCCACACTACACTTGCCGATACGCGGTCTACCTACATCCTGGACCCGTCTACTCCACCGACCATCGGTCCTTCGACATACATAGCCAGGCCACTGCCGCTTCAGTTTGCTTACTCTGCAAGCTATGTCGGCAACTCCGGTAATTTCATTCCTGATTTTATCCTTCAAAGAGACTCCGAGTATAGCTCGCTCCATAGCGCGCTGAGTGACCTTGAATTTATTATTACCCTAAGTAAAGTCAGGAAATTAATTGGTTACCAAATCGACTGCCAACTTAATGTGCCCGTATATTAAAATCACATCTCTCATTCTTTGATACTTGTATGAGATAGCTTTAACACGGTGAATTGACGCAGCGTGTCAATTTGATTAACAGATAATTTCCTGGACTGTACAGATAGCGCCATCCACGAAGAAGCGCCCCACTCTTCTTCCTAATAGCTTACAGTACAAGTGTGCAACATTCCGCTAGTGTTTTAGTTTTAGTTTTGTCGATACGCAATAATTACTTAATACGCAGTAATTAGTGTGTATCAAAAAACTAAAACACTAGCGGAATTAACTAGCGATTACCACTAGCGAGTAGTAAGACGATTGGGGCGCGTCTTCGTAGATGGCAGTATTTATACCTACCTATCGAAGCCTGTAGCTATATCAACTGATCTTTTAAGTTCTATGACAATACCAACTGTGACAAAAGAAGTCTAAATCCCTCGCATTACTTAATACGAAGCAAAAAATTCTAAAACGAAACATTTCGTTCAAATTATTAGGTAGACTGCCGTTGACCTTGGTAACCTTCCATGAAATTATCATCAAATAAAACGTACCAAAACTAAAATTAACTTTTCACACAAAAATATCCTGAAAATACGAGTGCCTTAATTGAATCCAGCGGCAGTCGTAATATTAACATAATTAAATTTTTGTCGCCATTTTTCATAATCATTGCCTCGTCTTCAAGCCTGAATGTTTACTCCTCGCCGGGTGCCGCTATAATTAGCATTAACTGTCACTTTTATAATAATGTTTTTTTAATTAGTGGTTTGAGTATTGTTTTAATTAGATTAGACTAATTAGTGAAGTAGCCACTGGGGTTGCTGTGGTCAGTAAAGGTGGGGCGCATTCACAGAAGTTTATTTTCAATGTTAGCACCTTTTGGACGCTCGTGCATTCATTCCCTAATTGACTACGTGTCTTTTGCATGTGTTCATACATACAATTCGGACTCTGTGTCTCTTTGCTGAAATACATAATCTTATGCGTGTAGCGTATGTTTACCTGCTAGACAAAGAGATTATTATTCAGGAAACTGCACTTGCATTTTAATTCAATTGTGTTTGCGCTGACTGCCCAGGTATACTTCCTTTGGCATTGTTTGTCGGATCTTAGCTAGTGCCTTATAATATTCGGATATTTATTTTTTTCTACATAGCCTCAATGAAATATACTTTCTCTTTATTTTATTTCCTTTAGATATTTTTTCTTCTTTGCTTAAATAAAAATTTATATATCTATCCCTTCTTAAATACGGACAAAGGAAAACCTACGCATACCCAATTAAAATCCAACTCAAACAAGTCAGAGTACATTTTTGAAAATTCACGTTTCCAATTATACGTATACAAACGTCCTTCTAAAGGTCAGATACTGATGACCAGATAATGACAAACAAATAATGAGTGAGCTTTATTTCTCAGGGCCACAACCACAGCCACAGAATAGATAGGTACAGAAGGTCTGCTCCATACAACGATAGAAAACGCACGCACACATACTCGTATGTAGACACGCGTCTACGTACAGCAAGCACCACAGATATAGATAGACCTAGACAACGCAAGTATCACGAACTGTATGAAAACTAAGCGTGCCACTTTTTGACTACCTACTATGACGTCACAAGCTCGCGCTCTCGCTCACGCTCACCCATCCAGCAGTACGCAGGACTGAGCGCGAAAGTGGCGGCTTACGATTTTCGAACGTAAGCTGGTGCGATTTTTGGCACGCGAAGTAGTTGCTCTTGCGTTATCTAGGTGTATCTATATCTGTGGCAAGCACTGTCACGACTGTCATTTGTTTGAGATCGCCCGCCGTACTTACGCGTCTGTGTGTATGTGCGCCTGTCTTCGCTCATATTATGCAGCAGGCCTTCTGAATCAATCTATTCTGTGTCATTCCGTACAAACCAATTTTTCTAGAACAAACACAAGGTAATCAGTAAACTCGACGCTAGACCGAAAGTCGTTCGGTGAAAAGATAAAAAGAGAACATCGAAAAATTTTGGACTGCTTTTATGTTCGTGAATTATTTATTGATGCGAGTCAATCGATTGGTTTGACGTTGATTGGAGGCTTTTTGTAATCTTCGTGATAGACTGTTTACGGCGAAGGCCGTTTTAAGAACTGTACAGTAAATGGATCGAAGGACCACTTTTGAAAAAGGGGTACATTTTTGTGCATCTTCCTAACATAATTTCCTGATCACATTTTACAAAACTTACTACACAGAGACTCAGTTATTAACCGATAGGCTATTATAGATAATAGCTTTAGTCTTAGGAACACGTTTTAAAAATATTCCTTGCCAAATGACCTTTATCCATTTCTTGGATAAAAATCTGTTGTTTGTACAGATTTTGATCCACGAAATATGTTGAGTATATACTTAAATAAGTTTCTTCCATGCAGAATGTTTAAGTACTAAATCGAAATAAAAATGACCCACTACTTAAGTATTTTTTCACTAGAATTTCACCTGTCCACTAAGATACATCTCGACGTACAAAAACGTAGTACGCCGCACTAAACTAAAATCGTAGATAATTCGTCCAAACGGTATTCATAGCGTGAAGGCGGAATCGATCGAGGTTTAAACTTAGTGGTGCTCGAATAAGGTTACTGAGTGAATAATATATGTGTATCCCGGCTCTGCCCGGAAGCCACTGTATACGTAATCCTATTTTAGAATGTATCTTCGCAAAACAACTCGCCGGCAAATAAATATTATAGTCGTTCGCGGTCGGTTTTGAGTACCTACCTAATCTGTTTTTAGCAATATACTCGTAACTAAGGTCGAAGCCACACAGCTAGGAGCTTTGCTAAAGCCAATATCAGACGTTTCACTCGAGTGAAGGTTCATTTTTGTTTCATTCCACTATCACACGACACCAACAAAATAATACCTACAAGTTATATTCCTGTGTAACTCATATTATGCTGCTTTCATTTCATTTTTCGTTTATTTGGTGAAAGTCCCAGTCTGTGTGGTTCTTTCCTCAAAATGCCTTTTCAGACATCAATCTACATGTTCTTCACATGATCTAACCAAGATTATGTCTGGACTTAAAAAGAGACGGTGACCGGCCTTTCTTCTCAGAGTAGTCAGATAGGAAACGCCGACCTCACCTAGTTTCTAAAATATGATTGACGTGTAAAAAAGTGTTTGTGCAAATCTACTTACAGAAATAAAATCATTTATCAAAGATGCCGAGAGCCGAAATTCAAAATCGTCGGATTGGTAAAATTAATTTATTTGATTAATTTTGTGTTCAGACGTTTTATGGAGTGAAAGATGCCGAATGAAAGGCAAATATTAGGTCCTTACATATGAAATTGGCGTTTTGTATGGAAGGAACAAAAAGTCGAATATTTTTTAATATAATATATTTAATTAATGAAAGTATGAACCATTGTTTTCAATGCACTTTTGCCATCTTATAGGTAGTTCATTGATCCCTTTACTAAAAAAACCAGTCGGACGGGAATCAATAAAATCTTTGAAGGCGATTTGGACTGCCCCATCGGAGTTGAATTTTTTCCCTTGCAAAAAGTTATCCAAATTGCGAAAAAAATGGTAATCTGTTGGAGCAAGGTCCGGGGAGTACGGAGGATGTCTAAGACATTCCAATTCAAGCTCTTCTAATTTGGTAGCCGTCTGTTGCGCAGTGTGTGGTCTGGCGTTGTCGTGCTTTCAAGCTTTTTAATCTTCCCAATTTGCTTCAAGTGAATTAAAACAGTTTTATCACTAACATCGAAGCCTGCAGCTAACTCGGACGTGGTTTGCGATGGGTCCGCTTCCACAATAGCCTTCAATTCTCCATTATCAACTTGGGTCTCAGGCCGTCCACGGGGCTTGTTCTGCAGGTCGAAATTTCCAGAACGAAAACGTTGGAACCAAAAACGAACTGTGTTTTCTTTTGCAACATGACCGCCATACACATCATTCACCCTTCGAGTCGTTTCCGCAGCACTAGTGCCACGGCGGAACTCGTACTCGTAAATAATGCGATATTTTAAATTTTCCATTTTGTAAAATGAGTGACGCAAACAGAAAAAACAGAAGAAAAAAAACAAATGAATGACGGTCATCGAAGCACAAATACATGAGTAAATAGCTGTACAAATTTGAATTTGGAATTCCTTACCAAAGAGGAGAAATTCGTGATTAAAGTGGCCAGTACGAAAAACGCCAATTTCATATGTAAGGACCTAATATTAACTGTGAGTAGCGCAGTTCGAACAAGTGACAAGTAAGTCCTACAGTAACTAGTCGTCAACGTGGTAATTGATACCTATAGCAATGGCTGCAGTGACGCGGAGCCTTATTACACTGGCGATTTACAAGCGTGTTTCCAGCGAGGTTTAACGCACTCGCTGCGTGTGCGTAGCAAGCACGTCACGTATTCGCCACGTTAGTGTAAAGAGAGCGATTCCAGCGGGAGTGAGAAACGCGGAGAACACGTCGCGAAGTCGTGGCTAGCCCGCTTCGAAACCACGGTGAACACGTTCACAATTCGGCTCGCTAAAAACACGCTGGCAAATCGTCATTGAGATAAGATAACGCTCTAAAACCATTTGCTGGTTCGCTAGGAGAATGTCACAAAACGCGCGCTATAGTACCGCAAGCAAATAGCTGTGTGACTGCGATCTAAGTATTTTAGCTTTTAAAATATTTTAGCGTTTCATTTCCTCGGGTTTATAGAAGCTGTGACGGTTTATGTCACATGTCGTGTAGATATAAATGTTTTAAAAGCGGATGATAAATAAAAGTTATGACGCCATAAAACATTAAGCACTATCATGAGGAAAATAAAATTAATGGAAGAAAATTTAATGGGGTATTAAAAACATAGATATTTTCTTTAGATTAGATTTTCTTAATTTTTTACGACTACTGATCGAACCAATTTTTTTTGTCTGACTTTACAATTATTGATTTTAGTTAAGCAGTTACATTTTAATCAACAAAATACTCCTGAGATACAAACAGTGTCAGTTATTACCTTTAGTTTTCCATAGTAGATGAAACTTCTACAGCTACTTATAATAAACTAGCGACCGCCCCTGCTTCACACGGTTTTGCAAAACATCGAGATTGCTCTTATATTATCATGTACGTTTAAAAGTAATGTAGGTATTACACGCATAAACCTTCCGGAATAATTTCTCTAAATGATAATCAAAACCACAAAAAAATCAGCTCGGCAGTTTATAAGAACGATGCAGTGACACAGACATAATATATAAAAAGTGACTTTTATTTATATCTACGTTTCTTTTATTTAGATCCACTCTATCGCATCGCATCGCCTACCGTACTTACTTACTTTGTTTTCGCTTATCGTTCTTTATGCTTTTTTTAGGGTTCCGTAGTCAACTAGGAACCCTTATAGTTTCGCCATGTCTGTCTGTCCGTCCGTCCGTCCGTCCGTCCATCTGTCCGTCCTCGCTTAATCTCTGTGACCGTTAGCACTAGAAAGCTGAAATTTGGTACCAATATGTATATCAATCACGCCGACAAAGTGGTAAAATAAAAATTGGAAAAAAATGTTTTATTAGGGTTGCCCCCCTATATGTAAAGTGGTAAGTGATTTTTTTTTAATTTCAACCCTAACGTGTGATATATTGTTGGAAAGGTATTTAAAAATGAATAGGGGTTTACTAAAATCATTTAGTGATAATGTCAATAATTTCGGAAATAATCGTTCCAAAAGTAAAAAACAATGTGTCCCCCCCCCTCTAACTTTTGAACCATAAGTTTAGAAAATATGAAAAAAATCTGAAAAGTAGAACTTTATAAGGACTTTCTAGGAAAATTATTTTGAACTTGATAGAAACAACAGTTTTTGTACAAAAAAAAAAACAAAAAGTTGTACAAAATCATTTCTGGGCTAAGTTCGTAGTATAATCGTATATGCAAGCATTTTTTTTAACGTCGTTTACATATTTTATTATCCTGAACGTATCTTTTTTTCAAACAAAAAAAGAATTATTAAAATCGGTTCTCGCAATCCAAAATTACCACCGAAAACTTCTGGCACGTCTATGTATTAATTAGTAACCCAATTCCCCGAGAGATGGCGCTGTAGGTACTTATTACATTGGGTCGGGTATTATCGAATTGTACGTGGGAACACTTATTGTGACGGACGGGAAACTACGGAACCCTACACTGAGCGTGGCCCGACACGCTCTTGGCCGGTTTTTCTTCTTTTTGCTCACTGTGTATGCCTTTCTCAAGTATTACAAAATTAAAAATACAAAAAGATTTTTTCAAATCCGACTGGTAGTTGCAAAGAAGCGTTCAAACAAACAAAAAGATACTGTTTAGCTTGATTATTAGTAATATATATCTAGATACACTGCTCTATGAAGGTTTTAACTTTGTGTCTTACCAATTTTTTCAACATTTATTGTATACTAGCTGCGCCCCGCGGTTTCACCCGCGTAAATGTGGATTTCGTAGGAATATCGCGATAAAAAGTAGCCTATGTGGTAATCCAGGGTGTCAGCTACCTCCATACAAAATTTTATCAAAATTGGTCCAGCCGTTTGAGTGTGAAGAAGTAACAAACATATAAACACACACACACAAACTTTCGCCTTTATAATATTAGTGTGATATGATAGGTAGATAATATGTAAAGAAGGTAATTTCCATGAACAAAATAAATCATACCTATAACTTAAATATTCTATAACCGATAGCTTACAAATTCAGCTATGTAGTGGTCGGATTAGGTTCACCGGTTAACCGCAACTGATTTCGTGGCTCAAATTGGTTTATCGACATAAGACCAAATCGATATAACTGAATTAATGATGAATCGGCGTTAATAGTAAATTTCATTCATAAATTATGATCGGACGTCGTGAACATGAGTTGATAGTGATTTGTCATTTTTTACTGATTCCGGGACCATTGTTGATGTCCATTACAGTAATGATACGTTGAGAACATTGTAAACGTCTATATACTTTCATTTATTCCTCGAGTTTTAGCTGATATTTCTATTAGGTAGGTACTTGACAGAAAATAATATCTACTACCTACTTACCTTTTTTCGAACAGAGAAAGTGAAATCACTTGTTTAATTCTTAATTCCTTTAAAAGCATAATGTAAACTGATTGTACAATGACTGTACAAACATTTTAAAGAAGAAGGATCACACACCATACAAAATAAACCCACGTTGTGCAGCAAAGTGAAGTATCTGAAAAAAATGATAAAAATAAGTATAAAAAGATGGCATACTTCCGAACGCCATCCTTACTGTCTATCACATCAAAAAAATGCTATGAAAATACATTCAGGGGCAGTAATGCGTACAAGAATATAGCTACAATATTGAGAAACACTTGGCTGTCTTGAATTGACTTCAATTATTTTTTCTCACCTGTTCGATTATAGTGAAAATTAAAACTTGATTTTTGGATCATAATGACTTGACAAATATCGTAATAAAAAGGATCCAAAAATTCAAAAAAAACACAATCACTAGGCCGTTATCTGATCAAATGCAACCTTTTTGCTCCTTAACATAAATCTTAAACATTTCCCCTTTATTTATCTAAAACTTTTAAACGTCAAAAATGAATGATAAAACAGTCGCTAATCATTACTCAACTTTAAGCAACATTTATAAATAAACCCCTGCAAATCTTATACTATTTAGTCACGCTACGACTTAGCCCCCTTAAGCTACAATCTTAATCCGAACTACAAACAGTAAGTCAAGTAGTTATTGCAATATTTGCTTTACTGTGTAACAGTAACTATTGTCTAATGCTGCCTTAAATTATATTACTGGCAAAATTTATGTTGCAAGTTACAATACTGTTTTGCTAGTTTAATCCGTATCGGTATAGAACAGTGCGGTGTTGACAATACCAGATTTGGGCTATTTGTACTTTGTGCGAAAACTTTATCTGATTTGTTAACTGTGAAAGGCAGTGATCAAAGTGTTGTTTGTCGAATTTCATCTTTTGTGTGCATTGTTTCAATAAAATTAAAATACACCGATAGAACTTTTAAGTAGGGATCATCTGTATGGGCATTTTAAAGTAAAGGACTGAACATGATAACGTAGTAGCATATGATAAACTCACTGATTATAATGAACCAAAACTTGTCGACCAAAACTGTCAACTTGAACCAAAACAGTGTATTTTTAAGAATATTTAGTTCTCAATTTTGCAGTCTTCAAAAATATACCAGCACCTCTGCATCAATTATAATTTAGTACACGACACAGAATAATGAAGTCACAAACAATAATTGAGTACGCAATAATAAATCAAACCACACAATGTATAAAGAGGCGAGATAAATCCATAATCAAGAGAACAATACTGCAGAAATAGAACCCGGAACTCACCACAAATGAAAGAAAATCGTTCAGCTTACCGTCTATCTTACTGTCAGTTAAGGGAAATGGCTGACGTGCCAATGAATTAACGATTCGTCGACATAACCTTTTACTATTTGTATTGTGTGGCCACCTTTGTAAATAGTTAATAATGCCTTCATTGGGTTAGTAGCGCATTGGATTGTAGCGTTCGATGTAATGGGCGATGTATTTTTCGGTATTGTGGTAAACGAAGTGAACATTTTGAACGTAAAATGTTTTCGAAATTGCTTTTTATACCTGCACCCTAATTGCGTAACACACTATCAATCGGAATCATTTTGAAGCAAATTGCTAATCCATTGCTTCATAAGTTCGAAAAATGTGTCCGCGCAACACGTAAATAACGCAATGAATGTAGTTTAAAATATTGTACCTAAAACATTTTAAAAGAGTAACGGTGGAGTTTCTTGCCCATTTTTCTCCATACGAAAACTACCTTTTGGAATGGGCGACTAGAATCAATTCTATTTTATAAGATAATTTTTTGACGTTCAAAAGTGCCTTTTATGTGCCTATTTGAAATAAATGCTTTGACTTTGACTTTGTTTAACTGTCAAAATGAAACCGATTCCGATTGATAAAGTGTTACGCAATTGCCCCACAGGCTCTATACTGAAATATTCATAGCTCATTGTACATTTGATAAAATTAAAATGGAAGTCATTCATATTTTTTTAAAGACGAATTTCGTTTGGCTGTGGTAATTTGTATGATTTATGTCTTAATTACATGACATTATTTGACACGACTTGCGACGTAGACCACAGCACACCCACATTTCGCCAGTTATGTTTAAGTTTCATGTAATAGGGGGCGAGCCTATTTCGACTATCGGGCACAAATTCCAGACTCCGGACTGCTACTGAGAAAATCCTTATGGAAAAGCAAAATAGCACTTTGTTTGACCTGGGAAATTAACCCAGAACCTCACAGCGCTTACGATCTTTAAAACGACGATGCAGTCACTTGTTATAGGCATCGGTCAAAGTCCAAGTCCAAAGCATTTATTTCAAATAGGCACATAAAAGGCACTTTTAAACATAAAAAATTACATTAAAATAGAATTGATTCTAGTCGCCCCTTCCAAAAGGTAGTTTTCGTATGGAGAAGAATGGGCAAGAAACTCCACCGTTACTCTTTTAAAATGTTTTACAATAAATCGGAAGAGCCAAGCTTACATTTTTGTGATTTGCAGACTGGTTTGTTCTTATATTATCGGGTTTGTGTGATTTCGGGAGAGCTAGACTCAGTTATAAATGCTTCTAGGCTTATATTTGTATTCCTAACCTATTTTGGAAACGATAAAGTTATCAACAGCCATCCCTAAGAGGAAATGGGGTCGTAGACTTTTGCAAAAGCCTAAGTAAAAAGTTATAATTCGAGGTTTGGCTCTCGCCTATTTCCTCCTCTAATATTAGACCAATTTGACAGATATTTCATAAACTGAATAAGAAGGATATAATATGTATACTATGTCTATGTTTTTCTGTTTTCATTAATAGTTGTCAAATTTGTACACTAGCCCTCTGTTGACAGCGGTTTAAATTGAAATTTTTTGAGGGTTCTAGTGCTTATAACAATAATGTATCATCAAAAAGGATAATATATAGACATACAAGAAGTTAATATTTATTATTCTGTAAAAAAATCATTACTTTATGGTCATAAACCAGAAAGAAAACAGGCGAGAGCGTTTCTATGGAGAAAAGACCACATTTCCTCTTAACACTCTTCTTTTATCACTGAGTTTTGTTTTCATTCCCATGTGTAGGAGTAGATAATTATTATGATTAGTCCGCACAAGGCCACGATTTCAACTATTTCAACCATAATCCTATCGTGTATTTTCTATTTATAAAAAAGTACCAAACCTTCGCTTCACAAATCTTCGCTTAGTGATTAACTTCAAAAATGTTTTATACGTCCCACGTTTTTCCGTTTCATGCCACACGTACGGCATTACGGCCTCTAGATTGTACAATCAAGTTGTGTGTGAGGGAACGAATCTATCATTCTCGCCGCACATTTTTTATATTGTAATAATGACGGTACGTGTATTGTTACTGGGTCTTTTCGGGAGGGTTTTTGCGTGATGTGGATACATGTGAAGAGGGTGATTTTTTTAGTTTCAGGGGTTCTCACGCATCTACGTTATTTCATTTTGTACAGACGCCAGTACATTAAACTACCCGAAACTGTCAAATTTTCCCAATCAACTTTGAACCTTATGCTTTAGCGATAAAGTTGAAAATCTATTAAAGAAATTTGACAGTTTGTAGTAGCTTGATGTGCTGGCGTCTGTACAAGAACTTTGTGGTGTAGTGATTATTATGAAAGAGCTGAAGGCCAATTCTCGTAATTAAAAACGTTCAAAATCAAGTCGCAATCTCATCTCAGCCACAATCAATGTCAAAAACTTGTCAAAAATGTAGGGAAATTAGAGGTATTTTTGACAGATTGAGACTGAGATCAGATTATGAACGTTCTTAAAATTACGAGAATCGCCCCTTTGGATTAGGTTACCGTTTATGGTTTTAATTTGTACCGCATTGGTTCTTCTATACAAATAGACACCCATCGTACGTACGTACATTTTTCAAACAGATTCTGATATCACCGTTAAGAGAAAAGCAATAAAATGTATCCTCAAAAATTACCTAAGATACAATTATTTTACGAGTCAAAAGTCTGAAAACTGCTACATTCTTATTTTATTTAGTCTATCAATACGAGCTAAAAAGTCTTGCAATTTATCACTCTATACTGGCAGAAATCCCAATCGACATTCATTTGTTTTTATAGTCCTAAGGTCTCCTACGACCGCAGATATAGATATACCTAGATAACGCAAGTATCACGAACTGTATGAAAACTAAGCGTGCCACTTTTTGACTACCTATGATGACGTCACAAGCTCGCGCTCTCTCGCTCACGCTCACCCAGCCAGCAGTACGCATGACTGAGCGCGAAAGTGGCGGCTTACGATTTTCGATCGTAAACTGGTGCGATTTTTGGCACGCGAAGTAGGTGCTCTTGCGTTATCTAGGTGTATCTATATCTGTGCCTACGACAGTATTCTTCTGTAACTACCCAACCATTTCTTGTAACGTACTACAATGCTATTCTTGCCCAAATCGATAGTAAACCTTCCATGCTTCCATAAATAGGAATAAAACCGTTTATTTATTTCTCACAGCCCTGCTAGACTCCATTTGTAAGCTGCAAATAAATCTGACACTATCTTAGTAAAGCCTAGAGCTTCAGTAATTTAGTTACGATACTGTATGTAGCAACAAATAAAGGGGA
Organism: Amphipoea oculea; assembly: GCA_945859645.1. Classification (NCBI taxonomy): domain Eukaryota; kingdom Metazoa; phylum Arthropoda; class Insecta; order Lepidoptera; family Noctuidae; genus Amphipoea; species Amphipoea oculea. The sequence goes on from OX243876.1 coordinate 14,318,740, forward strand.
ATGTGTTTCCTAACTTGTTTATGTTACTTACTGGTTATCTTTCGTGATCAGTTTGTTAAGCCTGAGTAGAGACTTAAGCCGTGCCTTTGGAAAAAACATTGTCTGACCATTTTCTACGACTGGGCTTCTATGTTTTAGCATATTATGACTTATGTTAAGGAGATAGTATATAGCTTGCTTAAATACGGTAGATACATTCTAAAGTCAATCTGTTATTTTTCTTCGACTTTCGTATCAGTAGAAACTTATGAAAACATCTTGGTACTCATGTCTTGCCTATATGCTTATTGGCAAGTCAGAAAAGTGGTAGCTTGGAGGCTGTCCAGGGGGCGCCAGTTATTTTTTTTGAGTATAGGCTCTTGTAGAGGTAATTCTAATGCAATCTGTTAGACAAGTATGATGGTAATGTCGATATTTTCTTATGAAAATTCCATGAACAAGTTTATGTCATACTCATATTTTAATGTTTACAACATTACGGGTCATGCTGATATAATACTAATATTTACTCTATAATATTATCTAGATGCAAGCGTGAATAAGCTTGACAGCATTATAGCTTGATCCATAATAACTTAAGCTGCTTTCCTATGCACGTTGATCTTAAAGTACATGATGCAAACTAGACTACTCGTATATAATACAGGGAGAATTTTCCAAGTGAGAAACTATGAGGAACAGTGAAAAGTCTTCAAAGGAGTCTCGAGCTCGATTTTGATGAAAACTAAAACGGTATCATTAGACTTTACATCCTATTTACAGAATAAACAATTTTATTTAATTTCATTTAAATGGTAACAAATTATATGGACGACAATTACATTATTTGATTGGACTACTAAAATGTTTTTGCTATAATTCGATTCAGTAAAACGAATAAAAATAAACACACAATTTAAATCAAAATATTTGCACAGTTGGATAAAGGATTTAATTTTATTGTCATGATAACAGTATTACTGATTAATCTATTCGTGTCCCGACAGACCGCGACTGCATGCTGATTGTGATTACGTATGTACACATCCGGAGGTCATTTTGAGGCCAAACTGTTTGCTAATTACAAAGTCTGTGTTTAATTAAACCATATTTTGCAGTTGAATAATTTAAATCATTCATTTTAATTATATGTATTTAGTTATGGTTAGTTTGTGGTGGCATCTACATCGACACAAGCGGACTTCGCGTCACACTGACGTCTCACAAACATCCTGCATCACGCAAGTAAAGTTTACCGTGTGACTGGCATATATACAACGGGTCCCTGCCTGGAGGCTTTAATTTATTGAGGCACCCACAGGCAAGATCGGTTAATCAGACGACAACCTCTTTGGTTGGTCTGAGAGATGCCATTCCCAAAAAACACAACCCACGTCTGCTCAGAGGATCGTCTCTTGTCTATGGTGGATGAGTGATCTTTACACCCTTTTCCTCATGCGGTTTAGTTAGGTACTGCGATAAATATAATAACTAAGCACCGATTATAATGCACACTGATGCCGACTTAGCTTATCCTATATACAGCAACAGTAGGTTCTATGGCTCACTTTTGCTTGCAGAGGAAACAAGGAAGGGAAGCTAGATAAAAGAAACAGTTATAAATTCCATTAACTTGTGTGTGAAAATTAAATACTTCAGAATATTCCTCTTTCCCGTCGGATAGCTCTAAACTCTTTCTGTCTCTTTCTTACTTGCCGACCGTTTAAGCATCAGATAGCAAGGTCAATTCGTGAAGCTCATGAAATCATATAAAACCCTAAATGTGTTAGAATATCTATCACCATTATTCTGTTTTATGTTTCCTTATATTGCCCGTGGATCATGCAAAACGACATAATATATTGTTGTACGACTGTATGTGCGAAAAGCTGCAATCTTCAGGAAAAAAATCATCCCCTGTATATTTTACATTCTGCACGCACTCGTATAAATTAACAATAACATGGTAATTGTCCTTTTTCCCCATTCTTTAAGAAAATCTCGGCAATATAAATGATCGAATTCTTTCATTTTTTCCCCCATAAATTGTAATACTCACTGATCATTTCAATCTTTTACTTGTTCTTTTACAATTTTTCCCTGTTTCTTTTGACTTTAATTTTATAAAAACCTTCGTCAAATAAAAATGTTGGAACCATCACAGTGTGAAATAAAAATTGGTTGTTCAACGAAGCCGGGCGAAGTCTTTAATTTGAAAAGAAATGACAGGAAAAATGTAAGCTTTAAATGAATTTGAAATGGAGTAGAATGGTCGAGATGTACGAAACAACCTTATTTATGTAACAAAAGTTTATTATGAACATATCATTCCCAACAATGTAGTGTTTGGGATTCAAATACTAAGTATATCGTCCTCACACCGTTCAGCCATATTGGTTCTCCCAGACTCCTTCGTTCTCTCAATCACTCAGTCCTTCACTTACATTCCATTCGTTCTACTCTTTCTGACATTAATTCCCACATTATTGTTTGGATTTTGCAAGGCCCTAACTTTGTCTTGCCCTTATCTAGAGGGCAGGTAAAAAAATCATAAAATTTGGTGTATTTCTTTTCCTTTTATATCACTTCTTTATACCTGTTAACATACAAAGAACACATCTTTAACTTGAAAGGATAAAGTCCATTTTAATAGCTTACACGAGTAACTAGGTCAAGTGGACTCGCCAGACGCATATATAATCATACTAACTTCAAGGGTAAGCTGGGGACCCTAACTAATTGCTTTCCTTACTCAGTAGGCAAATCTACAAAGGCACCGTGCCTCATACTTTACCGATTAGCACGCTAATTATTTATTAATCTTTGCTTAAATTAATTACAGATGCTAATCTGCGAAAGAGGCTTTTTCACTGCTGGTGTTTGCGTAAAAGTTACAGAAATTATACAAAGCTACGAAATTGGGATAAAAATTGTCCAAATACAGCTCAAACAGTCACTTTTTTTAATTACGTTATTAGTTAAATTATAAAATATTATCTTCCAAATTAAATTCGCCAAATTACACAAATTATCCTTTGATTTGCGAAATTTCATATTGTTTAAAACACCATTTGGAAAACGGTTGTGAAAAAGATATACTCATGTTAATATACCCATTGCCTGTAACGGAACCTCGTCTACTTATCTAAATGTCTACCTGAGTCTTTGCCAATATGGGCGGGGATTTTAACACCTGATACACTATGATATCTACCCTTCTATTCCTAGAATACATTGCAGAAATAAATTCCTTTACATACCTTCATAAACATAGAAATACCTAAAGCAGCTATGTAATTTTACCCGCATAATCAGTTAGAGATAGCAAAGCTTTATCAATCTCTAAGATACCCTTGAATGTGCCCTTGACCCCTGAGAATACGAATTTTGTAACTGTCTTTACCATCTTGATTTTAAACTATCAGTTCTGATTTTAATCTTGAGTCGGATTTAGGTTTGAAACCTGATTTTTTGTTGAAAATGAAAAATAATCTAAATTTAAAACATATAGATTGAATAAGGTTATAAGTGAATCAAAGCATAACCCCACCACCCTCACGTCAGGACACACATGTGTCGTGTGTCTAGGAGTCTCTACTCCTAGTGTGGGGTCCAGGGCATTTGTAAAAATCAAGCACCTGAGCCCCCTATGTAATCTGCTACTGTTTTAAATACTTTACCGTGTTTTTTATTATTGTTATTTCAGCCGAAAGACCACTATAACCTAATAAATAATTTCCTCTTTCCAATATCAACTTCAAACAAACTAATACATTGATACCCGTCCCTATAATCGGTAATTACGTCCACAGTATAAAGTTTCACGGTTAAGTGTCAAGAATTGGGTCGAGCATAAACCGACTAAGAGGGTTTCGACACGTTTTTAGTGCTGTGCTCTTCAGAAACCGTAACACTTGTGGTGGAGATCTTATTAACACTTGTTTGCACTTCATTTTGTGTGGCGGATAATGTTTGGTTTATGGACAAAGAAGTAGTTTGGTTTCTGAGAATTCTTACTTCATTAATTTTGATTTCGTCAAAATTGTGCGTGACTTAATAGGTAATACGGGCTGGTGTCCGCAACTCCACATCAATGCGCGTATTTTGCTTACGAGTGGGAAAATCGATTATTCTATCCACCCCAGCTCCTCAAGGAAGGCCAGCAACGCCTTGATGTTACTGACCGTTTCACGTAGTAGGTACCTGGGTTACCGAAGTACTTTGCTCTGTACGTGGCGACCACCGGGCAGTTTAGAAGCACATGTGCCGCTGTCTCGTCGTCCTCCATGCAGGCCCTACATAGCGGACTGTCTGTTACTCCTATGACATTGTGCGTGAGTTTTATGGACAGTTTTTGTCTGAGAATATTTAATGTACAATAAGTACATGTTTGTATAATCAGCCTATAATGACCCCACTGCTGGGACACAGGCCTCCTCTCGGTGAAAGGGAGTAGGCAGTAATCAACCACGCGGGCTCAGTGCGGGTTGGTAGATGTCGCATGTCTTCGAATTTTTGGTTCTAGAACATCTTCCTCACGATGTATAAGAAGTATTTTTCCCACAGTCAAGGTATTGTGAGTGTTTTCCAATAGAGATTGATTTCGATGATCCATTATTTTATCGCTGTCCGATAAAATAATGGATTTCATGGTATTACTGTCTTATGTATAATAAGTTTCAGCTTACGATTATTTTATCAAAACAAGATGTTATATTTAAACTGTATCACTAACAATAGACTGTAGACCAATTGTAAGTTGTATCACTAAATAATTATTAATTCTCATATTTGAAGTAAAAACTCTTTACTGAAAAAGATTAACCTTACTACCACAAAACAGTGTTTATGAGTTGTTTAGGCTAAACACCTTTTAAACACGACATAATTCTATGGAATTTGACGTGTGTCTAAAGTCAGTGTTACGTCAAAGTCCATATAATTATGTCGTGTTTAAAAGGTGTGTAGCCTAAACAACTGATAAACAGTTTTGTGGTAGTAGGGTTAATCTCTACCAAGATGAAACAATTTTCAAAGGGAGCTTAACGGTATTGCGTAGGTAGGTACTGAAATTTTAGTTCTTCATTATCTAAAATACACTATTAATTAAAATTTGTTTCCAATTGAAACGGGATTACACTAATTTATCTCCATTTACGTCGTCATTATCGCGAATAGGATCTTAAAATCGGAGAATTACGTTGTCCTACGGTCGTAATTAGATAGAAATTGAGATCTTTTATGATCTAATCCAAGCGATTTATACTAGATAATCAAGGGTTCTTTTGAGTAAAGATGGGCATTAGGAGTACATTATTGCTTAAATATAGAGATAAACTACGGCTTTGACTATGGATATCTTTACTGAAATCTGCATGGTTTTTGCCACAGAGTACGGTGTTCCCTCGGTCAACACTTTCCATATAAACCAAGCGTGTCAGCGTTTACTCGCACAACGACACAAATGACGTACTCTGCGTTTGCGATATTTGCCAAACATGTAAACAAATATGAGTTATTGGAAAACTAACTTTAATACCTACACAATAAAGTTCAGTTTACGCTATAACTTCAAACAATTTTATAATTTTTTTAATAGTACTAGTCACTCTGAAATCCACTTAGTTTTCACTCGACTAAAGTTAATATTTGTTTTACTTGAAATAACATCAATTTGAAACATGTATTTGAATAGATGATAGGTATAGAAACTAAAGGCCGAACGGCCGGCGTGGCGATGTCGTGCTCTGTGGTCATTGCCTATGTGCCCACATGGGTATCAGTAAGATGCTACAGCTGCTTTAGGTGAAGGAAAAGGGCAGAAATAGGTAGTATTGTTGTAACCCGGAAAGCACGTTAAACCTTTGGTCCCGGCTGTCATTTGTAGATCTTTGACAGTCGTTACGGGCAGTCAGAAGCCCGAAAGTCTGACAACCAGTCTTACCAAGGGAAATCGTGTTACCTAGTAACTGGGTTGTGGAGGTCCGATAGGCAGCAGCTCGATGTAAAATACTGGTATTCAGTTGCGTACAATTAGATTGGAAGCCGACCCTAACGTAGTTGGGAAAAGGCTAAGCAGATGATGATGTTGTAAAAACTAGCAGAATAAAATATGAGACTTTTAATTTGAAAACATCAATCAAGTTCGAGTAGAGCAGTGGTGGCGCAGTGGTAACGGCCGCGACTTACGAGTTGTAGGTCGTAGGTTCGAACCCAGACAGGGGCTTTACTTTGTGTAAATTATTTCATTACTACTACTTTCAAAATGGTCAAAGAAAATATCGTGAGGAAACAGGCATGTTCTAGAACCAATAACTCGAAGACATGTGTCATCTACCAACTCGCACCGGGCCCGCGTGGTGGATTACGGCTCACTCCTGCTCTCTCCGAGAGGAGGCTTGTGTCCCAGCAGTGGGAACATTATAGGCTGATTATGCTATTCAAGTTCGAATCGATTCTTCATACCTATATCAAAAGAATCGTTCCATTGACATGCAAAGCCATACCTTCTCTTTATTTTAAAATATTAGTTTAATATTACACTGTATTCAAATTACGTACTTTGTGAGTGAAATATGTAGTCGCCTTTTGTTTCAAAATGAAAAGTTTGACTCAAAACTCTTTTAATATTCATGCTGAAAGTTCACTTTTGTGTAAACACGCGAAAAGTGTGTCGTGACGTTATTGTACTGTGTCAAAAAAAATCCCCTTTTAAGCTTTTTTGTTTGTTTTTGCTATCCAGTATCTTAAGCTTCATGAACTCGCGAAATTGCATAGTCACCGTTATCGTGTCGTATCAACAAGGTGAGAGTATTAAAATTGCGTCGACATGGCGTAAAGAATCAAGTTTTTCGAAAGTTCTGACTAGTGAAATACTTAAAACACCCTTGTGTAACACACTCAAATTTTGATTTTGAAGGAATTTCCTAATCCATTCCTTCATATGTTTGAAAAATTCGTCTGGATAACAATGTAAATGATGCAATGAATGTTGTAGAACTGTAAAAATTAAAGGCATTGCCGTTGCCACTGACCATTACGCAATTATTCCACTGATTATTGTAACGTTCGTTCCTTTCGGCAGTACCATTCACAGGAAAACAAGGATTGTACCTATAAACGATTTTGATATTTATTTATTTATATACACCGTGTCCTTCACGTTATCCATAAACTTTGTCAAACGCTTCTATAGCTATTACAAATTAAATTTAACAAAGGAAGTAGTACAAGGCTGCGTTACAAAGATATTTGTAATTTCATTTAATGAAATTCAATTGAGCTATGCAGTAAGAAAGGATCTTAACTTCAGCCCGCCAAAACTTATGAATGAAAATACGTCGTTACCAGTTCGTATAAAGAGGCATGCATATCGGGTGATTTACGTCAAGGTATTTAGTTTGTGTGTGTGTGTGTGTGACATGTGCATCCTTCCAACCCTCACCTACGGAGCGCAAACGTGGTCGTTAACGAAACGTCAAAAGTCCGCACTCGGGGTCTGCCAGCGAGCAATGGAACGAAGTATTCTTGGAGTCAAACTCACGGACCGCATTCGGAACAGTATACTTCGTTCCAAAACACAAATCGCAAACGTGGGCAACACAGCCGCCAAACTAAAGTGGAATTGGGCAGGCCACATCTGCCGCATGTCGCAACAGAATTGGGCAAAAGTAGCCACTGACTGGGTTCCGAATAACAGGAATCGGCGACGCGGTAGGCCCAGGAAGAGTTGGCGTGACGAATTAGACGCCTATCTAAAGGACTGGCCAGAATAGACAGCAATAGACAGGAGAATATGGAAAGACGGAAGGGAGGCCTTTGCCCAGCAGCCCACTGCAGGGCAAAGGCCTCCCTTCCTTGTCGTTTTATTATTATGAGCCTGTTATGTCCCAACATAACAGGCTCATAATAATAATAAAAAAATTAGTTTGTATGAAAATTAACAAAAAATAAAAAATTCATGAATGTGTCCATAATGAAAAATGTTTATTTCCATGGTCTGAACATCTGGTCGAAGTTTATTTAAATCGTCCGGAACACGGTGTATACTTTATTGTACACCACAAAGCATAGTGCATAGATCGAACACTATAAAATATAGAATGGGCGACCTTATCGCTTATTTAAATTGAGAATACGTCGAACCAGCCATTCTAAATAATACGAGAATTATTGACAATCTAATTTCAATAAAAATAATAATGTTTATTGCGCGTCCACGAACAAACGTTAAATCGTCAATACCGAGTTTTATTGATACAGTATCGGTTTTCTATAAATGCTGTTTATCTAGCTTTTACGTTCTCGCTTGCCCTTGTTTCATTTATTTATATAAGTTTGGGTAGTTCTGCTATGTCTTAATTATCTTCTGTTCTGCTATCCGAGGTTCGTAAAATATTAACTACCGATTCCGTTTTATTGTTCAGTTTATTCGCTGCAGTTGGCTGAAATGTCGATTTGTACGAATTTACTCGCCTGAAACGTGTGGACTTTTAAATAATATTATTTTTTCTACGCGACTCGCACGAAGTTAATTTATTTATGAATTTTATGCAATAAACTTAAGAATTTTAAGTACACATTGTTATCGTCTCACCTAAAAACGAATTAAATTCGTGCAAGTCGCCTATAGAAAAATAATATTATTAAAAGTTACGATTGGCACGTTTCAGGCGAGTAAATAAAGGGAATCGCGACTAATAAGCCGAAATGTCACTGTGTTCTTTTTATTGTGCCCGACTCTTTGGAAGAAAGGCGATTTGATTTTGTGCCAAAATTGGGTACTTAAATAGCTATTAGTTTTTATGTACTTATAAATTACTAGCCTTAGTAAATTAGCTAAAGTGTCTTAGCCCGATTATTTATTTCGGGTATACCAAGATTTTGCTCTCGTAGGAACGTATTTGAAATTGGTTTCAATATTCAGAATTAAATAATATGATGAAGAAAACCTAGAAGCTTCACTTCCAAAAACATTTCCTCTTCTTTAAAACTCACACCACACATAGTTGAAGAAAAATATTGTTCTACCTTATTAAATTCTCTACATTTTCATCGACACGAGAGCACAAACGTTTGTTCTGTGAAAGAGATGCCACGGAAATGTTCCTACAAAGCGCAGGAAGATGCCCTAGCCTTAATACAAGACCCTGGAATGAGAGACTTGGAAAAATGCAATAGGGAAGTGGTTAGACCGTGTATTTTTAGAAGAGAATAGTGAACGTTTCTTTTATAATTCTAGTTCTTGGTTTATACAAAGGTATTTTTATTTTAAACATGTTTTTCACCACCAATTCTTATATCTCATTGCGATGACTATAATATATTAGGTTAGTGATTAATAATAGTTCGCGGTATAATTCGCTTTGTTAGGACCTTCACACACGGGTAGATGTGCTTTTCTTTTGGTTTTTCATTAACATATCCTTCGATTTTATAAAATACCCATTTATTTTTATTAATCGTACAACAAACAGAACAAAGGAGCATCGATATCGCAGCTCACTTGGTCCGATGTTACTCGATACAAAAGGTGTTTATTTCCCTCTCAAAATAACAACCAGCAAACAATTAACGTCTGAATTATTGTTGTAAGTTGCAAATTGCTTGTTAGACATCGTTACTGACTTCTAACTATCGGAAACTTTACAAATTACCTTTCACAATGGTTGAATGATCAAACTGCGTTGTGATTTTGTTCCTTTATTGTTGAAAGAGTGGTCTTAGGGTGCGGTAAGAAGCAAATTGTTAGGTCACTGACAATAGCGCATCGCGGCAACAAAACAGCGAAGCGTTTGATGTTAGTTAAATCGAATGACCATAACATAACAAACATAAAACCAATATGACCACAAAAATAAAAGTAATTTTGCAGTTTTAATTAAATTGAAAAATAAATGCTCGGCTCACTGGAATATGTTTTAGGTATTTCTTTAAGCAGTTGATTGAATTCCCTTTATAATCATTACATAAAATATGACAACTCACACTCAATTTTTTTAAAGCTCTGTTTACCATCGTTTTGTCATGTTATCTACTACTTTATTTTTAACCGACTTCAAAAAAGCGGGAGGTTATCAATTCGGTTGAATGTTTTTTAATGAAATATTTTTTAATGTCTTTTCGTTATACAGTGTCTTACGTTTAGGCGGCGCCTTAAAGTTTTTATCAAAAATTGTTATTATTTTTACCCTTTTCAATCTTTAGCAAAAATAACCCTATTTGGAATTAGACTATCCAAAGGAATATTTCCGTATCTGCTGTGGATTTTCACAAATCTAACGCCATGACTGGCATTTTTATTCGTCGTTATTTTAGTATTACTATTTACCTCTCAGTTTGTTTCGACCTTTCTTCTCAGAGTAGTCAGATAGGAAACGCCGACCTCATCTAGTTTTTAAAAATATGATTGACGTGTAAAAGTTGTTACAAAAATAAAATCATTTATCATTTGTACGATCAGCTTCAGAGAAAAGGAACCCCCCAAGACTTTAAAGATTATCGCCCGAGCGCGCTCGAGCCCGCCGTCGCTCGTCGCTCGAGCGATGGCGGGCTCGAGCGCGCGCGCTCGGGCGCGTCACGTGGCTCTGGCCTCAAGCAGCTCCCTCCCCCGCTGCCGCGCGGCGCGGCGCATCCATCTCTGCCCGAGCTTCCACCGATCCCACTCAAATATTATTTGCAAGTTTTTAAATAATTATAATAATATGGTATTTTTTCGGCTTGTTGCCCGAACCGTATCCCAAGAATAACTTAACTTACAAAAAGACACTTTCCGTGCGATTGAGGATACGAACCCGCATCACCAGGCGCCAGCCGATCACATAGACCGCGCCTTATACCACTAGACTATTGAATCAGTTAGCCATCTTAACGAAAATTTGAATAGCTTTACTCCTTTTATCGAACAAGGTTGATAACGGTCTAATCTTCTAGATATTAAGGTTTAAATTTCAACTTCCACCACGTATTATAAATACTAACACCTTACCGTCTTGTTTTACAAAATGCAATTCGTAACTCCTCAATTTACTAAAAGATAAGGTTGAATTTTGCATAGATTTCTTGTTTGGTTGAATAGAATGTGCCTGATTCCGATTGTTGCACTACCTACCGTAATTTTACTTCAGAAACTTAACTAGCTGTATGAACTGCGAGTTAAGGTTGAATTTAGAATACTTCTTCGCCTTATTTACTAAACTGTGATTGAGGGTATAATTACTTTTCAAATCGTTTCGTTTTCGTGTCGATCCGCTTGTGCGTAATTATCTTCGTCGAAATATTATCCAATTTATTAAGTGTTTGAACAGTTGATTATATTAACCGATAGTATTGTTCGATTAATAACTTTTTGAAGGCTAGAATTAAATAAACTGACGACTGAGGGAAACTGACCAGTGATACGCGGACTCTAAAATTGTTGTTCTCTGGGAACAGGAACAAAGCATAAAGAACGAGATATGGCCATAACGGTAAGATTTACGTTATACACATATATGTATTTATTGTTGCAATCATGTTGCATTATTACTGACAAGTTGGATTTTTTTATGTATTCCTAATATTATTATTTTCGTTCCAGAGAAAAACAGTTCGTAGATGGATACAAAGGTATCATGCAACTGGTGATGTGAAATGTGATCGCCAAGGCCCTCGCTCAATAATTGTTTACACTAATGAATCGGGGCGACACCGTAATATTGTGGAAGTTCACTCAGTGACACCCTTCAAAACTACGCGTTCAAGTGTGACTTCAAGAAGTGATAGACAGTGACGGCCATCCTCTCCGTTATTAATAAGCAATTTACTCGGCAGATTTATTGTGTAACTGATCTGATAAAATTACATTGGAACGTATGAGCAAGTGTTAATAATTCCCAATATTTGTGGAATCATTAATTCGTAGTTAATCAAAAATAAACAACCTTTATTATTATCAATCCAGATGCTTTTGTTTACAAGTAGTCTTGTAATGTGTGATGCACCATCTGACCTCACATATTTTTATAATTTCTAATGTTGTGTTAAATAAGGGTTATCAGAAAATGTGACAAAAGAGAAAGATGTATATTGCTATACTTTTATAGTTTAGCATGTTGGTTCTTCCTCTGTAATTCACAGGCACAAATGACAACATTTAATTTTTTAATCTTTTTTTCCGATAAGATCATACAAAGTATAAAAAATTAATGTTTTCACAACTTTAAATGAATAAATGTTATTGTAGTTGTTTCTAGAAAAATCTATAAATGAACCGTTATCTAATGTTAAACATTCTAAACCTCACCCAGGGTATCTATTTTGTGTTTAGTTAATATTCTAAGTAAATAACCCCAATTTAACACACATAGAAAACTGTATATTCAACCGTGAAGTGGATTCCATGAAGTCTTAGAAATGTAATTAGAGAAATAAATGAATATTGTTTATGCAACATGCCTAGATTTTCTTACAAACCTCATACCTACTTCAACATTTGATTTCTTAAATAATAATTAACAAAAATCACATAATAACCTATAAAAGAAACAAAAAAAAACAAAAAAAGAACTTCTCGTCCGAGGATTTGAACTCGAGACCATCGAATTGTTAAGCCGCTGTCTTAACCACTAGACCAACACGCCATATACAATACGTTACAAAAAACTTAAATGGGTTTAATGTCATTCCCAAAAGGGGTTCCCTTACTTTGAAGCGAACTGTACACTGATAAACAAATGAAAAAAAATAGATACATGATAAGCTTAGCTTACTCTGAACCACAAACCACACGGCCGTACCTACTTTTATATTTCTACTAGTTTATTAATAACAAACAACAACAACACACAAACACACTCACAAACTTTCGTCTTTATAATATTAGTGTGATTTTCGACTAACTCATTTTCAGACACTGACTATTTCAAGCACTAATATTTCAGTCGTTGTTTTCGGAGCCCTTAGGTAGGTCTGAAAAGGTGAAATACCTAAGTTCCCACACGTAACACTCACAAATCTTATGAACTGAGAGGAATTTTGGCAATAATTCTCTTTTATTCTAGACTTTTTCATTTGCGTGCAATAGAGCTTTCGAATAAGTATGTTAAAAAAGTAAACGTTACATCAGAGGGACGATTCACGTAATTTTAAGAACGTTCACAGTCTGATCTCAGTCTCAATCTGTCAAAAATACCTTTAATTTCCCTACATTTTTGACAAGTTTTTGACATTTTGTTTGTCGCCGAGATGAGACTGCGACTAGATTTTGAACGTTTTATACAGGGTGATTGGTAGATGGGTGCAAAGCTTTAAGGAGAATATAGTACAGACAATTTAGAACCATTTAAGCCATGGTTGTCTTAGACGAAGTCTTACCAATTTATTTTACCTTACTTTTATGTTTTTTTTGTCTAATGACACAGAGGCCTTAAACATGTTTTGCTAGATTGCTTACACATTACTTTAATTAAATAAAATAAAAATTAATTCATTTATCTTTCAGTATGGCCATAAATAAGCAGTTTACTCAAAGTTTTGGGAATTTTATAAAACAAAAAAAAAATTGGTAAAAAAAATTGGTAAGACTTTGTCTAAGACAACCATGGCTCAAATGGTTCTAAATTGTCTGTAATATCTTTGCCTTAAAGCTTTGCACCCATCTTCCAATCACCCTGTATAACGAAAATTGGCGTTTTTTTTTTTCATTTGACAGCAAGGTCGTCATGGGATGTTTTGATTGGGAAAGAGTAGTGAAATGGAAGATCAATACTAGTTAGAAACTATGGAATATTGCGATTTGATAGTGATTTATTTTGTAATTTTTCACTACATGCATCTCTTTAGAGGTAACGGTTTATTTTACACGGAGTTGAGCAAAGCATTAATCATTACTATACCTGCGTCTGCATTGTTGCCATCGCGGGCAAAACCTGGTTGAGGCTGGTATAGGAGCGTGGTGATTGGCACAAGAAAAGAGTGACCTATGCCCAGCAGTGGGTAAAGTCGGGTTGTGGATGATGATGATGTTTCAGATAAACTTATAGGTAGTACATACTCACTAAGGTCTATTCAAATGTATGTTTCCAACAGTTGTTATTTCAATTTAAACAAATTTCAACTTTATTTTAGTGTAATTAAGTTGATTTCAGAGTGACTAGCACTATTTAAAAAGTTATAAAAATGTTTGAAGTAGTAGCGTAAACTGAACTTTATTGTGTGGGTATTAAAGTTATTTTTCCAAATACTCATATTGGTCTCTCCTACCCTTTTGCTGTGCCCTACAGGGTCCTGATGAATGATTTAAATTATATAGTTACCACCTAAGTACACATTATGGTAAAGCAATAAAGATATTGAGTATTGTTTACATGTTTGGCAAATGAATCGCGAACGGTGATTACATAAACATGTCAGATTTTGATCGCACAACATTCTCAAAATATAGGTCCATAAACTACTGCCACGACGTCGTATCTGATGAAAATAATGAAAGAAAAATATACGGAACACAAATGCTTGAAATCCTTCTACATTACCATACTGTATTTTTCTTGCCAGTTCATTCACAACTACTTTGCATACATTTACTTATATTCCGTCGCTTAATACCTGCTTTATACCGACAAACGTGTCGGAACTATACAGGGTGACTTTAGGATAAAATCAGAAACTGATAAATCGGTGAATGCGGTCGATTAAAGAGGAAATTAAAATTACTTTTTTAATTTTCTAAATTACTGCTCTTGGATTTTTCGGAAATTGAATGCGATATACATAAAAAAAAAACAACGAATAATAATGTTAGGAACTCAGACTGAAAGCATTTGTTTCAATTAAACCATCAGAGTCGGTCAGTTGCCCATTCCAAAACGTAGATCTCTATGGAAAAGAACGAACACGAAACTCCAAGGACACTCTTTTAAATCAAGATGTTATGTACAAAATCTTGGGTATATTATTTTTGGTGCTTCTATATATATGTGAGAAAAAATAATGAAGAAACAATTTCGAAATATAAGAATAAAAATAAACCACATGACCAGTCTCAACCGATGGCACTCTTTTCCGAACACGACGCGTGGATCAGCACCATCGAGCTCAACTAATTTGCAGGGAACCGAATGATATATTAACTTGTTCTCGCGAAAAAAACATGAAACAAATTAAAGAAAAAAAATATGATTGACGTGTAAAAGTGTTTGTACAAACCTACTTACAGAAAATAAATCATTTAAAGGAAATTACATTTTCTTTGAATGGATTTCAGATTTTGTTCTGAAGTTTCACCTTAGAACTCACCGGTATATATAGACTCAGAAAAATAATCAGCCGTCCTATAGATTTGGGTCGAGTAGGTATTGAAGTTTTGTATGGTTGACGATTACGATGTTGGTTCCATAGAGAAAGTTGTTCAGCTGCATGGTCTGGTACCCACACCCTCAAAATGTGACCACATCTTTTTGATACACGCTGTATAAACAAAAGTTCTTGTAATGCCAAGGTAAACCATTTAAAGGCTCAAAGGGAAATAAGATTTATTGAGCACTAACGTGAACAATTCTTGCTTTATTTTATTGCCCAACTCTTTATCGTCACTAGGGTTAATTTTGAGCTATGTAAATTGCTTGAGCTAAAAGAGTAATAGTGTGTTACGCAATTGGGGTGCAGCTCTGCTCAGTAGATTTACTGAACTCCATGTATTGCGAGACCGTTGAGCATACTGTGCAGGGTAGACGGTGTGTTTCTTCTTTTTTTACTTTTTAATTACTAACATCACACTAATATTATAAAAGCGAAAGTTTGTGAGTGTGTGTGCGTGTGTGTTTATATGTTTGTTACTTCTTCACGCTCAAACGGCTGGACCAATTTTAATCAAATTTTGTATGGAGGTAGCTAACATCTTGGATTAACATATAGGCTACTTTTTATCCCGATATTTTCACGGGATCGACATTTACGCGGGTGAAACCGCGGGGCGCAGCTAGTTAGTTATAAGCAAAATTCTTGTTACTACCTTGCCTTGCCTATGGACTTTTTTGTCTGAAATAAATTATTTTAATTTCATTTAATTATTTATGGTCAAACTCGTAAATCCATTAGTTCATTAATAATTAATTCTGCACTCATTACGTCCATTTAAACATTTTATAGCTTTGTATATTTATAGCAATGCATTTAATGTTCCCGTAACACATTATTAAAGTACATCGTAAAGGTGTTATGACGTCGTTATAGCTCGTTTATAGCTATAGCTTTATAGCTTTTGCTGGATAGAGGACCTTATCAATAACTATTAACCGTAGCAGTCTAATCAAGGTCAATTTCTTGCACTTTGTCATTGGATAAAGCTTTTTATGTAATTCGATTGCAAAGAACCTGATGGCTTATCAGAAGGAAAGTAGTGATATATGGAGCACAAGGTTCCATATATCCCTACCGGTAGAGATAATTGGAAAAAATCTCCAAGTATGCCTACCAGTGGAGATATGTCAGTAGGGATATAAGGAACAGGGCGTGAGTGCCACCTTTCCATCTGCCTAGCCTCTTCCCAACTATATATATTAAGATCACTTTCTAGTCTAACCAGATGCAGCTGAATACCAATATTTTACATGGAGCGACTGCCTATCTGACTTCCACAACCCAGCTAAACCACAAGCTAAACTATGACCCTATGCGAGACAAAACCCCAGCATTGATGTTCAGCGACAACCGGCGTTAACGTGATGACGAGCTCGAATTTTAGTAAGAACCTAGTCCAGCAGCACCGAAATAAACACTTAAATAAAACCCGTTAACATTCACAAACATAATCAACATATTGTATTTTTTTTACTAACCTACGTTGTCCTACTCCTGGGCAAAGGACTCCGTCCACTCCTTCCATCCTGCACACCTTGCACACCTTATTAGGTAATGATACGGTGTACTTTATATCTATATATTGTAACATATGTTTATACGTCTATCTGTATTAACCAAATAAATAATTTTATTTGATTTGATCATTTGCGAGCCTGGGCGTCCACTTTCCAGTTTTAATAGAACCTATCCAGCTCGTCCCGCCATCTGCTACGTGGTCTGCCGCGACCCCGCCTCACTATCTCAGGACACCAGTTCTGCGCTATTTGGGCCCACAGGTTGTCCGACTTGTGGCACACATGTCCTGTTCAGTCCCGTTTAAGTTGGGCAGCCTTTTGAGACACGTTAGTTATCTTTGTTTTGGAGCGCAGTATTGTGTTTCGAACACGAACGACTTCGTATTACATCATAATATTTTGAGCCGACCCCGGTAGTCTTGTTTCACGCATAAATGCACTCTTCACGGAAATTCTTATCCCAGGTAGAGTCGGGTAAAGTCGTAGAGATGGAACGGATGCACGTGACGCGCCTTTGCCGCTCTACCTAACTCTTGTAAAATGAAACGCTCTGGGAATTGAAAATTTTATGTTGTTTAACGAATGTAGAATGGGAGAGATTTGTTTAAATATAATATTAAAAGAGATACAAGGTAATTTGATTTTTCTTATAGCTTTAAAAATTAAAGTATTTTGAAAGTTAAAGATTGAATATATTATACCCCGCCTGAAGACTTCGTAAAATGATAAAGAGTTTACGCCAAGAATATTCAAATCTCAAAATATTTATTGCTTCCACGTGTGAGCTTGGAGGTCAGAAAAAAAGGCCAGATTTGTGGAAAGAAAATTGTTGGATTTTGCACCACGATAATGCGCCTTCGCACAAGGCCATCATTGTGAACGGATTTTTGATCAAAAACTCAACAAATACCATCGAGCAACCACCTTATTCACCAATTAATATAGCTTCAGCCGACTTCTTTCTTTTTCCTAAAGTCAAATTACCAATTCGTGGCACCCGTTTTCATTCGGGAGAAGGCATAAAAGAGAATTCGCAGCGGGAACTAAACTCAATTCCGGAAAAAGCGTTTAAAAAATGTTTTGATGATTGGATTATTTGTTGGCGTGTATCGTTTCTGAAGGAGCATACTTTGAAGACGAAATGAATAACTAACATTTTGTGTATTAATCTTTTCCCGGTACAAGTTACATGGAGCGACTGCCTATCTTACCTCCACAACCCAGATATTGGGTAATATGATACCCCTTTTGGTAAGACAGAAAAAAAAATGAAAAAAAAGGTAAAAAAAATAAATCTATAGATATAATGAACATCGTTTTCAAAAGAATCAACAACAAATTTTCTTTCTAGTTCCATGTTTCAATTTCTTTTACGAAAACCAAGAAACCCATTTAACTCGGTTTTTGTAGAACACATAAGGAAAACTTGTAATGTAAAAGACTGTAGTTAATTAGCCTTAAATTTAAATAATTCAGAGAGGAAAATTTCGAGTTAAGGTGTGTACGCATTTGGACATTTATTTGTAACTAGTTTCTGCCCGCGCTATTAGAACGTTTTCGCTTAGCGTTCTTTCGGACTATTTTTGTTTTGCTCGGCTCCTAAGGGTCTTAGAGTCCTAGCATTCGTCAAGAACTGGGCTATCAAATGCAATAAGAATTTTTCAAAAGCGACTGGTAGTTCTGGAGATAACCCCCTACATACAAACAAACAAACAAATTTTACCTCTTTATAATATTACAAGCGGCCCGCCCCAACTTCGCATGGGTGCAATTTTTTTTTTTCGAATTTCCAAAATTTTCTTTCATTCAAACCTTGTCCTGGCAATACCGAACACAACAAAAAAGAATTATTTAATTTGGTGCTGCCATTCGGAAGTTATGCGTGTACAGATATTTCGGCGACTTTGTTTTATACTATGTACTCGTAAGGATTAAGTAAATAAATATAGAAGAATCGATAGTATAGACATAGACCTGCATGGGTGTGTGGTAATTCTCCGGAATATTGAACAAGCCGTTCGATTTTACACAATTTAATTCGCAAGAACGGTCTCTGTCAAAAAACGCTGAAGTGTAAGCTTACCTTTACGACTCCTTTGGCAATAAAAAAAAAAAAAAAAATTATTTGTGATGTTTCATTTTACCCAAAGGGGTTTCTATTTAATGAATTAACGAGGCTCAAGTAAAAAGTGGTTAGTTAGTGGGTCTTGTTACTGGAAAAAAACAATTTGCCTCTGGCACGTAATAATCAGATCAAAGAGCAATGAGTAGGTACAGACCTAACAAAGAATCAAACCCATCGGAAGATATGAATAATTAAAAATGTGAAAAACAATTAGAAAATAAAATAAACGTACGTAGATGGTTAAAAAAGCGATTAATATGAACAAGGTTTCCTCCAATACTTACTTTTTATATCTTAGGTGCATAGTCGCATTAGGTTAGACTGGAAGCTGACCCCAACATATTTGGAAAAAGGCTAGGCAGATGATGATGATGACTTACTGTTTACTTAAGCAGCTTTTTGCATTCATAATATTTCCTTCAACTCAGTCTATCGTAGTCCACTGCTGGACGTAGGCCTCTCCCATGATGCGCCACAACACCTTGTCCTCCGCCTTCCACATCCAGTCTGTCCCAGTCACCTTTGTGAGGTCGTCGGTCCATCTAACTGGGGGCGTCCTACACTAAGCTTGCCGATACGCAGTCTCCACTCCAGGACTCATCTGCTCCACCGGCCATCGGTCCTTCGACAAACCACTCCCAAAATATTTCCTTCAATCATTTTATTAAGAAAATGTGTTAGAAAGTGGGTTGACCTCATCACAGTGTAGGTCACAAAGGACATTCGAACTAAAATGCAGAGAAAAGAGGGCAGTCACACTTTGGTATTGCGAGAAAACCTGTACAGTACAACATTGGTGCATGCTCTTTTAAAACTATACAGATAACACGATACATTCCACTTCCAACTTTATACCTCAGGTGTCAAGGTTGATATTGCTACACCGTTGCTAGTTTTGTTGCACTTATGACTCGACACATAACACCAGTTTTCTAGACGCAGTTGCCTTGTTTAGTTGTATTTGCAGGACTGCGAATATTTGACGTTATAAGAGAAACGTAATACGGTTCGGCATTTATACCGTAAGTAAAAAAAAAAAGTTACATTTTCATTTAAATACATTTTACTTTTTATTCATGAATAAATCACTAATATTATAAAGGCGAAAGTTTGTGAGTGTGTTTGTATGTTTGTTAGGTATTTCTTCACGCACAGATGGCTGAACGGATTTGGATGGGCACACAGATAGTTTATAACTAGGATTAACCCATTGGATACTTTTTATCCCGATATTCCCACGGAATCGACACTTATGCGGGTGAAGCCGCGGGGCGCAGCTAGTAACAAATATTTCTTCTCTGAAGCCCAGAGAAAAAAGAGTCTGAAAAAAGGAAAAAGAAATTGTAGTTCTTTATTTTAAAAGTGTTAAAGTACCTTAAATTACAGCCAAACAAAGATACAAAACACAAAAACTTCCCATTAACCCAATTACAGAAGAGAAAAGTTTATTCCAACCAGCACTTTATAATATGACCACTTAATCGTTCCTGGAGCACGACTCGGTTGCAAGTGACAAATAGCCTATTTACATTCCCCCGTTTCCGATAGTAGAACTCATAGCAGTTCTATTGATCTTGAGCGTATTGCAATATTGAATGCCAATCGTAAAGTCCAAAGCAGAACATGACAATTTTCTCCAATTAATTCTCACTTTATCCTCACTTTAATTAAGGTAGAATAAAAATGTGCATTGTGTACGAAATTGACTTTTGATGCAAATTACGTCGTGTTAATAATACCTTTTTATTTAACTTTTAGTATTTTTAATGTCTTTATTAAACCGCAAATTTAAATGGAGCAGCATTGTGTGGAGGTCGTATGAAACATTAAACTTTCCGTTGTTACTTTTGCGTCAAAATAAAATGCAGAGAGAAGTGAAATTCTATGCGTTCCGAGATGAAAATGTGATGGTGTTATGTAAATTATCCTAGCTTTTTTGAGATAATCTTAGCTTTCATGTTTAGGAAGTATTCTTCATAATTTTCCACTTATTTACTCGAGAATAAAACTTTCACTGAGTGAACATAATGTTCATTCCCGATCATTCATTGGATAGCTTGGTAGCTGAATGCAAATCCTTAAGGGGGTGATAATTGACACCATTTAGAGCATTTTGAGCCATATACCTATGTCTTAGACGAAGTATGTTTTTTTTTTAATTACAACCTATTAGTCAACCAATACCAACTTTACCTGGCAATAAAATAAAAAACAAACATACTTCGTCTAAGACATGTTGTATGGCTCAAAATGCTGTAAATGGTGTCAACTATCACTCCCTTACAGCTTTGCACTCAGCTTCCAAACAGCCTGTATAATTATCCTATCTTACGACTTTATAATATTACACGTTTGGTAGGCTCTTAAATCCTTACCTATCCTTCGGGCACGTCTTCCCTACCATTACCGCGCCCCCCGGTCTATTCCTTGATATGCAATGGTCGCTGTAGCACCATGAACATGAGGCTACAGGAGCTAGTGCGAATCTTGGGGTTCATTCGATTAATCGAGTCTGGTTTAACCACGCTGGGATCGGCGCAATTAATTCATTCATTAATTCATATCTTACGACTTTATAATATTACACGTTTAAATATAACCATGGCAATAGCTGTTTCAGATTCCCGACAGAAAGTAAGTAAAAAAAAAGAAAAATTGGCGGGCTGTAAAAAAAAATATTCTCAAACTGGGCAAAATAAGGAACCTATGATGTAGATCTACGAGTAGAGGAACAAACTTCATACAATTTACCTTCCATTGAAAAATTTAAATTAATGGTGGCTGAGTACTGTTTCAAGTTTAAAAGAAAATGTATTTATACAGAAAACCATTTTCAGAGGCATTGTGAGTCGTGCTAGAGTTTCTTAATTATTGTTTTAGTTCACGAAGTTTCTCATTAGTGGGGCCAAGAGGCTTTAAACGCAAAACTTTATTCATAACCGTGTATTTTTGTGTTATGGTTTTATTTTTATGTTACTTACATACAAAATATATATTTCAAACTACAAACGCTCGATACTTTGTTGACAAAATATAACACTAAGCCTGTAAACCTATATGGTACATAACATACATATTCAGCCTATAATATACCCACTGCTGGGACACAGGCCTCCTCTCGGTGAGAGGGAGTGGGCCGTAATCCACCACGCGGGCCCAGTGCGGGTTGGCAGATGTCACATGTCTTCGAGGACATGCCGGTTTCCTCACGATGTTTTCCTTCACCGTTTTGAGAGCAGTGATGGTGATGGAATTATTTACACAAAGTAAAGCGCCTGTCTGGATTCGAACCTACGACCTACAACTCGTAAGTCGCGGCCGATTCCACCTGGCCACAACTGCTCTACATTGTAAATAGTTAATAATGCCTTCATTGGGTTATTAGCGCATTGGATTGTAGATTTCGACATACTAGGCGAAGTATTTTTCCGTATTTTCGTAAATGAAGTGCAAAATGTTAACATAACATATCATCACGCGTTGTTTTCTCGAAGGGTCAAGCAGAGGTGTACTTTTAGTAGACCCACGTTTTAGCTGTTCAGATTAAGTCTCATGTAATAGGAACGAGCCTATTGCCATCAACCAAGCAAACCTCTAAACTCCGGGCTGGTACTGAAAAATTCCGAATCGAACAAAAAAAAAATTCTTGATACTTTGTTTTTGTATTTATATATATTTAAGTAACTATCAATGATCAAGATTTGGTCTCTTACCAGTTGTTACTTCGGTTACATTTTTTTTTTTGTGAAATGGTTTGCAGCGCACTTTTCTATGCAACAGAAGATTATTTTTTTCTGATAACCGAAGAACAATTTCCAGGCTAGGGATCTAGAAGCGGTCTAGAATCATGTTCTGAATTCACGGTTACAGTTTGCGCGTCAATGCCCATGCTACCCAGTATGTGTATAAGTCTTTCGTCTCTTATCTTTTCTAAAAGATAATAATAATAAAGTGGAAGCACTAATGTAACTTAATAATTAATTAAAGCTCTCTAGTGAGTCCTTTTTGCTTTTCTTACATTAACGGCTAAGTTAACTATAATGTTGTGAAAGTAATATTTAATTCAGTTTCACAGTTCGTAAATCTGCATTAGAAATCCTAGAGGCTTTTAATGTTAAACCAGGTCGAAATGTACTGTTATTAAGTGTTTGGCCAGACTGGCAGCGCGGGCGCGGGGCGGGCGCGGGTGCGGGAACGTGCGCGATCCGCCTGTCCACAGTCGAACGCAGCTGCATGTTGTCGTATCCAGTGTTTGTCAAAATATTATTTGGATGAAGAAGATTTATTTTTATTAGAAAAAAGCTCGAACTAGTTTGAGAACCCCGGTGGGCCGCCAACGCACCCACTGCGGCCACTTGTACGAACGAGCTATGGCGTGAGATGCCCGCACGCTCCCCGCGCTGAGCAGCCCGCGCCGCTCACCGCGCCCGCGTGCCCACTATGGACATTCAAATGAAGTTCTTATGTTTGAGTACGCCGCGCCGTGTCCCCCCCGCACCTGCGCTGCCAGTCTGACCAAGCACTTAGCCGTTGTAAACATAATTATAACCGTTTATTTGGTCTTAGACAATATTTTCCTCCTTGTCATGAGTTTTTTTTTTTTTTCATAGGGCTTTGTAAGGGTGAATCTTGTCATTACCTACACAATCCGTCTTGTCTTTTCCAAACTTTGTTGGCGTCGGTTTCCAGTCTAACTGAATGCAGCTGAATACCAGTATTTTACATGGATCGACTGCGTATCTGACCTTGGTTACACGATACGCCTTGGTAAGATTGGTTTTCAGAGTTTTGGGTCTACAAATCTAAGTCGAAGGTCTACGAATGACAGCTGAGACAAACGGCTTCATTTGCTTTCCGAGGCACAGAGGGGTCTCGATATGAAATGAATGGTCACCCATCCACGAACGGACCGCGGCAAGCGTAGCTTAACCTTTGATCGATCCGTGCGGCTGTTATTATTTAAACACGAGCCCCTGTCTTGTTTTGTTTCCTCTTTTGTTATTACCTACTGGATAGCCAATATTCCCAATGGTTGGCACAGTTTCTTTAGTATGGTGTCCTACACTATGGCTATAACGTTGGAACATTTGTCAGCTGATAAGATGTTGGCAGACGTCCTAACCAAACTTTTACCTTGCGTAAGACATGAATTACTAACAAGTGCGTTAGGATTGTGTGTAGGAAAGTAAAGATAGGTTTTTTTTTATGAATCGTATCGTACAGTCAACAGCAAAAGTAGATGATGAAAATCAGAAATTCAATACTAATGAACGGAGTTCGCGTCATATATGGCAGCTGTACTAGCAGTAAATGTTTGGTATAATTTACAATCACATGTTTTTGAATCACTTCGACGACACACAGTTCTGACGCGAACTCCGTTCATTAGTATTGAATTTTCGATTTTCATCATCTAGTTTTGCTGTTGACTGTACATGAGTTGAGGGGGTGTGTTGAAGGTATATCTCCTCCATGTACTAACACTGGCTTGATAAAAAAAAAAAAAAAAAAAAAACAACATTACCTACACTCACGATCGTAAAGGCCACAACAAGTACGCTCAGTAATCTTGATCCATGATAAAAAGTAACATCCAAGCACTTATGTATCTGACAATAGTACGATAAGTAGCAAAAACGGACCAGACGACATTAATCGTAGTCCCAGTTATGCAATCTAAACCTTATAGACTCTGCTCGAAGATTTATTACAGTCCGTGTGTTAGGTTGTTTTTGTGCAACTGTTGGTACTGAAATTAATTGCCTATGCATGACTGTGGGTTTCTCTGGATGATCAAGATTTCTTGAGAGGGCAGTCTGGGTATTTTGGGTTAGAAAACGTGTCTTTGTTCAATGTCAGGGGGTTTCTAAACAATTCTCGGACTATATTGAATCGCTCCGTTTCTGAATATCATATTCTCAAAACATAGGTTGTTAGTTAAATTGTTTCTCCATACTAATATTATAAATTCGAAAGTAACTCTGTCTGTCTGTCTGTATGTTACCTTTCACGCCTAAACCGCTGAACTTATTTAGATGAAATTTGGTATAGAGATAGTTTGAGTTCCGGGAAAGGACATAAGGTACTTTTTATCCCGATATTCCCACGGGATCGAGACTTATGCGGGTGAAACCGCGGGACGCAGCTAGTAGAATATAATATATTTTACTTTTTACTAGCGACTTTCAGAAGTTCTGTGCAAACCAGGTTTCTATCGATTTATATTTGGTACTTCTACACGTTAAATCAGTAATAAATTCTTCTCCTCAAGAAAATGACGCAAGCAATATCTTAATATTCGCAAAAAAAAAAAAAAAAACAAGAAAATTCCATAAATCACGCCTGTATTTTTGGAAAGGTTGGTCAGAGGTGCACCTATATTACACTCACATTTCGCCAGTTAAGTTTAAGTCCCAAGTAATAACAGGCGAGCTCGTTGTCAACAACCAAGTACAAATCCAGACAAGAAAATTGACCCCACAAAAACATTATGCGTTCAATAAAATCACACTTCACTTCAATCCAATTAAACAAATAAACATCAGGCTCAATTCTTCCTCTTCCTGATACCAGAAAACTCTTAACAACCACACTCAAACTTTACACCGTCGTCGTTCCAAGATAATTCACCCCCATATTTTTCGTAAATAACAATAGCTATTCCCGCATCTCTTTGCGCAGGACTATAATATAAATCATTGACGACATACAGAGGACAGCCAAGTTACCCGCGTTTTATTCCCGTCCTGACCCACTTTCGAGGTACTATAATAAAAGTGCATTCTCTCTAGGTTTCTTTCGAGTGACAGGGATGCAATTATATGGGCCTTCACTTGTCATAGGTACTTGTTTATTCTTGCTTTTATTTGAATACTAGCAGACCCGGCGAACTTCGTAGAATAGAATAGAATACTCTTTATTATGTACACCATATAAATAACATAATTCAGAATCAAATAATGTGACAAACTTTAATAGACACGTGGCGCCATCTATTATTATAATAACGTTCTTGATGTCTTCCTCAGGAACAGCACTTTTTTTCGAGATGAAAGGTACCCTATGTCCATTTTTTTATTATTTTGTATACCTGACAACGTATATGCAAAATTTCAGGATAACCGGTTCAGTGGTTTAGGCGTGAAAAGGTAACAAACAAACTTACTTTCGCATTTATAATAATACTAGCTGCGCCCCGCGGTTTCACCCGCATAAGTGTCGATCCCGTAGGAATATCGGGATAAAAACTATCCTATGTCCTTTCCCGGGGCTCAAGCTATCTCTATACTAAATTTCATCTAAATCGGTTCAGTGGTTTAGGCGTGAAAAGGTAACATACAGACAGACAGACATACAGACAGAGTTACTTTCGAACTTATAATATGTATTAGTATGGATAATATTATATTATAAAGTTAGGATTAGGATTTGTTGAGAGTTTATTGAGCAGTTTCCTGTTGAGCTTGTAGTCGTGCTCAACAATGATAATAATCCGGGAGTTATTTTAGAAGTCCTGAACATTAATTGAAATTGAAACATCGATTCCAATCTCTTACTTTATCGTCGATTCTGACTTGACAGATTAAAAGACGTCAGATGTTAAATAATTGAATTGTATAAACTGGAAAACTTCTAACAAAAATAACAATTATTGCAAAATCCACTTTAAATTCTTCTCGCAACTCGTTTACTTCATTTCGCTTTGAATAATAAAATTATACTTTATAATTAAAACTAAACAGAAACTAAACAACATTTCAGCTAATGGTATTACTTTTCATTAAAACTGAAAGTTCTCGAGAACTATTTTTAATTTTTTTTCAAGTTTTATCTCTAGCGAAAGAACGTTGAGTTTCATTTATTCAGCCATTTTAACTATTCATCGAGGTAATGAGACGTTTTAACTTCAGTTTGTCTTTGTGCTGAAAAGTTTCGAGTTTGAGTGCAATGTGGGTTTCTTCAAAATAACTTAAAATGAGATATAGCCACAATGCCACATAAGCGTAATGAATCAAAGCTTGATGAAGATATAAGGAGAGTCAGGGAATATTATTATAATATAGTTTACGCGATTTTAGCACCCACGGAAGAATATTTTTTATTTCTTGTCGAAAACTTTATGGCTATTTTCTTGGGCTTACTTTCTTGACTTACTGTATTGCCACGCTTTAAATATATAACGTTACTAAAACAATGCCCTACATATAAAACCCCGTCTGGGAAAAGAAACTCCTATACAAATGGGCCATAAATATATAGGATATAAATGACGCTTTTAGTAGAAATATTTTGTATGTTTTAGGCCCCATGACCCCGGCAAATAAG
The DNA here is from genome assembly GCA_945859645.1 of Amphipoea oculea. Lineage (NCBI taxonomy): Eukaryota > Metazoa > Arthropoda > Insecta > Lepidoptera > Noctuidae > Amphipoea > Amphipoea oculea. The sequence continues at coordinate 14,346,025 of OX243876.1, forward strand.
CATTCATCTCCATATACAGTGCAAAATACATGTATTTTATATTTGCATACAATATGTTGTCATTTTCAGCGTGATTTACATAATTTTTAACAAGGTTTTTCATAAAAAATACAAACTAATCTGATCATCTTAACACCATGTATCTAGCTTCTGACGTTTCATGAGTGCCCATGTAGGTTTATTACACTAATATTATAAAAGCGAAAGTTTGTGAGGGTGTGTGTGCGTATATATCTGTTACTTCTTCACGCTCAAACGGCTGGACCAATTTCGATAAAATTTTGTATGGAGGTAGCTGACACCCTGGATTAATATATAGGCTACTTTTTATCCCGATATTCCCAGGGGATTGACACTTACGCGGGTTAAACTGCGGGGCGCAGCTATTATGAAATAAAATCATTTGAGAATCTCTGAAAGAAAGTATAATAATAAACAAAGGCATTTTATTAAATAGCACAATAATAATATGTAATAAATTCTGGCTTAGTATCCATTTAATCAAGCTCAAAAAGCTGCTTTACTCGTTACGTACTAAGCCAATATAACTTTCATTATGTATTATAGAGATTAGAGTAAAATAAATTGAACAGTTTAAGCATCAAAGAAACAAAATAATACTCGTAAATAATAATCATTTAAAACGGTTCTATGAAAGATTATACTATAAACCATAGTGAAAAGCAGATTAGATACTAGATCTGATTATTCCGCGAAAACTCCTTTGTTGTTTCCATTTTAAAGAGGGAGTTGTACTTCAAACAGTTTACCTATGAAATCTGTCAGTCAGTCTCCCCTTTTACCGTTCAACGTTCATGATTATGTGCGTTTGTACGTTTGAGATAATCTTTCAAGCCGAAATCTATTAAACTTCACTGTGCTCGTGCTTTGACTTAGACAATATTCCCGTCTCTATCTTCCACTTGTAATTTGACAGTTGTGCAACAGTGACAGGAATAACGCTTAACCTACATACGTGCTAATTTTGTATCGTTTATAGATCTCGGCCTCAGACGCCTGTGTTTTACCCGATATATTCGGAAAGGAACATTGTGCACTTTATAGCACTCATTGGTCGGCTATGTTGTATAGAATAAGACGAAATTTCAACCTCCCCCCATTCACCCTCTTAGGGGTGGAATTAAGAAAATCCCGTTCTTACTAGATACCTACTCTTCACAAAGAACACACTCTCCAAATTTAATTTCTCTAGGACCAGCGGTTTAGGCCGTGCGTTGATATGTCAGTCAGTCAGGACTTTGAATTTTATGTAACATATAGATAATCCGTATATTACTCCTATTGTCCACCTTCATACATCTTGTCATAGAAGCGCCGCTTGTGGATACTACTCGCATGATCTTTTTGAAAGACCAAAAAGACAACTTCTAGAGCGACCCCATTCAGAGTTTCCTCTGAAATATGCCTTTTGAATTCCTCGTCCTCTATCATTATTTCTCATAATACTGATCATACTCGTAATACGTAGATTCACGAGAAAATCATACTAGGTAATTTGAAATTGAATTGTTTTGTTTATTGAAATAATTGATTTATATAAATATTTATAAAATAGGGCCTTAAACTAGAGGTAGGTAAGAAATAATTGGATTCTACCTGAACTAGGAGTAAACCTGTATCTCAGGTATCTCCCTCAAGTGCTTATACATAAGTGTTATATAAATTTCCTACAAATAGTAAATTATTTATTTACTCTAATTATGTTTATGTTCAAATTAAGATAGTATGCTACTTTTTGCAACATCCTAAGACTTTTTTTGCAACCATATTCTATTATGATTTTTGCAATGTTACATTTTGAATAAGGTCGCGTTTACTTTGTCATACAGAACAGTTTTCCGTGTCAACAAAACGTTAAGATTGCATGTTTACTTAGAATATAAATTGTAAAATCTAAAATTTATTTTACAGATTATAACTAGTAAAAGACAAAATAAGTATAATTATAATAACATAAAGTAAACAATGCTTATAGATATACATTGGCGGTCTTACGCGACGTCATTATAATCTATAGAATTGATGTATCTTGTCTCAGTAATTTTCTTTGCGCAAATTCTTGATCGCATGTTTTGTAGTTGCTCGGCCTGTTGCACAATGTGACGGTTCTGCGTGTAATCGATGCAATGTATCGGTAATGGTTCTGTATTACTAAATAAACTCTCATATAACGTAAAAAGAATAAATAAACCAGTAAAAAGTATAGGAAGTAACTATTTAGTAATCTGTGGTATAGGCATAGAAGATCTATTGACCCAAGTTTAAACCATAGAGCTATATTTGAATTACGAACTTTATTCTTACAATTTTAAAGTTCCAAATTCATTTGAACCCGAATCTGAGTTGTTAATTTTGTATTAAAAACTTTACAAAAGTCGAAATAAGGTTGCGAACCTTATTTCGACTTATATAACTACGTAAGTATTGTAAGTACGTATAGTTATATTCCCAGATCCCTTATGAAGTACTTATAGAAGCTGGCTGAAAGTTTAAGCTTGAATCAAAGTTAGAACATATTTTGTACTCGTTTAGATAAAAAAAGTATAAAAACAGAGGCACAGATAAAAAAAAAACTGCCTATAAACGTGATGAACCTCTCAATAAGTCCTTAACAAGGTGACCTCTAAAAACAAGAACAAATTACCGAGCTGGCATTATCCAGTTCCGATTCCTCTGACGTCATCGGACGAACTTTTTATTTACGTCAAGTTAATGGGACGACTTAGTTTGCGAGAAGCTGGAGCTTAACGTGCTCTTTGCGGCACGACGGAGATTTAGTCGAAAAGGTCTCTGACTCGACTGCTAGCCTGCTAGTTCGTTAATCGATACGCCCGCCAGTCTGAATTAGGATTTAGTTCCGAAGCTGTAATTAGAATATTGTCTTACGTTGGTGCTAAATATGAATGGGGATGGAGCCACTTTGAGCGGTTTTGTTTTGAATTACTTTGGTTTACCTTAAGTTACCTTGGACACAGACGGTTAAACCTTTCAACTTTAGTTCTAGCCTAAATCTTTGAGTCAGTATTTGTATTTCGAACTTTATTTCGATTTAGGCAAAGTTCTAAATACTAAAATGACAACTTAGCACCGAATTAAGCTGTCATTTTTGTATAAAGAAATAATATTTAGGTTCTTAATTTAATAACTGGCTCGGTGGTTTTAACCTTGGTCTGAAGAAAAATCTTGTTTTGTAATAAGGGGGTCTGTGTACAAGGGTGTAAGCCCGGGTTAAAAGTATACATTATCTTTCTCAATCTACCTCTTTCCCAAAAACGTACTTGAGTTCATTTGGTTTATATGTACGTATGTATGTATCTATGTATATGTTCTTGTATTTTATAGTCATTTCCTAGCTAGTTATCCTGTATGTTGCACCTGCCATGTTTTATCTCTGCATCACCCAAAGGTTGACTGGTAGAAAATGCCACAGGCATTAAGTCCGCCTTTGTACAGTATTTTTATTACTTGTGCATAAAATTTTAATAAATAAATAAATATTTGAGCCCCGAACATTTACTACAGATATATTTATATTTTGGAAAAATTATTACAAAATGCGTGATAAATGCTATGAGCTCATTATTATAATTTAAAGGGCAGGATTAAAATATACTAAAAAGTTATAGGTTTGAAAATGGGCCTAACCTGTGCTGCTACCGTAATAAAATGAGGAATTATGCAAACATCCGAGAATAATCATTTAAAACAGTAATTAGGACAAACTCCGTTGACCTTTTAAAACAGCGTACTATCTTACGAATGAGGAGAGCTAACCGACGATCTTTAAGGGAATCAACTTGGAGTAACCCCGTGAACTTTGTTAATTATCTCGCTTCGTCCGCTTCCAACGGACGTTAAACTTCCATGTAATATACTGTAGACGTTTACGTGACGGTTTAGTTCGAGCGCACACTGAAGACACGGCACGATACCGGCACCGGCACGGCACCGTACGAGAACCGCCCGGCAAAAGTCCGTCGAAGGAAACTTCACAAAATTCTCAACTCCCGCCGCTCCCTGAATGCCAATGAGCACTTGATTTCTATCGGTGGTTTAGTTAAAACTTAGATAGCGGCTGAATTTCTAATCCACAATTAAATGCGGTTTAATTTAAAGTGCCTAGAGTCTCTTTAGCTTTCTGGGCGTTTCGGTCTGAAGCTTAAGTTCAGGTTTAAGCCTGCTAGCATGATGTGTGTCTACTAAGTTCTCCAAGTCTTTCCCATCTCCTAAACGACTTGATTTTTATTCACAGCAAAAGTCGGAAAGAAGTCGCAACAGTAGAAATAAAACGGAATATCGGAATTCTGTTTCGCTATTTCGAATGTAAAACTAGAAATAGCTTGCTGCTTGCATCGCAGAAATATTGTGAAAAAATGCTTTGAATGAAACTGTCTGTCGCAGTGACGGATGAAAGCATGCAGAATGCGCGAGTGTGCGCTCAGCGTTAGTGTAAAACTATGCGCAGTTTGTTATTTGTAGTCTTGCTAAATGGGGGTAGTATCAAATCTTTGTGGGAGTTTACGAGCTATCCTGATTTTAGTCCCAGCACTATTCATTGTACCCCTGGGATCTAGGCAAATGCGTCTTATGATCGTAACTTATGGTCTATATTTATATAAAAATACATAGTTATTGAGGTCAGAGATAAAGTGGGTCTTGCATAAAAGCAAAATATTTACTTAGTTTCTAGAAGAGGCTGTTATTATTACAGCTATCATTTTCAGTGTTATAACAAAGATTATGATCATACGCACACTTAGTTAATCTGATGAGGATACAATGTGAAACCCATTTACAAACGCAGTCGTAGATATTATCAAAACTTACACAAAATGAGCCAGAATTTAGTTTAAAAATTACACTTCAACACAACACTAAGCACAAACAAAATTAGATTTAGGCGCAGAATGCCCACTTCTCAAAATGGCAACTGGTATTTAATGGATTAATTCTCAAAAAGGCAAATTCTATAAATGACTAATTCTCAAAAAAAATTCACGTCGTCGTGAATTCGAATTAGCCTTATTCGAGTAATTAAAATTTTAATTCTTACAATGGAAATTTCAAACTGAATCTTCAGAACTTGATATACAAAAGGAATGTATTTCTATTTTCCTGTTCGTACGGATGTAAAAGAACTTTTAAAATATTCATTGGTATGAGCTTTAAAGGGCGGCATGACAAAGACTGCTGTGTTTTGTACTGCTTGGCCACAGTAAATTGGTCTTGTTCTTATAATTACGCCTACAAAAGAGCATTTTGACTTGTTTTATTAACAGGGAAAATGTAATGTAATTAAGACTGAGATAATTTTAGATTTTGTCCTTAAGGGGGATGCGCTAGGTAGTTGGCGAAATTTTTTTTTTTTACGTTTTTTTATGTACTATGTATATTATGTGAACTTAGAGGGTTGTTAATGATTTAAATCATTATAATTCTGTATATACATACTTGTCACGCTAGCGAATCATATTTGAATCAACATTTATCCTTTTTTTTACTCTATTTTACACTGACTTGCAAATTGCTAAACATTCTAATGTTTAATTATTTTTCGTAAGATACAAAAATACAAATACTGAAGTTTTTGCAGATATGCCTTTGTGTAAATAGTTTCAGTTTAAATAAACAGTAAGAAATAAGAGTAAAATAAAAAAGAATTAACGAGTCGGCAAGATCTGCTGCTTATCATCCTTTGGTACGTCGTAAAAGTAGAGCGAGGGATAAGGGTGGCTGCGTCTTGAGATATATCAGGGTGACCACAGCAAGGCATTTTATACTTGCTCTGGGTCAAATTTTATAAGTCAAGACCATTGTACAGACAGTCTTGAACTGTCAAAACTTCTGTCAGTTTGTCAAAAAAAGATTGTACTTCTACATACTTGTAGTTACGTCAAGAAGTAGGTGGATGGTTCTTTGTTTTGCTGGCTTGGCTTGTCACGTCACGTGCGCTAACTCAGGCAAGCTAGCATACTAATACAGGGTCAAATTAGATGAGCTCCTGAAACTCTATAGACCTTATGGGTATCGATATCTAAACACGATAAAATAAGAATAAAAAAGATTTGATAATTATTTGTTTGGGGTCGACGACCGATACTACTGTAGTTACTTGAAGTATGAGTTGAGAAAATAAGTTTATTTTTAACCGACTTTAAAAAAGGAGGTTCTGTATTCGACCCGTATGTATGTATGTATGTATGTATGTATGTATGTATGTTTGTATGTCCGCGATTATCTCAAAAACTACTGAACCGATTTTGATAATTCTTTCATGAGTGTGATCTACATACTTTCAGGAAGGTTTTAGTATATAATACATTAGGTAATTATTCTTATGTACGAAGTTATATGCATAAATGTACTGCATCTCCAGCATTTTTAAGTGAATTTTGATGATTCTTCGAGTCGTGTCTTCAATGCAATAGTGTTAATTGAATTTGTGTGGGGTAGGTACAACTAAAAAGTGAAAAATAAAAACTTTTTTACAAAAAAAAAACAACCGACATCAAAAAAAAACACTACAAAGTGAAAAATAAACTTTAATTTCGGAAGTCGGTGTCAAAAAACGAAAATGCTGAAGCAACGACACCGACTTCCGAAATTAAAGTTTATTTTTCACTTTGTAGTGTTTTTTTGAAGTCGGTTGTTTTTTTTGTAAAAAAGTTTTTTGTTTTGTCGTGTTACCCATCACGCGTCTTTGTAGTTTTTTTAACTACTTACACTACTAGCTTTTGTTCATCCCAAAAATTAAATTCATCTTTATTTTTTGTTCTATTATATTAAGTTATCGATAGTCATCACGTCTGCGAAGTTTTACTAGCTAATTTAATTTGACCCTGTATATTAAAATTAATATGAGAAAGAAAAATTGGACCGGCTTTTGTATCCATAGCTCAAACTTGTTATACAAGTACAGATTTTTAAAATGAAACGTGTCAAAAAAAAGACTCGCCTTTAGCAGTCTAGAGGCTAACTAAATATGATACGTGTAACTGATAACACTGTTATTATTTTACTAATATATTGGAATATAAACCTAAGTAATAAACGAAAAATAAATGTCATTATCGCAATCTTATCTAGATAAATTGAATATTTTCTGTCGCTCGCATCAAAATGATATGAGCCTGAATAGGTATATATTATTTGTCTGGATATGTCAAGGCTAACATTAATGCTCACACTCGTTGATTTACCGAGTCTAGATTTTCAAATGATGTATTACCTAAAATTTAACGTATTTTGAGACTAATAAGAAATGATTTATGTGTTACTTAACACTGAAAACTTGAAAGTACTTTTGAAGAAATGAATAGAAAAAAAAACAAAAGAAAGAAAAATCGAAGTATTTGTCGCAAAAACACAGTTAATAAATTCGAGTCATCATCTGCCTAGCCTTTTCCCAACTATGTTGGGATCGGCTTCCAGTCGAACCGGATGCAGCTGAATACCAGTATTTTACATGGAGCGACTGTCTAACTGACCTCCACAACCCAGTTATTGGGTAATAAGATACCCCTTGTTAAGACTGGTTGTAAGACTTAACTTTGTAGATAATTAACTCTAGTAATAAGAAAAATATAAAAATACCTATAATATTTTGAAAAAATCATTTTAAGTACCTAGACTTGCCTTTTATATGGGACTTAAACATTACTGGAAATACTATAAGTATTATTTTTGTTATTTAAAAAAGTTTCTACAACAATCAAAATATCATGGATGCAGGTTTCAATGAAGTAATTGAGAGAAATACTAGCAGCCTGCAGTTCTCAGTAATCAGCTTTAAAACAGGTCTGAGTGTAAATAGTTTGTATACAAGTTAATTCCTCACAAACGGGACGAAGGTAGGTTGCAAAAATAATAATATGTCGAACAATTTCAATAAATTGAAATTCGAGGTGCTTCTGAAAAATATTTCTCTATTTTTGTATCGGGGCTGGGAGTTAAAACTTTTTAAATCCATTTGACTAACTAACCGTTACAAGTTTTTTTTTTTAAATGGAAAACGTGTTTTGATATTGTTGGATTAACTGTGTGTAGCCGCTTTTCAGTTTTAGTAACAAAAAAACAAATACACTTTTAGTCTGTTTTGGGATTGGAATGAATGAATAACAATAAAAAAAATGTCAATTAAAATAATAATACAATTTCTTTTGATTTTTAGAAGGTAATATTTTACGTTTACCATACTAACAATAAAACAGCAACGTTAGTTCGTTTCGTTCGAGACGTTATTGTATGCTTAACACGTTGGCGGAGAACAAACAGCATGTATGCCGTTCTTTATGATAGTATGGAAAATCGGTCGTCGTGTGACGTACTGATTTTATGCAAGTAAAAACTCAGACGACGACAGGCGTACTGTCGTATGACTTTTAGCTACCTAGACGGCTGGAGACGTTACTGTCCCCCAACGTGTTAAGCTATTTTCGTACCAACCAGGGACTCTTCAAACTCAAACTCAAAGCATTTATTTCAATTAAACCATTACAGGCACTTTTGAATTGTCAAAATTAAGTAGTCGGTCAGTTAGTCAGAAAGTTGAAGCTAGTTGCCCATTCCAAAGCGTAGATCTCTATGGAGAAGAACGGGCAAGAAACTCCATGGACACTCTTTTTAAATCAAGATATTACAAAATCCTGGGTACATTATTTTTGTTGCTTCTATATGTGAGAACAATGTAAAAAAACACACAAATGAAGAAACAATACAAGAAATAAGATTAAAAATAAGCCTTGGCAGTTAAGAGATGACCAGTCTCAACCAACGGCGTCCGTTCACGAACATGACGCATGGATCAGCACCATCCAGCTCAACCATTTTGTAGGGAACCGAATGATCCAACACACGCGCCACCATCAGTGAGAAATTTACTCTAGCAAAGTTACACGACCGATTCAAAAATAGAACCTCGAGTTTCAAACCTAAGTGAACGGCTAGACTAATATTACGTCATCACTTTCTGTCACAGACAGACGCAGACGTTACGTATTCAGTTTAAAAATAACAGCTACGGTAACAGAAACACATTACGAATATCTTTTGGTATTCAGATGACGTTGACAGGGGTTTGTTTTTTGAAATGTATGTATTGACTAGCTGTGCCCCGTGGTTTCACCCGCATAAGTGTCGATCCCGTGGAAATATCGGGATAAAATGTAGCCTTTATGTTAATCCAGGTTGTCAGCTACCTCCATACAAAATTTTATCAAAATTGGTCTAGCCGTTTGAGCGTGAAGAAGTAACAAACATATAAACACTCACACACAAACTTTCGCCTTTATAATATTAGTGTGATTTATCTTGGACATTATCTACTGACATCGGTGAAGGAAAATATCTTGAAGAAATCAGGTTAATGTAAGTCTGAAATCGCCAACACGCCTTGAGCAAGCGTGGTGGTCAATGTTCGTGCCTTCTTTGTATGAGAAGAGGCTTTTGCCTTGCAGTGGGACAATAATAGACTAGTATTAATATTATTTGAAATAAAAAATGGTGAAGTTAGTTTCGATTTTCACCTCACAGCTATAACAGGTACCTTTCAAACAAAAAGAAACAAAATCAAAATCGGTTCATCCGTTCGGGAGCTACGATGCCACAGACAGACACACACACACACACACACAGACACGTCAAACATATAACACCCCGTCGTTTTTGCGTCGGGGGTTAAAAATAACAGGTCTTGTTTTATTTTGTATTATTAAGATCAAACAACGGAGCATCGTTTAAGCTATCGTGACCTTTTTCGAGTAATAAATCGTGATTCTAAGTGACAACGCCAATTTTTGATACATCGCGATTCGCGACCCTAGTTTCAGTTCGAGGGATGGCTGATCATATATTTTTGTTCGACGACTTATCGATAAATAATATTATGTTTGGATAGGTTTTTTGTGATTTTTGTGGTGTTAGGATTATTCAGGATCATTATTCAATCCTAACTTCACTAACATCCATAAAGTATCTTGAAAACTAGAATAATATCGTGTTTCAACCGTTATAGGTTTCTTCTTTATCTATACAGGGTGAAATTGAATTCATGGACATCCTTTTAAGGGGTCATTGTAATCATCATTATGAACAACTTTTACTATGCGACCAAACCTGAAATTGCGGAAAAAAAAATGAGCTGTTCCCTACATTTTGACGAGTCATGTGAACATAAATGCAAGGAACAGCAGATTTATTTTTTCCCGATTTTAGATTTAGTCCTATAGTAAAAGTAGTTCATAATGTCCTATAGTAAAAAGTAGTTCAATTACCCCATAAAAGGATTCCCATGAGTTTAATTTCACCCTATATACTCGTACTAATAATAAAACTGAAGAGTTTGTTTGTTTTAACGCGCTAATATCTGAAACTACCAGCCGGATTTGAAAAAATATGTTTGCATTTGATACCCAATTCTTGAGGAAGGCTATATAGTACTTAACATCATGCTAGGACCTGTAGGAGCCGAGCAAAAACGTCGGAAAGTAATAGCGCGGGCAGGCGATGCGATGCGATGCGCCGAGGGGTCAGGGAACAAGAAAGTTCACGCGGGCGAAATCGCGTTTGGAAGTTACAAATAATTACGAAGACTCTCGTTTTGGAATGTTTTTTGCACTCGTTGACAAACATAAAAACAGATTCATTTCATATCTAAATAAATTTACTACTCGGGTCATATCAAAATACCATGCGGACGCAGCGGAGTAATTGCGTTACACACTATCAGTAGCAATGGGTTTCATTTTGACAGTTCAACAATATTCATTGCGTTATTTACGTTGTTCAGCAGACACATTTTCGAACATATGAAGCAATGGATTAGCAATGATTCAGATTGAGATGAATAGTGTGTTACGCAATAACCCCCTAACTAATAAACGTATTATATCAGATGAATATATAGTTACACACCGACTTCTCTCTTTCAGTCGTCAGTAAGTTGACTTTCGAAAGAAGAAGACAAGGCGGTGCGTAACTATACAGAGGCTATACAACGTTTATTAGTTCTTACTAATAAACGTAGTATAGCATCTGTAACCCCCTTTGGTTAGGGTGCAGGAGTTGCTTAAAGCTAAGCCCGAAATAATATTGTAACTGCTAAGAAATAGTTTATTCTGCATCTAGATGTACTCGACGACCAAGTTTCCCATCAGTTTTTATCGCTTTTTACCGACTTATGAATAAATTTCGTATTTTACTGAGACACATAACTTTATCTCGTAAATTTGATAGTCAGATCTCATCTTTTCAGGGCACAATAGTAACGACCGTAAGTAGTCTGTTTCATACGAGTATTAATATTGTCTGAGTTTTAAGTATTATTAAAAACTTCAAGTATGTTTAAGCATGTAGTAATTTTTTTTTTTTTAAGAATTGATTAGGTAATTAAATAATTATGACATGACCCATAGTTTGCAAGCGTTATGCAAAGCGCCATTTTAGCGCTCCCAGAACTTGTCAATTAATTTGCCTAGACTTTTGCCAACTATGTGGGTGTCGGCTTCCAGTATAACTGGATGCAGCTGAATACCTGTATTTTACATGGAGCGCCTACCTAGTTAACCTCCACATCCCAGTTGGACTGATTCTCAGACTTTCGGTCTTCTGACTACCCGTAACGACTGTCAAAGATACAAGAATGACAGCCGAGACCAACTGCTTAACGGAATTTCCGAGGCACGGAGGGGTCTTGGTATATAAAGATAGTTATCCATCCAAGAACTAACCGCGGCAATCGTAGCTTAACCTGATCGTTTGACCCATGCGGCTGTTATTGCTTAGCCACAAGCTTCCTTCAAGAACGCGTAAGACCACTAAAATGCCACTAAGTAAGAGGTCGCACGTCTGCTTTTAGTATCGGAATATGAGGCCATCCAGTAATTTGGGTGAATTACTGATGATATGGGACAGCGCTTCATGCTAAAACAAAGTGCGTATGAATACGAATCGTCTACTTAACATCGTTTCACACATTCCACGTATATGTATAGACATCTTGTAAAAGCTATAATATAGGTACGATTGCAGACGTGAGATGTTCCAAAGCGCCACATAGCGAGGAATCATAAACTTTAAGATTTACCAGTATCTGGTATGTATACTTCGTTCCTCGCGCTGCTGTGATTATGTTACGTATAAATTTGCATTTACGTATTTTATTTGTCTCGTTTCACAGACGTATTTCTAGCTTTTATTCTCGATGCGGGAATCGTCGTGTTATATTACATTCTAGTTCGCTTGTAACGGATAGCTTTCCTTTTAATACAACGCTATGACGTAATTCTCAATCTGCTTCGTCTCAACCGCAACTTTGTACGTTTAACCCCGTTTTGACTCAGTGGGTGGAGAAAAGGGGGTGAGGGGGAACTTAAGAACGCATTAAAATGTGTCTAATACATCCAGCAACATTGAAGTTACTACGTCATCTGATATGACTGTAATAAATTTGAAAATCAGTAGGTAGGTACCTATCGTTAAAAGTTGTAACTAGCTGAAATCCTTTAAAATTTTATAGATTTAACTATAAAAGTGTTTTATATTTCAACGTGTTATTTTAAGAGTTACCAACATTGTAAAAGCTTTTCAAAAATGTCACTGGAACCATAAAGTTGAACTGGAAATACTAGACAATAAAACACCACTTAAAATCAACGCGTCGTCAATCGTCAGTTCCACTGTTACTGAGTGAAATGCATAAAACATGTTCTAGATTCACAAAGCTATTGAGGTTCCAAAATAGTTCCGTTGCTAATAAAAACCGTCACGGTAACAATGACGTTTGGTATGAACGGAACGGCGTATTTTCCAATTTTGAGCATAAATCCCGACGGTCGCGGCGTATTCATCTGTCACTCGAACAACGTAGGGTTAACGTTCGTATTTTTGAAATGCTGAATTTGGAATACTGAGCGGAATGAATCTCTCCTGTAACTAAAAATATCTGTGATTGGTAGAAATAAAAATTGTGAATCATCTTCAGTTTGAGAGAGACATTTATCTCTGTAGATTATAGACGTAGGTAGTTCTGAAACGACAGAAGTGAATAAGTATGCTTACATTAGAAACATAACATTTTTTTTTTTGTTAACATTTCTTAAATAACTCATATTATCTGTCGAAAGAGACTGGATCCTGCGACACAGGGTATCCTAGTGCGGGATCCAGTGTCATACGGTACCTAAATATTGTAACACTTGTTTATAAATTAATAATAGTAGATTGTACAACTAAGGCATAAAAGAAGCTATTTTACCCCGAGACGTTTATTAAGTCGAGGGGTAAAATGGCTCGTTTATATACACTCTGCTTTTCACTTCGATTGCGAGAAAATGAAACAGGCATAAAGTATACATTACATAATTAATCAAAAATGTTGCATCCATAGCTAATTCCCGCCACCACAGATAATACCGCCACGAAACTTTTTAAAAGTTTTTTTTTTTTTAATTTTCAACATTTGTCATTCGACTTGGGTTTGGGTACTTCATACTGCCAAAAAATGAAAACGTTTCTTTGCCTTTTTAAATAATAAATGACAACTATTTTACCTGATTTTATTAAATTAACGATAGAAAACACGGAAGTGGTATAATTTAAAGAAAATTAAATAAATCACGACTTTAATCTGCGAAGTTTTATTGTGCGTGTGGCTGTTGGGCCTGATTACCTTAGTCTCAGAAAAAAATTTTACTTTATGCACTAGAACATAAAAAGCGATTTTATGTCGCCTAAGCACAACATAAAGACGGACTTATAGAGCATGAGAAGTGAATAACTTATTATTATTCAGTTCATTCACGGCGTTCTTATGGTTTAGTGTCGAGTCTTGTAAATAAAGTCTTACGACGATACAGATTTCTTTTTTCCCATCACCTCATGAGCACCTTTCTCAATACTGATACATGTGATTACTGAGTCATTTGAACCCGATTACATATAATTTGAAATCACACTAATATTATAAAGGCGAAAGTTTGTGTGTTTGTATGTTTGTTACTTCTTCACGCAAAAACCACTAAATGGATTTGAATAAAATTTGGCACACTGATAATTTATAACCAGGATTAACACATAGGATACTTTTTATTCCGATATTCCCGCGGGATCGAGACTTTTGCGGGAGAAACCGCGGGGCGCAGCTAGTAACTAATACTTATGAGGGACTTTGGCTCCTCGACTTTCTTCGTTTTATTTAAAGAAAAAACGTCGAATGAATGATGATTTTTGAGTTAATTTAATCATCGTCATCCATACTATTATTCCAATTTATGTGAGGTTAGCACAGCATGTCTCCTTTTTCTAATTATCTCTATTAGCCGCCATCGCGGTAATCACACTTTTCTTCTAATCAAATCAACTTTAATCGTAGACGATAACCTCAAAGCCTAGCCTAGCAAGCTTTTACCCGTTTAGAATTCATCGCACAAATTACACAAACCAGGATTTGTTACCAGCTTTAAGTACCTACTAGACCTTTTTTTTATGGATGGGATATCATCAAATGCTCTGGGTGGAGCGGAAGGGAGTGTTAGACTCTTACTGACTAAAACCCATCCGTGTTCCTTCCTTAGCCCTTTATGTTCCGGGGTAGCGGTAACCCTTTCGGACAATCCCGCACCCCCGGCAGGACCTACTAGACCTGAGCTGAAGATCAAAGCAATTAACTCACATCACTCTCCCGCTAACCCTAGAAAAAGTCACGAGCAGATAGTGACTGTGTCACAGTCCCAGTAAGCTGCTTACCGAGACCGACACAATAGTGACGGGACACGGGACACGGGACGCGCAATAACACAAGGACCTTTGTTTGCAAGTCCGGCGCACCGCACGTTTGAAATTTGCGCAATTAAACCCTTTTGAGGACGCGATCGCGGAATCTGACGTTAGCATGGAATGAATGTGAGAATCACTTTAATTTCGTGTCTAGTACAGTCAGCTTCAGAGAAAAGGGACCCCCTTTAGTAATGACATCAAGAAGTCTTGGGGTGGTTCCTTTTCTCTGACGCTGTCTGTACGAGTTGAATGTTTGGTGAATGCGATATAGTAGTGTTTGAGTTGAGGTTTTTTTGTTCCATGTTAGGATAGCGTTTTTTGTGATGTCCTCCGTTCTGTAGCTTATAGGTTATACGCCAGCACATCAAGCTACTTGAAGCTATAAAATTTTCCCAATCAAGTTTGAACCATAAACTTTAGCGATAAAGTTGAAAATCTATTAAAGAAATTTGACAGATAGTAGTAGCTTGATGTGCTGGCATCTGTACAATGCTTTTTTTCTTGACTAGTTAAAAACTGAAACACTAGCTTTAATTAAGAAGATTGTAAGATTGGGCTTAATAATATAAAAGTCGAATGTAAGAGAATCCATAAATTTTCTCCATATTTTACGGTACTAAGTACGAGTTTATTAAAAGGTGAATTTCTCATTTTTGACAATTTAGCCCATTTGAGAACGTAACCGCGGAATCTGACTGATTGTCCGGAATTAATGTGAGAATCACATTAATTCCATGTTTTGTGCGAGTTGAATGTTTTGTGCACGCGATATAGCAGTGTTCGGGTTAAAATATTTTTTGTTCCGTGTTAGGATATAGTTTTTCGTGATGTTTCTGTTTTATAGGTTACAGGAACATTGCATTTCTGCTAGTCAGCACTTAGTTAGAACTAGTAGAAACTAAAATACTAGCTTAAATTAAGAAAATCTGAGGCTGGAAAGATCGTAAGATTGGACTTAAAAATAGTATGTAGTTGGATTTAGGAGGGATCCAGGATTTTTCTCCATATTTTTAAGATACTAAGCCAAACTTATTAAAACCTAACAAAGATGAATAAATTTATCACAGGATCACACTTATTAAATTATACGAGGCTAAGTAAAAGCACCCGCACGGGTCGATCGATCAGGTTAAGCTACGCTTGCCGCGGTTGGTCCGTGGATAGGTGACCATCTTTACACACCAAGACCCCTCCGTGCCTCGGAAAGCACGTTAAGCCTTTGGTCCCGGCTGTCATTCATAGATCTTTGACAGTCGTTACGGGTAGTCAGAAGCCCGAAAGTCTGACAACCAGTCTTATCAAGGGTTATCGTAATACCCAATAACCGGGTTGTGGAGGTCAGATAGGCAGTCGCTCCATGTAAAATGCTGGTATTCAGCTGTATTCGGTTATACTGGAAGCCGACCCCAACATATTTGGATAAAGGCTAGGCAGATGATGATGAGAAAACTTCCGTATTTATACCAGAAAGCTTACGTAACTGGATTAAGTTGGTAATTTATATCTTTTTTCGTGAAAGCTCTATTGCAGAGTTTCATGGTCATGCTCCATGCTTCCATTAAAAGTTTCTAATTCCAACCTCATTTACGCTGTATATTTTAGTTAGCCCCTCATGCGACCTCATTTCTTAAACATCAGTGGCGGTACTATTCTGTACCCACAATTAATTTCGGTCCTCACTCAAGTGACAAGTGAGTGAAAGATAAAGGTTGCTCTTTTGTTTTTGAAATGTTATTTTGTTACTATTTAATGGCTTACGTTCCGTTCCAGTTCGTGTCTTGAAGTAATATCAAATTAAAACTCATAGCATTTATTTAGGTACCTTTTGAATGCCAAGAAGTGTGTCCATTGCGAAGCGTAGTTGGTTCATATGGAGAAGAATGGGCAAGAAACTCCATGGTTATTCTTTTAAATCAAAATTTTGGTTAGAAAGAAAAGAAAGAAAGGAAAGAAAGAAAAGAAAGAAAGAAAAGAAAGACAAGAACGAAAAGAAAGAAAATAAAGACAAGAAAGAAAAGGAAGAAAAGAAAGAAAAGAAAGAAAATATTTGGCAAACATGACGCAATAAAAGAACACAAACATAAAAAAAATACAAGTTGGGGGAAATCATGCGTCACATCCACGCAAACCGGCTATCGCTCAGCATGATGCTAAGACTCTTGCGAGACAGAGCCCCAGCGCTGGTTTCCAGCGACAGCCGGCGTTGGTTGCTTCATTCATACTGCAATCACACTAATATTATAAAGGCAAAAGTATGTGAGTGTGTGTTTATATGTTTGTTACTTCTTCACGCACAAACGGCTCAACGAATTTGGATGAAATTTTGCACACATATGTTTTATAACCAGGATTAACATATAGGATACTTTTTATCCCGATTTTCCAACGGGATCGACACTTATGCGGGTGAAACCACGGGGCGCAGCTAGTTATAGGTGTGTGTTTAGAAAATAGCACTAGTTTGCAGGCTTATATTTCGAAAATTGAAATGTATTAACGTATGTTTTTACTGTCGTTTCTCCTCATCATCTGCCTAGCCTTTTCCCAACTATGTAGGGGTCGGCTTCCAGTCAAATGCAGCTGAGTACCAGAATTTTACATGGAGCAACTGCCTCTCTGACCTCCACAATCCAGTTACTGGGTAATACGGAACCCCTTGGTAAGACTGGTTGTCAGACTTTCGGGCTTCTGACGACCCGTAACGACTGTCAAAGATCCGCGAATAACAGCCAGGACCAACGGCTTAACGTGCTTTCCGAGGCACGGAGGGGTCTTGGTATGTAAAGATGGTCACCCATCCACGGACCAACCGCGGCAAGCGTAGCTTAACCTGGTCAATCTACCTGTGCGGCTGTTATTACTTAGCCACAAGCCCCTCACTGTCCTTTCTTATGTAATCAATTATTATAAATAAGAAACAAGCAAGTCATGTTTTAGCTTGGTGTAAAATCGGCAACACGTAATTATTAAGGGAGTTGTTAGTTGTTTCTACTTCACATACCTACCTATGTAAACGACAAAAGCCCCTTTCCCTACAGGTACTAGCTCGTATTATTCACTTCTAACTAAGAATTCTTGGCTAAAATTTATGAATAATTAAATCACATACCTATGTATACAGGGTGTTTGGTAGAAGGACCGACATGATTTTCTTAAAACCAAATCAAATTCATTTATTCTTTGTCACAGGTGAAATATCAGTTCTTATGATTATTATAAAGGATCGTTGTAACATACTTATAAGGTGTACAATATTTGATGCTGGTCCCATATTTATTTAACATTAAAACCATTGTTTTCTTAATAGTCGTCTCTGCTTACTCACCATTTTCACTGTAGAATGGTAGTAGTAGAATGATAACTTGACTAAAGGCGACAATTAGTCGTATTTTTTTACATGACAAAATAATTAAAATGTCAAAATTATTCAATGTTAATATTAATAATTATAATTCTAAATTAATTCTTCATTTCAGTATTCGTTAATACTCGTAGTATAATAACATTTATCAACCAAAAACAATTTCATTTTTTTTCTTAAATTGTATAAAATTTAATTCTCTTAGGGATAGGAAGTGTCATATTATACTAGTTTTCACCCATAAAACATGTCCTAAGTGTCACGATAGGTAATTAAGATAATAATATGTTACTTTTTTAATCACCCGAAATATCGTCACAATATTTTTGTTTGTGGTTGTAATAGAGCGTCATAATTTTTGGTGTAATCTTCAATGTACATTTACGTACAATCGGTTCTAGAAAATTACGTGAGTGCTTCCAAAGTCCTAAAATTCTGTTAAGGAACGAAAAATTTCAATTTAAAAATCCATAAGAAAAATGAAAATTAAAAACTCCTATTTGAGTCTTTGGTCAACTGGACCCACTCGAACTGGAACCGCGGGTCCAGTCGACCAAGTCAAATTTTGAATTGGTCGACCGGACCCGCTGTCAAATTTCATCATTAGTACGATTAAGGAGTAAAGCCGAATCTTTTAGTTTTATTTCTATGACTTAAAATATACATAATATTATTCAATTAGGTACACTTAATTTTTATGTGCTAGCAAATGACATCCCCAATCCCTCAAAAAATTGTGTCGGTCCTTCTACGAAACACCTTGTATAAACTCAAGCCCTGTACCCATGCCGGTGGGTAGAAATTACAGCAAATCACCTGCTACGATCTTTACGTAATCCTTTCGCTTCGTTTGCATACATATATCTGAAGGCCAATTCTCGTAATTTAAAACGTTCCAAATCTAGTCGCAGTCTCATCTCGGCGACAATCAATGTCAAAAACTTGTCAAAATGTAGGGAAATTAGAGGTATTTTTGACAAATTAAGACTGAGATCAGACTGTGTACGTTCTTAAAATTACGAGAATTCCCCCTCTGATTATACGCGCACGTAGGTTGCATGTACAGACGCCAGCACATCAAGCTACCCGAAACTGTCAAATTTTCCCAATCAACTTTGAACCTTATGCTTTAGAGGTAAAGTTGAAAATCTATTAAAGAAATTTGACAGATTGTAGTAGCTTGATGTGCTGGCGTCTGTACTACATACCTGAACTTTATGAAAAACCGTCAATAAGGTCATCAATAATTAAGTAACAATGAAATAGAGGCAAGTCAATGTTTTTAGTTTTACACAACAGCCTGTAAATGACGCCTAAACGTTAGACATTTTCATTCAGTCTTTTTTATTTATTTTAGCAGCTGTATAATAAGCGACACTTTGGCGCCTTAAACATTTTTTATCGCCTGAATATTTAATCTCCAGAAAGTTTCAGACTTTGAGGAGGCTTGACGAAAAAATTACAATTTCAAGGCATCATCGACGCTAACTTTTTTCTCACGAAATGAGCGAACGACGAAGCAAGAATTAAATGAAAATTAGTGTTAGTACGGTCAGCATCAAAAGTTAATTAACACTTCAGTTTTTTCAATCTTAGTTATTGAGCAAAATATTTGTTCAAAATTGCAGCAGAAGAATTTTTTTTTAGAATATATACTCTTTTCTATTATGTGAAAAGCTAAAAATCAGTTTATTGAAAAACGTTGTTGTCAATTTAATAACATGTAAAAATTATAGTGTTAATCGACTTTTGATGCTGACTGTACGTGCGAGTGGCTTCTTTTTCTAGCTCTAAGCTTACATTTAGCGTTGTCACTCTTATACGTATTGTTTTCGTAGTCTTTGTTAATTAGTTGCGTCATTGCCAGTTTGATGCCCTTTTACACAATGGTCCACGTTGGCCGAACTTCGACATTCATAGCTTAATTTCTATACAAGAAATTGATTAATTGGCTCATCAGTAGCCATTCAGGCGTGGCCGACATCGATCTTGGTGTTAAAACGCCATGAGGTATAGTAATAATATAATCAGTCCAAGTGGTCCAGTTAATATAGAATAGATAAAACAATGTGATTTTATTAGGTTCAAATTCAGAATAATATTAATAAAATTATCTTTCGTCTTTTCGTTGATTGGTTGTTTGGTTGACTGAGAAGAGGTGTATGGATTTTTCACCTTTTTATACATTATGGTTGACAATACATTTTCATATCTCTTTGTATCTCATAAGTAAGTGGTGGGAACCCTATTCCATACCGCGATTATTTAGCGTTATTCCTAACATAAAACATGAAAAAATGTAGGAGTTTTTGAAAGTTTTTATAAACTGGGAATTTTCTGAAAATCTGGTTTACTGGTAAAAATTTTCGTGGTAGGTTTAGATTACAATAACATTTTCGACCTTACTGTTATCACAGCGGCTAGGCTGAACGTCTTCATCTTTATCTCCCTATGTTTATCGCAGCCAAGTTTTCTAAAAAATACATTTCTATTTTGTAAGAAAATACGACGAGCCATACTATGATAGTTTGAAGCTGTCTAATTTGATGATATTCTTGATAAAAATACTTGTAAAAAGTATTCAAGTATTCACGATTCCAACTGTGAAAAAGTAATCGTTAAAAAGCAAAAGATTAATAAAAGACTGAACATTATTCAAACTCAAATGAAAACAAATAATATTTTTGCAAAAAAAAACTCCCAAAGTTCTGAAAAGTTTTCTATAGAGACTTTTTCTGATTACATAATAATATATTTCTTTTGTTTCTTTTTCTTTTATAATAATCTTTTAAGGAATGTAAACAATAGATTGATGGACATCAAGCACTTGTAATCCGCGTTCGCAATTTATTTGCCAAAATTATAAACAAATTTGAATTAATACAAAAATAACTTTAATTCCTACATAATAAAGTTCAGTTTACGCTACAATTTCAAACATTTCAAATCTTTTTCAAAAGCGCTGGTCACTCTGAAATCAACTTAATTATCATTGAAATAAAGTTGATATTTATTTAACTTGAAATAGGGTGGGGGTGTGCAGCACTGCGGACTTTTAATATACTAACAGTATAGGTCTCCCTTATTTTACTTATATTACATACACACATAAACTCACGCCTTCTTCCCATGGCGCTAGGCAGAAATATAACGACACCTGCTACGATCCTTACAATACTCCTTTTGCTTCATTTACGTTCACACACAAAAGTCAAAATGAAAGCATTTATTTCAAATAGGCACATAAAAGGCACTTTTGAACGTCAATAATTACTTTAAAATAGAATTGATTCTAGTCGCCCCTCCCAAAAGGTAGTTTTCGTATGGAGAAGAATGGGCAGGAAACTCCACCGTACACACGCTCGCCGATTGCGAGTACTGCGCACGTGACCTTTCTGAAGATCATCACCAATAAGGTCACTATATTATGTCGTTTAATTATTTCCTTGACCATATTACTAATTAAGGTTACCTATGCCGTGGCCATGCAACTTATCTAAACCATTACTGAGTACCATTACTTTGTAACATTACTGGGTACCACTACTGAGTACCATTACTGGGTACCACTACTGAGTACCAATACTGGGTACCATTTCTGAGTACCATTACTTTGTACCATTACTGAGTACCATTACCGGGTACCATTACTGAGTACCATTACTGAGTACCATTACTTTGTACCATTACTGGATACCATTACTGAGTACCATTATTGGGTACTATTATTAGGTACCATACTGAGTAGCATTACTGGGTACCATAAATAGGAACCATTTCTGGGTACCATTACTGTGTACCATTACTGGGCAGTAATGGTACTCAGAAATGGTAATTTCACAGTACCATTACTGCAACATTACTGATTATATCGTTGACTTGGTTTGCAAATAACAAAGTTCCAGCAATAAACAATTCTATTGCTACAATTTATTATCACTTTACAAAAGGGTACCTACTTATAAAAAGCAGAATAAAATCCACAAGCCCAGGTATAACGAGATACATTTCTTCTGAAAGCCAGTGCTCACTGTCGACAAAGAAGCTCGTATGCTTTGCAAAGCGCTCTTGTTAAGCCCCATTCGGGCTTTAAAGCTTAGCGGTAGATTTCACTGCTTCCATTTTTTTCTTTTACTTGATTAGCACTTAAGTGTTTCTGTTTCTAGTGGAGTGTGTTGCTTTTCTTTTTGTGACTTGAATACAATGTATTCCCAGTAAGTATTTTAAAAATTGAAATAAAATGAAATATTATTTTTATTTCTGTGAGTAGATCTTTAAGATATTTTTAGGTAAATTTTTTGGTAAATATTTTAAAAGTAAAGTTTGGTGTTTATTGTAGTTTCTATCGGGTTGTTTCGTGCTTAAGTACGTAACGTGTTTTCTTAAACATCATTGCAGTAGAAGCTACTGCAATGCCAACCCTTTGACTTCAATTCAAGTCTCCGTGAGATGTGATAATTAATGGCTTATGTTTAACTTATCACCAGATAAAGTAAAATATAACATCAAAAAAACACTTTTTACTGCCAAAAATAGTAAATGATCACCAAAATTTATTAGTATTCTTATTTGCTCGCTCTTGCATCCTATGTCGACAGAGGATCCTATTTCTGTGTAAAGGGTTTAAAGTAACCTAACCTCGGGGTACCCAGCTAGAACTATTGTAATTTTAGACTTCATTTTTTGGTGTTCAATATATTTTTTTGGTGATCATTATATTTAACCCCGTAATTAATCATACATATGTTTTCTTCCGGGTGTTTTATACATTCTTGTACAGCTATACTTATTTAACTTAACATTAGAAAATGATTCATACAATTAAATCGCCTGTGAAAAAGACAGAAAAATATTACACAGCACAAGAAATCCAGCTAGATGAACAATAGATACAAGAATCCCGTGTAAAATATCTCGTAGGTAACAAATAAGTCCTAGCCACAACCAGATCTAACCCTGTTTCATTGGGATTCATCTGACAAGACAGATAAATCTAACATGAATCCAGTAAGATACCTACCTCAGCTCCGATAGTTTTCGTTCCGTGCGTCGAATAGTCTAAAACATTACCCTCTTATTTGGCTCCGCCGAAATCGGGTAAAATACGACAAAGTTTCCCTGCGGGCCCAGCACAAACGCGCGGAGTAAACGCAACGTGATTATTACGATTTGAAAATTGAAAATACTCCTTTCGCACATAATATTAACTTAGTTTTAAGACTTTTTTCATATCAGTGGTTTATTGTGATGGGGCTCGTGGCTAAATAATAACAGCCGCAAGAGTCGATCGAAGGTTAAGCTATGCCTGACGCAGTCGGTTCGTGGATGGGTGACCATCCATTACATATCGAGACTCCTCCGTGACTTGGAAAGCATGTTAAGTCATTGTTCCCGGCTGTTATGATCTTCGACAGTCGTTACGGCTAGTCAGAATTCCAAAAGACTGGCAACCAGTCTTACCAAGGGGTATGGTGTTACTGGGTAACAGCCCAGGTACTGGCGTGTGAAGGTCAAAGTAAAATTCTGGTATTCATTATCCGGTTATATAAGAAGCTGGCCCCAACATGAGAAAAACGCTAAACAGATTGGTTGGGTGATATTAATTGAGCTTGTCGCTAAAACTTAAACCAAAATGCTATAGGATAGTTGTATTTTCGATTCGAAACCGATCGTATTTTGTAACGTTACGTTGCGCGTTCGTGTTAGGGCGTGTGATAAGACACGACAAACGACGCTTAATAGTAGTCATTTGTTATTTTTGCAATACGGAATGCAGTTCTTTTGTTTTTGCGACAAATGGGACGTATTTTTTATGATCTGTGTGCGGGAGAGAAACTGTCGTGTTGTTGTGAAGTAAGTTTACGTGTACTGTACAGAAAGGATATTTTTATACATGCTACATAATATTTATGGGTAGCTCTAAACAGCTTGCAGTCATTTGTTTTGAATTTATTATGTGTGTGGTGGTGGTCGTAGTTTTTGTTGTTGGGAAATATGATTTTTAACCGACTTCAAAAAAAGGAGGAGGTTATCAATTCGGTTGTTTTTGAAGTGAAACTTCTTTACACACGCTTGACTTGGGGAGTAAGCTGGCGAACGCGTGACGTAAGCGTTACGAAAAGTGTGAGCGGGCGAGGCGAACGGGAGTTGAGTGGGGGATATAAGCAAGAGAAAGCAGTGCGCGCGCACATTTTCTTTCTCTCTTCCTCTCATAGCCAAATACCTTTGAAGTTTCACTTCAGTCGTGTGGTCATAAGCACACTCGGTTTTTTTTTTTTAATTTTCTATGTTAGTGTATAGTGTTTACACGAGAGTAGTGGTGACCCAGTGGTAATGGCCTTGAGTTACTGGTTGTATGTCGTGTGTTTAAATCATATGCTGATTATGCTATGGTAGTTTATGCGGGGGCTACATTTCAACACTTTAATATACAGACTTGTCCTTAGTAGCCCTATATAAAGAAGTAGTAGTGATAGTAAGCGCTAAGGAAGGGTTTCTTTTCTTTCATTATCTAAATTTCATCCCCTAAAGGGGTTATAAATTGTATGAATGTTTATTTATATACCCCCTTACTAATAATATATCAGATGAATAGTTTCACAACACACCGATTTCTCTCTTTCAGTCGTCAGTAATTTGACTTTCGAATGAAGAAGACAAAGCGTTGTGTAACTATACAGACGCTATGCAACGTTTATTAGTAAGGGAGATATACTTTATTGTACACCAGAAAAAACATAACAAAAAAAAAAAACGATTATTAATATAAAACATATAACGGGCGGCCCTATCGCTTTCTGCAATCTCTTCCAGGGAACCTTTTAATGGACAGTTTGTATAGAAGTTCGTAATTTTTGCTGATTGGAAATCGCATCGGGCTCGTGTGTATATAAACTATTGGCAAACGATAGTTAGCAGTGTAATTACCATAGCGGAGTGTTACCTTATTGATCTAATCGGTATACTATTATACCTTACCAGGAGCCGCAAATCTCCTTATCAAGGCAATTATGGCACCTATATCTTCAATACCGTTGTGATAGTTAATTTCTTTAATAGTTCCAGTTATGGTAGGTAACTCGGCGATAAAACCCTTGTATTGATGTACTGTTTAGCTAGGAAAAGACATCACTGACTTGTGGTAGATTAGTGTTTCGGTTGATAGCAATATATGTATACTAGGTGTGCCCCGCGGTTTCACCCGCTATAAAAGTATTATAGTCCTTTTTTATTGTTTCCCTTTACAAATCTCCACCCCCCTTTTTACACCCTTAACGGATTAATTTGAGGATAAAAACTATTCTATATCCTTCCCCACAACTCAAACTATCTCCATACTAAATTTCATCTAAATCGGTTCAGCGGTTAATGATTCCCCATACAAACTTCCACCCCCCTTTTGCACCCCCTTAAAGGATGATTTCTGGGACAAAAACTATCCTATGTCCTTCCCCGGGATGCAATATATTATGTCTCTGCCAAATTCCATCTAAATCCATTAAGTGGTTTAGGCGTGAAAAGGTATCATAGAGACAGACAGACAGAGTTACTTTCGAATTTATAATATTAGTATGGATGGATGCTCGGCTCCTATTAACTTTACTTAAAATTTTTTTTGGGATGCATGAAGAAGCCTCCTCGTGTAGCGCAGTTTGTTCCGTCAGTTACTCAACTGAACCGAGCGCTCGGCGCATCCTGGACTGTCACAGCCAACACCTTATTTGACTGACCAATTCTTCCTGTGCGGTGGTAGGGCTAACGCCCGCCTGATTTGCGACCACCCTCATACCGAAATCGGGCGTCAAGCAGCCTGCTGTGTTTGTTTATACTGATTGTTGGAATATTTATCTTTAATTAAATAATTAATTCTATTCATAGATAAAACTATGTCCCAAACTGAATATTTAATTGTAAAACAAGGTTATATTTTGATTTCCGTGTTTTGATATTTATTTAGTTTATAAACATTTACTGCCAAATGTGGTCTGTTTGTTTCCAATCGGTCGTTATAAAATTAATCCGTATCTAAAACGTTATATATTTTATCTTAGGGGTGCTATTAGGTACATTTATTCGGGTCGACACCTTCGATTCGGCGGTGTTTGTTGAACAGTAAAGCCGACCTGAAAGAATTAAGTACTACACATATTCGGTTCTCATGCGGATTGGCTAATTCTATTCGGATCTACCATTGCTGAATTGTGTTCGCGTCGGCTCGACACAATTCGAGCGGGTTTTGTCCCGAACATCTACATTTAGGTATTTGATTTTGCCGCCAGGCTGTGCCGAATCATGCCACTTTAACAATTGGCAGCTAGGAGCATGCTGCTCATATTAAACAAACAAAATTGAGACGCGCCATGGGTTTAAAATTACGTAAATGAATTCATTATTAAAATATTCACTTTTCGTCTAAGCACTCGCCATATCGCCTTATTTATTTTGACGTAAACACTCCTTCGTTATAATTTTAAGTTTTTTCGTAGTAGCAGGGTTCAAAAAAGATTTCTGAGAAACACTTACCGGAAGCATCTTATCTTATAAGCACTTAACTTATGAAATAATATCAGAGAAGAACTTCATTATAATTTTCCATCTTTTTAACGATACGTCTCTTTGAAAGCCCCATTGCGCTCGAGCTCCAATTACAGAAGTCACAGAATTATGATTCAATTAATTTTGTATCGTCACTCGTTGGATTGTTTCAATTAAAAATTGATAGAATTCATCCTCAATGAATTACCTTTGTAGCTGTAAATTGATGATATAAAAGCAAATTATAGACTCGTAATTAATTAATTTGCTTTCATGCTCATAGCACATTTGTTTTTGTACGTGAAACCTGTCAGGGCACTGCATAACATAAATTTTACTTTACTGACAAGTTTTTGAACAATAACTAAACATAAATTAAGTCTAAACTTAACTAAACACAAAACAATAAATTTTATAAATATTAAATATCTAGATTATAATATCCAATTAACAACATTTAAATTGATGAGGCTCGTTTTATTAGTTATTAATTCTGACCTTTGTTAATATTTTCACAGGCTATAAAACGGTAGGTAATTTGCATAGACTGTTCAAAATATCCAATTCTCCGGTTACAATATTCCTTAGATGAAGCGAGCTTTATGTAACATTTTTACAGAATAGACTGTAGGGCTGCTTTCCGAAAAAGAAAAATAAACGAGCATCGATTTGAAAATTGATAAACATTTTTGCTCTATGTATTTAGGGGTTTTGAACACACAACTTATTGCTCAATAAGCAGAGGGGCAATTCTCATAATTTTAAGAACGTTCACAGTCTGACCTCAGTCTCAACCTGTCAAAAACACCTCTAATTTCCCTACTTGTTTAACAAGTTTTTGACATTGATTGTCGCTGAGATGAGATTGCGACCAGATTTGAACGTTTTAAATTACATGAATTGGCCTTCTTATCTATAAACATCCAGGCTACAATTTGACATATACTTAATTAGAATGTTTATATACATAAGCAAGTCATATACCTACAATTGTAGGTAAACCCTTACATTATTAATTATTACAGAGGCGTCTACTCCAAAAACCACTGAATATATTTTAGGCTAATGTCGAAACTAAGTGTATCTTGATATTTTCTACGACGATTTTGTTGTATTTATAGAAGCTCTTGAATTATAAATGAGAGAGACATGGCATATACACGTATACCTACTTCATCACTTTTGAATGCCTTCGGCACGCTTCTTGGCTAATGAGGTTGTATGTTCGATCGCTTTGTATTCGTGAGGTCTTGGATACTGCTTTATGTATAAAGTATACTTCGTGTACACATTGGAAACCTAGACTAAGCCTCACAGCGTTCTTTTTAGGGTTCCGTAGCCAAATGGCAAAAAACGGAACCCTTATGGATTCGTCATGTCTGTCTGTCCGTCCGTCCGTATGTCACAGCCACTTTTTTCCGAAACTATAAGAACTATACTGTTGAAACTTGGTAAGTAGATGTATTCTGTGAACCGCAGTAAGATTTTCACACAAAAATAGAAAAAAAACAATAAATTTTGGGGTTCCCCATACTTACAACTGAAACTCCAAAATTTTTTTTTCACCAAACCTGTACGTGTGGGGTATCTATGGATAGGTCTTCAAAAATGATATTGAGGTTTCTAATATCATTTTTTTCTGAACTGAATAGTTTGCGCGAGAGACACTTCCAAAGTGGTAAAATGTGTGCCCCCCCCCCCCCCTCTAACTTCTAAAATAAGAGAATGATAAAATTAAAAAAATATATATAATGTACATTACCATGTAAACTTCCACCGAAAATTGGTTTGAACGAGATCTAGTAAGTAGTTTTTTTTTTAATACGTCATAAATCGAAAACCGCAATTTACCTTTCACAAAGTTACAACGAACTACAAGAACTTTTATATTATGTTACTTGCTGCTACGGAACCCTTCATGGGCGAGTCCGACTCGCACTTGGCCGGTTTTTTTCACTTGTCATAGGGCGTAGAGTTGTTCTTGCGCAGTCGTCTACGAATTTGGCAGATATTGTTGACTAAGTGTTTCCCGATACCGTGTCTGCATATATTTGTGTTTAATAGTTTTTTTTTACAAAAATATCCAGGATTAAAAGTAGCATAATAATATGTCCTTTTACACGACCTAAGCTACCTATCTCTCAAATTTTATAACGATCGATCCAGTGATTTAGGCGTGAAAAGGGAACAAACAGACAGACAGAGCTACCTTATAACATACTAGCAGCGCTCCACGGTTTCAGCCGCATAAGTATCAATCCCGTGGGAATATCGAAATAAAAAGTATCCTATGTCCTTTCCCGGGACTCAAACTATCTCTATACCAAATTTCATCTAAATCGCTTCAGCGGTTTAAGCGGGAAGAGGTAACAGACAGACAGAAACACTTTCGCATTTATTATAGTAAGTATGGACTAGCTGTTGCCCGTGACTTCGTCTGCGATCCAGAATGAAAAGTTACCCAGGTCATGGTCTATCTGTGTGCCAAATTTTATCCAAATTCGTTCAGCCGTTTTAGAGTGAAAGTGTAACAAACAAATAAACTGACTTTCGCATTTATATTAGTTACGATGTAATTATGGATGTGTAGCCACTTTAAAATTAAGCTACCTACTTAAATTAAGTAATAATATACTATGATTTTAAAATAACAAACTCTTCGTCTCGGTTCTAATTTTAATGAAAACTCACAACCCGCTACTGGTTTTATTTGCAGCGTATTGCAATAATGACCTAAGTCAATGAATAGTTGATAGTAAAATAGAGGTGGGAATCGATTGCATAACACATAACAGACTACAGTTACACTGTACATACAAATTGTGCTTCTCTTATAGGAAACATGGTGACAACATACAAAGGCATACCTACGCGACATAGTAACAGAACACGAGACACATGACAGGGGGTTCAAAGGACAATACAGATATATTGTGTAAGTACAGAAAGAGGATAGGGAGTGACAAGTTAGCGGTGCAAGGAGGATAGAAAGTTAAAACGGACCGTGTCTCGTGTTTTATAATTATTGAAAATCTGGCCCCAGTCTTTTGAAATCTTTTTGGAGATTCTTTTTTTGCGTGTGTTTTATTTCTGCGATGTTTTTGGTAGCTTTGTGTTTTTTGAGGACTAAATAACACTCCAGTGAAATATGTAAGTAGGAGAAGTTATACTCTTGGAATTAAGAGTTAATTTTTCTGGAGATTATGAACCATTATTTGACATAAATTTGGCAGACGATGCATGTGTAACGAGCAGCTGAGTGACCCTCGGTCTGCCCTGAATATCTATATACTTATATACGAATATATTGGATTGCTAAACAAAGTCGGGTTAGTTACACCATTTATAACTCAAGAACGGCTGAACATGTGAAAAAAATAAACTGCGACGTTCCGAAGTTCGCCGGGGTCCGCTAGGTTTTCATAAAAAGCAATCATCTCAGTAGGTAATTGCGTTATTAAACACTGATACCTCCTATAGCAATATATTATTACGTCTCATATTTCATGGAAAATATGGATATTTTCTAACAAATAATAATGTTGTAAAATGAAACAAAAAATCTCATCATTTCGAACAGACTTTTTACCAGTCTTATGACATTAACTCAGCACTTTGCGAACAAAGAACCTGTCGGTTCTTCAGATATTCAGGAACTGATATTACAGAGGCTTCATCTATAAATTCATTAGTGTCAATAAGTCAGTGTGCAAAGTAAGGCGACTCCATTCATTTCTTCTATTCATGACGCCCGATAAAATCGCTTCGTCGCATCTTTGATTACATCAAATGGGACTTTCGTTATCTGATAAAGGAATATTGGGTGGAGGAAAGACGAAATGCGGAAGGCAGTTAAAGGTATAGAGAATATATACGTATATACTACGTAGGTATGTTCAGCGGGCATTAAGAGTTTTTTTGAAAACTTCTTTATGCGCGTTGCGAATTTTTTGAGTTGGGAAAAAACCATTGTACTCGCGACACTGTTACCGACACCGCGCTACATTCGGATGTGTTCGGCTATCCTCGGAATGTACTTGATTTTAATGCATTTCCGATATGTCAGTGAGTGATGGCAAAGTATTCTGTTTGTGTTTTGTTTTCACTTCTGTTGGCACTCCCGGAGTATTTTTTTTTTTGTAATCTTGTAGTAGAATGTAGGCAAATAGAGTAGGTTAGGTATCGTTCTATGAAAACCGAATACATTATTTTGTTGTTATTGAAGAGAAACTCATCATCTGCCTAGCCTTTTCCCAACTATACTAGGGTCGGCTTCTAA
Source organism: Amphipoea oculea (assembly GCA_945859645.1). Classification (NCBI taxonomy): domain Eukaryota; kingdom Metazoa; phylum Arthropoda; class Insecta; order Lepidoptera; family Noctuidae; genus Amphipoea; species Amphipoea oculea. The sequence goes on from OX243876.1 coordinate 14,376,993, forward strand.
GCCGCAGTAATATCTGCTAATATAGTATTACAAGTAGCAGATATTATTTTTATTAGCAGGCAGTATTAGTAGGTATTCAGCTGAATACCAGTATTTTATAAGGAGGGACTTCCTATATGACCTCCACAATCCAGTTACTGGGTACCTTGGTACGATTGGTTTTCTGACTTTCTATCAACAATTTTTGTTTTCACTATGAATGCCTTATCACAGCGATGATTTTTTAAGTATTTGGAAGTCCAAGAGTGTTAACAACAACTAATGATTGTATTTTACGAAGAGTTTATAGCGACTAGCGACTGCTTTCGTTTGTCTTCAGTTTTTTAGAATAATAACTTTTCTATGCGGGTTAAATTAAAGGTAAATAGCCATGTACAGGTAAATGTTATATAATTATATAAGGAACTTCAACTTGTACTAAGACGTCAGCTCGCATTGTAGAATATTTTATAAACTTTGTAGGAAGATGTTTTATGCAAGGAAAGTATTACAATTTTGAATTAAGTTGACGCATTTGTTGCGGTTAAATATATTTTAATAGCTGTGTATATTATACTAACCGCCCACCGGCTTAAATTTATATCTATATAATTATTATTATTATATAAAATTCAAAGTCCTGACAGACTGACAATGTATCAACGCACAGCCTAAACCGCTGGTCCTAGAGACATGAAATTTGGAGGGTGTGTTCTTTGTGAAGAGTAGGTATCCAATAAGAAAGAATTTTTCGAAATTCCACTCCTAAGAGGGTGAATGGGGGAGGGTGAAATTTCACGCGGACAAAGTCGCGGGCAGAAGCTAGTTCTAGTATACACGAAGCAATTGGAGCAGTGGTAGTCCAGTGGTTATCTTCCCCGACTTACGAGTCGTGACTTATGGTCGTGAGTTTCAACACTACTGCTCTTAAAACAGTGAAGGAAAACATCGTGAGGAAACCGGCATGTCTAGAACCAAAAATTTGAAAATATGTATGTGACATCCGCCAAACCGCACTGGGCCCACGTGGTAGATTATGGTCTACTTTTTCTCACAGAGAGGAGGCCTGTGAGTGTGGGTGCAGTGGCAATTTTGGAAAAATGTCTTGAAGTATTATTACAGAAAATAATAAAAAAATTGAATACGGTCGTGGTCACGCCAATGTCCCAAAAAATTAAAAAAGGACAGCTTGTTGCCCCAAAACCAGGAATATTTATAGGCCTTGCTAAACCCGCGAACCCAATAAAATTCGCAATACAACTTGACTTATTAGCACACATTTATTGACATGCAGTTTTCAATAACCAAACTGTAAATAACAAATATAGGTCAGATTTGAAACGTCGTATTTATAGTCAACCTCGTAAATGGTTTACCATTTCTGTCAAAATTCCCAGTAAATTGAAACCTCACTAAAGTTGAAACCACGTCAGAGGCAAACCAAACTGCCTTTTTTTTTTGAGGGAGAGAAATGATCAAATGACTCCTCCCGCTCTGGGTGGAGCGGAAGGGAGGGTCAGACTCTTACTGACTAAAACCCACCCGCCCGTGTTCCTTCCTTAGCCCTTTATGTTCCGGGGTAGCGGTAACCCTTTAAGACAATCCCGCTGATTTCGGACAATATGGGAACTGTCCCTCTGGTAGGTTTTTGTGCAAGTATCATTGATTGATAAAGCTATTATGAGGTCGACTGTACCTACTTCAGAGGCAAACCAAACTCTGCCTCTTGAAACTTTATCAAAGGGAGGGGAAACTTCAAGTAGCGCGAAACCCCGTCACAGGTTCTACATATACATATACGTAATTTTATTATTATTTTATTTTATTATCAGCCATTTCTGTCCCACTGCAGGGCAAAGGCCTCCCTTCCCTCCTTCCACTTATCCCTATCCAGTGCTGTTACACGCCAATCCTTGTGGAAAGAGTCGAGTTCGTCCCGCCATCTCATTCTGGGCCTGCCGCGTTGCCGTTTGCTGCTGTTTGGGACCCATTGTGTGGTTACTTTAGCCCACAGCTCCTCTGGCATGCGACAGATTGTGACCAGCCCAGTTCCATTTTAGCTTGGCAGCCGTGTGACCTACATCGGCAATTTGAGTTTTAGAACGCAGTATCGATCAGTAAGTTTAACTCCAAGGATAATGCGCTCGATTGCTCGCTGACAGACCCCGAGTGCGGACTTTTGACGATTAGTAAGTGACCATGTCTGCGCTCCATAGGTGAGGGTTGGAAGGATGCACATGTCCATGAGTTTTCTCTTTAGTGAGAGAGGGAGAGTTTCCTTCATTATTTGTTTCATCGACCAATAGCTCTTCCAGGCGTTCTCGGTGCGTTGAGCAACTTCTTTATCGTGTCTTGCCTGGAAGGAGACTATTTGTATATACGTAATAGAAATGTTTTTATATTTACGCCTTCTCTCCTTATGGGGGAAACAGAATAAAGAGATAACCCAACGTAGAACGTTAGAGTAAATAGTTTCCTCAATTACGAGAAAAATATTATATGTCAGCGGGTGATTGGTTTATCCAGGATAGCAGAGTATCCACCTGCAGGGTTCCCAGGAAGGTAATAAAAAAATCTTTACAGATGGGTTTTTGAAGATTTTGCTTCGCGATTTTGTATAGGATAGATTCGAGAGGTGCATCAATGTTGACCACACCATCAGGTCGTGACTAACTAAAGCCTTTCAATTATAAAAATATTCTTAAAGAATAATACAAAAATCAAACAAGAAACATCCCACACAACTCTTTAAACGGAATTAAGCGGAAATCCAGTAAAAACTTTAATAAAAATATGTAACTGACAATAATCGCTTTCACTCAACCACGAAATCGAATTGAAACACTACAGCCGTATTGAAAATGTTCATTTATTCAACAATTTCGAAAGTTTTTGCCATCAATCCGAATCATTTCAATTTTAATTCAGCTAATAGTTTTTTATTTATTGATACCTATCTGGCCCCAAGAGCAATGTTCCACAAATTGCTACAATTTTGGGTCCAATTTCGCGCCAACTGTATTGGCAGATGGAAATCGAATATGTTTCGAGGTACAGAATTGAAACGCTAGATTATCTGGCTGTAATAGGCATGAATTTTCTTGTACCTAGTGATCAGGTTCAATATGGTAATATTGACTTACTTTCATAATCTTGGGTTATTGAGAACATCGAGCGAAGGCGCGCCACTTCGTGATTGTCTATACATAGTATAAAATCAAGGGACTTATCATGTCTGTCTTTGTGACCGCTTTGTACAGACGCCAGTACATCAAACTACTCGAAACTGTCAAATTTTCCCAATCAACTTTGAACCTTGTGCGCTATAGTGATAAACTTGAAAATCTATTTAAAAAATTTGAAAGATTGTAGTAGCTTGATGTGCAGGCGTCTGTACCTACTTCAAAATTACATAATGGATTTTGATGTGGTTTTTAATATCAGTTAGAGAATTTATTCCGAAAGGTTAATGAGTATAATACATTAATATTTAATTTAGAAATAGTATAGAAATCTCGATATTCTGACATGTCACAACAGTACATTGCACCCGTGCGAAGCAAGGGAGGCCTCCCTCCCTCAGTATCAGCCAGTAATTTGGATAACAATAACATTAGGTATATAATATTGCCCATTCTCTTTATGTTATATATTAATTATAGGCTACCTACGCACGAGCTTTCATTTTCATTTCAACTTGGCATCGGCTAAGTAATAACAGCCGCACGGGTCGATCGATCAGGTTAAGCGACGCTTGATGCGGTTGGTCCTTTGACGGGTGACTATCTTTACATATCAAGACCCTTCCGTGCCTCGGAAAGCACGTTAAGTCGTTGGTCTCGGCTGTCGTTTGTGGATCTTTGGCAGTCGTTACGGATCGTCAGAATCTCGAAAGTATGACAACCAGTCTTACCAAAGGGTATAATATTACACAGTTACTGGGTTATGGAGGTCAGATTGCCAGTAATTTCAAGTAAAATACTGGTATTCGGCTGCTTTCGGTTAGACAGGAAGCCGACCCCAAGCTAGTAGGCTAGGTAGTTGATATCTAAGAGCTTTCATAACATAAAAAGAAGTCGTTTTTCCCTTTCATTACTGATTACTATAGGTTTACCTTGAAGTTTAACAATCCTAAATACCTTTCTCCAAAATCACAATATGACAAACTGGTCGAAATATTTATGAATTATTCAAATTCCTCTTTAAAATTATACTCTGAATCAGGATCCATATTTCGGACCGGATATCCCCGAGGTGTTTAGAATATTGTGATACTAAAACCCATCCTCTGGGTTTGCAGAATAAATAGTTCATAAATCATAGCGACTGACATTTTAGTTAGTTTAGTTTGAATTTAACTTAGGTAAGTAAATGCAATGCTTTTAGGGTAATGGTTATAGAGAGCTTTTGCGTTGCCTGTTTTTGATCTAAAGTAGAGGAAACATATACTCATTCGTGGTACTTGCGAGAGTCTTACTTTAGCATGTCTGTTAGAAATCTGAAGGCTAATTCTCGTAATTAAAACTTTAAAAATCTAGTCGCAGTCTCATCTCGGTGACAAACAAATGTCAAAAACTTGTCAAAATGTAGGGAAATTGGAGGTATTTTTGACAAATTGAGACTGAGATCAGACTGTGAACGTTCTTAAAATTACGAGAATTGCCCCTCTGATATCTCTCCAGTCGTGACGGATTGCCGTCCCTTCGGACTACGAGAGTGCATCTGTGTCCGCGCATACACTTGTGCACTATAATATCTCCCCCGCCGAAGGCTAGTTTCCACTGAGATTGCCCACCATGACCGAAAGTCGGTCTGGAGGACTGTTAGAAATACCTTCAGTTGATACAAATATCTTATAGTTCTGCCTGAAGCTGCATGGCTTTTAAAAGCGTCTTTGCGTACCATGCGAGGCCAGTGTACCTATAGAAAGACTAGCTGCGCTCCGCGGTTTTACCCGCATAAGTCTCGATCCCGTGGGAATATTGAGATAAAAAATCCAATACAAAAGTAATCGGCAGCTACACGTCATGGCTGTGGCAAGAAGGCTTCCGCTCAGCATGATGCTGTTCTATAGGGCAGCTAATTTTCAGTGGTCACCTGAAACTGACGCACGGAAACTAAGCCGGGTTTAAATACATATGTGTACCTACACTAATAAGTAATAAAGTGAAATAAACAGTACTTACCCCCTTACTAATAAACGTTGTATAGCGTCTGTATAGTTACACAACGCTTTGTCTTCTTCTTTCAAAAGTCAAATTACTGACGACTGAAAGAGAGAAATCGGTGTGTAACTATTCATCTGGTGTAGTACGTTTATTAGTAAGGGGCTTAGAATATAGTCACACTAATCACACTATCACATCACATCACACTATCACACTATCATACTTTAGTGTTTGTGTTTATAAATGTTTGTTGCTTTTTCACGCTCAAACGACTGGACCAATTTTGATAAAATTTTGTACGGAGGTAGCTGACACCCTGGATTAACATATAGGCTACTTTTTATCCCGATATTCCCACGGGATTGACATTTCCGCGAGTGAAACAGCGGGGCGCAGCTAGTGCAACTATAAAACAAATAATATGCGTAAAAACTATTAAACACATACCATGCCCTTACACATACATGGTTAGCTTGATACGAGTATGCCTCCGTGTGTACTGTAAACAGTACGGGTCATAGCATATTGCAACGCAGTGCAAACGCCGCGCAATAAGGAAACCGCTGTAACACACGGGCGGACACGGACAGCTGTATTGTGCGCATAGAGATGTAGTTCCAACAGCTATTCATTATTAAATCTTTTATGAATTAAAAACTTATTGTAAAGTGGACGGTGGTCAAGATGGCTTGCGCTGAGACCATAATTATATCATCGCGATACATTTCGACAAACCTAAAGTCCTTTCACAGTTAATTTACCTCTGACAGCAGCAACCCAACAGCAACCCTATAATAACGAAAATAAAGGTCATTATGATTTGACAGATTTGTCAGGAGCAGCAATCCAACAGAGCCACCTTATTACAAGGAGTATAAAGACCACTGTGATTCTGACAGTAATGCAAAATCAGAGGTAAAATATCTGCGAATAGACGGCACAATGTCCACAGGGTGATATCAAACTTAACTGTCAGTTTTGACAGCTGTATCTAACATAGGTAGGTACACAAGTAAACTGCTTGAGTAAAACAAAAACTTGTTTATTTTGCGTCATGAGAATTTACACTCTGGTTGTTAGAGATACAGTCAGAATTATATATCTTTAGAAGTTTGGAATGACTCTTAGAACTCCATATTAGCACGAATCACGAAGTAAGTTGTATGAATCAAGACTTCTCAGAACTTGAAATCCACAAGCAATTTGAATAATACAAAATGGAAGGTCATTTTGTAACACAATCAATGCTATTGTTATATCCAACGACATAACGTATTCGAACTTCAAATCACTTCCACTGGTTCCAAAATTAAACCACTGTCATCGATTTTTCAACAACAATAAATTCCAATCCGTTCACTCGTTCCATAGTGAAGCGAATAGCTTCGATTGTGTCGCATCACTAGTGTGTAGCGTAGCGGAAAGTGTGACATGTCAGTTTGGCCGGGCCATCGGAAGCGACGGTAAATTATTCAACAGTCACCCGTAATAAAGTTACTATGTACGTTTTATTGGGACCCAATTGAACCGTTCAAACATGGTGGTTCGTTGCAAATTAGTTTGATTATGGCTTTATTTTCTACATAAATAGGTTTTGCAATTTAAAAAATCCAGGAAAAAGATACATAAGCACTTAAGAGGACTGCGGACAGAAGTGAAAACTTAAAACTATGAAATAACAGTAGTTTTCATTGATTTTTCAAATGAATTATCAAAAATTATAATTTATTTATTTATTTATTTATTTAATACTTCAAGCACATAAATGTACAGAGGCGGACTTAATGCCATAGGCATTTTCTACCAGTCAACCTTTGGGTGATGCAGAGACAAACAGTGGTAGGTGCAATCATGAAAATTAAGGAATAAATATTTAAATATAATGATACGCATAAACCTATAAAAACTATGAATATAATATATAACTAATTATATATAAATATAAGCATAAATATATATATGTCGGAGACAGTTGTCAATTAAATTTGAGGGATAGTCAACAGAATGTTATGATTTGTTTTCTTATTAGGATTTTGCTATCAATTATTATGCAATAAATCGGAACATAATTTATTGAGTACTCAGTGTACGCGCTTATTGATTTTAGCAACTTATTTTGATAGTTGTAACCGATGGTTTTGTTCAAAACAATTGATGACATGTTACTTTGATTTTAAAATGATTTACTTTGTGAAATCACTATTGTTTATTTAAGACAATTATTCTTGTTGAATTATTCGATTACTTTATAATGTGAGTCTTATTAGATTTAGCACATTTTAATGTTTTGTATCAAGTAAACACGATGACGTATTTCCGTACGCCATTTGGACAGAGTTGTTGTGGGGCGAGTGCGTAGTGGGGACAAACCTTTATAACTGAGCGCACTCGTTTGTGCTAGACAGTCATTAACAGTCAGTCGGTCAGTCACAGTCAGTGACAGTTAGTGAGAGTGAGTCGGTGTTCGGACTCGACTCCTGACAGAGCACTAGCTCCCGACAAACCTGTCGGTTTACTTGGGTGGCTCTGTCACTATACGAACAGTAATCGATCCAACGATTTGTTCGCAATTACTTTGTTACTGTACATAATTATTTTACTGTGTATCTAGTTGTGTCGTGTACCTACAGTGTGTGATTTGCTAGTGTGATTAATTTGTTCGTGATATTATAATTTGATTTGAACTGCAAACGGTTTTTCTATTGCGCAATAACCAACACTACCCACAGTATGCCCACAGTACTTAATCAAATATGCCTGACAATAACTAGACGCCTGTAACCTACTCCTGATCCGACATCAGAAGTGGGATATATTTCGTGTTGGTTCATGCGCAAAATGAGAACGCTAAAAGTGAAAGTGACCGTTGACATTTGAAAACAAAGTGTAAACATGTGAACGCTTATTAAATAATCGTGTGGATCTGTGCAAGTTCGACCCAGAGAAGCCAGATACGGATGCACGATCATAGTGTATGTTGTTTTCGGCATAGGCTGTATGCAGAAATACGTTTGCCTAGTGACGTGTCTGTTGCGCAAACATAACAGTGCACAACTGGTGATGTGTTTTGCTGAAAATTCACTGCAAGGTGGACAGAGGAGCAGCATCAACGTGGCTATCGTAAATAGCATACCAAGGACTTGGCGTGGAGCTACCAGTGGCGTGGAGTGACTGAATCGACCCAAGCAGCCACGCAAGCCGTCAGCGAAGCCCTTCGTGTGCTGCTAGTGAGGGATTCCAGGACATATCGCTGCCCTCCATGAGCAGTAGCAGCCAAGCAGATGGTGGAGGTGGAGCATGTGCTGGAAGCAGCAATGGCGAGTGGATGTTTGCGTCTTACACCTACCCTCGGATACCTTAGAAAATAAAGGTGAGCTGTATTGTTTCTTTAACGATTCTGGTGCTCAATGCTCGTTAGTTAAAGCGAGTTGTGTAGCCAAATTAAGTGGCAAACCGGTTCAAAATGTTAGAGTACGGTTGGCAACCCTACAATAAAATGTCATTTCGATTTGTGCGAAGGTCTTGAATGTCAGCTTTATAATGTTGTGTAACGAGCAAAGATTAAGATTTTATTAAACTTCTACCCAACATTGACTTGCAAAGAAAATTATGATAGTACGTGAAATATTGAACCTAGGCTTTTCAAGTTAGATCGGAAGTTCAGAGGTCCGTTTAAAGTAGCGGAAGTTTTGGCGGGTGATCGCTATACGTTAAAAGCTTTAAATTCTAACCGCACTTACTAGTATGCTCACGATCGCATACGAAAGATGTCTCTAAGTAGTGTTCCTAACGAGTTAAACGTAGAAGACGGTGAGAAGAGTTCCTCCACCGAGTAGTTAGAGCACATACCATGGCTAGGTTGCATTGTACGCACTTTTCAGGAAGCGATAGGCAGCTCGTGGTGCAGCGGGAACCCGGGTCTCAAATGAGACTATTGTTGTGTTGGTCTTGTAATGACCTGGGAGTCGTAGACTCTATCTAAAGTGATGTGTGTTGGTCGTGTATCACTTGAGGTGATGACGATATGGGTGGCATGAGTGTCACTAGCTACTGCGGCTGCCGGGCCATGAGCGTTGTATGTGATCTACTAGTAAGATTGATACAGTTTCTGATCAATTATTACTAAGGCTTAGAGGAATATTTTGTTGTCGATGATTTCTATTGTTTTTATTATGCGTTTCGATAACAATGTGGTCAGAATTGGCCGAGTGGAACATGTACTGTTGTTGCTTTTTTTATGTTATAGGTTAACACACAAGGACGTGTGCAAGCAGGATGGCAGTTTCGGACAGCGCTGCACTCTTTGGATCTCCTCTATGAAATATCTCTGATCAAGGACGGTGCTGTTCGAGCAGGGAGTTTTGCGACTTCTGCCAGGGAAGCGGTGGCAGCGAGTGGATGTCTGTGCCATTGGGCCAGCTGCAGATCTATTGTCTACCGAATCTGGTGAGCCGTTTTCATTTTGTTGGACTCAAGTACTGAGTGCTTTCTTGGTAAACAACAGCAAAAATGATTACATTGTTAGTTATAGCCTAATCTGGTTTAACGATAAGTTAAGAATGATGCCAGTAGGTCATGTACCAGTCAAAGTAGATGGTGATCACAGTGGTGATAAGCAAGCCTAAGTAGTGGAACGACGCGAGTAGGGGTTCTCTATCGGCCGTAGTATAGTTGTGTGTAGTCACAGGGTGATGCATACGTATCCATGTGCTGGATGTGTGACAGCAATGTGATTGCAAATTGGCTAGAGAGCCGTGGCGTTAGAGTGGTTTACTCGTGTGTGGGTTTCCAGGTGTCTAAGGCTCTTTGTGAAAAAGATGGTTGTTAATGTGAATAACGATGGTACATGGCTCTGGTTGATGATTTTCGCTTTGGCTAAATAGTCAAAGTTTGTTGATGATTATGTCTTGTAGATGATTTTTGATAGCAAAAATGTATTATTAAAATTCTGTTTACATGGCTCTGTTTGAATTAAGTACTCACATGATTGTGTGCAAAAAAATGCCTGAATGTCTAGTTACTATTAATGATGATGTCAATGATGACACCGATGATGAGTCATCTGCTGCTGACATACTATAGCTGGATTGACAAGTTGTCTATGCTGACTCTTGTTTGGTTGTCTATGTTGACGCCTGGATTTGGTTGACTCCAAATTACTTGTCGAATCCCATGGTGTGATTTCGGCTGGGAGACTATGTCTCTACTTTAATTGAGCTATGTATTGTCTGCAACAGTATGGTCATTTTAGAATGGTTGCGATGCAACTGCTTTTGATGATAATTTTATTTGACTACTTCAGGATTTTTATTTTGTGATTTGTGCTTTTGTGCTTTTGTTGGTCAGAAAGGCCGATCGATATTCACCTAAAGATTTTTTTATCCCAAGATTACACGAGGACGTGTAGAACGTCAGTTCTGGCCGTGTCGGAGACAGTTGTCAATTAAATTTGAGGGATAGTCAACAGAATGTTATGATTTGTTTTCTTATTAGGATTTTGCTATCAATTATTATGTAATAAATCGGAACATAATTTATTGAGTACTCAGTGTACGCGCTTATTGATTTTAGCAACTTATTTTGATAGTTGTAACCGATGGTTTTGTTCAAAACAATTGATGACATGTTACTTTGATTTTAAAATGATTTACTTTGTGAAATCACTATTGTTTATTTAAGACAATTATTCTTGTTGAATTATTCGATTACTTTATAATGTGAGTCTTATTAGATTTAGCACATTTTAATGTTTTGTATCAAGTAAACACGATGACGTATTTCCGTACGCCATTTGGACAGAGTTGTTGTGGGGCGAGTGCGTAGTGGGGACAAACCTTTATAACTGAGCGCACTCGTTTGTGCTAGACAGTCAATAACAGTCAGTCGGTCAGTCACAGTCAGTGACAGTTAGTGAGAGTGAGTCGGTGTTCGGACTCGACTCCTGACAGAGCACTAGCTCCCGACAAACCTGTCGGTTTACTTGGGTGGCTCTGTCACTATACGAACAGTAATCGATCCAACGATTTGTTCGCAATTACTTTGTTACTGTACATAATTATTTTACTGTGTATCTAGTTGTGTCGTGTACCTACAGTGTGTGATTTGCTAGTGTGATTAATTTGTTCGTGATATTATAATTTGATTTGAACTGCAAACGGTTTTTCTATTGCGCGATAACCAACACTACCCACAGTATGCCCACAGTACTTAATCAAATATGCCTGACAATAACTAGACGCCTGTAACCTACTCCTGATCCGACATATACATAAATACATAATTTCATAATTTCGTAATTTGTAAATAAAATTATTAATTAAAATATACATTTATGCTTTCACTGCTGTCAAGCACAACACGTACACATTCATAGCAACAGACATACTGTTAGTATTAGCTTGTCGGTGACGCTCAAAGCACAAAAAAAGTTTAGGTACACTTTATTTTTTATATTGCTAATATGGCCTGCTCTTGATCTCGATCACGCTTGATGGAAAGCGATGGATGAGGTCTATGCATGGTCTATGATCAAACAAGCGGTTTATCCGGTCCTAAAATAGTACTATTTAATCTACAATAATATTCAGTTGTTTTTATGACATTTAAATGTTTTGTAAAATGTTGCTTGTTAGGCTAGGAGGCCTATCCGTTCAAAATGGCGAAGAATATTCTTAATTTAAAAGTCCGTTGTATGTTTAAACAAAAGATGGTTAGAAGTGGTAGAACTTGTGTTGTTAGGATAATGAGAATAATATCGTACATTTCCATCAATACCGAGAAATAGACATTAACATTATTATTTCAGTTGAAGAAACTTCTTCGAAATAAGCCTTTTATTATTCATAAAGATCGACATTAAAATCCTCTGCTCAAAAAAATAAAAAGTTCTGAGCAGACGATTTAAATGTACTCAAGTTAAACTTAATTTAAATTTTTAATTTAAGTTATTGTTAACACACATAATTGTATCATTTCATGAAGCACGTCAAGGAGTTTAAACCTTGTGTCAATGACATAAAGATCACATGACGCGCGCTCATGGTATTTTTTTTTTTGTGAATGGCATTTCGCAGTTCAACCTATGAGGTTTTCGTCTGCTTAACCAGGCTTGCCTGTGGATGCCTCAAGCCAGGGCATAAAAAAAACTAAGCGACTACATGCTAAGGACACCCCCTGTGGGGTACGGACCTCGGCTTAGGGCGTCGCTGGGAGAGGGCAGCAAGGGACAGGCTGGATCGGAATTATTCAGGGACGAATTTAAAACTACAAGCTCAGCGGCGCGGGCTGGCTCGAGCAAGGGTCGGGGCGGTCATGGTTTCCATCAACTATACCGAATATAAATACCGACGCATGTCGGAAACACCCGAAATTTTCCGAGGTCGTCCTTGAAATTGCTGGGCCAGAGACACTCTGGGAATTCCTAACAACTTGTGAGGTCCCTAAAATTTTAATTACGTCGTTGTATCCGACCATTCTTCCTCCCCCCAAGTTGGCATAGCGGTCTCTTTGAATGTTATTACTCGGCCCACTCGCAAAAGGCCTTTAGAGAAACATTTGGGAGAATACAATTTAATTTTAATGTTTTTATGGAATGACTCTGGACGTGTATTGTTCTGACGATTGCATTTGAAGAAGGTTGGGTAATAATAATATCGATGCCGTTCAATGCTCATTTTGACATTAAAAACCAGTTTATATAGGGTGTTACGGAAAGGGTATATCAATACAAACGGGTTGAAGAGTGTATCTGGTCTAGAATCTCTGTACGAAATTTCAGCTCAAAAGCATTAACTTTGAAAATGCTTAATATTTTTTTATTTCGACATCACGGCGCTGCACTGGCGCGCGGCGGCGTGATGTGCGTGTACTAGGCGCACAGATACACTACAGATAATGAATACTGACCCTCGTAGTGCGGTGACACGTTTGTTATGATGTCAATTTAATGAACTATCGAAATAAACAAATATTAAGCATTTTCAAAGTTACTGCTTTTGAGCTGAAATTTTGTACAGAGATTCTAGACCAGATACACTCTGTAACCCGTTTGTATTGATATAACCTTTCTGTAACACCCTGTATAAGTAAAGAAATGTTATGAAACAATATTTCTCCTTTACGACGTCTTTGTTTTTCAAGCTTCAGTAACTCGAAGCTTCGTATTATTATAAAACATAGACATTTTCTCCACCACCAACACAGCAACTTCGTAAAATGACGTCAAAAACCTAACTTGATAAGTTGTAGAGACTTAAGCCTTGTAAGGTTATGCATCTAATACACCTAGTGCTGACGTATTTCGTTACGTTCAGTCATGTTCAGTATTCAAATACCGTCGTATGCCGTTCGTGCAAGAGATTTGTGGGGCATTACTCGTGAGATTTCGCATAATTAGTATCACATTCCCAGTAGTGCAGTTGTTGCTGTAAGACGCATTTTGCATAAGATTATGTCGAAATTATTCACGGAGGAATATTCTGAAATATGAAAATTACAATTTCAGGGGTCAATTTCAAGAGCAAACTAATTAATAATGATTTAATTATTTAGGAAAGAAGCGTGATTATTTATGATTGTATACATAATATATCTCCGCCTGAGCTTATTGTTGTAAATCAAAACAAAATAATTACTGTTGATTTCTGAAATTTAATTACGCGATCTGAATAATTTATGGAGTGCTCAACCACGAAATAACATGAAACTTTTGACAACAACTTTTCGTAAGCAATTTTGCCATTACGTTATTTAACGATCATGATTACAATGACATTCTATTTTCATTCATTGCTCGGTCGCTATTGGATTATAATTACGCCATTGCTCATATAGCGGGCAATGTGTTCACACGTTCGGAAAATCACCCTATTGCTTACGTCAGAAATGATAAATGCAATATTAATCCTTGTAAGCATGACCTCTTTTATGAATTTATTGCTCCTACCATGTCAGTACATGTAATGCGCCTTTGTTCAGCATGTGTTTTATTGCAAAATTGTTTGCATCATTGATTTGATTTATTTGCGCTTGGTACCTTATAGAAAAGATTAATAAAGTATGAATAAAAATTTAAATAAAATACTTACAAATGGAGTTTGTTTCATCATCATCATTTCAGCCGAAAGACGTCCACTGCTGGACATACGCCTCCCCCAAGCACCGCCACATCGACTGGTTCTGTATTTCCCGCATCCAACGGATTCCTGCGACCTTCACAAGGTCAGCGGTCCACCTTGCGGGAGGCCTTCCAACGCTACGTCTTCCGCTACGCGGTCGACACTCCAGAACCTTTCGGCCCCCATCGGCCATCTGTTCTGCGAGCAGTGTACCCACTGCTACCTAAGTATTGCAATTCTTCAGGCTTTGTCGATTACCTTGGTTCTCCTGTGAATCTCTTTGTTTCTGATTCAATCAAGTATCCCAAACTCCAAGCTAGCCCTTACCGATGAACAACAATTATTAATTTGTCTACTAAAATTGTAGAAAAGATAACAACTTTATTTATCTAATTACTTTCAATTTAAACTAGTGCGTTAAATATTACTCTTAAAGCATAATGCCCTCACCTTTTCGTCCCAAGAAAGGACACCAACCAAGCTTACTATAACAGACGAGGATACAAAGGAAACTATACCCAAAAGAGCCAACTCAAATTCAAACACAAAGCAATTATTTCAATTAAATCATCTATAGGCACTTTTGAATTGTCAAAGAGTCGGTCAGTTAGTCAGAAAGTTGAAGCTAGTTGCCCATTCCAAAACATAGATAATATATATCTACGTTTTGGAATGGATTGGAGAATAACGGGCAAGAAACTCCAAGGACACTCATTTAAATCAAGGCATTATAAAACCCTGGGTACATTTTTCATGTTGCTTTTATAT
Organism: Amphipoea oculea; assembly: GCA_945859645.1. Taxonomy (NCBI): domain Eukaryota; kingdom Metazoa; phylum Arthropoda; class Insecta; order Lepidoptera; family Noctuidae; genus Amphipoea; species Amphipoea oculea. The sequence goes on from OX243876.1 coordinate 14,392,024, forward strand.
GTAAGAACAATTAAAAAGAAAAAATTATGAAACATTTCAAAATATAAGATTAAAAATAAGCCCTGGCAATTAAGAGATGACCAGTCGCAACCGACGGCACCCGTTCCCGAACATGACGCGTGGATCAGCGCCGTCCAGCTCAACCATTTTGTAGGGAACCAAATGATCCAACACACGCGCCACCATAAGTAAGACATTTATCTGAGCATGACATACTCTCAACTAGACGACCAACCTCAATTAGAACATAGTTATAGATGTTAGCAGCACCCATAGATACAATACGGGCGTGCCAACTCATCCATGTAATACGTATATCGAAACGTAATTAGGCGTCAACAGTAATGCATACGTAATACAATTCTACATTTAAACTATTATACTACAGCTACCAGTTGCGCCAACACTATAAAGCTAACGCCAACATTAGTTTGTACGACTGTTAGCATTTAGTATCCTGCTGCCAACTTAATGGTTTTATCAACAGAGAAATGGATACGTGAAGCGGCCTTATCGATTACCGAAATGGTCGACTCTCCATTAGATATATGTAGGTATACAATTCTGTATATTGAAGCAATGTTGTTAAAAGGGATGCGCTAGGTAGCCAGCCAAATTCAAATTTTCTTACCTTTTATATTCCTATCGAAATAACTAATTCATGAAATTTCAATCAATAGGATTATACGAACTTAATGCCGACCCTAACATAGTTGGGAAAAGGTTTGGCAAATGATGATGAGGATTATATTATGAACATAGAGGGATGTATTGAAGATTCTAATGATTATAATCCTAAATACATACTTGTTACACACGCGAATCATATTTCGTTCAACAAATCACTCATTTGGAGAAATATCGATTTAACTGCCACTTTTTGTTTAGTCTTTGCTTTCCTAACTTAAATACGCTTTCTAGGTGCTTTGGCATATTTAACGTCCACTGCTGGACATAGGCCCCCAAGCACCTCCACTTCGACCGGTTCTGTGCTTCCCACATCCAGCGGATTCCTGCGGCCTTCACAAGGTCATGTGTCCACTTTGTGGGAGACCTTCCAACGCTACGTCTCCCGGTACGCGGTCGCAACTCCAGAACCTTTCTGCCCCATCGGCCATCTGTTCTGCGAGCAATGTTCACCTGCCACTTAAATTTGGAAATTCTCCTTTTATATAAAACTAGCTGCGTCCCGCGGTTTCACCCGCATATGTATCGATCCCGTGGGAATATCGGGATAAAAACTATCCTATGTCCTTTCCCGGGACTCAAACTATCTCTATCCAAATTTCATCTAAATCGGTTCAGTGGTTTAGGCGTGAAAAGGTAATATACAAACAGACAGAGTTACTTTAGAATTTACTCGCTGCGCCCCGCGGTTTACACGCGTAAGTGTCGATCCCGTGGGAATATCGGGATAAAAACTATCCATGTCCTTTTCCGGGACTAAAACTATCTCTATACCAAATTTCATCTAAATTGGTTCAGTGGTTTAGGCGTGAAAAGGTAACATACAGACAGACAGACAGAGTTACTTTCGAATTTATAATATTAAGTATGGATAGTATGGATAGTCCCGTATTATATCTCAAAATGAATGTGAATTTATGTTTCTAGTCTTCACTTTTAAAAGAATATTTTTCAAAGCAGATAGTTCTTCGGTGTTTTCTTTATTCATAGGAATTCTAGTGAAACTAAATCCTCCTTTCTTTTTATTACTTGCTCTGTTTCTTATTATCCGGCTATAGTTAAAGAACTTTACGTAAATACAGAACTTCCTAACTGTGGTTTTCTTTTACTGAGATGCCTGCAATTTAATCTTACAAAACGAATTCGAACGAATTCTTTTGCGTATAAAACTATTTCATTACTACATAAAATGCTCATTCCGACTGACTTAATTCTTTGTTTGTTTTTTAATGAAAATACTGCTATTGTGCAATGCCGCAGAAGTCTTTTGTAAAATAATCATCTGACAACAATCAGCTAGTGATGACACCAAACATGTAGCCGAGTTCTGGACCGAGTCCATTTAGATTGCCACGCTAAGAAGAAGAGTAGACGCCCAATTTTGGACATGTAAGTCAGGGAATACAGTAAGGGTGTATACACTCGAGCGACACCCGTCACCAATATGTCACTCGTGTATTTGAGCACCGTACTCAAAGACATGAGCAACACGTTGTAGACGGCAGCTGCCGAAGCGTCGACGGCTGCCGCCGACACGCGTTGACGGCTGCAGCTGACACGCGTCGACGGTTGCAGTTGCCTTTGTCGTCGACGCGTGTCGCTCGTGTGTATGCACACTTAAATACTGATTTGTCAAACCTAAAAAAGACTTACAGTATCTACCCTTTGCCTCTATAAGCATTTCACACGAAGGACTTGCAAATGGGTCCAAAGTACAGACGCCAGCACATCTAGCTACCCGAAACTGTCAAATTTTCCCAATCAACTTTGAACCTTAACCTTTGGCGATAAAGTTGAAAATCTATTAAAGGACAGATTGTAGTAGCTTGATGTGCTGGCGTCTGCACATAACATCCATATTCAGTTATTTAAGACTATAGAGAAAACAGAGTTTGGTAACCTAATGACTACAACCAAGACACACATCACAGATTTGGTCATTCTAAGATAAAAATTCAAGACAAAAGTTCGTGATATGCCTCCAATTAAACAGCCCGTGGTAAACTGTCACGCGACACGGATATCCGTGACAATGTCTTTGTTGTTCCGATAGCTTAATTAATTTATGTCCATGAATTTTATTCGTAGTTCGCTGAATGTACTAATTAAGGCAGCTCTGACGGTTCTATGGCTTTGATAAGTTAATTGTTGCTGTAAAGTGGCTCTGTTTGTTTTTTCGGTATTTCGTGGGAATTGTTTATCTGATTGTTGTGGAATTTTGGGCAAGTGATAAAGTGTAACAGAATAAACGCAAGTCCTGAAAGTAGTTTGTTCATAATTGATTATTAATATCATTTATTTCAGGCAATTATTAAACCCATACCATACAGACACATACTCTTAAATACTACTATAGGCATTAACATAAAATTCGCATAAAATAACATAATAACAACATAATAACACAGATAGAATATTAAAATACACAAATACAAAATCGATCGAATCAATGAATCGATTTCAGTTACATTTAATATAGGTATATTTTTTTAAAGTACGTCTTTTGCCATATTAACCGCCGATTGAGCCAATGGAAATTATTTTAAAGGCAATAAGACTCAATTTTAAATAGATAAAGTAATATTAGGGTCAACACGATTTTCTTAATAATAATAGTTAGCTTTACAAAAAAGTTTCGGTCATTTTAACTCAATACTTAATTAACGCAAGACCTCATACACCCCAAGTGTATGAGGTCTTGCGTTAATTATGTTACTTCCATATTAATATTTTTATAAATGCGAAACTGCGTCTGTCTGTCTGTCTGATGCCTCTTCACGCTTAAGCCGCTGAACCAATTTAGATAAAATTTCGTATAAAGATAGTTTGAGTTCCGGAAAACGATATAGGATACTTTTTATCCCGATATTCCTACCGCCGGCGCTGCTAGCATTGTATATGACTGTCATGTGATGCCTTAAATATCATGGCTCAAAATGAAGATCGATTGCTGAATAAAATAGGACTAAGTTAAGTGGAATGTCTTGTATCGTAAATATTTGTCAACTTCCTTTTGATAGAAAATAAGAACAAACGGACGCAACGAATACGAAAGCAAGTACACATGAAAATGTGTTCATTCCAATTCACGCTACAGCACAACAGGAACAATCCTAAAACCTTACACTCAGGACCTTAAACCTAGAACAAGCACACCACACGAAGGTCTTTTCTGTTCCAACATATTATCTGACCGGAACAAGTTTTTGCCAAGACTACAGCCTCGTAAAAGTCACGCGTGTTTACAGTACCGTTAACAAGCCCAATAAAAGCGTCTGGCAAGGTGTGGGGACTTGGGGGCTCTTTGGCAACGTTGCCACAACTGGCACGAACGTCACAGTCACATCTGGAACTTGTTGCGTTGCCAGCGATGCCAAACCTCCTCGTGTCATAGAACTGTGTAAATAACAAATCACACTAATATTATAAAGGAGAAAGTAAATGAGTGTGTGTGTGTGTGTGTTTATATGTTTGTTAGTTCTTCACACTCAAACGGCTGGACCAATTTTGATAAAAAAATTTAAGGAGGTAGCTGACATTCTGGATTAACATATAGGCTACTTTTTATCCCGATATTCTTACGGGATCGACATTTACGCGGGTAAAACCGCGGGGCGCAGCTAATTGTACATAAATGGCGGAATTGTTCGGACAACATTTTTGAGTCTGTTCTTTCCCTTTTATATTTAAATTCCCTTGTCTGTCGTTTGGGGCTTAGGGTTCGAAGGGAACGTACAGTGTGGAGGTGTAATATACTTTTTTCAATAATCAGTTTTCCGAACCATCTAATGTAAATGTTGAATGTATAAATCTCTAGAGGCTTACACCAATCGTTCACAGGGTTAGGTATTGGGATTAAAATTGAAAAATACAATAAAACTATGATGGCCTTTGAAAAAAATCGTTTGGTCAGCAAAATTACCGATAAACAACATTGAAAACTCGTCTTAAACACGGATATACCTCCCTAGCTTTATGATTTTTTTACCAATCACACTAATATTATAAAAGCGAAGATTGTGTGTTTATTTGTTTGTTACTTCTTCACGCTCAAACGGCTGGACCAATTTTGATATAATTTTGTGTGGATGTAGCTGACACCTTGGATTAACATATTATAGGCTACTTTTTATCCCGATATTCCCACGGGATCGACACTTATGCGGGTGAAACCGCGGGGCACAGCTAGTTTTAAAATAAAAAGAACCCTACTTTACACTGATAGAAAAGACAGAGCAAAACATACAAAATAAATGATAAAATCTTCGTCAAACTCAAAATACCAATAAAAACTTCCTTTCACTACAGCAAGTTATTATACTGGACTTCTCGTGGCCCAAGTTTCCTTTAGAAATTTTTTAACAAGCACGTTTCTAAGGCAGCTGCAATGCTTATCTTGGCTAGTCGGAGCCTCACAGATGTTAGTAGTTCCTAATTTAATACGGGCTCTATCGATTCGAATTTACGCCAAGTCTGTCCAAGTTGTTATTTTAGGCTTGGACTAGGAATAGTCTCTTCTTAAGTTGTGAACTGGAGGAGAATTAAGGCTTCTTAGTTCTATAAAAAGGTTGGTTTTTATTAGATTTTTGATTGTTTCCACACTTATGTTTAGCTGCAAACAAGTTAATCTATTTTTCTTTAGATTCTGAAAATAAACAAATAGGAATAGTTTTTTCGGTGAACATGATAACAAACCCTAAAAAGGATCACCCTTAAATTAAGGTCAAAATTGTGTACCTTATTTTACTATACATAATTAGCTACATATAGATTAAACGTAAGCTTGCTATATCAGTAGGTTCCTACAGCAGTCCAAAACACTTAGGTCTACTTAATACTACAAACGCTTTAATGAAACACCCGCCTAAGCGTATAAATCGTACTGAACCACAAGAGTGTCGCCCTGTAGATAAGGCCTTCCTGCTTACGAGGCTAATTGAAACGTTCGACTCACTCGGAAAATATAGCAACAAACAACATTAGTTTCAAATTCGCATCAGCTTGTTTTTAAGGAATTTTAGGAATAGTTGAAGTACTTAGTTAGAAATTTTTGATAAAAATACATCGATGTAATGATAAAAGAAATATGATATCTAAGTTATGCGGTTTCTTCGTGTAAATGTTTGTTGTTTTGCTCTTCACCATAATCAATAAAAATATTAGTTGTCGATCTATTTTGTCTTTTATTATTATTCGAGTTAACTTATCTTTTGGTATGCACGTGTTCCTGTGACAAATACACCGTTTTTCTGTAACCTATCCTATTTTGGAGGTGAGATTGCATTACGGGCAGTTATATTAATTGAAATAGTTTCTAACTTCAATTTACTAAAACGGTCAGGTTTTTGTACACCACCGACAGAACAGATCAAATATAGATGTTTTATTAGTCTGCTCATTAGCGTTCAACGGCTATCTTTAGGAATTCATTGCGTTGTATCTTCTCCCCTCTATAAAAATCAGAAAATAGGCTAGGCTAGGAGTGGGCTATAATCTACCACGCGGGCGCAATGAGGTTTGGCATTATGTCACAAGTGTTCGATTTTTTGGATTTAGGACAGCCGGTGTCTTCATGATATTTTCCTCCACCGTTTTGAGTGCAGTGGTGATGAAATTATTTACACAAAGTAAAGTGCCTGCCTGCGCTCGAACCAACGACCTACAACTCGTAATTCGTCTCGTTAGGACCGTTGCCACTGGACCACCACTGCTCCATAATAGGCTTTATTTCCGGTCAAAAATGCTGACAAAAATATCGAAGAACATCCATATAACATAATCCCAAATATTCTACGTCCATAAAATAAAAAAGCTCCTACACTCTCCTCGATCCCTAGTCACTCTTGTCCATATATCTTTTGATGTAACAAACGAATCAGTAATTTCATGTCATATTTTGTCTTCCCAAGGCTACATTTTTGTGACATCACAAAATAACACTATGAATATAAAAAAAGAGAAATTAGTTTCGGAGAAACGCTATTAAAGAAACAGTAAAAAGAATTTGATTATATTTTGACGCGTGCAAAATCAAAATATTTTATTTCACGTAAACCTACATGGGCACTTATGAAATGTCAGAAGCTAGGTGCATGGTTCTAAATGGTCGTTTCATATGGAGAAGAGCCGGCAAGAAACTCCACGTTTACCTACTGTTTTTAACATAATGAACACCTGTGTTAATTCTAAGTGCGGTTGATGAAATCTCGTACAAGTACGTAACTACAAGTAAGTGACTGTGTTCTATTACTGTAATCTGAAAAGCTATATAGAACCAGTTTTATTTAACTATTTGACTATCTTGTCTCTGTAAAAATTAAACTTGGTATATTTTATTCAGTCGAATTTGGATAATAGTTGGAGCTAACTTGAATACTTTAAGTTCATACGTAGTGTAATTTATATATTTAAAGCCTAGTTAGGCAATTTCATCATTTACCAGAATTAAAATATTCACATTACTTAATTTTCAACAACTTCATAAATAAACGAACTGCTGAGAAAGGTTAATAAGGTAATATCCAAAAAATATTTCCAATAACATTTTGCTTCTATTGAGAAAAGCATTTCCAACACTATCCCTTCAAAATGGGAAAAGGCGTTTATAAATTATTATGTTTAAGGACCGATACTAGTTCAGATTGCGAAAATTGCCTTAGCATTAACGGCTGTAGTTCCAACAGTTCTGCAGTTTTCACTTTGAAATTAATATACGATAAAGATGAGGACTACTGCGAGGTGTCATCGGTTGCGAAAACACGATTGCATACAATTTTCTCGATACAAAGAAGTCTCAAAGTTACCTCTAAACCGCAAAATAAAAGGAGAATATTCAATGAAAATTTTCAAATTAGGCCATGAAAATTTGCAAGCTAATCAAACTATGCATAAAGCAGGTGTCATAGGTTCGTTTTTATTTTTTTAATCGTTAAATTTAACGTAAAAAGATGAGATCCGAAATATCCAGCTTTATAACCACTCATACCTTGAACCGCTCTGCCGCCCGGCCCCCGACAGGACCCCGATTCAGTACTTGTCAGTACCGCTTCGGCTATCAGACGGGGAACCCGTGTCACTTTGCTTGCGCTCAAAAGACCCGATTGACAACGTTTTATGTTCTGAAGAAATTATGTAATAAAGTAAAATGAAATATAGATGTAAAATATAAGGCCTCGTATTTTTATTTTTTCCAAATTTTGTAGTTTTCATTCATAAAATAATTTTTGAAATGGTTTAAAATCGTAATCTCATGTCAATGTCAAAACATTGTCAAAAATTTAGGGAGGTAAACGTACCTATTTTAGACAGTTCCCAATGTGTAATGGTGTTTTCAATATATTCAGTAAAACTATTTTTATAAATAATTTTATCTATTTATTGATACAGGGTGTAAAAAGACTTTAGCCGTCGTACATCAAACTAAGTAACATTGCACAAAAGATCTGTGACAAAAGTAATTGCTGGAAATCGACTTTAATTTTTGGTGTAAACATTTGCTGTATGCGCACTACCACAAACAGTAAATTTTGCACCGGCATGTAACTATACAGGGGTCCTGGAGGTATTTAAAGTTGTGTTATAATATCAAAACTTGTTTTCGTAAAAAATATCAGTGAAAGTTGTAATTTTGACCTTAATAATAATATCTCCGTAACCAGAAAGTTTCTAGTACAAAGAAATGATTACAATAATGGGGAGTACAAGTGACTCTCGGCTCGTTGTGTCTTTTTAAACCCGTTATGTTGTAATAGGAGACCAGAAACTATGATCTGCATTAACTAATTTTGAAAAAAAATACAGTCGGCATAAAATTAGCCAATTTACACAAAACCTTTATATTCTCTACGGTTTTCATTCATCGCAAGTAATCACAAATTACCACTGACAGATTTTGAGAATTAATTATGTACAGACGCCAGCACATCAAGCTACTACAACCTGTCATATTTCTTTAATAGATTTTCAGCTTTATCGCTAAAACATATTGTTCAAAATTGATTGATTGATTGATTGGGAAAATTTAAAAGTTTCGGCTAGCTTGATGTGTTGGCTGTGCTTGATACATGTAATTTTTTTTGGTTTAAGTTAATACATTTTTGATCAATATTCAGCCCGGAGGCTGAGTTGTGCCTCTTTTCGTCTTCAGCCTCCGAGTTGACGCAGATGCTAAACGATCTTGGCACGGCAAGCCTAGAGGTTGGACTTCAGATAAATATGTCAAAGACCAAGTTGATGACGAACAGTGCGCATCGCAGGATCACTGTGACGGGTGTGGAGGTCGAATACGTTGATGAGTATCTCTATCTCGGGCAAATAGTCTCTTTCCAGGCAAGACAAAACAAAGAATTTGCAAGACGCACCGAAAATGCCTGGATGAGCTAATGGGCCATGAAAGATATAATGAAGGGTGATCTTCCTTTGTCCCTTAAGAGAAGACTCATTGACGTGTGCATACTTCCCATCCTCACATACGGTGGTCAAACGTGGTCTTTGACAAATCAGCAGAGGTCCACGCTCGACGTTTGCCAGAGGGCTATGGAACGGAGTATTCTGGGTATCAAACTAACGGATCGGATAAGGAATACGACCATCCGTTCCATCATAAAGATAACTAATGTCACTTGCAACTCCAAAACAGACCAGGTCTCGATAAAGTCAGAAGCTTGCTCATAGACCACAAACGTAAGACAAAGGGGCCGGTTATACTCTTCGGATTTCTGTATAATTTTTGGCACTGTATGGATGTGGTCTATTGTGCTGTATCTTCCTCGAAAGCCGTCTGATCCGGTGGCTAAAACTCGGTAGAGTACAGTTCTTCGCGCTAGAAGATTCGTGACGATGCTTGAAAACAATTTATAGACACGTTACTAAAAAGTTTTTTGCCACCGCCTTCCGAAATTAAAGTTATTTTACACTGTGGATTTTTTGGAAGTCGTTCGTCGTCGTCAAAATTCTAGTGTTAAAAATTTAGTTAAAAATCTTATATATCCAAAAAATTTATGTAATGTGCCGTCCATAAAACATGGAATAGAAAACGAAACAACCGCAATGGAACAACTAGCATCACAACTTAATATTAAAATAGAGCCTTGTGGTCTTTTTATTGATAAAGAGTTACCTTTTCTAGGTGCAACTCCGGACGGAGTTGTGCAGGGAGAAGACACAATAGTAGAAATAAAGTGTCCAATTTCTGCATTCAGGACTTCGTTGGACGATGCAATAGATAAAAAAAAATAAGGTTTTGGAGGAAAACGAAAGATGGACTTTCCATAAATTTGAAACGTCCTTGGTACATTCAGGTGCAGGGACAACTACACATAACTGGGAGAAATACATGTATTTTTGGCGTATGGTCGGGATGCAAAAATCATATCAAAACTGAAATTATACAGAAAGACGATCATTATTGGGCACAATTCATGGAACCTAAATTAACAAATTTTTACTTATCATACATGTTACCAGAGTTATGTGATCCCAGACATACACGGAATATGGAAATTAGGGATTTAAGGGAATTCACATAAATGTTCTTGCTTTCGTCATTCTCCTCCTCTTGATTCCTTTTTTTTTAATTTAAATGTTTTCATTAATAACAACTTATTTTAGAATTCGTTCTATTCTCCTCCTCCTCAAGTCGTACTCCTCATTACTGAGGGTCGTGATCCTCCCTTGAAAACAACTTTTCCCTGACGATGTTTCGCCATCTCTGTCTATCCTTGGCCAAGTGAAGCGCATCATGAAATTTCGTGTCAAGAGAAGAGCTTATCTGGTCAGACCATCGCAATGGGCTGCGACCTCTTGGTCGTTTACCATCCACCTTGCCGGTAACCATCAGTTGTTCGAGGTTATTGTGTTCTATTCTAAACCATCGTTAAAGCCAAAATGTATGAAACTTTCTAATCTTAATAAGCCGACTTATATGTACCAGCCGTTTGGGGCTGAAACACTACGGCCACAGGGTCCGAGTGCCCATTTAATTATTAGAGAAACCGCCAAGCGATTGGTCGACTCTTCACGTGACCAGAGGACTAGCCTATTTTTTGGCCAAAGAATCAGTAAAAAGAAAGTAATTTTAAGGCCGGCGCTCACTGACGGCATGGCACGGCGTGTCATGGCAGAGGATTTTATTACTAATCAAGTTATTTTAAATCTTATTTCAATGAGTTTAGAATTCATGTTACTTTATTTCGATACCACGATGCCGGGAAATGACGCTACGTGCCGCGGGACGCTGCGGCATGACGCGACGCGCCGAGGGATGCTGCGGCATGACGTGTTATGCCGTTTCATTCCACGTAATGCCGCGGCGCGCCATTGCATCCCGCGGGACGTGTGGGTCACTTTGTGTCGAGGAATTATGATTGCTAAGCTGGTTGAAATAAGGTTGAAACTTGTGCAGCGGTCATTTCGGTTAATGGGGCGCAGTCCAGTCAGGACGGGCTTTCAGCAGGATTCCACGGAACGCCGCGGGATGCCGCAGCACAACCTGCCGTGCCACGCCGTCAGTGAGTGAGCAATGGTCTTTGGTCGGTCATAGAACACTAATGCAGTAGGTATATTGCGGATCTCGCGGTAAACTTTGCTTGCGTGATGTAGGTTGTGATGTCAAACAAAAGATTGGTGTAGTTCGTTTGTAGACGTCGCTACTCAAATATTATGTATAAATAACTTTGTCTTTGCTTTGTATTTGCTATGCGAATGATGAGCGTTCCATGTTGTTTTTGTTATTATATTATTATTTACCTGTCCATATAAAAGAATTTTATATATACTGCACATACAATGTGAAAGCTAATTTTTATGTGAATGTAATAAATGAATGTTAAGTTTAATCATTTTATTTCTTGACATCCTTCCAACAATAGTACAGTTCACCCTAACTGAATCAGTATGTCAGTGCGAGTGGGATAGAATGATACATAGCGCGGGGAAGTGGGGGCAAAATCTGAATTTGAGCTGAACTATTACAAGCCCTTAATGACCCTGTAAACAGTTTACCCCACATGGGTCGTAATAAAACGAGATAAGCTCAAATATTAAGTAATCACGAGCTTTTATGAGATTTCAACACGCGATATTTAGAGGTACGAAGATTGTTTTTAGAATGCCCATAAATATTTTAGATGATATAATTTCGAAACGGCTGGTTGACACTTCCCGTGACCCAAGGGCTGGCATTTACCTTGGCCAGAGGCTAAGCATTGCCATACAACGTGGCAATGGCACCAGTCTCTTGGGTACATTACCAGTCGATAGCGATGCGGAAGAATTTTTCGACGCTATATTTTAGTTTGTATAGTTTTAGTTAAGTTCGGATTTAATTTTGTTATTTTTAGATGATACATGATACGGTGGTTTAAGATAGTTCTTACGGGGGTAAATATAATAACGGTTTTTCATTGGCATGATAATGTACCTACAATAGTAATATTAGTAAGTCATAATCACTAAACTGAACTAGATTTTCCCAAAAAGTATACATTGTAAGAAAATCTAGACTAGTCGTACTGACTGTGTGAAAATGCTTATGTGTTTCCTGTATTTGTCTTTATTAATCACTAGCTGCGCCCCGCGGTTTCACCCGCGTTAATGTCGATCCCGTGGGAATATCGGGATGAAAAGTAGCCTATATGTTAATCCAGGGTGTCAGCTACCTCCATGCAAAATTTCATCAAAATTGGTCCAGTCGTTTGAGCGTGACTAGTGTGATGCAGCCTAAAGGAAAAATTTTGGCCATTTACAGTTAACTTACCTTTAATCTCAATTTCCAAGAAATATTAAAGAGGATTATTCCAATAAAGGTAAATTAAAAATGACTAATGGAGTATATCAACCAGTTTGTCGGCTAAATCCACCTGTGACCTGATAAACGCTGGGAAATCCCGGGTTTTCAAAAAGCTCCGAAAGTCAGGTATCTGTCAGTCTACGTAATTCACGGTTGAAGGTTGCGCTAAGCTAAACATTTTTTATACAGTTTAACTTGAAGAAAAAGTAAGGAGCTCAGATAAGTTATAATCTGATTGGACGTGGATTGGAATAAGGGCAGTTTTTTTTTGTTTTTCTGAAGTAATTTAGGCTGGTAGAACACAAGGAAAGACGGTTTCCTGTAGAGATTGACAATTAAACTCTACAAAAGTATATCTTGGATTATAAAATTACGAAAATCCAAATTCAGTTTCTAATTTTTGTGAGCTAATATTTTTTGTGTTTTTTGAGTTTATTAAGATTTGTATCTCTCGTGTCTGAAAGACTGAAAATATCTCTGATAAAATGAAACCATAGTGTAGGACAACATCTTCAATCATAAGAAAAAAAAGCTTTTATAATGATTATCTTTTTCGAAAATCCGGGTAGGACAACAACAATCGATCAGTCCCGATCACTGTCTAATTCGGTGATACCGACAGCTTTTTAATTGAGGAAAATTTTGTCTGCTAATTACCAAGAACAGTGATGCTTTTCACAGCTGTTTTTGACTGTAAATAATTAATCAAAATCGGGCTCATCGGTGATCGTATTAAGATCGGAATTTTGAATAAACAGCTAGCATTTTAGGAATAAATATTGGTATTGAACTGGGTCTAACTTGTTATGTATTTAAAGTAGGATAATTTGTTTTTTCATCAGAGTATGTTTAATTAAAGTGGCAAATAAGAGGTAGTGGGCAGGGCACATTGCTCACATAACAGATGACTGATGGGGCCGAAAGGTTCTGGAGTGACGACCACGTGCCGAAAGCCGTAGTGTTGGAAGATGATGATAAGTTGCGATAAACACGTAGGTATAGTGACTTATGACTTTTGGAACTATTCTTAAGCATAAGCATGATACATTATATAGACCCATATAGATTGTCTATGTAAATAATGTTTATGGAACAAAATGTATTTATAAATAAATAATGTACAAACTTCTTGAGGTTTTAGGTTTTTATAGCTATTCTTTAACATAACATTTAGAAAAATAACAAAGAGAATAATCTTCAGCTAAATACTATACAAAGCACATTGTGTTCACTAAAACAAACGCAGCCAGCCACGTTAACGTTTCGCTGGCAAAAGCAATTACGTCGACAATCAGTCGCTAACTTTACGCGCGTCTGAACACGCCCTAATTCTTTAATTACTTCGTAAATTACATTTTTAGCGTGTAAACACTGAATGACGTTGAGTGTCTTTTTATGTTTTATTTTTGAGGGTTAAAAGGTTAATGTTCTTAAGCTTTTAAGTCAAGAGTTTAACGTTATTTTTTTATTTTAACTCGAACTATTCACAAGTATAATATTCAAATTGAATTTACTGAATTATTGTTGGGAGGGCTGATTTTACCAAAGTTAAAAGATATCTTTTATCTGGGGAATACTATTGACGTCTGAGAGTTTTTCAGCGAAATCTATTCTCAAGATTAGTCTTATTCTAAGTATTAAATTATAGACTCGCCTTTAGTTGCTTACTGAGGGTTTAAAAATCTCTCTCTCTCTCTGTCTCTGATAGACAGACAGAGAAATAGAGAAAGTCGCAAGGAGGGAGCATAATGCTTTTTTGTTCTATGACAATTTTACCAGTTTACACATACCGCAAGTCGTTTTAAAGTACTTCGTTCCAACAAGAAACTATCTGAAAAAATATCAAGTTTTTTAAGTATCAAGATTTTTAAGTATAACATACTAGCAGCGCCCCGCAGTTTCACCCGCATAAGTTTCGATCCCGTGGGAATATCGGAATAAAAACGAGTCTACGTCCTTTCCCGGGACTCAAACTATCTCTATAACAAATTTCATCTAAATCGGTTCAGCGGTTTAAGCGTGAAAAGGTAACAGACGGATACACTTTCGCATTTATAATATTAGTATCGATATTCACATCAAAGTCATGTTTACTTAATATTTGGTAAGTACCTACATATAAAAATATTTACGACAGACATTAAAAAACGAGCCAAATATAGTGAAAGCTAGTACGCTAAGATATAACGACTATGTCAACATACTAGGCCAGATATTCTGGCGAATCTCCAAGACTTGGAAGAAGCGTAACTTTGTCTAGTGGCTAACTCTATTACACCATTAGGAAAGTGCTGAACATCCATATTTCTTTGTTCAAACGGTCCTGTGATCTTTGCAGATGTCTAGGATTTTATTTTTTCTGCAAAGATAGCAGGGTTTTCATATTAAGTTAACACCAGACATGGGTAGACTATATTACTGTATCTGGGACAATTTGGAGACTGAATCTCATAACTGACGTTATGCTATCACAAGTGGTTTTGTATGTAGGTACCTAGATAGCTCCAGTAAGTATGAGTGGAAAAGTCTCTTTGTCTTCATTCAGGTGAATAAAATCAACTAAATCAATCTAGGAGTTCCGAAAGGCCTACTTGTGAAAATATGAATGCAATTAATTCAGCACTTTTTGTGATTAGCATTTTTAAACAGACAGAAGGGCACGCTGATTTTCGATTGTGATAAGTGACCTTGAAACTAGTCTCAATTTCCAAAGTTCGATATAAACCAGGATAATCCGAAAACTCAATATTAATCTCCGCTAGTGATGCTGCGAAAGCATCACTATTCAATCTGTATACGCAATTCAATTTCAAGCAGGCCATGATTATATCATTCGTGCTGTTTATAATACGACCGACCCACATTCTCGTACGTTGCGATCACATTGCATTTTAATATGTGCGTGATTATATCACCACTTCCATGCACGCTGTGCATATTGCGTTTTTAATACGAGAATCACATTTATGAACAAACGGCGTTGTGATTATTCATGTCCTTTGAAAACAAATGAGTTGGTATGCAGTTCAAGATCTTTCTTTTATGTTTTTATGGCGGTTTATATTATGCCTGTATCCTTCACTAATTTTTTTCAAGTGAAAAGTTCTTTAGGGGCACTTTGTGCTCTTTCTAAAGAGTGAACGGAACTGAATCGTCACGCTCGGGTCAGTGACGCTGAATCGGGGATACTCGTACACGGCTCCAGTCATAAATTTTTCACTTCTATCATGTGATCATAAGCACACACCCTCTTTTTATATCAGTTTTTTTTTTTTATTTAAAGAAAACTGGGCATGTATGGTCTTAGAAATTATGATCTTTACCAGCAAAAAGAATACGTGACCATCTGAACAAAACTTTACTGGTTCATAAACCAGCACCCATACAAGTTTAGCCAGTGTCCTTTATTGTGTCTGTTTTACTTTCGCTCATTTACTTTTGAGAGAGAGAAATGTTTGTTTGTTTATGTACCTACTCGTGTGCATAGCTTTATTTACGTGCTTATTTCGAGCGAGTGCTTGTGACATCGTCGAGTGAAAAGCTCCGGGACAGGCATCCCCGAAATTTGCAATGTAAGCTCTAATACTCTACCTAGGAAAGGAGAAATGGGTAGGTCCTACTTTGCACTTAAATTCTGCAGGTACGTAAATGAAAATGAAACTCACATTTAAATCTTTAGTGGCTGAGAAGTTCTCGTTGCGAGAGATAAATATTATAAGGAGCTACGAAAAACATTTCAGAATAAAGTCTTAGGTTTTTTCACGCATCATATTTTCATCTATTTTTGCGAGCCACTGAGCCCTATAGATAACAGTGTCTAAGGTCTAAGCTATAGCTCAAAAGATCTCCTAACTATTTCATTCTCTTCAGTAAGCCCCGATTAATAATCTCTGGACAAATTCGTCGACATTTCTCCACGTCTTCTAGCATTATCTGTTCATATATATCAATCTTTTTCATACAGACTCTAACGAGGGATTTTGGCATTACTTCAAATTATCAACGTAACCCTTTTCTACCCTGTAATATATCTTGTTGAGTGGCCGCTATAGGCATATGGGGGATCAAGTGGATGGGCCGATAGTATGGGCTCTCCCGATCATCCCAAAGGTTTATTATATTGAAGGAATTTTTATATTGGAAACGTCTAAGTATTTGTGTATTTTGTTGTAGCTTTTCAGTTACATCGTGTAATGTCCGGCAGATTGTTGCTCATGCTCATTTTTTATCGTTGTTACAAAATTATATGTTATTGACTATAAGTGGTACCTAATGTATTTTATTGTGTTTTATACAGGGTTAAATTAAATTCAGGGGCACCCTTTTAAGGGGTCATTGAACTCATCATTATGAACAACTTTTACTATGCGACTAAACCTAAAATCACGAAAAAAAATCAGCTGTTCCTTGCATTTATGTTCACATAACTCGTCAAAATGTAGGGAAGAACTGACTTTTTTCGCGACTTCAGGTTTGCTCCCACAGTAAAAGTTGTTGATAATGATGATTACAATGACCCCTTAAAAGGATGCCCCTGAATTTAATTTAACCGTGTATATTCAAACTGGGATATTATATGCTTGCTTACAATTCATACTCTAACAGGTACTATTTTTATGCTATTTAATGGCACATCGTGTATGATTTCGTCTATATCATCAACTGTATTTATTGATGAGATTTGAGATTTGTTTTTTTAGCATACTATATTATAACTGAGCTATTTAGTCTATACGATTTTTCGTCGCTCTCATTACGAACTTCACAGCATTATCGTTAACTATTACTCCAGCTTAATAAGTATATGTACTTACAGTTGTATCCAACACATATCGTTTTATACCCAATTCAGAGATCAGTATGAAAATGAATTGTATGATCGGATAATTCCTCTGAACTGAGAGACTTCTAGCTGAATGGGTTATTCGTGTTTGGGCCCGTTGGCTTTCTAATCAATTATGGACGATACTTCTGTTGCTGGCATAGCTTATATATTAACTGATGATTTTCAATTAAGGTCTTGATTAACAAAGTCTTGAGTTACATTTTACATGTAACTTTTATACGTGTCCCTCATTTAAGATTCTTTATGCGAATGTCCATCTATGGGACTATCTCTTTCGTACATTATTGAAGTGGTCCAAGGATAAAGGGGAAATAATAACGTTGTCAAGTATGATACTTTTCGTTTCATTTCAAGGCATTATGAAAAAAATCTTTCTGCTTTGAGAAATCTTCTACCCTTTCCATGGATTCTTAAACCAAGTACAGAAACGATAAAATACCAAGTGTACAAAAAGCACATACTCCTTTAATATAAAGGCAACGCTACCACGTATCACATAAAAATATACCCCTTTTAATTTGTTCACAAAATGAGATTTCCTGTAAAAGAATCAGATAATGAGGGTACGTACGGAGTTATATCCGGGTTTAATGGAGGCCTTGACCCACAATCCAGCCGGGCGAGGTGAGGGTTATGATGAGTCTATAGAAAAACGTTCGATGCTTTCGTAACGGGACTAAGATGAATTATTTCGACAACTTTTTGAAGGATAATCCGATTACTTTTTTTTACTGGTTTTGTTGGGATTTTATAGGGTAGTTAATGTGTTTGATTCAAGTTCAGGCGGCGTATCTGAATTGATTTGATTTTCCCATCACTAAATAGTGCTTGTGACGTCATAGTAGGTAGTCAAAAAATGGCACGCGTGGTTTTCATACAGATCGTGATACTTGCGTCATCTAGGTCTATCTATGTCTGTGGATTTAGCATTTGGTAGGGAGGGCCCTACACGCACCACTCTGATGAGAATGGTGAGGGTCTGGCCGCATGCGGCTTGCCAAATGACGATGTATCACCGCTCAAAGACGAGTTATGGTTACAAAAAATTAACAATAACTAGGAAGGCTGATACCGCGTACCGGCAAGCGTAGTGTGGGACGCCCCCCAGCTAGATGGACGGACGACCTAAAGAAGGTGGCTGGGGTAGACTGGATGCAGAAGGCGGAGGACAGGGTGCTCTGGCGCAGTCTGGGAGAGGCCTATGTCCAGCAGTGGACTGCGATAGGCTGAGTTGATTGATTGGTCGAGGAAGGCTGATACAACATTAAGATAATATGAGAAGTACCTGTTTGAACAGAACAAAAACGGACGATATTCAGCGGCTGGTTCACTAGATAAGGCCGCTCGAACACGTGTTGACGTTAGACATTTCCTTTACTCCAGTAATTTTCGACCGCATCGATAAAGCTTAAGCGTAGTCAACACTAATGATAGTTTCCTATACCCTGATACCCGCACATTATAGTGTGTATAAACTTTAATATGATGCTAAGCACTAAACGTAGGTGTCTCTTACGTAACCTATTTAGATACAGGGCTCTAGCGCACGCGGCGTCATAGATAGTTATTATAATATCTTTAGCGCTTTTAGCGCTTTTTGGTATCATTACCTTATCCTCTACCGATGGCTGTGGCTGAAAACCAGCGTTGGGGCTCTGTCTCGTATAGGGTTTTAGTATTATGCTAAGCGATGGCCGTTTTGCGTAAGTGTAACGCATGTTTTCCCCCAACTTGTTATTTTTTTTTTGTGTTTGTGTTCGTTTTATGCGTCATTTATACCGCAAATAAACGTATTTTCTTTCTTTCTTGTACCTACGTAAAACATTAATATTTTGCTGTTAGTTTGTTTGTTATAACTATAGTGTTAATAAAAGTGATAAGTGTTTGAGCAAATTAGTTATAAGACAACAACGGATAATTTTGTTGGACAACTAACTATTATTCGCCATAGTTATATTTTACTTAACTTTGCCGTACCTGAACAAAGAAAAGATAGATGGATTGTATGAAAGACTAGCTGTGCCCGTGGCTTCGTTCGCGTGGATGTTCGGAAAACAACAATGTGTGTGTTTTTTCCTAAAATAAAAGTAAGTTAACTTAGTTACTCCTTATAACATCGCGTCAAAACCGGTCCAGTCGTTTCGGAGATTAGCAGGAACAAACAGACAGACATAAAGACAAACAATTTTTTATTGTTGTTATTTTGACATTACAAATACACACTTCAATTTTATTTGTTTGTATGTATAGATGATAAAGCTGATATAGGTGTTAAAGAAAAAAAAAAAGAATTAAGGTACTACCTAAAGCATCAACTGCAAAATAAATTAAGATTAGGTACTGAAGGATGATGATTCTGAAATGTCGTCTCCAACACTTCTCAGTATTTTCATTAAGATCAAAGAAAAAGACGCTACTTTCCAACGTCTATACATTATAAATGTCTTATTCACAAAAAATACATACAGATGGAAAAGGAATGACTTTATAGCCTACTAGCTTTTCCCGTGGCTTCGCCCGCGTGGACATCGGAAATTATCCCACACGAAGGTATTACTTGGATAATACGTAAACTTCGTGTCAATTAAGGTTATAAAACTGGTTGCTAAATATCATCCAAACCCGCTTAGCCGTTTTTGTGTGATAACAAGCATTTAAACTTACAAAGTTTCACATTTATAATATTAATAGGCCGTAGAAGAAATAAACGGCTTCCTTTCTTAAAAAAATGTACAAAATAATGCATAGAACGTGACATCGAATATTCGCTTTAAATGACGTATTTTCACTCTAAAAGAGGAAAATTTTTGTCCCCTCATTTCTGAAGATCGTGACTGGTAATTTAAATCTATCTCCGCATGCTGTGTGCCAAGAAAGTAAGACGTGATGTACTCTTGTTCGGGTCGGCATGATTCTGCACACAATCGAGCGGCAAAATATACATTTGTTTTTGCCGTTCGACCGGTGCCGAATCATGTGTGTATATAGTACCCCTAAGATGTTATGCTATGACCACTACTTATTTGTATATTTATTTCGATACTCTATTCGTGCATTTATTTATTTATTGAAGTGAAAACTTCTTTAGCGGCGTTGTACAGTCACGTCTAAAAGTATGTATACACTTGGCAAATTTCAATTGCGATTTTTTCGTGAAATAACGAATGCAACGTTGAAATACGACACTTAACATAAACCTATGGGTTCGAAAATACTATTTGCGTAATAACATAAAATTTCATTCAAAAACCAAGAAGAAAATCGCCTTTGAATAAAGCCAAGTGTATACATACTTTTAGACGTGACTGTACACTTTTTTTTGTAATGGGTATAAATGTTAAACTCGCGTCAGGACACGTGACACTGATCGAAAATTCGTAAGACGGATGGAAAGTAGACAGCCGGCGCGGCGTAGGAGAGGAAGTATCCCCCTCTCTTTCTACGACACGGCGGAAATGTATGCCTGCTGTTTCGTTTAGGCGGCGCAGGGCGCTTGCGCGAATATTCGTGTATGTTTATGTTACAGCGTGGCACGTGCATCCATGGATGGTGACAGCTGATGGCTCAACCGTCTGTGTAGTGGCCACACTACTGTGTATTCGTAAAATTATTATAAAACAAAAAAATTGCTACTTTACTTTAATTGTCATGTTTGTGTACGATAGCGCAATAAATAAATATTGTATTCTACCTCATAAATGATAGTACTCTTATACTGATAATTAAAGCAATATTATTCTCTAACCATTTCAAAATATCAAAAATGCACAACGGTAATATTCAAGGTTTCACTTCTGCCAGCACTCCCGGAGTGCAACCCGTCTTTTTTTTTTATTTTACCATTTATGTACACACATATATATAAACAGACAAGAAAAAAACTGACCAGAAAAATAGGTACAAAGGTGATGCTTATTTCATAAGAAATCTCTTCCAGCATACCTGCGATAGGACAAGAAATAGAGACATTTATGTTCTTAAATGAGTCGGATGTGGGTAATATCAGTATGTATCTACACAGGTAACTAAAGAAGTATGTAATCAAATCAAAAGATGTCAAAATTTAAATAAGACAGTCAGTGGCGAAGGGTGAATTTATGACAAAGGTAAGCCGGAGCAAAAAAAAATGCCGAAAAAATTTCAATTATGAATTGACTGTAGTGTGGTTATGTTCTGAATTTTCGAAGGGAAGCCGGTGGGAATCGAGTTGTATGGTACCTTCGTCACTGTAAGACAGTCCTCAAAACGCCCGCCCGTCACCCATCCTTGAGCTTTAGCTGGGAAAAAAAAGTGGCGCAACAAGCTCCCTAGCATGATTATAGCCGGTGGAGTTCTATAGTATCTACCTGCGCCATAGGAAAAGGTGTGAAAAATTATGTTTTGTAGGTTACCGGTACTAAAAATTAAATCGCGTAGCTTACAGGATTTTAAAGGACTTAATATGAAACGCGCACATACAAATGTGTTTATAATATTTTACGCAAAACAATACATTTACATACCAGCTCTTCATAATACTCTTGTAAGACTATGTAAAAGTAAAATACATAGGGATTAACACACATTCACAAGGTTTAGGGATATTTAAATAGGATGTCAAAACTCGAAGGCACAGTATAATACTTATGTATTATAGCTTTACAAACTCAGGTCCGCTCGTGCGATTTTTCCCTGCGGCGATTTTTTTTACGCGCACTGGATTTACAACGCACTGCTTAGTGCCGAGAGTTGAAAATTCAACAGTGTGATTTTTTGAAGCGCTGGGATGCCCTCTGTTGGATTCTCAATGTTGGCTTTTACACCAAGAGTGGAAAATCCAGCGCGCGACAAAATCCCTCCACGATATTTTTACGTCTGTGACTACGTGACCTTACTATTGTGTTTATATTATGTAGGTTGTAAAAGTTCAGCGACAAAACGTTTATGTTTTTTAAACGGTCGCGTAAAACGGTTTAGGTAGCAAATAAATGAGATTTTAAAATGAGAGGTTTTGGCTGGCTTCCGATTTCTGCCACAACATTTATAAATGAAGCTGGCAATGGTAATATGAATAGAGAGGTTCACACAGTACTAACTTTTAATAAAAACTAGCTGCGCCCCGCGGTTTTACCCGCAAAAGTCTCGATTCCGTGCGAATTGGGGATAAAAAGTATCCTATGTCCTAAAATCAGTCAATCAGTTCTCGGGATATCATCAAAAAAGCCATACAAAATATTTAAGAAAATGAAATATCTTATTTTTTTTTTTGGTGAATATTTTTATGTTTTAATAGTTATTCTGCTATTCAGGGCGGAGACAAATCCAACAAATCAAAGATCATACAAATCGCTCCAGCAGCCGTCCTTGAGTTATAAATGGTGTAACTAACCCAACTTTGTTTTAGTTAATTATAGAAAATGAGATTATGATGACGAAGTAAAGATGGAGGGACGAACTTGAATCTTAAGTAATAGGTAATACGGGCTGGTGTCCGCAACTCTACGTCAATGCGCATTACGTGCCAAATAGATAGATAGATTGAATGAGATTAGCCTATCTCTTTCCAGGTCTAATTAAATTGATCGCCATGAACCACGTGGTTTATAAGACAGAGGCAGGGAACAGGAAATTATGTAATTACATTATAAGTAATGTATGAAAAAAAAAAAACGGTTATTTCATAATTCGGACGAAAGACACCTTTTAATTAAATAAAGTTCATTTTCAAGATGGCGCCCGCCAACGATATTTCGAAAGAGCTGTTGAAATGTAAATTAATGTCATCAGTCTAAATTAGCCGTAGTGCGTCTATGGGCGAATTTCGGCAAACTTTTTAAACTAGAATAAGAATAAATTTTGAATTTTCGTTTTTCCATATAAAAACTGTCAAGACGTCAATTTAATTCGGGGGATAAAAGATACTAACTGACTTTGGTAAAGTCACTTGTTTAATAATTTAAAATAATAAGGTACCTTTGTGAGAAAATACCTCTCCTAAAGTGCCTTAGACATAACATCGCCTCTAAAAGGTGACATTAACGTATTTTTATAATTCACGATTCATTAGAATCCGAGACCTGTATATAGATAGAGAGATGAACCATTTATTTAGCGCTCACAAAAGACAGCGCAACACACAAAAGTACAATTAGATGATAACCAATTACCTGCATGTATCACACTAATAGTATAAAGGCAAAAATGTGTAAATGTGCGTGTGTGTTTATCTGTTTGTTACTTCTTTACGCTCAAACAGCTGGACCAATTTTGATAAAATTTTGTATGGAGGTAGCTGACACCAAGGATTAATATATAGGCTCCTTTTTATCCCGATATTCCCACGGGATCTATATATATATAAAATAAGGTGCGGACATAAAACCAAAAAGAAAAACACACATATCGAACTAAAAGTGACAGTAGGAAAAATACTTAAAATCAAATTAATTACGAAAATAGACAGTGTGGTGTGCGTCTCAAGGTTGCATCAAATGGGAGTCCAGCTCAGCATGTGTCAGGCAAACCTAGTATCTATCTACGTTTATTACCGTTGGATCCCGTTTTTTGATCCCGTTTTTTAGGTATTACCGATGGATCCCGTTTGCTATTTCCGATGAATCCCATATTATAACAACATGTATACATTTCAGAAGAAAAGTGATTTACCTTTATCAAACACTAAAAAGAGATTATTTTTAGTGGGTTACCCGGAACCGAACTAGTTAGATTAGGTTAATTATTAAAAAAAAAACAATGTTAGGTTAGGATAGGTTAAAACTGTGACCCCTACGCACGAGCCGAGCGAGCGAAGCGAGCGGTGCCGCGGCAGCGGCCGGCGAGTGCCAGAAACGACTAGATTATATAGAAAATGAGTTGTTTGTGAAATAAATAGTATACGAAACGTTGGTTGTAAACTAAAAAGTCAATGGAGTTTTGGTGAAACTTTAGTGAACCCCTCATTTTATTATAAACAATTTTGTTGTTGAAAGTACCCGCATTCATATTTTTTTAAGCATTCGGGATCCAACGGAAATACTTTTCGGGATTCAACGACAATAAAACGTAATTATCTTGCATTTTTTAAATTCAGGATCCAACGGAAATACATAATAATGTTTTACGGGATCCAACGCCAAAAATATTAAAATGGGATTCAAAAACGGGATCCAACGGTAATAAATCTCTATCTACTACAGTCAGACAAACACCATTCATTATAAACTGTATTGTCAAAGTAACATAATTATACACTATTTAGATAGCTATCCAATAATTATAACCAAACGTTAACGACTCCCAGCGGATCAGAGTAGTACCAATTAATACTAAAGCCCTAGTTCTAATTACGCCGGGCCCAAACTAGACTAGAATAGTTTACATTATTTAAATCTAATGGGGCTGGAAACGATGAAGAGCTTTTGGCTAAGTAATAACAGCCCACGGGTCGATCGATCAGGTTAAGCTACGCTTGCCGCGGTTGGTCCGTGGATAGGTGACCATCTTTACATACTAAGACCCCTCCGTGCCTCGGAAAACACGTTAAGCCGTTGGTCCCGGCTATCATTCGTGGATCTTTGACAGTCGTTAGGCGTCGTCAGAAGCCCGAAATTCTGACAACCAGTCCTACTAAGGGGTTTCGTATTAGGTACCCAATAACTGGGTTGTGGAGGTCAGATAGGTAGTCGCTCCATGTAAAATACTGATACTCAGCTGCATCCGGTTAGACTGGAAGCCGACCCCAAAATAGTCGGGAAAAGGCTTGGCAGATGAGATGCTGGAGCTGAAAACGATGTTATTAAGGAACAGTTCAGGGATACGTCTTTCCAATAAAATGGAAAATGTAGGAGACAGGATACCTTTGCCCAGTAATGAGACTTTAAATTTAGATAAGACTAGCGCTTCGCCTGCGGCTTTGCCCGCGTGTTAAGCAGACTTTCTCATACATTTTTTTTAAATAATATAGCCCCAGGGACAATGTAGCTTCTCATTAGTGAAAGAATTTTTGGAATCGGATCAGTAGTTCTAAAACATACCTCCTACACAAACTCACAAATTTTACCTTAAGGCACATGCGCCTTTTTAAAATCTTATTGAGGTATTAAGTGCAATCGCCTCATAAGAATACCTAATTTTTTTATGATTGTGAACAATTGACATTGATTGACATGGAAAAACAACACTTCTAATCTCAGTAATAAGCATCATATTACCAGCATATTCCATGCCCCATTTAGTATGACTTACTAATAATAATCGCATAAATGTAGGTATCACTCTTGCAAGGGACGTTCTCATACTTTAAAGTCGTTTTCAGAGTATATTTATTGAATCAGTTAGACTATTTGAAAATCTTAAAATGTTATAAAAATACAACCAATTCAGTATCAAATCCAAGCCAGTATTTATATAATCCATTCACTAAAACATTTTAAGAACAAACTATTATGATTTTAATAACAGCTGGACTAAAATAGAAACCGAAGATAGAACATCAACAAAATGGAGCGGCATAATCAGAAAATATATCTTGGAAAGTTCTGATAGATGTTCGCTCCATTTTTATGCTGGTTTAGGCCTTGAACTGTGATCTGAAATACTGACATTCTGTCCGATCCGATGGATCAAAGTGACAATATATTACGTCCCAGTTTTCTTGGAAAATATACGCACTAGCTATGTCGTTTGGAAGCTTGGACTAAGAACTATTTTGTAAGCATAGAAAGTTAGGAATGTATTTTACCTTTTTTTTTGAGAGAATTTATAGATACCTATTAAGGTGAAACTGCCGTTAGACTGAAGCCTTATAATAATCATAATAACAGCCTTCCATTGTCCTATTACAGGCCATGTCTCATACAGAAAAGGCATTGATCACCATGCTTGCATAAGACGGGTTGGCGAAGCCTTATAAATATCATAATTTCCCCAGAAATAAACATGACGCGTTTTGAACTTAACATTTTAATGAAGATACTTAACACAAACTTGAAACTGTTTCCTCTACCGTATTGCAAAACACACTTACAGCAACTTCAATTTATATCGCAAAGGACTCACAAACAGAAATGCAGGCAAAAGCAATTGGATTAGCAAGTTAACACCTTCCAGCGACGCCGTGTTTGACATTTCCGCGTTCATGAAGTTAGGTCATTACTGACGTTCTATTTTGAATGCACGAATTCGATACTTGATGGAATTGACGGTACATATGAATTGATAATTGAATTTAATCTAGGCTTATTTGTCAATAATTGCGGAATTTCATGTTCATTCGAATTGAATTTGATTAATAAATGTTGAAACAAATCCTATTTTGGTTGGTTGATGTGACTAATGCTGAAGTATTGAACAATATATCGGAATATGAAATCTAATTGATGGCCTATCAATGACAATCGATTACAACGGTAATTATGTAAAATAGACACTTTAAACTAATTACTTTTCCACTATGATGCGTTTTTGGCTTTTCCAGTAACATAATTATAATGTGACAGCGACACTTGACAAAGACATACATAATCGGCCTATAATTTTCCCACTGCTGGGACACAGGCCTCCTCTCTGTGAGAGGGAGTGGGCCGTAATCCACTACGCGGGCCCAGTGCGGGTTGGTAGAACTGAAAGAAATTTCGGTTCTACGACATGCCGGTTTCCTCACAATGTTTTCCTTCACCAATTTGAGAGCAGTGGTGATGAAATAATTTACACAAAGTAAAGCGCCAGTCAGGGTTCGAACCTACGACTTATAACTCGTAAGTCTCGGTCGTTACCACTGAGCCACCACTGCTCTTGACAAAGGCGTAATTGATCTCATTTCGATTGTTGATACGGTAGTAAACAGTAGAGGGTCAGCATCCTCTTCTCATAATCCCATATATTCACCGTATATGACACTCGAGAGAGAATCTTTGATATCAGCGGCCTTTTTATGGTAAACACATTCTGAAAGTTGACAACGTCGCAAATAGGTGTCAACTATATTTCGCTGTTATTATTTATTTGTCAACATTACTAGGTACAAACGCCAAATCAATCTGTCAAATTTTTTTAATCGATTTTCAACTTTATTGCTTCATAATAAGGTTCAAAGTTGATTGAAAAAATTTGACAGTTTCGGGTAGCTTGATGTGCTCGCATCTGTACATTAAGTTATGAAATATCGCTTTGTAGAGCAGTAAAATAATATTGTGATATAAAGTTTTAAGTGTACGGAAAACTCACAACACACACAACACACACGACATTTGCAGATGATGATGAGGTGTACCTACGACGTTGCCAACTTTCAGAATACGCACCCTCTATATTATAGAAACTTGTCATTTATAAGCGCTGTGTTGGTTTTCTTATCATTTGCATGTAAAAAATGTGTGAAAGAAAACTACAACATCATTATAAATATAAAACGAATTAGTATCAACCCTTAATTTTCCCAAATAAGTTACGGTAGACTTTCAGTCTAAATATCCATCATTCACATTGAGCGAGTTTGTTTTTAAACGAATTGTAGAGAAAAACTACCATTGAATTTGAATAAAAACCGATTGTTTTACAATTCTGGTAGCACATATTTTCTCTTTTTCCATATTCACAAGCTATTTGGAAGTCACGAGCACCATAACAACACTATATGTAAGTTTGTGCCGTACTGTCATGCAATGTAACATGGACGAAGAATTTATTACCCTTTCCGATATTCACATACTTATATGGGAATTATATTTGTAGACTATGCTCATCGTTTATTTTTATGGGGCTATAATAATTTGCTTGGCTGTGAAAAAATGGGGAGACTTTTCCTGTAGGTACGTATATTTATTATGATTCGATTAGTGATTTGTCAGTAAAAATTTTGAAATAGATTTGAAGATCGATTTCAAATTTTTCCTTTTAGGTTAAATTAATAAATTCGTAATGACCGCAAGAAAGCGAGTGTATTTCAAAAATATATTTAAGCAAGGTTCATAAAAGCTCATTAGGCCAGAATCCATCTCCGCAAAAATTAATTAATTCCGCCCAATTGAAATACTCGATTAAATAATTTATGACAGCTCTTCACCGCAGGAGCTTTTTACCATCCTTGAGCAAGACTGATCTGATTTTTATGTCAGCTTCCGTTCACCCTATTTTCTCTCTCCACAAGTTTTATACGAAATTTTATTGCTAAGCTATTGCAATAAAAACAAGATAAACTTGGCTTTTTAATATCCTAATGGCAGTCATAACGGGGATATCAAAGAGAATATTTAAGCAAACTTAACACATGCTGGGAAGTGAAACTTTTGATCGATTCTAATGAGTTTCATTTCATGATAAACGGTTCTGAAACTTGGCGAGAGAAATCCTGAGGCGACATATTCACTGGATCTGTGAACGCTGAACGTGTTTCAGCCCCCTAACGCTGGGCTATAATACGGCGGTGCATGTTTACGACGCGGGGTAGATCTCACGAAACCATGGCGTGGTGTTTTGACGGTGCTCACAGGTGTTATAATGAGTCGTGTGGGGCGCGGCGCGGATATCGAGCGGGCGCCGGCGGCGGCGGGGGCGGCGCGCGCAGTAGTGCACCGGGCGCCAGCAGCCCGGCCGGCCGCGTTCACACTGGTACATGCGACCTCCGCCGGCCACAATACCGGCCGCGCGTGGCGGCCCGACCGCCCAACGCGATCCTACCCATATCCCGTAACTGTACATATTACCCTACCTATCCTGTGGTAAACAAAACCCATGTGATAGTGATGTGAAGTGACCGTTTATCATTGTAATTTAGCCACGTGAGGATTTTATAATTCGACGTGACGACCTACCGTTCGTGTAGTGTAATTAGTTAATCAATTATGTAACGACCGTAATGGCAAAAGCATTTCAGTGGTAACGCTATAGGCATCTATAGAATATAGGGGAAAGCTTTTTATAGATTAAAAAATGTTGTGTCGGTAATTGCCCGCGTAAATACGTTCAGCGGCATTCTATGGCGTGTGAGCGTTCATATTATTTTCTATAGAAATTGTTAACAAAAATAATGTCAAAGCTTATTTATGAAAACCGTTTATAAAAGCATATAATATGCTACAAGTAAAACTCCGATGAGCGGCAACAAATCGCATAAAGAAAACTTTTAAGGCTTTTATCGTTATTACCGCCTAGACGGTAACTTAGCACTTTATAAACTATCAGTTATCCGGAAACATCTAACTATGTGTATCGTCTAATATCGTTACAAAGTTTCATTCAAACTATCGTGAGCGTAGTCGATTCGTAGCACCTGGGCTACGATATAAGCTACGTGAGTGCTACGCGGGCGAATTATTAATATTACTTGTGAATATTACAGTTTCCGTAGCGTGTGAATAGGCAAGATTAAAGGGCATTTTGACATAAATGCTACAAGTTCCATGCTCATAATCTTGACCTACTTCTCTATGTGAAAGCCACCACAAAGGAATATATGAAGAAGTCGTCTAACATATCAACGTCTAAACATAAAACTAATTAAGAACTAAGTGCTTAATAATAGGCTTCTGATTACTAGCTTAATACATTGTGTTACGCTATTATATTGAAAATTAGTTCAAGTCTCTAATCAGGTCATTCGTGTTTCCTGCACGAGCATGTAATTATATTTTAAACAAAGCCATGGCTTTTTTTTTCAAGCCTTGTACAGTTATTAAACTCTACAAAAATTAAAGCGAAATAACACGTTTTTGCAATGTAATTATCGCGTTTTTTCAAGGCAAAAACAACAACCTTGGATTTAGTCAAATAGGCATTCTAGAACTAAAAACGACACGAGACAAGTTATTCTATATACATTTTAGAATTCTCTAACATCTTTTGTCTTGGGAACTAATCAAAACTATATTGGGTTCTGTACAACTATTTCGTGCAAAAAAACTTTTTAACAAAAAATTAAACCTCCGAAAAAACTGAAAAGCAAAAAATAATAAACTTTTTTTATTTAACCTTAATAAATAAGTTCTTAAACTAATGCAAGTATACCTAAGTAATTTAGAGTCGGCGCCAAACAAGCAAATTAATTCGTTGCGAGTGGTCGTGCGGAGAGCGCATTTTTTGTTTGAAATGTTAATGTTTATCGCTATAGATTTCACGTTGCTTATTTCTTTAAATTTGAGGTAATTTAGTAATCTTTGTTCATTGATTGTTTGGCGCCGACTCAAATTACTTAGGTATACTTACTTGCATTAGTTTAAGAACTTATTTATTAAGGTTAAATAAAAAAAGTTTATTATTTTTTGCTTTTCAGTTTTTTCGGAGGTTTAATTTTTTGTTAAAAAGTTTTTATTTTATAATTTTTTGAGGCTATAATTTACTAATTACTACATGCTTAATGTTTGATTACTTTTAAAATACCTACCTTACTTTAGACATTAACTGTTATATAATCCTACTTTAACTATTATTTTTTGTGTAATATAATACTAAATAATATAATGTAATACTTAAAAAAAACAAGCTTTATATACCAACATAGATAGGCCTTTTATTTTAATTGTAATACACAGCTCAGCATTAAAATCTGTGAATGAACAATAAGTCACCCCTATTTTCCCACCCTTAGGGTAGGTTTTTTTTTTCCAAATTTACATGGGACCAACTTCGAAGTATGTCCTATCCAACAAAAGAAGAATGATCAAAATCGGACTACTCTGTAAAAAGTTAAGCGTGGTCATACATTACAATCAGTGAGTGAACAATCAATCATCCCCTGTTTTCTAACCCTTAGGGTTGGAATTTTTTTTCCAAATTTATATGGGACCAACTTCAGGGTATACCCTTTGTAATAAAAAAAGAATTATCAAAATCGGACTGCTCTGTAAAAAGTTATGCGTGATCATACATAAAAAAAAAAAAAAAAAAAAAAAAAAAATATACGCGTCGAATTGAGAACCTCCTCCGTTTTTTTTCGTCGGTTAAAAAGCGACCGATTGTCTTTATCTAAGTATTATTTCAGTCTATAAATCAAGATTTGTTTTCCTGAACGGATCAAAGAACCCAGCCATGCGCACATTGACCAGAATCTGCTTCCGAGGTTCGTTAAATGCAGACCATATTCACCCTTATTCATAAACAAACAGATGACTTAGAAACTAAAATGATTTATAATATATTGTCCTCTTTTACTGATAATTATGTAAATGTCGAAAACATGTTACATTTACATAAATTTTGTCAATTAGACTGTGCGTAGACCTAAGTCAAGTTGAGGCAGTTTTGGAAAAACTATGAAAAAAATATACGCACACACTCTCAAGAAACGGTCTCATACTCAAAGTTGTTGAAATGTACTGAAAAAACTATGTTGTCTTGGTAAAAAACTGTGTAGACGTGTTACTCAAAAGAACATTTCAGACACCAGTCTACATGTTCCTTATTATGATCTGACCAAGATTATGTCTGGACTTTAAGGGAGACTGTGACCTCTAAGTTTGTTTCAGGCTTTCTTCTTAGAGTAATCAGATGGAAGACGCCGACCTCATCTAGTTTCTAAAAAAAATATTGATGTAAAAATTTACTTCAAATAATTTCTGATTTACTCTGGAAACCAAATCCCCTAACGGGTACTAACACAACATATGTATATAATCTAGCTGTAGGTAATATTTTAAAAGCCATTTTTGACATCACAATCTGTGTTTATCCTTTGTACCTGCTTATGTAAGAATGCTAAGAGGGATGTGTGGTGTTACGTGAATCAGGTTGGCCGAAGCAAGGAAAACCTGTTCAGGTGGAGATTTATAGACGACTCCGCCTTGGAGTGTAAATGTGGTGCTGTTCCACAAACGATGGGACACTTAATATCGTGCCCCGCGCGTCCTGTCAGCTGCACGTTACAGGAACTGATGGACGCTAGTGATGGCGCCAAACAAGTAGCCGAATTCTGGACCGAGTACATTTAGATTGCTATCGACACGCTAAGAAGAAGAATGGATAGAATAAGAAATTAGTACTTAAGAGGAAGTTTGAAAGTGACATCGGTGACTAAAAAGTTGTCTGGAAATCCGTTGTCATGGTATAGGCATGTGAATGTGGAAAATGACGTGGGGAAAGTTTTTAGTATGAAAACGAATGGCTGTAAGAGTAGGGGAAGACCAAAGATACGATATATGGACTCTGTGAAAGAGGATATGGCAGGAAAACCACCAAGAAAAGGACTAATGGATAAGTATAGAAGAAAAATACATGTGGTGCCCCAAATAAATTGGGATATATGGGTAGGAGAATCATGTCCGGCTTATGAAGGTATTACCAGGATTATAAACAATTTTCTATCTGTATTTTCGTTTTGACTGTGGCTAGCTTACTGTCTCAACATATACCACTTTATTTATTAACTTTGCTCAACGTTTAGAAACGTTCAAACTTCAAAAAGTAGTAAAAAAAATCGCTAAACACAACGTTTAAAAATAAACTAGATATAGGTACTTCTACTATGCAAAAAAAGGAATTCCTATTTATTGACAAGAAAATGACAAAGACATGATACGTTTACCAAGCGTTTGTAAATGATATGTCACACACAGGGTTCAAACTATCTTACAAAACAATTCCAACACAGCCATTTCAATATCCTACGTCATGAATTTTAAGTAACATTTACTAAGTTAAGAGGGGCTTGTGGCTAAGTTATAACAGCCGCACAGGTTGATCGATCAGGTTAAGCTACGCTTGCCACGGTTGGTCCGCGGATGGGTCGAAGAAGTGCACGTTCAGCCGTTGGTCCCGACTGTCATTTGTGGATCTTTGGCAGTCGTTATGGGCCGTCAGAAGCCCAAAAGTCTGACAACCAGCCTTACCAATGGGTATCGTATTACCCAGTAACTGGGTAATGGAGCTTCTGGGATGTGGAGGTCAGATAAGCAGTCGCTTCATGTAAAGTACTGGTATTCAGCTGCATCCGGTGAGACTGGAAGCCGACCCCGACATAGTTGAGAAAAGCCTAGGCAGATGACTTAATTACTATGGTAACTGAAATAGTGATGTTCAAGCTTCCATAGGACATTATCTTTGTGGTTCTTTCCTCAAAAGATCATTTATTAAACAACCATCTATTACATTATCCTAAGTACATTACAAAAATGTTAATTTTGACGAATTGTTTGTTTGTTACGCTTTCACGC
Organism: Amphipoea oculea; assembly: GCA_945859645.1. Taxonomy (NCBI): domain Eukaryota; kingdom Metazoa; phylum Arthropoda; class Insecta; order Lepidoptera; family Noctuidae; genus Amphipoea; species Amphipoea oculea. The sequence goes on from OX243876.1 coordinate 14,425,466, forward strand.
TAAAACGGCTGAACCGATTTGGATGAAATTTAGCACATGGATAGAAGATGACCTGGGTTAGGACACAGGATACTTTTCATCTTGGACCGCAGATGAAGTTGCGGGCAGCAGCTAGATCATAATATATTTTGAGACTGGGAAGACGATCCAAACATGTGTGGTAAATGGCTTGAATGTTGACCATTGAACAATTACCCATAATCATTTTTCAGGGTCACAAAAGGGTAGAGTTAACACACTGTTCAGTGACCAATGTCTGTTGTTTTGCAGTTAGAAGCCTTTTGTCTTTCAATCTATTGATATACAGCGTGCTTCTTTAATGGCGAAATTAATTTAACACACGTATACGGTTTCGCATTTTCGTTTTATAATCATAACTAGCTGCGCCCAGCGGTTTCACCTGCGTAAGTGTCAATCCCGTGGGAATATTGGGATAAAAAGTAGCCTATATGATAATCCAGGGTGTCAGCTACCTCCATACAAAATTTTATCAAAATTGGTCCAGCCGTTTGAGCGTGAAGAAGGAACAAACATATAATCACACACACTCACACTGTCGCCTTTATAATATAATATTAAGTGTGATAATAATAATTATATTAATTTCATTAAACTTTATTATTTATTTACAATTTTCTAAAATAGCATCTTGGAGCATCTTGTACTTAAACAACAGGGGCACAGGGTTAATTTTCATATATCAAAACATCGCATCAATTAAATTAAATAAAGTAGGCGAATGAAAGGAAAGAGAGAGCCCTATATCGACGAGCAGCGCAACCGAGTTTTCAAATCATTTTATGTTGTTATAATTTTTATGATTACTGGCCACTAGCCCCTACCCGTGTATTAAGGCGCTACCTCGAAAATCTAAAATCCTCGAAAACCTAATAAGCGAGCGACAGTGATGCAATTACTTTTGAAACGCAAAAGAAGAGTGATGGCTATAGTGTGCGTGCGGTCGGAATAAAACGACGTATGTGCCAAAACGAATTTACTCCTTTTTTAACAAAATAAATAATTTAAAAACTACTTTGAGTAAACATTAATATGATAATTCTCTATGTTTTAAAGTAAATTTCATTAAATAACTCTTAAGCGTTACGCCGGCCGTGATGTCGAAAAAAGTAAAAAAAATAGATATAACTTTGCAGTATTTTTGTATCGAGAAAAATTGATTGCATCGTGTATTTCTTTTACATGGTACATACTAGCTAGATCAAAGAGTCAAAAAACATGTACCAAAATGTTAAATCCAATAATAGAAAAACCACATTTTTTTCAACATAATTATCACCGTAAAAATCTAATTTCAAGCATGTAGCTATAATATCTATGGGAACACCAAACTTTGGCAGAATTAATAACTGTGTAATTTTCCCCAATATGAGTTCGTAATGGTAACGTCATAAGTTACTAAAGAAGTATTAGCAGTAAGGGTAGACGACTTCCCCAGGGTATTAATCATTATGTTTCTTATTCTTCGTCAACTTTCTTATCATGTCCGTGTCAGGGTCTAATTAAATGACTGTTGAGGGCATGATGATAAGGAAACAATTAACTAATTATTAGGGTTGTACCTTATTAGGCTGTTGCACAAAACTTGAAAGTATTTTAACTTTTGTGAACTCCTGTACAGCCAGGGAAATTGATAGTTTATACAATTGACAGACTATGTTAACTTACCGTGTTATAGCCATTTCATACAATTGTCTAAGAATGAAAGTTGTGATTTGAAAATAAAATAAAAAAAATATTAAGCATTTTAAAAGTTACTGCTTTTGAGCTGAAATTTTGTACAGAGATTCTAGACCAGATACACTCTTCAACCCGTTTGTATTGATATACCCTTTCCGTAACACCCTGTATAAATTTGACTGTACATGCAAGTATGTATATCCTGGCTGCAAGATACCTATATTAAATCATTATTGGCATTGTTAAAGCTGATTGAATTACGATGGCTTTGTCTTGCTCTGTTGAGTTAGGAGCCATGGTGTTATACATAGTATTAAGTACTTGGCAACTAACAATTACACCGTCTTAGACTTGAGTTCGGTTATAAATAATGATAACTTACTAAAAATATAATGTTACGTTATATTTATTTGGTAATAGGTGGTATATAATGATACATTACATTTATTTGGTAATCGAGCAATGGTAGTCAAGTGGTAACGGCCGCGACTTACGAGTTGTTAGTCGTAGGTTCGAACCCAAACAGACGCTTTACTTTGTGTAAATTATTTCATCACCACTGCTCTCAAAACGGTGAAGGAAAACATTGCGAGAAAAAACCTACCGTGTCCTAGAACCAAAAATTCGAAGACATGTGACATCTGCCAACCCGTACTGGGCCCGCGTGGTGGATTAAGGTCCACTCACTCTTACTGAGAGGAGGCCTGTATCCCAGTAGTGGGAAAATTATAGGCTGATTATGTCCCCCTGCAGGGCCCGTTCCTTTTCCTTTTTCCACTTCACTCGATCCTGAGTCAGTATGGACAAATCCCTCACAATAAGCGTTAAGTTCGTACCAACATCCACGCCTGGGTCTTTCGCGATGGCGTTAGACGTTTTCAAGAACCCATGTTATGGTGATCTTAGCCCAAAATGTATACGACATGCGGCAAACGTGTCCGATCCAGTCCTATTTGAGCTCGGTTTCTTTTTAGACCAAAAGAAACAAAAAAATGTCATGAAATCTAACTTTGTAACATTCTTATACAATTTGACGCAACAACAGCAACTTTTTGCTCAGTCCCTATGTGATAACCAAGAATAACATTACCAAAAAAGACACCTAAAAACAAGACCAAGAGTTTCTTCCGCAAAACTTTTTTGTGGGCATCCCTTTTCAAGCCTTTTTATTCATCATGATGTCACATGATACAAAAAGTAAATTCCCTGTAAAAGAAGCTATTTGCTTGTAGAGTTCTTTGATGTTTTGTTTATAAGTGCTAAGTTTTTTTTTATTTTTAGTATTAGTTTATAGATTTTTTTTAGATTCATTTGGTTTAATTCAATTGTTTTATAAATTAGCTTTTGAATAATACATATATCGTTAATTAACAAAAATAACAAAATTAAAATAACTTAACTAAAACATACTAAAATATAGCGTCTAAAATTTCATCCGCATCGCTGTCGACTGTTAAGTTATACATAACAATAAAATTAGTAGGAAAAGTACGATGTCTTTTTAAACGGAGTTGATAATAAAATTATTGATATCGGAAAAATGGCTTTCTAGATAACTTTTAAATGTAAAATTAAGATTTTTGGTTTTGTAATAGGTAACCCCATTTTTTTATTGATATCTATCTAACGGGTGTAAAAAGACACTTAACGAAGCCGAGAGTCACTTGTACTCCCCTCATTGAAATTATGTCTTTCTATCGTGATTAGACCATACCTGGGAACACGAAAACCAATTTTTATGTTAGGTATAATACCTCTACGACCTATGTACAGACGCCAGCATATCAAGCTACCCGAAACTGTCAAATTCTCCCAATCAACTTTGAACCATATGATTTAGCAATAAAGGACATGTCTGGTGGAGCAATGGGCGAATGTCTAGGCAGTCAAAGAAAATGTTCAGTAATGATTGTTATATTATTATAATCGTCGTATTTTATAGTTTATTAATTAATAAGTTTCAGGAGTCAGGATCTTGCGTAAACTGGTCAAAATAAGGATTATACGCTAGGGATTTTTCTTAACTTTGTTTAGTATAATGACATCTGTGAGCGAATACAGGTACTAATTGGTGGTATGTCTTGTGTAAGGTTTAATGAAACATTTTGTTGGTCTGAGATCATATTCTACAGTTTTTTGGATATTTCTATTTGTGTAACAAAAATGTTAAGCACCTATTGTTTGTCACAATATTATAATATTATATTGGCATCATCTTTAATTCCGTATTTTGGTTTATATCTTCAATACCCATAATATTATTTATATGTAGCTACTTGTTGATACTGAATTGGGATTATAATAAATAAAACTATGTATGTATTTATTGCAAAACAAATTAATTTATTGTAGATACATTCTTAAATAAAATGATAAAAAACCGGCCAAGTGCGAGTCGGACTCGCGCACCGAGGGTTCCGTACAAACCTGCAAGGTTTACAAAGTTCGTTCATTACGACAATCGGTATCAATGGTTGTACTTTTGCGTTTTGCGTTTTTGCGTTGACTTAGAATTTTTTTTTTTTCACGGGTTAAAGGCAATTAGATCTAAGTATTTGATATGAATTTCAACTTGATAGCTCTACGCGTTCATGAGGAAAAAAGTAATAAGTTTATATTTATTAAAAAATATATATTTTGTAATGTAACTAAAAATTTAGGGTTTTCGGAATTTTTCCTTTATGTGTGCTATAAAACGTTGCTTCATGCCAAATTTCAAGATTCTAGGTCGACTGGAAGTACCCTTTAGGTTTTGATTCCCTTGCGAGTACTTGCGAGTTTCAAAATATGCAGCTTAAATTGCTGTTTCTTTTAATTGCGTTGACATAGAAGTTTGATTTTGTTACAGCTTAAAGGTATTATAGACCTGAGTATTTGGTATGAATTTCAATTTAATACCTCTACGCGTTTATGAGGAAATGGGTAGTAAGTTTAAAATTATTAAAAAAATATATATTATGTGATGTAACTAAAAATTTATGGTTTTCGTAATTTTTCCTTTATCTATGCTATAAGACGTTGCTTCGTACCAAATTTCAAGATTCTGAGTTCACGGGAAGCACCCTGTAGGTTTTGATTCCCTTGCAAGTGTCGAAAATTTGCGGCATAAACGGCTGTATCTTTTGATTGCGTTGGCTTAGAAGTTTGATTTTTTCACAGCTTCAAGGGACAGTAGACCTGAGTAATTGATATAAATTTCAGCTTCATACCTCCACGCGTTCCTGAGAAAAAGGGTCTTGACAGACGGACGGACGGACGGACAGACGGACAACAAAGTGATCCTATAAGGGTTCCGTTTTTTCCTTTTGAGGTACGGAACCCTAAAAAATGAAACGTCTTCTAGAGACACCAAAACATTGTCCAAAAATGTAGCTGGTGCTAGCACGTTATTTTGATGCCTTGCCCAGCCAAGATACCATACTAGCGTCATGACGTGGCAGACCATTGTATGACCTAGTGATCTCTCATTGTCAGCAGCTTTGGTATTTAATAAATTATAACAATCGTGACACTTGCGTATCCATCTAATGGGAGCTGGAACAATAAGACGTCATTGTATTTTTCAAATTATAACAGAACTGCTCAATGTACTGCCTTTCCTGCATGGTTTACGCGACTGCCGTAGTATAGAGGCCTACCTGATTTGATAACCATCGAGCAAGTTTCACTTGCAGGGATAACACCAGCCTTGACACGATATTTCTGCGAATCCGCAGCACAGCGATGCACCTCATCATAATATCCAAATCGAAAGGAAAAGCAGAATCCTATATGTATAGCAATAGTCATCGTGTCTAGATGATGTCACTCCGTGTAGAATAGCAATGGTCGTTTAAAGAAAATATCCATAACAGAAAATAATCGCATAGTAAGCAAGGAACGCATACACGCAACTTGAAATTGACAACCAAAAAATAAATGTCAATGCCATGTCAAAAAAGTAATAAATTATTAGGTCCTTACATATGAAATTGGCGTTTTGTATGGAAGGAACAAAAAGTCGAATATTTTTTAATATAATATATTTAATTAATCAAAGTATGAACCATTGTTTTCAATGCACTTTTGCCATCTTATAGGTAGTTCATTGATCCCTTTACTAAAAAAACCAGTCGGACGGGAATCAATAAAATCTTTGAAGGCGATTTGGACTGCCCCATCGGAGTTGAATTTTTTCCCTTGCAAAAAGTTATCCAAATTGCGAAAAAAATGGTAATCTGTTGGAGCAAGGTCCGGGGAGTACGGAGGATGTCTAAGACATTCCAATTCAAGCTCTTCTAATTTGGTAGCCGTCTGTTGCGCAGTGTGTGGTCTGGCGTTGTCGTGCTTTCAAGCTTTTTAATCTTCCCAATTTGCTTCAAGTGAATTAAAACAGTTTTATCACTAACATCGAAGCCTGCAGCTAACTCGGACGTGGTTTGCGATGGGTCCGCTTCCACAATAGCCTTCAATTCTCCATTATCAACTTGGGTCTCAGGCCGTCCACGGGGCTTGTTCTGCAGGTCGAAATTTCCAGAACGAAAACGTTGGAACCAAAAACGAACTGTGTTTTCTTTTGCAACATGACCGCCATACACATCATTCACCCTTCGAGTCGTTTCCGCAGCACTAGTGCCACGGCGGAACTCGTACTCGTAAATAATGCGATATTTTAAATTTTCCATTTTGTAAAATGAGTGACGCAAACAGAAAAAACAGAAGAAAAAAAACAAATGAATGACGGTCATCGAAGCACAAATACATGAGTAAATAGCTGTACAAATTTGAATTTGGAATTCCTTACCAAAGAGGAGAAATTCGTGATTAAAGTGGCCAGTACGAAAAACGCCAATTTCATATGTAAGGACCTAATACTTACCTTCATGTTAGGAAGTGGGTATCCGAAGAAAAACACGTTTGATGTTTACACTAAATATTTTAGTAATATTGTCGTATTATATACGCAAATACGTTAATATATTCCTTTCATCTAAAATAAGCGGCATATAATTATTGCTCACACTATTTAAAGATAATTACGGGATAAAATGGAACGTCAAAAACATTTTTAGTACTTCCCGTTTAAAATGGCAAAGCGGAAGCTACGATTGAGTACTGTTTTTTTTTAGAATTATGTTACGCAAGTAATACTGAATTAATTAATCCATAGTAATTTAAATCTACATTTTTAAATCTTACTGAAAAACCTTAAATCATGAACATTTATCTATACCAGAATTACCAGAGGGCAGAAACTGGACATGTCCTTTGAAAATCTGTTAAAGAAATTTAACCGATTGTAGTAGCTTGGTGTGCTGACGTCTGTACCGTTGCATGCACCCATAAGCACAATTTTTCGCGTGTGTTACGTTGCACACTGCCGTAACCAGCAGTTTTTCACACCAAAAATTAAAGTCGTTTCTCAGCTATTATTTTTCCAAAAAATGACTTAGTTTGATGAACAGATACGTAGTTGACGGCTATGTGACGGGTCTTTTTACACCCTGTATTTATCTTTTACCATTGTGGGCCTGCCCTTTCGGTAGAAGTCAAGTTTGTCATTAATATAAAAGAAAAAAAAAATGTTTGTTGAAAATGCTTTTCATTAAGACCTCACACTGAAAATACTTCGCTCCCCAATAGCCTGATAAGCACAAAAAATAGAACACAATTCTAAACTTATCTAAGAAATCCTTCCGCAAGATTGAACGACAACGATTTTAAGTAAAACTTGACAACTTTCTTAAGGTTTAAAGGGCGTTGCGTTTAAGATCAAATTGTCACTAATGGGTATTATTCTTGTAAGGGGTGCACGGGGTGAAGGGTGGTGAAATGGGGTGTAGGGGGGAGTGGCTTGATTGATGATCCCTCGTATAATTAATGTGGCCTGACCGTTCTGCAGACAATAAGATAGATATAGGTCAGAACAGTTGTCGCGATATCTCTATACATGCTCCCTGAAATCCGACCTTGGAATGAAAAGGTGCAACTCATTCATGTTTATGTTGTATGTAAATTCGTGTTGTTTGCCTTATATTTGGGCCCGATCGTGGTCACTGTTCCTGGCCATATTTTTGATTTTAATTCAATGTACAGTCAACAAGGATGCAGGATCGTCGGATATAGTTCAAGTTTAGTAAGAAACCGATGGATGTTTTCGAATAAAATTTTATTTTGTTAATAGAAAATTAAATTTGTAAAATGAGCTGTTTGCTCATTTATCAAATTAAATTTCAGTCGACAACATCCATCGGTTTCTTACTAATCTTCAACTATATCCAACGATCCTGCATACTTATCTCTTTTGTTGACTGTACATGCTCAAACAATAATACGTAGGAGTACCTAATGAGGTACTGCTTATGTCATGAAAAAAGCTTTTTCGTCCTTTGTACAGTTTTTAGAAAAAATATTACGTAAAAATCTTTCTAGCAACAACAATCATGTTATTTACCTAAACAACTACATAGACCTTAATTCCCAATTTATATTAGGTACATAATGTTAGAAGCTTTTCAGTATACACTCAAAGGTCTCCTAGCATTTCATTTCAAGAAAATTGTATCTATACCAGCCGGTCTATTCTGAATAATCCCACAGTAAAAACTTAGGTGAGTTTAAAGTGAGCATGTCATTCGTCGTGTTCATTTGTCATTGGGATCGGCTGTTAATTTGATCATAACTTGTGAAGAGCTCTGAATTTACCCTTAATATTTAATAATATTATTCAAGCTTGTACGGGCACACCGAAATAAATGGGTTTAAATTTTCCTATCTTGCTCCAAACGTCGGTGTTTAAAAGCCTACGCGAGTGAGATAATTTCTTCTCCTAAGCTTAAAATGGAAATGTTTACATAACATTTTCAGAAATTGTTATTCCCTTTATTCAATTAAATACCATATAAATTATATTTTTAAATATTAGAATATAAAAAAAATATAAAAACATTTAAAAATTAAAAAAATAGTAGCCCACCGGTATCGAGAACAGGGTCCAAGCTACCGGCGGTCAGGGCTCCAGAGTGAGGACCCTCCTAACAATGCGGGCCGTGTCCAGAAGTACTGTTTTCTGAATCAAGCCCTTGATCCAGCTGCCCAACGAGAGCCTCCTTAGGAACACCTAAGGAGGGACCAACAGCTCAAGGCTCTTGGCTATCAATCCATTGGCTGTAACGAATATCGGCACAATGATCGCTGAGTCCACATCCCACATGTCGACAACCTCGCGAACCAAGGAAGGCTTTCACGAGGTTCTCATCATGCGGGACAGCTATGTCAACAATCATTGCGCGCCGCTCTGATCGATCCACCACTACTATCAGGCTTATTGGCAACTAATGGTTATTATTGTTAAACTAAAAAAAATGGCCATCTTTTCTTATGGCGTGTATATTGGTACTTGGGATTTATTTTCGGGTTTTAATACAATTTTGTTTAGATTGAGGTATATCGTAACACCTTGACTGCCAGACGACAGACACAATAGAAAATCTATTGTTCGCGGTCACCGGTGACCTACACGGCAGTGAATGTGTTAATTTTTAAAGAAGTATGTAAGGATCGTAGCAGGGGGCGTCTATACTTTCTGCCTATCCCCATGGGAAGAAGGCTTGATTTTATGCATGTGTGTATGTGTCTGTTTTCTCGTAGATATGATATTCTAAGAAAGCAAAAGTTAATTTGTAAGTCTTCAAAAAGTACTTAATGATTGAAAAGTTCATACCAATGAAAGTAAGCTAATAAAGATTTCTCCGAATTTAATCAATTACTGACTACAATAAAAATGTGAATACTTCCAAGTTATTCTTTTATTACCATCTTAAAAGACAACCAAAACTTTTCATACCAAAATAAATAGAAGAAATATATTTATTCAAAAAGTTTCGTACTAAAAAGGCAGTATACAGGATGAAATTAAAAACTTGCGCCAAATCGATATAGGAGTTGCAGTAACTGTTACATAATCATTATAAATTGGCATAAATTCCCAAAACAATTTTTTTTAATTGTGTAATTATTGTCTTAGATAGTGCAAACTAAGTTATTGCCACGAGACACGAAATATCGTCGGTCCAGAAAAAAAAATTGTTTTCAAAATAATAATTGTCCATACAAATAAGAAAATTATCGTATCAATTTTGGCGCACGCCCGATAAGCAATCCATTCATCGCAGAGCATACACAACACAAAGCAACACACACACATTCACAACATAAAGCGAGTTGGCAACGCTTTGAACTAGCTGTATTTACCTAATTTTGACCGTTCCTACGAAAAAAAGGTCAAACGACGACGTTGTCAAATCGCTCGCCTACGTACAAAGTACGTATGACATGCTCTAAATTTACTTTATAACACGGTGAATTAGATATTTTAGATTAGCGCACCTATTCAATTTCATCCTGTATATTCATCCTATGGAACTATAGTTATACCTACTAGGGCAAAAAGTTCCAGCCCCAAATACACCAAGTTCGGTTTCCTTTACCGAGTGTAATGAGGTGTGTCCTGAACAAGTTCTGATGTCATCCCTCTCTAGTTTGCTTATGTCATGGGTTATTTTGCAGGCCTTTAACTTTGCCCTATTTAGGACGGCGTGTCTATTCATAAGGTTTATCTTATCTGAGGTGAATGAACTTCGGACTTTGAGCTTGAAATTGTATGTGTTTTGTGAAAGGTTAAAGGCGACATGTTTTTTCCTATTTTGTTTATCCTTGACAGATATTAAAAATTATTGAGAAAGAAACTTCGTGAAAAGCCCAACGGAGTTAGGGAAATTCATTGTAAAGCAAATTACTCGTAACAACTCAAAATTGTCCGTAGGCATATTCAAATCACACCTGTCCTTATTTCTGTTGCTTGAAATGGCACCTGGTAGAGCGACGTAGGGTGTCAATTTGTTTAATAACTAATTTCGCTGACTGTACAATAAAACCTCATCAGATTTTAGAATTCACTTTGAAAGTTATAATACTTAGATAAGTGCTGTAACTTCAAAAAGACTAGATACCAAATCACAGTTTCACCCCTCTTAAATAATAAGTTAGATTTTATGTACGAAAATCTACAATTCCAAAAGCGAATTTTCTCACACAAACTTGAATTTAGTTTTGAATTAAACTAGGATCTAAATCTACAAAGTAATGGCCCAGTTGAGAGTTCTGTTGAATATAAACTAATTGTTTTGGAATGCTGCAATGAATATACGATCAAAGTTTCAGCGCAAGCCTTGTTTATTCATTTCGATCGCTTTGCTTGTTTGATTCAATATGCTTGAAATAGAGGTTTTGAAAATATGTTTTTTTTTTTTTATTGAGCCTCTTTGGTCTACTGGTCGTAAGCGTTACTGCTAAGCGTCCATCATGAAGGCCGATTCCCGTAATTAAAAACGTTCAAAATCTAGCCGCAATCTCCTCTCAGCGACATTCAATGTCAAAAACTTGTCAAAAATGTAGGAAAATTAGAGTTTTTTTGACAGACTGAGACTAAGACCAGAGGGGCAATTCTCGTAATTTTTAAGAACGTTCACAGTCTGAAGGCCAATTCCCGTAATTTAAAACGTTCAAAATCTAGTCGCAGTCTCATCTCAGCGACAAACAAATGTCAAATACTTGTCAAAATGTAGGGAAATTACAGGTATTTTTGACAGATTGAGACTGAGATCAGACTGTGAACGTTCTTAAAATTACGAGAATTGCCCCTCAGTCTCAATCCGTCAACTCAATGAAACTTTCTGGAATTTCTCAGTAGCACTCCGGAGGTTGTACCTATAAGACATGGAGTTTCAACATAACTGGCGATATGTGGGTTACTATGGGCTTACCTCTGCCCAAACCTAATACTTTTATCCTTTTTTTAGGGTTCCGTACCCAAAAGGTGAAAACGGAACCCTATTACTAAGACTTCGCTGTCTGTCCGTCCGTCTGTCTGTCACCAGGCTGTATCTTAAGAACCGCGATAGCTAGACAGTTGAAATGTTCACAAATTATGTACTTCTGTTGCCGCTATAACAACAAATACTAAAAATAAAACAAAATAAATATTTAAAAGGGGCTCCCATACAACAGACGTGATTTTTTGCCGTTTTTTGATCGATATTAATAACAGCAATAGGTAGACACTTGAAATATTTACAGAATAGCTACTTATTTCTATATTTACTTTAAAAATAAATAATGAAATCAAAATAAAATAAGTTAAGGGGGGCTCACATACAAGAAACGTGTTTTTTTATATTATATATTTAAAAACAATAACCACTATGTTCTAAATCAAATAATCTAATCAAAAAAAATACTTCAGTGGGGTAAATTATTTTTCATCAACAATTCAATCGAGGTCAGTTTTACTACGAGATTGCGCCCGATTGTGAATAGTTCGTGACTGTACCTCATTAGCAGCCCGAACCGGATTCAACCGGTTACTGAACAAAGCCTCTCGCGGATACCGCTAGGAAACCTTTCTTCGGCATTCAGCTTCAGCTAACGAGAATCTGACGAATGAATAACGCTGACACCCGCTTATTGTGACGTGAGATTAAATTAAAATTAGAATTTTATATGATGATGCCACCATTATCGTGATTATTTACGTGAACACTTTTGGTTCTGACTGTAAACTAATAGTGATAGGTACTAAAACAAAACAATTTATCGCTACAAAATTAAATAATAATGTTTGATAGGATTTACTTTGTGTAAATTATTTTCATCACCATTGCTCTCAAAACGGTGAAGGAAAACATCGTGAGGAAACCGGCATGTCCTAGAACCAAAAATGCGAAGACATGTGACATCTACCAACCCGCACTGGGCCCGCGTGGTAGATTACGGCCCGCTCCCTCTCACATAGAGGAGGCCTGTGTCCCAGCAGTGGGAACATTATAGGCTGATTATGTATATATGTATGTATGTTTGATAGGAACAGACTGAAATAAATTAAAAAAAACTAATCTCCATTGATAGGAGTTGTATTATTAGCAATTTTAAAAATACGCGTTTTTGTGTGACACAGTTTACAATCACTATAGTTCGTAAAGGTGATTTTTATTTTATTAAACCTGTCTTTTAGACATACCTACTAGAGTTTAAAAGTGACTGACCGCTGAGTTTCTTTTGGCGTTTCTTCTCAGAGTAGTCTTATAAGAAACGGCGACCTCATCTAGTTTTTAAAATAAGTGATTGAAGTGTAAAAGTGTTTGTACAAGCCTACTTACAGAAATCAAATCAATTTTCGTGTAACTTATTACAATTCTTAAATTTTCTTTAAGCAACCCTTTCTCATATCATCATCATCAGCCTATAATGTTCCCACTGCTGGGACACAGGCCTCCTCTCTGTGAGAGGGAGTGGGCCGTAATCCACCACGCGGGCCCAGTGCGGATTGGTAGATGTCACATGTCTTTTGAATTTTTGGTTCTAGGACATGCCGGTTTCCTCACGATGTTTTCCTTCACCGTTTTGAGAGCAGTGGTGATGAAATAATTTACACAAAGTAAAGCACCTGTCTGGGTTCGAACCTACGACCTACAACTCGTAAGTCGCGGCCGATACCACTGGGCCACCACTGCTCTCCTTTCTCATAAATTAATTCAATTTGTGTTTCACTTTCCCATACATGTTTGCGAAGCCGTGTTGCCGTATAAAAACGTGAAGTGCTGCAGCCGTTGATTTTGTTTGCGTTAGCGTTTGATACAAACGACATGTAATGGCCGCCTGGCCTATTAATTGTGACCCGGTTAAATTATTAACTGTCATTCGGATAAATTGCGTTAAATTTAGATTTATTTCCGTTGGATTCCGCTTTTGAATCCCATTTTAATATTTTTGGCGTTGGATCCCGCAAAACATTATTATGTATTTCCGTTGGATCCCGAATTTAAAAAATGCAAGATAATTACGTTTTATTATCGTTGAATCCCGAAAAGTATTTCCGTTGGATCCCGAATGCTTACAAAAATCTGAATGCGGGTACTTTCTACAACAAAATTGTTTATAATAAAATGAGGGGTTCACTAATGTTTCACCAAAACTCCATTGAAATTTTTAGTTTACAACCAACGTTTCGTATACTATTTATTTCACAAACAACTCATTTTCTATGTATATAATCTAGTCGTTTCTGGCACTCGCCGGTCGCTGCCGCGGCACCGCTCGCTTCGCTCGCTCGGCTCGTGCGTAGGGGTCACAGTTTTAACCTAACCTAACCTAACATTGTTTTTTTTTTTAATAATTAACCTAATCTAACTAGTTCGGTTCCGGGTAACCCACTAAAAATAATCTCTTTTTAGTGTTTGATAAAGGTAAATCACTTTTCTTCTGAAATGTACACATTTTGTTATAATATGGGATTCAGCGGAAATAGCAAACGGGATCCATCGTTAATACCTAAAAAATGGGATTCAAAAGTGGGATCCAACGATAATAAACGTAAATTTATGAGAAAGAATTTCAATTTTGACCACTAAATTCTTGAACATCTTGAGGAAACCGGCATGTCCTAGAACCAAAAAATCGAAGACATGTGAAATCCATCAACCCGCACTGGGCCTGCATAATAGATTACAGCCCACTCGTATCAAAAAGAGGAGGCCTGTGTCCCAGCAGTGGGAACATTATAGGCTGATTATGCTTATTATTGATATTGGACATAATTATTATAAAATTAGACATTTGTCTTTGTATTTTTACCAATTTTCTGAATAATAAACACTTATTGTGTGTACCATTACCAACGGCAAAATTTATGTACCAGCTGGTACATAAATTCAAAAATATTTTGCCTCAGTCATTAGGGACGTGCATTAAAATGGTGAAAGTGTTACAATTTTTAGGCAACAGCATTAAACGGCTCTTGGTATTCAACACGTTTTCGTTACTAGCATATTCAGCTCGCATTTCTCGCTGTGTAAATGCATTGGAGGAAGTAAGAAAATGTCAGGAAACGTTGACCCAGATACGATGCGGGAGACATTAAAAAAAAAAGTCAACATTTTTCCTCGCGTGCGTAACAGGAGCCGATCTCAATGAGCCTTGGCACAGCACGAGAAATTCTTTTACCTTTAAAATAACTTGTAAAAGCTTGCGTGATACGCCCCAGCACGTAATATAACTTGACCACAATAACGATAAAACTTAGCCCTTAGAAATAATTTACCGTTCACAAACTGTCCCTACTCTAACGCGTAGGTACCTACGTAAAGTTTGTAATACACTACTGAATTATAGCAATGCTCAGAGGAAATTGCATGTTACGAGTTGTTCAAACAGGAAAGTTTTATTACCTGTGCTAGGGACTCAGGTATTTGCAAAGATTCCGAAGTAGTAGGAGTTGCAAAACTCTTCAGCATAGAATCTTGAAGATGTTTGACGATTTCGTTTAAGGAGGTCGTTGGTGACATACCTAAGCTAAGAACGATTTCGCGTCTCATATAATTTAAACAGAATATAGAAAATCGCGAAGTTCGGCTTAACCGAGCCTACGATTAGGTACTTTAGAAGCGTGATCTCCATACAGTAGTCTCTGTAGTGCTATCTGCTTATGCGAAAGTGTACTGTTACCGATATACTTTCCAATACATTTGGAAACAACGACACTGAAACACTAGTGAAATGCAAAAGAATATCAATGAAGCACATGAGTACGAAATCGATACGTTAAAAAGTACTTCTGAGTCGTCGTCGTTCGAAGAAAATGCGTTATACAAATAACCTGAATCAAGTTACGCACAACATTACCGACGACATTTCCCAACACGGCGCGGTTTAATTTATGAAATTGCCACCACAGAAAATAGAGCCTAGATAGCACCGGTCGCAAGGGACACAAAGGGTGTGTGTTTGGGACCGAAGGATAACGTTGCGCTAGACGCCAATTGAAAATAAACCCTTTGACATTATTCATTAAGAGCAAATTGCTTTGTAAAACCTGTTAAGGTAAGAACACGGTACCTCCATGTTGAACTAGGCTGTTGTCAGGAGTTGATTAATGGTTTTATAATATTGGCTCTGGTATCGATGGACGACGTTCAAGTTCAAATTTTCGTAGGTGAGGCAGATGTTTACATAGTGGTTGGAATTGAATAATAGTTGGCAGACGAATCGGGGGTAAAGACCTTTAATAGCCGTTTTGGCAGCCAAGGCAGTTCAGAGAGCGGCAGACATTATAAATTCACTCCGAGGTGTAAACTTGACAATCTATGTAACAATAAGAGGTGGAAGCATGACTGATTACATTGTACCAATTTTGCCACCAAATCAATTTAAAATATCTTTCTCTTTATTAAGTAAGACGATATTGAAAAACTAAAACCCGACTACTGAAAAGGATGAAACAAGTACCTTCCCGTGGTCGCATGCTACCAAAGCTTTGTATGTTACTACAGCGGCATGCGACCACGGGAAGATACTTGTTTCATCCTTTTCAGTAGTCGGGTTTTAGTTTTTAAACTTAATTTTTATTTAATTATTTTAGGGCTTATTTCAGTAATATTAATATTTTTGAAATGTGCTAATTAAGCCCTTTCATTTGATACCCAACACGGCATGATAAAAAAAATCTTTTAGATCATGACTTTATGACCGCTAGAGGGTGCCATATTCAATTTAATGTGACGTCACATAGCCTATAACCAGTGGACGATCAAGACGCTTCCAACGATACTTTATTTGTCCTATTATGACAAGCAGTTTAGAAGTTATGAGGGAACAGATGAACATACATACCGGTCAAAATGATAACCCTCCTTTTTGCTTCGCAGTAGTCGGGTAAAAGAACAATAAGGAAAAGGTAATATAATGCCTGAAATCCGTAAAAAAAAAATGATTTTACAGACGAATTTTAATTCTTTCATACCAATGTTTTTGGTTGAAATTCTTCCATTTATCATAATGTGAGTCCAGTGATTGTTGACCTCATTTCTTTTCTTATAAAGGTCGGTTCCCTTTACGATTCGCAGTTGCAATACTCTAGTATTTTATACGTCGTTCAGGGTCTGCGTTAAACCGCTTTTGTTCTTTACCAATATAAAGTACGTCGACGATTTTGTGACCTGGTTTGGCTAAATCTATCTTGGGGTTTTATATTTCGCCCGATTGTATATTTTATAATGCAGATTTCATCTGAAACTTCCGTTTTATTTCTAAATATATGTTTTGTGTTCGGTTTGGTCTTGAATTCCCTTTAATCGTAATAAAGTAACTTTACTTTCTGTGAAGTGATGTAACATGTATTGACAGGAAAATTACCAATTTCTGTTAATGTTGGTCTGGAAACTGAAATTATCGTGTCGACGACGTTTAAATTATGTGTATCATCAATTATTTTATTCTTAGTATCCACGTCGATGGAATTTATTTTAGGTAAAAATAAAATATAAGTTGTGCTTTAGGCTATGTGGACTGCCAACAAAAAAAAACATTCTGTATAAATAGTTCTGGTTTAGGGTTTTATGTGGTGATTAAATTTAATTGTAAGTCACCTATTAGAACCTAATTATTGAATTTAAAACTTATTATACTTATACATAACATATTATATTTATAACATCTACTTTCTCATTCAAAGTTCACTTTCATTAACTCAAAAACCGTTTCCACAAAAGGTTTGTAGTAGCCGTCTTGTATTTACTAGCTAAATTATAGCTTGAGGGTCTCATGGCAACCCAATCTACTTTATTATTAGAACTTGCACGACTTGTCTAGACAAGTAGCTGTTACAATCATTCTTTATCGGATTCCTAGAACATCATGAAAATCTGGAAGTCAAATGAACTGCAATAAATATTTGAAAAATAAATTTCTTGTATATTTGAAAGGATTTGTAATTTTGTTCTTGGTTTGGCAGCTGTTAGAACTTTAACTTATGCTGAATCATCAGAACGACATAAAATTTAGGATTATAAAAATGTTGAACTATAAAAGACACGGCTTAAAAAAATCTGCTGTTTCAAACAAGAGTGCAATACTTACACGTCAAAATGTATGGAACAGTTTATTGTTTATAATAACGGACGAAAAATTTCAACGCTCTAGCGGGTCTAGAATCATGTACTAAACCCATGATAAAAGTTTATGACACGATGTATAAAGAAATTAATTTAGACGAAGAAGGTTATGACGATATACAAGATATAGCTTATGTAATTTAGCAATAAGATGCTATCTATGTACTGGCTGAGTCCGGACATCCGACAGATATAATCAGATAGTCCGCTTATGGAGTCCACGAGACGGAACGGGGTGGCCTACTCTTAGCTCTGGGCGAAGTGAACCAATGTAATTAATATTTTATCTTTCACATTTTATTTATGGTTTAAATGAAGCAAGTCTAAGAAATTCTCGGGTGGTATATTTGCTGCAATTAAGCATGCCATCTGTGTGGTTGTAATTGAAGTAGTGGATAGTTATATAAATTGCTTCGCCCGGTTGCCATTTTCTGATGTGGCGACATATCAGACTTTAGTAGTATATAAAGTGCAAATTGTACGTAAATGCTAAAATAGAGAAAAACAAAACACCGTTAAACCAACAAACTTAACAGGAATTTTAAATAGTTTCCCGTCATTTGCCGTTTTAGACGTATTGTTGACATTCCCGAATGAGATGCTTGGTTTAGGTATATTATTACATGTGGAGAAAAACGTAAGCAATGGGACGGGTCCCGATGGACGAGGGGATCTGACAGCTTGGGTCACCGTGTCAAAGCCGATTCCTGAATCCGTTTTTATCAAAAAGGTTTTTTTGAAATGTAGGAAAATTTTAGATATGTGAGAGTGTTTATTTTCTGAAAGGTATGTCGTTACGTGATAGATATAAAATGGACGGAATATAAGTGAATTTGGTATTTAATATAACAAGGTTTGGATTTTCAAAGTTAACATAAACTAACCTTTTATAGGAGAGGTTGACGATGATCTGTTCAAACATACCTACTTTCAAGTGAAACATGAAAAATATATACTCGTCGACTTGAGAACCTCCTTTTTTTTCGTCGGTTAAAAAGTAACTTAACCAATAAATAATCACAATTTGACACTTCTATTCTGATAGCCAAAATATCTGCAGCCGACAGGAATGGAATAATTATTGTTCATACAAAAACACACATGAAAAATTGCACCGATAAACCGGAGCACACATCCCTCTTCATGGATATGGATATATACTCTCATATTTTCGCGATTGAAATCCATAAATTTCATCGAACAGTAAAGCTCGATCCAAAAACGGATTTTATTAGAAGCCAATCCTGCTACGTGATCCCATCACTATGATATTGAAAAATATTTTTTTCCGTAACCTGCGAAAAACTGGGTGTGAAAAACGTTTCGACTGAATGAAATGGGCATGAGTCGGCGATATGCTGGCGACCGACGGCGACGTACACTCACGCTCAAAATCGTTTTGTTGACAATCCCCGCTTATACATACTTACCTCACAAACGGTTTTTTTTTTCACTTGTTTCCACGTTTGAAACTTTTTTGCTGTTTGAAAAGCCTCAGTGCGGGGAAATGCGAGATTTTTTATGAGCGTGGAAGTTGAAATTCCGCCGTCTATTTTTCAACGGTTTACAGAAGACAAATAACGTTTCACGCTTAGGTATAAAACTGTAGCGTGTTTCTGCGTTTGTTACTTTTGTAAAACGCTCGTTGCGTGTGTCTACGAAAAAGATAAAATAACCTTTTAAATACAAACTATGTAGTATTTAGGAATTTGATTGACATTTATTACTAAGATAATTCTGAAAATACCTATGGTGGACATAAAAACATAAACACGAACAAATTACCGAATAAAACCGAATCATACTTACGCGAACTCCAAATAAAAGCGTATTTTCAACCACCACCCAATAATAAAGAACATTATTTGGCCCATTTAACTTTCGCCTGCAATGTGTAGACTTGCCAACTTTAAAGGAAAATGTTCAGGAAATACCACAAAACG
This sequence comes from Amphipoea oculea, assembly GCA_945859645.1. Lineage (NCBI taxonomy): Eukaryota > Metazoa > Arthropoda > Insecta > Lepidoptera > Noctuidae > Amphipoea > Amphipoea oculea. The sequence continues at coordinate 14,445,090 of OX243876.1, forward strand.
TTTCAATAGGAACAGTCAACACACATTTATCTTATTGATCGAACACGTAGTAACCCTTATGTGTTTATTCTCCGATCTTAGATAGGGCAGTGAATGAACATCAATTGTATTTTGTGAAAGTTACTTCTTTATTAGTTTTGTTGTTAGGTGTACATTGTGCAGAGGTTCATACTTTTGCTTTATACAGGGTGAAATTGAACACATGCGACAAATCGAAATGGGAGATTATACTCATCATTATGAACAACTTTTACTATGGGACCAAACCTGAAATCGCGAAAAAAAAATCAGCTGTTCCCTACATTTTGACGAGTTATGCGAACATAAATGTAGGGAACAGCTGATTTTTTTTTCGCGATTTCAGGTTTGGTCCCATAGTAAAAGTTGTTCATAATGACGAGTACAATCTTCCATTTCGATTTGTCGCATGTGTTCAATTTCACCCTGTATTTATTACGTAACGCGCCTTTATCCCTGAAGAGTTTACTAGAAGTGCACCTAGTAATAGGGGCGAACCTATTGTCATCAACCGGGCACAAATCCAGACTTCGGTTTGCTACTGAAAAACTCCAGATGTAAACAATTGTATAATTAATCAATTGTCATTCAATCTTTGTTATTATTGACGATTTATAAAGTTCCATGTTACACCAATTCTTACTTGCGTAGGCTTACAGATATCATTTAGCATTATTATTTCTCATGATAACCATAACTTGACCATTTTAATATAATTTAGTTCAAGATTTATGTAGAACTTTTAAGATTACAAAAAAAAATATGTTAATCCTACCGTACTTGAAAACATTTGAACATTTAATATAACTTCTTTATAACCTTGAATTACGATCCTGAGGTCGATAAAGTACCCTTAACTTGTACTGGGGATAATTTATTCAATTTGTGTGTTCACGCCTTTGTGAGTACGTACTCGCTGAATCAATATTGTTTTGTCTTCGCCGGTAAACTTAAACAAAAGTGTTAATAATATATATGGAGTTTGACGTGCACTGTTTGGAAAGTTTGTTTAAATGTATTATGTAGGAAAATTGAGGTTTTGGTACTGATAGTGATACGGCTAGAAATGCGGTGACTACCGAGATGACGACTAAGAGACAAGTATGGATGATGAATAATGATAAGGCTCTTTGTTGATAACTTATCATCACACTAATATTATAAAGGCGAAAGCTTGTGAGTGTGTGTTTATGTGTTTGTTACTTCTTTACACTCTAACGGCTAGACCAATTTTGATAAAATATTGTATGGAGGTAGCTGACACCCTGGATTAACATATAGGCTACTTTTTATCCCGATATTGTCACGGGATCGACATTTACGCGGGTGAAACCGGGAGGTGCAGCTAGTCAAATATAAATCTTTTACCTGAAAGAAAAAAAAACGAAACTGTGATGAGGAAGTGCATAGCTTAACCATGCTACCTAATTTATTTATTTAAGAGTAAATGTTGATAGGATTCTACATTAGAACCTCTCGCTGCGCTCAGGATTCTACTCTAGAATTCGCTCCGGAAAAACCCAGTAACCCCCCACTTTTCTTATTCTCCCCCTGAGGAGCGAACCCGGAGTCGCGTTTGCGATCGCTTACGTAAATAAGTTTTGGTTTTACGAAGAATAACTGTCAACTAAGCTAGGCAATTCTAAAACAAACCAATTTTTGTTATCATACCCACACACAAAAAATAGCAATATTTTTAATTTTGTCAATTCAATAACATTCATTGCGTTATTTACGTCGTCGAGCTGATGAATTTTTCACACATATGAAGCCTTGGATTAGGAATTTTGCTTCAAAATACTTCTCATTGTAAAAAAAAGGGTGTTACGCAATTGGAGCTTTAGAATACATTCAAAAATACAAAACACCAAAAAGACAAAAGGTTGACTGGTAGAAACCTGCCTATGGCATTAAGTCCGCTTCTGTACATTTATGTGCTTGAAGTATTAAATAAATAAAATCTCACCCCAGAAACCAGCTACATTAAATATGCTCTTAACATTTTCACTACGGAACAATCTCGAGTGCAAGGCGTGACATCTGCTACGTTTGAACGACTGCCAACTACTGCATCCTGTCGCGTTGTTAATAATCCCTAGCCTCTGCAATGATTAAGTTGTTCAGCAAGTCTGTATTGTGAAATATTATGTACGAAAGTAACGGCTGTTAAAACTCCAGAACTTATGTAAAGATGCAGTGACAAAATATCTCTTGGGAGTTGATTAGTTTCAGAAATTCTGGCAACAGTGGCAGAATTTTGTTCTGGATCTGTTTTAATCTTCTTGCCGCTTGGATGACATTCTGAATGTTCGTTTCAAACTCCGTCTTGTATCAGGGTTGTTCAATCTTTTCTACGACTTATGACTATATTGTTGTAATATTCCTTGAGGCTTGATTAATTTCCGACTTGTTGCCAGAATTTAGTTCTCCTTTTGTTTTATATCTTTCTATCGCCTAGTTAATCTTCAAAATAGGTTCTTGGCTCAATCAATAGCAGTTTGTCTTAGTATTATTCGTTGTTACAATTTAAAACTGCTCTATCAAGTACCACCTTATGACCTTATTATCTCTTTTCTACGCTAACATTATAATTCTCATGTTTCCATAATTTTCCGTAAATATAAAGTGTACGAGATCGTTCCAGTAGTTTTGATTCAAGCGTGAAGTAACATCTGGCGTGTTTGAACGAATGCCAACAGCTGCACGCTGGCGTATTAATCCCTACTCCATTTGTGGCTGGAAACTGGACTGGCTGCGACTCCTATGATTTATTGTATTGTGCCTTGGAATTGACGGCTGTTTTAAAGGAATTTATTCTGCAGCTTGTTGATTCTTTTTGCTCTGTTGCATACAGTAAAAAGCGCTTTTATTTAGAAAATAACATCGATTAAACTTGCATTTTTATGTAATATATTCGGCTGTGTGAAGTTTAGTACAGACGCCAGCACATCAAGGTACTACAAACTGTCAAATGCCTTTAATAGATTTTCAACATTATCGCTGAAGCATAAGGTTCAAAGTTGATTGGAAAATTTTGACAGTTTCGGGTAGCTGGATTTGCTGGCGTCTGTACATTGGCTCTTATGTTGATCTACATAAAGCCTATAATCTATACTTCTATACTAATATTATAAAGAGGTAAAATTTGTAAGTTTGTAAGTTTGTATGTAGGGGGTAATCTCTGGAACTACCAGTCGGATTTGAAAAATTCTTCTTGCATTTGATAGCCCGATTTTTGAGGAAGGCTATAGGCTATTTAACATCACGCTATAACCCTTAGGAACCGGGAAAAAAGAAAAAAAGGCAGAAAGAACTCTAAGCAAAAGCAAAGTGAGATGGGATGAGGATACAAGAACTAGTATCTAGTAGGTAGACTAATAAACGAGTCATTCCACCAATTTCAATAGGTACATAGATTACATTTTTGGAGTGAAACTTCTTTACCTACGCACGCTTGACTTGGGGAGTAAGCTGGCGAACGCGTGACGTAAGCGTTACGAAAAGTGTGATCGGACGAGGCAAACGGAAGTCGAGTGGGGGATATAAGCAAGAGAAAGCAGTGCGCGCGCACATTTTCTTTCTCTCTTCCTCTCATAGCCAAATACGTTCCGTATATCTAAGCACAGTGCAGGCCTATTGTCTGTATCACAGTGTAGGAGCAAGAGAGAGCAGTGCGCGCGCACATTTTCTTTCTTTCTTTCTCGAAGTTTAACTTCAGTCGTGTGGTCATAAGCACACTCTGTTTTTTTTTGTAATGTTGGTTAAACAATAAAAAAACAAATCAAACAAAATAGTTAGTACATTTACAGCATTCACGCTTAAAACGGTTTAAAAACGATACTGTGTTACGAACGATAAGATAGCCATTCGCTGTGCACAAACAAAGCAACAAATCAAAATAGTACATAGTACTTAGCAACAAATCAAAATAGTTAGTACATTTACAGCATTCAAGCTTAAAACGGTTTAAAAACGATACTGTGTCACGAACGATAAGTTAGCTATTTGCTTTGCACAAAAACGGCGAACACTAATCACTAGACAGTACTAAATGGATTTGAAAACTAAAACTAACTTTCTGAATTACGCTTGTGGCTTGAGCAGACTATCCGTGACCACGATATGTATACAGACTAACTTTAGAAAATAAAACAATGAACATTGTACATGAAACTAGTTCTAGTGTTAGCTTTTGCCCGCGGCTTCGGTCGCGTTAATTTAGAATTTCACAATCAATTCGGGTTGTACTAAATTAGGTATAAATTAAAAAAAAGTCGGGTTGCACTCCGGGAGTGCCGGCAGAAGTGAAAACTTGAATATTAACGTTGAAATAAATCAATTATTAATTGAATTAATATAACTCATTTTTTTTCACTATTTCTGCGTCCCTTTTTTCATTAATAGATGCACTTTGTTCAATTTCCATATTTTAAACACTTTATATACACGAATGTTACGAATACACAGCAGTGTGTCCACGTCCACTTCCACTTCCACTTCGACTTCGACTTCAACTTCGACTTCGACTTCGACTTCGACTTTGACTTTGACTTTGACTTTGACTTCGACTTTGACTTTGACTTTGACTTTGACTTTGACTCCGACTTTGACCTTGACTTTGACTTCGACTTTGACTTCGACTTTGACTTCGACTTTGACTTCGACTTCGACTTTGACTTCGACTTCGACTTTGACTTCGACTTTGACTTCGACTTCGACTTCGACTCCGACTTTGACTTTGACTTTGACTCCGACTTTGACTTTGACTTTGACTTTGACTTCGACTTTGACTTCGACTTTGACTTCGACTCCGACTTCGACTTCGACTTTGACTTCGACTTTGACTTCGACTTTGACTTTGACTTTGACTTTGACTTCGACTCCGACTTTGACTTTGACTCCGACTTTGACTTCGACTTTGACTTCGACTTCGACTTTGACTTCGACTCCGACTTCGACTTCGACTTTGACTTCGACTTCGACTTCGACTTTGACTTCGACTTCGACTTCCACTTCCACTTCCGCTTCCACTTCCGCTTCCACTTCCACTTCCACTTCCACTTCCACTCCATCCAATCCATCCATCCATTGTCGTGTGTCACCAAACTTGGTTCACTTCGGTTGGCGCCGCCGTAGAAAGAGAGGCGGGGGGGGGGGGGGGGTAATCTCTCCTGACGGTCACGTGTCCTGACGCGAGTTTAACATTTTTTACCCATTACAAAAAGTGTTCAACGCCGCTAAAGAAGTTTTCACTTCAAAAAAAACTAAAGTTTCTAATATAATTCAATCATGATTCGAAAGACACGTATGGCGCCATCTATTATCATAATAACGTTATTGTTGTTTTCTTCGATTTTTATGTTGCTTGTAGAATAATTTGACAAAAAATCAGAATTGTTGTATGTATATTAGTATGGTTTTTATTATAAAAAGAAAGTTTTTAGAGGTATCTTCATGATTTTGTTCCATCGTATCAAATTAGTTGTTTTATGTTTTTAACACACTATCTACCTAGCATATAATAATATCCTGACGAATATCATATATTTTTTCTGATTCTGTTTATTGCAGTCAATCATAATACTTTTAGGCATTATAAAACTTGCGTTTTTTGCGTTTAGGTCCCATAGTAAACCCCTTAACGGCTGAACGGATTTGGATGCAAATTGGCTCGCGGGTCAATCCGCGGAAATCCACTAACGGCGAATATATGCTAATAATAAATTAAATATCATAGCTGCATTCTTTTTTTACTTTATATGACATTTCTTACATGTTTTTACGTATGGCTCCGCTATCTTAAAAAGTATAACAACTTTATTTAATTTATTATTGCAATCAACACGCACCAAATGTCCTTACCATTTGCAAATAAAAGTCGGCCTAATTGAGCGGAATGGCCCTCGCGGATATATCATTACCTGTATTATTTATTATTATTATTTATTTATATATACTTTATTGTACACCACAAAAATACATAACATGAAATAAACACATTTAATTTCATTTTTTCATTTTCATTTGTATTAGGACATAGGATACTATTTCTCTCCGTAGAAAGGTACATTCCCGTTCCAATCTCCTTGTGGGCGAAGCAGCAGGCAAAAGTTTTATACTTATATTATATTTAAAAGAGAAACAGAATTTGCATGGCTATTTTATGTCGCGTTTTACTACCTGTAAAACGCGACATAAAACAGTCGCAAACTTTCGCACCTCATGTTCACTCTACAGCTTTATCAACCCACTTACTTTTGCTAAATCCTTCTAAATACTGAGGCACTAAAACAATTAGTCATGCCTCGAACAAAACACTACCGTCGCAGGATTAACATGAATATTTACCGTTTTTATCGCGTTAACGGTGAGCATTTTATGAGTGCTCTAAATTCTTAAATTCATAAATGGAGCAGAAACACTGTTAAATTTATGTAACCCCTTTCTTCTTCGAACATTCTTTTTGAATTTTTTAAATAACATGTTAACAACATTTTTTACCCTAAGTTAATAGAGCGACGGTCTCATAAATTTTGTGTAAGGTTGACATGTAAGATTTATGTGTGACCACGCTAAGGGTTGAAATTGAAAAGGCACCTGTACAAAAATCGTTCACCAACCCTTTGTGTATCGTACTTTCTGGCAAGTCTATTTTGGTGTAAACGAAGTTCAAGATTTGATTGTATAATAACCAAGTTTATTTTTTAATGTATATAATTAATCAATCAATCAACTCAGCCTATCGCAGTACACAGCTGGACATAGGTCTCTCCCAGACAACGCCACAACACTTTGTCCTTCGCCTTCCGCATCCACTCTACCCCAGCCACCTTCTTTAGGTCGCCCGTCCATATAGCTGGGGGTCCTACCCTACGCTTGCCGATACGCGGTCTCCACTCCAGAACTCTTCCGCTCCTCTGGCCATCGGTCCTTCGACAATCATCATCAGCCCACTGCCGATTCTGTTTGCTTACTCTGCAAGCTATGTCGGTAACTCCGGTTCTTTTCCGGATAATTTCTTTCCTGATTTTATCCTTCAAAGAGACTCCGAGCATAGCTCGCTTCATGTATAATTATAATATTGTGTCCTAAAACTTAACAGTTTTAATAACACAATGTACATTCTCATCTCATTCATTTTACATCCAGACGTGAAGTTCATAAACTTTAAGCTAATAATGTCAATAGTTATGTTATTATCGGGTGTAAAAAGACACTTTATGAAGCCGAGAGTCACTTTGTACTCCCCGTCATTGTAATATTTTTTTTTGTACTGGACCATTTGTTTGCGGAGATATTGAAAATCAAAATTCCTTTACTGACGGTTTTTTACGAAAATAATTAAGTTTTTAATGTTATAACACAACTTTAAATACCCCCACCGCCCCTGTACTGTAGCATGCACCCATAAGCACGATGTTTTGCGTGTGTTAAATTTCTACCGCAAAGAGCAAAATTTTCAAATCAAAAATAAAAATCCCAGCAATTATTTTTATGCAATGTTACTTAGTTTGATTTACAGAATGCGTATTTGACGGCTATGTAATGGGTCATTTTCCACCCTATATACCTATTATTAGAAAATGATAACATACCACAAACGTCACGATCAAAATGCAGATCCCCAGCAATATATTACAGCTTACTCTTTAAATTTTCCTTATAATATATGCGTTAAACCACAGGAAGTATTACATCAAAACCATGATAAAATAATTGTTTATAGGAGGCCACGGGCATACGTAATACGTTACATTTGCAAGTACTCTTACTTCGAATATTTCTTCAAGTATCGGCAAAACTTTGTGCGCACGCATCGAGGCTTACCGAATTGTTGCTTGTTACCGAAAGCTCTTTACTTTCAGTAATATTAGTAGATCCATCAATCCTTATTGAATACTCAAGTTGAAGTATCGTACCTTTGATCATTATTGGATTATTTCTCACGTGAGATTGAACCTCTTTGCTGTGAGTTGCAGGAGCGGTGGCTTTATTAAGTTTTGCATATACGAAATATATATTATTACTAATAATTGAGCTGAAAAGTTTGTTTGTTTTTTATTTTGTTGTTTGTTTGCACATGCTAAAATCTGGAACTAATAGTTGGATTTGAAAAATTATTTTTGCGTTTCATAGCTGAATTTATTCTGTTAAAGGCTATTTAACATCACGCTAGGACCCTTAGTAGCCGACCAAATAGAAACAAGTCAGAAAGAACGCTAAGCGAAAACGAAGTAATAACGCAGGCAGGCGATGCGATGCGACGGGGTGGGTCGGGGGACCAAGAAATTTCACGTGGATGAGGTCGCGGGCAAAAGCCTGTATTACATAGGATATATACACTCAAAAAAAGAGATAAGTATGCAGGATCTTCGGATATAGTCGACGTTTAGTAAGAAACCGATGGATGTTGCCGACTGAAATTTAATTTGATAAATGAGCTGTTTTCTATTAATAAAATAAAATTTTATTCGAGAACATCCACCGGCTTCTTACTAAACCTCAACTATATCCGACGATCCTGCATACTTACCTCTTTTGTTGAATGTACTTAGTATGTACATGCGTGTGTTAGGTAAAGGGACAAAAATACTTTGTAACAAAATTCATAATCAAGAAAATTAAGGTCACATTCCTGTTTTTGTGGCTAAGTACACAGCCGCACGGTCGAGCAATCAAGTGAAGCTATGCTTGCCGCGGTCCGTGGATGGGTGACTATCTTTACATACTTCCGTGCTTCGGAAAAGCTCGTTAAGCTGTTGGTCCTTTGACAGGCGTTACGATAACCCTTAACGAAAGACAACGGAATCCCGAAAGTCCGACAATCAGTCTTACCAAGGGGTATCGTGTTACCTAGTAACTGGGTTGTGGAGGTCAAATAGGCGTAAAATTTTCCGGTTAGACCGGAAGCCGACCCCAAAAATAGTTGGGAAAAGTCTAGGCAGATTATAATCCCTGTTGTTTGGTCTGCAAAATACCAATCTAAAACTGCAAATGGCCAAAAATTCCAGCTTCACATTTTAGAATGAATATACTTCATTTTAACAGTGAAAGAATACCTAATGGAATCCTTATCCTTTTCCCATAGAAAGAGGTTTACAAATCCAATTAGTGTTGAGCAAAAGTTTCTTGGTAGATTTTGGAGTGTATCCAACAGTTACAATTGGAGCTTTCCAACCAGTTTTAACGTTGTGTCGGTCTTTTGCCACTAATTTAGGTTGCGTGAGGGGAAAGACAATTGGTTGGTGATTACTTTGCATTGGCGGCCGTAAAGCTCGTTCTTCGAATTGGGGGTTTACTTTAGCGATCTTTGCGTTCCGGAATGTCTTTGCAAGTTACCAAATTAATGTTCGTCGCGGCGTTTATAGTGCGTTTTGTTTTAATTTGGAAACTGCTAACAAAAGTTGCGATGAAATGGGAATTTTGAGTAGATAATTCAAAATAGTTTTTACAAGTGATCGAAATAGACTTTTCACGCTCATGTAGAATTTTTGTGCATTTATTTCTGAAAAAAATAAAATCTGTGACTGTTTAAACATATATTTATTTATTAAATAAAATATAATAGAACTTCATTACATTGTTCGACATAATCGACACTTCATTACATTATTTACGTTACTTACGAAACAAAAAATATATTTTGTTTCGTTAAAAAGAAAAACAAAATTCTTTCGATATCGGGAACCGATTCTTGAACAACTCTAAGTGTAAAGAAATCGAAACGCCCCGTTCCATCGATAAGGCATTATTGTTTATTCGATCGTAGGGCCCATTTTATCTGTACCTACCTATAGTGATGGGACTAACGACTTGGAAGCTTCCTTGCTCTCGAGTGTTCTACGACATGGTAAAAGTTATTATTTTATTAAAATGTTATCATCTTTTCCAACAAAGATGAAAATGCTATAGAAATATTATTAAAGTCATTAATAAATAATAATTGAATGTTCTTAATTTTATTAAGCTTGGATGACGCTCCTCCATAAAATTTCATCAAACATAATCTTCGTAATAAACGGAATAATGAACCCTCGAGAATTAGAACAGCGTTGATATTCTTACGTCACATGACTGAGACATCGGTATTTAATAAAAATGAAAAAATGTATGAAGGACGGCATGTAATATTTGCGTACGTATTATTGGACTAGACTTATAGGAATATTTCTAGGATGAAGTATTTATCATATGACAAAACGTCGACGCACATTGTTTAGATAGACGTAGATTGTGTGTAATATATAATATACGCGCTTCTTCAAATATTCCTCTATGTGGTATCAAAGGCATTCCTCCTTAGTGATCCAGTCACGTATTACCCTATAGACGTTCTTCATTTATTTAGTTTGTATGGAGGAAAACGTGGCTTTCTTGTAAAGTAACTAAATACACATAAATCTAGGCAACAAATATTTCGGAGTTTTGTTTACCACTTGTAACAATGGTACTGTCCTAATCCAATAAAAGTCCTACGGTTTATTTAAGCGAAGCGGTGGTGGGACTCGGCTCTAATTTCCTTTCGGTCTATCCTATTTCCTTCCCTAGCCGAGCGACGCCTTCCACCTCTGAGATGCATTTGCTCACGTGGAATCAAATACGAACCGCTTAGCTGCCTCACACAGGAACATGTAAACTTCCTTTTAAGAAAACTCGACCATAATATATTTTGAACATTTCCATCAAGAAAATTGGGTCGCGCAGGCTACAAAGTTTACATTTTCCGACGAGGTATTCCTTTGCCTCCCACCCACTGGTGTGCACATAAGCCGTCTTATGCCCAAACCAGTGGAACCCGACATCCGCTAACGAAATTTTTTCTTGTTGCAGTAAAGTGATAAGTGTAACTCAAAGTATATTTTTGATGTAAACTAATTATCAATTTCATTCCGTCGAAGTACAAAGTATACATTTTAAAAGTGTTGAAAACAGATATTAATAGATTTAGAAAGTGAACTTTAAAATTAACAATATGACGTGTTGAACATTCAGTGTGGTACAATGACTTTAGTGAGGACTGTCAGTGGCACAGGACTGTTTCGAGTCGAAAGTGTGAACAATAAAACGATATGGGATGACTCATAGTGCAAAATGTTATGTGCAACCCACTGTCCGATCCGAAGATGATGCGCGATATCCACGACAATGCTGGGGCAGGCGCAAGCGGCGGGATGGAGGAAAGCGAGGACGGCGGGAATGGGGTTGTCGAGGTCGATATGGACGACTGCGGCTCCCTCGCGCTTCCTCCCGACTTGCCCCCCTACTCCGGCGACTATATCATCAGCGACTACATGGAACGCCTCGGCACACGTCTCAATATTCTCGAAACAGAACTCAAATATGCATGGCGAGCGCTCGACCTGCTCAGCCAAGAATATGTCAGGATGTGGGAACGTCTCGAGCGATTGGAGACGTTACTCGCCGATCAACAGGGTGTGATATCAACTTTACTGGACTTTTACACATGCCGAACTGTCAGTGCCAGGGATCCCATTACTCGGTTAGAAGTGATCAGAGAAATATTAGGAAACGGTACTGTCGAAGATGGCATAGAAGAAGGCTTAGATATTGGACGAAGTTCAGTATTATTAGACCATCAAGAAGAGATAATGGAATCAAACGAAGCTTTTTATAAGAGCTTAAATCAAGCCTATCGTGATGACTTAGTTTGTGATGAAACGTCTAGGCCACCATCACAATTAGATATGATTTGGGAAGCTCCAGAAGAACCAGATATAGAAATGATGCCAACAAGCTCTAGACAAATATATAGTTCATCAGACTATAAAGATTACTGCGGATTAAAAGGTGGACCGGTTATTAGTGAAAGAGATTTGGTACATTTGTCTGCTTTAAGTACAATAGATCAAATCACAGTAGATAAATTACATGAATTAGATAGATTGACAACACAATTACACAAAGATTCCAGAGAGTTAAAAGACTTGAAAACGAGGCTTCTTAGTCCTGAAACAAAACTATCAAAACATGACAGGGAAATAGAAGCAAAGGCACTGGTTGAAGATGGCAATATAATAAATGAACAACTGAAAAGCGTCTATTCAGGTGGTGACAATTGGGCTATTAACGACATGATGAAAAGCTTTGATGATTTTATGTTAGCGGCGCCTAAAGATTCTATTGTAAGAGAGAAATCCCCATCTAGGTTGTCACTAACTGATAACGTAACGGATAGAACAATAGATTATTTGCCACCAACTCTGTCTCCTCGTCGAAAGTTTGTCCCAGAGAGAACTACTACAGAACCTTATACGACTGTAACTGGGCGTCTGGCATATAGTTCGGCTGTAGCCAATGCAGAGATAAATGCAGCTAAAGCATCCAAATCACCCAGTGCTCTTTCAAGGGAAAGATTTGAATATAGTTCTCCATATCAAATAACAGACACTTCCAGACAAAATTATTTTTCTAACAAAGGCTTACCTCAGCCTCTAAACGAGATTTATAAATCAGGTGGTTCAGAACAACTCTCTCCCATGTCAATTCACGAAATATACAACGGACCTAGTACTAATGAATTAAGTTATGAAGATAACAGGCTAAGAAAATCTCCGAGTCCCCCACCACCGGCTCCACCATGTGGGACAGACGGGTTTCCATCAATAGAAAATAACAACGAGCTGGTTGCTCATCAACCAATGTTATCTACAAGTGGCGCTATGCCCCATGATGGTATGCGTTTAAGTCCCAGATCTCCAAAGTCACCGAAAACTTCGCCTAAGCACGTAAAGAGGGATTCAGCAAATATTGTAGCTGCAAAATCTGATTCAGGATTATCATCTATGAGTGGATGGTCAAGTTTAGAAAAAAGTCCAGGTTCACCTAAAACGGGAAGAATTACTACGCATGGAAGTCACGATTCTCATAAAATGAGAGATCCTTCCCCACAACCAATACAAAGAATGTCGTATGAGGTCGAACCGAAACCGTACATAGAAACGCTTGTGGATTCTTATCTTTATGAAGGGACAAACTTAAAGAGCGATTACAACATACGAAAGACAGATATCATGACGAAAGACATTAGCTCTAGAGATTTGAGTAAATTGCAAGGAAAAGTGGATAGCGATTACATAAAAACTGATATTCCATATTCAGTTACAGATCAAATGACACAAATAAGCAATATTGGGGAATATTATTACGGAAACGAAGCCCCTTCAATATATTCCGTAGCTGGAAATAGGCAACCAATTTTCACAACTGTGTATAGTACTCCGAGAGGAATGTTATCTGAGGATAGGAGTTTTTCCGAATTATTAGATAGAAATGAAATTTCTGAATCTGTTGCGAGGCCCGCAGTGGATTCTTATCCGCCGGAACCTAGTTATCATGCACAAACTGTAGTCATGTCGGCGGCGAATGCCAACAAACGACCCCTAACTAGAGCTAATACGATGGGCCCGAATGATCCACACTTTTATCAAAATGGTTATAAAGGACATCGCGCTGGATATCCTCCCGGCAATCTCACTGACGCTCTCTCGTATTACCCTACATCAACTAGGTATGATTCGCCTAAAAGAACACCTTTAGACGATCAGATCTCGTGGCAAGGTGGCAGTAGATCTCCGACCAGTTCAATGGAAACATCGAGCTTGAAATCACATTCCTTGAGTATAACTGAAAGAAAACAGTTTCAAAATCAACTACAACAGGAATACTTTAAACAACAACAATACGATCAACGAAATGGTAATGTTATGTATGAAAATCAAGGCTTCGACAAAGACTCTGTACCTGAACATAGTAAAACGAGAAAAGAGCAATACGTTGAGTCAAGCGGTATACTTGTTTCTGAGTCAGGCTACTTATCGATATCCAACAACTATAAAGGCAAGACTCAAGATAAACAGCCCAAAAAACCAAAGCGGACTTCATCACTAAAGTCCGCTATGTCATCAATGAGTCACTGGCTCCCAGATTTGCATTTGCCTAAAAAACATAGATCACACTCACTACCTTCTGGTGTTGATACAGTAGAACAACCTCAGCAAGAGAAAACATTAAAAGAAAGGATATTATCTGCACAAAGAAGGAAAAAGAAATATCATTTGGTGGCTTCAATGTCAGGTTTGTTACAAAAAGCAAGGCGAAAGCAACAAGCCAGTCATCAATCACTATCAGACCCAGAGACATCTGAAACTGAATGGTCCGGGGGTCGGTCCAGTGCTCAGTCAGAGGATAGTGATAGCGTATTTTCGGACTCTACACATGAAGGTAGCATGTTCCCAAAAGTGGCACCCAAACCTAAAAGAAAGATAAACAATCAAGAAATTGTAGAACAACAGCAAATGATACAAGAACGAATACAAGAGCAAGAAATGGAATTTCGTGACGATGACACTGAATGTATAATAGAAGAACCTGAAAAGTTAACAGCAGCCAGTAGTGTTATACCGAGAGATAAAAGTGATGATATCGACTTTCATTTTGCACGAGTTAGTCAAATGAAAAAAGACAACATACCGAAATTAGAAAAATTGGACATTGACACCGATATATCCAATGTCGACTTATTTGAAGAAGATGAAAAGGAAGACAATCAATCTCCTGGGTCTCTTTTTGCTACTATTGGAGACGTGAAAAAGACTTCAAACGTTTCTGATGAAGGATTAAGCGAAAGTAATAAATCGTATAGTGGAAGCTCGCAAGAGTTTGCAGTTTCGAGAGCGTTAGGTAAATATCGTCTACGTAAGTCAACGTCAGTTTCAGACGAACATTTAAACGATATGTCTCCTCCGAAAGGGGAGTCAGAGCAACAAGAAGAAATAAGCGAGGAATTTGTGAATCAACAAAAAGAAAGGAGAATTCGTAAACCAAGTCCACCTGAAGTGGTAAATAATTCATTAACCCTAAATGAAGACGTTAATAACTTACCAGAAAGAAGTCCATCCATACAGAGTACTCGAGGCCTACCAAACAAGTTTCAACCACGACATCAGCAAAGTTTGGAAATACCAAATAAACATGACGATGATGACAGTAGAAGTACCCATTCTTGGAGGAGTGGATCCCGAGTGTCTTCCAGGCGACAGAGTACTGAGGATAGTATCGATTCTGAAGATGAATGGTATTGTTACGAACTAAGGAAATTAGAAGAAATGGAGCATCAGTCTCAATTAGAGGCTGAGCGGCAACTGACCGTGCCGAAAGTGCCAGAAATTGACGAAATAGACGAAGACTCAGGTGAATATTTAAAAGAAAAAATGTCTTTTGTATTGAGGGAGCTTAAACTAAAGACAGCAACAACTAAACAAAAGTATGACGAATCTCCAGTAAAAGATACTTGGAAAGATATAACAACTTTTCCAGTGATCGAAGAAACAATAGATGATATACAAGACAGGGAATCCGATGATGATAAGTCATTTGACGATTCCGGTTCTGGAGAAACTTCAGGACCCGACAGTCCAGTTCAAAGTGGTGATGAACTAGATGATGACTATGATATGCCACAAATTCATCAAGATTCTCTTCCTCTTGAAGAGCCTCCGCCTCAGCAGGACGCTCCTGTTGGGAGCAAATGGAAGCTTCTCAAAGCGTTGAAAGACCGAAAAGCCGAAGAGAAGACGTCTGAAACGCCTGCAGCTACAACGCCGCTCGCAGAAAAGGATAAAGTCAGCGCAGGTGTAAGTTATCTTATGCAAAAGTTTCATGAAATTAGAGTTAAGAGTTAAACATAAGCTGTTTAGAAATATTTTATAAGCTGCAGGTTACTTCCACGGTTATTTAAAATTAATAGTTAGACTGATATACTCAAGCCATTGCTAATATTATTAACCCGCTTTACAACTCTAATTCGATACCAAAGAAGTTACTCCTAATATAACATACCTATTATATAGATTAGAAAGTAGGATGTGTAATTGTTATTTATAGTCGTCCATTTTAAACAACTTTTAGTGAAACATTACACAAGTATTCTTCAATTTCCCCGAAAGCAGGGCTCTGTTAAAATATTTAATTTTTACGTTATTTTAGGTAGTTTTGACCTATATACTAACTGCGGTTGTGACAAATATTTCAACCAGTTTCGTTTTTTCCATGTACTGCTAAATATGTATTTGAATGCATAGTATAGGGTGCTCGTATATACAATATTATACTTATATGATATTTACTTACTATTGACGCTCTTTCTATTTAATTGAGGCAATAATTAGGTATAACCAACGCAATAGGGTACTAAGAACTTTCTATATGTATTAAAGGATTTTTACATAAAGCTTAAGATGATATTCAACCAAACAATTATACAATTTTAATAAAAGGTTTGCTTAACGATATTTATACTTGGAAAAATGGTAATCTTTACATACAATTATATACTCAGTATTATATGTGTTTGTTGCTTGATAGATATTGTTTGGTAATGTTAGAGTTAAATGAATCAATTTGCTGTCTATAATTAAATTATCCATGTATTGGCTTGGGGAGCATTTTGTCGTACAAAATTCATTCATGGTCATATCATCTCATATCAGAGAAAGATGTTCCTTTTATTTATAGAGAATCGAAATAAGAAACATTTCTCAGTCATAAATACATATTCACTATTTTCTAAACAATATAGAACGGATAATAAGCAATATAAACACTCGACTACGGTTAAGACAAGACAAACAATAGGTAGGTAATAAAGATAACTTTAATTATAACATATTTTCCACATAATGGTGATGATGAATGGTAATTAAAATAAAATTATACATACCATATAACTGTATGAAGTAAAAAAAAAACAGTGTAACAGGTCCACACTAAGAAAAACGTACATACGTTTTCGTATCGTTGTCGTCCGTAGATTTGGACAGGACTTTCATCGTAATACATATTATGATGAAAGCCCTGTCCAAGTCTACGGACAAGTCACCTTCTCTATCAGACCATCTGCCTTTGATCTCAAAATCAAGTGAGGACGAAAATATTCTCCTTTATCTTGAATCTTTGATTGAACCAAACGGACACTTTAATTTAATAATGCTCAGAGCTTCTGGCTGCTAATGTTATTTACATATCTACATCATTGCATATGAATGAAAACCCATAAATTATAATAATATATTTATGTATGTAGTGCCGTAGTCGGGTCAAAATATATAAAATGATTTCTTCCAAAAAACCAATAGTTACTAGTTTATATTCCCCTCTCTATTTTTTAAAACATTTCACAACCATTGTTACCTAAATGTTTCAATCGAGTGAATTATATAAATAATCATAATAGGATAAATTACATATACATCGTAACGTATTTACTAGATGTCACACGGCTTAGGTAATCGTATAGCTATTTACACTTACATAAAAAATTTAGCTGGCACTTTATGTAATAAAAATATTTAGCGGAAGGTTTTAGATGTTGAATGATATTGCGTAGAATTATAATAATTATAATTATTATGGGCAGATTAGGTAATTTTTAGTGAATTATTTTATTATTAACTTTGCTGGTATGAGGACACCATGGTGGCGCAACTATGGTCGCGCTAATAAATGTATGGTTGATTACGCAACCAACTGGACGCCTCGTGACACCTTAAAGCTGAGTATATTTTGCTAGCAGCAGGACCGTGATGGCGCCGCTGCCATGGTGAAATGACATATGCAAAATATACATAGCTAATGGTGGGTACCTCACCAGTCGTCCGATCGGTGGTGCAACCAACCATACCTACATTTTTGGCAGTGAAACCATGGTTGCGGCCACTATGGTTTCCTAGTGAAATAGGGCCCTAAGCACTACTATTTACTGTTGACAACTATGTATTAAATTGGGACAATGTTATTTCAAGCTTCGAAGACTTATTTGGTCCGAATTGTATCTACTGTAATACATTCAGTGATTATTTCATTATCAAAAATAAAGATATCATTACAGTCATAAACTGCCCAAGCATTATTATTATTGATAACTATACTATAAAATTATGTTCTATAGTGAGGTTAATTCTCCATGTAAGCTGTTTTATTATAAGTGTTGAAATATGTACGATTAAATTTCTATGACAAATCCCTTCACAGGATCTGTTAACTGTGCGATCCTATGTATACATAATTATGTCTACCTACTTACCTATATGCATTCTAATATTATATTTTGTTTACGAATAAACTCGAGAGTGGTGTGCGCACGAGGAGCTTGTAGTGTGCGGGTGTTGAAGCAGGTGGGCGCGGGGCAGGGGAGCGCCGGCGCGCGACGCGAGCCGTTCCGCGAGTAGTCGTCTATGTCAAAACAGCACGCACGTACAACCTCCTCGTCCGCGACACTTTTTGGAAATCTATCTTGCTTTCTACATTACCTCCGCTACAGGATCACTTTAAAAAATATCTTGTCTGTCCTTTTGTTAAACGTAATGAAACTAATATTTTGACGTGTCCAACAGGATAGCTTAATACTCATAAAATGACAACCGATTGTAATATCTTTAATTTTGACAGTCCAGCCACGTCCATTGCGTTCAACGACCATACATTGCGTTATTTATAAAAATATCCATTTAACACTACAAAACAGACAATGGGCGGCCTTATCGCTTTTATTTATTACATTATATTATATTACGTTGTTGTGCAGACGAATTTTTCAAACCTATGAAGCAATGAAACAAAACAAACATTCAAACATCTACCGGCCCGCGTGGTGGATTATGGCCCACTCCCTCGCACAGAGAGGAGGCCTTTGTCCCAGCAGTGGGAACATTATAGGCTGATTATGATGATGATGATGAAGCAATGGATGTCAAAATAAATGCATTGCGATCGATTGCCATTATTTTTATGTTTGTAACGCAACTACAAGCAGTAAACTCACTGGTAACAATGGAATAATAGTTACCAATAATGATTGAATTTTTAATCGATTGAAGGACAATGAACGAGACACAATATACCTTAGTTTTATTGTTATTACGCCTTAGTGGCCTTCAAAGTATTAATAATGAATTTTATTTAAATTAATTCTCAATTTACTACATGGGAAAATCAATTAAGATTCTCGAGAAAATTTGGAAATTTTTTACTGCAAAAATAAAAAAAAATTGCTTTCTGAAATGCATTCGTCTATATATACTTCGGATCATTTGTCATAGAAAATTAATCATATTATAATATTACTGTGTTGTTGGTTGTTATTTGTTTTTAATAAAGAAATGTTAGCTTTTTATTTTAGTTTTTATTTTGTTTTATTTATTGTTTTTTTTTTTTGTTTTTAGAATGGCTCCGCTGGCTTCAACGAGCATGGAGGCAGAGGAAATGGGTATGTGAACTAAAAATATGATTTAAAAACCTGGAAAAGTACAACTAAAATGGAATTATGTTAATAAAATAATATATAAAAAGTACGTAAAATAAGAAGAAAAAAGTAATAGGTGTGAGACATTCATCATTAATCTGCTTAATAACTTTTAAATAATTATACCTATCACTAACAGAAAATCCTGGGACTTTGTTGTAAAACTTTCATATTTATCAAAGCAAAGGTATGTAGACTCCTTTGAACAAATTAAACCTAATTAAACCGTTTTATAGGCCACCAGGAAACGAAAATCCGTTCTACAGTAACATTGACAGCATGCCCGACATCAGGCCCAGGAGGAAATCGATCCCCCTCGTCTCTGAACTTGTAAGTACCGTTTAGATTTTTTCTTATCAATATAAACCTATCTCTATTATTACGAATCCGATGGAAGTTAGCTATCTTTCTCACTGGCCGGTTTCAATTCACTATCTTAAAAATTTGAAGATATTACAAAAGGGCTATCCTGGCATAATAAGCCTTTATTAGCACTCAGGGTCATAGAAGGTAGATATTTGAAACTGGCCGTAAATGTTTACAGCTCGCATCGACGTATGCTTCCTGAAGCTTAGTAATATTAGGCGCGTAATCAATGTTTTCTTCTACACGGGTAATTTCCATATTATGTGTTTTGAACAATTTATGGGGAGATTGTTAAAGAAAATTGCATCGCGGCCGTTGAATTTTGCTCTTGGATAATTTTAAAATTTTATAACACAGGAAGTTGCCTTATAAATCGTTCAAATATGACGTGGCGCGGGTGAAATATGATATTTATCACGCTTTGAGTACTTAAACCTTATTTCATAAAAATGACTAACTCTCCATTTGTTGTTCAAATAGAAAAAAAAAAAAACAAAAAAGAGGCCTATTTGATCCCTTCTCTCTTCATTGATGTCTCAATGTTAACTGTATTGTGTTTTTCCTTCCGATCTTTACTACTTAGATGGCCTTTAACCTATTCTTAGATACCATCCCAACCCTTACTGTACCGTGTCAAAGTTAAACTAGGGGTCACCGGAGCAAAATCAACAGTAGCGGAACCGTAGTCACCGAATGAACGACTCTTATTTCCTGATAAAAATTAATAATGTCATTGCATTTTACCCCCTTACCACGGACCTGCAGGTTCTCAAGGTATTTCTATCCCAATAACACTTCTTTTCTATGCATGCAGTTCTGATCGACAGTGAAAAGATAAAATGTTGGTGACCAACCTTGAATCAAGATTTTTGTCTTTTCACTCACTGTACATAGTGTGCTTGCATTGAAATTTGATTTAATTTAATTTGGCCTCTGCATGTTTCTGCTTTAGATCATTTTTCAGATGTTGGTTAAGTATAAAAGGTAAAGCTACATAATATTGTTATACATCCAACGATTGCGTAACACCATCACAGCATACATAAACGAATAATAAAAATGAAAATTGAATTCCACACTGGGAACATGCACGTGCTTGTCGATTCCGTTTTCATTGCGAAGCTTCAATATCACAGCAAATATTATTTTTGCGACTGAAAAGTCTTTTTCATCACAACATCAATTAACATGATCCCTCAAATGTGTATACTGTTTCAGTGTTGTACCGACTCTCACACATACACACATTTTTACTTTACACGCACTTACAATTACTTTTTTGTATAATCAAACGAATTTTTCATCGGTATGAGAACTACTGAAATTTTCGAGATGGTAGATAAGGTTTTGTTGAAAGACAGGCTTAAAAACAGCTTTTTTCAAAGCATGAGTAGCTTCAACTTGCAAATGATATCAAAGGATTCTGAATTTCTAGAGAACTAACAATAGCAAACTTTTCAAAATAGTAGTTAGGTAGGCAATTCAATGCTTGATTAGAAATAGCAGACACAAAACTCAGTGCCATTACATACTGAGGATGAAGTGAGATGTGTAAGCCCATTACTCATATATTTTCTGCTGTTTAGACCATGGCCGCAACGAAGAGGAATGCAGGTTTGACGTCAGCTGTGCATCGTGCTACGTTGAATGACGAAGAACTGGTGAGTTGAAAACTATAATCACTTACTAAAATTGACATCTACCTGCATACCATTACTGATTTTATAAGGTCTTACAGAAAATGCACGTATACAAGAAGACTTTACAAGCACTCATCTATCCAATATCATCAACCACGCCTCACAACTTCGTTCTATGGACGGCAACTTCGCCCACTTATTGTTACGAGTGTGAAGGGCTACTTTGGGGCATCGCGAGGCAAGGTGTAAGGTGCACTGAATGTGGTGTCAAGTGTCACGAAAAGTGCAAGGATTTGCTCAATGCTGACTGTCTGCAGAGTAAGTGGAGCCCTGTGATGGTCTATGGGTATATTTTTGTTATCTATGTGAAAGGAATTGGTTTCATTACATCAAAAAGTGATAAATCAATGTATTCTGCACAATATATAGCCTTTAGGTATGAAAAACCTTTTTTTTAAAGAATGGAACAAATTCCTGCAAGGTCAATGTTGTATACCCCCTGATAAGTGTAAGCAAGTATGAGAATATCCGCTTTTATATGCATAATATACGAAGGAGCAATTACAAAAAAAAAAATATATGTTGAATAATATTCTCCTACTTACGATCACAAGATATATATTTATGTGTGCTAAAAATTCCAATGTACAAATTTTAATCACAAAGGCAACGATTACCAAAATCTTGTGATTAAAAAGTCTAATCTAAATCTTAAAGAGCGGCACTTCATAGATACCTTTGCAAACGTTCGAGAAGCGGGAATTGTTTAGGTTTTTAGAGTTGGCTGGGAAGCGCAGTTCCCTCCTTATTAAACTCAAGTGAGTCAAGAAGCACTTGACGGGTCGCTCGTTGTAGACAAGATCTTTGGATACACAGCGTCGCCGTAGAAAATCAATATTTAATGCACAGTCTCTAAAGAACATTGTACTTAAAGCGCTCAAGATGGAGCACGATTCAACGCGAGCTTGGACCGTTCCGCTTTATATAATTTAATTATTTATTTACGTACTGTTGAGGCATTCGTCTTCTGTTAAGTTAGTCTAGATTGTGTGGTCTCTGAAGCCTTTAGATTTATTGCTTTGTTTGAATTTAACGAGAATCCTTGGTATCTAAAAGCGGCAGCACAATTCGGGCTTAAAATGTTATTGGTGTCCAGATCAAATTGAAGACAATCGAAACAAATGATTTTCAAATGAAAATTGAAATTGAGGTATGAGCGACGTTGTTACATAAGTCGAAAGAAGGAGTTAGTCCACAAGTCTACCACACAGAGAGAGTTTCAATGGTACTTAATGGAGAGCAAGTCTTGTCGAGAGTTATGACCTTCGTGCCCGCACTTTGATCAAGTCCACACTAGATATATAATGGAGACTCATAGATTTATCATTCCAAATGCGAGTTATCTATTTGTTTGAAATCAGTTTTGGAAATTATGGTCATTGTTTGTTATATATGAGGTTGTCTTCAAGCGTTTGTCGATTTAGTTGCTGCTTTCAGATGTTGGTAATTTTTATATTTATCAGTATTATGAAGCGACGCTCTTTAATTTCTAAATGTTAACATAAGTCTATTAGATGTTTACTTAATTTATTAGATTCCGCTCTCTAGGTGATGTCTGTGTTAAAGGTAATAAATGGTAATCAAAATCCAGAATGTCGTTGTAGAAAAAATTACTGCCATTCTAGTTCAGTTGATATGCATGTGTAAATTTTTTTGCATGTGTTGATCGCTATACGTCAGTGATCAAACATCCTTCACGTTTAAAAACACAGCTAGGACCATTCGCCAGAAAAACACAACTAGCGACATCACCGGGATTCACGCAATCATAGGAATAATACATTTCTTTATATTTTTTATCGTTGTTGTAATTATGTTTCTGTGGTTTTATTTATCTCCCTTTTTCTTCATGTTTACTCTGACCTCATATAATGCCAATAGCATGATGTGTTTTCCTTTCCCAACTGATGATTTGACCATTGCTTTATCGGTGTGCATGGCTATCGATGAAATACACAGATAATATTATATTCCAAATTTTATTAATCGCATAATATTCGGCTCTAGATTGACATTGCACGATCAGTAGGCGAGCAGTCGTTAGGTGAACCGCGTTTTATGAACAAATTGTTAATTAACAAAACAGATCATCGACTGCACGCCATCTTCATTCCTAGTCTACACTTTGAATTCAACATTTGAATTTATGAAATTTTATCATTTACTTAATTATAATCATTAATTATTTCCACTTTGATGTTAGTATTCTTAATTCAATATGATTCAAGATATTGGAATGGTTATATCTTATTTTCTGACGTAAGTACTATTTCTTTTATTGTTTAATTATTTATTTCTTTATCTAGATTGTGCTGTGTATTAGTAATATCATTTTAATATTCAATGTTTTCGAAGTGTGGACATGTAGCTCACGTAGATAGGGTTCCGGTCATGTTATCCGTTAGTTCCTTTCGGGTTGCCCCGCCCAGCGCCGAAACTTGTTAAAGCCCTATTAAACTAAATTACTTGTGTTATGTACTGTTCTCTACCCTACTTTACATTTTACAATATCTTACACACCGTTTTTCTTACAAATCGGTTTAGAAGCTTTAAGAACACGAACGCTCAAACAAATCCGACAAATGCAACGTGTTGTAACGATGTGCCTGTAAGCAATGTGTGCACGCAATCCAGTGTCTGTCTACTTCTATATTATATGTGGTCCTTTAGTTTATTTCTTTTACTTTTATTGATTTATAGAGTTCCACGTTTCTGTATTAATTTTACTATCTTTATGTTTTCACTTCTATCCCTGAAGATGTTCAGCGCTTTAAATGATGAATACTATCGATTTGTATATATGTAACGAGTTTCGTTTAAAAATATTGGTAAATGGACGAACAAACAATACATCAACATACAAATACAGAGGGTGTTTTAGTGAGCGATGCAGTTTTAACGCCTTTTGGAGATACTTGGCAGCTTGTTGATAGTGTCTCCCCACCTTGTTACCAATGATATACCTAATATTAATAAGCTGCCAATAATATCCCTGAAAAAGTAAGAATTTAGCAAAGCGTTGAACTGTATTGAGTTTTGTTTGCCAGGCGCCGTGCTCAGATCCGCTCCGGCCGGCGCCGCTCGAGGTCGATGACCTGATCAGATCTGACATACATTAAGTTTGTTGAATTTACATATCGAAGTTGGAGTCTTGTCAGGTTGAGGCCAAGAGTGGTCGTAGCGGGTGTGGGCGCGGGGCGGGGGGCCGTCCCGGCGCATCCCGCAACTAACAAGAACTACTTTGGCACTGCCTGATCAGTGTGTTTCGCAGGGGCGGCCGAAAAGTCTTCCAAACATGGTGCCGAAGACAAAGCCAATTCCATCATCACAGCTATGAAGGAAAGAATGAAACAACGCGAACGCGACAAACCCGAGATTTTCGAACTGATCAGGTAATGATACTTCCAATTTTGATTTACGATAATGTTTAAAATTCCAAACTTTGTTCAGCGATTTGCTTTAAGTGAGTCGGATTCAGGTATACGATTTTATATTTACCTCAATAATAATAAAACCTATAACACCATTTTGCCTAGTATCACTTAGCTGAAATAAAGGCATATCACATAAACTTGCAATAGCTAAACTGCACGTAAATAACACCCCCTTTGAAATCCATTTTATATAACAGAAAATCGCTTGTAACAGAGCTGGTTCTGACGATGTCATGAAAAGTATTGTTATAATCATAGAAAATGCCGTTGAGTAAAATGAAAATATCGAAAAGCAATCGCTGACACGAGTATGTATGTGACAGACGCGTGTTCAGCATCGAAGGGGAGCCTCACGCAGCGCACATGAGCACAGTGAAGCAATCAGTCCTCGATGGTACATCAAAATGGAGTGCGAAGATCGCCATCACAGGTTCGATTGACGTACAGTGTTTGCACTAAATGTTCTCCTCTAGGATCTAGGTACCAGACGAGGCGAAAACATCGAAAGGCATAAAAACACAATACAAACACAACACTAAATTGTATTCAATCTTTCGTTTCATGTGGCGGCCAGGCGGACTTTTAACGTCGACCCAGACACTCACATTGACAGTCTAGAACAGGCCAAACAAGTCACTATAGAAGGAACATCAAAGTGGTCTTGCAAGATCGCCATTACAGGTTTGCGGTGGTCTTTTGCGGCTACGAACCGCACGCTCGCAATTTTGATACTATTAGACAGACTCTTCGCCTGAATTCTCTTTTCCCTTGTTTTTGATATCTGCTTCAAATTATGATTTTCGTAACATTATAAAAATGCGTAATAGCGTTGTAAGACAGTATAATAATTATGCTAAGTTGAAAAAAGTAAATGCTTTTGTAACTGTAAGCTGCCGCTTCAGCAGATATCAAAAAAGAAATCTATTGCATATCTATACTTCAAATACTTACCCGAAAAATCACGGTCGTTAATGCACCGCCTCTAATCACTTCCATCGATAAAAACGTAGCTTGATTTAATCATTAACACTTAAGGAAATTCCACGAATCTATAACACTTCACTCAAATCTGATGATAAAACAATAATTATTCTTGTCACGCACACAAATTTTATACTTACTCCCTGAACACTGAAACGACACGATTCAAACCACGTTCATTTATAATGATTGCAAAACCACAACTCGGCAGCACGTCTGCTAAATTGACACAAATTGCATGAGAGTCACAAATTAACAATAAAAGTTACAATTATGAGTGGATTGACGAAACTCGTTCACTGTAACATGAATGGAGATAGGGCCTCACATCTCGAACATTAACCTGTTTATTTTCAGTGCGACGATGATAGAAACCTATACTTCAGTAGTCGTTTGTAAGTGAATGAAAATTTAGACGGAATAATAGCATGCCGAATGAAGGACCCCAATTATCCCGAAATTTCTATCTCTCTACTGTTACTACCAATAACTTTTCGATTCGTGAAAATTCCAATACCATTAGACTTGATTCCCGCGCATATCTTTATACTTCTTCTTTGAAACTTTCTTCTTGGTCGAAGTTTGCATTAGAAGTTGCGATAATGTAGGCGCTATGTTCAACTTGTTTTAGAAATCGAATTTGGGCATAGATAAAAAGTTTGGTAGTTTGAAGCTAGTGTCTTCCTCTTTGACCCCGACCCGTTCTGATCACACGAAACCCTGTTTATAGATTTTCAAGAGATTTTAGCACAGAATGCCTACTTTGGTAAGTAAGGTAGAAGATAGCTTGGTAAGGTTATCTTTAGCGTAAGTTGAGGCTAGCTTTATAAATGCTAATAAATAATGCTTCATGGCGAAGAATCTGAGCGTAATGTAAATTTAGTACAGACGCCAGCACATCAAGTTACTACAATCTGTCAAATTTCTTTAATAGATTTTCAACTTTATCGCTAAAGCATAAGGTTCAAAGTTGATTGGGAAAATTTGACATTTTCGGGTACCTTGATGTGCTGGCGTCTGTACATTGCGTAGTTTAACATTTCATGAAACCATAAAAAGTAGTTATAAAACAACAATGAATATGAATGCAATTATGTTACTTTCGAAGGATTTACCAGAAATACGTTTGCTGAAACTTGCTCAACCGTTCCGGAGGGTTTTGAAATAGTCTGCTATATTTTTGTTACTATACTTAGACCCACTGAAGCAATATATTTGAAATATTAGTTCTGTAAGCAATCTACATTTTCGGAAAAAGTTCCTCTTTATGAGGTCCTGCTAAAATATTTGTATTATGTAGTATGTATGATTTTTAATATTAATAATACTTGTTATGAAATGCCAATATGAAATACTAAATTGGCCCTTCGTGGGCAGTTATTTGTGCTCAAGGCCTCATCGCGAAAGATAAGAGTGGAACTTCAGACCCCTACGTTACCGTCCAAGTAAGCAAAGTGAAGAAGAGAACAAGAACTATGCCTCAGGAATTGAACCCCGTCTGGAACGAGAAGTTTTACTTGTGAGTTCAAAAATATTTTTACAATGAACCCGAAAAACGCCATATTATTCATGGAAACAAAAACTTTCATGTTTGTCATTTCAATGAGCGTTATTTTCTTTTCAGTGAATGCCATAATTCATCTGACCGTATTAAAGTAAGAGTATGGGATGAAGACAACGATTTAAAATCAAAACTGCGCCAGAAATTGACGAGAGAATCTGACGATTTCTTGGGTCAGACAATCATCGAGGTAAATAAGTTTTTCAAATATTGATGTCTTACGAGCTTTTTTGAAGTGAAAACTTCTTTAGCGGCGTTGTACACTTTTTTTATGGGTAAAAAATGTTAAACTCGCGTCAGGACATCGCGTCCTGATCGAAAATTCGTAAGACGGATGGAGAGTAGACAGCCGGCGCGGCGTAGGAGAGGAAATATCCCCATCTCTTTCTACGGCGCGGCGAAAATGTATGTCTGCTGTTTCGTTTAGGCGGCGCAGGGCGCTTGCGCGAATGTTCGTGTGTGTTTATGCATGTTTAGCATACCACGCGCATCCATGGATGGTGACAGCTGATGGCTCGACCGTCTGTGTATTGTGTAGTGGCCACACTGCTGTGTATTCGTAAAATTCGTGTATATAAAGTGTTTAAAATATGGAAATTGAACAAAGTGTATCTATTAATGAAAAATATCAAAAATACACAACGTTAATATTCAAGTTTTCACTTCTGCCGGCACTCCCGGAGTGCAACCCGTCTTTTTTATAAAAAACTTATTTAATCCAAAAAAAAATGGAGGAATAGCGTAACTAAGTAATCTAGAAACATTAATCCATCAAAGTCTTGTCATATTCTTAATAAGTGAACTATGATGAGAAGCCCTCGCTGGTAATTTGTAGTTTAGTCTCATAGGTAATAAATATTTAATAGGTGGAATAATTTGTTGGTAGTTTATCCCTTGTGGCAATATTTGTGTTTGCTTATATTATTTCTTTGATCTTTTTAACTATGGAAACTATGTCATTATTGTGTAACGAATAGGCCCAAATGCGAAGATCAAATAATTATATAGGTACTCGATGGTGTTTATGTCCGAAAATTAATAGTCGATTATTATGTAGGTACGAACCCTGTCAGGCGAGATGGACGTCTGGTACAACCTGGAGAAAAGAACAGACAAGTCAGCAGTATCCGGGGCCATCAGACTGCACATCAACGTGGAGATCAAAGGCGAGGAGAAGGTGGCACCGTATCATGTCCAGGTCAGTGATAGAATTTGCAAAATCTTTTTTTCAGCAACATTTCTCCAATCGCAGGAACATTTTAGATTCAATCAACTCCAAAAACTTTGTTATCAAGAGCAAACTTTACCGTCTTATAAATCAAATACTTCACACTTTTAGGCTTCCAACGTTTTCAATGTCTATGAAAATAAGGACAGTTAATTCTAAAATTGCTGATATTAAGATAGGGGTTTCGAAAGGGCAACGACCGGGTTGCAGATGTTGTTTATAGCAGGTTTCACCTTTCCTTGCGTTTTATAAACAATGTTTTCCAATTCGCAAGTCAACAGGTTGCTCGGGGCATTGGCACCATGCCCCTTGGCCTACAGCCTGCGGTGTCGGTAATTACTTGTTATTTAACACAACTACTGAACTTGACAAACATAATTGGATATTGTTTCGCCATGATTTGTTGGCCTTCTCTGACAACCAATGTTGCAACAAACATTTGATTTAAGAGAACAAATCGCAGTTTCGTTTTATGTCTTAGCGCGAAAACATTTTCCCGTTTTGTTAATTTAAGATTAGGACTGGCTGCGAAAGCTCGAGTAAATCATTTTTATTTGCCAAGCACTAGGTGGTAAAGGGAAAAATGTACTTTTATTGGCAATTACATTCGTAAACGAAAATGAGTTACCTATATTTGTGTTAAATATTCGTTTACAGCATAAAGTATTTTTCTTTTATAATAATAATGTATTAATGGAATTTTACACAAATCCAGAGAATACATAATCAGCCTATAACGTTCTCACTGCTGGGACACAGGCCTCCTCTCTGTGAGAGGATCCAGAGAATAATTATGTTTAATACCTTTAACCCTTATGTAGGATTTTTACAGCACTTCTTCTAAATTCATTATCGAGTTACACGTGTAACATAATATATATTTCAATAACACATGGAAATAATTCTTCAAAATTATACCATCATACAAATGTTGTATAGCAGATTTACGAAACTCTCCGCAAATTCGGGATATCCAATCAATTTTGGGGATATACATAATTAAAATCTATAGAACTGCCAAAAGTTCCCCATAAATTTTCGGTCGAATCGTTCTTTCATGTCATTAATTCGAATTACATCGGTCGCTTATTACAAGCTTCAGTTCTGTTGAGCATACAATCAAATCTAGTTGTGAAGTTGTAGGTAGCTGCTAAAACCCAGACGTGGAAGCTGAACGGAGCAACTTTTCGGAATAAATGTGAAAAGTTTGTGTAACCGCCGTAACCGGCTAACTAAGCGAAACTGCTAGCTAATGCAAAAGTATAATTTCTTGGTCACATTCAGTCCCAGCGGGGTGTTGGGGACTGTGGCCAGTTTTGTGATGCAAATAATTTAAGCTGGCTATTTTATGTCGGTTGTGCGACCTTCTCCGTTGGGAATTTTAATGTTTATTTTCTAGCAAAGTTTGGGCACGAGCCCAATAAGGCTGATAGAATTAAAATTTCTTTAGACAAAGTGGAATGAATGCTATTACATTAAATTTTAAGGCGCCTTGAGTTTTTAGTACAATAATGAAAAAGCGCTCAAAGTATTTTCATGTTTCAAAGAAACGATGATTCGCATGTTTCTGTTTTTAATGAAGTTTTGAGATAATGAGATTATTATGATTTGATTGATGGTGCTACAAGATTGATTAGTTACAAAAAAAATTCTTAAATATATTTGGTTCTATTTATTTATTCACCAAGACTAGGTTTTAGGTTTTCTTATTTACTTTTAATCCACGCACCTACTTTTTTATAACATCAAGATCATGGTCTTTCTGTATTAATTACGTTATGTTTAATGGGCAATTAACCATCATAATCAGCCTATAATGTTTCCACTGCTGAGACACAAGCCTCTTCTCTGTGAGTCCGCAGTTTACCATGAATAATTTTATAATATAATAATTAAAGGCATTTATTCACACAATTTAGGTACTCAAAAATGACAACTTACTCTAACTTGTCTTAAGTCATCTCAAGTTAGCCTTTATTTACGAGAAACTCAATTCAAAACTACAAGACGTGGCAATTTTGTCAAATTGAAGTAAATTATTTGTGAAACTTTCACCTGCCTATCGCAAATAATAAGGCGAAACGTCAAGGCCTTAAATTCTCGGCTACGACACAAAAGCTAAAGAATTACAAGGAAAATAATGGTACAACAATAAATCGTTGAACGGACAAGGAATTGCTTTACGATGATAAATTGTATCGTTCGATTGATAACAATACAGCGGTTAGAGACACAATAATGTGAAGGGAAAAGATACATGAAGGTCGTCGTTTTGAAGAATAGAATACTCCTTATTGTGTAGGTACACTAACAATAAAATAAGAAGTAATGTGATGATAATGTTACAGCAATTTAGAATACAGGTTATCATACTCTTAGCGATAGATAGATGTTTATTGATAAAAAACTATTCGGATGCCTTGTTGGTCTTGTGCAGCATGAGGGCTTTGGTTCTATTCCAAGGTCGGGTAAAGTGTAATAATACTTTCACGCTTTACAAATCCGGACTACGGGCTGCTAATGAGAAATTGCCAATACAAGAATATAGAAAAACCAAATAGGGTTTTTTTTCTACCTGGAATTTCCTGGATGATAGCAATAGGCTCCCCCCTATTACATCATCATAATCAAGCTATAATGTTCCCAATGCTGAGACACAGCCGTAATCCACCACGCGGGCCCAGAGCGGGTTGGTAGATGTCACATGTCTTCGAATTTTTGGTTCTAGGACATGCCGGCTTCCTCACGATGTTTTCCTTCACCGTTTTGAGAGCAGTGGTGATGAAATAATTTATTACATAGGTATCACATAATAATCAGAAACGGGACCGAAGAACCTTGGATCATTTCTGTTGAAATTATGGAAATGATTAGAAAAGAATAATATGTAATTTCAGAACACAAACATAAAACTCATTTCGACAGTCCAATTTTGATTGATATCGATGATTATAAGGAATGTAATCACTTATTAAAATTCTAACGACGATTTTCTGATAAGAAATCTCTTACTAGCTAAATAGAAGTTCGTTTTCAGATAGCATCATTCCTATTTACCCTACAAAGACTTCGATTTCATCGGTAATAGGTATGCTCTTAGTTGACGTCAACGTTTGAGCTTACTCTGGATTTAATTTCAATTTGAAGTAAAGTATATTTTACTTTCCAATAAATTTTAAGACGAAATTTATTTAATGTTACAAGTTTGGAAGCAGTAGTGGGCCAAAGCTAACGGCCGCGACATACGAGTTGTAGGTCGAAGGTTCGAACCCTGATAGGCGCTTTACTTTGTGTAAATTATTTCATCACCACTGCTCGAAAAACGGTGAAGGAAAACATCGTGAAGAAACCGGTGTGTCCTAGAACCATAAATTCGAAGACATGTGACATCTACCAATTTGCACTGGGCCGCGTGGTAGATTAAGGTCAACTCCCTCTCACAGAGAGGAGGCCTGTGTCCCAGCAGTGGGAACATTATACATAGAATGATTATGCAACCATAACAAACTATGTAGTTAACAACGCTTTAGTAAGTCGTATCGTCTACGGACCGCCATTGAAATATTATTGCACGGACATTCTAATTACTCATTGTTGATTTGAGTTTGTAACTGATTACTTTTGCGTCATGGACGATAGCGTCCATGACGCAAAAATAATCAGTTACAAACAGTGTAAGGCCTATGCCTTACACTGTTTGTCCACCGCCACCTTCAACGGGACGTCAAAAAGGAAGGAATATTATTCGAACCAAACGTGACGTCCGATGGTGTGCGGTCGACACGCGGCCATAGTAAATGTACATATTTTATGTATCACCACTTCGGCGCCGTCATCTCGTTCTCGTTGACAAGCCTTGACGGTGCTGGTGGACAAACGGCCTTAGTCTTCATAAAGTATTTAGAACTATAGAGGCATGAGGAACAGGATGTAAAGTACACCCAACCTCCATAGAAAAAGGATGGTCGGACCCGAAGGGTGTCGTATCCGATGGGCTGCCCGACGATTGATGTCGGGACGTTATATTTATGCTGGTTGCGCGGTAAACTCTGCTTGCGCGATGCAGGATATTGCGTGACGTCAGTATAATGCGTAGTTCGCATTTGGCGGTGTAGATGCCGCTACAGAACTACTAATAAGAACAATAGTCTTGTCAAAAGCCTGAAACTAAATAATGGATAAAGATCGTTACATCGTCACCTACCTACGTCTTTTCCTTTGACCTTTCAATGAATTAATAACCTTTACGAGAAAGTCCTTGGCTTACCGAAACATTATAAGCCCTCCAAGACAAGACATAAATAATTTAAACTTCATTAATTTAGTTAGACTTATGTGTACAAGTTTGTTACATTAATGACATGTTACATTACGTCGTCACTAATGAAAATGTTTCTAGCATACACGAAATCATTATAAGACTATTAATCAAATCATAGCAAGTTGATTAAAGAGGGGCTAGTGCCTAAGTAATTACAGCCGCGCGGGTCAATCGATCAGGTTAATCTACGCTTGCCGCGGTTGGTCCGTGGATGGGTGACCATCTTTACATACCAAGACCCTCCCTGCCTCGGAAAGAACGAACAAACAACGTTAAGTCGTTGGTCCCGGCTGTCATTCGTGGATCTTTGATAGTCGTTACGGGTCGTCAGAAGCCTGAAAATCTAACAACCAGTCTTACCAAGGGGTATCGTATTCCCAAGTAACTGGGTTGTGGAGGTCAGATAGGCCGTCGCTCCATGTAAAATACTGGTATCCAGCTGTATCCGGTTAGACTGGAAGCCGACCCCAACATAGTTGGGAAAGGACTAGGCAGATGATGAAAACAAGTTGATTAAAAATGCTTCGACTATGAAAGTTTTTTCACGTTTTTTGGCTTTCGAACTTTGCATACATCTTTGCTTTGTTTACAGGGCAGTAACTACACAAACATAAGAAAGCAGCATTATGTTAGAACAGGAGCAGAGAAACTAAAAGCACTATCCTACACTAAAGATCTGCTAAAAATCTGGGTCAGAATAGAAGTTTGAACGGAAAAAAACAATAAAGATGAATTTACAGCGAGCACAATTTTGTTACAAAATACACAGTGTTGGAGAAACTTTCACACAATTTCATTAATGTAAAACATCACGACAAATTGTATGCATTCAGAAATTTTACTGCGTTCACGTAGATACAGTATACTTGCAAACTTTATGGTAAATATATGCAGGAAGTTAGACGTTAGCGCTGTATGTCCGTCCTCTAAATCTGGAACAGACCAGGTGACAAGCAGGAGTACTCCTTCATGCTATAGTTTTTACATTTCACACAAAAACCTTTTGTAATTTATAAAGTCGGGGAAATTAACTGTTTATCAAATTGCCTAACTTAAATTGTCCATTTATATTCAAATCACAAATTCATTCTTTGAAAGTTGTATAAAATAGCTGTCACATGGCAAATATAAGCAATAAATTTCCTTCAAACTTCAATGACATATGAGCCACATGACGCACTCTCGTGAATCATAAGAACTATTATAGCATACCATAGCATACCTAATAAGCCTATAATGTTCCCACTGTTGGAACACAGGCCTCCTCTCTGTGAGAGGGAGTTGGCCGTAATCCACAACGCGGGCGTATTGCGGCTTGGTAGATGTCACATGTCTTCAAATTTTCGTTCTAGAATATGCCAGTGTGTTCACAATGTATTCCTTCGCCGTTTTTATAGCAGTGGTGATGAAATAACTTACACAAAGCGCCTCTCTGGGTTCGAACCTACGACCTACAACTCTTAAGTCGCGGCCGTTACCAAACAAGCCAACAAGCCGTTACAAGGACTAAAACCCTTTGCAAATTCAAAGATTTCTATGTCCATTCACCCCTCAACTTTTCAACTGAATGTTTCTAAAATACACTTTCTAAAGTCGTAAAACAAATTTCTGGTTTATATCTGAATTATTGAATTTCCGACAAATTAAAGAAAGAGAGAGAAAGAATCACAAACACTCTCCCTGGTATCGTAAGAGTTATAAATAATTAAATTCTCAATCGGCTTTTATTACGAACATGTTTTTATGGTCTTCCCCAAGATACATGCGCCGCGTCTAGTTTGGGGTCCGCCGTAAAGATTCAAATGAAGATCGCTAACAGTTACAAACCGACATTAAGTTAAATTATAAAGTAATATTTGTAACATTGGTTCAATCAAGTTATTACTATAATTCTTTTTTTAACTTAAAGAAAAGTAGAACCCTCTACTCTTTGTTCAGAGTGAAGAATATGGAGACAGAAGATTAATTAGATTAATTTCGAATTCCACAAAACGTTCCTTTTTCAACCATATTTCGGAATCTCTGGCTCAGTATTTTGTTTCACAGTACGAAACCTACTTTTTCACACTTTGGATCTCTAGTCACATGAAAATCTCCTTCTCCGTCCACACCACAGGGTATTAAATACAATTCTTAAAACTTCTTTCGACTTCTCTGTAAAAGTAAAATCCATTGTTATCAAAAGTTACGTCGTCGACAGCCCGACGCCCTTAACTTTTCATATTATACGGACTTCTTGCTTTTAGATTTTAATAGAAAAATAACATTGTTTGGTAGCGGCTTTCCCTTAGGGATTTTCCCTAATGCCTCATTTACACTATACAAGATTTTTGCCTATAGCATACAACAAAACGAGAAAAATAACAAGCTTTTAACAGCGGTTTTTTTTTGCGTGATAATAGCGTGTTTCTTAGTTTTTTCCAACTACATATTTTTATTTTTAACTTTTGCATCTAGTATAATATTCTTCATTAAGTTAATAAGTCAGCGAAGTTATGACGATTAGGGGCTACGAGCAAACTCGAGGGGTTTCACGGTACCTACAAACTTATCCTACTTTGTACTTTAACGTGGTTTTAAAGTTGTTAATCAAACAAAAAACAACTAGAAATAAGGTCAATGGCCTTTCAACGGACGCATTTACCGATCAGACCTGCATATACTTTTGTTTTTTATATGTAAATAGATATACAACCTTCCCGTATCATTTTTAGCATATTGATAGACCCTTTTTGGGTTATCGGTGGCTCACGTTGTGAGGTTTGTCGCAAATCCTATGTCTTTGACGGGATGTTTTCAAATATGTATCCTACTGTTTATACTTATGCTATTTATTGCAGAGAAAATACCTACAAGAATTTGAATCAAAATGTGTTGAAGTGCCTTAGCCCAAAGTTATGGGCAGATAAATCATAAGAGATCGAATTAGTTACGGTTTACTATTCTTTAAGTATATACGATTGGTAACTTATGAGCAATTTACTGGTATGTATTCTTTCAATTTTTTCGTCAAAGTCAAAGCATTTATTTCAAATAGGCACATAAAAGGCACTTTTGAACGTCAAAAATTATCTTAAAATAGAATTGATTCTAGTCGCCCATTCCAAAATGTAGTTTTCGTATGGAGAAGAACGGGCAAGAAACTCCACCGTTACTCTTTTAAAATGTTTAGGTACAATATTTTGCATGGGTACATTAATTATATAATAACATGTGAGGACGATGCACCTACAATAAAATTACTATACCAATCGTTGAATATAGAAGCCGGGACTAAGATTTTACAAATTCACTTTCCTTCAAAGAAAAATGATATCATTTTCTTAAGGAATTATTAAACAACACTTTAGTTCAAGCAATTACATTATGCTAAATAGAAGATATGACTTTTCCTTAGTTTGGTAGTTTAAGTACAACTTTGAAATAAATCTTAAGGTGGGTCCACACTATGCAGACTTTTGGTCGTACAGATATCTGTACAGACTTTGAAGTCTGAGTAAAAATTTTTATGCGAACATCTCCACAGAATGTTTGCACAGACTTTTCATTAGTTCAGACTTAGATTTTAATAAGTTGATCAATTTATTTGATAACTAGCTGCGCCCCGCGGTTTCACCCGCCTAAATATCGATCCCGTGGGAATATCGGAATAAAAAGTAACCTATATGTTAATCCAGGGTGTCAGCTACCTCCATGCAAAATTTTATCAAAATTGGTCCAGCCGTTTGAGCGTGAAGAAGTAACAAACATATAAACACACACACATACCCCCACACACTCACAAACTTTCGCCTTTATAATATTAGTGTGATTCATTATTTGGGTCCGACAAATACGCAGACATATGCAGACTTGTAGACTTTTATGATAAACCGACATTTGTCTGTACTGCTTTATTGCACATACAAAATTCTATAGAAGTTCATGAAAGACTGTATCGTGTGGACCCACCATTAGGAATAGCTCCTCGCCTGAGTTTATTCTAAATTATTCTCATCTCCGCTGGTAAAACGAAGCACTGTTTTTGATGAAAATAAAGTAGTTTGAAGTACGTTTTACACAGCTGTAGCAACATAAAATCTAAAACTAACATAACTCTTACCATCATACCTTTATTCTTCAAAGGGGTAGGCAAAATTGCTCCTACACGAATTTCACGACATTTGGCCAGTCAATTGCCATGTAATAGGAAGCGAGCGTATCACTATTTAACGGGCACAAATCCAGACAAGGGGTTTCTAATGAAAAACCCAATGATACCTTGTCCAATCTTGAAAACCAGCGGGGTAAGCGTAACACAATCAAAATCCCAATGTAATTGCATTTTGACGATATCTACAGGGTGTCCCTGGAAGTATGGATCAAATCGAATAGGGTTGTGGGCAAGGTTCAAAAGTTATGACCGATTTTTTTTTTTATCACTTCGCATAGTAATCAAAGAAAATAATCAAAAAAAATACTATCAGGGCTATCTAAAAAAAAATAAATTGATAGCCCTGATAGTTTTTTTTTAAAGATTTATTTATTTAAAATGATTCGATTTCTCTTCTCTTTTTTTTTTTTTTTGCTAAAACTTTTGGAAAGACCTTGCCCATGCCCCTATTCGATTTGATCCATACTTCCAGGGACATCTCTGAAACTATTGGTCGGATTTGAAAAATGTTTTTTACATTTGATAGCCCAATTCTTGAGGAAGGCTATAGGCTATTTTACATCACGCTATGACCCTTAGGAGCCGAGCGAAATGAAAAAAACGAAGTAATAGCGCGGGTAGGCGATGCAATGCGACGGGGTGGGTCGGGTAAAAAGAAATTTCACGCGGACGAAGTTGCGGGCAGAAGATAGTTCTACAATATTCATCGCGTTATTTAGGTACGTTATCGAGCATATAATTTTTTTTTTAAATGCGTAATAGCTAATTTCCTTCAAACTCCTTAAGATTGTGAATATTAAAGTATTACGCAATTGTGGTTCAGCCAGGTCTATTCTATAAAAGATTTAGGTGTCTCAAGTTTAGGTGAAGTAAGCTTGACAGCTGCTCACTTCAAACTCACTTCTCCTAAGTTTTACGGCGACATTTTTAGAGAATAGCACTGCGGGACTATGCTGAGTGTTCGCATTTGCGACGACTATAGGCCGACCACTTAACTGAGACGTTTCCTGAGGTAGCAGCGGGGAGGGGTGTGGTGACGTGATGCGAGAGCTCAGTGATTCGTCAACTTGTGACAACTATCACCCCACCCGAACCGCGCAGCTACCTCAGGCAAAGTCTCATTTAAGCGGTCGGCCTATAGACCAAAGAGAGTAGAACCAGGTACCTACAAAATAACACAAAATGAGTTACCAGGAACTTTGTAATGACCTCACGTATTCTGTAAAATTTCAAAAACTGCCAGTGTTTTCTAGTTTCGTAACATTACACCCTGTATTAAAACTGTCGCATTTGATTACCGGTGTGTTGTTTCAAGGCTGTGTCTACGAAGAAATGGATAGGGGTGTTTATACTGTAGGTACGTAGAGTATAATCTGCGTTCGCCATTTACTTGCGAAAAATGTAAACAAATATGAATTAATGGAAAAATAACTTTAATTCCTTCACAATAAAGTTCAGTTTACGCTACAATTTCAAACATTTTTATAGCTTTATCAATAGTGCTAGTCACTCTAAAATCAACTTAATTTGCATTGGAATATAGTTGATATTTGTTTAACTTGAAATAGGGTGGGGGTGTGCAATACTGCGCAATTTTACTATATTATTATGTTAATGTAATTATTTCAGTGTCTGTTTGGTTATCACAGGCAGATTATATTAGGACGTGTTTCAAAAAAGAAGGTTCGTTTGTAGAATACTTATTTATAAAAGTGTTCCAAGAAAAGGGATTTACAAAATCTTTTAAGTTTTTGTGCCTTTAAGAGGTACACGTTGTAAGTTCGTGTCATGAAATATTATAAAATATTAGAATATTTTTTTTTTATAGAGCAGTTAAAAAATCATACTTAATTCGTAATAAATACTTTTAATCACTTACCAAACCGCACTGGGCACGCGTGGTGGATTACGGCTCAGTCCCCCTCACCGAGAGGAGGCCTGTGTCCCAGAAGTGAAAACATTATAGGCTGTTTATGATATGTATATGCTATACTTTCAATCAAATTAAGTTAATTCTTACAAAAAAGGGTCTCGATTCCCAGTAAAAGTTGTATTTAATAAAGAAAGGAGGTTTCTCTCTTACACTAGACTATGTTTCTAAATACCTAGGTATCTAATATCTTTACTTAGTATTTCATTGAATACTTGCATGACATCATTGTAACTTAGTTACAATTTGACTAAGTACAAGTTATAAAAATACTTAGTGCAGGCAACGTTGTGACAGCAGTCGAAAGCGTGCACGTTAATTAAGGGCTATAAGCGTGGATTCAAATGTATTTAATACGTTGACTAGTTATATACTAACCCCCTTACTAATAAACGTTGTATGGTGTATGTATAGTTACACAGTGCTTTGTCTTCTTGTTTCGCAAGTCAAATTACTGACGACTGAAAGAGAGAAATCGCTGTGTAACTATTCATCTGATATAATACGTTTATTAGTAAGAGGGCTAATGTTTGAGCATTCCGATTACTACCTATTTACGTTGTGAGCAAACGTAAGCAATTCAAGCCTTACAAATAAACCCTACTTATTGTAAATGCAAATGTACGATAGGCTGCAAAAGTGCATGGGTAGTACAGAAACAAAATCGTATGAAGCGAGAAATGACGCCATCTAGCGTAAAACTAGTTAACGACTAACAAAATTTAATTATGCTGTTATTAGATGGCGTTGCTTTGCTTTATATGATAAAATATTTTTGTAGTTTATTTTTGTCTCTTCAAACATTCAAACAATTTATAATTAATAGTTTCTTTTAAAGAAAATTGTTCCTAATTATTAACCTACTATGTTAAAATTGAATATCAATTTATAAGTAGGTAGGTATCTGATTTTCTAAGTTTTAGTTTTCAAACTTGAGAGGGTAGGTTGAATATGGATTTATAAATAATTGGTAGGTGGTATGAATAATACTTAGATCGAAGATTTATGACAGCTCAATTGATCGTTCGCTAAGTTCATTTCGATTACCTTGTTCGAGTGCTTTTTGTTCAGTTTTTATTTATGATCAGGCGAATTACTTATTTTACCAAAATGAGCACGAGGTAGATATTATAATATTGATTTCGTTACAAGAGCTCAAATAATTGCTTTGAATAATCAAGCCAAAAGCTTGTCAGAAATAGCCAGAGACCGGTGTAAACGTAAGTAGTTTTATTTTTACACTTTTATATTAAAAACTGCATTATTTTTTTGTTACTATACTACGTAATAATCATTATTGGGTATTATATATTTCTGTTTTATTGTTGCAGAGAAAAACAGTTGTTCTTTGAGTACGACGATTTGGAGAGGAGGGTTCTTTGAAATACCATCAAAGAACTGGTAGACCACGACTTATAAAACACATTGCAGCATCAAACCATGATAAAGGAGTATGAAGAAAATGGATTTCTGCCAACGAACCACTATGCTGGTTTATTTGATACAAGTTTTGACACTATCCGTTGTGATCTTCATAATGGACCGCGGAGGCATACTGTGAAACCCTTGCTCACCGAAAACCATAAAAGGGCAAGATTACAGTTCGCTTTGGATATTTTAGTTACTATACTCTATGCTTTGGATCACATAAACTTCGATTGGAGTAATGTCATCTTTACAGATGAAAAAACTTTTAAGTCCTGTGAACACGGACGCTTATGTTTGTGGCGGCAAAATAATACGCGATACACAAGTGGTTACGTAGCTACGAGCTAAATAATTATACTTAGATAATATTATTTATATTGACTGGAGACCTGGTTATGTGTGTGTGTATAACCTATAACTTACGTATTTTTAATAATTTAAAAAGTTATGAACACTTCAAGTTCAAACAACATAGTTTTTAGTTTTTTATGTTGCCTACTAACCATTTGATATGTTTTTGTGCAATTTTGTAGTTTTTAGCCTACTTATTTAGTATCCATTTAATCCGTTTGACCTTTGCAATAAAATAACTTGTTTTTATTGAGGTTACATATGCTTCAATCCTCTTTCCAATTTTGGAAACGAATACTTAAGCTATCGCCTCAATACCTTCATAATATTATAATGTTATACCTATAATAATTAATAAACTGACTATTAAATTTGAATAATAAACTGTAAGAAATAAACCTCTATAATTTTTTATAGTGCCTTTTTTTGCGAGCCCACAAGGCGAGCCTGTTTACCTGCGATGAATCTGCTCTTTTTTCCATTTGCGAAGTAACAATTCGAATAATTATTAAAATACCCACTCGTTAGCTTAATAAATATATTCCAATCGGTTTCTTTTATTATTTTTATCATTTAAGCTACGTATGCTGGTAAATGTAATGTAATAATTAGATAAATGTATTAGCCTTGTAACTCCTTGCTCAATCCTACCTTCCTAACTCCTTACTTACGTTTCGTAAATTAGTCATAGTTGTGAAGAAACCAACGCCATCTAGTTTATTTTCGAAAACTTGAATTCAAACGTTCACGGGAAAATAGACACTAAGGTACCCATGCAATTTTGCTGGCGACTGTACCACAAGAGAAAACAGTCCTTGTTTTGTGCACATTCACATTTCAACTGCCCAAAATAACTTTGACAAAACTAGGGAACAAGTTGCTTATTGCTTTTGTTGCTGTCATTCGTGGATCTTTGACATTTATGACGGGTTGTCAGAAGTTCGAAAGTCTGACAACCAGTCTTAACAAGGGGCATCGTATTACCCAGTCACTAGGTTGTGGAGGTCAGATAGGCAGTCGCTCCATGTAAAATACTGGTACAGTCACATCTAAAAGTATGTATACACTTGGCTTTATCCAAAGGCGATTTTCTCCTTTATTTTTGAATGAAATTTTATGTTATTACGAAAATACTATTTTCGAACCCATAGGTTAAGTGTCGTATTTCAACGTTGCATTCGTTGTTTCACGAAAAAATCGCAATTGAAAATTGCCAAGTGTTAAGTTATACATACTTTTAGACGTGACTGTACTCAGCTGCATCCGGTTAGACTGGAAGCCGACCTCAACATAGTTGGGAAAAGGCTAGGCAGAGGATGATGACATTGCTTAATACTTGAAAGAAATTAGGGTATTTTGTACCTATGTATATTATCGGTTTCTATAACACAGTCAAATCTAAGCTTACCCATGAGCGGTGGTCTACCATATTATAATAAAAAAAGTATTCTGTATTTATCTGCATCACCCATCATTTGTATAGCTATTCGTTCTGCCATCTAGTCTAAAAGAGTTATAAACATTAACATAAAGCTAACTTATGACCATCTACGGTCGTTACAGAACCGTCTATGAGGACATTAAGGAAAACAAGCTAAAAGGATTACTGTCTAACTGTAGCAACTAAACTCTACTACACTAACATAATTCTGACAGTTGGACGATCAAGTTGTCAGAATTGACAACATTTCAAACCTGACACGACCTTAAAACAAAAATACTATTTCTTTATTTTCGTATCCTGAGTTCAAGTATATTTTTATTTTATTTTTTTATTTCTAAATTTCTGAGAAAAAAAAAATAAAAATCAAAAAACATGTGATGACGTCACATAAACGGCGGAATGAGGTAGTTACCTTTGCGCATTCCAATGTCTTTGATTGAAAACATTATTATCAAAAAAGACATGTCAATGTCACCTAAGAAGTGTAACTAGAAAACAAATAAAAAATTGAATTGAATTCAACAATATTTTTTCCTATCAACTCGACACGCTGCTTACTGTTAATATTATCAATTTTTGATTGATATTTCGCCAATAAAATGGATCCCAATGAAAAATATACGCCAATGACGGAACCAAAACAACGACTGAGACAAGTGACATCTAACAGTTTTTTTGACGGGTCACAATAAAGCTAAGGTAATATCGCCATTCTACCGTCACCTGGCACTTACGTCTTTTTAGAATACACCGAATTTCAAAGTTAAAATTATGAATGAAAAGTACATAATTTCGAAAAACTAAAAAATATGGGTGCCCTAGATTTGAATTTACTTTTATATAACGTAATAATACATGCAGGTTAAAAATATGAAATGTTGTCAATTATGTTAGTGTTAGGTGTGTGGTGTGTGTGTGTATGTTAGGTTGCAGTAGTCAATTATATGAGTCCGTAAGACATTAGACTGATTCAAGACTAAATGCTACATTGTCTTCATGTCTTCTCTATTTATTATTTCTGTATTCAGTTGAGAAAAAGGTTGCAGAAAACTATTCAATCCATTTGGTTTTTGAAAGTTCTGAGCCACGCTAAGCTTAAAGTTTTCTAGCGCCCGCAAACGTGACAATGTGCTCGGGAAAACTCTATTTCGTATTCGACTGCTATCTTCAATAAGCCGGATTTTAATATAGGATAGTGCTGTTACTATTCCTAAAATAGTTTTATCTTACACTATGCTAAAATATATGACAGAAAAGACAGTTTTGAATATCAATCTTTACCATTCTTAATATATTTATCACTACTCCAAGTATAGCACAAACAAGTTCCAAACTATAAAACATATTTTAAAAGAAAAATTCTAAGAGCGAAGCTTTATGTATATGTATACTAGGTTTTATCATTTCCGTTTCGTCTAGTTATATAAATATTAAGAACTGCTCATAAACACGAAATCAAATTATTCTGTTCTTTTACACACTATTGCCTACATTTCTTTTTAATTTCTCCTTTCGCAAGAAATTTCTTAAGAAATAAGCAGTACTTACTTTTGTAGGTACTTAATACTAATATGTCGTATCTGTATTTAATGTAACGTGTTTACATAAATAATAAAATAAATAATTTCGTGCTGCGATCCTAAATGAAAAGTAGCCTGTCCTTACCCAGGCTACTGTCTATCTGTATGAAAAATTTCATCCAAATCCGTTCAGCCGTTTTAGCGTGAAAGCGTAACAAACAAAAAAACAAAATCACTGTCGCATTTATAATATTAGTTGGAATTTATGAATTATGAATAAATTACCATATTCCTACGTTAAAAATAAAGACCATTCTTGCGAAAATAGAGTACTTAAATTAAAATTTTCTCTAATAAGGCGTAGTTAATTTAGTCCTCTAGGTGGCTAAATGAGAGTTGGCAGAAAATTCTAATGGGTCGTTACATGGTAATTTGAGCATGTATAATGGTGCGAATAACCATCGCGTTTTGCTTGAAGAACCGCTTTTAACACTTCACCTATTTTCCGTGTTCATTGTATGAAAAAAGGTGTATTTTGCATAGCATGAAGTCTTTACTACATTAAAGACAAAGGTCACATAAGATAAAGGTTACATAAACCAGCAACAATTATGTATATAGCACTCTCAGTGTTTTTATTGGGTTTCGTGCTATTTTAAAATATTTCAATGTTTTTCTTAGCCTAGGTTCCTTGCAATTTTAAATTACAAGAAAAAATTAAGAATCCAATCTTGAAAACGCACGAATTTAACCAACATTATCAGTCATCAATATGTGTACCTGTAAACGTCTTCTGTTGAACATAGGGAAACAACATAAGTCAAT
This sequence comes from Amphipoea oculea, assembly GCA_945859645.1. Taxonomy (NCBI): domain Eukaryota; kingdom Metazoa; phylum Arthropoda; class Insecta; order Lepidoptera; family Noctuidae; genus Amphipoea; species Amphipoea oculea. The sequence continues at coordinate 14,489,668 of OX243876.1, forward strand.
CAACTCGGGCTATCGCAATCCACTGCTGGACATAGGCTTCTTGCAGGCTGCGCCACAGCACCCTGTCCTCCGCCTTCCGCATACAGTCTGTCCCAGCCACCTTCTTAAGGTCGTCGGTCCATCTAGCTGGGGGGCATCCCACACTACGCTAGCCGATACGCGGTCTCCACTCCAGGTCTCGTCTTTGACAAACATGGCCAGCCCATTGCCACTTCTGCTTGCTTACTCTGCAAGCTATGTTGGTAACTCTGGTTCTTTTCCGGATAATTTTATTTCTGATTTTATCCTTCAAAGAAACTCCGAGTATAGCCCGCTCTGTAGCGAGCTGAGCGACCTGGTTTTTACCAAAATAAGTATCACTATTATCATGATTAGCCAAAAGGGGTATCGTAGCAAAAATCTCATTTTATCTGAGAAGAAAATGCTGCTACACTTTATATCGTAATACACATACGTACCTGCAACAACATGGCTATTACGTATGTCAAATCCTTGTTATTAATTGACGGTATTTCCACTTAAACAAATATCAACTATAAATATATATATATAAATTAAGTTGATTTCACAGTGACATATTGAAAAAGCCATAAAAAAAATTGCTGAAGTTGTAGCGCAACGTACGCACTGTACGTGTGAGTATTAAAGTATTAAAAAATATATTTGTTTACATATCAGGTAAATAAATTCCAACCACAGTATACATATTGTAATCAAGTACTTGACTAGCATGTTAATGTCCCATTTCTTGCCAAAGTATTCCTCGTTAAGCTATCAGTACCTCGGAAGTCAAAATTGAGCCTTCAGACGTAGAAAAAATTTCTCGCTTCTTAATATAAAATGTTCTTGAGTATAAAGATGCCAACCTTTTCACTAGCGGTTCTAAGAAAGGTAGTTACTGATCTTTATGCTCTTTTTATTTAGGTATCGTGTAAAGACGAAGGTAATTAAACCAGATACCTACATTTGTAAACAAGCAAAAGTACTTTTCTTCTCTGTAAATTTGAGTTTTCTGTTGAAGCATTGTTGCGTAACTTATCCCTGAATGACCCGTCAATTCTATGTAAATTGTTGAACAGGAGCCTACATTGTTGGCATATAGACGGACATTAGGTTTTGTTATATAGATTGTAAAAAAACCCATCACGTTGCCGTCAACTACGCATTCATTACATCATACTAAGTAACATTGCACAAAAATAATTCCATGGTTTTAGTTTTGTTTTTGGTGTGGTTAGTGAGACCAAATCGCGCAGAATTGGTGTCCTGAGACAGTGAGGCGGGGTCGCGGCAGACCACGTAGGAGATGGCGGGACGAGCTGGATCGGTTCCATCAAAACTGGAGGGAGGACGCGCGGGCTCGCAAAAAATAGAAGGAGTGGAGGGAGGCCTTTGCAAAACATTGTGCTTATGGGTGCATGCAACAGAATAGGGATCGTGGGGTTCAAAGTTATGTAATAACATTTAAAACTTATTTTCGTAAAATACGTCAGTAACTGTTGGAATTTTGACCTTCAGTATATCCGTAACTAAAAGATTCCCAGAAACGTTCAAATACAAAAAAGAAAATACAATGATGAGGAATACAAGTGGCTCTTGGCTTTTTACACCCCTTATAAGTAAAAGAGAAATTAGATAAAGATTAATGTTCAGACTAATCTTTAGGATAGTTTGTGGTTATGTTTTAAAAAGAGATTATTTCTTCATTAGTTTCGCAGCTGCCACAGCATTCTTGAATAGTCCACAAGAACCTACATAGGTGCAGCATCCTTTATCGCTTGCTACTAATCACTAACAGGCTTTCTTATTTTGCTATGTTTTGTGGTATAGTGCCATATCTTGTGTTGTTTTCCTTCGGTCTTCCAATAAGACTCATAACGACAAAAATCCGGTATTTTTTACTATAAAAATCCTACTTTTGAAGTTATTTGTATCATATTCTTCGTTGCATAATATTTAACACGCTCTTAAACCTCTACCACTCTCATACCGACACTCATATTTTATTCAACAACCAAGATCAAACGTACTTTGGTCAATCACTGCGGTGAACAAGATTACCTACCTACGTTCAAACATAGCTCTGACCGTGTCTGAACGGCTTAACGCGATAGCCACATCCAGCAGCTAACCGCGGAGATTGCTTTACCGCACCGATTAAACTACATCTGTGACACCTGTAGGTATAACTATGTTAAGACTGCAACCTGTATAACTATGTTAGACGTCAAAGGATTGTGGCTAAGTGACCGGCTGTAGGACATCAATCGGTTTTACGAAGTTAACGTCGGGCCTTCGAGCCGGATCCATATCGATTCTGTGCTGTTAGAACTTATACAATAAATAAACTAGTGAACTTTATGAGTGATTGTTTAAGTTTAAAATCGCTCATAAAGTTGGTACTTATTTAGATTTTTGTTTCTCCTAAAGAAAAATCCAATAACCATACATTTTTATTTAACACGAATTAATAAAATAAAAAATTAAGCAGCTCAAATAATAGACCCAGACTGCAAAGGAATAAGTAGCCTCAATTATTTTTTTTTTAATTTAGTCTGGTTTTCAGTGAGTTTTTGTCTGGTTTTCTATCTTTTAGTTGTGGTTTTCAGTAAAAAACCATCTCTATCTTAAAAGTCTGCATCATATAGCATACTACATTTGATTATAATCAACTGCAATCACCCTTTTCATGGTGAACCTTTAACCATTCACTCCGGAAGTCAACTTACACCATTTACCGCACTACACCCTCACATACAAAGTCACTAACGCCACTCCACCGTCACAGGGGCCCAAACTACTATTATCCCATTAAAAACTACGAACGACGCACATACGACGTTTTAACTCCAAACGTACCTTCAAGCATTATAACCACTTACGGCACTTACAGAGGTAATTGCCGCACAAAGCGGGCAATGTCGCACGCCACCAACTTTTAATTGCATTACTTTACGCTACCTACCGGCTAGCTACCTATACCTACTTTTTAAGGTTCCGCACGCGTGTGTAAAAAGCCGTATCGTCACAACTTTTGTACAATGGAAACTTTGTAATAGGTTTTGTTTGGGCGTTGCTGGTTTTTGATAGGTGTTTTCCGAAGACGTGTGTGTGGATTCTGTGGATGATATTGTTATGTTATTATTATCTAAGTTCTGTGTTTTGATATATATTTTTATCACATAAGTTATCATCACGTCAGTTTTCCCAAAGTGTGAGGCAGCCGTTGACCTATATATTAGTACACCCAAATTTCGCCAGTTATGTTTAAAACCTTCCTTTTTTCTTCTGAAACAAAAATTTCCGAACATTGATTTTTTTATCACGCCAGTTAATAATAATAATAATAATATTCCACAACTATCACACAACGCCATCTAGTCCCAAGCTAAGCAGAGCTTGTGTTATGGGTACTAGACAACTGATAAACATACTTATATATTTTTCTAAATACATACATATTATAGATAAATTACACCCAGATACAGAACAAATGATCGTGCTCATCACACAAACATTTGTCCTGGGTGGGAATCGAACCCACGACCTCCGGCATAGCAGTCAGGGTCACTAACCACTAGACCATCAGGCCTGTCAAAAGTTATTTTAGGAAGTGTCTGTCAACACAGGTATATTCAATAAAAATAAATAAAATGAAATTCGTTTAATTCAGACTACCCACATATTTAAATGTCCATAGTTTGTTGGTATATTGCTAACTAGCTGTGCCCGCGACTTCATTCGCTGTCGGAAAGCAATGATGTGTCTCTTTACTAATTCTTTTTTTGTGAAATAAAAGTAGCCTAAGTTACTGCTTAAAACATCAGTTATCTACCAGTGAAAGTCTCAAAATCTGCTCAGCCGTTTCGGAGATTAGTCGAAACAAACAGACAGACAAAATTAAAAAAAAAAATGTTATAAGTACCGTATGCGCATTTTGTAAAAAGCTGATATTTTGACATTACAAAGAGACACTTCAATTTTATTTATTTGTATGCGCAAATGCTATTAGTAATTGTGCTTTAAAGCCTAGAACAAACCATGGGGGGTGTGGTTGTCAGTCAGGACTTAGATATAACCCAGGTATCACATCTGATGCCGTTTCAGTTACGACGCATCCGTGACTTATTAAGCAAGAATACATTATGCGTAGTGTAATTTTAATGACCAAAATTCTTTTTCTTCGTAGCACTCTTGTCAGAGCGGTCTTGGTCCTCATATAGTTTCTGGTTCAGGGGCTGATTTGATTCGCCTCACGATTTCTCGCCACCTACTTCGATTTTTGGTATTCTTAGTGCACTCATACAAGGGATTTGATCAGTCCATCTCATGGATGAGCGTCGGCGTGGTGTAGTGCCCTTCACTTTACCCTGCACGGTTCGCTCGCTCCTTAGAGACACCCTCACGCCTCGAGATGTGTCCAAAGTATTTGAGGACACGTTTGGACCAGAACAGATAAACGCTTCTTGATGTCGAGTTCCTGGCGTATAGAGGTGTGACCAAAATGACTGAACATAAATTACATAGGATACATTGTACCAGGATGTAAGCTTTCCGGGTTTATGCTACTTCAAAGTAAGATAATATAACTGCCTTGCCATAATTTTAATTCCCTACGCGTGCAAAGACTTACACTGAAGGTGTGGGTAAAATTTGAGCTTGCGATAATATTTCTTGACGATGAATATTCATCAAAGTTTACTGTACGAGTTTCGCGATTAAAATTTACTTACATGCAACAAACTTAGGTAACAAAAGCGTACCTTCTTTAGAACACAGTAGGGACTGGGCCATCTCTTAACTGCCACAGCTTATTTTAATTTCCGAATTGTTTTTATCTTTTTTTTATTGGACGCTTTTAACTTGCATGTCTTTCTACATCGTTCTCACGTGTATAATTTCAATGTAAATGATGTAACCAATAATATTTTGTAACAAGTTTATGATTTATTTTTTATTTATTTATTCATTTAGTTGAGGCGACAGAGGCCCATAGATAAATACCTTAACCTAAACATACATATTTTTATTATAAAATAGTACGTCACTTCACTTATTTAAAAGAGTGTACGTGGAGGTCCTTGCCCGTTCTTCTCCAGAGGTACCTACAATGCTTTGGAATGGGTAACTAGTTTCATCTTTCTGACTGAACGACCCCTTGACAATTCAAAAGTGCTTGTAATTGGTTTATTTGGAATAAATGCTTTGAGTTTGAGTTAATTCTATATGTTTATCTCATATCCTCCTATTAGCACGAACTGTATAAATTAGCTCATTGTATCAGCCTATCTTTCCACTGCTGGAACATAGGCCTCCTCTCATCGAGAGAGAGTGGGCTGTAATCTACCACGCGGGCCCAGTGGGGGTTGGAAGATGTCACATGTCTTCGATTTTTGTGGTTCTAAGACATGCCGGTTTCCTCACGATGTTTTCCTTCACTGTTTTGAGAGGATTGGTGATGAAATGATTTACACAAAGTGAAGCGCCTGTCAGGGTTCGAACCTACGACCTTATAACTCGTAAGTCGTGGTCGTTACCACTGGGCCACCCCTGCTCTTGAAAAAGACATATATGTAATTGACCTCATTTCGATAGTTGATACGGTAGTAAACAGCAGAGGGCCAGCATCCTATTCTCATAATCCCATATATTCACCTTATATGACACTCGAGAGAGCATCTTTGATATCAGCGGCCTTTTTATGGTATACACATTCTGAAAGTTGACCACGTCGCAAATATAAATACCTTCATCGTTTTAAGAGGAGTGGTCATGAAATGGTTTACTTAAAGTAAAGCGCCTGTCTGAAAAACCCACGACCTCAACTCGTATAATTCGCGGTTGTTACCACTGGCCACCACTAGATTAGCACATGGTGTGGTAAAAATATGATAGCAGGACTGACTGCTCAGGATACGCCAGACGTACTCGTATAGTCGACCTCATTATTCCTTTAAAAGGAAACGCACTCGCATGTTTTCTTTCTCGTAAATGACCATAAAGTAATGATTTTTTACAGAATAATATATATTAACTACTCCCTATGTTATGCCATGTGCCTATGTTTTCCTTTTTGATAATACATTATTTTTATAAGCACTAGAACCCTCAAAAAATGCCGCTGTCAACAAAAGCCTAGTGTACAAATTTGACACCTATGAATTAATGAAAAAATAAAAATGGACACAGTATATATCCTTCTTATTCAGTTTATGAAATATCTTTTAAATTAGTCCAATATTGGAGGAGGAACTAGGCGAGAGCCAAACCTCGAATTACGACTTTTTACTCAGAATTATTCAAAGATTTCTCCGACCGCATTTCCTCGGTTGAATGTTGCCTTGCTTGCACGTCAAAAAGACAACAATCTGTGACAGTTGATAATTCCAACCATAGTGAAGTTTCAATTTAATGGGAATTGAAGTCAAGTGGTAAAAAAATACGAGGTCTGTATATAGGTATCGCTACATTTGCCATTCGTGGAGACTGTTATAATTCACCCTGGAAATATCACATGAAAATTAAAAAGTCTTATTTACGTCGAAAATCTGAAAAGCCAATCCAAATATATATATTTCGCGATTAAATACAATGATGAATTAAAATCATAAATATTCAATAAAAGATACGACGCCGAGCGTTGCAATCACGAAATTTCAATCAAACTTGCAAATTCGTTTAAAACATCAAACAGTTTAAACCTGTAACATCGTATATTCAGAGTAACTGAACTCAGAAAATATACATTTACTTTCCCGCTTATATTTATAACTAGCTGCACTCCGCGGTTTCACAAGCATAAGTCTCGATCCCATAGGAATATCGGGATGAAAAGTATCCTATGTCCTTTCCCGGGACTCAAGCTATTTCTATACCAAACTTCATCTAAATCAGTTCAGCGCTTTAGGCGTGAAAAGGTAACATACAGATAGACAGAGTTACTTTCGAATTTATAATATTAGTATGGATTAGGTACCTAAAAGAAAAAAAATCTATGACGCAGAAAATGTGTAAACTATTTGGATATAGTTACTAGATCTATATTACTTTCATCCATCATCTGCCTAGCCTTTTTGCCAACTCTGTTGGGGTCATCTTCCAGTCTAACTGGATGCAGCAGAATACCAGTATTTTACATGAAGCGACTGCCTATCTGACCTCCACAACCCAGTTACTCGGTAATACAATACCCCTTGGTATGACTGGTTATCAGACTTTCGGGCTTCTGACGACCCGTAACGACTGCCAAACATCCACGACGGCCGGGACTAACGGCTTAACGTCATTCCAAGGCACGGAGGGGTCTTGATATGTAAAGATGGTCACCCATCCACGGACCAACGCGGCAAGCGTAGCTTAACCTGATCGGTTAACCTGTGCGGCTGTTATTACTTAGTCACAACCAGTTTCATCCAGGAACATTAAATACCCTAGGATACGTGAAAAAATTTGAGCAGCTACAAGGTTTAAGCAACTGAAATAACGAACCAATTAAAAACTATAGAGCAAAGAAAAAAACTGGGAAGCTATTGAGACATAAAACAATTCATTGAATTGTGTCGATGCCCCAGCCGCCTGAATGGATGTACGTATACATCCATTGATGCCATTTGTTAAACAAAACAAACAAATAATTCAGTCCAATCAATTAAATCACACAAAGAAGTTATTGGAGCAGCCATGATTAACTTTGATCGTTAATTACGACCACTACTAACACTCCCTAAGCCGGAATCAACAAATAGTACCATTGGGGGTAAATTAAAAAAAATATATAGATGTCGCGGTCCGTTTGGTAAACGATTACCTACCTTCTAGCAAACAAGATTTTTTAAAAATAAATAGGGAAAAACGAAAGGAAACGCTGAATATTTTTTACTTAGTAATAAATAACAAAAATAAAAAGTAAGTAAAAATCATTCAGTCATTTTTTACTTAGAAATTCGACAGTCTGAAATAGCTTAGATTAAGAGTTAGCTATTTTTACTGTTTATTTAGAGCAGTGGTGGCCCAGTGGTATCGGCCGCGACTTACGAGTTGTAGGTCGTAGGTTCGAACCCAGACAGGCGCTTTACTTTGTGTAAATTATTTCATCACCACTGCTCTCAAAACGGTGAAGGAAAACATCGTGAGGAAACCGGCATGTCCTTGAACCAAAAATTCGAAGACATGTGACATCTACCAACCCGCTCTGGGCCCGCGTGGTGGATTACGGCCCACTCCCTCTCACAAAGAGGAGGCCTGTGTCCCAGCAGTAGGAACATTATAGGCTGATGATGATGATGATGATGACTGTTTATTTAAGGTCGACACAAAATAGGTCGACGACGTTCCGGATGCGGACCGCGGTCCGCCTTTTAGTGAAGTAGTAAAGCCCATGTAGTTTGAAGGAAGCTTTTACTACTGAATTTGCTCCATAGAACATTTCATCGAGATGTATTTAGTGAGATATAAGGTTAAGAAGCGTATGCCAAAGCGAGTCGCAAGATGGGTGACCGTTACTTCCAGTTTTGTTACCATAATATTCGAATTGGCATATGTACGCGTAGTGGTCATGAGTTAGGGTCGTCCCCGAACCTAACCTTACGTTATCCGTTTTCGGTTCGTTTTGTATCGTGACAGAGAGGAATCCGAATCTAAAGTGTTGTAATAAATACTAGGGGTCAAATGCTAGTCTAGCCAGACACTTAGCCATATTTGGTGAGACTGAAACTGACCCCAATATATTTCGGTAAAGGATAGAGACAAATTCTGTTTTCTCCCTTACACATATGGGCTTAAGTGCTGATATCTTGCGGGCTCCGTTCCTTAGGATTAAGGGTTTATCCGCATTTTCCTTATACTTAACATCTATGGGCATTTTTACGTGCGGAACTACCCCATTGAAAAGATGATGGTTCTTTCGCTACTGCTTGTACATGTACGGATGCGTTTACTTTTGCGTCAGCCTTTTTTGGGAGCGATGAAAATGAACGGTTGGTAGGAGGGTTGAAATATTCTGGCTTGATCTTATTTTAGTTTTATTTTTTTTTTCTATTTATTAGCATAATTAAGTCGTATCTATATCAGTTTGAACGCGCTAATCTCTGAAACTACCAGTCGGATTTGAAAAACTATTTTTGCATTTGATAGCCCAATTTTTGAGGAAGGCTATTTATAGGCGACTAGCAGCGCTCCGCGGTTTCACCCGCATAAGTTTCGATCCCGAGGGAATATCGGGGTAAAAAGTATTCTATTTGTTAATTCTGATTATAAACTATCTGTGTGCCAAATTTCATCCCAATCTGTTTAGGAGTTTTTGCGTGAAAGAGTAACAAACATTCATCCATCTATCCATCTTCACAAACTTTGGCGTTTATAATATTAGTAGAAAGTAGGATTAGTAAGACTTAACATCACGCTAGGACCCCATAGAAGACGAGCAAAATTAAGGAAAGCTAAGCAAGAACGAAGTAATAGGGCGATGCAATGCGACGGGGCGGGTTGAGGTAACATGAAATGTCACGCAGACGAAGTCGCGGGCAGAGGCTAGTTTTTATGAGTTTCTCGTTTTAGCGTGCCTGAGTATTATTTATCGATACATCCGCTAAGAACATTTTAACCTTTTAACCGCTTATGTCGGATTAATCCGAAAAATATTTACGTGTCCATTCCGCCAGAGTCGTATATATACGACCAAATAACACAGCTCGTTTAATCTGTATTATTATTACATCATCACAGCTCGTTTCATCGGTATTTATTTTTCGTCTTTTTTTTTTCGGGCGCAGGGGCGTGCCCTGAGCGCTCGAAAAAAAAAAAAACCGCGTTTAACCGCCCGACTTTATATCAGTTATCGTGATAACTGATGTAAAGTCGGGCGGTTAAAAGGTTAAAGATCAGTCTTAGGCTTGAAAATGGTACCTAACCATTTTAGCGTGTTCCTTTTTTCTGATGAATCCTATCCTACATAATCACACTAATATTATAATGGTGAAAGTTTGTGAGGATGATGATGTTTTGTGATGGATGTTTGTTAATCTTTCACGCGAAAACTACTGAACGGATTATGATGAAACTTTACAGTAATATATCTTATACATCAAAATAACACATAGGATACTTTTTATCTAGATATTCCAACGGGATTGACATTTAAGCTGGTGAAACTACGGGGCGCAGCTAGTCTAAGTGCAAGTTAAGATTGAATTACTGCGTTGGAGTTCCTTCCACCTTAATTTACAACGTTTCAGTTCGTACATTTTTTCTCTCTAAAAACAACGCTATTTCTTTTTACCATCCATCTTATCCCAAATTGATTTTAAACGACCATCCTATAAAAAATTCAGAATAACCCGACCTAAAAAATATCAAAGTACTGTTCGCCAAAAAAAAAACACGGCAGAAAATTTTACTCACGTAGGGGGTCATGCAAGACAGATGTACGTAGTAATTGCTAGCGCTCCCTAACACAATTTTTTATAAACGACCAGCCCTAATTTCCTTTCTGTAGTCTTCTGACCGAACAAAAAATGAGGAAAAACGGACGCCATATTTGAGAGTTGTTTTATAATGATACTAAATCTGTAGGAGTGTATAATGCATTAATAACATCGAGATAATGTTGGGTAGTATTTAGAAATACCAGAGTAATTTTAAGAACGTTCACAGTTTGATGTCAGTCTCAATCTGTCAAAAATACCTCTGATTTCCCTACATTTTGACAAGTTTTTGACATTTGTTTGTCGCTGAGATGAGACTGCGACTAGATTTTGAACGTTTTAAATTACGAGAATTGGCCTTCAGTAGGCTTAGCCAAGTTGACAATCTACAATCGTTAACGCTAGTAGAAAACTAATCAAATGTATAGGAATGACATCATCTCAACGTTAAGTCACGTGGTCAGTACAAACGAATAGAAAATTCGTAGCCAAGTTTACTCGTTCAAAATGTTAGAATAGAATGTAATCGTTTCTACAACGTAGATCGCTACATCCCATACAAATGGTAGCCAAGTTACACTTTTGACAAGCGCTAACGAAACGCTGTCGATGTTTTTGAACGATAGCTAAGCGATCGCCGAGACCCAAGAGAAAACGATAAAAAATGGCGTCTGTTATGATACAGCTGTGTTAAGACCGAGAAGTGTTTTGTTTATTTACCTTATTTTTGGACTATATTTATCATTTAGCATTTAAAAAATATTTCAGAGAAACAAAGGGTCTATTGATTAAGTAGTAAGGGTCAAATTGTTTTGTTTGTTTCTTTCGTAAGTATTAGTTCATGTTGCGGATCACGTCATTGTTTATGTTTCAAACTTTCAAGTGCCCGAGGTGGCCCGAGTATGATAGATTTTTAAATAACAAAGGAAGATATTTACGAAACAACTAATAATTTACGTACCTTTCCATGAATTCCAATAAAGCTGCGAACTGTTCTGGGCTTGCTCGAGATCTAGATTCCATCCTATACTTAAAAGTTATCACTTCATTTTTTTAAGGTATCTTTCATTACATTTCGAGATGCAGTAATATTTAAAATTACATTCCACACTGTGTTATAATAATAAATCGAATATAAGAAGAGCTTTAACTTATTTCGCTTACTTTCAAATTTCAAAACACTTAAAAAAACAATTATTTGCCCGCGCACTAAGTACACAGCTGTGACTTTGACGTCTATCGGAACGCTCACCATAGACTAAAGTATAGTTTTTTTCTAAATACGTTGTAGAATGAGCGTTCGACTCGGTCGTGTCAACTTGGCTACCAACTTATCGTTTTCTATAATCGCTTACTCCGAAGCGTTAACGATTGTAGAAAGAGATTCGATATGAAACGTTTGTAACTTGGCTAGGCCTACAGGACTGACTCGGCTTCATCGCGTGCAAGACATTTCACGATTATCGACGCTCCATTGACCACGCTTGGCCACGAGGACATAAAAGTATCGTGGTTTTACTGTGTAGGCTTAAATTATTAGGTAAGCTATAACGCTTTAAACGAGTTGTTGAATAAGATTGAGATGACAGTCAAAACGGCATTGTTGGGGTTGACTGGCCATTTATGATTCGGTCAACACAGCACAAAAGAAACACTAAAAATAAACTTGACTTAAATTTAATTCATATCTACCATTCACGTTCGTAATCTGGAGGGGCTTGTGGCTAAGTAATAACAGCCGCACGGGTCGATCGATCAGGTTAAGCTGCGCTTGCCACGGTTGGTCTGAGGATGGGTGACCATTTTTACATACCAAGACCCCTCCATGCCTCGGAAAACACGTTAAGCCGTTGATCCCGGCTGTCATTCGTGGATATTTGACAGTCGTTACTGGTCGTGAGAGCGATCTTTTAAAGACAACCTTTGGATGGATTAAAAAGGGGAAGGACAGACAAATACTGTAGTTAGTCTGTGTTGTACCATTTCGTAATCTGAGCCCTGATTCACAACCATACGACAGGTTATCGCATTTCGATTACCTGATTTGACTTCCCCTCAACAGCAAATAGCTGTTGGAAGAATAGCGGGCGTCTATTTGATTTAAACTGACAAAATTTTCGGGTTTTGGACTTGTGAACAGCGTTTAGAAGACTCCTACGATAACAATGATTAATGTTCGATACGATATAGAAGCGTATCGAGTGTTTGTGAATAGCTATGCTGGATGCTAATCCTTTCAAAATTAAAAATCGGTTTTTTCGTAGACAACCCGAAGGCAACATGTCTATATTATTCATTTTAAAAACAAAGGTGTCTTTCCGCTCTGGTTGCGTTAACCAGTCCGAGCTGCTGGCTACATAACCTACTTATAGTTTAACTAGCGGCCTGCCCCAGCTTCGCACGGGTGCAATTATTTTTTAGAATTTTAGAAATTTTCTTTAATACAAACCTTTTCCTGGCAATACCGAACACAACAAAAAAAAAGAATTATTGTAATAATCATATTATATTAATTTGGTGCAGTCATTCGGAAGTTGTGCGCGTACGGACAGCGTCAGAGAAAAGGAACCCCCTTTGGTAATGACTCATTACCAAAGGGGGTTCCTTTTCTCTGACGCTGTCTGTACAGACATTTCGGCGACTTTGTTTTATACTACGAGTATGTAAGGATAAGAATGACGCGTCCCATTTTCATACATCACAATCGGTTGGTACGCAAAAACACGTACGTACGTATCATATAATACCTACATACATATTATATATTATGTTACATAAATATTCTGCTGAATTTTGTATTCGTATCTTGAACGGAATAAAAATCCTAGTACGGAGCAAGATAAAAGAAAAACGTGTTAGATTGGTACACCACATCCAAGGACTTATCAGCACGCAAATGGCGAAAGTTATTTTGTTTTGTTTACATGATATTTTTTACTGGGTTGCTGGGTTCGATTCCCGGGTCAGAAAAAGTGTTATTGGGTTTTTTTTATTTTATTTATTGCTAAATGGGCGCGCTCTTGACCCCGATCACGCCTGATGGAAAGCAATAGATGAGTTCACTTTTAATTTGAAGGCAGACGGGTTAAATCTGGGAGGGAACGTTCCACACTTTGGCTTTGCGCATAATAAAAGTGGAGGAGAAGCACTGAGTACGACTCCTCGGGATATCAACCAAGTGCGGATGGTACGCTGCAGTACGTCTGGTTGTTCGGTGGTAAAAGGGCGATGGTGGGATCAGGTCGTGGAGCTCCTGTGCACACTCTCCAAAGTACAGTAGTACAGTTCCATCAGGATTTTTCTCAGTAGCAACCCGTAGTCTGGATTTGTGCCGGCTTAATGCCCAATAGGTTTGCCCCCTGTTATATGTGGCTTAAACAGAGCTCTTAAGTACATACCTTCTAAAACAATTTATGTATGTGTGATAATGGATATGGTTTGAATAAAAGTTATTATTATTATTATAACTGGCGAAATGTGGGTGTAGTTATATATTATGCACCTCTGCCTAACCCTCCGGGGAAACACATGCATGATTTTACGTTATACTAGCTGCGCCCCGCGGTTTCTCCCGCATAAATCTCGATCCCGTGGGAATATCGATAAACTATCTGTGTGCAGAATTTCATCCAAATCCGTGCAAGTAGTTTTTGCGTGAAGAAGTAACAGACACAAACTTTCGCCTTTATAATATTAGTGAGGTTTTTTGTTTCACACCTTTAGTTTAGTAAATTAGGTTCTCCGTTTTAAATCTACACATCGCTACGCCCTCTATTATGTATTTTGTGCCTGTATTTCTCTCGTAGCTACAAAATTTTGCCATGCGGGTTTTCCTAGGGGAATACTCGTAAGGGTTGACACACTTTGTCCAACCGTATAATTACGTAAACCACTGTGCATCACACGGACAGTTAATTGTATGTAGAGAATAAGTAATTAAAGTATAATTAGGTTTAAACCAGATAGAAATGAAACAGTGGCTTTAATTAAAACTAAGTGCCCTTGTTAATGGATATATTTCAAATTGTTGTTAGTAGATTTCAGGAAACAAAATAATGATGTTCCAGGCCGGGCGTTTAGCGTGTGTAGGGGTCATTCTTTTTTTTAGTTGAATAGCTGTTAGTAATCACTAAATTAAATATTATTAAATTATTGGGTATTGTTTTAAATATTAAAAAAATACTGACTACTATATCAATGAAATTATCGACTCTTTTTAAATTATTGATTACTAGCTTCAGCCCGCGACTTCGTTCGCGTGAAACTTCTTGTTTCCCCCGAGCCACCCCGTCGTATCGCATCACCCGCCCGCGCTATCACTTAACGTTCTTTTTTTACTTTTTTTCTTTTTGCTCGGCTCCTAAGGGTCATAGCGTGATGTCACATAGCCTATAGCCTTCCTCAAGAATTAGGCTATCAAATGCAAGAAGAATTTTTCAAATCCAACTGGTAGTTCCAGAGATTACCCCCTACATACAAACTTACAAACATACAACTTACAAACTTTACCTCTTTATAATATTAGTATAGATTATTTATTATTGTTGACTAATATATAAATTAAAGCTAAATTATTGACTACTACTATAATGTTTCAAGTCTTTAAATTATTGTATGCCTAGAGGCGGGTCATAGATGTACTTCACTTTATTTATTTATTTAGGTTAGCCTACAATTGTGTACACTTTACATTTCATTTAAAAGTACACGATATACATTTATAAGTGCAACAATCACTTACAGGCTAACACCACATGCACTATTTTATTTAAATTATATATTTAACACCACATTTTACCTGTGTACCACAATAAACAATTTGATTATCTGTTCCCGGGTCGGGCAAAGTGTTTTTGGGTTATTCTGTCAAGAATTTCTCAGCAAGGTATCTGGTTTTGTGCCCGGTTGATGGGAATAGGCTTGCGCCCTATTACATGGGACTAAAAACACGACAGGCGAAATGTGGGTGCACTATATGTATAATAGGTACTTTACACCGGTAGGTTCCCTCCCCTGTGTCCTTGCTCTGTCTGATATTCTGGCTATTAATATAAATGTGAAGTTTTACACGTTCAAAATGTCAGTTTATTTTAAAATGGCGACAGTTTATCTCATTTTTATACCAGTTAAATACTGTCATCTAGCAGAGACGAATAAATTAAGCATTTAGGCTGAAACTGGGAACAAAAATAATGTAATAAATATTCAAAAAAAGATATTATATAATATTGTTAATTTTGTTATTATTCGTTGATTATTATTAATTTTTCTAATCTAATATTAATTTCTCAATTTTTCTCAATGGCTCCTACCACTTTTTGTTTTTGCATCACCCTAAAGGTTCAATGGTAGGAAATCCCTATGGCATTAATTCCGCCTCTGTACATCTGTGTGCTTAAAGTATTAAATAAATAAATCTACATAATACCTATAACATAAGCCCCTAATAACGACCCTAATCCTGAATTTATGTGTGAATTTGGGTTATTTCGGTTTCAAATAGGATTTTAGGATATCGCGATAATTCAATTTAGATTCGCTACTCAAGTACTCGTAATGCCGGTTTTAGGAAATAGGAAACAATTTATTACGTCACGATATAGAACTCTACTAGCTGTTGTCTGTGGCTTCGCCCACGTGGTGGTCTGATATGGTCCCTATTGGGATAAAAATTATCTCATGATCTAACCCAGATCATCTTTACCTGTGTCCCCAAATTTCATAGAAATCCGTTCAGCCGTTAAGGCGTGAAAAGGTAACAGACAAACAAGCAGAAAGTTACTTTCGCATTTATATTATTAGTATGGAAGTATGCATATTTTGTGTTCGCAGTATCAAAATAATCGCATTAGTGATTCCTAATTGATTTTATACACCCATAAACACCTACTGTAGTATTTAAGTAGCTACTTCTGAAGCCGTATTTCATTACTAAATTAACCTCTTGAATATAAAGTGCATTTGTACATTAGTTTAATTTTTAAAACACATCTATATTTCTATATAACGACACTCTTCTAACTTTATATTTCACTAGATTCTGTCCGTGACTTCGTCCTCTAGTCGTGGAAGTTAACTTTACCATAAAACCTAACATATACCAGGCCACTCAGAAAGTAATGCGAAAAAAAGTTTTTATGTATGAGAGACTGGCCAGTTATAATCTATTTTGTTGAAAATATGATTATTAAAATTTGTAAGTAAATATAGGTACGTTCCAATTTCAAAATTTCCCTCCACATTATTTGCGAGCTAATTTAAATGGTCTTGTCTCAATAATAAAAAAAGTATTTAAAAAAATAAATCGACTTCAAAAAGAAATTAACTCAAAATTAGGAAATCAAAACAAAAAAATAATATCAAAACTTTCTGAGTGTCCCACGTATGTCACTCGACAATAGAGTAGCTTTCTGTCAGTGAAAGATTTTTTTTTTTATCGGATTTTTACTTCCAGAGATATACTCCTACAAACAACGAGCAAACAATTTCACCTCATTAAAATATTAGTTAAACTTCAAATACGTACTAAATAAACTAACAAACTATTAAAATTAAAATAACTAAAACTATTAACAAACTAAAATATGGCGTCGAAATATTACTCTGCATCGCTGTCGACCGGTAATGTACCCAAGAGACTAGCGGCATTGCCACGTTGTATGGCAATACCTACTTAGCCTCTGGCCAAGGTAAAAACTAGCCATGGGTCACGGAAAGTGTCAACCAGCCGTTTGCATATTTCATTAAACAAGCCATGAGCACTTGGCCCGTGGGTTTCAACCCCAAACGGCAGTAGGGTAAAATTGGGGGACCTGGATCAAGGAAATCCAGGTCACCCCAATTTTATCATTCATTTCATCAACATTCAAATATTATTTCATACTTTCTATTCTAATTGATTATTTTTATATTCATTAAACTCAATCATTTACACATGTGCTTAGTTTCGAGTATCTAATATTATTTTAGCTAGCAAAAATTTGATACTTGATCTGCTCAATGCAACTATGATCTCGTGAATGGACGAGCATTGTTGCTACGTGATATTTATAACACACTGTTATGACTAATAGATTTTTTTTTCAATGAACATTATTTGCTGAATGACATTAAAATAATGAGAATATACTTAGATTCTTACGGATGATTTAATTTTACAGCTTTGAAATGAAACTACATTATTGTAATGAATAAGCAAGTATTTATTAGTTCATATAATTACAAATTAAATAAACAATATAATTACAATTAATTAAACAAAATAATTAGGAATTAACAGATGCCGTAGGTGATCTAGGTGCTTGTAGGTGAGGTCCGTTTTTCTTTTTACAAGGATTGATAAAAAGTATTGTTTAAATATGGTAGCATGTCTTTGACACGTAAGTAGATGTTATCAGTGTAAATGTTCTTAACAACATGCTGAACACATATTTCAGCACTGCACTGGCACATAGAATTACTTTCAAATTGGTTTGCATCGTAAATTTCGATCCGTATAACTTTAGTGCCACCGGTCGAGACCGTTTTGTAAAAACTTATCAACTCCTTATTATTAGTTGTATTTGGAACACATGGGGTTCGTTGTCGTTCTTCCTCATCCAAATAATTTACGACTTTATCAATCACGTCAGGTTCTATCATTAACGGAGGTGAAGTTGGTGAATAAACCCAACTCGGTATCTGAAACAGAATACATACATTATTTTTTATTTTCACTGGTTTAACACATTCTATATAATTATTATTATTATAATTAAAAGTAAAATATTTTGTAAAATTAGGTACTTACAGACATTGTAGAATATAACAGTAGCACACTAAAGGAATGGAAGAACTGAAGTGAATTTGTTTCTTATTTTATCCCGATTTATATATAAAATATTTTGTTGCTGATAGAGTTCAAAATAACGTAATGCTGAGTTGAATATATTTATGACTAGGAATTGCCCGCGGCTATGCTCAAAAAAATATTGTTTTTAGCAGTAAAAAGTCATAGTTAACACAAAAGAAACATCTAAGTAATCTGCTGTAATGTGGAAGCAAACCATGGGGAATTTGTTAGTATGTATCATCAAAATTAAGGTGGTCACTGGTCAACCGTACTTATTAATTTATTATACACGTATAATGTAATACAATAAAATATGATTAAAATAAAGTGTAGCAAACAATGTGCCCTTACCCTAATGAATCTATATTTGGATAAAATGCTGACAGAGTTCTACTATTACTTGATGCTAAAAGTAAGTCACTATATTGATTATGGTGTCGGTTGATTTGTTTGTTTGTTGAAGTTTTTTATTGTATGAAAAAATGCAGGTACGATAAGTAATTAGAATGAGTGAAGCCATGGTATTTGCATAGTATAACATAATCAATAACTAATATATTTTTTTTGGATTGGTTAATATGATATCTTGTTTTGCAATATAAGCATTACATCTTCTCGATGACATATTTGGTAGTACAACGTCATAATTTTGCTGTATATAAAGTGCATCGATGCCAGACAAAATCACAAACTGCTCTCCCGAGGGAAACAATCATCACCTTCAACCTTCAACGCTATCGCATCTACGCTTCAACCAGAATCCAGAATCTTCAAAATGTAAGTAGATCATAATTAATATTTTATTTATTATATGTGTATAAATGTGTCATCACAAGGTTTATTCTATGAATGAGTGAATGATCGAATGTATGTATGAATGAATGAATGAATGATTGAATGAATGCATGTATGTATGAATGAATTAATGAATAATTGAATGATTGCATATATTAATGAATGAATGAATGCACAAATTATTGAATAAATAATTGAAT
The DNA here is from genome assembly GCA_945859645.1 of Amphipoea oculea. Lineage (NCBI taxonomy): Eukaryota > Metazoa > Arthropoda > Insecta > Lepidoptera > Noctuidae > Amphipoea > Amphipoea oculea. The sequence goes on from OX243876.1 coordinate 14,508,915, forward strand.
GAACTTATAAATGAATTATTGAATGTAGGACAGAACGAACGTATAGATTGAATGAATGCATAAAAGAATGAATGATACAAAATATTTTCTTCCTATCCGACCATAAATAAATCCCACCATTAATTTATTTTTGTATTCAGGTTAATATAATATTTCAAATAATATTGTTTCAGGTCCAAGCCAACTTCATCTACGTTGCCTCAGCTGTTTTCTTCGGATGAAGAGTCAGAAATTGAGACGCAGACAAAGCAGAAATCGACTTATTCTTCGACCCGACTCGAAAAATCGACAGCAAACAAGCGGCCCAAAACCGATCGAATCGATGGATCTAAGACGCACGGATCTAAGAAGCCTAGGATACAACCGGTGCCGTTAACCAACAACAAGCTAACTGCACGGGACCTATTCGGTAGTGAGAGCGATGAAGAGGATTCGTCTGTGAAGCCGTCCACATCAACTGGTAAAACACCGTCTCCTCTTCATTCTTATTTTACTAAGAGGGTTAACAAAGGCTATGCCAGAAAAATAAGTGAGACAAAGCAGGGGCCGTATTACGTAGAAGTAAAAGTTTACAATTGTGATGAAATCGCAGACATACCACCAGTAAATAGGTGGCGCCATTCAATAGTTACAATTAAAAGAAAAGTTGATACGGACACGGAGATGTGGCGCCATCTAAAAGGATTTACGTCCTCAGTTGAACAAGATTTTCGTAATTGTCCAACTACCCTTATAAATTCTTACTATTAGTACTTACTATGTATTCTTGCTAGTTTTTATACAAATATATGTAAAACATTTAATCATTACAGAATAATACCTATACATACATTATATTATAAGTAATCTTTATAATATCTAAATACTTGTACCTAAATAGCCAATTGATAAATAAAATATTATGCTATTTAAATCTAATGTATTATTTCACAGTTATACAGTCCAGAGATCGCAGAACACCATTAACAAGACCTCGTAGTAAAATTGTGAAGTGTACCAAATGTGAAACTGAAATACCACGAAACCAATATGCATATCATAAGAGAACTAATATACACAAGACAAATAGCTTATTGAGTACTGAATTCAAAAATGTTTTTATTGTGGCAACAGCATTTAAAAATAGAATAGTAACTTTTCGTCTGAACTTAGCTCAGGATGACGAGCACCTCACTCGTGAGGCGATCCCGAGTAATAGTCAGACATGTATACCTCAGGATGACGAGCACCTCACTCGTGAGGCGATCCCGAGTAATAGTCAGACATGTATACCTCAGGATGACGAGCACCTCACTCGTGAGGCGATCCCGAGTAATAGTCAGACATGTATACCTCAGGATGACGAGCACCTCACTCGTGAGGCGATCCCGAGTAATATTCAGACATGTATACCTCAGGATGACGAGCACCTCACTCGTGAGGCGATCCCGAGTAATATTCAGACATGTATACCACAGGATGACGAGCACCTCACTCCTGAGGCGATCCTGAATTCTGTACATCCAGATATTGATAAATTAATAACTATGATATTGAAAAAGTATGATTGCATAAAAGTAAATTTTGAGCTTTTTGCTAAGTTTCTTCTGCTAAAATCTGACGACGAACAAGTAGAACTGAAATCATTTAACACTAAGTATGATATTATCTATAAAAATACTGATATACACGAGTTCTTTTTGAATAAAATACATGTACTTATGCGCAAAATGTCTGAATTTGAACATGTACAGTCAGGTTGGACATATCTTTCGCTAAGTCATATTGAGATTAACATATGTAAATATTGCCCCATGAGAGGCGGCACGTACATAGAGTTGCCCTCAGTAATAAAAAATACTAAAAGTTGTTTGAATTTACGTAATGATGACGAGTATTGTTTCTTATGGTGCGTCGTAGCCGCATTATTTCCTCGTGAAAATAATGTGTGCAGAACGACATCCTATCCTCATTATAGCCAAGTTCTCAATATTCAAGGAATGTTATTTCCTCTTTCACAGAATGACATCCAACTTTTTGAACGGTTAAATCCTACAATAAGCGTTACCATTTATGGGCTAGATAGCAAATACGTTGTTACTGGCCCGTTATACATGACGAATAAGAAAAAAGAAAAACACGTTAATTTATTATACTTTGAACGGAATGGTAAAGGACATTACTGTTTGATAAAAGATCTTATACGATTAGTGCGACGCCAGGTTACTCATCATCATGGCAAAGTTTTTTTATGCGAATCATGTTTACAATTTTTTACGAATGAAAAGAAATATGTTTCTCACACTTGTTCTAAAATACTAACTATACTACCGGAAAAAGATACCATATTGAAATTTAAACATTATGAAAGAAAACTAAAAATTAATTTTATTATTTATGCTGATTTTGAGAGTTTGCTAATAAATTGCAATGAAAATAGTTCTAAAAATACTAAGACACTAAAAATGCATCAACCTTCAAGTTTTGCATATTACATATGTTGTTGTCACGACAGCAAACTTAACAAGTTTGTCACGTACAGAGGCATAGATTGCGTCGAAGTCTTTATTAAACGTTTAGTAAAAGATGTAAAGCGGATAAACAAAGTTTTGTCTACTCATTTATCAATGAAAACTTTAACTTATAATCAAGAACGAGAATATCGAAATACAACTAAGTGTCATATATGTAATCAGTCATTGTCTGGAGATAAAGTTCGAGATCATGATCATATTACTTCCGAGTATAGAGGGGCAGCGCACTCACATTGTAATTTGATGTATAAAGTGTGTCCATTCATACCGGTAGTATTTCATAATCTAAGTGGTTATGATTCGCATATATTTATAAGAGAGTTGGCTAAGTATGAAGGCTCAATTAAAATAATACCAAAAACTAAAGAAAAATATCTTACAATAACTAAGCTAATTGAGACAAAAAAAGGTACTCGTTCAGTACAGATTAAGTTTATTGATTCATTTCATTTTCTTAGCTCAAGCTTAGATTCTTTAAGTAAAAGCTTGTCAGAAAAAGACTTTGTTCATTTGTCAAGAGAATTTACGGATAAAACTAAACTTAATTTATTACGTAAGAAAGGTATTTATCCATATGATTATATGGACGACTGGTCAAAATTTGATGAAAATCAACTACCCTCAAAGTCCAGTTTTTATAATAGTTTAACTATGGAATCTCTATCAGATGACGAATATGCTCACGCCCAAGATATTTGGAACAATTTTGAGATAACAACGCTTGGCGAATACAGTGATTTGTATTTGAAATGCGATGTTTTGCTGTTATGCGACATATTTGAAAAATTTAGAGAGACAAGTTTACATTTTTACAAATTGGATCCTGCTCACTATGTGACTTCACCTAGTTTGAGCTGGGATGCTATGCTTCTGTACACTAACGCTGAATTAGAGCTCATTAGTGACTTAGAAATGTATACATTTATTGAAAAAGGTATACGAGGGGGCTTGGCACAATGTTTCCTCCGTCATGCTAAGGCAAATAATAAGTATTTACCTCATTATAATCATTTAAAACCCTCGAGTTATTTGACATATTTAGATTGCAATAATCTTTATGGTTATGCAATGACTAAAAAATTGCCTGTTTCGGAGTTCAGATTTTTAACTCAAGATGAAATTGACAACTTTAATGTATTGCATGTTTCAGATGACAGTCCGTATGGTTTTATTTTAGAAGTAGATTTATATTACCCGGATTGTATTCATGATCAGCATAAAGACTTACCATTTGCTGCAGAGAAATTTGTACCCCTAAGAGCGAAATCAGCTAAGTTGATTGCTAATCTGTATGATAAATCAAATTATGTTATTCATTACGTACATTTAAAACAATGCATAAAAAATGGTTTGGTGTTAAAAAAAATTCATCGCATACTAACCTTTAGACAAGATGATTTCTTAAAGAAATATATAGATCTTAATACCAATCGGCGTATGGAATCTAAAACTTCTATTGAAAAAGATTTTTTTAAACTTTTAAATAATGCGATATTTGGCAAAACTATAGAAAATAAAAGGAAACAAGTTGAGATAAAACTGGTAACCAAATGGGATGATAAGAAAAACTTCACGAATAAGAAACTTTGTGCACAGAAATTGATTTCAAAACCTAATTTAAAAAGTGTGTCAATATTCGCAGAGGATTTTGTAGCTATACAATTGAATCGTGAAAAAATAATATTAGACCGACCAATTTACATCGGATTTACAGTTCTGGAGTACGCCAAAGAACATCTATATCAGTTTCATTATGATTTTATAAAACAGAAATATGGAGATAAAGTTGAATTATGTTATACAGATACTGATAGTTTACTTTACTTAATTCATACAGATGACTTTTATCGTGATATGTACGATAATTTAACATATTTTGATACTAGCAATTTTTCAATAGATAATCAATATAACATACCAAGAATTAACTCAAAAATCCCTGGCCTATTTAAGGACGAAATGGGGGGGTGATGTAATTACAGAATTTACAGGTTTACGAGCAAAACTGTATTGCATTAGCAGTTTAAACACACGGATAACAAAAGCGAAAGGTTTGTCTAAATCTGTTACTAAGCATTTAAAACAAAGTAATTACAACGATTCTTTGATATTAGATAAAAGTCAATCTTTTAAAATGAATATTATAAGATCTATCAAGCATATATTGTACTCACAACAAGTTAGTAAGCAAGTACTAAATAGAAACGATGACAAAGTTCAGATACTTTCAGATCAAATTCACACTTTGCCTTGGGGATTTTATGATGCGATGATCTAAACCAATGTTCGTTTCACTTTTTATTCAACTTATTACGTTTAAATTGAGCACCAATTAAATATAATCCACATCTTGAGAGCCACTGTTCTAAATTATATTCATTTGAAGTATATGATTTAAAATACTAAAATAAGAATAAATTAATGTATTATAAAGAAATGATGTATGATAATTATTTTAGAATAAGTTATGTACTATTATTTGAACTTATAATAAAATGATATGTCTAAAACAATGGACTTTTATTCAAACGTATTCAACTTCCTAAACGTCATCATCAAGTTCACGCTTGTTGTATGATGAGGTTCATGTAGTAACGACTATATAAGTGTATGTTAAGCGGTAATTAGATTAATATGCACTATGAAGTTGATCAAACAACCCATATCTCTCAATGTTAATAATATAAGATTAAGTGACTCTGTTCACCGCATCAGACATAGCGCTTTATTGCCAAATACCATTCGTTGTATAATATGCGGTCCATCAAGCTGTGGTAAAACGAATGTTATGATTAGTTTACTGCTGCATGAAAATGGGCTCAAATTTAAAAATCTGTATCTTTACTCTAAAACTTCTTTTCAACCAAAATACCGTTTCTTGACCGAAGTATTAAAAAGAGTGCCACAGATAAACTTTTACGAGTTCAATGATGATAAAGATGTCATTTCTCCGAGTGAAGCTTTAACAAATTCTGTTTTTATTTTTGATGATGTTGCGTGTGAAAATCAAATAAATATCCGCAATTATTTCTGTATGGGTAGGCATAAGCAAATAGACTGTTTCTATTTATCTCAAACCTATTCTAAAATTCCGAAGCAATTGTTACGTGATAATGTTAATTTTCTTATTATATTTAAACAAGATGATGTGAATTTAAAACATATTTATGAAGAGCATGTTAGTTCTGATTTACAATGGAAAGAGTTCAGAAACATTTGTCGAACTGTTTGGAGTAAACCTTATAATTTTCTACTTATTAATAAGGAATCGTCATTAAATAACGGAAGGTACAGACAGAACTTTGATATGTTTTTTAAATTCGACTGACTGTTTATAAGTACATATAAGTAATTAACATGCAAAATAAAATTCAGTATAATTTGTACTATAGCTGGACGCAGTTGTTATAATATAAAATGGAAAAAAACATTAAAATAGAATTAATGAAGTCTGTAGACTCCATAAAGAATAAAATAAAACAAATGAAGGATCAGGAACACTCAATGAACTTGTCACTCGATAAAATGCTAAAACCTGTCACAGACCCCCTTAAAACTCTAGTTGATTCGAATATAACTATGGAAAAAATAAAACATTTAGAAAATACAACACTTACTAATTCTGGAGGTATTGAATTGGATGAAATGGATACTAGCTCATCTACAAAGTTTGTGGACTGTTACGAACCAAAACCTAATTCTACACAATTGGTTAAAGAGTCTCCTGAAATGGTATTGCCAGATGATTTAGAGATATCATTAGAGGGTCAGGATATCTATGATATTTATGACGGTGTAAATATACCGTTTGGAATAAGAAGTGAAAACCAAACTTTATTGATGGGGAATTCAGTAGTAACATTTTCTAAAATTGACGGTTTGAATAATGAAAATGTCATTTTGATTAAAATCGGTGATAAATCCTACAATTTAACTCCTGGGCTGAAAGAACTTTTACTTCGAAAAAAACCTGATTTAAAAGTAATATCCAACAAAGATAAACTTGTTTACAAGGATATATTGTATTATACAAATGTTCATAAGAGAGACTTCAATCCTAGAGGTCAAATAAAAGGTGATAAAGGAATAAAATATCGTGAAATAATCAGACCATTGTTTTCCGAAACATCAAACGATAATATTCACACTAAACTTGGGGGATACTTGCCAATGTTAAAGAAATATAAAAAAAATACTGACCTGGTATATTGGGATGACCCAAACGAATTAGTTGAGAGATTAAAACTATTAGTTGCTTCAAAAGATGCTGGCAATACGAACCATGATAATGAAATACTATCGATAATTGAAGAATTAAAAGAAGCTAACATAATTAAAGAATAAATAGTAGCAATAACATAATTTTCATTCAGTATCATTTCTGGATTCACTACAAATGTTTATATACTGAGTTTTGAATATGAGTAAAGCTGATGTGGTAAACGAAATTCATAAAAATGCGAGGGTAAACTTTCCACGAAGACATGTTATTATGAAAGATATAGATGACCTTTGGCAAGCAGACTTAATTGATATGCAATCAATTTCCAAAGAAAATAAAAATTACAGATTTATTCTTACTGTTATTGATACATTTTCGAAATACGCTTGGACCTTTCCTTTGAAAAATAAGACAAAAGATGTTGTATGCAACTCTTTCAAGATTTTGTTGGATAAAGGGCGTGTCCCCCAAAATCTACAAACGGATAATGGAACAGAATTTTATAATAATAAATTCCAAAAACTTATGAAATCTTATTGTATATACCATTATTCAACTTTCTCAACAAAAAAGGCATCAATAGTTGAGCGTTTTATCAGAACATTAAAATCTAAACTATATAAGGAATTCAGTTTAAAAGGTGACTATAATTGGATAGATAATACCCTCAATAATGTTATCTATAAATACAATCACACCTATCATCGGACAATTAATGAAATCCCGGCAAACGTGGACAATACTAATAAAACACGCATATTAGGGAGATATTTCAGGTTGATAAAAACCGATACTACAAAAAGCAAGTTTAAAATGGGTGATTATGTACGTATCAGTAAATACAAAGGAACATTTGAAAAGGGGTATACTCCCAACTGGTCGACAGAAATATTTAAAATTAGAAACATACAAAATACAACTCCTATTACCTACTTAATTGAAGATGCAATCAGAGGCCAACCCATTTTAGGTGCATTTTATGTGCAAGAGCTGCAAAAGACGAAACATCCCAATTTATATCTAGTCGAGAAAGTTCTTAGAAGTAAAGGAAATAGAGTTTTAGTAAAATGGTTAGGTTTGTCTTCATCTGAAAACAGTTGGATTGATAAATCGAATATTTATTAAATGTTCAACTCATGATACATCAGTCTTATGATGGGTATTGGAGAGAGCAGTATTCTCAATTGGCTTATAAATAATTTACCAATTGAATTACATTTACCAGGATACAATTATTGTGGGCCTGGCACTAAATTAATTAAAAGGCTTACTCGTGGGGATAAAGGTGTTAATAAATTAGACGAATATTGTAAACAACACGACATTGCCTATCACAAGTCTTCAAACTTAAAGGATCGCCACAAGGCTGATTTAGTTTTGTTAAATATGGCTAAAGAGCGAGCACTTGCCTCAGATGCGAGTGTAGGGGAAAAATTGGCAGCGTGCTTAGTAAGCAGCGCTATGTCAACAAAAGTTAAAACTGGGTTTGGCCTAAAAAAAAAAAATAGCAAAAAGTGTTCTCCTAAAATTAAACCTGGAAAAGGGTTGAAAAATAAATTTAAAAATGTTATTAACAAAACGAAGAGACAGATGGAAAAATTAAAACCGAAATGCAAGAAAATGGCAATCGAATTAGCTATGGCCGCTGTCAGAGAATTAGCTGATGATTCGTCTATAAAACTTCCTCGTGTAATTCCTATACCAAAAACTGGTGGAGTATTGCCTTTGATTCCAATTTTTGCGGGATTATCGGCCGCAGGGGCACTAGCAGGCGGTGCAGCTGGTATTGCTAAAACCATAAATGAATTCAAGATGGCTAAAAAGTTATTGACTGAATCGAAGAGACACAACGAAAAGATGGAAGCTCTGTGCATCGGAAAAGGACTACACCTTAAACCACATAAAGCTGGGCTTGGAATTTTTGTATCGAAAGAAAAAAACTAAGATATCGGCTACCCAAACGAGCCTTGAGTAATTTAGACATTTTGAAGTATGGAAATAATATTCCCTATTTCAGAGGTGTCTTTATGAGAGATAAGCTCCCTAAACACCCTTTTAAAAAAGAATGTGGAGTTATAAATTTAGATAGCTCTAAAAATCCTGGTTCTCATTGGGTAGCCTATGCAAAATGCAACGATTATATTGAGTATTTTGATAGTTACGGAAATCTTAAGCCTCCAAAGGAATTTATTAAATACTTGGGATCCAAAATTAACTATAATTATGATAATCTTCAGCGTGATCACCCTTTTAATTGCGGACATCTTTGTTTAAACTTTTTGAAGAATTTTTGGTGTAGTGAAGGAATAAAATAAACAGGATCTTCCGAAAGAGGCCAGTATTGAAGCATGTCTGCTACGGTTACCATCTCTGGAAATAAATCGGAATTGGTTTCATACTTTCAACCACCACTGCATTTGTCAGATCAATACGAGTGCGGTTTGATATATTTTTCAGTATTAAAATCAAGACCAAATATTCCCATTATTAACAGAGGTCTGTCTGTAATCAGAATCGAATGTGATCTTGTTCACGGTTCGTACTGCAACGGATTACCAACTCATTTTATTCATGAATTTGTGTCTGATACTACTCCAGGTCATCAGTGCATGGAAATACCACAAAATGTTATTTACTTTCCAGTAAATAAAAATATAATTTCATCGGTATCTGTTAAGATTGTAGATCAATTTGGTCACTGTATTAACTTTGGAGAGGAACAAGTTCAGTTACGTCTTCATTTAAGAAAAACAAAATGATAGTGTATTATAAAAACACCCAAGGGAATGAAAAACGTCTTAGTTCTTCTGCGATTGCTAAGGTGCAAAGACGTAAGAAAAAAGTTAAGAAATTGACTAAAGCAAATAAAGATTTTCTTAAAGCCCTAGGGTTTAAAGTATGAATATACTACAGATTACTGAATTACCGCACTACGACACTTCGATTGAAAGTTATGAAGTCCATTCATACAATCCCTACAATAACAGCTTTAGAGAAAACGATGAAATCAGAATTCCCATCCACCAGCAAGACATATACGTGCTACCATCAGCCAGTTCAATTTACGTCGAAGGACAAGCGAAGCTCTTCGGTAAAGATGGGAATCCAATCAAGAAAACTGTTACGTTCACTAATAACCCTGTTATGTATTTGTTTCAAGACATCAGATACGAAATGAATGGTATTGAAATAGACCGCATAAAAAATTCTGGAATAACATCAACAATAAAATCATACATCTCATTAAATGAAGCAGAAAATAAAGTTGCTGCCCTATGGGGTTGGAGTTTAAAGGGATTTCAAAGTGATGGGCGTTTTAGTGCTGTGATACCATTAAATAAGGTTTTAGGGTTTGCAGAAGATTACAATAAAATAGTGATAAATTGCAAACATGAACTTATATTGAACAGAAGTAACAGTAACTTAAATAGCGTTATCCTTACTGATGATATTGTTCATTTTCAAATAGATATACAAAGAGTCCAGTGGAGGGTGCCACACATAAAAGTATCAGACCGAGAACGACTGACACTTTTAAAACATTTAGAAAGAGATAAACCTATTCAGATGGCGTTCAGAAATTGGGATTTATATGAGTATCCGTTACTGCCTAAAACCACAAAGCATTCTTGGTCAGTTAAAACTGCTTCACAGTTGGAAAAACCCAGATATGTAATTTTTTGTTTACAAACCAATCGAAAAAATAATAAAACTAAAGACAGTTCAGTATTCGATCATTGTGAAGTAACAAACCTTACGCTCTTTTTGAATTCACAATATTATCCATATGAACCTTTAGGCTTAAAGTTTTCTGAGAACAAATATAGTATATTATACGAAATGTTTGTGAAATTTCGTCAGTCGTATTACAACTGTCCAGTAGACCCGTTGCTTGACCTAAAAGAGTTCAAAGAAAAAGCCCCTCTCTTTATCTTAGACTGCTCAAGACAAAATGATAGCCTAAAAACAGGTCCAGTGGACGTGAGGTTGGAAATTGAATGTTCTACAGAAATACCAGATAATACGACTGCATATTGTTTGATTATAAACGATCGACTTGTGGAATACAAACCTCTCAGCAACATTGTGCGCAGGTTATCATGATTGCTATTGTGGATGTTCAAGGCTTCAAAACAGAAACAAATGAATTTATAATAAAAGAAATCGCTATATTGTATAATAAAACATTACAAGTGTTTTTAATTAAGCCACCATTTTCATTTGGAAAATTAACGAAACAAGAAAAAAAACAAGTTAGTTGGATTGAACGTAACAGAAAGATACACTGGCGTGAAGGATTTGTACCCTATTCTAATTATCAGAATTTGGTTATAGATATTTTAAGAGATAAATGTATCTACGTCAAAGGTTCAGAAAAAGTGTTGTGGTTAAAGCATATTTTAGAAAATAGTAATTGTAATGTATTCAATTTAGAAGATAAAGGTTGTCCTAGTTTGATAAGTTTATACGATGAATATAAATATTCTCAAGATTTATATAACTGTATTTATCATGACTCTGTATGTGCTTTAAAAAATGTATTGTGTTTAAATAAGTGGTGCTTTGATAATAAAATTTTAAAATAAATATTTTCTTGTTTTCTTTCTTTATTTAGTTAAAACACATCTTAGCGTTTTTTATCCCCACCTCTGTCCGGTCTTTATAAGTTGTTGACAACAGCGGGACGATATCATTATACGTTTATAATTGAATAAGAAGTAAATAGAACATGTCTCAAAATGAATACAAACCTCGATATGACATGTATAACACGTTTAAAATGCGTGAATTTTCATTTAATTATTACTGGAGGACGTTTAATAAAAAGAAAAGATTAGTGAGGGAAATGGCTGACGCAGGATTTTTTTATTATGGAAATAGTATAAATGATATTGCAGCATGTTTCTCATGTGGAGGTGTTATCGAAGATTGGGAGATTTATGATGATCCTTGGATGCAACATGCTATACATTATCCTGAGTGTTTTTATTTGAACGCTGTGAAAGGAAAGGAGTATATAATTAAATACGCATATCTCCATCACAGCATTAAACTTTTAGCATTGTAGTGTGATGGTTCGATCTTAATCAACGCTTGCTTCATCATGAGAGAATAAATTAATATTATTCACATTATGCTCCATTCATCGAAATTTGATTTGGAGGGCATTTCTAAACTTATTTTCAAGAATGCTAGTGGTGAGATTCTATTTAGTCAAGACATAGCTGACCAGAAAATAATTAACACCAGTTCATCAAAACTTCAGGATAATACAAACAACACAGAGCAAAACTCAGCAAATTCCACCTTTGAAAATATGCAATATCTTACACTCAAGAGTTGTCACAATGAGTTCCTTACATTTGCTCGAGTTGGCAACGCACATCCTGGTCCTGAAAAATCCTCATTAGAAGTCGTTTCATGTGAATGAAAAGAGCAGTCAGTGTAGTTGATAGAGCAGTTAATCATCAACACTTATAGCGACAACATGTATCAGTTTATACAACCATCATATACTCCATCGATTCCACTCTTGCATTTTGAACTTTGCAAGTATATGTATCAAGTTTCCAGCTCCACGATTCCATATATTAAAACATATTTGAAGCCATCAAATCAAATCAATGGATTACTGGAAGAGTGCATTGATATTGCTAATAGGATAACATTAAGTAAAGACGAGTGGGGCATGATATTTATGGAAAACGCCTCTGACATATCAGGATTCTTCACATCTGGTTCAATTCCTTTACCAAAGCAGCAGCCGCAACGAGAACGACAAGTGATCAAGTATATAAACCTGCCTGAACATGAAGAAGGAAGCAAAAAATTCGTCACAATTGACATTGGAACCAAATCGATCGTCATCTGTTGTGAAGAGTGGTGGTGTCTGAATCATTTACTGAATTGCCTTGATTCACGTTTACGTCACTTAACTAGGGTAAAGGGTTACTATGAGAACCGTATTAATTTCTTTAGAAAACGATTCAAGCTCGCCCAACCGAAATCAATGTCTGAAGCCTATGCAATTATGGAAAATGTCTATGATGAAATGTCAACAGTGGATCAAGAAATCAAATGTTTTGTAATCGATTATTTATTCTTCTCATGCTTTTTATGAATAATGATAATAAAATGTGTTACTTAGTTGACAGCATACTTTGTTTCTTTTTTCACGATACCAACCACAAACCAACCACAAAAAGTAAAAAAATATTATAAATTGATTATTCAAATCATTCAGTTCCTAATACAAAATAACACTAGATCAGTCTTTCGAATAGAATGTTGAATACGTTTAGTCCACTCTCGTCCCCTCGACCCCTAAAAAAATATTTGTTCATTTGTTTCCTCTCACCCCCTAAACATAGTTCACACTCGACCCCCAGGGGGCGAGATTGAATTTTCATACAAAGGACAGGCATACCTCGTCCACTTTCAACCCCTAGTTCGGTAAGTACCTAAAATTTCTATTTTGGTACAGTAAGGTACAGAAAGTTAAATAAACGAGCAATATTAGAGAATACTTATAGTAGAATTCTTCATTACCCGACTGCACACTGCGGCTGCTGTATGTTTTTCGAGTGTATGTTCTTTGGCACGCTCTGTAGCCTAAACGGCTTGATCGATTTCAGCTTGAGAGGTGCCGTTAGATTCTTCTTAATTGTGAAAGTGACACTGGGTACTTATATCAAAATTGAAAAAAAAAATGGTCGATTTTCAGCGCCATATTAGGTCTTGAAAGAATTTTCTTTTTCTTATTACCTATCGAGTGGGGTATCAAAATAAAGAGTTTCATAAATAGCTTGCAAGAATTTATGCAACTTTAATGTTTACATGTAATTTGGAATGAAAAATGCAAAAATAAAAAATATTCAACGTTATAAAAATAAACTAAAAAGCTGGAAATACAAAAAGTATGTAATCAAAAAAAATAAAAAACACGACTGCGGTTAAAAATTTAAACTAAAAAGCAAAAAATAAAATAGTTTTTTTAATTACTTTTTTATGATCTGCAATAACTCTTTACTTTTACCATACAAGTATATATGTTACCGGCCAAACCCGATTTCAGGACAAACTAGTTTAGCCTAGGCTAAACTAGTTCTTCCTATACGCGATAGGGGGTGCCCTTCGCTCACCCTTGGACCTTATGTCGACGGAGCCCCGCTTCGCGGGGCCCCTATTTCTGTGTAAAGGGTTTAAAGTAACCTAACCAAACCGAACCTCGGGGTGCCCTTCGCTCGCCCTTGCATCCTATGTCGACGGAACTAGTTTAGCCTAGGCTAAACTAGTTTGTCCTGAAATCGGGTTTGGCCGGTAACATATATATATACTACAATCTTAATAAATAAACGGACTTAATTTTTCTAAACAAAGACTAACTGGTATTTCTTTATTAACAAACTTTTTCAGAATATAACTAATGCGTTTGTCGTTGTCAATATCGTCTGATCTTCGTTTAGATTGTGTTGAAGATATCATCTTAACAACTTTTTGATAATTGGAATCATCTTCTATGATTTTCAAAAATTGTATAATGTTGGTGGTTTTTGCTAATTTTCTATTTAGCATAGCATGCCAACCTTCCAGTTTATTAGTGGTGCGATGTCGTTCACCATAACAACACCATTTATTTTTCATAAGTCGGTTTTCAAACCACTGTTGTACGAAATAATCATTAAATTCTTTCACACACTGTTCATCTGGGCTGTCTTCCATGATATAAAGAAATCCACTATCTATTTCTTCTTGAGGAAGATGTGCCAAAACTGTACATAAAGCTACATGTTTCCGCGTAATTTTTTTTTTGGTAAATTTAATGCATTCGCTTTTCTCCAAACAGCCCTGTTGAAATGATAAAAACAACCACTAATCGCTTGATAACTACTGAAAAGTATTATAAAAGGGTATTTTAGTTTAATAGTATGCAACTATAGGGTAGACTGATGATTTATCATCGTAACTGTACTTTGGGGGTCGAGAGGAAACTAAAACTTGGCTGGAAAATAAAATCCACTCTCGACCCTTGGGGGTCGAGAGTAAACTGTAGTTAGGGGTCCAGTGGACACATTAATTATTAGGGGGCGAGGGGTCGAGAGTGGACTAAACGGTTGAATAGAAAGTATGAAATAATATTTGAATGATGAAATGAATAGTAAAATTGGGGTGACCTGGATCTCCCTGATCCAGGTCCCCCAATTTTACCCTACTAACGGCTCGAAGATGTAGTAGAAATCAGTGAACATACTGATTTGCATGTCTGGCGGGGGGAATATGTGGCGGAACAATTACCTATTGGACCACCACTTTCATAGATATGGCCAAGAGCTCGTCAGATGATGTCATTAATGTTCGCGTGCCGCGCTAATTGATCCGTACTTCGGCTGCAAGACAGGCCATGGTGTCCGAGGCTGTTGACAATCATGAGGAGAACAGCAAGGAGCTCCTAGTCGCAGGGAAGCAGCGAAGCGGAAAGTAGTGAATAATAGTTTAAATTCAGGGGTTATAAACATTTTGATTTTTTTTTAGTTCTACAACGACTTACTGGTTATAAGATATTTCTATTAATATCTTGAATCTTTTTATTACCGTCATACAATCTCTCAGACTAGCAGTCTATATGATTTTTGTGACTTTACGATCTTCAAAGCCCTTTTAAACCTTATGAAGCTACATGCACTTAGTAGTAAAAATTTATGTTCCAATCTCCGAGAGTACATGGAAGCCGTGAGATAGAGATTCCTTTAACAGTTAAGCACTAAAGGATTTAAAAGAAAAACCACTTTTTTCATATTTATGATGCATTTTGTCTTTGAAAAGATATAAAAAGTCCATAAACTTATGTTTTTCTACAAGGTCAATATGTACCTAAGAGTAGGTAGGAACTTTTGTTGATTCATCTCAAGTGATCTTATCTAGAAACTGTAAGGTTTATTTATAAACGTTGATTAAAGTTAAGAGACGTTTTTTTAAACGTCAAAACGTTTTTCAAGTCGTCGGTCTCAGCTGTCATTCGTAGATCTTTGACAGTCGTTACGGGAAGTCAAAAGCCCAAAAATCTGATGAGCAGTCTTACCAAGGTGCCGTGTTGCCCAGTGTTGTGGTGAGTAGGGTTGTGGAGGTCAGATAGGCAGTCGCTCCATATAAAATACTGGTATTCAGCTGCATCAATTTAGACTGGAAGCCATAGTTGAGAAAAGGCAGGACACATTGCAGATTGAGATAGTATCAATCGTAAGCCTTTTTTATAGATAGTACAGACGCCAGCACATCAAGCAACCTGAAACTGTCAAATTTTCCCAATCAACTTTGAACCTTATGCTTTAGCGATAAAGTTGAATATTTATAAAATAAATTTGATTTATAATCAGGATTTACTGAGGCCTAACTTAGAGTCTTACAAAAATAAACACCAGTCACAAATATTGCATTACGTCCGTTAAATGAAACACAAAATTATCCTACATTAACATCATCAAACACTCAAAACGAACGAAATCATCCGCAGACACGTAACATTCTAACAGTTTAATATTTGAAAAGTATAAAACCAGGTCATCGTGTCAAAGTTCATGCGTAATTTCAGCTCTTGGGAACTCAATTTTCAAGTGTCAGAGTTATGATGGTTGATACGAAATTTATTCGAATATCAATGGCTTGCACGCTACATTTTGAGGGGTGAACTGGGTGGTGTATAAATTATAGTCTCCCCCACACTACCTGTGTTGTTCTACCTGATTAGTTATCGGATTCTAAACAGGTAAAGGGCTTGGGGCAGGTAAATATGAAGTGATGACGGTTGGATTCCTGAGTGGCGATTCCGTGTACTGTTTGGGTATATAATACCTATATACCTGCTTGTCATTACACATTAGAATAATAAACTAGGGCCTCGATTGATCATAATGTTTGAAATCAAAACCTGTTGTTTTGTGCTTTGAAATTTTATCTGAGTTTTATGATAAACTGTACATTATCGAGACTTCCTTTTATAATAAAATCACGGGTCTAGAACGATTTTTAATTAATAAATAATAAATACAGTCAGTTGCTGAATTTTGGGCCAAACAAATTAAAAAAAAACTATCAATCAGTCAATCTTTATTTGTATATGTCACCGGAAAATAACAAGAACCGCAAATTTATAAATTTCCTAGGAAATTTTTAAACTTCCGTAGGATTCTAAACGAGAGATAAATTGTATTATTTTACGCTCACATTTTCGCAAATTGATAAATTTGCGACGTCTCGTGGTAAATTTATAAACTAACGGATATCCATTCGTATGATTCTAAACGGTTCGACCAATCACAGAAGAGCATTTAATTTTACGCTTTTTTAAAATACGGAAAATAACACACTGCTCTCTGATTGGTCGATGTTGACAGTGGCAATGGTTGTGTCCATAGACTTAGGTACAATTATGGGTCTAGTTTAGTAACCGTAGCAAAATATAACTATTTTCACAGTTCCAACATTAAAAACTTTACAAAAACACACGAACAAATGGTTTGTTTATGTTCCATGGCGAACAATGGCGGTGGAGGAAGGAGAAGAAACACGTGACATATTCAACCAATCAGAGCGCACATGGCGTTTGGTTATTGCTTACTTATTATTTTACGCGTGAGTTCGGTAAGTTTATCAATTTACGAATATGTGGGCGTAAAATAATACAATTTATCTCTCGTTTAGAATCCTACGGAAGTTTAAAAATTTCCTAGAAAATTTATAAATTTGCGGTTCTTGTTATTTTCCGGTGACATATATATTTACTATTTATTTTTTTACCCTGTTCCTTATATCCCTACTGGTATGTCTCCATTGGTAGGGATACTAGGAGATCTTGTTATTTTTGCCATCGACACGTTAAGAAGAATAATCATCATCATCTGCCTAGCATTTTCCCAACTATGTAAGGGTCAACTTCCAGTCTAACCTAATGCCACTGAATACCAGTATTTTACATGGAGCGATTGCCTATCTGACCTCCACAACCCATTTACTGGGTAATACGAAAAAAGAAAGAAGAATAATATTGTCAGTAATATAGTGTAGTAGTGGTCGCAAGCGCTACAGTTGAGAATGAGATCCTGGTTCGATTCCCAGGACGGGCAAAGTGTAGCAGTCCGGAGTTTGTATTTGTGCTTAAATGGGACTTATTAATACATAACTGGTGAAATGTGGATGTACGGTCAGCAACAAAAGTCGATTAACACTTCAGTTTTTTAATCTTAGTTATTGCGCAAATATTTGTTCAAAATTGCAGCAGAAGAAAAACTTTTAGAATATACTAACTCTTTGATATTATGTGAAAATCTAAAAAGCAGTTTATTGAAAAAAAAAATGTTATCAATTGAATAACATGTAAAAATGACAGTGTTCATCGACTTTTCTTGTTGACTGTACTATAGGTACACCTCTGCTTAACCGTTCGGGTATTACAGGCGTGATGCTACGTTTTGTGTGTGTTTGAAAAATTAATATAAATGTATAAGCTCGAATTCCATAGAACTCCACCTAATTTATAGCACCACGGTATTTATTTCCCAAGTTTTTATGAGACATAAAACTAAAATGACTATTAACCATTTAATAATAAAGCTACATTTCAAGGATACGAGCTAACGAGTCACGGAAAATCAAATTTAGACTTATTATTAAAACCTTAAAAGGAAATTGATAGAAAAATGATATTTTTAATCTTATATTAAATTCTGAAAACCTTTTGGACGAAATATTTCATTTCGCTAAGGCGAGGTCATGGTCAGAAGACGTTCTTCAAAATAATATTCATACGCATTTAAAATCGTCGCATTTCTGAAAGGAGATTGTATACTCAAAGAATTTTGTTCCACGACTGTATTGTTTTTCAAGCTGTACAATTTAACATGTCCAATTTTCTAGGAGCTGGAAAATATTCAGGGTGTTACGGAAAGGGTATATCAATACAAACGGGTTGGTCTAGAATCTCTGTACAAAATTTCAGCTCAAAAGCAGTAACTTTGAAAATGCTTAATATTTTATTATTTCGATAGTTTATTTTAAATCTAAATCATAACAAACGTGTCACCGCACTACGAGGGTCATTATCCATTATCTGTAGTGTGTCTGTGCGCCTAGTACACGCACATCACGCCGCCGCACGCCAGTGCAGCGCCGTGATGTCGAAATAAAAAGTTAATGCTTTTGAGCTGAAATTTTGTACAGATATTCTAGACCACATACACTCTTCAACCCGTTTGTATTGATATACGCTTTCCGTAATACCTTGTATTATAGGTTTTTTTTTAATACCCATTAGTGTCCCACTGAAGGGCAAAGATCTCCCTACTCTCTTTCCACCTCTCTCCATCCAGAGCTTTCTTATTAACCCTCCTCTCTTAGGCATGCTTATAAAGTTCGGTAACAATAGAAAAAGTTATTGAGTCTCGTAGTTGAGCTCTTAAAGGAGTCCAACTCATCCCGCCATCTCCGTCTGGGCCCGCCGCGATGTCCTTTGCCATTAAGCGGGACCCACTGGGTCGTAAGTTTGGCCCAATGATCGTCTGACATGCGGCAGATGCGTCCAGCCCAATTCAATTTTTTATTCGTGGCAGCTTTCCGAGTGACACCAGGAGGCCAATTCTCGTAATCCAAAACTTTCTAAATCTAGTCGCAGTCTCATCTCGGTGACAAAAAAAATGTCAAACACTTGTCAAAATGTAGGGAAATTAGAGGTATTTTTGACAGATTAAGGACTGAGGTCAGACTGTGAACGTTCTTAAAATTACGAGGATTGCCCCTCAGCAGTTAATTTAGTGGTACAACAATCCGGGACCCGGTCGACATGTTTAATACCCAAAATACTTCGAATTCCATAGCCAAATAGAGTTTTTCTAAAGACCGAATATAAGAAATATACTGTTCCGATTACTTCAATACCCTCTGTACATCCATACTATAATATTATAAATTCGAAAGTAACTCCGTCTGTCTGTATGTTACTTTTTCACGCCTAAACCGCTGAATCGATTTAGATGAAATTTGGTATAGAGATACGAGGGTGCGTTTTTATGTTCGCGGAATGGCGGGATTGGAAAGGGGTTAGGGGTCTCATTAGTACCTCAACATGTTGAGTGATTCACTATTAGTATAAATACAAAGTTTTATTACAATTGGCTCATTAGTCTCTGAACTATCATCAACTAAGCAACTTAATCGGGAAGACAGCGTTCACAATGGAGAAAATCGAGCATCGCGCCTTTATAAAGTTCCTTACCAAGCAAGGAAAAAACGTCCGAACCATTACGGAAGAGATGTCCTCCGTGTACGGAGACTCTTGCCCTTGTAAAACCATGGTTTACAAGTGCCATCGTCTATTCAAGCAAGGACGAGAATCACTTGACGACGATCCCCAGCCTGAATTCATGGCGACCGTTTTCTGGGAAACTGAAGAAATCCTGCTGATCGATTATAAGGACAAGGGCGTTAATATAACCGGAGAACACTACGCGTCAATTCTGGAGCGTTTGAGGGGAAGCAATCAAAGAGAAAAGACGACGAAAATTGACGAAAGGTGTCTTCCTCTTGCACGATAATGCGCCTGTTCACAAGAGACGTGTTGCCCTGGCTGCCCTACACAAGTCAGGTTTCGAAATAATTAACCAGCCACCATAATTATAGTCTAGACCTGGCCCCCTGCGATTATTATCTATTTCCAAACATGAAAAAAGAGCTTCATGACAAGAAATTTTCAAGTGATGAAGTAGTGAAGGACGCAGTTTCAGCGTATTTTGAGGACAAAAATGAATCTTTTTTTTTTCGATGGTATGCATACGCTTATTGAACGATCTGAAAAATGTATTAGGCTAGCAAGTGCATATATAGAAAAAGAAAAATATTTGCGAAGTTTTATTTTTTCCTCTTACCTCCCATTCCGCGAACTTAAAAACGCACCCTCGTAGTTTGAGTCCCGGAAAAGGACATAGGATACTTTTTATCCCGATATTCCCACGGGATCGACACTTATGCGGGTGAAACCGCGAGGCGCAGCTATACTTACATATATATTTATTACTCTTTTCTTTTTGGAAAGACTTTATTGACTGATTTTAAGTAAAACAAGATTTGAATCATATCAATCTTGGGCACTATTCCTTCCTTCTCATTAATGTAAATCAATCGTCTTACAGACACGCACGGAATATCTAAAGGTCACCCTTCTATTCAATAATATCATAGTTCGAAATCTAATTCAATGACTCCAGAAAGGACGGTATAAAAACAACACCCTTGCGGCATAGCACCTATTAACTTGTAATGAATTTTGCAGGAGCAAACTCAGCGGAACTTCGCGTTCGTACATAATCCAATTATATTGTGCGCCAATATCTATTTCCTATCGACATTATACGAGGATTCAAGCCTTTTAAGATACCGCTAAAATAGCAGTGGTAGTTTATATCTAGTAGAAGAGTACCTTGTAAAAAGTTTCATATCTGGAAATATTACAATGATAAACTTCTGCCCGAGATTTTTTCCGCGTGTAATCCGCGGGTGTAATATTTCATGGGACGATTAATACAGGTTAGTCAAAAAGTCGTGGATCAAACGAAATAGGAAGATAAAGGACGTATATTCCAACGCTTTTAAAGTGAGAAATAATTTTTGGTAACGCTTCAAAATTTTTGGAAAAAAATTAATTACTCTTGAAATTTGGTACCCAGAGCCGCAATAGAACTTTTGTAGTACTGATGCATTATCTAGTAATAATACTCGTACAACACCGTTTGCTTTATCGTTTTATATCACTTTTTTTTTATTAGTCAAGTGTAAAATAACTCGATATACAAAAATACTTACTCATAACTTTTAGGGCATTTGAATCATGGCCATGCTGAAGAAAGATTTTTTGTTGGAAATGACGTCCGTTATCTCTCTATTTAGTTTGATCCACGACTTTTTGACCACCCTGTATAGATAACTGGCGAAATGAGGATGTAGCTGTGTACTGTAGATACCTAAACCTGCCTAACCCTAAGCAATACAGGCATGATGTTATGTAGGTTATCTACATGCACGTATATATGAGTAAAGCAATCCTCGCGTTCTTCGTTCCTCTTTGATATTATAAGCTTGTTGTAGCATATGCCTATGAGAACACGCACGCGATAAGATTTTTGATTACATAACACGAAGATACGGCAACGTTCACATACATACATAATATATTAAATTGTATATATTATGCAATCACTGGATACTGGCTTTTTGGGTAAAGGGCTAAAGGCGTTCTCAGTATCTACATACATTGGCGAAGAAAATGTTTGTGAGAACATTTCGAATTTATGAAAGAGGACGTTTCTCTCAAATCTTGTAGGTATTTTGGCACTTTCTAATGCCAGAAAACAATAAAGAACCTTGTGAGGCAAAATAATAAAAATATTTTTTGTAAGTAAGTAATTGAATTAAAAAATATATACATATATAAAATAAATTATGTTCCCAAAAATTAATGATAAAATAGAATTAAGTACCACTTTATAATAATTATTTTATAATACGATGTTAGGGTTATCTATATCTTTAATTCCACAAAACCTTTAGGGGTTTCATGTAGCTTTCCCGTAGCTCTAACGAGCATACTTACATATACCTACATCAATCTGCCTAACCTTTTCCCAACTATGTTGGGGTCGGCTTCCAGTCTAACCGGATGCAACTGGATACCCCTTGGTAAGACTGGTTGTCAGACTTTCGGGCTTCTGACGACTCGTAACGACTGTCAAAGATCTATGAATGACAGCCAGGACCAATGGCTCAACGTGCTTTCCGAGGCACGGAGAGTCTTGGTATGTAAAGATGGTCACCCATCCACGGACCAACCGCGGCAAGCGTAGCTTAACCTGATCGATCGACCTGTGCGGCTGTTATTACTTAGCCACAAGCCCGTCCCATTACATATACCTACATAAAATCAAATAAACATACATGGGTATTTTGCTAACATACAACTGTCTTTTATTCCAAGAAATATTAACGTACCTAGACATAATCTGTCAAGCTCCGCTAATGAGACACAATTGATTTTCTATTGTTTCGTCACCGATCGGTACCGAGCGGGGCTTGACCGGTTAAAACAGTAGCCTCTTACAGAAGCCGATACTTTTGACCCAGGGTCTGATACTAAGGTTATTAGAACGGCAAACCAGGCGTTGTAAAGCAAAGGCGCCTTTGATCAGACGTTTTCAATATTCCCGGCTACTCTCTAGGGCATTTCTACCTATCTAGCTAGACGATGTAATAGAATTGATTCACAATCTCTCTCGAGAGATCGTCTATTGATTTAGATTGCTCGTTGTAGATTGCCTGTCAAAGAGGTAAAATAATGTGAGTTTGTATATAGGAGGTAATCTTCGGAACTCAATCAGTCTGTCTAGCTTTTTCTTTGGTACTGGTTGTCAGATTTTTCGGCTTTTAACTACCCGTAACGACTGTCAAAGATCTACGATTGACAGCCGAGCCCAAAGGTTTAACGTGCTTTCCGAGGCATAAAGGGTATATATCGATATGTAATGGATGGGCACCCATCCACGAACCAACCGCGGCAAGCGTAACCTAACCTTCGACCGAGCCGTGAGGCTGTTATTATTTAACTACAAACCCCGAAGTAATCTTTGGAACTACTGATCCGATTCAAAAAATTATTACATAAATGAGAAGCGACAGGATCGGCAAGTGTCATACGACATATATATTTTATGTCAAAAAAAGTGGTAGCTACCAGAGAGACAATTCTCAAAATTTTAAAAACGTTCACAGTCCGAGGGGCAATTCTCATAATTTTAAAAACGTTCACAGTCTGAGGGGCAATTCTCGTAATTTTAAAAACGTTCACAGTCAGAAGGGCAGACTGAGATCAGACTGTGAACGTTCTTAAAATTACGAGAATTGCCCCTCTGATCTCAGTTTCAATTTGTTAAAAATACCTCTAATTTCCCTACATTTTGATAAGTGTTTGACATTTTTTTGTCGCGGAAATGAGACTGCGACTAGATTTTGAACGCTTTAAATTACGAGAATTGGCCTTCTGGTCATCACGACATGACTTTTGCAATTCATATGTACTTTCTTTTATCTTAGACATGAATGACATCGGTGAAGGAAAACATCGTGGGGAAACCTGTCTTCAGCACGTGTTGGTAGATGTTACATATCTTCGAATTTTCGTTTTTAAGACATGCCGGTTTCCTCGAGATGTTTTCCTTCGCCATTTTTGAGAGCAGTGGTGATGGAATAAATTACGAAAAGCAAAGCGCCTATCTGGGTCTGAATCCACGACCTGCAACTTGTAAGCCGGGGTCGTTATCACTGGGCCATCCGTCGACGTCGACAATTCTTTGAATGTGTTTAAAAAAAGGACTAAGTCCTAACAAAACCAATGTTTACCAATGCACAATGATACATAATTGGTGGACATTGGTACCATTACATATAGCGCCATCCACGAAGACGCGCCCCACTCTTCTTCCTAATCGCTTACAGTACAAGTGTGCAACATTCCGCTAGTGTTCTAGTTTTGTCGATACACGGTAATTACTTATTAGTGGGTAATTAGTTTGTATGAAAAAACTAAAACACTAGCGGAATTAACTAGCGATAACCAGTAGCGATTAGTAAGAAGAATGGGGCGCGTCTTCGTGGATGTCAATATCTTACTCCGTACCATACCTAATATTATAACATACAATAGTCAAGCTATTTCAATAAATATAATCCCTACATTGCTTTCTAGTGAAACCAATTTAATCCGACTGTTAAATTAATGATGCATAAATTGGACCCTTTCTCTGAAACAAGTTGACCGTATATATACGAGATACTATGCCTAATGTATGTACCAAGTAATTGGGTTTGACTTTTACTAAAATACCTATTCATTTTCAAATAATTTCCGACTTGCCTTTTGCCCACCTGCACGCGTTGCCACGCGTGACCACTATTGAAACGGGTTTTGTCGACGGAAGAATAGACAAAATGACACATTGTAGACAGATTTCTAAAGAAGTCTGACTGAGCCCGGTTGATGACAATAGGCTCGCCCCTATTACATGGGACTTAAGCATAACTGGCGAAATGTACACTTCTGCCGAACCCTTTGGGGAAAAAAGGTGTGATGTTATTTCATTTTGTTTGGAGGTAAATAATTTGACATATTTTTTAATGTGCATCATACTTAAAGTCTATTAAAAGTTGTGTTTCAAATTAATGTTATTTCAAATTAAACAAATATCATCTTTATTTTTATGTTAATTAACTTGATTTCAGAGTGACTAGATCTATTAAAAAAGCACTAAAAATAAAACACTAGCGACTGCCCATGACTTCGTCCGCGTGAAATGTCTTGTTCCACTGAACTTGACGGGGTCCGTCGCATCGCATCGCCTGTTCGTGCTGTTACTTCGTTTTCACTTAGCGTTTTTCTGTTTTATTTTTGCTCAGCTCTTAATGGTCCTAGCGTGTTATTACATAGGCTTCCTCAAAAATTGGGCAATCAGATGCAAAAAGAATTTTTCAAATCTCTCTAGGACGCATGTCAACGCATTATTGTGAGAAAGAGCTGAATGCTAAGGGGTAGATGAGACAAATGACGTATGCTAAAGATGCGAGATGTATGCGTAGGATGACATGGAAAGCGTTTAAAAAGGAGAATGACGCTTGGCTTTTTTTTGAAGGATGGAAAAGACGTGAATACGTAATTTTTAATAAGATGTGTTTTATGAGTTTATAGGTAAAATAATAAACCAGGATATTCGTATTGATTGTGCTTTTCTCTGACCTCAGCCCTTTTATTAACCGACGAAAAAACGGAGGAGGTTATCAATTCGACGCGTATATATATATATATATTTTTTTTATGTATGATCACGCATAACTTTTTACACAGCAGTCCGATTTTGATAATTCTTTTTTTATTGGAAAGGATATACCCCGAAGTTGGTCCCATATAAATTTGGAAAAAAAAATCAAACCCTAAGGGTAGGAAAACAGGTGATGATTGATTGTTCACTCACTGATTGTAATGTATGACCACGCATAACTTTTTACAGAGTATTCCGATTTTGATAATTCTTTTTTTATTGGATAGGACATACCTTGAAATTGGAAAAAAAAAAGGCCTACCGTAAGGGTGGGAAAATAGGGGTGATTTATTGTTCATTCACAGATTTCAATGCTGAGCTGTGTATTACAATTAAAATAAAGGCCTATATATGTTGGTATATAAAGCCTGTTTTTTAAGTATTTTATTATACAAAAAATAAAAGTTAAAGTAGGATTATGTAACAGTTAATATCTAAAGTAAGGTAGGTAGCTATTTTAAAAGTAATCAAAAATTAAGCATGTAGTAGTTAGTAAATAATAGCCTCAAAAAATTATAAAATAAAAACTTTTTAACAAAAAAATTAAACCTCCGAAAAAACTGAAAAGCAAAAAATAAAAACCTTTTTTATTTTACCTTAATAAATAAGTTCTTAAACTAATACAAGTATACCTAAGAAATTTTGAGTCAGCGCCAAACAATCAATGAACAAAGATCACTAAATTACCTTAAATTTAAAGAAATAACCAAATCAAATTAATAATGCAACGTGAAATCTCCAGCGATAAGTATTAACATTCCAAACAAAGAATGCGCTCTCCGCACGACCACTCGCAACGATATTAAGTTGCTTGTTTGGCGCCGACTCAAAATTACTTAGGTATACTTGCATTAGTTTAAGAACTTATTTATTAAGGTAAAATAAAAAAGGTTTTTTTTTTTTTTGTTTTTATTCGTATTAATTGTGCTTTTCTCTGACC
Source organism: Amphipoea oculea (assembly GCA_945859645.1). Classification (NCBI taxonomy): domain Eukaryota; kingdom Metazoa; phylum Arthropoda; class Insecta; order Lepidoptera; family Noctuidae; genus Amphipoea; species Amphipoea oculea. The sequence continues at coordinate 14,535,495 of OX243876.1, forward strand.
TCAGCCCTTTTATTTTCACAAAATTTAAGCTTTATTATTAGTATGTATTTAGATTATGCAATTCTATTGTACCTAAAAATATAAGGGAAGAAAAAGGGTGCATATTTTTGTGGGAATTATTTGGGATGTTTCAACACTTTGTCCACAAAACATATTGGTTTTAAAATATTTGTTAAGATGCGCAATAATTCACTGCGCAATAATTTAACTTTCATAATTAACGTCCTTTCCTGTCCATTGAAAACAAGTTTGGACTCCCGGGTATTTGATAAGGTCAGGTTCACATTCGTATAAATTACACCAACCTAGCACTTAGTTACCTCTAGGAAGGTAGGAGGGACCCATTTAAACCAATTTATCTTTCCTTGATTTATTAACGGTCCCTTTAATTAAACGGAGTCGAAAATATTGGATGGTGAGACGTCCCCAAACGAATTATTCCAGAACTTTGTGCGAGTAAAATTTATGCCATTTGGGTTTATATTTTATGTTGATAAGATTTATAATCGCGTGCATGTTTATGATTGCAGTCTACGCTAATGAGGAAGTGTGTACGTGATAAAAATAAATGTTTGTTTGTATAATTGGGTGGAAAAAGTAGGTTAACGTGTTTGAACTAATTACGCGAGCTTAGAAGGTAGCTTATGTATGCATAGGTAACACCTTCGTGATAATACCTAATAATTATGTAAATTTACAAAATGCTACCAAGAAGTAAATTTCGAAATACCTACAGGAAAAGCTTTTAAGATAGATAAACGAGGTGCGACAAATTACTGCTCAGAAAATACACCAGTTAAGTAAATGGTGAGAATCGAGAATTTGAGAATAAAAGGTGTCTCAACGAGTAATGATACTTGAGTACGGTTCGTGTACCTTGAGCAGTCAGGACCAGCAACCTTGTAGGCTTGTTATTTGACTAGGCTATTCACGTATTGCTCGTACCAACACCAGAAAAGATGAAACTCAAAGTTTTGACTATCTATTTTTCCTCTTCTTATCTTTATGATAAACTAGCTGACCCGGCGAACTTCGTCTTGCTATCGAAATCAGTCAATTCGTTCTCGAGATATCATGAAAAAAGCCGTGCCATGCAAATGAGAAAATTAATTTTTTTTTTTCGTGAAATGTTTTAATAGTTATTTTGATATTCGGGGTGGAGACAAATCCAACAAAATTAAAGATCACTAAAATCGGTCCAGCAGTTTTTAAGTTATAAATGGTTTAACAAGACTTTGTTTAATTTATATAATATATAGATGATAGATGAATGATTTTATTTCTGTAAGTAGGTTTTTACAAACACTTTTACACGTCAATCATATTTTCAAAACTCTATTTGACTACTCTCAGAAGAAAGACCGAAACAAATTCAGAGGTCACAGTCTCTTTTAAGGTCCAAACATAATCTTGGTCAGATCATGTGAAGACGATGAACTATATTGGCCATTGAGCTTAAAAAAATAGTAAATTGGTATTAAGTAGGTAATATATTTTGCATGATCAATTTTTTGATTTCATTTCACTAGTATTTGCGAAATGTGGGTGTACTGTTAAGGTAGGTCTCCTCTCTCCAACTCTACCCAACCCTTCCTGAAAAAAGGGGTGATGTTGTGTTCTTTTAATAACGATAGAAAAGTTTATTTGGGGGAGACCTTTGCTCAGAAGTGGGACAATGTGAGGGTGTGTGTGTGTGTATAAAATAAGTAAAAAAAGAAAAGTTTCTATCATTCACTCTAATCTTAACGGCCATAATATAATTAAGGTACAACCTGAACCCAATAACACGTACTTCAACACTGTACCTATGTTTTCAGTTTATTTATAGCATAATCAGCCTATAATGTTCCCATTGCTGGGACACAGGTCTCCACTCGTTGAGGGGGCTCACAATCTACCACACACGCGGGCCCAGTGCGGGTTGGTAGATGTCACATGTTTTTGAATTTTTCGTTCTAAGACATGCCGTTTTCCTTACGATGTTTTCCTTCACCGTTTTGAGAGTAGTGGTAATGAAATAATTTCCACAAAGTAAAGTGCCTGCTTGGGTTTGAACCCACGACCAACCACTCGTAAGCCGCGGCTGTTACCACTAGGCCACCAATGCTATGTTTATGCTCATAATTAATGTTTGCGATCTGACCGAGTGAATGGTGACACCCGCTCCCGATAATGCAACCGAATCCACTTTGTTTCCCTTTTATTTTCCAATTAACATTAAATGGAGGTTTGAAACCACTTTGATATTAATCAGCTGCGTTTAATGCATAATGAATGAATTTCAATTAAGCGTGAAGTTGTTATTGAAATTATACGTTTTAAACACGTATGTTTTACTCGCAGACGTAAATAACGGGTGCAAAAAGACACTTAAGAAAGCCGAGAGTCACTTTTACTCCCCGTCATTATATATTTTTGTTATTCTGGACCATACCTACACCTTCCGGTTATGGAGCGGAGATATTGATGGTGAAAGTACAGACGCCAGCACATCAACCTACCCAAAACTGTCTAATTTTCCCAATCAACTTTGAACCTTATTCTTTAGTGATACAGTTGAAAATCTATTAAAGAAACTTGATAGATTGTAGTAGGTTAATGTGCTGGCGTCTGTACCAACTTTTACAGTTTTTTGAAGTGAAAACTTCTTTAGGAGCGTTGGGCATTTTTTGAAATGGAAAAAAAACCATTGAACCCGCGACACTGTTACCGTAACCGACACCTCTGTATATAAGTATGACCATTAAAAAAATACACACGTAATTGTTCAAGTTTTTACTTCTGTCAGCAGTCCCAGAGTGCCACTCTTTTTTTTTTACGAAAACAAGTTTTTAATGTTATAACACAACTTTAAATACCCCCACGACCCCTGTATCGTTGCATGCACTCATAAGCACAATGTTTTGCGTGTGTTACATTGCGCACTGCCGCAAACAGCATCACACCAAAAATAAAAGTCGTTTCCCAGCAATTATTTTTTTGCAATGTTACTTTAGTTTGATGTACAAAATGCGTAGTTGACGGTTATGTAATGGGTCTTTTTACACCCTGTATATCCATACTAATATTATAAATGTGAAAGTGTGTCTGTCTGTTTCTTAACGCTTAAACCGCTGAACCGATTTCGATGAAATTTGGTATAGAGATAGTTTAAGTTTCGGGGAAGGACATAGGATAATTTTTATCCCGATATTCACCACGGGATACTTATGCGGGTGAAACCGCGGGGTGGTGCTAGTAGGAAAATAAATGTTTATAAAAAACCTTGATCTCTGCCTAACCTTTCAAGGAATACACCCGTAATGTTATGTTGTATGTGATCTTTTGTACGGAAAACAAACTTCAATGTTTTTTGAAAGAAGATAAGTTTTAGACTTGCTTAAGGAGTTTATTCAAAAACCTTTGCTTTACAATAGTTGATGACAACCTAATAAAAAAAAATTCTGATTTAACCGTTTTGAAAAGTTATTTAGTAAATTAACGAGTGACAACTATAATAGACTACTGAAGTCACACTCACACGTATTGTATATTACTTTATAGCTCGCGTGACCAAAACCGCACTTATATCACGCTTCTCTGCGCAAAAATGGACTTAAGATCACACAGTGCTATAAATTAAATTAGAGGCAACATCGTCAGAAATGCTCAAAAAAACTCTTATATAGATATAATCAGCCTATAATGTTCCCACTGCTGGGACACAGGCCTCCTCTCAGTTAGAGGGAGTGGGCCGTAATCCACCACGCGGGCCCAGTGCGGGTTGGCAGATGTCACATGTCTTCGAATTTTTGGTTCTAGGACATGCCGGTTTGCTTACGATGTTTTCCTTCACCCTTTTGAGAGTAGTTAGTGGTGATGAAATAATTTACACAACCTAAAGCGCCTGTCTGGATTCGAACCTACGACCTACAACTTGTAAGTCGCGACCGTTACCACTTAGCCAACTCTTACTTCAGGAAAACAGTTTCCAGGCGTTTTCCAATAGAATAGAATCCTTTGTTTTGCCAAAAAAGTGTTCAACACAACAACAAAACCTATCTCTATACACTTTCACAAAGTTTACAATCCCACTATTTCCACCAGAAGCGTCTTCAAGTTCCACTTTGGCACAAAGTATCGATTCGGATAGTCGTTTCTCAGACGCGAGCGAATTCACCGCGCGTTAGTTATATATTTTTCATCGTAACTACTCCAAAACGAGCTCTCTCTTCCACCTGGTTCCACTTTATATATATCTCTATTTCCAATTTGTACGAGTAAGAACTAATTTTGTCTGTCTATACTATCTTTATAGTTTTATTTTTTCTGTTAAATTTTGAATGCTGCTTTGTTGGTTTAGTTGTCGCAAGCTCTACCTACTGCTGAGCATGAAAAAAAGAAAAGAAAGAAAGAAAATACGTTTATTTGCGGCAAATATGACGCTTCAAAAAAAAACACAAAAAAAAAAAAAAACAAAATAACGATTTGGGAGAAAGCATGTGTCACATCTACGCAAAACGGCCATTGCTCAGCATAATGCTAAGACTCTATACGAGACAGAGCCACAGCGCTGGTTTTCAGCGTTGACGTGATGACGTCAGCCATTGCAGCATACGATTAGATATAAATAAAAAACAACAACTAAAATCACACTAATATTATAAAGGCGAATGTTTGTGTGTATGTTTATATGTTTGTTACTTCTTCACGCTCAAACGGCTGGACCAGTTTTGATAAAATTTTGTATGGAGGTAGCTGACACCTTGGATTAACATAATAGGCTACTTTTTATCCCAATATTCCCACGGGATCGACATTTACGCGGGTGAAACCACCGGGTGCAGCTAGTAAGAAATAAAATATACATTACTAAAAGATTGTATAAACATGACCTCGAATCTTGAGATCTTGGGTTCGACTTCCAGGTCGGGTAAAGTGTTATTGCCTCTGGATCTATGCCCGGTTGATGGCAAAAGGCTCCGGCTCGCCCCTGATAACATTGGACTTAAACATAACTAGTGAAATGTGGGTGTACTAGAGGTACACCTCCGCTTAAGAGGAAATGCGGTCGGAGAGACTTTTGAAAAAGCCTAAACAAAAAGTCATAATTCGAGGTTTGGCTCCAATATTGGACCAATTTAAAAGATATTTCATAAACTGAATAAGAAGGATATTTACTGTGTCTTTATGTTTTCTTTTTTCACTAACAGTTGTCAAATTTGTACACTAGGCCTCTGTTGACAGCGGTGTAAATCAGCATTTTCTGACGGTTCTAGTGCTTATAAAAATAATGTATCATCAAAAAGGAAAACATAGAGACAAACAAGCAATTAATATTTATTATTCTGTAAAAAATCATTGCTTTATGGTCATTAACTAGAAAGAAAACAGGCGAGAGCGTTTCTATAGAGAAACGACCACCCGCATTTCCTCTTAACCATTTGTTGATTAGAGGCACGATGTTTAAGTTTGTTTTGAAAGCTGAGATGTTGCTCTGAAATTTAGGCTTCATTTTATTTTTTTGCTTAATAATATTAAATATTACAAGTCCTAAGGTGATTAGGATCTAGCTAGGGTGTTAATTTTAAAAGTAAAAGGGTTATATTGCCGAGGTACTTTCTAATAACTGTTATTACAGTGTTTTCTACCGAGACTTTGCTTGGAGCTAAGTATATTTAAGCTAGAAAGTTAATCTAAGTAATGCTAATGTTATAATAATAAAGGCTCGTTTATTTATTCTCTAAGTTAAAACTGGTAGTTATACAAAGTTAACGTTTATTTTAATCTACGAACTAATGTTATCATGTACCTAAATGTCTCTTCGATATTCGAACGATACGTAATCAGCCTATAATGTTCTCACTCCTGGAACACAGGCCTCCTGCGTCCCACGGTAGATGTGACATGTCTTCGGATTTTTGGTTCTAGGACTTGCCGGCTTCCTCACGATGTTTTCCTTTACCGTTTTGAGAGCAGTGGTGATGAAGTAATTTACTCACAGTATTGTGCTGAACCTACGACCTGCAACTCGTACCAACCAACATTGAACCAACAGATGACTTGCATCGTCTAAACACTGTTTAGATGGTGCAACTTGTATTGTTGCTCCAACTTTGGTATGCTACAGTCTAGTAAATTGCACCGTGTAAATCTGGCTTTATTTGTGAGTCTCGAAGTGTTCTTTACAGAATATCACTAACGCAGATCAGAAAAATTTTTGCTACTAATATTATAAACACGAAAGTTCGTGAGGATGGATGGATGTTTGTTACTCTTTCACACAAAAACTACTGAACGGATTTTGATGAAACTTTGCAGTAATCCATACTAATATTATAAATTCAAAAGTAACTCTGTCTGTCTCGCTGACTGTCTGTCTGTATGTTACCTTTTCACGCCTAAATCACTGAACGGATTTAGATGAAATTTGGCAGAGAGATAGATTGCATCCCGGGGAAGGACATAAGATAGTTTTTATCCCAGAAATCATCCTTTATGGGTGTGAAAAGGGGGGTGGAAGTTTGTGTGGGGAATCGATAACCGCTGAATCGATTTAGATGAAATTTGGTATGGAGATAGTTTGAGTTGTGTGGAAGGATATAGAACAGTTTTTATCCCCGAAATTATCCCTTAAGGGTGTAAAAAGGGGGGTGAAATTTGTAAAGGGAATCAATCAAAAAGGACTATAATACTTTTATCGCGGGTGAAACCGCGGGACACAGCTAGTATAGGTTATACATCAGAATAACACATATTATACTTTTTATCCCGATATTCACATGGGAACGACACTTATACGGGTGAAACCGTGAGGTGCTGCTAGTAATTTTTAAATCATCAAACCTCCTCAAAACAAGGTAAAATTCAGCAAAAAAGGACTACCTGTAGTAGTCCTTTTTTGCTGAAAAACTCCAAAAAATGATGCTCTATCATGCTCTTTACATCTCGTCGAAAGCTTCGCAAAAAGCACAATAATAAAACAGCAAAAAAATACACCGAAGAATGGCCGTCGCTGTATTCAGTGTTGCCTACTTTCTTAACGAGAGGGATGAGTGGTTTATCTCAATTTTGTTAAAATAAGTCCTTGGGGACTTACGAAATTGTTGTTAATAATTTTATGGATTTAAAAACAAAATTGCTTTTGGTTAGTCAAGTCATTCAACAATTATTTTACAGTAGTTAAAATAATAAGAATTCAGAATCATTTATAATTATATACCTAAATATAACCAGCGCTAAAAGAAACGAATTGAAAATGGAAGCCAAACAAAGAGCTCCTTTCTTTGCCATCATTTTTATGCCAAGGATCATGCCCTTTCACTCACACAGTATAATGAGCGAGTGAGAAGAAATTATTAACAGCGCCATTTTAAATTCATCTCTTTAATAGCGCGGGTTAGTCGACCGACGTTCGCACGGACGTAAAAATAACGCGGCGGGATTTTTCCGCGCATTGGATTTTCAACGCACTGTTTAGCGCCGAGAGTTGAAAATCCAACAGTATGGTTTTTAAGTCCGCTGGGATGCGCTCTGTTGGATTCTCAACCCTCGGCTCAACACCGAAAGTTAAAAATCCAGTGCGCGATTAAATCCTGCCACGATATTTTTACTTCCTTGCAAACGTTGACTTATATCATCATTTCAATCGGTTGATATTAGGTATTTGACATTGTTTTTTCAGCCTTGAAACAATCGTTACTCGTGGCCGAACCTTGTTTCATCAATAAATAATAAATTATAATATATTCAGAACATATCAAAACAATTGTCTACCCTAATGATGATAACAACTCACAACAAAGTTATAATAATAATAATGTTCAAGTTTTAATTGCTTGTATATATACTTGTAGATACTTATGTGTTTACAAGACAATAACTTTAACATCTCTTGAGAATTTAAACCAATTACACTGTTAAAGCATCATGTATAAGGCTTGTATTCCTTTGTGGGATGTGTAGAGAAACTTGATGAAGTCTCAATTTTATTATGAAACAACTAGGAAAATCAAATAATATGTAGGTATGTTTAACAATGGACCTACTTGTGCCTTTACCCAAAGTTCTCTTATTCATAAATTAATATAATAAAATAGTAAGGTAGTCAAAACTGTACCTACATAAAATATTTTTGAAAAAAAGTAATTGTCAAGAGGTGTGAATTGTTGTCCGTTTGTCTGTTTGTCTGGATGTATGTTCCGGATTGGCGCTTGCGTGAGGCACACAATACTGTTTTAAGTTGTATTTTTTTCTGTTTTTTTTTTGTTGTTTTTGTGTGTAGATTGTTTGCCTACGTAACCTGGGTCAAATTAACTTGTTTCCTTTTTTTTCTTTCAAAACGGCTGAACGGATTTTTATGAAATTTGGGTAACTTTTGATCACGGTAGTACGTTGCCGTGGGATATTTTCCAAAATCCACGCAGGCGAAGTCGCCGGCAAAAGCTAGTTCTTAATTAATTAAATAGTGACGATGATTAATTAGCCCCCAATGTACCCCCATCAAAACAAAAAAGCAACCCATTATTGATCTTTGTTAAAAATTCGTTCAAGAAAATTGGTATTACAATATTTCTAAGAGCGAACTTTTTAACGTTTCGCAAGTTTTCCGATTAAATTAGATGTTTATAAAAGAAAAGTTTCATAAAGCGTATTTTTATTGTACTTTAACGGTAGCAGTGTTTCGATGTATTTATTTAAAGTTCGCAAAGTCAATGATCGGAGAGTAATTTGATTAGGTATTTTATATTGTTTATGAATGTCGTAACATTGTATGAGATTTAGGCCCTTTGTACACGGTACGGTTACTTTCCGGTACGGCGCATAAACCGCGCGAAAAAACATGTCTGTCAACAAGCTTCCATACTGATCCATACAAAACTGACGAACCGAATAAACCGTAGTTTTTCACGACGAGAAAAACAAGTGTTTACAAAAGGCCTTAGTATTTATGATATGACGCAATAACAACGAGTTTCCGCTTTTCATAACAAGGCATTAAAGTAGGAAATTGTTAAAGCAATGTGTATGTAATAACTTCTTGGAAGTAGTACCTAATAAAAGTTCATAAAATTGTGAAGATATCACATTTTGTTAGTAAGTGTTTATAAGCACAAACTTATCTTTTTGAAGTGAAAACTTCTTTAAGTGCGTTGGGCATTTTTTGAGACGGCAAAAGACCATTGAATTCGCGCCACTGATACCGTAACCGACACTGCTTCAGATGTGTTCGGCTGTCCTCGGGATGTACTCGGTTTCAATGTATTTCCGATATGTCAGTGAGTGATGGCTAAGTATTCTGTTTGTGTTTTGTTTATATGACGATTCAAAAAATACACACGTTATTGTTGAAGTTTTCACTTCTGTCGGCACTCCCGGAGTGCCACTTTCTTTTTTGTCGAATGGGCTTTCTCTTGACCTCGATCATGGTTTAATGGAAAGCGATGGATGAAGTCTATGATGGAACGGGCGTGCCCAGAAGATGCCTGTTCACTCTTGCTTTGAAGGCAGACGGGTCAAATGTGGAGAGGTCCACACTTTGGCTGTGCGCATAATAAATGTGGAGGAAAAGCGCTGAGTACGACTCGTCAGAATATCAACCAAGTGCAGATACCCTAAAGTCCGGCACTAAAATGACGATGGTGGGGTCTCTTTTAAGGTCAAACTCGTAGATCAAAAGCTATTCCTCTTCCACTTCTTTTTCCTCTTCGCTTCCTCTACAAGAAATATGGGCTACTCGCATAAATATACAACACCCAAGTTTGCTTTACCTAAACCAAGCTTAGCCAAGCGTTCCGTATTTCGTACCCCTTTGGCTTACAAACATGGTCGCCTCTCTTTACGCAAAGACAATAGATGTTCGTCAAAGCATTTACTGTGGTATAATAAACATAGGAATAATGTACTTACAACTACATAAATCTATATCTATATATTAATAAAAAAGCTGAAGAGTTTGTTTGTTTGAACGCGCTAATCTCCGGAACTGACAGTCGGATTAAAAAAAATATTTTTATAGCCAAATTCTTAAAACTACAAAACACCACAATTAGGTATAATAATCTCCACACGATTAGAAGAATTTCTTGTTTTAACGTAAAAATGATGTTATGGCATTCGGCAATACTGTAGTTTTACATTGATGAAGAATTTTTGGAATCTGAAGGCTAATTCTCGTAATTTAAAACGTTCAAAATCTAGTCGCAGTCTCATCTCGGCGACAAACAAACGTCAAAAACTTGTCAAAATTAAATTAGAGGTATTTTTGACAGCTTGAGACTGTGATCAAAAGGCTAATTCTCGTAATTTCAAATGTTCAAAATCTAGTCTCAATCTCATCTCGGCGACAAACAAATGTCAAAAACATGACAAAAATGTACGGAAATTACAGTTATTTAAAAAAAAATTGAGAACGAGATCAGACTGTGAACGTTCTTAAAATTACGAGAATTGCCCCTTAGATATGTAGTTCCGAAGATTACCCACTACATACAAACTATAAAATTTTACCTCTTTATAATATTTATTAATGAATAAATAACTAACTATATACACTAGATACTAAAATAAAAGACTAACTTACAATACAAATAAAAAAAATAAAACAAAGGACACTTAGGCGTCGAAGTATTCGTCCGCATCGCTGTCATCCGGAAACGTGCCCAGAAGACCGGCAGCATTGCCCCGTTGAATGGCAATGATGCTTGCTTGCTCCAATGCTTTATAATAAGAGTATAGACGATCCCAGTAAATGTATATATTTATCCATTTCTCAGTACTTCAGACTCCATAAAAGTAAACATTAATTCACTCTAAGCAACAACTAAGTACTGAACGATAACACACTCCAAACTCTCCTATTTGTTATACAGAGTAAACACCGCCACTAAACTTTGATTATCTCCAAACAACCTTTAGACAAATTGGATTAGATAAGCAAATTTGCATATTCAGGCAAATGGTTTAGGAAACCGAGAGCTGACGATAATAGAGACTTCGGAAGACTTCGGGAAAAATGATGGTCCTACTAAAATATTTTTGGTGAAAATAAATTACTTTTGGAAATTTTGCTCGGGGCTTGGAAGTCTGGCTTGGTAACTGATATTATTAAAGACAATTTATATGAAATGATGTTGTAGGGTGAGTGAATTTTGAAGACTCATATGGGTCTTGGGTAGATTCAAAATGGCTACCCACAGTTTTTGCCACGCCCTGCCATATGGATGCCATGAAAAAAAAATCAGCTGGTCCCTACATTTATGTTCGTAGGTATAACTCGTCAAAATGTAGGGAACAGCTGATTTTTTTTTTGCGATTTCAGTTTTGGTCCCATGGTTAAAGTTGTTCATAATGATGAGTACAATGACCTCTTAAGTAGTTGGTAGTTAGTGTTTTTCCAATAACCCTCTATAGTAAGAAACAGACTATTTTTAACCGACTTTAAAAAGGGGGAGGTTCTCAATTTGGATGTACCTATATTTATATATATTTTTTCAATAAATGTTCGGACATAACTCCGTTATACATATATAGACGGATTTGCAAAATTCTTATTTTATTAGATAAAGTATGGTCAGGGGTGGTCCCATATAAATTTTATTAACTTTGCTTCGGTAGTTTTTGAGTTAGCTTCAATAATACGATTTTTTTCCACTTACTTTATATTGATGATGTTTTAATAACTTCCTGTCACTGATATTTGCATAGCAAGTAGTGTTATATACCTATGGATTTGTGTGGGGCAGGTACAACTAAAAAGTGAAAAATAAAAACTTTTGTGCAAAAAAAAACAACCGACTTCCAAAAAAAAACACTATGAAGTGAAAAATAACTTTAGTTTCGGAAGTTTGTGTCAAGAAACAAAAATGCGAGACCCACGACACCGACGTCATCTGCCTTTAGCCTTTTCCCAACTAAGTTAGGGTCAGCTTCCAGTCAAATAAAAAAAGTGAAGTCAAGTAAATTGGGCGCAGCTGAATACCATTATTTTTCATGGAGCGACTGTCTATCTGACCTCCACAACCCAGTCACTGGGTAATACGATACCCTTTAGTAAGACTAGTTAAACTGTCAGACTTTCGGGCTTCTTACTACCCGCAACGACAGTTAAAGATCTATAAATGACAGCCAGGGTCTCGGGAAGTAATTGATGGTCACTCATCCATGGTATCCACGAACCGACCGCGGCAAGCACAGCTTCGATATTGATCGAAGCTATATGCTTGCCGTGGTTGCTTAATAAAAACTGCCGCACAGATCACCGTGCGGTAGTTTTTATTAAGCAACAAGCCAAATACAACGGAAAGTCAAAACAATAAAAACTTTTTAACAAAAAATTAAACCTCCGAAAAAACTGAAAAGCAAAAAATAATAAACTTTTTTTATTTAACCTTAATAAATAAGTTCTTAAACTAATGCAAGTATACCTAAGTAATTTAGAGTCGGCGCCAAACAAGCAAATTAATTCGTTGCGAGTGGTCGTGCGGAGAGCGCATTTTTTGTTTGAAATGTTAATGTTTATTATCGCTATAGATTTCACGTTGCTTATTTCTTTTAAAATTTAAGGTAATTTAGTAATCTTTGTTCATTGATTGTTTGGCGCCGACTCAAAATTACTTAGGTATACTTGCATTAGTTTAAGAACTTATTTATTAAGGTTAAATAAAAAAAGTTTATTATTTTTTGCTTTTCAGTTTTTTCGGAGGTTTAATTTTTTGTTAAAAAGTTTTTATTTTATAATTTTTTGAGGCTATAATTTACTAATTACTACACTACATGCTTAATGTTTGATTACTTTTAAAATACCTACCTTACTTTAGACATTAACTGTTATATAATCCTACTTTAACTATTATTTTTGTGTAATATAATACTAAATAATATAATGTAATACTTAAAAAAAACAGGCTTTATATACCAACATAGATAGGCCTTTTATTTTAATTGTAATACACAGCTCAGCATTAAAATCTGTGAATGAACAATAAGTCACCCCTATTTTCCCACCCTTAGGGTAAGTTTTTTTTTCCAAATTTACATGGGACCAACTTTGAAGTATGTCCTATCCAACAAAAGAAGAACTATCAAAATCGGACTACTCTGTAAAAAGTTAAGCGTGGTCATACATTACAATCAGTGAGTGAACAATCAATCATCCCCTGTTTTCTAACCCTTAGGGTTGGAATTTTTTTTCCAAATTGATATGGGACCAACTTCAGGGTATACCCTTTCTAATAAAAAAAGAATTATCAAAATCGGACTGCTCTGTAAAAAGTTATGCGTGATCATACATAAAAAAAAAAAAAAAAAAAAAAAAATATACGCGTCGAATTGAGAACCTCCTCCGTTTTTTTTCGTCGGTTAAAAATAAAATATGTACACACTGCATTTACAGCCGAAAACCTTTCCACGATTAGAGTAACGGGCCCGAATGTCTGTCTGATAACGTATCGTCGCAAATTCGCCCACAAAATTCCCAGTTTTGAGCATCAAAACATTCAACATCCGCTCGGTAATGGATTCCGTGTTGTACCTATCTTTTCCTTGCACCATTCTGGGATTGAGGGTAGAAGGGTATTCCAGTTTCATATTTTTCGGTTTTAAGTTACCAATGAGAGACTTGCTAGGTGTGCCTTTTTAGAAGGATTTAAATCCTACTAATATATTATAAATGTTAAAGTTTGAATGTTTGGATGTTTGTTATTCTATCAGGCTAAAACAGTCAAACGGATTTAGACACACAGATAATTTATAACCTGGACTAATACAAAGTATAATTTTTATCCCGGTAAACGAACATTCATATTGGTGAAGCCGCAGGAGATAGCTAGTAGGTATTATCGTAGGTATTTCGAAAATAAAAACGTAAGTATGTTAAAAATTTAGGTAGGTACCTATTAAACTAGTTTATTTGGTAATATACTTATTGTTTTTAAGTAACGTTTTATGTGAATGTCATTATAAATAGCACAAAGGAAAGGTCAAAATCATGTATTCAAAAATAACCTTTATATAGATCGCGTTTTGTCAATTATAGCTTCCTTCCATTATTGTTATTTATAGCGGTCATTAGGCGGTAATATGTTAAATACAAAACTGTTGAAATACATACACTCTTTATAATATTTTTGTTACAAAAAAGAACGGAAATGATCTAAGAAAACATGTCGTCTGAACCACTAAAAGCGCTAAGCTGCAATACACGAAAGTACGTGCCAACCCGGGTGAATATTCTGATGAAATAAACATTACTCGAACGCACAAAATATTCAATTTCAATAACGTCTTCCTATGATTGCTATTTATAGCAGTCAATAGACGAGATTACGTTGAATACAAGTCATTCAGTTGTTTTACATAACGGAGCTATTTTGTAAAACAGCGGATTAGACAATCCATCTCCGACTTAAACATACATACTGTAAGTATAATATTTTCTATCCAAATGTGTTTTTAACGATCCCAATACCATTTTACTTATTTAGATCAAGAAACGATCTACGAAAACATGTCATCCTGTATCACTAAAAGCTCAAATGAAAATACACGAAACGTGCCAACCCGCATCCATATTCTGATGGAATAAACATTATCGAACGCACACAATATTCACTCATATATTTCTCACTGTCAGACGAGGTCGGACAGGAGTGGAAATTCAATTTATTTTCGGTTTACACCGCGATTTCCCATGCGGATTTGATTTTGTTTTAGAAGCACCAAATCGAATTGAAAATAAACGTATGGGCAACTTTTTTTTGAGACCAGAAGTTTTTTAATTTGTAACTTTGTCGTCCTTTGTGGTTAGGATTATGATGTAACAGATGAATCTGAAATACTGGAAACTTTTGTACCACAAAAATTCATTTTTTTTTTCCATGGTATATTTTTATTAATCAAGATAATGTTTATAATAAGCTGTATATAACAGATTTAAAATAATATTAATAATATGTACATGAATATGAAAAAAGAAGGAAAAGAATCATAGGGCAACAAAAAATTCGTCCGCGTCGCTGTCAACAGACACAGCGCCCAAAAGGCTGGCAGCATTGCCACGTTGTATGGCGATGTTGATTCTTTGGCCAAAAAAATAGGCCAACCTACTGGTCACGTGAAGAGTCGACCAGCCAATTGGCGATATCTCGAAAAACCAAGTGGACACTCGGACCCTAGGCCCCCATACTTCAACCCCAAACGGCTATTTAATTTAATTTTCTTTGAGACATATTTAATCAAAACCTGGTTAGAATTTGTACACCCTTGAGCTCAATTTATCCACTTCGGCGATATAAGATTCTTATGTGATAGAGTGCAACTGATATTAAAAATTCTTTCGGAAATTGAATTTACGTCAGATTCGAACGTTTTCTATAAAGTTTATCGCTGTGCTCTGCAACTATTTGCATATTGATCGGATGGATCTCAAAATATATTGGCATCATAGAATTATTATGTAACATTATTACATAGGTATCGAGCTTTTAATAATCTAGTTTACGAGTATGTTTAACGAGAAAACTCTTCGACTTAATATTAGCAATATTTACATGTAACGAGTATGATAATATTTACATAATATATAAGCTAAAAATCTTAACCCCCTACTAATAAACGTATTATATCAGATGAATAGTTACACACCGATTTCTCTCTTTCAGTCGTCAGTAATTTGACTTTCGAAAGAAGAAGACAAAGCGTTGTGTTACTATACAGGTGCTATGCAACGTTTATTAGTAAGGAGGTTAAATGTTGCTGAAACTTTTAAATATAATCTTAAACTCCTTCATTTCTTATCAACAACTTGATCATGCGGTAATCAAGACTTTTGAAATTGTGGATCACATAATCAACTTCCAATAATTGTTCCACTGCTGAGACTGAGGTCTTTTCTATGGGTGTCTGAGAAAGAGGACATTCATCATTGGTCCCAGATAACTAATTAATGTCAGTATTAAAAAAGCTTTCTAAATATTACTTACATAATATTCTCTAAATTATTATTCTGTCCTTTTACAGTACACCTGTCTTCACGAGAACCTGTTCCACTATCTTTGTGAGGAGAACAGCGGAGCAGTCACGTTACCCGCTGCGAGAGGCGACGATGCTTGGAAGGTGTACTTCAATGATATACCCGAAGAGATCGTCGATGAGTTCGCCATGAGATACGGGATCGAAGCCATCTATCAGGCTATGACGTAAGTACCATCTATAAAGGCCACATGTTAATGGATGCGAGAAGCACAGGACGGGTCGATGTGGCGACAATTGGAGAGGCATATGTACAGTTTAAGATTACACAATTTCTCAGTAGCAGCCCGGGGTCTGGATTTGTGTCCAGTTTATGGCAGTAGGCTCGCCCTTTATTATATGGGATTTAAACATATAGATAGCGCCATCCACGAAGACTCACCCCACTCTTTTTCCTAATCGCTTACGGTACAAGTGTGCAACATTCCGCTAGTGTTTCAGTTTTATCCATGCACAGTAATTACTTATTAGTGGGTAATTAGTGTGTATGAAAAAACTAAAACACTAGCGGAATTAACTAGCGATAACCACTAGCGATTAATAAGAAGATTGGGGTGCGTCTTCGTGGATGGCGCTATCTATAACTGGCGAAATGTGGGTGTATTATAAGTACACCTTTGCCCAAACCTTCAGGGATTTCTGGCGTGATGTTATGTTATTATATTTTAAGGTTATGTATTTTCGGCAATTTTTACACATAGCATATAATCAGCCTATAATTTTCCCACTGCCGAGACACGGGCCTCCTCTCAGTGAGAGGGAGTGGGCCGTAATCCACCACGCGGGCCCAGTGCGGGTGGACAGATGTCACATAAATCTTCGAATTTTTGGTTCTAGGACATGCCGGTTTCCTCACGATGTTTTTCTTCACCGTTTTGATTAAAGCTCAATAAAACAAGATTAAAGAAGTATTAATCTTGTGAAACTATCGAGCTTTGGTTGGACGTAATCAGTGATTTGTGTTAGAATGAATATAGGTACGATGAGAAAGTTGAAAAAGGCGGGCTTGCAGCGACAATTTTTTTTTTTTAAGTCGGAATTTGTTTTCAATAATATCAAAATGAGACGTAACCTAATTTTAAACTAGGCTGCGTTCACTAAACGTGTTGTTGGTTTATTTTAGACCGTTAAAACTATAACTTCACTGATATTGTGGTATATTTTCTCTACTTCAGGCACTTCCACTGTCTCTCTACGAAGTACCTATGCGCCGGAGTTCCAGCCGTCATGTCCACGTTGCTGGCCAACATCAATGCTTACTACGCACACACCACCGCCTCATCAGCAGTCTCGGCCTCTGACCGATTTGCAGCTTCTAACTTTGGAGTAAGTATAATTTTCATTCTTATATCTTTGTTGTTTTTAATATTTATGTTAACGACTTACCCACTAAATACCTACATAATTATAAGTAAAGCATTAACCTCTATTACTGCCACCTATTTATGTATTTGTTAACATACATAGTTATAATAGTTTTTTTTTTTAATAATTGTTCCTCCCAACCAATGCATCTGCCATCTAATCTCTTCGCCACCCTTGATTGACTGGTAGAGATTCGAATGCCTAAGGCAATAAGTCCGCCTTTGTATCGTTTTAGTGCGAAAAGTTTAAATAAATAAATAACCCACAATCTTCGTCGTAATTATAGATCTCGTTTGTATCTATATTAAATGAAAGCCACTATTAATAAATGTTTATAAATACATTATACGAATGAAAAACATAAAATGTATAAACCATGTGGAAACAAAAATTCCACAAAAAATGTAAATACTGGCAATGTTAGTGCATGGGAGTGTATTGAAACTGTCAAATAAATATTTTCATTGAATTTTTTTTCAAACAAACTAAATAGTAGTAATTTGCTGACTATAGGTTATGCCAATCAACCAACTGGCTATAGACACTAATTTATTGTATATATTTGATAAAAATTTTATATGCAGAGTAGAAACGTTATTAGACACGCAAAGTTTAATGCTCCGTGCTCCGTCCCGGCGCGGGCCGATATCGGCCCATTACAATAGAAATTCAATAATGTCTCATTAGCGGTGATGAAGCGATTAAATTACAGTAGTATCGTCGTCTCCACGTTGTTGTATACTATACTATTTCCGAATAGGTTCCCTTGAAATTATCTAGCGGTTAATTTAATAAAAATCCTGTTAATTCTATGAAAAACAAAAGAAAGAAAAGAAATTCAACGGTTCATGAAACACAAAATAAAATGTATGTATCTTTTTCCACAGAAAGAGAAATTCGTCAAACTGCTGGATCAGTTACACAACTCGCTGAGGATCGATCTGTCGATGTACCGGAACAACTTCCCAGCATCCAGTGCAGAGAAGCTCATGGACCTTAAGTCTACTGTTGACCTGCTTACCAGTATTACGTTCTTTAGGATGAAGGTATACTATTAACTTTGGAATATTTTCTCGATTTTCACCAATATCATCATTTTTATTAGGCCACGTATTCTTGTTCTAAAATATTCATCAATGATTAATTAAAAAATATGTTTGAATACTGTACTTATCCACAATTTAATTGCACACACACACAAACAATCACAAACACGCAAGTTTCAAGTGTGTGTGTCATCAAGTTTTTCACAATTTATTTTGAATTTGGGTAAATATACATACCTATATAACAGTTTATACATATTTTGGCAATAATCAGGGATATTTTTTTTGCTTTTCCTACCGTTTACCATTGATTAATCATTTTGTATTACCTATTATTTATGAGAAGCACAAAATATTCTTTTCATAATTTGTACCTTAATACTATTTACCGATAGCTGCTTTGTCAACCTTGACTTTCATATGTAAAGTAGGTAAGCGCTAAGCGTTCGTTCAATTTAAATCTGGTAAACCTGTCAATGTGAATCTCAATTATAAATGGCGACATTTTAAGTTGATATCAAACACAAAAATAATTATTGTCTATCTAAGTAGATAGACAATTTTTACTCTCCAAATAGACAGAATCAAAATTAACAACATAAGAGATACTAATAAACATAATAATATTCCACTGATAAAATATCTGATGTT
Organism: Amphipoea oculea; assembly: GCA_945859645.1. Classification (NCBI taxonomy): domain Eukaryota; kingdom Metazoa; phylum Arthropoda; class Insecta; order Lepidoptera; family Noctuidae; genus Amphipoea; species Amphipoea oculea. Next base: position 14,554,565 of record OX243876.1, read on the forward strand.
CAAATACGTTTTGTTTGTCAAGGTTCAAGAGCTAAGCAGTCCGCCCCGCGCCAGCACCGTGGTCAAAGACTGCGTGAAGGCATGCCTTAGATCAACATATCAGTTTCTATTCGAGAATTGTTACGAGCTGTACAACAGAGAGTTCCAGGTAATATTAATTCACATTTTGTTCATCATCATCATAAAAGTGAAAAGGCATTCACTCCTGGACGTGGGACTCCAGGCGTCACCACAGCGACCGATCTTGCGCTGGCTACACGCAGAGCAGAGAAGTAAAGAAAGTTCGCGGCAAGAACTTTAACAAAGAGCGTCTGTTCGCCTTGTGGCATACCCACGCTACAGTAGAAGGACATATAATAATCAGCCTATAATGTTCCCACTGCTGGGACACAGGCCTCCTCTCGGTGAGAGGGAGTGGGCCGTTACCCACCACGTTGGCCCAGTGCGGGTTGGTAGATGTCACATGTCTTCGAATTTTTGGTTCTAGGACATGCCGGTTTCCTCACGATGTTTTCCTTCACCATTTTGAGAGCAGTAGTGATTAAATAAATAATTTACATAAAGTAAAGCGCTTGTCTGGGTTCGAACCTACGACTTACAACTCGTCGTGGCTGTTACCTGTAACGGCCACCCCTGCTCTCTCAGTAGAAGGAAGCCAGCTACGAACAGATTTTAATCAAGAGAGAGGACGCTTCTTTTTAAAACGCTTATTTACGAATAGCCAAACTAGATATTACCTCCTCGCAGTACGGACTAAAAATGACAGGTTCTGCATGAAATATCCTCAAATAAAAATTCTATATTTCAGGTGGATCCAAATGAAGCCAAGCGGGATCCATCAGACCATGGGCCACAGTTGGATTCAGTGGACTTCTGGCACAAGCTGATCGCTCTTATCGTATCTGTGATAGAAGAGGACAGGAACAGCTATGCTCCTGTCCTCAACCAGTTTCCTCAGGAGTTGAACATTGGACAGGTATGAATTTGACTATAATTATATTTGTTTATGTAATTACTCATCCGCCTTCATGACCATTTCTTCACTTTTCTTTTAAGTGGGTTAGTTATTCATTTATAGGTTTCTACTGCTGTAATGTTATTTTCTACAAATATTCCAAGAAAGTAGGATCATTGACCAGAGACTCATTAAGCTTCACGAATTCTAGTTGTTACTTTAGATCCTAATTTACAAAAGTTGCAATCTTATTAGAGAGGCAAGTGAGTTAGAGTGAGTGAGTGATTTGACTCAAATAAAACCATGAATAGAAAATTACATTAATAATAAAAAAAATGTCTTGTTTAGTTTTAATTTGATCAAAGCAATTGAGACAAGTTTACAACTCAATGTAATGTTATTTGCAGTTATCGGCGGCGACAATGTGGTCGCTATTCGCAGTCGACATGAAGTATGCCTTGGAGGAGCACGAACAGCATCGCCTCTGCAAGTCTTCAGCTTACATGAACCTACACTTCAAAGTAAAGCCTATATTTAATTTATTTTATGATGAATAGTAGTCGAGGTCTTTACGAAGTGCTTGTATGTAGAAGTACTACCCCATACCTCTCTAATTCTGCTAACAAGCAGAAATGCCGTTGTAGAATCCTGTCGATTCCGTATTTATGTTGAACATATCACTTCACTGGCTCGCTACCACACCAAGCGCCATCGTATATAGCCTGCTTCACTTTGTCTGTTTCCCGCCATTCCTCGTAACTGACAGATGACATAAGTAACAGCAGCAGCTACCCCGCTTGTGTGAATGAGACAGGTTTTACATATCTATTTAATAGATACACTACAGCCGTGTTCCACATTGAAGCCATGTAGGGTGTCGGTGCAATTACAAGTACAATCACCAAAAGAGATTAGTAACCAGGACCATCGGATATAGTTGAAGTTTAGTAAGAAACCAATGGATGTTTTCGAATAAAATTTAATTTGATAAATGGACTGTTTGTTTTCTATTAATTAAATTAAATTTTGTTCGAAAATATACATCAGTTTCTTACTAAACTTCAACTATATCCGACGACCCTGCTTACTTATCTCCTTTGGTGACCGTACATGAAACAGTTTTATTAGTGAGAGTGCGACCCGACGATGATGCCTCGTGAAAATTTCCATTGCCGTAACAACCTAAAAGTTATCCATAAGAAAACAAAAGATAATTGTAACGTCAGTCTTAAGAACAATATTCATGATGATGATTTACGTGTTACTAATACCTTGCTAACTTCTAACCACTAGCAACTTTCTACAGGTGAAATGGCTCCACACAAACTACGTGAAAGATGTGCCACCGTACTGCGGGGCTGTTCCGGAGTACCCAGCCTGGTTCGAACCCTTCGTGATGCAGTGGCTCAACGAGAATGATGATGTGTCGCTAGAATATCTAAATGGAGCGTTCAACAGGGATAAGAAAGATGGAGTGAGTAGGATTAATTAATTTGATAATAATAAGATCAAATCGAATAGATTTAAACAAGCACTGCTATCAAATAATGAAAGTTTGACCCATTAACAGTAATGATCATGAAAGCATAAAACACACGATTTTATTTTAAAAAAAAAACAATCTTAAATCAATACCAGAAAACAAAATAGTATAAGAATCAGAAATCGTTTATTTGTGTTCAATGACAGTAAAACCATAACCAAGATAATTTAATAAGCATAATCAGTAAAAAATTGTTCTAACAAATTAATTCCGGTAACGCATGACAAAAGTTAAATGTACCACTTGCAATTTACCTATTCCCTACCTACTACAAAATATCCTCAAACTACGTGAAAATGTTACTCATCGTCCAATCACTCCATAATTTCCAGTTCCAAAAGTCGAGCGAGCACGCCCTCTTCAGTAACTCAGTGGTGGACGTGTTCACCCAACTAACGCAATGCTTCGACGTGGTCTCCAAACTGGAGTGTCCTGACCCTGAGATCTGGAAGAGGTATATGAAGAGGTTTGCGAAGACCATCGTGAAAGTCCTCATAGCTTACGCTGACATCGTGAAGAAGGAATTCCCTGAACATTTGAAAGAGGAACGAGTGGTATGTTAAATAATCTATACATTTATTTACTTAATGAATTGAAAACATTATATTTGACTGATAAAAAAGATTATGATTTGGAAAAAGTATTGTAATTAATCTTTTGAAGGTAACTCAAACAAAAAATGACGTTGTTCTGAAAAAAAAAACATAACGTCATAACTACCTTTTTAAAGTAACTTACAATAGTGACTGTCTATAGAAAAAAAAACTAGTCCTTAAGACTTACGTCTTAGTAAGACGTAAGTCTTAAGGACTAGTTTTTTTTACATCATTGTACATCATGGTGGTGCAATCATGGTCGCGCTGTCAAAAATGTATGGTTGGTTGAGGAACCAAGCGGTCACCAGATGAGGTACCCTCTATAGAAATGTATACATTTTGTTGATAGCGCGACTGGTTGCTCCGCCATTAGTGTCCTCCCTAACACTTCGTGGAAAGTGTTAATAAATGGTCTTATCAAATAATACAGATAGTACAAACCTGTTCAACCCTAACCTCTTCTACTCCAGGCGTGTATATTAATGAACAACATTCAACAACTGCGGGTCCAGTTGGAGAAGATGTTCGAGTCGATGGGAGGCACCAAGCTAGAGCGTGATGCTGCTGATATTCTGAAAGATCTACAGAACAGGCTAAACGGGACGTTGGATGATCTGGCATCCATGTTTGCTATTAGGTAAGATTTTTTCTGGTCTGATCCCCTAAACCCCCTCCACTCCCCCCCCCCCATCTCCTCGATCCCTTGCTAGTCCTTCTTCTGTTTTAATCTCTGGCTTATCCACTCTATGCTAGGTTACTCTTTTTGACAGGCAAGTAAAGTCAAGAGAAAATAAACGTTTCATGTTTTACAAAATTAAATGACGAATAGGTGGTAGTGCTTCATTTGTTTTAATGTTAAATCTGTTTTTAGGATGACGGCTAAAGTGAGTTGTGTTTCATCCAAGTATTATTTCTCCAGCGCCACTTTCATTATACAGGGTGAAATTGAACACATGCGACAAATCGAAATGGGAGATTATACTCATCATTATGAACAACTTTTACTATGGGACCAAACCTGAAATCGCAAAAAAAAATCAGCTGTTCCCTACATTTTGGCAAGTTATGCGAACATAAATGTAGGGAACAGCTGATTTTTTTTTCGTGATTTCAGGTTTGGTCCCATAGTAAAAGTTGTTCATAATGACGAGTACAATCTCCCATTTCGATTTGTCGCATGTGTTCAATTTCACCCTGTATTATTGTATAACTTAATTTAAAATATCACATTAATTTTGATATTAGGTATTATAACATGATATGGCTATAAAAGGGATGACTACTGAGATGACGACTAATAAAGGAATATTAAAGAAATAACATGGCACACCGACTCCAAATAAATTGGGATAAGGACTGGCGAATGACGATTGATGACGATGAATGGTTAATATAGATAGGTTACTTAAAAATATTTTAATTAATAACCATAACCTTTCTCTTATCAGTTTGGAGACACGAATCACGGCAAGTGTGAAAGAATTGGGAGAGTTATTACAAAAAGTGGGCGGTGGCGGCGCGCCCGGGCAGCAGCAGCCCCCCGTGCACCACGAGGCGGACGAGGTGCTGCGGCCGCTCATGGATATATTGGTGAGGACAACGTACAAACATAATTGACTTGGTGTAGAAAACAAAACATAAATACTAGGGGGCCTAAAATACATCCCTGTGGTACCCTAGTAGTAATTCATGAAGTCTCAATGGTAGCTATTGATTTCCTATAACATTTTTGCAAAATTTTAAAAGAGACTTCTTTGTTTATTAAACGTGTACACATTAGAAGTATCTACGGTGATTATTAGCTAAATTCATAGTGTGACAAGATGTTTTTTTAATTGGTGTTGTCTCAATAAATTTGCTATTCATAATTTTTTGTGTGCAGGATGGCTCTCTCACAATGTACGCAGAATCCTGTGAAAAGACTGTACTTAAACGACTACTAAAGGAATTGTGGAAGATTGTGATGAAGATATTAGAAAAGACTGTTGTGCTTCCGCCTATGACTGATAAAACGGTAAGACTTCTTTACTACAATACAATAATTATTATAACTTATATTGTGAAACAGAACTGAAGATGCATAGATAGAATATGCGAGGAAAGTATACACTAAGCGTAAAACACAATTTTATGAGGCTATCAAAAAAGGCGTGAATGCTGCTTTAACAGTGATTCAAACTGACTGTTATGATAAACCTAATAATAATAATATAATCCACGTAATAGAAATGAAAGTACAATTTTGCAGAGCTCATTTGTTTCTCAAAGCAGTCTCGTAGTTTAACTTTTGAAAATACTTAAGTTTTTCTTTCTTTATTTAGATGATGTTGAAGAACTTGACGAACAACGCCAAGAACTTGGCAGCGAACGCAAAGATCGAGGATATGACGCAGCTTTTCAAGAGCACAGTGGGCAAGCAGGATGTCAAGCATGCGCTCTCCGGCGTCATGGATATTTCGAAAGAGGTGAGTTACAAGATGATACTAACTTCATCATCATCTTCATCTTGATAATAACAGCTATTTTACCCTGACTTCTCATACAAGACTTTAACTTAAAGAAGTTTTTTCGTCGTACAATTCACCTTGAGTGGCAAGTCGCATGAGACCGTTTTAGAATTCGATCTTTAGTCTACTGACTACAAAACATGAAAGAAGGGATGATTAATATCACTTCACTTCATGGTTAGTGAATCGTTTCACAACACCAGAAAAAACTGAAGCTGCGATCAACGTGGCTACCTACTGAGCAAAAGTAATCTAAACTAGACGAACGTTGTATCATCAATTCGAAAAGATAATTCCGTTTATAAAATTCATTAGAATTTAAGTATTAACTAGACCTACGGGAAAAGTGGTTTCCCGTTCCAGAAAATCGAGCAAACCAGGTTTTATTTTTTTTTAATATTGGCGTGCGACAATCGTCCCAACTCTAATACCAATTTCTTTGAACCACAGCATCTGTCAGCCGAGAAGAGTTTGACACCGAAGCAGTGTGGAGTCCTAGACGCGGCTTTGGACACCATCAAGCTGTACTTCCACGCAGGAGGCAACGGGCTCAAGAAGGCCTTCCTAGAGAAGAGCCCAGAACTGCAGTCCTTGAGATATGCTCTAAGTCTGTACACTCAGACTACTGACACGCTCATCAGGACGTTTGTTAGCTGTCAACAGAACCAAGGTAACTAATTGACTTAATTCTTATTACTTATTCGTAGACTTAAATTGAAGCACACTTGTTGACGGTTTTCAATTATTTTGATTGGTTTTCAAAATAATTGAAAACGGTCTCTTGAACATTTTGACTTTCATGCGTCTTAAAAATATTCCTAAGACCTGTAGTCCTAGGTTCCTGTTGAAATTAGTTCAAGTTTCCGAAAAATACGTATAAGGACCGTCTCGTTTAGATTTTACTACACTATGTAATATATAACATAGTCGTACTCAAAATGTGCGCTTACAATAGAATAGAATACTCTTTATTATGTACTCTTTGTTATGTGCTTAGACATGGAGTTTTGGAACCCAACTAGTTATACAATACAAAACATGCCTTTGTGGACTATAAATGTAAAATCAAGGAAGCTCCGCTTTTAAATCTGTGAAGTAGAATCAATGTTTGAAAATCTTGGGCAATTGGTACCCTTAGCTTTGCATACGATGATACGTTAGACTAATACCAACTTGATATCTAGACCAGCAAGCAGCAGCACGACACCCACTTCGGATACATCTTGGAGAAATTAGATATTTTGTGTATGTTCTCTATAATTGTGATATAATAACTTAATTATTTATGTAACTCTTTCAGATGCTGCAGTCGTGGAAGAAGGCAGCGTGGGTGAGGTGTCCTTACAAGTGGATCTGTTCACGCATCCCAATACAGGCGAACACAAAATCACCGTGAAAGGTAAAAAGTTACTTTTGAAATGGACTGAACGAGTCAGTCCAAGCCATATATAAGGTCCCATTAAAATAGATGGACAAACTTTTATAAATCATTCAGACCACCAAAATAAGGACGATGGTAAAAAATATATAAGAAAAACGCATTAGATACTTACAAGAAAAATAAATCAGCTAACGAAAACACACTAATGTGCCGGAAATTTATTATTTTAGGTCAAAATAAAGTCACTTTAATCAGTGTTTTTTTTGCTTGGATATCTTTGGTTAGACGTACTGAGTGCTGTGTTAAAATGTGTCCATCTATTTTAATGGGACCTTGTATATATATTTTTTTAAGCAATTCAGTGTAGCCGTGATCATCAATTTATCAGTGATTCCTTACGGTTGAAGTATCTCGGACTGTCGATGTTAACTGGCAAAGTCACGTAACGGTTGCCAAACCACATTTTTAACTAAAACCTTTAAAAAACCTTACAGTGGTAGCAGCGAACGACCTGAAGTGGGTGATAGCAAGCGGCATGTTCCGTCCGTTCATCGAGGTCAACCTCATCGGGCCTCACCTCGCGGAGAAGAAGAGGAAGTTCGCCACCAAGTCCAAGAGCAACAACTGGAGCCCCAAATTCAATGAGACTTTCCACTTGTGAGTACATTTTTAGATCCTTTATTTACTTTACAAACCCCAATTTGTAGGTTGGTACTGTTTACTCATATTTTTAAATATATTATCTTTTTAAACCATTTGTCAAGCAAACTACTACTACTACCGGCAGCTAAGGAGAAAAAAGCTAAGAATTTTTCGGTCAAAAATTTCAAATAAGTACATTTTGAACCAAATAACAACACTGTCCCCCAATCCTGATAAAATATTGAAACATCACAATAATCGATAAAGGGACTGCATATATAAAAAAATACTGCAATGCTTGTCTTAAAATGTCATGACCATACATTTTCACAAACATCATTCCGGGAGGACCTCTTTATCTTTTTAAACAGACAGTAGAGAATATTGCAGTATTTTCTAATATCTACTCGTTGTTTCCAGCATGGTGAGCAACTCGGAGCAGCTGGATCTGTTCGAGCTGCACGTGTGTGTGCGCGACTACTGCTTCGCGCGAGAGGACAGACTTGTCGGCGTCGCTATAATGCGCATGACCGAAATTGTTGAACAGGTACACATCTATTCGATTACAATTCTTCTACAAAGGCTGAAACCCTCCAGTCTATAGGTCCTCTGATGACAAATAAGGTTTAAAAGCTATTCATTTTTAAGTACGCAGGTGATCAGAGTTTCATAAAAAGGTTTTAGTCGAAGGCAGTATTTTTTATTCTAATTTTGTTGACACAATATAAACTGACCATTTATAAACAAATAAAAATTGCAGGGTGCCATTGCGTGCTGGTTGCCTTTAGGCACCCGAATCAAGATGGACGAGACAGGCTGGACGATACTAAGAATACTGTCCCAGAGGCACAACGATGAAGTGGCCCGGGAGTTCGTCAAGCTCAAGTCAGAGATGAGGACCGAGACGCCCGCCGGGGCACAGGGCCCAGCGTGAAACATTTAAACAAACCCCACGTGCCACAGCATTCTACACAAACTACCAACTCCAAGACTGCGACTGGACTGACAGATCCGGTTGTGATGTCCCTTAGTATTTCAAATCAGTTTTATGTGCGCAAGCGAGACAGAACCATGTTCTGCACGATGCGTGCGAAAGAGACGAAGCCACTGCAACGGAGTAAGGAAGTGACATTCGGCGCTCCGGCGGCTCCCGGTCAGTGCTCGTTCGGTTTGTTTCGTACAATCTCGACGGAGATGCGTTTTGTAAATAAAATTTATCTTTGTTAAGTTACGCGGATAGTAGAATATTTTGCACAAATTCGTAAACATTAGCAGAAAAGACTGACCGTAGGCGGCCGGGCGCCGCGGCGGACGCGACTTAGGGATCCAGCTACTTCTGCATTCTTATCTCAAGAGACACCTTGAACTTTCTCAAAATACGGCAATAATTTACTTTGCCAACCATGTCTGTTAACTTCGCTCTCTTTTTATTCTTTATCGTCCAGTAGCGAAGTTATTTGCTTCCAATTTAAACTGCCCAACCACTTGCTGGGTACCTAAATTCGCGAACGCATCGTTGACCCACGATTTATGTAATAATATTTATATGGACCAAACTGTCGTAAATACGGATGAATTAATCCTTAAACATTAATATTAAAATGCAACATAATTATTTATCTAATTAATCATCTACTCGTTATACGTGTACAGTAAAATATATGGCCTTATGTAAATTATTTCCTTTGTTTGTTGGTTCATTGCTTCTGTCGAGTCGGTTACGTGTAAAAGTGTTGAGGATGTGTCCCGAGTGCTAAAAGGTATGCGTTTCTATATATTTTCCTTTCGGTAAATGCGTGGTATATAGAATTATACGAAGTACATAAAGCATGTTCGTTTAGGTGATGAGTGTTATATAAAATGGAATTAATATAGTCATAGCCGTCGTTTGTTCTTGAGATCCTTTACGCGGTGCTTTTTGACGTCTGTACGTAAATATAGAATTAGAAACAAATTATCTTGAATCATATATCTCTATTCAAACGCAACGTTTAATACTAATGGCTTCCGCGATAAATATACTGAACCAACAGAGGAAATAGTCTGTTTTGATTTATTTCTTACTCTCTGTACGTCATGTAATTTTGACAAAAATATCGCCCGGGAATCAAAATAATATTCTTTGAATTCATATACTACAAAGCATATAACTTGTCCATAAAATACTATCTAATGTTACCTCAAAAAGTATCGCGTAACACAATGGATAAAAAATGTGCGGTATTGTCATCTTTTATAAAATAATAAATAATTATTTTACGTGTCCCGTTTTGAGTGACCTATATTATATCTATGTGATCCATATTTATTACAGACATGTATATAACAATAAGTATATGTTAATGTGTATATCACAATATTTGCTATTACTTTAATAAGCTTGGCCTGTTTGAAGTGTAATGTAAAATCTCCAAAATCTTTTTGTATATTATTGAAAATTGTGATATTGTTATAAAAATGACGTAAAATCGTAACTGTCGTGTTTATCTGTTTAATAAATCCGATGTTAATTGTTAATAATAATATTATAATAATTTTTGTTACCTATTGAAACATTCCATTTGTAACATTTCATTCCATTTTGTTACTTTTGAGACTGTTTATAAATAGAAATCTTATTATGTTAAACATTTAGGTATTTTACTGAACGTTTTGTTATTAATAATGAAAAAAAGAACCTTCCAAGTTAAGGCCCCAGTGCTCAAAAATAATTTGTTAAGGCTATATTATGGCGAATAACAATAACGAATCGTTGATTTATTAACATAATAATTAAAATATACTTAAAAATTATCACAGTCCAAAACTCAAACACGTTTGAAAGTCGTCACATAAATACATTTTAATGTGTGTACATTTTCAATAGCATTAATTAAATAATATTGATTCTTTTAAGTGCACCTAAGATGACTTTTTATTTTCTTATTCCAACTTATAACTTTTATAATAGAATGCATTTCCCTTTTGTAACGGTATTTTTGACAACTGTATCGTTTTTTAAAAGAAGTTTTCTGAAAATTTTGAGGTCCTTTGAGTAGTATACCTGTAATAAATCTTTGATGACGTTGAAAATGCACACGATGTGTAGATAGGCACATCACTAACTGACACGGGACATAGATTTTCTAAATATTAGCATTTATCATGGATTACATATCTGTAGATAGAGAATGTGGTTTGTCTAGTCCAAATCTCAATAATATATATTAATTAATTATATATTTACTCGTCTTATTATAATATATAGAAAATACTTTTATTATTTGTAATTTACATTTCCGAGTTGACTGAATCTGTATAACTATAGCGTAATAGAAAATTGCAACAATAATTATTAAAAAATGTTATTTTGTTATTTATTATCTCAATATAATAAAATATTCTATTCAATGTAATAATGTGCGCAATAATAAACCATTGAAATAAACAATTGAATTAGATATAATACATTCTTTGCCCATGATAAAGTAATTAAATAACCAATTAATAATTGTATGTGCATTACTGCGTTGAATAGAGCTTTTCAAGAAAATATTTTGGAAAAATATAGTGACGCCCATCAAATAGAATTTTTTGATTGTGTTATTTTAAAATAAACGTTTCATTATAACAAAATCATTATTGGATCATACATTTGTAAATAGTTGCAATTCGAACTTCCACCGTATGTGAAGGGAAGACACTACATTGATGGGATCGTGTGATATCTACATAAACCGAACTATATCAGTATTACTTTTCGTGTATTTAATTTAAAATATATTATTGTGTATGAGCAAAATTCTGTGACCACTGTTTATGAAGATATTGCGATTCGAGCTAGTATAAAAGAAAAGCGCACAGTATTCATTATAATCTCATCAAATTATAAACTAACAAATCGTATATTGACACATAAACCTTTACCATTTGACAATACTTGGTAAATATTATTTTGTAAGTGTAATAATGTGATCGTCACGTGCATCGGCATCACTGTAAGTCTGTTACGCTCCGATTTTAGTATTAAATATCACTAACATTGCATACATCTTTGTATAAATGCATATATGTAAATGTTACATGTTTAAACACATTATTGAATTTAGAATTTTTATGAAAAAATAAATAAATATCCGTATTTCAAATATATTTCGTTTCGTTTCATTATTCCCACTGCAGTTTGCACTACTGTAATGCTATTCTGTAAAAATCTCACCGTGAAAACTTAGGTGAAGTGAGCTTAAAGTGAGCTGTCAATAGTGTCAATCCCTAGCATCAGGTGGAATGACAGCTCACTTTAAGCTCACTTCACCTAAGTTATCACGATTATCTTTTTACAGAATAGCACCGCTGCATAGCTATTCACATCCATTCGACAGGTTGTCAAATCGAAAATGACACATTTTCAATTATGCTTCGGCTCAATGATAAAGCGCCGCGATATACACCCAAAATTAAAAGTCATTTATTCAAACCAGGGTGCAAATCAGCACTTTATGAACGTCCAAATTAAATAAGATAGCCTCGCAAATCGAACACCCTTTATCACTTTCTAGTGCTTTAGAGAAGAAGTGGCGCAACAATCTCCCCAGCAGCAGCACAACTGTCTGTTCAGTTAGAAGAAGTCGATTCTGTACAATAGTAAGTGATTAACCGTACAAAATCTATAGATACATAAATAAAATTCAAAGTCCTGACTGACTGACTGATATATCAACGCACAGCCTAAACCGCTGGTCCTAGACATGAAATTTGGAGGGTGTGTTCTTAGTGAAGAGTAGGTATCCACTAAGAAAGGGTTTTTCGAAAGGGTATCATTTAAGCTATCACCAATTTAATTAGTTTTGTGTTTCTTAAATAATAGGGTTTGTCCTCCAAATAGTAGATCTGTCACCAAAATGTAGTCACCAAACAATGCAAGTGACCTAACCAAACCGAACCTCGGGGTGCCCTTCGCTCGCTCTTGCATCCTATGTCGACGGAGCCCCGCTATCTGAGAACGAAAATATTTCGTGGCGATAGATCTATTTATTAGGTGATACAAATATTTCGTGGCGATAGATCTATTTATTAGGTGATACAACTTGATGACAAATATAAATTTTGGTGATAGAAAATATAGTTCCCTTTTCGAAATTCCACCCCTAAGAGGGTGAATGGGGGGAGGGTGAAATTTCACGCGGACGAAGTCGCGGGCAGAGGCTAGTACAATATACGATACAAACTCGACAAACGTAAATTGGTTTTGTTCAAATATTGATAGTCTGTGGTAAAATTCGCGCCTTCTTTGCGTTTGTCTTTAGTTTATTCCACTTTTACAAGCAATATCACTGTTTCATTGCATTAGTGTAATAGGTTTCGATATCTAAAGAATAAAACAAAAAAAAAATTGCATTCTAAAGGTGACAAATCTTTTTGAAACCGATGCAGCATCCCGTATTTTGGCGTCGCTTGCCTCGTAATATAATTTTGGTGTTCCTTCATCAGATGATGATGGATGAAAATTCTGTTATTTAGCTGCATCCGGTCAGATGCGTACTTGGGAAAAGGCGAGGCATCTGCCTAGCCTTTTCCCAACTATGTTGGGGTCGGCTTCCAGTCTAACCGGATGCAGCTGAATACCAGTATTTTAAATGGAGCGACTGCATATCAGACCTCCACAACCCACTTACTGGATAATACGATACTCCTTGGTAAGACTGGTTTTTAGACTTTCGGGCTTCTGACTACCCGTAACTACTGTCAAAGATCCGCGAATGACAGCCGGGACCAACCCGGCTTCACGTGCTTTCCGAGACAAGGAGGGGTCTCGGTATGTGAAGATGGTCACCCATCCACAGAACAACCGCGGCAAGCGTAGCTTAACCTGATCGATCGACCTGTGCGGCTGTTACTATTTAGCCCCTCCTGCTTGCTGCGGCTGCTTTATAAGTATAAATGGATAATTATCACAACAGCGTGATACGGTTTTCTCAGTAAATAAACACGTCGCCCACTTTCTCATCTGCACGTTGATTTTACCTTCCCAAATTAAACCAAATAGGTATTTCTATGCATTCTATTCTGGTTGCTCTTAATATCATATCTATAGGTATTATTTTTAATATTAATAACAGGGAATTGATGCCGGAGCTACGATCGCAGATAAACAAATACGGATATCTTGTTTATATTGCCTTTTAGTCCAAAATAGTTTTTTTTAAAAGCAAATAGATTTATTTATGGATTCAAAAACAGTGTTTTATAGAAGATATATAAAATGAAATATGTGGGAGGTTTGTTTGTGTTTTTTGTATTGATGGAAATATCTGAAAAACTAGGGAATTGGTTAGGTCGGTCAGCCAAAGCTACTGCGTATAAAATGAGCATGAAAAAAAAAATTAATAACGGTTCTCTTTTGGTGAATCCATCCATCCACACTATAAATATTATAAATGCGAAAGTTTGTATGTCTGTCGGTCTGTTACCTCTTCACGCTTAAACCGCTGAACCGATATACATGAAATTTGGTGCAGAGATAGTTTGAGTCCCGGGAAAGGACATAGGAAAAAACTATCCTATGTCCTTTCCCGGCCGTCCCGTTTTCGGCCATGGCAGCCTATCTCAACAGACTAATACATAACGGAATATACTTTATGTAGATATGTATTTATTGTATTATGCAAATGGTACACCGCAGACTACCTACAGTATAAACAGAGCAGATGAAATACTACAAACATGTTTTTTGTTCCATTAATTTTGTTTGTGTAACTTATCCATCTTGCTTTTAGTCGTGCTGTCAATCATTCATAAAACGGCAGGCAAGCATCAAGAAAAATGCCAATAGAAGTTTGAACGAACATTTTTTGCACCTAACTATTGAAATAATCTGTGTAAAATCCCTACATTGATCGGAATCGAACTTATATTTTTAGTAAATCGTTGCACACACACACACTACACACAATTTTAGACCAGCCTTTAGAAGAACTTACCACGATGGATAAATTCCCTTCTTGAAGTCAGTAATAAAACAATACAAAACCTATGACATTGAAGTCCCTTCGTCACGATTGAAACCCGTAACCGCAACCTCCAAGAAAAATGAACAAAGATAAACATACTAACCTAAATATCATTAACCTGATTCATGCATGAATCCATTGAGGAAAACAATACTGAAGGGGACAAATAGGTCAACATGTCATGACCACTATACCACGTTACCCTTGAACCTGACATAGAAATACCTAAAAGGGTAGGTACTGACTAAGTCTGTCACGGTTAGTGCCGATATTTTTGTTCTACTTTCTCAAGAGAATGAATGAAAGAGGCAGAAACTCAGAATGAAGTTCTCGGTCATCATGAATGTTTCAGTCAGCGACGATATACAAGGTCAAATTAAATTACCTTTAGAATGCAATTTTATTTTTTTTGTTTTATTCTTTAGATATTGAAATCAATTTACGTTTGTCGAGTTTGTATCGTATATTGTATTAGCCTCTGCCCGCGACTTCGTCCGCGTGAAATTTCACCCTCCCCCCATTCACCCTCTTAGGGGTGGAATTTCGAAAAACCCTTTCTTAATGGATACCTACTCTTCCCTAAGAACACACCCACCAAATTTCATGTCTCTAGGACTAGCGGTTTAGGCTGTGCGTTGATATATCAGTCAGTCAGTCAGGACTTTGAATTTTATATTATGTATTAAGTATAATAATATCTAATGACGAGAACAAAGACTAAAAAGATTTTTTTAACACATAATTACAAATAACTACAGCTGATTACGGGATCAGAGGCCGCTAGTAGTACAGTTAGTTAAAATTATGAGTTTAGAAAAAAAAAGTTGTTCACCATGTCAGTAACAGTCGTTACGGGTCGTCAGGAGCCCGAAAGTCTGACAACCAGTCTTACCAAGGGGTATCGTCTTACACAGTTACTGGGTTGTGGAGGTCAGATAGGCAGTCGCTCCATATAAAATACTGGTATTCGGTTAGACTGGAAGCCGACCCTAACATAGTTGGGAAAAGGCTAGGTAGATGATGATGATAATCGATACTCATCACGTCTGCCAAGTCTCGCATACTATACTATTTAATGTAACCCTGTATACAAGGTGTAACATTATTAACGCAAGTCCTGAAAGTACTTTGTTCATAATTGACTACTGAATCGATTTCAGTAACTTTTGATGTAGGTATTTTTTTCAAAAATTATGTATTTTTCCATACTGACCGCTGAATGAGCCAAAGGAACTTAAATCTTATTTCAAGGTAATAAGACTCACTTTTAAATGTATAAAGTAATGCTGGAATCAACACGATTTTCTTTATAACATCAGTTAGCTTCAAAAAAAAAATGTTTTGGTCATTGTATTATGCTTTTAACTCAATAGTCTAATTGGGGTGTATGAGGTCTTGCGTTAATTATGTTACATATTGTATACGAGACGACTTTTGTATTAAAAATCAGTTTCGCGCATTATCTTTAAGAACATTTAAAATATTTATTACGTTCAGCATACAATCACACTAATATTATAAAGGCGAAAGTTTTTGAGTGTGTGTGTGTGTGTGTGTTTATATGTATGTTACTTCTTCACGCCTAAACCACTGAACCGATTTAGATGAAATTTGGTATAGAGATAGTTTGAGTCCCGGAAAAGGACATAGGATAGTTTTTATCCCGATATTCCCACGGGGTGCTGCTAGTTAATTATAATAATTGATGATCGTCTAGTCGAAAAATTTTAATGTAAGTAGGTACACAGTACTAAAGCAATAAAATCCGAAGTTTATACTGATTTTCTTCATTATATCGTAATTGTGAAAATCTACCTATCAACCGGGGTAATAAAACGGAAGATTTATTCAATTCTGTCAATGATATAATCACAGCGAATTGAACAAAAACACATTAACGTACCATAGTAATCAACCTCCATCCGGATTTATTTGCGTTTATCCAAACATTCTTGATTGCCAATAAACTTTCGACATTATGACTTTGAGCCATTTCAGTTGCACTGATATTTATTTTACTAGAAAGCCAATAAAATGAAATAGGAAAAACTCCGGATTTCGTTGAATTCTCGCAATAACATGCAGTCCGATGACGTCAGAGACCGCGAACCGTCACTGACAGGAGCTTTCCATGCAGTACCTACACAGCTGATCATACAGGCTATTTGGGTAACAATTCGATCGGAACGCAGACACTCCTACACGGCCCGGCTACAAACCGTGAACGTCACTACACTCGAAGGAGGGGGGAACTATTTAAAACGTCACCCATTCATAAACTCTTGATACTTCATTTGAACACAGAACGCAGTCGCGTGCGCACGCTCGAAATTCGAATCTCGCGCTATTTTTAAACAGTTACAAAAACAAAGTGTTTTTTTTTTTTATAAATTGTGTTTTATTATACAGTGAAAATGAGCGGCAATTTCCTCACGATACCCGGAGATGACCCCATTCAGAGGCGATCAAGGGTAAGGCTTCTTTGCACGTTGTTGTTATGTAAACAAAGATAATGCATGTTTATTTTCTGAATGAAAAATATTTTATTCTCTATGGATCTAATTTTATATCGGGTTAAACAAGAGATATTTCTAGTGCCGACAATATACAGGAAACCAATTTAATAAATCACACATCAATATTTTGATATATTGATCTTATCAGAACATCTGCTAACCGTTATATTTTCCTCAAAATAAAAACACACAAAAATAATCTACCCAGACATACTTTCCTTTCAAAACATCCGACTCAACAATAGAACGGAAAAATCGTTCGTGACTGAGTGAATCCGGAACTTTTGGCACGAGGAACACGTGTTAGTGAGCCAAATATTACTTCATTTGCTTTTTCCCATAACACTGGCCAGTAATTAGCACTTCATTACAGCAAAGATCCAAGGTTTTGCTAAAACATAGGATTGTGTATGTGGGTGGAATGAGAATTCCGATATCATTTTGTCATTTACCACGTTCTTACCTTGGACAAAGTCGGGAATACACTTTCCCTCGTGATGTGGATGTAGAAACTGAAGTGGAATTTATGTTGTGACTAGCTGCGCCCCGCGGTTTCACCCGCGTAAATGTCGATCCAGTGAGAATATCGGGATAAAAGTAGTCTACATATTAATCCAGGGTGTCAGCTACGTCCATACAAAATTTTATCAAAATTGGTCTAGCCGTTTGAGCGTGATGAAGTAACAAACATATAAACACACCCCCACCACACACACATACACACACTCACAAACTTTCGCCTTTATAATATCAGTGTGATAATTGTATCTGTCGGGAAGATTTTAGCTTGACAATGTTTAAATAATATATAGTGAAATATGTGTCGCGAATAAGGAACAAGCTACATAAAGATGTCAAACTAAGTCATTAAAGTTATGAAGTTCAAACAGTAGTTTCGTGCATAATCAGCCTATAACGTTCCCACTCCTGGGACACGGGACACACAGAAGGTTCCTCTCTGTGAGAGAAAGTAGACCGTAATCCACCACGCGGGCCCAACGTGGGTTTGTAGATGTCACATGTCTTTGGGTCATTCCGCGGAAATCCAGTAACGGCGAATATATGCTAATAATAAATTAAATATCATAGCTGCATTCTTTTTTTACTTTATATGACATTTCTTACATGTTTTTACGTATGGCGCCGCTATCTAAAAAAGTATAACACCTTTATTTAATTTATTATTGCAATCAACACGCACCAAATGTCCTTACCATTTCCAAACAAAAGTCGGCCTAATTGCGCGGAATGGCCCCTTTGAATTTTTGGTTCTAGTACATGCCGGTTTCCTCACGATGTTATCCTTCACCATTTTGAGAGCAGTGGTGAATAAATAAATTACACAAAGTAAAGCACCTGGCTGGGCTTGAACCCACGACTTACAACTCGTAAGTCGCGGCCGTGACCAGTTGGCTACCACTGGCATAATTATGACGAGATAGACTAATTCACTGTTTTGAGAGCGTTATCAAAACGAGAGTGAGAGAGAGAGTTTGATTTTAGTAGCTTAGTGTACAGCGATCCTGGAAAGACTCTTCAAGTAGGCCACAGTACCTACTTTCCTGGAAGCAGACACTGAAATAAATAAAACTATAAGTACTCTTGCATTAGCATCTTCCGATTCAGCATCCTATGTTTTTAATTCACGTTGTTATGGTGGCTGGATCAAAGACTGTTTAAAATTTATGAAAAAAAAAAAAAGATGTTTTCATTTCTCATACTCGGAAAGTAGTGTTTGTTTGATCCAAATAGCGGGTGGAAGACGCTGCTTCCCACCACAGGGCGGGAAAGACTCATAGTAATTACTTTCCTCTTTAGGGTGGGAATGAATTTTAAAAATAGAACTGTAGTCAGCTACGAAATTTTTTACATAAATTAGGAAAAATGCTGCAGTCTTGTGAGTGTATAAACAGCCAGTGTGAATTTAAAAAAAAAAAACCTATTAAGCGGGATAGCCCGCGGCGATGACGCGGTGTGTTCCATATTTAAAATAAAAAAAGTCAATAGTATTATTTGGCGGGATACTAACCCTGTAAGCTGAACCGAAATTCAAAAACTTTGCATGTTATTGGTATCAATAAATATTTTAGAAAAACTACTACTTTTTACTTTCCTTATATTCTAAATGAAAAGTAGAGTGTTTAACACGGGTGAAAGTCATCAATTCATACTCGGGCTATAGCCGCCCTCGCTGCGCTCGGGCGTCTAAATGCCTCGTATAGGAATTGATTCCTTTCGACTCTTGCATAACAATCTACTATATTGCTTTCTCAAACCTGCTATACAGGGTCAAATACTATTACCTAGCAAAACTGCAGATATAATGGGTATCGATATCTAAAAATAATAACACATAAAAGAAATTAATTTGATGCTTTTTTTGGGCTATCGACCGCACTTGAACTATCAGTTTAATAAAATCTGTGTGTAAACTTCATAGACCGACAGACGTGATGGGTTTCGATACCTAAACACGATAAAACAAAAGAAAACAGATGTACTCAAATCAAACTTCAGTTAACAAACCTATCAGAATAAAAAAAAAAAACATCAAGTCATTTTTTATTTTATTTTATGCCCATCACGTCATCTGCAGAGTTTTGTTAACTAATTTAATTTTACCCTGTATACAAGAGAGCAGTGGTGGCCCAGTGGTATCGGCCGCGACTTACGAGTTGTAGGTCGTAGGTTCGAACCCAGACAGGCGCTTTACTTTGTGTAAATTATTTCATCACCACTGCTCTCAAAACCGTGAAGGAAAACATCGTGAGGAAACCGGCATGTCCTAGAACCAAAAATTCAAAGACATGTGACATCTACCAACCCGCACTGGGCCCGCGTGGTGGATTACGGCCCACTCCCTCTCAGAGAGAGGAGGCCTGTGTCCCAGCAGTGGGAACATTATAGGCTGATGATGATGATGATGATGTATACAAGACGTTTTGGCTACGGAATCTGATCAGTTTTAAATGAACTGTGTTTTATCTATTAATAATCCTAATTTATATCTACCATTATTATCGAAATACTTGGCTACATATCCAAAGTAAATAATATTTGATACCTCTTTGTTTAACACGTGTTTATTTGAGTACCTACTTTATTATGAGTTAATATAATATTGAGTCAGTAAGTTTGTTAATTTATAACCGATCCAATTAGCTTCATAACGAATGTGATTCATTCTTGTGTAATGATTTCTTTTGTGTAATGAAGATATTGGTGTAGCACTGTCTTCATTTCAAAAGACATAATTATTATTTTATTTAGTAATAGCGTCCGCTCGCGGCAAAAACTAAAAACTAGCCTATGTGCTTCCTCAGGGCTCAAAGTATCTCCATAACAAATTTCATCAAAATCGGTCAAGCCGTTTCGGAGATTTGCCGGAACAGACAGACAAGACAAAAATTAATAAAATTGTTTATTTTTTAAGTACCGTATAGATATATGATATGACAGATCGTGGCGGATCACGGCCCACACCCTTTCTCCGAGAGTAGGCCTGTGTCCCAGCAGTGGGAACGTTATAGGCTGATTATGTTATGTGGGTAACGTTCATCATCATCATTTCAGCCGAAAGACGTCCACAGTTGGACATAGGACTCCCCCAAGTACCTCAACCTCGACCGGTTTCGTGCTTCCCGCATCCAACGGATTCCTGCGGCCTTCACAAGGTCATCTGTCCACCTTGTGGGAGGCCTTCCAACGCTACGTCCGGTACGCGGTCGCCACTCCAGAACCTTTCAGCCCCATCGGCCATCTGTTCCGCGAGCAATGTGCCCTGCCCACTGCCACTTAAGTTTGGCAATTCTTCGGGCTATGTCGATTACCTTGGTCCTCCTGCGTAACGTTCATCGACCTCTTAATTCCACCAAGGTCATTTTTTCCCACAAAATATAAGGTTAAATTGACCGCACAATATCTTACAACTAGTTTCATTGCAATACGTTTCCCGTCGGGCCAAGTTCACGACCGTTCTGTCGACGCATCGTTGACACTTGTACGGAATCCGGTCAAGTCCACGTTCGGCTTGTTCCGTGTCTCTTATACGTCGCACTTCCCGAGTGTGTCACATTACTTGTTCTTGTTTATCTGTAAAACAAGCGACACGCCCATGTTTTGCACGGTTTTAACGACTTGACTAAATGAAGAGATTTGTTTACGATACATATTTAATCGTCACGAACCTAAAACCAATTGCAATCGATTTTCGGTTCGGAAACCGAATGCGTAGGCCTAAAATTTTTTATATGTACCTACTAACAGCGCCCCGCGGTTTCACCCGCATAAGTTTCGATCCTTGGCATTCAATACTTGGCTTCAGGCTAACTTATTTTATTTTCTAAATACAATGTTTGTGACTGCCCGTGACATCTCAGCGGGCCCTATCAGAATACCAGCGCTGCAACATTTATTTTTAAACTAGCAATGCCCCGCGGTTTCACCCGCATAAGTTTCGATCCCGTGGGAATATCGGGATAAAACTATTCTGTGTCCTTTCCCGGGACTGAAACTATCTCTATACTAAATTTCATCTAAATCGGCTCAGCAGTTTAAGCGTGAAGAGGTAACAGACAGACAGACACACTTTCGCATTTATAATATTAGTAGATATGGATTTTTAAGGTGTAGATAATAAAGTGTGTTGTGTTTCTATTCTAATTTTGTCGGTGTCGTGTGAACGTGGAATAACATAATATGAACCTTCACTCGTGGGCACCGATTTTCTTTAACCATAAAATCGTGCAAAATAATAAAAAAAAAATTGTAAGCAAACGGTTTTTATTTTGACCCATTGTGATAAAATTTACACTTATTTTGAAAAGTGCTCATTTTGAGAAGTGCGCATTTTGCGAAGTGCACATTTTGAGAAATGCACATTTTGCGAAGTGCGCATTTTGCGAAGTGCACATTTTGCGTCAAGTGCACATTCTGCGATGTGCACATACTGCGTCAAACCCATATCAAGCTTTAGTTCGAACGTTTTACCAAAGACATAAGATTTTCTGAATCATACAACCATTGATTGGTTTTTCAGCTGTTGTATCTACGTCAGTAAAGTTTTCCTGGTGGTATAGTTAAATGTTTATGTATTATAAATAGTCTAGACATCAACAATGACGTTTCACATTCTTTTCAACTCGAGCCAAAAATAATAGGAATGTCTTCATTCATGACAATGTTTAAATGATATTTTAATTCTTGTATGTGAATCTGTGAAAATGTTTGTTTAATTCCGTTTGAATACTGGGAATTCGATAAGCCTATTATATTGAGGTCTGCTCTAGTCAGATGTGACCTGAATTCAATTCAATTTATTCAATAACAATTCACATTGTGTTCGAATATAGACTTACCAACTGAACTTCGACAAAGGGGTTTGAAGGTTTTGGCCCTAAAATCAGGCGCCATTTTGATTTTTTTTCAAAATCGTGGTGCACAATAAATGGCATATATTTGGATAGGGGACACTTATACAAACATAAAACTCCTATAGCATAACATCATAAAGCGTCACGTTTCTGAGATATTCAAAGATAAAAATATCAATTTTTATAACGAATTTATTTATTTATTTTGTAGTAACTTCATGTTGATTAAGTTAGTTACTGTTAATCTGAATCAGACAGAGAAAGAAAACAAATATAACACTTAGTAATTGTATTTTGTTCATTAAAAATGTTTTTAATACTGTAATCGGAACATAAGAATAATTTTATTATGAGATAAATGTTGTTGTTGCATGTTCTAGCGCCAATATGGCTTGACATTTTGTCAAGAAACAATTTCAAACACAACAGTAACAAAGATAACGACAACAAAACAGTAAAATCATTAATTAAGAACAACTGAACATAGGAGTAACGAATCTATTGCAATTTACTGCACAGACAAGAGAAGACCCTTGGTGGCAAAATCTAAGCTGCCGTGTCACAGTCTGGTTTGCTGTATTTTAAGGGAAAAAATACTAGAGTTCGTTTTTTTAATCCCAGAGACTAATCTGACAGGTGTAATGTCAAACTTCTATACTAAAAAAAAAAACGAAAACACAAATGTCTTAAATGTCAGATTAGTCTCTGGGATTAAAAAACAAACTATAAATTGCCGTGTTTAAATATTTATTTAAAAAATGTCTATTCTTCATTTGTTTCTTCTCCATAAAGGTTTCATAACGTTTCTATTACTTCAGTAGTTCAATATGCTTAGCTGGAAAGAAAAAAAACAAAAAAATCCATGTTTCTTTAAGGTTTTTTCGACTTATGTTTCGGTGAATAACTCCGAAACCTGACGCTTTAGGATATTATGTCATATAAATTTTTTTGTTTGTAGAAGTGTCCTCTATCTAAATATATAACTTTCGTTGTGCACCACGATTCTGAAAAAAAATCAAAATGGCGGCCGACGTTAGGGCCACCCTCCATACAAAAATCTTCAAACCCCTTTACTACGACAAGATTTTAATTCGACACTACGGAACTCCGACACGTCTTCATTTCGACAATACTTTAGTTCGAAATGCCTTAAGTCCGACACTACTGTACCCCGATAACATTAACATTTACAAAATTATTAGATGTAGGTATAAATATCTTGCATGGAGCAACTGGAATGTAATTAAAACAACATATAGGTATGTCATACATTTCAATACGAATTGTAGCCGGCGACGTCTCGCCATGACGTCCCAGTATGTTAGCGCTCTTAAACTAACTTATTCGATATGTTAAAAATTTTTGAGGTAAGTTCGACGTGAAATACTTACACAGAGGAAAATTGTACGATAATAATTGCGCTCTCGTTAACATAATATTTTTATCAAAGTCCGGGAGCCTAACTTAAAGCTGTTTCACACAATGAAAACAAAACTGAGTTTGCAACTTTAAACAAAAGTTTAAGACATTATGGTAAACAACTGTTAGTAGAACATGTTATTAGCACATCCTTCATTCATTATACAGAGTGTAACAAGAACCTTCACGAAGCCGTTATCTAAAGCATTCTGTACATGAAACTAAGGAACTTTGTGCATTAATATTTTCTGGGAAACTACTTTTATTTTTGGTGTGAAAATTCGCTGTTCACGGTAGTGCACAACGTAACTCACGGGAAATTTTGTGCTTCAGCATGCAACAGTTCAGCTATCCGAAAAAAATTTCTTACCTTGACCTGCAATGTCATCGTAACCAGAAGGTTTCCAGTATAAAAATCATCAGAATAATGGGAAGAACAAGTGACTTTACCATGGCTTACTTTGACTTGGCCATGTCTGTCGAAGGACTGATGGCCGGTGGAGCAAACGAGTCCTGGAGTGAAGACCGCGTACCGGCAAGCGTAGTGTGTGACGCCCCCCAGCTAGATGGACGGACGACCTAAAGAAGGTGGCTGGAATAGACTCGATGCGGAAGGCGGAAGACAGGGTGTTGTGGCGCAGTCTGGGAGAGGCCTATGTCCAGCAGTGAACTGCGATAGGCTGAGTTGATTGAAGTGACTTTAAGCCTCGTTAAGGGTTTTTTTTTACACACGTTATGTATACGAGTATTATCTTGTCTACGTTTGATTTCAAAACGGTGGAGGAAAATATCGTGAGGAAACCGGTACGTCCTAGAACCAACAATTCGAAGACATAATTATGACATCCGCCAACCCGCACTGGGCCCGCGTGTTGGATTATGGCCCCCTCCCTCTTACAGGGAGGAGGTCTGTGTCCCAGCAGTAGGAGCGTTATAAGCTGATTACGTAATATTTAATTATGGTCTTGTAATACTCACATTTTACTTCTCTGAAAGCATTGGTAGATCGTATTTCCATTTTTGTCCTTTTCGTGACAAATCTACGAGGAGTATACGCCTTAGTTTCAAAAAGTATCCACTGGGTGGCGTCAATAGGATTTTTTCTCAAAAAATCTGAACGATCTAAAGAAAATCTGAGCGTAGACAATATGCAATTTTTTTTTTTTTTGTGTTATAAACTTAATACCAACCCGCACTGGGCCCGCGTGGTAGATTACGGCCCACTCCCTCTCACAGAGAGGAGGCCTGTGTCCCAGCAGTGGGAACATTATAGGCTGATGATGATGATGATAAACTTAATGTTCTAATGAAACCCACTGGGTACCGAGATAACAAAACTAACTAATTTCGAGTTAAAATCATTATCTTTGCTATTGCAAATTTGCATAGATAAACGGAAACCGTAAATGAACTACCTACCAAGAAAATCGTAAACTTAGATTAAACTTTAAACTTGTTTACATGAAACTACGTCCAGAGATCTCACTCAACACCTCACTCTTCTTAATTAAAGGTGCAACATAATTAACTAATACTCACGCCTATAGAGCCGGCCTTTAAGATAAACTTTAGTAATTAGAAAAATCTCCCTAAGAAACATTGGACCTTAATATGGTTGGCAAAGTGTAATTTATTAAAATGCTATAAAAATATCTGCCACGGCGGCATGGGAGACAGTATTCCGTATATATATAGATTACAGTAGTGAAGAAATTTTGTACCCCGGAATAGTTAAATCAATTTGAGGAATAGCGAAAAGTACTCAAAGGAGTCACGGTCTCGATTTTAATGAAAACTAAAACTGCATCATTGGAGGTTTGAAAAATCAATAATTCTAGGCAGGAATCGAACCCGTTGAGTTTGAAAAAAAACAAAAACACGCTGTATTATCACACCATTTGATAGTATCGTTAATAAGGATCGAATTCTGGGAAGTAATGACATACGGCAACTAATAATACGTTTATTAGTATATCATCATTATAATACGTTTATAAGTAAGGGGTAAAGTTATACATTCATATTAACTCTGTCGCCTGTATACCAGACAGAGTTAATATAAATTTATAACTTTCGAACCTTTTCACGCCTAAACCACTAAACGGATTTCGCGGGACATACATAGATCGCATCCTAGGGAAGGACATAAATTACTTTTTGTCTCAAAGATAATCCTAGGTGATGAAAGTTTGTATGGGAAACCCAGCATTTTTTAACCGACTTTTTAAGTTAGTGATATGTATTATTATATTTTCTATGATCCAAAAAAACCACGTGACTCAGTTAACCGACTAAACATAATACCAGTCTATTCAGTTGTATTGCTACGTCACAGTGGTACTCTTCAATTTAGCAACTTTTTTTAAGAATTATAACATTGCTAAATTGAAGAGTACAACTGTGACGTAGCATGACAACTGAATAGACTGGTATTACGTTTAGTCGGTTAACTAAGTCACGTGGATTTTTCGTTTACCTTTAATTAACTACCTAAACCTATGGAATATAGTTACAGACTCAAAATTTCGAATAATTTCATATCATCATCCTAATAATAGGACTTTTTATCACAGCTGCATTATTTCTATGATTATTTCAGAGCAATCTTGTAAGATAAATAATTACGCGACTGAAATCAGTACCTAAACTCAAGAAATCAGACCGCTCAGTCAAAATCTTGGAGATCAATGAAAATTACATTTAACATCAAGTTTGTGACCCCTGAAGGGTTAGGTCAGGTTGTATAATAACACCTTTGGTAGCTATAGTACACCCAAATTTCGCCAGTTATGTTTAAGACCCATGTTATTACATGGGAACCTATTGCCATCAACTGGGCACAAATCCATACTCCCTGCTACTGCGAAATTACCCAATAACACTGTACCCCGGCCTTGGGATCGAACACAGGAACTTGTGCTCCGCAATAGCGCTTGCGAGGCAGATTAATGAAATGTATATACGAAATAGCATCCCAAATTTATTAAAGCAGAAACGTTTCCCGATGAAATTCTATATCAGATCGTACGAAATATTCCTTGCAATAACAGTGCATGCATGATGCATCCAAAGGTTTAACTCGATCCAACATTCCTTCTGAATCACCAGGAAGATACCTAAGGAATGTATGTGACGTCACACAGCATTTGTTTCGCCTCGTCTCTCTTTGTTCTCCGAAATTGAACTGTCATTGAAACCGAAATAAAGCAAGGAATACTCAATAACATTACGTCAGTAAATTGCACAAAAGTTTGCAAGTAGCTTGCATGGCACTGTGCTTTCTAATTGTGTCACATCACACTATGACGAAATGAAAGGATTTTTTATACCGTAAATAAGAATCACTTTTACACGTCATATAAAAAAAAGCTAGATGGAATCGACATTTCCTATGTGATTTCCCCTGAGAAGAAATGACGAAACAAGCGCAGGGGTCTCTTTTGAAGTCCTGATATTATCTTCGTCAGATCATGTGAGTACCATATAGATTACTGTCTGAAATGGCCCTTTCAATTGTTTCGACATGACAAGCTGCTAGCATACCTTTTTGCAAGTGGAATGTATATTCCAAGCTTAATGCACCTTACAGGTCATAGCATACGTATCAAATCGGAAAGGGATCGGCAACGTATCGCCTTTCACCTCGACGTCAAACAGGCATCAACCTTATGTAAACAAGTAACCAAAGCGGATCAGAAGCTCCGATACGTCGACTCGGCTACGACTAGGCGACACCGCGCTTGCGGCTCGCCGACCGCTGGTTGATGGTGCAGCACGCAGGCCGGAGGGGTGAGAGGGGCTAGGGTGGACGAAGAGACGTAAGCTCGGGTACGTAGAGACGTAAGCGCGGGGACGACGAGCCGTAACGCACCGCATCGCGGTTCGTTAGCTTGTCCCGAGGTGAGGCGATTACGTTACGATTCCGATTAGTGTGCGTTCCAGTAAGGAGTTTCATACAAAGAATACTGAACGGTTCGAGTTGATAAGGTGCCGATCCCTTTCCGGTTTTATGCGTATGCTACTACAAGCGCGAAGCTTTCAGGTTAAAAAATTAAAACAAAAAAAGTAAGAAAATAAAAGATGGTCAATTAATTAAAATATTCCATTAGCACTTCACGAAACAATAGCTTTTGTATGTAACACGTAATAATAAAAACTTTTTCGATCTCTTCGGGATGGTTGCCAAGAATTTCTTGAATACTTTAGAAGTTTCGACTGATATCGTTGTTTAATTGTCACGGAGTGGAACAAGATAGATACATAGCATTCATGGATGAAGTGGGGATAGTAACGTAAGATATTTTCAGAAGGAATTTTACTAAACTTCGGTCTTTTCTTACATCGTGAAAAATCTTAGAGAATCACAACTCATAGCATCATCAGCCAAAAATTCCCACTGCTGGGACAAAGGCTGGGATCTCTGTGAGAAAGAGTGGACTGTAATGTGCCACGCGGGCCTAGTGAGAGTTGGTGGATGTCGTCTTCGAATTTTTGGTTCTAGGGCATGCTGGTATGTAAAGATGGTCACCCATCCACAGACCAACCGCGGCAAGCATAGCTTACCTGATCGATCGACCTGTGCCGCTGTTATTATTTAGCCACGGGCCCCTCTACCAAAACAAAACAAACAACTACCTACCAAAGCAAACAAAATCCTTAAAAAACAATAACTTTTTCGTAAGAGTCTTTATTTGTTAGATCATTCAGCCGGCATCCACGTGAACAAAGTCCCGGGCACAGCTAGTCAGATAATATTGTTGCGACATAATAATATTATTATTCGAACAATCAAAGTTCATCGTTTTCCTAACAAAGAAGAAAACAATTCCTTTCAGAAAGTTGAATGAATTTGTTTTGTCTGTGTTGTCTTAATTGTTGTTTGTTGCTTCTTAGAAAAATCGTAAAGGTATACAGAGTAAAATTAAATTAGGTACACTACTATAAGAGTCTTGTTGACTCTAATGTGTGACACCTAGGCCACGGGGGTATGTGTATTTAAATTTAAATCCCTTTATAGTTTCATGGGATATATTTTATGAGACTCTATGATATTATATAATTATCGACTTAAATGTTGGACGTCAAACCTACGACTCCCTATATGACATATGCTTGAATCTTTGAATGGAACATACTTCAAATATAACCAGCGGTCTGACCCGCAAGGAGGTTGGAATCTCTCAAAGAGGTCTCTACACTACCCATGGTCATTGATACCAAAAAAGGAATCAAAATCTTTTTTTTTTTTCGTCGTGTTTAGAAATAATTATAACGTGCTATTAAAATATCTGCCACGGCTTCAATGGGAGACAGTATTTTGTATATAGATTACAGTAGTGAAGTGATTTTTACCCCGGAATAGTTGAATCAATTTGAGAAATATTATAAAGTAATTAAATAAACATTTACTCTATTCTGCATGACGTGGTTCACAAACTACGCGCGATGTGTCGCTTCGTCACATTTTGCGAAATGAAGTGACGGTGCGGCAACAGCTTAATTACTATGGGACGGTTTCATGCAACTAAATCAATTCAAATTTAGACGCACAATGTTTTGTATGAAAAAAATTTTGTGACCTAAGATCAATAATGCATCTTTACTATTGTAATCTATATACAGAATACTGTCTCCTATTATAAGCCGTGGCAGATATTTTTATAGCACCTTATATATCCATAACGTCTGTGGTGTTCTGCTAGCTAATTTAATTTGAACCTGTTTATGACTTGAGATTAATGAAGGGACCCCTGGCTAAATAACAGCCGCACAGGTCAATCAATCAGGTTAAGCTACGCTTGTCGCGGTTGGTCAGAGGATGGGTGACAATCTTTACATACCGAGACCCCTCCGTGCCTCGGAAAGCACCTTAAACTGTTGATCCCGGCTGCCATCCGTAGATTTTTGATAGGTGTTATGGGTAGTCAGAATCCTGAAAGTCTGACATGTGAAAAGTATTGGACGACGTATCAATAGATTATTCCGTGCCAACCTGCAGAGCGGCTCATCGCACAGTCTCTGGGAAGATGGATTCACGGGCTCATACTGTAGCCGGCCAAGCCGCCGCGCTGTCCCAGGCGTTCACCGCTTCAGTCAAGCACGGCACTCCAGAGTCAACCAGGAAGGGGGCAAACATTTTCTCGGTCAACTTTTGCTGTAACAGTAGATACATAGACATGTAGAATTTGATAAATATGCCTAACGCCACACACACACTCCTCCCAAGACAGAATAACATGGCGCAAAAAATGAGGAGACCTGACCCCAAATAACGGAACCAGGGACGGAAGAAGAAGATTTATTTATTGTAATTTATACTTATGAAGAAACGAAATTTCTTTAAGGCTTCCGCGTGACGCGATTCTTGTAGAATCATTTTATTTCTTCCCTTTTTTTTTAAATTATTCTACTAGAATCGTGTCGTGCCTGTCTGCACGTGTTTCAACTTTTTTTACCACTAGCTGTTCTTGGTCGGTTGCCACGGGTCTTGATAATATTACGAGTGTTATCAATAAAGATTCCGCGTCTCGTTTGTCATTATTTTGATTAGACTAGTAAATAATTTTGTACGACATACACGTGCTTCTAGAAGCTTCAAAACAAACAAGGCACTAGAAAATCTTCAATATAAATATATACAAGAAAAGAAGTTATAAAACAAGACATAAATCAGAACAGCATCGCTATTCACAAACGTTTGATAGGTACACTTCCGTTCCGAATAGAACATCAATCAATGTTATCGAAAAAGACTTCTAAACGCTGTTCATAAATCCGAAACCCAAAAATTTTTACAGTTTAAACTAAATAAACGATATCTATCCGCCAGCTATTGCTGGGATGAGGCAATTCACTAGATGACCCAAAATCCAGCTATGCAAAATTGTTTCTCGATTCGGAAGCCAAACAATTCTGCATAGCTGCTCACAACTGTGAACAGTTATGCACAATTGTTTTCGCGGTATCACTATAAAGTCGTATACAGGGTTTAGAGTCGTGCGTATTTGCTTATATAGTCGGGGTTGATCCGCGTTTGCGATGGCCGTGCATTTATTAGGATGCATAATACTCTTACGTCACTGCGGATTATCATTCTTTAGTGAGCTGTGGTGGCCCAGTGGTAACGGCCGAGACTTACAACTATTTAGAATTGTATTCGTAGCCAGGCAGGCATACACTTTACTTTGTGTAATTTATTGCAACACCACTGCAGGCTGCACTACTTCTGCTTAACGTGAAAGAACACATAGTGAGGAAATCGGCATGTCCTAGAACGAAGCATTCGATGATCTGTGATAACCACCAACCTACATTGGGCCCGCGTGGTAAAACCTAGACGCCTGTGTCACCGAATTGGGAACATTATAGGCTGATTCTGCTAAGTTATTATATGTTTAGGCTGCCCATGATGATTCGTACATATATTTTTAGATTAGAACAAAGTTCAGAACATTCAAAATGGTTCATGAAATACTTACTGCTTAATTTAATCCTGTGAAATTCCTGTGAATACTCCAAGTACGTAGACGGAAGCATGAATCACAGCTCATAAGTACGTCAAAACAGCAATCATTCAAATGTAATGAGTGTTAAATTACGGAGGTCGCAGGCGCAACGCCAACCGACTATTCACTCTGTCATTCACCCGAACAATGACAAATTCTGGTATTTTTGTCTTCATTCTATTCGTCTAGATTTTTATTTGCGGGTTCTAAACTTTTTATCATCATCCTTCTGCCCTTATCACGATTTAGGTTATTATATTATACTCATCATTATGAACAACTTTTACGAGTAGGTACTATGGGACCAAACCTGAAATCGCGAAAAAAAATCAACTGTTTCCTACATTTACGAGTATGTTCGTATAACTCGTCAAAATGTAGGGAACAGCTGATTTTTTTTTTCGCGATTTCAGGTTTGGTCCCATAGTGAAAGTTGTTCATAATGATGAGTATAATGACCTCTTAAGAGGTTGTTAATGTTTTTCCAATAACCCTGTATTTAGATCGCATGTAATAGCGGGCCTATTGCTATCAACCCGGCACGAATCCAGACTCCGGGCTGATAATAGGAACTTGCTTATTATTATTACTATCTGTAAAAAGGGTACTGGGCCCGCGTGGTGGATTACGGCCCACTCCCTCTCACAGAGAGGAGGCCTGTGTCCCAGCAGTGGGAACGTTATAGGCTGATTATGTTATGTGATGTAAAAAGGGTAATTGAAAACCGCAGAGGATTTAAATTACAAAATTCGCAGCCAAGAATTCCTCTTATTTAAATTTATATTCTGTCAATATAAACGTTTTATTATACACACATTCTCACACCATTCAATCCGCAATAAATTGGCATAGACTCCGAACATCTGTACTGAACGTGACTCAAGCTTGGGACAGCTGCCGGGTTTCTGTCAGATATAAATCTGGATAAGTTTAATTACAGTACTCCACGATATTGTGTTTATCATAAAGTAGATCGGAGCATTTCCGTATATTTTAGAATCCTCGTTTCAAATTCTTGCAAAACAAAGTCTATTTATAAATAAAACTATGTAGCTTAATGCTTTTAGTTATTTAGTTTATGTAGACGACGCAGTAGTGATTTTATCTGGAAACTTATTTTGTATACCGCTCTGACTACCTCTTTTTTAACTGACTTCAAAAAAAGGAGGTTCTGTATTCGACCCGTTTGTATGTATGTTTGTATTTCCGCGATTTTCTCAAAAACGAATGTACCAATTTTGATGTTTCTTTCATTAACGTGATCAACATACTTTCAGGAAGGTTTTAGTATATAATACATTAGGTATACACACAAAAATCAACACTAGAAATTGAAATATAACTTTAATTTTGGAAGTCAGTGTCAAAAAACGAAAACGCGGAACCAACGACACCAACTTCCGAAATTAAAGTTGTTTTTCACTTTGTTTGTAGTGTTTTTTTTTTTTTAAGTCAATTGTTTTTTTTTTGTAAAAAAGTTTTTATACTATTATCGCAAGCGATTTCTCCTTCAAAAATTTCTCAGCAACAGCCGAGTCTAAATCTCCCGTTAGATTTGACTTAAGCACAACTGGCAAATTTGAAATAGAATACTTCACCATATAAATTACAGACACAAATACTTATATAAATTTTACAGAGGGTGACACAATGGGCGGTCTTATCTCTAAAAGCGATCTTTTAAAGACCACCTTGGGATAGATTAAAAAGAATTAGGTATACTGTAGGTAGGCATACCTCGGCTCTTTATGAAAAAACAAGCATGATGATGTTTAAGGTGAATGCGCAGTTGTAGCCCGCGAAATTCCCTTTTTCTTACGTTTTTTGCAATTTTCAGGTCAGTGTCAGGTTGTATCTTGATCAAAATATGATTCACGACTATAACAGGTACGTATTTACAGAATTTTAATAATTAGAATCATTAATACATCTTCCTAATTTAGATTTTGTTCGTTAAGATCAAATATCTTATGGAAAACTGCTTATGGAACAAATCTAACTTAAAGAGATATATTAATGATTATAATATAATTCTGTAAATACATATTTATTATAGTGAATCAAATTTTGATCAAGATATAACCTGACACTGACCTGCAAATTGCAAAAAACGTAAGAAAGTTTGAATTTCGCGGTCTACCACTGCGCATTCACCTTAATTATTCTTTGTATAACTTCAAGCAATTTTATACCATAATATGTACTTTCCAATAATTATAATCATTTACCTACAAGATGTTTGTTTCGAAAGAACTACAAAAACCAAATTAGTTTCAGATAGAATCTACCCTCAATATAAACTTGTAAATTGGAAATTAAACTTTAATTTACTGTCCCTAAAATAAACAGTCTATCGAAGCGTGACTTTCTGAACCAACTGATATTATAAGCAATAGGCGACATAATAAAATGTAAATATTTATCAATGAAGTTGAAAATAGTGACACGCCATTTATAATCGTTAGTGGATTTATATTAAAAACTAAATATGCCAAGGTTCCGCGTAGAAAACAAACATCTGGACTTTGAAACAAAATATCTGAACTATTTGATAATATATCAAAACTGAAATTCTGATCTTTGTATTTAATTATATTATCTACAGAAAGAAACCGTGTCGTGCCAAACGCTAACAAGGGAAACAAAATATAATGGGAATACATTTGTTGCTCTAATAATAGGTGCTCAAACGGGAATACTTCAAAGAAATACGTTGTTGAATTTTCTTTGAATTTCATTTGTTTCTCTCTCTTAAGGCTCAAATCACACTGAGATGGCAGCGAAGCGGCGAACAGTTTCAGTGTCATGTAATTTTAAACTTTATCTTCTTTACTATAGTATATAGTATCGCTTGAGAAACTTGAAAAGGTTGCGTGGCTGCCCGCGGCGCCGCGAGCACTCCGACGACTCAAATTTCTCAAGCGATTCTATGTATTATAATAATGAACATAAAGTTTAAAATGACATGACACTGAAACTGCTTGTCGCTTCGCTGTCTAGTCCATTTACTATAGCATTAGATAGAAGTTAAAAAAGGCTCTTTTAGGGGCACACTTTGTAATAAAAGTACAACAAACATTATTACAGTCAAGATTGATGTGGAGTTAAATATAATCAATTTAAACAACAACAGTCACACCTAATTGTACTTATTTAACCTATCTACCTTCTGAAATTACAAGGCTTTCATTTAATATTATTTAGTTTTTACATAAAATATTGTCGTGTCAATGTTTAAAATCTAAAAGAAGCAGGAGCGGACAGTACCGGGAACGTTTTTCGTGTCACTATAACTCTACCAAATCTAAAATGTTACCTATTCCCTTCATAAGTTGTGGCAGCACGTGTTTTTTTAATTTTGTCGGTTTATATAAAGTTGTTTTTAATAAACTGATAGATACTACAAATTGTTTCATTTCATGTACCTATCCAAGCATCGTGACGAGTAGGTAGATAGAATATGCTTTATTGTATGCCATACATTCTTACTTACAAAACAAGCACATACATTATTTATTAAAATTGTTTGAACTTAACTTGAAAATAAAAGGTTTCGAACCCCTGCTTCTACGAGCCTCTTTTTTCTAATGTTATAATAAATGGAGTGAGCCTTAGATTGCCTCGACTGGCGGTCTAGTGGTCTTTTTTTTTTTTTTTTTTTTAATCTTTATTTTTTTTTTATAAATTTAGGGGCTTTTGTCCATTAAGGATATGCCAACCCCATCATACCTTATAACAAAGTGGTCTAGTGGTCGCAAGCGCTACTACAGAGTATGAGGTCCTGGGTTCCATTCCCAGGTCGGGTAAAGTGTTATTAAGTTTTTCCATCAGGAATTTTTCGGTAGCAGCCTGTAGTCTGGATTTGGGCCCGGTTGCTGGCAATAGACTCGCCCCATATTACATGAGACGTAAACATAACTGGCGAACTGTGGGTGTACTTAGGTACACCTCTGCCTAATCTTTTACGGTTTACAGGCGTGATGTTATGTTATATTTACTCTCTCTTACGTTATACCAATATTTTTCTCATCACTTTATCGTGCACATAAATTATGCAAAATCCTTGACGTTTCATACAAATCCATTCATACATTGAATTCTAGACAAAACAGTGCTTTGCTAAACAATCCAACAAGAAAACATCTTTAGTGTTGGCAATAAAGATCGTTTATACAATGTTTTAGGAACAGCTGGCGTCTAAACATCGCGCGGTAAGGGCTACGCGGAAACTTGTATAATGTTCTATAAATAGCAAAAGTTTAGATGTTATCGAATGATTTATGCTTGTGAAATAAATTACTGAAGAAACTATTGTCGTACTTACCATTGGTAGGTACGGTTCAGAATCATGTTATACTCAACTAGCTTCTGCCCGCGACTTCGTCCGCGTGAAATTTCGTCCTCCCCCATTCACCCTCTTAGGAGTGGAATTTCGAAAAACCCTTTCTTGGTGGATACTTACTCTTCATAAAGAAAACACCCTCCAAATTTCATGTCTCTAGGACCAGCGGCTTAAGCTGTGCGTTGATATTTCAATCAGTCAGGACTTTAAATTTTATATACACAGGTCAATGGTAACTGGTTGTTGGTGGGTGTCCCATCTTATTATGTAAACAAAACTTTTTTGGACGTCTTCATCAAATCAGTCGCCTTTATCTATAGATACCTATACATATTTCAAAGTCGCTTTTTGTGTCTGTCTGTTTGACCGCATTATTCTTCTAAACTCCTCAACGAATTTTGGTGCAGTTTTCACCATCATTTAGAGAGTTTATTCCGGAAGGTTTTTGTGCATAATACATTAACCTCTTAATTACCGCTAATGAGACACACTTGATTTTCTATTGTGATGGGCCGATGTCGTACCACGCCAGAGGAATGAGTTATTAATAAGAGGTTAGAAAGGGGGTGACTACCGAGATGACGACTAATAGAGAAGTATGGAAGAAAAATACATGTTGCGCCGATCCCAAAATCAATTGGAATAAGGGTAGGAGAATGATGACATTAATATTAAACTTAAATAAAATAAAGAAGTTTCCATGATTTGTCGAGTCGTAAAATGCGTGCGAAGCAGAGGCGGGGGTTGAAAGTTAAAGATAAGACTTGATGTTATTTTTTTTTCTTCCTTGCCGCCTAGGGATGTGTAAGTCTGAAAGCTTTCTGATTTCTCAGAATACTTTAGAAGCAGTATTAAGTGGTATTCAACGATAAAATGTGACTAACGTAAGTTCACGGTTCATTTTTTCAATAATTTCTTGAAATTATTGTTCTTTTATTTCCTCCTTTCTCCGAATATAATCAACTTGTTTAGATAAAGGCATTGCAGATTTTATATATTTAATCAGGAGATTTCAGGGTTGGTCCCATAGTGAAAGTTGTTCAGTTCGATGGTCTAAAGCACCTCTCAAAGTTTGTTGGGTTAATTTTGAAACACCATATTAGTACTCAGGTAAGTTTAAAAAACCTGTTTTTTTTTATGAACTTCCCAGACGTAATGGGCATAGATATCTAATCACGATAAAACATAAACAAAACAGTTTTTGTTAACTCATACTTCGACTAACACAACCCTAACAGGCAGAGGTCGTTGACCTCCGAAAAAAAAATCTTTTTATTTTATCTTGTACCTACCTATCGTATATATCGATACTCATCACGCCTGCCGAGTTTAGGTAGCCAATTAAAAATAACCAACCAACTAATAAGGAATACATTTTTTTTATAACGTTTTATTATTTGTTTGCTTATGAAACACTTTAGATTATTATTGATTTCGTTGTTTTAATACTATTGGCTTTTTTCCGGCCGTAGATCGGAAACTTTATACAGGTGAGGAACAGGCAGGGTGTAAAGTTCAGTCATACTCTATAGAAAAGGGAGGATCCTATCTGGCGGGCACCTGCCTAATGATTCATGTCGGGCCGTTGTATCTATGCTAGTTGCGCGGTAAACTCTGCTTGCGAGATGCAGGATTTGCGTGACGTCAGTATGACGCGTTGTTCGCATGTGGCGTTGTAGATACCGCTATAACTTAATCCATTCAATTAACTTGTCAGTTAAATCGTGTTAACGGCCGCAATAAATTAAGCTCCATAACACAGTGCCAATAGCTGAGTTGAATGACACAATGAGTCCTTTCGAAGGTTGTAATTACCAGCTTTCGGGATTAATGAATTGCACACATAAGCCTCTGATTACCCTCATCAATTTTCCGTAAATAAAGATTCCCTTTTGTTCAAAAATCCCCATTTTTGGGGTAGTTAAAACAAAGTTGGAAAGAAGTACTTAGTCGAACGGGTAAAAGCACTTATTTTATTGAATAACTTTTGTTTTACAAAAGTTGTCTGAAGTTTAGACA
Source organism: Amphipoea oculea (assembly GCA_945859645.1). Lineage (NCBI taxonomy): Eukaryota > Metazoa > Arthropoda > Insecta > Lepidoptera > Noctuidae > Amphipoea > Amphipoea oculea. The sequence goes on from OX243876.1 coordinate 14,592,351, forward strand.
AAGATAAACATCTGTTTACGGACTTCACGGACTGTCATTACCTTTCGACGAGGGCGGAACTTGTAAGGGCGTTCTGTGCTTTTGCGACGAGAGCGGAACTTGTAAAGGCGTTGTGTGCTTTTTCGTCGACGTAATTATTTTTTTCTTTATGGATGGGAAATCATTAAATGACCCCTCCCGCTCTGAGTGGAGCGAAAGGGAGTGTCAGACTCTTACTGACTAAAACCCATCCGTGTTCCTTCCTTAGCCCTTTATGTTCCGGGGTAGCGGTAACCCTCTCGGACAATCCCGCACCTTTCGGACATTCCTGCACCGCCCTATAGGTCCCTAAGTAGGTGTTTTCAAAGATCTGTATTCGAAAACTAGAATTAAATAAAATAAAACTTTATTTTAGACAAAGGTCCAATTTTGTATAGTACTCGTATTTTGATGCTATACTCCATAGGTTTATGTAGTTAAATAAAGGTAAACAAAAAAAACACGTGACTTAGTTAACCGACTAAAAGTAATACCAGTCTATTCAGTTGTCATGCTACGTCACAGCTGTACTTTTCAATTTAGCAACGTTATAATTCATTAATAACGTAGCTAAATTAAAATTTAATTTGATAAATGAGCTGTTTATTTTCTATTAATAAAATTAAATTTTATTCAAGAACGTCTATCGGTTTCTTACTAAACTTCAACTATATCCGACGATCCTGCATACTTATTTCTTTTGTTGACTGTACATAACCCTTGACTCAGCCGCCTAACAAGGACCTCTTGGTAGTTAGTGGAGACTCTAAACTATGCCCCATTAGCCATCGGCTCGAATGACTCGAGCTAAGATAAATTATTGAGTCGACAAAGTCCACAATAGTTATTACTTAAATGAAGAAGAAAAGGAAATAGCACCATTTTTTATGTGTCTACGATTTATTGACAGGCCTGATGGTCTAGTGGTTAGTGACCCTGACTGCTATGCCGGAGGTCGTGGGTTCGATTCCCACCCAGGACAAATGTTTGTGTGATGAGCACGATCATTTGTTCTGTTTCTGGGTGTAATTTATCTATAATATGTATGTATTTAGAAATATAATAAGTATGTTTATCAGTTGTCTAGTATCCATAACACAAGCTCTGCTTAGCTTGGGACTAGATGGCGTTGTGTGATAGTTGTGGAATATTATTATTATTATTATTGCTCTACCTAGTAAGATTTTTATATAAAAATCTGATAAGTCTTGTACTGTGATTGTAGTATAAATATCTGTTTCTTTCAAACAAACAGATATTTATACTACAACGTTCGACATAAATATATTACTTATAAGCTCATTAAAGCAATGGGTTTGTATTCGAAAAACGTCTAATCTGTTTTATCCCCTGAATATTTTCGGTACAAAAAACTTAGATATCGCCAACGTATATGTATGTGTAAGTGTAGAGAACATAGCAGGGGGTCGCCACCATTGGTAAAAGCATTAAAGAAAAAGTAACCTAGTAAGCGTGGTGGGGCCACCGTGAACGTCGTGCAGATAGACAGTGAATAACGCGGTCGTACGTCCGAGAGATCGTGCTTCACGCGTGCTTGATCGTGTATAAACTTGCTGTACACAGATTCACCATTTAAAGCGCGTGTTGGTTGGTGACTGCACGTCAAAATGGACCATGAAACACTTTCACGATTTTTTGAATGATGTACCTAAGTCTTAACTTATCATATACAAATTAGTTATGATACGCACGTTTATGAGAAAAAAAAACATCTAAAACCTCTTCCTATTTTTTAATAACTGGTGGCATTTGGAATTAAAATATTTAAATAAAACTCGTGCCCTCATTCGTTCGATGACGTCTAGCACGCTGGATGCGCGCACGATAGTGTGAATGCTTATAATACGTTCAACACCGCCTTGAGCGGACGTACAGCTGGGAATGCTGGGATGCATCGTGGCTTTAGTTTAAAACTTTACCGTCATTAACAGCAGACTGTTTGTACATCTAAAGAAGGTAAGAATACAGCCCTTCGTAATTCAAAAATCGAAAAACAAATGAATGAGTTAATCTCAAGAACGCTTTCGTTCTTCAAAAGATGCCATATCTGCATTAAAAAAAATAAAAACATACATTTTTGGTTCGTGCACCTACTTTTGTTCAAACAAAGGCTTCAGAATGGTTTTGTATTATTTTCATATGAGCGGGCTGCTGTATATTGGGATAAGAATAAATCTTGTTGAAGTCGTTTTTCATGAATTCTTCAGATTTAAAGCATTCTCGGAAACGGCTGAAAGTTTTTGCTCTGCATTGCAAAGAATAATAAACACATACTTAATCAAAATCCACTTTGTATGTAACTGAAAACTGTCAACTTCATATTATCAAAACGTCCAATTTATTACACCAAAAACTATATAGTTCTGGCAGAGATGTTATTTATGTTCTGGTTCACTACACTAGAATAAAATATACGTATCTACCGTACCTATCTATTTTTATTATTTATATACACTTGATTATACACCACAAAATACATACATAACAAAAAAATAAATCAGACACTACAAAATATACAATGGGTGGCCTTATCGCTTTCTATTATGATCGAATGTTCTTCAAACATATTTATAATTGGTACCTAAAATGGACGGCGCCGCTGAGGCCGGCCCAGAAGGATGTGGTGATACGACCTAGACGCGTACCGCATCAGTTGGAATTTAAGGCAAAAGCACCAGGGTAGCCCGCGAAATTCAATTTTTTTTAAGTTTTTTGCAATTTGCTCGTCAGTATTAACTTGTAGGTACGTTGATTAATCTGTCAAGCTCCGCTAATGAGACACAATTGATTTTCTATTGTTTCGTCGCCGATCGGCGACGCGCGCCGCTTGACCGGTTAAAATATAATTCGCGACCGTAACAACTATGTATTTACAGAATTATAATAATTAAAGTCATCAACACAACTCTCTAAGACTCCTACTGAATGACTATTTCATGAAATCTTGACATTTTAGGATTATACTAACTTAAAAGTTGTATACTGATTTTAATGATTATAATTCTGTAAATACATATTTGTTTCTGTCGCGAATGATATTTTAATCAACGTACAACTTAATACTGACCAGCAAATTGCAAAAAACGTAAGAACATTTGAATTTCGCGGGCAATCTTAGCGCTTCCCACTTAACAATAGCAGCCCGGAGACGGGATTTGTGCACTGTTGATGGCAGTAGGAAGGCCCTTATTACTTGGGACTTAAACATACGGACATACCTGAAAAAATGTATGGCCTATAGGTACATCTCTGTCTTACCCTTTAGGGAATACAGGCGCAATGATATGTATGTGTATAGGCATACTCATAAACACAAGACACTCATACTTTATTTATACGACACAATACTAGGTTGTCGAACATACAAAATTCATCAGACAACTATATTTAAACCCAAGTCCAATTTATAATGCATTTCCACTGCGTTAATGAAAGCATTAAATAAATAAACCCCCGCAAATATCGTTTATGAATCACATGAAAACAAACCAATGTTTACTTCCAAATCTGAAAAGCTTTTTTATTACACGCATCGCCGCTCTACATATTCAGACAATATTTATTTAATTCGCAGGCAAAATATCTGGACAAAATAAATACATATTTACTTGATAGTTTGTTGATTTCCAAATTGATATTTTGGAACCAAACAAATTGTTATTCAGTCAATTTGATATTTAAATTTGATATTTAAAAAAAAACCATAGACTATTTAATTTTTTTTATTTAGAATTAGCTTACGCTCGCGACTTCGTCCGCGTGAAAGTCGTAAGACACAATGATTTTAGGTACCTACTAAAATAACAGCCACAGTTTTAATATATTTCCCTGTATGCTTACTACGTTTGTAGTTTTGGCCTCAGCAGGCAAAATATACAAATTTATTTAATTTAGAATTAAAGATTTGGCTCATAGCGGTCGTAGTCATTTAAAAAAAATCGGTTTTAGAAATCTGTACTAATTAAAAAACTAAACAGTTTGTTTGAACTTTGAACGCGCTAATATCTGGACCTACCCGTTGGATTTGAAAAAAATCTATCGGCATTGGATAGCCCAATTCTTGAGGAAGGCTAGTTAATATCACGCTAAGACCCATAAGAGCCAATCAAAAAGAAAAATAGTCGGAAATAACGCTAAGCGAAAACGAAGTAATAGCGCGCACAGACGATGCGATGCGACGAGATGGATCGGGGGATCAAGTAATGAAATAAAATTAAACTGATTCCTTGATTAAAAAGGGCCAACACCCGCATAACAGTTAAACACCAATTTGATTTCAAGGAAATTACAAAACGTAGACGCTCTAATACGATTTATAACCTCGAAAAGCAAGCGCTTCAAGTACATTCCTTAAAAAAAGCTGAGACTTAGGAACTCGCTATATTCGATTAAACTGAACAACTTAGTTATAAGGGAAAAAATAACTCAGTCTCAACGGTTTTAATAGCATTAGCTTCTGCTGGAATAAAATTATAGAAAAATAATTTGTTCTATCGTATCATAAAAGACTCATAGAGACTATTTTATAACTCTCTAACCCTGCCTCTTAACCAAAAGTAATCAAACTTAAACTCAAGGGATTTATTTCAAATAAACCAATTACAGGCACTATTGAATTGTCAAGGGGTCGATCAGTCAGAATGATGAAGCTAGTTGCCCATTCCAAAGCTATGATTATCACTCGATCATCGCCCGAGTACACGATCGACCGTTTATTGACGTACAAAAATGCAAGTTGATAGATCGCGCGACGGTCGCTTTTGATTAGGACGCGGCCTGAGTTTGCTACTCAGGCCGCGTCCTAATCAAAAGCGATCGTCCCTCGAGTACACGATCGTCACGCGAATGAGAACGCGTATTCGCTAGATGTTAAAATGTGTGTCTCATAATTATTCGCGTCAATAAGTCACCCTTCAAGCCACGTCAGAAACGCGCAGATAAATAACAATTTACAAAAAAATTTAGAAGTTTGCAACATACACAATTTTACAGAAAAGAGTTTTTACTTTTGTATCCTACAAACAACTTGCCGGTGTCAACTAGCGGAATGTCAGTTAGGCCACCTGTTTGGGTATCAGTATGTTTAATCGCACATTCGTACGAACTAAGTTCACGCGAATTAGTAATCAAACGCTTTATTTGCGCGAATACATCGCGTATATGTCAATTAGGACACCGGTTCTACTTCGGTTAATTTGATCGCTAGTACGAGTACGTACGAACAACGTCCGCGTAATCTTGCGATATCCGCGTAGTCGCTTTCTATTAGGACGTGGGTGGGGTTATTCGTATAAAAAAGAGCAACGATAGCGATATCGTTGCCCGAGTAAGCACTCGCGCGATGATCGCTTGTTCGGCGAACCCGAACGCGTGTTCGCGACGACAGCAGAGCAACTTCTGGATTTCCGAACAAATTAGTATAATAATTATATAATTACTATATATAAGTGTAATAATTATGAACGTGACGATCGCGTATTCGTGCGAACGAACATTTTGGTTAGCACGCGGGGACCAGCCTGATTCTCACGATACAAGTTTCTGAAACGTTCAAGAGCAATCTATTTTATTATTTTTATTTATTTTTTGCTGTTAATATCCCACTGCCGGGCAAAGGCCTCTACTCCCTTTCCACCTCTTTCTGTCCAGAGCTGCCAAGTTTTATCTAATAGAAATAAAAACGGTATTGTTAAACCAATGTGTTATGCTAGCAAAAAATTTAGTCCAGTGGAACAGAAATATTCCACCATTGATAAAAAGACAAAGACTAGGTATAATTTTTGGAATATCTAAATTTCATAATTATATCTTTGTGTGATTTTTTGAATTAGAGACTAATAATGCAGCTTTAGTACGAATTTTTGGCCGTAGGTACTTAAAGTATTCCAAAAATGGCTGCTACCTTTTTGATTTTACATATCTCGGGACCATAGGGTCCCGGTCCTTTGGAAGGCGTACGAGGGGCCGAAGCCAAATAGCAGAGGCCCCTTAGGAAATTTTAATAAAATGTACTTTTTTATTATTATCGTCATCGTTGTACTACTACTACTACTGGACATAGGCCTCACCAAACGTCACCAAAAGATGGTGGGATGGCCCTTGCTTTAATTTTATTAAAATCTATCGTCTTTTATTTTCAGAGCTCTTCCCTCACTGACCTGATCTCGGCATTCGACACAAAGGCTCAAGCACACACGGACCTACAAAAGGTGACGGCATTCAGCGGATCTTTCGACAAAAACCACAAACCTACATTCTCAAAGGATGAATATGGCAAGTGAGTAGATATTGCACAAGACTTATTAGTGTAGTGTGTGTGCGTTATGTATGTGTGAGGGTGTGTGTACCTTTCCACCAGAGACGTGCTAAGCAGTCTAGCGATAGATGTGTTAGACGTCAAGCATTTTTTATTAATTGCGTCTCTCTTGTCTAGCTAGTAAGTTGTTGGCTGCTTAAGGCTGCTTTTCCATCAGAGAAATGCTATGCTACGTTGCTAGAGTAGGTACTCCCCGTGCCTTCCCTACTATCGATGCATCGCATAGCTCGAGCTGCGCAACTTCCTCGCACAGCTACCCTACTACGGCGCATCTTCATAGCACATCTTACTCGCTCTGCAACACAGCTTAGCATTAGTGGAAACGATCATATGGTTAGCCTAGCTTTTACATCCTCGTAGCACAGCTGCATAGCACATCTTTGGTGGGAAAGCAGCCTTAGGCCCGGACTCCACTGAAGCGGAGCTGTGCCGAGCGGAGCGGGAGACGTGCAGAAATCGTCCAATCACAGACGAGATGAGTGACGCGATAAAGATTTCAACCATTGTGATTGGTCGATTCCTGCACGTCTCCGCTCCGCTCCGCCCAGCTCCGCTTCAGTGGAGTCTGGGCCTTATGCTGAGAACAGAGAGGAAGAAGAAATGTAATGCGATTTATCAGTAGCTGTGCGAGGAAGAGTTGCAGCTCGAGCTATTCCATCATGATTTCAGTACGAAAAAAGGATGTTGCTATCGGTCATGTATAGCTCCGTCTCTCTCTTACACTAGAATCATGGTGGTATTAAACCGTCATAATACAGCACCTGGTATTATAATCATTATAAGGTGGGTAGGTACATATACCATTATCTCGACTGATTTCTGTGACGTCCTTTCATGGTTTATTGTTTTGATTTTCGTTTATTCTTACAATTTCTAGATAAAACAGTGTATTTTATCATCAATTGTATGAAATTCTATGTCTTATTATGAAATTGATAACATCGTATTTCAATTTAAGAGTTACTAAATTGCTAAAGAACCGTAAAAGACTTCAGATCATTTGGCAGAAGCTTTTAATTATTTTCTATTTATCTTTATGAAGGTACAAATATCAAAATTCTTTTAACAATTTATAAATAATTTGAGTTCGTGAAACTTATAATTCTCCGAAAAAAAAGGAGCCACTATTAAAAAATAATGACATTAGATTCTTAGAAATTTATGTACAGTGACATCAAAGTTTCAGCAGTTCATTAGACTATCCCCCTTACTAATAAACGTTGTAAGGCGTCTGTAACACAACGCTTTGTCTTCTTCTTTCGAAAGTCAAATTACTGACGGCTGAGAGAGAGAAATCGGTGTGTAACTATTCATCTGATATAATACGTTTATTAGTAAGGGGGCTAGGCTCAAAGAAATGATTGTCATACCATTATCTCTGGACTATGGAAAGTGATTTAGAGATTACTTTAGCTAGAGGATCAATTATAAGAACCTAATTATCCAAGAAAGTTATCCTTTGGTTTTTGTAAGGACAAGATGCGGAGGTCTTACGTCGAATTGTGAAAATTAATTTCCTAGCCATCTTTGTGAGGAAAAGTAAAAATGAATATCAAGTTTTCACTTTTAATTGGTTATCCAATTAAAGTTCTTCGTCGCATTGTTTGAATGAAATGCCAATTCCTCACACCGCATTCTCGAACAAATTTTGCGAGAAAATTCCAGATTCAATTTCACGAAAATTTAAAATAAGAACACGAACACGCACTTTTTTTTATGGATGGGAAATCATCAAATGATCCCTCCCGCTCTGGGTGGAGTGGAAGGGAGTGTCAGACTCTTACTGACTAAAACCCATCCGTGTTCCTTCCTTAGCTCTTTATGTTACGGGGTAGCGGTAACCCTTTCGGACAATCCCGCATCCCCGGCAGGCTTCACACAGTAGCTTCAGCAGAAGATGACACTGGATTCGCAAGGTGTTTAGTAGACGTAAAAATAAAGCTGTTTAGAGCCTACTGCCAAAACTTTTACGACAGGGCTTTATGGCTCAACTACACCCAGCGAGCCTACAGCGTTCTTCGCGTACAAATACAATAACAATTTAGGATTCCGGTGAGGCTCCCTCGAATCTGCAACCTGTATGGCATGATTGCTGACGCAAGAGTCGATGAATTTTATGCCATTATGCGTAAGAAAATAGATAATGATGATGATGATCAGAATCCTCAGGATGATCTCTGAGAGGCCAGACTCTGCAGAGCTGGGGAGATTTATCCATTTTTAACCGACTTCAAAAAAAGGAGGAGGTTCTCAATTCGTCGGAATCTTTTTTTTTATGTATGTTCCCCGATTTCTCGAAGACGCCTGGACCGATTTGGAAAAATTTTCTTTTGTTTGAAAGGGCATACTTCCCAAGTGGTCCCATGATCATCAGGTCAGGATCTGATGATGGGATCCCAGGGAAATCGAGGGCAACCTTCAAATTTTATAGGCACATAGTACCATATTCATATATTTTCTAAACAAGTACAAGTATTTGCATCTGATAATCATCATCTCAGGTGGATGAGCTGATGATGGAAGGTACAACTCCTCAACGGCTTGGAGTTAAAATAACTGATATAAATTATAAGCAGACCCACTAAAAAGCGTGAAATAAAAACTTTTTAACAAAAAAAAACCGACTTCCAAAAAAACACTACAAAGTGAAAAATAACTTTAATTTCGGAAGTCGGTGGCAAAAAGCTAAAATACAGATCCAAAGACACCGACTTCCGAAATTAAAGTTATTTTTCACTTTGTAGTGTTTTTTTGGAAGTCGGTTTTTTTTTTGTTAAAAAGTTTTTATTCCTCATGTGACAACTACTTACTGTATTATTTTGGATTTTGAGGCGAGTGATTTTGTGATTTTTGAATATTACGAATGATGTGTTTTATTTTTGATTTTAGTATTGACTACCATAGTTTTAAGACCATTATTAGTAACAATAGTATGGACATATAATAATTAGCCTGAAATAAATAATTTATTTGTATGTTCCATTCATTTTCGGATAATGCAACGAAAAGTTGTAATGTGATACTGTGACTGTTCCTAAATGACCCTAGGCTGATAAAATTTTCGTTTTTCCTAATTATGTTAATTATTAGTGTTTAGGTCGGTTCCCCCTAATGGGGAAGAGCCGCACCCCGCCACCGTGCGACTCTGTAGAGCTCGTCTCCAGACTGGACACTCTCCCACCGATTGTAATGAATTCCCAAGAAGTGTTTTGCCTTGTCCCGACTTGGGAAGATGGGGAACAAGGAGGGGAAGAAACAATTTTAATATAAAATAAGGTTGGGAATTCATTGATAAGATGAATAAGGAAAGGAAATCTACTTTTCTTTTGATTATGAAAGTTAGAAGACATGAGAGGAAAACAAAAGGGTAATTGACACGTAACGCTTGCGTTGGAGATTACATTGTTTTAAGTTACGTTACTGTATGTTCTTACAATAATCTGACCCACCCCAGAGACGTAGGGCCGCTTTACAACAGCTGATACGTCGTACGTGTGCCGCCAGTCCTACAATTACGTACATAGGCCTAGAGAGGACCTGCTGCGGTTCCAACAGGACACGTTCCCTATACTCAAGCATGTCTTACTCAATCCTAAGGTAAAGGACTGCGAAGTGCCTCTACCATTGAGCGAGACAAGTCTCCAGAAGTGCTGGACGCGTGCTGTAATAATATCCCCTTATAACGGACTACTCACCCTTTACTGAGATAACACAAAACTAGTGCAAGCGTACCGCATCGTCAGTCGGTTGTAGAATTCCTTACGAATTGCCTTGCTATACGCCGAAGTGGTTATTTTAAATCGTCACTTCGCACTTCCTTAATCTACCCAGGTTCGAGGATGCTTGCAGTGTAATTGGCTGTTTTGCAATCATTCTTGCCTATCTATCTACTGGGGCCTTTCCATCTGGGCATCCAAATTATGTGTCTCGCTAAATATTATTTTTTTGTATCAGTAAGAGGCCTACGGGGGCCGGGTGTGATTTAACGAGACACAACTTCTAACGTTCCTTAGAACGACTATCAATCCAGTTAGTGGTACTTGGTGAAGCCTACCCCCGCTCCCGGGAAGTGTGCGCAGATCAAGTACAATGTAAGGTATCCTGCAGTTAGTCAGTCCATAGGGAAAGGTAGCCATCACTAACGTTTGGTTGGTTTGTGTTCGTAAACAAGAACAACAGACTACAAGGTAGCACTATAATTCAAATTGGCCCTAACGAGATGCGAGTTCGGTTCAGCCTTCCATAAGCGGTGTGCTCGCCCAGGTGTCATGTCCTATAGAGGGCTTTCCCCGAGTCCCTAGAACCAAACGCATGTGTAGGGTACCTCGATTTAGTCATTTAGGAACAAGGAGGGATAAATATTCAACACTCACCCGATCCAGTCGTTCACTCACACACACTGAGATTCACGCGCCTTACACGCTACTCACATTATACTAGACTAATATAACCTAGTCTAAAGCAACACATATTATTTAATGTATTAAATACGCCCTCACGTCCTCTCAATCAGGCACATAGTTTTATTGCTATTGCCTAAGTTCTGACTCTGCTCGTCTAGCCTACGTCAACGACTCACTCTCGTGGTCTCCTAGTGTTCACTCAAACTCCTAACTTAACTAGCCTGGACTCGCAAGTCCGTCCTCTAAAGCGGGTCAACCCCGACTGCCTCACCGTCCTTGTTCTAATTTCTCACATCCCATATCACCACTTCAGAGCCCCTTTCCCTCGTTTCTTGGAACATCGGTTCAGGGGCCATATTTACGATAACCAGATGTTGGTGATGGGTTTGGGTCGTCCTTAGAATTCGTACAAAATACTGCATCTCAAGTGCATCTTAAGTGACGTAAATTGCCCATAAAGTGTAAATGGAATGGGTTTCCAACAGGTCCACTATTGTTTTACAATTTTAAAGTACCTAATAGGGTGTTTTGTTATTTATTAGGGTAACGTGTCAAACCGTCATCCCATAAAATTGAGACTTAATGCGTTTCTAAGTGGCCCGAATCATGTGCCAGTTTCAAAATAAATATAATAATTTGTTATTAAATAGGTCTAAGTGACAGACAGTCACAATACGTTTCTGTTACACAAACCCCTTTGAATTAGGAGTATTTGTAATGGTGAACAATAAAGATTATTGAATACTTCTATTTATGATCTCGTTACTCTGAAGGTGCTAAAACTATTTTGAAGTCCGACTTCTGTTCCATTAAAAGACAAATCCATACTAATATTACAATATTAGTTATTATAAATTCGAAAGTAACTCTGTCTGTCTGTCTGTCTGTATGTTACCTTTTCACGCCTAAACCGCTGAACCGATTTAGATGAAATTTGGTATGGAGATAGTTTGAATCCCGGGAAAGGACATAGGATACTTTTGAACCCGATATTCCCACGGGATCGAGACTTATGCGGGTGAAACCGCGGGGCGCAGCTAGTATAATATATTTTATTGTTCTTTGTCTAGACCCATTCCCGGTTCGATGACGGAGTTCCGAGGGGCTGAAGCGCAAGCCAGAGTCTGCACAGAAATGAAAGAACTATGTGAAATCATACACCAGTACGGAAAAACACCTTGCAAGAGTCTTCTACCTCCTGAACTGAAAGATGCTACAAGCGTCATCTCCTTTGGGGAATTATTTTCGGTAAGTGTCAAGTTTATAAAGATTAATGATCGGTCACATAAACTTTGTCCATCAGTGTGCAGCGGATTGAAACTGCGAAACTTTATGGTTACTTTGAGCACATTTTAACCTTTACAATAACTTCAACTCGGCGAACATAATAATATTATCTTAATAACCAACTGTTTTCTGCGGCCAGCATTATTTAGTTAGTCATTTAAAAGAAATTCCGAACAAATTATTGATTGATTTTGATTTTTCAAGGTCTTTTTTACTAAAAAGGTTGTTACAATAGTGTTTACAAATGATCTTATTCTATTTGTACACAGATCGTGATTTAATTTTGTTACGTAGGCTATATTTCGCCTTTATAAACATTAAAACATGTTTTTAATGACATATTTTGAGTTGACATGAATTGACTTATAATGAACATCATTTAACTACTAGGTATGTGCAAGCCTTAGTATGGACCCACATAACATTTAATGTTTAAGATACAAAATGAACAAATTATTGCTCGAGTCACGCTTAAGTTACTAACCGAATGTACAGGGTGAAATTGAAAACATGCTACAAATCGAAATGCGAGATTGTACTCATCGTTATAAACAACTTTTACTATGGAACCAAACCTGAAATCGCGAAAAAAAATCAACTGTTCCCTGAATTTATGTTCGCATAACTCGTCAAAATGTAGGGAACAGCTGATTTTTTTTTTGATGATGAACACAATCTCGAATTTCGGTTTGTCGCATGTTTTCCATTTCAACCTGTATAGCCAGCCTTAATTCTTTTGACAATTCTAGTCGGTCTGCATCAATAGGTCTGGCCATAAACAAGAGGTCTCGGGAGTGTTAAAGAGTTACCACCTATAAAAATAATGCTATAGTTCTGCAAATATCCACACAGGATGGCCTACTATAACAATATTGCCATAGTGCAGCCATTGTCCATCTTCGGTCATCATCATCTGCCTTTTCCCATCTATGTTGGGGTCAGCTTTCAGTCTAACCAGACGCAGCTGAATACCAGTATTTTACATGAAGCGACTTCCTATCGGACCTCCACACCCCATTGACTGGGTAATACAATTCCCCTTGGTAAGACTGGTTGCCATATTTTCAGACTTCTGACAGCCGGGACCAATGGCTTAACATGCTTTAGGAGGCACAAAGGGGTCTTGTTATGTAAAGATGGTCACCCATCCACGGGCCAACCGCGGCAAGCGTGGCTTAACCTGATCGATCGACCCGTGCGGCCGTTCTCGGTATGGTGCTTCATTCATTTAATATTAAAGCTCTCATAATATAAGTCTCAAGATATGGACTGTGTCCTCCAAGCTTTTCAGAGGAACAAAGCAAAGACATCTTTGGTTATTTCCCAGAAAATTGTCTGGAAAAACTTTCCCACACAATTTTCCGACAAATTATCAGTGGTGCGATTCAATAAAAGATAGATTATCAAGGGAATAGTAACTTTAACTGGTTCGTCACACTATCTGATTTACAATAACACGATCGATCACTTCTCTAGGGGGTCGTATATCAAGGATCAGTGGATAGGGACGAAACAGCGAAATTAACTAGCAGCACAAAATAGGGACAGAAGGTCGGCTCCATGCAACGAGTACCGCACATAACACATAGATACACTTCACATACAGCGCTTGCAATTGTAGTCGCGACTGGCATTCATTTGAGATCTCCGTACGTATGGTCTAACATAAAAGTATCTGACGAAAATGTAAACATCAGGAAACCTATATAATTATAGACGCCAATCTGTAACACTACTTACAAATTGAGTGTTTTGTTTTTGGTAATTTGAAGAAGAAGAATACTTAAACCCGAAATTCTAATTTTAAATCAGTTTAAAGATGTTATTCATTTGACAATTAATTGAGGATAATTTTATAACCTCGATGTTTTTTCAATTACAATTCAATCATTTTATTCAAACAGTAGTTAGTTTTTGAATAGTTGCAGGCGTTAATTTTCTTTGGATCCCACTTTTGAATCCCAAAGTTTAGGTATTAACGATGGATCCCGTTTGCTATTTCCGTTGAATCCCATATTATAACAACATGTGTACCTACATTTCAGAAGAAAAGTGATTTACCTTTTGTCAAACACTAAAAAGAAATTATTTTTAGTGGGTTACCCGGAACCGAACTAGTTAGATTAGGCTAATTATTAAAAAAAAACAATGTTAGGTTAGGTTAGGTTAAAACTGTGACCCCTACGCACGAGTCGAGCGAGCGGAGCGAGCGGTGCCGCGGCAGCGGCCGGCGAGTGCCAGAAACGACTAGATTATATAGAAAATGAGTTGTTTGTGAAATAAATAATATACGAAACGTTGGTTGTAAGCTAAAAATTTCAATGGAGTTTTGGTGAAACATTAGTGAACCCCTCATTTTATTATAAACAATTTTGTTGTTGAAAGTACCCGCATTCAGATTTTTTTAAGCATTCGGGATCCAACGGAAATACTTTTCGGGATTCAACGACAATAAAACGTAATTATCTTGCATTTTTTAAGTTCGGGATCCAACGGAAATACATAATAATGTTTTGCGGGATCCAACGCCAAAAATATTAAAATGGGATTCAAAAGCGGGATCCAACGGAAATAAATCCACCCGCCCCTGGATCCCCTGCTGGTTATTCTTCTGTTTTAATCTCTGTCTTATCGACTATAAACTTTCTCATTCCGATCTGATCCTCTATTTCTTTTGTTTTTATTCCTGACGCATCGTCAGGAACAAAATATTCGTACAGGGTTTATTGAAATACATACGTTCGTAATGATCCTCTGAAGTTTAAAAGTGTCACATTGTGTCGGGCAGCAATGGTCGTAGGTTGGTTCCTTTTACATAATATAAACTCACCCCTTGTTCCCATGAGGGTAGACTAGAGTAGAGTTGTTAAAATGTTGGTGTACAATAGAGTATATCCTATGTATATCTATGTCAGACTTATTTCCTTGGCTGGACGTAGAAGTGGCACGGACATGCCGTCATGCGTCCGCGTCCGGGCTCCTCTGTAAGCTTCGCGCCATTTAACTTGCAATGGATGTGCAAAGGTCAAATATCCCCGCCTCGCCCTTGGCCGTTGTCCGCACCCATTGCCTCTGTGTTCATTGTGCCTTAAGTTGGTCCTTTATAGTCGACTAAGGCTGCGTTTCCACCAGAGATGAGCGAGGATCCGTAGCGAGGAATGTGTGTTAAACTAACCAATAATAACGCTAATTTAGTTCAAGCTATGAAAATGAAGCGATGTTATTGGTTTGTTTCACACACATCCCTCGCTGCGCATCCTCCCCATCTCTGGTGGAAATGCAGCCTTATGCTCGGTACCTATAAACAAAAACAAATCATTATGCTAAGCAATGGTAGCATTTTTAATTGCCAAACTGGGCTTATGAATTGATTCGTAAGATAACTTTACCTGTGATAGCTACTTCCATAAGGGAGGGTTTACTATGCAAAGCTATGAGGTTTTTCTTCATTATTGGTAAAGATAGTAGGTCTTAATTTTAACTAATAATGGTCCACAAACTACAGGATCTGGTCATAAGGAGGGTCATGGTCTGGTGATACTTGGAACAGAGGGCATAGATTAGTGGAAACCGCTTTCAAAGGTTTTCGTATTTCTACAATGACCTTCAACGGGATTGACATATTTTCGGTAGTTTATCAGACACTTATATTAAAACTTTTTAACCCTTGACGAAAAGAGAGAGGTGTTATAAGGTTGTCTGTGACATCGTAGCTTCCAAATAGCTGAAACGATTTTGATTTTTTTTTTTGTCCATCATTCATATCGCAGATAGAATGCCACTTTATCTAAGGCCTCAGAATACTTTCCTAGCTTCAACAAATTTCAAAAACGTTTAGGAGTATAAAATTAAGGGTATGGTTTTTTGATCTCGCACAAAAACCCCATACATAACTTTTTCGTATTAATAATTTCCAAACAAAAATGTACCTTTACCTAATAAATTAGCTATAAGTATAGTTTCAGAGAAAACTGAAAAAAAAACAAACAATTATTCATGCTCCTATTACCTAAAAGTATATTACAAACTGTTGGTCATTGAATTTAGCAAGTAATAATGATGAATGAAAAATATTTTGTTGAATAAAAAGATACATATTTTTAACTACCCACTCATTTAGAAATGACTCACGTTTCCGCATATCTTCTAAACACCTGTGAACCTGTCAAAATTATGTAAAGCTCATTGTCTTCTTTATTTCTGTCGCAAGGTCAGGCTGGCAAAACTAAAATAAATTCTCAAATGTTCACGTCAAAATAATATTTTGTTTAGAGCAAGCAATGACAAGTGGCGGTAACAATTTAAGTGGATAATACGAACGATGTAAATATTTTGCAGCAAATTGTGTTATTTTCCGAATGGCCTCTACTACGTGTTTAGCAGCATTATTTATTGAACTGCCCCGTTGCGTTGGTCTCGTGGTCGTAAGCGCGACTGCAGAGTGTGGGGTCCTGGGTTCGATTCCAAGCTAAGGCAAAATGTTATTGGGGTTTTCCATTAGGAATTTTACAGTATCAGCTCGGAATTAGCAGTGTGATACCCTCGTGCCTCCAAAAGTACGTTAAGCCGTTGGTCCTGCGCCTGATCTCTTTCAGGCTGTGTCGGATTGCCGTCCTATTGGACTATGAGAGTGAGGGAAGAGTGAGTGCATAATGTGTCTACGCACACACTAATTGTGCACTACAATATCTCCCGCGCTAAAGGCTAGTCTACGTTGAGATTGGTCGCCATAGCCGAAATAAGTACAGTCTCGAGGCTATATGCATACTTACCTCCTAATACATTTTTCGAAATCTTCAACCACGAGGGTATCAACAGCAAAATAAAGCCAGTTCTTACAATATTGTTCTTACGCCCCTCTGGCTGTCTGTCCGGTAGTGTGCTCCACCACTATCTAATTTACGTAGTTTTAGTCTTAATTTACAGACAGTTTCTCTCGCTCGGTTTCAGTAAATACTAGTCTACAAATGCGGAGTAAAGATAAATTTATGTTTACATACTCGTAGCAGCTAAAGTGTGGAACTCTCTGCCGGCGCCTGTGTCTTCTTCCACAGTTAACCCGTCTGCCTTCAAAGCAAGACTGACCAACTGACTAGGCATCGCACTCTCGTTCCATCATAGACCTTATGCATCGCTTTCCATCAGGCGTGATCGAGGTCAAGAGCCGGCCATTCAACAATAATAATAAAAAAGTCCACGTTTTCTGTTTTCATTTTATGTTCTGAATCGCTGAACATGCTATAGTGATGCTGCAAACACAAAAGCAAAATGTATAACTTTATTATTTATATTAGGATCGTCAATATACATGCCATGTGTAATAGCTATGGCATTATGCCCCGAGACTGATCAAAGGGAAGGCCAATGTTCTTTAATGGATCTTTAATGGCTAAGGATGATGTGTCTGTACAGCGTTTGATAATATTATATTATCCGTCGATTTTCATGGTATTGGCAAAATCGGTCCGTTTTCCGAAAGATTTCAGTCTAGTTTTTGTAATTTTAAAGGTTCTTATTGTGTACCTATTGCCACGTTTTCTATCGAATTTCGATACGTCATGAAGTTCGTTTTCGTAGGAATCTAAATAATCGCCCGAAGAAAGTTTTAACGGTTTTCAATATTCATGCTGCGATTTGTTTGATTGGGGTTTTTTTAAAACAATTGCATAAATCAATATTAACGTGATTGTGTTACGTAATAACAATTTTTTAAAAATAAAAAAAAACCTTGTTAAAGTTAAACTTTTATATTCCGTGTTGATCATAATTCCAACAATTATAATATGACACATTTTTATGAACTTTTAAACTGTAAAACATAAAGTTGTTAATAAAATTATATAATTTTTCATAGTTTTATTACTGCTATAAAACTATTACATGAACATGAAGTGGGCGATGATTGGAACCTTCGATAAAACCACGTCAATTTTTCCACGACTACGGCGAAGCAAAAAGGAGGGTTATGATTTTGATCGGTAATATATATGTACCTATGTATGTGAGTATGTATGTATGTATGTATGTATTTTCATCTGTTCCCTCATACCTTCTTAACTACTTATCATAACGTTGTAACTATATTATGTAGTTAGATTAGGTACTAATGTCTTCAGCCAAATATTCTAATGTACATTAAAATGTTTGGCTTCTCAAATTCTCGTCTGAGAGTCAATTCGTCCCGAACTATAATCTATCAACTTTGATTAATTAGGTACATTTAATTTGGCATTTTGTATGGCTTTTCAATTCGAATGAATTATATTACTTTTATAAGAAATGCTTTTGAGAGCCTACCCTTTAAGAGCTTTTCTCGCAAGAGTCGATCATCGATCATTCATCAACAATATTATGCTCTCAGATTTATTTGAATTACTTGCTTTTACCCAGGGTCGATCGATCAGGTTAAGCTACGCTTGCCGCGGTTGGTCTTTGGATGGGTGACCATCTTTACATATCGAGACCCCACCGTGCCTCGGAAAACACGTTAAACCGTTGGTTCCGACTGTCAATAGCAATTCGAAAATACTTTATAACTGTAAATACTATATAACTACTAATAATTGTTTACAAATAACATTTTGTCGATATTATAGTTTTCATCCACCAATCTGTGGACATTAGTGGACGTAATGATGATTGGCAAGATGATCTGACCAAGATATTGTGTCAAAACTGTGACCTCTGAGTTTGTTTCGGCCTTTCTTCTCAGAGTACCCAGATAGGAAACGCCGAACTCATCTAGTTTTTAAAACGTGATTGACGTGTAAAAGTGTTTGTACTAATCTACTTACAGAAATAAAATCGTTTATCATCTACACTAAAATGATACCTGGATACAAGTAGGTAGTATCTCAAATATTTTGGCACAATTACAATACGCGATACACATTGAAACTATTACACTATACATCATGAATCGTTTAAATTCCTCACACATACCACACTTGTCTGAATTGTCAGAATTAATGATAAATTGTTTCATGTTTCGAGTGTTCTGATTCATCTTTACGGCTTTCAATTATTGTTCTCACGACCACATATCAAGCTACATGTACGTTTTCAGTATAAACTGACCTCTGATTGTTCGGAAATCCTATACGACGCGAGGTCAACCTTCAGACTGATTTCTGTCATGAATCATACGACCGGTTGAGTCTTATAATTAGCTGAAATGTTTGTTTTAAAATTAACAATAAATGACGCACACGTGGTTATGAGTATTTGTATACACAGGTCTAAATTAGAATCGAAGGAAATAACTCTTCAACAAACGAACATCAGTCGTTTGAAATGTTAGTTATTCTTTTTTTAAAGAGTCAGTTGCAGAATCGAAGCCCTTTACGGTATATGTTCGATAAAGTCTAAATTAGCATGAATGTATGTATGTTTTTTCTTATTCTCTTCATTTCAGTTGGTAATAAAATACACTTCTAGCCTGGTAGTTATACCAGGCTAGAAGTTTATTAAATATTTAGACATAGAACATTGTTGGTATTTCTATTATTAAATACCAACAATGTTCTATGTCTAAATATTTGTAAATGAGAGCTTTAAACATAATGATCATAGTTGCAAGAAAGAAAATACTTTATTTGGGACACACACAGCAAATTAAAATAGTAAAAAAACTAACACAGTTACAATTAAAAAAAAAAAACAAAAAGGAGACCTGTGCGACGCCCAAAAGGCTCCTATCCTAAACAACAACGCTTTGATGTACAAGGTGTTTTGTTTATATCCCATAACTCTAGTTGTTGAAAATTATGAGTACAATGCAATGAAACCCTCATTGCATTGTACTCATCATTGTGAACAACTTTTACTATGGGACTAAACCAGAAATCGCGAACAAAATATCTGGTGTTCTCTACAATTTGACGAGTTATGCGAACATAAATGTAGGGAACAGCTGATTTTTTTTTTTCACGATTTCTGGTTTGGTCCCATAGAAAAAGTTTTTCATAATAATGAGTACAATGACTCCCTAGAGTTATGGGATATAAAAAAAAAACACGTTGTATAAAATATGGTATATGCCTAATAGGTACCTACATTCAATTTGAGGAAGACTCCTCTAGTTGAATGTAGGAGTTAGGGATTACATATCTAAACAAACGGCCCAAGGAAAATGATGACTATTTCTATTATTAGTGGAGTAATATCGTGTGTCGGGATACACATAAACAGTCACCAAAGGAGGTAAGTAACCAGAGTCATCGAATATAATTGAAGTTTATTTAGAAACCGAAGGATATCTTCAAATAAAACTTAATTTAATTAATAGAAAACAAAAAGTTTGTTTATTAAATTAAATTTCATTCGAAAGCATCTATCGCTGTTTTATTAAACTGCAACTATATCTGACAACCCTAGTTACTTGTCTCCGTTGCCGACTGTACCTGTTCGCAGTAGACTGAATATTCTGAGGTAATTAGACTTACCTACGTGTTTCATAGTTTCCATAACAACGTGATATAATAATATTCTCAGCTTGAGGAGAAATGTGTTATGTTTCATTATTGCTCCAAGCATAGATTAATATACTACTAGCCCCAAGCGCCGTACGCGTTCCCATTGGCGTTCCAAAAGCACTGCAGCTTTCACATCGTTTTAAGTAAAATAAAACAGGTAGGTACAAACTGGTACAAAAATTCCAAAAGTTTGTTTGTAACGATTTTACAAAAAAAAAAATTAATTAGATATTTATGACGTTTCAAACAGAATAAACTCAAAACAAAACGTTGAAATACATAACATAAAATCACGCCTTGTTTCCGCGATGGGTTGAGCAGAGAACTGTACCTAGACAGTATACCCACAATTTCGCCAGTTATGTTTAAGTCCCATGTAATATGGGGGAGCCTATTGCCAGCAACCGGGAACAAATCCAGACTCCGGGCTACTGCTGATAAATTTCAAATATTACCGATATACCCTAAAACACTGCCCAAGTTGGGCATCGAACCTGGACCTCTTGGTCAGCAGTAGCGCTTGAAACCACTAAACCAACGTAGCAGTGAAATACAGTTCAAGCAGAATAAGGTAAAACAACAACATTTGTTAGAATACACGAAATTACATACTTTGTCTCTGTCACATTTGACCTATACTAGAGTCAAGAGCAAGTCCATTTCAAATAAAAAAAAACCGTCATCCGGTGCAAAAATCCAAAGAATTTTAAAATTTAAATACTGGTCTGCGTGCAATAAATTACTGATATTTGATGATCATATCATTAAACCACAGTGGTACATTTATTCGTACGGAAATGTGCAAAAAAATATTTACACAAGTGTTTAAATAAACAGGAGGCGATAAATCATGCAAAAAACAAAATAAATCTAATAACGAGGTTATTAAAAATACATGTTTCGCACGAAACGTAGGAATGGTATAAAACTCGCGCAGTGATACTGATTTTGGGATCGGCTTCCAGTCTAGCCGGGTGCAGCTGAATAAATACTGGTATTCCTATTCAGTTGCATCCGGTTACACTAGAAGCCGACCCCAACATAGTAGGAATAAGGCTAAGCAGATGATGGTACTGATTTACTGAACGGGAACGGAAATGCGAGAAGGTAGCTCGCGAAATTACAATTTTCTTAAAATTTTTTGCAATATGCAGGTCATTGTCAGATTGTATGTTGATTAAAATATGATTCAAGATCGCTCTTGACCTCAATGAAAAGTGATGGATGAGGTCTATGATGGAACGAACGTGCCCAGAAGATGCCTAAGGCACTGGAACCCCCACGCATCGACGAAACACAGCAGGCTACTTGACGCCGGACTTCGGTGGGAGGGTGGTCGCAAACCAGGCCGGCGTTAACCTTACTACCGCAAGGGAAGAATTGTCCAGTCAAATAAGGTGTTGGGTGTGACTGTCCAGGATGCGCCGAGCGCTCGGTTCAGTTGAGTAACTGGCGGAACAAACTGCGCTACACGAGAAGGCTTCTTCATGCAACCCAAAAAAAAAGACGGATTGCACTCCGGGAGTGCCGGAAGAAGTGACAAACTTGAATATTAACGTTGAAATAAATCAATTATTAATTGAATTAATATAACTCATTTTTTTTTTCACTATTTCTGCGTCACTTTTTTCATTAATAGAAGCACTTTGTTCAATTTCCATATTTTAAACACTTTATATACACGAATTTTATGAATACACAGCAGTGTGTACTACACAGACGGTCGAGCCATCAGCTGTCCATCCATCCATCCATCCATCCATCCACATCCACATCCACATCCATTCATCCATCCATCCACATCGACATCCACATCCACATCTACATCCACAACCACAACCACATCCACATCCAGGGGGATACTTAGTAGTTGTTCTCCCCTGTGTAGTCTCTCCTGACGGTCACGTGTCCTGACGCGATATCCTTACGCGAGTTTAACATTTTTTACCCATTACAAAAAAGTGTGCAACGCCGCTAAAGAAGTTTTCACTTCAAAAAATCCCAAAAATCTTTCTCGAAATCAATATTAATATTAGTACGCATATCATAATTATTCACTTATCATTTAGACAGCAACAATAAACAGACATAAGTGTTACAGTCTAGACATCAGTCTCTACTAATAATACCTAGATAAGAATTCATACTATCAGCAGAGAAACATTACGAACGGTGTTCATGGCAACCAAATTAAATGGATTCCTGGGCGAGATATACGGTACATAGGTACCTACTTAGGTACATTCACAAGCATAATATATTACTATGGGCAGCTCGGCAATAACAGAGGGGCAATTCCCGTAATTTTAAGAACGTTCACAGTCTGATCTCAGTCTCAATCTGTCAAAAACATCTCTGAGTTTCCTAGATTTTTAACAAGGTTTTGACATTTGTTTGTCGCCGAGTTCCTTATGTTTTAAGTTACGAGAACTGGCCTTGTGATTTCATGATTCATCCATTAATATCTGTACTGTAGTCAAGATGACGGCAAAAATATGTGATCATTTGTGGAAAGCATATGCAAGTGGCATTATGGCAGCACAAATATGTGCCAAAATACTTAATGCATGCTGCATCGCATTTCTATGAACAATAAATTGTAGCAGGAACATCGATGCGCAACCTGTTACCGTGGATTCAGTACATGATTCTCAATCCCCGTGCATTGAAATTTTGCGTACATTTTGTGATTTTGATCGCGTATTACATTTTTCTACGAAACAGCAGATTTTTTTTATACACGAAAAATTTCTACTCTAGAGAGGGGTCTAGAATCATGTGCTGAATTCATGGTTATAGCACACTAATTGCGTAACACACTATCCATCACCGTCTGAATCATTTTGAAGGATGTTGCTAATCCATTGCTTCATATGTTCGAAAAATGTGTCTGCTCAACAACATAAATAACGCAATGAATGTTGTTGAACTGTCAAAATGAAACCCATTGCTACTGATAGTGTGTTATCCCGCAGTTTGCGCGTCGATATCCCTGCCACTTTGTGTTACAATTGTGTATATATGCTCGTGACTGTATGTAGGTAACTATATCAGATTTTAATAGGAACAAGCACAAATCAAATGTGCAGACTTCAAGTATTTGGCGCTCACTATCTATCCAATATTTCATCGTCACATTTAATTAGACCAACACTTCATATGTCCAACAGACAATTTCGTGTAATGGAGCATGTTACAATAAAAATTATATGATGCAGCCAAATTCTAGGAGCTTTATCTAAGTATCAACAATGTTGACGCATTGAAGTCGCATATAAATAGATATTTAGATGCAGGTGCAGTTTTCTCCTAAAGAGGAAATTAAAATAGATTGCTTTGATATAGATGGTGCAAGCCACATTGTGGTTTTGTCATAAGACAATTCTCAGTAACAGCCCCGCTTCAAAATCTGTGCCGTGTCAATAAAAATATCTACCTATGCTTTATTTATCAACACTATTGACGCATTGAAGCCGCATATAAATAGATATTTAGATGGGGGTGCGGTTTTCTTCTAGAGAGGAAATTAAAATAGATGGGGCAGGTCACGTTGTGGTTTTGACATCAGGAGTCTACACTCTAAGCATGAAATCCGTAGTTTTGGCCGAAGTTACGGGCGTTACATACTCCGTATCACCTACGGATATAAGATTAGTTCGGAACCCGAACCATGAATGAATGACAAAACGATTTGACAATTTTCCCAACTCGCAATATGTTTTCGCCCATTCGAAAAATTTAATTAGTTCCTTGTTTTGACGAGTTAACTTCTTTTGGAAGGGCCGGTGTCTTCGTTGAGACCCGCTGGAAATTCTCAGCAAAAGCCATAATAATTATAATATCAGCAATAATATTTATATCCGTTTTCACTGACGTTAAGTTTAGTATCACCCAGTTAGGTAATGTCTATCGTAGGTATATACATAAGCAACCACTCCTGCTTCACCAATCATTTCTCAGCAGGCAACTTGTCAATTTTAAATGTATTTTTTTAATAACTGGCTGTGGTTTTGAGTTTACTACTAGTATAGTACCTACACCTCTTTGGGCGAGATGTCTTTATGTTTAGATGGAGCGAGGTTAAAGATTTCTTTCACGGTGAAGGTCTGCTACTGGTCCCCAAGGCCTTAGAAACTGGAACGCAATGCTTTATATTCTGTGTTGCAATGCGAACTAATTTGTTACAAACTAGAGCAAGCAACACGTACACGTTGACATGATTGAGAGAGTATTTTTTACTCCTTCGTTTAAAATCACAAGTATATAACAAGATGATATAATATTCTTTATTTATAATAGTAATAGTAGTAATATTATCATAGACGTTACTAAAAAAATGTCTTCCTACAGCATTATTTGACAAATCCTAAATTTTAATATTAGAAATGCGAAAGTGAGTTTCTTTGTTTATTTATTTGTTTGTAACGCTTTCACGCGCTTTCACGCGCTTTCACAAACCCAAATCCGCTCAGTGCTTTTAAGCACTTAACGGATTTGGATGAATTTTGGAACATGTGTAAACCATGTAAGTCCTTTGCGGCTTTTGTATTCCGGAGTACGTTTCTGTGGTATAATTTCCGACCTCCACGCGGCCGAAGCCACAGGCAAATGCTACTAAATTATAAAGCCCAATATACACTATGCAAGTTTTTTGAGAGTGGCATACAATAAATTGAAGTAACTAGATGACTTACATTGGACTGAGATAGCAACCTTTTTGGCCTCGCACAGGTAATTTTATTTGTTAGTTTATTTACTTCTTTTTTTTTATGTTTTTAATGTAACTAACTGCTCCTTGCTTACTGGAAGGCGTAGCGTTGGAAGGCCTCCCACAAGGTGGACCGACGACCTTGTGAAGGCCGCAGGAACTCGTTGGATGCGAGAAGCACAAAACCGGTCGAAGTGGAGGTGCTTGGGGGAGGCCTATGTCCAGCAGTGGACGTCTTTCGGCTGAAATGATGATGATGATGATGATGATGATGAACTGCTCCTTTATTATTATCTGTATTTCCTATGTGTATCCCAAATAAAATATTATTTTTTCTTTATTTTCTTTCAGTATTTAGGCTAAAGCTTCAACTTATGGCATGCGGCACAGGCTGCACCGTGTAAATTAGGCTTCAGTCACCAATATTATTCCTAGATATATTTATTTATTTATTAAAACTTTATGCACAAGTAAAACTGTACAAAGGTGGACTTAATGCCTTGGTACATATATCTATGTTTGCTTTTCTGCTTGCACTCAAAATCCTGGAAAACAGACTTACTATCCCGTTACCGTACGATACCAATAAGAAGGAACATCCCACAAGTCCAGGGACAAAATTCTTAGCAAAACAAAACACTGACGGAAATATCCAAGAATCACACATGCAATAAATAGACACTACGCAAATCAAAACAGTCCTCCTTTGTCCACTCATCAAGTAGCAAGACTACTAAGAATTATTCAGCGCAAGTGTACAAATAAATATAGGAGAGATGATGTATCATCGACGGGCCGCGACACCGAGCGACCGCTAGTGGCCTGTGACGTCAGACGCATTCCGCGTGGCGACTCGCTCCGTCATGGCCAGTGTTATATTTGGAATCGGTTTACCTACTAATGGTAGGGCTGGCAGTTCCTGCGAATTATTTAAAATATAATATAATTTATCTTTTTTTTTTTTTAATGTGCTCTATGGTTACTTTGTACAGAGAAATCTTTACTAACATTTACATTCACTTTGCTTTTGAAAGTAAATTTACACACATCAAAAGATGAACAAAATTTTACATCTTTGAGCAATCTCTATCAGACAAACTAAAGTAGGTACCTACAGTTCGACACAACTTAGATGTAGCATCGGCAAAATTCGTAAAACGTTCGTAAGACGTTCGTAATTCGTATTCGTATTCGTAAATCTTTATTACTACTTTAGGAAAAATTTATCAATTTTTCCTAAAGTTGTAATAAAGTTTGGTGATTTTGAAGGCGCACTTAGTTCGGATGTGATCTGTTTTACGAATTTTGCCGATGCTACATCTAATTTGTGTCGAACTGTAGGTACTTACTTTAGTTAGTAAAGCCACATTACAGCCGCAAAAAGCTTCTGTTTTCATTCAGGCATCTTGCAGGTCAACCTAGAAGGTTGTCGGCTGCGAAAATGGACCGCAACGGGCCGCAGTTAACGCATTTTTATTCAAAAAAGTGCAATGCAGCCCGCCTGTTGCGTGCATTGGTTCATAGAAAATGCACTGCGTTGTGACCCGCCCAAATTTGCGTTAGCTTTAACTGTGACTTCTAGAAGACAAATTAATTACCCAAGTTTCAACTAGTGGCTGAAGATTGATATTAAGATTCATATACAGACAGGGTGTTACGGAAAGGGTATATCAATACAAACGGGTTGAAGAGTGTATCTGGTCTAGAAACTCTGCACAAAATTTCAGATCAAAAGCAGTTACTTTGAAAATGCTTAATATTTTTTTATTTCGATAGTTTATTAAATTGAAATCATAACAAACGTGTCACCGCACTACGAGGGTCATTATCCATTATCTGTAGTGTGTCTGTGCGCCTAGTACACGCACATCACGCCGCCGCGCGCCAGTGCAGCGCCGTGATGTCGAAATAAAAAAAAAATTAAGCATTTTCAAAGTTAATGCTTTTGAGCTGAAATTTTGTACAGAAATTATACACTCTTCAACCCGTTTGTATTGATATACCCTTTCCGTAACACCCTGTAGATATCATTACTTGGAAGGCCAAGTCCAAAATAATTATTAAGGTATTCGCAAAAAATCCCCGAAATGGCCAATACTTTTATTACAAACATTTGTAGCATACCTACCTGACAGCGGGCAGGTGGAATGCATTCTTTATTTTCTTCCTAAGAATGGTTCAACTTTAGCAACCGCTTTAATGACGAAATTCCGTTCCACACAACACGAGAACGGGCACTCAAAAGCCTACCTTCTATCTGCTTGTTACGGAGTTTCCTCAAACGAATGAAATAACTAGTTCCACGTATTGCTAATCTGACAATCAAACAAAGTGGTCACTATAAAGAAAATAGGTATGGTATTTAGGGACGACCTCGGTCTGCGAACTACAAATTCTATTTGATCTGCATTTGAATGGATTCCAACCATTCACAGAAATTTGAATGTGTACAAACGAGTTCTTTGTTAAAATGCGGTCCATTCATCCGTACCTAATCTTTTCATTCATGGGTATGCTACGTTTGTACTACAATCCGTTTACGCTGGGTTAAAACCGTTGGTCAGTGACCGTTGGTCAGCCCACCATCTGGTGAGATACAGCGGTTGTTGCCGGATTTCTGTATAGGTATATGTTAATCGCACGGAAAACTTCGTTTGCGAGATGTAGAATTTGCGTGACGTCTAACGCGATGGTCGTATCTAATATTATAGTTGCTGCCCCAAAATAAACCGTAGTGAATTGTAGGTTAACTAATAATAATAGTATTTTTTGTATCTCTAATACCCGTTCTGTGGTCCGTGCCTGAGTCTCCAAAGATAAAAATAAAGATATATTTATTGCATAACTGTGTACATTCAGTTCATATTCATTACATTTTTTGTTTCAACAGTCTACCCAAGTCGGATATGCAATAGTATTTTAAGGAAATAATTAGAAAAAATAAATTACAAACAATTATACAAATTACTTACAAATATTATTTTTGATTAAAAAACTCATGCAGATTATAAAATACATTATCAATTAACATATTTTTCAATTTATTTTTAAACATATTTCCATTTAATTGCTTAATTGCTGGTTGTAACTGATTGTATACACGAATAGCAGTAATATAGGTACTTTTATAATACATCATATTGTTAATAACTGGTAAATTAATATCATATTTATATTGTTTCCGAATGTTTCTTTTAGAATTAGATTTGAAATTAAAATATTGCATATTATTTTTAACAAATAAAACCAAGGAAACATAGACTTTTCCCCCAATACAACTAAAGGTCATAGCACACATATCAACTCGGAAAGGGATCATCACCGTATCGCCTTTCGCCTCGCCGTCAAATAGGCGTCAACCTAACGTAATCTAACATAGCTCCACCCAGAGCCGGAGGGGTCATTTGATGAAGTCGACACCACGCTTACGGCTCGCCGACCGCTGGTTGATGGTACTACAAGCAGGCCACGGGAGGGGTGAGAGGGGCAAGGGTGGACGAAGAGACGTAAGCGCGGGGACGACGAGCTGTAAGCGCGGGAACTGCAAGTTGACCACGCACCGCACCGCTCCCTTTCCGAGTTCGATGGCAGCAAAGTAAAAACGGACATCTACATTTTTGCGAAAATGCTTTTTTTTACAAAAATGAGCTTATTTCAACCCTATCTACAAGTCTGTATTAAAATTATTTCAAATTTCATAATAATTAAGAAAATCTGCCACGTAAATAATGACAATTTTTAATTGTTTTTTACTAAATCAGCTATCCTGTAAAATTGTGATTTTGTAATGTCCGTTTCTACTTTACTGCCATCGAGTTGATACGTGTGCTATGACCTTAAATCACCCTTAGTGAAGTCTGATAAATTCAAGTAAATGTCTCACCCGCAATTCCACTAAACAGGATTGAAAAAACTTCCAACAAAAACATTTTAAGCATCATTGTTTCTAATTATATAAAATAGAAATAGGTTTTTGTCGCTCTGATTTTCACTAGCTTTAAACCTTGTGTTCACATTATTTCGTATTACACAAACTTTTTCGCCCTGTTTTTTATTTTGAAAGGGTTCACAAAATCTAGTCAACCAAACTGGGTTGCCTGAATTGAATAATTAATTAGGCGTGATAAAACTCCAGACGATTTTATGTCCACTTGCTTTATCCTTTAGAGACCAGTGTTGAAATAGGTATGGACAAAAACTAGGGATGCTTCAGATAAAGCTCGTGCCACTTTTCATCAGTGTAAAATTTTATGGTCGTTAAATCAATCCGACTCGGGTAGGTAGCGTTCGGGAAGCTACGCAATGTCTCAAGACATCTTGAGACATTGCGTACAACTTCTTGTCTTTGGCCAGTGCGTTTTGCCAGTGATAATCTATGGCACTGAAACGTGGTCACTCACAATGGGCCTTATTAGAAGGCTAAAAGTCACCCAAAGGGCAACGGAGAGAGCTATGCCTGGAGTTTCCCTACGTGATCGAATCAGAAATGAAGAGATCCACAGGAGAACCAAGGTAACCGACATAGCCCGAAGAATTTCCCAACTCGCACATTGCTCGCAGAACCGACGGCCGATAAGCCGAAAGGTTCTGGAGTGGCGACCGTGTACGTAGCGTTGGCAGGCCTACAAGGTGGACCGATGACCTTTTGAATGCCGCAGAAACTAGCTGGATTCGGGAAGCACAGAACTTGTCGCAGTAGAAATGCTTTGGCCGCAGGCAGGCGTGATGTGACGGTACGACGCGATCCTGGTAGAACAATTTCCATAAAGTTTTCATAGAATTCGTTCTACTAGTCACGTAGCGCTGTCGCGTTGCGCCTATCAACGGGAGCCTTATGGTCAGCGCAGACAGAACGGAGCGCAGCGGAGAGGATTTTATTAACGCACTTGAAAATAAACTTTAAAATTATTACAGTAAAGTGCATAAATGCTTGAACCTGACGAAAAATGCTCGCGCGTCCTCGAAGATAAGCGGGAATCCCCGCGCGACTTTATTTTAATAAGTTTAAAGTTTATTTTCAAGTGCGTTAATAAAATCCTCTCCGCTGCGCTTCGTTCTGTCTGCGCTGACCCTCAGGCATTTTCTGCAAGTCCACCTTAGGAAACATGCAATGGTTTTAAAATACAAGAATAGAGAGATACATAAGTAACATGTTAATTGGTAATTAAGGCTTTGTGGCATTATTTACTACATTTTGTACATCATCATTGTCAGCCTACAGCAGTCCACTGCTGGACATAGGCCACTCCAATTGCACGCCATTCAGCTCCATTCTCGGCAACTCTCATCCAGCTGCTACCAGCCACCCTGCGAAGACCGTCGCCCACCTACCCTGAGGGCGTCCTACCTTACGTGTGCCGATTCGCGGTCTCCACTCAAGAACACGTCTACCCCAACGGTCATCGAATCTACGGCTAATATGGCCGGCCCATTGCCACTTCAGCTTGCTTATTGTACAGACGCCAGCTCATCAAGCTACCCCAATCTTTCTTTCAACTTTACTACAAAGTAATAAGGTTCATGTTCGTGAACGGGCGCCGTCGGTTGAGACTGGTCATCTCTTAACTGCCAAGGCTTATTTTTAATCTTATTTCTTGTATTGTTTCTTCATTTATGTTT
Source organism: Amphipoea oculea (assembly GCA_945859645.1). Taxonomy (NCBI): domain Eukaryota; kingdom Metazoa; phylum Arthropoda; class Insecta; order Lepidoptera; family Noctuidae; genus Amphipoea; species Amphipoea oculea. The sequence continues at coordinate 14,623,197 of OX243876.1, forward strand.
TTTTTTTTTTACATGGTTCTCACATATAGAAGCAACAAGAATAATGTACCAAGGATTTTGTAATATTTTGATTTAAAAAGAGTGTCCATGGAGTTTCTTGCCCGTTCTTCTCCATAGAGATCTACGCTTTGGAATGGGCAACTAGCTTCAACTTTCTGACTAACTGACCGACTACTTAATTTTGACAATTCAAAAGTGCCTGTAATGGTTTAATTGAAATAAATGCTTTGAGTTTGAGTTTGAGTTCATATTCAATTGGGAAAATTTGACAAATTAGGGTAGCTTGATGTGCTGGCCTCTGTACATAAGTATAAATAAGTAACAATAAACGGATAAGGTTATTGACGTTATATCACTGACTTAGCGAAATCGTGAACTTGAACCCCATTCATTAGTTATGTTACCCCGTTCACTACTGATGTTATTCCACTGCAATCATACTTAGCGCAGTCGGAGAGGTTAGTAAATACGCCTGGCTGCATCAATTATTTTTCCAACTCTCCCCTTTCTACGGCGATTCAATGTGTAGGAGGTACCTATTAATAATCCAGTCATATTTAACTTATTTGAATCTAAACTAATCTATCACACTAATATTATAAAGGCGAAAGTTTGTGAGTGTATGTGTTTAAATGTTTGTTACTTCTTCACGCTCAAACGGCTTGACCAATTTTGATAAAATTTTGTATGGGGGTAGCCGGCACTCTGCATTAACATATAAACTACTTTTTATCCCGATATTCCCACTGGATCGAGTCTTATATGGGTGAAACCGCGGGGCGCAGCTAGCATACTATAAAGCTGAAGAGTTTCTTTCGTTTTTTGTTTGTTTAAACGCGCTAATCTCTTTCGGAATTGAAAAATGTTTTTTTCATTTTATAATCTAATTCTTAAAGTCGCGCTAGGACCTTTAGGAGGCGAGCAAAAACAAAAAAAAAGTCAGAAAGAACGCTGCGAAATCGAAGTCAGTCAGGCGATGCGATGCGACGGGGTGGGTCGGGGAACAAGAAATTTCACGCGGGCGAAGTTGCGGGCAGAATGTCTAGTATTTAGAAGTGAAATTGTTTGTTTTTTCTTAAAAGATAATTCTCTGCAAGTAGTGATACGATTGAAAAAAAAATCTATTATTGATAGAAAGCTAGATATACTATTGTCGAGTACCACAGGTTATGTGTTTCTTATACGCAGAGGAAGTCAAGCGCAGAAACTATTTAGAAATATGGTACCATAATAAAGTATAGGGTACGAACCTTCACTTTAAACTTAACCATGGATTCAGTAGGTAAGTACACGTTTATTTTCGTTGGATCCCACTTTTGAATCCCATTTTTTAGGTATTAACGATGGATCCCGTTTGCTATTTCCGTTGAATCCCATGTTATAACAACATGTGTACATTTCAGAAGAAAAGTTTATCAAACACTAGATTGGATTAATTACACTGGTCTGCAAAAAAAAAAAATTCTCTCCTTCAAATGTAATGCAGTTATCATGACCGATACAATAATACTGAATATAATTATAGCATTTAAAGTCATCTATCACGTATATATTTTTTGGGATGGAATTTTTTAATAGAACAATTTTTTAACATGAAATTATAATCATTAATTTAATAACTTAAATAATGTTCGATGTACAGTTGTACACTATCACAAAACTTTAAAACGCATATGACAATATCATTACTAGTTGTTAATCACATTTTACTTAGTAGTTTTTTTCCTTTTCATATTTTTTTCTTTTCATATTTTCTAATGGAGTTTCCCGACAAATCGACCAACAAAAATCTGCAAGCATTGGTTCGGACCATTTCCCGTTGTACCGCCTCTCTATGTGCAAAATATCTTGATGAAACCTCTCACCGTGCTTATCAGATACTGCTCCGAGATTTGGTGGGAAAAATCTATGTGAGAGATCAAAAAATAAATTTTAAGAGACATGATACATTTTAGGGCCTTATAGGGATCAAGAAGTTCTTGTACGATTTCATGATAGTTTTCATTTTTTTTTTCAGACAATGTCTTTCTCTCTTTCTATCAGTACACGCCGTTTTTTTTTGTGAGCAAAACAATCTCAACTGATTAAAGTTGCGTTAAAGCGAGAATGACAGTAAAAAAAATTTTAAATAATTAAAATCAATTTAAAAAAAAGTATACGTGATAGCACAAAATAAAAAGCAGATATAGATTTAGCATGCTAAACTCTTTATACGGATCACTCTTTTATTGAAAGGAGGATTTCGTTGCAGACCAGTGTTATTTAAATAAATGTTAGGTTAGGTTAGGCTAAGACTGGGACCCCTACGCACGAGCCGAGCGAGCGAAGCGAGCGGTGCCGCGGCAGCGGCCGGCGAGTGGCAGAAACGACTGCATATAAAATTAGTTGTTTGTGAGATAAATAGTATACGAAACGTTGGTTGTAAACTAAAAATTTGTCAATGGAGTTTTGGTGAAACATTAGTGAACCTCTCATTTTATTATAAACAATTTTGTTATTGAAAGTACCCGCATTCAGATTTTTTTAAGCATTCGGGATCCAACGGAAATACTTTTTGGGATTCAACGACAATAAAACGTAATTATCTTGCATTTTTTAAATTCGGGATCCAACGGAAATACATAATAATGTTTTGCGGGATCCAACGCCAAAAATATTAAACTGGGATTCAAAAATTCCAAGGAAAATAAATCTAAGTAGGGTAACCTGGTCTAGCAGTACGCATCCGATAAGAGTACGCAACGCCAGAAACCGTGAAGTTGTTTACGATGCGCGGCTAACTTCAGTTGCATTTTGATGTCAACTGTGATAAACAGTGCTATGCCAAAAAAAAATGAAATCCCGAAGAAAACACAGAAGTTACGTAAATTTAAAGATTTTTGCTCAAAATCTTAAATATTTTTACCATTTTGGAAGTATGTTCGAGATAAGAATGCAATTATTTTGTAAAAACGAATTAAACTGTGGGGTCAACGCCGGGAGATAGCGTTGAATTCCGGTTATTTACGATTTGGCTAGTGTGTGTATGAGTACGCAGTTATGTATCTTATAAGAGTACGCGCGTACTCTTACACGCAATTATTTTTAAGTTAGTTTCGTTACTGTATTTTTGTTTCTTAAACGTTGCAAATACATACATATACAAATAAAAATATAATATGTAATGTGTAATTTACCGCAAAAGATCAAAGTCTGATAATTGACTTGGTATATATACAAGCTGGCTCTCGAGGAGCCTTTGGCATCAAATAAAATACCAAATAATGCAATAAAAAATGTACTAAAGAATGTACCAGAGAGTGTTCCAAAACCAGTTTCAAAATCTCTTCCTAAAGAGGCCAACCTTTTAATTTGCTAAAGAAAATGCCTAAAAAAGGTTTGGGAGATGCCCAGCACGTACTTGAAATCTACGTAGACCCCCCCGCAGAAGACTGGATAGGATGATTAAAATACTCCGAATGGTGGCATGAGTCTTGTACAGTAGGCTGCAAAAGTGCATGGGTAGTACAGAAACAAAATCGTATGAAGCGAGAAATGACGCCATCTAGCGTAAAACCAGTTAACGACTAACAAAATTTACTTATACTGTTATTAGATGGCGTTGCTTTGCTTTATATGATAAAATATTTTTGCAGTTTCTTTTTGTCTCTTAAAACATTCAAACAATTTATAATTAATAGTTTCTTTTAAAGAAAATTGATCCTAATTATTAACCTACTATGTTAAAATTGAATATCAATTTATAAGTAGGTAGGTATCTGATTTTCTAAGTTTTAGTTTTCAAACTTGAGAGGGTAGGTTAAATATGGATTTATAAATAATTGGTAGGTGGTATGAATAATACTTAGATCGAAGATTTATGACAGCTCAATTGATCGTTCGCTAAGTTCATTTCGATTACCTCGTTCGAGTGCCTTTTGTTCAGTTTTTATTTATGATCAGGCGGATTACTTATTTTACCAAATCGAGCACGAGTTATAATATTGATTTCGTTACAAGAGCTCAAATAATTGCTTTGAATAATCAAGCCAAAAACTTGTCAGAAATAGCCAGAGACCGGTGTAAACGTAAGTAGTTTTATTTTTACACTTTTATATTAAAAACTGCATTATTTTTTTTGTTACTATACTACATAATAATCATTATTGGGTATTATATATTTCTGTTTTATTGTTGCAGAGAAAAACAGTTGTTCTTTGAGTACGACGATTTGAAGAGGAGGGTTCTTTGAAACACCATCAAAGAACTGGTAGACCACGACTTATAAAACACATTGCAGCATCAAACCATGATAAGGCAGTATGAAGAAAATGGATTTCTGCCGCCGAACGGCCGAACCACTATGCTGGTTTATTTGACACAAGTTTTGACACGGAGCCGCGTCAAAACTTGTGCCGCGGAGGCATGCTGTGAAACCCTTGCTCACGGAAAACCATAAAAGGGCAAGATTACAGTTCACTTCGGATCACATAAACTTCGATTGGAGTAATGTCATCTTTACAGATGAAAAAACTTTTAAGTCCAGTGAACACGGACGCTTATGTTTGTGGCGTCGAAATAATACGCGATACACAAGTGGTTACGTAGCTACGAGCTAAATAATTATACTTAGATAATATTATTTATATTGACTGGAGACCTGGTTATGTGTGTATAAACTATAACTTACGTATTTTTAATAATTTAAAAAGTTATGAACACTTTAAGTTTAAACAACATAGTTTTTAGTTTTTTATGTTGCCTACTAACCATTTGATATGTTTTTGTGCAATTTTGTAGTTATTAGCCTACTTATTTAGTATCCATTTAATCCGTTTGACCTTTGTAATAAAATAACCTGGTCTCCTGTTTGTTTTTATTGAGGTTACATAAGCTTCAATCCTCTTTCCGATTTTGGAAACGAATACTTAAGCTATCGCCTCAATAACTTCATAATATTATAATGTTATACCTATAATATTTAATAAACTGACTATTAAATTTGAATAATAAACTGTAAGAAATAAACCTCTATGATTTTTTATAGTGCCTTTTTTTGCGAGCTCACAAGGCGAGCCTGTTTACCTGCGATGAATCTGCTCATTTTCCTGTTGCTAAGTAACTACCTACCAATTCGAATATTAAATTAATTATTAAAATACCCACTCGTTAGCTTAATAAATATATTCCTATCGGTTTCTATTATTATTTTTATCATTTAGGTAAGCTACGTATGCTGGTAATTGTAATGTAATAATTAGATAAATGTATTAGCCTTGTAATTCCTTCGTTTCTTCCTAACTCCTTACTTACGTTTCGTAAATTAGTCATAGTTGTGAAGAAACCAACGCCATCTGGTTTATTTTCGAAAACTTGAATTCAAACGTTCACGGGAAAATAGACACTAAGGTACCCATGCAATTTTGCTGGCGACTGTACATACGACGAGGGTCATGGAAATTTTACTTGCCACCTCTGCAAGTAAAAAAAAAAGTAATGCACGACCCGCGTACTCTTATCAACGTAGACGGGTACTCTTATCCAATAGTACTTGTAAGAGTACGCAATTCCCATTTCTGATTATTTTTGTTATTTAGAGAGATAAAACGTAATTATGTTTTTTTTTATATTACTTTATGAAAGATGCTTAAATTGTAGACGTAGTAAACGCCTAGTTGATTTCCTAGACATCATTTTTATTTTTTTAGAACATTTTAAACCTTAAGTGCGTACTTCTAGACCAGGTTACCCTACATGATTCTCCGTTGAAATTTTTTGTCGGTTTATGTTGATTTGGTAAAAAAAAGTAAGTTGATCCAGAGATAAGTAATATAATACTACGTAGCTGTTCTAATCATTTTAATCGCGTAGGTATCGCAATTTTCTATGAAATAGCTGATTGTTTTTGTATTACCTTCGAAAAACGTCTACGCTAGGGGTCTAGAATCATATGCTGAATTTTTATGGTTACAATTTGCGCGTCGACGCCACCTTGTTTATGGGCGAAAAATCGATGGGTATATATACCTTCTCAAATTGGTTTATCTAATCCACGGGATTTCACCTTGTTCCAAGTGATGTAATAAAAGCCTCAAGGCTTATGTAGAACGCCGTTGCCGTAAAATAATTAAATCAAAACCGGATGCGAACGGAGCAAACCTAACGATATTATGAGTATGCGGAAGTGATGCTTTAGTACTCTGCAAGCATAAACAGTAGATCTATAAAATTCTGTAATGGATCTAGCTAAATACATATATACAGCTTTTAACGTCGACCGCAAATGCTTCCAACTTCTATGATAAGTCACGGCCGCTCGAATCTGTTTACAAACTAAGGAATGCACTGAACATAGAAAATAATTACGACAAACGTAGATACTATGTGGTCGTTCATTTTAAAACTTGGCAACCCTTTGCGTTCCTTTCGCTCGCCAGTGCGTCCAATGACGCCTAATTACTAACATAAACACATTGGTTCCGTACACATCCGAATATGGAAACACAAAACGCGCTTGACAGAAATAAACGTTTGAATACATTACGAGTTTCCGCTTTTATTATTTCTAACGATATTATGATTTTGGACGTCCACGTCCAAGTCCGTAAAATGTATGAAAATACGTGCACGTTGTAACGTTATCCACCTTAAGACGGTGGCTGGGACAGACTGGATGCGGAAGGTGGAGGACGTGATGGTCGCGAAGGAGGCAGCGGAAAGGGAGAGGGAGGGTACAACCTCCCTTCGAATCCGTAGTAGACGCACCGGGCGCCGGAGTACGCGGAACGATCTCCGGCCGCCTTAGGGTGAGGCCTGCAGGCAACAGACTTGGGGAGTTTGTTGCCTGAACAGTGAAAGGCCCGAGACGGCGGCGCGCCGTGTTCCGCGCGCGCCTCTCTGTAGAGGAATGGTGGCCGTTTGCGGCCGCTGAGGGTGACGGGGTCCGCATGGATTCATGCGGGCCAACACCTGGCCGGGGGAGCGTGATGAAATGCGCAAGCACTGCAGCACCCCGGCTAAAGGTAGCAGCAGGACACCGTGTGGTTTTAGTCAGTAAGAGTCTGACAGACCCCTCCACCCACCCCAGGGTGGTGGACATCCATGAGGATTTCCAAACGATAAAAAAAAAAAAAAAAAAAAAAGAGGTCTTGTGGCGCAGACTAAGAGAGGTCTATGTCCAGCAGAGGACTGCGATAGGCTAAGTTAAGTTGAGATAACGTTATCGTGGACGGAAATTTAAAAGCGTATTTATATTATACCAGCTGCACCACGCAGTTTAACCGCATAAGTGTCGATCCCTTGGAAATATCGGAAGAAAAACTATCCTAGTATGTCCTTTTCCGGGACTCAAACTATTTTTGTACCAAATTTCATCTAAACCGGTTCAGCGGTTTAAGCGTGAAGAGGTAACAGACAGACGACACACTTTTTACATTTATTTTATGATATTAGTATGGATTTCCATTAATTTTACATCTCCGTGCTATCGGGTCGCGTGACGTGAGTGTTTACGTTTGTTTATTGATGGATTGAATAGAAATAAATCAATCTATTTTGTATTCAATTTTGTATTGCTTTGCCTCAATAATGTTACTAAGACAGGTCAGGGATTTATAACTAGATGTTTTGCATCTCTCTCTTTCAAATACTACTAGAATCAATTCTATTTTAAGATAATTTTTGACGTTCAGAAGTGCCTTTTATGTGCCTATTTGAAATAAATGCTTTGACTTTTGACTTTGACAAATCTCTTTGGTGATTGATATAACACGATTAAAATAAGGATTGTGGGTCGTGATTAAAAGTTGTTCCAAGAAATATATATGTATATATATTTTTAAACTTTTGATGAAAATATTTTAACATTTAAGCCTACTTATTAATCAACAGACAGCTGAAAGTAATCGTAACATTATGTAATCTATACCAATATTAATTAATTTTCGGAACAGCTAATCCAATTATAAAGGAAATAAAGGTGTTCAATGCTATGCCTAGCAGCAATTAAAAATGGTTTTACAGCTTAACAAGGTCGACCCTTCCATCCTTCCAAACGGAGAAACCGATAACGGTTGGTAAGATTAACGGGCATCGTAAGATGAAGGTTAGAAAGTTGCACAAAACTTTTTAACACGAAAAGTTCTTCTCGACCTTGTATGCGTTCCAAGAGTGAATGAATGTACGTTCTTTTACAAAGAAATGCTGATGTATTTGAGATACCTCTTCTTTGTTTACGATACAAATTCCCTGAATTATTTATTTAAATTAGGCGCTCTTTGCAAATTGCTTAAATGAATGCGATAAATGTAAACCTTAACTTTGCAGACATCAAATAAAATTAACAGGGCATCCATCAAAGGTACAAGAACAATTTTATTTATCTAGCTACGCGGTACTTCGTCTATGATCCAAGATAATAATGTCTTTATCCAGGTCAAAGACCACCTATCTGTGTGCCAAACTTCATCCAAATCCGTTCATCTTTAGCGTAAGAAAGTTTTTATTTTAAAAGCATTAAAAATAATTTAAAAAAATATATATATTTGCCAGGTTTAACATGACGTGATCTTAATAAAACTATAATTGAACTTGAGATACATAAATTTTACAATTATTATATTTTATTTCGGTCCAGCTGATTAATTAATCATAGTCTCAATTTGTAAAAGATGGTTTATTGCACCCATTAAATATTTTCACCAGCTGGAATGAGTCAACTTTATGATGAAAAAGCTCCAAGCCGTGAATTATATTAATGACTAATTTTGTGCAGACTCAATTGTTTTGAAGTGACCCAATTTTTAAGGCCAAATTATGAATTATAAAAGTCGTTAGGCATAATTTTAGAGATAACATTTTTTTTTAAATAAATTCCATTCGCACCTTTGGAAACTATCCCAAGATTTAAATTTTAAGATTTGCCCATACCATACTTATGTCGCGAAAATATTGTCCACACTGAGAAGAGTGAGCTCACACATTCCGTATATGGTGTTTCCATGGCGGCTGCGACATTGTTTGTCAGAGGTGTCAAAACGAGACAGAAACGCGACCATCTTTCGACATCATTTCTTGCATTTTTTTTTCGTGATTTCAGAGTTGGTCCCATAGTGAAAGTTGTTCAGGTCGATGGTCTAAAGCACCTCTTAAAGTTTGTCGGGTTAATTTTTTAACACCTTATATATTAGCTTCCATTGTAAAGAGGTGAGCTATTAGGCAGTCGCTCTATATAATATATTGATAATCAGCTGCATTTGGATGCACTGGAAGCCGACCCCAACATAATTGGAAAACGCTTGGCAGATGATGGATATTTTTATTTTAGCGCAATTTTAACTTTATTACTGATATTATTTTACAAAATATTGAACTATATTCTATTTGGTTTGTCTATACCTATATAATATAGTTATAGACAAACCAAATTGGTTCTCTATTAGTAAGTAAACATATGGACTAGACACCCAATATCTATTTTAGTCTGGCAAGCTTTTTACGCGTCTTTAAGCCTTCAGAACTCTGAAGAGGAAGACGATTCGGAAATAAGTGGGCTTGGAAGCGTGTGACAGATTTGCCCGTTTTTCGAAAAAAGAGCGCCATTGCACTTTCAACGCTATGCTCAACGCTGAAAGTTTAAAATCCAACAGCACGCTTTGATTTAGGCATTAATTTCGGTGACACCTGTCTTAGTGAAAACAGGGTATTGTGTCGTTCCTTTTTCCGTGGTATTGTGACCTCGGGTTGAAATGGATGCGCGTTGTTTGTTATCCGTTTATTATTACGTACACTGGCAGTTTCTTTGTGAAGAAACTGGAAGAATTTGTCGTTTAGGTTAAAGTTTGAGCCAGCACAGACAAAGAGTTATTACCGCAGCTTTCGTTACTTGGCAAAACTTTACAGGAAATATTTCAATTTATAACATTAATTTATTTTGATTCAAGTTTTCGGAGAGATATTTATGTTGCTAATTTTGGAAATAAGATGGTAATTGGGACATGTTTATTATAAGAATTGATATGATTTTACGAGTATTTTTAGAATACAAAGTATTAAAACTGTATTAAGGGTATTGAAAAATAACTAGACTGTAATGAACATGATATTTATCAATTTTATTTTTAAACCAATAGGTCCAGTCTTAAAATTACGCATTGGCAGCACATTCTTTATCTTTGATTTGATGTTTTGACCACTGCTTTTCGTAATAACGTCGAAAGCGATTAATTTCTGTGCTGTCTGGTGCTTGACTTATTGTTTAACACCACGTTACAGGAATTTGGTTAGCTGGTACGAGCGGTATAATAGTACCCCTACCTAGTGTACACCTACTGACTCTTGACCAGTTTTTTTAATGATGAAAGGAATTAATGCCTGTTTGAGGAAGGGGACATTTTGCGAAAGGGACATTCTGCGAAAGGGACATTCTGCGAAAGGGACATTTTGCGAAAGGGACATTCTGAGAAAGGGACATTTTGCGAAAGGGACATTTTGCTAGCAGTAGTCATCTTGAGAAGTGGTCATTTTGCGACAGAGCCTTTCATAATAATTGTCATTACCCGTCATTGTCATGCATTTTTCATATATCACAATATCTATAACTCGCATCTCAGACCATTTTGATTTTGCCTGGTTTCCAACGGAGATCCTCGTTCGATAAGCTGGGGCATAACAAATTAATCAATTGAGATAAAGTCGTTAGAGTTGAGTGAAATCCAATCTGTTGGACGGTGGTTTACTCCGAGATCGACAGGTTTGAATTTATTTGTTGATTGAAGGCATCAGATTTGGGAAGGGTCTTTTGCCCCTTCACAACGTTTTACGATGAAAAAAGATGGTGAATGGCTTCGCATGATTGGGAATGCCGATCCCGCGTAACGGAAAAAGGCGAGGCCAGAGAAGAAGAAGATTTATAAGTCTTTAGGGCTGATTTTACCAAAGTCAGATATCTTATAGCCGTGGAATAAAATTGACGTCTGACAAATCTAGTATCGAAAAATCTGTCAAAAATTCAATATTTATTCTCAGGATAAGACTAAGTCTATGTATAAAAGTTTGATGAAATTCGCCCTTAATACAAATTAATTTTATATATTTTTTTTTTAGAACAGAAGAAACTGAAGAATAAAAATTGTTGCATGCATAGTTATTGTCGAATTACCTATTTAACAGTTAACTTTATTTTCATTATAAGCATGTTTAATTATTGTATTTAATTGAGATCTCTCTACGAGTATAGGTCTCTTTATGTTAATCCACGTCTTTGTCCTTTAGCATCCAATCATCTCCTGCATTCCTTTTTATTTCGTCACCCAGGGGGTCTACTCGGCTGTGCAATTTCAAAACCTAGCAACTGACATTAAAAAACACCGATTTTTTTGAGAAATTTCAGTTGCTATGTTTTCAAATTGTACTCCCTAAGCACAAAGTCCGTACCTTCGGCCTACGTTACGAGAGTTTCCTACTCCATATCACTTACGGACGTTAGATTAATTCGGTTTTCAAACTTAGAATGAATGAAAACACGATTTGACAGCTGTCCCAGCCCATGACGTGTTTTTCCTGTTTCTAAAATTGAATTTAGCACTTGTTTTGACGGATCTACTCTTTCGGACGGGTTCGTATCTTCGTTGGAGGACTTAGAAAGTAGACCACCAGTGGTCAGCCCCTGTAAAATAAATACAGTCGAATGGTGAATAGTATAAGAAAGTCTAATAAAAAAGTGAAGCGTCCTTCTTGCACTAAAAACTACTTTCACAAACTTTCTAATTAACTTTGTATCTCTTTTTTCACAGATATACACAGTTATCAACGACAAACTCGTCGGTTTACTTATAAGGACGAGGAAACATCAGCTGACTTACTTCGAAGGGGAAGTTTTGTTCCAGGTACTGTTTTATTTTGTTAAACTTCAAACATTATCCTTAACATACGATGTTGGTAACAGAACCCTTGGCTTTAAATACTGGCTTACTTTTTTTTTTCTAAATACATTGTTTGTGACTGCCCGTGACATCACAGCGGGTCTTATCAGAATACCAGCGCTGCGACATTTATTTTTAAACTAGCAGCGCCTCGCGGTTTCACCCGCATTAGTTTCCCGTGGTATATCGGGATAAAAACTATCCTAATGTCCTTTCCCGAGACTCAAACTATCTCTATACCAAATTTCATCTAAATCAGTTCAGCGGTTTAATCGTGAAGAGGTAACAGACAGACAGACAAACTTTTGCATGTATAATATTAGTGCGGATGTCGCAGCGTCATGCTGAGATAAGAGCCTTTTCGCCTCGGACTTCCTGTTTTTTTTTTCTTCTTTTTGTTACTTTTTTTAAATATAACTTTGTTTTTCGTTTTTATTTATGTCTGTGTTTGGTTTACTTTGTGATCTTTCTGTACGAGTACATACATACTTTTTCTTTCTATCTACTTTCCCAAATGAAAAAGTATGTAACCGAATGTTTTTATGCGATACTAGCTGCGCCCCGCGGTTTCGCCCGCATAAGTTTCGATCTCGTGGGAATATCGGGATAAAAAGGCTGCTTTTTATCCCGATATTCCCACGAGATCGAAACTTATGCTGCAAACATATAGGCTGCTATATGTTAATCCAGGGTGTCAGCTACCTCTATACAAAATTTTATCAAAATTGGTCCAGCCGTTTGAGCCTGAAGAAGTAACAAACATATAAACACATACAATCACAAACTTTCGCTTTTATAATATTAGTGCGATGTGATGTGATGATACAGAACAATACAGTAATTTATTTTTTCTTTTTTCCAGAAACGCGACGATGACGTCCCAGTATTCCTAATGCAGACGATAGATGACGTTAGAGCGTACTGCAATAACAAGGCGATGCAAGCAAGGAGATCCGTATCACCTATGCCCCAATAATTATTAAAATAATATTGTTATTTATTAACTGAATGTGATGACAGTTACCTAGTTAAGAAGCAAAGCAAGGGATTTGAAATGTACAGAGCAATGTAATTGAAATGCTAATTAGGTTTAAATATAAATAAATAATTTTTATTTTCTAAATGATTTAAAATCATAAGCCACGGTTTTGGTAAGTCATTTTCAGAAAAAATATATCCACTCAAAAATCATTACAGAATATGAATGGTCCTTTTAATATTACTACACTTTTAAAGAAAAAATACGATAAGCTTTTACAAGTAACTAAAACTTTTATTGCAATGCTTCAAACCACTCTAAATTTTAAATTTTATCTTACTGTAAGAAAAAATCTGATGAAACTTTAACCTTAACTCCAATAGGTTTTCGTAAAAAGAAAATATGTACCTCTCAATTTTCCTGACCTTGCCTTTGTTCCTAGATGAACAGACTTTATATAGCAGTTTAAAGAGATTTGCATAATCCTTTGATCCAAGGTAATTTAAAACTCTGAAAGCAACAGCAAAGAGACGATTTTACAGCAGCATCTCAAAAGTTAGGTGCATCCGGTTTCTGAGAGTCTAATCAACACAAAAAGTAACTGTATTCAGAATCTCAGATAGTTACTTATTAAGTTTTCGAAACACAAACTCAATGTCATAAAAAACAAAGTTCAACTTCCATTGCAACCGAATTTTATTTAAAACTTTTTCATTACAAACGGCCAATCAATTATCTATTTAAACTAAATAATGCTAAAGTAGATAGTTGATAAAGAGGCAATAGTGTAATGTGGTGATAAGTTGTAACTGTTGTGATTGGTTGGCCAGCAGTCCAATCATCGTGGGACTTAATGAAAATAGACTAAATTCAAAAGGCTTTCAGAATCCAGCCGGTCTATTCTGCAAAACATCACCGTGAAAATGTAGGTGAAATGAGCTGTCATTCACAAGCACTACAAACTCACTTCAACTAAGTTTTCATGAAATGTTACCAGAATAGACCGGAGAAACGGGTGTAAGTAAAATTATAATGTATTATAACAAAACAACAAGGTGATCTTGAAAACAACCTGAATAAAAAAAAAAATCTGCGACGTAATCCGTAATTAGGGCTTCATTCACACTTCGTTCCAAAAAAGTAAATATTACGTAAAATATTGCTCAATTATTACGTCTATTTGTATCCCAGCAAACTACCTTGAAATATTATATTTCAGTGAAAATATTGTACTCTGTTTTGTAATTACGGCTGTTTGTTCTGTCATCACAAATTATTTTTAGTTTATTTTAGTTCTATGTAACAATGTAATGAACTTGTACTGTGTGGAATGCCTGGTTCCTATGTCCATAAACGATGGTCACTGTCGTAGGTAGCCGTAGGTAATTAGACTTGTAAAATGTTCTGAATGATGCATAGGTTTGCTTCGCTAGTTATGACTACGCAAAAAGCCTGTGGCGGCATTTACATCGTCACCGAACTACTCATAACACCGACGTCACGCTAAATCCTGCATCGCGCAAGCAAAGTTTACAGCGCAGCTAGAATACGAATTCAACACCCCGACATCAATCTTTGGGCACGTGCCGGCCAAAGAAAATACCCTGGTCTAGTCGGAGGATTCTCCCATTTCTATGGAAGACGAGAATTTTTCACCCTGTTCCTCAAACCTCTATAAGCCAAAGGCTACAAACCAATATTAGTTCTGTAAGATTTTAAATATACCTTGGACATTACTCACATCCGCGAAAAATATCGTTAGAAAACCTGGATTTATAGTAAATATGAGTCTAAAATCGCCAACCCGTCTTGAGTAAGCGTGGTGATCTATGCTCGTGCCTCCTGTATAAGAGAAGAGGCCTTTAATAATAATAATTTATTTGTTCAAAATTTGTTGATTTTTAAACACACTTTGTCAAAGGCTTCTATAACTTTTACAAATTAAATCTAACAAAGGAAGTAGTAAGTACTTAAAAAGGCTTCGTTTCAAAGATATTTGTAATTTCATTTAGTGAAATTTAATTGAGCATGCAGTAAGAAAGGGTCTTAACTCAGTTTCGACATGTTGCAGCCCGCCAAATCTTATGAATGAAAATACGTCATCGTTGCCAATTCGGATAAAGAGGCATGCATATCGGGCGATTTACGTCAAGGTGAGGTTTATATAAAAATTATCAAAAAATAAAAAAATATAATTCATTAATGTTTCCATAATGAAAAATGCTTATTTCCATGGTCTGAACATCTTGTCGAAGTTTATGTATATCGTCCGGAACACGGCGTATAATCGTAACAATTTGTAACTTATATGGTCCATTGTGTTAGTACTAGTAACAAAAGCGGCCTATCTACCCTTTGCCTTGCAGTGGTACAATAGGAGGCTGGTATTCTCATAAGATTTAGGAATCAGGCATTCCATTAGAAATCTTCTACTGTAAAGTAAAGCTAAACTAGCTGTCTAGCTTTTTATAGACTACCTGTTACTTTGTCTGGCTATTTTGTAGCTTTTTTATAGCCATAAACTAAACTTTTGACTCAGCTGGACTTAGCCTTAAAGTCACATTATGACTGCTTAGATAAATCTTCAGTAAATCTATATAAAACAAAGTCGTGTTAGTTACACCATTTATAACTCAAGAACGGCTGAACAGATTTTTATGATCTTTGATTTTTTGGATTTATCTCCGCTCCGAATAGCAGAATAACTATTAAAACAAGGGAAAATTTCACGACAAAAACTTGAATGAAAATAATTCATTTTCTCATACATTAATTCTTATTGATTCTGATGCGGTACGGAGTTCGCCGGGGTCAGCTAGTACGTGAATAAACGTGTGTTTATAGTTAGGCAAAAGAAGAAATTTATGTACCTATTGTACGTTATAATAATAACAATGTTTTAAGACCCGCTAACCCCTTAAAAAAACCATGCACAAAAAACTAGCTTGATGCTCTTTTACCTATTATTTGCTTCCTATAATCAATTAAGTGCACTTAAAAAGTATTTTATAAAAGAATGAAATGCTTTGAACATCACTGTTCCCAGTTATTTGAACATAATCATCATTTACCGAGGTCGGTTTCCAGTCGAACCGGATTCAACTGAGTACCAGTATTTTACATGGAGTGACTGCCTATCTGACCTCCACAACCCAGTTACTGGTAAACACGATAGAATAGAATAGAATAGAATACTCTTTATTATGTACACCATATAAATTACAGACATAAATATAGAAACTACAATGGGTGACACTATGGGCGGTCTTATCGCTAAGAGCGATCTTTTAAAGACAACCTTTGGATGGATTAAAAACGGGAAGGACAGACAAATACTGTAGGTAGTCTGTGGTGTACCATTTACACAATACCCCTTGGTAAGACTAGTTGTCAGACTGTCGGGCTTCTGACTACCCGGAACGACTGTCAAACATTCACGAATGACAGCGGGGGCCAATGGCTGAACGTGTTTTCAAGGCACGGAGGGGTCTTGATATGTAAAGATGGTCACCCATCCACGGACCAACGGCTGTTATTACCTACTTAGCCACAAGCCTCTTCATAGCTTATATTGAACATGTTATATACAGGTATGCAATTTTACTGATGCAGTCATCATATTATAGTTTTTAATAGTGGTAGGTCTTTAACTAAAGTCCCAATGTGGCTTCATTCTTGATTTATTTTACTTTCTAAGTCTGCCTAAACATACTTTACAATTCGTCATCAATTTAAGGGTTCCGTATTGACCTTTAAGTTGCCGAACCCCGAAAGTTACACTAAAAACAGCAGTTTTCATAAGTGTCTTTAAGAGCGAAGCGACGATTTGACAAGTCTTAATTATTCTACAAATTATGTTTAGTTTAATTGGAATTGAATTACTCCATTTCTGTAACTTGAAAAATTAGGTTAGGTTATAGAAAGATATTATGTAAAGAAGGGACCTTTTGTGTAGTTTTTGCGATTCGCTTTTGTTTGCGATGTCAAAAAACTCATTGTTTAAGGCTTTTGTTGCAAAAAAAGCTAGTAAAATTGTACATTTCGTTTGTACAGATGGTGACACTGTTATCCGCCGATATGATTGATGTCGAAAACTTTTTTGCAAGGTGGAAAATAAAATAATTACTGTTGTTCTCGGCGTTCATCCATAAAAGAAATATGATAAGAAGATATTTCCTCGGTAAAAGAATCGTTTGGCGTTCTGCCAGCTCAAAAGGCAGGGTGTCAATATGTATGTTCATCCTTTTGTATATCTTTCAAGGATCAATGGCACATTCATCAAAAATGTTATCAAATAGAAATGTGCGCCAGTAGAATGTGCGCCTTGTGCCAATCCTTTTTGTAAACAACACTAAACAATATTAAATTCCATACGGCAAAATAAAATATAGACTTATTTTAGCCGAAAATACGCATTTGAATACAGTCGGGACTAAGACTAATTATTTAGTATCTGGATTAGCCAAATATTAATGTAAAAATAAATGTGTTTAGCAGTGTCACCTTTCGTACAAAACACAGATATTTTATTTTACTGGATTGACGCTAAGTTATGAAAATGCAAAAACTTAGTTTTTATTTTCATAAATTAGTCTACATGACGCACCATGTTGAGTATAATATTAGGTCCTTACATATGAAATTGGCGTTTTGTATGGAAGGAACAAAAAGTCGAATATTTTTTAATATAATATATTTAATTAATCAAAGTATGAACCATTGTTTTCAATGCACTTTTGCCATCTTATAGGTAGTTCATTGATCCCTTTACTAAAAAAACCAGTCGGACGGGAATCAATAAAATCTTTGAAGGCGATTTGGACTGCCCCATCGGAGTTGAATTTTTTCCCTTGCAAAAAGTTATCCAAATTGCGAAAAAAATGGTAATCTGTTGGAGCAAGGTCCGGGGAGTACGGAGGATGTCTAAGACATTCCAATTCAAGCTCTTCTAATTTGGTAGCCGTCTGTTGCGCAGTGTGTGGTCTGGCGTTGTCGTGCTTTCAAGCTTTTTAATCTTCCCAATTTGCTTCAAGTGAATTAAAACAGTTTTATCACTAACATCGAAGCCTGCAGCTAACTCGGACGTGGTTTGCGATGGGTCCGCTTCCACAATAGCCTTCAATTCTCCATTATCAACTTGGGTCTCAGGCCGTCCACGGGGCTTGTTCTGCAGGTCGAAATTTCCAGAACGAAAACGTTGGAACCAAAAACGAACTGTGTTTTCTTTTGCAACATGACCGCCATACACATCATTCACCCTTCGAGTCGTTTCCGCAGCACTAGTGCCACGGCGGAACTCGTACTCGTAAATAATGCGATATTTTAAATTTTCCATTTTGTAAAATGAGTGACGCAAACAGAAAAAACAGAAGAAAAAAAACAAATGAATGACGGTCATCGAAGCACAAATACATGAGTAAATAGCTGTACAAATGTGAATTTGGAATTCCTTACCAAAGAGGAGAAATTCGTGATTAAAGTGGCCAGTACGAAAAACGCCAATTTCATAGGTAAGGACCTAATATAATATACTTAAATATAATTTCTCTATTTACGGTAACTGCATGTACAAAATGTTTACAGCAATTTGTATGTTTTCGATCTAGTAAAATATCAGATAGTTTAATAAATAATATCATAGTACTAGGTATAAGTAAATATTATAATGAAAAGCTAATATTTTACGAACATCAACAAACAAGTATGTCCTTGAACATGTTTGTATTTTTGATAAAGATATTTAGGTAAATTATTTAAATAATGTTAATTATTTAAATCTAACATGAATGTAAATAACGTTTTACCATTTTCATGAATCTCGGCAATAAAAAATGCTAATTTAATATCAATTGGAAGTAAAAAAAAAAAATTTATTTTTTATTTTTTATCAAATAAGTTGTGTATATTAAAGAATTTATTAAATAATGTTGTTAAGGGGGAAGCACCAGGGTTTGCAGGTCATTGTAAGGTTGAATGTTGAACAAAATATGATTCGCGACCGTAACAAGTACCTAAGTATGTATTTAAGACTGACTTATAATGACTATTTCATGAAATATTAATCAATAGAATTATATGAACTTAGAGGGTTGTATTGATGATTTTAATTAAATAAACCTGTAAATACATACTTGTTATTGCACTGACCTGCAAATTGCAAAAACGTCAGAAAAATTGAATTTCGCAGGCATCCCTGGCGCATCCCGCGCATCCTATATACAGGGTGTCCCTGGAAGTATGGATCAAATCGAATAGGGGCGTGGGCAAGGTCATTTCCAAACTTTTTAATCCTGAGAATGTCAGTGAATTTTTTTACGGTTCAAAAGTTATGACCGATTTTAATTTTTTTTTTCAATTACTTTGCTAAGTGCTCAAAGAAAATAATCATAAAAAATACTATCAGGGCTATCTAACAAAAATAATGATATACATAGATATAAATAAATGATAGCACTGATAGTTTTCACGAATTCGATCTTTCTTCTCTTTTTTTTAGTATTTTTTTTTCAGTATTTTTTTTGTATTTTTTTTAGTTTTTTTTTTGCTAAAACGTTTGAAAATGACCTTGCCCACGTCCCTATTCGATTTGATCCATACTTCTAGGGACACCCTGTATATATATTAGCTTTATTTATTCGAAAGTATTGAAATTGAATATCATTATGTTTTTGGGTTTCAAATATGCTTTATTATTATGTCCTTTATAATTTAATTACGATTATTTAAAAATCAACTAACAAACTATTTAAAGACGTTAATTAATAATCATTTTTAAACTATTCATCATAACATTCTAGTCTATCTAGTCGATTGAAAGCTGTAAGGAATAAATAACTTGTGTTTAAAATAAACTTATCATATTGAAGAGTTATTTTTATATGTTTTCCTTAATCCAAATTCACAGTTAGATTTGAATTGCTCAGAAGATATTATTTAAATAAAATAATTTTATTTTAGTAAAATAAAACAAGTACTAAATGCAAGACTACACTGCCGTCGGGCAGTTCCGTTGCCACTTAATTGCTCGAGCAATAATCTCATTGATAAAATGAACTAAAGCACACCTGAAATAGAGTTCAAATTAGCGTGAAAGAGATAATTCCATTTCCAACCTCGGTGAAGGACATGTCCGCCGGTTTCCGAGGACTGCACAAATTCACTAGTACCTAATTCATACGCCGTTTCACCCATGAATGCAATCAGCGGTGGTAATTTTAGTTCGTCCTTCACAGAATTCACCACAAAGTATCTACATAATCCTGCCTATCACAGTACGACTACCAATTCCCGTTCATCACTGACTGTCTACAGTACATTTATGCAACGAAGTCCTATTTTAACTTAGAAATACCCTACATTATTTATTTCTCCAAAAATTAAATATTTACATAATATAAGCTAAAATATAAACTATAATAATATGTACAATTATATGAAAAAATAAACAATCATTATAGGGCATCAAAGAATTCATCCGCATCGCTGTCAACAGGAACAGTGCCCAAAAGGCTGGCAGCATTGCCACGTTGTATGGCAATGCTAATTCTTTGACCAAGATATAGGCCAGCCCTCTGGTCACGTGAAGAGTCGACTAACCGCTTGGCGATATCCCGAAATACCAAGTGGGCACTCGGACCCCATGGCCCTAGTGTTTCAACCCCAAACGGCTCGAACATATAAGTCCCAATCAGGTTGCAATATTTTCGCCGTTTGAGGTTTTCTGCACCTGCAGCAGCCGCCCCAGCACAGCCCACCGTGCTAGGAAGATGGGATGGCGCAAGGGTGTCGACACATGTTGCATCCCACACCAAAGGTCTGCCTAACTTCCAGGGCATTATGGTCATTCCGTCTGGTCTCTTTCCATCGTCGCGTGCCAGGCCGTTGGGTTCTAAAACAGCTGGCACCCCGGCGGTGACAAGAGCACGACGGATGATGTCATTAATGCTGGCGTGCCGTGCTATCCGGCCTGCGCTCCTACTGCAGGATAGGCCATGGTGTCCAAGGCAGTCGACAGCTTCACCGCACTGACAGCGATGCGGAGCCCCGCAAGGAGCGCCCAAACGCAGGCAGGTAGCGAGCCGAAAGGTAGTGTCACCCAGCATAGTGCCTATGTTGGGTGACGGGAGTGCTTGAAGCCACAGCCCCGACTCCCACTCACCCACAGCCAGCAGGCGGGCACGCTCAGCAGAATTGGTGGACGTATTGATAAGATTATTCCGTACCAACCTGCAGAGCGGCTCATCCCACTGTCTCTGGGAAGATGGGTTTACGGGCCGATCTGTATCCGGGCAAGCCGCTTTCCAGGCGTTCACCGCGTCGGTCAAGCACGGCACTTCACAGTCAACCAGGCAGGGAGCTAAAATTTTCCCGGTCAACTTTTCAGTGCTGTGGACAGAAGACAGGAACGCCGGTAAGCTAATACTGGTAATTTTGCGGACGCCGAGGCCACCAAAACGGATGGGTAGTGTGGCTTGAAGCCACGCTCGGTCGTCCAAGGCCACATTTAGAATGGATGTTAGTGTGCTGCGAATAATTTGGTCAATTTTGTTCAAGAGGTGTGGCTGCTTCCATAAGGGGGAAGAGCGTAGAAAATACATAAAATTTGGGCCAAAACAACAGTATCTAATCAGGGTGAATGCCGAATGTAAATTAATTTTGGAGAGTCTGTCCGAAATCTCATTGAAATTTTTAATTTTTTCGTCGATGAAAAGAGTAAAACTGTCTTCTAAAATTGGGGAACCTAGGAGGTGCAGTGAACTTTTGTCTAAAATTTTGATTTGTGGGGCTATTGCATTAAATTTATCTAAAGTCAATTGTCTGTCGGTAACGTCAGAAAGGTAAAGTTCACATTTTGAAGGGTTAAGGTCCAAGCCAATAGATTGAAATTCCTGTTTGAGGAGTTGTAGATCATTCAAAACAGTGTCTACATCACCTCCTAGCGTTCCATCGTCTAAATACCAAACGTTAAATTTTGAATTTAGTTTCCGTATAATTGGATGAATAGCCAAACTGAAAATGAGTGGCCCGAGAGGGTCACCTTGTTGGCATCCTACTGCAGATTCCAAAACATTGTCCTTGTATAATAATTTGGAAGGGTACCTGTAACATTGCCACAAAAAACCATACATTTCGGGTAGTTCCTTTTTGACTTCAGCCAACAAAGTGTCCCTGTTTACAGAGTTAAAAGCATTCTTAACGTCAACCTTGAGGATGACCTCACCTTTGTTGGATTTTAAAAATGTGGAAAGGGCATGCACGGCAGCCTCACAGCCCCCTTTCGAACCAAAACCAAGCTGCAGGGGCTGGAACTTACCTGTAAGCGATTCGCTGTATAGCTTACAGCAAATTTTGGCTGCCGTACGCCTGTAGGTGCATCCAACGGCGATGGGACGAATGCCGCCATCCTTCTTGCGCAGGGCACATAGATTGGCCCCGTACAAGACATCGACGACGGCCTCGTTCACACCGCCGGTAAGCATGAGGTTAATCATGGCCGCAAGTTCCTTCAAAAGCGACTCACCAGCTTCCCCGGCGCCTGAACTCAATAGATCCTTTAGGTGTTGTGGAGTCAGGCCGTCGAGGCCGCCGGCGGAACCGCTTCGGAAGGAGCTCACGGCTGCAAGCAACTGGGGGGCCGAAACGTTGAGGAAGGTTGAATTTAGGTCGGGAGGGTCGGGGGGTTCGGGGAAGGTGAGACCATCCGCAGGCGCTGGATGTTTACTCTCCAGAGCTGTTAGTGTTTCTGGAGAGTACGGCGCCACCACATCACTGCTGAAAAGTATCCTGGCGGCACCCCTGATGTCACCTTCACTTAGTTTAGATTCCACATGTGAACATAATCCTTTTTGAGATATGTTGTGGAATGCAGGTAATTTTGGATCTAAAAATAGGGCCGAATTGTTACAATTTTCTTTAATTTGGTTCGTTAAAGTTTTTTTGGTTGCCAAATTTTTTTGGACATGCAGAATCCTATAAGGGAAGGTAAGTAATTGCTCCCAGGCACTCTGTGAGTTCTCCTGAGTCGCAAGACGGATACATTGCGCCAGACTTGCTGCAACAGATCGTCTCGCGCCCCGGGGAACTCTCTTTAAAACAGGGGTAGAATTTTTTAATTTTGCTAGTTTTTTCCACAAGTTTTGCTCCAGAGGTGTTGATGTTGGGGATACGGCTGGGGGGCACAATGATACACTATGCGATTTGTGGATCTTGCCATAGTGTATCCTCAGCCCCCGTTCGCCTTTAAAAAAGCGTGCCTGTGAGCAATGTGGACATCTCACCAGCTGAACATCAAGCGATGTAGCAGGTTGGCTTGCACTGTTTCCGGCGTCGCTACAGCCGGCATTGAACATATATATAAAAACACGCTTAAAGAAGAAGGGTCACGTCCCATAGAAAATTTACCCAGGCCCGACACAAAAGGAACGTATCTCAGTTATTTTGTTATATTAAATATAAAAGAAATAAATTAACACTATTCTGAATATCAGTGGCTATCACCCATATATTGCCATTTGATTTTGGTAAGGCAAAATATTTTAAAATATTTTTTTTAATGAATAGCAATTATATCTATTTAAAATGACGCCAATTTAGATAAAAATACAAAAATAGACAGCTGGAGGCTTAATTTATTGAGGCATCCACAGGCAAGCCCGGTTAAGCAGACGATAACCTCAAAGTTAAACTGCGAGATGTCATTAAAAAAATATAAAATAAAATTGGCTTTCTGTGTTGAGATCTGTGCGTTTTTTAACCGACTTCAGCAAAAGGAGGTTCTGTATTCGACCCGTATGTATGTATGTCTGCGATTTTCTCAAAAACTCATGAATCAATTTTGATAATTCTTTCATTAATGTAATCTACATACTTTCAGGAAGGTTTTAGTATATAATGCATTAGGTAATTATTCTTATGTACGGTGTTATATGCATAAATGTACTGCATCTCCGTCATTTCTATGCGAATTTGGACGATTCTTCTAGTCAGTGTCTTCAATTCTTCAATGCACTATTGTTAATTGGATTTGTGTGGGGTAGGTACAACTAAAAAGTAAAAAATAAAAACTTTTTTACAAAAAAACAACCAACTTGAAAAAAAAACACTACAAAGTGATACATAACTTTAATTTCGGAAGTCGGTGTCTAAAAACGAAAATGCGGAACCAACGACACCGACTTCCGAAATTAAAGTTATTTATCACTTTGTAGTGTTTTTTTTTGAAGTCGGTTGTTTTTTCTAAATTGTTGTACCGTCATTGAATTACCTACATACAATTACGAATTTAGGTATTAAAAGAAAATTGTATATCGCCTGAACAAATACACAAGGCAATATTTTGGTGTTAGCCATTGATTTGGAATATAAAAAATATATATTTTAGCTATATTTAAAATAACAAAAAAACTGAGATATGTCTCTTTCGTGTCGGGTCTGAGTCACAAATGACCGTTCTTCTTTACAGTAAAACTTACCTAAAAAATATAAAAATAAACTATATATACACGCACTCAAAAAAATAAACTAAAAACACTATTTTCATTATTTACAAAATGTCAAACTGGAATTGTCAAGGTTTTTTGACGACTGCGGCGCAGTCGCGCTTGGGGCCTGGGGCGCTGCGCATGCAGGGCGCAGCCTTCACACCCGTTGCCTTGGCTGCAAGCGTCGCGTCGGGAACTCGTGATGCTGCAACTTATTTATCTTCAATCGTAGTACATATATATCGATGTCTTCAATCTTGCATCATTTTCGCCACATGGTTATGTATCATCCGTACATAGATACAGGCATTGTAATATGGGGTAACTCAGTAAATTTTGATAGTTTTTAGAGCTCAATAAAAATGTATCCGAGCAGTATCAATAATAGGAAAATTGTATTTTATACATGGATTCTATCAAATACATTACAGTATCTTACGGCTGTTCTTCTACGAAGATGAACCCTCAGGCCTACAGGCTTCTAAGAATTTGGGTATTGTTACTTGAAATAGTTATTCTGTTAGCGAAGACTGAACTTTATTTTAATAGTCTTCGTTAAACATCCGCTTTAGCTTATTACAGATCTATAGCAAATAAACCAAAATGTAAGTCAGACGGCTGCCTACCTTAAATGGAACAACGCTGGCCACAACTGTCTCATGCCGGAGGAGATATGAGCTAAAATAACAACACAGAGGGTCCCAAAAAGTAACAAACGGCAACGCGGTAGGCCTAGGAGGAGATGGCGTGACGAACTGGACTCTTTTCTTAAAGATTGGCTACATACCTACATAAATAGACAGGGATAAGTGGAAACAAAAGTAATATAGTTCGCATGGACGGAGAAGGTATGTGTGTCTCGTTATTATCAGCCATATTTTAACTACTGTGGGCGTACTATGGGTAAGTGTTGGTTATTGCGCAATAGAAAAACTGTTTGTAGTTAAAATCAGTTTATAAATCACGAACAAATTAATCACACTAGTGAATCATACACTGTAGGTACACGACACAACTAGATACGGAACGCGGGACAGTTTCTGAGCACATGTTGTTCGTACGATGTCCTATGTCCAAGAGAGCTCCACATTGTTCTATCGCGCTGTCGTCGACCCCCAACGAACTCAGGCTAGACTCTGCCTAGCGGCACCAGGTGGCACTGGCGTTCCGAATAGTTAAACGAATGACCCGATACGACAAATATAATTGAAAAGGAATTATGAATTTTGTCTAATTCTCAATTCATAGATCTACGACACTGTGTTGAGATTTTCTCAACGCTGAAAAGTGAAAATTAACTCATGAATGTAGATTAAAAGATGAATGTAAAGTGTCCTCTTGGCATGCAAGATACTAGAATGATGTGTTGCTCAAAACGACAGAAAATAATTTGCTTAGATGTAAGCAGACTATGTTGGGTTTATAAATCTTTTCTTGCATGTAAACTCGTAAGTTAGAAAAGATTAAAAAAAAATGTGATGTTACCTACATCACATACATTACACATTACATACATTTTGTGCACAGTGAGCTTAACTAAATGTATTCTAAAGTCGACTAAGCTTATTATACACGTACTCGCCACAAAACGTTGCGGAGGCCAGATAGGCAGTCACTCCATGTCAAATCCTGGTACTCAGCTTCATCCGTTTAGACTGGAACCTAGTTGGGAAAACGCTAGGTAGATTTCCATTATTTCTAGTTCTCAAGGGTTCTAACCCATGTACGATACAAAGTGATTGACATACCCAAGAGGCACGTATGCAAAAAAACTACCGCGAAAACCTTTATGTAACACTTTATGTTGTAATACAAGGTAAGTTTTTTCTCTAGGCTAGGCCCTAGGGAGTTACAACAATGGATTATGCCTGGTTTTATGAGTTGAGAATTAGTAGTTGAGAACTTATCACACTTTACTTCCTCAAAATTCAACATTTCTTATTCATTCAACGTTTTCGCAAACAAATGTTGAATTTCGCGAGCTTTTACCTTATGTTATGCTAAAGTAGAAACAAGTTCTCAATTTAAAAACAGAGTGTTAAAGCTAAGATTATTACTTGAAAACTCTGTAATGGTTGAAACTTTGTTAATTTATTTTAGTTATTCGTCTTATGCCTTGCTTTATTGATAATATTAACGTCACCGTTAGTCTTCTCAAGGTTTTAGAAACACACTAAAAAGAAGAAACTAAAGATCAATTTAGTACTTAGTGATTTTCTTTTGTTTTCGTGTCGGCCCGAGCTCTACGAGAATATCTCATTCCGATTTATTCCGGTCCCCCTATCCCATGAGCCCCAACCCCCCCCCCCTCCTCCTCGATCCCCTGCTAGTTCTTCTTCTGTTTTAATCTCTGGCTTATCCAGTTTATGCTACGTTACTCTTTTTAACAGGTAAGTACAGTCAAGAGAAAATAAACGTTGCATGTTTTACAATTGAAAATAATTAAAAGACAGTAAGTTTGGCAGCGGGGCCTAAGGCTGGTTTTAGCGGCAAATGCACCGTCAGCGCTGATGGCCGAGATATATGAACTTCTAGGAAGCGTTTTTGAATGACGCGTAGCTATCAGCGCGCACGGTGGTCAGCACTGATAGCTACGCGGCCGTACGCGTCGCGACTCGCGCGTCGGCCCCGCGTAGCTGTCGGCGCTGACGATCGACGATCGCACGAGCGCCTCTGCTTTCAGGGAGCGTTCTAGTATCGAGCGGAGCGGACGTCGTCAGCGCGTACAGTCATGGCGAATCTATAGAATATAGGCACGATTCGTAAGCTGCAATGGACCAGTTTATCCTGTATCTTTGCCAGTAATTCGTCAAAAGTTCTAGTTGACATTCGAAAGTAATTAAAGAATTTACGTTCGTCAGCCCTCAAAGTGCCATATAACAAGACAAAGTCTCCTGCATCGGCACTCTGCTCAATTAATGGATGAACATGGAGTCTTCGTCGTCGCTGGTTTTTATTTTTTGGGATAGATAGTACAAAGCAGCAATAAAATGAATACACTCCGCATTTTGGTCGACGTCTGTACAGTAAGGCGGTCAGTACGATACTAAAACGAGCCACGCTGAACCTCAGCGCTGACAAACTACGCGCTGAGCTATGAGCGCTGACGGTGAGCGTGAGACTAAAATCAGCCTAAGCTGCCTGCTTCGGGATTTTTTTAATTTACCTATTTCTATATTTTTATCAGTTAGCAGACTTTTAACGTCCTTGTGTGATCAGCTTTGATTAAGGGCTCCTGAAACCAATGAAGAAATCTTCTATGTATCTAATTGCATATTTCAAGATTACCTAATCCAAAAACTATGCATAATCAGCCTATAATGTTCCCACTACAGGACCTCCTCTCAGTGGGCCGTAATCCACCATGAGAACCCAGTGCGGGTTGGTAGATGTCACATGTCTTCGAATTTTTGGTTCCAGGATATGCCGGTTTCCTCACGATGTTTTTCTTTACCGTTCTGAGAGTAGTGGTGATGAAATAATTTACACAAACTAAAGTGCCTTCCAGAAACTTTTTTCCCGTGCTACCTCGAACCAGCCCTCGTGGTACGCGTCCAGGTCATCTCGCCATCTCTTTCTTTCGCCATCCATCTTCAAGCACCCATTGTGTGGAGATTTTTGGATTTGGGGGTGGCCTTTACCCAGCAGTGGAACAGTACCTATAGGCTAAAAAAAAAGTGCCTGGCTGGGTTCGAACCTACGACCTAAAACTCATAAGTCGCGGCTGTTATCATTGGGCCATCACTGCTCTGCCCAATCCCAAAACTATCACAATATTATGAACAAACTGAAACCATCCTTATAATAAAATTATTTTAATGAAACGAAACAATGTCCTTAGGAGCGTTACGAGCTAGCGCACAAACAATTTGTTACTCCCAAATAAGGCTTGATTGGGTACCGCCGTCTGACCTTCAGATTCCATAGGGACCCCAGATTTATCTTCGTACCATCCTAATACTATACCTGACCGTTGGTCACCTTACACGACGCCCTTGGGAGGAAACGGAGAAATACCAAGACAAAAATACATGGTAGTTTATCGAAATAAGTTTGTTTCGGTAGATTTCCATTAAACGTAAGTATGTAATATATAATAATATTCCACAACTTTCACACAACGCCATCTAGTCCCAAGCTAAGCAGAGCTTGTGTTATGGGTACTAGACAACTGATAAACATACTTATATATTTCTAAATACATACATATTATAGATAAATTACACCCAGACACAGAACAAATGATCGTGCTCATCACACAAACATTTATCCTGGGTGGGAATCGAACCCACGACCTCCGGCATAGCAGTCAGGGTCACTAACCACTAGACCATCAGGTATTGATGCAGACATCGTCATATTATTATGATAGGTATTGGAATATTATTTATTGCTGGGGAGTTTTTTGTGCCACTTCTTCTCCCCAGCGAAAGCACTAGGAAGAGGTGAAGGGCGGGCGTTTTGGGGGGCTGTCTTTTGTAATTTTGACATTCTAAAAGTGCTGATTCTCAGCCTAGTTTGAATAAATGACTTCTGATCTCGATTTTATGGAAATCGAGAAAAACTGAGTGAAGCTTTTTTCATTCACCACGGGTTCGTAAAATTCTTTTATTATATAAAAACCTTAGTGGACGCCTCCATTTTAGATTATCATTCAAATTCGTTTCGATTGTTTGAATTGGTTTTTTGGCTGAGCGTAAAAAATAAATAACAGGAGATATATCTAAATATGTTTTTGAAATCTTTTCGGTTGTTATGGACACACATATTTCCAGGTATTGCTTAATTCAAAATAAATACGGACCAATTAGCAATAAGAAGTTTATTTTCTCAAATACTTATTTATATACAATTTTCGACATTACATTATAAAGTCTGGCTTATGTAGACTTAAGTTTATTAGAGACACGTAATAAATTGGTACAACAAGGATATTTTTTCGAGTAATTTTCGATTCTATGAAAACGTCGACAATTCTCTTTAATATTTACAATTATGTACAATATTTTTAATTATAAATAGATTTGGCACAAAATACATTGGAAAAATGAGCATACCAGTGAGCACTTACTGCTATCATTGCGTCTTTTAAACATTCGACAGTAACCGCTTTAAAACACAAAACTAAAACACACCATACATGGTGCCGATTTCCTTGTTCACAAACTAAACTAAATTAAGTTCATTACATCTTTTTCTGACTATTTCATTCAGAAAAGGACAGAAGATAAATATTAGTTTAGTCCTGTCAAATTACAATACTAAGTTTAGACGTGATAAAAAAATAGCTAAAAATATGTCAATTTACCTCAGGCGTTATTGATTTTTTTATTTTTTTTATGTGTTACTCCAAACTTTACATTTTGAGATTGAGATTTTTTATATTAAAAAAAAAAAACAAGAAGTTCTACGTAATTTTTTGTATCACATTGTTATCGTAATTTCAAGTCACTTGCGACATCTCTTTTCAAATAAAAATACAATGTATCACAATACAATATTTTTATCAGGAATCTCACAACAGTCAGAAGATGTTGGTTATTTCCCATTTACTCACAATTCTACCTTACAAAATACTCTAAAAACTAATCAGTTTTCCACTCTCAAAATATTTTGGTACAATATTCCTTCTTTAAAAATATTTTGTTCACAACCTTTTTGTAATATTTTTATATTTACCACTCGAAACACCGACCAACTATAGTAACAAAAATAGATTCTCACTTTTATTTTTCAGTTTAGAACTCACTTTCCTGGACAAAACTTCCAGGTACTGCTGAATGCTACCTAAAGTTCCTCTTTGGAGTCTGCAGCACGAATATTTCGCAGCTGTGAGAGGCTTTCACAGTCCTCTCGTCTATGGAATGGTCAGCCCAATGAGGGATTGGGTCCGAATTTATGCTCGGTCTCGCCGATGAGATCTCCTCAAAGCGCACTTTATGGCGGCGCACGCAGTTTAGACGTATCTGTGGACAAAAAAAGAAACATTTTAGATATTCTGTCTAGTATTGTATATACAGGCTTGGAGACATGCGCGCGTTTTCACTAACTCTAGGCGCCACCTAAACAAATGCCTAAATAAAATCGCACTATTGGATTTTTAACTTTCAGCGCTGAGCCGAGGGTTGAAAATCTAACAGCACGCTTTTATATCATTTGTGTAGTAGTGTCATAGGCGTAAGACACAATGCGTTCCACTGGCCATCTCGTACTCACTTTACGACTGAACCGACAACACGCTATTATGACTTCACGCTTACACTGGAGCTCACAGTAAGCCGGCTCACAATCGGCGGCTAACTATAGCTAGGTACCTACCGGTGGGAAACCGGCTTTAGTCAGGCAGAATTCCGACATTACCCTCCGCGGGATAATGAAGATTTTAGCATCCAATAGCATGAAGGATCCACTGAATATTTAAAAAAAAAATTACAAAAACATCAAACGACTTCAAAAAAAAAAACACTACAAAGTGATAAATAACTTTAATTTCGGAAGTCGGTGTCGTTGGTTCCGTATTTTCGTTTCCTTCGCGAAAGTATGTAGATCACATTAATGAAAGAATGATCAAAATCGGTTCATTAATAACTATAGTTTTTGAGAAAATGGCAGACATACAAACATACATACATACGGGTCGAATACAGAACCTACTTTTTTGAAGTCACGCGTGAGAGTTCTAAATAATGTACCTAGTAGGCACATGTAAATTTTACACGCTTCTATTTAAAGAATAAAGTCAAAAGTCTTCAACCGTCCGGCAGATGAAAACCTTTCTGACTTCGGAAAATAAAGGCATAAATATATAA
This sequence comes from Amphipoea oculea, assembly GCA_945859645.1. Classification (NCBI taxonomy): domain Eukaryota; kingdom Metazoa; phylum Arthropoda; class Insecta; order Lepidoptera; family Noctuidae; genus Amphipoea; species Amphipoea oculea. The sequence continues at coordinate 14,654,365 of OX243876.1, forward strand.
ACGTTGCTTAAAGTTAAGTTTTATTTGCACTGTTTAATTTTCCTTTAAGCAAAGACAGATTTGTATCTGTAAATAAAAGCGCCCACGTCTTCGGAGAAATTGTGGAATACTGAAATCATCTTGAAGCAGTACATACAAGCCGTGGCACGTGTATACCTACCGTAGATAATACGATTGAAAACATTTAATCAGTCTGACGCAACTGTCTAATAAAAAAAGAAACTATGAAACGTGTACTAAACATAATGGCGGCTATCGCTGTCTCGCTTTAACATCTGCAGTTTGCGCATAGTGTGTCATTTTTGCTATGTTGGTATTAAGTTTTAGTACAAGTTTCATACAAGCGACGTTTTTCATCTTTTTTATGGGACTCCTGTCTCTTCTTACATATATAATGAACATAACTTACTCTATGATTTAATATTATTTTGTTTGTCAAAGTGGCACCTGTGCTGCCACCGACGAGGAGGTGACTAGCTACCAAAGACTTTCTCGCTCAAGAAACGTACTACAAAACACTGTAGGTCTTCGTCGTGTCAGTAAAAGTAATTCATATAAAAACATCTAACATAGATATGGATTAAATATTACCAATGTTGTTTATAAAATAATTTATTTAAATTATTGAACGTTTATTTAATATCACATAAGCTCCGACATCGAACAAATTTGTACAAAATTAATTGATAACGGTTTAACAGTTCCTCCCAAACAATCGACTAATTGGCTTTCCCGCTCCGAAATACTTTCGCGTCCAATAAATGTCGATGTCCGGAATTCATTTAATTCCTCTAATTCCGTCGAAAAAGAGTACTTTTTGTCCCCTCTGGCCCATCCTCTGGCCAAGTGGAAACGGATCACGGTATGATAAAGCCAAAAAAAGTCAAGCCACGTCCGTGAATGAAATCGTGATTTTTAAACCACAATCAATCGATCACAACAACAACAACGACAATAATTATAATTCGTAAATTTAATAAACAATATAACTTACTTAACTAATATTAAAATGTATCATAATTAACACCGATTGTTCTTACTATCTATGCTGTGCCCGACAGGGTCCATAATTGTGACTAATATAATTATTTCTCTACCAACTATATTCATTATGGTACGCAATAAAGAATTGAGAATTGAATTGACAATGGAGACCAGGGGGTAATTTCGTAACACACTATCAATAGAGTGTAGTCGTTTTCATTTTGACAGTTCAACAACATTCATTGCGTTATTTACGTTATTGAGAAGACATATTTTTCGAATATATGAAGCAATGGATTTGCAATATCCTTCAAAATGATTCAGATTGAGATTGATAGTATTATATGTTACGCAATTAGGGTGCAGACCAACACCCCAATTGCGTACACCACTTTATATCTTTTTGTCGCCAGTTTCTATCAAAATCCGATTTCGAAGGAAACTGCTTTTCTACATAATTATTAATTTATTATATCATCGTTTTTTTCTTCGAATTTTGTTGAAATGTCAAATGTAAGGCATTGCCATTGTAGACATGACCAAGCCCAGGCTCAGGTTCTGGCTTATATATATACCTACCTGTTATATGCTCGCAAAAATCTCTTTTGTTTTGTCTTGGCAAGACATAACAGGCAAAACTAGTACTAGGCAAATGTCGTGACTCTACCAGTGCTTAGAAAATTTAGGTACAGATGCCAGCACATCAAGCTACTACAATCTGTCAAATTTCTTTAATAGATTTTCAACTTTACCGCTAAAGCATAAGGGTCAAAGTTGATTGGGAAAATTTTACAGTTTCGCGTAACTTGATGTGCTTGGCGTCTTTACCTACATGAAATTAAAATGTTGCGATCAGTCGCAACATTTTAGTTTCATGTAGGTACAGACGCTGAAAATGGCTGAAAATGGTTTGCCTTATTTTTTTCGTTTCGAGACAATTTTTGAGACAAGCACTACAACTTTTGACAATGCAGTCTAAACGAGGAAATATAAAACGAACAAAATATTTCTATACCTATCTATCACCAAAAATTGTCAGATAAAAGCTAACTCAATATAAGTTATCTAACAATCCTATTTAGTTTTATACGAACAAAGGATTTAGTTTTCACTTTCAAATTCAAGCCTTCTTAGATCCTTAGGCATGGAATGTTTAATTGATGATAAAATTCTTAGAATATAAATGAGTACCTACGGTGCAATTAGCGACTAATAAGGTAGTGGTTTTAGATAATTTATTTATTTGCTATCATAATTTACTTTTGTTGACTTGACTGTAGTCAAGTCAACAAAAGAGATAAGTATGCAGGATCGTCGGATATAGTTGAAGTTTAGTAAGAAACCGATGGATGTTGTCGACTGAAATTTAATTTGATGAATCAGCTGTTTGTTTTCTATTACAATTCGACACAACTTAGATGTAGCATCAAAATTCAAAATCACCAATCTTTATTAGTACTTTTGGAAAAATTGATCATCACCAATCTTTAATACTACTTTTGGAAAAATTGATCAATTTTTCCTAAAGTAGTAATAAAGATTTACGAATACGAATTACGAACGTTTTACGAATTTTGCCGATGCTACATCTAAGTTGTGTCGAACTGTAATAAAATTAAATTTTATTCGAGAACATTCATCGGTTTCTTACTAAACTTCAACTGTATTCGACAGTCCTGCATACTTATCTCTTTTGTTGACTGTACATGTTATTACGTTTACGTATATACCAGCAAGTAATCGCTCGTCGTCGTTGCGAACTCGTTGCTTGCTAACTCGTTCTTAGTTGCTAATTCTACTCACATCTTGTTTTCCGGCAGTGAAACAGGTTCTTTAGGCCCAGAATCAAAATCACCATTCAGTGATAGAACGATCGATTCAAAACGTTCAATTCTGAGAACGGATTGAATAGTGACATTTACATTGTAAATAAAGGCTCGCTCAGTAGAGATTCTCTCCGAATTAGTGATTAATTCTCTCCGAATTATTCTGAAATGTTGGCAAACGTGACATGACAATTCAGATATTACAAGTGTGTAGTCTAGACTACACATAAGTACTACTTACTGAAGCATAATTAATCATGGATTTATCTCTCTGTGGCCGTAAGATTGTCATGAATGATTTATTTGGAATTAGTAAGTGAATTCAATGCAGAATGAACTTTTGGCTGATGACGTAGACATTACCATTTATTAGTAGACATTTACCGATTAGTGGGCTTTGCCTCTCCAAATAATTAATTTTATAATAGAAGAATAGAATAAAATACTCTTTATTATGTACACCATATAAATTACAGACATAAATATAGAAATTTTACAAAGGGTGACATTATGGTCGGTCTTATCGCTAAGAGCGATTTTTTAAAGACAACCTTTGGATGGATTAAAAAGGGGAAGTAGAGACAAATACTGTAGGTAGCCTGTGGTGTACCATTTTCATAAGACAATAAATACAAACATAAAGTATATTATCACTAATATACGACCAAGACCATTCAATGCAAAATATTAACATGATGCTTACCAAATTATTTACGATGCTTTTTTTTTGTCGACGCTACTCAAAAATCACTTAAGGTATTATATTATCTGTGCCTAAGGGAAACCAGAGTGATACATCACTGTTATGGTATGTTCTCCTTGGTGATTTAAGTTTGTAACAAGTTACTTTTGAGTAGCGTCGTGAACGAAAGACCTCAGAATTACTAGCTAGGATGAAACCCTTCCAACTTAGGTTATAATGCGTGAGTTAATTATAGGCTCAAGTTACTTCGTAGGCTCAAGTCAATAATGCCGCAGACGGCCTTCGTAGGTACTGACGACCTTTAAAATTGTCTCGCTCCTCTATCACCGTACTTAATATACATACTATTAGATACTAACCACTTAAGTACATGCACGTATCGAGTATTCATAGCTAGCACACTACTTTCTCTACTATTGTAATACAAATAAAGAAGAATTTATTCTTAGCTGCAAGACATTTACATGCGTTGATATTATATTAGTATGCATTAAGGCGACTGACTCAGATATTCATTGGTTCATTCATGGATCTGCCCACAACTATAAAACGTCAACAATTCGACCAAGCCCTTTGGTGGGATGTAGCGTTTATTGAGACATAAACACAGCCATAAATCCCTTTAGAAAAACCGCCGACGAGAAAATGCCATAAAGCTGTATTATAGGGGATTTACACAAGGTCAATTTTCGCCGGTCGCTTATTAAATCGCCTCACAAGCCCATTCACCACCGCATTTACATAAATCGATGAAAAAATATCTCTTAACCATAAAATTCAATGATTACAATGATTAAAAACTTGCATTTAGAGCCAATGGATTTGTGCGTGTGCGTCGCGTGATGATCGCTTTAAAAGTGATCGCCACCGCCGCCATGACACTCACAACCCCATTCGGTGTTACCCGCTCTAAATTAATGCAAAAAACGTGTTGCGTGTTCAATTTCCTTCCTTCTTTTTTTTATAGCCTTCGATAGTTGTTCGTGTGTGTGGGATTTTTGTGTCCCGTTAAAGTAGAAACAGATACAACTAGGCTAGGTTGCATGCCAAATAAAAGTGAGTGTCACTCGACAACTACATATGTTGATATAGTTACTCAGTCCTTCGTCAAAAATGTGTCCCCATTTTTGTCCCAAAAAAGCCAACGCGTCGTCATAACGCTAGCATGTTTAAAAGTGTCAAAGGGAAATTACCAAAACATTTCTGTTAGTTCAACCAAAAACGCAGGTGTAGATAAAATTGGTCTGTTTTTATTATTATGATCGGTTTGGTCTACCGCGTTTGTTGCTCTTTGCATGACCGTGTTCAGCTATCTGGATTCCTATTTTATTTATAATGGATCCGATATCGTTCGGAGAATTTTCTCGGACACTATTTTTAGATGTTGCAAAGAAGTGCTCGGGAAATTAACAGTTTAGAGGAAATGGGCTTTACTTTGTAAAAGGCTCTTACATTAAATACTAGCTGCGGCCCGCGATTTCACCCGCATAAGTTTCGATCCTGTGGGAATATCGGCATAAAAACTATCCTATGTCCTTTCCCGGGATTCAAACTATCTCTATACCAAATTTCATGGAAATCGGTTTTGCGGTTTAGGCGTGAAAAGGTAACATACAGACAGACAGACAAAAACTTTCGAATTTATAACATTAGTATGGAATATGGATTACGATTGTTTCAAGCTATTAGTGAAACATCTTTTTCTATAGGAGAGAACTAATTGGAACCGTGCACCTAGCTTCTGACGTTTCATAAGTGCCCTTGTAGGTTTATGTGAAATAAAATATTTTTAATTTGATTTTTAATTTTTGGCAACAACATACCATATGCATAACCATAGCAACACGCCTGTAATACCTGGGCTAGGCAGAGGTATACCGGGCAAGGATACAGACTACGGGCGGCTACTGAGAAATTAGCAATAACATTTTGCCCGACCTGCGACTCGAACCCAGAACCTCATACTCAGTAGTATAGCGCTTGCGACTACTAGACCAACGAAGCAGCCATGTCCTATTATTGAAAAAAGTTTTAATATAAAAGGAACTATAGAACTAGGTACCTACTTACTAAAAAAATTTCAGACAATAAAAAGTCTACTAAACTACTTCAACGTTTTAGGCTTCCACAACTTAAAGGCATCAGCTAGCTCAAAGAATGAAAAACATGTATTTGCAAGATACGATATATACCTACGCTCGATAGTTTGAAACTCAATATTAAAGATCAAAGGAACATGTGAACAGTTCAGTTCTAGCCAATGCTTTACTTAGACAAACATGGAACATGTAGATTGCAGTTTAAACCAAGTTGAAGTTTCGTAGCCCGATTTACACACGAGATTTTTATGCATTAGGAGTGTATGCTGGTTGCCTTTGCGAGTTGGCCAAAGAAACTGTTTATACATGGATTTTGGTAAAAGCTTGGGATGCCATTGTGGGCTATTTTGGAGATATTTCGTTGCACCGTTAACAAGCTTGAATTTTTTGTATCTATACTTTAATCTCATAGCATCACGGGAGAATTCCCCGACCTGTACCTTCCACAATTCGGCAGTAATCTTGAAGTCCTATCTTAGCGTGTCGATAGCAATCTAAATGGACTCGGCCCAGAATTCGGCCACTTGTTTGGCGCCATCACTGGCGTCCACCAGTTCCTGTAACGTGCAGCTGACAGGACACGCAAGACACGATATTAAGTGTCCCATCGTTTGTGGAATAGCACCACATTTACACTCCAATGCGGAGTCGTCTATGAATCTCCACCTGAACAGGTTTTCCTTGCTTCGGCCAACCTGGGTCCGGAGTCTGTTTAAAGACTTCCAGGTTACCCAAGGTAACTCATGTCCAGGTGGGAGGTCTTCAGCGGGAGGAACGAACGATGGAAGTTCTATGTAATAGGGGGTGAGCCAATTACCATCAACTGGACACAAATTCAGACTCCGGGTCGCTACTAGGAAATTCAAAATATAGGGATCTGCGATCGTACCCTTTGGGTACGGAACGCTAAAATTTTTTTTTTTGACGCGCTGAGAACCATAAGAATCCTCGTGTAAAAAAATCGCTCGTGCATACCTAGATATATAACTGGCCAAATATGGGTATATAATACACACCTATTCCTTCAAGATGATAATGTTGTGTTAAAGAAGAAAACCAATGTTAAGATTTTCATTTACCAAATGAGATTAGGTAATGAAATTCTTAAAAGGGGTTTCCTCTAGTTCGTTCGTACCTGGTTATATAAGCCTCTACGAAGATTAAATTTTTAGCTCACTTTCATTATAGCTACCTTTTTTTTTTACAGTATCTTTCATATCAAGCGACGTCTTCTAATTTCCGGCGGGATTTATCTTCAGACAACAATTTATTTAAGGTATACACTTTCAGAGCAGACATTTGCATATAAGTATACCTACCTAGTATCTAATAAAAACCACAAACCTGTTCTACACTTTTATTAGATAAAAATATTATATTAACCGGTCAAGCACCGCGCGTCGCCTATTGGCGATGAAACAATAGACAACCGACTTAAAAAAAAAAACACTACAAAGAGAAAAATAACTTTAATTTCGGCAGTCGGTGTCGTTGTTTCCGCATTTTCGTTTTTTGACACCGACTTAGAGTGATACATGGCACGGGGAAGTGGGGGCAAAATTTGAATTTCAGCAATTCGCTTATTATCCATTACTGCTCAACAATAAAGTCACGTGATCGCGCGGAAAGCACTGACAAGACAAGGTCTGCTGTCTAAAGCGCCGATGCGTAGTGATGCATAGTAATTATTTTACTGTACTTAAATGTCTCACTGATGGTGGCGCGTGTGTTGGATCATTCGGTTCCCTACAAAATGGTTGAGCTGGATTGTGCTGATACTTGCGTCATGTTCGTGAACGGGCGCCGTCGGTTGAGACTGGTCATCTCTTAAGTGCCAAGGCTTATTTTTAATCTTATTTCTTGTATTGTTTCTTCATTTGTGTGTTTTTTTTTTATACATTGTTCTCACATATAGAAGCAACAAGAATAATATACCCAGGATTTTGTAATATCTTGATTTAAAAGAGTGTCCATGGAGTTTCTTGCACGTTCTTCTCCATAGAGAACTACGCTTTGGAATGGGCAACTAGCTTCAACTTTCTGACTAACTGACCGACTACTTAATTTTGACAATTCAAAAGTGCCTGTAATGGTTTAATTGAAATAAATGCTTTGAGTTTGAGTTTTAATCGTTTTATCAAGACAAACTCAGCGAATTGCACTAATCTTGCTACCTTTTCATTTACATAAAAAATAAGAAAAAAAAGCGTTTCTTTTGTAGCTATGAGATTGATTACGAAAAGGGATTACTTTGGGGTTTATTTCTATCCAACAAAATTAATCTAATCGTGTTATTAAAAAGCGACCGCATGTCCACCAGATCCATAAATAAAACATCTTTTTTTCAGAGTTTTATAATACTATTTTTTATTGTTTCCCATTGTTTCCCATGGATTTTAAAAACTAGTAAGCGCGGTCTCCGTCGGATCATACTAATCCTGGATATAGAAGGGATTCAAGCTCGTCCAAGACACCTTTATCCCCGAGGAGAAAAAAATTATAATTCATGGTAATGACTTTCGCTCAAAAACGTAACAGAAACATCGTGGAAATGAAGTCCGTGGAGAAAAAAGTTGTCCCCTAGCTCGATAGATGGCGTTGGCGTTGAATTAGATCTCGCTATGGTTTCGTTACCGCGCCGCAAATAAGACTCAGCTTTATTCTGAAAAATGTACCTTGGTAATATTATGAGTAATTATTTTAATGGAAATAATGAAAATTTTTGACAAATCGAACCGCTTTCGGTTTGATTTTATTTAGTTACTAACCGACTTCAAAAAAGGAGGTTCATTCAACCCGTATGCATACGTATACATACGGGTCGAATGAACATCCTTTTTTGAAGTTGTATGTCCGCGATTTTCGCAAAACCTAATGAACCAATTTTGACATTTCTTTCATTAACGTGATCTAAGGTTCGCCCGCGCTAAATTTGCCAAAGATGTTAAACACAATGGCCGCTTGAAATTGAATAAAATCGATATACAAGAACATTTATTTTAAGTTATTTTGTTTTCGTCTAAATCTCCGAGCTAACTAGAAAAACTTTTTTACAAAAAAACAACTGACTTCAAAAAAACAAAAACTGCAATGAATGAATGAATGAATTGCACCGATCCCAGCGTGGTTAAACCAGACTCGATTAATCGAATGAACCCCAAGATTCGCACTAGCTCCTGTAGCCTCATTTTCATGGTGCTACAGCGACCATTGCATATCAAGGAATAGACCGGGGGGCGCGGTAATGGTAGGGAAGACGTGCCCGAAGGATAGGTAAGGATTTAAGAGCCTACCGGATATGCTGTTGTGTTGTGTTGGATGTTGCTGTTTTCCATGTCGTCATCGGATGTTTCGCTACTCTTCGTTTCCGGTTTTTTGTAAATCTCACTAGCAGCAATCTTGATCTTACTTCTGTTTTCCGCTGTATTCATCCAAAAGTTGATTTCCTTGTCAAAGTACTTCATGTCCTGTTTTAAATTGTTACTACCTTAAGAGTAGCTGACATCGCGTCTGTATCCCTTTTTCTGTTAACTAATTCAATTTGGGTATCTTTTCTAATTAGAATCGCATGTCCCCGGTGTGCTTTACCTGCGGTTCCATAGAGGTGCCATGCGTAGTGTGTAGAGCTGTATACTCCAGAGTTGAGGTTCTTGTATGCAGGCTACATGAATGCCCCTAATTGAAAGTTCAGCGTCTATTTTATCCTTTTTGGCCGGTTTTGAGGCCCCACGGACGTTCCAAGTTGCAATACGCAAGTCTGGGCAAGTATATTTTATTGCGGTAGACGGCTGATTTCTAAGTATTGTGAACCCAGTAACATCTGCGACTACGTCTGATAACTGTGTATACATTAATGCTTGTCGTTCATACTGTGTTAATGAGCTAGCTAATTGGGGGCTGTTCGTTTGAGACTGGGGTTTCGTGGGTTGGCCTTGCTCTTCACGTGAGTTGTATTGGTTAACTAAAGGCTTGTTATGTTGTGTTGTTTTGACGTTGTTTGTTTCTTGTATTAGATCTATCAGGTTGCTGTTGTAATGTTCGCCGTCCCTCGTGACCCAGCTATCGTAGTATTGGTCCTTGTAGGGGATGTGTATGTTGCCGGGTACTGATTCGCCGGTAGGTGAATACACAAGTGTGTCTCTTGTATCCGTGTGCACTTGCAAATTTACAAGATAGAACTCGGCCGCGGCGATTAGAATGTCCTCTCCTCCCCAGAACGTCTTGTTAAACTGGGTGGTTATGTATTTTTGTTATCCTTTGTTCCTGGGATAGCTTGCTGTTATGGCGAAATTCTTGTAAGTATATTATTTAGAAGTGCTAGGTGAATTATATCGTCATCTCGATGCTCCAAAACATATGAAGCGAGGTCTTGACGGACAGACGCGTGATCAAAAGTTAAATCCATTACATTATTTATTTGATGGGCTATAGCTCTAAACAAGCAGTTCCCGTCTTTTGTCATACGCACAATTGCCATTTTAAAAACCCTTTTGTTTTTATGGTATTTCGAGACCTTCTCGGCACATGTGTTGGGTTTGGGAACCACTAAAGCTGACAGGCGAGCGTAAATTTATGAACCTCTCACTTATGAAATCTTTAGAAATGTGTTTTTTGTTTTTTTGTTACTTAACCTTTTTTTTTTAACTTCGAGTCCAAATTGACGCGAATACAAACTTGACTTACAAGCTATGCAATAATTTAGTACAATGTTAAATTAAGGAAATCGTGAAGTACGAATTCTAAAGCGATACCGTATTTTAAGCTAGAATAATAGAGTGTATTAGTTTATCCCACCCTCCGACTATATATAATGTGCAAACGTTTCCCTAAAGCTTAGCTATTTATAGCTTACAATGATGTTAAATTCGCGTGGCTTTAAAAGTCCAAATTATCATACTAAAACGCAGCCGGATACAGCTTCCAATGGAGATCCCTGAAATATAATTATGGAAAGATCTCACCAGATTTTCGACGTCACCAAGATCCTCGGTCGGCAGGCCTAGGCCTTGGGCTTGTAGATCAGGAACACGCGCATGCCACTTTACCACCTTTTTAAGGTGTTTTAATTTGCACCCACTACAAACCACAAGCGCTGCAGCGTTCGTATTTCAAATTCGAGTTTCAAACACCGAGTCCGCCACGTGTGCACATTGCGTCAAGTAAAAACCAAAAGCAGGACACGACACGTCTGTCCCATTCGGCGGTCACTATCCGAAATCGACTTCAAAAAAACAAAAACTGCAAAGTGAAAAATAACTTTTCATTTCCGAAATTAATTAAAGTTATTTTTCAGTTGAGTCGAGTCGATTTGTCCTTAAAATGAATAAAATAAAACGTATTTTTTTTAGTTTACTGTTCAAAATTTCTTGTCCTGAGACTACTGAAGTAGATAGTTTAAGTCAAAGCATTTATTACAAATAATCACATAGAAGACACTTTTGTTCGTCAAAGGGGTTTGAAGATTTTTGTACGGAGGGTGGCCCTACCGTCGGCCGCCATTTTGATTTTTTTTTCAGAATCGCGGTGCACAACGAAAGTAATATATTTAGATAGAGGCCACTAATACAAACAAAAAATGTAATATAACATAATATCTAAATATAAGTCGAAAACTGAACCTTTCATTTCTTCGAAGTTCAGTTTTCGACTTATATTTCAAGGATTTTTTTCATCGATTTAAATCGATTATGACCTGAGTCAATACAACATTGTCGTTTCTGATCCTTAATTGGCTTTTAAGAGCCAGAATCCACTCGAAGACACCAAAACAATCGAATTTATTTTGTCTGCATGTATATCGATAATAATTTGCAAGGCAGGAATAAAATAGTTGGCTACTATTGTAATTGCATTGTAGGAAAACGAACACTTGGATGTTGCTCCCGTGTATTGCGTATTATAATGGTACAGACGCCAGCACATCAACCTACCCGAAACTGTCAGATTTTCCCAATCAACTTTGAACCTTATGCTTTAGTGATAAAGTTGAAAATCTATTAAAGAAATTTGACAGATTGTAGTAGGTTGATGTGCTGGCGTCTGTACATATGACATGGGCGCGACACCAAGAATATACCTACTATTCAGCCTCCCGCTGCCTTCTTGGATGATATTATTTATTAATAAATCTTATGTTTAATCCAGTTGCTGGTGTATTCAATTATTTCATGTTTACCTACATTGTTTTATAAGTTTTTTATGAACAAAATAAATGATTAGTATTATAATATTTGTTTTCTTTTTCTGTCGTTTTCTGACATTTTGCATGGATGTGAGGTATATTTTCCCCCAACTTATATATTTTTTTGTGCTTGTGTCATGTTTACCAAAAAAAAAAAACGTATTTTCTTTCTTTCTTTTGTTATACTACTAGAATATCCGGTGGAACACACAGGCACGCAAATTAAGGTTAGCAAAAACATATTTTCCATAAAGTAACACAGATCCTGGTAATAGCGGCATAACAACAAAATAGTTAAATAATATCAGATTTCTCGGCAGTAAGCGCCTGTTCATTAATTCTCTGCAATGTGTTTCGCCAGGTGTTAGAGTACAGTCAGCAAAAGAGATTGGTATACACGGTGTAAGGGACTTCAAACCCGCGAACTGCTACCCATGAATTCAGTAAGTATATGATTCTAGACCCAATAAGGTTGATTCGGTTATTAAAAAACAGCTGTTCAATACATTTTGACCGTGTAGGTATTACAGTTTTTTATGAGACAGCTGGTTTTTTTTTTTTTATAAGGGACAAAAATTTTCTGCCCTAGGGGTCTAGAATCATGTGCTGAATTCATGGTAACAGTTTGTGCGTCGATGCCCCTTACAACGTATATAAACGTCTATGAACTATGCAGGCAAAATTGGTCCTTATTGCTTGTGATTATTTAGATCAGTTTTGTTTTTTTTTTTTTTATTTGAGTTAAGTATATTTTTTGTAAATACGTGTTTCGGTGACAAATAAACTTTAATTTTTCTTTCTTTCTGTAATAACTTTTAAACAAAAGAAACACTCAGAGGAGCGTTCTGCCTGACTACTTAGGAATCTCTTTTGTTGTCTGTACATTACGCTTGCCAATTAAGACAAGGCTTGAGTAACTGGGTCGTATAGTATAATTATTAAGGTGAGTAAGGACTTACGTTCTCCAGTTGCGTAACTTCTCTGCTTGGTTGTCGTATGCTCAGTTTCGTTCTTATGTCGGGCCCAGTAATACCTGTTGGTACAGACAAATAAATGGTTTAGGTACTGCTCTCAAAACGGTGAAGGAAACCAACTTGAAGAACCAGCATGTCCTAGAACCAAAAATCCGGAGACCTGTGACATCTAACAACCCGCGCACGGCCCACTCCTTTTTACCGAAAGGAGGACTGTGTCTCGACATTAGGAATATTATAGGCTGATTACTTGCTAAAACGTGGTTGTTAAAGATATGCATAACCGCTTTGGTCTCTCATTGAGAAAGTGGGCCGTAGCCTGTAGATATAAGTCAGAAGTCTTTAATTAATTTGTTGAACATAGTTATCGGGATCGAAACTTATGCGGGTGAAACCGCGGGGCGCAGCTAGCGGTACCTATATAAATAACTAGCTGCGCCCCGCGGTTTCACCCGCGTAAATGTCGATCCCGTGGGAATATCGGGATAAAAACTATCCTATGTCCTTTCCCGGGACTATCTCTATACCAAATTTCATCGAAATCGGTCCAGCCGTTTTCATGTTATGTCGTGACAACGGAAAACGGGTTTCATTTTTAGAGTGCGCTATGTTATGCCAGAGGGCGTACAAATGTTTGAAATAAAATAATCAAGCCAGGAATCTCAATAATTCAATTAAATAAGCCTGTATAGCAAAAAGAAAAACAATTATAAAGAATCACAGATTTAAAAAATACAAATTAATCTCACTTCCACTAATATTATAAAGGCGAAAGTTTGTGAGTGTGTGTGTGTGTGTTTGTTACTTCTTCACGCTCAAACGGCTCGACCAATTTTGATAAAATTTTGTATGGAGGTAGCTGACACCCTGGATTAACACATAAGCTACTTTTTATCCCGATATTCCCACGGGATCGACATTTACGCGGGTGAAACCGCAGGGCGCAGCTAGGTAATAATAAATAGCAATGGAAATCAATGTCGAAAAAAAAAAGTTAACGTGTTTTTTTTTATGTAACGTTGAGCATTGTTTTGCCGGAAAATTGCTGCATGTAATTACAGTCGTACCCCTGGTCTGCCTATCTTTTAGGGAATACTGGCGCGATGAAATGCTATGCTATGAAACAGTCGTATCATCACAAGGCAAAATCTCATGAAATTCTGTTTCCATTTCTCACAAATCGCAATCTACTAAATCCACTACTGCAAAGAGCTTATGTTGGTAAGTCTTATAAACACTCAAGGATTGCCGACGGAATACTCAGCATCCTAGTCTCACCTCTAAGTCAATTAAGTCTCTCGAAGCAAGTTGAATGGCAATCGTTGTGTAATAATAATAGAGAGAAAGGGCTCGTTGATATTTTAAGAGTTACTTGCCTCCATCAGGAGGTTAGAATAGAATATTATATTTATTTGCTTTAAAACATGGCACATTAAGGTCTTATAAATAAAGTGATGATCTTACATGTTTTGCAATGGACTGACATACAAATATTTAAATAAATAAGATACAGTTAAGTATTAAAAATTAAAACATTTTTAATAACATTGGTTATTAGGGTTTCGTATCTATTTGAACACATAAGAATAATAGGTATACAGGGTGTTACGGACAGGGTATATCAATACAAACGGGTTGAAGAGTGTATCTAGTCTAGGATCTCTGTACTAAATTTCAGCTCAAAAGCATTAACTTTGAAAATGCTTAATATTTTTTTATTTCGACATCACGGCGCTGCACTGGCGCGCGGCGGCGTGATGTGCGTGTACTAGGCGCACAGACACACTACAGATAATAGATAATGACCCTCGTAGTGCGGTGACACGTTTGTTATGATTTCAATTTAGTAAACTATCGAAATAAAAAAATATTAAGCATTTTCAAAGTTACTGCTTTTCAGCTGAAATTTTGTACAGAGATTCTAGACCAGATACACTCTTCAACCCGTTTGTATTGATATACCCTTTCCGTAACACCCTGTATAAAGTAATATAATTAAATCTCAGCATCATATTTTATATTTATCTGCTGCTTTTTTATCAAAAAAATATTTTACACTATAAAAACAATTACCAATATCTAAGTTATTGTTATCGAAAGTCACGCGACCTCCGTGACCACATGATCACAGCAAGTTTGTCACTAAAACTATTCAACAAAAGTGTAGCCACGTGGACTTTCCTCAACATGAACAATTGAATATCAATCCAATTTAAGCAAATTATCCGGTTTCTGATTTGAGAGGATTATAATATCTAGGATAAAAATGCTTGGAAATAATTTTGCTGCGGGGCAATTGCGTAACACATTATCAATCGGAATCGGTTTCATTTTGACAGTTCAAAAACATTAATTGAGTTATTTACGTGTTGAGCAGACACATTTTTCGAATTTATGAAGCAATAAAGATAAAGATATTTTATTTTGCAAATATGGGTACAGTATATGGTGTTATAGGGAAATAGGTTCAGCCATATTTTTTGTTTTTTCAATGGTTTAGCAATTTGCTTCAAAATGATGCAGATTCCGATTGATAGTGTGTTACGCAATTAGGGTGCTGGTCCTACCCCATAAATGATAAATTACCTATTATTTATTTCTATAAATAGGTTCGCACAAACAATTTTACACGTCAATCATATTTTAAAAACTAGATGAGGTCGGCGTTTCCTATCTGACTACTCTGAGAAGAAAGGCCGAAACAAACTCAAGAGGTCACAGTCTCTTTTAAAGTTCAGACAAATAGGCCTAGTTTCCATACTGTCCATATTTATACTGTGCTTTCACCAAAGTTAGAGTTTGGAAACTTGTCAATACTTTAAATCCTCTACTCAGAAACCAGGTATAAATCACAGTGTGAAGATTAACTGGAGAAGTTTTGCTTAAAAAGTTTCACAGCTTAGCTGCTGTGGCAGCAAATCCTTCAGAATAATCACACTAATGCAAGCCGGTCTTAAGCTGTCGGCTTGGCTGATACTCCAAGCGCAAATTCATTGGCTTGTGTAGTATTCTGTCTTACGTAACCTGTGGTGTTCAAACATGGATCTAGATTTATTTTGGAAGCCCGATTTCAAATTTTATTAGTGGGCAATGCTCAGAGACCCAAAGCGTCACCTACGCTGTCGCATCCAGCGTGGGCGTTTGTTAAACGTATTCGCAGCGTCTACGCTGCGCTAAAGTGACGCAAACTCGGCGTCACCTACACGTTACAATTATCGTATACGAATAACAATTATAGTTGTGCGAACGCCGCTTTTTCCTACCAATCTTGGTAGACGAGCTAAAGCAGACATTGCCAATGTCCATGGGAGGACTTGTAAGTTGAAGTCGGTTTGAAACAAGTCATGTTGTACGATTGTAGGATGCATCAAGACAAAACGGCTCACATTAAGTGGTAGGCCTACTAAGCCTGAAAATTCAGTTTTCTTGATGAAATAGTTACAATTATAAGCCATACATAACAGAGACATTATAGTACAGGAGAGATTCAAGCCTAAATCCAAAAAAAAATACCGTGGTTTTTCTGTTCTCTGTCAATCCGAATAGGTATAATAATACTCGGTACTGTGGAGACTGGCAGTAAAGCAAGGCTGGCTGAAAAGCCACACCTCTTTACAGGACTGGCTGGTTATATTTGAAAGCATGTGCCATTTGAACGTTCAAGCGTGTGTCATAGAGAGTCGTAGGTTTGACGTCTAAGTAATAAGTAAGAAAGAAAGAAGAAAGAAAGAAAGAAAATACGTTTATTTGCGGTGAAAATGACGCAAAAAGAACAAAAACACAAAAAATAAAATAAAAAGGTAGGGGGAAACATGCGTCACATCCACGCAAAACGGCTATCGCTCAGCATTATGCTGCGACCCTATGCAGGACAGAGCCCCAGCGCTGGTTTTCAGCGACAGCCGGCGCTGACGTAATGACGTCGTCCGGTGCAGCAAACAATTATTAAAATACAGTGTACTTAAAGAAAAATAATCGGTTAAAAGTGATAGAATATTATACTAAACAGGAAATAGACATAGGTACAGTACACGCTATGAGAATGTCATCCTCAATAAACGTTTTACACATTATCAAGTGGCAACATTTCGAAGCGTCCTTATGAATTTGACGTAAAATGTGTACCCAACGTGCACCAAAGTAATTATGTATTAAGAAATTACAAAATGGCCAAAATGATGTAATGTGATGTATTAGTATTATGCAATAGTTATGTGTCACTGTTGTGAATGTTTTATGCGTTTGTGAGTGAATGTGCAAGATGAGATGGACCCAATAAACGGACAAAACAAATCCTTGGAAACTGGAGGATGACCCGACATGCCATTGAACGCGAATTGCACGCACACGAATTGCCATTGAACGCGAACCCAGTGAGAGGCCCGTGTTAGCGAGCCACCGTAAGGCAATCAACGGCCAGAGGGCGAAGCCCTGACGCCACTCGTCACGCCCCATGACGTTGGCGTCGCGACTTCCCACAATAAAACAGGAAGGTATGTAAAATATGGAAGTCTAGAGCCACGAATAGCAACACAAAGTAGAACAACACAACTTAAATAAATAATTGGTATGATTATTGGAATTTAATTTGAAATTAGATTGTAGATGCGCGATTATAAAAATAAATATTTAACAAATAATATGATAATAACAAATAATAAATAAACATGGACAAGTAATATGATCAAAATATAAGTCGATAAATATATGAATATGTATGATAAAAGCTTCCTAAATAATATGATACAAAACTCTAACTGGAGTTTAATTCAGTAATATAGTCCCCCCGCCGTGGCGCAAGCGTCACATTAGAGTCAACAAGACTCTCACAGTACACAATCGGCTCAGGCGGAACGTGCTGACAATGAGTCATGCTTTTTCGTGCGTAAAGCCGGTGTTCATCGATTTACAAGACGTTATCACGTCAAAAAATAATACTAGGTATAAGATGTGAATCCTCGTTATCGAGAAATAAACTCCTTAAAAATAAAATGCTTCAAGTTCTTAAAAATACCTTTACTTAATTTAGGAAATAAAATTATTATAACGTTTCTATTTCGTCCCAAAATATAACTTGCCAACTCCCGATATTTCATGCTTCGTTTACACGTCCACCAGCCAAGGACAGTAACGTGACAAGACGAACGTGACATAGACTGGAATAAAGACATTGTGATTCGATAAACTAGCGTTACCGAAATAATCTGCGAATAATACATGCTAGTTTTACCCGCGGTCTGACTCGCATCCTAGAGAAACTTATTCATTTACCTGAATAAAAAGTGTCCTATATTTTAATCCAGGTTAGACTACCTGGGTGCTAAATTTTAAAAGCTGTTTAAAAGTGTTTAATTTTTTTTTGAATATTTTAAAAATAATCTAAAGCACGGCACCTAAAATAACACGACAACACAGACAAAAAGTAAGATTATTTGAAAGAATACCAAATAAGGCATGATGTTTTATTATTCAGCCAATGTCAACGTTAACTTGATACCTTCGTTTGTAACAAAAACAATACTATATTTTTTCAGGGAAGGCGTCCCGCTAATATGGTTATGATCTCTTTTTGTAACAATAATAAATGTCTCGAGCAAGAAAACTAGGTACCTAAAGTAGTTGTATTATTGTTGGTTGACTGTTTTATTCTAGTGTGGAATTCGGAATCACTCGACAAGTTTCTGATTCAAACGTAGCATAATCAGCCTATAATGTTCCTTCCACTGGAATACAGGCCTCTTCTGTATGAGAGGAATTGGGTCATAATCTACCACACGGGCCACACGCGGCCCAGTGCGGGCTGATGGATGTCACATGTCTTAGAATTTTTGGTTGTAAGACTTCAACGGAGAAGGAAAACCTTGTTAAGAAACCGTTCCTCACCACCTTTTCCTTCACCGTTTTGAGAGCACTGATGATGATACACAAACTAAAGTACCTGCCTGGGTTCGAACACACGTCCTACAACTCGTTAGTCGGGGTCGATACCACTGGGCCACCACTGCTCTACGTAACAAACGTAGCATCATTTGCGTTTTAAATAAATGCATTGGGTTCGCGATTTAATTGTACACATTTAAGTTTCAGACTTGACGAATGTAAAATAAAAACTGGGTTGTGGAGGTCAGATAGGCAGTCGCTCCATGTAAAATACTGGTATTCAGATGCATCCAATTAGACTGGAAGCAGACCCCAACATAGTTGGGAATAGGCTAGACAGATGATGACATAGCGAATGTAAAATAATTACAAATTCATACGTTGGCAAGTTTACAGATACAACTGTGCGTACAACAACGCCTAAATCTGGAACAACGATTCTATAGGACAGATTTTAGATCAAGAGGGACCCGTAGCCAGCCCAGCTTTAATTGCTTAGTCTTGGGGGCACCCACCAGAGCTTGGGAGAACTTAGGCATTGCTTAAAACTAAGCCATAAAATCAAATCATGTATTTGTTTACTTTGCAAATAGATATGACGGAGAAGGTACGTGGCTCTCGTTATCATTAGCCATATTTTAACTATTGTGGGCGTACTATGGGTAGTGTTGATTATTGCGCAATAGAAAAACCGTTTGCAGTTCAAATGAAATTATAATTTTAAGAACAAATTAATCATACACTGTAGGTACACGACACAATTAGATACGGAACGCGAGACAGTTTCTGAGCACATGTTGTCCGTTTGATGTCCGATGATCAAGAGACTGCTCCACCTCGCTGTACCATCTCGTCGACTCCTATGAACTCAGGCTAGACTGTTGAGCGCCGCTTGGCGCTGGCGTCCCGGATCATAAAACGAATGACTAAATAGGTAATCAATTGACACCTGGATGTTTTTCAAAGTCGTCACAGTTACCTAGTATGTAATGTAGTCATTTGTATTATTCTGTCATCATTTCTGAGCTACAAATATGACCAAAGTGTTGCTGATAATCAAGTTTATAGAGCATAAATAAAACTTTCAAAACATAGATATCCGAGAGATATGCCTTCACTGCATATTTGTTCAAGTTCAAGTGTCGCCACATTTTCCCACTCCGGAAACTCCCACAAAAACAAAAGAAATAGATACGGCACACATGATCAAATTGGGCGGCTTTTTTGGCACACACACAAGAAAATAAGCGTAACACTTTTGTGCTATCTTATTGCACACATGCTCAAAAGGGGCGGGCACTAGAAAGTATAGACACAGTCACGGAATGCACACATGCAACTCTAGCATCAACTAGGGAAGATGGGTTAATATAAATATTTGATCGATAAAAATATCGATAGATATCAACTACAAAAAAGAGGAGTGTTTTTGGGTGTATTTTGTATTATTTATTTTTCCTGCTTTCAACGTGGTATATTAATAAAAACCAATAAAACCAAATCACGTAATAATATAATATATTTGTTTGCAAATGACATTTAAGTAAATAAGTAGTTTCTTTAGTTTCTCTCTTACGTAAAATTAAAACTATTTAACTATCGATCATAAAACAACAATTCAAATAACCTACTGAACATTTAATAAAAAAACGTTTATTAAAATAAACAGGTTCTTAATAGTTAATTACAATCTAGCCTATAAGACGAACAAGCAATTTTAATCTAAATTTTTTACATAATAATTATTACCCGAATGCTGCGAAGCCCAAAAGGAGGGTTATTTTAACCGCTTACGTCGGATTAATCCGACAAATATTTTCGTGTCCATTCCGCGAGAGTCGTATATATACGACCAAATAACACAGCACGTTTAATCTGTATTATTATTACATCATCACAGCTCGTTTCATCGGTATTTATTGTTCGTTTTTTTTTTTTTTTTTTTTTTTTTTTTTTTTTTTTTTTTTTTTTTTTTTGTCGGGCGCTGGGGGCACGACAACTGATATAAAGTCCGGCGGTTAAAAGGTTAAAACTTAGAATAGTGTTGATTATAAGTACAGAACAAAATACAGATTGGTTTGAGGGAAACCAATTATTTTTCCTGCCTGTTGCATCTATCCATTTATTTTTAATTTCTGGATCTTTCGGGAAGCTGAAAAAAATAATTATTAATTCTTGTAAAATTACAATTTATCGATAGCAATATCTCAGCGCTACGCATCACTAATGCATCATTTGACACGATCCATGTCAAATGACGTTGCTAGGCAATTTTCTCATGTCATCACAATAATATTTCACAACGAAATATTTGTAAAATTCTTAAATAATATAATTAGTGCAGTGATTTTTTACTTACCAGTGGTAGGACACGCCGCTTGTCTTAAGGTTTGTTGTGACTGATCTATTTTTGCAAATAAGAACGGAACAATTCGGCATTTTGTAAAAATACGAAATGACACCACACGTTTCGATACAAACATATGACTACGGCGCTTACTGCCGTCGCGCAACTCGCGCATCTAACATACGCCCAGATTACAAGTTATGGCCATGGTATTATATAATTGTACCATGGTTATGGCCTTTTATAGAGGCGACGTGCGCCACGCCTCCATGCCATATCCCTCGATATCCGTGTTTCAAAACAATAAAAAAACATGGTTGAAGAATTAACTTTATTTAAAAAGTTCCAATTACCGTCATTCGCTTCATATTTTCTATGTTTCTTTGACGTCTGTCTTTGAAATTCGTGACTTTAATTATTTCTTTACGCTGTAAGTTTTTCATTACACTTTTGTATTTTATTTTAAGTTCTTTGTACTATTGCAGTTAAAAGGCATCACTTTCTGATTATTTTACTCTTTTCATCTTTTTACGTGTTTGCCGAATAGATACATATTTATTCTGAATTAAAATTTGTAAAATATGAACATCAAACACACACACACACACACACACAGGGTTATTGGAAAAACACCAACAACCTCTTAAGAGGTCATTGTACTCATCATTATGGACAACTTTTACTATGGGATAAAACCTGAAATCGAGAAAAAAAATCAGCTGTTCCCTACATTTATGTTCGCATAACTCGTCTAAATGTAGGGAACAGCTGATTTTACCGAATAATTACCTAATGTATTATATACTAAAACCTTCCTGAAAGTATGTAGATCACTTTATTGAAAGAATTATCAAAATCGGTTCATTAGTTTTTGAGAAAATCGCGAACATACAAACATACATACACACATACGGGTCGAATACAGAACCTCCTTTTTTGAAGTCGGTTAAAAATGTATAGTCATTTTTAACCGAACAATAGTAGGTAGGTACGTAAAGTTACATACATCTATATAAATAAAAATGAATCGCCGAAATGTATGTACGCGCATAACTTCCGAACGACTGCACCAAATTGGATAATTCTTTCTTTTTTTGTGTCGGTATTGCCAGCCAGGACAAGGTTTGTAGGAAAGAAAATTTCGGAAATTAAAAAAAAAAATTGCACGCGTACGAAGCTGGGGCGGGCCGCTAGTATTACATAATATTTTCCAGTCTAAACCACATACCTAAGCCGTACCGTATCGTTGGAACAGTAAACTCTAACAAAATATGTAGTATAAGCCAAGGTAGCAAAATAGGAAAGGTAACATTAGACATTCGTTCTAATTAGGTGTTACAGTTCGACACAACTTAGATGTAGCATCGGCAAAATTCGTAAAACCGATCACATCCGAACTAAGTGCGCCTTCAAAATCACCAATCTTTATTACTAGTATTTATTAGTAGTAATAAAGATTTACGAATAGGAATTACGAACTTTTTACGAATTTTGCCGATGCTACATCTAAGTTGTGTCGAACTGTACCATATTAAACACCACGAAACGTGTGGACAAAGTTTTATGACCCTCGCTAAAAAGGCTGACTTTAAATTAACTGGCAATATTTCAGGGGCTCATAAATATAAACAACTTTGACTACGACTCCAACACTAAAATATTGAACAAATCACACTAATATTAGGTCCTTACATATGAAATTGGCGTTTTGTATGGAAGGAACAAAAAGTCGAATATTTTTTAATATAATATATTTAATTAATCAAAGTATGAACCATTGTTTTCAATGCACTTTTGCCATCTTATAGGTAGTTCATTGATCCCTTTACTAAAAAAACCAGTCGGACGGGAATCAATAAAATCTTTGAAGGCGATTTGGACTGCCCCATCGGAGTTGAATTTTTTCCCTTGCAAAAAGTTATCCAAATTGCGAAAAAAATGGTAATCTGTTGGAGCAAGGTCCGGGGAGTACGGAGGATGTCTAAGACATTCCAATTCAAGCTCTTCTAATTTGGTAGCCGTCTGTTGCGCAGTGTGTGGTCTGGCGTTGTCGTGCTTTCAAGCTTTTTAATCTTCCCAATTTGCTTCAAGTGAATTAAAACAGTTTTATCACTAACATCGAAGCCTGCAGCTAACTCGGACGTGGTTTGCGATGGGTCCGCTTCCACAATAGCCTTCAATTCTCCATTATCAACTTGGGTCTCAGGCCGTCCACGGGGCTTGTTCTGCAGGTCGAAATTTCCAGAACGAAAACGTTGGAACCAAAAACGAACTGTGTTTTCTTTTGCAACATGACCGCCATACACATCATTCACCCTTCGAGTCGTTTCCGCAGCACTAGTGCCACGGCGGAACTCGTACTCGTAAATAATGCGATATTTTAAATTTTCCATTTTGTAAAATGAGTGACGCAAACAGAAAAAACAGAAGAAAAAAAACAAATGAATGACGGTCATCGAAGCACAAATACATGAGTAAATAGCTGTACAAATTTGAATTTGGAATTCCTTACCAAAGAGGAGAAATTCGTGATTAAAGTGGCCAGTACGAAAAACGCCAATTTCATATGTAAGGACCTAATATTATAAAGGCGAAAGTTTGTAAGTGTGTGGGTGTGTGTGTGTGTGTATGTTTATATGTTTGGTACTTCTTCACGCTCAAACGGCTGCACCAATTTTGGTAAAATTTTGTATGGAGGTAGCTGGCATCCTGGATTAACATATAGGCTACTTTTTATCCCAATATTCCCACAAGATCGACATTTACGCGGGTGAAACCGCGGGGCGCAGCTAGTTATTCATAAAAAAAAAAACGCAAAAATTTATCAAACTTTTAAAGCCTATTTTATACATATTTTAAAACTAACTATAGTATATCAAAAATAAACAGAAATAACATTTAACTTAACAAATATACTACCCAATACATTTTCCACAGATTACAACTTAGGTATTTACAAACTGATTGCAAACGTAACCGTAGTCAGGGCAAAATCGATTAAATAGAAGAGAGGAAATTCAGGGATGCATGAAGAAGCCTCCTTGTGTAGCGCAGTTTGTTTCGCCAGATACTCAACTAAACCAAGCGCTCGGCGCATCCTGGATAATCACACCCAACAACTTATTTAACTGCCCAATTTTTCCCTTGTTGTGGTAGGGCTAACGCTCGCCTGGTTTGCGACCACCCTCCCACCGGAATCCGGCATCAAGCAGACTGCTGTGTTTCGCCGATGCCTGGGAGTGGCTTAGGCATCTTCTGGGCACGCTGGTGCCATTATAGACCTCATCCATCGCTTTCCATCAGGCGTTATCGAGGTCAAGAGCAGGCTCATTCAGCAATAAAAAAAAAACAAAAGAAAATAAAAATAACAAAACAAATCTCTTGATTGTGTATGTTTCCGACGGGTCCTATGACCGTAATAATAATTTGCTTGAGTTGAGCTGACATGGGTTAGGTCCACTGAAATCAACGTGGTTGTTTCCACAAAAGAGCATTTCAAACACTAATCTACATGGTCCTCACATCATCTGACCAAGATTAGGTCTGAACTTTAAAAGATACCTCTGAGTTGGTTTCAGTGTTATTTATCAGAGTAATCTGATAGGAAACGCCGGCCTCATCTAGTTTTTAAAATACAATTAAAAATGTTTGTATATAAGGTCCCATTAAAATAGATGGACCAACTTTTAGAAATCATTCAGACCACCAAAATAAGGACGATGGTAAAAAAAATATATAAGGAAAACGCATTAGATACTTACAAGAAAAATAATCAGCTAAAGAAAATACACTAATGTGCCGGCAATTTATTATTTTAGGCCAAAACAAAATCACTTTAATCATTGTTTTTTTTTTTTTTTGCTTGGATATCAATGGTTAGACGTACTGAGCGCTATTTTAATTGGATCCTGTATATTAAAAAAATATATATCATTTATCATTAAATTTTTTTTGCTATGTCCAAATCGATCCCATGGTAATAGCTTTCCAGATTCATGGGTATTTGTACCTCTTTTGAAGATAGCAATGAATTCAAACTCATCCTGTACAAATACATAATTTATCGTTTGTCATACTAATAATGTAATATATACTTCGCATGTCTGAACAACAAAATTCATGCTCTTTGGAATAACGGGCATGTTTCATTTTCCTTGTGGGCGTAAACAAAGGACTTGTTATAATAACGGTTTCCTTTTATGTACCTATTAAATGTCCTACAAAAGAGTGTTAGTAAAGGAAACCTACGTAGAAATCTTAATTATTGTTCTTGTTGTTGTTAATGTTTTCTACTTAAATAAGTTATTTCAATACTCAGTTGAATGAATGGAAATACATAATTCATGTGATTACAGGGAATATCCAAAGAAAAAATGCCAAAGGTCTCTTTGAATATCATAAAGCTGCTCGAAGTATATTGAATTGAAATGACGGTAGGAATTCATTCTTCAAAAGCACAAAGCTCCTAGTTTCTAAAGCTCTATGATTTAATTTGATTTTCAGTCAGACAATCTCAAACAGACCTCCGAAAACATGTTTAACCGTTGATCTCGGTTGTCATTCGTAGATCTTTGACAGTCGTTACGGGTAGTCAATACCTCAAAATTCTGACATCCTGTCTTGCCAAAGGGTATCCCAGTAATTGGGTTGTGGAGGTCAGATGTAAAATGCTGATATTCAACTGTATCCGGCTAGATTATAAGCAGACCACAACGTTGTTGGGAAAAGGCTAGATATATTGATTGTTATTCAG
Organism: Amphipoea oculea; assembly: GCA_945859645.1. NCBI lineage: Eukaryota > Metazoa > Arthropoda > Insecta > Lepidoptera > Noctuidae > Amphipoea > Amphipoea oculea. The sequence goes on from OX243876.1 coordinate 14,680,112, forward strand.
ACAACTAGTTACAATCGCTACCATAAGATTTGATATAATTAGATTTTCTAACCAAATTTTGCGGCATTCTTAATAATCCAATGTAGTAAAGTATGTGTCAAAGTGTTAACCATCTGCGCCTAAATTTATGATCCCAATTTGACAAGCCCGTCTATCTTTGATCTGACCTCAACCTTAATGCAATTGGAAGCCTAATCTACGTTTGGATATTTATTCTGGTAAAAAATCGTGGTATGGGCATGTCGATCTTGAATCCCTGTTACACCTTTTAAACAAATCAACGTGAAGAGATAGCAGAAGGCCAATTCTCGTAATTTAAAACGTTCAAAATCTAGTCGCAATCTCATCTCGGCGACAAACAAATGTCAAAAACTTGTCAAAAAGTAAAGAAATTAGAGGTATTTTTGACAGATTGAGACAGAGATCAGACTGTCAACGTCATCGATATATATGATAACTCTATGGACAACGTTCTTAAAATCACGAGAATTGCCCCTCTGATACCGACTCATTGTGTCATTAATAGCAAAGTCAAAACAAATCTGTATTATAATAATATGTAAATAATTGCACATTACGATACGTGTGACATAAGTGGTCCATTATTGCACGGCGTGAAATTATGCGTGACACGTATCGTATACTATTTTATAGCACATGTGACCTAAACCCGCAGTTAAGTCACGCTTTTCTGTTTAAAAATAGACTACTTAAGTCACAGAAAAGCGTAACTTAAATGCGGGTTTAGGTCACAGAGTGTTATAAAATGCCTTAAAAGAGCCTTTTCTACGAGTGACCAAATTATGTAAATTATCGCCCGGTGCACCTTAGGTACACCTCGCAAATAAACTGCTAAATGCTGACTATAAGCTATTATTTATAGATAACTAGCTGCGCCCCGCGGTTTCACCCGCATAAGTGTCGATCCCGTGGGAATATCGGGATAAAAAGTAGCCTGTATGTTAATCCTGGGTGTCAGCTACCTCCATGCAAAATTTTATCAAAATTCGTCCAGCAGTTTGAGCGTGAAGAAGTAACAAACATATAAACACACACACACACTCTCAAACTTTCGCCTTTATAATATTAGTGTGATAGAGTGATAAAGTGTGATTATATTAAATAATATTATTATATTATATAGTGTGATAAATCATTACTGTGTACCTCATATAGATACGTACTAAAGAAAAAGAATCTTACCTGGTATTTCTGAGGGACTGACGTGTATGCAGAAGATCTTCATAATGGTCCTCTTGAAGGTCCTCGGGTCAATAATATAGGAGCCGTAGACTAAAGGATCCATGCAGGAGTTGGAGACAGCCATAATGAAGAACAGGTCTTGGACCCTTTGGGAGACGTGGATTGCTGACTTCCGATCAAGCATGTACCTGTTGAAGAAAAAGTTCTTAATTTTGTTGATGTTTTGATTATGTTAAGAAATAACTTTAAACCAGTGGTCGCAGTTTCTGCATCCTATGACAAAAAAGATACATTTATATAAAACTATCTGCGCCCTGCGGTTTCACCCGCGTAAGTTTCGATCCCGTGGGAATATCTGGATAAAAACTATCCTATGTTCTTTCCCGGGACTCAAACTATCTCTATACCAATCGGTTCAGCGGTTTAGACGTGAAAAGGTAACATACAGACAGACAGACAGAGTTACATTCGAATTTATAATATTATATTAGTATGGATTTAGGTGTATAATAATAAAGTTTTAGCTAAATATGACAAAATATACAGTAAAAAAACCTTTCAGTACCTAAAGAAGATTAACAAATCGCTAATGTTGAGTAAGAAAACGCTTTGTCGTGTCAATTTGAACTAGACATACATGACGTGACTATAATAAATGACAGTAACTTCACAGTTTATATGACGTTCAAACGAATTTCAATCTTAGATTTTTAGACCACTCTTTTCGGCTGTACCGACGAATATATTAAAAAAATCCTAGGAAAATGAAAGTGCAGCCATCTTCACACGATAAACTTTCTTATCTGTTAAAAGCTTTTAGAAGTTTTGGTTTATCCGAGCACTCAGTTTGTCAGTATCGAAAAAATACTGTTGGCAGGCTCATCGATTTGTTCTTAGAAATAAGAAACAAGGATTGTAATTTAGATGATGGAATAGTAGGCCGTCGGATAAAGACATTAAATTCGCAAAGCGTGATGTAGTTTTGCATTTTTGGTATGTTGTATGGGTCTGTTAGGGTAGTGTAAATTCAAATTTGCAACTTCGAAAAACTTGTGGAAACTGAGAAAATCGAGAAAAACTTCGAAATTTTGGGACTTTTTTCACTATTTGCTCTCCAGGGCCAAAACTATGCATTTTTTTGCGAACAATGTTCCGTACACATATAAACTGTATTAAATTGCCTACAATTTGAGCCTAAATGCAGCTCTATTGACCCCAAAGGAGCCAAGCTATGGCACTTTGAAGATGACCAATTTTTCTTGAAAATTGTAATTTTCAGGTTTTCCACACTTATTTCGCGAAATATTGGCAAAACCACTTGCCCTACGAAGAAAAGTTACTGAAAATATTTTGTAGCACATTTATTTAGCTTTTATTAGAGTCCAAAACGAAGTCTGTGAGACTAGCAGTTCACTCACAATCTCAAAAAAACGAAAAGAAGGTATAATGGGTTATAGAGACAAAAGACATATATAAGGTTATTGGAAATTAGACAGGAATTTTGGTGGGAGGTCACTTGCAATAATCTCGCTCGAAGTTTGATTTGGAATCTTAAGTTCTAGGCAAAACATAAAATCAATGACCGAATTAAAAAAAAAACAAAAAATCAAACCGAAAAAACGACGATTGACTAAGAACAGCTGTTCTTAGTCAATCGTCGTTTTTTTCTTTGGTTGGGATTCCCTTTCAACAGGATTGTTTTCATTTTGAGAAAGATGAAAAAGAATGCGCTCGTGTTCTTCTTCCTCTTCGTGTCTTTCTTCATCATTCTGAGGAAGAAGTCCTTCTTCATCTTGCTCTGAGTCGTCGCTGTTTTCGTCAACGAAAATCAACGCGACGTTATTACACGACTTTCCTCCGCAATTCAAACAAAGAGCCGAGCATTTCAGCCCAGCTTTTAAACAACTACATGCCCCTCTACATCCCTTTTTGCATTTGCAGGCTATCATTTTTAGAAGCTGTGCGGGAGCTGACTCTTTGTTTGTTGTGATCGGGATTAGGCCGCGGGAGCTGATTTCCCAACCCCACTCGGTGGGATCCTTTTCTACCCCCAGCCATTTTTGCACTTGGTGGTAGGTGCGAAACGCATGAAAAGAGGATGCCTCGGTAGTAGGGGGCAAACGTGCCAGATTCACTTTTGCGCTTGCCGCTGTCTTCACAAACAACTGGAACCGCAGGTCGTGCAGTGTCTGAGTACCTGCAACGCCTCCGTAAAGAGACACCAGACACTTTACGCCAGCTTCCGCAATATCCGCATGCGTTTGGAGGAAGATGGTAGCCAGCACCCTAATTGCGTAACACACTATGAATCGGAATCTGTATCATTTTGAAGCAAATTGCTAATCCATTGCTTCATAAGTTCGAAAAATGTGTCTGCTCAACACGTAAATAACGCAATGAATGTTGTTGAACTGTCAAAAAGAAACCGATTCCGATTGATAATGTGTAACGCAATTGCGCCGCTGGTCTACTAGGTCTTGCCTCTTTTGAAATTGACCCCACAATTTCTGTTTTCCTTGCCAGAAAAGGGCGGACGTGGTATCACACCCAGTAAAAGCGTGTATAAACAGTTTAAATCCATTGGGCATTTCAACTTCTCCTCGGTTAACCGCGCTAGTGGTATACTGAATGCACCCGGCCTCATGTCTGTTACGTCCAGTTTCTGAAAGCGCAAGTTCTGGATGTTAGAACCCAACCCACAGAGAACAAGCAGGTCTACGTCCTCTCCCACTACGATCACATGGGCGTGGCTCTTGGTTTTCTCTAACGCCATTAGAATAATTTCGATCGCGGTCTGCATCATCAGTCGCTGTCTTCGTTTCAATTCCTTCGAGACATAATGCAGAGCAGAGATGTTGAATGAGACGTTCTTTGTTTCGATCGTTCGACATCATCTTCTCCTGGGGCACTTTTATAATCGTGGAGGAGTCAAAAATAATTTCAGTTGAAGAATCAAGATATCGTCTGAATCGCTCGGCAGATTTTGTGCTCCGATCGGCACTCTCGTCCCGGGTACCCGTCAAACACCACTGATACGTTCCTGCCAAAGCGGTTCAACGTATACGTGACGTAGGCATCTATAACTGCCTGTAAAAATGAGTAACGATGCCAAAAACAGTATGCAAGAGGTATCCCCCAACCACGACTACCTACATAAGTGTTTGCATTACACGCTTACACTGTTACCGCCTTCACCGCGGGGAGGTACTCTCAGCTTATTGATATTAGGAATGGAATAATTCGAGACAAATGTAACGTATCCCTGCAATAACCACTTAAAATTAAAAAATGTTAACCATTAAAGTTAACTTCAATGGTACATTAGTGAACTTAACGCCATCAATCCACATCCACACACAACAAAGACAAAAGAAAAAGTTCTACGATTTACAAATCTTTTTGTTATGGACAGAGAGATTATATTACTTTGGGGTCAATATTGTTGCAAATGATGTCCCCCATCGCCCCTTATAAGATTCCGGTCTAATTTCCAATAACCCTGTATACATTGACCCCCTTATTCATAATCCTATTTTATCTCTATTTTAGCTAAAATAGGTTTATAGAACGTTTGTCTTTATCTGTCACGTTGTCATTTCTGTGTGTAAGAAAGAGACAAACCCCATTTTAACTAAAATAGGTTTGATAAGTTTTATGAATAAGGGGGTGAGTCTTTTGCCTCTATAACCCATTTTACCTTCTTTTCGTTTTTTTGAGATTGTGAGTGAATTGCTAGTCTCACAGACTTCGTTTTGGGCTCTAATAAAAGCTAAATAAATGGACTATAAAATATTTTCAGTAACTTTTCTTCATAGGGCAAGTGGTTTTGCCAATATTTCGCAAAATAAGTGTGGAAATCCTGAAAATTTCAATTTTCAAGAAAAATTGGTCATCTTCAAAGTGCCATAGCTTGGCTCTTTTGGAGTCAATAGAGCTGCATTTGGGTTGAAATTGTAGGCAATTTAATACAGTTTATAAGTGTACGGAACATCGTTCGCAAAAAAATGCATAGTTTTGGCCCTGGAGAGCAAATAGTGAAAAAAGTCCCAAAATTTCGAAGTTTTTCTCGATTTTCTCAGTTTCCACAAGTTTTTCGAAGTTGCAAATTTGAATTTACACTACCCTAACAGACCCATACAACATACCAAAAATGCAGAACTACATCACGCTTTGCGAATTTAGCCACTTTTTTTGTCTATTTCCGACGGCCTATAGATAGATAGAACAATATACTTTACTAGCAATCTGTCCCTGCTGGGATCGCATGGTTTTTGATGATCAGCCTATAATGTTCCCACTGCTGGGACACAGAACTCCTCTTTCTATGGGAGGGATAAGGCCATAATCTGTCAAAACTGACGTCACATGTCTTCCAATTTTTAGTTCTAGGACATGCCGGTTTTCCTCACGATGTTTTCCCTCACCGTTTTGAGAACATTAGTGATGAAATAATTTACACAAAGTAGGTAAATCGCCTGTCTGGGTTCGAACCTACGATTTACAGATCGTAAGTTACCACTGGAACACCACGGCTCTCGCCAGGCCAAAAAATGTTTTTTAGAACTGTCTTTATTTTGTCGAGTACTTTGCTTTTACACGAGTTCATTGTTTTTATTCGTAAATCTTCTAATGGAGGTAAATAATTTTCAAAGTGTCAACGAGCCGTTTCTCTCTATTATTATCACACAAAGATTGCCATTCAACTGCTACGAGTGACTTAAATGACCTTAGACGTGAGCCTTGGGAATGCTGAGTATTCCGTCGGCACTCCTTGAGTGTTTGTAAGACATACCAACTTAAGCTCTTTGTAGTAGTGGATTATCCCCTTACTAATAAACGTATTATATCAGATGAATAGTTACACACCAATTTCTCTCTTTCAGACGTCAGTAATTTGACTTTCGAAAGAACAAGACAAAGCGTTGTGTAACTTAGTAAGAGGGTAAGTAGATTGCGATTTGTGAGGAATGGAATCTGAATTTCATTGAAATAATTACTGATTTTGCCTTGTGATGATACTATTGTTTCATATAGCATAATATTTATGAAGGATAGGGCCATAATCTATCAAATTTGATGTCACATGATTTCGAGTTTTTGGTTCTAGGATATCACCGTTTTAAGAGCGATGAAATAGCTTGCACAAAGTAAAGTGCCTGCTTGACCCACGACCTACAACTTGTAAGTCGCGGCCATTAAGTACCACTGGGTCAATATTGCTCGCCGCACGGTTTTTACTACTTAACAAAGCATCGAGATTGATTTAATATACAGGGTGTAACGGAAAGGGTATATCAATACAAACGGGTTGAAGAGTGTATCTGGTCTAGAATCTCTGTACAAAATTTCAGCACAAAAGCAGTAACTTTGAAAATGCTTAATATTTTTTTATTTCGATAGTTTATTAAATTGAAATCATAACAAACGTGTCACCGCACTACGAGGGTCATTATCCATTATCAGCAGTGTGTCTGTGCGCCTAGTACACGCAAATCACGATGACGTGATGTCGAAATAAAAAAATATTAAGCATTTTCAAAGTTAATGCTTTTGAGCTGAAATTTTGTACAGAGATTCTAGACCAGATACACTCTTCAACTCGTTTGTATTGATATACCCTTTCCGTAACACCCTGTATGTATGTTTAGTATAAACCTATTAAACGTCCGAAATACATTCTGTATAAAATATGATGGTAAAGACCGCAATAAAATCCATTGCGTAGTTTATAAGAATAAGCGATACACAGCCAGACACAAAAAGCGGCTTTAATTTATTCAATTTATAAGTCTAAATTGTTGTTGTTGTTTGTTGTATTGTTGGTTGTGTTGTGAATAATACTAATACGTAAAATAACGTCTACATTAAAATTCATCGCTTATTATTTTGGAGCGTCTTAAATCTGCAGCCACCGTCCTCCCCAAAACCGTTTGTTCAAACTATGGCCAAAACCCTGAAATCCATTTACTCTAAAATAACATTAAACTCGTGATGTCGCATGTTCTGACAAAATAATAAGGTAACAAACAGATGTTTCAGATTCCCACACATATTTTATTATTTATTTTATGGCGTTGCGGTGTTCTTATATTAGCTGTTTTATTTTATCACTAGTCTAGAATATTTATTTTGGGACTATATTTAACTAAAATGTTTTAATTTATTTATTAGTTATTGCATGAAAAACAAACCTTACACAAATATTTTTGTGGGTCCCAAGATACATCCCTATAGTACACCCAGAATATTTCTAGATTTTTTACTGTATTTATTGACTATTCGCCGACTTTCAGTGAAAAAACTATGCACTGCAATAAAAGACTGCTTGTCCTTATCGTCTTGGCCAATGGAATAAAGCTTTGACCGAATAATGGCCGTCCTAAGGTCAGTTTAGACTAGAACATTATTTTATTTGTAACAAAAGATTGAGTCACTCTAATGTGTTAAACTTTCATGACCCGAGGAATGAGCACGACGCTCAACGCTTTTTACAACTTCATTTTGTGTAACATTTCATCGAGCGAAGACACCGAACGTGGGCAAAATGACGCGGAGCGAGGTGCGCAAAATAGAAAGCAATGTTACAGGTAAATGCTCACTTGCCGTGAGCATTACTTCAAACACCGGGTCGAGCATTCGCAGAAACGTTACATTACATGGAAACGCTTTTTTAAACTGATCTTTTGCTTGTTTTGTACCATTCGTAAGAACGTTACATTACATGGAAATGCTCGAGACAACGCTCTAGCTAGTGTATACTCAACTTAAAACTGTGTAAGGTTACACAAGGTTGCTGGAAACCACAGGATGAGAGACGCACGGAACCGGTAAGTATGACAAAAGAAAGGGGAAGCCTATACCCAGTAATGGGTGTGTAGCGGTATCTACAACGCCACATGCGAACAACGCATCATACTGACGTCACGCAAAATCCTGCATCTCGCAAGCGAATTTACCGCGCAACTAGCAAGATACAACAGCCGTCTGGTCGGAGGATCCTCCCTTTTCTATGAAGGTTGAGTGAACTTCACACCCTGTTCCTCAAACCTCTATAGGTGATTCCGGACGAAAAATAACAAAATTTATAGAGGTATGAGGAACAGGGTGTAAAGTTCACTCAACCTCCATAGAAAAGGGAGGATCCTCCGACCAGACGGGTGTTGTGTCTGGCGGGCAACTGCCCAATGAGTCATGTTGGGCTGTTGTATATATGCTAGTTGCGTGGTAAACTCTGCTTGCGCGATGCAGGATTTGCGTGACGTCAGTGTGACGCGTTGTTCGCATGTGGCGTTGTAGATACCGCTACATCACTCCCCCCCGGAGACCGGAGGTCGATAGTGGGCTGAGTCTTGTATCTTGCGATGCTTGCCAGGCCAGCTGAGGTTCCAGTGAGTCGGAACCGGTTGCCGCATAGTTCACGGTGAGTCGGAACTGTCTGCGAAGATGTCCCCAGTGAGTCGGGGTGGCGCTGCGTTATGCTCCAGTGAGTCGGATGTAGTACAGCGCCGGGTTGAGGCTGACTGCTGGCGTCGACCAGGAGAGGCTTATTGAGGGCTCTGCTTGTAGACCGGCCGAAAGTGCAGTGTGCTGTGCCGAGGTTGCTGATGAGGCTGAGGGTGATGACCAGGTATGCGCGGTCGCTGCATGCTCGTGGTCAGGATACCCGTTGAAGCCGTGGGTGCTGGCTGGCTGGGTGAGTCGCCGCTAAAGCTTGCGGGAGTGATGATGATGACGTCACGCTGAAGTAGGTGCACGAAGGCTGCGCTGACGTTCATGTTCGGGGTCACCAGTGTAGAGGTATGAGGAACAGGGTGTAAAGTTCACTCAACCTCCATAGAAAAGGGAGGATCCTCAGACCAGACGGGTGTTGTGTCTGGCGGGCAACTGCCCAATGAGTCATGTTGGGCTGTTGTATATATGCTAGTTGCGTGGTAAACTCTGCTTGCGCGATGCAGGATTTGCGTGACGTCAGTATGACGCGTTGTTCGCATGTGGCGTTGTAGATACCGCTACAAATTGTTTTGCAACTGCAAGAAAATAGGAATCCAAAGAACGAGACCAGCCCAAAACGGTTAAAATATCACAATTGAAAATTTGACCTAGAATTTCCGTCTGATTGGTGACATACCAATGCAAAATCCAACAAACAACTGGCAAAGTCATGTAGAATGAAAATAATAATACATTTTCGTATTCAAATGCAATCTTAAAATAACCGCGAAATATATTCTTTGAAAGAAAGTTTTCTCTTTTGGTAAGTCGACAGATCGCTAGGAAAGGTTCAAGAAATTTTATTTTCGTGTTTAGATGTCAGGTTTAACCACCTGTATTTCTTATTTCGACAATTTATGACTATTTTCAAAATATACTTACACAGAACAAATTGCTGCTCTGTTCATAAAACATCGTTCTAATAATTTACCGCTTCGCTTGACTTGGGTGCGTGGGATCCAAATAAAATATCCGAACATTGAGAATTAGGAAGCGTGTATTGGAATTTATTCTTTGAAGATTCCGTTGAGAGTATAATAAATGTGAACCAATTAGAGTAAGTTACGTAATTTAGGTTGGAGAACCAAATATAATTGTATCTCCAGAGCCGCGAGAGTGAAGTGACCTTTAGAAATCGTGTAAAAAGTCGTTTAACTGTCTGGCAAGGTATGCTACCTTAAGGCATAATTAACATTAAGCAGATAACTTAACTACTTAAACGTAAAAACACGTCTGTAATCCCCAAAGAGTTAAATCCAAGACTCATAATGGATAAAGGATGTTAAGAAAAAGCTTTTTTCTGTGGCCCATCATCTGCCTAGCCTCTTTCCCAATTATGGTGGGGCCAACCCCACCATTTTTGGGAAAGATTCCAGTCTAACCGGATGCAGCTGAATGTAGCTGAAAATTTGTGACTTTTTATGTAGGGGTACCCTCTGTATAATTATTAGTATGGACCGTAGCCTGAAGTTTCACTCGCGTCCTGGGGAAACTACAAGCTGTACCTGGATAAAAAGTACCTTGCACAAGGTGTTAGGTTAAACGAGGGATTTTACTTTAATCTGTCAAGCTCCGCTAATGAGACACAATTGATTTTCTATTGTTTCGTCGCCGCTCGGCGACGCGCGCCGCTTGACCGGTTAAGTGACTAGTACACACGACGACATACCAAGCTATGCGTTTCCAGGTTTAGCTGATCTCGCATTGTATAGGCTTTTCGTACAGTGCGAAGTCAGCTTACATAGCTTGTGTATAGCTTGAAATGCCGCCGAGCGTACAACCCTGATATATGACAAAAAAAAAACATTTCAAATATATTTTTTAATCCTTAGCCGACATTGTCAGTAACGCTATCATGACAAGAGTGAATTTTCGAATTTGCTGTATTCAAAAACTAATAAAAATCTATGCGAAAATCATACCTAAAAGAAACAATATAAAATTATAAGAGAAAATAAGTAATTCAACGCCCACAGACCCGTAAAGACTAGTGAATCCGAATACGAAACCCTACAATTCAGCTTTGATATATCGCAAAATGGAACGTTATGTCTGGCTACGTCAGAACATAATATTAACATTCTTGGAATAGAGGCAACATTAAATAAACGCAACATTCTAATGTTGCGTTTATTTCCTTCGCCTCTCTTCTAAGAAATAGGTACTTACCTACTAAAGAATACCTACACGTGTTATCCATAACATGTGTATTCTTCAATAGGTACCTATTTCTGCCCCTCATGACGAAGAAGTACAGAACTTTTATCTCACGAAGCGACACGCGCTTTACTTGTGGTAGCCAAATGCACAAACACGCTGTAATGATGATGAATGTGTGACAGACAGACGGACAGTGGAGGCTTACTAATAGGGTCCCGTACGGAACCCTAAAAACAAGGGTAGGTCTAGGTATACAACATTATTTTTAGTATATGCGAAACCCGAAACACGTGTCTAGTATTTTTATGTAAAGAATCTATGTACAAAATTTCAAAACTGTATCATGAATAATCACCAAGTTATAAGCTTGTTATGTTACCTGTTTGTCCGTATGAAATCATGGGCACCGCGCGGCGATTGTATTGTAATTTACGGGTGATAACATTTTCCATCACACTTGCAGGCTTTGGACTGTCGTAATGGTCAAGTGTAGGTAGTTATTATAATGTACTTTATTCGTAAATAAATGCAGCCGTAAGCTACGAATAAGTAATTACTTATTCGTAAGCCGTAAGTGATACAATGCGATTTGTTCAAAGTGGATGAAAAGTGTTAAACATCGCATTACTTAACCACAGCAGGCTGTAGGTACAAATAATAACTTTCTACAATTAACCATCTTGGCGTGTTTAAAAATGTTAATCATCACGGCAAAGCATTGTGTTCTGTTCAAAGCACTCTGATTGCTCCTCGTACCACCGCACTGCCACGGATACGTTATCACTGTTATCGTTGTTTCTGTGTACTGGACGTTTGTGTATGAGAAAGTCATGGTTAAACGACACTTTTTACATACGATAGGTAAGTACACGATCAACCGAAACACAACTCGGCGGCCCGCGCGCTCGCGATTATGCAGTTGGACCCACGCGACACGTGCGCGCCAACAAGTGGTTCCCGGGTGACTGAGGTTGCTGCACCCCCGCCCCGCTCGCTGTGCGTCCGCGCCGCGCCATTGTGCGCGTATGGTACCTACTTAGTCGCTCCTCGGGGCACAGTATAATATACTCGGGGTGTCCAACTATTAACCTTTTTTAAATATTTTTGGGCCAAAATATAACATGGGGTAAAAATTATTGGAATCGATTCAGTTACTTATTCTGAACAAACTATATTCAGGTTTCGCATATACTAAAAATAATGTTGTATGTAAAGAAAACACGTGTCGATCGTCAGGAACAGACCATATCTGTTTGTTTAAATATCATCACAAAATACAGCTAGAAAATATTTGTATAGCGTAAGTTGTTATTTCTTTTATTTAACATAGTTATGAGTTTTCGATGGGCCACAAGTTTTGTTGCGCGAATTGAGGTAACATTCTATTTGCAGCGTGTAGAGTAATATTTATAGTAACTCGTTGCGAGTTTGATCAACTGAAACATTACGACGCATATTGACTATTGCGCTTTATGACCAATGATGGTTACCGTCATAAATACGCGGAATGACCAATCGCTAAATGACCAACACGCTAAATGACCAATACGCTAAATGACACGCACAAGCGAAATGACAGGCAAAACGACCAACTAATGTGTAGGTATGCACTTCAGCACCCCGGCAAAAGGTAGCAGCCGGACACCATGTGGTTTTACTCAGTAAGAGTCTGACAGACCCCTCCACCCACCCCAGGGTGGTGGACATCCATGAGGATTTCCACAAGATAAAGAAAAAATATATGCAATACATAACCTACATTCGTCCACGGTTGGACAATAGAATTGATATACCTAGTAAATAAAATACAAAAGTAGGCGCAGCTGGTCAAACAAGTAATTACTTACCATAAAGTCATCGTAGCATATGGCAGCCAACAACAAGCGAACACCGTTACTATGGTAACAGTCATCCTCAGCGTTCTTCTCCTGGCTCTTGCCAATGGTCTCTGGTCAGATCTTCTCAGCATCACTCTACTGTGGTCGGTTTGATGGTATTTTTCTGAAAAGGGTTTGTTATGTCAGTACTAATAAGGTCGCCTATTAATTAAGCAAGATATTACTAACGTAATTCACACCAAAAGGTCAAAACTTTTACAAGTTTACAAGGTGTGTGGGTGTAGGCAATAACCCTCTTGGCGATTCTCGTTTACGAGTCTCACATAGACTTTCTCGACTCTTTACAGCCGAAAAACTCCTAGTGTAAATGAGGCTATAATACAGCAGTGGTTTGACCTTTGGATGCAAGAAGGCAAAAATAAAAGTTTTTAATTTTCGCTTTCGCGCCGCGCATAAAATTAAAACAAAACACAACCGCGCAAAGCTTCTGCGGTTAGGCTTTTAACATTCACCTAATCTTTTGTAGAAAAAAGTTTTAATTTGACGACTTTGACCACAGATTATTAAAATACTATGAACAATATGACAAAAGTGTGTTAAAAATAGAACTTATGAATATCATCCGATAACATACTTGTAATGGATTCATTCAGAGTCACATCAAATTTCTATGTTGTCTTGGGTATAAATAAAACCGTAACAACCCCTGTGGGCGTTGGAATGCTAACTTCTCATAGTACCCTTTTTATTAAAATTAATAACCTTAAGGATCTTCTTGCTTCAGTGGCAAAATTACACCATATCTCATAATAGTCTTTAATAATAACTACTATTAAAAGACCAATTTGACCATGAGTTGTTATTAAAACTTTGTATACCCAAGTCCAATCTGCCTAGCCTTTTCCCACCTATGTATGCCCGAAAGTCTGATAACGAGTCTCGTCAATGGGTATCGTATTACCCAGTAACTGGGTTGTGGAGGTCAGATAAGCAGTCGCTCCATGTAAAATTCTGGTATTTAGCTGCGTCCGCTTAGACTGGAAGCCGACCCCAACATAGTTGGGAAAAGGCTAGGCAGATGATGATTTTGGTCCTTGTCAAAGTTATTGGAAGTATCTAGATCATAATTTATAAATGAATGATGTGGTCTTCCATAATAGAAGCGCACACCAGTATTTGTCCCTGTTTTTGTTTTGTATGCAATTGCAAAAATTTCAAATTATTGGCTCTGTAGGAGATCCAATTATCTCCCTAGCCTTTTCCCAACTACGTTGGGGTTGGCCTCCAGTCTTACCGGATGCAGCTGAGTGCCAGTATTTTACATGGAGCGACTGCCTATCTGACCTCCACAACCCAGTAACTGGGTAATACGAAACCCCTTGGTAAGACTAGTTGTCAGACTTTCGGGCTTCTGACGACCCGTAACGACTGTCAAAGATCCACGAATGACAGCCGGGACCAACTGCTTATCGTGCTTTCCGAGGGGTCTTGGTATGTAAAGATGTTCATCCATCCACGGACCAGCCGCGGCAAGCGTAGCTTAACCTGATCGACTTGTTTTGGCACTTCGGAAACACACTATGTCTCAGAGACGACATAGTCGTGATAGAAACGCCATTATCATTGTGTGAGCTCGTGACAAAGTTCGGTGAGGGCGAATCTAACAATTTAAATCTTTGCCCAAGTAGGTTGTAAATCTTTCCAACATAATTTGATTTGAAATTTATCCCAAATGTTAGGTAAGTATTTGGGGAAAAACTTTGAGGCTTAAGGGTCTCAAAGTAATTTGATAAGTCAAAAAACTTAACGCGTAACTAGACTAGAAATAGGATCTTGGATGTCTGCTTTAATTGTACAAGAGAGAAATTCTGAAATTCTACCAACCAACCAAATACGAATCAACCAGACCAATTAGGTCGCAACCGCCGACCTCGTCTAGCTTAAAAAAATATGATTGACGTGTAAAAGTGTTTGTACAAACCTACTTACAGAAAATAAATCACTTATTTAATAAATTTTATAGCTTTCTAATTTGTTTCGACCTAATTGGTCGTGGAGCCACATATCAACTCGGAAAGGGATCGGCACCGTATCGCCTTTCACCTCGCCGTCAACCTAACGTAAGCACGTAACCAAAGCGGATCAGAAGCTCCGATACGTCGACTCGGCTACGGCTAGGCGACGCCGCGCTTACGGCTCGCCGACCGCTAGTTGATGGTGCAGGCAGGCCGCGGGAGGGGTGAGAGGGACAAGAGTGGACGAAGAGACGTAAGCTCGGGTACGGAGAGACGTAAGCGCGGGGACGACGAGCCGTAACGCACCACACCGCGGTTCGTAAGCTTGTCCCGAGGCGAGGCGATTACCTTACGATTCCGATTAGTATGCGTTGCAGTAGGGAGTTTCATACAAAGAATACTGAACGGCTCGGTTGAATACGGTAACGATCCCTTTCCGATTCGATACGTGTGCTATGACCTTTAGGGTGCTGTATCGTCCTACTGCAGGACAAAGGCCTCTCTCCCCCTTTTCCACTCAGTTCTGTCTTTTACTTGTCCTTTTGATAGGATTGAAGGTCGCTTAAGTTGCTATAATAATAAAGATTTTTATGAATTATCCACTCAATAATCAATCTTAAAAGTTTTTATACTCGAGTGCAAAAGTGGTTATCGACTTTTTTTGTTGCTGACTGTACTAACAGAGAAAATTGAAAGAAAAAGTTTGAAACTCTCTGCCAGCGTATGTGCTTTTCCACATTTAACCCATCTGCCTTCAAAGCAAGAGTGAACAGGCATCTTCTCTGGCAAGCTCGTTCCATCATAGACTTCATGCATAGCTTTCAACAAACAGTAACAAAAAAAAAATGTGTGAAAAATCAACTCACCTGAATTTTCTTTAGAATTCTTCGAAATTTCATAAAAAATGCAGGCGTAACACACTGATATTATTGTCAGGGGTAGAAAATACACAGCTCCAAGGCAAAACACGTTATACGCTAACTCCTGATGTTGGTTAGCGAATGCCTCAAAAGACACACATTGCTGAAAATCCGGCACCTTCGGATGACTCATGACACGGAAGACTAGACTCTGAAACAAGAATGATAAAGTTTTAATTCGTGTGAAGTGAACGTTATGCTAACTTAACGAAGTTCCAAGATAATGAAGTTCTTGTATATCGTGTATAATTCTGCTTAGGTTATGAATTTATGAGATATTCTAGTGTAAGTTCTTAAGAATTCTGAGATCTGCTTTTATAATGCTTCTCCTTATGCGATATAGCAAACTTAAATGCCACGCCACATCTAGGCAAAGGAGGCTACATCAACTTTAATAAATTACCATAATCTTAGCATCTTGGCAGACTTAGCAACGCAAGGTTTTATTTATTTTCCAAACACTTTTAAAAATCCTCCAGACCGATTTTCGGCCATGGATACCAATATCAAGGGAGACTAGCCATCTACGCGGGAGATATTATAGTGCACAAGTGTGTGCGTAGACACAGGTACACTCAGTCTTCCGTCACTTCCATAGTCCGATGGGACGAAAACCCGACACGACCGGAGAGAGATCAGGCGGAGGACCATCGGCTCAACGAGGCTCAGAAGTGTAGTAGTTGGGGCGTATCTGACGGACAGAGCCGTCATCTACCCCGGTCGCAACGGGGAGTGGAACCGGCGAGAGATGTCGTGCGGTGTCCCACAGGGATCGGTTCTGGGGCCGCTCCTGTGGGACATCGGCTACGACTGGGTGCTGCGGGCCGACCTCCCTGATGGCGTCAGCGTGGTTTGCTACGCTGACGACACGCTTGTCCTGGCGCAAGGGAGGTCGCATCAGGCGGCGGCCGACGCGATGACACGCGGGGTTGCGATAGTCGTGGAAAGAATCCGGCGGTTGGGTCTCGAGGTGGCATTGCACAAGTCCGAGGCCATGTCTTTCCATGGGCCTCGGAACGGGCCACCATCGGGATCCCAACTAACGGTGGGAGGGGTTCACATCGGCGTCGAGGCAACAATGAGATACCTGGGTCTCGTCCTCGACAGCCGGTGGAACTTCGTCGAACACTTCCGACGTTTGGCCCCCAAACTGGAGAGGACCGGGGCCGCCTTCAAGCGGCTCCTGCCCAACCTGGGGGGGCCAAACACCTCCTGCCGGAGGCTTTACGCGGGGGTCGTGCGGTCCATGGCCCTATACGGGGCCCCGGTGTGGGCGCGTTCTCTGCGGCGGCGAGCCGCCCATTATCTGAACGCGCCCCAAAAGGTGGTAGCCGTAAGGCTGATCCGGGGGTACCGCACGATCTCGGGCGAGGCGGCAAGCCTCCTTGCCGGACTGCCGCCATGGGATCTGGAGGCGATAGTCCTCGCGCGCCTGTATGAGTGGCGCGCGGAGGCACTGAGCCGGGGGGAAACTCCGCTTCCGCGGCAAATCGCGGCGGAGCGGACAGACCTCCGGCGCGATCTCATGGTGGTATGGAAGGAGCGACTTTCGCAACCCAGCGCAGGGCACGCCACGATAGTGGCGGTAAGACCCCTCTTTGAGGAGTGGCTAGAGAGGCGTCACGGCGTCCTCACCTATCGCCTGACGCAGGTCCTCACCGGACACGGATGTTTTGGGAGGTTCCTGCACATCATCAGGCGGGAGGAGACGCCCGGGTGTCACCACTGCGAGGATCGCCCAGAGGACACGGTGGAGCATACGGTGGAGGTATGCCCCGCATGGGCGGAGCACCGCCGTGCCCTCGTAGAGGCGATCGATAGCGGCGGCGACCTCTCGCGTCCGGCCCTGGTTCAAGCCATGGTCCGGGGCGAGAGGGAGTGGGAGGCCGTCACCTCCTTCTGCGAAG
Organism: Amphipoea oculea; assembly: GCA_945859645.1. Classification (NCBI taxonomy): domain Eukaryota; kingdom Metazoa; phylum Arthropoda; class Insecta; order Lepidoptera; family Noctuidae; genus Amphipoea; species Amphipoea oculea. The sequence continues at coordinate 14,697,646 of OX243876.1, forward strand.
CAGTCATGCTAGCGAAGGAGGTGGCGGAACGGCTAAGGGAGAGAGCCTCACACCCCAGCCGCCGCGGGAGACGCTCCGGGCGTCGGGAGCCGCGTGACGACTCCCGGCCACCGTAGGCGCGGGCCTGCGGACGGAGAGTAATGGGTAGCTCACCGTCCGATCAGGACCAGGCCCGTGCCGGACGGCGCGTACGTGTTCCACGCGCGCCTCAAAGAGATGTCAGCATAAAGGAAGGGGCCTGCCAGGGCCGAAGCCTGCCGGGGGTGCGGGATTGTCCGAAAGGGTTACCGCTACCCCGGAACATAAAGGGCTAAGGAAGGAACACGGATGGGTTTTAGTCAGTAAGAGTCTGACACTCCCTTCGCTCCACCCAGAGCGGGAGGGGTCATTTGATGATTTCCCATCCATAAAAAAAAAAAAAAAAAAAAAAGGGGTGAGAAATTCCTAATGGAAAAACCCAATAACATTTTGCCCGATCTAGGAATCGAACCAGGACCCCAGACGCTTAGCCCAGAGCCATAATCCACCACGCGGGCCCAGTGCGGGTTGATAGATGTCACATATTTTGGAAATTTTGGACATGCCGGTTTCCTTCACCGTTTTGAAAGCAGTGGTGATGAAAGAATTTACACAAAGTGTAGCGCCTTTTTTTTTTTGGGTGGGAAATTATCAAATAACTTCTCCCGCTCTGGGCGGAGCGAGAGGGCGTGTCAGACTTTTACTGACTAAAACCCACCCGTGTTCCTTCAGTTGCCTGTGCCAGGGACTACGGTATATCTTTCGAACAACCCGCGACCCCGGCAGGCTTCGGTCCTGGTAGACCCCGTCAGTTAGTGCTAACATCTCTTTGAGGCGCGCGTGGAAGACAATGCGCCGTCGACCCGGGCCTGGTCCTTACCGGACGGCCAGCTAAAGTGTAGCGCCTGCTTGGGTTAATGGAACCAACGATCTACAACACATAAGTCACGGCCGTTAAAACTAGCCCACCACTGCTCTTCAAAAACAAACATTTAAATACCATCGAAGTGTTAAATATTTAATCTTACATTATGACCACAGCTTAACTTTCAGGGCAAAGAAAACCAAACATCTGTACCCCGCTATGCCAAAAATATTTAATCTTCTTCTTCTAATTTTTCCAGGTTACCCAAGGTAACTCAGGTGTCCAGGTTCCCACCTGGACACGATGACACTGTGTGTGTTGATGGAAATCTTTAAACAGACTCCGGTCCCAGGTTGGCCGAAGCAAGGAAAACCTGTTCAGTTGGAGATGCACAGACGACTCCGCCTTGGAGTGTAAATGTGATGCTGTTCCACAAACAATGGGACACTTAATATCGTGTCCTGCTTGTCCTGTCAGCTGCACGTTACTGATGGACGCTAGTGATGGCGCCAAAAAAGTAGTCGAATTCTAGGCCGAGTCCATTTACATTGCTATCGACACGCTAAGAAGAAGAATATTTAATCAATCCTGTAATATACGTGAGAAGTTTAAAAGAGCCCTAATACCGGTAAGGTACTTTGTAACCAAGGCTGTTTCATTTATAATTATGAAGTCTCATATGCGGCCATACTCGAGGTTAATTAACAATTATGTCACCGCAAAATTAAGGGTGGCGCCCCGATATTCGGTATATGTACCAACTGAACGTATTAAACATGTCCAATATAAAAAATATCTCGAATTCGGTAGGCAACTACATTTCTGTTAAATAATTTTATTAATTCAATCTGATACTCAATTATGTTGCTACACGCTTTCATCGGACTTTACACTTTTAATTTGTTTATATCAGAAGGTCAATTCCCATAATTAAAAACGTCCGTAATCTAGATGGAATCTCATCTCAGTTACAATCAATGTCAAAAACTTGTCAGGAAAGTAGAGCTATTTTTGACAGAATGAGACTGACATCAGACTGTGAATGTTCTTAAAATTAGTAGAATTGCCCCTCTGATGTAAGTATCAGAAGGCCAATTCTCGTAATTTAATAAAAGGTACGTACACGTACAAGCATAAAACCTTACTGATCCACAAGATTTAACAGCGATTTTCTCCTGAAGTATTTAAATATATTTTATGGTGATACGAACATAGATATTATTATCAAGACATGCTATTAGGAAACATGTCTTTTCTCAAAGTTGCAATATTTATTTCGCGAGAAAAACGCTATTGAATTTTTCGTAACTATAACGGTTTATACGTATTGAATTTACCGAGTAAACATACATTTTGTGTAAGTAATGTCTTCATGAGCCATAGCCCATACTTATTCACAACTAATGAAAAACATCCAGAAATAAACTGTCAACGAGAAAAATATTGACAAAATTCTCTACCAGGATGAATGGAAACTAATACATTAAAAGAGTATATTGATAGCAACCCTCAAAACCTAACTACTAAATGTAAAGATTCGACTTTGTGTAGAAAAGTAAGATTGATCGTGTCACCATTTTAGTACAATATATAGTATATAGGATTTTTAGGGTTCCAGTTGCGACCTTAGAAAAAAAAACGGAAACTTTACGATTAAATTCATTCTTTTAATCCGTCTTTCGCAGAATGTGATGATGCTGTTCTATGGGTAGATAGGGTAGGAAGATGGGTAGTGTTAGATCTATAGATATCCCGTGGTTAGGTCCCAATGACGTGCACACAGAACGCCACCAAAACACAAAAAAAAAAATATTTTTTCCTTAATTACTGTAGGTCAGTCAGAAAAATTAACACCCTTAAATTTCAAACAACTGTCTCAGAATAATAGTTGGATAATTTAAGCCTTTTGGGCACTTTTCCTGTTGACAGCAATGTGAACGATTTTTTTATGCCATATGATTTTTCCTCTTTTTTTGTAAACATGTACTATCACAGCAAGAAGTCCACTTACACCGCAATGACCATTATCGCCTGCGCTATACGAGCTGCGGCGCCTATACACACATACGCATATTTTAATCCGTGTGAGTCATGTATCCAACGCTAACAAATTAACGTCGTGTAGCATCGCACTACGAGTATATAGTCATAGATGTGGTCAATGCTAGACAAGGGTGACAATATCAGTAACTTGTTTTTTTTTTTTATCGCAGTCAGATTATTTTTTTAATAGTAATGCAAAATTTCAACAGGTGAATATAAGTTAACAATAGCTAGATCGGTAATGAGGCTGCACTCGCTAATGTGATCGGGATAGATGCGGGTTCAAATCCTAGTTGGGCCAGTTTTTTTTATGTTTTCTGTAATTATTATTATTTGTATGTTTTAGTAATTTATTTGATTAAATTACTTTGAACAAATAGATATTATAATAAAGGTAATTTATTATTATAATATAATAATAAATGAATCAAATTTTGATATCAACGACAAAAGAAATCCTTTACTATGTTCACCAACCAACAACAGCGAATAGTGGAATAATTTATGTAAACTAGTAAAGTAGTTAAAATATGAGGGTAGATTTACAAAGTGAACTTATCACTTTGTTTCAAATCTACCCTCATATTTTAATAACGACGCTAAGATTGAAATTAATTGTAAAACGAAAGAATCTTCGTTTAGTTGTGGAATATTTTAAAATATTTGTCAGCAACTCGGCATTCTTATTTCACATGTAATACTTAAAAAATATTTTTAATGTTTGATGTGAGACTCGAACCCGAACGTTCGCCATGCGAGGCACAGTGCTAACCACTTTGGCCACCGTAACACTCACTTAATTTATTGAAATTTGTAATAACAATCATAAGCGGGCAACAAGTTGCCAATGTGTAGTGTTGTCAAACGTTCTTATAGAAGAAGGTCATAAGTACAACTAATAGTCTTATGCCATAGTTTTGTGAGATTGCAAGTCGACTTCTGACTGTGATAGTACCTACATATTAATAATAATAAGTCTGTTAGCTTATGCAGGGTGAAACTTTAATCACCGTTATCCTCTTAAGGGGTCATTGTACTCATCATTATGAACAACATTTATTATGGGACCAAGCATGAAATCGCGAAAAAAAAATCAGCTGTTTTCTACATTTTGACGAGTTATGCGAACATAAATGTAGGGAACAACTGATTTTTTTTTTCATAATTTCGGGTTTGGTTCCATAGTAAAAGTTGTTCATAATAATGAGTACAATGACCCTTTAAGAGGAAAACGGTGAAAAAAAACGTCAACCTGTATATTATGTAAATTTAGTCTTTAATAAAATATAATTCAAGTTGCTAGCTAATTTACTTAACGATTAATTTTCCTGACTGGACGACGCTAAAGCGGGTTGCAGATCAAAAGCTAAGCTAAGTTAGTCTAGCTTAGCTCGCACAGCTGATGTAGTTTTTCATACCTTGTGTACAGACCGCAAACTATGAACAGAAGTATAAAAAATTACCCCAGCTATGCAAGCTAAGCTAGACTAACTTAGCTTAGCTCTTGGTCTGCAACCCGCTTTGAGTTTATGATCGTAGATATCAAAAAATCTACATTATTATAAAAGCAAAAATGACGCGTCAAATCTTCTCGATAAAGGCCTTTTGTCATCCGTTTAGGCACTCAAGGATGAGAACTCCGAAAAAAGGACCATTATTATTTTTGTAAATGTGCGAAAGTTATTTTATATTCACTTAGGTCTGTCGCCAGCGTTCAGAATGTAATAGTCTTAGAACTGAAAGACATTTAAGAAAATGCGGGTAGACAAGTTTTCATTAAATGTTTTAGTTACTAATTAAGTAATTGAGTAAACTTCATTGTTTACCAAAAGGAAAATATTCCTTGAACTAATGAAATTACACCACAGAGAGTTACCCTGTGGTGTAATTTCATTAGTCCAATAAATATTGCCTTTTCTAATTATATTGAAGATAATTTACAGGAAACAAATTGAATTTCAAGGAATTTAATTTATTGCGCAAGACCCTCTCTTTAAAAAAAAGGGGCCTAAATTACACCTTATAATATCAGCCATAGATATATGATTTTTTTACATTCCTATGATATCAGGTATCTGCCAGTGAAAGTCCCGTCAAAATCGGTCCATCCGTTTCGGAGATTAGCAGGAACAAACAGATAAAATTATAATTATAAGTACTTACCGTATATAATTTCATGTGCATTTAGTAAAAAGCTGTTTTTTTACATTACAAACAGACACTTCAATTTTATTTATTTGTATAGAAGATGAACTTCATAAATTAACCAACGAATTTTGATTTGTTTTAGGGTGAAATACACCGAGTAGCGGAGTGCTCCCGTTCATTGAATAGGGCTAACGTGGTGCTAGAGTGACAATACATTCAACGCGCGGTTTCGCGGACAAAGCTTGGCATAACTTCCGCGGTTGGAATATAAAATTGTTGCTTCTGTATCTGAGCTGTCTAAACATTGACCAATAGAATTCCTTCAATTCCATTCACACTTCAAATTTCAGTACAGGGTCACTTATACACAGCCCTGCAGGTATACCTACTACCTTGCCGGGGGTGCGGGATTGTCCGTTGGGTTACCGCTACCCCGGAACATAAAGGGGTAAGGAAGGAACACGGATGCGTTTTAGTCAGTAAGAGTTTGACACTTCCTTCCGCTCCACCCAGAGCGGGAGTGGTCATTTGATGATTTCCCATCTATAAAAAAAAGGGTATACCTCGCCCTGCTATGCTTGCTCGCTCCGCTCGAATGGACATTCAGTCATTACAGCGCTCAGGCAGCGACCTGTACCCATGTCCACCGAAGCGGAGGGCAGTGAAAACATAAATCATTTGAAATTCTATTAGCCGGTTGCCTCACGATGTTTTCCTTCACCGTTTTGAGAGCAGTGGTGGTGAAATAAATTACACAAACTAAAGCGCCATGTCCTAGAACTAAAAATTCGAAGACATGTGACGTCTGCCAACCCGCACTGTGCCCGCGTGTTGGATTACGGCTCACTCCCTCTCACCAAGAGGAGGCCTGTGTCCCAGCAGTGGGAACATTATACGCTGATTATGAATATGTTATGTAAGTAACATAGCAGCCCTTTTTCACTTCAATGGAGAGGCAGTCAAGGTGGACAAGACATCAAGGGACCAAGTCTGCTATTTTCAATGATTGGTCATTATGATAATCATACTTCCACGCTAAAAGTTTGTAATATTATAATGTACAGACGCCAACACATCAAGCTACTATGTACAATCTGTCAAATTTCTTAAATAGATTTTCAACTTTATCGCTAAAGGATTAGGTTCAAAGTTTATTGGGAAAGGAGAAGGGAAATCCTGGGCCCAGCAGTTAACTACATAGTTGAAATGGGTATTAAAAAAACCGTTATATTTTTCTAAACGAAATCACAAAATACAGTACCATGTTTCTATCTAGGATGCGAGAAAAATTAAATTAAGTTGTGAAACTAAATAATCGATAAAGTACATGCCTGAATTCTAAGTAATCGATAGTGTATAAATCGGTAAAATCTCAGAATATCTATGAAAATCGTGTGTCAAATGCTTATCAATCTTTTCGTGGAATCGAATCAAAGCGAATCGAGTTCCTTTAATTTTTCTTCTGTTAGCAACACTGGCCACTCAGTATAGTCTAAAGTAATCTGTGCTGGTCACCGACCGACAGATGACAGGTAGAAAAAAACCGGCACCTATCAAAAAGTACTCTGTTCGTTTTCTTTCGTTGTGAGTGCGCACGTATTTTCCGTTCTCAATCTAAACGTGTCAGGATCTTCAACACGTCGCACATGGAGGCTCTCTAAGTAGAGAGCCAATAATGGTTTTACGCATGGCGTGCAAGTGCACGCCATGCGTAAAACCATTATACAATCAAAACCATTCAAAAATATTTCGCAAATAACATCAAAAAACTACAATGTTATAATGTAACCTCCCTTTTACTATATTTCATATAACTTGACTCCTGGTTAGCCAAATTTCACCAAATTTTCAGTGAGGCCTTGTTATTATATCCAATTACAAATAAAGCTAGTTTGATTGAGTTAACACCTGGGCCCAGGAAACTATGGAGTCTTTCCCTTCTCCTTTGACAGCTTCGGGTAGCTTGATGTGCTGACGTCTGTACCTGATTACCAAATACGAACAATTATGTTAATTTTGTAGAAGTCACCAAACACCACGTAAACACCAACAGGAACGGGACGTAGTCAAATGAATACAATGTTTATACGTAGATAACCGACTTATATTTCACAACTCCCATACAGAAATCAATGCTTAGCAGTAGCTACTATTTTTCTCACAATCTATCGCGTCAAATCCGAAACTCTAAAAAAAAAACCCCGCGCAACCCGCCAAACGACCGTTCCCACGCTTTATTACTTATTTTTTCTCGCGGGAAGAAACGAGTTCTCTCATTGGTTCCCGCCACCATGAACCGAACGACCATGAATAGAGTAAAAGGTTAAAGTTGCCAGTGTAAAATATTAATTAGCAAAAACAAAATTCACAAACCCTAACAATTTAGTATCAGGTGGCACGCCAACGGAAAATCATAATGACACCTTTCAATTAGGAGGTTATACAGGAATGAGGAACTGGGTATAAAGATCACTTATCCTCCAACCAGATGGGTGTTATGTCTGGTGGGCTACAAGTGTACAACTGCCCGACGATTGACGTCGGGACGTAGTATATATAGGGTGAATTGTTCGTCGAGTCGTGAGTTGAGTTACATGATTACTGACAAATGCGTGCACTGACTGGACAGCTCCTATATATTCCTATACGTCTTCGCCGGAATTCTCATATCTTGTTTCAGCTCTACAGTATTTTGTTTAATCCCAAAACCCCCACTTATCTTAAAGAACGTTTCAAGTTCCTTCATGACACACATAATAGATATCTGAGGTCATCGGAAAACCTGAGACTAGAGATGCCGATGCATTCCACCAGTTTCTATGACAAATCTTTTACTGTTCAAGCAGTACGGTTATGGAATGACTTGCCCGTGTCGATAAGGCGTGCTCAATCTTTGTCAACTTTTAAAATTATGATAAATAAAAAAGCACTTCCTCTCTCCTTAAACATCATAATTATATTTTCTTTGCTCCTGTTTCATGTTTACTATTATACATGTATATGTCGGAGACAGTTGTCACTTAAATTTGAGGGATAGTCAACAGAATTCGTTATGATTTGTTTTCTTATTATTAATTTAAGTGATTTTACTATCAATTATTGTCTATTAATTCGGAACATAATTTATTGAGTACTCAGTGTACGCCCTAATTGATTTTAGCAACTTATTTTGATAGTTGTAACCGATGGTTTTGTTCAAAACAATTGATGACATGTTACTTTGATTTTAAAATGATTTATTTTGTGAAATCACTATTGTTTATTTAAGACAATTATTCTTGTTGCATTATTCGATTACTTTATAATGTGAGTCTTTATTAGATTTAGCACATTTTAATGTTTTGTATCAAGTAAACACGATGACGTATTTCCGTACGCCATTGGACAGAGTTGTTGTGGGGCGAGTGCGTAGTGGGGACAAACCTTTATAACTGAGCGCACTCGTTTGTGCCGGACAGTCAATAACAGTCAGTCAGACAGTCAGTCGGTGTTCAGACTCGACTCCTGACAGAGCACTAGCTCCCGACAAACCTGTCGGTTTACTTGGGTGGCTCTGTCACTATACGAACAGTAATCGATCCTACGATTTGTTCGCAATTAATTGGTTACTGTACATAATTATTTTACTGTGTATCTAGTTGTGTCGTGTACCTACAGTGTGTGATTTGCTAGTGTGATTAATTTGTTCGTGATATTATAATTTGATTTGAACTGCAAACGGTTTTTCTATTGCGCAATAACCAACATTACCCACAGTACGCCCACAGTACCTAATCAAATATGCCCGATAATAACTAGATGCCAATAACCTACTCCTGATCCGACATATATATTTATTTAGATTAATATAATATACTTTATGTATGTATTTATTGTACTGTGTAAATGGTACACCACAGACTACCTACAGTATTTTTCTGTCCTTCCCCTTTTTAATCCATCCAAAGGTTGTCTTTAAAAGATCGCTCTTAGCGATAAGACCGTCCATTGTGTCACCCATTGTAAAGTTTCTATATTTATGTCTGTAATTTATATGGTGTACATAATAAAGAGTATTCTATTCTCCACTCAAATCTGTAGGTTTTTTCATCAAAAGACCATCTTAGACATTAACCTACATGGTCTTCAAATGGCCTGACCGAGACTATGTCTTAACTTTAAAAGAGACCGAGTTTGTTTCAGTCTTTCTTCTCAGAGGACTCAGTTACGAAACACCGAACTTATCCAGTTTTAAAAACATAACTCTAGAATCAATTGAATTTTTTTGTAAGTTTTGACGTTCTAAACTGCCTTTTATGTACAGTCGCCAGCAAAATTGCATGGGTACCTTAGTGTCTATTTTCCCGTGAACGTTTCAATTCAAGTTTTCGAAAATAAACTAGATGGCGTTGGTTTCTTCACAACTATGACTAATTTACGAAACGTAAGTAAGGAGTTAGGAAGAAACGTATTAAGTAGGATTGAGCAAAGAGTTACAAGGCTAATACATTTATCTAATTATTACATTACATTTACCAGCTTACGTAGCTTAAATGATAAAAATAATAAAAGAAACTGATAGGAATATATTTATTAAGATAACGAGGGTATTTTAATAATTAATTTAGTATTCGAATTAGTAGTTACTTAGCACCTACTTAGCGCTATAAATTGATATTCATTTTTAACATAGTAGGTTAATAATAGGAACAATTTTCTTTAAAATAAACTATTAATTATAAATTGTTTGAATGTTTGAAGAGACAAAAAGAAACTACAAAAGTATTTTATCATATAAAGCAAAGCAACGCCATCTAATAACAACATAATTAAATTTTGTTAGTCGTTAACTAGTTTTACGCTAGATGGCGTCATTTCTCGCTTCATACGATTTTGTTTCTGTACTACCCATGCACTTTTGCAGCCTACCGTACAAACGCCAGCACATCAAGCTACCCGAAACTGTCAAATTTTCCCAATCATCTTTGAACCTTAGACTTTAGCGATAAAGTTGAAAATCTATCAGATTGTGGTAGCTTGATGTGCTGGTGTCTGTACCTATTTAAAGAAAAAAAAAAGACATATAAAAGTGTTTTTTTGAACCAATTTACAAAAATAAAAGCAATGGATTATGAATTTCTTTCAAAATCCTCCGGATTGTGTTGGAAAGTAAGTCGAGCAATTAGTGCACTGGTAATCTGAATCCAACCCTTATCAAAACTAAAACAATAACAGACTTATGAAGAACGGTATAAAATTTCAAATCAACTCGAACCGAATTCCACCATTATCATTACATTTGATTTTGGCTAACAACGCAGGTGTTAGATTACTCATTAATAGATTGGTTGACTTCTCGCAGACAATTTTATTACAAAGACTAGCGATAATTGCTTCATATTTTGCAATAAATTACCACCGTTGTGGCATCGCGTTTCTCTTTCTTTTCTATGCAGTCCGACAAAGACCGCGCTTTAGGTCATGTAGTCGCCTTAAATTATGATGGTTAATCAAAACAAGCCATCGCGTAGTATAGAAAAATAACGCAGTAACACAAAAGACACATTATTATGATATACGGTGAACTATAAAGGAATTAGTCAATAGTTAGATAAATTTTATCTGAAGAATATAAATATGGCGGTTTAACTTAATTATTTCCCATACAAAAAACCCTCTCATACCAACTCACTCTAACTCTCTCACTCTCTCTTCTAACGCCTTTTTGTTTATTTGATGATTGAAAAATAAGCCCTAATTCAAAAATCATTCTGAATCTCCGGGGTTTTTGACGTAAAAAAGTGCCGATTCTCAGAACCTTACATTTTAAAGATATCAATGAATTGTGTAGTTTTCAAAAACGTTACTTACATGAAAATCAAATGTTTTATGTAAGAAAATCATTGAAACCAGTCTAGCGGAGAGACGAATAAATATTTTTTCTGCGGCAGAAAACTATGTTTTTTACATTCTCATAAAAATTAATGTAATGGGGATTTGGTAGGTACAGTCACCAAAGGACATAACTAACCAGGGCTGTTGGATATAGTTGAAGTTTAGTTAGAAACCGATGGATGGTTTCAAATAAGATTTAATTTAATTAATAGAAAACAAACAGTTCATTTATAGAACATTGGGAAAAAGCGTCCCCACGCTTGTAGCACATTTTCTCATATACCAAATGAAAGAGCGTAAAAAATACATCATTTTATTGTATGACAGTAAATGTGTGAATAATAAGGAAGCAAAGTTATTCATCCACAAAGATAGAAACACAATATAATTATAACTTTTATTAAGAAATATTTTTTGAGCACACAATACATGCTTAAGGTGATTGGATACTGACACTTTTTCATACATTCTTTCGGGGTACAAATCTCGAAAAATAAACGATTTTTGCAGAATAAAAGCACGTATATTAAGTTGTTATGACTTATTATTGACGCATATCGACAAAAACCTATAAAAAAAACACTATTTCCAGGATATCTAGGCCTGACAAAATCGATAAATTTTTCTATGTGTGCGCGGCCGGAACACGCCCTCTGCAGGATATTTCAAAGAACTATCGAGAAGCAGAACACAAATTTTTGCTAAGGTTATCAACAACAATTGATCTTGCTCGTTAGATGGCGTTGTTTGTCAATGTCAAACAGGTTGGCCAATTTTATAATAAATCGTTGAATTATGCGTGTTTTTTTTGACAAGTTGCGAATCGTTGGTAGGAGGTATGCAATATTTCTTACAAGGCTGGCGCGGTGGCTCTGCCCGCGCAGTTATATATTAAATCAATTTATCAATTGAATCATGAAGTGCGAAAAAATGCTTTACCTACTTATTGATAGTATTTGCGATCTACCCTGGGTTCGATATTACTGTATTGAATGTATGTACCTACATACTAAGTTTATGTACCTAAGTACCTACATAAATGTAAGTACTAACTTACACTTGAACTGTCTTCGAGAAATTTTCTGAATTAAAAATCTTTCTGCATTAGGCTGGTAAGTACCTATTGAGAGAGCCCTTCCCAGTTCCCACTGTTCCCAGACCGTCTATCCTATCGTCAACGCGGGCATAGTCAAAAGCTTGTTCACAGAACACTATTACCTTTCCCTAGCGGAGCTAAGCTTGTTTTTGTTGTTCAATCCAGCGCATTGTTTGAAAAAGAGGCAAAGCAAAAAGAGAGAGATAGCGCCTGAACGCTCGGTTGGCGTTCGGTTCGGGTTCGGTAACTTCCGCCGCTCACTCGCAGGCGGCAGCATGGACTTTGGGCGGCAGGCCCGGCCGGCACTATTGATATCTATTCTGTGATTGGAGCGCTTGGGTGGGTTAGCCATTCATTCATGATGTCGCATCGCACCTCGCATGCGCCTCGCTACTTGGCCGCGCGCATTTAAAATGCACTAGTTTTGTAAATTGCTCTGCATGCAGGTACATATAACTACATACCTATAGTACGGACGAAGCGCTTGGCCCCGCGCCGGGGAGATGTGTGTTTGAATTTTTATCAATCTAGGTACCTACCGAACTAGCGTTATTTTTGACTATATGGAAATTATTTATAATATACACAAATACTTTAGCTTTTTCATATTATGTTTGTTCCTAACTAATATTATAAATGCGCAATTGACTTTGTTTGTTCCACTTTCACGCTAAAACGGCTGAGCTGAACGGATTTACTTAGATGAAATTTGGCACATGGGTAGACCATGACCTGCGGGGTAATTGCGTAACACACTATCAGTAGCAATGGCTTTCATTTTGACAGTTCAACAACATTCATTGCATCATTTACGTTTTTGAGCAAAAACATTTTTCGAACCATAGAAATGATATACATTATGTTTCGAACATAGGTAATGCAAAGCAATGGATTAGCAATATTCTTCAAAATGATTCAGATTGAGATTGATAATGATTGTGTTACGTAGGTAATTAGAATGCTGGGTTAGGATTACGACATAGGATACTTTTTATTCCGGTAGTACGATTTCGTGGGATAATCTCCGACATCCACGCGGGCGAAGCTGCGGGAAAAATCTAGTACCTCCATAAAGTACGAAAAAGTAAAAGTAAATAATTTTATTCTACCTATGGAGTAGAGTAGCAGTACCTACCTAAATAAATTCTTAATTCCGCGTTCCGTTACCTAATCTCAACTTCTTCAATAGACGTATTGAAGAAGTTGAAATTAGGCAACGGACTTGTATAAAATGTAGGTACGTACCGTATATAAATGTAATACCTAGTACCTACTTGTACCGCGCAGTACCTACAGGCACAAAATATAGAGAGTACCTACAGACTGCCATCCGCGCGAGACACGCGTAGCTGTGAAGTGCAAAAATGGAGTAACAAAAAACCGGCCAAGTGCGAGTCGGACTCGCCCATGAAGGGTTCCGTAGCAGCAAGTAACATAATATAAAAGTTCTTGTAGTTCGTTGTAACTTTGTGAAAGGTAAATTGCGGTTTTTGATTTATGACGTATTAAAAAAAAACTACTTACTAGATCTCGTTCAAACCAATTTTCGGTGGAAGTTTACATGGTAATGTACATTATCTATATTTTTTTAATTTTATCATTCTCTTATTTTAGAAGTTAGAGGGGGGGGGGGGGACACACATTTTACCACTTTGGAAGTGTCTCTCGCGCAAACTATTCAGTTCAGAAAAAAATGATATTAGAAACCTCAATATCATTTTTGAAGACCTATCCATAGATACCCCACACGTACAGGTTTGATGAAAAAAAATTTTTGGAGTTTCAGTTGTAAGTATGGGGAACCCCAAAATTTATTGTTTTTTTTCTATTTTTGTGTGAAAATCTTACTGCGGTTCACAGAATACATCTACTTACCAAGTTTCAACAGTATAGTTCTTATAGTTTCGGAAAAAAGTGGCTGTGACATACGGACGGACTTATTGTAGTACCTATAAGCTAAAAAATACGATCATTTCCTTTCTTGCTGTTTCATTCTCAACAATGAATCAAATAACTAGATACGAGTACCACTACTACACTAGTTTTTTGTGTTTTTTGTTTTGTGTGTTTTTTGCCAAAGTTGACAACCCCAGCGCGACCGCCGAGCGTAGGTATGAAAAGTGCAAGTACCAAATTACCTTTCTGTTTTGTGCGGTTGATCAAATAAAGTAATCTGAATACAGTCATTTATATTTACGGTACCTACTTTGAACAAAAAACATTTGTTGTTAATTTTTGTCTCTGTCTGTTTATTCCGGCTAATCTCCGAAACAGCTAGACTGATTTTGACGAGACTTCCACTGGCAGATAGCTGATGTTATAAGTTCCGCGAAAAAAAATAGGTGAAAATAAATGAAATTCAATACGTACAGACGCAAGTACATCAATCTACTACCGCGGTAATATTACCTATTATGCGAGTCATACCTACGCGCCGCGAGTTCGGTTTACACTCGGTAAACAAACAGTCTCGAATGCTCCACAGTGACGAACGGACGCCGGACGATGTGATGGTTTTGTACGCAGTTACGAGCGTAGACCATATAGGTACATACCTACTGTTTGACAAATTGTACAGAAGACCGAGGAGTACAGTCAGCCACTGTGTATGGCATTTGTGGACTACGAGAAAGCCTTCGATTCCATCGAAGTATGGGCAGTTCTGGCCTCTCTGCAATGATGTCGAATTGACTGGTGCTACATCGAAGTGTTGAGATGTTTGTATGATGCTGCAACGATGACTTTCCAGATCCAGGATCAGAAAACCAGCCCCATCCAACTGCTCAGGGGGGTGATACAGGGGGATGTCATATCCCCTAAATTGTTTGTGAAATACTAGAAGAAATACTAAAATTCACGGCAGTAGTACTTATATGTCACGAAATCAAAATCACAGCTGAGTAGACTTTACGAGTAATAGTCGACCAACTTTTAGTTGCAATGTATGGGAGGACATGATTTTCAACTACAATGTTAAGCTTGTTCTTGGGATAAATTCATTTCGACTACGGAACTCTTCATTGTGGTCCGACATGGACTTGGCCGGTTTTTCCTTGCTAATTTTAATGTAACTTAGGGTGTAAATAAGTACCTAATAAAAGATGTATAGAATCTTCAAAACAAAGTCGGTACCAACAAAGCTCAATATCGAAGAGAGAGAAGAGTTCAATAAACTTTATTTGCAACTAGCTGCGCCCAGCGGTTTCACCCGCATAAGTTTCGATCCCGTGGGAATATCGGGATAAAAACTATCCTATGTCCTTCCCCATACCTACCAAATTTCTTCTAAATCGGTTCAGTGGTTTAGGCGTGAATAGGTAACATACAGACAGACAGGCAGAGTTACTTTCGAATTTATAATATTAGTATGGATATAATATAGTATAAGTATATACAGGGTTATTGGAACAACACTAACATGGTCATTGTACTCATCATTATGAACAATTTTTTTTACTATGGGACCAAACCTGAAATCGCGAAAAAAAATCAGCTGTTCCCTACATTTATGTTCGTATAGGTAACTCGTCAAAATGTAGGGAACAGCTGATTTTTTTTCATTTTCTCATTTGAAATTGGAATTGTTGGTTTGAGTGGACGCTGGTGTATGTGAATTTGTTGGTTTTTAGGCTAAACATACAAACACACGTAAATAGTAAACACATAATACATATTACACATAACACTTATATACATATACATACACATACACACAACAGTAATAAAATTACACTAATAATTAAATACCCACAACCGTGTGTACACGGCCTAATAATTTCACGCGTCTGTACACTGCCTTACTGCCTGCGACGGCGGGCACGCTGGGCTGCGGTTGAATGATACATTATTATTATACCTACGAGTGACCGAAATTCGCGGAATTCCGTCGCGCCGCTCTGCATCTCTCGCGCACGACTCAAATAAACATTTTATATATTTTGTTTTATAGTAGCGTTTAATTATACAAAGAATCTTAACTGTCCCGTTGGTTTCGTGGTCACAAGTGCATCTGCCGTTCTCGGGGTCCTGGGTTCGATTCTCAGGTCGGACAGTGTTATTAAAAATGGGTTTTTCCCGTTAGGAGTTTCTTTACTCTTTTTCTTTTTTTTTTGCCCGGAGTTTGGAAATTGGTGGCGTAATACCCCCGTGCCTCGGAAAGCACGTAAAGCCGTTGGTCCTGCGCCTGTTCTCTCTCCTGTATTTGCGCACACACTTGTGCACTATAATATCTCCTGCAAACCTGGCTAATCTTCTTTGAAATTGGCCACCGTGACCGAAATCGGTCAGGGGATTTATTATTATTTTATTATTTTTAAACCTAAACCTACCCTAACACACTACAAAAGCACCCTTAGAATAATTGAATAAGCAACTGACAACCCTTGTAGCAATCAAGTATTCTTTTCTTCGGTTTTTACTATAAAAAGTACGCTTTTCTTTAGAGAATGAAGGACAGTCATAAAAATATTTTCGTAAAAATATTTTATTTTAATTAACGCCACCTCTGGAAAACAAGTTCACAAACCAAGTTTATGAATACAACGCCATCTAGTTATATCGCAAGTAAAACTATACACGTAGTGTGTAACTGTACATGTGTGTGTAAAGACATAGTAAAGATATAAAGTGAAACGGCTAAATGTTTAGGGGTACAAATCTTTGTATGTGACGAGTTAACAAGCAAAGTGAATATCTAAAAAGATTATGTTAATGCGTTAGTTGACGCATATAATAAAGTTGTTTCGCAAAGCTTTCTGAGTTAGGCGTAAAAATTGAAAATGTTCGAAGTGCGAATGTGCCGCCATCTAGCGATAAAGTGGCTGGGAGATCATGTATCGAATAGCCTTAAGGGGCTTACACGAGCTAAACGCAAAAAAACGGTAGTTTTCGAAACAATAAAAGTATATGATGGCCTACAGTAAACAAAATCAGAAAAATATATGATATTCTTCAGGATATATGCTAGATAGATAGTGTTTTGAAAACACAATACAACTAATTTGGTACGATAGAAAAAAATCATGAACATACCTCTAAAAAACATTCTTATTACAATAAAAACCATACTAATATACATACAATCATTCTGATTTTTTGTCAGATTATTCTACAAGTAACATACTAAAATGATAGTGTTTTATTTTTTTATTTAAAACAATAGTTTTTTTGTAAATCGAATATTCATAGTTCCGAACATAAAAATTGCGCATGTGTGCGTGAACGCCCGTGTAGCGACACTGCCGGCCGAGGCCTGATGCTATACGGACGTGTCGCTCTTTTCGCCGCACTATTTCCGTCAAGATTGTTATGTTTTTGTTAAGTTTTATTTGTAAATTCATTGTTTATTATTATTTGCATATCTTCTTTCCGTAAATATTTTTATTTCGTGTAAATATAAAATACTTTTAAGTTTGTAATGTATGGGGTGCAAGGCGCGCGCCATCTATTGTACGGCGAGTCCCAACTCCCGGGCGTTTCACTTGTGTCTCCCGGCAGTGGTCCGCGTAACCTAACAAAGTTAAAATAGGGTAATAATTTGTAAATAAATGGGAAATATAGTGAAACATTCCGTTAGGAGGACTACAAAACGTTCATATAAAACAAAAGCCGAACATAATATGAACGAAAGTAAAAAGTATGAGCATTTTATTTTTAACTGAATATTTTTATTTTTGCAATAAAATGCATAAGGTAAGTATTTTCGACTCCGCGTACATCTGTCACACCGGCGCATGTGGACGACGTGTAGATTTGTATTCGAGAGTCCCCGGGTTCGATTCCCAAGGTTACGAAATCGTACTTTCTTTTTAAATTTTTGAATTTTTAGATAGATAGTGTTTTGAAAACATAATACAACTAATTTTGTACGATAGAAAAAAATCATGAAGATACCTCTAAAAACTTTCTTTTTACAATAGAAACCATACTAATATACATACAATCATTCTGATTTTTTGTCAGATCATTTTACAAGCAACATACTAAAATAATAGTGTTTTATTTTTTTAGTTCAAACAATAGTTTTATTGTAAATAGCATATTCATAGTTCCGAACATAATAAGTGCGCATGTGTACGTAAACGGTAAACCCCCGTGTAGCAATAATGCCGGCCGAGGCCTGATACTATAACTATACGGACATGTCGCTCTTTTCGCCGCATTATTTATTTGTACATACATTCATTGTTTATTATTACTATTTGCATATCTTCTTTCTGTAAATATTTTTATTTCATGTAAATATAAAATACTTTTAAGTTAAAATAGCGTAATAATTTGCTATCAATTATATCATTTGTAAATATGGGAAATAAAGTGAAACATTCCCTTAGGAGGACTACAAAACGTTCATATAAAACAAACGCCGAACATATGAACGAAATTAAAAAGTAAGAGCATTTTATTATTACTGAATATTTTGGTAGTTTAAGAAAATGCACTTATTACGCATAAGCTCAGTTTTTTCGACGAGCTACGCAATCGTTACATTGGCTCATGTAGACGACGCGCAGGTTTGTGTTCGAGGGTCCCCGGGTTCGATTCCCAGTGATACGGAATCGATTTAATTTTATTTAAATGTATTTTGAATTTTTAAATATATTTTTATAACTAAAAAAACGTCTACAATGTAATTATCTTTCACAGGAGAAAGAAAGTCGAAAATATCAACACGGAAGTTACTTCTAATGCGTAAGTACCTACACGTTTTCTAAGCCATTGTAACAATAAAAAAAACCTAAATTTATTAACAGACCGCGACTTATTGATAATGTGCATAAAGAAATCACAGATTCATCCGAAAATTGCGAAAAAATGATCACAAGCAAGAGTTTAATTTTTATTGATTGTGTTTATAATAAGTAAATAGAAATCATAATAATTATGTATGAATGTTAGGTACGAGTACCTAATCCTTGAGGCCGTTTACACATCATGCCGCAGCTGCAGCGGCATCGCCGCCGCCGCGGCGCCGCTGCATCAGTCACCCTTGGATTTGTATGAACACACGGCGCCGCCGCGCCGCCGCGCCGCCGGCGGTGCGGCGCGGCGACGAGTTTTGATAAGATCTATCAAAACTCGCCGCCGCACAGTGGTTTGAAAATCGAGCTCCATACTCATAGAAACTTAAAGTACGAAAATAAAAAAACAAAAATTGTAATGGGTCTAGTATACCTCCCTTTACGTAATATTAACGTATGGATGGTATCAGTCGCTCCACGCGTGAGAAGAAAATGTTTTTTGTTTTTTTTTGTATGGGAGAAAACACTTAATGTACATTTTTTTGAAACTGAATGGAACTGATAGGCTGGAGCTCACACGAGCTATTGTACCATACACGGCCATCAAGATGACATACAATTCATGCACCGTTGGGCGCCGCTTTGCACGTAGCAAATTTTTGAAATTTTGTGTTTTCGATATGTGATTTTTCAAATCTTTGACGTGAATAAACGAACATGCCGATCGATTTACTTATACTATCGTTACTTTTAGCCTGCTTATGACCTTTATGATGGCAACAATTAAAAATTATGTTGATTATAAGTACCTATACGTTTTTTTTTAGAACTACTTAACTCATTTAATCACCGTTGTAGTGTATCTATTAAATAGATATGTAAACACTGTCTCATTCACACAAGCGGGGTAGCTGCTGTCAGTTATGTTATGTCATCTGTCAGTTACGAGGAATGGCGGGAAACAGACAAAGTGAAGCAGGCTATATACGATGGCGCTTGGTGTGGTAGTGAGCCAGTGAAGTGATATGTTCAACATAAGTACGGAATCAACAGGATTCTACAACCGTGATTATGGTTGAGTTGTAATTAGATACTGCTTCAATCTGAGCCTCAATCAGAGCCTGTTCTTCCACGATGTTCAACTTGTTTTCGTTTGAAAACTTAAAATAAATTGGTCAGCAGAACATTGTGGAAGATGGCTTTGGATTCTCCCATACCTTTTCTTCGCCACAAACTAAGCGCAGAGGCACAAAAGAACACATAAACATACTGGAATCGTCTTCGTCTGCCATAGTTTGCTTATACAAACTTTGCCCTGAAGCACCATCAAAGCCATACTTGCATATAATTGTTAACTCTTTGCCATCCAGCGAAGGTTCCACACGTAGGAATTTTCCAAGCTTTGCACAGTTTTATCCAAAATTTAGCTTTACTTTTACCTCTCCTTCCGTGATGTACAATGGTAACTTTTGGAGGGCAGCAGTCCTTCTTCGCCTCAAGGATGGCAGTATAAGAAGGACACAGTGGTACTCCTTCTTCTTTTGCACAAGATCTTAATGTTATATACTGCCACTTCGAAAGCTTCAATGAGGTCAAAATAAATAAAGCTTTATCAGCGGAATATATAGGCACAGTTTCCTTGGGCTTTAACAATTTATTTATCCTTGTAGCCTCTTTGCTCCGAGACTAGTTTGACGATATCTGCTATATTCTTGTCATGTGCTTTCAAACCGGTTGCATGAGCAAGGCTTTCAGTGCTATACGTTAGGAGGTCTTCCGCTCTCCTTCTCTTCTGTAGCGGGCTTAGCTCTTTAAATGGTTTTCTCGGCCTCACAACTGATGTTGATGTTCCAACACTGCACGTCTCCGGTGTGTAGGATGTTGATGCACCCTCATTTAAAACAAAGTCAGAACTGGAACGGGTTTGCTGCTCTACTGACACTAAATAAGGGGTCATCTTTCCTTTCATGATCTCAGGCCTTTTTATGTTCTCTTGCAGCCATGTCTCATACTTTGTTATGTATGTACGTCTCGTACGATTACACGAGATCCATTTGTTCCTCAACGAACAAACATAAGTCTGACAGAATTGTTTCAATACCCTCTTTTCATTTTCTGACAAATCAATAGTATTCTCAAAAACTTCAAATAAAACATTGGGCTGTGAAAAACAATTGTTGTTTGTCACAAACATGACAATGTCCAAATTGGTATCACAACCTTCCATCACAGCACAATAAAAAAAATAACGTAATAAGTTAGCGCGCACAAGTACTGAGAGCTACTGATAAAAGTAAGCTCAAACGTCCTATTTTTATACAACTACCCTCATTATCGTTCGCTATTCTTTAATTAGGTTTTACAGACTTTAATATTACAGACAATAGAATTTTATTGTGACTAGGGCCCATTTGGCCCTGCTAGAGCTGGTTGATGCTCATGTCATTAGTATATAATTATAACTCAACCATAATCACGGTGATTAAATGAGTTAGTTCTTGGAATGAAATAAAAAAAAAAACGTATATAATCAATATAATTTTTAATTGTTGTCATCACAAAGGTCATAAGCAGGCTAAAACTAACGATAGTATAAGTAAATCGATCGGCAAGTTAATTTAACCTCGTCAAAGATTTGAAAAATCACGTATCGAAAATTCAAAATTTCAAAAATTTGCTACGTGCAAAGCGGCGCCGAACGGTGCATGAATTGTATGTCATCTTGATGGCCGTGTATCGTACAATAGCTCGTGTGAGCTCCAGCCTATCAGTTCCATTCAGTTTCAAAAAAATGTACATTAAGTGTTTTCTCCCATACAAAAAAAATAAAAAACTTTTTTTTCTCACGCGTGGAGCGACTGATACCATCCATACGTTAATATTACGTAAAGGGAGGTATACTAGACCCATTACAATTTTTGTTTTTTTATTTCCGAACTTTAAGTTTCTATGAGTATGGAGCTCGATTTTCAGACCACTGTGCGCCGCCCGCGGTGCCATACTATTATATTCTGTGGCGATGCCGCTGTATTGGTTTCTCTTGGATTTGTATGAGCCCTTACGGCACGCCGCCGCGGCGCCGTGTGTTCATACAAATCCAAGGGTGACTGATGCAGCGATGACGCGACGGCGGTGCCGCTGCAGCTGCGGCATAATGTGTAAACGGCCTCAAAGATTAGGTACCTAACATTCATATATAACTATGATTCCTATTTATTATAAACAAAATCAATTTTAAATCTAATTTCTTGCTTTTAATCATTTTCATCGCAATTTTCAGATGAATCTGTTACCTATTTCATTATGCCCATTATCAATAAGTCGCGGTCTGTTAATAAAAACATTAGGTCAGAATTTTTTTTATTTTTGTAATAGCTTAGATAACGTGTAGGTACTTGCGCATTAGAAATACCTAACTTCCGTGTTGATATTTTCGACTTTCTTTCTCCTGCAGACTTTTTTTAGTTATTTATAAAAATATTTAATAGATATATTTAAAAATTCAAAATAACATTTAAATAGAAAATTTGATTTCGTAACCTTGGGAATCGAACCCGGGGACTCTCGAATACTAATCTACACGTCGTCCACACACGTCACTGTGACAGTTGTACGTGAAGTCGAAAATACCGACTGCACTTTCTTAGATGTTTCCAAAATTCATAGTTTTAGAAAAAAACACTGCAAAGTGATAACTTTTATTTCGGAAGTCGGTGTCGCTGGTTCCGCATTTTCGTTTTTTGACACCGACTTCCGAAATTATAGTTATTTATCACGCTGTAGTGCTTTTTTTGAAGTCGGTTGTTTTTTTTTTTCTTTCTAATTGTACCTACCCCACAAAAATTCAATTAACACTAGTGCATTGAAGAATCATCAAAATTCGCATAGAAATGCCGGAGATGCAGTGCATTTATGCATATTAACTTCGGACATACTACATAAGAATAATTACCTAATGTATTATATACTAAAACCTTCCTGGAAGTATGTAGATCACATTAGTGAAAGAATGATCAAAATTGGTTCATCAGTTTTTTAGAAAATCTACAAATATATATACAAACATACACACATACATACATTACATACATACATACGGGTCGAATACACAACCTCCTTTTTTGAAGTCGGTTAAAAATGTTTTAAATTTCATTGAATCAGTTTTATTTCAAAATCACCCACATCCTTAAGTTTTTCAAGTCACACTCAAAACGAATAAAATTTATTATGTTGTCACACATAACCACATAATTTGTTTGTTAGATCTTTAACTTATTTGCACATCGTTTCCGCGCCATCTATTAGAATACTAGGGCGTAATCTCACAAAACCGTTACTTCTAAATCTCATGTATGCTTTATGTCATAATTGTGATGGGCGTCGTCGTTAGATGGCGTTTGCGTCGATTCTGCATATGTGTGCATGCGTTTTTCAAGGACACTTAGGTCTAGTAAGCCTCTTAAAATAAACAATCATTGCGACTGAGAATCGCGGCAGTCTACCTACACTAAAGCCACAGAATAAATAATAGTACCTACTAACGCTAAATCGAAGAAAATTAACAATTGTACGATGGGTCATTGAAGTCGTCAACGGTTGGTTCAAGAGACACTTTAAAACATTCAGAAATCAAGTTTTTTGATAAAAGCCACCCGAACCTATTTATTGACTTTCGTATAGGTGGAGCTCTTCTGAACTCGTTTAGGTCTCTAAACGAGTTCAGAAGAGCTCCACCAGCGTTAAAGCGTCTGCTTTAACGCTGCCAATTTCGTGGAGATATCAGATAATTAATAAAAGAATGCATGTTCAAGATTAGGAAGCTATGTAACGGAACAAAGTATTAATCGACAGCGAGCGTCATTCGTGACATTAACAGACGATTCCATCGATATGCCTTTTCCTGTACTTACAGAGGAAGATATCGTATTGTTTAGTCTAGGAACATACGATATCAAACTCGCACGCTCCTACGATTGTTTAACCTCTATGATTATTTTGTATTTAAAATAGTATTAACATAAATAATAAATATAATTTTTAGAAGCATTCATTTCTACAACCATAATGATTACTATACTGAACTATACGTATACAGATTAATTTGTAATATCTTATGATTATTTACTTTGTTATTTTTAAAATCAAAGAACATGATAATAATCATAAAATAGTAACTATAAAGAGCAGTCTAATATAAAAATAATTAGGGATAAAATATTGTTTGCCACATTCATTATTTCATACTTTCTTTCAGTAATTTGTTATTCAGAATAACATCGATTTTTTTACACATGGCCCATAGTGCTACACTGCTGGGGACGGGGTCCATACAAATCCCATTGTTCTTTCATTCGAAAACATCCATCGGTTTCTTATCGACAACACTGGTTACTCATGTCGTGACTGTACAGCTGTCACTTAAGATGTCTCATTCGAATGAACGGTTCACTCGAGTGAAAGTTCATTTTTCTTTCATTTAACGTTCACACTACACCGACAAATTTACATATGAAAGAACATTAATCTACTCTTTCCATTTATGATCATTCGTTATGTGAGTGAAAGATCCCGAGGACCGAAATCCAATATCGTTGGATCGGTTCACTAATTAATGAATTTTTTGCTTTTGATTCATTTTGTGTTCTACCGTTTCGCTTCGAGTGAAAGATGCCGAATGAAAGGCAAAAGAACAAAATGTGAACCATCTGATATTGGCTTTAAAATTCTTACTGTTCGCACAATACAAGGTGAAATTGAATTCATGGGCATCCTTTTAAGGGGTCATTGTACTCATCATTATGAACAAGTTTTACTATGGGACCAAACCTGAAATCGCGAAAAAAAATCAGCTCTTCCCTACATTTTGACGAGTTATGTGAACATAAATGCAAGGAACAGTTGATTTTTTTCGCGATTTTAAGTTTAGTCCCACAATAAAAGTTGTTCATAATGGTGAGTACAATGACCCCTTAAAAGGATGCCCATGAATTTAATTTCACCCTGTTTATGCAATAGTTAAACAGTCACTATAAACCTGAGACTTATAGGACGAGGAGAGGTTTCAAACAACGTACTAGGATAACTTTCAAACCGGATATTAAAAACTTTGCAAGCGGATGGTGCCACTGGGAACACTTAACCCTGGCACATAAACGTATTCCAACGTTCAAGTTATAAAATTCATATAGTTTTAGCTGTATTATATCGCCGTCTCGCTTAGCACTTTCCGGCGCGGTCCTTTATTAGGGAAAGACAGTAGAATTTTTTATACAAAATCAGAGTACTGCCATAGCCGTACCAACAATATCAGGATGAAAAATTAAATCGTTTACCTAGTACGGTAGACGGCTACAACCGTATCCGTGTAGAGCGTTGTGGATGAAATCTGTTTACGTGTGGGTATGGCACACATTGAGAGCACGTACACCACTTGTTTTTTACAGTAAATCAACGTGATCTCAGCCTTATTGTTTTAATCATAAAGTCTATACAATAAGCAAATAAATTTTACACTGTGGTAGCCGTGTTTGGCGTAAAGAAAGTACCAAATTACACGGCTATTGCCGCACTGTCATTCCATGAACTTTTAAAATACGGTTACACTTTAATTCCTACACAATAAAGTTCAGTTTACTTACAACTTCAAACATTTTTAGAACTTTTTCAAGAGTGCTAGTCACTCTGAAATCATCTTAATTTTCATTGACCTAAAGTTGATATTTGTTTAACTTGAAATAGGGTGGGGGTGTGCAGCACTGCGCAGTTTTACTATACATTTTTTGAACTACTAACTTCTAATGGATAGAAAGTTTAACGAAAACACCATAATCCAGTTCTTTATTCGCTCTTGTAACTAATCACGTGAAAAATTAACACTAACACGGAATTCTCTCGGTGTTTGTTATTTCGTTGAAAGATTGAAATGTTGTTCCCTAGGTGGCAGCACTGGTCCGCGCACCTGTCAAAAGTGTCATAGCGACTATATTATATATTTTATATTATCATATGTATTGTTTAAATGGAAGACCGCTTGTCTAAGTGACGCCAGCTCCTAGAGTAAATATGTTCCTTGCGCCAGCTGGTGGTGTGATATTTTATGAAAACTCACATTCATAATAAACCAATTTTATTAACACACTTAAAAAAAGACCGAGTCTTTTTTATATTTCTCATTTTATGAACATTTAAGAGTAATGTGTAAGTAGTTATCCTCGTCGTAAATCATCCATATTCTTTTGTGAATGGACGGATAAATCTTAAATGTTGTTGCTTTTGCCTCGCTTGTAAAGGTTTCGTTTGAGATGGGTATTCATTCATCATATGAAAAGACAGGAAAGGTTTTATATGGATTCGAAAGTGGTTAACAATAAATGTTCGCAGAGCTTGGTCAAAGCCGTGGAGAAATGTCACTGGGCGAGTTTTCAAAGAGAGCAGTTGTGGCCCAGTGGTAACGGCTGTGACTTACGAGTTGTAGGTCATAAATTCGAACTCAGACAGGCGCTTTACATTGTGCAAATTATTTCACCACCACTGCTCTCAAAACGGTGAAGGAAAACATCGTGAAGAAGCCGGTGTGTCCTAGAACCAAAAATTTGAAGACATGTGACATCTACCAACATTATAATGCTGATTATGAGTTTTCGAATGCCGATGCAACGTATAATGCAAAAGATATATCAAGGATTAAATCTCTATTAAAGGTAGAAACCTTGCCTTGAAGGTAGAAGGTTGCCTGGAAGAGATCGCAGAAAGCGATAAGGCTGCCCATTGTATATTTTGTAGTGTTTGATGTATTTTTTTCATGTTATGTATTTTTGTGGTGTATAATAAAGCATATATAAATAATAATAATAAATAAATAATAAACCTTCTACACATTTGCTCGACTTTTCATATATGTATTTAAAAACTTTATGAAGATCTTAGTTACCTTTATGATACTTTAATGTGCCCAACTAAAGGCAGTCATGACTCAGGTTTTCGCACAATTTAATTTCTGACATCAACTGTCACGGCAAGATATGAAAGTTTAATCACTTAGATATCTGTTAATAAATCATTATTATATTATTCATCTTATCTAAGAGCCTTCATAATTCAATGTTGCGGTTAGCTCAAGTGTGAAGACAAAATGATTAAATAATCTGATATTCACTATACGCAACTACCAACCGACCTTTATACCAGACCTAAGGTTATTATTTTTTCAACACACTTGCTCGTAAAATGGCTCTTAATGCACCGCTTTTAGGACCATAATGCAGTGTATTACAAACGCGTGCTTTTTCTTTACGTTACGGTACTTGTGCTTTATTTCCACAGATAACTATTTAATTTACTAGTCGGAGGTCGGAGAAGTGCGTTTTTTTTTTTAATCTCTTCATAGTGACTTCATGCCAAAAGGATTCCGCGAGTTTTTCACTTTTTTTTTTAATAGTCTGAATTGTCTTTGGTCCCAAAATGAACTAAAATGTATTTACCTGATTAATGCGCAGTTGTAGCCCGCGAAATTCAATTTTTCTAACGTTTTTTGCAATTTTCAGGTCAGTGTCAGGTTGTATCTTGATCAAAATATGATTCGCGACTATAACAGATACATATTTACAGAATTATAATCATTAGAATCATTAAATACATCTTTCTAAGTTAGATTTGTTCCATAAGAACAAATCTCTTATGGAAAAGTTCTTATGGAACAAATCTATCTTAGAAAGATGTATTAATGATTCTAATGACTATAATTCTGTAAATACATATCTATTATATAAATATACATTTTGATCAAGATACAACCTGATACTGACCTGCGAATTGTAAAAAACTTAAAAAAAAAAAATAATTTCGCGGTCTACCACTGCGCATTCACCTAAGGGTGCATCCACACATAGCGAGGCATGTGCCGCAAATGATTTTTTTATATGTATGGTTGCCTCAGGCTGAGGCATCTAACATACAAAAAAAGCACTTGCGGCGCATGGCTCGCTCTGTCTGGATGCACCTTATAATTTTCCGTCGTCCCTCCCGTAACCAAACGGAAAAGACTACTGGCGTTCTATTATTGCGGATTCTCACTGAATTAATGTATATTTCTCTATGCAAATAGTACTTTCTAATTCCATACTAACTAAACTACAATTTGACATACAACAACACTACGATCAGTCTTAACATTATTTTGTGTTTACTATATTTTTTCTATAGGCTGTATATCGGTATTGTCTTTGCCTTTAAGTAAATAAATGCGCGCCGCGCTAGCAATGCGCGCGCAGGTGTAGGAATGACCATTACTTACTCTATGGGTAAACCTGCGCGCGCACGTCAGCGCGGCGCGCGGAATGACAAACCAAGCCCGCCATTATCCATACAAGTTAATATACAAGTCTGTTTTTTTCCACACAAGTGTGTTGAAAATCGTCGTATGATACGCGTGTGCATTGAGAATTAAACTCTCGGCTACCTTATCGCGCTCGCCTACGGCTCGCGCGAATAATACCGCCTCGAGTTTCATGATCATCATAGCACACATGTATCATAATGTACTATTATTACAATAATCAAATATTTTTACACCCTTTATATTTTCGCCCTCGTAATTGCTTGATCACCCTAACGGTAATTATATGCCAAAGATCCATGTAAAACAAATGCATGTTAATAGACACGCACGCATAATGCACATGCTAGAAGGCCAATTCTCGTAATTTAAAACGTTAAAAATCTAGTCGCAGTCTTATCTCGGCGACAAAGAAATGTCAATAACTTGTCAAAATGTAGGGAAATTAGAGGTATTTTTGACAGATTGAGACTGAGACTGCTGGGAGAAGGTATTATTACGTGCGGCTGTTATTACTTAGCCACAAGTCACAAGCCTCAAGCCCCGGTACAAAATCCCTATAACATAAATTAGGAAATAAATAAGTACACGATCGACTAATACAAACTAAAAATAACTTAGACCCCAGTTTTGGAGCGCAGTGTGGTGTTGCTCATACGGTCTATCAATTTAAAGCCTAGAATTAACCATATAACATAGCTGCTTATTTATACTGTATATTTTTATATACTATTGCTGTTTACTGTCAATATTATCAACTTACTGTTCGAAACTTTGGATAGTGTTTACCCACTCCGTACTAACACAAAGCTTTTCTTAAAGAATTGAACCACTGAATTGAAATTTAGCGCGATGATTTATTCCTTTGAGGCTTCAGACACAAAACATGCAATAATTAATAGTTTAGTTTGTTTCACATTATTTCAAAGAGAAAGCAAATTTTCTATCTTATTTTTTTTTATTTGTTTAAATTTTATTTATATATGAACCAGCTTATCGAGCGACTGAGCAGCGCATGTGTCGACTGCCACATTGATGGCACCTGTGTTAGTAACATTAGCTACGCGGATGTCATGGTGCTGCTCAGTCCATCGATAAGTGGGTTGAAAGAGTTACTGTCGACCTGCGAAATATATGCAGAAGTGTAAGGGTTTTTTTTTTTAATACAACTCAAAAAAATATTGAGCTCTTGGTGTTCAGAGCGCCCAAACAACGTCCTTGCCGTGTACCTATGGTATATCTCAATGGCGCAGAACTCAAAGTAGTCAATTATTTTAAGTACCTGGGCCACATTGTCAACGGTGACCTACGCGATGATGACGACATAAAGCGCAAACGCAAGGCATTGGTGGTGAGGGGCAATATGCTTGTCCGCAGGTTCGCTCGATGCACGGTAGACGTTACAGTTTGTTTCTGTCTTTTTACTCGAGCAGTCTGTGGGTGTCACACACAAGCCGAGCCTACAGCGTTCTACGTGTGCAATATAACAACGCCTTCGGAATGCTATTGCGTCTGCCGTGGCGTTGTAGTGCGTCGAGCATGTTTGCGGAAGCACATACATAATGGCTTTCATGCCATTATACGTAAGGGCGGTTTAGCACAACGTCCGATCCGAATCCGAGAAATGCCGGTCCGAAGTGACCGTAGTCCTATTTGTATGAGGAGTTGCGCACTACATCCGAACTCTATGTGTCAGAATTTAGAACCATTTCCAATTCGGATTGATTTCGCGGATTCGGATCGGATTCAGATCGGACGTAGTGCGAAACCGCTCTAAGAAAGCAACGTCCACACAACGTTTAAAATAGCATCCTGAAAATGATTGTTGCGAGACCAGACTGCCTCATCCAGAGGCACCTGGTGGAGGTGGTGTTAGGTTTAAGATAGTAAAACTCAGAGTTATCTACTAACATAGCATATAAGCACAAATTGTTACTAACTGATTAGGTACTGCAGAGGCTATCTATGTAGCCCTACCTCTTATAGTGCAGGCTGGTTATAATTAAGGGCGTGTTCCATTCGAACGTTCAAGCAGGTGTCAAATATTTTGATTGGGTATATTTGTTTAGTTGAAGAAGTGCTAAATGTAAAGTCTTTCTATAATATATCCATGTGTATATTATATCCTATCGCTGTTTAATTAAATAAAGCAGTTTTTTTCTAGAGTCTATAGTACTAACAATCTATGGACTGTAATGTCTGAAATAAATCACTTTTAATTTTAACTTAATGAGCTGAACTAAATAAATATGATTTTTTCTAACATTAAATTAGGTTCTTTGTTCTATTTTACTAATTGTTTCTCAGTACTCTCTCGTCTTTTGAATCTGATATAATATACCTATTAACTTGAATTACGAACTTTTAACAAGTTAACAAAAGTAAACATAGACATTTTTATAGTCTGTTTGATTGATCTTGGTGTTTGTTTTTTGACTGCTAGACCCCAGTGCGGGTTGGTAGATATCATATGTCTTCAAATATTTGGTTCTAAGACATGCCGGTTTCCTCACAATGTAGTCCTTCACTGTTTTGTTTGAGAGCAGTGGTGACTAGTGATGAAATAATTCACACAAATTAAAGCGCTTGTCTGGGTTCAAACCTACGACTCGTAAATCGCAACCGTTACCATGGGGCCACCACAGCTCATGAAAGATTGATAATCCGCATTGATGTAATAGTATTCAACCTAATTATGCACAACAACTTAGATGCGCATCGCAGCCGTCGTAAACGCGGATCAACCCCGACTATACAGGATGAATTTGAATAGGTGCGACTATCTAATTCAACATGCTATAAAGTAAATTTTGAACGTGTTATTAAGGAAAGGGATGCACATACGTGTGCGTAGGCGAGCGATTTGCAACGTCGTTGCACGCTCTTTTTTTAACCGACTTCAAAAAGGAGGAGGTTTTTAATTAGGATGTTTATTTTTTTTTTTTGAAGGAACGGGCAAGACTAAGTAAATACCGCTAGTTCAACACGTTGCCACCTTGCTTCATGGTTTGAACTCAGCGATGAATGGATTGCTTATCGGGCGCGCGCGAAAATTTTACTTTAATTTTTTTTTTTTTTTTTTTATAATTTTGAAAATAAAAATATTGCTGAAACGACGATAATTCGTGACTTACTAACTTAGTTTGCACTACCTAAGACGATAATTACAAAATTTTTTTCAAGAATTTAGTTTTGGGAAATGACCCTTCTATTTCGATTTTGGGCAAATTTTAAATTTCATCCTGTATAAGCAAAGCACGACTCTAAACCTGTATACACAGCTTCTATGTATGCTCCACCCAAACTAGCTGTAGGTAACTTTTATGTAAACAAATATCATCTCATGAATATTAGTTACGAAATTCGAGTTTAGGAAGTTATCCTAGTTCAAAATTTGGTACCGTGAGACCTATAATTTTACTACTTATTTTACATTAGCATACCTAAACATTATTTTACATTAGGTGGCTGAAAACCAGGGCTGAGGCGTCTCGCATAGGGTCGTAGCATTTATGCTGAGCGATAGCCGTTTTGCGTGGATCAAACGCATATTTTCCTCAACTTGTACTTTTTTGTGTTTTTGTCCTTTCTCTGCGTTATGTTTACCAAAATTAAACGTTTTTCTTTCTTGCGTTAAACAAGTTATCATCATCAACATCTGCCTAGCCTTTTCCTAACTATGTTGGGTCGTTAAACACGTAATATGACTCAATAATAGAATTCTAATTGGGTGAAATGGAGCACATTTATATAGCTAAGTCAATAACAAAATCCAACCCTTCTCTTGTCGTAAGGTAAAAATAAATCCGAAAATATCTAACCGTTTTCAATATTAACGCCAATCGGGGAAAGAAAATTGAGGATGTAGAACAACCTAGTTTGCGGTTCTTTACGTTTTTTCAAAGGTTTAAAATGAAGTATTTTTTCCTTTGTGATAAAATTCCAGTTTTTTTACAGTTAAAAAAAAAGTTATGTGTTAGGTATTTTGTTTTGTTTACGAAACACTTTTTTGAAGTGAAAACTTCTTTAGCGCCGTTGAACACTTTTTGTAATGGGTAAAAAATGTTAAACTCGCGTCAGGGCATCGCGTCAGGACACGTGACCGTCAGGAGAGATTCCCCCCTCCCCATCTCTTTCTACGGCGGCGCCAACCGAAGTGAACCAACTGAGACACGATAATGGATGGATGGATGGATGGTGATGGTGATGGCGATGGCGATGGCGATGGTGATGGCGATGGTGATGGAGATGGTGATGGTGATGGCGATGGTGATGGTGATGGCGATGGTGATGGAGATGGCGATGGCGATGGTGTTGGCGATGGCGATGGTGATGGCGATGGCGATGGCGATGTGATGTGATGGTGATGGTGGACGCGGACGTGGGCGCGGACGCGGACTCGACGCGGACGTGGATGGACAGCTGATGGCTCGACCGTCTGTGTAGTAGCCACACTGCTGTGTATTCGTAAAATTCGTGTATATAAAGTGTTTAAAAAAATGGAAATTGAACAAAGTGCATCGATTAATAAAAAAGTGACGCAGAAATAGTGAAAAAAAACTTAGTTATATTAATTCAATTAATAATTGATTTATTTCAACGTTAATATTCAAGTTTTCACTTCTGCCGGCACTCCCGGAGTGCAACCCGTCTTTTTTTTTGTCGTGTTTTTTGCTATTGTATAATTTTGGGATCACAGATATTTTCAGTTTTGAGCAGTGGTGGCCCAGTGGTAACAGCTCCGACTTACCAGTTTTAGGCCGTGGGTTCGAACCCAGGCAGGCGCTTTATTACCACTGCTCTCAAAACGGCGAAGGAAAGCATCGTGGGAAAACCGGCGTGTACTAGAACAAAAAAATTCGAAGACATGTGATCGTATGGCAAAGCCTTCCTAATTAAAAAAGTAATAATTGTAGGGTAGGTATAATATGTTCGGCGCCAGACTCAGCTATTAACATATAAATACTTGTTTCAAAGACAGAATGGCAAAGTGCAAATTACCTATGTGTTAAAACTTTTGACATCGCAACTTAGATAGTTGAAAATTGTTCCCTTGTTCTAAAATTTTACTTGTGATTCCTTTCAAACTCGTATAAAATGAGAATGCACCTATTAAAAACATGAGCTCAGTCCTTCATAAATTCGCTAAAAATTCATATTAAATAACTTTTCAAAACCCGCTTGATTAAAAACTTTAAGCCAATACCTCCTTTCTAGGAATTTAAATTAAAAAGATTTTCTTAGTCGCGGTTATAATTTAAACCCAAAGTTTAATGTTGAACTCTAAAGAGAGCCAAATAAAATACGACGAGTATATTAAAATAAGAGAAACGCCTCACTTCTCCAAGTGAAATTTAAAAAAGCGGTACAAATAAATATTCCTTAGCGTTCCAGGAGAAATTGGAGCCCAAAGGCTATTAATAATAGGGTCTCTGTATTAGGGGTTGTCAACCGCAGGAAACCGACAAACGGTTTTCAGCACAAATGTGCCTTCGAGGATTACAAGGGTTATTTACTTAACGATCAATCTATTGCCCCTCCATTACGGTTGGTTAAGATTCTGGACATTCCAAGTTATTGGAAAATTGTTAGAATTAATTTTAGGGATTGTTTTATTACATACTAGCTGTGCTCCGCGGTTTACCCCGCATTAGTCTCGATCTTGTGGGATTATCGGGATAAAAAGTATTCTATGTAATGTAGGTTATGGTCTACCCATGTGCTTAAATTTATCCAAATCCGTTCTTCCGGTTTTGCGTGAAAGCGTAACAAACAAACATAAAAAAATTAATCTTTTCTCTTTTATTCATTATAATATTAGTTTGTCTTTAAGGCAAAAGCGCCAAGGTAGCCCGCGAAATTCAATTTGTTTAACGTCTTTTGCTGGTCAGTATTAAGTTGTACGTTGATTAAAATATGATTCGCGACAGTAACAAATATTTTAAAAATTAAAATAGTACAGTTTACTGTTTAACAAGGAAGACACTAACTTGTGAGGAAACTAAAATAAAAAAAAAACTAAATTTAGACAATTTTGTAAATATTTTTTTTGTAATTAACGAGGACATTATACGACATGACTCCACCTTTTTTCCTAATCTAGCCTTCTCTACTTACCGGTTCACACACTGCTGAGCAAAATTCTCTAACTAACTTTATACATATTTCGGTTACTTGAGTGTGCCATGGAATCCCGCAATAAACTGATAAAATTTCGGAATCTGCTTTATGGTACTCTGCCAAGGCTCCTAAATCACTTTGGCAAGATTACACGCACACGCAGATGTGTAAAGCCAATAGAACGATTACGAATATAGAACGATCATCTTTAAAACTCTTCGAAGAGCAATTTCTCTAATGTGTTTTTGATCGTCGGGATAAGAGCCCTTTTGGCTTCGCACAGGTCTTCCTTTTTTTTGTTCTTTTCACTATTTTGTTAGTTTTAATCTTTATTAGATATACATTCAGTGAAAAAAGTATCGGGAATGGATGATTTGTTTATGGTTCCAATTTTTTTTTTATGGCACGACTGTTTTCCATTTTGGCGCGGAGTTTGATTTGCATCTGTGATTTAGATTAAATATAGTGCTGTTTTAGTTAGATCATATTATATAGTATGTATTACGAATTTCATACCGTACGCAAAATACGCGCATTGACGTGGAGTTGCGGACACCAGCCCGTATTACCTATTACCTATTACCTACGAATTTCATAATGGACAAATGTTACAGAAGTCTTACGGTGAATCGACTTTATCAAAAACACGTGCTTATTCGTACAAAGCGTTCAAAAGCGGTCGAGATTATGCTGAAAGATTTGCCTTGCCCTGGTAGGCCATCAACGTCTTCAACTGAAGTTAACATCGCAAAAGTGAAGGAAATAGTGACTGAAAATCCTCATTCAAGTTTGAGAGAGATAGCCGCTGAACTTTCTGTGTCTCACGAGTCGATCTGTATCATTTTAAATAATTACTTGGGTATGAAACATGTTGCCGCTCGACTAGTCCCAAAAGACCTCCAAAAACTCAACCGCATAAGAGTCGCTGAAGACATGCTAGAATGAGTCAATTCTGACCCAACATTCATGAAACGCATTTTTATTGGTGACGAGACTTGGGTTTACAAGTTTGAAATGCAAACTAGTCAACAAGCTTCGGAGTGGCGCCTTCCAACTGAACCGAAATCGAAAACCCACGCCAAAGTCGATCAAAAGTCAAAGTCATGTTGACTGTTTTCTTTGACTATCGCGGTGTTGTGCACTCGGAATTCTTACCGGAAGGTCAAATGGTAAATAAAGTATATTATTTGAGCGTTATGCGGCGTTTAAGAGCGCAAATTTTAATAAAAATGCCAGATTTGTGGAAAGAAAATTGTTTGATTTTGCACCACGATAATGCGCCTTTGCACAAGGCCATCATTGTGAACGAATTTTTGACCAAAAACTCAACAAATACCATCGAGCAAGCACCTTATTCACCAGATATGGCTACAACCGACTTTTTTGTTTTCCTAAACTCAAATTACCACATCGTGGCACCCGTTTTCATTAGGTAAAAAACATTAAGGAGAATTCGCGGTGAGAACTAAACTCAATTCCGGAAAAAGCGCTTAAAAATTGATTTGATGATTGGATTAATCATTGGCGTAAGTGTGTCGTTTCTGAAGGAGCACACTTTTGAGTATGCTTTGGCATGCTCCTTCAAAAACGTGGCGATAAAATAAATGTGGATGATTCGCTAACACATTGCTCGCAGAACAGATGGCCGATGGGGCCGAAAGGTTCTGGAGTGGCGACCGCGTACCGGAAGGCGAAGCGTTGGAAGGCCTCCCACAAGGTGGACCGACGACCTTGTGAAGGCCGCAGCAACTCGTTGGATACAAGAAGCACAAAACCGGTCAAAGTGGAGGTGCTTGGGGGAGGCCTATGTCCAGCAGTGGACGTCTTTCGGCTGAAATGATGATGATGATGAGTAACTAACGTTGTGTGTATTATTGATCTTATCCCGGTACTTTTTTGACAGAGTAGTAAACTTCTTACAAACACATCTGTATTCAAAACAAATACACTTTGAGTTATAAATTACCTTAGTTTCCTAGTTTAATTATTAGTTTATAAAGTAATTTAAGGGGATCACCTGTGGAAGGCTGCATAGAAGAGCGATGATCCACGCAAGAGATAGCATTATCTTGCTTCTCTTTCTTGCTATAGGAAGCCTTAGTGGGTACAGGATGGCGAAGAATCTGGAAGAGAAAAAAAGACATGTTAAAATTAGTTAGTGCTGGTTCCCATGGCAATTTTTTAAACATTTTAAGATTTTCTAGAAAAAATAGTTGCCTCATCTTCGCAACTGACAGCTGTCAAATCACTTTTTGAATACTTGCAAATTGCTAAGTTTTTGACACTATTCATTAAAAACATCTCAGGCCTGTCATCACTTTGTTACGTTCAAAATTAGAATATTTCTTGTCACTTGCGAAGGACTGTTTCAGCCGGTCGATTCTGTAAAAATCTCACCGTGAAAACTTGCGTGAAGTGAGCTGTCAGTGTCATCCCACTGATGCTAGGGATTGACCAAGCAAACATTTACAATCATAATCGAGATTTTAATAATAGATTTTATGCTAATTCTATTGATCATTTTATATAATTTCAAAGCTAGTATTTTAGTGGTCAAAACATTAATATTATTATTATTTATTTATTTATATATACTTTATTGTACACCACAAAAATAATAATAATAATTACAATCATTAATACATCTTTTTAAGTTAGATTTCTATCGTTAAGAACAAATCTCATATGGAAAAGTGTTTATGGTAGAAATCTAACATAAGGAGATATATTAATGATTCTAATGACTATGATTCTGTAAATACATGTCTATTATAGTCGCAAATCACATTTTGATCAAGATACAACCTGACACTGATCTGCAAATTGCAAAAAACGTAAGAAAATTTAAATTTCGCGGTCTGCCATGTCACATTCACCTTAACCGGTCAAGCGGCGCGCGTCGCCCATGATTGGCGAGTGGCGACGAAACCGTAGCCAATGAGCGACGCGCGCGAAGTGATGTTGCCATGGTTACCGTGGAGTGAAATATGGAACATTCCGAATCGCACTGTAATCGATTACAACGTGCTTACACTTTGACCCCAATTATTCTGTATGGTATAAATTACCTATTATTCCCCGCATAATCTTACCATGCCGTACGGTTGTCAAGAGTGGTATTTTGACAGTTCAAACCGGTTTCGTTAAACAAACATGGCATTTTCGAAATTGTGCTTCCGGCTACAGTCGCCACCTTACCAAAGGATAAGAAATTCGTGGTGTAAAAAAACAAACAAATAAATACTATAATCTAACCGTGAATAAATAATCAAGTGAAATAGTTTTGACTCTCAGCTGCCATAGTGGTGATTTATCTAAATGGGAACGCAAATTATTTATGTGAGAGTTGTGGGCGATGATGGCCTAATTCGGAATGATCCATATTTCACGCAGCGCACTGCGCATGCGTGTCGTCGTAGTCGTTAGTAATTTAGTATCAAGTGAACTTTTTTTTTGCTTTCATGCCATTGACGACCATGTACAACTCGTTTATAGAGAGTAGTATATTCCTTGGTGTAGAATGTACATAAGCCTGTACGTATTCGAGTACAGTGACAATAATTAGTTCCTAATTATTTAATGCTGTTAGAGATTTTAATGTCTAAATCCAACTGTTTTTGTACATCGAAAAAGTCAATTTAGTCAGCCTACATTTCAGACAATATAATATAATATAAGAAATCGTGCTAAGCAAGTATTCAGTGATTGGTGTAATGTTCGTTTTCATAAGTACATAATACGTAAAAGCACATATAGGTTTTTTTTATATCATCTCTAGATAAACTACACGTACAATATACAAACCTTATACCATAAATATTTAGGCATATTATTAATCTAGTGACGATTGCTGTTAGGACACACAAATTGCATTATTCATGTATACGCATGTTTTGGGCTGTCTAATTTTAGTTTTGCTGTATACTGTTTACACACTGTGTCTACGTTTCTCAGCCAACTCTCCTGTCGCAGATCTGCTGAAAGAAATTACTAAGTAAATGATGAAAGCAGTTCCTCTATCTTTATGTAGTTTACTTTATTATGTATTTACTGTGTATATAAATAAATATATTACATTTTTTAATTAGTATCACATTAAAAAAAATTGCTAATACATTTTTTCTACTGAGTCGGCTGCTTCCTGATATGCAACTTCTTAATGCCGGGAACGGAGGGACATTGGATGTGTGTCGGCTGCACCCCCACTGCAAAAAGCTGGAAATAATGGTAATAATTTGTTACTAAGTATTTGATTTATTTAATTCCTACACATCAGCACATCTGCAGCTAATGTATTTACTTTCAATAAGAATAGCGGTATGATTTATTAAGAACAGCGTCTGATCAAATAAAATCAATTGAATGGGCCAATATTATTACTATATATTTAGAGCACAACGAGTTTCTACATTTCTTAATTCCATGCTCCGTGCCTGTCTGTGTCCCAATTTATTTGTTCCCTATTGTGTTTATCAAAAATAGTGTGTGAAATAATGAATACTTGCCTCAGACCGCCACGCATGACACAGCCGGGAGCGATGTGATCAAATCAAATAGAGGCAGTGTTCTTTTATTGTCTTCTGTCCCTTTAATGACTTAGCAACTGCAGGGTCGATAAGGCTCATCTGCTGAAAGGTAGAATATATCAGATTAATAAAATTCACTTGCTTTTGTGTGCCTATACTTTTGTGTTTTTATTTTAAGTTATCCTATGTTGTCCCACAGCTGGGCACGGTCTCCCCCATACTTTTCCAGTTTTCCTTATGTTGTGCCTTCTTCGGCCAATTGGTCAGGAACGTGTCAGTGACGACGCCCGCCTTGTCTTCAGGCAACCTTTGTCATATTGAGTTGTTTCTAATTAAAAACGTGTTACTAGGATACTACATAAACCTTTATTGACTGATAACTACCTATATCTTGTAAAAATATACCACTATAATTGTAAAATCATAAGGTTTTCTTGAAGTACTTACGTAAAATTTTGTTTGACCAAAAAAAAAGGTTTATCGATTGATTGTGATGTTATTTCGTGCAAATATTATCTACAAGGACGTATAATATGTTATAAACGAATATTCATCCACTTAACGTCGATTTTACACAAAAACTATTAAAATAAACAACGTAGCATCATAAAATCATAACAAAACAGCACGCACTGCAGCTGCCATTAAGAATCGTAAAGTCTATTTTTAACTTTTTTTTTCCAATATTGCCAACCCATATTTTTCGTTTTGAATCATTTAGTCGATTAGTTTATCTACCGGACCATAGACTCAAACTGTTGCACAGGATATTAGACCTCAATTTACAGTAATAATAGAGGTTGAAGCCGCGTGAATCGGGTGTCACCGATCGGTGACCGTGGGGCCTGACGGGTGCGCGCCGGTCGTCACCGATCGGTGACCGCGTAAATCTAGCGGTTTGTAATGTAATGATGCAAGCATTTTATTTTTCAACACTTGTTTAAAAAAAAACGCCATAAGACATTAAAATAATTACCCTCTTTCAGCCTATAAAGCTCAGAAAGCTGTTTAAATTTTCAATTATTTTAGTACCAAGCCCCATACATCTATTGAACGTCTCTTTTATCAAAAAATTTTTGACAACACTGTTGGTTCTTTGTTTGAATTTAGTACTTAGGTCAGTGGGTCGTCATACTTTGAATTTTAAGTATTCTGTGATTAAAGTTTGTCAGTGACTTTTCTATTTATCGATAGAAAAAAATGACTAACTAATATTCATCATCTGTGGTGAACATGTGCTGTCTACTGCTGTCTATGGGGCTTTCCGATACAAAATAAACTTTTTGTCTGCAGTTTCAAAATAAATAATTGTAAATAAACAAATGAAAGTTTTATCTTAGTACCTACTTTGAATTAGTTTTTCAGTGACAATGGCTAGCACGATATTATAATGGTGAATGTGATAGAAATATGACATAATGTCGGCATGTACCCATTGGTGAAAGTTTTTCTAATTTATAAATGAATTCCTCTATCTACTCCACAGTTCCTGTGTTACTGTTCATAATTAGGTATATGAATTAGATGATCAGTCAGGTGGTTAGCTATGCAAGGACGAGTGGTGGTCTGTCAGGTATGCCAAAATAGTACCGACTTGATGATAATAATATGTAACTAATGTAAAAGACGTAGGCATGTCACAGACGTGTGTCAATCAGTAACAAAGGTTGCCTGAAGACAAGGCGGGCGTCGTCACTGACACGTTCCTGACCAATTGGCCGAAGAAGGCACAACATAAGGAAAACTGGAAAAGTATGGGGGAGACCGTGCCCAGCTGTGGGACAACATAGGATAACTTAAAATAAAAACACAAAAGTATAGGTACACAAAAGCAAGTGAATTTTATTAATCTGATATATTCTACCTTTCAGCAGATGAGCCTTATCGACCCTGCAGTTGCTAAGTCATTAAAGGGACAGAAGACAATAAAAGAACACTGCCTCTATTTGATTTGATCACATCGCTCCCGGCTGTGTCATGCGTGGCGGTCTGAGGCAAGTATTCATTATTTAACACACTATTTTTGATAAACACAATAGGGAACAAATAAATTGGGACACAGACAGGCACGGAGCATGGAATTAAGAAATGTAGAAACTCGTTGTGCTCTAAATATATAGTAATAATATTGGCCCATTCAATTGATTTTATTTGATCAGACGCTGTTCTTAATAAATCATACCGCTATTCTTATTGAAAGTAAATACATTAGCTGCAGATGTGCTGATGTGTAGGAATTAAATAAATCAAATACTTAGTAACAAATTATTACCATTATTTCCAGCTTTTTGCAGTGGGGGTGCAGCCGACACACATCCAATGTCCCTCCGTTCCCGGCATTAAGAAGTTGCACCTCAGGAAGCAGCCGACTCAGTAGAAAAAATGTATTAGCAATTTTTTTTAATGTGATACAAATTAAAAAATGTAATATATTTATTTATGTACACACTAAATACATAATAAAGTAAACTACATAAAGATAGAGGAACTGCTTTCATCATTTACTTAGTAATTTCTTTCAGCAGATCTGCGACAGGAGAGTTGGCTGAGAAACGTAGACACAGTGTGTAAACAGTATACAGCAAAACTAAAATTAGACAGCCCAAAACATGCGTATACATGAATAATGCAATTTGTGTGTCCTAACAGCAATCGTCACTAGATTAATAATATGCCTAAATATTTATGGTATAAGGTTTGTATATTGTACGTGTAGTTTATCTAGAGATGATATAAAAAAAACCTATATGTGCTTTTACGTATTATGTACTTATGAAAACGAACATTACACCAATCACTGAATACTTGCTTAGCACGATTTCTTATATTATATTATATTGTCTGACATGTAGGCTGACTAAATTGACTTTTTCGATGTACAAAAACAGTTGGATTTAGACATTAAAATCTCTAACAGCATTAAATAATTAGGAACTAATTATTGTCACTGTACTCGAATACGTACAGGCTTATGTACATTCTACACCAAGGAATATACTACTCTCTATAAACGAGTTGTACATGGTCGTCAATGGCATGAAAGCAAAAAAAAAGTTCACTTGATACTAAATTACTAACGACTACGACGACACGCATGCGCAGTGCGCTGCGTGAAATATGGATCATTCCGAATTAGGCCATCATCGCCCACAACTCTCACATAAATAATTTGCGTTCCCATTTAGATAAATCACCACTATGGCAGCTGAGAGTCAAAACTATTTCACTTGATTATTTATTCACGGTTAGATTATAGTATTTATTTGTTTGTTTTTTTACACCACGAATTTCTTATCCTTTGGTAAGGTGGCGACTGTAGCCGGAAACACAATTTCGAAAATGCCATGTTAGTTTAACGAAACCGGTTTGAACTGTCAAAATACCACTCTTGACAACCGTACGGCATGGTAAGATTATGCGGGGAATAATAGGTAATTTATACCATACAGAATAATTGGGGTCAAAGTGTAAGCACGTTGTAATCGATTACAGTGCGATTCGGAATGTTCCATATTTCACTCCACGGTAACCATGGCAACATCACTTCGCGCGCGTCGCTCATTGGCTACGGTTTCGTCGCCACTCGCCAATCATGGGCGACGCGCGCCGCTTGACCGTGCATGAAAAATACGGATCTTAGTTATTTAGTATCTATCTACAATAATGTTATATTTGCACGCGTTACAGGTTAAATAAGTAGTCTGTAACTAGTTAATACAAAATCTGGTTAATTGTTGAAAACAAAATGCACACAACTGACTTTTTAAATGTACAAACACGGTTGGATTTAGACATAATATCTAAAAGCGTTGAAATAAATAGGAACTAATTTCTGAACTCGATTACGAACAGGCTTACGACCATGGTCGTCAATTATAGAAATAAATAAATAAAAACTGAATTTAATATTAATGACAGCGCCTAACGCGCAAGCACTTCACGCAATCCACATCAAAATAATCTACAATGTGATAATGACAGTGGCCAACGCGCAAGCGCGGCGTGAAGTGTTCACTTCACTCGATTCACGACATTAAATGTCAAAATCGAGTGAAGTGAACACTTCACGCAATCCACATCAAAATAATCTTCTATGTGATAATGACAGTGACTAACGCGCAAGCGTGGCGTGAAGTGTTCACTTCACCCGATTCTCGACATTTAATGTCGTGATTCGGGTGAATTGAACACTTGCGTGACGCGCTCGCGCCTCAGGCTGTATTGACTAGTCAGTCTAGGAAAAAAAGAAAAAAAAAACAACATTGAGTTTCTGGCTAAGTTTCTGTTTTGCTATTTTATTGTAAAACCCCACGAAATATTAATGTTTTGACCACTAAAATACTAGCTTTGAAAATATATAAAATGATCAATAGACTTAGCATAAAATCTATTATTAAAATCTCGATTATGATTGTAAATGTAGGCTTGGTCAATCCCTAGTATCAGGTGGGATGACACTGATAGCTCACTCCACGCTCACTTCGCCTAACTTTTCAC
The DNA here is from genome assembly GCA_945859645.1 of Amphipoea oculea. NCBI lineage: Eukaryota > Metazoa > Arthropoda > Insecta > Lepidoptera > Noctuidae > Amphipoea > Amphipoea oculea. The sequence goes on from OX243876.1 coordinate 14,740,907, forward strand.
GGTGAGACGGTTACAGAATCGCACGGCAGTAAAAGTTGTTACAACTATTCGCCGTGCTTTTATTGAATTTGTTGTCAAGCAACGAACCTCTTTTTTTTATCTAATTAGATTTTTTATACATTTCATATTTGGATTTGATTTAAAAATTATACGTATTATTTTCAATGTGGTGATTTCTTTTGTTTTTCGCTACAATACCTAGGTACCTACTTACTAAAGCCATAGGTTTCAACAGAATAGAACTAAACTACTATACAGGAAAATGGAATTGACCTTGCCCACGCCCCTATTCGATTTGATCCATACTTCCAGGGACATCCTGTATTATTTCGCTGAGAAAAAACTTTTGTGTTTTTTTAATAGAAAAGTTAAATAATTGAACGTGACCTTTCACCTGTAAAAATAAAGACTGTTCGGGCATACAGTTAGCTACTTACTTAAAATCTTATAAAACATTTCTTTGTCAAACAAAAATAATATATTGAATTTTCTTTTATACGTTAACAGATGATTTATTGATTTAATGTGGAAGGCCGGACAAAGATAGATGGTGTCACCATAGCTAGGTCCAGACGTGATACAATAAAGGAGAAGGGAAAGACTCCATAGTTTACTGGGCCCAGGTATTAACTCAATCAAACTAGCCTTATTTGTATGTGGATATAATAACAAGGCCTCACTGAAAATTTGGTGAAATTTGGCTATCCAGGAATCAAGTTATATGAAATATAGTAAAAGTGAGGTTACATTATAACATTGTAGTTTTTTGATGTTATTTGCGAAATATTTTTGAATGGCTTTGGTTGTATAATGGTTTTACGCATGGAGTGCAAGTAGAGAGCCTCCATGTGTGACGTGTTGAAGATCCTGACACGTTTGGCACGCCCTGGACAGTCGCTAGAGTCGAAGACATGTCTCTACATCCAATATCCTGCACATAGAAGCAGTATTTGTTATTTCCTCGTAATCACTTTCTACAAAATGTTTCCGCCATAACCTCGAACTCTACTTAATTAAAATAATTCCCTACGAATAGCTTTAAGGGGCCGGCGGAGCATGCGTAGTTCATACAAACGTAATACCAAAAAATAATTTGTAAATCAAACATATTCTTAACTAGCTGCGTCCCACGGTTTGACCCGCGTAAGTGTCGATCCCGTGGGAATATCGGAATAAAAAGTATCCTATGTGTTAATCCAGGGTGTCAGCTACCTCCATACAAAATTTTATCAAAATCGGTGTAGCCGTTTGAGCGTGAAGAAGTAACAAACATATAAACACACCCCCACACCCACACACACACACACACTCTCAAACTTTCGCCTTTATAATATTAGTGTGATGTGATGTGATGTATTGTGTATTTATTCCGATTGGATTACAGAATATCTAGGTTCCCAAATATATATTTTGAATGGACACTGATTTAAAGACGAGTTATGAGAAAAATAAGTTTTCTATTGAAATTCCTCGTATCTCGGGTTTATATCAATCAGAGTCCATTCAACGATAGGCTTGTAAATAGACCAGTGCAAGGAATTAAGTTCTTTATCCTGTAAATAGGATATCAAGCATACTATAAATTAGAAGATTATATCCAAGATAAGAACGCTTGGAAACATGCTGGTCCTGCTCCATAGGACAAAATCAAACTGGTTGCTAATTTAATTGTATTTTTTTTTATTCTTTTTAACATTCATTACTCACACCCTGACGTAATACTTGATTTTTTTTTTTTTATATAAAATCGTTTTGCTTGTACCATGTTTGTAAATATGTGAGCACCATGTATCTATCAGATAATTAATTTATATGTCATGGTTTCGTTTTTAATTCTTTTACCTATTGTGGTATAGTAATTTTATTTTAGGTGCATCGTCCTCACATGTTATTATATAATTAATGTACCCATGCAAAATAGTGTACCTAAAACATTTTAAAAGAGTAACGGTGGAGTTTCTTGCCCATTCTTCTCCATACGAAAACTACCTTTTGGAATGGGCGACTAGAATCAATTCTATTTTAAGATAATTTTTGACGTTCAAAAGTGCCTTTTATGTGCCTATTTGAAATAAATGCTTTTACTTTGACTTAGAATCCCTTTTTCGCATCATATAAAAAAAATGATTTATTTCGGTCCCGTCGGGCTCCCGGGTCAGGCAAATGGGTGTTATTGGGTTTTCCCATCTGGAATTTCTCATTCGCAGCCCAGAGTCTAGATCCGTGCCCAGCTGATGGCAATAAGCTCGACCACTATTACATGGGGCTTGAACATAACAGGCAAAATGTGGGTATTCTATAGGTACAGGCGTGATGGTGTTAAGTTATTGTTATCGTTTCCTATGAAGTTTCGCTAATTTATATAACTTTACTTTGTTTATCGGAATCCACGAACTTGCTCAGAAACCAATCGCGCAGCTACTAAGCCAATAGACACCTTGTAAAATTACGATAGTTTGTTTATTTTATACGAGTAGTTTTGGAGGTAACCCACTCAGCCAATTCAAGCGTTACAAAATAAACCTTGAAAGCTTTGACATGTAGTTGTATAAGTACAGTTACCAGATAGTTATACAAGACCGTAGCGGGTGCGAGGTCTACTAGATAGTTATACAAAGACCGTAGCGGGTGTGAGCTCTGCTAGATAGTTATACAAGACCGTAGCGGGTGTGAGCTCTGCTAGATAGTTATACAAGACCGTAGCGGGTGTGAGCTCTGCTAGATAGTTATACAAGACCGTAACGGGTGTGAGCTCTGTACTGTAGTACTTTGTACTGTGATTACTAAATTACTACATCGATACCGGAAATATGAAATAACGTAAGGGACATTTTGTCGAAAATGAGTTATATATATCATTGGATTCGGAATTTCTTGCTCTATCGGTTGGTATATTTAAAATCTCAATATCTCAAAAAAAATGTCCCTTACATTACATATTTTCCGTAGGTCTAGACCATTTTTTTATAAAAACTGGCTGTATAGGACGTTCTAAATTAATATTTTTATAAAAACTAATGTAAGTCTCTTTACTCACAGTATTTGGTATTTACATTAAAAAAAAATCGAGAACATTTTACTACAGGTCTTATACATTAGTGTTCCCTGAGTAGGTGCAAATACCATGTCCCTTACGTTAAATTGTGGCTCGAATTATCATAATCATATTGACCCATACGTTAATTTGTCAGCATCGAAAATAATTGACCTGTCCTTTACATCTAAAACTCATATAAACGAATATTATTATACGTCTCTGTCACACGCAAAACGGTGCAACATGTCTGAGCTAGATAGCAATACAGATTTTGTGTTTGATTTTACCTGCGCGGTCGTGACCCTTTCTTAGTATTTCGTAACACTGTTTGTGACATTACACATCTTCATTTATGTAACACATCATCGTTTTCATCGATCTAACTACAAGTACCTACCTAGTGAAAGTTTTATCTGGATTCTAAACATGAGTGATGAAAAGTTATCTTCATTTCTCTAGCCCACTATTATAGGAATCACATAAACAGGTAATTATTTCCTACTACTTTTGGTAAATTATTGTTTAGTCATAAACGGAGTTCAGTAATTAAAAAATTGGTGTATTTAGATGGAATAAAACCTTAAATCCTTGCTGAAGAACTATAGATCCATCTCACTTCTGAGCGACGTATACAAGCGTTCTCGAGGGTCGTCACAAACCGTCTCGCCAGAATACTTGACGAGTTCCAGCCGCCAGAACAAGCCGGTTTTCGAAAAGGCTTCAGCACCGTAAACCACATCCATACTGTTTTGCAAATTGAACAGAAGACCGAGGAGTACAATCAGACGCTGTGTATGGCATTTGTGGACTACGAGAAAGCCTTCGACTTCATCGAAATATGGGCAGTTCTGGCCTCTCTGCAACGATGTCGAATTGACTGGCGCTATCCAGGTCCAGGTCCAGATCCAGGATGAGAAAATCAGCCCCATCCAACTGCTCAGAGTGGTGAGACAGGGGGATATCCTAAATTGTTTACAAATGCGTTGGAGGACGTCTTCAAGACGCTGGATTGAACTGGACTATCAACGTGAACGGCGAGTACATTTCAGATCTTCGATTTGCCGATGACATCGTCATAATGGCAGATACACTGGAACAGCTAAACCAAATGCTGCACAGCCTAAATGTAGCTCCTCGGCGGGTTGGCCTCGGCATGAATTTGGACAAGACGAAAGTCATGTACAATTCGCACGTCTTGCCGAGTCCAATCTACATCGAAGGGTCGCTTCTCGAAGTTGTGAAGGATTATGTCTACCTAGGGCAAATAATCTAGCTCGGTAGACACAACTTTGAGAAAGAAGCCGACAGAAGAAGCCGTCAAGTCTTCTCGTCGCCTATCCCGCAGTCTTTGAAGACTAAGATCTTCAACAAGTGCGTTCTGCCCGTCATGATATATGGTGCCGAAACGTGGACACTGAAGGTCGGGCTGGTCCACAAATTCAAGGTCGCTCAGCGTGCTATGGACCGAGCTATGCTCGGAGTCTCTTTGAAAGATAAAATCAGGATTGAAATTTTCCGGAAAAGAACCGGAGTTATCGACATAGCTTGCAGAGTAAACAGTTGCCACCCCACCAGCCCCACACACACAGTGGGTTGGGGCCAGCCCACTGCCACTTCAGTTGAAGTGGCAGTGGGCTGGCCATGTTTATCAAAGGACCGATGGCCGGTGGAGCAGACGAGTCCTGACTGGAGACCGCGTATCGGCAAGCGTAGTGTGGGACGCCCCCAGCTAGATGGACGAACGACCCCAAAAAGGTTGCTGGAACGAACTGGATGCCGAATTCGGAGGACAGGGTGTTGAGACGCAGCCTGGGAGAGGTCTATGTTCAGCAGTGGACTGCAATAGGCTGAGTTGATTGATTGAGATAGAATGATTCGAATCCTAATAAAAACATACCTTCCATTAGGTAAAATATTGGTAAGTATGATATGTAATTGTGTGTAGTAAGTACGTCATGTAAAAATTACAACTTATTAAACAGTTAACGCAGGATGAATAGAAAGCATGCATGTTATCATTCAAAGGGAGATTAAAAAATTGATGGTTTGGGGACCTTTCCAGTGGCCATCATTTATGGAATCAGCCAGAAAAAGTCCTCTTGCTTATCGAGCAATTATGTTGTACTTAGCATAATGTATGCGAATTATTTGCGTTTAAAAAAATGGATTACTAAGTACAAATAAAAGTTTTAATGTATTTTATTCGTTTATTTTTTATCCTTTTATGTCAGAAAGTAGGTTTAAGCTATGTTGACAGGCGCAGTATGTCATGAATGTATTAAATTCTATTTTTTGGATTTATTAATAACAGCATAAGCAATAAAGAGTACACCGTTAAGAGACCTTTACTTTGAAAAACACTAAATGTTTATTTCCTATAATGTCCCTTACATCAAAAAACATTATTTGTTTATTTCCTATAATGTCCCTTACATCAATGCTGTTCATTTACATTTCAAATTTTGTTAACGTATGTCACATGTATTCATTATTATTTAACGTAAGGGACATGCTATCTTTAAAACTATAGGTTTTAATCAATATTTGCTATTTTAGCTTAAAAGAATGAAGAAATCTAAGAAACTTTGTCCTAGACACTTTTTACATAAAACAAATAGTTAAAAAGTTATAGTCAGTTTTTGTAAAAAAATATCTTATTTTTGCTCTCCTGTAAACCTTAGTTTTGTCCCTTACGTTATTTCATATTTCCGGTATCGACATGTTATAGTATGTTTATCTCATAAAGCGACGCGCGCTTTACTTGTGTTTACCAAGTGTACATCATCATCATCATCATCATTTCAGCCGAAAGACGTCCACTGCTGGACATAGGCCTCCCCCAAGCACCTCCACTTCGACCGGTTTTGTGCTTCTCGCATCCAACGAGTTCCTGCGGCCTTCACAAGGTCGTCGGTCCACCTTGTGGGAGGCCTTCCAACGCTACGCCTTCCGGTACGTGGTCGCCACTCCAGAACCTTTCGGCCCCATCGGCCATCTGTTCTGCGAGCAATGTGCCCTGCCCACTGCCACTTAAGTTTGGCAATTCTTCGGGCTATGTCGGTTACCTTGGTTCTCCTGCGGATCTCTTCATTTCTGATTCGATCCCGCAGGGAAACTCCAAGCATAGCCCTCTCCATTGCCCTTTGGGTGACTTTCAGCCTTCTAATAAGGCCCATTGTGAGCGACCACGTTTCAGTGCCATATGTCATCACTGGCAACACGCACTGGTCAAAGACTTTCGTCTTGAGACACTGCGGTATGTGGGACGAGAAGATATTGCGAAGCTTCCCGAACGCTGCCCAGCCGAGTCGGATTCGACGATTGACCTCTTTCTCGAAGTTGGACCTACCTAACTGGACAGTTTGTCCTAGGTAAATATACTCGTCCACGACTTCGAGTGTAGCGTCTCCAATCTTCATGAGAGTGGGTGTTACATGGGCATTTGACATGACCTTCGTTTTGTCCATGTTCATTTTCAGACCCACTCTTTCAGAGGCTCTACTGAGGTCATCGAGCATTGTACTGAGGTCCTCCATAGTCTCAGCCATGACTACTATATCGTCGGCAAACCGAAGGTGAGTTATGTACTCGCCATTGATATTAATGCCAGCTCCTTTCCAGTCCAGAACCTTGAAGACATCCTCCAGAGCAGCGGTGAACAGTTTCGGAGAGATAACGTCTCCCTGTCTCACACCTCGCTGCAGAAGGATAGGTTTCGAGGTCTGGTCCTGGAGTCGGACTGACATAGTGGCGTTTTCGTACAGACACTTCAGCACCTCGATGTACCGATAGTCGATCTGGCACCGTTGAAGAGACTGCAGTACAGCCCATGTCTCGATCGAATCAAAGGCTTTCTCGTAGTCCACAAACGCTAAGCAGAGAGGCAGGTTATACTCTTCGGTCTTCTGTATAACCTGTCGCAGCGTATGTATGTGGTCTACGGTGCTAAAGCCTTTACGGAATCCGGCTTGTTCGGGAGGCTGGAAGTCTGGATGACTCTCGAAAACAGCTTGTAGACATGGCTCAGAAGTGAGATGGGCCTATAATTCTTAAGAAGGGCATTGTCACCCTTCTTAAAGAAAAGTATCACCACACCCTGTTCCATGCCTGTGGTGTTTTACCCTCGAGTATGACGGAATCAAACAGCCTCTGAAGGGCCTTAAGAACGGGTTTTCCGCCGGCCTTCAGGAGCTCGGCCGTAATTCCGTCATCACCCGCTTTAAGCTGCTTCAGAGCCATCCTAATCTCGTACAGGCTGACGTCCGGGATGTCTTCGGTATAGTGTCGGGTCAATCTAGCTCTTGGGTCGTTTGCCAGACTCGTAACGGGGTTGCTTGTTGACGTGTATAACTGTCCATAGAACCTCTCGATCTCTCTCAACAGCTCAGGTTTGGCGGAAACGATCCTGCCATCATCAGTCTTCAGTTTCATAAGCTGGCTCCGCCCAATAGACAGATCTCTAGCAAAAACCTTGGAGCCTCTATTTTTCTCTATCGCTTCCTCAATACGGTCTGTATTGAAGCGTCGAAGGTCGCTTTTCAAGGACTTAGAGATCTGTCTGTTGAGCCGCCGGTACTTTAGAACATCATCTGAAGATTGCAGGATCATCTCGCGCCTCTCCTTCATGAGCCGCAAAGTAGGATCAGAGAGCTTCTTTTTCGTATTCGTACGACGGGTCTTGAAGATCTTAGACCCGACCGTATGGACAGCTTCCACGAACCCATCGTTATATTCGTCCACGGAGTTCCCCAGGCACTCGAAACGATTCTGAAGTTCGAGCTGAAAGCTCTTGGGGTTTTGAACCTGGATCGGCGCTGGGCGGAGCGTAGACCTCATTAGTCGAGACCTTTCTAGCTTTATATTTAAGTTCAATGTGCCTCTTACCATGCGGTGATCACTTCCGGTTTTCACCGCGTTGATCACAGAGACATCATTGAATATTTGCTTCTTCGTCGACATAATGAAGTCAATCTCATTTTTAGTTGCACCATCCGGGCTCTGCCAGGTCCACTTTCTGTGCTCACGTTTTCTGAAGAAGGAATTCATCATAAAGAGGCCTTCCTTCTCCATAAAACTAGCCAGTAGGTGGCCCCGGTGATTCCGTCGTCCAACTCCAAATTGCCCCATTCGCAGCTCACCATCGCTTCGTTTACCCAGTTTCGCGTTAAAGTCCCCCATGACAACGGTGAAGTGAGTTTTAGAGCCATGCATGGCTCTGGAAACATCCTCATACATGGTCTCCACCTCATCGTCGGGGTGTGACGAGGTCGGGGCGTAAACCTGTACGACCTTCAGCGAATACCTTGCGGATATTCTGAGTATAAGGTACGCCACCCTGGTCGACCAAGTGTACAATCACGCTGGAAATAGGTACGTAAGCGCAGGGCCCTAAATCACTATGAACACTTAATAATGATTCCTTTTTTTATTCCTGAATAGGCCCGCTCTTGACTTTTTTTTATCTAGCTATTTGGGCCCACAGTTTGTCCGGCATGCGGCAGACATGTCCTGCCCAGTCCCATTTAAGTTGAGCAGCCTTTTGAGCCAAGTCAACTATCTTTGTTTTGGAGCGCAGTATTGTGCTCTTGACTTACCTATTTATGTATTTATTATATTTATTTATTATTATTTATTCCTTACTTCGAAACCACGTCAATCCCTTAGTTAATCACAACATCTGCTATTAACGTATTCTCTATGACAATAATTGAAACCGCGAGAAATGAACACGAAATTGGCGTGGTTTGAACTGTCAAAATACATGATGTACGTACGGTTGACATTTCGATTCCTTGCGGTTACATGGCTTTGCACAAGACATAATATTGACGTTGTTTACACGTAGTAATATTACGCGGGGAATAATAATTACCATATAGAAATGGAGCCCAGGAGCTCTTGGTAATGTAGAGGCTGCCTAAGAAGCCTCACCTCTTTTTGGGACAGGCCGGTCATAATTGACGGCATCTGCTGTTCGAACGTTCAAACGTGTGTCAAAAAAAGTTAATTTATAAAAATAGTTATCTATAGTAATATTATAGTTTGTTTTTTTGTTTGGTTGAACGAATGAACGCGTTAATCTCAGGAGCTACTGGTTCGAATTAAAAAATTATTTTTGTGTTGGATAATCCATTTTATCGAGGAAGGCTTCGGCTATATAACATCACGCTACGATCTAAAATAATGCATTATTTGCGGAAGCGTTCTTATAAACATGATATTAATCCTTATCCAAATAAAAACGTTATTTTTCACAAGTATTTAATTTTTAAGAAAATTGGTACCCGTGACATCATTTGATTTCAATGAATATCTTATTATCGTCCTACCTTTTTCCCAACTACCTTGGGGTCGGCCTCCAGTCTAACCGGATGCAGCTGAGCACAAGAATTTTACATGGAGTGACTACCTATCTGACTTCCACAACCCAGTAACTGGGTACGAAACCCCTTTAGTAAGACTGGTTGTCAGACTTTCGGGCTTCTGACGACCCGTAACGACTGTCAAAGATCCACGAATGACAGCCGGGACCAACGGCTTAACGTGTTTTCCGAGACAGGGAGGGGTCTTGGTATGTAAAGATGGTCACCCATCCACTGACTAACCGCGGCAAGCGTAGCTTAACCTGATCGATTGACCCGTGCGGCTGTTATTACTTAGCCACAAGCTCCCTCAGTGAATATCTTATCATAGTTTTAAAATAACTCCGCAAGGCTGCCGGTCATGAGGGTCACTCTTAAAGTAAAGGAATATATTTTAGCAGGTATTTACTCAAAATAACGCGGGTGGAGCCGCGGGGCACAGCTAAGTAACTGTATGTGCACTACCAATATGGTGTTTGACAATATTTTAAGCTTTGAGTACTGGAAAACAGCACGTATCTAATAGAGTAAATAATACTTCCATTTCCTACAAATGCGAGTGCATACAAATTGATTAAATACGTTATTAAATTATTCTTTGTAGAAGGTCTCATTTTATTTGATAACCTGTATTTTGTTCAGAGAAAGTTGAAAATAAATGTATCAAGTAACATCAAGCACGTTCTGGATGTTATTTCTTACATAGGTACTGCAATAAAATTGCAAAATTTCCGAACGAAAAAAAAAATCGGAATTGGTTTTTCTAAGTCCTCGCGCCATAGTACCCCTAAAGGCTACACTCCGACCGACAACTTTTAATATTTTGTAATTTTTTTTTAGTTTGTATAAATATATTATTTTGCACGTCACGTAGTGATAAACATGTTTGCACTTAACTTGCTTTATCATCTTGCATGCACTTTCTATGTATGTACACACACATTTATGCAAATAAAAAAATCATCTTATCTGACATTCATTTATTTTCAACTACTTTAACTCTATAACTTGAAAAAGTCATACAGTTTAGTTAAAAATTACAGTTGAAGGGATCAGGGGAAGAACCACTTTTGTCATCTAATGAACAAACTGAGATATTACTGATTAAAAGATAAGATTTTAATAAAATAGTGTCATTTATACCCAAGGCACTTTAACTGTAATAGGAATAATGGTATAGGGGGTGGGGGTCCGGACATTGTATGTTTTTTCCCTGTATCAATATTTTAAAAGCATGAAAGCTCGGAGACTATGGATGTTATTGCCCTGTTGTTTTTGACAGAACATAGCGACAGGCATAGCCATTCAGACTGCATTGCCAGTTGAAAAAAATTTAAATTGTGACAAAAGTTGTTCTTCCCCTGATCCCTTTAGTTGTATACAGTACTAGCTTCTTCTCGCAACTTCATCCGCGTGAAATTTATTGTTCCCCTGACCCACCCCGTCGCATCGCATCGCCTGTCCGCGCTATTAAGTCGTTTTCTCTTAACGTTCTTTCTGATTTTTTTTTTCTTTCTGCTCGGCTCTTAAGGGTCGTAGAGGGATGTTAAATAGCCTAGCCTAGCTTGGGCCTTTTTTGGCGTGGCCGACATGCACACTTTCCTGCTAATTACTTACATCGGACTTTACGCTTTTTATTTGATCTTTATTTTTTGTTTTGTTTATCTGATGTATCTGGTGTATTGTGTGTCTTTTAGTCTGTGCTAAATGAATGTATTTTCTTTCTTTCTTTCCTATAACCATCCTTAAACATTGGGCTATCAAATTCTTTATTATTAGTACAGATACATCTGTACAAAGGTGTGATCAAATTGAAGAGTGTGATGCAGACCATCAAACTGATATACTTTCTCTATGGGACCAACATCGAAATCGCGAAAAAAATATCGACTGTCCCATACAAAACTATACCTTTAGTTATGTATTCAAGTTTTGTGAAGTTTTGGTACTCGACCCAAATGTATGGAACGGCTGGTAATTTTTTCTCGATTACGTTGTTGGTCCCGTGGAGAAAATTGTTCAGTTTGATGTCATTCAGGTCGAGAGAAAGTGATGACAATGCTGCTACCCTTTTTTTTTATGGATGGGAAATCATCAAATGAACCCTCCCGCTCTGGGTGGAGCGGAAGGGAGTGTCAGACTCTTACTGACTAAAACCCTTCCGTGTTCCTTCCTTAGCCCTTTATGTTCCGGGGTAGCGGTAACCCTTTCGGACAATCCCGCACCGTGCTGCTACACTAAAGTAATGTATGGTAGTGTTGTACCACCACATCATCATCTGCTTTTTCTCAACTATGTTGGGGTCGGCTTCCAGTCTAACCGGATGCAGCTGAGTAGGTACCAATATTATTTTTACATGGAGCTCCTACCAAGGGGTTAGTATTTGAGGAGGTCAGATAGGCAGTCCTATCTGACCATATGCACAAATATAATAAATACACTTGGTAAGACTGGTTGCCAGACTTTCGGGCTTCTGACGACCCGTAACTACTGTGTGTACCCCCTAACAATCTTAATAACTAATATTTATTGTAGAAGGCTGAGCAGAAATATATTTTGGAAAGCAATGTCTTTATAAATATTTATTTAACATATTTACATCGTATACGCTGAATATAGCATTGTCTTTTACCAAATTAGCAATATACATTATTCTAGTCCTCCGTATCTACGTATTTCGACAACATTATCGACCCTAAGATATCATTCAAAAGCAAGTTCAATGTGTCTAACGAGTCACACGCATGTGACTCATTAGACAGATTGAACTTGCTTTTAAACCAATTCCCAACTATGGTAACGACAGACACATTACGAGTACAGTCACCAAAGGAGATATGTAACCAAGGTCGTCGGATATAGTTGAAGTTTAGTAAGAAACTGATTGATGTTTTCGAATTCGAGTTGAGCTGCATGATTTTTGACAAATGCGTGCACTGACTGGACAGGTCCGCTCAATCTGTGTGGTTCTTTCCTCAAAAGACCATTTCAGACACCAATCTACATGGCCTTCACATGATCTGACCAAGATTTTGTCTGGACTTTAAAAGAGACTGTGACCTCTGAGTTTGTTTCGACCTTTCTTCTCAGAGTAGTTAGATAGGAAACGCCGACCTCATCTAGCTTAAAAAAATATGATTGACGTGTAAAAGTGTTTGTACAGACCTACTTACAGAAAATAAATCATTTATCATTTAATGAAATTTAATTTGATAAATTAACTGTTTGTTCTCTATTAATTAAATTAAATTTTATTCGAAAAAATCCATCGGTTTCTTATTAAGCTTCAACTATATCCGACGACCCTGGTTACTTATATCCTGTGGTGACTGTACATAATCTTCTTGTCATTAATAATTTATCTTGAGATTCAATAGTCCCCCATCATCCATCATCCTCATACACTGCTACAGATCTCTTTTGGCGCTCGAGTGACGGGGTGTGAAGGGGCGCTGTTGATTAACATTAGTCAATTGTTTTGTGAAATGTATTGAAAAAACAAGATGGCGGTGTTAGTTCTGATTTTGGCCACGCACAAAAAGAACCTTGTAATGCTATACAGGTTGAAATTGAAAACATGCGACAAATCGAAATGGGAGATTGTACTCATCATCACATCACACTAATATTATAAAGACAAAAGTTTGTGAGTGTGTGTGTTTATATGTTTGTTACTTCTTCACGCTCAAACGGCTGAGCCAATTTTGATACAATTTTGTATGGAGGTAGCTGACACCCAGGATTAATATACAGGCTACTTTTTATCCCGATATTCCCACGGGATCGACACTTATGCGGGTGAAACCGCGGGGCGCAGCTAGTTATTTTGACAGCATAACATCATGCATGCATGTATGTGCATGTAGGGAACAGCAGATGATTTTTTCAAGATTTCATGTTTGGCCCCATAGTAAAAGTTGTTCATAATGATGAGTACAATGACCCCTTAAGAGGATAACGGTGATTAAAATTACACCCTGTATATCTGTATATACAGGGTGTAATTTTACTCTGTAGTCAAATTAAATTAGCTAGCAAGACTCCAGAGGCGTGATGGATATATCGACATCTAAACATTATAAAACAATGTAATAAAATTGAAAAGAAAATAATTTAATGATTTTTTGTGGAGTCGTCAACCGCAGTTAGTGTATTCTCTTGAAATGTTTCAAAAAAGGTTTTTTTTTTTTTTACATCACAGACGTGATTGGTATCGATATCTATCGTGATAAAACATATTTTCTCCACTCATACATCAAGTAACAACAATAACAGCGCGGCAGAGGTCGAAGATCCCTGATAAAAAAAAAAAACATAAAATCTTTTTAATTTATCGTGTAAAAATCTGATTTATAAACTGATATTTCAAGTGAATACACTAACTGCGGTCAATGACCCCACAAAAATCATCAAATTAATTTATTTTTTGTCTTATCAGCCCCCTTATTCACAAACACTCGATATGTTTCCGTATCGTATCGAACATTAATCATTGTCATCGTAGGAGTCTTCTCGACGCTGTTCACAAGTCCAAAACCCGAAAATTTGGTCAGTTTAAATGAAATAGACGGCCGCTATTCTTCCAACAGCTATTTGCTGTTGAGGGGAAGTCAAATCAGGTTATCGAAATGTCAGGTTTTCGATACGATAGCCTGTCGTACGGTTGTGAATCAGGGCTCAGGTTTAGTTAACGATACCTACCCATCACGCCTCTGGAGTTTTGCTAGGTAATTTAATGTGACCCTTTATAATACTTAGTATTAAAGCATTTCTTACCTGTCGAGAGATATGCAGACCAGGACGTTAGATGACAAGTAAAGACCAAAAGCCCTTAGGACTAGAAAGAATTTGCAAGCTAAGTTGCCTGCCAGCCACGCGTTTGTTGTTCGCCAACCGATCTGTAAAGAAAAAAAAACAACATTTTTAATTAAAAAAAAACAAACAAACTTGAACAAATCAGAGTGATAGTGGTTACAGTTTTTAAAGATCGAAAGTAATTGCAATAATGAATAAACGTCTTTTTAACGTTAAAATACTTTTATTGGAGACTAGCCCTGCGACCCGCGGTAAGTCCCCATAACTTTCAATTCCGTGGGAATATTGGAATAAAAAGTATGTCCTTTGTCCTCATCCAAGTCATGTCTTCCCATGTGTCAAATTTCACCCAAATCCCTTCTGCCATTTTACCGTGAAAGCGTAATACGAAAAATCAAATATTTTCTAATTATAATATTAGTTTAGATAAAAAATACCGACACAAATACACACAAGTATCTAGATATAACGGTACATAGTTAGATATACCTATAAGTAGTAAAAAACATCTTAATTACTCAGTTACTTCTCATGATACAATAAAATTATTTGCTATTTAATATGGTAATAACATGGGAGTCTTTATTTTCATAATCTGTTAACTATTTACACTAGATGGTAGGTTCTAAATTAAAATACTAACTAACTATAAATATAAATAAATATTATTAAAATATTCAGTTAATAATATGCTAACAATCTTAAAATAATAATATGTACAAGTATATAAAAAGAGAGGGAAAATAATCAAAGGGCATCAAAAAATTCGTCCGCATCACTGTCAACGGGAAACGTGCCCAAAAGGCTAGCAGCATTGCCACGTTGTATGGCAATGCTGATTCTTTGGCCAAAAAATAGGCCAGCCCTCTGGTCACGTGATGAGTCGACCAACCGCTTGGCGATGTCTCGGAATACTAAGTGGGCACTCGGGCCCCATGGCCCTAGTGTTTCAACCCCAAACGGCTCAAATATGTAACTTCCAAAGAGATTGGAGTATTTGCGCCGTTTGAGGTTTTCCGCACCTGCAGCAGCCGCCCCAGCACAATAAATACAAAAACAAAAGTATATTTAGGCGTCGGCTTCAAAGGAACTGCTAAAGGAAATATCAAGTCTCAGTAGTTCCTTTAGATTTTGCAAAGGAACTACTGATCCAAAAATTCTCCGTAGTTCCTTCAAAGGAACTACGCGAAGGAACTAGTGAGCATAAACGGAAGTACTCGTCCGCATCGCTGTCATCCGGAAACGTGCCCAGAAGACTGGCAGCATTGCCAGGTTGAAGGGCAATGCTAATTCTATAGTACAATAGATTGATAAGAATATTTCCTTGACAAAAACCTTTTGTGAAAAAAAGAGTGCACGAATAAAAAAAAATATTACAAAACCAGAACCTCAAGATAATAATATAGGCAGCGGGTGATAACTAACGAAATAAAAGCAGTAGGAATTATGACCCAAGGGAGTTCTGGTAACATTTTAATAAATCTTAGGTAACAAAAATGGTGAAAAGATTTTAGTGGAATCATGTCCTTACTCCTCCCTCGTCCTTTCGGCTGTTCTTACGTAAACACTAAAAACCACAGTCTAGACGCCGACGACGAAGACGACGTGGGTGTGTAAGCCTCTTTAAAATAGGTACTTAGTTTTCTAATACTTAGCCCCCTTATTCATAATCCTATTTTATCTCTATTTTAGCTAAAATAGGTTTATAGAACGTTTGTCTTTATCTGTCACGTTGTCATTTCTGTGTGTAAGAAAGAGACAAACCCCATTTTAACTAAAATAGGTTTGATAAGTTTTATGAATAAGGGGGTAGATCTTTATTTATGTAATAGAAAACTAAGTATTTTAAAGACAGGCTTACACAAGATACAAAGACAGAAATATCTATCCCGCGCACACTTGCACACTCTCGAATTGTGAAATAAAAAAGCTTGTAGTTTCCGGAAAATGAGACGGAAGACGACTTCTTCCTCGGAATAAGAACGTAGGAAGTGGTGAAAACGTTTTAGCGGAATAACATCCAAAAATATTTTTATAGTCATTAGCGTATTAAGTAGGTACACGTACAAGAACATACTTACCTACGTGAAAATTATAGGTAACTTCGTGATGTTTTTCAATAGAGTTTATTTTATTATTTTATTTTTATGTCCAGTTACTCATGTTATTTTTATTTTATAACTAAGTCAGCTAACTTCATAAAATAATCTAATTTACGTTTGGCAATTTCGGTCTTTAAATCTATAATTTGAAGAGCTCTTTCCCAAAATGATTTTTTGCAAGTAGGTTTGCACAAACACTTTTACACGTCAATCATATTAAAGAAAAACTAGATGAAGTCGGTATTGCCTGCTTAGAACTTAAGGAGCTCAACGATTCGACGAATAATACCAAAGAAAGAACATTTGAGTAGGCCGCTTAAAGTACTCATACTGTCAGACCATCATTGAAACCAATTGTGAGAAAACAAACAGATGACCCACATAGTCCTCACATTCACAATAATTTTGGTACGTAACCCCAAAAACGTAAAAAAATCGAATTTCTTGGCATACATTAGTACGTGGGGGACGTGCTAAAAAGGCGATCCCTTCTTTTCGCATAATGTTCTTTGTACTAATATACTTCGGCATAACGATTTTGGCACAATTTGTTTTGGCATAATAATACTTCGGCATAATTTTTTTAGGCATACATTTTATGTTGGCATAATCATCATAAAGACTAGGTAATTTGTTTTGGCATAAATTTGTTTCGCATAATACTAAACGACGTCAGGGGCACCCCGAGGTTCGGTTTGGTTAGGTTCCTTTAAACCCTGCAGACAGAAATAGGTGCCCCGCGTAGCGGGGCTCCGTCGACCTGACGTCGTTAGAAATAAAACGCTCATGCTAAATTTTATGCATTAGAATGTTATGCTTAATCATTATTATGACTAGAGAAATTATGCTTAAAAAAATTATGCGTAAGCTGTTATGCGTAATTATATTATGCGAAAATATAATTATGCCAAACAAAATTATGCTAAGTTATATTAGGTCTTAAAATTTTATGCAAATGGATAGGGAACCGCTAAAAAGCCCACGAAAATTTTTAAATGATGATTGCATTTCAGTATTTCTTCAACCGTTCTTTTGTGTAATATTAAATTAATATATGACTAATGGCTGACGATACAAAATACCATTACACAATATAGATGTCTCGGTACTTCTAATAACCTATTCAGTTCAACCACGTTGGACTGTCCGACATATTCCGTCAATAGATTCGGAACAAAAGGCTCATTTTGTGCACATATTCAGTATCGAACAGTGAGTCGACTGATTCGGGTTGTAGGATTATAGTAACTATGTTTTTAGGGTTCCGTAGTCAACTAGGAACCCTTATAGTTTCGCCATGTCTGTCTGTCCGTCCGTCCGTCTGTCTGTCCGTCCTCGCTTAATCTCTGTGACCGTTAGCACTAGAAAGCTGAAATTTGGTACCAATATGTATATCAATCACGCCGACAAAGTGGTAAAATAAAAATTGGTTAAAAATGTTTTATTAGGGTAGCCTCCCTATATGTAAAGTGGGAAGTGATTTTTTTTTAATAACAACCCTAACGTGTGATATATTGTTGGAAAGGTATTTAAAAATGAATATGGGTTTACTAAAATCATTTTTTGATAATGTCAATAATTTCGGAAATAATCGCTCCAAAAGTAAAAAACAATGTGTCCCCCCCCCCCTCTAACTTTTGAACCATAAGTTTAGAAAATATGAAAAAAATCTGAAAAGTAGAACTTTATAAGGACTTTCTAGGAAAATTATTTTGAACTTGATAGACACAACAGTTTTTGTACAAAAAAGACAAAAGTTGTACAAAATCATTTCTGGACTAAGTTTGTAGTATAATCGTATATGCAAGCATTTTTTTTTAACTTCGTTTACATATTTTATTATCCTGAACGTATCTTTTTTCAAACAAAAAAAGAATGATTAAAATTGGTTCTCGCAATCCAAAATTACCACCGAAAACTTCTGGCACGTCTATGTACTAATTAGTAACCCAATTCCCCGAGAGATAGCGCTGTAGGTACTTATTACATTGGGTCGGGTATTATCGAATTGTACGTGGGAACACTTATTGTGACGGACGGGAAACTACGGAACCCTACACTGAGCGTGGCCCGACACGCTCTTGGCCGGTTTTTTTCGACTAAGTCGCGCTACGTCCGCTATGCGTAGCGTCCGTTTATGGCCCTATTGTATTTGGAAGATTCATTTTTTTGAGATCGATCGCACTACGGCCGTTGACCTTCATATTTTACGATTAGTCATTAGTAGTAAACTTCCTATCAATGTTTGACAGGAAATTTTATAACACCAACAACATACATAAAATGGAATTAAAGAAAAAAGTATTTATTGCGACTCGTACAGTATGATCACAAAGTAAACTAAACACATTCAAAAATAAAAAACCAAATTATATAAAATAAAATAAAAAATAAAGTAACAAAAAGAAAAATGAAACAAAGTCCTATACGAGTCCTATACGTAAATACGTATTATTGCAGCTTACTCAAAAGCCACCAAAGCAAAGTTGATCAGTAAGTACATATAGGACCACCGAACGAGCTTAACTCTACCAAATAAAAAAAAACCGGCCAAGAGCGTGTCGGAACACACACAATGAAGGGTTCCGTAGTTGGAATGAATTTATCCCAAGAAAAAAATCACGTCTGTTGTATGGGAGCCCCCCTTAAATATTTATTTTATTTGAATTTAATTATTTATTTTTAAAGTGAATACAACTCAATATTCTGTGAATATTTCAAGCCTCTACCTGTTGCCGTTATTAATATCAAGCAAATAACGGCAAAAAAATAACGTTTGTTATTAAATATTTATTTTATTTTTAGTATTTTTTGTTATAGCGGCAACAGAAATACATCATGTGTGAAAATTTCAACTGTCTAGCTATCACGGTTCGTGAGATACAGCCTGGTGACAGACAGGCAGACATAAAGACGGACAGTGGAGTCTTAGTCATAGGCTCCCGTTTTTACAATTGGGGTACGGAACCCTAAGAAAGAATTAGGTACAGCCCGGTAATAACGGAGAAATCAATGAGCATATACAGGGTAAGAGAGACATTGACGTTACCATGGATTTAGCACTTATTTATGTTATTTATTTATATTTCTTTTGGGCACGTTTCCTATTGACAGCGATGTTGACAATTTTTTTATGCCCTTTGATTATTTCTCCTCCTTTTCATATACTTCTACATATTATTATTATTATTTTAAGACTGTTAGCTTTTTAAATTATGTAAATACTAGCTGCGCCCCGCGGTTTCACCCGCATAAGTCTCGATCCCGTGGGAATATCGGGATAAAAAGTATCCTATGTCCTTTCCCAGAACTCAAACTATCTCTATACCAAATTTCATCTAAATCAATTCAGCGGTTTAGGCGTGAAAAGATAACATACAGACGGACAGAGTTACTTTCGAATTTATAATATTTGTATGGAAGTATGGATAATGTAGTTTACTATCTATTACTTACAGAAACAAAGCCTAAGTTTTAATGTTTTTTTTTTAATTCAGTACATGATTCTGAACCAAAAATCAACTTTTCTATACATTTTGACAGCGTAGGTACTTACTGCAGTTTTCTATGAAACAGCTGTTTTTATAGGTGTTCATGTGCTGAATTGCACGACGATAACTCTGCCACCCTGTATAAAAAAATACATACAGACGAGCATAGAACGTTTTACAGACACATCGTTCTACTACAATCTGTCAAATTTCTTTAATAGATTTTCGACTTTATCGCTAAAACATAAGGTTAAAAGTTGATTGGGAATTTTTTACAGTTTCGGGTAGCTTGATGTGCTGGCATCTGTACATAAGAAACCTCTTTTGCTTGTACCTACCCTGGCATCAACAACAGACAACCCTTGCCTGTTCCATAATGCGTCCATTAGAAAATCTCCGAGTGGGTCAGGCGCTGACATTTCATTAAGGACTTAATAATTATGCGCAGGAAAGCCCTTTGTCCGACCCATATCCGAAACGTAAGTAAAGGACCGGGTTTCACCCTGACGTGAGTCGGGATATTTTTTGCCAAGAAAATGTTTAGGCATACCTAGGTAGACATGTTTTACATAATCAACCCACAATTTTCCCACTGCTGGAACACAGATGCTGGTTTCCTCACGATGTTTTCCATCACCGTTTGAGGAGCAGTGGTACTGGAGTGCACACGTAGTGGTAAGTTATACAAGCGTGATGTTTTGATATCATCATCATCATTAAAAAAGACGTCTACTGCTGGACTTAGGCCACCCCTAAGCACCTCCACTTCGACCGGTTTTGTGCTTCTCGTCATCTTATCCTACGGGTGCCTGCGGCCTTCACAAGGTCGTCGGTCCACCTTGTGGGAGGCCTTCTACCGCTACGTCTTCCGGTACGCGGTCGCCTCTCCAGAACCTTTCGGCCCCATCGGCCAACGTTTTGCTATGCGATTACTAAATTAATCATTATATGTTACCGACCATTACCTATATCATTATGACTAATGCATCTCTTACAATCTTCGTAACCCAATAAAGCGTCGTCATCACACTTCCATTTTGTATAATGAAACCGAAATAATAAGATTTACGTCAGACAGGCTTAAGGATTTATGCTGGTCTAATCCCCTGAACCCCCCCCCCCCTCCCCCCGGATCACCTGCTAGTTACATGCGTGACGTGACGATGCGACCCGATCCTGGTAGAACTTATTCCATTATGTTTGAGTTCTGTATGTACAGTCAACAAAAGAGATAAGTATAGCCGGATCGTCGGATATAGTTGAAGTTTAAGTAGTATGAAACCGATGCGATGGATGTTGTCGACTGAAATTTAATTTGATAAATGCTGTTTGTTTTCTATTAATAAAATAAAATTTTATTCGAGAACATCTATCGGTTTCTTACTAAACTTCAACTATATCCGACGATCCTGTATACTTATCTCTTTTGTTGACTGTACATAGAATTCAGTTATCGTATATGTGAAGTGCAGATATTGACTCTACGGATAATTTAATGGCTGTAAACAGAACTAAGATTGCACTGCAGCCTGAATTGCGTAACATACTCTTAACAGAAGAAAGAAGAGCAGTGGTGGCTCAGTGGTAAAGGCCCTGACTTACTGACTTACTGACTTACGAGTAGGTCGTAGGTTCGAACCCAGGCAGGCACTTTGTGTAAATAATTTTATCACCACTGCTTTCAAAACGTTGAAGGAAAACTTCGTGAGGAAACCGGCACGTCCTAGAACCAAAATTTCGAAGACATGTGAAAGCCACAAGCTCGCGCTGGGTCCGCGTGCTGGATTACAGCCCACTCCCTCTCACCGAGAGGAGGCCTGTGTCCCAGCAGTGGGAACATTATAGGCTAATTATAATGACTCTTAGCGACACTGGCTCTCATTTTGACAATTGAACAATATTCATTGCACCAAGGGGGCTACTCTTTAAGTCCGTCAACGAAGATATGGGCCCGTCCGAATAGTTCAGGCCCAAAACTAATCTTATGTCCGTAGGTGATACGAACTATAATATGGAATATTAGAATGAAGACCTAGTGTTATTGTTTAAAAACACTGAAAAAAAAAGTAGTTGCCACAATCAAGATTTTGTTTAGATTGACTAAGTAACTTGTTTGCATCTGAGCCTATCAAGCGCAATGATCACAGCTACTACTTTTATTTGATTGAGATTTGAAACGGGATCTTGATTGGAATTATCACAAAACCTATTTGCAGCAATCAATTTGATCAAGTTGCTTGATTGACACAACTAACTTACTTTGTTGTTTTGACTCTTCTACAATGATGTCAAGTTAAGGGTAATCAAGAAACTTGTTTGAGCGTTCAATCATTTGAACTAGTATTGCTGCAATCATGTCGTGATGATCAACTTAACTAAGCTTTTGATTAATCTAAACAAGATATCGTCAATCAAGTTAAAAGTCACTTGATTGGAGTGCATTTTTTTCAGTATACTGTGATCACGCAAACCTCAGAGCACGGAGACGGCTCCCTGCGACTGAGCCCTAGTCGCGAAAATGACCACTTAGCAAAACGTCAACCGGAAGCAAAATGTCCATTTTTCAGAATGTCTCTCTGGCGAAATGACCACTTCGCAAAATGTCCCTTTCGTACGGCCCCGGTTTACGAGTTGTAGCGCAAGTTGGGCCATTAACACTGCGCCACTAGTGCTTTTAAGATGACGTACCGTTTATTTTTTAGTAGGGAAATGTCTGGGGAGAACGGTAGGTTATGTCAGACTAAACTCCCACTGACATCGCCAAGCGGTTGATCGACTCTTCACATGACCAGAGGGCTGGCCTATTTTTTTGCCAAAGAATCAGCATTGCCATACAACGTGGCAATGCTGCCAGCTTTTTGGGCACGTTTCCTGTTGACAACGATGCGGAAGAATTTTTTGATGCCCTTTGATTATTTCCCCTCCCTTTTTATATACTTGTACATATTATTATTTAAAGACTGTGCTTTTTAAATTATGTAAATATTTGAATCTTTAATAAAATAAATCAATGATCCTTCTACTACCACAAGTCTGGGGCCAGGGAGATAGATTCGCCGCTCCTCCGACTGACGCCGCACCTCTGACTGGATGATGACATACCTACTTAATTAAGCATAATCAGCCTATAATGTTCCCACTGCTGGGCCACAGGCCTCCTCTCTTCGAGAGGGCCTCCCTCCCTACAAAACGAGTGCTTACCACAAAAATTTACCAAATAGGTACCTAATATTGGTAAATCGGTTGTTAATATCGGAACCCTTGTTACTATTGAATAGCATAGCAAATAGGGCTTCATTTGTATTGACAAATGAAATTCTATTTGCCTAAATACGAAAGTGGTTTTGGTTTTGCAAGCGTAGTCCGGAATTAATTCATTTCGCAGAATAGTCAGATAGGAAACGCCGACCTCATCTAGCTTAAAAAAATATGATTGATGTGTAAAAGTGTTTGTACAAACCTACTTATAGAAAATAAATAATTTATCATTATCAATTGTGGCTCAGTTTACGCCATAACGGCTAACATAGCTGGTGTGGTAATTACGTGGATAGGATTACAGCGAACTACGTGAATTCTACCGTATACGGTGGCAGGGATATATCAACGCGGAAACTGTAACTATGAATGCAATACAGGGTTCTCCCTAGCGTAGACATTTTTCGTCGGTGACGACGTCAAAAAAATCTACTGTTTGGACTTGTACGGTCGAACAAGCTATTTGGTATACAGGCAAAAATATTTATCTTTCAACTACACAGCCAATATTTAGTTTTATTTTGTGCGTTATAACTTTTTCAGCTAATGGCATCCTTAATTAAATAGAGTGGTATAAAAGAGTTGACTAACTCAGCACACCGTTGTTTAAAAGTAGTTGCAAGATAGCTGCCTGTATACCAAATAGCTTGCTCGACCATAGACAAAACTGCGATGCGACGTCGCATCGTAAAAGTCTGCGAGCTGTTTCTAGTTCTAACCTATATAACCTTTCAGCGTTGCGAATTCGCATCGCGCCGATTTGCAGTTTTATGTACCATCCCTATCATAGAAAACTTACTCGGTCAAAGTGTATGGAACAGCTTTTTTTTTTATTATATCCGATGAACAATTTCAAAGAAGGGGGTTTCGGAATCATGTACTAAATCGATGGTAACAGATTGTTTAAGCTAAATGCTAAATAAGGCTTTATATGTTCGCCAACTCATTAACACGTTTTTATTTAACCGGTCAAGAGGCGCGCGTCGCCCATTGGCGACGAAACAAAAGAAAATCAATTGTGTCTCACTAGCATAGCTTGACAGATTACCTAAGCTTCATTTGTAACTAACTAACAATAATTGGGATAGAACCCCAATAATTGTGCTGCTGAATATTGAAACCGCAGCAATCACAAGCCAGATATTAACATACCATGAAATACAATATTGATTAATTCGTAATCGACCGCATGTTTGTTATGCAACGATGTATGCAAAAGGCTGAATTTCATTATAGTCCAGTCAAGTTAGCTTCAAAAATAGGGGTAAGGTTACATTAATTCGCATAAAGCTGAAAATTTACACACAACTTTTTCATCTTTTTGTATCGCTATACCTCCGAAATGGTGATTCTTAGGAAAAAAGGTGTAAAAACAATTTTTGTAGATAATTGCATGATGAAATATGTGAGACAAAATTTTGTCTCACATATTTTTATGATAAAACTTACCGTTTATGTGCAAAATGCGAAAAACCGACCTTTGCAACATTTGACCTTGAATTTTGTTTTTGCACACGTCGGATCGATGGGGACTTTTGACAATTTATTTGTAATGGTATTTCTAACATTTATACCAATTTTCAGCTTTATACGAAGTAATGTAACCTTGAATGTCTATTTTGACCGGGCTATTAAGCTTCTTATAGGGATCTTATTAGAGATTACAATGTGGCATCACTTATGAGTACTTAGTCTGTGGTTTCTACATTGTATGTTCTCTCTCTTACAACGGCGGTTGCGTTTTTTTGCAGTATGTTTTGTTGCATTTACTAAATAAAAGGTTTTTCCAAATTAACACTTTCTTTCTCTGGAGTCCCATATACTCTAACAGTTCAACAACTAGGCTAATTTGTTTCAACATATTGTGTTACATTTGGTGAAATGTAACACATGTTGAAACAAATTAGCAATTAAATGGTAAAAGTTGTTCATAATGATGAGTACAATGACCTCTTATAAGAGGTTGTTGGTGTTTTTCCAATAACCCTGTATATTTTGAAGTATCGTCTTGCCTAAAGTCCATTCGCAGCTATTTTACCTCTGACATCGGCAAACTAACATTAACCTTATTGTAAAAGTTATAAAGATCACTGTGATATTGGCAGATTTGTCAGTGGCAGCAACCCAACAACAACCTTATTGTAATTCCTGGTTTTCACAGGCCCAGTTTCTGACCACCCAGTAGTCAGCAACTGTATATACTCAATACTTTATTGCATCCTATAATGTGTACATATATAACAGTTGGTATGTTAAAACATCGAACCAATTATGGACCCTGTCGGGCACAGCAAAGTTAATTTTTAATAGGAGAGAGGATGAAGGCGCTTTTTGTTAAGAAAACAAGAATTATTTAATTTAAATAGTATCATTTGCTTTTATGTTATTTATATTTTATATAAGTATTTATATATTTGGCTTTAAGTTATATTTTTATATTATATATTGCACGATTTATATTAAGAACACTGTAAATTATAATAAACTAAAATAATATTTACAACTTTATTTAGTCTTGTAGAATATTATTATTATTAATTGCGCATTGTTTAGCATATTCATTTTTAAATGAATTTATAATGAAAGTGAAATTGAAAATGAAATGTTAATTATATAATGTAAAAAATTGTTTTTATTGTTGTTGAAATTTATCGCTTAAATATTCGTCAATAGTGTAGTAACTTTTGATCATCAGAAATTGTTTTAATTTATTGATAAAGATATTATTTATATTTTTGATGCATTCCGATATATTCAGCTGTATATACAGTACTGTCACTTTCCCCAGGTGTTCTCACTACTGGGTCTGCATAGGAGACAGCAGTAGGTACACAGCTACTGTGTTACTACTCGTATTTCTGGCCTGGTGTTTCTGACCCACAAGTTGCGTTCGTATGGAGCGAGTGACGACCCAGTAGCAGCTGTTCTTGTGGAATCAGGGGAAGGTCAGTGCCAGTAGAAACAAAAAAAATTTAAGTACCTGACCGATAGCAACTGACCGGTCAGTACTGGCTAAACTTTGTTTTCACGGACCCAGTAGCTGCCAGAGAGTAACTGTCTTTCACTGTCCGCCAGCTACTGAGCCTGTGAAAACTAGGCTTAGGGATCACTGATTTGACAGTAATACAAAATCAGAGGTAAAATAACTGAACGTACTATATCTACATATCAATCACATTCGTGACTTTCGCGAGACGCTATCGCCTTGTCAACATCTACACTGTACATGTACTGAACAAATACCTACATTTCAAGGCCCCCTAAATGAAAGTTCGTCTATTTATAATAGTCTTAGTTTGAAGAGAAGACTTCATCGCGTTTATTTATGATTATCACGTTTCGAGGTAACTTCAGCTGAGCTCATTGCATGTAGGAATATGCCGCAAGATCTATTTGTCTATGCGACATTTAGATAGTTTTATCCAAGTTAAGTTGAAGCTTTGAAAGGGTAGCCTTGATATTCTGAAAGCCAATATTCAAAGTGAATGCATTAAGCTACATCTTAGCTTTATTTTTGAACATCGTAATAAATACATGTTTTTATTGCAGCACTAAAATACACCTCCAAATTTGCTTTTTATTATAACAACAGTGTTACTGCTGAGCCTCTCTTAAGTATCATAAAATAAAAATAAAGTCTGTTCTTACAACCTTTTCAGAAAAACCTACTTACTTATTTAATATATTCGATACAATATGCTAAGAACGAGAATACAAGAATGTGAAATCTATACTATAGGCCCATCGCTTAACTGAGACGTTGCCTAAGGTAGCTGCGCGATGTGGGAGGGGTGAGTTGTCAGAAGTTGACAAATCACTGAGCTCTCTCATCACGTCACCACCCCTCTCCCGCACCGCTCTGCTACCTCAGAATGCGCGGCCTATAATACTGATCATAAAGGTGAAGAGTTGTTTGTTTTTTTGTTTGTTTAAACGCGCAAACTTCTGGAACTACCAGTCGGTTTTTATTATTATTTTTGCAATTGATAGCTTAATTCTTGAGGAAGGGTTATAGGCTATTTAACATCACGCCAGGTCCGGAGCCGAGCAAAATTTAAAAAAGTAAGACAGAATAATAAGCGAAAACGAAAAAAGCGCATGCAGGTGATGTGATACGACGGAGTGGGTGAAAGGGCGATGGGCAAAATACTATAGGCCCCGTCCCCAATTTTGTTTTGATCCAGCAAAAGTCATTTTTTTGTGTCATATTTAACTTTAATTTGTCTAACAATAATATGGGTTTTGTGTTCTATTTTTAGTCACAATAAAAGAGATATAACATAAAAATTGCGGACGTATATAATATGGAACATAAAACTACAAACATCAAGCCTACAATATATTTCACGAAAGAGTAGGTGAAAATATGTGAAACATCTACAATTTATGTTACACTTTGCGATGTAATCTATTCTATTCATTTTACCCACATTATACCACACTAGTATTCCTTGTAGGGAAGGGTACGCAGAGGTACACCTCTATAATAGGTAGCTTTATAGGTAGGTACTGAACTGTATTTTTCATCATAATGAAAGAAACCTAACACATTGATGCCGATTCCCTTGTCCACAAACTAAACTAAATTTATGTTCAGTGCATCTTTTCTTTCTATTTCATTAAGAAAAGGACAGAAGATAAACTTTAGTTTAGTCCTGTCAAATTAATCAGCGCTTTATTTTACCTGACTAAAATCGCTGTAGAGTGGACATAATGAATCTAAAATCTATTTTAAAAAAATGGAAACACAGAATTGCCGGTTCTGAACATCACGTAGACACTATAACATAAATTCGTATGTGCTTAGAATTGGAACTACATTATCCCAATGCAATAAACATTAACATTTCTATTGAAACCTTAAAACCCCAAAATTACAGATAGTCAAAGTCAAAATCGACTTCGTGACAATAGAACAAAGTGGTCACAGAAACCATGAGCTTTATTTTGAAACTAGCTGCACCCGCGGTTTCACCCGGGTAAATGTCGATCCCGTGGAAATATCGGGATAAAAAGTAGCCCATATGGTAATCCAGGGTGTCAGCTATCTCCATACAAAACTTTATCAAAATTGGTCCAGCCGTTTGAGCGTGAAGAACTAACAAACATATAAACACAAACACACTCACAAACGTTCGCCTTTATAATATTAGTGTGATTAGTGTGATGAAAAAGACCCAAGTTTAGGCCAGTACTACTAAACTAAAAAGATCAACCCGTATTGGACCCGCGTGTGATTGCGCGGATTATAGCTCTATTCCTCTCACAGAGATTACGCCTGTATCCCAGCAGTAGGGCTTTATAGGTTGATTATACTATCTCCGAAGCAACTATCTGCATAACGCCTCATACTTAGTTACAGGAGAAAATCGTTGACTATCACTGAGGGCGAAATTCACCAATGAAACTGAACACGATCAACTTAGCTAAACCACGTTTTAGAGCTGTCAGTGGCATCCTTGTTGTGGAATATTGACACTGACAGCTCTAGAACGCTGTGTATTTGTTTTGCTCGTGACAAACATTTATCTATGCATACATCTATCAAATCGGGTTGAATATTTGTGCGAGTTAAACGGGGTTTAAAATAAACCACATTGGCAACTATGACATATCTAATGCAAACATATAAATAAAATACAAAAAAAAAATTTTAAAGGATTTCTGAAGTAATCACACTTCACACTAATATCTATACATATAATAAAATCGTAGGAAAGTCAAAACTGTACATTGAATATTTTTTTTAAAAAATACTTGGGGCGTGATCTACAATCGATACCGAAGCCAAAAATATCGTTTTTAGAATTTTTGTCTGTTTGTCTGTATGTATGTCCGGGATAAACTCAAAAACTACTGCATGGATTTACTTCAAATTTTGCATGAATATTACTAAGAGGTCGGGTCAACATATAGGCTACATATTATCACGCTATCACCTACGGGGGAGGAGCTGTGAATCTTTATTTTTCTTACGCATTCTGTGACAGCGTGTAATCTAACGACGCATATTTAAATGTTGTTTTTCAGTAAGCCATGCTATTATCTAGCTTTACACTATGAAAACTACGCCATTTAAGTAATTTGGGCCGAGAAACATAGTTTAATGAATGTTAGTAGTATAAAGAAAATTTTGAAGCAGCGCCCGCCATCTATGAGATTTCATTAAAATCAAATCAAGTTACATGTTGACACTTTTTGGAAATTAATTTAAGTTTGATCATGTTGGCGAGGTTAGTAGTTAGTTATTCTTAAAATTCATAGATGGCAATGTTCATTTTCTTCATAAAAGTTGTGTCGTATAGTTCGTTTTGACAAATTCGAGTTCCAACAAAACCCTCAAAATCTTGAGCAGAGTTGAGGAAGACAATTAAAAAAAAACGCGGTGTTAAGTATTACAAAAAAGTTATGTTCCTACTGGAGACGAAGTCGAAGTAACTGATGAACGCATGCTGATCATGCATGCTGCGCATGCAGTTCACTTCAAGATGTGGTCATTTCTATCGGCGGCAATCCACTGATCGAATATGGGTTACCAGCTCCCCAATCATCACCCCATCAAGATCGTGGAAATCGGGAGTATAACGCTGAGACAAATTACGATCCGGGCGAAATGACCACCATACGAAATGACCATGTCGCTTTGTTCTCTTCAGTGTAAAAACAAATTTATGACACCGTCCTTGAAAGCGTTGGGCATAACCAGGGTAAAAAGTTTTTCTTGGATGCTCCTGGTGGAACAGGAAAAACATTTGTTACCACTGACATACTTGCAGAGGTCAGGAGGCGAGGCAAAATTGCTATTGCTGTAGCGTCGTCGGGAATCGCTGCCACACTGCTTCCGGGTGGCAAGACAGCACATGCCATGTTTAAAATTCCCATCGATTTAGAGAGCGCCGAAACGCCTGTTTCGTAACAGCGATAAGGGACACGTGCTCAAAGATTGCTTTCTGATCGTATGGGATGAGTGTACGATGGCCAATAGGAAGGCAGTTGAGGCCGTGGACAGAACCCTGCAGAACATCCGCAGGAACGAACATTTGATGGGTGGTGTCACAGTTCTGTTCAGTGTCGATTTCCGGCAAACGCTTCCCGTGGTGACACGGGGATCGAGGGCTGACGAGGTGAATGCTTTGTTGTGGTCACGAGTTCGTACGCCGCGCTTGACCATTAATATGAGAGCTCGGCTCGGCGGCAATGCACGTGCTCAAGAATTCTCCGATGTCCTTCTAAGTCTTGGCGAAGGCACTCTACCAAAAGAGGTGGTGCTTCCAGACTCTCTCGGTAGAGTGGTATCCAGCTTAGAAGAACTCATTCGCTGTGTGTACGGGGATATTAGTCGTATACCGCACCAGCAGAATTCTTGGGTGTGCGAGCGGGTCATTTTGACGCCCAAAAATGATCAGGCTGCAGCAAGTAACGAATGCATTCTCTCGGAAATTGAGGGGAATGAAGTGGTCTACACCTCGATAAACACTGTTGTCGAGCAAGATGACGCCACACATTATCCCGTGGAATTTCTGAACTCCCTGTCAGCAAGTGGACTTCCAGCGCATACCATCAAGCTGAAGGTCGGTGTCCCGATTATGCTTCTTCGGAACCTATCTCCTCCGAAAATGTGTAACGGGACCCGCCTTGAAGTCATCTCGCTCCACAGACACCATTAAGGCGAAAATTCTTACGGGTTGTGGCGTCGGCGAGGCAGTATTTATACCACGCATTCCCCTCATACCTCATAACTTCCCGTTCCAGTTCAAGCGCGTACAGTTCCCCGTGAGTGTTTGCTTCGCGATAACCATCAATAAGTCGCAGGGGCAGACACTGAGGGCAGCGGGTGTCGACCTGAGGACGAGTTGCTTCTCACACGGGCAACTGTACGTCGCTTGCTCCCGCGTCACCAGTCCTGACTCTCTTTACATTTTGGCACCTGGCAGCCTAACTACCAACGTAGTTTATAGGGAAGTGTTGTAAGGTATGATACCTTTGTACGTATTTTTACTCTTTTGTGTACTGGAATGTATTCCTGAATTATTTTCTCTATTTCCTTCAGTCACATCTTATGACTGAACTCGGCAGGATTCCCATATAGTTAACTCTCTTCACTTGCTTCGCTTGCAAAAAAAACTTATATTTTAATGCTATTTTAAAAGTTGTTTACTTATAATGCTATAGCGACACTAATCTTAGATATTTTTGGTACTGTCTTCACGCAGACGACGTCGCGGGCAGCAGCTAGTTATCTATAAAAGCGAAAGTTTGTGAGACTGTGTGTGTTTATGTGTTTGTTATTCTTCACGCTCAAACAGCCGGACAAATTTTGATAAAATTTTGTATGGAGGTAGCCGACACCCTACTTTTTATCTCGATATTCCCACGGGATCGAAACTTATGCGGGTGAAACCGCAGGGCGTAGCTAGTGACGAAATAAAAGTGCAAAGCGCAGCGGAATTGCAATGCTAATCTCTTAATGTAAGTTAAATCGGGCACAAGTCATTTAAAACACGTTTAAAAAAAATTCTGGCTCGCCTGACCTGTCACACAAATAGGCCGATGCATTTTTTTTTAAATGTCATACACGGACGCAGTTTCAGGATTGAAAAATATTTCAGTATTCGTTACTGTTTGTATTTTTATTTACACAACCAGCGGCCCGGTTTATCGCCTTTCGCAATTTTTTTGGAAAAACGAGATTTTTTTTGTAAATACCCATCGTTTGCCAGGATTTGTTTGCTGTCGATTTATAACGATTGGCTGGTGTAGTGGCGATTGGTTTTCGGATAACTTTTATTGGATTTTATTTTAGGTTTAGCAATGGACATAAATTAACTAAAACTCTTATCTGAATTTATTATAATGATGATTCCAGCACGCATGAAATGTTTGCACTGTGTCTTGCGCTTACGTGAAAAGTTCCATTGTATTTGAATCTAAAAGTTCCGTTCGTTTGAATTGGTTCTGTGGTAACCAAGGGTTCCCTCTGGAAGAATAGAATTTTCTAACAACAAAATATTCCGAACACAGAGACACACATATTAAAAAATCTGGGATATTTCTGTCCGTCTCCTCTATATCATTTTGACGTCCAACTAAAAGTAATTAAATTTCAATCAATATCCCTTGATCTCAAGCTTGCCCCGATATCTAATAAACGTCAGTGAAGAGGCTATTTCGATTATACCATTAAACCGTCGTCGGGTCCTAGACCGACGTTTAACAACAATTACTCAGCCTTCACAGCGAAGGAAGTTGAGTAATTACTTTCTCCATCATGAAAGGTAAATCACAAAAACAGTCGCACGCACACATAGACACTTGTCGGACACAAAATACTGTTATATATTATAACTAATGGATTAAATTAGTAGCTGGAGCACAATTACTCATTCAAAAAGGAACGAAATTGAACAAGAAGATAAATAAAACTATTTTAGACCATATACAGAGATAATAGTGCCTCAGTAAAACAGTCCTGAATATCCCTACGAAACACCTGGGGAGAGGAAGACCCCGCTACATGGTGGTCCAGTATCGAGAGGGAGATGAAAGCGTAGAGCCTAACTGCTATGACAATCCAGGACAAATCTTCCTGGCGCCGCTGTACAAGAAAATCCGACCCCAGACAGAACCAGGATTAAGGAATGGGGGAAGAAGAGTTTAGACATACAAAGCGGCCAGCAAGATTCAAATAATTTATATGTTCAAGTAGGTTGTACTCGTACTCAACACGCTCGACTTACGAAAACATTAAGACCTATTTAGAACCCTGTCAAATTATACGATACTACCAGCGCCTCACGGTTTCACCCGCCAATCGTCAATAGTCTCAATCCGTTTGGAATATCGGAATAAAAAATATCCAGGTCATGGTCTACCCATTAGCCAAATTTCATACAAGTCCGTTCAGCCGTTTTAGCATGTAGTTACAAATAACGAACGAACGTACAATAAAAATCTGTTCTCTTTATACTCGTAGGTATATACGATACAGATGGTGACGTCAAAAATGTGACGCGTCAATGTTTAATGTGACTTTTTTGACAGAGTAGTATTTTTAATGCTAGCAAATGTCAATGTATACAGTGTATTAATCAACAGTCCTATTTATAAGCATGACGAGTCAGTATCGTTTGATTACTCTCACGTAAATTACTTCTCACACGCGGACGAACCCGCAGTTCGTAAGCTAAGTGATTAAAACGAACAGTTTGAGAAATTAATTGCATTAAGCAAATTGACACTACATACGTCACGTAAGAGCAGTGGTAACGACCGCAACTTACAAGTTGTAGATCGTAGGCCCACTCCCATTGCACAAAGAGGAGGCCTGTGTCCCAGCTGTGGGAACATTACAGAAACTGTCAAAGAGAGAGAATAGTCGGCAAGACACTCCACAGTTACTCTTTTAAAA
The DNA here is from genome assembly GCA_945859645.1 of Amphipoea oculea. Lineage (NCBI taxonomy): Eukaryota > Metazoa > Arthropoda > Insecta > Lepidoptera > Noctuidae > Amphipoea > Amphipoea oculea. The sequence continues at coordinate 14,774,380 of OX243876.1, forward strand.
ATAATTGGATTTGACAATGTTTTCATAATACAGTACCTATTAAAAGGTCTGGAAGGATAGTGTAGGCCTGTCAACAAGTACCAAGTACTTAATAAAATAAAAAAATTTCTACAAATAGAAAGAAAGAAAATACGTTTATTTGCGGTGAACATGACGCAAAAAAGAAAATAAACACAAAAAAAAAAAAGAAGATAAGGGAAACATGCGTCACATCCACGCAAAACGGCTATCGCTCAGCATAATGCTGCGACCCTATGCAAGCCAGAGCCCCAGCGCTGGTTTTCAGCGACAGCCGGCGCTGACGTAATGACGTCGACAATCTACAAGGCCTACCTACACCGTTCACAAAAAATAAAAGAATCTATCAAAAAAATAAATAAAATATTAAAGTCAAATATTGCCATTACAACCTCTAATAAAGAGTTACCTGACTTTACAATATGCAAACACCTTACTGAAAAAGCATCCATGTTTTTTAACGTCTGAAACTTTGAGTGGGTTCCAAGGTCTTTGCTCTAAGCACGTCAAACATGATGTATGGAAAATGAAAGTCATCAAAAATGTTTGCTCTCTCTAAACTGGCTGCGACGCTGTATTGCGTCGCAGCCAGTTCGACGGTAGAATGAAACGTATGTATGTCAACTTTAACGATTTTGATCTCTGCCCTTCATAGTTATATGGAGATTTGTTAAGGTGTACCTATATTTCATATTCTTATTTTAATATATCAGACACCACGCTTATTAAGCCGATATCATAAGCTACACTCGAGTCAAGGTTCATTTTTATTTTATTCCATGTGACACATGACAAAGACAAAATCATAAAGGAATGAACGTTCATCTGCTTTTTCATTTCATTTTTTCAATCATTGTGTGTGCAAGTGAAGAATGCCGAGTGATTTGATTCATTTTATGTTCCGTCGTTTTACTTCGAGTGAAATATGCCGAACCAAAGGCAAAAATTCACAAAAGTGAAGCGTCTGATATTGGCTTTAATAATAGATCATCGAGAGCAGTGGTGGCCAAGTGGTAACAGCCGCGACTTACGTAAGTACCACAAAGTAAAGCGCCTGTCTGGACAGGCGCTTTACTTTGTGTATGTATTGTGTAAAATGTTAGTATATGTATGGTGGTAATGGTATGGTGTGTAGTATATAGGTCTATAATATAATAATTAAAATAACATTTAAATTTTAAAATTAATGCTTATGTAAATAATGTACTTGAATTGAAAATTTATGTAAACTGCATTTAATTGTAAATTGATTTTGCATACCGTTAAGACGGTGAGACATGTAGCACCATGCAATGTTATGAACACCTGTGTAAGCACCATGTTTCTGGCAAATAAATATTCTATTCTATTATGGCCTGTTTGCAAAGACTATTGCCTGTTTGTGATGAAGCAGATTACCAATACATAATAATTGTATGTGACATACCATCACGCCTTTATTCACAGAAGGATTAGGCAGAGGTGTACCACAGAACACCCACATTTGGTCAGTTATGTTTAAGTCCCATGTAATAGGGGGCAAGCCTAAAAACGCCTAAAGCGCCTGTCTGGACAGGCGCTTTACTTTGTGTAAATTATTTCATCACCACTGCTCTCAAAACGGTGAAGGAAAACATCGTGAGGAAACCGGCATGTCCTAGAACCAAAAATTCGAAGACATGTGACATCTGCCAACCCGCACTGGGCCCGCGTGGTGGATTACGGCCCACTCCCTCTCACCGAGGAGGCCTGTGTCCCAGCAGTGGGAATATTATAGGCTGATTATGTAATAGATCATCTGATGCCTTATCGTCTAGAAGCTCTTCCGGAAGGACGGGTTTGTGTCCTGCCGGAAGACTGACGCGAGTCCTTCCGGCAGTACGCAGTTTGTATGTTGTCTGTTTCTTCCAGCAGTACGATGACTTTGATTTTGAACTTGGACACGTCAGAAGTTTAAAACATTTGGGCAGTGCGTATTAAAATAAATCTCACTTGTTTTAAGTATTTTCATAATAATAATAGAAGTATTCGTACTAAAAATGACGAATTTCTGTTATAGGAGCGCATTTATCTAATATTCAGATTCACCTGCATGAGTCTCGATCCCGTGGGCATATCGGGATAAAAAGTATCCTATATCCTTTCCCGGGACTCAAACTAGCTCTATACCAAAGTTCATCTAAATCGGTTCAGCGGTTTAAGCGTGAAGAGGTAACAGACAGGCACACTTTCGCATATATAATATTAGTATATGGATTATAAATTGAACATTAAGAGTGTCCATGGAGTTTCTTGCCCGTTCTTCTCCATAGGAACGCTTTTAAATGGGCAACTATCTTAATCTTTCGGTATGGCCGACTCCTTTGATAATTATTCAAAAGTGTCTGAATATGTTTTAATTGAAATAAATCGTTTGAGTTTACCCATGTAAGTTAATATTCTCTAGGTAATGATAAAGGCATTATCTTATCTAACCAGCTGCTCACATTGATACGCCAGTGTAATTTAAACGCCTGAGGATTTCGCTCGCGTAGGGAACCATTATGTACGACATCCAAGTTCTATATACACATTGTTCTAGGATCTATACGAGCAAAGGATGGTTATAATTAAACTAGTTGATATTCTGACATTCTAGCTGAAATTAGGTTATACTGCACTGCTTCCGCAATGTTTGCGGATGCTTCCATCGATGATTTATTTTGGACCATAAAAGAACTGCATCAATGATGAGCAGGGTCCGTGGTAGCACCAACACGGTCCTCAGAACGTTAGCGTGCAAAATAGACAGCTCTTTTAATGTGTACTGGCAAGTGTACACCTGCACAGAAATAGGAAATAGACTTAGTGTGTAACTAGTTTAATTTTTCCCATTATTATTTTATTTCCCATTTGGTGCAACCATAAGACACACACCGCCCAGTAGTGATCGACCGTTATAATTGTCCACAGAGTACTTTTTGTGTAAATGTCATATGAGGTGTCTATGGGTCAATTTATCTTTTTAATCTTTGTTTTTTTTTTCTTACCTTTTTTGATGTTTTTTTAATGCCTGTATTGTCTTTTTTTGCACTAAATAAACGTTTTATCTATCTATCTACAAATTATTAACCACTTCTTAATTTTATTTTTTGAGTGTACTATTAACAACCCTATTAACGATTTCCTTGTAAAAATGTATGGACGTACATATGTATTATGTCTGAAATAAAGATAAATTACTATTAATAGTGTGCTTTTTTATGTAACCTTTTTCTGTGTATAGTTAGTTAACATTTCAATTGGAAAACTATAAATAAAATTATAAAATAAACTAAAACAAACCTTGTCTAACTAAAACTAATAAACAAATATGTTATTAGGTACACAAAACCTGTATAACTGTTATGTGAGCTCATTATTACCTAAATATTAAGCATTGCGCAATTGTTTGTTATCCTGAAGAAATAAAAATAAAATAAAATAAAATAGAAAATAATAATTCGCAAACAACCCAAGGTCGGGAGGCAAGTGAGCCAAATCTTGGAGTCCTTTATCGCACGTGTGTGGGAAAACTGCTAACAGCAGGAAATATTTAGTTTAATACGAAGTAAAGGATAGACAAGGTTGCCTGGAAGAGGTCACAGAAAGCGATAAGGCCACCCATTGTATGTTTTGTAGTGAGAATTGTATTTTTTGTTATTTATTTTCTGGTGTACAATAAAGTATATATAAATAAATATGTGTATAGGTATAATCAGACGTAAAAAGACGTAAGTTAAGTACAGTCAGTTACTGCAATTAGCTGACCAACTTTTGCCTAAATGGTTGAGATTTTTTAGAATACGAATCGATAGATTTTTACAATTATTTTATTTACTTTGCTCAAATAAATAATATATAAAAGAATTATAATATTCTATCGATTCGTATTCAAAAAAATCTCAATCATTTATGCAAAGGTGGGTGAGCTAATTGCAGTAACTAACTGTACATCCCCAATTTCTCAACGAATTTTTTTTTGAGTGTTTTATTACTTTGTTTAAGTTTCTCAGAGAAGTACACCCTGTATATCGCAAGCTTTAACTATATTACAATATCACCCGTGATCAATCGATCCCAAGATTTCATAAGTCAGCTCCTTTGGGTCCCAAGATTCATAACATTCGAGTGACCCTTACTCCAGGTTAGAACATCTGTTACAGTGTTACACCAAAATGCAAATTAAAGGTAGTCCATACTTACTTCATACCCGTGTTCCCAAAAAGTATGGGCAGAGGTATAAAGTACTCTTACGTGACGTAAATTGACGTAATTTTAGTTTTCAAGTTTTTAATCACGTCTAAATTTGCAAGGAGTAGTGTCAGGGGCTGATTACTTTGGCAGTACTAAACTAAAATTTATCTTCTGTCCTTCTCTTAATGAAATAGAAAGAAAAAGATGCACTGAACTTAAATTTAGTATAGTTTGTGAACAAGGGCGTGCCTTTTTTTTGCCTGACTCGGGAATTAAACCTAACACCTCGTGCTCAGCAGTAGCGCTTGCAACTCAGTGGTTGCAAGTGCGGTTGGCCCAGTGACCAATGAGGCAGTTTGTAGTTATTAATACGCAAAAATTAAGCAACGTCTAGGAGTTGTACTGGCGGGTTTAAACCTAGGCAAACATGTTTATGTCACGGCACCTAGTTTTAGCCGGATACAACTAGGTGCAGCCAGTCACATGCGGTTCGTGTATACTTCGGGTGACATCGGTTGCATGGTTGCGGTCGGTCAATAGGCGACGTAGGATGCAAGAGCGAGCGGAGGGCACCCAGAGGTTAGGTTTGGTTATAGGTTACTTTAAGCCCCGCGAGGATGCTCAACCTAGGTGCACACCTAGGTGGCTACACCTACTTTTAGCCGTAACATTTACACCGTGCAATTTATTTCATCACCACTAGTCTTAAAACGGTGAAGGAAAACATTTATTTTTGTCTTTTATGTAAGTAACTTTCCCATGATTGATGAGAGAAAGATCTCTTGTTTTAAGTAAGTAAGTGAAAATTTCTTAAGGCGCTTTGGGCATTTTTTGTCATAGGAAAAGCCATTGAATTCGCGCCACTGTTACCGTAACCGACACTGCTTCGGATGTATTCGGCTGTCCTCGGGATGTACTCGGCTTTGATGTATTTCCGATATGTCAGTGAGTGATGGCAAAGTATTCTGTTTGTTTTGTTTATATGACAATTAAAAAAATACACACGTAATTGTTCAAGTTTTCACTTCTGTCGGCACTCCCGGATTGCCACGTTTTTTTTTTTTTTTGTGAAAAACAAGGTCGGAGCTTTCTTAATTTAAAAATCACACAATTAAAACTTTTTACTCAACCGGTTTATAAAGTTTTAAGTGTCTTAATCGCGATCACGTTTCCCGTCGTGAGCGGAAAGACGTTATCTCCTTTGCCAAAAGCGTTTTATGAGACACCGCACAGAAAGGCTTCCTGTTCTAATTCTAATAATAAAGCTGAAGATTTTGTTTGTTTGTTCGAACGCTCTAATCTCTGGAACTACCGGGTGGGTTTGAAAAATTATTAATTATGGAAGCTGGTACCCGAAAATTATGGCAACCAATAAAAATAATTTATATACAGTTTTAAAGGTCTAATTATATAGAGCAATAGTCGTTAGGGGGATAGTCTCAGTTTGCTGTCTGTTAGGAGATACACAACCTTTAACATTCACATTTTTTAACCTAACCTAACCTTAAAAGGTTGTATATCTCTGAACGGACAGCGATCTGCGACTATCCCCCTTAACAACTATTGTTCTACATAATTAGACCTTTACAACTATACTTATATAAATTATTTTTATTGGTTGTAATTAGTTTTCGGGTACCAAAACGCCCATCCCCCTTTGATAGTCCAATTCTTGAGGAAGGCTATAGGCTATTAGCTTCTGCCCGTGACTTCGTCCGCGTGAAATTTCACCCTCTTAGGGGTGGAATTTCAAAAAACCCTTACTTAGTGGATACTTACTCTTCACAAAGAACACACCCTCCAGATTTCATGTCTCTAGGACCAGCAGTTTATGCTGTGCGTTGATATATCTGTCAGTCAGGACTTTGAATGTTATAATATAGGTTTACATAATCAGCCTATAATGTTGCCTCTGCTGGGATACAGGCCTCCTCTAAGTGAGAGGGAGTGGGCCGTAATCCACCACGCGGGCCCAGTGCGTGTTGGCAGATGTCACATGTCTTCGAATTTTTGGTTCTAGGACATGCCGGTTTCCTCACGATGTTTTCCTTCTCCGTTGTGAGAGCAGTGGTGATAAAATTTACACAAAGTAAAGCGCCGGTCTGGATTCTAACCTACGACCTACATCTCGTACGTCGCGGCCGTTACCACTTGGCCACCACTGCTCACCATATAGATTTAATACAGCGAGCGCTATTATCCTTAGGATCCGAGCAATAAGGACAAAAGGACGAAAGATCGCTAAGCGAAAAAGAAATGACAGCGCGAGCATATGAAACGGTGCGATGGGGTGCGTCGGGAGATCAAAAAATTTCACGCGGACTAAGTCGCGAGCAGAAGCTAGTTATCCATAAATTCTCTCCTTAAAATTTTGTTGAGTTCTTATCTAAGTAATTTTAAGAAACTCAAGTTCATGGGAACAGAAATAGGTGTTTTGAGTAGGTAAGTGATAAAACTCGGAATCTTTTGTTTTTAATTGACCAACAATTTGGCAAGAACAAGTCCAGAGGGGTAATTCTCGTAATTTTAAGAACATTCACAGTCTGATCTCAGTCTCAATCTGTCAAAAATTATATCTTACTAGCTGTGCCCGCGGTTTCACCCGCGTAAATGTCGATCCCGTGGGAATATCGGGATAAAAACTATCCTATGTCCTTTTCCGGGACTCAATCTATCTCTATACCAAATTTCATCTAAATCGGTTCAGTGGTTTAGGCGTGAAGAAGTAACAAACATATAAACACACACACACACTCACAAACTTTCGATTTTATAATATTACTGTGATTTCCCTACATTTTTAACAAGTTTTTGACATCTCTTTGTCGCCGAGATGAGACTGCAAATAGATTTTGAACGCTTTAAATAACGGGAATTGGCCTAGTGATCGTCACGCCAGTTTTTCCTAGGCCTACCTCGGCAACGACGCCCGTCTTCAGACACCTACTATGTGGCGATCCTGGTCCATCTGTCCTCATCCATCCTGTAAGTATGACCAGCCCAGTCCCATTACCACAATATATAAAACAAAGTTGGGTTAGTTACACCATTTATAACTCAAGAACGGCTAGACCGATTTTTATGATTTGTGGGATTTGTCTCCGCCCCGAATAGCAGAATAACTATTAAATTATTCGTAGTATAATAATCTCTTTGGTGTGTATACAAAATTTAAAATAAAATAGATATTATATACAAGAGTATAATAAAAAGAAAGGAAAAAGAAAAATACTCATTGAACATCAAAAAATTTGTCCGCATCGCTGTCAATGGGATAAGTGCCCAAAAGGCTGGCAGCATTACCGCGTTGGATGCCAATGCTTATTCTTTGGGCTAAAAATAGGCCAGCCCTCTGGTCACGCGTAGAGACAACCAACCGCTTGGCGATGTCTCGAGACATTCGATGATTTATACTATTAAATTAAAACATGGGAAAATTTCCCGAAAAAAAAAAGATAATTCATTTTGTAATACATTTTGTATGGAACGGCTTTTTGATGATAATTATCTTGAGAATGGATTGTTTGATAGATTGATAAATTCCAACACCGTTTGACCGATCAATATGAAACTTGGTATTTTTTCATGGAGAAGGTTTTTTCGTTCCGTTCGGCGAAGCAACGGGCAAAAGCTAGTCTTTTATAAACTCTCCAATCCTCCGGAAAAAACATCAACCACGCGTACCACAATCACAAACAAACCGCAACGGCAACACGTGGACGGGCGCTTATTTAATAGTTATTCACACAGACCACATTTAGACCGCACACTAGCGGCCGGCCAGATCGCAAAGAATTGATTTTGTGGTTACCACAACGCAGCTGCAGGAAGCAGCAGCGACACTATTCACACATAACATTAGCGAAAAATTTAAATTAATCTCATGACATTAAACATATTTTATTTGTACCTCAACTTCGGCTCAACTATATTTTGACCTTTATTCAATATATACTAGTTCAGTATATATAAATGTGTGTGTAAAGTACGCGAAAGTGTGTCTACTAAGTTCAAAAGCAATGTTCGACTTTGATTATCGAAATACTGCAGCTTTCAAACAGAAAACACGTTGCCCGATATTGCGTAGCGCCAGTGCTACGGCGTAGCATTCGTAGCTATTATTGCTACGAACTTCGTAGCAACTGCGCAGTGAATATCAGTCTCTGTAGCGTCCGAAGAGTGTTTGAATAATGTATGAGCCGTTTGATCACCTTCGAATAAGTTTCAGTTACTGTTAACTTGCAGATAATTTGATATCGTCGAAGATTTTGAGTAGGTTATAGTATAGGCTATACCTATGTTGAGCGAATAATTTAAAGACGATGACCAATTTCCAAATTGTTAAATAAAGTTCCATATCCTTACTGCGGAAAACGATAAAACGTTGGTACGTCGCCGTAATATTAAGCATGCCATTATATTAAATATACCATTAAAATGCTCACTTTACCATAAAAGTGGTATAAAGATAATCATGGCTTTATAAAATTTATGTGAATATATTATGTTATTACGCATAATAAGTGTTTGGATAAATGGCATCTTCTTAATTAGATATAAAGAATAACATATTCCAGCTGTTGGCGATAACTTTTGCGCGAAGAAAACGCTCAGAGGTTTTGAAAAATTCATAAAGTGACATAATTATATATATTTTTCATTTGCCTGTCTACAGGCAAATGAAAAATATATACAAGTTGTCCATTTTAAATACGTATTACTAATGATAACTTAATTTTGTATTACATCTTTTCATACCAAGACTCCTCCGTGCCTTCGAAAGCACGTTAAGGTGTTGGTCCCGGCTGTCATTCGTGAATCTACGTTACGGGTAGTCCGATGCCCCGAAGTCTGACAACCAGTCTTATTAAGGGGTATCGTATTACCCAGTAACAACTGAGTTATGGAGGTCAGATAGGCAGTCGCTCCATGTGAAATACTGGTATTCAGCTGCATCGGGTGAGACTAGAAGCCGACCCTTCTTTTTCTGTGGATGGGAAATCATCAAATGACCCCTCCCGCTCTGGGTGGAGCGGAAGGGAGTGTCAGGCTCTTACTGACTAAAACGCACGCGTGTTCCTTCCTTAGCCCTTTATGTTCCGAGGTAGCGGTAACCCTTTCGGACAATCCCGCAACCCCGCAACCCAAATGCTTCGGCCCTAACCGGCCCCTACCTTTATGTTGAAATTTCATTGAGGCGCGCGTGGAACACATATACGCTGTCCGGCACAGGCCTGGTCCTGACCGGACAGTGAGCTAAGAAGCCGACCCTAACATAGTTTAGAAAAGGCTAGGTAGATTATGATGAGATTTCTTTTTTTTATTATTTTAATAACTTCATTGACAATACAATATAAAAAAACCCACAAAACCTGGAATCGCTGCGCCAGCAGTGTCTAGAGACGGTAGTACCTAGTAATAAAATTCGTGGCGCCGACAGTACTTTGAGCGCACAATTTACGTAAAGTAAAAGTGCGCAGTGCTGCACACCTTACCCTATTTCAACTTAAACAAATATCAACTTTATTTAGTGAGAATTAAGTTGATTTCAGAGTGACTAGCACTATTGACAACGTTATAAAAATGTTTGAAGTCGTAACGTAAACTAAATTTTATTGTGTAGGAAATAAAAGTTATTTTCCAGTAATTCATATTTGTTTACATCTTTGGCAAATAAATCGCGAATGCACGGTATGTAGGTACAGATAGCGCCCTCCACGAAGACGCGCCCCACTCTTCTTCCTAATCGCTAACAGTACAAGTGTGCAACATTCCGCTAGTGTTTTATTTTCATCGATACACAGTAATTACTTATTAGTGGGTAATGTGTGTATCAAAAAACTAAAACACGAGCGGAATTAACTAGCGATAACCACTAGCGATTATTAAGAAGAGTGAGGCGCGTCTTCGTAGATGGCATTATCTATACATCACAGGCAACCTTCAAGGCCGTCAGGTTATACAGGGTGGCATTTACTTGCACTACGCAGGAACAGTGACGCGCAAACTGTAACCATGAATTCAGCATATGATTCTAGACGTTCTAGCGTATAAATTTTTCATCGGTTCCAAAAAAAATCTGCTGTTTCAAAGCAAGTGAAACGCAGGTCAAAATCCACTGAACAGCATTTCAATTTCTACGCTTGCGCGTTCTGTCGGGTAATTGGTAATTGCGTAACACACTATCAGTAACAGTAAATGATAAATATAATATAAACGTCTAGATGATTACCTCAAAACTATAAACTTCCTCTCTAAGAAACAATATGGTTTCCGCGCAAAATCCAATACTCTAACTGCAACAATTGACCTAGTGACCAACCTAAAAAACAATATCAATGAAAAAAGCGCAGCACTTGGTATATTCATTGACCTGAAAAAGGCATTTGATACAATAAGCCATAGTCTCCTTCTCCAAAAACTGTATGAAATCGGCATTAGGGATACTGCCCACGACATGTTCCGGTCTTATCTCTCTAATAGACAACAAATTGTTCGGATTGATGATGTGCAAAGTAGCTGCGAAACTTTAACCTATGGCGTGCCGCAGGGATCCATTCTTGGCCCTCTGCTGTTCATATTATACGTAAATGATATACATAACCTAAACCTGGTAGGCGACATAATACTTTATGCTGATGACACAAGCCTATTTTTATTTGGAAACAGTATCGAAGATGTTATCGAAAAAGCACAACAAGATCTGGACACTCTCTCTAGATGGTTCCAAGACAATTTGCTTACTGTTAATACCTCTAAAACAAACTATATTATTTTTAGTGCTGGGAACAAAAAAGTCACAAACAACTCAAATCTATACGTAAATAACGAACCTATAACCCAAGTTACTTCGGAGAAGTATCTTGGTCTCCACCTAGACAAACATCTGACCTGGCAGACACATCTAGATAAGTTAAGATCTAAACTATCTTCTGTTATGGGCGCGCTTAGAGGGATCGTCCGCTGCTTGCCGACATCTGTTAGGTATATCATTTACAACTCTATGGTAAAACCTCACCTAGAATACCTAATAGAGGTGTGGGGCTCTGCAGCTAAAACAAATTTAAAACAAATTGAAACATGCCAAAACAAAATAATAAAACTCTTATTCCATTACCACTACCTTACTCCGACTGAAAAAATTTATAAAGTAACTAAATTGATGACGCTATCACAGATATATAAATATAATACATGCATACTAGTACATAAGCTATTAAATAAAAATATACACTCAAAAATAATATTTACAAAAAAAGGACAAACACAAAAACGTAGCACCAGACGGAAAAACAATATTTGCTTAAGACCACCACGAACTAATTACGGAAGAAAAAATATACTATACGAAGGAGCAGAGTTGTATAATACATTACCTAATGACATTAAAGAGATACAATCCTTTACTTTATACAAAAGAACCCTAAAGCACCACATCTTGAAAGATTTCTCTAGGTTTTAAATTTAACCCACCATATGAATATCATTTACATCCTCATTAATTATTATTATTTGCTAATTTGCTAAGTATTAAGAGAACTAGAATACCTACCCTGTATTTCTAAAACATTACAGTTCATATAAATAGTTTAATGTATAATTGCTATTGACTTGCCTTCAAGAATCGATACGTAATAGTAAACCAACTTTTTCCTTTTACCTGCAACACTGTTAAAATGTGTGTCTAATAATAACTAATTTATTTACGAATACCTACCTTCGTCATAAGTAATTCTTATATGTTTTAAGATTACCTAGTATTTCTCATATTAAGTGAATTGTATTCTTTTTGAGAAATAAATGTCTTAAACCGTAAATGATTTTATTTCTGTAAGTAGGTTTGTACAAACACTTTTACACGTCAATCATATTTTTTTAAAGCTAGATGAGGTCGGCGTTTCCTATCTGACTACTCTGAGAAGAAAGGCCGAAGCAAACTTCTCTTCTCTTGGTCAGATCATGTGAAGACCATGTAGATTGGTGTCTGAAATGGTCTTTTGAGGAAAGAACCACACAGATTGAGCAGACCTGTCCAGTCAGTGCACGCATTTGTCAAAAATCGTGCAGCTCAACTCAGAACTTGAGGAGCTCAACGATGCGACGAACAATACCAAAGAAAGGACATTTGGGTAGGCCGCGTAAATTACTCAAACTGCCAAACCATGATTAAAACTAACTAAGAAGGAAAAAAGAAATGACCCACATAGTCCTCACATTTACAATAATTAAATAAAATAAAAATACTTTACAAAGTAAACATTCATGTCATTGTATATATAAAATTCTTAAATGTCAATGTGTATATAAAAAAAAATCCGGTCATAATTTTGAGGATCATGTAGATTGGTGTCTGAGGTCTTTTGAGGAAAGAACCACACAGATTGAGTGCACCTGTCCAGTCAGTGCACACATTTGTCGGTAACCGTGCAGCTCAACTCAGAAATTAAGGAGCTCAACGATTTGACGGACAATACCAAAGACAGGACATTTGGGCAGGCCGCATAAACTACTAGTAAATGTATATGTCAGTGGATTTAATTTTGACATTTCAACAACATCCATTGCGTTATTTACATAGTTGAGCAGATAAATTTTTCGAATAAATAAAGCAATGAATTAGCAATATATTCTTTAAAATGATTCAGATGGAGATTGATAGTGGTTACGCAATTACGGTGCCGCATGCCGGTTGCATACGTCATTAAAATTTGTATCGTCGATCGATTGTCAGTTTGTGACCATTTTACGACTTTTGTCTTTTTTTTACTGTTGGGGGAGGCCTATGTCCAGCAGTGGACGTCTTTCAGCTGAAATGATGATGATGATTACGACTTTTATTATGATTCATAATGTTATCCTTTTATGATTCTGCCAAAGTAGCCTTTCTAGGTCCCCAGATTGAGAACGTTCTCAAAATTACGAGAATTGCCCCTCAGATATTAACAGTAATATCTGATATTATTGCTTTCAAATAGATATATGGTTACAGAATTATTTATACTGATGCTGTTGACTTAATTGGCACGGATTATATTGGAAATTTATATCCTCATTAATTATGGAAATTGGGTTCGGAATTGAATACTAATTAATTTAATATTATGCAAATAGTTACGTTACGATTAATTGAATCCTGATTAATTGAATACTGATTAGATAATGCTGTTAACGCATCTGGAATCCGTGGTAAATGGAAATGAGGACTTATGATTTAATCTCACTTCATAATATAAGATATATGTATAAGGCTATCTATACACCAAAGCCAACAGCCCAGAGGCCCAACCCACAGAGGTTTAGCCGGCGGGCTCATTTTAAACAAAACTTGTCCGACTTGCAACGTTCTGAAGCCAGGTAGAGTGCTTACACACACATTAACGGCAGAGGCGTCGTGACGTCAATATGGGCACCGGCTTTGTGGCTTAAACACCTAAAGATATCATCATCTGCCTAGCCTTTTCCTAACTATGTTGGGGTCGGCTTCCAGTCTAACCAAATGCAGTTAAATAACAGTACTTTACATGGAGCGACTGCCTATCTGACCTCTACAACCCAGTTATTGGGTAATACGATACCCCTTGGCAAGACTAGTTGTCAGATTTTCGGGCTTCTGACAACCCGTAACGACTGTCAAAGATCCACGAATGACAGCCGGGACCAACGGCTTAACGTGCTTTCCGAGGCACGGAGAGGTCTTGGTATGTAAAGATGGTCACCCATCCACGGACCAACCGCGGCAAGCGTAGCTTAACCTGATCGATCGACCCGTGCGGCTGATATTACATAGCCACAGGCCCCTCAAAACACCTATAGATATGATAACCGAAATGACGTGACTGCCCGATTACAGAACACAGTAAGTGCTTCAAACTACATTTCCCAGTGCAAAAACAGCTTCATAGTTGTTTTAATGGTTGTCTTGTTAATTTAATGCAAAAAAATTAACAGTTAAAAAACCAAGTAAGTCCCGAACACTTGCTAGGTTTTGAAATAGTCAAAGTGAATTAGTATCTTTTTGTTTTCATTTGCCCCTAAATGTCATAGCACGCATATCAACTCTGAAAAGGATCGTCACCGTATCGCCTTTTGCCTCGCCATCAAACAGGCGTCAATCTAACGTAAGCACGTAACCAAAGCGGATCAGCAACTCCGATACGTCGACTCGGCTACGGCTAGGCTAGCCATCGACATTCATAATCAAACCACTCCTCACGCAATTTTCACATTTATTCCCAATACATGCCCATACAATGACAACCGATTTCCACACAACTTTTCAGTTACCGGTGCCATTTAAGTAAAGTAAGTATCCGTATTTATAAACTTTACGTTGATTTGTATAAACCATTTCCATAGACACGTTTTAATTACATGGCTCCTGTAAACTCTGTATAAATAAATAAAATGAAAAACGGTTAAATTTATTTGAATAAAATATTGTGCACGATAGATCTCCTTTAGTGAAATAGGAAGGAATTCCTATTTCACTAAAGCGCAAGCTCGTCGACATGTCTATCCTGCCTATCCTAACCTATGGCGCTCAGACTTGGTCTTTGACAGAGGCTCAGAAGTCTAAACTTAAGGTTTGCCAAAGAGCGATGGAGCGTAGTATCTTAAAGATTAAACTCACCGACCAAATTCGCAACACCTCAATACGCTCCAAGACAGGTATCGCTGATGTTGGTGGCAAGTCTGCGAGGCTGAAGTGGGACTGGGCGGGTCACACTTATAGGATGCATCCAGACAGATGGGCCAAAGTCGTCACACAGTGGGTGCCATGAAGACGGGCGTCGTCACCGAGGCAGGCCTAAGAAACGCTGGCGTGACGACTTAGACTCATTCCTAACCGACTGGACGGAGAAAGCACAGCACAAGGAAAAGTGGAAGAAAATGGGGGAGGCCTTTGCCCAGCAGTGGGACAGTACAGGCTAACGGAAAAAAAAATAGATCTCCTGGATAAACAACTAATATGCACTTGTGTACCTATTTGATTTATAATTCATCATGATATTTTTTTTTTACCCTTTCAACCAGTCCACCTGCCATCTAATCTCTTCACCACTCGTGGCTTACTGGTAGAGAATACATAAGGTATTAAGTCCACATTTTGTACCTTTTTTGAGTGCAAAAAGTTTAATCAAATACTTTTAATCAGGGTACTTTAAAAAAGCTCTCGTAATATAAAAGTAAAACAGTGAGCAACACTTAAAAGCGCGTTGTTCTATTTTTAAGTATCATCGAAAATCGAAATACTTAGTAACTAAAAAAACGAAATAGTAGTATCAAACAAATTCTAAGACTTCTCTACTCAATAATAAAGTCTAAAAACAATTAAATACACAATTTTCCTTTGAACTAATAATAGTGTCCCAGAATAGGATATAGCGGTTTCTAATTAAAACTGGGTACGTTTAACAAAGTGTAGGTACAGTCAACAAAAGAGATAAGTATGTAGGATCGTTGGATATAGACGAAGTTTAGTAGGAAACCGATGGATGTTGTCGACTGAAATTTAATTTGATAAATGAGCTGTTTGTTTAATATTAATAAAATTTAATTTTATTCGAGAACGTCCATCGATCATCCACGACCCACGTCAACTATATCCGACGATCCTGCAGGCTTATCTCTTTTGTTGACTGTACATACATACCCACCTAATAATATACGAATGTTAAAGCCAATGATTTTGCCTAAAATATACAAAATTATAGAGCGTTAAATATTTTATCCTCCACTAAAATAAAATAAAAATGTTTAGTCGGTGCCAGTCAATTATTGTTACTTTAATTTCATCGTATGCCACAGGCAATAAACTTGAACCGTGTAAATGGGGCTTTATCCTCAAATCCGAGCGTTCCGATTCCGACAGAGCAATTATGGGTAACACGGCCCAATAATAGTAGGATTACAGTCTTTGTGACCGTTGACCGAAGTACAATCCAATATTATATCGGTATTATATCAGTTGACTTTACACGCGCTTGTATTTTCTTTATTGCAGAAGAATTGTTGTGTAAATAATAAAAGGTTTGATTAAGAAAGAAGGAATTATGAGTTTTGCTGCATGCGCTCACATCGTCTTTATTTATTTTACTAAAACGAACAGCAAACTGTTTCACCATAAGAACTTACAAGTAGTTTATTACAATCTGGTTTTGGTAATAATATATCCCACAATACTGCCCAAAGGTAGACATAAAAATTAAAAAAAATAAGCATATTCGTTGGGAGTTTTAGCAGCAGTACGTGCAGTATTCAGTACTATAATGAGCATTCAAATGAATCATTATAATTCAGATAAAGATTACATAATATAAAATAATAACCTTGTGCACATAATCGGTTGAATGCCGTAATTACAGAAACAATTAAAATGCCATTGTGTCTAGCGTGAATCCGCGGTGACCTTATAAGACTGTGTCCGTGAGCGGAGTTCACATAGCTGAATTTTAAGCCAAACATGTTCGATCTTTTTGTCATCGGTACGCTAAGCAGATGAAGAGATTAAGAAAACACAAAGAAAGCTTACGCATGTTTTAATTAAAATATTGAGCATTAAAAGCAAGGTTTATGGAACATAATCGTTAGAAACAGAATAAAAAGATTTCTTTTTTTTAAAAAAAAAACGTTCAAAATCTAGTCGCAATCTCAACTCAGCGACAATCAATGTCAAAAACTTGTCAAAAATGTAGGAAAATTATTTAAACTGTGAACGTTCTTAAAATCACGAGAATTGCCCCTCAGAACTATGTCAAAATCAGATACACGTGTTCTAAACAACACGTTCTGCATTTTTCCACGAATAGCCTAGAACATGGAAAAATGTGAACTTTTTCACATTTTGCCCGGTTCTAGCCAAAAAACATGACTGTTTTCTAGAATTCTAAATGCCGTTATAAAGCATTTAAAATGTTATATTTCCAAAGCATTTTCAATAGATTTCTGAAAATATAGCTTCTATTTGTAACGTTAACGAATAGTTGGAATTTATGGTCGATCAATTCCATTAGGAATTTCTTTGTAATAAGAAATGAATGGATAAAAGAGGAATTTTGAAAGTAACGCCAGATAAAAAAAAATATTAAGCATTTTCAAAGTTACTGCTTTTGAGCTGAAATTTTGTACAGAGATTCTAGACCAGATACACTCTTCAACCCGTTTGTATTGATATACCCTTTCCGTAACATCCTGTAGATCAAGGTCTGAATCAAAGTTTTTTTTTTATTATTTGAACAAAAACGCCTGAATTGATTTCTCCTCGGAGGATTTATCCCAGCTTTCATTTCATACAGAAAAACCACCTACCTAACCTCTTCCCATCTGCGTAGGGGCCAGCTTCCAGTCTAACCGGATGCATCTAAATACCAGTATTTTACATGGAGCGACTGCCTATCTGACATCCACAACCCAGTTACTGGGTAACACGAAACACCTTGATAAGACTGGTTGTCAGACGTTTGGACTTCTGACTACAGCCGTACTACTGTTAAAGATCGACAAAAGACAGCCATGTTAGATCACAGAGTGCTAAATTAAAAAAGTGACTGATAAAATATATTTATAAAACCTGATTTTTAGTAACTTAATAAAAATTTGCTTGATCCCTAGGCACTTTTGATGTGTGTATTTAAGTCAATACTCAATACTTTATTTGTATTCCACAATGTGTACTTAGGTGGTAAGTTCAAAAAAAGAAAGAAATAATGTTCATTATGGACCCTGTCGGGCACAGCAAAAAGAGAAAAACAACAAATAACCAAACTTAAATCTGAAATAAATCCAATATTACCATATTAGGGACTCCTTATTACACATACTTTATATTTTATCGCTTTAATATTTGTTTAGACTGTAATTGCATTTTTTGATTAGGAATTGTTTTAGTTTTTTGAAGTGTAAACTTCTTTAGCGGCGTTGCATACTTTTAGTAATGGGTAAAAAATGTTAAACTCGCGTCAGGACACGTGACCGTCAGGAGAGATTTCCCCCCCCTCTCTTTCTACGGCGTCGCCAACCGAAGTGACACACGGACACAATGGATGGATGGTGATGGAAGTGGAAGTGGAAGGTGAAGTGGAAGTGGAAGAGTTAGTTGAAGTGGAAGTCGAAGTCGAAGTGGAAGTCGAAGTCGAAGTGGAAGTCGAGGTGGAAGTCGAAGTGGAAGTGGAAGTGGATGGATGGATGGATGGATGGACAGCTGTTGGCTCGACCGTCTGTGTAGTAGCCACACTGCTGTGTATTCGTAAAATTCGTGTATATAAAGTGTTTAAGATATGGAAATTGAACAAAGTGCATCTATTAATGAAAAAAGTGACGCAGAAATAGTGAAAAAAAATGAGTTATATTAATTAAATTAATAATAGTGGTAATTAAGTCCTTTATTTGAATTTAAAAACTTAATTAACAAAAATAACAAGATAGGATTAGATTTTTGTATAGTTTTAGTTAAGTTAGTTTTTAATCTAATTAATAATTGATTTATTTCAACGTTAATATTCAAGTTTTCACTTCTGCCGGCACTCCCGGAGTGCAACCCGTCTTTTTTTTTAGAAATACGTTTATTTTATTTTCTTTTTTTAGTCCATTGTTACTTGTATATTAAATATAAATAATAATACTAAACTTATAACTGCATGCCACTGGATGAAAAAGAGGAAAGAAAAGCAATTCTATATGTCTGTTCCAATACCTACGCAATTTCCAACGCCATCGCGCTATGTAACAGGTGACACAAATCGTGGGATGTTCTATCGCCTCAACAGCTGACACGCTGAGCAGTCCGTTTTGTCGGTACCGTATGTACAGACTCCAGTACATCAAGCTACCCGAAACTGTCAAATTTTCCCAATCAACCTTGAACCTTAAACTTTAGCGATAAAGTAGAAAATTTATTAAAGAAATTTGACAGATTGTAGTAGCTTGATGTGCTGGCGTCTGTACCATCATCGAATTTTGTCCGACGTCGTTTTTTGTTGGACCGATATTTTTGGGACCTGCGTTTAGTATTGAATGTTCTATTCTCGCCGCCTTTTTTATCTATTTTTTTACGGTCGTTTGCGTTCTCTCTTATATAAATACAACGCTTTTGGTTTAAGTTTTCGACGTATCAGTTTCATAATGGCAATTTCTTGGTTAGCTTTGTCTTGTAACTCATTTTGTTAAAATATAGCAGTTCAAAATAGCCATGTTTTTCAGCCTGTGAAAATCTTCAAACACAATTTATGTGTGGTTTTCACCTTCACGCAACTTTATATTGACAATACAATTTTTTTTTACTTTTACCAACCAAAACCGAATAAACAAACAAAAAATTGTTTCGACGAAATGCAATTTAGCTGAGTTTCACTGCCGTTTTCGGCCGAATAAAACCTCCATTTTCGGTCAGTTTCTTAATGCGAATTTCTTAGTTAGCTTTGTTTTGCTAAAATTCATTAAATTTTTCTCTACCTCATCATCATCTGCCTAGCCTTTTCCCAACTATGTTGGGGTCGGCTTCCAGTGTAATCGGATGCAGCTGAATACCAGTATTTTACATGGAACGACTGCCTATCTGATCTCTACAACCCAGTTATTGGGTAATACGATACCCCTTGGTAAGACTGGTTATCAGACTTACGGGCTTCTGACGAGCCGTAACGACTGTCAAAGATCCATCTATGACAGCCGGGACCAACGGCTTAACGTGCGTTCCGAGGCACGGAGGGGATTCAAAATACCTATGCAAGGAAAATTTGCTATTTTAATCTTTCTCTTTAATATCCAATCTTATGCAAAGGATAAGCATCTAAGGTTAAAAGTTTTAGCGTCCGCTTGCTCTCCAAAGAGGAAGAATGCTCTTGAAATTATATTAAAAGCAAAACCATCGTCTATGCCTGGTTCGTCTAGTGGTTGCACGGGCGACTGCTAAGCTTTGGAGCCTGGGGTTCGATTCTCAGGCCAGAAAACTATTACGTTGTAGTTTTTTGGAAACAATAAACAAACAAACAATTATCGTGTTTTAGGAATTTCTCTGTCTGAGAGAGTCTAGATTTTTGCCCATTGAATGGCAACAGACTCGCCCCATATTACATAGGGATTAAACATAACTGACAACGTGCACTCATTCCATTTATCCCTGCCAACCCTTTAGGAGAATACAAGCATGAAGTTACATTTTGTTATAAAACATTCCCCTTACAATAACACAGAAAATAATCAGCAACATCTTCATTTTGTCACAAAATTCGCGACATATGAAAGTAAATCCAATTCACTATTAAAAGGAAACTTGTCGGGAAGAGAAAATGGTGCAAGAAAATAAATGTAGGTGAAAAATGGATGAAGCCCAACGTAGACAGAAAGGTGAAAGATAACAGACGTTACTATGGTATGTGTTTACGTTGCAAATAGTGAACGTTTTAGTGAAAAATGTTGTTCCCTGTTAAATACAGGGGGATCCCTTCTTTTCGCATAATGTTCTTTGTCCTAATATACTTCGGCATAACGATTTTGGCACAATTTGTTTTGCATAATAATACTTCGGCATAATTTTTTTAGGCATACATTTTATGTTGGCATAATCATCTTAAAGACTAATTTGTTTTGGCATAAATTTGGTTCGCATAACGTTAGTAGGCCTAATGACTATAAGCATAACGTTAGTAGGCCTAATGACTATTAGCATAATAATATTTAGGCATACAATTAATATAAATAACAAAAACAATTTTCATGCAAATTCAAAACTTAAGTTACATAACAATATGTAACTTAAACGATTTTTCAATCGCGAGATAACTTTTATCTGAAGAATATATTAGGTGTTTTGACAGTTTTTGTATAAAAAAATAAGTCAATCAGTTAACTTCTATTATGAGAAATGAATATGACGGTTATTCCTCAGATAGAAGTTAACTGATTGAAACAGTGGTCCTTAATTATGTATAAATATTTCCTATAAACCAATTTGCTATATTTTCTGTAACAATTAAATAATATTGTTGGTTAAAAATTTAATATGCTATGCAACAAAAGTTAGTGACAGAACCGAATTGCTGCAAAACCGACTCCAAGTAGTCTTGTTTGTCCTACCCCTAGAGTGTAATTTAAAATCGCGTGGGGCCGCCGGAGGCCCGCAGCGCCGGAGCCGTGACAGAAACCCTGCCTGCTGCATGTTGCATGCTCGCTTGAATGCTGCATGCTGCATGCTGCATGCTTGCTTGCATGCTTGCTTGCATGCTGCATGCTTGCTTGTTTGCTGCATGCTTGCTTGCATGCTGTATGCTTGCTTGCATGCTGTATGCTTGCTTGCTTCATGCTTCCTAAGTAAATAAATTTATGCTTTAGGATATTATGCTTAAAAAAGTTATGCTTTAGAACTATATGCTTAATAAATTTATGCTTTAGTATGCTTAATCATTATTATGGTTAGAGAAATTATGCTAAAACAAATTATGCGTAAGCTGTTATGCGTAATTATATTATGCGAAAATATAATTATGCCAAACAAAATTATGCTAAGTTATATTAGGTCTTAAAATTGTATGCAAATGGATAGGGAACCAAATACAGGGTGGGCATATTGCTCGCAGAACAGATGGCCGATGGGGCCGAAAGGTTCTGGAGTGGCGACCGCGTATCGGAAGACGTAGCATTGGAAGGCCTCCCACAAGGTGGACCGAATGACTTTGGATGCGAGAAGCACAGAACCGATCGAAGTGGCGATTCTTGGGGGAGGCCTATGTCCAGCAGTGGACGTCTTTCTACTGAAATGATGGTCAATCATTTGTAACCATGTGTATATCACCCATCCACATATTGAGTGCGGCAAAAGTAATTTAACTGCACAAACCGATTAACTTTGATCCTTCTACTCAAATATTAGTATATAATTAGCTACGACTCAATTAACACTCATTTAGAACTAATTAAACGTGAAATGCCACCACAAATCAAAAGTACCACCAAATTAGACAGCGGTTATCATCCAAATTATTACCAACTAGCTGCGCCCCGCGGTTTCACCCGCATAAGTTTCGATTCCGTGGGATTGGGATAAAAAAGTAGCCTATATTATGTTGATCCAGGGTGTGAGCTACCTCCATAGAAAATTTTATCAAAATTGGTCGACCCGTTTGAGCATGAAAAAGTAACAAACATATAAACACACACACACTCACAAACTTTCGCCTTTATTATATTAGGGTAATTTAATTGTATGATATTTTTTGTAAGGAGTACTACCTACGTCAATTTGCCGTGTTATTGCCATTTCATACAACTATCAAAGAATGGTGACACGTGATTTGAATATACGGACAATTTAAGTTGGTCCATTTGCTTAACAATTATTTTCCCCGATTTGAAATAAAGTTCTAGCAAGATACATGTTGACAGACTCGATAGAAAAGATTAATGTTTAATATTCATAATGGAATGCAATTCCATTAGGATTCATTTGCCTTTTTTACCGACTTCACAAAAAGGAGGAGGTACTATGTTCGGATGTTTGTATGTTTTTTTTTTTTTTTTTTTGTATGTTTGTTCATCGAATACTCCGCCAATTGTCGACGGATTTTCAAAATTCTTTTTTTGTTCGAAAGTAGATAGTTCTGGGGTGGTCCCATTGTCACCAAGTTAGGATCTGATGATGGAATCTTAGAAAAATCAAGGGCAACCCTCAAATTTTATAGGCTCACTAATTGTTTTTCGCATATTTTATGAAGTATGTATGTTTTATGGAATATGTGTACTTGCGTATGGTTGTCACCATCTCAGGTAGCTGGGCTGATAATAGAAGGTACAACTCCTTAACAGTAAGAAGTTACTCGAACAGGCAAGGACTGTTTTAGTAAATTGTTTTGATGTTTGATAGGGCATTTGCCACATTTGGTCTCATGATCATCAAGTCATGACCTGATGCTGCAGTCAGGATAGTCTGCAGAGTACCTAACTCCTCGACAACTAACAGCAGATATATCGTGTTTAGGCTCATTGAAAAGGGCTCGATGTGTGGATAAACGTGCTGTTAATGCGAAACACCGAAGTACATTGAGACCTGATGCTGAAGCCAGGAGCATCAGAAAAAGTACAAACCTTGAAATTACAGCACCGTAGTCGTGTTTGGGCTCATTTTAAACAGGACTAAATTTTAAGTTGAATGCAATGTCGACATAAGTCTGGCCTGATGCTGCAGCCAGGATTATCAGCATCTAGTCTAAAAACATCAGGTCAGAATTTGATGATGGGATCCTGGAGAAATCGAAGAAACTCTTCAAATATTATAGGCACACCTATAGCGATTTGGGTATTTATAATAGTAATTCGTGCACTTGCTCTCGGAAAGCACCATTTGGTGAAGTGGAACTGATGATGAAGACCACAGATGGCCACCGGAACTACACAATAATATCTAAGTATTTCACGGGTTGCGATTCGATTACTTTAATATGGTTGCTAAGCAATTTATGTTCGTCGCAATGTGAATGGTGATATGGAGCTGATGGTGGACCTGGAGAACTCCTCAACAATTAACTTCCCTGCATCGGGAAAAGCAATAATTTGTTTGTAAAAGGCGATGAGCACTAAGCTATTGTAACTTAAATAAATTATAAGCAGACCCACTAAAAAGCGTGAAATAAAAACTTTTTTTTTAAAAAAAAACCGACTTCCAAAAAAACACTACAAAGTGAAAAATAACTTTAATTTCGGAAGTCGGTGGCAAAAAACTAAAATACAGATCCAAAGACACCGACTTCCGAAATTAAAGTTATTTTTCACTTTGCAGTGTTTTTTTGGAAGTCGGTTTTTTATAAAATTTAATCTGGTAAGAATAGCTCTAGAGAATGCGTTTTTCTCTCGTCATAAACAAACTGTGCTTATAATCTTCATTTATTCTTAAAGCTACTCAGATACAGGCAGATACTCTCTCTAAATCTATTATATTCTATCTTCTTCTATACAGGATGAAATTGAATAGGTAATACACTTTCGGGCTTCTAACTACCCGTAACGACTGTCAAAGAACCACGAATGATATCCACGACCAACGGCTTAACGTGCTTTCCGAAGTACGGAGGGGTCTCGGTACGTAAAGATGGTCACCCATCCACAGAAAAACCGCGGCAAACGTAGTTGAACCTGATCGATCAACCTGTGCAGCTGTTATTATTTAACCACGGGCCCCTCCTCTAATTCAACGTGTTATAAAGTTTTAGAGCAAGTCAATAAGGAAAGGCATGCACATACGTGCGCGTACGCGAGCGATTTACAACATCGTCGTGCGCCCTTTTATTCGTAGGAACAGTAAAAATTTGGTAAATACCGCTAGTTCGAGTTGCCAACTTGCTATGAACTCCGCCATGAATGGATTGCTTATCGGGCGCGCGCTAAAATTGTTACTTTAATTTTTCTACTGGTTTTGAAAAAGACATTTTTTTATTATGGACACTTTTAACGTGCACGTCTTTCTGATGGCCCTTTACCGGATACAAATCGAAGCTTCAGGTGCCGTATTATGACAGTTTAATGTAATCATCATTCCAGTGTAAGAGAGAGACGGAGCTATACATGACCGATAGCACCATCCCTTTTTCGCACTGGAATCATGATGGCGTTAATACTTCGTAATACGACCCCAGGCTGTTAGAAAACCTTCAATATTAATTTGGCCGACTCGGACATTGAACCCCTACGACTCCCACGCTTAGCCAACAAGTCAATCAATAGTCTGATTTAGGGTGAATTTCACCAATTAAACTGAACACAATCAGCATTTATCTAACATAGCATAATCAGTCTACAATGTTCCCACTGCTGGAACATAGGCCTCTTCTCTGTAAGAGGGATCTGCCGTAATCTACGACGCGGGCCCAGTGCGGGTTGGTAGATGTCGTCTTCGAATTTTTGGTCCTTAGACATGCTGGTTTTCTCACGATGTTTTCCTTCACCATTTTGAGAGCAATGGTGATGAATTAAATACACAAAGTAAAGTGCTTGCTTGGGTTCGGACCCACGACCTACAACACCTAAGTCGCGGCTGCCGGCACCACTGGGCCACCACTACTGCACACCTAAAGGCGTATAGATACATTGCGAGGCATGCGCCGCGTAACGCCACGCACGCCTCGATATTAATTTTCCTCGAATAACGAGTAGCCTCACCACGAATATGAACGTCCACACATTGCGAAGCGTGCGATGAGCGCCGTGCACTGCGTTTGCCTCGCAATGTCTGTAGCCGCCTTTACAATATGTCAATGTTCCACAACAATGATAAAACTTCTATTTGTAAATTCACTCTGTAAAAAAGACTACGTCAAAATATTTCAGTAGCCCTTTTGAAACATTAATTAAAAGGCTTAATTAAAACCGGGAAAAAAATTTAAACGCTTAAAAAACATTTCACGTTTGCCTACGTACACTTGCTTCCTACTTTATTAATTTTCATGATGGAGTAATTAAAGGTTCGTTTGATCTTTTAATATAGGGGATTTTCGATCACAGAGCTCCAATAAAAAAATAGGTGCAGAAGGTAGGTTCCATCATCATCAGCCTACAGCCGTCAACTGTTGGACATAGGCCTCTCCAATTGCACGCCATTTAGCTCGATTCAAATTCAAACTCAAAGCATTTATTTTAATTAAACCATGTACAGGCACTTTTGAATTGTCAAAATTAAATAGTCGGTCAGTTAGTCAGAAAGTTTAAGCTAGTTGCCCATTCCAAAACGTAGATCTCTATGGAGAAGAACAGGCAAGAAACTCCATGGACACTCTTTTAAATCAAGATATTACAAAATCCTGGGTACATTATTCTTGTTGCTTCTATATGTGAGAACAATGTAAAAAAAACACACAAATGAAGAAACAATTCAAAATATAAGATTAAAAATAAGCCTTGGCAGTTAAGAGATGACCAGTCTCAACCGACGGCGCCCGTTCCCGAACATGACGCGTGGATCAGCACCATCCAGATCAACCAATTTTTAAGGATCCTCGGCACCCTCATCTAGTTGCTACCATCCACCCCGCGAAGATCGTCGCTCCATCTAGACTGAGGGCGTTATACCTTACGTTTTCCGATTCGCCGTCTCCAGTCAAGAACACGTCTACCCCAACGGTCATCGGTTCTACGGCTAGTAAGGCCGGCCTGTTGCCACTTCAGCGTACACACAAACACGACAACTCATACCGGGGCCACAAAATAGATAAGCACGCACACATAATAATAATAATAATACACGCTGCATTTACTTAGATTTGGCCCGTAAATGTAGCTAAAACCAGCCTAAAAGCTGAGAAAAAAGAAACACTCTAAATAATAATAATAATTTATTTTCAGACAACCATTGATCCATTACACAAATATTACATATTACATTTATATTGTTAGTATGAACCTAAAAACTATGTTAGTACCTAATAACTAAGAGAGACTTAGTCCTCTGGGTGAGGCTCCACATCAGTGGGCTGTCTAACTTATTGCCTATTACCCTCAGGATGCTTATTGCTTGTTGCCTACTGTGCTTATTGTCTATTACGCGAATGTGCGGCGATCTCAAACAAATGCCAGTAGCGAGTGCGCTTGCACTCGCTGTACGTGAAGCGTGTCCATGTGTGCGTGAATTTTCGCTCATTGTACGGAACTGACCTTCTGTACCCATCTATTTTGTGGCCCCGGTTCAGTGAGTTGTCGTGTTTTTGAGTTAATTAATATCACCCTGAATCTTCATTGTTGTTAGCAACACGAAGTAATTCCATCTGACTTGACTTGTTGACTGTTTGGTTTGATAGATCAAAACAGTTTCTACGTGGTACTATTATCTTAGGCATACTAACCTAACCTAATTTTACAATATATGAACATATAATTTTACAGGTACACATTTCGAAGTTCTACAGCGGTTGACTCCTATTCCTAAATTATTCCTCGAAATTAAATCATGTTGTCGTAATCTGTCGTATGATGTACTTCACTATGTAAATCAAAAGGCCAATTCCCGTAATTAAAAACGTTCAAAATCTAGTCGCAATTTCATCTCAGCGACAATAAAAGTCAAAAACTTGTCAAAAATGTTGGGAAATTAGAGGTAATATTGACAGCTTGAGACTGAGATCAGACTGTGAACTTTGTTAATCTGTCAAGCTCCGCTAATGAGACACAATTGATTTTCTTTTGTTTCGTCGCCAATGGGCGACGCGCGCCGCTTGACCGGTCCCTTTGGTATGTTAACGACTCATCTTGAAGTCGTACTTCCTACGCTGCCTTCCCACTATCACCCACGATTGAGCCAATATTAACTGTATATACCTGTTCTCACAACACGTAGGCACGTATCCTGCCTACTGTAGTATGAATTTAAATGAGCAGTCACCGATATGTTTACTAAATGTAAATTGACTGTAAACTCATGCAAATGTGACACGTTGTGAAGAAATTTATATACAGGCTGAAATTAAATTCATTGGCATCCTTTTAAGAGGTCGTTGTACTCATCATTATGAACAACTTTTACTATGGGACTAAACCTAAAATCGCGAAAAAAAATCAGCTGTTTCTTGCATTTACGAGTATGTTCACATAACTCGTCAAAATGTAGGGACGAGCTGATTTTTTTTTTCGTGATTTCAGGTTTGGTCCCATAGTAAAAGTTGTTCATAATAATGATTACAATGACCCCTTAAAAGGATGCCCATGAATTCAATTTCACCCTGTAGATGTTTGAAAATCAATTGCAGCCCTATAAAGGGAACCTTTAACAGACGAGCGCGACGCGACTTTAGTAGAACTTTTTCTATGAAAAGTTTATGGAAATTGTTCTACCAGAGTCCCGTCGAAACATAGCGTCTCGCCTTAAGTGGCGTTTGCGGGAGCCTTAAGCGGATAAAAGTTTATCAGACTAACACCTGGTTTCCGAATTGAGAATTTGAAGTAGAAAACTGGTCAAATTCTCAATTAGCATTAAGTACTTAAGAGAAATTCAAAAGGAAATATGCTGATCGGCTCTCGGTTCATCCAAATACCCTGGTCAATGATCTCTTAAACTTAAACCCTTTCGTAACGGTGAAAAGGCTGAAAAAGAAGGATGTGTTCTAGGAAGGCAGTCGAGACATCTTCTCCTCGCCTAAACGCCATATTAATTCAACTCATCTGCTTATAGTCTTGCGACTGAAAGCAGATTAAATTTAAAAAAAAATCGAATTAGGCTGAAAATCAGCACTTTTCGAACGTCATTATATAAGAATTACATAAGACAGTCCCCACGCCCACCCTTCGCATATTTCGATACTACAGATTAACTCGGATTTTTTTCAAATGTTCTCGTTGTTTTCCTAAACCCAATGATGAAGAAAAACAGGTCTCGGCTTAATCATAATCTGGCAACTAGTACAGACGCCAGCACATCAAGTTACTACAATCTGTCAAATTTCGTTAATAGATTTTCAGCTTTATCGCTAAAGCATAAGGTTCAAAGTTGATTAGGAAAATTTTACAGTTTCGGGTAGCTTGATGTGCTGGCATCTGTACATACATTGATTCCAACTCGCTGGGATTAGGTACTAGATGCTAATTGGCAAGAATGTTTCGTTGCCTCGTTTCTCTTTGTTTTATCTATCCACTCATTAAAATCTGCCTCGTGTTTGTGTAATCTTTTTACAATCTGAACTCGCTAATGAACATACATTCCATTTTAACAAAGCAAAGTTATCAATATAATTATTCCAGGAATTCGATAATAATAGTTGCTATAAATATCTTAGGTAAAACAAAAATAATTATATGAAATTCCATGAGAATTAATTAATTTTGCGAAATTCTGCGTGTACAAGTATGTATACACTTGGCTTTATTCAAAGGCGATTTTCTCCTTTATTTTTGAATGAAATTTTATGTTATTACGAACATAGTATTTTCGAACCCATAGGTTTATGTTAAGTGCCGTATTTCAACGTTGCATTCGTTATTTTACGACAAAATCGTAATTGAAAATTGCCAAGTGTTGACATATTGGTACTCGTGACTGTACTAGTATATCTCTGGCTAACCCTTCACAACAAAGCAATACTACCAAGAATGAGTCAGTGATTTCGAACCTTACCGCATAGACGTGAATTCAAGTAAAGTTATACTCGAAGCACGATTGCCGGGAAACTTTTGCCTTCCTAGTCAAAAAATCTCTCACAGGTATTTTTCTTGAATTTCAGTGAAATACGGCGGCATAAGGCTACTGTAGTAAAAATACGCAGTGCTGCACACCTGCACCCTATTTCAAGTTAAACAAATATCAACTTTATTTCAATGAGAATTAAGTTGATTTCAGAGTGATTAGCACTATTGAAAAAGTTATAAAAATCTTTGATGCTGTAACGTAAACTGAAAAGATATTAAGCTATTGCATAGCTTTTATTGCGGGCTTTGAGCGCGGCGACCGAATCAAGAAATTCCGGAATGAAAATAAACCTAACACCCCCCACTCCGACCGGCACAGCGGTGCGGCGTTGAAAGCCGTTCATCGTCTAACGTCGCGTCGTTTCAGTTCGGCAGACTTCGGCACGGTGTTTGTGTGCGTGCGACTAGACGTATGCGTGTAGACTGTACGAAGCTCGCACGGATCGAGACGAGCTGCTTAATGTAACTTGAATTAATATAAAGAAAAAACTTGAATCAATTTCAAAGAAAAAAAAAATATTGCATAAATAATATAATTGCATAAGTTGATAAAAAATGCTATGCAATAGCTTAATATCTTTTCAGTTTACGTTACAGCATCAAAGATTTTATAACTTTTTCAATAGTGCTAATCACTCTGAAATCACTCTGTTGGTTCGCATCGCCTACCCGCGCTATTAATTCGTTTTCGCGACGATATATATACCTTTCGGCTAGAAGTCCTCTTTCAGACAGGTCTGTAGATGTTGGTTTGGATCTCGTACCACGAATGACTTAAAGTTACGACACGACAAACCGTGGTTTAATTGATTCCTCCCGGCACCCTGAGAGCTCGTAAAGCTCTCCTACAATACCTACTACTAGTATAAAGTATCTACATATATCTAACATCCTAAGTCCTTACCCAGGTCACCTTCCGCCTGACGCAGGTCCTCACCGGACATGGCTGCTTCGGGAGGTTCCTGTTTCGGATAAGGCGGGAGGAAACGCCCGGGTGTCACCATTGTGTGGATCGCCCGGAGGACACGGTGGAGCATACGGTGGAGGTCTGTCCAGCTTGGGCAGAGCACCGCCGCGTCCTCACGGCGGCGATCGGCGGCGGCG
Source organism: Amphipoea oculea (assembly GCA_945859645.1). Classification (NCBI taxonomy): domain Eukaryota; kingdom Metazoa; phylum Arthropoda; class Insecta; order Lepidoptera; family Noctuidae; genus Amphipoea; species Amphipoea oculea. Next base: position 14,804,848 of record OX243876.1, read on the forward strand.
ATCTCTCGCGTCCGGCCCTGATCCAGGCCATGGTACGGAGCGAGAGTACATGGAAAGCCGTTGCCTCCTTCTGCGAAGCAGTAATGCTCGCGAAGGAGGAGGCGGAGCGCGTAAGGGAGAGGCAATCTTGGCGCCCTCGCGCCCCTAGTCGCCGCAGGAGACGCCCTGGGCGTCGGGAATCGATAGCCGATTCCCGGCCACCGTAGGCGCGGGCTTGCGGACGGCGAGCAATGGGCAGCTCGCCGTCCGGTAAGGACCTGGGGGTCTACTCCCTAAGCACGAAGTCCGTCGTTTTGGCCTTCGTTACGGGCGTTTCCTACTCCCTATGACCTACGGACGGATGATTCGTTCGGGGCCCGAGCGAAGAATGAATGACAACGCGATTTGACTGTTGTCCCTACTCGCGATGTGTTTTTGCCCGTCCGAACAGGTAACCATGGGGTCTACTCCCTAAGTCCGTCAACGAAGTAACGAGCCCGTCCGACAGTAGTCCGATACGTCGGACTGAACCCTACTCCCTAACGATTTCGGATTCATCAGTTTCAAACGGAATCATAGACAATATTCGTGAACGAAAGACGCATAGCAATAGAGTTGCGCTATTTTACCGGTCGATTACCGATTTACTTATTTTTTAGTTTTCTAGCTTATTAAACAAAAATTAATACTTTTGTCGTTAGAAAATTACCACATTTTTTAAAATATAATTTTTATTATGTCTTTAAATATAGATTTTAATTATTTTTGCCATTTTTGTCCGGAAACCAGCATCATCCTGTTGATACCTTTGCCTGTTTACTTTTTGAAGGAAATTTTCAAATGAAACGTCAAAGTATAGCACGGATTTTTCTATGGCTATAGTAAGTACGATGTTGTTGCTACCACGGAATATAAAAAAACAGGCTGCTACGCAGTGCCATTCCGCCGCCCGTGCACCTAGCTCCTAGCGAGTAGCGAAACTAGCTGCTACCGAGTAGCGCAGCAAAAGCGACGCGGGCGACAGAGAGAGAGAACCCCGATCGCGAACGTATACGGACGTACAACGGCGATCCTCCGCGACTCTCAGTCGCAAAGCCATTTATATATTTTGTACACAGTGTGCTTTATTTATTGTATGTTAAAAAGCCCATTAAATGATTATTTAAAGAAGTGACTTTTAAAAAGTTCATAAACTTCGTTAGCGTGGAAGTTTTCTGTATTCTAATTAGCTTTTCATTCCATGGTTAACTGTGTAAAATGGCCCCAACCGCTGCAGCAACACACGAGCAAATTGAGGCCCTTCTTGATTTTATGGGTGAGAACCAAGAATTGGCTCGCGGGTTATTGAAGGGTGCCGACGGGAGATTTCGCTCAAAACCTGTGCAACTCTCTAATTCAATGGGAAGTTTCACTAAGTCCGTCGAGCAGCGGTAAAGGGTGAGGATCTAAAAGTAAACAAAAAATGGGTGAGGCAAATTGGTAATACAGCTCGATAAGTTGCAGAATCTTTAATATGTCCTTACCTTCATTCTTGGATCAACACCACTTCGGGGTATGTGTTGAGGCAAAAGAGGTATTAAATCCGCACGTAAGTCCCCGAATAATTCCCGAGTGAGCCTAGTTCCCGAGACAGTAGTTCCCTATGAATTCAAAGTCGGGAATACTCGCAAACCTAAAGTTTTGGCGTAAATAAAATCAACGTTACCTCTGCTTCTCCTGTAAAGCTTCTTCAATAATTAAAAGAGCAGTCATAGTTTGCAATTCTTTTATTTTAGTAACTTTCGTCGATAGCACGAGAACTATTTTGATGTCGTGTCAACTGACATAAATATCCGTCAAAACCAGTGTCATGGTCAACTGTTCGGACGGACAAAAACACATCGGGAGTAGGGACAACAGTCAAATCGCGTTGTCATTCATTCTTCGCTCGGGCCCCGAACAAATCATCCGTCCGTAGGTCATAGGGAGTAGGAAACGCCCGTAACGAAGGCCGTAACGACGGACTTCGTGCTTAAGGAGTAGACCCCCAGGACACTGGTTTTGACGTATAGTTATGTCAGTTGATACGACATCAAAATAGTTCTCGTGCTATCGACGAAAGTTACTAAAATAAAAGAATTTCAAACTATGACTGCTCTTTTAATTATTGAAGAAGCTTTACAGGAGGAGCGGAGGCAACGTTGATTTTATTTACGCCAAAACTTTAGGTTGACGAGTATTCCCGACTTTGAGTTCATAGGGAACTACTCTCTCGGGAACTAGGCTCACTCGGGAATTATACCTCTTTTGCCTCGACACATACCCCGAAGTGGTGTTGATCCAAGAACGAAGGTAAGGACATATTAAAGATTCTGCAACTTATTGAGCTGTATTACCAATTTGTCCCACCCATTTTTTGTTTACTTTTAGATCCTCACCCTTTACCGCTCCTCGACGGACTTAATGAAACTTCCCATTGAGTTAAGGGAGTTGCACAGGTTTTCCCATAGCCGTTTTGAGCGAACTCTCCCGTCGGCACCCTTCAATAATCCGCGAGCCAATTCATGGTTCTCACCCATAAAATCAAGAAGGGCCTCAATTTGCTCGTGAGTTGCTGCAGCGGTTGGGGCTATTTTGCACAATTAACCATGGAATGAAAAACTAATTAGAATACAGAAAACTTCCACGCTAACGAATTTTATGAACTTTTTTAAAGTCACTTCTTTAAATAATCATTTAATGGGCTTTTTAACATACAATGAATAAAGCACACTGTGTATAAAATATTAGGTCCTTACATATGAAATTGGCGTTTTTCGTACTGGCCACTTTAATCACGAATTTCTCCTCTTTGGTAAGGAATTCCAAATTCAAATTTGTACAGCTATTTACTCATGTATTTGTGCTTCGATGACCGTCATTCATTTGTTTTTTTTCTTCTGTTTTTTCTGTTTGCGTCACTCATTTTACAAAATGGAAAATTTAAAATATCGCATTATTTACGAGTACGAGTTCCGCCGTGGCACTAGTGCTGCGGAAACGACTCGAAGGGTGAATGATGTGTATGGCGGTCATGTTGCAAAAGAAAACACAGTTCGTTTTTGGTTCCAACGTTTTCATTCTGGAAATTTCGACCTGCAGAACAAGCCCCGTGGACGGCCTGAGACCCAAGTTGATAATGGAGAATTGAAGGCTATTGTGGAAGCGGACCCATCGCAAACCACGTCCGAGTTAGCTGCAGGCTTCGATGTTAGTGATAAAACTGTTTTAATTCACTTGAAGCAAATTGGGAAGATTAAAAAGCTCCACGCCACTGCTGCTTCACGACAACGCCAGACCACACACTGCGCAACAGACGGCTACCAAATTAGAAGAGCTTGAATTGGAATGTCTTAGACATCCTCCGTACTCCCCGGACCTTGCTCCAACAGATTACCATTTTTTTCGCAATTTGGATAACTTTTTGCAAGGGAAAAAATTCAACTCCGATGGGGCAGTCCAAATCGCCTTCAAAGATTTTATTGATTCCCGTCCGACTGGTTTTTTTAGTAAAGGGATCAATGAACTACCTATAAGATGGCAAAAGTGCATTGAAAACAATGGTTCATACTTTGATTAATTAAATATATTATATTAAAAAATATTCGACTTTTTGTTCCTTCCATACAAAACGCCAATTTCATATGTAAGGACCTAATATATAAATGGCTTTGCGACTGAGCGTCGCGGAGGACCGCCGTTGTACGTCCGTATACGTTCGCGATCGGGGTTCTCTCTCTCTGTCGCCCGCGTCGCTTTTGCTGCGCTACTCGCTAGCAGCTAGGTGCGCTAGGAGCTAGGTGCACGGGCGGCGGAATGGCACTGCGTAGCAGCCTGTTTTTTTATATTCCGTGGTAGCAACAACATCGTACTTACTATAGCCATAGAAAAATCCGTGCTATACTTTGACGTTTCATTTGAAAATTTTCTTCAAAAAGTAAACAGGCAAAGGTATCAACAGGATGATGCTGGTTTCCGGACAAAATGGCAAAAATAATTAAAATCTATATTTAAAGACATAATAAAAATTATATTTAAAAAAATGTGGTAATTTTCTAACGACAAAAGTATTAATTTTTGTTTAATAAGCTAGAAAACTACAAAATAAGTAAATCGGTAATCGACCGGTAAAATAGCGCAACTCTATTGCTATGCGCCTTTCGTTCACGAATATTGTCTATGATTCCGTTTGAAAATGATGAATCCGAAATCGTTAGGGAGTAGGGTTCAGTCCGACGTATCGGACCACTGTCGGACGGGCTCGTTACTTCGTTGACGGACTTAGGGAGTAGACCCCCAGGACCGAAGGCTGCCGGGGTCGCGGGTTGTTCGAAAGAGATACCGTGGCCCCTGGCACAGGCAACTGAAGGAACACGGGTGGGTTTTAGTCAGTAAAAGTCTGACCCGCCCTCTCGCTCCGCCCAGAGCGGGAGAAGTTATTTGATGACTTCCCACCCAAAAAAAAAAAAAAAAAAAATCCTTACCCAGGTCATGGTCTATCCGCGTGCAAAATTTCATCAATCACCACTGAGACAAGGCGTGATAAGGCAACAGAGGGACTTAGTTACTTTCGCATTTATTATAATATTATGCAGGATTAAAGATCAATTGAGAATAAAATATCTAATAAAGAAAACGTTCCTTCTATAAATATTATATTGGACACAAGGTCAACAAACAAGCTTCAGAATGTATAACACTGTTATTGCTTGGCACACGATTTCACATATCCTATATTGCTTCCCATATTCTTTCCTCATTCGTCCTTCGAACCTCTCATCTGCTTACTAAGATGGAAAGCCCATGGCCGCGTACTGCTTCTATATCTTATTACACTTTTCTTAGGAGTCCTTGTGATCTACATTTCATTTGCGCTGACAGCATGCTCTCCTTGAATTATCTATCATCTATACTAAGCTTGTTTGAACGCGGTAATCTCTGAAATTACCAGCCGGATTTGAAAAAAATCTTTTTGCATTTGATAGCCCGATTCTTGAGGAAAGCTATAGGCTATTTAACATTACGCTAGGAGCCTTAAAATTCCAGCAAAAAGAAAAAAGTCAGAAAGAACGCTGAGCAAAAACGAACACTGAAAAAAAAAGTAGTTGCCACAATCAAGATTTTGTTTAGATTGACTAAGTAACTTGTTTGCATCTGAGCCTATCAAGCACAATGATCACAGCTACTACTTTTATTTGATTGAGATTTGAAACGGGATCTTCATTGGTGTTATCACAAAACCTATTTCCAGCAATCAAGTTGATCAAGTTGCTTGATTGACACAACTAACTTACTTTGTTGTTTTAACTCTTCTACAATGATGTCATGTTAAGGGTAATCAAGAAACTTGTTTGAACGTTCAATCATTTGAACTAGTATTGCTGCAATCACGTCGTGATGATCACCTTAACTAAGATTTTGATTAATCTAAACAAGATATCGTCAATCAAGCTAAAAAGTCACTTGATTGGAGTGCATTTTTTTCAGTGAAGTAATAGCGCGGATGGATGATGCATTGCGACGGGTTAAGGTTTTGTGTAAATTGGGTGAAATATGGCGATGATTGTTGAAGATGTCGGAAAAGATCATTCCGACTGGGAGCTAATCCTGACGATCAATTTTAACGAAGTTTGGCTGGTTTTTGATATGTGTACAAGTGTTTGGTCCAAAATGAATGTTTTTTTTTTTTACTGGCATTAACTGCGACTTTATGAAAACAGTAAAAAAGATCTATTAAACTGTAGCAACGCTACACATGATAACGAAAAAATACGTATATTGCTTACGTTTTTTATTAAGTCTGGGTTTTTTGCTCATATACTTTTGGGCATCCTCTCTTTTAGCATACAGGTCATTTGTTACCTGGATGAACAAATAGGGTACTGTAAATCCCGATAGTACGTTCCCGTGGGATGTGTTCCGACATCCACTTGGACGAAGCCGCGCAAAAGCCAGTAGGTATAAAAATGTACATTTTGGCAGCGAAAAGTTTAGTAAAATCTTTGTTATAAGATTCCTAAAGTATGGATGCTTGCATGAACGTCTGCAATGGTCCATTGAATTCAAGAAGGTATTTATGATCCGTTTTATCTCTCGCAAGGCGAGATCTAGGTCAAAAGCAGGCTCGTGCTAAAAGGGAGCTGGGTCCGTCAACAAACTGCTTTGCAGTTCGGCAAAGGTGTATATATTGTACTCATAAAATTGCCATAAGGTATCATTGTCTGTGAATAAACACATTTTCATTTTGTTGATTCTTTTTTTTAAATCTTACTTTAGTCGGAGCTTAGGTCAGAAAAACTGCCAGTGTCCATAACACCTTTTGATCTATTTTTTAGGATAATCAGGATGGTCATATACCTACTACATTCCTCACAATCAGCCTATAACGTTCCCACTGCTGGGATACAGGCCTCCTCTCAGGGAGTGGGCCGTAATCCACCACGCGGGCGCAGTGCGGGTTGGTAGATGTCACATGTCTTTGAATTTTTGGTTCTAGGATATGCCAGTTTCCTCACAATTTTTTCCTTCAACGTTTTGAGAGCAGTGGTGATGGAATAATTTACACAAAGTAAAGCACCTATCAGGGTTCGAACCTACGACCTGCAACTCGCAAGTCGCGGCCGTCACCACTGGACCACCAATGCTCTACGTTCCTATTTTGAAGTATTGGGAACAATAAACAAAAACCCCTTTTAGAATAAGCCCTTCGTTAAACGCGACAACCAGAAAAATGTTTTGACGACTTTATTCTAAGTATTTCCCTGTGTTCTTGTGACATAATATTTAATTTCGAACCAATATTGCATGTCTCACCTTGGCGTAGATTTACGTTTCTCAGGTTATATCAAGACTGGATTGAATCGAGACCGAGATTGGATTTTTATTACAATGCCATGTGGAGTAAGAAGCAATAAAGCCCCTTGTCGATACAGCAGTAAATAAATAAAATGGATCACATTAAGCAATTGATATCAAAATGTTCAGAAAATTCGAAATTAAAATACCAGGAAGTTTTATTGCTTTGCAAAAAGTCAACGCGGTATATACACACAATGAAAACACATCTAAATATATTATAAAGGGTGTATAAAGACACATCACATAGCCGTCAACTAAGCATTATGTACAGACGTCAGCACATCAAGCTACCCCAAACTGTAAACTTTTCCCAATCAACTTTGAACCTTATAGTTTAGCGATAAAGTTGAAAATCTATTAAAGAAATTTGACAGATTGTAGTAGCTTGATGTGCTGCGTCTGTACATCATACTAAGTAACATTACAAAAATAATTGCTGGGAAAAAGACTTTTAATTTTGGTGTGAAAAATTTGATGTTAGCGGTAGTGTGCAATGTAATGCACGCAAAACTATGTGCTCATGGGTGCATGCAACGTTACAGGGGTGTTATATTATATACACGTATGTATTTAAAGTTGTATCAGAACATTAAAAACTTGTTTTCATTCCACAACGTTCCTTGACGAATCCTTTACTGTCCAGGCCGCTCGTTTGTGGAATGCATTGCCAGTTGCGCGTTTTGTTTCAACTGGCAATGTTGGCTATAATCTACCACGTGGGCCCAGTGCGAGTTGGTAGAAAGGTACGAAAAATCATTATCAACTTGTGAGTTGATAATATTATTATACGTCATGTGGGCAATGAAGTCACATTCTATATTAATTAGATTTCGCCCGTTTTTTCAATCCCCTGCAATCATTGGGCACAAATAAACCCTGAAGGCTTTATTTGTGCCCGATGATACTACTGAGAAAATACAGATGAATAAAAGTAAAATTTTACCATTACATACCCGACCAGCGATTCGAACCGAGAACCATGAAAAAATACAATCGAATTGAAAACTAATTAAGCCTAAGTCGCTCAACAAATACACTAGTGCCGAGAATTACACTCCAGCTTTTAAATTCACACCTCGAGCCCGCGTCGAGGTAAATTGAACAAAACAAGGACTCATTACAAAACTTTGTCAACCCTAATTGTATTAAGGAAACTATGAGCAACACGTTCCAAATGTTTAATGTGATCAAAGAAACTTTCTTGTAACCAAAACAGAGGAACGGATAAACTAATATACTACTCATATTCAGTACTAGCTTCAGCCCGCGACTTCGTTCGCGTGAAACTTCTTCTTTCCCCCGAGTCACCCCGTCGTATCGCATCACCCGCCCGCGCTATCACTTAACATTCTTTTTTACTTTTTTTTCTTTTTGCTCGGCTCCTAAGGGTCATAGCCTGATGTTAAATAGCCTATAGCCTTCCTCAAGAATTGGGCTATCAAATGCAAGAAGAATTTTTCAAATCCGACTGGTAGTTCCAGAGATTACCCCTACATACAAACTTACAAACTTTTACCTCTTCATAATATTAGTATAGATTAGTTCATCCTGTCCGTTCTCTGTTTTGTCACAATGTTCGCTGTAATCGCGTTAAAATCTAAGATCTTGTCCAGAAAGGACCAATTTGCCACGAACCTGTCGCGCATATTACGCGCGTACGTTGCGTCTAGAAGGAGCATACGAACGTGCGAGCAATTGGGGACAAATTTTGCTGCTCCATTTTCCTTGATACATAGACTCGCTCTGAAGTTCGCGCATAAACTGGATGAAACCAGGAGTCGATCTCGACTCGCACGCAACACGCGCGTCTCACGTGCGAATAGAGATACTAGGGACTCCTGGTTTCGGTTCACATGACACGTTCAGACGATAAGTTCAAGTGAAAAGACATTCGGATGTGTGGAGCCTCTGCCCTGCCCAGCAACCCAATCAGAACACTCAGCGAGCAGGCGAGGATCCAATTGGCAACTCACTCACGCACGTGATTTACGCGCGTTATAAGTATAGTATCGCGCGATACTTGTGGGCGCAATGTGTTGGTGGCCAGTACCTCGCCGAGGCGCATATGAATTCACGCGAAGCGATTCGCAGCGAATTCGCTCTTCCTGTACAAAGTCTCACTCGGCGTTATTGCGATTACAGCACAGGATGGGACGGGCACATGGTTGAGGGTAATTTATTGAACAGTCTTTGCATGTAAGAACTTTAAACTTGCTCAAAAACTACCGAATCGATGCGAGCAAATGAGGCAACTGATCCGTCTTTTCTTATCTGAAATTACATTTACCTATATACAAAAATCAGACATGCGTTTCAAGGCGAAAGCGCTAAGTCCCGCAGTATTAAAAATCTTACATTTCTTGCAATTTGCAAATCAAATTACGACTTAAAACTGAGAACCTAGAGAGTTGTCATAGATGATTTTAATAATTAGAATAATAGCTTTGTAACAACATAATAGATAGGTAGATCTCACTTATGTCTTCGATTTTTTGGTTTTATGAGATGCCGATTTCCTCACAATATTTTCCTTCAGCGTTTAGAGAGAAGTGGTGATGAAGTTACTCGTATTTACACAAAGTAAAGCACCTGGCTGGGTTCAAACCTACGACCTACAACTCGTTAGTCGCGACCGTTTCCACTAGGCCCCCACTGCTCTTATTATTCTGTAAATACATAATTTATTACGGTCGCGAACCAAATTTTGATCAACATACAACCTGATAGCAGATCAGTGACCTGTAAAATGAAAACATTATAAGAAAATTTGAATATCTCCGGCTCCTTAGTGCATCCCCCTTAATTCAATATCAAAATTGTTTTAATCCCATTCACAGATCAGAGCTGAACCCCCCTCCCCGCCCCCCTCCTCGATCCCATGCTAGTTATTCTTCTGTTTTAATCTCTGTCTTATACACTACTAGCTTCAGCCCGCGACTTCGTTCGCGTGAAACTTCTTGTTTCCCCCGAGCCACTCCGTCGTATCGCATCACCCGCCCGCGCTATCACTTAACGTTCCTTTTGACTTTTTTTCTTTTTGCTCGGCTCCTAAGGGTCATATCGTGATTTAAATAGCCTATAACCTTCCTCGAGAATTAGGCTATCAAATGCAAGAAGAATTTTTCAAATCCGACTGGTAGTTCCAGAGATTACCCCCTACATACAAACTTACAAACAAATTTTACCTCTTTATAATATTAGTATACAAAAACTTTCTCATTCCGGTCTGATGCGGTTTTTCTTTTGTTTTTATAAAATGCTGTTATTTATAGGTATGTACAGTCTGTTATAGCAATTAGCTGACCCCCCTAAAAATTACTCGATTTTGCACCCTCCTCTCATAACATTAAAGGTTATTCAATATGTATGAGTTAATCGGACTAACACTACTCGATGAACAGAAACAATAAATAATTTTGATACGCAAATTTGAGTTTTAAGATGTTGGTGTTAGGTCATTTACTATGTATGGGTATTTGTTACGCAATTTTCATTTTTAATCAGCAAGACTTAAAGGTTAGGTTAATGTTGTGATAATTTGTGTCATTGCTACTAATACCTTATTTCATCTATCTTACACAAGTTAATCTGGTGTCGTGGTTCATGCGTAAGGCTGAGACGTGCAAGATGCGAGTTCAAATCTAGTCTCATGTTTAATTTTGTTTTCAATATATAAATTGTTCGTAAGTATTTCTTGCATTATTGTAAAGAACAAGCATATCAATTAAGTTGATAAACGATAAACGTTTCACCTTTTTCAATAAGTGGGTAGTTCGACGTCAATATGAGTATTCAACAAAAACTGCTATTGAAATGATTTTAGGAATATGGGGTAGAAGAATAAATTGAACAAGACATTCTATGCACAAATAGCAGTGAATACGCACGAACATTTTTATATTGCCTAAGTTGCGAAAATCCACGCCTTTTTATTAATTATTATTATCGGTTTTGATAGTTTAATCGTCATGTCTCAGTTGAGTGATTATTTAAAATACAAAATATTGTATTTGCATAAGGAGAATGTTGGTATTAAAGCGATTGCTAGGAAACTTAATATAGCGGTAAGTGTATTCTTTTTTATACTTCCTTAATTCGTTAGTTGGCTTAAAAACGTGAGTATAGAATAATAGAAAATTAACTGTTTCATTATGAGATCATTTATAGGTCTAATGTGGTTTATCTAAAGGTATTTTTGCAAACTTATTCGAAAAATTATGATTACCGGGTTATTAAAATTATGCTTATTGTGTTGTTTCAGAGAAATACAGTCAGACTGTGGCTAAGACGTTTTGAAGAGACAGGGAATATTCAAAAGGATCGTCCTGAACCAAAACCTGCAATGTTACTCCTGTGTCAAAACATCATCAAGCAATTGTTAGAAGGCATACTGAACACCCATTTTTGCCTACTCAATGCAGTATAATGTTTCTGTTCAGACGGTCAGAAAACATTTGCATGTTGCTGGACTGAAACAATACAAGCCAGCACGTAAAATTTAACTGACTGCTGCACATCGCCAAGCAAGGGTCCGCTTTGCCCAAGAATATCTCAATTTTAATTGGGAAGATTATGTTGTCATATTTACCGACGAGAAGTTTTTGTCAAAACCTTATTTATAACTAAACATAACTACATACTTACAAAACAAATTGATATATAGTATACCTAGTAGGTAAAACATCAACGTATAATGCTATTTTATTTAGTTCAACGATATTTAATGTGGTGATGTTATTGTTATGAAATAGAAATACATACCTATATATTTCTAAATATTATAACATGTTGATTCACTACATTAAACTCTGTGAAGTATGTAACAACGTTATTAGTAACTGTTATATCATTTACGTTATTCTTATAATAATTTTTTTTATAAAATAAAATCGTTTTTACCATCATTATCGTTTTTTTATTTTCGTTCAGCTTTTTTTTTTGTTGCTAAAGTTATAATTTATTATTTATAACTTAAAAAAAAATATTATAAAACAAAATGCGCAGCAGAAAACATGTTGGTTTCGAACTCGCAACCACGCTCTTGTCAGCTCACTGCAGCTACCACTAGACCACACGAACATGGTGATTGTCGTTGAAATTAGCAATAATATATTACAAGCTAGAATAATATTCAAGATCATACCTACCTTAACACTGCGTGTTAAATATCAAATTCGAATAACTGTTTTATTAATCGTAGACGTTGAACTGTTCTAGTTCGATAAGCTTACTGCTAACAAGCAGAAGGTTCAAATTCGTTTAATTTTTAAGGGGTCAGCTAATTGCTATAACAGACTGTACATTTTTATTGAGAAAATAATATCCTACGTACATACAATGCACTATTTGAACGTATGTAAGTGTAGGTAATTGGCTTCCAAGGTTGTTGTTATCGTCTTCCCGCATCCACAGAAGCCTTGAACTCCCTTGAGCCTTGAACGGAGATCGCACTATGTCCGATCCGAATCCGATCCGAGAAATAGTCCATAGTCCTATTTGTTCGAATCTAATGCGCAACCCCTCATACAAATAGGAAAATGGTCACTTCAGACCGGCTTTTCTAGGATTCGGATCGGATGTAGTACAAAACCGCTGTTAGACTAAGCTTCAGACTAATGTCAATACGTAAATTGCACAATGGTATTAACCGGTCATGCGGCGCGCGTCGCCGATCGGCGACGAAGCAATAGAAAATCAATTGTCTCTCATTAGCGGAACTTGACAGATTAAGAGGACTACATGACCTAAAGCGCGGTCTTTGTCGGAATGCATAGAAAAGAAAGAGAAGCGCGATGACACAACCCTGGCAATTTATTGCAAAATATGAAGCAATTATCTATTTACGAAAAATCTATTGTTTGGACTAAAAAAGTTTTAGTATGTTGCTTGTAAAATAATCTGACAAAAAATCATAATGAGTATGTATATTAGTATGGTTTTTATTGTGAAAAGAAAGTTTTTAGAAGTATCTTCATGATTTTTTTCTATCGTACCAAATAAGTTGTATTATGTTTTCAATACACTATCTACCTAGCATATATCCTGAAGAATATCATATATTTTTTTTACTGTAGTCAATCATATACTTTTATTGTTTCTAAAACTTGCGTTTTTTGCGTATAGGTCCTGTAAGCCCCTTAATGGTTATGTAAATGGTACATTACAATAAAGCATGTTCAACATAGCTATCTATTGTGTTGGGTGGGAAACATTGTGTTGAAACACTGTGTGATGTACCACAAAACGTGACATTATTTGGCATATATTAAATTAATATCGACATCAATCGGCTTAATACAGCTTGCGGAAGATTAATTTTATTTGATGCCGGGGTCACACCAACGGGAATCGGCAATGCTAATCATCAGCGTAAACACCGCCGTAATTATTCCGATAATTAACGCGATAAATTGAGTGGCCACACTTGAACGGTCAACAAAAAAGGTAGGGGGAAACATGCGTCACATCCACGCAAAACGGCTATCGTTCAGCATTATGCTGCGACCCTATGCAAGACAGAGCCCCAGCGGTTTTCAGCGAAAGCCGGCGCTGACGTAATGACGTCGCTCGTGTGTCGCTACAGTTTTTGCAGTTGCGTTGTGGTAACTGCAAAATCAAATCAAATGGTCGATTATATTTAAGTCTGTTAGCATATACGTATATAATGTAAGCACAATAAAAATACTTTAAAAACTGAGCTAAAATACTGTCTTGTTTTAAATGAAGACATTAACTTTTTAATCACGTAAAAGCCAGACCTACGCCCCATTAAAATGACAAAACTTCGTCCTCATTAACAGTGGTACCGAGTACCGATGAACTACAACCTTTATCTATTACATTAAAAAAATCGTAAAAGTATTTTTATCGAGTCTTGTTACAACTTGGTCCCAAAAAAATAATCTTTGAACATTCTCACTACATTTTGCACATTGGATCGTATAAGGGAATAAATTATGTGAAATCTGAAGCGCGCCATTGGATTTTCAACTTTCGGCGCTAAGCATAGCGTTTAAAATCCAACGGCCCGCTTTAATTTAGGTATTTAGGCTTCAAACAGTGAAAACGGGCATAACCCATGCCAGTCTACTTTCTCAGTAATCCGGATTAGGTGGTCAACAAGGCCTCTGCAACTTAGTTGTTTTGCCATTTAGTTCGCAACTTATAAGCCATCGAATAATAAATGGCACATTCGACTAAAAACTAATCTGGGAAAGACAAATTGAATTTCAATAAATCAGACCGAATTTATACTATAATTTAACCGGGCTCAAAACCTCACTCCGGGCTGCTACTATGAAAAACTGGAGGACTGGAGGACATCAGCAACGAGGTTAACCCCGGCGAAGGCGGTGTGACGATTAGAGGGGCAATTCTCGTAACTTTAAGAACGTTCACAGTCTGAAAGCCTATTCTCGTACTTTAAAGCGTTCAAAATCTAGTCGCAGTCTCATCTTGGCGACAAACAATATGTCAAAAACTTGTCAAAATGAAGAGAAATTAGAGCTATTTTTTACAGATTGAGACTGAGATCAGACTTTGATCGTTCTTAAAATTACGAGAATTGCCCCTCTGATCCCAGTCTCAATCTGTCAAAAATACCTTAAGTTTCCTTACATTTTGACAAATTTTTGACATTTCTTTGTCGCCGAGATGAGACTGCAACTAGATTTTGAACGTTTTAAATTACGAGAATTGGCCTTCTGATAACGTGTGCAGGGCCAACATGGCCAGAGATCGCAATAGACAAGGAGGTTTGGAAGGAAAAAGGCCTTTGCCCTGCATAATCAGCCTATAATATTCCTACTTCTTCACCGTTTTGAGCAGTGGTGATGAAATTAAATACACAAAGTAAAGTGCCTGACTGGGTTTGAACTCACGACACCGAAACCCGATGGATGTTGTTGACTGAAATTTAATTTGATAAATGAGCCGTTTGTTTTCTAATAATAAAATTAAATTGTACCTATTCGAGAACATCCATTGGTTTCTTACTAAACTTCAACTATATCCGACGATCCTGCATACTTATCGCTTTTGTTGACTGTACATAACACTTTTACCAACCCGGATATTGAACCCGACAACCCCATCAAAAGTCGTGCTTACGATCACTGAAACAAAGCTGCCACACTTTCATTACCAGGATATTGTCTAAAAGCCATTTTGCCTTTATTGGGTACGGAAAAGGGCGAAATCAATTTCAAGATATTATTATGTACTTTCAGGCATCCCAAAATGTACCTCTACCTCTAACGGTCCATAACATTCGCCCAGCGAGCATTTCGGTACGTAGTTTATTGGAACGTAATGTGCCCCTTGTAAGTTGTAAACGTACCTTTACAAAGATAGTAAAACGGTGTTTTTGGTTAATAAGAAAATAATAGGAGATAAGGTAACTTGTCGAACAGTAATTTGAAAACTTTGACATGTGGTCGTTAGCAAATTATATTCGAAGTGCTGAGTGAATCTTAAGTTTGTGTGAACCTGTATTAATTACCTAAACATAGTTTAAAACAAAGCCGGTTTTCGGGGCCGTCTACGTGACCTTTTAGATATTACTACATAATGTATTTTGATGTGGTGTATACTATAATTTAGAGCATTTATTCCGGAATATGGTATGTGTATAATACAATCATATTTAACTTAAAATTACTATAGAACGGAAACCTTGATGTTTTGACATGCTGCCATTGCACCCGTGCGACACACGGGTGAGTCTTGAGTAGAACTACTTATAATTAACTCGAGTTTGAAAACTCGATTGACATGCATAGGTAAATTTCACACATTTCCTAGCTTTCATTTGAAAAAAAATAGAAGTCAGATTTTCAAATAAACTTTTTTTTCCGCTCGAATATTATGTGTACTATAGAGTCTTGCTGACTCTCCTGGGGTTAACTACAGATAGGAACTATTTTACTGGAAAGAAACTCCCATTAGACTTTCATAGGATATTATTCAGGAGTCTTTCATCATATATAAATAATAATTATTCCATCTTATTTCTTATACGTCAAACCTACGACTCTCTATGACACATGCTTGAAGGTTCGAATGGAATATTCCTTCAAATATTACCGGTCTGTCTCGCAAGGAGGTCAGAACCTCTACAGTACACATGCAAGAATAAAATACATGCAGGAACACTTAAAAAAAAATTAAGCATCAGATATGTTTTTGGGGCTTGTGGCTAAGTGATAACAGCCGCACGGATATCAAGACTCCTCCGTGCCTCGGAAAGCACGGCTGTCATTCGTGGATCTTTGACAGTCGTTACGGGTCGTCAGGAGCCCGAAAGTCTGACAACCAGTCTTACCAAGGAGTATCGTATTACCCAGTAACTGAGTTGTGGAGGCCAGATAGGCAGACGCTCCATGTAAAATACTGGTATTCAGCTGCATCCGGTTAGACTGAACGCTGATCCAAACATAGTTGGGAAAAGACTAGGCAAATGATGACATGTTTGGCACATAGTATGGCGTGCAAATATTTTAATTTTTGATTTCAAGTCCAAATAAGCAAAGAAGCAAAAGGGGTAAAACTAATTCAAAGCTGATTAAAAATTGTGACCTTATTTTGAATTTTTGGTTTTTCAATTTATATAAAAATTATTTTTAGAATAATAATATACAAATAGGTTTCAAAGTGATTTTAATGCCAACGTAGAAAAATCTCTCCGAATTTTCTGAACCCTAGACTATAGTAGTATAGTAGACTACCCTAGCGTAGGAATTTCCGTCAATTATCAAAAAAAAAAAACATGGTAATACGTTGCGCCTCGACGTCTTTGTCACCTTGTATAAGAAGGCACGCGATATGCACGTGATTTTAGAAAGAAATACCTACGATAATTGTAAGTACCAGGTATTCGCGTTCGCTAAAAATAGATTTCACCCTCATGACCTGTCCATTCGTTTTCCCGCAAGAACACCACACCTGGCAGCACGACAGCCTTAAACCCCATGATATATTGACTTTCAAAGCTTTCGCAACAAGTACATGTACTCTAAGAAGGTTAGAAAGTGCTGTTCTCGTGTCACATTGATCATGAAATACTTTTGTAACGAAGATACATTGGAGATCGGAGAATGAAGGCACTTGATTAATTTATTTCTTTTGTTCACGTGGCGGGCTCGTAGATAAGAGCTTTGTTTGGAGAGAAAAGAAATAATACAAAATGTTGCTTAGAACTGCTAGTTTCATTTAAGTATGGTAGCGGTATCTACAATGCCACATGCGAACAACGCGTCATATTGACGTCACGCAAAATCCTGCATCTCGCAAGCAGAGTTTACCGCGCAACTAGCATAGATACAATGGCCTGACATGAATTATCGAGAAGTTGCCCGCCAGACACAACACCCGTCTGGTCGGAGGATCCTCCCTTTTCTATAGAGTATGAGTGAATTTTATACCCTGTTCCTCATACCTCTATAGGTATATTAAAATATTGTGAAATGTGTACCTATGGGTTGAGTTTTTATTCTTTCTTCTTCTTAGCGTGTCAATGGCAAATGTGAGGTTAAATTACCTGTATGGCCCAGAACCCAGCACCGCTTGGACCAAGGGCCAAAATACCCAAGGCAGAAGCCGATTGCTCAGGGTACGCCCGACGTAACAGAAAGTCAGAGAGTACAAATACGTGTCTCGAGAAGGATGCTTTGATTAAAATTAGTATATTTACGGGTACATATTTGAATTTCGAAAATTTAAATATCTACGGTTAAAATGTCAATGTTCAAAACATCGAAAATTTAAATATCGAACGACCATAAAACCGAAAATTAAAATAACGTAAGTTTATATTGTCGAATGGTTAGATAATCTACGTCCAATATATCTAAAATCTAATTATCGACAAACATAACATCGAAAGGCTTAAATATCGAAGTACAGATTATCTAATGATGTAAATATCGAAGTACAGGGTATCGAATGTCCTAAATATCTATATTTATTTATATGTTGTGCTACAAAAATTAGTGACAGAAACAAATCGCTGCAAAACCGACTCCACGTGGTCTTGTCTGCCCTACCCCTAGAGTGTAATTTAAGCCCGCGTAGGCGCAGAGGGGCGAGGCGGCCTGCGAGCTGAGGCGGAGGTGGCTTTAAAGCCCGCCGCCGCGGCTGAGGCTGGCCGGCAAAGCCGGCCAGCAAGCCGAAGCTGCGGTGGTGAGCGTTAAAACCATCGACGACGATAAGCTCGCGTGGGACCGCCGGAGCCCCGCAGCGCCGGAGCCGTGACAGAAACCATGCCTGCTGCATGATGCATGCTCGCTTGCACTCTGCATGCTTAAGTAATATTATTTTCACATAATAAATAACTTAAAAAAAACACATTGGTAGGCCGCGCCCGCTCTTGCATCTTATGTCGACGGAGCCCCGCTACGCGGGGCCCCTATTTCTGTGTAAAGGGTTTAAAGTAACCTAACCTAACCTAACACCGGGGTGCCCTTCGCTCTCTCTTGCATCCTGCAACCATGCCTGCCTGCAAGTTCGATATTTTAACTAGTAGGTATTTTTAACATAAATATAATGAACTACAGTGTATTGAATGTTGACATTTTGAACTTAGGTATAATGATTATCGATGTTTTTAATCATTCGATATTTTTATAACTCGGCATTTCAATGTTAGACATTTTGTGCTTAGGTATAACAATTTTCGATATTATGATATAACCGATATTTAAATTTTCGATGTTTTGAACGTTGACATTTTACACGTAGGTATTTTAATGTTCGACATTCAAATATGTACCCATATTTACAGAAATTTTTAAATTGTCTTTTGAGTCGGACAGTTTGGCAAATAGCTTAAGTGAATTTATCGTTTCAAAGCATAGATTTTGACATTTTACAAGTACTTACTGTCTCTGTATTTCGGTCTATACACCGTGTTCTTTACGTTAGCCATAAACTTTGTCAAACGCTTCTATAGCTTTTACAAATTAAATCTAACAAAGGAAGTAGTACTTAAAAAGGCTTCGTTCGTAATAAAAACGAAAAGTAAAAATTTGTAATTTCATTTAATTGATCTTTGCAATAAGAAAGGGTCTTAACTTATTTTTGACAAGTTTCAGCCCGCCAAATCTTATGAATTAGAAGACGTCGTTGCCAATTCGGATAAAGAGGTATGCATATCGGGTGATTTAATTAAAATAAAAAAATAAGAATTCATTAATGTGTCCATAATAAAAAATGCTTATTTCCATGGTCTGAACATCTAGTCGAAGTTTATGTATATCGTCCGGAACACGGTGTATAATTATATACATATTTTTTTTTAATAATCTGAATTGGCTAGCATTCCCCGTTTCAAAGCATATAATTGCTATAGAGGAGAATGTGTTTCTTGCGTATCTCTATAGGATTTATCTTTTGGGAACGTACTAGTTTTGAAAATTTTCAAGTCTCTGTAATCCGATGTATATAAAATCGTATTATATAATATTAATATTATAGATGTAAACTTTGGTATGTTTGAACGTTTGTTACTTAAACTTGTCACGCAACAACGGTCGAACGGATTTGGATGAAATATGGCACACAGATAGTTTATGACCTGGATTAACACCCAGGATGATTTTTATCCCGATAGTATTGTCCAGTGGGATAATTTCCGACCTCCACGCGGGCGAAGCCGCGTACAAAAGCTAATAAAATAATAAACTTGGGTTAATTTCAAAATGGACCACCGGAGTCAAGCAGCCTGCTGTGTTTCCTCGATGCGTGGGAGTTCCAGTGCCCAGTGCCTTAGGCATCTTCTGGGCATGCTCGTTCCATCATAGAACTTATCCATCGCTTCCCATCAGGCGTGATCGATCAGTTTTGCGGCATAAAGTTTGCCGTCTCTCAAAGTTCTATTTGATTAGAGGTGTTAGGAAACACAACTACAAAGTAGAAGTGAAGTGTGTTAACATAGTAGATTGTACAACTAGTGCATAAAAGAAGCCATTTTACCCAGAGACGTTTATGTCCACTCAAGCCGCAGGCGAGTGTGGATAGTTAAGTCTCGGGGTAAAGTGGCTCGTTTATGCCCGAGTTATACACTCTGCTTTTTACTTAGATTGCGAGAAAATGAAACAGACATAAAATCACTTTTCACTGTTCAAAAATGTTGCAAAATCGAAGAAGAGAATAGCTAATTCCCGCCACGAAACTTTTTAAAAGTTTAATTTTTTTTTTTTTTTCAAATAGTGTTTCATTCGACTTCATACTGCCAAGTCATAAAAACGGTTCAATGCGTTTTTAAATATTAAATGACAACTATTTTATCTGGTTTTATTAAATTAACGATAGAAAACACTGAAGTGATATAAATTAAAGCAAATGAAATAAAATAACGACTTGTTGGGCCTGATTATCTTAGTCTAAGAGAAAAAAAAATTACTTTATGCACTAGAGCATAAAAAGCGACTTTATGTCGCCTACGCACAACATAAAGAAGAACTTTTAGACCGCGAGAAGTGAAAAGGTTATTTCAGCTTAAGCAAGCATGAACGATAAAGTACGTTTTACCACAGAGCACACAGACGCCATGGACGCTACTAGAGGGGGCATTGGCAGCACTTTCAATACAAACCAAGCGTGTCACCATTTACTCGCACTACTACAAAAATGATGTATGGAAACTGACGGTTTAAGGCGGGTATCACATAACAGCGAAACCGCAGTAGTTCTGCTATGACTTGTCCATTGTACGACAAGCGAAAGAGAAGCGAAACTGCCTGTTCTAACGCATAGATTTGAATATGATTCTATCTCTTTCCCGCGTGATTTGCCCGATCTGCTCGGAAGCCGGTTACACCTCCGCTCTCAGCTGGCTATTTTGTTGCGGTGTCGCGTTTGTTTCGCACGTATCTGTGGCAGTTGACAAGTCTATAAAGCAATTTTTTTTAATGGATGTTTATTTTACAGGCAAAAACTAATCTAAGAGGTCCGAAGTAGACCTATACTGTTAACTAGTCGAAAGTGACAACAGTTTACTCCGATTGCTACAATTCTCTTGACTCTCAAGATGTTCCACTACTTGAACCGGGAGATAATGTAGTTATGTTTCTTAACGGAATATGTTAAACGGTTTCCCATCATTATTTTCGAATCAGAGGTGTGCTAAGGCCCTAAAGGCTGTCCGTGATAGAAGTGCGCCACCAATTTTATTACAGTCCATTCACAATTAATATTTTACCTCTAATTTTGCATCACTGTCAATAACACATTTATCTTTAATCTCGTGACAATAAGGTTGATATTGGGTTGTTGCAACGGTCAAGTCTGTCAAAATCACAGTGATCTTTATTGTTGTTGTAATAAGGTTGCCGTTGGGTTGCAGCTGTCAGAGGTAAAATAACTTTGAAAGGACTTTCGTACTGCCGTGACTGCCGATTCCGAGCTCTGTGGTTTTAATGTAACTTCGAAATGGACCCAAAACAATAAAATAAGAAGCACCTGCAATCTATTTACTTTGAGTCAGTTAAGTGAGAAGGCCTTATTTAATTGGAGCAGCGAAAATTTTGTGTTAATTGACGCGACAAATTAACTTAATAAATGATTTTATTTCTGTAAGTAGATTTGTACAAACACGTTTACACGTCAATCATATTTTAATAAAGTGCGGGTCGGACTCGCGCACCGAGGGTTCCGTACAAATTTGTAGGTTTGTAACTATTTTACGGTTTTCGGATTTTTTCCTTTACTTGTGCTACATGACATTGTTTCTTGCTAAATTTCATGATTCTAGGTCAACGGGAAGTACCCTATAAATTTTGATTCCCTTGAAGGACCAGAATGTTAGGCACCAAATTAAAGCCAGGTAAGGTGCAAATGGGTATAATAAATAAAGATCACAAGAATAATTAACAAAGGTAAAAACCGGCCAAGTGCGAGTCGGACTCGCCCATGAAGGGTTCCGTAGCAGCAAGTAACATAATATAAAAGTTCTTGTAGTTCGTTGTTTATTTTTATATTTGAGCTGATTGAATGAAAAGTAAATTGCACTTTACGATTTATGATGTATTAAAAAAAACTACTTACTATATCTCGTTCAAACCAATTTTCGGTGGAAGTTTACATGGTAATGTACATCATATATTTTTCTTAGTTTTATCATTCTCTTATTTTAGAATTTACAGGCACACACACACACACACATTTTACCACTTTGGAAGTCTCTCGCACCAACTATTCAGTTTAGATAAAAATTATACTAAAAACCTCAATATCATTTTTGAAGACCTATACATAAATACCCTACACGTACGGGTTTGATGAAAAAAATTTTTTGGAGTTTCATTTCTCAGTATGGGGAACCCCAACATTTATTGTTTTTTTTTTTCTACTTTTGTGTGAAAATCTTAATGCGGTTCACAGAATACATCTACTTACCAAGTTTCAACAGTATAGTTCTTATAGTTTCAGAAAAAAGTGGCTGTGACATACGGACGAACAGACAGACAGACATGACGAATCCATAACGGTTCCGTTTTTTGCCATTTGGCTACGGAACCCTAAAAACACACAAGCCGCCCGTTCGCTAGCCGACCAACAATAATAAGCCAACCGGGTTGCCAGATCTGTCGCCAACATCGAGAGTATCGAATTATACGTTTTTTGCTTCATAAACGGCCGTATCTTTTTTTTACCGTTAACTTAGAAGTTTGATTTTTTCTTAGCTTCAAGGGACTGTAGATTTGAGTATAAGGTTTTAATTTCAACTTGATACCTCCACGCGTTCCCGAGGTAAAGGGTCTTGACAGACAGACAGACGGACGGACGGACAACAAAGTGATCCTATAAGGGTTCCGTTTTTTCCTTTTCAGGTACGGAACGCTAAAAACTATGAGGTCGGTGTTTCTTATCTGACTACTCTGAGAAGAAAGGCCAAAAGAAACCCAGAGGTCAGTCTCTTTTAAAGTCCAGACATAATCTTCGTCAGACCATGTGAAGACCATGTATATTGATGTCTGAAATGGTATTTCGAGAACAGAATGGACGTCTGCAAAACTAACCAAGAACAACGCTTACTTAGTTCAAGCTATAAAAATGAAGCGATGTTATTGGTTGGTTTCACACACATCCCTCGGTACGCATACTCGCTCATCTCTGGTGGAAACACAGCCTAATTAAGGCAATCATTTTCATTTATATATACATTACGTAGATTATTTCGTCACCACTGCTCTCAAAACGGCGAAGGAAAACATCGTGAGTCAAAGTCAAAGCTTTTTATTTGTTAAACATAGGTGGTTAACATAAAATACGAGTAGGTACAGAGATCTCTATGTTTTGCCGTTAACGGCGTACAAATATCAAGTAAGCATACGAAATTACAATTTAGTATTAAAACTTTTGTTAAAATTAAATGACAAGCTAACAGAGTTAAACTATCCTCTATCAAGTTAACAATATTGCATACAAATAATAACATTTAAAATTTCTTATGTACATTTCTTATGAAGACACCGGCATGTCCTAGAACCAAACAATGCACTGCAACCGGCACTGGGCCCGCGTGGTGGATTACAGCCCATTCCCTGTTGAAGAGAGCTATGTCCCAGCTGTCACAATGGGAACATTATAAACTGATTATGTTGTGTCTTTTGAGATACTATGTTATCAGTATCAAAATATGGACAGTCATGAGCATAAGTATGTATATACACTTGGCTTTATTCAAAAGCGATTTTCTCCTTTATTTTTTAATGAAATTTTATGTTATTGCGAACATAGTATTTTCGAACCCACGTATACCCATAGTATTTCCAAGCACACATGTGTATTTATTTGTGCTTATACATATTTATATGTAATTAGTTATATATTATATTCATAGTTTTAATAGGTTTATGCGTATCTTTATATTTAAAATATTTATTCCTCAATTTTCATGATTGCACCTACCACTGTTTGTCTCTGCATCACCCAAAGGTTGACTGGTAGAAAATGTCTATGGCATTCAGTCCGCCTCTGTACATTTATGTGCTTGAAGTATTAAATAAATAAATAAGTAGGTACACATGATGACGAGAAGCGCCGTGGCAAGAAATATCAAATATCACTCATCACTCGAGTGCCAAGCCAAAGAAATATTCTAACCACAACTACATAGGTACTACATTTCATTATGACTCAACAATCTCTCCACCGCGTCATGTCGCCAGTGTACGTCAACACTTAATCTCTACTAGAAGCTAAGATCACTACACAATTTTCTCAAGTGCTTTGTTATGTAGTCTTGCAACTGAAATTATTTTGTAAGTTGTTAGTAGAAACACGTACACAGAACAACACTTAAGTCGCAAGCGCTCACTGTAATTATACTTAAGATAAAAATAATTTAAGCTTTTTATTGTCTTGCTTTTTATTGTGTTGGCTTAGTTGTCAGAGGGGCCACTGTTGAGCGCAAATAGGGTTGCCAGGTCTTAAAACCGAAAAGCCGGACAGACCAGCCAGTTTAGTCGGACATTTGGGTAAAAAAGCAGGACGCCCTTAATTTTTTAATCTTAGACGACAATTTTTTTTTTAAGTAAAACTAGGCTTTTTTTATCGTTTACTATACACTAGAGTGCGGTGGTGATGAAGAGTGACGGGGAGGTGGGGGCGCGCCGCGAACGCTTTGGTCAAATTTAAAAAGCCTAACAAAAGCCGGACAGACTGGACACGCAAACAAAAAGTCTGACTGTGTCCGGCTTTATCCGGATACCTGGCAACCCTAAGCGTAAAGGATTACCTTTATAAAACTAACCTAATCCGGACAATGATCCCAGAGAGAGCGCGAACTCGCGACGTAAACGTAACGTAAATTACAACTATTCTGTAGTATTTTTGTTTACATTTTTGCAACGAGCATAAATATAAGTGTCACCCATAGATATTAAGAAAGTCTTAAAATTGAGTCAATATTATGTTTAAAACGAGTATTTTTATTTTAAAAGTCGCGACGTAAAGTTGACGTAAATTCGAAAGATTTTTTAATCGAAATTACAACTATTCTATAGCATTTCTTTGGTTTACATTTTTGCAACGTGTATAATTATCAGTATCACCCATAGATACGAAAAAAGTCTTAAAACTGAGTTAATATTATGTATAAAACGAGTATTTTTATTTTAAAAGTCACGACGTAAAGTTAACGTAAATTCGAACGGATTTTTAATCGAAATTACAACTATTCTATAGCATTTTGGTTTACATTTTTGCAATAGATACGGCGAAAGTCTTAATAAAAATTAGTTAAGATTACGTGCGAAACGAGTATTTGCAATTTTTAAGTCGATCCAATTTACGTTAAGTTTACTCCGCGCGTTCGTACTAGTCCCACTGGGTTTATTGTCCGGATCGGGAACAATTAGGTTTTTATCAGGAATTCTCGGTAGCAGCCGGTTGTGCTCGCTAGATGACAAAGTCAAAGTCAAACCATTTATTTCATGTAGGCCATTAAAAGGCACGTTTGATCGTCAATATTTAAAAGAAAATAATATTGTAAAAGGCTCGAGAGAGACTTCATAATAAACTTGGTGAAATGTGGATGTACAATAACAAGCCCTTATATGTATATGTCGTGGCCAGATCTTAGATTTGGTCATTTCATGAAGAGTTCGGTCATTTCATGAAATGGTTGTAGGTATTTCAAGAAATAAAACTTCGACTGCTGGTAAGATCATGTTGTGACCAGCGGTCATTTTATAAGCGCGGATAGCGGATTATTATAAGGAAGAAATTCCTTTAAGGGTGAAAAACAAATACACGCGTTAACGCCTACCTAATGGCCCTCGAGCAAATGTAAATTTACCATCATGAGGATATGCTCGGTTTAATTTTGTGCTTCCATTTTGCGGATTACAGAACCACTCGTACGTGAATAGAACAGACTCATTCGCAGCTCGCAGAATTGATAATAATTATAACGAATTTGAACTGGGATAAAGCTAAGTGCAAAGGATGAAATTGCAATCTTACGCCACTCGAAATAAGAGGTTCAGTAGTGTTACATAATTATTATAAACTAGCTATTACCCGCGACTTTGTACGCATGGATTTTTTTCGTGGGAACCTATTGTTTTTTTCCGTTTCTAAAATAAAAGAAGTCTAAGTTACTCCTTATTACTTCAGCTATCTGCCAGTGAAAGCTCCGTCAAAATCGGTCCAGCTGTTTCTGAGGTTAGCCGGAACAAACAGACAGACAAAATTTTTAAAAAATGTTATTTTGGTATATCGTCGTTGTCAAACCAAAATTTGCTATGTGCCGTTTTTTGAGTACCGTGTATACATCCATATATGCATTTAGTAAAAAGCGGTTATTTTAATATTACAAACAAACATTCCAATTATATTTATTTGTATAGAAGATTTTCATTTGGCAATTTTTTTTTTCATTCCTTCAAAAAAGGCGCGCCGTTTTTACACACAGTCAAAATTAGTTCAATGTACTCCTAGCTCAACGCGTTGTCAACTTGCTTTATGTTGTGTACTCTGCGATGAATTGACCTCTTATTTGCACGCATTTTCGATTTGTACTTATATGCTAATAACTTAAATTCAAGCATTTTATTTAAATTTCATTTATTTTCTATCGAGAATAGATATTTTATGTTTCTGTTCCACAAAAATTTAAAAATATCATTAATATAGTTACTCATATTGTTTTGATTTTATATACATATAAGTCTTGTTCTTGTTTACACTAACATCTTAATAAAAATAACATTAAAAAACAAAAAAACTTTGAACAGTGTAACAATTACTTAAAGGTAAACACCACATGTCATGAACGAAAATTATGTTAATTTGTAAGGTACATGTACAGTTTAAAAGCCAACTTAAAACTAAGTAAAGAAAAAATATATACGAGTAAGTAACAAAATAATGAATACTTTACAACACCTCTGAGAAACAACTCAAAATTTAAGATTTCTGCTTAGTCAGAGAATCAAAGTGGAAATCGATTACTTATCAATTTCATGCCTTCAGCCCGCTCTTAATCATTCGCATGCCAAACGTTGATCCACGCGAGACACAATGGCTTTTTTAATTGTTTCTATAATTACGGAAAGCCTAAACAAGCCTTTGCGCCAAAAGGCTTGTTTAGGCTTTCCGTAATTATACTGGACATGAATAAAATTGTATGACCACCACTATACAACGGGTTCCAAAAATACGCAGTAATTACATGGTCCTACACGTGGTGGTGGAACCATTAAGCCGCGGTTTTCAGCAAATGTGCGACGTAATATTTTGGTTTTGTATCCTACCATCTGTTTTGGTAGTACAGCTTCTACAAGCGTTCTATATAACTTTCAATAAAACTCGTCTCGATCCTTGATATTTCATTGAAACAGTCACTCAATATTATTAAATGAACTTAGAGAGTTGTATTGATGAGTTTAATAATAATCATTTTTATATTTTTAAATGTTTTTATATATTTTTATATCCTAATATTTAAAAATATAATTTATATGTAAATAATGAAATAAAGGATATAATTCTGTAAATACATACTTGTTACGGTCGCGAATTATGTCTTGTTCAACGTACACCCTAACACTGACCTGAAAAATGCAAAAAACGTAAAGAAAATTTAATTTTGCAGTCTATTCTGGCGCTTCCCATTCAAGTCTGGGTCACAGTATAATATACAGTAAAACATCTTCATACAAACGTGCCGCTCTCGGTTTGAATGTGTGCGTGCGCGCCGCGCGCCATGTCGGCACGCGATTTCACGCACACGCTAGCATAATATATGAGGGAATAAGGTGGCGGCAGCGCGGGCTGTGCAGCGCGACTGTGAGCACGCGCGTACGCTACATGACCGCTTGCGTTCGTCAACTCTCGCCGGCGGCGGCCACTTAAATTACGAGTATCATGACTTCAAAAAGGGGAAAAAAATATTGTAGTGTTTTCGGGTGCCTCAATAATGATTTCGCAAACCCGGACTTATCATTCTTCATAGTTCCTACTCAACCAGAAATGTAAGTACCTACTTATACTTAAATATTATTAGAAAATGTGGTATTGTATTGTTTATTTCACAGTTTATTTGCTTTATTAAGAGCGTAGCCGAGTCGCATTTTTCCATATAAATGTATTCCCAAATTTACTTTCTGAATACTATGTTTAGAGCTAAAGTTTATTTTAAGAAGTCTAGTTTTTAACCGACTTCTAAAAAAGGAGGAGGTTCTCAATTCGAATGTTTGTATATTTTTTTTTTATGTTTGTTCCCGCATAACTCCGTTGCTTGCCAACCGATTTGAAAAATTCTTTTTTTGTTGGAAAGGGTATACTTCCCAAATGGTCCCATGAAAATTTTATCGAAATCGGACAAGCGGTTTTTGAAAAATCAACAACAATCTAAAAATTTATCTACATTGTCTACATTAACGATCTTTTTGTTTACTTTTTTGTGGGGTAGGTACAACTAAAAAGTGAAAAATAAAAACTTTTTTACAAAAAAAAAACAACCGACTTCAAAAAAAAAAACAATACAAAGTGATAAATAACTTTAAGTTCGGAAGTCGGTGTCAAAAAACGAAAATGCGGAACCAACGACACCTACTTCCGAAATTAAAGTTATTTATCACTTTGTAGTGTTTTTTTTTTTGAAGTCGGTTGTTTTTTTTTTTTTGTAAAAAAGTTTTTATATTATAAAACAGAGGATTGAGTACGAAACATCGTTTAGGTAAACGTATTTGTCGCGTATAGTTGTAATAAGGGCAATTTCACAATAATTAATAAGTATTGCAAATTAATTACTATTGAAATTATTATTATTACAACATGAGCTACCGGAAAAAAATGCATTTTTTTATGTTTGTGGCGCTTTGTTAAAAAAATGTGTTGATTACCATAAGAACTGCGATTTTTTAAATAATTACGTCGACGTTAATCAACGAGCTTGTAATTTAAGTGTAGAATCTAGATACACCCATTACAGGAATTACGGCAAAGATCGAAATTTACTCATGATCCCACCTGATGATTTTGTCGATAATGTAGAAAGGATGGAGCAGGTGTTTCGCAAAGCGTTCGAAAAGGACCACATCAACATTAAAATTGGCCGGTCAATTTACGATCAACTGAATGATATAGAATTTAAGATGCCCTGTCCATGCTTTCCCAAAAGCTTTTTACAAAAACTTTACATAAGAATGAGAATTTACTTTACATTAACAAATAATAATAAAGCGTTCCGGACGTGCAGAAACAGGAGAAAAATTTTCTCGGTATCAAATTTGTAACTTAGTATAATAAATGTTATGTGAATAAAGGCTTTTTATTTTTACTAAATTTATAAATTGGTAAAATATTCAATCATAATATGCTTTTTATTTCATAAATTTAGATCAAGTGCTGCTTGTTCGAAAATATTAACTAAAAGTAAAAGTGACAACCCTGGGGATCAACGCAAGAGTAGGCTAATAACTCGGCGGGCGGCCTTAGATAACTTACTGTATATTATACTGTGTCTGGGTCTTACAAAACGTTTCTTATTCTTATTCGAGGGACCGACAGATACGAGAATTGATCATGCTGTGATGAAAAGCATATCTACTCACAAAGATACCGTCCATTGTAACACCCTTTATAAAATTTCTTCATTTATATTAGGTCCTTACATATGAAATTGGCGTTTTGTATGGAAGGAACAAAAAGTCGAATATTTTTTAATATAATATATTTAATTAATCAAAGTATGAACCATTGTTTTCAATGCACTTTTGCCATCTTATAGGTAGTTCATTGATCCCTTTACTAAAAAAACCAGTCGGACGGGAATCAATAAAATCTTTGAAGGCGATTTGGACTGCCCCATCGGAGTTGAATTTTTTCCCTTGCAAAAAGTTATCCAAATTGCGAAAAAAATGGTAATCTGTTGGAGCAAGGTCCGGGGAGTACGGAGGATGTCTAAGACATTCCAATTCAAGCTCTTCTAATTTGGTAGCCGTCTGTTGCGCAGTGTGTGGTCTGGCGTTGTCGTGCTTTCAAGCTTTTTAATCTTCCCAATTTGCTTCAAGTGAATTAAAACAGTTTTATCACTAACATCGAAGCCTGCAGCTAACTCGGACGTGGTTTGCGATGGGTCCGCTTCCACAATAGCCTTCAATTCTCCATTATCAACTTGGGTCTCAGGCCGTCCACGGGGCTTGTTCTGCAGGTCGAAATTTCCAGAACGAAAACGTTGGAACCAAAAACGAACTGTGTTTTCTTTTGCAACATGACCGCCATACACATCATTCACCCTTCGAGTCGTTTCCGCAGCACTAGTGCCACGGCGGAACTCGTACTCGTAAATAATGCGATATTTTAAATTTTCCATTTTGTAAAATGAGTGACGCAAACAGAAAAAACAGAAGAAAAAAAACAAATGAATGACGGTCATCGAAGCACAAATACATGAGTAAATAGCTGTACAAATTTGAATTTGGAATTCCTTACCAAAGAGGAGAAATTCGTGATTAAAGTGGCCAGTACGAAAAACGCCAATTTCATATGTAAGGACCTAATATTTTCAGGAGGACCTGCTGCAGCATCAATAGTATTTTTTTTTACTTAACAAAACATATTTAGTTACCACTTAGAACTGTAATTAGATATATATTTTTTCAATACCTACATTTCCGAGACATCGCCAAGCGGTTGGTCGACTCATCACGTGACCAGAGGGCTGGCCTATTTTTTGGCCAAAGAATCAGCATTGCCATACAACGTGTCAATGCTGCCAGCCTTTTGGGCACGTTTCCCGTTGACAGTGATGCGGACGAATTTTTTGATGCCCTTTGATTATTTTCCCTCCCTTTTTATATACTTGTACATATTATTATTTTAAGATTGTTAGCTTTTTAAATTATGTAAATATACCTACATGCATTTATGACATTGACGACCATAACTGGAATTGAATCATTTGAGTACATTATCGAAACATTTGCTTTTTATTACGATTTCGTGATTCCGCTTAGACCTTATTAAAAATATCGTCCATATTAAATGATGAATTGGTTGCTTTTCTGGGTATAATATGATTAATAGGCGTTACAATACAGGGAGCCAAAAAAATCATCTCCTTTATGTGGTGTACATGATAAAGAACATTCCATTTTATTCTAAAAGTCTCAAGGCGAACCGAAAACAACATCAGTCGTCCCACACATTAATGGTCAAGTAGGTATCGAGCCTTGTTTGGACGACTGATGTTTTTTTCACGATTACGATGTTGGTCCCCGGGAAAAAGTTGTTCAGTTTGATGGCCTGTACCCCCAAGTTTGGTCACGCCCGCGCCCCTCTGAAACACATTGTTTAATCTAGCTAAAATACTCTAGGTATTAACGTAAGTCGATTGTTACTAGCTTATTTCTTCCTTATGAATGTAAAGTGAAGAGACGAAAGGAACAAAGCTTTCCTAAACTTGATTAAAAACGAGCTATAACTGACCATAGTTAAACGGAAAGGATCCAACCCACACTATGGCCGAAAATGAGTTATGTATACCAAAACACTCTTTACAGTTAAAATTTTAATATCTCGAAAACAATCCAAGTAAAATTCAAACGCAACATGAAGTTATAGACTTGAGTTACCAACCCACATGTATAGCAGGTCGTAATTTTTTTTACTAACACCGCTCCATGCTACTTAGATCGTTATTGAGAAAATCATATTTACGAAAATAATACAAAACACATATTACTAAAACGTATATGTTTATCCTTTAGTTAAACCCAACACCCGAAAGTTAAAGTGGAGAATCAAAGACGAAATATGATCTGAACTTAAAACTTAAATACCTCAAAACTACCTCTGTGTGGGTTGGATCCTATCCGTTTAACTATGGCCACTGTCTTCAAGAAATACTAATACCTATTGGTTGAATGTTGCGAAACAAAACAAAACGTGATTTTAAAAATAAATAAGTAAATAGTTAAATACTCTTTTTTAATTCCGTGTACTTTATTTCCGTTCTACGGAAATGAAAAAATACTTTTCACTTGTCATGCTCTAAAAGTTCGTCTTTACGAGTATACTGTGCGTAGGCTACGTAAAGTCGCTTTTTATGCTCTAGTGCATAAAGTAATTTTTAACTTTTAATTTCCGTTCTTCAAATTTTATACCTATGTGTTTTTACGGTCGTATATGTACTTTGGTCATTATACCAAGTTCTTGATCATTATTGTCTTTCATTTTTATCCCATACGTACCCATTTCAGCACTTTACATTTCACAATTAGGTTCAAGGTTGATTGAGAAAATTTGGCAGTTTCGGGTAGCTTGATGTGCTGGCGTCTACAATAATCGATTTTGTTTTTTAGTTTACCATGTATCCAGGGCTAAAACCTAGGCTTTAGAGTGCCTTTAATATGCTCCTAATACCTATGTGTAGTTCAAGTAGGCGTTTATGCGGTTTATTATACGGCAACAACATACTTAAAAGCTCTTGAAAAGCAGGTCAAGTATATCATTATTCTGTGAATGAAATTTTATAGCTCCGTTTTATCGCACAGTCGACTGGTTTAGCGCCAAAAGCGAACTTAGCAAACAATTATTTCTTTTTAGGATTCCTTATATCAAAAGAAAATAACGGAACCGGACGGATGAACAAGGAAGTGATCCTAAAGGATTGTTTAGGATCACTTCGTTGTCCGTCCGTCACTGTGTCCTTCTGTCAGTCTGTCAAGACCCTTTTTTTCAGAAACGCGGTTAGTTATCAAGTTGACATAAATACCAAATAATCAAATCAAGTTATCAAGGTGACATGGAAGGTGGCTGGGACAGCCCCAGCCACCTTCTTTAGGACGTCCACCCATCAAGCTGGGGGCGTTCCACACTACGCTTGTCGATACGCGGTCTCCACTCCAGGACTGCTCCACCGTCCAACGATCCTTCGAGAAACATGGCTAGTCTACTGCCACTTCAGTTTGCTTACTCTGCAAGCTATGTCAGTAACTCCGGTTCTTTTCCGGATAATTTCATTTCATTCCTGATTTTATCATTTATAGAGATTCCGAGCATAGCTCGCTCCATAGCGCGCTGAGCGACATTAATCATTGCGGAAGATGTAAAGGCGTAATTTGCGAGCCTTTTTATGGACCCCAGATACAGAAGTATTAGTGTTTCGAATGGAACTGAAATTATCAAGGTGCCGTAACAATAAAAATAAATAAGGTACAGACGCCAGCACATAAAGCTACTCCAAATTGTCAAATTTTCCCAATCAACTTTGAACCTTATGTTTTAGCGTTAAAGTTGAAAATCTATTAAAGAAATTTGACAGATTGTAGTAGCTTGATGTGCTGGCGTCTGTACAAGATCGAGAACAACAATGAGAATTCAACGAAAACAAAATACAATGCAAAAAAAAAAGATAAACGTCAAATATTAAATAGTAGATTGTTGCATCGAGCGCAAAGTGAGTTATTAATGCACGAGTGTTATGTTGGTGTCCGAGCGCATGCGAGGGTACTAAATTAACACGAATGCATTAATTACTCACTTTAGCAAGGTTTGTAATCTACTTTTCTTTTAACTACCAATCTACCTACCGTGATAAAATATACCTACTCAAAATAAAAACTCAAGTTAATGAAAACAAAGTTTAATTCATCTTCACCTCAAACATTTACAACTTACAATTATTAAATGTGCAGTTATTAAAAGTGAAATTTGCACATTTACTTTTATTTGTTGGTTTATTTGTGAATAATAATTATTATCTTCAGAATCAGACGATACAGGTAGACGCGGGCTCAATTTCAAATCATATCTATGAGAAGTAGACGAACGTGATAATGTTGATCGGTGCAAATGAATTGATTCTTTATTCAGCTGATTTTTATTTTCAGCCAGTATCGTTTTGATCCAATCCATACATTTTATATTAAACTTAACGGGAGACATTAAACCTCTGTGGTGAATTTACATCTAAATAAAAAATAAAAAAACAGTGCCATAATGAAAAACAGTGCTACAATGAGATTTCATATAACATTTCTGCAATGTTTTGGTTCTAAGTAAAAATACGTCCTTTGTGATCGGTTTTGTAGTTATTAATGATAACATTAGTGCATAGTTGTAAGAAAAAGTATAGTGACCACGGACCACGAGCAATAAACGCAATGACGTTTATTGGAGGTACAAACAATCACAAGTTTATTTTTATTTCCATTCGTTCATGAAATATCTGTTTTAATAAAAGCTTTCGTAATAAAAACCTGTTTGGCATTTTTTTATACTATAACCGTTTCGATTTTCATATAAAGCATAAAAATGATAACATTTTCACTCGTATTGAATTAAATGAAAAATTGGGTCGAGGGTATTTTTTGTGTGTGGTTTATTTTTCATTTATTTTTTATTTTTGAACTATGTGTCTTTGTCGAATCTGACCAACATAAAAAAAACCGGCCAAGTGCGAGTCGGACTCGCGCACCGAGGGTTCCGTACAGACCTGTTTAAAATATTTTTATTATAATAATATGATGTAACTAAAATTTTACGGTTTTCGCAATTTCTCCTTTATCTGTGCTATAAGACGTTGCTTCGTACCAAATTTCAAGATCCTGAGTTCACGGGAAGTACCCTGTAGGTTTTGATTCCCTTGCGAGTGTCGAAAATTTGCGGCATTAACGGCTATATCTTTTGATTGCGTTGGCTTAAAAGTTTGATTTTTTCACAGCTCTGAGGGTCAGTAGATCTGAGTATTTGATATAAATTCCAGCTTGATACCTCCACGCGTTCCTGAGAAAAAGGGTCTTGACAGACAGACAGACGGACGGACGGACGGACAACAAAGTGATCCTATAAGGGTTTCGTTTTTTCCTTTCGAGGTACGGAACCCTAAAAATATATATTTTGTAATGTAACTAAAAATTTAAGGTTTTCGGAATTTTTCCTTTACGTGTGCTATAAAACGTTGCTTTATGCCAAATTTCAAGATTCTAGGTCGACTGGAAGTACCCTTTAGGTTTTGATTCCCTTGCGAGTACTTGCGAGTTTCAAAATATGCAGCTTAAATTGCTGTTTCTTTTAATTGCGTTGACATAGAAGTTTGATTTTGTTACAGCTTAAAGGTATTATAGACCTGAGTATTTGGTATGAATTTCAATTTAATACCTCTACGCGTTTATGAGGAAATGGGTAGTAAGTTTAAAATTATTTAAAAAAAATATATTATGTGATGTAACTAAAAATTTATGGTTTTCGTAATTTTTCCTTTATCTATGCTATAAGACGTTGCTTCGTACCAAATTTCAAGATTCTGAGTTCACGGGAAGCACCCTGTAGGTTTTGATTCCCTTGCAAGTGTCGAAAATTTGCGGCATAAACGGCTGTATCTTTTGATTGCGTTGGCTTAGAAGTTTGATTTTTTCACAGCTTCAAGGGACAGTAGACCTGAGTAATTGATATAAATTTCAGCTTCATACCTCCACGCGTTCCTGAGAAAAAGGGTCTTGACAGACGGACGGACGGACAGACGGACAACAAAGTGATCCTATAAGGGTTCCGTTTTTTCCTTTTGAGGTACGGAACCCTAAAAATTATGTATATTGTCGTGAGAAAATAAAGTTCAATGCTCAATATTTTTATTGCTTCCACATGTGAACTTAGGTGGTAGGTTTTACAGAAATGATCGATTGTTGATATTATATTTTATAAAAATATTAATATCAGCATGTAGTTTTCTTACAAATATCGAGTCCGCTTTAATTACAACACCTATATTGTCGGTCCTAGCAACAGCCCAATGGTAAAGAATGTCTATGGAATTTCTTGTACGTTCTTCTCCTTGGGTACCTACTCCGCTTTCGAATGGGCAACTAAAATCAAGTTTCTGACAGACCGACTCTTTTACAATCCAAAAGTGCCTGTAATTGATTTAATTGAAGTAAAAGCTTTGAATGCTTTAAAGCTTTTTTGCTTTCCTTTAATCGTCACTCACTGGACGCCCGAGGCAGGACATCACCGTCGAGGTAGACCAAGGCGAAGGTGGTGTGATGATCGAATATCGTTTGCAGGACCAACATTGCCAGTTATCGCACAAGACAGAGAGGCTTAGAAGAAAAAAGGGGAGGCCTTTGCCCAGTAGTAGGACACAAAATAGGCTAACAAAAAAAATGCTTTGATATTGAGTAATGGAGCGAACTGACGAGCAAGAGATCATGAGTCCGATTCCCACTAATCGCATTCAAGAGAAACCAAACCTAGCTTTGCACAAACATATTTAGCTTCGTCAGAAAAATTTATAGGAACAAAACATATGTATACAACTTCTTTGAAAAACAAAGTAGTGTCATATATACTTAAACTCAGAAATTGCCGACTTTTCACGACACTGAAAAAACATATCATCATCATCTGCCTAGCCTTTTCCCAACTATGTTGGGGTCGCCTTCCAGTCTAGCTGGACGCAGCTGAATACCAGTATTTTACATGGAGCGACTGCCTATCAGACCTCCACAACCCAGTTACTGGGTAATATGATACCCCTTGGTAAGACTAGCTGTCAGACATTCGGGCTTCTGACTACCTGTAACGACTGTAAAAGATCCACGAATGACAACCGGGACCATCAGCTTAACGTGCTTTCCGAGGCATGGAGGGGTCTGAAAAAAGGGTTAGTATCAGAATGACTTGATCGCAAATTGACCACGTCGCTCTTAGTCCAAATCTCAAAATGTTTAAAACACATCTAATAAATAAAATAAAAAGTCATTCAAAGAAGTTATTCAAAGTGGACTGAAAATCAACACTTTTTGAACGTCAAAATTACAAAAGACAGTCCCCAAAACGCCCACCCATCACTACTTCCTAGTGCAATTGCTGGGAAGAAGAAGTAGCGCAACAAACTCCCCAGCAGCACAGCTGTCTCTAAAGTTAGAAGAACTCGATTCTCCACAATAATATGCATGTTTGTCAAAAACGGCACAACTGTTCACAAATGTTATAAAAAGGCAGGAAAATATTTTGTTTGTAAGATAGAAGGACACACCAGTTGGCCCTGGCTT
The DNA here is from genome assembly GCA_945859645.1 of Amphipoea oculea. Classification (NCBI taxonomy): domain Eukaryota; kingdom Metazoa; phylum Arthropoda; class Insecta; order Lepidoptera; family Noctuidae; genus Amphipoea; species Amphipoea oculea. The sequence goes on from OX243876.1 coordinate 14,841,708, forward strand.
AAACGAAGTTATGACGACTAAAGTAATAATACCCCACGCAAATTGTATAGCCAAATTGGTCGGCAATGGCCTAGTTAGTGGCTGCGGCCAGTAATTCTCTTAAATCCTGAATATGCATTTTCCAGGATTTGGTTGGAGCTAAATGGTATGTAGAAACAGAAACGTAATCCGCAAAATGTACGTAATTCAAAACCCCATCCGTAGTTTAGAGAAACAAGGCGGCCACTAACAAACACGAAAAGCGACTTTAATAAGAGTCATCATCATCATCTGCCTAGCCTTTTCCCAACTATGTTGAGGTCGGCTTCCAGTCTAACCGAATGCAGCTGAATACCAGTATTTTACATGGAGCGAATACCTATCTGACCTCCACAACCCAGTTACTGGGTACTACGATACCCCTTGGTAAGACTGGTTGTCAGACTTTCTGGCTTCTGGCTACCCATAACGACTGTCAAAGATCCACGAATGACAGCCGGGACCAACGTTAGTAAGAATACATAAAGATAAAAAAGCAAAGCTGTAAAATAAAAATAAATTGCCTATAACACCGTGCCCCATTAAACGTTACCTTTGAAGAAAGAATCACAATTAAATGGGGACATTTAACTGTGATTCTTTCTCCAAAGATTGTTCGAAAATTGTTTACTTCTTGTAAGTAATGTCAGTATAAGAAATAATAGGTAGGGTTTACAAGGAAGTAGCACAAATCATTTAATTGACTATATTGTAATTATTATTATTCATTATTAAACAGCCTGTAAATGAGTACATAAGAGGAAGTCAAGTAAGTGATCTCTCCCGATCGTGTCGGATTGCCGTCCCATCGGACTATGAGAGTAAAGGAACAGAGAGTGCGCCTGTGTTTACGCACACACATGTGCACTATAATATCTCCTGCGTACCTGGCTAATCTCGGTTGAGTCGGCCACCGTGACCTGAATTGGTCCGGAGGCCATTATTATTACGCGGTAAGAATAATAATAAGAATCATGTATTTGCAGAAAATATAGGTGTGTAAAACTTGGTAGTTTAATGTATAGTTCATATTTTGCCTGCTTAGGACATGCAAATTAACTGCGAAAACGGTTGCACGCAGTGTGGGGCATAGTTTTAAGTACAAACCTACTGTGATGTCTTTATATAATAAATAATAACAGGCATAACTTTTTTCACCCGTAGATATGAATAAAGTCTTAAAACCAAGTAAATATTTTTGTTTGGAACAATATTCAATTTTAAATTCGGCATATAGATTTTTATGCGTGTAGAGGTATGATACACGAAGGCTGCACTGACGTTTAAGTCCAGGGTCACCAGTGTACAGGTATGAGGAACAGGGTGTAAAGTTCACTCATCCTTGAAAGGGAAGGGAGGATCCTCCGACCAGACGGGTGTCGCGTCTGGTGGGCAACACTTAACTGCCCGACGATTGATGTCGGGACGTTGCATATATATGCGAGTGGCGTGGTAAACTCTGCTTGCGTGATGCAGGATTTTGCGTGACTTCAGTGTGATGCATTCTTAAAAAAATTTTTGAAAAAAATACTTTGAATTGCCTTTCTGATTGGTACAAGTTTATTTCTAGTCTGTGAATTCTAGGTATAGAATGAAAATAAATCAGACATGGCCCGATGAAACTGCTTTTAAATACGAATGGATAAAGGAAACTAAAAAAACAATGAATAAAGGTTCAATAGTTGTTTCCGACTGAGAAAGATTCCTTCTTCAAGGAGTTACAAAGGCGAAAAAGGTTAACATTTTTTGCACAAAAATACTTTGCAAGGGTTATTTTTTTTTATTATGGACCTTCCGACGTTTTATTGCTTTTGTACTCTAGAATGTTTAGTATTCTTCATTATCATGAGATAATGAAGAATAACCTTGCATTCTAAGCTTGACCTTGGTCCCTAAACTTCAAAGAAAAATAAGATAATCCCTACGTTTTCGTAGGATGGATTCCCAGATATTCTGATGTTAGCAAGCTTTTCTCGTTACTTCCAAAAGGACGAAGGTATTAAGAAGTTACAGCAAAGACTCAAAAAGTGTCATACCCTAAGCACACATAGTCAGCCTATAATGTTCCCACTGCTGGGACACAGGCCTCCTCTCAGTGATTAGGCCGTAATCTTTTAGGACCTATATTATTTATTTTATTTACAAATGACTTGCTTGACTTTATGCATTATGTTCAGCCTGATGTAAAACTTGTTGTTTTTGCGGATGATACAAATATAATAATTGGGGCAAATGATTTAAAAGAATTGACCAAAAATGTTAATAAAAGCCTACAAAATCTCTGCGATTGGTTTACAGCCAATAATCTTTTGATAAACACAAGTAAGACTAACATCATTTTATTTAAGACTACAACGCGCCAAAATGACAATTTAGATATACAAATCAAAGGAGAAAAAATTGAATTAGTGGATGGGGTCAAATTTTTAGGGATTACCATAGATGCGTTTTTAAATTGGAAACAGGAGCTAGCTGCTATTGACTCTTCAATTTCATCAGCATGCTATGCACTCAGGAGCCTTAGAGATATGTTGGATCTAAAGCAACTCAAGGCTATATATTACGCGTTGGTAGAATCAAGATTAAGATACAGCATAATGCTTTGGGGTAACAGCTATAATTATAACTGTCAGAAAGCGTTTATTTTGCAGAATCGTGCCATACGGACTATAGCAAGGATCTCACAAAGAGACTCATGTAGAGAGCACTTTAAACAACTAGATATTTTAACAGTACCAAGTTTATACATATTAGTAATCCTAAATCTCTTTTCTAAGTATATTCATGAGTATGAATCACAAGAGGAACGTGAGATAAGAGAAAGCACAAGAAGGAAGGAGTTTAAACACAAGATAGCACCAAAATTTAACATAGCCAAGCATTGTTCCAGATACCAAGCAGTGGAGTTATTTAATAGGTTACCGACTGATTTAAAATTATTAATTTATAGATCTCACTCATTTAAAACTAAATTAAAAGCCTTCTTGTTAGAAAAATGCTTTTACTCAGTATCGGAATTTATGTCAAATGATAAAAATAGCCACTTAAAATAATAGCAGTTAACAAGCTTTAATTTAAATTACCTTTTGACTTTAGTATTAGTTTATTAGTAGTAGTAGTTCTTTTAATATTTTGAAATTGAATTTGACATTATACCTGCTATTAATTTAACATTGTATTCCGTTATTGACATATTTTAAATTAATTGACACTTGAATTAAACATTTCACCTTAATTTTAATTAATATTCTTATAAACGTATTTGTATTTGTTTCTGCATGTGATAATTTTATTTAATATGTATTTTCAACACAATGTAAATTGTTATTGAAAAATAAATGAATGAATGAATGAATCCACGACGCGGGTTAAAAGCGGGTTCGTAGATGTCACATGTCTCCGAATTTTTTGGTTCTACGACATGCCAGTTTTCTTACTATGTTTTCCTTCGCAGTTTTAAAAGCAGTGGTGACGAAATAATTTACACAAAGTAAAGCGCCTGACTGGGTTCGTACGTACGACCTACAACTCGTAAGTCGCGGCCATTACCACTGGGCTACCACTGCTCATTCCAATTTATTCCCTAAGCATCACTTCGATATTCGAATACAACGACTTCTTTAAAAAAACAAATGAATTCGTTTTCGAATTGAACGCGGTCATTTGAATGAGGTTCAAGTGAACTTTACAGAGTATTCAACAGTTAAAAAGTGGAAAACATTTTAAAGAATGATGGATTTTGGTGTGATCAGAAGATCAATTCTTGTACTTAAAAACGTTCAAATTCAAGTCAAAGAAGGTGAGATTACCACACAATCAAAAAAAAAAAATCAATCACTATACAATCAATTCAATCAATATATAAATGTATGTAAATTAATTGTATTTTTGACAGCTAGAGACTGAGATTATAATGCCAACGTTCTTAAAAAATACGGGAATTGTCCCTCTAACATTATAGCGAATGATTTAAAATTCTAGTGGAAAGTGCCGAGTCAACCGGCAGACATCACGTATCAACTGAATACGTCTTCAAGATGTATGGCATCAATCATGCCGTCAACTGCACGTGTCTAGGTGGAACTTTATTATAATACAGAAACTTCTGTAGGGACGTTGAGCGATTTTTAATAGCGGAAAATCTTATGGGTTCGCGTCACCGACACACTAATGTTAACAGTATATCTATTGCTATAAGGGTGATTTTTGTAACATAGTTTTAAGTTTTCACTTCTGTCAGAAATTCCCGTGACTGCCTTTTATTTATTGGTCATCGTGGAGTGGAACCTTTCTTTGAGTTAATTGGACTAGATTATTGGAAATCTGTATTCTGGTTGGTCAAAACATAGTTCGAGTGTAATTGTTAACCAATCAACGCATCCATCAGTGCATAGCGTTCATACCAGCCAATCAGCGTTCACAATTATAATCATTGTCGTTGTTCGCAATTTACCAAAGATGAGCAACTTTTTGCAAAAATCCCGATTTTAGTTCCTATTACTACGTAAATCTTTCTTGGTTACCAGCAATCCGGTCCTTAGGGAGCAACGTAGGATTTTTGCGAAAACCGATTCTTAATCCTGCAAAGTCTGTATGTATAAATAAAATTGAAATGTTGTTCGTTGGAAAGCGCAGCACTTGAAAGCGGTGGGATCGAATCGGTTAGTTTTATTTTTTTATTTTAATAATATTTCGAATAAGGTTTTTAGGGAATGAAAAATTGGGACTTTACTCTTTAACACGCTGTCTACATCTCTTTATTTCTTGTCCTATCGCAGGTATCGCAAATAAGCATCAGTAGTTACCTATTTTTTTTCTGTTCTGTTTTTTTCTTGGCTGTTTATATATTTGTGTACAGAAATGGTAAAATAAATAAAATTAGCCCGGAAAATTCAGAAAAAACTGAAAGTACTTTTTTAATAGATGTTTTTGTATGAGTTATTTTAATTTGGACCTGAAAACGTCTGACAGCTAGTATATATAATTAAAACAAGGCACCTACCTCCAACGGTATAACAATGAACAGCACAATCATATCAGCAACGACTAGATGCGTCATCAGCAGATTAACGCGAGATTTTCGCCGGCGCGAGCGCATTAGCGATGCGAACACGCCAACATTGCCGACTGCCCCAGCAGCCAAGAGCGCGCTGTATACTCCCACAACGAACCCCTGCTCCGGCGCAGGTATCGTGGTATCAACCACTTCGGTGACATTGACTGTCGAAGTACCCTCCATGTTGAAGTAATCCCAGAATTTTTGGTTGCAGTTGACTTCTACATCTGGTGGAGAGTCTTGAAACATTTTATTTTATATCATTTTTGTTTGGATGGTTGGTGGTGCTAATGTTTTAATGCACACACACATTTTTTTAAAATATAAGTTTTGTTGTTATGATAACTTTTTTTTAAGTTCACATCTTTAGACACTTTTTTTGCCAAAGTTGTAGGTATTCACTTTACTAACACAGATATCTATTTTAATAATAATATAAACCGTTGCCTGATTATTTGCACTAATTGGTTAATTTTAATTTAATAATCAGTTAGAATTTTTTTTTAACTATTATCTTCTGCACACTTCACTAAAACATAAAAAGGTAGCCTAAAGTACACTTCAATTATTTTATTTTATATTAATTAGAAATATTTGTTTTAATTACAATTAAACACACCATTCACTTAATTTAAAAACTTTTAATTTGTTTATATTTTTATTTTAACTAAGCACAACACACCACAACAACACGAATAATATCTAAAATATGAATTAATTAATTAAACCTATTACAATATTTTTTTCACCAACGACAGCCGAATGAAACTTTATTTCGACGCGTCGGAAGTCTACGAAAGCTCGTAGCGCTACGAGACGTGTAACCGCCGTAGCCTCGTAGCACGATGTGACGTAGGCAGCGAATATCGTAGACATTATGAATGAATCTCATTCAACAGTCTCTGATTGATAAAAGCCGGTTTTATGGTATTTATACAATTAGAACGTTGTGTTGGTATTAAGGTCTTAATCAAATGGTAATTAATATTATAATTGTGAAAGTGTTTGTCGGTTTGGCCTTCTTTCCCGTGACAGTGGAACGTAGTAATTTTTCGCATAGAGATAGTTTAGAAAAATGCAAAATGCATGGTTCCTGAACGATAGATAGGAGTTAAGCCGCGGGCAAAAGCTAGTCAATTAAATTAAAAGCTGTTCAGAAATTGTCTTCGGCATACAGTTAATCAATAACAACAGTAATTAATTATCCCTCATCATCACATACGACAGCGGTTTGCTCGCTTTTTACTCGACTACGGCGAAGCAAAAAGGAGGGTTATGATTTTGACCTGTATGTATGTTCATCTGTTCCCTCATAACTTTAAAATTACTTGTCATGATTGGACAAATGAGGTATCGTTGGAAGCATCTTGATCATCCGCTGGTTATAGGCTATGTGACGTCGGCGCCCTCTAGCGGGCATAAAGTCACGACCTAAAAAAAATTTTTTTTATTCATGCCGTGTTGGGTATCAAATGAAAGGGCTTAATTAGCACATTTCAAATAAAGATTACTGAAATAAACCCCAAAATAATTAAATACAAAATAAGTTTAAAAACTAAAACCCGACTACTGAAAAGGATAAAACAAGAAAGCACCCTCCCGTGGCACATGCTACCATTAGCTTATAAGTATGATAGTGCAGAGGCATGTCACCAAGGGAAAATACTTTCTTGTTTCATCCTTTCCAGTAGTCGGGTTTTAGTTTTTATAGAGATTTAGACTAACTATGCTTAAATATTTTACGACATGTAAACTTTAAATTGGCGCCGATTCCCTTGTTCACAAACTAAACTAAATTTAAGTTCAGTGCATCTTTTTCTTTCTATTTCATTAAGAAAAGGACAGGAGATAAATATTAGTTTAGTCCTGTCAAATTACGATACTCCATAGACAATTTAGACGTGATTAAAAAATTGGCTACTAAAAATACGTCACTTTATGTCAGGTGCTGACTAATTTAACAAGACTAAACTAATGTTCTGTCCTTTTCTTAATGAAATAAAAAGAATAAGATGTACTGAACTTAAATTTAGTTTAGTTTGTGAACAAGGGAATCGGCGCCATTGATTGTTTGCACTTTAGTAATTGAACGAAAAGCATTTTTTATTATCCAGCTTAGTCGAAGCTTAACAATTGAAGTAAAGCTTGAATTGACGTAATTGAGTAATACGCATTGAAATAGCTCGAGCTGTCCATATCATCATTACATTGTGAAGCTTGAAATGTTTATTGTGTAATGCTTCAGGGGCCAGGTTTTGTCCGGTTCTGTTTGAAATTCAGTGCTTCTGAAATGATATTCTGATTCAGTATTTGGTCAGAATACGGTATGAAATACTGCAATATTGTAGGTAATAATTAATATTATTATTTCCATAGAATTAGTATGCACTATGTTATTTATTTTATTTTATTTATCCATTTATTTCAGGCATCAAGGCCCATATAAAAACACATAAAATACAATATTAATATAACTTAAAAATACTATAAATACATACAACATTATAATCACACTAACTAAACACGAAGTGTCGGCGTCGTGTTTCGCTGACTGGTGTCATGTAGCCGGCCACGAAACCGGCGATACACAACACCCTTCGGCCAGAACTCTTCCTTGAGGAACTTCTCGAGATGGTGTGTCGGAACACGCACCACGAACGACTTGAAGTTCGTGTTGTGACGCGACTCCAACCTCTCGACCCTCAAAGTCCAGTTGGTCTTCACACGCAAGTAGGTACTCCACGATCTCCTCAACCTTCGTGGAGTGGTGAAGTCTATTTATTTAGAGAAAGTGTAACTAACTACATATTTACACTAAATACTAAATTAAATGACTAGCTTACTATACAAATAAATACAAAAACAAATACAATATAACACTTAGGCGTCGAAGCACTCATCGGCTATTAATATTATTATTTTACATAATATTGATTAAAGGAGCTTGTGGCTAAGTAATATCAGCCACACGGGTCGACCGATCAGGTTAAGCTACGCTTGCCGCGGTTGGTCCGTGGATGGGTGACCATCTTTACATACCAAGACACTCCGTGTCTCGGAAAGCACGTTAAGCCGTTTTGGTTCTCCCGACTGTCATTCGTGGATCTTTGAGAGTCGTTACAGGTCGTCAGAAGCCTGAAAATCTGACAAACAGTCTTACGAAGGGGTATCGTATTACCCAGAAATTGGGTTGTGGAGGTCAGATACGCAGTCGCTCCATGTAAAATAATGGTATTCAGCTGCATCCGGTTAGACTGGAAGCCGACCCCAACACAGTTGGGAAAAGGCTAGGCAGGTGATGATTGATGAGAAATGCCAAAATAATATTGATTTTGTATATTGTTCGTATAGCTTTATGTGGTTCGCACAATATAAGTTTATGTTAACTACTACAACAAATATAAATAATTATGAAACGAAACGAAAGGGGTATGAACATTTTTTAGCCTGCGAAATGTGGGTGTAGGTGCTCCTCTGCCTACACTTTCGGGAAATACAGGCGTGCTACCATGTTATTCAATCCATACTTCCATACTAATGTAATAAATTCGAAAGTAACTCTGTCTGTCTGTCTGTCTGTATGTTACCTTTTCACGCCTAAACCGCTGAACCGATTTAGATGAAATTTGGTATAAATATAGTTTAAGTCCCGGGAAAGGACATAGGATAGTTTTTATCCCGAGATTCCCACGGGATCGAAACTTACGCGGGTGAAACCGCGGGGCGCTGCTAGTCATTTAATATATTTAATCAAATTTCAATCTAATAAGCTGGAAAATTATTTTAACTCTATCACGTAACGAAACCATTCATAAACGAAAATTAATTACTATTTTAATCAAAATCAAATACAAGACATTTCGCAACAAACTCGAATCTAGATAATTAATGACAACCCTGATTATGTCACTGAGGGCTTGAATATTGCGTTCTCATTACTAACGACATAATATTACATACTCATCTCCTGCAGGATCAGAAGTGGATCAGAAGTGGGATGTCGACAACCTCTTTGTGTCAAATGTACCTACCTATTACCTTGTGGCACACCTCGGACACTCCATACAACACTCGCAAAATAATTACCTATTGCTACTACATAACCAAACGACGTTTGTACACGTGCGAATATGTGCGTAAACTATAGTAGGGTATGCTGTCGTGCGTAGCGTAAAAAATGGCGCAGAAAGCGATTTGTGTCAGGCAAACCGAACGACGACGAAGCTGCCCGAACGTGTGCATTTTTATGAAGTGACCTTGTAGTTCAATTGTTTATTTATATTCGGGTTCTTAAAGAAATAAAAACACTACAGCGATTTGTGTCAGGCAAACCGAACGACGATGATGGAGCTGCCCGAACGTGTGCATTTGTATGAAGTGACCTTGTAGTTCAATTGTTTATTTATATTCGGGTTCGTAATGAAATAAAAACACTAAAATATTTTCGTTTAAATGACTTATCTCTACATAATCGGTTATTAAATCTTACAAACAGTTTATGTAAATACAAATTCGGAAAAGCATCACAATATCCAACCATCGTGATTAAAACTCAAATAAAACTTTTAAATCGCAAAATTGTGTGTTCGTGTCAGCAGTACAGCCAGCGGCAGCGGTGCCGGTTCTTACGATTGCGAGCGCCCTTGCTAAAGAGTCGGCGCCCGGAACGGGCGAATTGTAGTTTTTAAATAATATTATTTTGTACCTAAATTGGGACATTTTGAATTTATGAAATAAATTATAGAAAAAAGGACATTAGCACACAGAAGTGCTAAGAGTTAAATATGATAAAACGTGTACTTTTTTCTTGACTTCATTGCCTAATATATACCTATTTCTGGAGTGGTCGACCCGCCTACAAATAAATTAACATCGCGCGAGTTGCTTGTACAAAAAATTATATTTGTTAAAAGTGACAAGATACGTTTCGGGCAAGTAAATTCGTGCAAATCGATCTGTAGTTTCCGTCTAGTTTATGTAAGTACGTGTATACTTATTTTGATGTATTTAATGTTTTTGCGAAATTGACAACATTTCATATTTTTAACCTGCATGTATTATTACGTTATATAAAAGTAAATTGAAATCTAGGGCACCCATATTTTTTCGTTTTTCGAAATTATGTACTTTTCATTCATAATTTTAACTTTGAAATTCGGTGTATTCTAAAAAGACGTAAGTGCCAGATGACGGTAGAATGGCGATATTACCTTTGCTTTATTGTGACCCGTCAAAAAAACTGTTAGATGTCATTTGTCTCGGTCGTTGTTTTGGTTCCGTCATTGGCGTATATTTTTCATTGGGATCCATTTTATTGGCGAAATATCAATCAAAAATTGATAATATTAACAGTAAGCAGCGTGTCGAGTTGATAGGAAAAAATATTGTTGAATTCAATTCAGTTTTTTAGTTGTTTTCTAGTTACACTTCTTAGGTGACATTGACATGTCTTGTTTGATATAATGTTTTCAATCAAAGACATATTGGAATGCGCAAAGGTAACTACTTCATTCCGCCGTTTATGTGACGTCATCACCTGTTTTTTGATTTTTATTTTTTTTCTCAGAAATTTAGAAATAAAAAAATAAAATAAAAATATATTTGAACCCAGGATACGAAAATAAAGAAACAGTATTTTTGTTTTAAGGTCGTGTCAGGTTTGAAATGTTGTCAATTATCAATGCCATCTATTTACAGATTCCAACACTAAAACAGAAATAAAGTCAGTTACCGCCCAGCCACGACTTTTGGCTTAGCGGCAAGCGACGCGATGTCTTTGTCAAATGCACTGCTAGCTTTGCGTTCACGCTGCGAGCAGTGCGTCGTGGCATGTTTCATACATTTTCGTATATTTGTTTTTACCGCTCGCCGCCCCGCGCTAAGCTGCCATCGATAGGGGTAAGGTCGTGGCCAGGCCGTTAAACTTTTAAAGCGATACGTTTCGTTGTCGTAAATATATTACACAAATTAGACACAAATAGTTAGTCGTTCGGATTCCTACAAAGATAAAAAAACACATTCGCAAACACACTATAGGGCACCAACTTTACTACCTTAGGTAGGTAGTAAACCTAAACAGGTGCTCAAGCTATTATAAAAAACAATATAAACGTTGCAAAGTGACAATCTTGGTCGTGTAAATAAACACGAAGAGATATGAATAAACAGCAGTGGATGTAAACAAATATAAGTACAGAAAAATAAGTCTTCAAATAAGTTTGACGTTTGCAAGTTACTTTAACGTTATAAACACTCTTTGCAGCAGCACAAGAAAAGTAAACAGGAAATGAGAAAAATGCTTAAGAAACGAGAAAAAAATCTCAAGTAGATATTTTCTCGTTTTTAAGTGCCATATTGAGCTTCATAAGGCCACGGATACGAAGTCAGCGATCGAGGGGCGGCGGCGGCGGCGGCGCGGGGAGCGGCGCAGTAATTCGGTCTCTAAGCCAGCGGGCAGATCGCGCGGCGCTAGAGCGGCGTAATGTTGTGTTATGAGAAATTTGTGTCTTTGTTTGCGAACGAAATGTCTAAACAGCGACGACAACATCTTTTTGACACAACATTTTGAAACGACTGTCGTTAAAAAAGCAAAATAAAAATGCACAAAACTACGTTAATGCCGCGCCGCTACCTACGAGGACAGTCCATATAAATCTATGCATTGAAACGCGCCGTCCGACTTCGTGTCCGTAGCCTCAAGGTTCGGGTTTTTGTGTATAAATGGTAGCCAATCAGAATAACGTCGAGTCATTGAAGTTTGCGATTTCCAGCGAAAACATACAACGGTCTACGATATCGATCGGAAAAGGCAATTTATTTGTGTTTGGAAATAACCAACATTTCCAATTTCCTCAATAACAGGCTTCTGCAACAAGCATCTCGCCGCCCACAATGTGCCTCATTTAAAAGGCTGAAAGTCACACAAAGGGTAATGGACAGGGCTATACTTGGAGTTTCTTGGAGCAGTAATGGCCCAGTGGTAACGTCCCCAGCATTACAAGTTGTAGGTTCGAACCCAGACAGGCACTTTAATTAGGTATATTAATTTATTTTCATTATCACTACTACTCTCAAAACCGTGAAGGAGAACGTTGTGAGGTAATCGTCAGTAAGAACGCTAAACGAAAACGATACGATGCGATGCGACGACAGGCGATGCGATACGACGGGGTGTGTCGGGGTCGCAAGAAATTTCACGCGGACGAAGTCGCGGGCAGAAGCTAGTTCTTAATATACATTCTGTTCGAATAACTTGTACTACGTGTTGCACATTTCTAGTATTCCTGCTTACCCCTCGAACTAATTTCAGAGTAGGGTGACGTCAATAGTAGTAGAGCAAGCTACAAGGACGTCCATTGCTCCCTTTCACGATGTCTCATACAAATAGTACCATGCGTCATATTGCATTCTAAACAATGAAAACGTGACGTGCATGGAAAGGAGATGGCGTTTAAGGATTGGCGTGCCTTTTCACAAGTCCCGGCAACCGGGTAGCCGGTGCCTACTATCCGGTAACACTTGCCAGGCAAACTACGCCGGTACGTGTGAACGCTAACGGACGGACAAGCTATTTGGTATACAGGCAAAAATATTCATCTTTCCACTGCACTGCCAATATTTAGTTTTATTTTGTGCGTTATAACTTTTTCAGCTTCCTCCTCCTCAAGTCGTACTCCTCATTACTGAGGGTCGTGATCCTCCCTTGAAAACATTTTTTCCCTGACGATGTTTCGCCATCTCTGTCTATCCTTGGCCAAGTGAAGCGCATCATGAACTTTCGTGTCAAGAGAAGAGCTTATCTGGTCGGACCATCGCAAAGGGCTGCGACCTCTTGAACGTTTACCATCCACCTTGCCGGTAACCATCAGTTGTTCGAGGTTATTGCCATCTTTCCTCGCTATATGGCCGAAAAATTCCAAAACTCTGCGGCGACAGGTAGTAGAGAGTCTGGTCTTTATTCTGAGCTCGCGTATGATGGACTCTTTGGTGCGGAATGCAGTCCAGGGTATCTGGAGCAACTTCCTCCAACACCACATCTCGAAGGCGTCTATACGAGCTCGGTCGGCCTTTCTCAAGGTCCAAGTTTCTGCTCCGTGTCCGAAAATTGCTTTTTTGCCGAAAATTGATTTTCAGCTTATGGCATCCTTAATTAAATAGAGTGGTATAAAATAATTGACTAACTCAGCACACCATTGTTTAAAAGCAGTTGCAAGTTAGCTGCCTGTATACCAAATAGCTTGTTCGACCATACATGGCTATACAATTCGTCGCCGGGTACCCGGCACCGGCCACCCGGTTGCCGGGACGTGTGAAAAGGCACCAACAGTAGACTGTGACGTCATAGTACATATTTGTTCTGTATGTACAATCCATTCACAGTTATTACACCTCTGATTTTGCATCACTGCCAATATTATAGTGATCTATAAACTCGTGATAATAAGGTTGCTGTCGGGTTACTACAACTGTCAAGTCTGTCAAAATCACAATGATCTTTATTGTTTATGTAATAAGGTTGCCGTTGGGTTGCAGCTGTCAGCTGTAAAATAATTGTGAAAGGACTGTATTAATACCCCTTGCTAATAAACGTATGAATAGTTACACATCGATTTCTCTCTTTCAGTCGTCAGTAATTTGACTTTCGAAAGAAGAAGACAAAGCGTACGACGGTTAGTGAAAAGTCTAAAGAATCATGAATCGAAGAGCGTAGTCGTCCTGATTCAGATCAGCCAAAAAATGTGACAAATGAGATAAGACAGTTAGTCATGCGAACGATGAAATGGTGTATTCGGAAATGATTACCGTAAGCCCACCGGTAACTATCACCTCAACCTACATACATCGCTGCTTAAATTCAAAAGGGCCACAAGTCGAAAAAATTACAAAACGAATCAATTTTTTTCGACTTGTGGCCCTTTTGAAATTGATACGATTTTTGGTTTAAAAAGGATTTATAATTTTATTCGATTTGTGGCCCTTTTGAATTTAAGCAGCGACATATTGGCAGACGAACAGAATTATAATTTAATATTTTATTCGGAATCATACACTGCATAAACATTTATGTTCCTATTTCGTGAAGGCACTAAAACACGAGATACTTAGAATAGAAATAATATTCAAAGCATGAACAGTCTTCCCCAAACTAAAGACAAATGAACGACAGACACGATGTCAGACCATATTATGATTGTGTGCAGTTTTCCCAATTTTCGCCAGAAGTACATCACACTAATATTATAAAGGCAAAAGTTTGTGAGTGTGGTATGTGTGTGTGTTTATATGTTTGTTACATTTTCACGCTCAAACGGCTGGACCAATTTTGATAAAATTTTGTGTGGAGGTTGCTGCCACCCTGAATTAACATAATATAGGCTACTTTTTATCCCGTTATTCCCACGGGATCGACATTTACGCGGGTGAAACCGCGAGGCGCAGCTAGTAAAATATAATGCCTACTTAGGTACAGCTGTTAGCACCGAAATGCTAACGGTACTGAAATGTGGGGGTGTTCCCCAAAAAACCATTTCAGACATCAATCTACATGGTCTTACCAAGATTAGGTCTGGACTTTAAAAGAGACTGTGACCTCTCGAGTTTTTTTCGGCCTCTCTTCTCAGAGTAGTCAGATCGGAAACGCCGACCTCATCTAGTTTTTTTTTTTATAACTAGCAGCGCCCCGCGGTTTCACCCGCATAAATCTCAATCCCGTGGGGATATCGGGATAAACACTATCCGTAGTCCTTTCGCGGGACTCAAACTATCTCTATACCAAATTTCATCTAAATCGGTTGAGCGGTTTAAGCGGGAAGAGGTAACAGACCATAGATATATGAAAGATTGCTATGTAACAGACAGACAGACACACTTTCGCATTTATTAGTATGGATATGACGTGGACCAGTGATGCCGATATCCTATCTACAGAATAAATAATTTAATTTCAGAAACAATATAAAATTTTAATTTTTTATCTCAAGTGTTCACTTTTATGCACTTTTTTCGAAAACTAATTCTAAATGCAACCAGAATTTGATTTTGTGAATGTTGACATTAATTTCACGATGTAACTCTTGTCAAACTCAAATCATCAGTCGGCCTTCTCGTTCAGAGTAGGGTTTACGATATAACAATAGTCAAAATGGAAAAGTTCGGTCGAATCCGAAACGAACGAAGGAAATAAAATGAAGTTCGTAATAGGAATCGTCCGAAGTTTCGGTCGTTAATTCGGAATAGACACCCTGAGTTATCTTTCTACCAGCCTGAATGATGTGAGGTTCCCTTTGCTGACAACCTTTATAGTATCTCCAATATTGAATGTTTCAAAATGGGATAATTTAGAACCGTTTTTATTGTGGAGTTATCTTCTTGGGAGACTGAGCCATTGATGATTATGATGTTCTTCTTATTACCACTTCCAGATTTCCAATCTGGAATACTATCCTTTATAATGCTGCTATCACCAAATTTGGTCGGAAATTAAAATAGTTATTTATGCAACTGTTTTAATACCTAATTATGCACAGTTGCATACAAGACTTTATCTACACCCATGATATGAATCCTCTATAAAAGATTTTAAAACAGTTTTTTGCAATACTAATATGGAACAAAAATGGCGGCCGGCGGGATACGACGTGAATTCGAATAACCTATAAGTTTTTTTTTCAAATTACTGCGCTGTTGTAGTGAAACGCGCGTGCGTGACAATGTTATTTTTTTGATAACGAGTTACATAATAACACTCGTTTGAATGATATTATGGTTACTATGACACTAGTTGTTTTAATGTTGGCAATAAGCTAACTGTTTCAGAAACTTTTATAGAGTATTTATAGCATGGGTGTAGATAAAAGAGTGTGCAGTAGCACGCATAAGTAATTAATACACCCAAAAATGTACACAATGATATCATTGTTAAAAACAAATCACTATGAATAAATATTCAAAATAGGTATAACGCTATTATCAATTTAATATCTAATCGACTTCCTTTTCAATAGGAATCCACGTTATCAGCAACAGTTCTATCCTACATTTAAATCAGTAATTATGATAATCAATAGTCGTCATAGATAACACATTGTTGAACAAAGAACGAGTGTGATTGTATTGTTTTCACTTTAAAGTTAGTTTTAATTATAAATCGAAACATTGTGTGGTTTTAAAAGTGCATTTCTAAATTATTTGGTCCCTCGGTACGGATTTTCAAAACAAAGTAAGTGAAATTAATATTTTTGTTAGACGTCGTAAAGTGTCTGGTCCTTGATGTGATAACAAAGTAGGAATTATGTGCAAGACGCTGAGTGATAAAAGTGTATTTGCGGTCTGAGTTATCTTTTGTCATAGTAAATGAAAAGAGATTTTTGTTAAATGAATAGTTAGTTGCGTCTAGTTAGAGGCTAAGGAAACGCTGGCGTGATGACTTAGATGCGTTCACAGGAGATTGGCTGGAGAAGGCATCACAAGGAACAGTGGAAAGTTATGTGGGCAACCTTTGCCCAGCAGTGGGACAAAACATGTTCTTAAAAATAAAGGTTGCTTTGCTTGATCGAGAAAAAACCAGCTAACGTTACATTAAATTTCATTAAAACTCAGAATTGATTATAACATAAATTATTATGACAACCATTTCGGGGAAAAACATGTAGGCAAGTAAGTTCCTACGAATTCATTCGATGTGTCGATTACACACTTAATTCAATGATTTTAAGTTAGTATTCAAAACTTGTAAGTTAATAGGAATATGTTAAGGCGGCGCCGACCGCACAGTGGCGCCCTCATCGTTTTTTCAGTTATTTCTTTTATTTTAGAATGAAAATGCAGAAAAACAAAATCACTAAAACGAATAATAGTGGCCACTTTCATCCATTATAGTGATTATAATAAAACTAAACAATTTAAAACCACCGTTTGTAATAAATAATATTAACGTATAATCTTGTGGAGCACAACTTAACGTTCTTATTTTCTGCATTTTCATTCGAAAATAAAAGAAATAACGAAACAAACGATGAGGGCGCCACTGTGCGGTCGGCGTCGTCTTAACACTGATCAAAACAGTATTAAACCATTCGTAATCTTGCTATAATAGACAATATTATACCACACTAAAATCTGTTTACCAACGTGAACGCTTCCGCAAAGTGCTATCAAAATTTAATTTGATTCAGGAAGATTATCTCGAGGTGATAAGCAGCGGTATATTTGAACACACACGAATCCGAAGCTTATAGTGGTGTTACTGTAAAGGTGCGTTTAAAAGGCGCGCAACTACGCGAGCCGTTCCCGATTGCCTACACGATTATTCAACTCCTAATGGAACTCCAAACGCAGTCAAAATCGGTCTACTTGCAGTGGATACCTTCACACTGTGGAATTGAAGGCAACGAAAGAGCAGACGCCCAAACTAAAGAAGCTGCGATAGACGGTGTCGTAGCCCCATCTCTCCCTTTCTTCACAGAGTGTGTATCGTTAGTCAAAAATAGATGCTACTCAGCATGGAAAGAATACTTCGATGAAAGATCGAGAGAAGTGGGGATATGGTATAAGACCATACAACCACAGCCTTTGTATTGTCCCTGGATTGGCAACAGTTTGAATAGGTTCAGTTTGGTCACAGCTTTGAGACTACGCTCCGGACACATTCCACTTAATAAATTTGCTCATTTAATGGGTAAAATTGAGTCACCAAATTGCACAGAATGCAATACAGCTGAAGATCTATATCATATCTTGATGGAATGTGTCCGGAACGAGTCGCTTAGAATAGAAATCCTACACAAATATCCCAAAATTCGTACGGTGGGTGGGTGTAACAGCGCCTTAGCTGTTCCGATGTCGAGGGCAGCTATGGCGCTGTACAAGCTGGTCAATTTGGGCTTGAGGTTGAGACGTTGATTGCTGCAATCCCAGGCTCATTTGATTGTTTTCCCTTTGTTTTTTGTTTGATGTTTTTTTTTTGTTTTCTTTTGTTTATGTATATGAGAACGTATAGAGCGACATTGTCGATCTACGACAAAGCTCTTTAAATAAAGATTTAAAAAAAAAAACTACGCGAGCCGAGCGATCCTCGGCGCGTGATGCAGCGCGCCACGCGCCGTTTAAACAGTTACGCTCGGCGCAGCTCGGCACGGCTCGGCAAAGTTCGTACGATCCATCGCTTGTCGGTTTTTTGACACGGATCAAAGGCGCGCGCGGCTCGGCTTGTGTTAATACGCGCCGTCTATACGAGTAGGCTTGCATTCGGATTTAGCCGAGCCGCATCTATACGGATGGCGCGGCTCGCGTGGGATCGTGCTACCCCGCGCCGTTTAAACGCACCTTTACCTTTCGCGCACGACCAAAGAAAAAAAACAATAACTACAGTGCGGCCGCTGACTGCGGACTGCTGTTATTTAAATTGATTATATTTAACTCCACATAAATTTTGACCGTAATAATGTTTGTTGTGCTTTTATTACAAAGTGTGCCCTAAAAGAGCCTTTTTTAACTTCTGTCTAATGCTATAGTAAATGGAGTATAACTAATGTGATGACGGGATATCCAAAACTGCCTCTGCCTTGCATTCATGACAGTTAATGCTCTCAATAAAATTCATTTGCATTGTTATCACGTGTCTGCCGAGCAGTTTCACAGTACAATGACTCTTATTAATTCGATCACATATTTTAAAATATTCAGCTTCTCATTTGTAATCGAAGCGGGCCACAAAGCAGTATTTTGAAAATAATAGGACGAAAAAAACAAAGGACTGTGCTTGTTGTCACATCTACTAGAGATCATCTAGTCTAGAGGTCGTTAATATCAAAGGCGATGAACTACTCTGAAATCACGAAAAAAATCAGCTGTTTATTGTTTAATACAAAAGTTCAATACCTACTTGACCAAAATGTATGAAACCGCTGATTTTTTTTTTATGATTCCAGAGTTGGTCCCATAGTGAAAGTTGTTCATATTCATGGGTAGAAAATTGAAAATTTGGAACCGGTAAAAAAATCAGACTGTATAGTTAAAAATTATAAAGGCATCCCCATACAAGAAACGTGTTTTGTTTTACTAATAGTAATAATAAAGTATTTTTATTAAATGTAGTGTTAAATGTAGTACAGTAGTACGGAACCCTTCGTGTGTAAGTCCGACTTGCACATGGTCGCTTTTTTTGTTTCTTTTATTACTTTCTCGCTTCACAGACTCGATTATTTCTGAATGATTTATTTTAAGTGCTTTTATGAGATGGGGACAAATAAAAACAGTATTTCCACATGAACAAAGACCACAAAATTAAAGAGAATTGAGTTTTTAATGGGCCTTATTAGAAGGCTGAAAGTCACCCAAAGGGCAATGGAGAGGGCTATGCTTGGAGTTTCCCTGCGGGATCGAATCAGAAATGAAGAGATCCGCAGGAGAACCAAGGTAACCGACGTAGCCCGAAGAATTGCCAAACTTAAGTGGCAGTGGGCAGGGCACATTGCTCGCAGAACAGATGGCCGATGGGGCCGAAAGGTTCTGGAGTGGCGACCGCGTACCGGAAGGCGTAGCGTTGGAAGGCCTCCCACAAGGTGGACCGACGACCTTGTGAAGGCCGCAGGAACTCGTTGGATGCGAGAAGCACAAAACCGGTCGAAGTGGAGGTGCTTGGGGGAGGCCTATGTCCAGCAGTGGACGTCTTTCGGCTGAAATGATGATGATGATGATGATGAGTTTTTAGGTAGCTTATCCTAACTATCCTAACTAATATTATAAATGCGAAAGTATGTTTGTTTGTTTGTTACCTTTTCACGCCTACACCACTGAACCGATCATCCTGAAATTTTGCATGTACATACGTTGTCAGGTGTATAGAAACGGACATAACCCCCTTTCATTCCGAAAAAGAAGTGCTGTTCCCGAGGAAAACCACAATAACGTTATTATGATAATAGATGGCGCCACATGTCTATTGAACTTTGTCGCATTAATTAATTCTAAGGCGGTACGAAGTTCGTCGGGTCAGCTAATTAGGTAATAAAGACGACAACACTTTTGTTTGTCCATTTAAATTATAATCTGAACAAACCACAAATTAAGATCTACAAGAAAATGTAATACTAGCTTTTGCCCCCGTCTTCGCCCGCGTGGAGGTCTGAAATTATCCCACGGGGACGTTCTACCGGGACAGAATGTAGCCTAAGGCCTTCCCCAGGATACCACTTATCTCCATCCATCTCATTATATTGGATTTCATGAGTTTTGATTTGTTTTGCGCCGAACCCTAGTTCTTTTGCTAAAATAAAAGTACCTAGCCCAAGTTATTCCTTATAACATTAGTTATCTACCAGGGAAAGTTACGTCTTAATCTGTGCAGCCGTTTTGGAGATTAGCCGGAACAAACAGAGAGACAGATAAATTGGTTTTTAACTGGATGGGGTCCCTTTTTGAGAATCTATTGTATTCGGCTACTGTGGA
The DNA here is from genome assembly GCA_945859645.1 of Amphipoea oculea. Classification (NCBI taxonomy): domain Eukaryota; kingdom Metazoa; phylum Arthropoda; class Insecta; order Lepidoptera; family Noctuidae; genus Amphipoea; species Amphipoea oculea. The sequence goes on from OX243876.1 coordinate 14,862,229, forward strand.
GAGGAAGTGACAGTTTTTCTTGAAAAATATGGATATTTCTAAAATGTAAGTGGAAGCTGGAGTTAATACCTTTAAGCTTTTTAAAATTGGTCTACAGCTCTCGTACAGTTACTGCTCTCAAGCATTTTTTGAAGTGAAACTTCTTTACGTACGCTTGACTTGGGGAGTAAGTTGGCGAACGCGTTACGAAAAGTGTGATCGGGCGAGGCGAACGGGAGTTGAGTGGGGGATATAAGCAAGAGAAAGCAGTGCGAGCGCACATTTTCTTTCTCTCTTCCTCTCATAGCCAAATACGTTTGAAGTTTCACTTCAGTCGTGTGGTCTTAAGCACACTCGGTTTTTTTGTGCTATGAAAGCTCCTTATATTTGTGAAAAGTTTTCTTCCATATTTTTCTTCGTTTTCAGCATTCGCGTGGTAGTTATTTGCTTTCATTTGTGGCAGTTGCGTACGTTTGCAGAGCATGTAAAGCTATGCTCAGACCTGAGTCAAGACTGTATGTAAACAGACTTTTGCGGCTACGCAATAGTCTACATAGTGTTTACATAGTGTTTACATACAGGTTTGACTAGCTGGCTTGTTAGTTTGGGTTGCCTGCGAAAGCGGTGCCGCCACATAACGACCGGTGTGACGTCAGTCATGAAATGATGGCGCCGGGGTTTGACTTAACGGTGTCAAATGCTCTCTAGGTAAACACATCCATCCATATCCATACTTAATATTATAAATGCGAAAGTGTGTCCGTCTGTTGCCTTAACAGAGAAGCGAGTAGAATAGTTTTTTTCCCATCTCAAAAAATGCCCAACGCGTCTAAAGAACTTTTCATTTCAAAAAACGGAAACATTTTACGAAGATAAAACTGTTTTGACGCTGATGTGCGCATTGCCTAAGCTCACAAACATGTGTATCTACTAAACAGTTGCAGCACGTATGCTGAAATGCTACCAACATAGCATAACATAATGTTTGCCTCTAAGCAGCATTGCTAGGTTAGAAACGTGCCAGTGAAAATTACAGACACCTGAGACATTTCAATTCCCTTTCTAAAGAGAACGCAGAAGAAAAACCTTTGGGTTTTGCAGGAAACCGACAGTTAGGTGGTGATCACCACTATCCATCAAGGGGCTATAAATAGGGATATTGAGGATATGGACGCTGATGCGGTGTTTTGTTTTTGAAAACAATTGAATTAGTGCCACTGTTACCGTAACCGACACCGCTTCGGATGTGTTCGGCTTTCCTCGGGATGTACTCGGTTTTAATGTATTTTCGATATGTCAGTGAGTGATGGCAAAGTATTCTGTTTGTGTTTTGTTTTGTTTATATGACGATTCAAAAAATACACACGTATTTGTTCAAGTTTTCACTTCTGTCGGCACTCCCGGAATGCCACTTTTTATTAATAAATTTCGTATCGCAGAAAATCTTACTCTATATCAGTGGGTGACATAGTAAATTCACATGTCCAATAAACTAATACAGCAGAAAACTCGCAACTAAACACAATTATGATTGATTTACGAAAAACAAATAAATTGATTCCTCATGCCCATGGGTATCCGAAAATACCCCATTTATCTGCCGCGATTCTTAATAGTCTTCGACTAAGAATTATTTTTTTAAATTACTTGAAAATAATGGGAAACGCTTTAAAAATTCACCCACATTAAATTAATTTTTACAGGTCCAGTTGAAAACCAGCGTCAGGCACTAGTTGTCTGGCATTATTGCTGAACTGGGCCTTTTTGGCGCAGCCGTGAGGCACACTTTCCTGCTAATTACTTACATCGGACTTTACGCTTTTTATTTGATCTTTGTTTTGTTTTTTATCTGATGTATCTAGTGTATTGTGTGTCCTTTAGTCTGTGCTAAATAAATGTATTTTCTTTCTTTCTTTCCTTTAAATCAGATTTTTTTTTCTCGTGATTTTAGAGTTGTTCCCATAGTGAAAGTTATTTATGTTCATGGGTAGAACACCCTGTAAAAATTTGAATGGTGATAAAAAAATCTTCCTGTATATTATACATACAATACTGAACACAGGAAGTTTTTTTATGTTACTCAATTAACGCAAGACCTCATACACCCTAATTAGAGTACCTACTTATTGAGTTAAAAGCATAATACAATGACCAAAACTTATTTTTTAAAGCTATTTATTATTAGGAAAATCTTGTTGACTTTAGCATACTTTATGCATTTAAAATTAAGTCTTATTACCATGAACGTAATCAGTGGTCAGTATGGCAAAATAATTACATTATTTTTGAAAAAAATACCTATACTAAAAGTTACTGAAATCGATTCAGTTTACTTATATGTAGTTTGTTCATAATTGACTACAATTATGAACAATTATGAACAAACTACGTTCAGGACTTGTGTTTATTCTGTTACACCGCCAATGATTGAGAGCGTTTCCATCTGAATATTACATTATGTATGTTCCAGCTGCCTTTCCTGAAAGTACAAATTATGCCTTCGACTTGTTATGTGGGTGATGTAGAATACTTAATCTAGTTTACGTCTGAGGAATTAAGCCCTAAATAGTTTGACAGTTGCCTCGCATGACTAATTATGTGTGAACGCTTTGCGAATTGTACGAGTACGTAGCTAAAACTTTTATAGGGTCGTAGCCAAATGGCAAAAACTGAACCCTTATAATTACGTCATGTCCGTCAGTCCGTCCGTCTGCCCATGCGTCCGTCCGGATGTTAGACAGTCATCTTACTCGGAAACTATTTGCACTATTTCGAAACCATAGCACCACCACAGCTTATACCTAATAGCACCATAGCTTATAATAATTATGTTAGTACATACGACCACGGGAAGGTACTTTCTTGTTTCATCCTTTTCAGTAGTCGGGTTTTAGTTATTATTAATAAAACTGCACGAAATTAAGCATACCTACTCAAGCTCAAGGAATTTGCCTTGAGAAAGTAAGTTAGAGACGCAGTAAACTTAAGTATTATTTAATACTCAAGTTTACTGCATCTACTTAAATGATGTCCTTTTAAATACTCTTGTTATTCCAAAACCAACCTTCTCCTCATGCTTTTAAAGTAGAAAAAAGTAGTTATATAGGTACTTAAAAAGTCGTATTGTTCCAGGTGCAGCTGATATGAGCCATGATACCACACGTGAATGGATATCAAGAAGGTGTAGATGAAGATAACGTCCCGTTCGCTGTTGAAAATGTGAAAAGTAAGCAAGATTTTTTATTTTCATTTATCAACATTGTTATCGTTAGCATTTCATATATTTTTACAAAGAAATTAAAAACATGGGACAATATTTTTGAAGTGAAAACTTCTTTAGCGGCGTTGTACACTTTTTTTGTAATGGGTAAAAAATGTTAAACTCGCGTCAGGACACGTGACCTGATCGAAAATTCGTAAGACGGATGGAGAGTAGACAGCCGGCGCGGCGAGGAGAGGAAGTATCCCCCTCTCTTTCTACGGCGCGGCGAAAATGTATGCCTGCTGCTGCGTTTAGGCGGCGCAGGGCGCTTGCGCGAATGTTCGTGTGTGTTTATGTTACAGCGTGGCACGCGCATCCATGGATGGTGACAGCTGATGGCTCGACCGTCTGTGTAGTGGCCACACTGCTGTGTATTCGTAAAATTCGTGTATATAAACTGTTTAAAATATGGAAATTGAACAAAGTGCATATATTAATGAAAAATATCAAATTTTTATGAATGTATGTATGTCATGTAGACGCTATAACCTACGTAACACGGTCCAAATGTATAGAACAGGTAATTTTTTTTTAATGACTGACGATAGATTGCAACCCAGTGGGGTTCAAAATCATTGACTGAATCCATGGTAAGGTTGCGCGTAAATGTACAGACGCCAGCCCTGCACAGCTACCCGAAACTGTCAACTTTGAACCTAAAGATACTTGAAATGTTTATATATGTAAAAATTGAAAAAATATGCTGAGATATAAATTTTGAGATGTGCCTCAGTAGGACAAGCCAAATTAAACTTTAAATCTACCAGCATTAAAAAGTGAAAAACGTAAAAAACTGAGATAAACACTGTTGGTTCTTAACCGTCGATACGGAGAATAAAAGCACTGGCCTATACAACAGCGTAAGAACGCGGAGTCCACAATTAGGTACGTGGATTCACAAGGACTTTTACGAACAGTCAGAACTCGAACGTAGTCTCAAATGCATGTTACGATTCTGTTACTAACAAATTCAGCTTATTTGTCTCGAAAACGGAGTAAATTGATGGACGCGTGTCGATGAATGCCGTTGCCTCTGTCGGCGACTCGTGTCGCTCGTGTATATGAGCACTTAGGATTTAGAACAACAGCTTGGAAGATGAATAGTCTTTCGATATAACAATGAAAGTTCTAGTCAAAATTGAAATCTCCCGCTATGCTTTTCTTCCAAATGTTTTGCTAAAACTCAATAGGTACGAGTAATTCAGGATTTCTGATATTAATGTTTTGTTGAAGTTCTTTGAAGCATATATAATTTATATAGAGCTCCTTTATTACAAAACCGGTTGCCGCGGCTTCGCCAGCATGAAAGTCAATACCTCAAATAACCTCAATACCCCACAGAAAAATACAACAGGGATTAAAAACGCCCTATTTATTAAATTATTCCAGGTTATAATTTTTATCTACGTGCCAAATTTCATCCGAAACCGTTCAGCCGTTTTTGCGGCAATCCGGAACATACATCCAGACAAACGGACAAAAATCTAAAACCTATATTTTTTGGTTAAAGACATTTATTTCTCACAAAGAAATTTTACATGTCACTCACATGAGAATAAAAAACATAAAGTATAAGTATAATATTTTCGGCGTCAGACTCGTAGTAATTACTTTTCTTCAAAACAATTCCTTGTTCAGTTTTGACTTTGTTACTACTTTCAACGCAAGTTTCAAAACAAATAGTAGTTTATTATGCAAGGGTCGAAAGGAATCAATTCCTATGCGAGGCATTTAGACGCCCGAGCGCAGCGAGGGCGGCTATAGCCCGAGTAGGAATTGATGACTTTCACCCGTGTTAAACACTCTACTTTTCATTTCGAATATAAGGAAAGTAAAAAGTAGTAGTTTTTCTAAAATATTATTGATAACAATAACATGCAAAGTTTTTGAATTTCGGTACAGCTTACAGGGTTAGTATCTTAGTATCCCGCCAAATAATACTATTGACTTTTTTTATTTTAAATATGGAACACACCGCGTCATCGCCGCGGGCTGTCCCGCTTAATAGGTTTTTTTTTTAATTCACACTGGCTGTTTATACACTCACAAGACTGCAGCATCTTTCTTAATTTATGTAAAATATTTCGTAGCTGACTACAGTTCTATTTTTAAAATTCATTCCCACCCTAAAGAGGGAAGTAATTACTATGAGTCTTTCCCGCCCTGTGGTGGGAAGCAGCGTCTTCCACCCGCTATTTGGATCAAACAAACACTACTTTCCGAGTATGAGAAATGAAAAAATATATGCTCGTGTAAACAGCGAAAATGTAGAAGTAGTGAAGGTAGGAACCGTAGTTTTGAGTCTCTTATTAAACAAAATGATAAAAGCAAGAAATGGTTCAATTTAGCAACGAGCTTTGAGCTTTTTGAAAACGGACGTAATATAATTTATACTAACTTTGTCCTATATTCTTCTTTGTACTTTTTTCTGGGTATTGTGCATTTTCTCAAAAATGCTTGTAATATGATCATTATTTTATCAACCTTCTTCGAGATAAATCGAAAATGCTGTACTATTAGTCAAATAAAAACGGACCGACAATGATAGTATTAAAATACATATCTGGCTGTCAAATAAATTACTATGAAAACTCATATCTGTCATGTAATTTAAAAATGGAACGAACTTTTTCTTTCGACACATGGCAAACAAGAACGTAACTTAAGAAAGTTTTTATTTTTATAAGCTTTTATTTAACATGACTGGTATGTATGTGAAGGTGGACTCTTGCAAGTTAAATTTGACCCACTTCCCGGCATCCGATTGAGCTGAAATTTTTTCGATTTAGCATGCAAAAAATTTTGTAATACCAATCGATCTTGTTTCTTATAAGGATCAAAAAACTCTAAAGGGGCACTGAGGTTTGAATACTAGAAAAGTCATAAATTGGAAAAAACTTCCCATAAATTTCGTGGGAAATGAGACAGAGATGAGAAAGAACACAATTTCGCGTGGTCCCACCAAGAAAGTTGTTCAGTTTGATGGTCTTTACCACACGCATTTTTTTTTCTATTCTAGTACACGCTGTATGAAAGTCGCGCAAACTGTAACCATCAAGTTAGCACATCATTCTTTTAACACGGTTATCAAAAAAAAATCTGCAGTTTCATAAAAAAGTGCAATACCTACGCGTTCAAAATTTATGGAAAAGCTAATAAATCGCGTTCAGAGAAGCAGAATTGCATCATTCATGTCCGTCCAGGTATAGAATAGTAGATTGTTATGTAAGCGTACGTTGCGTGAGCGTGCGAGATCCATTGTGGCCTTGTGGCCACTCGTTCGAAGTCCGCCGCGCACAACATGGATGCAAAGCAGCAGATGATGTGGTTTTTTACTCCGTTGGTGTAATTGCCGTATGGCGTTCCAGTGTGAGGATAAATAAAATAAATAAAAATAAATAGTAAGGGTCGAAAGGAATTGATGACTTTCACCCGTGTTAAACACTCTACTTTTCATTTCGAATATAAGGAAAGTAAAAAGTAGTAGTTTTTCTAAAATATTTATTGATAACAATAACATTCAAAGTTTCTGAATTTCGGTACAGCTTACAGGGTTAGTATCCCGCCAAATAATACTATTGTCTTTCTTTTTTATTTTAAATATGGAACACACCGCGTCATCGCCGCGGGCTGTCCCGCTTCATAGGTTTTTTTTTTTAAATTCACACTGGCTGTTTATACACTCACAAGACTGCAGCATTTTTCTTAATTTATGTAAAAAATTTCGTAGCTGACTACAGTTCTATTTTTAAAATTCATTCCCACCCTAAACAGGGAAGTAATTACTATAAGTCTTTCCCGCCCTGCGGTGGGAAGCAGCGTCTTCCACCCGCTATTTGGATCAAACAAACACTACTTTCCGAGTATGAGAAATGAAAATAATATAGGTAAAGAGGACTCACTGACTGAGCATGGGGCTCTGTCTGAGATCCCCAAATCAATGTGAAAAATGTGTTGGTATTTTTCCATTAGGAATTCTTCAGTAGCTGCTCGAAATTTCGATAAAGTTATGTCATGGGACTTCAAATACAAGGACAACTTAAAATAATTGGCCTTACTTCTAAAATTAGTACTTGTCTTGCGTCGTACCACCCATATTACACCTAGGTTCTACTGACACAAACAGAATATAGTGCACTGTTTCAAAAGGAAAATACGATTTGAGGAACTTTGCGAGAGGTTGGAATTCAGAATTTCGGATGCATTTACTAGGAACGATCATACGTACATCATAAGTACATACTACAGCTAGTTCGGCCCGCATTCTCTCGGGCTTATGCAAATACCCTGGACCGTCTGCTCGATTTAATAATTCGAAATGCTCTACTCATGACACATTACGTCTGTATATAAGAAGGTTAACAGAGGCAAGCTCCGCTAATGAGACACAATTGATTTTCTATTGTTTGTTCGCCGATCGGTGGACCGCGGTCCTTGACCGGTTAACAGAGGTGTAAACCTAAATTTCACTAGTCACCTCTGTAACGTGACTTATGTGTCTTAAGTAGCAGTGGGCAGGGTAGATAGCTCGCAGAACAGATTGCCGATGGGACTGACTGGTTCTGGAGTGGCGACCGCGTACCGGAAGACGTAACGTTGGAAGGCCTCCCACAAGGTGGACCGACGACCTTGTGAAGGCCGCAGGAACCCGTTGGATGCGAGAAGCACAGACACGGTCGAAGTAGAGGTGCTTGGGGGAGACCTCTGTCCAGCAGTGGAAGTCTTTCGGCTGAAATGATGATGACGATGATCTGTAACGTTATAAGTCTAAAGTACTCCGGTAAAGCTATAACTTATACGGTATACGCATAATATAGCATTTATGATTTCCTAGACGAGCCGTGACTGCAGCATAGCCTTCGCAATTTACCGTCAAATTCCGTCACTGACGTTATAATTTATGAAAGTAAGTTGGCGTGTTATATATATATATTGTGCAAGTCAAAGTCAAAGGCCATTAAAATGCACTTTTGAACTTCAAAATTTACAAGAAAATAGAATTGCGAGACACACACAATGTATTTTCGTATTGAGAAGAATCAGCAAGAAAGCTTGAATTTCTACTTGATATTATTTTATTTCATGTTACAATTTGCAACCAGTTTGATTTTGTCTAGACTCGAGATTGCCCTATGGAGCAAGACCAGCATGTTTCCAAACATTCTTATCTTGCATATAATCCTCTAATTTATTAGATGCTTGTTTGCAAATTTTACTTATCAGTTAAATTATATTTTCTTTCATTTAGTTTTTATAATCACTAGGTAATGTTAGTTGGGCACAGGCCTGATGGTCTAGTGGTTAGTGACCCTGACTGCTATGCCGGAGGTCGTGGGTTCGATTCCCACCCAGGACAAATGTTTGTGTGATGAGCACGATCATTTGTTCTGTGTCTGGGTGTAATTTATCTATAATATGTATGTATTTAGTAATTATAAGTATGTTTATCAGTTGTCTAGTACCCATAACACAAGCTCTGCTTAGCTTGGGACTAGATGGCGTTGTGTGATAGTTGTGGAATATTATATTATATTATATTATATTAAAAAAAGTTGGTATATGTTGGTGGCCCAGTGGTATCGGCCGCGACTTACGAATTGTAGGCCGTAGGTTCGAACCCAGACAGGCGCTTTACTTTGTGTAAATTATTTCATCACCACTGCTCTCAAAACGGTGAAGGAAAACATCGTGAGGAAACCGGCATGTCCTAGAACCAAAAATTCAAAGACATGTGACATCTACCAACCCGCACTGGGCCCGCGTGGTAGATTACGGCCCACTCCCTCTCACAGAGAGGAGGCCTGTGTCCCAGCAGTGGGAACATTATAGGCTGATGATGATGATGATATGTTTTAAGCCTACAATATTATGGAACAAAGGTTGTTGATTTGTTGGCAATCAAATTTATTCTTGTCGACATTTTTTTAAGGCTGACTGTATCCACCTTCAGATTTATAACAAGATTCCTAACCAAATTAAAGAGCTTTCAATGGTCCGCTGCAGAAGGGCCTTACACAGGTAGTTAACTGAGAATCTCTTCTTTACTATAAAATAATTCCTTCAGTTTAAATCTAAATGATCTAATTGTACCAATACCAAAAATTTGCATGTCATTATATGTTATGATTGAATATTTGCAAATAAATCTTTGAATTTGACTTTGACTTTGACCTCACACGTGTTAACAGTCTAATGGGCCCAAGACTAACGCAAAAATAAAGAAAATTCGAGAGTTAATAGCAACGTATCGATCCGTCGTAGCGTAGTGCCGTGAGAGAACATTGAGGCACTTTGAACACAACATGGTTTCTTTACGATACGGCGTATAAACCGCGAAGAGCAGTGGTGTCCCAGTGGTAACGGCCACGACTTACGAGTTGTAGATCGTAGGTTCAAACTCAGACAAGCGCTTTATTTTGTGTAAAATATTCATCACCACTACTCTCAAAACGGTGAAGGAAAACATCGTGAGGCCACCGGCATGTCCTAGAACCATGTGACATCTACCAACCCGCACTGGGCCCACGTGGTGGATTACGGTCCACTCCCTCTCACCTAGAGGAGGCCTGTGTCCCAACAGTGGGAACATTATAGGCGGGATATGTATAAACCGCGCCGTAAAAAACACAAGACTGTCAACAAGTTTCCATAGTAATCCATACAACACTGACGACCATGCCTACACAAGGTGAATAAACCTTAGTTTTTCACGGCAAGAAAAACGTGTGTGTACAACAAAGGGCCTTAGGCAGGCCCTACATCTACAATAACATTGTGCAATGCTTTTATTGTGCAATAATATTAAATCACCTATTGCACTCCAACGATCAAGTATAATGATCACGTGAGCAAGACTTGCCTAGTCTTCCATGAGCATGTCAGACTTGCAGCAAGGCTTAAAAATATTGCGCAATATTGATCCTACGCGGTGCAATGACAAAATATTGCAATAAAAATTAAACTCGGTCGAACTTGTACAATCATTGCGCAATCTTCAATTTTAACCCTAGACGGTCAAAACATTGCGCAAGTCGTGATATTGTGCAATATAATCGATCGTCTTGGCCGAACTAGACCGACTTACAGTTAGTTCGAATAATTGTCTGGCAGTTTGACTACTTTATGCGGGCTACACAAATATTCTTTCTTTGGTACCTTTTCTTCGTCGAGTTGTTGAGCTCTTTAAGTTCAAAGTTGAGCTATACGATTAGATACTGACAAATACGTGCACTGACTCGACAGGTTCACTTCTATCCTCAAAATACCATCTCAGACTAATCTGCATGGGCCTCATAATGATCTGACCTAGATAATGTCTGCACTTTAAAAGAGACTAACCTCTGAATTTGTTTTAATGTTTCTTCTAGTCAGGTAGGAAACACCGACCTCATATAGTTCAAAAACAATATATCTTACGCGTTTTTCATAAAACCAATTAACAGAAATAAATATAATTTTTCATTTGACGCGATTTGCAATAACTCTGTCTAAATCTTTGGAGCAGAAGTTTCGATAAGTCCTATCCAGCTGCCCTAAGTACACGTACAGACGCCAGCACATGAAGCTACCCGAAACTGTCAAATAATAGCTTTTTTTTTTTTTGTTTAGCCTGTACTGTCCCACTGCTGGGCAAAGGCCTCCCCCAAGTCCTTCCAGAAACTCCTCTCCCGCGCCACCTCCAACCAGCCCTCGCGGTACGCGTCCAGGTCATCTCGCCACCGCTTTCTGGGCCGACCTCGGCGGCGCCGTCCATCTTCAGGCACCCATTGTGTGGAGACTTTTGCCCAGCGGTCATCCTGCATGCGGCTGATGTGACCCGCCCAGTCCCACTTCAGTCTGGCAGCTTTCTTGCCTACGTCTATTATACCCGTTTTGGAACGCAGCATGGTGTTTCGAATTTTGTCCTGTCTTTTTACACCCAGGATGCTGCGCTCCATTGCTCTTTGGCAAACGCCAAGGCGGAACTTTTGCGACTCGGTGAGTGACCAGGTCTGAGCACCATAGGTTAGGACGGGCAAGATACACATGTCGACGAGTTTGCGCTTCAGGGAGATCGGCAGATCACCCTGAAGCGCAAATTAATGAATGAAGACGCTAATGAAATAATAGCTAAAAAAAATAAAAAAAATACCTAATAAAATTTCTTTAATTAACCTTTTGAACGCCATTGTCACATATATGTGACAAACGAAATCTTACCCTGAACGCTAACGTCACAAATATACATATATGACAAAATACACGTCGCACGGGTCGCACAATATTATGAAAAAAACAATTTAATCATTACTTTTATGTGTTTTTATTTATATAATTTAAAAGTTTAAGCTTCCGTCTATATTGTATTGCATGAAACTAATATAAATAAACCACCAATATCGAGAAATTTGTTGTTTTAAGTGTGTGTGTGTGTTGTTTTGTTAAAGTAGCCTGGCGTCAGGGGTACGGCGATACGTTTATACTCTTGCGTTCAAAAGGTTAAAGAAATTTTACAGATTGTAGTATCTTGATGTGCTGGCGTCTGTACATCAAAATTATAAACACAGTGACCATTTGCCCTACCCTCGACATAAAAAGAATCTTCGTCTTTTTACTTTTATCCCTGACAGACATTGTCTTCTCGAATCCAAAACATCGGACTCAAACGCCCCAAGTAATATTGTAAGTACTAAGGCCGGTCGCCCACAATGCTACTTCTTTTAACGAGTGGTTATTCAAAATTAACGTATTTCCAACTCAAATCAACAATGAATAACCAGAACGTCATAGCAGTAGTTTCAATGGCGGTCCGTACCTACACGACTTACTATAGCGTAATTAAATACAAGCTCATGTTTTGGTTGCGCCCGCCGTGTAGTGTACTTCTGGATAGCGGCGGCCGGTACGGACTAAGGGGGGTGGAGGGGGGTGGTAGGTGTAGTCCACCCCGGGCCTCCAGTTCCTGGGGGGGCCTCAAAACTTGAGAAATACTTTTTAAATTAAATCCCAAACAAGACCAAAATAAATGTTCAGTAAGTAATTAGGCAGTTTGTAGTTAAGGGCCCCTACGCATGTTTGATGCAAACGTAGGTTGCTAACATTTTTGATTTGATCATCCTACATCATCAAACTTTCCTATTTCTGAATAAATGTCAAGAGAAAATTTTAAGTATACGGGGTGCATACTTTTTCGAGCTCGCTTCGTTTGCTCTACCGTCCTCTAGTCGTCTACTGCTCTAACTGTTCTGTTTGCCACAAAATATCTCTTATTTCTGTCGAAATAGTCAAAAGAAAACCTAACCTAGGGTTATTATAATAATATGAACTCTCAAACTCCGCTGGTAAGACACAATTGATTTTCTATTGTATCTTATCTTGCTACATAAGGGAACGCGCGGGGCGTCAGTTCTTTAATGAAAACAGTTTTTTAAGTTAGTACAGTGAAACGGGGTGAATAGGGATGCAGGGGTGAATCGGGACAATACTTTAAAAGGGATTTTAACAATAAAATAATATAGTTTGTGGCTAAAAAGGAACCTAATGTGTTTACTGACAACAAACTATATTATTTTATTGTTAAAATCCCTTTTAAAGCTTTGTCCCGATTCACCCCTGCATTCCTATTCACTCCGTTTGACGGTATGTTTTTGTGTATCTTTTTCATGCCTACATGGTAAAATAAAATATGACTGATCATGTTATAATTTTGTTAACCTTTATACCCATATTTGCAAAATAAAATTATCTTTATCTTTAATCTTTTCGAGGGCGCGTGCTAAATATTTCATTCGTTCCTGGGCGGGGGCCCCATTTAGTTTTGCCGCCCCGGGGCCCTGACAGGTTTAGTCCGCCACTGGGCTTAAAAGGCTAGGTGTTAATGTCTGGTTTCGTTCCCTAAACAATAAAAAAAGGATGGCTTAATCTGACTTTTAACCTTGACGAACTGTTTGTGTAGTACGAGGATTAAGGGATCAAAGGGAAATTTATAAGGGTTGGTAACAGGCATCTACTTGTTAAATGGCTGTTTAGTGGGACAATTGACCGGCAGCAGGCGACCTTTATGGGTAACTATTCTTTAGTAATTAAGACCGCTCGTTTTATTCAGGCTAGGTCAGAAAGTTTGTAAACATCTCCATAGGATATTATACAGTACGCTTGCTAGCAAAATCATAGCATTTTGCTTATCCATGGTTCTTAGGCGTCTATAAAGGTTAATAGCGCGTACTTTTGGCTAAGCGTTATTCCTGTCACTGTCGCACAACTGTAAAACTACAAGTGCAAGATAGAGATAGGAACATGTCTACGCCAAATCAAATGCTAAGCGACAATTATACTTAGGTAGCCAGGTAATCTGTAATACATGTTTTACCTACAACAGACACTAGTTTCTATTAATTGTTACCTTGAATTTGGTCGGTACAACCTTCGAACTACTAAATACGCTGCACTCGAGTCACAAATAATAAATTATAATACTCTCTCGAGTGAAGATTCATTTTTGTTTAATTCCACCTTCACACGAACCGAAAATTACATAGAAATACTGTCGAACGTTCATTTGCTTATATCCCTTGTTTTTCGATAATTTGGGGCGCAAGTGAAAAATTTCAGCCAAATTTCGAAATCCATACTAATATTATAAATTCGAAAGTAACTCTCGTCTGTCTGTCTGTCTGTATGTTACCTTTTCACGCCTAAACCACTAAACCGATTTAGATGAAATTTGGTATAGAGATAGTTTGAGTCCCGGGGAAGGACATAGGATAATTTTTATCCCGATATACCCACGGGATCGAAACTTACGCGGGTGAAACCGCGGGGCGCTGCTTTAATTGTAATAAATAAATTTCTTTATTGCCATAAAAACAGGTTACTGCAAAATGTGAAGCCCTGGCTCCAGAGCTAGGTTTGAGTACCTGCATTTCAGGAGCCAGCTAAAATCCAATATCGTTGGATTGGTTCGCGAATTAATTCATCTTATACTAGGTGGCGCAAAGATGTCACTTAATGTTGGCTGTAATTTTTTTTATGAATGAAAAACTTTGTTTCTGCTTTTTTTGATTAAGTTTGCTGTCGTGTTCAGACGTTTTACTTCAAGTAAAAGGCATAAGTAAACAAAAGTAAAGAAAGCGTCTGATATTAGCTTAACTTTAGTTAAAGATAATGTTGTATAGTACAGTACTGTGTAAATGTAGTCAATACACGAGATTGCAAAACTTCACTACATATTATAAAACAAAGTCCCCCCGCCGCGTCTGTCTGTTTGAACGCGATAAACTCAAAAACTGCCGAACGGATTTTCATACGGTTTTCATCAATGGACGGAGTGATTCATGGGGAGGTTTAGGTGTATAATTCATAAAGGTTTTATATAAATTGGCTAAAATACTCGTATTACGATGATTGTTGAAGATGTCGGAAAAAATCATGCCGACTGGGAGCTTCAGTGGCGTGCGCCACGTAAACCAATAGAGTTATATGAAGACTATGTATTACGGAATTAATAAATGTTTTACTTGGATAACATAACGGGTATTTTAATCCCGGTAATACGTTCCCGTGGGATATTTTTCGACTCGCGGGCTAAGCCGCGAGCTTAAACTAATTACCTATAAAAAAGCTTTTATAGGTAAAGTGTAGCTGTCTAAAAAGAAAAATATGAATGAAATTTCATTTTAATCTATGTTTTGTTGTTGTTGTGTTGTTTATGTTGTTATGTTAAATTGTGATCAAATTAGCTTTTAATAATTTTCTTTTTACTTTTTCAAACTATTTATTACTTGGTTTAATTAATTACTTGTGTCATTATCTGCGCACAATGCAATGGTTGCTGTGCTTTTCTGTAAGTAATGAGGCACTTAGACAGGCTTTTCAACAATGGGTACACTGTAACTTTATAATTTGTACATGCAATGCACAAATTATAAAATAACAGTCGGTCTATGTTAGGCTTAAGTTACGAGTTATGAGTACACTGTCGGTCTAAATTAGGATTAAGTTACGAGTTATGAGTACACTGTCGGTCTAAGTTAGGCTTATGTTACGAGTTATGAGTACACTGTCGGTCTAAGTTAGACTTAAGTTACGAGTTATGAGTAATGTTACGAGTCGAGTCAAGTCAAGTTACGAGTTATAAAGTAACAGTGTACTCATTGTTGAAAAGCCTAATAATTAATAAATAATATGCTACTTCCGCAGAAGCCTACGGCAGCAACATTTAATTAAATCGCAACGGCATGTCATACATTTGTCATGACCCACTGCGATTCCCAATAAAACCTGGTTAACATTCACATGCTTATTAACTAATTAACGCAGGCAGATGAATGGGACGTCCATGGATCTTCAGAATCTTATTTACTCGTAGATGAGGGAAAACAATTTGGACTTTATTTGTAAACTGTGCTTAAAGCTAATTAATGATTAGCGAGTATTTATTTACAAATTATTGTCATTTAACCCTTTGTGTCTCACGTGGTGACGCATCCACGTAAGACACAATAGCTTTTTAATTGTTTCTATGATTAATTACTTGTCTTCTAACTCTTTCTGATCTCTTAACTTGAAGTCCAATATACATATACATACATACATAATCAGCCTATAATGTTCCCACTGCTGGGACACAGGCCTCCTCTCAGTGAGAGGGAGTGGGCCCTAATCCACCACGCGGGCCCAGTGCGGGTTGGCAGATGTCACATGTCTTCGAATTTTTGGTTCTAGGACATGCCGGTTTCCTCACGATGTTTTCCTTCACCGTTTTTGAGAGCAGTGGTGATGAAAATAATTTACACAAAGTAAAGCGCCTGTCACAGCAGTGCCTGTGACAGCAGCGGTGGCCCAGTGGTATCAGCCGCGACTTACGAGTTGTAGGTCGTAGGTTCGAACCCAGAGAGGCGCTTTACTTTGTGTAAATTATTTCATCACCACTGCTCTCAAAACGGTGAAGGAAAACATCGTGAGGAAACCGGCATGTCCTAGAACCAAAAATTCGAAGACATGTGACATCTACCAACCCGCACTGGGCCCGCGTGGTGGATTACAGCCCACTCCCTCTCACAGAGAGGAGGCCTGTGTTCCAGCAGTGGGAACATTATAGGCTAATTATGTAAAGCGCCTGTCTGGATTCCAACCTACAACTCGTAAGTCGCGGCCGTTACCACTTGGCCACCACTGCTCTAAGTCCAATATGATGTAGGCTAATTGACACTTGTTGAGAAGAAGTTTTTTCTACCCCCAAGGGTCAAAAGTACAGAAAAATTGGTCGTCTATATCGTCATGCTTGACTTTGTAGACTTGATAGAAACATTTCTTCTCTCCATCGCCATGCTTAACACGGCAAAAATCTTTCTATAATCTATTTTGTCTATTCTTGCGTCGACAAAACCATGCTATGCGTGAAGGTAGGAAGATGATTTCAACACATGTTATGTTTCTACGTTTATTTTAAGCGAACGTCTTTGCATCACCCCGGCTATAATATTATCACTCCTTCATCCAAACAAAAACCTAATACAAAAAAAAGACTGCTCATTCTAAACTCACTTAACTAATCGAATCACGACCTAAACAGGTCAGTGGTTCGAATGCAACTAGCATTATTTAATTACCAGCCAGAGTTGACATAAGATCAACTTTAGCAGACAACCCTGACAATTTAAGAGTTTTAAGAAAGAAAAGAGTTTTTAGAAAGCTTTTTATACTCGACTAGCTGCGCCCCGCGGTTTGACCCACGTAATGTCGATCCCGTGGGAATATCGGGATAAAAGTAGCCTATATGTTAATACAGGGTGTCAGCTACCTCTATACAAAATTTTATCAAAATTGGTCCAGCCGTTTGAGCGTGAAGAAGTAACAAACATATAAACACACACACTCACAAACTTTCGCCTTTATAATATTAGTGTGATGTGATTAGTCATGAGTACTTTCTATGGGAAAGCTAATATTTTATATCTTATTTCGACTTGCTCTCTTTCTAGAAGTGGTTATATGAGACACTTTAACCTAATAAATGGTTGATAAAATGGTGCTCTGCATGACAAGTATTTTGTTAAAGCATACTAAGTATTGGTTTACATGATCTTTTTTTTTTCTCTTAGCTATTAATGTCCCATGGCTGGGGCAAAGGCCTCCCTACTCTATTCCACCTCTCTCTGCCCAAAGCTGCCACGGACCAATCTTTATTAAAGGAGTCCAGCTCATCTAGCCATTACAATTTATAATCTTAGATGGATTTGTTTATAAGTGCATTATTTTTCTTCTTTTACATAATAAACAGCATAAATTCATTCATTCACTGAAGGAAAACGCAAGCCCTTAGTCTAGAACCAGGAAATTTTGCACAAGATTTCCATATATATATAACGAAGATGAGCATTAAGGAGGATTTTTTAGGGTTCTGTATGTCTGAATAAAAAAACGCAATCCTTATAGAATCACTCGTGTCTGTCTGTCCATCTGTCGCAGCCAATTTGGTCCAAATCTACTGGACCGATTAAATTATTTGGTACCTACACATATGAATTTCTGTTACCCAAACAAGGACGTGTAACGTAAATAAATTAATTTTAGGATTATGGGAGTTACTTTTTGGGAGGCAAATAATTTTTTTACAAAGTATACCGTATGACATGTCAAGCAAAAGGGTTTAATGCGAGTGTCTTAAATATATATTTTAATCATTTTAAATGTTAAAGTTATTTAAGAAAATACCATTTCCATTTGAGAAATTTTTTCGAGTCTTGACTCAAAAGACATAACAAATATGTTTTAATCCTTAATAAAACATGTTGTTAGATTTAATTTTCTATGCAAAATTAATCGCACTTACAAGAGATTTGAACTCAAAGATTACTAAATTAATAACTACAAGTACTCACTCATGTATACGTACTTTTGTATTTATAATAATAATAAACCCCCTGTCAAAAGCTTACTTCTGACAGGGACATAAATACAAAAGTACGTAGGTGAGAATGAGATAGAATGAATGACTGTTCATTTTTGTGTTTGTGTTTTAATAACAAGCTTATAAACACCATCCAATACAAGCAATAAACTTAATATTTTCTTCCATTTCAGATGTAAAATGGTACGACCAGATTCTACTCAACAGACCAGTAAGGATAGTCTTTATTTTGATAATAGCTTCAGTTGTCGCCCCACTTCTAGTATACGAATTCATCATGCTCCCAAGCTTAAAGCGACCAGCACCTGATGGCTTATCAACTGGCTCTTGCGTCGTAGCAAGAGAAGCTAGGCTCCCATGTGGCATAGAAGCAGTACCACCCGAGAAATGCCACGAACAATGCTGCTATGATCACCACCACGACCTATGCTACCATAGATACCCTTCAAGATTCTCCTACGTATTCCTTGGACATTGGGCAGAGGACACATATTTGAATCCAAGAATGCTAACAGTACCGTATGATGGTGCAAAAGACAGCTATAAAAACCTTAGACTGTCCATCGACGAAGTAACAGCCACACATCTTTCCTTCACATTCTACCATTCCAACAATATTACAGGCCGAAGACTTACAGAGAAAAATTATTCATACAGAATAACAGAACCCGATACAAGTCATTCAGATAGAACGGAATTAAATATTATCGTGAATTCAACTCAAGGGATCATTTTTAACACAGCTCGGGGACCGTTGATAGCTGCAGATAACATATGGGAGATATCATTTAGACTCACAAATGAAACAATGTACGGGCTTGGAGAAATTCCATTGAAGCCAAATACTGTGAAAGTTTTATACAATCATAAGGGTGGTCTGGATTCGATTCCGTTAATATTTGCTAAGTTGAACGGATCCTACCATGGTTTGTTGATTGAATCAATGGCCCCTACGGAAGTAATTGTCAGAGGGGACAATCAAATGGTCCTTCGCAGTATCACGAATTTGGGCCTGAAGTTTCATTTGTTTGTCGGACCGAAGCCCAGCGACGTGATGAAAGATGTCATGGCCGCTATAGGGGCGAAGAGAAAACTTGAATATTGGATGCTAGGAGCTCACGTTTGTAGGTAAGTTTTTGATTTACTTTATTACCATATCCGTCGGGATAGAGATGGCGATTTTTATTGGGTTTATTTTGAAAATATTAACCGGTCAAGCAATACCGGTTAAACAATAGAAAATCAATTGTGTTTCATTAGCGGCGCTTGACAGATTAAGGTCATTGTACTCTAATAAGTTAAGCCTGTCAGGCTATCTAGACTGGCTTTAGAAAATTAAAGGAAATTCCTTTAAGCTTTCTAAAACCAATAGAAATAAATAGCTCTCATTTAATTAAGTTAATATTATTCAAATCTTCGTTACGGCAGTTGAGTTGACTGATACTTAAAGTGAAACTTGTAGAACAAGTACTTACTTAAAATTCTTCGAACTAATTTACTTAATCACAATCCGTCATTTCAAATTCATTGACTTAGAACCATCTCAGAAATAAGCAAAGACAAACAAAGAAGAAAATGAGAAGCAGCGAGATCGCAGAAAGCGATAAAGCACCCTTGTTTATTTTGTAGTGTTTGATGTATTTTTGTGGTGTACAGACTCCAGCACATCAAGCTACTCGAAACTGTCAAATTTTCCCAATCAACCCTGAACCTTAAGGTATGATTCCGATCACGGCAGCACGCAGCAGTGCTGCCGCGGCAGTGCAGTCGCAGCACTACTGGTCAGTACCTACTGGTCCTCATACATTTTCTACGGGTTTATACGTGATTACATTCCGAGCACGGCAATGTGACGCAGCATGCGCGCAGTGTGCGCGGCAGCACTGCTGCGTGCTGCCGAGATCGGAATCATGCCTTTATGCTGTAGTGATAAAGTTGAAAATCTATTAAATAAAGACAGTTTCGGGTGAATTTGACAGCTGACAGTGACAGTACGTACTATTGAAGCTTCGAATCCAGACAGGCGCTTTACTTTATGTAATTTATTTCATCACCACTGCTCTCAAAATGGTGAAGGAAAACATCGTGAGGAAACGGGCATGTCTTAGAACCAAACATTCGAAGACATTGTGACATCCACCAATCCGGACTGGGCGTGGTAGATTACAGCCTGCTCCCTCTCACAGAGAGGAGGCCTGTGCCCCAGCAGTCGGAACATTATGCCTATAATGTTCCGACTGCTGGGAAACAGGCCTCCTCTATTATGACGTATTACTCGATTATGACGTATGGGACATACGGTAGCTTGTCTACTTTTCTAACCCATATTAAAGTAAGTCAATCACCCATTAGGTAGACCATAATAATGGTGGGGTTTCCATTATTACATTTTCTTTCGAGACATCTCCAAGCGGTTTGTCGACTCTTTACGTGACCTGCAGGGCTGGCCTATTTTATTTTTCCAAAGAATCAGCATTGCCATTACAACGTGGCAATGCTGCCAGCCTTTTGGGCACTTTTCCTGATAGCGATGGATGCGGACGAATTTTTTGATGCCATATGATTATTTCTCTTCCTTTTTATATACTTGTACATTTATACTTGACCAAAAATCCAATTTCAGGGAAGAAACATCAGACGACCCACTCGGAGAACTCCGTACCTTCATATCTTCAGCGAGGACCCAAAGAGTGCCATATGAGAGTCACTGTGGAGCTGTTCCTGTGGTCTTTGAAACTGAATGCAATGATACCAAGGTCTATCTTGTCGACCAGAGTGTAATGCAGATCAGTAATGCTGGGAAGAAGTTTGTACCTCATGTTTCACCATATGTAAGTACCATCATTGAATTCCTTCTTCAAGGTTCGATAACAGACAACTGTGCTGGTGGGGATGGTGATGAGGTTTGTTGCGCCACTTCTTCCCGTAGTAGGAAGTGGTGAAGGGCGGGCGTTTTGGGGGACTAACTTATGTAATTTTGTCGTTTAATAACTGCTGATTCTCAGCCTATTTTTTTTTTTTTTGAGGGGCTCGTATCTAAGTAATAACAGCCGTACGGGTCGATCGATCAGGTTAAGCTACCCTTGTCGCTGCCGGTCCATGGATGGGTGACCTTCTTTACATACCGAGACCCCTCCGTGCCTCGAGAAGCACGTTAAGCTATTGGCCTCAGCTGTCATTGGTGGATCTTTGGCAGTCGTTACGGGTAGTCAGAAGCCCGAAAGTCTGACAACCAGTCTTACTAAGGGGTATTGTGCTACCCAGTTCCAGGGTTGTGGAGGTCAGACAGGCAGTCTCTCCACGTAGAATACTTTGATAAAAAACAAAACTCATTGAACATTTCAAGCTACAATTACCGAAAAAAAAATGAACATCGTGTACCATTTTATACAATACTAGCTGCGCCCCGCGGTTTCACCCGCAGTGACCCGCATAAGTGCCGATCCCGTGGGAATATCGGGATAAAAACTATCCTATGTTCTTCCCTGGGACTCAAACTATCTCTATACCAAATTTCATCGAAATCGGTTCATTGGTTTAGGTGTGAAAAGGTAACATACAGACAGACAGAGTTACTTTCGAATTAATAATATTAGTATGGATGGTATTCACCACAAATAAGCCCCCTTTGAGACAGTCACCTATTGAATTCAATATGATAGTTTTCACTTACGCTGCCGCGCTGGCAAAAAATGTAGTGGTTTTACAACGTAAATGAAACCCATTTTGTTTGTCTATCAGTCCATTAAAAAATAACATAAACATAATGAGCTTATAATGTTCCCAATGCTAGGACACACGCCTCCTCTCGATGAGAGCGAGCGGGCCGTAATCCACCACGCGGGCCCAGTGCGGGTAGGTAGATATCACTTGTCTTCAAATTATTTCTAATTTGGTTCTAGAACATGCCGGTTTCCTCCCGATGTTTTCCTTTACCGTCTTGAGAGCAGCGTTGATATAGTAGATTGTTATGCAAGGGTCGAAAGGAATCAATTTCTATACGAGGCATTTAGACGCCCGAGCGCAGCGAGGGCGGCTATAGCCCGAGTAGGAACTGATGACTTTCACCCGTGTTAAACACTCTACTTTTCATTTCGAATATAAGGAAAGTAAAAAGTAGTAGTTTTTCTAAAATATTTATTGATAACAATAACATGCAAAGTTTTTGAATTTCGGTACAGCTTACAGGGTTAGTAACCCGCCAAATAATACTATTGTCTTTTTTTTATTTTAAATATGGAACACACCGCGTCATCGCCGCGGGCTGTCCCGCTTAATAGGTTTTTTTTTTAATTCACACTGGCTGTTTATACACTCACAAGACTGCAGCATTTTTCTTAATTTATGTAAAAAATTTCGTAGCTGACTACAGTTCTATTTTTAAAATTCATTCCCACCCTAAAGAGGGAAGTAATTACTATGAGTTTTTCCCGCCCTGTGGTGGGAAGCAGCGTCTTCCACCCGCTATTTCGATAAAACAAACACTACTTTCCGAGTATGAGAAATGAAAAAATAATTAACGCAAGATAAAGCACCTGTCTGGGTTCAAACTTTCGACCTGCAACTCGGAGTTCACGACCGTTATGAATAAAATAAATTCACCTAATCCAAACCTTCGTGAAATGAATATATCTTTTCCAGTATAAGCAATTAAACATTTCTGTATTTATATTCTTGCGCACATACAAACTTCGTATACTTCGTATATTTAACCAACTATTTAATTAGGTACTCAATGTAAATATCAATATAGACTTCTTGAAGACAACCTTTTGGTTTTGAAGCTCGATGAGACCTAATTTAGGAACTACAGAATACTCCAAACGTCATGTTTCCAAATTCCGTACCGTTAAAAACCAGTTTTGCGGTGACTGAAAAATGAGATGCCTATAAACCTTCATGACAATACTCGGCAATCTGATACGACCGGACAGAGATCAGGCGAAGGACCAAACTCAAACTCAAAGCATTTATTTCAATTAAACCATTTACAGGCACTTTTGAATTGTCAAGAAGTCAGTCAGTCAGAAAAAATGAAGCTAGTTGCCCATTCCAAAGCGTAGGTACCTATGGAGAAGAACGGGCAAGAAACTCCATGGACACTCTTTTAAATCAAAATAATGTGGTTACAAAGTCTTGGTTACATCATTCATGTTAAAAATTATACATGTGAGAACGATGCAGAACGTTAAAAGCGTCCATAATGAAAAGATGAGAAAAAACAACAATTCAAATAATAAATTAAAATAAGCCATGGCAGCAAAGAGATGACCAGTCCCTACTGACGGCGCCCGTTCACGAACATGACGACCAACGGCTTAACGTGTTTTCTGAGACACGGGGAATCACACCCATTAAAATAGATGGACAAACTCTTAGAAATCATTCAGACCACAAAATAAGGACGATTGTAAAAAAAAATATATAAGAAAAACGCATTGGATACTTACAAGAAACATAATCAGATAATGTACCAGCAAGTTATTATTTTAGGTCAAAATAAAATCACTTTAATCAGTGTTTTTTTACTTGGTTATCTTTGGTTAAAACGTACTGGGCGCTGTACGCTGTGTTAATATTTGTCCATCTAATTTAATGGGACCCTGTATATTCAGTATTTAAAATCCCTACTAATCGTAATATTATTTGGAAATTAAGACATGAGTAGGTAGTAAATTAGTCCAAAAATTGGCCGAGATTTTTTATCACGCCAAATTACTATTCCAACAAAAAATATTTAATTAAGCCTAAAAGTAATGAAGCCTTAATTATGGCTTGCCCTACTTTTCATATTAATTTTTTTCGCACGCCTTTTAATATTAGGCTTCCTTTAATATTCTTCACCTTCTAGAATCTTTTAGCTTTACTTGTAAAGAAAAGTTTAGTTAATTAACTGAGTTCTGAGTTAATTTCTGACTTACTTCATGGAAATGATTAAATATGAACTTACCCTAAAGGTTAGACTTAGCAACAAAAATTGGGTAATATAGAATTCTATTATATCGGAGACTAAATTATTCTGTAAGAGATGAATGGACGGAGCAGCAGAGGCTTAGATTTTCAATAAGGACCAATATGCATTCCATTCTGTCCAGACGTACTAAATTACAGTCCAGCCTTTGTAGTTTACTGTAAATGGAAACATACAAGACAAAAAATGGTCACAGAACATTGCATAATCAGCCTATAGATACCTAATGTTCCTACTGCTGGGACTCGACACAGGTTTCCTATCCGTATGAGGGAGTGGGCCGTAATCCACCACGCGGGCCCAGTGCGGGTTAGTGGATGTCACATGTCTTCGAATATTCGGTTCTAAGACATGCCGGTTTCCTCACGATGTTTTCCTTCACCGTTATAAGAGCAGTGGTGATAAAATAAATTACACAACGTAAAGCGCCTGCTTGGGTTCGAACCCACGACCTTTAACTCGAAATCCGGGACCGATGCCCCTGGGCCACCACTGATGTCAGAACACAGAACATTAAAAAATATATTTTATATGTTGCTGCGGTCGTTTAGATAGATAATGTTTACACAACAGCCATAACCACAATTGATTTTGTAGGCTTTGACCATGTCACCAAACTAATTAGTAGGTATAGGTAGATACCAACTAAAGTTCATCGAACTTATCGAGAAACTAATAGTAGATAATTCAATTACTGATGACAATATTTTTAACAATCAATAAAATTCTTTAAGACCTAAGAAAAGGCTCCAGCAGACAGGCGCAACTCGACTCTAGTAGAACAATTTCTACGAAAACTTAATAGAAATTGTTCTACCAGGCTCGCGTCGCCGCGAAGGGTTACCGCTACCCCGGAACATAAAGGGCTAAGGAAGGAACACGGATGGGTTTTAGTCAGTAAGAGTCTGACAATCCCTTCCGCTCCACCCAGAGCGGGAGGGGTCATTTGATGATTTCCCATCCATAAAAAAAAAAGGCTCGCGTCGCACCTTCGCGTCGCACCTTCGCGTCGCGCCTGTCTGCGGGAACCTAAAAGCCAACCTAAAGAATTATCATAAGTTTGGAAAATAAATTGTCGATATCACTTTCCACAGATAAAATACACAGCACCACCGCAACATATAGAGGAAGAAAGCGATGCAACTACAGGAGCAGTACAAGCAACAACAGAAGCAGTACAATCAACAACAACAATAACAAACGGACGTTGCTTTGATGACGAAGAGTTTGATTTTTACAATATCCGTGATCCAGACTCTTACCACCTATATAAAGGCAAAGTTAACAAACACGACGTCATCTATCCTGGTTACATTTGGGCAAGCGAAGAGTTCATGAAGAGCTTGTGGGTTTTCAACACTAATTTTGAAGCTGTTGTTTTGGAAAACAACTGGCCTTTAGATGAATCTGAAAAGGACCGTGATGCATTTTATGAATATTTGCCGTATTTCAATGAGGTAAATTGCAAACAATACACATAACCTATACAATAACCGATACATTTAACCTGTCTGCCGACAAAGCAAGGGTGAACAGGCATCGTCTAGGCACACTCGTTCCATCATATACCTAATCCATCACTTTCCATCAGGCGTGATCGAGGTCTAGAGCAGGCCCATTTATTTAGCAATAAAAAAATACATATTCTGATAATGTTTAATAGGTATTTCATTTAAATAAAATAGTACAGTCAATTGGTTTGATAAAAGAGGTTACCTGGAAAGTTTTCCGGGAGTTTTGAAAATGGGTAAGTAATTTTATAGATTTCGATGTGCTCGTACACAAAAACTATTGATTTTACAAAAAAAAATGTTCTTACCTACATAAATTGTAGGAAATTTTCTCTAGTTTAATTTAGCATTAAATGTTTTATCGTAAAATGAGTCAGAAAGCAGATATTTTCAAAAAACTGCTATTAGGCGCCATTTTTCCAATATGGCGGCGCGAGCGGCGAATATACGATGTGGCAAAGTTGAAATTAAAAAAGGGCACATCGAAATCTATAAAGTTACCCGTTTTCAAAAAAACAGGTAAGACTACTAAATGACTGTACTAAAAATTGATTAATAGAGAGTAATTTATCAAATGACAAAAGTCTTTAAAACATTTAAGGGTTTACGTATAAACGCTGATTAAACTTTAGAGATATTTTAAAGTCAACAATTGATGGTCAAACAGCCGCTAATCATTAGATACTTAACTTTAAGCAACATTTATTAATATAGGGTTATTATTTATCCTAATTTAAATATGATAAATCATCGTATAAAATAACATAATCAGCTCCTCTCGGTGAGAAGGAGTGGCCATAATCCACCACGCTGGCCCAGTGCGGGTTGGTAGACGTCACATGTCTTCCAATTCTCGGTTCTAGGACATGCCGGTTTCCTCACGATGTTTTCCTTCACCGTTTTGAGAGCAGTGTTGATGCAACCACTTACACAAAGAAAAGCGCCTGTCGGGGTTCAAACACCTACAACTCCGTTTTATTTCTTTTATTCCTTGGAAAATGTTGTTGGTGACACATTTGGCCATATCTTTTTTGTATTTCTTCCTACAAAATGTAATGTGTCACTGTTCGTTTTTCCTAATAAAAAAATAAAATAAACTCGTAAGTTACGCCCGTCACCAATGGACCACCTGCTCACAATCATAGTATACTAATGAGAAACTCGATGATAAATTATTATCCCAAAGAACCGAAACTTGAACTTTAACTTCGGGGAGCGCGTCAAAAGCGGGGTTTTTGTTAGAGGCCAAACGGCTGCGTAATGGCAAAATTTGGTTTTGAAATTAATGGATTTAACACCGGCTGAGTAGGCTTGAGCAAGTATTAGAGGCGGCAAATTTGGGGACCTTTTTTAGCCGGATTAAAACCAGTAAAACAATAATTGTTATTGAAATATACAGATCGTGTTTTCATATTGTATCAATTACCATCATAATTATTGTAATCCAATTAATTCGATTCCCTTTCAAAATATCATTAAAATAAACCGACGCAGTTACAGAGAAATTTCATACAGGAAAAACAATAACAATTTATATTTTCTACTTGTAAATTTAATGAATTACCATTCGGTTTCAGAATTTTGAAGCAGCTTTTAATATTACTCCCAAATGGAATGCCACTCGACCCACTCGACCTGTTTCCAGAACCACACGACTTACTAACGAAACAGAGTTTCCAGGAGAACAATATTTCATAAGACACAACGAGTACGGAAACCAATTTATCAACGCATTTGAAAAAATCAAAGGGTCCGTCCCAATGTCATCCACTAGTCAATGGATGAATGGAAACGTTACCATAAATCGACAGAACATAACAACATCGTGGACTAATCTTCGAAAGGAACTCGTTGAGGCAAGTTTGGGCGGCGTTTCTGGTCACTGGTTCTGGTCATCCCCCATTTGCGGCGATACAGAAGACTTCAATAACGTTACACAAATCAGACTTTGCGCTAAATGGTACATGGCAGCAACGTTCATGCCGATGATAAAGATACACTCGAAAGTAATTCCGAGAGATCCTTTAGCATTTGTTGGTAATGACAGAGTTCAGATGGTGACAGCATTGAATAGACGGCTGAGTCTTCTACCATACATCTACACAGTTCTCCAAGATGGCCCACTTCTAAGGCCAATGTTCTATCAATTCCCTTCGTCTAAAAACCTAACAGACTTGACGAGTCAATTTGCCGTTGGAGATGATCTGTTGATAGTTCCAAATTTGGAACCGAGTCAAACCCACATCCACGTATGGATACCTCCAGGGACGTGGTTTGAATTCTGGGGTGGTTTGAAGATCATTGGAGAAGAGGGATCTGTAGTTACTATGACTACGACAGAATCTGACTTCTTTACTTTGGTGCGCGCTGGTTCCATCATTGTTATGCAGAAGGTAAGGTCAATTACGACACACATAATCAGCGTATAATGTTCCCACTGCTGGGACTCTCAGTAAGAGGGAATGGGCCGTAATCTACCACGCGGGCCCAGTGCGGATTGGTACCTAGATGTCACATGTCTTCGAATTTTTGGTTCTAGGACATGCCGGTTTCCTCACGATGTTTTCCTTCACCGTTTTGAGAGCAGTGGTGATGAAATAATTTAGCGCCTGTCTGGGTTCGAACCTACGACCTACAACTCGTAAGTCGCAGTCGTTATCACTGGGCCACCACTGCTCTCATTTAATTCAATTACGACACGGTACAGTCGAAAAAGCTATTTAAACTAAAATATCAATATTTCCACTACACAGAAAATAATTATTCGTTTTAACTTGTGCGTTATAGCTTTTCAAGAATACGGCATACTTAAGAGAGTGAATAGTAACGTAAATGCATTGACTACTCAGCACACTCACAACATTGTTAAAAAGTACTTCATCATCATCATCATCAGCCTATAATGTTCCCACTGCTGGGACACAGGCCTCCTCTCTGTGAGAGGGAGTGGGCCGTAATCCACCACGCGGGCCCAGTGCGGGTTGGTAGATGTCACATGTCTTTGAATTTTTGGTTCTAGGACATGCCGGTTTCCTCACGATGTTTTCCTTTACCGTTTTGAGAGCAGTGGTGATGAAATAATTTACACAAAGTAAAGCGCCTGTCTGGGTTCGAACCTACGACCTACAACTCGTAAGTTGCGGCCGATACCACTGGGCCACCACTGCTCAAAAGTACTTAGTTGCAACTTATAACCTATCTGTACCAAATAGCTTGTTCGACTGTACCTACATAGCTATGTCCGTTTTTAAATCTACTTAATTCATGGTTATAATCTCAGTCTTCAATTCCAATTTTATCTTTCAAAGAATTAAATAGCCAACGACGAATAGTGGATTTAAGTCATTTTAAAATATAAAGGGGATTGAAGATTTTTATATAGAGCCTTGGCATGCCTACTTGCCGCCATTTTTTTTGTAACAAGATGTCGGCAAGTTCAAAAAATATGGATGTCACGTGATCAACTTTGATCGTTAATATCTCGGAAACGTGACACTACGGGGTTTGGTTTTATTAGGTTTTCTATTTGCATTGATGTCAGCTATTGATTTATATAGGAACAATGCGTGGCCGCCATTTTGAAAAAGAAAACTGGCACTTTGGGAGTTCCGACAGAAGTGAAAACAAAACACAAACAAAATACTTTGCAATCACTCACTGACATATCGGATATACATTAAAACCGAGTACATCCCGAGGACAGCCGGAAACATCCGAAGCGGTGTCGGTAGCAGGGTTACGGTAACAGTGGCGCGAATTCAATGGTTTTTTCCCGTCTCAAAAAATGCCCGACGCGCCTCAATAAGTTTTTACTTCAAAAAACAATCGGACAGGTAGGTATGCCACGGACCCTCAAAGCCCTTTGAAGGACATACGAGTCCTATTAAACAAAATAATGCAGATCAGTATTTCATGAAATTATATCCATGTAACACAAAGTATCTACAACTGTTCTCGATACACTGACCCAGAAAAGATAAATCTTTCAATCATATCCATTACGTATTTCCCCTACGATTTTTCGTAATCAGACCGCTTATTGACCTGATTTTTTAGAAACCTTGGCACATATTCTTTATTTCACATGTTTAACTTACCAAATAACTTTCTTCTAGGAGGTACAACTATCTGCAGACTTAACTCGCCTTCGATCAGGATACTCACTTGTAATAGCACTTGAGTGTGAAACCAAGATTAGTACTGAAACTACGAAAGTAACTAGTACTACAGAATCTATTACCACTGAAAATTATGACAACATGAATTCTGCACAAGAAACTAGCACTAAAGAGACCACAGGCCAGACTGATGATGATGATAAAAATGAAACTACAACAGAAGCACCTATAAATACAGTATCAACATGTAATGCTACTGGCAATTTATATATGAACGAAAATATGACTCTGAAATTCAAAGCTAATGCAACAGCCGTTACAGTTACTGCTGCATTTAAGGAGAGACTAGATTTTAGTGTATTTTGCAATGTAACTGCAGCTACATGGGCGAGAAGTGTTAGAGAGTTAGCGATATATGGTTTAGATGAAAAGAAAAATAATTATGATGTAAAGAAACTTATTAGTAGTTCAACTCCATTAATAGATTTGTGTCAACTTGAAGAAAGTGATGAGATCGTTTTTAAGTTTGTAGATTAATAATGTAAGTTCAATTTGCCATATAACGGGTGTAAAATGAAGCTGGGATTCACTTGTATCTGCTCCCCGTCATTGTAATATTCTTTTTTGTACTGGACCATACCGGGAACCTTCTGGTTACGGAGATATTAAAGGTCAAAATTCCAACTTTTACGAGTACTGAAGTTGTTTTATATATCGAAACAAGTTTTTAATGTTATAACATAACTTTAAATACCCCCACGACCCCCTGTACCAATGTATGCACCAATAAGTACAATGTTTTGCGTGTTACATTGCGCAATAGTGCGAACAGCAATTTTTCACACCAAAAATAAAAATAATTACATTGAAACCCTGCAATTATTTTAGTGCAATGTTACTTAGTTTGATGTACAAAATGTTAGATGTACGATATGTGCGTAGTTGACGGATATGTGATGTGTCTTTTTACACCCTGTATTAATAAGACTTTTAAAATGGTGCTTTGGCAAGTCATTATTATATTTTTAAAAGCGCATTGCACTTTCAGTATTACTTATTTATCTCTCAATATATACGTATATACAATAAAAAATAAAACACTATTCATGCTTTTGATTGAAATCTAAATAAATCTCTGAACTGTTCAATCTGTGCATACTTTGAAGTAATCTCCAACTTCAGTTAAGTACATAGGTAGTGAAATACTTAAATAAAATCACTTTACTGCTTTAGAATTCAAAACAACTTGACTGAACCAGAGTGAATAATATCGTAGTGAAAATTTGATTTGAGTATCATAATAATTATTTCAATTTCTGGATCAAGGGCTTGATTCAGAAAGCAGTACAGGACACGGCTCGCATTGTCAGGAGGTTCCTCTCTCTGAAGCCATGGCCGCCGGTAGCTTGGACTCTGTTCCCGATACCGGTGGGCTACTATTTTTTATATGTTTTTATATTCTAATATTTAAAAACTTTTAAACAAAAAATAAAACCGACTTCTAAAAAAAACACTACAAAGTGAAAAATAACTTTAATTTCGGAAGTCGGTGTCTTTGGATCTGTATTTTAGTTTTTTGCCACCGACTTCCGAAATTAAAGTTATTTTTCACTTTGTAGTGTTTTTTTTGGAAGTCGGTTTTATTTTTTGTTAAAAAGTTTTTATTTCACGCTTTTTAGTGGGTCTGCTTATAATTTATCTCAGTTACAATAGCCTAGAGTCAACTTTCTCATCGCCTTTTACAAAATATTGCTTTTACCGATGCAGGGAAGTTAATTGTTGAAGAGTTCTCCTGGTCCACCATCAGCTCCATATCACTATTCACATTGTGACGAGCATAAATTGCTTAGCAACCATGTTAAAGTATCGAATCGCAACCCGTGAAATAGTACGGAGATATTATTGAGTAGTTCCGGTGGCCATCTGTGGTCTTCATCATCAGTTCCACTTCACCAAATGGTGCTTTCCGAGAGCAAATGCACGAGTGTTACTATAAATAATTTTGAAAGAATTTTCTTTTAACTCCAAGCCGTTGAAGAGTTGTACCTTCCATCATCAGCTCATCCACCTGAGATGATGATTATCAGATGCAAATACTTAAACAGCTTTAGAAAATATATGAAAATGGTACTATGTGCCTATAAAATTTGAAGGTTGCCCTCGATTTCCCTGGGATCCCATCATCAGATCCTGACCTGATGATCATGCAACCACTTGGGAAGTATACCCTTTCAAACAAAAGAAAAATTTTCCAAATCGGTCCAGGCGTCTTCGAGAAATCGGGGAACATACATAAAAAAAAAAAAAAAAAGATTCCGACGAATTGAGAACCTCCTCCTTTTTTTGAAGTCGGTTAATAAAAATATAATTAATATGTATTTAATTGAATAAAGGAGATTTCAATGGTAAAAATCATTCACGTCCTTCATCGCCAGAATCTCGAAACAGCAAAAGTAGGTTATTGAATAAGAAACCCCGCAAGGTTATGATGTCAGAAGCGCCTAATGAAATATTGTTACATTCAAGGCTAAACCTAATTTTCTGTACCAGGAATTTCGTTGATGTAATACAATATTTATCCTAAAATAGGTAAAGCCTTCATGGGAAGCAAGTGTTGTTGTTTTCTGCAACACCAAAACAAGTTAAGAAGCTGTTGTTTACAATAAATATGAAGCGTGACTTGAATAACAAGAAAGCTTGGAAATGTACTCGTATATCAAAACAATCCTTGCCCTACAGTGAGACAACACAGGCTCATAATAATAATAATCTAGTTTTCGGAATGCGGAACATGTTGATAAGCGTACCTGCACGGTTAGTCAACGCACAGCCTAAACCACTTTATTTATTTATTCATTAGCTTTATTTTATCCCTTATCGTCGACGACAGAGGCAACTGCAACCGTCGAGGCATGTCGGCGACAGCCGTCGACAACCTGCCGCTCGTGTATTTGAGCACTGTTCTCGGTGTTGACACGAGTGTTATATGCACGGGTCCATATTGGCTTACCTAAAGTTCTTTACCCGAAATTGTTCTTCCTAATGATTTGTAATCCGAATGATCACTCTTCCTAAAATTTTTCATCCTAAAGTTTTCATTCATACTCATGTTTCCGAAAATTGTAATGTAAATATATTTAAACTCCTACTGTTTTTTATCATAACGCTTTTGTCCCTAAACATAATTACTATAACATTTTCATGGCCTGGGTGTTTATACCGCAGTTTTAACCGTACCTAAACCAATAACTATAGGACCGATTCGGTTCTGGCACTTCGCCGGCCGCTACCGCGGCACGCTCGCTTCGCTCGCTCGGCTCGTGCGTTGTGGTCACAGTTCTAACCTAACCTAAACCAATAATTATGAATAGGACCGATTCGTTTCTGGAACTTGACTGAATGACTGGAGCGGAAAATCTAAACAAAAAAGATATGACTTTGAATAATAGTGTAAAAGATGGTTATGTTGAGAAAATATAGGAAAACAAATAAAAGTATAATAAATGTTTATTGCTACTGACATTATGAAGTTGAATGCTTCGGAATTATGAACATTAGCGACAGAGTAGTTAGGAATTGTAATTGTTAGGATGAAAGATGTTAGGAAGAACATTTTCGGATTTCCGATTATCGGAGTTGAAAATTTAGGTGAACTTTGGCGCACCCTATATGCACACTTCTACGTTTGCCGATTCGCGGTCTCCACTCATGAGCACGTCTACCCCATCGGTCATCGGTTCTATGGCTAATATGGGTCATATTGCCTATTGAAATCCAATAACACAAAATCGAAACGTGGTAAATAAGGCTGCATGGAAAGTTGAAATAACAAAGGAATAATAGATCTAATGACTGAGTCAATGAAGCTGGTATGCGAGCAAGGTGACGAGCTACAACTAGTGTCACTCATATGGCTTCATACAAATCTAAGGCACCATTCCCAGTGCGTCGTGATTTATTTTTACTGTTGTTACCTTTTTTTTTTAAGCTGGGTTGTGACGAGAGATTCTGTTATTCACTCTGAAGGCCAATTCCCGTAATTAAAAACCTTCAAAATCTAGTCGCAATCTCATCTCATCAATGTCAAAAATGTAGGGAAATTAGAATTTGCCCCGTTCAAAGTTTTTATTTTTTCTGTATCTCGTAGGTCAACCCATGAGGTTGAAGGTCTTACCGGGCTATCCTCTAGATGCCTTAATAAATTAAGGCCTCCAGCCAGGGCATAAAACTTATATAAACTAAGCGACTATACACGCTAATGTAGCGAAAGGTAGGCGGGCCGCAGGCCGCGGGCCTCCGTAATGAATAGGTACGCATACAAAACGGTACAACAGCTAATTCACTGATGTAGGTGTTGACCCACAACACAAGAGCTCCTTTATTACATCCTTACGATCAAATTTGATACCAACTACTTATCAACAGTATTGTTCTAGATGGTACCTACCTTTTACACGACTACGGCGAAGCAAAAAGGAGGGTTATGATTTTGACCGGTATGTATTTATATATGTTCATCTGTTCCCTCATAACTTCAAAAATGCTAACAATAATTTGACAAATGAGGTATCGTTAGAAGCGTCATGACCGTCCGGTGGTTATAGGTTATATAACGTCACAATAAATTCAACATGGCGCCTTCTAGAGGACATAAAGTAATGAATTTAAAAATAAATATTTTTGGATAGTGCCTTGTGGGGTATCAAATAAAAGGGCTTAAATAGCACATTTCAAAAATATAAATATTACTGAGATAAGCCCAAAATAATTAAATAAAATAAAAAGTTTAAAAACTAAAACCCAACTACAGAAAAGGATGAAACAAAAATTTCCTTCCCGTGGTCACATCGGTCACATGCTACCACAGCTTAGGCCCCTCGCCCACGACGACTTTTTGTAGGGATGCAGTAGCGATGCTGTCGCGCGTCCGCATCGATACAGTCGCGAAGCGGTCGCTAGCTGTGTGCCCTCGCCCACGGGCCCAGATTCAGTCGCGATGCAAACGCGATGCTGTCGCGCTTCTGTCTCGATGCAAACGCGATTCAGTAACGGCACAAAAATACCTGCGATCGCTACACTTGCAAGATGGACTCCGTTGGACGTAGGACGGTTCTGAATTGCCTTAATAAATGTTTCAGTGTCGAACGACTCCATTTTGCGCATGTGACGGACAACAGCACTCTCGACCTGTCTGTGTTGCACTGATGCTCGGTTCTCCACCCGACACGGTCGCGCGTTTGCATCGATACAGTCGCGATGCTGTAGCGCGTTGGCATCGCTTCTGTAGCGCGTTGCAAATGCGACTAACACGCGTTAGTAGCGATGCTGTTGCGCGTCTACGAAGCGCGCGACAGCATCGCTACAAAAAGTCGCCGTGGGCGAGGGGCCTTATATGTAGGCTTGTTAAATATACCGACTGACATTTTTACCGTCTCGTCTGGATAAAAACAGGGTAGGTATACAAGGTGAACGGAGTAAAAGCCTATGGCACAGAAATCAATTTTTTTTTTCACAAAAAAAAAAATATTATATCAATATTATTATATAAATAAAATCTTATATTTTAAGCCTTCGGCCGGCTTCAATCATAGTATTGAGTGTCACTAACAATTCATTCATAATTTCCGCGCGTAGAGTAAGGTTCCTATTTATAGGCTTCTACTTCGTTCACCTTGTATACCACGGTTGTATACCCTGTTTTTGTCATCAAAAATGTTTTCACCATAATTTAGAGAATATCGCCTTTATTTATAAGCGTTGCTTAAAGGCAGGTGTTTAACTATACATTTTTGACGTTTAAACGTCACTTAACTTTAATTAACGTTTATAAGTCAATGCCTTTATTCCGAAAGGTTTATGTGTATAATTATAATATGATTATGTACAGACGCCAACAATCTGTCAAATTTCTTTAATAGATTTTCAACTTTATTTATAAAGCATAAGGTTCAAAGTTGATTGGAAAAATTTGACAGTTTCGGGTGGCTTGATGTGCTGGCGTCTGTACATTCAATAATACAGAAATCTCAAAGTTTGTTCTAGTTTTGTTCTAGGTTAAAAAAGAAGACACGACAATTATGATAAGGAGATCACCCGCCGCCCATTGTATTATTTTGTAGTGTTTAATGTATTTTTTATGTAATGTCTGTTTTTGGTGTACTGTACAATAAAGAAACAGTAATTTATTTAGAATCGATAAGTATGAACGTTACTGGAAAAGCGCAGGGCACAGTGGGCACAATGACTAGGGCCTACCCACTGCGCCAACCGTGCCCTGCGCTTTTTAGGCCATGACTTCTGCGTTCACGCCACGGCCACGGGGGGGCACGGGTTAAATTCCCGCATGCTTATTTGTACATATTCGCAATACAGTACTTAGAACTTTTTACATTATGTGGGATAATAATTAGACACAAACCGATTGCTGATAAAAGCGATTTTTTGTTATATTCGCGAACTTTACTACGGATTAAAAAAACATGATTTTATCTCGAAAATAATTATGTAACAAAAAAATCACTCTTATTAGCAAAAACGTACGGGTCTTTGGCCTTTGCTTTTTCTGAATACTCAGCTCATCCCACACGCACATTACTCGTTCAAACGCCTTACCTAGATCTTAAAATAAATGAACCCACTTACTGTAGGAACAGTATTTTATTTAGGTACTCTCGTCAACACAATGAATTCTTTAAATCTTTTGGCAACAGAAACAAAACGCTATCGATTGTTATTTATATCCATGCCAACGCACAAACAGGTTATTGCGAGTAGGTAATTATTTTATCGGCAATGATGCAATTAGCGGCAGATCACTATACGACCCCCTTATCTTAACACAATGAAATAGTCCTATGTGTTCGTACTCTATACTTTACACGCGTTTTCGTAATAGGCGGTACATTTTACGTAATAGGTACGACGCTCGATCAATAAACAAGTACAGCTCGCAGTGTTTTTATTTGCGTGTTTACAGTAACATGGATAAGACCGCGAACAGTTCCATTGCGGGGGACATAGATTATATTGAACTGACCTCATAGTGAACCCAGATAAATCTACATTAACATCAAATAATAACTTATTTTGTGGTAAACCGCGGCCAGTGAAGGAAGTCTTCACTCTCGACCGGAAACTAATGAAACCGGAGAACAACCTGCAGGAGCCTACAGAAGAACAACGTAAAACAAGTTTTAACAACCCTGGTGCCAGAATGCCGAACATCAAAGTGTTTACCGGGAGCTCGCATCCTGAGATGGCGAAGAGAATTGTTGCAAGACTCAATATAAATCTAGGAAGAGCTACGACTAAGAAGTTCAGCAACAAGGAAACTAATGTCGAGATCGGCGAGTCGGTCAGAGGTGAGGATGTGTACATTGTTCAGAGTGGCTGCGGAGAAATTAATGACAACCTAATGGAGCTGTTCATCATGATCAACGCGTGTAAGATTGCGTCGGCTTCCCGCGTCACAGCCGTAGTCCCTTGCTTCCCGTACTCCAGGCAAGACAAGAAGGACAAGAGCAGAGCACCAATCACGGCTAAGCTGCTTGCGAACCTCGTTTCAGTTGCTGGTGCTGACCACGTCATTACAATTGATCTGCACTCCTCACAAATCCAAGGATTTTTCAACATTCCTGTGGACAACTTGTATGCTGAGCCCGCTATCACAAAATGGATTAAGGAAAATATTCCTGAATGGCAGAGCAGTGTGATGGTATCCCCTGATGCTGGTGGTGTGAAAAGAATGACAGCCATTGCTGACAGACTGGACATTGATTTCGCGATTATCCACAAGGAGAGGGAGAGAGCTAACGAAGGAGATTCGACAGTCCTTGTCGGTAGTGTAAAGAACCGGACAGCGATAATGGTTGATGATTTAGCAGACACTTGTGATACAATCGTCAAGGGAGCGGAAGCATTACGTGAGGCCGGGGCGACAAAAGTTTACGCGATATTGACACATGGAGTATTTGCAGGAAACGCTATCGAAAAGATTAATAAGTCATGTCTTGAGGGCATTGTGGTAACAAATACGATCCCTCAGGATGTTAATATGAAATTGTGCCCGAAGATACAAACTATCGACATATCTGTGATGCTTGCTGAGGCAATAAGACGTACTCATTACGCCGAATCTGTCTCATATTTGTTTACAAACGTACCTTATTAGAATTTCTTAGTTTTTATGATGATATTACTAATTAGCGTTCTTTATTTAGCATAGCAAATGTTGAAAAGGTTCCGTTATTACTCATTGTTAATAATCTACTATTTATAAGCGTATTATTGTAATTTCTTTGTAATTATCAATTGCGAATAAAATCGAATTTACTAAAGTAGCCCCGAGTACGGTTTTATTGAGTTATAGGAAGCTCTCCCATAAATCACACTAATATTATAAAGGCGAAAGTTTATATGTTTGTTACGTCTTCACGCTCAAACGGCTGAACCAATTTTGATAAAATTTTGTATGGAGGTAGCTGACACCCTGGATTAACATATAGGCTACTTTTTATCCCGATATTCAATATATAAAAAATAAAAAACTATTTTTTCTTCAAAGCTTTCCTCTTTTTCTCCCATGGATTATCAATAACGTTGTCAGTAAAATATATTATTTATAGAAATAGCCGAGTAACTAATTTTGTGATTCTTCAGTTATCCAAGGCTAAGAAAATTTAGGCAATAAGTAAATGAAAACGTACCTAATCATAATCATGCATAATCACTTAATCACTTTCAAGAAAAATAAGTAGGTAAGTAGAAAGGTAGCTATTTACGTACGTAATGTTCCACGTGGACCTAGTTAAGTCTTATTTTCGACTGTAATGTGTATCTTACTTGTTTACAGTTATTTAATGTTGTAATAATATTAACTGTCGAACCGTTTACTTCCCACATTTATTTGGTTGGTATTCAGTACTCCCTCGGTAACAGAGATAATAGCGAAACCCTCGTTGTATACAATTAAACGGGAACTATGAATATTTCAGAAACAGTTAAACAGGAAGAAGCTTATGAAATAAACACTTAACACGGACATCACATCACTTTCACTGGGTAAAACGATAACCCTTGTATGACTGGTTGTCTCCGTGCCTCGGAAAGCACGTTAAGCGGTTGGTCCCGGCTGTCATTCATGAATCTTTGACAGTCGTTACGGGTAGTCAGAAGCCCGAAAGTCTAACAACCAGTCTTAACAAGGGGTATCCTATTACCAGTAACTGGGTTGTGGAGGTCAGATAGGCAGTCCCTCCATGTAAAATATTGGTATTCAGCTGCATCTGGTTAGACTGGAAACCGATACCAACATAGTTAAGAAAAGGCTAGGCAGATGATGATGGAGAGGGGAATGACCAATATCAATAATTAACGATTACAAAGGTCAAGTTCAGATAGGCAGAATATTTAATAACTTACCTAACGTAATGAAAAACAAACGTTACTCTTACCGCGTAATCTCATTATAGACGGAGATTATTGTTGCGCTAAACACAACATAATATAAACACATATTATGTTTATATAATAATAGTTAGGTAGGTAGTATATTTGCTTAAATGCCTGGAGGAGCTACTGGTCCATGAAGGCGCTAATGAAGGGCGACCTTCATATGTCACTAAAGCGCAAGCTCGTCGACATATGTATCCTGCCTATCCTAACCTATAGCGCCCAGACTTGGTCTTTGACAGAGGCTCAGAAGTCCGAACTCAAGCTTTGCCAAAGAGCGATGGAGCGTAGTATCTTAAAGATTAAACTCACCGACCAAATTCGCAACACCACAATACGCTCCAAGACAAGTATCGCCGATTTAGGCGGCAAGTCTGCGAGGCTGAAGTGGGATTGGGCGGGTCACACTTATAGGATTCATTCAGACAGATGGACCAAAGTCGTCACACAGTGGGTGCCTGAAGACGGGCGTCGTCACCGGGGCAGGCCTAAGAAACGCTGGCGTGACGACTTGGAGTCGTTTCTAACCGATTGGATTTAGAAGGCACAGCACAAAGAAATATGGAAGAAAATGGGGGAGGCCTTTGCCCAGCAGTGGGACAGTACAGGCTAAAGGAAAAAAAAGTACATATATTTACTATTCTAACTTTATTTTTGCGTTCACGCAAAAACGACCAAACATCATTTGGAACTACTGAGCACCTGGCGTGACCAGATGCACACCTTCACCAAACTTGCTAAGTTAAAACACGGAGGATATCCTCTTCATCATTCTCCTGCCCATATCCTAATTCATTTCGGGTCGGCGCAGCAAACAACATGTATTTTTCTTACGTGCTTCTGTATTATGACTTGATTCTTATAAACAAAAACGAATCATTTTGCTTACACTTTTTATTGCAAAACTGGGCATAAATATAGATTCCTAAGCTAATTTGACCCGTGATAGCGACTTCCATAATGGAATGGTCTTCTATGCAAATCTATGAGGTCTTTGCTTTATTATTGGTAAAGATACAAGTCTTAATTTTAATAAGTAACGGTCCGTAAATTATAAGAATCGGCCATTAGTCGTCATCAGTCACTCCCTTTCTAGCTATATCATCTTACCTAGGAATAGAAAGAGACGGAAGATTATATGTTGCATTGACCCCAAATTAATTGGGATGAGATGACGTTAAATTCAGTATGATGTGATAACATAAGCAATGTATAGGTCAAAGTTTATTTGCAGATAACATAGGAATAAACAAAATTGCTTCGATATCATTAACCCAATATTAGTAGATATTCTACCTATTTTGCTTTATAGGCTTATCGACCAAGATAACCATGGAGATACCTACCTAAGTACCTATAACATAAATACCCAACCATCGAAAGTGCAAGTTTCTGCAAAATATCGATGCAATGCAGGTTGCGTGTTAAGTTCTAGCTAGCTCCAAAATGCAGATAGATTGTGATCCGCAATAGGTAGTCAAGCTTACACTTTCCCCTTTAAATATTTACCGTAATATTATGACTACTTATCATTTTTTTATCTGTTAATCACCTCTACTAGGTACCTTATCCATAACCACAGATTTAAAAAATTCCACACGTGTTTTTTTCGGGTCGGGGGAGCCCCGGCAGGTACCTACGAAGTTAAAAATGAAAATCCAAGATGGCAGCTGCAAAAATTTCAAATGACCAAAAAAAGAATTCTCAAACGCCATCTTGGATTTCCATTTTAACCTCGAAAAAAATTAAAACTGTGTCTCTCTGTCTCTTTATATTATGTTTATAATATAAAGTCGCATATTTCGTTACATGACGATTTCTACCATTTTACTCCTACCCTCAGATGAAATTACAAAATATTTCATCACAGAGCTCCTACTAGCTCTGTAATCTGTAATACAACTTTGTTCCAAAAAACAAATTAGGAAGCCGCTGCTGTGCTGCTTAGCCCTGTGTGACCTTCAACATCTCTTAGGATTTTGGATGAAGAGAAATTTCTTCACCGCCATACACATGCAACATAGAATAGAGTGAATAGACCACCATCAGCATGCAATTTCGAAATTTATTGATTTCTAAGATTTATCTTATTTTAATTATGTTGTTTTTCTTGACCGTGCTGCCATCTATGAGAAATGCATGGTAACTACTAAGTTATCAGCTGGTAAAAACAGATGACAACGACCTCGGTTAGTACGTGTGATGCTAATCAGAATGTGACAAACAAAAGTGAACTTTTCTAAAATTCTATTCTTTATTTGGCTTCAACTTTGAATGAAGGTAAGTGTTTAGATTACTTAACGCATCGTCTGTGTGTTTGTTTCTAAACAAATGCTGAAAGTAACTATACTAACTATAGATCTATTGACTCAATAATAATTAATTAGGTACTGTATTAAATAAGGGTGCTATGTTTTAGTAAACCATACTAGTGCTAGTGATTCATAATTAAGCGATTATTGTACCATCTTCATTTTCTACTGCAAGATATTTTCTAGGTACTTCGGGTTTTTTAGGTTAAGTTCGTGTTAAATACTTGTTTCCTTCTCGAAGTGTCTAACGTCTAATCCTATGAAAATAATGTAGTTAGATAAAAATGCGAAAAGAAAAAAACTTAAGTTAGGTACAAAGGTTAATCAAATACAATGAAACACAAAATAGACGTTCGTTTTTTAACAACTACTCCTTGAACTTGCGTCGGGTCTGTGGAGATAATAAAGTATAGGTAGGTAGGTATACCTTATTATCTTCTTTCTTTGTATCTTAATAATATTTTTAATTAAGATGAAAGGTTATCCTAGTTCTTTTCACTCTATAAGTGGCTGGCTGGCAGTTGTTTTAAGCATAATAGGTAATAAGATACCTAAATGGCTTGTGAGTATAATACCTAATTTAATAAGTATTCATATAGAGTATAGAGTAGATAAACACACATATCAACCAGAAAAGGGAGTAACCTTGAAAAAAAAAATTTGGTGATTCTCGAGTCATAATAATATAAGCGCACTGACAGACAAATAGACATTGTTGTGTGGGTAAGAAAGGTGAACCGAGTACTTAGAAGCCTATGACAGCTTTTTTGACTGGCCGGACTCCTAGGCCAATTTAAATGGTCTAATTGAAAAAAATTCTTTGAGTTAGATAAAACATAAATAAGTATTTATTTTACCAACAGGTAGTAAAATGCCGGCAATACTCTACAAAGCGGACGCCAGTCCTCCTGCTAGAGCTGTGATGATGGTCATCGATATATTAGGGTTGAAACATATCGAGCAAAGGGATTTGAACCCTGTGTTACGGGAACAAGACGCACCGGAATTTAAAAAGGTGGGTAGGTAGGTACATAATCATTGTATTTCGTCAACGATAATCAGGACAATGAAGATGTTTTTTAGAACTACAATACAGCCAATGTGATTCGATTCGATAGTTAATTACATCAATAATTATAGATACTTACCTCATGATTATGACAAGAGATGAACGTTTCGTTTACAGAGGTGCCTAGCTTGATGCAGAAGCCAGTAGATACCAGTGGCGAAGGTACCATACAACTCGATTCCCACCGGCTTCCCTTCGAAAATTCAGAACATAACCACACTACTTAGTCAATTCATAATTGATTTTTTTTTTGCTCCGGCTTACCTCTGTCATAAATTCACCCTTCGCCACTGGTAGACACCTACAACAAAGAACCTACAAACCTTTTTATAGCAATGCCTAAAAATGTACCTACAGTACATTACACTCCAAGGGGCTTGTGGCTAAGTAATAACAGCCGCACGGTTCGATCGATCAGGTTAAGCTAAGCTTACCGCGGCTGGTCCGTGGATGGGTAACCAACTTTACATACCAAGACCCCTCCGTGCCTCAGAAAGCACGCTAAGCCGTTGGTCCCGGCTGTCATTCGTGGATCCTTGACAGTCGTTACGGGTCAGAAGACCGAAAGTCTAACAACCAGTCTTACCCAAGGGTATCGTATTATCCAGTCACTGGGTTGTGGAGGTCAGATAGGCAGTCGCTCCATGTAAAATACTGGTATTCAGCTGCATCCGGTTAGACTGGAAGCCGACCCCAACTTAGTTGGGAAAAGGCTAGGCAGATGATGATGCCTAAAAAGACACTTTACCTTTGAATTCTTTAATACCATACATACGGTCATACATAAACTACAGAACGCCACTTGCTACGGTCCTTACCGCTTTGGCCGTCAAGGAAACCGGGGTTTCGTTGCTGGTTTCCATGAAGGCTTTATTTATAATCTGTCAAGCTCCGCTAATGAGACACAATTGATTTTATATTGTTTCGTCACCGATCGGTAACGCGCAGGGCTTGACCGGTCCTTACATAGATAGTATTTTTACCTCGGTTACATTCATACATCTGGTCATACAACATACACGCACGCCGGCGGCGAGTACATTATACACCTGACCATTCTTGATTACTAAACAATTAAATGTGCTTTCAGAAAAACCCCATGAGAACGATACCTATGTTAGACGAAGGTGACTTCTGGTTGGCTGACAGGTAAAACGATGTTTTAAAAAAATTAAACCTCCGAAAAAACTGAAAAGCAAAAAATAAAAACCTTTTTTATTTTACCTTAATAAATAAGTTCTTAAACTAATGCAAGTATACCTAACTAATTTTGAGTCGGCGCCAAACAAGCAACTTAATATCGTTGCGAGTGGTCGTGCGGAGAGCGCATTTTTTGTTTGGAATGTTAATATTTAGCGCTGGAGATTTCACGTTGCATTATTAATTTGATTTGGCTATTTCTATAAATTTAAGGTAATTTAGTGATCTTTGTTCATTGATTGTTTGGCGCCGACTCAAAATTTTTTAGGTATACTTGCATTAGTTTAAGAACTTATTTATTAAGGTAAAATAAAAAAGGTTTTTATTTTTTGCTTTTCAGTTTTTTCGGAGGTTTAATTTTTTTGTTAAAAAGTTTTTATTTTATAATTTTTTGAGGCTATAATTTACTTATTACTGCATGCTTAATTTTTGATTACTTTTAAAATGGCTACCTACCTTACTTTAGATATTAACTGTTATATAATCCTACTTTAACTATTATTTTTTGTATAGTCAAATACTTAAAAAAACAGGCTTTATATACCAACATAGATAGGCCTTTAATTTTAATTGTAATACACAGCTCAGCATTAAAATCTGTGAATGAACAACAACACACCCCTATTTTCCCACCCTTAGGGTAGGATTTTTTTTCCAAATTTACATTGGACCAACTTCGAGGTATGTTCTATCCATTAAAAAAAGAATTATCAAAATCGGACTAATCTGTAAAAAGTTATGTGTGGTCATACATTACAATCAGTGAGTGAACTATCAATCATCCCCTGTTTTCCTACCCTTAGGGTTGGATTTTCTTTTCCAAATTTATATGGGACCACCTTCGGGGTATATCCTTTCTAATCAGAAAAGAATTATCAAAATTGGATGTACGTTTGCCTGGCTAGGCCCCCCGGAATTTGCGATTTAGGTATACACCAATGCAATGTACTCGCCTCTAG
Source organism: Amphipoea oculea (assembly GCA_945859645.1). Lineage (NCBI taxonomy): Eukaryota > Metazoa > Arthropoda > Insecta > Lepidoptera > Noctuidae > Amphipoea > Amphipoea oculea. The sequence goes on from OX243876.1 coordinate 14,906,950, forward strand.
GAGTATATGTACCGCTTTCTTTTTCAATGTACCTCTGTACTTTTGAAGAAATATGCAAAAAAAGGGGGCCGTGCCAGCCAAACGTTTTCAGCACGGCCCTCGTGTAACTTGAAAAATATATAGCGTATTAAAAAGTTTCATAAACTCAAGGAATGTACTTTACTAACACGTTCTATGTACCGTAACAGATATTGTGAATTCGTAATAACAAATAATATATAGACGTGGATAGGGGGCCGTGCTGAAAAAAAAAAGAAATGAGAAAATATCTGAAAAAGACAAAACAACCTTAGCCAAAAACTATATAAAAGTAATTCATGTTTGGCAAGTAACATATGTACCGCATTGGTTTCTCATACAACTTGCTAAATTCAAAAAATAAACCAATTTCAGTTTATTCAGCACGGCCCTCTATAGTTGCCTATATCTTTTTAAATATGACATGTGTGTTTACAAAATTCGACTTCCTGAATTATGTATAGGAGTACATTCGTTCCAAATAAATTGCGATTATGGTGTATTAGTCTTTTAAAAGATAAATTGGATCAAAAATATCCTAACATGCAACTGATGGGGTGACCATGGTTCCATAAATTAGGTTGATTTATTCTATACCTATATTAATGAAATTATGTGACTACATTGAAATAAACATTCTTTTTTTACAAGTTGTTTTTTTGTCTTCAAAATTAATATTAGCGATGACATCTTTTAAGGGAATTAAATCAGTTAAAACTTGTTGTGTGCGGTCGCTATTAATTCACTAGGTAAGGTTCAATCAATGTGATTTGTTGGAAAAGTATCTGTAATTTTTTAAGCCTTTTAAGCTCTGTAGTCAAAGTGAAAGCATTTATTTCAAATAGGCACATAAAAGGCACTTTTGAACGTCAAAAATTACCTTAATATAGAATTGATTCTAGTCGCCCCTTCCAAAAGGTAGTTTTCGTGTGGAGAAGAATGGGCAAGAAACTCCACCGTTACTCTTTTAAAATGTTTTAGGTACCTACAATATTTTGCATGGGTACATTAATTATATAAAGTGTAAAAAAATTAACCTTAAAAGCTTTAAGAGGTGCTTTAGACCATCGAACTGAACAACTTTCACTATGGGACCAACTCCGAAATCACGAAAAAAAAATCAGCTGTTTCATACAAAAGTTCAATACCTACTCGGCCAAAATGTATGAAACAGCTCATTTTTTTTTCGTGATTTCAGAGTTGGTCCCATAGTGAAAGTTGTTCAGTTCGATGGTCTAAAGCACCTCTTAAAGTTTTTAAGGTTAATTTTTTTACACCTTATATAATAATATGTGAGGACGATGCACCTAAAATAAAATTACTATACCACAATAGGTAAAAGAATTGTAGTGTTTGTGACACATAGTTTTTCTGCGATTATTCCATAGGTAAACGTAACTAATCTGTGAAATGGACCGAAACTGTAATTTTATTGTAAATAAATATACATCAATCCGTGTGATTTATTGGAAATATATATGTGATTTTTTTTAAACCTTTTGAGCTATTTAGTCTTAACGACACTTGTTGTTTTGTTCGATTTGCGACCTACTACTTACTACTATTATAGTTATCGTTAATAGTTAATACAGATCACGATATTTTTGATTTTTTTATTTTATTAAAGATTTACTCAGAAGTTTTTTTATCCATTCTCACGTGGAATCATGGTCACCCCATCAGTTGCATGTTAGGATATTTTTGATCCAATTTATCTTTTAAAATACTAATACACCATAATCGCAATTTATTTGGAACGAATGTACTCCTATACATAATTCAGGAAGTCGAATTTTGTAAACAAACATGTCATATTTAAAAAGATATAGGCAACTATAGAGGGCCGTGCTGAATAAACTAAAATTGGTTTATTTTTTTAATTTAGCAAGTTGTATGAGAAACCAATGCGGTACATATGTTACTTGCCAAACATGAATTACTTTTATATAGTTTTTGGCTAAGGTTGTTTTGTCTTTTTTAGATATTTTCTCATTTCTTTTTTTTTTCAGCACGGCCCCCTATCCACGTCTATATATTATTTGTTATTACGAATTCACAATATCTGTTACGGTACATAGAACGTGTTAATAAAGTACATTCCTTGAGTTTATGAAACTTTTTAATACGCTATATATTTTTCAAGTTACACGAGGGCCGTGCTGAAAACGTTTGGCTGGCACGGCCCCCTTTTTTTGCATATTTCTTCAAAAGTACAGAGGTACATTGAAAAAGAAAGCGGTACATATACTCCTAGAGGCGAGTACATTGCATTGGTGTATACCTAAATCGCAAATTCCGGGGGGCCTAGCCAGGCAAACGTACATAAAATTGGACTGCTCTGTAAAAAGTTATGCGTGATCATACATAAAAAAAAAAAAAAAAAAATATACGCGTCGAATTGATAACCTCCTCCGTTTTTTCGTCGGTTAAAAATAAACCTTATTGCTCTCTGCATATAATTGTTTTTGCTGCAGTTGCTTGATATTAGTTACATGCACAGATATAGATATACCTAGATAACGCAAGAGCACCTACTTCGCGTGCCAAAAATCGCACCATTTTACGATCGAAAATCATAAGCCGCCACTTTCGCGCTCAGTCCTGCGTACTGCTGGCTGGGTGAGCGTGAGCGAGAGAGCGCGAGCTTGTGACGTCATAGTAGGTAGTCAAAAACTGGCACGCTTAGTTTTCATACAGTTCGTGATACTTGCGTTATCTAGGTAGGTATATCTATATCTGTGGTTACATGTTTTTGTTACAGTCATGCAATAATGATCTACCTATTGGATAAGTATGGAAAATCAGAAGGCCAATTCTACTAATTTAAAACGATCAAAATCTAGTCGCAGTCTCATCTCGGCGACAAACAAATGTCAAAAACTTGTCAAAATGTAGGGAAATTAGAAGTATTTTTTGACAGATTGAGACTGAGATCAGACTGTGAACGTTCGTAAAATTAGTAGAATTGCCCCTCAGAGCATTCCCAGTTGTATCCAGTTGATAGCAGAAAGCGTGCAACTGTTCATCAGAGGTTGTTCTTCGACTGTGGGGTTTTCTTTCAAAGACTGAGGGCCGTTATGGTAATATTTTTATTTAAACAAGTTTAGGGAGACAGTGTGTAGAGAGCAGTGGTAAAGGCCCCGACTCGAGTTGTAGATCGTGGGTTCGAACCCAACCAGGCGCTTTGCTTTGTGTAAATAATTTCATCACCACTGCTCTCAAAACGGTGAAGGAAAACATCGTGAGGAAACCGGTATGTCTTAGAACCAAAAATTCGAAGACATGTGACATCCACCAACCCGCACTGGGCCCGCGTGATGGATTACGGCCCACTCCCTCTCACAGAGAGGTGGCCTGTCTCCCAGCAGTGGTAACATTATAGGCTGATTATGCTAAGGAGACAAAACGAGACTGTTGTTAAGTCCATGGCTAGAATCTACTGAATACAAGCAGTTCTTGTATTCAGTAGATTCATGACTTACCACCGAAGTGATTCACCTTGGTTTCTGCCAGCGGTTATTACGTTTATTCACCCCAAAAAATCCAACCTAAGGTGGATAGCCTGAAGATAGGCGAAGCCTATAAATTCCGTTCATGGAACTAGGCCTAAAGTAATTCTCGGACGTGCGTTTCCGCGTATCCACCTAAGAGGCCGTCTCCACGAGTGAGAGAATCGCGGCGATATTATCGTCGTGCCACGTATTTCTATACACTCTCTTAGAACGTGTCTCCACACGGCGATATCATCGCGGCGAAAATTTTATGGCACGGCGCGACTATCGCCGCGATTCTCGCGCTCGTGAAGACGGCCCCTTAGGGTGGATTTTTTTGGTGGATAAACGGATTTACCCGGTTCCTGCAGATTCCATACTTTGAACTATTACTATGTTGTATCTATACAATAATACTCTGGGCAGTTAACACTGCTAAACTAACCTTATTGAATGGCCAATCTCCATAAAGCATAAACTTTTCTCAACAGCTTGCGTCGACACGAAAGAACAATCATTCCTTTGAAAACTTGTGATTACAGAAATTAGATGGGTTTGTACCTATTTCTATTACTTTTCTAGGCACCAACCTACATGGGAAGACTTACAGAGATGTCCAAAAGCATGATCAGGAACACTGAAAACGTGTACTCCATGCTTGAAGATTATTTATCCGAGAACTTGTATATGGCAGATGATGTGATTACTATTGCAGATTTGAGTATAGTCTCCACTATGGCTAGTTTTGTTGGATTAGTTCCTATTGATGAAAAGAGGTCAGTATGTCTTTTATCATTATCTAATCTATGTATCGTGCGGCCGCGCTTTTGCCAAAGATGTCAACAAGAATGGCCGCTCGAAATTGAATAAAACCGATATACAAGAACGTTAATTAAATGTTCTGGTATATAGATTTTATAATTTCGAGCGGCCATTGTTGTTTATTCACCTTTGATTTATTAACGAATTTTTGCATTAAGGTTTGGCGGCTATGTCGTCACATTGGCCATTTCGTCGCTATCCCTAATAGGTCACTTTCACTAATACGTCACCTTGTGCATCTGGTCAGTTTCTTAACTCGTCTCATGCTGTATTTCGAACTTGCGTTCCCATTGAGGGACCACATTTGAATTTTGAGCTTTTGGATGCGTCAGCCTTTAGTAAAAGTTGTCAAACAATTGTAAATGCAGCCTTTAATTTGTAAAAGTAGCCACTCAAAAGTTACAATCGATTAAAGGTGGTCCCTCAGTCGTGACTGACAGGCATCCCTATCTCAAAACCTACTTAAAATTCACAACTGCTATAAATTACTACTCTTAGTAAAAGATTTGTAAAACTAATTTATTTGAATATCAACCCTTCCTGTTCAAGGAATAAAAAGAACTAGCATTCGGAAGGTGGTCCCTCAACCGATCACCATCTGTTCACCTTGAGTGGAGACCACAATGGAATTTGAAATTTACATATGGATCTAGCGTTAGTAAAAGTACTTGAACGATTGTATATTCAACCTCTAGTTTGTAAAAGAAGCCATTCAAAAGTTACAATCGAATTAAGGTGGTCCCTCAATTGAAACGCTTAACATAAGAAAAATATATTTACGTAGCATTCGGACGTTAAATAGACGAATGCTACAGTCTATCCTTTAGTAGTATTTTTTTACTAAGGATTAATTATCTAAACAGTATCAAAAAATGTACCGTTTTATTTCAAATAATAATCAAATTCCTGGGAAGAAATACTAAGATAGAGGTGACCACACAGCAGGATTTTTCTAGTGACTGTTTGTTGTTACTAATTTTTTATAAAAATAAAATATACGCGTCCACTTGATAACCTTTTGGTTTTCATCGGTTAAAAAGTTTCTGATCATCTGGAAAGTACGTGAACATATGTACCTACTTAAAAGTATTGCTCAATGACTAGTAACTCAAGCCGCAAATAATTTAAAAAATCCGGATGAGTGCGAGTCGGACTCGCGCACCTAGTGTTCCGTACAAATTTGTAGGTATGTAAATAGTTTATCACGGGCTTTTTTATGCAAATTTTTATACATACACTTTGCTACTGTCTCATGAGTAGTAATGTTTGATGTAAAAACCTTTTTACAAAAAAAAAACAACCGACTTCAAAAAAAAAAACACGACAAAGTGATAAATAACTTTAATTTCGGAAGTCGGTGTCGTTGGTTCTGCATTTACATTTTTTGACACAGACTTCCGAGATTAAAGTTATTTATCACTTTGTAGTGTATTTTTCTGAAGTCGGTTGTTTTTTTTTTGTAAAAAAGTTTTTATTTTTCACTTTTTAGTTGTACCTAATCCACACAAATTCAATAAGCACTAGTGCACTGAAGATTTGAAGACACCGACTAGAAGAATAACCAAAATTCACATAGAAATGCTGCATTTATGCATATAACTTCGTATATAAGAATAATTACCTAATGTATTATATACTAAAACCTTCCTGAAAGTATGTAGATCACTTTAGTGAAAGAATTATCAAAATCGGTTTTAGTTTTTGAGAAAATCGCGGACATACAAACATACATACATACGGGTCGAATACAGAACCTCCTTTTTTGAAGTCGGTTAAAAAGTTCAGAGTTACATTGTCAGTGCAGGGTAAAATTTTGTTTTTTTTTATTATCATAAGCATTATTTTCTTTGTGTTTTTAATTAGCTAAGTGATGTCAAATATTAATACAAATTAATATCAACAAACACTCACTAGTTTTTTTAATAAAAAATCCTGCTGTGTGGTCACCTCTATCTTAGTATTTCTTCCCAGGAATTTGATTATTATTTTTGGAATAAAACGGTACATTTTTTGATACTGTTTAGAAAAGTAATCCTTAGTAAAAAAATACTACTAAAGGATATACTGTTGCATTCGTCTATTTAACGTCCGAATGCTACGTAAATAGATTTTTCTTATGATAAGCGTTTCAATTGAGGGACCACCTTAATTCGATTGTAACTTTTGAATGGCTTCTTTTACAAACTAGAGGTTGAATATACAATCGTTCAAGTACTTTTACTAACGCTAGACCCATATGTAAATTTCAAATTCCATTGTGGTCTCCACTCAAGGTGAACAGATGGTGATCGGTTGAGGGACCACCTTCCGAATGCTAGTTCTTTTTATTCCTTGAACAGGAAGGGTTAATATTCAAATAAATTAGTTTTACAAATCTTTTACTAAGAGTAGTAATTTATAGCAGTTGTGAATTTTAAGTAGGTTTTGAGATAGGGATGCCTGTCAGTCACGACTGAGGGACCACCTTTAATCGATTGTAACTTTTGAGTGGCTACTTTTACAAATTAAAGGCTGCATTTACAATTGTTTGACATTTTTTACTAAAGGCTGACGCATTCAAAAGCTCAAAATTCAAATGTGGTCCCTCAATGGGAACGCAAGTGTATTTCGACTCATTCCCAACTCGTCCGATGGATATGTACAACGTACAGTCAGCGTTAAAAATGTCGGGACGAACAGACTGTTCACAATGATCTCAACACCTATTAATTTTTTTTTTTTTTTTTTAATTCATCGTCTACCTTTAGGCGATTTTGTGTAAATTAAAATGCTAGTTAGGTACCTACCTATTTATGTTACGAGAGAGTCCATTTTTATTTAAGTTGTGTTTATTTTTTTTTTCTTTATCGTCTTTCTAGTAAAAATTCTAACAAGATTGTGCGAGTACTACCTCATTTATAATAAAATTTTGTTGTACTGAAAATGTTTGTTTTTGTGCTTACTTGTACATATCCATCGGACGAGTTGGGAATGAGTCGAAATACAGCATGAGACGAGTTAAGAAACTGACCAGATGCACAAGGTGACGTATTAGTGAAAGTGACCTATTAGGGATAGCGACGAAATGGCCAATGTGACGACATAGCCGCCAAACCGTTTTTTTGGGATATAGATAATATCGATCGAATATCAGTCGGTTGTTATGCTCCCTTTGTAGCGATTTTTCATAATCGAAAGCGAAATATGTATGTAATGGATACTACAAAAACAGTGACAATAAATCATCAGTTTTGTGGTTTTCCCAGATTCCATGCCCTAAACTAAAAACAATTTATTGATGAAAATAAGGTGTCTCTTATTTTCCAGATTCCCAAAACTAAAGCAATGGTACAATAACATGAACAAAACCGATTACTGTAAAAAGATTAACATTTCCGGTGGCAAAGAGCACTCAGACGGACTAAAGGCTTTGATGGCGAACACGAAATTTCGACAGAAATCCAAGCTTATAAATGCTAAATTATAAAGAATTACTTGAAGAAACAATTAAATGAGTTCTAAGAAGACATAATACCGCCTAACTAAAAGGAAACAAGATTAAAAAGAACGCGATAGCGTCGAATTTCCAGTATACGCCTTTACGAGATTGCATCTAAATGCAGTTTTGCCAGATGTCAGCTCAATTCCATTATGTAAGTAAGTGAAGTATTATGTTGGTGCACTTTGAAATGATGGTCTCCTAGTCTAAGGGACAGGGTTATATACATTTTGTACAGATTTTGCAACTTGCAATGAATTGTAATGTACATTGTAAATGTGTTTCTGTATTTTTTTTTTGTGAATAATCCTTTATTATTATGGTCGGTCATAAAGAGCAAAAACGCGTCATAAGATAAATTGTATATTTTATTTTGTATCATTTATATTTAAGTATAATATTTAAATAAACCAGCTATTTATATTACAAGGTCCAAAGCAGGGTTACCAAAAACAAAATACAATGTAAGAATCACAGGTTTTTTATTTCAATAACTAAAAAGAAATGCAAAGAATTTTTTTCAACTTTACACTCCAGTAACGTCTAAGGCTACCATAAGGATAACTTTTCTGAGAAAATTAATGATTACAAAAACGTTACACAGTTAAACATTTTCCTATAAGTCTTGTATAGTCCTCTCGCGAACGCCCGCACATCGTAAGACATAGCACTTAACGATTAAAGTACACATAGAATACTCGAGATAACGACGTAGTCCCTCAATCATACTTAACACATACATAATCGCGTTTCAATAATAAACGAACATCATAATGGAATCATAATGCAAAGTTTCACGCAAACTCATAGTCACTTGTCAAATTTGGAGTGGTTGTTGGTTTGTTTGGGCGTTACTGTCAATGTTGCACGTTTAGTCTTAAATGTAACGGCAGGGAGATGGCCTGCTTAGCCGTCCTCCTTCGGTGGTGTGAACCATCCTGGAATTACACAGAATATTATGTTAATGGATTGAGTAACATAATGTGTATACAGACGGACTGCGAAATGCGACAACTGGGCTACAACGCCTACAACTTACGGGCTGCGGTGGGCGTTGCCTTGCAGTAAAATGAAGTCTATCTGTAACACTTTTACTTGTTGTAATGTAAGAAAAAATATGAGTTGTATTTCATTGAATTCTAAGAGAACATGTAAATATTGATATCAAAATAATAATGTAAGTAAAGCGGGCCATGGCCTCTGAATTTGTTCTAATAATAATAAAAGTATTTATTGATACAAAAACCTTTAACATTGCTTAAGACTAGGATATAACTTGGGACTAGATGGCGTTGTGTGATAGTTGTGGAATATTATATTATTATATTATATTATATATTTATTTTGGCGTTTCTTCTCAGAGATAGGAAAGAAAATACGGCGCCATCTTGTTTTTAAATTAATATTGATCGACGGTTGGGGCGCGGAGCATTCGCGAGCGAATACCAAACTTTACTACTACTCGGGAGCGAATGCCACACTTTCTCCTGCTCATGATTGCAAAATAAAAGGTTTTCCCCAGACGGAGGCTCATGAGAATTATCTCACAAAGAATAACGATAAATCCCTCTCCAAAAGGCCTACTCCCTAAACACGAAGTCCGTAGTTTTTGCAGAATTTACGGGCGATTCCTACTTCGTGCTACTCAAGGACATTAGATTAGTCAGGGGCCCGAACTAATTCGGGCCCCTGACTAATCTATTAGTTGTCCCTACTGCTGGTGTGTTTTTGCCTGTCTGAAAAATTGAATTTGACACTTGTTTTGACAGCAACTACTTTCGTACGGGCCCGTATCTTCGTTGGCAAGCATAAAGAGTAGACCCCCAAGTTTGGTATTGTCCCGAGAGTTTAGACCTGTGCCTTGATCTTTGACCCAGCCCAGAGCATAACACTAAGCAGCCGAAATGGAACAATTAGTAGACCAAAGGGATATTTAACAGAAATGTAACATATTACTTAGGGCTGCTTTTTCAATCATCTGATAACTTTATTCAACGAATAATTTAGAAATTTTGACAGTTATTTCATACAAAAACTGTCAAAAGTCAATTTTATTCCTCAAATAAAAGATATCTGGCGATGGAAAAATCAGCATTAAGTTTAATTGTAACTGTTGATAATAACAAGGACACATGTAGTATGTTACGTTACTAATACCAGGAAATCTCTATAAATATTAGCAATGTAAAACACATTGTTAGGTAAAACTGTTATTAATTACAATAATTACATACTTGTAAAGTAATTTTGTTGAAAAGAGTAACAACATTTTACAGTTATGGAGCTCAAAGCTGAGGCTAGTGGATGTTTAATGGCATCGGTATATCAAACCAAAGACGGTAATATCTCGACTGTACCCTGCGGGCTAGTTAAGTAACACTGACAACTGCAATGGCATTTTGACAGTTCAACAACATTCATTGCGTTATTATCGTTGTTGAGCAGACAAATTTTCCGAACATATGAAGCAATGGATTAGGAATTAAAATGTCAAAATTATCGATTGTCACGCAATGTGTTACGCAATTATCCCGCAGGTCTAACCTGCCCTACTCAAAAAATTAATAAAATAATCAATCTCACTAGCTTCTAACTCATTCTTAGAAAAATGACGTATATGTGGCTCAAGCAGACTCGGCCTAACCTGATTCAAAGATCTTTAAATAAAAAAACGTATATATGAGATTGATAAACCCCAACACCGTTTGACCGATCAATATGAAATTTGGCGTTTATGTATTTTTTCATAGAGAAGGTATAAGTAAATTATGTTTTTTAATTCCGTCCTCCGCGCGGGCAAAGCCGCGGACAACAGCTAGTATGCTGTAAAATACACAATCTCACCATTCTTCTCGTGTATCTGCACGAGGCATTTGAAGCTCTGTTGGGCGCGCGCGAGACTGTACTGCGACTGCGACACGACTTTGGTGGCGCCGAACTGGATCCGCGCCTTGCCCTTGACCAGGGTGGCCGCAATCTGCATTATGACGGCCTCCACTGTGTAGGCGGACGACCAGCCCTGCTTGGTGAGGAGCTCCATGCAGATCGCGCCTCCCACTAGCACGTAGCCTCCTGGAAAATGTTGATAAGAGGATTAGAATGGAAAGTAGATTTTGCGTAAATATTCGTCGCGTCTCCAAAACAAAGATAATTGACGTGGCTCAAAAGGCTGCTCAACTTAAATGGGACTGGGCAGGACATGTCTGCCGCATGCCGGACAAACGGTTGGCCCAAATAGCGCAGAATTGGTGCCCTGAGACAGTGAGGCGGGGTCGCGGCAGACCAGGTAGGAGATGGCGGGACGAGCTCGATAGGTTCCGTCAAAACTGGAGGGAGGACGCGCGGGCTCGCGAAAAATGGAAGGAGTGGAGGGAGGCCTTTGCCCTGGAGTGGGACAGCACAGGCTAGATAAAAAAAAAATCGACGCGTCAGAATTAAACGCAAGTGATGCGATTAGCTATTGACAATTCTTTCACCCAATCACATCAGGTTTCGGGCGCCTGACAATTGGTTAGTAAATTTTTGGCCTTATTGGCTTTAATATCACTGCTGGACCTGCAATCTTGCAGAGTGGTAAACTGTTCTTGTGAATACTACTAATATAATTTGTAAGCAATTTGTTGCTAACACTATCGGCCTTATTACAAAAGAAGGTTTATCTTTAGACCCGTTTAAACCATAGTCATTTTTAAATTTCGAATTATAATCTGACAAAGTTAAAGTTCTTATTACAAAAACTGACACTAAACCAAGTCTTTGTCAATTTTACATTAAAAACTTTACGTTTGTCGGAATAAAGTTCAAAATACAGTAACTGTCGAAGGTTTAGACTAGGTCTGAAGTTAGATTTCGTTTTGTAATAAGACGATAAGAGTACATATTACCATGTTACTCGAAAATAAATCATTTATTATTATTCTTTAATGGTGTCCTTGAAGTCAAATTATTTTAAAAATCATGGCCAGGGTGCTTACTCTTGAATTTAATTCCGATAGATCGACATTAGAATTGTGACGTTTCGGACTTTTGCGTTCGGTTTAATTAAACTAAAAGGTAAAATTGGGTGTCCATTTTGTTGAACTAAGTGGAAATTAGGGCCGGGCTCCAAAATCAATCATCCAATTTTACCTTTTAGTTTAATTAAACCGAACTCAAAAGTACGAAACGTCATAATTCTAATGTCGATCTATCGGAATTAAATTCAAGAGTAAGCACCCAGGCTCTCATTTGATCTTAACTTTGGCAACTAAAGATGTGTCTCACCTGATATAATTGGGTACACAACCCTAACGAACGGCGGTTCGAAGGGGTATGCCTCTTTGAATATGATGTTGAGAAGTATCGAGTCCTTGCCCTCTTTCTCCTTGAGGACCATCAGATCATTGTGTAGGGGGCTGTCAGGGTCCACTGAACGCAGCCTGATGTTCCACTCGTACAAGGAATCGTTTACTAACTCTGGAATAGAAGGAAATCGGAATATGTTAGTATAATTTGGTAAGCAGTAATGCTAGGAAGAGTGAGAGATGATATATCACTTTGCAAGACATGTTGAAACAACTTTTAAGTTTGGTTGATGTCAGAATATCTTGAACGGAATCTGGTCTATTATGCAAACTGCCAAATAATACGATTATGAAACTGTTTATTTTATTCGATTTTACGACTCAACAGATTAAGATGGTTTTTATTCAGAGGTACAAAGATACTTTCAATCTGGGAAAATTAAGATTCTCGCTCTCAAAAGCCGCAGCAGCCGCAGCACACAGCAAACTACTATGGGACCAATCTGAAATCGCGAAAAAAAAAAATCTGCTGGTCCCTACATTTTGACGAGTTATGCGAACATAAATGTAGGGAACAGCTGACTTTTTTCACGATTTTAGATTTGGTCCCATAGTAAAAGTTGCTCATAACGATGAGTACAATGACCCCTTAAGAGGAAAACGGTGATTGAAATTTCGCCCTGTATAACTTAGATATAGCAAAGAAATCTTAATGTTTTTACGGGTCGTCACATCAGTAGATTGCACCCGTGCGAAGGATGAGCGGGTCTTTAGTATTGTATAAACTTATGTCTAAGAGTAGTGCCATAGATTTCCTTACTCCTTGAGTGTAAGTCGCCCAACACACTCACTGACTAGTGATATGACACTTACCAATAGAATACATATTGTTTTTGAAGGAGCATGAGCGGTATATGTCCCGGAGCTCCTTCATGAGTCTGTCAGTAGCCTGCAGACTGCCGGACACACTGCCCGATAGATAGTCTGCACGCTGGTTCTGTCGCAGCCGTTCCAGTGTGGCTAAGTGTTCTGTTTCCATGTCGTCCTGGAAAAACAAAGAAGAAATTATGTTACAACCGTTATATATCACTGAAACGTGGTTATTATAAATTACTAGCAACGCCTTGCAGTTTCGCCCGCGTAAGCTTCGATCCCGTGGGAATATCGGTATAAAAAGTATCCGATGTGTTAATCCAGGAAATGGTCTATCTATGTGCCAATTTTCATCCAAATCTGTTCAACGGTTTACGCGTGATTGAGTAACAGACATTCAAACGTCTTCACAAACTTCCACATTTATAATATTAGTAGGATTGGTTCTATCATCATCATCATTTAGTTGACCAAAGATGTCTACTGTTGGACATAGGGCTTTACAAAGAGGTTGGGAGATTGTAGGTCCCCCTATAGCACAGCATCATGCTCAGTGGAAGCCTTCTTGTCACAGTCATGACGTGGAGCTGTAGACTATTTTTTAATTGTGCTTGTGCTTATATTGTTTTTTTTTTTCTTTATTATTAGAGTTAATTTGTAAGTATGCACGTGTTTCTGTGACAAATAAACCTATTTTCTTTCTTTCCTTTCTTTCTTTCTAAGCGTCGAAACATCACCAGGATTCTCGCGACGTACCGATCCGTTACGTGTTCCTGTAACTAGGCGTAGGCTCCATCGGCCATTCATCCTGCGATCGATGTGCCCCGCCCACAGCCACTTAAGTTTGCTATTCTTTGGTTAAAATAATGATAAAAATGATTTATCCTTCTCATAAGCTTAATCGCGGAAATAAATGGGCCATTTCTCACAAACTTCTAACACTTGTTTTACTAATGCCTTAAGAGAGGGTATGCTAAATTAGATTTCAGATTATTTTGTTAGAAGATGTTGAGAATATAAGCGACAATAACAACTTTCTTCAACCAATCAGTTCAACGTTTTTCTTCCACTGATTCAATGCAAGATTGTTAGTTAGACTGAGTCCCCAGGACCCAGCGTATTAAGTATAGTAAGTATATCACTAGTAGAGTATATTTATAGAACAATGTTGTTTGCGCCGAAGTTTCCTCACCGTTGTGCTATACCGATCAATAAGAACGCCCACGTTTTAAAATTTATTGGTAATATTTGAATAGTATAAACCAAAAACGCTTTCTCAGACTTTGTCCGTTTCGTTCTTCTAAACTTTACGATGGATTTTGATACGGTTATCACAATCATCATCGTCATTTCAGCCCGCATCCTAACTGCGTAACACACTGTCTGATTCATTTTGAATGATATTTCTAATCCATTGCTTCATATGTTCCAAAAGTTGTCTGCTCAACAACGTATGTAACGGAATGAATGTTGTCGAACTGTCAAAATGAATACCCCGCCGGAATCACCCACTGCTGGGTATAGGCCTCCCCTTTTTGCTGCCACACTTCCCGGTTCCGTAAGTCCCTCATCCAGGTGCTTCCCGCGACTTTGACGATATCGTCAACCCAGCGCGCAACACGCGCACCATCAATTAGAAAACTTATTTCGGAAGGTTTATGTGTTTTAGACATTAATATTTAACTTAGATTAAGCACATACATATCGATGTTTTGACATGACGCCACATCAGTAGATTACACCATATGCGAAGCAGGTGCGGGTCGCTAGTATAGTGAAAGAATACAAGCTTATGTAGGGACAAGAATGAATGGAAAATGAGTACGGTATGAAGATTACATAAATATCAGAAATATGCGTATTAATATTGATGAGAGGCGCTTGCATATTCAAATAACAAGCCATATTTATACTCGTAGTTTAAATAATACGACATTGACACACAGATTTCCATAACGTAATGCAGGTGAATAATAACAAGATAAACAAGAGAAATTCGCATAAATTCATATTTCCATACGAAAAGCGAAGTTATTTAAACTTGAACAGTAACATTCACACTGAATTTAATATGCCTAGTACAAAGACGGACTATTTATGTTAATAGAATTTGTAAATTTTGTCATAATGACCTGTCAAAACATGACGATCATTTTATTTTGCACTTTTTTTGTTTATTTGAGTCCTAGCTTCTGCCCGCGTCTTCGTCCGCGTCAAATTCCTTGTTCCTCGTCCGACCCCGTCGCGTCGCATCGCCCGCCCGCTCTATTATTTCGTTTTCGCTGAGCGTTCTTTCTGACTTTAACTTAATTGGGAAATGGCTAGGCAGATGATGACGATGAATATTATGTATAAGGTGTTTCAAAATTAACCCAACAATAAGAGGTGCTTTAGACCATAGAACTGAACAACTTTCACTATGGGACCAACTCTGAAATCACGAAAAAAAATCTGCTGTTTCACACATTTTGGTCAAGTAGGTAAGTATTGAACTTTTGTATTAAACAGCTGACTTTGTTTCGTAATTTCACAGTGACAGGACAGTGGAATCTATAGGTTCTACTGTCCTGTGCAGTGTAACGGTGTAATACAGACCATCAAACTGATTCTGTTCGCGATTACGATGTTTGTCCCATGAAGATAATTGATCAGTTTGGTCGTCTGTATCACACCCTTAATTTGACCACACCTTTTTGATACTTGTATATTTTTTTGGAATGTGCGTTTTACTTGAACGATATAAACTATTTTTTTTCTTTCTTCTTGCCTTAAACTGACTATTTTGGTAGGTATACATAACCAGTATAAACTGACTTCTGATTGTACGAAAAACCTATACAGTGCGAGGTCACCTAAAACTGGAAATGTATAGCTTGATGTGTAGCCGTGTGTACAAGTCTGTACAAATGTTCACTGACCGATAATTGTTTTATTGCGCTCAAAAATTCTACCTGTTAAGTGTGGTGATTATGGTTACAATATCCTGTCATTTAGTAATGCTGTAGCCCATAAAGATGTGTATCAGTAAAACAACCTTTATCGCTTCTTACGACATTTAAAGTAACAATGTACTTTTGTGTGTGGTGCAATGTGGAGTGCAATACCTACTTAGCAGGATAGAAGGATGACATAAGGTCGGGCGGGGCTATTTCGACTATAAAAACACGAACGTCAACTTCAAAAGTCTGCACACCCGTCTTTGAATACGCTATGGTAGATTGAATAAATGTATGTAATAAAGGATTTAATTGAGATCTTTCTTACGTAGGTCTTAAACAGAATACTCATCTTATGTGTTGAAAGGAACGATGTTTTTGAAATTAGGAAGAAATAGTTACAATTGCCCCACAGTGGGGCTATTTCAACTATGCCACATATTTATCGAACTAAAGCCGTTATCGTTTTGAAATAGAGAGCCAGAGCATATTTATGGCATAATTCATACCAATCTATGGCTTATTGTCTCCTAACATGCTTCAGTAATGTAATAAAATACTTTAAACACCTTGGAGGGGCAATTTCAACTTTTTACGTAGGTAGTAGTGCAGGGACGTATGCAAACCAACATTGTCGACAAATCAGATCAACAACAACCATGAATAAACTTTTATAAAAAAAAAACCGTTATTTTAGACTAATTCTAATAGAATTGGAAATTGTTTATTTTCTGTTTCTTATATTTTTTGACAATTTTTATTCAAATTAATAATACATGGACGGACGCTAATATTTTTCAAGAATCTTGGATAGGTTGTAATGAAACAAATTTCTTCATAAAAATAATTTGTTATTGAATTAAGTAGCTGTTGCTAAAATATGAAACACTGGCATTTGTTTATTTATAGTTCAGCTGCTTGGTATGTAGTTATCTTTTTATTTCTAACATCTTCTACAGCCTTGTTGTTCCTCTAATGTGCACTTTTTTAGTTTTTTTGGCTTATAATTTCGCACCATCTAAAATAATACAGAAACATACATGCACAGGATGCCCAATCCAATCAACGCGCAAAAGTAGTGAATCAGCCGTGAAGTAATAGAAAAGCGGACGAGAAACAAAAAAACTTTTATGACAACATAGGAAATTCATCAAACTGTATGACAGTCACATTGCACAACCATAGTAAAAGGTTTAATCACCATTTAGAGATTTAATTTACCAATAGTGGTTAATAATACAGTACAGGGCCAATGTTTTTTTTATGCATAGGGCATCGATATAATGGAACATCATCACATCACTAGTGTTTTGCAATACCATACAAAAATTAAGCGGGGTAATTTCAACTTTGGCTAGTCGAAATAACCCCACTTTTTCTATCCGTGGGGCTATTTAAACTAACAAAAAATCTCATCAATTACGTATCATTCCAAAGAAGAAATAAGTGAAAAACAACTTACGGTTTATATTTTCCCTAGTCACTGTTTAATATTGTAAAAACAAGCGTTTTAAACATGAATTTTGACGAAAAATGTGAAGAGCGTCTTTTGTTAGCACATGCACAAAATGACGTCTGAGAAAAAAAAGGCGTGTGGGTCAAACAGTTCGCGCTTTAGCAGCTCCATCTATGAAATTTTGTAGAAATAATTTGTTCGCCTACCTGGAGATAGATGGGGTTTTGGTTTAAATACAGTAGAATAAAAGTTATTGTCATTAGTCGAAATAGCCCCATAGTCGAAATAGCCCCGCCCGACCTTACAAGAAAAAATCTTAACAAATTCTATGAAAAAAACCATGTTCTATAAAACCATCTCCAGTCATGGGCTTGTTATTATTATTCATTATCGGTTATCATATTGCTGACCAATCCAGTTACAAATATATTTTAATATATTTAAAATATCATTCTGCCATCTTCTGCCTCTGTCATCTTCAAAGGATTGTCAGAAATTGGACGATGTTTTAAATACGTATAGGGCTAAACGCCTTGAGTGATTTGTGGAGCACATGGGCCTAATTATATCCGAAATCGTAGCTGAATTCTGGGCCGACTCAATTTAGATTCCCATCGACACGCGAAGACGAAGATTGCCTCCCATCTTTTACACTGCCGAATCAAGTTTTTCCTACATTAGGGGTGGTGGACCTTGACCGCGGTGGATCGACGACAAGTTGACATATTTCGAGTCTCGTAACAAATACATGCGGTGCCATATCTTGGACCGCGAGTGACAAACACGTACACAATACACATTGTGGAATGTAAATGATAAATGATTTTATTCTTGCAAGTAGGTTTGCAGTTTGCACAAACACTTTTACACGTCAATCATATTTAAAAAACTAGATGAGGTCGGCGTTTCCTATCTGACTACTCCGAGAAGACAGGGCGAAACAAACTCAAGAGGTCAGTCTCTTTTAAAGTCTAGACATAATCTTGGTCAGAACATGAGAAGACCATGTAGATTGATGTCTGAAATGGCTTTTTGAATGTGTAATAAATTATTGAGAATTAAGTTAACCCCTAAGAATGACGATCGAAATGTGTTGGAATCCCAACACTAAATGTAACTAATATAAATAAATAATACGAACATCACTAGCGTGCGTTCTCGGTACCCATTTTTATTTGAATGTCTCGTTCACTTTCCTCTTTCCTCACGGGCCGGGCCGCGACAGATCGACAACGTGCTCCCGCCTCGCCTACTTGCTTGATGCTGAATATTGGTGATCGGTGAGGATATCTCCTTATTTTGAAGAACCAGCTGTTTCCTTACCTACAAGACATCCACTATCACACAACCCCACAAAGTGATAAACCAAACAAATGCTACATACTTTGTTGCTGCGTGCTGCTTCGTCGACCATTTCTAGTGGCAAGTCGTCTTCTCCCTCAGATTCATCTTCCTCCGCGGCCATCTCTTCATCCTCTTCTGTTCCCGACTCGGCGCCGTTCGACGTTACACTTGAAACCCTAGAAAGACAGACACATTCTCTATTAATTCATATCTTTAAACCTGTATTCCCGGGGCAGGCAGTGGCCTGTAGTATACCCACATTTCGCGAGTGTTTAAGGCCGCGGCAGCACTACTAAGGCGACTGAGACGCGACGGCGATTTCGTGAAAACAAACTCATATACACATTTTTTTTTTTTTGTTAATATCGTCGCCGCCGCGTCGCTGTCACCGTACCAGTGCGGCCCCAGCCTAAGTCTCATGTGATGCAGGCCCATTGGTCACCCAGACATCGTTTTTAAACCTGTATTCCCCGGGAAAGGCAGAGGTTAGTACACCCCACATTTCGCCAGTTACGTTTAATTCCTATGTGACGCAGGTCTATTGCTATCATCCAGACTCGGGGCTGGACTACCAATTCCAGACAGAAAACTCAATAATACTTTGCCCGATTAGCAATCATATGGAACCTCTATGCTCATTGCTCAGCAGTCGCGCATTTTTTTTTCTATGAAGTCACCCCTTTAATATAACCCTATAAAAATTGTCTGTTCTACCATTTTACTATAAGATCTTGGCAATACCAAAAGATGGTTTCCGCATTAGGCTGAGTATTTCTAAAGATAGAAAGGTCTTCTTAGCGTGTCGATAGCAATGTAAATGGACTCGGCCCAGATTTCGGCTACTTGTTTGGCGCCATCACCAGTGTCCATCAGTTCCTGTAACGTGCAGCTGACAGGACACGCAGGACACGATATTAAGTGTCCCATCGTTTGTGGAACAGCACCACATTTACACTCCAAGGCGGAGTCTATGAATCTCCACATGAACAGGTTTTCCTTGCTTCGGCCAACCTGGGTCCGGAGTCTGTTTAAAGACTTCCAGGTTACCCAAGGTAACTCACGTTCAGGTGGGAGATCTTCGGCGGGTGGAACAAATGGTTTGGGTAAGGAAGCACCGTCTCGCCACAACTTCAGTATGTCTTGTGATCGATCGCCAGTGAGTGGGACGACACACTTTAAAAAACTGTTTCGGCATTTCAGCCTTTGCGGCACAAAAGTTGTTTGATAGATAATAAAGTATTTCTTATTGTATATCACTGAGCCACCTCTGCTCATACTGAGGTATTAATTATCATTCCGGACCCAGTTTGGCATATTTTTTAGTTACAGAAGATATAATATGTTGTCATAGTGGGTGACCAAACCACGCGGGCCCAGTGTGGTTTGTTGGATGTCACATGTCTTTTGAATTAAGTACTTCAAAAGCCTAATGCATTTTTCGTCCTATTAGGATAAAGACCGACAGAATTAGTGTTTATTAGGCTAGTTGTTATCGCTTGCAAATCTAAAAGCCTTGAATGTATTGCACACGCGTGTTATAAAAATAATCAATATGAAATGAGTGATAATCTTGCAAGGCACGCAAGATGACTAAGCTCCACAGCATTTCAGCAAACATCGCAATTTGGCCTTGACTGTATCTTTTCGTAGTCGACAAAATTAATTCCAGTCTCTGTTTGAGGAAGTCAGGTATATTTACTTTTAAAACCGCTTACAATTCACAAAATAAAATACTTACTAAGTATAAATATTCTATGGAGTATTCTTTTAATTACAAGTAAGATGGTTATTTAGTTAGCTGTTAGAAATTAAGACGATTTTCTTAGGTTTCAAACGTCATTAGTATATACTTATGGCTGGAGTCTCCTATAACCCTATCGATGTCAGCGAAAAGTTCAGATTTTTTTCCAGCTGACGTGAGCATTTCAAAATACCACGTCCACATCAGTACCAGTACATCTTATTAGCAAGAATCTTAACACAAGAACGACAACACACTGAATACCGCTGATAACGCTTATACGAGACTTTAGCCTAAGAAACAGGAAATTATACGCTCTCGGTGTTGTGTAGTCGAATACATTTGATATGAAAAAACTTTTTACAAAAAAAAAACAACCGACTTCAAAAAAAAACACTACAAAGTGATAAATAACTTTAATTTCGGAAGTCGGTGTCAAAAAACGAAAATGCGGAATCAACGACACCGACTTCCGAAATTAAAGTTATTTATCACTTTGTAGTGTTTTTTTTTTGAAGTCGGTTGTTTTTTTTGTAAAAGTTTTTATTTTTCACTTTTTAGTTGTACCTACCCCACAAAAAATAAACAAAAAGATCGTTAATGTAGACTATGTTGATAAACTTTTAGATTTTTCAAAAACCGCTTGTCCGATTTCGATAAAATTTTCTGGGACCATTTGGGAAGTATACCCTTTCTAACAAAAGAAGAATTTCTCAAATCGGTTGGCAAACGACGGAGTTATGCGCGAACAAACAAAAAAAAAAAAAATACAAGCATTCGAATTGAGAACCTCCGCCTTTTTTAGAAGTCGGTTAAAAAAAGATGCTGACAATAGATTATCAGGTGCTGCAGTTAAGTGCTAAGGAAGTAACACGGATGGGTTTTAGTCAGTAAGAGTCTGACACTCCCTTCCGCTTCACCCAGAGCGGGAGGGGTCAAATGATGATATACCATCAACAAAAAAAAAAAAAGGTGCTGCAGTTAAGTATTTTATCAGCACAGTACTGCACTGCGTTGAGAACCGATCGATGTAAGGAACTTTTTTTTGGGCTTATTTTCCTCCATATAGACTCTACTAGATAAACTTAAGGGCTTGTAATAGTTCAGCTCAAATTCAGATTTTGCCCCCACTTCCCCGCGCTATGTATCATTCTATCCCACTCGCACTGACATACTGATTCAGTTAGGGTGAACTGTACTATTGTTGGAAGGATGTCAAGAAATAAAATGATTAAACTTAACATTCATTTATTACATTCACATAAAAATTAGCTTTCACATTGTATGTGCAGTATATATAAAATTCTTTTAAATGGACAGGTAAATAATAATATAATAACAAAAAAACATGGGACGCTCATCATTCGCATAGCAAATACAAAGCAAAGACAAAGTTATTTATACATAATATTTGAGTAGCGACGTCTACAAACGAACTACACCAATCTTTTGTTTGACATCACAACCTACATCACGCAAGCAAAGTTTACCGCGAAATCCGCAATATACCTACTGCATTCGTGTTCTATGACCGACCAAAGACCATTGCTCACTCACTGACGGCGTGGCACGGCAGGTTGTGCTGCGGCATCCCGCGGCGTTCCGTGGAATCCTGCTGAAAGCCCGCCCTGACTGGACTGCGCCCCATTAACCGAAATGACCGCTGCACAAGTTTCAACCTTATTTCAACCAGCTTAGCAATCATAATTCCTCGACACAAAGTGACCCACACGTCCCGCGGGATGCAATGGCGCGCCGCGGCATTACGTGGAAAGAAACGGCATAACACGTCATGCCGCAGCATCCCTCGGCGCGTCGCGTCATGCCGCAGCGTCCCGCGGCACGTAGCGTCATTTCCCGGCATCGTGGTATCGAAATAAAGTAACATGAATTCTAAACTCATTAAAATAAGATTTAAAATAACTTGATTAGTAATAAAATCCTCTGCCATGACACGCCGTGCCATGCCGTCAGTGAGCGCCGGCCTTAAAATTACTTTCTTTTTGCTGATTCTTTGGCCAAAAAATAGGCTAGTCCTCTGGTCACGTGAAGAGTCGACCAATCGCTTGGCGATTTCTCTAAAAATTAAGTGGGCACTCGGACCCTGTGGCCGTAGTGTTTCAGCCCCAAACGGCTGGTACATATAAGTCGGCTTATTAAGATTAGAGTATCTATTTGCGCTGTTTGAGGTTTTCTGCACCCGCAGTAATCGCACTAGCACAGCCCACCGTAATAGGAAGATGGGGTGGCGCAAGGTAGTCGATACATGTTGCATCACACACCAAAGGCCGACCTAACTTCCAAGGCATTATGGTCAATCTGTCTGGTCTTTTCCAATCGTCGCGAGCCAAGCCATTGGGTTCTAAAACAGCTGGCAACCCAGCACTGACAAGAGCACACAATGGTTATAACGCATAATAATACGTCATCGGAATGACTGATGTCAATTATAAAGTTTCATACATTTTGGCTTTAACGATGGTTTAGAATAGAACGCAATAAC
Source organism: Amphipoea oculea (assembly GCA_945859645.1). Lineage (NCBI taxonomy): Eukaryota > Metazoa > Arthropoda > Insecta > Lepidoptera > Noctuidae > Amphipoea > Amphipoea oculea. Next base: position 14,929,895 of record OX243876.1, read on the forward strand.
CTCGAACAACTGATGGTTACCGGCAAGGTGGATGGTAAACGACCAAGAGGTCGCAGCCCATTGCGATGGTCTGACCAGATAAGCTCTTCTCTTGACACGAAATTTCATGATGCGCTTCACTTGGCCAAGGATAGACAGAGATGGCGAAACATCGTCAGGGAAAAGTTGTTTTCAAGGGAGGATCACGACCCTCAGTAATGAGGAGTACGACTTGAGGAGGAGGAGAATAGAACGAATTTTAAAATAAGTTGTTATTAATGAAAACATTTAAATTAAAAAAAAAGGAATCAAGAGGAGGAGAATGACGAAAGCAAGAACATTTATGTGAATTCCCTTAAATCCCTAATTTCCATATTCCGTGTATGTCTGGGATCACATAACTCTGGTAACATGTATGATAAGTAAAAATTTGTTAATTTAGGTTCCATGAATTGTGCTCAATAATGATCGTCTTTCTGTATAATTTCAGTTTTGATATGATTTTTGCATCCCGACCATACGCCAAAAATACATGTTTTTCTCCCAGTTATGTGTAGTTGTCCCTGCACCTGAATGTACCAAGGATGTTTCAAATTTATGGAAAGTCCATCTTTCGTTTTCCTCCAAAACCTTATTTTTTTTTTATCTATTGCATCGTCCAACGAAGTCCTGAATGCAGAAATTGGACACTTTATTTCTATTGTGTCTTCTCCCTGCACAACTCCGTCCGGAGTTGCACCTAGAAAAGGTAACTCTTTATCAATAAAAAGACCACAAGGCTCTATTTTAATATTAAGTTGTGATGCTAGTTGTTCCATTGCGGTTGTTTCGTTTTCTATTCCATGTTTTATGGACGGCACATTACATAAATTTTTTGGATATATAAGATTTTTAACTAAATTTTTAACACTAGAATTTTGACGTCTATTGACCATTTTGGAGAAATTAGAGGCTGTAAGAAGTTTCCTTCTAAGTTCTAACCACTCACTGGAATCTCTTTGAAGAATCGTTGATATTTCAACGTTTCTTCTGTCTTCTTCTGAGCTTGGTAAATTTTTTAAAAAGTCCTCTTTGCAGCGATCGTACTCTAAAGTGGTCATATCTGGCTTTTGACAATGTTCACCATAATCTTTACTACTTTCTTTGTTATTAATTTTTTTTCGTTTTCTATCCTTTCTTAAATCTTTAAACACACCCCTACGTTTCCTAAAACGTTTCTCCTCTAATTGAAGCACTAGTGGTCTGGTGCTTTTCCCCAAGATTGATCTATGTAGAGTGGAGAGAGGGCGTTTTGTATTAAATGAAACTACAGCAGCGTTGCATCTCGACTCATAGCCCTGACGTAAGGAAAAGTTAATACGTTTCCCTCCAACAAATTTAGCAATAATGTTGTTGAAGGATTCTACTTTATTGCTATCAGTATTGTGCATCAAACTTCGAGCTTTAGCTGCTACAGTATTCACTATAAACTTTATTCTATTCCAAATAGCGCACGTTTTCAAAATTAAAGTAACATCTTCATTGTTTTTTTGGCTACCTAGTACAGTAATAAGGTTGACAGTTGTCGTGATTTCCGAATGCGTGGTTATAAGAATTTGTGATATCAGTGATATTTGTGATATCTGGGAATCGTACCTTTAGCTTTAGTTATATTTTATAAAAAGCTAGGTACTTACTTCATAGCTTCGTTCATATACTTGACCGTTTTTTCACGCCAACCAATCTTCTTCTGCATCGCTTTTCGCTTATTACCCATTGTTGCTGCTCGAGTTAAAATTTTTCGTATTTACGCTCACTCTATTTCTAATCACTGTGTCAATTTGACAAAAATTGACAGCAAAAATACCGTACTTACTTTATTTTTGTAGCCTGAGTAGGTTTATTATTATTTATGCGGTCGCTAAATTCAAAACAGTTTGTAAGCGAAAAATCCCATAGGAATTTTGGAATTTTGGTTGCGAAGCAATTTATGCTTAGATAAGTTATAAGCAGACCCACTAAAAAGCGAGAAATAAAAACGTTTTAACAAAAAAAAAAACGACTTCCAAAAAATCCACAGTGTAAAATAACTTTAATTTCGGAAGGCGGTGGCAAAAAACTTTTTAGTAACGTGTCTATAAATTGTTTTCAAGCATCGTCACGAATCTTCTAGCGCGAAGAACTGTACTCTACCGAGTTTTAGCCACCGGATCAGACGGCTTTCGAGGAAGATACAGCACAATAGACCACATCCATACAGTGCCAAAAATTATACAGAAATCAGAAGAGTATAACCGGCCCCTTTGTCTTACGTTTGTGGTCTATGAGCAAGCTTCTGACTTTATCGAGACCTGGTCTGTTTTGGAGTTGCAAGTGACATTAGTTATCTTTATGATGGAACGGATGGTCGTATTCCTTATCCGATCCGTTAGTTTGATACCCAGAATACTCCGTTCCATAGCCCTCTGGCAAACGTCGAGCGTGGACCTCTGCTGATTTGTCAAAGACCATGTTTGACCACCGTATGTGAGGATGGGAAGTATGCACACGTCAATGAGTCTTCTCTTAAGGGACAAAGGAAGATCACCCTTCATTATATCTTTCATGGCCCATTAGCTCATCCAGGCATTTTCGGTGCGTCTTGCAAATTCTTTGTTTTGTCTTGCCTGGAAAGAGACTATTTGCCCGAGATAGAGATACTCATCAACGTATTCGACCTCCACACCCGTCACAGTGATCCTGCGATGCGCACTGTTCGTCATCAACTTGGTCTTTGACATATTCATCTGAAGTCCAACCTCTAGGCTTGCCGTGCCAAGATCGTTTAGCATCTGCGTCAACTCGGAGGCTGAAGACGAAAAGAGGCACAACTCAGCCTCCGGGCTGAATATTGATCAAAAATGTATTAACTTAAACCAAAAAAAATTACATGTATCAAGCACAGCCAACACATCAAGCTAGCCGAAACTTTTAAATTTTCCCAATCAATTTTGAACAATATGTTTTAGCGATAAAGCTGAAAATCTATTAAAGAAATATGACAGGTTGTAGTAGCTTGATGTGCTGGCGTCTGTACATAATTAATTCTCAAAATCTGTCAGTGGTAATTTGTGATTACTTGCGATGAATGAAAACCGTAGAGAATATTAAGGTTTTGTGTAAATTGGCTAATTTTATGCCGACTGTATTTTTTTTCAAAATTAGTTAATGCAGGTCATAGTTTCTGGTCTCCTATTACAACATAACGGGTTTAAAAAGACACAACGAGCCGAGAGTCACTTGTACTCCCCATTATTGTAATCATTTCTTTGTACTAGAAACTTTCTGGTTACGGAGATATTATTATTAAGGTCAAAATTACAACTTTCACTGATATTTTTTACGAAAACAAGTTTTGATATTATAACACAACTTTAAATACCTCCAGGACCCCTGTATAGTTACATGCCGGTGCAAAATTTACTGTTTGTGGTAGTGCGCATACAGCAAATGTTTACACCAAAAATTAAAGTCGATTTCCAGCAATTACTTTTGTCACAGATCTTTTGTGCAATGTTACTTAGTTTGATGTACGACGGCTAAAATCTTTTTACAACCTGTATCAATAAATAGATAAAATTATTTATAAAAATAGTTTTACTGAATATATTGAAAACACCATTACACATTGGGAACTGTCTAAAATAGGTACGTTTACCTCCCTAAATTTTTGACAATGTTTTGACATTGACATGAGATTACGATTTTAAACCATTTCAAAAATTATTTTATGAATGAAAACTACAAAATTTGGAAAAAATAAAAATACGAGGCCTTATATTTTACATCTATATTTCATTTTACTTTATTACATAATTTCTTCAGAACATAAAACGTTGTCAATCGGGTCTTTTGAGCGCAAGCAAAGTGACACGGGTTCCCCGTCTGATAGCCGAAGCGGTACTGACAAGTACTGAATCGGGGTCCTGTCGGGGGCCGGGCGGCAGAGCGGTTCAAGGTATGAGTGGTTATAAAGCTGGATATTTCGGATCTCATCTTTTTACGTTAAATTTAACGATTAAAAAAATAAAAACGAACCTATGACACCTGCTTTATGCATAGTTTGATTAGCTTGCAAATTTTCATGGCCTAATTTGAAAATTTTCATTGAATATTCTCCTTTTATTTTGCGGTTTAGAGGTAACTTTGAAACTTCTTTGTATCGAGAAAATTGTATGCAATCGTGTTTTCGCAACCGATGACACCTCGCAGTAGTCCTCATCTTTATCGTATATTAATTTCAAAGTGAAAACTGCAGAACTGTTGGAACTACAGCCGTTAATGCTAAGGCAATTTTCGCAATCTGAACTAGTATCGGTCCTTAAGAATAGAATGAGAAGTTATAAGCAACGAGCTGTTACCCGCGACTTTGTCCGTGTGTATTTAATTTACTTAAGTACATTCATAACCAGGATGAAAATGGCTCTATGTCCTTCTCCTTGTGCCAGATCGGCTCAGTGGTGGCGCTTTACTTTGTGTAAATAATTTCATCACCACTGCTCTCAAAACTGTAAAGGAAAACGTGAAGAAACCTGCATATCCTAGCACCAAAAAATCTAACACATGTGAGATTATAGCCCACTCCCACTGGATTACCTGCCCGATTAGTTTACTGGAGCTTATAAGGAAGAAGCTTGGAGGAAGAGTTCATTTTTGGTACCAACCTCTGCTGTGGAGCTGGGTGCACTGGAAGAGACAATGAATCCAAATCTGGTGGTTCTGGTACACCATGTAGTTTGCAAAGTTCTCGCAGCAGTATACCGACCTAGAAACAACATAAAAACTGTGTTAAAACCGAAGTGTCTGCTAATATCATTGCTGGTGGAAAGGTGGGGAAAAATGGAAAATAAAGGGGTCTAGAAATTGAAAATCACACTTTATTTTATTTCATGGTAAAATGTATTATAAATACAATAAGCTTCTGTCCGTGACTTCGTTGTCCACGTGATATATCTTTGACTCAACCCTTCGAATTACATCGCCAGCCCGCGCTGTTCTTTCCGACTTTATTTCTTCTCGCTCGGCTCCTAAGGGTAGGTAGAGGTACTAGCGTGATGTTAAATAGCCTACAGCCTTCCTCAAAAAAAAAAGGCTGCCAAATGCAAAAATATTTTTTCAAATCCGACTGGTTGTTCCAGGCGCGTTACAAACAAACCCTTCAGCGTTATTATTAGTATTAGTATTGACAGTAAAATCACAAGTGGTGATTCCAGAATCTAGGCAATCATAATAGCCGCATCGGGCCGCAAAGCATCACATTTCAATACAAGTAGTGTGCGATAGTTTATACAAAGTGTACGAAAGTGATGTAGAAGGCGTTTTGCAGTGCTGTGCGGCCCGCCCAAATTTGCGTCAGCCGCACCCCAAGATCGGTTGCGCACTAGATCCAAACAAATAGGACTATGGACTATTTCTCGGATTCGGATCGGACGTAATGCGTAACTGCCCTGAAGTAGTCAGGACCGCTATACCTTGCTGATTGGCAATTTTTTTTTAACCACAGAACTGTTATAAACTTACCCCCTTATACTAATAAACGTATTATATCAGATGAATAGCTTCATACCGATTTCTCTCTTTCAGTCGTCAGTAATTTGACTTTTGAAGGAAGAAAACAAATCGTTGTGTAACTATACAGACGCTATACGTTTATTAATAAGGGGGACAAAGCGTTACAGACGCTATACAACGTTTATAAGTAAGGGGGTTATAATATACCTAGTTTAAGTGTCGAGAGAAGTCCTCTTTTGTTTTCTTTCGATGTAGACCCAAAAAACTAGGTCGACTCATGTAGAAATGATGAATACATTGACTTTGACAATATTGATTACCACATTATTCACTGTAATCCGGAGAGAACCACAAAATATCACCTTCACCTACATAAAATTAATTTGCTTAATTATTAATTATGTTGCTTTCCTGATAAAAAAATAAACGTAGAGGTTTTAAAAAGAAAGGCAAACGATAACTCATGTTACTGACCTCGCCCTTGATTTAAAAAAAAAGATCATAGAGTTAACGACTTGTTTTTTTTTTCTATTTACCTTAAAATTGTATTGTTAGCACTATTTGGCAAGTGTTAAACTATTTAGGACTTCCCACGTGTTTAAAAAAATTAAAATAGTTACTGGCATGTTCAATTTACACTTTGTGTAGGCACTTATTTTTGTACCGACAGAGTTCAATGAACTCGAGTTCTTGTTCAAACAATCTTTACGAAGGTGCATAGATAAAACAAAATAATGTATAACAAAATATCGATTTTTTATACTTACGTTTTTTTTAATTCATTAGGACTTTACAATCAATTATTTAAACGTAAATTTTATGTAAGTATAAAGAGCAGGTACTCAAACATTTTCATTTCATATTAATTATCATTCACCTACTACCATAATATTTTGTCTAAATTGTTTATTCAATTTAGGGCGAAATCTATGTAGACACTGTATAGTTATTATAATTACTGTATATTTGTTTAAAATCATTGATTTTTACGGAAAAAAATTATTTGATTTGATTCGTGATTTAAATCATGTCAACACTTGTTTCTAGTTCTACACAACATTTGTGTCGTAGGATAGTTCAAGTAAACGGTGAAAATACCGTCGGGGCGTCTCCGTGATATATGTATGTCGCAAACCAGGTCAGAGTTCAAATACAACCCCTATACGTATTGACGCGACCTTTGGGCTATATTTAGCTCATTATTCAGTGATTGCCATGTACACACGCCAGCACATCAAGCTACCCGAAACTGCCAATTTTCCCAATCAACCTTGAACCTAATACTTTAACGATTCAAAGTTGAAAATCTATTAAAGACATTTGACAGATTGTAGTAACTTGACGTGCTGGCGTCTGTGCCTATGTCTGCAAAGTAAATGCAACAACTGATCCTTCTTTATTTTTTTTTCAAGTTTTGCTGATTCTATTCCTTTCCAGAGTATTCTCTGATCATAAGCTAACTTATAGTTTTATGAAAATAAAATACATAAAAAAAATATTGAACCGTCTTATGACAAAACGAGTTCTAACTTTAGACCTAGCCTAAACCTTCGAGCCAGATACTGTATTCTACACTAATATTATAAAGAGGAAAGATTTGTATTTTTGTATGTTACGAATAAACGTAAAAACTACTAGACCGATTTCAAAAATTCTTTTACCGTTAGAAAGCTACATTATCACTGAGTAACATAGGCTATATTTATTACTAAAAAAAATTTGGGATCCTTAGAAATTCCTACTACAACCAACCCAAGGTGTAAAAAAATAGCCATAAAATGTCTTTCATCGCATGCGCTGCGGAAAGTATTGATGATAGAACAAAAAAATGTTCTACAATATTATAGAACATATCAATATCTACTAAAAATTTCGCGATACCATATGTCCAACTATTGTAGTTATGTCACTATAACTACTTTTTTACATTTTAAAAGTTGATAGAAATGCCGATCAAAATCAGACCATGTTATCTATACCTTTGTATTAATTCTTATCCAAATAAATTATTTTGTATTCAAGACTGTTTCAATACCTGTTGATTACTTTTTGAATTATTGAGATAGGACATTCCATTCAAAAGATATTACGAAATTAAAAATGTCAGTAGAAAAAAAATACACGCCGACAAAGTTCTCGTGTCCACAGTGTTTGTAACAAAACTCCTCTGAAACGGCTTGACAGATTCTTATTAAATTTTGTGTGTATTTTCAGTACGTCTGAGTATAGGACGTAAACTATTTTTATTTTAAAACTATTGATCGTGTAGGGTAGAGGTAGGGTAGGAGTAAGGTCGGGGTAGGGTAGGAGTAGGGAAGGGGTACGGTAGGAGTAGGGTAGGAGTAAGGTTGAGGTAGGGTAGAAGTAGGGGTAGGGTAAGAGTAGGGTAGGGGTACGGTAGGAGTAGGGTAGGAGTCGGGAAGGGGTAGTGTACAAGTAAGGTAGGAGAAGGGTAGGGGTAGGATTAGGGTAGGAGTAAGGTAGGACACCACGCGAACGAAGTCGAGCCGGGCAGCTAGTTTGAACTATACATATACCGACAAACGTAAAGTTCCTAGTGCAGAATTGACAACGTAGACTCGGATTTAACGTCAGTTTTTGTAATAAGAACTTTAACTTGTCGGATTATAGTTCAAAATTTTAAAATAGCTAGTTGGTTTAAACCTGGGTGTAAAGCTAAACCCCGTTTCGTAATAAGGCCGAATGAATTAGGATCTTCTTAGGATAATCTTTAATTACCCGAATACGGCGAAGCAAAAAGGAGGGTCATGCTATTTAATAATAAGCCTTCTAGCTGTGTCAGGGCTCCGTCTGGTGGTTATGTTGGCAGACCCCGTAGAAAATGACGGGACGAGCTGGACAAAACAAACGGCCAGTGGTCCACTTTAGCCTTGGATCGAAAGAGCTGGAAGTCATGGGGAGAGGTCTTTGCCCGGCAGTAGGATGATGCAGGCTAACAGTAACAGTAATAATAAGCCTTGCAAACAAGTAATTGACCTCTTAATCTGCCACTACACAATCCTTTCTCTTACTGGGAGTATGACTTATTATTTTATGAATACTAAGTAATATTGTTTTATTATCGTTTCCTTAATGATCAGGGGAATGACCGTGTGTCACAATATGTGAGTTTTAATATAACAGGAACTTACTCACAATTTCTGTAAAACAATGACTAATGCCTGGCTTGGTTAATTACCTAATTCAAGAATTATAACGAAGGAAAACAATTGAAGCAGCAACAAATACAGAATTATTAAAATACGTCTCTTGTTTCTAGATGAATACGACGCTGACGCTGAGTATTCTCTTCTATTCTGATGGCTAATAAAGATTTTGTGGAAGAAGACTTGCTGCGCCACCTCAAATAAATTGCAGGGAAGGCGGATGAATTATTTAGTCAATAACATAACAAATCCAGACTTTTCAGATATGTATTTCCACTTCGCCATAGTTGCATAAATGTATTTGTTATTTTAATTTACAATATACTTAATTAAATATATTTTTAATATTATCATATTGTATTTTTATAAGATTTTAATTGATTAATGTATTTTGCTTTCTCTTCTAGGTACTCTCACCACACCCCGGACACTCCATACAACGCTCGCAAAATAATTACCTACTACCACTACATTGACAAATGACGTTTGTATACGTGTAAATGTGTGCGTGAAATCTAGTAGGGCTGGCTGGCGCAGTATTGCGTAGGCGGCGGCGCTGCCCGAACGTATGCAACAATAGGGCGCCGCGCGCCGCGACACTAGGTACTCACAGAAATCTAATTAATAACATTTCTATTGTACTACTTTTAAAGTCGAAGAACGAATAGAACGTGAAAGAAAGAGACATAACTAAGACAATAAAGAGAGAGAGCAATTTGGTATGTTAATATTACGGAAGTTTTAATTGTTCTAAAACGAAGAAAACTTGGAAAATAAATGATTAATAGAGAAAATTATGAAAATAAATTATCACAACACTGGCTTAACTTGTTTGTCTGTAATATACTAGCTTTTATTTTTTATGGGTTTAAAGGATATTTGAGTTGCTATTCCTTACCTTCTTTCATGTTTCGGGAACCGAAAGAAACCCCTGTCTTTATCGTTCCTCGATGAATATAAGCATCCAAATAATGAACAATATACAACATCGTGATTAACACAAAATATAAAACTTTAAAAAAATAATGTGTTCGTGTCAGCAGTAGGTAGGTACAGCGCTGCGGTTCTTGTGTATGCGAGCGCCATTGTTAAAGAGCAGGCGACGAACACATCGAAGTGCGGGGTGAGGTGCGGTAACTGATGTTAGTGCGGGGAAGGGAGTGGCCTTTCTGTACGCAGTACTTTAAGTATTCTGTGCTCTCACACACATTGTCTACGACTCTTTTTATCTATTTTCCTATCTCAGGTATGCTGGAAAAGATTTCTTTAGAAATAAGCATCATCTTTGTACATATTTTTCTATTCCTTTCTTCTTATCTGTTTATATGTGTGTGCATAAATAGTTAAATAAATAAATATTAAAACTGTATCCTAGACAGCAAACAACATTCCTCAATTAAACATGGCCTATCTCAAGAAGGAAGGAAGCACTAGAAGTGTAATTGACAGCTTGATAGTCTACAAATATTAGCCTACTGATAATTATTGTCCATAAACACACCACACAAAAAGAATATATATCTTGGGACAAAGTTCAAAAATATTACGTCATATAAAAATAGTAGCACAGTAGGTAACATACATTTTACATCCTTACCTGGTTTATGACATGGTTATCTCTGCCCTGTGTATTGGTGAGGATCTGGACAGCATTTGTAACTATGGGATCCTCGCTGTCAGCAAACCATACAGGCGGTGTTGTGGGGTATGTCTCCTGGCAAGCAAAAAACATTTTTGTAAAAATGATAGGTGAGAGATTGTGACTGGATGGAGCTTTTTCACAGGATATGTTACATCTTCTTTCTTGAACGCCATGCACAACTATCAGCAACCCTACGGGATTTAAATAAGGGAAGCGAAAGCTGTCCAGGATGCTAATGTATTGGTTGTGCTGAGTCATGGACATAGGAGAGGATGAAGAAATTATGGTTCATTGTAATTTCTCAGTAGCATCTTGGAGTCTGGGAGCGGTGAATGCTGTTGCGAATCCCGCACCCCCGGCTATAGGTAGAGGTGGAACACCGCGGTGGTTTTAGCCGGTAAGAGTCCGGCATGCCCCTCTGTCACCCCCACGATAGAGGAAGTCCATGAGAATTTCCACCGCGAGAAAAAAAAAAAAAAAAAAAAAAAAAAAAAAAAAAGCATCTTGGAGTCTGAATTTATGTCGGATGGATGGCAATAGACTCGCCCGCAATTACATGGGACTTAAACAAAACTGACAAAATGTGGGTGTACTATAGGTCCATTTCTGCCTAACCCTACAAGAATACTAGGCGTGATGTTACTATAATATGTTCATTGTAATAAAATGTATGACAATAAGGGAGAATGCACAATTTTTTGGGGCGTGGCAATAGTAATGTTACGAGTGTGAAGCCCTTTACAGGATATGTTGCAACTTTTACCTGAATTTTATGGAAAACTTCTTTCACTACCCAACATTTTAATGAGGGAAGTGACAGAGCTGGCCATATTGCTATGTATTGGTCAGATAAAATTTGAGTCATTGACACAGGGGGAAAAAGTAAATATAGTTATTTGTAATTGATGATTTTTTTTTCTCTTAGCCGGGCCATTCCGCGCAATTAGGCCGACTTTTGTTTGGAAATGGTAAGGACATTTGGTGCGTGTTGATTGCAATAATAAATTAAATAAAGGTGTTATACTTTTTTAGATAGCGGCGCCATACGTAAAAACATGTAAGAAATGTCATATAAAGTAAAAAAAGAATGCAGCTATGATATTTAATTTATTATTAGCATATATTCGCCGTTACTGGATTTCCGCGGAATGACCCAGCCCATACTGATTGATGATACTTAGGGAAGACTGTGTTGGCTGGTAGGGTGTGGCAATAGGAATGTTACTGAGTATAGCTTACTAAGGTTTGATACCAAACATGAAACCCTAGTAATGTCATAACATTCCTACCCTGCAGCTTTATTTAATACTAGCTGCAGCCCGCGACTTCGTTCGCGTGAAACTTCTTGTTTCCCCCGAGCCAACCCGTCGTATCGCATCACCCGCCCGCGCTATCACTTAACTTTCTTTTTTACTTTTTTTCTTTTTGCTCGGCTCCTAAGGGTCATAGCGTGATGTTACATAGCCTATAGCCTTCCTCAAGAATTGGGCTATCAAATGCAAGAAGAATTTTTCAAATCCGACTGGTAGTTCCAGAGATTACCCCCTACATACAAACTTACAAACATACAAACTTACAAACTTTACCTCTTTATAGTATTAGTATAGACTAGCTTCTACCCAGGACTTCGTTCGCGTGGAAGTCGCAAGACACCACAATATACTATAATGAAGCGCTTTTCAATAGTGTTTTTTTCTGATCTTTTTCTTGTTGCTCAGATCATAAGGGTCATAGCGTGATGTAAAATAAATTCAAATGCAAAGAACTTATCATTAGTGTGTTCAAACATACAAACTCTTTAGCTTTTAGTATAGAAGCATAGATGTAGAGTTGTTACTCCAGTAATCACGTCATCCCAGCATACATTTTCAAATTCTTGTAAAATAAAAAAGTAGCTTCAGCTACTTGATCCATTTATGCTTTGTGGGATGACAGAAACCTATAACTTTCTAATCTATTATGCCCTATTAAATCAAAAGCAATTTGGTAGTTTAAGTGAAAAGAATACCAAACAGATAGGTAATTAGGTATCAACATTTTTTTTAATTATATTTATTATTAATAATATAGAGATTTTTTTTAATCCTCTATTTTCAGTGTTAAAAGTAATAAATAAATAAAGACCATTTAATCAGCAGTACATAGTTCACAATAATTTCCATACAACATGGTAATGCCGCCAGTCTCGTGGGTACATTACCAGTCGACAGTGATACAAATGACTTTTTTGATGCTATATTTTAGTTTGTGTATAGTTTTAGTTAAGTTAGGTTTTAATTTTGTTATTTATGTTAAACATTTACCGCCCAACCTGTCAAAATTGTTCCACCCATTTGGGATGATGCGCCGCTGAGCGGTTATACAACAATAAACCATTCACATTGACTAAAGATCAATAATAATTGCCTATGTGTGCAATCAACCTAACACTCCACTTTCAGGGACAGCTTACTTCAAAATCAATAGTTACTACTTGGCACATGTAGTATGCTATCTTGCATTACTTTAATAACAGTGTCAGCAGTGAATTGACCTGCAATATGGTTAGGTGGAGTTTTATACCAAAAATGGACTGCAATATATTAAAACAGTGATCTTTTATCATTTATGTATTTCTTGTGCAGCTGAAAATGGCGTGACCAATTTGAGTAATTATTTTTTATTTTGTTTGCCTCAGTACTGAGGTGGTTAAGGAAGAAAAAGAAAATTAGGGAAACCTCAAAGTTACAGGCGAAATATCTAATATTTTTATGAGAATTGCCAATCTCATGTGGTAAGAAGTTCACAGGGTTCAACTAGTTTAAAATATTTAATGTTTACTGTATGACATTTATTAGGCCTACCAACAATTGTTTGTAACACTAATCTACAAACAAAAATAAAACACATTTAAATTCTACACAGTGCAACAATTACTTATAGTTAAACACCACATGAACAAAAAGACATGATAAAAGATTTATATTTATAGGTTTGCATAAACACTTTTACATGTCAATCATATTTTTTAAAACTAGATGAGGTTGGCGTTTCCTATCTGACTGATCATGCACGGCTGCATGTAATGTGCATTCTATTTCTTCTTTTGTTTACAGATTTATGTAGTCAGAAATTATTATAGTTGAGTTCTTAATTAGCTTTTATGCAACCAATCCCAACAGTTTCAATGTAGGGAGTATTGATTGGCCTTAAAACTGGGAATAAGTATTTGTATTCAGTGAAAAAATTATGATGACCATTATGATCAGATTTTTAAATCACAAAAAAAAATAAGCATTGCCATACCTTTAAAATCCTATCACAATTTCTTCAGGTTTGCAACATAATTTATGCAATCCTAGAGAAATATAGTTAAAAGAAGCAGTCGCACATTGCAAATACAGTTATGGCATGGCAATAATTTAGCAAAAAACTAATGGTCATAAAACTATTGTTTTAAGGACTGTATGAAGTTTACAGTTCATTATTCAGGCCAGTATTTCATTTCTGTTGCTCCAAAAAATAAACAATTTTTAATGCATTGTTATGTTCAGGAGTCTTCATTTGAACAAGATGGGCATAAAATAGAACTGTGGTGTAATTGGGTTATCAAATACCAATACAGTATTTGTTGAAACAATACATGACCATACAGTGGGTTACTATGCACCAAATATTGATAACTGTATGTAATCATTGCTTGGTACTATTATCATTGATAGTAATATAGTACATCAACAATACATGTTTATACTACACATGAATCCTAGTAAACAGTAATGACATGTTTAAAGACATTCAGTGCACACTAATAACCTGTTATCAATGAATGGCCCAACTAAAGCCACATTCCAAGCTTGCATTGTTGCATCAGTAAAAAAAAAAACAGTAATGGGTCCAACAAAATGTCCACATGACAAAAAGCAGGTAGATAGGATGACTAAGAGCCTTTGTCCTAAAAACGAGCCTGTATACCGTTATCCAAACAAAACAGACGTTACTCTCTCTATAAAATAGCTGTAACACGAACACTGATAATGACGTTCTGTTCTGCGCCCGAAATGATCGATACAGCGATTCGACATGGCACCGTATGTTCAATAAACATATGATCCGCAAACTCGCTATCGCGCGACTATTCACTAAGCTTAAAACATCAATGTTTTGTAAATAATTTGACAAACGTGTAGTTGCAACAGGGAAATGTAAATTCATTTCCGTAAACCTTTTATTGACAGCCCTGCCCTCATAAACAACGACCCTTTGTCCCAGCTAAAGAAAATCAATAAGTGCACCCCGCAGCCAACATATTAATTTTTATGTCACACACGTTTATTAGGTAAATATGGTACTTACAGTAATATTGGCATGTATTTCATACTTCTTTCCGTTTTTGCCAACGAATCTGCAGGTCAGTTCGTCGACACTGGCTGACATTATCTGAAACCGTTCATGGCTTTTTGGAAACACTTGTTCTAAAGTTTTGATTTCTAACTTAAGTGTATTTAAGCAAGCCATTAGTGTTAATTGAGACACTAATTCTAAACTAACTAATAGTTATCCACGATAAAATACATGAGAATAAATTTTACGTTCACTCCGCGACCAAGCAAAATGGCGGAACGTAATGGCGGAAATTATTATAAAAAATACTGTTTGCTGACGATAGAGGGCGACTACGGACTAGGCAGAGACCAGTGTTGCCAACTCGGATTTTGAAAAAGGCGTAGACCACGTTAGAAAATTACGTAGAATTAGTATTTTTGCATATGAAAAGTTCGTAGATCTACGTATTTTTTTTTTCTGAGTGAAATGAAGAGGGTAGGGTAGGTAAACCTGAATAAAGCGAGTGTTTTGTTATACAATTTATTAATGTTCAGGAAAATTAAATTTATACATATGTTCCTACGAAGGCTCGCGATTGTTTTTAAGCCACTTTTCGTGAAAAGTAAGCGTTTCAGTGGAAGGTCTATTTCTAATGTTGGTTTTCATTAAATTGGTCGCAGATATATGGAATGGGAACTTTGTTCGTAAATGAATGATGCAAGAGTTGTGTCGGCGAAGCGAGTGGGTGCTACTTAGAGCATTAAACCAACTGGTTGGTTTAATGCTCTAAAGGGTGCTAGTATAAAACGGAATGTTTATTAACTTTTTTCGCGAATGAAAAGGAAATTATGTCCATTCAGCCTAATGAGTTATGTTATTTTACACATTTGTACAATTTGATAGAAAATACGTAGATACGGAGTGAAGTTCGAAAGTTTGCAGGAAAGGCCTAAAGTACGTAGATCTACGTAAAAAGACGTAGAGTTGGCAACGCTTGCAGAGACAGATCTAGAGACTTTCCTTTTTTTTTCTTTATTATTATGTATATATTTTGTTGTTACAACACTAAAAACCCATACTTTCCGTTAGAATTACGCCTACACCGATTGTCACAAACCGGCGCGCACCCGTCAGGCCATTTTATTTTGAAAATAATTCAAAAATATAAATGAAGTTTTAATCATCGAGTATCCTTAGTCATATTTCCGCAACACATGCAGCGCACCGTCTAATATATTGCAGTGTGTTATGCTCGCTACTTTGTTTAATTCTTTTTGCTTGGCTCTTTAGGACCGGCTCCACGTCTGAGAACTCATGCAAGATATAGTAGAGAAGGCTCGCGGGCTATATAATACGTCATTGGGGCTAACCAAAAACCAGCAATAATGTAGTTGCATGATGGATGGATGATCATTATTGGATGAATCCCATAAAAACATGGGTGAGAGAGAAGCCCATTATTTTTGTCTGGCCACACATGTCACCTAAGGGGAACCTTAGACGATGGATAAGGGGAATCTATGCCAAAAGAAATTATTTGAAAATAGCAGCAGAGCATAATACGCGGCCCTTTAACTCGCACAATATTTTAGAATGATTATTAATGGCACAGTTCTCAGATTCAGCCCCGGATCGCCTAAACCTGCAAGGCCACGGCCAGCCTAGGCATAAGGCCCCATTCAGCTACCCCGACCCGCACCCTAACTGCGTAAACACATTATAAATCTCAATCTGAATCATTTTGAAGGATATTGCTAATCTACTGCCACAAATGCACACAATGTACTACTACTGTTCCCCTTGTATATTATAATTATTACATTTAACCGCCCGGCCACGAGTTTTGGCTTAGCGGCAAGTGGCGCGGTTTCTTTTGTCTAGCGTTGCTTGACGACGCTGTTGTTTGACGCTACGAGCGGTTCGTTGTGGCATGGTTCATACATTTTGGGATATTTGTTTTTACCGCTCGCCGCCCCACGCTAAGCTGCCGCTGACAGCGGCGAGCTCGTGGTCAGGCCGTTAGAGTGAGGCCACACGGTGCCGCAACGTCATCCTACATACAAATCACTATGCCATGTCACACGATCCGTTGGGCCGCCGTGCGGCGTCGCACACTCGCACCGTAGGCGCACCGCACTTGTGACCTCCGAGACGAGGCGGGGAGGGGTGATGCGCAGCGGCGCGCATCACGGTAAACAGCGTCGTACTTTTTGGTCTGTATTTACTGCACAACTGAAAACGTGGCGCTCCGTTCAATAGACCGAAAAGTACGAGTGAAACAAAGCGAAAGTGCGGCCAGTAGTGGTCTCTTTCTAGAACTCTGATTAATTTGATGATGTTTTTATAAAAATAAATATTTCAGTCTCGAATAAAGTCTCGAAATAATAATTAAGTAACTACTTACTTTGTACTATAGAAATAACTACTTTTTCCATTATTACGAGTAGTAACTGTACTGAGGTCATCGAAAAACTGGAGATTAGAGATGTCGATGCCCTGCATTTCAACAGCTTTAAGACAAATCTTTAACAGTTCAAGCAGAATGACTATTGAGTGCCTTGCCAGTGTCGATAAAGCGTGCTCAATCTTTGTCCACTTAACTCTCTCCTTAAACATTATCATTACTTACATAAAGTTAGTAAGGATTTATTATAGTAAATAATATGTAGGTATGTGTATATAACTTATTTATGTATTTGTGTACCTAATTTTAAGTTTTTTTATTTTTTTATCATTGTTCCTCTCAACCAAAGCACCTGCCATCTAATCTCTTCACCACCCTTGGTTGACTGGTAGAGAATGCCTAAGGCATGTCCGCCTTTGTACCTTTTTGTGCGAAAAGTTTAAATAAATAAATAAAGTTCCTTGCTCTTGTTTCATGTTATGATTTATATACTTACTTAAATAAGAATAAATGCTTTATAAATAATGTATTTATATGTAAATGGTACGCCACTGTGCGCTCCTCCATTTAATCCATCCAAAGGCCACACATGAGTAAACCACTCTAACGCCACGACTCTCTAGCCGACTAGCAATCGCATTGCTCTCACACATCCATCGCGTGGATCCGTGTGCATCACCCACTGACTAGACACTTTTTACTAAGCCCGATAAAGAACTCTACTCGCATGCTTCCCATAAATTAGGCTTACTCATCACCACTGTGATCCCCTATCAACTTCAACTGGTGCATGACCTACTGGCATCTTTTTTACCTTTCGTGAGCGTATTTGTAAATACTTACGGTTTGAATTTAAAGCTTTTAACGTATGGCGATCGCCCTTCAAAACTTCCGCTACCTTAAACAAGTCCTCCGAACTTCCAATCGAACTTAGTCTGACAAAAATCTGATTTCGCTTTTCGTTTTCTAATAACACGGAATCGCCAACCCCTAAGACGACCCACTAATGTCACATACATGTCAGGTAGAACGTTTAATAATAATAAACAATAAAAAATAAACCCGCAGGGCAGCATGTGGCGAGCTGTTGGGCAGTAGCGACCCCTCGGAACCTATCTCCCGGGAGAAGTCTTGTTCCTCACCTCTGGCTTGCCTTTATTGGCCGGCTGGAGTGAACAATGACGAGGAACAGAGCTCCCACCTCATTTTTGGATTTGTTGGCCGGCTTGAGTGGAGATTCGCAAGAGCAAACGTGCTCGGAGGAAGGAAGTATTTCAGTAAGATGCTGGTAGGGATCTTGACCGTACTTCCGGGATTGTGTTGATAGCCCTGGAATACCTCTCCACTCCTCATAAGCACTTCAGGACATGTTGCCCCCTTGTCGCTACGTCACTATGTGCTAGCGACCGTTTCCGGGGGCCCATTATTGAGTGTGCAAGTCACCCCCTGCTATTTTATCCGTGTATACTATATAAAACATTGATTAGGCAGGGGTCATAGTTCTTCCATAGTCATTGGTAACCAGTCCACTTTAGCCACCCAAACCCATAGTCCAACTTTTTATTTTTCCATATCCTGCACTAGTCCTACACCAACCGGGGGTTGTCCTTGGGTGCACTTGCATAGTACATACAGGGATAATCGTCGGTTGGTGCCACATTTCATTAAAATTTCCTAAGGGGCCTCTGCGGGTTGGCTTCGGCCCCTCGTACGCCTTCCAAAGGACCGGGACCCCATGGTCCCGAGATATGTAAAATAATAATAATAATAAAATCTTTATTTCAGACTAGGTCCATAGATATTATAATACAAGCGAGAGTAATAAAATTTGCACACGAATAAATTCTTTCAGGATATTTGAGTCCTGTTTATGAGCAATTACCTGTAGGATGCTGTTAGTGCTACTCCGGACTCTGCTCAGTAACGACGCGAGCCGCTTGCGCACAATGGCATGGAAGCCATCTACCCTAGCCTCCGCAAACATACCAGAGGCACTACAAAAGCGGGGCAATTATTGTATTGGACACGTAGGGCATTGATCGTCCTCTGCGTATACCTGAACCACAGGCTGCACGTGTAGAAAGTCTGACAGTAGGCTCTAAATAGTGACACCTTGACTTGTTCACTACAACGCGCAAACCTGCGGGCCAGCATATTGCTCCTGACCGCCAATGCCCTACGTTCCCTTTCTACATCAGCAGTTTAATGAAACCTCTAGTTGGTGTTAAGATATAAGATTTGGTCTGTGTTTGACCAATACCAGTCAAAGCAACAACGTTATTAACTAATTTGCCACTTAATTTGGCTGTACAAGTCTTCTTCACTAACGAGCATTCAGCAGCAGAATCGTAAACAGAACAACACAGCACATCCTTTGGTTCTAACTTCTAACGTGCCTGAGGGTAGCCACTGCTTGCAGCACGTGCTCCACCTCCACCATCGGTTTGGCTGCCACTGCTCGTGCACCGTGCACGTGCGATATGTCCTGGTTTCCCGCTTGCAGCACACGAAGGGCTTCGCTGACGGCTGCGGGGCTAGTTGACTTTATTCTTAGTCACTCCTCGTCATTTCTTGGTATGCTATTTGCGATAGCCACGTTGATGCTGCTCTTTTGATCGCCTTACTGATGGCCACACCAAATTGACCTTGCAGTGAGTTTTCAGCAAAAGACAAATCAGCTTTCGTGATTTGCTGTTATGTTTGCAACAAACGCCTCCCACCGCCAGGCGCGGTCCCAGGGGTGGTCGTCATTGGGTTCATGACCCCCTCCGAAATCATTCAAGCTGTCGAGAGCCTGAATGATCTGGGGGCACGGCAGTGGCCCCGCCATACGAGCCAAGCGAAGCGTAAGGGCACTATTAACTACCTTTTCACGAAGCGTTTCGACGTTTTTTTAAACCCTCATGACTTGGGTTTGGATTATACCAGATAAACAAAATTCTCGGGCTCTGATGTCGATAGTGGACTTATTAAACATATAAAGTTTCAATAGCATAGCTCTTATACTTTAGATTTTATTGATATCTAAAAAAACCCAATGATCATTAAAATTCTAAGGGTACTTACTCCCTGAAGTTCTACAATGCTGAAATTTGGTATGTAAGCTAGTATTAGTACACGCACAACAAAAAAATCTAAAACTTCGAAATAAAAAATGTGATAAGCAACTTACAAGAAGAAGTGAAATGTGTGGCACCGTATGCTCATTAAACATTATCCGCAAACTCGTTATCGCGCGACTATTGACTAAGTTTAAAACATCAATGTTTTGTAAATAATTTGACAAACGTGTATTTGCAACAAGGAAATGTAAATTCATTTCCGTAAACCTTTCATTGACAGCCCTGCCCTCATAAACAGGGTTGCCAACCGTACTATAATATATAGTATTGTACTGTATTTAGGGTCTCCGTACTATATACTGTTGAAGAAATATATAGTACGCGAAAATACTATATTTCAGCTCAATGTTTATATTTGCAATACTAAAATTAATAAAATACAAAAGCTTCCTGCAATTTTCGAACGCGTCTTGCATTTTTCTAGTCATTTTCTACACAATTTTCATTAAGCTGTTAAGCAACTTGAAGGTAATAATATCACAGTCTTAGATGTATAATATAATGTCAACTCTAAAATTAGCATTAGAACAACGCAAAAAAGACAGTTTCTATGGTTATGAAACCAAAAAAATGTTAAATTCCCTAGTTAAAATCCCCTACAGAAAATGATTCCATTCAAAGGAATTTTGTATTATTTATTGATAAATGCTTAGCATATCTTAATAAGTGGTTTGATTATGATGAGACAAATTGGTTATGTTAAATTCAGGGATTTAATTTAAAACAGGAGGTTTCTTTTGATGACTGTGAGAAGGTACCTACTATAAGTTCTTTTACAGACAAAACTTAATATCAACATGGATGAACTTTATTCAGATATATAAACGAAATTTTTTCCAAAATAAAAGATTCAAGCGAATTTATTAATAAAACTACTCCAGAAAAATGGCAGCATATTTTTAAAAATACCGAAAATAAGTTACTTAATATATTTAAAATAATATATTTTCTGCTCTCTATTCCCGCCACTTCGACATTCACATAAAGGATATTTTCAATTATGAATTTGAAGTGGCGGGAAGAAAGAAACAGAGCATCTTTAGCATTAATAAAAAATGAGCTCTGAATTTATATTAATTTAAAACTTGACTGTGAAAAATCGTATGGTAGTTTTATTCAGGACAAGAAATTATTAAACAATGCAAAAAGTGCAAAGAAATATAGTTTTTATACAAAATAAATAAGTAAAATAAAACTTGTAATACCAATAAAACTTGTAATACCAACTGACTGGTTGATTGTATTGTCAATATAATAAATATGTTGGCGTGCCCTAACAGGGTTTCATGTTGAAACTTATTTACTTCTGTAACATCTATGTACACATGAATGCAATAAAGACTTTGAGTTTGAGTTTAAAAAAAATATATAACTTGTGTCTTTTTTTTATTCATCCCTACTATAATACTATATTTTTGTGAAGTGTACTATATTTTTTATGGCTTTAAAAAAAAAATACTATATTCAGACAAAAAAATGTTGGCAACCCTACTTGGGAACGACCCTTTGTCCCAGCTAAAGAAAATCAATAAGTGCACCCCGCAGCCAACATATTAATTTTTATGTCACATACGTTTATTAGGTAAATATGGTACTTACAGTAATATTGGCATGTATTTCATACTTCTTTCCGTTTTCTTCAACGAATCTGCAGGTCAGTTCGTCGATACTGGCTGACATTATCTGAAACCGCTCATGGCTTTTTGGAAACACTTGTTCTAAAGTTTTGATTTCTAACTTAAGTGTATTTAAGCAAGCCATTAGTGTTAATTGAGACACTAATTCTAAACTAACTAATAGTTATCCACGATAAAATACACGAGAATAAATTTTACGTTCACTCGGCTACCAAGCAAAATGGCGGAACGTAATGGCGGAAATTATTATAAAAAATACTGTTTGCCGACGATAGAGGGCGACTACGGACTAGGCAGAGACTAATGTTGCCAACTCGGATTTTGAAAAAGGCGTAGACCACCCACTTCTTCCCCACCGCTCAACTAGATTGCTCAACTGCATAAAGTTGAGCAGATGGGTAATACCAATGGCTCAACTGGTAATTGCTCAACTATGAATCTTAGAAAATTACGTAGAATTAGTATTTTTTGTATATGAAAAGTTCGTACGTCTACGTGTTTTTTTTCTGAGTGAAATGAAGAGGGTAGGGTAGGTAAAACTGAATAAAACGAGTGTTTTGTTATACAATTTATTAATTTTCAGGTAAATTAAATTTATACATGTCGGATCAGGATTAGGTTATTGGCATCTAGTTATTATCAGGCATATTTGATTAACTACTGTGGGCGTACTGTGGGTAGTGTTGGTTATTGCGCAATAGAATAACCGTTTGCAGATCAAATCAAAATTATAATATCACGAAAAAATTAATCACACTAGCAAATCACACAGTGTAGGTACACGACACAACTAGATACACAGTAAAATAATTAAGTACAGTAACAAAGTAATTGCGAACAAATCGTAGGATCGATTACTGTTCGTATAGTGACAGAGCCACCCAAGTAAACCGACAGGTTTATCGGGAACTAGTGCTCTGTCAGGAGTCGAGTCCGAACAACGACTGACTCTCACTGACTGTGACTGACTGTCTCAGCACATTTTTTTTTTTTTATAAATGGCATCTCGCAGTTCAACCTATGAGGTTGTCGTTTGCTTAACCGGGCTTGTGTCCATAGACTATACACTTATAAACTGAGATAGATGCGCATCTCTATGTAAGGAAATGCCAAATTGTTTGAGGCCCCGGATCGTCAGGTGGCGCTTTTAGTTCCCCTAAAATCCTGCAGATCGCGCTAATACGCCTGCCTCTTTATTCATACATTTTATTTTTTATTATTATGGAGAAATTTGTAGATCGTAGAGAGCTTAACAAAAGAATAAGTAAATAACACTTAATATTGTTAAGCAGTTAGCATTTCGACCTAATAATTTCCCCATTATGCAGCTTTTTTTCTCAAATAAAATAACTAGGTAGCTGATTAGATCAAATTAATAATTTATTGCAAAATTTCAATTTCAACATACTTCCTAATAATTTATTTTCTTCTTCTTTTTACATAATACTCGAAAGCCTGTTGTTTTATCTGGTCATTCTTATCAAATCTTGTAAGTTTTCCATCTAAAATTCTATTAACCCCTTTACACCAACTGTGGATAATCAAATTTATTGCAAGACTATTAATTAAACCAATCAAATCATCTTTGTGTTTTTTACATGAAATGACATTATAATCACATGCACAATTTAGTAATAGCTTAATTTTTTTCTTTATAAATAATGATTCAGGGCAATCACGTAAACATGCAACAGTTACATAAAAAATATCTGTCATTAAATCAATGAATCTTTCACTTGGATGAAATAAAGATTGTTTTGTATAATCGATTTCATAATTAAATGATTGCAAATCAACTTCAAATCTACATAAATCACGCATGCAATGTTTACAATTTCTAAAAATCTTTGATTTGCATTTCTTAATCACATAGCCAGTAACATATTTTTTTGCTTCAGCATACACCAATGTATCATTAGTCTTAATATTACTCATCACTTTCAGTAAACAATCTATATCACATGCAAAATCATTACTGGCCGAATCATTTTGTTTTTTATTTAATAGATTCGCCATTGATTGGAATGAATTATTATTATCATTTTCACAATTGGCTCGCGGGGAGTGCGACGAGTTAAAATTGTTAATAATCAAAGTTTTAAATGCATTACAAAATTGATTACAAGTCGGATTAACATTTCTGATTCCATTACTTCTTATACCACTAAAGAAATTTTCTAAAGGATCTTGATTGAAATTACGGGTTATTAAATTTTTCACATCATGATTAGTAATCAAATATTGCCACATTTCTTTAAAAGTTTTTATGTTATGGATCCAATTTTTAACAGAAGGAATTGATTCATACTTAATTGATTCACATCTATTTTTCTTAACTACTGATTTAAATTTAATTGATTCTAAAATTGGAATCAAATCATCCCACAGTTGGAAATGAGGAGAGTTATTTTTTACACATTGCTTGTATGGCTTATCTGCTAATTTATAAGAATGACCATTAAAACTATCAAATAATTTATCAAAAATTAATAAGAAATCTGCAGTCCCCTTGCATTCTTCTGGAAGTACTTTGTGTCCTGAAACAAAAACAATATTTGATATTAGTCATACTTGATCATTTCAAATTTTCAATCAAGTCACTCTAATATTATAAAGGTTACTATAAAGTGGAAAAAAAAAAACTAATATTATAAAGGCGAAAGTTTGTGTGTGTGTTTATGTTTATAACTTCTTCACACTCAAACGGCTGGACCAATTTTGATAAAATTATGTACGGAAGTAGCCGACACCCTGGATTAACATATACTTAGGCTACTTTTTATCCCGATATTCCCACGGGATCGACATTTACGCGAATGAAACCGCGGGGCGCAGCTAGTTCATTATATATTAAAATAGTTTTCAAGTATGGTAATTACAACCTTTCTAGTTATTATTGTTAGAATATATTTTTTTATTTGCTTATTCGTGAACTTATGTGTCATTTTCTTTATAAAATGATATAGATCACATTATTATCCAAGTGATTATTAACATCAGTATAATATTTAACACTAAAACGGTTTTGACATTAGAAACTAATATACTACATACAGGTATTATAATTCAAGATGTTACTAACATCAGCATAAGCATATAAAAATATCTACTTACTTGCTAGGAATCTCAATGCACTGGAAACCCTCTGGCTGAACACTTGTGCCGCATATTTGACTTTCATCTTGGGTATTTTTTCTTTAATGACATGCATTTCTGTTAGTTTGTTAAGTAATCTTATTTCATCGTCTCCATCGTCTAAATCAAGTAACAGCTTTAAATGTTTCCTGGAACCTGAAATTAAAATTTCCAATTTTATTATCACTACCTTCTGCCAGCGGCTTCGCCCACATGGTATGTTGATAAAAAGTAGCCTATGTCCTTCGCCAAGGTCTAATCTATCTCTATACCAAATTTCATCAGAATTGCTTTAGCGGTTTAGGTGTGAAAGCAACTACTAACAGCCAGAGTTACTTTCGCATTTATAATATTAGTAGGGATTGAATTATGTACAGTCAACAAAAGAGATAAGTATGCAGGATCGTCGGATATAGTTGAACTTTAGTAAGAAACCAATGGATGTTGTCGACTGAAATTTAATTTGATATATGAGCTGTTTGTTTTCTATTAATTAAATTAATTTTATTCGAGAACATCCATTGGTTTGTTACTATATTGTTATGCTTCTGTTATAGCTGTTGGTTCTCCTATGAATAAATAAATAAATAAACTTCAGCTATATCTGGCAATCCTGCATACTTATCTCTTTTGTTGACTGTACCTAACAGCGTTACATTTATTTGAATATATTCTGTAATATTAAAGTGAAGTGATTCAGAACCACTCCAAGCACAGAAGTGTTAAATAGGTATAATAATAAAAACAGTTTTAATTAGTATTGTACTTTTTTTTTAAATTTGGTGGCAAATAAAGAATAGGTACCAAACCGAAGAAATAATATAGGTACTAACCAGAGACATATTCTAATGTGTTGCTAGCAGCAGATGTTGATGGTTGACATTCCAGTGCCGCGTTCCGAGTTAGGACTGTAATCGATATTATCGATTTGAGCGTGCTTAAACCTAATTCGGTACGGGTTTAAGCACGCTCAAATTGATAATATCGATTACAGTCCTAACTCGGAATGCACCCCAGATTTGTTTGCTGATGTGTCACTAGTTCTTCCCTGGACTGGCCACGTGGTTCAGCCAGAGTAGCAGATGGTTGATCACTATCCAGTATTGTTGGCTGTTGTATAAAAAGTGCAGATGTGGACTGACCTTGTGGCTCTGTAACATAATAATGATATGTGTTTTAAATGTAACTGAAAACATGAACCTTTGAAGAACATAATAGACAATGAAATGCAAATGAAATAATATTTACTTACCTAGGCATAAAGTCGGAACAGCATTTTTTGTTAATCTGTTACTTGGTAAACAGTAACCTTCTTTAAAGTGGTTGTTACATAACCTAATACTGTTATAAATGTAGCTATTTCCTTTTTCCTGTGTTGATGCACGGAGTACACCTTTCCAAATGTTAAATTTTTCCAAATCTGTCAATGACTCAGTGTTGGGGTTTGGAAATAAGTGCAGAGGGCCTGGAAAATATAAGAGGCATGATTTGAAAATAACCCCTAAGATGACCCACAGACCTGGTTTGACTAGAATCTCAGAATACGTTCTGTATTCTGAGACTAGAATTTTCATATTATTGTTTAACTTCCAGTCTTATCTCGTATTGTTTGTAGAAATTACACCCGTGGTAAGCCGGGGATTACGAAATCACAAATTAGTAAAAATTTTTACAGAATAAACGAAGGATAAGATTTAGACTTACCATCATTTTTGCACCCAAAATAGCAATGTAACCGCGATTTCTTGAGCATTTTGTGGTTTAAGTCCTAATCGAAAGGCAAAAATCAGCAGTCCAGGTAAATCGCAAAGTAGGTTCGGAAAAGCAGTAATCGGTGTCCAAGTTCAAAGCCAGGTGGTTTCAGATACGATGTAATCTCAGGATCCGTTAAATAGCGCCAAGTCGTGGAAAATTACCATAATACACGGAAAATCACAAACAAACACCAACGAAACAAACTAAAAGTACCTAAGGCGGGTAGTGACGAAAAGTATAAAATTTTTTATTGAAGTTTTTTTTTTTTTTTTTTTTTAAACTTTATTCATGACCATGGATACATGTCCTTCAGTCGTAGTCACTAAACATACTACTCTTATCTAAATAAGTACATACATAAAACAATAACAAGTTAATCATTAGTTTTTACCGCTCTGAATACGAGCTAAGTACATCTGAGTGACAATGAAATTATCTAAAGTTAAGTAAGAATTAAGAAAGTAAACATAAAAATAAATAAGTAACAAAAAAAAAACAATTCAACTAACTTCGAAACTATTAAATTTTTTCTACAGTATTCAATATATATCTAAATAATGGATTAAAATAAACAGTTTTGGAAAGTAATTCCTGAACGTGGCGGGGAACACTTAAACAGTTTTGTTCTGCAATGTCACTAATTTCACTCACAAGTATTAGTCTTTGCATGGCAAACGATTCACATTCAAATATAACGTGTTTTATATCTGCATTTTCCTCAGAGCAAAAGGTACACTTGCTTTCACTGATGATTCTCATCCTGTAGAGATGTGCTGGGACTAAACAATGACCAAAACGCAAGCGATTAATGACGGTTATAAACTTTCTGCTGGAGTATTTGAATTTATTGTACCACGGCATTGTTGGTAAGTCTTGCTGTAATTCTGCATACCATTTTCCTTTTGTTTCAGTTGTTGCGTCCCAATAATCCTTCCATATCTTCTTAAATAGTCTTTTAAATTGATGATAATAATCCGTGAAAGGGACCTTGAAAGATTCTGTAAGATCCTCGTCGTGATCCTGACGAGTCGCCAGATCTACAACCTCATTACCAGCTATGCCACTGTGAGATGGAACCCACAAAAATTCTACATGTTTTCCCAACTTTTGTAGAGTGTACTTAATTTTATGTACAATATAATTTTGCTTATAACTGAAGTTACAATTACTTAAACTAGATAAAACGCTCTTAGAATCACTAACAATTAATATATTATTTACATTTTGGCTTACACTATGTTCATTGGTATTTACAATACTATTTACATATGTTAAAGCAGCTAGTATAGCCCAACCTTCTGCAGTGAATATACTACAATTATTTGGCATTTTAAAGCATTTGGTTACTCTCCTTTGTGGGTCATAATAAGCTGCTTTAACATAATCATCGGTTTTAGATCCATCTGTGTAAATGACATAGAAATGTGTTTTGTCATTCAAAAATTCTAAGAATTCATATTTATTTTTAACAGTATCTAAAAAACACTTGATATCAAAATAAGCTAGTAAATTATTGTATGGGAATTCATATACTGGCCACTTATTTTTGATGTACATGTCTCTTGTCAGGTTCTTTACTTTAACTAGAATGGTTGAAATTTCAGGCAGTGAACCAGAAATAAAAGTATTTGCTGAGATAGAGGATGTTACAGCTGACTGTGTGACCTCTAGAGGATAGTCAATATTATCAAGAACTGTACCATTACTGCAGGATAACTCTTTGAGACAAAATCTCTCAGCCAGCTGTAAACGACGCAGGGATAAGGGAGGTATAACATTTTCAATTTCCATAGAATTTATAGGGGTGGTGCGCATTGCTCCACTCATTATTCTTAAAGCCATATTTTGTATTACATCCAATTTTCTTAACAAAGTAGTAGTTGCATTCATATAAGCTAAGCAACTATAATCAAAATGACTTCTGACTATGCTTTTATACAACATGCTAAGTGTTTTTGGGTCAGAACCCCAAAATGTTCCTGCTAAACTCCGAAGGACATTAATGCTCTTCATGGCGTTTTGACAGATGTAGTCAATGTGCTTATCAAATTTCAATTTATCATCTATTATAACACCTAAAAATTTATGATGGTTAACAATAGGAATCACATTGTTATTATATACAATATTTACAGAGGACTGTGCTAATGAATCTTTACTGAATAATAACACTGAACTTTTTTCAGGACTTATATCTAGTTTTAAAGTATTATTGTAATAATATTGTAATTGAGCCAATGCAGTATTCATATTGTTAACAGCCATATTTAAATTTTGATTTATTGTGTATAAAAGCAAGTCATCAGCAAATTGTAATATTTTGACTTGAGAAGTATTCACATATTTAAGAATCTGAGATGTATAAAAGTTATACAACAGAGGTGAAAGCGTTGCTCCCTGCATTGTGCCTTTACTAACCAACCTAGGGCCATGTAGCTTATTATTAAATTTAACATACAAGGTTCTCTGGTACAAAAATTTAAAAATCCAATTCAAGATCTTACTTGGTAAGCCCAATTCATGTAAAACACGAATAAGGCATTCAATATCAACATTATCAAAAGCACCTTTGACATCTAAAAAAACACATATGACATTGGAATGACTGAGTTTAGCCTTTTTAAGGTCTGATATGAATGATACAAAGCTTTCAGAGCAACTTCTGCCCTTTCTGAATCCATACTGTATATCTGGTAACTTGTCTTGAGTTTCAGCAAAGTAATCCAAACGTAACTTAAGCATGTTTTCAAATAGCTTACCTAAACAAGATGATAAAGATATAGGTCTATAGGATGAAGGACTATTTACAGATTTATTGGGCTTTAAAATTGGAATGACACATTGAGTTTTCCATGAGTCTGGTATAAGTAGATTATTCCAAAGTTTATTATAAACATTTAATAAAATTTGTAAGGCATTAGGGTGTAACTTTTTAACTAAGATGTATGGTATGTCATCTAGACCTGGGGTTGTATCTTTTCTACTCTTAAGTGCTATGTGCAATTCATTTATTGTTAATGGACTATTAAGAAAGCAGTTAGTCTCAGATTCAACAGACTCTTTTAAAATATTTTTAATATTATTTTCATTCAATAGTGATGAGTCAGATAAGTTTTCTAAGAATTCAGGAACAAAATCATCATTTAAATATTTGTTAGAAGAAGAGCCTATCCGTTTAAACTTTTTAATATAACCCCATATTCTTGCAATAGGTGTCATTCTATTAAAACTACTGCATAAGTCATGCCATGAATTAATATTCTCCTCTTTTAATGTTCTTTTCTTTAGAGCATCAAGCTTTTTGTATTTTATGAAGTTTGGGATACTTGGTGATGTTCTATATTCTAACAGAGCTTCCTTAGATTTTTGAACTGCCTCATTACAGGTTTGGTTCCACCAAGGAGCTGGTTTTCTTAAAATTTGCATAGTTTGGTTTGATTTCTGTTTTGGGACTGTAATTATTCTTATATCATGTAAAGTATTTACAAAATTATCATATAGATTAAGAGGTTCCATATTATCTATGTCTAAATGTGAGAAACAGGTTTCTGATAATTCATAATATTTAGACCAATCTGCTTTACTATAAATATATTTTTCTTCCACAGGCCGGACTTCATATGTTGATGGCTTTACATTTAAAACTACCTGGGTTGGGTAGTGATAACTGCCCATAGGATCGTCATGAACCTGCCATTCACAAAGAGGAGCTATTGCTGAACTAACCAGAGCTAGATCAATAGCTGATGCATTCCTGTTTGGGTACTGTACAGTGGTTGCTCTACCATCATTTAAAATGCACATGTCAAATTCATCAATAAGATTATATAAACTGTTACCCCTATTATTGTTTGTATGACATCCAAATAATATATGATGTGCATTAAAATCGCCCATGATAAGACATGGCTTGGGAATTTCAAGAAGCACCTTTTTCATTTTATTAGTATCAAATCTGTTGCTACTGGGAGGACAATAAACACATAGAATATGCAATCTACCCATGGATGTTTCTATGGAAATACATATATTTTGGACTGACTCATAAAAAGTTGTTTCTATAACATTATAAGCAAAATTTTGTTTTATCAAAATACCTACTCCATTGTGTGCATTAACAGAATTTTTATATATAAAGTTGTATGATGTAAAATGAGGAATTACACTACTACTTTTAAGCCAAGTCTCATTCAACAGGCATATATCTATTTTTTGTTCAAAGAGAAATGTGTTTAATAAGGCCTTCTTACTCTGTAAGCTTTGTACATTGAATTGTGCTATATTTAAAAATGTATCCATTAATTGATAATTAAATTTGTTAATAACATGTCTTTTATTCTTTTATTTGTTATAGGAATATTATCTTTATTATTACCTAGACTAATTAGTGATTTTACAATCGCATTTATAATTATTTCATTATTTACAATTTCTTCAGCAATTGACTTTGAGTTCTCACCCAAAGTCCTTTCATTTGGTTTTTTGAGAGCTGGGAAAACATTTGTATCGGACATAGTTGGAGGAGGTGTACTCACCACACTGGCATACGACTGGTTTCGATTGAGGAACTTTTTCTTCTTTTCTTCCATTTTTTGCTTCTTGATGGGGCAATCCCTTGAAATTGCTAAGTGATTGCCACTGCAATTTATACAAATAATTTCTTCAACATCACATTCTTTGTATGAGTGCCGACCAGCACAAGAAGAGCACATTTGCTCACCACGGCAAGCTCTCGCAGAGTGGTTATATTTTAGGCATTTATAGCACTGTAGCAAAGGTGGTATATAAATATGTACAGGGTACCTAAACATTTGAATATATGCGTACTGTGGCAATGCCGTTGCAGCAAATGTAACTGCTATGGTACCCAATGGCGTAAGTTTTCCATCAACTTTCCTCATAAATCTTTTGATAGAGATGACTTCAACATCACTCTGTATGTTTTTGTAGACTTCTTCATTAGACATAGTTTTCGGTACATAACGGATAACTCCTGTTGTTTCCGTCATGTGTGCAGGAACAAAGGCTTTTAATTTATTTTTTCCTAAGAAATGGTCCATTTTGAGAAAGCTATTCGCCGGTGCAGGTTTTTTAAAAGTTATTCCAACTTTGTAGGCATTTACGCGATGTACACCTATGATACCTTTTACATTCTCAGTAAATAATTTTGTAAGTCCAATTGGGTTTTTGTTGCCCAGTTTTTCATTATCTGATGCTTCTACGAAGACTACACAATCACCACTATGGCATTCGGGAAATTGTCTCTTGTAATTTGGTTTCATGTAGATTTTGTAAGCTGCAGACTGTGACGAATCCATGAGAGCCAATTTTCGCTTTTTTGGCTCTTTATCGATGGGGGCATCGCCCCCATCGCTTTCCGTTCCCATTTTACTATATACACAGAGATTATATAGAACTATTTAACAAATAAATACAAAAAATACAATTTTTTTAAGTAGGAGAAAATTTTAAGCACCCGCGCAATTTGATTTCCCGCCAAGAAAAATCCTATTGAAGTTCATCGTTTGTGTTGCTATTAGAAAAAAAACTAAGTTCTAATTCTAATAGGATAAATTAAAATGTTATGCTTGGATTAAATTTCGTACAAATATTTCTCCATTTCTAATATATTTATTAATTTAAATGTAGTTATTGGTATATTCGTCTAGTGTTTTACTGCCATCTAGTAACATGATATTAAAACTGGCTTTGAAATTAGGAGGCCCTGGGTCGTTAGATGGCGCTAATCGATAGTTCAATTTCGAATCGTAAGATTGTTCGGAACTTTCATACCCCTGCTTGTGTCTCAGCACAAACGAGTGCGCTCAGTATTAAAGGTTTGTCCCCACTACGCACTCGCCCCACAACAACTCTGTCCAATGGCGTACGGAAATACGTCATCGTGTTTACTTGATACAAAATATTAAAATGTGCTAAATCTAATAAGACTCACAGTTAAAGTAATCAAATAATACAACAAGAATAATTGTCTTAAACAAGCAATAGTGATTTCACAAAGTAAATCATTTTAAAATCAAAGTAACATGTCATCAATTGTTTTGAACAAAACCATCGGTTACAATTATCAAAATAAGTTGCTAAAATCAATTAGCGCGTACCTACACTGAGTACTCAATAAATTATGTTCCGATTTACTCGTATTAGATAATAATTGATAGTAAAATCTTAATAAGAGAACAAATCATAACAAATTCTGTCGACTATCCCTCAAATTTAATTGACAACTGTCTCCTACATACATATATAATATTTATTTAAATGTTTAATACTTATGTTCCTACGAAGGCTCGCGGTTTTTTTTAAGCCACTTTTCGTGAAAAGTAAGCCTGTTAGTGTTTCAGTGGAAAGTCTATTTCTGATGTTGGTTTTCATTAAATTGGTCGCAGATATATGGAATGGGAACTCTGTTCAGAAAAAGAATGATGCAAGAGTTGTGTTGGCCAAGCGAGTGGGCGCTAGTATAAAACGGAACGTTTAGTTTGTATGTGTTATCTTAAACATTTAGGCCGTATTCAGTGCTCTCCTGACGCTGATGGTCAGGACTTCAGGAGTCAGCAGGACTGACCGTCAGTGCGTACGCACGCACTATGCGTCCGCATGCGGACGCGGTCAGTGCTGCTCTGAACGCACTCAACGCACGCATGGTTTCTATGGCGATAGCTACGGCAGACCGACGTCAGTCCTGACCGTCAGTAGAGCACTGAATACGGCCTTATATTACGTAGTACTTTAAGTATTCTGTGCTTATATTTAACTCTAGTGTTTAATTAATTGCCCTAACACACTACAATCACATACATTTGCCGTCATCTTGACGACAGATATTAATGGATAAATCATGAATTCAGATATTATTTCCAAATTGTCCATAGCAATTTTATTTGTGCTCGTGACTGCTCGTCAAAATTAAAAAGTATCTCTACAACATTACATCCGATATTTGTGGTACACTGTTTATACCTGCAAGTTTAAAAATATCTATCGTATCATCATTATCTATTGTATCACTGATGCGTTGCTCAGTGTTTATGGTTTAGAAAGATAAAATCTGCACATTTGTAATCATTATTGTGAAGACTACATTTAGATAATTAAATTTAGAATGACAGAAATAGACGTAGTAAATGCACTAATGGCTAATGGTGTTTATAATCAGTATCGGTATCAAAACCTAACAAAGAAATAGTTTCGTAAGTAACATATATGAGAAAACATAATTATATAAGTAGTAAGTTAAAAGGCTAGTTAATAGGCATTAGAAAAATAACTTCAAGGTTGCCAACCGTACGAGGTGCCTCCTACAAACATGAGATTTTGGTCGTTGGTGATACACGCTGGGTACCTGCATTTAGTACCGGCGCTGCTTAGGTAAATTACCGGTACCCGTCTGGAACAGGTATCCAGGTATCGAAATGTCAAGAACTGCTGAGTACCGGTACTTTTGGTACCGGTTCCAAGCCCTGGCTCTAGGTAAACTTAATTGGGTTGTGTGCCAAATCTTTGAGATTTATGGATTCTATTCCATGAGTTTAAATAAAAGAAACAGTAATAATTAAATAATAATATTTATTAGTCTTTATTTACAGTAGGTAGGTAGGTAGCCTCCAAAAGTTAGTTGACATTTTTCATCTTCAGCTGTGATGCCAGATTACGATTTAAAAAAATAATCATCTTGATTACTTTTTATGATAAGTCATAGGTTAAATTCATTAGTCAATAAAAACGTTATAGTGTACCTACAGTTCAAACATTTGAAAAACTAGTACTTACCTACCTATTGTAAAATTTGTAAATCATAACGTGGGTACCTATATCACAGACTCACAGCTGAAGAGAAAAAATGTCTACCTACTAACTTCTGGAGGCCATTGTAGAGTTACAACATGCAACAGTAGGTATCACTAGTTCTATTTATTTATTCTATTCATTTATCTCTCCGTACTAATCTTAGAAGTATCCTTTCGTTAGGAGTCATCAATAATCGCCAGGCTGTGTATGTTACGGTTTCCACAGTGTTCTTGGTACACTCAACACGGTACTTGGAAAACACCTTCACCATGCAGATCCCGAACTGTAGTTTTGCGAATCTGGAACCTGTAAAAAATTATCATTCATGAAAAATACATTATTGTATGGGACTCTATTGGTAAAAGTTGAAAATCTTGTGCTAGGTACGCACAGCTACACATCAAGCTATACGCATACATAAGCTGACTTCTGATTGTATGAAAAATCTATACAATGCGAGGTCGGCTAAAACTGGAAATGTATAGCTTGATGTGGTGTAGCCATGTGCGTTTTTTTTTTTAGGTTATCCTACACTGCAGCTGCAGCGAAAAGGAGGTGCTTTTCCTCAGCAGTAGGAGCTGAGCCATATAATACTTAATAGGCTGAGCAAAGGCCTCCCCCAAATCCTTCCAGCCATCCTTTTTGCTGCGATATAAAATCATAAAATCCTGTAAATTTAAAATCTCCCTGAGATATCCCGTATCCATATCTATCTGTCTAAAATGAATTAAATTAAACTAGTTATACAATAGGTACTAGTTGACCTGGCGAACTTCAAGGCTGAATGTATGAGAAAATTAATTAGGTACTTAGGTAGATAAGAATCTTAATTTTTTTTCGTGAATTTTCCCATGTTTTAATAGTTATTCTGCTATTCGGGGCGAAGACATAAAATATTATCAACATCGGTCCAGCCGTTCTTGAGTTACCTACTTATATAATCAACTTACCAAAACAACTCCTAGGCCCAAGTCCAAAAGATATCATAGTGCATGGATGTCGCTTTCTTATGTTTTCTGGCGAGAATCTTTCTGGCTTAAACTTTTCAGGTTCAGGATAATACTTCTCGTCATTTTGAATCGACTGCGGAGAAATTACTACTATGGTATTTTTATGAATGACGTAGTCTGTGCCATCCAACTGAATGTCCCGACCAACATTTCTGGCTATCGAGTTTGCTAAAGGATGCATACGCACCGTCTCATCGAAAACCATCTCTAGGTATTTCATTTCTTTTAGTACGTCGTAAGTAAATTTACCATCATGCTTTTGTAGGACTTCGTCAATTTCTTGAATCATTTTTTGTTGTGCATCAGGATTCTTAGCTAGATGAAACATTGCAAAACTCAACAACAACGAAATGTTTCCATATCCGGCGGCATAAAATATAAGTATTTGTCCAGATAAAACATCATCCGTGATTTTCAACCAAAGTTCTTTATCATTTTCACTTTTCTTCCTCGAGCTGACCATGCCTTCCCGTCTCAAACCCATCAAGATATCCATTGTTTTAATTACCCCAGTCTTTGGAGCAGCTTCACAATCGATGCCAGCTTGAAGAATTTTTTTGCAAAATTTGTCTACTTCGTCAGGAAAAATGGATAAATTAAACTTCGACAGAGTACCAGAGAATAATAATTCCAGTTCAAGAAAGAAGCTTGTTGTTTGGATTCTTGCATCCATTACATCACAAATATGATTGTCTTCATTGTATGGGTCCAGGTCAATACCAAATGCGTTCATCATGATTGAGTCAACACCATATCTTCTAAATACTGGTAACATATCAAGTTCTGATTCTTTCATAGTGGCTCGTTCAATAAATTCAATGAACTTGTCTGCTCTATCGGCAAGAACAGGAAAATTGGCTTTGAACTTGCTAGATGTAAACACTGAGCTTAAAGGTTTTCTTAAAACTTTCGCCACATTACCGCTGGCATGAAAGAGATTATCTCCCAATCGTTTCTTGCTGAAGTTTAATCCTCGATCAGGAAAATAATCCGAGTCCTTAATGAGAATTTGTTTCACCATATCAAGATCACGAATCAGCAAGGTGGGAGACATCATTCTGTACAGGCCAACAACTTTCTCGTTCGGATATTGCTTGTAGAGTTCATTGTACAGCACTCCAACGTGTTTTCTTCTGAAGAATACTTCGATGAAGTTTCCGAAGAATGGGAGAGGCGTGGGTCCTTTGACATTTCTAACTTTCCAATAATTGAATTTTCTTGTGAAGTAGTAGTAAAGAAAGCACACAACCGTTATGAATATTACAAAATTTGAGGACATGGTGCTAGTTACCTTACAACCGCTACGGCCGATTTGGAATCAACGAGAAACGGGCCGGCCAAAAGGTTATATAGGTAGGTACCCCCGGAAAAAACTGAATTGTAAATGAAGTCGTTAAAAAAGAGCCAAGTTCGCCGATGTTCTATGGAGCTGAAAGACAGTTAATTAGGTTCCTTGCTACTGAATGCAACTTGGCAAGTTGTGAAATTCTCAACAGTTAGTTTTTGAGAACTTCTTTTGGGAATACGCGTTCAATAAAAAAAAAGAATGGGTGCATATTTCTCGGAGTTATACGGGAACATACAATTGCAACGTGGAACGTGCAGACGAATTGATACCCTCCTGCTTTTTGAAGTCGGTTAATAAACACATAATTTTCAGTTATCCGATTTTTCCTTCGCAAACGCCTAATAACTTTAACCAAACCTATAACGAAGTGGGATAGGTTTTTGATGTGTGAGTCAGTGAAACAGTGATAACAAATAGTGATTTTTGGACGTCAATCTGTCAAACACTGAAAGTTGTATTTATGAAATTTTGTACTTCAACAGAAACGCGAAATTGATAGATCTGCCAGCCGATTCTTTAAAAATCACTTCACCTATGTATTCACGTTGAAATTTTTTACAGAATACGAGTAGATTGGCAGGTCTTAATGGTCGTAGCTCGAAATGATCCATAAGATATCACACTGGCGTGTTCACCGAACTTGGCTTGACACACTGCCATATTATGACTTCATACGAATAAAGGATCTACGATAATAATTAGCATTTTATCGCAACGTAGATTGAAAGCAAAGTGGCCGATAGACGCACGAAAATAATATCAACAATAAGCAAAAATTATTGCTGGGAAACAACAAGCTGTTAGTAATAATTAAAACTTGTTTTCGTTTCGAAAAAAGTAAAAAAAGTTCGATCTACGTAACCCCGGTTCCCAGGACAGAACAAAACAATGATCACAATGACGTCCCTAGTTATGCTGGGGCCAGACTATCGCGATAACGCGAAGATTTGCGCGATAAGTTATGCTCATTGGCTGGACCTACGATGTCAGCCAATAAGAAACAACTTATCGCGATTTTCCCGTATAGTGTGGCCCCGGCATTACAAGTTACGCTCCGAGTAGGGTTACCATTTAGAAATTTCAAAAATCCTGAAAAAAAGCCGGACATTTCAATAAAAGTCCGGACATTTTAGTCACAAAATCCAAACATTTACCGACTTAGTGGTAAAAAGTGCGCTGAAAAATATAAAAATTAATACCTATAACAGAAACTAGAGTTAAGTTTGATTATTTTACTTCAAACTATTTTCATTTCGAAGAAATTTTTTATGTTTGAACTAGTTAATTGTTTGCAAATTTTCAATTTGATCTATGTAGTTAAGTTGATTGATAAACAAGTACCTACATTTTGTTTTAGATGAATTGGTATTCTTTTAAGTTTTATTACTCGTATTCCATCTAAGCCAAAAAATCCGGACCAATTAAAGAGCCGGACAAAGTCCGGACAAGTCTAGAAGTCCGGACATGTCCTGACAAATCCGGACGGATGGTAACCCTGGCTCCGAGCGTCTTTTACAATCGTCATAGCTCAGATATCTCGATGTTTGGACATATAGCCACATCATGCAGACCCGTGAGTCGCTAGTTTAATGCAAAACTAAAAAAAGGCATCTAACTAAAAAATCCTCCAAAACGCTGTCGGCTGGTAGCGCATCTAAATGACTTGCCACACTGAATCAGGCGCGGACGCAGCCCAAGATTTTAGGGGGGTCATCATGGGTGCCGAGGAATATTTTAAGGGAGGTACATCTCCTCGTTGGTCTACTAGTGGTCGCAAGCGTTACTGCTGAGCATGAGGTCCTAGCTGGGTTCGATTCCTAGGTCGGGTAAAGTGTTAAAAGGTTTTTCCATCAGAAATTTCTGAGAAGCAGCCTAGAGTCTGGATTTGTGCCCGGCAGTAGGCTCGCCCTCTATGACATTTCACTTAATAACTGGCGGAATGTGGGTGTAAGTACTATATAAGGTACACCCCTGCCCAACCCTTTGGGGATTAAAGGCGTAATGATATGTTAAGATTCATGTATATCTCCAGCTCCACATTACTTATGCTATTCAGGGACGCAGCTTTTACATAGGGGGTGTTTTACTTAAATGCTGCCAAATTGGTCGTATGTATTATAACGGTAATTGTGCAGGGTGGGGAGAGCAAGCGAAGCGAGTTCGAAAATTTTAATAACCCGCCTCTGTTTGATTAGGTTTTGTTTTATATTTTCAAGTAGAAATAGGAGTTACATTGTCGACTGATGCAGGCAAGCTCAAGCAGCTATCAGAATCTAAAATGTAAGAGTGAGCGAAGCGAGCTCGAAAATTTTGCACACTCCCGGATAGGATCGATTTTCTTTCGATCATTCCACAAGGACTAGGAATTACTAGTTCTGTCGACTTTTGAAGAAAAGCTCAAGAACCAATGTAAATTGTAAGAACGAGCGTAGCAAGCCTGAAAATTTTAGCACCCACCTTGAATATATAGTCTCTGTTTTCTTTTCTTTTACCCATCATACAAAAAGAGAACTTAGGAGACTTTGTCGAATTATGACGAAAAGCTTAAACTCGTTTTACAGCAGTTAAGTTTTGGAAGGCCTTACCTAAGCTTTTCAACTTTACGTACGAGCGGGGTGCCCAATATCCCGAGTTTGCTACGCTCGCTCTTGAATCCTAGATCTATATTTTTATAACAGGCTTTTTAAAGCAAAATATTATTAGATGCGTTAAAAAACTCACTGTCATTTCCATTGAGGTAACATATTACCTCAGTGGTCATTTCATAGTTTTAAGTTTTTACTTCAGTCGGCAGTCCCCATGTCTGCCGATGTTCTTAATGTTTTTTAATATTCCAATCGGTGTTTTCGTGGCTCAAGTGGTACAAGTTAATAAGGCAAGTAGGTAAATCATTCAGACTCTCGACATGGAATTCTCTGAATAATTTTGGGGGGATCATGCATGACCCCCACGACCCCCCCCCCCCTCTCGGACGGCGCATGCACTGAATGGCCATGCTTAGCCTCTGACCAAGGTAAAAATCAGCCCTTGGGTCACGGGAAGTGTCAAGTGAGCGCACGTGTCAAGAGTTCTTACTTCAGCTTTAGAAGTGCAGTAATATCATAGTAGGTATATAATAATTGATTGAATGCCCAATCGATTTAGCGGTGAAATGGCATTGTATGTGATCGGAACCAACCCTGTACCTATTACAATTAAAATCATTATCCAACTCATTTATGAGATGAGAATGCTGATTATTAGCGTCATTATTTACACGATTTGAAAAGTATAATGTCTGATCATTGATATATAAAAAAGGTTTTTATATATCAGTGTGTCTGATATACAGCTAATTCATTTATTTCAAGTACCTAACAAGGACTCATTAAATACACATAAATTAAATATAACACAAATCTAACACACTGAATACATTACATTACAATAGGTACAACACAAAACACACATAACATTTTTATATTGGCAGCCAATATACCCATCGGGGGCAATTTACAACGAAAGAAGTGTTTTTTGCGTAAAATATACGTGATCGTCGCGATCGTTGTTAAGAGGCTTACTAGACCTAAGTGTCCTTGAAAAACGCATGCACACATATGCAGAATCGACGCAAACGCCATCTAACGACGACGCCCATCACAATTATGACATAAAGCATACATGAGATTTAGAAG
This sequence comes from Amphipoea oculea, assembly GCA_945859645.1. Lineage (NCBI taxonomy): Eukaryota > Metazoa > Arthropoda > Insecta > Lepidoptera > Noctuidae > Amphipoea > Amphipoea oculea. Next base: position 14,970,411 of record OX243876.1, read on the forward strand.
TAACGGTTTTGTGAGATTACGCCCTAGTATTCTAATAGATGGCGCGGAAACGATGTGCAAATAAGTTAAAGATCTAACAAACAAATTATGTAGTTATGTGTGACAACATAATAAATTTTATTCGTTTTGAGTGTGACTTGAAAAACTTAAGGATGTGGGTGATTTTGAAATAAAACTGATTCAATGAAATTTAAAACATTTTTAACCGACTTCAAAAAAGGAGGTTGTGTATTCGACCCGTATGTTTGTATGTAATGTATGTATGTGTGTATGTTTGTATATATATTTGTAGATTTTCTAAAAAACTGATGAACCAATTTTGATCATTCTTTCACTAATGTGATCTAATACTTCCAGGAAGGTTTTAGTATAAAATACATTAGGTAATTATTCTTATGTAGTATGTCCGAAGTTAATATGCATAAATGCACTGCATCTCCAGCATTTCTATGCGAATTTTGATGATTCTTCAATGCACTAGTGTTAATTGAATTTTTGTGGGGTAGGTACAATTAGAAAGAAAAAAAAAAACAACCGACTTCAAAAAAAGCACTACAGCGTGATAAATAACTAAAATTTCGGAAGTGGGTGTCAAAAAACGAAAATGCGGAACCAGCGACACCGACTTCCGAAATAAAAGTTATCACTTTCCTCTCCCCCCGGATCGCCGAGGTGTTCGGTCGTGTATACAATTACAATCGCTTCTATTTTTTTATTTAAAATCAATAAATTTGCTAAATTAAAATCAAAATTAAAAATCGTGAGTGAATCAAAAGTACCAGGCGCACAGAACCAGTGAAAAGGTCAATCTACGTGAGTAGCGTGGCTAGCACACACACACATACCGCGTGACGTGTCTCTACACCTCATCAGTCACACTTGCAAGCTCATTGGCCCCGCCCAACTGCCACCTCCACTGCGGAGTCACAGACGCTCACAGCGCACCACAGAACACACACTCTTGCGAATATGTCAACGCCACGCACACCACCACCAACTCCGGTGCTGGCGCCAATGCAATCTTCTTCATCTGTTCCCAATTTAGTGAAGGCAGATTTTGGTGGTCTTGGTGCTGATCCCCAAATCGAGATCCCTTCTGAACGTCGTGAAAAATCGGAAGGTACGGGGAACGTAACTCAGAGATTTAAGAGGAAATTCGACGAAACTCTTGATTTTCAAGCATCTGTAGCTGAAATTAGGGCTTTGTTCGAAAGTTTCCAGCAGCAGCAAAATCACAAGTTAGATCAACTCCACTTGGCAATGCACACCATTCAAGAACGAACCGAGGATATTAAGAAAGACCTACAATTTGTTTCGGATAAATACGACGCTTTCTTGGAGCGAATGAGCGGATTGGAACGGGAAAACTCCAATAATAAAAAAACTATTATTCATTTAGAGGCAAAAATTGAGTTGTTGGAACGCAATTCCCGAGCTGCGTCGATTGAAATCCATAATATCCCTAAAGACTGTAATGAAAACAAGGAGACTTTGCGCACTATTGTGAAAAATATTGGAACAATTATTGATCAGCCAATCAATGACTCTGATGTTTACGATGCTTACCGTATCAAAACTAAACTCGAAAATAAAAGCCCAATAATTATACAATTTACTACAACGTTCATGAAGAATAATTTGATCAAAAAGTGCAGAACGTTCAACAGGGAAAACAATAACAACAAATTAAATACTTCACACATTCAACTGGCCACAGCGACTCAGTCTCAACCAATTTATATTGATGAATTTTTAACACCTGCGGCCAAAAAACTTCGCTACGTTGTGAAGAATTTCAAAAATGAGAACAAATATCACAGCTTTTGGAATTCATACGGCAAAATTTACCTAAAAGAAAAAGAGTCATCTTGACCAATTCGAATTGACAGTGAGGAAGATCTTCTTAAACTAAAGTCTAAATGACTGGAACCTGTACTCACCGTCTATATTTGTTATTTCTTATTGTGTGTTGTACTTTACAACACTATTATAAACACTTGTACTACACTCTCCACAGATAAACATGTTAACATTTACATCACACGAACACTACTAACCTTAACACAAAACATAACATATCACCCATACAGGATTACAGTCAAAACTAAACTTTTTCATATTCGATACAACACAAATTTGAATAGAACTTTACTCATCGAGCGTAATTATCTTTGTTTACAACATCAGCGATGTTCCGATTCACGAACTATACTAGTACAGCAATTTATTAGGGTTATTGCGTTGACACTTTTTCCACATACCCCACATTTTAGAATATTTCATACCTTCACCTATGAAGATATCCAAATTGACGACGACAAACCATTTACTACTTTATTACATATTATGTTGGTACTCCTTTTCATAGCACTGCATGACCGTTTACCCGCAATGCACAATCCAATGACGTTTTCTATTGTTTTGTTAATTAGCGATGTTTCGTTTACTGAATACTTATCTGTCCTATTATTTACAAGTTACATATGCAGCATCAAAAATATAATGTCACTATTCTTTAAAATTAAAATTCAATAGTACCAAAGACATAATCTCTGACCTAGACCGTATTTCCATTGCACGATCGTCTACTTGTGATATTGATAATTGTAGAAACCTTGTAACTGCTTCTGAACTTTCTCTTAAAGTTATTCACCAAAATATCAGAAGCATAACACGTAATACACCAGGTTTACTTACATTACTACAAAGGTCGCAAATTGACTGGGACTTCATTATTTTGACGGAATGCTGGTTGTCTTGTGCACACCGCATACCGCTGCTTGAGGGTTACAATTTCTACAAAACTAATAATAATCTAACCCAAAACGAGGGGGTTGTCATTTATTGTAAAAATAACATTAGCGTGTGCATAGAGGAACCTACTATTTCTGATTGTAATAGTCTAATGATTAAAATTAATCAGAACACGGCTATGCTGGCAGTTTACCGACCTGCTGGTTACAAAAACCTGAATAACTTTCTGACCTCTCTTGGCCTTTTTTTAAGTACTAACTCCAATATTAAAAACTTTATTCTAATAGGCGACCTCAATGTGGACATAACGGAAACCAACACAGACTCTAATTCTGCTTATTACCTTAACCTTTTAGCGTCACATGGCATGTTGCCAGCTTATACTTTCCCTACACATAAAAAGACATGCTTAGATCACATTATATTAAAAACGCGACTGCCAGCTTCTTGTTATGTAGCTGAAACCTCTATCACTGATCATGATGCCGTCATCCTTATCTTGGATTTTAGTAAACCTCAAAACAAAACCTTTAAAATAATTAAACGGTTAAATTACAAAAAAATGGACGATGAATTTATGAACCTCAACTTTCATGACCTGTATTTAATGACTGATGTTGATCTTGCTGTTCAGTATTTCGTTAATTCAATTAACAGAATTATACTATCTAACACACAAATTATAAAAACGTCAAACCGTAAGAAAATTACTAAACCGTGGATAACGCCCGGATTATTGCGGTGTATGAGGAATCGTGACAAACTGCACCAAAAAGCGAAAAAATATCCTAACAACCAAACCATAATAATAACCTATAAAAGATACAGAAATTTTTGCAACGAACTCTTAAAAAAGATAAAAAGGGAACATGATAAATTAGAACTACAGACTGCGGCTAAAACTAATAACAAAACATTATGGAACACAATAAAAGACATTACCCACACACAAAAATCTAAAAACGAGGCCAGACAGCTAATAAATACCCTGGATCCTATTTCTTCTGCTAATAAAATAAATGAATTTTTTGTTAACATAGGCAAAAATATCGCGGATCGCTGTAGTTCTGGTAACGATATCCCTTCACCACCGCTCAATCATCATCCCCACTCGATGGTTTTTTACCCCACGGAGCTGGAAGAGATTGAAAGTATAATTCATAGTCTAAAGTCTGATTGCGCTGTGGGCTATGACAACATCTCTACCGGAATTGTTAAGAGATACAGACAGCTCCTCGTGTCTCCAATCATTTTTATCTGCAACCTTGCCATTGACTCCGGCAAATTCCCAAACGCCTGGAAGATAGCAGAGATTCGCCCCATCTTCAAAAGTGGTGACGGAGCCTGTGTCAACAACTATAGACCAATTTCTATTCTGCCAGCCTTATCTAAGGTATTGGAGAGGATCATGAAGAAGCGCTTGGTCGACTATCTGGAAAACAACTCACTGCTATCACCTTCTCAGTACGGTTTCCGTTCTGGCTTGTCGACTAGCGACGCCATTCATGATTTAACTAAGTTTGTTTCTGAAAAACTCGACAAAAACAAAAAGGTAATAGTAATCTTTATGGATCTTTCCAAGGCGTTTGACACAGTCTCCGTCCCACTGTTGGTGAGGAAACTGGAGAGCATTGGTGTAAGGGATACACAACTTGAGCTTTTTTCCGACTACCTCACCAACCGATTCCAGAGAGTTAAAGTGGACGAGTGGACCAGTAATGATCTTCCTGTCGTGCACGGCGTCCCACAGGGCAGTATCCTCGGTCCCCCTTTATTTCTGACTTTCATCAACGACCTCTGTGAGCTCAAGATGCCTAGCGGAAGGATCATTACTTTCGCTGATGACACAGCGCTTTTGTTTGACGCCGACACCTGGCCCGAGGTTTACAGTTGTGCACAGATGGGGTTGAACTTGGTGTTGTCATGGCTAGCTAATAATAGACTCGCCCTCAATGTAGATAAGACAAAGTATATTTCTTTCTACATAAAAAAACCTACCTATCCACTCCATAATCTCAAAATTACCGCTCATTCATCCTCGTGCATTTTGTCTCACAATACTGATTGCTTATGTCCCCACCTTCATAAAGTAGATTCAATAAAGTACTTGGGCGTCATGGTAGATAGCTCACTAAGTTTTCACCCGCACATAGATGCTCTTTCCACTAGAATACGTAAACTAATATTTGTGTTTAAAAATCTTCGTCATGTTGCGGACACCGGCTTATTGCGATCAGTCTATTTTGCGTTATGCCAATCGCTAATCTCGTACTGCATAACTGTATGGGGTGGTGCGACAAAAACATCAATGCTCCGGATCGAACGTGCACAAAGGGCTGTTCTAAAGGTTACCAATTTCTTACCTTTCTTATTTCCCACCAGAGAACTTTATGAGCGAACCGGACTATTAACTGTACGTCAGCTTTTCATTTTAAATACGATCTTGCGCAAACACTCTCTTCTTACCTATAATCCTACTCTATTTGAAGGCAAGCGACGTAAACACGCAGTCTGTCCTACAACTCAGTTCCATACTGCTTTCTCCCGTCGACATTTCGGTTTTCTTGGAAACTATTTGTATAACAAAATTAACGAAATTTTGTCTATTTATGCCCTACCCAAACAGCGTTGCAAAAAAACACTCTCAGCTTGGTTACAAAAATTGGACTATGATGCCACGGAGCAGTTACTCATGGTTCCTTCGTAATATGTAATAATTTCGGGTACTTGACTGTAACAAACACCCAACACACCCACATTCACACCATCATCCTACATCTCCGCACACTTCACCTGCACACTACACACACATTACACTATACCTATTTTTTTAATATCGTTTTTTCTTTTCTTTTGGTTAATTTGTTAAATTTTGTCATATATGTTTCTTTTTTTCTTCCCTTCATAATTTGTCTAGAGTTATAACTTTGACCGTTGTAATGTTAATGTTAATTGGGCTTAATTCGGGGTGAGAGCCTGGTGATCCGTCACACAGGGTATCCTAGTATGGACGCCAGTCTCTCACAAAGGATCATATTTTATGCATTTTTGTTATAACGCTGTAATTCCTGTCTCTGTTTATAACTATGTGAACCTTTGTGAGGAGAGAAAAAAATAAAGATTATTATTATTATTATTACTTTGCAGTGTTTTTTTCTAAAACTATGAATTTTGGAAACATCTAAGAAAGTGCAGTCGGTATTTTCGACTTCATGTACAACTGTCACAGTGACGCATGTGGACGACGTGTAGATTTGTATTCGAGAGTCCCCGGGTTCGATTCCCAAGGTTACGAAATCGAATTATCTATTTAAATGTCATTTTGAATTTTTAAATATATCTATTAAATATTTTTATAAATAACTAAAAAAAGTCTGCAGGAGAAAGAAAGTCGAAAATATCAACACGGAAGTTAGGTATTTCTAATGCGCAAGTACCTACACGTTATCTAAGCTATTACAAAAACAAAAAAAAAATTCTGACCTAATGTTTTTATTAACAGACCGCGACTTATTGATAATGGGCATAATGAAATAGGTAACAGATTCATCTGAAAATTGCGATGAAAATGATCAAAAGCAAGAAATTAGATTTAAAATTGATTTTGTTTATAATAAATAGGAATCATAGTTGGTTTGGCGGGGGCTCATACAAATCCAAGAGAAACCAATACAGCGGCATCGCCACAGAATATAATAGTATGGCACCGCGGGCGGCGCACAGTGGTCTGAAAATCGAGCTCCATACTCATAGAAACTTAAAGTTCGGAAATAAAAAAACAAAAATTGTAATGGGTCTAGTATACCTCCTTTTACGTAATATTAACGTATGGATGGTATCAGTCGCTCCACGCGTGAGAAAAAAAAGTTTTTTATTTTTTTTGTATGGGAGAAAACACTTAATGTACATTTTTTTGAAACTGAATGGAACTGATAGACTGGAGCTCACACGAGCTATTGTACGATACACGGCCATCAAGATGACATATAATTCATGCACCGTTCGGCGCCGCTTTGCACGTAGCAAATTTTTGAAATTTTGAATTTTCGATACGTGATTTTTCAAATCTTTGACGAGGTTAAATTAACTTGCCGATCGATTTACTTATACTATCGTTAGTTTTAGTCTGCTTATGACCTTTGTGATGACAACAATTAAAAATTATATTGATTATATACGTTTTTTTTTATTTCATTCCAAGAACTAGAAATCACCGTGATTATGGTTGAGTTATAATTATATACCAATGACATGAGCATCAACCAGTTCTAGCAGGGCCAAATGGGCCCTAGTCACAATAAAATTCTATTGTCTGTAATATTAAAGTCTGTAAAACCTAATTAAAGAATAGCGAACGATAATGAGGGTAGTTGTATAAAAATAGGACGTTTGAGCTTACTTTTATCAGTAGCTCTCAGTACTTGTGCGCGCTAACTTATTACGTTATTTTTTTTATTGTGCTGTGATGGAAAGTTGTGATACCAATTTGGACATTGTCATGTTTGTGACAAACAACAATTGTTTTTCACAGCCCAATGTTTTATTTGAAGTTTTTGAGAATACTATTGATTTGTCAGAAAATGAAAAGAGGGTATTGAAACAATTCTGTCAGACTTATGTTTGTTCGTTGAGGAACAAATGGATCTCGTGTAATCGCACGAGACGTACATACATAACAAAGTATGAGACATGGCTGCAAGAGAACATAAAATGGCCTGAGATCATGAAAGGAAAGATGACCCCTTATTTAGTGTCAGTAGAGCAGCAAACCCGTTCCAGTTCTGACTTTGTTTTAAATGAGGGTGCATCAACATCCTACACACCGGAGACGTGCAGTGTTGGAACATCAACATCAGTTGTGAGGCCGAGAAAACCATTTAAAGAGCTAAGCCCGCTACAGAAGAGAAGGAGAGCGGAAGACCTCCTAACGTATAGCACTGAAAGCCTTGCTCATGCAACCGGTTTGAAAGCACATGACAAGAATATAGCAAATATCGTTAAACTAGTCTCGGAGCAAAGAGGCTACAAGGATAAATAAATTGTTAAAGCCCAAGGAAACTGTGCCTATATATTCCGCTGATAAAGCTTTATTTATTTTGACCTCATTGAAGCTTTCGAAGTGGCAGTATATAACATTAAGATCTTGTGCAAAAGAAGAAGGAGTACCACTGTGTCCTTCTTATACTGCCATCCTTGAGGCGAAGAAGGACTGCTGCCCTCCAAAAGTTACCATTGTACATCACGGAAGGAGAGGTAAAAGTAAAGCTAAATTTTTGATAAAACTGTGCAAAGCTTGGAAAATTCCTACGTGTGGAACCTTCGCTGGATGGCAAAGAGTTAACAATTATATGCAAGTATGGCTTTGATGGTGCTTCAGGGCAAAGTTTGTATAAGCAAACTATGGCAGACGAAGACGATTCCAGTATGTTTATGTGTTCTTTTGTGCCTCTGTGCTTAGTTTGTGGCGAAGAAAAGGTATGGGAGAATCCAAAGCCATCTTCCACAATGTTCTGCTGACCAATTTATTTTAAGTTTTCAAACGAAAACAAGTTGAACATCGTGGAAGAACAGGCTCTGATTGAGGCTCAGATTGAAGCAGTATCTAATTACAACTCAACCATAATCACGGTTGTAGAATCCTGTTGATTCCGTACTTATGTTGAACATATCACTTCACTGGCTCACTACCACACCAAGCGCCATCGTATATAGCCTGCTACACTTTGTCTGTTTCCCGCCATTCCTCGTAACTGACAGATGACATAACATAACTGACAGCAGCTACCCCGCTTGTGTGAATGAGACAGTGTTTACATATCTATTTAATAGATACACGACAACGGTGATTAAATGAGTTAAGTAGTTCTTGGAATGAAAGGACATGGCCGGAATCTTTAGAGAGCTGTGCCCTAACAAAAAATATTCATGTACACTGACTTAAAGTACATCATATTAAAGCCTACAGGTGTGTCTTTATAATAGTTTAAGTTTTATGATCAGAGAAGAAGCGAGGGATACTACAAATAGGATACAAAAAAAGCGCCTAGACATTTTGAATAGCAATGATAAATCTTTTCGAGTTTTATAGACAAAACAATACGAGAAATACAATATTATCAATGGATATAAATGCCGTTTCTTCATTAGCCGACATGACATTTATTCACATCGATATCAGTGAATATCTAATTCTATGAAAATGTATGAAAAAACTAAACGTGTCGTGTCAGCTAGTGACGAAAGAGCCAAAAATCAAAATACCAAGTAAAACTTATTAGAAATCATATTATTGATGTATTGGTAATAGTCTCTGGCTAGACCATTCAATCGTTGTAGGCAGGCCGCGATAGCGAAGAGCTCGTCGTCTACAGATGTTTCTGGATATTATGACTTCCTCATAGTGACTTGGCAAAAAATATACAATTGGATTGGCAATAAAACACTAAAATAGCACTTGAATTTTTATTTAAGTACCTATCTAATTAAGTAGCTAGAATAGACACTTGCTTATAAAATGTATAGCTACTTGTTTTACAGACATTTTAGAAAAACATCATTCCAATTACTCAGACAAGACATAAAGTCAAATCATTTATTTCAAATAGGCACATTAAAGTAAAAAAATACAATAAAACGAAATTGATTCTAGTCGCCCCTTCCATAAGCTAGTTTTCGTATGGAGAAGAATGGGCATTCAATCTTTTTATCTACTCTTACGTTTGAAGCCTATTCATTTTCAAAGATCAACAAAATGTTATCAAGGAATGAGGCTGGTGCCGTTATATTTGCTTGATGCCTGGCCCAGCCCAAATACCATAACAACGTCATGACATTTTTTTTTTATGTATGGGAAATCATCAAATGACCCCTCCCGCTCTGGGTGGAGCGGAAGAGAGTATCAGACTCTTACTGACTAAAACCCATCCGTGTTCCTTCCTTAGCCCTTTATGTTCCGGGGTAGCGGTAACCCTTTCGGACAATTCCGCACGCCCGGCAGGCTTCGGCCCTGGCAGGCCCCTTCCTTTTTGCTGACATCTCTTTGAGGCGCGCGTGGAACACGTACGCGCCGTCCGGCACGGGCCTGGTCCTGATCGGACGGTGAGCTACCCATTACTCTCCGTCCGCAGGCCCGCGCCTACGGTGGCCGGGAGTCGTCACGCGGCTTCCGACGCCAGGAGTGTCTCCCGTGGCGGCTGGGAATTGAGGCTCTCTCCCTCAGCCATCTCGCCACCTCCTTCGCTAGCATGACTGCTTCTAGATGGCTCCCTGTCATGTCATGCATTTTGTAACTGCGGTGTTAGAGTGGTTACAACATGCCTTCGCATTCGATTAGTGACCACACTACAATTCAGGCACCTTGAAATCGTGAGCGTCAGAATCCAAATAATCTAAATCGTAAACAAAAAAGTCCAGTAAGCACAGCAGAATATTAACGTAAACGAAAGTCCGATAAACGATAGCGTGGGTTCAAGTTAAAATATCCAACAGGGTAACATAAACAGAATACAGTAATACGTGCTAAGGTCAACGCAAAACTACACAGAGCACAGGCACGGTAATGTCACAGTAGGTAATGTCATCTATTATCATGGTAATGTTATCATATCAGTATTTTATCTTCATACAAACGGTTGGAACGCGAGTCATACCTACGCAACTCGAGTTCGGTATACCATCGGTAAACAAACAGACGCGAATGCGCCACAGTGACGAATGGACGGTGTGATGATTTTGTAAGCAGTAAGGCTATCTACTTACTTATGTACTTAGCTACTTACATATTATTGAATTAGACGAAGTATCATAATGAAATGATTATGAGAGTAATAAATGGTAGGTACCTACCTTCTGATTTACATTATAATTTACTTTTTAAGTAAGATTTTGTAGTAGGTAGTTAGAGGTTTTGATTCGAATTTACAATCACAAAACTAGAAAGAAACTTAAGTAGGTTGATGAAATTAAAATACTGTAGGCGGGCAGCCCTATCGCGTGTTTACGTACCGCGCGGGTGTAGGTAATTATTTCAAGAACAAGGCCTAGTCACAATACTGTTAGATAACATTACCGTGGTACAAAGCACTGAGTGACAGGTGACAGACGTGAAAAAAATAACTAGGACGTTCGGATACACACTCTTGAATATAATTGTCGATGCATAATGCGTAACGTGATCAACATCATGACGGACGGGCCACGGCAGCTCGAAAAATAATGTCTGCAATAATCGTGAAAACGTTGACTTCTACAGGTATTTACTTTAGCAATACGATTCTGGCAGTCGCGGGTATTTTTTTATTTTAATGTAACCTTCAAGCGTGCTACAGATACGGTGTTTGTCTTATGCATGTATCCAAACGCACATGCAATTTGTATTGCATTGCTAAAAACCAAAAAAATCAATTAACACACATATTTCTTTGCCATTTTTTGTCGGCTGCTCTAGAGAAATGTAATTGTTGCGATTAATTTTAGTATATTTAAGAAGTAATTTTCATATATTAATAATTACTGTACATTTATGTATTCTGAATTGATTTGAGGGCAGAATCCGGCCATGTCATTTAAAAAAAACGTATAGGTACTTATAATCAACATAATTTTTAATTGTTGTCATCATAAAGGTCATAAGCAGGCTAAAAGTAACGATAGTATAAGTAAATCGATCGGCAAGTTCATTTATTCACGTCAAAGATTTGAAAAATCACATAAGTATCGAAAACACAAAATTTCAAAAATTTACTACGTGCAAAGCGGCGCCCAACGGTGCATGAATTGTATGTCATCTTGATGGCCGTGTATGGTACAATAGCTCGTGTGAGCTCCAGCCTATCAGTTCCATTCAGTTTCAAAAAAATGTACATTAAGTGTTTTCTCCCATACAAAAAAAAAACAAAAAACTTTTTTTTCTCACGCGTGGAGCGACTGATACCATCCATACCGTGTTAATATTACGTAAAGGGAGGTATACTAGACCCATTACAATTTTTTTTTTATTTCCGTACTTTAAGTTTCTATGAGTATGGAGCTCGATTTTCAGACCACTGTGCGGCGGCGAGTTTTGATAGATCTTATCAAAACTCGTCGCCGCGCCGCACCGCCGCGCCGGCGGCGCGGCGGCGCGGCGGCGCCGTGTGTTCATACAAGTCCAAGGGTGACTGATGCAGCGGCGCCGCGGCGGCGGCGATGCCGCTGCAGCTGCGGCATGATGTGTAAACGGCCTCAAGGATTAGGTACTCGTACCTAACATTCATACACAATTATTATGATTTCTATTTATTATAAACACAATCAATAAAAATTAAACTCTTGCTTGTGATAATTTTCATCGCAATTTTCGGATGAATCTGTGATTTCTTTATGCACATTATCAATAAGTCGCGGTCTGTTAATAAATTTAGGTTTTTTTTATTGTTACAATGGCTTAGAAAACGTGTAGGTACTTACGCATTAGAAGTAACTTCCGTGTTGATATTTTCGACTTTCTTTCTCCTGTGAAAGATAATTGTAGACGTTTTTTTAGTTATAAAAATATATTTAAAAATTCAAAATACATTTAAATAAAATTAAATCGATTTCGTATCACTGGGAATCGAACCCGGGGACCCTCGAACACAAACCTGCGCGTCGTCTACATGAGCCAATGTAACGATTGCGTATTTCGTCGAAAAAACTGAGCTTATGCGTAATAAGTACATTTTCTTAAGAGGCTTACTAGAGCTAAGTGTCCTTGAAAAACGCATGCACACATATGCAAAATCGACGCAAACGCCATCTAACGACGACGCCCATCACAATTATGACATAAAGCATACATGAGATTTAGAAGTAACGGTTTTGTGAGATTACGCCCTAGTATTCTAATAGATGGCGCGGAAACGATGTGCAAATAAGTTAAAGATCTAACACAAATTATGTAGTTATGTGTGACAACATAATAAATTTTATTCGTTTTGAGTGTGACTTGAAAAACTTAAGGATGTGGGTGATTTTGAAATAAAACTGATTCAATGAAATTTAAAACATTTATAACCGACTTCAAAAAAGGAGGTTGTGTATTCGACCCGTATGTATGTATGTAATGTATGTATGTGTGTATGTTTGTGTATATATTTGTAGATTTTCTAAAAAACTGATGAACCAATTTTGATCATTCTTTCACTAATGTGATCTACATACTTCCAGGAAGGTTTTAGTATATTCATTAGGTAGTTATTCTATATTCATTAGGTTCATTAGGTAATTATTCTTATGTAGTATGTCCGAAGTTAATATGCATAAATGTACTGCATCTCCGGCATTTCTATGCGAATTTTGATGATTCTTCAATGCACTAGTGTTAATTGAATTTTTGTGGGGTAGGTACAATTAGAAAGAAAAAAAAAAACAACCGACTTCAAAAAAAGCACTACAGCGTGATAAATAACTATAATTTCGGAAGTCGGTGTCAAAAAACGAAAATGCGGAACCAGCGACACCGACTTCCGAAATAAAAGTTATCACTTTGCAGTGTTTTTTTTCTAAAACTATGAATTTTGGAAACATCTAAGAAAGTGCAGTCATTACGCTTAAGGTACGTATTTTCGACTTCACGTACAACTGTCACAGTGACGTATGTGGACGACGTGTAGATTTGTATTCGAGAGTCCCCGGGTTCGATTCGAACCCGGGGACGGGGACGGGTTCGATTCCTAAGGTTACGAAATCGAATTTTCTATTTAAATGTCATTTTGAATTTTTAAATATATCTATTAAATATTTTTATAAATAACTAAAAAAAGGTCTGCAGGAGAAAGAAAGTCGAAAATATTAACACGGAAGTTAGGTATTTCTAATGCGCAAGTACCTACACGTTATCTAAGCTATTACAAAAATAAAAAAAATTCTGACCTAATGTTTTTATTAACAGACCGCGACTTATTGATAATGGGCATAATGAAATAGGTAACAGATTCATCTGAAAATTGCGATGAAAATGATCAAAAGCAAGAAATTAAATTTAAAATTGATTTTGTTTATAATAAATAGGAATCATAGTTATATATGAATGTTAGGTACCTAATCTTTCAGGCCGTTTACACATTATGCCGCAGCTGCAGCGGCACCGCCGTCGCGTCGTCGCTGCATCAGTCACCCTTGGATTTGTATGAACACACGGCGCCGCGGCGGCGCGCCGCAAGGGCTCATACAAATCCAAGAGAAACCAATACAGCGGCATCGCCACAGAATATAATAGTATGGCACCGCGGGCGGCGCACAGTGGTCTGAAAATCGAGCTCCATACTCATAGAAACTTAAAGTTCGGAAATAAAAAAACAAAAATTGTAATGGGTCAGGTATACCTCCCTTTACGTAATATTAACGTATGGATGGTATCAGTCGCTCCACGCGTGAGAAAAAAAAGTTTTTTATTTTTTTTTGTATGGGAGAAAACACTTAATGTACATTTTTTTGAAACTGAATGGAACTGATAGGCTGGAGCTCACACGAGCTATTGTACAATACACGGCCATCAAGATGACATACAATTCATGCACCGTTCGGCGCCGCTTTGCACGTAGCAAATTTTTGAAATTTTGAATTTTCGATACGTGATTTTTCAAATCTTTGACGAGGTAAAATGAACTTGCCGATCGATTTACTTATACTATCGTTAGTTTTAGCCTGCTTATGACCTTTGTGATGACAACAATTAAAAATTATATTGATTATATACGTTTTTTTTTATTTCATTCCAAGAACTAACTCATTTAATCACCGTGATTATGGTTGAGTTATAATTATATACCAATGACATGAGCATCAACCAGCTCTAGCAGGGCCAAATGGGCCCTAGTCACAATAAAATTCTATTGTCTGTAATATTAAAGTCTGTAAAACCTAAATAGCGAACGATAATGAGGGTAGTTGTATAAAAATGGGACGTTTGAGCTTACTTTTATCAGTAGCTCTCAGTACTTGTGCGCGCTAACTTATTACGTTATTTTTTTTATTGTGCTGTGATGGAAGGTTGTGATACCAATTTGGACATTGTCATGTTTGTGACAAACAACAATTGTTTTTTACAGCCCAATGTTTTATTTGAAGTTTTTGAGAATACTATTGATTTGTCAGAAAATGAAAAGAGGGTATTGAAACAATTCTGTCAGACTTATGTTTGTTCGTTGAGGAACAAATGGATCTCGTGTAATCGCACGAGACGTACATACATAACAAAGTATGAGACATGGCTGCAAGAGAACATAAAATGGCCTGAGATCATGAAAGGAAAGATGACCCCTTATTTAGTGTCAGTAGAGCAGCAAACCCGTTCCAGTTCTGACTTTGTTTTAAATGAGGGTGCATCAACATCCTACACACCGGAGACGTGCAGTGTTGGAACATCAACATCAGTTGTGAGGCCGAGAAAATCATTTAAAGAGCTAAGCCCGCTACAGAAGAGAAGGAGAGCGGAAGACCTCCTAACGTATAGCACTGAAAGCCTTGCTCATGCAACCGGTTTGAAAGCACATGACAAGAATATAGCAGATATCGTTAAACTAGTCTCGGAGCAAAGAGGCTACAAGGATAAATTGTTAAAGCCCAAGGAAACTGTGCCTATATATTCCGCTGATAAAGCTTTATTTATTTTGACCTCATTGAAGCTTTCGAAGTGGCAGTATATAACATTAAGATCTTGTGCAAAAGAAGAAGGAGTACCACTGTGTCCTTCTTATACTGCCATCCTTGAGGCGAAGAAGGACTGCTGCCCTCCAAAAGTTACCATTGTACATCACGGAAGGAGAGGTAAAAGTAAAGCTAAATTTTGGATAAAACTGTGCAAAGCTTGGAAAATTCCTACGTGTGGAACCTTCGCTGGATGGCAAAGAGTTAACAATTATATGCAAGTATGGCTTTGATGGTGCTTCAGGGCAAAGTTTGTATAAGCAAACTATGGCAGACGAAGACGATTCCAGTATGTTTATGTGTTCTTTTGTGCCTCTGCGCTTAGTTTGTGGCGAAGAAAAGGTATGGGAGAATCCAAAGCCATCTTCCACAATGTTCTGCTGACCAATTTATTTTAAGTTTTCAAACGAAAACAAGTTGAACATCGTGGAAGAACAGGCTCTGATTGAGGCTCAGATTGAAGCAGTATCTAATTATAACTCAACCATAATCACGGTTGTAGAATCCTGTTGATTCCGTACTTATGTTAAACATATCACTTCACTGGCTCACTACCACACCAAGCGCCATCGTATATAGCCTGCTTCACTTTGTCTGTTTCCCGCCATTCCTCGTAACTGACAGATGACATAACATAACTGACAGCAGCTACCCCGCTTGTGTGAATGATACAGTGTTTACATATCTATTTAATAGATACACTACAACGGTGATTAAATGAGTTAAGTAGTTCTTGGAAAGAAATTAAAAAAAAAAGTATAGGTACTTATAATCAACATAATTTTTAATTGTTGTCATCATAAAGGTCATAAGCAGGCTAAAAGTAACGATAGTATAAGTAAATCGATCGGCAAGTTCATTTATTCACGTCAAAGATTTGAAAAATCACATATCGAAAACACAAAATTTCAAAAATTTGCTACGTGCAAAGCGGCGCCCAACGGTGCATGAATTGTATGTCATCTTGATGGCCGTGTATGGTACAATAGCTCGTGTGAGCTCCAGCCTATCAGTTCCATTCAGTTTCAAAAAAATGTACATTAAGTGTTTTCTTTTCTCCCATAAAAAAAAAACAAAAAACTTTTTTTTCTCACGCGTGGAGCGACTGATACCATCCATACGTTAATATTACGTAAAGGGAGGTGTACTAGACCCATTACAATTTTTGTTTTTTTATTTCCGTACTTTAAGTTTCTATGAGTATGGAGCTCGATTTTCAGACCACTGTGCGGCGGCGAGTTTTGATAGATCTTATCAAAACTCAAAAATCAAAAGATGTGTAAACGGCCTCAAGGATTAGGTACTCGTACCTAACATTCATACATAATTATTATGATTTCTATTTATTATAAACACAATCAATAAAAATTAAACTCTTGCTTGTGATAATTTTCATCGCAATTTTCGGATGAATCTGTGATTTCTTTATGCACATTATCAATAAGTCGCGGTCTGTTAATAAATTTAGGTTTTTTTTATTGTTACAATGGCTTAGAAAACGTGTAGGTACTTACGCATTAGAAGTAACTTCTGCGTTGATATTGTAGCGCTTAGGTGGTGTGAGGCAATAATACTCCAGATGTAGGTGCGACGAATGTATATTAATATTAAAAATAAATGAGGAATAGTGAAGCGAGTAGCGTGCAGTGTGAAGAGTGCTCATTACCAATGTGTACATGTTTTATTGTAAACTAATGGGCACAAGTAGTGACCTCCTTATAACGTAAATCGACCAATAGGAGTTCAGCTGAAATGTTTGGTATGTGATTTAGTTCTTAAAGAAATCCGTGCGGGGGCGCGCAGGTCGCCGTCGTGTTGTTGTTCGGTCGAGGCGACCGCGTCGACGGCTCGGCGCGGCGGTGGCGAGCGCGGCGGAGCCCTAGCTAGAGTCCCGCGCATAGCGGCGGCGGACGGATGTATGTTTATCTATTGCAGGCGCAGCTACAGTACTCCCCCCTTAGCGAAGCGTACAGGCGTCTTGACGATCCTGCCTGATCTTGTGCGGTGTTGGTTTGTTGTCGAGGTTGGGAGTAGGTTGGATGGATCTTCAGTGGTAGCTGCAGGTGATTGGCTTGTCTCACTATTCGGTTGTTCATCATCTTCTGCGACGTTGATGGTATACGCCGGTTTGAGACGATCAATTGATATGTTGCTAGATCTTCCTGGTAGTGCTATTGTGTAGTATTTCTCCTTACGTTCGATGATCTTATATGGGCCTCGGTATGGATGCTGCAGAGGTTTGCGGACGGTGTCATCGCGTACAAACACGTGGCTGCATGTTTGTAGGTCGTTGTGCACGAACATACATCGCTTGTTGGAATGCGGTTTGTATGTAGGTGTGAGCTTCGTGATAACGTCGTGCAAGTGATCGACGTAGTCGTGGTCCATTTTCGTTGCGGCTGGTGATGGTGCTATAAAATCGCCGGGTAGGCGTATCGCTTGGCCGTAGGTAAGCTGCGCGGCACTTGTGTTGGTGTCTGTGCGCGCGGCGGCTCGAAGACCCATTAATACTGTAGGTAGCTCGGAGATCCATTTGCTGCTGTTTTCTAGTCGAGCCATGAGTGCGGTTTTCAGTGTTCGGTGCCAGCGCTCGACGATGCCGTTACTCTGCGGGTGGTAGGCAGTAGTACGGGTTCTTTCTGCTCCAAGTAATTGTGCGAGGTTTTGGAACAGTCGACTTTCAAACTGTCGTCCTTGGTCAGTTGTAATTCTTGTAGGACAACCAAAACGAGATATCCAGCCTTCGTACAGCTTTCTTGCGACGATTTCGGCGGTTATCTCTTGAAGTGGTATGGCTTCGGGCCATCGTGTGCAGCGATCGATAATAGTGAGTACGTATCGATGTCCACATGAAGATGTAGGTAGTGGTCCAATAATATCAGCGTGAATGTGTTGAAATCGTTCGCTCGGTGGAAATGTTGTGATGTCACTGTGATTATGTCGTTGTACTTTGGATAGTTGACACGAAGTGCATGTTTTCGTCCACTCGCCAATGTCGGTGTTCATTGCTGGCCAAAAGTACCGTTCTTGCATTAGTTTTCGGGTAGTTCGTATTCCAGGGTGACTTGGATTGTGCACGGCGTTGAATGCGATGCGACGAAAGTCGGCTGGTAGGTATGGACGAACATGTGACGTAGATGTTTCGCAAAATATTGGCTTGTTGGTACCGGGTATGACGATTTTCTTCAGTTGGATATTTGTTTGTCGTGATGGCATTGTAATATAACTGTCCTTTTCTTGAGCTTTTGATAATTCATCATAGTTGATTGGTGATGGCAATTCGATGGTTTCGACGCGTGAGAGGGCGTCGGCGACAACGTTGTTTACTCCACTTATGTGCCGGATGTCAGTCGTAAACTCACTGATAAACAAAAGCTGTCGAGTGCGCCGTTGTGTATCGTTATCGGACGGAGTCTTACGAATAGCGTAGGTCAGCGGCTTGTGGTCGGTGTAAACAATGAGCTCTCTACCTTCGAATATTTTTCTGAAGTGTTTGATTGCCATATAGATGGACAATAGTTCTCTGTCGAATGTACTGTATCGTTGTTGAGTTTCGGAGAATTTCTTTGAGAAATAGCCAAGTGGTATCCATTTCTTGTTTATGAATTGTTGAAGTACAGCTCCGGCGCAGGTACTCGATGCGTCGCACATGAGAGAGATTGCGTCGGTTGGCGATGGAGATGGGTGAGCGAGTAAAGCTGCGTTTTGTATGCTAACTTTACATAACTCGAATGCTTGTGACGCTTCTGTGTTCCACTCGACTTTTGTTTTGTCTCGTTTCTTAGAGTTGTGCAGGAACGCGTTGAGAGGTGCTTGTAAGTGGGCTGCGTTTGGTATGCTGTCACGGTAAAAGTTTACCATACCGATAAATCGACGTAAGTCTTGAATTGTGTCGGGTTTGGGGTAAGCAGTGATTGCAGTTATTTTGTCTTGTGGTGGCTTGATTCCGTTGCTCGACACTTCATAGCCTAGGAACTTGACATTTTCGCTGCCGAAGACACACTTTGATGGATTTATGGTGATGCCATACTTGTCTAATCGGCGTAACACCTCCTGCAGATCTTCGATGTGGCTTTTTTCATCTTCCGATGCGACAATAACATCATCGATGAATGGGAATGCGTAGTCTAACCCGATGAGTACTTCATGTATGAATCGTTGGAATGTCTGTCCAGCATTTTTAAGACCTGGACACATACGTGGAAACTCGAATAAGCCGAAGGGTGTTGTTATGGCAGTCTTCTCGATGTCCGGTTCGTGTACAGGCAGTTGTTGGTAAGCACGATTTAGGTCGAGAGTAGTGAAGATTTTCTTGCCGTGAAGTAGGTAGGTAAAATCTTTGAGACGTGGTACTGGATAGCGGTCGGGTTTGGTGACGTCATTGAGTCTTCGGTAGTCACCACAGACGCGAATGTCGCCGTTTTTCTTGGGAACGACATGTAGTGGACTAGACCAAGGACTTTTGCTTGGTCGGCAAATTCCTTGCTGCATCATTGACTCGAATTCCTTCTTCACGGACAGGTACCGATGTGGCGGAAGTGGTCTGCTCTTGCTGTATATTGGTGGACCGGTAGTTTCAATGTAGTGTTCTACCCGGTGTTTTGGAGTATCCTTCATGCATGACGGTCGCAGGATGTCAGGAAACTTGCTGATTAGCTGGTGATATGGCTGATCAACGTCAATACTACGGACTGTAGGTTCAGCGGAGTAGGTGACAGGTGCCTTGACGGTCAGGTTGGTAACTTTGTCGACGAGACATCGGCCGGCTATGTCGACAAGAAGTTGATGACGTTTTAGGAAGTCGGCACCAATGATGGGTTTGCTGACTGCAGCGATGATGAATTTCCAGGTGTATGGTCTTCGTAGGCTGAGATCCAGTTGTAATGTTTTCTCTCCGTACGTTGGAATAACCGTGTTATTCGCTGCATACAAGCAAAAATCTGTAGGTTTAGCTTTCCCGCCTTTTCTTTTCGGTATCACGGAGACGTTGGCGCCAGTATCAATCAAAAACGATAGACGCGAGTTTTTGTCTGTTATAAATAGGCGGTAAGAAATGTTGCTTGCGTCGGTTGCCGCCTCAGCCAACGCAGGCGTTAGTTTCCCGAGGGGACGCTGCTATCTTCGAAACTGCACTGACGCGTACATTTTAGGGCCTCTTTGCCGAACTTGCGATGATAAAAGCAGATCGCTGGTTTGTCGCTATGTGCGCGACTGCGATTGTTCTTGCTCGATGAACGCGATCTTGAACGTCGTCTGTCGAATGGTCTGCGTCGATAATGCGATTGATGTGCTTTCAGTTCTGCAATTTCTTTCGTGAGCGCGTCGATCTTCTCCTCAATTAATGTAGATGCATGTGGGGTTGCAGGAACGGAGGTAACTGCAGCGACTGCGCCAAGCGGTCGAGGATCTTATCTGCCATCAACGCCAACTCGTGGATATCGGAGTGTTTCGCAATGTTGTCGCTGACAGCGAGTACTGCTCGGACGGATTGTGGAAGATGGTTTGTCCACATAATCCGTAACGCTGAGTCAGAGATATTTTCGGCAGCGAGGTTTTTCATGCGACGTAGCAGCTGTGAAGGCTTCATGTCGCCGAGCTCCATTTCTGATAGCAATCTTTGTACTTGCCGTTGCTCGGATTCCTCGTAGACTTGGAACAATCGATTCTTCAATGCTTTATAACGGTGGGTTTCGGGTGGATGAAGAATTATGTCGGAGATTTCGTCGAGATCTTGCCGCTCAAGTTGTCCGATAATGAGTTCGAACATAACTTGATCGCCTTTCTTCTGTACGGACATGATGGCTTCAAATTGCGCGAACCACAGACGAATCTTGTCGCGCCAAATGGGTGGAATGCGCAGCGACGTCGACACACCGGATAGTTCTTGTTCACCGTTTTTGTCCATGATGAAAACTTGGCACACACACACAGATCTGGAGGTATCTTCTTAATATCACGTCGGAGATTTGCTTAATATGACGTTGGAGATCTTCTTAATATCACGTCGGGTTCTTAAAATCACGTCGGCTTCTTAAAATCACGTCGGCTTCTTAATATCACGTCGGGGTCACCACTGTAGCGCTTAGGTGGTGTGAGGCAATAATACTCCAGATGTAGGTGCGACGAATGTATATTAATATTAAAAATAAATGAGGAATAGTGAAGCGAGTAGCGTGCAGTGTGAAGAGTGCTCATTACCAATGTGTACATGTTTTATTGTAAACTAATGGGCACAAGTAGTGACCTCCTTATAACGTAAATCGACCAATAGGAGTTCAGCTGAAATGTTTGGTATGTGATTTAGTTCTTAAAGAAATCCGTGCGGGGGCGCGCAGGTCGCCGTCGTGTTGTTGTTCGGTCGAGGCGACCGCGTCGACGGCTCGGCGCGGCGGTGGCGAGCGCGGCGGAGCCCTAGCTAGAGTCCCGCGCATAGCGGCGGCGGACGGATGTATGTTTATCTATTGCAGGCGCAGCTACAATATTTTCGACTTTCTTTCTCCTGTGAAAGATAATTACATTGTAGACGTTTTTTTAGTTATTTATAAAAATATATTTAAAAAATACATTTAAATAAAATTAAATCGATTTCGTATCACTGGGAATCGAACCCGGGGACCCTCGAACACAAACCTGCGCGTCGTCTACATAAGCCAATGTAACGATTGAGTATGTCGTCGAAAAAACTGAGCTTATGCGTAATAAGTGCATTTTCTTAAACTACCAAAATTCATAGTGAAAAAAAATATTCAGTAATAATAAAATGCTCTTACTTTGTTCGGCGTTTGTTTTATATGAACGTTTTGTAGTCCTCCTAAGGGAATGTTTCACTTTATTTCCCATATTTACAAATGATATAATTGATAGCAAATTATTACGCTATTTTAACTTAAAAGTATTTTATATTTACATGAAATAAAAATATTTAGAGAAAGAAGATATGCAAATAGTAATAATAAACAATGAATGTATGTACATATAAATAATGCGGCGAAAAGAGCGACACGCCCGTATAGTATCAGGCCTCGGCCGGCATTATTCCTACACGGGGGTTTACCGTTTACGTACACATGCGCACTTATTATGTTCGGAACTATGAAATGCTATTTACAATAAAACTATTGTTTGAACTAAAAAAATAAAACACTATTATTTTGGTATGTTGCTTGTAGAATGATCTGACAAAAAATCAGAATGATTGTATGTATATTAGTATGGTTTCTATTGTAAAAAGAAAGTTTTTAGAGGTATCTTCATGATTTTTTTCTATCGTACCAAATTAGTTGTATCATGTTTTCAAAACACTATTTATCTAAAAATTCAAAATACATTTAAATAAAATTTAAAAAGAAAGTACGATTTCGTAACCTTGGGAATCGAACCCGGGGACTCTCGAATACAAATCTACACGTCGTCCACATGCGCCGGTGTGACAGATGTACGCGGAGTCGAAAATACTTACCTTATGCAAAATGACTGCACTTTCTTAGATGTTACCAAAATTCATAGTTTTATTGCAAAAATAAAAATATTCAGTTAAAAATAAAATGCTCATACTTTTTACTTTCGTTCATATTATGTTCGGCTTTTGTTTTATATGAACGTTTTGTAGTCCTCTAACGGAATGTTTCACTATATTTCCCATTTATTTACAAATTATTACCCTATTTTAACTTTGTTATGTTACGCGGACCACTGCCGGGAGACACAAGTGAAACGCCCGGGAGTTGGGACTCGCCGTACAATAGATGGCGCGCGCCTTGCACCCATACATAACAAACTTAAAAGAATTTTATATTTACACGAAATAAAAATATTTACGGAAAGAAGATATGCAAATAATAATAAACAATGAATTTACAAATAAAACTTAACAAAAACATAACAATCTTGACGGAAATAGTGCGGCGAAAAGAGCGACACGTCCGTATAGCATCAGGCCTCGGCCGGCATTGTCGCTACACGGGCGTTCACGCACACATGCGCACTTTTTATGTTCGGAACTATGAATATTCGATTTACAAAAAAACTATTGTTTTAAATAAAAAAATAAAACACTATCATTTTAGTATGTTACTTGTAGAATAATCTGACAAAAAATCAGAATGATTGTATGTATATTAGTATGGTTTTTATTGTAAAAAGAAAGTTTTTTAGAGGTATGTTCATGATTTTTTTCTATCGTACCAAATTAGTTGTATTGTGTTTTCAAAACACTATCTATCTAGCAAATATCCTGAAGAATATCATATATTTTTCTGATTTTGTTTACTGTAGGCGATCATATACTTTTATTGTTTCGAAAACTACCGTTTTTTTGCGTTTAGCTCATGTAAGCGCCTTAAACTACCAAAATTCATAGCGAAAAAAAATATTCAGTAATAATAAAATGCTCTTACTTTTTAATTTCGTTCATATGTTCGGCGTTTGTTTTATATGAACGTTTTGTAGTCCTCCTAAGGGAATGTTTCACTTTATTTCCCATATTTACAAATGATATAATTGATAGCAAATTATTACGCTATTTTAACTTAAAAGTATTTTATATTTACATGAAATAAAAATATTTACAGAAAGAAGATATGCAAATAGTAATAATAAACAATGAATGTATGTACAAATAAATAATGCGGCGAAAAGAGCGACACGTCCGTGGCCACGGCCGGCATTATTTCTACACGGGGGTTTACCGTTTACGTACACATGCGCATTTATTATGTTCGGAACTATGAATATGCTATTTACAATAAAACTATTGTTTGAACTAAAAAAATAAAACACTATTATTTTAGTATGTTGCTTGTAGAATGATCTGACAAAAAATCAGAATGATTGTATGTATATTAGTATGGTTTCTATTGTAAAAAGAAAGTTTTTAGAGGTATCTTCATGATTTTTTTCTATCGTACCAAATTAGTTGTATTATGTTTTCAAAACACTATCTATCTAAAAATTCAAAATATAATTAAATAAAATTTAAAAAGAAAGTACGATTTCGTAACCTTGGGAATCGAACCCGGGGACTCTCGAATACAAATCTACACGTCGTCCACATGCGCCGGTGTGACAGATGAACGCGGAGTCGAAAATACTTACCTTATGCATTTTATTGCAAAAATAAAAATATTCAGTTAAAAATAAAATGCTCACACTTTTTACTTTCGTTCATATTATGTTCGGCTTTTGTTTTATATGAACGTTTTGTAGTCCTCCTAACGGAATGTTTCACTATATTTCCCATTTATTTACAAATTATTACGCTATTTTAACTTTGTTAGGTAGGTACGCGGACCACTGCCGGGAGACACAAGTGAAACGACCGAGAGTTGGGACTCGCCGTACAATAGATGGCGCGCGCCTTGCACTCATACATAACAAACTTAAAAGTATTTTATATTTACACGAAATAAAAATATTTACGGAAAGAAGATATGCAAATAATAATAAACAATGAATTTACAAATAAAACTTAACAAAAACATAACAATCTTGACGGAAATAGTGCGGCGAAAAGAGCGACACGTCCGTATAGCATCAGGCCTCGGCCGGCAGTGTCGCTACACGGGCGTTCACGCACACATGCGCACTTTTTATGTTCGGAACTATGAATATTCGATTTACAAAAAAACTATTGTTTTAAATAAAAAAATAAAACACTATCATTTTAGTATGTTACTTGTAGAATAATCTGACAAAAAATCAGAATGATTGTATGTATATTAGTATGGTTTTTATTGTAATAAGAAAGTTTTTTAGAGGTATGTTCATGATTTTTTTCTATCGTACCAAATTAGTTGTATTGTGTTTTCAAAACACTATCTATCTAGCATATATCCTGAAGAATATCATATATTTTTCTGATTTTGTTTACTGTAGGCGATCATATACTTTTATTGTTTCGAAAACTACCGTTTTTTTGCGTTTAGCTCGTGTAAGCCCCTTAAGCCGCGTACGCACGAACGAACAAAACATGGTGAACACGAACATATTGGATCGCCACGAACATTTTTGACGAACACAGTGTTATGTTCGTTAGTGGTACGCACGTGCGAACAAAGTGTTCGATGAACGTGTTCACCATGGTTTTGTTCGTTCGTGCGTACGCGGCTTTATACGAACCCGAACAACGATCGCGTCGCGTCGATATCGATAGTTGCTGAATGTCGGCTCGGCATTCACATTTCACTTGTTGTTCAAATGTGTTTACATGTAAAATCGGCCGGCCGACTTGTCTAGGTACCTACCGACTACGCGAAATGTGTGTAATACATCTCTCTTTCTCATATATGGCGTACCTCTTCATATGGCATACAGACTAGGAGTTAATATGAATTGGAACTTGTTGTGATTGCTTTTTGTTTATCTGTAGTTTAGCAGTAACTGTAAAACCGTCTTCCTAACTTCAACATCAAAATGGCTATATCTCTACAACTGGCCATTATTTCTTATTGCGCTCATATTGACTTGTTAACATATGACATTTCAGCTAAATTGACCGAACGGCTTTTTTCTAAAATTTTTACCGACTTCACAAAAAGGAGGAGGTACTATGTTCGGCTGTTTGTATGTTTTTTATTATTATTTTGTATGTTTGTTCATCGAATACTCCGCCAATTGTCGATGGATTTTCAAAATTCTTTTTTTGTTCGAAATTAGATAGTTCTCAAGTTAGGATCTGATGATGGGATCTTAGAGAAATCGAAGGCAACCCTCAAATTTTATAGGCTCACTTATTGTTTTTCGCATATTTTATGAAGTATCTTGTTTATTTGCGTATGGTTGTCACCATCTCAGGTAGCTGGGCTGATGATGGAAGGTACAACTCCTTAACAGTAAGAAGTTACTCAAACAGGCAAGGACTGTTTTAGTAAATTGTTTTGATGTTTGATAGGGCATTTGCCACATTTGGTCTCATGATCATCAAGTCATGACCTGATGCTGGCGTCAGGATAGTCTGCAGAGTACCTAACTCCTCGACAACTAACAGCAGATATATCGTGTTTAGGCTCATTGAAAAGGGCTCGGTGTGTGGATAAACGTACTGTTAATGAGGAACACCGAAGTAGGTACATAGAGACCTGATGCTGAAGCCAGGAGCATCAGAGAAAGTACAAACCTTGAAATAACAGCACCGTACCTAGTCGTGTTTGGGCTCATTTTAAACAGGACTAAATTTTAAGTTCTATGCAATGTTGACATAAGTCTGGCCTGATGCTGCAGCCAGGATTATCAGCATCTAGTCTAAAAACATCAGGTCAGGATTTGATGATGGGATCCTGGAGAAATCGAAGGAACTCTTCAAATATTATAGGCACACCTATAGCGATTTGGGTATTTTTTATAGTAACTCGTGCACTTGCTCTCGGAAAGCACCATTTGGTGAAGTGGAACTGATAAGTAATAAAGACCACAGATGGATACCGGAACTACTCAATAATATCTAAGTATTTCACGGGTTGCGATTCGATTAGTTTAATATGGTTGCTAAGCAATTTATGCTCGTCACTATGTGAATGGTGATATGGAGCTGATGGTGGACCTGGAGAACTCCTCAACAATTAACTTCCCTGCATCGAGAAAAGCAATAATTTGTTTGTAAAAGTCGATGAGCACTAAGCTATTTTTAACCGACTTCAAAAAAAGGAGGAGGTTCTCAATTCGTCGGAATCTTTTTTTTTTTTTTTTTATGTATGTTCCCCGATTTCTCGAAGACGCCTGGACCGATTTGGAAAATTTTTCTTTTGTTTGAAAGGGTATACTTCCCAAGTGGTTGCATGATCATCAGGTCAGGATCTGATGATGGGATCCCAGGGAAATCGAGGGCAACCTTCAAATTTTATAGGCACATAGTACCATTTTCATATATTTTCTAAAGCTGTTTAAGTATTTGCATCTGATAATCATCATCTCAGGTGGATGAGCTGATGATGAAAGGTACAACTCCTCAACGGCTTGGAGTTAAAAGAAAATTCTTTCAAAATTATTTATAGTAACACTCGTGCATTTGCTCTCGGAAAGCACCATTTGGTGAAGTGGAACTGATGATGAAGACCACAGATGGCCACCGGAACTACTCAATAATATCTCCGTACTATTTCACGGGTTGCGATTCGATACTTTAACATGGTTGCTAAGCAATTTATGCTCGTCACAATGTGAATAGTGATATGGAGCTGATGGTGGACCAGGAGAACTCTTCAACAATTAACTTCCCTGCATCGGTAAAAGCAATATTTTGTAAAAGGCGATGAGAAAGTTGACACTAGGCTATTGTAACTGAGATAAATTATAAGCAGATCCCCTCTAAAAAGCGTGAAATAAAAACTTTTTAACAAAAAAAAACCGACTTCCAAAAAAACACTACAAAGTGAAAAATAACTTTAATTTCGGAAGTCGGTGGCAAAAAACTAAAATACAGATCCAAAGACACCGACTTCCGAAATTAAAGTTATTTTTCACTTTGTAGTGTTTTTTTGGAAGTCGGTTTTTTTTTTGTTAAAAAGTTTTTTAACTTAGATAAATTATAAGCAGGCCCACTAAAAAGCGTGAAATAAAAACTTTTTAAGAAAAAAAAAACCGACTTCCAAAAAAACCCTACAAAGTGAAAAATAACTTTAATTTCGGAAGTCGGTGGCAAAAAACTAAAATACAGATCCAAAGACACCGACTTCCGAAATTAAAGTTATTTTTCACTTTGTAGTGTTTTTTTGGAAGTCGGTTTTTTTTTATGTAAGGTCCTTCTTCGAACATATGAAGCAATGGATTAGACATATATCCTTCAAAATGATTCATATTTTGATTAGTAGTGGTTCAATTAGGGTAGGTCAGTAACTGCGTTCTTATCTGCCACTTGTCCACGACTTACACGCTCAAGCGATACGCATCGCGATTGGCGATTGCAGGGAAACCCAATGACTGTAAGAATATGTGTGTGTTGTGTGCGTGTGTGTACAAATGGTTAAAAAAAAAGTAGCTACGCTTGCTGCCAACAAACTGCTTTGCAGTTTTTGTTAAAACATTTTTTTTTTTTTGTTAACACCTTCATCATCATCATCTGCCTAGCCTTTTCCCAACTATGTTGGGGTTGGGTCCGGATGCAGCTGAGTAGGTACCACTATTTTACTTGGAGCGACTGCCTATCTGACCTCCACAGCCCAGTTACTGGGTAATACGAATTAAACCCCTTGGTAAGACTGGTTGTCAGACTTTCGGTCCTCTCACGACCGGGACCAACCAACGGCTTAACGTGGTTTCCGAGGCACGGAGGATTCTTGGTATGTAAAGATGGTCACCCATCCACGAACCAATCGCAGCAAGCGTAACTTTACCTGATCGATCGACCCTTGCGACTGTTATTACTTAGCCACGAGCCCCTCCACAAGCCATATTGTACCAAAGTTTCAGCTAAATTGACCAAACGGCTTTTCCTAACATTTTGTGCGAGGTTCTTTTTCGAACATATTAAGCCACGTTTTCACTAGGGGACATTTGTCTCGCGACCTTGTCGCCCGACACGAAATCTACGTGTGCCGCGACATGTCGCCCGACGTCGCTTGCGATATTTACGAGTTGCAGGACTTGTCGCTAGTCGACGCTCTGCGAGCGTCGACACGCGCGATCTTCGTGTCCCTCGACAGTCGTCCGACAGCCTTTGAGTAGTGAGGACGCGTGTCGCTTTGTGTTTTGAAGCTTGTAAGCTGCACTGAACAACACTACCTCCTCGGGCGACATACTGTTCACTACTGGCTAGTGTGAACAAGTCCTATGTCGAGGGACAAAGTTGCAGAAACAAAGTACGTGAATGTCGGACGACTTGTCTCCGCGACATGTCCCCTAGTGAAAACGTGGCTTCAAGCAATGGATTAGCAATATCCTTCAAAATGATTGTGATTGATAGTGTGTTACGCAATTACCCCGCTGGGGAAAGAGCTGATCGTTAAGCCTTGAATTTGCTCAAACATCTGTCTTCCAAAGCTATTTTCCTCAATATCTAAGCATACTCGTATAGTTTTCTTAGCGCTCTCTTTTTAGTTTGGAGGGTTTGGTCATCATGGAAAAACTTTGTGTAAAATGTTTTTTAGGCTATAGGTACAGCATAATTGGAAAAACATTAACGACCTCTGAACAGGTCATTGTACTCATCATCTTTTAATATGGGACCAAACCTGAAATTGCGAAAAAAAATCAGCTGTTCCCTACATTTTGACAAGTTATACGAACATAAATGTAGGGAACAGCTGATTTTTTTTTCGCGTTTTTAGGTTTGGTCCCATAGTAAAAGTTGTTCATAATGATGAGTACAATGACCTCTTAAGAGGTTGTTAATGTTTTTCCAATAACCCTGTAGTCATAGAAAATAGGTAATTTAATTGAAGTAGATCATGCAGTTCTGTTGTTCCTTACCCTCATTTTATATTTTTTCATCTTTACCGGTACCAAACGGTGGAAATAGGAGCGGCCGCGGCCCATGATTTCTGGGGGGTAACCTTGGGCGCGCATAGGATCATTATAATAATAAGTTGTGTGATAAAAGCGTGCAAAGCGAGCTAAAAAATTTCAGCACCCCGCCTCGGATGGATTGGGTTTTGATACGTCTATTCAAACAGGAGTTGGGAGTGACTATGTCGAGTTTAATGCAAAAATCTTAAGCTTGTAAAAGCACTGTTTTATGAAACATTTGAGTTTTGGAATGAACGAATTTGCTTTGCTCGTATTATACCTAATTATGGTTTTATTTTTTACAACTAATGCCAGCGACTTCGTCTGTTTCAAATTTCTTGATCCCCCGACCCGTCATATTGCATCCTCTGGCCGTGCTATTCCTTCGTTTTTGCTTAGCGTTACTCCTAGCCTGGACTATCAAATGCAAAAATATTTTTTCAAATCCGACTATTAGTTGCATAGATTAGCGCGTTCAAACAAGCTCTTCAGATTTATTATTATGGTAGAGTCCAGAGGGTTTTTAAGCAAGCATAAATGAAGGGCAAAAAGTTGCTTACTGAAGTGAGGTGCGGCTTGATGAGGGTATACCGAAAATATATTTGAAAAGTTTCAGATAGGACCCACGGGGCTCCTATTTTCAAAATCTGAAAGTGGTCTCCTAACCACGGGGTCAGGAGACTTTCAGATTTTGAAAATGGACCGTAAATGAAGTGATCTTCAGAGCCTTTGATTTTGGTATGATCGTGAGCAGCCTAACCCATAATGATTCTTCTAAATAGGCAAATATGATGAAGAAATTGTGGGCTTTTCCTAAATATGACGACTTTGAAATATTAGGTTTTGACAATTTTTAAAAGGAAGTTTAGGGCGAATAAGCATAGATTTATAATAACGAATAAGTTATTCTGTGCAATGCCAATGCAGTGCAAATGTAACCTTATTCTGGCTCAAGGCCTTAAGTAGATTAATAAAACAAGTAAACCATGAGGCTCTCGAAGTCTTGACATCAGGGGATATAGGGTCACGCTTGATATTTATCAATACTAAGTAATTCCAATCAGTAATGTTCCGATTAAAAGATAGTAGGTACTTACCTACTTATCTTTTTCGTGATAACATCTAATAACTAGGCGGCATCAAATAAGAGCAAAACAATGTAGGTATAGGTCATAGATATCCGAGAGATATGCCTTCAGTGCATATTTGTTCAAGTTCAAGTGTCGCCACATTTTTCCCACTCCGGAAACTCACACAAAAACAAAAGAAATAGATAGGTACGGCACACATGATCAAATTGGGCGGCTTTTTTGGCACACACACAAGAAAATTTATTGCACACATGCTCAAAAGGGGCGGGCACTAGAAAGTATAGACACAGTCACTGAATGCACACATGCAACTCTAGCATCAACTAGGGAAGATGGGTCAATATAAATATTTGATCGATAAAAATATCGATAGATTTCAACTACAAAAAAGAGAAGGGTTTTTTGGGTTTTGGGTGTATTTTGTACTTATTGTTTATTTTTCTGCTTTCGATGTGGTAGGTACATTAAAAACCAATAAAACCGAATCACGTAAAAATATAATATATTTGTTTGCAAATGACATTTAAATAAATAAGTAGTTTCTTTAGTTTCTCTCTTACGTAAAATTAAAACTATTTAATTATCGATGAAACCTATATAAATCGATATATACAGTGTGTCAGGTTAAACGAGAGACATACTTTAAGGGAGTGTAGTACCCATGAAAATTAACAACTTTTACTAAGAGACCAACACTGAAATCGAAAAAATAAAACCAGCCGCTCTATACATTTATGTTCGCATAACTGGACAAAATGTAGGGAACAGCTGTTTTTTTTTCTTTTTCATGTTTTTGAGTCCGCCCCATATTAAAAGTTGTTAATTTTCATGAGCATCTACTACACTCCCTTAAAGTATGTCCCTCGTTTAACCTGACACACTGTATATAGGATACATATTACATCGAGTCCGCGTATCACTGGTCAGTTTCCCTCAGTCGTCAGTTAATTTAATTCGCCAGTTTCGTTGATTAGTCAGTTTCACCGATTTACATAGGATATATAGATAAGCCTGATAGGACGATATACAAATAGGCTCCATATAAAAATCTCCAATCCCTTTTAAAAAAATAAAAAAGTACGAAAATACGTGTTCCACCATAAAAGATCTTGGAATTCCTACTTATCTTTTGTTTTTATTATGAAGTAAACATGCATAATGCTTTTGCACGTAGCTGTACTAATAATAGTTAACTTACGGTTTCATATAGGTATGTATCTTAATTTGAGTGTAGGTACAGCCCACTTAAAAAGCATGTGTACGTCTTACCTAAAACAATTCTCTTTAAAGTATACAGAACAAATTACAGTTTGGTTTGACGGAAACCAATTATTTCCCTGCCTGTTGCATCTATACATTTATTTTTCATTTCTGGATCTTTCGGGAAATTGAAATTAAATGTATTAATTTTTGTAAAATAGGTTCTAATTTCGTATTTAGACAGACTAACAATATTTATCGATAGCCATATCTCAGCGCTATGCATCACTAGTGCATCATTTGACATGGGTCCGTTGCTAGGCAATTTTAAACCGACTTCAAAAAAAGGAGGAGGTTCTCAATTCGTCGGAATCTTTTTTTTTTTTTTTTTATGTGTGTTCCCCGATTTCTCGAAGACGCCTGGACCGATTTGGAAAATTTTTCTTTTGTTTGAAAGGGTATATTTCCCAAGTGGTTGCATGATCATCAGTCTGATGATGGGATCCCAGGGAAATCGAGGGCAACCTTCAAATTTTATAGGCACATAGTACCATTTTCATATATTTTCTAAAGCTGTTTAAGTATTTGCATCTGATAATCATCATCTCAGGTGGATGAGCTGATGATGGAAGGTACAACTCCTCAACGGCTTGGAGTTAAAAGAAAATTCTTTCAAAATTATTTATAGTAACACTCGTGCATTTGCTCTCGGAAAGCACCATTTGGTGAAGTGGAACTGATGATGAAGACCACAGATGGCCACCGGAACTACTCAATAATATCTCCGTACTATTTCACGGGTTGCGATTCGATACTTTAACATGGTTGCTAAGCAATTTATGCTCGTCACAATGTGAATGGTGATATGGAGCTGATGGTGGACCAGGAGAACTCTTCAACAATTAACTTCCCTGCATCGGTAAAAGCAATATTTTGTAAATGGCGATGAGAAAGTTGACACTAGGCTATTGTAACTGAGATAAATTATAAGCAGACCCACTAAAAAGCGTGAAATAAAAACTTTTTAACAAAAAAAAAAGCCGACTTCCAAAAAACACTAGAAAGTGAAAAATAACTTTAATTTCGGATCGGAAGTCGGTGGCAAAAAACTAAAATACAGATCCAAAGACACCGACTTCCGATCCGAAATTAAAGTTATTTTTCATTTTCTAGTGTTTTTTGGAAGTCGGTTTTTTTTTTCTTATGTTATTTCAAAAATATTTCACAATTAAATTTTTGTAAAATCCTTAAATAATATAATTAGTGCAGTGATTTTTTAATTACCGGTGTAGGACACGCCACTTGTCTTAAGGTTTGTTGTGATTGTTCTATTTTTGCAAATAAGGACGGAACAATTCGGCATTTTGTAAAAATACGAAATGACACTACACGTTTCGATACAAACATATGACTACGGCGCTTACCGCCGTCGCGCGTACCAACATACGGCCAGATTACAACTTATGGCCAGTTATGGCCTTTTATAGAGGCGACGTGCGCCACGCCTCCATGCCATATCCCTCGTATATGGAATTGATACATATCGACACTCTAAATCCAAATATTTAATCAGAATTTATTTAGCACGTCCAGTTAAGCAATTTTTGTTTTCATTGAGTTTTGTTTTCCTTTAGTTGACAGCATCGATCACTAATAAGGAATTGAATGTGTTTAGTGATCGATAGTTGACAGACAAAAAATTTTTTTGTCGCCACTTAAGTATATCAAATTAGGCTAACTTAATTTTAAAAAAATTAAACATTTTACTACGGCATTAAGCGCTATAGCTGTTTGATTTAATGGCTGAATATCTTTCAGGCCACTGGTTTAACGGCGTCGTCTAGTTAAACTTAAAAGCTTAGGCAGTAAACTGAAAGGCTAATTAAGCTATTTGGCGGCGACATGATAAAAATAAAAATTATAATCAAAATTAAAAACAAAACAGGTACCTATATGCCATAAAAAATGATGCTACAGTTACACAATAAATATAATTCAGGGAAATAAGTTGAGGTTTGTCTGATTAATCAGTAATATAGAATCATTTCACATTCATGCGACCTAACGTCTTAACAGAATCGTAATTTGTAGAAGTCATGATTTAAATTTCGCGCCTCGCGGTAGCCTTAGCGAAAGTGATGTTGATATTATAACAGTGACAAGTATTATGTAATGCTAAGACACACGCGGCGTCATAATAAGTCGTAGTGGTTAGTTATTGGATTTAATGATACCGCGGATATAATCAGTACTATAAAATGTATGCATGTGTCAGAAAGGTGAATGAAAACTATATGATTATGTGTAAAATCAGCTTAATTAGTAAGCTCAGAGTGTGGTTGGTTGGTGTTGTTTACTGTATATGGAGGTTACTAGTTATTTACTGTATGAAGTACCTATGAATATAGTGTGTAAGGAAAGGGTTTTATGAAGAAAAGCACAGAAAGACAAGACTAGGCATTTATTTCAATCAAGCTTGTCAGTTGAATACGTTAATCAGAAAACTAGTTGTCCGTTCCCAAACTAGGTCATCATGAAGAAGGAAGGACAAGGAAACTTCATGGTAGCTTGTTTTATAAAGTATTGTATCAACACATTGTACATTTGCTACAATTATAATATTGTTACCTATCACATTAATCTCTTTGACCATTTCTCAAAGCTAAAGCAACATTTAGGTACAGAGCAACACAGTTAACAGCAATAATATCAATTCACTTACATGAACGGACGGTAGTCCATCTTTTCCCCCAGTTGGAATTCAAGAGAGCGAGATTTGGCGGGCCCACACCTTATAAAGTTTTCCAATATTACTCAAGTACATCTAACGTTCCCGCCATTTTTAACAATGATCCTATTTGACCAAATAACTTTTAATATTGACCGTCTTATGTAAATCTATTTTGACAGAACTGTTTTAAAACGTTATAAGATATTGAATGTATTTTTATAACAATTTATCCGACTACAATTAGATAAAGTCTCTTAAAGATAGCGTACACTGAGTTTACTATATTTATTATTTATAACCACTAATACATCAAGAATTGCACATAAAATTAAGAAAATATTTAAATACAATGTTTAATTCTGTTACCCTTACATTTTGGGTGAAAAGGAAAATAAGTTATTCTATTTATTTAGACCGACTCACAGAGCTCCGGTTACGTTCGGAATTCGTTAATTATTTTATCTAGTAACACTCTCGACATTCTAGCAAAAATATAGTACATACTAATTCCATGTAATTTAGGAAAGTACATACTAATTCCATAATCTAGGAAGATTGTATTCTGTATAACTCTACATATTCCGACACGGCCATTCTGATCTGTGCTTCGTCCCGAAGAACATAGGCAATAGTAGTTAAGAGTAACATAACATAAGACATCATTGTTCAGTTACAGATTACAAACATTGGTTTAAGACAGACTAAAAGTTTTATTCATATTTCAATATAACCATTGATATGAAATCTGTGTCCATACATTCTATATATAGATATGTATTACAGTGACCTAACCACATTGATGTTCTCTTAGTTATAACATCACTGTTTTCACTGACATCCTCTTTGATATCGCATCCCTATCCACGCTGATATCCTCTTTGATATCACATCCTTATCCACACTGATATCCTCTTTGATATCATATCCCTATCCACACTGATATCCTCTTTGATATCACATCCTTATCCACATTGATATCCTCTTTGATATCACATCCCTATCCACCGATATCCTCTTTGATATCACATCCTTATCCACATTGATATCCTCTGATATCACATCCATAAACAATAAAATAAAACCAACAAATTCTTATCCACATTGATATCCTCTGATATCACATCCATAAACAATAAAATAAAACCAACAAATTGATAATTGACATTAACGATAATGATAAGAAAACGTACACACAGCGTCAGTATGTTGTGCTAACCCCTCAAGTTTTAAAATGTTGACACTGCTACAACATTGAATTCATTGCGAATATCTAAAGAATACTTCGAAAGGAGTTCATTGTTTTGACTTGGATTCGAACCATCGCATCACCGAACGTCGTCAGACTCATACCAGCAGTGTTACGAACTAGACAGCAAGCCCAAATGAATTGCAAAAAAAAAATGTTATCTACTATGGTCAGAGTCACTTTACTCCTTTATAAAATTAATCCACACCCCCAAGCTACAACCATTACAGATGTGTACGTTCAATTAAAACGACGAAGAGTAAACTACTACGATTTACCTACCCATTATATATATATGAATATTAAATGATTATTAAGGTATTTTATTTTGCTTGATTTTTAAATTCTTTATGAATAATACACAAAGTAGAAAAATATATAGGTAAAGCATGACAAAAAGCACATTTCATGTCTAGGATTTGAACCTTCAATCTTTGTTTATTGGTTAATACTTAGTTATTGTCAAAAATATCGATATTTTTATTGGTTGAAAATATTCGTTAATATTTTTATTCAAGTAAGTATCTGCATATCTATTTTGCCTTTTTTTTATACCTATAAATGTAAATATTATTATAGTTTTGTATGTTAGCTTATATTATGTAAATATTTACAGAAGTAGTAGAATTAGTTAGTTAAAATATCATCAATATAATCGTATCTGCAACATGTTGAATACCTATTCTATTAAGTAATGAATGTTGAAATTGTTAACAACTTAAATTAACCATTAACCGACCGAAATGTTTGTTAAAAATATCACTTCCTTTGTTTAGAATAAAATACCTCCAACAGTAAATTTATGTGTTTTATCGTAAGAGAGATAGAGCATACAATTGAATGCACGTAACGGAATGAATATTTTTAATTATTAGACGTTGCAGATTTTGCGCCGAAGAAGTTGATAATATTTTTATTCGATAATGTCAATTTTGTTTACCTATTGAATATTACCTAGTTTAATGGTTGATGGTCATATTCATCATCTCTAATTTAAACGCACGTGTCTTTTGGGGGGGGTAGCCACTTTAATGGAGCTGTGTGTACCATAATAAAAATAATGTTCTAATCAGTAACGGTTCAATCGAACACTAACCAGTAATCCAGTATTCATCGTTCATAAATTAACAAAACAGCACATTGCTCGGTCAATCTGACAATACTCATAATTTCAGATTTTGTCATGGTCACTCTGAACAGTTGACACCAAATTTTACTCTCCAAGTAAACAGTTCAGCCAACACAAAATTATCAAGCCCCGCTGCAGCGGTTCAGGCAAAACTAGAAGTCATCTAGAAGTTTTAACCACTTTGTCAAGTCGACAAAATAACCTTTGAACTTGTCACATTCATATAGTGTAAATCTAAGTTAATAAACATTTGTTTTGATTATGTAAAACTATAAATAAATCGTTGTTTGTGAAGCAACCTTACGAGTCACAATTTTGTCTAAAATATCAATTAAGAAATTGAATAGCATAAACTTTCTATTCACAAAATGATAATTTACGTTTGATAAAATATTCTTGAAATGGAACGTTACCATTATGTCAATGTCATTATCATCTGACAGCTGACGTACAGTGATTTATTGTTTCACAAAATCAATACGTTATAGTGATCAATATTCAATGAGATAGGTATTCTTATATAAATTTGAGTAATAGCACACGGCTATACTGACCATTACTTCGTTCTCGAAGTATGTACTTAGCAAGACCAAAAAGAGCAATATGTGATAGTGACCAATTCAAAAGTTTCAAACTTGTATGTTAAGTTTCTGGTTTATGTGATCAGATTACTTACACAATGTCAATAACAATTGCTATGTAACTGAGCAACTCGACCTCTTTTGGTGACAAAAATAGCATCAAGTTAATAGTCAACCAGTAGAGTAACTTTTTACACAACTGCCCAAAAAGGAGTGTTATGTTATATCAAATAAATAATCATTTCAGAGCAGTACTTAATAGTCAGTTTTCAAAATAGGTAACTGTAAAGCAATAATTCATCAATTTACCCAGTTTATCAAACAACCAGCATTGATTTTAGGAATAATTTAAATTATACATCACTTGGGCAATCTGGCAATAGCATTGCAAATTATATTGATACATTTTCTGTTAAAATAATTCCAGGCTTTGACATGATCACACTGAACAGTTGACACCTACTTTACTCTTGCAAGTAAAATGTTATAAACCCAAAATGAAATTATCAAGACCCAGGATAGCCAGTTCAGACAATACTAAAAGTTTATTTTAACACTATTATTAGCACGGAATAACTAATAGTATGCTATTAGTAAGCACTTTAAAAAGCGGATTATATTCTATAACTGGTATTGTCAAACTTTTTATTTTGAATTAGAATTAGTATTGTTATCAATTAAGTGAAATGTTATGTTTTCATTGAGAATAAAGTTTCTTTAAACCTTAAAAGTGAAAAACAATAAAATAAAGAGAATTACTAATAACCCTTCACCTTGTCATATTTGTTTATGAATAATTTAAATTAAATGATATTCACTATTTCTTTTTACATCTCAGATCAAAGAGAAATATGTTTCATTTACTCGACATAGTACCAACTTTAAAATCTTGCTTTTACTAAGTACTACATTATGAAATACTTGCAACTAGCTGCGCCCCGCAGTTTCACCAGCATAAGTGTTGACCCCGTGGGAATATCGGGATAAAAGTATTATATGTGTCAATCCTGGTTATAATTACCTACTGTCCGTGTGCTAAATTTTATCCAAATCCATTCAGCCGTTAAGTAACATTCACACGCCTTTAAACTGTCTAGTGTAAAGTGTGATCAGGTCATGTTAATAAGTTTTGCAATTTTACCCAAAATGTATCTTCGAAAATAATTTATGAACACCAGAATCTAACATCAGTGTATTTCAGTAACACCGGGCTTAATTTCTGAAAACTGGTAACTTATTCTCAACCTTATCTTTTTAATACTTGAATCTTTGTTACTTATGCAAAGTTTCATTTTATGTGAAAACTTCTGTCTGAGCAATAATTAATAATAGTCTAGTTACTAACATAGTAACAATTCTCTATTGGTTTTATAACCTAAGCTTCAATTAAATGTTCACAAGCTAATTTTAGGTGATTGATGACCTTTCAACTTATATTATTTAATAATAGGTAGGTACATTTTTTTATTTTTTATTTTTATGGGAATCTTTTTATATAATTTACCCATCATCATTTTGAACCTTCTCTATTTGAAGTTGAATAGTTAAAGCTTAACTCTTAATTACAAAAATATTGTTCTTAAATTCAAGTTCTTATGTGACCAAACTACATACTATGATGCACCATCAGCTGGATTTATGATCTCAGGTTTCAAAGTAATATCAAAGCAGAGCCTCTCTTAAGGCCTTACCGACTTTAGCTACTTCTTATTGCTGGAAAGGTTCCCAATACTCGTACAGCAGCTCGAGTCTCTGCATTCTCGACCCTAAGATGATCCACTGACCCTCGATGCTCGTACAGCAGCTCGCAGCTCCGCAGTCCCGATGCCCATAGTTACTTGCAGCTCCGCAGTCCTGAAGTCAGAGGCGGCAGCGCGACGTCATCGTCTTAGTAGCCCTTAGCACACCGATTAACAACAGCTTCCAGCAGACCATCGATAGCTCCAACATTGATCATGAAAATAGAAAAATAAAATTCATTAGAAATCTATTATGTAAGCTGGAGCACTATCCCACTTCTGATGTCAGAAAGGTGAATGAAAACTATATGATTATGTGTAAAATCAGCTTAATTAGTAAGCTCAGAGTGTGGTTGGTTGGTGTTGTTTACTGTATATGGAGGTTACTAGTTATTTACTGTATGAAGTACCTATGAATATAGTGTGTAAGGAAAGGGTTTTATGAAGAAAAGCACAGAAAGACAAGACTAGGCATTTATTTCAATCAAGCTTGTCAGTTGAATACGTTAATCAGAAAACTAGTTGTCCGTTCCCAAACTAGGTCATCATGAAGAAGGAAGGACAAGGAAACTTCATGGTAGCTTGTTTTATAAAGTATTGTATCAACACATTGTACATTTGCTACAATTATAATATTGTTACCTATCACATTAATCTCTTTGACCATTTCTCAAAGCTAAAGCAACATTTAGGTACAGAGCAACACAGTTAACAGCAATAATATCAATTCACTTACATGAACGGACGGTAGTCCATCTTTTCCCCCAGTTGGAATTCAAGAGAGCGAGATTTGGCGGGCCCACACCTTATAAAGTTTTCCAATATTACTCAAGTACATCTAACGTTCCCGCCATTTTTAACAATGATCCTATTTGACCAAATGAGTAGTCCACTTGCAAACTCCGCTAAGTTAAAAAAAATAAGAAAATCAGATAGTGCGGCCATTTTATTTGTTGTTTAAAATGCTTTCATAAGCAACTATCAATCTCGACCAAAACTCCGTATGTTACGCATAAATTTAGGTTAAATATTCAGTACTCCTGCAAAACTTGCTATATTGATTGACAGTTAACTTTCAAAAAACTCTAAGTTACAATTAACTTTCAAAACTCGCCATATTATTATTACGCAGTGACTCGTGCAAACGCCGTCATCTTGACTATCATTGTCACTAAGTGTCTAGTATAAAAGGAATTACAATAATATTTCCAGTTGTAGGGCATTCATTTTTGCCTCCTGCCCCCTTATTCACAAACACTAGATACGCTTCCGTATCGTATCGAACATTAATCATTGTAATCTTAGGAGTCTTCTCAACGCTGTTCACAAGTCCAAAACCCGATAATTTTGTCAGTTTAAATCAAATAGACGCCCGCTATTCTTCCAACAGCTATTTGCTGTTGAGGGGAAGTCAAATCAGGTTATCGAAATGTCAGGTTTTCGATACGATAGCCTGTCGTATGGTTGTGAATCAGGGCTCTGACCGTATTTTTGGAAATGTTGAAAGGGCTACACGGCCTCTAGAAGTCATTGCAGAATCAGAGACCTATTTTGATATTTTCCAAAAATACGGTACGGTGCTGAGACTTGGCAAAGATTTAAATTTTTATGATTGGAAATCAAACACCAAAGACGTACTGAAATTGCCTGGATCTTGGCATTTCTAATTTAATGCCTCCAAAAAAAAGGTTTTTTTTTTTAGAAAAGACAGGAATGGCAAAATCGGGGAACCGCATTATGTATCGGAGATGGTGAATTACGGCAATGTTTGTAAAAGAGGTAGATCGTTTGAACAGATAGAACCTCCTTGGATCAATTTAGGCGTTCTTGTAAATCCAGCAAAATTAAATGATGATAAAAATCTACTAATTCAACATTTTGGATAGGATTGGGCTAAGGTCGATAGTCTAAAATATTATATATTTCTCTTAAGAAAACCAAACTAAAGCTGCTTTAGACGAAGATACCGATACTGAGGAAACTTTAATGGATGAAGAAACAGAAATAAGAGTATAATATTATTGTATGATGATTATTTAGGTTTAGGATTTAATTTTGGTACTGTTTCAAAACTCTTCATGTTAATTTCATACTATTGCAAAACTGTTTATGTTAAAAATACTTTTGCAAAAGTGGTTATGTTTAATTTTTAAATACTAATAAAAAGATAACTACGGTATTGGGATTTTATTTACTATAAGAAATTAATTCTCTGTGACAATATTTTTCAGAAATATGTTGTAATATGAATTTTAATAACTCCGTTTTAACTTTAGAGGTTTTATTCGATTTCCCAAAATTATTATTCTTTTAACATAGCGGACTTTGCAAGTGGCCTACTCAAATAACTTTTAATATTGACCGTCTTATGTAAATCTATTTTGACAGAACTGTTTTAAAACGTTATAAGATATTGAATGTATTTTTATAACAATTTATCCGACTACAATTAGATAAAGTCTCTTAAAGATAGCGTACACTGAGTTTACTATATTTATTATTTATAACCACTAATACATCAAGAATTGCACATAAAATTAAGAAAATATTTAAATACAATGTTTAATTCTGTTACCCTTACATTTTGGGTGAAAAGGAAAATAAGTTATTCTATTTATTTAGACCGACTCACAGAGCTCCGGTTACGTTCGGAATTCGTTAATTATTTTATCTAGTAACACTCTCGACATTCTAGCAAAAATATAGTACATACTAATTCCATGTAATTTAGGAAAGTACATACTAATTCCATAATCTAGGAAGATTGTATTCTGTATAACTCTACATATTCCGACACATGCAAGATACAGGGTTGGAAGGAAAAAGTGGAGGCCTTTGCTTAGCGGGACACAATAATAAGATAGCAAAAAAAAAAACAAAGTGCAAAGGCCTAGGACTTCGATTGAAAAAAAGGCATACTTAAATGTCACTGTCATAAATCATAATGTCATTGGCATGTCATCTTAAGTCATAATAGTCTTATTGTTGTCTGTCAATTTGTCCATAATATCTTGAGCTGCTTTGTTATGATTGTGAAATTAAATATAAATTAAAAATGGGTCGAAGCCCTTCTCCTTGCAGTAGTAATTATTACAAACGAAGGCGTTCACGTTCCCACGATAGAGGTAGACACAAAGTTCGAAAAACAAGCCCTGTTCCTTCAACGTCTAACAATAACAAAGAAGACTTTAGTTTTACGAACTACAAGCGAGATTTAAATAAAATAATACTGTCTAGTAGTGAAAGTAACACTGTTGTGAATAATCTTGACGACTTTTGGGT
The DNA here is from genome assembly GCA_945859645.1 of Amphipoea oculea. Taxonomy (NCBI): domain Eukaryota; kingdom Metazoa; phylum Arthropoda; class Insecta; order Lepidoptera; family Noctuidae; genus Amphipoea; species Amphipoea oculea. The sequence goes on from OX243876.1 coordinate 15,013,266, forward strand.
GTTTCTGAAGAAATACGAAGCGACTTTAAAAAAAGCCAACAAGCCTATTATTGACTATGGACCCGAAGAAAACAGTGAAGAATCTTCTCAGATCTTTTCCAAATTTCACTGCATTAACTTTACAAGTACCATAAAATATGTGGACACTGTATGTTATGACAAAGACAGAAAGAAATTGGATAAAAAATTGTTTCAAGCATTCATGAATATTGTATCTGTTTACATTGATTTTAAGAATAAGGAGAAGTTTGATAAGCTTAAAAAATTGAGGCAAGCTCAGAAGGATTTGCCTGTAGCAAAGTATAGGTAGCTGTTATGTTTTTTTCATGTCATGACTAGAATTATCTCATTGTGTCCCACAAAAAAAAAAAACTAAGTTTAAAAACATGTATAGTATAATCAGCCTATTACATTCCTATTGTTGGGATACAGGCCTCCTCTCTATGAGAAGGATTGGGCCGTAATACACCAAGTGGGCCAGTACAGGTTGATGGATGTCACATCTGAAATTTTGGTTCTAGGCGGGACATACCGGTTTCCTCACAATGTTTTCCTTCACTGTTTTGAGGGCAGTGGTGATGAAATAATTTATGAAAAGTAGAGCTCCTGCTGGGGTTCAAACCCAAACCTATATAACTCGTAAGCCGGGGTTGCCTTACATTATTGTTGGGTTGCACTGGGCCACTGCTGCTCTAGACGTGGGCCACCACTGTCCTCACGGTGTTCTGTTCTCACAATAAAAACTTTTAAATTTTTTTTATCAATGAATAGTTCATTTGATTCAAAGGGACAATTGTATTTAATGTAATTTTCATGGGTGGGTGAGTCTAGCCGATGACAATCCGTCCACAGGAGGATGTGATCTTTGGCAAGAACTGTTTAAACCTCCTGTTTTCTTTATTGAACCATCAGAGAGCCTCCCATCTGGGCACAAGTTTCCTTGGCCTATTTGGAAAACCTTAAATAGTCTTTGTATCTAAGTAGGCCACAGCAAGGACATCTTCCACATGTGGGGGTTCATGGACGGCTTGGTTCTCCAGTGTGTATTCTGCGTGTCCCCACAGACAACGGCTTACCTTCCATCATGCATCTCATGCCCTGTCACCTGCGCATGTGAAGAACCAATGGCTGGTATTTGTGCTGCTGAATTTTGGGCCAAACAAATTCTAAAAACTATATACATATATTTTTTCTTTTTTTTTGCCATTGACACACTAAGAAGAAAGGGACAAGAGTCAACATAATTTTTATTACAATAGAAAAACAGCCGTAGTAATATACATTTATTCCCATCACTAATAATAAAAAACATTACTGCAAAGAATAACCTTATTTGTTTTAGGAATGAGATTGTGTCAGCTGTTCAAAATGAGAGGGTAGTGGTTGTTGCAGGTGACACGGGATGTGGCAAGTCCACACAAGTGCCACAGTACTTGCATGAAGCTGGGTTTCAAAGTATTGGTAAGTTGTTGTATTACGCTGAATGTTGATGTGACACATATTTTCCCCGAACTTGTTCTTTTTTGTGTTTGTGTTCTTTCTCTGTGTCATGTTTACCGCATATAATCCCAGTGCCCACCTCGATTATATGACTATGGAACAGGAATTACTGGTGGGTGTTGGATAGACCAAATAAATACGTGTATTGCTTGAAAGCTACCATATGTAATGCCTCGACTTACATGTTGAGTTGGATCAGCCGCAAAAGACAATAATAGCGATGAGATGCAACACACTAAAAATACTGTTTTATTAATTTCATGGAGAATTTATAATTATTGCAAGAGAGAGAAGAGCAGTGGTGACTCAGTAGTAACAGCCTTGGCTTACGAGTTGTAGATCTGAGGTTTGAACCCAGACAGGCGCTTTACTTTGTGTAAATTATTTCATCACCATTGCTCTCACAACAACATCATGAGGAAATCGGCATGTTGTAGAACCAAAAATTCGAAGACATGTAAGATCTACCAACCCGTACTGGGTCAGCATGGTGGATTATGGCCTACTCCTACTCACCGAGAGGACGCGTGTGGCCCAGCAGTGGGACCATCAAAGGCTGATTATAATTGAGGAGCGTCGGAACAAAAACCGATATGTCTTAATTAAGACATTATTTATTTTTTATTTTTTTCTGTTACAAAATGTTTAATTATACACCCTTCAGGAAAGAAATCAATTAAAAATCAGTTACATCCATCTTAAAAAAAATATCAAAATACTGTGGTCAAATCAAAACCCGACAAATAATTTTTTAAATTCAACAGGTTCTTGTTATTGGATTAAAAACCGATAATTCTTATTCAGTCTTATTAATAAACAGAGACTAGAGCAAGAATAACTTTACTCCTAAGCTCAAGTTAAGAGTAATCAAATTCAGTATTAATAAACATGGAGCAAGGAAGGAGTAAGCTAATCTGAATCTACTCTCGTCGTAAAAGTTAATCCTTCGCGCTACCTAGTTTAAGGAGTGAGTAAGCATAGAACAAATGTGTATTTGACATTTGACGGCATTCATAACCTACAAACCTCAGTTGAGTTTACTTCATTTTTGCTGCTTTGCGCGCGTTAATGTTTTGTTGTTGAATGTGTTGTTTGGTTAGCGAAAAGATGGATATTGATTATTTTATTGAGGATTTGAGGGTGCTAGATGATATTACTGAGGTTGAAAACCTCATGCCATTGATGAGGAGCGTAAAACATTATAAAATACGTAGAAATCCCCTGAAAGAACTTCAAGAAGGTGAATTTAAAAAAAGTACAGGTTTTCTAAACATACTGCTGTAATGATAATTGATATGGTGAAAAATAATCTAGCTGGTGATGCAAGAGGTGGCTTTCTACCACCTCACCTTAAAGTATTGGCTGCAATTAGAACATGGGCCCGTGGAGAGGTAAAACTGATTCTTTATGTTTTATTTTGTAAGTATATTATTTTGTAATCATTGTAATCCAATCTCTAGTCATTTGCTAGCCATATAATAAATTCTTATATTCTTTTTATAAATCAGTTGATTTTCTTTATTAGTGTTTACATCACCTATCACCATTCCATCGGAATCATAAATATTAAAATCTCGCAGTAATTCTGCGGGATTTAATAAATCTTTAATTTCTATTAAAGAGTTATCTGGAGTTGCTGGCCTTGCACCTCCACCAGTTTTGTTTACTTCTTTTGTAAACGTGCTGCATACTTTTCTTGCATTTATTTTCATTGTTTTCCACTGGATTTTCAGCTGGCTAAGCTCTCTTGGTCGACTATTTAACTCATTAAACTTTTTGTGGAATTCTTCCCAAGCTTTGGTTTTATTTTTATTTGTATTTGTGTCTAGGCTTTTATTTTCTATTATATGCGCGTAATCTTTCAAGACTGTCCTGAATAATTGCTGGAATAACAAGAAAATATTAAAAATATCAGAGAACCGCAAATAAATAAAATAACACGCAACATGCGTGGTCTTTTCAAAATCAACATGAGGATTACCTTTTCTTCTTCATCCCAGTTTATGGAACGATTGCGCTTTTGGCTCATTTTTTTACTGTATCAAGTTTAGGTTTTCGGATTAATTTAATTATCTTCGGACAAACAAAATTAACTTTTTAAAAGACCTTTTGTTATTCAAACGGCACAGACGAAAAGTCAATGATTATGTCAATTTGACAGACAACTTCACGAGACGTCTAAGTATCATTCTTTGTTCATTCAATAGCTCACTCTTTTTACTTTTAAATTGACTGGGTTGCCATAGCATTCACACTAATATCGGTGTAAGGAATGTATTGTTACTACAAGGTTACTCCATGTTTATTAATATCAGTCTTAGTGCTTTGTTAATACTCCGTTACACTGGGATTAACTAGTCCAAGTGTAACGTAAGATGATCTTTGGAATAGATGATTTTTATTAATAAGACTGATTAAGTTTTACACAATTCAACAATGGTCGGTTCAAATTCCGATTAGGTACACGTTTACAAAAAAGCTTAATCGATTTTTCTATTCTTTTATTAAATCGATTCCCAAAAAAAAAAGATCTGAACGCTCTTCGTAAATTCTTCGCCTTACCCTCACGTGATTGGCTGGGTGTCGTTTATGTCAACTCGCCATCAAGTTTCTTCCCGTTTTGTGTTCTCCTTATTCTTTGGTTCTCCTTTCCGTTACTACTGCTTTTACTGTGTGCCTTAGATTTTTCGATAAATAATTGTTGGAAATGATTGGTTCTCCGTCTATTTTAGAGGATTGTGTTATAGGACAAGACATTAATCAAGAAAGTACAGTATATGACATTAAACCAATTTACTTACTGTACAAAATAAATCAATATAATTCGCACATGAAACCAAATACTGTCATAACTCAAAATTGTAAGTTGCGAGTTAACGTCATTTGAGAGTTTAGAAAATAAGCATGTAAATACATACTTAATTTAAGAAATAAGATACAAAACTATAATTTGGTTTTACCAAAATCCGATAAATCCGTTTTGATCATATCAGATACCGACATATCCATTTTGGTTTCGTCAAAAACCGATATATCCAAATGATCGCGTCAAAAACCGATATATCCAAACTTGTCCGCTAAGTATCTCGCTAAATTAAGTATCTACCCTCCGTCAAGTTTCACACATCAATCGATGTCACTTTAACTGCAAATTGACATGCTATAATTTTCCACTTTTGTAACATTAAAAAACTTACAAGCTTTTTTTTAATTTGTGAAAAATATGGTAAATTGGATATATCGGTTTTTGTTCCGACGCTCCTCAATTATATATTATAATTTTTGTTGACAGCATGTACCCAGCCAAGGAGGATAGCCTGTGTGTCGCTATCAAAGCGAGTGGCGTATGAAATGCTTACGCAGTTTGAAAGTAAAGTTGGTTATCAGATCAGATTTGAGAAAAGCAAGACTGCTGATACTAAGATATGTTTCATTACTGAAGGATTACTGCTTAGACAGGTCAGGTACAGTATATTTTAGCTAACTAACAAAAAAGTTTGAGCAGAAAACTTTCTGATGGCATTGCGAAATATGCTTTATCATTAGTGGCACTAGGTACAAAATTGCAAATTAACAAAATTGCAATAACATAATTATATTTTTTAATCGTTGTTTATTTTGACCCTAACTCACACCTATTATGATACTTTACTACGACTCAAAATACAACAGCAAGCGAATATAAACGCCATCATTAATTTAATCTTCTTATGTATTAAAAAATTTCAGATGTCTTCAGAAAACCTACCAAACTATGACGTCATCATTCTAGATGAGGTCCACGAAAGACATTTGATGGGAGATTTCTTACTGGGTATATTGAAGTGCCTTATACATACTCGTAAAGATATCAAATTGGTGCTCATGTCTGCAACTATTAATATTAAGCTGTTTGAAGATTATTTTGCTGCCGAATCTGCTGTTGTTATTGAGGTGAGATACAACGAAATCGTGATTTCATGTTTATCGATGACGCATTGAACAGTGTCGAGTGCCCCACTCTTCACTGTTTTGGTATGAGGTGTTAGACATTTTTTCGGGTCGGCATGGTTCGGCACAGGTGGACGGCAAAATCGAATATTATTTAGATCTATATTATGTTCGGGAAAAAGCCGAGAAAAGGCACAAGCCAAATGGAAGCTGATTATGTGTAGAAATTGCTTCGTTTCGACTTTATCACTCAACAAATACTGCTGAATCGAATGTGTCGACCAGAATATTTGGAATTAGGGGTACACAAGGGCGTCTCCCAAGTCCTTCGAGGACTCTTTTCCCGCGCCAACTCGAACCAGCCCTCGCGGTACGCGTCCATGTCATTACGCCACCGCTTTCTGGGCCGACCTCAGCGGCGCAGTCCATCTTCAGGCACCCATTGTGTAGAGACTTTTGCCCAGCGGTTATCCTGTATATGGCTAATGTGGCCCACCCAATCCTGTTTGAGCCTGGCAGCCTTCTTCCCTATGTGTATTATAACGGTTTTATAACGCAGCGTGGTGTTCCGAATTTTGTCCTGTCTTTATACTCCTACAATGCTGCGTTCCATCGCCCTTTGGAAAACTCCAAGGTGGAAATTATGCAACTTTGTGAGCGACAAACAGCCTAATTGCGGAACGCCAAATCGTCAAATGATTCTGATCAGTTGGCTTCATTTCTATTCACAATTGGCTTCATTTTACGATTTTCGAATTGCGAAACTCTAGTTTATTATGAAACCAATTATGAACGTTAAGGCCCTGCGCAGAAACTAGAGTTTCGCAATTCGAAAATCGTAAAATGAAGCCAATTGTGATAGAAATGAAGCCAACTGATCAGAATCATTTGACGATTTGGCGTTCCGCAATTAGGCTGCGGGTCTGAGCACCGTTGGTTAGGACGGGCAGAATACACATGTCGATAAGTTTGCACTTCAGGGAGATCGACAGATCTAAACAGGCAGACAGGTCGAATACATGCGTCATGTTCGTGAACGGGCGCCGTCAGTAGGGACTGGTCATCACTTTGCTGCCACGGCTTATTTTAATTTAATATTTGAATTGTTTTTTTCTCATCTTCTCATTATGGACGCTTTTAACGTTCTGCATCGTTCTCACATGTATAATTTTTAACATGAATGATGTGACCAAGACTTTGTAACCATATTATTTTGATCTAAAAGAGTGTCCATGGAGTTTCTTGCCCGTTCTTCTCCATAGGTACCTACTCTTTGGAATGGGCAACTAGCTTCATCTTTCTGACTGATCGACCCCTTGACAATAGGCTAGTTTCCTAAAAAATTCTAATTAGTCCGTCAGTTAGATTATCGAAAAATAATGGACCCATATTTTTTCTTTTGTCAATCAAACAAAAAATGACAAAGATAAAGCGCGTCAAAATTGGTCGTGACGTCACGCCGTGCGACAATATTTAGCACGGCGTGACGTCACGACCCCCCACTCCCAAATTTTGACGCGCTTTATCTTTGTCATTTTTTGTTTGATTGACAAAAGAAAAAATATGGGTCCATTATTTTTCGATAATCTAACTGACGGACTAATTAGAATTATTATTTTTTTTACCCAGGAAACTACCCTATTCAAAATGCCTGTAATTGGTTTAATTGAAATAAATGCTTTGAGTTTGAGTTTGAGATCACTCTTCATTAGCGTCTTCATGGACGTAAAATAAGTATTTTTTTGTCAGGTCATAAGTGTAATATGTAAGTGTTTTTCAAAAGAATTGTCAATGTGTCGCGGTCGTAATTTTCTACACCCACAATACGAGAGTGGGGTACTTACTTTTTTCTTTGCTAAGACAAGATATGAATAAAGCATTAGATATTCCATATTTTTTCAGGTGCCAGGTCGTCTATTTCCAATACAATTAAATTACAAGCCAATATTACTTGAAGACAAGCCAACAAGAGATGACCGGCTTGATGCACAACCTTATGTTCAGGTCATGCAGCTTATTGACAATAAATATCCACGTAAGTATCTTTCTTTTATAATTAATTACAGCAAGAAGAAGCCTCCTCGTGTAGCGCAGTTTGTTCCACCAGTTACTGAACCGAGCGCTCGGCGCATCCTGGACAGTCATACCCAACACCTTATTTGACTGGCCAATTCTTCTTTTGTGGTAGTAGGGCTAATACCCGCCTGGTTTCTGACTACCCTCCCACCGGAGTCCGGCGTCAAGCAGCTTGCTGTGTTTCTTTGATGCGTGGGAGTTCCACTGCCTTAAGCATCTTCTGGGCACACTCGTTACATCATAGACCTCATCCATCGCTTTCCATTAGGGGTGATCGAGGTCAAGAGCGGGCCCATTCAGCAATAAAAAATAAAAAAAGCATTTTTGATCTTCATCATTCTCCTGACCGTATCCCAATATATTTGAGGTCGGCACAACATGTCATTTTCTTCCATACTTCTCTATTAGTCGTCATTTCGGTAGTCACCCCCTTTCTAGCCATAAGTATCATCATTCACACAGTCCATAATTTCTTTGGCCATTCATATTTTTTTTTTATTGCTATTATTTTTAAACACGTAAATGTTTTGGTCAATATTTCGTCGTCGGTCGTGCAGAGCAAAATCCCAATTGGTGTTCGTTTCATGGCATTCGGGTCAAAGCAGCTTTAATTAATCAGACTAATAAAATATACAGTAAAACGGGGCTACTTTGAACAGGCGGGGCTACTTTGAACAGGCCGATCACAACGCTATGACGCGTTCCCCACACCCCGCGCCTCGCGCAATATTACTCGAGGTCACGCACACTTGTTGAGCACACGTGAAAACCGATTTTGGCGCTCTGTCAACGTAGCTCCAAAGTCTGTCAAAGTAACCCTGGAAGTCAAAGTAGCCCCGTTTTGCGGTACCATTCATTGCAGGTGACGAGAGAGGCGATTTGCTAATATTTATGTCAGGCGTCCAAGAAATTACTGCTATATGTGATGCAGCTCAGCAGTATGCAGAAAAGACTAAGCACTGGATTGTGTTGCCGCTTCACAGTGGATTGTCACTTGCTGAACAGGATAAGGTATTCCTATCATGCTTGTTGTTTGTTTTTTTTTGTTTGGCTTGCAGTGGGAGAGTATAGGCTTATACTCTCCCACTGCTGGGCAAGATTCTCCCCCAAGTCCTAGAACTCTTTTCCCGCGCCACCTCGAACTAGCCCTCGCGGTACGCGTCCAGGTCATCTCGCCACCGCTTTCTGGCCCGACCTCGGCGGCGCCGTCCATCTTCAGGCATCCATCGTGCTATCTATCATTCAAGAAAAAAAATGCACCTATACTAACATACACTAGCAGCGCCCCGCGGTTTCACCCGCATAAGTTTCCCGTGGGAATATCGGGATAAAAACTATCTTATGTTCTTTCCCGGGACTCAAACTATCTCTATACCAAATTTCGTCTAAATCGGTTCAGCGGTTTAAGAGTGAAGAGGTAACAGACAGACAGACAGTTTCGCATTTATAATATAGGTATATATATAATATAGGTACATATTATCCATACTTATATGTAATATTATTATAAGTATGGATAATCATCTGCCTAGCCTTTTCCCAACTATGTTGGAGTCGGCTTCCAGTCTAACCGGATGCAGCTGAATACCAGTATTTTACATGGAACGACTGCCTATCAGACCTCCACAACCCAGTTACTGGGTAATACGATACCCCTTATTATAAGTATGGATAATATATACCTATAATTCTCCTATATTAATTCCAAAATAAGTGCCGAAGTGGAGTTTCAGTGCAGTAAACCAAAATCGTAGACTACTTGCTGAACATTTTGTTTGCAATTTTCAGGTGTTTGACTACCCACCAGACGGAGTTAGAAAGTGCATCGTATCTACTAATATAGCAGAAACATCTGTTACCATTGACGGTGTACGTTTTGTGGTTGATTCTGGCAAGGTAAGCTGAGATTTGAAACCCACCATGAAAAATTATTTTTGCATTTGATAGCCAACAAGAACTGGTCCTTAGCAGCTTTGAACAGAGAGAAGTGGAAAGAGAGTAGGGGGGCCTTTGCCCTGCAGTGGGACATCACAGGCTAAGGGTCAGCGCAGACAGAACGGAGCGCAGCGGAGAGGATTATATTAACGCACTTGAAAATAAACTTTAAAATTATTACAATAAAGTGCATAAATGCTTGAACCTGACAAAAAATGCTCGCGCGTCCTCGAAGATACGCGGGAATCCCCGCGCGACTTTATTGTAATAATTTTAAAGTTTATTTTCAAGTGCGTTAATAAAATCCTCTCCGCTGCGCTCCGTTCTGTCTGCGCTGACCCTAATAATAATTTGATAGCCCAATTCTTGAGGAAGGCTATAGGCTACTTAACATCACGCTAGGACCTTTAGGACCCGAGCAAAAACAAAAAAGTCAGAGAGACCGCTGAGCGAAAACTAAGTAATAGCGCGGGCAGGCGATGCGATGCGACGGGGTGGGTCGGGGAACAAGAAATTTCACGCGGAATAAGTCGCGGGCAGAAGCTAGTCTTGTTATACAATTATTTGAGCTTCGTAATTCACATTTAGTAAGTTACGAGCTCACTACTTAGCTACTTACTTAGCTGTGCCCCGTGGTTTCACCCGCGATAAAAGTGTTATAGGTAGTCCTTTTTTATTGATTCCCTTTACAAATCTCCACCCCCCTTTTTACACCCTTAAGGGATAATTTCGGGGATAAAACCTATTCTATATCCTTCCCCACAACTCAAACTATCTCCATACCAAATTTCATCTAAATCGGTTCAGCGGTTATTGATTCCCCATACAAACTTCCACCCCCCTTTTCACCCCCTTAAGGAATGATTTCTGGGATAAAAGGTATCCTAAGTCCTTCCCCGGGATGCAATCTATCTCTCTGCCAAATTTCATCGAAATCCGTTCATTGGTTTAGGCGTGAAAAGGTAACATACAGACAGACAGACAGAGTCACTTTCGAATTTATAATACTAGTATGGATGTTATTCATATTATTATAACATTGTTCTAGGCCAAAGAAATGAGTTACGATTCAACAACAAAAATGCAGAGGTTGAAAGAATTTTGGATATCAAAAGCAAGTGCTGATCAAAGGAAAGGGCGTGCTGGTCGTACAGGTAAAACAAACATGTACATATACATGGTGGCAGACACATTAACGCGCAAACTGCAACCATTGATTCAGCACATGATTGTAGACTAGCATAGAAATTTTTCGTCAGTTACTTATATAAAAATAATACTCCGGGAGTGCCGACAGAAGTAAAAACAAAACACAAACAGAATACTTTGCCATCACTCACTGAAATATCGGATATACATTAATCTGTCAAGCTCCGCTAATGAGACACAATTGATTTTCTATTGTTTAGTCGCCGATCGGCGAACCGCGCCGCTTGACCGGTTAAAACCGAGTACAGCCGAACACATCCGAAGCGGTGTCGGTTATGGTAACAGTTTGCGCAAATTCAATGGTTTTTTTACCCATTTCAAAAAATACGCAACGGGCCTAAAGCAGTTTCCACTTCAAAAAAAAAACACTGTTGGTTCATAGAAAACTGCAATACCTACGCGGCGGTCAGAATGTATGGAATTGCAATTTTTAGGGGTCCGTACCTCAAAACGAAGAACGGAACCCTTATAAGATCACTTCGTTGTCCGTCTGTCTGTCCGTCAGTCAAGATCCTTTTTCTCAGGAACGCGTTGAGTTATGAAGTTTAAATTAATATCAAATACTATGCAATTGAAGCAGTGAAAAAATCAAACTTCTAAGTCAACGTAATCAAAAGATACGGGCGTTTATGTTCCGGATTCAAAACCTATAGGGTACTTCCTGTTGTAGAGCAGTGGTGGCCCAGTGGTATCGGCCGCGACTTACGAGTTGTAGGTCGTAGGCTCGAACCCAGACAGGTGCTTTACTTTGTGTAAATTATTTCATCACCACTGCTCTCAAAACGGTGAAGGAAAACATCGTGAGGAAATCGGCATGTCCTAAAACCAAAAATTCAAAGACATGTGACATCTACCAACCCGCACTGGGCCCGCGTGGTGGATTAGGGCCCACTCCCTCTCACAGAGAGGAGGCCTGTGTCCCAGCAGTGGGAACATTATAGGCTGATGATGATGATGACTTCCTGTTGACCTAGAACCATAATATTTCGCGACTTCCGCTGTTTCTAACTTGGAATTAAATTGTGTTTGGGTTCATTTTGGTTAAACAGAAAAACCACAGAAACTTTGAATTATTTGATTCCATTTGGAATCTTCTACTTGTGCGAGTGAACGTTTTCGTCGATGGCTCAAATAAAAGGCAAACAAAGAAATGATATGAAATGGACATGACCCATTCACATTAATGTGATGGTTGCGCTTGTTCCTCGCATTAATTATGCATGTGACTTGTAGGTATTTGTTGATTTGTGTTTGATTAAACATTACTTAATTCTTAATAAATATAAAATTTTAAACTAGTATGGTTTTATATTTTAGAGCTTTAAATTTTAAAGTAACGGCGACCCCCTTAAATAAACTTGGCGACTCCAGGGGGTCGCGAAATAACTACCACTAAGATTCGTAACTTAACTTTCTAAGGGCTGATTTTTCAATAGGCAGATAATTTTCATCTGAAAATTAAAAATGTCAGTTCGACATATTTTCTATACAACAGCTGTCAATCCCATACTTATTCCTCTGATGAATATTATCTGACTATTGAAAAATTAGCCCTAAGATAATTCCAGGCCAATTTCACATTTTCACATTTACATGACATGTGGTAAGACATGTGGTAAGGTAGAAGACGTTGTGCATTTGTTGACGGAATGTGTCCGCTTTCAGACAGAGAGGGAAAAATTAATAAAAGATCTAAAATTAAATAAAAATAACATAGGATTGTTTCATGAGATTTTGTCTATGCCATTGTCTGACGCTGCTAAAAGTCTTTTTAGATTTGTAAGTCTTCGTTTTAATTCTATTGATTGAGTGGATGTTTGGTCTAAGAGGTTATTGAGATAGATTATTTGTGTTATTGTTGTAATAAGGTACGATGGGACTCATGTATTTTATATAAAAGTCCCTTAATTAAATAAAGAGAGAAAAAAAAAAAGATAATTCCAGGCCAATTTCACATTTTCACATTTACAATTACACATTTTCACAGGTCCTGGCGTCTGCTACCGCTTATACTCCGAACAACAGTACAACGACATGGAGCCGTTCAGTACTCCAGAAGTATCGCGAGTACCTCTAGCGTCACTGCTACTGCAGATGAGCTCGCTGGGCGTCAGTGACGTCAGACGGTTCCCGTTCTTAGACGCGCCGCCCGAAGACGCCGTGGAGAATGCTTTGCTGGAGTTGAAGCAACATGTAAGTATTCAATAATGAGTAATTTTCATATTACAAATCCCCACGGTTTTATCTGCATGGAGATTCTCACTGAGAAAAAAACAGGTCAAGTGCGAGTCGGACTCGCGGAACGAGGGTTCCTTAAAAATTTGTAAGTATGTATTGTATTTTTATCCCGATATTCTCACGGGATCGAAACTTATGCGGGTGAAATTGCGTGGCGCTGCTAGTACTAGATATGGGGGATAATTTTTACCTGACTGGCCATTCATTAAAAAGCTGGTTATTAAAATACAACTAATCTTACTTTCCAGGGCGCCTTAACTTCAAACGAGAAGCTAACAGCCCTCGGCCGTACTCTAGCCAACTTGCCAGTAGAGGTGTGCCTCGCTAAAACACTAGTGGTGGGCGCGGCCACTCTGCCGCCGTACAAACTGGATTCAGCACTCGCGCTTGCAGCTGCTTTAGGCATACGGTCCATTTATACTACAAGAGCGCATCGGGATTTTGATTGCGAGGTAAGATGGTTAGATTATCCTAACTGTTATCATAAATGCGAAACTGAGTTTGTTTGTTGTGCTAAAACGGCTGAACGGATTTGGATGAAATTTGGCACATGGGTAGACCATAACCTGGAAAAGGATCTAAGCGTTATTTCATCCTGGATCGCAGACAAAGTCGCAGGCAACAGCTAGTCTATACCTAAATAAAAGATAATGCTTTTACTACTACTACGTTGTTCTTCTAAACTACGCATCGGATTGTTTGTTGACACTGTATTCACCATTATTTTGAGAATTTATTCCGGAAGGACTTGTGTACAATAAAATATCAAAATTAACCCAACAAACTTTAAGAGGTGCTTTAGACCATTGAAATGAACAACTTTCACGATGGGACCAAATCTGAAATCACGAAAAAAAAATCTGCGGTTTCATACATTTTGGTCAAGTAGGTATTGAACTTTTGTATTAAACAGCTGATTTTTTTCCTGATTTCAGTGTTGGTCCCATAGTGAAAGTTGTTCAGTTCGATGGTCTAAAGCACCTCTTCAAGTTTGTTGGGTTAATTTTGAAACACCTTTTATAATTTTACATACGATATTATATACAGTTTGTCCCTGCCAGAGCTTAGTAGTTACTCTTAGTCACAATCGATACATCCATGACGAGCGATTTTTTGACGTGATAACGTCTTACAAATCGATGAACGCCGGCTGCACGCACGAAAAAGCATGACTCACTGTCACGTTCCGCCTGAGCCGAGCGTGCAAGCGAGAGCGCGGGACAAGCGATAGAAAGGCACGATCGGCCTAAGCGTTCGGCTTGTGACGCATTGTTTTCTTATGACGTTATCACGTAAAATTATCGTCCGTAAACCAACTTTACAGACAACCATTTTTTTTAAAACTACAAAGTACCTTTTGAAACCAAAAAATCTTCAATATTCTAGAACGCCCGCAGACCAGATGAATCCGATCACGGTGACCCTCTAACCCTACTCTCCTTATACTGCGCCTGGCTTAGAGAAAAACGAGACACTCGCGGCGGACGAGCGTGGTGCAGACGACGAGGCATAGAAGAACAACGACTGTATGAAATTACGAAATTGGCTGCACAACTTAGGAACTTATTGCAAGTGAGTTAAGGTTTAGTTTAGCTTGTAGTTCCCATACAGAGAGAAACAAAACATCAGTGAAAGAAGAGCGTGGTGTAGACGACGAGGTATAGAAGAACAACGACTGTATGAACTTACTAAATTGGCTGCACAACTTAGGAACTTATTGCAAGTGAGCTAAGGTTTATTTTAGCTTTTTACACCAAAAAACATGTGTTCTTCCTAAAGTTTCAAACCTACAGATACCTCTTACTATCGTTAAGGACTTTTAATCTTTTCACGGAGATTTCAAGTTTTTTTACAAGATGTTTATTTCTTTTTATCACTCCAGGCTAACAATTTGATGGAAACTCCAGAGCCTGAATCAATGTCGTCGGCTGAGAGAGTTCTACGACACGGTCAAATGAAGCAGTTGAAAGATGCAAGGCGGTAAGTCTTTTATATATTATTTAAATACCCATTACGAAGTACTCATCTACAAAAGCCACATTATGATTTTAAAATTCTAGTTTCAAATATTTTGAACTTTATAACGTTTTTATTGACAAATTCAGATAAGGGATTACGTTTTTAGCTCTCCAGTCGCCAAAAGTTAGTTGACGTTTAAATTTCTGTGGATTTGAAACTTCTAGTTAAAAATCATAAACAGCTGAAGTGGAAAAATGTCAACTGACTTTTGGAGGGCACTGTACAATGCATGCCACGAAAGATGAGACTTGACACACCACGTGGTTTGACTTGCGCAGTACTCGATTTTAGGTCTCTTTAGCGGTATGAGGTCTAAACGCGGGACGGGACCGGACGTCATAGGGGCGGCGGGAAGAGCGCGGGAGGGGGGGGGGTCAAGTCTCATCTTTCGTGGCGCGCACTGTATCTGCTGGGCAGTTTATTGCGTTACTTCTTCCTCTCAGCGAAAGCACTAGGAAGTGGTAAAGGGTTTTTATTTCACTTCAGGCAATTCAAACAGAAAGCAGCCAACGATCTAAAACGCAAGAGGCGCCTCAAGGTAGACTCGTGGGAGATCGTAGATGAGAATACGAACGAGAACGATGACGCTATCGATATACGGGACGTTGAGTTTCGTATGACGAACGACGCGCAACGGATACAGTCGCTTATCGCGGGCTCTAGCGCTTCTAGTGGACGGGACCTTGTTATGTTGAAGGTGAGAGATATGAGATGTATTTCTGTGCTTACCTACCTATTTGTTGAACAACAAAGCCATAACACCTTCGATCAAAAATTGATAAATTTTTCCTAAAGTAGGAACAAAGATTGGTGATTTTGAAGGCGCACTTAGTTCGGATGTGATCGGTTTTACGAATTTTGCCGATGCTACATCTAAGTTGTGTCGAACTGTACTAGATTTCCGATGAGCGAAATAAAAAAGGGCCGGAAAAAAAAACCACAATTTATGTTGCAAAATACTTTTTTCAACCTTATTGCTTAGGAATTATGTTTTATTTTTCCATAATAATTATTTTACAATACGTTTACATTTCAATCAAAGTGGTAAATATATTGCAAACGATAATAAACTTTATGGTTGAACGTTAAGGTTTATAATCAAGTTATATGGAAAATCACTGTCCATTCCAAGGTTGCCTGGAAGAGATCGCAGAAAGCGATAAGGCCGCCCATTGTATATTTTGTAGTGTTTGATGTGTTTATTTCATGTTATGTATTTTTTGGTGTACAATAAAGTATATATAAAGATGGATGGATTGTGTGAGGAATGATATGAAAGAGAAGGGAGTGAATGATAGCGTGACGGTTGACAGGGGAGAATGGAAGAAGAAAACGTGTTGCGCCGACCCCAAGTAACGTGGGATAAGGGCAGGAAGAAGAAGACAATAAAGTATATATAAATAAATAAATAATAAATATATGCCATCGAGGCCACTTAGCGATGTGTTTTAGTTCCTAATCATTAATCTAGTGCTTTGAGTTTATCGAAAAATAACACATATTCGACTTTCTTGGGCTCGTGACGATCGGCAAACTTCAACAAACTAGTTTCTGCTTGCGACTATCTCTGTAAATTTCTTGTTCCCCTAACTCTACCCCGTCGCATCGTATCATCTGCCGAGGCTATTAATTCGTTTTCGCTTAGCGTTCTTTCTGGCTTTTCTTCTTTTTGTACGGCTCCTAAGGGTCCTAGCGTGATGTTAAATAGTCTATAGGCGCGGGCAGATCTGCAATTTACAAAATTAGTAAGAACAATTGGTTTTCGCTATCGTCATCATCATCATTTCAGCCGAAAGACGTCCACTGCTGCTCATAGGCCTCCATCATAGGGGCTGTCTCCACGAGCGAGAGAATCGCGGCGATATTATCGTCGTGCCACGTATTTCTATACACTCTCTTAGAACGTGTCTCCACACGGCGATATCATCGCGGCGAAAATTTGATGGCACGTCGAGACTATCGCCGCGATTCTCTCGCTCGTGGAGACAGCCCCGTAGCATTATTGATAAACAGTGATCGGAATAGGCTGAGTATATTTACCTAAAGTTTAATGAACAGAGACGGAAATCGGAGACTTCCTTATGACTAAAAATTTTTTTTTAAATTTTGTTTTTTATTTTGGTTGAACATTTCAATATAACATGAATATATTAATGAGTCATAAATATATTCATGTTATATTGAAATGTTCAACCAACATATTTTTTTAAAATATTGTTTATTTTATTTATCAAAACATTGATTACGATTTATTAAATTATAATGTTAATGATAAAATAAGATATTGAAAGTTACATAATTAAAGTTCCGGTAAATTTACCGGTAAAAAAAAAATTCTCATAAGGAAGTCTCCGATTTCCGTCTCTGTTCTTTAAACTTTAGGTAAATATACTCAGCCTATTCCGATCACTGTTGATAAATAAAGCCCATGCACAGTAGTAACTACGGCTACAGATAGTGCCATCCACGAAAACGCGCCCCACCCTTCTTTCTATCGTTTACAGTTACAACATTCCGCTAGTATTTTATTTTTGTCGTGTTTACTAACTACCCACTCAAAGGTAATTAGTGTATCGACAAAACTAAAACACTAGCGGAATGTTGCATACTTATACCGTAAGCGATTAGGAAGAAGAGTGGGGCGCGTCTTCGTGGATGGCGCTATCTTTATCGTATGTTTTTAAGGCTTTACGACAATTTCTAAAATGTTACGTGTTTGTCCACGCATATATAACCATTTACCAAATTCACTTCTGGAGATAGGTGATATAAATATATTTAAAAACAATATAAAAAAGCTATTACTAAACAAAGCATATTACTCTGTTACTGAATATTTACAGGATAAACTTATATAATGTTACTGCATACGATATTTTAAAATAATGTCTTTTATTGTTAAATTCTAGTTTGTGTATTTGTAAAATTGCATGCCTTAGGGTAGGACAAAGAGATTTAAGATAGGTACAATAGAGAGGCTATGCAAAGAAATGTCATACAAAAACTGTGATCCCATGTCTCACTGACGCCATCTAGCATAATATAGCAGAATTTGAGCGGCATAATATAGCAAACATGAATTAAATTTGTCAAAATATATTCAGCTATCGCTCGGTAGGTGGCCAGTGTGGCCAGTGTTGCCAGATCAGATTTTCAATCCATGGATTAAGGTAAATAAAAAAATATCGAAAACTTGTCTCAGAAAACAAAAAATATTTTATTCGCTACTATTCATTGTCCGTGTCACCATCTATGATAGGGTATCAGTTTCAGTGTGTGTTTTTATGTAAGTAGATAATGTACATGTTAAAATAACGGTTTTGAACTGAATGTTACTAAAATTAATCGATTATTTGGTTAAAAATTTCGTTAAAAAGTGGTAACACTTATGCTGTCATTTTACAGCAGCAATAGTAAGGCTACTCAGCAATAGATGGCGTTTATTACAAAATTAGGAAATTTTCTAGATCTATTATAAAAATTATTTGATTCAAATTACTCAGTAAATATAAATAATGCATACGAAAATAAACTGAAGCTAGATTCAGTCGTTCTACCATAACGAGACTTGCAATAACGCAATGAGCAACTCGGCATATTTCTTTTTAAATAATTTTTTTTTGGTGGACACGATTGCGTCGATGCGACTTGACGCGCAGGCGTACGTCACTAGACTGAGAGACTTGAGACCACTAGGTACAAGGTATCGGATCACGATTTTGTTCGCAATGTCCCGTCTATTGTACATATAAAATTTTAATGTCTTTGGGGTAGGATAATTATGGCTAATGGACACTATTGTTTGTATGAGACCTTTTCTTTTGTACCCATATTCGCAAATTAATAAATGATTACGATTATTATTATTATGATTATTATAATATGTTGTAATTTCAGGTGGTTTTATGCAGAGCTTTATACCCGCAAGTGGCTGTAGCAGACAACTTTAACCATCACA
The DNA here is from genome assembly GCA_945859645.1 of Amphipoea oculea. Lineage (NCBI taxonomy): Eukaryota > Metazoa > Arthropoda > Insecta > Lepidoptera > Noctuidae > Amphipoea > Amphipoea oculea. Next base: position 15,032,131 of record OX243876.1, read on the forward strand.
AGGCAAGTAACTATACCGCAACTGCTATAATTATTTACCGAGACTGGATTTGACGATTCTGTTGTAAACGCTAATATCTGTCGTGCTTAAAGCCTGGTTCGGACTATGTTAGTAATTTAGTGAAGTGGCGAGTAATTTAGTAACTGTGTGTCTTCTTGTCTGTCTGTTTGTTCCGGCTAATCTCCGAGACAGCTGAACCGATTTTGACGGGACTTTCACTGGCAGATAGCTGATTTTATAAGGAGTAACGTTTACTTTAGAAAATTAATTAGGGTTCCGCTTCAAAAAATAAAAGCCCATGAAATACAATTTGTTTTCCGACATGCTCGCGAACGAAGGCGCAGGCATAGCTAGTACAGTACCCGGCGATAAATATTGCACATCGACCTTTGGAAAGAGACAATCGGCTAATTTCGGCTTCGTAGAGCGTTATCTCTGTCGCACACTACCTATGTGACGTTTTGTCAGTCGTTGTTCAAGTGCGATAGAGTGCGGTCGCGTCCAGTTCAAAATATATATTTAGAGTTGTTAACACCCCCAAAAAATAATTTAAAGTTGTACTATGGCATCTTTAGGAAAAAGAGGGAAACCTTTACGAGGTCAGTCACGCGAAATTATCTACAATGTTTATAAATATGTGTATTTTATACAAAGAATAAAAAGAATTATCAGAAGAAGCAAATCATAATTGTTTTAACAGCTCCTAATAGATACCGGACTGTTTGTATTTCGTGCGACAGAGATAACGCTCTACGAAGCCGAAATTAGCCGATTGTCTCTTTCCAAAGGTCGATGTGCAATATTTATCGCCGGGTACTGTAACAGTTATAATATATGATGACATCAATGATATCATAATATATTGTTACTGTTAGTAGATGATTAATAACAATAATATATTATTTATTTCGGACTATCACATAAAAGTATAATCCATATAATGTTAGTAACAATGACTTAAAAAAACTATGTTAGTAAATTTTTACAAACTAATAAAACACAATTCAATAAAGACGAGGCGCTACACACAATGGCACGTGGCTCTGTACCCATTGCCTTACAAAGGGACTGTCTACTTTGTCTAATAATGTTTTTAGGATGCTGTTGGAGCTTCTGCACAACCTACCCATTATTGACGCTCTTCTCTTCCTCATAATAGCATGAAAGTCGTGTGATCAATGATGACATCTGAAATTTCCCATCCACAGTCCGTAGGAGAACAGCTGTACCACACATGGAGCAAGCCATTCGTCTTCCTCCACCCTACATCCTTCTTCGGCAAACAATCTCGCATCCTACAGTTGACTGAAGCAGACATACATACAGACCTGCCTGCTAGTCTAGGGTACGATGGGAAACTGCCTGTGTCTTCTAAGCATCAGATATTGTGTTACTTGTAAGTAAATCTTAGCTTTCTTGACTTGACTGCCTAGTCTTTTCCCAACTATTTTTGGGTTCGGCTTCCAGTTTAACATAATGCAGCTGAATACCAGTATTTTATGTGGAGCGACTGCCTATCTGACCTCCATAATCCAGTTGGCAACACGATACCCCTTGGTACTGGTTGTCAGACTTTCGGGCTTCTGACGACCCGTAACGACTGTCAAAGATCCACGAGTGACAGCTGGGACCAGCGCAATAACGTGCTTTTCAAGGCAAGGAGCGATCTCGGTATGTAAAGATGGTCACCCGTCCACGAACAGATCGCTGCAAGCATAGCTTAACCTGATTGATCGACACTTGTGAATGAAAATGAAAAATAAAATTTGCTGTTCCATACATTTTGACCGCGAAGGTTTTGAACTTTTGTAGGAAACAGCAGATTTTTTCTTTTGATAACCGACAAAAAAATTCAACGCAAGGGGGTGAAATTTTTCGTGAGTCGTCCAGTGTCATGTACTAAATCCATGGTAACAGGTTGTGCGTTGATAGGACTGTTCATTTATTACGTAAGACGATTTGAGGGAGGAGGGGGTCTAAACTAGTCTTATTTTTTCTTACGTGGGGTCGGCAGGGGTCTAGAATGTTCTTACGTAAGATCTCAAAAGTAAGCAAAAAGGAAGTTTTTAATTTTTTTTCTTTGCAATTTTGGTAGATACTGATTGAAAGGGGCGGAGGGGGTTCATCCAAGTATTAATTTTTCTTTCGTAGGGGGAGGGGGGTCAAAAGTGATCAAACTTGTCTTACGTAATAAATGAACAGCCCCATATCAATCCCTGCCACCACGTATGTGTAAAAAATATGAAAATGTTTAACATTTTTTTTTTGTAGCAAGTTGCGTTCTGTAGTTTATGCCGCGGGAAGAAAGCGTGAGTTTATATATGTATGAATGTGTATTAAACATTTTACTTTACTTTCAGATCACTCCTGGAGACTACTAAGCCATACATAGTGAATTCTATGCGCATGCCCGCTGCTCAAACTCTACTACTGTTAGCGCATTCAATCGATACCAATATTGGATTTACGAGGTAAATACGTTTTAATACCTTAGAGCTTCGGCCAAACCTGCGCGAACTGCGCGACTGCGAAACTGCAGCGTCAGGCGCTACTCGTGTTTATCTATGGCGCCTTGCACACCTACGCAGCCGCTGTAGTCGCGCAGGTGTTTACGTTTAGTTTCGCGTTGTTGACGCTCCCGCTTCGCAGTCGCTTTGGTCTATTACTAAGACTGCTGTCCGTCTGTCTGTCACAGGGCTGTATCTTTTGAAACGAAATATTTAAGTAGACACTTGGAATCTTCAGTGTGTACTACTATGAAAGCAGTGGTGGCCCAGTGGTAATAGCCGCGACTTACGAGTTGTAGGTCGTAGGTTCGAACTCAGACAGGCCCTTTACTTTGTGTAAATTATTTCATTACCACTGCTCTCAAAACGGTGAAGGAAAACTTCGTGAGGAAACCGGCATGTCCTAGAACCAAAAATTCGAAGACATGTGACATCTACCGACCCGCATTGGGCTCGTGTGGTAGATTATAGCCCGCTCGCGAGGAGGCCTGTGTCCCAGAAGTGGGAACAATATAGGCTGATTATGTGTACTACTATGGCGGCTACAAGTAATAAAAATAAAATAAATTAACGTAACACACAATAAACGTGTTTTTTCTAGAAAATGTAGTCTTAGATATTGCACGGTGGTGCGGAATGCGAGTCCAATACACGAAAGGTTCCGTTCGCTTTTTTACCATTAATTTCGTTCGACGTTTCGTTGGTTACCCAATAAGATACAGTCCGAACTGGGAAAAACCTTTTCAAGATCGTTCACGATCGGTTGGCGATAGACATCGCACGATTTTAGAATACAATAGGCCTTTATTTTGCAAATTTATTTAAATATTATTTATTAATTTAAAATTTTATTTAAGTAAAATAATTTGATTACTGAAGAGTTTTTCTTATTTTTCAGGATCGTCTGTGACTCTTGGCTGTTATTAGAGTTTCCTTACCCTGAGTCTGGACTCAATTTACTCTTGAAAGCCGTCAAACTACGTCATAGGTGGGATGATCTGATAAACCGACGAATTTTAAGTAAGTGCGTTATCGTTATGGTTTTTTTTTCTAGTAAACCTTTTATTAGTCATTTTCTTTAATGTACTTTGGCCCATACCTTACCGGGACGCCATGGCGACGTCGCCAAGTCGCACTGCCAACTAAATGTATACAGTTCTATGGTGGGTGGCTCACCTGCAATGCTATTCACAACCATTCGACGGTTTCCGAATCGAAAATGACACATTTTTGGTTATCTGATTTGCCTCGTCCCAGATAGCAAATAGCTGTCCGAAGAATAGCAGTCGTCAATTTGGTTTAAACTGTTAAAATAAACGGGTTTCGGATTTTTGAACAGGGTTTAGAGGACTTCTGCGATAACATTGTTTGATTTTCGATTCGGTACGGAAGCGTATCGTATGTTTGTGAATACCTATGCTGGCATGCTATTTTGTTGGTGACGCGACCTAGCGACGTCGTGCATTTAGACTGTATGCATTTAGCATAAAAATTATCATGAGAATGCGTGTTGTCTTCTCCAATCCTCTAACAATAAGGAACACGGTTTGGGAGAAATGGAATTGGATGGTCACTTGTTTTGCCACTAAAAATAGAAAAGCTATATTTCCTTTATTACATGTATATATATACACATACATTTACTTTTTAAAATATTTTTATAGATACTTTTCAAAAAAACATTTTAAAATATAAAAAAATAGTAGCTCACCGGTATCGGGAACAGAGTCCAAGCTACCGGTGGTCAGGGCTCCTGAAAGACGTACCTCCTAACGATACGCCGTGTCCAAAAGTACCGCTTTCTGGATCAAGCCCTTAATCAAATTTATATCATTATTACAGATGCAAACCCAACAAAATCAGTAGAAAGCGAGCTCGAAAAGGAGAAACTATCAAAAATATCTTACGAAGAAATCCAACACGACTTGTCCTGCGATATGAGTACCTACATGACGTCAGAAGTATACTATACTATCAAGAGACTGTTACCTGGTGACCTTAAGGTCATATACTATGGGTATGACGAGGCTCATCCGAGTGTGGAACCTAATCCCTTTGACGAGACCTTTGTTTGCAGACCACATGAGAAGAAAGGGGGTGTCTATGTAACTGATAATGTTGTTTATAATTGGTAAGTATTGCTTTTATCTTTTACTAGCTTCTGCCCGCGACTTCGTCCGTGTGAAATTTCTGCTTCCCCCGACCCACACCGTTGCAATCGCATCGCCTGCCCAGCTTTTCAATAGTGCTAGTCACTCTGAAATCAACTTAGTTATCATTAAAATAAAGTTGATATTTGTTTAACTTGATACAATATTAATTTGAAACATAAGTTTGAATAGACTTTAAAAATGATCGTTGCGTGAATGTGTCACTTTTTGTTCGGAAAACCGGGAAGCGCCCAAGCGACCACGCGTTCAGGTCTACCGAACAAAGTGACATAATAATTATGTCACTTTTTAAGCAATCGTTTTGAAATAGGGCGCGGGGTCCGGGTGCTAAGGAGATGAGTGCAACTGTCTTCATCAGTGGATCTAAAAGCGTTGCTAAGATGTTTCTAGTAGTATACCTGTTTTTAATTTACTATATTTAAACTGTAGCGATATCTACAACGTCACATGCGAACTACGCGTCATACTGACGTCACGAAAAATCCTTCATTTCGCAAGCAGAGTTTATCGCGTAACTAGCATATATACAACAACCCGACAACGACATGAATCATTGGGCAGTTGCCCGCCAGACACAACATCCGTCTGGTCGAGGATCCTCCCTTTTCTACAGAGTAATATGAGTGAACTTTACACTCTGTTCCTTAAACCTCTATAAAACAATCCCAAATTTATCTGCAAAATAAAATATTTTACAAATCTATATTTCTATTCTATCTTCTAGTGTCGTCGACACACTTTGGAGCGCCAAAAATTATGAAGAAACCTACAGCGAACCCTGGACTTGTACCAACTGCGAGCTAACAGTCTGCTTATCCCCCGTAGAAAGGTTACAACACATACACTTCACATGCTCAGCCAAAGAACAGAAGAAGGACGAAGAAGCACCCAGAACTTCAAGGGAAATTAAACCTAATGCAAAAGAGTATAAGTGCGAAGTTTGTAAGCAGAATCTCTACATGACTCCTGTTGAGATTTTGAAGCATAAGAAAAGTTGTAAATTGAAATAAAGTTTTGTATTTTTATTTGTGTTTACTTATTTCATACTAGCTTCAGCCCGCGACTTCGTTCGCGTGAAAGTTCTTGTTTCCCCCGAGCCACCCCGTCGTATCGCATCACCCGCCCGCGCTATCACTTAACGTTCTTTTTTACTTTTTTTCTTTTTGCTCGGCTCCTAAGGGTCATAGCGTGATGTTACATAGCCTATAGCCTTCCTCAAGAATTGGGCTATCAAATGCAAGAAGAATTTTTCAAATCCGACTGGTAGTTCCAGAGATTACCCCCTACATACAAACTTACAAACATACAAACTTTACCTCTTTATAATATTAGTATAGAAAATTTAAGTACGGCTTCATCCAGAAATACCAAGGTAGAAAGTGCCTATTAAAAAGTGTGAGCTATACGGAGCAGCGCAACTGCAGCTTCAAGCAGTTTTATATCAGTTTGGATCGATTCAAATACAATAATCAGATTTGATTTGCAGATTGTTTTTTTAACATTAAAGCCGTTTGTCCAGGGTAACCGATAACTACAAACGACACAGCATAATCAGCCTATAATGTTCCCACTGCTGGGACACAGGCCTCTCTCTCCGAGAGGGAGTGGGCCGTAATCCACCACGCGGGCCCAGTGCGGGTAGGTATATGTCACGTCTTCGAATTTTTGGTTCTAGAACATGCCGAATTAATAATAATAATAATAACTTTATTGATACTAAAATACCTTTGATACAATAAGTAGTACATGTAGGTTACAAATACAATCAGTTGTAAAAATTCCTCACGATATTATATTTTCCTTCACCGTTTGAGAGCACTGGTGATGAAATAATTTATACAATGTAAAGCGCCTGTCTGTGTGTCAAATATGGCGGCCCATGCATGATTTAAGCCTGTCGACGCGACTCACGACAAATCGGCCGTTGTTTTTTAAATAGGTTTGACTGGTTATACTGAACGTATCAATAATAATTAATCAGCGTAACTCAGAAAGCTCTTGTAGAAACATAACCTTGTCTTTGCTATCAAGCAGTTGGGTAAGAAGACTTATCACATGCAGTCTTTGGCATACAAAACTCAAACGATTCCTTTAAAACCGACTTAAAAAAGGAGGTTCTGTATTTAACCCACCGCTCACCGTTGCGGGTGCATGATTAACAGCACACAAACGCAACTCGTGACCCGCCCGCTGGCGATCGCGATGCCTGTTTTAATTCGCACAATAACGCAGCGTGTGTTGTAATGACGCGGTGTGTACGGGGTGATTTTTGTTCTGCAAAGAAACGATGTTCTTGATTGCGTATTGTACCACGTTGACAACCTTTACTATTTAAAATACAGTTAAAACTGTATTTACATGCATTCAGTAAACAGCTGTTATTTTGACATTACAAATAGACAGTTTTTATTTAGGAATTTGTATGTAGATTAAAATGAAATGAACATAAAAAAAACAACTTAGGTACCTAAGATACCTACCAAATTCTTTCTGCTTGTCCTGTCAAAAGATACACTCATACAAAATTATCAATAATCCATACTATAATATTATAAATTCGAAAGTAATTCTGTCTGTCAGTCTGTCTGTAGGTATGTTACCTTTTCACGCCTAAACCGCTGAACCGATTTAGATGAAATTTTGTATAGAGATAGTTTTAAGTCCCGGTAAAGGTCATACGATACTTTTTATTCCGATATTCCCAAGGGATCGAGACTTATGCGGGTGAAGCCGCGGGGCGCAGCTAGTTTCTTAATAAAGTAAGAATGACTCCCTGTGGTCCGAACACTGTTCCGTCAGTCGTGAGGGACCAGGGACCTGGCTGCACATTGTTGCAAATTCTTTCACTTAAGCTGACAATGTATTTTCAATTATTATGTAATCACACTAATCACATGTACAAATTTTGGCTGATTTTTTCAACGGGACAGTTATTTTTGTGCGGAAAACTCGTACTGAAACATTTGAGTGGTTGTTTTTGATTTTTGAATGGTTCAAGCCGGAATTAACATAAATAAAGGAGTGTACCTACCTATTTTATTTTTTATTTTGAAATATTTATTCTATGTATAGCTATAGGTAACCAACTATTTACACTAGGTAGGTACTAAATTAAATAATTAACTAACTACTTATACAAAAAAATACAAAACAATAGGACACTTAGGCGTCGAAGTACTCGTCCTCATTGCTGCCATCCGGAAACGTGCCCAGTAGAGTGGCAGCATTGCCACGTTGAATGGCAATGCTAATTCTTTGGCCAAAGAACGACCCAGCTCTGAAAGAGGAGTGTATTATTTTATTATCTCCTAAATTCTCAATGCTGTAGGTCGTAATATTACCAGAACACCATAGCTTCTTAATATCATAATTATTTTAAACGGCGTCTGTTTAAAATAATTAACCTAACCTATGTTTTTCCTAGAACAAAAAATTCGAAGACATGACATGTGACATCTACCAACCCGCACTAGGCCCGCGTAGTGGATTACCTACGGCCCACTCTCTTTCACCGAGAGGAGGCCTGTGTCCCAGCAGTGGGAACATGGGAACATTCTAGCCTACCTAATTATGATATGCTATGCTATGTTTATCATAAAAGTTACTTCCCCACACTGCACAGCAACATTTTGGTCAAACTTTGTTCCCAGATCACAACAAATAAAGAAGTGGTAGATAGGTACAGAACCTCCAGTACGACTCGAACTTCACCAATTATTACGTCACTTGGACATTTCAGTCAATTAGCGTTTCGCAATTTGCAAAGACATGGTCTTCCATTTTTTACAAAGTAGGTAATTGTCTCAATCATTGGTCCATGCACATGCATCACGCCTGACGTTTGGGCCGCACAAAATCGTGAGTATTTTGCCGTCCGCGCAAGATTTGGGAAAAAGAAATGAGGGCGAACGTGAAAAGTTGCAACGCTTTGGTCTTTTGTAGCTTTGGTGGGTTAATTAAGGCGAACATCAAAGGGAACATTTCAATGAAAGACGGTGGGTAACTACCTACCTACTGGGTCTATACATCATCATCATCATTTCAGCCGAAAGACGTCCACTGCTGGACATAGGCCTCCCCCAAGCACCGCCACTTCGACCTGTTCTGTGCTTCCCGCGTCCAGGATATTCCTGCGGCCTTCACAAGATCATTGGTCCACTTTGTGGAAGGCCTACAAACACTACGTCTTCCGATACGCAGTCGCCACTCCAGAACCTTTCGGCCCCAACGGCTATCTGTTCTGCGAGCAATGTGTGCTACCCACTGCCACTTAAGTTGGGCGATTCTTCAGGCCATACCTTGATTTTCCAGCGGATCTCTTCAGCAGGTGTTCAATAAACGTTAGAATAGTTTCAGTTGACTGCATGTGCTGTGTCCTATTCTTCAGATATAAGTTATCGGACTATTGAAAAATCTGCATTTGGTCGCAGACTGTCCCTCTGCATAATCGATTCATTTGGTAAATTTTTCTTTAGACCCCCCTTTTTAAGGTCATTAAGAGGGCTTTATTCTGGTTGCTACTATCGCCAATATCCTTATCGAACTTATAAACATAGCTAGCCATTTGACTAAACCTTTTAGTAGGCGTTACTAATCTTGACAATTTACAAATGACCACAAGTAGGTAGGTACTGAACCCGCGGCCTTGTCTTCGCCGCTTGCCGCGAAGGTTTCGGCCTGAACTAGTAATTATGTATAATTAGACGTCTTATCTGTCCGTGCGACCTTGCCCCGTAACAATGCCGGACCGGCCCGGAAGCGTCAGCGTCAACTGGATGATTTTGGTTTGTTCATGTTACTTATGTAGATTTACATAACGACGTAATATTAAAACGTAGTTTGTATGTCAGAAATTTTAGAAAAATTTTCATGCATTTTCTCTTTCTTTCAGCCTAAAATGTTCCCATTGCTGGGACACAGGCCTCCTCTCTGTGAGAGGGAGTGAGCCGTAATCCACCACGCGGGCCCAGTGCGGGTTGGTAGATGTCACATGTCTTCGAATTTTTAGTTCTAGGATATGCCGGTTTCCTCACGATGTTTTCATCCACCGTTTTGAGAGCAATGGTGATGAAATAATTTACACAAAGCGCCTGTCAGGGTTCGAACCTACGACCTACATCTCGTGAGTCGCGGTCGTTACTATTGGGCCACCACTGCTCTTCCGTTATGAAGGTTATTGTTTAGTTAAGATAGGGATAAAATGACAAACGGGATCTAGATCGAAACAAAAATAATGCTCCTATAGTAGTTAACTTATAGGAAGGCATTTCCATCAAATTCAACTTTATCGTGCACCGAACGCGGACCAGATGGGTGGTTAACTTTTAACCTCCAGTTTACTGCAGCACCATTTTGACTATACAGTTCACCCTTACCTTACTGCTTCGATATAAGACCTATTTTCTGGTAACAAAAGTGATGTGGTATCGTTGTTTTCTGCAGAGCTTGCCTGTCAACCTGTCACCGCGTAAGAAGGCAAGTCCGAGCATCTGTTGTGCTATATAATGAATTTATTTCATGGAAGTAAATCAGGATAGGTAGTTACAAGGTTATTAAATACTGTAGAAGATCGTGGGTCTTAGAAATAATGGTTGACTCCGTTGACGGGATCGAGACTGTTTCCATTGGTGAGTAATAAAAGGAAAACATCTATTTCGTGATTTCACGCTTATTTGTTGAAAATGGTAAAATAATAATTCTAGGAGGGGCCCGTGTGGCGTGCATTGCATATAGGCATATAAGCAGTGCCTACCTCGATATATCAACATAAGCCTGTCAATTACATTTTAGTGTGTGTGCCCCACAATTAAGAAACTTACATTATTTTCATTTTGAACTTAGTTCCTGCCGGGGGTCCCCCGACCACAGGTTTTTTTTTTTCTGATTAGTGACCGCGTCTGCCTAGACTAGACCCGGCCTAGTGCCTACCTATTCTGAAAACCAATGCACGCCATTGCCCGTGGCTAAATAATAACAGCCGCACAGGTCGATCGATCATGTTAAGCTACGCTTGTCGCGGTTGGTCTGTGGAAGGGTGACCATCTTTACAAACCGAGACCCCTCCGTGCCTCGGAAAGCATGTTAAGCCGTTGGTCCCGCTGTCATTCGTGCATTTTTGAAAGTCGTTACAGGTAGTCACAAGCTCGAAAATCTGATAACCAGTACTTCCTAGGGGTATCGTATTACCCAGTAACTGGGTTGTGGAGGTCAGATAGACAATCGCTCCATGTAAAATACTGGTATTCAGCTGCATCCGGTTAGACTGGAAGCCGACCCCAACATAGTTGGGAAAAGGCTAGGCAGATGATGAATGGCGTCCCGTCTTTCCTTACAAACGACATTCTCTAGGTACTTTGCGCGGTTCCTGAAATGAAAACGATCAAGATGAAAAATACACTTGCATATAATAATTTCCCACTTACCACAAAAGCAACTCCCCTGACATAAGGGTCGTAATTGTCCTACACGACCATCGACCACAATGTCTATGTAAAATACTAGTATTCAGCTGCATCCGGTTAGACTCGAAGCCGACTCTAAGGTAGTTGGGAAAAGGCTAGGCAGATGATGGTAAAAAAATCCTAACTTCCTGAACTTGGTTTCTATCAAAATTTACTTCTGATGTCTAGGTTTACCTACAAGTCAATATGGTTTGATAAGAAACTTGATAGCAATGTCTTTTCGTCTCGGTGCTCGCTATCTCCAGTCATTATATTTCTATTGTACTTACCTAAATGATAAAGAACTGAGATTTAATTGAGCGTTAAGTACTTAACGCTTAATTAAAACTCAGTTCATGTAAATCGGCCGTAACGTCCTGTAGGTAAGCCTAGAGGATGTTACGGCCGATTTACGTAAGATTATAAATACCCTAACGTGTGGACTTATCAATATTATTGAAATGTCGTTTTGATTAGAAAAATTCTAAGACACGATATCATTATCGAAGTTAGTAACTAATTCCTTCGCCTTGCCGGCTTGCTCGTAGGTTGTAGCTGTGCGCTGCACTTCCTCCCAGACACCAGTGAAAACACAGGAGAGTTCACCTGTTCTGGACCTTGGACCAATTTTTTCCATAAAATTGCTTTACATAACATCAGCCTATAATGTTACCACTGCTGAGACACAGGCCTTCTCTCTGTGAGAGGGAGAGGGCTGTAATCTATCACGCGGGCCCAGTGCGGGTTGGTAGATGTCACATGTCTTTAAATTTTTGGTTCTAGGACATGCCGTTTTCCTCACGATGTTTTCCTTTACCGTTTTGAGAGCAGTGGTGATGAAATAATTTATACAAAGTAAAGTGCCGGTCTGGGTTCGAAACTACGATCTACAACTTGTAAGTCGCGGCCGTTACCTCTGGACCACCACTGCTGCGCACTCTTTAAAAGAAAGTGTGATGGTCATCAATATACACCGTACGAATGCAGCCACTTGTTCTAAAGAAAGAGAAAATGCATGAAGATCTACCAATAATTTGTGACATTGAAACTACGCTTTAATATCACTGCTAGGTCTGCGCCTTGCTAGGTCTTCTACCCAACTCCATTTGAGTTCCATAACTCGTTTTCCGATATGTACGTCTGCGGATCTCGACGTTTGGGACTCGGTCTAATATAAATCCTTATTGGCATATACATCTAGTTCATTTCCTTGCGGGATCAAAGACAGTTAAATCGCTTCTCCGTGACTCGTCGAGCTTAATTTGCCAGGGCGCATTTTTGGTGGTCGCTACTCTGGATTCTGACTAACCACATAAAAATTAATTAATACCAATTTTTTTACGAGTATTAATAATTTGTCTATCACTGTATGTTACAAATATTAAATATTTGCATACCATCATTACATGGCGGAATGTGTCTTTGAACTGTGTGTACCTAACGTCTTTTGAACCTACTACATTTTATTAAAATAAACGAATTTGATTTTGACTTTCAGGAGTTTTAGTGATTGCGAAGAGCGTGTCGGGCTTGTCCCAAATGAAAAAAAAAATATAGACAATTCCGTCTCATATTGACTAGGTATCACTTACCTAGTTGTTCATTTTTCCCTTTGTGCTTACTAGTTCCTTTAGTAGTTCCTTCGAAAGAACTACTGAGAATTTTTAGATCTGTAGTTCCTTTGAAAAAGCTTAAGGAACTACTGAGACTAGATAGTTCCTTTAGCAGTTCCTTTGAAGTCGCAACCAAGTAACGCATTTGAAACAAAAATCATGATCGATTTTCAGACGAAACTCGTTTACTTAGATGGGTATAGTATACATATATATGTACCAATTTCGCCTGCTATTCAAACCATCGTAGCAGATATCGGCTCGCTATATTATCGCAGTTATCTAGTGTAAAAGGCAAAACAAACAATGGCCATTATCGGGGCATCTGATCCCGACACGTAGCGTCACGAAGATTTTCAATTTACGCCGACTTGGACCTAGGGCTGGTCAAAGGAGGGGTTCTAAGATTTCTATGTACCTAGGTAATACTAGATCTTCATTTTAGGGAAGTATTTTGTCAAATGATGAAACGGTTAGTGGAAAATTCGACTTAGGCAGTGCCCAGAAATGTATTACTTAGTAGATTTTTATATTTTTTTCCAAGTCGGGTAATATTTTTTTGTGTGCTGAGAATACCTAATTGATATCCGCGAAGTTATTTTGCCTGCAACCTTTTCCCATGTGATGTGATTTATTTCTAAAGTTATACAGTGGAATTATTTCCTTTTTTTTAAGTGCTGATTAGACTGCTCCCTGTCAATATCAGTCATTTTGTTCGACGACATAGGCACAGGAAGATTATGGACAATTCAATGAAACTTTTTATGAGACTCGTCACCGCACGGTACAGTTCCGACTGCTCAGCTGAATATTCATGAAAAATAAAAGTTTTTTTCCCCTGGCAACCTTACTGTCTTGCGCAGACGCAGCCGACCGCCTGTGTTCTGACTCACCTACTTTATAGTTGAGCGCTGACGACCGTGTGGTGCACCCTTTATAATTTAGCTCGTAACTCCTTGCTGTTGTGATTTGTGTGGAATGAACTTTAGAGTAGCTGTGGTTAGATCGAAGTTAAAGGCAGTTAAATGTTTTAATCGTTAGTTACCGCTACCTTTTAGTATTATTAACGTATTAAGTAACAGTTGATGAGATATTGGCTAGCTTAATACGTGTGAGGTGCTTAATGAACATTGGACATTAAATGTACGCCAAAACCATCGTAGGATCCTCATCTAAGTAATAGGAAAGCAAAACTGTGCAATTATTGTAAAAAAAAACACAATCTCTCTCCTTAAACGTCATTTATTATGTTCTTTGCACTTGTTTTATGATTATTATTGTATACACTTATTTAAATATGTAGATAACTATATGTATTTATTGTATATACTTATGTAAATGGTACCTACACCACAGACTACCTGTAGTATTTTTCTCTCCATCCCCCTTTTAATCCATCCAAAGGTTGTTTTTAAAAGATCGCTCTTAGCGATAAGACCGCCCATTGTGTCACCCGTTGTAAAATTTCTATATTTATGTGTGTAAATTATATGGTGTACATAATAAAGAGTATTCTATTCTATCGTATTACCCAGTAACTGGGCTGTGGAGGTCAGATGGACAATCGCTCCATATAAGATACTTGTATTCAGCTGCATCCGGTTAGACTGGAAGCCGATCCCAACATAGATGGGAAAAGGCTAGAATGATGATGGTGATGATGATGATGCAAATAAACGTATTTTCTTTCTTTCTTTCTTTATGACCATCACGCCTATTTTCCCGGGCGGGTTAGGCAGTGCAAAATATGTGTGTACAGACGCCAGCACGTCAAGCTACTACAATCTGTCAAATTCCTTTAATAGATTTTCAACTCTATCGCTAAAGTATAAGATTCAAAGTTGATTGGGAAAATTTGACAGTTTCGGGTAGCTTGATGTGCTGGCGTCTGTACATTTATTTCGCTAGATCAGTTTAAGTCCCATGTAATAGGGGGCGAGCCTATTGCCACCAACCGGGCACAAATCCAGACTCCGGGCTGCTATTGAGAAATTAATAATGGAAAAATTCAATAATTTAACACTTTGCCCGACCTGAGAATAGAACCCCGGACCTCATGCTCAGCAGTAGCCCTTGCGACCACGAGTTCAACGAGGCTGTCCTAAATACCTACCTCTGTGATCACCCACGAACGTGACGTCACACCGGACGAACGACGACGAAACGGCTTATCTGAAATGGTGCAGCAGTTAGCAAAAAAGTATCAAAACAAATAAATCAAGTCTCATAGTATCCAACGCCATCTATCGGGTGTAGCGAGCCGGTGTCGCAGCAGTCGATGTATCGCCCAATAGAGCAGTAAATCGTGCGATATCTACCGCCAACCGATCGTGAACGATCTTGAAAGGGTTCGCCCTAGTTCGGACTGTATCTTATTGGGTAAATTAATGGTAAAAAAAGCGGCCAAATGCGAGTTGGACTCGCGCATGAAGGGTTCCGTAACGCCGTACAATATTAACTGCATATTTTTTAAAAACTATTTGTATGAAAAACCCCTTGTATTTTTAACTTTATTTTAATTTTATTACTTGTTGGCAACCTTTAGGTACGGAATCCAAAAATAGGTAGCCGTTTGTTTTTGAGACAGAGAATCTCGTTTGCTGTCAAATTCCCGTTTTCACTAACACCTATCTCTATTGGTGTAAGAGCTGATTTTTCCAACGCCCGTTAATTTTATCGGACGAATAAAAATTTGCTAAATGGGCTAATTCTTCAATCGACAAGTATTTTTTATTCGTAGAATAAAATTGGCGTCTGACAGTTATTGTATGGAAGAACGGTCAAAAATTCTAAATTATTCGTCAGATAAAATTGTCTGTCGTTGGAAAAATCAGCCCTTAGTGAAGTAAGTTAGGAAAGGCTTGGACTATTACATACAACCTGCTAAATGGCAATAATAATATTCCGCTTTAAAGCTTGCAAGACGCTACGTTATTTGTCGTCGTAAAAAAAAGTTAGAAACATTTAATTGTTTATTCTGCTGTCTGCACAAACAAAACGCACATTACAAAAAAAAGACGACAAATACACATCTTGGTTTCTCCTACCAGCAGCATTACAATTATAATAGCCACGGTGACTGTTTTCAAATTGGCGTTTCGTACACAAACGAGTTTGGTATAATAACTCATTAGACATCGTGACTATTGGTCCCATAAAAGACGAAATCCAATTCATCCAAATTCATTGCCATTGTATTGGATTCATTTATTTTCATCTAGGTTCTGAGACAAACCACCGAAATAATTATTTATCAATTTCAAAATTATGCCTTATGTAGATGTGAGCAATGATATAATGATTTCTAGATATGGCTGCGAGACAAAAGTTCAGAAGCTATCTATCTGCCTTGAATATTGTACACGGTGTGAGTGGGTTTTCAGGACCAAATTTGGTTTTGCACTTCATCATAGAGCTCACGAAAGGAATGAAAATTAGTCTGGGTCGCTGTCGCCGGATACGGAGAAGAGGATTATAAGTGGAGCAGCTTTTTGAAGGTCACATTGTAGTTCTCAACACCAAGATTGTGCTGGTCGTGTTATCCTGGAGGTATATGCCCTGCTGGTCTCGCGGTCGCAAGCTGGACTGCTGAGCGTGGGGTCTAGGTTTCGATTTCCAGGTCGGAAAAGTGTGTGGGTTTTTCCATTAGGAATTTCTTAGTAACAGCCCGGAGTTTGGATGTTGGCGGTGTGATACTCCGTGCCTTCGAAAAACACGTTCAGCCGTTGGTCCTGCGCCAGATCTCTCTCCGTTCGTGTCGGATTATGTGCCGTCCCGTCAGACTATGCAATGAGACTGAGGGAAGAGGGAGTGCACCTGTGTCTGAGCACGCATAATATATCCCGTGCCAACGGCTAATCTCCGTTAAGATTGGCCGCCATGGTCGAAATACGGTCTAGAGGACAGTGATTCTATATCCAGGAATAAAATACATGTAGGATACTTTTTATAACAGCAAAACATTTATAGGGACTCTCAAGACCACGTACGGTCAGCATCAAAAGTTGATTAACACTTCAGTTTTTTTAATCTTAGTTATTGAGCAAAATATTTGTTCAAAATTGCAGCAGAAGATTTTTTTTAGAATATATACTCTTGTCTGTTACGTGAAAAGTTAAAAATCAGTTTATTGAAAAAAGTTGTTGTCAATTTAATAACATGTAAAAATGATAGTGTTAATCGACTTTTGATGCTGACTGTACTTCAAGACATGGGCTAACGTAGTTTCAAACGACGGGTCCAAAACCAAAATATCGTTCCTGCCAACTGGTAACACTCCTTGCAAGGTCGGGTGCGCGTGACCACGGCGGTCACAGACGCCTGCTAATTTGTTACCGCCGGACAGACCGCCACACAATCACTGCAGACTACGATCATCAACTGAGAGCGGTCACGTTGCTGACTTATCGTCCTTGCTTGCTGGTGTATTAACTTCTTATTGATGTCGCATGGTTCTTGGGTACTAGGATGCCAATTCTCTTAGCATAAGGGGCATTTCACGTGAAGCGGACAGGAAAAAAAATGTCAGGTTTTGGATTTTGTTCATAATTGGGTCAATTGTACTTCCATGGGACCTGAAAAATCGTACGTCATTTTTTTTTTTTTTTGTTGCCTAGTTACCAATTTATGCGACTTCAAAGAATTATAAAAATTTGAGGAACTTATTTTTCGATAGCTCTTAATGAAGTTAACCAGATGGATTGAGTAATAAGTAAACAGTGTTTATTTGAGAATATAAATTGTTTTTCTTGGAAATTGATTAAAATTTGTTTTTTTTATTTTCTTATAAGTAGTAAACCGGAAGTTAACATTAAAAATCTGTTTTTTTTCAACTTCGCATTTTTTTATATTTTTTATTTTTACCTGAAAACATACCTTGTAGTATAGAAATATCATGTGGAAAATTTCAGAATGGTATCTCGATTCGTTTAGAAGATAGATGAACTAAAGTACGAAGGTGCCGTATGACGCGAAGTACTGGGCGGTTCTTTAGTCTGGAAGTCTTACTCGCCAACGCAAGAAAACGATTCATATCATTATAAAATCGAATCGTATCCTGTTGTAACCTGTAGTGTCATATCTTATCTACCAAAAATATCACTGACACTTCACCGCAATCGACGTTAAATGTTATAAAGAGATAGATAGCGACGCCTGCAAGCATCACTCGATTTGACCGTTATTTATTTAGTCGTCACTTTGGCCGCTACGCGTTTGCAGTGTTGTGTTAAAATAAATTGTGTAATAATCTTATGTATTATGAATTACTACGGTAATCGGTGTTATAACCCTTTTAACTTACCATCTCATTCGACGTCTACCAATGATAGAAAAATTTGAGATGATGAAAAAGATATAATGATGATGAAAAAATGATAGAAAAAGCTGAGAAGTGGGGAGTTTCTTCTTTTGTTTACGTGTGTACGTCCTGCAGGTTACGCCTGTCGAAAGAAATACCTCCAGAAACCAATTTCGATCTTGTGTAGTAGCAGAGCAGCCAAACATCGAGTGAATATTCGCAAAACACTCAGAATGAATTGTTTGTTCCCGATGACGATAAACATAAAACTATTTCGACACAAACGGACACCGCAGCAGCAGATCAAGAAATTCTGCGCCAGTTAGCAAGCAGCAGCAAGCCATGGTCCGGGGCGAGAGGGAGTGGGAGGCAGTCACCTCCTTCTGCGAAGCAGTCATGCTAGCGATGGAGGTGGCGGGATGACTGAGGGAGAGAGCCTCACGTCCCAGCCGCCACGAGAGACGCTCTGGGCGTCGGGAGCCGCGTGACGACTCCCAGCCACCGTAGGCGCGGGCCTGCGGACCGAGAGTAATGGGTAGCTCACCGTCCGATCAGGACCAGGCCCGTGCCGGACGGCGCGTACGTGTTCCACGCGCGCCTCAAAGAGATGTCAGCCAAAAGTAAGGGGCCTGCCAGGGCCGAAGACTTCCGGGGGTGCGGGATTGTCCGAAAGGGTTACCGCTAAGGAACACGGATGGGTTTTAGTCAGTAAGAGTCTGACACTCCCTTCCGCTCCACCCAGAGCGGGAGGACTCATTTGATGGATTCCCATCCATAAAAAAAATACGTACACTCGGGGACTGCCGCGGTAAGCTATTGCATAACATTTTTTTATCAACTTATGCGAGCTTCGTACAGCCTACACGCATACGTCTAGTCGCACGCACACAAACACCATGCCGAAGTCTGCCGAACTGAAACGACGTTAGACGATGCACGGCTTTCAACGCCGCACCGCTGCGCTGTGCCGGTCGGAGTAGGGGGTGTAAGATTTATTTTCGTTACGGAATTTCTTGATTCGGTCGACGCGCTCAAAGCCCGCGATAAAAGCTATGCAATAGCTTAAAAGGCGTCGCTATCTATCTTTTTCTAACATTTTACGTCGATTGCGGGTGAAGTGTCAGTGATATTTTTGGTAGATAAGAGATGGCGCTACAGGTCACAACAGGATACGATTCGATTTTATAATGATATGAATCGTTTTCTTGCGTTGGCGAGTAAGACTTCCACACTAAAGAACCGCCCAGTACTTCGCGTCATACGGCACCTTCGTACTTTAGTTCATCTATCTTCTAAACGAATCGAGATACCATTCTGAAATTTTTCACATGATATTTCTATACTACAAGGTATGTTTTCAGGTAAAAATAAAAAATATAAAAAAATGCGAAGTTGAAAAAAAACAGATTTTTAATGTTAACTTCCGGTTTACTACTTATAAGAAAATGAAAAAAACAAATTTTAATCAATTTCCAAGAAAATCAATGTATATTCTCAAATAAACACTATTTACTTATTACTCAATCCATTTGGTTAACTTCATTAAGAGCTATCGAAAAATCAGTTCCTCACATTTTGATAATTCTTTGAAGTCGCATAAATTGGTAACTAGGCAACAAAAAAAAAAAAAAAACGACGTACGATTTTTCAGGTCCCATGGAAGTACAATTGACCCAATTATGAACAAAATCCAAAACCTGACATTTTTTTTCTTGTCCGCTTCACGTGAAATGCCCCATAAGTATTCTGATTCTGCCTTACTTATCCCATGTGATTCTACGGTGCCTAAGTCGCGTTTTGTTTAGATCTCAACTCAAAATCCTCGATCTGATGTTCGAAAAAAGGTGAGTTTTTAAGGAAGGGGCCTCTAGTTTCACAGTAGAGTTTTTAACAGCGTCCTCTTGCGCACAAAACACTTTATTCGTCTGCAATGCATGATTATGCCTCAATCAACTCAGCCTATCGCAGTCCACTGCTGGACATAGGCCTCTCCAAGGCTGCGCCACAACGCCCTCTCTTCCGCCTTCCACATCCAGTCTGTCCCAGCCACCTTCTTAAGGTCGTCGGTCCATCTAGCTGTGGGGCGTCCCACACTACGCTTGCTGATACGCGCTCTCCACTCCAGGACTCGTCTGCTCCACCGGCCATCGGTCCTTCGACAAAAATGGCCAGCCCACTGCCACTTCTGCTTATACTTTGCAAGCTATGTCGGTAACTCCGATTCTTTTCCGGATAATTTCATACCTATGGCCATTAAATAGAGCACTCTTTTTCAGCATTTTCGATATCGCATGTCAATTTTTGTACTTAACAATGACAAGTAATGCCCCAGTGAAACATAACTTCACCACAACTCAACTATCAAACACAAAAATTCCCACCAACGAAAAGCCATACCAACAAAAGTAGGCAGTATCCTTTGGCCTTAACGCTGGTATCGCGAGGCATCTACAGGACAGGGCTAGATAACGTGCCGCAGATACTACCGCGCTTGATAGACTAGTAACACGCAATGGCGAGTAGCTTTGTAGCGCAGAACATGTCTTGTAGCCTGTGGAAGTTCTTGAAAGAGAGCATTGTGTTTGTCAGAGTTGAAGAAAGGGTTGGTTTGATGTAGGTAGATAAGGTTGGGTTGCTGGTTGAGAGGTGCTATGAAGGGATATATTTATATTATAAAATATTTATTAAAGTTTAAAAAAATAAATAAAAAACAACACCAAATCGACACATTTAGAAATGAAAATCAAATATTTCAGTACTCTATTACCAATCTTATCCGTCTTTAAGGTTGTTTTAAAATCTCTCTGTATCTTGTGATTCCATTGATATGTTGTATTAAGATGGGAATCTAAACAGGTATTAGACTACGCTTCTCTATTTTTTTTTCAGAAGGCCCTAAAACATTATCTACAGAGGTTGTTACAGCTGCTGTGTGTTTAAAAAACCGAAACATTCCAGAGTTGATCAGCAGAATATCTACCTTTACCCACCAAGAGCGATGTACTCCAAACGGCTGATAAAGAAAACGGAAAAGAAACGCGGTTGTAAATCGTACTCCTTGCAGCAGGAAAACGCAACAATCTTTCCAGTTTCAACAAACCCGTAAACAATAACTTACTAACGCGACATTATCTATCTACTAAAAGAAAGCGGGAAGCTATAATCTCAGTGATGTCCCGATAGTTTGCGAAGCGTGAAGCGAAGGACGAGCGGCAGTGGTGCGGTCGTTGTGCGATTTGTCGTCCGAGATCATATCGCCGGCCGTAATTCGGCCGCGACTGCCGTGCGTGTTCGTACACCGATTGCACTCGATTAGGTGCTGGGCACAATGAGTATTTCTAGTGCTCAGGCAGTTTCTACCTACCTACTACAAACATTGTAATGTAGTGGCAATTTTGTCTCCCGTGCCCGGGTTTTTATTTTTTTTCCACTCTGTGTGGAGCGGAAGGGAGTGTCATACTCTTACCGACTAAAACCCACCCGTGTTCCTTCCTTAGCCCTTTTGTGTTCCGGGGTAGCGGTAACCCTTTCGGACAATCCCGCACCCTCGGCAGGCTTTGGCCTTGACAGGCCCCTTCCTGTATGCTGACATCTCTTTGAGGCGCGCGTGGAACACGTACGCGCCGTCCGGCACGGGCCTGGTCCTGATCTGACGGTGAGCTACCCATTACTCTCCGTTCGCAGGCTCGCGCCTACGGTGGCCGGGAGTCGTCACGCGGCTCCCGACGTCCGGAGCGTCTCCCGCGACGGCTGGGACGTGAGGCTCTCTCCCTCAGCCATCCCGCCACCTCCTTCGCTAGCATGACTGCTTCGCAGAAGGAGGTGACTGCTTCCCACTCTCTCTCGCTCCGGACCCGGTCTTGTTTGCCGGGCCCGGGATGGTACAAGCTTTACGAGCACAGGGAATACAGGGTAGCAGGAAAACCGACGCGCTAACTATTATAATCAAGAGTTCAGCACAAGATGCTAGACCCCTTAGCGTAGAACGTCGATTATCAAAAAAAAAAAAAACTGCTGTTTCATAGAAAAGTCTAATACCTATCTACGCGGTCAAAGTGTATGATAATTTTTTTAATAACCGACGAATGTTTTTTTATGCATGCGGGTTAAGAACAAGGTACCTACTGATTCCATGGTAACGTTGCGCGTCGATGGGGGACACCCTGTAAAGTCTATTCAAACTTATGTTTCAAATTAATATTATTTCAAGTTAAATAAATATCAACTTTATTTTAATGGTTATTAAGTTGATTTCAGTGACTAGTAGCATTATTGAAAAAGTTATAAAAATGTTTGAAGTTGTAGCGTAAACTGAACTTTATTGTGTAGTATTTAAAGTTATTTTTCCACAAACTCATATTTTTAAAAATTTTGGCAAATAACTCGCGAATGCAGATTAGGTATATTAGCCATCCAAGTAGGTAGAATTATCTATTTTGCTTCCAATGCATGTTATTGTAATTAATTTACCGTCTTTCATTCAGACTCGTTTCTTGCACCTTGCTGTTCTTTTCGGTCAGGTGGATATCAAGTGGAAAACAATGCCTCGCAAAAATCGTTATATTATTTATGGGTGAGCTCACTCGCACTGGGACACGGTCGTTTAATATCTTAGATCGAGTACACGTGTAATCAAAATCTGTAAAATGATCGCATAATCACTTATTACGATAGTGATAAGGACTAACTCAATGTCATTAGATCATCGATTACAAACACGCAACAAAAAACATATTGCATAACAGGATATTGAACTATATTTACGTTATTATCTAATGACTGAACTGGGTCTAATTAACCTGGAAAGCACATACCACCGACTCGAAAGGAAGAAGAATAAGAATCTTCGAAAGCGATAGACATAAGTGTACAATATTTTATACTGACAGAAGTATTGATAGTGAAAAATATGTATGTCCTTCTCTAGGTCATGGTCTACCCGTGTGCCAAATTTCATCCAAATAAATTCAGCTGTTTTAGTGTGAAAGCGTAACAAACAAACATACAAAAGAAAAGTAGCAGTGAAAACTTGAACAACTAAGTACGTGTGTATTTTTTTTGAATCGTCATATAAACAAAACAAACATAATACTTTGCCATCACTCACTGACATATCGGAAATACATTAAAACCGAGTACAGAGGCCAGCACATCAAGCTACCCCAATCTGTCAAATTTTCCCAATTGAATATGAACCTTATTACTTTGTAATAAAGATGAAAATCTATCAAAGGAATTTGACAGATGGGGGTAACTTGATGTGCTGGCGTCTGTACATCTCGAGGACAGCCGAACACATCCGAAGCGGTGTCGGTTACGGTAACAGTGGCGCGAATTCAATGGTTTTTTCACTTCAAAAATCTTTTTATAATATTAGTTTAGACCTATATCGACTGATGGTGGAATCGTTTACATCATTCTCTTGTCCGTAGGTATCCCAACTTGCTTGGGGTCTGCGCAGTATGGCTTCTTCTTCCAATGCTTCTCTATTAGTCGTCATCTCGGATCAGTACTCACTCCCTTTCCCGCCATATCATCTTTCACAGAGTCCATCCATCGTTTCTTACGGCTCCCCCTACTCATTACCGTTGATGGAATAACTACCTCAATTCATTGGAAAATTATAATTTTTAAGACATGAAAGTTAATGGTAAAGTCTCGGAGTCTGTTGATATTAGCACAATAGCATAGCATAAACTGCCTATAATGTTCTCACTGCTGGGACACAGGCCCCCCTCTTTTCGAGAGGGAGTGGGCTATAATCTACCACGCGGGCCCAGTTGGTAGTGACATGTCTTTGAATTTTTGGTTCTAACCTTCTAGGATAAGCCGGTTTCCTAACGATATTTTCCTTAACCGTTTGGGAGCAGTGGTGATGAAATTATTTACACAAAGTAAAGCGCCTGGCGGGTTCGAACCCAGGACCTAAACTCGTAAATTGGGTCCTTTACGACTGGACCATCTCTGCTCTGTGGGCATTATACGAAGTGAAAAATTTTGGAACCGAACTTTCTCAGCAGTCTGGAACGAAGATAAGCACCTGCCAGGTCTTTATTTGTTTGTCATCTTGAATACAGTAACGGATGACGCCTAGGTAGGTACTCGTAGGAATTGTGATAAATAAGGGTTTATCTGAAGATTATAAAGTTAATTACGCGAAATCAACCGTTAGGTACAAGGGATTATAAAATCATATTAATCTGCGATTTCACAGTTAATTAATCATTGTCATTTGATTAATTTATTGGAAAAACAAAGATCTAATAATAGATAAAAGACGTTATCAATCACTGAAGTGGGTTTTTGTAAAGACCCTTGCTAAGCTGAGCAACTGAGATTTTACTTATAATGTTTTTGTATGTTTATACAGAGTGAAATTAAATTCATGGGCATCCTTTTAAGGGATCATTCTACTCATCATTATGAACAAACTTTAAAAAATCAGCTGTTCCTTGCATTTATGTTCACATAACTCGTCAAAATGTAGGGAAGAGCTGATTTTTTTTCGCGATTTCAGGTTTGGTCAATAGTAAAAATTGTTCATAATGATGATTACAATGTCCCCTTAAAAGGATGCCCATGAATTCAATTTCACCCTGTATGTGTGTAGATAAACGGTTAATAAAATAAATAAATCATTTCCAGTCAGTTCGCCAAGTGTCCCACCGCCCTTACGTCACAAGTCGAAGCTCCTACCGCTAGATACCGCGGCACAACTCGTGAGCGATGCCTCGCCAGATAACCATTGCTTTGTTTCGCTGTAAAACTCGAAAATTAACATCATTTGCCAACGCCCGATCGCTGCGGTGATACCGACACTCGTAAATATCGGTGTACGGTGTGAGATGTAGAGGGAATTGTGTTCTTTTGAAGGTTTTTTATGTACAATAAGTACTCCTTATTTTCGTCGTGTCGAGATAGATAGCTGTATAGGTACATTACTAGGTACTTAAATAATTTATTTGGTGCAACACAGAAGAAATAATGTAACACATTAATGCACAGTGATAAACACGAATTATGTGCATACATATGTATTTTAAAAATACATGCATAATTTATCGAGCAGGTGCCAAATAGCAATTAACAGTACCTAATTATATTTAAAAAAATTGCGCGTGCAACGCCGAACAAGTGATAGAAGTGAAACTTCTTAGCAAATAAAGAATAATAAAGATAAGAATAATAATAATTCTATGCTCTATGTTACGCGGTGTCCTGCGTGAACAACGAATACGACGCGACGCTACGCTGCGAACGCGACGAACGCGATCAACTCAACGGCAATTCCTGCTTGCAGCCTATATGACAGTCTGCGACGAGATGCGTACTTGTTTTGAGGGCGACCTGACGCGACACCACGAACTACATATGAACTTTCGAGCAAAATTTTACTGTATTGCTCCATGATTCGAGAAGTAATGACCAAAATCATGTAGGACATTTGTCGCTTGTAGCATTGCGTCGCATTACGTCGCGTCGTATTGCGTCGCGTGGCGTCGTATTCGTCGCTCACGCAGGACACAGGTTAGTGTTTGTTTTCCGCACTTAGTCCTTCTGAACTCTAGTGGACTATGGCGGCCGACGGTGGTTATTTCAACCAGTCCAACTCCTTCCAGGATCAGGCAAATGTACCTGACGTGACGAGATGATTTCATCGGATACACTTATAATAGGTATGTAAGTATAGATAGTTAGGCTTCAAAACCTGGCTCATCGGCGTAATGTTGCTTGCCTGATGGTCTTCTACAGACTGTACTTCGGAGACTGTGCGCAGGAGCTCCACGACCTGATCCCACCATCGCCCTTCTACCACCGGACAACCAGACGTACTGCAGCGTACCATCCGCATTTGGTTGATATCCCGACGAGTCGTACTCAGCGCTTCTCCTTCACTTTTATTATGCGCACAGCCAAAATGTGGGACTCTCTGCCGGCATCTGCGTTCCCTCCCACATTTAACCCGTCTGCCTTTAAATCAAGAGTGAACAGGCATCTTCTGGGCACGCTCGTTCCATCATAGACCTCATCTATCGCTTTCCATCAGGCGTGATTGGGGTCTAGAGCGCGTCCATTTAGCAATAAAAAAAATAGATAAAACTCAAGAGTTCCTGCAAACATTAACCTATCCTCCAGACCTAGGTACGTAAATACATTAATGATATAGACTTCTATATTTGCCTATTAGATTTCCACATAGGTATAGTAAGCGTCAAACGTTACGGCGGCTCTGAAGTGCGCTACCCACTGCGCAGTACCTCATCCCTCACCCCCGCGGACACGTGAAATTGTTACTGCGCAGCGACTCGCCGCATGTTCCGAGCCGCCATTAAGTTTGCATCGGGCTGTACCTACTCGCTTTAGTTTATAATTTAGACCACACACTACAATAACGTGGTGTTTAGTTTTAATAGTCGTCGAGATGTCGGAATCCGATGTTATACGTATAGGGAACTATTGTGAGCAGTAATGTCTCGGCCTTATAATCATTAAATTAAAATCGGTAATACATTTAACCTTATTACAGTCGATTTTACTTGCCTTGGTAACAAGTATGGTTGTTCTGCTTGTTCGAACAGAGTTTTGGCCAAAGATTTAAATCGTTAGATTTGCCCTTAATGTGTCCTTACTGACTCACACAATAATTATGGCGTTTCCATGAAAAGTCATGTCTCTGCGACATACACTGTCAGAGATATCAAAACGAAACAGGAGGTCCGGTCCCTAAGCACGAAATCCGGAGTTTCGGCCGACGTCACGGGCGATTCCTACTCCCGTATCACCTACGAACTAAGAATGAACGATAACTCGATTTGACAGTTGTCCTTACTCTCGATGTGTTTTTGCCCGTCCAAAAGAGTTCATTAATCAGGAGAAGGGTTAATTCCCAAGTAGCGAATTATTTTTGGACGGCCCAGTATCTTTGTACGGACTTGAAAGTGTAGGCCCTCAGAAACGCGACCATGTTTTGACGCGGAAGGGCGAATATACGATTGAAATCTTTGGTTCTGGGTTCTTGTTTGAAGGGTCGATAAAACATAATTATCAGTCAGAATAGTGCCGCTAAGAGAAAATAGCGGCTGGTAGGTAAATATACCACCATACTTATCGCTGTCACCAATAGCATTGCTGTATTTCATTTTGCAGTGAAGGTGTCAATTTTATCATAGTCACCGGTGATTTTACAATATTTTCTTGCTAAGGTCGGCTGCTAAGTATCTAAGTAAGCTGAAGTGGCAGCGGGCTGGCCATGTTGATCGAAAGACCGATGGCCGGTGGAGCAAACAAGTCCTGGAGTGGAGACCGCGTATCGGCAAGCGTAGTGTGGGATGCCCCCCAGCTAGATGGACCGACGACCTTAAAAAGGTGGCAGGGATAGAGTGGATGCGGAAAGTGGAGGATGACCTGGGAGAGGCCTATATCCAACCACTGCTTGACATAGGTCTCTCAGGCCGACCTTCAAATCCACTCAGCCTAAGGTCGGCTGCGTATTAAAAATCTCCTTCGTGTTGTCTGGTATAGTCCCTTTTCTACTATAGTAGCTCATTGTAAATCTACAATCATAC
This sequence comes from Amphipoea oculea, assembly GCA_945859645.1. NCBI lineage: Eukaryota > Metazoa > Arthropoda > Insecta > Lepidoptera > Noctuidae > Amphipoea > Amphipoea oculea. The sequence goes on from OX243876.1 coordinate 15,059,727, forward strand.
GGCGCCACGGTTTCACTATTGTGAATACTTACCTACTTACCATTAAAATATTTAAATCCAATGAAACTTCAACATAAACATTTCTTTAATCCCATTTAAACTCAAGGGAACGCAGCGGCTTATTCTTTGACAGAAGTTAACACGAAAACATTCTTTATTCAAATTGTTGCAAAAACAAAATGGATTCCTTTATAATTCCAATGTCTGCATGAATTTAAAATGTCAATCGGTCGTTTTTACATCAACTATAATAATGTAATTACTTTGCGATACAGTGAACAACAATATCTATTGTTGGAATACAATGGCAGATATGACAAGCTATGATGACTGGACCTCCCAACTGGCTAGAAACGACAAAGATAAATCCGCAGCTTATCCCAACATTGCTAGAGTAATTTAGTTCTTATTTATTTTTGTAAAGAGTTATTTGTTAAAAGATCATGCATTGGTTGACGGTAAAAGAGGTAGTTAAAAATTTTTAGTGGCGCTAAAGAAAGTTTTTGAAGAAAACGTATGAATTTTACGCTATTTTGTAAATTATTCATGCTTCTGTTACTATGAAATTTAAATATGAGCACCCTTTTTTGGTAGCTGTAAGTACCTACGTACGACTAGTGCTTTTAGTATGTTTGGTATATAGGTAGCATTGTTTTATGAAAAGTGAGTGAGAGAGGGAGAGAGTCAGATCAAAATTAAAATCTATAAATATAAAAATATCGACAATTTCAAATTTTCGCTGCCGCCATCTTGGATTTTCATTTTGAACTTCGTTCCTACCGGGGGTCCCCCGAACCCACTAGTTTTTTGTACATCTATAAAATAACTGATGCCACTCGGAAAGCTGCCACGCTCACATCTGCCGCATGTCAGACGGCCAGTGGGCCAAACTTACGACCCAATGGGTCCCGCTTAACGGCAAACGACATCGCGGTAGGTCCAGATGGAGATGACGGTATGAGCTGGACTCCTTTGATAATGATTGGTCCTTGGCAGCTCAGGACAGAGAGAGGTGAAAAGAGAAGAGGAAGAGGAAGGCCTTTGCCCAGCGGTGGGACTTTAACGGCTAAAAATAAAATAAAATGGCACTTTATCATTGTATCGCTATCGAGTTTTTATTAAGAAATTAATTAATCAACTTTATCAATTTAATCGAGCTAAAATATTTTAATTTGGATCTGTCGGCCCAGCACTTAAATTGATATCCATAACATAACATCACGCCTGCATTCTCCACCGGGTTAGGTAGAGGTGTACGTATAGTACACCCACATTTCGCCGGTTATATAAAGTCCCATGTAATAGGGCTAGCGTATTACCATCACACACATAATCAGGGACACAGGCTTCCTTTCTGTGAGAGGGAGTGGGCCGTAATCCACCACGCGGGCCCAGTGCGGGTTGGTAGATGTCACATGTCTTCGAATTTTTTGTTCTAGGACATGCTGGTTTCCTCACGATGTTTTCCTTCACGATTTTGAGAGCAGTGGTGATTAAATAATTTACACAACGTAGAGTGCCTGCTTGGTTTTGAACCTACGTCCTACCACACGTAAGTTGGAGCCTTTACCACTGGGCCATCACTGCTCATCGTATTGTCATCAACAGGGCCCAAATCCAGATTCCGGGCTGCTATCGAGAAGTTCCAGTTCGAAAACCTCAATAACACTTTGCTCGCCCTGGGAATAGAACCCAGGACCTTATGCTCAGCAGTAGCGCTCGAATCGATATCCAATTTGGAATTTATGTCGTTTGTTAAATAAATTCAATGAGAACGCAATTTTGGTGGCCGAATGGTAGGGTCGGTAAGAAAGCAGAGTCGCTTTTCAAATATAATATTTAATAACATTTCAGTCTGATGATATTTACGATATCTTAAGACGACTTCAATAATTCATCGGAGATAGGATCTTATCAGCCTTCAAATCATATAAGTGTCAGTTATAGGTAAAGCATCTTCACAGATTTAATGAACTGCAGTTCTCACGGCATTCACTTATTTACACAATAATTAATTGCTGCTAGTAAATAATAGATCTGTTTGGAGGAGTTTAGTGAAGCGAAATGTTTATGCCTTTGAAGACCAGCGGGAGAGTGATCTCGACAACAGACGAGACCATTTCAGGAGTAAGCCATCTACGAGTACAATATCTACCATTACCAAAATAGTATTCTAACGTGTCCGCTCTATGCACGTGCACAGTTCAACTTCTCGGCCAAGATAGGCTATTTTAGCCACATAAGAGCATTATGTATATAATTGCTGCTACTGAAGTAACTTTTTGGCTGCTGAAGTGTTGATTCTCAAACTCAAAGCATTTATTCCAATTAAACCTATTACAGGCATTATTGAATTGTCAAGGGGTCGGTCAGTCAGAAAGATGAAGTTATTTTTGCCCATTCCAAAGCGTAGGTATTATTGCCATAGCTAATCCCATTATATAGTTCAAGCTAATACCAGAGAAAATGCAATGTTTCACAAATAAAAATCCTAAGCATAAGACTGACGTCACGTAAAATTCTGCATGGCGCAAGCATAATTGGACACACGACTAGCATTACTTACATATACAAAGTTCTAAGATTAATTGTCTAATTAATTGTCCTCCCTTTTCTATGGAGAATGAGAAACTTTATACCCTGTTCCTCATACCTCTATAAAGTTCGAAACGAAATCCAGCATCATTTTAAAACGTTTTTTCTGCTGTCGCTATCGAAATTAGCGGGTAAGTACAATCCGGGGCAATCGTGGCGGCTCCGATACGCAAATTGCCCGGCGGCTGTTTACAAAGACTTGCCTCCCTTGGGGACAATTAACTCCGCCATCTTCACTTTACGTTTGCGTAGATTAAGAAGACGTTTTAGTTGGAATAGGTTTGTAGACTTTTGTAGGAACTAAGTTGGAGGCTTAGATGCTTAAGTATACGTTGTCAAGCTGACGAATATTTAAACATAATATATGAAGCATTGGATTAGGAATTTCCTTCAAAATCCTTCGGATTGTGATTGAAAGTGTCTTATGGATGCAAACTGGGGTGCCTGTCTATTTTTTTTACAAACAAAAAGCCTTAATTACAATATACAAGCCAACACTAATATATACAGCAGGGTGTCCCTGGAAGAATGGATCAAATCGAATAGGGGCGTGGGCAAGGTCATTTCCAAACTTTTTAACCCTCAGAATGTCGGTGAATTTTTTTACGGTTCAAAAGTTATGACCAATTTTTTTTTTTTAATCACTTCGCATGGACTCAAAGAAAAAAAAAAAAACTATCAGGGCTATCTAAAAAAATTAAATTGAGAGCTCTGATAGTTTTTTTTTATTATTTTTTTCTTTGAGCACTATGCGAAGATTCGGGCTATTGCCCGGAGTTTGGAAGTTGGCGGTGTGATACCCCCGTGCCTCGGAAAGCACGTTAAGCTGGTGGATCGCCTTCGCCTTTGCCTTCCCTCCGGTCGTGTCGGATTGTCGTCCCATTGGTCTATGAGAGAGGGTAGAGTGAGTGCACCTGCACACACACTACTTGTGCACTAAGTATATCCAAATGTATTCTTGTCCATCTTTTTACTGACTGTACAAGGGTTCCTATTGACCCAGGATGCTCAAATAGGTGACCCACTTAATTTTCCAGCAAATAAAATAAAGCATGGGGTTGCTTGCACTTTGAGCTGATTTAAAGTAAAAGAAGTATTTTTTTTCAAAACTAACATACCGGTCTTCCGCGGATAAATTTTACGCGAAAAAAAAAATAGAATTCGGAAGGAGACCTTCCTACCGATATTTATCATTATAAGAACATAATCCAAATATTTCGCTGCATTTTAAGCCAGTCTGCGTTGTACATACTATTTTTAAATCTTATCTGAGTACCATAATCGTCATCGGCAATTACGCCGAATAGATACAAATCACTTTAATCAAAATATAATAAAAACATAATCAAAATATTTCGCTGCATTTTTAGCCGTTCTGCGTTTTACAATCATATTTTTAAATCATAATTATCTACGTGATAGTCTTTGGGAATTACGCCGAATAGATACTAAATCACTGTAAATGATTCAATAGGTAAACAATTTTCGACATTGATGATAGCAAAAAAAAAACCGAGTGTGCTTATGACCACACGACTGAAGTGAAACTTCAAACGTGTTTGGCTATGAGAGGAAGAGAGAAAGAAAATGTGCGCGCGCACTGCTTTCTCTTGCTTATATCCCCCACTCAACTCCCGTTCGCCTCGCCCGATCACACTTTTGGTAACGCTTACGTCACGCGTTCGCCAGCTTACTCCCCAAGTCAAGCGTGCGTAAAGAAGTTTCACTTCAATAAAATTATTAGGTATCTGCCTGGATTGCCAGGACTGCAACAGGGCCATTTCTCGTATATCACCACGATTTTTTATCTAGGACCATCAAGTCCAGTTTACAACACTGAGTTTTTCAGCCAGTGATTCCAGTATTATCAGCGAAAGAACTAGGAAGGTTAGGAAGTGGTGAAGGGTTATAGGCGTTTTGGGGGACTGTCTTATGTAATTTTGACGTTCGAAAATGCTGATTCTCAGCCTAAGGCTGCGTTTGCACCAAAGATGTGTGAGGATGCGTAGCGAGGGATGTGTGTGAAACAAACCAATAACAACGCTTCATTTTCATAGCTTGAACTATGTTAGCGTTGTTATTGGTTAGTTTAAAACACATTCCTCGCTACGCATCCTCGGTCATCTCTGGTGGAAACGCAGCCTAATGACAAGACTTTCGATTTTGATGTTCCAGTTTAAAACATAGAGTTTTTCAGCCAGTGATTTTCCAATTGTATGAAAGTAAACGAAACAAACGTTTCTGCCTACCCGCATTGGAAGAGGGCGTGAGTTTTTGTATGTATGATGTTCCAACTGCTGAACTTGGAATGGGAGTCGTGGGTTCGATTTCCGCGCACAATAGAAACTTGTAAGCGCCAGTTCGGAGTCTGAATTCATATCCTTTTAATGAAAATGGCCTCAATGACAAATACCTACAGACGACAACCTCTGCTTGGCCCATCCCGGAAAAAAGGCGTGTTATTTTGCAGTTTTCTAATAAGATTTCAAAGATAAATCAATGTTTGTCAAACATTGTAACATTTTGAAGATGTCACTGAAATTAAAAACCCAATGTTAAAAAAAATTAGGTTTTAGAAAATGATTGGGTTCAGAACTTAATTTCTTCAAAACCCTCCATTTCCCTCTAACAGCTCAAAGCCAAAAAATTACCTACTATACTTACCTCCTAAATGCTATGACATGTCCCCCCTCCCCCCTGCGCCTGAGCGTGGGAACGCGCGATCATTACCGAGCTGCGCAGACGCCGCGCTTACGTAATTGGCGCTGATTTTACGTATAATCACCGGGAAGGGCGCACTACCATTGAAACTGAAAGGGAAGGGTCTGTGTTGTATGTATGTAAATTATCGGGGCATTTCAATTTTTTTTTTTTTCAGTAGAAATAGCTGCGACTTACGAGTTGTAGGTTTAAGGTTTGAACCCTGACAGGAGCTTTACTTTGTGTAAATTATTTCATCACCGCTGCTCTCAAAACGGTGAAGGAAAACATCGTGAGGAAACCGGCATGTCCTAGAACCAAAAATTCGAAGACATGTGACATCTACCAATCCGCACTGGGCCCACTCCCTCTCACCGAGAGAAGGCCTGTGTACCAGCAGTGGGAACATGATAGGCTGATTATACTGTAGTTTTTAGTACCTACATGTGCTTATGTTTCAGTAATTGTAGATACCACTCCTCCATTGAAAAGGAAGAATCTTTTTTCTTCGTTTAAGTTTTAATTGTTTTGCGCGGAACCCTTATTTGTTTCTAAAATGAAACCGGTCCAGCCGTTTCGAAGATTGGCTGGAACAGACAAACAGACACAGACAGACAATAAATTAAAAAAATATTTTTCTGTTAAGCTTAAGTACCATTTATTATTATATATCATACTAATATTACAAAGGCGAAAGTTTGTGAGTGTGTGTGTGTGTTTATATGATTAACATAATGCTACTTTTTATCCCGATATTCCCACAGGATCGACATTTACGCGGGTGAAACCTCGGGACGCAGCTAGTTATTATAAACTTTCATGAGCATTTACTTAAATGTTGTTGTTTTGACATTACAAACAGACAGATCAATTTTATTGACACTGGTTTCTAATTCTTAATTGTTTTTACTGTCCAGGCTTATTTTTGTTTTATTTTACTGTGAGACTTGGCTAGCTTGACAACTTAATCACAAACATTTGTACTGCCCCTGGCATAACATAGCGCACTCTCTATTATCTTTATATACTATTATTATTGTACCTATGTTCAACAAATGAATAAATGACTTATATGACTTATGTATATTATAATAATAAAATATCAACGCAAACTCCAAAGCAGCCTTGATATTGCACTTTGAGAGTACATACAACATGTCCAAGGGCTATAGTCATTGACCATCTCACGAGGAGATTAAGAACAGCAATTTATTCGCTCCGTACACAAAAAACCAGTGTCTTTACGCCCAGCGGCGTTTCATATCGCACTACACACGGTCACATTCTTGGCCCGCTTGTCCGACTACCCGCACGAAAAAAAGGCAAAAAGTGCCACTTGCCCCGCGGCAGCGGGCGCGAACGGACGTCCCCTGTCGCTGCGTTGTGGGAACGCTTAATACGCTCATTTGTTACACTGTCATGTAATTTGTGGTTAAATGATAAGAGATTTATGGATGTGATTTTTGCGATTGGAGCGTTATGATATTTTTATGCAACTTTTTTTGTTATAATTAATGCCTATTTGATATTCTACTCGTTTAATATATTAATACACTAATTTTAAGTGCGAGTTTTTCGATGTAGGATTTGAATACATGTTTTTCAAATTCTTCGTATAGGTATGTTGTTTTTTGTTATGTTTATTTCAAGTAGTAGACAGGGAACTTATAAATTGTCTAGCTGTAAATACATCAAAGCTCTATATAGAGAAGTAGCCCTTATACTCACAATTGAAAGATTTAAAAGACGATTTTTACCAAACTTGACCAGCTAAAGTGCGCTCGCAATGTTCTCAACGGTGTAACAGCCATCCAGGTTTAAATGTTATGCGCACATCGATAAAGCGTAACAATAGCTCACCGCGGGCGAAGAGCATTGTTGTGAATACAAGATTTCTCTAAGTAACAACAGTTTTCGCAATACATTATCATCCGATGAAAGGATTGCACGTGTTTTGTTCTTTAGCAACCAAATTGCAGGTGAGGTTCGGCCGAAATTTCGTTTTTTAGGGTTTCCGTAGGTACCTTGCTGGGAAGTTTGTTGCGCCACTTCTTCTTCCCAGCGAAAGCACTAGGAAGTGGTGAAGGGCGCGCGTTTTGGGGGACTGTCTTTTGTAATTTTGACGATCGAAAAGTGCTGATTCTCAGCCTAATTTGAATAAATGACTTTTGATGTGGATAGTCAAATCCCTCATGATGAGACTTCAGTTCTTACCCCCTTACTAATAAACGTATTATATCAAACGAAGAGTTACACTCCGATTTCTCTCTTAGGGCGCTTGTGCACTACAAGGAATTTTACTGTCCGGCAGTCCGATTTTTTACAGTCCGAAGTGGCATGAAAAAAACGGATGATTGGCTTGTGCACTTGTCCGTCTTTACTCGGATGATACGCCTCAGTTTAGGGTAGCTCTGTCTTTGAAACTACACGCCACGCACGTGAAATTAATCTGAACGATGAGTTTCTTGGAACGTCGGCAGTTGCTTGCTTTATTACTCTACGTGGGAAGGCGTAGAAGACAAAAAGAATTCTGGGTTCATCCCCTTATAAGTGAAAGGTACCTGACAGGGTCGTTTTACGTAAACCACAATAAATTGAGACAGGACGAAAGAATTTTTTTTAACTACTATCGGATGTCTACAAGTACTTATGATTTTTTGCTATACCGCTTAAGCGCGTGGATCAAGAAACAAGATACAAAATTAAGGTTGTGTGTACCACCAAATGAAATGCTTGCTGTAACATTAAGGTAAGTGTGTACATGTACAGTATTTATACAGTGTGTTTATTGAGTTATTTAGCATAGTAAAACCAGAACAGTAGATCAACTCTCGCCCCGTTGGAGACTTAAATACCTACTGCTGTAGGGTTGTCCCTTCTTTTAGTTTCGTAGCTAATAATAAACACTTGCATACATATATTCTAGATAATAAGGTGACTTTGATTGATACAGCCAAATTCATACTGAAATTCATACTTTTTTTCTGTTTACACTTATATCTCTTCAATCCAGGAATACGAGGTAGGCATTTATATTACAAAAAATATTTTAAATAATAGTCAGGTTACAATGCTAAACCATTTAATAATAAAAATTAAAAGTTTTCAAAGTCTTGTTGCAACAACTCAGTTATTGTCAGAAGCGGCACTGATTCCGCAGGAGAGATTGGAGATGCTGTCATCTGAGTTTCCATTTGTGACGTTGATGGTGCAGAGGGAGAGTAGATCGATGGTACTATCATCTGATGTTCTGTTTGTGGTAGATCGGGCGGCGACGGGGTAACTTCATTAGTTGGAGAGTTGACAGATGCATATAGCGGAGGCAGTGGCGATGATGATGCAGAGCTGAGCGAAGATGTTCGGATGCGATTCGTATATTTGCGAAGCAGCTGCATCACGTCGATTCTGAAGTCTAGTCTATCATCTTCGCTTATGCGTTTAATAGTTGGCAAAATAGACATCAAAAATGCTTTATCATCATCTTTAAATTCATCCTGTCGTGGCCCATGACTTTGAATTGCCTTCAATATCTCCACATCAACTGGATTTAATCTTTTTTTACGGTTCTGGGTTAGTGACGCTGTAGGACGAATTATGGATGCAGATGAATTATCTTGAGAAGACCCTGGCGTAGAAATTGGTTCGGGGGTCGATGATGTACCTGGTCTGGATTCGTTGTCACTATCTTGAGAGGATTTTACTATGTTAGAGGTTGTCGAATCCTCTTTGATAATTTTTAATAAAAATAGCAAGTGTTTATGGTAAATATATTGCTTTTCTGAGATTGCCCAGATTTCATTTTCAGAGATTTGATGAAATAGTCTCTCGTGTTATTCCATTTATGGGTGAGAGTATTAACTGAAACAAAAAAGTAATAGAAGTATGTATTTGTTACAGGTACTTAGGCAGTGGAAATACTTTCACCGATATGTTTTATAGCTACCATTTGGGTATTAAAACGATAAGTGAAATTATCACTTTAGTATGCCGTACAATATGGGATGAATTGAGTGAATTTCTTGCACCACCGAATACCTACAGACAACTGGAAATCAGTGGCGAGTGAATTTCAAGCTAGAGCAAACTTCCCAAACTGCTTAGGTGCCGTGGATGGAAAACATATAAGAGTTGAGAATTTTCCCTCTGCCGGGTCTATGAATTATAATTATAAAGGCTATTATTCCATAGTGCTTCTAGCAGTGACCGATTCTAACTATAAATTTGTGTTTGTCGATATAGGAGCTTATGGAAAAGACTGTGACTCGGCTATTTTGCAGCGTACAAGGTTTCATAAGCTATTGAGTGAGGGAAGATTACAAGTACCTAATCCAACTCCTCTGCATCCTTCTCTAAACAACAGAATACCATACGTTTTAGTGGGCGATGAAGCTTTTCAACTTAATTACAATTTGTTACGACCCTATGTTGGAAAACATCTTGATATAAAAAAACGGATATTTAACTATCGACTGTCTCGGGCACGCAGGTATGTGGAATGTACTTTTGGTATATTGGCAAATAAGTGGCGCATACTTCATCGTCCACTAAACGTATCAAAACAATTGAGTAAAGACATAGTCAAAGCATGCGTCGTTTTACACAATATTGTTCGTGAAAGAGATGGGTACACACATAACGACATGTTCGTACCTGTTAATCACAACGGTTTGCAAGATCTTCCCGTCGCTACCAATAATGTCCAGGCGGGACGAGCAGCTAACGATATAAGAAATAATTTCGCCGATTTTTTTTCAAGTCCCGTAGGATCTGTGCCATGGCAAATGTCAAAAATTTAATACAAATAAATTATATAAGAACTTACGTATTTCGTCTTTCTTTTTGTCATCAAATCCCTCAAATTCCGGTTCGAAGAATAAACAAATTTCTCGCCATGCATTGCTTCTCATAATTTTGTTTTTGTATTCATCAATAGTTTTATCCCATAAACATGGTTTGGATTCAACAAGTTCAATTAGCGTAAAAATGTCGTACATGATTGTGAAATCGATTAAGTTAAATTGTCAAACTTCGTAGTCGCTTTTATCCGAATGAAACGAAGGAGCCATGCGTCGTGGGCGCAGGTCGCCGAGGAGGTGAGGGAAGGGCCAACGAAACGCACAGCGTCCTGTGTGCGCGACACGCGCACCCTCCTTCCCCGCGCCCGCCCCGCCCGCTCATGAAAACGGACGTAGTGCACAAGCATAAACACGTTTTTCATTGCTGTCATTTCGGACCGGAAAAAACCGTTCCGGAATGGGGAAAAGTAAAATGTCGGACGGTAAAATTACGTATAGTGCACAAACTACATATACATTATATGGCGTGCCATATCGGACTGTAAAAAATCGGACTGCCGGACAGTAAAATTCCTTGTAGTGCACAAGCGCCCTTACAGTCGTCTGCAATTTGATTTTCGAAAGAAGAAGACAAAGCGTTGTGTAACTATACAGACGATATACAACGTTTATTACTAGAACATTATATTATCTGTGGTAAGGGGGTTACTGTCTGCTATTTGGTTAGCACGCTGTAAAAAAAATGTACGAGCTATGTTAATATCTTTGGAGAACTTAAGTGATAAATACCAGTCTAAGGCCCGCGAGGTAATTGTATAACATGCTAGACTAACAGTAGCAATGGGTTTCATTTTACAGTTCAACGAAATTCATTCCGTTATTTACGTTGGTAAGCAGACACATTCTTCAAATGTATGAAGCAATGGATTAGCAATATACTTCAAAATGATTGAGATTAAGATTGATAGTGTGTTACGCAATTTATTAAGCTGCTGTTTAGCGCTAAAAGAATTTTAGATAGATATCGTTCTATTTCTGTCAATCCTTTGACGACGACAGAGACATAATGATTTTTTAAATACAAGTGGCCCTAAGAGTGGATGATGGATCCGTATTTCTATTTAGACTTTAAACTAGAATTGAACTACGTCTAGTATTATAACATATTCTGTGGTTGAACCCCGATAATGATTGAGAGGTTTATATAAACGTTGCTCGAAGTTAAGACACGTTTAAACGACAAAATGTTTGTTAAACAGTCGCTAATCATTACATAAGTTTAAGTAACGTTTATGATGCCCATTATTTCGAATGCCAAATTAGATAACTGCTTCCAATGAAAAGCTATTGTGAAAAAAACTTGGTAAAAACTATTTTGACCCACACTTATCTGGATTTTTTCGATATCAAAAAAGTAGAGAGTTCTGCTAAGTCTATAATGATCGGTCGAGGTTTGTGCCATTTGTGGGCCATAACAGGCTATAAAGTGTCAGATCCGTGCCATATGGAACTTAGAATTGCATGTTGCATAATCATCTGCCAATTGTTTTTTAGTGTGACCACATTTTACGCTTTATTTTTTACCAGCATTAGCTAGATCTTTCTTTGTTTACGTTATATACAGACTTCAAAAAAGTAGGTTCTGTATTCCACCCGTATGTATGATTTTATGTCCGCGATTTTCTCAGAAATTTGTGAAGTTATTTTGATAATTCTTACATTGATGTGATCTACAAATTTTCAGGAAGATTTTTTAGCAATGAGGTCAGTAATTTTTAGTATTGTGGTTAACTTTTCCACTAAGGCAAAAGAAGACGCTGAACCAACAGTATGTTTTCTGCGTAGTTTCGGGTAAAAGCATAACCAATGTTTTAGACGCAATACTCAATTCTTCTCTATATGTCATTCGATGTAATGCTCGATCCTTGTTTACCTATATGATATTCGATGAAAAAAAGAAAGAATAAAGTGTTTTTGGACACAATTCATGAACCACAAAATAAAAATGTGTGTGCCTCACGGCTGCGCCAAAAAAAATCCATTTCAGCATTAATGCCAGACAGAAGTGACGGGGAGTTCACAAAGTTTCAACATACCTAATACAGACTCTTTATATTTTTTATTATAAATAAATAAACTAGTAATCACATACATATTACTTATACTTAATTCCAAAAAAAAACGAAAACAACAAAGTCTCAGCAAAACCTGTTCGTCGCGACTATCTAGACTGATCCGTGTATGGTGCTCTCAAAGCGCAACAGGCCGCCGAGCGCGACGGACAGTACACCGACAGTTACAATGCAGTTGCAATGCTTGATACTTCTCCATATGAGAAGACTTTTCTTCCCTGGGAAAATCCAGTATTGTTTATCCTCAAAGCCTCATCAATACGGGGTATTCCTCGAAACGCACCAAATGAAACGTCTATCGATATTATTTATTACGAATCCTTCATGCTATTCTCTACGTTTCATCGTTGATGCATTTCGAGGACTAAAATTATAATATTTTTACTTTTTTGATTAATATTTTATTTTATTGCGGAATACTTTTGGTGCGTTTCGAGGAATACCCACCAATTCATCATAGAAAATTACTGTGTCCTTGAAAATACCACCAAAATCATAGTGCCAACATTCCCAGGTCTCTAACATTTGTTCTTAATAGTCCCACTATAATTGCTCCCACTTGGCCCATCATAAATCAATCCTTAATTAGGTATACCAAACCTCCACTGACATTTAGCCTCTTCATAATGATACCGGTATCTTTGGAGTATCCAATTTGATACACAGTTTTTTCGGCGATTTTATTAGATGGTAATTTTTTGAATGTGGAGTTCATAGATGTGATCAGAGATTTGTGATTCGTCGTGGTTATAAATGTAAGGGCACTTCCTATATACCGTGGGCAAAGTTAAAAATAAGAGCTGTGTAGGTACTGTAGGGATTTGACCTCCTTGCGAGACAGACCGCTAATATTTGAAGGCATCTAGACTAGTTACTGATACTGGCTATTAGAGATAATATCGTAAAGATTATTCAAAAAGACACACCTTCAAATTTTTTTTATTTCACGTGATCTTTTAATTCCTAATGATCACAATGTTTTATCAAGATCGCAATGTTCTGTAGCTTAAGATTATAAACATTTGAAAACGTGAAAACAATGTAATCTAATCAAAAATGAACTTTTTGTTTTCTATTAATGAAATTAAATTTTATTCGAAAAAGTCCATCGGTTTCTTATTAACCGGTGAAGCACCGCGCGTCGCCTATTGGAGACGAAACAATAGATGTGTCTCTTCAAACTTCAACTTTAACCGACGACCCTGGTTACTTATCTCCTTTGGTGGTTGTGTCCCAATCGGAATTGTTGGAGGCGTCACGAGATGCATCGTTGCACTGAGTTTTACTTGTATTGAGTTCTTGATTGATCGGATCTAATTCTAAAATTCCAAGGACGTTGAAAAACGAGTCCAAAATGCTTAGTAGACCTACTGGGCCCCTCAAAGAACACATGGATGCTACTTTTCCTATGTACATATATCACTAAAAAGAAAACAAACTCATCGACATGTGCATCCTGCGCGTCCTAACCTAGCTACGGTGCTCAAAGTTTCCGAGGACCGGCGACTAACGTGCTTTCTGAGGCACGGAAGGGTATTGGTATGTAAAGATGGTCACCCATCCATGGACCAACCGCGGCAAGCGTAGCTTAACCTGATCGACCGACCCGTGCGGCTGTTATTACTTAGTAACAAGCCCCAAGCCACAAGGTAGGTAAGATATTATCAACGACCATAAATATGGTCGTTGGATATTAATATATTAATTATTGATTCTTTTATTTGATATTTATAGTAAACTAGCTGCGCCCCGCGGTTTCACCCGCGTAAATGTCGATCCCGTGGGAATATCGGGAGAAAAACTATCCTATGTCCTTTCCCGGGACTCAAACTATCTCTATACCAAATTTCATCGAAATCGGTCCAGCCGTTTTCATGTTATGTCGTGACATCGTAAAACGGGTTTCATTTTTATATATACAGGATGGTCCAAATAGTGACGTCAATAATTGTTTTTTAGATTCCTCACACCGGGGGGTATCCAAAAATACCCCATGTATGTTCCGCGATTTTTTGTAGTTTTCGAGTTATAATTTTTTTTAGAGATTTTTTAATGTATTCTGCCAGCGAGGTTTCAAAAATTCGTATCTTTTTATGTAGTAGGTATTTTGCATAATTTTTTGTTTGTGGCATGATTGCCTTGAATGTTGTTTTATTAAAAAAAAAAATTCAGCTTCCTGAAATTACTTAAAGTTACCCAAAAAAGGCTTTACATTTAGAACTTTAGTTTTCAGTAGGATTCACTCAAACATTCAACTTCAATTTAAAAATACAAAAAGGAATTTTCGTAGCTTCAGACTAAATTTAAAAAATTTGCAGGGTCCTACACTATCTAAATCATCCAAAAAAAATAGTACTTTATTGGACTTTTTTTTTAGTAATCGGCCTTCGAAGGTGGATGGGCCAAAAATCATTGAAACACGTTTAAAGCATAAAAATTTATTTTTTGTACTTTATATCATTCTGATGGCAAATTGAACTTAGAAATGTAATTTGAAATTAATTTTAATTGAAATTTTTGAAAAATAACTGTAGCTCATGATTTTTGGTCTCACCACTGATTAAAAATGTGAGCATTTGTGAAAATTGCTGCTTGTGAAATTACACGATTTTGGATAAGAAATAAAAGGCACAAATTACTGAAAAATCATTATAACCTTCGAAGGCCGATTACTAAAAAAAAAGTCCAATAAAGTACTATTTTTTTTGGATGATTTAGATAGTATAGGACCCTGCAAATTTTTTAAATTTAGTCTGAAGCTACGAAAAGTCCTTTTTGTATTTTTAAATTGAAGTTGAATGTTTGAGTGAATCCTACTGAAAACTAAAGTTCTAAATGTAAAGCCTTTTTTGGGTAACTTTAAGTAATTTCAGGAAGCTGAATTATTTTTTTTTTATTAAAACAACATTCAAGGCAATCATTACACAAAAAAAATAATGCAAAATACTTACTACATAAAAAGATACGAATTTTTGAAACCTCGCTGGCAGAATACATTAAAAAATCTCTAAAAAAAATTATAACTCGAAAACTACAAAAAATCGCGGAACATACATGGGGTATTTTTAGATACCCCCCGGTGTGAGGAATCTAAAAAAAATTTATTGACGTCACTATTTGGACCACCCTGTATAGATTATACATTAAGTACGAGTAAAGATTTTGTAGAGGTATGAGGAACAGGGTGTAAAGTTCAATCATACTTTATAGAAATGGGAGGATCCTCCAACCAGACGGGTGTTGTGTCTGGCGGGCAACTGCCCAATGATTCATGTGGGGCCGTTGTATCTATGTTAGTTGCGCGGTAAACTCTGCTTGCGAGATGCAGGATTTGCGTGACGTCAGTATGACGCGTTGTTCGCATGTGGCGTTGTAGATACCGCTACAATTTTGTTATGATTTTTATGATTACGATGTTTTATGCGATAGTACTTAATTCAGTTTTATCTGATTCTGAGTCTGATTATGCTATGTTTATGCCATTTAATCACATGATTTATTTTTTGGCAATCTAGCGCGTGGCCTCTCAGTAGTAGTTCGTGATTTTGGCACTGAAACATGATCTCAATGGGCCTGATATCAGTGACGGATTTGGTACTACCGATGGCCTGGGTGAGATTTCTGCGTGTGCGCCTCCCTAATCTTGGACAGTAAAGAGGGGCACACAGTGGCGTCACTAGGTGGTCAAAGGCGCCCCAGGGATGTGTCTTACAGGCGTTGCACGGGGGAGTTCCGGAATTGGTCTTTTAAGAGGAACAAGGACCATCCCTATGTGCTGATGGTGCTCACCTGGGTGGTTTTAGTGAGGTAAAAATCCCAAACTCCCCGACCTCCCTCCCCGGAGGTCGGGTGCCTTTTAAAGGTTTTCCCCGCAAACAAACAAAAAAAGATGGTCAACGGCGCTAGTGCTAAAAAAGGAAATTGTGCCCCTGTCACCAATCCTAACTACTTAAACTATTGTTTAAGTAGTTAGGATTGGTGACAGGGGCACAATTTCCTTTTAGCAGCTTTCTTTGGAAAATATTTATATGGAAAGTTAAGCTACGGTTGCCGCGGTCGGTTCATGGACTGGTGACCATTGTATACCGATACCCCTCCGTGTCTCGGAAATCACATTATGCCGTTAGTCTCGGCTGTCATCGGATCTTTAACAGTCGATACGGGTAGTCAGATTAAGCCCGAAAGTCTGACAACCAGTCTTACCAAGGGGTATCGTGTTACTCAGTAACTGGGTGCTGGTGGTCAGATAGGCAGTCGCTCCATGTAAAATACTGGTATTCAGCTGCATCCTGTTAGACTGGAAGCCAACCCCAACATAGTTGGTAAAAGGCTAGGAAGATTGATTGACTTTTGTATATGTCGCATCATTGGGTGGCCGAGATGCGAAACATCGGATCTTCTTCACGATCCAACATAGTTTTGATAGTTGTGGGTACTCGAACGAAAAGATAATTTGAATTCAAAATAACTTTAATAAACTAACAATAATTAACAACCGATACGCACACGTGCGTTGGAAACAAACACGTGCGTTGGTACTGTAGTGCCCGCCTCAACTGCCAGAGCTCGACTGCCTCTTATAGGCCGTCGCCACTCCTAGTCACTCCGTCAGTCCCCACTACATCCCTTCTACCGACGATCGTGTCCAAGCCGCGGTAGGGCGCGCTTGCGTTTCCGGTAACGATAATATTAGTTCACAAAACTGATTGATAGATGGCGCTGCTTGTTGCACCTTGGCGCCAACAATCCACGACATATACATACATAATGATGTAAGCTTTAAAATTGTTAATCTGGAACTAGGTACAGTCAACAAAAGAGATAGGTATGCAGGATCGTCGGATATAGTTGAAGTTTAGTAAGAAACCGATGGATGTTCTCGACTGAAATTTAATTTGATAAATGAGCTGTTTGTTTTCTATTAATACAATAAAATTTTATTCGACAACATCCATTGGTTTCTTACTAAACTTCAACTATATCCGACTATCCTACACACTTATCTTTTGAGTGTACATTAAAAGATAAAACCAGCTTTATCTAGTTAAGTAGAAAATAATTCAGGCAGAACGTCTGATTACACAGTTGTCGTGTA
The DNA here is from genome assembly GCA_945859645.1 of Amphipoea oculea. Classification (NCBI taxonomy): domain Eukaryota; kingdom Metazoa; phylum Arthropoda; class Insecta; order Lepidoptera; family Noctuidae; genus Amphipoea; species Amphipoea oculea. The sequence goes on from OX243876.1 coordinate 15,077,045, forward strand.
ATAACCTATTAAAATTTATTGAATAAATACAAATACTTATTTGAAATCAACAGACGTGATTTCAGTGAATCATTGATTATGTTATTCAGTATCAATTCATATTACGGACTTACAGTGTCAAAAAGTTGGTGACGACAATACATGTGTGAAAAATACAAAGTATCTATCTATACTAAAAATTAAGCTGAAGAGTTTGTTAATTTGTTTGTGGAAAAATTCTTTTTGCATTCGATAGCCCAATTCTCGAGGAAGTTTCGCAGAAAATAAGAACAAAATTAATCAAAATCAATTCTATTTCGTGCACGGCCCCTTAACTGCTTTGACAATTAATTACATGCACAATCGCACGACTAGTCAAGCGTAAGAAAACTGACTCATACGATTTGTTGCCGTTATCAGTGCACTGACGTATCGCAGGCCTTTCATTCTTATATAACATTTCGGCCGGCTCGTTTCTCATTAATAACAAATCAGCCGCTGTGACAATAACTACAACCATGCTTTTATATTTAACGACATTTATAACGTTCGTTTGCTTCCTTTTCTGCTACTTCACCAGAACTTTTAACCATTGGAAAGGAAAAAATGTCAAAGGACCAACCCCTATACCATTCTTCGGAAATTTCATCGAAGTATTCTTCAGAAGAAAACACGTTGGAGTGCTGTACAGTGAAATCTACAAGCAATATCCCGACGAGAAAGTTGTTGGCCTGTATAGAATGGTGTCTCCTACCTTGCTGATTCGTGATCTTGATATAGTCAAACAAGTGCTCATTAAAGACTTCGATTCTTTTCCTGATCGCGGAGTGTATTACAGTAAAGAACTGTTGGGGGACAATCTGTTTCATGCCGATGTTACGGTGATGAAAAATTTAAGGAAACATTTAACGACAGTGTTTACATCTAGCAAGTTCAAGGCCAATTTTCATATTCTTGCCGGTCGAGCTGACAAGTTTATTGACTATATAGAAAATGCCACTATGAAAGAACAGGAAATAAACGTGTTACCAGTTTTTAGAAAATATGGAGCCGACTCAATAATGATGGGTGCCTTTGGTATTGACGTCGATCCTTACAATGACGATAATGACCTATGTGATGTGTTGGACGCAGGAATCCAAACACCAAGCTACTTTCTTGAACTGGAGTTACTATTCCCTGGTACTCTGTCGAAGTATAATTTGTCAATTTTCCCAGACAAAATTGCAAATTTTTGTAAACAAGTTATTCAAGCTGGTGCTAATCTAGAACCTGTTTCAAAGGCTGATAGAACACGAACAATAGATGTCTTGATGGACTTGAGACGAGAGGGTTATATCAGTTCTGGTAAACCAAGTGAAGGTGAAAAAGAAGCGTGGATGGAAATAAATGATGATATTTTAGCTGGACAAGTGTTTATATTTTATTTCGCTGGTTATGGAAACAATTCGTTATTGGCTACTTATGCATTGTACCATTTGGCTAAAAATCCCGACGTACAAGAAATATTGATACAAGAAATTGACAATGTTCTACATAAACACGATGGTAAATTCTCTTACGAAGCACTAATAGAAATGAAATACCTGCAGATGGTTTTCGATGAGACGATGCGAATGCATCCTTTGACAAACTCTGTTTCTAGAAATACTGCACGGGACATTAAGTTGGATGGTACTGACTTGGTCATTAAAAAAAATACTATAGTAGCGATTTCTCCATATGCTATTCAGCACGATGAAAAGAATTATCCTGAACCTGAAAAGTTCAAACCTGAAAGATTTACACCAGAAAACGTAAGAGAGCGACATCCCTGCGCTATGGTGTCTCTTGGACTTGGGCCCAGAAGTTGTCTTGGTGAGTACATTACCAATATTATTCCAAAATTTTATCTCCTTTTAAATTATCGGACACTTCTAATCTGCGTTCGCGATTTACTTTCCAAAAATGTAAACAAATGAGTTTTTTGTAAAAATAACTATAATATCTACATAATAAAGTTATTTTCAATAGTAGGTACTAGTCATTCTGAAATTAACTGAATGTAAAGACGCCAGCACATCAACCTACTATAATCTGTCATATTTCTTTAATAGATTTTCAACTTTATCACTAAAGCCTGAGGTTCAAAGTTGATTGGGAAAATTTGACAGTTTCGGGTAGGTTGATATGCTGGCGTCTGTACACTAAAATAAAGTTGATATTTGTTTAACTTGAAATAACATCAATTGGAAACATGAATTTTAATTAACATTGATTTATCAAAATTGTGCAATTGGAGAGGCGATGTTCAGCATTGGACAGTTTAGGCTGATGATGATTATGATAAGGAGTGTTAATTACTGCTGTAGTTCAGCTTTCTGGTTTTACCAAGTTTGGTCTCATCCATATGGGTTATTACTCCACCTGTCTTGATAAAAGTAGTATCTCGTATAATCTTTTTCATGAAAGTTTTCTCTTCCAGGTTCGAGGTTTGCACATCTCCAGTTTGGAATCTGTATGGTGAAGGTGTTTTCCAAGTACAGAGTTGAATGCACCAAGAATACGGTTGACAGAATTACATACACACCCATGCGACTACTGCTTACTCCAAACGAAAGGATATATCTGAGATTAGTACAGAGAGAAAAGTCGTGCTAGTAGTCCATAATAATTTATTTATGATAAGTTTTTATATTTAATCCTGTACATATTAAATTATTATTATTTGTATACTCATTGTTGTTTATTTATGGAGGACCTGCAACAAAAGATGTGTCTTAGCGTAAATGAAAAATAATAAGGATGTGGGTTAAGTTTTGGTGTGGTGATTACTTTTTCAGTTACTCGAGCCTAGTTTCTGAAACTTTTGGGTTCTATGTGTTTGTGTGTATAATCTTTTTTATTTATTACTAGCTGTCTGCCCGCGACTTCGCGTGAAATTTCTTATTCCCTCGACCCATCTCGTCGTATTGCATCACTTGCCCGCGTCTCCTGCTCTATCACTTTGTTTCCTCATAGCGCTTTTACTCAGCTCCTAAGGGTCATAGCGTGACGTTAACCTGTAGCCTTCCTCAAGAATTGGGCTATCAAATGCAAGAAGAATCTTTCAAATCCGACTGCTAGTTCCAGAGATTACCCCATACATACAAACTTACAAACAAATTTTACCTCTTTATAATAATTATTATATAGTATAGATTAGCCACGAATGTCCCATTGCTGGATAAAGCTTCCCTACTCTCTAAAAAATGCAATCTTGGAAGGCGCCACTCTTAAATGGAATTGGGCTGGACACATCTGCTGCATGTCAGACGATCAATAGACTAAACTTAACACCCAGTGGGTCGCGCTTAATGGCAAACGACATCGCAGCACCCCATACGGAGACGGCGGGATGAGCTGGACTCCTTTAATAAAGATTGGTTCTTGGCAGGTCCGAACAGAGAGAAGTGGAAAAAGAGTATAATCTTTTGGGGTTAGTAACGTTTCAATTAACTTTTCTAACCCCAAAAGATTATACACAAAACCCAAAAGTTTATTCTAAAACTAAAGCCATTTATTTTCCCCATAACGCACGCAAAGCTCTCTATGTTACAAAACAGTCGCTTTATCAGCGCAAGCGCATCAACACGTACTCGGGTATCGGCCAATCGCGTTCGAGGGCGGGAACGGCGAACGTTGCCTTTTAAAAAAAAAGAACGCCGCGTTCCATTTGTACGATGTATCTTTAGTTTTTAATGAGTACTTGACAACCTTTATGGGGAAAGGCTGGATTTAAAAAGGTTCATGTTACAGGATAACAGGATAATGTTTTTCTCTTCGATGTATTTCTGCCTGAAGCTGATACAGCCTTGAGGCTATTACTACAAGCTTTGTGTATTGTACGAGTATTAAAGCGTGTACTAGTCAGTACTTACCTTTGAACATTTAAAATAAAAATCATCAGCTCTTTCATTTATTATATTGACATGAGCTTCCCTGTCTTTGTTAACTGTGTTGCTAGTTTTAGGTAAGACTTAGCTGTCATTTTAATTGCAAAAGATTCTACCGTAGTATCGAGACTTACAGGTGCTGGTAATCTTTCACCTGAACATAAACTGATTCTTCCAGTAGATTTAAAGACGTCACAAACAAAAATTAAAGTCTATAAAGACAGTTCAAGGTCGCTCACTGAGTCGCAAAAGTTTAGCTTTGGAGTTTGCCAAAGAGCGATGGGGACAGAATTCGGAACACCACGCCGCGTTCCAAAGTGGGTATACTGGATATAGGAAAGAAAGCTGCCTGGCTCAAATGGGATTGGGTGGGTTCAGTCGCATGCACGATGACCGCCGGCAATAGTCTACACAATGGGTACCTGGACATGGATGGCGCCGCCGCCGAGGCCGACACAGAAAGGGCGAGGGCTGGTTCGAGGTGGTTCGAGAAAAGAGTTCCTGGAAGGGTTTAGAGGAGGTCTTTGCACAGAAATGGAAAAGAGTAGGTTAACAAAAAAAAAAAACCGGTCCAGTGCGAGTCGGACTTGCGCACCGAGGGCTCCGCTCCGTACAAATTCGTAAGTATGTAACCACACACCGGACACTCCATACAACGCTCGCAAAATAATTACCTACTACTACTACATTAAAAAATGACGTTTGTATACGTATGAATGTGTGCGTGAGGTAGGTACTTGTGTTTGCGAGCGCTCTTTGTTAAAGAACTGCGACGGTAACCTCGAAGTGCGGGGTGAGGTGCGGTAACTGATGTTAGTGCGGGGAAGGGAGTGGCCTTTCTGTACGTAGTAGGTACTTTAAGTATTCTGTGATGTAACTACACAACGGTTTTCGGATTTTTTCCTTTACTTGTGCTACATGACCTTGCTTCTTGCCAAACATGATTCTAGGTCAACGGGAAGTACCTTAGACTTGAGAAGTTTGATTTTTTCACACCTTCAAGGGACTGTACAACCTGAGTACAGTCACGTCTAAAAGTATGTATACACTTGGCAATTTTCAATAATTGCGATTTTTTCGTGAAATAACGAATGCAATGTTGAAATACGACTATGGGTTCGAAAATACTATTTTCGTAACATAAAATTTCATTCAAAAATAAAGGAGAAAATCGCCTTTGAATAAAGCTAAGTGTATACATACTTTTAGACGTGACTGTACAACTCGATACCGAGATAAAGGGTCTTGACAGACAGACGAACAACAAAGTGATCCTATAAGTGAACCCTAAAAAGGGGCAGTTCAAAGTTTAATAATGAAATAACACCTCTCAATACAAATAATTGAATAGCTATTGGCATGTATGTATCTTAAAATGATCATTACCCTTGACATTTCGCCTCCAATACTTCCTAGAAACAGAGACGTTATGACAAATGTATAAAAACTATTATTTAACTATAGTCGGCATCAATCACTGTCAACAGATATAATAACATAGTCACACACTGACATGTTTAAGGATATTGAACATATGCCGAAATGTATAATAATAATAGTACACAGCCTCTTACTGTGTCACTGCAGGGTATGGGCCTCTTCTCTTCTCAAGAGAAGGCAAGTATTGTTCACAACGCTGGCTCAAGGCGGATTGGCGATTTCAGACTTATTTTAACCTCTTAATCACCGCTAATGAGACACAATTGATTTTCTATTGTAATGAGCTGATATCGTAAAACCGAACCGGATTTAATACAATAGAATACCTACACCTGTTCAGGTGGAGATTAAAGACGACTCCGCCTTAGAGTGTAAATGTGGTGCTGTTCCACAAACGATGGGACACTTAATATCGTGCCCTGCGTGTCCTGCCAGCTGCACGTTACAGGAACTGATGAACGCTAGTGATGGCGCAAAACAAGTGGCCGAATTCTGGGCCGAGTACATTTAGATTGCTATCGACACGCTAAGAAGAAGAAAAAGACCATATAAATTACAGACATAAATATAGAAACTGGAATCGAGTGGTTAATCAGGTTCCCTCACGGTGTTTTCCTTCAACCATGTCAGTGACGTCCAAGATAAACTTATGGGGGATTTACATTAGGTCGATTTTCGCAATGTGGCTGTTCGCCAAATCGCCTCACAAGCCGAATTGTCACCCTGTTTACACAGGTCAATAAAAATCGTAGGTGACTACTTTATTTTGCATCAAACTCGATCTTCATGTGGCGGCAGATTATCTGCGACTGAGCATATTCAGGTAACCACGTAGGTCCCCCTATAGCACAGCATCATGCTGAGAGGAAGCCTTCTTGTCACAGTCATGACGTGCAGCTGTCGACTATTTCTGCTCGTGATTATAGATATTTATTTTGTTTTTATTTTTCCTTATTATTAGAATTATTATTATCTTTTTGTATGCACGTGTTTCTGTGACAAATACACCTATTTTTCTTTCTTATTCACGGTCGATTAGTCTCCCACCGCATGTGACCTGTCGCCGCTCGAAAAAAGTCGAAAACTCTACTTTGGAACTTACAATTTTAGTCGCCAGTGACCTAGCCGAGTTGCCATTTAGACGGCGGCTTTAATCACCTGTGTAAAGCCTGCATTAGAAAGTATTCCTAATTCTTAAGTAATAAGGAACCGAATAAGCCAAGAAACAAAATATGTAAGGTCTGCAGACCAAGAATATTTGCAAATGGTGGAGGACCGTTTCTATTAGTGTGATAATCATCATTGTCAGCCTTGTTCTAGAACTGCTGCTTTTACTAACTACTACGACTACTGAAACTGCGTATGGAGACCGCGTATCGGCAAGCGGTGGGACCCCAGCTAGATTTACCGACGACCTCAAAAAGGTGGCTGGGACAGACTGGCTGCGGAAGGCGGAGGACAGGATGTTGTGGCGGAGCCTGGGAGAACCCTATTTCCATCAGTGGCTGAGTTGATTGTCCGTTGAAAAAGTTTATTGATCTCTATACAAAAATGTTCATTCATAATTTGGTGTTTTTAAGTCATGAAAGGGCCTTAAGAGGCATAATATGACGCATTTAGGTATTTGTATGAAGATCAACTAATACTAAGACTATTTTCAGACTTCTACAGTCCACTATACTAAAAGGATAAAATTAAGATGCGTTCGGACATGTAATTTAATGTAATTTGTACGTACCTAATTAATAATGTACACAAGTAATCTGTGGAAACGTCGTTGATTGTACATTTACCCATATGTCTCATCTATATTTTCTTTCCTTTTTTGTAAAACATATTGTACAATTGTTTGTCTTCCCAAATAAATAAAATAAAATAAAGTAATGTAGTGATGTCGTCTTTTGACGTCATAAGCTGTCATATACGAGTAATACGTATCGCGAATTAAAAGATTAGATAGTGTTTTTGCAGACAATCTGATATTATAATCAGGATTTTGGCCCATCGAAGGTTGACAGTTTTGGTCGGTATATAATATAGTCATTAAAGGCGGTCTGGTAGTTCATGGGGAAGACTAATCTCTCTCTACCTATTGCAGTTTTGAACCTGGTGGTGAACAAGGTGTTGGTGGAGTTTTTATTCAGGCCTTAAAGGTTTAGACCGCTTGCAAACAGGAGTGACGCCAAAACAATATCCTTGAGAACGCCAATGCAATGGCACTATGCGGAACCCAATCTAATAGATTGGGTTCCGCAAAGTAAACGTTGCATAATCAGCCTATTATAATGTTTCCACTGCTGAGACATATGTCTCTCTCTGTAAGAGGGTTTTGGCCGCAATCTTCCACGCCGGCCCAGTACGGGTTCGCAAATGTTACGAGTCTGTTGTAGGTCATCGGTTTAAACCCAGTAAGGCGCTTTACTTTGTGTAAATTATTTCATCACCACTGCTCTCAACGGTTATTCGTTTCCATACCAAGCGATTTCGATTTCGAACGAATTATTTTTAAACAGTTAAAAGCTAATTTTAACTGTTTGATGTTTTAGAAAATGGACTAGCAATGAAGGTTTTTCAATTCGAGAGATTACCTAGAGGAAAGTGATATTTAGTGACGAATTCGAGAAATTTTTCAAAAATACATTGAAAATGGGTTCCCTCGAAAGCCATGAAATTTCGCCTAGGCTTTATGGGGTGCTTAATTGTTGCAAAGGGGTCACACTATCACGTCCTGAAAGGCATACGTCAAATCACAAGTCACCCTGTGTAATAGGAAAAGACGGCATTGGTGGTCTCCGTAATCAATAAGACGAGTTCAAGAATCAATCCTAATAAAATTAACCATGACTCATAATAATTTAACTGGAATATAATTTGAGATGTAACAGCCGTCAATGGCGATGATTTCGCGGCACCCGCCAATCATAAAACAATTATAGTACTGTGCTATTGAAAATATGACGGACCTTATAACACAATACGGAAGAACATTAGAAGAAAGAGAACCAAGTACTGTTAGCTAAGCTTAGCGAGGCTTTAAAAAAATCAATCTGCCGGGTATGTTGGGGTCGGCTTCCAGTCTAACCGGATGCAACTGAATACCAGTGTTTTACATAGAGTGACTGCCTGTCTGACCTCCACAACCCAGTTACTGGGTAACACGATACCCCTTGGTAAGTCTGGTTGTTAGACTTTTGGGCTTCTGACTACCAGTAACTTACACAAGCCTCCTCTCTGTGAGAGGGAGTGGGCCGTAATCAGTGCAGGTTGGTAGATGTCTCACGTCTTCGAAGGTTTTGAGTCTGAAGGTTTTGAGGTAGAACATGCCGGATTTCCTCACGATGATTGCCTTCACCATTTTGAGAATAGTGGTGATGAAATAATTTACACAAAGTAAAGCGGCTATCTGGATTCGAATATGTGAGCTACAACTCGTAAGTCGCGGCAGTTACCATTGGGCCACCATCACTGTTCTGCACCAGCTGATGCTCAAAATGTTTTAATACAGTAAGTGTAAGTATATAATATAAGTAGGCTTTTTTTAAGTTTCTTCTGTAGTTTTAATTTTTTAGGATAAAAATATACACACAAACTGGACAAACTTCTTATACTAAAGAAAGTAACAAACCATTACTCGTATAATAAAAAATATAATATCCTAATCTAACTCAAATTATTAACAACTAAAATATGGCGTCGAAATATTCCTCCGCAGCGTTATCGAATGGTAAGGTACCCAAGAGACTGGCGGCATTGCCACGTTTTACGGCAATACTTAGCCTAGGTAAAAGCCAGCCCTTGGGTCACAGGAAGTGCCAACCAGCCGTTTGGAGATTTCATTCAACCATGAGCATGTAAGCACAGATGCCAGCACACCAAGCTACCAGAAACTGTCACATTTTCCCAATCAACTTTGAACCTTATGCTTTACCGATAAAGTTGAAAATCTATTAAAGAAATTTGACAGATTGCAGTGTGCTGGCTAGTTTGTATATAGACAGAGAGATTTCATTTATGGTAGTGATTAATAGAATATGGGTCTTACAGGTAGGTGGTCACTTTATGTCTAGTTGAATTCGATTCCAGTTCTATCCGAAATAAACAAATAAAAACAGTCTTAAGGAAAATCCACATGAATGACCCACTTCGATATTTCCTTATATTATAACTACGAACTCATTCACAAAACAATTAACGATCATCCAAATCAAATGGTTCACTGTATACTATATTTTCATCACGTAGATACTTGCCTACGTGATTATTAGCCCGCAAATGACCAGCTAATTAATTTGCCTTATCTTCTAATGCTACGATACCTTATTATTTCAATAAACTAATTCTAATGATTGTAATCGTGACAAATGTATCGCAGACACCTAATCGCACGTAATTGATTCGCGCAGTCTATTAACCTCTCAAATGTGGTTCATTAGACCTACATTTGACAAAGCACGTCTGACCTGACTGTGTGAAGTTTGAAATTGTGTTGCGGATCTCCGTCACGTCAAGTCATCTTGTGTAACATATATCTACAAATTCAGAAAAAGGGTTCTAATAATCCGATCCAGCTTTTCCTTTGCTGTCGTCCCCCAGCGACGCTCTAAGCCGAGGTCCGTACCCCTTAGCGTGTAGTCGCTTAGTATTTAAGTTTTTTAGCTCTGGCAGAAATCCTCAAAGAGTGCTAATATTGAAACTCATAATTATTGGTGTCTATCCTTCCAGCCTATTTTTTTTTTTTTTTTTATGGTTGGGATATCATCAAATGACCCCTCCCGCTCCGGGTGGAGCGGAAGGGAGTGTCAGACTCTTACTGACTAAAACCCATCCGTGTTCCTTCCTTAGCCCTTTATGTTCCGGGGTAGTGGTAACCCTTTCCTTCCAGCCTGTCTTTAAAACTTTCTTCTACTTTATGAACTACCGCAGTTATTCTCAATTCTGACTACAACTGTACTCGTCCTTTTCGTTGGGGATACAAAAAGCAGTTTAACAGAATACTCTGTCTTTAGGTTCAACTCTCCTAATATTAGAAGAAAAGGTGTAGCGGTATCTACAACGCCACATGCCAACAACGCGTCATACTGATGTCACGCAAATCCTGCATCTCGCAAGCAGAGTTTACCGCGCAACTAGCATAGATACAACAGCCCGACATGAATCATCGGGAAGTTGCCCGCCAGACACAACATCCGTCTGGTCGGAGGAAAAAATCAGCTGTTCCCTACATTTATGTTCGCATAACTCATCAAAATGTAGGGAACAATTGGTTTTTTTTTTCACAATTTCTGGTTTGGTCCCATAGTAAAAGTTGTTCATAATAATGAGTACAATCTCCCATTTCGATTTGTCGCATGTGTTCAATTTCACCCTGTAGAGTATGAGTGAACTTTACACCCTGTTCCTCATACCTCTATACTGGTGACCCGGAACATGAACGTACATACCTCTATAAAGGAACCAGTGTCAGCAAAGCTATATCCGCCGATAACTTATCTTTTAATGCAGTTACAGCCTAACCACCAACACGATAATGATAGAGCTCGTGACACAATCATTACTGACACCTTAGAACCTGATCATTTCCCTGTTCAGAGCACGCATAAACATAATTATTTATTGAATATTCCGGCACTTTGCGAAGAGTTAGGAAGATGTTACATGAAGTAGACAGTGACAATAGTACAACTCTAGTGACAAATTCCAAATAATAATGTCGAATGATGAAATTGCTATTCTTAATTACAGTGTTAGTTAGTTATCGCAATTTTTTAATAGCTGATTAGACTTAGTTAATACTCGATACTTAAATTGATTGCTTTCACAATGTGAATTTCGGTGGTAGGTTTTAGAAAGACATCATTGATGACCTTGCTAGGCACAGCCGAGGCATTCGCATCATTAGCATTCGTGGGCATTTAGTTCGTGTTTTCACCTATAATAAAATTTATAAGCGTGAGCATCCTCCATTTCGTAGGAAGGCCTCCCATAAGGTGAACCGACAGCCTTGTGAAGGCGCAGGAACCCGTTGGATGCGAGAAGCACAGAACCGGTCAAAGTGGCGGTGCTTGGGGGAGACCTATGTCCAGCAGTGGAAGTATTTCATCTGAAATGATGACGATGATGATCATCCATTTATCACACATCAGAATTCACAAAGATTGTGTCCTTAGTGAGTGATATACTTATATACTACTACTTCTATAGGCTTTTTATTTTCTTCAAGGCGGTGGCTAAGTATGCGAACAAATAGATCAGTCTTTTCTTATGAATGGTTAATAGAGTATAATATAAACTCCTGCAGATAAAAACCAGGATAGCCAACCTTAGCGCTAAAGCATCATGGGACGGCCATCTTAATTTTTATTGTGTCTTCTTGGATATCGCTCGGAAACAGTACAGAAGTTAAAGAGGTTTAATGCTGGATTTAGTGTAACGTTGGCGTCGGCCGGGCACGCGTACCAAGACACTTACGATAAATGGGCGTCTATAATAATACTGCTCCGGGCCGAATTTCGGCCATGGCAGCCAATTTCAACGGAGACTAGCGTTAAAATGTGTGCACAAACACAGGTGCACTCCCTCTTCCCACTCTATCATAGTCCGATGGAACAGCAAACCGACCGGAGAAAGATCAGGCCGCGACCAACGGCTTAACGTGCTTTCCTAGCCACGGGGTTATCACACCGCCAACTTCCAAACTCCGGGCTGTTACTGAGAAGTTCTTAATAGAAAAACTCAATGACACTTTGCCTGACCAAGGAATCGAACCCAGAACCCCACGCTCAGCAGCAGCAGCAGCAATGCGGGTTGGTAGATGTCACATGTCTTTGAATTTTTGGCTCTAGGAAGTGCCGGTTTCCTATATTTTCCTTCATCGTTTTTAAGAGCAATGGTGATGAAATAAATTACACAAAGTAAAGCGCCTGTCTGGGTTCGAACCCACCTACAACTCGTGTGTCGGAGCCGCCCGGCCGTACCACTGGACCAGCACTGCTCTAGCCTCTGTCAGTACCAATGAGGCGTAAAACCCGATCACTTCCTCATCTGTTAGAGTAACACGCACAAACATCATTATTCATCATGATTCCGGCACTCAAGCGACAGTTATGAATTAAATTGTAGTTTTTGTTTCTTGGAACCTTTTGACGTTTTGATAATGGCTTTAGAATAGGCGTTCAATTGTTGATTGGAGGCTAAAGTTTTTTGAAATTAGTCATTTGTTTTGCGCGGTGTAATGTCTAGTCCTATCCCAAAAAATCCTTTCTTGCTTCCTTTTCCAGATGTACTTACCTCAGATGTTTTTTTTTGTTTTTCTTATATGGTCTACTCTAGGAATTGAGCATGAAAATTATAATGTTCGTTAAAATTGTTATGAGGAAGAATTATTCAACTCACAAGCCTATAAAAGTGTTCATTTCTACGACATGAACCTATTTCTGGAAACATAAGAACGTATATTTGTTTATTAAAATCTCCCTTAGGTATCACTATCATTACTGGTGTATACTAAATCGATAGCGTGGTCTTAAAATTAACTTAAGTACTTACAATTATTTAAAACGATATCCAACATGTTACGCACTATTCCATAATCTTATCTATTTTCGCACTACAGATTATTATTGTTGATCTGCATCTCATTTTTTTATTTGTATCATATTAATATGATTATTTGTGACCAATAATTGTCGTTATTTCATCAGCGTTTGCTTTGAAATCGCCCGCGCCATCTGTGTATATTTATTTTGTCCTGTTTACGTATTGTCTTAATTAATTTATTATATTTATTAATATAGGTTTTCTTTTGTTCTCAATTATTATTGCTGCCAAAAATAATAAAGGAATTTCCCTCTCGTTTAAAACCAGGAGTCGTGAAAAACAATTTAGGTTATAAAGATATCCAAATTACTTAGGCATATTTGTATCAACGTTATAAGGTTCACGTCCGTTATTTTATTTTGTATGGCCACCAGCACCCTAATTGCGTAACACACTATCAATCGGAATCTGAATCATTTTGAAGCCAATTGCTAATCCATTGCTTCATAAGTTCGAAAAATTTGTCTGCTTAACACGTAAATAACGCAATGAATGTTGTTGAACTGTCAAAATGAAACCGATTCCGATTGATAAAGTGTTCCGATTGATAAAGTGTTACGCAATTGCCCCGCAGGTCACACAAATCATCTATTACTTAATTATTATTCTATGTAATCTGCGTTCGCGATATATTTGCCAAAAATGTAAACAAATATGAATTAATGGAAAAATAACTTTAATTCCTACACAATAAAGTTCAGTTTACGCTACAACTTCAAACATTTTTATAACTTACTAGCGGCCCGCCCCAGCTTCGCACGGGTGCAATTTTTTTTTCAAATTTCCAAAATTTTCTTTCATACAAACCTTGTCCCGGCAATACCGATCACAACAAAAAAAGAATTAGCGAAATCGGTCCAGCCGTTTTCATGTTATGTCGTGACAACGGAAAACGGGTTTCATTTTTATATACACACATCAAAAGTGTTTAGGGATCAAGCATTTTTATGCGGATTTCTTGAGATTGAGATGTGGCTTTGTAATAAATTTATGATTTTATAAATTTATATGGATCCTTTTTGGTGCATTTCATAATTTGAATCAGGAACTGTGAATCAAATTCGAGTAAAAGATGAAAATCAGCTGTCAATATTTTCCCTATAAAAACATACAACGCATTGAAGACATTATTAGTGCTACTGTTTCCCTACTACTGATTAAAACCAACGTTATTATGGAGCGGCGACGTCATTTAAGCAGGGAAGAAATGCTCAGAGCCGTGGGAATGATAGAAGCTGGTTGCCGGCAACGTACTGTGGCTTTAGCTCTGAATACAAGTCAGAGTGTTATCAGTCGACTTTGGACACGTTACCGAAGCACTGGTACCGTGGCTGAGCGCCATGGAGGACGGTATCGCTGCACCACACGGAGACAAGACCGATACATTCAAATCTTAACTCGAAGAGCTCCAACAATAACCGCCATGATGTTAGACGTGAGGCTTCATCACTCTTCAGGGAACTTAATTAGCGACCAAACAGTCAGAAACCGCTTGCATGAAGTGAACCTTCATTCCCGAAGACCGCTACGGGTACCACCTATAGCAATGCACAATCGTAGGATTCGATATCAATGGGCTCTTGAACACAGAAATTGGGCAGAAGAACAATGGCGTTTCGTGTGCTTTTCTGATGAGTCTCGTTTTGGTATGAGACCGGATACAAGACGTATACGACACTGGAGAACCCCTGGACGCCAACAGCGATTAAAATCCTGCCAGGAAGTCCATCCTTATAGTGGTGGAACCATCATGGTATGGGCGGGTATTTGGATCGGCGGAAGAACTGAGTTGATTTGGATCAGAGGCAACCTCAACGCTCAAATTTATGCTGAGACGATTGTATCAGACGTCATCGTTCCTCTACAAGTGCAAATCGGTCCCTTATTTCAGTTAATGCATGATAATGCACGACCGCACACCGCAAGAGTTGTAAGACAGACTCTCGCCGCAGCTAACATCAATGTCCTGCCCTGGCCTGCTCAGTCGCCAGACTTGAACCCGATTGAGCATGCATGGGATATGCTACAGAGAAGAGCTCTGCCGAATATGGAGGGTATCCAGTCGCAAGAAGACCTTTTTTTGTTGTTGCAACGAACATGGGCGGCCATTCCACAGCGTGATTTGGATGAACTCATTTTGAGTATGCCAAACCGATGTTCTTGTGTTGTTAGTGTTCGCGGTAGAAACACGGATTATTAATTGTTTAAGTTACCCAATAAAATTTTAAAGAAAACTGTTATTTCAGTATTTTTTTCGAACTTTTGTGTTAGTGGTTCAAATGTCAAAAATCCCTTTATTAGGAAAATGGCAAATTTCTTTATTAATGCAAAGGTGACTTGGTTTATCGTAACTGTGACAAACGAAAACACTTTATTTGATGAATCCTTAAAGAAAATTTTAATTAATATCAATCAGGAGAAAAGTTATTGCAAAAATATATGTTGATCCCTAGACACTTTTGATGTGTGTATATATATAGATTAATAGTGCTAGTCACTCTGAAATCATCTTAATTTTTTTTTTTTATTATTAATCAAAACAAGAACAGTTTACAATTTTGTTTGTTAAACATACCACACAAACCATCGCGGGTTTAACAGCAGTATGGCAGACACGGCAACTCGGTGCCACTACATATTAATTATTACTTAATGAGCAATTTGGTATAAGTAGGAACAGTTTTTTTTTTTACATAAAGTTGATATTTGTTTAACTTGAAATAGGGTGGGGGTGTGCAGCACTGCGCACTTTTACTAAGGTAATATGTGGCGCAGAATATCTAGTTTTCCTCATACACAAATACACTTTTGCTGCTGATTATAGATACCTTTTCTCATTTTGATAGTAACTTGCAGAACGAAAATAAAATTTATTTTGATTTTCGTCAAGTCGTCCCAAATGGGCTGTAGGACGAGTTTGAAGAACTACTCAACGTAACAATTGTAAGATCTGACGAGTGATGAAGAACAAACCTTAAGTTCGAAATCCTTGTCATTACGCTTTACCATCATATTATATTAAATGTAGTCGAAAGGAGTTACAATAACTAAAATGCAACCTATGTCATCATCGTCAGCTTCTCAAATCCGATATTTTGCGTTATCGGTTTTTTCATTTTTTTATTTAGTCTTTAATGTCCCACGTCTAGGCAAAGGCCTTCCTCGGTTTCGTCCACTTCTCCAATTTTGTATTATTTTTCGCCATTTCTTGAGGACGCCGTTCCATCATCTTCTTTTGTCTTGTATTCATAACCTAATAAAATTATACTAGTCTATGCATGCCTTTAGACACGTGCCAAGATGGCGGCTGTTTAGCACGACACATCACATAATGTGAACAGCAAACGCCAGACGCTAAACTGATTGGCGAGCAATGAGTGTCATTAACATGCCAATGTAATATTTGGGTCGTAAAACAGAATTGGTAACTGCAGAAGGCCTGCTTTGAGCGATCTGGAATCTGCTTTAGGTAGGTTGTACAGTTATGTGTAGTATGTCTATTATATACTTAGTAAGTAAATTCACGAAAAAGGCATAAGCCTTTTTCGTGAATTTACTTATTTACTTTTTTGGGGATAACCCCAGGAGCTCCAAATCTATTGTTCTCCAAACAATTTCACTCCATACGTTGATTCCCAAGAGCTCCATAACTTTAGGTATTAAAATAATAAAATACCTACTAAAATTGTTCCCATTGCTTTTTTAATTTGGAGCCGCCGCGCCAGGAATAAAATTATGGAGCGACCTGGGAATAAGCCACGAAAAAATGTAAAGACAAGCCGTGTGCCTGATGGGATTTCCCATCGGCAAAAATAACTATACTAATTTCTATCCCCTATTTTACCCCTTTATAGGCTTTAGGGGTTGAGCCATTGATATATAAAAACCCTTTATATATCAATGGGTTGAGCTGACTATATACTATGACTTTCGCAGTAGTAGCTCAACTGTCACTAATGAGACACAATCACTTTTTCTATTGTTACCGATCTTTAGGAGATTTCGCGACATCGGCGCGGATAAAGGATGGCCCGACATTGACGCGCAAACTAAGTATAACCACGATTCTAGATCCCCTAGCTTAGAAATAAATCGTCGGTTATAAAAAAAATCTGCTGTTTCATAGAAAAGTGAATAAATGGAGTGATGAACGACTGTTTCATATTAATAATAATCAATAGGATTACATGAAATTGGAGGGTTGTAGCGATGCTATTAATAATTCTGTAAATACAAAATAAATTGTTACGCTCGCGAATCATATTTTGTTCAACATACAACCTGACACTGACCTGGAAATTGCAAAAAAATAGGAAAAGTTAGATTACGCGGACTACCTAGCGCATCCTCCATTAATACCACTTTTGGGTGCCTTTGTTTTTGAACGTTGTCTTACCGGTCTTGTGTTGTAGTAATCCGTTTTGTAAATATTTCCTGGCATTCAGTTGCATTCTGTTAGACTGGAAGCGCTACCCTGTATTCCCAACTATGATCGGCGGGGCAATTGCGTAACACATTATCAATCGGAATCGGTTTCAAATTGACAGTTCAACAACATTCATTGCGTTATTTACGTGTTGAGCAGACAAATTTTTCGAACTTAGGAAGCAATGGATTAGCAATTTGTTTCAAAATGATTCAGATTCCGATTGATAGTGTGTTACGCAATTAGGGTGCGGGTCCCAACATAGTTAGGGAAAAAGGATAGACAGATTGATATAAAGATTTTCTATCAACGTTATGGAGCTTCTGCATTTCTTTATTTGTGGTCACCCTGACTCAGTGCGTGACACGAGACTAACCATCAAACAAAGACCCTTGTCATCTATTATCGTCTTTCAAAATCTTAGAACAAGTAGAGCTCATCATAATCTGGTCACAAAATGCAATTAAGATTAATTAGAGTAGCATACTCGTTGAATAGCAGTAGTGTATTAACAGAATGGCTGAATGGAATTCTTTTGACTTTTTCCTGTTTTTTTTTTAGAATATTCTGAGTCGAATCGCATGACGTATATAATCATTGAACGATAATTAAGTTAACCCAATTTTTATTGAGTTGGAAGTCATCATCAGTGTTAATGCAAGATATATTTTTAATGTAGCATTTAGCATAATCAGCCTATAATGTTCCCATTGCTGGGATCCAGGGTTCCTCTCTGTGAGAGGGAGTGGGCTGTAATCCACATGTAGATGTTACATGTCTTTTGCTTCTAGGACATGCCGGTTTCCTGACGATGTTTTCTTTTTCAGTTTTGAGAGCACTGGTGATGAAATAATTTACACATAGTAAAGCGCGACGACCTACAACTCGTAAGTCGCCATTTACCAATGGACCACTACTGCCCTAAGTAATTATTTATCTCTGTAATGCTCTATTTATTAGGTAATATCTCCAATACTAAATTACGGCTGCATTGGCAGTTGGGAGATATCAATTTGGGAAACCAACCTTTGGGTTGGTGCGTGTTTTAAAGGACCATCCCGCAGCTCACGAACTCCTGATGTTTATGGTGCGTTCGTCTTCCACAATCGATGAACTTACCTTCAAAAAGTCTTTATTATAGAACAAAGACCTGCACCTTAATTGCGTAACACACTATCAATCGGAATCTGAATCATTTTGTAGCAAATTGCTAATCCATTGCTTCATAAAGTCGAAAAATTTGTTTGCTTAATACGTAAATAACGCAATGAATGTTGTTGAACTGTAAAAATGAAACCGATTCCGATTGACAATGTGTTACGCAATTGCCCCGCTGCTGTGTCAGGTACTGTGTACGACATCAGTTATTCTGTGGCACGACTGTAATTTCTATTCTTTAAACGTTTCCTTGGACATCTCTTTTAATATTTTTGAAGTGAAAACTTCTTTAGCGCGTTGGGCATTTTTTGAGATGGAAAAAAACCATTGAATTCGCGCCACTGTTACCGTAACCGACACCGCTTCGGATGTGTTCGGCTGTCCTCGGGATGTACTCGGTTTTAATGTATCTATTTCCGATATGTCAGCGAGTGATGGCAAAGTATTCTGTTTGTGTTTTGTTTATATGACGATTAAAAAAATACACACGTAATTGTTCAAGTTTTCACTTCTGTCGGCACTCCCGGAGTGTCACTTTTTTATTTAGTCTACACCGACCTACTACTGCTGAGCGAAGGCCTACCCCAAATCCTTCCTGGAGTCCTTTTCCAGAGCCACTTGGATCCAACCCTTGCAGTACGCGTCTAGGTCATCTAGCCACCTCTTCATTTCTTCTTCATTGTTTTTGGAAAGCTTTTAATTAAACATAATCTCTCTAATCTGAGAGCAGTGGTGGCCCAGTGGTAACGGCCCTGACTTAGGTACGA
This sequence comes from Amphipoea oculea, assembly GCA_945859645.1. Lineage (NCBI taxonomy): Eukaryota > Metazoa > Arthropoda > Insecta > Lepidoptera > Noctuidae > Amphipoea > Amphipoea oculea. The sequence goes on from OX243876.1 coordinate 15,096,325, forward strand.
ATTTTAGGTCGTGAGTTCGAACCCAGCCAGGCGCTTTAATTTTTGTAATTTACTTCATCACTATTGTTCTCAAAACCGGAGAAGGAAAATATCGTGAGGAAACCGGCAAGTCTTAGAACCAAAAATTCGAAGACATGTGAGATCTACCAACCCGCACTGGGCCCGCGTGGTGGATTAGAGGTCTGATTCCCAGCAGTGGGAACGTTTTATGCTGATTAAGCTATTAAATATCATCGACTTATTATTTGCTATTTTGCGAGTTATGTTATCTAATTGACTGAACTAAGATTGTAAGTAAGCATGGGTACGAATCTTAAGATTTCCAGGAAAACAATTATTTATTGGCCTTTTCGTTTAATTAATCTAATTCAGTTATCTATGAACTTTGACGTGTTTCCAATAAATAGAGATAGGCTCGCCTCCCACATGAGGGCCTTGTGCCAATATCTTACTTTTTCTAAAGGAAGGCTACAACAAAATCTGGTTCTATTAGAGTAAGTAGGTATGATATACTCGTACTTGCGGTTTTGGTGACAAAAATATCATGAGAAAATCCTGGACCCAATTTGTTTTAAAATTCTACGATCTACGCTCGTGTATTGACCTCTTCTGCATTTCTGCTCTTGATGTCCTTGTAGAGTGTCAGTTACAGGCTGGAATCAGAATAAAGTTTCTATTTCATTGTCTATTCTTCCCATGCCCATTACGACGACCAAAAAGTAGGTAAGTACCAACATGAATCACGCACAAAAAAATAATTCGAAAATCAAAGCTAAACTATAAACAACGCGACAGAGTCAGCTAACATCATTGTATACACTAGAACTTCCTGGCTATATAGTGTTAATAGACAATAATTGATCTTTCTGACGGCCACCCGCGTCGCCACTGTCCGTGTATTTTTAACTGCGAACGCATCCGACCGCGATGGCGTCTGTTTTCGAAGATGGCCGCCGATGTTAAGTTGGCGGGAAATGTGCGGTGGACTTAGCTGTTTGTTAGTTTATTTTGATTTGATTGGAGCGTAATTTAGGATAGAGTATTTATATCTAAAGTAATTCGTATCTGTTGGAAATAAAACAGTTATTATGTAAAGAGAGGAGGACTACTCGCACAGTTTTCGTAAAAATGATCATTTATAATTAATGATATTATTTGATTTAAATTTCGAGAAATGTGGATAGGTGTACCTACCTATCTAACAAAGCGTAAAAGAAAAAAAAAATTACGAAAAAATACACTTGAAGTAAACGAGGAAAATCAATTAGGTACAGACGCCAGCACATCAACCTACTACAATCTGTCAAATTTCTTTAATCGATTTTCAACTTTATTACTAAAGGATAAGGTTCAAAGTTGATTGGGAAAATGTGACAGTTTCGGGTAGGTTGATGTGCTGGCGTCTGTACCTACCTAACAGATATTTATGTTTTTTTTTCTTTTAACCTATATTGTCCCACTGCTGGGCAAAGGCCTTTCCCATATTTTTCCAATTTTGAGGTGGAATTATTTAATGACTACCTAATTACGATGAGCCTTGCAAATGCAGAACAGGCGCGAAGCGCGCGTTATAAAAAAATAAGACACTAGATAAAAATTCTATAATTAATAAGCTACAACTACAAAATTAAACAATTTATTAACGTTGTAATAAATAAAACAAAATAAAACAACAAGAGAATGTTTCCATAAGCAATTATTGTCGTTTCACGTTGTTTGTTCCAGGCGACAAGGCGACAATAACTCACAAATCCGCAACATGCCGCCTCCCTCGTTAGTAAAGTTCCAATTTTAAATTCATCGCGAGTCATTTGCGCTTGCGATCGCTGTGCGGGACACATGACGTCATTAGTCACAAGGAGCATACTGTGACTGTTGTGTTTTGATACTTGCAAAATTTTTCTAGGTACACTGGTACTGACTATAAAGCTAATAATAATTTTTGATGCGTCAGCAGAGGTGCATCGCTCGCTTTCCTTCGATGCAATCGAGCAAAATATAAAATCAATGATCGATATTAAAATGGTGAATACCAAAATAGGTACGTGGGCTGATATAAATTGATTTCATGTTCGTAGTAAAATTAATTATATTTTTCTTATCAATCACTTTTTTATGTAGGTACCTATCATATTTTAGTAAATACAACGGCATAACATGTTCGCAACATGGTCGAAAGAAGAAACGAACTGAAAGTAGCTAGATCTTTTAGCGTATTATCAGTTTTATACTACGATTATAACTCTAGCTTTTATAGCTAATTATAGCTCTTTCGCCAGAATGTTCATATTTAAGATTTTTGTAACAATTCTTTCACAACTGTTCATAACAGAAAAAGTGATTTGCGAAAGTATCAAGATCATCCGGTCCTGCTACAACTGAAGTCGGCGGCGCGGCGTGTCGCTGGCGCGGCGGCGACATGACGAATGGCAGCGCGCGTTCCAAATTTAAAATCCGCCGCGTAACGCCCGCGCTAATGGCATTGTTTATGGAAGCGTTCTGACTTACGAACTGATCAGTGTTGCACTACTTTTAATTTTTGGGGAATAAGGAAGTTGACAAAAAATATTTTCATCATTACAAATAAGTATCCATTAGGTAATATGTTTTAGAGAGAAGTATTCACGGTTTGATCAACAACCAGAAAAATATGTCGGAGCTGGCGGAGTCCAGATTGGCAAGTTAAATCATTCTTCTTCCACCAGCAAATAAATACTTAGTCAAGTTATTGCTCTGGTTTGGTTATGCTTAATTTTTTTTGTAGTTTTGCTCCTTTTTACCACCTAAAAACTGGCAACACCAAACGCAAGCGGTGGCGGTGGAGTTTTTGGCGGGATTTCTTCGAGTGAAGTTCAGTGGCTGTTTTAATTATTCGCAAATTGATTCCTAGTGGATATTGTGATGTAAAATTGGTGTAGTTTTGTATCTCAAGTGTCTGCGCAACTGGACAATATGTGGAATAATTGAAACAGGCGCAATCTCGGTAAAACGGAGCTGAGAATTTTATTGTGGTTTTGGCCGCCTCAGCGAAGTTTACTGAGAAGGCTGACTCGATACATTTGCTGCCAAATACTTCAAAGTCGTTAGAATGGGTTGCACCCGCATTCTAATGACAATTACGTAAAAAAACAAAAATGTTTAGTGACTACGACTGAAGGACATGTATCCATGGTCATGAATAAATTAAAATATAAATGCGGTGGCGGTCTCTTTAGCCCAGCATTAGTTTAAATGACGCTTGAAATTATTTTAAGTGCAGAGTACACTGTAGGGCTTACCCTGAGCCGGAGCCCATTTTGAGTGTGATTTACTAGTTTCGTTAGCGGGTGGCATTTTGTACACCAGGATATGGCAAAGACATCGTCACTATGCAGTGTGGTCCTTGGATGAGAATAGAACTTCTCTTACTGTGGGCCTTATTGGGAAAACTAGAAATTTGTCACGGTAAAGTTTCTAGAAGAGAGAATTTTACATGTTATCTAGTCTATAGTCACAGGTGTTCAACAGGTCCACGAAATACATACCTACACAAAACATGATTGATAAGAAAAATGTGCCAAAACATCCATTTCTTACGTAGACGATAAAACGCACGATAATAATATGACAAAAATTGGGTTTTCCCTAAAAAATACATATTAAGTTGGTATTTAAAATTTTATCAACGTACTAACAATTCCGCGAATTTTAAGTAATCCCCAAACAATTAGCTGTTTAATCACTTTGCTAAAACACAGCAGATTTTTTTTGACGTGAAAACTTCTATAGGCGCGTTGGGCATTTTTTGAGATGGGAAAAGACCATAGAACTCGCGACACTGTTACCGACACCGCGCTACATTCGGATGTGTCCAGCTTTTTTTTTTATGGATGGGAAATCATCAAATGACCCCTCCCGCTCTGGGTGGAGCGGAAGGGAGTGCCAGACTCTTACTGACTAAAACCCGTCCGTGTTCCTTCTTTAGCCCTTTATGTTCCGGGGCAGTGGTAACCCTTTCGGACAATCCCACACCCCCGGCAGGCTTCGGCCCTGGCAAGCCCCTTCCTTTTTGCTGACATCTCTTTGAGGCGCACGTGGAACACGTCGCGCCGTCCGGCACGGGCCTGGTCCTGATCGGACGGTGAGCTACCCATTACTCTCCGTCTGCAGGCCCGCGCCTACGGTGGCCGGGAGTCGTCACGCGGCTCCCGACGCCCGGAGCGTCTCCCACGGCGGCTGGGACGTGAGGCTCTCTTCCTCAGCCGTCCCGCCACCTCCTTCGCTAACATGACTGCTTCGCAGAAGGAGGTGACTGCCTCCCACTCCCTCTCGCCCCGGACCATGGCTTGAACCAGGGCCGGACGCGAGAGGTCACCGGTCACCGCCGCTGCCGTTCGCCTCTACGAGGGCACGGCGGTGCTCCGCCCAAGCGGGACAGACCTCCACCTTATGCTCCACCGTGTCCTCTGGGCGATCCTTGCAATGGTCGACATCCGGGCGTCTCCTCCCGCCTGATAATGTGCAGGAACCTCCCGAAACATCCGTGTCCGGTGAGGACCTGCGTCAGGCGATAGGTGAGGACGCCGTGACGCCTCTCTAGCCACTCCTCAAACTCTCCACACACACACACACACACACAAACACACCCCAACACTCCTCTATGTGTCCTCGGGATGTACTCGGTTTTAATGGTTTTCCGATATATCAGTGAGTGATGGCAAAGTATTGTGTTTTGTTTATATGACGATTTAAAAAATACACACGTAATTGTTTAAGTTTTCACTTCTGTCGGCACTCCCGGAGTGCCACTGTTTTTGATAACCAACGACACCTTTCCCCGCTAAGGGATCATGTACTGAATTCATGGTTTCAGTTTGCGCGTCGATGGGGACTGCCACCCTGTATTTTCCACGATGAAGACTAAGGAGACTCTTTTCTCCGACCTCATCATCATCATCTGTCCATCAAAGAGTTTAAAATCCCGGTAAAAAACGCGTGTAACTTCTTACCCCTGTAACAACGTGCCCCCTGCTCCCTACTACTGGGTAATACGATACCTCTTGGTAAGACTGGTTGTCAGATTTTTGGGCTTCTGACGACCCGTAACGACTGTCAAAATCCACGAATGACAGCTGGGACCAACGGCTTAACGAGCTTTCCGAGTCACGCAGGGATCTTGGTATGTAAAGATGGTCACCCATCCATGGACCAACCGCGGCAAGCGTAGCTTAACCTGATCGATCGACCCGTGCGGCTGTTATTACTTAGCCAGAAGCCCTTCACTCTTTTCTCCGACCTGTAACATTAAAAAAATATTATTGGATCTGTCTCAGAAATTTTGCTCCCAAGTGCCTAATTAGGTTACATAGTTCTGGCGGCAGCCGATCTAACTAAATCATTCAGGCAGATCTTATTAGACTGGAAGCTCAAATCTGACCTCAACATACATCGCAAAAGGCAATGCTGATTGGATTATCTCAAGTTATTCCAATTACACAACACATAATAATAATTGAGGGTCAAAATAGTTATTGTATCGCAATTAGACGTTACTCCAGAATAAATTAAACTGTCTTAAGAAGGTAGTTACATTATCGTATGTACTTGTTAACCGCTTTGACCTCTAGCGAGTCTTTTTGCATTAAGGGCCGTCTTACACTTGCACGTTTAAAAATAACGCAAGTTTTCCTTTGGATTTCGACATAACAAGATCAAAATATGACGATGTGGGGAACGTTAAAAATGGAGATGTGACGCTACAGTGAATTTTTGACTAGAGGCTCCGATTTCGTTTTAACGTTGCCACTAGGTATACAGTTATTTATGAGAAAACACTAAACCTGTACAGAACAGCCAGCTGCTTTGTAACCTAAATACCTAAATAGCGCATATTTTTGCAGAATTCTTGATAGTTTTTCGTCATAATCCGTTAAGCCAAGACCACTCACTTGACTGGACTATTGCTGCCCTTTTACCAAATAAAAGCCTCCATTTCGGACATCTTCGTAAAGAAATAACATCTACGACTTTGTACGGTCTTTACCGAACAAATCTAGCCCGTCCTTAAGAACCGCAGTGAATTTAACTAGCGCAGCGGGATACAGATGTGTTGTATTAACCAGCTAGCAGTAGGTGAGGTGTACAGACAGACGTACGTATTAAGAGCTAACGTTTGTGGATTCACGTTGATTGCCAAGGGAAGAGGTTGAATGCTATGTGGCTTTATTGCGAAGTATTTTGTGGTACCTATTTCAAGCCAAGAACTTGGATCAAAGCGTTTAGCTAATCCGATGCCTGGTTTTATTTAAATCAAGAGATAGATGGGATTTGCGAGTTTTTTTAGGCTCTTTTTTACGTCGGAGACAGGGCGATGCGTCTCAAGTGGAGTTGGGCGAGACATCTATAGTCCCGCGTTTCTTAATTTGCCAAAGATGTAAACAACAATGGCAGCTCGAAATTGAATAATATCGTTATAAGTACAAACGCCAGCACATCAACCTACCCGAAACGGTCACATTTTCCCAATCAACTTTGAACCTTACCTATGCTTCAGTGATAAAGTTGAAAAACGATTAAAGAAATTTGACAGATTCTAGTAGGTTGATGTGCTGGCGTCTGTACAAGAAATAATGTTTGTTTTCATCTAAATCTCCGAGCTAACTAGACGAAAACAAATGATCTTGTATATCGATTTTATTCAATTTGGAGCGGCCATTGTTGGACCTTAGTTAGATGAGGAGATGGTCGATGGAGTAAAGCTGTGACCGAATGGTAGCCAAGGTTAGGCCGAAGAGACCAGGACCGTCTAAAAGCGCGCGTTGGGTTGATATCGTCACGGGAAACACCTGGATGAGGGACGGACGGAACTGAGGAGTATGGCAGATAAAAGAGGAGGCCTGTACCCAGCAGTGGGTGACTCCAGGCTGAAATGATGATGATGATTTAGTTTGGTTTTGGTTTCACAATGACTTGATAATGAAGGGCTAAATAATAACAGCCGCACTGGCCGATCGATCAGGTTAAGCTACGCTTGCCGCGGTTGGTCTGTGGATGGGTGACCATCTTTACTTACCGAGACCCCTCCGTGCTTCGGAAAGCACGCTAAGTCGTTGGTCCCGGCTGTTATTCGTAGATCTTTGACAGTCGTTACGGGTCATCAGAAGCCTGAAAGTCTGACAACCAGTCTTACCAAGGAGTATCGCATTACCCAGTAACTGTGTTGTGGAGGTCAGATAGGCAGTCACTCCATGTATACTGGTATTCAGCTACATCCGGTTAGACTGGAAGCCGACTCCAACATAGTTGGGAAAAGGCTAGGCAGATGATGAATGACGTCCCGTTTTTCCTTACAAACGACATTCTCTACATTGCGCGGTTCCTGAAATGAAAACGATCAAGATATAAAATACACTTGCATAAAATAATTTCCCACTTACCACAAAAGCAACTCCCTCGACAGAAGGGTCGTAATTGTCCTACACGACCATCGACCGCAATGTCGTCATGTTGTCAAACTCATGTTCACACATGATCCGGTCGCGTCATTGACAAATATTGCTAACATGACTTGTAGTTTTGTATAGGTAATGTAAGCTTCCCCTGAGGGCTGGGGGTGTTAACGACACACGATTGATCGGAAAACAATCACTGTGGGGAAACGCTGGATTCGTAAGATTTGAACTATACACTAGGTACAGACGCCAGCACAGCAAACTACCCGAAACTGTCAAATTTCTCCAATCGACTTTGAACCTTATGCTATGGCGATAAAGTTGAAAACCTATTAAAGACATTTGAAAGATTGTAGTAGCTTGAGGTGCTGGCGTCTGTACTTAGGTATACAGGGTGGCATGGACATCGATGCGCAATCAGTAATCATGAATTCAGCAGATGATTCTAAACCCTAGCGTAAAAAAAAAAACTCGTCGGTTATTAACATGATTCTGAACTTCAGAATCACGCATTCGAATATCCGACCGACACTTCAGTCCACTCGTAAACCTAAAAAAGAACTATTCAACCCTTGAAAAACTAATGAACCAACTTTGATAATTCTTTCATTAATGTGATCTACATACTTTCAGGAAGGTTTTAGTATATAATAAATTAGGTAATTATTCTTATGTACGAAGTTATATGTATAAATGTACTGCATCTCCGGCATTTCTATGCGAATTATGATGATTCTTCTAGTTGGTGTCTTCAATTTTTCAATGCACTAGTGTTAATTGCATTTGTGTGGGGTAAGTAGGTATAACTAAAAGTGAAAAATAAAAACGTTTTTACAAAAAAAAAAAACCGACTTAAAAAAAAAACTACAAAATGATAAATAACTTTAATTTCGGAAGTCGGTGTCGTTAGTTCCGCATTTTCGTTTTTTGAGAAATGCCGGTCCGAAGTGACCATAGTCCTATTTGTCTGAGGGGTAGCGCACTAGATCCGAACTCTATCCGTCAGAATTTAGAACATTTCCAATTCGGATTGAAGTCGGATCTTTAATTCGGATTCGGATCGGATGTAGTACGAAACCGCTCTAATTGCGTAACACATTATCAATCTCAATCTGAATAATTTTGAAGGATATTACTAGTTCATTGCTTCATATGTTCGAAAAATGAGTCTGCTCAACAACATAAATAACGCAATGAATGTTGTTGAACTGTCAAAATGAAACCCATTGCTGATGACCGTAATCCACCACGCGGGCCCAGTGCGGGTTGGTAGATAACTAAACAAGTAAAGTATCATCATAATCAGCCTACAATGTTCCCACTGCTGGGACACAGGCCTCCTCTCAGTGAGAGTGAGTGGGCTGTAATCCACCACGCGGGCCCAGTGCGGGTTGGCAGAAGTCGCATGTCTTCGAATTTTTAGAAGATTTTTTTTTTTTTGTAGAGCAGTGGTGGCCCAGTGGTAACGGCCGCGACTTACGAGTTGTAGGTCGTAGGTTCGAACCCAGACAGGCACTTTACTTTGTGTAAATTATTTCATCACCACTGCTCTCAAAACGGTGAAGGAAAACATCGTGAGGAAACCGGCATGTCCTAGAAGTAAAGTATATCAATCCACAACCTCAATAAAACCAAAAATAATATAGCTTGACCTACGAAACAAAATAAACGAATTCCCATTCAAATCACTTCCTATTACTTAAATCAACCCCCATATAAAATACTGAAGCTAACCTCCAAAATCTAAATACACTTCAGTCCTCTCGTAAACCTAAAAAAAGAACTACTCAACCCTTGGAAAGCTCGATATAATAAAAATAAAAAGACAGTAAAAAAGGTATAAAAGTGTCCGGGGGATGGCAAATGAAATGGAATGCAAATGTGGGATGTGATAAACGGATGGGGGATAAGGGGGGTGGAGTGGGAGGGGTGACTTCTCTTGGATCTTTGTTGCTTGAATTCTGTTTTCGAAAGCAGGTTGAATTGTGAGTATTGATTTAGTAGTTGTTACATATTTTGTATACTTAGGTAAGTTGATTAGTTTGATTTGCACTGCTAAAAGACTTACCCCCTTATTCATAAAACTTATCAAACCTATTTTAGTTAAAATGGGGTTTGTCTCTTTCTTACACACAGAAATGACAACGTGACAGATAAAGACAAACGTTCTATAAACCTATTTTAGCTAAAATAGAGATAAAATAGGATTATGAATAAGGGCCTTAGTACTTAGAGTAAACATCTAAGAATGTTTATTAGCTTTGTAGAGCACCAGCAGGTAAACCCAGGTTTGGCTGATATTGATATGAAATGAGGTCTGAATATGAAAATTAGAACCAAAAAGTCGAAGACCTGTGATATCTACCAATCCGCCTTGGGCCCACGTGGTGGATTACAGCCCACTCTCTTTCGAAGAGAGGAGGCCTGTATCCTAACAGTGGGAACATTATAGGCTGATTATGATTTATTATGTATGGCCTCTACTTAGTTTTAAACAAAACAAAAGAATTTTCAACCAACACTTTAAAATAATTCCAGATCCATTTCTATCATAACATCATCAAAGCAGTAATGCCAACTTCCAGAAATAAAATGTATTGCTTCAGGTACCAACTCCGGTATTATCTTAAGTATACTTGAAGTACATTTAGACAGGTACGTAACACTCATCGAGAGAGTGGCTTTTACGTTACTGTTTACAGCTTACACTAAACTTTTATACCGTTCTCCTTGAAATACTTAGAAGTAAATCTATTAATATGAAAGAGGAAAAGAATGACAAATGATAAATTATTGATAGGCTTTTTTTTCTATATCATGATGAACGACAGGATTCAGCAAATTTTGCTGCGTAAAAAATTTAAGATTTTTTTAGAAGCATTTATTTTATTTTTGTATTGCTGAATGGGCCCTCATGACTTTGGAATATATACTATATTTGAAATAATTGTGCTCGTGTTTGTTAAACTAAATTGCAAATAATATTTATCAAAGTTGTCTACAGCGTGTTCCAGAAATGTGTGGTTATTTAAGAGGGGCAATTCTCGTAATTTTAAAAACGTTCACAGTCTGATCTCAGTCTCAATCTGTCAAAAATACTTCTAATTTCGCTACATTTTGACAAGTTTTTGACATTTGTTTGTCGCCGAGAAGAGACTGCGACTAAATTTTGAACGTTTTAAATTACGAGAAGTGGCCTTCTGTGCGTGGTACAGACCCATCAAACTGAACAACTTTCTCCATGGGACCAATAATCCAATCGCGAAAAAAATTATCAGCGGGCCTATACCTAAATCTGGGTCGACTAGGAATTGAAATTTAGTATGGGACAGGTGATTATTTATTGGCGATCACGATGTTGGTCCCATGAAAAAAGTTGTTCAGTTTGATGGTCTCTACCACATTCTTAAATATGACCACACATTTCTGATACACGCTGTATATGTAGGATCTTTGCAGGTAGAACCAGTGCAAGATTAAAAACGAATTAATCAAATAGCTGCGATAGAGGGAGGAAAAACAAATAGAAGTAGAAGAATATTTGGGTAAGTATAAAAAAAACCGCCGTCATTAACTTCAAGACATTAACCCCACAAGTTACGTTACACATTGTAGTAAAAAATCAGCAATAACCCTAAAATGCTTACCTGTTGATATCACCGCGGATCGCGCGGGTCTTTACGACCCCACATAAAGTTTTATGTTGCACAGCCCTGTTTGCGTAACATCACTAGTTGCCCTTTTTTATTTGCTGGCTTTTTTATATTTTTCGCGTTTTTTATTTAGGTATTGGGGTCTGTTTACCAAATTTTTGGTAGTTACGGCACTATGTAGGCATCATCTACTTATTTATTAAATTGTCATGATAAAGTCAGCTGATTTCGATGCGCCAAACGTTAATCTTAAATTTTGTACGTCGCACGATAAGTAACATTTAAGGATGGGAACACAATCTCGAGATCTCGATATTTTTGTTATTTTTGAGACAATCTCGTCCGAGATTATGAATGAGATTTCGAGATTGAACGCGCGTGATTTAGTACACTATAACACTTCTTGAGAAGCCATTTTTTAAATATTAATAATATAGTGTGCGTGACGCGTGAGTGCTGATTTGTTGCGTTATGTACCTATTCGTAATGCAGATGATTATTTCTTAAATAAACGTAGATTTTTTTATTGTTGCTAGATACAATTAATTTTGTTTTATTTACAAAATATTACACCAACACCCTATGTACAGACGCCAGCACATCAACCTACTACAATCTGTCGAATTTCTTTAATAGATTTTCAACTTTATCACTAAAGCATAAGGTTCAAAGTTGATTGGGAAAATGTGACAGTTTCGGGTAGGTTGATGTGTACGTGTACTTTTAATTTTAACTATGTTTAAGCTTTTTTATTTAACAAACAGTTTTTAATTTATTTTAAATGTACTTAAGCGAAATCTCAATCTCGGGCGAGATTTCGAATGGCCAAACTCGGCTTCAGACTTATCACACAAGATCTCGGGTTTCCAATCACGATTCAAGATTGTATTCCCTACAAGCATGTAACTCAAGTTATAGAGACACCATAGGGACACCTTGTGAATACGAAGATTTCGAGGGTACTTAGTGCAATTTTACGCTTTGTCACATTTCACCCTATAGCAGACACTAGACAGTTGGGATGTAGAGCATCTGTCCACTTTGTAAATGCAGGCCAGTAATATTTGAAGTCATGTTCCATTCGAACTTTTAAGCGTGTGTCATTCAGAGAGTCGTAGGTTTGACGTGTAATAAATAAGATGGGCTAATTTTATATATTCGATGAAATACTCCTAAAATAATATCATATGAAATCAGATAGGAGTTTCATTTAAATAAATAGCTCTCCTCTGTAGTTAGTTTCTACACGGATGTTATAGTACCATATATTTCTTCATAAGCAACATAGAACTGCTAGTTTCCTCCCGAAAAACGAAACGACATTCACAACCAAACTGAATAGCAATCGAAATTTACTGGCCGAAAATTTCAACTAAAAACTCTGAAATTTGAGAATCCCTGTCGAAATATCCCTAACTAGCACTCAGAACTTTCGAGATCGATTCAATGTTTGAGGGTTGAGTCTTATTCGGGAACGGAATGAGCTATTAATAAACAGAAAATGTTTGTTTGTCCGTTTTGTTTTAAAGTTTGGGGGCTAATTGGAGTTGGGTTAGGTTTATTACGAGTTTTGAAACCCGGTTCAATTAGTGACGGGGGTAAGTGGTTCAGGGTTCCTCTTTCGTTGATATTATGGGGGTAGTTGTAGAGGTTTAGCATCGACACATCTCATCTAGGTATTGTATAAGTATAATATATATATATATTTTTATCTTATTGTATGCTGCACCAGTTGACGTCATCACGTCAACGCCGGTTGTCGCTGAAAACCAGCGCTAGGGCTCTGTCTCGCATGAGGTCATAGCATTATGCTAAGCGATGGCCGATTTGCGTGGATGTGACGCATATTTTCCCCCAACTTGTTCTTTTTTTGTGTTTTTGTTCTTTTGTTTGCGTCATGTTTACCGCAAATGAACGTATTTTCTTTCTTTTCTTTTTTCTTAAAAATTTGAAGTATTTTCGACAAAGTAAGACTGAGATTACCTATCAATACGGCCAAAGAATTAGCATTGCTATTCAACGGGGCAATGCTACCAGTCTTCTGGGCACGTTTCCGGATGACAGCGATGCAGACGAATAGGTACTGGGACGCCTAAGTGTCCATTGTTTTATTTATTTTTTATTTTTATGTATTTGTATTGTAAGTTAGTTAGTCATTTATTTTAGTGTCTAGTGTATATAGGTAGTTAGTTACTTATTATGAAGCAATAAAATATTAAAAAAAAAAAAGTCAATAAGTACGAACGTTCTTAAAAATACGAGAATTGCCCTTCAGGTTGACCTACACATGTCCGCGAATAGGGTTTTTTTATTTTAATTTCCAATTTTTATCATACCGTATAAAACATGTAGGTATTTTTAATGTGGTTTAAGTGGTTACTTAAACAAACGTACGTTCACCAATTACCTAATCTAAACTGCATTCAGGAGTTACTTATCAGTGTCAATATTGCGTAACAATGATGACACTGACAGCTCTTAAACGCGTTTTAGAAGTGCAGCCCCCTTATTCACAAACACTCGATATGGTTCCGTATCGTATCGAACATTAATTATTGTTATCGTAGGAGTCTTCTCAACGCTGTTCACAAGTCCAAAACACGAAAATTTTGTCAGTTTAAATCAAATAGACGCCGCTATTCTTCCAACAGCTATTTGCTGATGAGGGGAAGTCAAATCAGGTTAGCGAAATGTCTGGTTTTCGATACGATAGCCTGTCGTATGGTTGTGAATCAGGGCTCTGATCGCGTTCAGTTTCACTGGTACATTCGCCCTAAGGATTTTCTCCTATTCTCACATTAATGGTGGGGGCATCATGCCCTTATAATCGACTTCTGCGGGGTAATTGACAACATTTCAAACCTGACACGACCTTAAAACAAAAAAACTATTTCTTTATTTTCGTATCCTGAGTTCAAATATATTTTTATTTTATTTTTTTATTTCTAAATTTCTGAGAAAAAAAATAAAAATCAAAAAACATGTGATGACGTCACATAAACGGCGGAATGAGGTAGTTACTTTATCTTTGCGCATTCCAATGTCTTTGATTGAAAACATTATATCAAACAAGACATGTCAATGTCACCTAAGAAGTGTAACTAGAAAACAACTAAAAAACTGAATTGAATTCAACAATATTTTTTCCTATCAACTCGACACGCTGCTTACTGTTAATATTATCAATTTTTGATTGATATTTCGCCAGTAAAATGGATCCCAATGAAAAATATACGCCAATGAAGAAACCAAAACAACGACTGAGACAAGTGACATCTAACAGTTTTTTTGACGGGTCACAATAAAGCAAAGGTAATATCGCCATTCTATCGTCATCTGGCACTTACGTCTTTTTAGAATAGGTACACCGAATTTCAAAGTTAAAATTATGAATGAAAAGTACATAATTTCGAAAAACGAAAAAATATGGGTGCCCTAGATTTGAATTTACTTTTATATAACGTAATAATACATGCAGGTTAAAAATATGAAATGTTGTCAATTGCGTAACACACTATCAGCAGCAATGGCTTTCAATTTGACAGTTTAGCAACATTCATTGCGTTATTCACGTTGTTGAGCAGACAAATATCTCGAACATATAAAGCAATGGATTAGCAATATACTTCAAAATGATTCGGATTGTAATTTATAGTGTGTTACGCAATTAGGATGCTGTTTTATTTACCGTAAGTACCTACACAAACCATTAGGTAGGTTATGATACAGTCAAGTCTAAATTAATATGTTTGCATCAGTAGGTAGGTACCTAATTTCATCAATATATTGTTTGCTTGACTAAGTTTAGTCGTTCCTAGAACTGATTTGGGAATTCACGAGGAGTACCGACAATTCACAAGGAGTAGCTACCGACAATGCACGAGGAGTACCGACAATGCACGAAGAGTACCGACAATTCACGGGGAGAACCGATAATTCACGAGTCTCTCTACTCTTCTACAAACGCATTGTCATCTTCGGTGACACTTTTGAAACTTTTTTTAAGTGTAGGTACTCCTGCAGATACCAAAGTAATCTCAGGGTTTACAAAAAGTCTCATCATAACTCTCCTAAGAATACCTATAGCTCGCCTTCTTGTAGTTTGGTGATTTGCACGAAGAAAAAAAAATTTGCGGCGACCCCAAATAAATTGGAATTAACGCCTGTAGTAATAAGTTGCACTAAGTTACTTTTAGGCAAGTAAGTACTTATACCCAATCTTCCTCAGCAAATTCAAATGATATATAATCACAATGAAAATCTGGTTAGGTTAACGCATTGCACGGACAAAAAGACATCTTGCGCTGACCTCAAATAAATTGTTATAAGAGGTGCAGAATGATGAGATGCATTAAGTTACTTTTAGGCACCTGCCCACTCAATACCTCGGCAAAGTCAAATGACACAATGAAAATCTGGCTAGGTTGACGCACGAACGTTCAATTTGACCCCAATTCCAAGAAAAACGCTCAAATATCACAATTCAATACCCGAAACTTTGCCACTAAGTTCAAAATTAATTAACAAACCAGTCTAGTACAAACGCTAATATTTCCATTAGAATACCAAAAGTACCAGGAACACAGGACCTTCTAAGGAGTGTGATTGTCACCTGTGCTAGGACATACGGGCGTCGGCCGTCGCGTCTCCAATCAATAGTTTCGCGCAAGCCCAGCGGTCGGCCACGAGACATAACGACATCATTCACTTCTTATACTTTGTTCTAGCTAATATGGATAATGTTGGAGATAGCTTTTTGGAGGAGAAAATGGCTGATATGCTCAGTAGATTCCAAATTATTCGGTAGAGAAATCAATTTAGTGGTTTTGGTTAAAAGGTTTTTTTTAATTCTCGCTGTAGGTATCTCTATTGCTTTTCGTGAAAGTAAGTAACATTATTACAAAAAAAAAAAAAAAAACATGTTAGTTAATCATGAAATTCCTGAAAACACCGAAAGAAATCTGACTATTTAACTAAGGAACTGAAACCAACCTATGACAGTAGCCCGCGTTACCTACTTATTAAAATACATGACCGTTACGAATTTCAAATGGAACGCATTCAAATTCGAATTGAGAACATGGGCGTGGTTAACCAATACGAAGTGTCACGCGCGGCGACACGGTGACAGTTTCGACCAATAGCGCGACGATAAAGGCGGTGACATTTTTAAACGAGCTGTTCGAGACCGCCCACGCGTTGTATGTGACTTTGAAATGTGTACATTTTCTGGCTTATTAGTCGATTCGCACGAATTTATTAATTCTTAACTGAATGAATTTTATGCAATATCTTAGGAAAAGAGTACACGTTTTACCTACTTAGGTATAATATTTAACTCTTATCACTTCTGTGCACTACTGTCCTTTTTCTATACTTTATTGCATAGGTACAATGCAAAACGTGCCATCCGTGCGAGTCATCTATAAAAAAAAAAATATCATTTAAAAGTGACGATTCGCCCGTTTGGTTTGGCAATTTTGCGCGAATCGCCTAATAAGCCGATTTTTATGACTATCGCTTTGAAATTAAAAAAATAAAATAGCTCCATAACGTGGAAGCTTGTAAATGGCTTGTCGTGAATTAGCTAGGTACTGTAGAGACCTCTTTGAGAGATTCTGACCTCCTTGCGAGACAGACCGCTAATATTTAAAGGAAGTTCCATTCGAACGTTCAAGCACGTGTCATAGAGAGTCGTAGGTTTGACGTCTGAGTAATAACTTAAGTTGATAAATATATGAATATGATAAAATACTCCTAAATAATCCAAACTAATATTATAAATGCGAAAGTAACTCTGTCTGTCTGTCTGTCTTTTCTTCACGCCTAAACTACTGAACCGATTTGTGTGAAATTTGGTACAGAGATAGCTTGAGTCCCGGGAAAGGACATAGGATACTTTTTATCCCGATATTCCCACGGGATCGACATTTACGCGGGTGAAACCGCGGGGCGCAGCTAGTATGATATAAAACTCTAACTGGAGTTTAATTCAGTAATATAGTCCCTCCCGTGGCGCAAGCGTCACATTAGAGTCAACAAGACTCTCACAGTAGGTACCTACCTACCTACCTACCTCATTTTTACTTTTATAATATTTTTAGCTGTTACTGGAAACTGTAAGCCACCCAAACATGATAAAATATTAGGTAGGTAGGTATATTTCTTTATTGCCATAAAAACAGGTTAAGTTGGGGAAAAAAAAATTGAGACCCTGGCTCCAGCACTAGGTTAGAATAAGTTGATAGGTAAGTAGTTGCATTAAGTGATTGTTTAACCCAAGTTACCCAACTGTTCAAACTTGACTACGTTACCTACTTACCTCAGAAGTGTGATGCATGAAAGTCATTTGACACTATACATTCCATTAGGTAAGTACTCCAATTAATAATATAGGTAATATCTAAATCAATACGTAGGTAGATGCCGGATCGTAGTTAGGTAGCAAATTATATTTTGTTTATGATGCGTCACCGAGATAACATTTGAAAAATGTACTAAAAGTATACAACCAAATCTTTGCCAAGAGGCAGCCTGAATTCAGGGTTATACTTAAGTACCTACCTACCTACTCTAACTTGAATAACTGTAAAAACCAAAACAATTCAGAATAAAGGGGTATTATTATTACTAAAACCATACTCGTTAAGTAAAACAGGTATTTAATTAATCACATTTAGGTACCTATTAAGTAGGTACTAATTACCTAAGTGTTTTACTACGTCGAATATAAATCACGAAGGTAGAGAAGAAAATATAAACAATACTTAAACCCAGCTTGTTAAAACAAAATGATTTATGTCTATGCCTCTACACACAAACGCTTTTCATTCCAATTTCAAAGCGGGTTTCATGAATGTGACAGTTCCAGCCAATGACCGCCCACCTTTTTGTCATTGGTCGTCACTTAGATGTCACTGTTTGTCGCATGTCGCATAAGAAGGGAATAGCTAAATAGAAATAGTTACAAGTGCGAGAGAGACAGGTAATGTTTACGTCGCCCACGAATATTTCCACGGCGTGGAAATTTTAATTTTAGAACGAGTAGTCACAGAATACTTAATAGTGAGTAGTGTTGTGGTGTAATTGTTACTTATTAATTTTCTTTCAGTAAACACATATTTTTTGCTGTAGCTTTAAGTTTAATTTATTTGTTCAAAAATATAAAAATATATAATGCGTACCTAGGTATGGTGACCCGCTTTATGATAGGTAGGTAGGTACCTACTTACTTGTTTCTATGTACAGATTTTGTACATCTGGTCATGGTACATGTGTCTGGACTAGCCCTGCCCTTTGCGATGGTCCTATCAGATAAGCTCTTCTCTTGACACGAAATTTCATGATGCGCTTCACTTGGCCAAGGATAGACAGAGATGGCGAAACTTCGTCAGGGAAAGAAAAAAAAATACATCTTTATTTATCCAAATGATCATAAGAAACCTTGCACAATTCATTTAAGCAACAAATAAGCAGTAATGGTAGGTAACATTTTTGTTTGGTACCTATGTATCGATAGCCTCGGTAAGTAAGTACCTACCTACTTATTTTGGTTGTTAACACGAACAGATTCACTCTGTTCCCCGTACTAGTTTAAACTGTATTATGGTGGAACAGTTTTCCTCGTTCTCGGCAAATTAATGTACTTATAGTAGCAGACTTGTGACAAAATTATTATTCTCATAACAAAAAAGGATTTTTAATAACAAAGCAACAAAGTAAAGCATAGGTAAGTAAAATTAGGGAAGGTAAGCATAAAAAAAAGTGAACCTGATTTTTGTAAACTTGTAGGTGGATGTCAAAATTGACGTAGTATACGCAAAATATTTAGATGCTATGTTTGTTTACATAGTGTTTGGTTGTAATTTTTATTATAATCATGTATGTTTTCAAGGGAGGATCACGACCCTCAGTAATGAGGAGTACAACTTGAGGAGGAGGTCTGGACTAGATATAAAATACATTTCAAGCATCAGCGCCCTTCCCTTGTTGTACTTATAACTTTGTTTTTTATACATCTATAAACACATCATTTGATCAAAGATTAAACATTATTATTAAGTATATACTGTAGAGGTTCTCTCTCTTTTGAAATACAGGCCGGTCATATTTGAAGGCATGTTCCATTCGAACGTTTAATTAAGCGTGTGTCATTCAATGAGTTTAGGTTGGACGTGTAAAAA
This sequence comes from Amphipoea oculea, assembly GCA_945859645.1. Classification (NCBI taxonomy): domain Eukaryota; kingdom Metazoa; phylum Arthropoda; class Insecta; order Lepidoptera; family Noctuidae; genus Amphipoea; species Amphipoea oculea. The sequence goes on from OX243876.1 coordinate 15,115,591, forward strand.
TAAGATGGGCTAATTTTAGATATTTATCTGTCAAGCTCCGCTAATAAAGAAAGAAAATACGTTTATTTGCGGTCCAAGTGACGCAAAAAGAACATAAACACAAAAAATAAAATAAAAAGGTAGGGGGGTACATGCGTCACTTGCACGCAAAACGGCTATCGCTGAGCATTATGTTGCGACCCTATGCAGGACTGAGCCCCAGCGCTGGTTTTCAGCGACAGCCGGCGCTGACGTAATGACGTCGTCCGTTAGTGTACACAATAATGAGACACAATTGATTTTCTATTGTTTCGTCGCCGATCGGCGAACCGCGCCGCTTGACCGGTTAATCTGAAAACTCCTAAAATAATATCTTCTGAAATCCGATAGGAGTTTCATTTAAATAAAGAGCACCCCTCGTAGCGTAGTTGTACCTAAGTATGTACTAAATTCGCAGTCTATGGTCGGTAATACAACAAAATAATTACACCTGGCCTTAAAAAGATTCTATCGAAATGTCAAGCGAACCATATTGCGTAACTAATTTAATACCACAGCGTTAGACCAGTAACTACTGATCCTAATTAGAGAGCCACGAACAACATGGTTTAATATCTATTACGATACCGTAACAATGTATTAGGGTTCACGTAATTCAGCTATATTGCTATCTGAGCCCCATTTAATGTAAGTACACCGGTAGAATTTAGGTGCCAACATAGTTTCTGCGAAATTGGACTAAAATGAGTAATAGTTTAAGATTATTAGGGGACTAATTTTCGATTCGGTATGGCTTGGTATACACAGCTACACATCTATACTTCATAGGTTTAGGTAGTTTAATAAAGTGCTACGTCATAGTTGTACTACGTAGTACCTAGGTATTATATTATCTGTGGTTGTACTCTTCAATTTAGCAACCTTTTTAATGAATTATTACGTTGCAAAATTGAAGAGTAGGTACAACTGTGACGTAGCATGACAACTAAATAGACGGGTATTACCTACGTTTAGTCGGTTAACTAAGTCACGTGGTTTTTTGTTTACCTTTGTTTAACTACTTAAGCCTATGGAGTACCTATAGCTGTACCTACATTTCAAGTTTTAATTGACCTCGCATTGTATAGGTTTTTCGTACAATTAGATGTTAGCTTATACTGGTTATGTACCTATAGCTTGATGTGTAGCCGTGCGTAGGTACTATCAGTTAATTCGCTGTAGACATCAACTTATTTAGGTTTTTACTGTCAGTTTTTTTCACATGAAGATTAAACTGTTGCCTAATTTTGCAAAAAAAAAAATAAAAGGATTTGGTTGCCTTTCACAAATATCATTATCAAAATATGATAATACCTACTTTATCGATTAACTCAAAACTCACGGAAAATCCGGAAAAATTATTTAATTCGCAGACACCGTCTTCTTTTTTTGGGGATCACGTAATTCAGCTATTTTCAAATCAAATCAAAAATTTATTTGCTAGAAATACATTGCTTTGTTAAAGGTAAATTGCTATAATATGAGCCCCATTTAATGTATCTAGGTATATGTTGGGTAGTATTTAGGTGCCAACTTAGTTTCTGCGAAATTGGACTAAAATGAGTAATCGTTTTAGATTAGGGGACTAATTTTCGATTAGGTATGGCTTGGCTTGACTTGCAGTAGACGACAACTTCTTAAAGTTTTCACTGTCAGTTTTTTTTCGCACGAACATTATAATATAATTATGGTTCCCTAATTTCACAAAAAAATACTAAAGAATTGGGTTGCCTCGTCATGTTTCACCAATGTCATTATCACATTATGATAATACTTATCGATTAACTCAGAAGTCACGGAATATCCGAACAAATTCTTTAATTCGCAGACGCCATCTTCTTTTTGTTTTCAAATAAATCAGTTGCGTGTTCTTTTTGAAGCGTGCCTCTAACAATCGAATTTAGAACAATTTTGGTATATCGGCACGAGCTTCTGTCGATCGAAATTAATTCGAAATTCAAAATTCTCGCTTTTAGCTTTTAGCTTCCGTGCGAGAATTTTGAAGTGCAGGTAGCTAATCTTTATTCTGAATTTGAATGGCGCTGCAGGCTTCAATGACATGTTCTTGCTGAAGGACAGACTGGCTACTAAGGTAGTTAAGGCCACGCTATGTCATTTTGGTAGCCAGAGCCTTAGGCTTTCTACATGCTTCTGGAAGATTTTTGAAATTTTTAGCTTTTTTATTCTTTTAGTACCTAGCGCTATTTCTAAGTACAGGCGACTACAAAACGGTGAGTAATTTTGCAAATAAAATTTCTTCTTCTGGTATATTGGGGTATCTACCTCATTTAGAGACTATTGGAGGACCTCTAAGCCTTATTTTAGTGTAGTGTCCAAGAGCCATGTCCCCTCGTCTCCATTAGATGATTTCACAATACTTAGTGCATTTAAAATCTGTGGGTATGCTTTTGTTTAGCTGTTGTAGTAGATACCTACCTATCTAATTGGGTCCGGACTGACTGATATATCAACGCACGGCCTAAACCACTAGTCCTAGAGACATGAAATTTGGAGGATGTGTTCTTTGTGATGAGAAGGTTTCCAGTATGAAAGGGTTTTTCGAAATTCCACTCCTAAGAGGGTGGATGGGGGGAGGGTAAAATTTCACGCGGACGAAGTCGCGGGCAGAAGCTAGTAACCTATATGGAATAGAATAGAATATATTTATTTGCTTTAAAACATGGTACATTAAGGTCTTATAAATAAAGTGATGGTCTTACATGTTTCGCCATGGACTGGCATACCTCAATCGATTGAGTATGCGAGTAGGCCCCTGTAGACACAATTTGTCGAAGTGGGGTAGGTATTACAGACCCCTCCAACACCTAGTGCGAGTGCACTGCTTCTGATCAGACCATGCCCTACTTGCCGGAGTGTCCTATGCCCGTTCACCTGCAGCTGAGATGACCCAAAGAATGCCACTGATGCCGCAACCAATGTGGCCACCTACTGGGCTCAAGAATCAAGCTATACATATATAAAAAAAAAAACAAAGAGGTACTATCGATACGAAAAGAAGAAGACCAATCTAATTCAATTCTATGCTTAGTTGACTGTATTCAAGATAGCCTTAAAGCTAGCACCAATTTCATCATGTTTGTGCTCGAATTGCATCCACCCATTTAATCCTGTAAAACCCATTTTTGTATATCGATAAAGATAAATATTACTTTCATATAAGTCCTGATACATTTATTCACCAAACGTCTCGCTTTCATTCAAAATAAATGGAATTATCAAAATAACTTTGCGTTAAGTAATGCACAGAAGTTATTCATCAGCCCAATGGCGTTGTTGCAATTTTAAATTTGGAATTCGAATTTCGGTAAGCGTTCGAAAACGGTCGATCACGAAGTGTCTCATTTGAATTTGGAATCACGAAAAAGAGTTCTCACAGTCTGTCAACCCCTAAGGATACAACGTAGAAGTATTTTAAATATTTAAATTTAAAATTCGATGAATATTTTGGATTTCTGCACGTGCAACAAATTCGTCACATTTCGTTTAAATGATTCAAAATTATGCAGAATTTTAATGGGAATAAATTACCTAATAAAGGCCTGTTTCAGTGTCAAGATAAGCTCAATCTGTCAGATTTTTTAGATGAATTATAAAAAAAATGGTACAGAATTTGAATCGAACAACTACCTACCTATAGGTACGTAGTACTATTAAGTATTCTGTGCTATAGCCTATGCTCGTTGACAGCATTTTTTTTGGAGTTAGTAAAACTGTTAAAGTGTATTGTGTGTGTGCTTCCATTGATTATCTGAACTTATCACGAAGGCAAGGAGTGTTTAAAAAGCGCCAGGGTAGGTGCGAAACTCAAATTTTCTTACGTTTTTTGCTATTTGCAGATCATTGTCATGTTGAATGTTGACTAAAATATGATTCGCGAGCGTAACAAATAATACTTTACGGAATTATAATGATTAAAATCATCAATACAACCCTCTTATATCTAAGTTTATACTTAATAATTCTATTGAACGACTATTTCATGAAATATCAATCAATAGTAAGTTTAAGTAGTAAAGAGGATTACCTACTGTTGCATTTTATAAATAGGATTATATGAACTAAGAGGGTTATATTGATTATTTTTATAATTATAATTCTGTAGATGCAGTACTTACTACTTACACAATCATGTTCAACATACAACCTGCACTGACCTGCAAATTGCAAAAAAATTAAGAAAATTTGAATTTCGCGGGCTACCTAGAAAACTATCGAGAAACTCATAATCGATAGTTTTTTGTTTCAACGCATGTATTCTATTCTAATTTCAAATAGTAACTTAATAGCTTTAGAAGAAGGCTAGGATCAGTAGGCATCAATTACGACTTGCCTGACTGCCTGTCTGTCTTTCAGACTCAAAGATAATGTTAGACTGCCGAATCACTTCCATAGTAATTTTCTAGTTGCAAATTGTCTATCATTTCTTAATTCTTTAGCAGGAACAATATCTCAATGATAAAAATTTAAAATAAAATTATAAATTGTCGGCATGGCGTGCAATATGGCGGCGACGCTCGCGGCGGTGCTTCCAAATTCAAAATTCGGCCAGTCCGATTCTATTGTTTGGATACGCGGCCCGGGGCTAAGCTCGCGTGATCTTGTTCTTGTTACCATAGACAATGAGAACCTTTGGTCGTGTAGGTCTGAAAATTACACCGCACTTTATGGTTTTTAGTTTGCACGACATGTCTCGCATTGACTTGTGCAGCTTGTGCTTCCAACATTTTATTTCTTACTTTTTGACGATCGTTTTGAATAAGTGCGTGCAGCCGTTGGGCGCATATTAATTTTATGAAAATGTATATTTTCCTTATCTTAGGACCTAGAAATGTATTTGTTTATGTAGTTACCGACTTATGACTAGGTATTTCTGCTGTAGTATACCTAAGTAGGTCCCAATTACGTCTACATTACGAAAATAATGTAACAATTAATAAAACAAAAAAAATAATACAAATATGTATTACGTACTAATCTTGTACAAGCGTAATATTTAACTGCACACATACCTACAAATACTATGTCTGTCTATAATAACATTGCTGGCTCCCTTAGAAGCCACAGTCTCATTAACGACACAAAAAAAAAAACGCTCTAGAAAGGCCCCGTTCCAAACTTTTCAAATTCAAATTTGGAACTCGTAAAGGCGCGTTCATTATAGTGTAGGTATGTCTAATGAGAACTTTTATATAGAGGCCGCCTTGGTTTTCGATCTAAACCGAGAAGAAACCTTTATCTTATGGTCAAGAGGCCAATGTTTTTCTGGAAGTATCCATCTAAGAAAAATGTAGCACCTATGAATAGAATAGAATACTTACTCCTTATTATGTATGTACACTAATGATATTATAAGTAAAAAAGGTAAGGGAACCTACCCAACATTCGATCTTCAAAACAGTGGAGGTAGGACGGCATGTCATAATTATCGGGTGCAAAAAAAAGACAAGACGAAAAAAACTTGGCTAATTAGCCAAGTTGTCACTTGCGAAGCGCGTATAACCTATCTACTACTTTTTGAATCACAGATTTAAATGTAGCTAGACGTATGTCATGTATTACAGTCAACCAAAAAGTCAGTTATAGATCTGTCGATACTCATTTTTACTGTGGGCTTCATAATATAACATTTTAAACTTAATAAGTACGTAAGATCCCCTTAGAAGAGCAATGTCAAAGATTACAAACGAACAACTTTGCTTAAAAAGTCTATAATTACCTACTTATTATCTTTTTTTTTTGACTAAAAATGAAGGAAAATTTTTATCTGTTAAAGAACATTGTACTAAACTAGCCTGAATAAATAACTACGAATTATGAAACCAGTTCTAAGAATTATACCTGCTAAAGGTATTTCTTTCTGAAAGATAATTTTTCGCTGAGTAGTTACGTAGATACTCGAGTTAAAAAGCCAGCCAGTTGATCAAGAAACTTCAACTTTATCATTAAACTTGGGCAGTGGAATAACTTAGCTTGCTATTATATCGATCTTTCTTTTTATATCTAGTTTATGGCCATTCTAGTTTACAGAATTAAAGTAATTCTGAAGGCTAATTCTCGTACCTACTTAAAAAACGTTCAAATTCAAGTTGCAATCTCATCTCAGCGACAATAAATGTCAAAAAGTGATCAAAATGTATGTAAATTGATTGTATTTTTGACAGTTTGCGACTGAGATTAGAATGCGAACGTTCTAAAAAAATGCGGGAATTGCCCTCTGCCTCTGATGTGGGAAATCGATATTTTGAAGATAGAAAACAATCTAAATGAAAATCTTTGATTCGATACTGAAGGGCAGTTGCTTGTTGTAACTCAATGGTTGTAACTTACCAAACCTTTTAATAAGTCGGTTTTAAATTAAATATTTATTTATTTCAATTTCAATCGAATAAACACGCTACAGTGTAAAGTCACCCTAAACTAGCTCGCGTGACGATACTTTTTAAACATAGAACGCTCGTTCTTTTTGCGAATTAGAAGTGTTCTCTCTTCAAAACAAATTGCTGACAAGCGGGACGTTCGAATTTCGTATGCGCCAACCGCAGACCACTGCGTTACCAGCTTACAACTACATTTAGAATTTCAATTTTGAACTCTATGAGGAGGATGTTAAGGTTTATTTAGCGTGTTAAATGTTATTATTTTGAATTTAATTCACGTTGCGTTTCGGATGCAAATGTGGCTGATGAGACTTGATTATGTAAATGAGAACGGACTAGCCTTGTGTGAGACTTTTGTGTGCGTATTGTTTGGATCACGAGGTAGCTGCACATTATGCATCTTTTTTATTTCCACTGTTTAATAAGCGTTGAGCTCTTCGTTAGATGTTTCTGTGTACGATGAATTGGTCTTTATGAATGGAGAGTTAGATACATTGAAGTAAGTATGAGGTGTAAAGACCAAACACGAGTTGTTCTTATCTTAGTGGGCTAATTAACCCTAGCCTTATTGGATTCATTATTATTATTAGGTATGTTGGTAGCTGAGGTTGGTAGTCTACTGACTAAGGGATTACGGCCCAGTTGTAACGGTCGTGTCTTGCGAGTTGTAGGTGGTAGGACTCGTAGGTTCGAAACCAGACAGGCGCTTTACTTTTTGTAAATTATTTCGTCACCACTGCTCTCAAAACCGTGATGAAGAACATCGTGAGGAAACCGGCATGTCCTAGAACGAAAAATTCGAAGACATGTCCCACACCTAGGCAAAAGTCTAACCCGCACTGGGCCCGCGTGGTGGATTACGGCCCACTCCCTCTCACCGAGTGGATGCCTGTGTCCCAGCAGTGGGAACATTATAGGCTGATTAGGTATGTTAAGGGATTTGGACAGTTTCTCTCAAGTGAAATTCAGTACTATAATTCTCTCTTGTCACCTTACTGAACGATTAATTAAACAGGTATCACCATGTTCATAACAATGACATTATCGGTACCTACCACAGTAGGTTACAGTAACTAACAACTCGCATAATTAATAATTTATATTCCCAACATTTACCCGTATGACTACCGAAATGTTTACCCTAACAGAAGCTAAAAACAAAAAGAAAATCAATTTGTAAGTTCCCTACTTTTCCCTAATAACGTGCGATAATAGAAAGTTTAAAAATTAACGGACGCCGCACGCGATGTCACGCTGACGTGTCGCGTGAATGACGTCACGGTAAATGTCACGGGTGACAAGCAAATGTCAAATGTCGCCGTGACGCGATAGGGTGGGGAAAGCGATAGAAGTTGAATGTTCTTTTGTTTTTATTTTGTGGAGTTTGTCGTTTAATTTTATTTGTCTGTTTATTCTTATTTTCGTTGTGTAGAGGAATAATTTTGAGTATACGACAGTTACATACTTTGCCTAATAGGTAGTAAATGGTAAAGATGCTTTTGAAAGTTAAGAGAGAGTAATATATTTTTGAACCTAAAAGAAACACAGTTATAGCATGCATGATTGACGTAAGTATACGTCAATTATGCTATAAATGTTTTTCTTTTAGGTGGCAATAGTGTAGCTTTCAATAATATTAGTAAAAGATTTTTGAAGTGAAAATTTCTTTAGGCGCGTTGGACATTTTTTTAGATGGGAAACCATTGAATTTGCACCACTGTTACCGTAACCGACACCGCTTTGGATGTGTTCGGCTGTCCTCGGGATGTACTCGGTTTTAATGTATTTCCGATATGTCAGTGAGTGATGGCAAAGTATTCTGTTTTGTTTATATGACGATTCAAAAAATACACACGTAATTGTTCATGTTTTCATTTCTGCCGGCACTCCCGGAGTGCCTTTATTTACCCGTCTTTTTTTTTTATGACCGACTAAAATTTTCTATGGGTCTAGAACCATGTGCTGAATCCATGGTTTCAGTTTTTAAGAAAAAGTATAATTTTAAAAGATATGAAAATCCGTCTCATTAACGTCCATTAGGTTTCACAACTTAGTGCTGGTAATGTTGCATGACGTCGTTGGTTGCCATCTACTAAACCACATCCAAACTCCACTTGTACAGGTAGATACAGGTACCTACATAAAGTTCATCAAAGTAGTTAACAAAGTAATTGGGAAGCCAGCCACTGTGTAGGAGAGGCCAGGTCATAGCAATTCATTAAAAAGTTACTTACTCTAGTTGAATTCAAGTAGAAGTTGAGCTAATAGGATCACCGAACTTGCACCTGTAACATCTAAGCGGTTTATGAGAATTTACCTGTGTAGAGGTACAAATATAAACCTACGTTTAGGGATCTTTAGTTAAAATGTTAAAATATCGCGGCAGGATTTTATCGCGCACTGGATTTTCAAATCTCGGAGTTGAGCCGAGGGTTGAGAATCCAACAGAGCGCATCCCAGTGCGTCGAAAAAACACACTGTTGAATCTTCAACTCTCGGTGCTGAGCGTTGAAAATCCAATGCGCGAAAAAAATCGCCGCGGAAATGTCGAGCCCTGTAATCCTATTCTGTAAAAATCTCACCGTAAAAACTTAGGTGAAGTGAGCTTAAAGTGAGCTGTCAATAATGTCAGTCCCTAGCATCAGGTGGAATGACAGCTCACTTCACCTAAGTTTTCACGATGACATTTTTCCAGAATAGCACCGCTGGGCTAGTAGACATTTTGATTTTGGAAAAAGTGGAAACTAAGTACCTACCTATTATTTGTTACGAAAATGGTAAGGGACTACCTATAATTAACTCATCTTCATCTGCCTAGCCTGTTCCCAACTATGTTGGGGTCGGCTTCCACTGTAATCGAATGCAGCTGAATATCAGTATTTTACATGGAGCGACTGCCTATCTGACTTCCACAACCCAGTTACTGGGTAATACAATACCTCTTGGTAGGTAAAATTGGTTGTCAGACTTTCGGGCTTCTGTCTACCCGTAACCACCGTCAAAGATCTACAAATGACAGCTGGGGCCAACGGCTTATCGTGCTTTCCGAGGCACGGAAGAGTTTCTATACATATATTATGGATGGTCACCCATCCACGACCGACCGCGGCGAGCGTTGCTGAGCCTCTGATCGACCACCCGTGCGGCTGTTGTTATTTAGCCAGGAGCCCTTCAAGTTCTGTGACCAATAAACCTATTTTCTGTCTTTCTAAACGTAAGAAAAATGGGAAGTTATCATGAGTTAGATAATAAATTCAGTTTTATGCAAAACTAAACGAAAATGCTAATAATATACATAGGAACTTTCGCGAAAGACTTCTAAATATTTCTTCCTATAAATATTCCATCTTAACATTCCCCTCCATTTAAAATAACCCTTTCTCGTTCAAATTGTGTTCAGAAACGCATAAAATCGGTATTCCTTATTTGAAATTCATAAATCACGCAAATTAGTGTTGTTCGGCTTCTGGAATTTTAACTTTTTTAGCTCCAGGCTGTTTGCGAGATGTTCTTTGCCTATATTTATTATCTGTAGCATAGTTTAGCAATATGGCGTCTTTAATTTCGGTTGCTTGCTTATTAACTTATTAAAATTTATGACTTAATGTGGGGTTATTAAGTTAGGGATTTGGTGGTTTCCTACTGGAGTTAAATCTATTAGTACAAACCTATGCAGATTTCGCTTGTGTAGACTGTAGACACTAGGATTAGTATTGATTTACTTATACTTACAGTAACTGTCATGCTTGTATCTTATGGAGCTCGTTGTAATTGCGTGATTTTTCCAATCTAGGACTAATTACCCGCTGATTTATCTTTGGGCGACTACGCATATTGATAAATCAGCGGGTAATTGTGTAACACACTATTAGTAGCAATGGCTTTCATTTTGACAGTTCAACAACACTCATTGCGTTATGTAGATTGTTGAGCATACAAATTTTTCGAACAAATAAAGCAATGGATTAGCAAGATCCTTCAAAAGGATTCAGATTGTGATTTATAGTGTGTCAATTAGGGTGTAGAGCCACGCTTTGCATAGGTTTCAGTTGTTTCGATTTGATTGATTGTGTGACAGCAAGAAGGTTGACCCATAGGATAGGTATTTTCAGTTGTTATTGATTATTCTTAGATCAGATTGCCTAGTTATAGAAGAGCATGCCCAGATTTGATATACCAAAGCAGTGCTTTGTAATTCGAAATTGAATCGAATCTTCATGTACGTTTGCCTGGCTAGGCCCCCCGGAATTTGCGATTTAGGTATACACCAATGCAATGTACTCGCCTCTAGGAGTATATGTACCGCTTTCTTTTTCAATGTACCTCTGTACTTTTGAAGAAATATGCAAAAAAAGGGGGCCGTGCCAGCCAAACGTTTTCAGCACGGCCCTCGTGTAACTTGAAAAATATATAGCGTATTAAAAAGTTTCATAAACTCAAGGAATGTACTTTATTAACACGTTCTATGTACCGTAACAGATATTGTGAATTCGTAATAACAAATAATATATAGACGTGGATAGGGGGCCGTGCTGAAAAAAAAAGAAATGAGAAAATATCTAAAAAAGACAAAACAACCTTAGCCAAAAACTATATAAAAGTAATTCATGTTTGGCAAGTAACATATGTACCGCATTGGTTTCTCATACAACTTGCTGAATTAAAAAAATAAACCAATTTTAGTTTATTCAGCACGGCCCTCTATAGTTGCCTATATCTTTTTAAATATGACATGTTTGTTTACAAAATTCGACTTCCTGAATTATGTATAGGAGTACATTCGTTCCAAATAAATTGCGATTATGGTGTATTAGTATTTTAAAAGATAAATTGGATCAAAAATATCCTAACATGCAACTGATGGGGTGACCATGATTCCACGTGAGAATGGATAAAAAAACTTCTGAGTAAATCTTTAATAAAATAAAAAAATCAAAAATATCGTAATCTGTATTAACTATTAGGTCCTTACATATGAAATTGGCGTTTTTCGTACTGGCCACTTTAATCACGAATTTCTCCTCTTTGGTAGGGAATTCCAAATTCAAATTTGTACAGCTATTTACTCATGTATTTGTGCTTCGATGACCGTCATTCATTTGTTTTTTTTCTTCTGTTTTTTCTGTTTGCGTCACTCATTTTACAAAATGGAAAATTTAAAATATCGCATTATTTACGAGTACGAGTTCCGCCGTGGCACTAGTGCTGCGGAAACGACTCGAAGGGTGAATGATGTGTATGGCGGTCATGTTGCAAAAGAAAACACAGTTCGTTTTTGGTTCCAACGTTTTCGTTCTGGAAATTTCGACCTGCAGAACAAGCCCCGTGGACGGCCTGAGACCCAAGTTGATAATGGAGAATTGAAGGCTATTGTGGAAGCGGACCCATCGCAAACCACGTCCGAGTTAGCTGCAGGCTTCGATGTTAGTGATAAAACTGTTTTAATTCACTTGAAGCAAATTGGGAAGATTAAAAAGCTTGAAAGGTGGGTACCTCACGAATTGACTGAAGCAAACCGGCAAACGCGCGTCGACTGCTGCGTTACATTACTGAACCGGCACAACAATGAAGGTATTTTAAACCGAATCATTACCTGTGATGAAAAATGGATTCTTTACGATAATCGGAAGCGCTCAGCGCAATGGTTGGATCCTGGCCAGCCAGCCAAATCCTGCCCCAAGCGAAAATTAACCCCAAAAAAGTTACTTGTAAGCGTTTGGTGGACTAGTGCCGGTATTGTTCATTACAGTTTTCTCAAATCTGGCCAGACTATTACAGCTGATGTCTATTGTCAGCAATTACAAACCATGATGGAAAAGCTAGCGGCTAAACAACCAAGGCTGGTCAATCGCTCCACGCCACTGCTGCTTCACGACAACGCCAGACCACACACTGCGCAACAGACGGCTACCAAATTAGAAGAGCTTGAATTGGAATGTCTTAGACATCCTCCGTACTCCCCGGACCTTGCTCCAACAGATTACCATTTTTTTCGCAATTTGGATAACTTTTTGCAAGGGAAAAAATTCAACTCCGATGGGGCAGTCCAAATCGCCTTCAAAGATTTTATTGATTCCCGTCCGACTGGTTTTTTTAGTAAAGGGATCAATGAACTACCTATAAGATGGCAAAAGTGCATTGAAAACAATGGTTCATACTTTGATTAATTAAATATATTATATTAAAAAATATTCGACTTTTTGTTCCTTCCATACAAAACGCCAATTTCATATGTAAGGACCTAATATTAACGATAACTATAATAGTAGTAAGTAGTAGGTCGCAAATCGAACAAAACAACAAGTGTCGTTAAGACTAAATAGCTCAAAAGGCTTAAAAAAAATCACATATATATTTCCAATAAATCACACGGATTGATGTACGGTACATTACAATAAAATTACAGTTTCGGTACATTTCACAGATTAGTTACGTTTACCTATGGAATAATCGCAGAAAAACTATGTGTCACAAACACTACAATTCTTTTACCTATTGTGGTATAGTAATTTTATTTTAGGTGCATCGTCCTCACATATTATTATATAGATGTAAAAAAATTAACCTTAAAAACTTTAAGAGGTGCTTTAGACCATCGAACTGAACAACTTTCACTATGGGACCAACTCTGAAATCACGAAAAAAAAATGAGCTGTTTCATACATTTTGGCCGAGTAGGTATTGAACTTTTGTATGAAACAGCTGATTTTTTTTTCGTGATTTCGGAGTTGGTCCCATAGTGAAAGTTGTTCAGTTCGATGGTCTAAAGCACCTCTTAAAGTTTTTAAGGTTAATTTTTTTACACCTTATATAATTAATGTACCCATGCAAAATATTGTAGGTACCTAAAACATTTTAAAAGAGTAACGGTGGAGTTTCTTGCCCATTCTTCTCCACACGAAAACTACCTTTTGGAAGGGGCGACTAGAATCAATTCTATTTTAAGGTAATTTTTGACATTCAAAAGTGCCTTTTATGTGCCTATTTGAAATAAATGCTTTCACTTTGACTACAGAGCTTAAAAGGCTTAAAAAATTACAGATACGTTTCCAACAAATCACATTGATTGAACCTTACCTAGTGAATTAATAGCGACCGCACACAACAAGTTTTAACTGATTTAATTCCCTTAAAAGATGTCATCGCTAATATTAATTTTAAAGAAAAAAAAAACAAATTGTAAAAAAAGAATGTTTATTTCAATGTAGTCACATAATTTCATTAAAGGTATAGAATAAATCAACCTAATTTATGGAACCATGGTCACCCCATCAGTTGCATGTTAGGATATTTTTGATCCAATTTATCTTTTAAAATACTAATACACCATAATCGCAATTTATTTGGAACGAATGTACTCCTATACATAATTCAGGAAGTCGAATTTTGTAAACACACATGTCATATTTAAAAAGATATAGGCAACTATAGAGGGCCGTGCTGAATAAACTAAAATTGGTTTATTTTTTGAATTTAGCAAGTTGTATGAGAAACCAATGCGGTACATATGTTACTTGCCAAACATGAATTACTTTTATATAGTTTTTGGCTAAGGTTGTTTTGTCTTTTTCAGATATTTTCTCATTTCTTTTTTTTTCAGCACGGCCCCCTATCCACGTCTATATATTATTTGTTATTACGAATTCACAATATCTGTTACGGTACATAGAACGTGTTAGTAAAGTACATTCCTTGAGTTTATGAAACTTTTTAATACGCTATATATTTTTCAAGTTACACGAGGGCCGTGCTGAAAACGTTTGGCTGGCACGGCCCCCTTTTTTTGCATATTTCTTCAAAAGTACAGAGGTACATTGAAAAAGAAAGCGGTACATATACTCCTAGAGGCGAGTACATTGCATTGGTGTATACCTAAATCGCAAATTCCGGGGGGCCTAGCCAGGCAAACGTACATGAATCTTCAAAGGTTCTCAAATAACTAAACCTAGTAGCATAATTACCAATAACGCTACTGAAATGCGTTCACATCTGTGATCACTTTCCATCTGCCAAGCGTAGAGCTGACATTATTGCATAGCATTTTGCTTTAAGGTAATGAACTAATGACAAAGATACTTTTTTATGTAGGATTGTAGGCAACGTCACTCAAATACACTTTTGATTAAAATAAGCTCCTTTATACCTAAGCTCTAGGTTAGTAACGATTGTGAAAAGGCTGCGTTTGGTCCAGAAGGCCAATTCTTGTAATTTAAAACGTTCAAAATCTAGTCGCAGTCTCATCTCAGCGAGCGACAAACAAATGTGACAAACTTGTCAAAATGTAGGGAAATTAGAGGTATTTTTGACAGATTGAGACTGAGATCAGACTGTGAACGTTCTTAAAATTACGAGAATTGCTGTTGTCATTTAATAAGGATTGATGACCCCAGTACGTTGATACTGGCTAACGAGAGGATACGTTATACTTTCTGTCAAAATAATTTAATCGTCTTTTAGGAAGCCCACAAGCAATGTTGCTTGTTCTTTGTGTTTGGTTAATTTAGGTGAAAAATGCAACTAGGTAATTAGGATAATGTGTTTTTAATTCTATAAAAGGGATAAAACTAAAAATCCGAATAAATTTTTCCAAACATTTTTATTACATACTTATTATCGTTTGGCAAAAAGGAAGTATATATGTTTTATTTATATAATACAATCTTAACAATTAAGTTTTTAATACTTTTTGGTACTTATACAATTTAAGGTATTCTAATATCTCACATAACACGTAGATCTGATTGAGAAACACCAAGAAATGTACAGTAATGAAATTGAAATAATAATTTGTCATATGTTAGCACCAAAATATTAAGAGATATGATCAAATGATTATGCTACAGTACCTAGTTGTGGAATTATTTGCAGTGTTTTGAAGAAAAACAGACGATTTCGATAGTTATTAAAAAACTGTTTTTTTATCGATAAATACATAGATGCATTAATTTTAAATTAAACGGTTTCGAAGCTCGTTAAAATAATCGCATTTGTGCTAAGAAACCAGAGAACAAAGAAAGTAAGTAAGAAGGAACCGTTTAAAGATTTTCACAACTATACATCATACGAAATTGCAAGTACATAAACACTCATCATCAATTCTAAATACATCAGCCAAAACTTTGTACATTACATGCTATTATTTATTTACATTTTATTGCACGATTTATTACTATGGAATGTTGAATTACAATTAAATACTATCTATGCTACAACACATGGAAAAGTCTAAGCGATTACTACTTTTATATTTACATTGCAAAGAGTTCAGACTCCACTGACACCTCACAAACGGCTGGGCCGCTTTTGTACACCGCACCTCAATCTAATGAGAATAAAAAGGTACTGGAATTGTCTTGCCTTACAACACTATTTGGTAATACTAAATTAAATCACAAATGCACTGGAGATTCGACTACACAGTCAATAGCACTATTCAGGTCACGAGGGATTGACGTGCATCCTACCATTTTGTCTGCGGGCTACATGAGATTCGTAATGCATGTTCCTCTTAGTTCTTGAGAAGAAGGCAGCGTTGCAACCACTGACGGAACACCGATGCAAAGATTGTACGTGCACGCTTTCACAATGGTGTTTCAAGCTGGTTAGGTCCTTGAAGCAGTCTTTGCAACCCCGACATGGGTAATTACCATCTTTATTTGGTCGCGGCGCCTCATCCTCTACACAATAATTTAGCTTTCTTGAATGAGGTGGGGAGTAATTTGGTTGGCAGCCGAAAGCATTCAAACTTGGAGGTAGAAAGCCTAATGGGATCGGAGGGAAGTTAGGAAGCATACCAAATGGAGTGAAGAGGAAAGAGTGTTGTGCAAACATGTCCCTGTTGCTAAGATAGGTTTCTGGTAGCTGTAGATGTGGGTAAGGTGACGTGAACGGCAGCTGTTGGCTTAATTGGCTCTTTAGTTTATCAGATTCCTTCGCTCGATAGTAGATATGAGATTCTATATAAGGGACAGCACGCTCCTCCTCATTGTATCGTGAAATTAGTTCCATTTGTTCTCGTATTTTGTCCAAAAACCGTGAAGATTCTTCAGATATTCTGTATTCTTCTATTTTTCGATGTAAACTGATGTTTGCACTGTGTCTGTCTTTGCTCCGTTTAGATGAAAATGCTGCTCTGCATCCTTCTACATTGCATTTGTACATAAGCTTCAGATGTGCATTTTGGTAGTGTGTTTTTAATACATAGATATTTTGGAAAATCTTTCCACATACTGTGCATTTGCAGGGATGCTCATGGTCCATGGGAACATCAGTTGTACTGACAAAGAAACCATTGTCGAAATGTCCAAAGATTTGCCCGTGAGTATCCTCAGCATTATAATCAAAACTGGAGACCGAGGAGGATGGCGATCGATCAGAATATTCTATCGAATCATTCATTGATAAATTATATGGCCCCAAGGATTGAGAATCATGTTTCTTAGGAATGCTAGGGAAGTCGCCTTTAGATAAACTTTCAAGTCTTTTCAGTGCGTTTTCTGATGAAAACTGTTCTTCACTGGATGTATTGTTTGCAGGTTTGTACACTTCTTGTTTATCAATTGATTCATCTTTTACTCTTAAGTCTTGGATATTGTAGCTCATATCGGTAGGTTCATCTTTGATAACTGGTTTTTCTTGTTTGGCTTCGTTATTTTTAGATTCTTCATGAGTTACGTCGACATTATTTTCGCTAGACTGATTGTCTTCAGTTTTAACTCTTTTTAAATCCACTGCGCATTCATTTTCATCAGTATCCGGATGGTCACGTTTTGAATTTGATGTACCATTTTCGGAAATGTAATGGTTTTGTATACGAGTAGGATTAAGATTTTTGCGTTTCCTTTTCATCACTTCGGGACTAGTATTTTCATCTTTTCTATTGTCTGTTACTTCGGTGTTATCACTAACACTCCGTTGATCAAAATCAGTTTCTGAGTCATCAATGGACCCTATGGATTTATTTAAAGTTGAATAATAATCACTAGTATCGATGTGTTCATCATCATCGTCGTCTCCCGCCACAACAACAATACCGTCATCTTCATCAGATTCTCCTTGACCATCTTGGTCTTTATTTTCCACGGAATCTGACTCACGTCGCATTGGCTGGCCGTGGTCAAAAGATGATGAGAAATTCATGTTCATACTATTTTTATAGTCTAAAGGTATATTCGATGGGAACTGTCCCATATTATGCGGTGGATTCAAAAGGGGATACGATCCGAATGGGTGCATAGGGTTCATCACTGGTGGAATATTGAGGCCAGCCCTGTGTGGGGAAATAAGGACTGGGTGAACTTGTGCGGTTCTGCCATCATGAGGTGATATTTTCCGTCGTAGGTGGGGCGAATGTAATTTCGGATTAGGATTCGCACTGTGACGGTTTCTAGATCTTCTTGAACTGAACATCATGCTGCATCCTTCAACAGTACATTTGTGCATTTCACGTAGATGAACAGCGGAGAAATGGATCTTCAAAGCTCCTTTGTCACAGAAAGTTTTCAGGCACACATTGCACTGAACTCTTTTTTTTCCCGTAGCTGGATTGATGAAGTGTGTTCCTAAATTCAGTGGCATTTGCGACGCACCCCATTGTCTTTTAGGCGGACTAATACATTTGCCTAACATCATGTTCCTAGAGTTTTGTGCTACTTCGGCGTACGCATCTTTGCTTAAATTAAGAACATTGTCATCTTCAGTTTTGTGGTCATCTGATCTTCCTTTGCCATTGCTGTGGATTTTATTTTCTGATGGTTCCGCAGGTTTTGCTGACATTTGAGGTAGAAGAGCTTGAAGTGAGGCTAAGCCCATTGGGTTTTGACTGAGCGCGGCTACCATGGCTGCCTGGTGATTAAACGTTGAAGGCATTGACATTGGCGGAATAGGCAAGTTTGTAGGTAATGGAAAGTTAAAGAATTGACTTCTCATTAAATCCATAGTTGCTTTTTCAGCAGATCCTAAATCGTAGGGTTTTCTGCTCTCTTCTTTTTCGTTGCTCTCATTCGTTTTGTGTTTCCGGAAATCAAAAGGTTGCATGTTTTGGAGGTGACTTAAAGGTGATGAGTTTATTGGACTAGTAGTTGAGAGGGGACTGGATGAGGTAGATAGGCGAATGCTATGATTGGGAGATACTTCGGCTGACGACACTCTATGAGAAGGTGACTGATGCACTGGGGATGACCTATTATGCCTGGGTGATATTGCTTCTTTCTTGACTTCTGTATGACCATCTCTAGGGCTGCTCCTGGTATCTCTCTCTTGGATACTTTTTAGATAATCGTAGTGTTGTTTCGCTTCCATCATGTGCTGGAAGTATTTGAGAGATTCATCGGTTCGGACGTCTCTGCCTGAGTGTTCCATTAGTCTTCTGAATTCTACCTCAAGCTTGGATTGCTCGAAGGCTCTCGTATCAGGGTACTCTGGTTTCTTATCTGGCTTGTCGTAGTTAGCTCCCGGCGGGGACGGAAGACCGTTCTTCTTGTAGATGGGAAGAAGGGAGGTCTTGTGAAGGGCTCTCGCTTCTTGCAGCTTGAGGATCTGTTGGAGAGCCATGTTGTGCTCTGGTCCGCGACCACTCCATCTTTCGGCGCTACTTGATTGTGATTCCTGGAACAAGAAATAAATAATATTGTAGTTTCATTTACATATAAGAGAAAATACAGCTGTGATGGTCTGTACCTATTGTTTATCGCAACTAATGGCGAATCTTCATGACGGACGCAATCAAATGGGAATTCAACTTAATATTTTCTTCTAAACAAATTATAAGTTCTGCAAAAATTGAATATGCAAAACTGCAAAACATCAGTTATTATAACAATTCCGGTATCCCGAGTTTTGTACCTAAGCGTTTACCGTCTATAAAACGAAATAACATATCATGAGTCGATTTACAAAACAGTCCATTTAATAAAATTATGAATGAGCGCGGCTAATTCTAAAAGATTATCGAGTCTAGAGCAAGCCTTAAACACTGGTTGTTCAAATCCCTCTTCAAAATAACTATCAGGCCGACACAAAACCACACCTTGCGTTTTCAAAGGCTAATATCAAATTAATTCTGAGAACTCGGAGCAATTGGGTAAAATTGTGTAAAATGACGGTTTCGAGTCGACTTGAGAATAGAAAAGTGGTTTTGTGTCGCGTGTTTGAAACTATTTAATCCGAAAACTAAATTACTATTCATTTGGTAAGCATTCGGGGCCGCCTCGCGATGTCAAAGTTAAATTTTCGAGTTAATTCAACCACTCCTTAGCTGCCTTTGAACAGGTTTCAAACAAAAACTTGTATGTAATTATTATTGTGATGTCGTGAGAATAACACGAAAATGTTCTGTAGCAAAACACTTTGAACCATTGAAACTAAAATAACATTGTTTGCCACTATCGTCTGACTAATCTTGAAGTGTTCATTGACAAATGAATTTTGTACAACCATTTTGTAAAATCCGGTGTAATTTTAATATGCAGGACAAAATTGTAACCTGTGCGCCTGCTAGCGTAGTAATATTTCGTTAGCTATAAAAAAAAAATTGTATGTAGTTTCATACATTTTGACGGCGGAGATATTTACACTTTTCTATGAAACAGTTGATTTTTTTTCTTGATAATCGACGAAAAATTTCTACGCTGGGGGTCTTGGGGGGGGGGGGGGGGAATTAATGGTTACAGTTTGCTGCGCACTGGGTAATTTTTTTTCCTGTATTCCGTAAACATTGTCACAAATTTTAGGGACATTGTACCTACTTAGCAAGAGCTTTCCGCTTTATAAAACTAAACGTTTAATAAATATAAAACCCTACATACAATTTACAAAACCGCATTAAAACGTCACTTAAAATTCTATCAAAAAAACCACATCTCATTTAAAAATTCGTTTAAACGCATAATAGCTGGCAACACCCAGCATTCACTTATAATGAACTTGATTGTCGCTTTTTAAAACAGTTTGTCACTCGATTACGGCGTGTAACCGATGGGGTTGCCATATCATTATCCGTTTCCCCGGAATTATATTGTCGTTTGGAGTCGGCGCGTCGGAGGCAATTTCGTATAAAAGCGACCAATTACTACAATGATTCAGTTTCTATTGCCACAAAACGGATAAACGTTGGATAATAAAGTGTCTTTTAGAAAAATATACGTCTGAGAGTTTAAAAATATGCGGGGAAATAATTATATAGAGTTTTCTGAAGTCGTTTCGTGCTTTCGAAAGTCGTTTCGTATAAAATGGGATTGCGTTTTGTGTCGTTTTTGTTAGACTTTTGTGTTTTTGTGTCGTTACTGTAATAGAGGACGTTTAAAGAGTTTATGAAAATTGGTGTGATCGTATTTATGATGATATAATTTAAACAGATGTTTAGAAGATAATTTTGTGTTTACGAACTATTATATTTGTATTAGAAAGCTTTTTAACAATGATTCAACAGTGTTGTATCATTCTAAAAACATTTGAAGGATTTGTGTGATTAAAAGCTGATTTTTAATCGACAGATAATTTTTATTCTTAGAATAAAATTGACGTCTGACAGATTTCGTTTGGAAGAACTGTCAAAAATTCAAAATTATTCCTCGGATAAAATTATCGGTTGTTGGAAAAATCAGCCCTTAGTCGAAAATATACAATGCGACGCCCCCAAGCAATAAGTCGGTAATATGCTTTTTATTCCTATGTCAAATTTGGCACCTATGGGTTGGGATACATCTTAGTAATAATGGCGTAAGTGTATATTAAATAAACCTATAATATGTTTGTAATATTTATTCTCTACACACAACACATACATACACAACACACACATACATTTACATATACATTTAACATTAGAATGTTGACATCGTAATGGAATTTCTAAAAAAAATATCTGTCGCGTATGGATTGTTGAATCCGCTGTTTTACAAAACAGCTCCGTTATGTAAAACAACTGAACAACGTTCAGCTGGATAGCCATAGCGCTACGTATGACATACCTAACTGCTACCGAGGTTTTGACGTAATGCAGAATAGCTTATTTGCAGTCACAATGAGTGTCTTTCATAAAATTCTGATAACTTTGAATTAATATTGTCCTTAAAATCACCGGTTTCACTTGATTTAAGGTCATGTTTACTCGTATTACGATTTATTTATTTCTGTTTCGGACGCCATTATTGTTGTTACGACAGACAGAGCCACGAGCGACAAAATTTATACCAAAATCTAAAATCTGACGTTTCATTTCACGCTGTTTTACAAAACCGCTAATCGTTGACCCGCTCCATTGATAAATGCAAAACGTTTATGCAATTCTGCGTGTTCAAGTTCAGTTATGGAAAACCGCTAAACGTTTTTCTGTTGTTTTACATAACGGAGTTGTTTTGTAAAACATCTAGCGGTTTTGTAAAACAGCGGATTCTACAACCCATCTGCAACAATAACATAGTGACTTCACGCCTATATTCCCCAAAGGTACAGGCAGAGGTGTACCTATAGAACACCCACATTTCGCCAGTTATGTTTCAATCCCACGTCGGGGCGAGAATATTGCCATCAATTGGGCACGGATGGTCAGCACTAGCTGCTCCTTACTTAATTACTTACCCGATTCTGCAGTGTTAGTATTAGGTCTCTCCTGGGATAAAAATGGCTTGAATGACATTCTGCGAAAATGAAGTTTTGCGAAAGTGACATTGTGAGAAAATGACGTTTTGAGAAAATGACATTTTGCGAAAATAACATTATGCGAAAGTGACCAAATTTTTCACGATGACATTATGCGAAAGTGACGTTCCGCGTCAAGACCCTCCGAGCTGCTACTGAGAAATTGCAGATGGAAAACCCAATAACACTTTGCCACCTCATGCTCAGCAGTTGCGTTTGCGTTCACTAGGCCAACGAGGAAGTCGACAATGTATAATTTACGGCGATAACTGTTTTAATATAGAAGGCTTACAATGTTGTTGAAATTAATTTCAGCGATGTACCGCTCTCGTTACGGCGAGTGACCACGAAACCCGACGTTAACCTCATCATTATTATTTATCATTATCATTAGCCCCACAGCGTATCATTAACCAATCACAGCGTAAAACTCACGCGCACCTTCTACTTTAATTCTTTAATCGAATAACGCATTTCTTGTCGTCGGGATAGGTACTGTCGCGGAGAAAAGTACTCAACAGAATAGATTTACACAGGTATCTCCTATTGACAGCGATGCGGACGAATTTTTTGATGCCCTTTGATTATTTCCCCGCCTTTTTATAGTCCTAAAACAACAATAATAATAATATGTACCTACAAGTACAGAATACTTAATAGTACTACGTACAAGGTAGGTACATATTATTATTGTTATTTTAGGACTGTTAGCTTTATAAAAGTACAGGGAAATTCTATTATAGAAACGTTTTGTTTTATTAAAGGCAAAATTAAAATATTTTAATTATTTACCGTCTATTGTATATTTTTGGTCAATGTCACGGGGAAGTCCGTAGTCACCTACCATACGCAATTCTCCAAACCTTGTGGACTTGTGTAATTTGAAAAACATATTTTATTATTTTGCTGTTGGACTCGTTCCAAGCCGATTGGACGGCGAAGGCACATCAAAAAAAATATGGCAATATGGGGAGACCTTTGCCCAACATTGGGACAATATAGGTTAACTGAAAAAAAATACCTATCATGAAGTAAAATCATGAAGTAAATTCGCTTTTCAACTACCTAAGTACCCGTTCTTTTAACAGCAAAGAAACAAGAAAACAAAATGGAAGTCTAGACAGTGATTTTTTGCGTTTGCTTTAAGTGTTTTCTTATAAGGCGGTCACCGCCTGACTGTGGGAACGAAACAAGTAATTGTCAACAGTACACAAAAAGGTTGCAAGAAGCAAAAAATCATTCAAAGTCGCGATGTTAACCCGAGGTGGTTGACCCGCCAACATATCTGTACACCTGAAATTACTCTTATTACCTCTTAAAACAGACTATTTTCCGCCGCTGTGAGTGAAAAACATAAATTTGCGCACATATCTGACCCACGCCTACCGGCAGAGCAATGGACAAGCGGACATATTTCATGGCATTTTTTTAAAATGTAACATAACAAAGTGTATCTTATTACCTTGATATATGGTCTCATTTCAGTTGGTCGTGAGAGATTTATTTTTATTTTTTAAATGTGTACTTCGCGATCGTTTTTCGTTGGCTCGCTGTCGTGACATGCCATATTGTTCAGAGCATGATACATGAAGTAAGTAAACAGGTTTGTGTACTGTGAAGCGCAAAACGCATTGCCATTTTGCTTAATGACCGTTTAAACACGCACCTGAGATGCACCGCCCCGCTGTTTTCTTGTGGGAAATGTTTAGTTCTATACAGCTAATTTAAATTTGAGCCATTAACTTCCGTTTTATGGTTGAATAATGAATTATTCACAGAAACTAGTATTCTTCTTATCGTCCAGAAGACTTTAACAATACAGTAAACAGCAAGTTTGAAATGATAAGTGCAGTCAAAAAAATATTTAACAACCAAACTAACAAAATCGCGACAACTTTAATTCCAAGCTTTAGAAAACTCAGATTATTTTCCCATAAAAATATCTCGACCACTTGTGCAACCACCTGTACCCCTGCACTTCGAATTTACCCTAGTAACTAATAATTATGCGCACATAGGTAGGCAGCTAGGTGAAGTGTCTACTAGCCTTGCAATTTGTTGGTAGTTGGCCGTACACGCCAATAATTGGCTCCAATTGTAACCTTAACCAATGTCCAACAATGTTGCCTTTATATTTACTTGAAACATCTGTCTGAAAGTACGATTTCTGAATACATAAGA
The DNA here is from genome assembly GCA_945859645.1 of Amphipoea oculea. NCBI lineage: Eukaryota > Metazoa > Arthropoda > Insecta > Lepidoptera > Noctuidae > Amphipoea > Amphipoea oculea. The sequence goes on from OX243876.1 coordinate 15,139,827, forward strand.
ATAAGGTGTGTGCTAAGACGGCGTTTTAAATTAATGGGGTATAATTGCAAGTGAATTAATGCGGTGTTTAAGTATTCGCGAAGTCTATGTAAAGGCAAAAGGCTGTTTATGTAATTCGTTGAAAATTGTTACACTACATGGCGAATCCCGTTTTTAATAAAAAGGCCCTAAAGCTTGAGAATTACCCTGAAAAAGACTAATATTTTCCCCATAAAAACCTTAAGTTAGTCAGTTTTCAGAGTACTTTACATAATATTGTGTAACATTAGTTAGTGTTCAATGTTAGAACTTGCTAGGCAGGTGATATACAAAATTCAGACCATTTTTGAATTTCGAAGAATCGAACACTGAGATACCTACGTATGATTCTAAAAATAATTACATTACTTTAGATCATACAAAATACAGACACTCACTTTTCAATTCACATTTTGATTTGGGCAAATACGGCTTATTAGTCGATTCGCACGAATTTACTCGCTCGAGAAGTGCGAAACGTCACTTTTAAATAACATTATTTTTTTCAATAGGCGACTCGCACCAATCGGCACATTTTGAATTTTATTCAAAAAAGTATTTGAAAGAAAAAAGGACAGGAAAAGTCGTCTATAGAAAAAATAATATTATTTAAGTGACGATACGCCCGTTTCGGGCGAGTATATTCGTGTGAATCGGGTACGTAATAAGCTATAAAAACACCTCTAACCGTCCGTATTACATCCCAAGGTAATAAAACTTGCCATTGTCATCACAATAAATGTATTCCTACAAGTCTGTGTCGACATCGACAATTCGACATCAAACACGGTGATTGTATCAATATTTGTCGTTCGTTCAACAATGGCATGATCGCTGTGTGGGTGGCCTGTTCGTGTATGTCTATTAATTTAATTATCATTACACTGTGTTATGTATGAATCAGTGCTGTAGTGAAAGTGGATCCCTCAAGTTTGGAGAGTACTTAGCAAACTTTTTTTTTTAAATAGAGTTATGTTTTTATTGTGACGTGACTCGTCGTTACGACACAATGTTGCTGTCACATAAATAGCATTATTTTTGTCAATTTACAGAAACATGTTTTTGAGTTATGGATTCAGGCGTTACTTTGCGAACATATTTTATTATGATTTGTGTTTCTGAAATATTACTTACAGTAAAAGCCTTTTCCTAGAATAACTACCTACTGAATTTCGTTCTTTGTTAAAAATAATGTTAAGTTTTTTTCTTACTACGCGATTTATAACCGTGCTTATTATCAACTCTTCGAACCTATCAGAAAAATTGCAATCTATCAGAAACAAGAAAAAAAAAAGAAATAACAGCTTATTGCCCACATTTTTTCCATCAACCAATATCACGACACCCATTATTCTTTATACCATCGCTTACGATCACAAAATAAACATTATAACAGGCTTTACATCAGGGACACTATAATTCGTCCACATAGCCTATCAACGCTTAAAAGTTGAAACCCATTCTTGATACAATTTAGATTCTATATGAAATTATCCCGGTGCGGCGTATCGCTTAAACTTAATATTGGTAATGATACAGTGTGGTCCCCCGGTCTTATCTTAATCTCAGCTTAAGGCGCCTCTTGGAGTCGTTATGGGTATTAAATAATAATTGGATAAGCCAGGGGTCAAGTATCGATCGAAGATTTGGACAGTCTTCAGGAATTTGACACGAGTACCAAGGAAAAATTGGACGGATTATGTAGGAGGGACATCGGTGATCATGTAAATGTTTATTGCGGCTTAAATAAATGTGCTTATGTGCGTTGCAACACAAGGTAAAAATGAGTTCTAATGGAAGTTTAAAAACAAACGCCGAAAATATTCTCTTAAAATTTTTTTTTGAAACAGCGAAGCAAATATAAATAAAACGTAGTGACTTAAAGTTATATTAGCGATAATTTTTCAGGCATTTTAGGAGTCACTATTGCATGTATCATAGAAGTGTCACAAAATAAGTTAGTAATGTCAGCTCTGAACAGTCTGAAATTGAACTGGATCGGACAGTCTGAGCGCCTGTCTGGGTTCGAATCTACGACCTACACCTCGTAAGTCGCGGTCGTTGCCACTTGACCACCTGCACTGATGACACCTGAACCATAAATTCGAAGACGTGACATCTGCCAACCCGCACTGGGCCCGCGTGGTGGATTACAGCCCACTCCCTCTCACCAAGAGGAGGCCTGTGTCCCAGCAGTGGGAACATTATAGGCTGATTATGGATTATGAGTGTGTGTAGACAGTCTGAAATTCTCTGGTCTCAAAATGAGTCACGGGCCAAGTGAGAGAACTTTTGTAAATGTAAATGAAAATGCAAAAGACTTGTTTGACAGAAATTAAACAGAGACACATAAGTTTGACAAACAAGAAGTGGAACCAACCTTATTATAATCATCTTCCCACCAGCGTTTAGCAAACTGGGCGAGTTTCCCCAAATGGCTCTCATTACGCTCACTCATGATGAACAGACACTATAATCATTATTCACAAAACAGTGGTCCAACAGTTCTGACACTAAAAACACTACGAACTAAAAGTCACTTTTAAGACTAAAGTTGGTATCACTTTTTCGAACATTGAACAATTCGAGAATAGAACCGTCGTCGTCACTTGGAGCTAAACTGTCACTTGTGTGGACAACGTTATGTCACTGGGCTTCGGTCGGCAGGATCCGATGTCTAAGACAAGACTAATCCCACTAATCCTGTGACACATCTGTTAACACCTCAAAGTCACCGATATTTAGAGGTGGGGGTGGTAAAAGGCGTCCAGTAACCTTAAGCTACCTGTGTGGACAAACAATAGAGTTTTATTACCAGGCTTAGTCCTTATTAGTTCGCAGTAATTTGTTCAATGGTTTTTTCTTTGAAACAAATAATTGGATTATTGCAGGGTTGCTTAAGTTTATTATTTGAATGGAATGTCTCGTGAATGTACAAGAGCGGATTTATTGTAGTCGGTCTGAGGGGCAATTCTAGTAATTTTAAGAACGTTCACAGTCTGATCTCGGTCTCAATCTGTCAAAAAATACTTATAATTTTCCCTACAAAGAAAGGTTAAAATTGTAATATGTTATAGGAAATTTTCTGATAGGTATATCGAATCCTTAACGGTCGACGCCACTATTTACGCCACATCCTGTATATCCAAATTAAATATGAATATATTATACTCATAATCCTACCGGAATCAATTCTCCAAATGATGGTGAATACCTACTGCATCAAAATCCGTTGCGGAGCTTAGAAAAACAACGCAGAATGTATAGATTACGGACTTAAATCGCCTTTTATAAGTGTAAAAGGAAATTAATACTAGGATGAAGAGAAAATCTAGGTAAATTGAAGACGAAGATTTTCGAATTTATGGAAGTTATAAATCACTCACCTGTAAATTGGCACTAAAGTGTTATTTACCGGGAGAGAGGGGCACTGAATATGCAAATAATTAACAGCTAAATTAAAAAAACAAGATTTCCGTTCAGCTTATAATAATTAGGTAGAGTTTTTCTCTTGAACAGTTATGAAAAGATACGAGGAAAGGACTATTGATCTATTGTAAATATAGTTTGCTAGTTTTAGCAGACGCATTTTCGCCTTTAAATTAAACGTTGAATAATTATTTTTTTAATCAAACATTGCTCTTTCTCATTCCTATTTATTTGCTTGATAGGTAAGTCACAAAATGAGATTTTTTACAGGGTGGCATGAACATCGACGTGCAAAATGTAACCATAGATTAAGTACATGATTCTGAAACCCCTTGGGTTGAAATCATTCGTTGATTATTTAAAAAAAAAACATCAGCTGTTCCATACATTTTGAATGTAGCGCTAGGTGGCCGTAACTTTTCCATGAAACAGCTGTTTTTTTTTTATAATCAACGAATTATTTCTACGCTTGAGGGTCTAGAATGATCTGCTGAATCCATGGTTACAGCAGTGTATCCATACTAATATTATAAATGCGAAAGTGTGTCTGTCTGTTACCTCTTCACGGTTAAACCGCTGAACCGATTTAGATGAAATTTGGTATACAGATAGTTTGAGTCCCGGGAAAGGACATAGGATTTTTATCTCGATATTCCCACGGGAAACTTATGCGCTGCTAAGTATGAACTTGTGTCGACGTAGGTACTCATTAACCATAAGTACATGATTATATTGTTTGCTTTTGTAACAACAGATAGAGTACTAAGAATTTTTACACCACCCAGAATACATTTTACAATGTGTCTTGCTGTCGGCTGCGTGAAAGGAAAAGCGTACTTATGCCAAATTCAAAAGATTCACTAATAATGCGAAACACCGAGCGCCAGTGTGCACTTTTAAAAAACCCAATGAAGTCGCAAAACAATAAAGAATGGTTTCACAGAAAAGTTTCGGCATCTTTGAAGTTGACCGTATGTGAGACACATAGATAATAAAAGCATAACCATAACGCGAGGCGTCACGAATAACAATAGGGGCTTTCTCCCTACTGATAAGGGCCTGTTTTGTTTTTGTTTTTTATACGGAAAGTGGGTGGTTTGACAGGTTGAGGTGTACCATTCATCGGGTTTTAGGAAGTCGGTTAATGTTAGGTATTATTGTACCAATTATTATCTGTGGAACCTACCTGTCCCTAAAAAGTAAATATTTAAGTAAGTCAGTTAAGGTGTGAATCGCGACAAACTTTAAAGTCTTCAGACACTATTTCTTAACAAAATTGCCTATAGTGCTGATAAAATAGGTAAGTAATAATTAATCGCATTAATTATACTTACTGTATTGTAGAGCCGTCTTTTATTTGGCCAGTAATAAATCTTTTAAGACTTAGAATTTCAATAAACCAATAATAATTGGTTCTCATAGAAGTGTAAATATAATGGTGAGGTAAGAAGACCTGGGGCTATTTATATAGCTCTATAAAATTTGTCGGGCAATGCAGCAATCCTTTGATATGATTTATTGCTTGCACATGCCTCTAACACTGCCAATAAACGTCTTGTTGACATACATTTGTGAGGGAAAAGATAGGAAACACTGGACTGAGTATTCAAGAATAATTTGCGGGAGTAATTTATTTCTGCTCTACACCATGGGAAAAGGTGTGAGGTTATGTATGTAATGATACAGCAAATCAAGCTACTACAATCTGTCAAATTTCTTTAATAGGATTTCAACTTTATCGCTTAAGCATAAGGTTCAAAGTTGATTGGGAAAATTTGACAGTTTCGGGTAACTTGATGTACTGGCGTCTGTCCAATGTTGCTGCAGGCAAAAGGTCGAAAACCTGTAGATATTCGTATTTCAATTCATATTTGCCAGTATCGCGGACGCATCACGGATTAATTTATACTGTCAATGTCAATTTAATGTGTATTGTCTTTGGTCCCTGGCCCTGACATCAAGCAATGGACAATATTGACAACTTTTTTTTACGCTTGAGTACCTACGAGGCTTTTGACTACGTTGTATCTGTATACAGGAAGATTTTTTGATCACCATCCAAATTTTTACAGGATGTTTTACCCATGAATATGAACAACTTTCACTATGGGACCAACTTTAAAATCACGAAAAAAAAAATCTGCCGTTTCATACAAAAGTTCAATACCTACTTGACCAAAATGTATGAAACAGCAGATTTTTTTTTCGTGATTTCAGAGTTGGTCCCATAGTGAAAGTTGTTCACATTCATGGGTAGAACAGCCTGTAAAAATTTGGATGGTGATCAAAAAATCTTCCTGTATTTTAAGTCTTTTTTTTTTGTAAAATGCGTTTTGTTTGTGCAGAAATTTTTCTTTCTTTATTTTATTAGGTAGGTAGTCATCTTTTTTTATTATTAACAACTTGAATATATTCACAAGTCCACCCAAATCGAAGCAAACGCTTTCAAATGCAACCTACCTATCTGAATACCTACATAATTCCAAATCCGATACAAAGGTACAGTCATAGCCATAACTCAAACCAGCCCGACGAAAGCAGGTTTCTATCACTCGGCTCATCACTTACCATGTCAAGCAAGCGTACGCATCAGATACCGACGCCCGCGGCCCACAACGCCAATAATATAATTTTGCACCTAATAATTTTGAAATGCAATTATAATTTCGCGCTGCAATAATAATTCTATAATGTTTCTTGGCATTTATTCGTCTCCGTCTACCTACTTGTGGGCGTTGCTATGTCATTTTCTGATTGATTGTACAATTGATTGATTGGCCCTGTTTTGAGTTTGACAGTGTTTTTGTAGTTGACTGTACTTGGTTAATTAGTTTTTAAGTTGAGTAGGCATGATGGATGTGTTCAAATGTTTCTATGAATTTGAAGGTTGTTAAAAAATGTGTTTAGCTTCCTAAGTGATGGAAAAAAACAAATAAATGTTAATCTCAGTAAAAAGTCGACGGAGAAATAATTATATTAATTAGTACTATGTCATTTGTTAACAGACTATTATTATAAAAAGTAAATACGTAGGAGCAGTGGTAGCCAAGCGGTAACGGCCGCGACTTACGAGTTGTAGTTGATTTAAAAGAGTGTCCATGGAGTTTCTTGCCCGTTCTTCTCCATAGAGATCTACGCTTTGGAATGGGCGACTAGCTTCAATTTTCTGACTAACTGACCGACTACTTAATTTTGACATTTCAAAAGTGCCTGTAATGGTTTAATTGAAATAAATGCTTTGAGTTTGAGTTTGTAGGTCCGTAGGTTCGAACCCAAACAGGCGCTTTACTTTGTGTAAATTATTTCATCACCACTGCTCTCAAAACGGTGATGAAAACATCGTGAGGAAACTAGAACGTCCTAGAACCAAAAATTCGAAGATATAGATCTGCCAACACGCACTGGGCCCGCATGGTGGATTACGGCCCACTCCCTCTCATTGAGAGGAGGCCTGTGTCCCAGCAGTGGGAACATTTTAGGCTGATTATGACGTAGGAACTGATAATGCTCGATCCCCGGCTTTCACTATGCTCAATACTCTCCTGACGTCAATACCGGAGTGTGACTTGTTTGCCGGGAGATGGATAGATTTGTGTCGTTTTGTGAGAAGATGGATGAAAGATAATAAATAATTAGATAAATAATGTTATCATTTTTTTTTGTCACCTGATTATTTGCATTTTTTTTTATTGTTTTACCTATCCTGCGTAAGTATGTTTTGTGACACTTTTTAACCGACTTCAAAAAAGGAGGAGGTTCTCAATTCGGATGTTTTTAGTTTGTAATTTGCTCTGTACAACGTCTTGGGATTCAATTCTGTAATGTGTATAAAAGATAGATATAAAATAATGGCTCATCAATATTTATAATCTTACTAGCTGCGCCCCGCGGTTTCACCCGCATAAGTGTCGAGCCCGTGGGAATATCGGAATAAAAACTATCCTATGTCCTTTCCCGGGACTCAAACTATCTCTGTACTAAATTTCATCTAAATCGGTTCAGTGGTTTAGACGTGAAAAGGTAACATACAGACAGACAGACAGAGTTACTTTCGAATTTATAATATTATATAGTAAATATAGTATATAATATAGTATGGATAGCCTCGGCGAAGTGCCTAGTTTAAATGAAAATCAGATCTGTTAGTCCCGTAACAACTAACTAACATGAAAATGATTATTATTATCCAGTGTAATATTCGATTCCTAACAGTCATTTACATCCAATTGCGTTTTACGTATGTACTTAATTAAACCGCGAAATAAATATTCATGTGGATTTTATAGCCGTGTTTACGCCTCCTATGAGGTAGAAATAGAATGCGTTTATTTTACGAACCCGCTTAGTTAGCAAGCTTGTAATAAGTATAGGTACCTACTGAAACTGGAATTAATAATCTGTGAAAGTGCGTAAACTAAGCGACTGCCTTCTTAGGCAGACGTTTAGTTTACGCTTGTGTTAAAGATCTTGGTAGACCAAGAAATTCAAATTTTCTTACGTTTTTTTGCAAAAAATATGATTGTTCAATACCTACTTGAGCAAAATGTATGAAACAGCTGATTTTTTTTCGCGATTTCAGAGTTGGTCCCATAGTGAAAGTTGTTCATATTCATGGGTAAAAACACCCTGTAAAAATTTGGATGGTGATAAAAAAATCCTCCTGTATGTGTTTACAGAATTATAGTCATTAGAAATAACAATATCTCTATATAGATATCTCTTTAAGTTAGTTTTGTTCCAGAAGCACTTTTCCATAAGAGATTTGTTCTCATGGAACAAATCTAACTTAGAAAGATGTATTAATATGTGTGTTTCTAATTATTATAATTCTGTAAATACGTACCTGTTATAGTCGTGAATCATATTTTGATCAAGATACAACCTGACACTGACCTGAAAATTGCAAAAAAACGTAAGAAAAATTGAATTTCGCGGGCTACATTTACCTTAACACAACATAACTTCACTCTTGTATTCCTCGAGGGGTTAGGTAGAGGTGTACATATAGAACACCCACATTTTGCCAGTCTGACCTAGACTAGAGCCAAGAGCAAACTCATTTCAAATTAGATGTAATAGGGGATCCTATTGCCATCAACCGGACACAAATCCAGAATCCGGGCTGCTACTGACAAATTCCAGATTCCAGGGTTTTTACAGATGGAAAACGCATCATCAACACTTTGCTCAACCAGGGAGGACCTCAAACTCAGCAGAAGCGCTTGCGACTACTAGACCAACGACGCAGTCGTTTAAAATCTTTACAGTTACTAAAATTAAGATAAAAACTTCGACGCCTAAGTGTTTTTTGTTTTATTTTTATTTATTTGTATTGTAAGTTAGTTAGTCTTTTATTTTAGTATCTAGTGTATATAGTTAGTTACTTATTATGAAGCAATGCATATAAAGTATAGATAAACATATAAATAAAACATTTACTGAGATAAAAAACTAAATACACTTTGAGTTCTAAAGCCTGGTACGGACTATGCGTTCCAATGTACGCGTAGTCGGTTACGCGTACCTACGCAGGAATGACTGTCCGTACCTGCAGTACACGAATACAATTTGCTACTACAACTTGCAACTACTCTACTACTTGCAAGTACGCGTATTCAACATACCTAGACTACGCGTACAATAGAACGCTTAGTCCGTACAAGGCTTAATAAAAGACTTGTGTAACTTATTGTCTACTGGATAGGTACAGAATTTCATGCGTCAATTAAGTTCTGTGCCTAAGCCTAAAACTACTCGCGCCTGACTTGTAACTTGTCCACTAAACTGTTCATAGGTGCATTGTTATTTGCCTGATTGCCCATTTCATGTGACAGGTGCTATTAGAGGAATTGTTTAGTGCCATAGAGAGACTAAAGCTAATTATTACAGATTTCGAAACTTCAAGTCCCAAGTTCCAAACAAGTTTGTACCAAAATGGTATTTAATTACGAGTTGTAAAATCACATCGTAATTTATGTTCGTCATGTTGATACGATCTCGGGAACCTAGTGTGATGGGTGTTGCCTTTGTACTTCGTCATTGCAGCTGCAATACAGCTAGTGATCACCCACTTTGTTAATTTATGATCTAAGTTTGTAATTATAGTGTTTGCTTTGTAATATGTAAGTACGGTTGACTTATTGTGGTAGATGTTTACCTAATGTTGCAAAATGCTATAATGGTGCCCTGTAAGGCACCTTCCTATCCATTTGGAGTATTTCATCAATGAAACTGGATGCGATCGGCACATCTAACCCGCGTTCAAGAGCTGTCAGTGTCAATATTACACAACAATGATGACAATGATGGCTATTGTACTTATCGAAATATGAAGGAGTAAACACGATAAAAATAGACAAAGTAAATGACTAATGAATAAGTATATAAAAAGGGAGGGAAAATAATCAAAGGGCATCAAAAAATTCGTCCGCATCACGGTCAACGGGAAACGTGCCCAAAAGGCTGGCAGCATTGCCACATTGTATGGCAATGCTGATTCTTTGGCCAAAAAATAGGCCAGCCCTCTGGTCACGTGATGAGTCGACCAACCGCTTGGCGATGTCTCGGAAATATGTGCAATTTATTATACCTAGTTGTTTGAAAAAGGTAAGTTTTAATTTTATATTTAATCTGCGTTACGCAAAAACTAAGTACTTAAATATTTAGATACATTATTTTCCAACATAAAGGTTCGACCCACCAGTAGGTGCCTACATTTAAATCAATTGCACTTTACCACTTTCTTAAACCAAACTCAAACTTTATTGGAAACATTTATTTCAATTAAACCATTTACAGGCACTTTTGAATTGTCAAGGAGTCGGTCAGTTAGTTAGAAAGTTGAAGCTAGTTGGCCATTACAAAACGTAGATCTCTATGGAGAAACACTCCAAGGACACTCTTTTAAATAAAGATATTAAAAAAGGGATACTTACATTATTCTTGTTCCTTCTCTACGTGAGAACAATGTATAATAAAAACAATTCAAAATATAATATTACAAAAATCTCATTTATCATTAATTTTGTGTTCCTACATTTGATATCTTGATGTTTTTAGTAAAATTACACAAACAAAATATTTACTCAGTTTTAGGTGAAAGAAAAGCTATAAATATCCCACGCTGTAACAAAAACGAGTCGCCTCTGCATCGCTTACCTACAATAATTTCCATATATTACATGTCATTATTATTCAAAATTGATGATGCCATTTCGCAATTAAACCATTAAAACATAATTTTTCATTGTGACCTGATAAATTTATAAAATAATTGCCCAAAGGTGTGAATTTCCGATCAATTTTATGAATGGACGCTCGAGAGAATGGCGATTGTTAAAATTCTTTAGTTTTAATTGTCAGCTATTGACAAAGTCACGATGTTCTGGCGAAAGTTGACCAGGTGGATTTTTTTAAAGGAGTTTTAAGGCTAGCAACAATTAAAAAAAAATACGTATGAACCTTAGGAAGGTAAGTAGGTATATCCTGGTTCTAAATTATGCTATCGTTTGGAAATAAAAACGTTACTTATGTATTTCATTCAAATTAGTTGGATTTTCCTTTTGGAAAGCAAAAAAATGCTAAGTAAGTACTTACCTACACAAGTTAATTAAATAATTGTGTATTTAGGCAATCAAGAAAAACTGTACAACAGTATGAATGACTCACTTAAACCACAGAATACTTAAAGTACTACGTACAGAAAGGACACTCCCTTCGCCGCACTAACATCAGTTACCGCACCTCACCCCGCACTTCGGCGTATTCGTCGCAAGAGCGCTCGCAAACACAAGTACCTCACGCACACATTCATACGTATACAAACGTCATTTTTTAATGTAGTAGTAGTAGGTAATTATTTTGCGAGCGTTGTATGGAGTGTCCGGGGTGTGCTTAAACTAAAAATGTGAATCTTTTTTAATTCGGTGGCAAAAAGAAGGAGGAGGGTGGAGGTTTTGAAAAAAAAACTTCTACTAATTTAATTTAATACTCTACATCACAATTTAAAAGTAGCAACACAGAACAATAAAACTCATCTAGCTAGAATAGTCTCTTATCGGGATCTGAATCGATCATCGTAGCGATTAGTTCATTCAGTTGCGTGGGCGCATCTATTGTTAGAACTTAAGTTCGTTAGGGTTAGTGTTGTCGTTTATTGTGATTAATGTTTTGTTGCGAAAGTGGTATAATTATACCTGCGAAGGTAAGTTGGATCTGTATATTAAAATTAAGAAGAAATTAAAAAGCAATTAAGAATTTTATCATTGTAACTAGATCTTTTATCTAGAAAACTCTTTGATTTCATTCATCCATAGCTGAACTACATACACTGCTGGGCAATAAGCCTGTCGTTTCTTGTGCCACTTTTAAATTACTGTTTTTTTTTTACTTATAGTAACTAACTTTGAAAAATGTTTTCGGAAAATCTTCAAGAGATGGCGCTACTTGTTTAAATTTTTAACAGCGAGGAAGTGATGTTTTGCAAACGTAAATAAAACAATTAACGTAGCATGATACCATCAGTGCCATGTTACTTCACGACTCACGCCTAAATTCTAAGAAGGGATGGGTAGAGAGGTAGGACGTTTGAACTTTTTAAACACCCACATCACAATTTAATAGGTGCTAACGATGGTTATATTTTCGCACAATAATAATCAATTTATCAATATAATATAACGATAATTGAGCCGTCCTAATATTAACAAGAAAAAGATTTTATAAGCTATAATAAAGTCAATATTATCTATCTATAATAAAGGCTATCATAAATATGAATGGTGCTTCCTTATAAAGGGCGCAATAAAAACCACTTGTACGAGTATAAGACGGATTTCAATATGAGAACAAACTATTTAATAATCAGTACAATATAGTTGCCCGAATAATTTATTTTTAATAAGGAAATCTTAATAGCTGTATTTAATATTTTACCAATGATAATATTAATAGTTGTTGAAACTTAAAATTAAAATTCTAAGGAACACATTGTTAGTCCTTATTTATGTTTATTAAACAGTCGTTATTCGCTACTTATTTTATTCAGCGAGTGCGTCAATTTCTTATCTACAAATAGGTAACAGCTTCGGGACAGACTGGCTCGAGAACTAAAAACACTGAACTGAAGACAGAAACATATGAATAGTTGTAAGTTTATAAGAAAAAAATAAAAACCGACATTCTTTCCGTCCTCAGCAAGGCTTTTTCGTTAATCAACAAATCTGAAAATCCGAATAGGTATTGCATGGGAAAATTGGAAAGCCTGCACACGGACAAAATCCCAAGTAAAATGTTATTCTCCCCAAATTGTAGTGGTTTCCTAACCCGGTTGTCACCAGCCCATAAGTATCTAACTATCAAATTAATGAAAATCCTACAATAATACAAACAATTGTTAGATACTTGAATCGCACCCACTCACGATTCCCCACTACTTACTATTTACTACTTCAGTAGCATTTATTAAAGGTGTCCTTGAACTAGCGACCTTGAACTTTATCGATTGTCCGTTTGACCTTGTAATGGGAGACTGTATTCAGAACTATTGGATCAAAAGTCTGGGTAAATATTGTAAATTAGGTCGCTGTGTTGATCTGGCATTACAGTGGTATTGGTGAAAAAAAAATTGAAGTAGGTAAGTTTACGCACTTACTGTGTAAAAAAATATTATACCTATAATAATTCCCGACATTAAAATTATTTCGATCGATCAGGTTAAGCTACGCTTACCGCGGTTGGTCCGTGGATGGGTGACCATCTTTACATACCAAGACCCCTCCGTGCCTCGGAAAGCACGTTAGGCTGTTGGTCCCAGATGTCATTCGTCGATTTTTGACAGTCGTTACGGGTCGTCAGAAGCCCGAAAGTCTAACAACCAGTCTTACCAAGGGGTATCGTGTTACCCAGTATTACTGGGTTGTGGAGGTCAGATAGGCAGTCGCTCCATGTAAAATACTGGTATTCAGCTGCATCCGGTTAGACTGGAAGCCGACCCTAACATAGTTGGGAAAAGGCTAGGCAGATGACGATGATTAAAATTATTTACTACAGGGCAAAGATCTTTTTCAAACAAAAACACTTGCATACATTGGAGATCGCCGCATAATACCTACCTACATAGATTGACGTAACGATATCTAAATCAATGATGTATGCCTGTTTTCTTACATAACATACATTATCAGCCTATAATGTCCCCACTGCTGGGACACAGGCCTCCTCTCAGTGAGAGGGAGTGGAACGTAATCCACTAAGCGGGCCCAGTGCGGGTTGGCAGATGTCACATGTCTTCGAATTTTTGGTTCTAGGACATGCCGGTTTCCTCAGAATGCCGGTTGCCTGTTGTCTTATTATATCTAAATACCTAATAAAATTATTTAAAATGCGAATTAAAATACAATTGGCAGCGACTCTAACGTATTCAATAAATAAAAACTGGGAAAAGTTATGAGAGCTTTCGTAAAGGAGGTTAGTTCTATTTATAATTAATAGATGGCGCTAGTAGTATCAGGTTGCAAGAATTTATTTTTGGAAGGTATTAATCAGTTGGTTGTAAATTTAATACGGAAACATTAATTAGGAAATATCATTTTTACTTATGATTTTGGAGGTATGCTAAGTATACTGAACTTTGTGATTTAGATAGATACCTAGAAGTATCATTTTATTGACTACCTATGTTTATTAAAAAGCACTTCACAGTTTCACTTTTCATTTTTATTTCTTATATATTATGACTTTTTTTGCAACTTAAATAAGTATTCATTAATAGTATACTGACTTAGTGCCTATTTATTACTTATTCAGTATCGCGTAGGTATTCCGCTTTCTATCTAAGCTTAAAGGTCAGCATTTTTTGCAAAAGTCTTCATGAAGAGATCAAAACTCAGCCATAAATCCCATGCTTTTTATCAACCCGCCATATTATTTACGTTCACAGTTTACGTCAAATCCGAGCCGTCAGTTCGCGTATCTGACGGGCATTGCATTCACGTCGTGGCATAATGTGAAACATGACAAGAGACATCGTCTTGCCACTCGCAGTTATGCGGATTTGGAAATTAATTTAGAGATAGGTACGTTGGTAAGTATGTAAGTTTTGATGAATGTATGAGAATTTGGATGCTTTTGAAGAATAGAATAGAATACTCTTTATTATGTACACCATATAAATTACAGACATAAATATAGAAACTTTACAATAGGTGACACAATGGGCGTTCTTATCGCTAAGAGCGATCTTTTAAAGACAACCTTTGGTTGGATTAAAAAGGGGAAGGAAAGGCAAGTACTGTATGTAGGTAGTCTGTGGTGTACCATTTACAAAATACAATAAATACATACATAAAGTATATTATACTAATCTAAATAAATACGTATATATATTTATATATACTAGTAAACATGAAACAGGAGCAAAGAAAATATATTGATGATGTTCAAGGAGAGAGGAAGTGCTTTTTTATCATAATTGAAGCCCGGTTTAGTGTTTGTTTTTTTACTGTGTTATAATTGTACAGGTGAAATTCTTTTCATAGTTACATAATTCATTGAAAATCAGTCAACAACCAACTCAGCCTATCGCAGTCCACTGCTGGACACGGGCCACCCCCAGGCTTTTCTACAACACCCTGTCCTCCACCTTCTGCATCCAGTCCGTCCCAGCCACCTTTTTGAGGTTGTCGGTCTGTGATAATAATTATGGCTAATGGAAGTTTTACCTCATTTCCACCTGCTACATTATTTATGTTTATATATTACTTAGTTGTCTGTTACTTAATGCGCGCCGTCACGGTTAAAGATTTTGCTTAAAAACTTATAAGTAGTATAAGAAATCTAGGTAAACTGTTCCCTGATTCTTTTAAAGCAAATAACACTGTTTGTAAAACAGTGCGGATTAGTTCACCTTTGTTTTCCCCCCGTTACTAATAAACGTTGTATAGCTTCCGTATATTATAGTTACACAACGCTTTGTCTCCTTCTTTCGAAATTTAAATTACTGACGGCTGAAGGAGAGAAATCGGTGTGTCACTATTCATCTGATATAATACGTTTATTAGTAGAGGGGTAAGTAAATACTACCTAAACAGCTTTAATCATATCAAAGATATGAAAAACAATAACATGGGGGTCAAGTAGAAAAAGGTTTAGTTTAAAAAACAAACAATGATGGAAGCAATATTATGTAGCCTATTAGCTGTAGCTTGCAACTTCGTCTGCATATCGACGCTGAAGTGACACTGACTTTAATCTAGAATTCACTTTTTTAATCGTTTTGCATTTAAAGGCGTTATTCGCATGTTTTAGTGAAATCTTCTAAGTGTATTTTTAGTTGGAACGGCATTAAATTAAAATGTGGAAATACGTCCCAACTAAACCAACGCAACGTGTCTATTTTTGAACGCCTTTTTCCGTTTGTGTAATATTGACTTTGTCAGTTAGGTGTTATTGGCACTTCGCAGTCGATATACATATTTGGTGTTTCATATTTTTTCAATACAGCACATTGTTTACGAGTATATATATATTTTTTGTACGTAACTTTTGTCCTACCTGTCCCAGGCTACCTATTTGTCAATTTTCTTAAGGACCGGTTCAGTAGTTTAGGCGTGAAAAGTTCACAGAACGACAGAGTTACAATGAGTTAATATAGATTAAGTTAGGTAGGTACATCATCATAATCATCTGCCTAGCCTTTTCCCAACTATGTTGAAGGTCGGCTTCCAGTCTAACCGGATGCAGCCGAATACCAGTTAGGAACCTAATTAATTTTAATTTATACAATTTTCGACATACTTTTCTCTGTTCATATAAAACCCTTCTTAGTCCGACCCCACCTTAATCCACTCTTTCAACAAACCATGGGATGTTCTCCGACTCTCCGGGAAACTCAATCAGTGTAATGGCCTGGCGCAAACTATGCATTTTGCTGATCACTTGCGATTTATTTCAATAATCCACCTTGCGGTAATGTCCGTCCATGGACGGGAATATTAAATTATATTACACTCAACCCCGCGGGTTCGTCCGCCTTGGACAACTAGCGGTTGTTGAAAAATCAATTTTGTAGTTTGTGTATCTAATTATTTAAGGATCTTAGAAACAGATTTATGATACATATTTGTATGTATTGGAGCGAGTACTTTCTTTAATAGCTCTTGCATTCATCGAGTACTCGCCGGAGGAGTGAACAGTCAGTTAATCAACTTTTTTTTTTTTGTTTAGCCTGTACTGTCCCACTGCTGGGCAAAGGCCTCCCCCAAGTCCTTCCAGGAACTCCTTTCCCGCGCCACCTCAAACCAGCCCTCGCGGTACGCGTCCAGGTCATCTCGCCACCGCTTTCTGGGCCGACCTCGGCGGCGCCGTCCATCTTCAGGCACCCATTGTGTGGAAACTTTTAATCAGTTTAAACAGTTAATCAACTATTCATATATAATATAAAGAGCCAGCACGGATTAGTCTCTGATGAACGTATGGGTTATCAAAGTTTCCGCCAGTCACGGTTAATCAGTTTAAAAAAAAAGTTCATGATACTTTTTGTCTTTGGGCTACATTCTAATTATAACGTAGGTTTAAATACTCAAAGTACTGAAGACACCAAACACAAGATGGAGCGACGATATTGCAAATATGAGAGGATTGGATTTAATATGTCATGCTTTCTATGGGTACTAAGTTCTCCTGACTTCCCATATTGCCATAAGTACTGTAGAGGTTGCGCCTTTTTTTATAATGCAGGCCGGTCATAGTTGATGGCATCTGCTGTTCGACCGTTCAAGCGTGTGTCAAAGAATTAGATTAGGTTTGACTTGTCAAATAGGAAGTGCTAATCTTAAGATGATATGTGAAAAGAGTCTAAAAATATAGCTGATGAAATCATAGGAGTTTAATTTAAATAAAAGGGCTCCCAACGTTTTCAACGAAGTTTTGACTAGATCATTTTTATTTTCGACTTGTTTTTGAGTATATGGCTTTCACTATATTTACCAGGACAATAGGTGGTTGTAGAATGTAGAATGTAGAGTGTCATTACCAAACTTTAATTCAACTTTTGAAAAGTATAACGCGTAGTATTTATTATATCCGTGATTAGCGACTGTCCCTTGCCTATCTAAGTATCCAGATACTTAAATCAGACATCTTATTCAAAAACATGTTTTATTCCGCCCATTCTTCAGCTATCCTCACACAGTTTCATAATACTTAGCGTCGAAGCCGACAGCTTTGGCTGTTCTCGGCAAGACTCGGGTGCCTCCGGCGCTCGGCGGCACTACGAACTAATGGCATCACGCTCGCGGCGCAAGAGCATCCGACATCTGTACCGGCCTTAGCACTGTGATATTCTTGGGTATTTTGTTTGTTATTTATTTTATAGGATAGTAGATGTATAGATATGGTTGAGATAAGCTTATATGAGTTACCTCTCTTAGAAAATTTTAATCATAAAGCAGATTCGAAGATGGAACTTTTGATACAATGTATAGTGGATATATTTGGGGACAGCCCAGCATTTCTTTTTTGTCTATGCATTTCTACTAGCCGTCATCTACATTCACACTTAAAACTTTCCCCATGACATATACCATAGGTACCTCCGTATGATGCGGAGGAATCGGTTATAAGAGCAGGGGAAGCCGAAGAAACGATGGAAGGATTGTGTGAAAGACGATACAGCCACAAAGGGGGTTGAGATGCATAGACAAAAAGACATGCTGGGCTGACCCCAAATAAATTTCAATAAGGGCGGAAAGATAATGATGACGTATGAGAAATTATATATTTCAAGCATGTGATATTAAAGAAAAGCTTTTCGAAACGAGCTGACATCTCCGGCTATTCTCGGCAATTCTTGGCTGCCTCCGGCGCTTGGCTGCAGTACGAACTAATGGCGTCACGCTTGCGGCGCAAGCGCATCCCGACAGAATATGCAGCGGGTGTGCTGTGTGGCGGGTAGTTCAGGTGAAGTGAAGTTTCTCAAATGAAAAGACTTGTAATATTTCTTTTTATAAAATGTTTGTAACAATATTTTGTGATTGCAAGTTTCTGTAAGAATGGGTACGTAAGTAAGATGTAGTATGAATATTGGTGGCAACAAAAAGAGAGGCAGAGAGGATTGTGTGATATGTTGCTGAGAAGAAAGTGAATTCTCAGATGACTGCTTTGGGATGTGTGAAAGAAAAAGATATGCTGTGCTATGGGATGTATGAAAGAGATAGACGTGATTTCTTTAGGGGCTAGCTTAAATAAATTGAGATAAGGATAGGTAAAGAGGGTGATGATTGTATCCGTAAATTTTTCCTATTAAGTATTATTTTTATTTGTTACTGTATATTATTATAGGTAATCATCATTATAATTGTTGTTGCAAGTTATCATTATAATTGTTGTTGCTTGTCATGTTGTGCGACTACGCTTTGGGTGATAGGTCGAAACCTATAATTTTGAACCTAGTGATATACCCTAATGTGATTATTGCCTGTTGTAGTTGCCTTGTGAATAAATAAATAAATAAATAGATTGTACGTTTTATATTATGATGGTTCTATTATAAAGCTTCAGGCAACATCTGTCTGGCATTAATGCTGAAATAAACCTTTTTGGCGCAGCCTCGAGGCACACACTATTGTAGTTAAAACAAATTTTTCACATTTTTATTTTGTTTTTCGTATTTTGAGTTTCATGAACTATGTCCAAACGCTTTTATTTCTTACTTATAATCGTGTTTAATTTTAATATGACTGCTACCTTCTTTGAATGAGTTTTAAAGATCTTTTATTGACAAATGCATGTTGTAACTTTAAAATCCAAATGACAACTTATTTTATTAAATATAAAGGTAGACTATGTCGATTGCTTTGCTTGTCTAGTGGTCGCAAGCACAACTGCTGATCATGAGGTACTGGGTTCTATTCCCAGGTCAGACCAAGGGTTATAGGGTTTTTCTATCCAGAATTTCCTCAGTAGCAGCCCGGAGTCTGGAATTGTGGGTTTTTGCGGTGGTAGGGCTAACGCCCGCCTGGTTTTCGACCACCCTCCCACTGGAGTCCGGCGTCAAGCAGCCTTCTGTGTTTCGTCGATGCGTGGGAGTTCCAGTGCCTTAGGCATCTTCTAGGCACGCTCGTTCCATCATAGACCTCATCCATCGCTTTCCATCAGGCGTGATCGAGGTCAAGAACAATAAAAAAAAGTCTGAAGTTGTGCCCTATTGATGGCAATAGGCCCGCCTATTACACGGGACTTAAACATAACTGGCGAAATGTGGGTATTCCAAAGGTATACCTCTACCAAACCCTTCGGGGAAACTAGGCGTGATGTTTCGTTATATTATTATATGCAACACTGCCGTTCTTTCAGCTGCGCCCGCGCCTCTCGGCGGCAAAACATTTACACTAATGGCGTCACGCTCGCGACGTTTACGCATCCTGCACGGCGACGCATTTTCCGCCATTACAGGTGCCTTACAATTACTATTAATACTTATGGGCCTACATGGTGGTGTTAAATAATAAATATGTGGACATTGTTGTGTGAGAAAGGCTTTTTATGAAGTGTTGGACATGGCATGGGTAGGTAATACGTGCAAAAACTTATCTGTTCAGTGGTCAATCTTGAAGAAATCTATTTTCTATTGATAATATTACATTATTTATTTATTTAATACTTCAAGCACATAAATGTACAGAGGCGGACTTGAAAGGGCTTGGCGGATTCTTGGAAGATAGGTAGGCCTTTGGTGTGGGATGCATGTGTGTCAACACCCTTGCGCCATGCCATCTTCCAAGCACGGTGGCCTGTGCTGGGGCGGTTGCTGCAGGTGCAGAAAATCTCAAAGGGCGTACTAATAAATAGGTACTCCAATATTTTTGGAACTTATATGTTCGAGCCGTTTGGGGTTGAAACACTAGGGCCATGGGGCCCGAGTGCCCATTTAGTTTTACGAGACATCGCCAAGCGGTTGGCCGACTCTTCACGTGACCAGAGGGCTGGCCTATTTTTTGGCCAGAGAATCAGCGTCGCTATACAACGTGGCAATGCTGCCAGCCTTTCGGGCACTTTTCTATTGACAGCGATGCAGACGATTTTTTTGATGCCCTTTGATCATTTCCCCTACCTTTTCTATTGGTTGTATTTTTATTAACGAGACAAAATTTCCTGAGCTGATGCAATTTGGACACTAAACCGCCTTAGGTTGATTTTTTAAGGACTACGGTTCAACTTCCATTAACATAGCATTATCCTAATCAGCCTATAACGTCTGATGGAACACAGGCCTCTCTGTGAGAGGGAGTGAGCCGTAATCCACCACGCGGGCCCGGTGCGAGTTGGTAGATGTCACGTCTCCGAATTTTCATCCCGTCAAATTTTCATTTAGCTAGGACGAGTTAAAAATTCAACACAATAGGTATTTCATGGACATAAAGATGGAGTCATTGTATTAAATACTCATAATTTATGCAAAATATTTACAAATTATAGACTATTATCACGTTACATAAAAATATTCAAAGAATTATTTTTTCTTATAACTGAGATAAGTTTAACATCTGTCCTCCCACTCGGAGCCGCCTAATGCTAGTGACGGAAAACAGGCCCAAAGGATGATATAATTATAGATTAATCAGACGTTAAGCCGCTATGTCAAAATGGATATTTTATACTTAGAGACACCCAATAGGCTATGTATGATACTGTGACTTTAAGCACATAATCGCGAGCTTCGTAACGTCAAATCAACGTTTTTATTAAATAACTAGCTTTAGCACGTGGATTCGACCGCGTGGATGTCGGAAAATTTATGGGTTTTATTTTTTTTTGCGCGGAACCCTAATTCTTAAGAAAAAAAGTAGCTTAAGTTACTCCTTCAGCTACTGCCAGTGAAAATCTTGTCAAAATCGGATTAGCCGGAACAAACAGACAGATAAGATTTTTTTCTTTTCATAAGTAGGTACCTACAGTAGGTATATAGGTACTTCCATATGCATTTAGTCAAATGCTGTTATTTTGACATTATAAACAGACGCTTCAATTTTATTTATTGGTTTAGATGTATAGATTACCATAGCTTTATATTATTATCAAATTGTTTGTTAAGCTTTTGTTTATTCTGTTATCAAAGTTATACCCACTCCCCGATACGCCATTTTAATTTAAAAGTTTATCGTCAAAGAATGCCTTTATCTGCTTTTTCCAGTTCCGTGGCGCCTCTTGAAACATAGCTAATTCCTGGATTTACAATATAAGACAAATTACACAAAAATACCTAGGTAAATCTTCAAGTCGCATAAATGCCTCGTTAAAAGTAAAATTGATTAATCATTAATTTTTGTTATTACGAGTAGTTTGAAATAACCTTTTGTGGCGCCGCACAGTTTAATTATCCACGACTGGATACCATGATGTTGCATTTTTATCAATGACATTGGCTCCTGGTAGAAAACGCATCCTTTGAAGACCATAACATTGGCGCCATACTGGTGGTTATACACAACTGTTATTTTTGTATTAGTAGTCCTATACCTACACAGCTGCTACGCACCGTCGACGCTACGCAGCGATGTCAATACGTATACGCTACGTCAATACCTCGCTACGGTTTCTACGCTACGCAACGCAGCATCTACGCGACAGCGGCTACGCTGCGTAGTGTTTATGCTACGTCAAAGCCTACGCTAGAATGATGCCTGCTGGTGCTTCTCGCTATGCCAATCTCTCTCTATTACTAATCTATTAGTAACAATATATTGTCGGTATCTACAACGTGTGATTAATACACTACCTACAAACGGGGTGAATAGGGATGCAGGGGTGAATTGGGACGAAACATTAAAATGGATTTTAGCGTTGAAATGATATAGTTTTTTGCCGACAAGGGCACTTATTCGTTAATTATAATACAGTAAACACATTAGAGTCCTTTTTGGCAACAAACTATATTATTTCAATGTTAAAATCGCTTTTAAAGTTTCGTCCCTATTCACCCCTGCATCCCTATTCGCCCCGTTTGACGGTACTTCTCTAGGCAAGATTGCGGACCATTGCGGACAGTAAAACGCGTGGTGGTAAAACTCAAGGCTATACCATAAATACAAGAAAATAGCAAATGAATTGTTTGCCTTACCTACGTTACCTATATGTGTGCCATTAATTCTGTATCAAAAATTATCTGTTGATGTTGATACCAGGCGCCATTTAAAGGTGCAACATACTCGACTGTAAGTATAACAGTCGAGTATACCAATATTATTCGTATTCGTCGTCGAGTATATAGTATTTATCAATACAAGCATTACAGGTAGTTGAGCAGGTACGGGTAGGGTACTTCAGTTATATCCGTGCGTGTCCATGTTCTGTTTAAATACATTAAGTACTTCCAGATACAGAAGTCGGTAAAAATAACTTTTTCGGAGTTACATTGGCAATCAATTTTTCGACTGTGATAGGGCTGGCTTTCGGTCTACAATGATACGAGTATAGTAAAAATATAAGTACCTACAGCAATTCTGCAAAACTATGGTAGAGCTTTTGTTTAAATATGGGACAATTGAAATAAATTCTAAAATAGGTAGCTGGTAATACTTCTGCAGAAGCAACCGCAAAAAGCACTGAGTCCATTTAACGCATCATAATAAAAAAATATAAAAGTAAAAGAATCCTTCCGTTGAAAGTTTAATTTATTCATTATGCATAAAAATATGAATCGCATTATGCATTTCTTCATAATGTGTTTGCACTTATGTGAGAAACATTTATTCATGAATTTTTACTCTTATTTTAGTTCAAAACAACACTTCGAAAGGCATTACTATTCTTAAACCAACCGTTACTGCTTAAATAATGGTTTATTTAAGTATATCATCTATTAAGTAAATTATTTATCGTCCAAAATATTAACTAAAACTTAAAATTCAACATACCTACATAAAATATTACCCTGCCACAATTCAAAAATTGAAACAAACATTTAAATTCAGTGAAACAAGAATCTCATAAGATTACAAAAAATGTCACATCACATCACAGAGACAAAATTACACAACCTGAAATTTTATTTTTGTAACATCACCGTTAACTGTTCATAATACTACAATAAGTGCGTATGTATTGATACAGAGGTAGACAGTACATTCTCTTCGTATATTTATGTACATAGTTTTAAAATGTTCTTCAAGTCTTTTGTAAAGCCTCTCTTCATTAACGAAATGGTCATTACATTTAGCCATTGTACCGCCGAAAGTATTGGAACCTCAAAATTAATTACAACTCAAGCCTTCGCAATACTTAATGAATACATTCGTATCTATAATTAAATTATCTATTGCCCACTTTATACACCCACGCATGGGCTTGCGGTAATAAATAATAGCAGCTGATTGATGTTTCACCATCGACTGATTCGATGATTATTTATTTACTGTCCGTTGGCGCTTGTTTGTTTTATTTCCAACAAAAAAAGCAAGTACAGGTTTTGTTATCACTCAAAATCAAGTGGGTAACGTCAAAATATGTACCTATTGGTGTTAAGAGGCGTAATCGGGTTAAATTTTCTAAGTCGCGAAAAGTCATTCTAGCTTTAGAGGTTTTGACAAATTAGAAATGGAGCTTAAAAATTAAAAGCTTAATCTAAAAGATACACCAGCTCACAAAAGCTTCCGTTCCACGAACTCCAATTTTCCACCATTAGTTGCTTTTGTTAGTGTAATAATATTTCTGGACGGCCGTAAACGTCGGGAGGTACATAAATTTGGCAAACTAACCTGAATCATGAATGCTTCTGGTGACTGTCTTCCACACAAACAAACATCAAACGGCACTGAGCGTCACTTCACAGTACATTTCACATCTAATCCTTCACGCTATACATGTACTACGTACGTACAAGACACAAATATATTCGTGATTATATCGTGTGGAACATATACAAAGAGCGACGCTAACACGACCGCCTAACAGTCAGTGAGACCGGACACTGGGCTTCAGGCGGCGTAGAGCGGGATGAAAGATATGCGGGGGGACACATGCATGCTGAAGGATGCCAAAGGAGCCGGGCAGATGCGACAGGACTCCGGAGAAAAGAGACGACTACACTGCGTGACATTTGAAAACTGTGTCTTTACACCACCTTTAGCTATGACACAGGAATATGGTACCTATCTCTTCGACTGTAGAGTTGAAGATGATTACTGTATGCTGGCGCTTAGTATGTTCTAGCGATGGTGAATAAATGTCCTCTAATGTGTCGCGCAATCCGGAGCGCTAGCTTTAAAACTAAGTTGTGTAGAGACGAGTATTGCGCGCGCGTGCTCTGTCGCTTCGGCCGTCTGGTGGGCAAAGTGTGTGTCGCGTTTTGTCGCTTTTGGAGCGGAGTCGCGGGTGTGCGAGCGGGATGGGAGCATGTAGGCAGTGGGGTGGGAGGAAGACGGGGAGGTGTCACCACGAGCGCTTTTTAGGGACTTAAAGCCGGATGAGCACAAACAGAGGCGTACTGCGGATTTGTAATGTGACGTTTTTGCGCATATGTGGGTTTTTCAGTACGCACTTGTGCTACTGCTGCTAAATTGTGTCCTGCGGTTGACTGTTTGTTTCAGGCAAATTGTTTTTGTTCGCGGGAACTTTGGTACTAATGAAAATAAACATGATGCTTGTCTTAACACAAAACATTTATGTTTCACAGAATTTTAATTAACTGATGACGCGTTTTGGGAATCTTGTATTGAGATTTAGGACAGATATTAAAGGCCTTCTGAATTGTAACAGAATTTGGTTTCGTAGTTTTTTCCTTATTTTATTATTGCCACTTTTAGATTAAACGAAATTCTACAACGCCCTAATTTTACAAAAGTCCTCTAAAAGGCGCCGTAAGCAAAACGATCTAAATGTCATTACTCGAACCCTTTTCCAAAGCCACTTGTCCGATGACACTTGTGTATTTGAGCGAAAAAAAAATATGACTTTTCAACAATAGCTCATCCAATTTTGGCACAAAGCAGTAGCGCCACCAGACAATGGTCAGAATAGGATCCTGACAATGAGATTGTGACATTCTCGGTTTGTCACATTGTGGCCCACAGGAGTTGAATTATCATCGGTTGGATACAAACCTCCTTTTGTATTTTTTTTGACTTGCAAATGTCACTGGCCACCCACACGGAGTTGGTAGCGTGAAATTGGGTATAGGATAAGCTGTCGGCAACGGTACTGATTGTGATTATAAGATTACTGTTGCGTTCTTTGAGTATAGAAAGTAGTTGGGTATTGTTTGGGTAAATGATGGTGTTTATATTGAAATTTCAAATTGGTATCGAATTAAATGTAGTGATTTTAGAGTATGGTCGTGGTCAGTGATTCAAAATCATCGTCATCGTCAACGCCTGATCATTATTTATATTCAGAGACCTTAAAACGAATTTTCTTTTAATTATATTTTTACCAGGGCTTAAGTAGGCGTTTCAGCCGCTGAGTTTCGTCCGATCCGGTCGCAACAGGATTTTCATTATTATTAAAAATTTTGAGAGTTACTCCTCTAATTGCTCGCCAGCTTGTCTAGTAATTGGACCTATTTGCCGTTTTCCTTATTTCTGTTGCCAAATTCTGTTTTTTTTTTTTTTAAGATTCTGTGACTTGATGTTTTGTTACCTGTATTTTGGCGATAGGTTGCGCTACCTACCACGTTTGCGACGTAAATATCCGATCCCTGTGCATTTGCCAAAATTACATTAATAAAGCATTCAGAAATTGTTTAGCATTATTGAAGGAGATGTTAAAAGTCTTTAATCAAATTGCCTTAAATTAATGAATCCTTGAAAATCGTACGTTGTGTATGAGTTTCTGAGATTGTTTCAATAATACGGCACTCATTAGTAACAAGTGCGTCAAACATACCGGTTTTGTGCCACACATGTACGGTCAGTAAAACAAACAAATGGGTTGCAATGGTGAAGTATATTTAGATGATTGTTTCTCTTGGTAGGTATAGCTGTCCAGATTCAGAGGCGATTGGGTTGAGATGTGGAATGTAGTCTGAAAATTCATGAATGAATACATCTAATGTGTTTGAAGTACTGTAGATAATTTAAGGATATAAGATTCATGAGTTTTAAAATGACTCTCTTCTGGCTAAATTTATCAGTTATAATTATATTAATATATTGAACGTATTTTTGTACGTTTCGTTCTACTGTTTTAGTAGGTATGCTAGTTCAAAAATGATGATTTTTGCAAAACTTCATGTAGGTTCAACTTATGAGCAGCAATAATAAGTTGGTTTTTCCTACGTTTATGAGAAATTAGCATTTTACATATAATGACTATTTATTATAATCATAGACGTCGCTTGATCGCTTGAGTTAACTTTATACCATTTATAAATAAACATCCATAACATATTTTTCGTTTTTTTTTTACAATTTTTCTCCGCAGTACCTATTGGTAATGTAGTTTTAATAGCTCGTTCGTAGACAAGTGGTTTACGAAACCCAGGGACGTTATTTATTACAACAATTACTATTGTTTCGGGATTTTGACTGATGCCTGCTAATGGCCACAGATTATCGCGTGTCATTTATTTAAATCAGTCTAATGGCTGTTTTATTTACATAGTTTTTGTGGTTGTGGCCTGTTTCTTTTAGGCGGGGATGATTGCGTCTGTTTTAATGCTAATTTTTCACCTAATAATATTAGTTACTAATTTATACAAGACCAACAATAATATTATTATTGTTGGTCTTGTAACAATATTATTATTATTATTGGTCTTGTATAAATTAGTCTGCTTAGTGGATTTAACAATATCCATGCCATGATGTAGGTATAATGTGTTTTGATAAATTGTTATGTCTGTTGAAAAAAGTAATTATTACAAGTAGGTACTATATGTACTGACGCCAGCACATCAAGCTACTACAATCTGTCAAATTTCTTTAATAGATTTTCGACTTTATTGCTAAATTATAAGGTGCAAAGTTGATTGGGAAAATTTGACAGTTTCGGGTAGCTTGATGTGCTGGTGTCTGTAGGAACCTACCTACCTATTATTAGGTATAACATTTGGCTAGATAAGTAAGAGCTTCAAAAATAACTGTTGTTATTGTTTAATTTGCTTTAGGCGGGGATTATTGCGTCTGTTGTAATGTAATATTAATTTTTCACCTAATATTATTGTTGGTCTTGTGTACCTGAATTAGTCTGCTTAGTGGATTTAACAATATCCATGCCATGATGTATACTTAATATGTATTGATAAATTGTTATATCTGTTGTAAAAAGTAATTTATAGAAATAACAAGTAGGTGCTATATATACCTACCTATTATTATATTTGGCTAGATAAGTAAGTGCTTCAAAAATAACTGTTGTTATTGTTTCATTTGCTTCAGTAATTGTAAAAGTTATCGCATGTTTTGAACGCTATCATATAATGTACAGGAATAATTTCACAAAAATATATTTAAATTAAAAAACCGAACAATAACTAAAAAAATAACACCGACATCTTTATCGCGACATCTGTGCTCAAAAGCCAGCAAATTAGCCCGACGAATTCAGATCGCCCGATACACGGACGGGACACGCCATAAAATGTATAACAATTCTTTTCTATCCACCCCCGAGAGAAAAAAACTCGTCACCTGTCGTGTCATTTGGTTCCAATAAACGAGCCGCCAAAGAAAAACACAAAATTAGAAAAAAAAAGTCGAATCGCCCAAAAGTGACCGAACTTGTCTTATGACAGTTTGACTTCGGGACCTTGCAATGCAAAGTTAACAACTGCTGTTGTTAGAACCTCTATATTTAAACATGTAAGGGTGATTTTTGATTGGATTTGGTAAATTGCATTTTTTCAAGGGACAATTTTTTGTCTGTTAATCGTTTTGACTGACGAATATTTACGATGTGAATTGTTTAGTGCAGGCGAAATAAAATTCGACTCCGACTTCATTAGTTCTGTTTTTGTTGCGTTTGTCAGGCTTTTGTTATATAATAATAGGTTTCGGTTGTCCCCTTCGACTTTGATGATGCCTTCCGAATTTGATGAAATTGAAACTTTTGTGTTTCTAGTTTGGTGATTTGCGCTTTTTTCTGAGATAATACCTACTACTTAAGATTGGTAACTGGCAGGATTGGAATTTAAAGAGGTGCGAATAGTTCAAATTTTTATATTACTGTCTTCTTTATCTTCAATTTCGATGAACTTGCTTCATGATGTGATAGAAGGTAATTGGATGACTTGAAATGTATGATAGATTGAATTCTCCCTAGTTAATTAGTTAAGTCCTTTGATTATTTTCCCTCCCTTTTTATATACTTGTACATATTATTATTTTAAGATTGTTAGCTTTTTAAATTATGTAGGTAAATATACAAAGTTAAAATTAATTTCTTCTTTAGGCAAAATGAGTAAAGTGTCGATCTCAACCATAAATCAATCATATTTGCTACAACTGAGCGCAGGAGAGTCAGTTAACCACAAAGCCAAGAGCCCCAAAACTTCAATCAATTCTTCAAAGTCCTCCACCATGATATCACGTAGGTATCAACCGATCATCCATCACGTTTTATTTTATCACAAAACCAGTTAAAAGCTCTTAACTTAATTAACAGTTATTAACAGAAGCGGTGTTTAATTGACGTCGTTTCGCCCTCAATTCAATTGTGAATGTTATCGTCGAGGCCAATTGTTGGTACTTTAGCTATCGCTTGTACTGAGACGAATTTCTTCACTTCCTCTGTCATGTGTGAAGGCAATTATGATTGCTGTAACGTACTTGATTGATGTAGTTTGATAGTTTTGTTGTTTTATAAATGGTTATATTGCAATTTTCTATAAATCTTATTTTCTATAAATCTTAGCGTATCGGTGGCAAAAATATCAAATACATATGTTTCGCCCAAATATTCAGCTGCGTGAACTCCGCTCACTGACACAGTCAGGGCAAAATAATTGCAGTATAATAATGACACAACAGGCTTCCGAACTAATTCGAATTTCGTTTACTAAGAAGGCTCTAAGTAACTAACTATATACTTTACCTACTTGAGCTTTTAAGTACCTAAATAAAGGTTATTTCTTAAACGGATTGAGGAAAACCACAACAGTATCGCTAATTATTAGTAGGTACCTATTTTAAAATTTAAAGAAGGAATGAAGAGATCGATACCCAAGAGAGAAAGAATAAATGACAAAACATATCTTGGTAGGTATATACCGGGATTTAAATATACAACCTACAACATCAGTAAATTCTACCAAATCACAAACGTTCCTTTACATGTCAAACATATGAAGATGAATGACAAAGAAATTAATCATGTTGATGTGAATACCTACTCGAAAATTACCATATAAGATTGCGATATAAAGATAAACTGAACCTTTTCAAGCTTTTTTGCTGTTGGATAACTCATAAAAATATTGGCTTATTTACGGATGACTAATGAGCTCCATCAATTACACGCTATAGACAAGGAAAAAATAAAACCAAAGGTATCAATCTGAATAGGTACTAATAGAGTAGATACCTAAGGTCTGACCGAACGGCTCAATCATTGAAACAAAAAACAGCAGCCACTTCATCTAAGATTTCGCAAGCTTCGCGGCTTTCAGTAACCCTTGCAATTTCAACAATTGAGCCTCGGATAATCACACACAATTGAGTTTCAAATCAGGAAAGTGTTATCTACTTTATTGTGGCTACCTTCCCCGTTCGTGACTTCATTTCTGCCAACGCCGCAGCCATGGCAGAACACAGCCTGCAAAATTAAACACCAACACCGACTCAGGATACACTCCCATAATTGAATTTTGATTCATGACACCAAATAAAACCGAGGACGAAAATTAAAACACCGTTATCAAAATAAAATATACATCAAAAAAGGCCATTCAATTAACGATAAGACATAAATAAGTACGAGACAAAACGCTATAAGTTCACGGGAAATATTGTCACAGCACGCGCTCTGAATGGATTATTAAAAGGCCCTATATCACGGTGCCCTTAGCTGTGTATTAATGTCGTCACGTTAGCGTAAATTATCGGGACATCCAATTGGACGGTGTCGTGACAAAAGGGCATAAATATAGGGAAGTCGGCTTTATGGGCTGTGTAAGGACACGCAGGGCTTAGATGAGAGCCTTGCGGGACCTCTCCAATGTTCTCGTTTATTTACGGTGACGGATCCATTTAAGGTATGACGACAGGTTATTTTTTCATTATGGTTAATCGAAGGGGGATTGTCGCTGTATTCTGGTATTGTTTTTGTTAGATATCAAAGAACATTTGATATTATTTTAGTTACATTATTACCAAGTTGTAATGTTGCTGATGTAGGTAATAGAAGTGATTTTGGCGTTTCTAATAATTTCTCCCTTCTTTTATTTTTATTTAATTTTGATGCAACCGTTACCTCTCTCATTTGTGTCGTAAGCTTTCTGTAAATATATATTTTTTGTGATTTTATCGATCTATAATCGATATTCAAGTTCCTTAATCAGCTTAATCGGTCAAGCGTCGCGGTTCGCCGATCGGCGACGCGGGCCGCTTGACCGGTTAAACAAAATATACTGATCACAAAGTCCGTTCCAAAGAACAAATTAAAAGTCCAATTAAATACAATTTAAGTTTCATTACTCATCGGCGATCGTTATAACATGTCGTGTCCTGTCACCAGGACCTAAGGACCAGCGGGTGGTGGCGGCAGAATGTGGTGGAGTGTCGAACGGCTGGAAGAGTTCAATGAATACTATTAGATTTGTTATTTATTGAGTAATATTAAACTGTGTGAGGACAAATTTTGGTAAGGATTGGATTGAGATTTGTAGGTGTTTGGAAGATTAGTGATAGATATATTCTGTAAATTAGTGTTCTGTTTATTAGAATACCTTCAACAAAATTATTATCAATGTTGTTTATATTCGCAAGTTTGTAATTAATGTCATTTCTTTCCTATCCTGAATTTGAAACACTGTTATTGCTAGCTGCTTCCTTATACGAAAATGTAACTGCAATAGCTCCCTTATTTGAGACCCATATTTTATTATCTACTTTTGAATTGAATAAATCCTCCGTTTCACATTACTCCATCATCTAAAGCACTATCCATACGTGCGGCAATATCATACGGGCCAGTGTCGACACATACTGTGTTGGTTTAGTATAGGCACCGCCGACGCTGGCCCCGCGGGACGCCTTCCCTTTTTTATTCCTCTCGTTTTTTATACACGGCTCAAAGGACCGCGACTTTTGTTCTCCTGTTTTGCTCCTTAATGATTTTTTACGAATTATTAATTGTACGATGATAATATTCGATTGAAAAATGTTGATTGTTACGATTTGTAATATCGATTGTGTTTTAAATCGGGGTGGTAACGCCATGTGCTATCATTAGTGATTGACTGATATTCTGTCGTTAATGACTTATGAAGGTTCTTTGATTCGATTGTGTAATGTTTAGACTTAATGTTGTCTGGCTGAATGTTTAGTGCTTAGTTCTGATTCATTTCAGTGGCTTATCACGACTTCGCTTTTGCCGGCTGACCTTCTCAAGGGGAAAATAGTTTATACCTACATAGAATAAGTTTGTTACCAATGTAATTAGGTTGGCGTGAGCATCTTTATGACAAGATACGGCTTAGACATCCTTTACGAAGACTAAAACTGATATACAGGGTGTCCAGTAAATAGTACGACATATTGCAGGGGGTGACAGCTTGGGTCAATACCTACCAAAACAACACAATATAATATAATTATGTTCCGCAAAATGTAACTTTTTTTTTCACCGCTGTAGGAAGAAAGTCGTTCTGCGAAAATATAAACAAAAAACAGGATTTATTGAAAACATTCTTGTTTTTGATAGTAAAAAGACTTATTAATGAGTAGAGTAACTATTCACGAATAATTTGATGTAAAAAAAAAATAGAAAAGGAATTCTTCATTACGAGATGCTTATAAATCTGTTTCAAGGTAGAGATTTTTCGATATTTCGGAAAATTTCCGTAAATGTCATTTTGCGGAACATATATTGTGTTGTTTTGGTAGGTATTGACCCAAGCTATCACCCCCTGCAATATGTCGTACTATTTACTGGACACCCTGTATATGCAGTCAACAATTCTTTTTAATTTAAAACTACACGGAAAACGACAAACGAAAAATATGCACGTCCATAACTTCATAACTATCCTAACTACATAATTAAACGCATGCACATCACATCTCGTTTCGTTACACGCGTTCCCACCAAACCTTTTGTAAACGCGTAATGTGCACCAGTAATATTCCGGTCCTAATATACGACCAGCGACCGTCCGTAATACCGAAAGGCCGAACTGTAATAGCAGGGCGGGACAACACAGCGTTTCGGACGTCCCATAATAATCAGTATAAATACTCGCGTCTAATAATTAATGGCGATTTTGATTAATCACCTTTTGAATCTGGTGATTAAGGGTTCTGAGAAGTTGACATTGGTGTTTTGTGAGGTAAAATGATGACGGATTTTGGGACAATGTTGAGACAAAAAGTCTGACTAAGTGATTGGGTTTTTCAAAGAGATGCGTGTTTTGTATTTATGACAGAGGCAATAAGTACTTATATACCGGTAACATTTTTAAGATATATTGTAATCAATAGAAAGTCTGATCCAATTACGTAGTCCTTTAATTCACTATTATTGTAATTTTTTAATGACGATCGTCGTGTTTCCCTACCAATAGAAGGATCTGTAAAAAAAACGAAAGATTATCATCAAATTGTATTGTTTTAGTGACACTTGATGGTTTTTAAGTAGCCTATAGTCTCTATGATCATTGTTTTCCTTTCATCCTCTTCTTTAAACTGAGGTCAGATTGCGTTTTAATTAGCTGCCGTTTAGTATCTAGTCTTGGCTGCAGCTGTTCTATTAGTATTTTACACAGATCAGACTACTATCTGTTCTCTTTCATCGTCGCATCCTACCTGATTAGATAACCATCACACTTATAGGTAGGTACAGACTAGCACATCAAGCTACCCGAAATTGTCAAATTTTCCCAATCAACTTTGAACCTTATTCTTTAGCGATAAAGTTGAAAATGAATTAAATAAATTTGACAGATTGTAGTAGCTTGATGTGCTGGCGTCTGTACATTACATTTTAAGTTTAGCTTAGAGTTAGACTTTCTTCTTTCTTTCATGAATTACTGTAGTTTCTTTATTTTTCTTTAGGTTGATAAGGCTAGCTTCTTACTTATCTAACTAATAGAGGTACCTAATTATCATTAAGTATTACTTAAATATTTTGTGGTCCTTTTGTATTGAATCCTTTTATACAGATTTTTCTCGTGAGAGCACTAAGATTATTTATTGTGGCGTTACGTATCGTATCTTAACAATCAGTACCATTGCAGGTGACGATCAAACAATGGTCTGTAATACACAGATGGCGCCACAAGCTGTATAGCACGGGGTATCTCTCACCATTATCTATAACACTATAAGCGGGACAGAGTAATAAACTTCAGAGGCATCATGAATATTATTTTTTAATGACAAATTCTTTTTATATTATTATTAATCTTCTCAGGTTTGGCAGACTTTATTTATTTACGATAGAGCTTCGTCAATTTTATCATTTTAAGAATATACCTGATTTGTTTGTATGAAAGTACGTCAAGAGAAAATGACTACTACGTGGAGCCCTGACACAGCCAGAAAGAATCGCGGCAGACCCCGTAGAAGATGGCGGGATGAGCTGGACAAAACAAACGACCAGTGGTCCACTTTAGTCCTGGATCGAAAGAGCTGGAAGTCATAGGGAGAGGCATTTGCCCGGCAGTGGGATGTTGCAGGCTAACATTAACAGTAAAGTAAGTAATAACTATCCTTAGTAAAAGCATAACTTTTAAGCTGCCATTTAAGTAGTCAACTTCAATATAATAAGTAATGTTTGTTTTCGTCTAAATCTCCGAGCTAACCAGACAAAAACAAACATGACTTAAAATAAATGTTCTTGTATATCGATTTTATTCAATTTCGAGCGGCCATTGTTGTTTGTAAACAAAGATGAATCTTTGGCAAATTTAGAAATTACCCTTGGATATTTTATTTAGGTACATAACCTACCTACATTCCGTTCCGTTTTATGATTCCCCAAAACTTGCGTTTCATTTTAAAAGCTTCATGTTTTATTTATATATAAATCGTAAATACAATATACAATCTAACACTAAAATATATACGTATATTACAATACAAGTATATAAAGGAAAACTAGGGAAGAACTCATTGGGCATCATCTTTAAAAGCTGGTTTCTCCTCTTACTAAAAATAATATAAACCTTAACCTATGAGCCCATCTCTACACCCGATCTACTCTACATTTCGACCGAAGGACGTCGGCCAAGCGAGCCGGGCAAAACATCAACCATTTTAATTATGTTCGGGACACCATTAACAATAAATCTGTTGTTCCTATACGCGCACACAGCCAGACAAGCCCACATACACGCACACAAGAAAATAAATCGATATAATCGTGTGAGCGAATCGAGAATCGATAGATGGTCTCCACGCTCGGATTTATGACTAATTATAATTTTGTTTTAACGTTTCTCAGTCGTAAAGTACTGTGTGACCAATTAGCTAATTATTATGTTAGTGCTGTATGACAGTTTGAAAATTAAATTAGGCTTTTGAGGGTATGGGGTCAGTTTTACGATGGTTGTGGGTGAAAATTCGTCTTATTTTCCTGCTTTCTGAATTGAAACCGGTGTGAAGTCTTTCCACAAAATTTTATCATGAAATGAGAAGTTTAGAAGAAATGTTCAGGAACTTAGGCTGTTGCTTTATAAATCTAGCCACTAGTTAAATTATTTCACCAACATTATTTAGGAGCATAATTATTTACAGAAATCTGGAAATAAAGCTCACTCATTTCTTAGATTAAAGAATAGATCATAATTCTAGAAAACAGCTGCTTATGATGTAATCTATCAAGTTAACTCCTCAGACGTCTCTTATCTATCATAACATGCAAATACTCTTATGTTAATGTGGTAATAAATTGCGTTCTGTCTAGATATCATTTCAATTAAACGTTTCATTATTTTTGTTTTCAAGCACAGTAACATCAGCATTTCGTATAATATGTTCTATCTTAATATTAACGCAAAAAATAAAATTCTTTTACTGTAAAATTCACGAAATAACTCAAATAACCGAGCCGAATAGTTTTTTTTTTCTGTTGGCAATTGAGCCGATGCGCGATGTCGACTATTCTGCCTGTGTCACGTTTAGACGGCAGCGTATAAAAGGTTACATGCTCTGTGGCAGCGTAGAAGCGGGCAGTCGAAAACTTATGGAAAATCTACAGATGTTATTAGAAATTACAATCTAACATCAATTTCGCTTAAAAATGTTGTTAAAATTTTAATAAAAGCCGAATAGATTGGCACAGAATTTACATTGTGACAATTGCCATTTGATAGTGTGTGACATTGGCTGAAGCTATAAATTAAGTTCTTTTTGGTAAACCTATATCTATATCTGAATAAAAAAAGTCTTGTTACATTTTTCTCACTTCTTCCAAATTCAAATGGCGTGCAATATGCCAGTCGATTGCATGCCATTTAACTCAATTTTCGGCCACTCTCATAGAGTTTCTACCAGCCTGCGAAGATCGTAGCTTCTTCCTTATAAATGCACGATATATATTTCTTGTAAGCGAAGCTATCTAAACCAGAATTAATCACGTCTTCGAACTGTATATTCTTTGAATTTAACGCCTTGTTTATCACCATTCTCCATCAATTTAATTTATATTTTATTTGTTCTGGGTCCTCCAAATTTCATAAGGTATAATTACGCCTTGGGCATTCAAAAGTTATTATAATCTTATGACATCCTCAAGTGTATTGTGACTCTTATCGGTACATCTATTGGACTTTAATTGTATGAGCTGTTGTTGCCAAGTTAACCCCTACACTCCTGAAAATAAAACACATTCGAATACACGCCTTATTTACATGTCATAGGGATGTGTTACAATTTTCTTGACTGATTTTCTCTCTGGTGTTGTCGCCGGCAAATATCACACGATGGTTAAGAACTAAGGACGTATCAAAATGTCTTTAATGACACGTACTGTTGATAACCCTATGCACTCATCTGACTAACCTAGAGACACAATAAGCCCGACATGTCATACGGTGACGTATTCCGGTCGGTCTATCGTCGCAAATTGTAATAAATGGACCGATTTCAAGGAATTAGTGATAATTTATGTGATAATATTTGTTGACAATTGTGATTTATGTGCAGTGAAAGGTTGTCTGTTTTGGTTAGAATTTGTGATTAAGTTGAATAATTTTATATATAACTAAGCTACGGGTAAGGGGTTTCATTATAATGGTTGCTTAAAGTTATGTGTTTTAATATTTCTGGTATCTTAATTTTTTCTTATGAACTTACTTCGTTGTAGCTACCTCCAGTCATATTATTTAGCCTTAAAACTTATCCTTTCGAGTTGTAAGTCGTAGGTTGTAATGGTTTGCGAATGTTTAACCATTTTAGACGTTTAAGCGTCTCTTAACTTCGAGCCAGTATTTTCAGTTATCCAGTATTTTTAACTCACAAAGAGACGCGCGCTTTACTTGTGGTAACCAAGTGTAAAACACGTTGTGAATGTGTGCGTGAAGACCAGTAGTGTCAGCACATAACGCAAACACGCGCACACACCCCCACACACACATACACCTCCGATTTCGCAATTGTTTTGGACGGTACCGAGAGTTCCTGCGCTGACACACAAATTCACAGCGTGTTTGTACACTTAGTAACCATAACTAAAACGCGCGTCGTTTCATGAGATAAAAATACTGTACCTATTGGGTCGAGGTGGACCCTTGGACGGTATATTAAAAATAATAAAAAGACTGATTTCTCTAAGAAAAAAGTTGGTCCCTCAATACGAATTTGGTCCTTTTACTATGCAACATTTATAAAGGGGCTCTGGAAAATATTGACGAAGATTAGCTTAACATTAAAATTGTACAACATAGTTATGAAATATTAGAAAAAAAATTAAGAAAAAAAAGCGGTGTCTTTCAACCGCGTCATTACGAACTACAGACTAACTGACAAAAGGACAAAACCTTCAATAGATATCCTTTTGTACATAACTACAAATATAAGAAGGATAACATGCCTCTCTATAGAAATATAATACACATCCTAAAATTGACAAAGAACATGTAATTGGATTACCGAGCACTTAATATCTCCTTTCTAATGTCGTTCGCAAAATGTTAGGCCCTTATTTTGTTACACCTTCCCTCCGATTTCAACCCTAAAGTTAACCCCACAAAGTTGAAGATTCCTCAGCAATTTGCACACAGTTTGTCGTATAAAAAGTAGTCCATAATTCCCGGTACACATATGCGACAAAAAAATATCACCGCCCGAAAGATGTCATATTAAGAAACATGTCAATCATATTTTTATGATGCATTCAGTAAGGGCAGTTGTTCACTTGCGTAATTTTTTCTCCATATTTCACGCTCAGTTAGAGTGGCCCGTTTTTTTTTTTGCCCGAAGTTGGAAGTTACGAGTGGCGTTCGGAAAAATTCGGAGAATTATTTGTAAATGGATAATCGAATGCACTCGCCGATTATATTCGGATTGTAAACTGGATCGAGTGTTTGTATAACAAGGGCTTCCTGTTTTGGTTAGGTTATTATAATTGCTGTAATACACACATCAAAAGTGTCTAGGGATCAACATATATTTTTGCAATAACTTTTCTCCTGATTGATATTAATTAAAATTTTCTTTAAGGATTCATCAAATAAAGTGTTTTCGTTTGTCACAGTAACGATAAACCAAGTCACCTTTGCATTAATAAAGAAATTTGCCATTTTCCTAAGAAAGGGATTTTTGACATTTGAACCACTAACACAAAAGTTCGAAAAAAAGACTGAAATAACAGTTTTCTTTAAAATTTTATTGGGTAACTTAAACAATTAATAATCCGTGTTTCTACCGCGAACACTAACAACACAAGAACATCGGTTTGGCATACTCAAAATGAGTTCATCCAAATCACGCTGTGGAATGGCCGCCCATGTTCGTTGCAACAACAAAAAAAGGTCTTCTTGCGACTGGATACCCTCCATATTCGGCAGAGCTCTTCTCTGTAGCATATCCCATGCATGCTCAATCGGGTTCAAGTCTGGCGACTGAGCAGGCCAGGGCAGGACATTGATGTTAGCTGCGGCGAGAGTCTGTCTTACAACTCTTGCGGTGTGCGGTCGTGCATTATCATGCATTAACTGAAATAAGGGACCGATTTGCACTTGTAGAGGAACGATGACGTCTGATACAATCGTCTCAGCATAAATTTGAGCGTTGAGGTTGCCTCTGATCCAAATCAACTCAGTTCTTCCGCCGATCCAAATACCCGCCCATACCATGATGGTTCCACCACTATAAGGATGGACTTCCTGGCAGGATTTTAACCGCTGTTGGCGTCCAGGGGTTCTCCAGTGTCGTATACGTCTTGTATCCGGTCTCATACCAAAACGAGACTCATCAGAAAAGCACACGAAACGCCATTGTTCTTCTGCCCAATTTCTGTGTTCAAGAGCCCATTGATATCGAATCCTACGATTGTGCATTGCTATAGGTGGTACCCGTAGCGGTCTTCGGGAATGAAGGTTCACTTCATGCAAGCGGTTTCTGACTGTTTGGTCGCTAATTAAGTTCCCTGAAGAGTGATGAAGCCTCACGGCTAACATCATGGCGGTTATTGTTGGAGCTCTTCGAGTTAAGATTTGAATGTATCGGTCTTGTCTCCGTGTGGTGCAGCGATACCGTCCTCCATGGCGCTCAGCCACGGTACCAGTGCTTCGGTAACGTGTCCAAAGTCGACTGATAACACTCTGACTTGTATTCAGAGCTAAAGCCACAGTACGTTGCCGGGAACCAGCTTCTATCATTCCCACGGCTCTGAGCATTTCTTCCCTGCTTAAATGACGTCGCCGCTCCATAATAACGTTGGTTTTAATCAGTAGTAGGGAAACAGTAGCACTAATAATGTCTTCAATGCGTTGTATGTTTTTATAGGGAAAATATTGACAGCTGATTTTCATCTTTTACTCGAATTTGATTCACAGTTCCTGATTCAAATTGTGAAATGCACCAAAAAGGATCCATATAAATTTATAAAATCATAAATTTATTACAAAGCCACATCTCAATCTCAAGAAATCCGCATAAAAATGCTTGAACCCTAGACACTTTTGATGTGTGTATTTGGTTGTTATCGCAAATATTATCGAAGATTTGTTTTCCTGCTTTGTGATTATCTGGTGAAATTGTTAGTTTGGTCCTTTTGTGGCTACGATAATTGATAACAATTATGTTCCTAAATGGTAAAGGATTTGGCAATCATTATTGAAATTTTCTTCCGGTAGATATTTAAAAAGAAGGTACATTTATGTAAGTAAGGACCAGAGTTTTGCCCGTTTTTGCTTCGACTCATTATTGACAGCCCCACTTATTCATATGTTCCAAACTGCCCAAATTAGGAAACAAAACACAAAATTCAGTACACAAGGAGTTTAAAATACAGTTTCACTTTGTAATTAGACAGAGGCCCGCTAAACGAACTGCGTGACCTCATTGTATCCCTTCACACCTTCACAAGACCACGTCAAGCGTTTATGACCCCGCATTGTCTTACAATTACCGAACACTTCAAGAAATTTGGCACTAACCACCTACCAAAATAACCTGACCCCTCAAATTAGAAGCTTCCTTGTATACTATAAAAGATACAGAGGTCTATATAAAGTGGTTTTTTGAAGAGGTAATTAGCGCGAATGGCCGGAATTGCATCGCAAAGTGCCGCTAATACTGTGTGTTTTTTTGTTTGTTTGTCCGTTTGTCTGTGGTGTAACCCTGGACAGAGGTGCCGTTGTAGTGGGTGAAACTTGATAGCACGCGACATTGCCGCCGCGGAGAGGAGAGTGGGGTTGGACGATGTGCAAGGAAAGTTTGTACAATGAATTGAATGTGCCATAGCAAAATATACATAGAGAATAATATAAGTATTATTATTTCCATCTCCAAAGCATTTATTTCAATTAAACCATTTACAGGCAGTTTTGAATTATCAAAGTTTCGGCTTGTTGCCCATTGCAAAACGTAGATCTATAATATGGAGAAGAACGGACAAGAAACTCCAAAGACTTGTAAAGTAATACAAAAAGACTGAAATTACATATAAGTACATAGTTATGTTATTACTTTAGAAATAATTATGAAATGTTTTTGTTTAGTCATCTGGCTATCAATTTTTTGTTTGAGAAATTAACTGTCAAATTATAATTATAAGCGTTGCATGGATTTTCCAACTGCAAGGCAAAGGCCTCCCTACTCTCCTTCCACGTCTGTCTATCCAGAGCTATTTTTCACCAACTGGGTACTTCCATAACAGACTATCAGTAGCAAAGGCTTTCATTTTGACAGTTCAAAAACATGGCGTTATTTACGTTCTTGAGCAGACAAACTTTTCGAACATATGAAGTAATGGTTTAGCAATATCTTTAAAAATGATTTAGGTGATGAGGATGATTGCTAGTGTGCGGTATTTATCAACGGAGCTCATTTATAAAATTACTAGCTGCGACCCGCGGTTTCACCCGCATAAGTGTCGATCCCGTAGGAATATCGGCATAAAAACTACCCTATGTCCTTCCCCGGGATGTAATCTATCTCTCTGCCAAATTTTATCGAAATCCGCTCAGTGGTTTAGGCGTGAAAAGGTAACATACAGACAGAGTTACTTTCGAATTTATAATATTAGTATGGATTTTACTTACAAATTACCGTTGAGGTTTTTATTGCATAGCAACATGCATTTAAAATGCAACTGTGTACCAAATATCCCCACTCTCCCCCTACACAAGGGCTCCTTGTCCTGACAACGCAGCACTGTGCAGCTAATCACTTTCACGTGCCTGTCCCTTCGACTGTGCCACTCGGGCTGCACTTCCTCACTATCTGATTGGTGCACTGTTATATCAGATTACTAGAATAACGTAAGATGTTGGGTCTGGCATTTAATATTTATTTAAATTGTTACATGACATGTGTCACTTCTTAATATTAATAATTAAATGCCCCTTTTGTAGCGTCACAGTTTCTAGAAACTAAAACTTCTTAGTCCATTTAACAAAAAAATAACAAAAACTGATGTAGGTTAGATTATTTTGGATCACCGAAACTAAATTTAGAAAAAAATACGTACTTTCCAAGACTGCCAAGACAGCAGCTTTTTCTGTAAAATATGCATACTGTCTGCGTTTTGCAGAAAGCTAAAGTTTTTGGCGACATAATTTTATGAAAATATTTTCTCTACTATTTTCAAATTATGTTTACCCAATAATTTCAGTTACAAATATTTATTTATTTATTTATTTATAGGAAAACTAACAGCTATAACAGAAGCATAACAATATTATATGAGACATAAAGCCAATTACATGGTCACACGGGTAAAAACAGAAAATGTAGTAGAAATCTTAGAATCACTAACAAGCACGGTAGAAAAGAATACAAATATAAGGTACATGAGCACTGTGCACTTTTAAAAAAGTCAGTCCAGACACTTACTGCAGACAATTCAAACACCCACCTAATTCACCAGGACCCTTTATTTTTCCGCGACACGCAGTACCTCCGAACATTACGGCTAAACACAGACGTCCAGTGTAATGGGGTAATAGTGACTTGTACGGGCTCAATAATTTCGTGTCATGTACGACGGGGCTACCCGTTCCCATGGCATTCCTGGATAGCGACAACTGGGAAAGAGTAGTGCAGATGTGCTGGGCCTTTGACTTGCAAATTATTAAGAAAAAACAATGAGAAAGTATTCGAAGTTGATGACCAACCTTCTTGAATTGGGGAAGCACCCCAAGCTCCTACCCCTGGCGCCTTTGATTAGAATAGGAATACTAACATAGGGGTATGAAATATTGTTACTAACACAAATGAGTCTTGTTACTTGTTGCAATAAAGATATTATTAGTATGGTTTTTAAATTTAAATTTCTCAGGTTAGTACCTGGTATTTTCAGAATCTCACGGGTGTGAACCAAGGTGAGATTCTAGTTATTATTTTCAGAAGGTAAATTGCTCTGTACTGCAGTGAAATTATTATCCAAGTCTAGTTGTAAAAATTTTCTTACTATGCGGCAAGTGTTTGATATGGCAGCTTTTTGTAGTGTATTATTATTATAACGACTTGGATTTTGTGTGACCTGTGACCATAGGCCATACATACCACATGGACCTATTTTTAATTGGTCGAGCACGCATGGTACCCGGACATTAAAAAAATTCTTTATTTAATTTTGTAAAACATGAAACGTTTATTTTCTCTTGACTGTACTTACCTGCCAAAAAGAGTAACCTAGCACAAAGTGGATAAGCCAGAGCTTAAAACAGAAGATGAACCAGCAAGGGATCGAGGAGGGGGGGACGGAGGGGGCGCTCAGGGAGACCGAAATAAATCGTTTCTATCGTTCTATCTGCTCAATCCACATTCTTCTTTTTTTTTGTTAACGTGTGACGCTAACATAATGAAAAAACTTCTGATAATAAAATCCTTCGCTTGCTCCTCAACTCCTAGGTACCTATGACATTGGTCTTTTCGGCTTCATTGTTTCCTTCTTCTTTTGCACCACAACTTATATAAATAACTAGGTATTCAGGTGGAGAGCAAGTAAATAACCGTGGTGCTGTTCTACAAACGATGGGACTCTTATCATGTCCTGCGTGTCCTGTCAGCTGCACGTTACAGGAACTGATGGACGCCAGTGATGGCGCCAAACACGTAGTCGAATTCTGGGCCGAGTCCATTAAGATTGCCATCGACACGCTAACAGAAGAAAAAGAATGACAAAAATGGTCCAAAGATTATTGCGTTTTTTTTTCTTTTTTGAAATGGGCTTGCTCTTGACTCTAGTCTAGGTCAAAGGTGACAGAGACAAAGTCGACGATGGATTGAGCTTACCCAGAAGAAGCCTGTTCACTCTCACTTTGAAGAGATTCGGGGGATTATACAACAAAATAGTCCTTTCAAACGAACAAAAACTCATTTTCTTCCAAAACCATAGAGACACTATTCTACCTACTCCCGCATCTACTAACTCCCCGCCCTGCGAATACAGAGCCGCTTGGAGCACGTAAATAAAAGTAGACAAAGAGAGCAATTCCGCAAAAAGACGAGATGGGCATAAAAAGTAGCTGTCATGGCGTGGTCACGACGATGTGAACTATGTGTGTTGTCTGTGACCACTCGGTATGGGAAAAGTATGGTGGATGGTAATTATGGTGTGGTGAAGTATCGGTGATGGTTGACATGTACACATTAGGCAAATAAGTAGGTGTATGCTTGTTGTTCTGTGTGAAATTGGTTGAGAAGATTTAGGCTGATAGCAAATCTAGAAATGATTCCCTGTCCGCGTTTGATCATATTTTACAATGGTTAAAAATATTTGTCTATATCTTGTACAGTCAACAAAAGAGATAAGTAACCAGGATCGTCGGATATATAGTTGAAGCTTAGTAACAAAACCAATGGATGTTGTCGACTGAAA
Source organism: Amphipoea oculea (assembly GCA_945859645.1). NCBI lineage: Eukaryota > Metazoa > Arthropoda > Insecta > Lepidoptera > Noctuidae > Amphipoea > Amphipoea oculea. Next base: position 15,183,915 of record OX243876.1, read on the forward strand.
TTTAATTTGATAAATGAGCTGTTTGTTTTCTATTAATAAAATTACATTTTATTCGAGATCATTCATTGGTTTTGTTACTAAACTTCCACTATATCCGACGAACCTGCATACTTTTTCTCTTTTGTTGACTGTACATATTAGAGCTGTGGTGGTCCAGAGGTAACGGCCGCGAACCACAGTCGTAGGTTCGAACCTATGTGGTGGATTATAGTCCACTCTCTCTCACAGAAAGGAGACCTGTGTCCCAGCAGTGGGAACATTATTATGTTGATTATGCTTATGCTATGCTGTACATATTTTAAATTAAAGACGCTTTTCGTGTCTGTGTGACCGAGTTGTTCTTCAAAACTACCCCACGGATTTTGATGTAATTTTCACCATCATGTACAGACGCCAGCACATACAGCACTACTCGAAACTGTCAAATTTTCTCGATCAAATTTAAACCTTATGCTGTAGCGATAAAGTTGAAAATCTATTAAAGAAATTTGACAGATTGTAGTAGCTTGATGTGCTGGCGTCTGTACAAAGTTTATTTGGTAGGGTTTATGTGTTTATTAGACTACATAATAATATAGAAATTTCGAAGTTTTTCAAGTCGTAAAAACTGTGCAAAGCCACTAATGTGTGTCACTAATTATAATAGCATCATTTATATTTAGATAAAGACGAGACCAATGAAATGATGCGCGAAGTTGCTAATTAGGATAAAAATGGCAAAGAAAAAAGTATTGCTCCAAAATCGTCGTGGCTAATCAACTGGCGCCAAAATAATAATGATTGCAGCCATAAAAACGTTCTCATGAATTTCTCACACAAGATCCATGAATCAATTATAGAAACGGAAATTAAATCCAGCACATATACTTAGGCCAAGGCAGATGAAGTCAGATCCTCATTTCGAAAGCTTACGTCAGCAAGCCACTGGTCTTCGTGACCTGTCGCTCATCGCAAGTAATCCAAGAATTTATATTAATCACAGTGTAGAAAAATTAACAGCCAATGTAAGTACAGTTATATGAGTAGCAGGATTTGATATTTTATTCAAGTGTTTTTTTGTCTACGAAAGCTGTGATTGGTTTTGGCGTCGGATGAGTGGGATCGGTTAGATTAGATACTATTGTAGGAATGTTTGGTTTGAGGAAGCGATTTTCTATGTTTAAGAGATGTACCTATATATATATGGGCGGGTCACACTAGGCGCATGCAGGATGACCGCCGGGCAAAAGTTTCCACACAATGGGTGCCTGAAAATGGACGGCGCCCCCAAGGCCGGTCCAAAAAACGGTGGCGAAATGACCTGGACGCGTGCCGCGAGGGCCGGTTCGAGGTGGCGCGGGAAAAGAGTTCCAGGACTTGGGAGAGTATATCCTATGCCCAGCAGTGGGACAGTACAGGCTAAAAAAAAGAGCTGTACAGTATGCAACAGGACTATAAATATGATCGTTTTATAATGGGTGTTTCAGGACGGGCAAGGCGAAAATAAGTGGTGCAAAAGAAAGAATAAGAACAGGGTAGGTATGGTCGGTCCCAACACTGGAGACCTAAAGTCATATGAAGAAATAAGAGGAGCGAAGTAAATCACGTTTTTCTCAAAGACATCATGAGTATTAGTAGATAATAATAATATGTCATTTCATCGGCATTAAACTGAAATCATCAACATTTGATCCTTGTGTAATATTATTTTCTTGTATTCAACTATTACGTTATTTATCATCAGTTTTATTTTAACTACAAAGTGTAAACATCTCTACTGGATGGCTATTTTTAAGTGCTTATTATTTGAAGGTTTTTGGTGCTGATTGCCGAAATAAAGGCTTTTGCTTAGTTCTGCAACAGATGTTTAATTCATTTGTATCAAGAAATTGTAGGCTGTCTAAGATATGTGTAGGTACAGTCGAGTTCATTAATATATTGGCAGTGACAATGTTTCAAAATATTGTAAGCGTTAAAATGGTCATAGTTCTATACAAACTTAGACATCAATAAAATGTTTTCATATAAACAGCTGTTCATAAGTACCTACCTATGTTACGGTAGTGCAGTCAAAAATATCTGACTACTCTTCGGAACATAAATATTTAAATACTCTAGATTTCAATACCTATATTTGTTGCAACCTACGATTCATAAATATCTATACAGCTTTGAATATTCAACTAAATGGCTTTTACCATTAAATTTATTTTTGCTTGCCGGAGCAGAAGTTCGAGTAATAATGCAATATTGCCGTTGAAGGATGTCATGACTGACAACTTCAAATTGATTTTGTTTCAAGATATTTTTCATAGAAAAATAATTGCATAGATATTTGTGAACCTAACTTTGCGCTAAATAATATGAACAAGGAATTGCGCACAATTTTTAGAGTCTTTGTCTGTAGTAATATTATTGATATAATGTAGTCATATATTTATGACGTCACAGATTGTTTACAATTTATTGTACGGCAAAGCTGTTTAGAGTTTTATGAAACTTACCATTGCCTATATATATTTGATTCATGAACATGCTCAGATATTAAAGAACTCGACTGTACCATTGTAAATAGTTATTGAAATAAGCTTATTATATTATATTAGATCACACTATATAGCAGAGAGTTTCAAGGAATTTTTACATCCCTACTGGGTTGGGTTTGGGTTTATCGTCTACGTGAGCATGTTTAGAGGACAAAGATTAGCGGACACTATTGAAGTTTACTCTGACGACACACAAGCCTTTATCATATTCATTCATAGTTTGGAACAAATTAATAATTAATAGTCTTAAATGTATTTTGTGTGGGGAATTATGATTGATAGCCGCGCCACAGTCTTTTACTTTTGCAGCTATCTTCGTGTCTTTTATCAAGTTAGGTATACCTAAATTGTTCCTAATTTTTTTTATTTTTTTTTTATTTTATTTAGCCAAGGATATGAGCTAATTTTTGTAGTGGAGAAAACATTAGCCTGCAGATACTGTAAATAGAAAGTGATTTTGACAGTTTTCTATCTTTGTAAGAGAGAAGAAAACTTTACTCACTAAGTAAGTGAGTAGGTTTGATTGCATAGATTGAGAAAATACTCGTGCATATACCTAAAGCTTTGTTAAAATCCCCCGATTACCCATAATAAGCAACAATTCTTGGTCAACTATTAAACGATCGGATAACAACACTGGTATTTAAAACAGTATCTTTGAAATGCTGTTTTTGTACTCCGGTGAAGTTACATTAACCGACACCGGTGGACGTCAGGTGCCGGGGACGGGCCGGTCACGATTCTTTGACCGATGTCTAGCTGAAATACTACCATCATTTCTCTGGCCCCTCCATTCCAAAATCAACCTTACCATCCAACACTCAAAATTCAATTTTGATTGAGCCGTGGTAATGTAATCGTATCTTCAACTCAGGCGATTTTGAACTAAATTTCGAGTATAATAAGGTTAGTTTCTGGTTGTAAGGAATGGAGCACGATTGAAAAGACTGCGCGTTAGTTAATGCTCTACCTATGATCGTAATAAGTAGACGGTGTGTTGAAAAATTATCGGTACCATCGGAGGCGCAATGGACGCGTGACTTTTTTGCCTGTTTATTATTGAGTTTGAAGGTTCCGATGTAGATGTTACTGGATGGGTTTTGCGGATCATTTATTATGTTTTAATATAGAACTGATCGCGAAACAAATACTTACTACTGTATTAATTATAAAGAGACAGTTGCAAGGTAGACCCAATAAGTGGGTTATGGAGGTCAGAGCCCTGATTCACAACCATACGACAGGCTATCGTATCGAAAACCTGACATTTCGATAAACTGATTTGACTTTCCCTCAACAGCAAATAGCTGTTGGAAGAATAGCGGGCGTCGATTTGATTTAAACTGACAAAATTTTCGGGTTGTGGACTTGTGAATAGCATTGAGAAGACTCCTGCGATAACAATGATCAATGTTCGATACGATACGGAAGCATATCGAGTGTTTGTGAATAAGGGGGCAGATAGACAGTCGCTCAATTTTGAAAGACTGGAATTCAGCTGCATCTGGTTTGATTGGAAACTGACCCCTACATGGTTGGGAAAAGGCTAGGCAGATGATGATAAAGAAACATTTGCAAATGATAAAGATCCCGGCTGTCATTCATGGATGTTTGACAGTCGTTACGGGTCGTCAGAAGACCGAAAGTCTGACAACCAGTCTTAACCAAGGGGTATCGTATTACTTACCCAATAACTGGGTTGTGGAGGTCAGATAGGCAGTCGCTCCATGTACCTAAAATACTGGTATTCATTTGCAAACGGTTAGACTGGAAGCCGACCCCCAACATAGTTGGGAAAAGGCTAGGCAGATGATGAGGTGCCTTACATACCTACTGGTTAAACCTGCACTGTTTTTGGGTCATATTTGAAACTAAAATATGCACAAACAAAAGTGCCTGCGAAAGAGCTGTCTAAGAAAAAAGCAAGTTTGTTCCCACAGTTCAGTTCTCCACTCATTTTTGCCCCATCCAGTGTCATAAATCTGCGAACAAACAAGTTCCAACAACCCGCTGCGCTATAATAAATGTAAAATAAGCCTAGCCCCCATCAAAATGTCATCAATGTTGGGCAAATAGGTGACGGCTTACATAAAACTAATATTGTTGTTTACACCGACTCCATTAATGTCTACACGGCTTTAGCAGATGACCATGTTTGATAAGGAAGTGTATTTGCTGCTTGTGGTGCGCTTGAGTTGGTGGTTGACCTTTGGCCACCTGCGATTCTTTGGCGTTGATGCTCTTGATGGGTTTGAGACTTTTGAAGAAGAACGCCTTTAATTGCTAGACGGTCTACTTACAGCAGATGAAATTGCTGAAAGTGCTTGGGCACACTTTAGAGTTGATTGTCGTGACTACCAGGCAGCATACATACATGTCTACGCAAGTTAGGCAGGATTTTAAACTGCTTTGATTAAAAAAAAAAAGAAAAGAAGTCATTTATTGAATTTAGGCTGAGAATCAGCACTTTTCGTACGTCAAAGAGATATTTAATTAATGTCCTGTAGAAACAACAAACTTTAGTTATTTGACCTCACACAGAACAATGATCTAGCATTAGTTTGTGCGAGGTCAAATAAAATAATCAAAATCCAAAGAAAGCCCATGTTCCTCCAACATGGGCTTTCTCATTCACCACTTAAATAAGTTGATTTAAACATTCATCACTTAAATAAGTCGATTTAAACATTTTTATCTAAGTTTAACTAGCAGGTTTGTGGTGAAATTATACATAGATTCTACTCCGTATCTTTCGTACATCTTTATTAAGTGTACTAAACACACGTCATTATAATCTTTTACGACACCCTACAAGAAAACGGTGGTGACTATAAGATCTATGAACTATTTAACCCAGATACTGCGACGGAGACGAAGAGCCAAAAACGCATACCTACTTACCTACGACATGCATACGACCCCTATATTAAAACGCGACGGGCCTTTTAAAAGAGCCAAAAACACATACGTACGACATGCATACGACCTCTATATTACTACGGGCCTTTTAAAAGAGCCAAAAACACAAACGTACTTACCTACGACATGCATACGAACCCTATATTAAGACGCGACGGGCCTTTTAAAAGAGCCAAAAACACATACGTACGACATGCATACGACCTCTATATTACTACGGGCCTTTTAAAAGAGCCAAAAACACAAACGTACTTACCTACGACATGCATACGAACCCTATATTAAGACGCGACGGGCCTTTTAAAAGAGCCAAAAACACATACGTACGACCTCTATATTACTACGGGCCTTTTAAAAGAGCCAAAAACACATACGTACGACATGCATACGACCCCTATATTACGACGGGCCTTTTAAAAGAGCCAAAAACACAAACGTACGACATGCATACTAGACTGATTATTACGACGGGCCTTTTAAAATAGCCAAAAACACATACGTACGACATGCATACGACCCCTATATTACACTACGGGCCTTTTAAAAGGCCACCTCTTCCTGGCTTTCCTGGAAAAAATAGTTTCAGTAACATCTAGGTTAAACAAAATTACGGAGTCGGACCCGTGCTTCACCTAGTTTCTCCACCTGGGTGAAGCACGGAGACTTCGGTCCCGTGGTCGGGTCCCGTGCTCCAACTGATGACGTTACACATAACGTGTAGATAAGGACCAAAATAATAACATAACTATATGTGTTACATACACAAACCCGATGATTAGTCTGGGACACGACAGATTAAAAATCACCGTTAGGCACAACCTACGTGATAATAATATTATGACGAAGATGAACGAGAGGTCAAAGTGTCGCTTCTCGGCTATGTAATTATAATCAACTTTGGATTTTGTTAGAAAAATTGACTGCCAAATGTCGTGTGTTTGTTTGTGGTTAATGTTTTGAGGTGTGGACGATAATATTTAAATGGTAGAGGTATCTTGTGGTTAGACTTGTAAAGAGCAAGAATTAAGATAACAGAAACTGTCCTTGTAAGTTTTTAATTTGATTGTGTGAGTTTGAACCTACAAACATTCTAAAGATGCATTGCAGTAACTCTCGTGTCATTATCAAGATAAAATCCCAACGCTACTATGGTGGTATGGTTCAGTCCCACCCTACCACTAAGGGTATGGCCAGGGGTATGGTGGGTCCGGAGTGCTTGGTGGATAGTATGCTTTTTTTTTGTGGATGGGAAGTCATCAAATGACACCTCCCGCTCTGGGTGGAGCGGAAGGGAATGTCAGACTCTTACCGCCTAAAACCCACCCATTTTCCTTCCTTAGCCCTTTATGTTCCGGGACAGCGGTAACCCTTTCGGACAATCCCGCTGACCCGGCAGGATGGATAGTATGCTTACGCCGGGAGCAGTAAACACTGCATTACCGTACTTCGGGTGACAGATCTCGGTGATAAGCGTAAGTCCAGGAATGTGTGGACGCTAGTGATGGCGCTAAACACGTAGCCTAATTCTGGGCCGAGTTCATTTACGAGTACATTGCCATAGACACGCTAAGAAGTATCAAGATACCTACTAAGATCCAGAATTTTACCTAGTAATAGAAATAATTGAAGAAGTTTCTCATAAAATAAATATCTCAAGTTTGTTTACCAAAGTACACTCAGTTACAAATGTTTTTTAATGCCACACATTTAAATACATTTGTGACCAACTGCAGTTTCTTACTGAAAAAAAAAAAAACACCTCTCCTTAATACCTCCATCCAGAGATTTACATTGTAACTAATCAAGTAATCATGCCTCAGACATTTTTATTAGGAGCTCAGCTTAACAATATTTTGACAATATAAAGCTTTGAATAAAATTAACAGATTAACCATTACAAGAGCGTGACACTCCAACAATGTACTAAACGAACGTTCAACAAACAGTTCACTTTTACTCGCGTCAACTTGACAAGCTAATTAAAAATACAAACTGCCGGCTGGACTTTAGAGTATGAATAAGACAAGGCGTAGACCAAGCCTCGAATGTTATAGTCACTTTTTACATCATCATTAAAAAAAAAAATTATTGATGTTCAAAATGTATGTCGCCGAGTTTAAATTATAATATTCTTAGATACTCCTTCTTCCAACCTACACGGTTCGAGTGACAGCTTATAAGAAAAAGGCATGGTGGACTGTCAATGGGCGCTGGGTCGGCTTGCTGTTTGGCTTCGGATGCAACGGGCGTATTCTACGGACGTTATTTTGTTGATTGGGGTCGTGTTATATAATTCTTATGCACTTGTTATTTACCTATGTGCTTGTTGCTACTTAAAAATGATTTGTAAGAAATATAACTTTGTAGGTTACTTAGTAATTTGTGTTTCAATATATTCCACTTCTGGTTTCTAAGATCAGAAGTGGGATCGCCACGCGTTCTAGGCCGTTTGCTATCTATTTAAATACTCAGTAACGGTGTTAAAGTAAAAGTGTTGGGATTATTGTGTGCAAACTTTTCAACCGTAAGTATCGAAGTTGTGTTTCTTACAAAATGTCAGGGCGTTCGTCGCGGTCTCTAAAAGACGTAGACTAGACACTCTTGTGAGCAAAAATCTAGTAGCGGTTCTCGCAAAAATCGTCGCGATAATTCGGAAGATCGTGATACGCCGCCGATTGTCGCACATGGCCGTCAAAACAGTCCAATAGACCGTAGAAATAGGTCATCTCTAGACATCGCGTCGTAGTGTCTTGCATAGCCCGCGTAGTCGCTCTTATTGTCGCAGATATCGCGAAGACTCGTGCGACCGCCGCGACAACTCGTGCGACCACCGCGACAACTCGCGCGATTTAGCCCTTGATCGAATTCTTACGAGGTAAGAAGTAATTGGGCGTAGATTGCCAACAGCATCTAGCAGTGATACTCCGTTGCATCCAACTAGCGAAAGCCGGTTATTGTTCTCCCTTCCGATCGTCTATAAAGGATTATATTTTAAACATGAAAACCTTTCATGACACTACTAGGGTTCTAACCTATATCGATGACGTAATGATCATGTCCAACTCGGTAGATGAAGGTCCTAAAACGTTAAGAGAAGTTTTACAGATACTTAAAGCTGCGGGATTTTCCATAAACTTAAAAAGTGTACTGTTCTAGATGTAGAGATTGAGTACCTAGGTCGACTGATTAGACATGGTCAGGTACGGCCGAGTCTAGGTAAAGTAGATGCAATTGTACGTTCTTTAAATCTACAAATGTGGAAGAGGTTCGCCAGTCTTGAACCATTTTTGTGGGGCTGTGAGCAGGATCGCGATTACATTACTACATAAATTGCTTAACTAATGAACCGCTTTTAGCTATATTTGACCCTCAGTTGCTCACAGAGCTTCAAACAAACGCTAGTGCTATTGGATTTGGTGCTATTTTACTCCAAGATCATAGCGGTGGGAGAAAGAGGTTTGTTGGGTATTTTAGCAAGTCCACTCAGGGCGCGGAATCGCGGTACCACAGTTACGAATTGGAAACATTGGCTGTTGTACGTGCGCTCCAGTATTTTTTCCACTATCTAATTGGTAAACTTTAAGATAGTGACGGATTGCAATTCTTTAAATTTAACGGAGCGAAAGAAAGACTTGTTGCCTCGGGTCGCGCACTGGTTGGTTTATTTGCAGGATTTTACGTTCACTCTTGAATATAGGAAGGGTTCATTAACGCAACACGTGGATTTTTTAAGCCGTAATAATGTCACTCATATCCGAAATCCGAACAACTGGGCAAAGATTGCTCAAACCGCTGACGCAGAGACTCAGGAGTTGATCTAAATTGAGGGAAGAGCAATTAGATCCAACGAGAGCCTACGGAAATTCGTGAGGAAGTATTATACGTCATTGCCTTATATGTCTGGAACATAAAATGAATCCTAGGACTCCCTCTCAGCCAATCCAGTCCTGGTCTAAGCCAGAAATCCCTTTTTCTGTTGTACATACTGATGTTCTTGGACCACTTCCAGAATCATATAGTTTTCAATACGTTTTTATTGTAATTGATGCCTTTTCCAAGTATTGTTTACTTTACTCTTTATACATATAGCCGAGATGCTGATGAGTTAAAGCATGTATTCTCTTACGCAGTATCGCTATTTGGTACCCCATCTATGATAGTATGTGACCGTGGTTGGATGTACGACAGTAGTGCTTTTCAAAATTGGGTCACTGAATTGGGATCTTTGATACACTTTATTACGCCGGGTATGCATCGCGAGAACGGTCAAGTGGAAAGATATTACCGAACCGTTCTTAACATGCTGCGGATCGAGGTCGGCAACAAATGTTCGCAATGGTCAGATGTGCTCTGGAAGGTTTAGCTCACCCTCAACATCTGCAGACAAGCCACTACCCAGACTTCACCACTACAACTACTGGTGGGCATAGACGCGGCTACCGCCGTCGTCAGATCCTTGGTGTGAGATGTTGCATTCGAAAACTCGCATCCCGATAGAGAAGCCTTATTAACTAAGAAGACAACGAGCTTCTGAGCTTTTCACAGCCAATCAGCATTATCAGGATGCTTATCATCGGAAATTTAGAGGTCCGTTTATGGTAGTTGATGTTTTGGATGGTGATACCCATAGGTACGTTAAAAGCTTTAAAATTCTAACCGTACTTGTAAATACGCTCACGATAAGTTATAAATGATGCCAGTAGGTCATGTAGTAACAGTCGAAGTAGATAGTGATCACAGTGGTGATGAGCAAGCTTACATTATGAGAAGCACGCGAGTGGGGGTTCTCTATCAGCCGTAGTAAAAAGTGTGTAGTCACAGGGTGATGCACATGGATCCATGCGCTGGATGTGTGAAAGCAATGCGATTGCTGGTCGGCTGGAGAGCCGTGGCGTGAGAGTGGTTTACTCGTGTGTGGTTTTCTCGGTATCTATGGCTCTCAGTGAAAAAGATGGTTGTTGATGTGGATAACGATGGTACATGGCTCTGGTAGATGATTTTCGCTATCAGTAGATAACCAAAGTTTGTTTACATGGCTCTGGTTGATGATTTTCGCTTTGATTAGATAATCAAAGTTTGTTTAGTTAATTTAGAGGTATTGTTTTGTAAAAAACAATACGAAGAGGATTAAAGCTTTCTGATTCCAGAAGTTAGAAGCCGTAAATGGTCAGAATTGGTCGAGTGGACGCCGGATACGTGCTCAGTGCCTTCTTCGAGAGTGGCGAGTGGACGGCGGATACGTGCTCAGTGCCTTCTTCGAGAGTGGCGAGTGGACGCCGGATACGTGCTCAGTGCCTTCTTCGAGAGTGGCGAGTGGACGCCGGATACGTGCTCAGTGCCTTCTTTGAGAGTGGCGAGTTATTTGTTAGGAGACATGCAGAACTTTTGGGCCTCTGTCTCAATGACGCGATGTGTTACTAATTGTTCCGCGGTCATCGAGGAGACATGCAGAACTTTTGGGCCTCTGTCTCAATGACGCGATGTGTTACTAATTGTTCCGCGGTCATCGAGGAGACATGCAGAACTTTTGGGCCTCTGTCTCAATGACGCGATGTATTACTAATTGTTTCGCGGTCATCGAGGAGACATGCAGAACTTTTGGGCCTCTGTCTCAATGACGCGATGTGTTACTAGTTGTTGCGCGGTCATAGACGAGACATGCAGAACTTTTGGGCCTCTGTCTCAATGACGCGATGTGTTACTAATTCATAGTAAGCATAACCTTTGGGCCTCTACTATGTATTCGTGAAAATGACAAGCGAATGTTTGGGCCTCTGTCGATAGCAATGTATGGCGAGTGATGGAAATCCGGATTCTATCATTAGCGATGCATTGAATCTCTTGGGTTTGAAGCTGTTTCAAACTTTAAAAAAGACTATTGGTGGTCCTTGTTGCTGGCGCTTGAGTGCACGCTTGCGCCTGAAACACTGGTCAAATTCGTGAATTCTAACTTTTGAAACTACTTCAGGTTGAATACGCTTCAAACCATAGTGGTCTTGTTATTTAATTACTCATGTACTCTTATGTATTTAACAGATAATGATGATGATCATCATAATGATGATGGCCAGGTCGTGAGAGATGGATCTGATGGGAATGGTGTTGCGGTCGAGGACGTCACGCTATCAGGAACGGCCGTCTTAGATACTCCTTCTTCCAACCTACACGGTTCGAGTGACAGCTTATAAGAAAAAGGCATGGTGGACTGTCAATGGGCGCTGGGTCGGCTTGCTGTTTGGCTTCGGATGCAACGGGCGTATTCTACGGACGTTATTTTGTTGATTGGGGTCGTGTTATATAATTCTTATGCACTTGTTATTTACCTATGTGCTTGTTGCTACTTAAAAATGATTTGTAAGAAATATAACTTTGTAGGTTACTTAGTAATTTGTGTTTCAATATATTCCACTTCTGGTTTCTAAGAATATAATAAAAACCACAGAACCCTTTGATGGCTTATATATATATACTTTTCATACATTATTTCATTATGCTATGAAAGAAGCGTAGCTATGACGTTGTACACAAATGCACCCCTGCACAAATGCTCGTCTATATTTCCTCGCTTCTTACTATGCTCGTAGTGGCGCTAGTTTTGACAGATTATTTAGATACTGCTAAAAATGTACAACTTAAACTTTAGTCTTTCTAAGTAGCTAGGTATCAGACAAAAATATCAAGAGAACTTCTCTTGATATTTTCTCTAGCCGTTACCTGGTATTTTTTAGCAGACTTTGCCTGATTCATACCCAAAGAAGTAGTAGGTAGTTTTTGATTTAAAAGATCCAATCCAAGTGCGTGCGTAGTTCAAATTAATAAAGCTATTCGAGAACACACCTTGTACATACATTCTGTGTATCATTTATTGAATAAATTATTACACTTTGACAGATGTCAGAGAAAGTAGGGATGGGCCGAAATTAGTTTCAAATTTGCAATTCGGCATTCGGTTCAAATACCGAACTACAAAATAAAATATTTAAAAAACTCAACTGTTTTCACTGTAATCATAAAACTAAACCAGTGAAATAAACTATAAGCATTTATTTATTGTCTCATCATCATCATAATCAGTCTATAATGTTCCCACTGCTGGGACACAGGCCTCCTCTCAGTAGGAGGGAGGGAGGGAGGGAGGGATTGTCTGTTAGTTGTAATTTAACAATTACATATAAAATAATTACCCAAAAATCACTATTTTTAATTTTTATAAAAATGTGTTAAATTAAATCATATTTCCCTGGTTTCGTAGTAGTAATTTGATAGACATTTGTTCGAATAACTGTTAGACCTTACAACTTTGAAAACTAGGGCTATTAAGTATATTAATTTAATAAGCCAATCTATTGTTACTCAGAGGGTTTTAAAATGTTAACATCATAATCTAGGTATGGTTTACACATAGAAACATTGTAACATTCTTATTTTAAATCTGCGTCATAAAATATAAAAAAGTAACTCACTATATCAACTCTAAAATTAGAGCAGTTTATGGTATATGTATCTGGACCAAAATTAACAAAAGAATACTAGAAAATAACATAAATTATTCTCATATTCTCACATTGTTTCGTCCTTTAAACATACGACATAAAGACATATCGTGAAGACGATAATAAAAAATGAAGGACAGTCCGCAACCTGTTATGATTAATTCGATAAACATGCAAATTAATCAATAAAAACGTTTATAAACACGCAATAAAATATGTATGTTGTACGCGATTGTACAGCATGCAATTAATAAATTAAATATTGACAGTTAAATTGACAATGCCGTGTGAACTAGCTTTATCATTTTTTTTTGTTCAATAAACCTGTTTTTTCAGAAGAAAAAAGCGATCACGTTAGTATAACTAGATTAACAGTTAATCAGTACCCTGACTGCGTAACACTCTATCAGTCCCAATCTGAATAATTTTGAAGGATATTGCTAATCCATTGCATCATATTTAAAAAAAAATCTGTTCAACAACGTAAATAACGCAATGAATGTTGTTGAACTGTCAAAACTGCTACTGTTAGTATGTTACGACGGCGTTAAAATTTCAAACGATTGAAAGGAAAACGGATTATTAATAAAACGGATCCGAAAATAAATCATCTTCGTTTTGATCATAAAATAGAAATCGATGGATCAAAAGTGACACATCCGATCGCCGCTCTCTAATCATCTGATCTTCGTTCGGTATTATCGGTCATAAAAGCACATAGTGATAGTGATATATCTATATAGATACTTATCACATTACACTAATATTATAAAGGCGAAAGTTTGTGAGTGTGTTTGTGTTTGTTACTTCTTCACGCTCAAACGGGTAGACCAACTTTGATAAAATTTTGTATCGAGGTAGCTGACACCCTGAATTAACATATAAGCTACTTTTTATCCCGAAATTCCTACGGGATCAACCCTTATGCGGGTGAAAACGCAGCTACTATTATTATAAAGGCGAAAGTTTGTGAGTGTGTTTGTGTGTTTTGTATAAGCTACTTTTTATCCCAGAATTCCCACGGGTTCGACACTTATTCATATTCTATAAAAAATAAAACACCAGCTCTCTTTGACTATCGCCACGCCTTCTGGCTGAATCAGAAAAAAAAACTTATAAAATAAAGATGTCCTGAATCGATAAAGTAATAAAATTTCAGTATTAAAAAGTAATAACTACTGACAGGCTCTCATGCAAAATGGCGGACAAAATGTCACGGTTCTAACAAGTTTATGTATAAAGTAAGTGTCCTGTATTAAATAGGAATTCTAACTAGAAGTAATAAAGTATGCTGAATAAATATTGGGCGAGCAACGCGGCAACGTCGCCGGCGGCGCAATCAATTTTATGACAGTAATTACGTTTTGCATCATCGACTAATATTGTGTTTAGTATAAGTAATCAAATAATGTTACAATGTTTCGTACAGGTTTTTTCATTATCAAGGCGAAGGATGCCATCTTTTACGACAAACTATCGCGTTCTCTCTATCGCGTTCTCTCTATCACGCCTTTAGTTGCGAAGTTAATAAAATAAAATTTTGTTAAAGTTTTAGTTACCTACTTAAAATAATATTAAGTACCAAAAAATATTCTTCAGCTCATTTCCCATTTACTTCATCATCATCTTTGGGTATCTGCCTAGCCTTTTCCCAACTATGTTGGGATCGACTTACAGTCTAACCGGATGCAGCTGAATACCATTTTCCATTTACTTATTAAGAGAAAATTGTTTCTCAATAAAAATATATATGCCTAAAACACTTTTGTGCATGACAGTACACGCGCATACGCAAGACAGCGTGCAAATCGATGTCACGACATCCCGGCTGCTCTCGCTGATGGCTCATTAGACGGACGCCATTCATCATCAGAACTGGTCCTGAAGGGTGAAAGGTCACCAAGAGACGTGTTTCTCGCATGTTGCTATGTTTTTTTTTAGTCTGTGGCTTTAATTGGAAGAACTGAGTGACAGGTTTTATAGAGACTTGTTTCGGTTGCAGATTTTTATTAGCTTTCTTCAGTTTGTTTCTAAAGTTTTTTTAAAGTTTCTCATCTCGTGATTAGTACCTATATGGTGTACATAATAAAGAGTATTCTATTCTATTCTATTCTATTAGTCGTCAATCCAACGCCGACGACCGAAGATGACAATATCAAAAGGACACGGTCAGGCCGTAGAGTGCGTTTTGCTGACTACTATCGCCCTTGACGGTCTCAAGAGGGGGGTGGTGTAGCGTTGGTGCTCTGTAGTCACATGTCATGTCAGTTGGTTTCTTTTATGTCAATGGAAAATATATTTCACCGACCGTTATAAATGTCATATAAGGTGTCTGTCTATGGGTCAATTAATCTTTTTAATCTTTTTTTTTCTCACCTTTTTTATGTTTTTTTTTAAATCGTGCCTTTTGTTGCACTAAATAAACGTTTTATCTATCTATCTACATAATTATCATATAATTATATCGCATAAATATTCCTTGCATCCGTTCTTCACCTTCCGTTCTTAATTTTATAAGTGTTTTTGTATATGTGGACTTTGTCATTAAACCAACGTACCCACTTCATTACTATTACTAGTTTTGCAATAGCTAAATGAATACCGGTTCGTTACTTTAACTGTCTGAATTTCTTTGATTGGTAGGCCCTCTCCTTTTTGTGCCATGCTTCCCTGGTACGTGCCAGGTAGACAAATATTATAATAGGTTCATACCTTGTCTATTAGGCAAGTTTATTAAGTTCTGTAACAATAAAAAAGTAATTGTGTCTCATTAGTTCAGCTCAAAAGGCAATATCAATTTACAATGCAAGGAAATCACGATGCATTTTCGCAGGTTGTTTCTTTCATCCTTTTCAAATAAATCAATGAAACTTTCTCCAACGGCGCCCCTTTAGCGTTGAAAATCTATAATATAAAACCTATCACGTACAGTCAAGATCAACAATCGATATAACAGTGTACTTGGACCTGTGTCTACGACAATTTCACATGCAATTTTCTTGTTCAAACTGACCATTACTAGCCTCAGATTATATTACTACACAGAATATAAGGTAGAGACTTTATTGATAGGTTTAAAGCTAAGCTGAGCGAGCTTTTCTAATAAATTAAAATTAATTTATTCAAATTAGAGAAAGCACTTTTTGAACGTCACAATAATTAATATAATACAAAATATAGGTCCTTTTACAAAGTAATACATTTATAAACTTAAAAATACTTACCTAGTAGTAGCAAGTTCTTAACAGATTGGCTTAAATACTTATATATAATTTAATTTAATTACATGTTTTTAAATCCCTATGAAAGGTGCACATAATAACTTGTGGCGACCTGCCTGAGCTAGGTTAATAAAAACCTGTGTTTCAGGCCATTCCCATACTAAGCGATCAGCTGATTATTATTTGTCCATGGTTACTTATTTTTTTTTAAATAATACTATACTATTTATAGTAGGTACTAAATAAAAAAAAAAACAATTTAATAACTACATCATTATTGAAGTACCTACTTCTAGAAGTATTTCTGTGTCTGTGTAATCAAGTGTACCCAAATATTCGCGTATCTTCAGACTACAATGTTTGTAATTGGCACTATAAATATTAAGTATTCTATTGAGCTTATTATATAAATCGGGTCCTAAATAGAAATACAATCGGTTTCCAAAGGCATGTCTAGTTTGAGACTTTATGCAGACCAAATCCTTCAATTACATAAGACATTCCACCAAAACGCTCGCCCTTCATCAATTCCTAATGCTTTAGCTGGGAAGGAGAACTGGCGTTATGAACTCCGCACCAGCACTTTTGTCTGTTAAGTTAGATGAACTTGAATAGATTTTAAGGAAATAAATTATTTTTAAATTTCACTAAACTGGATGGTGGATTCGAATGTAAGAAATAGAGTATACTTTCGTACTAATAAAGTTGATGAAGAAGGCTGCAACTGAAAAATACTGTTTGTAGTACCTATTGTAACTTCGCACCCTATGTTCTTTGAGGGATCATGTAGAGGAAGCCCCACATTTTTCCAGTTATGTTAAAACTCTCATGTAACAGAGTGAATCATCGTGTGTGTGGAGTACGTTCGCCAGAAGACGAGGTACACGATGATGGTGCAATTACTGGAGTCGTACTGCAACCACAGAATAAATAGTACAAGTACGCAACGTCAACTTCAAGGCGTTTGTGGTGCGCGTACCGAATTGTTATCTGCCCGTCGCGGTCGTTATGAAAGAAGACTTCTGGCCGCAGGTCGTGGTGTTCCGTCGCTTCCGCGGACAAGTACCACAGAACAGCACAAGAAAATTGCTAAGGAAGAGAAATACCTACTATTTTATAATAAAAATATGTATGTTTAGGTTAAGGTATTTATCTATGGGCCTGCGTCGACTGAATTAAATGAATAAATAAATATCAGCCATCAGCCACAGTGTAACACATATACAATACATAGTAACACCTCAGTCCGATATCCACTTATCAACGATTAATTGAAAGTCTCATTCCCACTAACAATAGTAACCTCGCTCATTTCTCGCTTCACCTTTCTTTTCTTTAACACTCTTACAACCTCGCTCATCTCGTACTCATTCCTCGCTTAGCTTTCCAGCGTCACCTCACCTTTACAACTAAATATGAAGGAGGATAAGTCACGTAGTTATCGCCAGCGATGTGTCGGTAATTTTCGATTGGACAATCTCTATAATGACTGTTTGGGACGTGAGATGCAAGCTTGTTTAGTTTTATATTTTGTTTGATCAAACGACATGGGCGTCTAATAATGATGGTGATTGAAAGTCATGTATGTCTGCACTGTGGGTCTCAGCGAATAGGAAGGTATTTTTTATTTTTAAGAGTTCTTATAAGAAGGACTCTTTTGCAATCTGCGTCTGCAATATACCGGTGAGTTATTTGAAGAAAGGGCATCATGGATTGTTCTATTTACAACTAGCTGCGCCCCGTGGTTTCACTCGCGTAAATGTCGATCCCGTGGGAATAGCGGGATGAATAGTAGCCTATATGTTAATCCAAGGTGTCAGCTACCTCCATACAAAATTTTATCAAAATTGGTGTAGCCATTTGAGCGTGAAGAAGTAACAAACATATAAACACATACACACTCACTTTCGCCTTTATTACGAGTATATTAGTGTGATATAGTGTGATTTGAGCCCTTTTTAGGTCTTAAGAATACGAAAACTACCCGGAATATATATACGAACACCATAAACTCTTATGTGTCCCTGTCTCCATGAGAATAGCCTTAACAAATGGTGATGCTTTTTTCTTACTTGTTACCCATAAGGTCTATAAAGGTTTAAAAATATAAATGAATATTTATTTTAAAACTAACTTTGGACTAGCATTCTCTGACGTATTTAAAGGACGAATGTGAAAAGCAGTTTCAAAAAAGCCACACGAAACATCTGAACTCAGTTCCACGTCACATCATCTGAAAGCATCCCAGGTAACGGCTGGGTACACGTCATACTCTAAGCGTCGGCGTCAAAATCCGTCAGTGTCTTCCCTGACGTCTGACGCATGACGCGACCCGCCCGTCAAACGCTACTCAAGAACAGTGAAATTTATTCTCAGCACGATATATTTAAATATCTTACCGTGTGTCACTCGATACTACGCGCCTGACATCTTCATGACTATTATATTTAGGCGAAAACATCTGAATACATCCGCCTATATGCTTCTCAAATATCAACCTTAAATTAATGACTATACGGTTCTGGATACATATTTGAATATCACATATAGCATAAAGGAATTCGTCAAGCGACTGTCCGTCATGGCTTTTGTAAAAGACCACCGCACTGCCAACTTACTCATTCACATCCGTAGAACTTTAATTTGTAAGGGGTAGAGACTATTTTCCTTTGGTAATGAAACGTATAACCCTTGTGATGCGAAGGTGGTCTGATAAGGCGCTTCTTCAAAGTGACGGGCGTCAAAATGTTTCAAAAGCGGTCATGTGCGATGACTCCTTGTTAGCAAGTGTGTTACATACTGATAATGACAAGATAATGCTTGAGATAACGATATTCTATTCCTTAGTCAAAGGTTATGATTTTAATATTGGCCAATAGTATATTAAAATAAGAAAATTAAGAGTTGGTACAAGTTCATAGGTCAACCAAGTTGAAATCTAATGAATACTGATACGATCAAAGGATAATCCATTAGATACTTTGTAAAAGGCATTGTAAAAAAGACAGAGAAAGATATTATTAAAATAATTTTGCTCGAATACAGTGTGACGAAGGATGTAAAAACCAAAATAAGACAACATGTTAAGAGATGACGAGAGACGGACGGAGTCGGACGGGAGACGGAGAGACGAGAGATGTAGGATGTAAAACATAACATCACGCCTGTAATCCTCAAAGGGTTAGGCAGAGGTGTACCTAACAGTACACCCACATTCGCAGTAAAGTTTTTACAAAAAAGGATAATAGGAATACTGATTGTAGGTTGAAGGAAGAGATAATGGAAAAAAATTCTGTGAACCTAAAATAGATATAACGAAAGCAGTCTCATGACAAATCCGACACTATTGATAAGAAAAAAAATGATGTAAAAGCTACAACTTAAATTATAACACCATAACCAAACAGCCCCACACATTCTAATGTCAACAAATAAGCACGTAGACCCCACAGTAATCACACAACGATGGTCACGCGCATAAAAAAAAGATCACGTACTTAACCAGAATAGTTTCTCAACATTTGACATTCCGTCGAAACAAATTGTAGGTTCGATAGCTGTGTAACGTTTTTCTCACACGATTGGAGAGCAAATAACTGGGTGCTGATGATATGGCAATATCGTTTCACGAGCTAGACTCTGGGTGTGGACTGATAGGCGAAATACTGGTGGTAAGGTTGGATGAGTTTTGGGCAAATGTTGGGTGGCTGGCGACCAGTCTGGTTCTGGCCATATTAATTTAGCTAAAGTAGGTGTTGAAGTTGATTGTCTAGATACTGTTATTAATATAGACAGTATAATTTAAGGCGTTGAAGGTGATGGGAATGTTGTAGATATAATTAATAATGTAAAATAAATAAATAGAGATCCAAGAGAAATACAGGCCGTGCTAGCTGACATATGGCAAATAATTTAATTTAATGTTCTGTTTTTCTTTGTTTTGTTAATAACTTATTGTTTAGAATTGAGTTTTGCTAACTTAACAGACAGTTGTGCTGCTGGGAAGTTGGATGCGTTACTTTTTCTTGCCCGCTAGAGCACTATGGAGTGTTGAAGAGCTTGCGTTTAAGAGACTTTCTTATGTAATTTGTCGTTCAAAAAGCCTAATATAAATAAATTACTTTTGATTTGAACCAAATTTCGTAAGAGTAAACATGGATCCCATGCTGGAATATCTATGGTAAAGCAAAATAACCTTTTTTTTTTGGTTGGGAAATCATCAAATGACCCCTCCCGCTCTGGGTGGAGCGGAAGGAAGTGTCAGACTCTTACTGACTATAACCCACCCGTGTTCCTTCCTTAGCCCTTTATGTTCCGGGGTAGCGGTAATCCTTTCGGACAATTCCGCACCCCCGGCAGGCTTCGGCACTAACAGGCCCCTTCCTTTATGCTGACATCTCTTTGAGGCGCGCGTGATCTGAAAAAATCTGGTTTGACGTACGTACGTGAGTACTATATGCTTGCCAACCTTAGCGCCAGTGTATCACGCATCTAAGTATAGCTTCGGTCATACTATCATCGGTACAGCCAATTTTCGCCTCTCATATTGGTAGCGTGTAAGTACTCGATTGTATCATGATTTCGAAATTGAATTGAATACTATCGTACTACCCGTCGAGATTGCAGCGCACGATTTTTTCTTCCCTTTCCCTCATTATGCGTAGGATAAGGATGGCGCTATATGGATGATTATTTCCTTTTTGGTTTTGTGTTGGATAGGCTCGCGGTTGTCAGTGTCAATTTTAGCTAGTCGTGAACGAACTTTGTGTCAATTTTAGCCAGCGAGCGGCGAAGTGTTATCTGCTTCTTTATAAGGCTCATCTTTTGCGGCATTCCTGTCATGATTGCGCACCTATATGTAATTTTAGCGATTGTTCTTAGATTGTTTTTGGTTTTGTGATCACACTGGGAAAATTTTAGATTGAAATTGTTAAAAATATCTGAGATAGACTGTAGCTATATTTTTTAAGATACGTCTATTTTTGTCAGTAAGGCAAAATCTACATGATTTATATTTTAGTTGACAAGAGTATAAAGAACGCGGAAATAACCAGCACGTGGAGCCCTGACACAGCTAGAAGGCGTCGCGGCAGTAGAAGATGGCGGGACGAGCTTGAGAAAACAAACGACCATTGGTCCACTTTAGCCCTGGATCGAAAGAGCTGGAAGTCATAGGGAGTGGCATTTGCCCAGCAGTGGGATGATCCAAGCTAACAGTAACTAGTATATGAGTATAAATCTTCATGAACTTTCTAAATCACTGAATGTACTCACTACATTGATATAATTTCATGCAGTAGCAAATATAATTCAAACCAATCAATAAAGTCAATGTATGATTACCAATCACGTAACGTATAAGCATCGTATCTTCATCAGCCAGACATATCGACATCCGAAGGCATAATTTCAATCAAATGATGTCATTTTTGAGTTCACTCATGGTAAATTCAATTCGCATCTCCTATTTCATATCTTTTTCAAATATTAGCCAGTATGTACGCATATCCATTTATGTAGTTGTCCGCAGCGGTAGGCCCAATTACGTCGCTAATTCAGTCGATGATGGGACATTGTGGTTCTCAAACTTTAAACCCATATTTCTCTTAAACTTTACTGCTATAAAAAATGCGACAAGTCCGACCAAAAAGGTGATTTTGAAGTGGTTGATCGAGTAACAAGGAGGTTTTGTATCATGTCAAATTAAAAAGAGAAATATATAAAAGGAGGTTTGAGATCCATTGGCTATTGTCTCATCATCTTTCGTACGTAAAATACAGGGACTACATGAAAGTCAATGGAAAACGTGAGTATAATCGTCAAGAGAATCCTTAACTTGAATTTTTATGATGAATCTGCATAGACACTGATTTTGCACCTATTGCAAATTACATAAAGATTTGAGTTTTAGTGTGTGTCGAAATATAATTTTAAAACTAGTAATGAGTCCACACATTTTTATTGAATTAATATTATTTAAAATTTTGCCCGTAACACAAACTAATTTTGTTCTTCAAAATATCCCAGGAAACCTTAATAAAATCCACCACAACACACGGGCTTTTAACCCTCCAATTCCACTTCTGTCCGCACCTGTACCCGTCACCCACGTACATGTCCGAGTAATGACATCAACTACGTGCGCCAATCGTCCGCAATACGGCACGACACTGCGCAAATACGCGTCCCGTGACGGACGCAGCGTCGCCACCGTGCCGCCACCGTGACGATCACTTGCGTACGCAATTGTACCTGGTAATGGTACATTTGCGTCCGATGAGACACGTACGAGTAAATCTTCTTGTAATTGAGAATGTACGCTACCGTCTTGTCTGTGAAAGGAATGTTGGATTGTGGGAGATTTGTGCACTGTTGGAGCTTAGATAGATGTGCGTAATTTCATGTCACAGAGCTTGGGAATTTTGATTTCTTTT
The DNA here is from genome assembly GCA_945859645.1 of Amphipoea oculea. NCBI lineage: Eukaryota > Metazoa > Arthropoda > Insecta > Lepidoptera > Noctuidae > Amphipoea > Amphipoea oculea. Next base: position 15,206,507 of record OX243876.1, read on the forward strand.
GTGGTTACTGTAACAGGTTTTTGGAGTCCTTTATAACGAGCAATTGCTTGTTAGTTAGGTTGATAGGGAGCAGTGGTGGTCCAATGGTAACTGCCACGACTTACAAGTTATAGGTCGTGGGTTCGAACCCAGGCAGCGCCTGCCTGCTTTACTTTGAGTAAATAATTTCATCACGACTGCTCTCAAAACGGTGAAGGAAAACATCGTGAGGAAACCGACATATCCTAGCACCAAAATTCGAAGACATGTGCCATCTACCAACCCTGACTGGGACCGCGTGGTAGATTATAGCCCACTCTTTCGTGAAGAGAATAAACCTGTGTGTCAGTACTGGGAACATATAAAAAATGGGTTAAACATGAAATTGGTACTTACTCGAACGAACTAAGAAATTACAAACGACAGCCCCTTTTAAGGTTTGTTTGAATCAAATCAGAATTAGCCAACAACCCATTAAAAGCAAGCTTATATTCCTCCACTGGACTAACCTAAGCTTTATAGCCTGCGCAGACGACGGATTTTTGTCCGCGGCGATAGAACGTATGGAAATCTATGCAATAACGCACACGAAAAGGACAGGCAGACTGCTGGGATTTCCATACATTCTATCTTTGCGGACAATTTCTCCGCTGACAAAAGTCCCTCGTCTGCGCAGGCCTTTATAGCGCTTCCATTTTATAGCAACAAAAAGGTAAAAGCAGAATCCAATCATATCCAATAAAAAATCCAAAATTTTCCACTCCATTTCCCAACAATGTTTAATATTCCACCCTTTACAATGTGACATACCACTCCATTGAAGCGTGACCGTTGATCACTGGTGTGTAACCTAACCCTCTAATGCAATTGCACAGGCCTCCTCAATATGCACGACCGAGCTAAATATTTGCTAACTGATTAAAAGTTAGAGCTGTCCTGCCTGAGGCCACCGCATGGAAACAATCGCTGCTCGGTTCTAAATAATATTAGCGGAGCGGATCATACGCGTCACAGATCACAGGAACGTTTGTACCCCTTGTGGAGTCGGGGGGTTGGACTTAGTGGGGTAAAGAGCGGATAAAGTGCTTCTGGGAATGGAAGAACTGAGGCATATTTTTTTTTGAAACATTTTGAAAAATGCCGATGCTTGTTTTATGTTTTTTGTTGAAATTATATTCCTAGGCTTATTTATAGTCAGTAGTGTTCTACTGAAAGGCGTGATGATTTATAATGCCTGATAAACAGCAAATGTATTATGTCCGTGGAACCCTTTACCACTACATTATATTTATACACACATAGTAGTCGAATAAGGACCTTACTTACATTAACAAAATCGCAAATCAATTCATTATCTTAGAAACATGAAAACAACTACTACTAAAAACAATAAAAAAACCGGCCAAGTGCGAGTCGGACTCGCTCATGAAGGGTTCCGTAGCAGCAAGTAACATAATTATTGAATTAATGTTATTTCAAAAGATGGAGATGTTATTTCAAAGGAGATGCGAATTGAGTTCTTGTAGTTCGTTGTAACTTTGTGAAAGGTAAATTGCGGTTTTCGATTTATGACGTATTAAAAAAAACTACTTACTAGATCACGTTCAAACCAATTTTCGGTGGAAGTTTATATGGTAATGTACATTATATATATTTTTTTAATTTTATCATTCTCTTATTTTAGAAGTTAGAGGGGGGGGGGGGGGGGGCACACATTTTACCACTTTGGAAGTGTCTCTCGCGCAAACTATTCAGTTCAGAAAAAAATGATATTAGAAACCTCAATATCATTTTTGAAGACCTATCCATAGATACCCCACACGTACAGGTTTGATGAAAAAATATTTTTGGAGTTTCAGTTGTAAGTATGGGGAACCCCAAAATTTATTGTTTTTTTTCTATTTTTGTGTGAAAATCTTACTGCGGTTCACAGAATACATCTACTTACCAAGTTTCAACAGTATAGTTCTTATAGTTTCGGAAAAAAGTGGCTGTGACATACGGACGGACGGACAGACAGACAGACAGACAGACAGACAGACAGACATGACGAATCCATAAGGGTTCCGTTTTTTGCCATTTGGCTACGGAACCCTAAAAAGGAGAAGGGAAATCCTGGGCCCAGCAGTTAACTAGTTGAAACGGGTATTAAAAAAACCGTCATATTTTTCTAAAGGAAATCACAAAATACAGTACCATGTTTCTATCTAGGAAGCGAGAAAAATTAAATTAAGTTGTGAAACTAAATAATCGATAAAGTACATGCCTGAATTCTAAGTAATCGATACTGAATAAATCGGTAAAATCTCAGAATATGTATGAAAATCGTGTGTCAAATGCTTATCAATCTTTTCGTGGAATCGATTCAAAGCGAATCGAGTTCCTTTAATTTTTCTTCTTTTAGCAACACTGGCCACTCAGTATAGTCTAAAGTAATCTGTGCTGGTCACCGACTGACAGATTACAGGTAGAAAAAAACCAGCACCTATCAAAAAGTACTCTGTGACCCGACTCGTTCGTTTTCTTTCGTTGTGATTGCGCACGTATTTTCCGTTCTCAATCTAAACGTGTCAGGATCTTCAACACATCGCACATGGAGGCTCTCTACTTGCACTCCATGCGTAAAACCATTATACAACCAAAACCATTCAAAAATATTTCGCAATAACATCAAAAAACTACAATGTTATAATGTAACCTCACTTTTACTATATTTCATATAACTTGATTCCTGGATAGCCAAATTTCACCAAATTTTCAGTGAGGCCTTGTTATTATATCCACTTACAAATAAAGCTAGTTTGATTGAGTTAACACCTGGGCCCAGGAAACTATGGAGTCTTTCCCTTCTCCTTTGAATTTGTTTCAATACGAAAAAAGATCGCATTACCTATGTTTTTTTTTTAGTTTAACAAAATGTCACCCCAATATCGCTCCGCTTATCAACATGTTAGCACCCTAAATTCCCCGTCTCAGAAGCTCTGAGTTGACATTAAAGATTATGCGAGATTTACATCGCAGGAAAATTTCAATATAACCTGTATACTGGTGATGTTACAAAATACTATTGTTCCCCATTTTGGGGATCTTCTTTAATTTGTTTGAGCTTGGGTGTGCGCGATATTAAGCTGAGTTTTGTTTGCAAATTTCGAGGTATTTACTCCCCGATTGCTGTGTATGTTGTTTATTTTAATGAGGAAACAATACGTACCTACCTATTTATACTTTATTTTTAATGAAGGCTCAGTTAACTGACATCGCATTTTTAGCAAGTTTATGTATGAAATGGATGTCAGGTAACTGAGCTTTAATTATTTTTAAACGATCCATGGGGATCAAGAGGATATATCTTTATATCTATACAAATAAATGAAAGTGTTTGTTTGTAATGTCAAATTAACAGCTTTTTACTAAATTAATATGAAAGTACTTACTATGACTTTTTCTTAATTTTTTATTTGTTGTTATTCAAATAATATGATATTAATTTTTAAAATGGAATTATAATACTATTAGAATTGTTTAGGGCCCCTGCAGACAGGCGCGACGCGATCTTAGTAAAAAAAAATTCTATAAAACTTAATCGAAATGTTCCACCAGAATCGCGTCGCGCGTGTATGGTGAGCCTTTAGTCAGGGACGGGACAGCGAAGGGGACGCGGCAGATGTATTGTTAAACAACACCCGAACCAATCGATATTATAGGGGATTGTTGTGTGTTGACGGGTGTTACAAAGCTTTGCACAATATAATGCTGATCGATGGTAAATTAATAACATTGGCCTACTGAAGGAAATAGGCCTTAAAGCCCTATGCATACGGCAGTTTTAATATGCGTGTTTCATATAACGCGCCTCGTTAGGGGCCGTCTCCACGAGCGAGAGAATCGCGGCGATAGTCTCGCTGTGTCATCAAATTTTCGCCGCGATGATATCGCCGTGTGGAGATACGTTCTAAGAGAGTGTAAGAAATACGTGTCACGACGGTAATATCGCCGCGATTCTCTCGCTCGTGGAGACGGCCCCTTAGAGCGTCGACGCGACGGTGCGTTTTCTGCTTTGCGCGAAACAGCGCTAGTTGCGTTTGCAACGCGTATACACGACGACATATCAAACTATACATTTGAAATGAATACATAGAATTTATGCCAGAAGAATTTATACTGGAAATGTATAACTTGATATGTCATCGTGTGTATGTATATCTATACGCGCGTCGAGACGGCGCGTAAAGAAATTCTGTGTGGCGTGCCCTAAGATTTTAACTGTTCATTTATATGTCCCCATCGACATTTAATTTGTCCTGTTATAACAGGCTTATTCGACACGGTTGTTGAAACATTGAAGAGTAGTATAAGCTGTTATTGACATTAATGAGGATGATCAGCATCCACTGAGGATATGTCATAATAATATGGCTTGGAAGCAGACAGATTGGTTACTTAATAAAAAACGTATTGAGGTAGACTAACCAATCTATGATCTAATCTAGTAGTTCATCTTTATTTGACAAGCTGAAGTACGAAAATACTAATGTTATTTAAAATTAAAATAATCGAAAACTTACCTGAAAAAAAATTTAGAATCAAAGAAAAAAACTGTTTAGGGAAAGTCAAAGTCAAAGCATTTATTTCAAATAGCTATAATAATAAGTATATATAATAGTGGACGAAGCTTTGTCAAAAAAACTGTCCAAAAATTCAGTGCAGAAAAAAGCCGAAAAATTTTGCAATAATGAAAAAAAGAGTCTTCATCTAAATCAACGTACACATTTAATTCCTATAAACATCCTAATTAATCAAAATAAACGCGAACAAGTTCTGTCGCCTGCCCCCGACATGCCCCGAGTAGCCCCGACGGCGGCGCAGGCGACGGCGACGTTTGGCGATACTTTACAATTTAAGCCTTCGTAAGCTCCTTACCGAGAACCGGTCCCAATCGAGCGGCATTTATTATTTTATTAAGCTTTTTAATGTTTACGAACTTGGTATAGGTTGGGGTGTAGTAGAAGCGAAGATCATGCGAAGATATAATTATGGAGACAGTACGACTTTTCGTATCTACATAATTATATCTAACTAGCTGCGCCCCGCGGTTTCACCCGCATAAGTCTCGATCCCGTAGGAATATCGGGATAAAAAGTATCCTATGTCCTTTCCCGGGACTCAAACTATCTCTATACCAAATTTCATCTAAATCGGTTTTGTGGTTTAGGCGTGAAAATGTAACATACAGAGAGACAGACAGACAGAGTTAGTTTCGAATTTATAATATTAGTATGGATTATCTTTACCTTATTTTAGATAATTTTATCTAATTAAGGAAGGGTCAAGCTAACGTCAAGGAAGGGAATTGAAACGAAGAGAATGCTAGAAATGAGAAGGTGTTTACTAATATTATATCTGTCTACATTTTTATACCCAAAGGTACAAATCTTGATAAGAAATGCGTAGGTACAGTTCAATCACTATACTAGGTAAGAAATTGCAAAAATTTTGACACTATAATAAGACTCAGCTAAGTTGTCGAAATCCCAAATCTTCTATACATATAAAATTCAAAGTCCTGACTGACTGACTGATATATCAACGCACAGCCTAAACCGCTGGTCCTAGAGACATGTTTTTAGGATGTGTTTTTTGAAATTCCACCCCTAAGAGGGTGAACGGGGGGAGGGTGAAATTTCATGAGCACGAAGTCGCGGGCAGAAGCTAGTAGGCCTATATTTAACAGAAGAACGAAATAGGAAGAACAGTAGTAGACGAAAGAGAAGGCCTGTGTCCCTGCAGTGGGAACATTATAGGCTGATTAATATGATTATGTTATAGTAGAAATTAAATTAGATATAGTGAACTAATATAGCATAGCTTATACTTCGTTCTCATCCTTAACAATAACGAAACGAGTATTAAAACAATGATAATAAGCCGAGCGGATCACTTTATTGCGAGAAGGCATTTCTCTCTCATTAACTTACCAATTTCGTTTTCCTACCTTTAGTCAAGTTGGTTGTGACAAATTCTTGTTGCGTCAGTTTCAGACGTTGGTCATTATATGGACAAACTTCCTGTTGAACTGTTATAAAAGGAACATCATACATCAAACTCAAAACTCAAACTCAAAGCATTTATTTCAATTAAACCAATTACAGGCACTTTTGAATTGACAAGGGGTCGGTCAGTCAGAAAGATGAAGCTAGTTGCCCATTCCAAAGCGTAGGTACCTATGGAGAAGAACGGGCAAGAAACTCCATGGACACTCTTTTAAATCAAAATAATATGGTTACAAAGTCATGGTTACATCATTCTTGTTAAAAATTATACATGTCAGAACGATGCAGAACGTTAAAAGCGTCCATAATGAAAATATGAGAAAAAACAACAACTCAAATATTAAATTAAAATAAAATAAGCCATGGCAGCAAAGAGATGACCAGTCCCTACTGACGGCGCCCGTTCACGAACATGACGCATGTATTAGCACCATTCACACAGCACATCAGTAAGGACATTAATACTTCTATAGTCCTAGTGAAGAAAAGTGTCTGACCCAGAGACCCTTTGAGGAGCCTCAGAAGAAGACATCATCACATTTCTGACCTTGGGAGTGGTCCTTGGGATTGGCACAACACATAGAAGATACTTTGAAAAATTGGATGACCAAAATATAAATCATGGTAGGTACCTACTGCAAAAAATCTAACTGACCTTTTGCAGTAGGTGAAACTGGCCATTATTACTCGAAGTTGAATTAATTAAAGAAGAAAAAGAATTCAAAAAGTAACAATTAAGCCACCACAAAAGGAGAACTAATAAAGTGATTAGCACTCGACCCTCAACTACAAAAAGAACAAAACCTTCAAACAAAGACCAGAAAAAGGTACAATCATAAACGTACCGCTATAAAACAATGAGACAATTATTGTCGTCGGTACAACCCGGGAATAGGGGAAGAGTAATAAAAAAGAGCAATCCCCCGGGATTCGTGATAAAAGATTTTGGCACGAGGGGAGATACGGGATTAAACGTGTGATACTTTGTCTTTTTAAACGAACCATTTTTACCCGAGTAAGATATAAAAGGGGGCTGTTATGAAAATTTAAGGTGGCATTTTTTAGATTTTGGCGCGCCCTGAATAATGTTTAAGGCGTGCAAAGTCTTTGTGTAATGAGATGTTATGCAGGACTAAAAGGTTTTAATAAAACAGCTTTTTTCTTGTTAAGCAAGTTAACACAAATCTTAAAAGTATATAGAAACTATAATCGATGCTGACGTCATAGATACTCCACTTCTCAGTCTTTGCTGTAGCATAATAGCCCTATAATGTCCCCATTGCTGGGACGCAGGCTTCCTCTCGGCGAAACGGAGTGGGCTGTAATCCACCACGCGGCCCAATACGGGTTGGTCAAATATCACGTCTTCGAATTTTTGGCTCTAGGACATGCCGGTTTTCTCACGATGTTTTCCTTCACCGTTTTTTGAGAGCAGTGGTGATGAAATAATTTACGTCAAATAAAGCATCTGTCTGAGTTAAAACTTATAACCTACAACTCGTAAGTCACGGCCATTACCATTGGACCACCACTACTCGCGCCTTTGCTGTAACACTGGTGAAAATATATTATTATAACAATATTGCACTACGAAAATACATAATATATAATATAGAAAATTTAGCGTTTGAGGTATACTTTAACCGATAGGTACTAAAAACCTCTCTAGTAAGCACATTTTAAGTATTAGACTCGTTAGTTAGGTATAGGTACAGATTCGTTCAAGTACCTATGTCTAATCAAATCCCACGTAACCATCGTTTGATCACGTCTTTGTTATTGTATATGCAAAGACGTAAATTTTTTACTACATTTTACACTCAGTGTCCTTAAACTCCTTAAAACACCATTAATCACCAATGACACCATTTTAATCGCCAACAATACAATTGTTACACTTAACTGCCGCTTGACAACAATTGATAAATTAACAAGATTGTGAATATCCCTCGACGTCTCCCCTCGTTTGCCAAAAAAGAAAAAAAGCAGGGGAGACACGATTACTTGCCCCAAGCGTCCCAAGATGTGACAGATTAGCTGGTAATTTCTTCTAAATTGATATCTCAAGAGGCATGCTCTTTTTTCCCCGACTTCCCCTATTTTTTCCGTTTTCCTCCGAACTTTGAAAGATTGCCAGTCACCGTCATTTATCGTGGTAACTATGGAAATCTTTGATATGAATTGGATGAAGGTTGATGCTGGTTGAAAATCTCGGAATCAGCTATTTATGCCTTAGAAAATATTTATAACTAGCTTTTGTCCGCGACTTCGCCCACGTGGAGGTTTGAAATTATCCCACGGGAACGTCCTACCGGGATAAAAAGTATGCTTTGTCTTAATCCAGGTTACGAACTATCTGTGTGCCAAATTCTTTCTAAATCCGTTCAGCCGTTTTTGCGTGATTGACATCCAAACATATACCTATTATAAACTTTCATTTTATTTTTATTATTCATTATTTTATTTTTATTTTATGACTATTGTATTGTATTGTATTATATGTTGACTATTTATGCTTCCAGTCTAATCAGATGCATCTGAATACCAGTATTTTACATGAAGTGACTCATATGCAGTCAAAGTGACCTCTGCGCTCCCACCAACGACGCCGTGGAAGTGGTGAAGTTTGAGCCAGCGACACGAAGAAGAAGTTGGAGCGACTGCCTATCGAACTTTCCTAACCCAGTTATTGGGTAACACAATATCCCTGAGGATGGATCCCAGTTCGGTCGAAGTGTTATTGGATGATTCCATTAGGAATTTCTTTTTAACAGCCCGGAGTTTGGAAGTTGGCGGTGCGGTAACCCCGTGCCTCGGAATGCACGTTAAGACGCCGCTGGTCCTTCGCCTGATCTCTATCCAGTCGTGTCGGATTGCCGATCCGTCAGACTATGAGAGTCTGGCAAGAGATATTGCACTTGCGTCAGCGCACGCACTTGTGCACTATAATATCTCTCGCGCCGAACGCTAGTCTCCGCTGAGATTGGTCCTAATGGCCGAAATTCGGTTTGAAGGACTATTATTATTATCCCTTTTTTATGGATGGGAAATCATCAAATGACCCCTCCCGCTCTGGGTGGAGCGAAAGGGAGTGTCAGACTTTTACTGACTAAAACCCATCCGTGTTCCTTCCTTAGCCCTTTATGTTCCGGGGTAGCGGTTACCCTTTCGGACAATCCCACACCCCCGGCAGGCTTCGGCCCTGGCAAGCCCCTTCCTTTTTGCTGACATTATCTCTTTGAGGCGCGTGTGGAACACGTACGCGCCGTCCGGCACGGGCCTGGTCCTGATCGGACGGTGAGCTACCCATTACTCTCCGTCCGCAGGCCCGCGCCATTATTATTATCCCTGAGGACGAGTTTTCAGGCTTTCGGGCTTGTGCTGATTGACTCGCAACTACCAAGAGTTATCATAAAAAACAAAATATTCTCCTAGTAGCAGGTGAAGGTAGCCTTATTACAAAACAGTTAATTGCGTATCATCAGCATTATTTTGTCGTAAATATACTACAGCCGTTGCGTAATATTAATTTAGACGGCATCGCACTGTCATATCGTGTGGCAATTTGTAGCGAATTTGATTTGATTTTGACCTCTTGGTACTTTTGATTAGAACGCGATCCAAATAAAACAGTATTTAGACACTAGGTGATGGAGTTATAGCCGAATTGTCACTATTTCAATTGTATTTGTTACTGAACGTGACTATAATGTACAGGGTGTTACGGAAAGGGTATATCAATACAAATGGGTTGAAGAGTGTATCTGGTCTAGAATCTCTGTACATTTCATCTCAAAAGCAGTAACTTTGAAAATGCTTAATATTTTTTTTATTTCGATAGTTTATTAAATTGAAATCATAACAAACGTGTCACCGCACTATGAGGGTCATTATCCATTGTCTGTAGTGTGTCTGTGCGCCTAGTACAGTTCGACACAACTTAGATGTAGCATCGGCAAAATTCGTAAAACCGATCACATCCGAACTAAGTGCGCCTTCAAAATCACCAATCTTTATTACTAAAGGTTTACGAATACGAATTACAAATTACGAACGTTTTACGAATTTTGCCCATGCTACATCTAAGTTGTGTCAAACTGTACACGCATATCACGCCGCCGCGCGCCAGTGCAGCGCCGCGATGTCGAAATAAAAAAATATTAAGCATTTTCAAAGTTAATGCTTTTGAGCTCACATTTTGTACAGAGATTCTAGACCAGATACACTCTTCAACACGTTTGTATTGATATACCCTTTCCGTAACACCCTTTATATGAATAATTATCCTAATCTAGCTATACGTGTGGAAAAGAAATGTATTAAGCAGAAAACCAGTTACACGTAGGTAAGTCAATCGATGATAACCTGACTCCTGGGTATAGTTATCATGAAGTGTAAAATATTATTGTCTAGTAGTAAAGGTATTATACAACAGAACACAGTGAAATAAATCTAAAACTAGCAGTAGAGCAATTTAACGTTCACTTATACAATATTTACGCAATTTAAACACACTAGCATAACATGACCTGTCCACATCTTCCAAATCTTCTCGAAACACGCAAATTTTATGACCAGCGAGAGGTCCTGGTAAATTGGTGGCATCGCATGTGTGTAGACTTGGAAGTTTCGCTCTGTTTATTATAAAGGTTGATGCATCCTTTAAAACGTTGTGATATATCATATTCTACCGTAATTGGAGGTATTTTGGGTTGAACTCATGTTGAGATTTTATCTAGGACGTCATAATAATGATAGGTATCGTTTCATGGTCTGATATGACGTCCGTCCGGGCGTTTGTTTGTAAGATTATCAACATTTATGCAGATTCCCAACCAAGCGCCATGATGGAATTAATAAAGTAGAGAAAGTCGAAGGAATGGATGAAGACGTTCTAAGGCCAACATCATGTCAACATCTGCCTAGCCTTTTTCCTACTATCTTAGGGTCAGCTTCCAGTCTAACCGGATGCAGCTGAATACCAGTATTTTACATGGAGCGACTGCCTATCTGACCTCCATAACCCAGTTACTGGGTAATACGATACCCCTTGGTAAGACTGACGTAACGACTGTCAAAGATCCACTAATGACAAACGAGACCAACGGCTTAACGTGCTTTCCGGGGCACGGAGGGGTCTTGATATGTAAAGATGGTCACCCATCCACGGACCAACCGCGGCGAGCTTAGTTTAACCTGATGTGTGGCTGTTATCTACATAATTAAAAGATATTAGATACAATTACATGGATCGACGTGCATCCTGTTACCGTGGGTTCAGTACATGACTCTGAACTCCCCTGGGTAAAAATAACTCGTAGCTCATCAAAAACAAAAAAAAAAAACGAGTGTGCTTAAGACCACACGACTGAAGTGAAACTTCAAACGTATTTTGCTATGAGAGGAAGAGAGAAAAAAAATGTGCGCGCGCACTGCTTTCTCTTGCCCCCACTCAACTCCCGTTCGCCTCGCCCGATCATACTTTTCGTAACGCGTTCGCCAGCTTACTCCCCAAGTCAAGCGTGCGTAAAGAAGTTTCACTTCAAAAATCATGTTCGACGCAATAATAAGTCATCAAACAATTTTAAGGTGGATTTAAACCTTTTTATTTCCGTGTCTTTTCACATCTTGGCTTCTATTTTCGTCTGTTGCAGAACTATCACCTTGTTTTTTTTATTTATTTCTGTAAATCACACTAATATTATAAAGGCGAAAGTTTGTGTGTGTGTGTGTTTATATGTTTTACTTCTTCACGCTGAAACGGCTGGACCAATTTTGATAAAAAAATTGTATGGAGGTAACTGACAACCTGGATTAACATACAGGCTTCTTTTTATCCCGATATTCCCACGGGATCGACATTCACGCGGGTGAAACCGCGGTGCGCAGCTAGTAGGTTATATAAAACACTTTTACACGTCAAAATACATTATGTTTTGAAGATAGATGAGGTTGGTGTATCCTATCGGACTACTCTAAGAAAAAATTCTGAAACAAACTCTTTGATACCTATTCCTCATTTTTATCATTTCCGAAAATACATCTACATATTTTTAGTACCTAATAAATAAACAATTATTCTATTTTAATATATACAGCATGTCATATCACACAGATTGTGCCTGGTCGTCGCCTACGCATTGGGACTTATTTATTATCTCTGCGGGCTAAATGTTCGTTCATTGTCGCAATTAGCATAGGGGGCTGTTGTGTTGTCAAATGAACAAGCTACAAAAATAGAAGAAGCTCGTTTGAAATTACGGCTGTCTTTTATTTTCTCTTCATAGACTCCCCTGAATACTTGCAGTGGTAAATGATTTTGATTTGATTGTTTGGGGAGCTCATGGCTAAGTTATAAACACCGCATGGGTCAATCGATCAGGTTAAGCTACGCTACAAGGTGGACCGACGACCTTGTGAAGGCCGGAGGAACCCGTTGAATGCGAGAAGCACAAAACCGGTCGAAGTGGAGGTGCTTGGGGGAGGCCTATGTCCAGCGGTGGACGTCTTTCGGCTGAAATGATGAAGCTACGCTTGCCACGGTTGGTCTATGGATGAGTGACCATCTTTACATATCGAAACCTTTCTGTGCCTTGAAAAGCACGTTAAGTAGTTGATCCCGGCTGGCCGCCGGTCAGTTTCTTATCAGTAAAAAAAGATTCTACTTAAACAACTACAAATTCACGAATGAAGCAAAAAGAGTATGTAAGGACCTCCCTTACCCCATTACTACATAATCAGCCTATAATGTTCCCACTGCTGGGACATAGGCCTCCTCTCGGTGAGAGGGAGTGGGCCGTAATCCACCACGCGGGCCCAGTGCGGGTTGGTACCCCCTTACTAATAAACGTATTATATCAGATGAATAGTTATACCTACACCGATTTCTTTCTTTCAGTCGTCAGTAATTTCACTTTCGAAAGAAGAAGACAAAACGTTGTGCAACTATACAGACGCTATACAACGTTTATGAGTAACGGTATGTGTGTAAATTCAAGTGCCAAAATTCGTGATAAATTGAAAGTTCCAAAAATGAATTTAAATTGACCAATAACAATGTTTTTATTATCTAAAAAGCCTTCACAAATAGCTCGTCGCCTCGGGCTCTCGCTTGACTTCCGACCGTTCACATCCGTGTCCGGTGATACATTTTTTTTCCACTTTTCGCGTTTTCCGGTGTCAAGCTGTCGTGAACATGACATTCGCTTTGTTCGGTATTGACAGCTTTAACCGGAATATAATAAAAATGTTCCATTTTGTAGCAGGTGGTTGGAAAATGGTGGAAATTCAGTTTTGTTAAAAGTGTTGCGCTACTTTTGTAGAGCATGTTAAAATAGTAAAACATTTAAATATTAGATACAGCTAAAATGAAAGGTATTTACCTATGAATAAGGACTTATTACTTATTCGTAGGTATTTACTATTTATTTTTCCATTTACCTACTAACCCCTTGACTTGACTTGTCAAAAATGTAGGAAAATTAGAGGTATTTTTGACAGATTGAGACTGAGATCAGACTGTGAACGTTCTTAAAATTACGAAAATTGCCCCTCTGAACCGATTCCTGATAGAAAACTTTGGCCGACCAAGAATTCGAACCCTACACTTCATGCTAAGTGTTATTGTGAAAAATAGAGGAATAAATATTTTTTAAATAAGTATAAAGGGATGCAAAAACTTATTAAAACTATAAATAAATACCTACCTAATTACACACGCAATGTCTCTCAACCTATTGAACTATAGTTTCCACTACCTGTCAGTTCTGCTAAAACCATACAACATCAAGTCCTACTTACCTCGCAAAGGTAAAAGAGCGTAAAGTTACGCTGTTGGCGCTTGTCAAAAATGTTGAAGGCACCTTAAAGGCCCCTCGTATGACTGACAGCTTAATGTAGTCTGCTCGAAAAACATGATTGATCATTATCAGAGTTACCGTATCGGAGATGCTGTGTAGTTGATACTTTAGCTCTCTCTGGGTTTTTGGAAGGATGGAAATTGGTTGATCGTTCATTTAATCTGGGACCTACGTGGTAGTTCCCTGATGAGGAATCGAAAACGAGACATTATATAACTAACTAGCTTCTGACCGCAGCTTCACCCGCGTGCAATGTCGATAAAAAGTAGCCTATGTCTTTTTCCAGGGTTCAAAGTAACCCCATACTAAATTTCATCTAAATTGGTCCAGCCGTTTCGACAATATTAGTCTAAACAAACAGACAGACAAACAGACATTAAAAAAAAAAAAGTTTTTTGTTATATTAAATTTTAATCAGCCGCTCCATGTATAATACTTTTATTCAGCTGCATTCAGTTAGACTGGAAGCCGAACCCCACATAGTTGGGAAAAGGCTAGGCAGATGATGATGATGATACACTTTCATAATTATGCATTTAGTAAAAAGCTATTATTTTGCCATTACAAACGAACATTAAAATTGTATTTATTTATATTTATAAATGTATAGATATCGCCAGATTGTTTGAAACCACTTGACGTTGGCTGCATAAGTGCATAGTGGCTAGATAAAGAAGAGTATCACACTAATATTATAAAGGCGAAAGTTTGTGAGTGTGTGTGTGTGTGTGTTTATATTTGTTACTTCTTCACGCTCAAATGGCTGGACCAATTTTGATAAAATTTGGTATGGAGGTAGCTGACACCCTGGATTAACACATAGGCTGCTTTTTATCCCGATATTCCCACGGGATCGACATTCACGCGGGTGAAACCGCGGTGCGCAGCTAGTTAAAAATCAAATAATGAGGCGATTTTAAAAGTGTTTGTAGCAGTAGCTACTAAACTCACAAAATGTTAAACGGACAATCTACTACCATTCTTAAATCCAGCCTATGTGAAGTGAGCTTTTAATTGAATAGCGTCTATTCTTAGCATCAGATGGAATGACATCTCACTTCAAGATCACTTCACCTAAGTTTACACGGTAAGATTGTTACAGAATAGACCGGTAGGACAGCAACACCACTTCCCAAATGTACCTAATAAGATGCTACAAACAAAACCATACTTATCTTGTCCCAAGTAGGACACGTTTTCGGATAAAGACATCAGCTATGAGAGTACCCACCCATGAGAGCTAGTTTCTCTTCCATTCAAAATTGGAGAACTAGTATTACAGCGTAATTATCGACTTCAGAAGAAGACTATATCATGGCATCTGAGTTCATTGACCCAGTAAATCAGTGGCTAGACTCAAAGAGCATCTGGACAGGTCTGTTATTAAATTTTGATGTAACCAAACCGTCTGTCACACATTCTTGGCGTCCATTCACAGCCATATAAAGAGAATTGCCTGGAGACATTCATTTATTATTCAGTCAAAAGTAATCATTTGCATATTAATTGTTATTGGTCTATGAGGAATGTAGTGTGGTGATGAGACTTTTGAGACTATTCCATACAAACACCACAAATCTCACTTGTAAAGATTGCAATTATTTTCTAATTGAACAGACAGCTGTGCTGCTGGGGAGTTTCTTCGGCCACTTCTTCTCCACTAGGCAGTGCTCCACTAAGCACTAGGAACTGGCGAAGGGCGGGCGTTTAGGGGGACTGTCTTTTGTAAATTTGACGTTCGAAAAGTGCTGATTCCCAGCCTAGTTTTAATAATGGACTTTTGATTTTTTGATTTTGATTTTACATCACCACCAGTTTTCTGAGTAAAAAAAGGAATAAAATAATGCTATTGTGAAACAGTTTCTAAAACCTTCATTGATGATAATGATTCTTCATTAGGTATTCATTTATCTTAGTGTAACGTCACAAATTGTTTCACTCATTTTTCTTACCCGTTCAGGGGTCGCAATTTTTTTCTGAAATACGCAATGTATCTAGAAAAGTGTCTGCAAGGATTTGGGGGAGGCCTTTGCTCAACAGTGGGACAGTGTAGGGTAACTAAAAAAAAAACAGCCATGTATCCATGTGTGGATGGCCATTGGACATGTTTATTTAACAAAAATATAAAATTCCAATAAAAAAATGTTAAGTAGATATTTATTGAAAATTCAAGAAACATAATTTTGTATGAAAACCAATAAAAACGAATAACGGTAAACTAGACAGTGACCAGTTTCCTTTGAAGGTAAACAAACGTTCCAAAAACATAAATCCTCCACACCCGGACATATGAAAGTCTCGTCCGAAGTAGTCGTGAGGAATGATTTGATGATGAGAATGATTTGAGGCGCGTAATGATGGCTAAATTAATCTGTCTACTATTTGGAAGCTGGCCTGTCAAGAGGTCAGACTATTGGCTCGGTTTAATTTATAAAAGAGGAGCGGGTATCGAATAAAATAAAAAATACCCAAATTGCGTTCTGAAACGAAAACCAAAATCTTGAAAAGAGGATCCAACCCTTGCTCCAGGGATGGTCAGAGCTGACCTAAGCTTTTCAGAAGTCAGCAGTTCGAAAATGATGCATGAGTAAAGGTCATAGGAATCAGCCTAGCTATAAGGTAGCAGAATCGTTGTGTACCGCAATTCAAAATGCGCCTAAGTTTAACACTTTCACATATCATTTTTTTTTATCTCTTAATTGACAAAAAAAAAGAACGTGTTTATTCACAGAAATATTTTTTGACAAGATATATTACCTCTGCCAAACTGCAAAGAAGTTAAGAGGTCTGTCATAAACAAGATATTGTCTCGATAAATTAAAACATGCACGTCTGACGAGACGAAGAATGACTATAAACATGACTGAAATGGGAAAATGACTAGGGAGACACACATACTTATTTTATCCAGTAGCACCTAATTTAGTTTTAGGCTTATAACTTATACCAACACTTTACAGTCACGACATAGATCTCATGTGCGTTGGATATGCTAAACAACTTTTACTGCGCATAGCGATTCTACCCAACGCCCCTCGGCTATGTGTCAACTGATGGCCAGCCGTCTAACTTGTTTGCTTATGTAATCATACGATATACATTTGAGTTATGTATAACATCCATTAACATTTGTGTGTTTAATTGCTGATTTGTTGAGTAATTTATATAAGGTGGATCTTCTTGCGAGAGTTTGTCTGTGGTAGGTTTACCATCATGCCTCCTTTTGTTGCCATGCAGAATTGCTCTGCGCTAGTTTGAGGGTATGAGAGCTATAGATAATTTTCCAGTTGCCTGTCAGTGTTGTAAGTACTGTTGCAAGTCTTCATAAGCGGTACAAACAACTTTCCGTTAGGGGGCCGTCGCAGACGCAGTCTGTTTGCTAGACTATATAAAATAAAAACTATATTTAAGTTTTAATGTAGCTTTGAATAAAATGTTGATAGTGTGTGCTGCCTAATAGCAATTTTTAGATAAATATAACTTATAACAGCTATCAATAACGATAATTCCGCACAAGATAAAGAAGGTAGAAAAATCTTAAACAAGAGAAGAAAGAAAATAAATTTATTTCACCCAGGTTAATAAAATAAATAAATATAAAATAATGTTTACTTCGGATAAGCACCATCCATACGGGTTAGTAAAACAAAAAGATAACTTATACCTATGTTAGTAAACTTATCTATTTGGAAACAAGGCTGTTGTTCGAAATACATCTTCGAACAACATCACCTAATAACGGAGACTCGCACCTCCCCGCTATGGTTTTCAGGATGGAGTTGGAGCTCCTAATGTAATGCATACAATATTTAATTATTTACACAAAAACAAAACACTATCCCCGATAAATCGATGTGTAAATGAATTGTGACACATCGATTTATCTCTTTCAGTCGTCAGTAATTTGACTTTTATAAGAAGAAGACAAAGCGTTGTGTAACTATACAGACGCTATACAACGTTTATTATTAAGGACTTAGAAGTGTTGAATAGTTGTATAGTAACTTTGATTAATTTGTAAAAATTTTGGTATACAATAAAGCATTATTCATCTACAATTAATATTAATTAACTTTCAGGACAACTAAGTTTCACAATTCGTTATTAATTTCCAAAACTAATTTAAAACATGTTTTCCTAAAACTCATTCTCTCCAACAAGAACCCTTTGCATCCCTTCTAACTAGTAATACTTTACTGTCGAGATGTTTGCATGTGACAGTTGATACTCTGAACCCACCTCGCCGCGGGCAATTGTGTCACTGGCTTTATGTTAGCGAGTCTATTGATTAATTTAGGGAATAATTATTTGGGTTAGGGGTTCGTAGGCAAATGCGATTAGAATATTATTATATAAATTGTGGATAATATAACTTTTTTCTAACCGATAGAACTGATCCATGCTTCAAAAAAATTCAAGTTTTACTCTGTGAAAAAAGGCTAATAATTATAAAGATTATTATGACTCATATTGAAAATAATAAACCACCCTATTATTGTCCCAATGACTTCTTCTCATACGGGGAAGGCATGAGACAACATCCGACAAACTTCGAGTTGCTTCAACTAGCAGTTCCAGCTTTCAGGCAAAAACTACTTGCCTAAAGTAAAACTACGCAGTGCTGCAAACCTCTACCCTATTTCAAGTTAAACAAATATCAACTTTATTTCAATAATTATTAAGTCGATTTCAGAGTGACTAGCACTTTTGACAAAGTTATAAAAATGTTTGAAGTTGTAGCGTAAACTGAACTTTATTGTGTAGGAATTAAAGTTATTTTTCCATTAATTCATATTTGTTTACACTATAGGCAAATAAATCGCGATTGCACGGTAGTACGGTACCACAGAATACTTAAAGTACTACGTACAGAAAGGCCACTCCCTTCCCCGCACTAACATCAGTTACCGCACCTCACCCCGCACTTCGGCGTATTCGTCGCAGTTCTTTAACAAGAGCGCTCGCAAACACAAGTACCTCACGCACACATTCATACGTATACAAACGACATTTTTTAATGTAGTAGTAGTAGGTAGTTATTTTGCGAGCGTCGTATGGAGTGTCCGGGGTGTGACGGTACCTACAGGATGGCGGGGACATCGATGCGCAAACTAAATTCTAGATTTTTCGTCGATAATCAAGAAAAAAATCAGCTGTTTTTTAGAAAAGTGCAATACCTACGCGATCATAATTTATGGAATAGCAATTTCTTTTTTTTTTAAACCGAAGAAAAATTTCAACTCTTGTTCAGAAGCATGGGCTTGTGTGTATCATTCGTGGATCTATGACAGTCGTAACGGGTCGTCAGAAGCCCGAAAGTCTGACAACCAGTCTTACCAAGGGGTATCGTATTACCCAGTAACTGGGTTGTGTAGGTCATATAGGCAGTCGCTCCATGTAAAATACTGGTACTCAGCTGCATTCGGTTAGACAGGAAGCCGACCCCAACATAGTTGGGAAAAGGCAAGGCAGATGATGATGTTCAGAATCATGTACTGAATCCATGATAACAAGTTTTGCATCGATGTTCCTGCCACCCTGTATATGCTAATCATGGTTCTTCAACTTGCTTCAATATGCATAGGTAGGTACAGACGCCAGCACATCAAGCTACCCAAAACTGTCAAATTTTCCCAATCAACTTTGAACCTTATTCTTTAGTGATAAAGTTGAAAATCTATTAAAGAAATTTGACAGATGGTGGTAACTTGATCTGCTGGCGTCTGTACTACCTACTAATCAGATTGCAAAAGTACATAAAAGTCGCGGTGTTAAATCATAGCTAGCTGGTACAGTGGTACTGCTAATTACTAGTGACCAATTAACCCTGCCTGACTTGTGCCGTTTGGTTAGTTAGAAGATGGCCGTTTATTGCTCTCTTGGCTAATTTCTGTGGCAGCTGTCATTAAACTACTTCGTCACTTTCTATTTTACGGGATGGTAATGGTTCTGTCTGCATAAAGTGGATTATTGAAGACATCCATGAGTGAATGAATATTAATGATTATGATTTTTTAAATTATTTTGAATTCATTTATTTTATTATTTATGTACACACATTAAAATGGATACATAGTCACAAATCAAATTCTTTTCTTCTTGTTCTCAGACACTATTGTCTACATTTCTTTTTCATTTCTCTTTTCGCAGGTCTGCTGGAAGAAATTTCTTAAGAAATAAGCAGTACCTTTGCAATCAATACAAATATGTCGTATCTATAGGTATCCATTTTACTGTGTGTACATAAATAATAAAATAAGTAAATAAAGGTACCTACTGATTATTTCTTAACTAAACATAGACAACTTACATTCACATGTAGGCAATGGCGCCGATTCCCTTGTTCACAAACTAAACTAAATTTAAGTTCAGTGCATCTTTTTCTTTCTATTTCATTAAGAAAAGGACAGAAAATAAGTATTAGTTTAGTCCTGTCAAATCAAGATACTCCATAGACAAGTTTACACGTGATTTAAAAATTGGCTACTAAAAATACGACAATTTATGTCAGGCGCTGACTAATTTGACAGGACTAAAATAATATTTATGTTCTGTCCTTTTCTTAATGGAATAGAAATAATAAGATGCACTAAACTTAAATTAGGTTTAGATTGTGAACAAGGGAATCGGCGCCAATCTTGCCTAAAAGTAGAAACGAAAAATAGATTTGACCGTTAAGTGATTTTGAAAATCTATCATTTATACTTACTAATAAAATAAAGCTGAAGAGTTTGTTTACTTAAACGCGCAAAATTGCGCAAATTGAACGTATCAACAAAAACAATTCAACAAAATCAAAAACAAGTAGTTTGCAGCAAAGAGGACTTAATAATGAGGCAGCTAAACCGCTAGTCAATGACACTTACCAGAAAACTTACTACCCGCTTTCTGATGATGATGAGGCATGAAAATGTATTTATTACTCGTGTATTATGCAGATGCTGTTCTATTCCCAGTAAGTACCTATTATAAGGCAAATTACATAGTACATTTATACAAAGATCAAAACAACAGCCGATTGTGGAACACGTCACATATGTGCCTACTGGGGACGTCGTGCTCATGCGCCGAAAGCAACACTACCTTCTTTGAAATCTCATTTAGCTGACCAATCAAAGAACAATGAGCCTTATCTACTTACAGATAAGGTCTTTGAAGAAGGCATTGATAAGTCTGCTGTACCAAACGGTGGAGATGGGAAAGATTTTGACGATTATCAGAAATGAGTCTTACGAGTCCAGCTTAATGTTGGCTTTTGAATGTAGCTAGTAAAATTATTCATCTAAGAAAATTTTCTCCCAGGTCTTGAAAAGGTTAAATGAAATTGGACTCTAAGAAGTTGTGTTAAAGTTGATTCGTGTAGTAATATTAAATTAGTGTAGAATGCTCCTACGCATGTCAACGTATTCGTACTGATCGTATCTGCCCAGGGTGATACTGTCGTTGTAAGACCTATGATTTAAATATGCTTGAGAACTTTGTTTTGTACAACCTGGAATAAATTATCGTATAAAATGTATAAGTGGAAATATACTAGATTGTAGAAGATAAATGAGTGCACTGAAAATTATGAAACTAAATTTTGATGAACTAACGACCTGAAGTTTAAGGTGTTTTAAGATAGACCAAAAATTAATCAGCGTCTGATACTACTCCATAAAAGTTTAGACGTGATTAAAAACTTGCCTACTAAAATTACGTCAATAAGTCAGGCGCTGATTAATTTGACAGGACTAAACTAAAATTTATCTTTTGCCCTTTTCATAATGAAATAGAAAGAAAAAGATGCACTGAACTTAAATTTAGTTTAGTTTGTGAACAACAGAATCGGCACCAATACCTACCTATGTCTCTTTACTAATTCTTTTTCTAAAATAACAGGTACCTAAGTTCCCTTATAATATCAGCTATCTGCCAGTGAACATCGGTCCAACCGTTTCGGAGATTAGCCGGAACAAACAGACAGACAGACAAAAATAAAAAATAATATTTTTTTGTTATAAGTGCCGTATATACTTTCATATGCATTTCGTAAAACTATGTTATTTTGACATTACAATCAGACTCTTTAATTTTATTTATTATAGGTTGAAACCGACAAAAACTAAAACTAAACTTAATTGGTAGAGGCGTAACTAGCTAAGGTTTTATCACAATGGTTTTATAACTCTAAATGAAACTGTGTATCGGCATAATGCATCGGCATCTCTTACAGGACAAATCAACTGCAACAAATCCCAAGATATCTTCATTTCACACGCTATTTTTATGAGCAATAAACATCACAATACCAGAAGCCAGAACCAAAATAAAGAGTTGAGCTATCCGAACTATACGTTGCGCCCGCGCCGGCGGCCATAAAATGGCGTTCATTATAAGGCTTGTTACGACACTGTCATCTCCTTTACAATCCTTAATGACAACCCTCATGTTACACCGTTTTCCCAGAAGTTGACAGTATGAGACCGTGTTATAAAACTATAAAACATGCTTAATTGTCATCATAAAATCGGGAAGGATATTTATTACACTCAAACCCTCAAACCTCATCATCTCTATGGCTTTCAAAACAAGGTTCAAATTCCTATGTTTTCCGGTGTTATGATGGGTTGTGAAAGCTTAGACCAACTCGTTAGTGTGACGGCTCTTGAAGTGAGGAGTGCGATGGAAGATCAGGGGTTAACCGAGTATTTAATTGCTATTGGTTCGTTATTGATTGCGTTGTTGTCGGCTATCGGCTACTGGCTGTGATTGGGATTCTAGATTTATAGTAAATGCTAGGATATGGTTGGTAAACCTAGGCGGGGAAGTGAGAGTTGTGTTGGATTACTTGCAACCTATGTGAATGGAAAAGATCATACATAATCAGCCTATAATGTTCCCACTGCTGGGACACAGGCCTCCTCTCGTTGAGAGGGAGTGGGCCGTAATCCACCAGGACCCAGTGCGTGTTGGCAGATGTCACATCGGCATGTCCTAGAACAAAAATTCGAGAGCGGTGACGGTTTCCTTCACCATTTTGAGAGCAGTGGTGACGAAATAATTTACACAAAGTAAAGCGCCTGTCTGGGTTCGAACCTACGACCTACAACTCGTAAGTCGCGGCCGTTACCACTTGGCCACCACGATATCAATCTACATGATCTTCACATGATCCGACCAAGATTATGTCTGCACTTAAAAAAAGACTGTGACATTTAAGATTGTTTCGACCTTTCTTCTCAGAGTTTAGTCAGATAGGAAACGCCGACCTCATCTAGCTTATTTTTTATTTTATTTTATAATATGACGTGTAAAAGTGATTTCGATACCTATCCTATTCACAGAATAATCAATTTTATTTTATTTTATTTCAATGAAACGAGACATAGAAATGGCTTTTATGATTGGCAGTTATGATTGAATGCTGATTTATGAAATCGTGTAAAAGATTCTATGTTTCGAATACGTATAACAAACTTCCGTATTTGACACATAGAATACCTTGTTGATTGCTTTTTAGACACATCTAAATATTTTAGCACCTTTCTTGTAGTTTTGGCTGGATTTTAGA
Source organism: Amphipoea oculea (assembly GCA_945859645.1). Taxonomy (NCBI): domain Eukaryota; kingdom Metazoa; phylum Arthropoda; class Insecta; order Lepidoptera; family Noctuidae; genus Amphipoea; species Amphipoea oculea. The sequence continues at coordinate 15,229,948 of OX243876.1, forward strand.
GTTAATTTCCGTAAATAAAACGATTGGATCTTATCTTATTTTTATTCGAAACGGCGATTATTAATCTTTTTTGGTTGTGATTACAGTCCCTGCTGGTCATAGGCCTCTCCTATTGCGCGATTACTAATTAATAATACTTCATTTATTAATTATAAAAAGATTTTAAGCGAATGTGATAAAACCTATAAACTATTAATAGTACTTATAAAAAAGTTGTACCTATTGTATTATTTTGTCATATACGATCCTATTGCATTCCTAACATTCCACCGATCCGATCTGTTTGAAAATTCTATCAAGAATGTTTGCAGCCTTCATTTAACTAATTATTAGTAAGTACTATAGGCAATAAGTTCTTTTGGTCCATAATACAAAATCTAAACACTTAAACTCATTGGCTATTCCTGTCACGTGGCTATTAAAATAGCGAGATAAAGCATAGGGTTTAAAAAACAGTACATTTAACACCAATATGAGACAGTGATCTTATAGGTAGGTAGTGATATTATAGACACCTACTGTGATACAGTTTCCAATAGAAGAAAAAAAAAAACTAACACTTTTTAGTCGTACCTACCCCCCACAAATTCATATAACACTACTTGCTATGTAAATATCAGTGACAGGAAGTTATTAAAACATCCTCAGTATAAACTAAGCGGAAAAATTGGTATAATATTGTAATTTGAAACAACGCTTTTTTGGTTTGACGATAGTTAGCGCCATTTTTGACGTATACGCGTGCATCAAGTGGACGTGAAACAACCCGCCCATAGTCTCAAAACTCTGGCCATTAAAAAAATTGGACACTGGGTAGCACAAACATCTTCGCTCATCATCTTTGCTGGTCATCATCCGCTTCCTTCATACCCTCATAATTTGTTCACATGAACTATAAGGGACCACCCACACTGCGCTAATAAACGCTACGTTTTACGATCGTGATAATAAACGCTGTTTACAGTGGTCGGCGCATGATGCGTTGTCAACCACGGGGGTTGCTGCGTTGTTTGGACAAACGGTTATGGTATGGCATCTGTTAAGTCGTGTGTTGGGGCTTTTACTTGGGTGGCTACGGATATAAAACGCGACGTCTGCAACGGAGTAATTTTATGTAAAGTGGCGCTTTTAGAGCACTTTTTGTCGTATACAATGAATACTATGAGAAAATAATGGATTTCACCCAAAATAATGCACCGGATTACGTTTACTTGTAGGCTAGTACTTTGCTGTAAATAAATCTGTAGTCTGTTTAAAACTGTGAAGGGAAACATCGTGAGGAAACGTTAGAACCAAAAATTCAAAGACATGCGACATCTACCAAACCGCACTGGGCCCGCGTGGTAGGTTATTAGCCTACTTCTTTCTTGAAGAGAGGAGGCCTGTGTCTCAGAAGTGGGACCATTTTAGGTTGATTATGATCTGTAGCCGAACTAGGAAGAGTCCTGTATCTCGGTCATACAGCGCCAAAAAGATGCATCAGTAAATGATCTTAAACGCGAAAAACTGAAAAAATATTTAGATGGTTCTGTAGCGGTATCTACAATGCCACATGCGAACAACGCGTCATACTGACGTCACGCAAAATGCATGTCCTGCATCTCGCAAGCAGAGTTTACTGCGCAACTAGCATAGATACAACGGCCCGACATGAAACATTGGGTAGTTGCCTGCCAGACACAACACCCGGAGGATCCTCTCTTTTTTATGGCGGATGAGTGATCTTTACACCCTGTTCCGCATACCTCTATAGCTCTAGAACTAATGATAAACTCAGCACTGACAACTAAACTAGTCACTGAAGGATGTCTTGTATAGAATATAATTGAATTAAACTTGAATAGAGGCATTTTAGATCTGCTTGAAGTTGAATGCAAGTTTTTCGCTAATTACACACATCAAAAGTGTCTAGGGATCAACATATATTTTTGCAATAACTTTTCTCCTGATTGATATTAATTAAAATTTTCTTTAAGGATTCATCAAATAAAGTGTTTTCGTTTGTCACAGTAACGATAAACCAAGTCACCTTTGCATTAATAAAGAAATTTGCCATTTTCCTAATAAAGGGATTTTTGACATTTGAACCACTAACACAAAAGTTCGAAAAAAAGACTGAAATAACAGTTTTCTTTAAAATTTTATTGGGTAACTTAAACAATTAATAATCCGTGTTTCTACCGCGAACACTAACAACACAAGAACATCGGTTTGGCATACTCAAAATGAGTTCATCCAAATCACGCTGTGGAATGGCCGCCCATGTTCATTGCAACAACAAAAAAAGGTCTTCTTGCGACTGGATACCCTCCATATTCGGCAGAGCTCTTCTCTGTAGCATATCCCATGCATGCTCAATCGGGTTCAAGTCTGGCGACTGAGCAGGCCAGGGCAGGACATTGATGTTAGCTGCGGCGAGAGTCTGTCTTACAACTCTTGCGGTGTGCGGTCGTGCATTATCATGCATTAACTGAAATAAGGGACCGATTTGCACTTGTAGAGGAACGATGACGTCTGATACAATCGTCTCAGCATAAATTTGAGCGTTGAGGTTGCCTCTGATCCAAATCAACTCAGTTCTTCCGCCGATCCAAATACCCGCCCATACCATGATGGTTCCACCACTATAAGGATGGACTTCCTGGCAGGATTTTAATCGCTGTTGGCGTCCAGGGGTTCTCCAGTGTCGTATACGTCTTGTATCCGGTCTCATACCAAAACGAGACTCATCAGAAAAGCACACGAAACGCCATTGTTCTTCTGCCCAATTTCTGTGTTCAAGAGCCCATTGATATCGAATCCTACGATTGTGCATTGCTATAGGTGGTACCCGTAGTGGTCTTCGGGAATGAAGGTTCACTTCATGCAAGCGGTTTCTGACTGTTTGGTCGCTAATTAAGTTCCCTGAAGAGTGATGAAGCCTCACGGCTAACATCATGGTGGTTATTGTTGGAGCTCTTCGAGTTAAGATTTGAATGTATCGGTCTTGTCTCCGTGTGGTGCAGCGATACCGTCCTCCATGGCGCTCAGCCACGGTACCAGTGCTTCGGTAACGTGTCCAAAGTCGACTGATAACACTCTGACTTGTATTCAGAGCTAAAGCCACAGTACGTTGCCGGGAACCAGCTTCTATCATTCCCACGGCTCTGAGCATTTCTTCCCTGCTTAAATGACGTCGCCGCTCCATAATAACGTTGGTTTTAATCAGTAGTAGGGAAACAGTAGCACTAATAATGTCTTCAATGCGTTGTATGTTTTTATAGGGAAAATATTGACAGCTGATTTTCATCTTTTACTCGAATTTGATTCACAGTTCCTGATTCAAATTATGAAATGCACCAAAAAGGATCCATATAAATTTATAAAATCATAAATTTATTACAAAGCCACATCTCAATCTCAAGAAATCCGCATAAAAATGCTTGATCCCTAGACTCTTGATGCGTGTATTTCAGATGATTCGACAACTTCATTCATTAGATCTAAAACAAACACCCTACTGACTTCAATGTCAACCTCTTACCTAACGATTAAAATAATATTACACTGATTAAATCCAATTCAATTGAAGACCACACAATGGACTAAGGCCTCCCATTCAAGTTATTACAACAAGTGAATGAAGAATAGAATATTTTTATTTAAAATCAAGTTCATATTGCAATGGCGACCTCGGTATAACCTCGGTGGTAATCACACACCAATTAACGTCAGTAATAGAAGACAAATGGACGGACGACGATGCATTAATCATGTAAGGATTGGTGCTTGCGAAGTCAGTTGAGGTCTCTAGGCCTTTGTGTTTAAAACTTCGTGAAATTAATCTCATTTTAGACTGGAGCAGAAGCCGTAACGTGTTCTCTATGACTCAATTTATTTATTTATTTAACAACACTTACCAACTAAACACATACACAGCATTAACCCAGAGTCTTTGACATAATATTGATCTCGCATGTATTTAAATTATAGGAAAGCACGACACTATCAATTAGCGTACTAGTAAATCATACAACAAATAGAAAATTAAACACGAAAAAAAAAGAGAGAATTTGAATACCACGTCATGGCTTAAAAATGCTGTCTTTTTATACTACTTAACAATTTACATATTATTATTATTAAATAAAGATTGGCGGGATTTGCTAAGGACTCGTTAAGTGGTCATAGTGAATCAAAGCCCAGACTTGATTTCCAAATGTACCGGTTGCAATAATCATGAGAGCAGTGTCGGCTTAGTGATAATATAATAATAATATAATATAATATTCCACAACTATCACACAATGCCATCTAGTCCCAAGCTAAGCAGAGCTTGTGTTATGGGTACTAGACAACTGATAAACATACTTATATATTTCTAAATACATACATGTGGGCTCTTTGGTATCTTATTTCTTTTTTCTAATTTACTGTTTTCGACCAGTACGGATAGACGAGGGGAAAGGGGGAGAAACAAAAAGACGATGTAAAAGGTGACAGGTGTGCAAAAATAAAAAGCTGAATAAAAATATTTAAAGGTGTTTATTTCTGTTAAATAATTCTAATTCTTCCATCCTACAACTTTGGGGGCTCGTCCGGGATCGGAAGAAAAATAATTTGGACAGAAATCAAAGGTTCGATTGGAACGAGATTGATTTCTCACGCATGTGGTTTACTCGTTGCCGGACGCTGTGGGAAAATTGTAAAAGGTGTATTTATCTAAAGATGCAAGACGACAAGGCGATGTTCGGCGTCGCGAACAGTTCCATAGCAGATGGTATTGTAAAATTTTGTGGCGATGACAAGACGTATTCGTCCTCAAAATGGGTCCAGGACATAGAGGACAACTCAGAGATCTTCAGTTGGACGCCTCAACAGAAACTGATTATCGCCCGAAGGACTCTAACAGGCACGGCTGAGCTCTGGTTGCGATCAGAAAAATGCTTCAAGACGTTCGAAGAGCTGAAAGTTGCACTTCAAAAGGAGTTTCCCGAACAATTAAATATAAAAGAAATGCACGAACTGATGAGTGCTCGTAAGAAGAGACGCGAGGAGACTTATTACCAATACATGTTGGTGATGAAAGAATTGGGAAAACGGGCGAAATTCCCGGATTATGTGGCCATTCAATACATTGTGGATGGAATACAGGATTTGGAGATGAACAAGGCAATACTCTACGGCGTTACTACCTACGGAGCCCTGAAGGAAAAGTTAGCTATATATGAAAACATCAAAAATAAGTCTAGAATGCGTGCTAGCTTTTCTAAACAGCATCAAGAGGGTACGAGTGGTGGTGGTCGCGCTCAAAAGACGCAAGCTGCTGAACCTAAGAAAAACTGCTACAAGTGTGGAGATTCATATCATTTGTCCAATGCGTGTCCGAATGGTATAAAATGTTTTAAGTGCGATAAGTTTGGCCACATTGCACCAGATTGTAAGTCGAGCGTAAGTACGCAGCCGCAAAATCGACAGCGAGAGCGGCACCAGTCAATGTGCGTGAAGTGTGCGGCGAACAATGGCGACGACAAAATTCAAGATGGCGAAAATCGAATTGAAGTGTCAAACGTCAACATTGAAGGTGACAGTGGTCCGCAACTTCAGTCGGTGCTGAATGTAAACAAAAATCAAAACCAACTACGAAAGTCTGTGAAAATGATTGAAATTTGTGGCCAAAATGTTGAAACTTTAATTGATAGTGGAAGTGATTTAAATTTAATAACAGTAGATCTATTTTTTGAATTAAAAATGTCGTCATTCAGCAGTGAAAAGTTGTTACTAAGTGGACTTGGATCATCAAAAGTAAATACATTAGGAAAGTTTAATGTTACCATAAATATGGACGGACATAATTTAGATGTATTGTTTTATGTAATACCAGTAGCTGCAATGCCTTACAAGATTTTACTAGGACAACCTTTTTTAATGAGTACGACTGTGTTGTTTAATAACGGGTGTGTTAGTTTGATATCAAAAGGCGAGGGTGAAATGTTGAAGTGTTTGCTTTCAGATGCACAGCAGCAACAATTAATGACTTATATTCCAGATGAAAACATACGCACAGTTGTTATGCAAATGGTGGAAGACTATAAGCCTATGCAGGTGGAGGAAGCGCCGATCGAGATGAAAATAATTCTGAAGGATGACATACCGGTTGCACAAAGACCTAGACGCCTATCTCTGCATGAACAGGATATAGTGGATCAACAGATCAAGGAATGGATGCAAAAAGGTATTATTAGGCCCAGTTTTTCTGAGTATTCAAGCCCTCTAGTATTGGTTAAGAAGAAGGATGGGTCAACACGTGTTTGTGTTGACTATCGAAAGATAAACGCAAAGATGGTCAAAGATGAATTTCCTTTACCAATCATAGATGATCACATGGATAGGCTTTCAGGTTGTAAGATATTTAGTAAGTTGGATCTCAAGGATGCATTTTTCCATTTAAAAGTGTGGGAAAGCAGTAAGAAATATACCTCATTTGTGACACAAACGGGGCAGTATGAGTTTAATAGGGCACCTTTTGGTCTTTCTATATGCCCAAACTATTTTACTCGCTTTATAACTATTGTTTTCAGAGATATAATTGCCAAGGGTTATTTATTAATTTTCATCGATGATATTATGTTAATGGCTGAGACTTATCAAGAGGCACTTGATAGACTTAGAGAAGTGTTGAAAGTGGCTGCTGTACATGGACTCCAAATCAATTGGAAGAAATGTAATTTACTAACGACTAGGGTCGAATACCTTGGTCATATAATTGAAAATGGAACAGTAAGACCCTCAAGTGAGAAGGTGGAAGCAGTCATGAAGTTTCCAGAGCCACGGACTATTAAACAACTCCAAAGCTTTATAGGTTTGACTTCTTATTTTAGAAAATTTATTGAAGGTTACTCATGGATTGCAAGACCACTGACAGATTTGTTAAGGAAAACCAGTATTTATCATTTTAGTGAGGAGCAGCAAATTGCTTTCAATCAGTTGAAAAAGAAGTTGACAGAGGGTCCTGTGCTTAAAATTTTTAATCCATCTTTGAAGACAGAACTGCATACTGATGCCTCCCAACAAGCGTATGCAGCAGTGCTCATGCAACAAGATCCGAATGACAATTGTTTACATCCAGTGTACTACATGAGCAAGAAAACTACAGACGCAGAGAAAAAATATACCAGTTACGAGTTGGAGGCTTTGGCTGTGATAGAAGGTGTGAAAAAGTTTAGAAAATATCTATGTGGAATCCCGTTCAAGATTGTTACAGATTGTTCAGCATTTGAGATGACTTTAAAAAAGAAAGATTTAACAACCAGAGTGGCTAGGTGGGTTCTCTTATTACAGGATTATGATTATACTGTTGAACATAGATCTGGAAGCATGATGAGACATGTAGACGCTTTGAGTCGTAGCGCCTATGTTAATATTGTTACAAGAGGAATTCATGACCAATTAAGAAAGGCTCAACAGTGTGATGAAGGAACAAACGCTATTTTAGAGATTGTAAAACAGAAGCCATATATGGATTATTATGAACATAATGGACTATTGTATAAAGGTGAAGAAGGCAAAATAGTGGTGCCAAAAAGAATGGAAATGCAAATAATTAAAAAAGTACATGAAAATGGTCATTTTGGTAAAAAGAAAATGATTGAGCTTATTGAAAAGGATTATTATATTAAAGATGTCACAAGAAAAATAGAAGAAGTAATTGTCAGCTGTATACCATGTTTACTAGCACTGAAAAAAGAAGGAAAACAGGAAGGATTTTTGAACAGTATTGAGAAGGAAAGTATACCTCTTAGTACTCTGCATTGTGATCATATTGGTCCTCTATCAGAAACTAAGAAACAATATAATTATATTTTGATTATTGTAGATGCCTTCACGAAGTTTGTGTGGTTGTTCCCAACAAAAACCACAAATTCTACGGAGCTAATTAATAAACTAAGGATTCATCAACAAGCATTTGGAAACCCAAGCAGAATGATAACAGATAAAGGAGCTGCATTCACTAGCAACGATTTTTCAGAATATTGTCAGGCTGAAGGCATACAACACGTTACAGTTACCACAGGTGTTCCACGTGGTAATGGACAGGTGGAGAGAGTACACAGAGTTTTAATCTCCATACTTACCAAGCTATGTCTAGGAGATGAGAAGCAATGGTACCGTCATATAAGCCAGGTGCAAAGATCACTAAATAGTACCTTTCAGCGCAGCATAGGTACAACTCCTTTTGAGTTATTGATTGGTACTAAAATGAAACTTAAAGAAAATATGGAAATAATTAGCATGTTACAGGAAGAGGAACGAGAAGAGTATGTACAGGAAAGAGAAAAGCTGAGAGAACAAGCTAAAATACAGATTTTGAAAATACAAGAAGAAAATAGAAAGAATTTTAACAAAAAAAGGAAGGAAAGTGTAAAGTATGCTGTTGGAGATTTTGTAGCGATTAAACGAACACAATTTGGAAAGACTTTGAAATTAAAAGCAAAGTATTTGGGGCCTTACAAGGTGGTGAAGGTATTTGGAAAAGACCGGTATGAGGTAGAAAAGGCTGAAGTTACTGCTGAAGGCCCTATGAGAACTTCAACTGCAGCCGATTATATGAAAAGATGGCCAGGGGTAAGCTACTAAGCTTTTTCTTGGTACTTTTAGATGTTTTTCAACATTTCATATTTAGGTTTTGTTTATTTAATTTAAAATGACAGTCGATGAATAAGATAAGGCATTGGATCTCTGGTGTTCCATGAAATTCAATTTTATAAGATGTTAGGTAGTAAGATGTTTGTAATTTTGTATATAATCTGGTTTATTTCTAAAGTTGTTATTGTGTTTAGTAGTTAATATTTAAGTTGTGGTTTTATAGAATAAGTAAGCATTGAGGTAAGATCATAGTCTGAGGCCAGACTATGGCAGGAAGGCCGAGTTGTGGGCTCTTTGGTATCTTATTTCTTTTTTCTAATTTACTGTTTTCGACCAGTACGGATAGACGAGGGGAAAGGGGGAGAAACAAAAAGACGATGTAAAAGGTGACAGGTGTGCAAAAATAAAAAGCTGAATAAAAATATTTAAAGGTGTTTATTTCTGTTAAATAATTCTAATTCTTCCATCCTACATACATATTATTGATAAATTACACCCAGACACAGAACAAATGATCGTGCTCATCACACAAACATTTGTCCTGAGTGGGAATCGAACCCACGACCTCCGGCATAGCAGTCAGGGTCACTAACCACTAGACCATCAGGCCATCAGGCCGCAGCTTATGAGTTGTAGGTCATAGGTTTCAATCAATCAACTCAGCCTATTCCAGAACAGTGCTGGACATAGGCCTCTCCCAGGCTGCGCCACAACACCCTGTCCTCCGCCTTTTCCATCTAGCCCGTCCCAGCCACTTTCTTTAGGTCGTCCGTCCATTTAGGTCATAGGTTTACTTTGTATAAATTATTTCATCACCACTGCTTTCAAAACGGTGAAGTAAGACATCGTGCGGAAACCGAACGACCTAGAACCAAAAATTCGAAGACATGAGACATCAACCAACCAGAACTGGTAGATTACCTCCCACATCCTCTCACAGGCAGGAGGTCTGTGTCCCAGGAGTGGAAACATTGTGGACTGATTATGCACTGATCATCGTTTGGGACACTGTTTCTTGAGACATGGCTATCTCTGATTGGCTTAGAAAGGCAGGTCATTTGTCACTTGTTAATGGATCAACTACTTTTATACGGGCCCGTATCTTCGCTGACGGACTAGAAAGTAACCCCGCAGAGCTTGCAGCTCCAGATGGCTGGTCAAATCAAGTAGATAGGTACCTTCACACTTGCAGTCGTTTTTAATGCACCCCTTGCTGAATATATTTGCTAGTAGAGCTTCACATAGCCTAACAATCGATGTGGTGGCGTGCAGCTAAACGATTTAGAGTTTGTACTTGATAGCGTACGATGTATTTAAATGCTCTAATTACATGTTCAGTAAAGAAGTCTCGAAGGCCGACATGAGAGCTAACAATCACATTTAGGACAATGTAGAATTCGTTTTTAATAGTGAATGGCGGTGCCCTTCTAAAATCTTTAAGTTTGTTATTGTTTGGGCAAGATACAATAGTTTTGAACTGCCAAAGGGCAAAATAATCTGCCAGCGTCTGTATTCGATTCCACATTAACTGAAAACATCGTGAGGAAACTGGCATGTCCTAGAAAAATTCGAAGACATGTGACATCAGTCAACCCGCACCAGGCCCACGTGGTGGTTTGAAGCACACTCCCTATCGAAGATAGGAGGCTTGTGAGTCCTGTGACCCGAAACCGGCATGTCCTAGAAAAATTCAAGGACATGTGACATCAGCCAACCTGCACCAGGCTTGCGTGGTAGATTACAGCACACTCCCTCTCGAAGAGAGGAGGCCTATGACCCAGCAGTGGGAACGTTATGCTATCTTACCGTGAGAGTTATCGTGACTGAGATAAAAATAAAACAATTTTCCTTAACCACAAACCAGCAACAATAATGTCACCTTTAAAACCCTTTACAACATCCATAACTCGTAATATTCCATCATGTAACATAAACTTGAGAGGACTGCAAACTAATAAGTGAGTGCTAATGGCTAGTTCACACATGGCGATGGTTCAAGGTGGCGAATGTAACAGTTTTACGACTGTGCATACGACACTATCATTTTGTTAATGTGTTGCGCTGTGTAACGTTCAATGGAGAATGGCAAGCATATGTACATATTGATATTGTGGTGCATTTGTATGTCTGTTGCTATCAAAGAGATTTAAGATAGGTACAATAGAGAGGCTATGCAAAGAAATGTCATACAAAAACTGTGATCCCATGTCTCACTGACGCCATCTAGCATAATATAGCAGAATTTGAGCGGCATAATGCAAACAAAAATAGCAAACATGAATTAAATTTGTCAAAATATATTCAGCTATCGCTCGGTAGGTGGCCAGTGTGGCTAGTGTTGCCAGATCCGATTTTCAATCCATGGATTAAGGTAAATAAAAAAATATCGAAAACTTGTCTCAGAAAACAAAAAATATTTTATTCGCTACTATTCATTGTCCGTGTCACCATCTATGATAGGGTATCAGTTTCAGTGTGTGTTTTTATGTAAGTAGATAATGTACATGTTAAAATAAAATAAATTTAAATTTGCCTGCTTTGCCGCCGAATTATTATGTTTTTTGTGTTTTATATTTGCTTTTTGTGTAAGTAGACCTATTATGTCACAATGGGCATAGTTGTTTGCAATTGTCGGTTGCGTTTCGTTTTTAGCAAAATTATTTTTATTACTCTTTTGTTTACAAGTTATTTATTATTTACCAATAAATATTATCGATAACAGAATCACATCTCTGTAAGGCAGTATAGTCCGACTTTTAAATAGCTGCAGTAAAATGACACTTCTTACTATAATTTTGTTAAAAAAATTTGCCACACTAAGGATCTGGACACATTGTTCGACGGCCTTTCGCACTTTGCCGCTTGAAAAGGAGCACACATGCTCTCTTTTTGTATGGACAAACCGTCGAACGCCGTCGATCAATGTGTCCCGACTCTCTCTACTAGTGATGATATTAAAATGCAATGAAACATCGTTTTAATTTAGACAGGCATTCGAAATTGAGCAGTGTTGATTTAACCGTAAACAAAAAAATATTCTTTGTATTGATCGGATAAAATATATGTTGTAGTTTCAAATCAGCGTAAATACATAGTCTACCAAAGATAATTTTGTTTCAATTTTTGCTCTAAAACTCCGATCTAAGAAATCAATTTTTTAAATAAATTAAAGGATTACTAACTTTATAGGATTATTTACAAAACACCAAAAACCTCAAAAATAAGAATATTTAGAAGATATGTTTGTGATTAGAATGAACGCTTTTTATAAATCTAACCCGATCACTGATGTGATGACAAAACAGTAATTAGTCATTGCTCAATGTTTTTGTTGTAAACTTATATTATCCTGTATTTCATTATAAATATCATTTTCTAATAATAATTATCCTCTTTTATAAAATCAATTTAACAATCATGATCGATTTTGAACTGAATGTTACTAAAATTAATCGATTATTTGGTTAAAAATTTCGTTGAAAAGTGGTAACACTTATACTTTCATTTTACTGCAGCAATAATAAGGCTATTCAGCAATAGATGGCGTTTATTACAAAATTAGGAATTTTTCTAGATCTATTATGAAAATTATTTGATTCAAATTACTCAGTAAATATAAATAATGCATACGAAAATAAACTGAAGCTAGATCCAGTCGTTCTACCATAGCGAGACTTGCAATAACGCAATGCGCAACTCGGCATATTTCTTTTTAAATAAATTTTTTTTGGTGGACACGATTGCGTCGATGCGACTTGACGCGCAGGCGTACGTCACTAGACTGAGAGACTTGAGACCACTAGGTGCAAAGTATCGGATCACGATTTTGTTCGCAATGTCCCGTCTATTGTACATATAAAATTTTAATGTCTTTGGTTGCTATCAATGTAGGATTTGTGAAAGAAAGAAACAAAGAAAATAGGTACCTACATTTATTTAGCAAAGACTAAAAGACAAAAAAAATTAAAAGAGTAACGGCGGAGTTTCTTGCCCATTCTTCTCCATACAAAAACTACCTTTTGGAAGGGGCGACTAGAATAAATTCTATTTTAATGTAATTTTTGACGTTCAAAAGTGCCTTTTATGTGCCTATTTGAAATAAATGCTTTGACTTTGACACACAGTATACCAGAGACATACATCAGATAAAAACAAATAAAAAAGTGTAAAGTCCGATGTAAGAAATTAGCAAAAAAGCCCAGTTCAGCAGAAATGCTAGACAACTAGTGCCTGACGCTGGTTTTCAACTGGACCTGATGTGTAAGGTGACGGGCGTAAATCAGTTTTATACTGCAACGTGACGTGTGTTGTGATTGGTGAAGTTGGTGACAGGTAAGGGGCCCGTGGCTAAAAAATAACAGCAGCACGGGTCGATCAAAGGTTAAGCTACACTTGCCGTGGTCGGTTCGTGGATGGGTCACCATTCATTACACATCAAAACCCCTCCGTGCCTCGAAAAGTACGTTAAACCGTTGGTCCCAGCTGTCATAAATACGTAGATCTTTGACAGTCATTAGGTCAGAAGCCCAAAGTCTTACAACCAGTCTTACCTAGGGGTATCCTGTAACCCAGTAACTGGATTATGGAGGTCAGATAGACAGTCCCTCCATGTAAAATACTGGTTTTCCGCTGCATCCGGTAAGACTGGAAGCCGACCCCAACATGGTAGGGAAAAGGCACAATTAAGTTGATGTTGGTGACAAGGTGAATATCTTCTGATGTTTTTAATTAAGTACTTAGATATAAAAAAGGTTTAAATCTTCAATAATGCACAGAGGTCGATCTTAGGCTCACGCATATACAGGGTTATTGGTAAAACACTAATAACCTTGCAGGACTGGATTACTAACATCATAAACAATTTTGTTCAATGACTTTTTACAAAACATAATACATTTACCAAAACAAACCTTTGAGATTTTGTTGTTCTATCTAACTCCCGTCCCCCTCCGCTGAATTTTGTACTAGACAAGGCAGTTTGTATCTAACGCTTTACCTTAACTAACCACCGCCTAACTAGCGCTTTCTTTAGCTTCGCGTAGAGTTCGTTACAGAAAATCGAGTATTTCAATTCGTTCAATTGAAATATTTTTATGTTTGTATGAAATTCTGATGAATTAATAAAAGTCATAGAACAAAAGTTGTTGTTTAGGTTGTTAGTAATATAGTCCTTAGAGGTTGTTAATGATTTACTTACTTACTTATTGCTTGGATTTTTTTTTAAATTAAAATCGTTTTCTTGTACCTACTTACCATGTTTGTAAATATGTGAGCACCATGTATCTGTCAGATAATTAATTTATATGTCATGGTTTTGTTTTTAATTCTTTTACCTATTGTGGTATAGTAATTTTATTTTAGGTGCATCGTTCTTACGTGTTATTATATAATTAATGTACCCATGCAAAATATTGTAAGACGTTTTAAAAGAGTAATGATGGAGTTTCTTGCCCATTCTTCTCCATACGAAAACTACCTTTTGGAAGGGGCGACTAGAATCAATTCTATTTAAGTTGATTTTTGACGTTCAAAAGTGCCTTTTATAAGCCTATTTGAAATAAATGCTTTGACTTTTACGAACAACCCTGTAGTAGTTTTTTTTTTTCACATAACATAATCACAATAAATATGAAAGTTTGTTGAGAAATAGTACAATAGTCATCAAGAGAATCAATCCTAATAAAAGAGTAACGCTTTCAACATTATAGAATACTTACAGTTCACTTTCAACATTATAGTATACATACAAAATTAACCAAATAAATTGAAGACCACATACGTGGGTAACCCATCTTCAAACGTTATACTGTCACTAAAGAAGATACTCAAAAGTCTTTGACCATTTCCCGCCCTCAACAATGATATGATCACACTTACTTTTGAAGCGGTGTCACACGTCAACGGTACATAAAGCTCCTCCCACACAGCCGACAAGTTGTTGACTCACGCAGTGTCGCAACGAGCGTGTCGCTGCGTTGGTGCACTGTGGGTGGTCGTCTGATAAGCATCTAATTAAAGCCTACTTTTGTCGCGGAGAGAGTTGCGATTTAGTTGACGCGATTTCTTATCTTGTGTCTCGCTTTCTGTTTATCTGTGAGTCTGCCCACTTGATTGTTAAGTTAGATAAGTACCTAAATGTAAAAAAAAAATATTAAGTACTATTTAAATTGACTTAGATTGTACGAGTCGCATGCAAGTAAAGGCGGGGAAGTACTTGTTAAGCAAATTGACTACCAACTTAAATTGTCTGTCTACTCGAATCACAACTGTGATTCTTTGACGTTTGTGTGAAATGGCTATAACACGGTAAATTGACGTAGTGTTTCAATTCGCATAACAGTTAATTTCCCTGACTGAAAGAAGGTACATGGTTTCGGAAAAAAACCGAAAACACTTTAAAATTACTTACTTTTAATTATAAAAG
This sequence comes from Amphipoea oculea, assembly GCA_945859645.1. Classification (NCBI taxonomy): domain Eukaryota; kingdom Metazoa; phylum Arthropoda; class Insecta; order Lepidoptera; family Noctuidae; genus Amphipoea; species Amphipoea oculea. The sequence continues at coordinate 15,244,997 of OX243876.1, forward strand.
TCGTTTGAGTATAAAACTGAAAACCAAAACGTCAATTTTATACACACGGTATCTATTTTCTAAAACTTGTGTTAGTTGTCAGAATTTACACGAATATTTGAATCAAAATCAATCATTACGAAGCAGCAAGTCGTAAAACAAACAACATTGATCCGACTACCATTTCCTCTCAATCCACAAACTAAAACAACACAGATCTAAAGTCATAAAATCGCAAATCCGTACGCGGCCTAAAGTATTAGTGCTCAAGTGTCCTCCACACCATAACGGTTCAGTCGTTCGTTTGTTTAACGCCTTAAAGTGACAACGACAATATCTATTTTCGATCGGCAGTTGTTTATATTATAAACACCAAAGTCATCAAAATACCACGGTGACTTTACTACCATTTTCAATCTATATAGACCTTATTTTCACTAACATAAGGTTCCCATTCAAATGTTTTGTAGTTTGTCGATGATCGTTGATAATCTGGTGAACAGTTGTGATGACATGAATGTTATGAATAGAGGTCGAAGACTCGAACCAATAGTCGGTAATGTGAGAAAATAATTTTATGAATTTTATGTGTTTTGGGATGATTTCAAACGGGATGTCGTATTCGATGCTGAATTATTATTGGCAAGAGATCTTTGCTTTCTTTAGCTGTCATTTAATGTGACACAGGGAGGTATGAAATCAGAGGGGCAATTCTCGTAATTTTAAGAACGTTCACAGTCTGATCTCAGTCTCAATCTGTCAAAAATACCTCTAATTGCCCTAAATTTTTGACAAGTTTTTGACATTGGTTGTCGCTGAAATCAACGAGACAGTTAAATACATATTAGTGTCCCTATAGTTTTAGACGTACCTAATAAAGTATTTTCATTGAGACATTAACAACTAAGTTACTCCATTAATATTGACTCAACAAAAAACAATTAAAATCTACAACCCCTCCTAATTAAAACTTATTTCCCATTTCAAGCTTCATTAATATTAGGTACCTACCTACTAATAAATAAATTAAGACGTAATTACATGCCCTGGTTACAATAACCATAAATTTTAACTAATCACAACACATACTTAAGGTGACATAGAGCCTGCACGACCGACTTCCGGCCAAGTTGTCCGGACCGGAACCGGCCGGCCATCGGAAGTTGTATACAAAGTGCGAGCCTTCGCGTGCTAAGGAATGGAGGGGAAAATTCGGTGGAAGAAAATTTATGGGTCTTTGTAACATGATATTTAGATATGATGGAAAAATAGTGGGTTGAATGTCGGAGTATATTTTCAGGATAATCGTTATTTTTTTTGGAGTTTCCTTTTTTCTATCTCTTTCATGTCTGTCAAAAAGAGTTGTGTGTTTTGTTATAATTTTTATGTGTGATATTGATAACACACATAAAAATTATAACAAAACCAGAAAAATAATGTAAGCAACTTCTTATGTGATTAAATTTATAAAAAGAAATAAATATTATAATAAAATATTTTAACGCACTGACGATTAATTGCAACACATTATTGTACACTCAAATAAATAAATATTTTAAGCAACTTAAGGTCATTTTTCCGTTCAGCTTATGATTTTTGACTTCTTCAATGCCAACAATTTGAAAATGAAAATGACAGTTCGAAAAGGTCACATGCGCCCGTTACGTGAAAAAGCAATTTGTGTAAAAATTGCCTAATACTATCGCTCTTTGAACGTACAGACGCCAATACATCAATCTACTCGAAACTGTCAAATTTTCCCAATCAACTTTGAACCTTATGCTTTAGCGATAAAGTTGAAAATATGTTAAAATAAATTTTACAGATGCGGGTGCGGGTGGGTTTTTTTTTTTGGTGCTGGCGTCTGCACTTGCCCGATTCAGCCCAGTAACAGCTCAGTTTTCATATATTTTATTGAATTGAAGAAAAAAAAACATAAAGCTATTCCATCTTGAAACTCTGCCCACCTCCTCCAAAAGCGACACTCTCACAACCCTTCCATTCTTATAACCCTTCATATCTTCCATCGCATAATATCCCGACACTGCGATTATTATGCGCATTTAACTGGGCGGTTAGATTACTATCAGTGCCGTGAAACAGTCCGCGATTGTCGCTGTCTTCTTTAGTCGCAAGTTTGAAAAGGATAGGGTGGATTGTATGACTTAAAGTTTGAAATAGAATTTAGTTTTAACTCAATGGGTTTATTACCACATAAATACTTTTTCGAGAAAACTATAAGCGACATAGTTTAGCTTATGATAGCTCACAAACGATCAAACTGTACCGAATGAGGCTCATTACGAGTTGAGGCTTCAGACTAAGAGCTCAACTGTTTATACTGAGTTGCCTTATTTTAGTGTCCCGCGCAGTGTTACCTAAAGCGATTGACACACTGCACCGCATCACGCAGCGGGGTGCGTGAAACGGAGCCAAATTCCCCGCACGGAAGCGCGTTGTTATTGAATTTGTATGAAAAAATCACGCGCGGGGGCACGTTATCTGCGTCCCGTTGCGTAATGCGGTGCAGTGTGCCAATCGCCTTAGTTCCGAAATTATGGGTGGACATTGACTAGTTAGACAAAGCTACAGTTTAACATAATTTGAAGTTTCAAAATGATGGGTCACGTAACTAATAATCATTTCAATTGCAGAGGCATCTCATATAATCGATTAGGTAAAACGCCCGTGTATCTAAGATAACAAAAACTTGCATTGAAACACATCCAAAAATGAATCCTGTCAAGATTAAAACCTAAAAGGCTACGATTTATATTGCAGCATTTCTAAACATGTTCATAATAAAACCACGTAATTAATTCCATACGGAAAAAGTCAAACTGCATTTTCCGTCAAAGCATTTTTGCATTTTTCAGTAAAACAAAAAAAAAACCAAAGTCTACACTTTAATAAATTCATGCACGTTTAACTGGGTGGTTAGATTACTATCGGCACCGTGAAACAGTCTGCGATTGTCGCTGCGATTTTAATATATTAACCGTTCGCGTGTCGCTAAGTATCGCAGTGTGGCCGACGCTTTATTTTGATCTATTGCTGAGTTTCATTTTGTTGTTGCTTTTTTGTGGTGAAGTATTTGAATAAGTGGCGAGTACCTGAGGTTATTAGATAGATAAAACTGACAGATTGGTACAAAAATAAAACTAAGATTTATAGCCTAGGGGTACTTAGCTAGCATCTTTAAGTCATAGAAAGTTGTTATAGGCATAATCATAATAGGCCTATAATATTCCCACTGCTGGTACACAGGCCTCCTCACGGTGAGAGGGAGTGGGCCGTAATCCACCACGCGGGCCTAATGCGGGTTGGTAGATGTCACATGTCTTCGAATTTTTGGTTTTAAGACATGCTGGTTTCCTTACGATGTTTTCCTTCACCGTTTTAAGAGCAATGGTGATGAAATAAATTACGTAAAGTGCCTGCATGGGTTTGAACCCACAACCCACAACTAGAAAGTGCGGGCCGTTACCACTGGGCCACCTCTGCTCAGGAAGTAGTTATAACTGCTACTCGTATGTTTTAATAAATGTGGTTTTCACAATAAGTCGTTTTTAAAAGCCATACCGTGATGGCCGAACGTTTAGGCTACTTGATCATCTTGACAAAAATATTGAGATGAGAAAGATCGACAATCAGGTTTCAGTGGGTAGATACTTATTTATTTATTTAGAACTTAAATGGTCTCTACCAGGTAACCCGGTCGATGCCCGTTACAAACTATGGTATAACCTTCCGTGGTCCACTTGGAAGTCCCTGAACCGTCTGCGAATCCAAGTGGGAAGGTGTAAACCGAACCTCATAAAGTGGGGCACCTCGTCGGAGCGGGCGAGCAGGGTGTGGAAGTGGATCTGAATCACAAACTACGCTCCACCTTTTATCCTGAACTCTATGCCCCAAAACATGCAGCCAAAGTGACCTCTGAACTACCACCGATAATGCCGTGGAAGTGGAGAAGTTTTAGGCCAACTAAATTTGAAGAACTGTCGTGCCAGCGACACGAAGAAGAAAAGAGCAAATTATAAAAAAAAAAACAAAACACAAACAGAATACGTTGCCAACACTCACTGACATATCGGATATAGGTAGGTACACTAAAACCGAGTACATCCCGAGGACAGCCGAACATACCCGAAGCATGCCGAAGAATGCCCAACGCGCCTAAAGAAGTTTTCATTTCAAACATATACATATAGTAAATAACGAATCGATTTAGTACCTACATTGATACCTATGTAAATACTGCTGTAACCACAGGCGTAAACATCTACCTACCAATCACATTATGTAAGGAAATTGTCACCAATCCTCACTTAGGTACCCCATCCCTACCATTATCCCAACCCGACAGCAAAATTAATAGGTATTACACGGCATGAAAAAAAAGAAACAAATGAACGTTCATTTGTTTTTTTTTTTTCGCTCGTTTTACCGCAAACACCGCCACACGTTTAACAAAGTCTGTAAACTTAATTCAACCATTTTGACGTAAATTTTCTTAGTCTACACATTTTATTCTAGAAATAACGGCGCAATGTTTTGTGAGACACCTACAATATACTTAACAGCATATGGTGGGCGACCAACGTTGTGAATACGGTTTTATTTATCCAAACAAATGGGTGCCACATGTCGCCTTCCACAGTGACAAGGACTTACAAGACCAGTGTAGCCCGACCTTTACGTTCCAAATACAAAATACCTCAATCGTCTCATTCGCTTCGCGGTGTGCGAGGGGTCAATTCAAAATGGTGGGTGCAAGAATAAGTCTGTGACACAATAAACTTGCGATATTTATTTATTTACCATAATTATACATAGCCAGATGTGTGAAGTACCAATGCGGTGGGTTTGTGGGTATTTGTGGATTTTTTGTAAATTAGTTTTACGTTTAAGTATTTTTAGGAATACCTATAGAGAACCGTGATAATACCTGTTTAAAAGGGCTCAGTGCAGCAGGTACTCCGTGTTCTTAAACGAAAGACAAAGTTATCAGGCTCATGTAGGTACCTAAGGCAATCTTCACTTGATAGCAGGTTTTATCCCTTGTGCATAACGCTAGCTCTATACACCGTGCATCAGCAAGATGTGGTCATATTAAGGGTGTGGTACAGACCATCAAACTGAACCACTTTCTCCTTGGGAACAACATCGTAATCGCGAAAAAATAATGAGCCGTCACATACATTTGGGTCACCCCATATATTTTGGTCATTGGTAGAACCAAAAATTCGAAGACATGTGACATCTGCCAACCCGCATTTGGCCCGCTTGGTGGATTACGGCCCACTTCCTCTCACACCGAGAGGAGGCCTGTGTCTCAGCAGTGGGAACATTATAGGCTGATTATGTATACATTTGGGTCGAGTCGGAATTACGGTTTTGTATGGGACAGTTGATAATTTTTTCATTAGATACTGAAAGAAAACCTAAATCTTCAGTTCTAAAAGTCGTCTCATAAAGTTGAAAGTTCGTAAAAAATCGTCTCAAGAATTATATAGAAATATTACATGGTAACTCCCAATAAATTCTAAGGTAGTAAGTACCCAAACACAAGTACCTACGATCTTACCCACTATAAGTACCTAAAAATCTCAGGTAAGATCATGCTAATGTATTGTCTTAGCGATTGACACTGGCGAGCTGTTAACGAATCTCACTGATCTAAACTTGTTCATCACGAAGTTATAATTAAATAGACCATGTCGACATCTCTGTGTTGCTAGTTGGAAAATTGACTCTCATTTTGTTGGTAGTTTTGTGTATTCTGCGAGATATGGGAGATTAGACATTTTGCGGTTTGAACTATTGGGTTTACACAAAAAAATATTACCAGAAAGTTTTCATGCTGAACTTGTGGAAAACCTGTAGAATAAAGAACTGTCATTGTTAGCGAAGCTCAGGACTTCATAGCCTTTTTTCACTTCAAACCCCAGTTTGATCAGTCTTTTTGCTTTTGCAGATCTACAATTTCTACCAACCATTTTTCAGCCTTTTCATTTGATTCAAAATCAAAATATTTTATTTTCCATGAACCAGACCTAGCTTCTGACATTTCATAAGTACCCACCCACTTATGAAGCGACAGAAGTTAGGTGCACGGTTCCAGTTGGTCGTTTCCTATTTAGCAGAGCCGGCAATAAGCTCCACGGTTACTCATTAAAAAAATAATTATCTTTTACTACGTTTTCAAATTACAGTGTTAACAGGTATGGGAGGACAGTGTTGACCTGTCAACAAAAACCAGGTACTTAACAAAAAAAATAGAACACGGTCTACAAATCTACAGTCTACAAGGCCTACAACGTTCTCACATTCACAAAATATAAAATAATCTATAGAAAAGACAAATGAAATAATAAAAATCTATGACCAAATGGCATTATTTTACTGATGGACAAAGAACATTTTATCAAAAAAGGAGATGCCAAATACTGCGTTTTTGGGAGTTTAAAAACCTCAACGCTAGCAACCCCACAAAACCAGCTCGGTAACGCTAATGATGGAACATCATGTCCCTCTAAGTGCCGGTAATGTCTGTACAAATAGTGCCCAGTTTTGGCTCTTACGACAGTCCCACGGAAATACTTGTTTGGACATGTTTAGAGCCTGCTAACTATGTTGGTATTTGTAACGAATCATAGTGTTTGGGAAAATCATGTTTGGTTGGCGTTTATTAGATCGATTTTTGTTTGAAGGTTCAGGTTTGTCAGTTTCCGTTCATGTTGCGTTTATCGTTGAGTCGAATCACCTTTTCATCCCAGCGCTGAGTGTACTATTATGTAGTATATAAAACATTTCTGTTATTTATTAAACCAGTTAGTACTGGCACCATTTTGATTATTTTTCAAAATGTAAACCTACGTAGGTACTGTCGCACCACTTTGTTTTTTTTTTCAAAATGGCGGCCACGCATACCCACTACCATTTTGGTTTGTTTTGACTGTACAGTATAGGTGTGATTGTAATTTACGTAAGTATCTTTTTATTGATGGGATAAAAATTAAAAATCTATAGGTATTAAAATTAAAAAAAAATGAAAGAAATTGATTCAGCAAACGATTCTGAACAAACTACTTTCTATTTATAATGTGCAATGAGAATAGGGGTAGTAGATTTATCTATCACTACAAATATCATTCTGCAAACTCTAGAGAGGCCAGTTTATATACATCGGCGTTTTACGGTTACCACCTGCTTACCTACAAAGTTTACTGGTACGATTCCTTCAAATAACTACCTAAATGGGCCCGTGTTTTCGGCTAAGTCTTTAAGTACCTATCTCACCTTCATCATTTCGAGTCGATGATACAATATTTGTCTACTTAACTAGTTTTCTTTGGTCCAGTACTTAGGAGCCCTCTACGTTGCATATCTGAAAGGTTTCACATTATTAACGGCTTTATTTGCATGCAATCCCATACCACTGACGTTTTCAGTCGTCAAAAAGTACATAAATAAAGACCATCAACAAAAAAAAAAAATACCACCATAAGTAATCACATTACCGCAACACAATATCATTACACAGTATTTTCACCGTATTTACAAAATATGATTTAAGTGGCAGCTTCGCTTATCATACACCATCGGCATAATAACGGCAATCAACACGTTTTTCATGTCAACAAGTAAAAAAATAACAAATGACATCGCCGTATCGAAGTCTGTCATCTTTACGGGTAATTGCCGTAAGGGGGCAACAACGTTTTATGAGGGTAACGTTGGTTGTAACTGATAAGGGGTGGAAACTAGGATTGGGTAATTATTTAAGTTGGGTAGAGAGTTGTTTTGACTGATTGTAATTTATATTAGGTCCTTACATATGAAATTGGCGTTTTTCGTACTGGCCACTTTAATCACGAATTTCTCCTCTTTGGTAAGGAATTCCAAATTCAAATTTGTACAGCTATTTACTCATGTATTTGTGCTTCGATGACCGTCATTCATTTGTTTTTTTTCTTCTGTTTTTTCTGTTTGCGTCACTCATTTTACAAAATGGAAAATTTAAAATATCGCATTATTTACGAGTACGAGTTCCGCCGTGGCACTAGTGCTGCGGAAACGACTCGAAGGGTGAATGATGTGTATGGCGGTCATGTTGCAAAAGAAAACACAGTTCGTTTTTGGTTCCAACGTTTTCGTTCTGGAAATTTCGACCTGCAGAACAAGCCCCGTGGACGGCCTGAGACCCAAGTTGATAATGGAGAATTGAAGGCTATTGTGGAAGCGGACCCATCGCAAACCACGTCCGAGTTAGCTGCAGGCTTCGATGTTAGTGATAAAACTGTTTTAATTCACTTGAAGCAAATTGGGAACATTAAAAAGCTCCACGCCACTGCTGCTTCACGACAACGCCAGACCACACACTGCGCAACAGACGGCTACCAAATTAGAAGAGCTTGAATTGGAATGTCTTAGACATCCTCCGTACTCCCCGGACCTTGCTCCAACAGATTACCATTTTTTTCGCAATTTGGATAACTTTTTGCAAGGGAAAAAATTCAACTCCGATGGGGCAGTCCAAATCGCCTTCAAAGATTTTATTGATTCCCGTCCGACTGGTTTTTTTAGTAAAGGGATCAATGAACTACCTATAAGATGGCAAAAGTGCATTGAAAACAATGGTTCATACTTTGATTAATTAAATATATTATATTAAAAAATATTCGACTTTTTGTTCCTTCCATACAAAACGCCAATTTCATATGTAAGGACCTAATATTTTGTTTATCAGATTAATCTTGTATGACCCCTTTTAATATTAGGTCCTTACATATGAAATTGGCGTTTTGTATGGAAGGAACAAAAAGTCGAATATTTTTTAATATAATATATTTAATTAATCAAAGTATGAACCATTGTTTTCAATGCACTTTTGCCATCTTATAGGTAGTTCATTGATCCCTTTACTAAAAAAACCAGTCGGACGGGAATCAATAAAATCTTTGAAGGCGATTTGGACTGCCCCATCGGAGTTGAATTTTTTCCCTTGCAAAAAGTTATCCAAATTGCGAAAAAAATGGTAATCTGTTGGAGCAAGGTCCGGGGAGTACGGAGGATGTCTAAGACATTCCAATTCAAGCTCTTCTAATTTGGTAGCCGTCTGTTGCGCAGTGTGTGGTCTGGCGTTGTCGTGAAGCAGCAGTGGCGTGGAGCTTTTTAATCTTCCCAATTTGCTTCAAGTGAATTAAAACAGTTTTATCACTAACATCGAAGCCTGCAGCTAACTCGGACGTGGTTTGCGATGGGTCCGCTTCCACAATAGCCTTCAATTCTCCATTATCAACTTGGGTCTCAGGCCGTCCACGGGGCTTGTTCTGCAGGTCGAAATTTCCAGAACGAAAACGTTGGAACCAAAAACGAACTGTGTTTTCTTTTGCAACATGACCGCCATACACATCATTCACCCTTCGAGTCGTTTCCGCAGCACTAGTGCCACGGCGGAACTCGTACTCGTAAATAATGCGATATTTTAAATTTTCCATTTTGTAAAATGAGTGACGCAAACAGAAAAAACAGAAGAAAAAAAACAAATGAATGACGGTCATCGAAGCACAAATACATGAGTATAGCTGTACAAATTTGAATTTGGAATTCCTTACCAAAGAGGAGAAATTCGTGATTAAAGTGGCCAGTACGAAAAACGCCAATTTCATATGTAAGGACCTAATATTACAACTCCACAAGTATGATGTCTAGGCTAAATACTTAGCTTAAACCAAATGGTTTAGAACTTAACTAGCCTCTGTGATAAATTAGTCAAGTTCTCTCTATCGGAGTTTTAAAACTAAACCCTCGTCGTATCCATTGACGACGTTTTGAGAGTTGAAAAACCCAACAGATGTAGGTAATTGATGCGATTTTTTTTTATGGATGGGAAATCATCAAATGATTCTTCCCGCTCTGGGTGGAGCGGAAGGGAATATCAGACTCTTACTGACTAAAACCCATCCGTGTTCCTTCCTTAGCCCTTTATGTTCCGGGGTAGCGGTAACCCTTTCGGACAATCCCGCACCCCCGGCAGGCTTCGGTACTGGCAGGCCCCTTCCTTTTTGCTGACATCTCTTTGAGGCGCGCGTGGAACACGTACGTACCGTCCGGCACGGGCCTGGTCCTGATCGGACTGTGAGCTACCCATTACTTACTCTCCGTCCGCAATGCGCTGGGATGAACTCTTTTGGATTCTCAATATCAAATCGACAAAAAAAAAATAAACGTCACGTTAAAAATGCGCCCGTATGAAGGAACCTGGGCTACCTACAACAGCTTGACAAACTTACTTTCAGGAGTCAGTTTCTACATCGTCATTAGCTTGAAAGGGTAAAGAAGGGTATCTTATCATCACTTCGGTAACCAACCTCACGTCAAAATCCTTTTGACCTCTATAAACCGACCGTATCACCTCTACAATTTCCTATTACCCCATTATCAACTAACATTAAAATATCACCCCACGTTACAACCCTTGTATCCAGCCATAATCACCTCTGACCCACTAGTTGACGAAATTGAGTGCCAAACCTAATCTAAACGACGATCGACACAGTGTCGGTTTTATGGGCGAACGAAACAGTTTTACCGTGTAATGTGGTACATAAAGATCTGTAATCGCGCGCGTTTTCCAACTAGGCGACACGCTAGGTGCTTGATAGTGATGTGATTACACTTTAAAATAGAAGGTGCTTAAGCTATGAGATTTAATTAAAGTTAAACCTAAGGCACCGCACACATACCGAAAGGATTTTTAATGAATCGACGTTTCTGTTTGCTCAGTAACATGTTTGTTTGTTTTCCATTAACATTTGGTCTTTCTGACCCAGTGGTCAGAATGAAAAAACAGGTAAAGCATACATTAGAATCCTGCAGAAAACACTTAGAACCGCACCCTAATTGCGTATCATACCTACTTAATCACGATCTGAACCACTTTGAAGGATATTTTTTAATAATCCATTGCTTCATATGTTCGGATTATTCCACTTTGCCCCACCGGCCGCCCCACTGGTGGGGCAAAGAGGAATGTCAAAAATTTTGCAGTGGAATCTGCACCACTAAATCGAAATAGTGGGGCAGATTCCACTGCTTTAAAATCCTGTTGGATTCTGCCCCACTAGGGTTGGCGCCTTAGAATAAACGTACAAACATTTTATTTTCGCAAAATAACAAACAAAAAACAAAACACACAAAAAAAAAATTTGCGAGAATAAAATGTTTGTACGTTTATTCTAAGGCGCCAACCCTAGTGGGGCAGAATCCAACAGGATTTTAAAGCAGTGGAATCTGCCCCACTATTTCGATTTAGTGCGGCAGATTCCGCTGCACAATTTTTGACATTCCACTTTGCCCCACCAGTGGGGCGGCCTGTGGGGCAAAGTGGAATAATCCAAAAATACCTATTTATAAAATCACTAAAATTTTAAAACCATGTTCTAGTTTTAAGAATCAATAGAAAACCTGGTTCACATTAAAAACCGTTTAGGTAGGTACTTACATAATTAAAGATAAATAAAAGATATTAGCTATACTAATTTAACTTTCTTTAAGTTAATAAACGTTGTCTCCATGTAGATAAATAATGTCAGTTCCCATACACGGCGTATAATGTACACAAAATGAGTACCTAAAGAGATAATAGCATCTGCGACTACATAAAAACTGTCACCACGGCGTAATGACATCTACCGCTATTCATATCACATTATTCCGGTAGACGGCAGTCATCGCGTTCCCGCGCTCTCATTGGTTGGCGCGACACTTTGTCGCCCATTTGTCACCAAACGCCAACCAATCACATCCCCCGCCTCGAAAATGGAACACAAATGAAATTGTCACTGCGATTGTCGCACATAAAACCTCTATTGTGTCTCGATTCTTTATTCGAATTTTCAAAATGGCGATGATGCAATTTCACGTGTTTAATCAACACAATGTTTATTCAAATATGATGAATAATATTACAATATCGAAAAAAAAAAAAATGCGACAATACAAACAATTTTTACACTCATCAGTCACGATGTTTGGAATAACAAAAAGGACACAATTTCGACCCAAATGAAGCGTGACTTTTAACAAAGGGCATGCAGTGCGCAGCCAATTTTAGTAGTCACTTTATTTGAAGTATTGCGGAGTATTGCACGGGTGTTTTTACAAGGTCGGTTAACAGCCCAGTGTGTCGATTGCCCCGGGTTGGTGGAAATAACACGGCTGTATCATTGTTATACAAAAGCGCAGCTGTTCGGTTCCCTAAGGGTAAAAAAGACGTTTTGTATTTTTTTTTTTCGATACGGTGTGCGTAGGGCCCTTTTAGCGGTCACCGGGACATGGATGCCTCCTGTTTGAGCGTTTGATACATTGTAAGCTTTTAATTTTTTTCCGACTGTCTCTTTTGTTAGTGATGTATCTATGTATTCGTTTTGGAAAGTATGTTTGAACAATTTGATTTTATCGTGATTTGGCTTATTCCCGACAAAGATTATGAGTTGCATTTCAATGCTGACGCTTTACCTAAAGTAACCTATTCCTAGATCAAAGTTAAAGCTGTTACCTACTCCTTTTTATATTAGGACTAGCAGCGCCCCGCGGTTTCACCCACATAAGTGTCGATCCCGTGGGAATATCGGAGTAAAAAGTATCCTGTGTGTTTATCGCGGCTATAATTTATAAGTGTGCCAATTTTCATCCAAGTCCGTTTAGTAGTTTTTGCGTGATTGAGTAACAAACATCCAAACATCTTCACAAACTTTCACATTTATAACACCTATTAGTAGGAAAGGAATAAGGATATGAGACGGTAATGAAAGTGTGCCTAAAATGCAAGAATATGAACTAAAACTGTAGACTCTTCATTTTCTGATCAAGTTTACCGTTTTCAATGTGGCCTTTATAATTCCTTTTTAAAAAAGCGTTCCATTCAGATTTTGTCCCACCAATGTCCTGGTCCCACCCCTTTGAGCACCCAATCCGCCATCTTGAATAATAAATCTTTTATTAAAGAGTTTAATAATAATCCTGAGACGGATACGGCAGATGTGTTCTTAGCCTTAGGTGGTAGTGTGTACCGAGCTTAAATATTGCAAACAGCTCTTGAGGTTTTTATATTTTAATAATGAATGTGCGTTGATAAATTGTGCTTCGAGTGTACTTCAGTTTCGTTATTAGCTGTCAAGTGATTTGGATTAGTAGTGTTTGTTACTGTAACTGTGTCTGGATCAATGGTGGCCCAGTGGAAGCGATTCGTTCGAACCAAGACATGCGCTTTACCTACTATGTGTAAATATTTTCATCATCACCAATGCTCTCAAAACGGCGAAGGAAAACATAGTGAGGAAACCAGCATGTCCAAGAATCTAAAATTCGAAGATCTGTGACATAGATCTATCTAGATCTACTGGGCCCGCGTTGTGGATTACGGCCCACTCACTCTTACCGAAAGGAGGCCTGTGTCCCAGCAGTGGGAACATTATAGGCTAAGCTATGCTACGTAACTGTTCCGTAAGGGGTTGTGATGATCATCAACTGGATGGAAAAAGCACGGTGAAGACCTGGATGAAATGTTTCAGGTTAGTAATTTTTTTATTATTGCTGAATAGGCCTGCTCTTGACTTCGATCACGCTTGATGGAAAGCGATGGATGAGGTCTATGATGGAACGAGCGTGCCCAGAAGATGCCTGTTCACTCCTGCTTTGAAGGCAGACGGATATTAAATCGGGCATTTAATTAAATAGCTTAAGGTGAATGCGCAGTGGTAGACCGCGAAATTTAAATCTTCTTACGTTTTTTGCAATTTGTAGGTCAGTGTCAGGTTGTATCTTGATCAAAATATGATTTGCGACTATAATAGACATGTATTTACAGAATTATAGTCATTAGAATCATTAATATATCTCTTTAAGTTAGATTTCTACCATAAACACTTTTCCATACGAGATTTGTTCTTAACGATAGAAATCTAACATAGAAAGATGTATTAATGATTCTAATTATTATAATTCTGTAAATACGTACCTCTTATAGTCGCGAATCATATTTTGATCAAGATACAACCTGACACTGATCTGCAAATTGCAAAAAACCTAAGAAAATGTAAATTTCGCGGTCTACCATGGCACATTCACCTTAATAATACTTTGACGTATTATCTCAAGGGCCGTCTCCACGAGCGAGAGAATCGCGGCGATATTATCGTCGTGCCGCGTATTTCTATACACTCTCTTAGAACGTGTCTCCACACGGCGATATCACCGCGGCAAAAATAAAGATATCATAATTATCTGAGTTAGAAACTATCTAGAAGTCATTAACATAACGGGTATTCGCGTTATTGATGTGATTTCGGAATCTTGGTAACTTACTAACTAGAATTTATTTGTAAGTTGTTGAGCAACTTTTTTTTTCCGATTTGTAGGTCGTAGGTTTCAACAGGACTTCAGACGCTTTACCTACTTTGTGTAAATTACGTCATCATCAATGCTCTCAAAACGGTGAAGGAAAACATCGTGAAGAAACCGGCAAGTCCCATGACATGTGACACCTGCCAAGCCGCACTGGGCCCGCGTTGTAGATTTTGGCCCACTCCATCTCACAGAGAGGAGGCCTGTGTCCCAGCAATGGGAACATTATAGGCTGATTATGATGATCTCAATTAGTTGACAATGTTGACAGTTGCGACAGCAAAATACACAACAAAACCTCTACAAAAATAAAGACTTTCGTTAATTATTTACGAAACATCCCCTAAAACCAGCGGAACGTACGAAAACCATTGGATATTTAATACCTCTGGCGTCCCTTCAAATAGGTCACTGTATCGTCTCCCTGTACCCTTACTGAGGCAGTGGGGCACACATGTATCATACCTACTTGATGGCTACACATTTGTTTTGTGTTTTGTTGTGTGTGAAAATGAAAATCCGGATTTAATGTCTGTTGAAAATTGTCGTTTGCAGAGAGCCTATAAGCTATTGCATTTTTAGTTATAGCATACATAATTATCAAGATTGCTATAGTCACAAAACACAGCCCATCTATGACTTTAGTACCAGCACCCTAATTGCGTAACACACTATCAATCTGAATCTGAATGATTTTAAAGCCAATTGCTAATCCATTGCTTCATAAGTTCGAAAAATTTGTCTGCTCAACACGTAAATAACGCAATGAATGTTGTTGAACTGTCAAAATGAAACCGATTCCGATTGATAATGTGTTACGCAATTGCCCCGCTGGTTTCGAATCGCTACGTATTTGGTCTTTTAATCCAAGTAATCTTAAAAATTAAAGCATGGATTTTCTAGTCTTTCAGATTATCATATAACAGTATGCATACATCTGCAGATGCTGAAAAGTCTAAAAACCAGTATTACCAAGGGTGATCGTGTTACCCAAGAACTGGGTTGTGGAGGTCGGATATTCAGTCGCTCCATGTATGTAATATACTGGTATTCAGCTGCACCCGGTTAGACAGGAAGCCGACCCCAACATAGTGCATCATGCTATTTACAAATGAATTACGCTGATAGCAGGATACTTGGGTCGATTAATTCATTACGTTAGTTTTAATTCAACTTTACAATAGAAAAATTTAAACGTAGAAAAAAGGTGTATTTTCAACAAAACATACATACCTAACGGGAAAATGTTACTGTAACACTTTTCTTCGCGAGTGTCCAGGGCTGTCACGTGGCCCTTTAGCTGATTTATGTGCGGACGGTCCGAGCAGCTGAAAGTTTGATGTGGGTGCGTTGACGCTGCCAACCCTACCCTTCGGCCACGCGCCCACGTAAGCACCCTATGTATGTATGTACCTATTGTACTACAGATGTATGAATAAGCAAGTTTTGGTAGACATCTGCTGTGGAGCTGTGATTAGGTACAGTTATTCGATTTTTTTTTTAACGTCCGTATAGTCTGTTTTACCATCCACCATTGAAAGAGTGTTTAAATCTACCGAATGTATTCATGTTGCAGGAAAACATTGATTCAATAGAATATTCAAAAATAAGAAACCTTAACTCTAACACTTCCTTACCGTATTGTTTTTGACTAAAAAATTGGCGAGGAAAGAACTTCGGGGTAATTTCGTAATACACTAACAATATTCATTGCGTTGTTTAATTTGTTTTAATTTATTTAAATAACTCTACTCTCGAACACAATGAACTATTTTTATACCTTAGGTGATTTTGTTAACTTTAAGACTTACTTTTGTATTTAATTTTTACTGTAAATAATAGTAAATTTTCGCATGCCTCCTATAGCTCAGATGTGTAAAGCACTACTTTATTGGCACTACATTAGCACTACTTTACACCACTTTTTTACTTTACCATATCTCTGGCGAAATAAATCATTTATGATTATGTTGATCAGACAGATTTTTCGAACATTTATGAAGCAATGGATTAGTAATATCCTTCAAAATGATTCAGACTGTCATTGAAAGTGTGTTACGCAATTAGGGTGTCAAAAGTATTGGTCATGCTTTTGACAAAATCTTCCATCACCTTTTACCTACTCCACTCCTTATTCTGGCAATACTCAATTGACTATTTATTTATTTATCCATTTATTTTAAGGCATCAAGGCCCTTATAAACACATGCAATAAAATATTAATACAACTTAAAAATACTATACATACATACAATGTTATAATTACACTAAAAACGCACACGAAATGTCTGCGTCGTGTTTCGCTGACTGGTGTCATGTAGCCGGCCACGAAACCGTCGGTACACAACACCCTTTGGCCAGAACTCTTCCTTTAGGAATTTCTCGAAATGATGTGTCGGAACACGCACCACGAACGACTTGAACTTTGTGTTGTTGTCTATGATTTCTCGGCTTTAATATACGTCTTAGATCACATTGAGCTTCATAATTCCACAGTTCAAACCTACACCGCATCACGTACTCCATTTTTATTACCCAACTCCAAACACCCGACGATAATCACGTCTTACAAGGATCTTCAAATCACATCACAATCACAGCCCGCAGCATCACTCGTCTAAATCTTGCCCCATCTAATTACCGAACTAAGAAATCGTGGTATAATCGTGTCTGCGAAGACAATAAAGAGATCATTAATCATTAGGTATTTGGTACAGTCGTTAATGATGATATTAGGTGTTCTGTGCGTGGTTCGGTTGTGGTGTGAGTTGGGAACTGAGGTCGAAACTGCAGAAGAACATTTTTGGGAAAATTTTGTAAGTTTTACAAGCATTAGGCAAACATAGACTTAATAAATAAAATGGAACTAGATATGATTTTCCACCGGTTTTTGAATTGTGTGGAAATTTTCAGGGATTCTCGCTTAGGAAAGGTGGAGACTAGGTTACAAAGGCGAAAGTTTGTGAGAGTGTGTGTGTGTGTGTTTAAATGTTTGTTACTTCTTCACATTCAAAAAGCTAGACCAATTTTGATAAAATTTTGTGTGGAAGTAGCTGACACCTTGGATTAACATATAGGCTACTTTTTATCCCGATATATCTGTTACCGGCCAAACCCGATTTCAGGACAAACTAGTTTAGCCTAGGCTAAACTAGTTCTTCCTATACGCGATAGGGGGTGCCCTTCGCTCGCCCTTGGATCTTATGTCGACGGAGCCCCGCTTCGCGGGGCCCCTATTTCTGTGTAAAGGGTTTAAAGTAACCTAACCAAACCGAACCTCGGGGTGCCCTTCGCTCGCCCTTGCATCCTATGTCGAAGGAACTAGTTTAGCCTAGGCTAAACTAGTTTGTCCTGAAATCGGGTTTGGCCGGTAACATATCCACGGGATCGACACTTATGCGGGTGAAACCGCGGGGCGTAGCTAGTCTACTAATAAAACTGCTGTGGTCACACAAAGGGGGTACGCAGGATCTTCAGTGTAACATTCAACATGCCTTGGCATCTCATGACTGAGAAATTTTTCTTCTGACTCTGGGCTGAAGTCTAAAGTAATATGTTCAGAATTCCAAATACAGTACCTTCATATATCAACAAACTGATTATGTTATTAACTTTCTATAATATTTAAAGTTATACTTTCTGCGTTTGTTCCAAGCAAACGTCTTTACATCACCCTGGCTATGTTATGACTCTTTCTTCCAAACAAAAAACTAATACAAAAATTCATTCTAAAATCACATCCTAAACTCGCTTGACTGTTTGAATGAAACCAGAGTTATTTTATTGCCAGCCTGCACTACATAACGCCGACTTTAGCAGACAACCTTTAAAGTACCAACAACTGTTTGGCTTTAAACCTAGCAGACTGCCACAATATCTGAAATAGCGCTTTTTCTTTGCATTTCTTTTCACTTCCTCATACGCTGTAATCTTCCACTTTGCACCAAGATCTTCCATCGAGATATGTAGAAGGAGCGAGGGCGGCACGATCGCGATTGCGCTCTCAAACGGTTTCTGGCGCAATTGTTCATCATTACGTCGCTTGTAAGGGCTGCAGATTGCGCGTACGCTCACCAAAAGTGTTGCTAGTCGCCAAAATTATAGGCAGGCTTGTTTATGGGCAGATGTTGAAATTATGTGTCATCTTTGGCTTTGTTTCTACGCTTAACTATTGCTCGGTTCCTATAAACAAAAATGAACCGTTTTGCCTAACAATGGCAGCATTTTTTATTGCCAAACTGGGCCATATGCATAGATTGATAACCTAATTTTAACCTGTGATGCCCTTCTATGGGTTTACTATGCAAAGTTATGAGGTATTTGCTTCATTATTGGTAAAGATACAAGAGTCTTAATTTTAACCAATAACGGTAATTATAGGAAGCGGCCATAAGCAAGTAAGGGAGCCAATATTTTAATGGAAATGGTGAAGTTTTGGGCCAACAAGATCTGAGCAGAGTCGTACCAGTGAGATCAGGAATAGGTATTTTAGAAAAGCTGGTGAATGATTATAAAATTATACTATATTTCGAATCATTGTAGTGAAGGATGTCGGATGCCTTTCTTAGACATTTTCTTGGAAAACTTGGGGCATTCTGATGTTTTAGATTGCCTAAAAGCTGTAAGCATCCAAAGAAATTGAACCATAACTCGGGGACTGGGAAAAGAAGTCTGATCATTTATTACGATTTTGATACAATCGATCTTAAAGTGAAAAATAATCAATAAACTGTCGGAAGAGAGAGATTTATCAAACAGTTTATAATTGTGCATTAAGTATTCTTTTCTTAATTAATAATCAGCCTATATGTTCCCACTGCACACAGACCTCCTCTCTGTGAGAGGGAGTGGTCTATAAGCCACCACGCGGGCCCTGTGCGGTTTGGTAGACGTCACATGACTTCGAATTTTTGGTTCCAGGACGTGACATATTAATTAATACAAACTTTAATTTATTCGTTGAAATTAACCGCTTCCTCACCGCTAATGAGACACAATTGATTTTCTATTGTAATGGGCCCATATCGTACCACGCCGGGATTGAGTGATTAAAGCCCAAATAGGTACGAACGACTATTTAAAATCATTGCGATTTTCCGAATAAAGATCTTTGACCTTTGATAGCGATTGAAAATGGGAGAAATGGGCAAAGATCGTCACTTACTGGACGCCTGAGGGAGGACATCGCCGTCGAGGTAGACCCCGGTGAAGGTGATGTAAAGATCTGTGGTTTACAGGATCAACATGGCTAGACATCGCACGCACAAGCAGTGGGACACAAAACAGACTAAAAAAAAAAATCCTTACGACAGAACTGTCACACGTAAAACTTACGAAAACTAATTACACGCCAAAACTACCAAACACATCACCATAAATTACTCAATTAACTCCAACATATAATTAACGACGAACAAAATTTTTAATAATCAATCTTTGAAACGAAAGTACAGTTAATCATAGAAAAGTATAACTCGCACAAGATTATGTATAAAAAAAATAATGAGCACGTTCGGACAAGTGGCGCGGTGGATGCGACGGGTTAGGTGTGGCTGCTAAACCCGCGGGCAGAATCTCCAGGTTACTTGAAAAGCGGACTGTAACAAAACTCGCGCGGTGTTTTTTCCTTTTCCTGTTTCATTATACCACTGCCAACCAAAAAATTCTGGTCGCAGGCAGAAAATTCTTGGACATCAACAGTACCTTTGCTGTTTCTGTGATCTTTTTTTTTATGGATGGGAAATCATCAAATGACTCCTCCCGCTCTGGGTGGAGCGGAAGGGAGTGTCAGACTCTTACTGACTTAAATCCATCCGTGTTCCTTCCTTAGCCCTTTATGTTCTGGGGTAGCGGTAACCCTTTCGGACAATCCCGGACCGCCGGCAGGCTTCGGCCCTGGCAGGCCCCTTCCTTTTTTGCTGACATCTCTTTGACATTTCTATTTTTAATATAATAAAATTTAATTTATTTATATAATAAAATTTAGGCAAATCCTCAAATCAAGAGTCTGCCTTCAAATCAAGAGTGAACTGGCATCTTCTGGGCACGCTCGTTCCATCATAGACCTCATCTATCGCTTTCCATCAGGCGTGATCGGGGTCAAGAGTGCGCCCATTTAGCAATAAAAAAAAAAAATAAAAAAAAAAAAACATAATATTCTATAGGTAGCATTCGTACGCAAAATACGCGCATTGACGTGGAGTTGCGGACACCAGCTCGTATTACATATTACCTAGGTAGTATTCTTCCATCTAATCTTATCAAATGTAAAAGCTCAGAGGACGGAATCGCCGCGCCAGCAGCGTCTATATACGGCACTACTAATAAAATTAGTGACGTAAAAGTGCATTGAGCGCACAACTTCTGTTATGAACCGTCTTCAAAGTTTCTAACGTCATTTAAGAGTGCCTACACGACGACATGTTTGGTTTGTATTAAAAGTGTTGACAGTGCCGCCTCTACCCGAGACGTCTCCGCGCTCTGTGGTAAATTCACAAAAACAACACAGTACCTACAGAACTTTGTAAAGGATAGCCTGTAGTCGAGTGTCTACTTGTTTTTAACACAAACATTAAAATAAATCACAAAATTATTTTCTCAGTGTGACATGATTCTATGTCCACTCTCTCCCGCTAATTTCATGGCTTCCTAGACAAGTTGCGTACACTGAAGATCGTGACAGATGTTCAATGGCGATCGTGTGAATTTGATAGTGTACTATTACGATACGACCAGTCGCAACTACTGGTACGGTTAGCTCATCAGTCGATAATATTTTTTACCGATCTGCAATTATTTAAAAGTTTATGAATAAGGTGTAATTATTGGTAATAAGCAGTTTAGTCGTGTATGCAGGAAGATGTCAGTTAAAAATATTAATTTTGTCATTTGCATTTATTAATGATGTGATTGAGCTACTCAATATAGTGATTAGTAGGTATGTGAAATCTTTTTACTAACAGCCATTAACTAAAATTGGTTGTAAGCAATACAAATAGGCCCAATGTTGTTTAGTCAAATCTTGAAGATTTCTTATGCTAAATAATTGAAGATATTATTTTTTATCCGGGCATCAAAAATCTAGTTAATCTGCAAATAACTACCTCTTATTATTATTATAATAGAATAATTATCATTTATTTCTATGGTATTATCCTAAAAGTTTTTTTTCACACTCTTATTAAAAGGGCTTCTACTAATAGAGAAAGCTTTTTATACAGGGTGTTACGGAAAGGGTATATCAATACAAACGGGTTGAAGAGTGTATCTGGTCTAGAATCTCTGTACAAAATTTCAGCTCAAAAGCATTAACTTTGAAAATGCTTAATATTTTTTTATTTCGACATCACGACGCTGCACTGCCGCGCGGCGGCGTGATGTGCGGTGTACTAGGCGCACAGACACACTACAGATAATGGATAATGGCCCTCGTAGTGCGGTGACACGTTTGTTATGATTCCAATTGAATAAAATATCGAAATAAAAAAAAAAATTAAGCATTTTCAAAGTTACTGCTTTTGAGCTGAAATTTTGTACAGAGATTCTAGACCAGATACACTCTTCAACCCGTTTGTATTGATGTACCCTTTCCGTAACACCCTATATACTGTAGATACCTCCCTGATATTTTACGCAATATAACTATCAGCAATGCACTTATTTGTTTATGTAGATTTACTAGTGTCAGCTCCTGATTCACACAGTTTGTTCGACTTGACAAAACATGAATATTTCTTTATTATATCTAAGTTAAATATATTTACTTATGTGTTATACACATATAAACCTTCCGGAATAATATTTCTAAGTGATGTTGAAAACCGCATCAAAATCGGTTGCGTATTTTAGAAGAACAACGCGGTCACACACACGGAAAGAGACTTCAATCTACAGGGTGAAATTGAAATCACGGGCATCCTTTTAAGGGGTCATTGTACTCATCATTATGAACAACTTTTACTATGGGACCAAACCTGAAATCGCGAAAAAAAAATGAGCTCTTTCCTACATTTTGACGTTATGTGAACATAAATGCAAGGAACAGCTGATTTTTTTTCGCGATTTTAGGTTTAGTCCCACAGTAAAAGTTGTTCACAAGGACGAGTAAAATGACCCCTTAAAAAGATGCCCATAAATATAATTTCATCCTGTATACTAATATTATAAGTTTGTATGATTGTAAGTTTGTATGTAGGGTTAATCTCCAGAACTACTAGTCGAATTTGAAAAATTCTTTTTGCGGTTGATAGCCCAATTCTTAAGAAAGGCTACAGGCTATATGTAACGCACTACGAGCTTTAGGAGCCGAGGAAAAAGAAAAAAAAAGTCAGTAAATACGTAAGCGAATACGAGGTAAAAGCGCGGGCGGGCGATGGGATGCGATGCGGTGAAACACGCGAACGAAGTGACGGGCAAAAGCTAGTGGAAGATAAATAGATTATCCGCAGATCTTTTCCATCCATCTCATTACCCGCAACAACGTTACAAAGGCTTCAAGGATTCCCCACAAAAGGTCTCAACGTACACCAAGCGATGCTCTAAAGCAATGTCAGTCGGAACTTAATGAAACATGTTGCGTTTTATAGCCTTAAGCTACAGCTTCGTGTAAAAATATGACGGTAAGGTGGAAGTCACGGTATTTTGTAGCTGTTTTTGTGAAGAAGTTACGTTGCGAGCCATGCTAATGATCTGCGGGACAATTGCGTAACACTTTATCAATTGGAATCGGTTTCGTTTTGACAGTTCAACAACATTCATTGCGTTATTTACGTGTTGAGCAGACAAATTTTTCGAACTTATGAAGCAATGGATTAGCGATTGGCTTCGAAATGATTCTGATTGATAGTGTGTTACGCAATTAGGGTGCAGGTTGTATTTGATGGTAGTCTTTTTAATATGCTCTGGGTTTTTTTCTTAGGTACTACTATTATTACTTATATCTACTATTTAGTCTAGGAGTTTCAAAGTGTATTGAGTGATTATTGCGATGATAAATGAATTTTAATTAGGTAAGATAAATATATAATTAATATCATCGTGCCATTTTAAAACCCCATAAATAATTCAACAAGAATATATTCAATCCTGAGCAGTGGTCGCCAAGTGGTTACGGCCGTGAGTTACGAGGTCGTAGATTCGAACCCAGACAGGCGCTTTACTTTGTGTAAATTATTTCATCAACACTAGGTTTTCTCAAAATGGTGAAGGTAAACGTGAGGAAACAGGCACGTCCTAGAACCAAAAATTCGAGGACATATGGCATCTACTAAACTGCTCTGGGCCCGCGTGGTGGATTACGACCCACTCCCTTTCACCGAGAAGAGGCCTGTGTCCCAGCAGTGGGAACATTGTAGGCTGATTATGCTTATGATATATTCAATCAATTCATTTATTTATTCATCTTTGTGCTCAATAAAGGTCATCATCATCTGCCTAGCCTTTTTCCAACTACGTTGGGGTCGGTCTCAATAAAGGTATTGTTACAATTAAGATTTTTTATCTGTAGTGACAAACTAGTGGGTATGGTAATATGAAACAACAGCTATCTCAAACACTGTTTATTAAAAAACTGTAAACTAATATAACAAAATGAGTTCACTAATAACAAATTGTTGCCAGCCAGCTAATAATAGAAAATAGAGAGCGAAGGTCGTGGGGGGTTGGAGATAAACCCGGTACTGTTCCGTTTTAAAATGAGTTCAAGTTAAAAGTTTACAATTATTACAAAACAAAGGAGAAAGTAACCTTCCAGTTATTGATTAATTTAAAATCTATTAAATGGGCGCCAGGGACTTTGAGAGTCCCGGATCCCGGAGCCGACGAAGGTGTCCAATACTATTCCGGACGGGGTAGGATGTCGAACCCGAGATCCACAAATTAAATTGTGATGCAGGCCGGTTTCCAGTATCGAAAACCGGACCCAGACAATCAACTGGTTCCTACGGGAACCGTAATAAGGTATAATAAAAAGTTAAAGTAGGTAAAAGAAAAAACCGTCCCGCCTGCGCTCTAACGCTAGACGGGCTCAGCCGGCCGCACAGTCGTCTCCTCACGAGGCTTCGCCGTGCTCGAGGAACGGGTCTCGCGTCCAGGCCCCAGACGATCCTCTAGGTCCTGGCGGCGAGACGAATCGCTCGAGGTGCCTCTCCTGGAATCGACAATACGGAGGCCTAATAATATAAAGAGAAACTAATTCACCTGTCTTGAGGTGACTGAGCTTGGAAATCTATAAGGCTAAAACATTAGCCGGTTAACAAGGCCTTTTCACGATGACAACATAAGGAGCTACGACTTTGGTTTGCCTAATCTTGAGTGGTGGGACAATAGGGATTAGTTGCAAATAGTCAGCGGGTGAAATACTCACGGTTGTCGTAGGGAGAAAGCACTTGACTGCAAGATTCTTGACCGGCTGGAAAACTGCCTGCGTATGCGCAAATAGGAATCCTGCAATAAATATCCATGGATCACGACAATACCCTTTCTAACAACCAGGGAAGGGCTCACAGACCACTTCCAAAGACTATTACAACCAAATCCTTACCTTTTAGAACGTGTAACAAGTTTAGTGGAATCACTCAACGTGTCGTAGGGCTTCAAGATGCCAAGTGAGTCCCATGATGCTGTCACTGGCTCACAAACCGGAATTAGACGGAGCATTCCAAAAATCTCCCCAATTACGGGTAAAATAATATTAAATCACTGAAGATAAATAATACACCGAGATACTTAAATTCTTGAAAATCACTAGCAACTGCACAACAAGACGTTTAATCGCTGAAGCAATTAGAATCTTCATGATCCAGACCAACAAACAAATTATTTGTTATTTCCAATCCTAAAACTTGTCATGATTGTCTTAAATCTCCTCGAACCTTAATTCGGTAAATTAAGAAAGTATGACCTTGTCACATTACGTTAAAGACAATTCACAGATAAAAAATATATTAACTTGACACGAAGTTTCTAGAAAGAAGTCTATATTGAAAAAATGAATGATTTCCGTTTACGGTTATTTAGTTTATTATGACTTTTTTTGACTAAAAGCTGAAAATAATTGAGGATTGCTCCATACGATATTATTTCGATGGTTAGCAATCAATATGTTAAAATATCGATTTAAACTACAACTGTGAATCGGCGACCACCAGATGTCGCCTTTGACAGATAGAAACTGACGTTTGACTGAATGACATTTGGAATGTAAACAAACGCAACTAATTACAACTCAATATGTTTTAGGATTAAGAAAAGTGATTTATTGTGAGGAAGCCGATTGTAAAACTACAATGAAATGTGTTACTCGGAAACCTCGTAATGTACTACCTATGTTTTCAGGTAAATGCTACTTTACTAAACCAACCCGTTGTAGGTGCAAAAAAAACAACGTAACAGTATTTAATTAATTTTCCTCCCAACTAAAAACAGACTACAAAAAAAAAAACGTTTTTTTTTCAAGTTTGGAACCTTCGAAACAAAATACCATCGTTCTTGCTAACCATACCTGCTTCTTCATGCAGCAAACTGCCGAAAAGAAGACGTGCGTATTCGGACGACGAAATCATGGCGTTGACTGTAGGGAGCAAAGTCGTGCAGCAAACGTTTTTAATTATTCTAATGTGTAACGTTTCATATACTTTCTAATCTCGAGCCTGCGTGTAGAAATTACCAATGTTATGTGTGCAGATGGGCATACAATATGTTGTGGATAACCTACCTACATGTATAAACTGTTAGGTAGCGCAAACTGTAAGGTAGCGCAACTGTTAGGTAGCGCAAACTGTAAGGTAGCGCAACTGTTAGGTAGCGCAAACTGTAAGGTAGCGCAACTGTTAGGTAGCGCAAACTGTTAGGTAGTGCAAACTGTTAGATAGCGCAAACTGTAAGGTAGCGCAATCTGTTAGGTAGCGCAAACTGTAAGGTAGCGCAAACTGTTATGTAGCGCAAATTGTAAGGTAGCGCAAACTGTAAGGTAGCGCAAACTTTTAGGTAGCGCAAACTGTTAGGTGGTGCAAACTATTAAGTTAACCCATTGAATTCCCGTCCTCATTTTCGTCTCCAAGGACCAAAACAACAACCCGAAATCCCTTCCAAAATAGTGTTGCCACCCTCAAAAACCTTTGTTGAACTGACAAAGATTCACAAGATGAATATTGAATATAACCTCCGTTATATTTACGTAACCCTTCAACTGCGACGGCGCCCCCGCTTAATTACCGGGATGATGGCAAAATATTAATGAAGTAGCTGATACGGACATGTTGAGAGTTGATACACCTTTGGGATTTATGCGACGGTAAGGACTAAAAGCATGCGAGTTTTGGAGTTTTAGGGGAGGTAAAGAAATTTATATATGTGACTACCGTGTGAGGGTGTGTGTGTGTGTGTTGATATGTGTCATGTGTGTTGTGTTGTGTATGTGTTGTTGTTGTGTGTATTGATGTATGTCGTGTGTTGTATGTGTGTGTGTTGTGTATATTGTATAGTCTCGCTCGTATATTATATCTAAGGAATCTTGGCCTAAAAAGGGGGTGAATACCGAAATGATGATTAATAGAGAAGTATGAAAGAAGAAGACATATTGCGCCAAACCTAAATAAATTGAGATAAGTAAGGGCAAGAGAACGATGATCTAGGGAATTTTATCGTGTTTCAACATTTTGCGTTTTTCAATGATATAGAATGAGCGATTTTGGTTAAGCCTATGTTATAAGTCGGTGCTTCGCAAAAGGGCGACCTCCCTGTGGTCTCAGGTAAAGGGTAGCACCAACACGCTTCTGAGCGTGGTTTCGGACAGAGTGGACAGGCAAATCCTGAGGCATTGGTCGCTCATGCATGTCCAAAATAATAATTATGTTAAATTTTACTAACAGAGCTATAAGTATCTACCTACTAATATAATATGGACTTGTATCAATTACTGTGTGCTTGTTCAGAAATCAATATTTTCAATTTCAATAATCTCTGTGGCATCTACCAAACCGCACTGGGCCCGCGTGGTAGATTACAGCCCACTCCTTCTCGAAGAGAGTAGGCCTGTGTCCCAGCAGTGGGGACATTATATGCTGATCATGTTATGCTAAACTATGTACCTAATAAATGTTTTCATCAACAATGTCATCGACGTCACCTACCTTTGTTAAAAAAGCTCTTACTTTTTTGCGTAAAGTTCGCGGTTACTGACACGACATTATAACTTTAGATATGATAAGTTTATAACATGATACATAGGTATATGACTTTATACATATTATCTGCTGAACCTACAGCTATAAATAAAAATATACATCGTATCAAAATTTATCGTCCACATTTACAATACTTACACGACCTAAAACATTTTGATAAAAAAGTATATAACCCTAAACTGCCGCGCTTCCAAAAAGACAACCATAATATTTCATTTACGCAAAACGAGACAACGGGCTTGCCAGCCATAAAAAATCAAGGCGAAGCCAAAACACAAAGGCTTACGTGCAATTTTGTCAAAATTCACAAGCATTAATATCAATATGTAGAGCAAAAAAGGGGCCAGCAATATCCTCGGGGTCCCTCCGCTTTATTTATCAAAGCCGACCCTATATAACCCTTTCATCGTTACGCGAATTAAATTTCTTTTGCCGTCATTTCCCGTGCATTATCTCGGTTAAAATCATAATGGCGACGTGAGCGCACAATAGCGGTGCTTGTTTAGTACCCGACTTCATTAATGTTTGCTGAAGAATTTTATTAAAATGTAACGTCGCGTTTTAGGGTTAAGGGTTAAAATTAAAAATGGTGGTCACTATGAATGAGGTATTTTGTTTTGAATTTTTATGTGTTAATTTGTTTTAGGTTTTATCATTTAATTTGTAGTCTTTAGTTAGTTTTTTTTTTTTTTGTTAAGTGTAGGTTGAAATAATTTTCAGTAGCGTGAACCTGTCACTTCAGCTAATTAGCCGATTCGCACGAATTAGGTACTCGCCCGAAATGGGCGAACAGTCAGTTTTATATACCTAATATTATTTTTTCTATAGGTGACTCGCACGAATTGGTATAAGTATAGAGGGTCCTAGCGTGACGATCCGCCCATTTCGGGCGACTAAATTCGTGCGAATAGACTAATAAGCCGTCACTTCTTCAACGTAGAAATGAATTTGATCGTATATTGTTTGGCATTAAAAGCAATGCCTCAAAAATGTAGTGACTTTGGTGTTCATAATTACATACCCAAGCGTCTCCTATACATCTCACATACAAAACATCTATTAATTATCTGCTCTAACGACACCATTATTACATCAAAGGGTGGTCTATTTATCAGTAAAAAAGTCACAGACCACACACAAATGATATATACTAACTTAAATAAATGACCTATACTTTTACCTCTTCATGTCAGTCCACCTTGCGTCCTCATTTTATTTACCTTACAGCTATTTATTACTTTACAGCTGTAACCTGCTTGTCTGCGTCATTTATCTATATTGCACTATATTTGTTATAGTCGCCATCTTAATTGAGTAAATTGTTAACCTTTTACTTTGTTTTTAGGGTTCCTTACCCAAACGGGACCCTATTACAAAGGTTCTGCTATCCGTCCGTCTGTCACAAGGCTGTATCTTTTAAACTACTATGGCCGCTATAACATCAAGTTTATGTAATAACCAATAATTTAATAATTTATTACAATGTAAGAAACGTGATAAAGAAATATCAATCAATTTGCCTAGCTTTTTCCCAACTATGTTGGGTTCGGCTTCCAGTCTAACCGGATGCAGCTGAATACCAGTATTTTACATGGAGCGACTGCTTATCTGACCTCCACAACCCAGTTACTGGGTAACACGATACCCCTTGGTAAAACTGGTTGTCAGACTTTTTGGGCTTCTGACTACCCGTAACAACTGTCAAAAATCTACGAATGACAGCCGGCACTAACGGCTTAACGAGCTTTCCGAGGCACGGAGAGGTTTCGATATGCAATGGATGGTCACCCATCCACGAACCGACCGTGCCAAGCGTAGCTTAACCTACATTCGACCTGTGCGGCGGTTATTATCTAGCCATGAGCCCCTCCAAGAAATATGTAGTGTTAAATATTGATGATGATACGTACGGATCCCTTTGTGTGCAGGTTTGACTCACACTTGTCTTTTACTTTTAAAGTTTTTTTTTAGTTTCCGAGTATGAGGTTTTTTGTGTGTAACTTAAAGGAATAACTCGTTGATTGGAGTGATAGTGTTATGGCCGTGGCGTGTGTTTGATGGGAAAGGTTATACTTTTTTTCAACACTACTTTTACTTTTTTTAATTTCTGGTTTTTTCTATAATATTCAGGCCTAAGATTGAGTTTCGTTTAGTTCCTTGCATAGACAGGCATAAGCTTTCCTGCCATGCAACTCCATCGAAAACAGTTGACGAGATTTATTTTGATACCATTATTTTTTAACAACCGATATTAGTTTTTTACTTACTTTACTACATTACTTTACGACATACTTTCAGCACAGAATTATATTTTTTGTTTTTATTTAAAAAAATTACAGTTTCGGGTAGCTTGATGTTCTGGCGTCTGTACATTCCTGGAAAGATTAACAATATTAAGCCATTAAACAAACACAGCCTCAAAAGGCACAACATCTAGCTACTAAATAATGTATAAATGTTGCCCACTTAGGAAACTTTGCCTGCCCAACTGGCGACTTACATTATAATAATGACTTTGTCGAACAACAAAACAGTTTTTCTTGAAAATTCGCATTAAGGTACCGAGCACAGAAAAATGCTAAATATAGCACCATCATCGTAATTTGTTGGAGTTTTACGGAATATTAAATTGGTGTGTTTTTTCTTAGGTTGGTTTAATGTGTTGTTTGGCTCATAGACTTGGGTATCCCCAGGTCTATATCATAGGAAAATAAATATACACATATATACATACACATAGATAGTGTCATCCACGAAGACGCGCCCCACTTTTCTTACTAATCGCTAGTGGTTATCGCTAGTTAATTCCGCTAGTGTTTTAGTTTTTTGATACACACTAATTACCCACTAATAAGTACTTACTGTGTATCGACAAAAGTAAAACACTAGCGGAATGTTGCACACTTGTACTGTAAGCGATTAGGACGAAGAGTGGGGCGCGTTTTCGTGGATGGCGCTATCTGTAAACACCATCCTTTTTCCTATGACAGTGGTAGGTAGAAACTGCAAAACGCCAAATAAAAATAAAAAACCTCGGTTTAAAAGCAGGTACTTATAAATGTAGGTACCTACCAATGTCAGGCTAACGGAGTTAAACTCGAGATAAATCTTTTGTAAATGCTGCTCCAAGCAAGCTTTAATGTGTAAGCTGTGTCATTGTAAAATCACAATCTTTAGCAGACCCTGGGCAGCGTTCTTAGCCACAGCCCACTCATTCTTTACTGCCTGAGTTGTCAGCTTTTTTGAGACAACTAAATAAAACGGTATCTTTATAAGATCTCCTTGCTTTTAATTACCTTTAAATGAAACCCCAAAAACGGAGACGCTGCATCTAAAAACTTGTAACCTTTTAGCAAACCTGCGGACGAAACTAACCAACAGAATTATAAATTTTCGGACAACACTCTAATTTGATTCTACCATTTCGAATTCTATCAAATTGCAAACTCTTACCCCTAAAAATATTGCAAACAAAGTAATCCAGAGTAACCCTTTCAATATAATTTCCAAAGAAAGCATACCAAAGATTGTTTAAGTAAATACTTGAAATTATTCGTCCGACAGTACTGTCGAACTGAAGTATCTATCTCCCCCCCTCACCCCCTCGATGGGGGTGCTTCCCCCCTTACTCCCCAATCGTTAGCCACCGTCTACAATATTTGCATAACTCATTACGTTGCATCCATATTTAATTAGGATATTTCCTTCTTTAGGTCTTTGGGGTCGCAGTATGGTTGGTGGATTAGATGCTGTTGACTTTTTATTTGCATTGTATTGCTACCTAGCAAAAAAAAAAAAAAAATATATCCCGTGCTTCGTACGATAACTGCTGGGCAAATTGTAGATTGACAACAACAAGCATAGGTAAATAAAATTGTTAATGACTTGTTTAAAACTTCGAGCTGTTGTTGCCCTATAGGGACTATAGGCAGGTACTTATAAAATAGACGTTTAGGGGTTTAAATAAAAAACGATAATTAAAGTTAAGTGACGTTTAAACGTCAAAATGTATGGTACCTTTAGCAACGTTCATGAAAAAAGGGGCTAAGATGTAGAGTAAAAATGGCAATCTGAAATAACATAATCTCTAGAAAGATATATCAACATTTCAGTTCTACCGACATTTTACATAAGATTTGCTAGTCGTAGGTACCTACATGCTTTTTCGCCGATCCCAATTTTTCTCTTATTAGTTTCAAATCTCCCATCACAAACGCGAGTATAGTTAATTTGCTCCAATAGCTGGTGCTACTTGTAATCGATTGCCATTTAATTCCGTAGCTGCCGGGCCTCGTAGAGCGAGTCGTGAAGGCCCCAAACACGGCTAATGGCTGAGTAAACTTTAATCGTTCGTTTTCTTACTTCCACTCCAATATTTTACGTTTTAATTTGCGTAAAGAGTCTGTTTGATCAATTTTTGGTTGAGTGTGGTCGAATTTAGGTATATTTTGCTTTTGTATTTGGTTGCTGTTTGGGACCCACTGTGTCTGTGTGGTTATTTTAGTCTATAGCTCCTCTGACATGCGACAGATGTGGCCAGTTCCACTTGAGCTTGGTAGCATGACTATTGAATCGCTTGTTTTCAAAACAGCACTTGTCCAAAACTGTGTTTTGACAGGGGGAAGAAAAAACAAGATAGCAAAATATTTTTCAGGATGACCCATGATTATTGTCAATTGAGAACAAATAAAATATATATTTTTAATGATTAAGCAAATAAAATAATAACAAAAATGATATTTTTACCCTTTTTTATATTAAAAATTTTGGACATGTGCTGTTTGGAAAACTAGCGATTCAATTGTGTCTTAAGTAATAATAGCCGCACGGGTCGATTAATCAGGTTAAGCTACGCTTGCCACGGTTGGCCCGTGGATGGGTGACCATCTTTACGTACCAATTTAAGACCCCACCATGCCTCGGAAAGCACGTTAAGCCGTTGCCGCGTTGGTCCCGAATAATCGATTTTCCTACCCATACGCAAAATACGCGCATTCACGTGGAGTTGCGGACACCAGTCCTAGTATTACCTATTACCTCGTAGTATTCATGCAATCGTGTCATCTGATACGAGAAGCATTCTCAGGTTCAAGTACTGGATTTCTGCATTCCTTCGTTCAAATTTTAATTACTGCTTTATTACCGACATAGCTTGCAGAGTAAGTAAGCTGAAGTGGCAGTGGGCTGGCCATGTTTGCCGAAGGACCGATGGCCGGTGGAGCAGGCGAGTCCTGGAGTGGAGACCGCGTATTGGCAAGCTTAGTGTGGGACGCCCCCCAGATATAGATGGACAGACGACCTCAAAAATGTGGCTGGGACAGACTAGGTGCGAAAGACGGAGGACAGGCTGTCATATTGCAGCATGGGATTACATTCGCGATTACTGTCAGGCAGGATGACACATCAAAATTTTCTGTTTTTATATAATTTTAATGTATTTATTTTGAAAAATTCATTGAGCCTCAAAGAATGTGCGCAATTTGGATGGAGTAGTGGAACTGTGGAGCTGACGCTGCCTGTGTGAGTGTGCGCGTTCCATCGCCGTTCGATGCCCACCGCGCACAGGATGGATGAAAACAGCACATGATGTAATTTCTTGCTCCGTTGGTGTAATTGCTGTATGTCGTTCCAGTAGGAGGATAAATTAATAAAATAAAATGGGAGAGGACTATGTCCAGCAGTGGACTGCGATAGGCTGAGTTGATTGACTGCTTTATTACACCAGTCTCTCACAGCCATTCAAATACTGTCCCCACTTTGAAAATAGTTCATACTCATCTGATTACTTAAGTACCATCAAAAATGTGTATTGACTTTTTAAATGGCAAAAAAGCTGTTATTAAAAATCTTCCCATCGTCCGATGATTACATACTCCACTATGTACAACAGTAATAATTACCCCTCAGTATTGTCAAAGTGCAGTTTAGCGTCAGGATTACAAAATGGCAGTCCTTTGCCGGGCAAACTATCAGAACAATTTTAAACTACCCTCGTCCAAAAAATGCTTGAACGAATTTCAACTTTACTGCTTTGTGATACAGTTCAATATGCCTTGTTTTGGGTAGTATTTTAAAGTTTGTGAGCAATATTTGAATAGATCGCTGGATGTGTACCCCATGGTCGGTATTGACAAGTGCACTTAGCAAGAGGATTACAGGCTATACGTAGTATGTCATATTTTTTTTTAAGGTTTTTACTTATGCTATAAAGCGCCATTTGCATACAATAAAATTGCGCCATACAATAAAATTGAAGCGACACACGACTTGAATCGTCTAAACTCTAAACACTGTTTAGACGGTGCAATTTTTTTTGTTGCATATATCAACACATCCTAAAATTTCTAATTGAATTTATAGGCAAGATCAAATTTATAATTACCCGACAGGTGAGGGAGGGCGCTTACGAGCAACTTAGTTGCCCAGCAACTTTTTGAAGTGAAAACTTCTTTAGCGGCGTTGAACACTTTTTGTAATGGGTAAAAAATGTTAAACTCGTCAGGGCATCGCGTCAGGACACGTGACCGTCAGGAGAGATTCCCCCCCCCCATCTCTTTCTACGGCGGCGCTAACCGAAGTGAACCAAGTGAGACACGATAATGGATGGATGGTGATTGTGATGGTGATGGCGATGGCGATGGTGATTGCGATGGTGATGGCGATGGCGATGGTGATGGTGATGGAGACGGTAATGGCGATGGTGATGGCGATGGCGATGGTGATGTGATAGTGATGGTGGACGCGGACGTGGTTGGACAGCTGATGGCTCGACCGTCTGTGTAGTAGCTAGTTGATTTATTTCAACGTTAAAATTCAAGTTTTCACTTCTGCCGGCACTCCCGGAGTGCAACCCGTTTTTTTTGTCTCTGTCGCTGTCTCCTCGCCGAGATTTGGACGATGCGCAAATGTGAGCGACAGTAACGCTATTTTTTTGTTAAATTTTCTCGTCGCCGGCCGTGCGCGGACTTGCATTGCAACCAATAGACGGGCGACAGTTGCGTCCAAACCCGCGGACTAAAATGTAAGTGTTTTTATGCGTAGTTGGCACCCAATCAATGTCTATGTTGCTAATTGTTCATCATTCGGTTGGTAGGTAAAATAATAAAAAAAATAGCGACATCTCTACTTCTTCATTTCATAAAAAAAAACCTTTTTTTTACAATCAAAGACAGTTTTAGATTATGCCAAAATGTTTACTATCTCTATATTGCATAACACCATCCGCGATGACACGAAATGGCCATGAATTCAATTTAATTCGGGGTGCTGTCATGGGAATGATGGAATTACACCCCCATAGTGTTTGTACTATCCATTCAGTACACATGTACTAGCAGGGGGTGAGCACATAGGGTGCTATGTGCGAACTGGTTGCAATGGCGTTTTTGGAATTGCAATTTTTGATGGCACGCTTGGATGAATGAGATTTTTTTCTGGAATAAGTAGTATTTTATTAATTTCATCTAAATACATCATACTAGACTGCATAGTTTTACTATACAGCTGATTATGGGCACCATGTTCAGGAAGAAGTTGCATTAACTACAATGTTAGGAATACAGGTCCATTGCTTCTAAAAATCCCTTACCAATAAATGACTTTCACTAAGATTATCTAGTTGCGTTTAGTAGCAAGAAGAATGCTGCTGCTCAACCTAAAAAAGAAGGCTTAGTAGGCGTTTCGGCCGCTAGGATTCGTCCGATTCGGCCGAAACAGGAATTATCTATCTAGCCTTCGTAACCTGTTGCGAAACCGGTTGGGAAAACAATACTTCTTAGTTTTTATAAAAAAATAATCCTTATATAATAATAATAACTTAATAACCTTTCATAGGTACTCCGTACATAAGCACTACTTTCACGAGTTTCTCTGAAGATCGCTGAACCAAACATAATTTTGACAAGTTTTCACCTAACCGGTGAACTACCTACAACACTTAGCCTTGTGTTCACCAACATTTAAATCAACTAATTAAATATTTAATCAGTTCTGTATTTAAAATTTCTTTAGGAAGTTTGACATAAACCAACTGTTTAAATACCTAACCGGTGGTTAAAATATTGGTGAACTCAACCCTAAGGGCCGGTTGTTTCAAACGGTTGGTTAACATAACATACGTACGTCAAATATTAACGAGTACGTAGTTGTAATTATTTAACGTAAGTCAAAGCCATAATTCTGCAATTGTAATTTGAAACGTTTTTTTTTTGGTTTGACGATAGTTAGCGCCATTTTTGACGTATACGCGTTCGTCAAGTGGACGTGAAACAACCCGCCCAAGATGCCAATTACAGGAAGCAATTCTAGCTTTATCCCTTGAGAATAGTTAGCAATAGAACAATATCTACTCCTGCGGTTTATGACGTTCTAAAACCGTGCTAAGATACAACAGGAAGGATCCAGTATTATCTCAGTAAATAAGACTCACTGAAACTGTTACACTATAACATATTACGACACGAGCAAAAGATATTCTTAAGGGTGGTTGCACATCTGACGAAAAATGCGACGCGTATCATCGGTCGCGTATTGCCAGAACGGACAAGAAACATTCAACCTTACACACTCTGCCGATGATGCATTAGTGCGTCGAACTTAATAACTGAACGTTAGCGAAGTTACGCCCGACGCCTCTTCCGTCAAATGTGCGACCACCCTTAAGATAACTAGACGATAAATTAACAGGCATAAAATCATCACATCTGTCAATAGAGATGTTAAAGTGACTTCAGTAAAGTTTTCAATAGAAATGCCACCCTATCTTGAAGATGGAAGGTTGAGTTTGGAGTGTGGTGTATCGATAGGCATGTGAACGGTAATCCAGGATCATTTGAGACAAGATCGTAAGGTTTGGACGTTTTTGAAGTGGAATTGTAAAGAGTTTGCGTTGAAGTGTGACTGGATGATTTTGGTGTGTCGCTAACCATGTTGTATGTTACTAAGATGCATTATTGTTTATGTGAGTCAAAAACTTTCATCCAAGTGTTACTTAGATAATAATAAATGATATAGCTAAAAGCGATATACTCGTAGCTAAACAGTTGTAAAAATGCATTGTCTTAAAACCATACTTACCAAACGCGAGCGAGTTTTGTCATAAGATACATCTGGGAACGAGAGCAGTGGTGGCCCAATGGCAACGACCGCAACTTATGAGTTGTAGATCGTAGGTTCGAACCCGGACAGGCGCTTTACTTTGTCTAAATTATTTCATCACCACTGCTCTAATAAACGGTGAAGGAAAACATCGTGAGGATGACATGTCCTAGAACCGAAAATTCGAAATCATTTGACATCTACAACCCGCACTGGGCCCGCGTGGTGCATTACGGCCCACTCCCTATCACAGAGAGGAGGCCTGAGTCCTAGCAGTGGGAACATTATAGGCTGATTATGACACATCTGGGAACCGAATTCAAGACTGTCGCAGCTTACGGCAGTAAAATTATAACCATCAGCTCTATGCACATACTCCGCCAGTTTCAGTGACGCACTCTTGCCAGCAAGCTTAGCGGGTGACGTCTGCTCATCCCCCTGTGACTTAACCGCGGTTATATTTAACAGACACGGCGCCAGCCGATACGTTACGTCAAGAGGTATAGAGACCGCTTTGTGAGTTGTACGTGCTTGCGTATGTGACGCGGTGGAGCAAAAGTAAGGATTAACATGTATGAGGTTTTTATTGAGTTGGTTGAGGTCGAATGAGAGACCGGACTTAAAGCCAGTCAGTAAGTATGGAAGTGAGGATGATCGATTAAAACTGGATCAGACCGAAATGTGAAAGTTTATAGTGGATAAGACAGAGATTAAAACAGAACTAGCAGGGGATCGAGGGGGAGATGGGATCTTATATAAAAATGTCGTGCCACAGTGTTGGTTATCGAACTCCTCCGAAACGACTTGAACAATTTTTTTTATACCCCTAGGTGATATGGCTGACCCTTTCTAGATTTGTTTTAATCGAAACTTATTCTTGTAATTGGAAACGTAACAGAACCTTTTGTTTTATTGTGATTTCTATTGTATCTGTGTATCTTTTGTTGGAGAACCCAAATAAATAAATAAGTCCATCAAGACAACGACCTGTGTCACTTGAAAATCATTTTCTTCTTTGCCAGACGGACACCAATTTGCACCTTAATTTTTAGAACACTTCAGCTAAAAAATCTCCGCCCATCAATCCTAATATCGAACGAGACTTCGAACCTTTCAATCCTCACTTTCATTTTTATTTTCATCGCAAAAGCGTCATCGAAAACCTTCCCTCCGACGTTTTGAATTAAAAATGCTGACCCGACGAGTTTGGCGCAAACAAAAAACTCTTAATTGGTAAACAGGGGACGCTATGGCTCTGATTTCATGGCTCCTGTGCCTCGTTTTATTAAATACGACGGACAAACAGGGTGTTGTAACGTGGCTATAGGTTTTTAACAGGGTGATATGGTGTAGGATCTGTGATTAAAATCTTTTTGACAGCTTGAATTTTGAGCATTGCAATTTTCGAAATTCAGTCTTGCCCTTCTTGATACAATGGAGTCTGCCTAGATACCTACATACCTTACGTGTTTTTCTTCGGAGGCTTGACTGGGAAATACATAACATTCTCCATGTTCCCAAACTATGTCCTCTTGAATACATTGCTCCCATTTTAACCCTCAAAATTCTGTCAATAGCTCATTAAGAGGGCCGTCTGGACCCTCATGTCCAATCACAAATTCACAACCCCCGCTTATGGGGTAGTTATTATTTTTAATCCCTTAATGGCGTCCCAGATTTCATTACTGGGGTTGGTCTGATTAAAAGGGTGCGACCAATTTTTTCGATGGTGCAGGGTTGATAGGGAGATCGATTTTATGTGTGGTCGGTTATATATTGTGAGTAGTTGAGATTGTAATCACACTAATATTATAAAGGCGAAAGTTTATGAGTGTGTGTGTGTTTATATGTTTGTTACTTCTTCACGCTCAAACTGCTGGACCAATTTTGATAAAATTTTGTATAGAGGTAGCTGACACCCTGGATTAACATATAGGTTACTTTTTATCCCGATATTTCTACGGGATTGACATTTACGCGGGTGAAACCACGGGGCGCATCTAGTATGTAGATAAAGACAACATTATTGATCAGTTGTGTACCTAAAGAAAGAAGAAGAAAGAACGCAAACACATAAAAAAGAACAAGTTGCGGGAATATATGCGTCACATCCACGCACAACGGCCATCGCTCAGCATAATGCTACGACCTCATGCGAGACAGAGCTCCAGCGCTGGTTTTCAGCGACAGCCGGCGTTGACGTGACGACGTCAATCGGTGCAGTATACCTGAGGGGAAATTCTCATAATTTTAAGAACATTCACAGTCTGATCTCAGTCTCAATCTGTCAAAAAAATACTTCTAATTTCCCTACATTTTTACAAGTTTTTGAACTTTGTCGCAGAGATATTATGAGACTGCGACTAGATTTTGAACGTTTTAAATTACGAGAATTGGCCTTCAGTTATTACCTATTGTTGTGTAGGACAGATAGCGCCATCCACGAAGACGCACCCCACTCTTCTTCCTAATCGCTTACAGTATAAAAGTGTGCAACATTCCGCTAGTGTTTTAGTTTTGTCGATACACAGTAATTACTTATTAGTGGGTAATTAATGTGTATCAAAAAACTAAAATACTAGCGGGATTAACTATAGCGATAACCACTAGCGATTAGTAAAAAGTATGGGGCGAGTCTTCGTAGATGGCACTATCTATACCTTTAGGTGCCTACGAGAGGGTCAGTATTGAGTGGTTTTAGCTCAAACTCATGATGAGTTTTATTAGTTTAACCGGTCAAGCACCGCGCGTCGTCTATTGGCGACGAAACAATTGAAAATCAATTGGTGTCTCATTAGCGGAGCTCGACAGAATAATGACAATTTGTGAAACAGACTCAATTGACAACATTTCAAACCTGACACGACCTTAAAACAAAAATACTATTTCTTTATTTTCGTATCCTGAGTTCAAATATATTTTTATTTTATTTTTTTATTTCTAAATTTCTGAGAAAAAAAATAAAAATCAAAAAACATGTGATGACGTCACATAAACGGCGGAATGAGGTAGTTACCTTTGCGCATTCCAATGTCTTTGATTGAAAACATTACATCAAACAAAACATGTCAATGTCACCTAAGAAGTGTAACTAGAAAACAACTAAAAAACTGAATTGAATTCAACAATATTTTTTCCTATCAACTCGACACGCTGCTTACTGTTAATATTATCAATTTTTGATTGATATTTCGCCAATAAAATGGATCCCAATGAAAAATATACGCCAATGACGGAACCAAAACAACGACTGAGACAAGTGACATCTACCTAACAGTTTTTTTGACGGGTCACAGTAAAGCAAAGGTAATATCGCCATTCTACCGTCATCTGGCACTTAGGTACGTCTTTTTAGAATACACCGAATTTCAAAGTTAAAATTATGAATGAAAAGTACATAATTTCGAAAAACGAAAAAATATGGGTGCCCTAGATTTGAATTTACTTTTATATAACGTAATAATACATGCAGGTTAAAAATATGAAATGTTGTCAATTGCTTCAGAAGAAATTCAACTCAAAGTACAAATATGTTTCTACTGCTGGGACACAGGCCTCATCTCGTCGAGAGGACGAGAGGGAGTGGGCTGTAATCTACCACGCGCGCCCAGTGCGGATCGGTAGATGACTTCGAATTTTTGGTTCTAGGACATGCCGGTTTCCTCACGATGTTTTCCTTCACCGTTTTGAGAGCAGCGGTGATGAAATAATTTACACAAAATAAAGCGCCTGTCTGGGTTCAAACCTACGACCTATAACTCGTAAGTCGCGTACGTTATCACTGAGCCATCCCTATTATCCATACTATATAATATAATCCATACTAATATTATAAATTCGAAAGTAAATCTGTCTGTCTGGCCTGTATGTTACCTTTTCACGCCTAAACCACTAAACGGATTTCGATAAAATTTGGCAGAGAGATAGATTGCATCCCGGGGAAGAACATAGGATAGTTTTTATCCCGATATTCCTACGGAATCGACACTAATGTGGGTGAAGCCGCGGGGCGCAGCTAGTACTTAATAAAATGATCACAGACATAACCAAAAAATATTAGCAGCTTTACACATACCTAGGTGGTCTACTTAATTATAGCATCGAACAATTTTTCAAACATTTTTAAGCCCGCTGCATGTAAACTATCGTAACTCTTTAACATGCATTATAACGTTATTGTTATTTTAAAACCTAGCTACTGAGCCGCTAATCTGTAAAAGCTTAGGGTGTAAACACATCACGGTGGTCTTGACTGACCACTGCAGTCTCTAAACAACATTAGTCCTGTACTTACCTCCTGAGAATCGAAAGGACGTAAGTTTGTAAAGATTAGTATGGAGTTACGGCGTTATGGTTTTGAGTGAGAGGAAGTTTTAAAGGAGTGTACATATCGGCGGTGCGGCAAAGCGCGGTTTTGTGTATAGAACTGATTAGAACGCGGTTGGGACCTCCGCTGTGTGGCGCTATGACATACACTGTTGACTTTTAGATTATTTTTGTTAAGCAAGCTTCTGAGACCAGTATTCGTCGTCTTACTTACATTCAATCTGAAAAGTATATTCGAATCTGTAAATCGAAGCAAATTCCCATTACAATAACACTGTTTATTATTTTCTGTCATGTATGTGAAGCTCATGTAACTTTATGAATGCAGTTAATCCGTTCGTATTAATTATATTATTAACCTCCCGTCAATTTTAATTTATGGAAAATAAATGCATGTTAAAATAATGACGCATTAACACTTTTAAACAAGTAATATTTTGGATATCTTCACACGATTTTATTTTAATAGTGGCTGCTTTTATTGAAGTCAAATTATTGAGATTATGAATAAGTATCGTTAATGAAATTGATACTTGTTACTTTCACCACTGAGAAGTTTGTATGTTGTAAGTACCTACTGTAGGCATAAAATAAAAATCAAATACAATTTTTAAAAGAAAACAACTAATACTTCCACCACTAATCCAAACTAAGTACAAACTAGAATTATTTGCAGAAATAAAACAAAAATTTCCCACCCCGACGGGTTCTTAAGTCCCTTTGCAGAGGACAAACATTGACATAACCAAGTCCGGTAGCTTTTAAACAGTTTGCCTCCACCACGCTAATAGATGTCTCGATAGTGCCACCGCAAACCTTCGACGATTTTTTTCGAATTTGGAACGCGGAAAAAAGTATACGCGTTTTTTGTAAAAGGATAGTTGTAACTTTGAACCATGCCGCTGCGTTTGACATGCTAATGTGTAGGTTTCTTTATTTTGTAATTTTTTGGAAAACCGTTTGGTACAATCTGTGAAGTCATGCTGTCACAATTTGTGCTCTGTGAGCTGTCATTGATCTTGGATGAATAGTAATTACTGCTGAATTGTAATTACAACATTTGCCTGACTTCATACATACTTAATGTACTATTTTTTTTTGTATTTTTTATTATCTTACCATTGCCACACCCCGGACACTCCATACAACGCTCGCAAAATAATTACCTACTACTACTACATTAAAAAATGACGTTTGTATACGTATGAATGTGTGCGTGAGGTACTTGTGTTTGCGAGCGCTCTTGTTAAAGAACTGCGACAAATACGCCGAAGTGCGGGGTGAGGTGCGGTAACTGATGTTAGTGCGGGGAAGGGAGTGGCCTTTCTGTACGTAGTACTTTAAGTATTCTGTGCCATTGCTTCATCAATAAGAATACTCCCATGCATCTGAGAGACAATTCCCGTAATTTTAAGAATGTTGATCTCAGTCTCAATCTGTCAAGAATACCTCTGATTTCCTTACATTTTTGTCAAATTTTTGACATTGACTGTCGCTGAAGCGAGACTGCGACTAGATTTTGAACGTTTTTAATTACGGGAATTTGTATGCGACATAATGATGTTTTACTTACTTATAAAGAACTAGCGCAGTTTCACCCGCATAAGTGTCGATCCCGTGGGAATATCGGGATAAAATTTATCCTATGTAATTATCCTGGTTATAAGCTATCTGTGTGCCAAATTTCATCCAAATCCGTTCAGCCGTTTGTGCGTGAAGAAGTAACAAACATACAAACACACTCACAAACTTTCGCCTTTATAATATTAGTGTGATAAAATCATAACATACCTGCATAAAATCTTTTTAAGTCGGTAACTGAATGCTAACAACTATTATTTTAATTAAAATAACACAAATAATTCAAGCCCTATTCTGACTAAGTACAGGCGACTTTGAATGGAAAAATAAATAATAACCTAAAATTAGATGCCAAGTTTAAGGAAATTACAGTATCAGAGGCACTTTAATAGATTTATGGTCTATTCTGTGGTGTTAGCACACCATTAAGTTCTGACATAATTCGTCATTCCCATGACTAAGTACCTATAACGTCGTAGATACTATGTTCAAAGAATAAAGTCGTATCTGTAGTTACGATTTTTGAAAATAAACCCTATTTGCTTTACGTTAGAATTGTAAAATATGTTATGAATTTAAAAAGAAATTGGTGACTATTATACTTTTTGATAACGCCATGATTGCTTCTGATGATAATGGAAAATGTTTCTTTTCGTTTCAGTTTTAAGATTGAAAATCCTATTTCCTATTGGTAGTCCCTTTAAAATGTTGTGGTGATAATAATGATGTTTTAGACATAACTACATATTGTTGTAGTGTTCTCATGTTTTAGTATAGGTATTTACGGAAACAAAACTTGTTGAGTTTTGATTAAAATGTCAGAGTTTTAAATTAATCGTTTTGGATGTGCTTATTTTAATTTTTAAAGTAACTATTAAGGTAGTGAACTTGTTGAATATTATTTTAAGATTGCATGACCAACCATTTGTTTTTTGTAGAGCAGTGATGGCCCAGTGGTAATGGCCGCGACTTACGAGTTTTAGGTCGTAGGTTCGAACCCAGACAGACGCTTTACTTTGTGTAAATTATTTCATCACCACTGCTCTAAAAACGGTCACAGAAAACATCGTGACGAAACCTGCATGTCCTAGAACCAAAAATTTGAAGACATGTGACATCTACCAACCCGCAATGGGACCGCGTGGTGGATTAGGTATAGCCCACTCCCTCTCGAAGAGAGGAGGCCTGTGTCCCAGCAGTGGGAACAATATAGGCTGATTATGATTATAATGTAGGTAATAGAAAAAAATAAAAAGATTTTTTTTTTCTACACAAATAAGACGCACGGTATAAAATAATACAATAATAATTATAGCCATCGAATCATCACAGGAAACCAAAAACTTCATACCTACCCGAGACGCTTTCCAAAAGTCGCATGTCCAAACCCTTCGCCTGCAGTTTTTGTGTCGTCCAAATAAAAGCGGTCACTTTACGACATGTGAACAAACTTAATGCTGCAGTTGTTAAACAAACAAACACATATAAAATATTAGAGATAAAAGGTAAAGGGAGTGAATGGTAAGTTTGTTTTGAGCGGTAAAAATCCGGGTGATTCACTTTGACGCATATAAGTCACGAATTAAAAAGGACAACAACAAACAAAGAAGCCATTTTGCATTGTACTGTGACAGTCTTCCTTGTGGTGCCGCTTTGGGGACCTTAGAATCTCGTAGACAAGTCAGAAAATATACGTATGTAAATATTACGAGTATATCCAATCGGAGAATGTTGTAAAGGTTCCAAAAAAAAAATAATATAAAAAAATACAAAATATTGTACCTAAAACATTTTAAAAGAGTAACGGTAGAGTTTCTTGCCCATTCTTCTCCATACGAAAACTACCTTTTGGAATGGGCGACTAGAATCAATTCTATTTTAAGATAATTTTTGACGTTCAAAAGTGCCTTTTATGTGCCTATTTGAAATAAATGCTTTGACTTTGAAAACTCCCAATGTAAATTATATTGGCTGCTTCTGGTGTTTCATTGACTTGGTATTAAGAAGTACCTAAGGTGAGGAAGGAACTCAGCATACCGAAGTGAAGTGTTTGATAAATTGACAAAGATCTGAGTAGCTATTCTCGTAATTTTAAGAGCGTTCACCAGTCTGATCTCAGTCTCAATCTATCAAAAAAATACCTCTAATTTTCTTAAATTTTTGACAAGTTTTTGACGTTGATTGCCGCTGAGATGAGATTGCGACTAGTTTTTAAACATTTTGAATTACGGAAATTGGTCTACTGGTGGTGTTTACAAGGCTGTGGAATTCGGTCAGATGACTGGAGCATTTT
Source organism: Amphipoea oculea (assembly GCA_945859645.1). Lineage (NCBI taxonomy): Eukaryota > Metazoa > Arthropoda > Insecta > Lepidoptera > Noctuidae > Amphipoea > Amphipoea oculea. The sequence continues at coordinate 15,289,868 of OX243876.1, forward strand.
CTTCATTCTTCGTTGACCTCAAAATAAATATATCATCATTTTTTTTTGTTTTATTATGTTTAGATATTGATTCCTTTTACCTACGTCTGCTGAGTTTAGCTAGCTTATTAAATTTGATCGTGTAGTGTCTGAGCAAATTGAAACAAATGCATGTCACACTTCCCGTCCTCTCTAACGTTAGCTAACCCTATAAAAACGCATCAATACTTCTTTGTACACGAGGAGTGTAAATTCGGGCCCTAAGTGTCGCCGCGGTCGTTTTAACACTGCATCGCTAATTGGACACTTAAGCTGCACCTTAAAGGGTTAAAACAGTTTTTATCCGGGGGCCGTAGAGACCGGCACGCAGCGGATGACGGGTTACCACTAATGTTACCGTCATTTGAGTGATTATTTAATTTTTGATTAGGTTTAGTTTAGAGTTTATGGTACCTATAAACTGTTGATGACATGATTTAGAGTCGTTTAGATTTTGTTTTCGTTTTTTTTTGCTTTTGGTTGGTGTGAATCCACTTTCGTTTGATCGACAATTCTTGGAGTTGCTGATTAGATTTAATTTGCGAGACTGCCTAGTTGTATTTCTTTTTTTTTTTGTGCCGCTTTCCTACTGGAGGTCGGGTGTTAGCGCTAGATCTTCTGCCAAACGGTACTTAGATATATGTATTCTGTTTCGATGAATATAACTTGTTTTCATTTACATCGATAAACTCTTGTTTTTACTGTAAATTGTAAAAACACTGAAATCCATTGTTATATTTAGGACAAAACATGCTTCAAGTGGGATTTGGAAATAGTAAAAAATACCTACGTATATATTCCATATTCGTTTAAGAAACTTTTAAATCTAAATGTGTCTAAATAAAACTTATTGAAAATGTTCACAATAATACAGGGTGTTACAGAAAGGGTATATCAATACAAACGGGTTGAAGAGTGTATCTGGTCTAGAATCGCTGTACAAAATTTCAGCTCAAAAGCAGTAACTTTGAAAATGCTTAATATTTTTTTTATTTCGATAGTTCATTAAATTGAAATCATAACAAACGTGTCACCGCACTACGAGGGTCATTATCCATTATCTGTAGTGTGTCTGTGCGACTAGTACACGCACATCACGCCGCCGCGCGCCAGTGCAGCGCCGTGATGTCAAAATAAAAAATATTAAGCATTTTCAAAGTTAATGCTTTTGAGCTGAAATTTCGTACCGAGATTCTAGACCAGATACACTCTTCAACCCGTTTGTATTGATATACCCTTTCCGTAACACCCTGTATAAAGGCCGCGCTACGATAGAGTATGTATTAATAATAATTATTATAAATTTATTTCAGACCATAAGTCTATAAAACAACACACACATTACAATTTTATACACAAAACATACATACATACATGAAAACACATACCTACACAAAAAATACACAAAAAAGAACTTATTTGAAATACTGGAATGACGCACGATGAGTGGTCATCCATTGCCACATCATTGGACTATCCATCCTGTCGGCTACTATAGCCACCAAGTGTATTGAAAGAAATATCTCTTCAGTAAGAAATATCTTACGAAAACATGTAACAATGCCCATTCTTCGTGTAAATCTATTCTCACATAAGCACAATAATCGAACAATGATCTACTGCACATTCAAATATATTATCACTCCCATTTATATCACTTATCACCGGAGCTAAGTGACAAATCACATCTTTGACAGTTGGTAACAATACTTTGTATTTTTACAAACAACTTTATTTATACCTCAAAACTCATATTCAACCTTGTAACATCGCACTCAAAGTTCAATTTTGATTGGCAGAAGTCCAAAAGTTATATTGAAAAAATTTACATTAAAATTAGCATAGTCTTTTTCGTGTAGTGGTAATAGAAAAAATAACTATAGCATAGAATTATCAATGGTATGTCATTGTCGTATGTCCTCTGTTTATTGTGTTTAACGTGTCTATGGTCAATTGTATTGTCACGGTTTGTTTGTCTATAGTATTGTCAGGTGATGGTCTGTGGTGTAGAAAACCATGGCATTTGGTTTTAGATTAGTCACTTTTGATTCTGTTTCGTTTTATCGGTGCCTGAGCTTGCTTACAGCAGCTTGTTAATATCTTAGTAGTACGAAGTGTAGCTTAACACCACAGTGTTTTTTTTTTAATAAAGCTAGAAAAAAAACATACATTTGTCATTTCTTCAATGCTTATAGGAGTAAGGAAAAAAGTTAACTTTGTAGCAGATATTATAATATTGTAATTAACATTTTAGTAATGTACACCCTATTTCAGATAGTTTTATGACACAAAGCAAACCTTAGGCTTTCAAAATTCAGGTTCAGACCAACATACAAACAGTCATAAACGAATGCCTGTTTGTATGTTGGTAATTAAAACTTTCAGACATTCTGCAAAGAAAATATTTCAACCATCCCATTCGCGTGAACGACAAAACAAAATCAAAGCAATAAACACGCCTTAAAAACACCATCACTTGAACACATTCTATTACTGCATTTCCCTAACCAATCTCCCAAGACCTGGCACCTTGAACTAATTCCCCCCTTTCACGGTATAATCGGGAGGGGAGGCAGTTCAAGCTAATTCGGTGGCTATAATGAAACTTTTGTATCAACCTTTGGCACGCAATATGAGAATTATGTTGTGTTATGATGTCTCAAAACTTAATGTTTCGTGGTCTTTTGTTGAGTGGTATAATAGTCGTAAATTGAGAGGAGTGTCTGTCTGCGTTTTTCTTTTATATTGATTACTAATGTTTCTTGAAGATCTGAACCGAAATCGTCTATCATTTTGCCAGCTTAGGTAAAAAGTGTTTTTATATCTCGTTTGTGTAATTCGTTGTCATTCTAAATGACTTGATCACGCTATCGTTTTGTGGATTCAATCTACATTTGTGCAGCTGGCTGGAAAAGGAAAATAGTTTTTTAGTTTTTTTAATTTATTTTTTTATTGCGTAATGGGTCACCTCTAATTTATTATGAAAAGCCTGATTATCTAACGACAATAACTGTTTCTTATTAAAATAATGCAGCTAAAAGCAATTCCAGAAGAGTTGTAATACCTATTTCAATTATATTTTCAAACTTAACTGCTGGTTCAGATATATGTCTCTTCATTCCTTAAAATCAATCCCCTTTGTTTCCATTAATTCAAAATGGTTTCCCCTATACTTGAAGTTATATAGCCCTACATAGGTATATCTATAGATTCTGTCGTCGGTCGTCAAGGAGTGCTAATTTGTTTTGCAAATTGAGGGTGACGCGACTTAGGGGTGTTCCCTAGCATCGGGTTACCGGTGATAGGGACCGAATTGATTTTACACTCAGTTGCTTAAACTGTGGTTGAGAATCACAAGTTAAATGAAGATGAGGAAGAAAATTGATGTCTTGCTCAATTACGCTGTGATGAGGATTGATTATTTTTTAGCTCGACGTTTTGAGTGCTTTAATAAAACTAAGGCGTAAAATTGGGTATAATTTACCTGGATAAAGAATGGAAGTAACTGTATTATTGCAAATTCACCCAATTACACTAGATGGATCCTTTCGCAAACCAAATTCTAATTCCTTAAATTTGTGCAAAAATTTTTCATTCTTGCAAATGATTCTTTCGTATATATTTACTTTGTTTTTAGCTTAATTTTGATGCATCATGATTCATGATATATCGTCACCATTGTCTTATCTTGCGTCAATGTGGTGTCAGTACAGGATCTGCAACATCATATAATATAGACTTAGAAAAAATCGTCTTACTAGTATCTTTAGTACTTCTCTCTTCATTATCATCCTTATTTCTTGCCTTTACTCATATTATATCATATTCATGTTTCTTCCATCTATCTTCATCCACTACGATCTTAGCATTCACTTCTTCTACATCCATATCCTCCACAATCCTTTCAATTCCTTCATCGACTATCTATGAAGCATCGCAGTCTCCGTCATGATCTATCCCCTTTCCACGACTAACGAGGTCTCATTAATGGAGGATGCAAATTGCGAACTGATCCTGTTACCTATTAGTAATACGTTCCGTACGTGTCCCTGTTAATACTGTAAGTGCTAAGTGGGATAGTGTTTCGCAGTAATTCGTAGACGGATTGATTAAGTTGTCTTTGATTATGGTGTAGGATTTACTCTGATTATTGCATTTAATATTGTACTAAGTCTTGGTCACACAAATCGGGAATTACCTATACTTACTTATTTCTTTATTAGAGAACAGTGGTGGCCCAGTGATAACGACTGCGACTTACGAGTTGTAGGTCGTAGGTTCGAACCCAGACAGGCGCTTTACTTTGTGTAAATTATTTCATCACCACTGCTCTCAAAACGGTGAAGGAAAACATCGTGAGGAAACCGACATGTCCTAGAACCAAAAATTCGAAGACATGTGACATCTACCAATCCGCACTGGGCCCGCGTGTTGGATTACGGCCCATTCCCTCTTACTGAGAGGAGGCCTGCGTCCTAGCAGTGGGAACATTATAGGCTGATTATGTATGTTATGTACTTATTTCTTATATTTGGTAATTACTTTATTTTTGACCCTATACCTAGCATTCAGCACACGATGACCTACTAAACCTCCTAGCGTAGAAAAAATTCGTCGGTTTATCTAAAAAAAATCTGCTTTCTCATTGAAAAGGGCAATAACTATGTGCTATACCATGGAATAGTTTTTTTTTTAATAACCCACGAAACATTTTAACTTTGGTAAAATTTCAAAATCATGTACTGAATCCATGTTGACAGGTTGCGTTGTGTACCAACGCTGGGCAAAGACCTCCCCTTGCTTCTTCTGAGGAAGAATTACGAGCCTACTAAGCATATTGTATGCTGCAGCTGAAAACATGGGGCAGAAACACGAAAATGACGCATATCACCACAGTCACGATTTTTGACAAATGCGTGCACTGACTGGACAGGTCCGCTCGATCTGTGTGGTTCTTTCCTCAAAAGACCATTTCAGACACCAATCTACATGGTCTTCACATGATCTGATCAAGATTTTGTCTGAACTCTAAAAGAGACTGTGACCTCTGAGTTTGTTTCAGCCTTTCTTCTCAGAGTAGTCAGTTAGGAAACGCCGACCTCATCTAGCTCTTAAAAAATATGATTGACATGTAAAAGTGTTTGTACAAACCTACTTACAGAAGTAAATCATTTATCATATTATGGCTATTTTTAAGCAAACTTTGTGTCAGGTCTAGTCTAGAAATACTACTATCCTAACATGGTGTTCTATGATCACCTAATTTATTATCACTAGTTTGTCAGGTACCTGCTTCCTTCCAACGCTGATTGTTTTGATAGTAACCCATATAGCGAATGTCGGTTGTCGTGTGATACCTAGATAATAATAAATGTGCTAACGTAATGGTCGTGCCGTGCGAAACGCCACCTGCCGGATTTGATAACAAAACTCCTTTGGCTAATGTCTTCACGAGCCGAAATATTAGTATGGGTGAAGTTTGTAGGTTGGTAATGTAAACTGATATATACAATGTGTATAGCTGAATGACTGCACATTATGAAAGCAGTTTGTTCAGAATCATTTACTGAATCCATATCTGTCATTTTTAATATAGGTAATATTTAACCCAAAAACAATGAAAACTATAATTCTGGTGTACAGTCAAAACATACCAAAATGGACGAAGTGTCTACGCTAGACCAATTTACGTGTAAAAAATGCTGGTAGGTACTCATAGGAAACCTTGTAGGAAGTAAATTCCCTTGACAGAAGCCTCAAAAAGTAACTATACATTTTCTCCAAGACCCACTGCCTCCGAGACAAAAAACGTCGATTAATAATCATCCCTGAATTAATAACCACATTCATTGAGATGTTTGTCCCGCATTGATTGATTTATTTATTTATGGTTAACTAGCTGCGCCCCGCGGTTTTACCCGCGTAAATGTCGATCCCGTGGGAATATCGGGATAAAAACTATCCTATGTCCTTTTCCGGGACTCAAACTATCTCTATACCAAATTTCATCTAAATCGGTTCAGTGGTTTAGGCGTGAAGAAGTAACAAACATATAAACACACACACATACACACACACACACACTCACAAACTTTCGCCTTTATAATATTAGTGTGATTAAAACAGTACAACACCAATTACATTAATTAACATAGAGACAATAATAACGTTGAAAATAAATTTAAAACTAACATGGAACAGTGGACTCCCTTGAATACTTTCTCTCACAGAACACCAAACATAAATACGCCTAAATTTAATCCATTCATCTGCAAACACATCATATTCAGGGTTGACAGCCAGAAGGGTTGGCAGCCAGAAGGATGGAGACTGAAGATGGTGATGAAGACGATAAAAGAGGATATTGAAGTATACCTATAGGTGCACATGGTCGGTTAGATTCTTTATCAGTAGACAATGTTGAAATAGGTATGTTAACTAATAATAATAGTCATAAGGAATGAGAGATACTTAGTGTAAGCCATGACGAAGTCATCATATGCCTACCCTTTTCCTAACTACATATGTTGCGGTCCACTTCCAGTCTAACCGGATGCAGCCGAGTACCAGTATTTTACATGGAGCATACTAACCCCTTGGTAAGACTGATTGTCAGACTTTCGAGTTTCTGACAACCCGTAACGACTGTCAAAGATCTACGAATCCGTCATTAAGGCGAATAAGGCTTGACGAAGTGAGGAAAGAAATTCAATTCAGTAAAAGCAATTTTGGTCAGAGACGAAAGCAAGAACATTTTGCCTATTTTGTGATATTTTGGAACCGCTGAAAACTTAGTCCTAAAGAATCCTGGTACTCATAGGAAATCTTGTAGGAAGTAAAGTCCCTTGACAGAAGCCTCAAAAAGTAAACAAACATTTTCTCCAAGACCCACTGCCTCCGACACAAAAGACGTCGATTAATAATCACCCCTGAATTAATAACCACAGTAATTGAGATGTTTGCTCAAAGTCCCAGGGTTGCCCCCTCAACCCTTATTATTTGAGCAACGGTTCATATTTAGTCAACCGTAATTATGCTGAGATTCGCCATTTTGAATGTCGACGTCGTTCTACGGGGGTGTGTGCTTAAAATATGGGAAGGTATGTAGATGATTATCTATGTATGTGAATGATTAAAATATCATGAGCTAGCGACCCATCCCTGCATCGCACGGTTTTTACGACTTGACAAGACATCGATTTTTTATTATTATCATTAAGTTTAATATTAATGTAATAAACACAAAAACGTTCACTGAATGATGGTGAAAACTGCATCAAAATATGTTGCAAGGCTTAGAAGAACAACGTGGACAGACAGACACGAATAGCGACTTTAATTTATAATAATTTCTAGCAGCGCCCCGCGGTTTCACCAGCTTAAGTTTTGATCCCGTGGGAATATTGGGATCATAACTATTCTATGTCCTTTCCCGGGACTCAAACTATCTCTATACCAAATTTTATCTAAATCGGTTCAGCAGTTTAAGCGTAAAGAGGTAACAGACAGACACACTATCGCATTTATAATATTAGAATGGATGTGGATATAATTAAGTACAAAGAAGATTGTCAAAATTAATTTTATTAATTTATATTAACTTTGTTATTTGGTTTCAGTAGCCCAGAGGTATCGGCCCCGACTTACGAGTAGGTCGTGAGTTCAAACCCAAACAGGCACTATGTATATAATTTCATCACTACTGCTCTCAAAACGATGAAGGAAAACATCGTGAGGAAACTGACATGTCCTAGAAGTAAAAATTTCGAAGACATGACGTGGCATCTACCAACCCGCACTGGGCCCGCGTGGTTGATTACGGCCCAGTCCCTCTCACAGAGAGGAGGCCTGTGTCCCAGCAGTGGGAACATTATAGGCTGATTATGCTATATGGTTTAAAACCATACATGTATGACGTAACTGCAAAATTCTGACTACACCTAGGTATGTCTATGTAATCTATTATACCATCAAGTTTTTACCAATGCATTTTCAAAAAACACACGGTTACACAACAGGGAAGCGAAATTCTATAAAATACTTCTCCAAAGTTACGCGTATAGCGAACACACGTCAGTCATACAGTAACGGCGAACTGTTATTTAATCATAGTAAATAATAATTTCAATTATGTACTGTCAATGGGAGCTGAGATAACCTCTCTAAGTCTTTGTACGGTTCGCAAACAAAGTTCGTTTTATTTTTTCGTGAATTCTGACAGCAAAGTGAAACTGCAGTGCGGCCGTCGGTCGAAGAAGACGAACTAGAAGAGGATCGAGGGGGGGAGGGGAGTGGAGGGGGGCTCAGGGGTTCAGACTGGAATAAATCGCCGAGAGAACGCGTTCTTGACACCCGTCAGTTTCATACAAATGAATACGTGTTTAGCGAATTTGATCTTTATTAGTTACCTGCATTGTCACACTGACAGGTGTCAGGAACGCGTTCTCTCGACGGCCGGACTGTAGGAAGATGTTGGTGGCTTAGTTAGTGCTCGTACACACGAGGGACACGCGTCAACGACATCCCACGATGGCTGCCGTCAACGCGTGTCCGCGGCTGCCGTCGACAACATGTCGCTCGCGTTTTTCAGCACGAGCGGCACGTTGACGCCGGCAGCCGCCGACGCGTCAACGGCGGGCGTCGACCGATGTCGACGGCTGTAGTTGCCTGTCGTCATCCACAGCCCCACTTCACACAATTCTGAGCTGCTATTCCCCACGCGCCTGTAACAGCCTCACGCTCACGCAGGAGTCTGTAAACAGGGTGGTCGCACAGAGGGCCGTGGAGCGTTCCATGCATGGCATAAAGCTTATAGACCGAGTCAAAAACGTCGACTTTACGCACTTTACATTTATTATTGCTTTTTTTTTTTAAACCAAGATCTTGGTGGCCTGCTCTTACATGGTTTGCAAAACTTCCTTTTTATCATGTCGTCCAGAACTCAGTGCTAATACTTAGTTCATGTAAATACATAGATAGGTACCTAAATCAGCAAAACATCATTACCTGCCGACGTCTGCCCAGCCTTTTCTCAATTATGTTGGGCTCGGCTTCCAGTCTAACCGGATGCAGCTGAATACCAGTATTTTACATGGGGCGACTGCCTATCTGACCTCCACAACCCAGTTACTGGGTAATACGATACCCTTTGGTAAGACTGGTTATCAGACTTTCGGGCTTCCGACTATCCGTAACGACTGTCAAAAATCTACAAATGACAGCCGGGACTAACGGCTTAACGTGCTTTCCGAGACACGGGTCTCGGTATGTAAAGATGGTCACCCATCCACAGACTAACCGCAGCAAGCGTAGCTTAACCTGATCGATCGACCTGTGCGGCTGTAATTATTTAGCTACGGGCCCCTCATTACCTGCCATTATTTTAAAAATTATATTTTGATGCTTTTTGTGCTAACGGTACACACAATAGTTAAGGCGTGTACACACGCGGTGCACATCACGCGCGTCGCGTGATCGCGGCTGTCTGTCATTATGTTGCGCTCAACTTACTGCACGACGTTGTTCGAATAGTGTGCACTTTGAATACTGTCCGTATACCTACTAAGTATCTATGGATACTAATGCAGGTTGAATTACGTATATGTTATTAAGTTTGGGCAATTTAAGCAACTTTTCGTTTTAAAATCTAGAAAATATGACTGATCCACAACTAGGTGTACCTAAGTCCTTGTAGTAAGTGGGCATGCGGCAGTATTTTAACCTTTTAACCGCCCGACTTTATATCAGATGTCGTGCCCCCAGCGCCCGAGAAAAAAAAAAAAACGAAAAATAAATACCGATGAAACGAGCTGTGATGATATAATAATAATACCTACAGATTAAACGAGATGTGTTATTTGGTCGTTTATATACGACTCTGGCGGAATGGGCACGAAAATATTTGTCGGATTAATCCGACGTAGGCGGTTAAAAGGTTAAGAAAGAATAGGATTTGCTCATTGGTCACTGTTTGCAGGCGCCTTGTGGTTTCTCCGTCACATCCCAGCTGGGAAAAGGCTATTCGAAGCTCTATTAGTTTAGATAACCCCAGGAAAGTGTAAAAGTTCTAAATAGTACTACCGTAAAAAGTAATCCAACAAGCTGGAATAAATCAAGCGAAACCAAATCTGCAAACCTCATAGGGCAGCTCATCGGTTCTGTCATAATTATTTCATGTTAGTCCTCAAAATAACCCTCTCAGTCCTAATTAACCCTCTCAACTACAAACCAAACAATCTAACATGCAAACTAGAATCACCATACAAAAAACCCTTTTCAGCAAATAAGCACTTACCATACATTTTTTACGAAGCAACTCAAAAGATGGCTAAATGCCTGTCACTTCACGTACCTTATTATTACCCACTCATGACCCCAGTTCTAACTATTTTTACTGAGGGTAGGAAAAAAATTAATCCGCCCACTTTTAATTCAAACCCCGAGTGACAGTTGACACAATGGGTAGTATTAAAGGGTTAACAAAGGGCTGTGAACGGGCGCTTTCGAAGGGTTAATTGCATGTTCGTTTCAAATATGGCGGCAGTTTCGAGTTTTTTTTTTTTTTTGTGCAGTTTTTGTGTGTGTGGGTTTATCTTTATATAGATTTTTTTTTGTTGCATTTTTTTATATACAGGTTAGCTACGTCGACACGCAAAACTGTAATCATGGATTCAGTTCATGTTTTTTTTTAAATATATTAGGTACTAGCAGCGCCCCGCGGTTTTATCCGCTTAAGTCTCGATCCCGTGGGAATATCGGGATAAAAATTATCCTTTGCCCTTTCCTGGGACTCAAACTATCTCTATACCAAATTTCATCTAAATCGGTTCAGCAGATTAGGCGTGAAAAGGTAACATACAGACAGACAGACAGAGTTACTTTCGAATTTGTAATATTAGTATGGATTAAATACATTTTGTACGCGGCCTACGCCGTAAAATTGTAATACCAATTTTTTTTTAAGTAACCGTATAAACATTTCAACGCCAATCGTGTTGTGTAATAGGTAGGTAGCGTGGCGATGTCCCTGCCACCCTTACCATAATCACTATACCCTTAGCATAATCGAATCAGCCTATAATGTTCCCACTGCTGGGACATAGGCCTCCTATTTATGAGAGGGAGTAGGCCGTAATCCACCACGCGGGCCCAGTGCGGGTTGGTTAATGCTTTGTGAAATTACTGTTTAATTAAATGGAACCTACATTGTAGGTACTTATTTACGATTATTTTTAGTAGGCAATGAATCTTTGTGAGCACTTAAATATTAAATTTAATTTTTACTGTTCAAATTATTACCGCTTGGTACACTCAGCCTCAAAAATATGTATACAAGGACCAATATTCATTTAATTGTCTGCCTCAAATCAGCCTGAATAAGATACCAATCTACGTGCTGTTAATTTTCCATAAAATTATATTATTATTGGATTATTGTAAATAGCATTCAAGAGCCAATAATAATTTAATCCACTTTAATAAAAATAAAATATGATAAAAGTGGCTGTCTGGTCTTACGTTTCACCGGCTAAACCGCATTTCTAGCGATTGTAATGAAATAAAATTGTAGAGGAAGCTTGAATTTTAAGGAAATTTTGAGGAGGGATAGAGACATTTATTTATTTTATTTATCCTCACACTGGAACGCCATACGGCAATTACACCAACGGAGTAAAAAATCACATCATCTGCTGCTTTCCATCCATGTTGTGCGCGGCGGACATCGAACGAGTGGCCACAATGCCACAATGGATCTCGCACGCTCACGCAACCGCAACGTCAAGTCATTTCTCCATAACCCCATCACTCCTTCCATAAATTGCACACATTCATTCATTGCGAATTTTTACATGGTGATTTTACAAAGTAAATACATGAAAATTGAAAAAAAACGGAAAATTTTGAGGTGTATTCCTGCCTGACAGATATAACATACAGACATAAAGTCTTACAAGGAAATCAATCAAATTAGACTCAGGAAGCACAGACGCCAGCACATCAAGCTACCCAAAACTGTCTGAATAAGTTGTTGACCTTTTTATGGAAAGATACGAAGACCATGCGGAAAAATTCACAGAAAAAACGTAGTTTTCTATAAAAATTTAATACCAACAAGCAATCAATTATCTAGGTGTAATAATACTATAGTAAAATAACACTAATTATAATAAACTTTATAACAGGGTTTTACAATGACAACCTGTGTTTATAAGTCAAAAGAATTGCCTACTATATTATTAATTGACTTTTATTTGTTGTTTCTTGAGTTTTTTTTAGATAAAAACGACATAATATTTCATTGCGTAATGGTTTGGCGTGACAACCACAACCTTTAGTTATTATAATCATACCTATGTTAGTTTAAGGCGCGTCGCCCACACGAGCTAGAGTCGAGGCGGCGTCGAGGCGCGGGCTAACGTTTTCTATAGAAATAAATGGCAGTGCGCTCACATACCTATTTATTCCTATAGAAAACGTTAGCCCGCGCCTCGACGCCGCCTCGACTCTAGCTCGTGTGGGCGATGCGCCTAAGGGGCTTACAGGACCCAAACGCAAAAAAAAGCAAGTTTTAGAAGGAGTTTGAGAGGGAGTGGGCTGTGCCTAATCTACCACGCGAGCCCAGTGCGATAGAAGCCATATGGCTTCGAATTTTTGGTTATAGTACATGCTGGTTGCAAGTCACACAAAGGGCAATGAAGAGGATGCTTGGAGTTTCCTTGCGTGATCGAATCAGAAATGAGGAGGAGGGCCAAGGTAACTGACATAGCCCGAAGAATTGCCAAATTTAAGTGACAGTGGGCAGGGCACATTGCTCGCAGAACAGATGGCCGATGGGACCGAAAGGTTCTGGAGTGGCGACCGCGTACCGGAAGACGTAGCGTTGGAAGGCCTCCCACAAGGTGGACTGACGACCTTGTGAAGGCCGCAGGAACCCGTTGGATGTGAGAAGCACAGAACCGATCGAAGTGGAGGTGCTTGGGGGAGGCCTATGACATGCCGGTTTCCTCACGATGTTGTCCTTCACCATTTTGAGAGCACGGCCCGCTCCCTCACACCGCTAGAAGGCCTGAGTCCCAACAGTTGGAACAGTATAGAGGCTGATTAAGCCAAACAGCAGTACGTAGGTTAAAATAAACCCCAAAACAAACTATAAAAATTGCGTGATATTTAATAAATGAACATCGTCAACAGTCGTCATTATCGACATTAATTCGCATAAATGTCGTAAATTCGACATAATTTAACGTAATTTTGTGGTTTACGTTTCACAATTAGCGGTCGATTTGGTCGGCGCTCGCGCATATGACGTGAAATGACGTCATCTGTTCGCTATTGTAATCTGCGGTTGACGGCGACATACGATTGTCGCGTGCCGAGAAAGCCTTATTTTTTAATAAATTTAATATAGCGCTATTATACCTTTTGGGTACGTTTTATGTAAGAATTATGCCGTGTAATTGTCATTCATTTGTGGTTTGACAACTGCAGTTCCTATTCTTATCGGTAACTTTAAAATTGCTATTGCAAAATAAGAGTAAGTAATTCCGGGTAAATATGAATTTAATTTTAAATACAAGGCGTACTTACATGGCGCGACGAATTATGACGCCTAATTATGAGGGATTGGACTATTGTGGCTCAGAATCGGGTTTTAGGGAAAAAGGAAAGGGAGGCCTTTGCCCTACAGTGGGACAACATAGGCTGATTATTATTATTATTATATTGACTGTAGGGGATTCCTACACATACTGATATCATAACGGAGCAATTCTATTGGGATTATGGAATAAAACCGACCGCCGTAAATGTTCGTTAAACACTGATTAAAGTAGAATTGTTTGCCAAAGGAACAAACAACTATTTTGAAGGTGAGAGAAGGTTTTTTTTTTTTAATTAGGCTCGCGCGCCTTTTTCTTTATCATACAGCCTGTTACTTGTTCATACAATATTCGTATTGGTCTCTGGTGATTGGAACTTTTACTAACAATAACCACATTCCAAATTCAAATCACTTTTAGTCCCTAGGGATTAAAGAGCTATTTTAGGCCCTGTTTACGAAAAATACACCAGCTCTTTTTTAAATAGATGTGATAAAAAAAAAATATTTGCAATAATAGCAACAAATGCTGTGTGTGCAAAAGGCACGACACATAGGTCGGTAGAGTAATATCTATATGTTTCCGTATATCGATTATGATTCGTTCGAACAAAATCAAACAACAATCAAAGTAAACAATACATACTTGTTAGACCGAAAGTCTGACCACCAGTCTTACCCAGGGGTATCGTAATACCCAGTAACTGGGTTGTTGAGGGCAGATAGGCAGTAGCTCCTTGTAAAATACTGGTATTCAGCGGCATCGGTTAGACTCGAAGCTGACCCCAACTTAGTTGGGAAAAGGCTAGGCAGAAGACGATGACTTATTATCCAAGTTTGTTGATAAATAAGCGATTGTATTAATACATAAAAAATACAGAACAGTACCACTGAGTACCTTTTACCAGTTTCATAAAAGACTCATTTTAATCTGCCTCCTCCTTTATAATTTACACATTTATATTTCTCATAATAATTCAACTTAAAACTCGATAAAAACCAAAAATAAATAATATTAAAACGTCATAAAAACGTATCCCATTTAAGAGCACTCGATCACCTTAGTAATAACTGTATGAAGTGTCCCGAACCGCGTTATTAGGCCGCGTCCACGCACAAGTGACGGTTGTAACGAGAAAATTAACAGCCAGCGCGTCGCTTGTCGCGACTCGCCGAAACAATTACACGCCCGCGCGGCAATTTAACGTTGAATTTGCATAATTGCGGCGATAACAGGCGATGCCGCGGGTTATGTCGCGTCAACGTGAACCGGCCCTGTGACAATTACAATGTTCTTTTTGCACTGTTTACACGCTCAATTAATGGAAGAATTAATCAATTTATGCTGGGAATATGCAGATGTAGGCGCGCGTAGATTATTGCTAATCGGATTTTCTTGTGTGTTTTATGCAAGCTGTTATGAAATGAGTGTGTGTGATAAATTGGTTAATCATTTAGTTTTAAAATGTAATAAATTTAGGTATTTTAATATATTTTTGCATTAAGTTTATGCTAATAGGTATATGAATGCAAGGCTTTGAGATTATGAGCAGCTGTGTAAGCTTGCTATTTTACTGAAACTGTCATTAGGAAGATAAAGTGTAAGGGCTCCAACACATAAACACGATACGACGTCGCGTCGTGCTACGACGAATATGATGGTATATTATTGTAATAACTTTTCATTCAAACGTTAAAACGATGCCGCGTCGTAGCACGACGCGACGTCGTATCGTGTTTATGTGTTGGAGCCCGTAGTTAATAATGTTCAGCTGTGCTAAAGAGCTGTCTATTTCAATACTAAGGTAAAATGATTTCATTGCTTTGGATTTGCGTAGGTACAGTCCGGCCATCGAAATAATGCGTTCTTGACACCTGCCAGTGCAACAATTCTAATAGCTAATAAAGATCAAATTCGCAAAACACTCGTTTGTTTGAAACTGCCGTCGGGGGGCTGTGGTTTCATTCAGGTATACCTAGATTGTAAAATTGTGTCATCATACCTACAATTAATTTTCAACGTTACCTTCCAAAAAAAAAAAAAAAATACCGTCTGACGTCACACCAAAATAACCATCACCACACAAAAATCAATACGTAAATTACAATCATACACCATAAGGCCTCGTTCACACGACGCGACTGGCACCGGCGGCGCGACATCGCGACACCGGCGCGGCGCCAGCAATTAATCAAAGTGTCGCGCGTTTCTCGTCAAATTGCTTTATTGTCGCCCAAATTGGTTGAGACCGGCTGATTTTCCGGTAGATTATTGTTCGTTTATTGGACTTAGTTTGTGGAGGGAAAGTTTGTTTGTGGCTTTATGTTGTTGTATACGAAGTGTTGATTGTGTTTGGATTAGGTTTTTTGATTGATTTTTATGATTACCTAGTGAATATAAAATGTAGGAAGGAAATTATAGTGAAGTTGCCTGGGAAGAATCCTACTATCCTACTTCCTACTCGTCCTACTAATATTATAACCGCGAAAATTTGTGAGGATGGATGGATGTTTGTTACTCTTTCACGCAAAAACTACTGAACGGATTTTGTCGAAACTTTACAGTAGTATAGCTTATACATCAGAATAACACATAAATGGTACTTTTTATTAATAATAATAATATTCCACAACTATCACACAACGCCATCTAGTCCCAAGCTAAGCAGAGCTTGTGTTATGGGTACTAGACAACTGATAAACATACTTATATATTCTAAATACATACATATTATAGATAAATTACACCCAGACACAGAACAAATGATCGTGCTCATCACACAAACATTTGTCCTGGGTGGGAATCGAACCCACGACCTCCGGCATAGCAGTCAGGGTCACTAACCACTAGACCAACGACCATACAGCCTAGACCATCAGGCCTGTCAATATTCCGATATTCCCACGGGATCGACACTTACGCGGGTGAAACCGCGGGCCGCAGCTAGTATTTAATAAACTAATAAGAAAACTGTGTCGTAATGTTGCTAAAACACAGTATTGCCGGTGTAACAGGTTATACAAAGCAGTGCTTTGTCGAAAAGTGACCAACATAGGTAGCTATTCACACGCGATACGCTTTCGTGCCAAATCGAATATCTATCAATGTTATCGATGGCGTTCTCTAAACGCTGCTCATAAATGACAGTTTAAGCCAAATAGACGACCGCTATACTTTTGACAGCTATCTGCTGTCGGGGACTAGGCAAATCAGGTAATCAAAAATGTGTAGTTTTCGACTCGGAAGCCTGTTGAATGGTTGTGAATATAGCTAGCCTGCCAGTTCAAGCAAGACCAATTCCCGTAACTAAAAACGTTCAAAATCTAGTCGCAATCTCATTTCAACGACAATCAATGTCAAAAACTTGTCAAAAATATAGGGAAAGAGGTACCTACAGTCTGTTCACAGTTATTTTATCTTTGACAGCAGCAACCGAAGAGCGACCTTATGGCAAAGAAAATAAAGATCATTGTGTTTTTGACAGACTTGCCAATGGCAGCAACTGAATAGTAACCTTATTGCATGACAATAAAGATCAATGTGATTTTGATAGTGATGCAAAATCTGAGGTGAAATATCCGTGGATTGTGTTTTTGACAGATTGAGACTGAAGGCCAATTCCCGTAATTAAAAACGTTCAAAATCTAGTCGCAATCTCATCTCAACGATAATCAATGTCAAAAACTTGTCAAAAATGTTGGGAAATCAGAGGTATTATTGACAAGTTGAGACTGAGATCAGACTGTGAACGTTCTTAAAATTACGGGAATTGCCCCTCTGGTGTTGGCAGATTGTGATTTATAGATGACATTTAAATAAGATCAGAATCTTCGTAATAGAACCTACTGAATAAAAGTTTGTTATTTTATATTCTTACCCCCTTAATAATAATATATCGGATGAATACTTAATTACACACAGATTTCTCTCTTTCAGTCTTCAGTTATTTGACTTTCGAAAGAAGAAGACAAAACGTTATATACAGACGCTATACAACGTTTATTAGTAAGGGGGTTATACCATAAGTACTTATTACTTTACTGAAGCATTAAATTGACATTATTAAATAGAATTTTTTTCATACACAACATGAACAGACCTTTATTGTAAAACATTTCTTAGAAACAAATACAAAGTCACTTGTAGAGTGTACTGTACGTACGGTCAGCAAAAGAGATAAGTAACCAGGGACATCGGATATACAGGATGAAATTGAAAGGGTACGTATCAAAATCCCGAATTTTAATAGACCGAATTTTAAAATACCGATAGACGAAATCCCGATAATTGAAACGCCGAATGGTTGTTTGGTCGAAAGTTTTAAATCCCGAAAGTTCATTTGCCCGAAAGTTTAAAATCCCGAAGTTTAAAATCCCGAAGTACAAAATCCCGAAATTGCTACCGTTTTCTCGCATCCTATGTCGACGGAGCCCCGCTTCGCGGGGCCCCTATTTCTGTGTAAAGGGTTTAAAGTAACCTAACCAAACCGAACCTCGGGGTGCCCTTCGCTCGCTCTTGCATCCTACGTCGTCTATTGCGTTCGTTGAGGTATATATGAGTAATCGCGGGAACTATGTCGCTGCGCTTTGGGATTTCATCCATCGGTATTTCGTCCATTCGGGATTTCGTCCGTTCCCTTTCGGGCATTTGAACATCGGTATTTTGTGTTTCGATATAACGACTATCGGCATTTAAAACTTTCGGTATTTTGAATTTCGGTGTTTTGGACGTCGGTATTTCAATCATAGGTATTATGAACTTTCGGGATTTTGATACGTACCCAATTGAAAACTTGCAGCAACTCGAAATAGGAGGTGCAGTAATTGTTAGATAGGTAGGTACCTATACATACACGAAATCATTATAAATTGTTATTTCCCAAATCTAAATTCTTGAAAATTACCGTCTTAGATAGTGTAAACTAAGTTATTGCCTTCAAGTAAACACGAATTATCGGCATTTTAGTAAAAAAAAAATATATTTATCATAATCTATCAAAACAAATAAGAAAATTAATGTAAGTATCAGTATTAGCGCGCACCCGATAAGCAATCCATTCATCGCAGAGTTTACAAGATGAAACAAGTTAGCAACGCGTTGAACTAGCGGTCATTTACCTAATTTTGAACGTTCCTACGAAAAATGGGCGCACGATGACGTTGCCAAATCGTTTACCTACGCACACGTATAGGCATCCCTTTCCTTAATGACATGCTCTAAATTTTCGTTATAACACGTTGAATTCCATTTTTTAATTTGGGGCAATTATTTATTTCATCCCGTAATTAAAGATAAGTAAGTTCATAACCGATAAATGTTTTCGAACAAAATTTTATTTAATGAATAGAAAACAAACAGTTCATTTATCAAATTAAATTTCATTCGAAAACAATCATCGCATCGGTTTCATACTAAACTTCAACTGTATCCGACGACTCTGGTTACTTATATCTTTTGTTGACTGTAGGTACATGTACGGTCAGCATCAAAAGTTGATTAACACTTCAGTTTTTTTAATCTTAGTTATTGAGCAAAATATTTGTTCAAAATTGCAGCAGAAGAATTTTTTTTACAATATATACTCTTGTCTATTATGTGAAAAGCTAAAAATCAGTTTATTGAAAAAAGTTGTTGTCAATTTAATATCATGTAAAAATGATAGTGTTAATCGACTTTTGATGCTGACTGTACTATAATGGGATGTAATAGTTCCCGGGTCTTTATCATTAGACAGCCCGCCTTTTAATTTAGTTTTAATTTTAACGATAAACATTTTCTTTGCGACATAATTAGTGATTAAACGAACTTACCTGTACGTGAAGTTCTATCACAATTATAGTTGGGCCTCGTCCGAAGAGATTAGTATATAACAAGTAGTAGCACATATAATGTCGCCTCCATGCACTTTAGTTTATCCAGGTAAAAAATCCTTTAAAATTTTCTTTATGGTCGATGCCTTAATTTCGCTGTCAGTTCAACGACAATACTTCATTATGTTTAGAGCTGAAATTAAACTCAACAGATATTTTACTAAAAGGGATCTAAAAGTAAAGGGGAGGGGGGGTAGCTAATCTCTTCGGACGAGGCCCAACTATAATTGTGATAGAACTTCACGTACAGGTAAGTTCGTTTAATCACTAATTATACTTGGGCCTCGTCCTCGAGATTAGTATATAACAAGTAGATCTTGAGAGATTAATGTAAAATATCAAATGAAAGAATAATTCAACTTAAACTTATTCTTTAATCTTTCATTATTAAAAGAAAAAACAAAAAAGAAACGAACTTAAAAAAAAAAGATAAAAACAAAAAGAACTTAAGTAAGAGTTCATTATTATTGAACGAAAAAATAAGTAAATAAAGGAACTTAATTATGAGTTAATAATGCTAGAAGCAAATACATGTTTATTGGGATCAACAGAAATTACTCTATTATAAAATCTAGCAAAACAATTGGAATTGTCAGACCATCCGGCGGTCTTTCTGATAGTATCTAAGTTAACCCCCAAGCTACACGCTTTTGATGTACTAGCATGTCTAGTACTGTGCGCGGAAAATATAGAAACGCTAATACCACTCAAAGCTAATGTGGTTTTAATCCACCTGCTTAAAGTTTGGGAAGACACCGCAGTATGGGGTTTTCTTAGACTAACGAATAATGAGTCATGTTTGCGTAGACCTTTTGTTAAACCGAGATATGAACAAAGTACCTTCGCAGGACATATCTCTGGTTTGTGTTCAAAAAAAGGGAGAACGAGCCTAGGTTGTAGGGATCCAGGTCGAGATGTTTTAATACAGTCAGGGATTTTAATAGAAATCTCATTAGGAAGGATGACAATATTCTGAATCATGATTTTAGAAAATGTTTGTACTCTGTGCGCGGTTACCAAAGCAAGCAATGTTATTAATTTTTTTGTTATTTTTTCTAAAGATAAGTTCTCATTTGGAAACCAAGTGGCTAGAGTATTTAATACAAAGAAGTGTCCCAAGTGGAATCATACTTAGGTAACGAGGGTCGTAAGCGAAAAACTCCCTTAAGAAATCGTTTAATGAGATCATCTTCACCAATCTGACGTCCGAAAATGAGAGCCAGAGAGGAACGGTACGTATTTAAAGTACCATACTGGGCTCCCGACTGGTAGCCCATATTTAAAAATTCAATAATATTTGGTACCGATACATTAAACATATCAAAATTTTTTCCTTGGCAGAATAGGAACCATTTCTTCAAACAGGAATCATATGGCTTGAAAGAGTTTGCAGAAAGTGACGCTAGCATGACATCTATGGCGGAAGGTGACATGCCCTTCTTCAATAGAGATGTCCGGATAATATGCCGGCCACCAGGGTAGTCTGCCGATGTATATGTCGGCTGCTGGAGTGAGAGAGAATTAGATCTTTACTTTGATAAAGAATAAGAGGTTTACTCTCTAAGAGTTTATAAAAGAGCGGGTACCACGGTTGTGTAGGCCACAAGGGTACTATAAGTATACCTCTAGCCTTGTCCGTGATGATTTTCCTTATGGTTTTAAAAATAATTGAAAAAGGCGGAAAACCGTAAAAAAAGAATTTTGACCAATTCACTGAAAAAGCATTTATGGCGTAAGCGTCTGGATCCTGATGCCAAGAAATGTACTTAGAACATTTTTTATTAATCCTACTTGCGAATATGTCTATAATAGGAGTACCTAAAGTATTTGCAACCTTTTGGAACGCGAGATCTGAAAGTTCCCACTCTATGTCAGGATGATTTTTTCTTGACTCAGCGTCTGCCACATCGTTGTCAGCTGAGCGAATGTAAGAAGCGAATATAAATAAATTTCGAATCTCACACCATTGCCATATTTGTTTGGTAATGTATGTAAGGTGAGGGAATTGTACCCCACCCATGCGGTTTATATAAGATATTGCTGTAGTATTATCGGTGCGCAACAGAATCTGACTATGTGACAAGTCTTTTGCAAAAATCTTGAGTCCAATAAAAACAGCAAGGATTTCCAGATAATTTATGTGATTGAGTTTCTCATCTTTACTCCAAATCCCGCTCGCCGTTTGGTCCGCACAGGCCGCACCCCACCCAGTAGTTGAGGCATCAGAGAATATCTCAACACAATATTTATCAAACTTTATCCTATTCACTGAGTGGTCAATAGCCTTTATCCACCAGTCAAAATCCGAATGTAACGAATCTGGTAAGTACATATATTTTTCATAGTCACTATCGGATTTTAGATTAAGAAATTTACATCGTTCGAATTGTTTAGTATAAACCCAGCCATATTCAATAGCTGGGCAGGCAGACGCTAACAAACCTATGAGACGGGCAAATTCGCGGATTTTACAACGGGTAATTACCCTGAATTTATTTAATTCATTTTTAATCTTAATTCTTTTTTCAGGAGGTAAACTGATATGTAGATTAATGGAATCTATTATATAGCCAAGATATTTGCATGTATTACTCGGTATCAAGTTACTCTTTTCTGTATTAATAGTAAACCCTAAAGCCGATAAAAGTTTAACTGATGTATTAATGTTCTGAATACATTCCCTACGTTCGCGTCCTATTAAACAGAAGTCATCTAAATAAATTGTGGACATGAAACCACATGATCGTAGTAATCTTACTACCGGTTTCATAATTTTTGTATAAACATATGGCGCGGTATTAAGTCCAAATGGTAAAACATTAAACTCATACAGAATATTCATCCAAGTGAACCGTAAAAACTTTCTTGAATTTTCATGAATGCTAATAAAAAAATACGCGTCCTTTAAATCTATAGTACTCATAAAACAACCTTTAGAAATGAACTTAATAGTTGTACGCAAGTCTTCAAGCTTGAAATGTTGTGTTTCGATGAATTTATTAAGGTTTTTTAAGTTTAGAATAAACCTAGTTTTACCGTTTGGTTTAGGAATTAAAAATATACTTGATAAGAATTGCCCTTCGCAAGGTTCGCATTGAGAAATAGCGCCTATTGTTAACAGATTGTTAATAGCCAGTTCGAATTGTTCAATTTCTTTTCCAGAATATTTTTGAGAATTAGACATAGTATAATTTTGAGTCGGTGGGCATGCAAATGGAATCTCATACCCAGCTACCCAGGAAAGAATGGTCTTTTCAGAGGTAATCCGTGACCATTGTTTATAAAATTTTGATATTTTACCAGCATACCGTACCGGATCTAGCGGCGGTTGTTGAAGGGCGTCTGCTGCGACCCTTTCGACGATTGCCAACGCTGTGGCTTCGTCTGCGCAGGCTGTGTGGTCCTCGATGTCCCTGACGGCTGTGCTCGTGGAGGAGCTGGCCTGCGGTTCAGGGGAGGACCTTTCCAGTTTTTTATAGGACCAGGTTTCGGTTTTCTAAACAAGGGTTTAAAATTAGAAGGCAATTTTAGTTCTGCTCCAGATTGGTGGATTGCTTTGGCAGTCTTCAATGCATCAGATAACTTCTCGCTGAATAAAAATTTATCAATTTTCGTTTGCTGTAGTTGAGTCCTCAACTCTTTCTTCAGTACAGGCAAAATAAAATTACGCCTTGTAATTGATTCCGAATATTGTGAGTCGCACAAAAGCCTGCCTGTGTCCATAAGGGTTTTGAGTAGGACTGGATCCTTATCATCTTTTTGCAGCATTAGTGTTATCGCTTGACTAAGGGAGGAAATCGCTGATGCTGTTTGCTTTTGCTTATCAAAAAAAAAAAGCCTTAGCCCTTTTAATAACAACTTCCGTCAACGCGGCCTTAATTTCCGGGTTAAGGATAGGGGCATTAATGGAGTAGCAGTTACCGGGAGGTAAGTATTTCTCAAGCAGTTCTTTACGTAAACTCTTATCTAACCCTGATGACGCTAGATAATCAAACCGAATTGCTAGATCTTTTTGTACGTTTTTCACGTGCGATATGGGGACTGAGGGATCTACGCCCAGTATCTCTAGAGCCACTTCATCTAAGTCAGCAACTATTGCTTCTTGTGTTTCAGCTGTAGTCACGGCTGTAGGCTCAGACAATAAAGCGGACGTTAGAGTAATTGTTGGCTGCTGCTGCGGCGCTTCCGGTACCGTTGTAAGCTCATCCTCAATCTCCAGCAATTGGGTACCAGGTGGAGCCTCAATGTCTGTTCTAAGATCATATAGCAGATCTTTTTCAATTCTGGATTCTAGAAATACGTCTGAAATTGATTGTTTAGACTATTAGGTAGGAAAGCGTGTACTAGAATGCAACAGGCGCCTGCTTGAACTTGAAAGTTACTAGAAAATAGTGTTAGCTCCGTAAGGAGCAATGGGCACTATGCACAAGGGAAAGGGCCCAGTAAACATGCATAAGAGCCAAGTTATAGCTACGGGTAAGGTGCATCTCTAAGCGTTGTACCGTGAACCCGAGATTATTTTCAAGACAAATCACACCTCGAGTCAGTATGATGTGAGTCTAGTATTACATGTAATTGGATACTTACAAATGGTAAAGTAATCATGGCAATGATATCCAGTGCGTTGACAACGGATAAGGTACACCTCAAGACGTTGTACCGTGAATCCGTGTTTCCAAGACAAGTCACACCTCAGATCGTTGCGACGTGAGTCTTACATTATTATACTCAAGGGAATACTTACAGTTGGTAAGGTACTTTTGCATTAGGATAGAGTTATCAGAATGCGTTTGCCTCGGGTAAGGTACATCTCTAGGCGCTGTACCGTGAACCCGAGTTCTAAGACAAGTCACACCTCAAGACGTTGTGACGTGAGTCTCATGTAAAGTACCTTGGTTGTCCTCTTGCGAGCCTGTAGAGGCAACGGAACTCGAAGAAGACCTCCGATGTTTCCGTTCCAGTTTTCTTTCTAATTTTTTAAGTTTCTTTTTTATGCGTTCATATTCCCTGTCTGAACGCTTTCTCTTCGGCATGATATACAATTTTTTGCGTTATGTAGAAATTTGTAATGCAAAATGGCGAAGCACTAAAATGTGAATGAAGTATTGTCGTTGAACTGACAGCGAAATTAAGGCATCGACCATAAAGAAAATTTTAAAGGATTTTTTACCTGGATAAACTAAAGTGCATGGAGGCGACATTATATGTGCTACTACTTGTTATATACTAATCTCGAGGACGAGGCCCAAGTATAATAGCATAATACCTTCATGAACATCTGTCGTGTGTATCAAGCGTAATTAGAATTTTATTAACCCTTTTTACAATCAACTTTTGCAGTCAACCTTTAAGCGTTCCTAGACTTATATTTTTTCTAGCCTCCGCAACTGTGACGTCAAATAATTACCTATGTTTGATGTACACTGTACTCCTGTAATGAGCCGCATGTAAAACATGATGACTGGCTAATGGTTTCACTACGACAAGAGCCAGTAAAATAACGCCTGTGCCCAAAATTATTGATTTAATTCGTAAAAACTAACAGTTACACAAGCATCGAAATAAACAGATAGAAAAAAAAAAAGACATTACATTATGGGTGGCTCACGACGTTATCCACATCTTAAATAAGTACTACAAAAATAATATGCACGAGTGAAAATTAAAAGGTAAAATCACGATATTTTTAATTAAGATATTTTTTTAAATGAAAAGAAAAGATAAACAATGAGAGGATAAGTCATACAAAATCTGTAGGTCCGTATATGAAGTTATCATGATTTGGATAGATAAAGTGTGCTGACGGAAAGAGACGTAGGGGTTATCTACTGTCCTTTACATGTAGGTACTACTATTATAGAGGAATTTTGTGAAGCTTCTTCCATAGGTATATTGACCTCATTTTGATCTATAATGGTTTCCTAATTGGTCAGTTTTAATCGTTATTATTTATTTATTTATTAGGTACTGTGGGAGTCTTGCTGACTCTAATGTGACGCTTGCGCCACGGGTGGAACTATATTACTGAATCAAACTCCCAATAGTATTTTATAAGATATTATTCAGTAGTATTTTATCATATTATATAATTATCGCATCTTATTACTTAGACGTCAAACCCTCTATGACACATGCTTGAACGTTCGAATGGAATATCCTTCAAATATAAGCGGCCTGTCTCGCAAGGAGGTCAGAATCTCTCAAAGAGTACAGTACCTACATGTGTAAGGTAGGTATGTTAGTCTAAAAAAAGAGTGCAGGACATAACATGCGATAAGCAACCTCGTTCCAATAAGTAGGTAGGTCTACCCTGAAAAAAACTCCCTCCTGGTCCTCAAAAAAATCTCGCCGATCAATTAAAAGTCCCCACTGTAATCAAGGGTCCGCCATTTTGTCTCTGCCGCGTGATCGCACGACCGAACACTGCACCCTCCGAGAATTTGATCGACGCAAATAAAAGAAGGCACGTGAATAGCCCGATTTATTAGCTAGGAAGAGTTGATGTGGGGTTTTCTAGAAGTGACATATATAGTTTGTATCAAGAGGATTAAGTGAGGGGGGTTAACTGTTTATCAGCAGAAACTTGTAAATTATCTTCAATTTCATATTATTTAAGAACGCTGTTCATATTAGCTGTAAGTTTCCCGAACAGAATAGAATCTATACTAATATTATAAATGCGAAATGCGAAAGTGTGTCTGTCTGTCTGTTACCTCTTCAAACCACTTAAACTTAAACCGCTAAACCGACTTAGATGAAATTTGGTATAGAGATAGTTTGCGTCCCGGGAAAGGATATAGGATAGTTTTTATTCTGATATTCCCTCCCACGGGATCTAAAAAATCGGAAAATAAATAAAATCATGGAAAAGTGGACAGGTGTGAAACATAACATAACATCACACCTGTAAGCCCCGAAGGGTCCGGCAGAGGTGTACCCTATAGGTAACAGGAGCCCTATATAATGCCATTGCCATCAACCAGGCACATATCCAGACTCCGGGCGGCTACTGAGAAATTCCAGATAAAGAAACCTTAAAATCGATTTTTCATAAATTTCTTCGCGAAATAGCGTGTTCCGCTGGAAATTACCTACTAGGCTGACCCTGATAGATATTAGCGCTCCTACTACGAGTTTTAACACTGCTAACATTTTGTTAAAATTTTTCAGATATTTATTGGATGAGTATGAGGAGAGTAAACGACAATAGCAAGATGAAGACTACGAAAAATGACACACCGAAAGGAAAGGTGTGTTGGATTTTACATGAAATTGTAATGACACATCCAGTAGCTATATGTCTATACGCTTAATGAAAGGGTCAGGATACTTGAAAAGTTCAACGTGTGCACAATCCCTAATATGAGTAAATGGCGAATATTGTGGACCATCATGATTAATAAATTTTATACACAAGTTGGTACTAGATATTACGCAAGAGATCGTCCAGCGGGATAATTGCATCAATGGCTTTCATTTTGACAGTTCAACAACATTCATTGCGTTATTTACGTTGCTGAGCAGACAATTTTTTCAAACATATAAAGCATTAGATCCTTACATAGTATAAAATAAAGTCGACAATTTTGATAATTCTTTTTTTGTTGTTTTGGTAGTGCCAGGACAAAGTATGTATGAAAGAAAATTTTTGGAATTTCGAAAAAAATAATTGCACCCGTGCGAAGCTGCGGGGCGGGCCGCTAGTTAGTAGGTAATATCCTTCAAAATTATTCAGATTGTGATTGAAAGTTTGCTGCGTAATTAGGGCGTTTGATGAGCGTAATCTCCCGCAACTTTCTTGTACGGACATCTTATTCGGAAACACGAAACTCTGCAGCTGTAGGTATGATATACACCGTGTTCCGGACAATATACATATGTACATAAACTTTGACCAGATGTTCAGACCATGGAAATAAGCATTTTACTATGGACACATTAATGAATTCTTATTTTTTGTTAATTTTCATATACTTAAAATAAATACCTTGACGTAAATCGTCCGATATTCATGCCTCTTTAGCCGAATTGGCAACGATGACGTATTTTCATTCATAAAATTTGGCGGGCTGCAACTTGTTAAAACTACGTTAAGACCCTTTCTTACTGCATAGCTCAATTAAATTTCACTAAATGAAATTACAAATATCTTTGTATCGAAGCCATTTTAAGTCCTTACTACTTCCTTTGTTAGATTTAATTTGTAAAAGCTATAGAAGCGTTTGACAATGTTTATGGATATCGTGAAGAACACTGTGTATAGTAGTATAGATACTAGTAGATAGAAAACTAGATCTATATAGGAAAATTTAAAAAAGGATTCAATAGTAGCTAAACGAAAATGTCATTAAAATCGCCCATCACGATCCCATTGTCAAAACCTAACTAACAATCCTTCATACAACCTTTTTCATGAAAACTTCAAAACGTCACAACTCCAAAACGAAGGCAACCTGAAACCAGCTTCAACTCTTCGCAGTTAGGTTTCTTTTCCTTTACTAGTGAGGTTTTAGAAAACGTCTAAAATGAAAGAAGCTATCGTCGACGAGGACGTAATAAATTAGTCAGTTATTGAATTCAATTATCAGGGTCTGTTCAGGGTTAGTTATCTGATCGTTCATGTTTTGAACAACTGACATGACAACGTTGCTTAATGAAAAACTTTTTCAATTATTGATTGCTTTTGTGAGACACGTAACTGACGACCGAAGTACCGACCTATAGTATGTGCCCTTAGTCATGTAATATGGCTTCCTTATACGTTGTATGTCCAGAGATACTTAACGACTGCGACTTACGAGTTGTAGGTCGTAGGTTCGAACCCAGACAGGCGCTTTACTTTGTGTAAATTACTTAATCACCACTGCTCTCAAAACGGTGAAGGAAAACATCGTGAGGAAACCGGCATGTCCTAGAACCAAAAATTTGAAGACATGTGACATCTACCAATCCGCACTGGGCCCCCGTGGTACTTAGATTACGGCCCATTCCCTCTTACCGAGAGGAGGCCTGCGTCCCAGCAGTGGGAACATTATAGGCTGGTTATGTATATGTTGTATGTGTAGTCTGAGGATTTCCGACAAATTGTATCGGACTCGTAAAAGTTGTTCAGAGGGGTAATTGCGTAGACCAAACGTATTGTAGGCCGCTGACTGTGAGCGCGCGTTACGCAGTTTATCGCTTTTCAATATAATATTTATCTTCTCGTTCACATCGAACCGACTATACGCTATTACGTAGTGCGTTGTCACTCACTACCCTATACTCACAGTCGGCGGCGGACAATACGTTTGGTGTGAACGATGCCTAACAGTAGTAATGGCTTTTATTTTGAAAGTTTAACATGACAATGACCCACCTTCCATCCTGTGGCGCATGCCCTGTCATATGTGAATTTGATGATCTTATAACGTAGTCAGTGAGTCAAAAATATTTAAACTTTTTGCCATCGATACGCTAAGAAGAAGTTTAACATTACTCATTGCGTTATTTACGTTGTTGGGCAAACAAATTTTTCGAACATATGAATCAATGGATATCCTTCAAAAATTCTGGTCAATACGAATATTCACAGCATAATATAGATTTCACTGTGATAATCACAGCAAAGAGCAGTGGTGGCGCAGTGGTACAAGTACTGGCCCGGACTTACAAGTTTGTAGGTCGTGGGTTCGGACCCGGGCAGGCGCTTTACTTTGTGTAAATAATTTCGTCATCACTGCTCTCAAAACGATGAATGAAAACATCGTGAGGAAATTGGCATGCTCTAAAACCAAAAATTCCAAGACATGTAACATCTGTCAACCCGCACTGGGCCCGCGTGGTAGATTATAGCCCGCTTTCATACATAACATTCTCTCTTTTTACTATTTTTCAGCACGTGTGCATAAAAGTAGTGTCCACGGCTGCCTAAATATGCGTCAACCACACACATTGGGTAGTCATAACCGCTACCGCCTTGCTAATTGCATTTTTTCTTGATGTCACAAGAGAAGAATTCCGCCGGAGTTTCACTAACAGAAAAGGTATACAATCTTCCTACTCTAAAATATATGGGTATTTCTGCAGGCTTTTTAACGGACTCCCTAAAAATCTCAACCCCAAAAATAAAAGGCTCGAATCCAAAATTGGTACCATTTAAATTTCAACGGTCGAACGTCGGCCATATTGCGATTTTCAATCAACGTTCGATGTTCAAACGGCATCCATTCGCGCAACTGTCATCGGGCGGACACGGACGTGACGTAACGACGGGTTCGCGGAACGGTTATCGGTACATCTCTGTAGCTACATGTGATTTTAATTTGCGGAAGATTACTGCTTTAGGAATTGAAATTTGTTTTTGGAATGAGCTCTTTGTAGTAGGTACTTACTTATATGTAGGAAGAGAGAGCTGGTTTTGAAGGGCCAATGACCTAAATGGCGCATTTTAGTTCCTGTATTGACGGCACTAATTCATGTAAGTACGGTTTCTGAATTGGTTACATTTTATGACAGACCCTTGCATCTTTTCTCACTGAATTCTTTAAGTCTATAATTTTATATAGCGCCCACAATCTCTATTAACGTAATAGTACATCCAGTACCTAAAGGACCCATCTAACAGTAGCTTAGTATATCATCATATTTTATCTATAATCCCCATATACCCACCTACTAATCCCCACTTCAATACATCGACCCCATATTATCAAAATGTTGCCAGAACAATAATTCAATATCAAATGGTGCACATGGCATTACTTGCATCTGTCAGGCGCCCGCTGATTCAAAAAACGAACGCATAATGCGTTGATACACATTTGAAAACCAGCCAGTGTAGATTGAACTGTGCGATGTTAGTTTTTTTTTTAAATGGTTTTATACAGTATAAACGATAGTGTGGATACCAACTCTAGCTATGTGTCTGTAACGACTTTTATCTTTTCGTAAATATTGATTTCTAAATACTTCAGTTCTGCCAAAGATTGAGAGACCATTTCCAATCGTGAAATAATTACTTATTTTGAATATATTTCAGGAAAAAGTTCCTCTGGATCGAAGAGCTGTCTATAGCGTCCGAATTTAGTCTACAAAAAGTCGTGTTCATGGTGGGATTTCCTGGTACCCATCGGCATAAATGACGAACTTCCTCGCAAACTTTTTTCCCATATTTAACCCCTTTATGCTACAAAAATTTACGGAAATTAGAGGCATTTTTGACAGATTGAGACTGAGATCAGACTGTGAACGTGAATTACGAGAATTGCCCCTTTGATAAGTATTACTTTCATCGAGATTTTATTTCTCATAAGAACATAAATAACAGTTCACTTAAAAATGAAATACAAAGTGTTTACATCTAAATAATGAATAATCTCATATTTATTTATTATCCATTTGCAATACACAAAAGCTAAACCTAGTTCAAAACAAAACTTCGCCACGTAATAAATCTGGGCTCCATATCTTGGCTCAGTCTCCACTGGTCACCGGCTAGTGTCGCCGCGGGCGGCAGATGACCGCAACATGATTTATGACGGGACACACCAGCGCATTTACATTCGTAAATGTGATCGGTGTAATTACAGCCTTGTTTCGGCCACGGGCGGTTACCTTCGATGGGAACAGGACACTTCTGTATGCGATTGTTGATTGGAGAAGTCTGCTTTTTTGTTGGTAATTTAAATCCATACTAATATTATAAATGCGAAAGTGTGTCTGTCTGTTACCTCTTCAAGTTTAAACCACTGAACCGATTTAGATAGAATTTGGTATAGAGATAGTTTGAGTCCCGGGAAAGGACATAGGATAGATTTTATCTCCATATTCTAACGGGATCGACAGTTATGCGGGTGAAACCGCGAGGCGCTGTTGTTCGGTTTCATCACGCTTTATTTTACCGAAGGATTGGGCAGAGCTGTAGGTACCTATAGTACCTATAGTACACCCACATTTCGCCAGTTATATTTAAAAGTCCCATATGATAGGGGGCGAGCCGATTGCCATCAACCGGGCACAAATCCAGACTCCGGGCTGCTACTTAAAAATTCCAGATAAAAATATTCAATAACACTTTGCCCAACCAGAGAATCGAACCCAGGACTACATACTCAGCAGTAGCGCTTGCGACCACTAGATCAACGATTCGGAATTTAAAACAAGTTAGCAGTTATTTTATTAGTATCTACAGACTAAACTAAACTATTTTGCTAGAAGTCCCTGAAATCCTCTGATAATCAGTTTATGCGATCCATTTGCTATTTCTAAGTACTTACTTAAAGAAACTTTGAATGAAAAGTTCGTTGCACTTTTCTAGATTATGAAATTGGACTGAGAAGCTAATTGCATTGGTTTGGTCAAAGAAACGAAACTAGATTTATTAAAAAAGTATAATTAGCAACAATTATATCTAACGCTACAAATAAAATACTAGTATTGAATCTTGTTTAAAGTGCAGTCATCATTGAAAAAGTATAAAAAGCCTAGCATGTGCCAAATCACAAAAAAAAAAAAAAACAAGCATAGATGACTTCTAAGCGCGTTAAAAACTTTCAAACAAATGACGACTTCCGAAAAAAATCTTCTACCGTGTATCTTAAACAAACCTTTTGTGCACCCAGAATAGGGCATAACCAATCTAAAATCAGAAACAACATACACACAGCTCAGTCAGTTTAAAAGGATACCAATAAAGGAACCAATTTCATCGCGTATTGTTTGTCAAAAACTCGATTATGTCCGGTGCTCTAAGGATGATGAAAAAATGAAGCAGTATGGTAGTAGCTACTCATCGTGAGATTAAACTTGTGAAGCCCCCGGTTTTGCCTGTCATGCAAGTTAGAATTGAGTAGGTAAATCTTGTAGTTTTTGTTACTATTGCAGATTTTTTTCAATTTCGGATGTAGAATAGGTACTTAATCGTAAAAGTAGAGTTACAGACATAATGATTACCTACGTCTTCTGCATTTAATTAATACTATTTACAACCAAGTCTGTTTGCGTTAATCGGAACACGGAATCCACCATAAATTCAAGCTTCACTCTAATTACAACTAACATTCTACAAATAAACACACAACGATTCAGGCAAAGATATTACGGTATCAATCCAAACATGTTCTAAACTTAAAATTAAACTTTTTTCTGGCGCCCGTTTTAAAAAAGAACTGCTTTCGTTTATTTTCCCGCGCTGTCGATGAACGAGGCGTGACATTCGAAATTTTCGGTGTTGTCAGCGCACAAAAAACATGGAAATAGAATAGTGTTGTTTGGTGTAATATTAATGCGTCTAACGGACCTCTTTTGTGTCGCTAGGGGATGTATCATTCACGTCATCGCTCATTGAAATGAATAGGTTAATGATATTGGAGCAAAAAGGATTAATAGTTCATGGAGAAATTATTTCTTGCGTAGATTTTTGAGTTTCCGGGAGTTCTGATTGTTAAAGATCTTTTATTTGTTCCTTTATATTCTTCTTTTAAATTGGTAGAATCTATTTAGGTTTTTTTCTATTGATAAAGTAGGTAAGCGGATTTGTAAATGGCTATTTAAAATGAACAGATTCCGTTAATTACCTATTCGCTTAAATCCTTCACTTGAAGCAATTCAATCTCATTTGCATTTTATATTTGTAACCACAATCGTGTCGCATTCCTGTTATTTGTCTTCAATGGAATCAATTGCAACTTCTTTTACCTACAAATAGCAAAGGAGACATTGAGAGATCGTGAGAACCTAGAAATTGAAGACCTAATGCAATCACAGGTTGAGTAGTCGGCGTTAACGGGAATCAGATTAGTTTATTGTAAACTAAAATTGCAAGAGCCTTCTCATTTTTTGCTTTTTTTAAATTGTTTTAAAGGAAGCAATTTATTTAAGTGTTTTTGTGACGTTTATGCACCTCTATAAAATTATGAACCATAATAATTAAGGTTAGAAGGTACTTAAAACGTGTTTTTCAGTTGATCAACATGGTAGGTAGGTAATTCATGTTTTTTGTCATTTTATTCATGACCCTACTAGCACTATGCCCGCGACTTCGTCCGCGTCTATTTCGTACTTTCCTCTAAAATTTGTGAAAATGTAGGTATGTTGTAAATCTGTTGTAAATGTAAATCTAAATAAATGTATCATTTATTTAGATTTAGTGTACCTATGGGTTTGACTTGAATTAGATAATTATTTTGAATTAGTACATACTTATTCCATGCATAATTCATATTTTTTCCTTTTTTACGCAGAGGTCACATCGCCAACAGCCAGCACCGCTGGGTGTTTTATCGTGTCGTTACCAAATATTATGATTTAGTGATCGCGAGTGTTCCGTTCAGGTGGCGTGCGCGCATCTGCCCCTGTTAATAACCCATTGTTTGATTGCGTTGCAAATGCTCGTGGTGGGTGATAGGATGTCTTTAGGGGTTTATAGCAACGGCTATTCTGTAGGGTTCAATAAGAAGTTACATTTTCTAGTAAGCATTTGCAATAGTGCTCATTTAATTTTTATTTAGGTATCGGCATACTACATAGGGTACGGCGGGTTAGGGGGCGGCGGAGTACGGTATTGTTACTAACATTGTTTGAGTCCTTGCTACTTGTTTATAAATATAAATAAATAAATAAAATCGACCCCAAGTCACATTGGCCGAGGGCAGAAAGATGATGGTGTAGGGCTGAAACCACTCCAAAGACAAACTCACCTACTTTTTATCTCTTCATAACCAGCCTATAGGTAGTGTTCCTACTGCTGGGACCCAAGCCTCCTCTCTGTGAGTGGTCTGTCCCAGCTGTAGTGGAAAAATGTCAACGAACTTTTGGAGGCACTGGCCTCCAACAAAAGTAAGTCTGCGCGTGACGACCTCCATATACCCTTGCCAACATTCTTAATTACTTTTGGCATAGCTAATGATTATTTTCTTTTGAAAACATGGAATACAGCACACTCTTGACACCTGACATAAACGCCAAGATGGCGGCAAACGATTATGCCCGGCCGCGCGCAGACATATTTTGCGCGCACTCGTAAGAATGAGGCATATAGGTAGAATCAAAGGCAGCTAAGCGCCACACTTTCAAAAAGTTAACTAATTATGGAGAATAAACTCGGAGAGTATGCAAACCCCTGACTCTTAAATTAGAAAAACATTTTTTTCGGTTCCTGAAAATTTGACATGGAGGCACTTGGCTACCTTTGATTCTATATGCCTCAGATTTCGTTTCAATCAAAACTAGACAAAGGCCAATTTCCGTAATTAAAAATGTTCAAAATCTAGTCGCAATATCACCTCAGCGATTATCAATGTCAAAAACTTGTCAAAAATGCAGGGAAATTAGAGGTATTTTTGATAGACTGAGATCTGACTTTGAACGTTCTTAAAATTACGAGAATTGTCCCTAACGACACAGTACAAAAAAAGGGAAATCAATCAACAACCTTTACAGAAAACAAAATATAAAATAAGTGTGAAGATCTCGCCACTTTTAATTACTTTTACAACTCAAATGGAACTTACAGAAGCTAGCAATTACATTTAACACCTACTAAGGAAAAAGCCGACTTGTAATTTTATTATTTTTCTACTTAAAATGTAATTGGATTTTTATCCCTTACATCCATAAACGTATAATCTTGGAACGGATCAAAACCACGGTATAGGGTCCTGTAGACAGGCGCGACACCACTCTTGTAGAACAATTTCTATGAAAACATCATAGAAATGAATCTTACAGAATCGCATCGCGCCCGTCTGCGGGACACTTAGGTAAGTAGAAGTTTTGTCTACAGTTTAATAAACGTAACCCTTTGAACGCGACTGTAGTTTTGTAGTGACGTGACTAAGTGTCCGTCCCAAAGGCTATTAATAAAATACCAATTTATTAAACATACTAGCTTCCGGCCGCGGCTTCGCCCGCGCTGTAAATACATCGATAAAAAGTAAGCTAGTTAAGTATACATTATTTTTATATCATGACGTATGCTTGACAGGTAAACTGACTCTCAAATTTTGAATCATCATCATCATCGTCATCATTTCAGCCGAAAGACGTCCACTGCTGGACATAGGCCTCCCCCAAGCACCTCCACTTCGACCGGTTTTGTGCTTCTCGCATCCAACGAGTTCCTGCGGCCTTCACAAGGTCGTCAAATTTTGAATGTTTGTCTCCTAATTTATGCCATCAACTGATCACAACACAATATTCTTATAGCATGCCTTTAAGCACCAAATATGCAATCTCTACAGTAGGTTACTACTACCTTGTAGGTACAGACGCCGCCAGCACATCAATCTACCCGAAACTGTCAAAATTTCCTAATCAACTTTGAACCTTAGTCTTTAGCGATAAAGTTGAAAATCTATTAAAGAAATTTGACAGATTGTAGTAGCTTGATGTGCTGGCGTCTGTGCCTAAGACATTTTATGACAAAATCAATTTAATCGTTTCACATTCGCAGTGAACAATAAAAGAGAA
This sequence comes from Amphipoea oculea, assembly GCA_945859645.1. NCBI lineage: Eukaryota > Metazoa > Arthropoda > Insecta > Lepidoptera > Noctuidae > Amphipoea > Amphipoea oculea. Next base: position 15,325,803 of record OX243876.1, read on the forward strand.
TAAAATCAGTATAAAGAGCCAACACATTATGATATAGCTTTAAAAGTAATTAAATGAATGCTCGGTGACGGATGTCTAATGCGGTTAGTTCCACATTCGTCCGCAGGTCGCCACCGTCCACCTAGAGTCGAACCAATCGCCTTTAATGAAGTGTTTTATGGTTCAGATTGTACGTTGGCTGTGTGTGACACCATAGTGTAATATAATATGGACGAATAATTTAAATCCTTGCTTTCGGTTTGGATAAAGCAAGGAAAGCCTGCTCAGGTGGAGACACACAGATGACTCCGCCCTAGAGGCAATTGTGGTGCTGCCTCACAAATAAATAATGGGATACCTACTTAATATAGAGTCCAGGGTGTCGTGTTGTGCAGACAACACACGTTAGTGTGCATACACACGAGAGACTATGGCCAATGGTAGAGGCAACTGCACCCATCGACTGCTACTACTGCTGCGTTAACAGCCACCGTCGACCCTCGTCGACGGCCTCTGCCGTTGATGAGTGTCGCTTGTGTGTTCACTGCTGAAGGTGCCAAACTTGTAGCCAAATTCTAGGCCGATTCTATACCTATAGATTGCCATCGACACGCTAGGAATGTTTTAAATCTTGGTGGTACCATATTGTGTTCTATTTGTATACTCGTAGTTGAGAAAATGAAATACTTAGGTACTTAAGTATTTTACTAAGTTCTGTTTGGAAAACTTATCCCACCATCTTTTAGCAAGTCTTTTCGGCTATGCAAAGGCAACTACCTAATAATCTGTCATTCTTCTTGCAATGACGAACATTTCCAAGTATGCAAAGCAATTACTTTTATTATTCTTGACGAACATCATGTAAAACCAGAAACACAATAATAAAATACACCACGGTGTGATAGACATCCCGGATCAGACACCAATAAGTCTCGTCGCCACAAAATCGAACCTTACTTCACGTTATTAAAGTTCAAATTACAAGAAAAATGTCATGTCCTTTCTGAAGACAATAACCTATAGCTACTTACTTAATTAGCTGAAGCGATGACGTGAAATTCGCAATAGCTAACTTTGATGTCTGAAATAATTGATACAGTAGTGGTATCGTATGGTGTAACGAATGCTTCATAATACTTATTTAAAACTAAGTAGTCAAGCTAATTTATCCTGTACCTAAAAATCTCTTCGTGAAAACGTAGATGAATTAAACTTCAAGAGAGCTGTCATTCCTGTAATTCAGTGAGGGTCACTGGGTCACTCATGACCTGAAGGATGACCAGCACCCTAATACACACACACCGACCAGTAGTGATGTTATTAATGTCATATGAGGTGCCTATGGGCCAATTTATCTTTTTAATCTTTGTTTTTTTTTTATCTCGCCATTTTTATGTTTTTAATGCCTGTATTGTGTCTTTTGTTGCACTAAATAAACGTTTAATCTATCTATCTATCTAATTGCGTAACACACTATTACTCTCAATTTGAATAATTTTGAAGCATAAATATTTCTAATCCATTGCTCCCTATGTTCAAAAAATGTGTCTGATCAACAACGCAAATAACGCAATGAATATTGTTGAACTGTCAAAATGAAACTCATTGCTACTGATAATGTGTTACGCAATTACCTTGCTGGACATAGGTACCTACTTAGAAAGGGAACGCAGGGCGATGCTGTCGGAGGTAATATGCTGATCCGCAGATTTGTACGTTGTACGACGCAAGTCAATATAACCCTTTTCAGAGCATACTGCCAGTCTTTTTACACATACAGTCTGTGGGTCAGGTATACTTACGCTGAGGGCATACAATGCCCTGCATGTCCAGTATAACAATGTATTCAGGATACTGTTGGGTTCATGCTTTTGTAGCGCTTCCGGGATGTTCACCGAGGCCAGGGTTGATGGTTTTCATGCCATTATACGGAAACGGTGCGCTTCTATTCTCGGTAGAATGCGTGTTAGCTCCCGCAGCATCCTGAGTTTATTGTGTGATAGGACAGCCCCATGCTGGCTCACTGGATACGGCTGCACACGTACCTATAGTAAAAGCGCGCAGTGCTGCAAACGTTAAATTACAGCATTATTGTTACTACTTAACACCAAAATACTAAACAAAATTATGAACCTACCTAGTCTGAAATAAAGTTATTTTTCATACTTAGGTATACCTATACCTACTTAATCTTTTCTCTCTCTCAAAATACCGTGGGAACTCGACTAGCAGAGTAAATTAAACTTCTACCAAAAAAAACAAAAAAATGGCCTCGATTGACATGAAACAGTTAGGCGTTAGATGCCATTAGAGTTTAGACAAACTCTCATTTTTATGTGTGCGCTGGTCTGCCAACAATTTTTGGCGGACTGGGGGTGTCGGGAGGGTGCGCGATCAATACGGTACCCCCCGCGCCCCGCGGCGACACCCCGTTCTCGCCTAGCGGTGCACGGTGTTCAGAAAAATGGTACTTTATACTTACGGAGTTTCTTTTTAATGGTCATGATGCAGTGTTTTAGAGTTGGGTCTTTTCAATAGATATTCTCTATAAATAATTATATTGATTGTTAGATTTGAACTAAAAACTTGGTAGGCTTAAGTTACCTACAAGGCTAAGAGCCTATTCTCAACCTATATCCTTCCTCGATACAGATAGTAGGTAGGTACCCAGTTTGAGTTCCCACTTAGGTACCTACTGCTGCATAAGTAGGTACCTACTCAAACCGTTTACAAACAACAAATTCCATGTGGTGAATGTCCTAACCTTATAAACAAGGGAGAAATGTTAGGGAGGTAGGTACCTATCTTCCTACTTATTGATAACCTAGGAATCTGCATGAGGCTTTTGTTATAAGAAACCTAGATATCTCATCTTCTCAAATGAACTGAAGTTTAAGCATGTAAGTAGGTACCTAAGTCTCTCATTAAAACTATTAAAAGTCGACAGCGATGCGGAGGAATATTTCGACGCAATATTTTAGTTTTTTAATAGTTTTTAGGCCTTTGCCCACCAGTGGGACCGTAGATATGGGCTAAACAATAAAATCATAAAAAATAGTTTTAGTTACATTAGGATATTAAGTAGGTAGGTACTTATATTTTTATTTCATCTTGAGGAAACCGGCATGTCCTAGAACCAAAAATTCAAAGACATGTGACATCTACCAACCCGCACTGGGCCCGCGTGGTGGATTACGGCCCACTCCCTCTCACAGAGAGCAGGCCTGTGTCCCAGCAGTGGGAACATTATAGGCTGATGATGATGATATTTTTATTTTAATAATTTGTAGTTTTTTTAGTAAGTAAGTATAAGAAGTTTGTACCTAGGTACATATTACTAGGTACATCCATACTAATATTATAAATTCGAAAGTAACTCTGTCTGTCTGTTAAATTTTCACGCCCAAACCGCTGAACTGATTTAGATATAAAATTTGGTATAGAGATAGCTTGAGTCCCGGGAAAGGATAAGTAGATATAGGATACTTTTTATCTGGATATTCCCACGGGATCGAGACTTATGCGAGTCAAACCGCGGGGCGCAGCTAGTATTAGATATAAGTATATTTGAAATAAAGACCTTTGGTTTCTGTAATTAGGTAGGTACGTAACCCAAAACATTTTCAATATGAACTAGTGAACTACCATTGCCATAATTAGTATCAATCAATAATAAAAGTATGAAGCCCATAAAGAAACTCAGTAGGTAGGTACAGCTCTACAAATCTCAAGTGAAAGAGAACTGTCAAAAGAAAACATAACAAACTCAAACCACGTGGGCTACTATTTATTTTAAAATTGGAACACGTAAGCTCCACCTACACTGTGACAAATGCGACCAATAGGCGATGTCGCACGGCCTTCGCGACACTGCCGACCAATGGGAAACGTCGCGCGCACCCAATGACATCGTGGTGACATCGGGAAAGATCGTCCACGCCTGTGTCACGTGGTCGGTTACATTCGGGTTTTTGTCGTAGCGTAGCGTAGCGCCTACGAAGTGGCTCGGGTAGTTATGGGACGTAGCGGGTTTGTAGTTGACATTGCATTGAGGGGTTAGAAACGGTTTGATTCGCTACAAAACTTAGTGAAAAACGACTAATTAAGTACGTATGACGTACTTATAGGATGTTTGGATATATATTTTTTTTTTTTGTAGATATTAGGTATTAGGATTATAGCACCATTTTTTTTTCTTGGCCTTTACTGTACCACTGCTGGGCAAAGACCTCCCCCAAATCATTCCAGGAACTCTGTTTTTTTTCATTCGTAGCTTATGTTTTTATGTAGGTAGGTAACTATCAAAGGTAGGTACCTACTTACCTAACGACCTGAAACGAAGTGAGTTAGCTAATGTTTTTAAATTATTTATCATCAATGTTCATTTTGGGTATTCATTCAAGAAAAAATCGGCCCTACATTAGTGAATGTAGGAAGGAATCTACATTCATAATTTATTAAAAGCCTTCTTTAGTTGAGGTAGACAGAAAATTAATAGGTAGGTAGGTAATACCTAATCTTATCTTCTCCTTAGGTAGAAATATCGTGATGACTAATTAAAATGCAATGCTCATTACTTACTTATACTAAGTAGGTATAGTAAAACAACGTTAACAAAATATTTATAAATACAATAAAAATATCAATAGACAGCGCCATCTATTACAAAATGATTGAACTATAAAGTTCAACATACCTAGGTACCTACCTATTTTGATAGTTGTTGAAAGTTATTTTTAAAAACAACTATCAAGGACAATTTCAATGGTTTTATTTTATTGAAAAAGGCATTATTTTTGAGCTGAGAATAACAAAAAACAGACAAGTGCGAGTCGGACTCGTAAACTAAGGGTTCCGTTCTACAAGGCACAAAACGCCGACACGTTTCTTGTATGGAGACCCCCTTTAACTGTCATTAACTTAATTTTATCTTTATTATTTGTTGTTTACCTATAGCGGCAATAGAAATACACACTCTGAGAAAATTTCAACTGTCTACCTAATACGGTTCATGAGATACAACCCGCTGATAGGCAGACGGACGTGCGGACAGTGGAGGCTTAGTAATAGGGTTCCGTTGGCAACCCTTGGGTACGCAATCCTAAAAACAAGAATTATTAACAATCTCAAATTTAGCAAGTATCTAACAGGGTTCCCTTCTACCTACCCGCTAATGAAATTATTCGGGACACCAAAGCATACAGGGTGAAATTTTAATCACCGTTTTCCTCTTAAGAGGTCATTGTACTCATCATTATGAACAACTTTTACTATGGAACCAAAACTGAAATCGTGAAAACAAAAATCAGCTGTTCCTTACATTTATGTTCGCAATACTCGTCAAAATGTAGGGAACAGCTGATTTTTTTCCGCAATTTCATGTTTGGTCCCAAAGTAAAAGTTATGACCCCTTAAGAGGAAAACGGTTATTCAAATTTCACCCTGTATTCATAAAACATAAATAGCTACATATATAAGACTATATTTATGATAAACAAACACACAAAACACACAGATCCTCACCGGAAGTGGTTTCAGCCCGAGGCGCGATACTAAACGGAAGCGATACCTATGCTGCCCCATCCACGCACTACATCTACAAATATTGTAAATAGTTTGTGATAAAATATTTTGTCAATAGCATGTTTTTGCCTAAGGCAGGTAACGTAGCCTCTACTAGGGGCGAAACTTAATTGTAGATAGGTAGATAATTATGCCTGCTTAAATGAGGCAGACGCTATGCCAAAAAAAACCAAATTTTTTCTTGTGTTTAGATATTGATACCTACCCATCGTGTCTGCGGAGTTTAGCCAGCGAATTTAAAATGATCAAGATTTTAATAATTTGAAATAATGAAATTTGAATAACCTAGTTTAGAACCAAATGATTGATTTCAAGAAGTAACAAACTATTTATGTTTCCTACGTACCTACCTGGTTTTCTAACAAGCCATCCGTATCCTAGACCTAGAAATCTATACACCCCAAAAACTAACCAAAAGTACAGACGCTAGCACATCAAGCTACCCGAAACTGTAAAATTTTTCCAATCAACCTTGAACCTTATAATGTTGCGATAAAGTTGAAAATCTATTAAAGTAATTTGACAGATTGTAGTAGCTTCATGTGCTGGCGTGTATACCTGTGTCCCAAAACATGCAGCCAAAGTGACCACTACGCCGCTGCCACCATTAACGCTGTGGAAGAGGCGAAGTTTCAGGCCAACAACATTTGAAGAACTGTAAAGCCAGCGACACGAAGAAGACTAAGTAAAACTCTTCAATAAACAAACACGAAAATCAACCCATGATTACCTACAATAAAAAAAATAAACATCATACAACCCCATGGACCATAGCTTGACCATAAACGTGTTGTCATGGTAATTATATTGTTTTTTTTTTCCTAACTTTTTCTACTTTATGTCCCCACGTCTTAATTAAAAGATGCCGCGAGAATCAAAGATTTCAATACACTATAAAATAAAACCAGTCTTGAAAGATCTTTTGACCCTCTCGTGGCAGGAGATAAAATGTTAGATACAAGGGTTGAAGACGAGAATTTGAGGGGTCAAGGTAAACTGGTGAAGGTTCAGGGAATAGATTTCTTAGAATTTTAATGGTGTTTTTGAAGTTTTTTTGGGTATAGAGTATTGTCAAGGCTATTATAATTAAAAGAACAGATATAACTATTTATGGCGTATCACACAGGCCAAGACTTTGTTGAAGCAATAAGGTCTGCTATCTATGGTCTATTTAGATATAATGCCAACTCTTTTTTTTACCGTTTGGACAAAATCAGGGTATAGGTAAAAGGTAAACAGAGTACAAGCCTATGGCACAGGAATTTCTTCTGTTTTCCCATTTAAAAAAAAAGACGAATAAATCGACAAATAATATAAAAAATCAACTTAAAGGCACACCCTTCTTTCTCTACGCGCGGAAATTATCAATTCATAGCGACATTAAATCCTTTGTTTGAATTAAGCCATCGGCGGGCTTCGTTTAAAGGATTGAATCTAAAAAAAATAATAGACATTTTTTATTTTATTTTTTTGTGAAAAAAAAAAAAGAAATTTTTGTGCCATAGGCTCTACTCCGTCCGCCTTTTAGGTATATCTACCTTGTTATTGTCCTGACGCTAAAAAGTAAGCCGGTATATCTGGCTTCCTAGCTTTCAGAAACCGGACAAAATGTGCTCCAAATTAAAACTATTGAACAAATTCTGGAAACATCGTAGAATCTTAGGTCGATACCTATATGTACTATATTTATATATTGTATTGTTGCTAGATATTATATAAGTATCTCTACTTTCTAATTGTATAGGTTTGCTATTAAAATATTCAAAAGACAAGGGTTTAGTCTTAAGGGAAATATATTTTATCGGCTACTTTTAGGTAGGTAACTAGGCATTGAGGCATGACCTATTTTTCACGTACCTACCTCAAGCAAAACATTTCGATAGATTAGATTTTTATACGTTTTCTAGATACCTACCTACCTATTGTATATCTACCCGTTCGGTCCCCAACTTACGTGTCGTATGTTCGAACCCAGGCAGGCACATTATTTTGTGTACCTAATTTATTTCATCACCGCGAGTCCGCGTGGTGGAATATGGCCCACTCCCTCTCACCGAGAGGAGGCCTGTGCCCCAGCAATGAGTTGGAAAATCTTAATGGATATATGATCTTGTTGGAATCGTGGAAACAGATAAATTCTTACTTGATTGCTTATTGGACTAGATATATAAGTAGATACTAGACCTTATATTGGTATTGATATTTTGTTAAAATTATAGGTCGAAGTTATAGATAAGAGAGCCAATATTGCTTTATTCAATCAGTGGCGTGCATTGCATATAGGTATATAAGCAGTGCCTACCTCGATATATCAACAAAAGTCTGTCAATTACATTTTAGTGTGTGTGCCCCACAATTAAGAAACTCACTAAATTATCATACCTAACAAAAAACAAAATCTTCATACAAACACGCGCGGCAGTGTGCAGTCGCCGGACGGCCTACTCGGCTCCTGTACTATTCGCACATTGTCATTGGTCTTTACTCGTTCAAGTTAATACGACAAAATTAAAAATACGTACGTCTCACGCGTAATACCATGACGTTCGACCTTCGCAATTTATCACCCTTAAGTAGGCATGCCTACTCAAATAACCACACTTTTGACCTCACTTTTTTTTCTGATTAGTGACCGCGTTTGCCTAGACTATGCGCGGCCTAGTGCCTGCCTATTCTGGATTTTGATCAAACTTTACAAGTTTACAGTAATATAGCTTCTACATCAAAACAAGATATAAGTATGATACTTTTTATCCCGATGTTCCCACGGAATCGACACTTATGCGGGTGAAACCGCAGGGCGCTGCTAGTTTATTTATATTTGGCCCATGAGTTACTGTTACTGTTAGCCTGCGTCATCCCACAGCTGGGCAAAAGCCATGACTTCCAGCTCTTTCGATCCAGGGCTAAAGTGGACCACTGGTCATTGGCCCATCAGTATTTTATGACATTAAAAAAAATCATCAAGTTATCACACATTTCTGTTTATCCTAAGGTACTATACTTATACCTAACCAACATTACTATGAGGTCTCATAGTGCGCGTAGATGCACAGGGTTCCAAAAACCTATTCATAGACAATACTTGAGGGGCTTGTGGCTAAGTAATAACAGTCGCACGGGTCGATCGATCAGGTTAAGCTACGCTTGCCGCGGTTGGTCCGTGGATGGGTGACCATCTTTACATACCAAGACCCCTCCGTGCCTCGGAAAGCACGTTAAGCCGTTGGTCCCGGCTGTCATTCGTGGATCTTTGACAGTCATTACGGGTCGTCAGAAGCCCGAAAGTCTGACAACCAGTCTTACCAAAAGGTTTCGTATTAGGTACCCAGTAACTGGGTTGTGGAGCTCAGATAGGCAGTCACTCCATGTAAAATACTGGTATTCAGCTGCATTCAGTTAGACTGGAAGGTGACCCCAACTTAGTTGGGAATAGGCTAGGCAAATGATGATGACTTGAGTGGCGATCAGCGCTATGCGTCCAAAGTCAAAGTCAAAGTCAAAGCATTTATTTCAAATAGGCACATAAAAGGCACTTTTGAACGTCAAAAATTATCTTAAAATAGAATTGATTCTAGTCGCCCATTCCAAAAGGTAGTTTTCGTATGGAGAAGAACGGGCAAGAAACTCCACCGTTACTCTTTTAAAATGTTTAGGTACAATATTTTGCATGGGTACATTAATTATATAATAACATGTGAGGACGATGCATCTACAATAAAAAGACTATACCACAATAGGTAAAAGAATTAAAAACGAAACCATGACATATAAATTAATTATCTGATAGATACATGGTGCTCACATATTTACAAACATGGTACAAGCAAAACGATTTTAATTAAAAAACAAAATACAAGTAATAAGTCAGGGTGTGAGTAATAAATGTAAAAAAAAAGAATAAAAAAATTTACAATTAAATTAGCAACCAGTTTGATTTTGTCTAGACTCTAGATTGTCCAATGGAGCAGGACATCCATTAATATTTATGAATTTAAGCATTTCTCAATGCGTTCCATATAGGTATTATGACAAGCCTTGTCATAATATATGGAACGCATTGAGAAATGCTTTACTTCGCATAGTTTTGAAAATAGCCTTATGGTGTCATCTTCAATCCCGTCCTGTTATTTTACCATATGCGCAGAATCATTCTTACAACAATAGCCACTTCACAACCTTCCCGCCATCGTCAAAGTCATTTCATGCAAAATTAACGTGCCATCCTTATTTTTTTGTCATCACAAGTGTGAGGACATGCCTTTATTTATTTTTTTAATAACGGTCCTTGATAACTTTTGTGCAACCAAGTTTAGTTTATAATCGGAAAAATGCTTTGTAAGCAAAATTGAACTTTATTTTAGTGCGGATAAGTGCGGTTACATAAAATTGAGATGATGTTTGCTTTATTCACCTGCAGCTTTTTAATTTTGAATCTTGTTAGACGAAGATTAAGGTTGAAAACTCAATGCGCAGTTGAGTCGGTAAGGTAGAGGTGTCAAAAATCAGCAATGTCATCGCGTCGGAGATCCTGACGGAAATTGGAGCAGAATACAAAAGGATTTTTTTCCCTACATATGTCACGTATGTGTGAGAAATAAATGTTTCTTTTTACAATGACTTTTGGAATTGATTCGAAAAAAAAACAGTTTCAAAATTAATTAGAGTTAGGATGGCCAGTTGTCGGGTCGTTTTATTAATAGTCTCAAACGTGGAATTAGAAAATAGATTTATTTAATGAATTCATTTAAAAGGTAAATAGATAATTTGATTTGTGTCTGATTATTCAATTAAAATAAGGTAATTAACCTCATTTTAAAAGATGCTTATCTTCAGCAACAAGTTTGATTGATAATACAATTAAAAACACATTTTTAACACCATTTGGTAACTTTGACTTAACCAATTATCCTGTATACCATTACTGTTAGTAATTAATTAGCATTGTAATTTTTCCTACGTTAAATAACACACGAGAAACTAATTAATGCGTGGCATAAAATCCAACCCCTGTATTTATTAACGTTGTTTAAAGTTAAGTAGTGATTAGCGACTGTTTAACCATACATTTTGATGTTTAAACGTCACTTAACTTTAATCATCGTTTAAAAATAAACCCCAAAATATTAGCGACTTCTTCAAATACTTAAATCTATAGTCCATAGTAGATAATATAAAAATGGATGTTGGTATATAAGAGATTGATAAACTCCAACACCATTTGACCGATCATTATGAAAGATGGCACGTACTTACCTATATGTATTTTTTAGATACCTAGAGAAGGTTTTCACAGTGTTTTTTTCCGACCTCCACGCGGGCGAAGTCGCTAGCAAAAGCTAGTCCTATATATAATTTCAATAAAAACCGAACATAAACCAACATTGTCATTACCCAAACAAAACACGCTCGCACCTATTCTATTACATGTCACTACCATTCCTAATGATACAGAGTATCAAAGAACACCGCAAACAAAGGCAGCGTCTCATCAAATATCATGATGATACAGAAATGATACTTTTTGTGACACCAGACGACACTAGATGGACATTTTGTAGCAATTAAGAACTGGTAATGATGGAAGGTGCGAGGCCGGAGTGGTATCAAAGGGATGATGAGTCGGTTTTTTAGAAGTATTGGTTCGGTGAGAACTTTTGTGGACCTTTGAAGCTGGTGGATTATATTTGGTATGTGGTGGTTGTTAATTTTTACACTGTGTTTATAATTGTTGTGGTCTGTGGAGGGATCTATCCATTCCTATTCCATAAATAATAATTAACCAGGTAACACTTTATGAACTGTTACCCAATATCTAGTAGTATCTAGTAGTGTGTAAAGCAGTGTTCATAATCTCAGACAATTACATTCTAACGCCACGTAATCAGTTATCTACCTTAGTGCAATGTATTCTAAATTTATTTTTGAGTGATCATTTCATCACAAAAAGGTCCTAATAAGTTTTTGGTTGCAATGGAATTTGGACTTTGTTAAGTACGACATTCAGTTTGTTGTGCCATAACTTGAAAATTATCTCAAAGTCTTGGCTCTAATATAGGTCATAATATGCCATCGATCCATGTAAAATACTTAGGTTAGTAGGCAGATGAATGAGTCGTTTTCATAGGAGTTCAAGTTTATTTCAATTTATTGAAGACAGTATACTTACACCATCTCCGAATTCCGATTAAAATGTTTAAAATCGAAATTCAAATATTTTATTTCACATAAACATACATGGGTACTTATGAAACGTCAGAAGCTAGGTACACTGTTCCAATTGTGCGTTTCCTATGGAGAAGAGCCGACAAGAAACTCCGCGGTTATTCTTTTAAAAATTTTATGTTTTATCCCCTGCTGCTTACATACTACAGAACCCATGTTGGTACTTGATTAAAGCCAGTACGAGTTATTCGCAGGACCGTTTCACAAATTCGAATTAATCAATTCAAAATAAGAACCGGAGTTGATTGCACCAAATCACAAATCGCCGTTTAAATGCCACCCACGTTCGTTCTAAATTAACCGTTTCGGACGCGCGGACGTCGGTGTCAGCTTGTCACTCTGTCACGTTTAAAAGCATTAACCGGGACTTTCACCCGGTGTTGGGTGACCGGCCCTGTGTCGTATTCATTTCTTTTTTTTTTTCTTTCATATTTGGCGACTTCTTTGATTGTGGTTGTGAACGCGTTATTTTTAATTTTCCATGCGGAAATGTACTCGTACCTTTCAATTTAATGTTCTTTTTTTAAAACATTCACTTCAAGTCTTACGTCTATTGTCCATATTGAGCCGAACTTTAACCAATCGGCTAACTTCGGCTGTTCTCGGGTACAAAGGTTGCGCCGGCGCCGCGTCCTGCTGATCCGATGAACTAAGCGCCCTCCCCCGCTGACAAGCACGCTATATACAGCGTGTAGAGCGTGTCAATCTTTTCTCTCCTTTATTTTTTAAAGCCGGTTGTTATTTAAGTGGCTCTCGAGATTCTTTGTAGCGCCTAGAGATGGTTATCTTTTGTTAATACGTTCGTGTGAGTAGTCAGTGGCAGTTTGGTCGAATATGGATGTAGCCTCTTTGGTCTCTGGGATTTGATGGAGTTCTAAATTGAAATGCCCAAAAAATTTTTCATCGTGGACTGAAATGATTATAAGGCTACGTCAGATGATTTTTTCACTTGAGTTAATCATTATGCTAATGAAACGAATTATTATCTACATAGTTCAGTTGGTTTAATGCTATACACACCCATTCATTGACATCAGAAGGCCAATTCCCGAAATTAAAACATTCATTCAAATCTAGTCGCAATCTCATCTTAGCGACAATCAATGTCAAAAACTTCTCAAAAATGTAGGGATTCCAGAGTCTTTTTGACAGATTGTAACTAAGATCAGACTCTTAAAATTACGAGAATTGCCCCCCTAATATTCAATGAACAAAGGAACAACAAAAACTGTTTTATAAAACTCAAATCTAACTGATTAATCGCGCATTGATTTCAAACACCCTATACACGACTCTAGGTATCAATACTTCATAATCCCATATTCAGCCTCACACCGTTTTTGTTCGTGATGAAGAAATACCATTGTTTGTGGTCCATACCGATTAGTTATGGGTGACACGGGACTCGAATGTATTGGATAATCGATTCAACTTATAATCGTTCCGATCCTAATCGATTACCTTTTTGTGAACGGCCGGTGCCTTTGTGTTCGTTTTTTTAAAAGTAATTATGAAAGTAAAAATGGTGTGTCCTTCTGTGAGGTATTTTAAGTGATTTCATTTGGAATATTGATGTTTTTATTTTTGTTGGTGTTGCTAAAACGTTTTGCAATGCGAATTTAAGAGTTTTCAGAAGTATAAGTTTACGACGAGCAGCCTAACCGTTTCTACATCTAATTTTCTTAGATAGAATACCTAATCTTTATTATGTACACCTTATACAAAGTATTAAAAAATTAACCCGACAAACTTTAAGAGGTGCTTTAAACCATCGAACTGAACAACTCTCACTATGGGACCAACTCTGAAATCACGAAAAAAAAAATCAGCTGTTTCATACATTTTGGTCAAGTAGGTATTGAACTTTTGTATTAAGGTATGATTCCGATCTTGGCAGCACGCAGCAGTGCTGCCGCAGCACTGCTGGTCCCCATATATTCTCTATAGGAATGTCGCGCAGCATTGCTGCCGTGCTCGGAATGTAATCTCATATAAACCCATAGAAAATGTATGAGGACCAGTAGTGCTGCGACCGCACTGCCGCGGCAGCACTGCTGCGTGCTGCCGAAATCGGAATCATACCTTTAAACAGCTGATTTTTTTCGTGATTTCAGAGTTGGTCCCATAGTGAAAGTTGTTCAGTTCGATGGCCTAAAGCACCTCTTAAAGTTTGATTTAGGTACAATTGTAAATGTACAAATTTTACAAGAGGTGATACACAAAGACAAGCTTTAGATGGATTAAGGGAGGAAGAAGAGACATTTTTCTTGTATTTTTTAAGACAATATCTCAATAAACGATCCTGTTTCCCATAGAAAGCTTTAAACGCCCCTCTCAAAATAATATAAGTACCTACTCCAGAAAAGGCAGCTTTTTTTTAAACAGAGGCCGCATAGCTCCCGCCCATAAGGACAAGGGCTTGAACTCCCGCAAGATAATTAGTTGTAACTCCGATAAACATAAATCATCAGGCCGGACGAAAAATCGTAATTCCCAAAAACGGGCGTCCGGAAATTATTTGAAAAACAAAGCGCTGGCTGACCACGCCCGCGCCGCCTCGGCTGCGCGTACGCATACTGTTCCCACGTTTAAGTAGAGCGAGCAGACTTGATGAGATCTTGGGACATTGCTTGAAGAGATACAGAGGAAGATATTTATGAGGTAAGAGGACCCGAGAAAGTCACAAGGATATTATTGCGATCGATGCATCTTCGCTATTGATAGTTTCAGCTAATTTGGATAGATGGCGTTACCTGTTGCTATTTCTTCGATATTGATTGTGCTTAAAGATAAGAGGGTTCACAATAATTTTCAAATGATAGTTACATTTTGTACGAATTTAAGTTTGTAGGTGGCCGTTAAAAAGCCACTTTGAGTTTAGAAAATGTTTGGTTTTGTAAAGCGTCGAATCTGTTATTCATGCCTGTGTCACAGTCTCTTTCTTAAAGTTGATGTGCCATATTAACATCTAGGTATGTATTTATTTAATACTTGAATAACACAAATGTACGGAGGCTGACTTAATGCCATACTTAGTCATTTTCTACCAGTCAACCCGTGGGTGTGCAAAGGTGGCCCAGTGGTAACCGCTGCTATTTACGAGTTGTGAGTGGTAGGTTCGAACCCAATCAGGCCCCATTTCATCACCACTGCTCTTAAAACGGTGACGAAAAACATCGTGAGGAAACCGGCATGTCCTAGAACCAAAAATTCGAAGACATGTGACATCTACCAACCCGCACTGGGGCGCGTGGTGGTTACGGCCCACTCTCTCTCACTGAGATGAGGCCCGTGTCCCAGCAGTGGGAACATTGTAGGCTGATTATTACCTTTGGGTGATGCAGAGACAAAAATAATAGCGTTAGTTTTTACTACCTACTGTACTTTTATTTATTTATGTTTGTGATGCTTTCAGGCACCATACTTAGGTTGGTTTATTGACCCCCTAGAGTTATAAAAGAATATCCAACACAGTTTAAGTATATTCCGTCCAAATCATACCTGATTTCGAACAAATCTCAACAGGACTGTATCACAAAATAGCCTCACAACTGGTGACCCTAGCAGGGAGTCTGTATAACGCGATGGGCGTCACACAAGCTGCTCCGGCGATTATTAAGTCTCATGCGCCGCTTGTTGTAATTTAACGGCCGCTTTGACATTAGCAGGACTGTCCGCATTTTACTCATTAGTGTGGCGTTTGTAATTTAAAATGTTGGTGCTTTTAGGCAGGATCGAAATCTGCAAAAGGGATGCATCATGTCTT
The DNA here is from genome assembly GCA_945859645.1 of Amphipoea oculea. Lineage (NCBI taxonomy): Eukaryota > Metazoa > Arthropoda > Insecta > Lepidoptera > Noctuidae > Amphipoea > Amphipoea oculea. The sequence goes on from OX243876.1 coordinate 15,341,356, forward strand.
GAACCTTGAAAATAAATGCCGGTTTGCTGAAGCGGCTGAATACTTGTTTGAGGATTCAGAAATCTCTGTCTTGTTGACGAAGGTTAGGTTTTTAGGTTGTATTTTTATAGTATAGAGGTATGATGAACAGGGTGTAAAGTTCACTCATCCTCCATAGAAAAGGGAGGATCCTTCGACCAGACGGGTGTCGTGTCTGGTGAGCAACTGCCAAACGTTCGTTGTCAGGACGTTGTATACTTATATGCTAGTTGCGCGGTAAACTCTGCTTGCGCGATGCAGGATGTTTGCGTGACGTTAGTGTGGTGTGTAGTTTGCATGTGGCGATTTAAATGCACATTGTTATTACAACAAAATCTAGTTTTCCTAAGTCTGTTAGACCCGTGGCTGTAATCGATTACCAATAAAAACACAATACTAAAAACTGTCCATTATAAAAACCTGCTCACATAGGCGGTTCTCATCCTGCACCGGACATTGCTCCACCTATCCGGAATCCATTCCGTGTGCAGTGTTGTGGTTTTTAACTTTGACTGTAGAATGTTGATTTTTATGCAAAAAGAGCAGGGTATAACGGTATAACACACTGACACCGCATCTCCGTGCGGTCGAAGTGCGGTGCAGTCAAAGTTACCGGCACCGGAACGGATTCCGGTGCAGTGTGATAACCGCCTTAAAATGCTAAATAGGTATGGCAGCTCATTTTTGTTGTCATGATCCAAATCCCGGACGTGCCACTTATGCGATTCCAATCGGAAAAAGAGAGAATACACGAAAGTATGATAAAATTAAATCATGGCATTAAAACATAACAGTTGGCTGACATTGTTAATTAAATTCTAATAATAAAGTACATCATCACCGTTCTCCTAAAGAGTATTCTATTCTATTCTCCTGCCCTTATCCCAATTTATTTGGGATCGGCGCAACATGTCTTTTTCTTCCATACTGCTCTATTAGGCGTCATCTCGGTAGTCACCCCCTTTCTTACCATATCATCATTCAATCAATTCATCCATCGTTTCTTTGGTCTTCCCCTACTCTTACCTATAGTCATCGACATTCATACTCAAAACTTTCTTCACGACAATTTCCTCATTCCTCCGTAACACATGCCAATACTATGACAACCGATTTCCACACAACTTTTCAGTTACTGGTGCCACTTTCAAACCTCCTCTAATCATAGGGTACATATTTGAAAGTACAAACTGTCGAATAACTAAACCTCCCGCGCCGCGAAGGCTCAAAGACACAGGAAGTTTAACCGATCGACGTTCCATCATCGTTCGAAAACCAAAATTATAAATATGGAACACTTACCGGCGGACGTAAAACATTTATTCGTCTAATACGTCGTTATCAAGTGCCGCTATATTTGGACGACTTGTCCTGCGCTGACCAGCGATGTAGGGAGAACGGATGTGGCCTGATAACAGCGTGAAACAGACCCATTTCAGATTTTATTACACAAATCGGTAATGGTACATCATAGCTTAATCTTTTTTATTGATATAGTAATTGATATATAAAATCAGTCTTCTGACAGAGTATGAAAATTGTTACTGAATATCGGTATTGCAACATGCATAAAGAGAAAATAGTACTCATGTACCGTACTTACCGACCTACGCTGTCCTCCCATGCCTACTGTAATTTGAAAATATTGTAAAAAGTCAATTATTTCTAAAAGAGTAACCGTGGAGTTTCTTGCCGGCTCTTCTCCATAGGAAACGACGAATTGGAACCGTGCACCTAGCTTCTGACGTTTTATAAGTGCCTATGTAGGTCTAAGTGAAATAAAATATTTTGATTCAAGGTGATGAGACAGAAAGCAATTTAGCAATCAAGATTTAGCTATAAGGATTAAAACTGCTGCCTTTTTATGATCACTGAGTAATGAACTGAATAGTCGTAGTCCCTTGTCAAATTTAAACAACCAGATCTGAAGATAAAGGTGTGCTTTCTGTAACAGGTCATCTTTGCCTCTCTACAAAAATCCAACAATTTTCCAACCAGCTAAGGACATCCAGCAGTAACCTCACATCTCGGGTACAGCCACGAGTGCGGCCGCTCGCGCACATATTTATTTATTTTTACCGAAATAGACCGAACGGTCGTCGAGTGCGTCCGATTTATAGAATGCCGTGAGCAATTTCAGTGGAATCCGAAGCGTGGTTTATGTCTTAATGTAGTCGCTGAAATTGTTACAAGTTGGCGTTTGTGGTGTTTTCGTTGGAAAAATACAGGCGCCGCGAGAGGGTTGAGCGTTTGTGTAACAGTTCGGAAACAGTTTCTGGAACTGGTAGTGGTTCGTTCATTGATGGGAATACGTAGTTGTTCTGTTTATTTATGAAGTTATTTTACCTGTTACATGTAGGAATGGTGGGTCTACTTTTCGCAGTTGGTAAGTATTGTAAGGCCCAATTTTGGTCTTTTCTACTGTAATTAACCAGCCTATTGTGTTCCCAGTACTGGGACAAAGGCCTCCTCTCGGTGAGAGGTAAGCCGCATTCCGCCACGCGGGCCCAGTGCGGGTTGGTAAATGTCACGTCATGTCTTTGAATTTTTGGTTCTAGGACTTGCCGGTTTCCTCACAATGTTTAGCCTACTAACTAACAAGGTTTTTATTTATTTCTTGGATCGCCAAAAGAGGCTACACAATAACATGCACGTTTACATAAACAGGGGCAAATACAAGCTTTCGCTTTCAATTACAGGAGATCACATCATTCATTTATTATCTAGGAAGATACAAAAAGTTTGATAAAGACGAAAATATTAGGTCCTTACATATGAAATTGGCGTTTTGTATGGAAGGAACAAAAAGTCGAATATTTTTTAATATAATATATTTAATTAATCAAAGTATGAACCATTGTTTTCAATGCACTTTTGCCATCTTATAGGTAGTTCATTGATCCCTTTACTAAAAAAACCAGTCGGACGGGAATCAATAAAATCTTTGAAGGCGATTTGGACTGCCCCATCGGAGTTGAATTTTTTCCCTTGCAAAAAGTTATCCAAATTGCGAAAAAAATGGTAATCTGTTGGAGCAAGGTCCGGGGAGTACGGAGGATGTCTAAGACATTCCAATTCAAGCTCTTCTAATTTGGTAGCCGTCTGTTGCGCAGTGTGTGGTCTGGCGTTGTCGTGAAGCAGCAGTGGCGTGGAGCGATTGACCAGCCTTGGTTGTTTAGCCGCTAGCTTTTCCATCATGGTTTGTAATTGCTGACAATAGACATCAGCTGTAATAGTCTGGCCAGATTTGAGAAAACTGTAATGAACAATACCGGCACTAGTCCACCAAACGCTTACAAGTAACTTTTTTGGGGTTAATTTTCGCTTGGGGCAGGATTTGGCTGGCTGGCCAGGATCCAACCATTGCGCTGAGCGCTTCCGATTATCGTAAAGAATCCATTTTTCATCACAGGTAATGATTCGGTTTAAAATACCTTCATTGTTGTGCCGGTTCAGTAATGTAACGCAGCAGTCGACGCGCGTTTGCCGGTTTGCTTCAGTCAATTCGTGAGGTACCCACCTTTCAAGCTTTTTAATCTTCCCAATTTGCTTCAAGTGAATTAAAACAGTTTTATCACTAACATCGAAGCCTGCAGCTAACTCGGACGTGGTTTGCGATGGGTCCGCTTCCACAATAGCCTTCAATTCTCCATTATCAACTTGGGTCTCAGGCCGTCCACGGGGCTTGTTCTGCAGGTCGAAATTTCCAGAACGAAAACGTTGGAACCAAAAACGAACTGTGTTTTCTTTTGCAACATGACCGCCATACACATCATTCACCCTTCGAGTCGTTTCCGCAGCACTAGTGCCACGGCGGAACTCGTACTCGTAAATAATGCGATATTTTAAATTTTCCATTTTGTAAAATGAGTGACGCAAACAGAAAAAACAGAAGAAAAAAAACAAATGAATGACGGTCATCGAAGCACAAATACATGAGTAAATAGCTGTACAAATTTGAATTTGGAATTCCTTACCAAAGAGGAGAAATTCGTGATTAAAGTGGCCAGTACGAAAAACGCCAATTTCATATGTAAGGACCTAATATTCAAATAAATCAAAATAAAGTACACGAACAATTTAAAGAGGTAATTTGTCCATCAATAACTCAGGCATTTTTCAACACAATTGAAGTGTATCGTAGTCAAAAATAACTTAATTATTACACAAATTACTGAGCTTAGATACAAATTGCTACCCACTTCCAACTACCCTCATAAAACCTCAATTAAAAAAAGAATTTATAACTAGCACAATATCCAACATAAACCCACTAAACACCCATTACAAGATCAATTTCTCACTTAAAATTAAGTCAAAACCCACCCATCACCCGTTCAAAACATAACACTAAAATGCTAAGTGTTTTCCTGATCGACCGATCGCGCGATCATGTAGGTCACACTTCCGTGTATAAAATAAATTCGGTCTAAAAGCGCTCGTCCGATAGATTTACTGCCAGTTAATTCGGCTAGATGGTGGACTTATAGAGTGGTTTATGACCGCAGTTGTTTTGCTTAGCGGACTTACAAGGCAGCCTGATGCGTCAGCTAGAAAGGAATTGTTCAATTAAAAGGTTAGTTATGGGGTTAGTGACGGGTTGTGTTGCCACTTGTTAGGTGAGAGAGCATTGCAGCAACTGAGCGTGGAGCTATTGGAGAAGAACGATGAATAATCGATGATATCGTGTCTTTTTTGAATGGGATATGGACTTCGACATTGCATGGCATTTTAGGGTTACATCATTTTATAAGTAGGTAGCTCATTAATTCGTCCATTTGTGGAAAGGATTACATCAAACATTTTCCATGTAAACAATTTAAGGCTAGTTTGAACTTGTTTTCATGGAAAATGTTTGATGAAATCTTTCAGCTCTCTCCTTATAACCTTGAGAAAGGCAATTTTGGATTTGTACAGACGCCAGCACATCAAGCTACTGCAATCTGTCAAATTTCTATAATAGACTTTCAACTTTATAGCTACATCATAAGGTTCAAGGTTGCAGCTTGATGTGCTAGCGTCTGTACGTACATGCAACCGCCCCGTGACTGCCTGTTGGTCTCGTGTTTGCAAGGGCGACAGCTGAGCGCGGGGTTTTTCGATTAGGAATTTCTTGGTAACATTTTGGAAGTTGGCGGTGTGATACCCCCGTGCCTCGGAAAGCAAGTTAAACAATTGTTCCTGCACCTGACCTCTTTCTGGTCGTGTCAGATTACGTGCCGTCCCATCGGACTACGAGAGTGAGGGAAGAGAGAGTGCACCTGTGTCAGCGTACACACTTGTGCACTATATCACCCGCGCCGAAGACGATCCGAATAATAATAGTCCTGCAGAAGACGATCTGCAGTACTATTACTATGCAAACAATACCAATACTTTAATTTTCTCAATGATAATTTCATGTTAAATAGTATGAAAATGTTCGTGAGAATCCACCGTATTCCCTTCAAACAGTACGTTTTCTGACTCATTGTCAATAACAACTTGTCACTAATTGTCACAGCACTATTGTTAGACTTCATTTGCATGCTTCATTTGCATGCTAACGTAATTGCTCAAATTATGCAAATCTTTGTCTACTGTTGACAAATTTTAAATACCAACATAAGGAACTAGGAACTCTTATTACAAAGAACATAAGAATGAAAATGTGTTTTCTGGACTGCAAATTAATTTTGGTTTTTTAACGCGACAATCCTTTTCATAATCCTTTTCAAAATTGATTATAACTCTTATTGGGATCCAGGTAAGGTTGAAAATAGAGTGCGAGTTTTGTAGCCATGGCCTCTTCACCTCATGTTAATGACTGAAATTTTATTGTCATTGCATTTATTATGGAATTAAAACAATTGTAGTCAAGTATGCAAATTATATCAAGTAGAAATTACTGTAATTAATTTCTAAGGACAAAGATAACAGGATAAAGATGGTTGACATGCAAGGAAAGAGCCTTAAACTCAGCATTGGGAAAAACTGTTGATAATTCAGTTCTTCATTCTTCCATAGAGTTTCTCACCCTTTCTTCTCCATAGGTACCTACTACGCTTCGGAATGGGTAACTAGCTTCATATTTCTGACTGACCGACTCCTTGACAATTCAAAGTGGGTAAGTAATGACAGCCGCACGAGTCGATCGATCAGGTTAAGCTACGTTTGCCGCGGTTGGTCCGTGGATGGGTGACCATCTTTACATACCAAGACCCCTCCGTGCTTCGGAAAGCAAGTTAAGCCGTTGGTCCCGGCTGTCATTCGTGGATCTTTGACAGTCTTTACGGGCCGTCAGAAGCCCGAAAGTCTGACAACCAGTCTTACCAAGGGGTTTTGTATTACCCAGTAACTAGGTTCTGGAGGTCAGATAGGCAGTCGCTCCATGTAAAATACTGGTACGCAGCTGCATCCGGTTAGACTGGAAGCCGACCACAACATAGTTGGGAAAAGGCTAGGCAGATGATGATTTCTTTGTCGCCGAGATGAAACTGCGACTAGATTTTGAACGTTTCAAATTACTGAATTGGCCTTCAGATCTAATGTAGAGCCAACCCCCTAACTTTACAAACCTGACATCTTGATCAAAACGTACGGCTGTAATAAAAACTCTAATAAAAAGCGATTTTAAACATTAGGTAATTCACCAATACTGTAATTTTTTTTAAGGTGGGCAAAGAATTTTCTAGGGTAGGTATTGCCCCCCCTAGCTACGCCCATGGTGATAGATTAATCTTACAACATAATGACAACAATTTAATATTCTGCATTTCTTTTGGGATGTGATAGACTTTTCGTACCAATGTATTTTAACTCGATTGGGATGAATGGAGTAAGATTCGGCTAAAAGCAGCTTGGGAGGTTCGCAATATTTTGTTGTTATGTATCACGAAATTTGAAAACATACCCATAATTGGCAGTATTAGGCATATAATCCACCACGTAATCAACATTTTTAATATTATTACAGCTACAGTTATAAGTAAATAACTGCCCAAATAGACACACACTATAATCAACACTATATTTACATAAAAATTATCGAAACAAACATCCATTTCAATAATATTAATTACATAGACACTTTACTAAACTCACATTTGTCAGAAGTTCATTAAAATTCAAACAGTTTTACCTTAAAACATTAAAAATGAATTATTATTAATATTTCACAATGTCCTAATGTCCGCCCATCGAGGCATAGGTATGACTGACGCGAACGTATAACTTTACAAAAATATTTTATCACTCTCAAAATACATAACAACCTTTAACACAACTAGATAAGGTTCGAAATCGAATGATCAAAAATTTAAAAATAAGGTTGTCTCCAGAGGAGCAGTTTTTACAAAACACGCCCCGTTTGACGGTATACGAAACAAAATTAAGGCTTTCGGTTAACTGTCACACTAGAAAGTTGTTATTAATTTTATTTGTGAGACAATCTATTCAAGGGCGTTGTTTTTTTGTTTGATAGCAAAGGTTTTGGCTGTTTTGAAACGTGTTATTACGTGCAAAAACAGTTTATGATGATGATTATGGGTGACCAAACCTTTTATGGACTTTGCTCAATGTGAGGACAAACAATCTTTAATGAGTCGCTCAGAATTCTGTATTTTTTACAATGATCCCACTGTAGCAGTATCTACAACGCCACATGCAAACTACGCGTTATACTGACGTCACGCGAAATCCTGCATCTCGCAAGCAGAGTTTACCGCGCAATAAGCATATATACAACGGCCCGACATGAATCATCGAGCAATTGCCCGCCAGACACGACACCCGTCTGGTCGGAGGATCATCCCTTTTTTATAGAGTATGAGTGAACTTTACACCCTATTCCTCATGCCTCTATCACCCTTTTACTACCGGACTGCCAGACGTACTGCAGTGTACCATTCCCACTTGGTTGATATCCCGAGCAGTCGTAATCAGCACTTCTCTTCCACATTTTTTATGCGCACAGCCAAAGCTTGAAACTCTGTGCCAGTGTCCGTGTTCCCTTCCACATTTAACCCGTCTGCCTTCAAAGCCAGAGTAAACAGACATCTTCTGGGCACGCTCATTCCATCAAAGACCTCATCCATCGCTTTCCGTTAAGCGTGATCGAAGTCGAGGCCATTCAGCAATAAAAAAAATATATAAAAAAGAAAGGCACTCTAATTTTTTCCAGTAATTTAGGGAAAAGTCCTTAAAAAGGACCTTAAAATTGAAGAACTGGTAGAGACCAACAATGTAAACAGATTAAGGCCAAAAAAGAAAATAGAGATATGGAGAATAAAATAGGCTTTGGATTTGCCAAAATTCATTCATAATGTTAGTCTTCGAAATATCAATGAGCCCCCAATGACTAATTCACTCATTCATTAGATCGCTTCAAAATGTTTAACCACTTAAAGTCCTTCTCACATCCAATTTCACCCAGAAACAGTCCACATTTACCTACACCTACACGACTGTCACCCAAGGCTAACCCTTAATATTTCAGCCTAAAGTCAATTTAATTTAGCTTTGCAGACAAAAAAGGAAGATATGGGACCGAACTCATAACGTGTCCCCGCCTCTGAGGGTTCCAGAGAATTCTATAAGGTCATTGAATTATTAACTTTTCGGGACTGCGGGTCCTATTATAAAGTTTGCCATTGGCTATGTTCTGTCGCGACAGGACGATTTTTTTCTTTTGTTCTAATTTTAATTTTGTGATCGTTTGTGGCCAGTTAATTTGTTAGGGGCCCTGTTTTGTTCTTGTTGTAGTCTGTTCTGTTTTTAACAGACAAGGTTTTGTTACACCATGGCACCGTTTGGAATATTTTGTCTCATGGTCCATTGGCATCATTATTTAGTTTCATGATCTCTCAATCTTTAAGAAACAAGTCTGTCAACCAGATATAGTAGCTAAACTTGAACCAACAAGAATCATGTTTGTGAGGCCGCATGAGTGGTCAATGACACAAATCACAGACGTCACCCAAAAAACAGCCAAGTTCAATTAGGACTCGGCCTGACACATTTGCCGCATGTCGGATGCATTGTGGGCTAAGACCACCGCAGCATGGATTACTGAAAACGTCTAACAGCGTCGCGGAAGACCCAGGCGCATATGGCGGGACGAATTTGACGATTATATGAGGGATTGGTCCATATTGGCTCAGTGTCGAGCTGAGTGAAAAAAGGACTGGGAGACCTTTGCCCTGCAGTGGAAAAATACAGGCTGATTATATAATTACTATTGTGAGTAGTGAATAGTAGTTGGTTTTCTGGCAGTTTGTTCGTGCAGTCATTTGTTTTGTCAATTCTTCGGATGTGATATTTCTGTCTGCTTCCTCAAGATCTAATTTATCACTAAGAGGTTACTTACATCCGAATAATTTTCATCCGCTGAACCCTTTGATGTTTAATCTGCACTGAATAGTTCACCACTTCGATTACCGATTGCGACAGCCCTTTCTGCCTTGGCGTCTTTTCAACCTAAACTGTTATTCTTACGCTTCCAGCTTCTATTCCGCAACTGAACGTCACCGGATACAACGTCACGTCGGTACACAATGTTTTTGAAATTTGAACGTCCAAGTATTGGTGTTTATAATGTGGGCACGCGCGTTCTGTCGCACGGGTGGGACAATGTTGCCAGCACTCGAAATAGATATCCTACGCGAGAACGGATGCGGTTGCCAGCGCAAAATTTGTAATATAGGTAAACATTGTTTGAAATTGTTATTGTTTATCTGTGGATTGGAGTTCTGGGAACTAACGTTTATGTGACGCGAAAAGGTTATTTTTTTCCTGATGGTTTTCTTTGTGTTGTGTCATGGGCATTCCTTGTATGTTACAGAAAGTTAGTTCTGGTTAATATCAAGACACGTCTTCGTCTATATTACTCATAGTGAAGATTACTGCTCTTAGCCTATCAGTACACAGTTTCAGCAATGTGTAGGTATACCTATTATACCTAGGCTTAAAATTTATCTATACTTATAATAAATCTGTAGAGAGGTCAATTCTGTACATGAAATATATTTTCAAAATAACTATTAGGGGGTGATTAGTGATCGATACTGATGCCAAAAATGCAATCAGTAAAATTTTTGTCTGTCTGTCTGTCTGTCTGTCGGTCTGTATGTTCCTTATAGAAACAAAAACTACTGGACGGATTTTAACGAAACTTGGTGCAATTATTCTTCATACTCCTGGGCAGGTTATAGTATACTTTTCATCACGCTACAATCAATAGGAGCAGAGTAGTGAAGGGAAATGTTGGTAAAACGGGAGAAGTTACTCCATTTTTTAAGCTTCCGTCGCGTGTGCAGCCTTAATGGTTAAAGTTACATAGAAATCATGTATGACGGAAATATTCTAGATAAAATTGTCTAAAAAATATCCCGCAACAGCATATGTCTATCTTTTATGGTTGACTCACAATAACACGTGTAACTCCTGATAGCTTAGCAGTTCGGAGCATTCTGATTATATTTGTTTACTCTTACGTTTATAATACTCTCACTCATCCCTAATTTAAAAAAGTTAACATTATTACCTATTCAATAAAAAAAGAATCATAGAAATCGGTATAGAAACACCAAACTTATACATGAAATAAGCCATCGCGCCGTCACACGTCTGAATCATGCTATAAGGATTATATTTGTGTAACGGTTGCCGCGCTCGACACTGGTCGCGGTAGTGTATAAAAAGGCGGGAGGTCCGAGAGCGTCAGAGCGAGCTTCATTCAATATTTGGCTGTTGATGCGTTCAGAGCGTTCTACCTTATTGACAGACAATAATTGATATTGAGAAACCGTGCTTATCAGCGCGACTTTTAGTCTTTAAATAGTTTATTTGAATTTCTTTTGTTGTTATTTTGTAAAATAGGTATGAGTTGTTTTGGTAGTGTTTAAATATTCGTTCAAATTAAAAATTATTAAGCGTAGGTACTTTTATTAATTAAAGTAGGTAGTTATAGGTATTTATTTTGAAATTTTACACAATGGTTCCCTTTATAATGTAGACAAGGAATTAGGAAGGATTTTTTTAAATTCAACCCCTAAGGGACTTAAATAGGGGATGAAAGTTTGTATGAAAGTCCGTCAGTTTTAAAGTTAGGATCTTCAAATTTTGTGTTTAGGCTGACGACTAAAAATTAATTTATACGTGTCTCAGCGTTTTTGATAATTCCAACCCCAAAGGGTTAAAAAGGGGGATAAAGTTGTGTATGAAAGTCCGTCAGTTTAAAAGTTAGGGTCTTCAAATTTTGTATTTAGGCTAACGATTGAAAATTAATTTATACGTGTCTCAGCGTTTTTGATAATTTCTCCCCCAAAGGAGGATGAACGAACTGACTGAAATATCAACGCACAGTCTAAACTGCTGGTCCTAGGGACATGAGTTTTGGAGGTTGTGTTCTTCGTGCAGAGTAGGTATCGAATAAGAAGGGGTTTTTGGAAATTCAACCTTTAAGAGGGTGAAAAGGGGGGATTTTGTTTGTATGAAAAATCTTATTTATTGAGTTAATAACCTTGAAACTTGGCACGAATACTTATCTAAGTAAATTATGAAATTTGGAATTTTTCGTTTTTCTAAAATACCCCCTAAAGAGGTAATGGGGGGGTGTTAAAATAAGTATGGAAGAATTTTAACGCCCTGTCCGATTAACTTGGAACTCAGTATTTATACTAAGGACTAAAAATAATTAATAACGTTTATCAGGGTTTTTCGAAAATCTACCCCTAACTGTATGAAAAGAGGTAGTTAATTTTAAAGGGGAGGATTTTACTGCGTGGCTTGATTAGCTCGAAAATTGGTATAAATAAACTTTGAGTCAAGTTATGAACACATATTAAACGATTTTTCAAAATTCTACTCCTGTGGGGGTGAAAAGCGGGGATAGTTTCTTTGAAAAATCTGATTCCTTTGTTCTATAAACTTAAAAATTGGCCCGAATACTTATTTATTTAAGTTAATTATAAAGATCATACCAACATTCATTTTCGAAACTTTTAGAGGAAAGTACGAATTTCACGCGGACGAAGTCGCGGGCAGAAGCTAGTTATATCTAAGACAAAACAGCAATATCTATAGAACCATTTCCGAAAAGTAAAAAAAAGGACATGTTACATAACATCACGCCTGTAATCTCCTAAGGATTAGGCAGAGGTGCTGTAGGGGGTCTAGCTAGATAAGAGCTTTGCAATATAATTAAAAAGCGTTAAGCTTTAACAACCATATTTTTTTTAGGAGGACTTTACGTTACCATGTCAAAACTAGCACTGAATCAACCTAAGAAAAATACATAATAAAATATTTGACACACGCTTGAACATTCGAATGGAACACGCCCTCAATTATGAACGGCCAGTACTAATAATAAAGGTAGGGCTATAATACATATAACCTAGTGCTTACCTTCCACATTTCGCCAGTAAGTCTTCAATAAGTTTTCCACTTAAGTCCCATGTAATAAGGGACGTGCCTATTGCCATAAACCGGGCACTTCTCACACAGAAATTCTTATGAAAAAGCCTCATATCACTATCCCCGACCTGGCAGTTGAACTAGGACCTAATGCTGAGCAATAGCGCTTGTGAATTGACCATTTGACACTAAAAAAAAGATGACAACAGTAATTTAACAAAGGCGAAATATAATAATAATATACCCTATACCTAATATATTATTATGAATAAGATTCGACACAACAAAAGCCATTTATAATGTGAGAATTTTGAGACACTCAATCACACTTCTAGCGTTTGTCAAAATAGATACATATCTAGCAACATAATATTTCGCAACAAAACACGAAATAATTCATAAAACTCCACTATCTGAGGTCGATCTCAAAGGTCAAGAAGAAACAATGGGTTTGTCCGACCTGTTCCAAAGAAAAAGCGGCCAAGTGCGAGTAGGACTTGCATAGGAAAGATTCCGTACTAATACCGTACAATATTTTATACTACACAATACGGCGGGCTCGCGAAAAATGGAAGGAGTGGAGGGAGGCCTTTGCCCAGGAGTGGGACAGCGCAGGCTAGATAAAATAATAATAATATATATATATATGTTAGTAAAATAATAATAAACGCACCGGAACGACGCCATCGCGGCAGGCCGAAGGGACGATGGCGGAACGACCTTGACTCCTACCAAAAGGACTGCCAGGCACTAGCAAAAGACATAATTGTGTGGAAAAGGGAGAGCAAGACCTTTGCCCTGCAGTGGGACAATACAGGCTAGTTAGAGTAGACAGACATAATATTATATTTTTTAAATACTGTAGTAAAAAAAGTATCGAATACAACAGTTTTTTGTATGAGCCCTTTATTTTTTTACATTATATTATTTGTCGTTATGGCTGCTATATATAGTACAGACGCCATGCAGCACATCAAGCTATCCGAAACTGTCAAATTTTCCCTGTGAATGGTCATAATGGTTAGAGAGGAGGTGGGTGACTACCGAGATGACGACTAATAGAGAAGTCATCATCTGCCTAGCCCTTTTCCAACTATCTTGGGGTCGGCTTCCAGTCTAACCGGATCCGGCTGAGTACCAGTATTTTACATGTTGCGACTGCCCATCTGACCTCCACAACCCAGTTACTGGGTAATACGATACCCCTTTTGGTAAGACCGGTTGTCAGACTTTGGGGCTTCTGACTACCCGTAACGACTGTCAAAGATTCACGAATGACAGCCGGGACCAACGGCTTAACGTGCTTTCCGAGGCACGGAGGGGTCTCGGTTTGTAAAGATGGTCACTCGTCTACAGACCAGCCGCGGCAAGCGTGGCTTAACCTGATCGATTAACATGTGCGGCTGATATTATTTAACCACCAGACGACTAATAGAGAAGTATGGAAGAAAAAGACATGTTGCGCCGACCCCAAATAAATTGGGATAAAGGCAGGAGAATTATGATGATGATGTGACATCTACCAACCCGCACTGGGCCCGCGAGGTAGTAAGTACAGGCTACTCTCTCTTAAAGAGAGGAGACTGTGTCCCAACAGTGGGAACATTATAAGCGGATTATTTTGCCACCCTCTGGGTACGGAACCCTAAAAATGATGGTAGGTACTATCGTCCCCGTGGTAATAATGAAGTTTAATTGTTGCTAGTGACATCTGTCTTCATTATATGCAAAGTAGGCACGCAATCATGCTGTAATTAACTGTAGCAGTTTATTACTTAATAGCTGAAGATGGGAATAAAGTCTTGTTGCTATGTTGAGAGAGCAGTGGCGGCCAAGTAGTAACGGCCACGACTTACGAGGAGTTTGGAGGAAATTGTAGGATTCAATAACCGACCAATTGTCTTTTTTTTATTACTGTTCATTTACGAGTATACAGGGTGTTACGGAAAGGGTATATCAATACAAACGGGTTGAAAAGTGTATCTGGTCTAGAATCTCTGTACAAAATTTGAGCTCAAAAGCATTAACTTTGAAAATGCTTAATATTTTTTTATTTCGATAGTTTATTAAATTGAAATCATAACAAACGAGTCACCGCACTACGAGGGTCATTATCCATTATCTGTAGTGTGTCTGTGCGCCTAGTACACGCACTTCACGCCGCCGCGCGCCAGTGCAGCGCCGTGATGTCGCAATAAAAAAATATTAGGCATTTTGAAAGTTAATGCTTTTGAGCTGAAATTTTGTACGGAGATTCTAGACCAGATACACTCTTCAACCCGTTTGTATTGATATACCCTTTCTGTAACACCCTGTATGCACGACGAGGACCAAACCTGAAATCGCGAAAAAAGCTGTTCCCTACATTTTGACGAGTTATGCGAACATAAATGTAGGGAACAGCTGATTTTTATTTGGCGATTTCATGTTTGGTCTCATAGTAAATGTTGTTCATAATGATGAGTATAATATACAATTTTTTTCAATTTCAACCTGTATAAAATTCAAAGTCCTGACTGACTGATATACCAACGCACAGCCTAAACTGCTGTTCCTAAAGACATTACATTTCGAGGGTGTGTTCTTTGTGAAGAGTAAGTATCCACTAAGAAAGGGTTTTTCGAAATTCCACCCCTAAGAGGGTGAATGGGGGGAGGGTGAAATATCACACGGTCGAAATCGCGGGCAGAAGCTAGTGTTTTAATATAACAACTTCGATGATTCAACTGATCTCAATAACCTCCCTAATGTTAAAATAACAGTTGTTTTAAAATTATTTATTATTCACCCTATATTAAATAGGTGGCCTAAGCATCAGTCAGCCAGTTCATTAAAATATGTTGTATTAGACGCATTGGCTGAATATCATTCAGGCCGCTAGTTGAACGGCGCCGTTTAGTTAAAAGGGGAGGCAGTTAACTAAAATGCTGATTAAGCTAGTTGGCTACGACAGATACCTACCGTTTGCGGCCGCTGAGGGTGACGGGATCCGCATGGATTCATGCGGTCCAACACCTGGCCGGGGGAGTGTGACGAAATGCGCAAGCACTCCAGCACCCCGGCTAAAGGTAGCAGCAGGACACCGTGTGGTTTTAGTCAGTAAGAGTCTGACAGACCCCTCCACCCACCCCAGGGTGGTGGACATCCATGAGGATTTCCACATCATAAAAAAAAAAAACGTGTTCTATTCTATTCCTACCTGCCCTTACTTCCCCGTCTCAAACATTCACCCTGTATTTTTCATATAAAAATTGACTCAATTCGTCGGATCGCTAGCAGTTTTTCACGAACCCTCATCGCTCGGTACTACAAAGTTTTTTCACCCAGCATTTTGTTCACATAATAATAAAATCAACGCTATTAATTTATTAAGTGATCAATTAACACATTAAAGGCCATGAAAACGCGCGCTCATTATAATAATTACGGCTTATTGGCAAACATTGATTTGTAATTTGCATACAATCTGCACCGTTAACTGCCAATTTGAAAGCCACTTTATTCTTTTGTGTTTAAGGTTGTGAATTGAAATGAGATGGGTGGAGTAGTATGTAAATGTCGCAGTGTACTTGATAACCTACCATGAAATCGGTTTGTAATGGTTTGTCTGTCATTCTCGCTATCGAAATTGGTTACGGACTGTCTCAAGTTTTGGTATTTTATAGAATTTGCGGAGTTAATTTCATTAGATAAGCATGTTTCTAGGTAATCTTCTTTTTCACCCTGTTTCTTTGACATCATTGGTAGCGATGATTAATTAGGAAGATGCTAAGCGCTCCTGCACACGCTGCCATCACCGCGCCGTCGCCGCGCTACTACACTGTAGATACGAGTCGCGCGAAGCCCGCCACCGCGCGCGTTCCCTCTGTTTGATTCATTCCATTACGCGTACGAACCGCGGCCGATAATCAAACAGAGGGAATGCGCGCGGTGGCGGCGCGGCACGGCGCGGTGGCGGGCTTCGCGCGACTCGTATCTACATTGTAATTGTGCGGCGGCGGCGCGGCGACGGCGCGGTGGAGCGCTAAGTATTACGACTTGTTCGTCGTGACGTTTCATCGGACTATGAGAGTGAGGAAAGAGAGAGTGCCTCTGAGTCTGCGCACGCACTTGTGCACAACAATATCTCCGCGCCCAAGGCTAGTCTCCTCTGAGATTGGCCACCGTGGCCGAAATTCGGTTTGGAGGACTATTATTATTAGAATCATGCTGTGAAAAAATATGAGCCAGGCAGCAATGTGGAAGCAGCGGGGCAATTGCGTAACACTTTCATTTTGACAGTTCAACAACATTCATTGCGTTGTTTAGTACGTTGTTGAGCAGATTATTTAAACAAACGAAGAAATGAATGAGGAATAGCCTTCAAATTGATTCAGATTCTGATTAATAGTGTGTTACGCAATTAGGGTGCGCAACTGACTGCCCAGGGTGAGTCTGACCGTACTCGTGGATGTTAGGATTTCATTTCAAGCCAAATAATTAGAACAAGGTGGATCGGAATGCTGGGCAGCAAAAAAAACTGTAAATGATTAAATAATTAGTCATTTAGCGACACTTAAATTAATAAGGGTCATGATCATAGTATTGTTCTCCATCATTTTATTAATGTTGCCGTTTTGTCGGAATTCACTTTTTACTATCTATCAGTAACCAAGATACAACAATTTTTTTTTTTTTTCAGAAATATTTTCAGTATGGTTCTCCTTCCATATTATGTTAAATAATAAATGATTTTATTTTTGTAATTAGGTTTGCACAAACACTTTTAGGTACACGTCAATAATTTTTTTTATAAAACTAGATGAGGTCAGCGTTTCCTATCTGACTACTCTGAGAAGAAAGGCCGAAACAAACTCAGAGGTCACAGTCTCTTTTAAAGTCCAGATATAATCTTGGTCAGGTAATATGAGGACCATGTAGATCGATATCCAAGATGGTCTTTTGAGGAAAGAACCACACAGATTGAGTGGACCTGTCCAGTCAGTGCACGCATTTGTCAGTTTGTGTTAAGCACGTACTTTACAAGAACAGCCCAAACCATGAAAAAAATATTTGGCAACCAACAGGATTGGCAGCAGGGCTGACAACTAACAAGCCACTATCGGCCGTATCTGAGTATAACACAATGAGAAAAACAATCGAATCAGAAATGAAGAGATCTGCAGGAGAACCAAGGTAACCGACATAGCCCGCAGAATTGCCAAACTTAAGTGGCAGTGGGCAGGGCACATTGCTCGCAGAACAGATGGCCGATGGGGTCGAAAGGTTCTGAAGTGGCGAACGCATACCGAAAGACGTAGCGTTGGAAGGCCTTTACAAGGTGGACCGATGACCTTGTGAAGGCCGCCGAAATCCGTTGAATGCGAGAAGCACAGAACCGGTTGAAGTGACGGTGCTTGGAGAGGTCTATATCTGAGGCCTAGGCCAGAAGTGGACGTCGGCGTACTTTACCACATCCGATCCCCAAACCATCAAAACTCCTCTTACCAAACGTCGAATCACAGAGACAAGCAACAAATTAAGAGATTCCCGCCGTTTCTATACAAATTGTTATATGACACCGTCCATTGTTTCTACCTAATCAGCAACTTGATCTAAGTCGGTGGCTTTGTGTTCCGTCTTCCATTAATTCATATCATATTTATGTTGACTGTTTTGTGACGTCATGAGGTATTTAATGGCTACTTGTGGTAAGTAGACTGCTATGAGAATGTGGTTGTAAAATTCTATGGCTGTGCTGTGTATTGCCTACTCTATGTTCTACTGTATATTTTTACATTTTGATTCTAGACTATTACTGTCCCACTGCAGAGAAAGGGCCTCTTCTCACTAAGAACAGGCACGAATATTGATCACCAAGCTCACTCAGGGAGAGAGCCTCACATCCCAGCCGCTGCGGGAGACGCTCCGGGCGTCGGGAGCCGCGTGACGACTCCTGGCCACCGTAGGCGCGGGCCTGCGGCCGGAGAGTGATGGGTACCTCACCGTCCGATCAGGACCAGGCCCGTGCCGGACGGCGCGTATGTGTTCCACGCGCGCCTTAAAGTGATATCAGCATAATAGGTAATACGGGCTGGTGTCCGCAACTCCACGTCGATGCGCGTATTTTGCGTACGGAATATCAGCATAAAGGAAGGGGCCCGCTAGAGCCGAAGCCTGCCGGGGCAGCAGGATTATCCAAAAGGGTTACTGCTACCCCAGAACATAAAAAGCTAAGGAAGGAACACGGGTGGGTTTTAGTCAGTAAGTCTGACACTCCCTTCCGCTCCACCCAGAGCGGAAGGGAAATAACTCCTTATTTGATGACTTACCATCCACAAAAAAAAAAAGACGGGTTGGCGATTTTATCCCTAAATTACCTATTATTCCAGGTTTCCTCACGATATTTTCCTTCGCTGATGTCAGTTATGTCCAAGATAAACTTAGAAAGTACATATGAATTGAAAATGTCACATTGGTACCAGCGCGGACTTTTTCGCTTGATCACTTAAAAATTTTTACGCCTTAATCCTGCGGCGGTGCCAAGACACGCCCCCTTAAAGTTTTCGCCTATTAGGAAAGCGATAACGCAATTAGTTGCAACCTGCACTGCACTGCTTAGTGACGCATCACATGTATTCATTTTGTGAATTTTACGGACGAACTATTTGACCTTGGCGCGCTTACTAGAGAGCGCTTCTATTTTTTTATTGCAAGCAAAAATGAACTTAGTGGTGGTCAGGCGGTGGTGTCCGCGATAGTACCTACTTGCCTGGCTAGATTTGAACCCACAACGTTGTGTATGAGAGGCGAGGACCTCACCACTGCACTGGGCCATACGTACCGTCCGTGACTTTTTTTTTTTTGTAATGAAGATATTCTTTGTTTTGTTTAAGGCAGACCTTACGTTCGATCGATCAACAAGGTGAACTGTGACCGAAGAATGGCAGAATAGCTAAGTACCGATAGAAAAACTATTGCAGCGTCTGGAGGTAGGTGTTTAAAGTTTGTCACCTCTTACTTATGATAAAACGATGATAATGGTACTCGTAGTCACGGCGTAGTCTATACTTACTGTGTGGTTTAGGTAACCCTTTAGAAGACGATTCTATCTAGCTTCCAAATCCATACTAGTCCATACTAATATTATAAATTCGAAAGTAGCTCTGTCTGTCTGTCTGTCTGTATGTTACCTTTTCACGCCTGAACCGCTGAACCGATTTTGATGAAATTTGGAATAGAGATAGTTTGAGTCCCGAGAAAGGACATAGGATGCTCTTTTACCGATATTCCCGCGGGATCAAAACTTATGCGGGTGAAACCGCGGGGTGCAGCTAGTAAGATAAATATAAAGGTTTGAAACTTGTCTTTACTAACTATATCGAAACTACTGAAAATCAAAGACAACAATGGAATAAAGCTCATAAGAAATAATTTCAAAAAATACGAAACTCTTCTTTCTCAATGCACCAAACAAATTGCTTCTCCCGATTCATAACTGAAGACAAAGCAAAATTTTAACTTCCATAGAATTACCAAAACCCCGGAGCTAATTAACTCTGAGGGCTCTTAATTAGTCCCCATTGTAGCATGACAAGAGAGCCGGCCATTTTGGTACAACCTCACATTTTATACACACGGACGAATAGGATTACGAACAGGAAAGAGTAAAAGAGTGTCCATGGAGTTTCTTGCCCGTTCTTCTCCATAGAGATCTACGCTTTGGAATGATTTATTTCCGTTGGATCCCGTTTTTGAATCCCATTTTAATATTTTTGGCGTTGGATCCCGCAAAACATTATTATGTATTTCCGTTGGATCCCGAATTTAAAAAATGCAAGATAGTTACGTTTTATTGTCGTTGAATCCCGAAAAGTATTTCCGTTGGATCCCGAATGCTTAAAAAAATCTGAATGCGGGTACTTTCAACAACAAAATTGTTTATAATAAAATGAGGGGTTCACTAATGTTTTACCAAAACTCCATTGACAAATTAGTTTACAACCAACGTTTCGTATACTATTTATTTCACAAACAACTCATTTTCTATATAATCTAGTCGTTTCTGGCACTCGCCGGCCGCTGCCGCGGCACCGCTCGCTTCGCTCGCTCGGCTCGTGCGTAGGGGTCACAGTTTTAACCTAACCTAACCTAACATTGTTTCTTTTTTAAAATAATTAACCTAATCTAACTAGTTCGGTTCCGCGGGGTACCCCACTAAAAATAATCTATTTTTATTGTTTGATAAAGGTAAATCACTTCTGTTCTGAAATGTATTGTTATAATATGGGATTCAACGGAAATAGCAAACGGGATCCATCGTTAATACCTAAAAAATGGGATTCAAAAGTGGGATCCAACGACAATAAATGTGGGCAACTACATAGCTTCAACTGTCTGACTAACTGACCGACTATTTAATTTTGACAATTCAAAAGTGCCTGTACATGGTTTAATTGAAATAAATGCTGAGTTTGAGAGTTTGATAACATTTTAATGATGGTGATTTTTTACGCGGGCCTAGTTGGTAGATGTCACATGTTTTAGAATTTTTTGGTTCTAGGACAAGCCAGTTTCCTCACGATGTTTTCCTTCTCCGTTTTGAGAGCAGTGGTGATTAAATAAAAAATAATGGACGAAAAAAATACTAAAATCTTGAGTGCACTTTTATGAAATTAAACTCAAAACGGTTTTATCTATCAGAGCTAGAAATTTTAGGGTGGTTCCGATGACTTAGTTCTGTTAGATAAATATCTACCAATATGAAAAGTTTACCTGGCACCCAATCTTCGCTTAATATACTCGTACTAGATGAGACCAACATGCCGAGCCTTTTCAGGAAGAAGATCGTAACCGCCATTTTGCATATTTTACAGAAGAAGTGAAATAAGATGCAAAATCAGTTGATCTGGCGGTTAATATAAAAACAGTTTTTTGGGATTTTTGGCGCTTACGATGTTCTTCCTGAAAAGACTCGATGTATATATACAGTGCCATCTCAACATAAACTAAGTCTGCAAAAACAAAACCCTTGACAGCATTCAGTATAAAACAACCAAAAAAATCTCAGTCCACAGCTATAAAATAAGTAATTCATATCCAAACAAATTCTATTCACAATCCTCAAACTCATTTCATTATTAATCCAACACGACCATAACAAATGATCGCCAATATTTCATTGCCAACATACCGATTGTTGGCCGATCGATCAGGCTGCATGTCCAACTAATGTTTGGGTAACAAATCAAAACAAGATCTTAAAAAACGTTTAACTAAAACATCGTTTCTCTCCGAAAACTGTTTCGCTTTAGATAATTATAGGCTTCTGACCGTGCCGTTTCTTCTCTGAGAGAATTCCGAGGAACTAATCAACGCGTAAGGACTGTGTGTCCCTTTCCAACCACATAAAATTTGCTATAAATTTTTATAAGCCGACTGCGTTTGTGTGAGACAGACATATTTGTACCTATATGTTGACTGTATGAGGCAGGATATATGTGGTTCTTTTTAACCGACTTTAAAAAAGGAGGTTCTGTATTCGACCCGTATGTATGTATGTATGTATGTTTGTATGTCCGCGATTATCTCAAAAACTACTGAACCGATTTTGATAATTCTTTCATTATTGTAATCTCCATACTTTCAGGAAGGTTTTAGTATATAATACATTAGGTAATTATTCTTATGTACGAAGTTATATGCATAAATGTACTGCATCTCCGGCATTTCTATGTGAATTTTGATGATTCTTCGAGTCGTGTCTTCAATTCTTCAATGCACTAGTATTAATTGAATTTGTGTGGGGTAGATACAACTAAAAAGTGAAAAATAAAAAATGTCGGTGTCGTTGGTTCAGCATTTTCGTTTTTTGACACCGACTTCCGAAATTAAAGTTATTTTTCACTTTGTAGTGTTTTTTTTTTGAAGTCGGTTGTTTTTTTTTGTAAAAAAGTTTTTTAGATTAAAATGTAGGTTGTGAAGGAAGGTGATAAGGGGTTTGTTGATACCATAAGTGCGGTTGACGGTCAATCAGAAAGTGAGATAGATATAATCGGATCACGAGATATGGGTAATGTAGATGAGATTTGAGATGGGGTCTTTTATGCACGGTTTTTCCTTGATATATAGGCAGCATGCTTCAATTTCTGCTTGCGAGGTCTTCCCATCCATTTGTTTATAAAACATTAATTATTATTTAGGTTTAGAAGAATTTTTGAATCATCACCAACAGTTTTTAATATAGCATTGCCGAGATTTATAGGCCTCCCATAAATATGTGCCATCATTCCTCTTAGTTCCTGTGCCACTTGAATCCATGTCTGACCATCAATTTTTAACAATACCAGCAGACATTTTGCACGTCGAAAAACGAACAAGTAAACACCATCAACGATATCAACGAAGCCCATCCCCTCAAGCGTCAAGTGTACACCAAGTGTACATAAGAGAAAGTGCTCGAAACGTCAACGGTACACCAAGTGTACACAACAGTGTCATTGTTCTATTGTCATTGTTAAAATAATGACTTTACTGTGCCCATTCAACTATGTACTCCGAAGCGTGGGGTGTTTCGACACGTAGGCAAGCAAACGTGTGAGAGGATATCATAGTGATGTTACAGTAACCACTACTTCATTTTCCTCTATATCCAATCCAAACTCTGCTAATGCTGCACCTTCCTCGCACTATATCTTAGGACCATATTGCCCATCGTCCATCTGTTCAATTTCAAAACTAGGTCATCTACTTCCTACCTCGACTGTACCACTTCAGTCACGATCCCCAAACGGTGCATAAATAAATTGTTTTGACAGATACACTTTCATGTACAGATAACAACAATATCATAAACATGTGTAAAGTGCTCTTATATTTATACTGGGACGACTTCATTTGCATTCTGGTCGGCATCTCAGGCACTTAGCGTGAAGATATGGACAGACGTGACGGGCTGACATGCATCAATCTTGTCACGTGACTCGATAATTATGTTGCCAACTGTACTTTTGAATTGATACCGTTTTTGTGACCCTTATATGGTACCTGGTAAGGTTGTTTCTTGTGCAGAATTTTGTTTAGGGATTTGTAGATCGGTTTGTAAATTGGTGACTGATAACATTCTGCAAACTTATGACATTCATGCCTGCTCAATTATTATGATCCTTTTTACTTGGCAATAAAGTTGTATTTAAATTGTCAAGAAGTTTCGTAATTTACAGTAGTGTTGCACTATCGCAGGCGACATTCTCACACCTTACCGTATTTGATAAGCGACGCATATTAATTTTGCGAATAATAATAAATTCGCTCACAATTCGAAAGTAGGTTAAACGTTATAGTTTGGATGGTAGTAAACTCCCTTAATTTACGACATGACTGACCTAAACAAGTGTATAATGGTTTTCATCGATATTTTGTGCAATCTCAAATGATGAAACCTTAATATAGAGCATTATTATTATAATAAATTCAATGAATGGAATAGTGCTGATGCAGTTATGAGTTTAATAAAACATTTTGTAACGCTATAGTCCAAAATATCGATACTCCTACTTTGATCAGACATTCTTGATACTATGCAGTTTGCAAAAGGTAGTAAAATTTTCTACTTTATTTGCGTGATATTTTAACACTTCTAGAAGATCGGTTTCATTAACTGTTATCAAATGAGGAGCGTATCGAAAAGAGCGACACGTGTCAGTTAAAATCTTCGTAGGCGTCTTTTTTCAGCTTTAACAAGACAAGCAGATAACAAATAACGAAAGACAGACTTAATTACAGATGTAAGTTACATATCAATAATTAACACGCAAAAAAACGCACACAAAAACACGAGTAATAATTTACAAGTATCAAGATGCATCAGTATACCGTCAGAAACTATCGATATATCGTCACAAGTCGTCACAGCGACACAATTAGCGCGACGTTGACTTACTTCCACCGATAGACCGTTCACACGAACAACCATAAACTTGATAAGTCCACACGCAAACTGTCGATAGTCGATAAAACGTCTTGAATTATATCGTCATGCTGTCAGCCCGTCCTTATTTGCATTTAATTACGTGTTTTTATTTAGATAAAATGTAATGGATACTACTTTATTATATGGGAACCGTTAGTGTCGTAGGTTTGTGGAATGGAATCAGTAGCACTTGCATCTACTTAGAGGTAAGTACCGAAGTAGATTAATCTTACCGTTAAGTATTTTGTTAGCTTCCTATTTTGTTTCGATATTATAATATTAAGTTATTTGGACTTTTGATTTCCTTTATAATGATAATAATTTACTTAAAAATAATTTATTTATTTTTCAGGTGATTGATGCTATTTTGAATTAAACAAGGTGGCCTATGAAACAGTTATTTTTAGGGTTCCGTACCTCAAAAGAAAAAAGGGAACCGTTATAAGATCACTTGTTGTGCGTCTCCGTTGTCCGCCTGTCTGTCCGTCTGTCAAGACCCTTTTTCTCAGGAACGCTTGTAGTTATCAAGTTGAAATTGTTATCAAATACTCAGGGCTACAATCCCTTGATGAAGCGAAAAAATCAATTTTCTAAGTCAACGCAATCAAAAATAAAAAAAAAGATACGAGCGTCTATGTTCCGTTTATGCCGCATATCTTGACACTCGCAAGGGAATCAAAACCTATAGGGTACTTCCCGTTGACTTAGAATCATGAAATTTGGCAAGAAGCAATTTCATGTAGCACAAGTATAGGAAAAAATCCGAAAACCTTAAATTTGTAGTTACATACTTACAAAATTGTACGAAACCCTCGATGCGCGTACGACTCGCACTTGACCGGATTTTTTTGATATCAAAAGAAAATTTTCTGCGCTAGGAAAAATCATGCAGCTGAATTCATGGTTACAGTTTCATGTCGATGTCCCTGCCACCCTGAAGATATACTTATTAAAAAAATATAACTACTTACTTACCTCCTTTTGTTTTATTTTTATGTTTCTATGATTGTGTTTAGTTTAATTTGTGATTTTCCTATACGAGTCCCCATAAATACAATTTCTTTCTTTCTTTCTTTCTTTGCTTAAAAAAGTGAAAAAGGCTAAAATTTCACAGAATATCAAAGATAAATCGAAGACGAAAGAAATGATTAAACACGTAAGTAACAAATAAATAAGTAATTATGCTCGACTGAGAATTCACCTTCACTGAAACGAGATTACAGACTGCAAAATAATAACTGTTCACCTCCGAAATAAAACAACACTCAAGCATCTGCTAAAGAAAATAATTAGTATAACAAACCACGAAAATTCTTAACCACCAAATAAAATGACCATGCATAAACTTTTATACCCATAAAAATATAATAGCGAGCCCGATTGAGTGCGATTCCTTCATTATTGGCGTGGCAACACCTGCCGGTTACATCTGCGGTCATTTTATTGTCCAAAATGAATCCTCGAAAGGGGCAAAAAGGATAAAAAATATCAAAACTACTAACAAACTGTAAAAAA
Organism: Amphipoea oculea; assembly: GCA_945859645.1. Lineage (NCBI taxonomy): Eukaryota > Metazoa > Arthropoda > Insecta > Lepidoptera > Noctuidae > Amphipoea > Amphipoea oculea. The sequence goes on from OX243876.1 coordinate 15,367,235, forward strand.
CTCGGGCTACGGTTGCGATTGATTTGGGATGTGCAAGTGTCGATAGTGGACATATCGATAGATGACAAAATAAAGGTCTAAAAGTAAAGCCCTGTTTATGTTATTTTTCTAGTACGCACGTCGTCATATCAAGCTATACATTTCCAGTATAAGCAAACATACAGAGTACAGAAATCCTATAAAATGCGAGATGAGCTAAAACAGGAAATTTATAGCTCGATATGTTGTCGCGTGTACAACACCTACAATATTTTAGACAAAAACATGTTTTTGAAGTGAAACTTCTTTAGGCGCGCTTGACTTGGGGAGTAAACTGGCGAATGCGTTACGAAAACGTGTGATCGCGAGTAGGGAAGGTACGTAAAAAATAGCTGGAAATACCTGGTGTAAAAACCCGGTCCCGGTCGCATAAATATGCGACCGGGTTTTTACACCAGGTATTTGCTTCCAAGTACGCACACCGGGTACCGACTCAAAATACTTGCAAGACTATTAAGTATCTTATACGGCTACTCGCTCAAATACGTAGGTACTCAACCGCGTTAGTTTTCGCAAATGCGATCATGCTCCTTTTGGAACAATTTCGTATGCAAGTATTTTTTACCGACTTCACAAAAAGGAGGAGGTACTATGTTCGGCTGTTTGTATGTTTTTTTTTTGTATGTTTGTTCATCGAATACTCCGCCAATTGTCGACGGAATTTCAAAATTCTTTTTTTGTTCCAAAGTAGATAGTTTTGAGGTAGTCCCACTGTCAACAAGTTAGGATCTGATGATGGGATCTTAGAGTAATCGAGGGCAACCTTTAAATTTTATAGGCTCACTTATTGTTTTTGCATATTTTACGAAGTATCTTGTGTATTTGCGTATGGTTGTCACCATCTCAGGTAGCTGGGCTGATGATGGAAGTTACAACTCCTTAACAGTAAGAAGTTACTCGAACAGGCAAGGACTGTTTTAGTCAATTGTTTTAGTCAATTGTTTTGATGTTTGATAGGGCATTTGCCACATTTGGTCTCATGATCATCAAGTCATGACCTGATGCTGTCAGGATAGTCTGCAGAGTACCTAACTCCTCGACAACTAACAGCAGATATATCGTGTTAAGGCTCATTGAAAAGGGCTCGATGTGTGGATAAACGTACTGTTAATGAGGAACACCGAAGTACATAAAGACCTGATGCTGAAGCCAGGAGCATTAGAAAAAGTACCAACCTTGAAATTACAGCACCGTAGTTGTGTTTGGGCTCATTTTAAACAGGACTAAATTTTAAGTTCAATGCAATGTTGACAAGTCTGGCCTGATGCTGCAGCCAGGATTATCAGCATCTAGTCTAAAAACATCAGGGCAGGATTTGATGATGGGATCCTGGAGAAATCGAAGGAACTCTTCAAATATTATAGGCACACCTATAGCGATTTGGGTATTTTTTATAGTAACTCGTGCATTTGCTCTCGGAAAGCACTATTTGGTGATGTGGAACTGATGATGAAGACCACAGATGGCCACCGGAACTACTCAATAATATCTAAGTATTTCACGGGTTGCGATTCGATTACTTTAATATGGTTGCTAAGCAATTTATGCTCGTCACAATGTGAATGGTGATACGGAGCTGATGGTGGATCTGGAGAACTCCTCAACAATTAACTTCCCTGTATCGGGAAAAGCAATATTTTGTTTGTAAAAGGCGATGATCACTAGGCTATTGTAACTTAGATAAATTATAAGCAGACCCACTAAAAAGCGTGAAATAAAAACTTTTTAAGAAAAAAAAAAACCGACTTTCAAAAAAACTAAAAAGTGAAAAATATCTTTAATTTCGGAAGTCGGTGGCAAAAAACTAAAATAAAGATCCAAAGTTACCGACTTCCGAAATTAAAGTTATTTTTCACTATGTAGTTTTTTTTGGAAGTCGGTTTTTTTTTTCTTAAAAAGTTTTTTTTACTTTAATGGTTTGCAAGTATTTATTTGTAAACGCGATTTTGCTCCTTATTTATTCGAAGTCATTGATCAATTTCCTATGCAAGTAGTTTTACTTCCAACGGGGCTTTTGAATACGCGATTGTATTTCTTATCTGTATGAAGTTATGGATCAGTTTTCTATGCAGATAGAAAATACTTGAAAGTATCTCGCTCCGTCGTGCCTCGACCCTCGAGTACGTAGGTACTCAAATAGTTCAACAACCGCGTTTGTTTTCGCAAATGCGATCATACTCCTTATCAGTAAGAGCACAGAATACTTAATAGTACTACGTACAGAAAGGACACTCCCTTCCTCGCCCTCATATCAGATACCGCACCTCACCCCGCACTTCGAGGTATTCGTCGCCGACTCTTTAGCAAGGGCGCTCGCGAACCGCAGCGCTGTATTGCTGACACACAATTATGCGATTTAAAAGTTTTATTTGAGTTTTAATCACGATGTTTGGATATTGTGATGCTTTTCCGAATTCGTATTTACATATACTGTTTGTATGATTTCGCATTTGTAATAACATGCGATTTAATAACCCATTATTTACAGATAAGTCATTTAAACTAAACTATTTTAGTGTTTTTATTTCATTACGAACCCGACTATATAAATAAACAATTGAACTACATGGTCACTTCATAATAATGCACACGTTCAGGCAGCGCCGCCGCCGACGTCGTTCGGTTCCCCGACACAAATTGCTTTCCGCGCCATTTTTTTTTACGCTACTAGATTTCACGCACACATTTGCACGTATACAAACGTCATTTGTTTATGTAGTAGTAATAGGTAATTATTTTGCGAGCGTTGTATGGAGTGTCCGAGGTGTGGTAAGAGTCTACGGAACAATTTCGTATGCAAGTATTTTTACTTTAATGGTTTGTAAAAGTATTTATTTGTAATCGCGATTGTGCTCCTTATTTATAGGAATTCACGGATCAATTTCCTATGCAAGTACTTTTTACTTCCAACAGGGCTTTTGTTTGATTACGCGATTGTACTTCTTATTTGTATGAAGTTATGGATCAGTTTTCGATGCAGATAGAAAATACTTGAAAGTATCTCGAGCCCTGGTTTTAGGCCCTGGTTTCTTAAGGTGGACGTACTTGGAAGCCCTGGTACTCGATTTTGCAAGTACGACCCATGTCTAAGGGCTACGGGCGAGGCGAACGGGAGTTGAGTGGGGGATATAAGCAAGAGAAAGCAGTGCGCGCGCACATTTTCTTTCTCTCTTCCTCTCATAGCCAAATACGTTTGAAGTTTCACTTCAGTCGTGTGGTCATAAGCACACTCGGTTTTTTTTTTTTTTAGATTTGTTGACTTGATACACTTTAAAGCTTCGTTAATAAATCAAGTATCAAATATAAAGACCACACTAAAGTATAACAAAGTAAAAAATGAAGTCGAGACTAAGCGGTGTAATTTAATTACAAAATAATTGAGGCAATTATAAACAAACTACAGTGATTACTTATGTACAGACGCCAGCACATCAACCTACTACAATCTGTCAAATGTCTTTAATAGATTTTCAACTTTATCACTAAAGCATAAGGTTCAAAGTTGATTGGGAAAATGTGACAGTTTCGGGTAGGTTGATGTGTGTCTGTACAAGCGCGCTCTAAAATCTTTTCATTCTCTACTTTTACGTTTTTCTTGATTTATTTTTTAGTCACAGTCTAAGATTGATTTTATCGTAGCTTCGTTTACTCTCGATTCTTTTCTCCCTTTTATCGATAACTTCCCCTCACTACGGCAGATGCAGCTTCGATTTGGAGTACACTCGGAAGATAATTCATTTCCACGCCGCGCTGTAACAGTAAGTCACTGATGAACTAAAAAATAACAACAATAGTCTATTGTTTTGTATGAACTTGCAGATGTACAATCCACGCTTTAGTTAACATCTGGTTAGTTTTATTTATCGTTCGGGCGTTCCTTCTTTGATGTTATTAGCAAAGGTGTGTGTATATGGAAGAGTGATGTAATCAGAATCACTAATATAATATTTGGACTTTAAAAGAGACCAGAGAGAGTTTGTTTCGGCATTTCTTCTCAGGTATCAGGCAGCTAGGAAATGCTGGCGCCATCTAATTTCAAAATATTGGCGTTTAGAAGTGTCTTAAAAGATCTGCTTACAGAAATAAACATTTTTAAAATTAAAATTTAATTTACACTTTTGTTAAGAAAGGTGATTTTATTATAAACCTTCCAGAATGTTTTATCTACATGATGGGGAAAACCGCATCAAAATCTATTAAGTAGTTTAGAACAATAACGTGGTCCCACAGAAAAGACACGAAAAGTGACTAAGAGCTGATTTTTCAATCGACAGATAATTTTTATTCGTAGATTAAATTTGAAGTCTGACAGTTTTTGTATGGAAGAACTGTCAAAAATTCAAAACTATTCCTCCGATGAAATTATCTGGCTTTGGAAAAATCAGCCCTAACGCGATTGGCACACTGCTGCGTTTCACGCAGCGGTGTGCGGGAAACGGAGCCAAAGTCCACGCGTGTGAGTGCGTTTTTATTGAATTTGTATGTAAAAAATCACGCGCGTGGGTGCGTTACCTGCGCCCCGCTGCGTGATGCGGTGCAGTGTGCGAATCGCCTATGGCTTATAATTACGGTATTTGTAGAATAAGGGTTTAGATCCTAGCCCCTTATTAGCGAAACTGAAACTGATAAGGTGCCTGCACCATATATCACACTACAATTCTATTTAAAAACACTGGACCTCAGGAATTTGAGCGAAAATACCAATTTGCCTACCGCGTCTTATTACCGTCCCTCATCCACTCTTAACATTACTTATCTATGGCGAACTTAAACACAGATATATCACCCGCCACATAAATGTCACTTGAGTTTTAAAAACTATGTTTTACAACCTTTGCCCATTATTCTGCTACCATATTTATTAAAAAGCCTAAAGCCTGAAGTCTCATCTTTTATTTTACGAGTTAAAAGTTATTTTTCAAATGTTTTCTAGCGGTGGTAGGAGGTAAATTGCAAAGGAACTGAGGTTTTGTCATTATTTCCATTATGGATTCTGTTATGGGATCGTAAAGTTTATAGTTTTAGTGTAATTGTCTATTATTTTTAGGGCTAAATATATTTCTTTAGTTGCGTCGTCTGATAGTCTGGGAGATTTGTTGGCATGCTGTTATCCGGAGTGAGTTTTTAACTAAATTCATCATCATCTGCCTTGCCTTTTTCCAACTATGTTGGATTCTGCTTCCAGTCAAACCAGATGCCGCTGAATACCAGTATTTTACATGATTTATTACCGTTGGATCCCGTTTTTGAATCCCATTTTAATATTTTTGGCGTTGGATCCCGCAAAACATTATTATGAATTTCCGTTGGATCCCGAATTTAAAAAATGCAAGATAATTACGTTTTATTGTCGTTGAATCCCGAAAAGTATTTCCGTTAGATCCCGAATGCTTAAAAAAATATGAATGCGGGTACTTTCAACAACAAATGTGTTTATAATAAAATGAGGGGTTCACTAATGTTTCACCAAAACTCCATTGACAAATTTTTAGTTTACAACCAACGTTTCGTATACTATTTATTTCACAAACAACTCATTTTCTATATAATCTAGTCGTTTCTGGCACTCGCCGGCCGCTGCCGCGGCACCGCTCGCTTCGCTCGCTCGGCTCGTGCGTAGGGGTCACAGTTTTAACCTAACCTAACCTAACATTGTTTTTTTTTTAATAATTAACCTAATCTAACTAGTTCGGTTCCGGGTAACCCACTAAAAATAATCTCTTTTTAGTGTTTGATAAAGGTAAATCACTTTTCTTCTGAAATGTACACATGTTGTTATAATATGGGATTCAACGGAAATAGCAAACGGGATCCATCGGTAATACCTAAAAAACGGGATCAAAAAACGGGATCCAACGGTAATAAACGTTTTACATGGAGCGACTGTCCACAACTCAGTCACTGGGTAATACGATATCCCTTGGTAAGACTGGGTGTCAGACTTTCGGGCTTCTGATGACCCGTAACGACTGTCAAAGATTCAACTAGGCACAACGCAGCAATGGTTGCTTAACCTGTTTGATCATCCTGTGCGGCTGTTATTACATAGCCGGTCAGTCCCCTGAGTGTTTAACTAACATTGGGAGTTGATAGGGTCACTAATAAAGCCATCAGCACGTTTAGCATGACCACTTCTATCTCCACACTACGAAGACAGAGAGACATTTCATTCTTCATTTTTGACATAATGCCGTAGAAATCTTAAAAATATCTGTTATTTTGTCTTTCGTATCTCCGCTTGTCGGCTACGCGTGCTGTTACATTTTGTATCTATCCTGCGTTCGCAATTTATTTGCCAAAAATGTAAACAAATATGATTTATTGGAAAAATAACTTTATTTCCTACATTATAAAGTTCAGTTTACGCTACAACTTCAAACATTGTTATGACTTTTTCAATAATGCTAGTCACTCTGAAATCTACTTAAACAGTAATTGAAATAAAGTTGATATTTGTTTAACTTGAAATAGGGTGGGGGTGTGCAGCACTGCGCAGTGTTACTATAACTATTCAAGCAATGATATCTTCTTACCACGTGAAATGAAAACCTTTAAATGGGATTCTTCAGACTTTAATTTAATTTTTTAATCATGTTATTTTACATCAGCTTCTGTTGACATATCGAATGCTGGTTTTTGATTATACCTAAGAGTTTAATACGAATCATACTTCCATCTTTTCTGAACCGCAACCAAAAAATACAAACCCGAAACAATTACGAATCTATCAGCACAAACGAAAGTAAAAGACTTACCACACGAACACTGCGGCGCGGCTCTGAATAAATGCTGGCCCATTTACAAGAGTGTAAGATATGACGTGATATAGATCACTCACAACGTAATAAATAAATAAATAACATAAGAAAAATTACACCGTAAAGCGAATGTTACCGGGGGCGCTACGGCTTCGCTAGACTTGTGTGGATACGCCCAAAGGGAGCTTAGTTTAAAAGATATGCCAAGTCTCCGATAGCTAATGGTAATGACTAAACTTGATTTATCGCGGGTAGCGAGATCAAGGCAACGCGCAGTGGTGACAGGTGGAGTAAGGCACTGACCGAGTGGCGTCCAAGGACTTGAAGACGAAATGGCGGTCGTCTGACGCCGAGATGGGCGGACGACATTGTTACCATCGCGGGTAGAACCTGAATGAGGCTGGCATAGGGGCGTGGGGAATGGCACTTGAAAAGAGAGGCCTATTATCAGCAGTGGGTAAAATCGGGCTGTGTGGATGATGAACGAGATTCTATCAAGTAAATAACTCTAACACTGTAACTACTACAATAACTCCCAAAAGTGACATCATCATGAGCCTTTTCCCAACTATGTTGGAGTCGTCTTCCAGTCTAACCAGTTGCAGCTGAATACCGGTATTTTACATGGAGCGACTACTTATCTGACCACCACAACCCAGTTACGGGGTAATACGATACCCCTTGATAAGACTGGTTGTTAAACTTTCGGGCTTCTGAACGACTGTCAAAGATCCACGAATGACAGCCGGGACCAACGGCTTTACGTACTTTCCAAGGCACGAAGGGGTCTCGGTATGTAAAAATGGTCATCCACTGACCAACCGCGGCAAGCGTAGCTTAACCTGATCGATCGACCTGTGCGGCTGTTATTACATTAGCCACGGGTCCCAAAAGTGACGCTAACAAGAAATACTTATGAGTCACACAAATGCGTGATTTATGTGCGGGTTTAGGTCACACAGTGTTTTAATTAATAATAATATATTTCTCAGTCTTATCCTCACTATGATGTGCAAGTTAGCGCCGGGCGCAAGGGAGCGACAGGGACGGATGATTTAGAAACCCCTCGGGAGATGCGCGACGCGACCCGGTATTAATATTGTGACTCCAACGTAGTATATCTTTGAAAACCAGAACAATAGTTGGTGCATTTACTATTAAAATAACGGTAAAAAAAATAATTTCTTTCTAATACATATTTACAAAGCAGACTTGTGGCCGTATAACCCTACCTGTTTACCGGTCTGCCGGTACCCACTGGTTTTCTACAAATCAATGCAATATAATATAATATGCAATACAATGTAGAAAACTAAATACTGAAAGAATTTTAAGAAATATAGCTACACAATTAGACGAGGACGGTTGAGTCAAGATCGTGATTCACTTCCACCAGATTCTTCAGTTTTTTTTTTTTTTATAATAATGACTTAAAAAGTAGCAGGCAGTATAGAAAATTAGGTAGACTGAAAAACGTTTTTCAATAAATATTATTGCATCTCTTTTTCTCTGTACTTACATATACTACAAAATTGTGATCACTCCTTTCCCGGCACTACGTTTTGGTATCTGTCGCCTTACACCTCAAGGTAAATTGGTCCCGAAATTTCAAATTCAAATTCTGTTCTCATTCCCATGTGTGCCCCGCGGCGCAAGCGCTTTTAACATTGTAATTGGTCCTCTGTCGATTGGGCCCAATGGTTATTGCACCCTTTGATGTGGCTTGATTGGTCCCCAAACGGTTTATTACGGATAACTGGGAACTGTGTGTCGGTTATCGTGTGTTGTGTTAGGTCGTGGTCGGCTTCCGAATGTTAATGGGATTCGTGTGCAGCAGTCCTTTACACTCCATTTTCATTGGAATCAATTTGGTTTGAAATGTGATTGTGAAATTGACACTGGAACTCCTGTAGTAAGAAGTCGATCGAAATAAGAAATCGTTTTTAGTATTGTTAGATAACCGTTTGGTGAGAAAAGCTAAAGATTATATAGATTATTAAATATATTTAATTAAATATAATTAAGCACATCTAGTAATTTATTAATCCATACTTCCATACTAATATTATAAATTCGAAAGTCACTCTGTCTGTCTGTCTGTATGTTACCTTTTCACTCCTAAACCGCTGAACCGATTTAGTTGAAAGCTAGAGAGATAGCTTGAGTCCCCGGAAAGGACATAAGATACTTTTTATCCCGATATTCCCACGAGATTGAGACTTATGCGGGAAACCGCGGGACGCAGCTAGTTTAAAATAATATTGATTTGCTACTTAGCCCTTAATTTTGCTTTGCCCGACAGGGTCCATATTGATCTTTTACTTTATAATACCATCTATGTAATACACATGGAATGCAATAAAGAATTAAGTATTGAGTATTTATGAAAGACGACAGCCAGCCACATCATCGTCATAATTATAATGGGTACTTTACCTGCTACTAGTAGGTAATAGTCAAACTCAAACTCAAAGCATTTATTTCAATTAAACCATTTACAGGCACTTTTGAATTGTCAAGGAGTCGGTCAGTCAGAAATATGAAGGTACTCGTAGTTGCACATTCCAAAGTGTAGTAGGTACCTGTGTATAACTGCTCCGTCGGACTCGTGGTCGCAAGCGCGACTGCTGAGCGTGGGGTTCTGGGTTCGATTCCTGGGTCGGGCAGAGTGTTATTGAGTTTTTCCATTAGGAATTTCTTAGTAACAGCCCGGAGTTTAGTAGTTCGCGGTGTGATACCCCCGTGCCTCGAAAAGCATTATAAGGCATTGGTCCTGCGTCTGATCTCTCTCCGGTCGTGTCGGATTGCCGTCCCATCGGACTATGAGAGTGAGGGAAGTGGAAGTGCACCTGTGAATGCTAGTCTTCGTTGAGATTGGCCGCCGTGGCCGAAATACGGTCTGGAGGACTGTATTTAGGAACCTATACTACCTATGGAGAAGAACGGGTAAGAAACTCCATAGTTCTAGTGTCTAATCCCATTGTGCAGCCCAATATTATTCTCATTTCTCCTTTATTCCAGCTAAAGCAGTAAAATATCTATGTTCTAGCGTTTTTTTAATATCATTACTTTCTCATCTTTACGTTATTTTTTCAATCTGCCTAGCCTTTTCCCAACTATTCTGGGGTCGGCTTCCAGTCTAACCGGATGCAGCTGAATACAAGTATTTTACATGAAGACTGCCTATCTAACCTCCACAACCCAGTTACTGGGTAATACGACACCCCTTTGGTAAGACTGGTTGTCGGACTTTCGGGTTTCTGACTACGTTTCCCGTAACGTTGCTTTTTGATGTCTATTATTTTGTTCCAATTCTACAAAATAGTTATTTCTATTCAACTGCGTTACAATTGACTAGCTTTATGTTACTACAACGAGACGCATAAATTATGTTTGTAGAAGTAAATCACAATTTGACTACACGTTTGATCCTCGGCTTTGGACAATGCTTGTGATCCAAATAGGTTGCGTCATTTGGCAATAGACTATTATTTGTAACCTCTTTTGTTATTCTGTTTTGAATATAGATTTTGTATTATATTAGGTCCACCATCGCGTGCACTGACTGGACAGGTCCACTCAATCTGTGCGGTTCTTTTCTTAAAAGACCATTCCAGACGCCAATCTACATGGTCTTCACATGATATGACCAAGATTATGTCTGGACTTTAAAAGAAAATGTGACCTCTGAGTTTGTTTCGGCCTTTATTCTTCTCAGTTTAGTCAGATAGGAAACGCAGACCCCATCTAGTTTTTTTTTTAATATAATTGACGTGTAAAAGTGTTTGTACAAATCTACTTACAGAAATAAAATCATTTATCATCGACATTTTTCTCCGTTGCTAGAAGCGACACCTACATAAGTTGAGGATGGAAGTGTAGATTTATTTCTGTTTTATTTGTTGACAGCAGCCAGCCAGTCAACCATAACATCAACCCACCTGAGCCCCAATTCTGTATGATTCCCCGCGAAATCTTACCACGTGCAAATAACGTCAATATCGCAACGAATCGAAATATCAACCGTACGGACAATACAGTCACGTCTATAAGTATGTATACACTTGGCTTTATTCAAAGGCGATTTTCTCCTGTAATTTTTTAATGAAATTTTATGTTATTACGAAAATAGTATTTTCGAACCCATAGGTTTATGTTAAGTGTCGTATTTCAACGTTGCATTCGTTATTTCACGAAAAAATCGCAATTGAAAATTGCCAAGTGTTGACATATTGGTGCTCGTGACTGTACGTATTTTGATCGTTCAATCCACGCCATTGTGTCGAAGAGTACGTTAATATCAGAGGGGCAATTCTCGTAATTGTAAGTACATTCACAGTCTGAACTCAGTCTCAATCTGTCAAAAATATGTCTAATTTCAAGGAATTTCGAGGAATCGTTAAGTGGTCATAGTGAATTAGGGTCCTGATGACAAGCAGTCATTGCTGCCTATGCATATCTACAATACAAGAGTCATCACAACTCTGTTGCCAAACCAAACACAAAGCCAACTCATGTTCGAAACAAAAACAAAAAGGAACATAGCAACACTACTTTGCGGCAGAATATTTATAATTATTTATAGGATTTGGTTAAAAAGAATTCATCAAAGTAAAAAGTAAGAGGTCTTTCTATAAAATTAAAATATCTAACGACATGTTTCTAACTCACCAATATGAATAACTTACAGAAGGCCCTTATCTTTCATAATTCAACAATTTGGAACCTTCGAAGACCTTGAATTTTAATACTTTAACGACCTGTTAAATATTCAAAGCTAAGAAATGGCTTTCCTGCGGCTATGACATATTTAGTAGAATTTATAATTTTACGACTACCGACCCAGCATTCCAGAATTACTTGACCTCTCTTCTGAATCAAAGTTAGTCAATTCAGAGGTCTTAGAAAATGGTCGTAATGGATTGTTTCGATGTTTTGGTACAAATTGCTGTCTTTAAGTGTTTAAGCTATTTGAAAAGAATTTCCAAAGGCGTATGCGGTCATTATTTTAAGCGACAAGGGTTAAAAATTTACATTGGAAATTTTTGTCTGCTAATATTTTTTGTAATGGATAATGAGTGCTAACACTTAGTTTTTGTCGTGTTAGAGGCTAACCAGCTTCCAGGACGAATAAAAAACTTAAACCAGCGATATATATCTCTTTTAGTTCTAAGAATATTAAAAAAAGTCATTAATTTATATGTCGGCTGTCGCTGAAAACCAGCGCTGGGGCTCTGTCTCGCATAGGGTCGCAGCATTATGCTGAGCGATGGCCGTTTAGCGTAGATGTGATGCATATTTTCGGGGTATTCCTCGAAACGCACCAACTTTGAAACGCACCAAAAGTATATTCCTCAAAAAAAAATATAATCAAATAAAAATATTATAATTTTATTCCTCGAAATGCATCAACGATGAGACATAGAGAAGAGCATGAAGGATTCGTAATAAATGATATCGATAGACGTTTCATTTGGTGCGTTTCAAACTTGGTGCGTTTCGAGGAATACCCCGAATTTTCCCCCAACTTGTTCTTTTGTGTTTGTGTTCTTTCTCTGCGTCATGTTTACCGCAAATAAACAATAAAGTTAGTATTATAAAATCACAAACCCAGACAAACAAATCCAGTGGCTGGATCTAAAAATTTGTTTCATACATACATAGGTATAAACCCGCGCCTTCTTCCCTTGGGGGTAAGCAGAAACTGCAAAACGCCACCTGCTATGATCCTTACCTACTCCTAGTTTCACGTTAGATAAAAATTTCATAGATTTATTCATTATCATGATTGGATCGAATTAAAACAGCTCCCTAATTGCGTAACACACTTTCAATAAAAATCTGACACATTTTGAAGGATATTGCTAATCCATTGCTTCATATGTTTGAAAAATTTATCTGCTCAACAACGTAAATAATGCAATGAATATTGTCGAACTGCCAAAATGAAAGCCATTGCTAGCGTGTTAAATGTAAGAAAGTAATATTTAAAATTGTTTTAATTTAACCCTAAGCCATTGTTCACAGAAATTATTGAAGTTAAAATTAATTAATAAAATAAATTCGTTCATTTTTATTATTACTTCATGTACAGACGCCAGCACATCAAGCTACTACAATCTTTCAAATTTCTTTAATAGATTTTCAACTTTATCGCTAAATTATAAGGTTCAAAGTTGATTGGGAAAATTTGACAGTTTCGGGTAGCTTGATGTAGCATTTCACAGACTTGTCAGCCTGCGCTTTGCTAATTAGCTCATTAGTGAGTAGCTTCGTTACATATCTCTAACATCGTGTAACAATGTTATTGGGCTAACATTTTTATTACCTGGTTTGCTGTCTAATATTCTATTGTGAAGCTTTTTATTTGTTATTATGTGGCAGCCGTGTGATTTTGTTAATTTTAATGTATTATTTGTTAATTTTAATGTATTTCACAGTCTCATGCATTTTGATCAGATTTTGATTGAAGCAGCTGTTTTCAGGGATGCTTCTGTCATGGTGCATGCTTCCAGTCTAACCGGATGCAGCTGAATACCAGTATTTTACGTAGAGTGACTGCCTGTCTGACCTATACAACCCAGTAACTGTGTACCCCTTGATAAGACTGGTTGTCTGACTTTTGGGTTTCTGACTACCCGTAACAACTGTCAAAAATTTTCGAATGATAGCCAGGACCAACAGCATAACGTGCTTTCCAAGGTACGAAGAGGTCTCGGAATATGTAAAATGTTTACAACTAGCTGCGCCCCGCGGTTTCATCCGCGTAAGTCTCGATCCCGCAGGAATATCGAGATAAAAGTATCCTATGTATAATCTGGGTTATAAACTATCTGTGTGCTAAATTTTATCCAAATATGTTCAGCCGTTTTTGCATGAAAAAGTAACAAACACACTCACAAACTTTCGCCTTTATAATATTAGTGTGATATTAAATTCCAAATTCCCCAAAAATAAAACAACCTTCCATGAAAACAAAGATATTACAGGTAACTTTATCTCACTTAAGTGACATTGATTAGTACAAAATATCGTTCCTAGACAGGGTTCCCCCTGCTCATGACTAAATAATGAAGCCGTTACAAAATTATGTATGTCATAGACAGTTTGTCATGCCCCGTCTGAGATCGAACCCGGACCCCTCCGCTGGCGTTAGCATTTGTCTTCATTTTCTTAAGGGTAGTGTTGGATTCGGTGTTATGATCGTCGAATGATATTTGTGTCGATAATTTCGTTAGCTGATGATCTTAAAAGTCACCATTTGGAAGTCGAAGAATTTGGTGATATAAGAGCGACAGAATGTACCTACCTATGTTCTCACATCAATAAAACTTAATAACAGTTAAGTTGGAGTATTGACAAGACCTGTATGAGGTTCCAATCTACATAAAAAAAGTTAATAAATAGACATGGGCCATGTCAACTTCAAATCTTAGATATCCAATCTGTGGTTTTTTTTAAGGTACTATCGTACCTACCTAGTAACTTTAGTATTATTTTAAAGTATCTTTTTGATATACAGACGACTGACACTAGATACTTACATTCAAAATCCTACAAAACAACCACCATTTATCAAAATATCGACCAAAGTATCGATATCTCCTCAGCACATCCCTAAATCCTAGGCCCAAGAACATTGATATTAATTCGAGCTTCCCGTACGAAATCACGACTCTATATAATTACCTCCTGCGACGGGTAAACAGCGGGTTATTATTGAGTTATGAAATCCGCGACTTTTGTCTTCCCAAGGGAAATAATGTTTGTTTTAAAACAAAGAGGGTAACGCCAATTAGATACTTTCGATATTTATGTCGCGGAGTTGTTAAATATAAGGACACGATGTAGATTTTCGGGCAGGAGTTTAGGATTTTATAGAAGAAGGGGCCCGTGGCTTAATAATAACAGCCGCACAGGTCGATCGAGGTTAAGCTACGCGCTTAAAACGGTTGGACTGTGGCTGGGTGACCATCTTTACATCCCGAGAACCCTCCGTGCCTCGGAAAGCACGTTAAGCCATTGGTCCCGGCTATCATTCATGGATCTTTGACAGTCGTTATGGGTAGTCAGAAGCCCGAAAGTTTGACAACCAGTCTTACCAAGGGGTACCGTATTACCCAGTAACTGGGTTGTGGAGGTTAGATAGGTAGTCGCTCCATGTAAAATACATCCGATTAGACTGGAAGCCGACCACAACATAGTTAGGAAGAGGCTAGACAGATGAGAAGGCTTGAATGAAATTATATTGAAATTAAAAGAATATGAATGAAGATTCAGTTCAAAAACCTCTTGTCTTCTATATTTACCATTGGTATCTATCTAGCTAAACACTATATCCCTTAGAAGATGCGTAGGGATGCATAAAATTGCAGTTGTCCTTCTATGGGCTTAGCTAATTTCCTTTATCCTTATTTGTTCCGTTAGTATTATAGAATTCTCTTATTTTTGGTATGTTCAAAAATTAAATTTTTTTTTTTCAACCCTTGTGAAAAGTCGATAGAAAATCGCCTGCACCTACTTAAACCCGTTATTTCCAAACATGCAAATTCAGTTCAGAAAATCTTCACCCCAAGAGTCCACGCTACCATCAATGAAACGTGAAATCTTTTAATTTAGATCTTTAACCTGTGATATCTAATTGCTAAGTCTCTGCTAATCAACAGCGTCAATTAAGTGTGAACAGAAATGGGGAGGGGGGAGCCAGGCACCCCATGACACGGCACAGCCTATCAACTGGCGATTAAACAACTTTGTCCTATACTGAGCTTGGGCACAGAGCTTTGAAGATGTAGACAAGACAAAAAATAACTATTGGGGAAAGCTTCCTACTTTCCTTTTTAACCGACTCCAAAAAAAGGAGGAGGCTCTCAATTCATCGGAATCTTTTTTTGAAGTGAAAACTTCTTTAGCGGCGTTGAACACTTTTTGTAATGGGTAAAAAATGTTAAACTCGCGTCAGGGCATCGCGTCAGGACACGTGACCGTCAGGAGAGATTTCCCCCCCCCCATCTCTTTCTACGGCGGCGCCAACCGAAGTGAACCAAGTGAGACACGACAAAGATGGCCGAAGAAAATGACATTTGACGTACAAATGTTTGAAAAGTCAGTTTCGTAAACAATAGTACTTCGAGGAGCCGCAGTTGTATTTAATTTATTTTGAACTTCTGTTTAACCAATTTAGTTTATTATTATATACCTACCTAGAATACAAAATAGAAGCGACGAAAAATATAACGAAGCACATTATAGCAACAAGAAATACTGTGGGACATTGCTGCTTTTGTGTGAAAACAATGCTTCCGTGTCGACCACGGAAGTTTACACCCTGCAGGGAGATGCTCCAGTACGGTGTGGCTGTGAAGCGATGTTGCAAAACATGCTCCACGTCCTATCCTGCCTTATTTGTCCTACCCAAAACAAAGTGACCTCAAAGTGACCTCTGCGCTGCCACCGACGACAACGTGGAAGTGGCAATATTTTGAGCCAACAAGATCTAAAGTAAAAGAGAAGAAATTTAGGGAGTAGTTCATTAATAAAAAGCTTGTATACAAATATCAGTTTATTTTTATAATACTTGTACGCACCGGGACTTACAGCTTAGTACGGCTGTTATTCCAAATGCATACAGTGTGGCTAAGTTTGTAACAATTGAGCCTGGTATCTATGGTTACCTCACCCTACTGATTATAAACCTACAGCAACTACTTAACACCCTAGTTATCCTAACACCCTAACCTATCATACAAGCCTACGGGGGACCTACGGGAACAGACAGAATTTGGGTAGGAATAGGGGTTTGTGTACGTCGTGCAATGTGTACACAGGAAATAGTTTTGTCATTGCCGGTCCCACAGACTCATAGAACTGGTGATGGCTAAAGGTGTCTTGGCCATAGTGAGAGGAATTATGGAAGATGAATCAAACTCTACTCCAGCTTGATGACTAATTTATTCATTTACTAATTACTAATTAATGTGGAACGAATGTATGTCGCTCTTGATGCTGACGCTGGCGTATGTAACTCTTGCCTGTTCACGGCTGAACAATACTCTAAACTCTAATGCTTCTAAAACTTATGCAAGCAGAACAACATTTTTAAAATGTTTGCTTTTCATTTGCCATCTGTGCCATCTCTTCTGTAGGCCGTTTCATTTTCTGCTATTCGTAGTGAAGCACCATCTTTACTAGTCCTATTGACCTGAAATACAAAACTAATGTTATTAATTCTTTCTCTTCATTATCTTATTTATACTGATTTAATTAATCAGTAGCTGCATCAAAATAACAGTCATTATTATTCTTATGGCGGGTTTTTTTTGTTACAATGAGTTTTATACAGGCAAACGAAGTTCTTCGTAAAATTGTAAATTGGATAGGCACCTAATTCGTAAATCATGCCAGGCTGCCCCTGTTTAGCGTTAGTGCTTGTGTCAGTGTTTTTATTTTCTATTATGGAGACCTCTCCCTGACCAATTCTTCCAAAAAATCTAAGGATTAGAAGCAAAAGCAAGCATAAGTATAAGAAATTGACAATGTTTACAAAACATAACTTACTTTAAACACATTTTAGCTGTAACAGTAGGTACACACCTTATCCTCCTCCAACCAATACCTCTTATACCTCCAATACCTCTTTGCCCTTTATTGCAACTAGTCTCCGGTCTTAATTTCATTTATTTTAAATACAAAAAAAAATATTCAAAAGTTTTTTAGTTTGACACATACAATATCAAATTCATTCATTGACATATTCATATTGTTTCCATGACGACCATGACGTTGTCGCGTCAAAACTGTTGAAACCATGTTGAAACTGTAGACAATAAATTAGTTTTTCATACGTAATAATGTCTATGGACACAAATATTCGGTTCGTAGACAGATATTCTCGTATGCCGATTTAATGTGTTGGCCAATTTGTTGGATGACTTCATTATAATGGCAACATGTAGAAGTTGTAGGACATTCTAGTTATAGAACGTTTATGAAGCGTTTATGAATACAAAATTTTATCGAATGTTTTAAAGACCTATTGAGCATTTTAACTAATGAATGGTTTAAACCTTCAATAGGCTTTTTTATATAAGACCGAAAGTGTTTAAAATATGGAAATCGAACAAAGTGCATCTATTAATGAAAAAAGTGACGCAGAAATATTGAAAAAAAATGAGTAATATTAATTAAATTAATAATTGATTTATTTCAACGTTAATATTCAAGTTTTCACTTCTGCCGGCACTCCCGGAGTGCAACCCGTCTTTTTTTTTTTTATGTATGTTCCCCGATTTCTCGAAGACGCCTGGACCGATTTGGAAAATTTTTCTTTTGTTTGAAAGGGTATACTTCCCAAGTGGTTGCATGATCATCAAGTCAGGATCTGATGATGGGATCCCAGGGAAATCGAGGGCAACCTTAAAATTTTATAGGCACATAGTACCATTTTCATATATTTTCTAAAGCTGTTTAAGTATTTGCATCTGATAATCATCATCTCAGGTGGATGAGCTGATGATGGAAGATACAACTCCTCAACGGCTTGGAGTTAAAAGAAAATTCTTTCAAAATTATTTATAGTAACACTCGTGCATTTGCTCTCGGAAAGCACCATTTGGTGAAGTGGAACTGATGATGAAGACCACAGATGGCCACCGGAACTACTCAATAATATCTCCGTACTATTTCACGGGTTGCGATTCGATACTTTAACATGGTTGCTAAGCAATTTATGCTCGTCACAATGTGAATGGTGATATGGAGCTGATGGTGGACCAGGAGAACTCTTCAACAATCAACTTCCCTGCATCGGTAAAAGCAATATTTTGTAAAAGGCGATGAGAAAGTTGACACTAGGCTATTGTAACTGAGATAAATTATAAGCAGACCCACTAAAAAGCGTGAAATAAAAACTTTTTAACAAAAAAAAAACCGACTTCCAAAAAAACACTACAAAGTGAAAAATAACTTTAATTTCGAAAGTCGGTGGCAAAAAACTAAAATACAGATCCAAAGACACCGACTTCCGAAATTAAAGTTATTTTTCACTTTGTAGTGTTTTTTTGGAAGTCGGTTTTTTTTTTGTTAAAAATTTTTTTGTATATGTATAGTCAACAAAAGAAATAAGTATGCAGGATCGGCGGATATAGTTGAAGTTTAGTAAGAAACCGATGGATGTTCTCGAATAAAATTTTATTTTATTAATAGAAAACAAACAGCTCATTTATGAAATTAAATTTCAGTCTAATATATGGTATTTCAGTGTACCTAATATGCATATATTACACTACATACATTATGCCATCATGATAACAGAACAACATAGGCAAAAAACTGTCAAATTGTTGCCCTCTCTATTCCTCTGTCAGTCTACAACAATGTTAAGAGTTCTGTCCCTGCAAGTTCCGTCGATTCAATTACAAAAGTTTGACGAGTTCGTCAGGTGTTCGTCGGTCGTCTGTGTGTAGTCATAGAGATAATCATAGCAATAGAACTTCAGACTTCCATATCTGATGGTTTTATCGTAGTTAATGTAGGCTTTAGGGCTGGAAAGTTGAAGAGTGTCCTTATAAATGTTATAATGGGTTAAGTGCGTTGCTCTGGTAAGGACGACGACATATCAAGCTGTACAGACGCCAGCACATCAAGCTACCCGAAACTGTCAAATTTTCCCAATCAACTTTGAACCTAATGCTTAAGCGATAAAGTTGAAAATCTATTAAAGAAATTTGACAGATTGTAGTAGCTATGATGTGCTGCTGGCGTCTGTACTTTTCCAGTATAAGTTGACTTCTCATTATACTAAAAGCCTATATAATGAGAGGTCACCCAAAACTGGAAATATCCCTTGATGACTGTATCGTCGTGTGTTTATATGGCAAAATTACTGAACATAATATAATTTAATCTGTGAGTTTAAAAGGAAGCTTGGGGCCTGGATGACAGAATAAACTTTTAGAGCCCATGGTAAAGATTAATAGTCGAAGGAAATGCAATAATTATTGTGATGTCTGCAATAAGTTTTAATTATTATTATATTAAATTGGTAAAACCGTCTAAAAATTATCCATTAAATTTGCCTAGCTTCTTCCCAACTATGTTGGAGTTGGCTTTCAGTCTCACTGAAAGCAGCAGAATACTAGTATTTTACATAAACCGACTGCCTATTTGACCTTCAAAGTCCAGTTACTGGCTAATAACCCTTTGGTAAGACTGGTTATCAGACTTTCGGGCTTCTGATGTCCCGTAACGACTGCCAATGGATCTTCGGCCGGGGCCAACGGCTTAACGTACAGACGCCAGCACATCAAGCTACCCATAATCAGCCTATAACGTTCCCACTGCTGGGACACAGGCCTCCTCTCTGTAAGAGGGAGTGGGCCGTAATCCACCACGCGGGCCCAGTGCGGATTGGTGGATGTCACATGTCTTCGAATTTTTGGTTCTAAGACATGCCGGTTTCCTCACGATGCTTTCCTTCACCGTTTTGAGAGCAGTGGTGATGAAATAATTTACACAAAGTAAAGCGCCTGTCGGGGTTCGAACCTACGACCTACAACTTGTAAGTCGCGGCTGATACCACTGGGCCACCACTGCTCTAACGAAGCTACGAAGTACACACGCCAGCACATCAAGCTACCCGAAACTGTCAAATTTTCCTAATCAACTTTGAACCTTATGTTTTAGCGATAAAGTTGAAAATCTATTTAAAAAATTTGACAGATTGTAGTAGCTTGATGTGCTGGCGTCTGTACCTACGTATGAATTTACTCGCCCGAAACGTGCGAATCGTCACTTTTAAATAATACATATTATTTTCTATCGGTGACTCGCACGAAGTTATTTTATTTGTGGGCGAGTCGACAACTCCAGAAATATATACCTATTAGGCAATTGGTACATTTTGAATTGAATTTGAAATTTTAAGAAATTGAAAGTTAAGAAAAAAGTGTACTTACGTTTTATAATATTGAACTCTTTTTACTTCTATGTGCTAGTGTCCTTTTTTATACTTCCCTAGCTTCTGCTCGCGACTTCGTCCGCGTGAAATTTCATCCACCTCCCATTCACCCTCTTAGGGGTAGAATTTCGAAAAACTCTTTCTTAGTGGACACCTACTCTTCACAAAGAACGCACCCTCCAAATTTCATGTCTCTTTTTTTGTCGCAGTGGTTTCAGACAGCACTAAAATTCAATTGAATTAACCTAACATAAAAACAGATCTCAACAGGTGAATTCACAAGCTCACGTATGTCCTCCGAAATGTCAAAGTGATTACATTTAAAGCCAAGCGATTACCGCGGCACAGTATTACACGTAATTCGAGGAGGTTTATTACGGAATAATTGGGTACAGTGCGTTCGATACTTTAATTATTTTGTTCTTTTGTGTATAATTGGATGATATGTTGGCTATTTGTTAAGTCGAGGACATTAAAATGTGGTATTTGTGTATTGGGATGAGTTGGATTCCCTTTTAAATATACCAACATGTAAGTGTCCCACTGAGAGCAGTAGTGGCCAAGTGGTAACGGCCGCGACTTACGAGTTGTAGGTCGTAGGTTCGAGCCTAAACAGGCGCTTTACTTTATGTAAATTATTTCATCACCACTGCTCTCAAAACGGTGAAGGAAAACATCGTGAGGAAACCGGCATGTCCTAGGACCAAAAATTCGATGACATGTAACATCTGCCAACCCGCAATGGGCCCGCGTGGTGGATTATGCCCCACTTCCTCTCACAGAGGAGGCCTGTGTCCCAGCAGTGGGAATATTATAGGCTGATTATGTAGGGCAAAGGTCTCTTCTCATACAAAGAAGGCACAAGCATTGATCACCACGTAAGCTCAAGGCGAATTGGAGATTTCAGACTTATATTAATTGTAAGGCCGTTTCTTCACAATGTTTCCTTCACAGATGTCAGTGCATTCTAAGAAAAACTTAGAAATTACATATGAATTGAAATTGAACGCAAAACCTCGTGCTTGAGAGGTGAAATCTTAACCACTGGGCCATCACGACAATTTTAGATGTTTGTGTTCATATTAGGTTAATCTCTCTTCATCATTTCGGTTACAACCGCCTCGGCCCGCAGCGCATCGCATCGCATTTCAGCCCGCCTGTATTGTTCGATGGTTCAAACAAAATATACGAAAGTGATGTAAGTACTCATACACACGAGCGACACGCGTCAACAGCAGAGGCAACTGCAACTGTCGACGAGCGTCGACGGGTAAGAGGATTTTGTAATGGCTTGCGGCTGGCCTAAATTTGCATCAGTCTTTTTAGAGCCAGTATGAGTGTTATTCGATGATATCTATATTCATTTTTGGCAGTCAGCTACCAATCTTGCTGACTGACTAATATTTTGGCGACGAGTTGGGCCATTGTCGGCTATCTCGTGCCAATACGAGATAAGTAGAATAAAATGTTTACTTTATAATTGCTGAATGGGCCCACTCTTGACCTCAATTACGCCTGATGGAAAGCGATGGATGAGGTCTATGATGGAACGAGTGTGCCCAGAAGATGCCTAAGGTACTGGAACTCCCATGCATCGACGAAATGCAACAGGCTGCTTGACACCGGACCCTGTGGGAGGGTGGTCGCAAACAAGGCGGGCGTTAGCCCTACCATATCGCTAGGGAAGAATTGGCTAGTCAAATAAGGTATTGGGTGTGACTGTCCAAGATGCGCCGAGCGCTCGGTTCAGTTGAGTAACCGGCGGACCAAACTGCGCTACACGAAGAGGCTTCTTCATACATCCCAAAAAACTACTACTACTATTATAAGATAAGACTACTAATATAATATATCTATATTTCCAACTACCCCGGAAAACATAGGATTGTGAAATTACTCTTCTTTTTAGCGTATCGATGGCCAAAAGTTCAAACATCTTTGGCCCAAAATTTATATAGCTGCGCGAACTCCGCCAACTGTCGCAGTTATAAGATCATCAAATCCGTTTATGCTCATTGGGCATGCGGTGCAGGATGGAAGGTGGGGAATTGTCAGTGGGAAGGTGCCGCATACGCAGCACACACTTGAGATCTGAGTCGAAACAATGGAAAACTGAAAATATCATCCAAATATTGAGTAATTCATCAACTCGTCCCACATGTCTACGGCCCAATTAGGACGACTTGCAGAAAATCAAATTGAATTATATTTTCACTAGCAGCACCCCGCGGTTTCACCCGCATAAGTTTCGATCCCGTGGGAATATCGGGTAAATACTATCTTATGTCCTTCCCCGGGATGCAATCTATCTCTCTGTCAAATTTTATCGAAATCTGTTCAGTGGTTAGGGCGTGAAAAGGTAACATACAGACAGACCGAGTTACTTTCGAATTTATAATATTAGTATGGATTCTGCAAGTCGTCCCACTTTTTTTTTTGTATGGAACTTTAATCATTATCACGTTTGGTACAGTTAGCAAGACAAGATACAACAATATTTTTTTTTAAGAATAACAACCGTGCGGTCTTCTACCTTTGCGTATTTCCTACGTTAAAACAATAACTCAAAAGTACATAAAACAAACACCTTCACTGAAATAACATATACAACTAATAATAGTCCCAACTTCCCATAGCCACGCGTCGACGTCCTCTACGGTATGACAATGATTATTTTAAAATCCTCATAAAACAATATTATGGCCCGCACTCTATATTTATACACTGTTGGTTGCCAATTATAGGTCGTAACCGAGGGTTCGATCCCACTCGATAATTGCCACTGCACTAAACATACGTAGAAACATGAGTTATAGCAGTTGACTGTTGGATTTGGTTGTTAAACTGAGGATTCCACTAATTAGGTGTCATTTTGGTCTGGAGCTGACAATTTGGGATGGTATTGGGATTAAAATTAGGGCATTGTTGTATAATCTTGCACAGTACTGTAAAGGTTGTCCGCTAAAGTCGACCTTATTTAGTGCAGGCTGACAACTGAATATTCGAACAGTCAAGCAAGTTTAGAACAAGGTGACAAATATTTTGTTTTGCTTCGCATATGTGCAATTTTTTTTTTCGAATTTCCGAAATTTTCTTTCATATAAACCTTGTCCTGGCAATACCGAACACAACAAAAAAAAGAGTTATCCAATTTAGTGCAGTCGTTCGGAA
Source organism: Amphipoea oculea (assembly GCA_945859645.1). NCBI lineage: Eukaryota > Metazoa > Arthropoda > Insecta > Lepidoptera > Noctuidae > Amphipoea > Amphipoea oculea. The sequence continues at coordinate 15,391,160 of OX243876.1, forward strand.
GTTATGCGCGTACATACATTTCGGCGATTCATTTTTATTTATATAGATTAGGTTTTTTTTTGTTTTTTAGAATCGATATCCGTGAATAGAACAGTGATAGTTTAGTCGGGAAAAGTCTTCAGCTGCATCCGCTTAGACTGGAAGCCGGCCCTAACACAGTTGGGAAAAGGCTAGGCAGATGATGATGATGATGAGTTTAGTCGGGAAAATGTAAAGACGTTCAGTCAAAATAAACGTGAAGAAATCGTAACGTTGTTTGATTTCGTAGAAGAGCTCAGATCCTCACAGTACACGTGCATATACATAGTTTTTAAGCCGTTGTTACTAATATTCTGTGGAGTGTGTGTAGTTGTATGTGTGGCATTTTATTCTAAACCACTAAATGGATTTCAATAAAATTTGTCAAGGAGATAGATGGCTTACTGAGGAAGGACAGACTATTTATTGTCCCGGTAGTACAGTCAACAAAAGAGAAGTATGCAGGATCGTCGAATAAAATTAAATTTTGTTAATAGAAAACAAACAGCTCATTTATCAAATTAAATTTCAGTCGAGAACATTCATCGGTTTCTTACTAAACTTCAACTTTATCCGACGATCCTGTATACTTATGTCTTTTGTTGGCTATACGTTTTTTTACAAGTCCAGAATCATTTACCAAATCCATGGATTCCTCCATCGACGCCCATTCTGTTACCATGGTAATGTGCGACGATGGAGGCCAGCCTGTACTATTATTAATGAAGCCTCCATGAGTGCTGTTGCATGTCGTTTGAAGCAATTCCGATGTATGCTGGGCAGTTAGATCTGATACTAAACCATAGTAGGGATTTGCAATATTTTTACCAGGTAGAGATGAAGTTTCTTTATTGGCATTCACAGAAATGACTTCTTTACTTTGTGAATTGCTCAATGCTGTAGTATAGACGCCAGCACATCAAGTTACCCGAAACTGTCAAATTTTCCTAATCATTTTTGAACCTTATGTTTTTTTGATAAAGTTGAAAATCTATTAATGAAAGACAAATTGTAGTAGCTTGATGTGCTGGCGTCTGTACATAATTTAGACTGTCATGTCAACCAAAACCATCCAACTCTTTCCAATTTATGTTTATAAATAGTACATTTCTGTGAAAGATCATAGCAATGCCCTGACAGTTTCCTTTTGTTAATAAAGCCTGGAGAGTCACATTAATACGCGTAACGGAATACCGTTTTTGCTCACATCTTACGACCAATTTATACGTCTACTAGACTCAGGAAACAAACAGACAGACACAGCATACAAATTAACTTTTTTCCACGCATTTTTTCAACATCCTACAGCATCTCATATACATACACACTATATAATTTGTCTACCGTTGGACTTGCTTCGGTCTTCGGGCAATTGAACCAAATAATTGTCAGAGCATTTTTTCTGCGTTTTCCCATCATTGTACGGGGTTGTGAGTCTAATATCACCTTGCTATAGGAAATTGCGACTTTGTAACACAATGGCGGCTTTAACAATGGTATCTTGAAAGCATCTCTGAATGTAATATTGTTTTAGATGAGGAATTGTAGTTATTTTGTTTTGTTTGATGGTTCGATTGTCAAGTTGTGTCATAATTTTTTTGGGATGTTTGGTTCTTGGTTATGAGATGGAATTAACAATTATGATATGTATCAGCTGTTGCCGCTGTGTTTAGTTATGCTTCGAAATAATAATGGACTGCACTGCTGGTTTAAAAATCTGTAATGTATTTTAGTTTAATTTAATGGTGACGTGACGTCTGCAATGTGAAGGCGAGATGACGACGACGACTGGCCCCCTGGCGGCGCGAAGCGGAGCCGCGGTATGGCTCCGCAGGCATGGTCGCAGAAAGTCCTGCCGTGCGCCATCTGGCGGTGACGGGGCCGTAACAGATAAGAATCGTTTTGGGATTGAATAAACTGCAGAAGACTGGTAATTTCAGCTGATAGTCATTGTGCAGTATTGTAGAAGTTATTTATTTATTAGGGACAAAAAACAGTTACATGCCAAACAATACAGAAAGATACTTAAACTAAAATTTAACAAGCACGTAACCCACACCATTTTCCACGATTTAACTAAAGGTTAGAAGTGCTAAAGACAAAAAAGAAAAAGAAAAGTACAAAACAATAGTCGCTACAAAAAACCAGCTACAAGTTTTTTAGTCAGTCAAGACTTCTCCACAAAATATCACGACAAAAATCTCTTCGACTGCCAGACGTATTTACACCCTATTTTGGAGTTATTTCGGTCTGACCCCTTGAACGCCCCCTCTACCCCCCTTCTCGATCCCCTGCTAGTTTGTCTTCTGTTTTAAACTTTGTCTTATCCGCTATAAGCTTTTTCGGTTTTGGTTTGAAAATTAAGGTGCTTTATATGTAATGTCAAATAAAACCTCTTTTTACAAAAAGGATCTGGCAAAACAGTTCATTCTTTTGCCTTCCAAGAATAGAATGACTTTCTTCGTATTATGCATTTCCTCTAACGTCATCATGTCAATACACTATAATATTACTACTATGTGTACTTACTCTAAATGACGCTTACGTACTCCCAATCAAACACTGTTCACTAGTACCATTGTGGTACTTCATAGTGCCAGATGTGTGACGCTAGGGCGGATAACAACTCACACGTGTAATGAATGCATTACTCGACACGTAGCGACACTGGCTCAGTATTAGATACTTGTGTAGGGAGGTGCTGTTGTCGATGAAGTTCGTGGTTGTGTCGATAATTTTGGCATGGTTAAATAGAGGAACGACCGCACAGCCTCACATAGGTCTACCAGGTAGTACCTAAACATATTTTAAATATTCATTATTGTTTTTCATCATAATATACTATCACCCCTCGAAAGATTGCCAATTTAATACAAGTCAGCCGAGTCGGCCTGTATAGATACAATCTATAATTTTTTAATTGAAATTTAAAAAGGTTTATTGGCAGAAAAGAGAATGAAATTAACTAAGTAGCAGTGAGTGTTAAGCTAACTTTAACAGCATAACATTCACAAATGTTTGAATGATCGGTGGCCGTTAAAGCTGGGCTGTATATCCTAAAATATCATTTAGCAGTAAATTATAAGTAAATTATATTTTATTTCTGTAAATTGGTTTTTAAAACATTTTTTACACTTATCTTTTTACTCATAATATTTTAAATCTAGATGACGTCTGTGTTTTCCTTGACCAACTATTAGAACGATTTAATTTGTGCAACGTAAGTTTTTTTTTTATTATTTTAAAGAAAAACTGAAACAACCATCGAATCCGTTCCCACGTCACTAGATCGCACCTGTCCGGCGCGCGCGCACCCGTTCATTAGGTCGCGGCGCGTGATTGTCATTTGGCCACGCCCCCCGCGCCCGCTTAGACAATTATTATAATTCGTATGATTACAACTCGCACACCAGTGGATGTTTTGTGTTGCCTTTTTTTTGTTTGTTATGTAAGAATTTTTGGTACTTATACAATTTTGAATAGTGGGGGTACTAGTAATTTTGTTCCAATACCATTCCATTTTTCTAGATCTCTTAAACGTTTTGGAAATCATGTAAACGTGTCTATACCGAAACTGCTAGCTTTAAATCTTATCTCCGACTGCAAAATCGATTCGAATATTAATCCATCCATGCAATCTGTATAGTTACAGTAGTACTTTTGTTTCATCTCGTTGCGCCTTAAAAAAACCGGATTTACCATTTCAAACGCAAACTCAAAGCATTTATTTCAATTCAACCATTTACAGGCAATTTTGAATTGTCAATATTAAATAGTCGGTCACTTAGTCAGAATGTGGCTAGTTGCCCGTTTCAAAACGTAGATCTTTACAGGCACTTTTGAATTTTCAAGAAATTGGTCAGTCAGAAAATATGAAGCTAGTTGCCCATTCCAAATCGTAGTAGGTTAGATACCTATGGAGAAGAACGGGCAAGAAACTCCATGGACACTCTTTTGAATTATATTTTTACAAAAATATTAGTTACATAATTAATGTCGTCATCACTTTCGTGAGCAGCCTTACCAGGTACACGTACCTATTCTTTTCGGCCCTTCAGGAATAAGTATCTGGTATTTCAACGAAGACGTACCCAAGTGTTATATAAATGAGTTAAACAGAAAACGTAAACTGTAACACAGTCTCATCTAGAACTCCAAAAACCTTTACAAATATCAGACAGCTTAATTAAAGATTTCACCATGACCCATCTCCTCAATGACACACACTGACAAAAGAACAAAGACGGAGACCATTAGGTTGCGCAACCTCTATTTTATATTCACGCACTTTGAGCTATATAATGACATACGAAAGGTCTTTAATAGCGAGCAACCAAATTGCTCTGACCGCTTGCCTCTTACACTTGACCAACTTATCCTGCAGTCAACACAAGGGATTATAGATCTTTAAGCTTCTTGCTTAAGGTTGGAGTGGATGGCATGGGTTATGATTGCATAAATTTGATTCTTAGTGGATCACCACGCCTACCGTTGCGACAAATGGGGACAGTTTTCTTTGCTTTCTTTTTATGTCTAGGAAAATTCAATCGTATTGTGGTTAGATAAGGTTGGATTTTGATTGGATTGTGTGTGAAGAGAGTGTTTTGTCATTGAACGTATTGTTGTTTTGTTACAAAATGTAACATTTGGAGATATGGAAGTACCTATCTCTGTAGATATATAAATTGTTTTTTACGAACAATGAGATTAGGTAATCTTTTTTTATGGTAATTTCCTGTGGATTGCGATACGTGAGGTCAGTGTTAGAGACACCTTTGTCTCATAGATACATACCTTTATAAGAGAATCGTCTGTGTTTTATAAGCAACTGCTGGCCATTTTTCCTCTGGATGTTATTTTCCTATAAATTCCATTGTTCAGTTCATCTCTATCTACCTCCTCCTTTCTGTGGATTTCGTCCCTATAATAATAATAATTTATTTTCAGACAACCATTGATCCATTACACAATATTACAGATTACATTTATATTCTATTCTGCGCAAATTTTGACCAAGAAGTTGTATAATATTGTCGATCCCCCTTGACACCGTCCATTTTGTTCCATCATTCTGTCAGAGACCTACTGCTTCTGCCACTGCAGTGACTAAGATTATGATTATTACATACTATATTTAGTTCATATCCGTCTTTTAACGGGTCAGTAAATAATCTTTTAGCTCTTTACGACATTTGAAAGAGCAGGCTACATAATACTTATTCATGATTCACGCGATTCCAGCCCTACTGGCCCTGATTCCGTCGTATTTCTACCAAATAACGTCACGATTCAAATGACTTTAGACCCAACACTACTCGACCAAGGCTAGTCCACTTAGCCTTCAGCTAGTGCAGTACCCGATAACAAATCGATACGAAATTGCTTTGACATTTGAAACTGTACACAAAATGTCACGACTGGGGAGTGCGACAGAGGCATTCTTAGAATTTTGTTCGTTTATTGCAATCACTGCTTGAAGTTGTAGTAAGGTTTTTTAGGTTACGTAACAAGGTTTATTTGAATTGTAAGTGACTGTACTTTTGGTGTGTTTATTATTAATAAATATGTAAAAACAAAATATTCGGTAGGGAAAATGTTTAAAAAAATAACGCTCAGAAAGATTTTTCGAATGAAAATAAAACTTAATTAAAAACGCAAAATGTCTAGAGACATCGCGGCAGACCCAGGTGAAGATATCGGGTCAAGCTTGATGCCTACATGCAGGATCGGTCTACACTAGCTAAAGATAGAGAAGATTCGAAAGGCGAAAGGGTTTTGCTTTTGCCGTGGGACAAAACAGGCTGAAAACAAAAAAAAAACTTAAATTAATAAAAAAACAAAGCATTGTCACGAAAGCTTATTAGGTAGGTAGATAAAATAAGAAAGAAAACCCAATTCAGGAAAACATGCGAATAACAGGGAAAGGCTAAAAATAAACGTACACCAATTCCCTCAGTGGATATTGCTGATGACAACATCATATATTGCAAGATATCATTAGGTGTCCTCATTTAAGTAGAAAAAGTATGAAGAACAGGGTGTAAAGTTCACTCATCCTCTATAGAAAAGGGAGGATACTCCGATCAGACGGGTATTGTGTCTGGTGGGCTACTGACTGACGATTGATGTCGGGACGCTAGTATAATATATGCTATATGCGCGGTAAACTCCACTTGCGCGATGCAGGATTTTGCGTGACGTCAGTGTGATGCTTAGATGTAGATGCCGCCACACTATTGCAATGACAGGACCTACATTGCTGTTAATCGTTGATCATATTAGTCCAATCTGTATTTGACAAGAGCCCAAAGCAATCAACAAACAGTTACAAACAACACAACAAAAATAAACGAAATTAGTGCGTAATTTAGTTTCGGCTCCCACTTTCTACTAATAATATACTTACCTACGAGTTGTTACAAAACAGAAAATAACAAGCAAGACGAATCGACCGTCACTTCAGTTACACATTCGTGTAATTTAGCTTGAGACATCTTTATTATCGAAGTCCAATAACACAAAGTTAATAATGGCCGAAATTGTAGCAAAATTACAGCTTTTGATTGGCAGTCGAATATGATTTCTAATTGTGGCCTAATTATTTTATTTTAAATAACCGCCCCGTTGTACTCGTGGTCACCAGCGCGACTGCTGAACGTGGGGTCTTTGTTTTTCCATTAGGAATTTCGTAGTAAGGGATGATTTATATTAGACCGGGCCATGTCCGGGGCGTGCCGTGTACGTGGATCGGACGGGGCACGGATTTGAAACGTTACATACGTGTCCTGTCCAGGCCATCCGGGCTGTCAGAGCCCGGACGGGACACGGATCATGCACAATGTAATATAAACTGATCATACAAAATGTATGTAACGTTTCAAATCCGTGCCCCGTCCGAGCCACGTACACGGCACGCCCCGGGCACGGCCCGGTCTAATTTAAATCATCCCTAAAAGCCCTGAGTTTGGAAGATGGCGGTGTTAACAGCTTCAGAAAGCACGTTAAGCCGTTGTTCTGCGCTTGATTTCTGTCCGGTCGTGTCGGATTACGTGCCGTCCCATCGGACTATGAGAGTGAAGGAAAAGAGAATGCACCTGTGTCTGCGCGCACATGACTTGTGCACTATAATATCTTCCGCGCCGAAGGCTAGTCTCCGTTGAGATTGGCCGTCATGACCGAAACACGGTCTGGAGGACTATTAATTATCTTAAATCACTCAATCGCAAGATCGTCTCTTATTGTACATAGAATACGTCATACTGTCAATTTCGGACATTTATAGTCCGCGCGGAACTAGTTGGCCGCGCCTTAGGTATGTGAGCGGTGGAACGGAGGGGCGGGGGCGCATTACTCAGTACGTGCGTTGTGAACTACCTGCCTCACCCCTGTCCTCACCTCAGCGGCCAACTAGTTTCGCGCGGACTATAGTTGAAGTTTCCTCACGATGATTCATTTTTAGAGTTCCGTAGCCAAATGGCAAAAAACGGAACCCTTATGGATTCGTCATGTCTGTCTGTCTGTCCGTCCGTCCGTATGTCACAGCCACTTTTTTCCGAAACTATAAGAACTATACTGTTGAAACTTGGTAAGTAGATGTATTCTGTGAACCGCAGTAAGATTTTCACACGAAAATAGAAAAAAAACAATAAATTTTGGGGTTCCCCATACTTACAACTGAAACTCCAAAAAATATTTTTCATCAAACCTGTACGTGTGGGGTATCTATGGATAGGTCTTCAAAAATGATATTGAGGTTTCTAATATCATTTTTTTCTGAACTGAATAGTTTGCGCGAGAGACACTTCCAAAGTGGTAAAATGTGTGTCCCCCCCCCTCTAACTTCTAAAATAAGAGAATGATAAAATTAAAAAAATATATATAATGTACATTACCATGTAAACTTCCACCGAAAATTGGTTTCAACGAAATCTAGTAAGTAGTTTTTTTTTAATACGTCATAAATCGAAAACCGCAATTTACCTTTCACAAAGTTACAACGAACTACAAGAACTTTTATATTATGTTACTTGCTGCTACGGAACCCTTCATGGGCGAGTCCGACTCGCACTTTGCCGCTTTTTTCTGACAGTAAAGAAAGGGGCAGGTTATTTTCATTAAGATCTCTTCTTTACCATAATGAGCTTTCCTGTGAACAGAACCTTTGGCCTCTGAACGAAGCGGTTTTTTATGGCAGCAACAAGTCTCTTCATATCTGATATGCGCAATTTTGAGTAACTATTGGTAAAACTAGAAGAAGTTCATAAGTATAAAATAATTATAGTGTGGGACACCCCTAGCTAGAAAGACCGACGACAGTACAAAGAAACCCGGGACGATAATAGGCCTCGCCATAAGCACAAAAGCCGTAGTTTCAACCGAAGCTACGGGCGACACCGTATCATTTTCATAAATAAAATTCGTTTGGAACCCGAACTCAGAATGAATGACACCACTATTTGAAAGTTGTCCCTACTCCCAATGTGTTTCCACGCGTCCGAAAAATCGAATTTGACACTCGTTTCGACGGACCACGGACCCGTATCTTCGTTGACGGACTTAATAAATAGAGCCCCTGAGTTGAAGTGGAGTCCGTACAACTACAAGACTTGTAATATTATTATTTTTAGTGTAAGTTGCATAAGTTAAAGCTATGTGACATGACACTTGACAGTGACAAGTCCTCAGTAAATGAACCTAGATAATGTAGGACTCGAGTATAAGACGTATGGTGGACATTTGTCATTATTATCATTAACCTGTAAATGTCTATCCATTGCAGTCCTAGTGATGGATTACCTCGCTCGACGAGGTATTCATGTAAATGGTGTCTTTTAAATACACATCCTACATAAATAGGTACCATAATATGTGGAGGTGCCTGTGTACATATAGGTTTCGTGGTATAATTGTTACGTTGTTTTTTTGCACCTACAACGGGTTGGTTTAGTAAAGTAGCATTTACCTGAAAACATGAGTAGTACATTACGAGGTTTCCGAGTAACACATTTCATTGTAGTTTTACAATCGGCTTCCTCACAATAAATCACTTTTCTTAATCCTAAAACATATTGAATTGTAATTAGTTGCGTTTGTTTACATTCCAAATGTCATTCAGTCAAACGTCAGTTTCTATCTGTCAAAGGCGACATCTGGTGGTCGCCGATTCACAGTTGTAGTTTAAATCGATATTTTAACATATTGATTGCTAACCATCGAAATAATATCGTATGGAGCAATCCTCAATTATTTTCAGCTTTTAGTCAAAAAAAGTCATAATAAACTAAATAACCGTAAACGGAAATCATTCATTTTTTCAATATAGACTTCTTTCTAGAAACTTCGTGTCAAGTTAATATATTTTTTATCTGTGAATTGTCTTGGACGTAATGTGACAAGCTAATACTTTCTTAATTTGCCAAATTAAGTTTCGAGGAGATTTTCCACGATCCCGACAAGTTTAGTATTGGGAATGACAAATAATCTGTTTGTTGGTCTGGATCATGAAGATTCTAATTGCTTCAGCGATTAAACGTCTTGTTGTGCAGTTGCTAGTGATTTTCAAGAATTTAAGTATCTCGGTGTATTATTTATCTTCAGTGATTTAATATTATTTTACCCGTAATCGGGGAGATTTTTGGAATGCTCCGTCTAATTCCGGTTTGTGAGCCAGTGACAGCATCATGGGACTGACTTGGCATCTTGAAGCCCTACGACACGTTGAGTGATTCCACTAAACTTGTTACACGTTCTAAAAGGATTCCAAATTGCGCATACGCAGGCAGCTTTCCAGCCGGTCAAGAATCTTGCAGTCAAGTGCTTTCTCCCTACGACAACCGAGAGGCACCTCGAGCGATTCGTCTCGCCGCCAGGACCTAGAAGATCGTCTGGGGCCTGGACGCGAGACCCGTTCCTCGAGCACGGCGAAGCCTCGTGAGGAAACGACCGTGCGGCCGGCTGAGCCCGTCTAGCGATCGCGCAGGCGGGGCGGTTTTTTCTTTTACCTACTTTAACTTTTTATTATACCTTATTACGGTTCCCGTAGGAACCAGTTGATTGTCTGGGTCCGGTTTTCGATACTGGAAACCGGCCTGCATCATAATTTAATTTGTGGATCTCGGGTTCGTCATCCTACCCCGTCCGGAATAGTATTGGACACCTTCGTCGGCTCCGGGATCCGGGACTCACAAAGTCCCTGGCGCCCATTTAATAGATTTTAAATTAATAAATAACTGGAAGGATACTTTCTCCTTAGTTTTATAATAATAATTAACTTTTAACTTATACTCATCTCAAACGGAACAGTACAGGGTTTATCTCCAACCCCCCACGACCTTCGCTCTCTATATTTCCTGATTAGCTGGCTGGCAACAATTTGTTTAGTTTTTAGTTAACTTATTATAATGTTAAAGGTTAGTTTACCAGTTTTTTTTTTTAATAAACAGTGTTTGAGATAGTTGTTGTTTCATATTACCATACCCACTAGTTTGTCACTACAGATACAAAATCTTAATTGTAACATAATGTCATTAAGAACGAAAGATTGATGTCACAAATGGTAATACTTAAAGGCAAAGGAAAGTTTTGTACCCCTTACTAATAAACGTTGTATAGCGTGTGTATAGTTACACAACGCTTTGACTTCTTCTTTCGAAAGTCAAATTACTGACGACTGAAAGAGAGAAATCGGTGTGTAACTATTCATCTGGTATAATCCCACTGCTGGGCAAAGCTTCTTCTCATACAGGAAAGACACGAGCATTGACTACAACACTTGCTTAAGACGGGTTGGCGATATTAGACCTAATCCTAACAAAGGCGAAAGCTTGTGAGTGTATTTGTATGATTTTTACTTTTTCGCGTACAAACGGCTAGACCAATTTTGATAAAATATGGTATGGAGGTAGCCGACACACTGGATTAACACATAAGCTACTATTTATCCCGATATTCCTACGGGATCGAAACGTATGCGGGTGAAACCGCGGGACGCTGCTAGTACTTAATATTTCCACCTGCGCGCTGCGTTTTGTTTCGCACATCCGACCCAACAAAGACCCATATTATTATATGCCAGTATTATTAAGTAATATATTCAGAGAACAAGATATGCATCTGATGTTGACAATAGAAAACAATGGCGCCTCGGTGATACACCTTACAAATCATATTACAACATGAACATACCTACATACAAACTGTATGAATGATGAAACAGTATTTGATATAACTAGATTCTGCCCGCGACTTCGTCCGCGTGTAACGAAAACTGCCACGCCTAAAATGGAATTGGGCTGGATACATCTGCCGCATGTCTGACGACCAATGTGCCAGAGTTACGATCCAATGGGTTCCTCTTAATGGCAAGCGACATCGCGGCCCAGACGGAGATTGCAGGATGAGCTGGACTTCTTCAACAAGAACTTGTCCTTAGCAGCTGAGAGGTGGAAAGAAAGTGAGGAGGCCTTTGCTCTGCAGTGGGATATCACAGGCTTTAATAATAATAGGGCACGCCACGATAGTGGCGATAAGACCCCTCTTTGAGGAGTGGCTAAAGAGGCATCACGGTGTCCTCACCTATCGCCTGACGCAGGTCCTCACCGGACACGGATGTTTTGGGAGGTTCCTGCACATCATCAGGCGGGAGGAGACGCCCGGGTGTCACCACTGCGAGGATCGCCCAGACGACACGGTGGAGCATACGGTGGAGGTCTGCCCCGCATGGGCGGAGCACCGCCGTGCCCTCGTAGAGGCGATCGGCAGCGGTGGCGACCTCTCGCGTCCGGCCCTGGTTCAAGCCATGGTCCGGGGAGAGAGGGAGTCCGGCAGTCACCTCCTTCTGCGAAGCTGTCATGCTAGCGAAGGAGGTGGCGGAACTGCTGAGGGAGAGAGCCACACGTCCCAGCCGCCGCGGGAGACGCTCCGGGCGTCGAGAGCCGCGTGACGACTCCCTAGTTCGAGGCTAGACTCCGAGGTTCCTGTCTTTGGAGCCCTAACCACCGGTAGCTTGAACCCCGTTCCCGACACCCCGGCGGACTACTATATATTTAATACTTATTTTTTATATTTTAAGAAATATTTAAAAATGTAATTAAATATCTAAATAGATAGGTAAATAAACGAAATAATAAATAACATAAAATTATTATTTTTACCTTTTTTCTTTTTGCGGTTTCTAAAGGTCGTAACGTGATGCCTATAAACTTCCTCAAGTAAAGGTACAAGAACCGGATGCTGCTGGATACCAGTATTTTACATGGACCGACTGCCTATCTGACCACTACAACCCGCTTATTGGGTAATAAGATACCCCTTGGTAAGACTGGTTGTCAGACTTTCCGGCTTTTGACGTCCCGTAACGACTGTCAAAGATCTACGAATGACAGTCGGGACCAACGGCTTAACGTGCTTCCTGAGGCACGGAGGGGTTTTGGAATGTAAAGATGGTTACCCATCCACGGATCAACCGCTGCAAGCCTAACTTAACCTGCTCAATCGAACCTTACGGCTGTTATTTCTTTCAAACCCGGCTGGTATTTCGAGAGATTGGCGCTTTAAACAAACAAACAAACTTTTATACATATTAGTAGGTATAGAATGATAACAATATGCAAATTTAAAGGAACAAAGAAACTGCGAGGTGACTTGTGCTATGTGAAAAAATACTGTTTAGTAGGGTAATATCGCCTTATATTCCGGTTTACCTTGATTTAGTATAGCTTATTAGTTATTGGTACCTACAGCTAATCCTTTTGCGAGCAGAAGTGGCGCAGTGAAAACGGCCGCGACTTACGAGTTTTAGGTCGTAGGTTTGAACCCTGACAGGTACTTTGTGTAAATTATTTCATCACCACTGCTCTCAAAACGGCGAAAGAAAACATCGTGAGGAAACCGGCATGTCCTAGAACCAAAAAATTGAAGATAATAACTACAACCCGCACTGGGCCTGAGTGGTGAATTACAGCCCACTCCCGCTCACAGAGAGGAGACCTGTGTCCCAACAGTGGGAATATTATATGCCGACTATGCATATCCTTATGCATAACCTTTTGTCCAGTACCTAACTATAGTCTGCTTTCCGTAATTTAACCTAACTAATAGTTGTTCTAATTATACCTGCCTAATTAGCAATGGAACATCCAATTAAAACTCCTACAAACCTAAATTATAACCTTCAAACCGAAAACTCATTTACCAATATTCCCGATAACAAAATTGATAGGCGCTGTTCACACGACCGCCTCGACACCTCGCTTTATGAATAATCGAAAAGCGCGAACTAGCCCGCGGTCATGTGTACATAGCCTATGAATAGTGGAACCACGCAGGTGTGAGCAGTATTCCCTTCGTGTTTATTTTTGATAAAGCTACGTTGTTTTTAGGGTTTAGTGTAGACTGCAGTGTTTTGGGGTTGAGAGGATTAAAATTGTAGACTGATACCCGCACCATAATTGCGTAACACACTATCAATCGTAATCTGAATAATTTTTAACGGTATTGCTAATCCATGACTTCATAAGTTCAAAAAATATGCCTGTTCAACAACATAAAACGCAATGAATGATGTAGAACTGTCAAAATGAAACCCATGGCTACTGATAGTGTGTTACGCAATTACCCCGCAGGTTTTAGAGATACCTAAGGTAGACATTAGTGTCTTACCGTCTGGTAGGTCATAAACAAGATCGCTTTCCTCGTTCCTATGAGAGAGGGCCCCTAGAAAGAGCGAAGAATAAGAGTAAGAAAGGAAAAGTATTATATATCTATCTATGCGAATAACAAAGTTAACATTGAGGACCAACCTTATAAGTCTGTCTTTCTGACTTGTATCCTAACTTCCTAACTAATATTATAGGTACACGTACGGCGAAGGTAAGTTTGTTTGTTACCTTTTCACGCCTAAACCACTTAACCGACCATCCTGAAATTTTGCATATGTATTGTCAGGTGTATAGAAATCCTGCCGGGGTTGCGGGATTGTCCGAAAGGGTTACCGCTACCCCGGAACATAAAGGGCTAAGGAAGGAACACGGGTGGGTTTTAGTCGGTAAGAGTCTGACGCTCTCTTCCACTCCACCCAGAGCGGGAGGGGTCATTTGATGATTTCCCATCCACAAAAAAAAGGTGTACAGAAACGGACATAGGGTACCTTTCATCCCGAAAAAAAGCGCTGTTCCCGAGGAAAACCACAATAACCTTATTATGACAATAGATGGCGCCACGTGTCTATTGAACTTTGTCACATTATTTAATTCTGAGGCGGTACGATGTTCGCCGGGTCAGCTAGTCTTCCATATATAATATGCTTGTCCTACCAAAGATAGATTTCATGATACTCATCAGTTCCTATTTCATCATCAGATGATGGTGAGATAGGAACTAGGGTCAGCTTCCAGTCAAACCGGATGCAGCTCAATACCAGTATTTTACATGGAGCGACTGCTTATGTGATCTCCAAAATCCAGTTACTTAGTAATACGATATCCCTTGGTAAGACCATTAGTTCGGCCATAGATAATTAAGAAAGAAGATTGCGGCCCATTCCCTCTCACAGAGAGGAGGCTATGTCCCAGCAGTGGGAACGTTATCTATAGGCTGAATATGGTTATATTCAAAGGGGTTAAGTAGGGGATGAAAGTTTGCATAGAAGTTCGTCATATTATAATCCCATTGGGCGCCCAGCATGTTCACAAATAATCTGCAAAAGAAAAATTCTTTGCCGTGTCTTTTCACACATTCATATTATTCAAACCAAGTCTGATTACATTTGGGAGCCCAAAAACCGACAGCGAAAGTGTTAAAAACGAGCTTTGTTTTTCCACTCAAAATGATCACCGTTCCAATTCCAGTCCTTACGAACATGCGCTTAACCAATCCCCTGAGGTTACGTAACATTAAAAACATCCCGCAAAACACTCGTCGCCATGTAACTCGACTAATAACCGTTTACGCGCATGCGCCGTGGGCGAAGCGCGCGCGCATCTGATTGATGCGTTTATAATTATGGCGCGCTTTTGCGCTCGTTGCGCGGGAAAATATCATTTGCGCGGCTTAATGTCGAGAACGTGTGATTGCGTGCGATGAAGATGCTCCGAGCTATGTTTTGTGAAGAGATCTCGTGGAGCTCAAAATTGGAATAAAGGGCAAGAATCTCTTGTGTCGTTTCCTTGTCTATTTGTTTGAACAAGTATGCATGGGATTCGAACAGAATTTAGTAGGTGTGTTTTTGATTTTGTATGTTTAAGCTTAAAGTGTGTTGGACGAATTACTTAGAAATAGTTAATCCAGAAAATACTATAGAGGTATGAGGAACAGGGTGTAAATTTCACTCATCCTCCATAGAAAAGGGAGGATGCTAGTTACGCGGTAAATTCTGCTTGCGAGATGCAGGATTTTGCGTGACATCAGTATGACGCGTTTTTCGCATGTGGCGTTGTAGATACCGCTTCAATACTATTGCTAGAATCAAAGACACATTTTCTTATTCCGGTTATTATATTTATTTATGGACGCCGTTGTGCAATAACACCTTTGTATTGCAAATAGTGCAATACAAAGATGGTATACAGTGTGTTAGATTAAACGAGGGACATATGCTTACTCATGAAACTAATCTACCGAGATGTAAGGTGGAAGATAAGACAGACACGTCGTGTATGGTCGTTGAGCTGTCATACAGACAACATATATGACAGCTCAACATTCACAACATCATATTTCGTTGAGTTCGTTTTCGAATTATGTGCGATCCCTTGCACTTATTAGAATGTAGTACTAATGGTGCGTTGGCAAAACGATTTATAGAAAAAAAAACATGACATAGAAAATCATGTGGAAATCCCTTAATATTTTTATACATTCATTGTAATTGGGTCATCTTTTCTTCAAATTGAAAAGTAATGATAGAAGCAATGCTTTGTCGTAGTTAAGACGTGTTTATTGGAGAGTCCTGTGAATGACACGTTTTGGCGAGAAGGAAAACAGAAGTCAGAAAAATACCGAAACGATGAATCAGAAATAATTTCACTTCCAGATGCCTAACTAATTCAGGCCTCGAAACTCAAAATGCCAGTCCATCTTTCACATACCACAATATGACGCCATCAAGCCATCAAATGACAAGTCACCTTTCCAAATGAATTAGCGATCCGTCTGACGTCCGTCGCGTGTCGAATCCATTTCGCTGAGGACGTACTATCAACCGCATGTATAGTCTGTTCCGTAAGTAACTGACAAATGTGTAAACAAACCCAGTTCTGGTTAATTATTACGCAATCACTCTCTAAAAGGAATTAGTAACACATTCATCTTTTTCTATTTCCATTTCGAAGGTTTCACAGTGAGGAAAGTTTTGAGTATCTATGAATATCGATGGCTATAAGAGTAGGAAGACCAAAAAAACGATGGATGGACTGTGTGAATGATGATATGGTTAGAAAGGGGGTGACTACCGAGATGACGACTATAGTCCGCGCGGAACTAGTTGGCCGCTGGGGCGGGGAGAGGGGTGAGGCGGCGCACAGTGGGCCCATACTGAAAATTTGTGGACTTAGGCAACAAAGTTCCAATATCGATGCGATTTTTTTTTATATGACGTGTTATGATATTCCTAACAACTTTTATTCTTATAAAATTTCGTCTAAAGTTGATAGTTTGTCTTGAAAAAAATTTATTAGTTTTTTTTTGTATGGAGCGAATCACGTTTCATTTTTTTTCTTCAATTGTACTAATATGTTGAGTGTGTGGCGGTGAGTATATGATAGCTAGGGTCATTCTCTATCCATGAAAAAAAAATCAGCGCCGGCTATCTGCGGTATCGCGAGTAATCATTCGGTAAAAAAAAAATATTTTGTATGAAATTTTTTGCCATTTAAAATAAATTCAAAGTATATTTTTTGTCTCATTTGGCTGTTTTGACCTTCTTTTTAGTTAAATATATAGTTTTAATAGCGCATAGTTACATATAACTAGTCATTCTGGTAGAGATTTAGTTATTATTGCATGTTATCGGTAGCACCTGCATTGTGATTGATGACTCATTTGTTTGTGCGCTCGGCTAAGCGCATAACTAATGAGTTTTCAAAAATGCTCGTCTCTGATTGGCTGTGTTATTTTTTTAACTGCACGTTATCTATTGTTGAATAAATATCGTAATAAGTTTCAGGTTATACTAATTTTGTTAATGATAGGTGAAATAATTTAAATCTGTACGGGCAAGTCATTGATAATTACCTACATAATCAAGCGTATGTATATTATAGTATAAGTTATCGTACGTATGACCAATATGAAACTGTGAAGTAATTGTAGCCCTGAAAAGGGCTGTTTGTCATATTCCTAGCCCTGATGGGCTTTTGTGGGAATAATCTAGAGCCGGATCACATTATTTCTTGTTCCAGAAGTGCTAGTGGGTCTGGCAAATTTTCGGACTCTGCTATGAGGCATTCTTCTTCCTCCATAATCTCACTGCCACAGGGAGGCTCAGTAGTCTGTAACAACTGAATTGCTTCAGGCAACAACTCATTATGAACCTTCTTCGTTATTTTAGGCCTTATGTAGGATATGTGGGGATCAGAGCTTATTAGAAGTCCATGAAGGATGTCTTCGTTTGTTGCTATTCTCCCTGTTTTCCGAGTGTGCCTCTCCCTGACGTTTCTGAAGTCCTTATTACGGGCTTCCGAAGCTTCTTCAGATAAGGTACCTAAAACGAATAAGTTATGTACATTTTAATTTCAAAACGCAATCGAGTCAAATAATACATCATACTATATTTATTTTTTACTTACCGATTGGCAAAACACCAAAGTGGTTACAGATGTCTGCACCGTGCATTAGAAGTTTATGTACACTAACTGGCATGTAGTACCACGAATAGTGTTGCACGTACACATCAGCTGTTTCTCTACAGTACCTTCTAAGTTTTTCACAGTCAATGTTTTTGCCTGATGATATGGCTTGTACAATAACGGAAAATCTGAAAATCAGATTTTCGTCAATTCCCGTTATTCTGGAAGATCTTTTGTAATCTTGGAAAAAGCGCCTCGCAGTATTCCCGTCATTTGTAGTTCCAAAACCCTAAAATGGGAAAACAATACTGTAATATACAATATATAGAGATATAATACACAAACAACATAAAAAGAGCGAAAATTAAATACATACCTGTTTGACTATATCAATCAGCATTCCAGTTTGCTCACGAAATTCTTGTTGCGTGGTATTTTTTTTAGCTTGTTTCAAAGCCTTATGTTCGCCTCGAGCAGTCCATCGCTGAAAATCCAGATTATAAGATATATGGAGAAGACATTCCATACACCGAATCTTCATATGCAGTGAAGAAATTCCTTGTTTGTAAATTTCTTCACGAAGTGGTTTGGAAGCCAAAGCGTCTAAATTATTCATTTCGCTCGGTTTTGCCAAGCAAATGGGACACGTTGCAAATGATGGTACTTCAGCAATAATATTGGCCACTTTTCCATCAATCATGGTCATATGCAATTCATGTGATACAATAATATTTCCAAACTGTGTAGATATTCGTTCATCAATTTGTTTTTTCATCTCAGACTCTTCAGACTTTATAAAATCAGCTGTCTCTGAAGTGAAAGTAAACTTCACTGGTCGACAGTAAAGAGTTGAGCAAGGTGTGGGGTTCTCCCAAACTATATTTTCATTCCCAGATGATGGGCTAGTAGACACTAGCCGAAGAGGGACGATACTTATCATGACTACTGATGAATCATCGAACTCTGTAGCTGTGTTTGACGTTTTCTGTTTATAATTACTCTGCGACGAAGAACCATCAAGTCCCCATTTCCAGGTTAACTTGAGTTCTTCATTTTGAGACCTATCAACAGAATTCATATCTAGTAAAATCCTCTTCACAGTGTGGTCCAATAGCGCTTGCAATTTAATGTGAGCTCCTTTTTCAGTAATCTCCATACTCTCTTGTGGTGGGTAACATCTCTTCTTGGCATTTACAAGATTTGGATAAGATGGAAAGGCAGCACAGTTTTCTTCTTTCAGAAATTGTCGAAGAGCTAAGTATTTCCATTTCGAGAGCGCGAGTGATGTATAAAGAGCTAAACACTTATCTTCAGAGACAGTACTTAAGCTCTGCTTCTTGAATAGTCGCTCATCTACTTCGGATAGCGCATCTGGATTACTGGAAAGGTATTCGACCACTTTTGCCAGATTTGTTTTGCCGTTGTCTTTCAATTTTGTTATGTACCAGTGCTGCAACTCTTCCTCGGAATTTTCTTCTACTATGGAAGTAGAACGTCTTTTTTTTTGCTTATTACTTAAGTCTTCGAACGGTTTTCTATGCTCCTTTTCTGTAGATGTTCCCGCTTCCTCAGTACATACTGCAAGAGTAGGAACATGGGAATCTATATCCACAGGCTCAGATAAGGCTGCGTCTGAAAAGCCCATCTCACTTCTCAGGTCAACAGTGTCACAAACAGGCCATTTGATGTTTTTTCCAACCACTTGCGATTACTTTCACGGTTCATAAAAGTTTTTTGATGTCTACATGACTCTATCCACTTTTTATTTAGATTTACACAAAAAAGTCGACAGAACTCCTTGATTCGGTTCTTGTCTTCTTCAGAAACTTCGGTAGTCAAGACAGAAATGATACTTTCATATAGAAACATATGATTTTTCAGATCACCACCACTTCTTAATTTCACAAAAAGATCTAGGTTGGTACAAAATCCAGCCATAGTTCTAATGTAAATCTATATATAAAAATAAAAGTATTTCACTGTGTTCACAAATAAGCGACAAGAGCGAAACTAGATGGACTTAATGAATGTCTTTATATTTATAGTCAGTGTTAATTACTCAAGTAGTGGACATAACAGTGAGTGAAAATTATTCAGCCAATCAGAGACGAGCATTTTTGAAAACTCATTAGTTATGCGCTTAGCCGAGCGCACAAACAAATGAGTCATCAATCACAATGCAGGTGCTACCGATAACATGCAATAATAACTAAATCTCTACCAGAATGACTAGTTATATGTAACTATGCGCTATTAAAACTATATATTTAACTAAAAAGAAGGTCAAAACAGCCAAATGAGACAAAAAATATACTTTGAATTTATTTTAAATGGCAAAAAATTTCATACAAAATATTTTTTTTTTTACCGAATGATTACTCGCGATGCCGCAGATAGCCGGCGCTGATTTTTTTTTCATGGATAGAGAATGACCCTAGCTATCATATACTCACCGCCACACACTCAACATATTAGTACAATTGAAGAAAAAAAATGAAACGTGATTCGCTCCATACAAAAAAAACTAATAAATTTTTTTCAAGACAAACTATCAACTTTAGACGAAATTTTATAAGAATAAAAGTTGTTAGGAATATCATAACACGTCATATAAAAAAAAATCGCATCGATATTGGAACTTTGTTGCCTAAGTCCACAAATTTTCAGTATGGGCCCACTGTGCGGCGGTTCGCAACGCAAGTACTGAGTAATGCACCCCCGCCCCTCTGTCCCACCGCTCACATACCTAAGGCGCGGCCAAATAGTTCCGCGCGGACTATAATAGAGAAGTATGGAAGAAAAAGACATGTTGCGCCGACTCAAAATAAATTCGGATAAAAGCAGGAGAATTATGATTTACAAGGTTTCAACTTGATATCTCACCACTTATTCCAACAATTATTGTTTGGATAACATTCATCATAATCAGCCTATAATGTTCCCACTGCTGGGACACAGGCCTCCTCTCAGTGAGAGGGAGTGGGCTGTAATCCACCACGCGGGCCCAGTGCGGGTTGGCAGATGTCGCATGTCTTCGAATTTTTGGTTCTAGGACATGCTGGTTTCCTCACGATGTTTTCCTTCACCACCGTTTTGAGAGCAACAATTAACTTTAATTAATTGGATAACATTATTAAATTATAATCGAAAGATCATCAACGACAATAGATGTTATAAAATTAACCTCAATAATGTCAAATGAAAAACAACTTCAAATACTGAAACTTACACTGCAAGTTAGCATCTACAGGTACAGACGCCAGCATATCAAGCTACCCGAAACTGTCAAATTTTCCCAATCAACTTTGAACATTATGCTTTAGCGGTAAAGTTCTAAATCTATTAAAGAAATTTGACAGGACAGATGTGCTGGCATCTGTACATTTTCCGATCCATTTGTTTATATAACTTCTTGATACTTTTGGAGCAGACCATACCTACATGGGAACAGATAAGCTAAGCGCGCAATACGATGCGATTTTTTTCGCTTTTGATCGCATGTTCATGTGTTAAGTAATCGCGAATGCTAGTATAATTTTTCAAGCGATGAGAGCAGTGGTGGCCCAGTGGTATCAACTGCGACTTACGAGTTGTAGGTCGTAGGTTCCAACCCAGACAGGCGCTTTACTTTGTGTATATTATTTCATCACCACTGCTCTCAAAACGGTGAAGGAAAACATCGTGAGGAAACCGGCATATCCTAGAACCAAAAATTCAAAGACATGTGACATCCACCAACCCGCACTGGGCCCGCGTGGTGGATTACGGCCCACTCCCTCTCACAGAGAGGAGACCTGTGTCCCAGCAGTGGGAACATTATAGGCTGATTATGTCATGTATGTATACCTATTTACCGCAGTGCGCGGACTCTAGTATATCGATTATCGGTATTGTTCACTGATTGCCGGTTATTTTCCACAGTGCGAATTTAGCTTATACTTTGAAAACGTCTTTACTTTAAAATAAATCCGCTGTCAAAGTCAAACATTTTCCATTTCCCACTAACGTGCAGTTGACTGTCCATACGGAATTAAAACACGTCAACGTCATATGTCACTGGGACGTAACACCGTTCCGCCTAATAACGCGCATAAATTGTGTAAAGTGCGAAATAAGGTATTTTGCGAAATGTCTATTAGGTACATTAGATGTTTTGTGTCTTTGTGTTTTCGCAAATATCCATTGTTTTTCGTCACGCGTGTAGCTTACAATGTCGAATGTGTTAAGCTGGCGACCCCAATACTATGATAGCAATGATATTTTTAGTACCTAACAAGAGATAGATAGGTTACCTATCCGACTTTCGATCTAAAAAAAAATGGCACACTATCGCACACGCACATTATAGATGACCAGTGGAAGTAGGACGGTATGTACAGACGCCAGCACATCAAGTTACTACAAGCTGTCAAATTTCTTTAATAGATTTTCAACCTTATTGCTACATCATAAAGTTTAAGGTTGAATGGGAAAATTTGACAGTTTCGGGTAGCTTGATGTGCTGGTGTCTGTACTAATTGGGAGCGAAAAGGAGCAATATTGCTTCCACTGACGCCGGCGCGTCACTAAATTCAGATGCGCTAACTAGCCCAGTTTTAACGTGCCTCTTACAAAGCGCGTATAACCTCTTCTTACTTATAATATCATTGTATCTTAGGATCATATTGCAATGTCAACTTCAATCATACAACCAACCAACCAACCACAAACCTCAACCTCACACATCAGGTCCAGTTGAAAACCAGCGTCAGGCACTAGTTGTCTGGCATTATTGCTGAACTAGGCCTTTTTGGCGCAGCCGTGAGGCACACTTTCCTGCTAATTACTTACATCGGACTTTACGCTTTTTATTTGATCTTTGTTTTGTATTTTTTTTTTATCTGATATATCTGGTGTATTGTGTCTTTTAGTCTGTGCTAAATAAATGTATTTTCTTTCTTTTCTTTCTTTAATCAATTTAGGTATTTTGTCCGCCGAAGTCTATGCTAACCACAACATGACAGCGTGTGTCAATTGTTTTACCCCAAATCATTTCAAAACTTTCAGACCTTTCAATCGAACCCTAAAATCAAACACACCCGCAACATATTAACTTTTCAACCTTTTCCCACTACACGTCACATTTTCAATAATCGTGCCGTGTATTGACAGGACACTCAAACTTATTTGACGCACCTCTTTTTAAACCGCTTTTTTTCGACTCCGGCGCACCGTTTGATCGCAGTGATTTGACAATATGCTTGCGCATGTTTGACATACGCCGCGCATATCGAAGAAATCTCCATTAACGACAGGCGTGGAAAAAATTGACCACAAAAGACTGAATCGTCAATCGCGAGGGTGCTGGCTACTAATGGGGACCCGTGATGGCAGCGAAAGGCGTGGAGATGACTTATAGCTAAACATATATTCGGGAGAGACAAAGTTGAAGACCTTTGAAGCATCTTTTCACCATTATTATACATTATTTCGTAGTTTATATGAAGTTATATAAATGCAGAAGACTTGACATGACATGTAGATAATACTACAGTATTACATTTTCTACCAAAGACAGAAGGTTGCTCAAAAGAACACTTCCACTAATATCTTTATTACTTTTAAACTTACCTTTTTTCACAATAGTATGAAACTCTTTGATCTACTCACAAAAATAATGAGCCCTATAGGTAGATCTCAATTCTCATCCTCCTTCCCACTTCACAATATTTATTTAGTGTTTTTTTCTTAAAAATATCTTTGTTGACCATCATTATCTCAGTATTCACTTCATTCTAGCTATGAATTCATCTTCTCTTCCAGAGATCAATGTAGGCTGTCATCTCATGCTGTTGAATTTTTTTTTTCAATGTTTCTTCCACGTCCGTTTCTTTCATGACCCGTTTTAATCACACTAATATTATAAAGGCGAAAGCGTGTGAGTGTGTGTCTATGTTTGTTACTTCTTCAAGCAAAAACTACTGAACGGATTTGGATGAAATTTAACACACATATATGTAGTTTATAACAAGGATTAGCATATAGGATATACCTTTTATCCCGATATTCCCACGGGATCGAAACTTATGCGGGTTAAACCGCGGGGCGCTGCTAGTATCAATAGTATTAAAACTTTAAGTAACAGCTACTCCACAGTTTTTCGTCCGCCTATCAGCCATCGTCTCTAATGAACTTCCAAATGGAAGCTGTTCGTATCAATGCCAATCAGATTCATATTTATCGAGAGCATCAAAAGGTTTTAATGGTAGTAGCTGGAGCTGTTGACCGCGGCACAACCGCGGCGTTTGACGGCTGCACATTACTATGGTAAGAGGTGTAAAAGGCTGACGGGGTTACTTGGTGGTTCCCATGGGATTTGACTGGTGTAGGTTTTAATAGGCGTTTAAGACACCCATAATTTGTTTTTCTAATTGTTTGATATCTGCTGTTTATTTATTTATATTATGTACTAGCTTCTGCCCGCGACTTCGTTCGCGTGAAATTTCTTATTCCCTCGACCCATCTCGTCGTATTGCACCACTTGCCCGCGTCTCCTGCTCTATCACTTCGTTTCCCCATAGCGCTTTTGCTCGGCTCCTAAGTATCACAGCGTGACGTTAAATAGCCTATAGCCTTTTTCAAGAATTGGGCTATCAAATGCAAGAAGAATTTTTCAAATCCGACTGGTAGTTCCAGAGATTACCACCTACATACAAACTTACAAACAAATACCTCTTTATAATATTAGTATAGAAGTATAGATTTAACTTTTCGCACAAGTCCGCCTTATGTACTAGTCAACCAAGGGTGGTGAAGAGATTAGATGGCAGGTGCTTTGATTAAGGGCCACAATAATAAAAATTAAAAAAAAACTATTACACACACAAAAACTATTATAGTCACATTATAGGTTGCACCAATATTGGTACACGTATTTTATTAGTGATCTTTTAAATCAGTAACGTGAAGAATTGATATGCAGACCATAATATCACAAGTTCTAAGCTTTAGCGCAGTATAAAGATCTTTTGGTTCTAGACTGCGGTTGTGGTGTTTTGGCAAACTGTGACTAGGTTAGATATGGGCGACTAGAATCAATTCTATTTTAAGATAATTTTTGACGTTCAAAAGTGCCTTTTATGTGCCTATTTGAAATAAATGCTTTGACTTTGACTTTGATAATTTCCCTGGGTTTAATAAGTGATACCCTCAATAAAAGCAAGTAAATGCGCAATAACACACCTAAGCATAATTAACTATACCTAAACATAAATGTCTTCGGTCAAGTCAAGTCAACAAGAAGTTCACCCCTAAAAATCAATACCAAACGAAACAAAACTAACGACAAACACACAACCATGATATTCCTTTCTCTAAACGTAACAAATACATATTTCATGACCACGAGACCATCAGACGATGATGCAGGACTTTCTTGAGATATCGTCGAATATCCCGAGATTGTCCTTTTAATTACGGTTCGACGATAATGATGGCGTCTTGCTAGTTGTTAGTTATGGTAATTTATGAAGGAGAAAGATAAAGGCTTTGATTTTATGGTCTTTGTTGGTATTATGGAGGAAAAGGTTTCGTGTTCGGCACCGCCATTATTTAGAAAATATTACATAGAAATATGAATATATGGGGTGAAGTACGCACTGTTGGTGGACCGTTACCATTTTGTGCCCATTGCTGTTGAGACCATGGGTGCTTGGGGCACTGAGGCCAGGAAGCTCATTAGTGAGATAGGGCACAAGCTTTGTGAAAAAACGGGTGACTCCCGCTCCGGCTCGTTCTTGGTGCAAAGGTTAGCCATTGCCATTCAACGTGGCAATGCTGGCGTGGCGTGCACCTTTGCGCCGGGAACAGTTAGGGGCGGGTTATTTGACTAATTTAGATGCGCTGCAATGCCATGGTAACCCCATCAGTGTTCTTAACACAGGACTCTATACGACGCTTGCGAATATTTCTCCCACAAGCTGCATGGGTACAGAATGCTTTAAAGAGCGTCACCTTTACGTCATTAACTCATCATCATTATCATTCCAGCCGAAAGACGTCCACTGCTGGACATAGGCCTCCCCCAAGCACCTCCACTTCGACCGGTTCTGTGTTTCTCGCACCCAACGGGTTCCTGCGGCCTTCACAAGATCGTCGGTCTACCTTGTGGGAGACCTTCCAACGCTACGTCTTCCAGCACTCTTTCGCCACTCCAGAACCCTCTGGCCCCATCGGCCATCTGTTCTGCCACGTCATTAACTAGCATATTATATTCTTAGTTAGGAATTGTTATTCTTACACAGTTATGCTTTATATTTTTGGACATTCCTAGCAGCCATCTTGAAGACATCGTTTAGCTGAGGACTGTTACTGCCAGTCATACTTCTTCGATACCTTAACTTTTTGAATCAATTTTTGTCCACTTACAAGACAGAAAGGCATATTGTGCTTAATATATCATGGTTTTGCAAATCACATGTCAGTCTATCACTCTATCTAGTAAATTATAAAATATCTAATATTAAGACTTGTAAAAGTTCATGGGTCTTAATTTGAACTGTGAAAAGCGCAACGAATCGTA
This sequence comes from Amphipoea oculea, assembly GCA_945859645.1. Taxonomy (NCBI): domain Eukaryota; kingdom Metazoa; phylum Arthropoda; class Insecta; order Lepidoptera; family Noctuidae; genus Amphipoea; species Amphipoea oculea. The sequence continues at coordinate 15,417,521 of OX243876.1, forward strand.
AGTGACAGAATTTCTTCTTGGTTTCGTATTTAAATTATAAATGCCATGTGTGAAGTGACTATTTCTATTTATTTCACATGTGAATTGCAAAAACTTTGGTCCTAAATCATCTTTTATAAATTTTATTCATGTTAGATGAAACGTGTCATTGAAATTCAAAATGAAATGTGGAACATCGCCCTGAGGTTGTAATTGAAACAAACAATGATCTTGAGAAAAAAATACGATCATTCGAGTCTAAAGGTACGATTTCCTAGGCGAGGGGTGGTCATCAAAATGGGCGGAGTGATGTCATGAAAATGACGGCAGCAGGGTTCGACTTTATGGTTTCAAAAAAGCTCTTTAGAAAAACCATGGACTTATAGTTTGTATTATAAGTCCATGAGGAAAACAGACCAACGTACTTACATAATAATGTTTCAATGCCGTCATTCGCCGATAAATTGCAGACGCTATGGGAGTGGTGGTCCAGTGACAACTGCTCCGACTTACGAGTTGTAGATCGTGGGTTCTAATCCAGCCAAGCGCTTTACTTTGTGTAAAGAAGTTTATCACCACTGCTTTCGAAGAAAAACATCGTGATGAATCCGGCATGTTCTAGAACTAAAAATTCGAAGACATTTGTCAACCTGCACTTGGCCCGCGTGGTAGATTATAGCCACCCACTTCCTCTTGAAGAGAGGAGGCCTGTGTCCCAGTAGTGGGAACATTCTGGAAGCTTTCGTAGATACGCCATTTCCAACATTGAAAACCACACACAGCCTATCTGACTAGCTAGGAAGTAAACAGAATACTATGTCATACAAAAATATAAGTGCCTAAGGCCTAAATTAATATTCACATATGGCCCAAACTGTTGCAAAGAGAAAAATCGCATAAATCTTTTAACACCACAATTTTAGAGCACCAAAAAAGAAATTGCCACGGATACAAACAAACCTTCCACACACGTCCCTATAATTCGGTACCTAAAAGGTTCCGCGGTCCTGAGCCCGTCTCCACACTACCCATTACAATGACGGCTGCGCATGACTTGCACATATTCAGCTCTGACGATGATGTATGGGTCTTAGTTTGTAATGAGCGCTGCGATCTGTTTGGCGGTTGCGTGGGTGAGGGTGTGGACTGGCTAGCTCTCATGTGTCTTGAACAGGGATACTGGCAGTGATAGTTAAAAAAAAAAACTAACGTTTGAATGTCCCTTTCGACTGTACCCTGTTAGAATTAGCCGAACGTATAGGATTTCTTCATTTTCAATCAATTTTGGATGCTACTAAGCGGGTCAGCGGTCTCATGCTCATTTTTACATCATGGTTTAAAATGTGCACTTCCAACTAGGTAGTGACAACTGTGTGACCCTGTAATCGAATAAAAACTGAATCTATTCAATTATAAAACCATATTGAGCACTTTAGCCAGAATTTATAGGATTTATTTCCGTTGGATCCCGTTTTTGAATCCCATTTTAATATTTTTGGCGTTGGATCCCGCAAAACATTATTATGTATTACCGTTGGATCCCGAATTTAAAAAATGCAAGATAATTACGTTTTATTGTCGTTGAATCCCGAAAAGTATTTCCGTTGGATCCCGAATGCTTAAAAAAATCTGAATGCGGGTACTTTCAACAACAAAATTGTTTATAATAAAATGAGGGGTTCACTAATGTTTCACCAAAACTCCATTGACAAATTAGTTTACAACCAACGTTTCGTATACTATTTATTTCACAAACAACTCATTTTCTATATAATCTAGTCGTTTCTGGCACTCGCCGGCCGCTGCCGCGGCACCGCTCGCTTCGCTCGCTCGACTCGTGCGTAGGGGTCACAGTTTTAACCTAACCTAACCTAACATTGTTTTTTTTTTAAATAATTAACCTAATCTAACTAGTTCGGTTCCGGGTACCCCACTAAAAATAATCTATTTTTATTGTTTGATAAAGGTAAATCATTTTTCTTCCGAAATGTACACATGTTGTTATAATATGGGATTCAACGGAAATAGCAAACGGGATCCATCGTTAATACCTAAAAAATGGGATTCAAAAGTGGGATCCAACGACAATAAACCATTTATGGTATAGGTAATATTAAACTTGAAGAAAGAGAAGAAACTCAATCAGTTTTAGATTGGATAGTAAGTATCGTACCATAAAATAAGTTGCGATCAAACGATTGGCCACCTTATAGTATACCACACTTTTAGGTAGGTATATGGTGATCTTTTGTACGCAAGGACCACACCGCGTAATTCCGCTCACTTTTTAAGGGTAAAAAACGCAACGCACATCCTTAATCCCGGCTTATGGCAACTAGCCCGTACACTTTGTCATCAATCTTTCAATAGAGTAGTAAGTAATGGTATCTCTGACAAATGACGTCACTAATGACGTGGAACCGAACACATATTAAACTTAGATTACTTTTCTAATGAAAAGCCAAGGATATTTGGGTGGTCGGTGGACTAGGTTTTTTGTTATTTGAATAATATCAGACTTTTACTATCTGTTCGTGAAGGAAAATGGGGCTTGAATGAGCAAGGCTATGCGCAACAACCTGCAATGTATCCATTGCTGCATGTTTAAGATTTAAGAAAAAAGAATGAATACAGACGACGAAATGATAAGCGCATACAGGTTAGCAGGGACATTAACGCGCTAACTGTAGCCCTGAATTCAAAACATGATTCCAGACCTTGAATGTTTTCGTCATAGAAATATGCAAGACCTACGTGGTCAAAATGTATAAAACAGAGATTTTTTTTTAATGACCGACGAAAAATTTCCACTCAGTGGCGTTCCGAATCATGTACCTACTGAATCCATGGTAACTGGCTGCGCATAGATATCCCTGCCACCCTTTATAATTAAAACAAACTAGGAACTCTTTATTTGAAAAACATCCATAATGGGAACAAACAAAATGAACGAAAATGCGGAACATCTCAAAGAAATGACGAGTACTATCACCCCCAAAAACACTGTCTCATTTAAATGACCACGAATTTCACAACATCAAAAAGAATATTTCACAAAGATCACCCTTCTTAAGTAATACAGATCTATTTAACACAGCTACCATTTCGACAGTCACACACCCGACCCCGAGTAAGATCCTTCCTTTCTCACAGGGTGAATAGTGAAAAAGACATAAAACAGAATTTGAACTGCAATTTATCAAACCATCCTCTCCTTTGACCCGAAATGTTATGACAAGATGATGTATATCCAACGATGATATTCCAAAATCACATCTTATACTTTTTAAGTATTTTTTTCTTCTTTAGTGACGTCCGAGATAGTGATGCGACATCCGCAACAATTGTTCGAGTGACGGGTCGGCGACGATTTAACTTGTATTGTTCGGTTTTTTTTTAAGGAGTTATTGGCTACTGCATGTCATCGTATCTTTCGTTATGATAGGTGTTTTTTACCTACCCATCTCTAATGATGTTGGTAGGTAAATTATGATCCGACGGTTATCTTATTCTGATTGTTTTTTTAATTACTATCTGCTGACAAAAGCCCTCCCCAAATCTTTCCAGACATCTCAATGTTACAGAATTAAAATAATGTCTGACAAAAAACAACTAAATTTTGTCTTCAAAGTAATATCATATTTAATTTCTGTTGAGATCTTTATTGCTGAAATGTCACTCAATTGAAATAGCAAAAGATGTTAAAGAACAAGGAAATAACAAAATAGCAACAATTTTAACAGAATGTTGAAGGCACCGTTGAAACCAATATCACACGCGTTGACGATCTAATAATATTACTGAGGATGCAAAATGTAAGCTTATAGCGACCAAAAAAATAACTGACCACTGTAAAGAACAAATTTTAATGAGATTTAAAATATTATTGTCACAATGATACTTAAGTACTCTATGTGGTAGAACCATGAAGTTGTGGGTTCAATTCCGGGCAAATACTAATGTGACATTTCCAATTCATATTTATGTACAGACGCCAGACATCAAGCTACTACAATCTGTCAAATTTCTGTAGTAGATTTTCAACTTTATTACTAAAGCATAAGGTTCAAAGTTGATTGGGAAAATTTTACAGTTTCGGGTAGCTTGATGTGCTGGCGTCTGTACTTTCTAAGGTTATCTTAGACTTTACTAACAAATGTGAAAGAAAAACATTGAGGAGAAACCAGCGGGGCAATTGCGTAACACATTATCAACCGGAATCGGTTTCATTTTGACAGTTCAACAGTAATCATTGCGTTATTTACGTGTTGTGCAGACACATTTTTCGAACTTATGAAGCAATGAATTAGCAATTTGCTTCAAATTGATTCAAATTCCGATTGATAGTGTCTTACGCAATTAGGGTGCTGGGTTTATAGTTAATATATATAAATCTAAAATCATCAACCCCTCATGAGCAAGCGTGGAGATCAATGCTCATGCCTTCTCCGTATAAGAAGAGGTCTTGAGGTTTTCTATATTTATGTCTGTAATTTTTATGGTGTACATAATAAAGAGTATTCTATTCTATTCTTAGCTCTGCAGTCAGACAGAAGGTAATAGGTTGGTAAGCATTATTATATTGAGCAATAATTTAAAAAAAAAGTAGGAATCTTTACCAAATAAAACTAATCATAAAAAAGAGTTATATAACTTCCGTCACAAAGTCGTGTAGTAAAACTAGCGAGTATTTTTTTCATTATATACTATCTTGATAAAACACGTGCAATAAAAGCGCAGCCCAAAATCGCTTACTCTTGTAACTTACACAGATGATTCAACGGCTAAATACAAAGGGAACCGCGATCGTTTGCGGCCCGGCCTTCATTGCTCGCGATGACATTCACAAAAACAATACTTCTATCAGTATATGCAAGGTTCAGATAAAAAATATTAATAATTTAATTTTTTTGTTTCATTTGGTTGAAAAAGTAAAATCAGATAGGAATCTTTTGATAATAGATGGTCAGAAGTAAGGTTTAAATAGGGAAGTGACAAAAATAATGGACGATCCTGATGAAACTGAGGAGATTTCTGATGAAAGTAGGTAGGTACCGATTTCAAGTAAGTGAAGCTTTTATTCCCTGAGTAATAACTTCTCTTTTAATTAATATTTTGTAAGGGTTGCAGCAATTCGAAAAATCCACTTGATTTTCCGAAAATCACAATATTTTGAAAAGGCCATTTAAAACAAATAAGCTTGATTTGTCACGCTGATTTTGTTATATGTGTAGGAAAAAACCACCTAAAAATTATTGATTTATTTTTACATAAAATTTAACATTCTCCTTAAAACGTCTTCAACAGGATCACAAATTAATGAGGTACCTATGTGATGAATCAGTTAAGTCCACAGTTTCGTAGTTTTCTAATACCCATATTTATTCATAGGTAGATAAATATTTAACTTTTTATCTAACACTTTTCAGTTGTCTACATGAGCTTGTGAAATAAAAATCGAAATTGTAATTTCCTGGCAACGTCTGATCGAGGGACAACAATTTGCGGTCACCGACTGATTACCAATACGAAACCCCAACGAAAACACTAACAAACAACCCACACACAAAAACCAACTCAAATACAGAGTTACTAAGTTGGAATTTGGGTGACAACAGTGACGGATGTAAGATGTTTTAATAGAATAATCGTTTAGTCGAAATTCGTCACGTTCACCGACATCTGTCGCCTGTAATCGAATCGAAGCTCGTTCAAATCGATCGACATCGAGACGATTGCATAATTCCTTACGATGACAATACGAATGGCGAGTTGGAAACGTGATTATACATAATAATGGCCCCCAATCGGCTAAATTGCTTTCGGCGGAGAACCGATGACATTTCGATTATAGAGATCAATAGGTTTTTTTTTCAATTGACGATGCTATCCTTAGTGATAAGTATTTTTTGGTGATTGTCTTTTTGTGGGGACAAAAAATTTATTGTAGTCAGCCTGTTTGCGGAAAATTACTGGTGTATAAGTACTCGTTATTTCAGCTTTTTTGTTAAAAATGGTCGCGGAGTTACAAAAACAGGATCATCTGCTTTCAAATTAAATGATAAAGATCTGAATATATAGCCTGCACCTATCTATGCGGTCAGTAATCTAATAGACTCTCTTTTTACGATGCTAGTCAAAACTCATGGCTTGGTGAACTTGGTGACTCAACTCAAACCCAAGACATCAAAAACCTCCCATGTTAAACATTGAGCTCTAAGAAATATTTACTCAAAATGTTCACTAAATCACTTAAGAATTCATTAACAAAACAAAAGCCTCGTCCTGCAAGTAATTGACGCTATTCACCAGTTGATTAATAAGCCTCAAATTGAATGAGCCTTCTTTGACAGCATCAATTTTCTCCGCAGTTACACCACTGTGGTACTGTTACCCCTAAAAATCCACTTAGAGAGTCTATTTGAAATTTTGATCGACCCCCGACATGACACCTCGCATCTATTTGGGATGTAAATTGTCAAAGTTAAATTGGAATAGACTTACATGTAGTGAATTTATTTTTGTTATGGGGTCTGTTATTCGCGTCTTCTTTTGCTGGTTGTGTTTGTTATTAAAAGTCGTAACTTGTCATTGGACAATTTTTATCATATTATATCTTTTTCTGATGAAATGTATTTTATCAGTATTTAAAAAAAAAGTCATAAAGATCAAGAAGAAAGGAAGGAGTAGTTAAAGAAGTATTAAAGTTGCTACTTCTGACGTTTTGAATGACAATTTGTAAAAGTAAAACAATAACAAAGTTGAATTTAGGAAAGACATCTCCGTAGAGTTAAAAACAAAATATATTTTTTGTCATGCCTCAATTTTGTTGGGTTTTCTGTAATTTTTACACGTCCTAAATATTTTCAAGGTTATACTCATCAAAAGGATTATCTACATAACGAAATTGACACACCTCTTAATTAGTATTTAATAGACTAGACATCATTGACGCTTTTCCAAATATGGATAGATATTTATTTCGAGACAAACATTTCCTTTTATGTTATTGGAGTTGTTATAAAACGATGTCGAGCTGTCAGTTTTTTGACAGTTATAACTTTAAACTTTTCGTTATTTTTATTTGCAGCATAAGAAATAACTTAACAACTTATTTGTGTCATTGCTAAATTCGTCACCTTAACGAACAAACGTCAAATTGTTTTGAAGGTTTTTCGTAATGTTCATTATGTTCTAAACCAGCTTACACGTTTTTACTTTCTATTATTTTGTCTGATATTTATTTATTTTGTTTTCACTAATGATTGTTATAACTTGAAAATTTTACATCAGTTGCCAATTTGATAGAGCTTACTTTCGTTTTACATGATTATCCATCCATACTAATATTATAAATTCGAAAGTAACTCTGTCTGTCAGTCTGTCTGTATGTTACCTTTTCACACCTAAACCACTGAACCGATTTAGATAAAATTTGGTATAGACATAGTTTGAGTCCCGGGATAGGACATAGGATAGTCATATCTCGATATTCCCACGGGATCGAAACTTATGCGGGCGAAGCCGCGGGGCGCACCTAGTACTTTATAAATTCTAAAGTAACTCTGTCTGTCTGTCTGTATGTTACCTTTTCACGCCTAAACCGCTGAACCGATTTAGATGAAAGTATTAAATAATTTAATAGATACTTAACATTATTTTAATATCCCCTGAAAGTACACAACAACCTCCATGTAAACCACCACTAAAACAGTTTACGCGTCCCCGCCATTTTGCATTGCCCGGATTGTCTCATACGTCAAATTGTCACGGCCAGTCGACGTTGATCGATGGTTGCACCTGCTGCGTATCAACAACAACCCTTCGTTCTTGCTAACTTCATCGCCTGCGACTTGAGAAATGTGATTTATTAAGTCTGTGATGTATGGAGTGAAGTGAGATAATTTTTTGGAGGTTGTAAGGGTGAAAGGGCTTATATTTGCATAGTATTTACTGAGTTTTATTTGGCTATAAATACTTTTATTTCTGTATAATATTTACGAGTAGCATCACCATTGTCTTTCGACATCATCAGACGTACCGAACTTATGCATTTCCTTCGATATGTACTAACTATAGGAGGACATGACTATTATAGGTACCTACTTGACGTAAATTCTTCAAAAATTATCTGTCAAAACTACTAAGGTCTATCGTACTATTTTTTTAGAAAACTTTATGTTCTAGCCTTATATTGCAATCAAAATAAGGCAAAGCATCCGAAAATCCTTCATTCAATTTACAATAATACTCATATTTTTATAAAGGAGACAACATTTTATGGAAATTGAAAGATATCATAAGATGACACACCGATTCTTTTGTCAACAATTTTATACCAACTTTACCTCCAAATATCAGCTACAACCCTCAATCTAAATTCAACTCTATCATTTAACTATAAAGTCTATTAAATTAATTTTTGATCAGCAAAGTTAAGTTTGGTCATTAATATTCCAATATGCTTGATATTGGACTGGGACCACCCAATGTTGGCTTGAATGGCCTCATTAAAGATATTAAGCTGTTATCAAAGGCCTCGGCAGATGGTGACAGGTGACAGAGAAAAATAAGACCGGGAAGGGAAGAAAAATATACAAAAATGTGTCAGCTGCCTTGATATCACGTCATGATGTTCATGTAGGCATATGTACTTAAGGACAAAGAAAAAGATTCATTTTGATTCCCAAAATGAAATGGATTGAAAACGAGTCCAATGTATTAATTTCAATCAAATCACATTTATTGGTGGCTTGGTAACAAATGAAATTTTTTTTTTTTTTTATTATTTCAGACATATATTTTGCCCATACTATTGCTAGTAGTACGAATTAAAGGTAACGATTAACTCGCAAACCCATGAATTTCATGACTTTCCTGCACAATAATTCTTGGCAAATGAGGAATATTCTGAATGTGTATATAAATTATGAACCCTTAGAATTCTATTAGTAAGTAACAACACAAAAGACGCATTTTTCTCACAAGGAAAAAAAAAACAAATATCTTGAACTTGATTACTACACGGGCCTGATCATCATCCGTGCGCAGCCTCCCAGCTCTATAATTAAACCACATAGCCGGCTCCATATCGATAATTAAGCAGTAATAATATCGATATCGTCAACTGCGATGACGTCGGCACATCTCAAGGGACAATAGTAAATCAACGTCACATGTCAACTGAGTCCCTTACCATCTTATATTCTTGTTAAAACCGCTCTAACTTGACCTTTAAGAAGCCATGACTTTAAACTTTCTCATACAATTTTGTTACTACGAGCAAGATCTGAGGGGTCTAGTAAAATAGCCGGCGATGACTTGCGATTCTTCTGTCGCCTACCCACTTACTCCTAATGATAATATTAATGCTATCTCTGAAAGCAATCGCACCGATGTTTTAATGAAAGACTATCTCACTTTGATTTTCGTTCGCGAAATGATTTTAGGGCTGGAGTGGGTTGTTTTGTCTTCTGCCTTGTCATGTTGTTGGTTTATGTGTCCATTATTTTATGGTCTTAATAACTTTTCTATGTTTATTGTATTTATTGAAAGCGGCAAGTCCTACAGTTTAGGTGTCCGCGCCTAAACTGTAGGACTTGCCGCTTTCTGGCGTATAAAAAAATCATTATAACTAGTTCAATCCTTACTCATTTCTTTATTGACGTGAATCAACTCTAAACAGTTTCCATTGTATAAAAGGCATGACAATTTTTTTAAGTTGTTAACATTAGTATTAGTAATGTGCAACCCGATTGCTAGTATCCAATTATTATTATTTCATTGTTATTAGCCTGTGATGTCCCACTGCAGGGCAAAGACCTCCCTACTCTCTTTCCACTTCTCTCTCTCACTTCTCTCAAAGAGATGTCAGCAAAAAGGAAGGGGCCTGACAGGGCCGAAGCCTTCCGGGGGTGCGGGATTGTCCGAAAGGGTTACCGCTACCCCGGAACATAAAGGGCTAAGGAAGGAACACGGATGGGTTTTAGTCAGTAAGAGTCTGACACTACCTTCCGCTCCACCCAGAGCGGGGGGGGGTCACTTGATGATTTCCCATACATAAAAAAAGGGCAAAGACCTCCCCACTCTCTTTCCACTTCTCTCTGTTCAAAGCTGCCAAGGACAAGTTCATGTTAAAGGAGTCCACATGATCCAATATTAAGAAAATTTCAAGTTTCTAAACACATAAAATAATATTTTTTATTTCAATTAATAACAACCTAGATTACCCCTCTTATCCTCACTTCCAATCAGATCTAATCCCAGACCAAACAAAAACGTCTCGTCCAGCTTCAAAAATTTTAAAAACACCAATTTCACAGCAATACCTCTAGTCTATTCTGTGACGATCCCCCGAGATCCCGTATAATGCAGCACACGCTCCCAACCGAACATTGTACTATATTGAGACATAAATTTTTCATACGCCGCCGGCCACTTGTGATAACCTCCTTGACCAGCCGCTCCCAGAGGATGCATAAAGGACTTCTCTTGTATAAGGAATCACATATTTCATAACGGTGGTGTTCTAGGGGTGGGCTGGTGTCGATGAATGAGCGGCGTAACTCATCGACAGCATCACATCCCTACCTGTTTGAGGTAAGATGAAAATTGAGAAAGAAATGCGTGATTCGAACAGTAAGTACATCAAAGGCTTCAAGTCACAACAGTAGTGCGTATATCTGAAGATTTTTCACAGTAAGGCGTCGCTTTCGCTTCATTTGGCACATGTTTGAAGAATCTTGTGCAACGAGTCAGTAATGTGAAATGATTGGCACAGTCTGTTACTATATAATTTTGTACATTACCGTCATTGAATTTTTTGCAGAACACTTCCAGTTTTAAGCACAGGGACAGAGAGTTTTTAAAATATTTCTTATTTTAAAAACTCTCTGTCCCGCTAACCTCCTTACAAAACGACCTCAAGATTTGCTAACGTTCATTTTTGGGTTCACTTGTCATTAAAGAACTTAATGTGAACTCAACTAAGTCACTATATCGACAATTTTGTTGAATCATCGAATACTTTAGTGTCTCATCCCTTATTTTCGTTCACACCCTCGATTTTTTCCCCGTACCGTCACAAAGGGCTATAGGGCTACCGGACAATAATAAATATTTTGACGATATCGCATAAATATCCTTCTTTTATGAATACCAAGCGGCTCTGTGCCATCTAAGGGCGGTAATTTCTTATATTTTATGGTCACTCCTTTATAAATCGTGGCTGTTTGTATGGGATAGGGTTTGGCGCTATTTTTTAGTACGAGAATATTCAAATTGGAAGGGGTGTAAAAGGCCTTTATGGGCGACGTTTTAATTTGTCAAAGGGTTCGTTTTTGTGATGATTTTTTTAGCTAGTTCTGGTTTATACTTGGATGAAAGAAGGGAGTGTTTATTAGTCAACAAAGCATTGTTTAGTTTAGCATGGAATCTAGTTGGTACCAAAATTGGGCCACGTAAAATAAGACTGTACATTAAATCTGAATGCGTAAAACGTCGTAGAACGAAAACTCAGTTTTTTTGTGAAATTGTGATTTCGTTCTCTAATCACCAAAAACTCGAAAGTTTTTTCTTGCAATTAAAATCCAATTGCATCTAATAAGACAATTCAATTCAAAATATTTTAAACACTACTAGGCACACGATAATGGCATTATTTTATGCTTGGTAACAACAAGGGAGGGCGCCCACGAGCAACTATTGTCCCCGCAACTAATTTGTCTCTCCACCGAGTGTAGACTTGTAGTGGGTTTGTATGAAAGTGCGCTCATATGGGGACGCGACAGCTGGGAGATATTTTTGTCCGCAGGTTTGGACGCTACTTTCGCCCATCTTTTGGTTGCAGTGCAAATGCGCGCACGGCGACAAAAAGTTGCCGGCTAGCCAGTTACCGCTCAACCGAAAATTTAACAAAAAAGTAGCGTTACTGTCGCTCACGTGTGCGCATCGTCCAAATCTCAGCGAGGAGACAGCAACATACACAAAAAAGTTGCTGGGCAACTAAGTTGCTCGCGGGCCTCCCTTAGAGCAGTCGCTAGTGCGCGCTGGCTCTTAGAATGAAAACATAATTAGAAATCTAGTATGTAGGTACTAAATTCCAATAATATAGGTACAGTCAACGAAAGAGATAAGGATGCAGGATCGTTGGATATAGTTGAAATTTAGTAAGAAACCGATGGAAGTTGTCGACTGGAATTTATTTTTTATAAATGAACTCTTTGTTTTCTATTAATTAAATTAAATTTTATTCTTACTAAATTTCAACTATATCCAACGATCCTGCATACTTATCTCTTTTGTTGACTGTACATACAGTTCAGTACAAGTCCAAGTGTCAGTACTGTGACACTGCCGGAAATTGCCTGCAGTCTGTGATGTGTCGGCGCTCACGCGACACCGCAACTTTAATCGCTGTGTTATACTGCGGTGATATATTAGGTTGGGGAAAAAGTCTTTTCGCATTATAGTATGTATGAACTTGTAATAAAATCTCTTTGGCTATACTATTTGTATCTGGCTGGTTTTGGTATCATTGAAAGTTTAAATTTTAAAGAACATTATTCCAAATTCAAATTAGGAAAATGTGTGATTTTCATTTGTTTTTCGTACTGTCAAGATGAGTGAATCTAATGACGAAATTCGATACATTTTAAAATTTTACTACAAAAAAGGTAAAAATGCAACGCAAGCCGCGAAAAAAATTTGCGATGTTTATGGACCTAGTGCAGTGTCTGTGAGAGTAGCACAAATTTGGTTTAAGCGTTTTCAATCCGGAAATTTTGATGTCAAAGATGCACGTCGCTCTGGTCGCCCTATTACGGATAAAATGGATGCCATTTTTTAAAAAGTGGAGCAAGATCGGCATATCAGTAATTACGACGTAGCTGAAGAACTGGGAATTGACCACAAAACAGTTTTGGCGCATTTGAAAAAAACTGGGTACACAAAAAAGCTCGATATTTGGGTACCTCACGAGCTCACTGAAAGAAACCTAATGAACCGTGTACTCATTTGTGATTCTTTATTACGACGTAATGAAACCGAACCATTTTTGAAGAAGCTGATAACTGGTGATGAAAAGTGGATCATGTACGACAAGAACGTGCGAAAAAGGTCGTGGTCAAAGGCCGGTCAGGCTTCACAGACTGTGGCGAAACCCGGGTTAACTCGCAACAAGGTGATGCTGTGTGTGTGGTGGGATTGGAAGGGCATTATTCATTATGAGCTGTTACCACCAGGCAGGACCATCGATTCTGAACTCTACTGCGAACAACTGATGAGATTAAAGCAAGAAGTTGAGAGAAAGCGGCCGGAATTAATCAACAGAAGGGGTGTGGTTTTTTATCATGATAACGCTAGATCTCACACATCTTTAGCCACTCAGCAAAAATTAAGAGAGTTTGGCTGGGAGGTGTTAATGCATCCGCCGTACAGTCCTGACCTTGCACCTTCAGATTTCTACCTGTTTCGGTCTCTTCAGAATTCTTTAGGCAGTGTCAGGTTAACATCACGAGAGGACTGCCAAAACCACTTGTCGCGGTATTTTGATCAGAAGTCCCAAAATTTCTATAGCAATTGGATCATGTCCCTACCTACAAGATGGCAAAAAGTTATCGAACAAAATGGTACCTACATACTTTAGTTAAATGTAAATAAACTATATTAAAAAATGTTTTGAATTTTCTTAAAAAATGCGAAGAAACTTTTTCCCCAACCTATTATTTTATATTTACCTCGATTGTAAATGAGGACATTGAGGAAACAGCATTTCTATGATTAAGTAATCTTGTTATTATGGACAGTTTCAGCTATCTACGTCCAACTCAAAATATATACAAAGACATTGTTCCAGACTTCACAAAGAAAGTTAATTGAAGAATTGCAAAAATTTCAAAAAGGAATAAAAAAAGAGAATATTATCTATGTGGAGGTAACTATGTCATGTACTTAGTATAAATGTAGAGTGGAGGTGGGGTGAAGTGTGCATGTGTGTGTGAGGGTATATATGTTTACCGTGTTTAAGATACCTAATATCTACCATAAGATACTCAGTTTCTTCATAAGACAAGGATTTAAGCCAATCAGTCACTTTTCTCTTCAATAAACTTTTAGTCATAGGGTAAATATTAATTCCTTATATTTATGTCATTGTAAAGTTTAGAGCAGATATGGTTGATGTGGCGACTAACCAACGCTAACCTAGAGCGCTCAGTCTTATAAACTCTGTCGGCACGTCGATTCTTTGTTAGGGGCTGAGAGTCGTAAGGCAGAAGCAGCCAAATGGCTAATCCTTTACCACGGGATGAACTATTATTCGTACTATAGTCCGCGCGGAACTAGTTGGCCGCGCCTTAGGTATGTGAGCGGTGGGACGGAGTGGCGGAGGGGCGCATTACTCAGTACGTGTGTTGCAAACCGCCGCCTCACCCCTGTCCCGACCTCAGCGGCCAACTAGTTCCGCGCGAGCTATAATATCGTACTCTGTTAGCTAATTCTCTACACAGTCATTAAAATCTTCAATCAAATCTCACAGAATGAAAAAATATCCTTTAACATTAATAACGAAAAATCTATTAGGCTTTTCATTCTAATGCGCAAGTCTTTGAAAAAGGTCTACATACAAATATTCAGAAAAACTGCCCTGTAATTTTCAAATGTGAAGATCAAAGATGATAAATTGATTGGAAAGCATATATCCCTTCGGACGATTGACCCTTTGATCCTATGCCCAGGCTACTTAGCGGATTGGTCCTTTCATGTCATACGCTTTTCATCATACCGAAATGGATGTTCTAAAAAGGTTGGATAATGAAATGGTTTTACTTTTTTGTATGTAGAATTAGTTATATTATGGCTAGTGAATATGGGAAAGTAGATTTCTAATGGATTGTTGGAAGTACCACCTCCTATATTACTCCTTACATGAGCTGGGAAACACGTGGTGGATTTACGGCCCACTCCTTCTCTGTGAGAGGGAGTGGGCCGTAAATCCACCACGCGGACCCAGTGCGGGTTAGTAGAAGTCACATATCTTCGAATTTTTGGTTCTAAGACATGCCGGTTTCCTCACGATGTTTTCCTTCACCGTTTTGAAAGCAGGGGTGATGAAATAATTTACACAAAGTAAAGCGCCTGTCAGGGTTCGAACCTACGACGTATATCTCGCCAGTCGCGGTCATTACCACTGGGCCACCAGTGCTCTCATTAGTCCTATATCAGTTTACTAGCTGCGCCCCGCGGTTTCACCCGCATCAGTTTCGATCTCGTGAGAATATCGGAATAAAAAGTATACCATTTGTTAATCCTGGTTATAAACTATCTGTGTACCAAATTTCATCTAAATCCGTTCGGTAGTTTTTGCGTGAAAGAGTAACAAACATCCATCCATCCTTACAAACTTTCGCGTTTACAATATTAGTAGGAGTAGGATTATCTAATTATCTATACTAATAATATTATAAAGAGGTAAAATTTGTTTGTAAGTTTGTATGTAGGGGGTAATCTTTGGAACTACCAGTCGGATTTGAAAAATTCTTCTTGCATTTGATAGCCCAATTCTTGAGGAAGGCTATAGGCTATTTAACATCACGCTATGACCCTTAGGAGCACAGTAAAAGGAACAAAAGGCAAAAATAACGTTAAGTGATAGCGCGGGCGGGTGATGCGATACGACGGGGTGGCTCGGCGGAAACAAAAAGTTTCACGCGAACGAAGTCGCGGGCTGAAGCTAGTTAATATTAATTATACGAAGGTAATTGGTAGGGTCTGAAAATGATAAGTCCCTGACACTGTTTTTGGCAGCTAAGCACTGAAAAAAAATATTCCGAATTATTCTCACTTTATCTTATTTTCATAAAAGTCAGGTTCAAAAATCTTGAAAAGTTCAACTCATAGGTCAACTTTGCCCTTAACTTTGTGTGTGAGTTTATTATAATTTTGTAGCAACCAATAAACTGAATATTTTATGAGACAAAATAACTCTACATTGAAACTTAATGAGGTCCAAAGGGTTTGTGAAACTACATTAAAAGTGTGCCAAAAAAAATGTTCAGAACAATTAAAAATATGATTGACTTTATATTAACAAAGAAACGTTTTCATAAAATACTCATAAAACTTTGTTGGCTTATTACAAAAAATGTTAACGAGACTTGCCAATTATGACCCCTTTGACCAGTTAAGAAGGCCTTCCCTTCCCCTCTCTTAACACACATATTCCAGAACTTTCCGGTACATTTGAGTGAAATGTAGGGGTCTTTCTAAATTGGTGTCTTTTGCATACCATCTACTAAAAAGGTGGGCGTGGTCGATTTAAGAATGCGAAAAGATCAAAGGTCTTGATATTTTTTGCTGTTTTTATGACAGCAGTCGCTTTGTGTTTACATTTTATGGTAGTCATGGATGCAGGCTTTTTATCTTCTTTAGAAATTTCCCCTCATGTTAGATTAACCTTTTAACCGCTTACGTCGGATTAATCCGACAAATATTTTCGTGTCCATTCCGCCAGAGTCGTATATATACGACCAAATAACACAGCTCGTTTAATATGTCTTATTATTACATCATCACAGCTCGTTTCATCGGTATTTATTTTTCGATTTTTTTTTTCGGGCGCTGGGGGCACGACAACTGATATAAAGTCGGGCGGTTAAAAGGTTAAGACAGTGAATAGTTACCTGGCCTGGTTATTTTGTGCTGCCAATTTGTTTGATTTTTTTTTTCTGCATCAATCTGTTTAGGTTTCAAGACAATCTGAGCCAATTTAAATTGGCTGAATTTTCTAAAAAAAAATTTGTTGAAAAAAAAATCTAATCCAACGATATATTATATAACTTCTTTGGATTATTCCACTTTGCCCCACCGGCCGCCCCACTGGTGGGGCAAAGTGGAATGTCAAAAATTTTGCAGTGGAATCTGCCCCACTAAATCAAAATAGTGGGGCAGATTCCACTGCTTTAAAATCCTGTTGGATTCTGCCCCACTAGGGTTGGCGTCTTAGAATAAACGTACAAACATTTTATTTTCGCAAATTTTTATTAATAAAATATAACTATGTACACTAAACTTTTAAAACCACAGATATTATGCGATTTGTTTTTACTACTTTATTTAAGCTTAAAATCACAAACTGAGTACGATTCGTCCCCGTAAATAGAAAACGAAATGCTATTTATTCTATTTAACTATTCAAAATCACACATTAATTATCATTTGGTATGGCATAATACAGTCTTATGATTAACTTATAAATAAGAAACAACTAAAATAAAATTAACTAAAATCACACATTAATAAGCTTACATAAAATCGTTTCAAAAACAAAAAAAAGACGTATACGTTGCATGGTGATTGGGGTAGCTCTCAACACAACAAATATTGTGCCATTCGTGTACGCTGTTATGAGTACAAAGTCAACAGAAGTGTACACCGCTTTTTTTCTGTAGTAAAGTCACAGATTCTGGAATGGGAACCACAATTTTCAATCGGATTTTGAGACAGTGGCAAAAAAAGAAAAAAAAAACAAAATTTTTGCGAAAACAAGTAGCACTTCGTGCAACTGTTTTACCCTTATTACCAGAAGAAAAGATAACTGAATGGTTTGGATTATTCCACTTTGCCCCACCGGCCGTCCCACTTCAGATAATGATGGTTGGCATGATAAACTAAATAAAAAGATTTGCAGAATAGCCGCATAGTCCAGATGATGAAGGTTGGCATAATAAACCAAATAAAAAGATTTGCAAAAAAGTCGCGATTCCCATTATTCCCAAGAATGAAAGTCGATCAGAACCTCAGTTATTGCTTCAATTGTCCAAAAAACATTCTTCCACGTCTTAGTAATGCTGTTACGAATCCAATTGAAACGGAATGTTGGAAATACTTCGCGGCAGTGGATGCTGCATCGAGGTTTCTGTACCAAAACGCCACTATGCAAGTCCGACTCCTGGATCAGACCTCGAAACCTATCTTTCTGCAGAGGAGACAGGGAGACGTTATCTCTCCCAAACTGTTCACTGCTGCACTGGAGGATGTCTTCAAGGTTCTGAACTGAAAAGGGGCTGGCATTAGCATCAATGGCGAGTACCTGTATAACTCACCTTCGGTTTGCGACGATATTGTAGTCATGGCTGAGACTATGGAGCACCTCAGTACAATGCTCGATGACCTCAGTAGAGCCTCCGAAAGAGTGGGTCTCAAAATGAACTATACTGATAAGAAATACAAATGGCCAAATGCACGTCTATTATGTAGGTAAATGATGGTTTGGTCATTCTTACTCCAACGCTGCATGTAACAAATCGTGTAATTAATCTGCGATTTACATCCCTTATCCTTCCAGAAACAACTAGGAAATACAAAATTTGCGAGAATAAAATGTTTGTACGTTTATTCTAAGGCGCCAACCCTAGTGGGGCAGAATCCAACAGGATTTTAAAGCAGTGGAATCTGCCCCACTATTTCAATTTAGTGGGGCAGATTCCACTGCAAAATTTTTGACATTCCACTTTGCCCCACCAGTGGGGCGGCCGGTGGGGCAAAGTGGAATAATCCACTTCTTTTGGCTCAAATGGCGCTTTAGCATTTTCTCCTTTCCAGTGACGATATATTTCACCGAACAAACAAAGACATATTTACACGACAACAACCGATGCTTGTCACAGTCCACCGCGTTCGTAACAAAAAAGAATTTCCCCAAGCCTTCCGCACAGTCGTAACAGTAACACATTTACCGATATTAGGAAGGAGTAAATCACTAATTACTAAATTATTACTGTGGCAACACACACGGCATACTGTCACGCATTTACTTACTTACTGACTGATTCAGTGGTTTTTTTTTTCGTTGATTTCATAACAGACCTTGATTCAAGTTTCGTTCTAGTGCTTTCTAGACTGTTTTCTTAAAGCTTTTTAAGAGACCATGACTTCTGTGATACAGCAATTTTTTTCTGGAACCGCTTAGCTAGGAAATCCCAGCGCCATCTTGTTTTATGTTGACCAAAAATTTACGTGTAAGGGGCTGTCTCCACGAGCGACAGAATCGCGGCGATAGTCTCGCCGTGCTATCGAATTTTTACCGCGATGTTATCGCCGTGTGGAGACGCGTTCTAAGAGAGTGTATAGAAATACGTGACACGACGATAATATCGCCGCGATTCTCTCGCTTGTGGAGACGGACCCTAAGTAAAAGTGTCTAAGAAGATTCAACTTACGGTAATAAACATCATTTCATTTTATTTCAGAGAATACTTTCAAGAGAATCGTTGCAGCTGACGTCTTTTGGCTGAAATGATGACCATCATTTCAGCCAAAAGACGTCAGCTGCTGAACACAGGCCTCCCCTGAGCACCACCACTTCAACCGGTTCTGTGCGTCTGGCATCCAGCAAATTCCTGCAGCCTTCACTAGGTCATCGGTCCACATTGGCCTTCCAACGCTACGTCTTCCGGGAGCAATGGGTATTCACTGCTAATTATAATTATGGTATTTGATGTGGACTACGTTGAGTATATTTTTATGGAGCTACAACAACTTACCAAATTCAAAACCCTTGGCAAACCGGGCCCAATTTACTGTAGTAAACCCAACCAACAAACAACCAACCTAACAAATAAATAGCTAGTTGACAAATATGTCGCATTGTCAGTTGTCACAATGCGACATATTTGTCAAAAAATGTCAAAATTGTCACATTGGCACGACAGGTGCTGTTAAGTAAAAAATGTATGAAAGAAACTTGTGAAATTTTCAGATTGCCACATTTCGCCTTTCATTTTTATTAAATAGGCCCCAGATTGACCATGAGGCGACAAGATTTTTTACAGAAATAATGAAATTAACAATCGTTTTCTTCTCGTATTTTCATAATTTTTAAATCATTAATTTGTTTAGGGTCTTAATTTGTGAACAAACAACTCAAAACCTACCTATGTATTAGCTTTTTGACAATCAGACAACGTTCCCAAGAAAACCATTTTCCTGACCTCTGCAACTTTGCAGACACAAAAATAAGAATCTGATTACGAATCATGTCAATTAAGATGATAAAGTCATTAAACTCAAGTAACTTAACAGCGAACAATTAAAATAATATTATTATGGTCCTATGAGCATTAATTTTGAAGGTCGCAGCGTTGTAAACAATTAAAAAACGCAATGTCCTTATCTTACAACAATATAATAATTAGTGTCAGCGTAATTAGAAGATACCAGTTATGTGAACATTTTTACAAAAAACTTGACGCGATAATTTTTGTGATGTATTTTATTTTTATAACCTGTGTAACTTGTAACGCGGCAAAATGATAAATTAAAAGCTCATAAAAGAAATTGTTCCATGTTTGACACTTCGTTGACGTTTGTCTATGGCAGTGGCGCCGCCATGATGTGTCGAGTTAACTGGGCGCGGTGGACCGTAATGATTTTGTAGAGGTATGTCTCATCTTGGGAAACGCCATTGTTTTAGTTATTTGCATAATAATAACTATCATACACGGTGACGTGACTGTTTTTGAAGAATCGCACATTCTTAGAAATAAAAACTTTTTTATTATAATTTAAGTTATGGTTTTCCCATTGATGTATAAAGGTTTTCCTTAAAATTTTCGAAACTATGCCTTGGCAAAAACCAGTGTAGTTTACCATCGCAACCTCAACGCAAATGATTATGATGAATAATTTATGATAAAATTTGGTTGGTCATGAAAAAATTGCAACAATTATTTAACTCCTGAATCTATAAGTTTCATGATCGTGTCTTCTATTACGTGCAGTAAGACTGCACTGGACTGAACTGGAGTGGAGACCGTGTATCGGTAAGTGTAGTGTGGGATGCCTCCCAGCTAGGTCGACCGACGACCTTAAAAGGTGGCTGGGACAGACTGGATGCGGAAGGTGGAGGACAGGGTGTTGTGACGCAGCCTGGGAGAGGTTTATGTAAAGCAGTGGACTGCAATAGGCTGAGTTGATCCATTGAAACTGATGATTTATAAGTAGATACATTCGGTCTAATTCATTCATAGTCAGGTTAGTAAAAGAGTCTTGTCATAAAAAAACCATGGGAACAATTTCAAGTATACGTCATACTTTGTGAAATTTAGCAGATTTTTATGTGATTCCACAACTTTATGACGCAGTTTATGATTATTTTCGTTAAGACCAATTGGCCAATATGATATCATTCGTAACAATTGTGGCCTTTGTATTGTGTAGCTCTATGTGTCTAATTTTAAATATTATGGTGTACATAATAAAGAGTATTCTATTCTATTGCAGTAGATAGGTACCTAGACATGGAAAATTTTGAACCTATTAATTTACCTCTTTTTACTTTTTAGTTTAATTTATTTTGACAAATCTTTACAAGCTCTCACTAAAATATGCACATATAGATTTACTATGTAGAAGTATATAAAAAAGGGGAGAGCTCATTGGGTATCAAAAACTGGTCAGTGAGAAAAGTGCCCAAAGGCTGGCAGCATTGCCTCGTTGAATAGCAATGCTGATTCTTTGGCCAAAAAATAGGCCAGCCCTCGTGTCACGTGAAGCGTCGACAAATCACTTGATGATGTGTCGAAATTATTTAATAGGTAGGTACTGTACTAAATGTTATGAAAATAATAAAAGTGTCAAGTTTTTAATTACAAAAATAAGTGACGATATTTTTTTAAATACATAATTATCAAATTATATCTACTATGATACATTCAGAAAATAAGGGTGCGCGCTGAGGCGTGCACGATGACAGCACATGTCATGCTCTACGAATATTAAAGTGTCTTTAACATCTTAATTAACATAATAATAACTAAAAAGCGACAATAGGGACTCGAACTCATTTATTTCAAATTGTCTATTTGGAGCTCTCAGATGTCATTGTTTATTGCCAGCAGGTGTGACGTCACAACGCAAAATCTTCAGGCATTTCCATATTAAGAAACTCTTCGAGTTATGTCGCCAGTTTTTCGGATGCAACGCTTTTAGATATGCGTTTAAGTCCGAATGCTACATCTACATTGTTGCGATAAAGCGAACTGCACTTCGCACGCTCTCTGTTGTACAGCGAGATGTCGAACTGTGTGCGAAAGAGAGCTCGCGAAATGTAGCTTACATTATCGCGACAATGTAGCCGCAGAATTACAGAAGAAAACTTTAAGCGTGACCAGTTTCATCCAGTTAAAATGTGTAAAATATGAAGGAAGGGCTTGTATGTTCACGATATAATTGACAGTAGCCTAGTACCATGAGTAACTGAAACTATTGATATGTATTTACTGTGAAAGAGCCCGTTTTTTCAAACTACGTTAAAAAAAATAAAAAAAGACGACCACATCTATTTATTCACATGGACGTCTTTCTGTGTATACTTGAAAACTCTAAACTAATAATTTAATTTTCTAATAACACATCCAAGTGTAATGTCGTATAAGACGCAAGGTGAGGCCGTGAGGGTGCGCGGCGGCGCGTGCGCTCGGTCGGGTTTGTCACGCTCCACGACAATTGGTGGAAAAAATCCACTGAGCACACCTAGTAGGGGTGTCAGCTAAGAATATTTTTGAGGAAACGAAATATTATTTTAATTAAACTGTAGTTGACAGTAAAATACACAAAATTTTCAGTACAAAGCAGCAACACCTTTAATAATTAGGGACTTTACTACATTATTTAAACTTAATCTGTCAAGCGCCGATAATGAGACACAATTTATTTTCTATTGTTTCGTCGCCGATCGGCGAACCGTGCCGCTTGACCAGTTAAATATGTTTTAAAACGGAGCAAAATTATTTTATTTTGTTTAAGTTCTAATGAAAACGGTTTTCCTCATATATCATGACTAGCTTCTGCCCGCGACTTCGTCCGCGGAAAATTTCTTGTTTTAACATAGGATAACACTCGATTGATATTACTGTATTTAATTTTATTAGTAAAATATTGTTTGGAATCAGATCAGTAACTTCAAAGATTACCTAAGTTCTCTTTTCTGCTCAAGGTAACTTAACCCTTGGTCGCCTTTTACTTATTTTATTTATTTAAGTTAGGTATCTATTTAATTTAAAGCTTCTCTATATACAATGTTTGAGGTTGTTTTATTTTCCGGTAACAGAATAATCTGCTTTTCGGATGATCCCACTCTTGATAGACCAACATATAATTGCCCATGGGAAAAACATTCTTTTCGTAGCCAACCAAAGAGAATGTTTATCACTGGGACTTGTTAATAGTCAGGGCAAATGATGTTTTTATTGGAAACTCAGATAGACGCTGTGCACGTTCATCGCTGGATTCTGCGATGTTATGGCATTTTGCCTAGCGAGCCGCTGCGAGCGCTCAGCGCTAGTCTCCCTATCCCTTGTTTCAGAGACATGCTGCCTTAAAACAGATAGACGCTGTGCACGTTCATCGCTGGATTCTCGAGCGCGGGCCTGTGATGTTATGGCATTTTGCCTAGCGAGCCGCAGCGAGCGCTCAGCGCTAGTCTCCCTATCCCTTGTTTCAGAGACATGCTGCCTTAAAACAGATAGACGCTGTGCACGTTCATCGCTGGATTCTCGAGCGCGGGCCTGTGATGTTATGGCATTTTGCCTAGCGAGCCGCTGCGAGCGCTCAGCGCTAGTCTCCCTATCCCTTTTCTCAGAGACATGCTGCCTTAACTCAGATAGACGCTGCGCACGTTCAGCGCTAGATTCTCGAGCACGGGCCCGCGACGTCCTCACATTTTGGCTAGCGAGGCCCTGTGAGCGCTCGGAGCTAGATTCTCTAGCGCGTGCTTGCGAAATATTTTCTCTATTTCTCGAGAGGCGCTGCTCATTTTCATTTTCAGGGGCAGATTCTTCCGTACGGCGTACTCGAGCGGCTCTTGTCTGTGATGTCTGCCGGGACAGTTGCGATTTCCTTTTAGGCATGCTCTCGACAAACTACGCACAGACTTGAAAACAATTACGAACAAAGGGAGAGCGACTCGAACACCGTCCGCCTTTACAAAACAAAACAATCGTAATCGGTAATATCGAATAACTTTAACTCGTATCGATTATTACGATAGAACGAAGTACGAAACTACGAACATACAAAACAATGAAAACAATCGTACAACGAAATTACGATATTTTCGAATATGAGGTATCTAATAGTCTAATAGATACCTCATAATCTCCGTGCTCATAATCGAATCGTTCGTATGGAACTCCAATCCAACTAACGTGGGCATAAAAATTCGAGAGGGTCATCAATCTACGGAAAGTCTTAACACCGCGATTCAGAAAAATGACGTAATTGCAGAACGCCATCTATGGGCAAATAGGTAAAACGTCTGCACAATGAAAGTTATGCTAGGGGCATTTTGCGTTTTAGTAATTTTATATTATCTCCGAAACTGTATGACCAATTGATATACTGTAAATGGCAAATCTTATCTGTATGATGTTCTTGTGATACTGAAATAATTTATTGTCATAAGAATTAATATTTTGTTGCTCAAATAATCAACCAAACGTAAGTATACCGAAAAAAATTTTTTTTAATGCAATAAAAGAAGTATAAAAGATAAAATATAAAAGATAGAGATATGGTATCGCGGACTTTTTTGTAGAAATAATGAAGACGAACCAGGTAGCCATACATTGTTTTTAATTTTAAGCAACTGTTTAGGCAGCGCACGCAAATAATTCTGTTTTATGTGGTATTTTTTTCCGACTTGCTAGACAAAAGTTGTGATAGCTCGGTTAATATACATGCTATAGAAACAATTTATAGCCTATAGCACTCAGGAATAATGTAGCTTTCTGTTAGTTAAAAAATTTTTAGAATTGGATTATGAGTTCCAGAGATTACCCATTACATACAAACTTACAAACTTACAAACTTACAAATTTTACCTCTTTATAATATTACTAGCTTCTGCCCGCGACTTCGTCCGCGGAAAATTTCTTGTTTTAACATAAGATAACACTCGATTGATATTACTGTATTTAATTTTATTAGTAAAATATTGTTTGGAATCAGATCAGTAACTTCAAAGATTACCTAAGTTCTCTTTTCTGCTCAAGGTAACTTAACCCTTGGTCGCCTTTTACTTATTTTATTTATTTAAGTTAGGTATCTATTTAATTTAAAGCTTCTCTATATACAATGTTTGAGGTTGTTTTATTTTCCGGTAACAGAATAATCTGCTTTTCGGATGATCCCACTCTTGATAGACCAACATATAATTGCCCATGGGAAAAACATTCTTTTCGTAGCCAACCAAAGAGAATGTTTGTCCCTGGGACTTGTTAATAGTCAGGGCAAATGATGTTTTTATTGGAAACTCAGATAGACGCTGTGCACGTTCATCGCTGGATTCTCGAGCGCGGGCCTGCGATGTTATGGCATTTTGCCTAGCGAGCCGCTGCGAGCGCTCAGCGCTAGTCTCCCTATCCCTTGTTTCAGAGACATGCTGCCTTAAAACAGATAGACGCTGTGCACGTTCATCGCTGGATTCTCGAGCGCGGGCCTGCGATGTTATGGCATTTTGCCTAGCGAGCCGCTGCGAGCGCTCAGCGCTAGTCTCCCTATCCCTTGTTTCAGAGACATGCTGCCTTAAAACAGATAGACGCTGTGCACGTTCATCGCTGGATTCTCGAGCGCGGGCCTGTGATGTTATGGCATTTTGCCTAGCGAGCCGCTGCGAGCGCTCAGCGCTAGTCTCCCTATCCCTTGTCTCAGAGACATGCTGCCTTAACTCAGATAGACGCTGCGCACGTTCAGCGCTAGATTCTCGAGCACGGGCCCGCGACGTCCTCACATTTTGGCTAGCGAGGCCCTGTGAGCGCTCGGAGCTAGATTCTCTAGCGCGAGCTTGCGAAATATTTTCTCTATTTCTCGAGAGGCGCTGCTCATTTTCAGGGGCAGATTCTTCCGTACGGCGTACTCGAGCGGCTCTTGTCTGTGATGTCTGCCGGGACAGTTGAGATTTCCTTTTAGGCATGCTCTCGACAAACTACGCACAGACTTGAAAACAATTACGAACAAAGGGAGAGGCGACTCGAACACCGTCCGCCTTTACAAAACAAAACAATCGTAATATCGAATAACTCGTATCGATTATTACGATAGAACGAAGTACGAAACTACGAACATACAAAACAATGAAAACAATCGTACAACGAAATTACGATATTTTCGAATATGAGAGGTATCTAATAGATACCTCATAATCTCCGTGCTCATAATCGAATCGTCGTTCGTATGGAAATGAAACTCCAATCCAACTAACGACCTAACGACAACGTGGGCATAAAAATTCGAGAGGGTCATCAATCCACGGAAAGTCTTAACACCGCGATTCAGAAAAATGACGTAATTGCAGAACGCCATCTATGGGCAAATAGGTAAAACGTCTGCACAATGAAAGTTATGCTAGGGGCATTTTGCGTTTTAGTAATTTTATATTATCTCCGAAACTGTATGACCAATTGATATACTGTAAATGGCAAATCTTATCTGTATGATGTTCTTGTGCTACTGAAATAATTTATTGTCATAAGAATTAATATTTTGTTGCTCAAATAATCAACCAAACGTAAGTATACCGAAAAAAAATATTTTTAATGCAATAAAAGAAGTATAAAAGGTAAAATATAAAAGATAGAGATATGGTATCGCGGACTTTTTTGTAGAAATAATGAAGACGAACCAGGTAGCCATACATTGTTTTTACTTTTAAGCAACTGTTTAGGCAGCGCACGCAAATAATTCTGTTTTATGTGGTATTTTTTTCCGACTTGCTAGACAAAAGTTGTGATAGCTCGGTTAATATACATGCTATAGAAACAATTTATAGCCTATAGCACTCAGGAATAATGTAGCTTTCTGCCAGTTAAAAAATTGTTAGAATTGGATTATGAGTTCCAGAGATTACCCATTACATACAAACTTACAAACTTACAAACTTATAAACTTACAAACTTACAAATTTTACCTCTTTATAATATTAGTATAGATTAGTATTAGTATTAGTATAGATAAGCGTAACACTTTTTAGATATGCACGACGATATATCAAGCTATACATTTTCATTATAAGCTGACTTCAAATTGTACGAAAAGCGTATGCAATGCAAGGTCAGCTAAAACTGGAAATGTAGCTTACCTGGAAGACTAGCTGGGCTTAGCTGGAAATGTGGTACCTATGTGTAGGTGGAAAAATAAATCAAGAACCTCAGATCCAAGGTTATTCTACATATTCACCACAGGCCACAGGTAAAAATGAATTTATTTTAAATAAAAAAATACAAGATTCAATATAATTTAAAAAAACGAATAATTGTAATATTTTTAAAAAATAATGTCGTTATTTTAAATAAAAATCATAGAATAATTTTAAAACTTTTCACTATAATATTAAATAATTTAAAACTTTTTCCGGTGTCAACCCTAAACGCATGGACCTGTTACGTGGCGTGCAGTGGACGGATTCACTCGCCGTATAAGTAATCGCGATCTGTTAATAAATACCATTCTTCGCTCATTGCAACGAGTACGGGCTACTTACGACGAATTATCAGGAAGCAAATATTTCAACAATGTTCTTTCTGAAAAATATTGTATAGACATTCTGTTTAAAACCTCTATATTATTACTAAAAGTAACTGCCAAATAACAACAGTTATTGTGTAAAATTGTTGAAATAACACCCTTATGGTGAATAGATTAACGTTGCTTTACATTTATCGTTTCAGTGCCATTGCTCATCACAATCGCTATGTGGTCGCTCACAATAGGCCTTATTAGAAGGCTGAAAGTCACCCAAAGGGCAATTGAGAGGGCTATGCTTGGAGTTTTCCTGCGTGGTTGAATCAGAAATGAAGAAATCCGCAGGAGAACCAAGATAACCGACATAGCCTGAAGAATTGCCAATCTTAAGTGGCAGTGGCCAGGGCACATTGCTCGCAGAACAGATGGCCAATGGGGCTGAAAGGTTCTGGAGTGGCGACCGTATATCAGAAGACGTTGGAAGGCCTCCCACAAGGTGGACCGACGACCTTGTGAAGGCCGCATGAATTTGAACATTGGACGCGAGAAGTACAGAACCGGTCAAAGTGGATGTGCTTGGGGGAGGCATATGTCC
The DNA here is from genome assembly GCA_945859645.1 of Amphipoea oculea. Lineage (NCBI taxonomy): Eukaryota > Metazoa > Arthropoda > Insecta > Lepidoptera > Noctuidae > Amphipoea > Amphipoea oculea. Next base: position 15,445,611 of record OX243876.1, read on the forward strand.
AGCAGTGGACGTCTTTCAGCTGAAATGATGATGATGACATTTATCGTGAAATATCGGATACGTGTATTTCGAAATTTTCTAATGTTATAATAAAATTAATGGAGTTGAGTATACATTAAAGACAAATAGCACATCAAAAATTGATTTGAAACTTAATTTAAATAACTAACAACAATTTGTAAAAAAAAGAATAGTAGCTACCTAAGTATCTTTTTTTATTTGACAGTATTAATATTTTAATTGCTCGCAAGTCATTAAACATGACTATTTTAAATAAAAATAAACTATAATTAACATAGACTAACAAGAAAAAAAGTTCAAGTGCGATGTGACACTGACAAATGCCAACTAAAGTTTTTGTCAATAATTATAGTACCTAATCATAACGTTGGAATAGTTAAGTATAAAAAGCTGTTTTTAGGGTTCCGTACTCAAAGGGTAAAAACGGGACCCTATTACTAAGACTTCACTGTCTGTCCGTTCGTCCGTCTGTCTGCCACCAGGCGGTATTACAAGAACCGCGATAGCTAGACAGTTGAAATTTTCATAAATTATGTATTTCTGTTGCCGCTATAACAACAAATACTAAAAACAAAATAAAATACATTTTTAAGGGGGGGGGGGGGGCTCCCATACAAAAAACGCCATTTTTTGCCTATTTTTGCTCGATATCAATAAATGGTAACAGGTAGGCACTTGAAATATTCACAAAATACTTAATTGTATATTTACTTTAATAATAAATATTTATAATAAAATTAAAATTTAAAAAATTGTGTACCTACTGTGGTTTACCTAGTCAATGGTACGGAACCCTTCGTGCGCGAGTCCGACTCGCACTTGGCCGGTTTTTTTACTAGTTGATATCAATCATAGTCCCCAAACACACAGTCTTGACAATAATTATGATAATGTTGTCAGTTAAAATCTACTGCGGTTTTTAAGACATTTTGTAGCAGGATCTTGTTGAATGTGTAATGTGATGATAGTATTGACATAACGTTAACACAAATTAACCCAATACTTTTTGAGAAAGGCCTTTTTTTTATGGATGGGCAATCATCAAATGACCCCTCCCGGTCTGGGTGGAGCGGAAGGGAGTGTCAGACTCTTACGTCAGTAAGAGTCTGACACTCCCTTCCGCTAAGGAGGCTAAGGAGGGAACACGGATGGGTTTTAGTCATAAAACCCATCCGTGTTCCCTCCTTAGCGCTTTATGTTCCGGGGTAGCGGTAACCCTTTCGGACAATCCCGCACCTTTGAGAAAGGCCTGACTTTCAAAAATTATAATAGCTTATTAGAAATTTAGAATTCGTTAGGTGGACTCATATTTTTATATTTCAGGGGCCATTTTCTGAATATTTTGCTGTCGTTTTCTGAGCAGGCTTCGTAAAGTTTACTATTAAATAAATCTCCCAATAACTGTCAACATTAACTTTATATTGACTGCATTCTCTTTTTCTTTTATGCACACTTGCTTTTCTATTCCAAATTTGGCATTAGCAGAATTGTCGACACCAGTATTGCTTACCATATTAAAGAATAGAATAGAATTGTGTTTCCTTCAACAAAATTCGTCACACCACGACCGCACCTGATCGTCACAAGTGCATATTGCATTATTCATGCGGTCGGCCGGCCGCGTCGGTCACACCGCGTCCGTAAGAACGGAACCGCTGCGCCTGCGTTGAAAAAATACCGCACCGTCTTCAGTCGATTGGGGTTTATCATGCAATTGTTTGTTGACTTTACGTGGAATTGTTTTTCTTTTACGCTTTGTGCACTATGGGTTGATGTACTAATTACATTGCTGTCTGCTAAATGTGGCTAAGTTCTTGACGTAGAATTTTGGTTTTAAAATATTAGACTGATAGACACATACAAAGTTCATTTTTGCATGAGAGCCTAACTATGCTAGTTTGACGACTGTGTTCATAAAACGTGGAGAAAACAAGCAGCGGGGCATGGCAATTGATCATAATGCCTTTCATGTTGACACCCATTGCTTCATAGATTTGAAAAACCTGTCTACTGAACAAACAATGGACATGGCTGAACTGTCAAAATAACAGACATTGCGATCGATTGCCATTCTGTGTGCGTTACACAATTACCCCACGGGTTGCTGGTTTCATTACTATAACATGGTAAAAGCTGCCATATTGAATATAGTTATTAAGCTTTCCGAATAATAGCTTAAAATGTAAGAGGAAGTAAATACAAATAGGTTTTTTTTTTGTTTCTGAATCTAGTCCAAGCTTTAATAACATCTTTTTTAACTTTTACTATCGCCATAACACTGACGGAATTTCACAAATTAATAATATACAGCGAAGTCCACCCAACGAAAAAGGACGGTACGGTACACAAAAAAATATGCCAAAATTATTTTATAACTCAGTAAATTCGAGCTTGGTGATATATAAATTAGCAATATTATTTTTGCAACCAAATAATCGTCGAACAACTCTTATGATCGCTGAGTAAAGTCGAAAATTGCGTAATTAATGTTTTACTGACGGTATTTTGTGACATGGTTTTCCGTTAAACGCCTTGGACAGTTCGCGGTAAGGTCGGCAAAACGGTAGATTGGACGATTTTGATGACGACGCGATATTATAAATCGTTTTTGTCAAATGTCAACTTCTGTGGTCGCCTCCGTTTGGGGTTTTAGTCTTTTTTTGTGGACCTTATTAGACTTGTTTACTGTCTACTGATTTTTCAAGGGTAAAGATTAACGGAGGACAGATTTTAATTAAGCGTTCATAAAAGTGAAACGTGATACTTACGATGAGTAAAACTAAAAGCTTGGACAATTCATTCTGTGGTTTAACTCGAAATGAATATCGATTAGATGGTAAGACTTGTAAGTAAAATCGATTAGATTTTAAAGTTCGGAACCTTAAAAACTTTTTAAGGTTCCGAACTTTAAATAAAAAACACCTTTATAACAACTTTCGTTATGAAACCGGCCATGTCCAAGAACTAAAAACTCGAAGACGTGATATCTACCAACCCGCACTGGGCCCGTGTGGTGGATTACGGCCCACTCCCTCTCACTTAGAGGCCTGTGTCCCAGCAGTGGGGACATTATAGGCTGATTATGTAAGAATTTACACTAATTTAACATCATCATCTACCTACCCTGACTTCTCCCAACTACATTTGATAGCTTCCAGTCTAACCCAATGCAGCTGAATACCAGTATTTTCCATGGAGTGACTCCCTATCTGATCCTCACAGCCCAGTGGGTAATAGGATATTCCTTGGTAAGACTGGTTGTCAAACTTTAAAGGGCTTCTGACTACCCGTAACGATTGTCAAAGATGTACAGTTAACAAAACAGAAAAGTACCTATGCAGGATCGTCGGATATAGTTGAAGTTTAGTAAGAAACCTATGGATGTTTTTGAATAAAATTTTATTTTATTAATATAAAACAAACAGCTCATTTATCAAATTAATTTTCAGTTTTCTCCTAATGTATTGATTGTAATTTTATGTTGTTACGAAGATACTGTTTTGCCCATAACCCCTATATTAAATCGGTCTTATCTCGAAGATGCAATTATTATTCCACGAGAAATTCGATTTTGAAATTATTATTGTTATAAAATTTAGTTTTATGTGAGTTCAAAAAGAAATGCAAAAGGTGTGAAATGTCGCAATTATTTTTCGTTACGATTGACAGTAATTTTAAGTGCTGTGTATCTAAAATGCCTGTCAAATAAAACTTAAAATTTTTTACCTACATCTCCAGTACAGGCAAACATTTTTAGAACTTTTATCGTTGCATTCTTCTGAACGACTATATTGCGCACATCAAAGGTACAGTCAGAGCCGTGTTTATGAGAAAGTATGACATGATAGGGACAAAGTTAAGAATGTTAATTGAACCTCTCTTTGATACTAAATGTAAACAGGGGGAGTTTTTAATTTGATGCGCTTAAGTTTGTTTGTAGGGCGAGATTACAATCGTGTAGGGAGATGTGTATGACGTGTATGTTAGAGTATATCCAATACACATGCAGATTTTTGTGTTTAAATTATTCGTGTGATGAAAATTATGTTCTTTGATTTAATATCAGTCCTAATATTCCTAATATTATTGTAACGTTTGATCAAGTCTGGGTGGTCAGCTTTATCGTGTGAGAGTATTGTAGAAAACGAATGTAGAAATGACGCAAGAATTTAAAAGCTTAGGTACTCAAACCTTATTTAAGACTAAAAGTAGGCCGCTGATTTTTTCAAAATCAAATCGTATCAATTTATTTGCGATAAGTGTTGGTACAATATCGGTCTTAACATATATTATAATATTATTATTATTATGGATCCTTTAGTCATATTACTGTGATCTGCAAATATTTATGTTCTTAATTAATAATATAAGAAATCAATAAAAAAAATAAGTTATGATTATATTAAAGTTATTAAAATTACAATTGGATAGCATTATTATTATTATTAGAAAAATGTCACGTGTTAATTAAATTATTATAATTGTTATTTATTTTTCAATGTCTTATTAAATATGTCGTTTACCGAGTAGAAATTCTTTTCCCTTAACCATGCTTTAAGACACTTCATAAAGTTATTTGATAACATGATCTGGCAAAATGGGGCATTATCGATTCATCCAACGTCCAATGCGAGTGCGGTGCTCCTGAAAGGACTTCCTAATGCTGGAGTGTCCCAAATGTCCGTACACCTACACCTGAACAACGTCGCTGACACCGTAGTAAACATGGCCACAACGCGCGGCCGTAGTCAAAACAAAAAGAAGAAGAAAACTTTAATAATAACTAATTAATTTAAGTATCTTGACTTGGCTCGCGAGGTTGTCGACATGTGGGATGTGGACTCAGCGATCATTGTGCCGATAGTCGTTACAGCCAATGGATTGATAGCCATGAGCCTCGACCAACACCTAAGGAGGCTCTCGTTGGGCAGCTGTGCTTCTGGACACGGCCCGCATTGTTAGGAGGTTCCTCTCTCTGGAGCCCTGACCGCGGGTAGCTTGAACCCTGTTCCCAATACCGGTGGGCTACTATTTTTTATATTCTTAAACGTTTTTATATTTTTTTTATATCCTAAGTAATATTTTTTTTTTTTTTTTTTTTACATATAAACTAATTTAATTTAATTTTGGAAAACGCAATCTCGTTATCTCTCTTTACATACTAACCATTGCATTGTGAAATTGTGGCCCAAATTATAAATCAACCCGACATAATTTGGGCCATAATGTTTATTTTTATAATGCGATTCCATCATCCAACATAAAGTGGTACTTATTAGTATGACACATGTAAAATCCGAACCCAAACATAATCCACAAGCACAACACATTATAAAACCCAGTCGTTATTATTTCAACGACAAAAATACCTCGATAATTACAATAACTCAAGAGCTCTATTATTAAGCAGTTAAATCTTACAAGCATTAAGTACAGTCACCGTCAGAAACATCATACACACGACACAAAAAACAGAATGGTATACACGTGTATTCTGTATAAGGTTCAACGTCCGATGCTAAATTAGTACACTTCCTTAAAGTAATGTTAAAGGTAGTTGGTTTATTTTTAATCACGAGTACGTATCGTGAGTGCCCTGAGTGATTGTGATGATCGAAGGAACGAATTATGTGACAGTATTTTGTGGCGAGATGGAAAGTCGGCCATTTTGTGGTTGTTGGTGACGGTAGCATGAATATAGAACTGACAGACACGCACGTGTCATTGTGCAATCATTTGAAATGATGGAGATAGGTACAAACCAAAAACATTTGTATCGAAACCTTTACTTGAAGTCAGTTTTACTATTGAATAACTAACTTTGATTGATATTAAACTGTCAACATGACAGTTAAATTAGCTAACATAAGAGTAGTGGATGTTTTTCAGCTAAAATGATGATGGAAAAATAATCTGGATGGATGGTTTCAAATATCTGACGAAATGTGTATCTGTCGTATTGCGTGTCTGCCGAACTGCGTGTCTGTAGAGTTCCGTTTCTGACAAGTTGCGAGTATATCCTGAGAGATGACGAAATGCGTATTTGACCATTTGCGTTTCTGACGACATGCAAGTAATCCGTACTTAACTATTCCTTGTGCGAATGCGGATTAATATTATACTTTGGACTCTGACCATGTCTTTTTTCATGTCCTTCTTTGATTTGCTTTTTGCTTAAGCTTCCCAAAATTAAAATCGAACTTCCTACTAACTTCCATTCTCTATGGACTAGCTTTTCAACTTGCTGTACTGCCGTCACCACATGACGCTGGCAGAATTGGTAACATCGGCACAGTTGCCAAAAAGGAAAAAAAAAGTACTTACCTTCGCTTGTCAACTATATTATACAGGGTGAAATCAAATTCATGGGCATCCTTTTACGGGGTCATTGTACAAAATGTAGGGAAGAGCTGATTTTTTTCGCGATATCAGGTTTGATCCCATAGTAAAAGTTGTTCATAATGATGATTACAATGACCCCTTAAAAGGATGCCCATGAATACAATTTCAGCCTGTATAACCTAAGTTTTTGTGAAAAACCAAAAAGTACCAAAACACTAATGGTAAGTAATTTAGGTATGTCCAAAAAGCAAGCTCCTACCTAAATTATGAAACGGTGCGTCGTAGGGTCATGCTTCTCAGAAACTAAATGGTTTCTATGGTCAAGGTTAACCCGATACTGCAATAAAACTGACAAATTTCCGAAAAAAAAATTCACATTAGGTATGCCCGAAAAGCAAGCCCCTACCTAACAACTCTAAAAAAAATAAGCATTAATTAGAAGTGTAAAATGATAACTATTTTCTAAAAAAAATAAGCATTAATTAGAAGTGTAAAATGATAACTATTTTCTAAAAAAATAAGCATTAATTAGAAGTGTAAAATGACAACTAATCAGCTGATAGTTTAATACTTATAATAATTGTTAGTTCTCTTAGATAAAAACTTAATGAAATTCATCGGCGTGGGAGTAATGTTGACATTGCCATTCATTTGACATAACATTAAGAGGATGTCTTGTGTAATTAAATTAAAATAATTACGTAAGTAGGTATGAGGCAATTCATAGACCTTAAAAAATTGCGTAACTTCTTTATTGATTAGTGTACACTAATTGACGTTGTTGTGTGGTCCTTTTAATGAGAGGAGACCCACCTATGTGATTCTGTTGTAAGTGCCTGTGTAGAATTTATTTGTCCTTGTATTTCTTTTTTTAGTGTTTCCCTTTTCTGTTTTCGCTCTACCTGACATATGAGATTTTAATTATTCTATAATATTTCTTTTTTGTCCATAGAGTTGTCAAGGTTTCCCGATGTTGAAACGATTCACTACCAAAATAATTATTTAAGAATTAGTAGCTGAATGAGCAAGAGGATTTAAGTCAAGCGAATTATTGGGTCAACTAAAGATTTGATTGGACATCACTATTCGCTTAGACGAAGCCAACATCGGATGGGCAACAGTATACCACACGCAGGAACAAAGAAAATGCACAATATTTTCTCAGGTAAGAATGGCATAGAGTCTTCATCATCTGCCTAATCAATTTCCAACTATGCTGAGGTCGGCTTTCAGTCTAACCGGATGCAGCTGAATGCCTACCAGTATTTTACATGGAGCGACTGTCTCATATACACAGATATTCGTCATTATGTAGTTACAATAAGGATAATATTTATACACTTTCTCACTCCAAAATCAGTCTAATAATATAAGAAAATTAAAAACAAAGCATCGTTAAACACCCAAACGAGGCTTGTTTGTTCGTGTTAGTACAATATTACCCAAAACCGCTGACCTGCTACTTGTAATAGTGTCTTAACGATCGGACCAATTGAAGTACGGGTGGTCTAGTCATAAAGGCGAAGTAAGTCAAGTCCGAGGCATACGGTAGTGTAAATATAGCTTTATGTGCATGATGCGGTGATGAGCGCAAGTTCATGTTGGGTAATTTTTATTACAATTTCTGCTTCCAGGATTAAATTGGGCCGTGGTACAACACTTTCAAGGCTTGAAACAGCTGTAGGGTAAATCTGCTGTTACTTATCCTGGGTTCGTAAGGTGGATCGATGAAAGTGAATTGAATAATGATAAAATTTTATTGTTTTTGCGATTCCATCGTATGTTGAAAGAAAGGACCACACACATTGAAAAATGCCTAAAGCCCTTTGATGGAGAACATGGGATGGTGTTGATGGTGTTGTGGTCTAAGTTATTACGTTAGTAGGTAAGTGGTTTTACAAAGAAAAGCATTGATATAAATGTAATTTAATAGTTCGTTTTCATGGTTTTCTTTCAAAAGAATCTTCAAACGATCCCAACACTGGTTCAAATATACATGATATTATGTAGTTTATTATAATTCGATTGATCTTTACGAGAAAAGAACAATTCTGCCGAAAAGATGACGTCCGTAAAACAAAGTATATCAAAAACGAAGACATGTCACAGCATTCAAGTTTACGGAACTAACATGTAAACAAATGTATACAAGAGAACACGTGTGAAGTAACAAAAATGTCTAAATTTGTCACTTGTGTAATGTCCCGAACGCAGTCACTGCGTCAACAAACATCGTTTGAGATATTTCAGGCCGTCCGTCCGTATGTCCGTCGTTCGTATACATTACGACCAAGAGACATCTGACGACGGACTATCAATCTTACAATAAATACCAGCCGAGACATCACAAACAGTTCAAATAATAAATTAACACAAAATAACAGTAACATCTGACATATTCAAAGCAACTTTGTTTTCATTAACAGTGACTTTAGTGGACAGACTAATTCTTTTACGAGCATTTTATACGTTTTTCACACGTTTCGACACAGCTCACATGTGTTACTGCGTATTAAACATGTTATGACATTATATGAGACAACTAGTATCATTTTTAATATGAAAACAGAGGTTTAAAAACTTTCTGGACGTTAATCAGAAGCTGGTAGGACGTCAAACAAAAAGTTTCGCTTTGACAAAAAGTTAATTAGGCAGTAAAATGTATTACGAGCTTCGTGTCACAGTGAACCTAAACAATATAAAACGTCCCGGTGTTTAGTCGTAACTTCCACGGTTTTGTGCATTATTTTGGTTTTTTATTCGCAATGACGTCAAGGGACTTTTAAATGTCGAAAATTCTAAAATAAACTTTTAATTAGAGTATCACTAAGGTAAAGACTGTTTGTTAGCCACGGTTTGGTAATTTGAGAAGGATTTTGTGTGAATGAGAAAAAATAATACAAATTGAATATATAGATATAGGAATCAGAGCAGCTCAGTTGGTCTAAGTAAACAAAATCAACCGGCAATCAAACGCTGTGATTAAAAGACTAACATGTAATGCTGATAAAATGCATAAAAAGTTAAGTTAAACTGGCCTACCAAAAATGATCGTAATAGCTTAAAAGTATAAAATATATTAAATGAACGATGAATAAGTCAAACAGTCACTGACAATGAATGTTTGTTATTTAAGCCAAAATCAAAAAGGACATAACAGTACTTGCATTTTTCAATATCAAGCTTAACACTCTGTCACTCAACACGCAACAATAACCCTGAAACAATCAACAATCAGCTCAAAAAAACCATCACTTCTCAATGACAAGAACACATAACTCGAATCATTTATCATCCCGAGGCATAAACAGCATATAAATTAAACTGGCAATCCACCAAACCGATGCATTAGCATCAAGGTAATGAAATGAGGTGACAGTTACGTTAGTGAACGCTCCGGGCCTTCCATTAACCCATCTGGGTATATATCTTCATAATGAAGAAAATCTTACAGTTAGAGTAAAAGTTGGAGGGAATTAAACGAATGTGCTACGTGTTAGTTAGGTTGCTTTCCTTTACAGAAAACATGTGTTTTTGAATAGTAGGTAGACGGAATAAAGGAAGTTGAAATTGATAATCAAGACGATACAGACAAAGGTAACCAAGGAACTTTTCGAAGTAATGTTAATTTCAGAATAGTGATATTTTAGTATGACAGCAGGAAAGAATTCGACAGTGACATAGTACCAATATACTGAAACATGTAGGCGTACAAAGGAGAACATAATTTCCCAACAATATTGGAAGAAGACAATCGTAAAGTCACACCGCGTGCGACAGCTCACACTTTACAACTAGGTATCAACGCCAATAACGTCCGTCCTATTTTTGTCCGGTTATACATCTACTAATTTATAGTGCTATAAAGTTTTACTTGTCACTCACACGGGATTTATGCCCCGTCCGTCCTAAATGTGGTTTCTTCCGCTGACGAATTTGCTCATGTCAACGTCTACTATAAACAACATTCGAAGCGTGCAACGCAGGCGACAGAGGCGCCTCCGAGCCATTTGCCGTCTTCCATCTGTGACGAAACGGCGACGAACAAAGGAGTATGTCTTCTGACGTAAAGTAAACAAAGTCTAATTTCCTGGACATGTATTTGCTGTACTATTTCCATTACAGCGTCCCGCAAGGTACACTCTTGGCCCGAAATATCGGTCTTATTGTTTGTAGTGCTGAATTCAAAGTCGTGTGTTTCCGATCTCATAAATGGAACCCTGTCGAAGGTGTGTGATGTAAATCGTGCAGGCGGCGCCGGCGACGACGTCGGGACGCCACTGCTCATACAAACAATCGTCGAAGCGTATCGAGGAAGGATGCTTAACACTTGCACCTCTAATTATATCCATGGAACGCGTTGTGGAAACAAACACGTCTTTCTAGTTTGAAAGTTCGAATGCTTTAGGATTTAAGTCGGCTGAAACAGATGATCTTGTTTATGATGTAATATATTATCATGAACAAGAAGAGAAAACGATCTTTCTCTTTTTAAAACCATTGCAAGTCTTCGAAAGCCTATACTTTTCAAACAATGGAACAGCCTGTAACCTAAACAGTCATTCTCGATACACTTTCAACCAGAAATAGATACCTACAATAAAGTTGAACCACAAGACGATCACAGAGCGCCTGAGAAGTGTCTCCTGGAAAAATGTTTTTAAAACGATGTAAAAGTTTCTCAGAACACGATTGAGGGCAGGTTTGTTTATGTTGAGAGAAACAGACGTATGTCATTCGGATGACGAGATGACGAACTTCCTTCAGAATGATAGCCATCGAAATAGATGTTGCGGTAATAAAAATTTGGATTTGGGACAGGTGAGTATAAATTATAATGGCCAGATGTGTTTGCAAAGTTATCATTGAAATTGTTTTGTTTCTTTTTTAGAAATGTTTCTTAGTAAGAAAGCCGTTTTAGTGAAAAGTATTTTCCATGGGAGCTTTTGTAGAAATACCTATAAATGTACTTCAATATTTACATTTAAACGCAGCTGTCTCTCAATCAGTTACTTACTATTAACAAGTTTTTGAGCGTTTTCATTATATTATTTAACTAATTTGTTATGGGTACGAGTGTTTTCTCCACCAGTAACTAGTGTAAAGAGAAACGTGAACGATTAACTATAAAAATAAACAAATCTTAAAAAACGTTTCAGCAATAACATTTTTATATTAAGCGGAACGGTTTTGTGAAGGTTTATTGCTGCTGAATATTATGTTTATTTATTAGTTTAGCATTTATTTATTTTAACTCTATCAAGATACAAGATCTGTGACCTTTATATCAACTCAGCCTATTGCAGTCCACTGCTGGACATAGTACTTGTAGCGGTATCTACAACGCCACATGCGAACAACGCGTCATACTGACGTCACGCAAATCCTACATCGCGCAAGCAGAGTTTACCGCGCAACTAGCATGGATACAACGGCCCGACATGACTCATTGGGCAGTTGCCCGCCAGACACAACATCCGTCTGGTCGGAGGATCCTCCCTTTTTTATAGAGTATGAGTGAACTTTACAGCCTGTTCCTCATACCTCTATATACTCTACCAGGCTGCGCCACAACATCCTATCCTCCGCCTTCCGCATCCAGTCTGTCCCAGCCACCTTCTTTAGGTCGTCCATCCATCTAGATAGGGGTCGTCCCACACTACGCTTGCCGATACGCGGCCTCCAGGACTCGTCTGCTGCATCAGCCATCGGTCCTTCGACAGATATGGCCAGATTATTATGATTTATAAATAATTCACGTGAAACATTTTTAATGTAAAAAAAAAAATCCATCTTCCTACCAATTAGATAAAATATCTTGTAATCTACCTAAAAAGCATTACCCCTATACAAAATCACTTAACATTTCCAAATTCAAAAACCTAACCCTGTCAATGTCACCCTCCCCCCAATTTTAAATAAACAAATGACAGACAAACCACATCAAACGTTCAATTTGTTAGCAACGTGGAGCCATTGACAAAATCCATTAATGTCGAGTTGGTATCTCGGCAATTAGTAAACAAATGAGCCGAATGACAGATCGGGCTGGTTGACGATGTTGGCACGGTGACAAGTTGTACCACGGCGGCAACGAAATGGTTAAGGTGAATGAAGCGTCAAGATGGAACAATAAAGTGGAGCATTTTTCGATGAAAATTTTGAATTGTATGACGTAAGTACGGCACAGACGAAAAGTAAATGAATTTGAAAAGATAACAATGAAAATAAAATTACATTAGAAAAAACGAAAAATTATAAAAGCAGTAGATAATTATTAATGAAGTTAGTGGCGCCATCCTAATCCATTAATTTCATGGTGGTCTCGGTGATAAGTAAACAAAGGAACTTCCTGTTTGATGAAATTAAAGAAGAAAAAAAAAGATTGAAATTGTTGACAGATTTGGCACTGTGACAAGTTGTGACGAGGGCAGTCGTGACGACGCGATGAACGGTTGAAGATATTAAATGTTTAAAATAAAATTTAAAGAAAAAAAAAAAAAAGTTTTGTAGAATTTTATTTTGAATAAAGATATCGTATGTAATTCCTAAAATATAAAATTATTACATATTTATTTTCTAATTGCAGGACCATGAATTCTTCTCACAAGGAGACGTGACAAGCATGATCATCATCTCACCCGATGCTTGTTGAAAATTTCAGACCAATAAGGTGCTGGTTAAGGAGCACTGCTTTCAAAAAGGTGAAGGACAACATCGTGAGGAAACCAGCATGTCCTAGAACCAAAAATTCGAAGACATGTCACATCTACCAACCCGCACCGAGCCCGCGTGGTGGATTACGGCCCACTCCGTCTCAAAAGAGAGGAGGCCGGTTTCCCAGTAGCTCTAGCTATACATTACCTATAGGCTAATTATGTACAGTCCTGGCTTTGAACTCCATTAACAAAATATGTTTGAAATTACTTTTAAATTAAATGTTGGTAGACCGACGAATGAAAATTAAAAAAAAACGCTTTGTAAAATCGGAAACAGCGAAAAATTTCGTAATTCATTGGAATTAAAAAAATTCTGGCAACTTAATAAAGTTGGTGGCGCCATTGACTGTCCATTAGTTTCAGGGTGGTCTCAGCAATTAGTTCACAAATGAGCTGAGTGTCAGATCAAGATTGTTGACAGTGTTGGCAACGTGACAAACTACGCTGGCGGCAGCAGCAGGGTTAAGGTACATACGACAGCACATCAAGCTACTACAATCTGTCAAATTTCTTTAATAGATATTGAACTAAAATCTAAAAATCCTACACAATATAAAGTTCAGTTTACGCTACAAGTTCAAACATTTTTATAACTTTTTTAATAGTGCTAATCACTCTGAAATCTACTTTATTACCATTAATCTGTCAAGCTCCGCTAATGAGACACAATTGATTTTCTATTGTTTCGTCGCCGATCGGCGAACCGCGCCGCTTGACCGGTTAAAATCAAGTTAATATTTGTTTAACTTGAAATAATATTAATTTGAAACATTTTGAATAGACTTTATGTAAAGTAGTCTTTGGTCTACTACCAAAGACTACTTTACATAAAGTCTACCTATTTCCTATGAAGAAAACAAAAATCAAATCAAGTCAGCATCTTAATAGAATGCAGCATAAAACAGATTTCTACATCCCCCTTAACAAACGTTCGTGGTGACAGCATAACACATGTCCCTCTGTAAAAACACCTCGATAAATCCAAAGCCATTCACTGCAGCTATTTTGGATTAATGACAAACAACAGAAGACAATCACCCATTTTACACCGAATTAAAGTTGATTTATTTTTTTAAACCTCGTTTATTTGATTGCCTGGAGACTGGATTGTTTTCGTCTGAAGGTTTGGTGATTACGTTATATTTTTGGATGATGTATTCAGGTAACGAGGTGGATGAAGCTTTTGTGGGTGGTGAACGAATCAATGACTGAGAATTAATGGAAGTTTGAGGAATAGATTGCCGATTTTGAATGGGACAAATGCCATATACAGGGTGAAATTGAACACATGCGACAAATCGAAATGGGAGATTGTACTCATCATTATGAACAACTTTTACTATGGGCGAAAACCTGAAATCGCGAAAAAAAAATCAGCTGTTCCCTACATTTATGTTCGAGTAGGTAACTCGTCAAAATGTAGGTATCACCTAATTTTTTTTTCGATTTCAGGTATGGTCCCGTAGTAAAAGTTGTTCATAATGATGAGTACAATGTCCCATTTCGATTTGTCGCATGTGTTCAATTTCAACCTGTATATATGGACAATATGTTTTATGAATTTCCCATTCAATAGCTGAAAGAGTGGGTTAAGATTTCCCGAAGTACATTTGTCTGAAAAACGTTTGCCCGACTGATCGCTTGACCGATGGGTTATCTTGACGCAATTATTAAAAAATATATAAACTAGTTATTTAATAAAACATTAAAGTTAGGTTCAGCTTTTTGTCATCTCAATACAGTACATAATCATATTCCCACATTAATTCAAATCGAACGCATATTAAACGACGAAACAAGAAATTTAAGATTTCCCATATTAAACACACTCTGCCCATTTCTCCCAAATCATCACCAACCAATTTTACACTCTACTTTCCTTGAGATAAGATTCAAATTCAATTGACGAGTTCTTAATGGGAAATGTCCCAGCATTTATCACATCTCCAGTAGTAATGTTTGTCACATCTGATTTAAGTCAATTAGTGCCTTTTTATTCGTGTTTGGCGTTAAATATCACATTACAAATGTCGGCAACGACTTACGACCAATAAATTACACTATTTAGTTAAATTAGATGCTGTTTATTTACTTTTCTTGTATGATTTATGGCGTGTTTAGTGTTCAAGTGTCAGTTTCTTGGTGTGTGGGTGTTACAAGTGTTTTTAGAGCAACTGAGTGGGTTATGTAGATGTCATTTTGCATACAGTATGTACCTAATGTGATACTTGATAATATTATAATTCTAAATATCAGACACTGGCCTGAGCCATTTGGTTTTTAGACATGAGCTACGTTTGCATCAATTTAGATCCTATTCTCCCAGAAATTACAAGCACGACACTTATCATTTTATTCAATCTGATATACCGGAGTCCCAAACATTGAAATCCGCAGACGTACGAAGATTTTCGACATCGGAAAACGAGTAATGGAACTCGAATGGAGTTGGGCAGGACTCCTGGCAAGGCAAAGTGATGACAGGTGGAGTAAGGCAGTGATCGAGTGGCGTTCAAGGATTGGAAGACGAAATGTCGGTAGTCTGACGCCGAGATGGGCGGACGACATTGTTACCATCGCGAGTAGAACCTGAATGAGACTAGCATAGAGGCGTGGGGAATCGTGGAAGGCGCACAAGTTCCCACGATCACCGGTCCAAGTGTGAGAAGGGTCACCTTCTTCTGCGAAGCAGTCATGCTAGCGAAGGAGGTGGCGGGATGGCTGAGGGAGAGAGCCTCACGTCCCAGCCGCCGCGGGAGACGCTCCGGGCGTCGGGAGCCGCGTGACGACTCCCGTCCACCGTAGGCGCGGGCCTGCGGACGGAGAGTAATGGGTAGCTCACCGTCCGATCAGGGCCAGGCCCGTGCCGGACGGCGCGTACGTGTTCCACGCGCGCCTCAAAGAGATGTCAGCAAAAAGGAAGGGGCCTGACAGGGCCGAAGCCTGCCGGGGGTGCGGGATCGTCCGAAAGTGTTACCGCTACCCCGGAACATAAAGGGCTAAGGAAGGAACACGGATGGGTTTTAGTCAGTAAGAGTCTGACACTCCCTTCCGCTCCACCCAGAGCGGGAGGGGTCATTTGATGATTTACCACCCATAAAAAAAAAATTGTGTGACAAGGGAACACCGAGGTGGTTTTTAAACAGTAACCCCCTTACTAATAAACGTATTATATCAGATAAATAGTTACAAACCGATTTCTCTCTTTCAGTCGTCAGTAATTTGACTTTCGAAAGAAGAAGACGAAGTTGCGTAACTGTACAGATGCTATACAACGTTTATTAGTAAAGGGGTAAGAGTCTGACAAACAGTGGACATCCACGAAGATCTTCCAAAACAAAACAAAAAAAAAGAAAAGGGGCGTGGGGAATGGCACTTTAAAGGCCTATACTCGACAGCATTGGGCGAGGTTAGATACTCTGTTATACTTTTTTTCTAATTTTTATAGCATAAATGTCAAGCCATACGCCACTCTAGCATAGACTCTAATATCTTATCTCAAACTTGTAACCTTTAGCCCAGCACTTACTACTGTAGCTTTGATTACACCAACGCACTTAGTAGAGAGCAGTGGTGGCCCAGTGGCACTTTGTGTTTTTCATTTCATCACCACTGCTCTCAAAACTGAGGAGGAAAACATCGTGAGGAAATCGGCATATCCTAGAACTAAAAATTCAAAGACATGTGATATCCACCAACCTGCACTGGGCCAACGTGGTGGATTACGGCCTACTCCCTCTTACAGAGAGGAGGCCTGTGTCCCAGCAGTGGGAGCTTCATAGGCTGATTATGGTGATGATGACTTAGTAGCCTCAAAAAGTTCTGTTCTGTTGTTAAGGTGAATAAAAATTACGATATTATGTAAATCTTGAATTTAGACCTTGTAGGCATTTCCAGTAAAGGTGATTCGATGTTCGTTTACACAGACAAACACTCATAAAATAATAGTACTTAAACAAAAAACAATTATGTTCTGCACAAACTTCATAAAACAGATACAAATTCTTACTGCACTTTAATGCCGAAACTGTCTCATTAATTTTGCACCGCAGTGCATTTCATACAAGGCGTGCCATCAAATTAAAACACTATTCACCTTTAACTTAATTAGAACAATACAGTACACATCAGTGCAAAATAAATAACACGCGTGTCGTAACGAGCTCACTTTCTTCTGTGGGCATGACGCGTGAACGGGCTCATGTACACTTGGGTGCATTAATTGTTTCTGCCTGCCAGTGTATTGCGCAAAAACTTCCGTTTTGTGTCGTGTACTGCGGATCTAATATGAAACTTTTTACGACTTTTCAAGACCCGCCATTTTAAATTTGTTCGTTATACATTGCTGCGGTTGTTAAGGGTTTTATGTTTGACGGTTACGCAAAAGCAGCAATGGATAACATATTTGGTCTTACTGTAGCAGTGAATATTCCTAGCCATTTGTCAATACACTTGATATATAACAAGCCCGTATAATTAGTGTTACATATGTTTTCCTTTGATGTGACAGCTGATTGGCCAATGAATGCATTGTGCGACACGCGGACTTAAAAATGAGGGTATTGTGAAATGTCAATGAGACACGTAAGACGTTAATATTGTATAATCAGTATAATTAGTTTTCCATCACCACTAATACGGTTCTTAAGATGACAATTACCGCAGTCATTAAAGCGTTTTTTTCGTATATAGGTAGGTCTTTGTACTCACCGCTAATTAGTATTTAAGAAAAAGAAACAACTGAGCATCAAAATTGATTAATCGTCATACCGCAAGTACCCAATAGGTATTTTACTCGCTCACATTTTTGGAATTTCAATACAGTGACATTGCGTTCATACGGATGCCCAGCAGTCAGATTCTCCAATCTCTTGATTTGATTTTGACAACCATCATCAGCATCATCATAATTGGCAACCTTGTTCCATCTACTGCTGAATACAGGCCTCCTCTCTTTTGTACAGATCAAGATACTACAATCTGTCAAATTTCTTTAATAGATTTTCAACTTTATCGCTAAAGTATAAGGTTCAAAGTTGATTGGAAAAATTTGAAAGCTTCGGGTAACTTGATATGCTGGCGTCTGTATTATGCTACCCTGGTCTGTGCGAGTCTCATCCAGTTCTTCTCCGCGATCTTCTGTAGCTCGTCCACTCACCCATTTTGACATTGCACTACTTATGTAAATATTAACTTTGCAAACGGAAGTAATCTTTCGTTCATTTACAGCACTTCCATGAACTATCGAAGGTTTTATAAACAGGATAGCTGTTGGTAGTATTCATGTCTTTACAATATTCTTCAAAGAGAAAAAAGCTGCTACAAAATTCTTATTAAAAGAAAAACAAGGTACGTTATCCAACGTCACGTTACACCCGTCAGCATAACACTTAGAGAGATCAAAGAAATTTGGTAACTAGTAATAAATAAGAGCAGTGTATAAAGACATGAGCCGACATTTAATTCTGATTGTTTAAAATTAAACATGTGTCGATTTGAAACGCGAGTTCAGATCAAAAAACTTCGTGATGTGAATAATGTTGAAATTATAGAATGTGATGAAGCCTAGACTGAAGCAAAAGAGTCCATTTGATAGCATGATGGAGTTAAAAGTTCAAAAGATATAATAGGTGAACTTGAAGCAAGCTATACCTAGATACCTACGTACTGTTCTTGAAACCACAGCAAGTGTGGTAATCACTATTGATCTTAGAATCACAATGTAGTCAGGCGTTAACATAGCACCTATATTGTTAGAAAAAGACTGTCACAAAGATAATAATGAGTGACCGAGACGAAATTCTAAATTTGAAACGCGAGTTCAGATCAAAAAACTCGATGAGTTCTGATCACTGTTCTGATGGAAATTATAGAGTCTAATGAAGGCAAGGAGGTTATATCAGGAGAGTCCATTTGATCTCAAGATGGAGTTAAATCATCAAAATGTGTACGGTAATAGCTCGCCATCAAACTCGAAAGTTTGGCGAGTGATATTGTAAAAGAAAAAATACTGTATTTCTCTAGAGAATAAATATATATAAAAAAAAAGCTGACCTTGAAGCAAGCAATAGGTACGTGCTGTTCCTAAACCATAGCAAGATTGGCTAACGCTTTTGATCTTAGAATGACAATCAATGTACAGTACATAACTCGAGGTGCCGAGTTTTAGAAAGAGATAGTCACGAAGACATAAGCGATAAAGACAACAAGCATAACAGAAACAAAATTCGACATAGCTGAACTTTTTCTAAAACTTGATTTGCGATACGCGAATGACTGTGTATTGTAAAATGTAATAGTATCGCTTCATAAATGCGGTCTTGTTGGTATCCTAAATCATACTCAAGTTTGAAGAATCTCAACGTTAAAAAAAAACAAAAGAATCACCACACATCGATACTACATGTACAGTGACTCCAGCGGTAATCCAAACAAAAGCACAAATGACAATCGGTACCCCGAAAAAATAACCAATGACTCATACAGCCTGACCAAATTGGATACACGTCAGGATGCTTCAGAATTCATTGGTCTCGATGACCATCTAAATCTGTACGGTTGTCAGCCCACCCGGGCGTGAGAGATTGTATTTGTTTACATTAATTTTTACAGCGGCCGCGACAGAAACCAGAGCGAGAGCATTGGCTAATTATAGACGCGTTTTAAGCTTACCACGTGGGGTCGTTGACGTGCCCTCGCACTGTAAAATGTTATAGAAATCGAAGAGTTTTTGAGATGATGAGATTGGCAGTTGATAAGTTGATTGTTACTATCCAGAACCTATTTTCTGTATACTAAAGTAGGCTCGGACCATAAAATAATATATTGATTCCGTCAGCCAAGTCTTCCAAATATTTGAGTTGTAAAATTCATTCAAAGTAAACCACATAAGTAATATAATTATATGCCAGCCACTTTGATAATTCTTCTCATTAATTTTTATTTTGTAATTATGTTAAATTTTTACTAAATTTTTGGAAATAGACCTAAACATTTATTCAAGTCTGCTAAGAAACTTAGCAATCTTACTACACAGATTTGTCTTGACTATATCAACAAGATATTTATATATCCTAACTTATATACATATATATAATTATTATAAATGCGAAAGTAAGTTTGTTTGTAACCTTTTCACGCCTAATCCACTGAACCGATCATCCTGAAATTTTGTATATACGTTGTCAGGTATACAGAAACTGACATAGGGGATACCCTATGTCAGTTTCTGTATACCTGACAACGGGAACAGCACTTTTTTTCGGGATGAAAGATATTTCATCCCGAAAAAAAGTGCTGTTCCCGAGGAAAACAACAATAACGTTATTATGATAATAGATGGCGCCACGTGTATTGTTGTTTTCCTCGGAAAACAACAATATATGTAATATGTGTTGTGTTACATATGTGTTGTATGTTTGTATGTCCGCGATTTTCTCAAAAACTTATGAACCGATTTTGATAATTCTTTCTTTAATGTGATCTACATACTTTCAGGAAGGTTTAAGTATATAATACATTAGGTAATTATTCTTATGTACGAAGTTATATGCATAAATGTACTACATCTCCGGCATTTCTATGCGAATTTTGATTAATTAATTAATTTTGGTTGTTAATTTAATTTGTGTGGGGTAGGTACAACTAAAAAGTTAAAAATAAAAACTTTTTTACAAAAAAAAACAACCGACTTCAAAAAACACACTACAAAGTCAAAAATAACTTTAATTTCGGAAGTCGGTGTAAAAAAACGAAAATGCGGAACCAATGACACCGACTTCCGAACTTAAAGTTATTTTTGACTTTGTAGTGTGTTTTTTGAAGTCGTTTGTTTTTTTTTTGTAAAAAGTTTTCTTTATGACCAACTATGCGTTAATTCTCATTGGCGTCAATTCATTGTTACAGAAATGTATTATTTATTTGTAGTTAATTAAATACCCACGGATTGTCAACAGGTAAGATTTACAACAGTGTCCTTACAAAAACCTGCGACCCCGAATAAGGAAGCGAAATCAGATAATCTTTTCCAATATTTTATTAAATATCTGACATCTTCCAACCCAAAATTAATTCAGCGGAGTTAATAATAATCTAAAGTTCTAAACCCATCTCAATTCATTTTGTATTTGCACAGCGTGAAATAAACCTGTCAAGCTAAACGGTTTGCATTGATTTATTTCGAGTAAATATACAAAGTAAGAGAAGCAAGATGTGTACCAACTTACTCGGTTATGAGTTATAGAAGGTGTAGGGCATGAACACTGACAACTTTGAATAGGGATCTTTGTTAGCTGTTAATCAACTCCAGAAATGGTCAACTGCTGGGCAGTGGTGGATTTACATATTTGCCGGCAGTACGCT
Source organism: Amphipoea oculea (assembly GCA_945859645.1). Classification (NCBI taxonomy): domain Eukaryota; kingdom Metazoa; phylum Arthropoda; class Insecta; order Lepidoptera; family Noctuidae; genus Amphipoea; species Amphipoea oculea. The sequence goes on from OX243876.1 coordinate 15,467,054, forward strand.
ATTCAAATTTTGCCACCCCCACCAACCTCTACAATAATGTCCCATTTCTTTTGTATACTGCATCGCCTTTTCTTCAAAATACTTAAAATGTTCTCGTTCATCAGCTACGAAAAACTTGTAAAGTGATTTGTAAAGATCGGCAACTGTGATAAAATCTACAGTAGAAGCCTGAATTTGAGCATTCACTTTGTTTATTCTTTTCAAAAAAACATGGTAGGTAGTTATATAAATATTAATCTTTTTAATTTCAGTAAGACATTTAAAAAAAATGTTAGCCCCAAATTTGTCGCCCCTAAAATCTGCCGCCCGAGGCTCCAGCCTACTCAGCCTATTGGTAAATCCGCCAATGCTGCTGGGAATAGGGTTTCTTCCCATAAGTTGCAATACTTCTTGGTCCTCCTTTCATTCATAACAGTACCTACCTCTAATGCCGTAATGAGGTCATCTCACTAAGAATTTAGTATGCCAAAATACCTATACGTTTTAGATAATAATATCTACTACTAACTGCTAGGTAATAAGCGCGCTAATTACGTAACAGACTAAAGGTAAGCATGGCTTTCATTTTGACAGTTCAACGACATTCATTGCGTTATTTACGTTGCTGAGCAGGCATATTTTTCGAACATATAAAGTAATGGATTAGCCTTTGGAATAACCTTCAAAATGATTTGGATTTTGATTGATAGTGTGTTTCGCAATTAGGATGCAGCTTTGGTCAAGCAGACTGTGATTACCTGACTTCTAAGTCACAGGTAGGTATTCCTAGTTTAGGAGTCAGGGTTTCAACTTTACTTTAGCTAGATATTAAGCATGTTGATACATGTCCTTAGACTTGTATCAATAATGTACATATTATTATTACCTAAGGGTAAAACAACGCGCTTTTAGTACATCAAACGAAAAGCTACCAATCATAGGAAAATAACGTTTGACATACCATAAAAGGTAGGTATTTAAAAAAATATTCCCGTTACACGTTGAATAATAATAGAATACCTGTCATCATAATTACCTTCTCACTTTTTATCGTTTGGTAATTCCAATGAGAACGGTAGTAGCCCATTTGTCTGGCTTGCTACGTGATGGTCGTTAGTTCGAACTCAGGCGTAACCAATATGTTTTTCCAGCCATCCATGCAGTTTGAATTTATCACTGGATCCAAACGGTGATCTTAGGAATCCCGGTTGTTTACTGGTAAAGTTCCATTTTAAGTTGGTTTTAGAATACCTGGTGTGCAACTATGGCTAGGGTAATGCACAGCAATGTTTTAACTGCTTGCACAAGTCAAAAAACTGCTTTGAAATGTTGATTGCTTGCAATTATTCTACTAACTGGGTGGCAATCCCATGTTTTCTATACCAGTTGCTTCTTTTTCACTTGCTTTCACAAATAAAGCATAGAATATGTTCTACACTATACTGTGCTACCATACTGCTGGCACACAAACCTCCTCTCGGTGAGAGGGAGTGGGTCGTAATCCATCACGCGGGCTTAGTGCGATTGGCAGATGTCACATGTTTTCGAATTTTTAGTTGGTTGGTTTTTCTAGAACTACGATGTCTTCCTCACGATGTTTTCCTTTACCGTTTTGAGAGCAGTGGTGATGAAATAAATAACACATAGTAACGCCTGACTGGGTTCGAACCAACGAAATACACTTCCTCACTGTTGGCCAAATCTACCTCTGCTTTTAAACATACCATTTTTTCCGTCATCGACCAAAACTCACCATTCTGTATCAAACTTTTCTCAAAATTAATTGATTCCTGGGTCCTACAAATAAAACCTCACTGCTGTGTCGTTTTGTTTTCGTGCTTCCCAAAATAAAATAAAAAATTTTTCCCGTCAGCGACAACTCACCGTCCTGTACCAACAAAGTGTCAATATTCCAAGTAAACGCATTCTGGGACAAGTGGACCGGTAAAGGCGTGGCGTCGTTCTACTGAATTACACGAATTCCCAATAAAGACGGGACAAGTGTCCGTAAAATGGCCGGCCGCGTGTGGTCACCGGATGCGTATGAATGAGACACTGTTAATGAATGGGACGTTATTTGCAATGATGCAGATGAAATGATAGTATCGACGAAGTTTACGACGGAGGCTGATATTTTGGGGAGAATTCCCTTAAAGATAATTTTGTAACTACGTTATCGCTATCCAGTTATAACCTTTTAACCGCTTGTGTCGCATTTATGCGACACAATATATTTCCGTGCCTCTACCGCTCGTGTCGTATTTCTGCGACATGCATGTTTTTTTCGTTCTAATTTCGTCTTATTAACTGCGTGGCACAACTAAAAATTAAATAGAGAAAAGAACTTTTTGACTATTTTTTAATCGATACAAAGATTTCTCCTCCTTATTTATTGTTTTATCTTGATTTTATCGATTCAGCCGCGCGCTAGGGGCACGGCAATTGATATTTAGCCAAGCGCTTAAAAGGTTAATGAGTGGTGATCCACCGCTATATTGTCGCACTAAGAGAACATTCTTTGGATACTTGTATGTTGTTTGTTAATTCTTTGAAACTAAAAGCCACTAACGTCTCGAGCAACCGCACAAATATTTGTCACAAATTCACTGATAATTGAAGCAAACTCAAGGTTATCATTGAAATCTAGTACAGAATCACTCATACTTACCTACGCGATAACATCACTTACTTCAAAAACAACAATCAAGTTGCAAAAACAGAAATACCTAGTTGTCACAAAAAAAATCGGCCTCGTGTATATCGAAATTGTTTATGACTAAGTTAACCAAATTATCTACATATTGTAAGAAGTCCGAATCAATTGTCTCTTTTACTAAAGTAGTTTTGTGTTCAATGTTGTTTTCATAATCTCAGCTGCTATTAACATGATCACCTCAAATATTCATCCTAACGATGAGCTCCTTCTTTCAAGTCTTTTTAAAACACTGTCAACATTTCAAAGCAAAACATTGTTTTAAAACCATGCTTGCAGGGGTGAAATCCAAAAAATAACACCCGAGTGCCTCCGTTTATTCAACACTAGCTGCTGCCCGCGACTTCGCGTGCAATTTCTTATTCCCTCGACCCATCTCGTCGTATTGCATTACTTGCCCGCGTCTCCTGCTCTATCACTTCGTTTCCCCATAGCGCTTTTGCTCGGCTCCTAAGGGTCATAGCGTGACGTTAAATAGCCTGTAGCCTTCCTTAAGAATTGGGCTATCTAATGCAAGAAGAATTTTTCAAATCCGACTGGTAGTTCCAGAGATTACCCCATACATACAAACTTACAAACAAATTTTACCTCTTTATCATATTAGTATAGATGAATTCTCGAATCAAATCTGTACACGGAACCCCAAAACTCGAATCAAAACAGCCTGGTCACACGTCCACCTGCTGTACCTGCTGTAATTACCTTAATTGAGTTTTTTCAATTAAAACCCGGTCACGGTGGGGATGTCTCTGTTTCTACGTGCTCGTATCATTTGATATGTATCTCAGTAATTGGCTGGGTTTTCTCAATACGTACCAACACTGCTATGACGGATGTGGCAAGGAGTGGAGGATTGTGATAGATATTGTTGCTTGTGAAATTGTATTGAGGTAATGACTGTTTTGGTGTTTGAGAGAAAATGGCGACTTGTATTAAGGGCATACTTATTTATAGAAGCATTTTATGGTCATAGTAATAATATGTGTTTAAGAAAAAATGGCGACTTGTATTAAAGACATGCTTACATATTTTATGGTCATAAGCATTTTATGGTCATAGTAATTAACAATATGGGACAATTAAAAGCTGTAGACAATAAATTTAACCACTTGCCACTTGGCTGGCTTGCAACTAAGTCTGACCAGTCTTACCAAGGGGTATCGTGTTACCCAGTAACTGGGTTGTAGAGGTCAGATAGGCAGTCGCTCCACGTAAAATACTGAAAAGTATTCAGCTGTATCCGGTTAGACTGGAAGCCAACCCCAACATAGGAAAAAGCTAGACAGATGCTTGACCACTTGTCTGGCTTGACTTGACTTGTGTTGGCTTGTCTCTCATAGTGTTACAGCATCATGCTGGGCCATGGCCGTTTTGCGTTGATGTGACACATATTCTTCCCCAACTTGTTCTGTGCTTCGGTTTTTCTTTGCATCATCTTTACCGCAAATGAACCAACCTATCGGCAAGGTCGTTAAAAGGGAGTATTCCCGTTTGAGCACCTATTTTCAGAGCACCTTTTTTTAGAGCGCCAAAGGTATTCCCATTAGAGCACCAATCAATATTTTGCCGTGGTGCTCAAAGGGGAACAATAAAAAATATTCAACTTTATTCCCTTTAGAGCACCTACAGTAGCTTCTAGTGATGGGGTGTATAATAAAACATATCGATAATTAGTAGTCGGTTAAAAATTGGCAGTTTCATTGCAGAATGTTATCATTTCATAAAAACATACTTAATATCATCATTAACATAAAAGTTTACTCAATATTTTATTGTTAATATTACAATAAGTTTCCTCAACTTTAATTTTATCTATCCCCAAACCAATTGTAGGATGTAACACTAACAAAAGAAAGCGGTGTTTTCATAGAATAGATTACAATGGCTTATGGCTAACTTATCACCAGATAAAGTAAAATATAACATAAAAAAAAGCAATCAAAAAAATTAAAAAACCCGACTGCAACCTTATACTAAAACGAAGAAGCTCTATCTTGCTTTTTAGAAGTTGTCTAGGAGAAGGATAACTCCAAAATTCAATTTAGAAAATTTTACTTGACCAGCAACGATGGGCAAAAACATGATTTGTCATATCATCATTATACAATAACATGTTTGCCAAATAATTCACTTAAAAAAATAATTACAATATAAACTTTTTTTTAAATAACTTATTATTTGACAAAAAATTTTTTTTCATTGTATCTCATAAAACAACGTTTGGAATAAAAACGTTATATTGACTTTTTATTACGCAATTTCCTAAAAATGAAACTCATTAAATAGTCATTTAATTTAGTACCAAATGTAAATACTTAGTTGTGTTAAATATTGTAAAAGTTAACAAGGCATAAATAACGTTTGATAAAATGCATTGCTTGATAATAATTACTTACTTAATTTATTTGAGAAACTTTTCTAAGTGTCGGTTTTGGCGAGCTCGGGACTTATTAGAAATACTGTATTTACTAGTTTCATGTGGCTTTAATTTAATAAGCATAGCGTTATTAATCTTTTCTCGGGTTAAGTGGTGATAATTTAAATTTTAGAAAAATATGTATTTATTTTTAACATATTATTATTACTACTTCCAAAAGTTTCTATAACTGATATAACGTTCATATTTTTCGTTTCTAAAACAACTAAAAACTTTACTTGTATAATACATAAATATGTAAGTATTATTAAGAAATATTATTTAAGTAAAAACAATAAGCGTAAAGACTATTGATGTTACGAGGAACCTGATTTCTTTTATTTACTTGTCTAAAGTGAGGTACCTACAAAATAACATATAAAATCTTTACTTGTGTAATCCATATAATGTAAGTATTATTATTTAACTAAAACAATAAGCAAAAAACTACTGATGTTACAAGGAATTTGATTTCTTTTATTTTATTTGTCTTAAGTAAGTCAGGTACCTAGAAAATAACATAAGGCTGATTGTGATATTAATAATAATTACTTAGTTTCCTAAAATTAATATGATAATAAAAGTACTGCCAATTTTTATCGATATGTATTATTATACACCCCATCACTAGAAGCTACCGCATCGTAGGTGCTCAAAAGGGAACAAAGTTGAATATTTTTTATTGTTCCCCTTTGAGCACCACGGTAAAATATTGATTGGTGCTCTAATGGGAATACCTTTGGTGCTCTAAAAAAAGGTGCTCTGAAAATAGGTGCTCAAACGGGAATACTCCGTTAAAAGATGCCCATCCATAAATATAATTACCCATCTCTCCACTAGTCCAATGTTTACTCTAGGATGCATATCCGGTAGACTCTTTAATCCTGGCACGTCTTCCCTACCATTACCGCACCCCCCGGTCTATTGTATAATTGTTTGTAATTTATTTTTTCTGATTATTTTCTTAAAATACTATTGCATATCCGACTTGGGTAGACTGTTGAAACAAAAAAATGTAATGAATATGAACTGAATGTACACAGTTATGCAATAAATATGTCTTTATCTTTATCTTATTCCTTGATATGCAATGGTCTCTGTAGTACCATGAACATGAGGCTACAGGAGCTAGTGCGAATCTTGGGGTTCATTCTATTAATCGAGTCTGGTTTAACCACGCTGGGATCGGTGCAATTCATTAATTTCTTTTTTCTTTATGCCTTTAAATTAAAATTAGGTACAGTTCTTTTTGTTCCAGTAAAAATAAACTCATCGTACTAAAGAAATACTAGAACATGCAAGTGATAGCTATGAAGCTTTATAGTCTTATCTGCCACAATAAAGCATATATGTACTAAATTAGTTTTTAAGATGTCATAGTTTCTGGGTCTTTCCCCTCGTCACGCTTGGTGACCGAGGAAAATCCTAATGCATAACGAATTGCTAACTAGTTCAAGATTAAAATTAAATAATGGAAAGAAATGTGTCTGCGTTTATTCAGTTCTACACTGAAGCTAAATAATAACACGAGGCAGTTTCAGAATGATTGCATAAGGAGTGACAAAGGTAGGTTAGTTTAAGCATTAAAAGGAAATTGAAACATTGTTGCAGATAAGTAGTAGGTTCGACTGAGAATTTTGAGGCTGGGTTCAGCAGACCTAATTTTTGGACAATACGTTCTAAAACGACAAAAGACTTACATACACTCGCTCGACTCTTCGCCAACGGATTTTTAGCGAAAATTGTCGTCGGCAGATTTTTGGAGTTAATTAAAACTAGTAATTTAAACGAAATGTCTCAAAGTGCTTCATTAGCGTTTTTGCACAAAGATTGCAATCTTGAAGTAATCTTGTATCATAATAGACATTTAACGAAACTTTCGTAACAAGCTTCTAGAACTTGTTATGAAAGTATTGCGTCACAACGTTAATTAAGCCATCTACTCTTTAAGATACTGTCACGAAATATTGTGTGGCTAATTCATTATGCATTGTCTGCGTTTGGTAGAGTCTAGGTGTGGCTTTTAATGTGAGCGAAAAATAATATGGTTAATGTTGGTCTGGCTGTTTGAGTACTTTATGCGACCTAAACAAATGTCCTTTCTTTGGTATTGTTCGTCGAGTCGTTAAGCTCCTCAAGTTCTGAGTTGAGCTACGCGATTACTGACAAATGCTTGCACTGACTGGCAGTGACTGGACTGGTCCACACAAGTCTGTATGACATCAATCTACATGGTCTCCATTCTGCAATGAAACTGCCAATTTTTTTCGATATGTTTTATTATACACCCCATCACTAGAAGCTACCGTAGGTGCTCAAAAGGGAATAAAGTTGAATATTTTTTATTATTCCCCTTTGAGCACCACGGTAAAATATTGATTGGTGCCCAAATTGGTATACCTTTGGTGCTGTAAAAATAGGTGCTCAAACGGGAATACTCCCTTCACATGGTCTGACCAAGATTATGTCTGGAATTTAAAAGAGACTGTGACCTTTGAGTTTGTTTCGGTCTTTCTTCTCAGATTAGTCAAATAGGGAACACTGACCTCATCAAGCTTGTTTTTTATAATATTGAAGAATATGTAGGTACGTGGGTAGCAGGAGTGAACGCAAACGACATCGACTTGGTAGCACAGCGTATAGGTAATCGCAGACTGGCGCGCCTTGTCAATCATCATGAACAATATTATATTTTGTGCTCCTACCCACTATATACTAATTATTAACACATACATCACAAATACGATGTGTAAAGGTGATTTTGATATCCTATTTACAGAATAAATAATTTCATTTCATTTCCAGTTTTGAGTTTAAGTATCTAGATTGAAATTGTGACGGCTGCATCACATAAAATGACAATTACATTAGTAGCCTTATTACTATTAGTCCACATTTTTCCATCATCAGGTTCTTGATGATTTGAAGACGTTTTTTAGTTTTATAGGTATTCGTTACAGCATAGTCAGCCTATATAAAGTTCCCACTGCTGGGCTACAGGCCCCCTCTCTGTGAGAGGGAGTGGGCCATAATCCAACACCGCTTCGGATGTGTTCGGCTGTCCTCGGGATATACTCGGTTTTAATGTAATCCGATATGTCAGTGTGTGACGGCAAAGTATTCTGTTGGTGTTCTGTTTTCACTTCTGTCAACACTCCTGGAGTGCCACATTTTTTTTTGGTTCTAGGACATTTCGGTTTCCTTACGATGTTTTTCTTCACCATTTTGAGACCAGTAGTGATGAACTTATTTTCTCAAAGTAAAGTTGCACAGCCTGTGTTCGAACTCACAAGCTACAACTCGTAAGTCGGGGCCATTACCACTGAGCACTGCTCTCATTCGTTATAGCAATACCACAATTTAACTTACCGATGGCAGGCAGATTAAAAACTACAGTATCATGACTGAGGCTTCCTGTACGAGTGGTTTTATAGAGGTATGAGGAACAGGGTGTAAAGTTCACTCATACTCTATAGAAAAGGGAGGATCCTCCAATCAGACGGGCGTTGTGTCTGGCGGGCAACTGCCCAATGATTCATGTCGGGCCGTTTTATCTATGCTAGTTGCGCGGTAAACTGTGCTTGCGAGATGCAAGATTTGCGTAACGTCAGTATGACGCGTTGTTCGCATGTGGCCTTGTAGATACCGCTACAGTTTTAAGCCCCGTGACGAGACTCCCTAAGGTGCGTATAAGATAACTGGAATGGTCATCTAAGACATTAATGAGCTCTTCAAAAGTCGAACACATAATTTTAATGATAGATATAATTAACCAGACCAGGTGACTCTTATTAAACACATGTTAAACGACAGAGCATTCGTAGCTGCCAACGACGGGACATAATAAAGCGGATCCCTTTATAGTCTTAAAAAAATATCAGCAATGTTACACTTTTTTCTCCACAGAGCATGCAATAGGAATACAAACGAGACATTTCAAGATACTGTCATGTCACTAATGACATCAAAAAACAATAAAACGTAACATAAATTAAGTCACAACGGAAGGTGCAATTGGAATTGACACAAAGCAACCGACATACCTCAAATACTCTGTCATGTAACATCGCAAACAGTGCCTCACACGTTTCATCGAAATTCAACAATTATTAAATTTCCTAATTAGACCTTATAAGGGTACTAAAAAGTGCCGCTCAAAAACTAGCAACGGTCACCTAATAGACGAGTGTCGCATTGCTGTACGTACGAATTTAATCGCGGCGGTACTCTTTGTGACGTGGAAGACGCAAGATGGCCGCTCAAGATCAAAGGGGCCGCGCGTGTGAGGCTCCCGCGGTGAAATGTCACCGCGCTCGATCAATTAACGGTTATCCAATGTTAATGTGTTATTGATATCGGAATAGCGAAGTTCGTATTGCCGTATCTTATTCGATTTTTTGTATGGTTTAAGTGATAATTGGTAAGCGTAATTGAATTCTAGCCGTTACGTCGCATTACTGAGGCATAATTACTGTAACAATGGTGGCATTTGCGTTATATGACACTTGATTATAAGTTGTCGTGCCCTAGGCTTTAATTAGCTTTAGCTGTATATCCTCCAAGCGTGATGGTAATGACCTTATCACCTGAATGAATGGTCGTTTGAGTTTGTGGAGTGATCCATATTCAGCGTTCGATAATTACTGCTACCAAACTTTTTTAATCGATATTCTATTACAATCAATCACTAATGATCTTATGTGATGGCAAAACATACTTAAACAAGATAGTAAGAGTGGGATTAAAAATATAATAAATTGTTCACAATATTAATGTTTAAGGACTGTTTCCATGGGATAATCATCATTGATGGATTCCAGAAAGAAAATGTTTTGACAGTAATCCAGCAGAGCTCACCGCTAACGCCCATTACCCGTACCACGCACAATATTTAGCTGTGCGTAGTGGAAACTAGGCTCAATCGGGCTACGATGGACAAATTAATGGCCATAAAAAATTGTTACCGACTTACACATGGCTGAGATGTGTACAGACTAACAGAACTATTAATTTTATTAGTTGTTTTGAAACCAACGCGGTCGAATGTAAGAAGGTAACATTGAGAAATCAGGAGCAAGTGTTCCAGATAAAATTATTGAGGATGTCGTAGATTTTCTTGAGTGTTAGAGAGTCTGATCTTGTGGAAAACTAACCTGGAGTTACATTACTGCATGAATTATAATCCAGATTCCTAGGAACTTGTATAAAAATAAATACTGCTACGTCGTCAAAGGTGTCTAATCAATATCTTATCATAGACAACTTGAATAACTATATTATTTATCTTGCATTAGCTGCATTAGCTTATAATGTTCCCACTGCTGGGCCACAGGCCTCCTCTTTCTGTGAGAGGGAGTGGGCTATAATCCACTACGCGGGCCATTGCGGGTTGGTGGATCTTGTATTATATTACAGTAAAACCAAGATATAAGAACAATATTTGTTGTTCGATAACACTTCCGACAGCAAAGACCTGTCGGAAGAATTGATGTTTTCATACCGTATATGAAATGTCAAAATTGTACGGTTGCGGATTTGTGAATAGCGATTAAAGGACTTCGTCGATAATATTGACGTTCGATACGATACCAAACCGTATCGTAGCTTTGTGAATGGCTATGCTGAAGGTATACATGCGTCTGGCGTACCCTTTATTGATAAAATGGCAACTGATGGTTCTAGATCTTAATTTAGTTTCAAAACATTGTTAATAGAGTTAGAGGTCGTGAAATGATTTTGAAAAGTGTAGTTGATTATAGAGTGTACATACGATCACATCTCAACATTTCCAGTTTTAGCTGACCTAGCACTTTATAGGCTTTTCGTGCAATGAGAACAGCGTATACTGGATGTGTATAGCTTGATATATCGTCGTGCATACCATCATTTAAAAGTTTAAAAACATACTTACATTATAATCCTAATAATATAAATACGATTTTAAATCTGTCTGTTACCTTTTCACGCCTCAACGGCTGAACTGATTTCGATGCAATTTGGAACAAATAAGACCATGACTGGGGTTAGGAAATAGGACACTTTTTATCCCGGTAGTAGGTACTGTCTTGTGGGATAATTTTTCTACCTCCAAGCGGGCGAAGCAACAATCAAAAACATGCTACAAAACTGAACCGGCTGCCCAATATTTCTTAATGACATCATGAAAAGAAATTAGACCTACATTCTACACCATCCGTATTGTATAGCAAGCATTATATTAGTGTAATATGATGACGATATAGTATGGCAATAGCAACAAAAGTAATTCGTTATTGATGGTGGTCGAGATTGCTACCTCGTGAGGGGACGAACTTATTCGAAGCACCTTTAATTACGTCGGGACGTTTATACGATGCGATTTTTGAAGATGATTCGATTCGATATTTAGGGGCGGTAGAGGTAATTGAATCGTGCTATACAGAAATGATTTTGGTCTTTTTTTAAGAATTGTGGTATGGATATTGTTTGTGAGAAGCCAATTTTTTTATAAACATTTGATATTTGTTTACAATCGATTTCACTTAAATTGTTTCTTTTTAAAGTAACTTTTGCTTACAATTTTAAATTACGTTTAACAAAACAAAATACTACATAAATGCTACGGAATACGCATAAATGTTTTATGTAGGTCCAACCAGAATTCTATCTATATATTTAGCCTGTGATGTTCCACTGCTGGGCAAAGACCTTCCTGTCCCTTTTCTTCACGCGTCTCAGCAGCAGGTCAGTAATTTCGGGAAGAGTCAAGTTCTTCCCTCAATCTTCATCTTGATGTCACCTATCATTTAATCTACCAATTTACAGTTACTACTGATACGAGTATATTCGTAATGGAAAAACCCCGACAACATTTTGCTTATGGTTATGAATAAATATCTATTCAAAGTATTAGTTAAATGACATCTCAATCATTTAATACTTACAATGTTTGATGACCACTTCTATAAGTCTACATACCTCTGTATGAGTCAATAATATCTTATTAAATACAAGAGGTAGCAATAAATATGAGTTTTTATTGTGTTGATCACAAAATAGCTTGTTAATACTTTTTAACGACACATAAGTTATTTAATTATCTACTTGGTTAAGTTTCTATTTATAACTAAGCAATATTATCTGCCTAGCCTTTTCCCAACTAAGTTGGGGTCGGCTTCCAGTTCCAGTTTAGCCGGATGCAGTTGAATACCAGTATCTTACATAAAGCGACTGCCTATCTGACGTCTACAACCCAGTTACTGGGTAATACGATACGCCTTGATAAGACTGGTTGTCAGACTTTTGGGCTTCTGACTATCTGTAACGACTGTCAAAGATCCACGAATAACAGCCGGGACCAACTGCTTAACGTGCTTTCCGAGGCACGGAGGGGTCTCGGTATGTAAAGATGGTCAGCCATAATTATTTATGATATCTGATAATTAAAAACAAGTAATTTAATCAATGAGTTGCTGTAAGTTGATCAATGAGAGCTGGATGAGAGTTGAATGGCGTGTGCTTGGAGAAGGTGGCATTGGACTGTTTAAAGCTAATAGAGCACTACGAATTTTAATCGCCAATCTGTGAATAATCCCAATATTCTAGAGTCCGCGCACTGTGGTAAAAAAATGCTCGAGAATTAGCTTAAAAAAAAAACCGAGTGTGCACGTGTACACGACTGAAGTGAAACTTCAAACGTATTTGGCTATGAAAGGAAGAGAGAAAGAAAATGTGCGCGCGCACTGCTTTCTCTTGCTTATATCCCCCACTCAACTCCCGTTTGCGTCGCCCGATCACACCTTTCGTAACGCTTACGTCACGCGTTCGCCAGCTTACTCCCCAAGTCAAGCGTGCGTAAAGAAGTTTCACTTCAAAAATATTTGCGTTTGCGATTTTATTTCACACGCTGATGTAATTTTAAAAAAATCGCATCACCGTGCGCGCTTAGCTTTAGGCTGTTGATGAAGATGAATAGAATCGACGTCACAGATGACCTAACGACAAATCGCATCACCTAAAACCCTCCAATCACAGCGCCACCGTTCCGACTTCGACCAATCGCAACCACTAAAGACCACAGCATAGAGACAGATACGAATGTACTCCATTCACAGTCCAGTTATAGATGCCGCTACACAATACGTAGATCGCTGGTCACAGAGTAACAGAGCGGCAACATTTAATGACCGCGTATGTCCAGTTACTCAGTTGGTATGTATAGTTTCGTCACCTACGTTATGTACAGGAACGGAATTGCGTTTTTGATGATGTTTAGGTTGATGCAAGATTTTCGTGACGTAATTTTTGTTAATTAATTCTTTTGGTTTTGTCTTGGAATTAATCCGGACGGGTCTGGGTTAAGTTCTTCGGTGCTAGTTGAATTTCACCGAGTCGAATAAGTGCAGAAAACACCTCACCTAATCAGCCTATAATGTTTCCACTGCTGGGACACATGCCGTCCTCTCTTTTTGGAAGGGAGTGGGCCCAATGCGGGTTGGTAGATGTCTCATGTCTTCGAACTTTTGGTTCTAGGACATACCCGTGTCCTCACGATGTTTTCCTTCACCGTTTTGAGGGTAGTGATCATGAAATAAATTACTCAAAGTAACGCCCCTGACTGGGTTCGAACCCACGACCTATATCTTGTAAGTCGGGGCCGTTGCCACATGGGCCACAATTACCCTCGAAAACACCTCACGAAGGTGCAACATTATGCACATACCTACTGGTCGACCTGGCAGTAGGTATATGCATAAAGAGGGCATAGAAAGATCTATTGTGTAGTATGAAGGCATTAGAGTCAAATAGCTTTTCCTTCGACGCCCCTCGAGTGAGCACCAGCTATATAGGAAAGTTAAAGTTTTCTTAAAGGTATTATAACCAGAACAATAGAGATCTCAGGGAGATGCGCTAAGGTAGACTTCGAAATTCAAATTTTCTACTTACTTTTTTTTTGCAATTCGAGGTCAGTGTCAGTTTGTCATAATCACCATAATCAACCTATAATGTTCCCACTGCTGGGACACAGGCCTCCTCTCTTCGAGAGGGAGTAGGCTATAATCTATCACGCGGGCCCAGTGCGGGTTGGTAGATGTCACATTTCTTCGAATATTTGGTTCTAGGACATGCCGGTTTCCTCACGATGTTTTCCTTCACCGTTTTGAGAACAGAGGCGATGAAATAATTTACACAAAGTAAAGCTCCTGTCTGGGTTCGAACCTACGTAGGTACTATAACTCGTAAGTCGCGGCCGTTACCTAAGTAAGTTGATTAAAATATGATTCGCGACCGTAACAAATACGGCTTTACAGAATTATAGTCATTAGAATCAATAATACAACTCCTTATGTTAGAATCGACCTTAAATGTCATGATTTCATGGATTAATCATTCAATAAGGTAATGTGAACTTAGAGAGATGTTTTTATGATTTTCTATAAATAAATATTTGTTACGGCCGCGAATAATATTTAGATGGACATACAACTTGATACTGACCTGAAAATTTCAAAAAACTTAAGAAAAATTTAATTTCGCGAGTTTCTCTGACGATTTTGCCATAAAGCTCAACACTATTTTAAAAGTCATGATTTGGTATAACTTAGTAAAATTACAGCAGAATTTAAAAAAAAGTGGCACTCCGGGAGTGCCGACAGAAGTGAAAACTTGAACAATTACGTGTGTGTTTTTTTAATCGTCATATAAACAAAACACAAACAGAATACTTCGCCATCACTCACTGACATATCGGAAATATATACGTTAAAACCGAGTACATCCCGAGGGCAGCCGAACACATCCGAAGCGGTGTCGGTTACGGTAACAGTGGCGCGAATCAATGGTTTTTTTCCATCTTAAAAAATTCCCAACGTGCCTAAAGAAGTTTTACTTTAAAAAGATTACAACCCCCACTTAGATTCGTTAACAAACCGTGTAAGGATAATTAGCAACTTCAAACTACAAAGTATCATCGCCATACATTGTAAAGTACAAACATCTATTGCGTCCAAATTCACTCAAACTTGCCCAATTTCCATTAGCATTTTTACGACGGACACGCAATAAAAAGTGTCTTGCAAGCAATTATTAGGTATCAAGTAACAGTTACATTATACTGTCCGCTCCGTATCGGAACATCTGTCCGTAATGATACAGGAAACCAGAACAATGCCGTTTGACCTCATATCTTTGAACAAATCTATGTCTCTGGCGGAGAATATTTTGGATGGACGTTTTAAAGGGAAGCTCTGGTCGAAATTAGAATTTTGTGGCTGTGGGTGAAGGGATGGGAGAAAGCGTTTTTGGGCTAAATTCCCGTTCGTCCTACGAGGGGGACGAAGTCGATGAGACGAACGGGAATACACGTAATTTTCAGGGGGGTTTAAAACGACCCCTAGCCAGGATGTTCTTGTTTGACTGCGTATTTCATCTCAACCAGTTTTACCAGTTCCAAGTCCAAGTAGGGATTTACTCGTAGATGACTACGGTACAGACGCCAGCACATCAAGCTACTACAATCTGTCAAATTTATTTAATAGATTTTCATCTTTATCGCTGAAATATAAGGTTCAAAGTTGATTGGGCAAATTTAACAGTTTCGGGTAGCTTGATGTGCTGGCGTCTGTAAAGACATTAACGAGTAAACAGTAATCATCTTTGTTATATCTTCTATTAAGGTAATTTATTATTACCACCATTACTATTAGACTTTAGAGATTCTTTATTTTAACAACGTGCGTACAGCATTACTTTATAATAATCCCCAGTGACAATCCATATGGCGACGCTAGTGCTGCCCCTTTTCGATAACTAGTGCTGGGCACCTTTCCAGTACTATGGCAATCTACAAGTTTTGTTGCAATATTCGATGTGGAGTAATAACCGGGTAAATATAGGGACTAGATTCAGGTCCCCAATTTATAAAATCAATAATCATGCAGAAATTAAAAACAAAAATGAACAATAGGCATCCGCTTTGTGCATGTAATCTTTTCATCTATCTAGACGTGTTACTAAAAAAAAAACTATGTAGACGCTATGTGCAGTCACAAAAACTGCAGTCACACTGCTGTCTAAGAGTTATCTACAAGATTTTGATTAATTGACACGTCTTCTTGATATTTTAAATCTTTAGAAAGGTGCACAAACCGTGACAAATTGTGCACTCGGAAACCTGTTAACATTTGAAACTAGTTTTTAAAATGACAGATATGTATTTATATACAACATTGTAATGTGTTATCCTAATCCTAACTAATTAGTCGTATTAATTTTGGACGTAAGAAGATTAAAGGAAAAAAAGTACAGTTTTACAAATACGATAGAGTCAATTATTCATGAATTGGATTAAAATATAATTTAGTTGATAATGATGAACATATCTTAATGTTTTGGCATTTTGGGGACGTCTCGTGGTAATTTATTACAGTGCAGTCATCACTTTTTCTTTTCAAAAATGTTGTGAGCATCTAATAAAAAATTGGTCATCATCATCTGCATTTTCCGAACTATGTTGGGGTAGGCTTCTAGTCTAACTGGATGCAGTTGAATACCAGTATTTTACATGGAGCGACTGCCTTTCTAAACTCGACAGCCCAGTCACTGGGTAACGCGATACCCTTGGTAAGACTGTTTGTCAGACTTTCGAGGGTCTGACTATCCACATAGATCTACAAATGACAATACAATACCTAATTCAAAATTGGTATTGTTTATAATTTTATTCCATATATATATATATGTATAAAATTATATGTTAAGTACTGGTACTCAGCTGCAACCAGTTGGAGTGGAAATCGACCCCAACATAGTTGGGAGAAAGGCTAGGCATATGATACCTAATTATGATGATGAGATATGAAATTACATGCCTTTTTTCAATATTTCTTTTTGGATGCACAGTGATTCAGCTTCAAAATATACACCTCAGTCCCCCGCTATCGCTTATAACTTCTACTTCTACGTCCACCGTACAAGGTGTTATTATGTAAATGATGAGAGCTCCGTTTCGGCTGAGTCAATACGCCGGGAAGGTAATCGACAACACGTCCGAGTGACGGTGGTACCGCCTCCTGTATTGCCTGAAATGAATGACCTTAGTCGACACAATGATGGAGCAAACTTCCTCAACATGTTCGTTTAGGCTACTGCTATCTAATTTGGTATTCCTCTTTAGCTTTGAAATTTAAAGCTCTTTTGGAGTGTTAGTCTGTATTGCGAAGTTATTAGTTTGCAAACAGATAGACAAGAGAAACATGTAGACTTTATAAAATTTATTAGTTAATATTATTATTTGGTTTATATTAATATTAGTATTTATTAATATTTGGTTTATAAAGGCAAAAATATAATAGCTAGTTGTTTCAAGTAAGCACATTTGTATCACCCTTCGTGAAATAAATCTATAGTGTCAGGAGGATCATAGACCAAGACTGCTCTTGGGTAAATTCCAGGAAGTAATCTACAGACTTTTGTAAAGTCTACGTCTCCCAGAAGTGCACTTCCATAAAATAATTTGACATTATTCGAAAACCCAAAATTAATCACACAAGGAACAATAAAGCACCTGCAAATCAAGTCCAAAGATCTACGAGTACAAACAAATGAAATCATTTACCTTACCCTTATAAGGCACAAAGTGTCACTTAAGGAAACAACATGACTACTGATACTATGTAAGAACATCTTGTCTGGAATGACGTCAGGTCACGATATTAGCGGCGAAGCAATTTAATCAGAGTTGAGCTCAGTGACAGTCGCACTGAATTATGGCTTATCGTGATACCTGTTGTGGATTAAATGGTACCGAAGGTCTGTTTACATACACACCTAATAGGGATAGATCTCTTTAAAGAAAGAAGGTACTATAAAATATGAACTAAGCTGGGCAAAGCTTGTCAGCCCTCAAATTAGTTTCTGCTATCTGTGCCCCGCGGTTTCACTCGCATAAGTGTCGATCCCGTGGGAATATCGCAATAAAAAGTAGCCTATATGTTAATCTAGGGTGTCAGCTACCTACATACAAGATTTTATCAAAATTGATTCAGCCGTTTGAGCGTGAAGAACTAACAAACATATAAACACACACACACCCTCTCACTTGTGGCTAAGTAATAACAGCCGCACGGGTCGATCGATCAGGTTAAGCTATGCTTGCCGCGGTTGGTTCGTGGATGGGTGACCATCTTTACATACCAAGACCCCTCCGTGCCTCGGAAAGCACGTTAAGCCATTGGTCCCGGCTGTCGTTACAGGTCGTCAGAAGCCCGAAAGTCTGACAACCAGTCTTAGCAAGGGGTTTCGTATTACCCAGTAACTGGGTTGTGGAGGTCACATAGGCAGTCGCTCCATGTAAAATACTGGTACTCAGCTGTATCCGGTTAGATTGGAAGTCGACCCCAACATAGTTGGGAAAAGGCTAGGCAGATGATGACACACCCTCTCACAAACTTTCGCCTTTATAATATTAGTGTAATTTGCCGTAAAAAATGATCCTATCGTTCCTGGATGGAATTGCATAAAGAAAATAATGAGCAAAAGCATCCTCTTGTCTTCAAATAAAAAAGTAAAAAACAGGAAACTGCAACACGCGTATCATAAATGATTCTGTCAATCGGTGGTCAAATTCAATTGGTGTCAGGATATCGTTAAAATTCTGCAACGGCAGTGCAGGGCAGTTTGTTTCATTTCACTGAATAGGTAACAATTTCCTCTTAAACCTTCTGTGGAATTATATTTCGTGTCGCTGCTGATGTGTTCACAATAGTTTACTTATTTTACTAGGTTTAGTCACAACTAGGATATGATTAGGTAAATTAGATGCAAATTTTATTACCGTCATCTTTCTTTTATTACCATTAATGGGTCATTGTTGATGCGTATGAGAAACGAATGTACTGGCACCAAGTCCATTAACGATTTCAACACAGTTTCCTAATCAAGATTACCTTGAAGATTAATCCTCCGTTAGGAGTTTATGGACCAAAAATAATAGCTCGTTTTGGACCATGTGTTTCTTTCACCCTAGTTTTTCCTTCCTTTCCTTTCCGTCCTTTATCAAACTCTTAAACTATTTATTTGTTTTTTAAAATTAAACGTGATTATAGAAAAAAGATCCCTAACATTCGGATCCTAGAAAAAGATTCCTAAAATCGGATGTCAAGCAAAGAACTTTATCTTATCGAAACCCCATCAAATTAACGACCAGCGTCAATAGAGGTGTTACTATGTATATTTTTTGCTTCTTTTTTATCTACACAATGTACACACGAGTACCTACTTCTTCACAAGTTGTTTTGCATTTTTTTCCTCTTGTTATCTTTTAGAATATCAATGTCGGACGACAATTTCCCGGACACTATATTGGTGATATCATCGTGACCTAAGAGTCAAGGCTCCTTGTAATAATAATCTTTGAATGCACAATCGTTAAAAAACATTGTATTTGTTTTTATCAATATTATTGAGGAACTCTTTATACGGAATTGTTTGGTGATAAGAGAATAATTTGTAAATATTTTTCCTTGAATGGACGTCGGAAAAATCTTCTTGAGTTTTTTTTTGTTTTATTATTTTAAAGAGACGTAAATAAAAAATACGTTTCGTTCGGTACGTTAATGCCTATGGCATTAAGTCCGCCTCTGTACATTTATGTGCTTGAAGTATTAAATAAATACATAAAAAAAACAATCATACAGCCTCATCATAGATGTTAATATAACGAAGTTAATCAATTGGGTTTTTGTTTATAAAAAAAACTACGGTATTTGACACATTTTTTGTTCCAAACTAGTTACAACACTTTTCAGCCCATTAACTACTAATGATCGACCCCTTTGCAATAGACACGTCCGAAAAGGGAGGTGGACGGATGGACAAACGCTTATAATAATTATTGCCAATCTACTGCGACGATCTTCGCTTCATCATTGCGTACGCTTTCATCTGTTTGACAACGATGGGATATAGTATATGCAAAATGTAGATCAAACCAAAAATGTTGCTCGAGGTGATACAGATTCATCATCCTCCTGCCCTTCATCATCATCATCATTTGTCCAAGAAACGCCCACTGCTATAGACATAGGCTCCACGCGTCGCCCATTACTGATCCTGTGCTTATAGCTTCCAGCATATTCCCGCAACCTTCACCAGATCATCGGTCTATCTTATGGGACAAGTCCCTTTCCCTTATCCCAATATATTTGGAGTCTTTTTCTTCCATATAGAATTACTTCTTTCCTAGGCCTATCATTTTCATACAGTCCAACTTTCGAGATATCGCCAAGCGGTTAGTCGACGACTCTTCACGTCACCAGAGGGCTGGCCTATTTCTTGGCCAAAGAATTAGCATTGCCATACAACGTGGCAATGCTGCCAGCCTTTTGGGCACTGTTCCTGTTGACAGCGATGCAGACAAATTCTTTGATGCCCTATGATCATTTTGTTTATATTGTCCAACCTTGTTTTCTTTGCTTTGGTTTGTCTTTTTTTGGTATAAAATAGCGACATGGGTCTTCGACTTTGTGTAGCATTTTAGTACGGAAATTAGGTAAATCAAACAAACATCAACTTTATATTCATTAGTAGTTACTGTTTGTTTATATTTGATCTACCAAAGAGTATTATTACAACCACATTTTATGCAAATAAAGCACAGCTATTTACTTCACCACAACAATGCCGTTGCCGGCTTTAATTAATTTCAGCTTATTTCGTTTCTGATTTCTGATACAGCGAATTCCTACTATAAAATAGTGCCGAATTTAACACAGCACCAAAAACCTTTTCATCTTCGTCTAAAACCTTCCATATACTACAGTGCAGGCGGCATATTTTTTGTCACAGCATCGATAAGATCGCCGCGCGCCGCCGGAGCGATCGGCTCACAATGGCTCAGTAATTGACAAACCATGACTCGATAAAGTCAAGGCCCCAGCCAGCCACACTTGTCTCCCGACTCCCATCACGTTTACGTGCGATTTGATTGAATTCTTCTTAGATTAGTGGATTAGTAGGTAGGTAAGTACCTGTTGTATCACGTCTCGTTATTTTATGGTTTGAGTTGAATTACAAGCTCAATTTATTGGTTGTTGTTAGAGCGTATACAGTAGAACACAGAAACAGTCGCGTCGAATCGTAGTACAGTGACACGTAAAAGAAATAGTTGGGTTTAGAGGCAAAATCATGTCATTTATTTTCAATATGTTTTTATATTTTATTTATCTTTTTGATAGATTTTTTAAATTTTTTGTGAATGTGAGAACGTTGTAGGCCTTGTAGACTGTACTACTGTAGATCGTTTTCTATTTTGTTAAGTATCTGGTACTTGTTAACAGGCCTACACTGTCCTCCCGTACCTATTAAACCCTGGAGTTTCTTGCCGGCTCTTCTCCATAGAAAAACGACCAATTGTATCTGTGCACCTAGCTAGCGTCTGACGTATCATAGGTGCCTATGTTGGTATACGTGAAAAAAAAAAAACAAAACTGCTGAAGTAGCACATATTGGCATTGACCATTTTAGTTTGTATATATGCAAAATATTTGCTACGTTGGAGTAGTTAACAAAAACAGTGTGCGATATATACTGGTAGGTCTCTACCCCTTTTATAGAAAATAATAAATATAACCTTCATGGCTTTCATGTTACTTGATTTTATCCATAGAACAATTCAAAAAAATAAAAGATCTATTTTCAGCAAAGTCTAGTCTATTGAAAGACGAAGATATAATATCCATATTTTTAAACTGAGACGAAAAACAGACGACGTAACATTGGCACTCATACACTAAAAACAGCTATAAATCATGAACGTCATTTCAAAATAATCAATTGTATCGATATGAAAAAAGTATAAATACGTCTGTATATAACTGTTTTCCTATTTTTTGTTGATCAAACACAGTTGTGAGTTTGGACGTGAAAAGCTCTTTATCTGAGAGAGCCTCTTACCACAAACGTGAGACAGTTTACTTGGTAACTAAATAATATTTACAAATAGTACCGGCTGGTACAGTTACGTCATACTTAAGCCAGGAGGACTCTTAATCTGAACTGAATTTCCTAATCGATTTTGTTGTTATTATAGATGATATTATTATGAGATCAAATGAAAAATGCTGAACAAAAGATAGATCCTCAAATAAAAGAGATCACGACTACAAGAATTGTAAGGTTACTCAGCTATTACCGATTAAAAGACTGTTGATGTTAATAAAGACTACATTTTCCTTAATTGCTTCTCACAATTTACTTGGGGAGATACGTTTGACGCTGCACGATATTGTCGTCATTTTTGTAGGTTAAATTAATTCAAAGAACAAGAGCTAGTTACAAACATATATCCACAACACATATATGCCATGTTGTTTAAAATATGCCATTATTTCCTAAATCTGAGTCAGGTCTTACAAATCAATTTAGAAACTTCGTGCAAAAAAGTTCATACATTCCAATGGCGTTGCACCCGCCAGGTCAGCACCCACTTTAAACTAAGAGCACCAAATCACAGTGCACGAAACCTTCTCATTAAATCTGACCAGTACCCAGAAATAACCAACTATTATGCCCATTATAGCCAAGACCTTCTGACTAATTTCTGAAAAGCTTGCCCAGCCTTCAACACCTAAACGATCAAAAGTCGTGCCTGCGTATCGTTGAAAACGTTTGATCGGTTGCCTTCCGTCATACATACACTTCCGTCATTGATTGCAACCGACCTCAACATCAGTTATTTAGATGTCACGACCGATTCTCGATTCAAATCACGATCGATAAAGGTCATGGCTAACACATAATAGCGTTGAATACTTTTTGGTAATGTCCACGGGACGCAAACAAGAATTTATGGATTGCACAGAGTAATTAAATCTTCATTTCGAAGATAAGCTATCCTTAACTGTGATAATGTTTTCGGGTGTTCATTCGTTAGGCTATGGTTGACTGGTGTGAATAAAGACGAGTATAATTTGACTGACATATCTTTTGTGATGACCACAACGTATGACCATTAATCATACTTTTTTGTCACCTGTTCGCTAACATGACGAAATTATGTTCTTTGTGACGGCATTGTAGGGTGCTCCTTGATCATGGGAGCCTAGTCATCGCGACCCGTAATTAGTTTTTAAATTGGATGCTGAGCAAAAAACCAGAGAAGTCCCCGTTATTATGTTCTAACGAAATTTTTATTTGGAATTTTTCGTGATTGGATTTGACAAATTACTGCGGACCGTGGATCAATTTATTTGGTCGTTAGTCATTACTGTTTTTCTGGCGATCAAAATTCTTATTCTTGGCTGATTTTTGTACATTTGACGTATGATCATAGACACGTAGTTTATTATTTTGTTTGGATGCACCGTTCATCTTTGTTTTGGATCAAAATTACGTTTTTTTATTGTCAGTGACTCAATAAATATACTATTTCTATACCATCGTTATTTGAATATTTAAATTACTGCGGTTCTTTCTTTCTACTTGATACCGTTACTACTACATTATCCATTTGCGGTTTTTAGAAGAGTTCTCTACCGCAGATGACACTCCTAATTCGAGGATTACCTACATGACAAATGTCGTACAGCAAGATTATTAAAGTTTCATCCGGCGTTAAATCAATCTTTTGGGACTAACAGATTTCACTTTTAAGGATTTTATCATTTGACACCAAATGACACTTTACTTTCTAATCTAGCATTAAGATAATCTCTTTAATCACTAATTAATTCACCTTTTACTGTTAAATAAAGATCTCTATTAAGCACAGTAGCTACAACATCATAAATAGCACCTTGCACTGTAAACTTGTCTAATCTACCGTCTCAAGTGTTACGTAGAATGATTTGCTCATTCACTTAAGTAATACAATCTTCTAGTGACAAATTATGTCTCCCGGATTCTGTAGCGATAAGATTGAGATCCATTAAAGTTTAGAGATTATGCAAAGTGATTTATTGTCTTAGTCGCGTTTCTGTTGCTAAATAAAATGAATGTTGCGAAATTCGGTTTGATAATTTAGTCGTGGCTGGGAATGAGAACAAAGTTGACGGAAGCATTATTACTAATGCCAAAAAATACTTTTTTTATATGTTCCCTTTCCCCTGATAGTTGGCAATGATACAGAAGACAAAGAACCTAGTCATCTAACACTATCAGGGTACAGTTATCAGAAAACACAAATCCTGGCAGTGATATCAAAACTTTCATACAGTTTTTAGAGCAGGTGTACACAAAAGGTATATTGCCTCTATAAAGCAGGAGGTAAAATGTAATGATCTATTTACTCTTCTCTTTCAGATCAACAATGCCTTTATCGTACAATCTTTCTACCTCTTAATGCCTTACCGGGTGGCCATCCATCCTCATTCCTACAAAAGTAGTACATTCTCATAGCATAATCACCATAAAACTCAGTGAATAAACATATCCGACCGATACCCGTCGATCACAAGTCATGGAGGAATCATTCTCCTTGAAAATAGAGGCAGCTGAATATAAAACTTAATATGCCAAAGACACCCTTCAGATAAGCGCCATTATATTCAAAGTTCCACGAACAAGACGTCAATGGGATTTAAATACGTCTCTCTTAGGTATCCCACGTTTTTGGGGCCCTGAAGTATGTTGAAGAAAAAATTTAAGATGTGGTTTGGTTCATTAGATTGTTAATATAGCATCACAGTCTGCTGTATGCATTTCAATTAGTTCTCAGAAAATTCGTTATTTTTGTTTACAAAAGCACTAACATAGAAAACGTTGTTTTACAATATTTTTTTCGTTAGTGGTTTTCAGGCAAACATTTGTGATTTAAAAAAAAATCGGGGATTTTTTTCCTCGGCTGAAAAATGCTGATTTTTTGAAGATAACATTCAATTCTTTCAAAATTTTATGTTTGAGACTTTGACTTTAAAATACCTGTTCCTGAAAATAAACCTCCTTTTTCAGTTCTTTTTCCCACCAACCTTTACCCGCTCACTTCCCAGCCCCAAGTCTTCAGTCAAGAAACAATCGAGCAAGCCGACGGCGACCGCTCCACTGTACTGTCAATCGTATCATTAAGGAACCCCGATGGTGGGTCACACATCAACCACGCACTTCATTAGCCACTCTTCAAAGTACGTGAGACACATTCCAGATGGATTTCGCAATGCTTAAGTGGATAGGAGATTGATGTATAATGGTGGGAATTAAGCTCGGTGATTTTTATTCTTATTGTGGCATAGGACATGATATGGTAAGATTAATGAGATTATGAGATATTGGTCTATGGAATTAATAGGGGTAAGGGTTAGCTTTAGAATTATAATACAGAGCACGTAAAATCAGGGTTCTTGTTGACTAAACTTTAGAGGGCCTAGTATAGTCCCTTGCAAATACGCGCGAACCAAATCAAGTCTTGCATTCCAATAGAATAGAAATTGAAGGATTCTGACTGATCCGTTTGATTCAGAAGCAATAGGTTATTTTTACGAATGACAAACTATTTCAGCATCGAGTTACAGAAATATAAAAGTTTGTCATCTGCGCGCGTCAGTCCCAAATCTGTTTTATAGGAAATTTACTCACAAACACATTTACATTTTATGGGTTTTTTCATGGCATAGTAAAACCATTTTCAAATAATTTCCAGTTTTGATGTCATATGACGGATGTTTCTCTATCTGGAGATTCATTTAATATGTTTTTAAATCGTTTATTATAAAAACACAGCGATTTTTTTTCATATTTTTAATAGTCTTTTATTATGTATATCATATTTATGGCTTTCGCTTTTGATGTTGATTGTGAAATATTAGTTCCATTCTGCTTCTGTTTTGTTTAAAATTATTTTGATCATCCTTGCCACAAAGTTTAGTACAGTCTGTAGTATTAAATTAGTTATGTGTGATTAAACTTGATAAAATAAAATAATCACCGAGAACATTCTTGATAATATTAGATCTTTTATCTAGCTCCGCTTGCAATCGTCATGACAAGCAATATAATTATGACATGACGAGCAACATTATTGAAAATATTTGCATTATTTCTTTACACAGTAAATAAATTAGTCTTGTAATAAGTATCGACTTTCTTTTCATCTAGATATTGTTACAGATAAATTCACCTGCCTAACACCTGAATCCAAGTTGTTAATCAATTCTCAGTAGTTATGGTTACCTATGTTCTAAGTCGTTACTCACATACCAACTCCTGCGCATCCAAATTTTTATTGATACTTCATTTATCTCATGACAGTTTGTTATAACACTTTCCTGTGACCCGAACCAAACGAATACATAAAAATAAATATCTTCGAAAACATGACTAATAATCCTTCAATATCTTCATATTGCATTTTCAAAATTGATGTAAAAAAAGTTGTACTCTCACGTCGACCTGTTTGGGCCGTCTATCAACGTATGACGTACTGAGAACCTTCTTTTGCGTTGCAAAACCTCAAATCCTCTACCAAATTGAACCTTAGCTACTAATCAATAAGGTCTATAGTTAATTTGTCAGTGTGTACGATGTATGATTGTGGTGTACGTCGGGATGTCAAAGCGTCGCGAACGAGCGCCGACGCAGGACAGTCTCGTGCTGAGAGTAATCTCATTCGACCTCGCGTCTAGGGATGTTCGAGATCAGAGAAAGTATCGATATCGAGATCATGTGGATAATAAAGTGGTTCTCTGTTATGTGCAATGGCGCGATGCAGTTGATAAAGGATTATCTAAGGGTTATTTTTAGACACTGCTTATTTATTTAGTAAGTAGTTAGGAACCGAAATCCAATAGAGAATATATGTATAATACAAAAAGAAGTAACAAAATCAGCCGCGCAAAGTAGAAGACATATTTGTCAAAACAGTTTGTCAATTTTATGTGATTAAACAGAGCAATGTATCTATGCAGCTCTTCTGGGTAATCTAGTAAAATAGCTTTAACTCAACGTCTTTCATCGATATCGACAATCAAAGTGATGGGACAACGTCATTATTGTCTCAACGGGGCGCTCGGGTCAGAGAGTCGAGACAATCTGTCAAATGGAAAGAATCAC
Organism: Amphipoea oculea; assembly: GCA_945859645.1. Lineage (NCBI taxonomy): Eukaryota > Metazoa > Arthropoda > Insecta > Lepidoptera > Noctuidae > Amphipoea > Amphipoea oculea. The sequence continues at coordinate 15,494,182 of OX243876.1, forward strand.
ACACGAACGAGCCGAGTCCCGCAACGCCGCCCTATTAATCATATTTCGACCTTTTTTTACCATTTCCGAACGTGTGTTCTCTCAGATAATGGCTACTATTCTGACGGCGAAATCACAAAGACCTTTGTCACACTGTAATTATATTTTAAACTCAATACTTTACACATTAGAGTCCAATTTCAATTGAAGGATCTCCACGTGTGGTGGGCTCCAACAAGCGGTAAGGTCTTTTAGACAATACTTGTCGTTTGATTCGAGATGTCATGTTTTCTGATAAAATCTTGACGAAAATTTCGTTTTGACGGGGTCAAATTTGGTGCGGCCATGTTTTTCAATTACATTTGACATAGTTGAGTCCAAAGTAATGTTTTTTTGTATATTTAGATCATCTATCTGATTAGTCTGCTGATTTCGAAATGTTTTGACATGGCGAATTGTGACAGGTAAGGTAGATTGCGTAAGAGTGCTGGCTGAAATAGGTAGTTTAAAATTCGAAGCTGTATATATTCAGCCTTCAAATGCCCGTGTTAAAGTTTCAAGATCATAAGTAAGATAATGATTTGAAGATAAACGATTCTGTGAAGTCTAAACCGTCAAGCTGAATGCGTCAGCACCTCTCGGAGTCAGTCAACGTGTAATGAAAAATTACAATTGTTTAGCTCTGCGTAAGCTTTGGTTGGTCATTGCATCAGGCGTGGGAAATCAAACAGGTGCTATAGAATCAGCATTATCTCTGTCATTTTTCAATAGGTCACTATCACTATCTATATCTACTGTGGATTGTTTCCTGTAAATGTCAATTGGGTTACTCATTTTCACTTTGATACCCATAAACCGCTACCGCAATATGGTGTAAGCCTTCACTTACACGCTCGGGGATATAAAGCGTGACTGATACATTGAAATTAACGAAGCATTAATTATTAATTAAGATATCGACATTAAATCAAGACCAGCACTTCATTAACTCATCAGTGACATTGAATGTGAAGCAATATTAATATTTCGTGACAATTCCATAATAGGTAATGCCTCCAAAACTCACTGTTAATCATTTGTGTCTTCATTTAATTTGCCGCCAATTACATAAGCAAACATCCTTGTGGCTTTATTGATAAAGGTTAATTTCGCGTGCCTAAATATTCTTGATGTGTTTGAAGTGTTAATATTGTACTTGACATAGATTTTGGTATGGTGCTCAAGCATCGCCTGGGGCGACATGTGGGCGATTCCGTTGACATTTTGTGTGAACTCCGTATTTGAACTTGCTTCGAGCTATGAGCTTAATGTCTTTTCATTTATCTTTGCTTTGTCTTAGAATGTATTCGGATTTTCGGATAAAGGCTATTTAGTCCTGGAGGCTTGAGAAAATATAAACCAAAGTGCCAAATAAGATTCGTGTTAGATGAGTCATCACAAAGCCAGCCAAGTAGAAATCCATGGCAAGTGAAATGTAACTTGAATTTAAATATAATTTAATCAATCAAATTTTCAGCTTCTTTAACAGCATCTTTAGATGAAATGCTTGGAGTATTTTGGTTTTCATTAATAAACCCTCGATTACTGTTGTTAAGAGCGTTGGTTTTTTTATTACTTCTGCTTTACATGTTAGATGTTTTCAAATTTAGTACTTGACATCGTGTAATATACTGACGTATTTGATGAAACGCTTTTGTGCATGATTCCTAAATCCTTCATGAGCTTTTTACGAAGCTATATTTTGCTCAATCAAACTAACTGACATTAGCATTCAACTCCGTACATAACATACATGATATATCTTATCACCATCAATCTAATTCCCATACAAAATTCAATACATACATAAAATGACAGGCTCTCGTATATGTAGATATGTATGACCCTCAGGTCATTGAGGTCCCCGATAGCATCGACTTGGACCCGTCTAATTGTGACATCACGGATACAATTCATCAGTCAGATATTGTGACCTTAGTGTCACGGTGGAGATGTGGGAAGGTATGGATTGATCAGTGATGAATTTAAAAGATTCATTAATTTTGGTGGCTGTGGTTTTAAGTATTGACAAGTAATGGTATTGACTTCAAAAGGAATTGACTGATGAAGTTTTTTAAAATTGTGTAGTAATAGGTATATCAATAATTGCATTCTACTAGATCCATGATCATGATATCAGTTTCTTTATCGATGACACCGCATTTTATGGTATAAGGAAAAATGGAATCTTTTTAGGATCACATTTTTGTCCTTCTGCCTACAGAAGTTTTTCTCGAGATCTATGCAAAGTAGGAATAGACCAAATATTTTGTTTTCGTTTTTTTTTTTTTGTTAAAGCTATGATGACATCACTTGGTTCCTACATAATTGTTGTTAGTTTTACAAATGGTTGCTCTATAATGTTTAGCATAGTTAACTGTAACCTATTAATTAAGCTTACCTTAAGTGTTATTTTACTATATTTTATACTGTGACTCCTTCTGAAAAAAATGAAGCGGATTCTATTTGGTGCCAAGAATCACACGGCCAAATACAGTATATGCAATCACAACAAAAACAGTAGATACGCATGTCCCAGCAGTACATAATCGTGAACATAGTTAAATAATGATTAGTCACGTCTAAACATAATCAAATCTATCAAGTAGGCGTCTCCTTGCGCCGGAGTCGTGAGAACACCGAAATTGATTTCTTATTAAACGTTATTTGTCATTGAGTCAAGTTTTTGTTTGTATACTTACGTGATATGTAATTATTTTTGAGGTTTTCCTTGTGTTATTTTTAAGGACTGCCTCGTTGGTGTAGTGGTCGCAAGCGCTACTGCTGAGCATGAGGTCTTGGGTTCGATTTCCTTGTCGGGCAAAATATTATTGGGTTTTTGCATCTGGAATTTCTCAGTAGCAGACCGGAGTCTAGATTTGTGCTCGGTTGATGGCAATAGGCTTGTCCTATATTGGATGGGTGTACTATAAGTTACCTACACCTCTGCCCAACCCTTCAAGGAATACAGGAGCGATGTTATGTTATTTTTAGGATTTTCTTTTGTTTTGTTTGTAGTTTTGAAGCTATAGGCCGACCTCTTAACTGAGACGTTTCCTGAGGTAGCAGAGCGGTGCGGGAGGGGTGTGGTGACGTGATGCGAGAGCTCAGTGATTCGTCAACTTGTGACAACTATCCCCCTTCCCGCACCGCGACCTCAGGCAATGTCTCAGCTATACATACGATTTCAACTCTTTTATATTAGTCGTCATGTCGATAATAACATAAAATCTATCACGTCTTCGTAAAATCAGTACTTACCTACATAATCAGATGTAGGTACGAGTACCTAATATTTTTCCTGATAAGTTCTACGTGGATAATTTTAGCACGTTATTTCTTATAGCTGTCATAATTCGCAAGAACACCATTGGGTTTTTTTATGATTATCAGACAATAACACAAATTGTACGGGGACTTACAGATCAATTTAATCGTGCTTGTTTGTGTGTATTACCTACAATGTTATGAGACACGACATACCAACTATGTAGTTTATAATATACCAGCTACACACAAGTTCTTCAAATTAAAAATAAAATAGAGGAAGGTAGGTACGCCATCTCCACGTTTTATACTTTGTCGCATCAAGCCCTTGATAAAAACTTTTAATAAGAACTCTTCTAGACTTAATTGCTAATAATTCAGTGAAATGGAAGTCATACAATTCGCACCTTCTTCGGTACAACAACGTCACAACAGCTCATTTTTTTAATTTTACAGGAAAGGACTTTAAATTTTTTTTTTTCGCATTTATTTCCTCATTTTTTCGCATTTATAACCACAAAGGCACCTGCGCCATCTAGTAGAATTTTGAGATACTTTCGCGGATATTTTGTTGCCCCAAGTATAGGCATGGTTCAGAGACAATTTGGCATACTTACCTCAATTTTGCAGTTTTGGCTATTTGTGACTTTGTTGCACCGAAGGTGCGATATGTCGCAGCCAGCTGGTTTAATTAGCCGTTTAGTTAACCGCCTAGCCTTTTAACTAAACGGGCAGCGGTCGTTCAACTAACGGCCTGAATGATATTCAATATTATAATTTAGGTTGAGCCGAATTGGTCACAGTAACTATGCCTGGGCACCTTGACCAAATGGGGTAGGTTAGAACTGTGATCAGCCGCGTGCGAGCAAAGAGAGCGAAGCGAGGCGAGAACTACTCTACACTACTTTTTGTTTTTATTTGTATAGTAAGTTAATTAGTCATTTATTTTAGTATCGTTATATTTAGTTACATATTCTCAAGTTATAAAATAAAAATCTCTTATTTATTTAGAAAAAAAATATTAAATTATTAGAATAACAGCAACAATCACGAAGTATATTTCACGACAACCATACAGAACCATAATTAAAACAAAGACTTTCACCAAAACAAACGACTCATTAAAAAAATATATACCTTTAACAAAGTAACAACACATTATGCAAATACTACGACAAATAGCTCTTGCTCAATACGAATATAAAATATTCTCAACTTAAAACAATACAGCATTTAAAAATACAAAACCCTTTCTTATCTTACCCGACATCCACGAAATGTTGAAATGTCGCAAGACAAAAGACCGTGTGAATCTTACTCTTGCTTCATAAGAAAAAAATACAGGCCAATAACTCACTTTAGAGGCACGATGAGACAGATCGGTCATTCCAAAAATTATCTAGCTTTAGGCAATGTAATTGGAGTTACGAGACTCATTGCATAAGTTGGTCACATCACTATTTTTAGAGTTCTGTACCGAAAGGGTGCCAACCGGGCCTTATTATTACTAAGGCTTCGCTGTCCGCCCGTCTGTCACAGGGCTGTTCAGTATCTTCTGAACCGTAACTGTAGTTAGTATACACTCAGTGAAAATCAAGTGTCTACTATTTGATTTTCACGGAGTCTGTGCAAACTACTATGGCTGCTTTATCAACAGATAATAAAATAAAAATTAAAATTAAAAGATGTCCTCATACAAAAGGAGTTTTTTTACTAAAGTTTTTAAAAATATATGTACTGTTAATAAATATGGTAAAGTGGATTTTGTAATAGCTTCAACTTTCTGACTAATTGACCAACTCTTTGACAGTTCAAAAGTGTCTGTAAATGGTTTAATTGAAATAAATGCTTTGAGTTTGAGTGGTATGGAACCCTTTTTCTGCGAGTTCAACTCGCTCTTGGCCGCTTTTTAATCTATGTTCATTGCGCACGCGACCTTTCTAATGTCTGAACCATCTTTGTTTTGGCTTAATTTGTGTCATTTGCTCTTATTTCGTTTAAATACAGTTCATTTTTGCTTAGCTATGTAATTAAGGATGGCTCTTAATGTAGACACATGACGTTTAGATCACGAAGTGGATCACATACCAAATTGAAGCAGGTGATCTTTTTCCGAAGATTATTTTTCTCGTCATTGACATGGAGATTTTGATCAAGAATCTTTGAGCCAATGAGGAACTACCTAAAGGATGTGTTTTTTTTTTGATATCTTAACATTTATCTGCGTCATCAAGTTCAAGTATAACATCAAGTTCAATGCTCCTCCACGTTACATCAATTCCGAGTAAAGATGGCTTAAGAAAATTGTGTGTTTAGATGTAAAAGGTGATGGTCTACGAGTTAACAAAAATTTACATAATGAATGCACATAATTATGTGGTATTTTTGTCAAAACTACGTAATATGAATCTTAACCAATACATAGAAAATAATAAGCTGAGATTAAGTAACATTGAATCAGGCAAAGGAACGCACAGATTGATCGTGTTTCTATAAGAGTACAGACATTAAGAGCCTATACTACCTCAGCTAAAATTCACTCTTTATCTCGCTCATACGATACTGCTCGCTGACTGAGTGAGAGCGAGACAGAGTGCGGTGCTGGGCGGCAGGCAGCGCCAATAGTTTAGGTATTTGCTTTTTACAGTGAAAATAATGGTAATTATAAAAAAGTAAATAACATAAGACCTGCTTTAAAGTAAGTTCAGTTAGTGTGCAAAGATTCATGATCTAATTTGAAGTATTTTTTGAATACCAGCGGTTTATTGTTCAAGTTAGAGGTAACTTTGGATTTATTTTCTATCGAGAAAATGTTATGGAATCGTGTTTTCGTCTAACATAAGACTTAGCATTAATCCTCAACTTTACCATATATTTATTTCAAAATTAATGGTGCAGTATTTCCGATATAACGGAGGATCACGCTAAGCCATTTGAGGTAGTATAGGCTCTTAAGAAAGCCTTAAAAGAGCTTAACAGAGTAGCCGTTACCTTTCCTGCCGGTTCGTCTCCATAGGAAACGACCAAGTGGAACCGTGCATCTAGCTTCAGACGTTTCATAAGCGCCCAAGTAGGTTTATGTGAACTAAGTAAATTATTTTGTTGCAATTTTTATTGACTTAAAAAAAAAACATAAAATAAAAGCTAACGGTTTTTAAATAATTTGTACAAGTATATAAAAAGGAAAGGTATAAAAATAAAAAATTCGTCCTCATCGTTGTCAACAGGAAAAGCGCCCTAAAGGCTGGCGGTATTGCCACGTTGTATGGCAATGTTGATTCTTTGGCCAAACTAAATTATTTTGAACTAGCTGCGCCCCGCGGTTTCACCCGCAGAAGTGTCGATCCCGTGGGAATATTGGGATAAAAACTATCCTATGTCCTTCCCCGGGATGCAATCTATCTCTCTGCCAAATTTTATCGAAATCCGTTCAGTGGTTTAGGCGTGAAAAGGTAACATACAGACAGACAGACAGAGTTACTTTCGTATGTAGTATGGATTAGTATATTATTATGGATTTGAATTAGCATTTTAATTCGTTTTACCGAACACATATAGCTGTTACCGGCCAAACCCGATTTCAGGACAAACTAGTTTAGCCTAGGCTAAACTAGTTCCGTCGACATAGGATGCAAGGGCGAGCGAAGGGCACCCCGAGGTTCGGTTTGGTTAGGTTACTTTAAACCCTTTACACAGAAATAGGGGCCCCGCGAAGCCGCGAAGCGGGGCTCCGTCGACATAAGATCCAAGGGCGAGCGAAGGGCACCCCCTATCGCGTATAGGAAGAACTAGTTTAGCCTAGGCTAAACTAGTTTGTCCTAAAATCGGGTTTGGCCGGTAACATAGCTACTACTATTCTTCTTATAAGTTAAACCAAATTCATTTTCTTCCCAAGGATCCTGTATCACCAACACATTCAATAAAACCTATTTCTTTTGACTTTCCTAGATCCTCAAGGATCATACTCGTGATCACATCTATAGTCAGACCCATATCTATAGCAGGCAAGTTTCAATGTTCGGAGCATAAGACATTGTCTCGGCTTGCGGTGGCGGTTGGACAAAAGACTCCACTGTTTATTTGCCGCCCATACCCTACCTGCGGTTTATGGGAATTGGTTTGCATGTAAGTAATTTTCTAAGTCAGACCGACGACCGTTTTCTAAAGGATTTTGTCTTGGATGTTGTGGTACTGGATGTGATAGAATATTAAAATTATTGTTTACTAGCCCCGCGGTTTCACCCGCATAAGTGTCGATTCCGTGGGAATATCGGGATAAAAACTATCCTATGATCTATACCGGGTCTCAAACTATCTCTATAACAAATTTCATCTAAATCGGTTCAGCGGTTTAAGCGTGAAGAGGTAACAGACAGACACACTTTCGCATTTATAATATTAGTATGGATTGAAGCTGTTGTTTGTTAATCTGGATTTTTTTTCAGCACTTTGGTTCTTCCTCTTGAAGTTACGATAGTTATTTGAAAAGGATACAAAAGTGGGTGCCTTGAACCTTTGTCAACTACATTAACCGAAAGTCTCTATCTATATTCGAGCCCCAAGATAAAGATTAACCCCCTTATTCATAAAACTTATCATACCTATTTTAGTTAAAATGGGGTTTGTCTCTTTCTTACACACAGAAATGACAACGTGACAGATAAAGACAAACGTTCTTTAAACCTATTTTAGCTAAAATAGAGATAAAATAGGATTATGAATAAGGGGGCTAGTGTCTAGTTTGAGGCTCACTAGCAAATAATATAATTTGTAACTGTCTTAACTTGCTGTTAACCAGTGGACCTGCCATGCTTACTGTATTACCTGGACAATAAATATTTCTATTTTTATTTCTATATTTAGCTCCCTTCAAAATGGTTGAGCTGAATGGTGCTAATACATGCGTCATGTTCGTGAACGGGCGCGGGCGCCGTCAGTAGGGACTGGTCATCTCTTTGCTGCCATGGCTTAGTTTATTTTAATTTAATATTTGAATTGTGGTTTTTTCTCATCTTTTCATTATGGACGCTTTTAACGTTCTGCATCGTTCTCACATGTACAATTTTGAACATGAATGATGTAACCGACTTTGTAACCATATTATTTTGATTTAAAAGAGTGTCCATGGAGTTACTTGCCCGTGCTTCTCCATAGGTACCTACGCTTTGGAATGGGCAACTAGCTTCATCTTTCTGACTGACCGACCCCTTGACAATACAAAGGTGCCTGTAATTGGCTTAATTGAAATAAATGCTTTGAGTTTGATATTATTTTGGGTAAATAGTTATTTATGGGATTTATAGATTTTTTTTCCCACGCAGAGAAAAATGATAAATAGGTACCCGGTAAAGGTACATTACTAAATGATTTTATTTCTGTAAGTAGGTTTGTACAAACACTTTTACACATCAATCATAATATGTTTTCAAAATTAAAAACTAGATGTGGGAGATTTTCAAGACACTGACTGCGTCGTAGATTCAACGTGCTACAGCATTCCGTACCATTTCAAATAATTTTACATCTTCAATCTTCCCACTAGCCACAAAACCCGACAAAATTGAAACACACCGCACAGCACAGCTTTCTGACCAACATCGTGACTTTTTCATTTAGCAGCATCGATTTAGAAATTCGTTTTTCATGTCCATAGATGATTATTTCTTAACTTCCTTGCAGGATGGATCGTTGAGGTTAGATTAGTACGATTACTTCGTAATTCTATTACGCAGAACATTTTGGTCTTGGAAGCCATGGATTGTGGTCCATGGATGCCAATAAAGTTTTGAAAGGCTGGGGCAAAAATGCTCAGCAATTTTTCTTGTAAATTACTTTTGAATTACTTAGTTGTTTCTATATTGTTGTTTTAATACTATATATTAGAGGGTTTTCCTGTCTTTATTTTAAGGCTTAAAAGACCTTATATTAGCTTATTTAAAGTTTTTATTGTAAACTTTAATTTTATAAATGTGTATTTAATGTTTGTGCCTGACGGGCAGTATGTTGGCATTCCCATCATTTTATTTAATATATTTTTTAGTCTTGCAACACTGTATGTAGTGTCACTGACAATTATCTGTCAGCCAATTATGTCATGTTGATTACCCTAACGACAAGACAAGTTTTCTATTTACTGAACCTCTTTCAAATATTTCATAATAAATTATTACAAACTGTTACTTAATTGAACTTCTTATATTAGGTCCTTACATATGAAATTGGCGTTTTTCGTACTGGCCACTTTAATCACGAATTTCTCCTCTTTGGTAAGGAATTCCAAATTCAAATTTGTACAGCTATTTACTCATGTATTTGTGCTTCGATGACCGTCATTCATTTGTTTTTTTTCTTCTGTTTTTTCTGTTTGCGTCACTCATTTTACAAAATGGAAAATTTAAAATATCGCATTATTTACGAGTACGAGTTCCGCCGTGGCACTAGTGCTGCGCAAACGACTCGAAGGGTGAATGATGTGTATGGCGGTCATGTTGCAAAAGAAAACACAGTTCGTTTTTGGTTCCAACGTTTTCGTTCTGGAAATTTCGACCTGCAGAACAAGCCCCGTGGACGGCCTGAGACCCAAGTTGATAATGGAGAATTGAAGGCTATTGTGGAAGCGGACCCATCGCAAACCACGTCCGAGTTAGCTGCAGGCTTCGATGTTAGTGATAAAACTGTTTTAATTCACTTGAAGCAAATTGGGAAGATTAAAAAGCTTGAAAGCACGACAACGCCAGACCACACACTGCGCAACAGACGGCTACCAAATTAGAAGAGCTTGAATTGGAATGTCTTAGACATCCTCCGTACTCCCCGGACCTTGCTCCAACAGATTACCATTTTTTTCGCAATTTGGATAACTTTTTGCAAGGGAAAAAATTCAACTCCGATGGGGCAGTCCAAATCGCCTTCAAAGATTTTATTGATTCCCGTCCGACTGGTTTTTTTAGTAAAGGGATCAATGAACTACCTATAAGATGGCAAAAGTGCATTGAAAACAATGGTTCATACTTTGATTAATTAAATATATTATATTAAAAAATATTCGACTTTTTGTTCCTTCCATACAAAACGCCAATTTCATATGTAAGGACCTAATATTTATGTTTTACAAGACAATATCCGAAGATTTATGTAAAACAATTCCGAAGCAAAAATTGTCAGCAAAGTTCAAGTCACCTTTTCAATTCCCCTCGGCTTTTCCATCTGTACAATATTAATCTCGGGTGTCAACGGTAAACATTTTCAAGATAGGAAACGTTTGGTACAAGTTTTGAGAATTGGAGTGAGTGCGATGTTCTCGGGAGAGTTACAAGGGTGACGGAACATCGCCGTGCAAACCGTCGGTAACCATGTAATTCAGGATTTTTTGAGATGCATGAAGAAGCCTCCTCGTGTATCGCAGTTTGTTCCGCCAGTTACTCAACTAAACCGAGCGCTCGGTGCATCCTGGACAGTCACACCCAACATCTTATTTGACTGGCCAATTCTTCCCTTACGATGGTTGGACTAACGCCTGCCTGGTTTGCGACCGTCCCACTGGAGTCCGGCGCCAAGCAGCCTGCTGTGTTTCGACGATTGCTTTACTACGCGACCAAAATGTATGGAACAGCATTTTATTTTTTTAATAACAACACAAAGTTCAACGCAGTGGGGTTCCGAATCCATGGTAACAGACTGCGCGTCGAAACCTCTACTACCCTGTATAGCTTAACATTGCTAAAACGTTAACAAAAGACGAAAGTCTTAATTATGTATTGGATAGCAAGTAATTAATGATTTACCAGCCAGTAATAAATTATTCCACTTTAAGACAAAGACCTCTATGCTCAAACTTGCAGAAAAAAATACTAGGCAGTTTTAATCTTTCACCATTTTGATTTTTTATCTATGCCGCTATGTCTTTTTAATCCATCTGATTTAGTTAAGATTAAATGACTCAAAAATTATACGTCTTAACTTACCTATTAACAATATTTTCTGGAATTTTCTATATTAAGCTTTTGTTGTACTACCGCTCTCGGTCATGCCTTGAACAGAATAGTAGAGATTAGAGCAGGGGGTGCGATTATTAACTGTCGTCTAGCTCTGCGAACTGCTGATCAATCATACGTCCTTAAGATATTAACGAAAGTAAGCTCCGAAAGTATTGTGGAGACAAGTGCTTGTCTGCAGTGTTAGTTTATATTGTTTATTTTGCGGCCCGCCCTAGCTTCGCACGGATGCAATTTTTTTTTCAATTCCTGTGCAACAACGAACACAAAAAAAAATAATTATCCAATTTGGTGCAGTCGTTCGGAAGTTATGTGCGTAACATTTCGGCGACTCGTTTTTATTTAGGTATATAGTAGCAAAGTGTTAAATGTTTGAAGGAACAAATGCTTGTGGCTGTGTAAATTACGGCGATCCCTAATAATTTATTTATATTAAGATTTTTTACTGGTTTCTTAACAATTCGCAATTATTTTTCTGGTCTAGCGTAAGCATATCATAGCGTAATCCGCCCATAATGTTCCCACTGCTGGGACACAGACTTCCTATCTGTGAGAACCATGGGCCGTAATTCACCACGCGGGCCCAGTGCGAGTTGGTAGATGTCACATTTCTTCAAATTTTCGGTTCAAGGAAATGCCACTTTCCTAAAGATATTTTCTTTCACCGTTTTGAGAGCAGTAGCGATGAAATAATTTACATAAAGTAAAGCGCCATTCTGGGTTCGAACCTACGACCTACAACTCGTAAGTCATGGTCGATACCATTGGGCCACCGCTGCTCAATCACACACAATCGCTACGATGACAAACTAAAAATCACGTCACATATCCGTGAGAACCACCCAACTGTTCTCAAGTCCTGTGTGCTGTGATTACACTATAATGATAAACAGACAATATTAAATGACAATAAATCGATGGACACTCCACTGATAAGACCGATGGCGTGATAACACTATCAATGACAAAGTTATTGCAAAATTATTGTGTGAAGTATTCCGACTGACATGGCTTATGAAAGCTTATGGTTAATGGCGATATTATAAACATGAGACATTTATTTATCTTTGTTTCTGAGGTAGGCAAAGTATCAGCTAATCGGTGTGGTAATTTTGCAACCATTTTGGAAGTTTCTCGTTATATTAGGGTTATGAAAACTAAAATGCGTAATTATATCAAAACTAGACGAAGATTAAATGAAATGTATTCGAATTTCAGGCAGAATTACCTACTTTTTAATCAAGTAATAACCACCCTCTTCACGTGACCAGAGGGCTAGTCTTTCGGCCAAAGAATCAGCATCACCAATTCGTCATACAACGTGGCAATGCTGCCAGCCTTTTGGGCTTTTCCTGTTGACAGCGATGCGGACGAATTTTTTGATGCCCTATGATTCTTTCCCTCTTTTCTTTTTTTATTATGTACTTACATATGTATTTTATCATTATTATTTTAAGCTTTAGTATGTAAATATTATCTTGTTTGAAAATAAAATCAGATTTCAGTAATAACTAATAGTCCATGGGTATTCTTTGATGGAGTAATAAAACAAAAAGGCTTAGAAAAACATAAGAAAAACTTTTGGGTTTCAAGGGAAATTCCAGTTTGTAAGTTGTACTAGCGCTACAATCATTTTCACGCCTAAGGCTAATACTCCTACCTAATCATAATTTTCCAGACTTCATAATAATTTCGCCAACAAACCCACATTACTGTGTAGTAATGTGTGTCTGTCTGTCACACTAAGTGTATATCTAATTAGTTGGATATAAGGGCTCGTGTCACGTGCCACTCAAGTGGACATTGATTGCGGTCCAAAAGACCAGGGAGGGACACAAAGTGGGGTAAGTCAAGTTAACTGTATTTTTGATGACGTGTTGTATGGAATTATGGTTATACTTCCATTGATCATGTACAATTGGCTCCAAAGGACCGCTTTTAAATACGTAAAGGTATGTTTTTAGTGTCACTGAGTCACATTTGAACATGTGAGAAATATTTTTTTTTGGAGACGTTTATATTTGTGTGTTAGTAAAATATGAAGCAAGGCATGCATTTAGGTTTCATAACTATTATTTTATGAACATCACTAGAGTCCGTGATAAAAAGGACAAACAATCCATATAGCAGACAGAATAGCCTCCACGAATGATACATGTACCAAAATGTATGGTCCGAAACACCTAGTCAGCCCTGCTATCACTACCTACCTGTTTGTGATTAGCGTTAATCACAAACAAACTTCAATTTTGCAGCAACGCACTTTAACTTGTGAAATAACTTTGAATTTCTAAAGTCTTCACCAAACCTACAATTGCATAGCTGAGACTACACTTACAAAATCAAACTTCAATTTTGCAACAACGAAATTTAATTTGTGAAAAAAAAACATGGAATTTTTATTTTCGTCAACAAAACTACAATTTCAAAGTTATATCACTTCACTTCATAGACACAAGGTCAGAAGACGACTGGAGCTTTCGCCCTTGCCCTTTGTCCAAAGAGAATTCCCCAAACATACCGCTACGATTAATTTTAGATAAATATCTGTAAGCGCCACTTATCTACCATTAATTAATAAGAAACGGAGCATTGTCACTGACAATTTCGTTAATTTTGATGCCTTTTAATTGGCTATTTTATTGCCTTAAATTAAAGGTCCCGCTGTGAGGGTCCTTACGTGCATAGCAAGCAACTGCTCACCTACCTACGTTTATTATAGGTAGTATCAATATAAATAAACGATGCTGAAGAACTTTACGGTTCAGCAATAGCATTGTGACGTCATTTATGGTGGCAGATGGCAAAGCAAACATGTTAACCTCTTTTTTTGCAAGCACGATGTCTTGGATTCGTTTATCCGCTCTGTCTAATTGAACTTTATCTGTTGTAATAATCTAGTAGATAGAAGATAAATGATGCAAAGCCCTGTGAATATAGACTTAGAGTTGATTTTTCAATAGTCAGATAACTTTCGTCTTAGTAATAAGTATCAGGGTTTGAATTTTTTTTTGTAGAAAATTTATTATGTCAAACTGTCATATTTATTTTTTTAGATTCAGATGAATTCAGTTAACTTATCTGAGTATTGAGAAATCTGTCTTTACTTAAATAGATTTGCTTTGAGTCACATTTTACTACACCGCAAGGTGACAAACGAAACAGGTCTTTTAACTTACGACAAAGGAACTGCCATAATATTAAATGCACCAATTATTTCCACCTAATTCAAACACAGCATAAAAACCTCCCCTATCAACCGCTAATGACATCTCAACAATTGACAGACCCTTAAGAAAAACAAAGGACGGTGTGGCAGCAATGCCAATGATTGGCACTGCCCATTATCGGGTACAACACGCGTAAGTTCAGCCTGCCCGCATAAGCCCGGATTACAGGCGATTGACCGGGAGGACGGTCGTTGTGTGACTGATTTTGCCCGGGCCTGTGGGGGGTAAGTAGGTAATTACAGGGTAAAAATAGATGTTGGACTCGAAAGACAGGGTCGTTTACGAAACGGTTAAAAAACTGAAAAATCTTTTAGACATGGCGCAGTATGCAACATGCGACGGCCGCTGTGACAGCTCGGGGACTAGACGCAACGAAAGGCTGCGGCTTTGGCTGCAGCCGACAATCTTCATAAACTTTGCTCAAAGGTCCGCACACTTGTCGCCGAATTACAGAGTCGCAACGCCAGGCTAGGGGACGCTCACGCGCTCTCGCTTCTTGTCGCAGCGACTAGACGAAGCGACACGACACAGTTTGCGATGGCACTTACTGCGTCTACATATTTTTTTCTTCTAAATATCCATGATAACCTCCATGGATCTGGACTTCTATTTATGGTTAGTGATGTTATTCCTACCTTTGCTTATTTTATTTTTAAATTACGTTATCTGAGTGTTTTATAATCGCAATGCAACTTCTGTTGCTATCGATTTAAAAAACAAAACTACGAAAAATAATTAAAAAAAACCGCGAAATTTAATAACGCATTAATATAGGCAAAACAAATATTTTACCAAAACTGGTATGCGGCATGAGTTGCAGTGTTTATTGAAACAATACCAACGGACCAATCATCAATTTCCATTATTTCAGTGGTATTTATTTACCGACGTGAATTTGTTTATCATAGTAAACGTAGCATTTAATTTCATTAGTTCCTATTTCCATTTTTTACATACACACACACATACACATTATTTACATTGTTTTACATAACATTGTAACATTACGCCTGCAGTCCCCAAAGGGTTAGGCAGAGATGTATACAGACGCCAGCACATCAAGCTACCCGAAACTGTCAAATTTTCGCAATCAACTTTGAACCTTATGACTTAGCAATAAAGTTGAAAATCTATTACAGAAATTTGACAGATTGTGGTAGCTTGATGTGCTGGCGTCTGTACCTACAGTACACCCACATTGCGCTAGTAATGTTTTAAGTCCCATGTAATAGGGGGCGAGCCTATTGCCAACAACCGGACACAAATCCAGCGGGCTCCGGGCGGATCATAAAGGGCCAAGGAAGGAACACGGATGGGTTTTAGTCAGTAAGAGTCTGACACTCCCTTCCGCTCCACCCAGAGCGGGAGGGGTCATTTGATGATTTCCCATCCATAAAAAAAGACTCCGGGCTGCTACTGAGGAATTCCAGATTAAAAACCTCAACAACACTTTTCCCGATCCGGGAATCAAACCCAGGACCTCATGCTCAGCAGTAGCCCTTACGACCACAAGACAAACCAAGCAGTCGCTTTTTACATGCACATTAATAAACCACGTTAATTAAAAAAAGAATAACTTCGTTCCACTTAACGCTTTCCTTGTCGCGTTGAGACATCATTACGACCTACGATTACGACTATATGAATATAAAACTTAGAAATAAATTATATATAGTTTACAGCCGGAAAAATATAAATTCAATCAGAGAGTGCTTAGCTGTTTAGTTCTTCCTTCCCTTTGGTAAACCTCGTCGACTTGAGAGCCAAACTGAAATATTAACAGAGATGACGATAATGGAATAGTTTGAAATGTATTGGATTGACATAAGCTAGCTACCTAAACCACAGATACAGATATACCTAGATAACGCAAGTATCACGAACTGTATGAAAACTAAGCGTGCCACTTTTTGAATACCTACTATGACGTCACAAGCTCGCGCTCTCTCGCTCACGCTCACCCAGCCAGCAGTACGCGGGACTGAGCGCGAAAGTGGCCGCTTATGATTTTCGATCGTAAACTGGTACGATTTTTGGCACGCGAAGTAGGTGCTCTTGCGTTATCTAGGTATATCTATATCTATGACCTAAACCGAAAAGCTTACCTACGCGTCCTGTTCAAAGTCGTTGTAGAAATAAGAAACGCTTTGAAAGAGATTGCCAATTGTTTCGATCTTTTGTTGGAATTAGGTAGCGAAATCCAAATCTTTCATATTATCTTTGTTTAATGAAGATTGGGAACCAGAGTATGGGAATTTGCTCCACCTGCTAAATCTATATCTATCTATACTAATAATAAAGCTGAAGAGTTTGTTTGTTTGAACGCGCAATTTCTGGAACTACCGATCAGATTTGAAAAAAATATTTTTGCATTTGATAGCCCAATTCTTAAGGAAGGCTATTTAATATCACGGTCATTACAGGGAGACATTCCCTGAGGAGTCAAGCAAAAAGAAAAAATGTCAGAAAGAACACACATCGAAAAAAAACTTTTTTACAAAAAAAAAAACACTACAAAGTGATAAATAACTTTAATTTCGGAAGTCTTCCTAAATTAAAGTTATTTATCACTTTGTAGTGTTTTTTTTTAAGTCGGTTGTTTTTATTTGTAAAAAAGTTTTTATTTTTCACTTTTTAGATGTACCTACCCCACAAAAAAGTAAACGAAAAGATCGTTAATGTAGACAATCTAGATAAATTTTTAGATTTCGTGGATTTTTCAAAAACCGCTTGTCCGATTTCGATAAAATTTTCATGGAACCATTTGGGAAGTATACCCTTTCCAACAAAAAAAGAATTTTTCAAATCGGTTGGCAAGCAACGGAGTTATGCGCGAACAAAGATTTAAAAAAAATACAAACATACGAATTGAGAACCTCCTCCTTTTTATTAAAAGACGGTTAATGAAGTAATAAGCTCACGAGATGCGACGAGACGGGGTGGATCGGAGATCAAGAAATTTCACACAGGCAAAGTCGCGGCCAGAAGCTAGTATCTCAATAAAACCAATGGATATTATTGTCTGTATTTTAAACTACACGAAACAGCAGACGATAATAAGAAGTATCTGCGATTTGCTCTTGAAATTCTTCGACAATATCTAATAATACGCACTCTTGAATGGAATTTCCTTCGCTCAAAGTATTACTATATCAGTCATTATAGAGTACCGAGAAATCTTATCTCACAATGACCGTTTCATTTATTTTAGGAGACACAGGAGTCATACCACCTGCACTTGAAATGGCTGAAGCTTTTAGAGAAGCATCAATAGATTCTGATTGTGCCACTTCAGATTACACAACAACTGAAAATGAACCTTTTGCCGAAACAATAAAGTCTAATGTTGAGAAAGAGGACAATGTTGCTGACAAATCTCTCGAAGTTAATGAAATGGAACGAGTAATGAGTAAAATTGAACTTAATGATGCTTGTCTTGTGGTTGATATTGGTCTGACAGGTATTGATATTGGTAAAGTGTAATGAGGTGCAAGCGACACTGAACTCAAAGAAGGAATATATATGGTTGAATTTTGTATAGGTAGCGATAAAAGTTTCTTGGCGCCACGCTTTGTCATGCCGATACGATCTATATCCGGTGCAGTTTCGGGATGAAAATATTTTTACTTATCTTAAGTGGTTGTATCTGCTTATTAATTACCTTTGGAGGGTACATCTCGAGCTGTCAAATCAAACACTTTGTCGGTACTATTCGATCTCTTAACTAATAGACGATGATTCTTTGAAATAGTGACGTAGTCAATACTTAATGTTATGTCAAAATTTGAGTGAGCATTCGTAATGGAAAACCTCTTAATTTATTAGTTAAGTCATCCATATTTCTAGCAGACATGTTTTGGATTTGACGTTAAGAAGCGAGTTTTTCTGATCGTAGATTGTAATCATACGTTAATTTAGCAGTATATAAGTCAGCAGTAGTATTTAATTCGTTATTGTGTCAAATAAATAATATAATAGTTCTAGTAGCTGATGATTGGATTCTTAATTGCACATTTAAAATTAATTAAGCGTCTACATTAATATCCTTAAAAAATTAAAAGCTTTTCTTGTAGAACTTTCATCCATACTAAACCATATCTATCAAAAGTATTTATTTTCTTATTCAATTGTATTTTGTGCTAGATCGCACATGTCTTGATTTTTAGGTGCGTCTTGTTGTGCATAGAATGTCCTCATATCTTTCACGTCTTTCACACCTAACTTTTTTCAGTATCACTCACACCGCCAAGATTATAATCAGTCCAATTAAACGATATCACCAAATCAGAAGCAGCTAGTCACCTACCGTTAACATCTTCACTCCTACTTCCTGCATTACTAAAAGATAATACATAGAAATTGTGTATTAAAGTCACCTCATAAATATGTATATGTTTCGGTCTGTGGTCACCGCGACTCTTGCGCAACTGTACTGCGCTGTTGATGACTATGGACAGGGAAGATGTGGGGACTGTATTGAGACTATAATTTTTTGAAGTGAAACTTCTTTACGCACGCTTGACTTGGGGAGTAAGCTGGCGAACGCGTGACGTAAGCGTTACGAAAAGTGTTATCGGGTGAGGCGAACGGGAGTTGAGTGGGGGATATAAGCAAGAGAAAGCAGTGCACGCGCACATTTTCTTTCTCTCTTCCTCTTATAGCCAAATACGTTTGAAGTTTCACTTCAGTCGTGTGGTCATAAGCACACTCGGTTTTTTTGTTTTTATTTCTTGGTGGACTGGGATTGTTAAATTCCAATAATGTTTATTAGCTACTTAAAGAAGTTGCTCAATGCACCGAGAGTGCCTGGAGGAGCTTATTGGTCAATGAAAGATCTTCTAAAAGGAGATCTACCACTATGCCTCGTGCTCAAAACTGGTTTTTGACACTTCAGCAGAGGTCCAAGTTTCAGGTTTGCCAGCGAGCCATGGAGCGCAGTATTCTGGGGATTCGAATTTCTGATAGTATAAGGAACACAATACTGCGCGCCAAAACCGGCACTTGCAAAAGACAGAATTGTGTGGAAAAGGGAGAAGGAGGCCTTTGCCCTGCAGTGGGAGGCTACAGGCTAGTTAGATTAGATTAGTTATAGATAAGGAAATCCACAATTGGCTGCGGTCCTTGAGTTGATACAACACAGGATTTTGGATAGTTTAAGGTTTAGGTTTATGTTCCAATAGTTCCACAACGATGCAAAGTATTCATCATCTGCCTAGTCTTTTCTCAACTATGTTGGGGGCTTCTAGACTAACCAGATGCAGCTGAATACCAGTATTTTGCATGGAGTGACTGCCTATCTGACCTCCACAATCCAGTTATTCGGTAATACGATACCCCTTGGTAAGGCTGGTTGTCAGACTTTCGGGCTTCTGACTACCTGTAACGACTGTCAAATATCCACGAATGACAGCCGGGACAAACCGCTTAACGTGCTTTCCAAGGCACGGTGGGGTCTCGGTATGTAAAGATGGTCACCCATCCACAGACCAACCGCGGCAATCGTAGCTTAACCTGATCGATCGACCTGTGCAGCTGTTATTATTTAACTACGGGCCCCTCTAACGATGCCAAGTATTATTTTCATAAATAATTATATAGTAGGTATGTATCTAAATAAAAATATTGCACTTCTGTAACCCTCTCACTGCAACTTATTTTCAATCCAACTTTTTGTCACCAGGTCCACTCTACCCCTTTCGATGTCCATCATACTGGCGTACCAGGGTAATAGAAAAAGTGGTAGGTGGTACACCGCGGATCCTATCACCGTTTGTTTGACGGCAAGAATAAAGCAATGTCTCCTGTGCACTGGTTTTTTATGCACTTTTCAATGGGGTTTTTGAAACGTTGTGGGTTATTGTTTCTTTCTTTGAAGATGGCAGAAATGAGTGAGTATACTTCGGGAAATGAAGAATTAATGCGTATGGTTGGTGAAATGGTGCGATGAAACACAACTTCAATATTGGTTTTTTTTTTTTACGGCATCCATAAAAAAACCGCGTTTGCTTATTATTCTTTTGACGGATGTGCAAGACTGCGGGTTAACTGCGTAACATATATAAAACGGCAATTGATGGCAATTCAATTCAATTCAATCATTTTTCATTCGGAAATCATCCATATTGTTTTAGTATTAGAACTTACAAACTATTTTAGTGTTAGAATCAAAATAAAAATTAAACTTAAAATCAAATTTAAAATAAATATTAAAATCAAAATCACAGTCAAAATTCAATAAAAATTCATTTAAAATAAAAATTTACTTAAATCAAATCAATTAAATCAAAACTCAATTACAATTAAAACAAAATCAAATTAAATAAAAATTAAATTAAAAGTAAACTAAAACATAACCATAACTTATCCTCTACATAAAATATTAATATAAATATCTTTCCTCAGCACCAGCACCCTAATTGCGTAACACACTATCAATCGGAATCATTTTGAAGCAAATTGCTAATCCATTGCTTCATAAGTTCGAAAAATGTGTCTGCTCAACACGTAAATAACGCAATGAATGTTGTTTAACTGTCAAAATGAAACCGAATCCGATTGATAAAGTGTTACGCAATTGCCCCACAGGCCCGCAGCTATGTCTTCGGGACCAGTGCATCAGAAAAGGGCAGTCTGGCCTCTCCACAATAAACTGCAATGCCCTTCATTTTGACGCTTCACCTACATTCATTGCGATATTTACGTTATTTTTTAAACCTAAGCATTGGTTTAACAATTTCCTTGAAAACCCCCGGGGATTGCGTTTCAAAGTGTTTTAAGTACGTAATTAAGATACAGGTTGTTGTAGCGAGTTTTTGGTGGGAGTTATGTCCAGGTGTTGGACGTCTTTCAGCTGAAATGACAAAATACATTACTAATTTCTTTTGTCATTTAGTCATCCTTTAGGTCAATTACATAACTATTTTATTGTTAGTAGAGTAATTTAAAAATAAATATGCAATAGGATTATCATTATCAGCAAGAGATCTTCCCACGCAAGTCACCATTAATGTCAACTAAAGGAAACTGATTGTTCTAATGCCCGGGTATCTCCCTAGGTAGATAATAATCATAGACAAAGAAGAATTATTAATTTAACTAACAAAATCACTGACTGTGACAATGTACGTCAGCTATTTAGTTTAATTAATGTCAACTTTAATTGTTGTTTTTTTTACGTACAGACACAAGCACATCAATCTACCCGAAACTGTTAAATTTTCCCAATCAACCTTGAACCTTATGCTTTAGCGATAAAGTTGAAAATCTATTACAGAAATTTGACAGATGTAGTAGCTTGATGTGCTGGCGTCTGTACCTACTTATTAAAATTTTAAATAATTTTGCCGTATAATGATATCTGTGACGACTTTTAAGGTGATTCAACTCTTTCATGACACATTTTAAATTATAATTAAGTACCTACATTGTTTATTATAAAACTTAAATTATGCTTTGAAATGTAAAATAAAGTTTTAAGTGTTGCGCTATGTAAGTATGGCGTTATCTTGGTAATTTAATACAACTGAAAAAGGCCTTAAAAAACCCGTGTATTTCTTTGTCAAAGAAAATATGTTTTTAGCACCAGTGAGCAATAAAAATAAGTGTCTTTCTCTAGACAAAACCCTAAAACGTATGGAAAAGAAACGCTTTATTATGTACACAATAATTATAAATTACACAATAATTATACATATCGATACCTTAAATGGCAAACCAGCCAAGTCCAAATTTCGTCAAAAATATTTTTTGATTTGATTTGAGTCTACAAAAAATATTATACAGTTTTAAGTGTCTCCTCAAAAATTTTGCTCATATGGAGTTGGCTGGTTTGCCAATTAAGGTATCGCTATGTAGAAAATTTCACATAGAATCACACGTAACTTTACCTAATAAACATGAAAATAAAATATCAAAATACCTTTGCAAACAAGAAATCCCAATCTTTCGCCATAAATTAATGACAAAATATGAATAACTCGCGATAACTATCCGTAAATAGGGTCATACATTTTCGCAACAAGGAAGGACGGGCTCGGTTCATAACACCGGTGGTGCGGAAGGAAACTTGGGAAGTTACCTAACATCGCTGCATCGGTCACGCCACGCCGTTTTAGGGTTAAATGTACGATGCACAGTATTTTTAACCGAGTTCAAAAAAGGAGGTTCTGTATTCAACCCATATGTATGTATGTAGTCGGTGTCAAAAAACGAAAATGCGAAACTAACGACACCGACTTCCGAAATTAAAGTTATTTATCCCTTTGTACTAATTATTTTTTTTTTGAAGTTGGTTGTTTTTTTTTTTTGTAAAAAAGTTTTTTTATTAGGTACTTTTATTAAGTGTTTTGCGGACTTTATGTTTCGGTACGATGTTCCTTATATTAATCAGGTATATGAGTGAATATCAAAAAAAATGTACATCACACAAAAGAAACACAATGGAATATTACAATATCTGTAACACAAAAGAATATGTGTCACACAAAAGAACATAAGGGTGCATTTATGCAAACACGTGAGACGCATAAATATGGAGTTTAATTTAATTAACATGTAGAGTACTTAGGGTAGATAAGTATTTATTTAGGGTAGGTATGTGTTTTAGAAAAAAAAAACAGTGAAAAAAAAAATCTTTATTTATTATCAAACAAAATATTTTACTCAAGTAACAAGCATTTTACTAAGTATCCTGCGTATGAAGTTTCTATAAAATCGGTTCATTCATTTCGAAACATGAGAATATTTGTTTGGAATGCCGTGCGTCGTGTCTCCTCAATAAAATATCAGAAAAAATTAATCATAAAATTAAACAAAAATAACAAAACTAATTATGGCACTACTTATTACTTAAACGAATAAACATATGCAGTAAAAAAAAGTGATTGGAAAAATAATTCAAACAGATTTTTAATATAAAAAAACAAAGTTGTAATCCTAAAAAGAAAACAAATCCCACAGTAAACCGTACATTAAATAAAAAATACTGAATCACCTTCTTCGCAAAGCACGTATTCCTTTGACTCTAACTTTAACTCAATTTTTTTTACCACATTATCACTAGGCACTGTGTCTTTGTCATCTTTCTTAGGAAAAATAAATTTAAGTTTGGGCTTTCTAATAATCTTTAAAAATTTTATATTATAAAAATTAGTTTGAATGCTCTCTACAAATCCAACATAATAAACCCACTTATTTTTTTCAAAATACCTTACAAGGACACTCTCATTTACAGTTATATTAAATAAATCTGAATCATCACGACCGTGTGTTTCTGTTTCTTCAATTTTTTCCTGTAAATCTGCATTACCATCGTTACATTTCTCTTCTTCAACCCCATTACTTCTCTCAGTCTCTATTTCTCCTGTTTTTTGGTCAAGTTTGGTGTCAGTTAAATCCAGGTTGTAATTGTATGTTATTGTGTCTTCCATGTTTTTCTTTACCTGCCCGCTTATTGCAATCTTTTCCTCTTTTGTTTCATTTTCTTCTTCTACTGTCTTTTGTTCAAGTTCAATATCATTAGTTTCTTTCTTTTCTCTAACATTTCTTCTTTTTTGTATGCTGGTTTCTTGCTTTCTTATTGTCTCCAGGTGAATGTTTCTTAAATCTTTGTTATTATAGTCTATTCCTGTTTTTGTCCCTTCAATTTCAAAATCTTTTGTTTGCTTTCGTTTCCTTCCCGACGTAGATGGTACAGGATCATCGTAAATATTTTTTACATTTTCTTTAAATAAATCGGTATTTATGTTGATTTTCTTGAATGGACCGTACGCTTGTAAATCTGGAAAGGCTTTATTTTCCAATGAAAATGTTATGTCCGATAATAGCGTAACTTTATTGGCTCCCTTTATTTTTGCGTCATCATCTCTGCATTTACTGTCGACTGTTTTGTCTCCCACTAACATTACTGATTCTTCATCGTCTTCAGTATTATCACTATCTAACTTTTCAATTTCATACATGCTATCGTCTGATTCGGCATACGTTATGTCAATATCCGTGTCGGTGGTATCACTATCTTCAGATTGTACTTGCTTTTTTGAGGAACTCAAACGTCTTCTTTTAATAAAATGTCCTTCTCTGTTAATCATTTTTCTTTTCTGATTTAAATTATGTTCAGTCAAATCAAAACAATCACAAAAGCCAAAATCTTCTCCACAAAAGCAGCTTAGTTTTCTAAATTTTATAATATCAGTATTCGGTGTCGAAACAACTTGATGAATAGACATGGTTTCTGGAACGGCAATCAGGTTTTTTGATATCGAATCTAACATTTTTACTGATTTATCTATGTCCTCATCGAGCACTAGAAAATAGTTGATCTTCGATGTGTTATTCATCACTAGTGCGTTATAAGCTGCCTCAGCATCTGGAATATCATGGCCGTGTACAACATATCGGTCTAAATTTCTTTTCGTTGCTCCTCCAACACCGTCAGCGGCTCCTTTCCCGTGGGAAGCTTCAAAGAACGACCAAGTCGCTCTTTCAAAACCTAACTGAGGTATAGCTGTATTCATCATATAAAAGTTTTTTTTTTGGCGGTATTGGCTTGTTGGCCCATCTGTAAAGAAGTGTATGGTCTTAACAGTTGGAAATTTTTCTTTTACGAATTTTAACACAGGGGTAAGATGGGCCCAAATACCGCCAGGTGTATGATTGGTATTTTGCGATATCGTACAAAAAGATTCAATTTGTGGTCCATCTTCGCGATTGGCATAAACAACACCGGTGTGCAAAGAAATCTGTCTTTTCGAAGCACCAAAGTGCATTGCCTGTACTTCTTCTGTGAACTTACAGATATAATTCTCAGAGAAGTCACAATGCAGAACAATGTCGCTTTCAGTGAGTTTATTCTTACAATTTGTGTACATCTTAAATTGGTGCATTATGTTAAAATGATGCTTCTTAAACACCCGCAATTGAGTACAAAATATCTGCTGAAGTTTTTGTAATGACCCTGTAGTTTCTTCCTTAACTGTCCTTTTTGTAATTTTTTCTTCACTTTCTTGATTGGCGGTATTTTTTGAATATTTGAATTGTTTTGTAACCCACATATTCCATGACACTGTATCTGTTAGATCCAATTGTGACAAATTAAATACAAAACTTTTAGAAAAGCAAGTGTCACATTCATTGTACATGCAAGTCTTGTCATTTATATTACATACTATTGTTGACACCAGCTCAGTTAAGTTATCTGTTTTTAATAAACGTAATTGCTTCAATTTGCTGACCAGGAAGCTTATATTCGCATGTTTTACGCAGGCACAAGTATTTCTGTCTACTATTTTTGGGCTTAATACATAAAACGGCTTGTAGCGACTAAATGTAGCATAAGATAGCTTGCCCCCTTCAGTTTTATATTTTTTGTGTAAATTTTTTAAGGTATCCAATAAATACCTAACTTGTTTTCTTGTTTTGTGTAAGGTTCTATACTCGCTTTTTCCAGCTGTAGCGCGGCTATTATCGTCTCTTTCATAAAACGATGTAAGTTCCTGCAAACGTTTCATTTTATATTTATGTATTTTTTGTCGAACTCTTAATCTTCCTTTTAGCCCCACGCATTCACTTAACTTAGTTTTCATTTTATATTTTGCTGTCATATCATTGTTCACTACTTTCTTCAGTACGTGTCGTTCGGCATTATTCGTTGCTTGTGAGTATTGGTTTTGTAATGATTCTTTTAGAATAAGATTTTCAAACAATATCTTCTTTACTATATTCTTCTCTGGGGTCGAAATTTTGGGGACCGTCTCGTTCATAAATTTTTCGGTTTTAGAATATGGAGTATCTTTGTTCTCTTCAATATGTCTTATCTGTTCTTGATGTTCACTGGTATTTAAAATTATTATTTTTTGTGTCAACTGTTCAATTTTTTTTTTATATCTGTTATTTTTCCTATTCAGCGTTTTTATTTTTTTCACTAATAGGGCTACAGTCGATTTTAAATTTAAATTTTCTTTTTGTAATTTACGAGAATACATGCGTTGTTTTGCTTTTTCTGCCTTGTCTTCTGACGTTTCATTATGAATTTTATCATCTTTACATTTTTGTTTTTCTTTTCTCCACTTTTCTCGCTGTACGTTCAGTTGTAATTGGGTTAGTTCGCCAACTTTTTTATATTTCTTTTTTGTTCTTTCTAAATTTTCCTTTTTTTGCTGTAGCAGTTTTTCTGGATTTTCTTGAATCAACTTTTGACGATATCGTCGTTGTCTTTCTGCTCCAGTCAAAGGCATTTTGTACCATTATCTGAAAGCACAAATTGTAACATTGGATCTACTATGTAAATATATCTACCGACATAATCATGTATTTTTTCGCCTAAAAATAATGACTATTATTTTTAGGCGCAAATAAATACATACTAATTTATATTACGTGTTTTTTTTTTATATCCCATAACTCTAGGGGGTCATTGTACTCATCATTATGAACAACTTTTACTGTGGGGTCAAACCTGAAATCGCGAAAAAAAATCAGCTGTTCCCTACATTTATGTTTGCATAACTCGTCAAAATGTAGGGAACAGCTGATTTTTTTTTCGCGATTTCAGATTTGGTCCCATAGTAAAAGTTATTCATAATGATGAGTACAATGACCCCCTAGAGTTATGGGATATCAAAAAAAACACCTTGTATATACAGGGTTATTTGAAAAACACCAACAACCTCTTAAGAGGTCATTGTACTCATCATTATAAACAACTTTTACTATGGGACCAAACCTGAAATCGCGAACAAAAAATCAGCTGTTCCATACATTTTGACGAGTTCTACGAACATAAATGTAGGGAACAGCTGATTTTTTTTTCGCGATTTCAGGTTTGGTCCCACAGTAAAAGTTGTTTATAATGATGAGTACAATGACCTCTTAAGAGGTTGTTGGTGTTTTTCAAATAACCCTGTATAAATGAATCCCTATTTCCCTTGGTCACCCCATCACGTGTGAAAGGCTGTACGGGTAGGGTAGGGTAGGTAGAGTATAGTAGGTAGGGTAGTACCCTAACCCTACCTACCCTAACCTGGTACCCGGTAGTCAGATGACGGGAGCGAAGCCACGGGTAAAAGCTAGTTATTAATTTAAAGTGAAAAAGACTGTTTAGGTACAGACGCCAGCACATCAACCTACTACAATCTGTCAAATTTCTTTAATAGATTTTCAACTTTATCACTGAAGCATAAGGTTCAAAGTTGATTGGGAAAATGTGACAGGTGTAGGTTGATGTGCTGGCGTCTGTACGTAATGCCAAAGTAGCGCTCTCTAGAATTAGTTTTAATAATCCCTGTTTTTCACAAGATGAATCACGATTCAAATGTACAATTTGCCTAGTCAGTCAGTGCACAAAAGATTGCAGTGCAGAAAATGAAAAAAGATTTTTATTTGAAAAACGTCCCTGCTTAGGAAGCGTCCCTGTAACCTCATTTTTTAAGTAAGTAAAATCCGTATTTTTGGTCTGGTTTCTTGTCCTTTTGTTTGTTTACTTTATCACTGGGCACATTGTATATTATTGCATATTTTTTTTGTCATGAAAAAATACATATGTAATTTAAATTAACTCGCACAAAAAACCACAATACTAAAAAAATCAACGTAATTTTCCCAAAACTAAATTTTTGGGAGCTTTCCATTTTTTTTTTCAGAACACATAATTTGGAAACAACTCGTAAATTTTAGAACAAAAAAATAACCAATATGTATGCACCCTGATTTTTTTGTGTGACGTCACCCAATGTCACACAACGGAAGCAAAATATACCCAACAAAACAAGAAACCACGCCTATCAAACAAAATGAAAAGATTTCCACAATTCTTGTCTATTTCACGATTAACTTATTACAAATAATGTCTAATGATAATATGTCTGTAATAAAATAATTAAACTTACCTGAAATTTTGCGTCACACAAGTTTAAATTTTATATAGCGACAAAACGGTTAACACGTGTTTCGTCACCAATACATCAAAAGTAAGATGGCTGATGTTTTTTTTGTAGGGTTGGTAGTAAATGGAATGTTGCCAGATGTAGTAAAATGCGGATACGTTCAGAAACTATCTATGTAGGACACATTATTTCGTCACACAAGGTTCGTCACACAAAGCAACGAAATACGGAGACATAATTTTTACTTAATTTTTCTCATTTATTACAACGTTTATATAGAAATACAAAGGTTTCTCATACACAGTGATCATTTTCCAAATAAACTGTACTTAAATAATTCTGTATTAGTTCGATTATTATAAAGTATTATTTTTTTCTTTTAAAATTGGCGCGTGGAGACAACTCTTTTTTGCATGCCAAAAAAACTCGACATCATTATGTTTCGTTTTTATTTTATTTGTTTTGCCTGATTCTGTTGATCTAGTTTCTAAATACGAAAACATGAACAATAAACCCCTAAAAAAAAAAAACCCGGCTTATTTATTCACTAAATAGGATTTTTACGCCCGTGTTAGTAATGAGGACACCGAGCTTTTTTCATATGTACATTTTTTTTGATATTCACTCATATCGCAATGAAAAAAATAATTTCTTCCTACACCGCATCAAAGCGATTTCATTAAAATTTTCTGACTGTATACAGTAAGAAGAAATGTTTGTAAAACAGTAAAAGACAAAACAGTAACTTTTAATGGTTGGTTATTTACTGAAAAAAACAATAAAAAAAGGAAAACCATAATTACTGTAGTGTAAGTAAATTAATTAGAATGGTTTGAACGATATCACTAAACGAATAAAACAGTTAAAATTGTGACCTTTTAGTTACTTAAAACGTTAAATTTTACTGACGAATCTGACTGAATTTTTGTTTTTTTTTTTCATGATGGTAACATTTTGGCTCAAGCTTTAACTGTTTTCGGATTAGTAAAAAATACTGTTTTGAACGTTAGACTCATATCGATACCTTCATTGGCAAACCAGCTAACTCCAAATTTCGTCAAAAATATTTTTTGATTTGATTTGAGTCTGCAACAAATATTATACAGTTTTAAGTGTCTCCTGAAAAATTTGCTCATATGGAGTTGGCTGGTTTGTCAATCAAGGTATCTATATGGAACTGTTTAAAGCAGTTCAGATCAATGTTTTTTTCATTTTTATAAAAAAAAAGGTAGAGGCAGGTTTGGGACAAACTAGGAACGGAGTTTCAGGTCTTTTCATAAATGTAGATTTAGCTGAATTTATCACGTTTTTCACCATATTGTTTTTAATTGTTTCTAGAAGGTTTCTTGGCCCTTTAGCAAAGGTCTCTTCCCCCCTTTTCAACACATCTTTGATCATCTTTCTCCTATTAAACGCCTCAGATTACGCCTAATAAACTGTTTTATGACACCGACAATATGGCGGCATATCACTCAATCACACAGCCTTAACTAAACCAAACCAGTTTTAATAATAACATCATCAGTAACATTATTAATTTATTTTCCCTTTGCCGGACATAGGTTAATGCCGACAACATTCGTTAATTATCGATAAATTAACATGTTTGATTATGATTGATTATTTACTTGGAAACATTTGTAGGTTATGTTATAGGTACTTACCGACACGTCAGGAATCATGGCGACGATTACGTGAACGTGAACAACGTGCCAAGAATGTTCACTAATTATTAACATTACTAGCTGCGCCCCGCGGTTTAATCCGCATAAGTCTCGATCCCGTGGGAATATCGGGATAAAAAGTATCCTATGTCCTTTTCCGGGACTCAAGCTACCTGTATACTAAATTTCATTTAAATCGGTTCAGCGCTTTAGGCGTGAAAAGGTAACATACAGACAGAGTTACTTTCTATATTAGTATGGATTAAGTATGGATTATCATTTTCAGATTAGATTTAGATTTTCATTTGGGATATAGCAACAAAGAATGAAGGAACTTTAATAAGTTTGAACCTAAAAACAGACTTAAAATTCAATATTCACGAAATCCCACATTTATATTGAAAACCCATTTTTTCTGTAGTTTATTTGGATCTTTTATCTTCACAGCAATGTGTTACTCCCTTACGAGTTACATCGTAAATGTGTAATGTTACCTAACATTGTAGTTCGTACACTGCACCGCCTATAATACTAGATTAATAATGAGTTGCCATCTAATTACAATGTAGCTTTTAAGAGAGTTAAATGGCTTGGTTCATCATTATCATCATTGACAGCCTCGTTTCACCCATAATAGCTGAGTAAGCACCAGACCTTCTTACTTTTACAATTCTTGCTCTGACGTCTTTAAGGAGACTACATGACCTAAAGCGCGGTCTTTGTCGGCCTGCATAGAAAAGAAAGAGAAGCGCGATCACACAACGAGGGTAATTTATTGCAAATATGAAGCAATTATCTATTTACAAAAACTATTTAATAAAAAATAATCCATAACTGAATGCAGTTTGGCTAGAAATTTAATGGTATATTTTTAATTATAATTAAAACTGTTAATGAAGAGATAAACTGCTTTTAAAGACAATTAAGAGGTGTTTTTGAACATTTTTTTGATGCGTAATGTATATTTAATTATGATTTAAGTTCCATCACTGTTTTTTTAAAATAAGACTTCAAAATATCATATTTTTTTTGGTCAAAATTATTTACGGTTTAAGAGATACACTGCTTTAAAAAACCAACTTTTTAACCGTTTTCTGAATCCTCCGCCTTAAGTCACTCAGCCATTTTAAAGTGGACATTCACAAAATTTATTTAATACATGCCGTGTATCCGATTAGATTTTCCATCGGAAAAATAGCATACCCTATTTAACCACTTTAGGCGATGAATTTTCAAAAAAAACCTTTTTTATTGCACACCTTGGTTATATAAAGTAGTCTTATAGCAGTCTTGTGCAAAATTTCATGCTTCTAGGTTTAGTCTATGCGATGTTTTCAGTGAACTTTTTATTTATTTGTACAGATATTTACATAATATAAGCTAACATACAAACTATAATAATAATATGTACTTACATGAAAAAATAAACAAAATAGTCATAGAGCATCACAAAATTCGTCCAAATCACTGTCAACAGGAACAGTGCCCAAAAGGCTGGCAGCATTTTTCAGTGAATAAATTTTTAAGATATTTTTTTTTATTTAATTCTTAGGTAGATTGATTTCATTTGTGTATTTTTTCTCGTGAAAAATCATTTGAAACGGTAGGTCGCCAACAATTTTGCCACATAAAAATTTTCTTTCACCGTTTTTTCAGTATTTTTTCGCAAAAATCTCGATCTTACGTACGTACAGGACAATGACTCAGTCTTTCTTGTTCAAGTAAAAAATGAGAAATATACTTTCCCAGTTAGTAGGGTCCAATTATAAACATTAACATATAGTGACCGGCGACAAGGTTCTCACAACGCTCCGCTGCGCCCGCGTCGAGACATTTCACTTGTGCGTTTTTATTTCTTATCGCAAAGGTGGGTTGCACCGAGTAGTTAATGTTAATTAAAAGGTAGGTTGGTGTGGTGAAATGGTGAGGCTTGTTGAAGATTCCGTGTGTGTAATAGTGTCAGATAGCGCGCAATTGTTGAGGTTTACATTCGTTTGGTGACGACAGCATCACAGCACATTTATAGCATCGGTTAACATGAGAATGCAGAACATGATACTTAGCTAAATATATTGGTTTCTTTTTTATTTATCCATCTTTCTGCAGTTTACTGTATACATTGTACATTACTATTCATAAGGAAAAGATCAACATAAATAATATTCAATGCAAAAAATTCTAATAATTTAATTTACAAGGAAACGAACCTATTAATAAAAGTCATACAAAAGACAAACCCAAAATCATGCCATATATATTTAGTTGCTTAAAAACACAAACAGCAAAAAACAACTATTCTTCACTTCTAAACCACAAAATCCCATTTAACTTCAACTTAACCTATAGTAAAACCACCCACCGTTCTTACATTTTAATTAAATAAAATCAGGTGAGCTGAACTAATGAATTCAGTTGTCGGCGACACACTAATCACAAAGTAATTGTGTGACCGTTTTAATGCTAATGTAATCGCTCGATCGTCTTTCCTGTCGCAGGTCATTTTTAACGTCGGTTAAGTTTTTCTTTGTCACATGGTGGGAACGACCTTCGTGTGGTTTAGAGTGGTCATATTTGCGTCGTAAATTGTTTATTATGTTAAATTCCAGAGATTGTGCGAAATATCTTGCTAATTTTAATTTGTCTTTTTCTTAGGTACCTATTTGAGATATTTTAAGCGTCGTCAGTGATCACGTATATAAAATGGCTGAGAATATCAACTTTATAATCATTGGTTTGGTAAGCAGTGGTGGCCAAGTGGTAACGGCCGCGACTTACGAGGAGTAGGTCGTAGGTTCGAACCCAGACAGGCGCTTTACTTTTTGTAAATTATTTCATCACCACTGCTCTCAAAACGGTGAAGGAAAACATCGTGAGGAAACCGGCATGTCCTAGAACCAAAAATTCGAAGACATGTGACATCTGCCAACCCGCACTGGGCCCGCGTGGTGGATTACGGCCCATTCCCTCTCGCTGGGAGGAGGCCTGTGTCCCAGCAGTGGGAACATTATAGGCTGATTATGCAATGTTTGGCTGTGTTATTTTTATGATCGGAGCTGTGATAGCTGAGAGCCTAAGTGTAATTGTTAGCTCCTGAACAAGAAGATTTTTAGCCAATTGTTGAATGCTCATAAAACTATATGCACATATTTAATATGTAAAAACATTACCTACTTGAACATTCACGAAACAATTTAAAACTGTTTTACGACATTACACTCATCGATGAGTCTCGCATCATTTCTCGAAACCTGTAATGATTTGCATGCGTCATACTCAATAACAATTTATCACCGAATGTCGCAGACATAGCTTCGGGCGAGATGATAATACTTTTAAGTGACATAGTACATTCACTTGATGACACATAATGAACTAGTAACTTTCTAATGTCACCCATCATGGAGAACAGACCGATTCAAAATTTATAGCCGCTCTGAAGTATGTACGCTATTCGATGCGCAGTACCTCGACCCTCACCCCCGCTGTCAGGCGTATTTGATAATACGCAGCGACACGCCTCATGTTCCGACCGCCAAACAGTTTCAATCGGGGGTAACGCGACCACATAACCTTGGTCAATTTCAGGATTCGGAATATTATATGAATGTGACCTACAAGTTTATTAGGAGAGTGAGAAGTTGGCTATCTTCGTCTACACCAGCTGATCTATTCTGTAACCATGTCACCATGAATACTTCGGTGAAGTGAACTGTGAATAGTGACAATCCCTAGCATCAGGTGCACGACACACTTCAAGCTCATTCATTTCATTTTAATCGAAAGACGTCCACTACTGGACATAAGCCTCCCACAAGCATCGCGTCTTCGATCGGTTTTGCGTTTCTCGCATCCAGCGGATTCCTATAGCCTTCACCAGGTTATCGGTCCATCCTATGGGAGGCCCTTAAGCTCACTCCACCTTATTTTTCACAGTAAGATTTTTACAGAACAGACCGGCAGGAGCCTGGGTGCATACATTCTGACACATTGCCATAGTATTTTTTTTTTTTTTCTTGAGACCAACACAGCTTTAGACTTTATTCCGTCATTGGTCATCTTTTCAACCTGCTGAAATTTGTCTATCAGTTCTAAGCTTAATATTGTAGACGTAAAACCTGAGGTCACAGGCCAGCTCCCGTGTGAAAGGTCGTGAGCATTATATGCTCATGTTACGTTGTAATCGCTAAACGATTACCATTAATTTTGTTTCTATTTCTCTGACTGAGCAATTTGTTTTACAAAGACGGGCTATTCTTCATCTAGTAATCGTTTGTGAGGACTTTGTGTTAATCAATTATTTTGAGAGTTGCTGCCGGTTGCTACAGTGTTACGTTGGATTGATTGTCACCTGTGTCTTATGTAAGGTGCTTTTTTAGATTAAGCAGTGGTCCGTTGTACCAGTGAAAGTGCTTTTGGCCATTCTTAGTGCCTGGACCATTTATTTGTAGATTTACTTCAGTAAGTCGAATAAAGATTATAAATTATTACATAATAAATTAAGTTCTCGTGTAGATAATGTCTATTGAGTGAGTTTTCTCAGTATCATTGTATTTTTATGAATAAATTATCTGAATTTATAAAAAACTTTTTAACAAAAAAAAACAACCGACTTCAAAAAAAAACACTACTAAGTGAAAAATAACTTTGATTTCGGAATTGGTCGGTGTCGTTGGTTCCGCGTTTTTGTTTTTTAAAATTGCGGACATCATACCTACGAGTCGAATACAGAACCTCCTTTTTTGAATTCTGAAACTCCTGAAGTCGGTTAAAAAACAAGACCACTTTTTATCAATGATAGGCACACGTTTGACCACACCCTGATGGTTACGAATATTTGTGATTTTAAATAGTTATGACATTGTTTATTTTTTGTTTCCAAAGCCTCGACCTAAAATTTCTGAGAAACGACAATATTTTTTGTTCCAAGATCAACGTTAATTTTTATCCACCACAGGAAATTAACCAAACAAAGCCTCTATCAACGAAAATACCTTCAGGCACTATCATTTTCGTGGCAATAAATCGTTCTATTACTTATATGTGGCGGTGCCATGATAAATACAGTCCGCGTATTATTTACGGCATGTTTGATCAGATAACTTGATGTCCACCAAGGCTTTGGGGCCCAAATTGGTCTAGTAAATCATAGGAAAAGACTGATATGAAGACTTTTGATATATGTTGCTTTTGTTAATCTTGAGCGGTTGTAATTATAAGTGTTGGGTCATGTTTGTGGAGATTTCTTTTGTTTTTTTTTTTTTATAGAGCTAGGTATATTGTCGTTCTGCCTAAGGGACAGTTTTTGTGTTGGCTTGAAACTGGTTGGTAGTAGTGTTCTTATTTGCATATTTCTCTGTCAATATGTAGGCTTGATTACATTTTCTATGCCTCGGGTATTCATTAATGTACCATTATTAACAGTATTTTAGTTAAGTATAGATAGATATAACTACTTACTAAAACTTTTTAAGAAAAAAAAAACCGACTTCCAAAAAAACACTACAAAGTGAAAAATAACTTTAATTTCGGAAGTCGGTGTCTTTGGATCTGTATTTTAGTTTTTTGCCACCGACTTCCGAAATTAAAGTTATTTTTCACTTTGTAGTGTTTTTTTGGAAGTCGGTTTTTTTTTTCTTAAAAAGTTTTTATTTCACGCTTTTTAGTGGGTCTGCTTATAATTTATCTAAGTTACAATAGCCTAGTGATCATCGCCTTTTACAAACAAAATATTGCTTTTCCCGATGCAGGGAAGTTAATTGTTGAGGAGTTCTCCAGGTCCACCATCAGCTCCATATCACCATTCACATTGTGACGAGCATGAATTGCTTAGCAACCATATTAAAGTAATCGAATCGCAACCCGTGAAATACTTAAGACTATATTATTGAGTAGTTCCGGTGGCCATCTGTGGTCTTCATCATCAGCTCCACTTCACCAAATGGTGCTTTCCGAGAGCAAGTGCACGAGTTACTATAAAAAATACCCAAATCGCTATAGGTGTGCCTATAATATTTGAAGAGTTCCTTCGATTTCTCCAGGATCTCATCATCAAATCCTGACCTGATGTTTTTAGACTAGAAGCTGATAATCCTGGCTGCAGCATCAGGCCAGACTTATGTCAACATTGCATTGACCTTAAAATTTAGTCCTGTTTAAAATGAGCCCAAACACGACTATGGTGCTGTTATTTCAAGGTTTGTACTTTTTCTGATGCTCCTGGCTTCAGCATCAGGTCTCTATGTACTTCGGTGTTCCTCATTAACAGTACGTTTATCCACACATCGAGCCCTTTTCAATGAGCTTAAACACGATATATCTGCTGTTAGTTGTCGAGGAGTTAGGTACTCTGCAGACTATCCTGACTGCAGCATCAGGTCATGACTTGATGATCATGAGACCAAATGTGACAAATGCCCAATCAAACATCAAAACAATTTACTAAAACAGTCCTTGCCTGTTTGAGTAACTTCTTACTGTTAAGGAGTTGTACCTTCCATCATCAGCCCAGCTACCTGAGATGGTGACAACCATACGCAAATAAACAAGATACTTCATAAAATATGCGAAAAACAATAAGTGAGCCTATAAAATTTGAGGGTTGCCCTCGATTTCTCTAAGATCCCATCATCAGATCCTAACTTGGTGACAATGGGACCACCTCAGAACTATCTACTTTCGAACAAAAAAAGAATTTTGAAAATCCATCGACAATTGGCGGAGTATTCGATGAACAAACATACAAAATAAAAATAATAATGATAAAAAACATACAAACAGCCGAACATAGTACCTCCTCCTTTTTGTGAAGTCGGTAAAAATGACAAAAAATTACAATCCAAAAATCTTTATTAAGTCTTTTATAGCCATACAAAATCTCATTGATTTGGCGAGGTGATAATAATATCGTATACTACCGATATAAAACCCGAACCTCTATACCACTAAAATAATCACTATATTGGTGTCCCGATAACCCCAAAAGGACATTCCTGCCACCCTCCGTAAGACAATAGTCGTAATGAAACCGTCAATATTGCTTAGCTCGACACGAGTAATGGCAGGTGTCATATCTTGTGTTGTGTTATTGAGGAGTAGGTATACTGCTTTTTCACAGTATTAATCGTTATTTACTGATTTGTTTTTATAGTTTTTTTTAATGCAAGTTTATTTTATAGAGAAAGTTAGAGTTTTTTTTGGCTAAGATTGTTGTACCAACAAATTGGATGCCAAACACATCACTGGAAAAAGTTTAGTTATAGCTAATCGAGTATAAAACTCAAGCCATAACAATCACCTGAAAGTACCTATGAATATAAACCCAGGGAGCGATTTTTTCTCGCGACGATTTTTTTTTGCGTGCTGGATTTTAACTCACTGCTTAGCGACGAGAGTTGCAAATCCAATAGTGCTTTTTTGACGCCCTGGGATGAGCTCTGTTGGATTCTCAATGCTCGGTTGAACACCAAGAGTTGAAAATCCAATGCGCGATAAAATCCCGCCGCGATATTTTTACGTCCGTGCAAACGTGGGCTAACTGTTCACCTAGATAGACAGGCAAGGATTTTCTTCTGACAGTACAGATGACCTTTGGCCACAACAATCTGTATTTCAGTTGCCATTTACCTTACGACAATACCTTACATAAAACATAATAGCCACATAATCTCCTCCATTCTTTCAAGACGAAACGAAAATTTAAAATCAGATTACACATTACGACACAACTTCAAACGTTGACGAACAATGACTAAATGACCCGTGAACCGAAAATATCTGTCAAAACATCATCCATCGAAGGTTGACGACTCAAAGGGATCTCATTTTGTAAGGGAGCGGCAATGGAACAATAAGCCTAATTTTCGTACAGCATTGATTGATGGCCAATCCCATTCCATCGTTGACGTGACAAACGTTGATGCTTTGAATAAAATTCGGGACATGACAATAGATGATATTAATATCAACTAAATGGGTGTTGAGATAGATTTGGTTTTGTGAGACTAAGATTAATTTGGGTTGGTCAATATTTTGTAAACTTGTGAGTCAAGAATGATGAGGTGTAATGAGTCGATTTACAAACAAATAAATCTGAGTACAAAAGAATAAGAAGTCTCATTTAAAACATCGATCTTTTTTATGTGGAATGCCATCAAGAATTTCTGGAATATTATCATGATTACGTCAGACGTTTTCACTCACTTGAAAAGTTACTAAGACAGGGTGACAGGGAAATTGACGCACAAACTGTAACCATGGATTCGGTGCTTACATGATTCTGAACCCGTTGCGTTGAAAATTTTCGTCGGTTATCTATATAATTAATATAGGTAAAACTAGCTGCGCCCCGCGGTTTCACCCGCATAAGTCTCGATCCCGAGGGAATATCGGGATAAAAAGTATCCTATGTCCTTTCCCGGGACTCAAACTATCTCTATACCAAATTTCATCTAAATCGGTTCAGCGGTTTAGGCGTGGAAAGGTAACATACAGACAGACAGACAGAGTTACTTTCGAATTTATAATATTACTAGCTGCGCCCCGCGGTTTCACCCGCGTAAATGTCGATCCCGTGGGAATATCGGGATAAAAAGTAGCCTATGTCCTTTCCCGGGACTCAAACTATCTCTACACCAAATTTCATCTAAATCGGTTCAGCGGTTTGAGCGTGAAGAAGTAACAAACATATAAACACACACACACTCACAAACTTTCGCCTTTATAATATTAGTGTGATTAGTGTGATTATTATTATAGTATGGATTCAAAGTCCTTACTGACTGATATATCAACGCACAGCCTAAACCGTTGGTCCTAGAGACATGACATTTGGAGAGTGTGTTCTTTGTAATGGGTAGGTATCCACAAAGAAAGGGTTTTTTTTAATTCCACCCCTAAGAGGGTGAACGGGGAAGGGTAAAATTTCACGCAGACGAAGTCGCGGGCAGAAGCTAGCTTAAAATAAAAATGCTGATCCAAAAATTACTAAGTATGTTAGAATCATGCACTGAATTCATGGTCAAAATTTGCGTATCGATGTCCCGCCAGCCTGTATAAGATTAGCTAAAACCTTTACAGTCTATTACTGTAAATAAAATAAGAATGAATAAAATACACTTCCTAGCTACAAGCACAATCAATTAAACAATACCTGCAGAAAATCTCGAAGTACCTTTCCTCATAGCACAAAAGCCGTTAGTGGAGGCAGCTACCGTACCCTTAGAGGTCACAAATAACAGTACAGCTCGTAAACTAGTTGCCGCATTAACCAT
Organism: Amphipoea oculea; assembly: GCA_945859645.1. NCBI lineage: Eukaryota > Metazoa > Arthropoda > Insecta > Lepidoptera > Noctuidae > Amphipoea > Amphipoea oculea. The sequence goes on from OX243876.1 coordinate 15,533,504, forward strand.
AACGAATAAAGGCACTAAAAGCACGTCTCTCAGTCCCTGAGGGCCGTTTCGGCTGTCAATGCGAAAATTTAAGTTCGCCACACCCATGCACTCTGAAGGGTCGACCTTTACGCCCTTTGTCTCAATCGTTGTTGCTTTTACATTCCGAGAGTCCATTCCAATTGTACTTTGTACAGGATTAAATAAAAGTGTTCGGTAGTTGGCGCGAAATTTTAGTGCTGCGAAATTCGAGTGTGTTTTTTTTTTATGTCATTATAGTTCACTACTTCTCCTCGTATTGTTATTAGAGACATGGTATACCTGTTAAAAAGTTTAAGTTCATTAGTGCATATTCATATTTCATTTATTGAAATCAACGAATCTAGTATTTATAACCACTGTCTGCGAGACTTAAAGACAAAATAAATAAAAACAATAAAAAACCTTCTTCATTCAAAAGTCAATCAGCATTGGAGATTCATTAATCTCATCTCATTTGCGACTGTCTCAAATTGCGCAACATCTTTTAAAACGTCTACACTATGACATTGCTTCTGATAGCCCCAGGGCTGTATCACATTTGTTTATATTTATATCTCTTTGATTTCATTCATTTGCTGTCCTATTCAATTGAACAACAGACCTTAATTTCGACAACAGTTTGTGTATGTCTGTTCTAATCTTGTTGTTCAAAGGAATGTGTTACCGATTTTGTGTAGCCATCTATCTTGTTCTAACGACAATGTCTTGATGTATTTTATCACATTTAGCCCCGGTAGAAATATTTACTATCGTCGACCAGTTTACTATGGTCTTCCCCATCTCTCTCGATTCCTTTTTCAGTGGAATGATTGGGAGTGTTTGTAAGTTGATCTATGGGTCACGTGTCATTGGTTTTCGGTTCCGTGACCGCGGTGTTAACGGTCTTATTTGTCATCTGTCAATTTGCCTTCTATTTTTGTTGGGGAATATGAAAGCTTTCGTTTAACTACGCGTGTCGTCGGCGGTGTTTTGTCATGATTATTTTTAGCTCCTCATAATGATTATTGACAGGACTGTGAACGCGATGGATGGCTTGCTTTTTCCTTATTTATGACATTGGTTTTAACAATAGACTGAGTTGCATTTTAATCTTCCTTTGGTGCCGCAGCAGTTACTATAGAATAAATTAATTTAATATTTGTGAGTGCATCGTTGAGCGTTGAATTTTGAGTTTAAAAAGAATTAAAAAATTCGTTACTCTCAATTAGCTTTCTCCTTGACTGTATCTTTGACCGAAACAAAAGAGTTCCCATTGAAAACGAGTAATCAACAGAATTAAAGTCGAATCTGTATCAGGAGGCGAGCCCAATCTCGCGGGGTTTACGCCCAATTAATAATCGTAGCTCTGGGGTGTTCAAAGTTCGATGCATGTCTTTGATAAAAAAAATTATACCTTCAATTTGTCTCGAACATCTACCTAGTTGCAAAATTTTGTCTCTCTTTTGTCAGCTGCGTTTGTGAGCTGACTTTGACTTATTAAAGGTGGACTTTTACAGGTATATTATCCGATGTTAAAGGCCTTTTGTATTTTTTTAAGTGAGGTTAATATATCAACCAAACTTTTTAGCATAATTTCTCTATCGTTTCGTTATTGATATTCATTATAATTTTTTTAGTCACAAATTACTAACACCTTTTTATTTTTATATGTGTGTGTACTACAGACTAACAACCCTATACCAACGCTTTCTTTTTAACTAGTTCATGGACTATGTGTCTGAATTAAAGATAAATTAAATTATTCAAAAAGGTACCAAAAATTCTTTATCGAAAATATTTTACCGCCATATCACCATATCGTACCGCCTAAACTTGAGAACCCCTGGTGTAATGGCTGCCTAAGATTTAGATCCGTGGCGCAGGCGCATCATGTTTAATTAACTAACCCCCTTCAAGGTGCGTTCCCTAAATATAGTGACCGAAAAATAACAGCCCTCGTGTGCCTCCGATTTTGTGCCTTTTTTCTCTGCGTTAAATGCATGTAATACGTTTTTTGTTTTGATTCCTTTAGTTTTAACCAATGGGGTTTAAGTTTTCGTATTTTAGTGGATTGAGATCGATTAGGTTTTTATTATGTGATATATTGTGTTTTTTCGGAAACAGTAACTATATTTCGGATAATTAAAACGTTACTATAATAGACTGGATTCATCAGAAATAGTAAAATTCATGGAGCGCACAGTGATTAGAATGAGCTCCTTCGTTTCATTTCAATATTTATTCCGGAATCTTTCGAAGTGGCCCCAACAACGGACAAACAAGAAAGCAGGCTTAGTTGGTACGGCCACGATGAGAAGAGATGATAGTTTCTCAGTAAAAACAGTCCGAATAGAATATCCCTACGAAACGCCTGGGAAGAGGACGACTTCCGCTACAGATAGCGCCATCCACGAAGAAGAACAATCTTCTTCCTAATCACTTAAAGTACAAGTGTGCAACATTCCGCTAGTGTTTTAGTTTTGTCGATACACAGTAATTACTTATTAGTGGGTAATTCATGTGTATCAAAAAACTAAAACACTAGCGGAATTAACTAGCGATAACCACTAGCGATTAGTAAGAAGAGTGGGGCGCGTCTTCGTAGATGGCACTATCTATACATGGTAGTCCAGTATCAAGAAGGAGACGATAGCGCAGAACCTAACTGCTATGACAACCCAAGGCAGGTCCTGACGCCGCTGTATAAGAAGGCCCGACACCAGATAGAACTGGGATTATGGGATGGACGAAGAGTTACTTTAGGTTTAGATGGTGAGATACACGATAGGCATGTTAGAACAACGCCATCAATTAACACTGTTTTTGCCTTAACAGAGGTTCAGTAAATAATCCGAAAGAAAGAAAGAAAATACGTTTATTTGCGGCAAACATGACGCATAAAAAATACACAAAGAAAATAACAATTTGGGAGAAAACATACGTCGTCACATCTACGCAAAATAAAAAAAAATTAAGTCAAAGTGTTACGACCCCTTAACCTAACAGTTGAGTTATGATATTAATAAAAATAAATATAAACCTAATAAACTTATTCATCGACCACCAGTCCATATTGTTTTATTTTAATTCCCATTTTTTTTTTCCTTTCAAAAACTATTAATAACACGACGAATAACAAGTTTGATTAAAGTTCAATTTTTGTCCCGCGTTTCGGTTCTATTATGAGGCGGCTTGGTACCATTACCTGGTACTACGTAGTGCCCTTAATCCCTATAATTAGAGTCATCCCACACGGAGTGATTGATAGCTGCAGTCTGAAGGAACACGACAGAGGAATGGGATTCTAATCAGTTTTTATAGGGTACTGGGTTTAGGGGACTGGAAGATATAAGACGTATATTACGTGTGTGAGAAACTATTTCATGTCCCTAAAGATTTGACATTGGTGTGCAAGTGTAGATACGTGAATATAGTAAATAACATACTTCAGATACCTACCTGGATATCTAGTAATCTACATTTTATAATATGTTTATATTAAAAAATAATAAAGAAACATTAGGTTTAATGCAATTTATTAAAATTTAAATGTCGCCTAACCCTATAGAAAGATTGGTGGCCCAATGGTTAAGGCCCCGACTTACGAGTTATAATTCGCAGGTTCGAACCCGGGCAGGCGCTTTACTTTGTGTAATTTATTTCATCACTACTGCTCTCTAAAATGGTGAAGAAAAACATCGTCAGGAAACCGGCATGTGCTAGAACCATAAAGTGGAAGATATTTATTTATTTATTAAAATCTCCCTCACAGCTATCATTACAGGTGTACACCTAATGCGATAGCGTGGCATATGACATCTACCAACCCGCACTGGGTATGTCTGGTGGATTACAGCTCAATCCCTCTCCTCTTCAGCGGGATTGTCCGAAAGGGTTACCGCTACCCCAGAACATAAAAGGCTAAGGAAGGAAAACGGGTGGGTTTTAGTCAGTAAGAGTCTGGCACTATTCCGCTTCACCCAGAGCGGGAGGAGTCATTTGATGACTACCCATCCCCAAAAAAAAATCCCTCTCCTCCCAGCAGTGGGTACGTTATAGGCTGGTTATGCCTATAGAAACATATCAAAATTCATTTCAATAGATTTTTGTTCGATAAGAACACATTTACGAGCGTAAACAGCTCAGTAGGCTATGATGTGTTGTCTCGGTTGTAAATTATACTCCCAAAAGGAAAAAGTCATTAATAACCACTCTTTCTCATGTAAGCTTCTTAATACCAATTTCGGTAGAGTACACTAATAGCTACCCTTAACGCCTCCCTCAGTTGCAAGCACACCCCCTTAATAAAAATACTATATGAGAAACGCCTATCTTGCTTACTTTTATTAAAACCATGTAATTTTATAAAATGGCTACCAATTTATCTACGAAATCGTGAACTATAATGCTTTGTTACCGCATCGTGCGCGGGAGTCGATTTTTTACAGCCCAACCCCTAACTGATTGTGTTTTTTTCTATATTCTCATCTTCGAAGTTAATAATGTTTAATTTATTTAGAGTTTTGTCCGATATTTCGCTCGTGGCATTTTTTTTTTTGCCGATAATAGTTTAATGATATGGTTAAGATATGTAACCACAGAATAGCAGATTTTTTTTTATATTAATGACTGACATAGGTACCGATCGTCCTATAATTTCTCCCACTTACAGTTTTTTTTTTTTTTTTTGTTAAAAAATGTCCAACAACAGATATGGCAATCAGCCAATGAATTAAAAAAATCCCTTATAGAAAAAATTAGAATGTTTTCTGATAACGGAAAAACAGAACACCGAAAACTTTTGAATTTCACTTATTATTTACTCACTCCGTTACACGAAAACGAGAATTTCCACCACTTTTCTAAACTCAAGTTGTACTGACACTACTGACGATATACGACGACCCGAGCAATTAGTGATGAGCACAAATTTGAACAGAATGTGGCGTACGCGCACGGATAGAAAGTGTCCTCAATGCATGGATTTACAAAAAAAAAACTAAGTAATCATCTCGCGATCGTTTCATCTCGGACGATCCGCATTTTTTTCTCTAATCACCAAAAAAATATCCAATCATCGAATTTGGCGGATCATCATAAAAATGACGATCACTTTATGAAATATCACAGTGAAATATTTGGAATATCGACCGAATTGCGTCTTTCGGTGATGGTGGAACTAAAAAAACCTTAAAGTCGATTTAGTTCTTTGTGTAAAAAAATAAAGGGCGTAATTACGGTCACAATGGTGGTTAGCCAGGCGGCACAATTAGATTTTGACGGGTCCATGATAAATGGTTGTCTTGGGTGCTGTTAACCCATAAAAACCGAGGAGACGCGCCGAGGTCACTTTGAAAATCATTTTTGGTGAAATGTAAAATTAATTCTTATTTATGCGCTTGTTTTTTCTTGTTGAATTTGAATAAGAAGTGCAATCGCTGATCTGTGGATTTCACGGGCAATCTTTGTAATGACCATGCAAGTCATGTTTTGTGTTAATTTGTTTATTTAGGTATCTGATTATTCCCCCAAAGTCAAGTGGAGACAAAATTGCTAGGTATAAAATCTAAGTCTGAACAAATACTCAAGTATTTTCCAGACAAATCAGCAATGTGAATGACTTTGATGTAACAGAATTAGCATTTAAATTATGTATAATTAAGACCCATTTTCAGGTAAGTCGTTAACTTGAAGTGTCCTCATCGTTCGCAATTATTTCTTACAATTAGTACCATGCTATTGTAACTTTATTATACCTATTTATTTACGTACGCTAAGGTCAAGTTACAGTGTTGAAAAATACTTACAAACTAACAAAGCTTCATCGCGTTCAAAAGTATTAAAAAAATCAATAAGCTGCATTAGCAGCTTATTGATTTTTTTGTTTTTTTTTTTTTTTTGCTTTTTTTTTGCTTTTGCTCATTAGAGCAAAAGCAAAAAAACAAAAAATGTGCATGACACCCATAAATAAAATATACGAAACAAAAAAAAATATACGGATGGAAGAAAAGTTCTTCCACTCCACTCATTCTCTGTTCCGAAGGATAATTCACTAACAATTCGTCCCAACTTATTATTAAAACGATCGTTTCCCTAACCGCGAATTATCAAATTTCTACCATCTTGCCCTAGCATTATCACATAAGTCCAAATGTCTCGGGGTACCATTTAAAACAACCAATTTGAAAAGAACCTCATAAACCACGAGACCCTGAACATTTTGACCAGTTTTGCTAAGGAATGGTAAAGTGACGCGAGGTCTTTTGAAACTGGTCACTTTAAACTCAAGCGATTAAGAGAAAATTGCAAAAGATTACAGAGCCAACCGTAATCCAGGAATCTGCTGTAATTATAAGTATTCCTTTAAATTTCGAACATTAATTAGAGCATCAGTGATTTAGGGGGGCTATTTCGTACAAAATCTACCATTATGGTAGTTTTGGATAATCTATCAAACTTATTTTTAGCGTTTACTGGATTTTAATTGTTTTATAAAGGTATGGTATTTTTGTTTTTGTTTTTCTGCTTGTTTTTAGTCGCTGTCTGTGTTTTATTTGGTCTGCTTAACATATTTTCTGTTACAACTTGATATCCAAATGTAGACATTGTAAAATACAAAATGTATTTTGATATTACACGAGCTTTTAATATAAAAACAATACTACTCGTTAAACAAATCTAAAAACATTATACGACGTTCCAGTAAGCTGAAATAAATATGTAACAGGTTTTTATGCGCCTGTACTTGTTCCTAAGGTGAACACCCACTGAAGTGCAACGTCGTAGATTAGAGCAAAAACGTGACGTCACAGTCGAGTGTGTTCGCATAAACGTTCCTTTCTTTGCATTATACGGACGGTGATAAAATGATTAGTGACAGGAAATATACGTTATAATAAGTGTTTTTTAAGATCTAGGTAAATTGATGAACCCCGTAGAAGATGGTGGGACGAACTGGACAAAACAAACGACCAGTGGTCCACTTTACTGGAAGTCATGGGGAGAACCCTTAGCCCAGCAGTGATATGATACAAGCTAACAATAACAGATTGACAGATAAATCATTTGTGTACACAAAAAAAAATGCATAAGACACAAAAACACAATTAAATTACAACTAAATACATAACGACGAAAAACAAGGTGCCAAAATACATGAAAAACAATATTAAAAGACAGAAAGTGACACTAAATTCAAATAAAAAATACCCAAAGTGGGGTGTGCGTCTCAAGGTTGCACCAAATGGAAGTCCAGCTCAGTAGGTATGTCTCAAACAAATATACCTAACTCTGATATTCTGATGGATCCCTGCAGTGACATACAGGACAAAAAGTAAGTCTGTTAAAATCACCAAATACCTAACCTGACCTCAACATTTCTTTCTCATAATACAAGTCTGTTTGTCGTGACTACAAAAGTTTAATATCATAAAAATATGTCTACGTGTGTGTGTGTATGTGTGTAGTGGTACTGTTAAGCATGAGGTCCTGGGTTTGATTCCCAGGCCGAGCAAAGTGTTGTTGGGTGTTCCCATCAGTAATTTCTTAGCATCAGCCCAGAGTCTGGATTTGTGCCCGGTTCGCCCCTATTACATGGAACCTAAACATAACTGGCGTAATGTGGGTATACTATAGCTGCACCTCTACTTAACCCTTCGGGTAATACAGGTATTATGTAATGTCATTCTAAAGTGCAAAATAAAATGAGTAAAAAATAATTTACAAACAGCAAAAAGCAACAAAATAACAAAGGAAATACCATATTGCACTTGACATTTAACTTAATGCAGTGCATTTCAAATGCACTTAATGCAATTATAGTGTTGTTCATCATAATTATATTAAATCAGTAGTTTCAACGCAGTTCATATTCATAATGATAGGTCGTATTTTTTACCGATGCAGTGAGTTCATTCCTTAATTTTGTTTTCATGAATTACGTTTACACGTGCGGTAATGGATAATTAGATGTTATTGATAATTATATTTTTTGGGTATTTTCATTTTTATTTACTGATTACTGTCATCCTGCATCATCCCACTACTGGGCAAAGACCTCCTCCCATGAAATCCAGCTATTTCAGTCCTTAATAATTACACTTGAGTAAATCAGAATAGATTCCCGGGTCGGGCAAAGTGTTATTGATTTTTGGAATTTCTCAGTCAGCCCGGAGTCTGGATTTATGGTTGATGGCAATAGGTTCGGACTTAAACATAACTGGCGAAATGTGGGTGTACTATCAATCAGAATTTTGTATGCTGTGCAAGGTACGACATTTAACAATATTTTCTTGTCAAGTTGTATTGGTAGCTAACCCAATCCATGATGAATCCCTTCGTTCTTACAGGTTGTGTACCTACAAATTAATACATTTATTTATGCCCTACGACAACCGTTTACAACAGAAAAACTGACACTCGAACACAAACAATAAATATGGAACACCCATTACTGTGCATCAAGTAAAAGCTGTATTGTTCTAATGCAAAACAACCTTTTCGCGGAAACACAGCACCAGTAACTAAAACACCCTTTACAGCCACTTTTTCCACCACTTTTTCCATCAAACACATCATTTATTTCTTCATCCGTAAGTTTCTAACCACTCTTTCAACTATCACGTAATAGTAAATCATATATTAAGAAATCCTACAGGAAGGTGTCGTTATTTTTTACTTGGCAAGACATTTAATTACGTAGGTAGCATATGAATTATTCAGATGTGCGCAGTGTGGAACGGTCACACACTGTGGTGGTAGCGGTCAACTCGCTCCGCTGTAAGATTTCGAATTATGATGACCACTTTTATTATACGTTGCTTAACAACTAAGATTGATAGATAGATTAGAGTTGAAAAGTTTTCCGACGTCTCCGTGAATATATTTGAGAGTTGCTTGTACTGTTTTTTTTCTGTAATTATGGGCTGTAAATGTCCACTGTGCTGGCTCTCGTGGTAACCGTTGGGTAGCGGATTAGTGATTGCTGTATGATTGTTATCAGTGTAACAACGGTGCTTGCTGCTGCCTCCATAATTACGAGACGTAACACAAGAGAGCACTTCACAGTGACAACATAGGTCCTTTCATGAATCATGATATTGATTCGAAGAGTTTAGATAAGGAAAAGTGTCAACATAATAAAAACTTGCATGCAGGAAACTAATGCAAAGAAAATAAAACACTATCCTTAGAATCATTACTAAAACTCAGATAAACAAACTATTAGGTACTTCTCTACCCATTCACAGAAATTGAATCAATCTAAGAAAATGACCAACAATCAGTGAAATAATGACTTAAAACTATCTTAGAGACTGATGAATCACCTCCATAATAATGTATGCAAAAAATCTTTCTGCGAACTAAAACGAAGGCTTGATATCCCCAGGCGTCCATCAGACTCGAATAACATCGGCGATGGTCACATTTTGAGCAGAATTTTTGACATTCCGTCACCGCCCATGGATGAGATTTTGGTTGGGATTACATGGCGCGGTTTTTTAAGAAAACAAAAGAGGAATTTTGAATGGTTGTAGACGTTCAAATGTTTTATATTCGACTATATTGCTACAACAATCTTTTAGCGCCTGAATGATATTGACAAAGGGCCTTGTTGGTCGAAATTTGAGAAATTTTACTGAAAAAACGGTGATGGAAAACATCGTGAGGAAACCGGCATGTCCTAGAACCTAAAATTCGAATACACGTGACATCTGCCAACCCGCACTGGGCCCGCGTCGTGACTCCCTCTCGCCGAGAGGAGGCCTGTGTCCCAGCAGTTGGTACATTATAGGCTGATTATTTTATGTATTGAAAAAACAAAATGGCGGCATTAGTTCCGATTTTGACCACACACCAAAAGATTCTTGTACCGTTGTATTTTAGTCAACCCTGTGTATCTAGCAGTGGGGGAATTTGAGGAAGTTATACGCATGTCATTTTATATAATACTAATATTACAGAGGTATTATTAACTGATTTCCATACCTCACGAGCGATATAAGTTGCTTATTGGTCGTTTATCTTTATTTCAAAATGCCAGTCTATTTACGTAGTCAAGTAGACACGTCAATTAAGTTAAAATATTTAAGTTCTTGTCCATTGTATATTGACTGGATGTCTTGTCAAGGCAGGCGATCAAAATGTCGGTTATAAATTATTTCAAAGGCTTAGACATTCGCTGGTTACGTGGATAGTTAAAGTCTGAGTTGACAGGTGGCGTTACTGGGCCGTTCTTAATGCATTCAGAACATTAATGTCCATTTTATAATCATGTGCTTTCCTGGTAATGTTTTCTGCACCCTTTTAAAAAGTATTTCTTGCATTATTTGCATATTTATATATTTCTTTGCGTTTGTTGATTTATATTTCCTGGATATTGATGATAGGTGTACATGAGAACAAATGTTGTAGAAATGGGTTCACCAATATTTTAGTATTCAATTTACATTTCCGATGTTATTTTTATTTATTGAACTGCTTGTACCAATTGCCATTAATCATCAATAAATTATAGTTTTTCCTTCCCAGTCCCTTGAGTTTATTTAAATTGGATTTTAAACCAAACTTTCCTCTATACATTGTGCCCTATTCCTTAGATCTATCACATTCATTTTTTTTCTTTGCCCTTCGTTTCCCCCTACAGTTCACTGGTTTCACTATAATCCTCAACATTATCCTTGTCTTTTATTTTTCCTCTCTCTTCCGGCAGCAATTCACTACTTTCATCATATTCTTTACTATCTTTCCCATTGTCCTTGTACCCCATGTAAGCCTGGTACTCGTAAGTCGCCGGTCCCCACAGGCGACGGTGTCGGATCTGCATAATAACACGCTTCAAGCGCCCTAAAGCGAGACAACTCCGCTTTTTTGACAAAATATACTTTCCTTTGTTTTATTGAGATTATTACTGAATGTCTTCCATTTTGAGTTAGAGGAATGTGTTTGATTGTTGTGAATTGGGATGATTTTTGAATCGAGTCATCGTTTTCTAGCTCCTTCTTTTGTTTAGAGTTCGTTTCATTATGTCTGAATGTTAAAATTTTCTCATTACAGGGCTGGTTGACTTATTGTCTTGCTGCTGCTAAAATCAGAAGAATAAAGTGATTAAAGATTTATTCATACATAAATAAAAATTGAAAACATTGATAATACATTTTCGTAAATTACAAATAAAAGGAGCAAGCCCATCATCATTGTTATGTAAACAAAAGGCAATACGTTAACCGATGACAAGAAAAACATACAAGAAAATAATAATTTCTCAGCTAAATTGGCTAATAAACTCTAATAACAAACACAACATAATTACAACCCCGAGTTAGATACACATTACAATCCCAATCAACGAAAATATAATTCAACAAATCTTCTTAATTGCAATTTACGCACTACCAACATAATAGATGATACAGCCAACTGAATAAAAGAAATATCGCTCAATACGGACTCAGTGCACGTAAAGATAGTCCGTTACACATATCAGTGTAATCATCAACACAGCACATTATCTACGACAGCTTTAGCAACCTCGGTGAAGCAACATGCAACCACCTAACCGTGACTACTGACACTTACTAACTCACCAACTTACATCTACCGTTAACAAAACAACAGCATACACGAAACTGAAGCTAAAGAACAACAGTATAAAGATGACACAATTTCGAAATTTATTCTAGAACACGCAATTGAAACTTTGTCGGTACACCCAGCCTTACCACAGAGTAATTACAAAAGAACAAAAGCCAATCACAAAAATTGAGGCACTACATATTCATAGTCGAATATGATGTATGCTGTGGCACATAAGCCGATGATGTTACGGTATATGAATTTGTCGCTTCATGTAATTGACAGAACGGAGTCGTCCAATGGAATATGCGCAATGCGGACTCGTTGCAAGAGACAATAGGCTTGGTACATAATATACTACATAGTGTACGTGGTGGTTAGATGGGTAATTTTACGGTAAGTGCTTCCGACAATAGCTCCTACAAGTAAACAAAAGGCGCATCTGACTACACATTGTTCTCTATTTAAATAATTTATAAGACAAAAGAGTAGATATCGTCCTAAATTCGGAATACTTCAAGTGAGGCTGATGGATTACGTGACGTCTAAAAGAAAGCAATGGCTTTTGCCTTTATTGAATAGAATTGGCAAAACTGACTGGGGATAGGGTCTTGTGATTGTTGCGATAACCGATCCACTTACCAAGGCTATGTAGCTATACAGAAAAAAAATAACCAGTGCGAAAATTGTAACCATAAATTAAGTACATGATTCTGAGTAAAAATTGTCGGTTATTTAAAAACTATTCCTCTGCCATTCAGTTTTGACCGCGTAGGTGTCACTTTTCTATGAAAAAGCTGTTTTATTTTTTGATAACCGACGAAAATTTCCTACGCTGGGTGGTCTAGAATCATGTGCTTAATTTATGGTTACAGTTTGCGCGTTGGCTAAAAACTTTTCTTGTATTATGGAGAAAAGATTATTTGTATAACCGACCTCGTGATTGCTGAATGTCACTAGCACGTCATAAAATGACTATTGTTTCCTTTCAGTTTAATGTGAAAGTAATATGGGATACACTAGGTCGATTTTTGCCGTGCGGCTGGTCGCTTACAATGTCACCTCACAAGCCGAATCGCCACCTCATATACCTACACAAGTCGATAAAAATCGCAGTGTGACAAAATGTCGGCCATCAATCGCCTGCAACTGAGCATTTTCACGGTCGATTTTCGACAAAAGTCAAAACCTGCTTTGGAACTTGCGATTTTACCTAATCACCTGTGGCATAAACGAATTGTCATTTAGACGTAAGTGCGGCGTAATTCGTGCGGCTATAGTAACCTGGGTATAGTCCGCATTAGATAGTTGTCAAAAGTGATAACGCAATTACGAGGTCACCTGTATAGGGATACTAAATCAAACTATCAAACTAATATTATAAAGGCGAAAGTTTGTGTGTGTGTGTGTTTATATCAAACTATTACACTAATATTATAAAGGCGAAAGTTTGTGAGTGTGTGTGTTTATATGTTTGTTACTTCTTCACGCTCAAACAGCTGGAACAATTTTGATTAAAAAAAATTATGGAGGTAGCTGACACCCTGGATTAACATATAGGCTACATTTTATCCCGATATTCCCACGGAATCGACATTTAGGCGGGTGAAACCGAAGGCGCAGCTAGTAGAGTCTAATTGATACGATTACATTATCAGTAATGTAATCGTATCAATTAGACTCTTACGATATATTAATATTTTATACGATATTGAATGAAAGGGACTGAAATTCCAAGCATTACAATTGAAATACAATAAAACCACTTGCAGCGAAGGATAACTATAATAACCACCATGGGTAACTAATCATTTAAAATCACAATAGTGCATTGAAATATCGACTTAACATTCCACAATATTCTAATGGTAAAGACCAAACCCTTCAGCATTAAATTCCTATCTATGTTTAATGACAACAAAAATGTACCGTTTATGCATAATCAGCCCATAATGTTCCCACTGGTGGGATATAGGCCTCGTATCTTCTAGAGGGAGTGGGCTGTATTCTACTACGCGGGCCCAGTGCTAGTTCCTAAATGTCACATGTCTTAAAAATTTTTGGTTCTAGGACATGTCGGTTTCCTCACGATGTTTTCCTTCACCGTTTTGAGAGCAGTGGTGATGAAATAATTTATACAAAGTAAAGTGCTTACTTGGGTTCGAAACCCACAAACTACAGTAGGTAGGTACCTAGTCGGGGCCGATACCATTGGGCCACCACTGCTGCCTGTATGTCATCATCTGCCTTTTCCCAGCTATGTTGGGGTCGGCTTCCAGTCTAACCGGATGCAGCTGAATACCAGTATTTTACAGGAAGTGACTGCCTATCTGACCTTCACAACCCAGTTACTGGGTAATACGATATCTACCCCTTTTGGTAAGACTGGTTGTCAGACTTTCGGGCTTCTGACTACCCGTAACGACTGTCAAAGATCCACGAATGACAGCCGGAAACAACGGCTTAATGTGCATTCCGAGGCATGGAGAGGTCTCGGTATGTAAAGGGAGAATCACCCATCCACAGACCAACCACGGCAAGCGTAGCATAACCTGATCGATCGACTTGTGCGGCTGTAATTAATATTTAGCCACGGGCCCCTGCTGCCAAATGTATGTATAAATAGTAATTCTGTGTTAAGTACCTCCATACTGCTGCAGAAGGCATGACAGTTCGGTGAGTCCACATGCAACTCGTAAGCAGAGACCGTTGCCGCCGTAAATGTTTACGCAAATGAAAGATGTCGTTGTATACCTTAATCGATAACAGATAAATACGAATAATATTAACGTGTTGACGTCCATCACGAATTAAGAATTAAATGGATAACTTCAATTAATATTGACTTGTTTGTCAAGTAGGCGAACTTTCTACAAATTGGTTTTATAAACACCACAGTTAATTGACGCATGACATGTATGTAGATTGCACAACACGATTTCTAATTATTAAAATTTATTAGAAAAACATGTTTTGATGGCACGATGGCCTAAAATGGTTGTACTCATCTTCTACGCAATCTGTCAATGGTAATTACACCTATCGCTATACTAAAAGTAAGAACACGAAACGGAAAATTATGTTTTAAGTTTTTTTTTATAATTTTCGTGAAAACAGGGTAAAATTAAATTCATAGGCATCCTTTTAAAGAGGCATTGTACTCATCAATATGAAAAACTTTTACTATGAGACTAAACCTAAAATTGCGAAAAAAAATCAGCTGTTCCTTGCATTTATATTCACACAACTCGTCAAAATGTAAGTAGGGAAGAGCTGAATTTTTTTCGCGATTTCAGGTTTGGTCCCATAGTAAGAAATGTTCATAATAATGATTACAATGACCCCTTAAAAAGATGCCCATGAATTCAATTTCACCCTGTATGTAATTTGCTGATATAGTACCGAAATTCCACTTACTACAACGTCGAACAATATAAAATATGTACAAAATAAGTTATCAGCGGTACTTCATAACGTCAATTTGACACTAACCCAAAATCTAGCGACTGAACTCTTCACATTGGTGGGTTTAATATTTAAAAGTTTAACTCTAGGTTTACCTCTTACTCTTGGTGGCGCAAGATGAATTATTTTAGTAGGTTTTCTTAATCTGAACTATTGTCTATATAAACTAATTAATGTTAACACTCTGACTAATAACTGACTAAAATGGACCGGCTAAACTTATCAAAACTAAGTATAGTAAACGAGAATCCCTGAAACTTATTTTAATAGGTATTAAATGTAAAATCAATCTTCTTAGCCTTTTCCCAGCTATGTTAGGGTCGGCTTCAAGTCTAACCAGATGCACAGCTGAAGACAAGTAATTTACAAAGAGCGACTGCCTATCTGACCTCCACAATCCAGCTACAGGGTGACACGACACCCTTGGAAAGATTCGTTGTCAGACTTTTGGACGTTTGACTACCCGTAACGAGTGTCAAAGATCTACGAATGACAGCCGGAATCAACGGCTTAATGTACTTTCCGAGGCATGGAGTATTCTCAATATGTGAAGGGTGGTCATCCATCCACGAACCTAGACAGACTTGACCCATGACCCATCCACGAACCGACCGCGGCAAGCGTAGCTTAGAACCTTCGGTCAGCCCGTGTGGCTGCTATCATTTAGCCACGGGTCCCACTTATTTAGAAGTAGTAAACATTAATTGCTAAAATCGATTAGACTTTTTTTATTGTAGTAGAGATTCTATGTAGATGGAATTTTCTTGAAGTAAAGTCGCTTCGTGTGACCAATGCACAAAATTAAATAGCGAAATGCAAATACATTAAAATAAATAACGAATAAACGGTCACAAACACCGCAATTTCCCAAAATAAACTTTTAGAATGTCACGATATTTCGGGAGAATCATAAAAATAATAGCTTCACCACAAAAAGACATCTTAATATTTTTCCTTCTATATAAACGATCGATGATATCTTATTCAGTCATAACTCTTCATTACTGATCTATTAAGAAAAACTGCACAGTGAGCGAACTAAAAAAAAAAGTTGAAAAAAAAGTAGTTGGCACTTTCTAAAAATATTATTCAAACTAACAACTCGAATGGTTTTAACTAAAATGGTAATGGTATGCATAGTAATGATGCCTACCAATAAAACCTTTATCCACGCACAATTTTATCGATACTTAAAAACGATAGGTATCGAATCAATGCTACTTAATTGCAAGCGTTTCGATTCGGATCATCGTTATAGGGACATATCGAGTAGTTAGGAGATATATCGATGGATATATAAATATTTTATTAGAAAATAATAATTTTTGTGAAGGTGACGGTATTTCTATCGAGGTCGATGGCTAAAATAACAGTAAAACACGTGATGTCTATCATAATAGTCGTAACAGATGAAGATCTTGTCACGTTGTGCTCGTAAAAATATAGCATTTTGTATATAATGTCATTGTTATTGATATTTACGAAATCATAGAGAAAATAGCAAGCTTTTAACTGCTATACTAAAAGAAAACTGTTTGATTTTATCTATTGAATCAAATATACAAACACAATTGGATACCGAAAAAAGACAAGAGAGTCACTTTTTCTACTTTTACAATTCCTTTACTGTATTCAGTCAAAAATGTAACTCAAAGGATGATACGTTTAGTCATCTGTTTGTAGCAGTCAATTACTTTGAAATGAATAAAGCTATTAACTTTAAATTGGCATAGTGATATATATTGCTAATGGATATAAGATTCAGTAATCAAATCAAAATATCTGGTCCAAAATTACCTTCTAGGAAAACAAAATTGAACATGTCAGAAAATTATAATTTGTTCAGATTGGTTCACGGAGATTATAATTTGAACGTTTTTTATCGCTGGTCTGTTTGAATATCGTAAAAAACTTTCTGAATGTACAATTTGTAACACAGGAAAATGCAGCAAAATTTACATTCATAAGCACAGATAAGACCGCTTCTGTATGAAAGCAAAATCGGAATAAACAGTATTAATGCTACTAATGTTAAAACTCCCACATTAAGATATAATCAATCTAACAGCGAAGACACAATGACAAAAACTGCATCCATGCTCATCATCTCAACACTTAAAGATCAAAAGTTAAAAGCAACACTATAAAAATTGTAAACGAACCAACTTATCTGATGACGGAACCAGTTGTGGGCAATTTAAATTAATGGATTTGTCATCGCAATTAATTTTATAGGAATTAATATGCGAGCGGCGGACGCAAAGAGTTATTTTTTATGTATATAAATTGACATATAATGGAGTTTGGACGATCTATGGAGCGGTGACGGCAAATTGATTGACAAATTGCGTGACGAATTCAAAATAGGTGGATTTCTTTTGAGTGTATCTGTTGTAAAAGTCGCTGTTAGATGTTGGGCCGGTGAACAAGATGATAGCAGAGCGGGAGCGTGTTTCTGTTGACTTGGAACACAATAATTGAGTGAGACATAAAACAATACTGCATGATGATGACATAGAGGAAGACCATGTACTCGTAGTACCAAGAGCAGAATTTTCTCCAGACAAAGGATGCCATTAAAAAACTCCATATGATGGATCTAATTAACATCAACTATGCGGAAACTACGAGCATCATTATAGAAACTGGTATTCAGTTTAAAAATATAGTCATACCTAAATTGATACTATATAAAATAATTGTATCAACGCTGATATTGGTTTCGGTGATGTCATGTATGTATTTGTCATGAAATTATTGCGTGAGTACTAAGATGAAAAAATTGCGATCAAATATCGGATAACAATATCGAAGTGTGACTCCATCGCTTGAATTAACACTTGACCTCCGATCTGTATCTTATTCTTTTAGGTTTAAAAATATCTACTGCACTTAGGCTGGATATAGAAGGAAGCTTTAGTATAGTTTAGTTGGATAAAAACAAAATAAGTAGTAGGAGCAGATTTTTAAATGATAACATGAGAGGTATCTATATATTTTTCTGTAATATGTGGAACTTTAGCAGCATCATTCATGCATTTCGCTCTGCCTTTCGTATTTATTGGAATACTTTCTTTGTCTTTATCATCTAGTTCAAAGTGAGATTCTAATTTGATTTTGTTTTCGTCATCATCAATATTCTCGCCGACTTCAAAGCCTCATTCAATAGTTGTAAAAGTCTTAGTTAACGGTTTGAAGTTCTCACGACAGATCGGTCCCGATTACGAGCCACGTTCATTATTAGTCAATCTGCCTTATTGAAAACGAATGCCGCCTTTGATCGACATAATGTCAATTTCTCTATATCGAAGCCAATCGTCTAATGTCTTCCGAACTTTATTGTTTTTTTGGTAATTAGCGGCGTTTTGATTCGATGTTTTTAATTGTACACCTCCGTTGAAGTACTGTGAGGTTATTATGGAAACGCGCTGATCGAAAATTGATGGAGGATTTAAAGGTGTTTTGTCTATTCGAATGCTTTCAATGTTTCGATTTAGATGAAGAATCTTTTAAAATTACCCAAAAAAAAAAAAACAAATTGCTATTAAATAATCCAACCAATAGATTAATATACTCATACAAACACGGATCAATCAGCATATCTAAAGAACTGACATCAGTTGCGACATTGACATTCCTCAACCCAACACGCTACCAAAAAATCTATCTTTTAATTTATTTAATTTGCGCCTCTAATTACACACAATCATCATTGAACGTGATTTCTCGTGACGCCTCTGACTTACAAGGTAGTCTTTTGTACCACCGTCAATGCTTGTCAGACATATGTTTTGCCCGGTAACCTTTTCAGAAACCAGTTTTTGAAGACCCTCAATCAAAATACACTACCTTCCCTTACAACGTAACAGCGGAGGGACGATATAGTCCTAGATAGAATGGCTGCTCGATACCATTATCGGAGACTAGTAATCAGGCGTAATCACAGAACAACGAATGATTTTTCGTCGTGACTTATTTTTTGTCAAATTATTTTTGTTACTCTTTTTTTTTTCGTTAGTCTTTTTACCGATGGATTTATGATTCAATGTCAAAGATCGTCGCTCGTTCGATTGACAACAAATTATATGTGATTATGTGTGGTCAGTTTAAATACAACGTAAGTAAGTATTGTCTGCGTTCACATCCTGTTCACCTCGTCTCTTCGTATTATACATATTAGAATGGATGACAGCAAAATTTTGATGCATCTATATTAGACAGACAATGGGATTCGTCATGCACTTTTCAGGTTTTTTACCTGTCATCAAACTGTACATTTAATTTTGTTACTTCAGCTTTTCGATGTAAGAAACCGCACAATGATCCATAAAAACCTATCTTCGTTTCAATATTCTTGAATCAGCTATATTTCATATTTTTTTCGGACATCATTTTAGCAGGTTACGACACTAACATTTGATAAAAATAAAAAAAAATGTATGGGTACCAACATCATCGTATTTCATTTGAACTCCACCAAAGCAATATACAAACTCACAACACATAGCAACAGCCACATAAAACCATACAAAACAAAATGATATACTCAACAAGCGATACCCCCTCCATTGAATGCGCAAGCGCAGGTCGTTAGGCTTGAAGCAGCATAAATAATAACGTACGATTTAGCAGGAGGAGTGCAACCACTATCTAATGATCAATGAGAGAACAATTGCCATTGTACCCAGCTGCCGGCGGCGCGGCTTGTCACTGGGTGGGTGCAGTTCGGTGCCGGGTCGAGTATGTGATGTAATGCACGATTATGTTGGGAATACGACATTATTATTGAGTTTAATGTGGGGGTTATGTTGCTTTGCTGGTGGTTATGGATTTGTGGTGGTTGACCTTTGGGTTTAGTGTAGTTTGGGTGGGTTTTCGCGTTGAGCTTTGTGGTATCACTACTTTTTATTAGCATAAAAAATAACTGTTGGGTACGTTTTCAACCGAAATATAACATTGTAATTTCTAAATGTTATTGGCAACTCATTTTGAAAATCTGAATGTAGAAAATCTAAGATTCTGTTTTCGGTTTTGGATAATTATTTAGAGTATTGAAACGATTAATGATGATCATCTTTTAATGGTATCAAAGCCTTTTTGATTCTGAGCTGTTTTCAGGCTAATTCAGTCAAAAAACAAATATGTAAGTACTTATTCAAACGATTTGACAAACATGAAAAACACAAAAAAAATCTTTCCAGACAAAACTTATCAAAACTCAGACAAAAATCCTATAAACACGCTTCTAAAAACTTTAACACCAGGAGACATTCTTATCAGTCCAACCTCCTTACCTTAGAAGTATTTGAGGTATAAATCTACAGATATCTGGAGGCGCGGACGGGTGGTGAAAGTTCAGTCGCGTATCGACGGCGAAGCCTTCGGGCTACGGCCTACGCGAGGGGCGATACAGTGGAACGATAGTTGTGCGTTATAGCCAAGAAGGGAAATTGTAAAATGTTTTTGCAATTTTAGACCGGCGTCGTCACCGAAGGCCTAAGAAACGCTGGACCGACGATTTGGACTCGTTTCTAACCGATTGGAGGGAGAAGACACAGCGAAAAAAAAAATTTGGTAAAATAATGTGGTGGAGACTTTACCCAGCAGTGGAACGATAAAGGTTTAATGAAAAACAAAGTTAGGGCAGCTCGCAGGTCAACCTAAGAAAGAGGTTGTTGACTGCTTAACCAGGCTATCTTGTGGTGCCTTAGTATTGGTCCCGCCACGTAAAAAGAACGCTCGCGTTTATCTGCACATTGAGCGATTTAACGACCAAATTGGTGGTATGAGGGGAACGCGACGCTAGTAAACTAACTATTATGATTCTACAATAAAACAATTACACTTATATATATATAAAACAATAGCCTAGTACTTTAGGACACGACTGTGCCCGTGCGCAGACTCACCCCCTCCACTGTCGCTCAGCGTACTTTTTACGTGACGACAGGTGTAAAAATGTTTGTTGAGGTGCTATTGGAGTGATGATTTCGATACACGTTTTGTGTCTGTCAAAGCAAAATCAAATCAAAGGTCATTTATTTAAATTAGGCTGAGAATCAGCACTTTTCGAACGTCAAAATTACATAAAATAGTCCCCTAAAACGTCCGCCCTTCACCACTTCCAAGTGCTTTAGCTGGGAAGAAGTGACGCAACAGACTCCCCAGCAGCACAGCTGTCTTGTAGTCACCTAGTCTAAATAATATAGGCAACCATCTAAATATTGGGTACAGTTAATTGCAATAATATAGGTACCTATAATTTTATATAATTAAATTATAATGGACGTCGTTCGATACAGAATACCTGATGTCAATAGTGGACTTTGATGACCGTTATTTAAAGTGGACAGTATCTAGAATAAAATAAAATGAATGATAACTTCCAACAATTATGTAAAGTAACATAATAGTGCACTAAAGCACTCAGCGTTGTTAAATGATGGCCTGAAACACAGGCACAGAATACTTAAAGTACTACGTACAGAAAGGACACTCCCTTCCCCGCACTAACATCAGTTACCGCACCTCACCCGCACTTCGGCGTATTCGTCGCAGTTCTTTAACAAGAGCGCTCGTAAACACAAGTACCTCACCCACACATTCATACGTATACAAACGTCATTTTTTAATGTAGTAGTAGTAGTAGGTAATTATTTTGCGAGCGTTGTATGGAGTGTCCGGGGTGTGACACAGGTTTGAATAAATCTACATCAGGCACGTCGCTATTATATTCATTAGGCCTTTAACCAATAGGTATATATAAGTTATACACTAGATTTATTTTAGGCATAGTTTAATATTTTCTTCATAATATTAATATGTAACTTTGTAATGATGTAACTTTTATGTAATTTATATGTGAACGTATGAATAAAAACTATTCTATTCTATTCTTTTTTATTCTATTCTATTCTTAAGACATTTCAGTTTCAGATATGTTACTAATTTAACAATAATTTTGTTAAATTAGTGACATATCTGAAACTGAAATTCTTTGTTTTATTAAGTAAGTTCTGAAAGTAGTATGAAGTACCTACTTATTATACCTACTCGTTCAGTATTAACCCTTCGTATGCCGAAACGTAGATCTACGCGAGACACAATGGCTTTTTAATTGTGTCTGTAATTACGACATTAATTGGGTTGATAATAAATAGAAAACTCACTGATTCATCATCATGAACCTGTCTCTTAAGATACAGGCCTCCTAGTTTAAGAGACTATATTGTTATGTATTTTGATATAAAACAATAAATATTAACAACTTATTTTATAATAACTCTGGGAGATCTTACATACATTCCGGGGGAGGCAAGTGGTTCTGTCAACTTCATCTGACAGCTCTGAAGACATTGTCATTTTGACAGCTTGTCAAAAGTCTGGTAACGTTCCGTTACTACAGAGACAAGGTTTATATTTTTGTTTATATAGATTCTTATAGCCTTCAACTTTTGTACAAACAATTACGTCAACCTGTGTCTAAGTATTACTTTGGATAAATAAACATTATTTATTAATTATTTATTCTCTTGCCCTTATGTCAATTTATTTGGGGTCGGCGCAACGTGTCTTTTTCTTCTATACTTCTCTATTAGTCGTCATTCCAGTTGTCACAACTACCTAACTAAACTAAAATTTAAAAACCACACTACCAATTTCAAATAGCTCCAACAAAGATATCTAAAAAATCTCGCAAATAAACCGTTTCGCCATCGTCCCATCTCATAGCCTCACCTAGCGCTGCATCACCCACAAGTGCGGTGGACAAGCTATAGGCTATTAAGGATTTATAGCCAACAGATTGCTATCATTACTCGGCTCTGGATTATGTTGTTTGAATACGTTATTAGGACCTTACACGTTGGTGGCTTCACTTTTATTGCTGTTATTTTTTCTAGAACTACGACATGTAATTGGGGCTGCTAATGTGAGATAAAAATTGCTATGTTTGGTGATGTTGTGTGGGAATGTGTACGGGTTATTGATTTCTCTTTTGGATATGAGGATATGAGTCATAAGAATATGAGCACGAAGGTAGTATTTAGTAGTTGTAGCTTCCCCTTTATTGCCTGTTCTGTTGGGCTACACAACTGATAATGACTTTCAAAGCGTCTCGTACAAAAAAAGAAAGAAAGAAAAATTGGTTTATTTGTCACAGAAACCCATGCATACAAAAAGATAATTAATTCTAATAACAGGAAAAATAAAAACAAAATATACTTAATTATCTATATTCACGAGCACAAAGCAGAAATAGTCGACGTCTGCATGTCATGACTGTGACAAGAAGGCTTCCACTCAGCATGCAGTGCTATAGGAGACCCACAACACAGGCCTGATTTTCAGTTGTTACCCGAAGTGGACGTACGGAAACCAAGTCAGATCAAATGATTCGTACTACAGGTAACAAAACTTTTTTACAAAAAAAACAACCGACTTCAAAAAAAACACTACAAAGTGACAAATAACTTTAATTTCGGAAGTCGGTGTCGTTGATTCCGCATTTTCGTTTTTTGACACCGACTTCCGAAATTAAAGTTATTTGTCACTTTGTAGTGTTTTTTTTGAAGTCGGTTGTTTTTTTTTTGTCAAAAAGTTTTTATTTTTCACTTTTTAGTTGTACCTACCCCACAAAAAAGTAAACAAAAAGATCGTTAATCAATGTAGATAAATTTTTAGATTTTTGTTGATTTTTCAAAAACCGCTCATCCGATTTCGATAAAATTTTCATGGGACCATTTGGGAAGTATACCCTTTCTAACAAAAAAAGAATTTTTCAAATCGGTTGGCAAACGACGGAGTTATGCGCGAACAAACACAAAAAAAAAAAATACAAACATTCGAATTGAGAACCTCCTCCTTTTTTAGAAGTCGGTTAAAAATACTACGACTTTCAATAGGATTGACATGGTTTTTGGTAGCATTTTTTTTTACTTTTCTATCATCTTTAGCACTGATAGTAGTCACTTTGTCTAGACCCGCTGGACACTCATTTTGCTCAATTCATTTATGAAAATATTATGTATGTAAGAAAAAATCTACATCTTTTTAATAAAATAAGCGATAGACATAACTTTAATACAAGAAATAAAGATAAAATACATCAACCATTTTTCAGATTAGCCAAAGTACATACATCTTTTATGGGGTACTGTGTTAAATGTTACAATAAAATACCTTGTGATATATTGCAATTAAATGAAAGAAAATTTAAAACTCACATTAAACGTACACTTTGTAAACAAGCATACTATAAATTAGAAGATTATATCCAAGATAAGAACGCTTGGAAACATGCTGGTCCTGCTCCATAGGACAATCTAGAGTCTAGACAAAATCAAACTGGTTGCTAATTTAATTGTAAATTTTTTTATTCTTTTTTTTTACATTTATTACTCACACCCTGACTTATTACTTGTATTTTGTTTTTTAATTAAAATCGTATTGCTTGTACCATGTTTGTAAATATGTGAGCACCATGTATCTATCAGATAATTAATTTATATGTCATGGTTTCGTTTTTAATTCTTTTACCTATTGTGGTATAGTAATTTTATTGTAGGTGCATCGTCCTCACATGTTATTATATAATTAATGTACCCATGCAAAATATTGTACCTAAACATTTTAAAAGAGTAACGGTGGAGTTTCTTGCCCGTTCTTCTCCATACGAAAACTACCTTTTGGAATGGGCGACTAGAATCAATTCTATTTTAAGATAATTTTTGACGTTCAAAAGTGCCTTTTATGTGCCTATTTGAAATAAATGCTTTGACTTTGACTTTGCTGCAGAGTTAACAGTGCAGCCTCATCTATATCTACCATAGATATCCGTATATGTACATATATAAATAATAATGAATCACCGAAATGTATGTACGCGCACAACTTCCGAACGACTGCAAAAAATTGGATAATTCTTTTCTTGATGTGTTCGGTATTGCCAGGACAAGGTTTGTACGAAAGAAAATTTAGGAAATTCCGAAAAAAAATTGCACCCGTGCGAATATAATTATTTTTATATGTTTTATATATTTTCTGCTTTTATTGCAATCTCATTATGTTCTATTTTTGGGCATATTGTGTGCAAATCTGAACGAGTTATTGCTTTCTGTTCATGTTCTGTGGTTGTGAATCATCGCAGCATACTTATGCTAGTATTTTATCTATGTTTAAAAGGGATTGGTTTAATAATTAGGAAACTTATAGTAGTCACACCTTTCATTCTTCTCTTGCTCTCTCTCGCAATTAACTCTGAGAAGTTTAGTAGTTTAATGATCTCTTTGTTAAACCTTTCAACTGCTAAAGTAAATTGAAATCCAGCAAACTGAGATTTACCTTTTCTTAACTAGCTCTTATAATGTGACTAGCTTCTGCCTGCGTCTTCGTCCTCGTGAAATTTCACCCTCCCCACATTCATTCTCTTAGGGGTGGGATTTCGAAAAACCCTTTCTTAGTGGATACCTAGTCATCACAAAAAACACCCTCCAAATTTCATGACTCTAGGACCAGCTGTTTAGGCTGTACGTTGATATATCAGTCAGTCAGGACTTTGAATTGTATATACATATACATATAGATGTATGTATCTTTCCAGGTAACCTTTTCTTGTGACAACCAATTATTAATACCATCGATTTTCCTTTTAGCATAGAATAATCACAACAACAGTTACATCAGTTTTACTAACAATCTTGTTTTGAGTCTTGGTTACTCTAATAAAGAAATTCTACCATTATTATAATCAGCCTATAAGTTCCCACTGCTGGGAAACAGGCCTCCTCCCTGTGAGAGGCAGTGGGCCGTAATCCACCACGCGGGCCCAGGGCGGGTTGATAGTAGTCACATGTCTTCGAATTTTTCGTTCTAGGACATGCCTGTTTCCTCACAATGTTACCGATGTGGTGACGTGTTGTCGATTTACCTTTTAATTTAAGGCCAGGTATTCCCAATTTTACATCAACATTACATTTATTTTTTAACCGGTCAAGCGGCGCGGTTCGCCGATCGGCGACGAAACAATAGAAAATCAATTGTGTCTCATTAGCGGAGCTTGACAGATTAAGTAAATCATAGCCCATCTCTGTCAGTATAATAGCAACCAATAAATGCTTCCATTTCATTATCAGTAAGTATAAACGACATGACATAATATCAAAACACGCCACGAAAATTTTCCCCCAAATCGATTGGCGTCATCAGGAATTAGTCCAAGTTCTTTCGCCCGTACTCCGAAACTCCATATCACATCCGTAGACTTTCCTCTTTTAATTGCGATCCAATGAAGCGCCACTAATTCCCTCCCCTGACCACCCCTGTTTCCCCTGGCTTCCTTAAGGCTCCTGTCCCACCGCTGACGATTAGCGAGAAGCGAGTAGGGCTAGCAACTAGAAACGAGTTGGCGAACAACAAGCAGCGAGTGTAAGTTAGAATAGTTTTGTCGCTGGGCTATGAGCAAGCGAGACGAGTAGAATAACTGCCCAGTCACTTGCGTATGTACCAAGGGAGAATCTCTGAGCGAGTCTTCTGCCAAACAAGCGAGCGTCGCTGAGCGAGTATTTTTATATAGCTGGTTTTTTTTATAGCTGTTATGACTGCAACAAAGTAGAGGAGAGAGAGTTCTCGCCGGCAGTGTGAAAAGTCAGCGATCAACTCTTCATATAATTATATATCTCTTTTACAGACAGAGCAACATCTATTGTAAAGAAAAATAGGTTTTGTTGTCACAGAAACACGAGCATACAAAAAGTTAATTAACAAAATAATAATAAAGAAAAATAAAACCGATCTATAATCACGAGCACGAAACAGAAGTACTCACAAGTTGCACGTCGTGACTGTGACGAGAGGGCTTCCACTCAGTATACGTACATGCAAAACGTAACGTAACGGACGTACAGACGCCACCACATCAAGCTACCCCAATCTGTCAAATTTCTTTGATAGATTTTCAACTTTACTACAAAGTAATAAGGTTCGTATTCAATTGGGAAAATTTGACAGAATGGGGGACGCTTGATGTGCTGGCTGTACATAACGTGTAATACGTGCGTGCATATTGTATGTTTCTTGAGCGAGAAAATATTCGGTAGCTTGTCGTTTCATCGTTGGCGGTGGGACAGGTACCTATGGGGTGCCCTGGACAACTGGAATTCGGTCACTTTAGTTAGCAGTTGGGAATCGATTCAGAAATTGTAGATTGTAGGTCAAATGTTAGTTCACTTGTTTTGTTTTGATTAGATATTGTTTTCGTTTGTCTTTTGTTATTTTTATCGTACTTCGGTGTGAATTGTTTTTGTTTGTGTTTGTAAGTGGTATGGTGTTGTTTCTATAAATATTGG
Source organism: Amphipoea oculea (assembly GCA_945859645.1). Classification (NCBI taxonomy): domain Eukaryota; kingdom Metazoa; phylum Arthropoda; class Insecta; order Lepidoptera; family Noctuidae; genus Amphipoea; species Amphipoea oculea. Next base: position 15,560,887 of record OX243876.1, read on the forward strand.
TTGTGAATTGTTTCTTAGTTTTAGAGCGATCTCTTAGCCGTTTTTTTTTACAAAAGTTTTTATTAATTCGTTGAACATTTCATACATTGTTTTATTTGATTTATTACCGTTGGATCCCGTTTTTGAATCCCATTTTAATATTTTTGGCGTTGGATCCCGCAAAACATTATTATGTATTTCCGTTGGATCCCGAATTTAAAAAATGCAAGATAATTACGTTTTATTGTCGTTGAATCCCGAAAAGTATTTCCGTTGGATCCCGAATGCTTAAAAAAATATGAATGCGGGTACTTTCAACAACAAAATTGTTTATAATAAAATGAGGGGTTCACTAATGTTTCACCAAAACTCCATTGACAAATTTTTAGTTTACAACCAACGTTTCGTATACTATTTATTTCACAAACAACTCATTTTCTATATAATCTAGTCGTTTCTGGCACTCGCCGGCCGCTGCCGCGGCACCGCTCGCTTCGCTCGCTCGACTCGTGCGTAGGGGTCACAGTTTTAACCTAACCTAACCTAACATTGTTTTTTTTTAATAATTAACCTAATCTAACTAGTTCGGTTCCGGGTAACCCACTAAAAATAATCTCTTTTTAGTGTTTGATAAAGGTAAATCACTTTTCTTCTGAAATGTACACATGTTGTTATAATATGGGATTCAACGGAAATAGCAAACGGGATCCATCGGTAATACCTAAAAAACGGGATCAAAAAACGGGATCCAACGGTAATAAACGGATTTATTACCGTTGGATCCCGTTTTTGAATCCCATTTTAATATTTTTGGCGTTGGATCCCGCAAAACATTATTATGTATTTCCGTTGGATCCCGAATTTAAAAAATGCAAGATAATTACGTTTTATTGTCGTTGAATCCCGAAAAGTATTTCCGTTGGATCCCGAATGCTTAAAAAAATATGAATGCGGGTACTTTCAACAACAAAATTGTTTATAATAAAATGAGGGGTTCACTAATGTTTCACCAAAACTCCATTGACAAATTTTTAGTTTACAACCAACGTTTCGTATACTATTTATTTCACAAACAACTCATTTTCTATATAATCTAGTCGTTTCTGGCACTCGCCGGCCGCTGCCGCGGCACCGCTCGCTTCGCTCGCTCGACTCGTGCGTAGGGGTCACAGTTTTAACCTAACCTAACCTAACATTGTTTTTTTTTAATAATTAACCTAATCTAACTAGTTCGGTTCCGGGTAACCCACTAAAAATAATCTCTTTTTAGTGTTTGATAAAGGTAAATCACTTTTCTTCTGAAATGTACACATGTTGTTATAATATGGGATTCAACGGAAATAGCAAACGGGATCCATCGGTAATACCTAAAAAACGGGATCAAAAAACGGGATCCAACGGTAATAAACGTTTTATTTTAGGTCACATGTTTTACTCACTAAAACACATTTGATTAGCGTAACCTTGATAGATTATGCTTATAAATGACATGATGAATCTATATACTACGAGTATATAAAATTCTGACTGACTGATATATCAACGCACAGCCTAAACCGCTGGTCCTAGAAACATGAAATTCGGAGGGTGTGTTCTTTGTGAAGAGTAAATCTCACTAAGAAAGGGTTTTTCGAAATTCCATCCCTAAGAGGGTGAAATTTGACGCGGACGAAGTCGCGGGCAGAAGCTAGTCACCTATTGAAATAAGCAGTAAAATGTACGAATATTAGTTTTAAGTCAAAGCACTATCAATTTTTTGCTTGTTGCTTCTGCCTCGCTCTGACTTCATTTTAACAAACTTTTAGTTTAGTAAACTAATACTATATAATAAACTAATACTATAGTAGGTAGAACAAATCACAGAAGGCGCCACTAAACCACTCAAACTTCAAACCCAGATCATCTTCAAGCAAGCCAATAAAGCGGATTGTCCCGAGAAATCCCGGCCGCCCGGAGCATGCCCGGAATGCATTCTTGTCACATCGTTGTCTCCCCTGCTCTACCCTGGACTGAAGGTATACCTACATAAGTACATGTAGCTGTCTGTAATTGTGTCTTAAGTTTGTTAAGAACTTGTGGGAAGGGACGAATGTTTTGATGTCACGTGAATGAAATATAGGGTTTGGTTCCTTGTGGAATTTTTAAGACTTCTATGTGAATGAAAATTACGAGTTGTACGGTCACCAAAGGAGATAAGTAACCGATGAATGTTTTGGAATGAAATTTTACTTAATAAATGAACTGTTTGTTTCCTATTCATTAAATTTTATTCAAAAACATCCATCGGTTTCTTACTTAACTTCAACTATATCCGACGACCCTGGTACCCTATCTCTTTTGGTGACTGTACGTCGAGGGTTCAAACCCAGACAGGCGCTTTAGTTCGTTTAATTTATTTCATCACCGCTGCTCTTAAAACAGCGAATAAAAACATCGTGAGGAAACCGGCATGTCCTAGAACTATACATTCAAACACAATGTGACATCTACTGCGCGGGTTAGTACCCGCACTGGGCCCGCGTGGTGGATTACGAAAAGGACTAAACGTAATACCAGACATTTGTGTCCCAAAAAAACCTCATGCATTACAAAAAGGCCTAAACGGTGGACACTCAACCCAAATCCCTAAAGGATCTTCAGCAAATTAACCTGTCGGGCGGTACTTCCGCACAGTTCGGCACAAACGGCGATACATCCAGGAAAACATGAGGAAAAGCTTGCGCGTTTGATGTCGTCCGTGCAGGTACTCAGGTATCAAGTACTTAGTTGGGTGGGGTGGGTGAAGTAGCGGGGAGGATACGGGTTTTTTTTCTTTATAGTATAATTATTGCCCATGCAGTAAGAGATGGCGTGAACCGCGAGTGCTGGTTCGAGATGGCGCAAGAATAGAATTCCTGGAAGAACTTGGGGGGCCTTGCCCAGCATTGGGACAGTATCTATAGCCTAACCAAACAATTATTACTATCTGTGATTTTTTTCTCATTTATTATACCTACGTAATCATAGCCAAATAAGCCTTTTCTAAAATTGCTAGACTAGACATATCATAAGTTACGTTATGTCTACTCTAGCTTTTCGTTAAAAAAAATACAAACTACAATTTACATACAAGAAACGTTTTTTATGTAAATCTAATCTGTCTGGCATTAACAACGCGGTCGACTACAGCACCCACGACAACGAATGGCTCTAATAGGGTTATTTGATTAATTATTCCTCAAACAACTCCTCAACCATTAAATCAATCAATTATTCAATAATTACAGTCACTTTCTTCACAAATCGCTAGTACCTAGGCCCCAACCTTTCCCCTACAAAGAAACGCGAGCATGTCCTTCACTAAGTGATGGGGCGACAAGCCAGGGCCGGATTACGATGACGTATTACTAAATAAATGACGCCATCTTTCTTTCCTACGTGACGAAAACAACTGGTTTCCTTCAAATCACTTTCCTGTTTTCCCCAGGTGTTATATGGCACAATTTATAAGATCTCGTGTTTCTCGGAAAATTGCGGTTTCATTCTGAATTTAGTTTCATGGGAATTAAAATTCGCGATGTTATTGTGCGGGAAGGTACGACTGTCAAAATATTTATGTCTGCTTTTGGATCTGAATTGTTTTGATTGAAATTAGGTGGAAGAGAAATGGAGTCATGATTATTTTTATTTTCATATAGTTTGCCAAATTTCTTTTAGGAGTTTTGATTAGAATCTAGTTATGGTTAGGCTAGGTTATGTGGGAGACAAATGACGAGTAGATTATTTTTAAATGATCGTTAAGTATGCAAAGTATTTTTGTTGTGATAAAATAATTAATAAAGCCTTTTACTGAGCAAAGATTGGCTTTCTTGCGCTTAACAAACTTGTAGTCGCAATATTCACGGGTTTTCTTCTATACAAAACAATGAGCATGTAGGTTGCTGTAAGCACACGACTATACTGTTGCCATTATGTACCTATCTTTAATCAAACATCCTTTCCCATAGGGAAAAATTGAAGGACTCATTCTTTCTTCTGTGAGGCAAACACTAACTCCCTAGAATAATCAGCCTATAATCTTTCCACTACTAGGACACAGACCTCCTCTCGGTAAGTGCAAATGGGCTGAAATCCACCACACGGGCCCAGTGCGGGTTAGTAGATTTCACATGTCTTCGTTTTATTTTTTGGTTCTACGAAATTCCGGTTTCCTCACGATGTTTTTCTTATTCTATTAATTACAATCTAAAATCAGCCTTCCCAAGTCCGTCCCCCCTTGAAGGACATATGGCATGACATCGAGAATTCGCCGTACGCCCCAGAAAGGTAATTACAACTGTTTGATAGACAGTCCGACCCTTTCGTTTATACGCCATCTACTTGGCAAGACACTTACTTGTGCATCGAATTTCTTTATAAACGGTGGGAAAATAGGGTTTACTTAATGGTTCTCGTTAATGTCATTGGACTTAGTTACTTTGTTGGTGTAATTGAGCGTGATATTGGTGAATTATAAGTAAGTATAAGACACGCAAACTGTGGTCTAACCATGAATTCAGCACATGGTTTGACATAAGCGTAGAAATTTTCAGTCGGTTATCGAAAAAAAAAATCGGCTGTTTCATAAAAAAGTGCAATACCTACCTACGCGGTCAAAATGTGCGGAACAGCAAACTGTTTTTTAAATAACTGACGATACATTTTAACGCAGGGGTTCAAAATCCAGTACTGAATCCACGGTACAGACGCCAGCACACCAAGCTACTACAATCTGTCAAATTTCTTTAATAGATTTTCAACTTTATCGCTAAATCATAAGGTTTAAAGTTAATTGGGAAAATTTGACAGTTTCGGGTAGTTTGATGTGCTGGCGCTGTACCAGGTTGAGCGTCCATGTCCCTGCATCTACGTCATCATCATCTGGGTACGGTTTTGTGGGGCTTAGTTTATAAGTTATTTTTGTATGATGTGAACTTATAATAAACTAGCTGCGACCCGAGGTTTCACCCGCATAAGTTTCGATCCCGTGGGAATATCGGGATAAAAACTATCCTATGTCCTTCCCCGGGATGCAATCTATCTCTCTGCCAAATTTTATTGAAATCCGTTGAGTGGTTTAGGCGTGAAAAGGTAACATACAGACAGATAGACAGACAGACAGACAGAGTTACTTTCGACTTTATAATTTTAGTATTCTTTTTTTTTAGATTTTTTAATATTTACATAATATAAGCTAATTCGATTCTTTGATGCCCTATGATTATTTTGTTTATTTTTTCATATATTATTATAGTTTATATGTTAGCTTATATTAGTATGGATAAATAATTATGTTTTTATCTTGTATTGTTTTGAAGTTAAAAACTAAAAGTATCTTTCTAACAAGAGTTTTAAACGGTCCCTAATCATATCACATCAGTTTGATAAATATCATGATTGACAATTTCCGCTCCAAAGAGTGAGTAGGTATACTGACATGTGACAGTCATTTTGATCATTTCCTTTCAAAAAACAAAACAGAGACAAAATCTTTCAATATATATAATTATGTACACAATATGTAGGTATTGTGGTGGCTTTGGTAAGGTAAGCTTAAGGTATTGTGGTTGAGAGATATTTATTATACATAATATTTAGATAATTATGGTGTTTGCTTCGTACGAAAAAAGACAAAGAACTAAAAAAAATCATAATATTTTATTTCACATAAAGGTACATGGACACTTATGAAACGTCAGAAGTTAGGTGCACGGTTCCAATTGGTCGTTTCACATATAAATAAAAGAGCCGGCAAGAAACTCCACGGTTACTCCTTTAAAAATAATTTGCTTTTACAATACTTATCTTTAATTTAAAAGTGTTAATGAGTATGGGAGGACAGTGTAGGCCTGTCAACGAGTACCGGGTACTTAATAAAATAGAAAATGGGCTACAAATAGTACAAATCTAAACGATGTAGGCAACGTTCTCACATTCACAAAATATAATAGAATCTATCAAAAACATAAATATTTAAAAAAAGGCAGGCTGTAAATCTATAAAACAAAATACGCATTAAACTCAGTCAATTTAAGATTAAGCGTAGGCTACATCCATCGAATTTAAACATCCCAGATAAATATCTTAATGTAAAAATTCTATTACCTACGCATTTTTACTATTGTTGATGCAAATTTCGAAACTGCCATTATACAGGGTGTTACAGAAAGGGTATATCAATACAAACGGGTTGAAGAGTGTATCTGGTCTAGAATCTCTGTACAAAATTTCAGCTCAAAAGCAGTAACTTTGAAAATGCTTAATATTATTTTTTTTCGACATCACGGTGCTGCACTGGCGCGCGGCGGCGTTATGTGCGTGTACTAGGCGCACAGACACACTACAGATAATGGATAATGACCCTCGTAGTGCGGTGACACGTCCGTTATGATTTCAATTTAATAAAGTATCGAAATAAAAAAATATTAAGCATTTTCAAAGTTACTGCTTTTGAGCTGAAATTTTGTACAGAGATTCTAGACCAGATACACTCTTCAACCCGTTTGTATTGATATACCCTTTCCGTAACACCCTGTAGAAATCAAAGAAAAGACAAGAATAATCCATCAACCAATGATCGGCCTCGAACAATTAGTTAATAGTGCCTATGAATAAAATATTAAAAGCTACTTTATACATAGAAACTATTGTTGTTAAACTGTAAGTTAATAAACACATTTAGGTTACGTTATTGTATGACGTAACAAACGACGAAACGACGTAACAACGGACGAAATTTGAATCGTGATTTTGCGTTTTTGCGAAGGTGCCATTTATTGATTCTGTTTCATGAAGGTCCTTTCTGCCATTTTTTAACCACATATTAGTAGATTATTTTATTAACTATCACCTTTTAAATCGAATACTGAAAACAGTAATAAGACGGTGTTAAGGTCTTATTAAGGCAATATGCAAAATGCATTTTCTCCACAACAGTCACCAGATTAAAAAAAAAACAAACAAACAACAACAAAATAATAAAATGAAATAAAAAATCAAATGAAATGATTGTTATTTCTGTAAGTAAATCTTTTAACATACACACATACATTTTGCGTTATAAAACTAGTTAGTGGTGGCATTTCCTAACTGACTGATCTGAGAGAACAAATGCCGAAACAATTGTTAGGATTATTCTAATTAGACATCAGCATAATCAGACTATACTGTTCCCACTGCTGGGACACAGGCCTCCTGTCTGTGAGTGGAAGTGGGCCGTAATCCACCACGCAGGCCTAGTGTCGATTGGTAGATGTCACATATCTTCGAATTTATGGTTCTAGGACATGCTGGTTTTCTTAAGATGTTTTCCTTCGCCGTTTTGAGAGCAGTGGTAATGAAATAATTTACACAAAGTCAAGCGCCTCTCTAGATTCGAACCTACGACCAGCAACTCGTAAGTCCCCGCTGTTAACACTAGGCCACCACTACTCTCAGACATCGTCATTCGTAAAGAAATTTGGGTCCCTAAATGCCATCATATTTACTCCTAAATATTTCGCAATAAACCCACCACGTAACGTAACCTAACAATGCCGCTAGAACAAACGCGTCGTGACGATTACGACCGATACAAGTACTTAATGGCTCACCAGCTTTTAAATAACAATATGGCAACGCCCACAGCTATTAATGTATTTGTAATCGACGCGATCTTTCTCAGGGATCATATTGTATACTACAGGAGTCCTTTCAAGGCCTTCACACAATGGCTATGGATGGTATTCAGATTCTTTAGCTCATCTAGTTGAGGAACGCTTCATAGTTTGCAGGTTTAGGTAATTACAGGCATCGTGTTAGCCTGGAGGCTTATGATACCTAAACCCTTTAAGAAACTAGGTCGAGGGCTTAAGCCTGATATGTTTAAATCATCATCAGCCTAGCCTTTTCCCAAGAATGTTAGGGTCGGCTTCCAGTCTAACTGGATGCAGCTGATACTTTACATGAAGCAACTGCCTGATTATGTTTAAATAAGTGTTGAAAATCAACCAACTCAGTCTGTCGCAGTCCATTGCTGGATGAAGAAGACCTTATACCTAGTTTTGCTACAATGAGTAATTTAATGTGTTGCGAAGGACGAATTGCCAGGAAAACTGGACTCGTTATGGTTATTCTTTCGTTCCAACAACAAAGTTTAATACTAGGCAGAGTAGTTATGCGTTGTTCTTTTAATAAGTCAACATAATCTTCTTTTAAATAAAAATCTACTGAAAACTTTTATTCGGTAGGTGATAAACTTTCTAGGTTCAGGTAGGTAGGTGTTTTATTAGGTGGCTAAACTCTAGATATCACAAACTTCCAAGAAACTAGAAACAACTTTTTACAACAACTCTCTAAATATATTATGTGCGTGTGAAGTGAGGGACCACACTAAGAATTCGCAAAATAAAAATCCTATACATTATTTTCAGTGTTGACAAATACCTCAATTGAGGACGTTGCAGCAAAAGGAAGGCAGATCCAAATTTTTGCCTTTACTGTTTTTTTCACCTACAATTTCAACAAAAATTTGGACTATCGTTTGATGCATGTTCGAGCCGATTTCTTAAACTTGGACTTGCCTCCCTTTGCAGCAAAGTCCTCAATTCCTCTCCTTTTTAACACCTACAGCAAAAGCTTTATTACAAGAATCTCCACCACATAATTCATTTCCTATTTCCAACGTATTAATTACCTTCGGCGATCCACTAAAAAGGCCTCGTATGCATTTGAAGGCAAGTGAAATGCTAGAACAGTTTGCCTGCGGCCTGCGCCCACGTTCAGATGGGCTTATACGTCTCCTGTCTAGCTAGGAACTGTGGGATTAGGCTGGCTGCATAGGTGGCATTTGCTAAGAAGGAAGGCGCGGTTTTTCAGCGTTACAGAATTGATAAATACTTGATCAGGAACGAATAATCAATGATGATATTTATCTTTTCGCACAACTGCAGAAGAAAACCGTGATGTAACAAAAAGACAAGCCAGACATTGAGGTAGCAAGACTGACTGTCCAAAACACGTTGAACTGAACCTAATTAGGCAATGTTAACATTTTTTTTTAAGCTCTCGTTACCTTGTCTAACGAATTTTTTTTAACACTTACACTGCTGGTCCATGAATGTTGAAGGTTCAAGGACAGTTGACAAATCGACTGACAGCTAACGGGATAACGTCAGTAAGTTAGCTCAGAAATAAGTGGGTCCTCAAAATCTCCTTGAAATGAGTTCTTGGAATGAACATGATAACTGAAATAAAAAAAAAACACTCCGGGAGTGCCGACAGAAGTGAAAACAAAACACAAACAGACTGCCATCACTCACCGACATATCGGATATACATTAAAACCGAGTACCTACATCCCGAGGACAGCCGAACACATCCGAAGCGGTGTCAATGGTTTTTTCCGATCATCGAAAAATGCCAAACGCGCCTAAAGAAGTTTTCACTTCCAAAATAAAAATCCAATCAAACTCAAGTACAGACGCCAGCACATCAACCTACTACAATCTGTCAAATTTCTTTAATAGATTTTCAACTTCATCACTAAATAATAAGGTTCAAAGTTGATTGGGAAAATCTGACAGTTTCGGGTAGGTTGATATGCTGGCGTCTGTACCAACAATTGATACCCCCAGCTTTTTAACAGCAGATCTGCAACCAGCCTAAAAGCCGCGAGCTGAGACCCTTACGCGGATGCGGCGCAACCTAATAATTTCTTAATGTCATGCGCTCTGAAGGGAATTATTGTTTTGTATTACAATAATGGTGTACTTAGATTCTTAAGTACAGATTAAAAGCGGCCATTCCCACTGACGTAGTGGCTTTCCGTTCAGTACAGTGTGGTACCGTTAGTCCTGAAAGGGTAGGCGATGTTGTATCGCACACACGGTTTATTTTGTGGGAGCACGTTTCAATGTAAAAGGATAATTTACTATGGGTTCAACGAGCATCGTGGATATTTTTTTTATATTTAAATCAATAGATTGAGGAGCTTGTGACTAAGAAATAACAGTCGCACTGTGTGATCGATCAGGTTAAGCTACGCTTGCCGCGGTTGGTCCGTGGATGGGTGACCATCTTTACACACCAAGACCCCTCCGTGCCTCGGAAAGCACGTTAAGCTGAGTTATTCCTTTAGTGCCGGCTGTTATTCGTGGATCTTTGACAGTCGTTACGGGTCGTCAGCCGGAAAGTCTGACAACCAGTCTTACCAAGGGGTATCGTATTACCCAGTAACTGGGTTGTAGAGGTCAGATAGACAGTCGCTCCATTTAAAATACTGGTATTCAGCTGTATCCGGTTAGACTGGAAGCCGACCCCAACATAGTTGGGAAAAGGCTAGCCTATTCCCAACTCTGTCTAGACAGATGATGAGTTAATTCAATAGATTATGAATTAAGGGTTCCCAATTTAAAGAAAATTATGTGAACGGGGAAAAGAGACTAGATGCAGGTAGATTTTGGAAACATATGTAAATATAACATAAACATAGTTTCACTGAACAGTGACAGAGGTGTACCTATAGTACACCCAGATTTCGATAATTATGTTTAAGTCCCCCCTATCACAGGGGGTGAGGCTGTTGTCAGGAAAATCCAGACTACGGGCTGCTTATGAGGGCACTTTGCCCAACCTGAGAACCGAAAACAAAACCTCAAGCTCAGCAGTCACTCTTGCGTCCACTAGACCAACAAGGCATTTTTTTTTTCAGTGAAACAACAAGTTTCACTGAAAAAAAAAAATTGGGAACCTCCTCCTTTTTTGAAGTCGGTTAAAAAATCCTGGGCTGGACACATTCGGTTGGTCAGCAATAAGAAAAGTTAATTTTAATCGTGTTTCTTTTCTGAAACACCAGCCAAAAATGATTGGTATAATATTGAATATCGCCATTTAAGTTTTTAGTAAAACAACAAACGCGACCTACATCTTATTAAAAGTTATAAACTAAAGTTGCATTGGTATCCGTAAGCTAAATCTCAATGACACTTTTTTGTGCCATTTAAGGTGAATGCTTCAGGCCGCCCGCGAAATTCAAATATTCTTACGTTTTTTTGCAATTTGCAAGTCAGTATTAGGTTATATGGTGATCAAAATTTGATTCGTGGTTGTAACAAGGATGTATTTGTAGAATTATAAACATTAATTAAAGTCATCAATACAACTCTTTAAGACCACGTAATCCTAACATCATGAAATTGCCGTAGTTAGGATTACCTGGGGGCCTAAAAAGGCCACTTTGGCAGAATCATAAAAGGATAACATTATGAATCATAATAAAAGTCTTAAAATGGTCACAAACTGACAATTCATGATATTATTTGACATTAATGCAATTCATATTTTGTGGACCAATTTACGAATCTTCATACAAAACTGTCAAACAGATGAATTGCGTTATATGAAATTGTACGCAAATAATATTATGAAATAGCAGTTTGTGACCATTTTACGACTTTTATTATGATTCATAATGTTATTATTTTATGATTCTGCCAAAGTGGCCTTTTTAGGCCCCCTGGTCTTAAAGAGTTGTATTGATGACTTTAATGATTATAATTCTGTAAAGAACAATGTCAGATGTCCATAGTAACTTTGGCTCAATATTAATTTGTCATGGACAGTGAAAATTCTTACGTTTTTTTGTGTAGTTTAAAGTCAAAAGCTTTTCTGTAATATCCACTTTTACACTGAACTTCTAAAGAAGAAGTTATTCAGACATTTTAAATTGGAGGTTATTGTTGCTCTATCACGCGTCTGATAGCATCTTCTCTTTCTGAACTGTTATTTAAGTCGTGAGACTTTACACGATGCAATGAATGACCGCAACCAATACAAAGATTTCGATGCACAATTGATTCAGTTGGCGCACTGTTATTTGTTGGATTACTTTTTTGTTTAATAAATAACCAACAGTAATGACATACAACACTGACATTTGGAATCTAAAACCAACAAAATACGGTTGTGTTGCAAATTAACATTTAGCTTAGTTAAAACAGTTGACATTCTATTAATGAAAATCGTACTTTACCTCAGAAAGTGAAGTCCATTGCCGTAACAATAAATGAACATCGTCAGATTCAACTAAATGCCGTTCCATCCGGAACACATTTATACCACAATTAATACAACGTAGTTGATGGTACATTGTCACAAAATGTGTGGTATGAATATAACACAATAAGTCTATAACGCAAACGCAGATGAATACGAGAAGGAAACAAACGTACACATACAAAAACACCGACAACATTACAACATGTTTGAACTGGCGCGCGCGATTTTGACAGAACTGCAAAAGTTTTTTTATTTTTTTTTTATTTTAATGGCCAACTGCTGGTTGCCATTACAAGGCTATTAAGTTATCGAATACAGATCAGCAAAATCGATTTCTTGAATTTCGTTTTTATATTCTTTAAAAAATAATAAATGTAGGTATTGTAATAAACACGACGAACGTATTATTTAGATGAGAAAAAAAAATTTAAAAGACAATTGTGAGGTGGTAAATAAAAACTAAAGAGGAAATCGCTTTAATTATTTAGAATAATCGATTACAGTGGCAGAACAGGTAACTACCTGACACTTTTTTATTAAAAAAAAAGTAAAACCTGGAATTCAAGAACATGATTAGTAAAATGATTACTTATTAAAATGATTTTCTTTTCGAACAGTTCTCGAAAAGAAGTAAATATTTTTTTAGAAGTTGGAATTTTATATTTAAATTGTTGTAGGTAAAAACTTCGTGTCCGTGTGAATTTAGTTTTAAAAGTTGTGTAAGCCGAAATCTGACATTGTTCTTTATCCTTGTTATAACCGCGAAGCAAATTTTGATCACCATAGAACCTAATACTGACTTGCAAATCGCAAAAAACGTAAGAATATTTAAATTTCGCGGGCTACCTGAAGCATTCACCTTAAATGAAAATATTTTAAAAGTTTTAACAAAACCGTGTTTATATCCGAACGACCTTTCTAAGCCTGCCTTAAAATTAGGTCGTTTTTATAATGTCAAGCTAAGCGTTGCATCACGACGTCTAATTATTTATCGCGCAGCAAGCAGTGGCAAATTGTTCTTATTACCATTTTGAAGGGAAGACATTTTGTACAGACGTGATAGAGCACTGAGTCTGTCACGTATAGGGTTGCCAGGCGTCCGGATAAAGCCGGGCACAGTCGGCCAAATCAGACGGTGTGCGGCCTGACCGGCTTTTGTTAGGTTTTTTAAATTTGACCAAAGCGTGCGCGGCGCGCTCCCGCCTCCCCCACTCTAGTGTATAATAAATTATAAAAAAGCCTAGTTATACTTTAAAAAAAATTGTCGTGTTATACTAAGACTAAAAAATTAAGGGCGTCCTGCTTTTTTACCCAAATGTCCGGCTAAACTGGCTGGACAGTCCGGCTTTTCGGTTTTAAGACCTGGCAACCTTAGTCACGTAGGGACACCGTTAGTCCTTTAGTTTGTGGGTATAGTCGTGGTTCGTTTTGTAGTATTTTAGTAATGTCGTGATTTTGGACGAAGTTGTTGTCGAATTTCTTCATTTTTTTATTTTACGTTATAATAGTAATAACACTTGTGGCTAAGTAATAACAGCCGCACGGGTTAAGCTACGTTTGCTGCGGTCGGTCCGAGGATGGATGACCATCTTTATATAACAAGACCCCATCGTGTCTCGGAAAGCACGTTAAGCTGTTGATCATGGCTGTCATTCGTGGATCTTTGACAGTCGTTACGGGTAGTCAGTTACCCAAAAGTCCGACAACCAGTCTTACCAAGGGGTATCGTTTTACCCTATAACAGGATTGTGACGGTTAGATAGGCAATCGCTCCATGTAAAACATTGGTATTCAGCTGCATTCGGTTAGACTGGAAGCCGTCCTCAACGTAGTTGGGAAAAGACCAGGCAGATGATGATGAATCGCCAATCGAATTTTGATGAAAGACACTGCAGTTAAGGTGCAGCGCAGACGACACACTTTTTGTGCGATCGAGTCTGTGGCCCACAAAATGTCTCTTTGATAATAAGTAAGCTTTTAGTGTAGTAGCCGAAAATTAGAAAGCGACATCATCCTATGTTTATTTCAACTATTCCAGGTATATTCTATTATTATTTTATCTACAGTTTCCATTTTATTGGTACTTACAATAAAAAGTGCGCCACGGATAGTCTGTCGTCTGCGCTGTACCTTAATCTGTCAAGCTCCGCTAATGAGACACAATTGATTTTGTATTGTTTCGTTGCCGATCGGCGAACCGCGCCGCTTGACCGGTTAATTCATATTGGTACCCTCGTAATCAAAACTGTCAATGAATCAAATCAAATCAGTCAATCACCGTTGTAACACATTTTTAAAGTTTAATTCGCGGAAACACGAACCGGAAAAACATGAAGCTGTCAACACATGTAGGCTACGTGTTTGTCACATCGGCGTGACGATCGCGTGTGCACCGCGCATGCGCGAGCACTGCGCACGATTCGATTTCGCACGTCCATCTGACACGAAAGATAGCAATTAAGATTTTTTCTTATTGTTAGATAATATTTTTCCGGTCTACGAGTGTTCTAAGAATAGATTGGATAAGCAGAATTATTGATTGTGTACTGTGTCACGGAATAAGTTGTGTGTATTAATGAATTAAGGATAATAAATTATCAATAAAACTTAGAGGGCTTGTGGCTAAGTAATAACAGCCGCACGGGTCAATCGATCAGGCTTGCCGCGGTTGCTCCGCGGATGGGTGACCATCTTTACATACCAAGACTCCTCTTTGCCTCGGAAAGCACGTTAAGCCGTTCGCTCGTCGACGCGTGTCGCTCGTATGTATGCACACTTAGTAACATTTCCCACAGAAATCTTTCAGAAGTTTCAGACGAATCTGTTATACCATAGAATACAGTTCTACCATCATAACAAACGTACCCAATATTTAAATTGGTAGAGGCAATATTACATATTATGTTTCTAATAGAAAAAAGACTCGCCACATCCTAGACGATGCCCTCAAGTAGAGAGCCCAGCCTTTGTGGCATTCCCACTTAGGGCTGACAATCGTCACTAGATCCATCATGGATCTAGCCAAGGGATCTTCTGAGATTGAACGGATTTTTCAATCGACAGATAATTTTTATTCGCGGAATAAAATCGACGTCTGACAGTAGGACTGTCAAAAATTCAAAATTATTCATCTAATAAAATTATCTGGCGTAGGAAAAACCGAAGTATTCCCACGAATGGTTGACATCAAATAATAAGTACATAATATTAACGTTACATATTATAATACCACCACTTATGTGTTAGATCTAACGCCTACTTATACCAAACCGAGCAAACCCAACCGTGGCACATTATTTAGCCAAATTGCGCTACGTTATGATATTTAACAATATCTAAATGCTGGCATTGTCTTCGGAATTAGACACGGCTGCGAAGCTAAAGCCCTTAGCTTGGAGAGCTGCGTAGGAGTTGCATAGATTAATAGTTTTACCACATTTTGTGCCTAAGGGGCGGTTGTCGGAAATGTGTATGAGGATAACGGTTTTGAGAAATGAGGTAAATAGGATTTACTGATTAGCTGTAACACCTACATTTTGATATTTTCATTTCATGGATTACCTACGTACAATTCGATTTCAGTTTTGTTTCTATTATAAAAGCTACATCAACGTTCATGAAGGTATTATTATAAAGTTTTTAGTTTTCACCAAAAAAACTTTTTTATAAAATAAATTGTCTTTCAACTTTAACTTTTATAGACCAGCGATTGTTCATCTGTTGTTGTATGTGTGTGTCAATCATAACACAAACACGGTGCCCTGTCAGTTCACCAAAAATTAATTCACAAATTTTTACTTGACAACGATTGGCAAAAACATGATTTGTCATTTCATCATTATACAAAAACAAGTTTGCCAAATAATTCACTTTACAAAATAATCACTAGATAAACTTTTGTTTAATAACGTGTTATTTAACAAGCAATTCATTTTTTATTCATTTTATCTCATAAAACAACGTTTGGAATAAAAACGTTTTACATATTGACTTATCATTACTTACGCAATTTCCTAAAAATGAAACTCTTTCTTTCATCGACTTGCGCTAATAGAAAAAAAGAGATTATTTTTTGTGGGCTACCCGGAACCGAACTAGTTAGATTAGGTTAATTATTTTAAAAAAAAATGTTTCGGTTAGGTTAGGTTAAAACTGTGACCCCTACGCACGAGCCGAGCGAGCGAAGCGAGCGGTGCCGCGGCAGCGGCCGGCGAGTGCCAGAAACGACTAGATTATATAGAAAAAAATTACTTTTACACAAAATATGAGTGCCAGAAACGACTTGCGCTAATAGAAGAAAAAAAGAGATGATTTTTAGTAGGCTACCCGGAACCGAACTAGTTACATTAGGTTAATTATTTAAAAAAAAATGGTTCGGTTAGGTTAGGTTAAAACTGTGACCCCTACGCACGAGCCGAGCGAGCGAAGCGAGCGGTGCCGCGGTAGCGGCCGGCGAGTGCCAGAAACGACTAGATTATATAGAAAAAATTACTTGCCTGAAAATTATTTGACTCAAATGGAGAATACCGTCATGATCACTTTGTGACTGGTTTAGAAAATCTTTACATAGTATAAAACAGTCTCTCCCGATGTCTGTAAGCTTAGACATTTTAAACTACGCAACGGATTTTAATGCAGTTTTTAATGCAGTCGCTAGTGTATTACAAAATTATATTTTGTATAAACGTTATTTTTCCAAAAGAATCTAAATATTAAATGAAAAATGTATAAATGATTAAATATCATCCGTAACATTTGTAAAGGGAAGCATTTGCCAAATAAATGTTTGTAAAGTGAGTGTTTATAAAATAAAACATTTGCGGAATGAGTTGTTTGTGAAATAAATAGTATACGAAACGTTGGTTGTAAACTAAAAATTTGTCAATGGAGTTTTGGTGAAACATTAGTGAACCCACAAACACACATTCATAAGAAAAATACACTTGAAACGACAGTAAATGTAATCGTGAAAACCTTTAAGCGGTTATATGCGGCTTCCCGTAGACTATCATTTGACAGGTTAAAGAATACTTTTTTCAGGTTGAATTTGCAGCAATACTACATCCTATCCGTATTTCTTAAAATCCTTTTTCACCTCTTAATACTTTTTGCACCATACTCCGTATCTTTTGCCATTCGATATTCGTTATTAATAATTTAATCAATCTACACTGTTTCTAAAATAAATAACACGTAGGACATCGTAATGTCTACATCTATATCTATAATTGTATGGTGTACCTCGTAAAGAATATTCTATCTATGTATCTACCGTCTGCATAATAATCTATGACCATAAGCTTAGTCATACACAAGGAAACGACGCCCAAGGCGGGTCAAAATGGTCTCCAAGAGAGATCATTTGTGCTGATAGTCTAGGCGTAATTAACTGTAACTTTACGTGGCAACATGTGAATATTATGACGGAGAAATTGTGCTCGTTATTGAAGTTTTAAGGAACCATAAAAATAAACATTTGTAGACAGTTTTTAGATAACTTAGGGC
The DNA here is from genome assembly GCA_945859645.1 of Amphipoea oculea. NCBI lineage: Eukaryota > Metazoa > Arthropoda > Insecta > Lepidoptera > Noctuidae > Amphipoea > Amphipoea oculea. The sequence continues at coordinate 15,578,425 of OX243876.1, forward strand.
TAATTTTTCAATTGACAGATAATTTTTAATCGTGGAATAAAATTGACGTCTATCAGTTTTGACAGTTCTGTCAAAAATTCAAAATTATTCCTTCATTAAAACTATCTGGCGTCAAAAAAATCAGCCCTAAGTTTAATAAATATTCTGGCAGAGAAAAGTCATCGTCAGTCAACAGACGTTTAGGTATTACGTTTATAATTTGATGGTGTACATGTGCAGTCAACAAAAGAGATAAGTATGCAGGATCGTCGGATATAGTTGAAGTTTAATAAGAAACCGATGGATGTTGTCGACTGAAATTTAATTTGATAAATTAACTGTTTGTTTTACATTAATAAAATTAAATTTTATTCGAAAACATCCATCGGTTTCTTACTAAACTTCAACTATATCGGACGATCCTGCATAATTATCTCTTTTGTTGACTGTACATAATAAAGAGTATTCTATCTTTTTACTATTTATCTTACTTAATTTTTTTTAAACTGAGTGATAGATAAAACTAAGTACTACTACTAACGGCCGAACCCAAGAACCTATTTTCAGTTAAAGACAGATCGCTCCTGATGGTAGCCAGTATAATCATAACTGTCAGTCTCATAATAATACAAAGGCCAATTCTCGTAATTTAAAACGTTCGAAATCTAGTCGCAGTCTCATCTCGGCGACAAACAAATGTCAAAAACTTGTCAAAATGTAGGGAAATTATAGGTATTTTTTGACAGGTTGAGACTGAGATCAGACTGTGAACGTTCTTAAAATTACGAGAATTGCCCCTCAGATCGCAACTGATATAGATTATTGGGACGTTAAAATCAGAGATAGATAGGTTTTTCTATCTCTAGTATGCCAAAACTTCCTGACAGTCCATTCTGCTCCACCCAGAGCGGGAGGCGTCATTTGATGATTTTCCATCCAAAAAAAAAAAAAAAAAGTATGCCAAAACTGGTGATATAATTATGGGTAATTGGGTTCGGCAGTTAAACTACTACCTCTAGTATTTTGCATAAATGTTCTGTTGAAAGTTCATTGTTCCTCGTCTTCGTTTTGGTGACAAAATATTAAAATTTATTCTAAAGTCTAATGATATTGACGAGAAAGAAAGCTTGAGATGCTAAGAAACCAATTGGAAGTAAATAATAACGTGATATCATTTTAATATTCAGTGAAAGTTATAATCAAACAGAAAATTAATAAAAAAATAGAAATAACAAAACACCTAAAACGAATGGCAGTGTCAAGTTTTCAATGTTGTTTTGTTATAAAACTAGTTTCCATACAAAGACTTAATAATATTCTAGCTTTACAAGCATAATAGAAACATTTATCATGAACATTTTAATATTAATATTTCTAATGTGTCAATATTTTATTGAGAAACGTGTTCTCACACCATACGATACAGCGTCGTTGTAACAGATGGGTATATTACAAAAGTATGTCATGTTATTTAACAATAAACAATCAATTTATTGTTCGGTAAATCTTTTGAGGAGTGGTCACAATATTAGGTATGTCTGTGACACTAAAATATATGGTCGCCCTAGTTGTTTTTACTGACGATTTTGCGACTAATTTCATGATCTTTTCATCTTCTTTCAGTGCCCCATAGGATCGAGGGTGACCTTATATTTTTTAGGATTAGGTACTTAATAAAGCTTTATAACTAACTAGCTGCGCCCCGTGGTTTCACCTGCATAAGTTTCGGAGCCTCTGGGAATATCGGGATAAAAAGTATTCTTTGTCCTTTCCTGGGACTCAAACCGCTGAACTCAGCAGTTTAAGCGTGAGAGAACATACAGACAGACAGACACACTTTCGCATTTATAATAGGTACACATTTACAGTCTCAATAAATTTTTTTTTTCGACCACCAAGATACAGGCAAATGTCTGGTTTGGGGGTCACCGTCCAATCTGTTCTTATACAATATGATTATCAATAAATAAGTTTGAAACTTTATTATGATATCCCAAGTCTGTAAGTAAAAAAATTGCATACTGATCGAGACAAAACAAAAAAGTTTACGAATCACCAGAAATTCAATTCTCAAATTGAAACCATTTTTGACATTTTACGTTGACACATTAGCTCGAAATTACATTTTGAACTTTTATCATATACGAGCATGGGCTCTCATAACAAAACTTTGGGTCAACAAACAAATAGAACACCTCACCTACCAACAAACGAAAAATAACCCTTACCAAAACAATAACCCGAATAAATAAATATCCTCCCCTCAACATGTCCACGTACGGCTAACACAATTACAATTCGGTCACGACAAGTACCTAATAAAATAGCCAAAAGAAACGGCCATTCGACACTCGAGGCTAAAGGGCTACTCGGTATTCTTCTCACCAACCCTTAGGAGCCACGAGCCACGAAGGGAAAAGAGCAAACACTTTAGGCGAAGGACCCAAAATAGAGAACGTATTGAGTCGCGAAATAAAATAAGGGTGTGTGGAAATTCTTCGGCTAAATATGTGTATGGAGCTGTTGATAAAGAATTTTCTATCTATAGTGTGTGCTGCGTTTATTTTTTGGTTGAACCGACTGCATAAGACGCCGTTTGCGGTAAAGATGCGGAAAATCTTTTGTGTATAAAATACTCAATTCTACGCCTTTTTTTTACTACCTGGAAAAAAAAAACTGAAGAGATGTAAAAGATTTATATCTGCACGAATATTGGCTCCTGGAACATAGGCTCTTGACCTAGTTTAGGAGTATTAAGTTAGTGTCTGTCAACCTGTCGGCGAAAAACAGACATGATTTTTATGTTTTAATTTGTTAGTTAGTCTAAATGTACCAATAAAAAATTGGTAGATATTTATTTATTTCAAAATAAAAAATATTAACTGAATCGAACTTTCTTTACACAACGCACTCATTACTTCCCATCAAAATACCTTAAAACGTTTAAAGAATTGTATGTGATTACCTATTAAAATTTACATTTTTAATTTGCTTGTTTTTTTTTTCCTTTCGGCGGGATTAATAACTCTTAAAACATACAGTGAAGTGGACAATAAGCCTGACCGCAGGTGGCGTTTGGATCTCGCGAACTTTTCAAATATTTGCCAGGACTTTCCCATGGATTTGTTCCTTTTTCCCCTTTTGTCCGAACTAACGTTAACATTTATCTACCGAAGCGGATCAAGTATGCTTTGACATACAGCCACGAATATCTTTTGACGAAATATTTGAACGGGACCCGAATGTTTGAACTTTTTGGAAGGTAAGCTTGTTTTGATTAAATTACATTTCATCTGACTTGCATTGTTTGTTCTTTTTGGTGGCGGTTTTAATGTTTTGGTGTCGTCATTTGATTTTTTTATACTCCTTTCGATTCGACAATGAATTAATTAATTAAGGGCCAAAGCACACACGCTACTTTTAGCATCGGCGATCGGCGATTTAGTCGCTTTTTAAAGCTAAGTATCTATCGACACAGTCACAGAATCGCAGATCGCCGATGCTAAAAATAGCGTGTGTGCTTAGGCCCTAAGGGCTGATTTTTCCAACGCCACTAACTTTATCGGAAGAATAATTTTGAATTTTTGACAGTTCTTCCATACAAAAACTGTCAGACGTCAATTTTATTCCACGGTCAAAAATTATCGGTCCATTGGAAAATCAGCCCTAAATGGATTACGTAATCAATAGTAAGAAACAATGATCTGACCAAGATTATGTCTGGACTTTAGAAGAGACTGTGACCTCTGAGTTTCAGCCTTTCTTCTCAGAGTAGTTAGATAGGAAACGCCGAATTCATCTAGTTTAAAAAAATATTTATAATGAGTGACGTGTAAAAGTGTTTGCACTAATCTACTTATAGAAAAAAAAAACACTTATCATGAATCAAGGCAGTTTTTGTCTAGATTTGTGGTTATCCATGTTTTGTACCGCAGCAGGGGTGATTTTCCATGCACCTGTTCAAGGAAATTCATTTGCAAATAACTTGATACAAAAAATTTGACCCCCACAATTACAGTCGATAGCCACGGTATCAGACATAATGTGTAATCTGTAATGATAGTGTAGGTAAGATTTTTATAAATAAATAAATAAAAAAATAATTATTATGATATTATCATAACTCAACAATTACCTCACACGAATTCACGTGGTCCTCTAACTAGCACGCATTACATAATCGATTAAAAACAAACACCAATCGATTCCCGCTCACCGATGACCATCACTAATCTCATAATATTTGACATTTGGCAACACCACGATTATACACATTATACAGTAACACTTTACAAGCAAATCATGATGCACCTGACCTTAGAAAAATTTCAGTTCCTACAATCGAATTTTTAAGTTTTTTTTTTTTCTAATAAATCAATTGAACAATTGGATCCCATTATGGCAAATTGATTTCCTCAATGTGTTGAATGTAACGTCGCAAATTGGACAAAAAGTTAACCTGTGCAATTAGCACTAAGATAAAGCACTTGTAACGACCGTGGGAGACTGATTTTTTTAATCTGTGGCCCAAGGAGGCAATATACTGCGTGTAAGTACTATGTGTTTACTAATTTTATTGCTTGTATATTGCTTTTTTTTTATATATTGATGTATTATTGTATTGTTTACGGCAGCTAGTGCGAGCAACTGGATTTTTATGAGTTTATGAGTTAAACTTTAATAGACTTTTCACTTCTCATGCTCTAAAAGTCCGTCTTTATGTTGTGCTTTGGCGACATGAAATCGCTTTTTATGTTCTAGTGCATAAAGTAAATTTTTTTTCTAAGACTAAAGTAATCAGGCCCAACAGCCACACGCACAATAAAACTTCGCAGATTAAAGTCGTGATTTATTTCATTTTTTTTTAATTTATACCACTTCCGTGTTTTCTTCTATCGTTAATTTAATATAATCAGGTAAAATAGTAGTCATTTATTATTTAAAAAGGCAAAAAAACGTTTTCATTTTTTGGCAGTATGAAGTATCCAAGTCGAATGACAAATGTTGAAAATTAAAAAAAAAACTTTTAAAAAGTTTCGTGGCGGTATTCTCTGTGGTGGCGGGAATTAGCTATGGATGCAACATTATTGATTAATTATGTACTGTATACTTTATGCCTGTTTCATTTTCTCGCAATCGAAGAGAAAAGCAGAGTGTATAACTCAGGCATAAACGAGCCATTTTACCCCTCGACTTAACTATCCACCCTCGCCTGCGGCTCGGGTGGATATAAACGTCTCGGGGTAAAATAGCTTCTTTTATGCCTTAGTTGTACAATCTACTATTTTGCAACTTTTCACAAGAAAGTGGGTGTAAAAGTAATACATTATTATTTTGTTGACGATTTCACACTTTTTGAGTAATGGCCGATTCCTATAATTTACGGACCGTCTTGTATCTTTACCATAGATATATCTTTACCAATAATGAAGCAAAGACCTCAGCACTCAGCAGCTTTGCATACTAAACCGTCCCATAATCGAAATAGTATTCACGGGTAAAATTAGCTTAAGAATGTATTTATATCTAGTTTATAGTTTGGCAATAAAAATGCTACCATTTTGGTAAGCAAAACGATTAATTTTTGTTTTTAGGAATCGAGCATTACTTACTCGATGATGTTACTGATAAGCAATATCCTACTATCCTCCTAATATTATAAACGTGAAAGTTTGTGAGTATGGATGGATGGATGGATATTACACTACACTGGATACTATATAATTATGGATCTTGTTACTCTTTCACGCAGACTTCTGAACCGATTTTGATGAAACTGTACAGTAATATAGCGTATATATTAGAATCTACTTATGATATAATATGAATTTAATATCAAAAGAGTTCCATCACCAATAAGGCGCATTAGCTTATAAAGAATAGAATAGAATACTCTGTATTATGTACACCATATAAATTACAGACATAAATACAGAAACTTTACAATGGGTGACACAATGGGCGGTCTTATCGCTACGAGAGAAAATAAAAAAAAACATAAAAAAATCTACTCTTAAGGAAATTATTTGTTAAATGTATTGTGTAAACAAATTGTAGGCTTACCTAAATAAATAAATATTACTGTCACCAATTAATTAATAAGCTTTGTTGATGAATTTCGAACGATACTTTCACACAACTTATATATAATATTTTCAAAAATTACGTACACACTGCAAAGGCGTCACTACACAGTCCATTTCCCACCAAACCGGCTTCTATGACTTAAGCCTAACAGCAAACAACATATAATAACAAATGATAATCGTTCGTTCAGTCAACGTTCGTGTCAAAAGTTAAGAAATTAATGTTCGCAATCACCGTTAGAGGCCAAAGTAATGCCGAAAGCCGAAATTCTCACGGCCGCACCCAATCTACGCACTGCATTACGAATTTGTCATATTAAGTCGATTATTGAGCGGAGGACACGACATAAGGTGAAGGTAGGGATGGGACAGGTTGTGAAAGGTGGTTTCGGCATAGAAATATCGAGCAATTTAATGGACGAATAATTATGTGCACTAATTACTAGTTGCTGGTCTTAAGATGTCAATTTGCATGCGAATGGAGATTGTAGATGACTTTAGGCTCAATTGAACCACTGGCATTTCAAGTTACTAAGTTATGTTTATTTACTAAGAAATATTACACTAAAAAGCACAGTGTATAAAAGAACTTAAACGGTTTTTCTAACAAAAATATTATGACGAATATGGGCTCACAACAAAAAAACGCACCGAATATCTTTGTATTATTCAATCACATTTAACAAACAAACAAAACTGCACAGGTATCACTGATGACTTCAGAGTCATCAGTGATACCACCTACTCAAACAATCACTACAAAACCAATTACGAGACAATAAATATTCATCAACAAATTCGTAAATTAATAAATCGATAAGTGATCGGCACGCCACTATTCTGCAACTGATAGCTGCGATATAGATAAATGTTCGCGACACTAGAACGTTTAGCATATTACGACCACAGGATAGCTTTATCCCTTGAGAATAGTTAGCAACAAACCAATATCTACTCCTGCGGTTTATGAAATTCTAAAACGGTGCCAAGAGCTGCGGCAGGTTGTTTCCATCCGTTCTTAGGGCGGGAGGTTTCACGTCCACCAAAAAAAGCGATGTTTCAAATTACAATTACAACATTTTATCACCGATAATAAAAAATAAAAAAAAAATATGACAGCTGCTTATGAAGTTTAGCTAGAAAACGAGTCAAGCTAAAGATTACCTATTTAAATATTTTCTAGAAGAATGGAAAAAATATATTACATCATCACCATTGCGTTGACCAGGCCGATGTCACATGTCATACACAGATGTAGATGACCACATCTTTTCCAACAAACACTGGAAACATGACTACAATTACATTTACATCTCCTACCGGTCATCTTACGAATAGGTACGAATTCTTAACCCGTCACCTCTGACGTCATTCGTGGGAAAAACGATTCGCAGCCGGAACTACACGATTACCTACGTAAACTCACGAAGTCCCAGTCTTATGCCCGAGATACACGAAGCTATGTTTCTTAAGGTGAATGTGACATGGTAGACCGCGAAATTTTAATTTTCTTACGTTTTTTGCAATTTGCAGATCAGTGGCAGGTTGTATCTTGATCCAAATATGATTCGCGACTATAATAGACATGTATTTACAGAATCATAGTCATTAGAATCATTAATATATCTCTTTAAGTTATATTTTTACCATAAACACTTTTCCACACGAGATTTGTTCTTAACGGTAGAAATCTAACTTAGAAAGATGTATTAATGATTCTAATTCTGTAAATACGTACCGGTTATAGTCGCAAATCATATTTTGATCAAGATACAACCTGACACTGACCTGAAAATTGCAAAAAAACGTAAGAAAAATTGAATTTCGCGGGCTACAACTACGCACTCACCTTAAGCTAGAATAGTAAGCTAGTTTTAGTAAGCTAGCAAACTAGTAACTGTGGCTTCATGTATACTTCATTTCTAGGCTAGTATATAGGTGTCCCGACCAAATTTCGGCCATGGCAGCCAATCTCAGCGTAGACTGGCCGTCTACGCGAGAGATATCATATTGCACAATTGTGTGCGCAGACACATGTACACTCACTCTTCTCTCACTGTCATAGTCCGACGGGACGGCGATCCGACATGACAGGAGAGAGATCAGGGGCAGGATCAACGGCTTATCCTGCTTTCCGAGGCACGAGGGGTATTACACCGCCAACTTCCTAACTCTAGGCAAAAACTCCTAGTGGAAAAACCCTATAACACTTTGCCCGACGTGGGAATCGAAGTCAGGACCCCACACTCAGCAGTCGCGCTTGCGACCACGAGACAACGGGCTCGGCTAGTAAGCTAGTGAGAAAACTAGTAAGCAAGTGTTTTAAGCTAGGATAGTTGAATAGGATGGGTTTCTATTTTTTGGGCTAGTAGTACCCCCAGTCGCTCCATGTAAAATACTGGTCGGTTAGACTAGAAGCCGACCCCAACATAGTTGGGAAAAGGCTAGGCAGATGATGATGAAAATGATGGGCGTGTTTTTCTGACCGCAAGCACATAATTATGTACTGTAGCATAATCAGCCTATAATGTTCCCACTGCTGGGATATAGGCCTCCTCTCTTCGAGAGGGAGGGGGCTGTTATCTACCACGCTGGCCCAGTGAGGGTTGGTAGATGTCGCATGTCTTGGAATTTTTATTCTAGGCCATGGCGGTTTCCGCACGATGTTTTCCTTCACTGTTTTGAGAGCAGTGGTGATGAAATTAAATGTTATACGATATTACCGAGGTTCTGGCTTGCTGTACCAGCTTTGAAAAACCAGCTTCGTGTAATCCGAGCATTATAAAAACGAGATTACTATGCTCTTTCGTGTAACGATACTTATCTGGTCAATTAATTACTTTTGATAGACTTGTTCGGAAAATTATAAAAGGATTCTGTCAAATCAATAGTCACTAAAAAAGTTTAATAAAAAAGTTGTTTATTGCATTTTAAAAGTCTAGAAAGATTTTACTTTAAATTAATTACTTAATTACAATGTTTTACAGTTGGTTTTAATTAAACACTATATGTAGTTGTGATAATTAAGATCTAGATTTAATGGGGTAGTCTAACTAGGAGGATGATTAATTAATTTTAAGTACCTATAGGTACTTATATCCCAAATAGACTTAGTAAATAACAGGTATATGAAAGAATTGAAATGACGAATGTCGGAATGCTCCTAATTTGGGCCCTAATAGAACATTACTCGAAGAATAAACACTACCGCAGACAGGCGTGACGGTACGATGCGATTCTAGTAGATAATTGTCATAATTGAAACTATTTTACTAGTATCGCGTCGCAACTCTCTATGGGATCCTTAACAGATCCAATAACGCTAAGTCGTAAAGTCATCATCAATTTATAAAAGGTTTCGATGTGGCTAAGTTAGAAGCTTTTGAATGGGATACGTATGGCCTAGATTTCTGTCTGTAAGGTTGCCAATGATAGTCAAGGAAAAAAATGTCATGAAGAACAACGTTTTTAAGAAAAATAAAGTCAATTCAATATGTTGTTGTCGTTCAGTATGTTGTATCCAACAATACTACTTAAAGTTTTGTTAACCTTATCTATACAGGGTTATTGGAAAAACACCAACAACCTCTTAAGAGGTCATTGTACTCATCATTATGACCAACTTTTACTATGGGACCAAACCTGAAATCGCAAAAAAAAAATCAGCTGTTCCCTACATTTTGACAAGTTATGCGAACATAAATGTATGGAACAGCAGGTTTTTTTTTCGCGATTTCAGATTTGGTCCCATAGTAAAAGTAAAAGTTGTTCGTAATGATGAGCATAATGACCTCTTAAGAGGTTATTGATGTTTTTCTAATAACCCTGTGTATATAAAATTCAACGTCCTGATGACTGATATCATCGCACAGCCTAAACCGCTGGTCCTAGCAACATGAAATTCAGAGGGTGTGTTCTTTGTGAAGAGTAAGTATCTACTAAGAACGGGCTTTTCGAAATTCCACCCCTAAGAGAGTGAAATTTCACACGAACGAAATAGCGAGCAGAAGCTAGTGTATTATACCTATATGTTGCAGTTTTTTATTATCCCTTAATAAATAAAATAAATGTTATTCCTGTTTTGTTGTGATGTGTGAGAGACAGTAACAGAGCCTAAAGAAATCAAAATTTTTCTTAGTGACGCCTGCCCTAATTACATCCCTTTGAGTTACAGGACCTTCAGTGCACCTACATACATGCATACATACTCAGCCTATAATGTTCCCACTGCTGGGACACAAACCTCCTCTCTAAGAGGGGGTGGGCCGTAATCTACAACGCGGGCCCAATGCGGGTTGATAGATGTCACATGTCTTCGAATTTTTGGTTCTAGGATATGCCGGTTTCCTCACGATGTTTTCCTTCACCGTTTTGAGAGCAGTGGTAATGACAATAATATATGAAGGGATCAGGGGAAGAACCATTTTTGTCACCTAATGAACAAACTGAGATATAACTAATTAAAAGATAAGATCTTAATAAAATAGTGTCATTTATACCCAAGGCACTTTAACTGTAATAGGTATAATGGTATAGGGGGTGGAGTCCGGACATTGTATGTTTTTTTCCTGTATCGATATTTTAAAAGCATGAAAGCTCGGAGACTATGGATGTCATTGCCCTGTTGTTTTGGACAGAACATAGCGACAGGTATAACCATTCAGACTGCATTGCCAGTTGAAAAAAATTAAAAAAGTGACAAAAGTTGTTCTTCCCCTGATCCCTTCATATTTTATTGATATAGTTTAGTGCACCTATTTCTACAGATTGCTGCCGCTCGCGTAAATTTAAAGTACACACTGCAGTTGCAAATAGCCTGAAATCGATGCGTCCACGCTTCGCACCGATTTCCTTTCATCATCCGTCTATATCAGACAGTCGCATTATACCTCTGAAGCCTAGCAATAAATTATATATCATTTATTAATACACTCGGACGTCTCGTGGGTGGAGTGCTAAAATTTTATGAGCAAATTCAACCTGATGCAATGTTTCATGGGAGATTGTCGCGGGACCAATCCCACGATATAGTTTGTGAGTTACAACATTTGTTATTAAATGTGTGTTTATTATTAATTGCTCTGGTAATCGTTTTTGAGATTTGAATTTGTGTTGTGCTTGACAAGTTTGTTTAAAATCATTGGCGGACGTGGATCCGATCTGTTATATCAAAACTAATATTTTTATTTTAGATCTTGAAAGCTAATCGCCATTGACCGTGTAGATCTAGATAAGTTGAGTGTAAACAGTATCCTGCTACACTGCTCCGCCTGTAAAGTCTTTGGAAAATGGGAAGAAAATTGGCTCTTGTTTGTAGATAATAATTATGTTGTTTCAGTCAAAGAATTTTCGTAGTAATTAAATCAACTCACAAAATGTTATAAAACACGATAATCTGATTGATAATCTAAATACAATGCATTGTTATTAATTTTACACACAACACATAAATTGTTATTATGAAATGCCAACAATTTGTTTACCTCAATACATTTATATGCATAAAATTTCAACTCAGAATAAGGCCATCCAATCATTAATTAATTTAAGTAAATTAGATAACGTGACAATTTCCGTAACAGTCTTAAGTATCACTTCGCTTGAGAACTCTCATTAATAATTAGCAAAAGCGGATATAGAAATAATAATATGAGAAAGACTACCTAATAGACGGAGAGAATCCGTTACAATACTGGTCATTTGCGCCTAAAATACCAGAGGTTCCGTAGTTGGAAGCATATTTAGAAATCCTAAGGGCTAATTTTTTCAAGGGACCGATAATTTTTATTCGTGGAATAAAATTTACGTCTGGCAGTTTATTTATGAAAAAAAAAAACTGTCAAAAATTCAAAATTATTCCTTCGGTAAAATTGTCTAGCGTTGGTTTGAAAAAGAATAAAAATAAAAACAAAATAGTAACGCAACAAGCGACTGAGAGGAAAAAGTGACCTGCAGTCTTGAAGTCGTAAGAGAAACCTCAGTTTATTGTCAATCAATCTACTCAGCCTATCACAGCCCACTGCTGGACATAGGCCTGGCCCAGGCTGCGCCACAACACCCTCCGTCTTCCGCATCCATTCTGTCAGCCACCTTTTTACGGGGACACACATCAATCAGCTTACTGAGGAAACAAATAAATAGTACTGTCTCTTTCGTATCCTACTGTCACTGCTGGGCCATTCTGTAAAAGTCTCACCGAGATAAATTACGTGAAGTGAGCTTGAAAAAAGCTGTCATTCCACTTGATGCTAGGTATTGACACTATTATTATTATTTATTCAGATAACAGAGATCCATTGGGTTAGTAACAATAGTCTTAACCTATGTTAGTACTTAACTACTAACACCGACAATGTACAGGTGAAAAGTGTCCTCACCAACGGGCTGTCATGTCTCCCGGCTATAGCGCGTAGAATGCTGTTGGGGCTGCCACGGAGTCTGTTCAGCAGCGAGGCCGCTCTCTAACGCCGTACAGCATTGAAGCAGTCGGTACGTGCCTCAGCAAACATAGATGACTCGCTACAGAACCGAGGCAGACGCAACAGCACTCTAAATGCGTTGTTATACTGGATCCGCAGAGCATTGTAGGCCTTTTGGGTGTAGCTGAACCACAGGCGTCCCGAGTACAGCGACATGCAATATGCTTTAAACAGCGTTATTTTGACCGCCGCTACACATCGGAAGAACCGGCGGGCCAGCATATTAGCCCGAACCGACAATGTTCTGCGCTCTCTCACAGTGTGTGTCTGCACTATTCACCTCACCTAAGTTTCCAGGGTGAGATTTTTACAGAATAGCACTGCAAGTAGTAAGCTGGTGTGTTCTTGTGTTTTCTACATTTGTGAAACAAAAGGGCAAACCGAAGAATGGCTTTAGCCAATAGCTAGGGATCTCCAAAAACGACATAATAGCCTCTTGATTAATCACCCGTTTAACAGATTGCTTCCTTTATCGAATTTTAATAGCTACCGTTAAATCCTCTATTATTGAAATCACTCGGATCACAATCATTTTTTATTACGCAACGATTACCTCCTTATAGCACTTCGGGTATCTTCGTCAATATTCGGCACTCGTGTCCTTGCTTCGCCTAATTACGGTTTGTTAAGCAAAAAATTCTTCCTAGGATGTACTGATGATATTTTTGGGCAACAATGGGTCTGAGTGTGTCATGCTTTGCCCACATTAGTGATAATAGCGTGACCATAGCTATTTGGCGGGACCTGTCATAGTTCAAGGTTGTAAAGCGACGTTCACAATAGATTCGAAATTGTTGCGATCGTTTGAGAATATTAATGGTCTAGATTGTTATCGCTTTTGTGACATTCTTGGATAGTTATTGTTGTGCTTTTAGTTATGGATCGAGACTGCAATAGTCGTTTTGCCATGAAATAACTCGATACTACAATCAGAATTTAGGTTTTGAGTTTGAATTGTATCACTTACTGTGCAATTTCATCTAACACTGTCACTTTCTACAACACCGTAATTGCACTTTCTGAATCATTTTTAAGGATATTGCTAATCCATTACTTCATGTGTTCGAAAACTTTGTCTGCTCAACAACGTAGATAACGCAATGAATGTTGTTGAACTGTCAAAATGAAAGCCATTGCTCCTGTTAGTGTGTTACCAAATTACCCCTCTTGTACATTTGAAATTAAATTGTAACTGTGACTCATGAAAAAAAAAATACAGGGCATTCCCTTGCACTTCAAAACGTCATCAGCGTGCAAATCGCTTGACATAACTCAGCACGTTCATTTACCATGTAATGTTAAACGCAGCGATCAGTAATGCAAGTGTGTGTGCGCGTTTATTTGCCTTCCCTGCGATGTTAATAGTGTCCTGAGGCGCTTTGACCACAGATTGAGACAATTACAACTGATTGCAGACCAGTCGTACAGATTGTGTGACTGCGTTTTTTTAGGCTGTGTCTTTTATGTGATTTATGCCATAAATTGTTTTCGCGTGTGGGAGAATATTGTGGAATGTATGAAAGTATGAGTTAATGATACAAATTGTGGAATTTTTGGTGGCCTTCTGGCGAATTGACAGGCCCGATGGTCTAGTGGTTAGTGACCCTGACTGTTATGCCGGAGGTCGTGGGTTCGATTCCCACCCAGGACAAATGTTTGTGTGATGAGCACGATCATTTGTTCTGTGTCTGGGTGTAATTTATCTATAAAATGTATATATTTAGAAATATATAAGTATGTTTATCAGTTCTCTAGTACCCATAACGCAAGCTCTGCTTAGCTTGGGACTAGATGGCGTTGTGTGATAGTTGTGGCATATTATTATTATAATTTTGTTTAGCTAGAGGCTAGAGGACATTTTCACAGTTTTTAGGGTCCCGTACCCAAAGGGTAAAAGCGGGACCCTATTACTAAGACCCCACTGTCCGTCTATCTGACTGTCTAGGGTGATAGACAGCCTAGTGAGGCTGTATCTCATGAACCGTGATAGCTAGACAGTTGAATTTTTCACAGATGGTGTATTATTTATGTTGCCGCTATAACAACAAATACTAAAAAACAGAATAAAATAAATATTTAAGGGGGCTCCCATACAACAAACGTGATTTTTTTGCCGTTATTTGTATGGCGTGTTAAGTTAGAGTCCGACTCGCACTTGGCCGGTTTTTTTCTTATTATGATAATGATATGACTAATAATAACGTTGAACTTTACGCTCAAATTACTTTTAACATTAGGTGGTAAATTCCGTAAAATGTCACTTTTTTGTTGACCAAAAATATTGAAGATGTCATCAAATGAGGTGTGATGTGAATCCCCACCAAATTGTCGCAACGAAAAACCTAGCGTGAAAACCCAGATCATAGGTTAGATATAGATACTTTTGCAAAATGCTGCACCAGACCTCAAAGCGCTATGACGAGTGGGTAGTCTTTATTTCAATAACAAATCAAAAAACTTTAAAACTCCAAAATAGATCACAAAAGCTTCGTTCAAAATAAGGGTCAAGGCCGCACTGTGTTAGTCACTCGACTCGCTAGTCCACGCCAGTGAATGAACGAGTAGTGCGTAGGTGTTTGTGTACGTAATTAATTCTATACACTAATGAACGATAGTACTCATTGTCAATGTGCATCGATAGCTTATTTGGGGACGCTGAGTCAACGACGACGTGGGCTTTAGACGACAATGTTGCAAGCGGATGAGGTTACTTACAAGCTTTTGAGCTAGTATTTATTCTTAACTGCGGTAATAGACCAATACTGGAGGCGTCAGGCGAAAGGTCGCTAGTTCACCAAGAGTAAAAGTGACGTGTACCTGTTTCAATCACAACTATATATACTTAACTTAGTTCGAAGCGTGTGGGTAGAAAGCTATCAAACTAACGCCTATTGATAAATAATCATAATCTTGACTTTAGAACCAACAATTAGCCAACACTTTTTAAGAGGTTTATTCGGCCCATGTAAAACTAGAATAGTATGAAGTCAAATCTAGTAGTCAACCCGTCAAATCTGGCCAGTAGTCAACCCTACGTAAATAGGCATAGACTAGCTTGAAAGGCTAGGATTATAATGGATTACTTTATTATACTTTAGCACGACAGATAATAGAGGAAACATACAACTACACAATATTATATTCAATCTTATCACATGTTGTATTGAATAAGGATTATATCGACTTCTCTGGCTGCAAAGCCCATAAGCCGATTTAAATGACAACAATTTAATTTAATTAAAGCTAAATTGTCACTATCTATTGTGCTTCACACCATATTAGCACTTGTGTGAGTCAGTGACGTGGGCACTGGAAGCTAGTGTTGTAAGATAGTGCTAACCGACACTTGACTCGCCTGTGTCAACACGCCTACAGAGTTTGACATCCGATCTGTCTCTATAGGTCACCCAACGATTAGGATTAATTCATCATTTCAGATATTTTGCTTCTTATTGACACAGATAAAGTCATCACTCATTATTGCAGCACCGCTCCGACACAGCAAGTAACTTGTTATTCAAGTTAGGATTTTAAATCAAATGCACTTAAGTAAATTTTACGATGACAATACAGAATAGTGGACAGCTCGTGGGCCGCGTGCTGCCCGCAAGCCGTCCGCTCACGGGTGAAGAAGGACCTGCAAGCAGTATGCATGCTGGTGCCTCTGGCTCCTCTTGCAAGCAGTATGCATGCTGGTGCCTCTGCCTCCTCTTGCAAGCAGTATGCATGCTGGTGCCTCTGGCTCCTCTTGCAAGCAGTATGCATACTGGTGCCTCTGGCTCCTCTTGCTGACGGCGCGTTGGCGACAACCGGATGGATTTTAATCGAGGCGATGCCGGGTTGTTCGGTTATAGTGAGTGATGACCTATAAGTAAAACCTATTTGATAGCCTTTTTTTGTGGATGGCAAATCATCAAATGACTCCTCCCGCTCTGAGTGGAGCGGAAGGGAGTGTCAGACTCTTACTGACTAAAACCCACCCGTGTTCCTTTCTTAGCCCTTTATGTTCCGGGGTAGCGGTAACCCTTTCGGACAATCCCGCTACCCTAGTTGATAGCCTGTGTTCATTGGTGAACGTTACGCTAACCGATACGCAGACTCCACTCCAGGACTCGTCTGTTCCACCGGCCATCGGTCCTTCGCAAAACATGGCCAGCCCACTGCCGCTTCAGTTTGCTTACTCTGCAAGCTATTTCGGTAGCTCCGGTTCTTTTCCGGACAATTTCATTTCTAATAAATTCTGACATAATTGTTTGTCGTAAGGTATTCGCACTATGCCAAAGTCAGTTGACGATACAACTTCACAACGGTGTCCAGCACTTACCACACCTTACTTAGCTGCTTAGCCCATGGGGACACTTAAGTTACATTAACTTAAATCATATAATAAGCTCTGTTTAATAGTAATGAGCATACTTAGACGCATGTCAATTGGTACTTCGTTGTAATGGTCGTGTAGTTATTATGCTCAAGTATGTGCTCATGTTATGATTTCTTCTAGTGGTTTATTTTCTTCATTTACCGTTTGTATGCTCATCTTCGAGTCCATTACTGTTGAACTGTCATTGGCACACCATTCTGCCATTTACGTGCAGAGTTCGACTCGTTAAAACTCGGTATTCTTATCTCATATTGGTCGGCACAAACTACACTCCAGTAGTTCAGGAAGTTGTGAAGAGATAGCTAGATTGTTTTATATGTTCGGCACACCCAGACCTACTAGGGTAGGGCTGGGTGTGCCGGACATACGTACTTATTTAGGAAAGAAAATATTCACAGTTCATTCAAAGACAAATCATTTATTTCAAATAGGCACTTTCAAAATTGAATTGCATTGAAATGTATTGTAGTCGAATGTACTGAAGCCTTCACAATTTTGAAAAGGTTGAAATTATCATTATTTAGCCGAAAGACGTCCACTGTGGACATAGGCCTCCCCCCAAGCACCGTCACTTCGACCGGTTCTGTGCTTCCCGCATCCAACGGATTCCTGCGGCCTTTACAAGGTCATCGGTCCACTTGTGGGAGGCCTTCCAACAGTACGTCTACCGGCTTCATTTTTTCTGACTGAGCGACTTCTTGACAATTCAAAAGTGCCTGTAAATGGTTTAATTGAAATAAATGCTTTGAGTTTGAGTTTTTTAATAATTTATCTTTATTTCAGACATAGGTACGTCCATACATTTTTACAGAGAAAGAAAGAATAATTATTATTATTATTATTTTTTGAGGTTCGCGGTCGCCACTCCATTATAAGAGCAAATAATCCCAATGGATGCAGGATTACAATCTCAACTAAATCCTGAACTATCAGATATTTCATTACAATAATAAAACGTTAGCCGTCTCGGCTTAGAGCAACGATTCTAAAGCTTATTTACACTGCCTGGTAGGCCGATGACTCATTTAGCCACGCTGCCTTCCACCAGGCATTTTCTATGAAGACATTCTGTTTAATTACTATTGATTACTTGTCTTTGATTAAGTAATTGTTTAAGATTGAATAACGTATTGAATTTGCGGTGCCTTGAGCCGTTTGCTACATAGATTAAAAGGTGAATTAGGGTTATGCCCCCTTTTCTGCTTGATGGGAGCTGAAAGCTTAAGCAATAGTTTGATGTTCGTATATCGCCTTGAAAGTGACATGCGGTGACCTCAATAAAACCTGGCTCAATTATGTTTACTGTCTTTGGCGCAGCATGCTTTAGCTACTGTATGCGCTGCTGATTGGGTCCCACACACTTTGGACGACGATAATACATGGATAGCCAAAGATTGAATAGTTTCTGATTGTGTACTATCGCGTCTATAACTTGTGCAAGGTGACGGTGTGGTTGATGATCTTAGTTCTTCTACAGACTTCCTCGTTCCTCTGGCCGTATGTAGGTACATCAGCACCGTCGACGATACACACGACGTAGCGATACACACATTTACTATAGCCGCGTGTCCACCGCACACCACCACAGGAACGTCACGATCGGTTTGACTAATCTAGTTTCTCGTTAACTGTGTCGGTGGACAATCAGTGCCTATCGTCCACGACGCTCGTCGTGTACATAAATCACCAATAAGTAGCCAGAATGTTACAGCACCATAGACGACACAATTTGCTATAGCGTTATTAACAAGTTTTTAACTGGTTACTTTTGTGAAGCGTCGTGGACAACGGGCCTTAAGTTAATCTTTAGACTGTCATCAAATCCTACCTCGTCAAATCCCAGAAATCATAATATTGCGCTAACATTATTATGTTTAATGCTAAATGGCTATCAAAAACGTAATGAAACGTGGGTAGTTATAGGTAGTAATATATTGACAATTTCACAATAACAGACAGTTCAATGAATATTTACACTTTAATAGATGTTTTAGTTGTCCAGTTAATACGTAATAACATTAGATTCTCCTTAAATGCGGGTCTTACGGTGAATTGTGGCAACTCGATTGAGTGAGAGTCATTTATATGGATTTATAGCAGTGTTCAGTGATTCTAATGTAGGACTGTCGTTTATATTACTGGTGGGACAAAATGTTCATGAGTGATGTCAATATATTTTGAAAACTAGCAGCGCCTCGCGGTTTCACCCGCATAAGTGTCGATCCCGTGGGAATATCGGGATAAAAAGTATCCTATGTCCTTTCCCGGGATGCAATCTATTTTTATACCAAATTTCATCTAAATCGGTTCAGCGGTTTAGGCGTGAAGAGGTAACAAACATAAACACACACACACTCACAAACATTCGCCTTTATAATATTAGTGTGATAGGACTTGAGTCGATCTTTTAAGTTGATGTTAGGAGACACTGGGCTGCTACCGAGAAATTCTTGATGGAAAACCCAATACACTTTGCTTGACCTGAGAATCAAACCCAGGACCTCATGTTCACCAGCAAGGCAGATAAAAAGATTAGGATCATCATCTGCCGAGCCTTTTCGCAACTATTTTGGGGTTGGCTTCCAGTCTAACCTGATGCAGCTGAGTACCAGTATTTTACATGAAGCAACTGCCTATCTGACCTCCACAACCTAGTCACTGGGTAATACGAAACCCTTATGTAGGACTGGTTGTCAGACTTTCGGGCTTTTGACGACCCGTAACGACTGTCAAAGATCCACGAATGATAGCCAGAACCACCATAGCGTGCTTGCCGAGACATGGAGGGTTCTCGGTATGTAAAGATGGTCACCCATCCTCGTACCGTATTTAACCTTTTTTTTTTTTCGCTGAGAAATGCATTACGCATCCCCGCTCGTGGGGGACGAGACGGGGTATGTGGGACTCCTGTCGGAATAACACCGACAGTATACCCACTAAAACTAAGCGGTGTTCCCACATAGCCGTGATGGGAGGGCCATGGGAAACCGGCTCAGCCTTTAGTTCCACAACCCTCCCGGCGCATGCCCGCCTAACTTTCGGGTCCGGCATGCCCCCCAGGCTGGGGGGCTACGGGAATAGCCGGGAGCACCTGGCCATTCCCGTCCAATACTGATGGAGGCCTGTGCAATACAGGCAAAGGTGCCCCCGCACCTGTTGCCTGCTGGCCTCCATCTGGGAGGAGTCGGAGATGACTGTCAAACTGACGTCTTCTTCGACCCCTCCTCCGCCTTCGGAGCAACGCCGCGTGAGGATCTTCCTCACGCGTGCGCTCCGCGTATTTAACCTAACCTATCGTAGTTTAACCTAATCAATCGACCTATGCGGCTGTTATTACTTAGCCACGAGCCCCTCTAATGGTATGGTTTCATAAAAACACTGCAGCCACACCAAAATCACGCTAATATTATAAAGGCGTAAGTTTATATGTTTGTTACTTCTTCACGCTCAAACGGCCAGACCAATTTTGATAAAATTTTGTTTGGAGGTAGCTGACACCCTAGATTAACATATAGGCTGTGTTGTATCGTTATATTTCAACGGGATCGATATTTACACGGTTGAAACCATGGGGCGCAGCTAGTGTTACTATAAACAAATCCATACCAATAATCGTTATACTAATTGATTAGATATAAGTACATTCATATCCATATAACTTTAATAGCCATACACGTTCCCCCTTCACTACCGTGTACATAAAATCCAATCACTGAACAATCCAATTGAAAATTAAGGAAAAATGAATGCGGAAAAGCATCATAGCTAATTGATGTATTACCGACGTACGGTCGCGGGTCGTGACGGTGGTAGACCTTCGCAAAGCGTGGTGATAAATTTTTATATCAACTGACTAATCGCCATATATTGTTGGACGTGATTTGTGTTTTGAATGTGTGCCTTGGTTGAATATTTATGTTATTGTAAATAGGGATTTAAAACTACCTACATAAAGATGAAAAATGTTTGGGTGAAAGTTAAATACTTACTACATCTAATAATGTTATTATTTTTTAATGTTTCATGTTGGATTATATTTGATGGGTTCGAATGTGAATTGTTACTGAATAAAAATTTAATTTAATTGGTTTAAATTATTATTTATTCTCAATAATTTTTTTACACGTCCATACCTACAATATTTTATGTAATTAGAAGCCAAATCTACAGCAAATTGTCTTTAGATGCGGATTTGCCATTTCACAGTATCTAATTAATTAATAAAAATAACAAAATTAAATCCTAACTTACTAAAACTATACAGAAACTAAAATATAGCGTCGAAAAATTCATCCGCATCGCTGTCGACTGGTAATTTACCCAAGAGCACGTTGTATGGCAATGCTTAGCCTTTGGCCAAGGTAAAATCCAGCCCTTAGGTCACAGGAAATGCCAACCAGCCGTTTCGAAATTTCCTTAAAAAGACCATGAGCACTCGGACCCCACGGCCCGAGGGTTTCAACCCCAAACGGCTCGAAAATATAAATTCCGATAAGATTACGCAGTTGAAGCACTTTAACATTACTGTAGCGAAAGAACTTCCACTGAGACACCTTAAGGGGGAAGAATAATCCAATTGATTGATACTTCATGAAATAGTCATTCAATAGGATCATATTATGACCATAAAGGCTTGTATTGATGATTTTAATGATCATAATTCTGTAAATACATACTTGTTACGGTCGCGAATCATGTTTTGTTCAACATACAACTTGACACTGACCTGCAAATTGCAAAAAACGTAAGTTGAATTTCGCGGGGTAGATACCTAGCACATCCCCCTTAAGGTTCAATCTAGGCAAGTCTATGCAGAGCAAACATTGGTAATCATTGCGCCGTCACATTTGGGAAAGGAAACTCCAAACGGTGAAGGAAAACATCGTGAGGAAACCGGCATGTCCTAGAACCAAAAATTCGAAGACATGTGACATCTACCAACCCGCACTGGGCCCGCGTGGTGGATTACGACCGACTCCCTATCAGTGTCCCAGCAGTGGGAACATTATAGGCTGATTATGTATTTTTTTTATTAGAAATCGACTTCCTGAAAGATGACTTACGTGTCTTCTATGAAACGCCCGGAAAAAAAATGCATTGGTAGAATTCTTTCGGCTAAGATAATTTTCAAGAATTTGAACAGACAATCCGTTCATACATCCCAATTATATCATAAGAAATACTCTAAACTATTACCAAACAGCTGACCCAGGTACAATCACGCCAAATTACCTGTCATCCTATTAGCCCACTGTTGTACATAACTGTACCAACGACCTGACCTTTCGCCAGAGTCGAGTTTCAAGGCAAGAAAAGAAGAACATAATATTAATTTTGTCGCGAATTGCGCAATAAAGCTATGTTTTAAATTATGATATTACTTTGTTTAATGTTGCTCAATGGCATATTTTATGTTGCGCTCACGCTCACTTACGATCATTATGAAATATTATTATTAAGGTACATTTGGTTGGTTGGTACAGTTGGGGCCGAAAGGTTCTGGAGTGGCGACCGCGTACTGGAAGACGTAGCGTTGGAAGACCTCCCACGAGGTGGATCGACGACCTTCTGAAGGCCGCAGGAACCCGTTGGTTGCGAGAAGGACACAACCGGGCGAAGTGGAGGTGCTTGGGGGAGGCCTATGTCCAGCAGTGGACGACTTTCGGCTAAAATGATGATGACAGTTGGTTATTAACTCTTATATTGAGGTATGTGTGTTGGGTTTGGAGCCTGAGAAAGACACTCATTTTAAGTACCTACCTTATTTCTTTGGAAAGCCGTATCAGACTGTTTCATTAGGCCTACAACTCCTGACTAGAAAGACCTACTGCAGCGTACTATCGACACTAGGTTGATATCCCGACCAGTCTTACTCAGCGCTTCTCCTCCACGTTTAAAAAATATATTTAAAAAAACCTATAAGTACTGCTTAGCATAATCAGCATATAATGTTACGTTAAGCTCCTGTCTGGGTTCGAACCTACGACCTAAGCTACAACACATAAGTTGCGCCACTGGGCCCGGCTCTCTACACTGTTTAAAAGAGGAAAATCTCGCTTCTCCAATTTCATTAATTTCTTAATATTTTTCAAGATTAACTAATCAAATCAGCATCTTACTAATCAAAACCGCGATCAAACTGCAATTCGAAAAAACTTAAGCCCCATATGTCCACGAACGTATCAATAAATCATCAAAAAAAGTAGCGCATCCTGCAGAAAGAACATTGACTTTTGACCTCGAATGTTCACAATGTTTTATTATAAAAAACCGTTAACTTTTGAATCGTTGTAAGCTACTGGAATTTAATCTTAATTCTATTACGTGTGATGAAAATGATGACACTTTTATTAATAGTGGGCCAGCTATGACAGCACTGTGAAAGAATGTTTAGGTCGTGGGTCGTAGGTTCGATTTCCGTATTCGAAGCTGGATTTTTGTGTCACATTCGCAACGCAATGATTACACATCATTATCTTCTGGTATGACAACAAATTGCAACTTTCTTTCACCAGAATATGCAATATTAAAAGTATTTTGTCTTTTGTTATCAAATTCATAAATTGTAGTAGGTATTTATAAACAATGCAACTCTCAATTTTTTTCTAGAAAACAGTTCTATTTTTGTTTTTTCCTTTCTAGACGTCCATTACAAAAAGTGATGTGACAGCGAAGAAAAACACTGAGACGCTGATAAAGAAATATGGATCCGTAGAAAATACATATGTACTTAGATGCAGACTGTAACTAAGAAAAGGGGCAAGAAGATGAAAAAAATGCATCCACGCATACTGCTTTCGCCAACTCGTTTTTTTCTAGGTTAGTATCTAACCCCGCATATGTTCCGATCCCGTGGGAATATCGGGATAAAAACTATCCTATATGTTAGTCCTAGTTATAAACTATCTTTTTGCCAAATTTTATCCAAATCCGTTCTGCCGTTAGTGCGTGAAGAAGTAACAAACATACAAACACACTCACAAACTTTCGCCTTTATAATATTAGTGTGATTTAATGAATACAGTACTAACCACCTGCATGGATCTCTACATAAAATGCGATATGAACAAGGATATCCATATCTCTTCGATCATCACTATGAATATTAAAATAGTTTTAAGTGACACAACATGCCGCCGACCACATTCATTTCAATATTACCAAAGAAAGACAACACTGCAAAAGGTTCACTCAGTGTTCAAATGAATCGAGCGAAGCGATCGTCGTGTTCATGTGTCACTTTTTATTCGGTGAAACGAAATGCGTGGTCGCTCCGACAGAGGGCGCTTGCCGGTTTTCCAAAAAAAGTAACATAATTATGAACGCGACGATCCCGTATTCACGCGACGGAAGAAGAAGGTTATAAATCTAGTATGCCCTGTACTGATCGCTTTACTAGCAGGTAAGCCATGTCCAATGGTAAGTCAAAGGTAGGTACATTTTTCAATTGGCCGACACGAAGAAGAAAATCCAAGGTAAACGCGTGCCAAAAGTCTTACGACTTGAGCCATGTGCTCGAAGCCAGCGTTCACCGCGTCCTATGTATCACCGTTCTGTAACCAAGGTCGCCTCGAATGATACATTACACACAAACGTTGCAAGTCAGTCCGCCGCCTTTAGAATTAAACTTCTGTCGAACTTTGTGTTTTGTGGCAATACAAAACTTATCGTAAACATACCTACATATTTATTGAAGATCAGACAATCATATTAATGGACAAATGTAACCTATAATTTATGTTTTAGGTTGTAAACATTACTTGCGAGTCCTTGCGTTTTATGAGGATGTTAATTGATATAGAATGTATAATATGCGGTAACTAAAGGGGAATATTATTATGTAAAGTTGTTTCAGATAGCGAACGGAGCGGATTTACTTACTTTGTAGGTAACTAGCGACCTGCGGGGTAATTGCGTAACACACTAAGAGTAGCAATGGCTTTCATTTTGACAGTTCAACAACATTCATTGCGTTATTTACGTTGGTGAGCATACAAATTTTTCGAACATATGAAGCAATGGATTAGCAATGTCCTTCAAAATTATTAAGATTGTGCTTCATAGTGTGTTACGCAATAAAACATCGAGTTTTTTGTGCTAAGCCTAGGTTGATCATTAATGTCTTAAACACATTTAAAATTACCGGAATAAATGCTCAAAATGATAGTGAAAACTTTATCAAAATCCATTGCATACTTTTGAAGATCGAATTTGTATAGTCACAAATGAAATACGACTTAGTTTTACGTTTAGTATCTACAGGGTGACTCGTAATTTGACGTATTCCTTCCAGGTTATGATAGTGTGACCCATTTGCAACAATTAAGTACCCTATAAAGCCTAGGCGAAAATTCATGAGATTCGAGAAAGCTAAATTTTTAAGTACGTATTTTTTTAAATTTTCCTGAATTCGTCACTAAATATCACTTGTATCTGGCCGATAGGCTATTTATGTATGTAGATACAGCGACCCGAATCGGGCTGTAGGTGGTTTTTGATTTCCAGCGGTGGTTACTGCTACATAGATTCGGTTCCCCACAAAATGGTTGAGCTGGATGGTGCTGATCCACGCGTCATGTTCGTGAACGGGCGCCGTCGGTTGCGACTGGTCATCTCTTAACTGCCAAGGTTTATTTTTAATCTTAAAGGGGTTGAAGATTTTTGTATGGAGGGTGGCTCTAAGGTCGGCCGCCATTTTGATTTTTTTTCAGAGTCGCGGTGCACAACAAAAGTTATATATTTAGATAGAGGACACTTATACAAACAAAAAATGTCATGTAACTTAATATCCTAAACGACAGGTTTCGGGGTTATTCACCTGGTTAAACATGGTTTATAATTGAAATAAATGCTTTGAGTTTGATTATGCCCAGCCAATCAGATACAGTTTATAATCATGAAGAACAAGGAAGCATTTCGACTTCATAAGTTCACCAGTATACTTACCTACAAGTATATTCTACTTCCTACTAATATTATAAACGCGGAAGTTTGTGAGGAGGTTTGTTACTCTTTCACGCAAAAACTACTAAACGGATTTTTATGAAACTTTACAATAATATAGCTTATACATCAGAGTAAGACATAGGATACTTTTTATCCCGATATTCTCACGGGATCGACACTTATGCGGGTAAAACCGCG
This sequence comes from Amphipoea oculea, assembly GCA_945859645.1. Taxonomy (NCBI): domain Eukaryota; kingdom Metazoa; phylum Arthropoda; class Insecta; order Lepidoptera; family Noctuidae; genus Amphipoea; species Amphipoea oculea. Next base: position 15,604,494 of record OX243876.1, read on the forward strand.
GGGCGCAGCTAGTCTTAATATACATATTTGCAACTCATTATACGACGCCACCTTTAACATTTTATCTTCAAATCGCAGTAATATCAAAGTTAATCCTAAAGTCCGTAAATCACCAACCCACAGCATGTATTTATAAGTTAGGTGACAAAAGTTTTATATAATTTACTGCCTTTAAGTCAGTAGTTTGACCTCTGCCCGCCTCTGTTAGTCTAAAAGGCCACTTATGCTAATTTAAGAGACGCAGAATTATAGTTACTACAATAATTGAGAATATAGTGAAGTGAATATTGTGTAGTGTAGAGAGGCAAAATTATAGTCGAACTATAGATTGAGCACATCACATTATCACATCACGCTAATATCACACTATCACACTAATCACACTATCACACTAATATTATAAAGGCGAATATTTGTGAGTGTGTGTCTGTGAGGGTGTGTTTATATGTTTGTTACTTCTTCACGCTTAAACGGCTTGACCAATTTTGATAAAATTTTGTATGAATGTAGCTGACACCCTGGATTAACATATAAGCTACTTTTTAGCTCGATATTCCCACGCGATCGACATTTACGCGGGTAACCCGCGGGGCGCAGCTAGTTCTTTATAAGTCAGGTACTATGTAGTGTGTGGTTGCCCCATAGGGCTCGTGATCGCAAGCGCGACTGTTGAGCGTGGAGCCCAGGGTTCGATTCCCGGGTCGGGCAAAGTGTTATTGGGATTTCCGATAGGAATTTCTTAGTAACACCTCGGAGTTTGGAAGCTGGCGGTGTAATACCCCCGTGGCTCGGTGAGCACGTTAAGCTCTTGGCTCCTGCACATGATCACTCTCCCTATCTCATTCCTCTCCTTACTCTCTATCTCGCTCCCTCTCGAAGAGAGGAGGCCTGTGTCCCAGCAGTGGGAACATTATGGGTTGATTATGTTTATGTTATACTAAAGTATTTATCTCTATATTTACATACTAGCTTCTGCCCGCGACTTCGTCCGCGTGAAATTTCACCCTCCCTCCATTCACCCTCTTAGGGTTGGAATTTCGAAAAACACTCTTAGTGGATACCTAATCTTCACAAAGAACACACCCTCCAAATTTCATGTCTCTAGGACCAGCGGTTTAGGCTGTGCGTTGATATATCGGACAGTCAGGACTTTTGTATATACTTTTCCGGGATAAAAAGTACCAGTGTGGTGCCCAGGATATTAAAGAATAATTATACCAAGTTTCATCGTAATCGAACCGGTAGTTTTTGCGTGATGCCTGAACAAACAGACAGACAAATTTTTTTTTAATCACATTTTCGGGTTCGGTGTCGGTCTAGTAACACCCCCGGCCATTTATTTTTTTGATATTTTCAATGTACAGAATTTTCACTTCTACAGATTTATTATAAGTATAGATACAGCGTGGACAAATAGTATAGGTAACTTCTTTCACTATATTGAGTAGCATTGCAAAAGACATGGTGGACGGAACCTGCTTACTTATAATATTAGGTATTACTGACATAGGTATGTATGGATAATGTAAACCTTAATGTCCCGCCACAACGAGTCATCATAAATATCTAAGATGATAGTCAACGAAGGATTCACTTGGAATAGGTAATTATTAAACAAATAAATTACAACATACCTGGAAAACTTCTTCAACTATAGGTAACCACAATATAAATCTAGTTCCCGATCTTGCTTAAGTTGAAATTGGTTGGCATTTGACAAAATCTGCATTTGATATATAAAACATTATCTTGTAGAATAAGTCCTGTTTTTTTTTATAAAGTAACACTACAATGATGGTCAAATCTTCACACAGAACAACACACAAAAATCAGAACTATTTAACCCTTAGTAAATACCAACTAGCCAGTTCAATCCCAAGCTAGCACTTCATGTAAATTATTTCATCACCACTGCTCTCAAAACGGCGAAAGAAAACATCGTAAAGAAATGGCATATTCTAGAATCAAAAATTCAAAGACATATGACATCCGCCAACACGTACTTGGCCTGCGTGGTGAATTATGGCGCACTCCCTCATACAGAGAGAATCCCACAGCAGATGGAGCATTTCAGGTTGATTATGCTAAATATGTACCAGCAACCAAATTGATACCAAATAAAAATTCCGCCACTTCAGTAACATCTTTTGCATAACAATAACAACAATTCATTAATTATGCTTATCATCTAAAAATCTACACTCAAAATCAAACCCGACCTCGCAAAAATCTAGCTGCACTGCTTTTGATCGATGACCTAAAGTTAAGAAATACATTTTGGTACAGTTTCATAACCAAAAGTCTATGGTACTTGGTACCATTAGCGTGTGTTGCCAAACTCTATGATTCATGATGCTACGCTCATTGTCTCTGGTTTGTTTGTTTATTTTGTTTTGTTAGTTTTTTTGGGGTTCCGTTAATTGAAAACAAAATCTTTGGCCGCATCACTTTACAACCTACTCATTGCTTTGCATGATATTCAACTTACATCTTAGCAGACCTATACTGCATGTATGCAGGTTTTCCCTTCCACATTTCAAAATGGATATCACATTTGTGTATAATCCTTCTAGGATATAAGTTTCGTGCTTTATGCTTCTTATTGGTGATAATCTTATTACTATTTCCTACTCAAGTTACTTCTGCCAACTTCTGTTAATTTTCATTCCCTAATGCCCTTGCATCAGCTAGTGTCATATTAACATTTAATTCATCATCTTCTTCTGCTTGCGTTAGTACCGTGTCAAAATCTAATCGACAGTGAATCTCAGTGACAGTCAATGTCAAAAACTTGTCAAAAATGTGTGAAAATTAACCTCTAATTTTGACAGATTTATTGAGACAGATTATATTGCGGACGTTATTAAAAATACGGGAATTGCCGCTCTGGAGTCCGCACGAAATGATTTCCTCTATGTTTTCTCTTGCCAGCCGTTTTCATCAATCTACTTTATCATCAGCAAAAATACGGTCACCAACATACGGAACTTTACGCCGTAACTCAAAATTCTCACTTCACATTATTTTTTTCGTAATACTCGCTAGTGTTTGCCATAAGTTTTAATGCATACGTGTTGATTGAAGAAAAATAGTTCACTGCAACGTTCTGTGAATAAGTTCTGTTAAAATAATGAAGTTAGGTTCGTTATGGGAGACTGTGAGAGCTTTCGAAATGTAATTAGTGTATGGTTTTAACAATGAGGTTTCTTTTGCAGGAAAATTTTGAAAGTTGGAGATTTGTGATGATTCCAGTCTAAAGGAAAGGTGTTGGTTGAAAATTGTGAAGAATTAGGCGTTGTTACTGCATTATACGTGTAAGAAAAAAACGAGACATGTCGTTCGGACACCAGAGCCCTGATTCACAACCATACGACAGGCTATCGTATCGAAAACCTGACATTTCGATAACCTGATTTGACTTCCCCTCAACAGCAAATAGCTGTTGGAAGAATAGCGGGCGTCTATTTGATTTAAACTGACAAAATTTTCGGGTTTTGGACTTGTGAACAGCATTGAGAAGACTCCTACGATAACAATGATTAATGTTCGATACGATACGGAAGAATACCGATTGTTTGTGAATAAGGGGGCTGGTTGGACGTCGAAGATCCTTTCACTGTATACAGGGTGTCATGGACATCGAACTATAACCAGCGCGGGTTGGTAGATGTCACATTCGAATTTTCGGTTCTAGGACATGCCGGTTTTCTTACGATGGCTTAGTAGGCGTTTCGGCCGCTGAGTTTCGTCCGATCCGCGGGGCAATTGCGTAACACATTATCAATCGAAATCCGTTTCATTTTGACAGTTCAACAACATTCATTGCGTTATTTACGTGTTGATCAGACAAATTTTTCTAACTCATGAAGCAATGGATTAGCATTTTGCTTCAAAATGAGATTCCAATTGATAGTATATTACGCAATTAGGGTGCAGGTCGTAATAGGAATTTCATTATTAATAATAATATTTTTGTGTGAGATGTTTTCCTTCACCGTTTTGAGACCAGTGACGATGAATTTAAATACACAAAGTTAAGCGCCTGCCTTGGTTCGAACTCACAACCTCTAACTCGTAAGTCGGAACCGATACACTGGGCCACCACTGCCCTCAAATTAATTCAATATGCCTACGTCAGTAACACTCTTATACAATACCTAGATTAGGAAAGTTTTATGTTCTTATGCCTTTACGATAATTACTTCTTTCACAACAAGACTTGTCAAATAACCTACATACGATTTGATGCTCATTAGTAGCATGTTTTACTTTCACTACTCAATGATGGAACCCACACGACTACTCGCATCACAGACGAAACGATTTCATCATGAATATGATCAATATCTGATAGCAATCAAACTTTTAGACAATGACAAAATAATGCTTACCTTCAGACAAAAGACGAACAACATTGCGCTTGCGCACGATTAGCGCAATGGTCTACAATAGTACCTCTATCAGGCACGAATTTTGATCTTCATTGTCACCTTGAAGACTAGGTATTCGTTACAATTTAAAAAAAATATCGTTTCGTTTGTAAATGGCTACAAATTGTCATCCCCAGGTCTTCTGATCCATTTGTTTACATTTTTATATCAGATATTTTTGAAAAAGACCGTAAACGTGTACTAAATTGCAGACCGCGAAATAGCACACGTTGGGTAGGACCTCAGGCTAGGTGGAAAGATGATTTTCGCTCATCGTCAAATAACCTACGCTTGGAGGCGCAGCAGTGAACTTCTACAAGCTGCTGATGATGATGATCTCGCTATAGGCCGACCGCGCTGCGCGGTTCGGGAGGTTTGATAGTTGTCACAACTTGACGAATCACTAAGCTCTCGCATCACGTCACCACACCCTCCTCCCGCAGGCCGAACCGCGCTGCTACCTCAGACAACGTCTCTGTTAAGCGATCGGCCTAGAGTAGAAGACTAGGTGCAGTGAAAATCTTCGTAAGAGGAGTTAAAAACTGTGCGATTGGAGGTGCCTATGCCCACTAGTGAACTTCTATAAGCAGCTGATGATAATGAACACGCTACTGGAACAACAGGCGGTTAAAACTAAATTAACCTTTGACCTAGAAAGTCATGTTGCTAATGTCAAACACTACTTAAGTCCACATTACATACAATGTCGTAGAATGTTCAAATTAATCACGGAGGTCGCCATTAAGCCTAACTTATCTAAGAAACGTATTAGTCAAAAGGCAGCACTCTATATTTTACATTATGCTTGATAGTGTTTTTATTATGCTTTTTTTGTTCCAAATTATGATTTAATGCAACTAATGTGACCACGAGTAATGTCAACGTAAGTAAAGCATTACACACACCGAATTGGTTTAAGGTCGCGCGGAAGACGCGAAAATCGCGTGTGGCCATTTCGGTTGGGTCAAGTAACATAGCAGCTACATTTTTGGCAGGTCTAATGTCTTGAACAGTATGGCTATGGTAAAATAAAGATCGACTTTAGAGTATGCTTTCACTTACATCAGCCCTCGTAAATGGGTCTCTGTGATGGATGACAATAGCCGCGACAGTGACAGTTTTGAAGTTCTTTATACTATTTATTAGGTACCTCTTACCACAATAAAAGTAAAAGTAACGTAATATTATGACGTAACTTTTATTATTCTTAAGCTTTCATCTCCAATTGCTTCTTTGGTTCAGACTTTATTCTAGTTGTGAGACTTTTATTATACCTACTTACTGCAGTGTGAATGTATATTTTATTCTAGAGTTCACAAATGATCGTGGAATTAATCAGTACATAATACACCTGTTTACAATGTTTACTGTACCATGTACCCATTACGGAAATCGTGATTTTTTATACTTTCGTAGACCTACGCGTTACGCATCGCACGACCGCGGCTCATCTAGTGTGTGTAGTACCTAACTCGAATCGAATGTCTCGCAATCAGTTGACAGGCGTGAAGGTTGCACCACTGCACGCCGCGTGACGTCATCAGCCGTGATTACCTGCAATTGTCATCAGTGGTGTAGGGCTGGCTGGCTAGAGTAGTGACTGGTATTTGTTGTCGTTGGTCACTAGTTTGTTGTTTTTGTTGAGGACCGAGGGAGAAAAATGAAAATTCAAGATTTAAATCGTTTGATTCGCCCTACTACGTCAAAAGACAGTCACGTTATTGTTTCGATTTGACATCTCTGATAAACAATGACGCAGTGACTTAATTGACTTGATTTTCATAGAAATGCTATTTAAATGTGTGAGGTCACTCTTCTTAGTATGGACACTTTTTCGCGGTACGGTCAGAATAAATTTAGCGATTAAAAATCTTTGCTTATTTCACACATGGCAGTCGTATTGCCCTGTCAAACTATCACTAATATTTTAAATGTTGGCAATACATAGTCGGAGAAGTAATAAAATGCAAGTAAAAATCAGTTTTAAGTGTCTAAACACATTATGCCGAAGGACGCGACCGAAGTTCGGCATGATTACGCCTGCAATGCTATTTGAATTACTGACGACACATTATGCCGAAATTATGTTGCGTTATAGCGTACAACCGAACTTCGATCGGGCGTAAGTTCAGCGGTAATTCGGCGGCAACGTATTCTGTAGAGCACACATTAAGCCGCGTACGCACGAACGAACAAAACATGGTGAACACGAACATATTGGATCGCCACGAACATTTTTGACGAACACAGTGTTATGTTCGTTAGTGGTACGCACGTGCGAACAAAGTGTTCGATGAACGTGTTCACCATGGTTTTGTTCGTTCGTGCGTACGCGGCTTTTTACGCGACCGAAGTTCGGTTCGATTGCCAAAGAAGATCCGGGGCGGGGGGCAGCGGGAGGGCAGGCATGCCCGCGCCCCGCGTGTCCGCCCGTTGTACACACAAAGTTACGCAACTGAATTTCTGTCGCGTAAGTTCGGCACTTACGGTGTGTCATATCAGCCGAATACGTCGGAACGTAAAATCAGCCGCGGAACTTCGGTCGCGTTCCTTCAGCATAGTGTGTTTGGGCACTAAGGTGCTTAAAGTTATAATACCTACTTATATTGAATGTACGTGATCACTTTTGAAAATAAACAATTGAAGCTAAACAAAAGCTGTAAAAGAAGCCAGTTTGATTGAAGAGAGAAAAAATCTCTAACAGTAAAAATATTACAATGAAAAATTAAGGTTCACGACAGATAGAGGACGATGGGTGCCCATTGTAATTTTGTCAAAATATTTGCAATGCAACTATGCAATGTTATTACAAGACTTTTGTCTGCATGTAACATTGCGTTGCGTTGTTGCAGACAGACAAAAAATCTATCAAAATAGTTTCTAGGCAACTTTTGAATAGTCTGTCAATGCGTCTTTCTTCTATGAAAGTAATCAGACACTATCAAAGAATAGACAAGAAATACAATGATGCCATTTATGAATGAAGAATTAAATATTTCTTTCGGTAATTATGCTTAGTATCCCATTCATAATACTTTTTATGACGCTTTCACCGTAACTTCAAAATATAAATAACTAGCAGTGCCCCGCGGTTTCACTCACATAAGTTTCGATTCCGTAGGAATATCGGGATAAAAATTACCCTATGTGTTCAAAATCCGTTCAGAAGTTTTTGCGTGAAAGAGTAACAAACATCCATCCGTCCTCACAAACTTTTTCGTTTATAATATTAGTAGGATAGTAGGACTAGTAGGAAGTAGGGTAGTAGGATTGAAAAAGTCACATTAGTACTTGCTGGGATTTGAACCCACAACTTTGTGCATCCATTCACGTCAAAAAATGGAGTCAAAACAAAAATTTGCATTTTATAAAGTTGATTGATTTCGCGTGGGAAGGTTTATTAGTTTAACTACCTAATTGTTGAATAAAAATCGATAAAATAATATACTGAATATCTGTCTTTTGCATATTTAATAATGAATTTGCATCTACTTCGTGTTATTTTTAATATCAACCATACCGCCACGTATTTTGAATGTTTGGTAATGAATATGTTTAGATTTACATTAAATTAATTAATTAGGATGTGAAAAGGTTATTTCATCGAAGCTGACTTACGCTACGCTAACGTTCCGCTTCCGCTTATGTTAGCTTTAGAATTGCAAGTGACATGAGGGGTTCGATGCTGAAGACTCTTTGGACTTTTCATCTTTTTCAGATGAAGCAAAGTAGTGCTTAGGACCAGTGGTGGCCCAGTGGTAACGGCTGCGACTTACGAATTAAAGGTCATAGGTTGAAACCCAGACATGCGCTATACTGTGTGTAAATCATTACCATTGCTCTCAAAACGGTGTAGGAAAACATTGTGTGGAAACCGACACGTGTTAGAGCCAAATTTTTCGAATTTGAAGACATGTAACCAACCCGCACTGGGCCTGCGTGGTGGATTACGACCCACTCCCTCTCACCTAGTGGAGGCCTGTCACAGCAGTAGATTATAGGCTGATTATGCAGATATATGTTTAGAAAAAGCTTTTATATTTATGCCATAAAAATTACAAATATAAATATAGAAATTTTACATAGGGTGACACTGCGGTCTTATTGCTAAAAGCGATCTTTTACAGACGGCCTTGGGATGGATTAAAGGGATAATATTTCTATTAAACAAGCATATCTGAACCAACATTACGGCTGGACTTTAAAAGAGACTGTGACCTCAGAGTTTGTTACTTTTAGATAAGAAACGCCGAACGCATCTAGCTTTTTTTTTAATAATGACGTATAAAACTGATTACGACATCCTATTTACAGAATAAACGATTTCATTTCATTTCACAGTACTTAATCAAATTTCAACGAGAACAAATTAACTAACCTATTCATCCATGCTACTGTCAACCCTAAACCGCTGATGATCACCGCGGCCTTGGCAATAGTCACGAGTTGACAAAACACCGTCGTTGTGGATTTGTTTAATTTTAAAGGAAAACCGACCGCCGCCGTGAGCGGCGAGCTAATCAGGTGACGAGTAGTTATTTTGTACGGAGTTAAGGCATGAGATGTAGCGGGGAACTACGGGGCAGTTACGTAACACTTTATCAATCGGAATCGGTTTCATTTTGACAGTTGAACAACATTCATTGCGTAATTTACGTGTTGAGCAGACACATTTTTCGAACTTATGAAGCATGAAGCAATGGATTAGCAATTTGCTTCAAAATGATTCCGATTCCGATTGATAGTGTGTTACGCAATTAGGGTGCTGGTTAAATATTTTTTGAGGGCGGAACGTGAAAATTGCAATATAGTCAGTCGATAACATTTGGTGGAAAGATAGCTCACTACATCTAACTTTTCACGGTGAGATTTTTGACGTGACAACGTCTTATAATTCGATGGAGCCGGCAGCACGCACGAAAAAACATGACTCATGCGGCGTTACCTCGCTCTGAGGCGTTCCATTTAACTTATGACGTTATGACGTTGTCACGTTCAACTATCGTCAGTAAACCGACTTTACAGACAACCGATTTTTTTATGGAATATACCGACCAAGTTGATTGATAGCTGTGATAATAAACTTATCTAGGTTATATGGATGACAGAATCATTAAATAAGCGCGTTTTAATCAACGTCAGTTTACAATATGGAACTTTAGAAATGAGTATCCGCTTTTCAGTTTTCATCTAAGTTTAAACTAAGTTAAGGTGACAAGTTTTTAGTTAAGATACGAGAGAGGTCTCTTAGTAACCAATTACCTTAAGGCCCTTTGTACACACACGTTTTTCTAGCCTTGAAAAACTACGGTGTATTCGCCGTGTGTAGACACGGTCGTCAGTATTGTTTGGATCACTATGGAAGCTTTTTGACGGACACGTTTTTTCTACGACGCGGGTTATAGGTACATCGTACCGCAATGAAACCATGCCGGGTACAAAGGGACTAAGTCACTAAGTGCTTTTTGGAGTCAATATAACATTCATTGCTCCACAAGCTTCTCACTTGAACCACACCAAAACCCCATCTCATCCGTAAATTCGTATTGATACGCGCATTTTCTATGCAAATGTCGATTACTTTAATTGGAATGGCCTTTGAGTACATACACGATGTAGTAACGCAATATTGTTTCAAGAGATTTTTATTTATAATTTCGTAAAGCAACTAATTCGCATCGAGGACAGAGTGTGGAGACAGAATTAAGTGTGAAGAGGTCACATTATTACGATTAATCCGTGCAAAGATTAGGCAATGCAGTCACATAAGATTTTTATTTTTGTTGGCTTGTGGCTAAGTAATAACAGCCGCGCGGGTCGATCGATCAGGTTAAGCTGCGCTTGCCGCGGTTGGTCCGTGGATGGGTGACCATCTTTATGTATCCTCCCCCTCTACGCCTCGGAAAGCACGATAACCCGTTAGTCCCGGCTGTCAGTCGTGAATCTTTAGCAGTCGTTACGGGTCGTCAGAAGCCCGAAAGTCTGACAACCAGTCTTACCAAGGGGTATCGTATTACCCAGTAGCTGGGTTGTGGAGGTCAAATAGGCAGTCGCTTCATTTAAAATACTGATATTCAGCTGCATCCGTTTAGACTGGAAGCCGACCCCAACGTAGTTGGAAAAAGGCTAGGCAGATGATGATGAATACTGGCCTTAAATAATTTGACATTCATTGAAAAAGCTAACTTTTGTCGTTTCGATTTTGTTTTTTTAGAGAAAATTTTAATGGGTTCGTTGTCCCCATTAACAGAGATACCGTCAAGGGGGACAACAGGAATACATTTTAATTATTTTTATTGTTAATGGGGACAACGGGAGCAGACGTTGATTGAATTTAGGAAAATTGCAAGTCGGAGCAAAAACTGTTTTAAAGAGTGTAACTAATTATTTGTTTAGCCATTGCTTATTTAGCAAGGCAAATAAGTAAGAGCTTCTTTATTTACTTACTTATTGAAAAATAAGAAAATGTCTTGAACCATATTAAAAATGCAGCGGGTAGTATATTTGTTTAGTTATTTCTGTTTATTTTTAATAAACTACTATATGTTTTCCCGTATAAAATAAAGTGTTATTGGGTTTTCCAACTAGAATTTCTCAGTAGCAGCCCAGAGTCTGGATTTGTGCCCGGTTGATGGCAATAGACTCGCCTCCTATCTATTACATGGCACTTAAACATAACTGGCGAAATGTAAATGTACTATAGGTACACCTCCGCCTAACAAATGATTTTTGACAAATGCGTGCACTGACTGGACAGGGCCGCTCAATCTGTGTGGTTCTTTCCGCAAAAGACCATTTCAAACACCAATCTACATGGTCTTCGCATGATCTGACCAAGATTTTGTCTGGACTTTAAAAGAGACTGTGACCTCTGAGTTTGTTTCGGCCTTTCTTCTCAGAGTAGTCAGAAAGGAAACGCCGACCTCATCTAGTTTAAAAAAAAATATGATTGACGTGTAAAAGTGTTTGTACAAACCTACTTACAGAAAAATAAAAAAACCTTTAAGAATTCCAGGCGTGATATTATGTCAACTAGCTTCAACTTTCCGACTGACTGACCGACTCTTAAACAAATCAAAAGTGCTTGAATGGTTTAATTGAAATAAATGCTTTAAGTTTGAGTTATGTTGTGTTGTGTTGCCCAATCTTGATTGAGCACCTCCAAAGGTGTGAACATCCAATAAACAAAATTAATTTTGTTGAACTTACGTAACTGTTTTGATGCCAATTTAACTAACTTTAATCAAACGATTATAACACTATTATATATTTTTTTTATAATTTTTCAGATTTTAAAACGAGTATTTGCTAAGACGTTTTCGCAATGTCTGCGACATCACTATAATTAACTAATTAAAATCAATTTTATGCAAAATAAAATCGTGTGACAAGAATTAAAATAGTGGGAAAACCAACTGACAAGTCTGTTTATACGTAACCTGACGTCATTGGTTATAATAACTTAAATTATATATTATTAAAGAAAACTCATGGACATATGTGCATCCTTCTCACCCTTACCTGCGGAGCGCAAACGTGGTCGTTAACGAAACGTCAAAAGTCCGCACTCGGGGTCTGCCAGCGACCAATGGAACGAAGTATTCGTGGAGTCAAAGTCACGGACCGCATTCGGAACAGTATACTTCGTTCCAAAACACAAATCGTGGACGTGGGCAACACAGCCGCCAAACTAAAGTGGAATTGGGCAGGCCACATCTGCCGCATGTTGCAACAGAATTGGGCAAAAGTTGCCACTGACTGGATTCCAAATAACAGGAATCGGCGACACGGTTGGCCCAGAAAGAGATGGCGTAACGAATTGGACGCCTATCTAAAGGGTTGGCCAGATGTAGCAAGAGACAGGAGAATATGGAAAGACGGAAGGGAGGCCTTTGCCCTGCAGTGGGACATAACAGGCTCATAATAATAATAATAAATTATAATATTGTAGAGATAATATTAAGAGTAGAGTAATATCACATAGGTAATTCTCGACCCAAATTACTTATATATCAATCTTTGTTTCTATAATAATAAAAATGAGGTTCTTGTTCACCGCTGCCTTACCCTTTGGAAATTACAGGCGTTATATTACGTCCTTGTTAACCTCTCTTAAATATCTAGTAGAATAATTATGACGAATTCATAATAATGAACGATAAATAGAAGTCGCGCAAAGAGGGGCTTCTGGCTAAGTAATAACAGCCGCACGGTCCGATCGATCAGGTTAAGCTACGCTTGCCGCGGTTGGTCCCTGGATGGGTGACCATCTTCACATACCAAGAACCCTCCGTGTCTCGGAAATCACGTTAAGCCGTTGGTCTCAGCTGTCATTCGTGGGTCTTTAACACTGAAATCCATACTTACTAGTTTCCATACGTTTGCGGATCATAGAATTTAAAACTTTACGAGTATTACAGCAAATAATAACGCAGAAGACAAGCGGCTTCTATACAGGAAAAAACCAAAAAATAAAAAAAAAAACAATGGAAATTCTATCATAGAGACCGTGCGTGTGCGCACAAAAATCGCGAACCGTTACGTCACGTCCTTTTCCTTCAAATTGGGGATTCACACGCTTGCACGGTGTCATTGCAATTAATATAATTTGACATTCGTCTCGCTGGCGAATCTTTAAATTTTTTTTGTTCATCCAATATTATAGATAGTTGTAATCGTAATTGCAAAATTGTGATTCGCTGTTGACAGTCACGAATCGAAATAAAATAAATAATAAAACATTTTTGGCCGCAATTTTTATTTTTTTATATTTTCGCAAAGGTCGCAATCCGTCAAATTTTTTAACTGGCTATTATATTATTAATACAATATTAAACAAGACATAGCTTGCAGAGTAAGCAAGCTGATTTGGCCAGCCCACTGGCCATGCTCAAAAGACCGATGGCCGGTGGAACAACAGATGAGTCCTGGAGTAGAGACCGCGTATCGGCAAGCGTAGTGTGGGAAGCTCCCAAGCTAGAAGGACCGACGACCTTTAAAAATTATAGGGACAGACTGGATGTGGAAGACGGAAGCCTTCTTCCTTCTTTCCTTCCGCCTCCTGGGAGAGGCCTGTAGCGGTATCTACAACGCCACATGCGAACAATGCGTCATACTGACGTCACGCAAATCCTGCATCTCGCAAGCAGAGTTTACCGCGCAACTAGCATAGATACAACAGCCCGACATGAATCATCGGGCAGTACAACACCCGTCTGGTCGGAGGATCCTCCCTTTTCTATAGAGTATGAGTGAGTATCTCTATAGGCCTTTGTCCAACAGTGGACTGCGATAGGCTGATTGAAACGTTTCAAAATCATTACAGTTTTGTCGTTGGTCGTGATTTAGAAGAAGTAGTTAATGACGTACCTGTGGTTTGAGACATCTGCAAGAAAAACTATTAAGTAAGTATTTAAGTTGATCAATCGTGTCTTGTTTGCATCCTGTTATTAAATATATATTACTAGCGACCCGCCCTGCTTCGCTTCGCACGATTATAACGACTTGACAAATCATCAAGATTTCTTAATTTATTTATTTTATTAAAACTTTATGCAGAAGTAAAAAAATACTGTACAAAGGCGGACTTACCTATGCCTGAGACATTTTCTACCAGCCAACTAATTAATTCTGATTTTATTAGTTGTTATTATTGTGATTGTTTTGTATTTGTACTGATTATTTTTTAGTGTTTAATTATAAATGTAAGTTTAATATTAATCCATACTAATATTATAAATGCGAAAGTGTGTCTGGCTGTCTGTCTGTTACCTCTTCACGCTTAAACCGCTGAACCGATTTAGATGAAATTTGGTATAAAGATACTTTCAGAATAAGTTCTCTATAAGATGGTGAAAATAGCATCCAAATCAGTTTAGAAGAACAATGTTGTGACACAGAAAGACACGAAAAGCAACTTTAATTTTCAATTATGTATTGATGTGTTCGGATCTTTTACTGTGTTAATTAAATGATTATAACTGTTGAAACTAAAGGAGATAATAAATCACACTGTTTATCTAATTAGTAGTTTTTTTTTTTTTTTGTATCGCAACCGATTAGTGGTGTTAATATTTCAATTCTATTTTGGTATGTAGACGACATAATGATATAAATTAGCATTTAGGTAACTATATTTGAATTAATTATTCATAATGTTAAGTAAACATCCATACTACTATTATAATTTCGAAAGTAACTCTGTCTGCGTGTTACCTTTTCACGCCTAAACCACTGAAAGGATTTCGTTAAAATCTGGCAAGGAGATAGATGTTGGACATAGGCTACTTTTAAACCGGCCTTAAAATCTTTATAGGATTCTCATGCGACAGTCATGTCCATTCTCCATGCTTTTCTGCGACACGCCTTATCCGTGACAAAATAATAATTATCCCATTCATTCACATGGGAGTCAACGCCATTTTTTGCGTGTAAAACATTTTATGGCTAATATCTACTAATTGGTGGATAAACAAGTTTCACAACAATTGCTTACGATACCGTATCGGCGACAATTTGAAAGTACGAGCACACAACTTATATCGTGTGTCATGGAATATTTCTAGTTTTTATTTTTAGATTCAAACAGGTTTTGGAAGAACTTTCATTGAAGTGCAAAAGAAGACACATTAATTACGACACGCCTTTATTGCGAGGAGGTAGTTAGAAAATCATGTGAACTTTCCTTGGACATTCGAATTACAAGACAAAAGAAAATCTGAAGAACATAGAAAAGCCTCAAGTATCTTCGCCATGGGATTAATACGATTTGACATGGACAACTAACTTCATCTTTCTGACTGACCGACTCCTTGACAATTCAAAAGTGCCTGTAAATGGTTGAATTGAAATAAATGCTTTAAGTTTCAGTTCTCTCTGTTGTAGGTCGAGCTAGTTGTAGGTCGCAGGTTCGAACCCAGACAGGCGCTTTACTTTGTGGAAATTTTTTCATCACCGCTGTTCTCAAAACGTTGAAGAAAAACATCGTGAGGAAACCGTCATGTCCTAGAACCAAAAATTCGAAGACATGTGACATCTACCAACCTGCACGGGGCCCGCGTGGTAGATTACGGCTCACTATTTCTCTCATCAAGAGGGGGCCTGTGCCCCAGCAGTGGGAACATTAGAGGCTGATCTCTCTGTAAAAATGTTCAAACCAAAGCTTGAAACATAAACGCCACAAGCTTTTTTATCATTTGGCTGCTCATTATTTTTTTTCTATTAATGTTTTTTAAATCATCTAATATGTCAAGGGGCAGCGCTAAACATGTGAACAAAACGCAAATAAAAGTTAATCAAAAAAAATATTTTCTCAAGTGAAATTCATCATAAATTCTCCAAGAGACAAATTACATATTCACATCGGAAAGCGAAAAGTCCGAATCTCATAGTCAAAGGCCAAGAACTTCTCAAAATCAATCTTCATTACGAAAAACAGTTTTAAGAGCGGACACGTTTCTCGATAACTTATTTAAAACATGAGTTATTTCGATAGCGTGTTGAGAAAAAACTTAACCAGTTTACAATTTCGGACGACACATCCACATTGGAGGTGAGTACAGAACTCCCATTATGCTTGTTGACAATTCTCTCGGTGATGTTGACGGCAATAATAAGATTGTAGATAAACGGCCGGCGTGCGAAAAAAGGTTCATTGTGTTACGCTTTAAAAAAAGCGAGCGCGTTTTGTGAGAGCATTAGTGGCCCAGTGGTTATGGCCGCGACTTTTATGTTGTAGGTACAAATCCGGACAGGCGCTTTACTTAGTGTATATTATTTAATCACCACTGCTTTCAAAACGGTGAAGGAATTCCTAGAACCAAAAATTCGAAGACATTTGACATCTACCAACCTGCAATGGGCCCGCTTGATGGTTTACGGCCCACTGCCTCTCACAGAGAGGAGGCCTATGTCCCAGCAGTGATAACATTACAGACTGATTATGCTAGTAAAGGCGCTTACTGACTGTTTTTATTTCAAAGCTTTTCCAGCTTTGACAGTAGATGTACAAAGTTTGACTGAAATAATATTAAAACCTGAGATCTGAATTAAGCAGTGAATTAACGGATTCATATGTGGACCTGGTCATACATCTTCATGGACTCCATGACTTCTGACGGCCCATGACAAATTGTTTGTTTATGTGCCAGATCAAAGTAAAGGACCAATAGTCGAATAGTCGATAGAGAAGACACAAAGATTGGCCTTCTGTCTGTCAGTATTTGATGACATGTCTAAGTATCGGCTACTGTGGGAACTGGGTCGGGACAGGCTTTATTTTGTTATGACACGGTGGCGCAGGCGCCGGTCGATGACAAACGTGTGTGGTGCAAACAATGAAAGGTGTATAATTTAGTTTTTTTTTTTTTTTGGCAAATAATGTTGAAATACTGACTTCATAATCATATGGACTTAATATTTCTTATTTTCTTCTTATTGGTAATTACATATGTTCTTTTTTTATCGATGTAGCACTTTCCACCATTTTTTTACTATTTCCCCTATTTAGTGTAAGATCCTGGACCTTATCCTTAAGAACTATGATCAAACTTTTCGAAGAAAATTGTTTACTCACCATTAGGTATAGTTATATCACCAATTATCACTAACTCACAACTCGTTATTAGGAGGTTTTACTGCGTAGCCAGTTACTTAGCTTTTCATTAATCAAATCCTTTATCGCTACCGCTTATAACTTGCAACTACTATCGAGACGTTTGACATTAAATAGTTCATTAGAAAGAAGCACCAATCCGAATTCGTTACGTGACTTCATCTCACTGGAATTGTTAAATGATTCGCTTTTAGTGTGGTAGAGACAATTGGTAAGGTGTGTTGACTTGTGATGATGGCCTGATGGGATCTCATAGATGCTGGTGACTGTGTAGTAATTGGTATTGGTATTCGGTATCTTGTTCTTCCGACTATGTAGCACGTGTGGTATCGGAATTTCATGTGTTCGTTGTTTGTTTGCGCATCTTAGTTTTCCTGGTTTTCGTTAGGTTCTGTCATTATTTAGACTTCTACGGAATCTACTTTGAACTTTTCTAAAGTTTCCCTGAGTTTTCATTTTTTCTTTTGGATGAATTGTTAACAGGCGCAATAGATTCATTTTAATTTTCTTCGAGCTTACAGCCGAGAACTGCTTCCACCTCTATCAGATATTCCTGGGCAGTCATGCTCCCTTGTATCTGAAAGAAACCTGAAAGAATATCATGAATACGTTTTAAAACATCGTAAAACATAGAAGTCTTTGGTATTTTCAGGGCTTCCGTTACCCGAAGGACGGGTAACTTATCCACGATAAAATTTTTGTACGTACACTACATTTTAATTGTATTGTGAAAAGGCTTGGTAGCCTAAAGCTACTAACGAATCATCAGAATTATAATTCTGCCATCATCCTTCATCTATTTGTAGTTGGGAGAATCCTACGCAGTCAAGACACTGTAGGCTATAAGGCGCTCTGCATGCGGTAATACAAAATGAAATTAATACTGTCATTCAATGTCGAAACACCAGATCGAGATGGCGACCAAAAAAACCACTGTGAGATGTCATGAATGTAATTGTTTTTTCTATTTAAGATGTCGTAGGCGTCTATTTTTATTTGTTGATAGACACTGTTCCAACTGCAGACACCGTGTCTTTCCTACCTATATTTTTTTGTATGGAGATTGTTACTCTGTGTTTTACTGTGTCCAGTGTGTTCATTGGTGGGAATGACGAATTTAATAGTAGATCCCCTGCTGGCTTCTCCATGTACGATTGATAGATGATACGAAAGTCGGTTTATCGTCCCGCGTTGGATGACTAGGTTTTTTTGCCATGGGACCTTTTTAAGTGAGAATTGTCTTCCTATATAAATTGGATTTTTATCTTTTGTGGTTCGTTGAGGTTTGATTAGTAGGTACATTGTGGAAGGAAGTCGTCGGGATATTAAAGTTTTTTTTTTTAGCAGCTGTTCAGGTTTTTATTTTGCGTTCCTGTTATTGGAATATTGTTTGAAAAAAAAAATATCGTTAATTCGGATAAGCAGCATCCATATGGGTTGGTAAAAAAAAATAAAAAAAAAATCTTCTAAAAAAGACCTAAAAAAAAGTCACCCGTTTCTCCCAAGAAGGAATGACTACATGATTATCTAATTTACTTGTGACGACATTTTTATAAGTTAAATATACATAATCAGCCTAACAAGTTCTGGCAAGAGAGCAGGCCTGTGCAGGGGCCTGCACAGGCCTGCTCTCTTCGAGAGGGAGTGGGCTATAATCTACCACCAGCGGCTCAGTGCAGGTTGGTAGATATCACAAGTCTTCGAATTTTTGGTTCTAGGACGTCATGCCGCTTTCCTCGCGATGTTTTCCTTCGCCGTTTTGAGAGCAGTGTTGATGAAAATCTTTACGCAAAGAAGAGTGCCGGCCTGAGTTCGAACCCATGACCTAAAACTCGTAAGTCGGTGCCTCCACTGCACTCTTTATAACTTAAAGCTTTCCCAATTCTTACTTGTTCAGATAAACTTCTTGTATGTTATTTATAACAACAATAACAAGACTATAATCGAATATAATCAAGAGAGTTAACAAACCAGAATCTATCAACCAAAAAACTTCTCAAATTAAAATAAAAACACTTCAAATTAGCACTCACCAGTCCGAAGTCAACTCTATGTTCTTGGATCAAAGTTCCATTTTCATTAGCCGTTGAAGTCTATTGAAATTATAATACAATATTTTAAAGTCATTTGTCAAGTATTGGGTCAAAGGGTGCGATGGTGTGATTCGTCTAGTGGTAATCAGCGCACAGACAGACAGTCATCAATTATTGTATATGAAGAGCTATGTGGGTAGGTATACAATGTATATAAAAAAATGCTTATCTCATTAGTTTGACAACGATGTGACTGTCAACTATTATGAGGAATACTTATATTTATACTAGCTGCGCCCCGCGGTTTCACCCGCGTAAGTTTCGATCCCGTGAGAATATCGGGATAAAAACTATCCTATGTCCTTTCCCGGGACTCAAACTATCTCTATACCAAATTTCATCGAAATCAGTTCAGTAGTTTAGGCGTGAAGAAAAGACAGACAGACAGACAGAGTTACTTTCGCATTTATAATATTAGTTTGGATAATTCTCAGGTCAAATAAAAATACAGAAATGGTTATGTAAAAACAAGACCCCTCAACAAGGTCCTCTCGTTATAAATTTTTTGTAAAACAAAAGGACCAGGGGGCAATTCCCGTAGTCTCATCATCATCTGCCTAGCCTTTTCCCAACTATGTTGGGGTCAGCTTCCAGTCTAACCGGACGCAGCTAAATACCAGTATTTTACATGGAGCGACTGCCTATCTGACCTCCACAACCCAGTTACTGGGTAATACGATACCCCTTGGTAAGACTGGTTGTCAGACTTTCGGGCTTCTGACTACCCGTAACGACTGTCGAAGATCCACGAATCCAACCAACGGCTTAACGTGCTTTCCGAGGCACGGAGGGGTCTCGGTATGAAAAGATGGTCACCCATCCACACACAAGTCGCGGCAAGCGTAGCTTAACCTGATCAATCGGCCTGTGCGGCTGTTATCATTTAGCCACGGGCCCCTCCCGTAGTCTCAATCTGTCAAAATTACAAAGAATGTTCATACTTTTTTGACATTGATTATATCTAAGATGAGATTGCGAATTTTTGAACGGTTTTTGACGTAGACTGCCAGACAACAGACACAATAGAAAATCTATTGTTCGCGGTCACCATTGACCGCGGTGGCAGTTAATGCCTTAAGTACGAGAACTGGCCGTCAGGTCTAGCTCATATTTATATTACCGATCGTTATGAAGGCAAGTCTACATAGTATAAGATGAAGTACCTACCCAGTCCTATTCATGCGAAGCATACCGAGAAAGAAGACATCATCTATTGTTAAGACTCTTGACCTACAATCCCGTCTGTGCCCTTAAATACGATGGACAAGGACACGTCAGATCGATGGACAAGCAGATTCGCCGGAAAACCTGACGTGAACAAGCGTTCTACGGATTAATGGCAATCGTGCTCAAAACAGTGCTACATTATCTACATCTCAGACCAAAAGCAACAACCACAATTTATAATAACAAGCACGAATTACGAATCACCCAGCAATTAGTAAGGAACAAATCGCTATTGCTATCAAATGTTTAGAGATATTTATCAGCGAGTTAGAGTTGCACATGACATGTAATAATGCATTCGCTATGCTAATAGCGATGCTGTGTATAATGTTGTGAGACGTGCGAATGTCCTCGTTTGGCGTAAAGGACGTGCGCTGAGATGAGGTTTGGGTCCAATGTTGGACAATACTGTATTTTTTATTAAAGACCTTATCATTTGATGGAATACTTTACAAGCTGGCACCAACGTTTTGCAGAAGACACCAATCTGAAATGATATCGCCAACCATCTTTTATCTATTGTACAAGTCTTCAGTCAACTAAGTTAAACAAAATATTCCAAAGGAGGATGCAAATTCCGGTCCCACCTTCCAATAGCTATGTGTGTTACATCGTTGGATAGGTATTTTTGAGCTGAATATAAGTTACTATGGCGCCAAGTTCCAAATCTTAGTCCGTTCAGAGTTATTCTTTAATAAACATGATAGTTTATTCAGTAGTCAAATAATGCTATTTTTACGTAATAATTGCATTTGTGCGATATTATGAATAATGGTGAACATCCAATTCACTGTCTCCTTAAAACAAATGACGTATTTATTTTGGATCGCGGATTTAGGGACAGATTGGATGATATAGAAGCCTGTGGTTATGAATACCATGTCCCGCCTTCAAAGGATAGACGCGAATCCCAACTCACTACTGACCAAGCCAACGAATCTCGGTTGGTCACTATTTGCCGCTGGGTAGTGGAAGTTGTTAACGGTAGGTTCAAACGGGATTTTAAACTGTTTCGCCAAAAATATTTTAACAATGCATTGCCGCATATGTTTTCTGAGTTTAGGATAGCTGCTGCTATCACAAACCACTTTCATATACCCATCGAAGACAGTCAATATGCCGAAGCTATCGTCACCGAAATAAGGCTGAAGTTACATACCCCTAATATTTTATATGAATATGTGGAACGGAAACGTTTAAATAGCAGAAGAGCGGATTTTACAAGAATAGAAGCAAGTGATATTGATTTTCCGAGATTCAGTGAAGAACAAATCATTTTGTTAGCTTTGGGAACCTATCAACTGAAGTTAGTGAAATCTTATTGCAGCGAACATCTACAAAATGGAATGTATACAATAGAAATATACCGAGAAGCTGCACTGGAGGATTTACCTGATTTTGGCATTGATGAGGATGCTTGGCTCTTACGTGGCCGTATACAGTCGCGACACGTGAGAGCTAGAAAGTACTACTGTTACTTATTAGTTCGCAACAACGATATTATACAAAGATATTGTACCTGCATAACGGGACGACGTACTGTTGGGACCTGTGCGCATATCGTGTCAATCATTGGTACCTAGGGTACGCCAGACATGAGGGATTTGTAGGCCCAGCCTTATTTTTAAATAACGTCATTGTAGACAACGATGATTAAATAAATGTAAAGGTTAAAAATACGCTATTGTGTTTTATTTGTAAAAAAATAGCATTTTGTCAATGTGGACATCTGTTTAACTTTTTGTCATAAGGTTTGCGACTCAGTGACGCAATTGATAACCGTAGGTTAGTATCTACACTACGTGTATAAAGCACAAATGCAATTATTACGTAAAAATATAATTGCTTGGCTACTGATAAAAACAACCATGTTTAATAAAGAATAACTCTGAACGGACTAAGATTTGGAACTTGGCGCCGTAGTAACTTTTATTCAGCTCAAAATTACCTATCCAACGATGTAACACACATAGCTATTGGAAGGTGGGACCGGATTCCATACAAACTCTGGCATCATCCTTTACTTATCAGATCAAAATATTCCCTTGCAGAGAACCAACTCTAACGTAAAAGATATTGTTTTATTAAACACAAATCAACAATCAAACCAACTCGGCCTATCGCAGTCCACCATTGAACATAGGTATTTCCCAGGCTGCGCTACAACACCCTGTCCTCCGCCTTCCACATCCAGTCTGTCCCAGCTACTTGAAACAAAAATGCATGAACGAAAACTGAGACACGTGAAAACACATTAGATAAAATCTGAAAACGTCCCCAAACAAAACGTAACAATGGAAACAAGCCCCTGATTAGTCACAACACAATCAGGCATTTACGCAAAAGTAACACTCGAAGAGTTCACGACTTCTCAGCAATTATACAACGATCGGGACTCGAATACGTCATCAAAACATGACTAAATCACGAAGTACTGACTAACTACGTTCCCATACAATCATTGAATATAAATAAACATATTCCAGTAAAGCTAAAAGTTAGTGATAAAGTGATCTCACTGAATGAATGGCACGAAATGATATGCGTGAACCGTATTGTTAACAAGAACGGAATCAATTATAATGCTATTAATGGTAATAAATCGCTTAAGGCGAATGGTTACGCCAAACTTCAAAGTAGACCTCTCTTTGAAGGCCTACTCCTCCCAAATGGATAGCCCAAATATATTTAAAAAAATATATGATATGTGACATATGTTTACAAATATAATTTAAGTTTGATTTTTTTAATATTACTGTTAGTTTTAACAACAAAAAATCATATCCATCCTCTTATTTTACGCAAGAATTTTCTTTCTACTTTCAAACGCCTGAAGCGATTTTGATGATTCTTTCATCAAATTATAGCAAATTTAATGGTTTATAAAAATTAAGTTTGTTTTTTTTAATAATTATTATTTAAGTGGGAAAAAATCAATAACACCATGGTTTTACCTATACGGGCGCGGGCAGCAGCCGCCCGGCCAGTCTCGCTGGATCGTTCGCACGGGGAGGTTGTGTCGCATGTCGGCTCGCTCCGATCTGCATTTTTGTGGCAAAGACTAAATAGCGCAGATAGTACACTCGGACTGTTCGTTTACGCTTGGACGTTGATAGTATTAGTAGTAGTGATAGTTTGTTTGCGAGTGGACGCTATATTATTGTCTATTGAATACTAATATAATAATATCAATAAAACACGTTTATTCAGTATACAGTTCGTTTATACACGTATACAGTTTATAAAAAAATACAATTACAAAAAAAAATTAAAACTAACTTATGACTAATACCGCTCACCGCTCTTAACAGTGGTAGTTTTTAGGGTTCCGTACCCAAAGGGTAAAAACGGGACCTTATTACTAAGACTCCTCTCTCCGTCTGTCTGTCTGTCACCAGGCTGTATCTCACGAACCGTGATAGCCAGAAGAAGGGTTATGTTTTTCGAGAGTATATAATATAAACTCTCGAAAAACAATTATACATACATAATAGTAGATTGTACAACTAAGGCATAAAAGAAGCTAGTTTACCCCGAGACGTTTATATCCACCCGAGCCGCAGGCGAGAGTGGATAGTTAAGTCGAGGGGTAAAATGGCTCGTTTACGCCTGAGTTATACACCCTGCTTTAGGTACACTTCGATTGCGAGAAAATGAAACAGACATAAAGTATACAGTACATAATTAATCAAAAATGTTGCATCCATAGCTAATTCCTGCCACCACAGATAATACCGCCAAGAAACTTTTTAAAAGTTTTTTTTTTTAATTTTCAACATTTGTCATTCGACTTGGGTACTTCATACTGCCAAAAAATGAAAACGTTTCTTTGCCTTTTTAAATAATAAATGACAACTATTTCACCTGATTTTATTAAATTAACGATAGAAAACACGGAAGTAGTATAAATTAAAGAAAATGAAATAAATCACGACCTTAATCTGCGAAGTTCTATTGTGCGTGTGGCTGTTGGGCCTGATAACTTTAGTCTTAGAAAAAAAAATTACTTTATGCACTAGAACATAAAAAGCGATTTTATGTCGCCTAAGCACATCATAAAGACGGACTTTTAGAGCATGAGAAGTGAAAACACATATTATTATGTATGTATGTATAATTGTTTGGCACGCTCTGCGGCCTGAACGGCTCGATGGATTTTAGCTTGAGAGGTGTCGTTAGATTCGTATGTACTGTGAGAGTGACACTGGGTATATCAAAATAAAAAATACAAAATGGCGGATTTTTGGCGCAATATTATTTCTTCAAAAATTTTTTTTGTCTCATAACCTATCGAGTGGGGTATCAAAATAAAAGGTTTTAAAATGTGATTACAAAAATATATACAACTTATAATATGGTAAAAACTAATTCAAAGTGACAAATCGTAAAAAACACCTACCAAGAACTAAATCGTCTGCGAAATCTTTCACATTTGTAAACTAAAAAGCAGTAAAATTTAAAAAACCCGACTGCAACCTTATGCTAAAACTAACTGAAAAGCTAAAAACAAGCCCATTTTAAATTAAATAAAAGTTGGAAGCAGGCGGGACCCATTTGAGTTTGAAACTATAATAATGGTACTCTTCTGGCAATCACGGTTCGTGAGATACAGCCCGGTGACAGACAGACAGACGGACAGAGGAGTCTTAGTAATAAGGTCCCGTTTTTACCCTTTGGGTACGGAACCCTAAAAACTACCACTGTTAAAAGCGGTATTAGTGATAAGTTTTTTTTTGTAATTGTATTTTTTTATAATCTGTATACGTGAAAAAACGAACTGTATACTGAATGAACGTTTTTTATTGATATTATTATTATTTTTTATTTGTCTCTAAGAAAGCAGTATTTTTACTGTACAATAGCATTCATACTCACAACATAAATACTGTACGTATTCTCGATCCATCTACACTCAGTAGGTAGCGTCATAAAACTGCCTAAGACAAAATGCGTCCCACGCCGCATCTGCATGCGCTACGTACGAGTACGACACTCTTTGACATTGGGGAGGTAAGCGGGCGCGCGGGGTGAGGCACTGAGTTCGCCTTTGCTCCGCCCAAACGCTCAAGGACATTCGAGGCTATAATCGCCTTAAAGTTGATGTAATCGGAGCTGATCTAGGAACAAGTATTGTTGTGTCAGGTGTTAAGATTCTTGCGCAATTACGAACAGGAATGGGTTTGACTAAAGCTCTTCTAGGAAAAAATAAGATCGTCATTACGGCCGTCCGTAATGACGATTTTTATGACAAGATGGCAGCGTGACTTTACGGTAGCAAAAAACACTAGGAAAACACAAAAACTTACTTTTATAAATAACGTTTCAGTGACGCCATTTGCTGGTGGTCATGTTTCTTTTAGAAAACCGTAGCTTACTTAAACAATGGATCTTAAATTCAATTTGTAGGTAGCCAAGGCGGTTCTTAGATAGGTACACTCAAACGAATTTGGCATAATATGATGAGAAAGAAACTGAAGTATTGGAATCTACTTCCAAGATAATAGATGACCAAGACTTCGAAGTAGAAGCTTAATTAATCGTAAACATGGAAGAGCCTTAACTTTACAACATTTTAATCAATTTCTTAACCATTGAGTCTTCTATAGGTGATAATTAAGATGAACATACTAGTCACTACAAGAAAACGACAATATAATATATGCAAGCTACCACGCTCACGAATGCACTTGGAGGACAAATCCTTATACAATTAGTGACCATCACACAATCTACAATTGTACATAATAGTTAGGATCTCGTGATAAAACTCACGTTTCCATTAAAATGATCGATTCGCTAACATTTTTATTACAGACTACCGTCTGTCGACGTCTTAGCTTCCTTAACGTATTCTTTTTACTGATTGATATCTACTTGTTTGTTATTTATTATGTTTAGACGTAGATTCGTAATCAATTTTTATGTTGGCTAATAAGTAGTTTGTGTTGGGTTTTTTTAATTCTTTAGTTGGAAGAATTTTAGGAAGAATATTCATTCATAAAAGGTCATGACTGACACTTCGCTTACTACCTACTTTACGCTAATTTTCTACAAGGTTCATCAAGTTAAAACGATTTGTGCTTTATATCACTTCATTTATTACCTTAGAGATGCTTAATCACAGCGTTATAGTACTAGTCATTGTGCGCTTTTATAATTTCTATCCTGATGATATTATCGTGGCATCACGATAACACAGGGAAGTAAAATTTATGGAAATATATGAAGACTCTTTTAAATTTCCGTCCACAATAACGTTACCTATAACGTGCACTTATTTTCATACATTGGCATCGGACTGATAAATTGGCACCTTTTACCGTTCATCCTCTTGCATATCGATCACCTACTAGGTACTTTCTCTGAGTATATTTACTCCGGTAAGTCTTCAACTTCCTCTTGTAGAGAACGGTGTACGAAGTCTTTTACTCCCGAGCGGTTCAGTACTACAAAAGACCTCCGGAACCCGGGGCCCTCGATAATTTCGATGACAAATACTAAAACCATGGGATGAGAACCTACATCTTCAATTTTAATATAACATCTAATAATTTATGTACAGGCCAAATAGAATTTGCCATCGACAAAAATAACGTATTTCTATATAAATTTTCATCCCGGTGTAACCCCTTAGGGGATTAACTTTCAAAAACCCTACCCTCTAGCCCACTTTCGTTATAGTAGGAACTCTTGCGCGAAATTTTATGCTCCTAGACCTAGCAGTTTAGGCTGTACGTTGTCATTTGCCTAGCCTTTTCCCAACTATGATGGGGTTAGCTTCCATTCTAACCAGATGCAGCTGAATACCAGTATTTTACATGGAGCGACTGCCTATCTGACCTCAACAACCCATTGACTGGGTAATACGATACCCCTTGGTAAAACTGGTTGTCAGACTTTCGGGCTTCTGACTGCCCGTAACGACTATCAAAGATCCACGAATGACAGCCGGAACTAACGGCTTAACGTGCTTTCCGAGCCACGGAGGGGTCTCGGTATGTAAAGATGGTCACGGACCAACCGCGGCAAGTGTAGCTTAACCTGATCGATCTACCTGTGCGGCTGTTATTTGTCAGTTGGCGTTGTCTGTCATTGTATTTAATATTTTTATTAAGTAGATTTCCTGTTTCTTAGAAGCAACCCTACAAGAAGTGAATACTTCCAAAAGCATCTGTCTTTAAACCCTATCACTAAGGGGTGTAGCAGATAACAATAAATAAATCAATGTCGAACACATATCGTGGCTACTGAATAAAATAGGTGTCTTTGAAATATACCCATATTATCGCGATACATTGCGGGAACCCTACAATGTCTACAGGGTGATGTCAAAGTGAACTGTCAGGTCTGACGGCTGTATGAATATTATCTGAATGGTCGTGAATTTTTATTTTTAAAGTGGAAGGAAGATGGATGGATGGGAGTCTGATAGAATTGTAGATGTAGATATTATTTTAAGAAAATAGAAAATTCCTTTTTCCATCGAGTCTATTTTTATATGACGATATTCCTGTATTTGTTGGTATAGATTAGGTTTTGTTGAGATGAATTACGGTGGTAAATAAATTAACACGAACTTTTTTGTACCAATATATTCAATTTGATCTTATTTCAATTTTGGGCACTTCCTGTTAACAGCGATGCGAATGAATGTTTTGATGCCCTATGATTATTTTCCTTCTTTTTTTATATAGTACATAATTAATAATATTATTTTAAATGTGCTAGCATAGGTTATGTAAATATTATATTTTTACAAAATAAAAAAAAAATAAAAAAACGTAAAAAATATCTAAGGAATTAAAGAGAAAATTGGCAACACTGATGAATAATTTTCAAAAATCCCTCAATCATAATATGGGGGTGCCTATTGTAGGTATCTCCATAATATGCCCATCATTTTCTAAGACATCTGGCATATCGTTATGTAATCCAATAAATACCTACATATTTCTATGAGCTAATAGCTGTCATTACTTATTTACTGATGAACTTTAGCCCAGCACGTTCCTACTTCATGCAGCTTAGAACCTTGCTGACACACCTACAGTTTCAATAGTTTGACTCATTGTTTGATATTTGCAAATCAACATCCAACTTCTGGTTTGTTTAATGCTAACACATGCTCTTTGAACTTGGTGTTACGAGTAACATCGCTAAATATTATTGATAAAAATATTATATTTACAGTCGTTACGGGTAGTCAAAAGGCCAAAAGTCTGACAGCCAATCTTACCAAGTATCGTATTACCCAGTAACTGGGTTGCGGAGGTCAGATAGGCAGTCGCTCCATGTAAAATACTGGTATTCAATTGAATCCGGTTAGACTGGAAGCCGACCCCAACATAGTTGGGAAAAAGCTAGGCAGATGTGATAAATCTATACTAATCTATATTCTTATTATAAATGCGAAACTGTGTCTGTCTGTCTGTTACCTCTTCACGCTTAAATCGCTGAACCGATTTAAATGAAATTTGGTATAGAGATAGTTTGAGTCTCGTGAAAGGACATAGGATAGTTTTTATCCCGATATTCTCACGGGATCGACACTGATGCGGGCGAAGAGCTGCTAGTGTTATAATAAAACTTAAATAGAGAGAGTTAGCTCTTTACAGTGACCGGTTTTTATCCTATTTTTTAAGCAAGAAACTACTGAAAAGTAAACGCATTCTTTATTAACAAATAGGTAGTCATCAGAGTTGTCCCAAAGTCCTCTAGACCGTATTTCGGCCACGGCGGCCAATCTCAACGGAGACTAGCCTTCGGCGCGGGAGATATTATAGTGCACAAGTGTGCGCGCAGACACAGGTGCACTCCCACTTCCCTCACTCTCATAGTCCGATGGGACGGCAATCCGACACAACTGGATAGAGATCAGGCGCTGGACCAACGGCTTAACGTGCTTTCCGAGGCACGGGGGTATCACACCGCCTACTTCCAAACACCGGGCTGTTACTAAGAAATTCCTAATGGAAAAACTCAATAACACTTTGCCCGACCCGGGAATCGAACCCAGGACGCTCAGCGTCAACGAGCCAGTCAGAGTTGTCTTATTAAGTAGCCGGATAATAGCAGTTTTTGTTATCATGTTGTCATTAGAATAAAAACGACTGCTATCGTCAATCCGGCAAAATCTGCGAAACGGTATAACGATTATGGCGATATCTACACGTTTTTGATCTCAATTTTTTTTTCATCGAATTATTACATAGCCATTTTAAGCATGTGTCGAATTTTACGAGCAATAATTATGATGCCTTAGGAATATTCCATACATCTCTTGTGTACCATTTTTTTTTATAAACACAGAACCGGTCGAGGTTGTGATGCTTGGGGGGAGGCCTATGTCCAGCAATCGACGTCTTTCGGCTGAAATTATCAGGAATATTCCACGCTCCCCAGAATCTTAAAATTAAAAAAAAAAAACAAGAAATAAAATCACCGAAATCATAGCACCCTGTATCTAGCCGGACAGTCGCAACAAAAAGTGTTAAATCTCCGGAGGTCGCGATTACCATCAGACGGACAAGCTCATTATTTATGTATGGCGACGGACCCCGCCACGTATATCACACCCCACAGCTAGGGTTTTAGGGAAATTGGCAGTAGGAGACAATTTCCTTATTAGATTTGGATACATTTTTTACTATCTAATATCTTTACAGTTGGTAACTCTATAGTAGACCTTAATCCATTATTTATAAACGTTGCTTAAAGTTAAGAGACATCTAAACGCCAAAGGTGTATGGTTAAAGAGTCGCTAATCATTACTTAATTTTAAGCAACGTTTATAAATAAACCTCGAAGTTACCAGCAGGAACTCTATATTGGGTTTGTTAGTTCTACAACATATACACACATCAAAAGTGTCTAGGGATCAAGCATTTTTATGCGGATTTCTTGAGATTGAGATGTGGCTTTGTAATAAATTTATGATTTTATAAATTTATATGGATCCTTTTTGGTGCATTTCATAATTTGAATCAGGAACTGTGAATCAAATTCGAGTAAAAGATGAAAATCAGCTGTCAATATTTTCCCTATAAAAACATACAACGCATTGAAGACATTATTAGTGCTACTGTTTCCCTACTACTGATTAAAACCAACGTTATTATGGAGCGGCGACGTCATTTAAGCAGGGAAGAAATGCTCAGAGCCGTGGGAATGATAGAAGCTGGTTCCCGGCAACGTACTGTGGCTTTAGCTCTGAATACAAGTCAGAGTGTTATCAGTCGACTTTGGACACGTTACCGAAGCACTGGTACCGTGGCTGAGCGCCATGGAGGACGGTATCGCTGCACCACACGGAGACAAGACCGATACATTCAAATCTTAACTCGAAGAGCTCCAACAATAACCGCCATGATGTTAGCCGTGAGGCTTCATCACTCTTCAGGGAACTTAATTAGCGACCAAACAGTCAGAAACCGCTTGCATGAAGTGAATCTTCATTCCCGAAGACCGCTACGGGTACCACCTATAGCAATGCACAATCGTAGGATTCGATATCAATGGGCTCTTGAACACAGAAATTGGGCAGAAGAACAATGGCGTTTCGTGTGCTTTTCTGATGAGTCTCGTTTTGGTATGAGACCGGATACAAGACGTATACGACACTGGAGAACCCCTGGACGCCAACAGCGATTAAAATCCTGTCAGGAAGTCCATCCTTATAGTGGTGGAACCATCATGGTATGGGCGGGTATTTGGATCGGCGGAAGAACTGAGTTGATTTGGATCAGAGGCAACCTCAACGCTCAAATTTATGCTGAGACGATTGTATCAGACGTCATCGTTCCTCTACAAGTGCAAATCGGTCCCTTATTTCAGTTAATGCATGATAATGCACGACCGCACACCGCAAGAGTTGTAAGACAGACTCTCGCCGCAGCTAACATCAATGTCCTGCCCTGGCCTGCTCAGTCGCCAGACTTGAACCCGATTGAGCATGCATGGGATATGCTACAGAGAAGAGCTCTGCCGAATATGGAGGGTATCCAGTCGCAAGAAGACCTTTTTTTGTTGTTGCAACGAACATGGGCGGCCATTCCACAGCGTGATTTGGATGAACTCATTTTGAGTATGCCAAACCGATGTTCTTGTGTTGTTAGTGTTCGCGGTAGAAACACGGATTATTAATTGTTTAAGTTACCCAATAAAATTTTAAAGAAAACTGTTATTTCAGTCTTTTTTTCGAACTTTTGTGTTAGTGGTTCAAATGTCAAAAATCCCTTTATTAGGAAAATGGCAAATTTCTTTATTAATGCAAAGGTGACTTGGTTTATCGTTACTGTGACAAACGAAAACACTTTATTTGATGAATCCTTAAAGAAAATTTTAATTAATATCAATCAGGAGAAAAGTTATTGCAAAAATATATGTTGATCCCTAGACACTTTTGATGTGTGTAATTCGGTTTTGTTTTAACAATTTTACAGAAAGCATCAAATTCATGTTTTAACGTCCCCACTATTGGGACACAGACCTTCTCTTTGTGAGAGGGAGTGAGCCGTAATCCACCACGCGGGCCCAGTGTGGGTTGGTGGATGTTACATGTTCGAATTTTTGGTTCTAGCAGGCGTTGCACGTGGGGGGTTCCGGAATTGGTATTTTAAGAGGAACCGGGACCACCCCTATGTGCTGATGGTGATAACCGGGGTAGTTTTAGTGAAGTAAAAATCCCACACTCCCTGTCCCTCGCCGGAGGTCGGGCGCCTTTAGAAGGTTTCCATCCGACAACAAACAAGAAAAATGGACATGCCTGTTTCCTCACGATGTTTTCCTTCACCGTTTTGAGAGCAGTAGTAATGAAATTCAATACACAAAGTAAATTGCCTGCTTGGGTTCGAACTCATGACCTACAACTGGCTGATACCACTGGGCCACAACTGCTGTTACAAATTAAATTAGTTGATTAAATGATACATAACCCAAATAGGTAGATTAAAGCTCTACTGCTTTAACCAGTCAAGCTCCGCGCGTAACTTGTAGTACGATACACTAGAAAAAACTTTTTTACAAAAAAAAAAACAACCGACTTCAAAAAAAACACTACAGAGTAAAAAAAAAAACAACAACCGACTTCAAAAAAAACACTACAGAGTGTCAAAAAACGAAAATACTGAACCAAAGACACCAACTTCCGAAATTAAAGTTATTTGCCACTTTGTAGTTTTTTTTTTTTTGAAGTAAAAGATTTTATTTTTCACTTTTTAGTGGTACCTATCCCACACAAATTCAGTTAACACTAGTGCATTGAAGAATTGAAGACACCGACTAGAAAAAATCATCAAAATTCGCATAGAAATGCCGGAGATGCAGTACATTTAGGCATATAACTTCGTACATAAAAATAATTACCTAATGTATTATATACTTAAACCTTCCTGACAGTATGTGGATCACATTAATGAAAGAATCATCAAAATCGGTTCATTAGTTTTAGAGAAAATCGCGGACATACAAACATACATACATACGGGTCGAATACAGAACCTCCTTTTTGAAGTCGGTTAAAAATCAATTGTGTCACATTAGAGGAGCTCATGGAGTTAATAAAAGCTGATAACATACACTTTTCCCTGAAAGGTATTAAGATTAGAAGGATAATTTTCACGTGCCCTTTGCATGTTCAATGTGAAAACAAGACATAGGAACTGGGTGCACAGACCTTACTCCACTCGCCTAGGAGTATTCATAGCCAAGATTTACGCCTATAAGAAAGTGTGTCAGTTTAGTTCAGTATCCGTACCTGAGCTTCATCAACCCATCTGTTAGTTTAACCGTTGATTTATGTTCTAACAACATACATATAATTCAAAATTGTAACAATAACAACGTTGTATCAACATTATTGGCTGACTCCAATGTTTACATGCTCTCTAGTTAAATTGTGTGATGGTTCAAATTATTTAGCACAGTCAAACATGCATAGGAAATTGACAGCAACATCCTCTTGTGTCTATGTCAACAATATTCTGGGATCTACTATCCGTTTGGCAAGTGTAGTGGCTGAGGTTAGGACAATATTTCTTAGAACCGTTTTCATAGTGCTAAACCATTGGTACCACTCTTGTAGCAGTGCTTTAGTAGTTTTTATAATAGGAAATACTAAACAATATGAAATACGTAAACTACACAACCTAGAACTTAGAAGATCACTGCTTCACATACACATAATCAGCCTATAATGTTTCCACTGCTGGGACACAGGCCTCCTCTCAATGAGAGGGAGTGGGCCTTAATCCACCACGCGGGCCCAGTGCGGGTTGGCAGATGTCACATGTCTTTGAATTTTTGATTCTTGGACATGCCGGTTTCCTCACGATGTTTTCCTTCACCGTTTTGAGAGCAGTGGTGATGAAATAATTTACACAAAGTAAAGCGCCTGTCTGGATTCGAACCTACGACCTACAACTCGTAAGTCGCGGCCGTTACCACTTGGCCGCCACTGCTCTCCCCACTGATCACTGCTTACCGATTTCTAATAGCCAAGTTTTATGTTTCCTGGTTTTACAAATTAAACGACACAACATTCACAAAGGGCAACCTTTTCCCGGTCAGAACTATGGTGGACTCGGGTTCCAGTTTAACCAAATGCAGCTGAATACCAGTCAGTATTTTACATGGAGCGACTGCCTATCTGACCTCCACAACCCAGTACCTGGGTAACATAAGACTGATTGGTAAGACTGATTGTCAGAATTTTGGGCTAAAAAGCGTAAAACGTTAAGCGTAAAGAATACTCTAGTAATCTCGAAGCAGCCCATCAACTACGCATTAGAACCTTGATTTTGCAGCACCTTAACCGCGTAACGCACTTTCAATCCCAATCTGAATCTTTTTGAAGGATATTGCTAACTCATTGCTTCATATGTTCGAAAAATTTGTCTGCTCAACAATGTAAATAACGCAATGAATATTGTCGAACTGTCAACCATCGGTAATGTCAGTATGTTCGCAATTAACCTGCAGGTCTATAGGTGAAGTTTACCGCTTCCGATCAGATGTGGCGTATTTCACATTCTGAATCATAAAAGAATCGCACCGAATACTCACCACATAAACAATCCTGATTCAACTCACAAAATCCATGATACTGTCAGCAATTATCGTTAATCATCTTAAAACAACAGTACAGGACATATTTGTTGGCCACAGTATCCCACATTTCTTTGGAACAATTGACATTGATAGCGCCTTAATTCCGTAGCAATAAGAGTGGTTTTTGTAGTTCAAGTTTAATACTGTCGTACGGTTGACTGTACAGTGTACAGTATTCCGGGAACAAAATGTTTCATGAGATTTAAAACTGTTTAGTGTTTATATTGGACTCATTAATTGTGGCTTACTCGAAGAGTGTGTATCCGGTTTTAAGTTTCAGGAATTCACTTTATGATGTAGTTTGTAGGAATCACTGAATAATGCTGTTACAGTTTAATGGAACAGACGTCTACTGCTGAAAATGACTTTCATGAAAATCTTCCTCTTAAACAAGTTGTGCCAGCATCAGTAAATCTGGTCTTTTTTAATACAGGGTCACTTGTAATTCGATGTAGGTATATCCGTCAGGAGCTGATAGGGGGGAGCCAAAATGCAACAAATTGAACCCCCGATATGTATGGTCGAAATTCAATGGTTTTCGAAATATTTCAATTTTAAGGGTTTTTCGATATACATAATTCCAAATAAAAAAAAAAATGCACATCGAATGGGTACCAATAAAAAATGATATTTTAGCTGGCACTTCAATTAAGCTATGAACATAATTAAAAGTACTCAGTTCAACCAAATAATTACAATGATGACCGATTTAAGAATAATAATATCTTACCAATATTTTTATTTTACGCTTCACAGATGTTTCAAATGTCTCGAAAACTATTGATGTTCTGCCATACATATGGGCGGTTCAGTTTGTTGCGAAACATTTTTGAAGCGTAAAATGAGAATATTGGTAAGATATTATTCTTAAATCGCTTTCTTAAATGTTCATGTTCTTGTTTGTTGTGTGTGCTCATTTAAATGTGTACCTACACTCCACTGTCTTAAACTATGTCCCTCCCACATTTAACATAACACACTGTACCTATAGCCAGTTTCATTACCACCAGATAAGTAGGAAAGTTCCAGTTTTATCCATCAAATACCTAATGATTTAATACAAGACAAACATTCCTTCGCAGATATTTATTGCCATACGTCTAAATTGAGACGTGAAGTTAGTCTGAACGCTGTGTCAATCCGGACGTCTCTGATACATTCTTATAAATAAAATCTGCTCCTACATCTTCCAATACGCATGGATCTTCAACTAAGCCCGTGTTATTAGGGTTGTATAGATATTCATTTAATTCTGCATTTTATTTTAATTGTGATTTTAAGCTGTTTTTATGTTGGGATGTTGTCGAGACTATGAATAGAGGACATTAGATAATTTATTCTTTAGAAGTTTGAAAGTATTTGTGGTATTTTGCACACATGGAGCAAAACTTACTTTTATTTAGGTTTTTACTTAGATGTAACTTCTCGTTGCTGAAAAACCGCGGGGATCAATTGTTTTCTAAGATGAAGCTTGTGGGTTAAATAAATAGATCTTCTACTTAATAAAATTTGTGGGGGCTCGTGGCTAACTAATAACAGCCGCACGGGTCGATCGATTAGGTTAAGCTACGCTTGCCGCGGTCGGTCCGTGGATGGGTGACCATCTTTACATACCGAAACCGCCGTGCCTCGGGAAGCACGCATTAAGCCGTTGGTCCCGGCTGTCAATCTTAGATCACTGACAGTTGTTACTGTCGTCAGAAGCCCGAAAGTCTCACTACCAGTCTTACCAAGGGGTATCGTATTACCAAGTAACGGGGTTATGGTGGTCAGATAGGCAGTCGCTTCGCGTAAAATACTGGTATTCAGCTGCATACGGTTAAACTGAAAGCCGACCCCAACATAGTTGGGAAAAGGCTAGGCAGATGATAATTTAATAAAATTCTGGCTATGAATAAGGCATGCTTGCAATGTGACATAATGACATAATTTTATACTAGGTATAAAGAGTCATGCATATTACAAACTTTTGGCCGATGCCGATGTGAAGACTGAAAATCTGTCTTTCAGTGGATACTAAAAGTTTTATGCCAGTCATTACACCGATGACGTAAAACTCCATTTACAACTCTGTAGTATTCCAGTCATTCACTATTATACATGGTTATTGGAAAAACATTAACAACCTCTTAAGAGGTCATTATACTCATTATTATGAGCAACTTTTACTATGGGACTAAACCTGAAATCGCGAAAAAAAAATCAGCTGTTCCCTACATGTTGACGAGTTATACCTACGGACATAAATGTAGGGAACAGCTGATTTTTTTTTTCGCGATTTCGTATTTGGTCCCATAGTAAAAGTTGTTCATAATGATGAGTAAGTACAATGACCTCTTAAGAGGTTGTTAATATTTTTCCAATAACCCTGTATATTTTGCCTTAAACTTAATTCATTAGTCTTTGTTTCCAAGAAAATTTGCTTCCGTAAATCACCTCAAAAATTGCCCCCATTCATACAAGCGTTGCTCCATATTTTTCATCATCAAATAAAAATGGATCAGACCACGACCATCATCCTAGTCGATTACATTATTTTGACAGTTGGTGTCTAAAGCCAAATGAATTCCAATAAATTTTAATATCCGTTTTAGTTAAAGAATGTACGACGATAGATAGACGATGAATTCCTATTAAAATTAAACCGATATAGGTGACAGGGTTGGCAGGAACAGATAAACAAGATTTCTGGGCGTTAATGGGCAGTGGACACACACTTTTTTTTTTCATTTTCAAATAAATATCTATATTTACCAAGGAATAATAAACAAAATATGCACTTACCCTAAATTACATTAACTCGTTATAATTTAGGCACTTTATGAGGCTAGTGATTCACCTTTCAAAGCTTATGACAGACTAGCAGCGCCCCGCGGTTTCTCCTACATAAGTCTCGATCCTGTGGGAATATCGGGATAAAAAGGATCCTGTGTCCTTTCCCGGGACTCAAACTATCTCTATACTAAATTTTATCTAAATCGGTTCAGCGGTTTAAGCATGAAGAGGTAACAGACAGGTACACTTTCGCATTTATAATATTAGTATGGATATGTAGTTTTAACTGCTTACAACTGCACGCACTTTACACACAATAATCATGGGTAACATGATGACAAATGCACATTATTTAGTTAAAATTTACTGATTGCAAGGTATAGGGCACACACTGGTGACTTTCCATTCGTGTATTTTATTTCTGCATCTCACAGATATCGCAAGGTTTAGGCCAAATGACATTCTATCAGCGATAACTAAATTAAAAAATGTATTGGATTGACATAAGCTACCGAACATTTTAATTATGTTAATCCAGCGGGATAATCAACATCTGCCTAGCCTTTTCCCAACTATTTCGGGGTCGGCTTCCAGTCGAATCAGTTGCAGCTGAATGCCAGTATTTTACATGGAGCGACTGCTTATCTGACCTCCACTACCTTGGTAAGACTGGTTGTCAGACTTTCAGGCTTCAGACGACCCATAACGACTGTCAAAGATCTACTAATGATAGTGCTTTCCGAGGCACGGAGGGGTCTCGGTATGTAAAGATAGTCACCCATCCACGAATCAACCGCTGCAGGCGTAACTATACCTGATGGATGTTATTACATATATTATAATTTAAGTATAATATATAATAAAGTAGGTAGCCCTAGACTGTCGGTGTCGAGTGGGCACATAAACGTCACGTATCGACACAAACGCGATACAGCACTTGGCTCGTGCTCAAATTGATATTGAATTTATTTTCAATTTTAACGCGCCCTCCTTAGGTGGGCAGAGTAGGGGGAATGTTCAGAGGTTATGACTATGGAGATGCTGCTTTTTAATCTAGAAGATCGTACAATTTACTTGTTTTAATCATAGATTTGTAATACATAGAATATTGGTGGTATATAAATCTTTTAGCGTCACAGCAGTAAGTAGTTTGTAAGTAATGTCAACTTAATATTTTTTTCATTGCATAAACGATCGTTCTGTCTACAAAAATGACCGATGCTTTTGTTTAATTTCCGATTTGTTGTATTTTTATTTTTTCTTAAAAAAAAAAGTCAGCCTCTTTTTTGCCAACAAAGTTTTTTTAATTCAATTCGACGGGCTTGATGAAAGTAACTTCACAAACTGAAAAATAACTAACAAAAATCAATATTAGAAAGAACTATCGAATTGGTACTCCCAAAAAAGTCCACAGTCACCCAAACTCAACACCTCTCTCTGTTCCACACACTACTCTGTAAATGTTGACAATGAACAGGCGCCACCGCGGATACAAACGTCAAACTCTATTTCTGTTGCGACTGTGGTGTGCCCGATACCACCCCCCCTTTCACCGCTCCCTCCCCCCTCTATCGCCATAGAGTTTGTCCCGTAAACAAGTGCGCAATGTGTGTTTTTGTATGGATTTTTCAAAAACTATTTTAGATTTAGGTTAAGACATGCGGTGGGGTTTGTATAGAGATTTGTTAGGTATTAAAGTGGGTAAGTGTAGTGTTGTGTTTTAATGGAGTTCAGAATTAGTGGTTTGGTGTGATTAACTGGAAATAAGTAGTCTTTTAATTTGTGTTTCTGTTTGAACTTTAAATTCACGAAATTTTTTATTGGTACTTATTTTAAAACAGAATTTAATCTGAGATTAATTTTTAAAACTAGTGTGACTCAGGGGCTGTATTTACGATATCTGAATAAATAATAGGTACTAACCACAAGGTAAACTAAAAAAAAACCTATTGAATGCATACCCTACTCCTTTGTTTTAAGATGGTTAATAATGGAACGGAATTTTTGTGAAATACTTTTCCAGTTACCTAATCCAAAATAAATAAAAATCTTTATTGCAGACCATATTGATCCATAACAAAAACAGAATAGAATAAAAAGTTAATACAAAAAAAATGCCAAACATACCTACACACAAACAGACCAGTGACTAAGAACAGACCATTTTATACCTATAAAACTATTTTAGAAACAAAATACGCCTGCTATCGCATCCTACAAGCTACATCTTACTTTCAAAAGAAAGTCAGTTAACAGATATTTGATTACTCAAACAAGCGACACGCACGCGCCGAAAAAAAAAATAAATAAAAAGTGAAAAATAAAAAATATAAAGACCCCAAGTCACGAGACAGAAAAATAGAGATGTTTATCTATGTAACGATCACGATGCTTCGCGGCGCAAGCGCAACCGTGACAGATTGCGACAGATAGGTAGTGCGCGACAAAGGACCAACTTGCTTCGAAATTGATTGATACCGTGATATGGTGGCTTTATGTTCAATATTATTTGCCGTAAGGAGAATGTTATTAGGTGAAAATGGTAGTATCGATTTAATACTTTTTAAAGTCATAATCAGCCTATAATGTTCCAACTGCTGGGACACAGGCCTCCTCTTAGTGAGAAGGAGTGGGCCGTAATCCACCACGCGAGCCCAGTGCGGGTTGGTAGATGTCACATGTCTTCGAATTTTTGGTTCTAGGACATGTCGGTTTCCTCACGATGTTTTCCTTCACCGTTTTGAGAGCAGTGGTGATGAAATAATTTACACAAAGTAAAGCGCTTGTCTGGGTTCGAACATACGACCTAGAACTCATAAGTCGTGTCCGTTACCACTGCCTATAGCCATTGCTTTGCAAAAATAATCAGAATTTTTTAGCACATCCCTTGAAAGGATAAACTGTTAGCTCCCAGCTCTAACGGAATTTATATTCAAGTTTTTTATTACTTTTAGCTACACTATAAAAGCTTTATTTTAGTTAAGAAAAATTAAATTCAATCAAGCAGTTCCAAGTATCCAATTTTATCGAAGACTTATCTTAAAACGAATGTTTTAACTAGTAAAACATTTAC
The DNA here is from genome assembly GCA_945859645.1 of Amphipoea oculea. Classification (NCBI taxonomy): domain Eukaryota; kingdom Metazoa; phylum Arthropoda; class Insecta; order Lepidoptera; family Noctuidae; genus Amphipoea; species Amphipoea oculea. Next base: position 15,644,811 of record OX243876.1, read on the forward strand.
CTACTGAACACAAACGAAAATTCTTCATAACTGACTAAAAAGGTAGGCACAAAACATTATTTTAATTACCTTTCTCAGGCTGATGGCAATTTATATTTTGAGTGTTTTATTTTAATTCATTTTACTTTATGTTTTCCTGTCATGCAATAATCACTATACCTGCCTCACCCTGAAATTGTCGTACTTCTGACCCTCAAGATACAGGCAAATGCTTACTTTGTGGGTCACCGTTTAATCTATTCTTGTATAATATCGCTCATTTGGAGAAGCATCGAGGTAAATGTATCTTTTCCCAAAAATGACTTAAATATGCCAAAGCACTTAGAAAGCGTATATACGTTAGGAAAGCAAAGACTTAAAAAAAACTCTCCAACTGAGCGATATGATTATTAATTAGTAAATTTAAATTATAGATAAGATTATTAAAATACATTTTGTTTCCCTTAAGTGAAGAGGTATGCCATACCGGGGACAACGGGAACAGACCTACATAAGCTACTTAGATCACGACACTTTATAAAGCTCCTATCTCACAATCTATCCGTTCCAACCTAACTCTGACACTATCGTCACCTGTCGATCTAAACCGCTAGACTGTAAATATCATAACCAGCGTATTACTGTTATTTTTGGCTACTGCGCCACCATCATGTCGGCAATCACACAAAAATATTCACCGGTGCATTTTCGTGCCAATAGTAGTCAGTCATTCTTCAACAATGTCATGTAATTTTAGAGTCAGGCTTGTTTATTGATATTTACAGACACAGTGGTGTGTGATATCTGACAAAATATTAGCTTAAGACTAATATTAGGATTTACAAATTACAAATAGATACGTCACTACCTATTGTCTTGTGCCCTACGAAGAAAGCGCAGTTAATATCAAGGGGCTACACTACACTCTAAGTTCGTCAACGAAGATACGGGCCTGTCCAAAAGTAGTGGATCCTTCAAAACAAATGACAAATACAATTTTATTCTTCGAAAAGGGCAAAAACACATCACGCAGCTCTTAAATCCTGTTGTCATTCATTCTTAGTTTGGAAACCGAACTAATGTTATGTCCGTAAGTGAGGCGGAGTACAAAGCGCCCGTAACTTTTGTCTAAACTGCGGACTTTGTGTTTCGGGAGTAGACCCTTAGAAGCATTGCTTGCAGCAGCTGCAGCATTAACCGAGAGGGCACACTGTCTGATTCCTCAAGTCTAACAACCTATTTTTAATAGGACGCAATGCATGGTATCCTTTGTTTACTTTCATGTGCCTATACAAGTGGCAATCGCTTACAAAGCTTTGAATTTGAACAGGATTGAGATAGCTTCAGCTTTTTGTTAGCTTATGTCAATCCAATACATTTTTGACTTTTCCATCATCGTTATCGCTGATATGATGTCACTTTGTCTATGCCCTCTGGTTCAATAGAATGTAATCGTTACATGCTCAAATCGAATAGGCACTGTAGGAGAGGTACAGACGCCAGCACATCAAGCTACTACAATCTGTCAAATTTCTTTAATAGATTTTCAACTTTATCGCTACAGCATAAGGTTCAAAGTTAGTTGGGAAAATTTGACAGTTTCGGGTAGCTTGATGTGCTCGCGTCTGTACATCAGTAAAAGAATATATTTTAAATAAAATAATTATTACGCAATCGTTTCATGTTTTTTACATTTTTATTTTGTCTCCTGGTTGTCAGCCAAATCTGATGCCTACTGTTTTATATTCTAATCTTAAACAAAATAATGTTTATCGCGTATTTGTTGCCCTCGTTTAACAGACTCGCGGAGGTTGCACGTAAACACCCAATAGTCTATAACCTCTACAGTACAACAGAAAATGTAATTACTAAGATAACCAGCCAATCATTCAGCTAAACAACAGTTACAGTCGAATATTATCCCCTCACCATGTCACTGATCGAATGCTTTACCTCATTCAACGAACAATACACTCAATAGAAACTCCCCTCCGTCACCCTCGCGTGTCTTTCAAACCTTCAAATAATGTGACGACACCAATTCAGTTAAAAGCATAGAAATTTATACTCTGTGGTGCACATGTCAAAAATATCACTTCCGCGTGTTAGGGCTGCCTCTAATGTTCGTTGAATTTTGCATGTGAATACCCTTCAGGCGGGGCGGTAATGTGACAAGCGACAACCCTGTTTGTGTATAGAATGTAGGTCCGTCTGTCTGTTTTGTTTCGTATTGTTAAACAGGATGTGTTGCAGGAAATACGTGTAATGTTCTCTGTTTGGTTGACGCCTCATTAACTGGGATTAGATGAGGTTGCAGGTTCATCTCTGTTTTTGGGAAATAATAGTCTCAATTACTTCTTAATTATTTTCTTGCAGTTACATATAAAGTGCTCCAATCCCTGTATTAATCAAATTATTAAAATTCTGACAGAAATTATAATTTACTAGCTTCAGCCCGCGACTTCGTTCGCGTGAAACTTCTTGTTTCCCCCGAGCCACCCCGTCGTATCGCATCACCCGCCCGCGCTATCACTTAACGTTCTTTTTTACTTCTTTTCTTTTTGCTCGGCTCCTAAGGGTCATAGCGTGATGTTACATAGCCTATAGCCTTCCTCAAGAATTGGGCTATCAAATGCAAGAAGAATTTTTCAAATCCGACTGGTAGTTCCAGAGATTACCCCCTACATACAAACTTACAAACATACAAACTTACAAACATACAAACATACAAACTTACAAACTTTACCTCTTTATAATATTAGTATAGATTTCTTACACGGCTTCTTTTATCTGGAATATTACTTCTACAATAATACCTACTGTACGTAATATTTAGAGCGCTTTTCAAAGCTGCTTATGAGTGACAACTGACAAACAATGAATTTATAGTAAGTGACTAGCTGCACCCCGCGGTTTCACCCGCATAAGTTGCAATCCCGTGGGAATATCGGGATAGAAAGTAGCCTATAATTATGTTAATCCAGGGTGTCAGCTACCTCCAGACAAAATTTTATCAAAGTTGGTGCAGCCGTTTGAGCGTGAAGAAGTAACAAACATATAAACACATACACACTCACAAACTTTCGCTTTTATAGTGATTCACTGGTCTTAATGAATAAGCCCTCATGCAACTACAACCTCACAAAGTGGGATCATCTCGACGGTATGGCAGAAAAGTGTGGATATGGAGCTGTGGTACAAGTTATATCCCACTTCCTATCCTGCCTTTTGTGTCCCAAAAATGCAACCATAGCTACCTCTGCACTGCCACCAACGGTGCCGTGGAAATGGCGAAGTTTTGGCCCAACAAAATTTCATGAACTGTCATGCAATCGACACGACTTTGAAGAAGTCCTGAATAATACAATATTCAACTACTGAAAACTGAAGTAAAATTTATCACCACACCACTTAACTTGACTCGACCCATGAAAACACCATAATAATAATATCCTAACACTCGTCTTACAACCCCACGCTTACTAACGCTACGTTTATGGGATTTATCGCATTCACCCCTTGCTCTATGGCGTGGTTTTATGGTTATCTGCATTTTATGGTGATTTTTCTGCGGCTGATTTTCCTGGTCACCCTTTTTTTGGAGATGTGAAGTTTGGTTCCAAAATATTATAGGTAAAGCCATATTTCTCAATGTAGGTAACATACTATTACTTTTTTTTTAAATCTGGTACAGTCTACAGTAATTTCCTTTTTGAACGTTATTGGCACAGTAAGACTTAGACAGAGTTCTAGAGTTAACATTTATGCCGCGAAAATGAGCTCTAACACCCGGTTTATGAATTGAGAATTTGATGTACAGAACTTGTCAAAGTTTAGAAGTTGACAACTTGTGAAACTCTCCTTCAATGTAGCCCGCGAAGTTTAATTGCAAAAAAAAAAAAATATTTTACCGAAAATCATCTTCAAATTCTCAATTCAGAAACCGCGTATAAGTACTTCTTTATTATTTATTTATTTATATACTTTATTGTACACCACAAAAATACATAAAAAAACAAGTAGTTGTACATTACTTACAATTTATGTTTGTTTAACTGAAAACTGCGGGAAAATCATTAATGTATGGTATAAATTATTCTGATTAGGTAATACATGGTAATTATGACCGTCGTTATTACACCATCCCTTTGATTTCTATATCTCCCGCTTGTAAACACCTATTTAGCACTAATTAATCTATGTTAACAGCAAAAACTAGCTGGGAAATCTTTATATCCTCAAATTATGTTTGCAACCGGAATTCAACGTTATAATTTCACAATAAAACTTCCTTCTTTAATTCCTAAGACAATTATAGAAACTCTTAGGCAATATCTAAGTATAACTAACTTCGGGATACCACGAAAATTTGGATGTAAATATAAAGCAACAAATTGTTGTTAATTATAAACGCAAAAAGAGTTCTAATTGAAGGATGTAAGTGTCAAATTCGACTGATGGATCCGGTGAGTTGCGACTAATTACGATTAGGGTTAATTGTTGATTAATATGATTATTGCAACTGCATAATATATTATATTTAGGCTGGGAGACCTTTAACCTTCGTTGGCAAATGTTTCAGAGATTTCTACAAAAGAAACACTACAAAGTGAAAAATAACTTTAATTTCGGAAGTCGGTGTCTTTGGTTTTGTATTTACGTTTTTTGCCACCGACTTCCGAAATTAAAGTTATTTTTCACTTTGTAGTGTTTCTTTTGGAAGTCGGTTGTATTTTTGTTAAAAAGTTTTTATTTCACGATTTTTAGTGGGTCTGCTTGTAATTTATCTAAGTTACAATAGCCAGTGTCAACATGCTCATCGCCTTTTACTAAATATTGCTTTTCCCGATGCAGGGAAGTTAATTGTTGAGGAGTTCTCCTGGTCCACCATCAGCTCCATATTACCATTCACATCGTGGAGAGCATAAATTGCTTAGCAACCATATTAAAATAATCGAATCGCAACCCGTGAAATACTTAGATATTATTGACTAGTTCCGGTGTCCATCTGTGGTCTTCATCATCAGTTCCACTTCACCAAATGGTGCTTTCCGAGAGCAAATGCACGAGTTACTATAAAAAATACCCAAATCGCTATCGGTGTGCCTATAATATTTGAAGAGTTCCTTCGATTTCTCCAGGATCCAATCATCAGATCCTGACTTGGTGACTATGGGACCACTTCAGAAGTATCTCCTTTCGAACAAAAAAATAATTTTAAAAATCGGTCCACAATTGACGGAGTAGTCGCGTAACAAACATACCAAAAAAAAACATACCGTCGAATTGAGAACCTCCTCCTTTTTTGAAGTCGGTTAAAAATAACACAACTAAAAAATTAAGTAAAAATTCTTAATTTTTCAATTATTTTTTTAATTACTTAATTTTTTTGAAGTTGGTTAAAAAACTTTTCCAGCGGTCCAGAAAAGACTTCCAAAAATCTCACATTTTTTTTTTTAAGTTTGCGGTCGGGGTACGAGTATTCCCTTCTGGAACGAAGTTCCTTACGCAATACTGCACATACACGCTCGTATAATTATAATAGAAAGAGACACAGAGAGAAAGAAAGTCGCATGGAGGGGGACAAAACGCATTTTCCTTACGTGACTATTTCTACAAGTCAACTCATACCGCACTTCGTTCCAAAAGTTATTATTAAAACCACCAAACTTTATTTTGTTTGACATAAAATACTCCAAGTTCCTCACACAAAGCAAAGAAACAATACACACTCATATGCGTAATACCCATACCACAATTCTCACGACGCAGCCCGTGGAAAGTGCGAGTATAGTTATAGTCGCAAGCAACTCGCCCGATAACGTCTAGGTAATTGACAAGCCGCGTTCAGATAAAAGCTTATATCAGCTGTCGATTCGCGAGAACTGATAGTAAGGGATTCTCACGGTGCGCGAAACTTTCAATTGTTTTTTGGGAATCGTAAAAAGTTGTGCCAAAATGTGACGTTAGTTGATGACGTTTTGTTTTAGTATAAAGTTGATGAATGGTGATGAAAGTTAATACTATTTAAGTAGGTACTCACGTAGTTGCAGTCAAATTAGATTGACTATATTTAACACGAAAAAAATATTCTTATTCATAAACGAGAAGACTAAATTTAACCTAATTGAAAAGTGCTTTTTTTGCGGTTCCAGGATGATATAAAAGTTATTTTAAAATGCAAATGAAAGTTATCCTCTGGTATATCTCCTCAAAAACTAACTAGGTAGGTACTTATTATTGCCATCCAGCGTGGCGACACTGCCAGCCTTTTAGGCACTTTTCCACCTGGCAGCGATGCAGACGAATTTTTGAATGCATAATGGGCTCTTCCCTTATTTCCTCTTGAAATACTTATGTTATTATAACATAACATAAATACATTTTAGTGTTAGATAGTACATTCAGGAAAAAACAAACATATTTTTTTTAATTCATGAATCACGATCTTTTATCTAACCTTAATACTCTTCACTAAACGGTAATTAATTAGTCAATGATTAGCACACATTACATCATTTTTATATCATTTCACCTTGAGGTACCACTTCTAATCGCAAACATCAGGAAATTCGCCGTGACAAATAGACACCGTAGCCAAATCTATCCATAAGTAGGTACCTAACTAGGGATGGACCAAGCTTTTGGTATCGATATTTTAAGCTAGACGGAGCAGCAAATTGCGCCGTCTAATTTTGTTACGAAGTTACTGGAATCACCAAAAAGGTCGGACAAGAGCGACACTGGCTGGTGACTGTCAATCTAGCGGATCGTAGCGTCGGTGGTTGCGTGGCGGCTGTCTTCTGATACCAGATGATATCAGGAAAGCCGCTGTCGTACCACGTCCACGACGAAGTGCTATATTCCGGCACAAGCCTAATGATATTCAAACTTTTGGCGTTCGAAAAGTACTGATTCTCGGCCTAATTTGAATGACATGACTTTATAGGTAATTGGTAGTATGGGCTGGTGTCTGCAACTCCACGTCAATGTGCGTATTTTGCGTACGGGTGGGAAAATCGATTATTCGATCCACCCGAGCTCCTCAAGGAAGGCCAGCAACGTCTTGATGTTACTGACCGTCTCTCGTAGGATACCTGGGTTACGGAAGTACTTTGCCCTGTACGTGGCGACCACCGGGCAGCTTAGAAGCACATGTGCCGCTGTCTCGTCGTCCTCCATGCAGGCCCTGCACAGCGGACTGTCTGTTACTCCTATGACAAATTAATTTAGATTTGATTTGATTTGCCGCTGAACCACTAATACGGTGGCTACGGTAAAGAGTAATTTGTAATTTTTTCCCTAAATGTGTCAGTCTTTGCTCATTTCTCTTGGTGAAAAAAGGTTTTTTTTTAAACTTCCAAAATTGAAAGCGATAATGAAAAAAAAAAAAAGATTTTTTTGTAATTACAAAACCCAACTTTTGTTTTTTAAACTATTGATTGAAATAATTGCTCTATACAGGGTGTTACGGAAAGGGTATATCAATACAAACGGGTTGAAGAGTGTATCTGGTCTAGAATCTCTGTACAAAATTTCAGCTTAAAAGCAGTAACTTTGAAATTGCTTAATATTTTTTTATTTCGATAGTTTATTAAATTGAAATCAAAACAAACGTGTCACCGCACTACGAGGGTCATTATCCATTATCTGTAGTGTGTCTGTGCGCCTAGTACAGGCACATCACGCCGCCGCGCGCCAGTGCAGCGCCGTGATGTCGAAATAAAAAAATTTTTAAGCATTTTCAAAGTTAATGCTTTTGAGCTGAAATTTTGTACAGAGATTCTAGACCAGATACACTCTTCAACCCGTTTGTATTGATATACCCTTTCTGTAACACCCTGTATAGGTAGCGTTTCTAAGAGTTCCGTTTTAAATGGTGCATATTTTGTTTATAATGATAATATAATAGAATACTCTTTATTATGTACACCATATAAATTACAGACAAAAATATAGAAACTACAATAGGTGACACAGTCTCATCGCTAAGAGCGATCTTTTAAAGACAACCTTTGGATGGATTAAAAAGGGGAAGGACAGACAAATACTGGAGGTAGTCTGTGGTGTACCATTTACATAATACAATAAATACATACATAAAGTAATATTATTGATATTCATCGGTTTTGTTTAGTTTATACCTATAACTGAAATGTTTATCATTTTTCCATCCCTACTGTTGCCTAGACACCCATACCAGAACTAAACTCACACTGGATGAGTATCTAACTCACCTCGACATTTAATTTTACACGACCACGGTAATTAATAGATACTCACTAACATGAACTGTCAGATAAATTCACAAAAATGTATGATTGATCACTACAGTCGGTCGAACAAGTAACTATTTGTTGTTTTTTCTTGGTACCTACTTACCTTCATGACTTTGTTATTTTTAAAGACTTTTCCGGTAGCTTAGAAGAGTTTTTTTTATTAATATTCTCACGTAAAGTCAACATTCAATCGTGATTTTAAGTTGCTATGTAACATAATCCTGGCTCCAGTTATATTGGGTCAGCTTCCAGTGTAAACGGGTGCAGCTGAATACCAGTATTTTACATGGAGTGACAACTTACTGTGTAATACCTACGATACCCTTTGACAAGACAGATTTTCAGGCTTTCGGGCTTCTGACGACCTGTAACCACTCGCACAGATCCACGAATGATAGCTGAGACCTACAACGGTTTAACGTGCTTTCCGAAGCACGGAGCATGTAAAAATTGATATCTTTGCATACTCCGCCATCCACCACCCATCCACGGCCCGACCTACTACTAGCTTAGCTTAACCTGATCGATCGAGCCGTGTGGCTGTTATTACTTAGCCACAAACCCCTAGCACCATCCAACATCATAATATTGCAAAAAATTGTTTCGGCGAGTGAAGACTTAAAAAACAAAACACTATCAACAATTTCCATGGAAAAATTCAAAAGTAACTGTGACCCAGAATATGTAAATCTGAAGCTGACAGTGCTGCCAACATAAAAAGCGTGACGAGACGTGTGACGGTTGGCAGTCCCGAGCCCAACACTTGACGGCTCAATTGTCTTTGATCACAAATATGTGAATTATTCAACGGCTCCCCTCCCTATGCGAGTTCATAGATCAGGTACGTGGAAAGAATGGCTGGAAGTGTTTATGGTTTCGTATCGTCGTATAAAAAAAGAGAAAAAAAAGAGAAAAAAAAGAAAAAAAGGAAATAAAAAAAGAACAAAAAATATAAAGGAAAGAGAAAAAGAAAAGAGTATTCTATTCTAGGTTCAAAGAATAAGAATATTATTTCAATGTTACCCTTTCCTGAAACTGGAAATTACTGCAATTTTGAAACAATCTAAAACATGCAGTTTTAGTCTTATCCTATGCTGCACTGGTTGACATCATCTCGTCAACACCGGCTGTCGCTTAAAACCAGCGCTGGGGCTTTGTCTCGCATAGGGTCCTAGCATTATGCTGAGCGATGGATGTTTTCCGTGGATGTGGCGCATATTTTCGCCCAATTTAATTAAAAAAAAATGTATTTGCGTTCATTCTCTGCGTCGTGTTAAAGTATTTTATTTCTTTCTAGTTTTTACTTTAAAATCGAGCTTATGTCTCCTCTGACTCACTCAAAACATACATTGCCAAAAACGACGTTCTATTTTCTAGGCTCTTACCTTCAAATACAACTCTGACGTAAAACAAAGGTACATTTGGGCACAGAAATATACACTTCTGTAAAATATTCAACAGTCACCTCACCCACTGTCGTAAAGATCGCGTTGAAATCGAATTCGCATCATAGGGGCACCGCGACAAGTGAAACGCGTATCATTTTAAAGTGGAAATGGCATGACCCGTCATTTCTAGCCTGAGTGAGTGAAAAGGGCGTCCACTTTTCAAAATGTCGATAAAGAAATCTTGGGAAAAGACTTTACAATAAGCCTTGTACGACTCTAAGTACTAAAGCTTAAATTTCAAATCAGTATAACATAACATCACGCCTACAATTTTGTTCTCAATAAGACAGAGGTGTATAGATTCTGCAATAAAAGGACAGCCAAGTGCCATTTTACTCTAGTCCAAATCTAGTCTCTGGTTGCTACTACCCAAAACCTCAAAAAATCAAAAAGCATTTATTCAAACTTGGCAAATAATCAGCACTTTTCGAATGTCAAAATTAGATAAGACAGTTCCACAAAAACGCCCACCCTTCACCACTTCCTAATGCTTTAGCTGGGAAGAAGAAATGTCGCAACAAACTCACCAGCAGCACAGCTGTCTGTTCAGTTAGAAATCTCTCTCAAGTTTAGCAGTAGTGCTTTTGACTACAAGACCACCGATACAGCCATTTAAAGTTAGTCATTTAATTCATTCACACTTCATTAAATCAAAAACTCAACAAAACTTCTTCTATACCTACAAAGCTACAACGAAAAAAAATTAAGAAAACAAAATTCTCTATAAAAAATACATACAGTACAAGTAACAGCCCCGGAGCGTTACTGAGTTAATAATTACTATCCGTTTGAACTCCTTTAAGACTTCCTAAAGAGATTAAAAGAATCATTATATATTCTCACTTGAAGGACGAAACATTTGAAAGAGACAGGCCAGATTAAAGCCACGCTCCAGGCATTTGGTTTCTTCAGAATATTTCCCGGGATAGCATTTTCCGGGATAAATTAATTAGGTACACAGAGATTTCTGTGAAACTGTTGATGCTTGAGTTGAATGACTGGATACTTGAACGTGGATAATTTACGTTATTTTTCCTGTTTTCAATCCCATATGATCATAGACTGTCACTGCGGACCATAAGAAACTTCAATGTTGAAAAACTAGGCTCATTCTTACTGGAGCAGCTTATTCCAGGCATTATAATTCCTTAACACAGATAATTCATAATCTGAATGATTTTGAAGGATATTGCTAATCTATTGTTTCATATGTTCGAATAATGTGTCTGCTCAAAATGCTCAATACACTTACCCCCTTATTCATAAAACTTATCAAACCTATTTTAGTTAAAATGGGGTTTGTCTCTTTCTTACACACAGAAATGACAACGTGACAGATAAAGACAAACGTTCTATAAACCTATTTTAGCTAAAATAGAGATAAAATAGGATTATGAATAAGGGGGTTACTCTTTGTGCACGTGATCGCCCCGAATTCGAATCGCCGTCCCATCGAACTATGAGTGTGAGGGAAGAAGGCCTCCAGCTGTGTTTGCGTCACGCACTTGTGCACAATCATTATCTCTTTCTTATAGGTACTAGGTAGGTAGGTTTCTTATAGGTAGGTTAGTCCTCTGTTGAGATTGGCAGCCGTGACAAAAATTAGGCTTAGGGTGTATTTCACCAAACTTTTATATCTACCTAGAATAAGTCTTATCCTGAGAATAAATTTAGAATTTTTGACAGTTTGTCCATACTGGAATTGTCAGACGTCAATTTTATTCCACGAATAGAAGATATCTAACTTTGGTAAAATCAACCCTTAGAGATAATATTGTTATTTATACACTACTGTGTAAAGGGCTCCAAAGTTGAGTCACAAAACTTCTGGCTTTAGTATCTTTCTATAATAATTCAAAAGCAACTCATTTCTCTCGATATTTTCAACAAGGGTTCATCATTTCAATGACCAGACTTACATACCTACCTATACCAAAATATCAACATCTTTCTATAACCAGCCTAAGATACTATAAGGGAATTGAAGAGCCCCTTAAAGTAATTAAACAGCGATAGGACTTTTTTATTAAATGTATATTGTTAAAACAACGAACCATATTCCAATCTAAGCTAGCAAAGAAAGAAAGAAAGAAAGAAAAAGTATTTATTGCGACTCGTACAGGAAGATCACAAACTAAATTAAACACAGTAAAAAATAAAAACCAAGTAGCACTGACCTATATATTTAAACAAAAATACCTAATAAAATATTTAAGAAAGAAAGAAAATACATTTATTTAGCACAGACTAAAAGACACACAATACACCAGATACATCAGATAAAATAAAAAACAAAAAAATAAAGATCAAATAAAAAGCGTAAAGTCCGATTTAAGTAATTAGCAGGAAAGTGTGCCTCACGGCTGCGCCAAAAAGGCCCAGTTCAGCAATAATGCCAGACAACTAGTGCCTGACGCTGGTTTTCAACTGGACCTGATGTGTGAGGTGACGGGTGACATTTGCTTGAATGTTCGAATGGAACCCGCGCTAAATTATAACCAGCCTGAACTATGCAGGGTGTTACGGAAAGGGAACGGGTTGAAGAGTGTATCTGGTCTAAAATCTCTCTACAAAATTTCAGCTCAAAAGCAGTAACTTTGAAAATGCTTAATATTTTTTTATTTCGATAGTTTATTAAATTGAAATCATAACAATCGTGTCACCGCACTACGAGGGTCATTATCCATTATCTGTAGTGGGTCTGTGCGCCTAGTACACGCACATTACGCCGCCACGCGCCAGTGCAGCGCCGTGATATCGAAATAAAAAAATATTAAGCATTTTTACAGTTAATGCTTTTGAGCTGAAATTTTGTACAGAGATTCTAGACCAGATACACTCTTCGACCCGTTTGTATTGATATACCCTTTCCGTAACACCCTGTATAAGGTTAGGCTACATAGATAGCCTCCATAGTACCTACATACCTACCTCTACCATAATATTTATCTTCTCATCCAAAAAGCACATTCCTCCACCACTTAAAATTACCCTGCACAGTTACCCCGCTACTAATTTTTACCCCCCTTCAGCCCGCGCAAATCCTTAAGATCTTTACCCCGAGGCACAACGTCTTTGTACATTTTGTCAAAACGTTAATTAAGAAACTGTGTGCCTTATACTGTAATCTGCGAATGAGGGATTATCTTTGAAGTTAAATTGTAGGTACTTATACTGTATGTTATACTTTGGGGTTTTGGTTATTAATAATTTACGTATTCTCCAAAACGTTTGGTTTTTCATGGATGGGTATACAAATACTTATCTCCCATGATTAGACCCTGAATAACTTCAGCACCCTCTATCAATCTGAATCTGAATCATTTTGAAGGATATGGCTAATCCATTGCTTCATATGTTCTAAAAAATTGTCTGCTCAACAACGTAAATAACGCAATGAATGTTGTTGAACTGTGAAACGTAAAGCCATTGCTACTGATAGTGTCTTACGCAATTACCCCCCAGTTCACATTAATAAGTTTTATTTTTCAGTGTCGGAATCGAACCCAGTGCCCGTAGCCCAGAAGCCAGTCACATGATCTACTCAATTCAATTGTTACTTTGGATCAGTGACTTACTTTTTAATAGAACATTTAATTAAATTTCGAGGACTGTTATAAAAAAATAAATCGATATTCTACCCATGTTTGCAAAGTAATAAATGATTTGATTTGATATAGGTAAATTTATCCCACACAAATACAGAAAGCCTTGACAGGCGTATTGTTGTGTGTGAGTACCTTGTGTATCCCATATTTTTAACCGAGTTCAAAAAAAGGAGGAGGTTCTCAATACGATTGTTTTTTTTTTTTGTTAACTCCGTTATTTATAAGCCAATTTGCAAAATGGATAAGGATTTTAATTGATAACGTATGCCGCAAGGGTGGTCCCACATACATTTTATTTATTTATTTAATACTTCAAGCACATAAATGTACATAGGCGGACTTAATGCCATAGGCATTTTCTACCAGTCAACCTTTGGGTGATGCAGAGAGAAACAATGACTACTACTATTGACTTTGCATGGGTAGTTTTTGAATTAGCTTTAATAATACGAATTTTATATTAACGTTATAATAATTTCCTGTCACTGATATTTATTTAAGTATTATATGAATTCGTGTGGGGTAGGCAAAACTAAAAAGTTAAAAATAAAAACTTTTTACAATAAAAAAAAACGGTCTTCCAAAAAAAAAACACTACACATTGAAAAATAACTTTAATTTCGGAAGTATGTTTTAATTAGGCAGAAAGTTTCAACTCCATACACTATAGTTTAAGTAGTTTGAGCTTTATTGCCAGACAATTTTTTTTTTTTTTTTTGATAAACTCTTTTTGTAATCCAGTAACATTCGATTTAGTTCAAAGGTCTGATAAGCTAAGTTTCCAAAGCTTTCTCTCTACTACATTTTTTCTGTGCCCGACAGGGTAAACAATGATCACATGCCTAAGTACACATTATGGAACGATGCAATAAACTATTGAGTAACATAACCTATACTTACTAAATTAGTTTAGGTAGTTAACTGAAGGTAGTCATGTGAAAATGACGTTTTCATCTCCAAAATGCCTGAATAAATTACAAAATAACTCCGTTAAAAGTGCGTGTGAATAGGCTTTGGTGAAATTTCGGCACTCGTGCTTGTAGTCCTGTTTAATGAATAAAATTATTTAAAACTAGCTGCGCCCCGCGGTGTCACCCGCATAAATCTCGACCCCGTGGAAATATCGAGATAAAAAGTACCCTATGTCCTTTCCTGGGACTCAAACTATACCAAATTTCATCTAAATCGGTTTAGTGGTTTAGGCGTGAAAAGGTAACATACAGACAGACAGGGTCACTTTTGAATTTATAATGTTACTAGCTGCGCCCCGCGGTTTTACCCGCGTAAATGTCGATCCCGTGAGAATATCGGGATAAAAACTATCCTATGTCCTTTTCCGGGACTCAAACTATCTCTATACCAAATTTCATCTAAATCGGTTCAGTGGTTTAGGCATGAAAAGGTAACATACAGACAGACAGAGTCACTTTCGAATTTATAATATTATTAGTATCTATGGATTTGTAACAAAAGGTTTAGCATCCATGAATCACGTGTTTCTTTTTTGTTTACCTTTAGTTAACTACCTAAACCAACGGAGTATTACTAGGAGCTTTTTTCCCAAATATAACTTGAGTTAAGCAGTTACTGCGTAGTTGCGAATATCCAATCTAAACCACAATCACACTAAGTTACCGTACCTAATACTAACAACTCTTGATCTTAATACAGCAGTTAGAGTAATCAGCAATAGACAGACACCGCCGCGGGCCGAGTTAGTTTGTTTGTGCACAGTTAACGGTTAGCTTATTAATTAGGGTTTGACAAACTGTGCGGTTCAACCCTCCCTCTAACCTCTGTTTAGTTATGAACCGGGGAATTTAATACTGTCTGCGTGGGATGACAACTTGGAAGATTGTGCTGTGACCATGTTAATTGCGAAAATAATGTCTCTTGTCACTTTTGATTTTAGAATAAAGACTTAAGTAAGTATACAGGCTGAAATTAAATTCATGGGCATCCTTTTAAAGGGTCATTATCATCATAATGAACAAATTTTACTATGGTACCAAACCTGAAATCGCGAAAAAAAATCAGCTCTTCCCTACATTTGGACGAGTTATGTGAACACAAATGCAAGGAACAGCTGATTTTTTTCGCGATTTTAGGTTTAGTCCCATAGTAAAAGTTTAGATACCTACTGTGAGAGCTTTACGAGCTCTCAGTACCGATGGAGTAATTGCGTAACACACTATCACTAGCAATGGGTTTCATTTTGAGAGTTCAACAACATTCATTGCGTTATTCACGCTTCTGAGCAGATACATTTTTCGAACATACGAAGCAATGGATTTGCAATATCCTTCAATATGATTCAAATTGAGAATGATAGTGTGTTACGCAATTAGTGTGCTGGACGAGTAAATACAACAACAGTCATATTAGGTACTTCAATCCTAGAAGATAGTTCTGCATTTTACAAATTTTTATTCTTGTCTCCTGTCATGTGAGCCAAATCTGACGCCTTCTGTTTTTTCTCTGATATTCTTTAAATATATTAATTTTTGTGTTGTATTTCTGCCACGAAAGTATTTATAAAGGTCGCATTTAATCACGATATAGGCTATATTATCTATAATACCTATCATAGATCTTGCCAGGGGTAGTCAGTCATAGGAAATAGTCTAATCATCTATGTAGCTTGCTTTTTTTCTTTTAACTTGACGTGTAAAAGTGATTCTGATATCCTATTTATAGAATGAACAATATCAATTCATTTCATTGAAAAAAAAAAACAACCTAAGTAGGTATACTATTCTTAATCTTAGCGTGTCTATGGAAATCTAAATGAACTCGGCCCAGAATTTGGCTACGTGTTTGGCGCCATCACTAGCGTCCATCAGGTCCTGTATACACCTATAAGTATAATAATTGAATTCTAGAAACACAGCTTTTATGATTTTTATAAGAACACTAGTAGCGCTCCGCGGTTTCACCCGCGTAAGTTTCGATCCCGTGGGAATATCGGGATAAAAACAATCCTATGTCCTTTCCCGGGAATCAAACTATCTCTGTGCCAAATTTCATCTAAATCGGTTTAGCGGTTTAAGCGTGAAGAGGTAACAGACTAACAGACAGACACGCTTTCGCATTTATAATATAATTAGTATAGATATTATAGTCAGTCATCGAAAAACTATCCCTGCGACCCACGGTGTCTTTACTTAACTATAGGTACACCTACCCACTTTTTAGACTAGATTGCTGACCGTTTTAATTATTGATATAATATATATGTATTATATCAATAATTAAAACGGTCTGACTACTACATTTCTGTAATAGATAAACCGCAAATGAACGTGTCAACATTTTCAATGTTCGACGTTTCGTACCTAACATGCCCGGTGGCGCTATCTGTTGGCGCTCTCTGAATAATGCTGTTACGGTAACTGGCGCAGGTAATTCCCAAGTTTAAGAGTGCCTGTACTTCCTTCTTATATGAAAATAGTTCTTCAATATTAAAATTTACAAAACTATATTTAGAATTTTATCTTGAAAAGTAATAAAAAAAACGCCAGTTGATTATTTCGCAAAACACGCAAAAAATATGCTTGTTCTAAATTAAAAAAAAAAACACTATATGTAGATTTATTTGAATTTAGTACAACCATAAAATTGTACGTTACATTCAGGTAAAGTAGGTACCTCCATGTATACCTACCAATTTGAAGGACATAAAAAACTAAAACATTTTAAGAACTATGCGTGAAATATTGTTCGCATTATATTATATAATTTTATACACCTTTTTACATATGTAAGTACCAATGAGATAAATATGATAAGTATGTGATTATTTAATTAGTTTTTAAAACCTATTTAGTGATTATTTAATCAATTAATGTTACCTCCAATCGCCTGAAATACAGGATTACCTACCTAGTTCAGGCACAAACCATGGTGAACTTGACATAGATTTAAGAAAAACTGTATTTAACGTTAGTCCTTATATTTTTGAATAAATGTTATTATTATTATATTCATCAATACGAAATGCGTTAAAACAATTCAGTTACCTATCTAATTTTTCATGTTTTTGAAGTCTTGCAAAAAATTTCTAATCGTTTTGTCTTTACACAAATGAATTATCGGAGAAAATGCTATACCTAGTGTCAAATTTTAAGAATTAAGTCAATGTCAAGGGTTCCGTATAGAGAGTTCGTTTAGTACCTAATACCTACCTATTATTAGGTGTCCGCTTAGTTTATTTACTAGTACGAATCTTGCAAGCTCAGATCAAGACTTTTTCTCAGAAATAAATAAGATAATACTACAGAAATAAGTTACTGTGAACTTAGAACTCGCTGTTATAGTAATAAGTATTAATCAAGAGCAAAACAACAAGTTTCATTGTAAAGTCTATTCAAACTTATATCAAGTTAAACAATTGTCAACTTTATTTTAATGGTAATTACGTTGATTTCAGAGTGAACAGCACTATTAAGAAAAAGTTATAAAAATGTTTGAAGTTGTAGCGTAAACTGATCTTTATTCTCTAGGATTTAAAGTTATTTTTCCATAAACACATATTTGTTTACATTTTTGGCAAATAAATCGCGAATGCAGATTAGGTAGGTACTCGCATCAACATGACATGACGCCTGTATTTCCGGAAGGATTGGATAGAGGTGTACCTCACCCACATTTCGCCAATTTCGTTTAAGAGTCTCATATAATAGGGGGCGAGCCTACTGCACATTAATCCAGGCACAAATCCAGACTCCCTGATACTACTTACCAATTCCTTATAGAAAAATCCAACAACACTATGCCCGATCTGGGAATTGAACCCAGAACCTCGTGTTCAGCAGTAGCGCTTGAGACCACTAGACTTCACCAGTAACCTAAACAGTTTTCAGAAACTCAAACCACCTGGATATTATCTAAACTAAATTCCCATAATTATCAATAACACTTATTCCCTAATTTCCGTTGCATCCATATCATATAACCGTGCACGCAATCCATCCGAATCACGAACCCTTGTTAGGGAACCCTAAATAATTAATATTTGGTGCGTCCGCGTGGCCCTTATTATTAAATCATGGTGCCTCGTGTTACAATTAGTGATGTTCTCACACCGATGGACCTTTTACTAAAGTTATTTTAACGTTAGGAATATTTTTTTAGAAAAAAATCTTGTAACATTATTGCTAGGTTGAAAGTCTACGACGTCGGCGACAGGGCGATGCGCCTTTAGTGGAGTTGGACAAGACATCTAGTTAGATGAGGAGATAGCCGATGGAGTAAAGCTGTGACCGAATGGTGGCCAAGGTTAGGTCAAAGAGACCAGCACCCTAATTGCGTAACACACTATCAATCGGAATCAGAATCATTTTGAAGCAATTTGCTAATGCATTGATTCATATGTTCTAAAAATGTGTCTGCTCAACATGTAAATACCGCAATGAATGTTGTTGAACTGTCAAAATGAAACCGATTCCGATTGATAATGTGTTACGCAATTGCCCCGCTGGGCCGTCAAAAAGCGCGTTGGGTTGACGATATCATCAATGTCTCGGGAAACACCTGGATAAGGGACGGACGGAACTGGGAAGTATGGCAGAAGAAAGGGCAAGCCTACACCCAGCAGTGACTGATTCCTGGCTGAAATAATGATGATGATGATGTTGTAGGACCCTACATCATCCATCATTCTCCTTTACAAAGCTGACCAGCTTTGTAAAAAGGAGGGGCTTGTGGCTAAGTATTAAAAGCTGCACAGGTCGATCGATCAGATTAAGCTACGCTTGCCGCGGTTGGTCTGTGGATGGGTGACCATCCTTACATACTAAAACCCCTCCGTGCCTCGGAAAGCACGTTAAGACGTTGGTCCCGGCTGTCATTCCTGGATCTATGACAGTCTTTACGGGTCGTCAGAAGCCCGAAAGTCTGACAACCAGTCTTACCAAGGGGTGTCGTATTACCCAGTAACTGGGTTGTGGAGGTCAGATAGCCAGGCAGTTGCTCCATGTAAAATACTGATATTCAGCTGCATCCGGTTAGACTGGAAGCCAACCCCAACCCCCAACCAACCCCGTTGGGGTTGGCTTCTAGTCTAACCAACCCCAACGTAGTTGGGAAAAGGCTAGGCAGATGATGATTTGGATTCTATACTAAGATAGAAGTAGTGTGTACTTTAGAAGCGTTATTTCGGATTCCTATATACTTTACCAAGCGTTAGTGGTTATTTCGACGACTCCTTCTTTAATACCTACCAATAATAGCCGGGTATTCTCCGTAGCTCACCTTAGCGCCCCTTACTAGTAGCAGTCTGCAGGTTAGTTGCAGTTAGTTGTTGGTTGGTTTGCAGTCAACAAAAGAGATAAGTATTCACGGATCGTCGGATATGGTTGAAGTTTAGTAAGAAACTGATGGAGGTTCTCGAATAAAATTTTATATTATTAATAAAAAACAAACAGCTCATTTATCAAATTAAATTTCAGTCGACAACATCCACCGGTTTCTTACTAAACTTCTACTATATCCGACGATCCTGCATGCATACTTATCTCCTTTGTTGACTGTAAATAATTGGTTCTTTATGCTTGAAGTGAGATGTCGTTCTGATGCTAGGGATTGGCACTAATGACAGCTTATGAGTCTTTGGTCAACTGGATCCACTCGAACTGGACCCGCGGGTCCAGTCGACCAAATCAAATTTTGAATTGGTCGACTTCACCTAAGTTTTCAAGGTTTTAACAGAATAGATAAGTTGATACACTATAACAAAGCTCCCCTACCAACTGGACTCTGTAAGGTTTCTGTAAGGGTTGATATATGTAATTGCATTTTGTCATAATAGATTCCAGTTGTTCTCAAGTATTTGATGAATTTTTAAGAATGTGGATTTTTTTTACTGATTTTTTAAACGTTTCTAATGGATAGACAATCTGTTAATAAACTTAGACAATATTTTAAACTTTTGTTGTTTTATTACAAACAAAAGTTTATAATTGAAAAAAAACTGTAGAACAAGCATTTCAAACTAATTTTACTTGACAGTCAGCGATGCGCATGAATTTTTTGACTCCAAATTTTAGTGTGTTAATAGTTTTAGTTAAGTTATTATATTTTTATTTTACTAAATATTTAGGTATAAGTCATTATTTATATACATTTAATTTTAATTATATATATACTGCGTATTTTAGATTATAAAAAGTCTCGTCGACTTTTAGTTTTAAAAAGAGATTGCAAATCATTTGACACGAAATATTTCTCAGCACAATAAACTTGGTAATAAAATTCTAATTATCACGAAGTCAGAAACATCATTTAAATAATTCTTTCAAATATTCCAAATGGTCACCTAACGATACATAATTACTTTCTCCGTAATAAATAATAACATAAAACAATATTAAAAGTTTAAATTTAATTATTAATTTATTCATACAGCTACTGTGAATTTATATTTACGCCATTATACAAACTAGTTTATTGATTTATTCATAGCTACAAATTGAATACTAACATTATCATATTGTTATTGTATTCGAGTTAACGGGTTTCCAAATCACCATCTATTGAAGTTAAAAGCTCAAGAATGAGTAAAAGCCTCGGTTAGTCAATTATCCAATCAAGCTTCGAAGGCAACTTTTACTTAAAATCCGAGCATTGTTATCGTGAAAAGGGTACAAAAACTGTGCAGGCAGATGCTTATTATGTTTCCAGTTGAGTAGCTCCCCACAACCGACGCCATTGCTATTAACAAGCGGAACCAGATTATCTCGTCAATAATTCGGCACACTCACCACACAAATAAAAACAATTGGTACATTTTTTCCTCAATGAGTTTATTGCGGCAGAACAATAAATGAAGCTGATCATATAACGTTTACTTTCAACATCAATTACGAATACTTTACACGATATCATGT
The DNA here is from genome assembly GCA_945859645.1 of Amphipoea oculea. Taxonomy (NCBI): domain Eukaryota; kingdom Metazoa; phylum Arthropoda; class Insecta; order Lepidoptera; family Noctuidae; genus Amphipoea; species Amphipoea oculea. Next base: position 15,666,011 of record OX243876.1, read on the forward strand.
CGTACGCCGAGTCCATTAATATTTATAATATTCGAGTCCGTATTGCACTTCGCTTCACAAACGCCAACTCAACACCCAAGCTGCTATCCCTATTAACTTACAGTTCGTGGGATCGATAATTACGATATATTTGTCTAAATATCACAAGAAAATACAAAAACGAAATACGAAATAGAATTAACACAATTAAAATTATTAACAATTAAATATACAGTGTCTGTGTCGCTTCAAGACGTGAGGTATCACCAGGGCGAGCGCGGGTGGCGGGAACGTCATGACACCGGCACGTGGTGCTGGTACAGTTGCTCCTGGCGCTCGCACAGCGAGGTCATCTTCTTGAACGACTCGGAGGTCTCGCGAAAAAGCAGGTTCGCGTCATCCCGGGGTCGTGCGTGCGCCGCATCCAGCCGGCCGGGCGAGATCACCGGCGGGGACGATGCTGACAGCGGCGACAGCGACTCCCGCGCAGTCTGTGCCCCCGCCGGCGCCCCGTACGGACCGCCACCTGCCTGCGGCACTCCGTTATCCATCAGAAAAGGGGACGGAAAAAACCCCCGCTCACCGAACTGTGGAAACAGCCCCGCTTGCAGCGCAGTCAAGTTCCGACTGTAGAATTTCATAGTTTCAGTCACGTAGCTGGGAAGCTGAGATGCTTCCTCGTTGCCACCGTATCGCAGGCTCTCTAGCGTTGATGCGAGCCCTTTTATATCTGCATATAATTTATTTAGGAGTTCTGCGTTGACTTCGAACGCTGGTTTCTGTTCCGGTGAGCCGGTAGACAACAGCCGTCGATGCAGGTCAACGTTTGAGCTGTGTCTGTCTCGACTCCGCCGAGAAGGGAAGGCGGCGTCACAACCGTTCACCTCGCACGGGTGAAGCAATTTCAAATGATCGTTTCTGTAATGCATGCGCAGCGTGAAGTGGTTCTGAAATACTTTCCCGCAAGCGGTACATCGGTCGGGGTTCTCGTCATCTATGGGGATTTCTAGGTCGTTGATATCTGACCTGTCATCTGTCCTGTCACTGCTGGCTGACGGGGAGCGCGCCCTCGCTAAGCGCTCTTCCAATGCATGCAAGTCACTCCCGCTGTCGCTCGGGGTATACAGATCGGAACGTAATCTTAGCCCTTCACGAACAACGCTGGGGGCACTCGACTCGTCGTCCGACTCACTCTCAGCCTTCACACGCGTCACCGATTCCGAGTCCACAGTAGCTTCCTCACCGTTCTGAAATGACTCCGTGCTTTCAGGCTTTTGTTTCTTGAGCGATAAGGGTTCCTCCTCAGCACGACTCGAGCTGGGAGTTGACAGGTTTCTAAATAAATCCGCATTATATTCTTCATCGGATACGTTGTATTCATTGTTTTGTGAACACCGGGTAGGGTTGCCGCTCTTCCTCTTACGTTTGTTAGGAACGTGGGATGACGTTTTATCGTCCGAGGCGGTGGGGTCAGCGCGGCTGTTTACACTATCAGATTTCACAACAACGGGTTTGGTATCGTCTCTGTTTTTATTGACACTTAAATCTTCAGGTTCATCCTCGTAGTTCAATCTTTCTACAACCGGAGATGTAGTCCGTTCATCAGACTTATCCTTATGATCATCATCGGAGATATCATCATTAATTTCACTATAATTATTGGACTCTTCTTCGTGCATAATATGAGGTTTGGCAAGATCTAGAGCACTGCGGTGATGATATTCATCCGAATGTGGAAGCTTTCTGTACATTTTCTCAATTTCACTGAAGTTGCGGAGGTCGTCGAGGGGCACACGCGGAGGAAGTGGTCCCGGAGGCCCGCTGAGGGAAGGTGGCAGGCGAGCTGCCAGCTCAGGCGGCAGCAGCCCGGGAGGAGGTATGGGTAGCCGCGCCAGAGCAGGCAGCAGCGGGAAAGGCTGTGACGACCGACCGTCGTGTGCCGATATTTTGCGTCTCACGTGCGGCGAATGCAGCTTCGGGTTCGGGTTAGCACTGTGCCGGTTTCTCGACCGTCGCGAACTGAACATCATGGTGCATCCTTCCACTGTACACTTGTGCATCTCTCGCAGGTGCACCGCCGAAAAATGAATTTTTAACGCGCCTTTATCGCAGAAAGTCTTGAGGCAGACGTTGCACTGAACTCTCTTCTTGCCAGTCGCGGGGTTGACGAACTGGACGCCGAGGCCGAGAGGCCACGGGGCCGGCGGCGGGTCGCGCCTGTCCGGCGGGTACTCGGGCGACCGTCGTTCGTCGCTCTTGTCGTCATCTCGGCCGCTGAAGCTGGCGCCGAGCTTGCGGAAATCGAACTGAGGCGCAGGTTGAGTCACTCGAGGCATCATAAAATAGTCCAGACCGGCTGGTAGGCCGGGAACCGCACCGTACTCTTTGGGTTCCATCACGTCACTGTCATAATATGCGCGCGTAGTGCGAAGCGGGTGGCGCGCGTCGCGGCCGCTTTGCGACTGAGGACGTGCGACACAGGTGACCGAGCGCGGGCGGCAAGCGACAAAGGCCAGCGGTGCGGGGGTGTGAGGGGGCGCGGCGGGCGTGCGGGTGTCGGGGGCACGGGGGGGGTGCCGCAGGTGGGAGGGGCCAGCGCTGGGCGGAGCGGATCGATGCGGTGGGGACACGCGACTCGCGACACTCGCGCACTCCGCCACTGTAAACACTGGAGAACTAAAGCATCGCATGTTACGTAACGAGGCACATACGCCACTATTGCACATAACCATACACGAACGATTGCATACCGACTCGGTTCCGTGTTTAATTATAGAGATGTCGACCGCATTGCTCTTTGTGAAGGAACGGACAAGAAATCTTAGAATTAACTTCATTTTGATCTCCGACATTCATAAACAAATCAAAAAACCGTAACCGTACCTACTCCTCGCATAATTGTACTGTTAAATACCGAAAAAAACAGAAAGTTTTTTTGTTTTCAACGAACTTCTAATCCACAAAAACAAACTCATCGGCTCTACCTGTTTCGTTGAAATATAAATAGGTACCTACGTTGCAATTAAAGCGAAAAGCGTTTCTTGGAAGCTCCATCGTGAACTCTTGAATGGAGTAATCTGAAGAACGCTGAAACTTTACTAAAGTATTACAATAAGTATTTATTTTTGCTTAAGATATCGTAATATTTACAAACAGAGATATTGTAAAGATGGTAGGTATGAGAAACGTTTGGATTGAAATGTTTTTTAGTTAGTTTTTCTAACCTTTCGTATCCAATTTTCAACTAGACTCGTTTTTGACGTTCGAAATGCGCTGTTTTTTTAACATTTGAATTCATATATCAGTTTTTATCTATTCAATTATCCTATAGGTACTTAGGTTCTTTCGATTCGTTTCGGCATGCTCTTAAAAACTTCTAAAAAATTTAAACTTTTTTTTTGTGAGTCCGCTAATTAGAATCGAATCTTGTTCACTTGACGTTTTACATCGGTGACCAGTGAGCATGCAGGCAGACGGTACCTACCTATATAGGTAAAGCATACAGATTTTAAAGTTAGTGAATTTATAAGTAAGTACTAATTGGCTTAAACATTTATAAGTAAATGGCAAAATCTGGGTGTAGGTACCTACTTTAGGAATATATCTGCCTAACACACACATATGATCTGACCAAGATTTTGTCTGGACTTTAAAAGAGACTGTGACCTCTGAGTTTGTTTCGGCCTTTCTTCTCAGAGTAGTCAGATAGGAAACGCCGACCTCATCTAGCTTAAAAAAAATATATGATTGACCTACAAACCTGATTACAGAAAAATCCCCTTTAGAGATTACAGGCGTGATTTTATGTTAGGTACTTATTGGATTTGCAACACTAACGTTTTGAAGATTCTTATTATTATTACGAAGAAATGAGGAAAATGTCGTGAGGTGAGTTTTGAGTATGGATGTCGATGGCTATAAGAGGCCAAAGAAACGATGGATGGAATGTGTGAATGATGATATAGTTAGAAAGGGGGTGACTACCGAGATGACGACTAATAGGTATGGAAGAAAAATAGGTACATGTTGCGCCGATTCCAAATAAATTGCAATAAGGGCAAGAAAATAATGACGTTTTGAAGGTTATTTAATTTTTTACTCAAAGATAACTCTAGTTACGTATATCTAAAGACATAAGATAAAGATATTTATTCGAAGGATATGGTCTTATACAAGGCTTGTAGGTACTTCTTTGGTAGTACAGGACACATCCACCGCTCAAAGCGGCATATCTACCCCTTGCCGTATTAGGTATAGGTACCGCAAGGGTTAGGTATGCAGTTTTTAGCCGCGTAGGTACAAATATTACAAATATTTTTCTACAGAAAGACCTAGAAACTTATTGCGGTTGTTTAGTTTGCATCTAAACAATTCAGTACCTACAGGTTTTTGATGCAGATTTAGAATACTTACCTAAATAAATGTAAATCTACCTTCTTCTGCTTAGCCTGTCGATAGCAATCTAAATGGACTCGGCCCAGGATTCGGCTACTTGTTTGGCGCCATCACCAGCGTCCATCAGTTCTTGTAACGTGCAGCTGAGGACACTGTCATTTAGTTTAAAAAATATGATTGACGTGTAAAGTGTTTGTAACCTACTTACTTACAAAAATAAAATCATTTGTGATTTATCTACCAATTAACTTTTAATTTTTAAATACCCTTTGATATATTTTACTTACAATGAATGTACTAATTTTCTGAAAACATGCCTACTTAATTTTCATTTCTAGTGTAATTAAATTATTCGTTTATTATTATAATAACTTTTTATTATAAGGGTACTAATAATGTCAGTTTTCTTTATTTTATATTTAAATTTTAATTCTCAAAATATATAAGATTTTTTACATAAGACTGCTAAATATAAAAATATGTAGGTATCACAAAACTCTACCGTTACCACTTGCGCCTGAGCTTCCAAAAAACTAACGCCATCTATATTTCCCCTAACAAACTAAACACCACATCAATGAAAACCCTCAACTTCGGATCACGCGTGTCAATAAATCATTGTTCTATATTTAAAAACGTTTTAGAACGTGTTAAAAAACAAAGCATAGCGATTGTAATAAAATAACGGATTTTTCTTTAAGTTTTTTTTTGTTTGATGTTCAAGGAGGTTTTAAACAAATCAAACGTAGGTAGGTACTTACATCTATTGTTTTGAGGTTTTGTGTTTGACCATCAAACAGGTTAAGTGAATGGTTTTCGGTAGTGTATTATGATTTTAATAGTTATTCGGTAGGTATTATTAAAAACTTAGCTCCTACCTAGGTATTTGTAGCAGAATCCAATCAGTAGGTATTTTTTTATATCTGCATTCGAGTTAGAATCGTGCATTACCCCCTACTGGAATTATTCTATAAGATGTGTCCAATTTTAAGTAGTTTATTTTAATGATTGGCGGATTTGGCAGAGGACAGGGTGCTGTGACGCAGCATAGGAGAAAACTAAGTCCAGGAGTGAACTGCCGTGCGATAGGCTAAGTTGAATTTAATTATTATTCAACCAGCTTAATTGTTCACAAATCACAACAAAATCACAATTGAAATAAATCTTCTCTGCACATCGATCTACTTTTCCCAATGTCCTCCCCATTTCTAATTCGAAACATTCTTTTAAAAATAATCAAACACTCCTCCAATCGTAAGTTAAGCCGGAATCGGTCCAATCCCTCTCTTGAACGCGAGATAACCGTCAGATGTGTTCGTTCATCTGTTCGGTGTCGTATCGCGCTTGCTCGATTATTCTCCATCTCGGAAACAGTTACAATCGAGTATCGTTCCGCGGTTCACGCATAAACAGAGTTATTTTACTGTGTGGTGTAAGGCATAAGAGAAACGCCTAACATAACGCCTATATTCTACACCCAGCTTTTTTTCTTTGGGTTGGCATCTCGCAGTTCAACCTAGAAGGTTGTTCTCTGCTTAACCGGACTTGTCTGTGGTTGCCTCAATGAATTAAGGCCTCCAGCCAGGACTTAAAAAAACCACACCCCATAAACTTTTATACTTACAACCTTTATACTTACAACACCCAGCACAAGAGTTACAAACTTATAAGACCACCACACTGATCGACTACCAATAAGAATTGAATTTAGTCTCTTAGTCTTAACGGATAATAGTGGCCACTTTTATCCGTTTTAATGATTATAATAAAATTAAACAATGTAAAACTACCGTTTGCAACAATATTAACGTACAATCTTGTGGAGCACAACTTAACGTGTTTTTTTGTCTGCATTTTCATTCTAAAATAAAAGAAATAACCTAAAAAACGATGAGGGCGCCACTGTGCGGTCGACTATGGTCGGCGCCCTCTTAAATTATTGTGCAAGTACAGTGTTATCCCACTGCAGTATCACAATTAGGCACTTACAATTTATTTTATACTTATTACATTATTCCTTTACTTTAAACCACGGAGCCGCGACAAAACCCTGTAACAGCTTATAACTTACAACACAATTAACTTAATTACACAGTGCATAGCATATTATTATATAAGATCTGTTTCGGCCAATTCGGTAACGATTAAAGAAAGCTTCCTAATAAGCCATTTTGGTCATGTGATACACACAAAATATTGCTAAACCATTGACGAAACTACTAATACACCAGGTTAATTCATCACCTCGACTTATTCCTCAAATCGCTACCGCTTATGACATAGCATCATCGCCGCTTGATTTCATAGCCCGCTGTTCTCTTATAACTTGTACCGGAGTACAGTCACCCATATTATACTCTCAGTTTCGCGGTACGTAACATAAACAAGATCTCTTTTTGTCCTAAGTGATCCGCCTCTGGTCAACGTTGATTTTTATATCGCCTTGAGAGGAGTGTACACTTGGTTGAAGTGTCGTTGATAAAAGTTTATACTTTCAAGATTGTGGTGTTCACTATAATCTACCATTAGGGGCTTAGGGTTTAGAAATAAAACGGCCGAATTTTCAGTAAGTACTTGTGTACTTACTGAAAATTCGACAGGACGTTCCCTTTGGGTGGTTGTCCACCCAAAGGGAACGTCCTGTCGCCACGCGGGCTAAAGCATGACAGCTACCACCAGTGTTACCAGTGAGTTGTGTGCTATATTTAATAGTACATCATAAAGATCAAATAAAAAGTTGCTTAAAAACTCAGTTTTTTTTGTGGGATTATTTATATTAGGTAGGTACCCTTTTTAGATGAACTGCTCTTTTTCGATGTATTTTTTCCATTTTGAAACTCCTAGCAAAAATGGCGACATCGATACATCTGAAACTCAAATGTCCTTTCGTAAACCTAATTTGCTTCCTCCACACTTTAGAACCCGAACTTATAATACCAACAAAAACTTTTCAGTAAAACTCTTATTATGAGGCAGGTAGGTACTCTACCTACTCCATACAGTAAATTTTAATTAGACACATACCCATTAAAATGCTAAGCGACTGCCACAATTATACAAGTTTGTAATTTGTTTTTGAGCTGAACATCAAAATAAAAGTGAATCTGCATAGTGATTCACTACACCTGCGGCGATGTATTAAGGTACGCGTAGCGCCATCTGTTATGACTTTTTGGAACTAAACTTTTTAAGTGTGTTTAAACACTGGAAAAATAAACACGACGAATCGCGTTTATTTTACCAATGTGCTCTTTACTAAGTAATTGTAATGTATCAGCTATTAAGTTCTAATTTTGGCAATTCCTTTAGTTTTATAGAAATAATCAGTGTACGTTTTCTCTTGCTGAATCCTGAAAGATCATTTGGTAACCACAGTAGATATCTATTCAAAACTGGGCCATTTTGAGTGTGACGCTAAAAAATGTAAATAATTACTTACTTAATTATTATCCTCAATAAATTTTACAGCAGTATCAGCCAACTAAGTAGGTACTTAAATTTACTAGGTACCATTTACACGACCGGCTAGAATAATGTACAACCCTCCTAACTCGATCCGACCGACATATTTATTTTGAAGAGCGCCGTATTTTGTTTGGATTAAAAATATTTCTGGCTACACTTGCACACGACACTGTACGAAGTATCGCCCTGTACTAAACTGGCAAACAAAATTATAGACACGTGCCGACATACTGTATACTTTTTTGTGGCCCGTGACGCACATAGGTCGAATGGATTGGAATCTTGAGACGATTATTCTGTATGTCAAGCAGAACAGCTTGAAGGTTAAGATTTCAGTGGATTTGCATTGAAAATGTGATTGTTTGAATGGCATAATTATGTTTGGTATGAGGATTGACGTGGTCGGTCTGCTGTTTATTTTGGTCGACATGTGAATGATGTCTTAGTCTGATGACGTCTTTAGTCACTTTCAGGGACTTTGCTGGTGCGATAGAAGACCTTCCAGTAGTGACAATACTGAAGCACCAACTTCATCTAGTGAACTCTGGAGCCTATTTAGTAAAACCGACAGACGATAGGTTATAGACGACAATATGACAATCCGACAATATTGTAAGTTTTTTTTCTCATAGTTTTCTATTGAACGTCTGAGGGGCAATTCTCGTAATTTTAAGAACGTTCACAGTCTGATCTCAGTCTCAATCTGTCAAAAATACCTCTAATTTCCCTACATTTTGACCAGTTTTTGACATTTGTTGGTCGCCGAGATGAGACTGCGACTAGATTTTGAACGTTTTAAATTACGAGAATTTGCCTTCGGGCATATATTGGTCGTGAAAATGTGAGATTATGTCATGTTTTGACACATATGTCACATTGCCAGGTGTACTAAATACGAATAGTGCCTTGGTTTTGTAAGCCCCACTTTGAGCCCTAAGGGCAGCCATGGCATGAGCTGTTTTCTCATACCTAGCGCATGCCCTCGTGGAGAGACTCCCAAGAAGATGTGACTCGAATGTCGTAATTGAAACGGTATGACTGATTATACATATAGCTAACTGCTCTTCACGCCCAAAAATATTGCTAGTAGAATCAAACTTACTATTTGTTAAGTTTAATTTTGAGGCAACACTGTTTATGCTTAATATACTAGGTACTGTTTGTTTTCCCAAATGTAATAAATAAATAAATAAACTAAATTCTCCGTCTTTCCGTATCGATGGTACTGTGGAGACTGGCTGTAAAGCACAGAGTACTTTTTGATACTGTAAAGCAAGGCTGGCTGTAAAGCCACACCTCTTTGCTGGACAGGCTGGTTATATTTGAAGGCATGTTCCATTCGAACGTGCAAGCGTGTGTCAAATATTCTCTTATTGTTTTTTCTTATTTTAGAAGCAGTGTTGAATTTGCCGTTGTACGAAAAGCTTCTCTTAAACAATAAATGCTATACAAAGCTTAACGCCTTTTAGTTATTTGTCGTCAGCACGTCTGTTGCTACGACCCCCACTACAGTACCTACATATAGAATATTTGATAGGGCCCAGTATGTGGCCACGTTTATTCGCATTAGAGGCATTGTTTAGATTCGAATAGACATTTGTGACACTCAAGTAGATGGGACATTGTCTGATCAGGAGCACAGCACTTGACTGGCTGTTGCATGCATCTATTATACCCCATTTCGTCAGAATCCGTTTGTTATACAAACAGATTATACTATCACGAATTTAATACGATCTGAAAGGCAATTCTCGTACTCAAAAAACTTTCAAATTCAAGTCGCAATCCCATCTCAGCGACAATCAATATCAAAAACTTGTCAAAAATGGCAAAAAGGCATATTTGACAGATTGAGACTGAGATCAGACTGTAAACGTTCTTAAAATTACGAGAATTGCCCCTCTGATCGATTTCTCTTCTCCAAACTTCGGCCGTTCAAGGCAACACAACAGATTTACATTTCCTTTCCTCAACCGTTCTAGCATGGAAGTGTCTTCGGTAAACATGTAAGCAATACCAATACATAACACTTTCGTTGCCCACGGCTAGTGGGCACGGATCGCGTGCTGCATCCACACATCCGGCTGAACAAACGGAAATTATAACAAGTATCTGTTTTTTTCCATCTTCAAGTATTAACAGTATCGTGTTTATTGTCATTAAATCGATGTTTCCTGCGATGTATTTATTAATCTCGTGGAAACTATGAAGGTCTTATCAAAAACGTTAGAACTTCATGAAAACATGAAAATATTCGATATTTCCGCCTGTAACTGGCAGGTTGTAATGATTTGTATGCTTTTGTGTATTTATAAGCAATTTTGTGTCTTCATCTTCTTTTGTTTGGGTACATTTTAAATGGACGGCCTAATTCGTCGTAATCGTCTATTCTTTTGGATTTGATGGTTGCACAGACTCAGAAGAGAAGTTACCTTGATGGTTGTTTGTACCATAGGGAAGTACCTAAATAATTAGGTATTAATTTTAATTAATCAACCGGTTCGAGGCTAAGTTTTTCAATGATCTATAGTACCTATATCGCATCTAGGTTGATTGATGGATTGATTCTTTCGACATATTTTCATTTAGTTAGCATGTTTTTCTAACCGTGGCAAACACGGCATTTATCGAAAATGAATGGATTCTGTTTTTTATAATAAGGACAACTGAAAACAGACAAGAGTCGTTTCCCAAGACGGAGGCTTTCATCTTTCCATGAGCTTTAAAAGACAATATTGAGTGCTTCAAAATGGACATGTCCTTCGGGGTGATTAAGTGCATCCAAATAGGCTATATCCTCGGTCCAGCTTTGGTTGTGCATATCAAATGACGGTCGCAAATGGCACCTCCAGCATACAATATAAATTAAGATGTTGCTTACCATCAAGTCAGCTTACAGCTTAATCAGATTCTGCTCATCCAAACGTACCTACAAAGTTTGTTATTAACTTACCGCACCCAAACCCACATTATCATAAATAACCTCTTAAAAATCTCAATAAACGTCAATTAAAAACACGCATTATGCTAACAGCTTCATAAATTCATAATTCTAACGTAAAACATGAGTTCTCAAGATGGCCGACGCCGAAATCCGTACTACTTGACAATCAGAGCGTTGTTATCGTGTTAACACGCGAGGATATATCCTTGACTTGATTGTTCGAACAAAGAATATGAGTAATCGGTATATCATTGGTACCTACACGATATTGGGCTATTTGAAGTTGATTGGAGTTGCCAAGGGCTGTGTTTCTAAGATGCTAATTTTCCTGTCAGTCCCTTTTCTCTTTTCTTCTCTATTCTTGGTCGTGTAGTTCATTATTGAAGATGACCTTCATGGTTTTATGTATTATGTTCTTCTACTTCGTTCCGTTCAACCCCTTCTACTGTGCAAAGTATACTTGTGACAGGAGTGGATTCACCTCAATAGCACAAAGCATCAGGCACAGCCATTCTGATAGTCTAGTCACTGACTTATTGCTACTTCATCATTCAGCTTCCCTTAATCGGTCAAGCGGAGTATTCCCGTTTGAGCACCTATTTTCAGAGCACCTTTTTTTAGAGCACCAAAGGTATTCCCATTAGAGCACCAATCAATATTTTACCGTGGTGCTCAAAGGGGAACAATAAAAGATATTCAACTTTGTTCCCTTTTGAGCACCTACGATGTGGTAGCTTCTAGTGATGGGGTGTATAATAAAACATATCGATAAAAATTGGCAGTACTTTTATTATCATATTAATTTTAGGAAATTAAGTAACTATTCCTGAATTATGACGTTGGCACTTCAGCGGTTAATATCACAATTAGCCTTATGTTATTTTCTAGGTATATATATTTAAATTCTTTTGGAAAAATAACGTTTATACAAAATATCATTTTGTAATACACTAGCGACTGCATCAAAAACTAAATTAAAATCCTTTGCGTAGTTTAAAAGATCTAAGCTTACAGACAGCGCGAGTGACTTTGTTTTATACTATGTAAAGATTTTCTAAACCAGTCACAAAGTGATCATGACGGTATTCTCCATTCGGGTCAAATAATTTTCAGGCAAGTATTTTTTTTTTCTATATAATCTAGTCGTTTCTGGCACTCGCCGGCCGCTGCCGCGGCAACGCTCGCTTCGCTCGCTCGGCTCATGCGTAGGGGGTCACAGTTTTAACCTAACCTAACATTTTTTTTTAGTTGTAATAATTTACCTAATCTAACTAGTTCGGCTCCGGGTGGCCCACTAAAGATAATCTCTTTTTTTCTATTAGCGCAAGTCGATGAAAGAATGAGTTTCATTTTTAGAAAATTGTGTAATTATAAGTCAATATGTAAAACGTTTTTATTCCAAACGTTGTTTTATGAGATAAAATGAATAAAAAATGAATTGCTTGTTAAATAACACGTTATTAAACAAAAGTTTATCTGGTGATTATTTTGTAAAGTGAATTATTTGGCAAACTTGTTGTTATATAATGATGAAATGACAAATCATGTTTTTGCCAATCGTTGTTTGTCAAGTAAAAATTTGTAAATTAATTTTTGGTGAACTGACAGGGCACCTGTTTTATGAGATACAATGAAAAAAAATCAAATAATACGTTATTGAAAAAAGTTTATCGGATAATTATTTTCTTAAGTGAATTATTTGGCAAACTTGTTGTTGTATAATGATGAGATGACAAATCATGTTTTTGCCCATCGTTGCTTGTCAAGTAAAAATTTGCAAATTAATTTTTGTGTGAACTGGCAGGACACGGGTTTGATTTTGAAGTTATCCTTCTCCTAAACAACTTCTAAAAAGCAAGACAGAGCTTCTTCTTCGACTTGTGACACACAGAAAGTTCAGCGGCTATCTCTCTCAAACTTGCTTGTATGACAGTATGACACTTCGCTCGGCTTTGGGGTCATATAAGCCGCGCCGGCGCGTGGTGATTCGAGCGCACGGTTCGCTTTGCGCGAAGGGTGGTGGTGCATTAAATGCCTACTTCACTTGCTCTACCTGGCCTTAAATACTCTTCATAATAATATGAAGCAGTATATTTATATATACTGTAATCTATTCTATGAAAACACCGATTTTTTTTGTTAGTGTTACAGCCTACAATTGGTTTGGGGATAGATAAAATTAATGTTGAGGAAACTTATTGTAATATTAACAATAAAAGATTGAGTAAACTTTTATGTTAATGATGATATTATGTTTTTATTAAATGATAGCATTCTGCTATGAAACTGCCAATTTTTAACCGACTTCTAATTATCGATATGTTTTATTATACACCCCATCACGAGAAGCTACCGTAGGTGCTCTAAAGGGAATAAAGTTAAATATTTTTAATTGTTCCCCTTTGAGCACCAAGGTAAAATATTGATTGGTGCTCTAATGGGAATACCTTTGGTGCTCTAAAAAAAGGTGCTCTGAAAATAGGTGCTCAAACGGGGCCGCTATGAGACACAATTGATTTTCTATTGTTTCGTCGCCGATCGGCGAACCGCGACACTTGACCGGTTAACTCTTTACGGAACCTTCTGTAATACGTACTCCTTCGATGTTCTCCGCCTATAAAAACACCACTCTGAAATATGAAGTAGGTACAGTATTGAAAAAAGTTTGAAGTGACGGTCTGGAAAGTTGCTGGCATATGGAGACTAGGTCTCGGTAGACGTGGTTATGAGATGATGCAATATTTTTATACTTGCCAGCAAATTGGTAATGGCAGTCCAAATTAGTCTCTATTTACGTATTGTTTTAATATGCATAGAGGTGTTCTCGAACGAAAAACAAGCATGAACTCAAAACGTCCTAATTAAATTTTCAACAACAGGGAATCTACATAATTACCAACCTAATTAGATACATTTAATCTTCATTCACACAACCCATCACTACCTACGAACAAAAGCCCTGACAAAATCCGCCGCCAAAGGAAATAATATATCACCCAAGTATATCAGCAGGTATTACGAAATTATCGGAGGAAAAACGGTGCCAAACGAAATCGTATCCTTAGCCACCAGGACCTCCAAATATAATGACAGGACAATCCGCCCAAATTACTTAAAAACTGCAAAAAAATACTTGCATAAATTAAACCTTATACAGAAGGTGTTAAGGTTGTAATTGAGTTAGGTGGTTGAAATGTTAGTTTGAAGTACGATAATTTATTAAGTAATTCGGTGTGCGGCGCGGGAGTTGAGCCGTGTAACGCCCCTGCGGATGCTACAAGTAAAAGCAATGATACATCGCGGATTTCGTCGCGTTGTTGGTAAGTTCTACTTGCAACGATAGAATTGATATTGTTTTGCTTAGGGTTTCTGATGCAATTTTGTGCAATATTACTTCATCGTAAAAAGACTTCGGATAAATTGTCAATAATGTCATCAAAAATATATCATACTAGCTTCAGCCCGCGACTTCGTTCGCGTGAAACTTCTTGTTTCCCCCGAGACACCCAGTCGTATCGCATCACCCGCCCGCGCTATCGCTTGACGTTCTTTTTTACTTTTTTTCTTTTTGCTCGGCTCCTAAGGGTCATAGCGTGATGTTAAATAGCCTTCCTCAAGAATTGGGCTATCAAATGCAAGAAGATTTTTCAAATCCGACTGGTAGTTCCAGAGATTACCCCCTACATACAAACAAATTTTACCTCTTTATAATATTAGTATAGACATGGCCATCTGTTTCATCTAGTTTCCTCTGATTAGTTAAAAGAAAAAACTAATAGGAAAACTACTTTCTAAGTAATATTTCTTTTACTAATCCTTATGAGTATATGAGATATACATCTCTATTGTCTAGCAGAAAAGTTTGAAAGAAACGGGCTGGAGGTCTTTTAGACGCGTCAATAAAGTCAAAGCTCCTAAATGCAGCTTGGTCGTTTCAGAGCTTGCTGATTGAAGAATACCTAGTTTCTAGCGACGTAATTATTGTTACACTTTAATCTGTCAAGCTCCGCTAATGAGACACAATTGATTTTCTATTGTTTCGTCGCCGATCGGCCTTCCGTCGCAGATTTTACAAACCCACTTATATACTGCGGCAGATGCATGATGTAGCAGATCCAAAAAAGCAAAGCCTATTATAAGTACTAAATCAAAAATATTTGTAATTTCACTGCGGATCAAACCAATCCGCCCCAAGTGGAGTAAACCGTCGGCAAGGCGAGGACGTATATGTACACACAGAGGAAGTGATTCAGGCGAGGCCTGCTTGTTCAGCGAAGCAGCGCGGTGCTTGCGCAATAACGCGCGAGCGCACTCCCGCGCACGCGATGCATGCGGTATGTCCACTTGTCTTGTCGGTTTGTGGCTCTGTTTTTCAGGGTTGATGTAATGACTTTTTTGTGAAACTTTGGCCATCATGTTTCAGGCTATTGACTGCTTTTTCTTTTATAGAATCAATGTATCGTTTAAATATTTTTCATTGTACAATGTACACAAAGTTACGGACTAAGACTAGATTATGTGCTGTTTGTGATCTAACTTTATACTAATGAATAAAAAACGACTAGAATCAATTCTATTTTAAGATAATTTTTGACGTTCAAAAGTGCCTTTTATGTGCCTATTTGAAATAAATGCTTTGACTTTGACTTTTGATTTTGACTTTATAATAATTATTTATAACATACCTACATAAATATTTTGTATATCTTCCATAAATTCTGTAATAACTTTTTTTTAAGAGAGACTTTAGTATAGCATAATCAGCGTATTATGATCCAACTGCTAGGATACAGGCCTCCTCTCGGTGAGAGGGAGTGGGCCGTAATCCACCACGCGGGCCCAGTACGGGTTGGTAAATATCACATGTCTTCGAATTTTTGGTTATAGAACATGCCGGTTTCCTCACGATTTTTTCCTTCTCCGTTAGACTGGCAGCATTGCCACGTTGAATGGCAATGCTAATTCTTTGGCCAAAGAACGACCCAGCCCTCTGATCACGTGAAGAGTTGACCAGTCAGTGAGAAATTTCCTTAAAAAGGAGAAGCCCACTCGGGCTCCATGACCCGAGCGTTTCGACCCCAAAGGACTCAAAACTGTAGTTACTCATAAGGTTACAGTTTTGCGCCGCTTGAGGGTCTCAGCATTCGCAGCAGGAGCGCCAACACAGCTAGCCGTGCTAGGAACATGAGAACTTCAATGTATTTAGGTATCTGTATAGTAATTGGCTAATTGAAATAATACAAGCTAATCACATTCCTTGGAAAGAGATTTGACAACTGATTAAAATCAAAATTGTATTTTGATTAGTTGCGAATGTTTACATTCCAAATGTCATTCAGTCAAACGTCAGTTTCTGACAGTTAAAGGCGACATCTAGTGGTCGCTGATTCACAGTTGTAGTTGAATCGATATTTTAACATATTGATTGCTAACCATCGAAATAATATCGTATGGAGCAATCCATAATAATTTTCAGCTTTCAGTAAAAAAAATCATTTACCAGTTGGCTGGATCTTATTTTCGATCATTTCATGTGCTTTCCTTTCATAGAACAAAAAGGACAGCCACATACAATATTCAGTTTTCTCTTTAACCATTTCATAATGTCGCCATCAAACTTTAAAGCGCAAAAACTAAGTGCACCTCTCCATTTCTCTGTGTTTTCTAACATTTTCAAACCCTCTTGCTAAACGCAAGTTTAGCATATAATTCATCTGTTATGCAACAAATTACCACCCTACACAATGACTGTGTTGGATGTGCCGACGCGACGGCGTGAAAATTTATAGTTTCTGCTTGTGCCTTTTTAAGAGGTTGCATGTCGTAAGTGTTGGAGACGCGAAAATAGGTGCGGATCCAGCGGGAGCTAAGCTAGCTACGTTATTTTTCGTGGAAAGCGTCGGTTTTATGGAAAATAGACAATACTACCTGATATACTTATATAAATAAAAACATGATACTTATCTCTTCAAGCATATTATTATTATGCAGTATTCTTGTTTTTTGAGAAACAAGAGACTAAATAGGGCTCTCCCTAAAATTCCAGATTATAGTTTAAAATACCTATGGCATTTTCTCAGTTGCATAAAAATCGGAAATTGGCATAGGCGTCTTTGATATTATTGACAATCTGATAGAAGTTTATGACAGTGGACTTCAGTAAGTAGAGAGGATATGGAATTTCCCTTGTTGATGATCAATTGGATTGACTTTCAACTTAACTTGGACTTTCTAACGACAAAATATAGCATTCGCTCTAAAAAACATTTTACAAAACATATCTAGCACTACACAACCCACCCCAAGTTCATTAAAAGGTTGTCGTTTAGCAAAAGCTCGAGTCACTGTCATCATTTATGTTGTCGCACTTACTCGCGACATTTTGACTTTTCATTTCGAGTCGACACACTCATTAACTGAGTCGTTAGCTCATTTTATTTGCGAAACTTTGAGTCTTTTGCTCAAGTCTTCAATCATTGGATGTTGTGTGAATGTGAACGGCTTTTAGTAAAACGGGAAAGTCGTACTTTGAAAGGTCTTTGAATTTTCTACAAAAACTAAACGATAGCACAGCAACAGCGTCATTTTAATATAGAAAGTGATCATCATCTAGCCTTTTCCCAACTGTGTTGGGGTCGGCTTCCGAACTGTGAACGGCTGCCAAAAATCCACGAATGACAGCCGGACCAACGGTTTAACGTGCTTTCCGAGTCACAGAGGGGTCTTGGTATGTAGTCACCCATCCACGGACCAACCGCGGCAAGCGTTGCTTAACCTGATCGATCGACCCGTGCGGCTGTTATTACTTATTACTTAGCCACAAGCCCCTCTAGTAAATGAAAGTGACACTGGCTATAATTTTTACTTAACATTGTGTTTATAACTAAGATTAACAATGTTTTGAACGGCATGTATCGTTATTTATCTACAAGAACTGAAAATAAATCTAAACTTTGAAAATCTTTTATGACACAAAAACTTATTTCATAAACGTTTTAATAAGTTATTAATTATCTTAAAATATTTGAATAATAATTTAAAAGCTAACAGTTTTAAAATAATAATATGTACAAGTAGGTATATAAAAAAGGATTGAATCACAGGGCATCAAAAAATTCGTCCGCAACAGGAAAAAAATAATTTTCATAAACTGAAAATAACACGTTTTGTGGAAATTCTGTTTTACCATACTCAACATTATACTAACAAAACAATATTTCGTTTTCTCTAAAAACAAAAACTAAAAAAACGTCGTTTAAGGGTGGTATCCACTGACTCGAAATAAATGTTTTAATGACGAACATTATGCAAACACATTAAGGGTATCACCCTCGTTGACTATCGGATTTGAAAGTGGTCCAAGTTAGAAAAGGGGAGCGGGACATCGAAAGCGGGAGCGATCACTTGTTTTTACTGTCAGTACAATGTGTCTTTTCGTCTTGCTATTACTAGATAATTGACAATTGGGTCAGAGAATTGTAACACAAAGCTGTTCTCCTAAACATGCTGGGTTGTGTTAGGACATCTCTGCTGGTTTGAACTTCTAGAGTCAGAGTTAAGTTTCTAGAGAGAGACACAGAATTAAAAAACAAAATAACATAGGCACTATTTTATTTTGCTATTAAATTTTGTGTCTCACAATAATCAAGGATTGCGGTTTGGCATTCCGCCAGATTACCTTACGAATCCTGAAATGTAAATATCATAAACTCCTACAAACTCGCTCCCCACTCCGCTTATAAACCCGCTGCTCTCGTATCACTTGACCCCCTAAACATTTTTACTTGCCATCTTGCCCACTAATGCGTTCGGAACACAGCAGTTATGACGTAATGTCTTCGAAAACGTCGTAATACCGTGACTAAGCCGGATTAAGGGCATCTAGGGACGTTTAAATTAAAACGCCTAATTGATTACAGAAATATGGATACCTATTTTGTTTTTGAAGAATGTTGGTTTGAGTTTTTTTGTCCGGAGGTTAGCTTGGAAAGTAAATCCACATGAAAGGGTCGTTGTTATAGAGTATACAGGGTGTTACGGAAAGGGTATATCAATACAAACGGGTTGAAGAGTGTATCTGGTCTAGAATCTCTGTACAAAATTTCAGCTCAAAAGCAGTAACTTTGAAAATGCTTAATATTTTTTTTATTTCGACATCACGGCGCTGCACTGGCGCGTGGCGGCGTGATGTGCGTGTACTAGGCGCACAGACACACTACAGATAATGGATAATGACCCTCGTAGTGCGGTGACACGTTTCTTATGATTTCAATTTAATAAACTATCGAAATAAAAAAAAATATTAAGCATTTTCAAAGTTACTGCTTTTGAGCTGAAATTTTGTACAGAGATTCTAGACCAGATACACTCTTCAACCCGTTTGTATTGATATACCCTTTCCGTAACACCCTGTATAGTACCTATGGCACACAACGGTAGACACAACTTTGAGAAATAAGCCGACAGAAGGATCCAGTTGGGTTGGGCAGCGCCCTATCCAAAGACCAAGATCTTCAACCAGTGCATCCTGCCCGTTATGACATATGGTGCTGAAACGTGCGACACTAACAGTTGGGCTGGTTCATAAATTCAAGGTCGCTCAGCGCGCTATGGAGCAGGCTATGTTCGGAGTTTATTTAAGGGGTAAAATCACAAATAAAATTATCCGGAAAAGAACCGGATTTACCGACATAGCATGCAGAGTAAGCAAACTGAAGTGGCACTGAGCTGGCCATATTTGTCGAAGGACCAATGAGCATTAGAGCAGACGAGTCCTGGAGTGGAGACTGCGTATCTGGCAAGCGTAGTGAGGGACGCCCCCCAGCTAGATGGACCGACGACTTTAGGAAAGTGGCTGGGACAGTCTGGATGTGGAAGGTGGACGATAGGGTGTTGTAGCGACTGGCCTGGACTGGAGCCTGTTAGGGCCGAAGCCTGTCGGGGGTGCGGGATTGTCCGAAAGGGTTACCGCTACCCCGGGACATAAAGGGTTAAGGAAGGAACACGGGTGGGTTTTAGTCAGTAAGAGTCTGACACTCCCTTCCGCTCCACCCAATGCGGGAGGAGTCATTTGATGATTTCCCATCCGCGTAAAAAAGGGTGTTGTGGCGCAGCTTGGTAGAGGCCTTTGTTCAGCAGTATACGAGAGGCTGATTTGATAGCTAGGAAAGTAAATCTGGTGACGAATTTGGATCTATTAATCTCAAATCGCTTTTACCCTCTCCCTCCTCCTTTTTCGATTACCATATGATTTCTTTCTAGAAATAAAGAAGAAAGAAAGAAAAAGTATTTATTACGACTCGTATAGGAAGATCACAAACTAAACTTAACACAGTAAAAAAAAACAAGTTATATTAAAAAAAGTAATAAAAAGAAAAATGAACAGAAAGTCCTATACGAGGCCAAAAGGCTCCTATCTCAGCATGATACTGCAACAATAAAAAAATAAATGTCACAGCGCTGGTATTCTGATAGGGCTCGCTATTTGAAATCGACTCGAATCATGGAACGCGATGAACAATACAAGTTTCTTCCTTGTCTAGGAAAACGTGCCATAGGACAGTAACTATAGAACTTACCTAAAACAGAATCCTTGGGTACGGTAAGTTTTCAAAAACAATTCTGATCTCATTAAGTCACCCACTCCACATTAGCCGAATAACCGTTTTCTTTTGGCTAAGCAACCCTGTCAAAAGCCTAAGCTAAAACTGGGATATAAAAGACCTTTTCCTGTTTTTATATGAACAGCTTTTCCCTTTCCAAGAAAAATACAAATGTAACTTTCAACCTTTTTATTAAGCATTTCCTGAAAGGATCAGCGCCCCTTTTCCCTACAAAAGCATTGTGACTGAAAGTTCCAATTCACTGCTATTGTACGGTGACGTGTTCACAATAGTCGGACATGTCGCAACAAAACCGATCAACAAGTTGTTTAAACCCTTGTTATGCTTGTCACCACGAAATACTAAGAAATGTGTGTTTAAAAAAAATTAAACTCAATTTTGAAATTGATAAGGTTTAGAATCAGTTACACTTACGTAACAACTGACGCCACAGACTAAAATAATTTCGAATCAATTAAAAAGAAAAGCCACAGCGTGACAGTAAAACTGTGATAGCTTTTGTACTCTGTGACAAAATCAACCCTCGGAAACGCAAAGGGTCAAACTAGAGGGGAGCGAAAAAAATCTTCGCCGAAAAAAAAAAAATAACACAGACTTATCGCCTTTACACCGCGGATCCGTACATAAATAATGGTAAAAGGAAATTAAATCAAAGTCTTATTAGAATATTAAAAGTTTCGTAGGCGTTTTTTTAATGTCTCTCGCGGTGTTTGGGGATGCATATTTCACTCAATTTGGTAAATGGAAGATGGTGTGTTGGCTACCCAGCTATTAGAGGGTTGTTTAGTTGGTTTTTTAATATTTTTTCCGGATATTAAAATGCATTTATTAATTAGAAATTATGACGTTTATGGCGCCGTTAGTTTTTATAGTTTGTGTATTGTTTGTGATAATTTTAAAAGGGAAATTGACAGTGTTCACGACAAGGCTAAACTCTTTCAAGATTTTTAATTACCTACGTTATTTTGACCCTGAAAATGGGAATCCATTCGGGATTCCCATTTTTCTTACTCTCAAGAAATGCACTAATTCTTCCTGAGACCAACCTCCTTTTTTTCAACTTTCTACCAATAATGAAATCTAACTTACTTCTGCACTTTCAGGGGTTTATTCATAAACGATGATTAAAGTTAAGTGATGATTAAACATCAAAAATTTATGGTTAAACAGTCTCTAATTACTACTTAACTTTAAGCAACGTTTATGAATATAGGGGTCAGTGTTAAGGCAATGTCAAAAACAATGTTAATTGCCGCTATACCTTGTCATGCTTTATACAGTATTGAATAGGTAGGTACTTACACTGCATGACACAACTAAGACAAAACCAAACAAAGTCTTTACCCTAACATTCCAAAAATCAGCCTCGTAGCACTCCAACCCGACATTAACACATAAACCTTTAAAGAAATCTAGATACACGTACCGCAGCTGGTATCTAGTTGTAGCTGTGTATCGCTGGTGTAAGGCCGCTGTCTGGTGCCGGCCATGCGTCTTGTCTTTACCGGCCCGACCGCTCCCCGGATGTATCGTGTCGTGTACACCGGGGCTTATGGTTTTGATACTTTTATGGAAATATGGGGTTATAGATAAAGTGGAATTGGTTTATCGATTTTTATAGTAACCTTCAAGCTCTATCCAATAATGAATATTGCTCTAATACGATGTAAAGAGAAGAGATTGTTTTTACTGCCGTTTTAGCTTCTCAAACAGCTACTTTTTCTGTTTTCCCTATAAGCCTAATAGGTAAAACGTACTTTACCATCAAGACTGACATACGCTAAGATAAAATGAACACTGTAATGGTACCTAAACAGGGTATTTGTTCCCTGGATTCAACAAATACATGAAAAATCATCAATGTATTGTAAAATGATGAGTCTAGTATAGTTTTAGGTAGGTAATTTCGCTTACGAAACTATAAAGTATCAAGATCACCTCTCCCTTCTACACCACAGTCAACCATTAGGGAAATCTGCGCGGCAGCGAGTACTGTTTAATTTATACGCGGGAATATTCTTAAACTATCGGTTTTGTGGTCACTGTGGCGATTCGGCCTTTATTTATGTTCGGCCTCGGCTTCGGCCGACGCAGAGCCGAATTAGCGGACGCTCTCAAGGGATCGTACCGTTCTATTTTGTATTTGGAATGCTAAGACATAGTTCGGTATAAAAGTAGTTTTATCTAATTTAAATAAAAAAATTACCTAGAATATTTGTATTATTAGGTAGGCAACGAGCACCTTGGATAAAAAGAGAAATCGGCCTTTTTTTTATAAAGTAAACATTTCACTATTTTAAGCTGAAATCAGAAATGTTCATAGATGGTCTGCCATTTTTACACGGCACGGTTTCTTTACGGTCATCATATCATAATCAGCCTATATTGTTTCCACTGCTGGGACACAGGCCTCCTCTCTGTGAGAGGGAGTGGGCCGTAATCTACTACGCGGGACACTGCTCTTCTCTTCGGTGCGGCGTACAAACCACGTCGTTGAAAAAATGCATCTGTCAACAAGCTTCCATAGTGATCCCATACAACACCGACGACCGTGCCTACACACGGCGAATTAACCTTATTTTTTTCACGGCAAGAAAAATGTGTGTGTACAAAGGGCCTTAAACGTCTCTCCTACATTGAACTTCTTAACCCCATTTGGATTACATAATTATGTCAAACACTTAAGACGAAACGGATAATAGTGGTCACTATTATCCGTTTTAGTGATTATAAAACTAAACAATGTAAAACTACAGTTTGTAATAATATTAATATACAATGTGGAGCAGGACGTTTGACATTCCTTTAAACCACGTAAAAAGTGGCATGCCCTTTACCCGTATACAAAAAATCAATCAAATCCAATGAATACTTTAGCCACAGGAAATTATTTTTCATTTTCTTAATATTCAACATGATGTAGATCTGAGTTCGTAATAATAGGTAAACATTGTAAGGTCAGGAACCTGTGCAAAAACGTACCTACGATTCTATGCTTGAAAGACAGAGAAAGGTGTCATACGGCCCCACTCTGACGCGCCCCGCCCACTCACAAAATACTACGATTAGAAAGAAAAAGAAATATTACTTACGATAATAATGCATTAGTGGTGCATAGAAAATTGCGAATGTGTGTGAGCGGAATATTTTCGGCAAATAGTCCTTGAATCGGTAACTATGCCATGTCAGTGCATAGCGGCGCCCTTTGAGGAAGCACACGCCTACTTTTTTTATCACAAAACGAGCCGCGCGCGCATTGTCGTGATTTTATGAAAAGTTTTAGTTGTTATTGTGATTAAAGACGATTTATGATAATTGGATTAGTGCATAGGTTAGTGTGACTTATTGTTAAGTGTTAGTGTAATATTGGTTAGTTATTTTGGACATTTATTAGGTAGCTAGTTTTGTGATTTAGGTTAGGTTTGTAAGTTTTTTGAGTTTAATTATGCCTCAAATAAGGTACACAGCTGCCGAGTACACCGACATGGTACTTAGGTACGGAGAATGTCACCAAAATGTTACTATTGATGATTTTAATTGTGATTGTGATGTAATATTACGTGATTAATTATTCAATCAATGATCTTTTGTTAATTAACAACTCGCAACTTTATTGAGTTTATGCCGCTGCTAAAGTACCTACGCCCAGCACCGCGCCGCCGCCCACTGCACCCCGCACCCCGCCGCGCAATAGGTCAGTGACTTTTCGTAGATAAAGCGTGTTTACTTTTTATGCAGTTGATTCTGCTATTTATTTTGTTTGAAAATTGCAATTTTTTAATTTTCCATTAACTACAAATCTTCGTGGTTTAAAATGTTTCGATGGACTAGTACTGTGCTCGTTTTAATTTAATGTCGTAGTTCCATATCCACATTGTACAATCTTGTGGAGCACAACTTAACGTGCTTATTTTCTGCATTTTCATTCTAAAATAAAAGAAATTGTCAAACAAACGATAAGGGAACCACTGTGCGGTCGGCGTCGCCTTAAGAAATGTTATCACACTATCACACTAATATTATAAAGGCGAAAGTTTGTGAGTGTGTGTGTGTTTATATGTTTGTTACTTCTTCACGCTCAAACGGCTGGATCAATTTTGATAAAATTTTGTGTGGAGGTAGCTGACACCCTGGATTAACATATAGGCTACTTTTTATCCCGATATTCCCACGGGATCGACATTTACGCGGGTGAAACCGCGGGGCGCAGCTAGTAATCCATAATCATTTTCATAGCGTATCGATGGTAAAAAGTTTAAATATTTTTTGTCCAAATTTCAGCTGCGCAAACTCCGCTCACTGGCGCATTCATAAGATCATCAAGTGCACAGCTGACAGGGCATGCGGCGCAGGATGTAAGGTGGGACAGACAATCTCCACAGATGGGGGTTCACGGACGGCTGAGATCTCAAGTGCATATGCAGCACCTCCCCAAAGACAACAGTCCACCTTCCATCATCAATAATCCGTCAAAAATATGTACACACATGAAGCCATCACCAAAGCTTACACCAGACACTTATCCCAAACTCATTACGCTCCCAATTTACACATTTCGGTCACAACTCATATTGGGGGCATAAAAAACCAATTTTGGGCGAAAAAAGGCATAAAAGCCAATGTGTAACAGACGAGGGCATAATATCAATTTGCCTCTCATACAATATTCATAACACATCGTGCGAAGTCATATAATTTATATGTTAGAAACAAATTCACGAACGATTTGGCTGAGGTAAGAAGCGGAATATATTCACGGTACGCGCTCTGGTGGGCAAGCAGAGGCAGTATTATGCATGCGAGGTATATGCCACTCTGGGGGGCAGTTACTTATGCCACGCATATCTGAATTTGTGAATACTTTTGGCGGAGGGTTGGTAAAGGATTATAACTTGGAAAACAGTTTTCTTTTTTTTCACGGTCGCGGTTGATATTATTACTATAAGAATTGTGATTTATAAATTAAATATCTGCATAGCTATCATCCGACACGTTATCGTATCAAAAATGACACATTTCGATAACCTGATTTGCCTTGCCCCCGACAGCAAACAGCCTTCGGCAGAATAGCGGTCGTCTATTTGATTTAAACTGAGAAAATTATCGGGTTTTGGACTTGTGAACAGCGTTTAGAAGACTCCTACAATAACATTGATTGATGTTCGATACGGTAAGGAAGCATATCGAGTGGTTGTGAATAGCTATGCTGAACACACTTATAAAAATAAAGATATAGTGAAACTAGCTGTAAGAAAATCATTAAATTAAACCTTAACTGAAAAATAAATAGATTGTATCCCCTCCCGAGCAACTGGACAGATTCGCAACTGGACAGATTCTCAGCTGGACAAATTAGCAACTGGACAGAGCGTGTCTTTACTACTAATACTACTACTTACTTACTTACTTTTAATTTATAATCAAACGTTAAATTACATGCATTGTAACTTTCAACATTCAAATATTGTCTTAGCAATCCGTATCTTTTTTTTCCAGTTCCTACTTACATACTTTTCAGAAAGACTAACCTGCAGAAAAAGTTACAACACTTCCGTGCAACCCTATACGTTTTCACGTGGATTTTCCTGTTCATTATAATTCGCGACATACATCATTCGTGTCAAGGTGTCATGACTTATCCAATGTGTGACAACACAAGAAAATATGGGGGCAATTTTCTTCTTACAAAAGTGTATTAAAATATGTATTCCTTGGCAAACGTAGAGCTCTTTTTACTAGGAAAGCAACTGGGTGCGTAGGTTTTATTATTAAAACTGAACTTCAATTGAAAAAATAAACCTATAGCAGTTTTCATAATCTCAGATAATTCACAATCCAATGTATTATAAGTTGATTATTGAGTGACCATTTGTAACTAATAGGTCTTCATAAATTTTTGGTTGCAATGAAATTTTAACTTTATTAAGACGTATGAAACTCAGTTTGTTGTGTTCATAGCTTAAAAATTATCTCAAATTCCTGGCTCTAACATATTTTAAATGTTCTGGGTTTATATTACCATCACAGTTTCAGTACCAATATCTAAATCGTAATTAAAATAATAATGGTGTGTATCAACGATTGATTCCGATTGGCTGCGCCCGAGGCGAGCCGGTGATCAAGCGGACGCAAACACTGACCGCTCTGATCCTTTGACAAGGATTGAGTAAACAGAAATATCATTTAAACTGGCTAATGGAAATCATGGAGTTTTGATTTTTTAGTCTAATGTTTAATAGTATATACAAAGGATGTAAAGGTGTAAATTTGGACGACTAGAAAAAGAAAGAAAATATGACTGTGGACAACTTATTAACTAAACTTATGAAAATGAATGAAAATATGTTTTGTATCTTCATACAAAACATATTTTGTAGTTTCCAAATAAAGTAGAATCATCCATCGCTTTCCATCAGGCGTGATCGAAGTCAAGAGCAGGGCCATTCAGCAATAGAAAAAAAAAGAATTAGAATTTCATACTGTGTTTTTTTTTACAAAGAAAAAGTCACACTCTTTCTTAAAGATGAATGATGAAATTTCTGTGAGACCAGTCGGAAAATACATCCTTTAAAATAAAAAAAAGAATTTTGCAAGTCGGCTTATAAATAACGGAGTTGTGAGGTAACAAACATAAAAAAAAAATCAACCGAATTGATAACCTCCTCCTTTTTGAAATCGGTTAAAAAAGGGCGTGACGAAAATGGGTAAGTATGAGTTTTTCGCAATTTCACGTGAGCGAATAAATACTCGACCGAATTTATATACGTATGACGACGTTCGAACCACTCTGCAGCGAGCGAGTACAGTCCATGTCGAAAATCGGTAAGCTCTCTCTTAGCTTTCCGTGGGCATAATTTTCTCATTTTTCTTCAACATTCTAGACGATTTCGATTTCCCAAGGACAAAACAAAAGCCTTCGTCCACCATAAAACACAAAATAAACAACACTTCTTAACTACGTGCTACTAAATTAGCAGTAAAGACTGGGAGGGGACCCTGGCGAGTTCTGAATAAACCATGTGAGGCATTCCCAGGGGGGCCGGGGAGGAATGAGTGTCTAATGGCCGAGCGACAAATACTCATTATAGTTTAGATGTTAGTTGGTTTTCGTGGCCGTGTACACAGTGGACGGTGATGGATGAAGTTGAGGATTGACTGTTTAATTAGATGCGATGAGTGATGAAGAAGTTTTGTTGAAGACCAACAATATTTTGCTAATATAGTGTGGCAGGGACAAGGAGGAGCTTGTGTCTAAGTAATATCAGCCGCGCGGGTCGATCGATCAGGTTAAGCTACGCTTGCCGCGGTTGGTCCGTGGATGGGTGACCATCTTCACATACCAAGACCCCTCCGTGCCTCGGAAAGCACGTTAATCCGTTGGTCCCGGCTGACATTAGTGGATCTTTGACAGTCGTTACGGGACGTCAGAAGCCCGTATCTGACAACCAGTCTTACCAAGGGGTATTATATTACCCAGTAACTGGGTTGTGGAGGTCTGACAGGCAGTCGCTCCATGTAAAATACTGGTATTCAGCTGCATCCGGTTAGACTGGAAGCCGACCCCAACATAGTTGGGAAAAGGCTAGGCAGATGATGAATGTGGTAGGCACATCGATGCGCAACCGGTTTCCATGGATTCAGTACCTACATGACTCTGAAGCACAATAAAAGAACATAAAAAAACGACACTGGGGAGCGTTGAAATTTTTCGTGGTGTATTAAAAAAAAAAGCTGTCCCATACATTTTGACCGCGTAAATATTACACTTTCCTACGAAACAACTTCTTTTTTTTATTACCCACGAAAAACTTCTACGCGTCTATAACCATGTGTGCTGAATTCACGGTTTCAGTTTGCGCGACGATGTGACGGCAGAACAAAAAAATAATAGGTATTTTAGGTATCTTCGACCGTTCAGGGGCAAAATGTCCAATTCTCATAAAATCCAACGGTGTGAAAATGTCCTATTACCCAAAATGTCCAATAGTCAAAATGTCCAATTCTCAAAATGTCCAATGGTCAAAATGTCCAATTGTCAAAATGTGGGCCTATCAATAAATAATAGCATGGA
This sequence comes from Amphipoea oculea, assembly GCA_945859645.1. Classification (NCBI taxonomy): domain Eukaryota; kingdom Metazoa; phylum Arthropoda; class Insecta; order Lepidoptera; family Noctuidae; genus Amphipoea; species Amphipoea oculea. The sequence continues at coordinate 15,694,488 of OX243876.1, forward strand.
GACTGAGCAAAGCAAAAGTTTAATAAAACAGGCATTTTTCCTGTTGAGCAATTAAATGTAGGGTGAGTGCCCACTTAGTATTCCAAGACATCGCCAAGCGGTTGGTCGACTCATCACGTGACCAGAGGGCTGGCCTATTTTTTGGCCAAAGAATCAGCATTGCCATACAACGTGGCAATGCTGCCAGCCTTTTGGGCACGTTTCCCGTTGACAGTGATGCGGACGAATTTTTTGACGCCCTTTGATTATTTTCCCTCCCTGTTTATATACTTGTACATATTATTATTTTAAGATTGTTAGTTTTTTAAATTACATGGTTGAAAAATAAAAACTGAAAAATTAAATGTAGGTGACCAAAATACCTAGTAAGAAAAAACCACACGAAAAACTAACCTACACACTTTCAATCACAATCTTAATCATTTTGAAGGATATTGCTATTCCATTGCTTCATAGGTTCAAAAAATTTGTCTGCTTAACAACGTAAATAGCGCAATGAATGTTGTTGAACTGTCAAAATGAAAGCCATCGCTACTGTATGTGTGTATGTTACGCAATTACCCCACAGTGCCATAGTTAAAGAAACTTATACTATCAATGCATTTTTAACTGAAACAAGAGCGTCATGTGCATACCCCATAGGGAAAGTCGGTAAAGCTATTAAGACTACCGTCCACTACGTGTAGGGTTACCAACCGTCCGGATTTGTCCGGCTTTATTTCTATTTTTTTTTTTTGCGCAGATTTTTGTATGCACTTTTATATGAATATAATGGAGAAGGCATGTGTGTCTCGTTATTATCAGTCATATTTTGACTATTGTGGGCGAACTATAGGTATAGTGTTGGTTATTGCGCAATAGAAAAACGGTTTGCAGTTCAAATCAGATTATAATTTTACGAACAATTTAATCACACTAGCAAATCACACACTATAGGTACACGATACAACCAGATATGGAACGCGGGACAGTTTCTGAGCGCATGTTGTTCGTATGATGTCTGATGTCCAAGAGAACCGCTCCACCACGTTGCACGCTCTCTTGTACTCCCCACGAACTCAGGCTAGACTCTGTCAAGCGCCACCAGATGGCGCTGGCGTTCCGAATAGTCAAACGAATGACTCCGTGGAAGCGTTGTCGTCACAGCGCTTCCACCTCGTTGTGTCTCCGACATATATTTTACGAACAAATTATCATTATGTGGTGGAGAAAATAAACCTAACTATTATTAGGTATTTACTTTTTAGTCTCCCGTCCGGAAATTGTGTGAATTTTTAAAATAAAAAAATTTAAATGATTTCTGAAAAAATAAATAAGTATGTAAAAAGTATAATGTCCGGCTTTTTGTCAGTACTTTTCAAATTTCGAATTGGCTACCCTGAACCACATGCCTTATTCAGACACCCCTGACTTCAAGTTGGAAGTTCACATTGTTAAGGTCGCAGCCTTAACTAGTCTAGAGTTCACTGGAATACTATATTAGTATTGTGTATTCCTACTACTACTGGGTACTAGGAATTCATGAAGCATAAACACGACTTCTGGGAAATGATCAAACAGTTTGATGAATTGTCTTCGGCTGTAGAATACCTAGTTCAGATGGCAAGAACGTGTCTTTGATAGATTTTAACGTGACCTTAAATTTTGCCTTTAAAATATAATCTAAAACATCGCTGATGTAGGTATTCCTATACAGGGTGAATTTTCCAAGTGGGCGTGGATGGCCAAATTCTAAACTGTGAGGAATAGCGAAAAGTACTCAAAGGGCTCGATTTTGATGAAAACTAAAACTGCATCATTGGATTTTTGAAAAATCAATGTTTCTAGCCAGGTATCGAATCTGTTGGTTTTGAAAAAAAAAACACACTGTATTATTACACTATTCGATAGTGTCCCTAATAAGGATCAAATTCTGGGAAGTAATGATATACGGCATACTAAAGAAAAGAGCTCATTTTTTTGGTGTTCTTGTCAGATAGAAAGTGCTAATAAAAGTCCTCCTGAAAATATACACTGGTTAAAGCTTAACACTTTTTAATTAGACCCCCTATAGTACGGTCGAACAAGCTATTTGGTATACAGGCAAAAATATTCATCTTTCCACTACACTGCCAATATTTAGTTTTATTTTGTGCGTTATAACTTTTTCAGCTTATTTAAATAGAGTGGTATAAAAAATTGACTAACTCAGCACACCATTGTTTAAAAGTAGTTGCAAGTTAGCTGCCTGCATACGAAACAGTTTGTTCGACCGTACCTACCCATAAAAACAAGTAAATGAGTACATACCTATACCTACACAAGCCCGGGTCCTCTATTAGTCCACATTTCCACAGAAGTAGGTAGTGTTTGGCGTCAAAGTTGTGAACGGTGCGGCAACACTTTTAACCCCGTAACTACATGTTTGTAATTATTTCCGGTGAGCGAGCATAATACTCGGCTGAACCAACTACTATATTGACGGGGGACGGAGCTACGAAACGTGGAAATGCGCTTTATATTTTGAGAAGATTTTTCTTTCTATGATATTCTAATTTCAGATTTTTGGGGTAGTAATTCTAATCTTGGCTCAGTGGCGTGCATTGGTTTTCAAAATAGGTAGGCACTAGGCCGGGTCTAGTCTAAGCAAACGCGGTCACTAATCAGAAAAAAAGTGAGGTCAAATGTGTGGTTATTTGAGTAAACGTCATGGTATTACGCGGGAGACGTACGTATTTTTATTTTCGTCGAACTATATAATATAACTTGAACGAGTAAAGACCAATGACAATGTACGAATAGTACGAGAGCCGAGTAGGCCGTCCGGCGACTGCCTACTGCCTCGCGTGTTTGTATGAAGATTTTGTTTTTTGTTAGGTATGATAATTTAGTGAGTTTCTTAATGGGGCACACACACTAAAATGTAATTGACAGGCTTATGCTGATATATCGAGGTAGGCACTGCTTATATGCCTATATGCAATGAACGCCACTGTCATGGCTATAGATATGGTTTCCTTGAAGAGCGTTTCCGTCATGTTTATAACGGACGTCATGAAAATCTGTCTTTTTCAGCAGTATTTGACATTAAGCTGTCCAAATTCGCTCTGTATGTGACATTAAGGAGCCGGCGAACTGCGCATGCTAGTGCGTTGTTCATAAAAACGTAATTCCAAAATAATTTGTAAATCAAACATATTCTTAAGGTAGTGTGTATTTATTCCTATTGGATTACATATTATCTAGGTTCGCAAATATATATTTTGAAAGGACTCTGATATAAAGGCGAGATATGAGGAATTTCAAATTTCTATAGAAAACTTATTTTTCTCATAACTCGTCTTTAAATCAGTGTCCATTCAAAATATATATTTCCAACCTAGATATTCTATAATCCAATCGGAATAAATACACACTACATTAAGAATATATTTGATTTATAAATTATTTTAGTATTGCGTTTGTATGAACAACGCATTCTTCGGCGGGCTCTGGTCCAAAATCGCTCTGTATTTGGACAGTTCGGTCACCGTTCTTCTAGGAAACCGTAGCTATCATATAGATAGGTCAACCGTTCCAATACACAGGTCGTAGAGCTTGTATCAAATACAAACTTGTGAGCGGGTATCACCGTTTCAATACTTTGATAAACATAAGTGTCTTTAGCACAAAAGATCCAACCACTTAGCTAATAGCATTCCCGTTTAAAAAAAAAATTATTTCTCAAAAAGAACATACATAGTTCACTTAAATATGAGAAGCTTAACAAAATATCACAATAATATTATAAATGCGAAAGTTTGTGAGTGTGTGTGTGTGTGTGTGTGTGTTTATATGTTTGTTACTTCTTCACGCCTAAACCACTGGACCGATTTAGATGAAATTTGGTATAGAGACAGTTTGAGTCCCGGAAAAGGACATAGGATAGTTTTTATCCCGATATTCCCACGGGATCGAGTCTTATGCGGGTGAAACCGCGGGGCGCAGCTAGTCTTAATTAATAAACAAAATCGTTTGATCTATCGAATACATACGAAAAAAAATCAGCTGATTAATACAAAAGTTCAATACCTACTTGACCAAAATGTATGAAACAGCTGATTTTATTTTAGTGAAAGTTTTTCATATTCATGGGTAGAACACCCTGTAAAAATTTGGAACTGATAAAAAAATCAGACTGTATAGTGACTAATGAATTATTACTGTTAGTTAGCCAAAAAAATGTTCACTGAAAAAGAATTTCTTATGTCTTTCGGCAACTTATTATATTCGTATAGCCGCAGATTCAGAATGGCAGTGTCAGTTTCTATGACAATTGTTTTTAATTACTCGTGAAATTATTGTCTGATACGTCAATTTAACACTACCGTAGTATCAAGGGCACACTCAGCATCCCATTGTTTTCTGAAAACTCTTAATTGTGAGCTTAATTTGAAAAACCGATTGATTGTTTGGAGTATTCCCGTTTGAGCACCTATTTTCGGAGCACCTTTTTTTAGAGCACCAAAGGTATTCCCATTAGAACACCAATTTTGTATTTAAATAATCCCTTGAAAATAATTTCCACTTGTCCATTCTCCCTTGATAGCTCAATGTTATAGTCGGATTACAATTGAAGCGTGTATGCCGATACATTTTCACGTCGGGGTAGGAAAGTGCCCTCCGTAGCGTTTTAAACTAAAACTAACATGTTAGCCAAAGCTGTTATGAGTTTCACAAGTACAGTTTGCCCTACTAACCAAAACTATGTAATAGTCACTTTTCATGGCTTAAAAGTACAGTTGAATAAAGTCAAGTTAGAAAGTAAAATGCCGCTCATTATTGTTAATTAAAATGAATAGATAATATCGATATATATAATATGGATGGGATATATGCAATGTAAGTATCTATAGTGTATTGATAAGTTTTGGCTAGGAAATAGGTCAATGATCTATGTACAGTCAACAAAAGAGATACCTAAGTATGCAGGATCGTCGGATATAGTTGAAGTTTAGTAGGAATAAAATTTAATTTTATTAATAGAAAACATTCTCATTCTCATTTATCAAATTAAATTTCAGTAACCAGCAACTTGTTTTATCCTTCAGACAGTTCGGCAGCTTTCATATCACATAAGTATGAAGGTCGCAATTCTCTATAATACTCTCCAGATTACCTTTTGTAAGCCTGTATTATCTATGTTCCAATATCTGAATCTTTTAAAAGCTAATTTCCCATCATCTTCAGCAGACAATGCAAAATAAATATAAATAAACAAACGAACAATCTGCGAGTGCTAACAACTCAATCATCCATTCATTCATTCATTCACTCGCCGCCATGTTGAACGTATTGAATGAACGATACTATTTGCGAGCTATCGCCTGTCGATCTTCTGTCGCTGATCTACAATTATTGGCCATTTATGCAAAGTGCGTCTACAATGGACTCAAAACTTTAGTAAATATTAAAAATAAATATTTGTTTGATTTTCTGTTTCCTGAAGAAGATGACATAGTTTTAGTAAAAAAATGGCAGCAATACTTTAAAAGGAGGCTCATTTTTGTTGACCATTTTGGAAGCCATTTTGATGAAAACAATTTTTAACTTCTAAACATTTCATCACTTGACCAACTTATATCTACAGTTTGCACGACACATACAAGTTACATGTCAATTCTTCCAACCTATGTGGCAAGCCTCTTAATATTTGCGTCCATTGTAGGACAGTCACTGTCAGTAATCCGTAAAACACCCACACGGGAGATTGAGACGTTAAGTTAACCTGTGCTGTGCAAGTATTGTAATTTGCAAGCACCGTGTTATTTGTGTGCAGTCAAATAATTATGAGCTGAGTCAGCTTGAGAACATGATAGCCAATTAAGATAGGTATTACCGTATTAATAATTGAGGTTTATTTTGAGGTTAAAGTTGACATTGCGAGTAGGATACGAAGTCGAAATAAAAGCCGGCGCCATCTTGTTTCAAAAATTGAGTAAAACATTCAAAAGTGTTCTAGAAGATCTATTTACATAAATAAATATAAGTTCATCAACTGACTTCGTTAGTCAGTTAGGAAGCATTGAACTCATCTAGTTTCAAAACATCACTTAATTTTGACGTAAAAAGTTCTTTTTATAATCATGATCATCATTAACCAACTTCCTTCTTTGGTGAATGATGATAATGATATCGGTAAATCTTCGGTATTAGGTTACCTAGTAATTGAGCATAAGCCTCACCAAAACATAAAAAATTCTGCCTGTCTTTTCCCAACTATGTTTTTTATTTTATTTTTTATGGTCGGCTTTCAGTCTAATCAGATGCAGCACCAGTATTTTACATGGAGTGACTGTCTATCTGACCTCCACAACCCAGTTACTGAGTAACACGATACCCCTAGGTAGGACCGTTGTCAGACTGGACTTCACTCTCCGTAACCACCCCGTCAAGATCTCGTTACTCACTAAAACATAAAGGTGCTTAATATTCCAGTTTAAAATTGAATCTTCCAAATATTTAATCTAAATCATGGATTCTAATAGGTATAGCTTTTATTTTGAAGCATTTAAATGTATCTATCTCCAAAATTATCAGGAAACCTAAACAAAAACAAACAACACTTCATTTGTTTCTAAATCACCTTTACGACAAAACTTCATTCAAGGAAACTCAATATTTATTTAGAACTCGAAAACACTTAACCCTTCTAAACTGCGAGGGTTTTTTCGACCCTCGCGCTCAAATTACCTTCAACCCTTCGCGTAGAAAGCTGTAAAATCTCGAAAAACTCCCAAAAGACGTCTCGAAGACAACATCAAGGACATAATTCATAATGAAAAAGTTAATTTTCACGGAGCGAAAACTCATTTACATATTTTTGTGTGCGATGTTCAATTATTTGAGTGTGCGCTCACTCTTTCGTACTGAACCTTAATGGTGGTCCTTTGGGCCTCGTTCGGGACAGGGAACCCTTTTCGAGAATTAATTTTTCTTAGGCAATTAGCGAGCGATGTTAAGAGGATGTTTTGTTATCGATCTGCGTCTTTATCTAAATCTTTCATTATATAAATTGTTTTGTTGCATCTTTTATGAATATATGAGTATGTTCGTTTAATAATTGCTTGAAATAAATGATATTTAATTTAATAAACGATGCAACAAAACAATTACAATACTTAACACAACTAACTATTTACACTAGGTACTAAATTAAATGACTTACTATACAAATAAATACAAAACCATGTTTGTCTAATAGGAGAAAGTATTTTCCTGTTGACAGCGAATTTGACGAATTTTTTTATGCCCTATGATTCTTTTCTTGCGTAGGCGTAAGAAAAATCATAGGGCATCAAAAATTCGGTAAAAGGTACATATTAATAATATTGTTTTAAGTCTGTTAGCTTATATATTGCTAATGTAAATATTATGTTAATGTATGAAGTAAAAATAGGCAAATAACTTTTTTTCAAAATTTAATTAAAAGTGTTTTGACAGCTACCTCGAATTTCAAATAATATTAAGCTTAGAAATGGCGTTCCTAACCCACTTTTACTATACCTTTTAGTACCTAATTTCCATAACAGACGAAAATAACGATATTTCTCCTTCACCGTGTCTAGATCCATTTGTCACACCCAATCATTTTAATGTAGGCGCGTGCCTCGAGCCATCAGGTCACGATGTCTTCTGAGAAGAGCCAATTGCGACCAGTGTGTAGCTATCATGGGCCATAGGACCAAGCTTTATGGCCGTGCATAATGTCTTACTTGTAACCGAAATCAGTAAGTAGGTACTTCATTTCCACGCTGAATTGAAAATGAAAGTTAGAACTGAAAGTGGTAGATGTTGTTGCTAAGTATTTCGAAATACTTGATTTTGCTTGAGGTTACAAAAGCCACGATAAGGCGAGCAGACGCGCGATTTTAGAAGAACAATTTTATTTCCACGAAGTAATTGTTCTAATAGAGACAAGACGAGCTGTCGTTTCGCGCCTTTCTGTGGGAGCCTTTAAGGTGTAGGTACTGGAATCATGTTCGTGACGTTTATGTACCTATTAAACGAAGCTTGTTTAAATTCAAATTAATTATAATACAAGGTGGAAATGAAATAACTGAAAACCTCTTTTATTGTACTCATAATTAAGAACGTCTTTACTATATGACCAACCCTGAAATCGCATCACATTTCGTAGAATTATGCGAATATAAATGTATGGAACAGCACGCTTTTCTCCTTTTAAGAGATTTTCAGCTATGAAGAACTACGAAAGTAGGTACCTATGAGTAGAAGCCGTTTACAAGCTAAAACTCAAACTCAAAGCATTTATTTCAATTAAACCATTACAGGCACTTTTGAATTGTCAAAATTAAGTAGTCGGTGTTAGTCAGAAAGTTGAAGCTAAGTGTAGTAGCTTAAATTTAAATGAATACAATCTTTTTTCTGGTCTTTATCCAAGTACAACCAACATCATCAAACCAGAGCCAACAAATTCTTTATACGTACCTTTTCACTTTAAAATAGTAGAATACTTAAAATAGACGTATTTTTTGAGCATGCAAGCTCGAAAGTAACAACATCCAAGACATTGCATACACAAAAAGCTCTAATCGAAAAATTCTGAAAGGGCTTTTTGACCCGGCAATCTAATATAACTAATTAACTTTGTGTTAAAAATAAATCTAATTCGACATCATGTCTAAGGGCCGAAACACATAACCGCGTTGCGGCACCGCACCGCTAAAATCGGCGGTGCCGCCCGCCGCTACACGTTGTTTATTATGCATGCACCACACTTGTTGTGGCGGCGCGGTGCCGCAACGTGGTTATGTGTTTCGGCCCTAAGCGTCATGTCAGAGGGTTTATGTGTGAGCAAGCCCTGAATTAGTGCAATTGAATTCAGCACCCTAATTGCGTAACACCCTATAAATCACTATCTGAATCATTTTGAAGGATATTGCTAATACATTGCTGCTGCTCAACAACGTATATAACGCAATGAATGTTGTTGAACTGTCAAAATGAAAGTAATTCCTACTGTAATTAGTATGTTACGCAATTACCCAACTGGCCTTTAGGAACCTACAATGACCACCGAATAGAGTAAACAATTTCTTTATACGCAACTTTTCGAAATAGGAGACTACTGCAAAAATAGACACGTATTTTTTAAGCTCGCAAGCTCGAAAGTAGACATAAGTAACAACATCCGAGACATCGCATACACAAAAAGCTCTATTCGAAAAATTCTGAAAGGGCTCTTTTGACCCCGGCACTCTAATTGAGACCTGTCTACAAACGACCCACTCAGACGGTATTCAAGATCCAACACGTATACATTTTAATAAATGTATCGCCGCTGAATGGATCCTTTTATCAAAAGGAGCTTGCTTACATAATGTAAAAAATATACAAATTAAGTGTAGGTGGTTGAATGGGCCCCGAGCGAAAATAAATGAATGGTTGTGAGCGCGCGCAGTTGGAGGGTTAAGTACACAATATTGGCGCATTGAATTGAAATGTTACTTAATAACACTGTGAGTGCTGCGTAAAGAGGGCTTATATTTTAATTTTTGGGACTTCTTGATTATGGTCGTTGGAGTTACTTAGCGGCTCGTAAGTTATGCTAAATTAGGCATTTGTATATTTTAAAAGTTTTTTTTTTCACTTACGTAAAGCAGTACTTTTCTACCGCCTACTCTTATGTTGACTTGAAAATTATTACATCTCTAACTTTGCAGGTCATTCTGACTAAAGTCAGAAACGTTTTATATATAACTAGCTGTGCCCCCGACTTCGTTCGCGTGCATGTCGGTAAACAAATTGGATTTCATGGGTTTTAATTTCTTTGCGCAGAACCCTCATTCTTTTTCTAAAATATTAGCTCCTTATAACATCAGCTATCTGCCAGTGAAAGTCTGGTTAAAATCGGTCCAGCCGTTTCGGAGATTAGCCGAAACAGACAGACAAAATTTTTTTTAATGTTTTTTTGTTATAATTAAGTACCGTTACTATTTAATTTGTATAGAGTATAGATTTTATACCAAGATCTCAACATTATTTAACCTTCACAAATAAATACAAAGTCATCTGAAAAGGTTCAAAATTAAAATACCACTATACTATACCTACCATATTTTGAGAGAACCTAACATGTGTCTATTATTTATTACAAACAATATGTTATTGACCCAATAACATAAAAGATCATTGCAAGGACTCGCATCACAGTAGTTCAACTATCTCCAACCTGGCTTAGTCCATAACTTCGCACATAAAAAAATCGCCTTCACAAAACAAAGCCTGACCTGAAAAGGTTAAGCTACAATACTTTTTCAGGGAAGTGAACAAAGGCGAGGTTAGTAAGGAAGGCACCCATCCCCCTCTCCTGCCCCCCAGTGGGGGGTCAAGATGCGCCTTGCCTTGTCGTTTATACGTCATTATGGTTTTATATCGCTATATACCGCTTAGGGAGAAACGGTGGATGAGATTGTAAAATATTTTTGGGATATAGAAGATGGTATGCTAATATAAGTTACTGTGTTTGTTTAGAAAAGGTTGAATGGATAATAAAAACACATCAGAATCTTATGATAAAGTTTGACATAAGCAGTGACATAGAGGTTACCATTAAGCAGTTATAGATAGGTACCTACAATTGAAGAAAATACTTCTTCTGGAAACAGAATTAATTAGATCTACATTTTTATGTCTTAGTAAGAAGAGGCCCGAAGAGAGCCCGTGGCTAAATAACAACAGCCATACAGGTCGATCAATCAGGTTAAGCTGCGCTTGCCGCGGTTGGTCTGTGGATGGGTGACCATCTTTACATACCGAGACCCCTCCGTGCCTCGGAAAGCACGTTAAGCCGTTGGTCCCGGCTGTCATTCATGGATCTTTGACAGTCGTTACTGGTAACCAGAAGCCCGAAAGGTCAGATAGGCGGTCGCTTCATGTAAAATACTGGTATTCAGCTGCATCCGGTTACACTGGAAGCCGACCCCAACATAGTTGGGAAAAAGCTATGCAGATGATGGTGAGTAAGAAAATTAATACAAAACCAAACTGTTGACGAAAAGACTATTTTTGTTTAAATAAGATATCTGCAAATTACTATCTGTTACAAATCTGTAGGTTATATAAAACCGAGCATACATCAATCATTACTAGAACGAAGTAAGACAATTCTGCATGTTCAGTAATCTCTTTAGTCCAACAGCGTACCGCAACTAAAAACGTTTCTATGCATTGAAGTCTCATTTCAGTCATAACCAAGAAAAGTATCCCATTATCCTTTACCACAAACTACACCAATATCCCTAGAGTACCTCACTATACACATATCAACATACTTATAAATAGGTACCTACATATATGTACTGCTACATTAAACTTTCCATTAACTTAGCCAAGTCACCACGCCTTTAAACTTTTTACTGCCACTAAAGCCTCCCACTTACGTATTGTTGACATAAAAAACTTTTCAGCCTGTCCCCTGATTGGTGGAAAGTGTCGCGTAAGGCGTGGCTGAAGGTTTTGTCGCCAATGGGCGTGGCAGAGAGAGACAACGTCGCGTTGTCACTGTGGAGCCTTTAAAAAGCCTCCATGGGGTGGGTATGGGATTATGTACCGAATCTTATGTGATAGAAGGCTTTAAGGTGGGTTATCTTAGCTATGTATATGGCATGACCTTATTAAGGACGAATTTTTCCAGGCATAATTCCTAATTCTAGGATGAATGGTCTTAGCTATGTAATCTTGTAAGGTCGGATTTACGAGTCATTTTTCCTACTTATAGGGTGGATTATTTTAGCTTTAAGGTCTTGTAAGGATTTTTCCTACAGTTCAAAATCATCAAAGTTTACTTTTAGTATTATTATTTTAGTTGAGACTCAAATTCAGTATGTACCTAAAATTCTTCATAAAAATCTTCGATCGACAGGTATAGTTAGGACAGGGTTCAAGTTTTATTTTCATGAAGAACTGCTATAGAAACAAAGGTTAGGTCTAACAAAAATTGCCTGTATAACAAAAATTTATTTAATACTTCAAGCACATAAATGTACAGACGTAGACTTAATGCCATAGGCATTTTCTACCAGTCAACCTTTGGGTGATGCAGAGACAAACAGTAGTAGATGCAACCATGAAAATTGAGGAATAAATATTTTAAATATAAAGATAATCTTACTTACTCACTCTTACTCAGAACTAAGGAGTAATTAAAGCTAACACACACTCAAACAACTAACCTATAAACTGAAACACTATCTTCACTATACTTCCGAACTAACCGTTCATTCACACTTAAAACTTTAGAGATTTCAAACACTTCTTGATTAATAGGTATAAAATAAACATATCACCCATACACATTCATAAACTCACGCGTTCTACCCAAGGGTGAAGGCAGAAACTACTGAACCTGCTACGATCATTACAATATACTCTTTTTAGCACAGTTCTTGATTAGAAGCTATAGCCACGACAATCTTCCATAATCAGGCTCCCAACCTAAATAAAAGTAAAATAAACGTAAAAATAGCAACATAATATCACCGCCCAAGACCGGGCGGGGGGTTAGGGCGGGCGGGTGCGGGGGGCGGGCGGGGAGTGGTAGCAAAAAGCTCAAGTGCAGGAGGCTGTATCGATCCACAGACGGCGACCGGCGACATGGCCGGGTCACATTGAAGGCATTGTGACTTGGTGGCGAGCGGAGCGGGCAGCGATTAGCGGTAGCGGGGAGCGGGAGATATGGCGGTTTTGGAAGGCGGAAAGGTCGATTGTTTGGGTCAAATAACGGGTTGTAAAATGTTGTTTTATGAAGCGAGAGTACCTTGTACTCTCTGTCATTATGATATTTTTTTTTGTACTGTAACATATCTGGGAACTAACTGGTTACAGAGATACAAAAACTCAAGTGGTTATATTGTAAACCTTTTTGGTCTTATTACAAAACAAGGTTTTTCTGTCGACATGGTTTAACAGCCGGTTTTTGTAATAAGAACGTAACCTTAACTAAAATAAAGTTCTTAATACAAAAATGACACCTTTGTCCAGTACTCATTTGTTGGTTTTGTATTCAAAACTTTACCACAGTCGGAATAAAGTTCACAATTCAAAAATGGAAGAACGGAAGACAACTCTTTTTTTGTAATAAGACTGTTTGTGTTAAACCTTAAAACGCGTATTGAAGGACCAATAATTTCGAATAAGTATGTGTTATGATTGATTACTTCGCGAAAATGACATCTGGAGGAACATCTTATGAGTCCAGAAAAAAATACAATATTATGCGGTTACCAATACCTTTACCAATCGTGATCATTATTGCATTATAAACGTTAGCGTTAGCATTTCGTTGCTATAGTTTTTCAAACAAAACGAAATAAGGAGGCTGATTAAACAAATAGTCTGCTACCGAAAGGAATTCGACTTATGGCCGATTCCTATAATTTACGGACAGTTAATGGTTAAAATTAAGACTCTTGTATCTTTACTAAGAATGAAACATATGCCTCATAGCTTTTCCCATATGGAAGTAGCTATCAGAGGAAAATTAGCTTCCGAATCTATTTTGGCAATAAAAAATGCTACCATTGGTAGGCAAAATGATTCGTTGTTGTTTATAGGAACCGAGCATTAGACCAGATAGGTACAGACGCCAGCACATCAAGCTACTATAATCTGTCTTTAACCGATTTTCAACTTTATCGCTAAAGCATAAGGTTCAAGGTTGATTGGGAAAATTTGACAGTTTCGGGTAGCTTGATGTGCTGGCGTCTGTACCTGGAAAACGCTTACAAGCAAAGTAAATTGTAGAAGAAAGAACGTACCTATAGTAGTATGCTTTAATGATTAGATACTTAGGTACGAGTATATTACAAAAATCAGTCATACTTGCACATAAAGAAAATGCAGTAATATTTTAACATAGTGAAAATAAGATATTGTTTTCTAAAATACTGTAAGCCGCAAGCTAGCTACACTTTCTTGCAAAATAATATATAATTGCCTTGTTAAATAAATACATAGTTATTGTTAATGAATTTACTGTACGCTTTCAGTTTTGAAAAATACATTCAGTATTATAATTATTGTAAAGGATTCTCCCTAACTCAAGAGAAACATCTTTGTATTATAAGCCATACAGACATTTACATAGACACGAACTCACATACTTTTCTTTTGTTTTACTTATCTGGGGAAATGTGGGTGAAGTATACCTATAGGTACACCTCAAAGACAAAGACATTTATTCGTCGGATATGGTAGGTACAAATTTGGTTGGTACAAATGGATAAGTTCAACACATCCGCCGAAAATAGCGGCATACAAAAAAAAATAATGTACTAATGTAAAACTAATGTACTAATGTACACGAGGATAGGTATAAAACCTAACTTAAATTCTAATAAACAATAAAAAACACTTATACTATGGCCATATTTTATACTTTAATATACAATATCAAATAAAAACACAACAATAACAATACTTCTATTTTACAACAAAATAAATCTAGGTACCTTATTATTTAAAACAAAAAAAAAACTAGTCTCACTCTTCTCCTTTGGAGAATACAGGTTGGAAGCTATGTTATGTTACAAACATTTTGTTTCATACAAGGACCAAAAGCGATGAACCGCAGGACTAATCGCATTCCCTACCCCTCAAGAAACATCACAAACATAATACCCATGTCTTAATATTAAGAAGACAAGTCAACAAGCAAGAAGTCCTACACAAATTCCTTAAACAAAGTACAGGCGTTAATTCATTCAAAACATAGATAAAAGAGGCTGTCACTCCGGAAAATAAAATCCAACGACACCGAGGGGACCAAAGAGAATATTAACTTAGAATAGCTAATACACGACAGGAGAATGTCTTCTAAATCATTCAGAGCCAGCGTTTTGTTCGCGAATGTTATTAATAACTGTTTTCTTCGTCTCTTCGGCAATTACATTGTTGTCCGTATCACCAAAGAGTATGTAACAGCTAACGCTACGTATCACTGCTTGCGATTGAGGCATAGAGTAGTTGGAGAAAATTTTACAGAGGCGACATTATCCAGAAAATCGAATCTAAACTACATTACCTACGGGTAAAAACCCACTAATTAATTCTCGACTTAATGAGTTTACTAAAACATAAGTCTCAAATTGCTTTGTTTTTCAGGCACTGGGACACACGGTCGGTCGGATATGATATGGTACAGTAGTTTAAACGTGTAAACTTTACCGTTTTAGCCAACTCTGAGTCTGTAGAGCCAATTTAACTTGTACCTACGGAATTTTAGTGCGTTCTAACACGACTTCTCTTCTCTTATCATCTTCAATCGCTTTCTTGTTGTATTTTCGAGCAAGATGACAAAAGTGCACAAAAAATCTACCACCGCTCATACTATCTCAATTATGGGAACCACCTCTACTAAACCAAACTGCAAGAACAGCACCTTTTTTACCTAAAAAGTCCCTTCTTAACAGACACAGACCTCCTTCTACTCTGTGTCCCTGCCTCAAGAGAGGCTAATTTGACTCGCGACAACCGGGCGATTAAATTTTAATATTTGAAAAGCGAAGTCGAGACGCCTCGGGACTCGATGGGGCTTGTCGCTGTTTTTACGAGTACGACTGTACCTACCAGTACAACTCGCTAGCTACACTGTGCTCGCCATTACTTTTTACGCGCTCTTTTTTCAAATTAGGTACCTATGGAAACAGGTGTAATTTTTTTTAGAATGTTTTTATTTCTGGTTTTCAGTTTTGTTTTTATAAGGCGTTTCAACATTAAAAAATAAAATTAAAAAATAAAATATATATGTGTGTGTACTACTGCTATCGCTTGAACTATAAGTAAATGAAAAAAATATGTGTAATTTTACTAATTTTGCATCTAAAATGTAACTAACTACTGAATCATATTTATGTTATGGCTTCTTTAACATGTTTAAATTTAAAAGATTACTTAAATTAGATTACATTGGATTTGCTTAGATTTGTCGTCAAAACTGTGGAAGTCAACCTAATAAATACTGCCATTACAACACAAGAAAACGACCTAATCAACAAAAAAACGGGAAGACACTCCCTAATTCAGCTCCAAACGGTAACTGCTCAGTAACAAATATTTGGCAATATTTCGCCAATTACTCGAGGCGAGTGCCAACCAGGCATGGGGGTTCGAGTTCCCTAATAAAGAATACCAATCGGGAGGTCTCTGGGGAGGCCCTGACCTCCTCAGAAAGGGGTGAGATAAAATACACGTTCGATGGCAACGCTTTAGTATTTTTTCAATTAACTAAATAGGGTTTGTGGTTTTAGTCGATTCCTTTAGATGTGGGGAAGTGGAAAGCTTTGAACTGATTTGTAATAAAAAAGAAAAAAGGGTTCGTTACGGTGCTTGTGGTAAAAGGATTGTAGTGTTCTGTAAATTAGCTGAAGGCATAAATCTGAAGAGTTTTTATTAAAATCTTCTTCCGTCGTCTTTCTAATCCATAGATATTTTTTTGGTTGATCCATTAGGAGGGTCATCGTTTTTTTAGCAACTGCTGTAAATTTTGTACGGCCTAGGTAAGTACCTTAAACCTTGGGCAATAGGATCCACCTGGAAAATTACTCAGATTAAACTGTATTTTATTGAGTTTATTAATTAACAATTTCCTGTAGGTAATTAAAATATTAAAAATCTATTCGCAATTTCATCTCGGCGACAATCAATGTCAAAGACTTGTCAAAAATTTAGGGATTTTAGAGGTATTTTTTCACAGTTTGAGACTGAGAACAGGCTGTGAACGTTCTTAACATTACGAGAAATGCCCCTCAGCGTGTCACTTGTCCCTAAAGGTTCACTAAAAAAAAACCAGCGTCAGACAGCATCTGTCTAGCTTATTAATGCTGAATTGAACCTTTTTGGCGCAGCCTTGAGGCACACACTATTGTTGTTAAAACATTATTTTCACTTTTTTATTTTGATATTTGTTTTTTGTGTTTCACGAACTGTGCACTTGTGAACTTTATTCTTTCTTTCTTTTATGTGTCCCATATGTTTCAAAAGATTTTATGTGTTGAAGAGCAGTGGTGGCCCAGTGATATCTAACGACTGCGACTTACGAGTTGTAGGTCGTAGGTTCGAACCTAGACAGGCGCTTTACTTTGTGTAAATTATTTCATCACCACTGCTCTCAAAACGGTGAAGGAAAACATCGTGAGGAAACCGGCAGGTCCTAGAACCAAAAATTCGAAGACATGTGACATCTACCAATCCGCACTGGGCCCGCGTGGTAGATTACGGCCCATTCCCTCTTACCGAGAGGAGGCCTGCGTCCCAGCAGTGGGAACATTATAGGCTGATTATGTATGTATATGTTTCAGATAAATCTGGTCACATCACACATTTCTATTTAAATCACTAACCACGATCAAACTTCCAAAAACAATGTCAAACACACATACCTTTAGGACCAGGTCTTAAAACTCAACTCAATAACCACGCTAAGGAAAAACATGTTCAATAATAAATCAATACTTATACTTATTCCCATTCACTGGCAAACCCAAGAGATGATAGCTAATAACTCTTAAATATAATGTTCAGTACGTTTTAGGATGCTCCGGGATGCTTAGTGCGGTTTAGCATGCGATACGCATCCCCGGGCAGACAAAATAAAACATATCCTTGGGCGTAAAACAGGTAGCGAGCAATCATTTAATTTGGTCGCAACCGCTCGGATTGAGAGGTGTAGATACTTGTATGGAAAAATATTGTAGAAAACCTTACAAAATTATTTTGAGCTTTTTTCGGGTTTTCTTTTTTATTCGAATGTGTTGTGCTATCTACTCGTAAGTTGAAGCTGGCTGCTACTGCTTAAAAACTATAGAACAAAAGGCAATTGAAACAAAACGCTAGGGGAAGTTAGAGGTGGTGTAAGGCTACCTTCAAAAAATGTCAAGTAAATAATAAATTATTAAAATAGTGTCCTCGTACACAATAGACAAATAAATATTGACGATAAGAACTTTGTTTCTCAATTGCGTTTGACATTTAATCTTAACAACAGACTGTGAAGTAAGCGCTTTGTTAGCATGATTATAAACCTTACCTTTAGCAATATTTATAATTATTATCTATAGTTATATTCTACACGAAAAGCCGCAAGTATCAACCACGTTCACACTATCCCACAAAAACAACGCGAGCAGCCAACAAATGGATGTTTATTGAAATTCGACGATTATTTTAATAGGACATCCGGTAAAAACGCGATGCGTAGAGATCATGCATTAATGGCAATACACAGAAAAACCGCCAAAATCTTCTGTATTAGAATAATAACAGGTTTTCTCGAAAATCTCAGCTTTGATTTTGCTCTATAATTAAGAAATTAGATGTTTTGAGCACTAATCTCGTATGCTAATGCACAGGTGGATGTGCGATACGCACTTTTGTTAATAACCAGATGATACCTACCTAAGGTATTGTTTGGCGGAACTTAATGTGATCGGTAGGTATAGCACTTGGAAGTAATCGGATGTGGAGAAATGCTACAAGCAATCATTTGGTTCGATTCATTCAAGGTTTCGATTCTGTCTTCTTTCTTTGTAGTTCAATCATTTCTGAAAATTAAAAATTCGCCTCTGTTTTTTTTACTCATGTATGAAATAAACCCTACGTGTTAGGTGAGACACTGGCCAAACGCAAGTAGTGTATCAAAATCCATACTAATATTATAAATGCGAAAGTATGTCTGTCTGTCTGTTACCTCTTCACGCCTAAACCGCTAAATCGATTTAGATGAAATTTTGTCATTTGTCCCGGAATAGGACATAGGATAGATTTTATCCCGATATTCCCACGGGATCGACACTTATGCGGGTTAAACCGCGGGGCGCTGCTAGTAAATAATAATTCTATGAAGGTTCGAAGGTCGTTGTCGATCAGCTCAGATAATCAGCCTATAGGTAATATTCCTACTGCTCTTCCCAGTGCGGGATGGTAGATATCACATGTCTACGAATTTTTGGTTCTATGACATGCCTGTATTTTCACGATGTTTTCCTTCATCGTTCTGAGAGAGGTGATGAAATTATTTACACAAAGTAAAGCGCCTGCCTGGGTGGGAACCCTTCTAATTCGGAGCTGTTACCCGTCGATCAGCTCATTCTTCTTCAAGAGATTACTTAGCTGCAGTGAGTGCAACATGTCTACTTCTTCCTGAAGAAAGATCATTCCGGGATCTCCAAATATTTATTTGGGAGTCATACATTACTGAAAGAATGTTATTGAAAAAACAAGCCCGGTGGGATTTTGCATCGGAAAAAAAGACAAACTTCCCAACAAACTTTCATCCTCTATTTAACTCATACAGGGGGGTGACTTTGCAAAAAACCCTTCCTTACTTTTTCACTTCCGCAATGTAACGAACTATAGCGCAACGAAAATTTGGCTTATTAGTGAATCCGCACGAATTTACTTGTCCGAAACGTGCGAATCGGCACTTTTAAATAATATTTTTTTTTTTATATAAGCAATCACACGAACTTAATTTATTTTTGAATTTCATGCAATGAAGTAAAAAGTACACGTTGTGGTCGTCTCGCCTACAAATAAATGAACTCCGTGCGAGTTACCTAAAGAAAAAAAATATTATTTAAAAGTGACGATTCGCACTTTTCGGCTAACAAGCCGAAAATTTAATGGTTTTAGACCCAGCGGCTTGGCGGCTCGTTGTCTGTCAATCTGAATGAATGATAAGTAAACATGAATTTGTTTTTTATTAAGTTGACGTTGATGGAAAAACAAAAATGCTGAACCTACACAAAACCACAACACCCACATGCTTGAAAGCCCGTACATATTTGCAAAGCGTTGAACCAAGGATTTTTCCCACCGTGCCCAGTCTTCCCCAACCGGACTAGCTTCGTCCGTAGAATTCCCAAAACGCCCGGACGTGTTTGAGATCCTTCAGAGAGGGTCTTGAGACCCTTTTCTTGTGTGTCACACACGATCAGAAAGATTGACTAACTTTCTGTGTCACTTTTTGTTGTTGAAAGTCTTTTTGTAATGCGTTTGCTACTGTCGATAAAAACATGAAACAATTTCAAAAATTGCGTGTTTTTCTGATGATAAGTCAGAAGATGCTCTTGTATAGCTCATAATATTTTTGTTCTCATATCTTGATGCTATATTTCATGATTCTACATTTATTTACAGAATATTGTGAAGTACATTTTAAGAAAGTGATGACTTTTCTCCTAAGGAAGCTTTTCTACCGACAACAGAAAGAAAGAAAATACGTCACAGAAAAACAACAAAAAAAAAAACCATCTAATAACTCAGCTTTACAAAAACCCACACACTGTATCCAACAAAATTCATCCCACAAACAGGCTACCCATCCCACCGACTCCTGAATCCCACCCACAAAGCCCACGTACCTATATGTCACCCGTCATTTAGATTGTCGCTTTTCATCACACGCGGAGGGGACGCACAGAATCCACATTGACCCTTAGAAGTGGCATTTTGTTCAAAGTGCCCATTATTTTTTCCTTACCATAAAGGTTATGGTAATGCCATTTGGATGGGGTTAGAGGGTTGGGAAGTCGTGTACAACAGATGTTTTGAGCCGTTTGGCAGTTAGCTTGGCCTTAAGATTGGTGTTTGAAGGACATGTCGTGAATAGAAATGGTTAGACTATTTGGGTTAGGATGGTTGGGAGTGTTATAAATAGTTTATTTTGCGACTGAAAGTTTTCTTTTGGGGCGTGAAAACTGTCAATATTAGATGTCATGGTTTGGACACGATTTTGTATGCGGTTATACAGGTTGAAATTGAAAACATGCGACAAATCGAAATGGGAGATTGTACTCATCATTATGAACAACTTTTACTATGGGACCAAACCTGACATCGCGAAAAAAAATCAGCTGGTTCCTACGTTTTGACGAGTTATGCGAACATAAATGTAGGGAACAGCTGAATTTTTTTTCGCGATTACAGGTTTGGTTCCATAGTAAAAGTTGTTCATAATGATGAGTACAATCTCCCATTTCGATTTGTCGCATGTTTTCAATTTCACCCTGTATAAGAAAACTTATATGAAGTCGAAAAATTAGCACACTTAGATAAACAACCAATAATGTTCCTACTGGTAGGATACAGCAGGCCTCCTCTCTGTGAGAAGGAAGCTGTAATCCCAGCCAGCCCAGTGCGGGTTCGTTTCATCACGATGTTTTTCTACACAGTTTTTTGAAACGGTGAAGGAAAACAGTGGTGATGAAATAACACAACACGGCACACGCACTTAATTTCTATATAATAAGCAAGAATGAGGTTTTATTTTACAACGCAATAAATGAATGTGAGAAATATATTTATGCAAAAGAAATGCCCGATATTAAGGACCTACTTCTAGAGAAAGATTTTTCAGAATAGTTATAGTTAAGTTCTGTTTTCGGTAAAGTTCCATCATTCTTTTTCGATTTATCAGGAAAATCAACATTGTTACGTAATGTCGTCGTACAATAAGTATATTTTCTTCAAGGGTCCGCAAGTTTTCCACAAGTTATTGTGCAAACTTATCTCTTGCATAATGGATATGCCCTGATAGGTTTCCGTAAGTGATTGATAGAGTCCGTCGTTTACTGTACTCTGGTGTATGTGAGCAGATTTGATGCCGATTTGATTTTAGTTGAGAAAAACAGAAAGAGGAATCCGGAAATATTAGCACTGCACATATTATGCACAACAAAACACCAATAACGTTATTATGATAATAGATTGCGCCACGTGTATTGTTGTTTTCCTCGCGAACAGCACTTTTTTTCGGAATGAAAGGTACCCTATATCCGTTTTGTACACCTGACAACGTATATGCAAAATTTCAGGACGATCGATTCAGTGGTTTTGGCGTGAAAAGGTAACAAACAAACGAACTTACTCTCACATTTATAATATTAGTTAGTACTTATAGGATTTCACGCGGACGAAGTCGTGGGCAGCAGCTAGTAGGTAAGTTCCATAAAAATGTGATATTTTACAATTAGATGACTTCAAAAATCTATAAAGCATCTACCGTATCAAATCCCCCACCCTTAACAGGCCACCATCTGATCAAAAGTACATCTCCATTAAAATATATCAGTAGTCATGGTATGACGGATCGGTACGCTTTGTTGTGCTAATGTAGCCTCGGTGTTGCCACGTTGCCCACTGAATATATGGAAATAAAGTTTTTATTTAATGTATCGGCTGTGTTTGTACCGGAGGACCAGTGGGAGTTCCTGGTTTATGATCAGGAAATTGATTAGAACCTTTAATTCTTCTTCAGTCTTGCCCTAAGATTACCAAAAAAATTTATTGTCAGGATATTCAATGTGCTCAGCTCATAAAATTCTTGAATTGCGCTGCTTTGCAGCCTGACCTGCATAGCTATTCACAACCACTAGATATGCTACCGTACCGTATCGAACATCAATTAATGTTATCGTAGGAGTCCTCTAAACGCTGTTGACAAGGCCAAAACCCGAAAATTTTGGTAGCTTAAATCAAATAGACTACCGCTATTCTTCCGACGGCTATTTGCTGTCGGGGGCAAGGCAAATCATGTTATCGAAATGTGCCATTGTCGATACGATTGCCTGTCGGATGGTTGTGCATAGCTATACTAGCGTAGGATGTACTTTCAAGCGTAACTGAAGCCTACGTTTGAAGGTATTTTTGTAGTCTTGAGTATTATCAACATACCTAGATACAAAAACATCCATTCGAAAATCAACCCCAACAATACTTCTCCACTCTTCTATCACTGCATTACAATTACAGCTGCCATCTTGCAACGTCATCGCGTCACGATTGTCTATGACAAATGATCTGTCACCGCGAGGGAGCTGAAGTAAAGATTGTAGACGAAATTAATGTTCTCCCTCACGCCTCGTTACTACTGGCGAGATTGGGAAGTGACGAAGTTATGTTTTTCGGAGATTTTGAATTTTAATTAACAGGTTTTTTTTTTATTGATACTGTGATTCGCTGTGATAAAGTAGGTAGGTACTAATTTTGAAACTACGATAACCATCATCCTAATTGTGTAACACACTATCTATTACAGTTTGAATTATTTTAAGGATGTTGCTAATTCATTGCTTCATATGTTCGAAAAATATGTCTGCTCAACAACGGAAATAACGCAATGAATGCTGTTGAACTGTCAAAATGAAAGCCATTGCTGTTGATAGTCTGTTGCACAAAAACCCCGCTGGTATAAATCGAGCCAATATTTATCTTATCATGATTTTCAAGGAAAGCCATTCCTAAGGGGATAAACAGAAACAACAAACACAACATAAATGTAAATACGGCCACAAAATTGCTTCCAGATGCAAATAAAACCAAATAAACGAGCTCGTAGCGTCACAATTCTAATCCGCCAAATAGCTATTCAAATTCGATAGAGGTAAAAAATTGACACCAAATGCTACAAACAAAAAAATCGAACCGCAACATAAACAGATTCCGAAAGTCAATTTCCAAATTGCACCGAGTCGCGACTATAAAGTCAACCCTCCTTAATCCAATCACACCCCGTCCTTGTCAACGTTTTGTTTCCTCTTTTTGATAACCCACCATCGTAACAAGAACCCTAAACAAACAAACAGAATCCCCTATAATGGACAATTAGCTTGCGTGAAGAGAAACGGGGCAGGTCAAGACAAAATGGCCGCGGAAATAAAGGAACGCTCAAAAAAGGTTGAAATTGTTTTTGAAAAAAGAACACACGAAGAAAATAATCCATTTAGTCGCGCGGTGCAAATGCCTCCGCCGCCGTTAAGGGGATGCAACACTAAAAAGATCAAAAAAGCCATTCACGTTCGAACCGGGTTTCTATTATTTGGGCCAGTCAAAGCCGGGGGTTCGTTTAAAATGTACTTAAATTCAATTCCTATTTCCGTTTTGAGAATGTTTTACTTTTTAATTTTTCGCATTCGGACTGGTGGGTTGTTTTGGTTCATTCATAGTTAACGTGAGTGATCTTTTGTAGGGGCTCTCTGGGAAATTGGAGAGGGCTGTTTTCGACCTTTTTGCGCGATCAAAATTGCCTCTCCTGTGTCCTAGTGTCTCTGGCCGTTGTACTGTGAATACTACCTTTTTATTATTTTTTAAATACACATCCAATGCGTTATTCGTATTGGTTTTATGAATCGCTTGTATCAGCAAATGAATGATTGAACTGTTTCAATGAACTTTTTTTGGTTGAAGTTATTTTCACAATGTGGCATAAACTTCTTCAACGGTTTTTATTATTATGTACAGACGCCAGCACATCAAGCTACCCGAAACTGTCAAATTTTCCCAATCAACCTTGAACCTTATGCATTAGTAATAATGTTGAAAATCTATTAAAGAAATTTGACAGATTGTAGTAGCTTGATGTGCTGGCGTCTGTACCTAATACATTTCCATGGGTATCTTCTATCTATCTATACTAATAATAAAACTGAAGAGTTTGTTTGTTCGTTAGTTTGAATGCGCTAATCTCTAAAACTATGTTTTACTACATTTTATAGCCTAATTCTTGAGGAAGGCGCTAGGACCCTTACAGGCCAAGCAACAATAAGTTAGAAACGAAAACGAAGTGATAGCGTGGGCAGGCGATGCGATGCGACAGGGTGGGTCGGGGAAAAAAGGAAATTTGACGCGGACAAAGTCGCGGGCAGAAGCTAGTGTACTTATAAATAGGTAAAGATACACAAAGGCGTTCTTACTTTTTCTTTCTGTTATTGCACCTACCGTGTTTTGTCTCTGCATCACCCAAGGTAGACTGGTAGAAAATGCGAAAGGCATTAAGACCGCCTTTGTACAGTTTTTACTTGTGCATAAAGTTTTAAATAATAAATACTAGTTCTTGGTCCTTTGGTGCGAAGCGACCACACGCCCCTAAAGAAAACACCAACCATATTCCCGTACTTCCCGACTTTCAATTCACATAACATTTGATTCTGAGCTCGTTTCCCAAGATGCCGTATCAGTGGAAAACACTTTAAAATCCACTCGATGTCGCTCCCCTCGTTGTCGGTGAAATGTGGCTCGTCGACCGCCGTGACATACATTCTAATAGTTTTATTGGGGGAACGGCGTCTTGCAAGAGTCACAAGGACCAGTTTTAAAGTCAGAAAGAAAAAGTAAACTGGAAAAATTAAAGTTTCTAAAAAAAGTTTTAATCTCGAATTTGAGCTTAGAGTTAAGAGTCACATTTATTATTATTTTTTTTTAATTATTCCTTTTATAATTACGTTTTAAAGCTAGATACTGTATCAGCTACAGACGAGTGGAAAAGTGAAAAATCACTCCCTAGGGGATTAAAGTAATTTTTGACGATCAAAAAGAACAAAATATTTTCATTTTTCAATCCTACTAATTCTACTTCCTACTATCCTGTCCTACTAATATTATAAATAAAAAGAAAGCTGAAAGTTTGTGAGAATATTTGTTTGTTTGTTTCTTTCACGCAAAAACTACTGAACGGATTTTGATGAAACTTTACAGTAATATAAAAAAGTATCGTAAAAGTATCCTTTGTCTTATTCTGATGTATAAACTACATCAGAAGAAGACAAAGGATACGTTTTATCCCGATATTCCTACGGGATCGAAACTTATGCGGGTGAAACCGCGGGGCGCTGCTAGTAAGTAGATAAGCTCAGAGGCCATGCTATTAAAATTGATTTCCGCACTAAGTCCTATATGTGGACCATTGTACATATGTGAAGCTCTGTGGCTTTGACATTCCAAATTATATTGCCTCAGTAGGTACATTTTATAATGTAGGTTTATTTCTTAAATGTCATCAAAATAACCCGTAGATACTAAAAACATCTCTTTAATTCCACCAGCAAGTCTGAGTCAAATCAACCCTGTGTCTAATCTAACGGAAATCATTCGAAAAACATCACTTAAAGGAATTCCCTACTCGAGAGAAATCCGGAAATTTTCAATTGAATTTCTAAGGACGGTCACACACGGTAGATTAGTGGCGGTCCGATCTCGATACACTTGTGCGGCGAACGTTAAATCGTGTGTAAGCTGATAGAGGACAGGGGTCAGACGTCAAATTGAGTAGCTTGAAGTATTTTCAAGATGGGGGAATGTTCAAAATAAGGTGGATTTTTTTTAAGTTTTCTTTTTTAATCGGAGGCTGTCTAAGTTGTTAATGTCACTAATTATGCCCTGACTACAATGACGTTTGCCACCAGTTTGATAATATATAAGTTGTAATCTGTGGAAAATGTCGTAGGTAGTGTATTTTTTAAGTTATTTCTGTTTATTTTTAATATAAGTACTACTGTTTGTTTTCCCATACAAATAAAATAGGTTTTATTGCATCGCTAGAACACTACTTAGTTTAACTGTTAGGAATCTGTGTGTTTAAATTAGCTTATAAATGTTTAAATTACACATTCATTCATTCACCAACAATTGCCAATTTGCCGACATTTTATTAAATAAATTTTCATTCTGTTATAACAAAGGCTAATGAAAAATCCAAAATATAACATTAATTTCGTGCTAACCCGAAAAATTGTCCATAAATTTATTAATATGGCGACGACGGCGACGCTACGGAAACAAATTGCCATAAACAGGACTTTGTGTCTGCCACCTATATTAAAAAAACACCAAAATATAAAATTTCACAACTTTAACAATACTGTTCAAAATGCAACATCCAATTCAATCCCACCCCTATTACAAAGGAATGTGGTTCTAATTCCAAATCGTTATGTTTAGTAACAGCATCACTTATGTTGTAAACATTTTAGGGTGAATCTCCCAGTTGTAGTCGCGTGGGTAAGGATTCATCTTCGCGACAGGAGGTCGAGTTTCCCGCGCCCACCCACGGGTGCATGCAGCCAATATCGGGTGTACCCACCTTACATAGAGTTTACTCGCGTTAAAGACAGTTAATAAATTAAAGTTATTGCGAAATATGATTGTGTGTAATTTCATTTTTAATAGTAATTTTGGCTTGAGACACCTTGTAGGTATGTAGCAGGTACTTTATAGAAAATATTGATTAAGGCTCCTAACAACCAATACCACTATTAATTAAGATTGGCAAGTGACCTTCTTCCTTCAGGCCTCATCCAAAGATATTGTTTTAGGAGGCATTGAATAAAAGGCAGACACTCACACCTATAGAAACTACAATATCATTATCAATACATTTTCACAATTTGTTTCTGAAACACACACAAAGTAATATCTAAGTAAAGCAAATAAATCTAAAATTCTTTAGTCCCTCCCAGTGACATCTACCATAACAGAAGTACCAGGATAGCAGACAATAAAGGACTTCTTTCTTCCCTGTCAAACGTTTGTCTGTCATCCCGCAAATGTCGTGGCTTTGCTCCAAAATGTCGAAATTTTCACCACGTAAACTTTTGAACAGATAATATTTCATACTTCAACAAGGTGGTGGACCAGTGTGAGCTAAACTATAGCACTTAAAATTGGATGGAATATTTTATATACAAAAATAAACGCACAAGACAAGAAGACTAGGTATCACTTGTATATAAAATGAGCCACGCAGGTTTAATGTAGGTACCCTAGACTCCTAGGGGTTTATTTATAAACGACTAGCGTGGGAATATCGGGATAAAAACTATTCTATGTCCTTTCCCGGGACTCAAACTGTCTATACTAAATTTCATCTAAATCGGTTCAGTGGTTTAGGCGTGAAAAGGTAACATACAGACAGACAGACAGAGTTACTTTCGAATTTATAATATTATTAGTATGGATGATTAAAGTTAGGTAATGTATTGTTAAACAGTCGCTAGTCACTATTTAACTTTAAGTACGTAGTGCTATTAGGTATTCTGTGCTTTAAGCAACGTTTATTAATAAAGGGGATTGAGATTAAAAAATACAGGTATTTTAAGCTCTAATTACTAGTATGCATGTAACTTTTAGGGCTTAAAATATCTATTTGTTTTTCACGAACATGGTCACTATATGCTTTAAGACCAAATCATGTCCCATCTGTTAGAGTGTCCAAAGTATACACCTGCACCTTTGAGGACCTAAAAATCTCCACTGACACCTCGATTAGCGTGGCCACCTACTGGGTTCAACGCATTTAATACAAGTCCATTGACTCTGAAAAAAAGAAGAGGCTTTGGAACACAAACCCAAAAAAACAATTTTCATTCGACACTTGCTCATTAACATGATCTAACTTTCCACATAACATCGTCAAAGAAATATGATAAAATCACGAATCATTCTTGTGAATCACGTGGGTACCTAAGGACCATACTAAATAGCTTATACAGGGTGAAATTGAATTCATGGGCATCCTTTTCAGGGGTCATTGTAATCATCATAATGAACAACTTTTACTATGGGACTAAACCTAAAATCGCAAAAAAAAAACAGCTCTTCCCTACATTCTGACGAGTTATGTGAACATAAATATAAAGAACAGCTGATATTTTTGCGATTTTAGGTTTAGTCCCATAGTAAAAGTTGTTCATAATGATGAGTACAATGACCCCTTAAATGGATGCCCATGAATTTAATTTCACCTGTATAATTTTAGCTTCGCTCCCATCATACCCTGGAGGTAAAGCCTTACATTAAAATAACAGAACTTCCCCAGTCTTTTGTTTGTGGCATTCTTTGCCAGCGTTGTGCGCATAAATTAATTTTAATTTTACATCTCTGTCGAAGCCATTTTGTTTTTTGTTTTCTTCTTTGATGAAGAATGTTTTGTCAACTTGGGATTATATCTTTTGATTGTTATTTTGCATTCTTTTGTTTAAATTGTTGAGATGACTCCTTCTTGTTTGTGGGTTTAAGTTTTAATGAATGTTTGTAAGATGAAAAAAAATGTGTAAGTATTTTCTTCCAACATAATTATGAAAGTAAATTTACATGATACACAAAACACACAACGACAACACATAATAAATAATCAGCCTATAATGTTCCCACTGCTGGGACACAGGCCTCCTCTTTTTGAGAGGGAGTGGGCTATAATCTACCACGCGGGTCCAGTGCGGGTTGGTAGATGTCACATGTCTTCGTATTTTTGGTTCTAGGACATGCCGGTTTCCTCACGATGTTTTCCTTCACCGTTTTGAGTGCTGTGGTGATGAAATAATTTACACAAAGGAAAGTGCCTGTCTGAGTTTGAACCTATGACCTACAAGTCTAAAGTCGCGTTACCGTTGGCCGTTACCACTGGGTCACCACTGCTTGACTTGCACCAAAGACAACACACAATAGGTACACGTGCAATATTTCAATCATTGCAGCATCATGCTCATGTAATTGCGATGTATGCTTTTGCTTACTCAATATGAAAATTAACTGGGAAAAAAATGCCCAATTATGCGCCCTTGCCAAATCAGTGAAGAGAACCTCATAGAATGTCATAAGAATGCGATATTTGACTTCGAAAACTTTTTTATCTCTCCTCTTTCACGCAGCCCAGCCCAGCTTTCCATAGCCTAAAATCTATCCCAACTTTCACAGATATTCGCTGCATCACAATTCACAAACTAATCCATAGTGGCGCTAGGTTGGCGACATCCGGCGGGGATACGACCGCTCGCGTCATTTCCGTTTCCTGCTGCAGGGAGGATAAAGGATATAAATAAACGGAGCGTGTATCACACTTTGCGTGAAATCAATCGCCCGGCTAATATGCGACGCGATTTATTTGTCTTTTGTTCGTGCGTGCAGCTGTCGCGACGTGTGAAGTCATCTTTATTTTGAGAAGAGTGAGCTCTTATTTTGATAAGAGCTCACTCTTCCCAAAATAACGATGACTCCAAAGGGCTACTGTGGAATTTGAAAAAGAGTGAAAAATTACAATATGTGACCTATAAGGGATAGCGACGAAATGGCCAATGTGACGAATGGTCATCAGATCCTTAGCTACAATATAAAAATAACGCAAATTTTCAGTAAATTGGACTCTTTACAGAAAGAAGGTTTATAACCGCCTGGTTTTATAACGATTTAAACTTGACAGTTTTATTTCCTTACCTTAAGCAATAGACAATTTTCTTCTTAGATTGGACCTGCAAAACGAAACATCCACTAAAATCAATAATGACATAGCAAGTTAAACAAAACATCTTAATCAAAACAAAAGCGTCACGCAAGGCAATAGTACACACAGCTACATATCTACGTATGTCCTAAACACAACACCACCTAATCAAGCAAAACGAATTCGTAGAAACTTTCGTCCGACGCCACTTTATTTCCTCGTTTGGAACAAAATGACAGACCATTCCATCACGTGGAACAAAAATACAATAAGTGTAGTTTCCTTGTCCTCTGGACCCCGGTGACCCGAGGAGGTCGTTTGGCGGGTTGGCTAATGAAGCAGCCATATTGGCAGGGCGCGACCAATAGGGGTACAAGATGTTGAGTGCCTGGATGTGGCTAGAAAAGAATTTGATAGATTTGAATTTCATAGATCAATTTCATGAAACATAAGAGGTCCTTTTATGTTGTAACGAAATCCACTTAAATTGAAATTCCTTATTATTTTTTTCTAAACTAAGTACCTACTTAATAGATAAGAAAATTTACTTTCATTTACTAATAGCTAGCTCAATTAACCTTTCGTCAAATAATGCGCTGTTGGTATTTTGATCAAATTTTCACAATTAACTAACATGATATTTGACGGTCTGATAAGAAATTATCACTAATTTGTAAACCACGGGAGAAAAATTATGTATCAGCAACACGAAGACTCACTGTAAAATGTACATGCTTGTGAATAAAATTATTCTTCTATTCTCATGCAAACACAGCACTTTACAACAGTTTAATTTAAAAAATCCTACGTAACAATCGAAGCTAAAGACGTGGTAAAGACGGTAATGAGTCATTAAGGTTTGTAAAGAACCTGTTCTAAACTATGACATAAGTAGTGGTTTGTTTAACCCCAAGACTATCCCATCTAGTCACCGTGTCTCCTTGTATGCGGGGACGGTCGGACATTGGTTAATTACGTGCGATAGTCGGCGGCTGCTCACGAGAGAATGATTGCCGCTCTGTAACGACGCTCTGAGCATAGACCAAGACGATGGAAGCTCTGAGAACAGCGGGGTTGAGGAAATTGGCGTTTAACCTTTCAAAATACGAATTTATTCTTCCATAAATCCGTCTTTTGGAAGGTTCAACTCCTGCACTTACTCAGGAATGTTAACCAGCACCCTAATTGCGTCATACACTATCTATCACAATCTGAGAGTATTCTTTTCTATTCTGAATCATTTTTAACCCCCGACGCAAAAACGACGGGGTGTTATAAGTTTTGAAGGATATTGCTAATCCATTGCTTCATATGTTCGAAAAAATTGTCTGCACAACAACGTAAACAACGCAATGAATGTCGTTGAACTGTCAAAATCAAAATGAAACCCATAGCTACTGTTACGCAACTACCCCGCAGGACGTTTATGGCTTTCTCTAGATTGCCGTAAATAGTCAAATAGACTAAAGAACCGGTCTGATATTGACACCATCACATGGACTGTTACTGTCCGGAGTTTTGGATAACGTTGTAGAAGACACGTCCACATAATAAGCCTAGGGAACTATATACTGTGAAGTACACAGGCTCTTTTTTCTAGACATTTGTAAAGTCGTTGCTGTGGTGTGTAAGACCTCATGCTACTGCCAAAAAACATGTACCGTATCTACTATAGGAGTAGATCACCCTCTTAACAAACATCTTTTCAACATAGGCGCTACGGACAGCCCCCTTTGCAGGGGCTGCCTTGACGCAGAGGAATCAGCCGCCCACGTCCCAGCTCCCAGGAAGCTTCTGTGCTTCTAGATGGAGCTAGGCTGGCTCTGTTAGCCAGAATCCCCACGCACAACGGACCAAATGGGAGTCTAAGTGCGGAAAAGGGAGCCCCATCATCATCATAGGAGTAGATCATAGATGATATGATGTGCTGCCCCTAATTGGGATAGCCTTAGTTTCAAGACAAAGACCTCCTCGACTCCGCTCCTTTAATAATCTGTTTTGGAAGTGTTTTCACCCGCTACAGTAATGGCCGCACCGTGGAGGCACGTACTCGGTAATGTCATTCAGCAGTCGGCACAACAACTAGTTTATGGTTCATTTTGTTGTCCGCACAACATCTCACACCGCACTCTGTTCCCACATATATTTACACACACGTACACACATCATCTTCTGATGGTTTTCAGCTGATTACATGACAATAAGAGCGCGGTTTCAGTCTGAAAAAGTAAGTAGTGGTCAAACGTCATAAAAGAAAAATGGTTAAGAAAGAGTTATCATTTTCAGTGACTGAATTATCTGCTGAAATAGACACAACAATAAAAAAAATTAAATGAAAAACCTGCCAAGTACAAGTCGGACTTGCACACAAAGGGCTCCATACCACAAGGCAAAAAATGGCGATAAAAACAAGTTTCTTGTATGGAGACTCGTCTAATTTTTATTTATTTTTGAAGTGAAAACTTCTTTAACGGCGTTGCTGCACACTTTTTGTAATGGGTAAAAAATGTTAAACTCGCGTCAGGACACGTGACCATCAGGAGAGATTCCCCCCCCCCCCCTCTCTTTCTACGGCGGCGCCAACCGAAGTGAACCAAGTGACACACGACAATGGATGGATGGATGGATGGATGGATGGATGGATGGATGGACGTGGACGTGGACGTGGACGTGGATGTGGATGTGGATGGATGGATGGATGGACAGCTGATGGCTCGACCGTCTGTGTAGTAGCCACACTGCTGTGTATTCGTAAAATTCGTGTACATAAAGTGTTTAAAATATGGAAATTGAACAAAGTGCATCTATTAATGAAAAAAGTTACGCAGAAATAGTGAAAAAAAATTAGTTATATTAATTCAATTAATAATTGATTTATTGCAACGTTAATATTCAAGTTTTCACTTCTGCCGGCACTCCCGGAGTGCAACCCGTCTTTTTTGTTATAGCGGTAATAGAAATACACACTCTGAAAATTTCAACTGTCTACCTATTACGGTTCATGAGATACAGCCCGCTGATAGTCAGACGGACGAACGGCCGGACGAACAGCGGAGGCTTAGTAAGAGGGTTCCGTTGGCACCCTTTGGTCACGGAACCCGAAAAAGTATCTCCTCTATTATCTCTATCTGTTGTTCCAATTAGGCATCTTAGTTATAGCTAGATGACATACTTACGAGTACTTAACCCATTGAATGTCGTAATTACAGACACAATTAAAAAGCCATTGTGTCTCGCGTAGATCTAAGTTCCGACAGACAAGAGGTTAAACAAACTACCTCGGAAGCTGAACAAAATAAATTCTCGTAATTTAATTTTTAAAACCAGTGACTCGTAAACACTCCATGAGAAGAAAATGACAAACGCACAGCCCAAACAATTACGGCATAAAAGCAAGTCAAAATTAAATTAAAAACACAACTCTCCCATCAATAACATCGAACAATTAACTTGAACAAAATATTCGTACATCAATCTAAAAGATCATTAAACTGAATTCTACCGAAACTCATATGTCTCCCTGGGGCAGGTATGGGGAACGAGGTACCCTCGGTGCAGCGAACAAGTGACAAACTCATAAACATTTGTCACTGAACGGACTGTCCGAGTAATTGCGATCCAGCTACACACCCACCAGAATCTCTCGACCCCTGATTTCATACCAATCAACCCCTCTTATACACTATTCTAAGGTGGTCGGCGGAGGTGGGTAGGTCATTCGAAACTGGTGTTCATATTACTTATTGGTGCCCCGAAACGTTTAACCGATCCCGTTCTAAATTTGAACAAATAATTTACGTACGGTCACTCTTGACGCCGCTTTAAAAAAGGGTTAGCAGTAAAATGGATTGCGAGTGAAATGCATTGGAATTTTAGGTTTAGATAACTAACGCCTCGGACTTTGCTAAATAATTACATGTAAATCCTGTTCTATAGTACCTTCTTTACATACAGGATGAAATTTAATCCATGGGCATCCTTTTAAGAGGTCATTGTACTCATCATTATGAACAACTTTTACTATGGGACTAAACTTAAAATCGCGAAAAAAAATCAGCTGTTCTTTGCATTTATGTTCACATAACTCGTCAAAATGTAGGGAAGAGCTGATTTTTTTTCGCGATTTCAGGTTTGGTAAAAGTTGTTCATAATGATGAGTACAATGACCCCTTAAAAGGATGCCCATGAATTCAATTTCATCCTGTATATAAAAGAAATGAAATACCACTTCTATTTATTTCGTGTTCTTCCAAAAAAATAGTCTACAGTGCGGCCGATGAGAGAATGCGTTCTTGACACCTGTCAATTTCATACAAACAAACACATGCTTTGCTAATTTGATCCTTATTAGCTACTAGAATTATGAATAAAATATGTTTTTTTTTTCAACCACCACACACACACACTTTGATTTTTATTTCCCACACCCCAATTAAGACATAAAGAATCATGAAAAAATCTAAACTTTATGATAGCTCCAACCTTGATTAAATGGCCAGCTTTTATGTTTCAGTATCAGCCCTACAAAGTCGATGAATAATTTGGAGTCTGTCCCGCGAACGTGGGCCTGCGCTCATTATTGATGGGGACCTCGTCACAGCATCCCGTCCATACTGACGTCAATATAGACGCATGTAGCAGTAGGTTAAGTAAGTACAGACGCCAGCACATCAAGCTACCCGAAACTGTCAAATTTACCCAATCAAGTTTGAACCTTGTGCTTTAGCGATAAAGTTGAAAATTTATTAACACTTTCACTGCCCAGCACCCGGCTCCCGGGTCGAGCGAGAAATTCGTTCGTGTGTCCACAACTCGGCTCCCGAGTCGTAAATATAGACATGTGACCATGTGGGCACACGAACGACTTTCTCGCTCGATCCGGGAACCGGGTGCTGGGCAGTGAAAGTGTTAAAGAAATTTGACAGATTGTAGTAGCTTGATGTGCTGGCGTCTGTACATCTGTCCATAGATATTATACATTGGAGTCGCTTTTCGTGTCTGTCTGTGTGACCGCGTTGTTCTTCTAAACTACGCAACGAATTTTATGCGGTTTTCAACAAGAGAAATGATTCCGGAAGGTTTATGGGTATAATACATTAATATTTAACTTGGAATTATAAGAAATCTTCATGTTTTGTCAAGTCCTAGAGATCATGCGAAGCACCGGGTCACTAGTTAACAATCATTCAAGTTCGTGTAAGGAGAATTATGTTAGTCATATGAAAGCACGCGAGCAACAGATCGAAGCCCACAACCACAATGACCGGAACCCTTCTTTTATTCAACTATGCTAGAAGCCATAGAATGATGTCGCCGTGGCTAAAATCGGCTAGATGACATCATAATCATAATATTAATAAAACAGGTAACATATAAGTACTTGGTTCATATCCGGCTCGAAGGACCACTTTAGCATGGTGAAATAAAACCATGGCATGAGGATTTAGATTTGTTTTTATTTTAAAATTACTTATTATTTAATGTCGTGATAAAAATATAAATAATTATACAGTAACCAAGATAGCATGGTTTCCTGATCGTGTTTCAGAGTTGAGTGACGTCACCTGTGGAGTCTATAATGCACTCTAGTGCAAGACTTCTGCCCTGCAACTTTACGGTCAACGTTTAAATCGCCTAACTAAACCAAAAAAATAATAGCAACATAAAAGTTTTGCAACATAATGTGACCGCCGTAATCTGATAATACCTATAAGTTCCGCTCTTAAGGGTCGTTACGGGTGAATTTAAATAATTTCCCTTAGCATACTACATGGAATGTTTTGTTTCAAAAATCGTAACATGGGTAGCGACGTAACAAAAACTAAAATGACCTTTTTGTGCGTTCCAATATGTGCTATAAAGATCATACTGTCCTAGATTGTTAACCCAGCATTGCATAAATATGTAAGCTGTCACGCCCCTTATGCCTGGAGGCTTTTATTTAGGTATTATGTTTTGTTTTTGCTTGAGTATAGTCCATTGTATTTGTTGGTATATTGGTGTGGCTAGCTGACATATAGCGTTTTGGGGACTGTCTTATGTCAAGTTTGACTTTTGTAAAGTACTGTTTCTCAGCCTAATTTAAATAAATGACTTATGATTTGATTTTGATTTATTTAAAACGTTATAAATACTTTTTCTAACTTAACTTATTTCTAACTAAACAGACAGCCGGGGAGTTTGACGCCACTTCTTCTTCCCAGCGAAAGCACTAAGAAGTTGTGAAGGGCGGGTGTTCTGGGATACTGTCTTATGTAATTTTGTCGTTCTAAAAGTGCTGATTCAGCCTAATTTGAATAAATGACTTTAGATTTTGACTTAAATCGAAGGTAATTCTCGCAAATATTTCTTACGTTTTCCTACATTGAAAACAAAATATGTGTGTGAAAAGTTTCAGCTACTTTGACGATTTCATATTCTCTTTCAGCAAATCTTTCCACATCTGTATACTGTAAATATCTCACCATCAAATCCCAAAGTGAACTGTCAATAGTATTCCTATCATCAGGTAGAATGAGCTCATTTCACCTAAGTTTCCACGTTGAGATTTTTCAGAACAGACCGGCTGATTCCATTTAACTCGTATTTCCAAACATAAAGACAACTAAACTAACTCCTTCAAACAAACTAAGTAACAACAAAAAATATCATACTCAACAAAAACAAAACAAGCCAAAGATTGCCACGTCCGAATCTCAGCGAGAGCTGCCAACATAATTAATGTGAAGACGTCGTTACGTGTCTTGTGGACGAGCCCCCTCACTTCACTTCACCCCCTTCAGCCCCCCTGGGAGACCCTGGACGCTGACCACAACGTCGTACTAGGAGTTCATAACATTAACTATAGAAGAGCTAATTACAAATGGCATGGTTTGTTTTGACTGGATTCTGCAACAACGATATCGACTGATACCAAAATCAGATATGATTTTCGAAATTTAAAATTGACTTTGTATTTCTATTATATGTGCCAGAATTTTCTATTTCGAATAATAAAGCAGGGACAGCAGGATAGGCAACTAGGAAAGTTATCTTTGAAAATTACCACAAACAGTTATAGCAGTATTTTCTCATAACCTTCAGTTAGAGCAAAAAGAAAAGAAAAAACATTATTCAATTGTGATACGATCAAAATTATAATCAAAGGAGTCATAACACCGTTTTCCTCAAACCGACCAAACGAGTGACAACACTGAGACTATTTCCTGCAGCAAAAACTACCAAAACAATATCTAATTACTAAACTCCTCTCTAAACGGAAAAAGATCACGCTACACCTACCTACCTACCCCCATGCGTGTACGTGGGTCCTCTCAGCAGGACCTCCGTCTGTCCTCCCAGTAATTACAAGTACGATTGTCTTGCGTGACCGATAAATAACCACCATATTTATTTGGGGCCAGTGACAAAATTATTTGCGAGTGGCAACCCTTGGGAGTTTTCTTTTTCTTTTGTTTTGTTTTGGCAAAGGTTGAGGAATTTGAGTGTAGAATTATGATTATGAAAGTACCTATAGGTACTATTTAGTTTCGAACTTGGTGTTCAGAATAGTAAACGTAACGGTCGTAATACAAAACAAAGTCTGTAATCTTGATTTCTTAGGTTAGTCTTCTCCTACTTAGGTGTAAAATCACTGCCTATGATAATAATTAAATAAATCATCATCATCAGGATAATCACTAATAATATACACACATCAAAAGTGTCTAGGGATCAAGCATTTTTATGCGGATTTCTTGAGATTGAGATGTGGCTTTGTACTAAATTTATGATTTTATAAATTTATATTGATCCTTTTTGGTGCATTTCATAATTTGAATCAGGAACTGTGAATCAAATTCGAGTAAAAGATGAAAATCAGCTGTCAATATTTTCCCTATAAAAACATACAACGCATTGAAGACATTATTA
The DNA here is from genome assembly GCA_945859645.1 of Amphipoea oculea. Classification (NCBI taxonomy): domain Eukaryota; kingdom Metazoa; phylum Arthropoda; class Insecta; order Lepidoptera; family Noctuidae; genus Amphipoea; species Amphipoea oculea. The sequence continues at coordinate 15,732,430 of OX243876.1, forward strand.
GTGCTACTGTTTCCCTACTACTGATTAAAACCAACGTTATTATGGAGCGGCGACGTCATTTAAGCAGGGAAGAAATGCTCAGAGCCGTGGGAATGATAGAAGCTGGTTCCCGGCAACGTACTGTGGCTTTAGCTCTGAATACAAGTCAGAGTGTTATCAGTCGACTTTGGACACGTTACCGAAGCACTGGTACCGTGGCTGAGCGCCATGGAGGACGGTATCGCTGCACCACACGGAGACAAGACCGATACATTCAAATCTTAACTCGAAGAGCTCCAACAATAACCGCCATGATGTTAGCCGTGAGGCTTCATCACTCTTCAGGGAACTTAATTAGCGACCAAACAGTCAGAAACCGCTTGCATGAAGTGAACCTTCATTCCCGAAGACCGCTACGGGTACCACCTATAGCAATGCACAATCGTAGGATTCGATATCAATGGGCTCTTGAACACAGAAATTGGGCAGAAGAACAATGGCGTTTCGTGTGCTTTTCTGATGAGTCTCGTTTTGGTATGAGACCGGATACAAGACGTATACGACACTGGAGAACCCCTGGACGCCAACAGCGATTAAAATCCTGCCAGGAAGTCCATCCTTATAGTGGTGGAACCATCATGGTATGGGCGGGTATTTGGATCGGCGGAAGAACTGAGTTGATTTGGATCAGAGGCAACCTCAACGCTCAAATTTATGCTGAGACGATTGTATCAGACGTCATCGTTCCTCTACAAGTGCAAATCGGTCCCTTATTTCAGTTAATGCATGATAATGCACGACCGCACACCGCAAGAGTTGTAAGACAGACTCTCGCCGCAGCTAACATCAATGTCCTGCCCTGGCCTGCTCAGTCGCCAGACTTGAACCCGATTGAGCATGCATGGGATATGCTACAGAGAAGAGCTCTGCCGAATATGGAGGGTATCCAGTCGCAAGAAGACCTTTTTTTGTTGTTGCAACGAACATGGGCGGGCATTCCACAGCGTGATTTGGATGAACTCATTTTGAGTATGCCAAACCGATGTTCTTGTGTTGTTAGTGTTCGCGGTAGAAACACGGATTATTAATTGTTTAAGTTACCCAATAAAATTTTAAAGAAAACTGTTATTTCAGTCTTTTTTTCGAACTTTTGTGTTAGTGGTTCAAATGTCAAAAATCCCTTTATTAGGAAAATGGCAAATTTCTTTATTAATGCAAAGGTGACTTGGTTTATCGTTACTGTGACAAACGAAAACACTTTATTTGATGAATCCTTAAAGAAAATTTTAATTAATATCAATCAGGAGAAAAGTTATTGCAAAAATATATGTTGATCCCTAGACACTTTTGATGTGTGTACATTGCCAGCATTACAATCATTTATGGTTAGTTCCGCACTTCAGTGTGAAAACGAGTGACAAAATTATGTCATATATTTTATATTCTTGGATATATGTAGAGCATAGGTTCTCGATTTACACTTTTAGGGGGACAGTTTATTAGATATCCTATCTTACGACTATATAATATTACACGTTTTAATGTAATCGTGGCAATAACTGTTTCAGATTCGCGACAGATGGTAGATACCCAAGTAAAAATAATTGAGGGGTCTAGAAAAAAAAAGTAGGCGAGGTGGTAGGGGTGGACAAAATAAGATCATTGAGAACCTATGACGCAAAGCAACCAGCTTTTGTATAAGACAAGCCAAGATGCGGGTCACAGGCTGTGTCGAGTCTTCTCGAAAACATCGACAAATTCACGAAACTGCCCACGGCAGTGCGTACTATGCCTTGACGTTTAAATAACATGGATAACACAGGACCTACCAAAACAAAAATGATGACCATCAATAGCATAAAGCACCTGTAGGTAGCCTTAATGTTAAATTAGGTGATCCATCTAAAAGCAAGGGCGCTAAGGGTACAATAAATTAGTTGGGGACACCGGGGATAATAAACACGGCTACGAAATGGCCGTGCCAAATAACTTGTTAGGAGTTGCCCTGTCTCCCCTATTGACTAATTACGACACTTTGTTTTAAGCCACTGGTGGGAACGAGAACGGGAATTAGTTGCTGAAGTTCTCGCCGTTGACGAATTGTGAATACTTTGCTGTGAAGTTGGGATAAAAATTGGGAATGTTTATTTGTTTTAATTGCGTGATAATTTGGGAATTCAAGGAAGACATCCATCTATTAACCTTTCGTATGCCGGAACGTAGATCTACACGAGACACAATGGCTTTTTAATTGTGTCTGTAATTACGGCATTCAACCGGTTAAGGGCTTGCTTTGCAACTGGGATCACTAATTAGAAGTAACCTGCTAAGTTAAGATAAGTGCTGTCTGACTGGGTGTATTTGATTTCTAACAAGAAAGAGTTCCGATAGAGTGTTATGGTCCAGTCTAGGTTTCTTTGCACTTTCCATTTTTTTCGCCACCAACCGTAAGTCAGTGGTATTATTTTTGAAACAGATATTTTTGTAGCTTTCTCCAAGCCCTTTAAGAAATGAACGATCCAAAATTAGAATAACTAACATTAAATAGCACGAAACAGAGTAAACTTTAAGGCTAACGCCCTAGCAGCAGTGGATTTATAGTAAAACTTTACTTGCATTAATTCCCGCAACAATGGACAACTTGCAGTATTGTCACCTCGCCGATAAAATCCGTTGTTGCTGTCTCCGCTGAGTGGCTATCATTGTTCGACAAAGAAACAATTGCTTCTCATAGAAAAAACAAACGAGCATCAGGTCATTGCTTACTGAAAAGGCTACGTTTCAAACAATCAAATCCAGTTTTCTTCATAAAATTGTGTTCCATAACTTAGCGGTGTCTACTTACAACTTAGCTGCGAACATTTATATATGCCAGATTCCTTTTCCTTGCTTTGAAGGAACAATTATCCATATGTTTGATTTATTAAAAAGCCAGCAAGCTTTGAAACAATGTAAACATTATTAAAGGCAAGGCTAGAGAACCTATAAAACCATACACTAATTCGCGCAACAATGCACAACTTGCAGTATTGTCACCTCGCCAATAAAATCCGCTGTAGCTATCTCCGCCAAATGGCAATCATTGTTCAACAAGAAACAAATGCTTCTTTTCATAGAAAAACAAATGAGCATCTGGTCATTGTTCACTGAAAAGGCTACGATTTCAAGCTATCAAATCTAGTTTCCTGATGTAATACTTATGTATATTTCATATCTCAGTGGCGTCCAATATCGAACACATTTTTGGTCCTTACTTTTATGAAACAACTAGCTAATCCGGCGAACTTTGTACCGCAAAAATCAAAAAAGCCGATCCATACAAAATGTATGAGGTCTTATTTTTTTCCTTGTGAATTTTCCCCATGTTTTAATAGTTATTCTGCTATTCGGGGGAGAGACAAATCCAACAATCCAAAGATCATTAAAATCGGTCCCGTGGTTCTTGAGTTATAAATGTTTTAACAAACCCGACTTTCATTTATATTATAAATAGATATTCTATAGTTTTTAAACAGCAAAACCTTTGAAACTTTTCGAAACAGAGTAAACTTTACTAGAGGTAAGGCTAGAGCAAGCAGCAGACTATAAAACCATACATTAATTCGCGCAACAATGCACAACTTGCAGTATTGTCACCTCGCCGATAAGATCCGTTGTTGCTATCTCCGCTGAGTGGCCATCCTTGTTCGACAAGGTGGTTGCTTTACGCGGCGCCCGCGCTGTTGTGCCGCGCGGATTTATGTGCAGAATGCCGCTTGCTACGTAGATTAGTCTGATAGATGCGATCCGGAGAGCTGTTGCGAGATAGGACTTTGATAATTTTTTAGATGGCGCGATTTGTTTTTTTTTTTTATTTAGTCTGATTTTCTGAAGGCAACTTTTAACTTGCATTTCAAGAATACGAGCAATTATGACAGTTTGACATATTTTCTATACAAAGACGGTTTAAAGGAAATAATATTTCTCAGATAAATATGTTAACTGAGAATTAAAAAATCAGCTCTTAGAATAGGTTTTTTGACAACTTTTTCCTTCGTTAAACTTCTTTTTCCAGTTTCATTGCGCCCTTGTTTAGTAAATGATAAGTAGATAAAACTGATTTGTGTGCCAATTTACACAAAAATTTTTTTTCATGAAAATACATTGCTGCTTTTCAACATCCTGCACAAACTTTAATAAACACAGACGCCTCAATGTACAACAAAGTCATAAAATTATAGTAGGGTGACAATATTCTCTGCATTTCTTGGTACACTCCGGTGTTATCGAATTACGATTTACGATGTTGACAATATCTGTTGAAGCTCATGTCGCCTTCGCGTATTTTTATCTTTCTCACATTGTCTCGTGAAATATCCTCCGGGTGGACACCCCAGGGTTTTGTTACAAGCTTATTTAAGATGGTTAGTTGACATGTTTACTGGGTATAAGTTTAACGCGGGAATAATTTAATATTCAGTTTGTTGGAAATCTTGAAACACGACGTGGATATTTATTCGTGTTTGGTGTTTAACTATTTAATACTGAATGTAGGTAAAGACTTTGTACATGATAATATATTCATTGATGAGACCTATCTTGTAAAGATGCTTTTACAAGCCACGCTTTGTAAGTCATGTTTTTACAAGTTACGGATTCATTCAGTAACTCCTAATAAGTGAGTTTTTATTTTGTATGTATTTCAGTTACTTTTAGGGAAGGTTCACATCTGACGGAAGATGCGTCGGGCGTAACTTCGATTGCGTCTATTTATTCGCTCGACGCACTAACGCATCATCGGTTGAGTGTGAACGGTCAAGTGTTTTTCTATACATTTGTCTCAGTCTGGCGTTACGCGACCGATAATACGCGACGCATCTTCCGTCAGATGTGAACCTTCCCTTAAGTGTACCAGTACGTTAACAGCCTCTACCTTAGGCACCACATCCAATTATTCTTTACTAGCAGCGCCCCGCGGTTTCACCCGCGTAAGTTTCGATCCCGTGGGAATATCGTGATAAAAATTATTCTGTGTTAATCCAGGAAATGGTCTACCTATGTGCCAATTTTCATCCAAATCTGTTCAACGGTTTACGCGTGATTGAGTAACAGACATCCAAACATCTTCACAAACTTTCGCATTTATAATATTAGTAGGAATATTATTACAAGCCGTATGCCTGATGGGATATTCCATCGGTAAAAATGACGAACTTCCAAACAAACTTTCAGACTCTGTTTACCCCTTTAGGGGATGAATTTTCAAAAATCCTTCCTTATGAAACATCTAAGTTATTAAAGGAATTCTTGGGAAAATTTCATACTTAATCCAGCAGTTTAGGCTGTGCGTTGCCCTAAAAAAAATACAAACCAATAACGCTTCAAAAGGTCCCCAATGAAAAACAAATGAAAATCTAAATCGAACACTCACATCAGATAAAAAACAAAACTGCCAGTACTTATCAAATCCCTTTCAGAGATATCAGTCGAACTCCCAAAAAACCCGATACCCATCCGTTTAACGGTTGGACCGTAAAAGGCGGTCATAACCGGAATCATAACCGTGTTTTACCGCAAGGTGTCGTTAGTGTGAATGTTTCAGTGGCTGATGTATGACGATCATGGCCTGGTACGCAGAGATACTGATATGTCCTGTAATGGAGAGGGGGCGGACTTGGAATTTAGTTCGGACCTACAAGGAAGGTTAAAGACACAAAGCAAGGAGGAGTATTGTTAAGGACCTTGCTGATAGGATGAATGCAAGAAGACGAGAGGAAAGACGTGAGTTTATATGTGACGTGAGTTTATGTTTGTGTATGCCGTTTTTTATTGTATTTTTTTTTATTTGTCTTTGTGAATCATGTGGTCTGCAATAAAAATTATATTTATTTATTAAACTGCAAGGCACTTTAACTTTAGGGTAGAGTAAGTATAAATGAAAATTGAATAATGTTTTCAAAACAATTTTAGTAGGTAATTAAATATTGTTTTTCGAAAAAAACAGCAGCTGAAATGAGATTTGGCAGAAGACAATTTGACTATCACTTGTCAGGGACACCTTCTAGTAAGTCTAACACGATGCAGTTGAAAATCAATGTTTTACTTTTAAATAAAACAAAATAGTTTTTTTTTATAAGAAACGAAAAAGTTTATAACCTACTTTTTTAGCTCTCCCAAGTCCGCCACCATACCCAGCCATCAATACTAACGGTCCCACCCCAAGAGACTCGTAGTCGCAACGAAAAATCATTCCAACGCTAAAATATCAATAAAACACAAGCACCAAGTACCACGCTTGGGACTCGTTCGCCCGCTCCCGAATTACTAACGCGTTCGAGTGCGGCCCTGCCCTTTAGTAGGACATTTTATTTTTTTGTAATGGCCATGTTTGTGCGTTACGAGACTTATATTCACTCATGTTCTTTTTATTGGCGGGGAGTGAAAATCGGTTTGTGCGTGTGAGAAATCCTTGAAAAGCTTCGTGTGTGGTGGGGTTTTTGCTCTTCGGTTTAGTGTCATATGAGTTGAATTTTTTGCCATCTTAGATGATGTTCTGTGCTTCAAGCTTGGCTACATAGTTGTTGGTCCAAATATTTCAGTCACAAGCCGCTACTGAGTGTGTGCGTTTATAGCCATGTCACTATTAGGAGCTTACACTCCAGAATCATTTCTTAATGTACGGTAGGCTGCAAAAGTGCATGGGTAGTACAGAAACAAAATCGTATGAAGCGAGAAATGACGCCATCTAGCGTAAAACCAGTTAACGACTTACAAAATTGAATTATGCTGTTATTAGATGGCGTTGCTTTGCTTTATATGATAAAACATTTTTGCAGTTTCTTTTTGTCTCTTCAAACATTCAAACAATAATTTATAATTAATAGTTTCTTTTAAAGAAAATTGATCCTAATTATTAACCTACTATGTTAAAATTGAATATCAATTTATAAGTAGGTAGGTATCTGATTTTGTAAGTTTTAGTTTTCAAACTTGAGAGGGTAGGTTAAATATGGATTTATAAATAATTGGTAGGTGGTATGAATAATACTTAGATCGAAGATTTATGACAGCTCAATTGATCGTTCGCTAAGTTCATTTCGATTACCTCGTTCGAGTGCCTTTTGTTCAGTTTTTATTTATGATCAGGCGGATTACTTATTTTACCAAAACGAGCACGAGTTATAATATTGATTTCGTTACAAGAGCTCAAATAATTGCTTTGAATAATCAAGCCAAAAACTTGTCAGAAATAGCCAGATACCGGTGTAAACGTAAGTAGTTTTATTTTTACACTTTTATATTAAAAACTGCATTATTTTTTTGTTACTATACGACATAATAATCATTATTGGGTATTATATATTTCTGTTTTATTGTTGCAGAGAAAAACAGTTGTTCTTTGAGTACGACGATTTGAAGAGGAGGGTTCTTTGAAACACCATCAAAGAACTGGTAGACCACGACTTATAAAACACATTGCAGCATCAAACGATGATAAGGCAGTATGAAGAAAATGGATTTCTGCCGCCGAACCACTATGCTGGTTTATTTGACACAAGTTTTGACACGGAGCCGCGTCAAAACTTGTGCCGCGGAGGCATGCTGTGAAACCCTTGCTCACGGAAAACCATAAAAGGGCAAGATTACAGTTCGCTTTGGATCACATAAACTTCCATTGGAGTAATGTCATCTTTACAGATGAAAAAACTTTTAAGTCCAGTGAACACGGACGCTTATGTTTGTGGCGTCGAAATAATACGCGATACACAAGTGGTTACGTAGATAGCTACGAGCTAAATAATTATACGTAGATAATATTATTTATATTGACTGGAGACCTGGTTATGTGTGTATAAACTATAACTTACGTATTTTTAATAATTTAAAAAGTTATGAACACTTTAAGTTTAAACAACATAGTTTTTAGTTTTTTATGTTGCCTACTAACCATTTGATATGTTTTTGTGCAATTTTGTAGTTTTTACCCTACTTATTTAGTATCCATTTAATCCGTTTGACATTTGTAATAAAATAACCTGGTCTCCTGTTTGTTTTTATTGAGGTTACATAAGCTTCAATCCTCTTTCCGATTTTGGAAACGAATACTTAAGCTATCGCCTCAATAACTTCATAATATTATAATGTTATACCTATAATATTTAATAAACTGACTATTAAATTTGAATAATAAACTGTAAGAAATAAACCTCTATAATTTTTTATAGTGCCTTTTTTGCGAGCCCACAAGGCGAGCCTGTTTACCTGCGATGAATCTGCTCTTTTTTCCTATTGCTAAGTAACTACCTACCAATTCGAATATTAAATTAATTATTAAAATACCCACTCGTTAGCTTAATAAATATATTCCTATCGGTTTCTATTAATATTTTTATCATTTAAGCTACGTATGCTGGTAATTGTAATGTAATAATTAGATAAATGTATTAGCCTTGTAATTCCTTCGTTTCTTCCTAACTCCTTACTTACGTTTCGTAAATTAGTTGTGAAGAAACCAACGCCATCTAGTTTATTTTCGAAAACTTGAATTCAAACGTTCACGGGAAAATAGACACTAAGGTACCCATGCAATTTTGCTGGCGACTGTACAGTCACCAAAGGAGGTAAGTATCAAAAATAAAAATTTAATTTAATTGATAGAAAACAAACAGTTCATTTATCAAACTAAACATTCGAAAACATCCATCGGTTACTTATTAAACTTCAACTATATCCGACAACACCAGTTACGTATCTCCTTTGGTGATCGTATCTACATAATGTAGTAATGTAACTTTTTGTGCAATTAAAAAAACCATAACTTACCAATATAAAATATGTATGTTAAAATTAAATTACTTAAAAATGAGTACAGTTCGACACAACTTAGATGTAGCATCGGCAAAATTCGTAAAACGTTCGTAATTCGTTATTCGTATATCTTTATTACTACTTTAGGAAAAATTGATAAATTTTTCCTAAAGTAGTAATAAAGATTGGTGATTTTGAAGGCGCACTTAGTTCGGATGTGATCGGTTTTACGAATTTTGCCGATGCTACATCTAAGTTGTGTCGAACTGTACCTATCATACTTACCTTCTCTTTATTTAAGGCTTATTATCAAATTTTCTCCATAATTCAGTATTACATCCCACCCACAGCACTCCGGAAGCTATAAAGCCTCCAAATCCATCCCTGTCTACTAATGGGACACTTTATTGTTGTAACGACCACCGCAACCACATTGGAGTCACATTTACTCGTGTCTTTTTATTGCCATAACATTATGGTGGGGCACGGGAAATCACTCGGATCGTGTGAAAAATTCAGGAAGTGATTTCTGAATTTAGTAGGGTTTGTTGATATGACATAAAGTCAAGATGTTATTGACATAGGCTTCTTTAACTTTAAGATGTTTTTTCTTTAATTTTTTATATTGCAAAATGAGCTAGCTCTTGACCTCGATCTCGCCTGGTGGAAAGCGATGGATGCGGTCTATGATGGAACGAGCAAGCCCAAAAGAATGTGTTCGCTCTTGCTTTGAAGGCTGACGGGTTATTTATTAGATACAAATAATGTACATTTTGATTACCAATTACATAAATATAGATTACTGAAAACGTAGGTATTATTAAGATTACACGATTTTAACGTAACATAAGAAATCAGTTTCAATTATCAGATTTGAACAACTTCTGACAAATCAAAGAGCTTAAAGCAAAGCTAAGAATGTACTTTATATAGGAACTGCGTTGTTACGCATAAAGTAGATTCTTAGTATAAGACGTGAACGGGGTAATTGCGTAACACACTATCAGTAGCCAATCGCTTTAATTTTGACAGTTCAACAACATTCATTGCGTTATTTACGTTGTTGAGCAGACAAAATTTTTGAACATATGAAGCAATGGATTAGCGATATATTTCGAAGTGATTCAGATTGTGGTTTATAGCGTGTCAATTAGGGCCTGGTGCAGTACTATTATCTATTCTTTCAATAACTCGTAATGCAAGAAATAAACTTAGATTCAATGACTTTATAAACACTCAAGCCTATATCCCAGCAGTGGGAACATTGTAGGCTGATTATGATGATTATGATAAAAACACTCAAAAGAACGCTACCTTAAAATACTACAACCAGAAAACACAATAACACAAATCTACAAACCAACACCTCATCAAAAATCCGCAGTTTATTTTCCCATAGCCTAGTATCATTGTAAATCGAGGCACAGTGTCCAAGACGTCGATGTCTCCCCTATCTTAAATAGCGGCGGCGGGCGGCGGGCTGCTGAGTGGCTATTTATTGGAGGTAATTAAAAAGAAAACAGACAAAAGGCTCGCAGCTGACTGGAACGTGCCGGGAACACTAAGTATTAATAGTGATGGGAGTATCGATTGGGGAAATCGTTGTTTGGTTATCGATAGTCGATTAGGCCATTCATTTTAGCGAAGTTTTTGAGCAGTCCTTGGAATTCAATGTCATGTATTGTAAAAATAGTTATGAACTTTCTTGAGAGTCGATCGTCGATCGGTCAGGTTAAGCTACGCTTGCCGCGGTTGGTCCGTGGATGGCCATCTTCACATACCAAGACCCCTCCGTGTCTCGGAAAGCACGATAAGCCGTAGGTCCCGGCTGTCTGTGTATATGTGTATTTTGTATGCCTCAATGGCGGGACAGCAGACTTACCTGTAACTAACACACAATCTTATGAGCACAATAAATTATTTGAATTTGTCATTCGTGGATCTTTGACAGTCTTTACTGGTCGTCAGAAGCCTGAAAGTCTGACGACCAGTCTTATCAAGGAGTATGTATTACCCAGTAACTGGGTTGTGGAGGTCAGATAGGCAGTCGCTTCATGTAAAATACTGGCAGGTAATCAGCTGCATCGGGTTAGACTGGAAGCCAACCCCAACATAGTTGGGAAAAGGCTAGGCAGACGATGAGTTGTAAACTCACTTCGCTAAGTTATTTCTACATATGACCATCTAAGTATGTCCCTAAGGTAAGGCTGAAGCAATAAGTTGGTGTTTGTATTTTTTTTAGAGTTGGAATCGAACAAACGCACATCACTAACAAAAGATCACAAGTCGGTCGTGCGAAAGAGGACTTTTATCAGTCGCGACCGATACCAATACTCCTAGATTCCGACACCTTATTTATTGCCACCCTACACATCACCACCTTAGTTATACACGCGCCATCGCTCTTATTTTCAGTTGATACGATCTACTTCGGCGTGCATCAACGTTCAATAAACTTTGTAATAATTTGCCAAGTCTTTTTTTGCATTAAAATAGTTTTTATTCTTAAGGCAGTAAGGAAGATATTGCTTTGATATTTTGTGTGGTATTAGTTTGCTGAAAGTGACCCTTGGTTCTGGTGAAAAGTAATTGACAAATAAGTCATTTTTCATCGTCAAAGTGCGATAAATGGTCGAGTTTGACCAGTGATTGATTATTTTTTTAACACTCGGTTTGAGTTTATCAATGTGTGTAATTCTGTGAATATACCAATTGCTGGTAAGGGTCAGATAAAAAATAAAATGTCTGTAATAAAAATAACATTCATTTTCACGTTCATGTCAATCGCTATGGTATGTACTTAGCTGTTAGTGGAACCATTTTAATTTTAGCTTGGATTTTTTCTTTATGTTTGTCATGGTGAAGAAAAATTGCTCTAAGGAATAAATTAGTACCTACAGCACAAACAACCTTGCTTAGCAAACTTCGGCCTAACATTCTTTCCTATTTCCTAATGTGAATGTACAGTTCTAATTAGCCTAAGTACAAGACCAAAGACTTCCATTCCAATTTTTCCTGGCATTTGAAATTATGCATAAGGGATACTTATTTATCTCTACAGCTCGTACATTCTTCTGTAAGAGCAAATGAGAAGTATTTACCTACATAAGATATAAGCTAATAGACCTAGGGAAAGAATCATAGGGCATCAAAAAATTCGTCCGCATCGCTGTCAACAGGAAAAATGTCCAAAAGGCTGGCAGCATTGCCTCGTTTTATTGCGATTCTGATTCTTTGGCCAAAACATACCAAAAGTGCATGACTCATAATGCTCATTTGATTTTACAAAAATAACTACTTTGAATAACAGAGCCATTTCCAATAGGGTTCCTTCTATGGGTGAAACGAAACTATTAAATAAAAATTGACTCAATTAATTGATTTTATCGAAAGCTACTATGTTTTCACTTGATTGACGGATTTCTTTTTTGAAATATTTTGTTGTGTTTTTCGTTTCTACTGCATTAAATCAATGTTTGAAAAGGACGGCATTGATCTCCATTAAATTATCTATACATTGGTATATAAATTAAGTAAGTTCTGTGTACTAGCAGGAGTATAATATTAGAAACAGTTGCAAAGGGGATGCAAATTTTTTTAAAGCACTCTCTAATGCGTCGCATTAAGTATGAGTCGTGCAAAATATCACAACATTTCGAAATCTTCTCACCAAAATTACCAGAAACGCATAAATCAAAGGAACTTTTGAACTCGGAGTTGGCGTCGTGTCAAATAGTTTGCCAACTTCGACTCGGTAGCCAAAGTTCCCAGGTGTGGGGAAAAACTTATTGATATATGCCAGCTCCCCAACGTGCTGTACGTCATGTATCGCTGCTCTATATTCTAACTGAGTACTCTAGCTACAGCTAGAGTGCTATGGAAGATATTGGTAAGTACTACAGGGAATGTATATTTATATCTGTCATATGGACAGAAAGCAGTGACAGTAGTATACTACCGTATCATCGTAGCGTTTAAAGTTTTAATCCATAATGAATGTGTCGTTCGATAACTGATAAACAGCGGAGTAAAAATCAATATGTCAAAGTAGCTAGGTCATTGGTTGAAATCATAAATGTAGTCTCATTTCTGTTGATGTCCTCAAACCCCTAAGCTACCGATAAGCTTTATATTATACGCCAAGAGAAAATTAAAACAGCTACTTAGATTTTTTTTTTAATTTTAAAAACTAAAATCCGACTACTGAAAAGGATGAAACAAACACCTTCCCGTGGTCGCATGCCGCTGTACTAACATACATATAAGCTATGGTAGCTATTTATTCTATTTTTGAAATGTGCTAATTATGCCCTTTCATTTGACCCCACAAGGCACCATTATAAATTTTTGTTTTTTAATTTATTACTTTATTTATGTCCCCTAGGGGGCACCATATTGAATTTAGTGTGACGACACATTGCCTATAACCAGCGGAAGGTCAAGACGCTTCTAACGATACATCATTTGTCAAATTATTATAAGTACCTAATTTTGAAGTTATGAGGGAACAGATGAACATACATACATACATACCGGTCAAAATTATAATCCTCCTTTTTGCTTCGCCGTAGTCGGATAAAAACTATCGAAATACACAAGCGAAAATAAAATATTGTAAAAAATGGACTAACGTTGTGAGATCAGTTAAGTAGGTCTACGTCATAAATTTTCCGAATCGTTACCACCTTTCCTAATCCTTTCTTTCCTTTCCAATTCGACACAGTTTCCTAAGTCCACGAACTACTATTCGTTATCAAAACTTATCCATATATCTAGCACAACCTATGAATGAATCAGAAGCTGTCTCTCCACCCTATCTTAGAAGTTATTATAGTGAATACTATCTTTAAGATATCGGTAAATTGAATGGACAAGTAATCCCAGCACTACGACGATGCATGAACTCATAGGAAATAGAACAGACACGGCAAAACTCGGGGAAAGCTAGCGTTTAGCAAATGGCGACAGAAATGTTATGTATGTGTGTGTGTCTTATGTGGTTTTTAAAACCTCACTGCACGAGAGGTTGTATTTCCTCCCGAAATGCCTCTAAAAGGGTGACATAGTCCTACTGATCAAACCCGCTCTAAACTATGAAGACTTTTTTAAACCTCTCGTACAACATGATTAAAGACACCCAATAAAGTACCTACTCTGAAGGTCAAAACGGTCATTGCTACTAACCAGACGCAACCGATTTTAATCCTCAGAAAGAACAACCTCAGAAAGAAGAAAATCGTCTTTTCATATATGCTTCATCGATCCAATCGTCTGGAAGAAATCTCAGCCCAAAATCTGCTCTTATATTCACTGATAGACAACACATAGCCTAAACCGCTGGGTTTGTAAACATGAAATGGTGCACAAGAGTTTCTTATAATACAATGAAAGGAGCACTTAGGAAGGATTTTTTAACATAAACCCATAAGGCGACTAAATGACCTTAAGCGTGGTCTTTGTCGAACTGCATAGAAAAGAAAGAGAAGCGCGATGACACAACGCTGGTAATTATTGCAAAATATAAAGCAATTATCTATTTACAAAAAATCTATTGTTTGAACTAAAAAATTAAAACACTAGTGCTTTAGTATGTTGCTTGTAGAATAATCTGACAAAAAAACATAATGATTGTATGTATACAGGGTGTTACGGAAAGGGTATATCAATACAAACGGGTTGAAGAGTGTATCTGGTCTAGAATCTCTGTACAAAATTTCAGCTCAAAAGCATTAACTTTGAAAATGCTTAATATTTTTTTATTTCGACATGACGGCGCTGCACTGGCGCTTGGTGGCGTGATGTGCGTGTATTAGGCGCACAGACACACTACAGATAATGGATAATAACCCTCGTAGTGCGGTGACACGTTTGTTATGATTTCAATTTAATAAACTATCGAAATAAAAAAATATTAAACATTTTCAAATTTACTGCTTTTGAGCTGAAATTTTGTACAGAGATTCTAGACCAGATACACTCTTCAACCCGTTTGTATTGATATACCCTTTCTGTAACACCCTGTATTAGTATGGTTTTTATTGTAAAAAGAAAGTTTTTAGAAGCATCTTCATGATTTTTTTTCAATACTTACTATCAAATTAGTTGTATTGTTTTCAATACATTATCTACCTAGCATATATCCTGAAGAATATCAAAAAAAAATTCTGATTTTGTTTACTGTAGTCGATCATATACTTTTATTGTTTCTAAAACTTGCGTTTTTGCGTTTAGATCCTGTAAGCCCCTTAAGGGGGTTAAATGGATAATAATAATAATAATTTATTTAATGATAATAATAATGATAGTTTGTACGGAATTTCGTCATTTTTGCCGATGGGAAATCCCATCGAGCACTCGGCTTGTATATCAATAATCTTGTCAGTTGCTCTCATAGAACTGACAAAACTACCCAAGGTCCACAAACAACAAAATCGGAGCCATCTCAAAAAAAAATAGTCCACACGCCGATAAAATCTTCACACGTTAAATGTTGCACATAAATAATAAAAATTGCGATCGTAAAGACAATTGATACGTTATGAGTGGAGCCGTGTTGGCACGACACATATTTATGGTTAGTGGCCCTCATCGACACGGGTTCGATACCCGGTTCACGCAAAAACGCGTCCGACACATCGCGAGCGTAATATAATGTGAAATGATCGTTCGTAATGTGTGTACGGTGCAAAATATTGTGGTGGATCTGAATCAAAGGGAAGTGGGCTCCACTTTCTAGGTATATTAAAATGTCAGGCGACTTCCATTTGTCCGGAAATATCGGTTAGCTTTTCACATTTTATTACAGAAAAGCAGCCACCATTTTTTATGTAAGCTGATTCGGTTTTTATGAAGTCGATTCTACTTTTAACTATAAACAAGACACAAAAAGCCACAAATTTTGGGAGTATGTTTGAAGGCTTCCGCAGACAAGCGCGACGCAACGGTGCGACGCCATTCTGGTAGAAAAATTTCAATTAAGTTTTCATGGAAATTGTTCTACTAGAGTCGCGTCACGCCTGTCTGCGGGGAGCCTTTAATCAAAATCGGAATATTGGCTAATTAGGAATCTATTGGTGGTCCCCCAAGATAGTGCTACACAAGAAGTAAGGTTTCATTACATATTTAACAGACAATAGACGACTTTTTACCTGAAAAGAAGGTGGTTACTCACTACCCATTATCATCATCTCCTGCCAGCCACATCATTCCTTAAACCAACTCCTCCTATCCGCGGAGGATTAATCCTTAAGGCGACTACATGACCTAAAGCGCGGTCTTTGTCGGACTGCATAGAAAAGAAAGAGAAGCGCGATGACATAACGGTGGCAATTTATTGCAAATATGAAACAATTATCTATTTACAAAAACTATTTAATAAAAAATAATCCATCACTGAATGCAGTTTGGCATTAGAAATTTAATGGTATATTTTTAATTATAAGAGCTAAACTGCTTTTAAAGACAATTAAGAGGTGTGAACATTTTTTTGATGCATTATGTGTATTTAATTATGATTTGAGTTCCATCACTTTATTAAAATAAGACTTGAAAATATCATTTTTTTTTTTGTCAAAATTATTTACGGTTCAAGAGATACGCTGCTTTAAAAAACCAACTTTTGACCGTTTTCTGAAACCTCCGCCTTAATAAACTAAACCAAAACACAAAGTAGAGCCACTTACCCTCACAGCCGCCGTCATCGTCCCACGGTGAGGTTACTTTATAGTCATGTCATATCAGTTAATGGCGCGCGCCTTTGTCGTAGCGCCGCCGGCTGCCGGTCCCGTACATCAGCCGTATCGCCGCGACATCGGACGACACGGAAAACCAAGTAGAGCAACATTCGCGCCGGTTGTGTTTTGTTTTGTTGTGCGATGTTTTTTTTAAATTGGAAGAGATAAAAGGTGTTAAATGTTTGGTGGGTTTTGATTGGTGGGAGGTGAAAAGTGGGTGAAATTTTTCGCATAGTGCCGAATCTGTTAACCAGATGTCAAAGGGATCTAGGTATAGATAGATGCGCACAATTGTCTGTGGCTAGATGAAGTGGCACCTTCTCTGGCACTTCCAGGTGCTCTGCCACGTGGCTTGACCTCTCTCTTTGGGCAACATCCTCTTGGTCTTAGCCTTCTTTTTGACTACACAGTACAGCCTTTCAATACAAAAGTTTTAAGTATAGGTAAAGGGACCTCCCTTTACCTATACTTAAAACTTTTTAAACTTAAATCTTCACTTAAACACTTAAATCAAATGTTAGCATTTTTGAATCTAGATTATGGTATAGGACCTCCTATACCATAATCGAGATTCAAAAATGCTAACATTTGATTTAACAGATGCCTCTTGACAACCACGAAAATATTTTTTTTTTATCCATAAGGAAACATGTTTATGAGCCAAAATTCAAATTAATGACCAACTCCAGGTCCTAAGTCAATAATTTGAAAGGCTTTTATTTTATCTGTAAATCAAATTTTAATATTTTTTAGCGCAGGTAGGTCATAAAACACTAAAATTAATAATAAAAAGCAATAAACAGGGGTGTCACCCAATAAATTAGGTGCGACATTCGCGACAATGTAAGGCCGTATTCTTAGAACTGGAGACCAACAGGCTGTGGCTTAGGGTCATCAGTTTTTTGTAATATTAGTCACAGGGGTCCGTGGCTAAATAATAACAGCCGCACAGGTCGATCGATCGGGTTAAGCTACGCTTGCCGCGGTTGGTCTGTGGATGAGTGACCATCTTTACATACTGAGACCCCTCCGTGCCTCGGAAAGCACGTTAAGCCGTTGGTCCCGGCTGTCATTCGTGAATCTTTGACAGTCGTTACGGGTAGTCAGAAGCCCGAAAATCTGACAACCAGTCTTACCAAGAGGTATCGTATTACCCAGTAACTGGGTTGTGGAGATCACATAGGCAGTCGCTCCATGTAAAATACTGGTATTCTACTGCATCCGGTTAGACTGGAAGCCGACCCCAACATAGTTGGGAAGGCTAGCTAGGCAGATGAATTAATATTAGTCACAAAAACCTTAGTCTCGACTAGGACTTTAAGTCCCTAACTGAGATAAGTAGTACTTGGCAATGAATTAAAAATAAAATAACTAATAACTATTTTTTGTTATGTATTTTCTGGGAGACAATAAAGTATAATATAAATATTAATAAATAAATAATATCGCATATGTTTTCTTATTGTGATTTTTTACAGATATTGTAAGGGCATTTTGGAAGAGTGGTCCTGACTCCGACTAAATGTTTGATACCTATGTGAATCTGTGGAGTATATTCCACTGATTTCAGAGGGGCAATTCTCGTAATTTTAAGAACGTTCACAGTCTGATCTCAGTCTCAATCTGTCAAAAAATACTTCTAATTTCCCTAAATTTTGACAAATATCACGATTCGATGGTTCGATTCAAAATAAATTTATGCCTCTTTTCACACGGATTATATTTCGGAAAAAATATTTGTTTAGCTGAAACAAATCTGAAGCGATAGAATGCCAAGGAATCGGAAGATACGGAATGCTCTATTTTAAACCTAAAAGCCCAATAAAAAAAAATCCTGAAGAAAAACCTGCAGTTGGCAACCCTACGCGTATCTTCTCACCGGCGAACTTACTCATACTACTTTATGTGACACTTTATTAGAACTTTAAGGACTTACAACAAAGGGAATATTCGGTTTCTTAGAAGAATCTCTGTCGTCGAGTTATGTGTACTTATGTTATTATATTTGCATACTTTGTATTATTTCATGTTTAGTATTTAGCGGTGACACATCGAAAATCGTAAAAAGTAAAGAGATGAGTCTGTCGTGAGTTCGTGACGTCATTAGAAAGATTCATTCTAGCTGACAAAAAATTGATCGTCACTTGTTTTTTTACACGTAAGGGCCAAAGCACACACGCTACTTTTTGCATCGCCGATCGGCGATTTTGCGGCTGTATCGATGCTACATCGCGTTTTGGCGACTCTCTGCGTTCGGAAGCGGTATCGGAATCGCGCGTTTTAGCGACTGCTCCGATGCTGCCTCGCGTTTTGGCGACTCTCTGCGTTCGGACGTGGTATCGGAATCGGGTGTTTTAGGGACTGCTCCGATGCTGGCGCAAATGCCAAATCGCTGCGACTGGCATCCGAATGTGTGCGGAGTGTAGCGTTCAGCCGCTGTATTGAGCTTCCGAAAAGCGACTGAATCGCCGCGTTTGGCGTTTTTAAGTGTGCGGTGTGGAATGCTTGGTCGCTGCATTTAGCTTCTAAAAAGCAGCTGAATCGCCGATCGCCGATGCAAAAAGTAGCGTGTGTGCTTTGGCTCTAAAACGTCTGGAATCTTGATCCTAGAAATCTATTTTGCATGATGTACAATTTACTGGGTCATTAGACTAGGTACCCAATTCAAAAATCACAGATTATATTAATATGATTATTAAGTATAAAATATTATGAGACATTTTCTACCCTCAAAAAAAAAACATGTTTCGTGTACTTGTAGGTAGGTACGCCTAGTTCTGCCTAACTTTTCGGAGAGAACGGGCGTGATGATATGTGTTTCACGTTTTGAGGAAAATTACACTGAGTATACAAAGATGATGCAAGCCTACATGGTACACTTTTATGCGCATCAGGCTTTACGCTAAGCAGCAACAGCTTAATATTTCGCTAATCCCGTAACCCAAAACGAGCTTTAGCGTAATCGTCCTATAATTTTCCAACTGCTGGGACACAGGCCTCCTCTCTTCAAGAGGAAGTTGTCTTTAATCTACCACGCGGGTCCAGTGCGGGTTTGTACTAGTTTGTAGATGTCTTAGAATTTTTGGTTCTAGAACATGCCGGTTTCCTCACGATGTTTTCCTTCACCGTTTTGAGAGCAGTGGTGATGAAATAATTTACACAAAATAAAGCGCCTGTCTGGGTTCGAACCTGTGACTAGTAAGTCACGGTTATTACCACTGGGCCACTGCGCTAGTGATGGTCTAATAGTAATGCAAAACAATTCAACCTCCTACTCAAAACCGAGTAATATCCCGGTAATCCCGCTAAGCGAAAACGAGCTTCAACATAAGTCAATTCCCAAAACTAATTAAGTAAATAGAGCCCAAGTCTGGCCAACTAGGGTAATCCCAAACTATCAACCTCCAGTCTACACATATACTCTACAATCCAAACAACTTTAGAATTAATTCTGCTGATGGGACATAAAGGGACAATGGCTAATAAATATTAATTTCGGTCAGGATCATATCTCGGACATGAATAAATTATTATATGACCACCGTGTAGTGAAAATTATCAATTTCCCGGGGTCCGTGGTGGCCCGGGAGCGGGAGAGACAACCCTTAACTTTGGGACTGTTTGACTTTGTAGGGTTGGTCCTGTTGAGTTTCATTATTCTAGTTTTTTTTTTTTTGTCGGAAGACATTGAACGCAATCGGATAGGCAGGCATTGATAAATAGTGGAATTATATCGCTTGGTTGAATTTTACTACTACCGCGGAAATTATAAAACGTTTTATTACTTACATATATTAACTATGGACTTCATGATGTACAAAGTCGTTGTATTTTCGCCTGGATAAGGACATCAGTAGTCTTATTATCAGGTATACCTGTCCATTTGTTTGCTTGAATATAGGTACATATAACAAATACCAATCGTTACCTTTCCTATCTGAACAGATATCTATTATATTTAAAATATTTCGAAATTAATCACTAATTTATCTATTAAACACCAAAATGTTACCCTTTCATGACACTTATTTCTTTTTTTTTTTTCTTTTTGTTTGTCGGGTTGGCGTCCCGTCGGACTATGAGAGTGAGAGAGTGCACCTGTGTCTGCGCGTACTCTTGTGCACTATAATACCTCCCGCGCCGAAGGCTAGTCTCCGTTGAGATTGGCCGCCGAAGCCGAAATACGGTCTGGAGGACTTTATTTATTTCAATCACAAAAATATTCCAAATTTGCAACAGCAAGTGTGTCAACCCTATTCCCACCCCTTCCCTTCGGGCTTCATATCAAGTACAACATAAAAGCAATTCAGCAAATTGTTATTGACATGTTAATAGTTTGAATGTCGTGATGTCGCTACCGTCGCCCCGGAGTTGCCATGTTAAATATTATGACATGTCCCGCGAAGGGTTAATAAGATATGGCAACACTGGCGCGCTTTAGGTTAAGTTGTTCGTAATTATTTTAATTGAATTGTACGTAATTGTGTGATGTTGTTATGTAGTTTGTGTTTTGTTTGTGCTTAGTTTTAGTGTGGATTATGTGGTGAAATTACATTAGAATAAGGTTTACAAGAGTTTAATAAGCTTTGCTGCTCATACATAGGTATTCAGAACCTAACTAGGGTGAACGTACCAATCCCAAACCAGTTAAGAAGATATTTTGACTTTAATTAACTGCCATTTTAACAGATTTTGACGGAGGACCTTAGGTCTATGTTATTTTTAAAGTTTGCTTAAAGACAAAATGAGGATTAAAAATCATTGCAGCATAAGTATTTAGGAATTGCTGTAATTTTGAGTTAAATCCTAAAAGTTGGACTGTTCCTTAGTTGGACCAACATATACCCGGTTATTGACCAAGATTGAGCCAGTAATTGACCAACGTTTTGACTTATACATGAATAAAATAAAAGGCCATTTATTAAATTAAAAAATCAACGTTTATTGAGATCTAACTTTTGTACAGACGCCAGCACATCAAGCTACCCGAAAGTGTCAAATTTTCCTAATCAACTTTGAACCTTATGCTTTAGCAATAAAGTTGAAAATCTATTAAAGAAATTTGGTCAATTAGAATCCAACAGGTTTGCCTAATTTTTCCAGTCACTTGAATTTCTTCCATTGCTTTTTTACATCTTCTTGGTTATACTTGATTTTTTTTTTTCTTGGGTGGCATTTCGTGGCTAAAACAAAGTAATCATTATTTGAAGTTAAGTAAGTATTCTAAAATAAAATCGTCCATAGAAAAGGTAAACATGAAAGGTTCACTCTTTACACCCTGAATAAGTATATTGAAAAAAAAAAACAAGTCAATTTTAGCAGGACGCCTAAAACATACAATGTCTGGTCAACTCCACGAACACTATGAATGTACCTATCCAAAACCACTGGTCAACTACTGGAATATGTTAATTAAAATCGTCAATTTTGTATTGTTCATCAATATAACCAAAGGGAATTATTGAAAGATCAATAATAATGACAAAAAACGCAAGTTTAAGAAATAACCAGTAGTAAACCATATGGTCAACTATAGGCAACCTATACAACATGCGTTCCAGTAGTTAACCAGTCTCAGAAACCTATTAAAAACAAAAAATTTGTTCAAATTTATATCTGCAATCATTACACTGATAAATATATTAACTATATTTCACAAAACATTTACAATTTACTTAAAAAATACTACATTTTAAATGGATTGAACTTTACCTTTCATTGAGCGCTCCTTATAGCAATGGCGGCCGAACGGCGAGTGAACAAGACACGTAGCGACAAAAATTAAAAAGAAAGCTATATTTTTTTATTAATTCACCTGAAATTCACAGTAGTAGATTCTCAAAGATGTAATAATGTAACCCAGATTTTAAAAACCTATAGATATTGGCGCGTATTCTTAAAATGTTGACTTTTTTACGCAAATGGTCAACTACAGGCGACTGGTTTGGGACTGGTACGTCCACCCTACTAGGTACTTAGGTGAAGAATGGAATAAATGCTTTGTTCATATAAAAACGGAACTTATTAGGTAGGTATAGGTAATGATACGATAGCGCGTTCAAACAAACAAAAAAACAAACAACCTCTTCAGCTTTATCATTAGTATGGATATAGAAGATAATTATACCTATAATCCGGCGTTTCTATAGACTATTAAATATTAAATCAGCTCCATTAGAATCGGTTAACTATATAAATAATTATTTTGCCAACATTGGTAAAAACCTTGCGCTAAAAATCCAGCCACGTATAAGACGTAATCGACAGGATCGACATCTCTCTCCAATGGGTCAAACTAACTCATTTGTACTGCTGGACACGGATATAAGTGAAGTTAACCTTATCCTCACAAGTCTTAAGACCGGCAGTGCACCTGGATGGGACAACGTTTCAACTAGTTTCTTGAAGTATATACGTAAGGATGTTGTTCCCATTATTACTCATCTCGCCAACCTTTGTTTTAGTCAGGGAATCTTTCCAGCTGCATTAAAACAGGCTATCATTACGCCAGTATATAAGTCTGGAGACAGAGACGATGTCGGCAACTATAGGCCTATATCTGTGCTACCTGCAATTTCTAAAATAATCGAAAAACTTATTAACATAAGGTTAGTTAATTATCTAAAAGATTTTGATATATTATCGGACTCTCAATTTGGCTTCCGGGAAGGTATGTCTACCGAGAATGCAGTTGCGGCGCTTAGTGCGCTAATTACCGAACAACTTGATAGCGGCAAGAAATGTGTAACTGCATTCCTAGATTTAAAAAAGGCCTTCGACACCGTCTCTGTCCCACTCTTAGCGAATAAGCTAGAATCTATTGGAGTTCGTGGACTGCCGTTAAATCTTCTCAAAGATTATCTCAGAAATCGAAAGCAAAGGGTTAGAGTGGGTCAGTATATTAGTGGGGACATGGCAGTGTCTTACGGAGTCCCCCAAGGGAGCGTATTGGGGCCCACGTTGTTCCTTATTTATGTGAACGAACTCTGTAACATGCGTATTGCAAACGCAAGAATTTTTTCGTACGCTGACGACACTGCAGTAGTGTTCACGGGTAACTCTTGGCGAGATGTTCAGCTTAGTGCAGAGTTGGGATTATCTGAGATTGCTGGATGGCTGGGACAGAATTTGCTCACACTGAACATATCTAAAACTAACTACATATGTTTCAGTGTGTGCAATCGTACACAACCCAGTACTGATTTTACTCTTAAAGTTCATCTATGCGATGCTGGAAGTCACTCGCACTGCAGCTGCTCAACTATAAAGAGAGTACCTCATATCAAATATTTGGGTATTATTTTCGACCAGAGATTATCTTGGTATCCCCACATTGATCAAGTTGCTAACAGAATCAGAAAACTAAGCTGGATTTTTAAGACACTTAAACATATAATACCTATAAATGTATGTACTCCTTCAGGCAAGAATAAAAACTTCCTAAATTTGATATATTTAGCGCTTGCACAATCAGTATTGCTATACTGCATCCCTATTTGGGGGGGGGGGCTTCTAAAACAAAATTTTTAGAATTAGAGCGAGCACAACGGGCTCTCATCAAGTGCATGTATTTTAAAAAGCGTAGATATTGTACTGGAAAAATTTACCAAATCAGTAACCTTTTAACGGTCCGGAAGCTTTACATTACTCAAGTTGTTCTCACAAAACATAAAGCACTAACCTATGATCCCAGAATATTGGCTAGAAGAAGAAAAGACATTATATTAAAAATACCACAAACAAGAACACTATTTGCCAGTATTCAACTTTTTAAACGATCTGCTCAGCTTTATAATGCTATTAATAAACACACTTACATCTACCCTAAGAATTTTTATGAATGCAAAAAAATACTGACGGAATGGATAAGAAAGCTAACCTATAGTGAGACTGAATCACTTCTACAATAGATATGTTACCGGCCAAACCCGATTTCAGGACAAACTAGTTTAGCCTAGGCTAAACTAGTTCCGTCGACATAGGATGCAAGGGCGAGCGAAGGGCACCCCGAGGTTCGGTTTGGTTAGGTTACTTTAAACCCTTTACACAGAAATAGGGGCCCGCGAAGCGGGGCTCCGTCGACATAAGATCCAAGGGCGAGCGAAGGGCACCCCCTATCGCGTATAGGAAGAACTAGTTTAGCCTAGGCTAAACTAGTTTGTCCTGAAATCGGGTTTGGCCGGTAACAGATACACTAATACTGTACTAACATAATACTCCACAAAAACATACACACCCTCTCACACACACACACACACACACACCCTCACTTACACACCCCGCCCTCATTCACTCAAATCACCTTGTTTATTGTTTATTTTTTTGTTATTTTTTTTTATGTACTCGTATTGTATAGTTTACACTTCTTGTTTTTGAAAGAGCGGAGTCTCCTAATACAGGCATCTTTTGCTTAAATGGAGGCTCCAATCTCAAATTTTTTTGTACGATTAAGGTTATCAAATAAACTATTTCTATTTCTGTTTCTAAATTTGCCAAAAATGTAAACAACAATGGCCGCTCGAAATTAAATAAAATCGATACACAAGAACATTTATTTTAAGTAATGTTTGTTTTCGTCTAGTTAGCTCGGAGATTTAGACGAAAACAAACATTAGGTACTTAAAATAAACGTTCTTGTATATCGATTTTATTCAATTTCGAGCGGCCATTGTTGTTACATCTTTGGCAAATTAAGCGCGGCCGGACCTTATAGGTATGTATTATTATATATGTTGCCCCTGGCTTTTCAATACAAACCACAAAGCTGGGGTGCTTTTTCCAGTACAAATTAACAATATCAAATACATTTTTCGATACAAAATCAAATTATAATGTAACCCTTTATCCGTTTACGTAACAAGCTTCCAATTAGTGACGCAACCCGCAACTCCTTTTCTCCTTTCCTCCGCAACGTTTCTCCGTTCCTCCGCGATCCCGGGATCCCGGGTTGTTAGACAATTTTGAAGATAATGAATATCGCCTGAGGATATCACTACTGTTTGTGCTACGTGCCATCTGTCACAACCCTTTGATGTAGAGTGGCTATGAATTGGGTGCTACGTGGATAGTCTTTAATAATAATAATAATATGGCCGAAAGCCTCGATCAACATCTGTCGAGGCTCTCGTTAGGCGGTTGGATCAAGGGCCTGATTCAGAAGGCAGTGCTCCTCGATACGGCTCGCATTGTGAGGAGGTTCCTGCCTCTGGAGCCCTAACCACCGGTAGCTTGGACCCTGCTCCCGACACCGGCGGACTACTATTTTTTTATATTTTTAAATATTTTTTATACTTATTTTTTATATGTTAAGAAATATTTAAAAATTTAATAAAATATGTAAATAGACAAATAAACGAAATAATAATAAATCGTTTATTTCGACCAACACAGGATCATAGTAAGCACAACAAAAAAATTTAAAAATATTATAAACACACACACACACACACATAAAAACATACAATATTAAAAAGAAAGACCATAAACATATTACATACTTCGATTGCCCAGTATGTGAACCATACAGTAATGGTTCAGGTACAGGCAATCGAACCTCTGCGCGAATATCTTTGTCTTGTTAAAAGACTAACTTATTACTTACTTATTTTATTATATTCACTAGTCTGTCACTGCGTTCGCTGCGTTCGTTAGCCTGTCACTGCGTTCGCATGAAATTTCTTGCTCCCCGACCCACCCCGTCGCATTGCATCGCCCGTCCGCGCTTTTACCTACTTTCTTTTTTGCTTAGCATTCTTTCTGACTTTTTGTCTGTCTGCTCGGCTGCTAAGGCGAGTAAGTATGATGTTAAATAGCCTATAGCCTTCCTCAAGAATTGGGCTATGAAATACAAACAGAAGGCCAATTCTCGTAATTTAAAACGTTCAAAATCTAGTCGCAGTCTCATCTCGGCGACAAAAAGATGTCAAAAACTTGTCAAAATGTAGGGAAATTAAGAGGTATTTTTGACATATTGAGACTGAGATCAGACTGTGAACGTTCTTAAAATTACGAGAATTGCCCCTCAGAATTTATGAAATCCGACTGGTAGTTCCAGAGATTAGCACATTCAAGCAAACAAACGTTTTAGCTTTCAATCAATCAATCAACTCAGCCTATCGCAATCCACTGCTGGACATAGGCCTCTCCCAGACTGCGCCACAGCACCCTGTCCTCCACCTTCCGCATCCAGTCTACCCCAGCCACCTTCTTCAGGTCATCCGTCCATCTAGCTGGGGGTCTTTTAGCTTTATTATTAGCTTAATTTTTGCATTTGAACCAACACCGATAATGCGCCAATGTAAGGTGTTTCTTTTCAGATTTACTATAAGGATAGCAAAAAGTATATGTCAAAAATTGTAGTAGCCTTTCAAAATGCTCTTTATTACTTATACTATAAGGGAAGCCGACCTCAACACTATATAATCAGCCTATAACGTTCCCACTGCTGGGACACAGGCCTCCTCTCGGTAAGAGGGAATGGGCCGTAATCTACCACGCGGTCCCAGTGCGGGTGTGTAGATGTCACATGTTTCTAAGACATGCCGGTTTTCTCACGATGTTCACCACCACCGTTTTTGAGAGCAGTAGTGATTAAATAATTTACACAAAGTAAAGGGCCTGCCTGGATTCTAACACATCGAACCTACGACCTACAACTCCTAAGTCGCGGCCGTTACCACTGAGCCACCATTGCTCGCATAATTAGGAAAAACGATAATTTTATCAGCTTAGGGATTATTCAAGGCTAATAAAGTTATGGCTTTTCCTAATTCCTAATCAGGTTCCTAAAGAACCCAGGGTTCCTAAATTATTAGGAACACATAATTATTATGGTTAACGGCTAATTAAGTATTTAATTCGTGACATGAGGAAATGATGTTCAACCTCAATTACACTTCAAATGACATGACACCATGTCATACTTTCATATTTGTCCCCAATCAGGGACAATTATCCACAATCAAACATCGTGTGGTCGCCGAGGCGACTCTGTATAAATAATTCAACTCATCAAGGGTCGATTGTGAGTATTGTGACCACACGTCGTAGTTTGAGTAGAATAAACATCATATCTTTGGATTTTTGATGTATACAAATAAATATAATGATGTTGTTGACATCATTGGTTATAAATGATAAATTATTTTATTTCTCTAAGTAGGTTTGTACAAACACTTTTACATGTCAATCATATTTTAAAACTAGATGAGGTCGGCGTTTCCTATCTGACTACTCTGCGAAGAAAGGCCGAAACATACTCAGATGTCACAGTCAACCAAGATTATGTTTGGACTTTAATAGATTAAAGTCCAAACATAATCTTGGTTAGATGATGTGAAGACCATGTAGATTGATGTCTGAAATGGTATTTTGAGGAAAGAACCACACAGATTTGAGTGGACCTGTCCCATGGACTTATCATATTAATATAATAAGTCCATGACCTGTCCAGTCAGTGCACACATTTGTCAGTAGGTACCTAATCGTGCAGCTCAACTCAAAACTCAAATTGTTCAACAAAGGCTTAACTTTTCTGAAATAATTGCTATCGAGCCAATCAAACACTCTTGAACTTCTAAACAGTACCCTTATTGCGTAACGCACTATCCATCACAATCTGAATCACTGTAAAGGTTTGTAATCCATTGCTTCATATGTTCGAAAAATTTCTCTGCTCACCAACGTAAATAACGCAATGAATGTTGTTGAGCTGCCAAAATGAAAGCCATTCCCACTTTAGTGTGTTACGCAATTACCCCGCAGTTTTAGACAACGACACAACAGAAAACGATACTTAAAACAAGATGCAATATTAATATGTAGATAATTAAACCTTTTATAAGTCCCGTTAAGACGTAGGCTCCAGAGATGATAATAGAGCTTCAGTTGTAATTTCCAATTATCCGCCTTCGTGCGCGTTCTAGTCATTTAGCTAAATAACCCATTTCTCTAGGCTGACATTTATAGCTTATTGTCTGGATTCAGGTTCTCCTATTAAAAGGAAAGTCTTAATACAGACCTAACTTTATAGGTTAGGACAACCGAACAGTTTTTACAACCAAACTAAATTGCAAATATTTTTGTTTTTGACGATCATAACATTCTACCAACAGGAAAATCTGTTTAAAAATGATTTATGCAGACAAAATGGCGCCTTTCAAAACCTCAAGCCGTCGTTAAACCCCAAGACATTTAATTACACGTAATTTATCGCCGACACTAATCCGCGAACTTCTGGCCAACAAGAAAAATACAAAAAAAAATCTATCCCCTTGATTACAAGCTGTCACGTCGTAGGATTTTTCCTAAGCCGTCGTTTTAATTAGTCACGTCGGTTTTGTACGCGTTCTCGAGTGGAGAACATCCATTTTCTTAACTACTGTAATTGCCCCCACCTCGCGATGTTGCCAGCCACAAAATTTATTGCTTAATTACCTCAAGAAAACGCGTCGCGCTCAACATCCCCGACAGATGTTTTTTATTCGCCGTGGAAAAACAAGAACGGTTTAAGAATGACATTAATTAATTCTTAATGAAATTCATCTTCACCCTCGGTCGTGTTTTAAATTAAACGCTCGATTTATTACTTGTACAATTTGTCGCGAACACAGCCCTCGTAATTAAAACATGGCCATCAGTTATTACGTTTATTAGCGACACAAATAGTTGTAAAAATCTCCATTTTACATTACAGGTTGATTCTATGAATAAATACTACATCGATATTAAAATGTCCTCGAAAGTTAATAGCTTAGACGAGTTGCGTCGTTTGTGGCTATTTTTTCAAATTGGTTCTTTTGAAAATCGAGCCAGAAACGACGGTTTTCTTATTGATACGATCAATATTTCCTTTGATATGGTTCATCGACTGGTCCATGGAACAGGCCATCATCAAATCGAAGGTATCCGTCGTCCGGCCGAACGATGTCGGGATAACTTTTGTGTGCAATAGGTTCATGGTAAGGATCAGCGCTTTCATGATACTGGTGACTGTTTATAAGATTCCTATTAGCGTTCATGTTCGTCTTAAACTTGTCTTCTTTCTGTGGCAAGATCGGAGTAGGCGTTACCTTGTCATCTATTTTCTTGTCTTTGGCAACAGTGCCTGCTCCAGCAAGATCTCTATAGTTCCTCTCATCTTTCCTTAGAGGAGCATAAGGGTATCTGCTTCTGAATCTGTAGTCGTACCTTCCAGTCCTTGCATTCGCATAGATATCATCATCATAACGCCTGTAAGGATCCACAGAGTATCTATATCTTAGATCCACACTAGGTGGAGTGCGAACTACTTCTGGTAAATGCGCATAATAGATTATCCTTTTCGGTTTCCTTGGTAACATGTTATCGTAAGTGTCATCATATCGGTCTACTCTTGGGCCATAGTATGGATAGTAACGTCTTCTGTCAATCATGTCATAGTAAGGATCCCGCCTGTATAGGTCATCTGGAACTGGATAATACCTGTCATCGTAGAAGTACCTTCTGGATTCTTCTGGAATCTGTGAGTTGTAAACAGCTTGACGAGGGAATACTGGCTTGTATTTGGACCTGTCTCTATCTTCATCTG
Source organism: Amphipoea oculea (assembly GCA_945859645.1). NCBI lineage: Eukaryota > Metazoa > Arthropoda > Insecta > Lepidoptera > Noctuidae > Amphipoea > Amphipoea oculea. The sequence goes on from OX243876.1 coordinate 15,762,496, forward strand.
GTCTTACAAACTCTGTTCGTAGTTCGTCGGTTCTTGCCGGTCTTTGAACAGATTCCTTGTCATTGCGAGATTCTGAAGCTTCTAAAGCTTTGTTTTGAGTGACGAAGTTTACTCTTGGCATTCGAGAATTTATCAGATCACCTGATGGTTGAGGTGGTGTCAGAATATTGTCCCTTTGATCTCTCTGGTCCCTCTGATCTCTCTGGTCCCTCTGATCTCTTTGGTCTCTCTGATCCCTTTGATCTCTCTGATCAGGTAAAGGCAGTTTGATCCAGTTCTCATTAGAAGCTCTCGCACCTCGACCAGTAGGCTTGTCAGTCACTCTCTCTGTAGTTTGATACAGAGGCAGGACTTCCTTAACCTCATTGGTGATAGATATCTTGGTCGTAGGGTCTTCGGGTGGCAAGGGACCTGGTATCCAGGGTTGGTTCATATTCATGTTAGTCTCTTGGTGATGGGACTGCATGTTGTAGTACTTTTCTTCTTCGATCACGCCACGTCGACCCCTGACGGAATCTGACTCCAGGTTGATCTGGAATTATAAAAACGGGACTGTTAATGTTAATTCCTACTTATGTAGTATTGGTAGATAAGAGATCTAGCAATGTATAAAACGGCTTAAAAAATATCACACTGTGTATGTTTCGTTAAATATTCTGGACCATTAATTGTTAGTCGATCGTAGCGATCTAAGATTTGTTCATTAGTTACTTTTTCGCTTACATTACGAAATTCCACATTTTCCGTTATAAAACCTATTTTTGTTCCATGTTTAGATATAATACCGACATTCTCTAAAACATCTGGCTAAGTATAGCTACATGCTACATTTTTTTATTGGATTTTGCAGACGAATCCGTGTACTAAACACAAATTTTCTTCAGTTTTGTGTTGGTTATAAAACAGCTGTATTTAAGCAGGTGGGTTGTGAAGAATCTCGTGGGCGGTAGCTCTGTGACCTGTCTGGAACACGTAAATACTGAGACACGAGTTACTACGTCGAAAGTGCAGTGCTATTCTGTATAAGTGAGTGCTCGTCAATTTCAAGTGACCGCACACAAGTCGAAAGTGAAATCATTTGTTTAGTGTAAGGACATTTGATTAGAATTTCTTTTATATTGACACTCTACAATGAAAAGAAACATGGTTCAGATAAAGTAGTGGGGTAATTTCGCACATAAAATGACAATTGATCGCATTTTCTTTCATTTTGACAGTTCAGCCACGTTCATTGCGTCATTTACGTTGTTGAGCAGACGAATTTTTTAAACTTATAAAGCAATGGATTAGAAATATCCTTCAAAACTCTCGGATTGTGATTGATACTGTGTTACGCAATTAGGGTGCAAACCGAAAGAAGACCTAAACACTAGGAACATTTATGCAGGTAAGCATTTTGTAACTTTTGATATTTATTCTATCTTCCTGAAATTGATGTAAGCGTTGTATTGATTGTGTGCTTTCCTACATTGTGACCTGCCTCTTATACTCTCATTGCTAAAACTGTTAAACTGGAAAACAATGAGTACAAGCAACGCCCCAAGTACGTAATTATGGAACTAATCCAATTAGTTCCATACTTGGGGCGGAGACCTGATGGCCTGAAATACAGGGTTCGTCTTAGCTTAGGCACCAATATCCCACAGTATTTGGGCAATATTGTTAGTAGTTTTTATTTCATAAGGATATTTTGTCGTTACGATTACGGGTCGTCAGAAGCCCGAAAGTCTGATAAGCAGTCTTACAAAGGGATATAGTTACCCAGTAACAGTAACTGGGTTGTGGAGGTCAGAAAGGCAGTCGCTCCATTTAAAATAAGTACTGATATTCAGCTGCATCCCGTTAGACTAGAAAGCCGACCCCAAAACAGTTGGGAAAAGGCTAGGGAGATGATGATTATAATTCTGATGTGAAAATAAATAAATGATTACTATTATAGTTCGACTAGCTGCGCCCCGCGGTTTCACCCGCGTAAATGTCGATCCCGTGGGAACATCGGGATAAAAAGTAGCCTATATGTTAATCCAGAGTGCAAGCTACCTCCATGCAAAATTTTATCAAAATGGTCCAGCCGTTTGAGCGTGAAGAAGTAACAAACATATAAACACACATACACACTCACAAACTTTCGCCTTTATAATATTAGTGTGATAGTCAGTTTCAGAATAACACTTTAGAACATCTTGTTTATTATTCAATCCCGAGTTAGGTTATGCGGTCGCGACTGATAGAAGCAAGAAGCGTGCAGGTGTGAAGCGCTATGTTAGGACAAACAGTTTATTTATCGCTAATCTATTCGATAACAGCTTTACATTCGTGTCAATTAGAACTTTATATTCTCTCTTTAGAAGAGTTATTAGGTGATTTGTGTATCAAAGGATATGTGTGGGTTTTGTTTAGTTTTTTACTGCGATATTTTCCACAGTTTCGTTTTAACTTTCTTTGAAGTAGGTACAGACTAAATAACCTGTGTTCTCTGTTTTCATTATCTATGGCTACATTTGGCGGAAAATCGGTGTATTTCCAGAATACTTTCGGCGTTTAAAACGAGTGCCTGGGGCTGTCTTGCATATGGTCGTAGCATTATGCTAAGCGATGGCCGTTTTGCGTGGTTGTGAAGCATATTTTCCCCCAACTTGTTATATTGTTTGTGTTCCTTTTTTGCGTCATGTTTTTTGCAAATAAACGTATTTAATATTTGTTTTACCTTAAGTGCCAGATAACGTTTCCTAGAAGCCTCCCTTATGTAAAATAGCTACTGTGAGCACCTCGAGGGTGAGACCATCTAACTTCTTCTTAAATTCTTAGTGCTTTATGATGCATACAAGGGGTCTGTCAAAGCGTTTAATATTTAAAAAAATATTTACAAAAAATTTCACCCTATAAGGTGCCACTATTCGATATTTTTTCCATCCAAATTTCGGGAGAGTATTACTCCACTGTTTGACATTGTACATCCAAAGTTAAACATTGTATCGTTTTGTCTAATTATTAATTGTGTCTGTACGGAAGCAGAATTGTAAAATAACAAGCCATTCAAAAGTTATGAGCCTACAAAGATTCGTTTTTCTTGCTATTTTTAACGTAACTTTGGGTGTAAATAAGTAATAAAAGAACTGAAAAATATTAAAAATTAAATCCGTACCGACAAAGCTCAGTTATCGAAGAGTTCAAAAAACTTTATTTGTGATTGATTTATGTAGTGGATTTTTCATAGAACTCGATTTTCCAAAGCACTTTTCAAATATTTTTATTTATTTATTCATTTATTTCAGGCGACACAGGCCCATAGATAAATACCTTAACTTAAACATACATAGTTTTATTATAAAATAGTGCTTCACTTCACTAGCTTGTACTTGTGCTGTTTTGTGGCACCTATCAGTTCGGAACGGTGTTTCTGTGCGTGAGAACTAGATGTTGTGTGTGTAGATTAGCGTCTAACTGCTCATCACTGATACTAGCTCCGTCAGACACGAAGCCAAGTTAGACAGCGTGATTTTGGCCATGACCACCGGTGAGTTCGAGCTCGCGTTTAGTTTACTCTTAAACCGGGAACCCGTCTAACTAATGATACTATAGAGGTATGAGAAACAAGGTGTATAATTCCTCATCCCCCATTGAAAAGGTAGGATCCTCCGACCAGACTAGTGATAGTGTCTTACCTAATGGCCTACTGCCCGACGTACAGTCAACAAAAGAGATAAGTATGGTCGATCGTCGGATATACTTGAAGTTTAGTAGATAAGAAATCGATTTACCGAAGGATGTTGTCGGCTGAAATTTAATTTTATAAATGAGCCGTTTGTTTTCTATTAATAAAATTAAATTTTATTCGAGACAGAACATCCATCGGTTTCTTACTAAACTTCAACTATATCCGACGATCCTGCATACTTATCTCTTTTTACCCGACTACGGCGAAGCAAAAAGGAGGGTTATGTTGACTGTACCTTCCTACTTTTGTCTTGACAACTTACTTCGGTATGTTTCTCGAACTCATGCTGTTCCTCCATGGGGAAGACGACGCGGATCAGGATCCCGCACCACAGCAGGATCGCCTTTGAATGCCTCATCGTTGATGCTGGACTTGTTCACTGCAACATTTTACAAATTCATCAAAATAATGGTTGTCACCTTCATGATATTTATGTAGACATTCTGCAGCACGTAGGGATATACAGGGTGGCAGGGACATCGAAGCGCAAACTATAACCATGAATTTAGCACATGGTTTGCTTGCAATTGAATTTTTCGTCCGTTGTTAAAAATTAATCAGCTCTTTCATAGAAATATAGAATACGAGTACCTACACGGTCAAAGCTTATGGAGCAGTTGGTTTAGAACCATGTGCAAGGTTACAGTTTGCGCATCGATGAGGGACCCGTGGCTAAATAATAACAACCACACAGCTCGATCGATCAGGTTAAGCTACGCTTGCCGCGGTTGGTCTGTGGATGGGTGACCATCTTTACATACCCATGCAAAATATTGTACCTAAAACATTTTAAAAGAGTAACGGTGGAGATTCTTGCCCATTCTTCTCCATACGAAAACTACCTTTTGGAATGGGCGACTAGAATCAAATCAATTTTAAGATAATTTTTGACGTTCAAAAGTGCCTTTTATGTGCCTATTTGAAATAAATGCTTTGACTTTGACTTTATACCAACACCCCTCCGTGCCTCGGAAAGCACGTTAAGTCGTTGGTCCCGGCTGTCATTCGTGGATCTTTGACAGTCCTTACGGGTAGTCAGAAGCCCGAAATTCTGACAACCAGTCTTACCAAGGGGTGTCATATTGCCCAGTAACTGGGTTGTGTAGGTCAGATAGGCAGTCACTCCATGTAAAATACTGGTATTCAGCTACATCCGGTTAGACTAGAAGCCAATCCCAACATAGTTGAACTGAGTGTGATAGTGGACAGGTACCTATGACTGTCCGCTCTTCAAAAATTGTATGCGTTTATGTGTAAAGTAACATAGTTTTAAGCATTATTTTACTAACAAAATGGATCTTGTCTGTTATCTGTTATATAAATAAACTAGCTTCGCCCCGCGGTTTCACCCGCGTAACTTTCGATCCCGTGGGAATATCGGGATAAAAACTATCCTATGTCCTTTCCCGGGACTCAAACTATCTCTATACCAAATTTCATCGAAATCGGTTCAGTAGTTTAGGCGTGAAGAAAAGACAGACAGAGTTACTTTCGCATTTATAATATTAGTTTGGATAATAGTAATAGTTGGGAAAAGGCTAGGCAGATGATGTGTTTGCGCATCGATGTCCCGAGATGCCACCTTGTATTATGTAGAAGCCATTAGTTTCAGATATTGTCACATTCGGTAAGTAAGTAGTAAACTGAGCCTTGTACTGAGATCGCAGGTAGTTAGGTGCGGTTGTCTAACTAATTTTCTCCTGATTTTCTGCCTACCTCATGGGAAAAAGGCGTGTGTTTACCTATGTATATTTGTATGTGAACATATCAAGATGATGTACACCTAGTATCTAGCACCCTAAATCTTCTTTTTAGTAAAATTGTCCAACTTCAGACAAAGATTGTCACAAACTTGTAAGTTGCAACCCTAGCCACAGTTCCCATGGCCTACAGATACCTGAATACTCTACATTAAAAAAAAACATACCTACATAAAAATATAATATAAAGTAAGTAAATACAGTTGGTGCAGTGACCGCGGGTAGTCGGAAGTGTGATGAAATCGGTCGGAAGCGCGGCGGCCGAGCGTGACTCTTATCTGTTGTGCGCCAAACATTCGAGCTGGTTGGACGACCTCGCGATTTGGCATTTCACTGAGTTTTCCATTGGAATACATTGAATTATTTTATGGAAAAATTTAAATTCCTGTAATGCCTTTATTTCATTTACAGAGGTACCTACCTACTTAGATGTATTACCGAATAAGTTCCTAGCGGTCGTTTCTAAAAACACCGGTATGAAAAATTCTCACTTAGAATAAATTCTGCTATAAAATACAGCGATAATTGGTACTGTACCTAGTTGTTTTTCGAAACAGCGTCTTTCGCGACTACTTCCTTCGAGTCCATGAGCTTTCGAACCTGTGAGGCAGTGGAAAAATAATTCGCAACAGCGTGTGTCGCAACAGCGGCGTTCGATACAACATAGGGGACCCGTTCAAATCCAGCACTATTGAAGTACAAATCTAGCAGCAGAGACATACATGGTATAACCCTTTACCCTATCAAACTATTACCTACGTCCCCCATTCCGCAAAACTATTTCAGGGTCTAACTCTCCAGTCCCGAGACTTTGCAGACTTCTAAACAATTGTGATGAAGGGATCGATATTTGTTGCATTTCAAAAATTCAAGCGCCAAGTCCACCAAAATAGTTTACCATTATACGTAACGCACAATTTCCCCAACTATTGTCTATTCTGTACTTATACCTACTTACTGTGTTTTTTTTTTTAATATGTTGTTGTTTCTGCATGCTGTGTCTATCGCGTTTAATATTGTGTAGTTGGCTAGTTACAATGTTTGCTTGTGTTAATTTGGTTGAACAGTTTAAAGATTTTAGATAGACGAATAAATAAATAACTACGACAAACCAAAAACTAAAACCTAAGTCTAAGTTTCGATCTCGAATAACAAAAATTGGTAAATCGCGAAGTCGTTGCCAGGAAAATTGACCATATTTTGGCCCGCCTAGATTACTTAACGATCAATACAATACCCAAGTTCAGTATTAGGTACCGAAATATTCAAGGGAAAATGGTGTGTCACAGTGTCCTTAGTCCAGTACGTTCAGCTCTTGCAAAGCAAATTGGACACGAACACGTTACATTTAAAAAATAGCTGCCATATATGTCAATGGCGTGATGAGCAAATAATGATGACTATCATTTCATACCAAGGACACTAGAAATAGTTTGACTACTATTATTGCTGCATAATACCTAGGTAGGCCCAAATAATTGAACTGTAATCACAATATCGCACTTCTATGTAAATGGACTATATTTACTCTCCATATCACATCGGTTCTAGCTTTATAATTTAGACCTACAAATTATTTTATTCTACTATGATCAGAAGGAAATGGCACATTTGGAGCATTTTCTATACTTAAATTGAAAATGGCTTGAAACTATTGTGAAAGAATAAAAAGGTTACAGTTACGCCGCCACCCATTATTTCCACCAAAACGTCGACTTTAACGCTACCGAAAAGAAAGAGTGGCATTTTATTTTCTTCGGACCATATAGTACACGTGTAGCTTATGAAAAGTCAGGGATATTAATTGTTTTTTTATTATTATTGCCGAATGGGTCCGCTCTTGACCTCGATCACGCCTGATGGAAAGCAACGGATGAAGTCTATGATGGAACGAGCCTGCCCAGAAGATGCATAAGGCACAGGAACTCCCACGCATCGACGAAACACAGCAGACTGCTTGACGCCGGACTCCGGTGGGCGTGGTCGCAAACCAGGCGGGCGTTAGCCCTACCACCGCAAGGGAAGAATTGGCCAGTCAAATAAGGTGTTAGGTAAGACTGTCCAGGATGCGCCGAGAATGCGCCGAAATTGGCCACAGCTGTCATACATTCTTTGACAGTAGGTATTATGAAATGGCTAATCACACAAAACTAACGGAGTACGTCAATTTGATAAACTACTAATTTCCCGAAATGTACAACCAAGCCTTTTATTCAGCCTGCTAACTTACAAGTAGGTATGATCTTATTTGCTGCTGGTGAACACGCAAGCCAGTTTATGCTTAAATAAGTCAATATATTGTGGAATAGAGCAAGCCTCGATGTACAGGCACCACATCAGAATCAGAATCTCTGAAGCACCGAATTCACAACCAACCTATATCAAGGTACTAAGTTTTACCAAAGTACCAACACAAAATCGACGAACCCCGAAAATAACTAAAGAAAATCGTCACAATAGCCTCCGAATCCAACAATAGTGCATGGGGGATCCCACGACACGACAATTTGGTGACAGACTGATGTTCCGCTCCACAAAGCCGACAATTGTATCGATGCCGTTATCCAGCCCATTGAAGGCACTGACCTAGATAAGGGTATGGTCGTTAGCCCTCTGTATCATGATTATCAGATCATGCTATTCAAATCACCTGGGAACTGTCGGTACCTACTGAAGTCTTGACGGGTTGATACTGGTCAATTTGCTGAACAGCCGTTCTATTCTATATAAATCTCACCATAATAACAGGAGAAGTGAGGTCAATAGTGTCAATCTCTAGCATCAGGCGCAATGACAGCTCACTTCACCTCAGCTTTCACAGTGAGATTTTTACAGAATAGACCGGAAGGGACAAATCAAGTTCAATTAACAACTATTCGGGGAAAAGCAAAGAAACTAATTAATATTGAACCTTTACAACCTCGTGCATGCCGCGACGCGGTCTATTCTCCGTTCTCCTCAAACGCAGAGTAACCATGTATGTAAGGCAAGTAACCCACATTATGACGAATCCTCTAAGAGCACGAAAAGGTTTCTGCGCAATGGTCTGACCAGGAAAATCGTCGTGCAAGGAACCTGAAAGATCTTAAATCTGGTTTAATCAAAGACACCCAGAATATACCTACAATGATCACTTGTTTGAATTTCACGGTCATACAAATATCATTCATTCATTTCATTTCAGCCGAAAAACGTCCACTGCTGAAGCTGAACATCTGCGCCTTCCCCAAGAACCGCCATTTCAACCGGTTCTGTGCTTCTCGCATACAATTATCAGTTTCTCAAGGAATTCAACCTCTTTATCGGTACTTCTCTAAGCTAATAGAATTCTGATCAGTCCAAGATGATAATGTTCTAAAGTTCTAAGTTATGTTCTAATTAATAAAACGACTCAATCTATCTGCCTAAACAAAGGAACAAAACCTAGGTCACTTATGAGAAACAATAGGACATGAGATCGCAACTGAATTGTCGATAGATAAAGACGACATAGCGAAGACGAAACGACACTCCTAACATGCTAAACCCTAGTCAAAACACACTGAGAGATTAGTATGAGATCTTAACACGCATGAGTGCCTTAATTTATGATAATGTAACACAACCAAGTTTCGTCTAAAAACATTTGCTTTTAACAATTAACAAGACTTCTTAACCCTGTGTCCTAACCGAAAGCGACTGTCGCGCGAATACGCGATCGTTTACCTGTATAATGACGTACATACGCGACTACAGTCCGGCCGTAGAGAAAATGCGTTCTTGACACCTGTCAGAGCAACATGTAGTAGTCAATATAGATCAAATTCGCAAACACGTAAAGTCCGGCCACGATTTTGCCAAAGATGTATCTAAACAACAATGGCCGCTCGAAATTGAATAAAATCGATATACAAGAACATTTATTTTAAGTAATGTTTGTTTTCGTATAGTTAGCTCGGAGATTTAGACGAAAATAAACATTACTTCTAATCACTTAACACACTCACCACTCACTTAATTATCTCCTTTATCTTGTCTAACATTTGTTCTTGTATATCGATTTTATTCAATTTCGAGCAGCCATTGTTGTTTACATCTTTGGCAAATTTAGCGCGGCCGGACCTTAGGTATCGTTAGTGTGAAACTGACAGGCGTCAAGAACGCATTCTCTCGAAGGCCGGACTGTAGTTTGATTGCGCGAGTAGGTCATATTCTTATAGACGAGAGCGACGATCGCGTAACGTGCCTACTATCGCGTTAGGACGCGGCTTAGGGGACTAACCACACATAATTCAGCTCCGTTCAGCTTTTGTCCATAGAAAACAACGATTTTGTATGGAGTCCGTTCAGCTTTCCGCGGCTGAAAGGATGCCTACGCATCTCATACAAAACCGTTGTTTTCTATGGACAAAAGCTGAACAGAGCTGAATAAGTGTGATTAGTCCCTAATACGCCATCCGGGAGATTTTTCAGGAGGTATCGTCCTACACGTAGGATAAACTCCCGTTTGGGTACACATTTAAAAGGTAGTTAAGCCTTATAAACTGGTTCAAATAGTGCCAAAAACCGAGTGAAGGTAGTTCAGTCAGTGAACATGTAGGTACCTAATATTGAACCATCTATTACATGCTTTTTTATAGCCAATTACATTATTATGTTCAAGATCGCGTATAAATAATTTTAACACGCATTAGCGATTCACATTCCATTAATTGTTGTTTCTTAAAGGTTCATCAAATTAAAAATCCGGACACACGTAATCTGTTCGATTTATGCCTATCTCATTAGGTAGGTTACATGTCGTGTGACTCCGGATTTTCTATTTGTCTATCTATGATGTCTTGTTTATACCTTTTTAGTTGGTGTTTCTGTCTTAGTTGAGTTTCTCAAAAAGTACATATGGATAGAAAAAGTCATATTGACACAGGGTCCCCCCTAGTTTAGGAGGCAGGGTTCTCACTATTTAAGCAACCTTTGTTTCCCAAAGTTTAATGTTCCTATGTGTATTGTATGAGCTTTGTATATTAAGGTTTTTGTGTTAATAAAATTATTATTAAATTATTAAATTAAATTAAATATTGGTACCTTTTTTTTTCTCGCGGTGGAAATCCTCATGGACTTCCTCTATCGTGGGGATGACAGAGGAGCATGCCGGACTCTTACCGGCTAAAACCACCGCGGTGTTCCACCTCTACCTATAGCCGGGGGTGCGGGATTCGCATAAGCATTCACCGCTCGCCCGGATTTGAACCCACAACCTCGTACATCAGAGGCGAGACTTCCTTATCCTTACATAGTATAAAACAAAGTCGCCAAAATGTCTGTACGCGCATAACTTCCGAATGGCAGCACCAAATTGGATAATTATTTTTTTGTTGTGTTCGGTATTGCCAGGACAAGGTCTGTATGAAAGAATATTTCGGAAATTCAAAAAAAAATTTTTACACACGTGCGAAGCTGACGCGGACCGCTAGTTTTTATACTAAACAAAAAAAAAATAGAAAAAGATGATCGGATGAAATGGTACCTATTTAGTTATCTACATTCAATTTCCATCCCGGAAAACTACTTATAACATTTTCAGACAACTCGTGCTCAACTATTAATTATTATAATATAAAATTACCATAATATGAAGATGAGTCTTACCTTATCATAATCCAGCCAGTCACCAGCCTCGTCGAAGTTCGACAGGGTAATGGCGACAGGGTCCGACCGATCAGCGGTCACGGCTTGCGCCCATATTGTTTGTCAGCACAATTGAACACCGTTTCCATTGTAAACCACGAAAATCTATGTGATACGGTTGATGGGAAAGTGTGGGTATGATTACGACCTTTTAATGGGGAGTAAGCAGATATGTATGTACCTAGGTTTTTTTTTAAATTTGAAATGGGTTTGCTCTTGACTCTAGTCTAGGTCCGAGGTGACAGAGACAAAGTCGACGATGGAGTGAGCTTACCCAGAAGCCTGTTCACTCTCACTTTGAAAAGATTCGGGTTGTATGCGCTCGGAAACACAGACGCAGGTAGATAGTTCCACTCTTTTGCTGTGCGCATTATAAAAGACATTTTAAAACGCTTAGTGCGAATTGGTGGAATAGCAACTATTACTGTTACCATTTTAGCAATCCGGCGTCGACTTGGCGTATACAGTAATCAGCCTGCTAGCAATGTTGCATCTTTCTGAGACTTCGGGTGCCTAGCAAATTATGACACTAACCCAAGGGCCACGAAACGAACGCCAACAGGGTTTTTGCCCACGTTTCAAAAGTCAGCGTCGACCAGCAAAAAACAAAACAACGTTATTTACACTAAGGTATCGTTGCTATTTGTTTCAAGTGACAATAACCATTTATGCACGCCTATGAGATGTGTTTACTTCTACTACCTATACCTATTTGTCGCTTGTACAAAAATACAAAGTCAAATCCTAATTATTCCGTTTAATATGCAATAATAAAAGCAAGGAAATATAATTATGTTATGATGATGTTTACGGTTTTTTTACCAGAATTTTAAAAGAGGACAAAGATCCACATAATTCATGTTATAGCTTATGATGATCATAATATTAAAAACTACCTTCCACATAACTACCGACATCAATGGAAACGCATACAAATAACTGTACACACATTTGATATGTTAGTAACAATGTGCACGTAGAAGCGTGTCGCCTGTCGCGCCACCGCGCTCTCTGCTGAGCCCCATCTGTGATCGGCGCGAGATTATCTAACATTTTGGTCAAAAACATTCCCCATGCATCGCGGAAGTATTCACATAATACTTTTGATATTTTAATGTTGTAATCTGTTTTTTTTTCATTGTTCATGTAGTTGCCATGTTGAATGTATTTTTATTTTGACTTTGAGAACACTTTTTGTATTGCACTTTTCTATGAAACCCCTTTTTTTCGGCCGGCGAAGTATTTCTACCCTAGGATGTTTAGAATCATGTGATGAATTCATGGTTACAGTTTGCGCGTCGCCACCCGCACCCGTTGATCGCTAACTGTTTACACTGCCGGCGAGAACTCTATTGTACGTCTTTTATGCGAGGTTGCTAAAACTGTATATTTAGACCCGCAGACTGTTTCAAGTTTTTCTAAATCTATTCTAAGTTTGCTTCATAAATAAAACTACTTGATAACGAATTACAATCGGTTTTAATCAAATATAGAAATAGAATCGATATTGAAGAACTTCATACTTCTTAGCAGTGAGGTTTCCTTACTTCCATGTAAAAAAATGCCTGAGGCATTAAGTCCGCCTCTGTACAGTATTTTTTTTACTTGTGCATAGTTTTAATACATAAATAATAAAAAATATTTATTTATTTAAACTTTTAGCACAAAAAAGGTACAAAGGCGGACTTAATGCCTTAGGCATTCTCTACCAGTCAACCAAGGGTGGTGAAATATTGTGCACAATAATCAAATATCAGCATTGCTAAATAATCATAATACCAGCTTCCCTTCCAGCAGGTTTTGTAGTCATTAGTTTGAAAATGATAAAATACTTACATACTTATTGAAGTAGAAAAAAAAAACAAAACATTAGATATATAAAACTTTAATACTATTATTGTTCAGTTTTAAAATAGCAATTAATGAACTTAAATGCACTCGTGTACAGACGAAACATATGATAAATAATAAGAAATAAGTAGAGTAGTTATTACATTAGAAATTATTATTTTAATAAAGTGATGGAACTTTATAAATAAGGCATCGTTAGCATTACATTATGCGAAAGCTATCTATACCATATCGCGGAACTGGTCTTTAAACTCTCGAGTTACACGATAACTAAAAGCTAGTTATTTTTAATACGGTTCCGATATACTCAAGGACTAAATCTGAAATAAAAACTTTTGAAAATACTCCTTTAGGCCTGTCTTTGTCATTGATTCCTTAGAATATAGATTATAAGTAACATTTTTGGATGGATTCGAGTCAACTAGGGTGTGCTAAGGTGCTCTTGGGTGGGCTAGCGTTCTATGCATGCACCATTACAACCTAAAACTGGCCAACATTATGACACTGGCTTACAATACCTATGCTTATAATATGAAATCTTCACTTAATATGAGTATTGTAGACATGTTACCGGCCAAACCCGATTTCAGGACAAACTAGTTTAGCCTAGGCTAAACTAGTTCCGTCGACATAGGATGCAAGGGCGAGCGAAGGGCACCCCGAGGTTCGGTTTGGTTAGGTTACTTTAAACCCTTTACACAGAAATAGGGGCCCCGCGAAGCGGGGCTCCGTCGACATAAGATCCAAGGGCGAGCGAAGGTAATCCTATCGCGTATAAGAAGAACTAGTTTGTCCTGAAATCGGGTTTGGCCGGTAACAGACACACAAACAACCAACTACACAAAAATGAGCCAATCTTTGGAAAACCACTCTGGAGTAGAAAATAGACAGACTTAACAATCCAGCTTATGTTGACCGGAGCGGTTAGACTGGAAGCCGACCCCAACATAGTTGGATAAGATGACCAGAGCTTTTGGTCTGCGGTTGGATATTTACCAGCTTTAAAATAATATAGAATATTAAAAGAATATTAAAATAAGGAATATTATTATTATATTATTATTATAGTGAAAGTCTGAGTCGCATGTTGCAGTATATTATTAAAATAAAAGATAAACTCATCTATTTAAAACTCCAGTGCTCTACAGATTTAGTCCTTGAGCATGTAAATTAGAATGTAATAGCTAGTCTAGCGTTACTCCATGCCGGCCATGTTAGCCATCTGTGCGGGCGCAGCCGGTTCGTTGCCGCCACTCTTCTTTGAACCAGAGACAATGTCGTCGATTCTGAGGAGCAGGATCGCTGTCTCTACTGCTGTTTTGTATACCTGGAAATTGAAATAAACGTGATTTTAGTTTGAAAAGCTAGAAAAAACTTGTAAAATGCAGATGGAAAGTCTAATCTTTCTGGTTACCGTGCATGTCGCGAGTACACAGTACGATACCATCTACTGTTTATTGCTTTACAAGCAGTCTACTTTTATTGTTGACCATCGTACATTTGTATAAAATGTTCTATAAAAATGGACTGTGTGAATGATGATATGGTTAGAAAGGGGGTGACTACCGAGATGACGACTAATAGAGAAGTATGGAAGAAAACGACATGTTGCGTCGATCCCTTATATTTATAATAATATGAGTCGGCCCAACATGTCTTTTAAATAATAAATTGGGATTAGGGCAACAGAAGGATAATGTTCTATAAATAAAAAATATGACAGAAAGAATAGAAGAAAGAAAGAAATACAACAAGTTAGAAAAATACGGACGTCACGTGATCAACTTTCATGCAGCCATTTTCGAAAAAAAAAAACAAAATGGCGGACGGGGAAGTATGCCACGGATCTTCAAACCCTTTTTGAGAGGACAACATCTGTCGGGACAGCTAGTATAAAATAAAAATACAAAAGTGAAAAACTTTAAAACCAACATCGCTAAAACACGTACCAGAAAACACGATTGTTCAATCATAGATCACTGCTACTTGGGATCGTTACTCACAATATAGGTACAACACAAAAGGCCTTAGATGCAAAACAAAAACATAGCTTGGAAATCGTACGTGCAGATACAAGAAAAACTGCCCTTTAGCTGATTTCCAAGGGCGTTGTCGTTCGATATATTTGTCTATAAAATGGTTCATTAACCCGTTGAATGCCGTAATTACAGACACAATTAAAAAGCCATTGTGTCTCGCGTAGATCTACCAGTGACGTGCATTGGTTTTCAGAATAGGTAGGCACTAGGCCGGGTCTAGTCTAAGCAAAAGCGGTCACTAATCAGAAAAAAAGTGAGGTCAAAAGTGTGGTTATTTGAGTAAGCATGCCTACTTAAGGGTGACAAATTGCGAAGGTCGAACGTCATGGTATTACGCGTGAGACGTACGTATTTTTAATTTTGTCGTATTAATTTAAACGAGTAAAGACCAATGACAATGTGCGAATAGTACGGGAGCCGAGTAAGCCGTCCGGCGACTGCCTACTGCCGCGCGTGTTTGTATGAAGATTTTGTTTTTTGTTAGGTATGATAATGTTGTGAGTTTCTTAATTGTGGGGCACACACACTAAAATGTAATTGACAGGCTTATGTTGATATATCGAGGTAGGCACTGCTTATATGCCCATATGCAATGCGGCGTGCATTGCACTGAGATCTACGAAGGGTTAATAATGCGTTTTGTTCGTTTTCATTTGATCGTAGCTGTCTTTAGATATTCTTTTTTTATTGTTTCTAAGAAGGTCTGAAGGCCAATTCTCGTAATTCAAAACGTTCAAAATCTAGTCGCAATCTCATCTCGGCGACAAACAAATGTCAAAAACTTGTCAAAATGTAGGGAAATTAGAAGTATTTTTTGCCAGATTGAGACTGAGATCAGACTGTGAACGTTCTTAAAATTACGAGAATTGCCCCTCTGGTGTACAACCCTATCTTGTTGGTGACTGTGCATACCTGCAGTTTGACCGCGAGCGGCTCCCAGATGCCCTTGACGGCCATGTCGACGATCTCTCCGGTCTCGCCGTCGATGCCGGCCGAGCTGCAGGCGGCGGCGTGTCGCGCGCGCAGGGCGGTGAGCGTGCGGATGGTGTTGGCGCCGCAGTTCTGTGCGAGCGTGCGGGGGATTATCTCTGTGGGAATTACATTATATTATTTTAGTACAACTTATGATGTATTTACCTTTAGGAAACATACAACTGGTACATTTGAGTATGCAGTAACATTATGTAGAAGATGACCAATTGAGTTTCCAGTTATTTAAACATATCTATATATATAAAAATGAAACCCGTTTTCCGTTGTCACGACATAACATGAAAACGGCTGGACCGATTTCGATGAAATTTGGTATAGAGATAGTTTGAGTCCCGGGAAAGGACATAGGATAGTTTTTATCCCGATATTCCCACGTGATCGACATTTACGCGGGTGAAACCGCGGGGCGCAGCTAGTTATGTATAAAATTGACAAATCTGCGTCTTTACGCAGATTTTTCGTGAACCGAACATTAATCACGACCTAAAAAAATACAAAAAGTATTACGAAAAGGACCTAAAATAAGGAGTTACAAATCAAGGAAACAATTTAAATGATAATGGCTCGATAAGGCGGCTACTGAGATGACGACTAATAGAGAAGTATGGAAAAACAAGACATACTACGCCGACCCAAAATAAATTGAGATAAGGGCAAGAAAATGATTAGTGTTTAGGTTGGTTCCCCCTAAGGGGCAAGAGTCGTATATTGGAAGAGAGTCGTATATTGGAGTCAGCTTCCAGTCTAACCAGATGCAGCTGAATACCAATATTTAACAAGAAGCAACTGCCTATCTGACCTTCACGACCCAGTTACTGGGTAATACGATACCCCTTGGTAACATCTGCCAAACATTGAATTTACAGCCGAAGCCGAGAACTGTCAGCCGGGACCAACGGCTTAACGTGCTTTCCGAGGCACGGAGGGGTATTGATGTGTAAAGATGGTGACTCATCGACGGACCAACCGCGGCAAGCGTAGCTTAACCTGATCGATCGACCCGTGCAGCTGTTATTACTTCGCCACAAGCCCCTATCTTCTAATCATTATAATACTGTTAATTGTTTAAACAACGCTTTGTAGTTGGTTTTCTTATAAAGCACTGGACAGGACTGGACTTATAAAACACTGCACAGGACTGGACTCAATATTATCAGGAATTATCACACAAAAGGAGGTGCGCCCAACCCTGTCAGTTTAGGCATATGCCTAAAAAGAAAAACAATAAAAAAAAAAATAGCCGCAAATTAATATGCAGCCATTTGTAACATTTTCTAAGAAATTAAATAGGACATAACTTCATGGCCACGTTTCATAAGTGACCGTGTAGCTTTATGTCATCATCATCTGCCTAGCCTTTTCCCAAATATGTTGGGGTCGGCTTCCAGTCTAACCGGATGCAGCTGAATACCATGTAGCTTTAAGTGAAATAAAATATTTTGAATTTGAATTCATATTCATACACCTCTCCATAACGTTAGATTTTCTGCCTTCTGCAATCTATAGCTATTTTGTCATTAAGTTTGATTAGTCAAAACAGACTTACCGAGCGCCTGTGCGACCGCGCGGTAGGGCGTGTTGTGTGCGGCGTTGGCCGACAGGTGTTGTGACACGGCCATCTCTACTGCACCGCCGCCGGGTACCAGACGTGGGTTCAGCACCTATAACATGAATACATAAAAATAATATACTTTTCCTTATACATACATATTAATTAACCCGTATTCTACAAAACCGGTGAAGTGCTCACGTAGAACATGATGAATGATGTACAAAAGGGTATAAAGTTCACCATATCCTCAATACAAAAGAGAGGATCCTCTGACCTGACAAGTTTGTGTCTGGTGGACTACTGCCCGACGATTGTTTATGTTTATTTTTTTAATGGCATTTCGCAGGTCAACTTAGGAGGTTGTCATCTGCTTAACCGGGCTTGCCTGTGGATGCCTCAATCAGCCAGGGCTTAAAAACTAAGCGACTACAAGCTAAGAACACCCTGTAGGCACGGACCTCGGCTTAGGGCGGTGCTGGAGTGGGCAGCAAGCGACAGGCTGGATCGAGTTGCCTGACGATTGTTGTTGGGACGTTGTAATGCTAGTTACGCGGTAAACTCTGCTTGCGCGATGCAGAATTTTTGCGTGACGTCAGTATGTGTAGTTCGCATGTGGTGATGTAGATGCCGCCACACAACATTCGTGTACAAGTAAAGTCGCCACTTCCGATTCCATAAAGAACGCGACAAGTTGATACACACTAAAGGTAGATTGGCACCTGCATCTCCTCCATTAGTGATAAGCCGCATTTCCATTACATAGACAAACTCGAACCATAATCAATCATTCTCGACTGCTGCCAATATACTACTAAATACGCCAGTGGTTAGTTTTAAACACCTTCTCCACTCAGAACTTTATTTATAATAAATAATAATAATATTCCACAACTATCACACAACGCCATCTAGTCCCAAGCTAAGCAGAGCTTGTGTTATGGGTACTAGACAACTGATAAACATACTTATATATGTCTAAATACATACATATTATAGATAAATTACACCCAGACACAGAAAAAATGATCGTGCTCATCACACAAACATTTGTCCTGGGTGGGAATCGAACCCACGACCTCCGGCATAGCAGTCAGGGTCACTAACCACTAGACCATCAGGCCTGTCGATTTATAATGGTGACAAATGCTTACCAAATTCTTAGCGACGTGAAGAGCATCCTGGAGATTCCTCTCGATCTCGTTAAGTATGTCCTTTGAAGCACCGCGCAGTAAGATGGTACACGCCTAGAATATATAAATATTTTTAGAAATATAATTATAATGACGATGGGTGACGGACTTTACAGAACGAATGTACCGGTAATGCCATCATCTTTTATTTACATTTCTAATTGGACTGTGGGAATAGATAGTTACAATTACGGCTACTTCTCTTGTCATGATCTCTTAGCCTTATTTTTATGGCTGCATAATCAATTATATTGAATTGCATAATCAGCCATAATGTTCCCACAGGTGGGACAATGGCCTACTGTCTTCGAGAGTTATTGGGCTGTAATCTACCACGCAGACCCAGTGCGGGTTGGTAGATGACACATGTCTTCGAATTTTTGGTTCTAGGACATGCCGGTTTCCTCACTATGTTTTCCTTCACCGTTTTAAGAGTAGCGGAGAGGTGATAATATTATTTAGACACAGTAAAGTGCCTTCCTAGGTTCGAACCCACGACCTACATTTCGTAAGTCAGAGCAGTTACCTCTGGGCCACAACTGCTCTCGACATGACTGCCCTGTTTTGAAAGTTTTCATTCAAACAGTATTCTATGTATCTATGTTCTCGTTGCCAGATACTATCACGCAGGCAAATTAACATAACGTATCTACTACTCAGAGCTGTTTATCGCCAATACATTTCCGATATGAGAAATGTGAGTTTGCGACATAATTTAGATATTATACCACAAGCATAAGCTCCTTTTTCCTGAAAGCTCCTGCACAATTGCACTGCGAAAAAACACTCCAGTTGACTGTACATTAGGATTGATTAATGCTCGTGCCCTCTCTGTAGGACAATAATAGGATGGTATAATTATAGCTAAACTAGGGTGGTATAGTACCTTAGGGTTCTTGCACTCCGTAACAAAGGTGAAGTACTCGTCGCCGATCTTCTTGATCTCAAACTTGCCAGCTCCGAGGCCCACGTCTGATTCCTTCAACTCCTCAGTACGATTCACGATGGTGGCTCCGCAAGCGCGTGCGAGACGGTTGTTGTCGGTTTTACGCAGTCTGAGGGATGAAAAGACAACGACATTAAGTGTTAACTTAAAATGTCTGATACGCCTGTAACTACACTCAAACTAGAGATGCGCCGAGTACTCGTTTTTTACTCGATACTCGGCATACTCGGCAATTTTGGTAGTCCTCATTATCGGCCGAATAACTCTACTAACGAACCGAGTTAGATGACCGTGGTTTACGAGTTATTTTCGAGTATTTACTGGAAAAGAACTCGTAAACCAACGTCATAAACTTCCTCATAGCAATGCCGAAAACTTGCACTTATTCTATAATATTTGAGGCGTTTCATATGTTTCTAATACCTGCGTCAACTAAACCGAAATAATCGGCAGAATACTCGGTTCAGTAATCATAATACCGAGCAATACACGGTACACGGTTAACGGCATAACAAAGCAATGCTGCTCGTGGGTAGAAATGGTTAAAGTGGCAGTAGTATTTTCCCAGGCAAGGAATTCTACTATTACTTTGTCATTCGTATTATATCGTCAATTCAATCCTTACCTTCGAATAGCCGTAATGCCAGCCTTGACGAGGTAGTGCTGCGCGAGGTCGGACACTCCCTTCTCCGTAAAGATGACGTCGGGCTTCAGGGCAATGATGTCTTCGCACTGCCGTTGAACGTGCTCCTCTTCCAACTGTAGTAGCCTTGTGAAGTCCTGGACAATTAGTGAATAAATGTTAGAATAATATAAAATGAACAAACTAACGAAATATTTTGAAAACAGGCTACCGACTGAGTACTTACTCCAATGTTTACACATAATAATGACATTGTAAGTGAAAAAAAGATATTGTAGTTGAGCATTTGTCCATGATTGTGGTGAATCTTAGTAAACTGTATTTTAGGAGCAGATTTTCTTGACGAACATGTCAAAAATACACAATTGACAGACCACTGAAACATTTATAAATTAGGGAAATCAGGGCCGATGCACAATCTGACAAATTCTTGTATGTTAAGCCAATGGTATCATTAGCAATTCAGCTACTGATCTTGCTGATAAATATATTCATTATTTCACACTGAAAAAACAACAGAACACAACACAGTGGAACTGCTGATTAACTAGTCTTTTTTCCCATACCCAGTCACTGGGTTGTAGTGGTCAGATAGGCAGTCGCTCCATGTAAAATACTGGTATTCAGCTGCATCCTGTTGACTGGAAGCCAACCCCAACATAGTTGGGAAAAAGCTAGGCAGATGATGACTTATATTACTTATGCTAATATGAGGAGAAGAAAAGTCTGGAGCCTCAGCCTAAGCCATAAGATAACTCATACCTGTTCTCCCAAAACCTCAATGTTAGTCTGACTTTCTCCATTGTACTAGCCGACAGCCCATTGTTTCACCCCTTGTAAAAATTTTACATTTATATTTGTAAAATATTTGTGGTGTATATAATAAAGAGTATTCTATTCTACTCTAAGGGGCAGTCGAGCAGAATGATACGCGGATTCTCGACGTAACGATGCAATTTGTTATATTAATTAATAGTAAAACCTTCATACTCATACCTGTTCTCCCAAGATCTCAATGTTGGTCTGACTCTCTCCCTTCTTGTACTCTAGGGGGCAGTCGAGCAGAATGATGCGCGGGTTCTCGATGTAACGACGCATCTTGGGGTGAGTTACATCCTTGTTGAACATAACTCCGTTGAGTACGCGGGACTCTTCGATGGTACCACCTGGAATCTTCTCTACTTTGGCGTAGCTGAAAGTTTGGTATGGTGTTAGTTACTTGGAAACACGAGGTTCATTCCGAAAAAACCCTATCTACCAAATAAATTTAAAAAATGGTAACGAATTTGTATTTATCTGCCAGATCAGTTAACCAATGGAAAAACAGGGCAAAAGTCTGTAAGACATCCAAAGAAAGTGTCTAGCGTGAGAGATGACAGTTAATGTTGATCTTGAAGATGCTGAGATCGATGTTTTAGAACATTTATGTGCACCTCTATCTTGCAAATTGAAAACAAATCAGGATAATTAATTGGAAATCTAAATTCAGCTGCAATTCTAGCCGAAACTACATTCAGCTGCAATTCTAGCTAAAACTAAGTAACGCCATGTCTACACTATATTATAATGATAATTTCCTTTTGTTGGTTTTTTTTATTTTTATTTTTTGGTAATAAATTGAAATAGAGTAACAATAGAAACTTACTTTTTAATGTCAACTTCAACTCTACCATTCTCGTTGACTGTGACGGTGTTGACAGCATCAAGAGAGATGTCCACAGCAAGGTCGGCCCAGCGACCAATGTACTTTGTGCCCACGCATGAACGGATCTGAGGAAAATAAAATAGGTTATTGTTTTTGAAACCTCATGTTGTTGTTATTGTGTAGCATTGCCTTTTTATTTAGTAAATGCTATTCTATTACTTTAGTTTTTCGAGCATTTTTTAAATATGGTCACAAAAACAAGCTATTCTTCACATTCGCCTACTACAGTTCAAAGATACAGTCCTGTGTGATAGACAAAGGGACGCATAGACAGACAGCGGAACCTTATTAATAGGGCCCTTTGATTATAGAATTCCAAATTGAAATTAATTGTATAATATAGCATGAGCCTTGTGGCCAACCAGAGACAAAAGTCAATAATGATGAATTGAAAGCCACAGTGGAAGCAAATTCATCTCAAACCACATTGGAACTTGCAGCAACCTTTAACGTAAGTGATAAATCGATACTGATTCATTTACTTCAAATTGGAAAGATAAAAAAGCTCGGAAGGTGGGTACCATATAATCTCACTTAACAATATCAAAATCATGTCAAGGACCGCACAATGGACCATCTCAAAATTGCACGAGTTACAACTGGCAACTCTCTGTAACCCATCATTTTCACCAGACCTTGCTCAGACTGATTTCCATTTTCATTCAGAATTTGGTTAACTTTTTACAGGGGAATAATTTCAATTCCATGTGGTGTTAAAAAACACCCCCAAAAAGTTCATTGATTCCTGTCCCCAGGATTTTTATAGCAGAGCCATCAACAAACTTCCACTAAAATGGCTAAAAGTGTATCTTCACTAATGCACTAATGGGCAATACTTCGATTAATGAATTATATAATTTTCTTTAAAAAGTTTTTTTTTGGTTTTTTTTTTTTTAAGTAAATCAGCAATTTCATAGGTAAGGAACTAAGGACCATAAGAAAACTCAATGTTTTGTAGAATCGAAAAACCGTGCGAAAGCTGGGGCAGCTTGCTAGAGATCAATAAAACACTCACAACTTCCTTCAACTTGTCTCTATCATTCAAGTCAATGGGAATAGAGATCTTATCCTGCAGCAGTTTGACGGCATCCTCGAGCGCCTGGCGGTACTCCCTGATGATCACTGTGGGGTGAATGTTCTGTGTCAGGAACTGTTCAGCCACTGCCAACATCTCTCCGGCTAGGACGATGACTGATGTTGTTCCGTCACCAACCTGGGAGAAGATATTTATTTATATAATAACAATTGCCTCCTGCACTTACAGATTAGTTGTACACCTTAGCATTTTAATTGTATAACCTACTAACACTCGATGTTAAGGTAAATGGGTAGTTGCAGCCCGCGAAATTCAATTTTTCTTACGTTTTTTGCAATTTTCAGGTCAGTGTCAGGTTGTATCTTGATCAATATATGATTTGCGACTATAATAGACATGTATTTACAGAATTATAGTCATTAGAATCATTAATATATTTCTTTAAGTTAGATTTCTACCATCAACACTTTTCCAAACGAGATTTGTTCTTAACGGTAGAAATCTAACTTAGAAAGATGTATTAATTAATGATTCTAATTATTATAATTCTGTAAATACGTACCTGTTATAGTCGCGAATCATATTTTGATCAAGATACAACCTGACACTGACCTGAAAATTGCAAAAAACGTAAGAAAAATTGAATTTCGCGGGCTACAACTACCCATTCACCTTAAATAAAATTATTAGTACTTAACTGATATTATGGTACATATTATTGCATTTGATGGTGGTTTATGAAAATAATATGTAGCAGAATGTTTTTTTTGAGAATACTGCAAGCATTATAAAATAACAACAGTAGTTTGTAGTTTAGTTTTTTTTTTATTTTTTACATTGGTATATTTCAGTTTTTTCCATATTAGCCTAGTGTGATAGCATACTGCATGAATATTTCATGCAGTATAGCTGCATCTGGCACTTGCGCAGCAGGTGCTGGATTAAAAAGGCAGACTCCATTGGTTGCACAAAATGTTTGCTCACAATCTGTCAAATATCATGTATTTTCATTTTTATTTCTCACTGCTTTGTAGACAGGAATTTTCTTCTTTTAAAATGAGCTGGATACAAATACGAGTAAATTATTAAACTGGAAGTATAGTGAGTAACGGATAGATAAGTATTCTGCAGGACAGTATTTTATGATTTAGATGAAATCTTCTTTTTACTCCCACACAAGCAAATACAAAATGACTCACAAAACAAGCCAAGAATAATTATTTAATTTAAATCTCAATTTTATTTTCCTACGTTTGAAATTGAGATTTTTATCTTCCAGAGATTCAGTTATAGAAGTTTTCTCAAAAGACAAAGGCAACAAATAATAAAAGCCAGTAAATTTTCTAACCTCTTCATCTTGTGTTCTGGCGATTTCAATCATGGATTTAGCGGCCGGGTGCTGCACGGTGATCTCACGGAGGATAGCGTTGCCGTCGTTGGTCATCACGATGCCTCCCATCGGGTCCATCAACATTTTCAACATAGCCTGAGGCCCGAGGCATGTTCGAATAACGTCGGCTATTGTCTAAAATAAACCCGAAAAAACAAGTTTTAGTATTCTATTTGACAGATATTAGTGAAAATGTTTCATTACAAGTATTTATTGCATCAATTCACCTTTCCAGCGTTTATATTCTCCAGTTGCACCTTCCGGCCGGACTCACGTTTTGTGTTTTGGCCTGCAATAGGTAAACCACTTGAATGAAATCCCAGATTATAACGACAACAACACAGTTTATAAGTCTTTATACTTACTGAGCACTAATATAGGTTGGTTTCCGTACATTTTGAAAGTGCTTTTATTGAAATAAATTCCGTGACTCAAATTATTTCTTCCAGAAAATCTAAGAACAGAACTTCAAGAGATTCACGAAAATCGCGTGGTGACTGAAATTGTTGCCAGAATAAAGAATGCTGTCACACATTTTTTTTATTTGCCCAGAAAAATATTTAAGTTGAAAAATGTAAATGAAAATAATGGAAGAAATGGTTTCTTATTATTTCGATTATAAAATAAATGCAACACATAATTGTAATAATTAGTTTAGTACCTTAGTTTAAAATATCTTTATTTATATTGCTGGTAACTCATAACTACTACTGTCAAATCCCGTAATTGCCAACCCTAAAATTAAATATTTCTTTTTAAATCTTTATTGAGTAATAAAAAAGATGATTTAGGAAATACTTTAATCGCCTTAGGAACATTTGAAACTACAATAGCTTTCTGGTTTTATGGCAGGTGTGCAGGCAGGTACACCAACACGCATAAATGTCTATACATATGCGTATGTGTATGTAACAGATCTATATCTGTCGACTGTCACCAGATGGCGGTAAAATTTATAGAGGTATGAGGAACAGGGTGTAAAGTTCACTCATACTCTATAGAAAAGGGAGGATCCTCCGACCAGACGGGTGTTGTGTCTGGCGGGCAACTGCCCAATGATTCATGTCGGGCTGTTGTATATATGCTAGTTGCGAGGTAAACTCTGCTTGCGCGATGCAGGATTTGCGTGACGTCAGTATGACGCGTTGTTCGCATGTGGCATTGTAGGTACCGCTACATCACTCCCCCCCGGAGACCGGAGGTCGATAGTGGGCTGAGTCTTGTATCTTGCGATGCTTGCCAGGCCAGCTGAGGTTCCAGTGAGTCGGAACCGGTTGCCGCATAGTTCACGGTGAGTCGGAACTGTCTGCGAAGATGTCCCCAGTGAGTCGGGGTGGCGCTGCATTATGCTCCAGTGCGTCGGATGTGGTACAGCGCCGGGTTGAGGCTGACTGCTGGTGTCGACCAGGAGAGGCTTATTGAGGGCTCTGCTTGTAGACCGGCCGAAAGTGCAGTGTGCTGTGCCGAGGTTGCTGATGAGGCTGAGGGTGATGACCAGGTATGCGCGGTCGCTGCATGCTGGTGGTCAGGATACCCGTTGAAGCCGTGAGTGCTGGCTGGCTGGGTGACTCGCCGCTCTAAAGCTTGCGGGAGTGATGATGACGTCACGCTGAAGTAGGTGCACGAAGGCTGCGCTGACGTTCATGTTCGGGGTCACCAGTATAGAGGTATGAGGAACAGGGTGTAAAGTTCACTCATACTCTATAGAAAAGGGAGGATCCTCCGACCAGACGGGTGTAGTGTCTGGCGGGCAACTGCCCAATGAGTCATGTCGGGCTGTTGTATATATGCTAGTTGCGAGGTAAACTCTGCTTGCGCGATGCAGGATTTGCGTGACGTCAGTATGACGCGTTGTTCGCATGTGGCATTGTAGGTACCGCTACAAATTCATAAAAAAAAACTTTTCTTTTTCTTCTCATAGTTCAGTCAGTACGAGCTTATAAAGTTAGTATGTTGATCTATGTTATAAAGGTAGTTGTTCTAACTATTCGTCGCTGTAGAAAGATAAAGGTGTGTAATGTGTTATCAATGTATCTTGTAATGTAATGCAAATAGTGTGGACGACATGCAAACTCAATCGCGAATCTTGTATGTGTTCGACTGCGAGAGCCTTGTGTTCGCGCTAAAAATGAGCGATCAGCGCAAGCGTCACATTGTGATTGTGATGCTCGTAGTCCCGTCCACACGCAGAATTCGCATTACATTACACGATAAATTACATGACACATTACACGCGTCTGTACATAGTGTACATAGGTACCTTAAGTTTTTAAGCAAGGTTGTTCTTCTAGATAAGCGGAGTTCACTACCAAAGAAGTTGATTTACGAGTTTTTAGTGGTTGTCATTATCTTAAATACTTATGTAAAAGAAAAACAAAAAAGAAATAATACCGACCACTGTTTGTACTTATTAACGACGATGGACAACGTAGTACCCAATCCTTCAACACGGGTTGAATCCGATAGTAAAAGAAGATGTTGGAAAGAAGAAAAATTAATTTAAAATTTTATGATAAATCTACGAAGCAGATAAGCCTGGAATTTAACCCGATCCTGCAAATCCCCCTCCAATGGAAGAAAAGTTCCTCAAAAGGTCACGCGACGTACTCTACCACGCACCAAAGGTTTTTTTTGGTAGATAATCTGTAGGTGAACTACGGTCAGCCAAAAAAGTTTTTTGACTTAAGTTTTGTTAACAAAGGAAACATGTTATGATTGATGTCGAATAGAGCGGTTGATCACTCGTTTGGCCGACACGATCGACTACATGAGAAACTATAGAATGTGGCAGCAATTTAGGCCAGTAGGTATTATCAGTGCTAGTGCTATCCTCGTGGAAAATAGAAATAATCGGGCCTAAATTATATTTGACTTGTATTCGATATCAAGATGTTGGAAAGACGAAACCTTAATTAAAATTGTATGATAAATCTTCGAGGCATACCTACCTATAAGCCTGGAAAAGAACCTGATCCTGCAAATCCTCCTCCAATGGAAGAAACGGTCCTCAAAAGGTCATACGACATAACGTACCTACTCTACCACGCACCAGAGGTTTTTTTTTAGATCGATATATAATCTATAGGTGAACTACGGTCAGCAGCCAAAAGAGCGGTTGGCCGACACGATCGACTTCATGAGAAATTATAGAATGTGGCAGCAATTTAGGCCAGTAGGTATTATCAGTGCTATCATCGTTGAAAATAGACGTTATCGGGCCTAAATATATTCGACTTGTATTCGATATCAAGGTGGTTGCGCTGAAAACCACAAGTTTTTCAGTCATTCAGTAGTCAAAATCAATCAAAATGATTCGTGCTAACTGTTCAGCGCTCACGCGCACTCAGAAACCATTGTATGCCGCAGTGAGTATGCCATTCGATAGATCGCGTAGATTTTGTCTACCGCACTCCATCGCATCGGCAATATCAACTTACAATGTCTTAAACTCAGTTTTTCCTCCTGATTCCTTAGCATTTAGGTAGGGAAAATAAGTAGGTAGGCTACTTACTCCTAAGGTTGTTTACCAGGGAGAAGACTTTCAATGAAACACTAGGTAGAATACAAGGATCAATTTTAATAGAATACTCAATAGGTACAACATTTTTATTATTTTTAGGATTAAGTAGGTAAGTATATATATATCGTTAAAGTTCATTAATATACAGACTAGACACTGAGATCAATTTGTTATAAGCTCTCGCAAAGGAGATGATATTTTAACATTTATCACATAGAAATTTAATAAAAAGCTATACATTTTAAAATTGGTTTTAAATAGTTTTAATCTATGATGTCGTCATCATCAACATCTGAAGATTCGGCTTTGGTATCATCACCTTTACTCATTTTAGCACTTTCCTTCACATCTTGCAAATTGTGGAGATCCTCATACACCCGCTTCAGATTCCTCATGATATACGAAGTTCCGTTAATTTTACCTGCTGGTTTTGAACCAGAGTGATCGAAATACTTCTCTGATTCCGCGGCCATGTTACCTGACCGAACAGGTACGGAGAAAGCCGACACATGCCGAGGCCGCTGCCCGAAATCTCTACCAAGCCTCTTGTCCAATCCAGAATCTTCCCTCGTTTCTTGAGTATTTTCCAAACCTTCAGCTAAAGCCCGTTTTCTGTCATAAATATGTCCAGAAACACGCAGATCTATGAAGAAGTTTAAAGGATCTACGCCAAAACCTCCAGGGTTGTAGAGAGGCGGATACCACATCGGCGGTGGGGGTGGAAGAATTAAGTTTGATTGTGGGACTGATGAAGTCTCAGCGCCTCGTCCAACGCAAGGGGAAGGTTTTGGCAGCTCTTCTGTTCCAACGTCTACATAGGAAGACTGTCTGCCTGGTGGCCCAGGGCTACTGCTTGGCTTCGGTTGTTCTGCCTTAGGCGATAACCTCCTCGGCGATGGCTCGCGAATCCTGGAATGCTTATCCACAGTCAGTTCCAAAGGTACTTCTGGTCGTGTATCGGGTTCTTTCTTCTCTTCCTCTTGTTTGGGCCAGTCACGTCGCCAATCGTTTTCGTTTTCAGCGAAATATTTGTGCGTGCGGCGCTTGAAGCGACGATGGTAATGTGGTGGTCTACATCCGTGACGGGCGTTGACGAAAGACCGCAGCATTTCGCTGAAGAAGAACGCGTGGGGCTGAAGCGGTAAAGCGCTATAGAGGTACGGTGGTGTGGCAGCAAGGAGGCGGGAAACCAGTTCTGTATTCCTCAGTTCCCGTACATGTGTTTTATTCGGTCCCTCGGTAGGAGACTTCTCCTCCTGAACGGAACTCATCCTGTAACAAAAAAGTTCGTGTTAGGATGTAAATCAATTCGCAAATGAGCGAGTGAGCCCTACCGGGGATCGTGATGTGAATGAGATGCGATGCACTTGAACGAGGGGTGTTTGCAGCACTTTATACTGTTCGACAAGACTTGAGAAGTGCAATATTTAAATATTTAATGCCTGTGTTATTGAAAGGGCTCTAGCCTCACAAAGAAAGCTTCTAACTACGAGACGCGTGCTTAGATACTGTCGGTAACCGAATTGATTTTCCTACAGATTTTCTGGCAGTTATTCACCAACCCGCACTGGGCCCGCGTTGTGCATTATGGCCCACTTTCTCTCACTGAGAGAAGGCCTGTATCCCAGCAGTGGGAACATTTTAAGCCGATTATGCTTATGCTTAGATATGCTATACCCTTTCTTATGATGATTCCAAGAAAGCAATCCATTTTAAACATAAATCGTGACTCATCAGTGCACACAATTCACGATACGATTCCTAGTTTCCTCTAGAGATAAAATCGCACGGTATAAACGCGCCAATCTCTGCTAAGCGCACAGTGAGTGCAGAGTGAACGACTAAACGACTGTACGAGTGAACGAGACAGTCGGCCGGTGATTATCGCGGCTCCTCGTCCGCGAACAATGCGTCCGACGCTATTATGTCTAAGTACTGCATTTGTGTTGATGAGATACCCACTGCGACTACGTACTTTCAAGTAAAGGATACGCTTTGTCTGCTCTGGGATGGAAGATAGAATTTATATTTGCGAACGTAGGGTTAGATACCTATGCAGACGGAAAATGTAACTAGGAAAAATTGTGAGACAAATGACGAAAATTATCTGTTGGCACGCCATAGGTACTTTAAGAAATCACTTATTCAAAATCAAAATATTTTATTTATCATAAAGTACATGAGCACTTATGAAACGTCAGAAGCTAGGTACACGGTTCCAATTGGTCGTTTCCTATGGAGAAGAGCCGGCAACACAGTAGTTTCATTAATGGTTTACGATACCAACAAAACCATTCATCTACACATTACTGTAGAAAAAACAACTGAATAAAGCCATTGTTTGCACGAGCATTAATTACTGTGTAAACTAACAACGCAGTGACGCATGACGTCACAGCACACCATCAAAATAGAACAAAATATTTCAAATTCAAACTGCCTCTACCGTTGCGAGTGATATAGTGACGTTCTACATCCGCGGTGTCGGTTCGTCTGTCCACATCGATTTTTCAGCTCATCGGTGTTTTATTGGCAATATTCGAATGACGATACATCCGCATTCCGATAGCTCGGTGCGGATTTGTTTTCGGTTTCCTTTTTCGAGGCGGCTCGCCCGACGGAATATAATTTTAAGTCTTTTTTAAACCGAACGTTGGCATTTTCTTTCAATTTAAACTCGGCTGTTCAGTCTTTTTGATTTTCGTGTTTGATTTATATATTAGCTGTATTCAATTGAATGCTTATTAAATGTTGAAGATAAACTTTTCAAGCCTTTTGAAACCTCTATACAGCCAGCATATTAATTTCCAGTCCTTTAATCATAGCACCACACTATTGAATCGACAACAAAGGACTTCTCTAATAAGGGTGGCATAGGAATTAAATGTCACATTACCATATCACTGAGTTTGAAGTGAAAGCGATATATCGGATTTGCCACAATATAGCGTGGGTGGGGAGGCAGGGGAGATGTTCACAATAAATTCAGAGTGGTGTATCTCTATTCAAACAGTTGATACGAAGCGTGAATCTTACGTACGCGACGATGAGCAAACATGACGGGGTACAGCCCCAAGTCTGCGTTTAAATGTTCGTAACGTTTTTAATATTGAGGACAAGGGATTTGTTACTTTTTTTATGATAAGGTTTTGATGTTGGCTGTATGTTGGGGATACTTTTGCGTGGCTGATGAAATAACGCAAATGAAAAATACTTTCACCATATACGCTACGAGAAATTTACGAGACGCTACGACAACGCTACGACAGCGCTACGAGCCGCTACGACAGCGCTACGAGACGTCTCGTAGCGTTAGTGTAGACGAGACGCTATGACACCGCTACACTGTAGCGGTGTCATAGCGTCTCGTAAAGTTCTCGTAGTAATATAATAATAGTATATAGTTCCTGCATCTAAAGATAGAGGAACTATATTATCATGATTCACTTTAACACTATTATTACTATGAAATTTTATTTAACTGTCATACATAGATTAGTTGCTTATTACCTACAATAAACATTTTTTTGTGTAATCATAATTTTTTTCTATGTAATGTAGATAAAAATAATAGGGTTTAAAAATAAAATCTCGAAAGGCTTCTGAACAAAACTAACGCGAAATACAACGGAGCAAATGTAGACAGAAATAAAATTGGAATCGTCACGTTTTCTGTAGCTCGGAAATATTCTGAATAGGATGGAATTGTATAGCAAACAGAAATAAAAATAACGGACATTGTAAGGCTACAGTCGTTTGAAGTACCTAGGAGTTATTTTTATCCGTCCTGGTTAAAGCTACCTCGCTATTATTTTAGACTAGCTGAGCCCGCGACTTTGTACGTGTACATGTCGGAAAACATATAGGATTTTATTTGCGTGGAACCCTAATTCTTCTTCTTCTTCTTCTTCCTGCCCTTATCCCATGTTACTTGAGGTCGGCGCAACACGTTTTCTTCTTCCATTCTCCCCTGTCAACCGTCACGCTATCATTCACTCCCTTCTCTTTCATATCATTCGTGGAACGCTAATTATTTTTCTAAAATAAAAGTAAATAAGCCTAGTTACACCTTATAACATCAGCTAACTGCCAGTGAAACTCCCGTAAAAATCGATCTAGCTGTTTCGGAGATTAGCCGGAACAAACAGAGGCACAGACAAAAAAATTAAATTTTTTTTTTTTTTTTTGTTTGAAGTCCGTATAGACTTCCACAAGCATTTAGTAAAAAGCTGTTATTTTGACATAACAAACAGACATTCAACTTAATTATTTGTCAGTTTCCCTCAGTCGCCAGTTTATTTAATTCGCCAGTTTCGTTGATTCAGTCAGTTTTACTGATTCGTTAGTTTTACTGATTAGACAGTTGTGTTAACTCGTATGTACGAGTATGTATAAACATTGCGAAAACGGGTTTTATCCATACTAGTTAAGGTTTTCTCGCTATATTATAATATCGCAATATATAACATTGGGAAAATATTAAAACGGGTATGTTGTTCAAAGGTATAGGCCGTATAGGTAGCTAGGAGCTGCACCCTAATTTCGTAACACACTATCAATCGAAATCTGAATCATATTGAAGCGAATTGCTAATCCATTGCTTCATAAGTTCGAAAAATTTGTCTCCTCAACACTTAAATAACGCAATGAATGTTGTTGAACTGTAAAAATAAAAGCCATTGCTACTGATAGTGTGTTATGCAATTACCCCGCAGTTTATTACGATCATCAAATTGAGTGCCAAGCTTAGTGATTATAAGACAAATTAAATTACAGTTACCTATTACGTAACAGGCTTAAAAAACAACCACAAATATAAAGCCATCAAGTAAACCGACAGCAGCGAATAAAACACACGAATTCACAGCGAAAAAAAAAAATTCAAAGCCACTGTAAAAGTACATAAAAAATTCAATTAGGCGGCTCACAGCAACGCGTGGATTTTAGCGACAAATTCGCCCAACGTTCAGCGGCAAAACCACATTTTTTAACAAACAAAATTCAAAGGAAATGCCACTTTATGCCTTTGAAATAAGGGTGGTGAAGATATGTGGGGAATGGTAAATAATATGGTTGTGGAGGTGTTTCGTCACACGGCAGCGAACGTTAATTTCCATATTAAAACCGTCACAAAGGAAGCAGATTCAAAAACCGCTCCGCGGGCGGTGAAAGAAGAGTGTAGATGTGGGAAGAAAATAGGAGTCAAAAATAGGATGCGGCAATGTTGGCGAAGAAAACGTTTTGACAGTATACAGGGTGAAATTAAATAAAGTAGAGAAACTTATATCCACACATGTGATGAACATATGGATCTAAAGACGATAAAATAAAAAAAATGATTTTTTAAACTCATTATTTCAGGTACGGTCAGCATCAAAAGTTGATTAACACTTCAGTATTTTTAATCTTAGTTATTGAGCAAAATATTTGTTCAAAATTGGAGAAGAAGATTTTTTTGTAGAATATATACTCTTGTCTATTATGTGAAAAGCTAAAATCGGTTTATTGAAAAATGTTGTTGTCAATTTAATAACATGTAAAAATGATAGTGTTAATCGACTTTTGATGCTGACTGTACCTACTCTACGCCGGGCGTTGACTCTGTAATTAGCTGTAATTACTAGAACGTATAGAGTTTAGAAAATCTTTATTTTTTATTTTATTGTGTTTAGATAGGTATCGATAACCATCCCGTTTCTGAAGTTTTGCTAGGTAATTTAAGTATATTTGAAGTTAGAAACTCAGATTGTTTATTTGATAATTTTTGGCTACACTTACATGACTAATATTAGTATGACACGTAGTATAACGATAGTTGATTACGTGTAAATTATCTCAGACTGGATATTCAAGTACAGTGGAGTGATATTTTGCTGTCGCCAAAATTTCTCCTCGATGTTCATCTCACCATAGCTGGCTCAACACGACAGTGTATTCATATTATTTCAGTTAAATAAGTCAAGAAACCAACGTTCAAAAAGCTTACCATAAAAACTTTCTAAAAACTTCTTTGTATTATTGTGTCATCATCTGCCTAGCCTTTTCCCAACTATGTTGGAGTCGGCTTCCAGTCTAACCGGATGCAGCTGGTAGAAGGAATTTCTACAACTGCACAATACCACATCCAAGCGTTCTCATTTCCACAACGCAAACAATATTGCGCGCAGATACCGGCGGGGTATGATAATCGCGTCAAAACGCACGTGAAGTGCCTCTGACGCAAGGGGGTGAGGCAAGGGGGCGAGGAGGGAGGTGCTAAGCCGATGACGGCTTTAAAACGCACAGATTATCCCGACAAGTGCGCTTTCAAAGAGGTATGATTTATTGCTACCTCATTGTGCGCGGATTAATTTCTTTATGACGATTTTATTAGATGCCTTGGATGTGTTTGAGTTTTGGGAAATTGATTGATTGTAGGTGTTGGAGACTTTAATTGATATTTTAGTTCTTGATTGGACATTTTGGTTTTGATCATAGATCTTCAAAACCAACAAGATTTTTTTTTAATACTTTCAAGAAAATGATTTTTCGCCTAGGTGTCGACTCCGTCTGCATGGGTGTCATCTAAAACATACAATACTTATATCGTATGGTACTCGGCAGTAGCGTAGCTTTCTATCAGTGAACAATTTTTTGTAATCTGGTCAGTACTTCCAGAGAGATATTAGTCTAATAAACAATTTTACCTCGTTAGAATCAAATTGTTTAAAAGTTAAGATAAGTTTTACTACCTACTAAAAGAAAGAAACAATACCTACCTAAGTATTTATTGGGACTTGCACAGGAAGATCACAAACTACTCGTAAACTAAACACAATCTTAGAGACATTTCATTAGACAAATGTATTTAAAAAAAAAAAACCGCGCAACAATAACTAATACATCGTTAGCCTATAGTTTGTTAGAAAAAATAATCTCAATTTTGGTACGGTTTTCCAAACCATTCAGATAGGTAACATTACACACCTAGTAACATCGCGTAGTTCGCAAAATATTGAATGCATTTCCTTTTTCAAATCCATTTTTTTTAACTATGCTCAAACTGGAAAATGTGTCTCTTTTTAGACGGCCGTCACCGGTTGCCAGTCACAAATAAAAACTAAAAACCGTGTACATGTTTAATGACTGGTAGACTGGCACTGCTTTTAGGACGCATGTGCTGCGTCGAATGCGGTTCATGGGATTTAAAAGGCACACTGAATGGTGAAGTTTTTAGAGTATTTTAAATGCTTATGTTTTATGAAATGTTAGTGGAAGTTTCAAGTGCCGCTAAAAACAGAGGGGCATAATAAACCTATGGTTTTTGAAAGCTGAAGTTAATCTGTTGCTAAATCAAATACTAAGAGATTTGATCGGCTGTTATTATTTCAGTTAGCCAAACACAGCATTGGACTTGAGATTCAACGGTTTTTATTTTTTATAAAGTACCTGGTACTTGTTGACAGGCCTACGCTGCCTCCCATACCTATTAATACTGCAATTTGAACACCTAAAAGAGTAACCTTGGAATTTCTTGCCAGCTCTTCTTCATAGGAAACGACCAATTGGAACCGTGCACCTATTAGCTTCTGACGTTTCATAAGTGCCCATGTGAAATAAAATATTTTGATTTGATTTGACGGCGTGTCAGATTTTTTTTTTAATTAAAAACCTTTCAGAATCCGGGTTTTAGTACCTATAATTTATTATTTCGATTGCCTGATTCATTCACGTGCAATTTTCACAGTATTTCCATTTCAAATGCGCCACCTCACCGCTTAAAAATTGGCAAAAAAGGGCCAAAACTCCATTACCCGCTCTTGCCTCGAACCCGGAACTACGACACAGTAATCAAGCAGCTCAGTCGACCAGAAAGCTGAATGTACCCAATTTCCTAACCAGATCCATCTCTAGATAACGACTATTATGACCGAGTGAATGTAATGAACGAATGAATGTAATGACGCTTGAATGAACGATCGTGGATCATTTTGAGGACTTTTTTTGTGGTGAGAATGTAGGTATGTGGTGGGTTACGTGACAATGTCGGGAATTTAAGAAATTGTGAATAATTAATTTTCTTTTCTCGTTTGGTGCTCGTAGGAACGTAGGCATTTTTATCTGTCTAATACTTGGTCTGAAGTTTAACGTTTTACCACGTTGGGGTTTCTTGATTAATCTGTCGAGCTCCGTTAATGAGACACAATTGATTTTCTATTGTTTCGTCGCCAAGAGGCGACGCGCGGTGCTCAAACGGAAATCAGAATCAAAAGTCATATTATTCAAATTAGGCTGAGAATCAGCACTTTTCGGACGTCAAAATTACTTAAGACAGTCCCCCAAAACGCCCGCTCTTCACCACTTCCTAGTTCTTTCGCTGGGAAGAAGAAGTGGCGCAACAAACTCCCCAGCAGCACAGCTGTCTGTTGTTCAGTAAAAAAAAAAGAAAGTAACGTTATTCCTAGTTCAGATAATATTATTTAAGTAATGATCTATTTAAAATTTAAGTGAGTTTAAATAATTATTGACTTAAATCTAAATATATGATTTTTCTATCACTTTCAGGGAAAACTTGTTACAATTATTGTATTTGACATGATTTTGTTATAAACACATCAAAAGTGTCTAGGGATCAAGGTATTATTAATTAATCTGTCAAGCTCCGCTAATGAGACATAATTGATTTTCTATTGTTTCCTCGCAAATGCGCGACGCGCGCTGCTTGACCGGTTAATATTTTATTGCCCTATTCCAATTAAATAAAAATGTCTATTTAGATTGAGAGGAGGCCTGTGTCCTAGCAGTGGGAAGATTATAGGCTGAGTATGTATGTATGTATTTAGATTGATTCAATAAAATGTTTTATGTTTTTTTCGTATGTGTAGATCCACGAAGTACTTCGCTGCTTTTGCATTAATAAAAACTTTTCGCTATTTTTACTTATGCTGTTTTTTTCATAATTGTTAATCCTGATATTAAAATGTGATAATAAGATAAAAAGAAAAGATTATGTTGCGTAAAAGAAACTCTTTTGATGTGTGTATTTGCAAGGTCTCTTTGGTTTCTATTCATCAACCTCACAATAATGATTTCTTAGTTGTAATTGTAACTCCCTTGCTCATCCTTGTCTTGTACAGACGCCAGCACATCAAGCTACTACAATCTGTCAAATTTCTTTAATAGATTTTTCAACTTTATTGCTAAAGCATAAGGTTCAAAGTTGATTGGAAAAATTTGACAGTTTCGGGTGGCTTGATGTGCTGGCGTCTGTACATTAATAACTCTATCTCTATAAAAGGGGTATTACAAGCTTTACCGATAACATACTCCCCACACGCGAGTGTGAATTCCGCTAATTATGTGTACTTAGTGAATTAATGAGTTCACAGCGTCTTCCCTCCGCTCAATCAAAACGTTGCTACAAGATGCGACTTGTTATTTGGAGTTAGTAAATTATAATGACAATATTAATTAGGTATGCAAGTAATCGTAGGGCACTGTGCAACACATCCGTAAGAAGCCAATAAACAATTAAGCAAATCAAGTGATTTGTATAGGTATAGATACGTGCATAGTTATTATAGTAGGTATGTATGCGTGATAATATCGTCACGTTAGCAATTAATAATGTCGGAAGTCGGTGTCAAAAAACGAAAATGCGGAATCAACGATACCGACTTCCGAAATTAAAGTTATTTATCACTTTGTAGTATGTTTTTTTGAAGTCGGTTATTTTTTTGTTTTTCACTTTTTAGTTGTACCTACCCCACACAAATTTCATTAACACTAGTGCACTGAAGAATTGAAGACACCGACTAGAAGAATTATCAAAATTCGCATCGAAATGCCGCAGATGCAGTACATTTACGCATATAACATCGTACATAAGAATAATTACCTAATGTATTATATACTAAAACCTTCCTGAAAGTATGTAGGTAGATCACTTTAGTAAAAGAATTATTAAAATCGGTTCATTAGTTTTTCAGAAAATCGCGGACATACAAACATACATACATACGGGTCGAATACAGAAAGAACCTCCTTTTTTGAAGTCGGTTAAAAAAGCGCACTATCGGTAAACTTGATATTATAATTCAGGTAGGCAGAACTGATCGGTGACGATTATCGATCGTCAAACATTCTAATTTCATGCTCAAATTAAAGAGACAATTCTAATAATCGTACTATCATGATATAATGAAGACGCTTTCCAAAAAGTATTTTCAGAATCTCTTGTTATGCGATGTTTTTATGATGTGCCGACTACTGCCTACCCCACGGCGGCTAATAATAATAAAAGCGTTATCGTATCGCTACACAATGCCACGCCGACGTTTACATTCCGTCAAAGCATACGACAAGGAGCTATGAAAAGATTTGATAAGTTATCTGGTTGTTTAATAAATAAAAATGTTTATTGCCTGATTATCTCGTATCAAAATACATTTACAAATGTAAATATAAACAATAGCGATACTACTAACAAATAAATAAAAAAAGTCCGCCAGACCGTATTTCGGCCACGGCGGCCAATCTCAACAAGACCAGCCTTCGGCGCGGGAGATATTATAGTGCACAAGTGTGCGCGCAGACACAGATGCACTCCCTCTTCCCTCACTCTCATAGTCCGATGGGACGGCAATCCGACACGACCGGAGAGAGATCAAGCGCAGGACCAACGGCTTTACGTGCTTTCCGAGCCACGGGGGTATCACACTGCCAACTTCAAAACTCCGGGCTGTTTCTAAGAAATTCTTAATGAAAAACTCAATAACACTTTGCCCGATACGAGAATCGAACCCAGGACCCCAAGCTCAGCAGTCGCGCTTTTTTATTTCCAAAGTAAATAAATACACAATACATAATATTCTTTTCTTCTCATTATATTCAAAATGTTTTTTGTCACCTCCATTTTCAAAACATGTGCTTCCTACATCCTGTATTTCTATTCAAAACCGCGTAGCGATGTTTCTTTGTGTCGTAGGCAATAAAGGTACGTGCTACGTTGCTACGACGCTTCACCACCGCTACGGCGTAGACAACACAACGCTCAATGATGCCGAGTCGGTTTGTATGCAAACTTTTTTTATACATTTTTCTTTTACAATAAAAAATATGTGACGTATGGAAATTGTGGTTATTTTTTCGTTGCATATTAGGTTTTTCTATTCCAATGTGCCATTCAAATATAGTTCTTCTGCATAAAAAAGGTGATAAAAGCGATATCAGAAACTACCGCCCAATAAGTCTAACATCTCATATATATAAAGCTTTTATTAAGGTGATACAGAATCGCATAGACGGGAAACTGGACAAACACCAGTCACCAGAACAAGCCGGATTTCGCCCAAGTTTTTCTACAACCGACCACCTTCAAACATTAAACCAGATCCTTGAAAAATACACAGAATTTGATAAACCACTGTATCTTGCCTTTGTAGATTACACAAAAGCCTTCGATAGTATTAAGCACTCAGAAATCTTCACATCCCTAGAACACCAGGAACTCGAAAAGCTATACATCGATCTCTTGAAAAACATTTATAACAATAGCTCCGCAAACATTAAACTCAATACTGCTGGACCTTCATTCAAAATACAAAAGGGTGTTAAGCAGGGTGACCCACTCTCTCCCAAATTGTTTACAAGCACACTTGAGGAGATATTTAAGTCACTGGCAGTGTCATGGAAGACCAAGGGCATTGACGTCGGCAAGAAGAGGCTGACAAACCTCCGTTTTGCCGACGACATAGTCCTTTTTGCCCCCACAGCTCTAGAACTTCAGATCATGCTCCAAGAACTGAGCACGGCTAGCTATAAGGTGGGACTTGCGATGAATCGGTCTAAAACCCAACTTATGACTAACAGCACCAAGCGTAGGGTCGAGGTAGATGGGCAGGAAATACATTATGTCGATGAGTATATCTACCTGGGCCAGTTAGTTTCTTTCGAAAACAGGCAGGAAAGGGAAATCGACCGCCGAATTGAAAACGCCTGGAAAAGCTACTGGTCCATGAAGACGCTAATGAAGGGTGATCTGCCGATCTCCCTGAAGCGCAAACTCGTCGACATGTGTATCTTGCCCGTCCTAACCTATGGTGCTCAGACCTGGTCACTCACCGAGTCGCAAAAGTTCCGCCTTGGCGTTTGCCAAAGAGCAATGGAGCGCAGCATCCTGGGTGTAAAAAGACAGGACAAAATTCGAAACACCATGCTGCGTTCCAAAACGGGTATAATAGACGTAGGCAAGAAAGCTGCCAGACTCAAGTGGGACTGGGCGGGTCACATCAGCCGCATGCAGGATGACCGCTGGGCAAAAGTTTCCACACAATGGGTGCCTGAAGATGGACGGCGCCGCCGAGGTCGGCCCAGAAAGCGGTGGCGAGATGACCTGGACGCGTACCGCGAGGGCTGGTTTGAGGTGGCGCGGGAAAGGAGTTCCTGGAAGGACTTGGGGGAGGCCTTTGCCCAGCAGTGGGACAGTACAGGCTAAACAAAAAAAAAAAAAAAAAAAATTAGGTTTTATGGTTCTTCAACTTCTGTTTTATATACCCCTCAATTTAGAAAATCTACTGTTATTAGGTTGAACGCTATCATTTTGCTGTCTTTTTTTTAGAATTTGAGAAACCACCTAACCTATATTTGATTTAAGAATTTGAGATAATTTTCAAGTTATGGAACAACAAACTGAATGTAATTTAACAATATTCAAATTTAATTGCAACCAAAAACTTATTAGGACGTTTTTCTTACAAATGGTCACTCAAAAATCAACTTAGAAGACAACTGATTAAGTGGCGATGGAATGTAAATTGTCTGCGATTATGAAGACTGCTATAGTTACCCGAATAACAGTCCGTTTATAACACGATATCATCGTCATAAAAGTCATAATCAGCCCGTAATGCTCCCACTGCTGGGACACAGGCCTCCTGTCAATGAGAGGGAGTGGGCCGTAATCCACCACACGGGCCCAATGCTGGTTGGTCGATGACGTCTAATTGTTTTAATTTTGTAACAACTTCTTAACGGCTATGCTATTTAAAAATAAGAGAGGAAAATCGTACAATTTATTTCTACATCAAAAACCTTTCACAATCCCAATCACTACCAATGTAATCACGCACCAAACAACGTTCCTACAATTTTCAAATTCGTAACGAGAATAAAAATGGCGATCGCACCGCGGCGCGGCGCGACGGGAGTATCGCGTTTCGACAGCGTGTCACTGCATCCCGATAGATGTACACGCAAACCCACTCTCGTATTTAAATATTACGCGACGTCTGATTCGGGACACGTTTCATGCCTATCGGGACATGGAGCGTATTTGATACATCAGTTGCTGATATGGAACCAAGGAGATTGAGAAAGAACTACGCATTGTAGGAGCAGCCTATTTAGATAGAGTTAGATAGGATATATTTATCACTAGCTGCGCCCCGCGGTTTCACCCGCATAAGTGTCGATCCCGTGGGAATATTGGGATAAAAAGTAGCCTATATGTTAATCCAGGGTGTCAGCTACCTCCATACAAAATTTTATCAAAATTGGTCCAGCCGTTTGAGCGTGAAGAAGTAACAAACATATAAACACACACACACTCACAAACTTTCGCCTTTATAATATTGATGTGATTAAATTCAACGGTATCTCTTTCACCATTTGTGTATGATAGAAATTAAACTCCTTCTCTTCCTCTCGGTGGGAGGGAGTGGGCCGTAATCCACCACGCGAGCCCAATGCGGGTTGGGAGATGTCACATGTCTTCGAACTTTTGGTTCTAGGACATGCAGGTTTCCTCACAATGTTTTCCTTCACCGTTTTGAGAGCAGTGGTGATGAAATAATTTACACAAAGTAAAGCGCCTGTCTGGGATCGAACCTACGACCTATAAGTCGTAGGTTGCGGCCGTTACCGCTAGGACTGCTCTACAGGGTGAAATTAAATTCATGGGCATCCTTTTAAGGGGTCATTATACTCATCATTATGAACAACTTTTACTATGGGACTAAACCTAAAATCGCATAAAAAAATCAGCTGTTCCTTGCATTTGTGTTCACATAACTCGTCAAAATGTGGGGAAGAGCTGATTTTTTTTCGCGATTTCAGGTTTGGTCCCGTAGTAAAAGTTGTTCATAATGATGATTACAATGACCCCTTAAAAGGATCAAGTTCATGAACTATTGGTAGGCCAATATTTGTCAGTGAGCTTTCACGAGTGGCATGCCAGATTCCATTGAACCATGTTCAGAATTCATGTCTATTTTAGCTACGTTTGCTGTCACAAAGTCTGCCTTTGAGACATGTTCGTTCCAATTCGTCATGTTTGTCACAAAATATGTATACGGTAGACGCATGTCATGTTAAATATTCCTCTTTGTGAGACATCGAGACGTGTTCCATTTCGAGTCGATTGGAGATCGGCGATACGTGCTCGAATGCGTATTCGATACGGTGCTATCGGTAAAACCGAATGAAGTGAAAAATATTGTATGTACAATATTGGAATTGTATCTCAGAGTGATTTTTGATGGTAAAGCAGTAAAAACAACGAGTGTAACGAAGGTGTTGTTGTGTTAGTTAGGTAACAGAACACAAAAAGCTAGCTTGATCCATAAGATGAAGCTGCATACAGCCGCACAGGTCGATCGATCAGGTTAAGCTACGCTTGTCGCAGTTGGTCTCTGGATCGGTGACCATCTTTACATACTAAGACCCTTCCGTAACTCGGAAAGCACGTTAACCCGTTGGTCTCGGCTGTCATTCGTGGATATTTGACAGTTGTTACGGGTAGTCAGAAGCCCGAAAGTCTGACAACCAGTCTTACCAAGGAGTATTACCCAGTAACTGGTGTGTGGAGGTCAGATAGTCAGTCGCTCCATGTAAAATACTGGTATTCAGATGCATGCGGTTAGACTGGAAGCCGACCCCAACATAGTTGGGAAAAGGCTAGGCAAATGATGATCCATAAGATAAAGTTTTATTTATTTATTTGCACAACATGTTACAGGCTATGACGTTACTAGGCTAAAACTTAAGAACAGGTACATGTGATGACGATGTCCGGCCAGGCAGCGACCCGCTTTGCACGATTTTTACGACTTGACAAAACATCTAGTTTCCTTTATCATAATGTAAGTTAAATATTAATATAGGTAATAGGTAATACGGGCTGGTGTCCGCAACTCCACGTTGTAAATATTAATATATTATACATAACTGGTGAAGTGTGGGTACCTGCCTAACTCTTTGGAGAATAAGGGCGTGACGATGAAGATATTAAACACATA
Source organism: Amphipoea oculea (assembly GCA_945859645.1). Lineage (NCBI taxonomy): Eukaryota > Metazoa > Arthropoda > Insecta > Lepidoptera > Noctuidae > Amphipoea > Amphipoea oculea. The sequence goes on from OX243876.1 coordinate 15,805,781, forward strand.
ATCCTTCCGAAATAAATTCTCTAAGTGATTGCGAAAATCGCATCAAAATTTAAAAAAAAAAAACGTCGCGCAGTTTACATAAACAAATCGCTCAGAAGGACAGAATCGAAAAGCGATTTATTTTCATTTTATTCTTCAACTGTCTTTTTAAAACTTTGTCATACACACGCACCCACATTAGGTACCTATGTTGAATGTTCTAGACATTTAAACGGGAAGTCTGCCGCAAATCCGGTAAATCTAATGAGCAAACATCGGGAACGAAATTGAGACTTGGGTTTACTTAGGAGGACTTACCTGTCTGCGTACGGATTTCTCGCTACCTAAATTAAAAGGCGTTCCGTGAATGAAAGATTTATGAAATCCTAGATTTAAAAAAATATCACGTATAGCGATACTTCTTCGAAGAAATCACACTAATATTATAAAGGCGAAAGTTTGTGAGAGTGTGTGTTTATATCACAGGTTTATATGTTTGTTACTTCTTCACGCTCTAACCGCTAAACCGATTTAGATGAAATTTGGTATATAGATAGTTTGAGTCCCGGGAAAGGACATAGGCTACTTTTTATCCCGATATTCCCACGGAATCGACATTTACGCGGGTGAAACCGCGGGGCGCAGCTAGTTCATTAGATAAATATATACCCGTTTTGAAAATCCGTACCTACTTGTACCTAGCTTATATTCACTTGTACAAAAATAGTCTGTATATGAGAGTTCCTAAAATATAAAATAACTGGGATTCATTCTTTCTTACGGCATACGGCTGCTTTACTAACAGACTCTAGTCTAAAAAAACTATAGTGTCCATGCCTCTCATAGTTTCCGCCAGCGTTCTATATTTGAACACCATGAACACTGAGCGATTCCTGCGAGAGATATAACGTAGGCCTACGTCACTACGCAAATTCAAGCGAATGGTTCCGTACGGAGTTTTACAGGATTTGAAAAATACTACGTGGTGTACTTAACTTCGCTGAGGATGATTTTAGAGAAATTTATATTTAAAGAAAGTACCTACTTAGTAGTTTTTTTTTTAATAATGTACTGGGAATTTCCGACTTTAATAAAATTAATAAACTAGAATTCTAACAGATTTAGAAGAAATCTATAACTTACACGTGTGTAAGTACACGTGTAAGTTCTAGATGCTTTTCTATTAAAAGTAATAAATCAATAAAAAGATTTCTGTATGTATCTAATGAGCATAACACACATTCACAGCATTTGATTCTGCGACAATTAACGATTACCTGTACATCAAAACCAACTAAACAAATCAAATTTTTATCTTCATCATCTACCCACATAGAGAACCACCAGTCAGCATCCCTAAAACCCCGGGTACACGATCCCCAGCGGATGACGCGCGGGCGCGACAATGGCGGCGGCGACGCGCGGGAAACGGTTGAAGCACGCATTGTTCACGCGATGTGGAAATAGACACACATTCTGAACGACTTGAAAAGAATGGGGCTGTAATGATTTTACATTTGAATTCTGGAACAGTGCATTTAATTTTAAAACGGGAATCCTTTTTTCTTTTTTTTATTGCTTGTATACTAACATATCTATACATCTATACAAATAAATACAATTTGAAGTGTCTATTTGTAATGCCAGAATGAGGCCTGAATTCCTGTTACGCTGACGTCGGTCGCGTACGGTCAGTACCAACATACTCGTACGCGCCGCAGACGTCAGCGTCGCAGTATGGTGCTATATAGAACACAATGTATATTCACACACGCGACCGACGTACGCCACCGACGTCAGCGTTACTAATAAGAATTCAGGCCTATCAGCTTTTTACTAAATGCATATAAAAGTATACAGGTTGAAATTGAACACATGCGACAAATCGAAATGGGAGATTGTACTCATCATTATGAACAACTTTTACTAAGGGACCATACCTGAAATCGAGAAAAAAAAATCAGCTGTTACCTACATTTTGACGAGTTACTCGAACATAAATGTAGGGAACAGCTGATTTTTTTTCAATCCTCAACACATTTTTAACTGGAAACGCTTTTTCTCTCCACATCCGTCAAGCCACGTTCTGCAATGGATTCCGCTCTGTCGTGACAAAGGCGCGGCGGCGTCACGGGAAGCGGTAGACGCATTGTTTGCCGCGCGGTGACGCGTGTGGACGGGAGCTTTATTTGTGACGTGTGTGTAACTAGTTTTAGCTATAAACTTGTTTGTTGAGTGAGGGTTTAGTATTCCAAAATATGAAACAGTTTTCCGGGTACCTTTGAAAATTAGGTTTGAAATGACGTAAGTATTTAGGTAGGTATTTGAATAACTACTAGAAAGGACAAAAAAAAACAAGAGAATATTGTAAACAAAATCCTTGAAAAATGAATTTTTGAATTGAAACTTCTTGATATATTCCGAAAGCAAAAACAAAATGTATTGCCCATATTGCCACCCCAAAGAGAAAAACATAATATTGACAGTGGGAATCCAGCGTTATGCACCAGGGGGCGCCACACACACAAGAAATGAAAGAGATCGTCATAATGCCGCTTTAAAATGGTGGCGAGGATTTTAAAATTGCATAGTCAACATACCTCCCACGGTGAAAAGGAATGTTTTAAATGTACGGCAGCAGAATCAATATTATTTTCTGCCTTTTTTTAATGAAAATAAACTTTTTTAACAAATTACATACAAAAACTCATCCTTTAGAAAAAATACAAGTATATGGATTATAGATATTTCTTAGTTAAGTATTTATTTTATTCCTATATTTCCAGGCTAACAGTTCCAATTTTATTTTAAAGATTAGCGCAAAGAAGCATAAAAACACTCGTATCTTCTTTCTTTTTCATTGTTAACTTTGTTTTAGGATAAGTTTTATGTAATTTAGCGCGGATAGATTTTGTCATTCAATTTTAATGAAAGTTAATTCTGTTACATACATGTAATTTTAGATACCTAATTTATTGATATTTGTACGCCGTCAACGGCAAAATATAGTGTAGGTACATATACATATTTAATTTATGTACAACACCTGTTTTTACACTCACCTATATTACAAATAAAAACTTTGACTTTGATTTAATTCTTATATTATCGTCTTAATTGCTAGGAAATGCTACAGCAGGACTACGAAATTGCTTCGCCAAGACTACGACATTGCTACGACAGTGCTACGAATTGCTACACGATGCTACATCATATTGCTTGCTCGTAGCACTTGTCTACGAGTGTCATTGTTTGAAGTATCACGTAGTGAAGGGGTTATAATGGAAACTTGGGACATAATTGTTATTACGTAATGGATTCTGTAGTTCTATATTTATCGATATCTATATATAATATACATCCTAATAATAAACCTGAAGAGCTTGTTTGTTTGAACGCACTAATCATGGTTTTGCATTTGGTAGTCTAATTGTTGAGCAAGACTATAAGGCTTAACATCACGCTAGGGCCCCTTGGAACCGAATAAAAACAAAAGAAGTCAGAAAGTACGCTGAGCGAAAACGAACGCGCGCGGGAATTCGATGCGATGCGACGGAGTGGGTCGGGGGAACAAGGAATTTCACGCGGACGAAGTTGCGGGCAGAAGCTGGTATTGAACACGCGGTTTATGAGACTATTTGGTACATCACATCACACTAATATTATAAAGGCGAAAGTTTGTGAGTGTGTGTGTGTGTGTGTTTATATGTTTGTTACTTCTTCACGCCTAAACCACTGAACCGATTTAGATGAAATTTGGTATAGAGATAGTTTGAGTCCCGGAAAAGGACATAGGATAGTTTTTATCCCGATATTCCCACGGGATCGACATTTACGCGGGTGAAACCGCGGGGCGCAGCTAGTAAAAAACTAAATATAAATGCACTATCATTTTTTACATTTCAAAGTCTCATACTTAATAGATTTTTTCTTCGTGTATCGAAAGCTTTCATTGAAACAAAATATAGCCATCCAAAGTAATATTCCCCTACATTTAATTAATAAAATACCAATCAGTCTTCGTACAAAATTAGCGTCGGTCGCAGACAATAGGGTTGGTATGAATGCGACAATTCTGAATACCTTTCAAATCTCATCTGCAAATATCTGGAGTAAATCTTAATCCGCACCCGTTCCCCCTTCACCCCCTGTCGCGGTCACCCCTCCCGTCTTTTGTCTACCGTTAATAACGTGATTTTAACCACTGTGCAGGTAAGTTACAGTAGAATTGAGAGTAGTTACAACTTGTTATAAGTGGTTTTGTAGATAGCAAGAGCCTGTATAAGTACGGTCGAACAAGCTATTTGGTATACAGGCAAAAATATTCATCTTTCTACTACACTGCCAATATGTAGTTTTATTTTGTGCGTTATAACTTTTTCGGCTTATGGCATCCTTAATTAAATAGAGTGATATAAAAGATTGAATAACTCAGCACACCATTGTTTAAAAGTAGTTGCAAGTTAGCTGCCTGTATACCAAGTAGCTTGTGCGACCGTACCAAGTACTAGATATGAATATTTAGGTAAAGTCAAGAATTGTCAACGCAGGCGCTTAACTTTGTGTAAATAATTTCATTACCACCTGCCCTCGAAACGGTAAAGGAAAATATCGTGAGGAAACCGGAATATCCTAGAACCAAAAATTCGAAGACATGTGACATCTACCAATCCCACAGAGAGGAGGCCTGTGTCCCAGAAGTGGGAATATTATAGGCTGATTATGCTTATCCTAAAGCTTAGTTAAGACTGAGAATTAACTCTAAAAACTACTTTCTTTTAAAGTAGACCTAAACCCTACCATCATAATCCATACTAATTAATAGTATACAAAATTCGAAAGTAACTCTGTCTCTCTCTCTCTGTGTTACCTTTTCACGGATTCCGCAACTTGGCACTTTTCACACAATTCCTGGCCTCCACGCGGGTGAAGCTAAAGGGAAAAGCTAGTTTTAAAACTTTTGGAAAATTAAGTTAGAATCTCAAGCTTAGATATACCTGCCCTCTTAAAGGAAAGCTGAAAATCTGCTTTCAAAAAACCCAACCTTCTGCTATCTATCTACCTACCCAATATCTGGCGACATCCTTCAGATATTAATTTAATGTAATGGTCCCATCCCACAGATGTTTCTTGAGACAGAGACAAGAAGTGCCCGCGGCCACTGACGTATGCTGTTGATTTATGCTCCTTCCATTGTCTCTGGTCGTACAATCGACTGCACGTCGGTGTAACTTTACCCTGAACTGAACTGGCCTAGCGTAGTACGGAGTTTTATGATACATTTATTTCCAAGAATATAGGTAGCTAACATAAGTTCTTAAGATCTATGGGTTTCACTATATTCGGCATTTCAGCCGTGCAAATATTTAGATTTTATATCTTGGTTATACTTATAATATATTACATATTTAGTAATTAGCAATAACATAAAAATACTAATAATCACACTAATATTATAAAGGCGAAAGTTTGTGAATGTGTTTGTATGTTTGTTACTTCTTCACGCACAAAAGGCTGAATGGATTTGGATGAAATTTGGCACACGGATAGTTTATAACCAGGATTAACACATACACACATGGGATTGACACTTATGCGGGTGAAACCGCGGGGCGCAGCAAGTAATTTCATAATTTTAAATTAAATACAATTCTATTCAATAAAAATAATAATTTATATTAAAAATAGCGATCAAATAATGATGTCATGTCAATAAGAAATAGCTAGAATAATGAAATGTTTCAATATTATTTAAGTACAGTCGCCAGCACATCAAGTTACTACACTTTGACCTTGAACGCCTTATGAGCAACAACAGCGAGAATCGTGCGAAAGAGATAAATAGCTTTTTGTCTGTTCTTACTTGTAATGTTTCGTGCTGCAGTGCGGACGTGAGAGTGTGTGCGTATGCGCGTCGTCGTGTAGAATAAAATATTGTGCGATAAGAAATAGCGTCGAAAGTTGAATACTTGATTCGAATCGAAATAATGGCATGGTAATAAAAGCAAGCGGCCCGCGCAATGCCTAAAATAGATAATTATGAAAACTTATAATCAATATTTTTTATTTAAAGTATCTTTTATTTAATCCTTTATTTTTACATATTTGTTGGAAAATTACCTGAGTATTAAGTAGGTATTACCTACTCATATTACATTTAAACAGGTAGGTAAATATGGTATACACCGTTACATTATTGACTAGCGAAATTTCACGCTCTCGATGAATATTGTTAAGTAGACAGGTAGGTATAATATGATGTAAGAAAAACAATTCTTTTTTTTGTTTTAATGACCCTTCCGGGTTTTTTTACCTACTTACTAACGGACTGGCGGTCACCTGTTTTAGCGCGGTTCTTGCTCTTTTATTCCATTTTTACGAAATTAATTTCTGAAAACCCATAACACAATCTCTGCTTGAAATTTGAAAAAAATATGGATACTTACTCCATCACGAACGTGTGTGAAGTTTAGCCAATTAATTATACCTACAAAAAGGCTTTTGTCATTCCGTCGTGTTTGAGATCGTTTCGTCCGCTACACGATCTTATTACTCAAACAATAACGTTGAACGTAGTAACGGAATTACCTATACCTCAAGAAGTTTGCTTTTACATGCAAGTTCAACCTTATTGCGCTAGTTATAAGATACGATTTCAAAGGTTATTAATTTTCAAATAAAATTCTAATCAATTATTTATTATCGTTACCTACTTTACATCCTAAATCTATACTAATATTATAAAGCTGAAGACTGTTTGTTTGTTTGGTTGAACGCGCTAATCTCAAGCAGGAACTGCTGGTTCAAATTAAAAACAACTTTTTTGAGAAAGGCTTGTCCATTTATTGACATAGGCTATATAACATCACGCTAAGATCAATAGGAGCGGAGTGTCAATGAAAAATGTTGCAAAAACTGGAAAAATGATCCCTTTGAGAGCTTCCGTTGCGTACGCTACGTAAACGGTTAAAGTTACGCAAAAATCATGTATGACAGAATTGTTCCTCTTTAAAAGTTCTAAAAAAGGTATCTTTTAACACTTTTACTGCCCAGCACCCGGCTCCCGGGTCGAGCGAGAAATTCGTTTGTGTGTCCACAACTCGGCTCCAGAGTCGTAAATATACGAGTAGATACATGTGACCATGTGGGCACACGAACGAATTTCTCGCTCGACCCGGGAGCCGGGTGCTGGGCAGTGAAAGTGTTAAGGTTGACTCACTATAATCCATGGTAATCAAATTTGTTCTAAAATAATGCATTATTTGCGAAGGTGTTACATGATACTAATCCTTATCCAAATAAATACGCTATTCACAAGTATTTAATTTTAACAAAATTGCCCTTGACATTATATTTTGATTTCAATGAATATCTTAATGGAAACCCATGTCCTTTTCTGTAAAAGGATGTCAGTTCCCATAGGAACCTATTCCTATGGGAACTCGGGTGAAGCCACATAAAATGCGAAAGTGAGTTTATTTGTTACGCTTTCAGTTTTCACGCAGTGGCGTAGCTAGCCATAATGGGGCCCCATATCAAAATATCTTGGCGGGGTCTTTTGCAAAAAGGACGGTGACGTTTTTTTAACTAAATAAATATACCGTCGCGGCCTCCCGTATGATAGATACGGCAGTAGCTAACCCCCCTACTTTTGGCGCATAACTACACAACCGACCATCATGGAATTTTGCATACCTAATTACCTACCTATCAGAAAAGGATATAGGATAGGTTCCTACGGGAACGCGTGTGAAACTGCGGGAAAAATATCAAAATAAATGCGGAATAACAATCATAATATTTTTATTTATAAACATAACTTATAAAAAACATAAAAACAAATATACTTATAAATAAAACCAAACTACACAATAGATTAAAATTTTCTGTAACTTATTATGTGAATAAAGATTTTTTTTTTAATGTCTGCACAGCTAGGGACCTTCAGGCCCCGGACCTTTGGAAGGCGTTATTATTGGCGACACGGCACGACAGGGGATTTTTGTAATACCCACAGATGATTTCGAATCTAATTTAACACTGTTAACACTCACATTTCATTGTTACGTCACCGCCTGCTTTGGCATATTTCAACACGTTCTGCCATGCCGAATTGTGAACGCTAACCATGATAAAATAAGATCTCAAATAATTTTCGCTTACTAAAATCCCTTGTCGTGCCGTCCCGCTAGTGGGTGACGGCCGTAACTTAAATTATCACCAACAATAGTAAAGGAAAAATTCTCAAGAATATAAAAATGGTGCGAAAAGAAGTATTAAATTTGAATTTACAGTAATTATCATACTGTCTTTGCCACATTATTAGAAGAATTATCAATTCTAATATTATAAAATGCGAAAGAACTTTGTCTATGCCTTTGCGGCCAAACCGCTAGGCAATTGTGATGAAAAATATGGAGATAGTTTGAAGCCTGAGGAAGGACATGGAGCAATATAATCTTAACCTTTTTATTTTTAAATATTCATATAACTGAAAACTTAACAAATACCTACTTACTATAAATTAAAATATACTTTCAACAAAATGTGTTTGCCCAGTCAAAATTATAAAACTCTAGGCAAAAACTTATGCGCCTGGGTCATTATGAACTTCTTAGCAGGGCGGCGGCATTTCTTACCGGCGTCCTTCAGGCGCCTCCTGACTGTGTCCATTGATATCTAAAACAAAGAAAATTTTGTCAATTACTTATGAGAAATTGCACGGGCCAACTTAACTAATCTGCATTCGCGATTTATTTGCCAAAAATGTAAACAAAAATGAGTTTATGGAAAAATAACTTTAACCGGTCAAGCAGCGCGCGTCGCTCATTGGCGACGAAACAATAGAAAATCAATTGTGTCTCATTAGCGGAGCTTGACAGATTAAATCCTACACATAACACAATGAAGTTACAATAATTAATTTTTTTACGCTACAACTTTATCTTTTTCAATAGTGCTAGTCACTCTGAAATCAACTTAATTGCCATTAAAATAAAGTTGATATTTGTTTAGCTTGAAATAATATTAATTTGAAACATAAGTTTGAATAGACTTTAAATAAGTATGGGACGGTTAAAAATATTCTTCAAAATACACAAATAAACAATCTGTCGAATTGAGAACTTCCACCTTTGTAGAGGTGGGCTGTAAGCTATGGTTGTAAAGAACTGAAGATTTAACTAATAGTATTAATAGTAATAACATTCACTAAGTCTGGCCGAGCATTGGCTGCGCGGTGTGCGTAAAACCGGTTTGAATGAGCGCCGAGCTGGCCGTGCGTCCTTCCAACTACATTTTTGTCTATTAGTGTGGGTCCTGAGTGATGGCGGCGCACCGCGTATGGCGGATTGCGGAGCGGATTTACTCGTCGATACCTGTCCTTGGTGCACGCGGGAAATTGATGCGTGCGCGCGTGTTTAGTGTTTCGTTTATTTTACTTTGGTTTTTATAATGTCGATATCAAAACTCAAACGTTTACAATATTTAGAAAGAAGCAGTTTCTTTACCGATGATCTATATTTTTTTGTGATAAAAAAAGAAAGCAGGAAATTCTATCTACAGAATAAAGAAGCGGTGAATACGTTAGACTACATCTATATGAAGAATTAAGACATCCAAATGAGAGGCTTTTCCATCACTGCAGTGACATCAGGAAAGTCTTCATTCAAATTAATTTGCGACATTTCACTTCACTATCTGCGAGTAAAAGTCAAAATACGCGTATTGATGAGCGCACCCGCCAGTTAGGATTACCATTTAGAAATTTGAAAAGTCCTGACAAAAAGCCTGACATTTCAATAAAAGTCCGGACATTTTAGACACAAAATCCAAACATTAACCACTTAGTTACAGTGGCATGGTAGCAGACCGTCGTGAAAGGATCCCAAAAAAAAAGAGCTGAAAAATATAAAAATTAATATTTATACCAGAAACTAGCGACATGTTTGATCATTTTACGTAAAACTATTTTTATTTTGAAGAAAATATTATGTTTATGCCAAAAAATCCGGACAAATTAAAGAGCCGGACAAAGTCCGGTCAAGCTCAAATGTGTTAAATATTTGTTTAATGCGCCGTTCATTCCGCCTGCGCGGTGCGGTTGCCAATTTGTGGGGATTTCCCCAAGCTGCGGGGAATCTCAACACCGTTGGGTATTTTGTGTTAAAATTTTTCCGGTAAATTCCAGGCTCAATTTTTTTTATGGCAGCATTACGTCATTTCAACGATTCTTCGGGGCTGCGTTCCGTTTGAATCTATTGATTTTTGGTATAGAAATGAGTTTATTTTATGAAATATTTTTGTGGGAATCAGCCAATCAGAATTTTGCTCTCCCCAAATTCGGGGATTTTCACCTATGATTTTGGGGAATCTAGAAAATAGGCATTGGCAACGCTGCTTAGGATGCAAACTTAGGTAGTAGGTATTATTTTAATCAATTTTGTTATTCACTGTTTATGAAAACCATGTTTTATGTTACTGATGAATAGAGATCGGATATTCAGATGCATATTTACCTAAAGTGAATTTTTAGCGCTGAAATTTGGAAGCGGCTCCTTAATATATTTTTTCTTAAAAAAAATCCCGGGATGCCAGGAACACCCGAAATGCATAACTAAGTAGTCGGGTGTATAGTATGGAAGGAAGGAACTACATAAATAAAATTATTCTAAATAACATATGTAGTCCGTTATCTTATCTTGACGTTGTTTGCTATTGCAGTTTGGTATCTGCCTACCTACTTTTCAATATTAGGTAGGTAGAAATGCATCCGATTCTATAGTCGGAAAAAAACAAAAAAATCCGGAATCGCGGGATTTTGATGATCGATACAAAAGTGCATTCCATATAAGCCAACTTTTGAAAGTAAATAAATAATTATACATCCAATTCTATAATCAGAACCTCGGAATCGCCAGATTTTTTAGATACAAAAGCGCATTCCATATTAGCCAATTTCTCAACTTTAGGTGAATATGCATCCGAATATCCGATCTCTAGTGATGAATAAGTTAAGGTGATAGGTAAGTGTGATTACAAGCTACACATGGACTCACGCTGTACGAAGTAGAGGTCACTCGTGTGCTTAGAAAAGGATCGGCAGAGTGTGCAGCGACCATAGCCGCATCGTCTGCCGCCATAGTGGCCCTCGCGTAGAGTTGGCTTCTATGCTTCCGCATTCTTCCCACCGCCGAAGAGCCAGAAGTAAACTGTTTTTTTCTGGAACGAGAAATATAGCTATAGTTTTTTTGCCCATTATTACTCAATTACTATAGGCAAAGAGATCATTGATTTTTAGACCATTTTTACATGTAGGTAATTTTCTCTTGGGTCTGACACTTTAAAAGCCCTGTTTTGAATGTTCTTTATGCCTGATCGTTACGATTTCATTATATTATGTAGACTATGTATTCCTCTGTTGTATTACGTAACAACATTTGTCCTATCTCTATACAATAAAAACTTTCTAGAACATTAACTCACTTAAATCGAACTTAGCCATGTTTTCATTATACAAAATTTTTTCTATCTCTAAAACCCGTGGACAACAAACTAGAATATCATTAATAAACATAATACTCTCAATTGACACTAAAATCACGCAAATATTCCTATAAACAAAAAACCTCGTTTTCAAGTTACGTAATTATTCTATCATTTTTCTTCACATTAAAATTCTCAAAAATTCTACGTTAAATATTCCTATCAGATACTAACACGAAAACTAATAATAAAAACAAGTTAGAAAGCTAATTAGAACAATACAAAATACCTACTTAAATCTTATTTTATTAGAAATTCAAATCTTACTCAGTAAAACAGTAATAGTCCGTATCAACTTACGCCCTGGAGCGCGGATAGGGTCATAAGAGTCATAATTACTATCCTATTATATTCCTATTCTATCACTTTTACACTATTCTAAATTATTTATCACTTTGCTGATCTAAAAACTCAGTCAAATATTCACTATTGGCACGCCCAGCGTTCGTTACTGTGCGTAATTGCGTAGGTATTTACTTTAAAATCCAATCACAACCTACTGTAATAACTTTTGTTTACAATGTTCCATGACTAAATGGAATCAAAATCAGTTCATCCAATTCTGTTTACTTATGTATAACTCTGAATTTAAGCTTTCACGGTTACCTACACTACATTTTAAATGACGCTTGAAACAGCGCGCAGCGTTAAACCTAAAAACTTACAATATCGGGAACTCATTAGGAAAGAACACAAAGAAGATACCTACCTACCTATCCCTTCTGTTAACTTAATCCGAAAATTCTATAGTAAAACACTATTGACCCTTGTTTCAATAGTAACCTTTGTTTATTTTAATTTAAAAATTATAATTACAAAAAGTATTACTCACCGTTATGCCCGTCTGCCGACAAATATCAATCACAATTCACACGGCAACCACTTAATCTAAGGGCTATGATGCGCTCCGTTTCAATGTGTGTCAACTCAGGCGGCATTCTTGTTGACTTCGATTTTATATTATTATTTAAACGCACAGCCCAAATATGCACAGCACAGTTGCACACGACGCAGTTGCTGTTGTTACGACTCCAAGGGACGTAATGAATAAAAATAAAGTAATAAACAAACGTTCGGGAAAACCCGGGAGCGGTGGCGGACGCGCAAGGGCATGTGGGTGTGGCTTATTCCTAGTGAGACATGATAATTGGCTCCCAATTATCAGTATGTGCAACCATTGGACAATTTTAGAAACGTTGAAAACTCCACCAATCATGCCAAGGATACTTTCTTTCTAACACTATACGGCGCGTCGTAGTTATAGATATGTATAGAGTTTACTTTGATGTGCTGCTGTCTGTACCTAATGTAAATCGGTAGATGTGATGTTTAATAGAGTAAGAAGCCAGCTTATACTTACTGATTTTGTTAACAATGATGTGCTGCCTACTGTACCAACTATCAACCTCACTCTCTGCTCCAGTTTTCAATGTGTTGATTTATTATTTTGATAGATGTGAAGATGGAGGGAACATTGTCGGTAAATGGAGATGTAGAAAATTGATCTAAGATGTCATCTAAGGTGTGATGTGGTGTCGGTTAGGAATAGTGTTATTTAAAATTTGATTGTTGGATTGTTCAAGCTCGGTGTTGTAAAGCTAGTGAGAGCACTTTGGGAAAGGCTTATGTCCAATAGTAGACTCATTAATGGAGGTGATTGATGGCACAGCGACAACGTGCAGTTTAAAATAACGTAAATCACAACAACAACGTAACAGCAACGTAGACCACTTCCTATAGAAATTTTCCGTCTCTTTTACACGAATACCTAATAAGCACGTTAGTACTATTAGTTATTCTGTGACCTATTAAGTTAACGACAAAGATACCACCACCACCATATGTATTAATTATAACAAGGCATTGACTAGGTACAATTCCGTTCACGGATTCCGTTGCAATTTTCTTTTATTCACGAACACAAATGCCAGTTCCTTCTGCAAAGTTAACTTTCTTGTAATATTAATAGTAAGAAAGTAATAATAACAATGTTTACTTGTTGATCCTCCCCTACCGAGAAAATAATCAACCCTATCCCCCGAAACTCGTCGCCAACAATTTATTGCTGCGCCATAAATATTAAAAAGTTGGCGCATAAATCTCTGGTTTTATTAATAAAGGCTGTGCAAAGAGGTAAGTTTGCGGTGACGTATGCTGAGGCAATATTCTTGGTTGTTGCCGCCATCTTAGAGATAAATCAAAGATTTCATAAATCATGCGCTGCTGGTGATGCTGCTGCAGTTTGAGTAAAGTATTATTAGTTTGTGTTTGGTATTACTTTCCAAAATATTGTGTGTTTTATTGAAAAGTAAGAAACATAAATGTTGATATTTGTGTTTCTTTTGGGCAAAAAGTTAGGTACACAATTACACATACTTACTTATAAAACATCTTTTTTATAATTAACCAAATCGTGATAATATTAACTAAAGCACATCACAACGTCAAAATAACGCTCTACACAAAAATAGATCTAAACCACCCTAAAAAATCCATGTCAATAACCAAGTAAACATAATAAACAACGGATTAAAACTTTACTGAGCCCCAGAAAGCCCACAATAGACCCGTCGAGACGCAAAAACAAAAATTCAATCCCAAACTGCTTTACAAAGGAGACCATTAGCGGATAAACTTCGCGGGAGGTAATAAGTCTATGGAAAAACTCTCTATGGAAATCAAGGGAAGGCGACTTTTGATTAATTAGCAGTATTCTTTTCGCCAGACCGTTGAGACGGCGAGTCGGCTCCCGCCATTAATCCGCGGAAAACAATATGGCCGCTTTATTGGGACATATCCGGTTGCAAGAAGTTTCGTTTGTTAAGTTTAAAGGGTTTTCTTATTGGTTTAGGGGAAATTTTATTGTGGTTTGATTTTGTGTTTAATTTTGGCTGGACATTTTTTGGATCTTTCAAAATAAAATACTTTCAACTTGACATTTGAATGAAAAATTCATCTTTAGTTTCTTTCGACCAGGTAACCGCTTAGATTAAACAATATCTAAAACTTGTCAACTACCTACCTAAGAAGGTACCTAAATCTGAATTAACAAACTCAAAGCCTAAAGACAAAAAACAATCCTTGAAATTCCGCCGATATTGTCTCTGGACCTCTTCTTTCTGTAAATAATTTCCAGAACCTACTTCAACACGCCTTGTCAAAGTCATGAAAACCAAAGCCATTTGAAAAGTTTTATTTGTTCAAAAGAACATTACACCACGGAGCCGGTGAGGTAATCAAAGAAGGGGAGGAATTAATATCAGTCACCGTCGGCTCAATGCTAATTAATGACAGACTAACAATCCGGATCCCTTTAATTACATTATAATTGTTTTAAAAGATATCCAGCGAGATTGGACGTTTGTTTTAACGTTTTCTGTGGAGTAGGACGCGCTTGAAAATGTTTGCGACGGATATTTTTATTTACAGCTATTGAAGCTAGCTGTAGAGTCGTTTATCCATAGTATATACTAATATTATAAATTCAAAAGTAACTCTGTCTGTCTGTCTGTATGTTACTTTTTCACGCCTAAACCACTGAACCGATTTAGATGAAATTTAGTAAAGAGATAGTTTGAGTCCCGGGGAAGGACATAGGATACTTTTTATCCCGATATTCCCACGGGATCGAAAGTTATGCGGGTGAAACCGCGGAAAGAGAAAGACTAGTTGAATTACCCGGTGTCGGTCGGTTAGTCAGTATATTAGAACAAGAAAATCGACTCATAGATCCAGAATTGTGTGCCCAGCGCCCCATTTACACTGGCAGACAGTAAAATTGAACCAACAAATGATTTGCATCGCCTAAGCACTGTTTAGAAGACAGTGCAGTTATTATTGTTGCTTCATCTTATGGTATACAGCATAATCAACCTATAATGTTCCCACTGCTGGAACACAGGCTGCCTCTCTATGAGAGGCAGTGGGCCTTAATCCACCACACGGGCCCAGTGCGGGTTGGTAGTTATCACATGTCTTCGACATGCCGGTTTCCTCACGATGTTTTCCTTCACCGTATTTGAGAGCAGTGGTGATGACATAATTTACGCAAAGTAAAGCGCCTACTCTGCTCTGCTCTCATAACGGTGAAGGAAAACATCGTGAGGAAACCGGCATGTCCTAGAACCAAAATCTCGAAGACATGTGACATCTACCAACCCGCACTGGGCCCGCGTGGTGGATTACGGCCCATTCCCTCTCACAGAGAGGAGGCGTGTGTCCCAGCAGTGGGAACATTATAGGCTGATTATGTGAAGCCTGGGTTCGAACCTACGACCAACCACGACCTACAACTCGTAAGTCGGGGCCGTTACCACTGGGCTACCACTTCTCTCGTCTTATGGTATGCTTCAGGCCATAAAATCCCAACCTTGTTAATAAGGCTTCAGGTACCTACACTAGATTTTTCACCGCGCTAAAACAAAAACTACTACTAATAGTTTTGCACCCTAGATAATATGACAGTAATATAGCAAAGTATAGATATTGAACAATAACATTATTTTTAATCCAACCACAATAACCGGAATCCTATAGGTAACATTTTTCAAACAATTGACCAACACAACATCTGCGGCAGTAACACGACTCTTGCATTTATGTCGCACGATGATTTTATTATTAATATTCGTCAAAACGTCAACCTTCGTCGAACTAAATTATAAGGTGCAGAACAGTACCGCGAAGGGCGATATATAAGGGTCCATTCACATTCACACCAATTTGATCCACAAGAAATAAGAGTTAAATGTCAATTAAAACTATTGGTAAATAAAACAACCTACGCATACCTACTGATGAATAAACGGAACCATATTTTGTAGTTAGTGTTGTTTCAAAATCTTTGTAAGTCATTGTTGCCATTCAGGCAAACAACGTCATCTCACGTGTCGATTCAAGAAACAGTTTCAGTTCAGTACTACCCCAGCCAGATAACTATAAACCCTCTGTCCTCACCATTTTTTGTCGCAGACAAACCGTTTCAATAACCATTTTTTCGTCACGCGAATTCACACTTTCCTGTGACAACTGCGATTCGTGGTTGAGGTTGTCGCAAGTTAAGTCTGAACTGGCCTTAACCCACGAGGGTTGAATGGTGAATGATTTCAACCCCACAGTAATAATCATATTAGTTGTAACCCCGTATTTAGTGCAGGGGGTGTGGGCAGTCCCCGGGAATTTTATCAGAAACTAGACAGTGTGTGATTTTAGACATGTGTTCTCCTTGTGACTGTTGTAATGCAATTTTAATGCGGTTGACGAGTCGTCGGGTGTTAACACGTTAAATGTCGGTCTCGGTTGCCATTAATATTAAAATTAGGTATGCGACTTACCTATAACAGTCTTTTGACCGATGGACCGTAATTACATCTAAAAATTTAGAGAAATTAAATAATTCTTTAGCAAGTAAATTATGTGTTCAGAGTTTTAATAATTTATGTGACCCGAATGAGTTCTACGCCGAGTTCTTTTCACTATTAAACACGCAATTTAATGACACTTTCCCACTAAAGACTAAAAGTATTTACACAAAGTTCTTATTTAGTGATTGGGCGACTCCAGGTATTCGTAAAAGCAGGGAAAACCTTTTTGAACTTTATGGCCTAAAGCAACATATGAATAACACAAGCTTTCATCAGTATGTTGCTACATATTCTAAGACTTTTAAAAGTGTATGCAAAATAGCTAAAGCTCTTTATATTAGCAATAAAATAAAATCAGCCGATGATAAAATAAAAACTACCTGGCAAATAATAAATAATGAAACAGGTAGGAAAAAACAGCGTAATACTGAATTTAATTTAGAAACTGCACATGGCCCCATAAACTCAGATGTAGAAATTGCTCAGGAATTTGAAAACTTTTTTGCTAATATTCCCATTAAAATTACTGAAGCTTTAAATTCCTCACCCGCGCGTTCTGCTGATTTACTTAGAAAGAATGTTAAGGCATGCCCCTCGGAGTTTAGTTTTCAACATACGAACCCCCAGGCTGTTATAAAAGCTTTTAAAGATCTTAAAATTAAATCAACAGAAGATCTCTGGGGAATGTCTGTAAAAGTTTGTAGATCTATCATTGAAACGATTGCGCCCTATTTAGCTTTCATATTTAACATCAGTATAGACCAAGGAGTCTTTCCGGATCTCATGAAACACAGTAAAGTAGTTCCTTTATTCAAAGCCGGTGATAGTAAAGAACCCAACAATTATAGGCCTGTGTCAATTCTGCCAGTTCTCAGTAAGGTGTTTGAAAAGTTGATGCTCAATCAAATGTTACGCCACTTTAATAAAAATTCCATCTTTCATGAACAACAGTACGGTTTCACCAAAGGGCGTTGTACCACTGACGCCGGTGTCACCCTAATAAAGAACATTTTTAACGCCTGGGAAGAAGCACAAGATGCCATTGGAATCTTTTGCGACCTCTCAAAGGCGTTCGATTGCGTCAACCATGAGACACTTCTGCTGAAACTTGAGCACTATGGGATTAGGAATTTAGCTCTTGATTTACTAAAGTCGTATCTAAAAGATAGAAAGCTTAAAGTTCAAGTAAACGGCGTAAACTCATTGGGGTCTGAAATGGCAATGGGCGTTCCTCAAGGTTCGATATTGGGTCCATTCCTCTTTTTAGTTTACATTAATGATTTACCACAATTACTTCAAAATCAACCGAAGATGGTGTTATTTGCAGATGACACATCATTGATCTTTAAGATAGACAGACGGGCACAAAATCTTGACGACGTGAATAACTCTATTCTTCAGGTCCAAGATTGGTTTACGGTAAATAATTTGGTACTAAATGAAAAGAAAACCAAATGCATTAGATTTAAATTACCAAATGTTAGAAGTAGCGAATGTGACATCATACTGAATGGAGAAAAACTAGAATTTGTTGATCAAACGGTTTTCCTGGGAATCACGCTAGACGAGAAATTACAATGGGGACCTCACATAACATCTCTTGCGGGGCGGCTTAGCTCGGCCGCTTATGCTGTTAGGAAGATAAGACAGTTAACAGATGTAGAAACCGCGCGTTTAGTCTATTTTAGCTACTTTCACAGCATTATGTCGTACGGCATTTTACTATGGGGTCGAGCTGCTGACATTGAATCCATCTTTATTTTGCAAAAGAGAGCTGTCAGAGCCATTTATAATCTACGTCGCCGCGAATCTCTCAGGGAACTATTTAAAAGGATTAATATTATGACGGTACCTTGCCAATTCATTTATGAAAATATTATGTATGTAAGAAAAAATCTACATCTTTTTAATAAAATAAGCGATAGACATAACTTTAATACAAGAAATAAAGATAAAATACATCAACCATTTTTCAGATTAGCCAAAGTACATACATCTTTTATGGGGTACTGTGTTAAATGTTACAATAAAATACCTTGTGATATATTGCAATTAAATGAAAGAAAATTTAAAACTCACATTAAACGTACACTTTGTAAACAAGCATACTATAAATTAGAAGATTATATCCAAGATAAGAACGCTTGGAAACATGCTGGTCCTGCTCCATAGGACAATCTAGAGTCTAGACAAAATCAAACTGGTTGCTAATTTAATTGTAAATTTTTTTATTCTTTTTTTTTACATTTATTACTCACACCCTGACTTATTACTTGTATTTTGTTTTTTAATTAAAATCGTTTTGCTTGTACCATGTTTGTAAATATGTGAGCACCATGTATCTATCAGATAATTAATTTATATGTCATGGTTTCGTTTTTAATTCTTTTACCTATTGTGGTATAGTAATTTTATTGTAGGTGCATCGTCCTCACATGTTATTATATAATTAATGTACCCATGCAAAATATTGTACCTAAACATTTTAAAAGAGTAACGGTGGAGTTTCTTGCCCGTTCTTCTCCATACGAAAACTACCTTTTGGAATGGGCGACTAGAATCAATTCTATTTTAAGATAATTTTTGACGTTCAAAAGTGCCTTTTATGTGCCTATTTGAAATAAATGCTTTGACTTTGACTTTGATTGACTCTTGTATCTTTACCAATAATGATGCAAAGACCTCATAGCTTTGCAAACGAGTTACTACTCCCTCCCATATGAACGTAGCTATCACAAGTAAAATTAGCTTACGAAACTATTTATATGCCCAGTTTGGCAATAATCAATAATACCATTAGTAAGCAAAACGATTCATTTTTGTATAAACATTAATGACCAACTGATCAGCACACTTCTTATTCATAAACGATAAGCAATATTGATTAATAACTGCATATCAAAATTAACACCACCGAAAATAGTTAAGTAAAACATGAAAACCGACATGTACGGTCACGAGCACACATATGTCAACACTAAGTAAATATTATCATCATCAAAATTCTCTGAAATTAATTATTGAAATTACGGGGCTTTGTGCAGACAGAATCTTTTAGCACAAAATATTATGATTTGCATTGTATTTGATCACTTGAATCAATAGTCTAAGACAAGATCGCTTTTGAAGTTCACAAAGTGTATCCCAATTCATACTCGTGACTGAACACGACGTCCTATGGTATTCAATCTAAACTATATTATTATTTAAAACATGTTTCAATTTTTGTTCTCTGCTGGAATACACCGACGGATCAAAAAGCAGTAGGTTTACCGCTGTTTATTGAAACAGGGCTAAACTAAACACCTAATGCGTTTGTCTATACTAATAATATTATAAAGAGGTATTTTTTGTTTGTAAGTTTGTATGTAGGGGGTAATCTCTGGAACTACCATTCGGATTTAAAAAATTCTTCTTGCATTTGATAGCCCAATTCTTGAGGAAGGCTATAGGCTATTTAACGTCACGCTATGACCCTTAGGAGCCGAGCAAAAGCGCTATAGGGAAACAAAGTGATAGAGCAGGAGACGCGGGCAGGTGATGCAATACGACGAGATGGGTCGAGGGAATAAGAAATTTCACGCGAACGAAGTCGCGGGCAGAAGCTAGTAAGTGATAAAGTCGGAATACTTCATATGGCTGTAAATTGTAACGGCAGCGTCATAATACAACTATACTTTGACATTGTAGATCGTCAATAGTTTGTCAACAGTGGTAGTTCATCTTAGTTCGTCAACAGACGTAGTTCGTCTACCTATATCACCTATATGTTCTAATACTTACCTACCCTTCAAATCGTAGCACGTTACCGCAATGCTCGTCGGTTTTACAAATAGGGATGGTTTCAATTCTTTTCCGGTAAGCCTTATAATTTACTAGCAGAGCCCCGCGGGTTCACCCGCATAAATTTCGTGAGAATATTAGGGATATCCTTTCCCGGAACTCATACTATCTCTATACCAAATGTCTTTTCTTCTAAATCGGTTCAGCGGTTTAAACGTGAAGAGGTAACAGACAGACAGACACTTTCACATTTATAATATTAGTATGAATGAGGAATTCGCCTAGAAATGATTTCTATCAAATATAGGTAAGTAAAGCTACCCAAATTCAAAATCGATAGACATTTGTTCAAATTAGGTTCAGAATCAGCTCTTTATTAATGTCAAAATTACGAAGACAATCCCCCAAAACGCCCGCCCTTCACCATTTCCTAGCTGGGAAGAAGAAGTGGCGCAACGAACTCCTCAGCAGCACAGCTGTCTGTTCATTCATCCAACGTTATGCTTAGATCATTATTGTAATTTGGTAGCCCCGCGCGTGCTACATAGGTCACGATACAATAGAAAATCAATTGTGTCTCAGTAGCGGAACTTGATCAGTTAAATTATAAAATACGTACTTGAGCTACACTATTTTTGCAATAATTCCGAATCCAACACTATGCATATTTATAAGTATTCATGCAGATGCATCTATTTGCGAAGGGCGTCGGAAGGGGGTCGGTAATGTCAGTAATATCAGAAGTCCCCAAGCCTCACAAATGTCAGTGTCGTGATAATTGACGCAACGAGCGCGATCCGTCGCGGTGTGCTGTGTGGGCGACGAAATGTCACACGGACGACAATTTGCACGTTCACCCTAATAATAAGCCACGTAATGTTTTGATATTGCAATATAAAAGAGAAAATTTATTTCGGAATTCTGTTAAAAGATTACCTAGGTATACTTTCCATTTTTTGTACAGACGCCAGCACATCAACCTACCCGAAACTGTCAGATTTTCCCAATCAACTTTGAACCTTATATTTAAGTGATAAAGTTGAAAATCTATTAAAGAAATTTGACAGATTGTAGTAGGTTGATGTGCTGGCGTCTGTACGTTCTGTATCTCAAAATGAGAAAACGGAACCCTCACAGAATCACTTCATTATCCTGTGTGTCTGTCAACTTAACAAGACCGTTTTTCTCAGGAACGCGTGGAGGTATTAAGTTCAAATTAATATCCAATACGTTAGTAGGTCTACGATCCCTTGGAGCTCTAACAAAATCAAGCTTCTAAGTTAACGCAGTTAAAACAAATAGGTACGGCCATTTATGCGCCATATTTTGATACTCCCAAGTAGATCAAAAGCTATGTGTGAAATCTAAACATGTTTTTCAACTACAATGTTAAGTTTGTTTTTGGGATAACTTCATCCCAAATACGGAACCTTTCATTGTGCATGGTCCGACAATGACATGGCCGGCTTTTGTATTTGTTTGAACAATATTATTAAGTACCTAGGTACCTATTCTAGAGATGCTTGAACTCAGATTGCGCTATGATTCTCTGCGGAATCTAGTTTATTACCTTCTTATCGAGATATATTATCGAACAAGATAAAATCACTATCAAGCAGATACTCCTTTACTTGTCTGACGTTATCTTTGAGGATCTTATTAGTTATTATCTTGAATTATCACTTTGAGAAAAAATATGCTCTTCGTGCTTCAGATTCATAACCGCGTAAATGCATTTTCGTTTTCGTCAAAATTATATCTAAACTGAGTAAAAAGAGATAATATTTAAAAGATTTACTAATGAGTTGTTTCAGCTGTAGTTCTGTTGTTTGTAGGTATCGATATCCAAATTTTATCAGTGACTAGCTTCTGCCCGCGATTTCGTCCGCGTGAAATTTCGGACTCCGAGCCGACCGCATCGCATCTCATCCACCTGCGCTACTACTTCATTTTCGCTAAGCGTTCTTTATACTTTTTTTTCTTTTGCTCGGCTCCAAAGGGCCCTAGTGTGATGGTAAATAACCTTCCTCAAGATTGTGCTATAGAATGCAAAAATAATCTCTTAAATCCGACTAGGAGTTCTAGAGATTAGCGCATTCAAACAAACAAATCTTCAGCTTTATTATTAGTTAAGAAGATAGTATGGACTTTGTTATCCAACCACTTCAACGTTTTCTTACAATTACTAAGAATAAAGTCTTGTGGCTTCGAAAAGAGATAATTTATTTTCCTAAGTAAATATCCAATATAATAATTTCTGCATTAAACTAAAGCAAAATTATATTCACCATCTGTGATAAACGCGGTATAAAGTTACATCACGTCAAAATGCACTACATGAATGAAATCTGTGCTACACATTGTACGAGAAGACAGGTCACAACTACGGACAATACCCATCACACAATGGCGACCACTGACATCTGTATCAGATAATATGACACGCGATACGCAACTAATAATACAGCATATTTACTACCATTATAACCTTTATCTTCTGATAAATAAGGTTTAAATTCCAATGAGTCAAATGAATTTAATTTTTGGCAATAGCAACATTGACAGGGTCGCGATATGCGTGTAAAGGGGGAAGTGCATTCGCAGATTCTGTGCATTCATTCCGCTCGGTTGAGAATGATTGGATTAATGTTTTTTTTTTCGTGAGCAGGTATCGAATAAGAAGTAATACGATCAGAATAAAATATGGTTATAGGTAGTCATCTACACTAATAATATTATAAAGAGCAAAGATTTGTATTTTTGTATGTTACGAATAAACGTAAAAACTACTGGACCGATTTCAAAAATTCTTTTGCCGTAAGAAAGCTACATTATCACTGAGTAACATAGGCTATATTTATTACTAGAAAAAATTAGGGATCCTTAGAAATTCTACTAAAACCAACCCAATGTGCAAAAAAAATAGCCATAAAATGTCTTTCATCGCATGCGCTGCCGAAAGTATTGATGATAGAACAAAAAAATGTTCTACAATATTATAGATCATATCAATATCTACAAAAAACTTTGCGAGACCATATGTCCAACTATTGTAGTTATGTCACTATAACTACTTTTTTACATTTTAAAAGTTGATAGAAATGCCGATCAAAATCAGACCATGTTATCCATACCTTTGTTTTAATTCTTATCCAAATAAATTATTTTGTATTCAAGACTGTATCAATACCTGTTGGTTACTTTTTGAATGATTGAAATCGGACATTCTATTCAAATGATATTACGAAATTAAAAATGTTAGTAGAAAAAAAAAATACACGCCGACGACGCACCGCGCGCCGCGCCGGTGCGTGTGGCTCCACGCAGCCACAGCAGCGATAAAATTCTCGTGTCCACAGTGTTTGTAACAAAACTCCTCTGAAATGGCTTGACCGATTCTTATGAAATTTTGTGTGTATATTCAATAGGTCTAAGAATAGGACGTAAACTATTTTTTATGTTATTTTAACTACTACTATTGATCGTGTAGGGTAGGGGTTGGGTAGGAGTAGGGTAGGAGTAGGGTAAGAGTAGGGTAGGGGTACGGTAGGGTAGGAGTCGGGAAGGGGTAGCGTATGAGTAAGGTAGGAGAAGGGTAGGAGTAGGACACCACGCGAACGAAGTCGCGCCGGGCAGCTAGTTCTTCTATAAACTGAAACTCATTTAGTTCAGTATCTAATAAGTATTATATAATACTTAATCCCCCGATAAAATAAGTGGTTTTGTTTTCGTTGTTCTTCCCATTCCTTAAAATTAATTCCTTAGTCTATCATGCTTCTCTTGTCGTACCTTACTCTAAGCAAGTAGATGATTCAAAATACTAAAATAGGTAGTTTTAGTCCACATTGATCCACACTGATCCCTGATGTTTTATTTCACTGTCGTATCGTATCGCGAAGCCAATTATCAAAATAGACAAAAAAAGCAAAGTTCGGTTAAACCACTCGAGAAAATGGGAAAAATTAAAAAGTAATAAAAACACAAATGAGGTGCTTTCAATCATCCCTCTGACAACATTGTCGTGTGGAGGCGAAGAGGGGGTAGGAGGGGAGTGACGTCACATGAGATTAAAAAGTTTGACGGCTCTCCCACGGAAATTAGCATTTTGCCCGTGGGCTTCATTTGCATACTGTCCGATCTAATTTTTATCTTTTGTTGTTATTAATGCCGAAGGGAATACGTATGTGAAGTGCTTCGTTAGTTAAATTCTTGATAATTTTGATAGTTTTTTAGTTAAGTAATTGAAAAATAACTCCAGGCTCTAGGCGTAAAACAATTTCAGCAAAAAAATATTTGTGCTGCGGCTTATATGATTGCATATTAAAAATAATCCAGGAAAAAGTATTGTGGTCATGTCAAAGCGGTCAAAGTAACCACATTTTAATTGGAACTGAAGCGTACCTATTCATTAAGTTTTTGTTTTCCCTGTTATAAAACGGGAAAAAATGTTACTAAAACCAGCGCAGTAGTATGCAGCACATTTATTGAAGCCACATTTCTATATTTAAATAATAATAAAAGTTTATTCACCATAAAGAATAATACTATAATGTAACATTATAGTATTATTGTTTTATTGGGTGAGCTATAAACTAAATGTCGCCTGTATCTTGTGGCTCTAAATATACATTTGTTTCTTTTATTATGACGATAAAGTACGACTTAAAACTCAAAACTAGCCTTGTTTCGTCCAAAATACGTAACATTTTCTTCCGCTATCAAAGTCTTTTCAAATAGCTGATACATTATGCAGAAAAAAATGAAAAGCCTAATTGTAAAATGAGAAGCAGCGTCGGAACCATTGTCGACGAGGACAAAAAATATGGAAAAACTTCCCCGGAGACTTCAGAAAATAAGTAGAAAAGTCCCGCTTCATTTTAAACATAACTTTACTTTTTCCCCTTCTGTCTTTGACAAAAGAATTTTTGGAATAGATACCTATCGAGTTTCACGAATCTGTCACTTAGTCGAAAAATTTATACTTAGGTAAAATTAATTGTTTGGCAAATTGAATACCTACCAACCAAAATTGTCTGTCTAACCATTTCAAATAACAACTGTCATTCTTTGACAGCCGTATAAAATTAGTAGAACAGGCCAAATTGGCGTAGTGTGTCAATTTTTCCTAGACTGTACCTACATTGAGTGAGCACGATTTTGGTTTTTGAAATTTTTCTTTTGAACTCGAATTAAGCACCTATATAGTCCTCCTTGTCGATTTCGATACGAATAGTGACCCTTTCGAATTATTATTTCCTAGCGTATAATATGACTCGCCAGACCGAATTTTATTTTAAATAGGTACCCGATCACAACTAATGCAATAGATTTGGCCGGCAGAGTTAAGGGTATATGAGGGCTTAGGTCTCTCTTTACGTGTTCGACGTTTTTCGGTTAGTGTATCGACTGTATAGAGGCATTTTTTTCGAAATTGTATAAATTTTTGTAAATAATAGGGAGCCAAGGCGACCTATGTGAAGCTAGCCTCTCCCTAACTAAGCACCTACGTGGCTATTAACGGGCAAAACGCATTTTTTTCGACCCAAAACAAATTAAAACGACATTCATTTATTACTCAACAGTCGACATAACGCCCACGCCAATTACCATCAATCAAAAAAAAATACCTTCACACAAAAAAACCCACACTATTCAATTCCCGACCCTGTAATCGAACCGCGACCGACCGCTCGCTGTAACCGCAAGACCGCGGCGCTCGCCACAGCTGTCACTTAATAATTTAATTGTGCATTTCCCCCCTTTTTCACGGCGCTTGCCGGGCGATGTTCACTCTATTATTATCGTAGGTTCGTAGCTATGAGCAGATGAATTTTTTTTGGTGCGTGAATATTTGATAGCTGTGTTTTGTACTGATTTTTGTTTTATTTCCAGCTTTACTTGCGTTTTTAAATAATAAACGACTTCAATATTTAATAATCAACTGGTAGAGATTACTAAATTACTATGTAGGTAAGTACTTACCTTTTACTAGTCCTACTAATATTATAAATGTGAAAGTTGGGATATTACGGAATAACGGATTTGTATTATTCACACAAACATACGAGTATAACCTGAATTAACACATAGGATACTTTTTATCCCGGTAATAGGCACGTTCTTGTGATACTTTTTATCATTCTGACAACAGTAAAAATTAGGATGCTTGCATCACAAACTTATAGCCTTACCAATTCTTAATAAGAACATACTGTTGCTAAATCTTAAAAACAAAATTAAGTTGGTAGGTACGCCCTCCACCAAAAAGCAGATGAAAGAATATACAGACCAGGCATTCTTGATTCAAAACTAAGACAGAGCTTTTGCCGAAAAGAACGTATTGGCAAGGATGATTTATTTTCTTTCACGGGAAAACCGGAACCGATTACTCAGTGAAAGTCAACGCATTTATTTTAGATACTACCCTAGTATATTATATTGAAGTCTGTGTGTGATAGACACTTAAAAGTCACTTTTGAACGTCAACATCCATACTAATATTATAAATTCGAAAGTAACTCTGTCTGTCTGTATGTTACCTTTTCACGCCTAAACCGCTGAACCGATTTAGATGAAATTTGGTATAGAGATAGTTTGAGTCCCGGGAAAGGGCATAGGATACTTTTTATCCTGATATTCTCACGGGATCGAGACTTATGCGGGTGAAACCGCGGGGCGCAGCTAGTTTACAATAAAATATAATTGTTTCTATTCGCCCCTTCCAAAAGGTAGTTTTCGTATGGAGAAGAATGGGCAAGAAACTCCACCGTTACTCTTTTAAAATGATTTCTCATATTTCTTGACACTCTTATGCTGGTCAATTGCTATCTGATCGCTAATCACAAATTTCTGAAATAGCTTTGATTATGAAAAGTTTAATTTGTTGGAAAAATAACCCAGTGGACTTACGTAGGTAATTATTTTGAGAAAATTACTCTTTACTCACTTTTCCGAAAGATTTAAGTTTGCCACAAACACATCTATACCTACATTTTACCTACTATTTATGAAAATTACTTACAAAAAAGTCCACAAAAAGTGACGAAAATAAACATAATTTATGTACATTGGGAGATATTTTAAACCAAAAATAATAAACAAAATATGCATACCTGTTTCCAATTCCAGCAGTGCGTACACACGTAAACTAAAATACAGTAACTGGCAACTTCACGGTGTGTTCTCTTCGACGGCTCAGTGCATACTGGCAGTAAATCCAGGATTTCGCGACAGCCGCCCAGCAGTGTAGGCGGGGCCACGGCTGGGCGGGACTGGGAATCCGCAAATCAGCTTCGTTTCAACTTCTTTTCTTCCCATGCCAAGAAGCTTTGGTCAGATGTTAGTGGGCAATACAGATGGTAGTTACCGTTGCAGAGTGTAGTACGTACTTACGTAGCTAGTATGTTTATTAGATAGATATGTAAGATTGGATGATAGAATGAGATAAGTTTATCTCTTTCATAAGCTTACATTTTAGTGGAAAAATCTTTGTGGTTCGGCGTTCTGTAACAAGCTTTAAATATTATTAAAAAATTATCTACGAAAATCTGTTAATTTGATGTGATATCTAAGGTTTAAGATGGAATGAAGGACTTGTGGCTAAGTAATAACAGCCGCAATAGTCGATCGATCAGGTTAAGCTACGCTTGCCGCGGTTGGTCCGTGGATGGGTGACCATCTTTACATACCAAGACCCCTCCGTGCCTCGGAAAGCACGTTAAGCTGTTGGTGCGTTAAAATTAGGGCTTACAACAATCTAAGCCAAATGGCGGCCTTCCACAGAATACGCTGAGATGGCAAAGGGTGTGAGAAAATAATTCTGAACTGTTTTGGAATCCACAGTGCAGATAATAATTAAGTAATAATTAGAAAATATAATAATTTTATTGTCTTTGGTTGGTAGATCCCAGGAATGCACGAAAAGCTGTCATTCGTAGATCTTCGACAGTCGTTACGGTAGTCAAAAGCCAGAAAGTATGACAACCATAAGACTGGTTGTCATACTTTCTGTGTTATCGTATTACGCAGTAACTGGGTTGTTTTGCTCAGATAAGCAGTCTCTGTTCAGCATAGATAATCAGCCAATAATGTTCCCTAGGACACAGGCCTCTCTTCGAGAGGGAGTGGGCTGTAATCTACTACGGACACAGTGCGGGCTGGTAGATGTCACATGTTTTCGAATTTTTGGTTCGTTCGTTTGTTGTTCGTTCATTGTTTGGTTATAATATTAACGTGAAACTTAGGTGAAGTGAGCTCTCAATAGTGTCAATACCTAGCATCAGGTGGAATAACAGCTCACTTGTTTTCACCAAGAGATTTTTGCAGAATCAATCGGTAGAGTGCGCGCAAAATAAGTCTGCGCGCGGCTGAAATCGGAAATAATCGTTTGCCGCTCGTTTATTTCAGGTTTCAACAGAGTGTGCTGTGTTCCAAGTTGTCCAAAGTTAAATAATTGCCATCATTACGCCCAAGGTGATTAAAAGTGCTAGCAGGGATATAATCTTGAAGTCAAACGTCGCGCGCAGACTTACCTTGTGCGCACTCTAGATGCTACGCTATGCTGTATTAACACTATTGACAGCTCACTTCACCTAAGGTTTTACAGCATACCTACATCGGCTGTTATTCAGTTACATCCAGATAAACTGGAAGCTGACCCCAAACGTATTTGGGAAAAGGTTAGTCAGAAGTTGATGAGGTAAAGGTACCTACCTAATGTCTACTTTATACTAGGAATCACGAGTATAGGGTTGAGGTATAGTTTCATGGTGCTGTACTTTCTAACTGCTGAGATCTCTAAACGAAAAAGAAATTCGAGGTGTTGCTATGTTAGGTAAGTACGACAGGTACCTACAACCTAGTATAGGTTGTATGTACCTTTTAGACAGGTAAGTTTAATCTGTCAAGCTCCGCTAATGAGACACAATATTGATTTTCTATTGTTTCGTCACCAATCGGTATCGCGCGGGGCTTGCCCGGTTACATACATACATAATCAGCCTATAATGTTCCCACTGCTGGGACACAGGCCTCCACTCTGTGAGAGGGAGCGGGCCGTAATCTACCGCGCGGGCCCAGTGCGGGTTGGTAGATGTCACATGTCTTCGAATTTTTGGTTCTAGGCCATGCCGGTCTCCTCACGATGTTTTCCTTCACCGTTTTGAGAGCAGTGGTGATGAAATAATTTACAGAAAGTAAAGCGCCTGTCTGGGTTCGAACCTACGACCTACAACTCGTAAGTCGCGACCGTTACCACTGGGGCCACCACTGCTCCCGGTTAATTATTTATTAATTATATATTTGTCTGAAAGCGTGCGTGTTGACAGGGGAGAATGGAAGAGGAAAACGTGTTGCGCCGACACCAAGACATGGGTCAAGAGCAGCTGGGCAGGGAGATGATGATTTAGAAATTATTTACCTCTCCCTTAGATACCCTCTTTTTAACGGACTTCAAAAAAGGAAGAGGTTCTCAATTCGACTTTATCTTTTTTTACCTCTCACTTAGATACCCTCTTTTTAACGGACTTCAAAAAAGGAAGAGGTTCTCAATTCGACTTTATCTTTTTTTACCTCTCACTTAGATACCCTCTTTTTAACGGACTTCAAAAAAGGAAGAGGTTCTCAATTCGACTTTATCTTTTTTTACCTCTCCCTTAGATACCCTCTTTTTAACGGACTTCAAAAAAGGAAGAGGTTCTCAATTCGACTTTATCTTTTTTTAACCGACTTCAAAAAAAGGAGGAGGTTATCAATTCGACTGTATTTTTTTTTTATGTTTGTTACCTCATAACTTGCGACTGGGTGAACCGATTTTCATGATTCTTTTTTTATTTGAAAGCTGGTGCTTCCCGTGTGGTCCCATAGTCACCAAGTCAGGATCTGATGATTGGATCCTGGAGAAATCGAAGGAACTCTTCAACTAAAAGAAACACTACAAAGTGAAAAATAACTTTAATTTCGGAAGTCGGTGGCAAATTAACGTAAATACAAAACCAAAGACACCGACTACCGAAATTAAAGTTATTTTTCACTTTATAGTGTTTCTTTTGGAAGTCGGTTGTATTTTTGTTAAAAAGTTTTTATTTTGTATTTTTGTTACGCGATATCTCCGGAAATGATTAATTGATTTCAAAAATTATTTTTTTAATGGATAGGGTATGCCTCAGGGATGGTTCCATATAAATTTGATTAATTTTGCTTGGGTAGTTTTTGAGTTAGCTTCAATACGTGTTTTTCCCACATAGTTTATATTGATGGTGTTATAATAACTTCCTGCCAAAGATATTGACATAGCAAGTAGTGTTATACGAATTTTTCTGGGCTAAGTACAACATAAAAGTAAAAAATAACAACTTTTTACAAAAAAAAAAACAACCTAAGTAGGTACTTCCAAAAAAGACACTACTAAGTGAAAAATAAATTTAAATTCGGAAGTCGGCGACAAACAACGAAAATGCGAACCCAACGACGCCGACTTCCGAAATTAAAGTAATTTTTGATTTTGTAGTCTTTTAGAAGTCGGTTTTTTTTTAAGTTTTATTTCATTTGACTTTCTTTCTTTACCTATAACAAAAATAAAAAATATTTCGTCATACAAGAAAAGTTTCCTAGGTAGGTATACAGTCCGTTCACAATTATTTTACCTCTGACAGCAGCAATCTAACAGCAACCTTACCATAACGAGAATAAAGATCACAATGATATTAACAGGCTAGTCAGTGGCAGCAACCCAACAGCAATCTTATGTGAATTATAATAAAGATCACTGTGGTTTGGACAGTCATGCAAAATCAGAGGTAAATAAGTGTTAAAGGACTGTACAATTTGATTCTCATTTCTCTATTGCCTACTGACATCCAGACTTATCCAGCTGCGGTCCTGAAGGCGAATGCCGAGCCAAACTCAAGTCACTTTTTAGGGCTCCACCTCAAAAGAAAAAAAAAACGGAACCTTTATTAAATAGGCTCACTGCCTTGCCCGTTTGTCTGTCAGGCCCTTTTTCTCAGGAACGAGTGAAGAAGTTCCAATCGCTCCTCTCTAATAAAAGTAATTTTTCAACGCCCTTCAATCCAGAATTGGAAATCTGGCAGGAAGGAGCACAGCTTTGAGATGGCAGTGATGGCACCCTCAAGGCAGTGTCCGCTTTTTTATGATTGCACTAGCAGCGCCCCGCGGTTTCACCCGCATACCTAAGTGTCGATCCCGTGGGAATATCGGAATAAAAAGTGAACATTTTATCTGTTAATCCTAGTGATAAATTATCTTGCCAAATTTCATTCAAATCCGTTCTGCCTATTTTTTGCATGAAAGAGTAACAAACATCCATCCATCCATCCATCCTCACAATCTTTCGCGTTTATAATATTACGTAGTAGGATTTTAGAGCATAGTTTGTCATAGTCGGCCTAGGCGTATGTACCCACTGCTAGGACACATACAGGTCTCGACTCTGTGTGGACTGTAATCCAGCAGCAATGCAGGATGTCAATAATATATTATTTTCAAATTTTTGGTTCTAGAACGTGCCAGATTCCATATGTTTTCCTTCATCGTTTTGATAGCACTGATGATGAAATAAATACCTAAACATAGCACAAAATAAATTCTTTAAGTTAGAACTGACGATTCATTTATCGACTTTAAAGGAAATTATCAACTCAGCCTATCGCAGTCCACTGCTGGACATAAGCCTCTCCCAGACTGCGCCACAGCACCCTATCATCCGCCTTCCGCATCCAGTCTACTCCAGCCACCTTCTTTAGGTCGTGCGTCCATCTAGCTGGAGGAAGCTCCACACTACGCTTGTTGATACGCGGTCTCCACTCGACTCGTCTACTCCATCGCCGGTCCTTCGACAGACATGGCCATGCCCACAGCCACTTCAGTTTTTTTACTCTGCAAGCTATGTCGGTAACTCCGGTTCTTTTCCGGATAATTTCATTCCTGATTTTATCCTTCAAAGAGACTCGTCCGAGCATAGCTCGCTCCATAGCGCGCTGAGTGACCTTGAATTTGTGGACCAACCCGACCGTCAGTGTCCACGTTTCAGCACCGTATGTCATGACGGGCAGGACGCACTGGTTGAAGACCTCCCCTAAGACGACCCACTGACCCCTTAGTCTTCAAACACTGCGGGATAGGTGACGAGAAGACTTGACGGAGTTTTCCAAATACTGCCCAACCCAACTGGATCCTTCTGTCGGCCTGTTTCTCATAGTTGTGTCTACCGAGCTGGTTGACTTACCCTAGGTAGGTAGACATATCCTTCACAACTTCGAGAAGCAACCCTTCGATAAAGGAAATCACCAGAGCTTAATAACCGGAGCCCACGGCGGGCATGCATCCAGCCTTCGATTTTCACTAAGTAGGTAGGATCCTACAGGCCTGGTGAATTTTATTGACTGAATGATATAACGTTATAATGCTTGAATAGTGATTATAGTGAATATCAATGCGCCTGCCGTTAAAGTAGCCCGCGAAATTAATATTTTCTTACAGTTTTTTGCAATTTGCAGGTCAGTCACAGGTTGTTGATCAGAATATGATTTGCAGCAATAACATTATAATAAATAAGTACTATACCTACCGAATTATTTTTAGTTAACGCCAGATCACGCCCGCGCTTCCTAGGCCTGCCTCGATGACCGTCTATCCTGATATATTCGAAGATTGATGACCACCCTGATAACTGAACATGCTAGCAGAATAATTGCTCAAATATCATGATCACTGCAGTGATGCTTGCACACTTCTAGCGTACCGACACTACCGACCTATGGTTGCATTGTGAATTCTATCAGGGTAGATCGCCTGAGTAGTAAGGATTTTTCTATATGATATCCCACTATGGGCTGATTTTTCAGTCTTTATTCGATGAATAATTTTGAAATTTTGACAGTTACTTCATACAAAAACTGTCAAACGTCAATTATTTTATTCCTCGAATAAAAGTTATCTGGCAATGGAAAAATCAGCCCTAAGTAAATAGCCGGGCTATGGCTATTAGGGCTGATTTTTCCATCGCCTTTTAGTATCTAATAAAACAAATAGGTAGCTAGGTAGTCACCAAGTGGGTATACTCTTCATCTCTGGGTGTTGTAAAGGTCACCGAGAAAGTATGACGATAAACTGATGCTCCCAATGATAAAAATTAAACTGAAATTTATAGTCGGTCTCTTTTATTTCAAGAACCACCACCAGAATCGCCTACATATGGTTTGACCGTGGCCATCGTAGAATAATTCGGGTCCTTCAGACAGTTGATGCTGAGTAAACCAACCAACCAAATTGAAGAAAAAAACATTTTATTTTAAAACCGCTAAGTAAATTACCGCATGCTTACAATGATTAATTAAAACCTCTCGTTAGAGAGTAGCATTCCTTGATAAAGTTATATATAAGAAACAACAATGCTGCAATCAGAGCCCTCTATTGCCCTATTATAGTTACCATGTAATAATAGACAACCAAAGTGGGTTCCGTTTCGATGCGTCATATTCATTGCCCGCTGTGTGAACACCGCTGAGTCCGCTGAGTAAAATTAGAACACGCGCCAATCAATAAGTTCGTAAAACTTTGTCGCAGATGGCGACACTGTGTAATTGTGCGCAGCCATGTCAACAACATCTATTGAAATAAAATATATTACGCTATAAAATAAGAAAACTACATTCCTCGTGGAGCGAATTACTGCGTAGCTGTAAGTTACGCAGCAAAAGTATTTTTTTGCGTAAAAATAATTAGCTGGTTATCATTATGACTACATAACAGCTCTAAACAGTATCTCCATCAAAGCGTCAAACAAGCAAGCTTGGCGTTTCGTATTGAGGCCGCTGTACACCGCCATCTTACGTCCACCGTGTCAACTTGTGTTGAATTTGGTGCAGTAATTTTGTGTTTGATTGTGACGAGAGCAAGTTAACGAAATACAAACTATTCTGTTTAGCCGATATCGGTAAGTTCCAAGAATAAAACAGTGTAATATGTGGCGGAAAATTCAAGTGAAAAGATAAATGTGAAACCCCGTTGGTATAACTGGGTGTATAGCATCATTCCGGTCTAACTAACAATGAAATAATATGTCAAACGTTTTATGGATCAATAGTTGCCGCGATTAATCGCGTGTAACTTTGTTGATCCTTATTTCTAATGGCGATTAACTTCTATTTCAGCACCCGGGATGCTACTCACATAGTCTGTAATAAATGGCCTGCTAAAACGCAACAATGTCCGACGTGAAGCAAGTGAAAGTTGACAACTGGGGGATATATTTCCTCCAAAGGCTAAAGCACTTTTTTAACCGAACGGACTACTGTGACCTGACGCTTCAGTTTCAAGACAATGCCCAGCTGAAAGTCCACCGACTAGTACTCAATGCGTGCACTGAGTACTTCGAACTCCTGGAACGAACATGTGAAATGTACGAAGACTGTCTTGTGATGCCGGACGACCTGCAGGCGGATGTTGTCGTGCCGATTGTAAACTTCATGTACACGGGACATCTAGAATTCAAGATGGATATACTAGAAAGATTGTACCAAACATCTCAGATCCTCAATATGCCAGTGTTAACTAAACTACTAGAGTCACATCGCAACTTGGCGCCTAAACCCACTCACAGTTATAGTGGTATCAAAAAGTTTACTAGGCAAAGTGAACCTAAACCTGTGAAGACGACCACACCAGCAGGCTCCACTAATAAACGCTCCTACAGCAAAGCGTTTGATAATAATATAGTATACAGAAATAAAAAGACTTATCAATCTGCTAAAACTGAAAGTATTAATAATAGTGCATATCATCCTCCATCACCAATATTGAAAGAAACTTATACTCCTCAAAAATTGGTCTTAGGTGAACCACGTCCAACAAGATATGAAGTACCTGAAGAACTGGATACTGACAATATCTTTGACAACTCATTCTGTAGTATATCATATACTTCCCAGCCATTAATGGTCCATCCTGATACGGTCAAACGTTATAAAGCTAAACAAAACAATGTATTTAGTGAAGCATCAGGCTCAAAGAAAATGTCTGGTTTGTCAACAATTGATATTGTTGAATGTAAGAGGATAACATCTAAAGATGATCATTTATTTGATGATAACAACACTGAGCATCATTTTAATGATGAAACTGATTTGTTCAATACTTCTTCTTCCTACATAAACAATGAAAAAGATCCAAATCAACTTTTTGATCAGATCTTGGACCCTAATGATGGAAATGGTGGTCCAAAAGTCACAATAGAAACTAAGGACAGTAAAGCTGCTTCTAACCTAGACCATGCAAGGATAATAAGTGAAGTCTTAAAGAAGTATCCTCATTTGGTTAAAAGCAATAAAAATATAAAATTGAAGATTCTGGATCCTGTGCCTAGTAAAGGTAGAAAACAGCAAAAACAATCTACAACTCCTGCATATGTAGAAGATAAACCAGTAAAGTTCAAAACGGAAGAAGATGATTTTACTTATGAAACTGATGTTATTGATTCCAAGCAAGCAGCTAAACTTATTGCAATGGGTGCAGAAAACACTAAAGGTCCTTGGATATGTTTAATCTGTGGCACACCAGGTAAAGCTCTACATTTCAATTCATACTACAAATTCCGCCGTCATTTAGTAGAAGTGCACAATGAAAAACCAGTGGCTAACATTTGTGAATACTGTGGCCTTAGATCTTTGAAGAGAAATTATTTACTGCACCATCTTTATGCTCAACATGGTGTACAACCGCCACCACAGTATCACTTCCCTAAATGTAACTTGTGTACTTATATTGCTTTAACTGATGCACTGCTTGTGAAACACAAACTGAGCCATAAAGATATGAAGAACTTCCGCTGTAATGTTTGTTCTGTATCATTTGCTTCTTCTAATCAACTACTACTACACATACAAAATACAGGACACAAGTATAGTGCTGAAAAGAAATCTAATCTGCAATGCATCTATTGCTGGAAAGTGTTCTTGCGAGAGACAAACCTTTATTCACACATAAAAACACATCACAAACAAGAAGCAAAGACTGACTGCATCATTGATGACTCAGATGAAGAAAAGCAACCTGTAGTAGAAAGACCAAGAGCAAAAGGTTCTGTCAAGTTTGAACCTAGTACTAGCTATGACAATGATTATGAAGAGGTGGATTTACAGTATCCAATACAGCGCAGACCATCAGCTGACAAACAAGTTCCAGTTAGAAGACAACCTAATGTTACCTCCAATGCAAAGCAAAAGATTTTAAATCCTGGCTTTGGTACTCCAAAACCAGCACTAAAGGCCAAGCCAAGTAAAACTATCAACCAGACTCCATCTGTTCACAGTGATTTCTTCCAAGATATTAAAATGCCAGTGGAACCATTATCAAATAATCAGGATGAAGAAATTGTTTTAATAGACAATAATGAATACATCTTGAGAGATCATCAGCTTATTCCTAAAAAACGAAAGCCAGACAACGGAGACTATATCATTTCAGATATTGTTGAATCTGATTCTTTAGAGACTATTCAACAACCTACTACATCCATGGAATACACTCATGTTCAAAATACAAGTATTGAAGAAACTGTGCAGCAACAATCCAGTATGGTAATAAAGAAGTCAGCAAACCTTAATCAACCAATACAAATTGTGGTATCAAATGAGGAAGAATACAAAGCTTTGATGGCTTCAAACCATCCCATTATATTTGATGATGGTGGCACAAACAAGACCCTGACTGTATTAACTGCACCTCACAACCAAACAATAGAGACAACTGCAATAGACTTGGACAATACTGCAGGAAATGAGATGATGATTCTTCCTAATGAATATCCTTTAAATGTCTCTGAAGGTGTAGCTGCTGAAAATTCTAACATTGTAGTTGTGTACAGTCACCCTGTTGATGATCAAAATAAGCAATTCCAGATTCTGACTACAGGAGGTATAGGAGCACAATTTGTGACATCCTCTGCAATCATAACACAAAATTATGAAACTGTAACTACCTCTACACCAGCAATGAATACACATTGCATAGAAGCACAAGTGGAACAAACTTGGCAAAATAATATTCAAAGTTTAGAAGGTCAACAAATACAGTTACCAGCACACACAGTAATGCTGGATACAAATCAAGTAGTAACTACTACAATTCATAGTGTAACAAATAATAATTTAAATGAGCTTCCAGAAGTACACTTAGTACCTGACCCTCAAAAAGGGGTATCTCCAGGTGAAACTGATGTTGACCTGAATCAATTGGATGTAACAAATGAGCATATAAATCAACCGGTTGAACAAGAGACTGTAGAAGAAAATGCCCCAGGCATGAGTTTGATTCAAAAAGAAAGTAGTTTAACTGTAAATGAGACTGTTGAAAGTCTTCCTCAAGCTAAAACAATGCCTGACATTCAAACTAACCATGAAAACATTGAGGAACCAATGGAAATGGAAAATATGCTAGAACAACCACCAGCCTCAAAACATGTAATGGAACAGCCAATGGAAACAGAAATTTTACAAGAACAGCCAATCCAGACAGAAAATGTATTAGAACAACCAACTACGGAAACAGAAATTATATTAGATCAACCAATGGAAATAGAAAATGTAATAGACCAACCAATCGAAACAGAATATGTCATAGAACAACCACTTGTAACAGAAAATGTGATGGTAATGCAACAACCACTGGAAAATGAAATTGGCCAAACAACTGATAATATGATGGAACATCCAGTAGAAACGAGAAATGTGATGGAAGCGGTACAGACAGAAATCATGATAGAACAACATGTGGACACTGGAAATGTACTAGAACAACCAATCGACACTGGAAATATACTAGAACAACCTATCGACACAGGAAATGTACTAGAACAACCTATCAACATAGATACTCCTATGGAACAGCCAGTAGAGTTGGTAAACACACTGGAACAACCAGCAGAAATAGAAAATATGATAGAACAACCAGTTGAAAGGGAAAATGTAATAGAACAACCAATTGAAACAGAATGTTTAACCAAACCATCACTTGTCCCCCAAAACCCGCAAGAACATACTGTAGATTCTGCAACTGTTAACAAATACTCAGAAGTTGAAAAACCTGAGAATGACATATCAGAAGGGCAACCAGAACTCATGGAATCACAAGCATATGATGATATTGTAGACATCAACCATGTCAATAATGAAGAACAACCATTTGCTAAAGTATCTGAGAAAAAAATCAAAGATGTAACTTTAGATTGGTCTGATGATGAATATGATGTTGCTGAGGATAGTAATAGAATTGCTAAATGTCTTCCTAATGAAGTCTCCCAAAATCAACACTTAGTCGACAAAATACCAGAAGTAGAAGAATCGATAGAAAACATTCAACAAGAAATGCAAAAACAAACGGCTGCTCATCTTCAAGCAGAAGCAGCTGCAGTTCATGAAACAGAGGCAGCTGCAGGTATTGAAACAGAGGCGGCTGCAGATGTTGAAACAGCAACAGCTGAGACTACATACCTTCCCAATGTTGCAGATGTTGAAACTGAAGAAAGTTCACAAGAAGAAGACTCATCAAGCCAAGAAATGCAAGTACCTCCATTCACTGACTCACCCGTTCATACTGCTGTACCAAATCCACTTGTACAGCAGAAATTATCGTCGCTGCTAAATGATTGGGAAGATAATGATTCCCAAGAGGAACTGATTACTGACAATGTTGATGATCCAACGTCAGAACAGTCTCCAAAAGATACTAGTGTTTGTTCACCAGAAGTTCGAGAAGAAGTCCCAAAAACGATCAAAAGCTTGGTTAGTGACTGGGATGACGATGAGGAGGAAACTAAGGAATGAATAGCATGATAATAGACGGTGAATTCTTCACTAGATGATGGGTAAAAACATAATACTGGTGACTGGAAATTAAAATATTATTCCTCACCACACATTTTTTCTATCGAAAATTAGCGAAATAACTTGGATAAAAAATATATTTAAAATACTTAGTTATAAGTAGTACTACTAGATTTTTAAGTAAATAGTTATATATCATGTAAAAATCAATGAGTTTATGTACTTGGTGTTGTGTAAAAGTAAATTCCCTTACTTTATCAATTATTTTATAAAATATTGATGAAACCATATTATACTTATACATGTTGTTTTAAAACCTCAATAATTATACATTATATTATGGTAAGTAAAAAGGTGGTGCAGCCTCATTAAATGGTATTTAGTTGTGCCTGCCTTTTGCCTATATCCTTACAGAATACATTGTATACAAGTATGGAAGCATTATATATTAGGTATAGTACATAATTACTGTAACCCTAAATTATGGAAATGATACTGATTCTGTAGGCACCTGTTGAAGCTAATGAAATAAATGGGTTGATAATAGTCAATATTTTTTATTTAATTTCCCACAAATAAAACAACATTTCATAGAAAAATACCATTTTACTAGATTTTAAACAATTTGCAGTTGCTAAAATCAACAGTACAATGATTATAAATTATAATCACATTTTTATGTGTGCAACATTACATGGCAAAATATATTATTGGCCTTACCTATATTGTATTTATGACTTGTCAATGTAAATACTTCGCTTTATAGGATTTACAAAGTTAAAAACATAAGTTACCTACCACTTCAGAACTGTAAATGTAGCTAGTTATACATATAATAGTGAGATGGGAGAACAGATTTAACTTAAGTACTTTTAGATCAAGAAGTAATTTATAAGAGAAGTAAAGACAACTTAAAATATGATTTGCACACATTTCCAGAATGAAATGAGCTTCCAATAATTTCTTTATAGGTACCTACATTAATGTAATTGAATAATACAGAGATGTTATACTGCCTTTATGGCTAAACACAACAAAAGCCATTACACCCATTAAAAATTAACACTAGTGTTCTTTATTTCTAACATTCAGCTTCATA
Organism: Amphipoea oculea; assembly: GCA_945859645.1. Lineage (NCBI taxonomy): Eukaryota > Metazoa > Arthropoda > Insecta > Lepidoptera > Noctuidae > Amphipoea > Amphipoea oculea. The sequence continues at coordinate 15,846,388 of OX243876.1, forward strand.
TTCCAGTTTAAATATTTTCAATATATTTCATAAAATTTGCTACAGGGACAACACAATTTAAATGCAGTAGTAGGCTCAATATAAACATTGAAAGATTACACATTTTCTAATATAAGACAATACATGATTATCATTGGTAGATGTCAAATTAATGCTAGATGTGATGTGATACAACATGAAATACTTTTACGATCATATTTGGAATAGTAATATTGACTTAACAAATTACTGGCATACAAACCTCCAAGCAGAAATACATCAATGTTTGTTGAGATTACTACATTTACTTGCTATAGTAAGTTTATAAACTTGACAAATTGATCTCACATTAAAAGCTATTTGCAATCTTGACTGAAAATATTTGCAAGAGTGAAAAACTACCTATATATCACAAAAAACTACATTCTTTCTCTAATTTGAAACACACTACCTAGCTATTCATCACAAAGAATATCTAAAAACTATGATTGTGTGTATGATTTAAAATTGTTAATAAGAAAGTGTACCACACAATGTGTACCTATTATAAATTAAATTATAGGGTTTATTTTTGTTACCGCTACAATAATTTTATTTCGTTTACATAATTTAAACATTAATAACAAAGCAGCAAGAAGGTGAATTAGCACTGGAACATAGGACATTGAACTGTGCCTTCCTAATAAAATATATGATAGGTAATTGAAAACTGAATAAAATACGAGAAACAATTTAAAGAGCTGGTAACTATGCAGATACAATACACCTATTTAGTTTCAAAACTTAAATAAAACATTTTGTTGCAATGAATATGAAATTGCATTTTGTTTGCTTCTTATGCCAATAATATAAGAATCACTATTGAATATGTCAATATTTTTTTGTCACAATGTAATAAATGAATCAGTTTCATACTACATCAATTCAGTATGCTTATAATAGCACAACATCAAATTAACTTCAAAATTTGCCTCTAATGGAATAAATGTATTTACAAAATAAATTACAATATTTACATTAAAAATAAAGCATTAAATAGTTGCCTAATCATTGGATATTGAGACTAACACATATTTAACCATGTATGCCAGAAATACAAAGCCTACCAACACAAATAAATTGGTCAAAATATAGTACATGTTGGACTGTTGCTCCGTTATCACTTCACCTTCACTTGTGGTGGTGTTCTCCGCCTGCAGCATCGCTTCCTGCCGCAGCTTCAGTTGCTGCTCTATCTCCTCAACATACTCCGGGAACAATTCGCAAAACATTTTGTTTTTAATATTTGTCTCCAAAGATTCCGCCGCCAAGCAACGCTTTTGGAAATCCGAAGTCTCAACAGATCCCAATGTTGGTGTCTTCTCTAACATGAAACTTAATAGACCAGTGAGGATTGTGGATATCGACCATGCTGGGTTCCATGTGTCAGGATGGAAGTCCGTGATGCTTAGGCACAGTCGCGTGTTTGTCTTAAACCGACCATTAGGGGTGATCATGTAAATAGATGGCGGTTTGAATGGGAACTCCCTTGGAAATATAATTTTACCATGATAGTACCCACCCTCGTATGGACTCTTCTCTGGCCCTTTGACCACGTAATGCCATTCTAGGATATTAGATGGCACTGGTTCCGCTGTTACATATGGAACGGGGTCATTTTTAAGCCTAAGATAGTCTTGCTTTAGTCTACTCGTAGCTCCTGTAACTTTGGTTTTTGCCATGACTTAGCACGAAACAACAACAACAAAATACTTTAGTACGGAATTTAAATGAGTATCACTGCAATCATGCACTATTAATTCTTCATTAAAGTCCTCAATTCTATCAATAATTATTCTATTCTAATCGAATAAATAAAATTATACGTCAAATGATTTGCAATCATACGATACGTCATTCGAATAGAGGTTGAGTAAAATAGTAACAAATGTTGAAATATCGACTAAGAACCTGTAACTAAAGTCTCGTTTATACTAATCGGGTAAACGTTATAAAATCATCCTTTAACGTTTCCACTGCTGGGATACAGGCATCTACTATACTGTATAGTAATAGATTCGATACAGGACTTAATCCACAACTCGGGCCCAGTGCGAGTTGGTGAAGTGAATGTTTGGTTCTAAAGTCCGACAGACTAGGAACATTGATGATAATATTAGTAGCGTATCAAAAAACAACAGTCTAATCAATCTGCACTGGCTGTTTGTTCTCCCCAGTAAATTGTTCGCGAACAGCGCAAAACAATAAATACACTAACCAAAGATGTAAACAACAATGGCCGCTCTAAATGGAATAAAATCGATAAACAAGTATTTTTATTTTAAGTAATGTTTGTTTTCGTCTAGTTAGCTCGGAGATTTATACGAAAATTAACATAATAAATACTCTTGTTTAACGATTTTATTCAATTTCGAGCGGCCATCTTTGGCAAATTTGGCGCGATCGGACCTTAGCTAGAACATGGCGCGATGCGCATCACGATTTACATCTTTGTGCGCTCGAGGCTCGATCCACCACAAATCACTTATATTTTTCCAAATTTATCTGACCTCGCATTGTATAGGTTTTTCGTACCAATCAGAAGTCAGCTTATACTGGTTACGTATAGCTTGATGTGTAGCCGTGCGTACTTTTTACGTGGCAGTAGCTGTTTCAGATTCGCGACAGATTGTAAGTAAAATAAATATTCTCAAAATGGGTAAAATAAGGTTAAGAACCTATGGGTTAGCGAGTTCTTGCGGTGTGGCCTGTGGTTAACTCTGACGGTCAAGGACCGCGGTTCGCCGATCGGCGACGAAACAATAGAAAATCAATTGTGTCTCATTAGCGGAGCTTGACAGATTAATTAATATGCTTTTGTTACGTAGGTATGCAAATAAAATCAAATCAACAGTTCCTAACGTGTTTATTTTAAAATAACGAAATTACTACCTATCTTACATCGTCACAAAAAGGATTTTAACAAATCCATTAACAATACCTAGTCAACGAAACATGATAATAAATAACATCAAAAACTAACATTGAGCTACTAAGGGCGCTTAGGTCTCTTGTTAACGACAACGGACAACGGCCCGATTTTTATAACGGGCGACGGGCCGACGAGCAGTGTTCAATAGGTTAGTGTGGGTGTTTGTTAACGCAACGGGCACATACCCGTTGCAACGAAACTCAACGGATACGCGCATGTCGTCCCTCGGCGCGACGGCTGTCGGTCCGATGCAGTGGACCACGTCATTTCATAGAAGTGTATTGACGACGACGGATATGCGCACGTTATTACCTATATCTACCTACCTTGTGCTGTTCATTGTACAGCCCCCTTATTCACAAACACTCGATATGCTTCCGTATCGTATCGAACATTAATCATTGTTATCGTAGGAGTCTTCTCAATGCTGTTCACAAGTCCAAAACCCGAAAATTGTGTCAGTTTAAATCAAATAGACGCCCGCTATTCTTCCAAGAACTATTTGCTGTTGAGGGGAAGTCAAATCAGGTTATCGAAACGTCAGGTTTTCGATACGATAGCCTGTCGTATGTTTGTGAATCAGGGCTCTGAACTGTTATCGATAACAACGGACACGCTCACGTTATTTTTTAGCAGATCGTGTACAAAGGTAACCGTTTCGCGTCGGCCCGTTACACGTTGACAAAAACGGTCGTTAACTAGAGGCCTTAGGGAAGGTTCATATCTGACGGAACATGCGTCGCGTATTATCGGTCGCGAAACGCCAGAACAGACAAATGTATAGAAAAACACTTGACCGTTCACACTCAACCGATGATGCGTTAGTGCGTCGAGTGTGAACGGTCAAGTGTTTTTCTATACATTTGTCTGTTCTGGCGTTACGCGACCGATAATACGCGACGCATGTTCCGTTAGATATGAACCTTCCCTTATAGTCAATTGCATCAGTGGTAGCACAAGACTTGCACTAAGAAATCGCTACGACATAAAGACAATGGTGCCGACTCTGTTGTTCACAAACTAAACTCAATTTAAGTTTAGTGCATCATTTCCTTACTATTTCATTAAGAAAAGGACAGAAGATAAACTCTAGTTTAAATTAATCAGCGCCTGACCACAGATTACTAGCCTGACGTAAATTGACGTAATTTTAGTAGGCAAGTTTTTAATCACGTCTAAACTTGTTTGGAGTCTATATGGAGTAGTGTCAGGCGCTGATTAATTTGACAAGTCTCAACTAAAATTTATCTTCTGAGATAGAAAGAAAAAGATGCACTGAACTGTAATTTTGAAAAATCAGCCCTAAATGGCATAGACAACGAAGTCGATTTTCCGTTCCCTCCCTCGACTCGGGAAAACGCCCCTTGCATTATATGCATACTTGCACGGTTCATTCGCAACATCGCAATTCCAGTAGCTTCGGCAAAGATCGGGTTGAAACTACAATCGATGGATGCAATACACCATTACTTATGACGTCATTAAAATTTACATTTCATGCTGGGCTTTTAGAACTTGTGTTTTCGAATTTTAATTCTGTTTTTGAAGCTATGGAATGGTACCTTCCTGATTCGCCGGTATTTATACCAAAATAACAAGCAACATTTTAGTACGCTGTTCTGAATGCAGGCTTATTAAACATTTTGTATTGCTCGGTTATACGACGCCAGGCGACATAAGACAAAAGCGTATAGTAAAGGTTGAGTATTAGCAGTAGTACAAGTCTGTTTCGTCCTGACGTCATGTGCCACAGTTGAGTAGCATGCTTCGTATCTCGTGGTTCAATTGTTTGAGCAACTCTTCGTCCGGGCTGTCTTGTTGGACCAGTCTGTCGCGTTGCGCAATCAATTCGTTGATTCTTTCGCTCATCGGATTTTTTGGCGCGTTCCTGCAAACGTACGAGATTATGTTAGAAATTCATTTATACGAATTTTGATATAATTTATTTATTTATATATACTTTACTGAACACCATAAAATACATAACATTACAAAAATACATCAAACACTACAAAATATACAATGGGCGGCCTTATCGCTTTCTGCGATCTCTTCCTGACAACCTTGGAATGGACAGTGATTTCCCGGGACATAAAATGGGGCTGTCGGTGGTGCAAATATTATGCATACAATACACTAAAATAGATACACACATATATACATATCCAAAATTATAGATACTTAAATACATACATACTAAATAATTAACTACGTTGAACAAGAAAGGCTTGGACATAATGCACCATATTGCAACATATTGTCCAATAGCTGTTTTCGTATGGCTCGCCGATAAGAAAGAAGAGCACAACAGAATGTAAACTCTACGGGATAACTGCGTAACACCCAAAAGTAGCAATGGCTTTCATTTTGACATTTCAACAACATTCATTGCGTTATTTACGTTGTTGAGTAGATATTTTTTTCGAACTAGTGAAGCAATAGATTAGGAATATCCTTCAAAATGATTTGGATTGTAATTAAAAGTGTGTTAGGCAATTAGGGTAATGTTTTACTCACTTTTGATCGTTAAACATATCTAATTCGTCGTGTGCAGCAGGATCTGAAACAACAGAATATTTTTAATTTCTATCGAGCTTTGTTTTTTTGTTTTACACAAGTTTAAAACCCATGAGGAGCAGTCGACCCTGTAACCACGGGACCAACGGGGCAGTTAAAATGTTTTATAAGGAGTAACTGACTTATCAAAGAATGCGTATTGAGTGCAGGCGTGTTCGCGAGTATGTCCACATAGAAGTCATCTTTTAACTTCTTCAAATCAACGGGACTTTGATTCATGCTGTTTTCCTCTTGGTCTTCTATTGGGTCTAGTCTGAAATAAAATGAAATAGTTCAATATGTATAACTACTTTTGTCCGTAAAAAACAAACTATTGAAAAAATAAACTTTTTTTTTTACTAAAGTGTCAGATCATTTAATCCGCCTAGTCTTTTCCTAACTATGTATGTTGGGGTCGGCTTCCAGTCTAACCGGATGCAGCTGAATACCAGTATTCTACATGGAGCGACTGTCTATCTGACCTCCATAACTCGTGTGACCCAGTTACTGGGTAACACGATACTCCTTGTGGTTGTCAGTCTTTTAAAAAAGTAACTATCTTTCTGTCTGCTACCATTTCACACCATATCGGCTGAACAGATTTCGATGAAATTTGGCACGCAGGTCAGTCTAGGTCTTATATGTTGATGCAACATACCCCATCTCGCCAAGTTCCCTCCTATCCTGCTGCAGTTGCGTCAACATCTGCTTCCTCGTGTGCAGTTTGACGAGGTGCAACTCTCTGACGGCGCGGCCCCATTGCTCTTTGAAGAACGACTTCGATTGTACCGCGCTGTCTAGTTTCTCTTCTAAGTAGCGCTGTAAAAGAAAAAGTCTTATATTAAACTATTGTGGGAAAGGGAGACTTTTGCCCAGCAGTGGGACTTTACGAGATAAATATATAGATAGATAGATTTTAAAAAGAGCATACTGGTAATAAATTGATTTGGTTATGAATTTAGAGTGAACAGATTGGTTTTCTAGCTTTCAATCATCAGATAACTTTTATCTGAAGAATAAATTGTGCCGTTTGCGCGATTTAGATTCCTTAGATAAAAGTTTTCTGGCGATTGATAAATCGGCCCTGAAATAAAAATAAATAAATATTTTGCTATTGAGTTTAAATATGATACTTACTAATTCCTGTATTAGGCTCGCAGTTTGATCTTTGGTCAAGCCGGAATATCGATTCTCAGATTCCTTTTCAAAGTTCTTTATATTGTTCTGAAATAAATTAAAAAAAGGTTAAGTATGCATTCACTAAAAGTTACGTGGCAAAGTTTTATTTCAAAGGCTGCACCAAGTATAGCATAAAATATAATGTGAATCAATTGATCAGAGGGGCAATTCTGGTAATTTTAAGAACGTTCACGGTCTGATCTCAGTCTATCTGTCAAAAATACCTCTACTTTCCCTACATTTTGAAAAATTTTTGACTTTTGTTTGTCGCCGAGATGAGACATTTTAAACGTTTTAAATTACGAGAATTGCCCCTCAGGTGTGTTGTTATTGGGATATTCTGCAACGAAACGATGCTTACTTGCAGCATTATTTTTGGAAATCAGTATCTGCGGTGATAATAAATTATAGACTTAAATCAAAATATTTTTAATATAATATCTCATACATTAAACTGCATAGCAGAGTTAGGGTCAACTCACACCGAAAGAGCGGCGAAGGGCAACGAAGCGGAGCGCAGTTTCAGTTTCATATGAATTTCAACTTTATTATCATTATCATAATACTTATTATCGCATGAGAAACTCCGTTATGGAATTCCCCGGAATTCCTGCGGCGCCGCGGGCATCCGCGCGACTCGTTCGAGTTTCTCATGCGATAATAAGTATTATGATAATGATAATAAAGTTGAAATTCATATGAAACTGAAACTGCGCTCCGCTTCGTTGCCCTTCGCCGCTCTTTCGGTGTGAGTTGACCCTTAGAGGTAACCCAAGGAAGTCATAAAATATATACTTGTGTTGGGGCTGCCTCCCCGATTAATGGCGATACTGAGTATCTGTACTGTACTGTAGTGTGAGCCTGCATTATCCCACTGCTGGGCAAATGCCTTTCCGCATGACTTCCAGCTTTTTCCATCCAGGGCTAAAGTGGATCACTGATCGTTTGTATTCTCCAGCTGGTCGCGCCATCTTCTAAAGCCGCGACGCCTTCTAGCTATGTCAGGGCTCAACATACTAGCGTGGAGTTACCACTGAGACCAAGCAACAATTATAAATAGACAAATTTCTTCTACCTTCAGCAAGTCCACTTGTTTTTGCAGCTGCTGTATCTTGGCCTCCAACTCCTCGATCTTCATATCTTTCAGCTTGAGCTGGTGGTTCATGTCATCCTCCATCTTCTGTGAGGCCTCCCGTAACTCCTGGTATTTGGCTGTGTAGTGGGCTTCTAGGCCTTTCTTTGCATCTAGCAACTGAAAGTATTACAAGAGATAGTAGATTTTGATGCTTTCGTTGAGCTATAGAGGACAGATGACGTCGATTGTTTTTAATCTAAAACCGTGTTTTTTTCGGGTATGTTATGCAGTCGTAATATGTATGTATGTGTGTGTATGTATGTGTGTATGTGTGTGTATTAATAGTACTTTATGTATGTATTTATTGTATTGTGTAAATGGTACACCACAGACTACCTACAGTATTTGTCTGTCCTTCCCGTTTTTAATCCATCCAAAGGTTGTCTTTAAAAGATCGCTCTTAGCGACAAGACCGCCCATTGTGTCACCCATTGTAAAGTTTTTTATATTTATGTCTGTAATTTATATGGTGTACATAATAAAGAGTATTCTATTCTATTCTATGTCGCCGTTATGAGTGCGACTGCTTTAAGTTTCATAACAGTTGCAAAAGAGTTCCTGAAAGGATTTGAGGGAGACCTTTGCCCAGCAGTGGGACATATAGGTCAATAAAACAAAAAACAGTTGCAACATCCTGATGTCATGCCACAATCACTATAGTATTCAATTCACCAGATCAAATGCCACATTCTTCGAGAAAATCATCATCATTTCAGTAATCGCTGACCACCGCTGGGCACAGGCTACAAAAAATCGCCAGAACTACAGGTCCGCTGGACATAGGCCTCCATGAATAACCAGAACTGCTGGTCCACTGGACACAGGCCTCAAAGAATCACTAGAACTACTGCTCCACTGGACACAGGCGTCAAAGAATCGCCAGAACTACTGAAGGCCAATTCTCGTAATTTAAAATGTTCAAAATCTAGTCGCAATCTCATCTCGGCGACAAACAAATGTCAAAAACTTGTCAAAATGTAGGGAAACTAGAGGTGTTTTTGACAGATTGAGACTGAGATCAGACTGAGAACGTTCTTAAAATTACGAGAATTGCCCCTCTGGTCTGCTGGACATAGGCTTCCCAGAGTCGCTAGAACGATCTAGTCCTGCGGCGTAATTTTTGAAAATGATAAAGAACGAATTTGTATGTAATATCATTCCTGATACGAAAAAAAAAGGAAGTGAATGATAGCATGACTGAATGATAGCATGACATAAGAAGAAACCGCCTTGCGCCGACACCAAGTAACATGGTTCAAGGGCAGGGAGATGATGATAAAGAGACGGATTTCTACAGTATAGCATACCTTTTTCTCCCTCTCCGTATTCCGGTACCCCCTCAGCCTAAAGTCTTCAGTGGCGCGACTAAGATCGGCCGCTAGGTTGCGACACTGTTCTATACCCTTGCTGAGCTTCATCTCCAACTCTATTTGCTTCTTCGACCATTCATTAGCTAGGAGTTCTAGGTGATATTCTTCTTTGCGTTTTAACTGGAAATAGGTAAAAATAAAATACAATTAATAAGTACTTATTTTTTTTAATAATCACTACATAATTATTACAAAGCAAAGTCCCCCAGCCGGGTCGGTCTGTCTGCACGCGATAAACACAATAACTACCGAACGGATTTTCATACGGTTTTCACCAAAAGACAGAGTGATTCATGAGGAGGGTTTAGGTAAATAATTTATTAAGATTTAATATAAGCTAAACTATAAACTATAATAATATGTACAATTATATGAAAAAATACACAATCATTATAGGGCATCAAAGAATTCATCCGCATCGCTGTCAACAGGAACAGTGCCCAAAAGGCTGGCAGCATTGCCACGTTGTATGGCAATGCTAATTCTTTGGCCAAGAAATAGGCCAGCCCTCTGGTCACGTGAAGAGTCGACTAACCGCTTGGCGATATCCCGAAATACCAAGTGGGCACTCGGACCCCATGGCCCTAGTGTTTCAACCCCAAACGGCTCGAACATATAAGTCCCAATCAGGTTGCAATATTTTCGCCGTTTGAGGTTTTCTGCACCTGCAGCAGCCGCCCCAGCACAGCCCACCGTGCTAGGAAGATGGGATGGCGCAAGGGTGTCGACACACGTTGCATCCCACACCAAAGGTCTGCCTAACTTCCAGGGCATTATGGTCATTCCGTCTGGTCTCTTTCCATCGTCGCGTGCCAGGCCGTTGGGTTCTAAAACAGCTGGCACCCCGGCGGTGACAAGAGCACGACGGATGATGTCATTAATGCTGGCGTGCCGTGCTATCCGGCCTGCGCTCCTACTGCAAGATAGGCCATGGTGTCCAAGGCAGTCGACAGCTTCACCGCACTGACAGCGATGCGGAGCCCCGCAAGGAGCGCCCAAACGCAGGCAGGTAGCGAGCCGAAAAGTAGTGTCACCCAGCATAGTGCCTATGTTGGGGATAGCCATTTTCACCATATCTGTTAATATTATTATAATTTTTGTAAAATCTAAGATTTTGAGTAAATTCGCTGAAATATTATGACAATGATTGTTGAACACGTCGGAAAAAATCGTGCCGCGACTGGGTGCTTTACTGGCGTGTGCCGCGTAAACCAACAGAGTTACTTATATGGAAAGTACTAGCTGCGCCCCGCGGTTTCACCCGCATAAGTTTCGATCCCGTGGGAATATTGGGTAGCCTATATGTTAATCCAGGGTGTCAGCTACCTCCGTACAAAATTTCATCAAAATTGGTCCAGCCGTTTGAGCGTGAAGAAGTAACAAACATATAAACACACACACTCACAAACTTTCACCTTTATAATATTAGTGTGATAGTGTGATTACTGTGATAGTGTGATGGGGACATTTTCCGACATCCACGCGGGCCCTGCCGCGTGCAAAAGCCCGTAAACGATAAAAAAGACGTGACTTATTAACAGTTGCAAGCTGATGCATTTCTTAACTTACTTGACTTTTGAACAATTCTTGTTGCTGCTCTTTCCAGTCTTCGAGCTCGTCAACAACCCTCTGCATTAAGGAGTCACGTTCTGCTGCGGGGATAGCCATTTTCACCATATCTGTTAATATTATTATAATTTTTGTAAGATCTACTTATGAACAGTTATACAGCTGACTCTGGGCTAATATACGAGTGTCACCAGCGCCTCAACCAGGTGGGTAACCTCAATAAAATAACCATTCAATGGATCAAAGGACACAGCGGTTCGCTGGGCAACGATGCAGCCGACGAGCTTGCCAGAAGGGGATCGAGCATGGCACCAGTGGTACCTGAGCCCATCGCGCCACTCCCCTTCGGGTATATACGCACTCTGGTAAGGAAACGCACCAGAGACCAACATGAAAAACTATGGACGGACCAAGGCGAATGTAGGCAGGCTAGGGAAGCAATTCCCACATTGGATGGCCGCCTCACGAAACAGGTCCTCGGTCTAACCAAACAAAAGCTGCGCATAGTTACTGCAGCTTTAACTGGCCACGGGTCATTTAATAAACACCTCTTTGTCATAGGAGTAACAGACAGTCCGCTGGGCAGGGCCTGCATGGAGGACGACGAGACAGCGGCACATGTGCTTCTAAGCTGTCCGGTGGTCGCCACGTACAGGGCAAAGTCCTTCGGTAACCCAGGTACCCTACGAGAGACGGTCAGTAACATCAAGGCGTTGCTGGCCTTCCTTGAGGAGCTCGGGTGGATCGAATAATCGTTTTTCCCACCCGTACGCAAAATACGCGCATTGACGTGGAGTTGCGGACACCAGCCCGTATTACCTATTACCTAAGATCTACTTAATAAAAATCTTAAATTCATTGACTGACAGAACACTACAGTATTGAGATAAACAGACCAAATGGTAGTCTAGCGACCAAGAAGGCCAATAATTCCCGTAATTAAACTCAAACTCAAAGCATGTATTTCAATTAAACCAATTACAGGCACTTTTGAATTGTCAAGGTGTCGGTCAGTCAGAAAGATGAAGCTAGTTGCACATTCCAATTATAAAAAAATTCAAAATCCAGTCACAATCTCATCTCAGCGACAATTAATGTCAAAAACTTGTTAAAAATGTAGGGAAATTAGAGGTATTTTTGACAGATTGAAACTGAGATCAGAATGTGAACGTTCTTAAAATTACGAGAATTGCCCCCCTGTCGTCATGTAAAAAGCAAAGCACAGCACCTCTGGGTCTAGAAACAAGAAATTCTGCACAAGAGTTCCTTAAATTCATCCCCAAAAGGGGTCGAATGGTGATAAAAGTATGTATGGAAGTTCGTTATTTTTGCCGATGGAAAATCCAACCGGACACATTGTACAGTATTTTTATCTCACGAAGCGAGCACGAGCTTTACTTGTGGTAACCAAGTGTACACACGCTGTGAACGTGTACGTGAAGACGAGTAGTGTCAGCATGTAACACACACACACACACACACAAACTTCCGACTTGACTCAGCAACAAAAGTCGATTAACACTGTCATTTTTACTATTGTGTTATTAAATTGACAACAATTTTTTTCAATAAACTGCTTTTTAGCTTTTCACATAATAGCAAAGAGTTTATGTTGTAAAAAATTTTCTTCTGCTGCAATTTTGAACAAATATTTTGCTCAATAACTAAGATTAAAAAAACTGAAGTGTTAATCGAGTTTTGTTGCTGACCGTACCGAGAGCCCTGCGCTTACACACACGTTCCCAGCGTGTTTGTACACTTTGTAACCACAAGTAAAGTGCGCGTCGCGTCGTGAGATAAATATCATGTATTACTATAAACTTGTAAAAATTCAATAACAGTACTTGTTCATAATGTTACTCACCTTTTGCATTAGCGATGTAGGTATCGCTTTTGCTTTTGCTAGTCTCTATTGGTATTGGTCTGAAACAAACAATGACAAAAAAATTACTCCAATATTTGTACACAACGTGCCCATTGATTTATAATCTTACAATAACTCGTCGACGTTATGAAACCCTCGTCGTTCTAGTGGTCGTCAAACGCAATTGCTTAGAATGCTAGCTTGAGTTAGATATAGTTTTCTTTTTTTTTTTTTGGATTCTCTATTTCATCGCGGAGTCTGGATTTAGGCCCAGTTAGTGACACCTCTATTTCGCGGGTTGTTCGAAAGAGTTACCGTGGCCCCTGGCACAGGCAACTGAAGGAACACGGGTGGGTTTTAGTCAGTAATAGTCTGACGTGCCCTCCCGCTCCGCCCAGAGCGGGAGAAGTTACTTGATAAATTCCCACCAGAAAAAAAAGGCTCTGCCCTATTAGAAATTGATGAAACTTTGGTGTATACAAGGTGGCAGGGAAACCGACGCGCAACCTGTTACCATGGATTCAGTATATGATTCGGAATTTCGTTGAAATTTTTCGTCGGTTATCTATATAATAATTAACTTCCGAACGACTGCACCAAATTGGATAATTCTTTTTTTGTTGTTATCGGTATTGCCAGGACAAGGTTTGTATGAATGAACATTTCGGAAATTCTAAAAAAAAATGCACCCGTAATTATTATAACATGGGAAAAAATACCAAAAATAATCCGAGTCTCTTTCCCACACACAAGAACAGAGTCACTCCTGCTCTCTCCCCGCTCCCCGCACATCTTGCATAGTCTCGCACTGTACTTGCATGTCAGCCGTCACTGGCCTGATGCGAGAACGAGTAGCTTCTCCTTGGTCAGTCACACAACTTCCTTTATAAGATGACCTTACATTAACTCAGTTGTTGTTCAATTCCATCCATTGTGTCTCACTGATGGTGGCGCGTGTGTTGGATCATTCGGTTCCCCACAAAATGGTTGAGCTGGATGGTGCTGATCCATGCATCATGTTCGTGAACAGACGCCGTCGGTTGAGACTGGTCATCTCATAACTGCGAAGGCTTATTTTTAATCTTATTTTTTTAATTGTTTCTTCATTTGTGTGGTTTTTTTTTTACATTGTTCTCACATATAGAAGCAACAAGAATAATGTACCCAGGATTTTGTAATATCTTGATTTAAAAGAGTGTCCATGGAGTTTTTTGCCCGTTCTTCTCCATAGAGATCTACGTTTTGGAATGGGCAACTAGCTTCAACTTTCTGACTGACCAACTATTTAATTTTGACAATTCAAAAGTGCCTGTACATGGTTTAATTGAAATAAATGCTTTGAGTTTGAGTTGCTTATATTGATGTTGAATCGAAATACACATCAAACCGTTAATTGACTCGGTTTTTTTTATAAATTTATTATTTTTATACTTACCTTAACACGTTGACTGCCAGACTACAGACACAATGGAAAATCTATTGTTCGCGGTCACCGGTGACCGCGGTGGCAGTCAATGCCTTGATTATAGCCTCACTACATAATATATTTACCTATATATCCCCGTCTCTTTCTCACACACAAGCTCGCTCTTGCTCTCTCCCGGCACATCTTGTATCGTCTCGCACTGTACTTGCATATCAGCCGTCATTGGCCTGACGCGAGAGGCGAGCAGCTTCTCCTGGCTCAGAGTGAACGAGTCACACATCTTCTTTATCAGGTCCGTTATCGCGTTGGATTGGAGGACTGAGTCGCCAGAGGCTGTTTTGTATCTGGAAGAGGGAAGGGAAAGTGTTGTATTATAGGCCGACCGCTTAACTGAGATGTTGCCTGAGGTAGCTGCGCGGTGCGGGAGGAGTGATAGCTGTCACAAGTTGACGAATCACCCCTCCCGCACCGCACCTCAGGCAACGTCTCAGTTAAGCGGTCGGCCTATAGGAGAGACAAAATATAAAGTTATCGGATATAATTATACTTTCAGAATTGTCATGTTACTCTATCACGTTTTTGACTAAGGGCTGATTTTATGGCAGAAAAAAAGGTAGGCCTAACAGTGTTTGATTCCGTGCTGAAATGATGATGACGATGACCGTCTAACTGAAGCTTTTTTTTCGCACAAATATCGTAAAATCAACTCACCTGGCAGTATTGCTAGCAGCTATATTAGTATAGGCGCCTCCTCCGCCATCTTGCGGTAAGTTGGTGCAACTGCCAGCGCGGAAGTCGATCTGTTCTTGCGGCACCGCGCCGCGACGGCGTGCGCTATCTAAGTGCGTCGCACTACGGGCTGTGAGGTTGCTTGGTTTCTGTAAGTATTATGCAAGATTTTGTTTTATTGGACAGTCAAGTCAAGTAAATAATAATCAGCAGTAACACAAGTTAGGATTTTTGTAACAAAAAAACACTCTGTAAAAATTTCAAATATCTACCTATTAAGGTTCGTGAGATACAGTCCGCTGACAGACATACGGACGAACAAACGCATGGACGGGTGCACGGACATCGGAGGCTTAGTAATAGGGACAGGGTCCCCGTTGGCGCCCTTTGATTATGGAACCCTAAAAACTACCGAGCCCATTATCTAAAAGTTACGCAGGGTTCTATCAGAACAATCTCTTTAAAAAAAACTGTATTTTATATGGTCAGAGTTTTTAATAGTTAGCTAGCGCCCTAGAGGGCCGTGTCGTGTCTACTCATTGTTGAGTATTTTACTATTACCTGTACATTAACATCACTCTTCACGCCAACATATTTCAAACTCATCTCGACATCCACAAAGGGTCTTCTCCCACACTCCACCGCTTGTTTGTCGTCACATCGTAAAATAAAACATCGTTCGTGTATTGTTAGCGCGCCTTCAGAGTTACAGAAACTGTCCAGGAAGTGACGCGTGTCGTCTGTCGGGATTAGCTTACGGAGATCCATGCTGCAGATTCCTGGAAAGTAATAGTGTTATGTTAGAGAGCTTTTGTTGAAACACAACTTGTTCAGGATCTTCCTACTAAGTATACTTGAATTATACATAAAAGCCTTTAGACGATCAAGGCCTTGGATCATGCTACCATAGCTTATAATTGTTAGTACAGCGGCATGCGACCACGGGAAGGTACTTTTTTGTTTCATCCTTTTCAGTAGTAGGGTTTTAGTTTTCAAACTTATTTTTTATTTAATTGTTTTGGAGCTTATTTCAGTAATATTTATATTTTTGAAATGTGCTAATTAAGCCCTTTAATTTGATACCCAACACAGCATGATTAAAAAAAAAATGTTTTTAGGTCATGACTTTTTTTCCGCTAGAGGGCGCCATATTCAATTTAATGTGACGTCACATAGCCTATAACCAGCGGACATTTATGACGCTTCCAACGATACCTCATTTGTCAAATTATGACAAGTAGTTTAGAAGTTATGAGGGAACAGATGAACATACATACATACTGGTCAAAATCATAACCTTCCTCTTTGCTTCGCCGTAGACGGGTAAAAAACAAAATCGTCGGGCAGTTGCCCACCAGACGCCACACCCGTCTCGTCAGAGGATCCTCCCTTTTCTATAGAGTATGAGTGAACTTTGCACCCTGTTCCTCATACCTCTATAAATTTTACAAGCTTTTAGCCAGATAGTGACACTCAGGCTTTTCTATAACTAAAATAACAGCCTAAAAGTATAGCTAGAAGATTTACATACCTACGTCCTTCTCACTAGCACACACCCTGGTGACAAGATAAGGACACTCAGTGAAGTATCTCCCTAATGATGCGAGGTCTGAAAGTAGTCGTAATGATGTGCGTTGATTGAACTGAACGTTACATCCGCCCGTACTGCTTGAGGTTGCAGGCATCCTGAGGGCATTTATGAAAAGTTAATTATAAGTTAGGCAGTGGCCTAACTGTACCGTTTGGGGCCCGTGGCAAATTTAAGGGATGGGGCCCTCCCTCAATGAAAAGAAGCTCAACCAACGTTATAGTTTTTTATTTTTTTATAGCATTTCTCCCACGACTTCTTCCGCGTACATTTCATATTTTCCCCTAAAAAAATTAACACCTGACTGCTTCTGTCCTTATGTTAGAATCCTTCTGTGCTCAAAGCCTTCTCGGGCCGGGGCCCCCCTCTGACTGGGAGCCCGCGGCATTTTGCCCCAATGCCACCCTATAGTTACGCCACTGAAGTTAGGCAGTAGCCATGGAAAGCAGTGGTGACCCAGTGGTAATAACTGAGTTGTAGGTGTAAGCATCGTGAGAAACAAATGAAGACATGTCAGACAACAATATTACGAAAAAAACAATATTTTGCTACTTTATGTGTCTTTGAAAACGACAAAGCATTCAGTAGATCCCGGGGGATCCACTATTGCAGTGGCGTGCATTGCATATAGGTATATAAGCAGTGTAGTGTAGTAAAATCTTCATACATTGTATGAAGATTTTGTTTTTTGTTAGCTATGAGCGAGTTTCTTAATTGTGGGACACACACTAAAATGTAATTGACAGGCTTATGTTGACATATCGAGGTAGGCACTGCTTATATACCTATATGCAATGCACGCCACTGCACTATTGGGAGTTCTTCAGTTTTAAGTTGGTTACTGTAGTACAGTCATATACACGTCGGTAGTAACCATTTTACATTGACAGCGGACAGCGTAGCAGTATCAGCGGCTTTCGTAGTTCAACTGTTACAGTGATGTGCGGCTGTAAAGTCTATTCAAATTTATGTTTCAAATTGATGTTATTTCGAGTTAAACAAATATCAACCTTATTTTTTAATGGTTATGTTGATTTCAGAGTGACTATTTTCTGAGTGACTAACTGACCGACTATTTAATTTTGACAATTCAAAAGTGCCTGTAATGGTTTAATTGAAATAAATGCTTTGAGTTTGAGTTTATCAAAAAAGTTATAAAAGTGTTTGAATTTGTAGCGTAAACTGAACTTTATTGTGTAGGAATTAAAATTATTTTTCCATAAACTCATATTTGTTTACATTTTTGGCAAATAAATCGCGAATGCAGATTACATGGGAATGATCGCCTGATCGCCTCATCATGATCGTTTAACTATATTTGTTTTGCTTGCTAGTGAAAAACACTGGTAAGCTAAACTATAGGTTGGACCTGTCAACGACAGTAGATTTAAAAATACAAACCTATCCGTCATAATGTTGTGTGTGAAAACAGAATAGGTGACGAAACAGTCGACCTCCTTAGTAGCATTCGGGTCTGGCAGCATCTGAAAATTTTACGTAAGTAAATAAATTAAATTCAACATAACATCGACAATAGTGGTAGAAAATTGCCCAAAACCGAACAGATCCTCTCATCCATACTAAATTAATATTATAAATGCGAAAGTGTGTCTGTCTGTCCGTCTGTTACCTCTTCACGCTTAAACCGCTGAACCGATTTAGATGAAATTTGGTATAGAGATAGTTTGAGTCCCGGGAAAGGACATAGGATAGTTTTTATCCCGATATTCATATGGGAAACTATACATAAACTCACGCTTTCTTACCACAGGCAGAAACTACAGAACGTCACCTGCTAAAATATTTTTTTTTACTATCCTTACATACTCCTGCATAAAATGTTTTTATATAATACGTATTTAGGAAGTCATTCTTACCAAATCTAGATTCTCGACTGCGCCAATTACGAAGCTGAGCACAAACAGCTGTTTGCCTCTGCCAACCTGAATGAGACCCTCATCACATAGCAGCTTTGGTAGAAGATCCGGCGATGACACGGATTTCTTACTTTCTGCTATATACTCCTCTGTAAATAAGAATTAGGATGTAAATAAGATTATTTAGGATGTTTTTATTGTTTTATTGCTGAATGGGCCCGCTCATGACCTTGATCACTCCTGATAGAAAGCGATGGATGAGGTCTATGGTGGAACGTGGCCAGAAGATGCCTAAGGCACTGGAACTCCCACGCATCGACGAAACGCAGCAGGCTGCTTGACGCCAGGCTCCGGTGGGAGGGTGGTCGCAAACCAGGCGGGCGTTAGCCCTACCACCGCAATGGAAGAATTGGCCAATCAAATAAGGTGTTGGGTGCGACTGTCCAGGATGCGCCGAGCGCTCGGTTCAGTTGAGTAACTGGCGGAACAAACTGCGCTACACGAGGAGGGTTCTTCATGCATCCCATGTTCACCAAAATTATTTATTTGTGGTGTAGACTTATTAGTGTTGATAAGGCAAAACATCAAAAAGAATGGCCAGGAAGTATACATACAGCATTAGGCGAACAAAGGCTATTGTGAAGGCGAATTTAAACAATTGGTATACATTTTTTTGTAAACCTTCAATGCAAATAAATAATACTCTTGTTCAACTTTTTTGGTACAGCTTACACCTACTTTGTTGCTGATTATCAAGGTTAATAGAAATAAATACTCGTAAGTACGACTCAGCAGGACAAGAGAGAAGAAATTCTCTCATAAACTGTATTACTACACCATTGTTTTGAGATCCAACATGCCTTATTGATGGTGGCCCAGTGGCAACGGCCGCGACTTACAACGTCGTAGGTTCGAACCTTTCAAAACGGTGAAGGAAAACATCGTGAGAAAACCGGCATGTCCTAGAACCAAAAATTGGAAGACTTGTGACATCTACCATCCAGCACTAAGCCCGCGCGGTGGATTACGGCCCACTCCCTTTCACCGAGAGAAGACCTGCGTCCCAGCATAGTGGGAACATTATAGCCTGATTACGCTATGCCATATTTATTATTTAGCAATAAAGAAAAAGGACAAAAACATAGCTTAGATTAAAAAGATACTTACTCAAAGTCATCATCGTAGATTTGGCAGAGGGCAGATTTGAGGCTGAGACGGCAGGTGGATACGCTATCTCATTGCTGTGGAACATACGGAGCTCATTCCTCTGGAATAACAAGCTGTTAGTTCAAAATCTGCATGAAGATATGGTCTAAGTAATTAATCTGTCAACTGAATACTAGCTTCTCGCGCGACTTCGTCCGCGTGAAATTTTTGTTCCCCCGACCCACCCCTTCGCATCGCATCGCGTGCCCGCGCTATTACTTCGTTTCCGCTTAGCGTTTTTCCTGACTTTTTGAAGTGAAACTTCTTTACGCACGCTTGAATTGGGGAGTTAGCTGGCGAACGCGTGACGTAAGCGTTACGAAAAGTGTGATCGAGCGAGGCGAACGGGAGTTGAGTGGGGGGTATAAGCAAGAGAAAGCAGCGCGCGCATACATTTTCTTTCTCTCTTCCTCTCGTAGCGAAATACGTTTGAAGTTTCACTTCAGTCGTGTGGTCATAAGCACACTCAGTTTTTTTTTTAATTTTGCTCGGCTCCTAAGGGTCCTAGCGCGATGTTAATGCCTTCCTCAAGAATTTAGCAGTCAAATGCAAAGATACTTTTTCAAATCCGACTGGTCGACTGGTAGTTCCAGAGATTAGCGCGTTCAAACAAACAAAAAAACCCTTCAGCTTTATTATTAGTAAGTATAGATAGATATAGGTAGACAAATATATTTCAGCGCATAGCATTGAGTAATTACTACATTATTTTTTATTATTAGTTAGTTCTGTTACACTACAGTGTAACAACGCAGTCGCAGTCGCGTGTCGCGGCAGTGTAGCGACTACACAAAAAAGGAGAGTAAAATCAATGAGAGTAAAACTAAATCGAACCTTACCTGACATTTATAAGAAAACTATAATTTATCTGAATATATAATTTTTTTTTTTATATATATATACGAGTATATACTATGGGTGTATGTGTTAAAAAGCTTCTCTGAAATAAATGTTTTTTTTTTATGCACTTTATGAGACTTATTCATATCAGTTTCTGTAACAGTAGAACTAAAATCTACATTATATCAAACGGTTAAGTAAGACAATCTACACCAGTTGATGCCATAATAATGATTTGAAAACCAAGTATTACAGTTTAATAGAACTGCATCAATAAATCACAACACCTTCCTCATTCCAACGTCTCTAATTAGTTATTAACTTACCTAACCGCTTGTGATTTTACATAAACAATATTGATTTGACAAGTTAAGTAAAGACAGACATGCAATACAAAATTATGTATGAATAAAGATGAGGGCATTTTTTTATTTGCTGTTTCCTGACTATCAAATGCTTGATAATTATTTCCAGCATGACAAAGGAAATGACGATTATATTAAGGCTCAATTTACACTGCCGCGGAACGGAGTGGGTGGAATCGAGTTTTCGTAATAGCAAGATGAACTTTATGTCAATTGTCTAACGTACAAACTAGATACGAGCTTGTTACTGCGGGAATTCCCGAGAATGCGCGATAATTCTCCAGGAGATGCGCGATCTGTGCGTATGGGTGTATCTAATTTGTGCGTTACAGTACTGACATAAAGTTCATAATGCTTTGTACAGAAAAAAGTCGCTTCCATTCCGTTCCGCGGCGGTGTAAATTGAGCCTAATGGCCCACCACTGTTTAAACAGATATTATTTATTCGCCAGGCAACTACAACAGGTAACAATCTTAGTATATCACTAGGTTCAAAGTGTATCAACCCTTTTATTTTTACCCAAAGCATAATCAGACAAAATGACAAGCATATTACTGGTATATATTACAATACATACGAATAAATAAAATTGAACTGTCGTTAGTAATGTCAAAATAACAGCTTTTTATTAAATGATGGTAAGTGTATACAGTACATATAAAAAAAAGATTTTTTTTTAAATTTTGTCTGTCTCTCCTCTGACTGTATGTTCTGGCTAATCCCCTAAACGGCTGGACCAATTTTGATGAAATTTGGTATGGGGATACCATACTTTTTAGTGTCACCACACGGGCGAAGCCGCTGGCAAAAGCTAGTCAACAATAATTATGATGTTGAATATTCATGAAATAGAATGTTTTTATCATTGTTCCTCTCAACCGAAGCACCTGCCATCTAATCTCTTCACCACCTTTGGTTGACTGGTAGAGAATGCCTAAGGCATTAAGTCCGCCTTTGTACCTTTTGTGTGTGTGAAAAGTTTTAATAAATAATACTCCCGTCACCACCTTGAGTAAAATACTGACATTCTCTTGACTAAAACAATACATTTTATAGCAGAAGATAAAACCAATTAATTACATTAACATATTATTATATGCTTACAGGAGTCAGTGTGCTAACTCTGTCTTCGATTGAAAGACTCATCATCAGCTGTGGATGACAGCATTTTCCTTCAGACTTCACTCCAAGTAGCCTGTGCCAAGAATGTTTGATCTGAAAATATAAAGCTGTATTAACTCATCTGACATGGCTCTTAAGAATTACCAACTAAAAACAGTTGACAACAATTATTATTATTTCTTATGTCTTGTCTTTTACATATCTTGGGACCCTGGGGACCCGGGCCTTTGGAAGGCATACCAGGGGCTGAAGCCAACTCGCAGAGGCCTCTTAGACAATTTTAAATGTTAAGGAGGCTATTTAATCTGTCAAGCTCCGCTAATGAGACACAATTGATTTTCTATTGTTTCGTCGCCGATCGGCGAACCGCGCCGCTTGACCGGTCAAAAACTGATTGTCTTCATGTCATTCACCTACAACATCTAGACTTAGTCAGTTAAAGGCATAGTTCACGTGACATAGTTCCCATGATCCCCAATTCAAGTGTGGAAGTGAACACCGGGGTGGTTTTTAGTCAGTAACAGTCTGACAGACCCCACCTGCCCACCCCAGAGCGGTGGACATCCATGAGGATTTTCCACCCCGGTACAAAGAAAAAAAAAATAAGCAGATCATAGTAAAAGAATATTCTTTATCGTTTGTTATTGATTTTTAAATCATCATATCTGTTGGTTATACAGTTTGGGATATAACTGTGGATTCTGTTATCTTCTTCTTAGCGTGTCGATAGCAATCTAAATGTACTCGGCAAAGAATTCGGCCACTTGTTTGGCGCCATCACTAGCGTCGTCATTCTGTTATGTTGATATTACTAGTTAGTAGTTAACTATGTGGGTCCTGGTGACCTGAAATACAGGTTTTTTCTAAAACCTACTTCAGGCACCAGCTCTCACAATGTGAATTTATATAGTTTAAAAACTGTAAGGTGCCACAAAAACATTGTGAGAGAAATAAATAAATAATCTATCTAATCTAACTGATTGACAGATTATGAAACAAAGGTTACATTATTCTATTCACAGCTGCAAACTCAAGTTAACTTGCATGTCTATTTATGAATTTTCATGCATATATCCATGTCCATAAATATGTTATAAATATTAACCAACAATGTCCCACTGCAGGGCAAAGGCCTCCCTACTCTCTTTCCACCTCTCTCCGACCATAAATGTGGACTCCACATTTAACAGCAATGACACTACATTGTGGAGTGTCATTGCTGTTTTGACAAAGAAGGTTGGACATTAACTAAGAACAATATCAAGGCCATACGTCTACAATCTTATTGGAAGGGGATGGCTGTGCTCCAAGTAAGCTCAGGAGCAAGTATCCCACTTTGTCCTTTCGTCCCTGCGTGGAAGTTGTGAAAACCTCCACTTTAACCGGCACATTCTGGACTCGTAAACTGTAATATAGTGAAAAAAGATTTGTAAAGTTATGTGGACCTTTTACAAAGTATGAGTGTCAATATGAGTGGAGTCCTGTATTCTAGATGATCAATTGATTTCAGACCAATATTTGACTTGAGATTCTGTCAGTAAAAATCAAAATTAATGATAGAATGTTGCTAAAATTCAAGCCTGTGTATTCAAGAGGGTTTTAATGACGCTATAAGATGTTTTTTTATGGGAAAAATATGCGTGAAAAACAAAAGTTTGTTTACCTTCGAAACCTTCTTTTGTCAGCCTCCCAAACAAGTTCAGCATCAAAAATCGGAGCATGCGAAGGCACAGCAGGGTCCGTTTCTAACATATACCCATTGAGAGATCCACTTACAATAAACGGGGAACGTAAAAATCCAAATCCAAGTCCTAGAAACATTCGAAAATTAGAACAGTTTGTTCATGTAAAATAATATTCCAGGCTGTTACGTGATACTAGAAAAAAGGCATACCCTCTTTCACGTGCAGGACTATCTGAATGTTTGGTCCTCGTAATTCGTCCATCAATATTTTATTTGATATACCAAAAAATTATAAAATTTCAAATCAAACGCAACTGTAAACATTGCTTTCTAAAATCAAAGATGACATTCATGACATTTCATGACATAACAATATCGGTGTTGCAAATCTATTTATTTATTTTACCATTTATGTCAATGATTAATAGAGGTCAGTGCAATGTACACACATATACAGGATGAAATTGAACATATGCGACAAATCGAAATGGGAGATTGTACTCGTCATTATGAACAACTTTTACTATGGGACCAAACCTGAAATCGCGAAAAAAAATCAGCTGTTCCCTACATTTATGTTCGCATAACTCGCCAAAATGTAGGGAACAGCTGATTTTTTTTTCGCGATTTCAGGTTTGGTCCCATAGTAAAAGTTGTTCATAATGATGAGTATAATCTCCCATTTCGATTTGTCGCATGTGTTCAATTTCACCCTGTATAAACGGACAAGAAAAAAAACTGAACAGAAAAATAGGTATGTACATACAACAATACAAAGGTGAAGCTTATTTCATAAAAAAATCTCTTCTAGCAAACCAGCGATAGGACAATAAATAGAGAGATATACACAGCGTGTGAAAGAGAGAAGGAGAAAAAAAAATACACAATATCTCGTCTTGTTTTCATAGTTAGCTCGGAGATTTGGAAGAAAACTAACATTACTTAAAAACTCTTGTTAATCGATTTTATTCAATTTCGAGCGGCCATTGTTGTTTACATCTTTGGCTTTGGCGCGGTCGGACCTTATGTATGGGTGGGCATGAAAGTGTGTTGCCATTAAAAAATAAATCTGAACAACGGGAGGTCGTAATGCCGCTGCCGGGGCCACACTATACGGGAAAATCGCGATAAGTACTTTCTTATTGGCTGACATCCACAGAACACTATACTCCTCTGACATCGTAGGTCCAGCCAATGAGCATCAACTTATCGCGCAAATCTTCGCGTTATCGCGATAGTCTGGCCCCAGCATTCTAAAAAGTAGTAAAAACCCTTTGTATATCAATTAGCCATCACACGATCACTACTTGTTTATTGCTATTGATAATAATTAATTTATGTTCCTGCTTCCAGCATTGTGGTGAATTGTTCGCCAAAAAAGTTGTTATCTTGATTTAAAGAAACATCCACCATGATACCGGAAGTAAACTAAAAATAATTTAATGCTTTATTCATGAATCGTAATGATTTTATGCATTTTTATAATACATTAAAACTGTTAAGAAATTAATTGTGGTTTTATTGTATTGATATAAGAGCGTATCGTGCAATTCTACTAAGATTATTATTTAAATTATTGCATTGAATTTGTTTTGTTTCCGTTAAAATGACAGCACTGAGCACTTTTCAACTTTGAGTCTTCTTGGATGAATTTCTTGAATGTTGAACCAATAATTTAAATAAGCCTACCAGTTATGTGCCATTTATCTAAGGTGTGATATAAAATTAGATCCAACCTAAATAATCAACAATGAAGAAGTTTTTATATGAGTACAAAGCCAAAACTACAAAAGGTCGGAGTCAATCAGAACCAAACACTGAAATAAGGTAAACAATCGTTCCTGGACTTTATGTCTACCCTAAAAGTATTACATAAATATTAGAATCAGGTGTTGTACGGTAGTAAGTGCACATAGTACTACACGTTTCGTGAATTGTACGGTTGACGAGCCGCCTGTGACCGCAGCAGACTAGAGCTGAGGAGGGCCGACGCTCGGCAACGCGCATGAAGTGGATCACCGGAGCGCAACGAAAAGTAATTTGTACAAAAAACCAAATTCAACTCATTGCGAATGCCGCGTTGTTCGTGATGTTTTGTCTGACCGCACAATATATCGGCGGTCATTGTTGCTAGTCGTTTTTTATAACGATCGGACTTCTAATGCGCCGGTAATGTTCCGCGTGTTCCTCGCATCGGCGGACTTTCCGTTTTAGTTTATAAACTTATTTATATTCGGTAAATGTTATTTAGTTGCTAATTGCAGACGGCTTGATTACTGTGCTACCGTTTTCGAACAAAAAGTGGATTCTTTGCAGGACATGGGAGTTTTTAAGTGGTTGCGCCGGTAAGTACCTACGTAAACTTTTTGTTTTTTCATTAATTAGGTACCTACCTATTTTAGGTATGGTAGTACGTATTTTGTAGAATTTGTGTAAGAAAATAGATTTAGTACTTATTTAGCGGCATCTTTCAGGTTACAAAAAAATCTATCTTTTCAATAAACTTCTAGACAGCTGACTTGAGATGGCGCTAATTTAAATCGATATTTTCTTACGAAAGTTTAAAATTCGTACGTAATTTCAAAATCGCTTCAATCATACATTCGATTTCGTATCAGATGATTGCACGAACAGTTACTTTTAGACCGTAAAACTCTAACAAAATGTCGATGACAATAGAACAGGTATGCACAATGTCCCAGGATGATGTAAGTGGTCCACCTAACGTTGAATCATCGGAACCGTACGTCCACAATAGATTTTATTTCATTCCCAATAGAGGCCAGAAGCTTTGTGTAGGTACCATTGCCAATACAAATCACAGGTGAATGCAGTTAATTATTGCAACAAATTCTAGTTCAACCGTCATGCCTAGTTTAGTCATTTTCTGAACTTCAGGACAGGTGTATCTTGGGAGCCTCACAGGTAAATATTTAAGAAATAATTATTTTCCACTTAATTTCTAAATCAAGCATTTTACTGTATTATTTTGAAAATACCATTGCCTGAAGTCGAAAGCTAGAGTTCATTGACTTTTCGAAATAGGTCCGTTAACATTATTAGTCACCTTTATCTATTGCCTAAAGTTTTGTAAGGAACAAAAACTTAGCGAAATGTTAATATGACTGTACACAATGATGACTTTATCATCGTATGTTTTCGTATGCGATTTAATTGAATTATTCATTAGCAAGTGTCCAGTTAGTCTATTTTGATTCTGATAAGAAAAATCGTGTGTGGATTTCGTTTCTAATTAGGTATCTTTAAATTAGAATTGTTACTGTTACTAGGTAGTGCACCTGACGGAACCTACTCAAGGAGAAGGTCAGTTGCACCAACTAAGATTACGATTGTCTGGTTACCTCAAATTTCCTATGGATTGCGGAGGTTTAAGGGGTATCTCATCCTACGTACGCAAATCCAGAACCGTATTGATACTTATCCCCGATTTGTTCCTTGTATCTGGATAAAGTTAATGTTAAAATTCCCAAAGAGTCCCAAGGATAACTAGAACGATGCTCTTTCTTGTCGATTGATCGAACGAACCTTTTGAACTCCATGTAGGGTAGTTGAAATAGTCTTCGCCATGTGGACATGGCGCTTTGTTTGTGAATTGTACCTATATTAGATCCCTGTAGAGTAATCATTGAAGGGAATGATAGGATTCACTTTCTTGTCGTTATTTTCCGGCCGAATCTTATGCATCATCTCAGAGCGTATAGTCCACAAATTTAAGAGCAGTTATGCCTTGTGAAACTCGTTACCACAACAGGATAACGACAGTTTAGTTAGGTGCTTAGTCCACGAGCTAGAGAATCGCAGGGACAGTCTCGCCGTGCCATCAAATTCAATAGAACCTCTATGAATCAATATCCGCACGGCGATATCATCGCAACGATAATTTGTTGGCACCGCATGACAATCGCCGGAATTTTCTCGCCCGTGGAGATGGGGCCTTATTGAACCTGTCTTAAGCAAGTCTCTGCTTTGTTGTTTAGATATCTACGACCAATAAGCAATTCTCCTCCTCTCACAGAGAGGAGGCCTGTGTCCCAGCAGTGGGAACATTATAGGCTGATTATGAATAAGCAATTCTCATTCAGTTACTGTCACTAATTCGCTCCTACCCCGAAACATCTAGAAGACAGTCCAGAATTTAAAACTGTGATTTACTGTAATGACTACGAAAAGGCCGTGACGGAGCTTCGGAAGCATGATGTGGTGACTGTAAGTTATGGAACCTGAAGTAGTTTCAAGGAAGCAAAAGTATAGGGCTCGTAAAAGAGGGCTCAATTAGGACAAGGCATTTGTAGATGACGTAATTCGGCCTCAAGGGTCGAAGTCGTGAATTATTGAAAGCGCGAAAGCGAAAGTGCACCACTTCCCTGCAAGTAGTTTCAAGAATAACTCGCAATATATTATTGAAACTTCGATACATCGCCACTTAAAACACCTTTGCTGTCCCACCGGACAGCAAAGGTGTTCAAACTGACTCAACAGTCAGTTCCTGTTTTGCTTGAAAAAAACTATGAAACGAGATGGTCTTGTAATACGTAGAAAGCTTGGGGTTGCTCAGTTGCTGTTGCTTTTCGTAAAATTAGGTAACTAGCAACAGTCGCGAGTGGGTTATTGAAATGTGAATCTGTTAAAGTACTGTTTTCGTACCAATTTCTTCTTGTAATGGTGCTTATCGCCTAGATCTAGATAGTCTAAACTGAACATAGGAACCACAACTGCCAACACTTTGAATGCACAACACAGTTAGCCACATTATCTTTTAACGAGTCGATTAATCTTAGTAGTAACTCCGAAAGATCCTTTTAAGCAAATAAATAAAGAAAGATAAGTGCTTTCTTTCAGATTATATTGCGACATTAAGGCTCACAATACTTTCTTTTATTCAAATCGAACACACAGGAACTTAAAAAATGATGTCCATGTTTTTTTATTGCTTCTCATTGCGCACGACTGAGTAATTTCGAAAAGTAAAAACTACAAAAGAATGCCTCCCGGTACTCAGTCGTCGTGATTGATGCTTCCATTAATTACCAGTTCGATTCAATCTGAAGCCTTACAATGGATCTAAAACAGTGTTATTGAAATTTCACTTTCACCAAACTTATTTGTGATAGCCAAGCGATGCGATTCTCTTATTGCTTTGCAAATAACCAAAATTGTTGGTTAGACAGCTTCTTATTTATGTAAGCATTATCTTCGTGTCACTAGATATGGGCTGCTGGGACGTGCTTTCTAGTTTAATTACAATATTACGTAATGTATTGTTTGTATCGAGATTATAAAATAAAGCTTTGTTACAACTTCCGGCGTATCGGAGATTACAATGGATGACTTTAAAATTTTCTGGTATAAGTAACAAAGACTTTGATAACAAAGCAGAAATGTTGCTGCGTCGCTGAAACTGTTTTGTATGGCAGAGGCCACGAACTGGAAAGTACTGTTAAAAGGTGTCCAATAGGTCACATGAGAATTAAGTGCTTTAATTAATGAAGCACTTTTACTTTTAGGTAAAACTTGATAGAATAATAAGTAAGTGCAAAGAGGATCATGGATGCTGCCCAACACTTGTTCGGATTCCGTAGCTATCCTCCTCTATACCCACAGAAAGACAACTGAACTTGACGCAAAAAAAAACTTACTATCGTAGGTCTAACAATTATTGGCGACCATTCTAACTAGCCTTTAAAAGCTCTACACTTCTTAAATGATTTTTAAATTACTTCAAAATATAAAGGAAATAAAATTTCGGTCTCCACTCGCTTTCGTTGACAAAAACTTGAGGCGTGACAAAAATATAGTATCAAAATGGCCGACTTTTCTCTTTCAAAAATGTAGTACCTACTAGACATTTCAGTGATATAACTACGCTCTGTCAGACACAATCTATCAGTTTATTGGATCTAGGAGCTGTTTCTCAAGAGATCAAAATTGATGTCAGGTGCACAATGTCTGGGAACAAATTTGCGAGCCTGATCAAATTGCTAATCGGTAAAAGTGTATCGATCGTCCCGCGTTTGTGGTACTCGTGATTATGATCGCCTCTTACTTTGCTCTCTTATCTTTGGAGTTCATTGTTTTTTTTTTTTTGCTGCCAGTACCAGTCCCAGGTGTTATTTAATCGGAACTGTTGCTAAGCCTGAGGATAACGGATTTACAAGACATTGGTATTAATTATTTAGACAAGTTTTCCGATAAGAAAACGATATTTATATAGAACTAGCTGCGCCCCGCTGTCCCATCCGCATAAATCTCGATCCTGTGGGATTATCGGGATAAAAAGTATCCTATGTCCTAATTCAGGTCATGGTCTAGTTATGTGCCAAATTTCATCCAAATCGGTTCAGCTGTTTTCGTGTGAAAGTGTAGCAAAAAAAAAACATACAAAATCAGATATTTTTTCTTTATAATATTGGTTTAGACTAACCAAAGCTGTATCGTAGATTTAAGGTTTTAATATTTTTTGTAGCTCTAACGCCTCTCAAAGCGTTACAATTTAATTCAATACGAAATTCCACTTATTTCGAGTAGATCTCGTCGTTGCGTCGCGGCGGTGACCCGCGACTGACGGCGACTGTCCCACGCTTTTGCTGCCCGAATGACGTCCGAACTACCATTAGTTGCTGTTATTTGTACTTTTATATTGTTGAAGTTTTTTCTCAGACCATTGTTGGTTTTAGCGCCTTACATAAAAAAAAAGATTCGGAGAATGGGCCTCATTGAGAGACCACCGAATAATTCGTAGTACGTTCGATGACAGCTTTTGAGATGTCTGGTATGTAATAGACCGTTTTCCCCCAAGGGAGTATGTTAACAGTCTGAAGATGATTGTCTCCACTGTCTCCTGGTAAACGCAGTGGCCCTAAAACCACTGTTCCTGTTAGGAGACGCTTGCTTCGCTGGGAAGATTACCTACGGGCTGATTATGTTTTTGTTTGTTGGCAGGGAGCGCGTGACTGTGACGACTCATCACAGCGTGAACCCCAGCTCCACTACATCTGAAGTACTGATTGCACAGGGTCCCCACAACACCACACCAATCGGTACTATTCGCACAGAGGAATACAAACGAGATTTAGCTGAGTTCCAAGCGAGAAGATCCTCATTAAACAAGGAACTACCAGACACGCCTGTAAAGAAAAAATGCGGTAAACATTCCTTACCCGTCTCTTGCACCGACTGCACCGCAGACCACGATATCACTTTCAATTATGAGAAGAAATCAGGCGTTAAATACAAAAAGAAATCGCATAAACGCGCTCGAAGTACGACCCCAGAACGAACAGTTTACGGAGGCGTCCCGAACATACAGTTTTTATTCCAAAATCAGGTGTTCATGCCCGGGAATCAGTACCCGACGACGTCGTCGTTTTCAGAACCGCAAAAATTCAAACGTATATCACGCCATAAAGTAGATAGATGTCCAGACATGGACTTCTTAGTTCAAAAACAATTAGAATTTAAAGATGATGATCAGGCGGTGTCTCCACCTGCGTCCTACAAGAATAACATTCTTCCTCTTGATATGAAGAACTTCTTGAAATGTCATAAGAGTGAGGAAGACGACGTAGATGGGTCGACAGCAGCAAGAGACGTTAATTTATCTAGTCAGAACAATTCCACGAGTCCTACGAAGGATGAATCCGATGATAAGCTATGGGAAGTGATGAGCGAGTTGAAAAACTTGGATCAGTGGGCGGAAGAGCAGCTGCAGGTGTGGTCGCCGAACACAAGCAAGTCCGATGACAGTAAAGTATGTTTGTCAGAGTAACGCTCGGCTGAATCCATTTATTTCTTAGTTTTGTGTGCATGATTGACTATAGTGAATTCAAAACGGAATCAATTGCACTAGCCACAAGTTTCAGATACTGACTTTGATTCAGATGATCGATCGATCTCGATTGGGAAAAATAAAAATATATCTTATTGTAAAAAGCTCCCAGTCAGATAATTTACCTCAATAACGTTACTTCGAGTCATTGAATTCACTTTGTCTCTGTCGGAAATGAGATCACAACGATTTCCTGTCTTAATACCTACTTTGGTGCTTAATTTTAGAGCGATACGAGTGTCTACGGTTTGCCAGTAGCAAGTGCAAGCAACATTGATGTGACCGTAGATAGAAATAAAACATGGAACCTTGGGAAATGGGGCGTGGTTCCCGTACAGATAAAGAAGTTAATTGGTGTCACCATTGAGCATGTTAGGAAGAAACGTAACACGGAGATAAATATATTGAGGTGAGGTTCTGTTCTGACATTATTCTTTGAGATCGTAAAGCCTTTTTGGCGCTTCTAGAATGGTGTTTTTGGATGTCATTGTCTTTTTAATGGAGTGAGGTCTGATAAACCTCGAGAGTGCAAGTAAGTTACAGCTGGGCCCAAAATCGTAAAGGAAATTGAAGGCGGACAGCGAAGCTCTGTTGTTTTAGTTATTCGTTTGTTTCAGAAAGTGTCGCCATCCTAATATAATACTTCTAATGGGAATCTATCCGGACATTCACAGAAATGTGCACTTGATCTGTGAAAGATGCGTTGATTCTCTCTTCGGCATACTACACGTGCAGGTAACTTTTAAATTATTGTTTGATTATTATGACTAATAATAACAGGTGGTACTTTATTCCTCTGCCCCCTTATAACCCTTTTCCTATAAAACATACTTGCTAAACTGCTAAGGCTAACCTTTGAAACAGTTTGCATCTTGGTAAGTCAGGCTTAACATTTATTTTAAAGACTCGTCCTTATTATAAAACGCAAGGACTTTTTGCCCATCCGTGGTCGCAGACGGCTACTTTGATAGCTATATTCACAGCTACTTTTGAAATTAACGCGTTCACCTTAATTAAAAAAAAACGATGTTGAAACAGTCATACTTTTTACAGGGTCGCATTCTAAGTGCGCAAACAGCAGTGCAATACGCCCTCGACATAGCGAACGCTCTCGTCTTCCTGCGAATGCAAGGTTTTCTTCACACAGAACTGAATAGCTCTAGTGTGATGATCACAAACCATGATGCTGCTAAACTGGCAGATGTAGGGTCCTGTGCGAAGTTGGAGAAGCCAGAGAAGAGGATTCCGAAGCCATACGAGATTTACTCGCCTGAACCACAGTATGTCAATATTGAGGGTGAGTTTCGTTAAATACTTGGTATCTTGTCAACCTAGGAATTTGGACTCTGATTATCATGTTATGGCAGTGGCGTGCATTGGTTTTCAGAATAGGTAGGCACTAGGCCGGGTCTAGGCAAACGCGGTCAATAATTAGAAAAAAAGGTGTGGTTATTTGAGTGCCTCATCATGCCTATTTAAATGTTATAAATTGCGAAGGTCGAACGTCATGGTATTACGCGTGAGACGTACGTATTTTTAATTTTGTCGTATTAACTTGAACGAGTAGGTAAAGACCAATGACAATGTGCGAATAGTACGGGAGCCGAGTAGGCCGTCCGGCGACTGCCTACTGCCGCGCGTGTTTGTATGAATATTCTGTTTTTGTTAGGTATGATAATTCTGTGGGGCACACACTAAAATGTGACAGGCTTATGTTGATATATCGAGGTAGGAACTGCTTATATGCCTATATGCAATGCACGCCACTGTGTTATGGAATCACAAATTCAATGTCGCGCACGACAGAGTTCAAATTCCATTGAAACCAACATCTTTTTATAACAAATAATCACTCAAAAACCAACATAAACTATATGGCATTAAAGTTGATAGTTGATTAATTGGCAATATTGAATGTAAATTATCTGAGATTCTGAATTGACGCATAGACATAGTAAAGATCCTTTTGAAAAGACTTTTCTGTTATTATCGCAATATATTTTTCTTCCGCCATGCATTATTGCGGTGATACGGTTCGGTAAAATACACACATGAGACATTTTAACTTACCTACTTACAGTCCGGTCGCTGAAATAATGCGTTCCTGAAACCTGTCAGTGCGACAATTCTAGAAGCAAAACACAAATATTCGTTTGTATGAACTGACAGGTGTCAAGAACGCATTCTCTCGTCGGCCACACTATAGTCTGTATTTATTTTAAAGTTAACCACAAGATCAAAAATGCACCCACTTGACACAGTCCACTGGCACGTCTGCCACAATAGAATCATATAAGCATACCCTATAGCCGGGTACTACCCCCTAAGATACAGGCCTAGCCTAGTTTAGGGGACAGGGTTGGACCTATTGTACTTATCTACCTAATGCTAAATTAAGATCTTTAATCTGTATACAGTGCAATGTACTTGAAATTTGTGGTAATAAACTTATTATTATTATTGCTAGTAACGCATCAGCAAACCCCTTTGGTGTTGCAGCTGTCTAAAGGGGCGGTAACCTCTGTCCGTTAAGCGAGTCGTATTAGAGAACACATTAAATACAAAAAATGTTATAGGTCTATCTAGCTAGCTAGCTTCTAATTGGTTTACTAAGTTCTAAGTTGAATGTTCTCTCAAGGTACACTGCCTCTACAACCTCACAATGAAAGCGAGTTTTATTACAGTTCAGAGATTACGTACAATAAACTATATTTGCACTACACAGTAGGCATAGTTGCTAAGTAAGCCACCAGCTGTTAACACATCAACTTAGCTGAAAAAAGGCTCAAACCATCTTTGCTTTATTTAGCCAAGAAAAGATTTGAACGAACCACCCATGCATTAGGGACTACGCACACTTATTCAGCTCTGTTCAGCTTTTGTCCATAGAAAACAACGATTTTGTATGGAGTCCGTTCAGCTTTCCGCGGCTGAACGGACGCGTACGCATCTCATACAAAATCGTCGTTTTCTATGGACAAAAGCTGAACAGAGCTGAATAAGTGTGCGTAGTCCCTAATTGGTAGTACAGACGCCAGCACATCAACCTACCCGAAACTGTCACATTTTCCCAATCAACTTTGAACCTTATGCTTTAGTGATAAAGTTGAAAATCGATTAAAGAAATTTGACAGATTGTAGTAGGTTGATGTGCTGGCGTCTGTACATTTACATTGTTCTATGTAACTTCAAGGCTACACATTTAATTTTGCAAAAAATATATCTAACATACTAACATAAGATAAGGTAAGTCATTATACAGACTTATAATAAAATGCGACGTTCTGACGCTTGAAAAAAAACTTAGTTCCGTGCTATCAAATTAATTCAATTGACTATTGTTATTAAAAAAATAACTAGAACATTATACAATGTCGTTAAATTAATTTTAATTGTTATAGAAGTGCGTATAATGTGATTTTATTTACTTATAGTTTATAGTTAACTAGCAGCGCCCCACGGTTTCACCCGCATAAGTCTCGGTCCCGTGGGAATATCGGGATAAAGTATCCTTTGTCCTTTCCCAGGACTCAAACTATCTTTATACCAAAGGGGTTAGAAGATTTTAGTATGGAGGGTGGCCCTAAGGTCGGTCGCCATTTTGATTTTTATTCAGAATCGCGGTGCACAACAAAAGTTATATATTTAGATAGAGGACGCTTATACAAACAAAAAATGTTATATAACATAATATCCTAAAGCGTCAGGTTTCGGAGTTATTCACCGAAATATAATTCGATAACAACAAGGATTTTTTTTGTTTTTTTTCCCTCCAGGTAAGCATATTGAACTATTGAGGTAATAGAAACGTTATGAAACCTTTATGGAGAACAAACAAATGAAGAATAGACATTTTTTAAATAAATAATTAAAAACGGCTATTCATAGTTCGTTTTTTAATCCCAGAGACTAATCTGACATTTAAGTCTTTTGTGTTTTCGTTTTTTTTTTAGTATAGAAGTTCGACATTACACTTGTCAGATTAGTCTCCGGGATTAAAAAACGAACTATAAATTGCCGTGCTTAATTATTTATTTAAAAAATGTCTATTCTTCATTTGTTTCTTCTCCATAAAGGTTTCATAACGTTTCTATTACCTCAATAGTTCAATATGCTTACCTGGAGGGAAAAAAAACAAAAAAATCCTTGTTGTTTTCGACTTATATTTCGGTGAATAACTCCGAAACCTGACGCTTTAGGATATTATGTTACATAACATTTTTTGTTTGTATAAGTGTCCTCTATCTAAATATGTAACTTTTGTTGTGCACCGCGATTCTGAAAAAAAATCAAAATGGCGGCTGATTTTAGGGCCAAAACCTTCAAACCCCTTTATCTAAATCGGTTCAGCGGTTTAGGCGTGAAAAGATAACAGGCAGACAGACACACTTTCGGATTTATATAATAATAATAATAATAAATTTTTTTTATATTTTTAAATGTTTTTATATATTTTTTATACTAATATTTAAAAATATAATTTATATGTATATAGTTAAATAAAGGAAATAATAATAATAAAGTTTTATTGACATAATAAAAGTTTTACATTTTAATTTGAAGCCCTGACTCCTGTGCTAGGTGGTACCTGTGTTACAGGAGTCAGTGTCTTCACCCGTTTGTGGGACATTAACAAATAGATATTATTCTACAGTATGGATTAAAACGGTACAACACCAATTACATTAAATAATTACGTTGAAAATGATGAAACAGTTGTAAATATGTATGGCTTACAGTCGGCAGCCGTATGAAATATATTATGACGTTTATTGGATGTAAAATTTTACATTGCATAACCTGTACTGTAATCTCTGGGTGGACGGTAGCTACGCCTCTACCCCCTTTCCCTTAGGGGATTACACGCGTGATGTTATTTATGTTACATACGGTCTATAATAATCACTTAAGCCACGCCCCCCAGCTAGATGGACGGACGACCTAAAGAAAGTGGCTGGGGTAGACTGGATGCGGAAGGCGGAGGACAGGGTGCTGTGGCGCAGTCTGGGAGAGGCCTATGTCCAGCAGTGGACTGCAATAGGCTGAGTTGATTGATTGAAGCCACGAATTATAAGAATATATTATTCACCTGTTTCTAGAAGAGATAATAAATCTGTTTCTTTTCCTCGTTTCCGTTTCGCCATTCTCCACGGTTTAGTGCGACCCTCATCCAGTATACCGTGCTTTTGCTGATGTCGATGACCATGCCCCACTTGCTGGAGCCTAAGTGCCTGTTCACCTGCACTTTGGATGACCTAAAGAATGCCGCAATCAACGTGGTCACCTATTGGGCTCAAACTATATAAACAAAAAAAAAACAACGAGTAAGAGTACCATCGACAAGAGAAGAAGATGATGCTGTCGTCAGCCCAATGCGCTTTAGCAATTTCCAAGATTATTTGACCTGATCTTAGCCTCCATTCGGTCTCCAAAAGTTTCCTCATCGGTTGTGTCCGCCTCTAGTCAGATGTCCTATAAACAGTTACTGTGTCAGTCAATGCAAACATGGAAAAAAAACGTCGATTTTTTTTTTATTTTAGTAGCCTGGTATTGATTTGGTTTGGTACTTATGTTAACCGTTTCCTGAATAAGACCCGCATTTATACGTTGTATGTAATCTAAAAGCATTATAATTTACTATGGTGAGGCGACATATGTATTGTTATTGACTGAAAGCTTTCTCCAACTAACATTGAAGTCGTTGTTTTTTATTGCTTCAGCATCAATGCTTTTTATAGTCTAGACAGAACGGTAATGTTAGTGCGATGTGGTGATACATTTCAGTTTGCCTAACAGAATTATTGTCTATGTTTATTCACGCCATGTTGATATAATGGTTTCTCAGCTACCTATATAAAATAACTACACTCGGCGTCACAAAAATCGCACCTCTTTAAAAATTCCCTTCAAAGTCATTTTAACCCTATTAATTAATGGTAGACATATGACTATAAGGTATCATTGGAAAGGCAATTTATTTAAATTTCAGAATAAATCAATGGATTTGGTTTTTTGTTTACCAGGGAATAAAAAAAGCAAGCTAATGCAAATGATTAAAAAGTTAAATTTTATTTTATCAGCAAAAATTACAACAAAGTCCTTAAAAACAACTTAAAACCTAGTGTTACCCCCCTAGCCCTGATGACTGCTTCCATGCGTTCTCTCATGGACCTAATTAATGTGACAACAGTCTCTTGCGGAATGTTGTCCCATTCTGCAACGACGGCATCTTGGAGGCCTTGGAGAGTGGTAGGGGCAGGATCACGTGCCCGTACTCGCCGTTTCAGTTCATCCCAAAGGTGCTCAATAGGGTTTAGGTCTGGACTTCGCGCCGGCCAGCGCATAACAGGGATTCCAACTTCTTGCAGGTAGTCTCTTACAAATAAAGCGGTGTGACAGCGGGCGTTATCGTGCATTAACGTGAACCCACTGCCAACAAAACCCGCATAAGGGACAACCTGCTCCTCTAAGATCTCTGTTATGTACTGAGCAGCAGTCAGCGACCCTTGCCCGCGAGCACTTCCAGTCCGAGAAACACACACAAGGTTCGTTTTGCCGTCGATTGACATGCCACCCCAGAACATACACGAGCCACCCCCGTATTCCACTGTCTCTTGAATACAGGCTTGTGCGAATCGTTCCCCTTGCCTCCTATACACTTTTCGACGCCTATCGTTGCAGAAAAGACACACCCTCGTCTCATCCGAGAAGAGCACAGCCCTCTCAAATTGCAATCGGTCTCTCCTATGCTGTGCAGTCAATTTTGGCCCTGTAGCAGCCCTATGAGCTACAATTTTCTTCTCCTGCAGTCTTCTTCTAATCGTGGAGACGCTTACAGAAGTTCTGCGAGCTGATCGCAGTTGTTGTTGCAGCTCAACAGCATTGGAGAACCGATTACGTAAAGACGTCGAAACAATGAAGCCATCGTCTCTTTCGGATGTGCACCGTTGTCTTCTAGATCCACGTCTTCGGATATAGCCACTAGTCTCTTGGAAGCGTTGGAACACTCGTCGAACGGCAAAACGACTCAAGTTCAGTTGCCGAGCAACATCACATTGCCGCATCCCTGATTGCAGTAGTGCAATGACTTGAGCGGCTTCATCTGCAGTGGTATCCATCTTCTGGGGTATTTTTCTTGCTGTAGCTGTTCACATGTGTTCACTTCAAAGGTTGAATAGCGAATGACCCACATTTAACCCGGGTCGCCCGTTTTATACCCTTGTAGGGAGGTGCAGTTAGTGGCCGTTGTAATGGGTATTTTGACAACATTTTTTTTAACGTTACGTGCTAATGAGATCTGTTGTGTTTAGGAATTCTAACTGTTGTTAATTTAAAGGTCGTTAAACATACTTTCAATTGATACCAATATTAATTGGGTTTAATGTATTCGTTGCTGGCGGGATATGCTTTAAACTTATTTTCGAAGAGGTGCTATTTATGTGACGCCGAGTGTATATACTGACTTCGTTCGCGTACATGTCGGAAAACATTAATGTAGTTTTCTAAATGAAAAGTAGCCTAAGTTACACCTTATAACATCAGCTATCTGCCAGTTAAAGCCCCGTCAAAATCGGTCCAGCCGTTTCGGAGATTAGCCCGAACAAACAGACAGCCAGACAGAAAAGAAGACAAAAAAATAAAATTGTTTTTTTATGAGTTGAGTACCGTACATGCTTTCATAATTATGCATTTAATAAAAAGCTGTTATTTTGACAATATTACAAACAGACACTTCAATTTTATTTATTTGTATAAATGTATACATAATTACATATCGACAGCTATGAGATGAAATAATGGATAAAGAAGTGGATTGTTCCGTTTATAAATTCATTTCATGTTTGTTAACGCTTCAACGCCAAATGAACAGCGCTTTTACAGTTGGTACAAAGTACACACTGATTTGCAAACTCGCAACATAACTGAAACTGTTTTTCCGTAAATGACGTCATCAGGTTGTTAGTCATCGTGAAATTCGGCATAGCATATGCCAACGTCCATACTACGTTGAATACACCGGTTCTCGTCCGATCACCGAAGTTAAGCAACATCGGGCGTGGTCAGTACTTGGATGGGTGACCGCCTGGGAACACCACGTGACGTTGGCTTTTTGCTTTAGTTTTTTAGCTAAGTACTTACTTTTTAATACTTATTTTATTTTTATATTAGCGCCTATTTATATGTAATTAGGGTTGATTTTTCAATGGTCAGATAACTTATTGCGATTTTACAGATTTTTTATGGAAAATATGACCAACTGTCGCAATTAGAATAGATTAAAGTTACCTGACTATTGGTAAATTAGCCCTATTTAAACATGTGACATTATTAGACAGCGTTAGTGTAATGTCCCAGTTCAGATGAACACAGCGCGCAAGCGATACCTACATTTTTCAAATGTTCCATAGATGACGTCAAAGTTGATACTAAACGAAAAATTCGAGTAACCATTCGCCAACGTCCATACTACGTTGAATACACCGGTTCTCGTCCGATCACCGAAGTTAAGCAACATCGGGCGTGGTCAGTACTTGGATGGGTGACCGCCTGGGAACACCACGTGACGTTGGCTTTTTGCTGTTTTTTTAATATTTTATTTTTGTGTTAGCGCCTATTATTTATATGTAATTATAATTAGGGTTTATTTTTCAATGGTCAGATAACTTGTATTGTTGATAGCTTTTGTATGGTAAATATTATGACCAACTGTTGCAATTAGATTAGATAAAGTTATCTGACTATTGGAAAATAAGCTCTTAATTTACATGTGACATTATTCGGCAGCGTTAGTGTAATGTCCCAGTTCATTTGAACCGCGCAAACACAAAACGTCTTTCAAAAATGTTCCATAATGCTTAGGTATTTTACTTTAAATAAATGACGTCATAAAGTTTATTCTAAACGAAAAATTCGACTTAGCATTCGCCAACGTCCATACTACGTTGAATACACCGGTTCTCGTCCGATCACCGAAGTTAAGCAACATCGGGCGTGGTCAGTACTTGGATGGGTGACCGCCTGGGAACACCACGTGACGTTGGCTTTTTGCTGTTTTTTTAATACTTTATTTTTATGTTAGCGCCTATTTATATGTAATTATAATAAGGGTTGATTTTTCAATGGTCAGATAACTTGTATTGCTTTTTTGATAGCTTTTGTATGGTAAATATGACCCAACTGTTGCAATTAGATTAGAATAGATAAAGTTATTTGACTATTGGAAAATAAGCTCTTAATTAAACATATTATGACATATTTCGGCAGCGTTAGTCTAGTGTAATGTCTCAGTTCAGTTGAACGAACGTACTAACACAGCGCGCAAGCGATACATCTACACTATCTACACTTCTACACTAATAATAATAATATTATAAAGAGGAAATATTTGTATTTTAGTATGTTTGTATTTTTGTATGTTACGAATAAACGTAAAAACTACTGAACCGATTTCAAAAATTCTTTTACCGTTAGAAAGCTACATTATCACTGAGTAACATAGGCTATATTTATTACGAGAAAAAATTAGGGATCCTTGGAAATTCCTACTAAAACCAACCCAAGGTGTAAAAAAATAGCCATAAAATGTCTTTCATCGCATGCGCTGCGGAAAGTATTGATGATAGAACAAAAAAAAACGAGTGTGCTTATGACCACACGACTGAAGTGAAACTTCAAACGTATTTGGCTATGAGAGGAAGAGAGAAAGAAAATGTGCGCGCGCACTGATTTCTCTTCCTTATATCCCCCACTCAACTCTCGTTCGCCTCGCCCGTAGCCCGTAGACATGGGTCGTACTTGCAAAATCGAGTACCAGGGCTTCCAAAGTACGTCCACCTTAAGAAACCAGGGCTCGAGATACTTTCAAGTATTTTCTATCTGCATCGAAAATTGATCCATAACTTCATACAAATAAGAAGTACAATCGCGTAATCAAACAAAAGCCCTGTTGGAAGTAAAAAGTACTTGCATAGGAAATTGACCCGTGAATTCCTATAAATAAGGAGCACAATCGCGTTTACAAATAAATACTTTTACAAACCATTAAAGTAAAAATACTTGCATACGAAATTGTTCCGTAGACTCTTACGGAGTTGTATGGAGTGTCTGAGGTGTGGTAAAAGTCTTACCACACCTCGGACACTCCATACAGCGTTCGCAAAATAATTACCTAATACTACTACATAAACAAATGACGTTTGTATACGTGCAAATGTGTGCGTGAAATCTAGTAGCGTAAAAAAAATGGCGCGGTAAGCAATTTGTGTCGGGGAACCGAACGACGACGGCGGCGGCGCTGCCCGAACGTGTGCATTATTATGAAGGTACCATGTAGTTCAATTGTTTATTTATATAGTCGGGTTCGTAATGAAATAAAAAAACTAAAATAGTTTAGTTTAAATGACTTATCTGTAAATAATCGGTTATTAAATCGCATGTTATTAAAAATGCGAAATCTTACAAACAGTTTATGTAAATACGAATTCGGAAAAGCATCACAATATCCAACCATCGTGATTAAAACTCAAATAAAACTTTTAAATCGCATAATTTGTGTGTTCGTGTCAGCAATACAGCGCTGCGGTTCGCGAGCGCCCTTGCTAAAGAGTCGGCGACGAATACCTCGAAGTGCGGGGTGAGGTGCGGTATCTGATATGAGGGCGAGGAAGGGAGTGTCCTTTCTGTACATAGTACTATTAAGTATTATGTGCTCTTACTGATAAGGAGCATGATCGCATTTGCGAAAACAAACGCGGTTGTTGAACTATTTGAGTACCTACGTACTCGAGCGTCGAGGCACGACGGAGCGAGATACTTTCAAGTGTTTTCTACCTGCATAGAAAATTGATCCATAACTTCATACAGATAAGAAGTACAATCGCGTATTCAAAAGCCCCGTTGGAAGTAAAACTACTTGCATAGGAAATTTATCAATGACTTCCTATAAATAAGGAGCAAAATCGCGTTTACAAATAAATACTTGCAAACCATTAAAGTAAAAAATACTTGCATACGAAATTGTTCCGTAGACTCTTACTGATAAGGAGCATGATCGCATTTGCGAAAACTAACGCGGTTGAGTACCTACGTATTTGAGCGAGTAGCCGCATAAGGTACTTTATAGTCTTGCAGGTATTTTGAGTCGGTACCTGGTGTGCGTACTTGGAAGCAAAAACCTGGTCGAGTAAATACGTATCTTCCCTACTCGCCCGATCACACTTTTCGTAACGCTTACGTCACGCGTTCGCCAGATTACTCTCCAAGTCAAGTGTGCGTAAAGAAGTTTCACGTAAATTATTTTGACACAACAAAAATCGAATTTGACAAGGTACTTATTTGCCCTAACCCCGTGTATTGTTTTTTAGAGCCGCAGGCGCGGACGGGGCGGCCTTGGGCTTGGCGTGTTTTTTAAGGAATTTTTCACTTTTTGTATGGAAAATATGAAAAATGATTACCTACATGTTGAGTTTTAGGAGTTTATGGGTTTTATAAAGGGGGTCGAAATTTTCATTATTTTTGCGATATGACGCAATATTTTCGAGAAATAAGCAAAAGAAAAAAAACTTCATACGTATTTGGCTATGAGAGGAAGTGAGAAAGAAAACGTGCGCGCGCACGGCTTTGTCTTGCTTATATCCCCCACTCAACTCCCGTTCACCTCGCCCGATCACACTTTTCGTAACGCGTTCGCCAGTTTACTCCCCAAGTCAAGCGCGCGTAAAGAAGTTTCCCTTCGAAAATACTTGCATACGAAATTGTTCCGTAGACACTTACTGATAAGGAGCATGATCGCATTTGCGAAAACTAACGCGGTTGAGTACCTACGTATTTGAGCGAGTAGCCGTATAAGATACTTTATAGTCTTGTAAGTATTTTGAGTCGGTACCTGGTGTGCGTACCTGGAAGCAAATACCGTGTAAAAACCCGGTCGCATATTTATGCGACCGGGACCGGGTTTTTACACCAGGTATTTCCAGCTATTTTTTACGTACCTTCCCTACTCGCCCGATCACACGTTTTCGTAACGCATTCGCCAGTTTACTCCCCAAGTCAAGCGCGCCTAAAGAAGTTTCACTTCAAAAAATGTTCTACAATATTATAGAACATGTCAATATCTACAAAAAACTTCGCGAGACCATGTGTCCAACTATTGTAGTTATGTCACTATAACTACTTTATTACATTTTAAAAGTTGATAGAAATGCCGATCAAAATCAGACCATGTTATCCATACTTTTGTATTAATTCTTATCCAAATAAATTATTTTGTATTCAAGACTTTATCAATACCTTTTGATTACTTTTTGAATTATTGAAATCGGACATTCCATTCAAAA
The DNA here is from genome assembly GCA_945859645.1 of Amphipoea oculea. NCBI lineage: Eukaryota > Metazoa > Arthropoda > Insecta > Lepidoptera > Noctuidae > Amphipoea > Amphipoea oculea. The sequence goes on from OX243876.1 coordinate 15,890,030, forward strand.
GATATTACGAAATTAAAAATGTCAGTAGAAATAGTAGATTGTACAACTAAGAAATAAAAGAAGCTATTTTTCCCCGAGACGTTTATATCCACGCGAGCCGCAGGCGAGGGTGGATAGTTAAGTCGAGGGGTAAAATGGCTCGTTTATGCCTGAGTTATACACTCTGCTTTTCACTTCGATTGCGAGAAAATGAAACAGGCATAAAGTATTCAGTACATAATTAATCAAAAATGTTGCAAAGCATAGCTAATTCCCGCCACCACAGATAATACCGCCACGAAACTTTTTAAAAGTTTTTGAAGTGAAACTTCTTTAGGCGCGCTTGACTTGGGGAGTAAACTGGCGAATGCGTTACGAAAACGTGTGATCGGGCGAGTAGGGAAGGTACGTAAAAAATAGCTGGAAATACCTGGTGTAAAAACCCGGTCCCGGTCGCATAAATATGCGACCGGGTTTTTACACGGTATTTGCTTCCAGGTACGCACACCAGGTACCGACTCAAAATACTTACAAGACTATAAAGTATCTTATACGGCTACTCGCTCAAATACGTAGGTACTCAACCGCGTTAGTTTTCGCAAATGCGATCATGCTCCTTATCAGTAAGTGTCTACGGAACAATTTCGTATGCAAGTATTTTCGAAGGGAAACTTCTTTACGCGCGCTTGACTTGGGGAGTAAACTGGCGAACGCGTTACGAAAAGTGTGATCGGGCGAGGTGAACGGGAGTTGAGTGGGGGATATAAGCAAGACAAAGCCGTGCGCGCGCACGTTTTCTTTCTCACTTCCTCTCATAGCCAAATACGTATGAAGTTTTTTTTCTTTTGCTTATTTCTCGAAAATATTGCGTCATATCGCAAAAATAATGAAAATTTCGACCCCCTTTATAAAACCCATAAACTCCTAAAACTCAACATGTAGGTAATCATTTTTCATATTTTCCATACAAAAAGTGAAAAATTCCTTAAAAAACACGCCAAGCCCAAGGCCGCCCCGTCCGCGCCTGCGGCTCTAAAAAACAATACACGGGGTTAGGGCAAATAAGTACCTTGTCAAATTCGATTTTTGTTGTGTCAAAATAATTTACGTGAAACTTCTTTACGCACACTTGACTTGGAGAGTAATCTGGCGAACGCGTGACGTAAGCGTTACGAAAAGTGTGATCGGGCGAGTAGGGAAGATACGTATTTACTCGACCAGGTTTTTGCTTCCAAGTACGCACACCAGGTACCGACTCAAAATACCTGCAAGACTATAAAGTACCTTATGCGGCTACTCGCTCAAATACGTAGGTACTCAACCGCGTTAGTTTTCGCAAATGCGATCATGCTCCTTATCAGTAAGAGTCTACGGAACAATTTCGTATGCAAGTATTTTTTACTTTAATGGTTTGCAAGTATTTATTTGTAAACGCGATTTTGCTCCTTATTTATAGGAAGTCATTGATAAATTTCCTATGCAAGTAGTTTTACTTCCAACGGGGCTTTTGAATACGCGATTGTACTTCTTATCTGTATGAAGTTATGGATCAATTTTCTATGCAGGTAGAAAACACTTGAAAGTATCTCGCTCCGTCGTGCCTCGACGCTCGAGTACGTAGGTACTCAAATAGTTCAACAACCGCGTTTGTTTTCGCAAATGCGATCATGCTCCTTATCAGTAAGAGCACATAATACTTAATAGTACTATGTACAGAAAGGACACTCCCTTCCTCGCCCTCATATCAGATACCGCACCTCACCCCGCACTTCGAGGTATTCGTCGCCGACTCTTTAGCAAGGGCGCTCGCGAACCGCAGCGCTGTATTGCTGACACGAACACACAAATTATGCGATTTAAAAGTTTTATTTGAGTTTTAATCACGATGGTTGGATATTGTGATGCTTTTCCGAATTCGTATTTACATAAACTGTTTGTAAGATTTCGCATTTTTAATAACATGCGATTTAATAACCGATTATTTACAGATAAGTCATTTAAACTAAACTATTTTAGTTTTTTTATTTCATTACGAACCCGACTATATAAATAAACAATTGAACTACATGGTACCTTCATAATAATGCACACGTTCGGGCAGCGCCGCCGCCGTCGTCGTTCGGTTCCCCGACACAAATTGCTTACCGCGCCATTTTTTTTACGCTACTAGATTTCACGCACACATTTGCACGTATACAAACGTCATTTGTTTATGTAGTAGTATTAGGTAATTATTTTGCGAACGCTGTATGGAGTGTCCGAGGTGTGGTAAGACTTTTACCACACCTCAGACACTCCATACAACTCCGTAAGAGTCTACGGAACAATTTCGTATGCAAGTATTTTTACTTTAATGGTTTGTAAAAGTATTTATTTGTAAACGCGATTGTGCTCCTTATTTATAGGAATTCACGGGTCAATTTCCTATGCAAGTACTTTTTACTTCCAACAGGGCTTTTGTTTGATTACGCGATTGTACTTCTTATTTGTATGAAGTTATGGATCAATTTTCGATGCAGATAGAAAATACTTGAAAGTATCTCGAGCCCTGGTTTCTTAAGGTGGACGTACTTTGGAAGCCCTGGTACTCGATTTTGCAAGTACGACCCATGTCTACGGGCTACGGGCGAGGCGAACGAGAGTTGAGTGGGGGATATAAGGAAGAGAAATCAGTGCGCGCGCACATTTTCTTTCTCTCTTCCTCTCATAGCCAAATACGTTTGAAGTTTCACTTCAGTCGTGTGGTCATAAGCACACTCGTTTTTTTTTTTATGTTCAACATTTGTCATTCGTACTTCATACTGCCAAGTCATAAAAACGTTTCTTTGCGTTTTTAAATAATAAATGACAACTATTTTACCTGATTTTATTAAATTAACGATAGAAAACACGGAAGTGGTATAAATTAAAGAAAATGAAATAAATCACGACTTTAATCTGCGAAGTTTTATTGTGCGTGTGGCTGTTGCGCCTGATTACCTTAGTCTCAGAAAAAAAAAATACTTTATGCACTAGAACATAAAAAGCGATTTTATGTCGCCTAAGCACAACATAAAGACGAACTTTTAGAGCATGAGAAGTGAAAAAAAAATTACACGCCGACGACGCCGCGCCGGTGCGTGTGGCTTCACGCAGCCACAGCGCAGCGATAAAATTCTCGTGTCCACAGTGTTTGTAACAAAACTCTTCTGAAACGGCTTGACCGATTCTTATGAAATTTTGTGTGTATATTCAGTAGGTCTAAGAATAGGACGTAGACTACTTTTTATTTTATTTTAACTACTACTATTGATCGTGTAGGGTAGGGGTAGGGAAGGAGTAAGGCCGGGGTAGGGTAGAAGTAGGGTAGGAGTAGGGTTGGGGTAGGGTAGGAGTAGGGGTAGGGTAAAAGTAGGTTAGGGGTACGGTAGGACTACTCCTACGGTACGAGTAAGGTAGGAGAAGGGTAGGGGTAGGATTAGGGTAGGAGTTTGGTAGGAGTAGGACACCACGCGAACGAAGTCGCGCCGGGCAGCTAGTCTTTCAATAATGTTCCGTAATGCTTAGGCATTTTACTTTAAATAGATGACCTCACAAAGTTGATTCTAAACGAAAAATTCGACTTAGCATTCGCCAACGTCCATACTACGTTGAATACACCGGTTCTCGTCCGATCACCGAAGTTAAGCAACATCGGGCGTGGTCAGTACTTGGATGGGTGACCGCCTGGGAACACCACGTGACGTTGGCTTTTTTCTTTAGTTTGTTAGCTACTTAATTTTTTATATTTATTTTATTTTTATATTAGCGCCTATTTATATGTAATTAGGGTTGATTTTTCAATGGTCAGATAACTTATTGCGATTTGACAGCTTTTTTATGGAAAATATGACCAACTGTTGCAATTAGAATAGATAAAAGATATCTGACTATTGGAAATTAGTCCTAATTAAACATGTGACATTATTCGGCAGCGTTAGTGAGGTATGATTCCGATCTCGGCAGCACGCAGCAGTGCTGCCGCAGCACTGCTGGTCCCCATATGTTCTCTATAGGAATGTCGCGCAGCATTGCTGCCGTGTCTCGGAATGTAATCTCATATGAATCCATAGAAAATGTATGAGGACCAGTAGTGCTGCGACAGCACTGCCGCGGCAGCACTGCTGCGTGCTGCCGAGATCGGAATCATACCTTAAATGTCTCAGTTCAGTTGAAAGTACTAACACAGCGCGCAAGCGATACCAAATGGCGAATGTTCCATAATGCTTAGGCATTTCACTTTAAATAGATGACGCGGACGTCACAAAGTTGATTCTAAACGAAAAATTCGACTTGGCTTTCGCCAACGTCCATACTACGTTGAATACACTGGTTCTCGTCCGATCACCGAAGTTAAGCAACATCGGGCGTGGTCAGTACTTGGATGGGTGACCGCCTGGGAACACCACGTGACGTTGGCTTTTTGCTGCATTTTGTAATGCTTTTTTGTCATTAGTTTTATTTTTATATTAAATAAAATACCTTATCTAACTAAAGTTTGTAATAAAAGCACTTACTTGAAATTTTGTATTTTCTTAATTAATAGAGACTCAGCGTCAACGCGCATTAAAGAGGGATCTGTCCCTCTTTAATGCGCGTTGACGCTGTGTCTTCTTCCGTGCTTTTCCATGTCATAAATCAACCCTACGTTCTGACGTGGGTTGATTTATGACATGGAAAAGCGCAACTTATTTCAGCGTCATAAAGTGCTATCTAACTTGTAACCGTTCGAGGAGCCGTTTAAAACTGCTTTTCCACCAGAGATGTGCTATGCAGCTATGCTGCGAGGATGTGAAAGCTAAGCTACGACAAAATGCGACCGTTTCCACTAATGCTAAGCTGTTTAGCAGAGCGAGTAAGATATGCTATGAAAATGCGCCGCCGTGGGGTAGCTGTGCGAGGAAGTTGCGCAGCTCGAGCTATGCGATGCATCGATAGTAGGGAAGGGACGGGGAGTACTCTGCTCTGCACATAGCTACACAACTCGCGCATCCATAGCTCCCATCCATGGCACGCATCCTTCCGTATAAATAAAATAGCTTAGTTGAACCCGTTTTCACCAGTGCTATGCTATGTGGACCAATGAATATGATTGGTGGATATCAATCGCATCCATAGCAACTTAGCATAGATAGAACTTAGCATTTAATCAATGAAATATTTTAACGTTATCTAAATGTTTTAACAGATACCCGTGTAGCAGAACGTGCAGAATTCGAGCCTTTAATATCAGCGCATCCATCGGAGACTTACATCTCGTCCAATGCTACCTCGAAGGACTACAAAATTTATCAGAAATCTGAACGATACAGATGGCAGGCGCCTGAGTTGTTTGTACCGGATGACGAAGGCTTGGTGTACCCGTGCTCGAAGAGTGACGTGTACTCTTTATGTCTGGTATTATGGGAGAGTTGTAATGGTAAGTAAACTTATGTAAAAAGTATTCTGAACGATATAGATAGCAGGTGCCGGAGTTGTTCGTACCGGATGACGAAAGCTTGATGTACCCGTGCTCGAAGAGTGACGTGTATTCGCTATGTCTGGGACTGTGGGAGAGTTGTAATGGTAAATAAACTTATCTGAACACAACGGTTGGATCGAAATACTGAGCATTTATTACAACGTCATACCTCATCTGTAGCACTTTGAATCCGCAAACCGCGCAAAGTATCAAACATGAAAACGCTACGTTAAACACTAACCCCCTTATTCATAATCCTATTTTATCTCTATTTTAGCTAAAATAGGTTTATAGAACGTTTGTCTTTATCTGTCACGTTGACATTTCTGTGTGTAAGAAAGAGACAAACCCCATTTTAACTAAAATAGGTTTGATAAGTTTTATGAATAAGGGGGTATTTATTTATTTAATTTGCCAATAACAGTACATACAAAATCATGTATAGTTAACACTAGCCCGTTTATTTATAAGCGCTGCTTAAAGTTAAGTATTGATTAGCGACTGTTCTTAACCATACATTTTTGACGTTTAAACGTCTCTTAACTTTAAGCAACGTTTATAAATAAATCCCTAATAAAATAAGTAAAAGTGCTGTTATGTTTGCCTAATACACTATGGACGAGAACGGCAGTTTCGTCATAATGTTGAGTAGTTCATGCTCGTCGCGTTGTCAACCGCGCTAGGCTCTCACGGTGGATACAGCCCTAGTGTTAAAATAAAACCTAGTAACCTTTTATAGACGATCCTGAGGGCCGTCCGACTAAGACGTTGCCTGAGATAGCAGCGCGGTGCGGGAGGGGTGTGGTGACGTGATGCGAGAGCTCAGTGATTCGTTAACTTGTGACAACAATTACCCCTCCCGCACCGTATTGCGTTATTTACGTTGTTGAGCCGATATTTTTTTCGAATATATGAAGCAATGGATTCAAATAATTTATATTGTGATTGATAATGTGTTACGCAATCGGGGTACAAGATTATATCAATCAAAGGACAAGGCACCTATAATAATCATATTTTTATTTATTTTCATCAGCTGCCATGCCATGGAAGAATCTCACCTACGAAAAATTGAAGGAACAATACACACTTTGGAAAACAGGCATACCACTACCAAAAGATGGCACCTACCCTGGATGTTTACTGTCCTTGTTTGAATCTGGACTAACACTTCAGCGACACGAGAGGATAGAACTGGAAGTGCTGCAGAACACACTGCAAAATGTGAAGGTAAATTAATTATTATAATACCAATCACTGTAAGTACATTATAGGTAATTATTGTGAAAGTAAAATTGGGTGTTCTAAATGCCAACGTCCATACTACGTTGAATACACCGGTTCTCGTTCGATCACCGAAGTTAAGCAACATCGGGCGCGGTCAGTACTTGGATGGGTGACCGCCTGGGAACACCGCGTGACGTTGGCTTTTGCATTTTGTTGTAGGAACATAATATTATTTTACCTGTTCAGTACAACTACCGTCTTAAGCTTATGTATAGTAATATAAATACATCTAATCTACTCAAAAAACAGCTGATGATTTGTTAAAAAAAATAAGAAGTGAGTCACCCTCGTCACAAGCTTCTGTTTTACATGACACGCGTCTCCTTTAATGGAATGACGTCATAGAGACTTCGTTATGGTAGTAAACGTTAAATTCGAGTTAGCATTCGCCAACGTCCATACTACGTTGAATACACCGGTTCTCGTCCGATCACCGAAGTTAAGCAACATCGGGCGTGGTCAGTACTTGGATGGGTGACCGCCTGGGAACACCACGTGACGTTGGCTTTTTGCTATTAAGAAATAAAAACTCGTAAAGTCTATAATTTTTTTTAAATATTTTGTGATAATAGTAATAAAGTACCAATTTATTTCAACATTTTAATTTATCAGTAGTTGTAACTACTTCCCCAACATTCAGCAGTTGGAAACATTAACTCCAGGGCCACGAAACGTACGCCAATAGGGTTTTGTGCTCTGCGCTTCAACAGTCATCGTCGTCGAGCAGCAAAAAACAAAATCAACTTTATTTACACAACTGTAAAGTTGCTATTTGTTTAGGGGGAAATAACCATTTTCGACGCGTGTAGCGAAAAAACGCCCTAAGCGATAGTTTCGTGGCCGCGCAAGCGAACCGTCTTTCGAACGTTTAAAAAATGCTGTCACGTTTTACAAAATGTATGAAAAACTACTGTTTATTCAAATCACTTTATAAAGTTGACATTGAACGAAAATCTCGTCTTAACTTGTAGAGTTAAGGAAAAACTTCTGTACTTATAGTAATACTAGCTGCGCACCGCGGTTTTACCCGCGTAAGTGTCGATCCCATGGGAATAACGGGATAAAAGTGCCATACCACTCCGATAATTACTTAAACCTCTGTAAGAAATATCATTTATTGCCACTATAGTTCGTTTTTTAATCTCGTAGACTAATCTGACAGATGTAATGTCAAACTTCTATACAAAAAAAAAAACGAGTGTGCTTATGACCACACGACTGAAGTGAAACTTCAAACGTATTTGGCTATGAGGGGAAGAGAGAAAGAAAATGTGCGCGCGCACTGATTTCTCTTGCTTATATCCCCAACTCAACTCCCGTTCGCCTCGCCCGTAGCCCGTAGACATGGGTCGTACTTGCAAAATCGAGTACCAGGGCTTCCAAGTACGTCCACCTTAAGAAACCAGGGCTCAAGATACTTTCAAGTATTTTCTATCTGCATCGAAAATTGATCCATAACTTCATACAAATAAGAAGTACAATCGCGTAATCAAACAAAAGCCCTGTTGGAAGTAAAAAGTACTTGCATAGGAAATTGACCCGTGAATTCCTATAAATAAGGAGCACAATCGCGTTTACAAATAAATACTTTTACAAACCATTAAAGTAAAAATACTTGCATACGAAATTGTTCCGTAGACTCTTACGGATTTGTATGGAGTGCCCGGAGGTGTGGTAAGAGTCTTACCACACCTCGGACACTCCATACAACGCTCGCAAAATAATTACCTAGTACTACTACATAAACAAATGACGTTTGTATACGTGCAAATGTGTGCGTGAAATCTAGTAGCGTAAAAAAATGGCGCGGTAAGCAATTTGTGTCGGGGAACCGAACGACGACGGCGGCGGCGGCGGCGCTGCCCGAACGTGTGCATTATTATGAAGTGACCATGTAGTTCAATTGTTTATTTTTATTTATATAGTCGGGTTCGTAATAAAATAAAAACACTAAAATAGTTTAGTTTAAATGACTTATCTGTAAATAATCGGTTATCAAATCGCATGTTATTAAAAATGCGAAATCTTACAAACAGTTTATGTAAATACGAATTCGGAAAAGCATCACAGTATTCAACCATCGTGATTAAAACTCAAATAAAACTTTTAAATCGCATAATTGTGTGTTCGTGTCAGCAATACAGCGCTGCGGTTAGCGAGCGCCCTTGCTAAAGAGTCGGCGACGAATACCTCGAAGTGCGGGGTGAGGTGCTGTATCTGATATGAGGGCGAGGAAGGGAGTGTCCTTTCTGTACGTAGTACTATTAAGTATTCTGTGCTCTTACTGATAAGGAGCATGATCGCATTTGCGAAAACAAACGCGGTTGTTGAACTATTTGAGTACCTACGTACTCGAGCGTCGAGGCACGGCGGAGCGAGATACTTTCAAGTATTTTCTATCTGCATAGAAAATTGATCCATAACTTCATACAGATAAGAAGTACAGACGCCAGCACATCAACCTACACCTAACTGTCACATTTTCCCAATCAACTTTGAACCTTATTCTTCAGTAATAAAGTTGAAAATCTATTAAAGAAAGAACATTGGTCAGATTTCTATAGGAGCTGGACCTGGCTTTTGTTTCTCATGACCCAAAATAAGATTTATTTAGATTGGTTTGTTCTTATGTTATAAACATCATCCCGTTTGAAAATCATATCTAAATAGCCACATTTTTTTATAAAAACGACAACTATACTTTTGAGGTTAGAATCAACAACTACCTTTTATCCGACTGTGGCGTAGCCTAAAAGTGTACTTAGCGATAAGCAAGGAGGGTAATTAGCAATCCCGTTTTAATTGCGATTTCTCTCAAAGAATTTACCAAAAAATAGGACATCTGTCAAAGCGCAATTCACAACAACAAGTAAAGCGAAGCGAATAAGATGCGTATGATTGCCGGGTGTGAGTGTCAATCAATGGCGCGGGTCGATGACCACAGATCAAGTAACTTGTCGATGACAAATGACGTTCCGTTGTACGCTATTGAACAAAACGCTTTCACTTAATTATTTTTTATGACAAGGATCCAATGCATAATAAATCAGCATAGTACTTGATATGATGCCTAAATACTAATTTAATTGGATAACAGTTAACAACTATTCAGAAAAACTTGAATATTTATAGTCTATGAATAAAAAGTCATTTCATACGCGAAATGAATCGTCAATAGGTGCGTTCTGAAACTATTATACGAAAATAATTTCGAAAAAAATTACAAAAACTAAAATAAGGATAACTTTTTTTTGTGGCTACTTAAAAAGATAATTCTTGTGTTTTTTATGACCTTAAAAAATAGGGGTATTTTTCATATATATGTCACATAGGGACGCTATCGTTTCGTTGCCAGGTACGTTTTGACCAACCTTCTTTGACAGATTGTAGTAGGTTGATGTGCTGGCGTCTGTACAATCGCGTATTCAAAAGCCCCGTTGGAAGTAAAACTACTTGCATAGGAAATTGATCAATGACTTCCTATAAATAAGGAGCAAAACCGCGTTTACAAATAAATACTTGCAAACCATTAAAGTAAAAAATACTTGCATGCGAAATTGTTCCGTAGACTCTTACTGATAAGGAGCATGATCGCATTTGCGAAAACTAACGCGGTTGAGTACCTACGTATTTGAGCGAGTAGCCGTATAAGGTACTTTATAGTCTCGCAAGTATTTTGAGTCGGTACCTGGTGTGTGTACTTGGAAGCAAAAACCTGGTCGAGTAAATACGTACCTTCCCTACTCGCCCGATCACACTTTTCGTAACGCTTACGTCAGCCGTGCGCCAGCTTACTCTCCAAGTCAAGTGTGCGTAAAGAAGTTTCATGTAAATAATTTTGACACAACAAAAATCGAATTTGACAATCGCGACTCGTCGACACGTGGTACTTATTTGCCCTAACCCCGTGTATTGTTTTTTAGAGCCGCAGGCAGATTGGTTTGTTCTTATGTTATAAACATCATCCCGTTTGAAAATCATATCTAAATAGCCACATTTTTTTATAAAAACGACAACTATACTTTTGAGGTTAGAATCAACAACTACCTTTTATCCGACTGTGGCGTAGCCTAAAAGTGTACTTAGCGATAAGCAAGGAGGGTAATTAGCAATCCCGTTTTAATTGCGATTTCTCTCAAAGAATTTACCAAAAAATAGGACATCTGTCAAAGCGCAATTCACAACAACAAGTAAAGCGAAGCGAATAAGATGCGTATGATTGCCGGGTGTGAGTGTCAATCAATGGCGCGGGTCGATGACCACAGATCAAGTAACTTGTCGATGACAAATGACGTTCCGTTGTACGCTATTGAACAAAACGCTTTCACTTAATTATTTTTTATGACAAGGATCCAATGCATAATAAATCAGCATAGTACTTGATATGATGCCTAAATACTAATTTAATTGGATAACAGTTAACAACTATTCAGAAAAACTTGAATATTTATAGTCTATGAATAAAAAGTCATTTCATACGCGAAATGAATCGTCAATAGGTGCGTTCTGAAACTATTATACGAAAATAATTTCGAAAAAAATTACAAAAACTAAAATAAGGATAACTTTTTTTTGTGGCTACTTAAAAAGATAATTCTTGTGTTTTTTATGACCTTAAAAAATAGGGGTATTTTTCATATATATGTCACATAGGGACGCTATCGTTTCGTTGCCAGGTACGTTTTGACCAACCTTCTTTGACAGATTGTAGTAGGTTGATGTGCTGGCGTCTGTACAATCGCGTATTCAAAAGCCCCGTTGGAAGTAAAACTACTTGCATAGGAAATTGATCAATGACTTCCTATAAATAAGGAGCAAAACCGCGTTTACAAATAAATACTTGCAAACCATTAAAGTAAAAAATACTTGCATGCGAAATTGTTCCGTAGACTCTTACTGATAAGGAGCATGATCGCATTTGCGAAAACTAACGCGGTTGAGTACCTACGTATTTGAGCGAGTAGCCGTATAAGGTACTTTATAGTCTCGCAAGTATTTTGAGTCGGTACCTGGTGTGTGTACTTGGAAGCAAAAACCTGGTCGAGTAAATACGTACCTTCCCTACTCGCCCGATCACACTTTTCGTAACGCTTACGTCAGCCGTGCGCCAGCTTACTCTCCAAGTCAAGTGTGCGTAAAGAAGTTTCATGTAAATAATTTTGACACAACAAAAATCGAATTTGACAATCGCGACTCGTCGACACGTGGTACTTATTTGCCCTAACCCCGTGTATTGTTTTTTAGAGCCGCAGGAGGGGGCGACCTTGGCGTGTTTTTTAAGGAATTTTTCACTTTTTGTATGGAAAATATGAAAAATTATTACCTACATGTTGAGTTTTAGGAGTTTATGGGTTTTATAAAGGGGGTCGAAATTTTCATTATTTTTGCGATGGGACGCACCATTTTCGAGATATAAACAAAAGAAAAAAAAAAACTTCATACGTATTTGGCTATGAGAGGAAGAGAGAAAGAAAACGTGTGCGCGCACTGCTTTGTCTTGCTTATATCCCCCACTCAACTCCCGTTCACCTCGCCCGATCACACTTTTCGTAACGCGTTCGCCAGTTTACTCCCCAAGTCAAGCGCGCGTAAAGAAGTTTCCCATCAAAAATACTTGCATACGAAATTGTTCCGTAGACTCTTACTGATAAGGAGCATGATCGCATTTGCGAAAACTAACGCGGTTGAGTAGGTACCTACGTATTTGAGCGAGTAGCCGTATAAGATACTTAATAGTCTTGCAAGTATTTTGAGTCGGTACCTGGTGTGCGTACTTGGAAGCAAATACCTGGTGTAAAAACCCGGTCGCATATTTATGCGACCGGGACCGGGTTTTTACACGAGGTATTTCCAGCTATTTTTTACGTACCTTCCCTACTCGCGATCACACGTTTTCGTAACGCATTCGCCAGTTTACTCCCCAAGTCAAGCGCGCCTAAAGAAGTTTCACTTCAAAAAACGCAAACACAAAAGACTTAAATGTCAGATTAGTCTCGGAGATTTAAAAACTAACTTTAAGTAATCGTCGTGAGATCGCCGATTGTGTTTTGTTACCAAAGACCTTTAATAAAAAAAACCGAGTGTGCTTATGACCACACGACTGAAGTGAAACTTCAAACGTATTTGGCTATGAGAGGAAGAGAGAAAGAAAATGTGCGCGCGCACTGCTTTCTCTTGCTTATATCCCTCACTCAACTCCCGTTCGCCTCGCCCGTAGCGCTTAGACATGGGTCGTACTTGCAATATCGAGTACCAGGGCTTACAAGTACGTCCACCTTAAGAAACCAGGGCCTAAAACCAGGGCTCGAGATACTTTCAAGTATTTTCTATCTGCATCGAAAACTGATCCATAACTTCATACAAATAAGAAGTACAATCGCGTAATCAAACAAAAGCCCTGTTGGAAGTAAAAAGTACTTGCATAGGAAATTGATCCGTGAATTCCTATAAATAAGGAGCACAATCGCGTTTACAAATAAATGCTTTTACAAACCATTAAAGTAAAAATACTTGCATACGAAATTGTTCCGTAGACTCTTACCGCACCTCGGACACTCCATACAACGCTCGCAAAATAATTACCTATTACTACTACATAAACAAATGACGTTTGTATACGTGCAAATGTATGCGTGAAATCTAGTAGCGTAAAAAAAAATGGCGCGGAAAGCAATTTGTGTCGGGGAACCGAACGACGTCGGCGGCGGCGCTGCCCGAACGTGTGCATTATTATGAAGTGACCATGTAGTTCAATTGTTTATTTATATAGTCAAAAAGTCATTTATTCAAACTAGGCTGAGAATCAGCACTTTTCGAACGTCAAAATTACAAAAGACAGTCCCCCAAAACGCCCGCCCTTCGCGTCGGGTTCGTAATGAAATAAAAACACTAAAATAGTTTAGTTTAAATGACTTATCTGTAAATAATGGGTTATTAAATCGCATGTTATTAAAAATGCGAAATCATCCAAACAGTATATGTAAATACGAATTCGGAAAAGCATCACAATATCTAACCATCGTGATTAAAACTCAAATAAAACTTTTAAATCGCATAATTGTGTGTCAGCAATACAGCGCTGCGGTTCGCGAGCGCCCTTGCTAAAGAGTCGGCGACGAATACCTCGAAGTGCGGGGTGAGGTGCGGTATCTGATATGAGGGCGAGGAAGGGAGTGTCCTTTCTGTACGTAGTACTATTAAGTATTCTGTGCTCTTACTGATAAGGAGTATGATCGCATTTGCGAAAACAAACGCGGTTGTTGAACTATTTGAGTACCTACGTACTCGAGCGTCGAGGCACGACGAAGCGAGATACTTTCAAGTATTTTCTATCTGCATAGAAAACTGATCCATAACTTCATACAGATAAGAAATACAAACGCGTATTCAAAAGCCCCGTTGGAAGTAAAACTACTTGCATAGGAAATTGATCAATGACTTCGAATAAATAAGGAGCAAAATCGCGTTTACAAATAAATACTTGCAAACCATTAAAGTAATAAAAACTTTTTAAGAAAAAAAAAACCGACTTCCAAAAAAAACTTTACAAAGTGAAAAATAACTTTAATTTCGGAAGTCGGTGTCTTTGGATCTTTATTTTAGTTTTTTGCCACCGACTTCCGAAATTAAAGATATTTTTCACTTTGTAGTGTTTTTTTGAAAGTCGGTTTTTTTTTTCTTAAAAAGTTTTTATTTCACGCTTTTTAGTGGGTCTGCTTATAATTTATCTAAGTTACAATAGCCTAGTGTGATCATCGCCTTTTACAAACAAAATATTGCTTTTCCCGATACAGGGAAGTTAATTGTTGAGGAGTTCTCCAGATCCACCATCAGCTCCGTATCACCATTCACATTGTGACGAGCATAAATTGCTTAGCAACCATATTAAAGTAATCGAATCGCAACCCGTGAAATACTTAGATATTATTGAGTAGTTCCGGTGGCCATCTGTGGTCTTCATCATCAGTTCCACATCACCAAATAGTGCTTTCCGAGAGCAAATGCACGAGTTACTATAAAAAATACCCAAATCGCTATAGGTGTGCCTATAATATTTGAAGAGTTCCTTCGATTTCTCCAGGATCCCATCATCAAATCCTGCCCTGATGTTTTTAGACTAGATGCTGATAATCCTGGCTGCAGCATCAGGCCAGACTTGTCAACATTGCATTGAACTTAAAATTTAGTCCTGTTTAAAATGAGCCCAAACACGACTACGGTGCTGTAATTTCAAGGTTGGTACTTTTTCTAATGCTCCTGGCTTCAGCATCAGGTCTTTATGTACTTCGGTGTTCCTCATTAACAGTACGTTTATCCACACATCGAGCCCTTTTCAATGAGCCTTAACACGATATATCTGCTGTTAGTTTTCGAGGAGTTAGGTACTCTGCAGACTATCCTGACTGCAGCATCAGGTCATGACTTGATGATCATGAGACCAAATGTGGCAAATGCCCTATCAAACATCAAAACAATTGACTAAAACAGTCCTGGCCTGTTCGAGTAACTTCTTACTGTTAAGGAGTTGTAACTTCCATCATCAGCCCAGCTACCTGAGATGGTGACAACCATACGCAAATACACAAGATACTTCGTAAAATATGCGAAAAACAATAATTGAGCCTATAAAATTTAAAGGTTGCCCTCGATTACTCTAAGATCCCATCATCAGATCCTAACTTGGTGACAGTGGGACCACCTCAAAACTATCTACTTTGGAACAAAAAAAGAATTTTGAAAATCCGTCGAAAATTGAATACTCCGCGTATTCGATGAACAAACATACAAAAAAAAATCATACAACCAGCCGAACATAGTACCTCCTCCTTTTTGTGAAGTCGGTAAAAAATACTTGCATACGAAATTGTTCCAAAAGGAGCATGATCGCATTTGCGAAAACTAACGCGGTTGAGTACCTACGTATTTGAGCGAGTAGCCGTATAAGATACTTAATAGTCTTGCAAGTATTTTGAGTCGGTACCCGGTGTGCGTACTTGGAAGCAAATACCTGGTGTAAAAACCCGGTCGCATATTTATGCGACCGGGACCGGGTTTTTACACCAGGTATTTCCAGCTATTTTTTACGTACCTTCCCTACTCGCGATCACACGTTTTCGTAACGCATTCGCCAGTTTACTCCCCAAGTCAAGCGCGCCTAAAGAAGTTTCACTTCAATAATGTTAGCAGCTCTGAAATTCTATCTAAATTTTACTTTAAGGGAAGGTTCACATCTGACGGAAGATGCGTCGCGTATTATCGGTCGCGTAACGCCAGAACAGACAAATGTATACAAAAACACTTGACCGTTCACACTCAACCGATGATGCGTTAGTGCGTCGAGCGAATAAATAGACGCAATCGATGTTAGGGTGCTCCCACACAGCATTTATATAACGTTATACAACATTGTGTAACACGTCATAACATTTTCAACGAGATATAGATATTTTAAATGTTATCGTGTTATACAATGTTGTATAACGTTATATAACTGCTGTGTGGGAGCACCCTTACGCCCGAGCCGCCCGACGCATCTTCCGTCAGATGTGAACCTTCCCTAACGTCCCTTGAAGGTCGAAGCGGTCCAATCCCCCGCTTCGTGTGCCTTTTGCTTCGACTAACTACAGGCAGAACTCATTCCTTGTGCGTGCAAGCAGAAGCTTTAATAAAGTGCGTGAACTGCATGACTTCGATCCCTTCACAACAGGTCAGGTGTGTCCGTAGCCAGGAAGTGTTTCAGCCTTAACTTTTTCCCCTGATGCTAGATGTTGCTCGAATTATAGTTTTTACCACCTATATTGTATTTTTGTGGATACATAGTATTAATGTATAGTTTTGGCTTTGGCGGTTTATTGTTTTTATTGGCAGCACTGTGTTGTTCACAGATATATTTTATTATTAATCTGGAAGACTTGTAATTGGCTGTCAGTCACATTTTCAATGTATTATTCTGTTTTATTTAGCTGTACTGTAAGTCTTCCAAAAGGAATAAATAAAAGGAGCCTATAATATGTTAATCCAGGGTGTCAGATACCTCCATACAAAATTTTATTAAAATTGGTCCAGTTGTTTGAGCGTGAAGAAGTAACAAACATATAAACACACACGCTTACAAACTTTCGCCTTTATAATATTAGTGTGATAAAATACACTGACGATTAGATAAAAAAAAATTTAGATTGATTCGCGCTCAAGTTAGATTTAATTTACCTAATACGCGCCCTCTAAATTTAATGTAATGACGTCATAGATTTTGTATGATATTGAACGTAAAATTCGACCGAGCATTCGCCAACGTCCATACTACGTTGAATACACCGGTTCTCGTCCGATCACCGAAGTTAAGCAACATCGGGCGTGGTCAGTACTTGGATGGGTGACCGCCTGGGAACACCACGTGACGTTGGCTTTTTGTATTGTGTAGTTCTTTTATCGCCGTAATACTTTTTTGCTACAGTTTTTTTACACAAGTGGCTATTTATTCAATACATAAATACTGCTAGTTTTTTTTTTATATTTACAACAATGACATCATTGCTGGGTACAGGGTACTGAGCGCTCAGATACTGTACGTCAACTTTGATTTAACATTCGCCAACGTCCATACTACGTTGAATACACCGGTTCTCGTCCGATCACCGAAGTTAAGCAACATCGGGCGTGGTCAGTACTTGGATGGGTGACCGCCTGGGAACACCACGTGACGTTGGCTTTTTGCATTTTGTAGTTCTTTTATTACCGTAATACAAACTATATAAATCACGCACAGACCGAGAGAAGCGCAGGACACAAGATGCACCCTTGTCATTGAATAATGGACTTTATGGCTTGTTAAATAAAGTGCAAAGTTCTTCTTTTGGTCTGCGTTGAGCCTTTATTACTTTTTGATATTTGATAGACGCTTTTAAAAACCGCAGCTGTCCCCTGACTGTTACATACATTGAATGGGTACTGAGGTGCCTGTTGGGTCGGGTCTTCTTGCCAAAGATTATTTTAATATGCCTTCACCTTTTTAGTCTTTTAGTTTTTTTTTTTTGTCTATTTTTTTTTATGTATCGAAGACTTGTCACTCATAGGGAGGGACTGTGATAGGCTGCACATTTAAAACCCCCTAATAAATAGCGGTGTTATTTTGTTTTAATGACCCAATTGGTTTGAAAATATTCATTGCCAACTTGATTTCATAGGTAAAAAGAGATTTCTACAATCAGTAGGTATGTCAATAAGTTTAAATCTTTCTGACAGCAAAATTACCGTTTCAGCCTTCAATATTATTATATAAAAAACTACAATAGATTATATTAATTGTAATAAAAATACATAAATACTATACTTACATTACTTACTTAATTATAATATAAGTACCTAGGTACCTTATACTTCATGAAAAAGTTATTTAATGCCTATGCAACATATTTGAATATGGGCTTGTTATTATTAAACAAAGAAGTTGTTTTTTTAACGAATAAAAACCAAAGATAGGATTAAGGATTAGTTGTAGTTTTATGTTGTGATATAGGTACAGTAAGTACCTAATTAGTTTAAATGTATGACGAGGATTCACAACTGTTATTTTATTAATTCCATCGCCAACGTCCATACTACGTTGAATACACCGGTTCTCGTCCGATCACCGAAGTTAAGCAACATCGGGCGTGGTCAGTACTTGGATGGGTGACCGCCTGGGAACACCACGTGACGTTGGCTTTTTGCTTTTTATAAATAAAATCATAATATTTTTTAGCTATTTAATTATAAATACTCTGTGTTAAGTACCTATTTATTTTTATAACTATAAAAACGGTTTATTTATTCAGCAGCGTTCAAACGAACCGGCGCGGCGCGTCTCGTTTAAACGCTCTAATGCTCAGTCATTTTTAATAATAATTTAGTTTATTTTAAAAACATGACGTCACAAAGTTGTTATTAAACGAAAATTTCGATCAAGCACTCGCCAACGTCCATACTACGTTGAATACACCGGTTCTCGTCCGATCACCGAAGTTAAGCAACATCGGGCGTGGTCAGTACTTGGATGGGTGACCGCCTGGGAACACCACGTGACGTTGGCTTTTTGCATTTTGCAGTTCTTTTTGGCAAACACCGACTTCATTTAGTACAGTAATACCCCGCTTTACGCGACCCCGTTATGCGCGGTTTCACTATAACGCGAATTTCAAATTTCGTGTTAAATGCCTCGTATTACGCCTTATAAAGTGTTCTTAGAATTTAAAGTGATTGATTCAAATGATTCGTATTTTTTGTATTAAGTTTTGACTATGTATTAGTATGTATGTTTAATCGTAAACCCCGATGTACGCGAATTTCAAATAACGCGATTTTTTCCGGAACGTAACCCTCGCTTGAAACGGGGTATTACTGTACTTGAAATGTATTTTTTACATGTAAAAGTCAATATTATTATCTTATCAGTACCTAACAGCTTTTTGTGTCGCAAAATGCTGTTCGTTAGTAAGCGCATCACTTGATGGCTTGACTGATTTGGCGTTTTTTTGTTCTAAAATGTTCGTAACAGTCCGAATTAGGTTTTTAGGGAAACACACATTGGAAAAAAATCCCGGAAAATGGGAAAAACGAAAATTCCTTTTTTTTATGGGATTTTTGTATGAACTTTTGTTTTGACAGGACAAAGTTTTTTGGGTCAACTAGTGATGAATAAAAATTACTTGTTGCTTTTACGAACTTTTAATTATTTCCAAAAATATTTTTTTTTTTTGTTACAGCGTAACCTGGATGAACTTGACTACATAATTATCCCAGCCCGTCTACAAACCAAAAGGTCCACATTCAGTTCAACTGCCTGGGACACGACCTCTCCAACCGACTCCGAGTGCCTTAGCCCACAAAACGTCGAACACAAAGCTGTTATCCACAACGTTCGAGAAAGTTCCACCGAAAGCGAGAAAGAATGCAGCAAGAGCAACGCGAGCCCCCTATACGAAACTATAAGAAGTACTCGTCTTAACTCCATGTCCGTCGCAGAGAAATGCTTCATCTCCGACGATGACCAAAACGACCATACCCCTATTATAAGATACGAACATTTACCAGACAAAGACTTCTCCAGTGCCTGTTCTACCCCTATAGCTAAAATAAAAGCAAGGGTGAAAGAAATGGACACTCCAGGCAGCTTACACAGGAGTGATTCTACACAATACTGTAGCATTTTCAGTCCGAACCGTACTGTTAGTATCCTTGCAAACGACGACAGCACCAAAGACCAAAGCGTTGAACGCCCTAATGCGAAGCTCAGTAGAAGTTTCACTCCTAAATCTTATAAACCGCTGCACATAAAAGTTCCTGAATACAACTTTGATTCGATCAAACCTTTACTGAAAGATAGGAATAGCAATGAGAAGTCGACGTATAACTTCGATATAAAGAACTACAGTTTACCGAGTACGCCTATTGCACGCAGTAATAAACTCAGGAAGAATGCGTGGCTGTCCGGAGATATAAGTGCTACAGAAAAAACTAAAGATGATCCTGTGACGCCGGAAAAAGAAGGTATGGAATCATGAAAAATGTTTATCTAAGTATACTAAACTATAATATTATAAATGCGAAAGTAACTGTCTAGGTAGACAATGGCTTGGGTTAGCGTAGGATGCTTTTTTATCCCGTTATCACGTTCCAGTGGGATATTTACCGACCTCCAGTATTCTATTATAAGACCTTTTATGTCCTCAAGTGATATATCGTAGGTTAAGAATTTCGTTCAGTCCTTTCGTTTGATTTTTATAGTCCTCCAGTGCTACTTTCGTCACAGATTACTAAATAGTGCTTTCGCGTAGTAATCATTTGCCATTTTGTTTCTAGAACGTAAAACCATGAACGACTCATCTCCCGAAACACCCTCTACGCCAATAAACACGTCGTGTGACAACAACACAAATAATCTGGACAATAACTACCAACAACCTACAACTACTACTCCTGTCGATTCCGCAGAAATTATCGACGCTGGAATTCGAGACTCCGTTACTGGATTACGGAGGTAACAACTTTTTTAAATTATAATACGCCTTTGCCCAGCACTGGGACACTATAGGCTAACCAAAAAAAAAATACGTACCAATTAGCCTATTAATACTCTTACTAAGTATTTTGTCAGCAGCAGTCCAGATTCAAGATTTGTGTCTGCTTGATAGTAGTAGGAGGGGCACCCTCTCTGGCTTCTCTTGTCTGTAGATTTAAAATGTATACAAACTGGCAAAATTTCTGTGTACTTATGTACAACTGTCTGCTTACTCCTTTCCACAATGCAAGCGTGATGATGTATGTTATGCACCCGTTATCGATGTTGGGATAATTAATACGATTGTGCATCATACTACATTGTTCATTTTGTTTATCGACAAAAAGACAACTGTGAAAGTAGTAGGTACTTTTGTTCGTGTTGTTTAAGGTGATTGGATACTGACACTTTTTCATACATTCTTTCGGGGTACAAATCTCGAAAAATAAACGATTTTTGCAGAATAAAAGCACGTATATTAAGTTGTTATGACTTATTATTGACGCATATCGACAAAAACCTATAAAAAAAACACTATTTCCAGGATATCTAGGCCTGACAAAATCGATAAATTTTTCTATGTGTGCGCGGCCGGAACACGCCCTCTGCAGGATATTTCAAAGAACTATCGAGAAGCAGAACACAAATTTTTGCTAAGGTTATCAACAACAATTGATCTTGCTCGTTAGATGGCGTTGTTTGTCAATGTCAAACAGGTTGGCCAATTTTATAATAAATCGTTGAATTATGCGTGTTTTTTTTGACAAGTTGCGAATCGTTGGTAGGAGGTATGCAATATTTCTTACAAGGCTGGCGCGGTGGCTCTGCCCGCGCAGTTATATATTAAATCAATTTATCAATTGAATCATGAAGTGCGAAAAAATGCTTTACCTACTTATTGATAGTATTTGCGATCTACCCTGGGTTCGATATTACTGTATTGAATGTATGTACCTACATACTAAGTTTATGTACCTAAGTACCTACATAAATGTAAGTACTAACTTACACTTGAACTGTCTTCGAGAAATTTTCTGAATTAAAAATCTTTCTGCATTAGGCTGGTAAGTACCTATTGAGAGAGCCCTTCCCAGTTCCCACTGTTCCCAGACCGTCTATCCTATCGTCAACGCGGGCATAGTCAAAAGCTTGTTCACAGAACACTATTACCTTTCCCTAGCGGAGCTAAGCTTGTTTTTGTTGTTCAATCCAGCGCATTGTTTGAAAAAGAGGCAAAGCAAAAAGAGAGAGATAGCGCCTGAACGCTCGGTTGGCGTTCGGTTCGGGTTCGGTAACTTCCGCCGCTCACTCGCAGGCGGCAGCATGGACTTTGGGCGGCAGGCCCGGCCGGCACTATTGATATCTATTCTGTGATTGGAGCGCTTGGGTGGGTTAGCCATTCATTCATGATGTCGCATCGCACCTCGCATGCGCCTCGCTACTTGGCCGCGCGCATAAATGCACTAGTTTTGTAAATTGCTCTGCATGCAGGTACATATAACTACATACCTATAGTACGGACGAAGCGCTTGGCCCCGCGCCGGGGAGATGTGTGTTTGAATTTTTATCAATCTAGGTACCTACCGAACTAGCGTTATTTTTGACTATATGGAAATTATTTATAATATACACAAATACTTTAGCTTTTTCATATTATGTTTGTTCCTAACTAATATTATAAATGCGCAATTGACTTTGTTTGTTCCACTTTCACGCTAAAACGGCTGAGCTGAACGGATTTACTTAGATGAAATTTGGCACATGGGTAGACCATGACCTGCGGGGTAATTGCGTAACACACTATCAGTAGCAATGGCTTTCATTTTGACAGTTCAACAACATTCATTGCATCATTTACGTTTTTGAGCAAAAACATTTTTCGAACCATAGAAATGATATACATTATGTTTCGAACATAGGTAATGCAAAGCAATGGATTAGCAATATTCTTCAAAATGATTCAGATTGAGATTGATAATGATTGTGTTACGTAGGTAATTAGAATGCTGGGTTAGGATTACGACATAGGATACTTTTTATTCCGGTAGTACGATTTCGTGGGATAATCTCCGACATCCACGCGGGCGAAGCTGCGGGAAAAATCTAGTACCTCCATAAAGTACGAAAAAGTAAAAGTAAATAATTTTATTCTACCTATGGAGTAGAGTAGCAGTACCTACCTAAATAAATTCTTAATTCCGCGTTCCGTTACCTAATCTCAACTTCTTCAATAGACGTATTGAAGAAGTTGAAATTAGGCAACGGACTTGTATAAAATGTAGGTACGTACCGTATATAAATGTAATACCTAGTACCTACTTGTACCGCGCAGTACCTACAGGCACAAAATATAGAGAGTACCTACAGACTGCCATCCGCGCGAGACACGCGTAGCTGTGAAGTGCAAAAATGGAGTAACAAAAAACCGGCCAAGTGCGAGTCGGACTCGCCCATGAAGGGTTCCGTAGCAGCAAGTAACATAATATAAAAGTTCTTGTAGTTCGTTGTAACTTTGTGAAAGGTAAATTGCGGTTTTTGATTTATGACGTATTAAAAAAAAACTACTTACTAGATCTCGTTCAAACCAATTTTCGGTGGAAGTTTACATGGTAATGTACATTATCTATATTTTTTTAATTTTATCATTCTCTTATTTTAGAAGTTAGAGGGGGGGGGGGGGGGACACACATTTTACCACTTTGGAAGTGTCTCTCGCGCAAACTATTCAGTTCAGAAAAAAATGATATTAGAAACCTCAATATCATTTTTGAAGACCTATCCATAGATACCCCACACGTACAGGTTTGATGAAAAAAAATTTTTGGAGTTTCAGTTGTAAGTATGGGGAACCCCAAAATTTATTGTTTTTTTTCTATTTTTGTGTGAAAATCTTACTGCGGTTCACAGAATACATCTACTTACCAAGTTTCAACAGTATAGTTCTTATAGTTTCGGAAAAAAGTGGCTGTGACATACGGACGGACTTATTGTAGTACCTATAAGCTAAAAAATACGATCATTTCCTTTCTTGCTGTTTCATTCTCAACAATGAATCAAATAACTAGATACGAGTACCACTACTACACTAGTTTTTTGTGTTTTTTGTTTTGTGTGTTTTTTGCCAAAGTTGACAACCCCAGCGCGACCGCCGAGCGTAGGTATGAAAAGTGCAAGTACCAAATTACCTTTCTGTTTTGTGCGGTTGATCAAATAAAGTAATCTGAATACAGTCATTTATATTTACGGTACCTACTTTGAACAAAAAACATTTGTTGTTAATTTTTGTCTCTGTCTGTTTATTCCGGCTAATCTCCGAAACAGCTAGACTGATTTTGACGAGACTTCCACTGGCAGATAGCTGATGTTATAAGTTCCGCGAAAAAAAATAGGTGAAAATAAATGAAATTCAATACGTACAGACGCAAGTACATCAATCTACTACCGCGGTAATATTACCTATTATGCGAGTCATACCTACGCGCCGCGAGTTCGGTTTACACTCGGTAAACAAACAGTCTCGAATGCTCCACAGTGACGAACGGACGCCGGACGATGTGATGGTTTTGTACGCAGTTACGAGCGTAGACCATATAGGTACATACCTACTGTTTGACAAATTGTACAGAAGACCGAGGAGTACAGTCAGCCACTGTGTATGGCATTTGTGGACTACGAGAAAGCCTTCGATTCCATCGAAGTATGGGCAGTTCTGGCCTCTCTGCAATGATGTCGAATTGACTGGTGCTACATCGAAGTGTTGAGATGTTTGTATGATGCTGCAACGATGACTTTCCAGATCCAGGATCAGAAAACCAGCCCCATCCAACTGCTCAGGGGGGTGATACAGGGGGATGTCATATCCCCTAAATTGTTTGTGAAATACTAGAAGAAATACTAAAATTCACGGCAGTAGTACTTATATGTCACGAAATCAAAATCACAGCTGAGTAGACTTTACGAGTAATAGTCGACCAACTTTTAGTTGCAATGTATGGGAGGACATGATTTTCAACTACAATGTTAAGCTTGTTCTTGGGATAAATTCATTTCGACTACGGAACTCTTCATTGTGGTCCGACATGGACTTGGCCGGTTTTTCCTTGCTAATTTTAATGTAACTTAGGGTGTAAATAAGTACCTAATAAAAGATGTATAGAATCTTCAAAACAAAGTCGGTACCAACAAAGCTCAATATCGAAGAGAGAGAAGAGTTCAATAAACTTTATTTGCAACTAGCTGCGCCCAGCGGTTTCACCCGCATAAGTTTCGATCCCGTGGGAATATCGGGATAAAAACTATCCTATGTCCTTCCCCATACCTACCAAATTTCTTCTAAATCGGTTCAGTGGTTTAGGCGTGAATAGGTAACATACAGACAGACAGGCAGAGTTACTTTCGAATTTATAATATTAGTATGGATATAATATAGTATAAGTATATACAGGGTTATTGGAACAACACTAACATGGTCATTGTACTCATCATTATGAACAATTTTTTTTACTATGGGACCAAACCTGAAATCGCGAAAAAAAATCAGCTGTTCCCTACATTTATGTTCGTATAGGTAACTCGTCAAAATGTAGGGAACAGCTGATTTTTTTTCATTTTCTCATTTGAAATTGGAATTGTTGGTTTGAGTGGACGCTGGTGTATGTGAATTTGTTGGTTTTTAGGCTAAACATACAAACACACGTAAATAGTAAACACATAATACATATTACACATAACACTTATATACATATACATACACATACACACAACAGTAATAAAATTACACTAATAATTAAATACCCACAACCGTGTGTACACGGCCTAATAATTTCACGCGTCTGTACACTGCCTTACTGCCTGCGACGGCGGGCACGCTGGGCTGCGGTTGAATGATACATTATTATTATACCTACGAGTGACCGAAATTCGCGGAATTCCGTCGCGCCGCTCTGCATCTCTCGCGCACGACTCAAATAAACATTTTATATATTTTGTTTTATAGTAGCGTTTAATTATACAAAGAATCTTAACTGTCCCGTTGGTTTCGTGGTCACAAGTGCATCTGCCGTTCTCGGGGTCCTGGGTTCGATTCTCAGGTCGGACAGTGTTATTAAAAATGGGTTTTTCCCGTTAGGAGTTTCTTTACTCTTTTTCTTTTTTTTTTGCCCGGAGTTTGGAAATTGGTGGCGTAATACCCCCGTGCCTCGGAAAGCACGTAAAGCCGTTGGTCCTGCGCCTGTTCTCTCTCCTGTATTTGCGCACACACTTGTGCACTATAATATCTCCTGCAAACCTGGCTAATCTTCTTTGAAATTGGCCACCGTGACCGAAATCGGTCAGGGGATTTATTATTATTTTATTATTTTTAAACCTAAACCTACCCTAACACACTACAAAAGCACCCTTAGAATAATTGAATAAGCAACTGACAACCCTTGTAGCAATCAAGTATTCTTTTCTTCGGTTTTTACTATAAAAAGTACGCTTTTCTTTAGAGAATGAAGGACAGTCATAAAAATATTTTCGTAAAAATATTTTATTTTAATTAACGCCACCTCTGGAAAACAAGTTCACAAACCAAGTTTATGAATACAACGCCATCTAGTTATATCGCAAGTAAAACTATACACGTAGTGTGTAACTGTACATGTGTGTGTAAAGACATAGTAAAGATATAAAGTGAAACGGCTAAATGTTTAGGGGTACAAATCTTTGTATGTGACGAGTTAACAAGCAAAGTGAATATCTAAAAAGATTATGTTAATGCGTTAGTTGACGCATATAATAAAGTTGTTTCGCAAAGCTTTCTGAGTTAGGCGTAAAAATTGAAAATGTTCGAAGTGCGAATGTGCCGCCATCTAGCGATAAAGTGGCTGGGAGATCATGTATTGAATAGCCTTAAATTCGACGTTACAATGTTATTTCGAGGAAATAAACTGTTCCTTGAGTGAAATTCACAGATTCATTAGGTATATGACGTCAATCGACAGTATGATAGTAGTCTGCTAATTCAGCCTTGAAGTTGTCAACGTCCATACCATGTTGAAAACACCGGTTCTCGTCCGATCACCGAAGTTAAGCAACATCGGGCGTGGTCAGTACTTGGATGGGTGACCGCCTGGGAACACCGCGTGACGTTGGCTTTTTGTTTTTTATTTGTTTATTACGATTTTTAAGTAAGTACTTTTAATGTAAAATCAGCATTATAAGTAGAGGAATATTTTTGTATTTTTAGTTATGTATTTTAATTTTTTAAACATAATTTTTTTTATTTTGTTCAGTGTATTTAAATAAATTGAAAGTTCAAAGTTAAGCCAATAAAAAGCAAAAAGCCAACGTCACGTGGTGTTCCCAGGCGGTCACCCATCCAAGTACTGACCACGCCCGATGTTGCTTAACTTCGGTGATCGGACGAGAACCGGTGTATTCAACGTAGTATGGACGTTGGCGAATGTTAATTCAAAGTTTACGCACAGTATCTGAGCGCTCAGTTCCCTTCGTACCCAGTATTGATGTCATTTTAAATATAAAAAAAAAACTATCAGTATTTATGTATTGAATAAATAGTCACTTGTGTAAAAAAAAAATATTTCCAATTTATAATAAATGTGACCACAAATATGTTTGATCTTCATTAATAAATGAATAAGCATGTAATCATATTAAACAGTCTGCCTAATCTAGCGGATAACGGCTGTTAGTTAATTATAAGTACGCCGATCATACCACCCCGGGTTCACCGCTCGACACGGCAGCGACCGACGACTTCAATCCCGAGTCGAGAGTACTAGGCCTGCAGAATATACAAGGAGTTTGCTTTGCTAGAACATTGAGTAAAAGCGACATCTACTCAGTAGGTAGCGCCACTTAAGATAACGGCTAAATTCAGAACTAGCGACAAAAATGTGTTACATCGCAACCTATGTGTTTTATTTTAATAACGATAGATGGCGCTAATTTGTATATTCTTTTTACAAGATATTATATGATTGTTTTTTTTTTTATATAAAATTATGTTAGTTGTATATATAAAAATGTATTTCTGTCTCACAGAATAAATCCACCTCAAGATTTCCTTTCGCCAGAGTGGGATGAAGTGAGAGATCGCACGAGTTCTTGCTCTCTGAAGTCAAACAACCAAGATCGAAACGTCATTAAGTATAATGTCGAAGAGGATATCCTTGCTAATGTAAACGTGAAACCCTTAGTAGCAATACACGAGAAGTGGATTTATGAAGCGAACCGAAAAACTTGTCGGTCGCTGTCCTTGCCTGAAGATAACAGGTTAGTGTAGTAACAATGACGTCATCACAATGCTCTGATTATGATCGACTATTTGAGTTTGAATGTTGCCAACGTCCATACTACGTTGAATACACCGGTTCTCGTCCGATCACCGAAGTTAAGCAACATCGGGCGTGGTCAGTACTTGGATGGGTGACCGCCTGGGAACACCACGTGACGTTGGCTTTTTGCTTTTTGCACTGTGTTTGTGTACTACTTCCTTATATTTAATTTAAATAACGAAGATTCCAAAAATATCTACCAATAACCTAATCTAAAATTTTATAAAATAGACCACTTAGATACTGGCTCGCTCCTGATGTTATTTTTTCTTACTAGTTGAGATTACCAAAAAGGAGTTCAAAGAGCACAGAGCAAAAAGCATTATTGGCATTGAATAAATAAACCTTATTTTCAATGGATAGGTGTCGGTGGATGGGAGAAAACTATATGAACGCCTAATTAATCTGTGACCTAAGATCCAGCCGCGCTAAATTTGCCAAAGATTTAAACAACAATGGCCGCTCGAAATGGAATAAAATCGATATACAAAGACATTTATTTTAAGTATTGTTTGTTTTCATCTAGTTTAGACGAAAACAAACATTAAAAATTTAAAATAAATGTTCTTGTATATCGATTTTATTCCATTTCGAGCAGCCATTGTTGTTTAAATCTTTGGAAAATTTAGCGCGGCTGGACTTTAGATATTATTGCACTATAATAGTGTAAACTCCAATAATTGGAGTTTCAACAGTCGACGCTGCAGTGAAAATTAAATGTGCGTTTTTATATAGGCATTCATTTAGGTAACGCCTAGTGTTAGTGAAAATTACTTGGCATTATTCAAAGGCTTTTGCATTTTGTTTCAGGAGCCAGATAGCAGCGGTGAAGCCGGCGTCCCACTGCGTGGATACGCTGCAGAAATCTTTGCCCCAGTTGAACATGAAGAAACCAGGGACTAAAATATATCGCACGCGTCCCGCTTCACCTAGCAACGCAAAAAATGGTCAGTCGCCACTAAATTATACCCTTTAAACTACTAATGATGGGTACCTATAAATATTTCTAAGATTGTTACCCGTAGGTATTTAAGATAAAACATTACTTTTAAACTAAGCTTCTGATATTATGTCTAAACAGACTGTCTGCATTTGAACTGCATGCCAGCTGCAACAGAGCAGTTTGGATGCAGTTGACATACTAGGTTTCAAAGTAGTTAAGTCAACTGCATCCAGACTGCGATGTTGCAACTGAAATGCAGTCCGTCTGTTTAGACCCTAACAATATGAAATCTGCTTTATTTAAATTGAATTTGGATACTCATTTTTGTGACATTACCAGAGCAAAATTGTTTGCATTTAAAATTCGAAAAACTGTATTGGCATGTGGCATTGACGAGAGGATCGCAAAATACATGGGTTTGCAAATCCTCCCCTTTTCGAATGCTTATTGTTGTGAATTACGCGCTTGCGATCGGCTTGGCAGTTTATTATTATAATGCCATAGACAGATAAAGGCTTTATTTACAACACCCTCGTTTCTCTTTGAGGGTTAAACCATATCTATTTTTATTTAACATTACAACACTCACTGTATAATATTTTTATATTATCACTTGCATTGTGTTGGTAACACAATAAAAACTTACATTTGCATGAGGCTTTTATTTCTAATATTTAAACTAACAATACTTTATTTCTTTTGACATGACTTTAAGAGGACTTCTATTTTAAAAGTAAGTATTATTTGTGTATTTGATATCTTTGTCGCCAGTGGGCCTTCCATGGGCGTAGCTAGGGGGGGGAGGGCAAGTATGGGCAATTTGTACTCTAGAAACTTCTTTGCCCACCCTAGAAAAATCAACAGTATTGAAGAATTACTTACTGTTTAATCGCTTTTGATTAGTGCCATACATTTTGACTAAGAATTAAGGTATGTAGAGTTAGGCTTGGAAGAGTTAGGGGCTTGGCTCTACGTTAGATGAGAGGGGCAATTCTCTTAATTTTAAGAACGTTCACAGTCTGATCTCACTCTCAATCTGTCAAAAATACCTTTAATCTCCCCTACATTTTGAGAAGTTTTTGACCGTCGAGATGAGACTGCAACTAGATTTTGAACGTTTTAAATTGCGAGAATTGGCCTTCTGGTAACTTTTTAACAGTGAAAGTGTTATGTAAGTCTTGGCAACCTACTTTACATGAAATACCTATTTTTGGTGGTATTATTTATTACGAGGCATCATTTATGATGTCTCATTAAATGATTGTGGTTAGTTTAGCTGGAACGCTGCCCCCCTCCCCCCCTAGTCAAAATCCCTACCTACGCCTATGGCGCCTTCCCCTATTTCATTCTGCAGGATTGATTATTTCTGGCCCTTCTAGAAATTAGGAAAATATGCCATGTTCTAAATGAAAACCTATATGAAGGAGGTCTATAATCAGTTTAGGCCAAATTTTTACTTAAATTGCCACAATAGTTTAGTTAAAAATTAATTGATGCTTGTATTATACAATATTTTACAGGGCACCAATGGGAGCAATTTTGTCAAGCGCGGGATACAATTGCTAAGAGTGTCTGCTTTCCTCGAAGCCCTGAGCTTCGACACCGGAGCCCTGAGCTTCGACATCGGAGCCCCGAACTTCAACACTGGAGGGCTGAATCAGAACGAGGGTAATTACCTATTTTATTACTTATCATCATAATAAATAGGTTTCGTTTCAATAGACCATGTTTTACAGCTAAGGTTTCGCCAACGTCCAGACTACCTTGAATCAAAATGACTTTATAAAATTGACATTGAACGAAAATCTCGTCTAGGACGTTAATATCGTTAATATAAAATACGCTGACGATTAGATAAAAAAAATGACTCACGCTCACAACAAGGTTGGTTTTCCTAAAACGTGCCCTCTAAATTTAATGTAATGACGTCATAGATTTTGTATGATATTGAACGTAAAATTCGACCAGGCATTCGCCAACGTCCATACTACGTTGAATACACCGGTTCTCGTCCGATCACCGAAGTTAAGCAACATCGGGCGTGGTCAGTACTTGGATGGGTGACCGCCTGGGAACACCACGTGACGTTGGCTTTTTGTCTTTCATATTTTATTGTTTCAAGAGACTACTGAATTTTTCATTATAAAGTAATTATTTAAATAAAATTTTACCTTTTAATTGCAGAACATTAACCGAAAGCCAAAAATCCGAGCTAAAGGTCGACCGATCAACTGACACGAGAAGCATCGAAGAGTATATCAGAGACATGATACGCAAAGAGGTCCAACAACTATTGCAAGAAATATCCGACGAGACTTCTACTGCTTCTAAGCACGAAGACATTGTTAACAAAGGAATCGCGAATATCATAGAGTCTTTAACTAATAACGAAGAAACAAGAGCCACGAAGAAAGAACCAATGAAATCGTTCTCTCGAGTCAAAATCAACGGGAACAACAAACCACTACTACAAATCACTTTCACCCGTTCTGGGGAGAATAGTCTGCAAGTCCTAGACAACTGTGTGAATGTCACTATCTGTGATGGAGGCAATAATAATGTTAGTACGAACAACAATACGTGTACTAAGGACAAAATGAACCAATCAATGGAAGACACGCTGACTGAGGATGTTCATGTTAACGCTTTGAAGAGGTGTCAGGCTTTCAATGCTTTACAGGTGAGTAGACAAGAGAGAGTTTAGTACAAGCCAAGCCTTTGCACTAAAACTAAAGCCTCGTATTGATGATGAACAAAAGTTAAACATAATTATTTTAACAACATGTTGTTGGTAACATTTTATACAGTTTCAAATAAAATAAAATAATGTTGCGCAACTTTTGTTTACCACAAATATTTATCTACGTATTAATCAACTTGTTGTTATGAAATTTGAAGGTGGATGAGATTCTAAGATATTTCTCGTTTTCATTGTTAACAGGAAGCTAGAAGTACCGAGGACTTGTACATAGACGACGATTTATCAACGATGCAGGAAAACTTCGGCGGTAAAGTGAAACTGATACCGCTACACGGCTCCTTGCACGAGATACTGTGCGAGAAGGAAGACGACTGCTGCCTCATCAAGGTCAAGCAGGAGAACGGCTGCGACACTATCTACTTCCGCTGCGACAACTCCGACACAGAGTCGCGAGACGCCATCGATGGCCGCGCGCACGACAAGTGTCCGCAAGACACCGTCGTCTTCAAACGTAGCATTTCACTCGTAGAAGAAAGAATCCAGCGCATTTTCCCAAAAGAAAAACGTTCACAAACCCCTCTCGCTCGCAAACCGAAACCTGCCAACATCCGAATACGACCCAAATCCGAAATATTAACACCAACTGTACCAAGCCTATCTCGAGCTCTAAGCAACAGTAGCCCATCCTTACCTACATGCGACAAAACTGACGAAGTTGAGGTCAACATTGAGAATGTGCTGAGCTACCAGGACTCTTCATCCGATGAATGTCTCAAGGGCCAAGCGGAGAATGATGACTTCGAGTTTCTTGAGAGAACGATAGAAGAAGACCTCACGAAGACACTGAGATGTTCAATGTCTAGCGGCTGCTTATCGAAGATATCCGAAGAAAACTTGAATCTAAATGAGGATAAGGACTGATTAATTCTGTTGATCCAGAATTAAGATTTTTTGTTTAGTTATAACACTAATGTTGAAGCCATAAGTACAAATTACTAAATACATTACTAAATACTGCATGATGAGGTGTTGGAAGAACTTACTTTTTCGTCACCGATTGCATTCAAAATGTCCAATTTGACAAGTACAAAGTTGATAGATTTTTGTATGACACTTTTATTGGTCAATCATAATTATGTCTCTGATATTGTTATTATCACAATTATGTTACTCGGCCGTCCAATTTGTACTCGCATTTAGAAAACCCAAAGATATTTTCATAGGTTTTCTTGTATTTTTATTTTAGATTGTTTCCGTGTTTTAATTTGTATCGTTTTAGTGATGATAGTGCAAGGCTATGTGATTTAGAGTAAGTGGCACCAATACATTCCACTGTTGTGATTTTTAGAATAGATGCACCTTATGAAGGTATCGCCTTGTTATACTTTAATATGAGCACTTTTAATCTATCCAAAATATTTAAATGTTCGTTTCTATATTTTTTAATTATATTGAATACACCAAAGGTTAATTAATTAGTTGCCTGGTTTGGTACTTTTCTATGATCCTTTGATTTTCTAAAGTGTAAGTTGATTTATAAAATGAGTATTATGTGATTTCTAAAGTTTCCATTTTAAATGCTATTGTTACTCAGATGTGTGGTTGATTTTAGATTTAACTGTTAAAAATAAAACTTTGTACTTACTTACTTATATTGCTGTTTTTATTTTACAATGATAAAAAGTAAAATTTGTCGTAGAGGGCTTGTACAAAGCAAAGCCCGCGGGCCGCTAATCAAACATCTATGCAACACGATGGAAGCAAGTTAAAAAATATGGATGTCACGTGATCAACTTTTAACGTTAATATCTCTGAAACGTGACACTACGGGGTTTGGTCTTATTCCGTCTTATTACAAAATTAAATCTAAAATAGAATACTCTTTATTATGTACACCATATACACTCACAGGCACAATTAACCGCCCACCTCTATCATTCGTCACCCTGTTTGTTTTTGTTAACTATGGCTTATCCACTATTTTATTTTTTATCAAGTGGGTACTGTAGCAGTTAACTAAACACTTATATCCTTATTTCGATTAGTAAATTTGTATCACCGAAGGGTTTTTCGAATTTAGTCGTTGTTTGACATTGTTGCCGTTGCGTTATCGTGTTGAAATTTCCTGTTCTTGTCTGCCATAATGTGTGAGTATTGTTTCAATTTGAGTTTTGTAGTGTTCACTTATTGTTTGGTACTCTAAAAAATGCTACTCGTTGCAACTGGTGTAGGTAGGGCAGTGGTTTTAGCTGACGCTGGGTATAGCCAACGTCGCATCGCTCGTACACTCGTTGTACCTCGAAACACGGTACGGGATGCCATCAGACGATTTCGGGAGACAAGCTCATACGCCCGCAGGCCAGGTCAAGGCCGACATCGATGCACCTCAACCCGAAATGACGGTTTCGTTGTCAACAACGTGTTGAGAAATCGCTTTTGCACCGCTACTGAAGCTCGTACGCGTCTTTTTGAGGTGAGAAATGTCAGTCTAAGTGAAGAGGCTTACTAGACCTAAGTGTCCTTGAAAAACGCATGCACACATATGCAGAATCGACGCAAACGCCATCTAACGACGACGCCCATCACAATTATGACATAAAGCATACATGAGATTTAGAAGTAACGGTTTTGTGAGATTACGCCCTAGTATTCTAATAGATGGCGCGGAAACGATGTGCAAATAAGAAACAAATTATGTAGTTATGTGTGACAACATAATAAATTTTATTCGTTTTGAGTGTGACTTGAAAAACTTAAGGATGTGGGTGATTTTGAAATAAAACTGATTCAATGAAATTTAAAACATTTTTAACCGACTTCAAAAAAGGAGGTTGTGTATTCGACCCGTATGTATGTATGTAATGTATGTATGTGTGTATGTTTGTATATATAAGGTCCCATTAAAATAGGTGGACAAACTTTTAGAAATCATTCAGACCACCAAAATAAGGACCATGGTAAAAAAATATATAAGAAAAACGCATTAGATACTTTACAAGAAAAATAATGAGCTAACGAAAATAGACTAATGTCTAATGCAATTTATTATTTTAGGTCAAAATAAAATCAATTTAATCAGTGTTTTTTTTTTGTTGGATATCTTTGGTTAGACGTACTGAGTGCTGTGTTAAAATTTGTCCACCTATTTTAATGGGACCCTGTATATTTGTAGATTTTCTAAAAAACTGATGAACCAATTTTGATCATTCTTTCACTAATGTGATCTACATACTTCCAGGATGGTTTTAGTATATAATACATTAGGTAATTATTCTTATGTAGTATGTCCGAAGTTAATATGCATAAATGTACTGCATCTCCGGCATTTCTATGCGAATTTTGATGATTCTTCAATGCACTAGTGTTAATTGAATTTTTGTGGGGTAGGTACAATTAGAAAGAAAAAAAAAAAAGCACTACAGCGTGATAAATAACTATAATTTCGGAAGTCGGTGTCAAAAAACGAAAATGCGGAACCAGCAACACCGACTTCCGAAATAAAAATTATCACTTTGCAGTGTTTTTTTCTAAAACAATGAATTTTGGAAACATCTAAGAAAGTGCAGTCGGTATTTTCGACTTCACGTACAACTGTCACAGTGACGTATGTGGACGACGTGTAGATTTGTATTCGAGAGTCCCCGAGTTCGATTCCCAAGGTTACGAAATCGAATTTTCTATTTAAATGTCATTTTGAATTTTTAAATATATCTATTAAATATTTTTATAAATAACTAAAAAAAGTCTGCAGGAGAAAGAAAGTCGAAAATATCAACACGGAAGTTAGGTATTTCTAATGCGCAAGTACCTACACGTTATCTAAGCTATTACAAAAATAAAAAAAATTCTGACCTAATGTTTTTATTAACCGACCGCGACTTATTGATAATGGGCATAATGAAATAGGTAACAGATTCATCTGAAAATTGCGATGAAAATGATCAAAAGCAAGAAATTAGATTTAAAATTGATTTTGTTTATAATAAAAAGGAATCATAGTTATATATGAATGTTAGGTACCTAATCTTTGAGGCCGTTTACACATTATGCCGCAGCTGCAGCGGCACCGCCGTCGCTGCATCAGTCACCCTTGGATTTGTATGAACACACGGCGCCGCGGCGGCGCACGGTGGACTGAAAATCGGCTTTCATAGACTTAGGCATTTTATTTTGCAAGTGCCAGTTTTTATGCCGGATATCACTTCTATTAGTTATAACAATATACAAAAATGACACCAGAATGGATTCTGCACAAAAACGAAGGAATTATAATTTTTTTACGAAAATTTTGTATGGAGCTAGTATGAAAAATCGAAATATCTCTAAAACGGCACGGATAACCGTAATATCCTTATAGGAGGTTATAGTACTAATTATTTATGATTTTTTGACATACGTTACATAATGGGTGTAGATGCCGTTTTTTTTTAAAAAATCGACAAAATATTTTTATTTATTTTTACATATGAAACGTTCTTTTTAGTGTTTAAGTTGAAGAATTAGGAGATTTAACAACTCTTAACATAAAATAGCATCACCCCTATAGACCTGAAGGACTAGACAGAGGTGTGTAGTATCTTGTTGATCTTGTAAGATTTCCAACAATACCAAATAGTTGAATATCAATGTCAAAGTGCCCATGCTGTCGCTTCTTTTTGAAAGATAGGGGAATAAAATTGTTTGTTGTTGAATGTGAAATGCGTACGGAGAGTGACTGCAAGCAAATATTGATTGGCCAAGTTGCGTGCAAACTTTAATAAATCAAGAACCAACTATTGATGAGATACCAAGAGCACGCTCAGTCTCTCCAGAACCTTCGACATCATCGACTGTTGGAACAATGACAAAAAGGTCCCGAAAACCATTCAAAGATCTGGGAAGCAAACAGAAAAAGAGAAGATCTAGTGAGCACATAGGCGAGGATTCCTTTGAATTGGCATATGCAGCTGCGGCACGTTTAAAAGATGAAGGGTATGAAGATATCGCATCTGTAATCGAATGTATGATCAAAAATCCAGAAGTTGCCGTTAAAATCTATGAAAGCATTAAGAAACCAGTGAAAACAGTAATATTTACACCAGAGAAAGCACTTGGATTGCTTCTATCACTTAAGCTTTCAAAGTGGCAAAATATTACGTTGCGAGAGACTGCCATTCGGGAAGGTGCTAAGGATATTTACCCATCCTACTATCAACTGCAACAAACTAAGCTTGCATGCTACCCTCCTAATCAATCAGTGTCAGTTACGGATTCATCAGCTAGAATTACACTTCAAGCTTTACTTGACATCACGGTGAAGCGGATTCTTCAAAGTCTTTCTGATAATGTGGAAAATAAGCAGTTAAAGCTGATATCGAAGTGGGGATTTGATGGTGCTGGTGGTGGTGGAGTTCTCCTGGTCCACCATCAGCTCCATATTACCATTCACATCGTGGCGAGCATAAATTGCTTAGCAATCATATTAAAGTAATCGAATCGCAACCCGTGAAATACTTAAATATTATTGAGTAGTTCCGGTGTCCATCTGTGGTCTTCATCATCAGTTCCACTTCACCAAATGGTACTTTCCGAGAGCAAATGCACGAATTACTATAAAAAATACCCAAATCGCTATGGGTGTGCCTATAATATTTGAAGAGTTCCTTCGATTTCTCCAGGATCCAATCATCAGATCCTGGCTTGGTGACTATGGGACCACTTCAGAAGTATCTCCTTTCGAACAAAAAAATAATTTTGAAAATCGGTCCACAATTGACGGAGTAATCGCGTAACAAACATACAATAAAAATAATAAACATACCGTCGAATTGAGAACCTCCTCCTTTTTTTGAAGTCGGTTAAAAAGGAAGACAACCTTTTTTGCTGAAACTCTCGACCTAATACAGTTTCCGGAAACTGAGTTCGAGTTTGTAGGTATATCCAATCTGGATTCTGACTTGGAATTGGAGTCCGACAACGAAAGTTGTAAAGAAAATTTGTAAAATTTAATTATTTGTTATGTTAGTTTATTGTACCAATATGTTTAGTTAATAATTTCATAGATTATTGTTTCAAATATTTTGTATAATTGAATTTATAGCACTTAGATATTATTTTTGTTACTTTTGTTTTATTTAAATTACCTATCAATAAAAGTATATATTTACAGTCTATTTTTATCACATATTCTTAATATTTGGGGAAAAAACATGCTTCCTAACGATGTTCTTAACTTTGACACAGTTCACGGATCGTTTTGAACAGTTTCATATGTAAAAATAAATAAAAATATTTTGACGATTTTTAAAAAAAAAACTGCATCTATAACCATTATGTAACGTATGTCAAAAAATCATAAATAATTAGTACTATAACCTCCTATAAGGATATTACGGTTATCCCTGCCGTTTTAGAGATATTTCGATTTTTCATACTAGCTCCATACAAAATTTTCGTAAAAAAAATATAATTCCATCGTTTTTGTGCAGAATCAATTCTGGTGTCATTTTTGTATATTGTTATAACTAATAGAAGTGATATCCGGCATAAAAACTGGCACTTGCAAAATAAAATGCCTAAGTCTATGAAAGCCGATTTTCAGCCCACCGTGCGGCGCGCCGCAAGGGCTCATACAAATCCAAGAGAAACCAATACAGCGGCATCGCCACAGAATATAATAGTATGGCACCGCGGGCGGCGCACAGTGGTCTGAAAATCGAGCTCCATACTCATAGAAACTTAAAGTTCGGAAATAAAAAAACAAAAATTGTAATGGGTCTAGTATACCTCCCTTTACGTAATATTAACGTATGGATGGTATCAGTCGCTCCACGCGTGAGAAAAAAAAGTTTTTTATTTTTTTTTGTATGGGAGAAAACACTTAATGTACATTTTTTTGAAACTGGATGGAACTGATAGGCTGGAGCTCGCACAAGCTATTGTACGATACACGGCCATCAAGATGACATACAATTCATGCACCGTTCGGCGCCGCTTTGCACGTAGCAAATTTTTGAAATTTTGAATTTTCGATACGTGATTTTTCAAATCTTTGACGAGGTTAAATTAACTTGCCGATCGATTTACTTATACTATCGTTAGTTGTAGCCTGCTTATGACCTTTGTGATGACAACAATTAAAAATTATATTGATTATATACGTTTTTTTTTATTTCATTCCAAGAACTAACTCATTTAATCACCGTGATTATGGTTGAGTTATAATTATATACTAATGACATGAGCATCAACCAGCTCTAGCAGGGCCAAATGGGCCCTAGTCACAATAAAATTCTATTGTCTGTAATATTAAAGTCTGTAAAACCTAATTAAAGAATAGCGAACGATAATGAGGGTAGTTGTATAAAAACAGGACGTTTGAGCTTACTTTTATCAGTAGCTCTCAGTACTTGTGCGCGCTAACTTATTACGTTATTTTTTTAATTGTGCTATGATGGAAGGTTGTGATACCAATTTGGACATTGTCATGTTTGTGACAAACAACAATTGTTTTTCACAGCCCAATGTTTTATTTGAAGTTTTTGAGAATACTATTGATTTGTTAGAAAATGAAAAGAGGGTATTGAAACAATTCTGTCAGACTTATGTTTGTTCGTTGAGGAACAAATGGATCTCGTGTAATCTCACGAGACGTACATACATAACAAAGTATGAGACATGGCTGCAAGAGAACATAAAATGGCCTGAGATCATGAAAGGAAAGATGACCCCTTATTTAGTGTCAGTAGAGCAGCAAACCCGTTCCAGTTCTGACTTTGTTTTAAATGAGGGTGCATCAACATCCTACACACCGGAGACGTGCAGTGTTGGAACATCAACATCAGTTGTGAGGCCGAGAAAACCATTTAAAGAGCTAAGCCCGCTACAGAAGAGAAGGAGAGCGGAAGACCTCCTAACGTATAGCACTGAAAGCCTTGCTCATGCAACCGGTTAGAAAGCACATGACAAGAATATAGCAGATATCGTTAAACTAGTCTCGGAGCAAAGAGGCTACAAGGATAAATAAATTGTTAAAGCCCAAGGAAACTGTGCCTATATATTCCGCTGATAAAGCTTTATTTATTTTGACCTCATTGAAGCTTTCGAAGTGGCAGTATATAACATTAAGATCTTGTGCAAAAGAAGAAGGAGTACCACTGTGTCCTTCTTATACTGCCATCCTTGAGGCGAAGAAGGACTGCTGCCCTCCAAAAGTTACCATTGTACATCACGGAAGAAGACCTCTTCTTCCGTGATGTACAATGGTAACTTTTAGCTAAAAGCTTTAAGCTTTTAGGTAAAATTTAGCTTTACTTTTACCTAAAAGTAAAGCTAAATTTTGGATAAAACTGTGCAAAGCTTGGAAAATTCCTACGTGTGGAACCTTCGCTGGATGGCAAAGAGTTAACAATTATATGCAAGTATGGCTTTGATGGTGCTTCAGGGCAAAGTTTGTATAAGCAAACTATGGCAGACGAAGACGATTCCAGTATGTTTATGTGTTCTTTTGTGCCTCTGCGCTTAGTTTGTGGCGAAGAAAAGGTATGGGAGAATCCAAAGCCATCTTCCACAATGTTCTGCTGACCAATTTATTTTAAGTTTTCAAACGAAAACAAGTTGAACATCGTGGAAGAACAGGCTCTGATTGAGGCTCAGATTGAAGCAGTATCTAATTATAACTCAACCATAATCACGGTTGTAGAATCCTGTTGATTCCGTACTTATGTTAAACATATCACTTCACTGGCTCACTACCACACCAAGCGCCATCGTATATAGCCTGCTTCACTTTGTCTGTTTCCCGCCATTCCTCGTAACTGACAGATGACATAACATAACTGACAGCAGCTACCCCGCTTGTGTGAATGAGACAGTGTTTACATATCTATTTAATAGATACACTACAACGGTGATTAAATGAGTTAAGTAGTTCTTGGAATGAAATTAAAAAAAAACGTATAGGTACTTATAATCAACATAATTTTTAATTGTTGTCATCATAAAGGTCATAAGCAGGCTAAAAGTAACGATAGTATAAGTAAATCGATCAGCAAGTTCATTTATTCACGTCAAAGATTTGAAAAATCACATATCGAAAACACAAAATTTCAAAAATTTGCTACGTGCAAAGCGGCGCCCAACGGTCCATGAATTGTATGTCATCTTGATGGCCGTGTATGGTACAATAGCTCGTGTGAGCTCCAGCCTATCAGTTCCATTCAGTTTCAAAAAAATGTACATTAACCCCCTTATTCATAAAACTTATCAAACCTATTTTAGTTAAAATGGGGTTTGTCTCTTTCTTACACACAGAAATGACAACGTGACAGATAAAGACAAACGTTCTATAAACCTATTTTAGCTAAAATAGAGATAAAATAGGATTATGAATAAGGGGGTTAGTGTTTTCTCCCATACAAAAAAAAACAAAAAACTTTTTTTTCTCACGCGTGGAGCGACTGATACCATCCATACGTTAATATTACGTAAAGGGAGGTATACTAGAGTCTAGACCCATTACAATTTTTGTTTTTTTATTTCCGTACTTTAAGTTTCTATGAGTATGGAGCTCGATTTTCAGACCACTGTGCGGCGGCGAGTTATGATAGATCTTATCAAAACTCGTCGCCGCACCGCACCGCCGGCGGCGCGGCGGCGCGGCGGCGCCGTGTGTTCATACAAATCCAAGGGTGACTGATGCAGCGGCGCCGCGGCGGCGGCGATGCCGCTGCAGCTTCGGCATGATGTGTAAACGGCCTCAAGGATTAGGTACTCGTACCTAATATTCATACATAATTATTATGATTTCTATTTATTATAAACACAATCAATAAAAATTAAACTCTTGCTTGTGATAATTTTCATCGCAATTTTCGGATGAATCTGTGATTTCTTTATGCATATTATCAATAAGTCGGGGTCTGTTAATAAATTTAGGTTTTTTTTATTGTTACAATGGCATAGAAAACGTGTAGGTAATTACGCATTAGAAGTAACTTCCGTGTTGATATTTTCGACTTTCTTTCTCCTGTGAAAGATAATTACATTGTAGACGTTTTTTTAGTTATTTATAAAAATATATTTAAAAATTCAAAATACATTTAAATAAAATTAAATCGATTTCGTATCACTGGGAATCGAACCCGGGGACCCTTGAACACGAACCTGCGCGTCGTCTACATAAGCCAATGTAACGATTGCGTATCTCGTCGAAAAAACTGAGCTTATGCGTAATAAGTGCATTTTCTTAAACTACCAAAATTCATAGCGAAAAAAAATATTCAGTAATAATAAAATGCTCTTACTTTTTAATTTCGTTCATATGTTCGGCGTTTGTTTTATATGAACGTTTTGTAGTCCTCCTAAGGGAATGTTTCACTTTATTTCCCATATTTACAAATGATATAATTGATAGCAAATTATTACGCTATTTTAACTTAAAAGTATTTTATATTTACATGAAATAAAAATATTTACAGAAAGAAGATATGCAAATAGTAATAATAAACAATGAATGTATGTAGGTACAAATAAATAACGCGGCGAAAAGAGCGACGCGTCCGTATAGTATCAGGCCTCGGCCGCGGCCGAGGCCTGATACTATACGGACGCGTCAGTGTGTAATTTTGGCTTACTTGTGGCCAGGTTCAGTTTATGTGTTTATTTGATAGCTTTTACTATTTTGGAGGCTTATCAAAGACAATGACAATTTTTTTTTGAGTAGTTTTGGCTACATAGCAATTATCGAGAAAACCCCATAGAAACCATAGAAATGCAATATCTTTTTTCAGGTACATCAGTTACGAATAAATTAAGTATCTTCTCATTAAGAAAATACAAAACTATAATATTGCCAAAAACTAGATTCGAAACGTGGATAATTATGATGTTATTCAATGTTTTTAGCAAAAACATTAATATTTTTTTGCCGGTTTCTTTTTAAATTACCGCATTTTCTTTTTAATGGAAAATATGTACGACATAATAATACATTTGAATAAAAAATATCAGCTCAAAAGAATAAAGGGGTGATGAGATATAATTTTTTAAAATTTTTGTTTAGGGTTGTCACTAACCTTCTTAACCATTTGATTAATTTATTCTGGTCATTAATAAAATCGTCATTTGATTTAAATTATACTAGATTATTTAAATGAATATATCACACGCGCAAAGCCTTAGCATTTCGAACCGATTTCGAAAAAGAAGGATGTTTCAATTCGATAGAATATTTTTTTCTATTTTATTGATATTATATGACCTTTATTATAACCATAGATCGGAATAGGTAGAGCTGTTTTACGTACTTGCTTAGAACAATTGGTTGGTTAGAATAATATGGATATTCCCCGAGTCCCGGGATTTGGTTTTTAAGTAGTAAAATCATAAAAACTATTCACGCCTTCGGGACTAATGAAAGATTACACTTCCTTTCTGACGGGTAAATATAAGGACGGGATTAAGGATAGTATAATAAATAGATAAACTTGATTCATTAAACCACATATATTTTTTTACGTAACAATGGTGCCGATTTTCTTGTCACAAATGCTTTTAAACTAGACTAATAATCACTAAAATTTAATTTATTCCTGTCAAGCGACGATTTCCCATTCTGAAATTGACTAAAGTGACGCAATTTAACTATATTTTAGTTTGACAGCACTAAGATGGCACCGAGTTATTAATCTATTGAAGATGGCAATTTTGCTATTCTGCATTTCACGTTTTTCACCTAAAATTTTGATTGTCTAACTAAATCTGACTATTTTTAATCGCGATTAAAATGGTGTGGAATAAAATTAGTTGTCATGAATAGAAATTCACACCAACACCTCGACTTCAGGTGCAAAAACAGTACTGTCTGTATCTTTTTTTTTTCTTTTGCTTATATCTCGAAAATGGTGTGTCCTATCGCAAAAATAATGAAAATTTCGACCCCCTTTATAAAACCCGTA
This sequence comes from Amphipoea oculea, assembly GCA_945859645.1. NCBI lineage: Eukaryota > Metazoa > Arthropoda > Insecta > Lepidoptera > Noctuidae > Amphipoea > Amphipoea oculea. Next base: position 15,933,733 of record OX243876.1, read on the forward strand.
AACTCCTAGAACTCAACATGTAGGTAATCATTTTTCATATTTTCCATATAAAAAGTGAAAAATTCCTTAAAAAACACGTCAAGGCTGCCCCCTCCGCGCCTGCGGCTCTAAATAACAATTCACGGGGTAGGGAAAATAAGTACCACGTGTCGACGAGTCGCGATTGTCAAATTCCATTTTTGTTGTGTCTAAATTTAGAGAATTTTTTACGTAGAATAGCTGTAAGATTCTCATAGCAAAAAGTAAGGAATTTCAGTGATAGTTTAGTTAGTTTAGTTCGGTGTACAAGAGAATCAGCACCAATTTCTTATTCAAGAATCAACAATCATTTAAACATTTTTATTCTGAAGTTGTACAAAAACATATTACCATACAAATTATTAGTTCCTCAGTAAAATCAAAACATTATCAAATAGAAAAATTTGTATTTACAATAAAATCTTAACTAAAATAATCAATACGCTTCAACAATAATTCACTTATTTAAACAAAAAATGTCATTGGTCTGGTTCGTCTTCAGCTTCACTAGAAGACTGAGTATGACCAGAGTTAAAATAAATCACCATTACTTTTTCTAAATTATCTAATTTTAATCTATTTCTTTTTACATCTAACACCCATTTATATGTGGAAAACGAGCGTTCAACATCTGTTGATGTTAGTGAAGCGAATTTATATGACAAAAATCCCGTAGTATCAGTCGGAATCCCGTGGAATATCCATATTAACATCAATGTTTGCGGTCAATGAACCTAAATAGCTCTACCTATTCCGATCACTGATTATAACCTATAAAGTTATACTTTCCTAAAATGTAAAAGACAAAAACTTTAACAACATAAGCTGGGAGTATGTCAATTGACAAGAGACAAAAAAACAATAAGCGGTCTAAAATTCCCGAAAAAGTTCTAAAACTTTTAAAGCCGACTCAGGATAACGTACTCATACACGGCGACCAGTTGTTACAAAAAACTGTCGATGTATTTGAATATAATTCCGACGATATCAACATCGTGTTATCGTCAGACGAAGTATTTATCGATAGCGATAATGACGACATCGACAAAATATAATTTTTTTATTTGTTTTTATTTATCGTTTGGACAACCCTATTTCCATAGAAATTTCTAAAATATTTAGAAACGCTTTTTCTCACCACCCCTTTGAGTTACGTATGTAATTTTTTAGGACGTGATAATCAACAGTTATGTACATATTTAGAGCAAAGAAAAAAATGCGGTAATGATAGGGGTAAAAAAAAAATTCAATAAAAAGTGAAATTCAAAAAAGTTCATGTATTTCATTAACAATCAAAGCTACAGCTCTTTAATTTTTTATATGGATAAATATTCTGATATTACGTCGTTTGTGGTATTGGAAAAAACGATACCATTAATACTTTTGGAGAAAAAAAAACAATAACTTTTCTTTGAGGTCGTTGAACTTTCACAAAAAAAATTTTTTCTCTGAAAATATAGACAATTTTACTGTGGGAATTTTTACCAATTACTAAGTATCACAAGTTCTTTCAAATTAATACATAAAATATATCTGGCCACATCTAAGTCTAAATTACACACTGTGGGCCGGCATTATTGCTACACGCACGGGGGTTTACCGTTTACGTACACATGCGCACTTATTATGTTCGGAACTATGAATATTATGCTATTTACAATAAAACTATTGTTTGAACTAAAAAAATAAAACACTATTATTTTAGTATGTTGCTTGTAGAATGATCTGACAAAAAATCAGAATGATTGTATAGGTATTAGTATGGTTTCTATTGTAAAAAGAGTTTTTAGAGGTATCTTCATGATTTTTTTCTATCGTACCAAATTAGTTGTATTATGTTTTCAAAACACTATCTATCTAAAAATTCAAAATACATTTAAATAAAATTTAAAAAGAAAGTACGATTTCGTAACCTTGGGAATCGAACCCGGGGACTCTCGAATACAAATCTACACGTCGTCCACATACGTCACTGTGACAGTTGTACGTGAAGTCGAAAATACCGACTGCAGTTTCTTAGATGTTTCCAAAATTCATAGTTTTATTGCAAAAATAAAAATATTCAGTTAAAAATAAAATGCTCATACTTTTTACTTTCGTTCATATTATGTTCGGCTTTTGTTTTATATGAACGTTTTGTAGTCCTCCTAACGGAATGTTTCACTATATTTCCCATTTATTTACAAATTATTACCCTATTTTAACTTTATTAGGTTACGCGGACCACTGCCGGTAGACACAAGTGAAACGCCCGGGAGTTGGGACTCGCCGTACAATAGATGGCGCGCGCCTTGCACCCATACATAACAAACTTAAAAGTATTTTATATTTACACGAAATAAAAATATTTACGGAAAGAAGATAATGCAAATAATAATAAACAATGAATTTACAAATAAAACTTAACAAAAACATAACAATTTTGACGGAAATAGTGCGGCGAAAAGAGCGACACGTCCGTATAGCATCAGGCCTCGGCCGGCACTGTCGCTACACGGGCGTTCACGCACACATGCGCACTTTTTATGTTCGGAACTATGAATATTCGATTTACAAAAAAACTATTGTTTTAAATAAAAAAATAAAACACTATCATTTTAGTATGTTACTTGTAGAATAATCTGACAAAAAATCAGAATGATTGTATGTATATTAGTATGGTTTTTATTGTAAAAAGAAAGTTTTTTAGAGGTATGTTCATGATTTTTTTCTATCGTACCAAATTAGTTGTATTGTGTTTTCAAAACACTATCTATCTAGCATATATCCTGAAGAATATCATATATTTTTCTGATTTTGTTTACTGTAGGCGATCATATACTTTTATTGTTTCGAAAACTACCGTTTTTTTGCGTTTAGCTCATGTAAGCGCCTTTAGAAGAAGACTGGCAGAAGGAAATCTGAGGACTTTTCATCCAGCTCGCGCCCCACAACTGCTCCCACAACACCGTAGAGCTAGACTTGCTTGTGCGCGAGAATATGCTGACTGGACTGTGTAGGAATGGAAGGACGTACTTTTCTCAGATGAGAGCAGAATAGGCTTAAGAGGTCCAGATGGACGTCAGCGTGTCTACAGGCGCCCAAACGAAACATTTGATCCATGCGCTATAACCGAAACAGTGGGTTACCAGGGAGGGTCCGTAATGGTTTGGGGAGGTATCTCTTACGAGACTCGTACCGATCTTATTGTGTTCGATAGAGGCAGTGTGAACGCTCAAAGATACGTGGAGGAAGTTGTTCAAGACCATGTCATGCCTTTCGCACCATTCATTGGTGACAACTTTAGTTTAATGCATGACAATGCACGTTGCCATACCGCAAAATCCGTCACTGAGTACCTTAATAAGGTCGGGATTCATGTTTTACCATGGCCAGCAGACAGTCCCGATCTTAACCCAATTGAGCACATTTGGGACAACCTCAAAAGACGTGTCCGAGCAAGAGTACCAGCCCCTACGACCCTAGGAGAGCTCAAGACGGCTGTAGTAGAGGAGTGGCACAATATCCCCCAGTCGGATATCCAAGATGTAATGGATGGATTGCCAAACCGGCTCCAAGAAGTCATTAGAGCCCGAGGCGGCAACACCCATTATTAATTGTTTTTTTTTATCTTTTATTGGGCGACTTTTTTCAATATTAAAATTGTTAAATTTTCATCAAAGATTTTCACAAAATCGAATTTTGGTATGAATCCTTTACTAAACGACTTTTTTTTTAATGCCTTAAAGGCCGCTTTCAACGTACCTTTCATCAAATGTGTCTAAATTTGAAGATTTCTGCAATTTGAAAGAAATACAAGGTGGGCGGTTAATTGTGCCTGTGAGTGTAAATTACAGGACATAAATATAGAAATTTTACAAAGGGTGTCACCACGGACGGCGGTTGGTTCCTGCCTAAACCTTCGAGCCAGTAGGTATTTTCGATTTAGGCAAAGTTTATAATACTAAAATGACTACTTAGCACCGAACTAAGCTGTCATTCTTGTATAAAGAACTGCATTTCTGTAACTGGGTGTGATTTCACCTGATCAAAAGAAAAACCTTGTTTTGCAATAAGGTGGGTACCTACATGTTTTCTGTTTGCTTTAATAATAAAGGGACTTTTATTTTTGTAAAGAGGTTTTGTTTGAATCTCAGTCATTTAAGACATCGTAGGTCGCAAAAAATTGCACTGTACTGTTTTTTTTGGGATATTGTTAGGCGGGATTACTTCTTGACGTGTATAACGGTCCATAGAACCTCTCGAACTCTCTCTACAGCTCAGGTTTGGCAGAAATAATCCTGCCATCATCGGTACGTTAAGGTTTAGCACCGTAGACCACATACGTACGCTTTGGCACTTGGCAGGTTACACAGAAGACCGAAGAGTACAACGTCTGCCTCTCCGCTTAGCGTTTGTAGACTACGAGAACGCCTTCGATGCGAGCGAGACATGGTCTGTACCTACTGTAGTCTCTTCAACGGCTCCAGATCGAATATCGGTACATCGAGGTGCTAAAATGTCTGTACGAAAACGCCACTATGTCAGTCCGACCGACCCCAGGGTCAAACCCGAAACCTATCCTTCTGCAGCGAGGTGTGAGATGTGAGACAGAAACTTTATCTCTCGGAAACTGTTCACCGCTGCACTGGAGGATGTCTTCAAGATTCTGGACTGTAAAGGGGCTGGTATCGACATCAATGGCACTCACCTTCGGTTTGCCGACGATAAAGTAGTCATATATGGCTGAGACTATGGAGGACCTCAGTACAATGCTCGATGACCTCAGTAGAGCTTCCGAAAGAGTGGGTCTTAAAATGAACATGGACACGACAAGGGTCATGCCAAATGCCCATGTAACACCCACTTTCGTGAAGATCGGAGACGCTACACTAAAAGTTGTGGACGAGTATGTTTACCTAGGACAAATAAGCGAAAAAGTTAGTTACTACGCCTAATAATTAAACCACCATCTTGCGAAATTTGCGCGATAATTGCGCAAATTTCGCTATTGCTATGCTTCTGCAAGATACGTAATAATCCTGCGGATCACTGCTCGGCAGCGACCTACGACTTCAATTCCGAGTTGAGAGTACTAGGGCTGCAGAATTTACGAGGAGGTGGCTTTGCTAGAACATTGCGTAAAGGCGACATCTAGGTATGACTATGCTCAGTAGGTAGTTAGGTAGCGCCACTTAAACTTACGGCTGAATTTAGTACTAGCGACAGAACTATGTTAAGTCGCGTCCTATGTGTTTTACATGAAATAGCATAGATGGTGCTAAATTACATTATTTTTAAAAGATATTATTATGACTGTTTTTTAAAATGTGTTTCTTCTACTTTACAGAATAAATCCACCTCAAGATTTCCTCTCGCCTGAGTGTGATGAAGTGAGAGATAAAGTTGAAGAGGACACCCTTGCTAATGTAAACGTGAAACCCTTAGTCGTAGGTAATACACGAGAGGTGGATTTATGAAGCGAACCGAAAAACTTGCCGGTCGATGTCCTTGCCCTGAACTCCTGAAGATAACAGGTTAGTAACAACAATGACGTCATCACAGGTGTTGATACGGTTCGACTATTTGAGCTTTGCTTCCGCCAACGTCCATACTACGTTGAATACACCGGTTCTCGTCCGATCACCGAAGTTAAGCAACATCGGGCGTGGTCAGTACTTGGATGGGTGACCGCCTGGGAACACCACGTGACGTTGGCTTTTTTATATTAGCTACTTACTTTTTAATATTTATTTTATTTTTATATTAGCGCCTATTCATATGTTATTAGGGTAGATTTTTCAATGGTCAGATAACTTATTGCGATTTGGCAGCTTTTTTATGGAAAATATGACCAACTGTTGCAATTAGATTAGAATAAATAAAGTTATCTGATTATTGGAAAATAAGCTCTTAATTAAACATACAATGTGACATTATTCGGCAGCGTTAGTGTAATGTCCCAGTTCAGTTGAACGTACTAACACACAGCGCGCAAGCGATACGTCTTTCAATAATGTTCCGTAATGCTTAGGCATTTTACTTCAAATAGATGACGTCACAAAGTTCATTCTAAACGAAAAATTCGACTTAACATTCGCCAACGTCCATACTACGTTGAATACACCGGTTCTCGTCCGATCACCGAAGTTAAGCAACATCGGGCGTGGTCAGTACTTGGATGGGTGACCGCCTGGGAACACCACGTGACGTTGGCTTTTTGCATTTTTTTTTAATACTACCTAATTAAAATTATTTTTACTTTCCTCAATCGGAAGCATTATTAATTAACGCACAACGCAAGCGAACCACCTTTCGAACATTTCCAAATGTTCAGTGTGGAGTCACCCGCAATCTGTACAAGTTAATATGTTGTATAAGTAATGACGTGTGACTCCGGTTGTACGAAAACCGAAAACGACATAAATATCTTGTTTCCACCTTTTTAGTTGGCGTTTTGGTCGTAGTCTGGTTTCAGCTTCCTTTTTCTTACTACCTACTTAGACGGCGTGAACGCGAACTGACGAGGAGCATACGGAAGGGGGTTTATTTATAACATGGAATAACACGCCTTATTTCAGTGTCATAAAGTGTAAAAAAAGCTTGCTCGTAACTCGTAGCCGATCGTGGTGCTTGCATTGATTAAAAAAAAAGGTGGAGGTTATCAATTCGGTTGAATGTTTTTTTTTTATGTTTGTTACCTCAGAACTCCGTTACCTGTAGCTACAACGCCAACGGCTTTATTGCCTCATCCCAAAAATCCACCCTGTATATTTATTCAGTAGTTATCATACTTCCCCAATTAATAAATGCCTTGTTTGTACCGCACCGCGCTAGTAAACCGTCTTTCAAATGCTGTCACAAAAAAATTGATGTTTGAAACTAAATGACGTCACGAGAAAGTTGACATAAAACGAAAAATTCGGCTTAGCATTCGCCAACGTCCATACTACGTTGAATACACCTTCTCGGACAAACAAGAGTAAAAGACGTAGTATTATAATATCTGTGGTATAAGTTAGTTACTACGCAGTCTGCCTAGTCTAGCAAATAACGGCTGTTAATTTTATTCTAAGTACGCCGATCATACCACCCGGGTTCACCGCTCGACACGGCAGCGACCGACGACTTCAATCCCGAGTTGAGAGTACTAGGGGTGCAGAATAAACAAGGAGGATGCTTTGCTAGAACATTGAGTAAAGGCAGAGTAAATACAAATTTTTACTATGGCAAAGGCGACATCTATTGTATTACTCAGTAGGTAGCGCCACTTAAACTTACGGCCGAATTTAGAACTTGCTACAGAACTGCTTTGCACCGCATCCTATATGTTTTATTTTAATAACGATAGATGACGCTAATTTACATTCTTTTTACAAGACATTGTGATTGTTGTTTCTACTTTACAGATTAAATCCACCTCAAGATTTCCTCTCGCCTGAGTGTGATGAAGTCAATGACGTATTATATATAGACACGTTATTAACCAACATTTCGGCGCTTAAAAACAGCGAAAATACTAGATAACTACTTATACGCGTTAAGAAAGGGAAAGAAAATATGACACCGTACGGCGGGATGCCTGATGCTAGAGGGAGATAAATAAACATCTTCAGTTACGTCACAGGATAAGTAATTGTCAAATTACATGCTCATTGGTCGAGCGCATGAGTGACGTAGCTATCAGAGGCATATGGGGTAGTAAGTATTTTAGTATAGGGAGTTGGTAGCCAATCGTTTTCACGTCTTTGATTTGAACCCTTATTATGTTAAGCCACTTTTCTTTTATCAGCCCATCTGTAGGCAATCTTAAATGAAACGGAAAACAATAATGTATATTCATAACATAACAAGTGCATATTATATTCAAACAATATTATAAATTCTAACAACCAAAAAAAACTTGTGTAATAGTGTCCCAACCTCCCCTAACGTCACGTGACTACTAACTTCATGCGCCGGCCGCCATTAGACGCAGCGTCGTACAAAATAAAATAAAATAATGTAGTTTTGTAAACTTACGCGTGAAATGACACATTTTTGTCTTTAACTTTTGGGGTATAATTTGTACATCCTCTGAAAACACACGACGGCATGTTTTCTTTATGTTTTGCACAGGTTTTCACACTTTTCACACACGACATAAATTAAAAACAAACACTAGCGCGTCGCGCGACAGGTTGGTGCGTGACTGAACGCAATGTGGCCAATTGGCTTCATTTCATGTTGCCATTTTAGAGTGCGGACAACGTATCTATAGTTTTATACATCATTGGATGAAGTGAGAGATAAAGTTGAAGAGGATACCCTTGCTAATGTAAACATGAAACCCTTAGTCGTAGGTAATACACGAGAGGTGGATTTATGAAGCGAACCGAAAAACTTGCCGGTCGATGTCCTTGCCCTGAACTCCTGAAGATAACAGGTTAGTAACAACAATGACGTCATCACAGGTGTTGATACGGTTCGACTATTTGAGCAATGCTTTCGCCAACGTCCATACTACGTTGAATACACCGGTTCTCGTCCGATCACCGAAGTTAAGCAACATCGGGCGTGGTCAGTACTTGGATGGGTGACCGCCTGGGAACACCACGTGACGTTGGCTTTTTGCCTTTCATATTATTGTTTCAAGCGACTATTGAATTTTAATTTTTTAAGTAATTATTTAATTGAAATAATCATTTTCACTTCTCATGCTCTAAAAGTTACTCTTTATGTTGTGCGCAGGCGACATAATGCCGATTTTTATACTCTAGTGAGACAAGACAAGTTAAGACACAAAAGCCACACGCACAATAAAACGTTGTTATTTTATTTCATTTGCTTTAATTTATATCACTTCCGTGTAATAAAACCAAATCAAATAGATGTCATTTATTATTTAAAAACGCAAAGAAAGGGTTTTATGACTTGGCAGTATGAAGTATGTACTTAAGTCGAATGACACAATCATTATTGAAAATAAAAAAAAAAACTTTTAAAAAGTTTTGTGGCACGAATTAGCTATTCTCTTCTTCAATTTTGCAACATTTTTGAACAGTAAAAATACACGAATTTTACCCCTCGACTTAACTATCCACCCTCTCGCCTGCGGCTCGGGTGAATACAAACGTTTCGGGCTAACATGGCTTTTTTATGCACTAGTTGTGTAATCTACTATTAATTGCAACTGACATGAGAAGCATCGAAGAGTACATCAGAAACATGATACGCAAAGAGTACCAACACCTACTGCAAGAAATATCCGACGAGACTTCTACTGCTTCCTTGTAACTGTACTACAATACAAATCACTTTCATCCGTTCCAGAGAGAACAGCCTCTATGTTTTTTTAATTTTTTTTAATTTATTATAAGGACTTGTTACACATTGTGCATACCAGTCCCATAAAGTCCCATTATACCCTAACCATATCTGACTGCCAATAGCTTGTACTAAAATTATAAATATAACAATTTACTTCAATGCCATTAATTCAAACAGACACCTAATTTTGTTAATGTCACTATCTGTGATGGAGGCTACGAATAAGTAAGATGGAGGCAATAATAAAATGTTAGTACCAAATTAGTATGTACTAATTAGTTGCCTGGTTTGGTATTTTTCTATGATTCTTTGATTTCCATTATAAAACGAGTATTATGTGACTTCTAAAGTTTCCATTTTAAATGCTAGTGTTACTCAAATGTGTGGTTGATTTTAGAATTAACTGTTTAAATAAAACTTTGTATTCATATTGCTGTTTTTATTTTACAAAAATAAAAATAAATACTTAGAAAAAAAGCTATATTGAATGGCACTATACAATATTATGGAAATATACATTGTGCTTATTATAATACATACGTGTTACGCACACTGGAAGACATTTGGAATATAATTTCTTGGTTCTATTTTTGTTGTAGCCTTCTACATAATTTGTTTGGATGTAAATGCACAATATTAAATGATTTCTCATACTCTAAAATCTTAAACGTTAGAACTTACAAATCTATGTAGACAAAAGTAATGCTAATGAATCTCGAAACAATATGGCAAAACTGACCTCAACTAACTGGTAAACTAAACTAACACAACCAGATGGTCAGGCAACAAAACAATTTTGCGACCTTACACTATAACGCAGGAAGCAACAAAATTAATTTTCTTAATCTAATGTGATGCAAATTACAATGATTTCACTAAACGCATACAGTGATAAAACGGAAATTCAGACAGTTCATTTAGCTTTAAGACTCGATATGAAAATAGTCTACATACAGTAATAAGAAATGGAGTACTCATACGATTTTACTGAAAAATGCCAGCAGAAAGCAGAGGATTTTAACATTGATTGAAAACGGTAATAATCCCGAGCCTTACACCCGCTTACGAGGTGCAAGCGGGTGAATTGGCTAAATGCTTTTAACGCTAAAAGTTTACATAATGCTGTCTTTGTCGTCTTCAAACGAATGAGAGGAACAGAACGATGTTTTAAAAGGCATTTAGTGATTTGTGGTGCAAGTGGGCGTTAGAGTGCAAACGAGCGCGCTTTGGGTTGCTGAAAGTGCTTGATGTCTGTACCAAAACAACTTTGCATTTTATGACACTGACAATAAAGTTATCAATTCAATATCATCAGAAAACCCTCTGCTTTATGCAGACCCCTGCTCCATCTCCTACTAATTCGTTTCTAAAAATAAAATAAAGAATTACGAAGTCTTATCAGTAAGCCTGGTGACTACAGCCTTAACTTCGGTGTAGTTCTTAATGCCGTAGGGTCCGTTCTCGCGACCGATGCCTGACTGCTTGTACCCGCCGAAGGGAACTTGGTTGCTAAGGACGTTGTAATCGTTCACCCATACTGTTCCGGCGCGAAGTCTCTGTAAAATAAATAATCATTTTACTATTTTATTTTCGTAAAACATAATAGTACATTATGATACATGTGTGCTATGTTGATCATTAAACTCGAGGCGGTATTATTCGCGCGAGCCGTAGGCGAGCGCGATAAAGTAGCCGAGAGTTTAATTATCAATGCACACGCGTATCATACGACGTTTTTCAACACACTTGTGAGGAAAAAAACAGACTTGTATTCTTAAATATTAACTTGTATGGAAAATGGCGGGCTTGGTTTGTCATTCCGCGCGCTGCGCTGACGTGCGCGCGCAGGTTTACCCATAGAGTAAGTAATGGTCATTCCTACACCTGCGCGCGCATTGCTAGCGCGGCGCGCGTTTTTTTTCTTAAAGGCAAACACAAAACCGATATACAGCCTATAGAAAAAATATAATAAACACAAAATAATGTTAAGACTGATCGTAGTGTTGTCGTATGTCAAATTGTAGTTTAGTTAGTATGGAATTAGAAAGTACTATTTGCATAGAGAAATATACATTAATTCAGTGAGAATCCGCAATAATAGAACGCCAGTGGTCTTTTCCGTTTGGTTACGGGAGGGACGACGGAAAATTATAAGGTGCATCCAGACAGAGCGAGCCATGCGCCGCAAGTACTTTTTTTTGTATGTTAGATGCCTCAGCCTGAGGCAACCATACATATAAAAAATCATTTGCGGCACATGCCTCGCTATGTGTGGATGCACCCTTAGGTGAATGCGCAGTGGTAGACCGCGAATTTTTTTTTTTTTAAGTTTTTTGCAATTCGCAGGTCAGTATCAGGTTGTATCTTGATCAAAATGTATATTTATATAATAGATATGTATTTAAATAATTATAGTCATTAGAATCATTAATACTTATATAAATTTAAGTTAGATTTGTTCCCTAAGAACTTTTCCATAAGAGATTTGTTGTTATGGAACAAATCTAACTTAGAAAGATGTATTTAATGATTCTAATGATTATAATTCTGTAAATACGTATCTGTTATAGTCGCGAATCATATTTTGATCAAGATACAACCGGACACTGACCTGAAAATTGCAAAAAAACTTTAGAAAAATTTAATTTCGTGGGCTACAACTGCGCATTCATCTTAAGGTAAATAAATTTTAGTTCATCTTGGGACCAAGGACAATTCAGACTATTTAAAAAAAAAGTAAAATTGGCTCGCGGATTCTTTTTGGCATGAAGTCTCTTTGAAGAGATTTAAAAAAAAAAACGCACTTCTCCGACCTCCGACTAGTAAATTAAATAGTTATCTGTGGAAATAAAGCACAAGTACCGTAACGTAAAGAAAAAGCACGCGTTTGTAATACACTGCATTATGGATCTAAAAGCTGTGCATTAAGAGCCATTTTACGAGCAAGTGTGTTGAAAAATAATTCATTCACCATATTTACCTGAAACCTAGAATGCAAGTAGCAAAACAACGTAGTTGTAACGCGTTCAAAATGTTCAAATTGATGCTGAATTATGCATTCAGTTTTTTTTTTTGCGATTTATGACTTTTCTAGTACTCTTCTCTAGTAACCCTAGTTGATCTAGAAGGGTATTTTAATTCTTATATGATACTGCATCAATTGGCACCATAAAAAAAAAACGTGAGAAATGACATCTCCTCGTTGACTACCATTTTTCCAAAATTAGTGAATGCAGTTAGCAATTACTCAAAAAGAACGTTTTTCTGTAGCTACAACGGTAAAAGCGCCAGGCGTTACTTACGTCTTAAAAATCTACCGTATACAGGAAGATTTTTTTATCACCATCCAAATTTTTACAGGGTGTTCTACTCATGAATAAGTTTTTTTTTCGTGATTTCAGAGTTGGTCTCATAGTGAAAATTGTTCATATTCATGGGTAGAACACCCTGTAAAAATTTGGATGGTGATGAAAAAATCTTCCTGTGTAGCAGTGGTATATTATCTGTGTTTGTTACTCCCGTACCTGTACAACATAGTTAGCCTTGTCGATGTCCTGTGTGAACACGGCGGAGGCGAGTCCGTACTCCGAGTTGTTGGCGCGCTCGATCACCTCGTCCACTTGCGAGAACTTCAGGATCTGCTGCACGGGCCCGAAGATCTGGAGTGGTACAGAGAAAAAAATGTTTCAGTGTATTCTTTCTCTCTTATCAAGACGAACTGAGACTAGCTGATTATCCTACTTACTACTATCCTATCCTACTTCCTACTAATATTATAAACGCGAAAGTTTGTGAGGATGGATGGATGTTTGTTACTCTTTCGCGCAAAAACTTCTGAACGGATTTTAATTAAACCTTACAGTAATATAGCTTATACATCAGAAGAACACATAGGATACTTTTTATCCCGATATTCCTACGGGATCGACAATTAGGGTCAGCGCAGACAGAACGGAGCGCAGCGGAGAGGATTTTATTAACGCACTTGAAAATAAACTTTAAAATTATTACAATAAAGTGCATAAATGCTTGAACCTGACAAAAAATGCTCGCGCCTCCTCGAAGATACGCGGGAATCCCCGCGCGACTTTATTGTAATAATTTTAAAGTTTATTTTCAAGTGCGTTAATAAAATCCTCTCCGCTGCGCTCCGTTCTGTCTGCGCTGACCCTTATGCGGGTGAAACCTCGGGGCGCAGCTAGTTTGATAATAAAATTAGCTCGTCAGCAAGGTGGTAGCGGAGCTGACTACCAAAGTACCCATGGGTGCGTATCTATCTATGAGTCTATTTGAATTGGCGTAGTGCTGAACTGGCTGAGCGATGGCTACTACGCTAACATCAAGTTTCAGTCAGCAAATAATAACAGACGTTCATTGACGTGGGCAGTCTTTTATTGCTAATTCATGTTAATATCTGAAGGTCAATTCACGTAATTTAAAATTATCAAAATCTATTCGCAGTCTCATCTCAGCGACAAAGAAATGTCAAAAACTTGTCAAAATGTAGGGAAATTCTCTAATTTCAAAAATACCTCTGTATTTTTGACAGATTGAGACTGAGATCAGACTGTGAACTCAAACTCAAAGCATTTATTTCAATTAAACCATTTACAGGCACTTTTGAATTGTCAAGAAGTCAGTCAGTCAGAAAAAATGAAGCTAGTTGCCCATTCCAAAGCCTACATTCTTAAAAATACGAGTATTGCCCCTCTGTTCTTGTATTGTTTGTTGTTGTTATTTGATTTGATTTTTATAAGTAACTATTTATTTATACTATTATTACTTTTTTACAATTTTTTTATTTTTTTTATAACTATTTTTATTTCGGGTCTAATATGAGTTTTATATTATGTACACGTCAACGCGCCCAAGAAAATTCATATTTTCATGCATAAAAATATAATTAATTTCATACCTCAGTGGTAGCGATATCCATATTATCTTTGACGTCACTGAACACGGTGGGTTCTACGAAATACCCGGTATCAGAGGCGCGGTTGCCTCCCGCGACTAGTTTAGCGCCCTGCTTCTTGCCGGTCTCGATGAGGCTCAGGACGCGGGTCTGCTGCTCCAAGTCGATCTGGAAATTGTGAGCGTTGGATAAGTGATAAAAAAACGAAGTGCGCTTTTATAAATATCGACTCGAGATTCCTCCAGTTGATCAGACGGTTGCCAAGAGTAACCCTGAAGGTGCTTTGCTAGGGGTACAATACAGGAACTCAAAGGTTTGAACTTTTGGACCCTGAATAAAATGATTAAAGGCCGATTTTTCAATCATCTGATAACTTTAATCGAGGAATAATTTTGAAAGTTATTTCATACAAAAACTGTCAAACATCAATTTTACTCCTTGAATAAAAGTTATCTGGCGATGGAAAAATCAGCCCTAAGAAAGAGAACCGGAAGACGGTCGTTAAAAAAATTAAACATTATTTGAAAAGGCTAAGCTAACTAACGACTAACTATTATAAGTACGGTCGAACAAGCTATTTGGTATACAGGCAGCTAACTTGCAACTACTTTTAAACAATGGTGTGCTGAGTTAGTGAATTATTTTATACCACTCTATTTAATTAAGGCTGCCATAAGCTGAAAAAGTTAGAACGCACAAAATAAAACTAAATATTGGCAGTGTATTGGACTGGAAAGATGAATATGTTTGCCTGTACACCAAATAGCTTGTTCGATCGTACTAGTAATAGTTAAAGAAGCAAAAGATATAACTGCAATGTATTAATTCTTATAGTTATAAATATCCTATGTTTGGCGACCTTTTCCTGAAAGAAGTTTTTCATACCTGTGGTCCCTGTTCGGTCTCAGGTTTGAAGGGGTCTCCGACGACGCGTCGCTTGGCGCGTGCGGCGGACATCTCCACGAACTTGTCGTAGATCTTGTCCTCCACGAATGTGCGGGAACCTACATAGACGATCATTTATTATTCACATTCAATTGTCACTCAAGACTCACAAGATTAATTTAGATTGTAAATAAAAATCGATTTAATTCAAACTCAAGACATGAATCCTTCTAGTTATTGACATTAAGGATATCATATTAGTATACGGAGATAAAAAAGTAAGCTCCAGTATGTAATGCTCCAATGTTTGGGGCTCCCGTGCTCTTAGAACGCAATAAAGAGATGACATGAGATTGAGTATCGAATTATTAGAAACAGCTTTGCAGGTCCGTGGCATATCTACCAGTCCGCCATATTTTCTTTTTTTTTTTTTATTGCGACCACTCATGAAACCTACGATTCCGAGATATTAAATAATGGATGCCACGTGATCAACTTTGAACGTTAGGATCTCGGAAACGTGACTACGGGGTGTAGGTTCCATGCGTGGCCGCCATTTTGAAAAAAATCAAGATGGCGCGACAGTAGGTATGCCAGGCTCCATATAAAAAATCTCAAACCCGTTTGCCATCCTATTTACACATTTTACGGCTTCGACTGGTAGGTACAGATAGTAGCCCAGTAAAGTTCATGTACTTACCAGCACAGCAGCACTGTCCCATGTTGAAAAACAGCGCGAAATGCGCCGCTTCTACCGCACGTTCTAAATCGGTGTCTGCGAAGATGATGTTGGGAGACTTGCCGCCCAGCTCCAACGTGATGCGCTTCACTGTACCCGCTGAATTGCGCTGGATTAGCTTGCCTACTTCGGTTGAACCTGGTAGGAAAAAAGGTGCATTGTAGATTTTTTTTCCTTGCATCGTGAATTAAGGTTTTTTTGCTGTTTTTTCTATGGTAAAATCAGCGAAGATCGATTAAATAAGACCATGTTCATACAGACGTAAAAATATCGCGGCGGGATTTTGTCGCAGGCTGGATTTTCAACTCTGGGTGCTGAACCGAGAGTTGAGAATCTAACAGAATGCATCTCAGCGCGGAGAAAAAACACTGTTGATTTTCTACTCTCGGCGCTAAACAGTGCGTGAAACATCTCACCGCGATGTATTTACGACTACTCGAATTAGCGAATAATTGGTCTGCACAAAGTCGGTGCTCACTATTGTATGTAAGGTTACCACATACCTTACATACAATAATAATAATCGATACATGGACTTGATAAAAGCTGATTCTATGGTCAGCTTTGAACTGCGATGTACTTAGTTGCTCAACATACATTGTTGTGAGGACAGGATTGTTTGTCAAGGATTTTCTCAGATTCTTAAATTATAGCTAATAAAAAATAGAACATCTCTGTCGGCCAGCCGACCTTTGTAACACACTACATGATGAATTTGCCAAAAAAGTATAGCCTAGTTCTAAATATTCATTACTGGTAATGCAACTAATGATCATCGTAAACACATTTATGTTCGCATAACTCATCAAAATGTAGGGAATAACTGATTTTTTTTTCGCGATTTCAGGTTTTTTAAAAAAATCAGTTATTCCCTACATTTTGATGAGTTATGCGAACATAAATGTAGGGATCAGCTGATTTGTTTTTCGCGATTTCAGGTTTGGTCCCATAGTAAAAGTTGTTCATAATAATGAGTACAATCTCCCATTTCGATTTGTCGCATGTTTTCAATTTCACCCTGTATTACTGTAGTTTTATCAAAATCCGTTCCGTAGTTTTTGAAAGATTAACATCCATCCATCCTCACAAACTTTCGCAATTTTATAATATTGCCAGCTGCGCCCCGCGGTTTCACCCGCATAAATTTCGGTCCCGTGGGAATATCGGGACAAAAAGTAGCCTATATGTTAATCCGAAGTGTCATGTCAGCTACCTCCATACCAAATTTTATCAAAATTAATCCAGCCGTTTGTGAGGATCTTTGATCTTTCCTACTAATCACATGTCATGTGATTAGTGAGATTTCATGAGCATTCTTTTCCATAAGAAACTATATTTATTTTTAAACGACTTAAAAAAGAGCAGGTTATGCATTCGGTGATTTTTTTCTTCTAAATGCTTGACCATGTATAGGCGAATTTGTGAAGAAATGATTTGACTTTGACGCTGAGTGGTAAATCATGTGCATTGGTCTTTGAGTAGCGATCTATGTGCGCGTCGCCGCGACCTAAAGATTATGCCAAAAAACAAATTCCTATGTCGCACAGATCTCGAGAAAAACCTATAATGTTACAGACGGACAATAAAGTGATGTAAAGTGATGTTATAAAGGTTCAATTTTTGTTAAAGTCCTACCCCTTGGTAACTTAAAAATGTTATTTATTACCAGTGAAGGCGATTTTATCGACGTTAGGATGGTCCACCAGGGCGGCGCCCGCGTCGCCAAAGCCGGGCAACATGTTCACTACTCCCGGGGGGAAACCAGCCTCCTGTAGAAAAAAAGAGGAAGGTATAAACTTTATAAGCATCATAAAATCACTCCTTATCTCCTAAGGGCTAGGCAGATACGTACAGACGCCAGCACATCAAGCTACTACAATCTGTCTCTTTAATAGATTTTCAACTTTATCACTAAAGCATTAGGTTCAAGGTTGATTGGGAAAATTTGCAGTTTCGGGTAGGTTGATGTGGTGCTGGCGTCTGTAGCTACAAAAACTTTGCCAATTTCGCCAGTTATAAATAGTTTAAGTCCCATATAATAGGGGGCCGAGTATATTCCATCAACCGGGCTGAAATACAGGACCCAATGATCTAGCAGTAGCACTTGCGTCGACTAGACTAACGTTTAAGGCAGTTAAAACCATTATAGTCTTGTACGGTCAGCATCAAAAGTTGATTAACACTTCAGTTTTTTTAATCTTAGTTACCTATTGAGCAAAATATTTGTTCAAAATTGCAGCAGAAGTTTTGTTTTTTAGAACATATACCTACTCTTGTCTATTATGTGAAAAGCTAAAAATCAGTTTATTGAAAAAAGTTGTTGTCAATATAATAACATGTAAAAATGAGTGTTAATCGACTTTTGATGCTGACTGTACTATTCAAGATATCAACATAATGTATATTGTTAGAAGATAGTTCTTGGAGTGAAAACTTATTTACAAGTAGGTAATAATAAAATGTTTATGTTATAATTATCGCTACTTATCACTATATTGCATGCCATTTTAACCCACAAAAAAATTTATGGCATCATGTCATAGTTAAAACAACATGATATCAAAAGCGTGTTTGGTCGCTTTTATGGCCATGTGGCCACATTTTCTAGATACACATTACACATGGTGCCAATTGAATTACAAATTACTTTGCATCGCCATTGCTTTGCACCGAGTGCAATGGCAATAAAAAGTTATTGGTCTGTGAGTTTTCTCTCGGTTAGGTACTGAAAACCTGATGTATTTAAATCTGTCAGCAAGTGCGTCAGCACTTGCTGACAGATTTAAATACATCAGTTCAGTACAGTACAGTTTCAAATAAGTCTCAAGAATGGGTCACCATTCTTGAGACTTATTTGAAACTGTAGCCAAACCTTACGGCTTTATTGAACATAGTTGACAATGTTGTCAGACGTCAATGACCTCTCGAGCCAGTAACCGTATCACAGACTGCTTATTCGTGATTTTGACTTCAGTTATTATTTCATAGGCAGTCTCGCTCAAAGTTATTTAAATATCATCATCTGCCTAGCCTTTTGCCTCCCTATATGTTGGGGTCGGCTTTTCTAGTCTAACCGGATGCAGCTGATCACCGGTATTTACGAATATACTTTGGTATTGCTACTTTACCTTGATGAGCTGAGCGAGGTACAGCGCGGTGAGCGGGGTCTGCTCGGCGGGCTTCATGACCACGGTGCAGCCGGCCGCCAGCGCCGGCCCGAGCTTCCACGCCGCCATCAGGAGAGGGAAGTTCCATGGGATGATCTGACCGCATACTCCTACGAAAAAGGTTATATACGTTTTAGTCATCGTTCTCTTGCCTTTATCTCAATTTAGTTGGTGCTTTAATATAGGTACTACTGACAGCTGTTAATGAACAAGGTGACAGGGAGTCAGGGACATCGATGCGCGACCTGTTACCATGTATTCAGTAAGTAGGTACATTATTCTGAACACCTTGCGTTGAATAATTTCGTCGATAAAAAAAAATTGCCGTTCCATACATTTTGACCGTGTAAGGTCCGGCCGCGCCTAATTTGCCAAAGATGTAAACAACAATGGCCGCTCAAAATTGAATAAAATCGATATACAAGAACATTTATTATTAGTAATGTTTGTTTTCGTCTATATCTCCGAGCTAACTAGACGGAAAGAAACATTACTTAAAATAAATGTTCTTCAAAATCAATATGCATCGATTTTATTCAATTTCGAGCGTCCATTGTTGTTTACATCTTTGGCAAATTTGGCGCGGCCGGACCTTAGGTATTGCACTTTTATACGAAACAGCTATTTTTATTTTAAACCTACGAAAAATTTCGGTTATGGTGTCTAGAATCATGTGCTGAATTCATGGTTTCAGTTTGCGCATCGATGTTCCTGTCACGCTGTATAGGTATCGGTATGTAAGGATTACTACTCAGGATTGAGCCTGCACGATACCTATATTACCGACAGCTGTCAGTAGGCACTCATTGACGTTCATAAGTGCCTTTTATGTGCCTATCACACTAATATTATAAAGGCGAAAGTTTGTGAGTGTGTGTGTTTATATGTTTGTTACTTCTTCACGCTCAAACGGCTGGACCAATTTTGATAAAATTTTGTATGGAGGTAGCTGACACCCTGGATTAAAATATAGGCTACTTTTTAACCCGATATTCCCACGGGATCGACATTTACGCGGGTTAAACCGCGGGGCGCAGCTAGTTTGAAATAAATGCTTTGACTTTGACATGAACTTTCTTATGAACCTATAAAACGGATGATGAGATTTGGCGCGTACAGAGTCATCACTTGCCTAGCCTTTTCCGAACTATGTATGTTGGTTCCCGTTCGGCTGTTATTACTTAGCCACGAGCCACTCGGCCCCCTCCAGAGAGTATGAATTGGCGTTATTTACAATCTCACTTATCTTTTAGAATCTTAAATAGCAATGATGAATCTAAACTTTAGACTTAAGATTCATCATTACTTGCTGTATGTGACGATATCTAGGCCTTATAATATGTAGACTAGCTTCTGCCCGCGACTTCGTCCGCATGAAATTTCACCCTCTTAGGGGTGGAATTTCGAAAAACCCTTTCTTAGTGGATACCTACTCTTCACTAAGAACACACCCTCCAAATTTCATGTCTCTAAGACCAGCGGTTTAGGCTGTGCGTTGATATATCAGCCAGTCAGGACTTTGAATTTTATATGTAAGTATAGATTAAATTATAAAAATATCTGATTACCTATCTTTATCGAGTCTATTATCAACATCTTATATCCTCACGGTGCTGAAGTAAAACACACGGTGCTCAAATATGTAGTATTTGCACACGGCATAAGTGCCATCGAGGAAACTTAGATCTGCCCAATTTGAAAACAAAATCCCGTGCACACGATGACCACATGTTAGTAGAGCAACCGTTACTATAGCGGCCGAGCGCTGAAAGCCAGAATAGCCCTTACGGTGTATAGATGTAAGATTTTTCGATGGTACATAGTTCTGTGCATAGTGATTAGCTTTAACTAGTACTTAATGTGTGTAGATATAAAGGTTTCTCTTAGCAACAACTAACTAATTGCTAACCCTAATAACACACTATCAATCTCAATCAGAATCATATCGAAGAATATTGTATAAAGTTGCTAATGTATCGACTCCATATATGCGTTAATATCAATTACTCAATTTTTTTTATGGTATGTTTTGAAGGTCCACCATCCCTATATTCCATAGTTACTTTAAAAAAAAAAACCGAGTGTGCTTATGACCACACGACTGAAGTGAAACTTCAAACGTATTTGGCTATGAGAGGAAGAGAGAAAGAAAATGTGCGCGCGCACTGTTTTCTCTTGCTTATTTCCCCAACTCAACTCCCGTTCGCCTAGCCCGATCACACTTTTCGTAACGCGTTCGCCAGCTTACTCCCCAAGTCAAGCGTGCGTAAAGAAGTTTCACTTCAAAAACAGTATAAGTACCTATTCTGTTTTTTGAGGAGTTCGGAATTGTAACTGCATTATTTATTTCGTTCAACCATTACGCAGAACTTGTTTATGACTTATTAACGATGAACCATGTAAAGAAAGATCATTTTATTATGCTTTCCTAAACATACCTAACATAAACAACATGTGACAAAATCACATGTATCATGTATGTCCCTATCGATCATAAATAACCGTTCCGTAACAATGTTTTTAAAATTATCTAAGAAGATACGGCAGAATGCAGTTATCGGAATGACATACCCACATATTATGACATTATTATGTTTATTTGCTGCTTATAGGACGTCGCGTTGGTATCTAAAAGAGACGTCTGCAAATGTTATCAGTTTTCGCACGACTCATACTATTTAATGTGATTAGCACCAGATACAAGATGATAAAAATATTCGAAACGGTATACTAACAATGACATATCAATTTTAACCGAAAAGATGTCGATATTATTTACATCGTTATGCAAATACACATTTTACACGGCTCTTATTCAGCGTTTTACCTACCCATGTGTGGTTACTTGTTTTTACAATATTTTTGCTTCATCATGGTGCAGTTTTAATTAACACTCTTATATGGACTATACCTAGTAGCATTCCATAAGACTGATAAAATTTACCAACTATGTTTTCCTAAAGGCATGCCGATCGCATCTTTTTCATGAAGATAACCATACACATAATCGCTCATTTGGAGAAACATCTATCGACGTAAATGTATTTTTTCCCAAAAATTTGTTAAATATGACAAAGCACTTAGAAAGCGTATTTACGTTAGGAAAGCAAAGAGTAGCAGTTTCGTCGATGTTTCTCCAAATGAGCGATATATTTTTAGCTTTAAAGATGTTAGGGCCCCCGGGCCCCCGTCACTCTAATTGCGTAACACACTATCAATCTCAATTTGAATAGTTTTGAAGGGTATTCCTAATCCATTGTTTCATATGTTCGAAAAATGTGTCTGCTCAACAACGTAAATAACGCAATGAATGTTGTTGAACTGTCAAAATAAAACCCATTGTTACTGATAGTGTGTTACGCAATTACCCCGCTGAATAGAGTTGTCAATTCTGATAACAAAAGACTTATTGTAGGAGTGCCCATTCCGTCACGACATCGACAGCTAGGTTAATGGGTTCAATTCAAAACATAACACTACCCACCTATTTACAATAGATGTACGTATTGACTGCACAGCAAACTTCAGCCGTAATTTTATTCATGTTGAATAGAAATTGATGTGTGACTAGAAAACAATCTATCAGCGGCTACAAACTAAGCGAAACTAGAATTTGTTACCAAGGTATAATTTTTGGGACATTATTTTCTTTACCGTCGAGTTGATGAGTGAGTTTGAATAAATCTGTGAGACTCGAAACTTCCCTTTGAAATACCTATGATATGAAATTCCGGTTTGCTAGGTCAATGCTTTGTGTTGTGGAGGCAGTTTTTAAAACGATTGCGCCGCGAGCTTCGCAAGGCAATGCGTTATGGACAACTCTAAGATTAATGAAATTGAACATGAAAAATATTTTAATTGGGTATAATATAATATTTGCATTTGCACACCTGTTGAGGTAGGATATATGGTTTAAAGAACGGTTGTTATGCGTATCATCTCTTGTTTTTGTTTTATTGTTGTCTCAATGTCTTGATTTGTCTGTGTGTTGAACTGTTGACTTACCGACAGGTTCATGCCGAGTATATGCGAGGTATTTTCCATCGGTGGGTAGCACCATACCGTGGCTCTTATCAGCCCAGCCGGCGTAGTAACGCAGGTTCTTGATAACAGCCTGAACGTCGCCGTAGTAAGCCGCCGTGTACGGCTTGCCGTTGTCCAGGGTTTCCAGACTCTGGGGAAGAGAAGGGTTTATTAAGATCTGTTGTGTGAAAATAAAGGACCATACTTGTACTATTCTTATAGCCACCCGCATTTAAAAACACTATGAATGTGAGTGGCTACAAGAGTACTTAGACCAAAGAAACGATGGATGGACTGTTTGAAAGACGGTATGGCTAGAAAGGGGGTGACTACTGAGGTGAGGTCTAATAGAGAAGTATGGAGGAAGAAGACATGCTACGCCGAACCTATTGGGATAAAGGCAGAGGAATGATGATGTTATGCAGAAAGTGCGGAAACAAATCTATTAATGAACCTTCTGCACTACATACTCCACATTGCGACTTTATTGTGCGTATTGAAGAAGCTAATTATAGTCTAGCGCCGGTATAAGAATCATCAATTCTAATTTTAGGTCTAAAGAGTGCCATACTCATGGTAGCCCAGAGGGTTTTTGAGCAAGCATATTCAGGGCGAGAAGTTGAAAGCTGAGTAGGTCTGGCATGAGGAGAGAACACCGACAATATATTTAAAAAGTTTCTGATAGAAGCCCCGTGGTCAGGAGTCCACTTTCAGATTTCAGAAAAGGGCCGAAAATAATGTGATCTTCAGAGGCGTTGATTTTGGCATGATCGGGTCTGGCCTAACCCAAATAGGCAAATCTGACGGAGAAATTGTGGGCTTTCCCCAAATCTGACGACTTTGAAAACTCAGATTTGGGCCATTTCTAAAAGGAATTGAAAATGGAAAAATGGAATTGGTTGGTTCGGTTGGTTGGTTAGCAATTATTTTAAGATAGTAACGGCTACCATCACGGTTTACAGTACGTTAACAAAGGTTGTTGTCATCCCTACGCATAAGATAGACACTATTATACTTACTTTGTGGGAATCACGAACGTGACTAGAAATCCAGTCCAAAAACAACTATGGAGACTCAAAGCTTTAATAGTCCCCATTAAATTACTGCGACTTGGTAGCTATAAACTGTGAGGCAAGAGCAGCATGTTGCAGGGCAAACCAGTAGTGGTATTACAGGTATGGCTACGTAGCAGATAAGTATAGATACTAGTACTCTATGTTTTACTGCATGCAATGAGAGGTTGAATGAACGGATAACGGGACAACGACCACTCTCGTGAGCAAAGCACTGGATTGTCCGATACAAATAAAAAGCTAAGTACTTATAGGTAGATCAGATCTAGTGACCAGATAGGTAAGTACCACAAGTGAATCAAAGTAGTTGCCACAGAGAATAGAGATGATGGCATAGAAATGTAATATACTTCTTTCATATATCTATGGATGATCAAATCAAATCAAATTATTTATTTGCTAGAATGCAGGTAAGTACAAATAAGGTCGTGAAGAATTGAAGTTGAGCCATACATTCTGCCCAAGATTCGACATACAAAATTTAAATGAATGAATAGGTAACTAATAAAAATAAGAAAAATTTAAATACAATTATCAGATAAAAATAATAATAACCGTTCAATACAATTAATAATACATAATAGTCAAAATACACTGAAAATGTCAAAATGCAATTGAAATGTCAAAGTACAATTTAAATGTCAAATTACAATTATGTTAAAATATTATTCAAATGTCAAAATACTATTAAAATGTCAAAATACTATTAAAATGTCAAAATACGATTAAAATTTCAAAATACAATTAAAATGTCAAACACAATACAATAAAAAAGTCATTTTAGGCGTAATCTTTCAAATATTCAAAATTCAATTTATTTTTAAAGATGATGGTCAAAGCATGTGCTTAATTGTTTAGAAGTTCAGATTTTAGCTGTCTTTGTCTATCCCGAATCACTTTCATATAGACAGCATGCACGGCCTTAAGTAGCTAAGCAAAAATGTTTGGAAGTGTCCGTAAGATCACACCTTATCAGGGGTTATGACAAACAGAGATATTAACAGCGATATTTATGTTTGTTTTAGTACCTACCTATAAGTAAGCCGCTTACATAATTTTATCTTGCCGCTGTTCATAATATTATTTGACGCGATATGCGCTATGTGGAGAAGCGGGTTATTTCAAAATTCTAGACGAAATTAGGTAATAATTTTACCGTTAAATATAGGATTATATATTAATATATAGGATTATATTTGACAGGTTACCGATGAGAAACCAGCAATTGTAGCAATATTAAAATTTTCTCTGGTTGGTGTCTGTAATTTCACCTGCATCACATTCCAACCTAAACACAGCAAAATACGAAATCTGGTTTGTAACAAAATCTATAGTAGTTCTTTTTTTGTTTAAACTACCTACTGTGTGTTAAGTTCTACTTGCATAGTTACAGAAGTGCTGTAAGGCACACGTCGACGTCTTGGCACGCCTCTGTGTGTGCAATTGGCTAAAGCTGTAGATACCCCGTACGTCAGTGCAATTTGCACATATAAGGTATAACGTACACGGTACACTATACAACGTCAATGTCGATTTTACTGCTGTTCCTTTGTGCTGTAATAACTGTGATGATGATGACATACGGTACTAAATGGGAGATATTTTCGCACAGAAGCTATTTTTATCGAAAGTGAATCGATAGAATGAACAAAAACACACTAATGCTAATATTTCGATTTGTAATAAAACTTCGAACACATTCGCAAGTTTCTGGGAAGTTTATCTTTGGAAAAAAAAAATTATTTCGTAATTTTTTAGTTTTAAATAAAAACTAGAATATTTGTTTGTAATATTATGTAGTTAATAGTTTTGGTGTAAATATTGCACTAGAATTTTACCAAGGTTTTGAGATGTTTTCCCTTTGACACCATTCCCGCAGCCAGGTCGTCATCACGACTTAGATACTATAATATTTTAATACAATTCAATGGACCATTACACACGATGAAGATAATATTTATTTTATATTCCATTGAATTGTATCTTAAGATAAAATATTATAGTATCTTAGCCGTGTGCAGCGCCCTTTAGTCCATATCTTGAAAACTCCTCAACCGATTTTGATGAATCTTACACGGTTCCATAAGTTGAAGTAAATTTAAGCCAAAAAAAATGGTCACAATCCGATTAACCCATTGAATGTCGTAATTACAGACACAATTAAAAAGCCATTGTGTCTCGCGTAGATCTACGTTCCGACAGACGAGAGGTTAATAGTTGCGGAGAAATGCCTGGACAAACATACATCTATAAAATTTTGTATAAATATGTGAATATATTGCAGTTCCAATAATATTACATACATAAGTGTCGAATTGATAGGTAACCTCCTTTTTTTTGAAGTCGGTAAAAAAGCTGAGGAATAAATACTTACAGCCAGGTACGTCCTGTCTCTCTCAACGAGGTCGGCTAGTTTGCCGAGGAGATATCCTCGCTCTGAGGCGTCCATTTTCCTCCATGGTGAGCCGAGCCTGTTAAGAAAATATAATTTGTATTTCTGCTAGTCGGGATAAGAGGTATTCTGCGGTATTTGCCGTTTGGGACAAATTAATCTATTAGACAGCATAATCAGCTTATAATGTGCCCACTGCTACGACACAGGCCTCCTCTCGGTGAAAGGGAGTGGGTGGGCGATTCCTCATGATGTTTTCCTTAACTTTTTTTTAAGAGCAATGGTGATGAAATGATTTACACAAAGTAAAGCGCCTTTCAGTGTTCCAAACTACGACCTTCAACGCATAAGTCGCGGCCGTTTCCAATGGGCCACCACTGCTCCTTAGAACATTGCACATACCTGAAAGCATCATTGGCAGCTTTGACCGCCTTATCCACATCAGTCTTGTTAGCCTGCTGAACGTCAGCAGTCACCTGGCCGTTGGTGGGGTTCTCTGTCTTGAAGGTCTTGCCATCTGATGACTTCACCCATTCATTGTTGATGAACAGCTGAAATATAACAGACAGCTTAGCTGAAGTCATCGAAATGCCAAGAAGAAGAGTAAAATATGCGCTTTCTCAATGAATTGCAGAAAACAAGATGTCCACTGGGTCAGATCAGGGCCAAGAGCAGACTCATAATTCACAAGTATATTTTCAGTTTTCAGTAAAATGGCCAATTCAATATGGTACTCTAAGTAAAAGATATAAGCTTGTTTTCACTAACACTAGACAACACCTAAATTAATGTCTACATATTATTACAACATTGCCACAGTGCGCTTTTATTTAGATGTTGCTTAGTGTTAGTCAAAATGGGTATAAGAAGTTTTTATTCAATTTGGGATTTTGCTTACATTCATGGGTCTTCTTTTTAGAGTTCTGAAGACGACCCACTGACAGAGTTCTGTACCAAAATGGTAAAAAGGAACCCTTATGGTGCGACTCAGTCTGTCTGTCATAGCTGGATATCTCAAGAACTACTAATGCTATCAACTTGGGGATAGTTTTAGATGACGTTAGCCCAACTATTTTGTTTTGTAAATAAGAAAGAAAGAAATTAGTTTTTTGCTACAGGGACTGAAAGGGCATCTGAAAAATTCGATGTGGGCCTACTAAGGCATCATATGAAAAAGTGCAGTTTGCATAATTAAAAAAAAAAAATTTTGGCTGTATAGTTTTCGACTTTTGATGAGAAATTTAAAAAAAAATACAGTTCCCGTGATAAAATGTTTAATTGAAGTAGGTACACATGTGAAAAACTTACGCAAATGTTCTATTTAAGAATTATTTTAATTTTTTTGCTCTCAATTAATCATAACTTTTTATACGTTTTTTTTTTTTATGGAAGTAACTGCCTCTTTCTGAGTATAAATAAAATTATGTCACGGAAACAACCAATGAACTAGAATTATGGCCTTGAACGCCAAGCCGGTATTTATTTGGGTGCCGGCTAGGTGACCCTGAATATTGATAATAAAATAATGTGACATACCCATTGACATAATATATTACTGCGTATCCTTTTGAAATCATTGGACATACCATACACCTTCGTATTATTATTTGTACGGAACACACAACCATTTACTGATTTACCGATTAGGTACTTCATACATGTCACCATGATAATTGTTATAAATTGAGAGTATTATCACATAAAGTACAAACATTAACAACATTAACATTTTTTATATAAAATTAAATATTCTTAGTAATGTTTAGATTAATTTGATAACTCGTACGTACCCCGGTGTATAGAATCTCAGGATTTGTTTTAGGTGCAGGGGCAGCAGCAGCAGCCGTGGCGAATCTCGCCTTTTGCTGAACCGCTTTGCTTAATTGTCGTAACATCTCGTTGGATACGTGTAATCTCTACTATTACCACACTATTACGAACACCGGACTGGAATAATTTTAATTGGTATTGTTCCAAGTTCCCGCGCGACCCGTGCTCGCTCGTATTTTAATCTGTACTCTTCTTTTCACTGAGTCTCTGTCACTGTCTGACATACACCTGACGAGTGCGTTCCGAGTTGCGCTGTAATCAATTTGAGCGTGCTACCCGTACCGAATTAGGCTGGGCGCAAACGTCCGGTTTCCTGATTCGGAATTCAGTTTCGGAATTCAGATTCGGAGACCCCGAATGCACGCATTTCATACAAAATGTTCTCACTAGCGCACACGTGCTTAAATTTTCCGTTCTGAAACCCGGACGGAAAATTTAAGTACGTGTGCGCTGGAGAGAACATTTTGTTTGAAATGCGTGCATTCGGGGTCTCCGAATCTGAATTCCGAAACTGAATTCCGAATCAGGAAACCGGACGTATGCGGCCTGCCTTAAGATTAGTAAGATTAGTAAGACGTAAGCGGCCTGCCTATGACAGCTGACTGTCAACAATTCGGAACGCTCGTGAACGCGCTCACACAGTGTGTGAAAATGTACTCTGTGACAAACTGTCCTGTCAGTTGCTTACACAGTACACAGAGCATGTATGGTTATTTGTATTAGATTTCAAAATATTGGTGTTTTTAAACTTTTTATTAATTAAATTACAGACCAAATGGATAAAATATATAAGAAAATAATTGACACAAAATTGGTACGAATTCTCATATTAGTTGATAAGCAAGTAACAAAAAATTTAATATTTGGTCAAATTTCTACAAGGTATGTTGAACTTTGAACATTGTATTAAATCCGGTTGAAATCTCCATTAATCTTCTTTTATCTTCATCATTTTGTAGCTTATGAGGAAAATCCTTTATTTTTTCAGACCGTCTGCTACAAATGGACTATGGTGTTGTGCCCTTCTGCCAACAGTGCTTGTGTTATATTCAAGCCTGTTCAAAGTCTCAGAACTATATACCTTACTGGCCTACATTTCCATTGGATTACTGTGTTATTGCTTCTTATTTATTGCCTTTCTGTCCACATCATGCTTGGTCCTGAAGGAAAATATTTATGGAGGATGTGAAGCATCAAGTCTTGCAGCGACACTGTTATTATATGCATTTCAAGGGCAAGGTAATCCTACTAATATTATAAATATGAATGTTTGTGAAGATGTTTGGATATTTGTTACTCAATCACGTGTAAACCATTGAACAGAGGCACATAGTTAGACCATTTCCTGGATTAACACATAGGATACTTTTTATCCCGGTAATGTGTTCCCTTGGGATAATAGTTCAACTTTAATGTTATTTTAACTTTTTACACAGGCGAAGCTAGCTTATAATAATAACAAAAGTTGTTCAATTCCTAAAACTAAATAATGGCTTAAAAAGTCATCTTCAATTCTTGTGACAATAATTTAGATATTTTTTATGAAATTGCATTTTGTTCATGTATCTTTTATTAATTTCCAGGTTTATTTTTCTCTCTTATATACTCCTCTACTGCCGTGTACTCATTCAGTACACTGTTAAGACTGGCCCTCACCAAGTGCTCCAAGACATTCACGATAGGGGAGGCAATGGTTGTAATACAAAGCATTGTATTATTCAGTGTCATGGCTGTCAGCAAGATTTTCTACAATATGGGTGATAATTCAGATGAAGAATATAAATTCATAAATACTGTTGTTTTTGTAAGTATTCTGTAAGATTGAGTAAAAAAATATTATCCGAAGTTAACTGTTGATAAAAACAATTTGAACTTGACCATAAAATTACAATTCAATCACATTCTTGTTTTGTGTAGAGCAGTGGTGGCCCAGTGGAAACTGCCGCGACTTACAAGTTGTAAGTCGCAGGTTCGCGAACCCTGAAAGGCTCTTTGTGTAAATTATTTCATCCGACATGTTCCTAGAACCAAAAATTCGAAGACATATGACATCTATTAACCCACACTGGGCCCAAGTGGTGGATTACAGCCCATTCCTTCTCACAGAGAGGAGGCCTGTGTCCCAGCAGTGGGAACATTATAGGTTGATTATGCTTATACTTGTTTTGTACTGAGAAATGAGTCCCTATGGGAACATTTGGTAAACTAATTTAATTTGGACACCTAGTTGCGTGAAAACTAGTACAGTGATGGCTTGTTTGTTTAATTTGTTTCTGTGCCTTTTTGTTTATTTTCTGGCTTAGCCAAATGTACAACAATCAACAGCGGTGATTTGTGCATTTGTGTTTTTTATCCTTCTTTTAACAATGACAAAAAAATATTCCCTATTTTCAGACCGTATTATCATCAGTGGGAATTATTGTTACAGCATTATCTACTTTGGATGAACCACAAAAAACCGTTAACAGTCTTGCATGTATAGTATGTGTAGCTGGGACATATGCACTAATTATCTTACATCTTCGACTTGGAATTGGTTGTATAATACTAATTGCTTCATATATCGTGCAGGATGTTAAAAAAGTAAGTAATTTGAAGATTTATTAAATTTATTTCAAAATGTGTCTTTCTATGAAAAGTACTCAGCATCAGCTTTATGATTGACATCCCACCAAGACACAATGATTTGGGAACTCATTCATAGTCTGTACATCTCAGCTGAAGGAACTGTCTCCCCGAATCGGTGTGAAAAACTCAGATTCGGGAACTGCATCTTGACTTGCCATGAGGAGTGGTCAAAATAATGAGAGCCTATCAATATTAATAAAGCAATCCCTTTGTTTGTATCAATTTTATGATCTGTTGATAGTGATGATAATTTCCTATACTTAATCATTTAACTATCCCGTCGGTCTCGTGGTCGCAAGTGCGGCTTCTGAGCGTGAGAACCTGGGTTCGATTCCCAAGGCCCAAGACGGGCAAAGTGATGAGTTTTTCCTTTATTAATTTCTTAGTTGCAGCTCGGAGTCTGGAAGTTGGTAGTGTGACACCCCTACTTATTATTTGGTTAGAAACACTAGCAGCTAATTAGCTGATGCGTGTGTATAAAATAGATTTGAGATTTTAATCTGCCCAGTCGATTCTTGAAGCAGTTCAGTGTGGGAGCTGTCACAACATTTTCTGGGAGCCTATTCCATGCTGTTACAACTCGGTTAGACAAGAATTGCTGCAAGGGCTTTTTTTATGAATTTTCCCATAGCTTTAAGGTGAATGGGTAGTTGTAGCCCGCGAAATTCAATTTTTCTTACGTTTTTTGCAATTTTCAGGTCAGTGTCAAGTTAGATTTCTGCCGTTAAGAACAAATCTCGTATCACTGAGAT
This sequence comes from Amphipoea oculea, assembly GCA_945859645.1. Taxonomy (NCBI): domain Eukaryota; kingdom Metazoa; phylum Arthropoda; class Insecta; order Lepidoptera; family Noctuidae; genus Amphipoea; species Amphipoea oculea. The sequence goes on from OX243876.1 coordinate 15,965,440, forward strand.
AATTCAGGTCAGTGTCAAGTTAGATTTCTGCCGTTAAGAACAAATCTCGTATTACGCTAGAGTAATAATAGTTCTATGTCTCGTATGGAAAAGTGTTGATGGTAGAAATCTAATTTAAAGAGATATATTAATGATTCTAATGACTATAATTCTGTAAATACATGTCTATTATAGTCGCAAATCATATTTTGATCAAGATACAACCTGACACTGACCTGAAAATTGCAAAAAACGTAAGAAAAATTGAATTTCGCGGGCTACAACTACCCATTCACCTTAACGAAAATCAACAGAAAAATTAGCTAACAAATTGTCAAGCTCCCGTAAACTGTTTTGATTGGTTAATTGAATTGTTCAACAGCCAATCGGATCACTGGACTCGCGTCCAAAAAATACATGTTGAAATACCCATAATATTTTACATTTTATAGTGTAGCCTTAATTAAAGGCTTAATAAGGCAGGTTAAGGCGGGTTTAATTTTGATACGTCGATAATTTTCGTTCCAGAAACAGTGTTAACCATTTATTATTTTCAGATGAAACTTTTCGTGTTCTGGCTCTTCCTGGTCGCTGCATCAGCGTTTATAATACTAATCCGCACTCAGCTCAATGTCAAAGCAAGTACTGTTACCCGCAAGACATTCCACGTTCTTGGATCGATAGTGTTCCTTTCAGGCATATTATATGACATCAATTTAATGATGCTTGCGGCTGGCGTCGGGTTTGGTCTTATGCTATTAGTTGAGGTTAGTAATACAATATACAGGGTGAAATTGAAAACATGCGACAAATCGAAATGGGAGGTTGTACTCATCATTATGAACAACTTTTACTATGGGATCAAACCTGAAATCGCGGAAAAAAAATCAGCTGTTCCCTACATTTTGACGAGTCATGCGAACATAAAATGTAGGAAGCAGCTGATCTTTTTTCGCGATTTCAGGTTTGGTCCCATAGTAATTTGTTCATTATGATGAGTACAATCTCCCATTTCGATTTGTCGCATGTTTTCAATTTCACCCTGTAGACTAAATAATAGCAACGCTTGCCGAGGTCGGTCCATGGATGGGGGATCCATTACATTCCAAGATCCCTCCATGCTTCGGAAAGTACGTTAAGCAGTTGGTCCCGGCTAGGATTTATTGATCTTTGACGGTCGTTACGGTTAGTCAGAAGTGCGAAAGTCTAACAACCAGTCTTGTAAAGGGGTATCTTGGTACCCAGTAACTGAATTGTGGAGGTCAGATAGGCAGTGGCTCCATGTAAAATATTGGTATTCAGGTGCATCTGGTTAGACTGGAAGCCGACACCAACATAGTTGATAAAGGCTAGGCAGATGAGTAATCCATACTTTAATCAACCTCAGAAATAAAGCACAAACCAATATTGTATACAATGTGTTTATTGTAAGTGTAACAATAATTGCACCAAAACTATTAGCAACCAAACTTATTGACGAGACAATCATCCAATTTCAAAACTTATTGTAGCCTTTAAAACAAAACTTATTGTAGCCTTTAAAACAAAACTTATTGTAGCAATTAAAACTAAACTTATTGCGAACCAAAATTACTTATCTTCGTTCCCCGTTCGCTTCCCGCCCTTTTTTTTTTTTCTTTTTTCCCTCCAACCAAAAACCCCGCTTACGTCATCTGTCCGGTCAGTGTAGCCACAGATAAAATAATACTCTACGTAGTGTAGCCAACCTTTTAATTCCTTTTTATTATTTAAAACCTTACAATACTAATATTATAAATTCGAAAGTAACTCTGTCTGTATGTTACCTTTTCACGCCTAAACCACTGAAACCGATTTAGATGATATTTGGTATAGAGATAGTTTGAGTCCCGGGAAAGGACATATAATAGTTTTTATCCCGATATTCCCACGGGATCGAAACTTATGCGGGTGAAACCACGGGGCGCAGCTAGTATAATATAGAGCTTGCAGCCAGCTTGTGTCAATGTGAACGAAGCGAAAGTAGTATGTAATAATAGTATAAATGGCGTTCTTTAGTTTCGGTCTAACTTATCATGGCTTAAAATCGCTTTACACCTTAGCTAATACTACTTTAAATTAAAAACTCTTTTCTTTGTTTTTCAGGTACTTAGAAAAGCTGAAATAGAAAAAATATCACCAGCACTCCAGGCTGCATTTGAAGTGTATAGTGATGAAAAGGTATCTATACTCATAAATGAGAAAGTAAGAGTAACATCTGTCTGCATGTCTGGTACCTATTCAAGCCTTAACAGCTGAAAAAAAAAAACGGCGATGAAATTTGGCACACAGGGACACCATGACCTGGGTTAGGACATAGGAGACTTTTATTCCGGTAGTAAGTTCTTTTGGGAAAATCTCCGATCTACACGCGGGCAAAAGCTAGTCTATACAAATAAATAAAAAAAATATATACGCGTCGAACCTCCTCTGTTTTTTTCGTCGGTTAAAAATTGGAGTGTCTGTTTGTAATATTAAAATAACTGCTTTTTACTAAATGCATAATTATGGATGTATGCACGGTACATACGCACGGTGCATGGTACATATACCAAAATCTCTGAAACGGCTGGACCGATTTTGACGGGACTTTCACTGGCAGATGGCTGATGTAATAAGGAGTAACTTAGGCTACTTTTATTTTATTTTAGAAATAAAAAAAATAAAAATTGGGTCCCACGAAAAAAAATCCGCGCGTACGAAGTCGCGGGTAACAGCTAGTGTTTTATAAAGATTTATAACTGTTTTGTTCAATCAAAAATCAACTCATCCTATCGCAGTCCACTGCTGGACGTAGGCCTCTCCCAGGCTGCGCCACAACACCCTGTCACTGCTTTGTTTATTATTAATTAAAAACGAAAGGGCTGTTGCTTCTAATAAAATATCATGTAATTAGTTATATATTATATTCATAGTTTTAATAGCTTTATGCGTATCTTTATATAAATTAAAATATTTATTCCTCAATTTTCATGATGCACTTACCACTGTTTTTCTCTGCATCACCCAAAGGTTGATTCGTAGAAAATGTCTATGGCATTAAGTCCGCCTCTGTACATTTACGTGCTTGAAGTATTAAATAAATAAAAAAAAATATAATGGATTGGAGCCATTAGAGCGGAGGAAGCGGAGGACCCTACCTTTTCTATAGAGTATAAGCACAGAATACTTAATGGTATAAGTGAACTTTATACCCTGATGTTCATCAGAACAGAACAGAGGTATGATTACCTCTGTAAATCTATGAGTTAGCATTATCTAGAACTGACGTAAACCAGGATCATAGACGCGATTTTGTTGATGAAAATGATAGAAGGAAAAAGTATGCTATCAAACTATAAAGTTGAATGTGGCAATGCTTAAGGGCTTTACGTAGCAGTGGACGTATCTTGGCTTATTTGATGTTAAGTCGGGGAAAAAAAATTGTTTATCAAATTGACGAGTATAATCGCGTACTCGAGCGACAGTCGCTTTCAGATAGGACGGCCTTTTTTTGTTTTTTATGGATGGGAAATCATCAAATGACCCCTCCCGCTCTGGGTGGAGCGGAAGGGAGTGCCAGACTCTTACTGACTAAAACCCATCCGTGTTCCTTCCTTAGCCTTTTATGTTCCGGGGTAGCGGTAACCCTTTCGGACAATCCCGCACCCCCGGCAGGCTTCGGCCCTGGCGGGCCCCTTCCTTTTGGCTGACATCTCTTTGAGGCGCGGGTGGAACACGTACGCGCCGTCCGGCACGGGCCTAGCTGGTCCTGATCGGACGGTGAGCTAGATAGGACACGGCCTAACACGTAAATTAACGTTTCCCTTACTGTATAAAATTTTCTTATTTCCCAGGACGTGGGTTGTTTCGCGATGACCCCGATGTACTTGTACGTAGGGCTGGCGTGCCCGCTGCTTCTGGTGCCGGTACATCCGGGGTACGAACTGGAACTGCTCAGCGGGGTCCTGTCGATAGGTGTGGGAGACACCGCCGCCAGCTGGTTCGGATCCAAGTATGGGTTCAACAGGTGGGCAGGTGGGTTAAACTTACTATTTTCCTTTCCATTTCTTTTTTCTAATGTTTGGTGTGACATTTAAAGAGAAAACTGACTGAATGTGAGTAACATGGGCTGGATAGAGTACATGACTTTATAACTGTCTGCGTCTGGCGGTTATGAGTACATATTTTTATGTGGCCTACGCAAATGTCCAGCAGATCTGGTAGCGTCATGTGATGGGTCGTTGAGCTCCCTACAAAAGGGGTGCTAAAAGAAACCCATGACCTCGTGAGTTTGTTTCGGGATTTCTTCTGTCCCATCTAGTTTTAAAATATTGACAGAATTCGACGTGTAAGTGTCTTCAATGATCTACTTACAGAAAATAAACATTTCATTGTTTTCAAAATTCAATTCGACTAGTTGAATTCTGTTGCAGATGGACACAAATCACTAGAAGGGACGGCGTTCAACATTTTATCACAAGTGGCGGTGATATATTTGCTTGGTCTCTTTGGTACGTAATTTTTTTTTTTGTTAGCCGTTGTCGCCCACCGATACTTGTAAGCGTTCCTCCACAAAAAGTAATTTCGGTATGGATGCACCTTTACGGTTTGCGCTTCGATGTCCTTGCCACCCTGTATATTCAATAATCTTTTTACTTACAGGTTTATTGACGGTACCTAGCGCTTTGCTTCGAGTCACATTCCCAGCAATCATCTCAGGACTTGTGGAGGCAAAAACAGATCAAGTGGACAATTTGATATTACCTTTAATCACCTTGATTGCATTTCTAATAACTAGTCCGATATTCTATTAGCCAATATTTTTGGTTTTTTTTTCTGAGTCATCAAAGCAATAGTAGAAAAAAAAAAATTGCGCGTACAGCACCGTATACGACACGTGACAGAAGTCACTTAAAATTAAAAGAGATTTAGTGTGAGAGAGTAATATCTTTCTTCTCTCTCATGTAACGAAATGTGCCAAAACGAGACGGCACGAATTTAAGTCATACTTAATTTCGTACCGTCTTTAAATGCTGCCGGCGGCGCGGCGGCGCGCGGCGCGGCGATTCCGTGTAAAGTTAACTATAATAATATAATGTTTGAACTGTTTGTGATAAGAAAGTTTGTTCCGTTAGGTCAGTTTATGCATTTCAGTGTATAATTTATAAGGTTGGTGGAAAATTGGGTGCTTAGATGTTTTTATATTTTTATACAAGAATTAGATATCTTACGTTTATTGTAAGACTTCTAATTTTACTTTGAAACGATTAAAGTATACAAAAGAAGAAAGATTGATAGACGAGATTTTTAAACATTCCGTGTTACCAAAGAGTAGCCATAATATTTTGTAAATAAGACGATATTTTTATAAATAAATTATTTATTTTACTATATTATCATTTCGAGTGTTTTATTTATTTATCAAAACATAATCATTGTTCTTACATTTGTATTTGTTCTGTTGAAAATTATTCTTAATACGAAATTGGAAATAAATAGTCCGTTCTGGAATGATTTGTACATACTTACTAACTAAAATTCTGTAAAACTCACATGGTGAACTAATGTTTTCCATTATTAATGCAATTATGTGAAAATTGACCATTTGCACTTTTAAATAAAAATATAATTCATTGCAACATATAAACTAAAATATGTAACAAATAAGGCATGCTACACACTTGTTCGGGTCGGCATGATTTGACACAAGCTGGGTGATAAAATCGAATATACAGGCTGGATTTTTGAGATGAGGCAGGAAGAGCTGAACCATTGTAGCTACAGGAAGACGGTTTTAGAAGACTGTCCTTAATTTTTTGAGAAAGAACAATGGGTAAAGTTGTATGGGCCCCGTACCCAAAAAAAAAGATGACTGTAGCATTATGAGCTATATCGGTATTCGTTGCCCTAACGGAGTAGTTTAATTAATCCTAAGACAGCATGTCTGAATTCACTTGGAGAAAAAAGATATTTAAGGAAGTTAAATTGGTTTTGAGAAGACGGTACCCAGAGACAAGGTTTATTGTAGCTTTATGAACTATGTCGGTATTTGTTGACCTCAAGGAGTTGTTTAATTAATCCTAAGACAGCATGTCTGAATTCACTTGGAGAAAAAAGATATTTAAGGAAGTTAAATTGGTTTTGAGAAGACGGTACCTACCCAGAGACAAGGTTAATTGTAGCATTATGAACTATGTCGGAATTTGTTGACCTCATGGAGTAGTTTAATTAATCCTCAGACAGCATGTCTGAATTCACTTGGAGAAAAAAGATATTTAAGGAAGTTAAATTGTTTTAATAAAATAATAGGAAAGTTCATTACCTTTATACATTATTGTAATTACCATACTTATATTGGTTTTTATTCAATACTAGCTGACCCGGCGAACTTCGTACTGCCTTTAATTTTTTTTTTTCGTTAATTTTTCCGATGTTTTAATAGCTATTCTGCTATTCGGGGAGAGATAGAGGTATGCGTAGAACCAAGTCCTAATATGAGATATGGTGCAAGTGATTGACTGTCGAGTAATTATTATATAGTAAGATTATTGTGAAAATGGAAAATTATACCTGTGAGACCTTCTGGTGAAGTATGTTTATATAGAAACATTTTCAAACGGTTGATTGATGTAGTTCTTTTTTTGTGCATACCGTCTGAAATCTCTGTGCACGCCACTGCATGATTGCGACCCTCGTGTGTGCCGAGAAAGATAAACATATTAACAACGAGGTTGTTAAACGTGGAATGTGGACTCAGCGATCATTGTGCCGATAGTCGTGACAACCTGTGGCTTAATACCCAAAAACGTCGACTAGCACCTGCGGTGGCTCTCGTTGGGCAGCTGGATCAAGGACTTGATTCAGAAAGCGGAACTTCTCGACACGACCCACATTATTAGGAGGTTCTTCTCTCCGGAGCCCTGATTGACGATAGCTTGGACCTGTTCCCGATACCGGTGGGCTACAACTTTTTTATATTTTAAATGTTTTTATGTTCTAATATTTAAAAATATAATTTGTATAAACATGCATAATGAAATAAAGGAGTTAAAATAATAATTAATGAGAATAAATAACGTTCTATTCTTTTATTTTATTCTATTTAATAAAACAATTTAACTTCCTTAAATATCTTTTTTTTCCAAGTGAATTCAGACTTGCTGTCTTAGGATTAATTAAACTACTCTATGAGGTCAACAAATACCGAAATATTTCATAATGCTACATTTAACTTTGTCTCTGGGTACGGTCTTCCCAAAAACAATTTTACTTCCTAAATATCTTTTTTCTCCAAGTGAATTCAAACATGCTGTCTTAGGGTTAATTAAACTACTCCATGAGGTCAACAAATACCGACATAGTTCATAATGCTACAATTAACCTTGTCTCTGGGTACCGTCTTCTCAAAACCAATTTAACTTCCTTAAATATCTTTTTTCTCCAAGTGAATTCAGACATACTGTCTTAGGATTAATTAAACTACTCCATGAGGTCAACCAATACCGACATAGCTCATAATGCTACAATTAAGCTTGTCTCTGGGTAGGTACCGTCTTCTCAAAACCAATTTAACTTCCTTAAATATCTTTTTTCTCCAAGTGAATTCAGACATGCTGTCTTAGGATTAATTAAACTACTCCTTGAGGTCAAAAAATACCGACATAGTTCATAAAGCTACAATAAACCTTGTCTCTGGGTACCGTCTTCTCAAAAGTTCAAAACCAATTTAAGTTCCTTAAATATCTTTTTTCTCCAAGTGAATTCAGACATGCTGTCTTAGGATTAATTAAAGTACTCCGTTAGGGCAACGAATACCGATATAGCTCATAATGCTACAATGAAGCTTGTCTCTGGGTACCGTCTTCTCAAAACCAATTCAACTTCCTTAAATATCTTTTTTCTCCAAGTGAATTCAGACATACTGTCTTAGGATTAATTAAACTACTCCATGAGGTCAACCAAAACCGACATAGCTCATAATGCTACAGTTAAGCTTGTCTCTGGGTACCGTCTTCTCAAAACCAATTTAACTTCCTTAAATATCTTTTTTCTCCAAGTGAATTCAGACATGCTGTCTTAGGATTAATTAAACTACTCCATGAGGTCAACAAATACCGACATAGTCCATAATGCTACAATTAACTTTGTCTCTGGGTACGGTCTTACTCGTTCTCCTTTTGATCTGATCAGATTTTTGTTAAATACTTCAGTCAGCAAAAACATTTTTCGTTGACTGAACTATTTCATAATTTATTTTTTAAAAATCTGTAAATTTGTCCATTGGCAACATCCACAACAAAAAAAGAGATCACTGAACTCTATTCGGACGAACTTAAGTTTAAGTACTTGTTGAGGGGAGAGAGTTATGTGCGATTTTTACTTTTCTAAATAGAAATCGCAAAAAACTTTTCCCATATATTTCGCAACAAAAGAGACTCCAACTTATCACGGATAGACTGGTAAGTACAACTGTTAAGGTATCCTATCCTTACCGCCCTTTCTCAAACATCCTGTATAATCGCCCGCCTGTGGTGAATCGTGCCAAATCATGGTGGGCCCGTGGGACGAACAAGTGTGTAGCACCCCTAAAGGTGAGTATACACTAGCTAGAGCATTTTTTTCGAGCATTTCCATGTAATACAACGTTCTTACGAATGGTACAATACAGGCGAAAGCTCAGTTTCCAAAACCATTTCTATGTAATGTAAAGGTTCTGCAAATGCTCGACGCTGCGTTCGACGTAAAGTTCACGGCGAGTGAGCAATTACATGTAACATTTCTTTCTACCTTGCGTTCATTGTTGAAATGCCGGACCTAACGCTACAGCTCGTGCCTTTGCTCGATAAAATATTACACCAATACGCTCGTTGGCTTTTAAAATCAGGTTGTAACAAAATTTCGAGCGTCATGTTCGAAGTGCGGTTCGATAAATTTAATAAACGGCGAATGTAAATGCTCTAATCTATACTGACACACCTGCTGCTTCTCCTCAGTTAATTAACAATAATAATACTATCTACAGGCTCAGACTTAACTTCAACATCATCATTTATCTCTTCCTTAACTTCTAATTTGATTATTTTCGATTTATTATCTGCAACATTATTCACCAAGCTCACTTCAGTACTATTTCGTTTATTTTTTATTAATATTCTGTTCTTCTTAACACCTTTGCATTTGGCTTTAAATATTTTCTCTAATTGTAGAACGTCCCGCCTGTCGATCGTCCATTCTAGGGGTCGGTGTAATGCTTCGAGTGTGGGGTTCTCGTCCTTACAGTATGGTGGTATTTCTATGTCGAGTATTTCCATAACTTTTTCTAGTACTTCGTCTACATAGTAGTTTATTATTAAGTCTGCTTTATTGTCCTGGATAGAAAAAAAAAAATTACTTTATGTCTTTATTTTTAGGATTTTGCAGCTTCCTGACATGTAGTGAATATGATTGATTCATGGAATATAACATCATCATCCTGCTTTGAGATAAAAGCATTGATTATACATATTTAAGGTCGACACAACATGTCTTCCGGCACCCGATATCAGGCTATAAGGCGACAGTTAATAGCGACGATGATATTAACCATAGCGTTAGAACGTGACCACTCTTATCAATGTGGAATCGGCTTGAGCCAGTCAGAAAGAGCCATGCAATAAAAGCTAATAGTTTGACGCGGTGTCGAGTCGCGTCGCTAGAACCAAAACGAGACAAATGACGTCTTTTTCGTTTCTATTGCATGGTAATAAAGCTCTTTCTAACCGGCTCAAGCCGATTCTGCATCGATAAGTGTGGACACTTCCTTTTTTTTTATAAAGATGGCGCATGAGATGTATGGAGGAAAACAAACAAGTTAATTAAGATTAACTGTCGCTTTATTTGTAAAGATGTTTGAAGAATACTCACATGTTTGGTGGGTTGCAAGTTGCAAATGACTAGTTTTCCCCCATACTTTACTGTCTCTATGGGTAAATTTCCACTTGGGACAATTTGAAGAGTTGTTCCCAAGCAGATACTTAGATCTGCAATGCTGAAATAGAAATACAGCATATAACATTATGTAGTATAAGACATGAATTTTAAAATTATGTTATATTATTGAATTTTATTATGAAATTACAAGTCCTTAGCACAAGAAATATCAATAGATTAAAAGAAAAAGTAGTATGCCATGTCATGCCTGTGTAGTAGGCCCAGACACTTTGCTTTCTGCAATAGCTGTCTTATCAAAAAAGGGTTATATTTCAGTACCTTACCTTTATTCACTAAAAGTACAAAATAATTTCAAAATTATAATTCAGAAATGGCTGGAGAACCCACAATATAAGGCAAACTGGAAAAGTATGGTGGAGACCTTTGCCCAGCAGTGCGACAACAAAACTCTTTGTAGCATGTCCTTGACACAAAGACGTCCTCTAGCATTTTCTTTCAGCATTTCTTTCTCTTGCTATTTTATGCCATAATGGGCCAGTTTTTCCTTAGCTCATCTGACCACCTCCATAATTATCTACCTATAGTTACCTTGAATGCAACTCAGCCATGGTGAGATCATTCTCAGGCAGGCTGTGCTCCCAGTCCAGCACTCCATCATACAACTTCCCCCTGCATGGCCTGGCTGAGGTAAATTCAGCTGGACAAGAATTTCCACTGCACTTCTTGCCCACTGTTTCTACTGGGAAACCTCTGATAAATTGCCTGAAATATATTTAAAAAAAAAATTAGTAGAAGTCTTTGGACAGTGAATTGTTTACTATGGAAATTAGCAAGAGGCATTTTTTCTAGTTAGTGGATGAGGGTACCAGTATCCACTGGTTTACTTATCTTTTAAGTATCAATGTGAAAGGTGCAGGAAAGAAAACCAGTAAAGTTCTTCAGGATAATACTACGCTTACATAGTAAATGACTGTTTTGTCAATCAGGTAAAGTGCCAATGTAAGAACAAAACAGTTTCATATCACCATAGATGTTGAGTATATGTTCAGTTTCGTAGACTCTAGAATAGCCTTCAAAGAACAAAGAAAATATGCTTACCTTTTACACAAATTACACTCATCAATAAACATGTTTCCATGTAACTCAGCTAGGTGCTTCCTAGACAGGCCAGACTTCAAGTGCAAACCATCAATGTTTTGGCTGACTATGTAGTGAATCTTGTTACATTCTATCAACTTCTTCAGTATCATATGGGTCTTTGTGGGAGAGGCATCATCAAAGGAAATGTTTATGTTTGGCTTCTGGCCTTTTTTTTCTAAAGTCCACACTCCATTGGGTCCTCTGAAAAGAGTTTAGTATATTGTTTTAGTTAAACTGTTAAAAAAACTTCTCGTTTTTTTTTTCTATGATTTAAAGTTGTTCATTCAAAACCACAGAGTCACCACAAACACCTTTACAATCTTACATCTTTCCTAGCCACAAATTTATAATCTCCTGAATAAAACTATGCTTTAAATTTCAAAGAAGACATATTTACCTGAAGTCTGGTATTCCTGCTGAAGTACTAATGCCTGCCCCAGTGTGGACAACCACATGCTTAGCTTCGCTTATTAACTGAGCCAACAGCTTACACTTTTTGTCAAACTTATCCAACGTGTCGAATTTCTACAATCATGAAAGCGCATTTAAAAATATGCAAAAATGTATCATAAAAAGACAAATCTAAAAAATATAACACAAGAGCAAAGCTAATAAAATTATTGGCTTGTTAACCTCTGGTACTCCTAGGATTCCTTTATTTTCATACGGAGATAATCCATCAGCATAATTGCAAGACATTCTGATGAGAACATAAACTTTTTAGCGAATATAACTGATTTTAAATTCACTTTTGGTACACAAACAAACCACTACAAGATCAAATTCAAGTTTATTATGACAAACTGACATATGAATATGACAGTCCTTTGGTTTGGCAGAAGGCAAAATAATTCTACGATCGATTATTTTATTTATTTCAGTCGGATCGGAAACAAATCTGAAAAAAAAATGGGAATTGGAGAATCGAATCGCCTATTCTGTGGTTAATGTAATTATTTTGTTCGAAATACCAACGGTACGTGACTGACGTACACGCTGTATGTTAGAATCCTTTAGGGTATATATGTTCTGTGGTTAGAACTAAATAAATTCCATTCCGCATACATTGAATAATCTTACAATAATTGAGTAAAAATATAGAAGTCTTCTCTTTAGTTGATTTAGTAAGACTAAAAGCACAAGAAGGGAGCAACAAGAACAACTCTAGTGTCTCTAGTGTCAACTTCGATTTCGTTTTCGTTCGTCGTCGTTCATTGACTTGTTTGTTGGCGTTTCCTAATATTTAATTAAATTACTGCATTAATACAGTTTTAGAAATAATTTTCGTGTAATCCAACTTTCGAAAATGAATCGCAGAAGGGCCCATGATGACGAAGATGGTTACGGTAAGCTAAGAAAAAAATTGCTTAGTATTTTGTAGGTTAGAAATTACATTCATTTTGATGACCCTTGTTTAACTTTGTTTCAGAGCGTCTCAATCGCAAAAGACGTCGTGTATCGGAGAACCAGGAGATTGAGGACAGGTTGGAGTCGCTGATACTGAGGGTTGGAGAGAAAAGCAGCTCCAGCTTAGAGAGTAACTTAGAAGGTTTAGCAAGCGTATTGGAGGCAGATTTGAGTACGTTTCGTGTAAAGATTTTACGTATTCTCACTGACTGTGCTATTCGTATGCCGGAAAAATGCACCATATATGCTACATTAGTGGGACTTCTAAACGCGAAGAACTATAACTTTGGTGGTGAATTTGTTGACTACATTGTTAAGACTTTCAAAGAGAACTTGAAGATTGGCAAATGGAACGCGGCGAGGTATTGTCTCAGGTTCATAGCTGACCTGGTGAACTGCCATGTGCTGGCTGCTTCCTCCTTGTTGACATTGTTGGAGACCCTAGTGGACTGTGCTAATGAGGATGGAGTACCTCAAGTTAGACGAGATTGGTTTGTGTTTGCCGTGTTATCAGCACTGCCATGGGTTGGCAGAGAACTCTATGAGAAGAAGGAATCTCAACTGGATCATTTGTTGACTACAATTGACATATTTTTAAACAAACGCAGTAAGAAACACTGGCCGGCACTAAAGGTGTGGTCTATTGACACTCCTCATCTACAGGAAGAGTATCTAGATTGTCTATGGGCTCAAATTAAAAAGTTGAAGCAAGACAACTGGTCTGAGAAGCACATCCCTAGGCCTTACCTTGCTTTTGATTCTATCCTGTGTGAAGCTCTGCAACATCAACTTCCTACAATACAGGTAAGATTAAACATTTTTGTTTTATGATGTCTTGGTGTTGTTATCACTTTAGTTAGAATCTATATGTATATACATATGTTGCAAATGGATTTTTGATGCCCTTTGATTATTTCTTCTCCCTTTTTATATACTTGTACATATTATTATTTTAAAACTTAGCTTTTTAAATTATGTAAATAAACAAATTAGATATTTACTGATTAAAAAAAAATATCTGTTTTCAGCCACCACCCCACAATGACACAGATACATACCCCATGCCGAGGGTCATATTCCGCATGTTTGACTACACCGACTGTCCTGATGGTCCAGTACTTCCAGGAGCCCATTCTATTGAGCGGTTCCTTATTGAGGAACATCTTCACAACATCCTAGAAGCATACCATGCTGAACGCAAGGAATGTGCCGCACAGTTACTCTGCTTTCCATACAAAGCCAAGATACCTCTAGAATACTGTATTGTAGAAATAATATTTGCTGAATTATTCAACTTGCCAAGACCTAGATACTTGGAGATTTGTTACGGGTCGATTTTGATTGAGTTGTGTAAGCTCCAGCCTTCGACGATGCCGCAGGTCTTGGCTCAGGCTACGGAAATATTGTTCATGAGAATTGATACCATGAATGTTGCCTGCTTCGATAGGTAAGAATAGAGTACTCTCTATTATCATTACATATTATAAAACAAAGTACCCCAGCTGTGTCTCTCTATCTGTTTGAACGCGATAAACTCATAAACTACCACAATTAACCCTAGGAAGGTAAAACGATGACAAGGTTATCTGCATGTTGTTACTTAACCATTTTTTTCCATTTTATTTCAGGTTTGTCAATTGGTTCTCATACCATCTCAGCAACTTCCAGTACCGCTGGTCTTGGGAGGACTGGGAAGCTTGCACTCAGTTGGATATTGATCATCCTAAACCTCGATTTGTCAGAGAAGTGCTTGGAAAGTGTCTTAGGTATAAAATATAAAAAAAAAAAAAATTATTTCACATAAAGCTACAATGCTGCCCTCATAATAGCAAATGCAGTAATCGACATTTTTAACCGACTTTAAAAAAGGAGGTTCTGTATTCGACCCGTATGTATGTATGTATGTATGTATGTATGTATGTATGTTTGTATGTCCGCGATTATCTCAAAAACTACTGAACCGATTTTGATAATTTTTTCATGAGTGTGATCTACATACTTTCAGGAAGGTTTTAGTATATAATACATTAGGTAATTATTCTTATGTACGAAGTTATATGCATAAATGTAATGCATCTCCGGCATTTTTATGTGAATTTTGATGATTCTTCGAGTCGTGTCTTCAATGCACTTGTGTTAATTGAATTTGTGTGGAGTAGGTACAACTAAAAAGTGAAAAATAAAAACTTTTTTACAAAAAAAAACAACCGACTTAAAAAAAAACACTACAAAGTGAAAAATAACTTTAATTTCGGAAGTCGGTGTCAAAAAACGAAAATGCGGAACCAACGACACCGACTTCCGAAATTAAAGTTATTTTTCACTTTGTAGTGTTTTTTTTTAAGTCGGTTGTTTTTTTTTGTAAAAAAGTTTTTTTACGATTTTCCATTTTTGTCAAAAATGACATTGGGAGACTTCAAGCTATACGTAGATTTTGTTTTTTCTATGGCTGGAACATGATGAAATGGAAAAAATTTGAAAAAAAAAAACACTTAAACGCGTTTTTCTCGAAACCGCCATTTTGCTAGTACTGCATTTGCTGTTACGAGGGCAGAATGGGCACCTTATGAAACGTCAGAAGCTAGGTGCATGGTTCCAATTGGTTGTTTCCTATGGAGAACAGCCGACAACAAACTCCACAGTAACTGTTAAAGATAATTAGCTTTTACAATGTTTTCAAATTACAGTAGGTATGGGTCGACAGCGTAGGCCTAGTCAACAAGTACCAGGTACTTGATAAAATAAAAAATGGTCTATAGATCTAAAGTCTACAATGCCTACAAAGTCTTCACATTTACAAAATAAGACTTGAATCTATCAAAACTATATATAAAGTGCTATAAAAATATCTGCCACGGCTGCAATGGGAGACAGTATTCTGTATATAGATTACAATAGTAAAGATACAAAAAATGTGTGTGTAAATTTGAATTGGTTTAGTTGCATGAAACAGTCCCATAGTAATTAGATGTTGCCGCACCGTCATTTCATTTCGCATAATGTGACGAAGCGACACATCGCGCGTAGTTTGTGAACCACGTTATGCAGAATAGAGTAAATGTTTATTTAATTACTTTATTTTCTCAAATGATTTAACTATTCCGGGGTACAAAATTTCTTCACTCCTGTAATCTATATACAAAATGCTGTCTCCTATTGAAGCCGTGGCAAATATTTTTATAGCACCTTATACAATTTATTATATCATATCACATTAATATTATAAAGGCGAAGGTTTGCGTGTGTCTGTGTGTGTGGGTGTGTGTATTTGTTTATATGTTTGTTCCTTCACGCTCAAACGGCTGGACGAATTTTGATAAAATTTTGTATAGACTTAGCTGACACCCTGGATTAACATAAAATAGGCTGCGTTTTATCTCGACATTCCCACGGGATCAACACTTATGTGCGTGAAACCGCGGGGCGGAGCTAGTATAATAGAAATGTAAAGTTCATTATTTGTGAAACAAGAGAACTGTGTATAATGCAGACAGTATTTTTTTTTATAATATTCGAGGTTTTGCGATTGAAGTAGGCAGTCGAAAATCCTTAAATATTATAAAATAAACTGTCTGCACTATAAATGTTGATTTTAATTACATATTTAGTTGAATGACTTTGAATCCTTAAACAATTTGGCTATGTTATTTTTATCTCACGAAGGCGCATTACTTGTGGTTACACGCTGAGAATGTGTGTGTAAACGCAGGAACTCTCAGTACCGTTCGAGACAATGGTGCAGTCGGAACTCGGAAGTGTGCGTGTGATTTGCTCTGCTGACGCTACTCGTCTTCACGCATACGTTCACAGCGTGTTTGTACACTTGGTTACCACAAGTAAAGCGCGCGTCACTTCATGAGATAAAAATAATGTACCTCTCTAATTATGTGTACCCTTAATATATCATATCAAACCTCTTTTTGTCTCTGTAGGTTGTCATACCAGCAGAGGATAAAAGAAATGGTTCCAGAATCCTTTGCAGCATTTGTACCTCTGAAACCGGAACCTATCTACAAGTATTCCATGGAAGGGGCAGGTGAGAACAAACTATAAAAGAAACCATATTTATAATAATTTATTACAAAAATATTATTAATCTTAATTTAAACTTAATTGAACTTAAATATTTACATTCCGGTAACACAGAAAATAGGCTTCATGCAAGTTTTAGTATTTTGAGATTCTAGGCGACACAAGCCTAAAGGCGCGCTCTAAATTCTTGCTTTTAGGAAATGTTTTTGATTCCTGTTTGAACAGCATGTTACGAAAGCATCAAGAAGGTTTCACAAACAAAAGTTTGCAGTGAGTTTCGGCGCTAAATGCTTCTAAATTATTTGTATCAAAACACTCCACATTTAATAAATAGCTTTCATTGGTCACTGCCAGTGCTCAGAGATCAATGACTGCCACAGCATTTAAAGCTACAACACTGAGTATTAGGTTAGTACAACATTCAGTCTATTCCATATCCATTAATTCTAGTAAGCTAAACGGCCGCTCTTGACTTTCTTCATCATTTTGGGCATCTTCAACATCTTCGTAGTAATCATCCTTAAATTGTTTACTATCTTCATGGATATTGAATGGTGAACCTTCCTCGTCTGATTCATCGTCATATTCTTTGTCTGACTTATCGTCGTGTGCGTTGCTTTTCTCATCGAGGGAATGCAGGAAGTCTTCAAGGTCGTCGTCGAGGTGTAAGTAACGTTCGTGATTCTCGCTCTCGCTTGGATTTTGTTCTGGCGCTCGTGTTGGGAGTTCTTTTGCAGGTTCCTCTGTAGCATCATCCATTGTGAACCCTCCGAATAGTTCGTTGAATATGTCGGGTGTAACTGGGCTTGCAGTTGTCGAAGTAGTGCTAGAAGTCTCAGGTGTTTCAGTAGCTTCAGGCTCACTTAACGGTTTAGACGCCCCTTCAGTAGTAAGATTATTATGTTTCTTCTTTTTACATTTCGTCTTATTCTTTGTAGCTGAATATGGTGATGCAACGACGGTCGATTCCGTGGTCGCTGCTTGATCATCTAGACCGGTATGTTCTTCGACTTCTTGAATTACGGATGCAGTTGGAAAGATGTATTTATGGTCGTCTTTGGTTTCCTGAACGTCAGCTGGGGTTTCATCTTGTTGTTCTAATTCATCATAATTTTCTATTGGTGGTTCAACTTTCGTTTCCTGCTGTTTATAAGTCGGTAGAGTAGGTTGTACTTTTTTTACCAGAATGTCTTCTAGGGTTTCTGTAGTGCTGCTAATAATACTTTTCTTATTAGAATTATAAGCGTCTTCTTCTACTGCTTCTGTAGTGCTGCTACTTTTCTTATTAAAATTATAAGCGTGATCTCTATGATCCTCTCTATCCCTCTCAACTTCTGGACTTCTAGGAGTACTCGCAGGTATATATCCTGTGAATTTAGATGCTTTTCTTCTTAGTGCGTAAACGTTTGATGTTGTAGTATTCGTTCGGATCTTGTCGAGTGTACTTGTTGACCATTTGTCGTGATTCACCGATGTGCCTTTTTGCATCAATGTGGATTGTCTGAAACGGTTTTTACTCTTCGGTTGCGTGGTTACAACCGGCTGTTCGGTGTCCACGGTGGGGCTCGATGTTGTGGTTGTGCTAGAAGTACTCGTTGTAAGTTTAATGGTCGTCGTAGGTCGAGGAGTGGTACTACTTGTAGTAGTACTTGCAGGCGCCCTGTGTGTCTTTGTTTCCCATATAGAGTTAGTTGCGCTGGTTGCAGCAGAGCTGGCTTGAGGCGTCAAGTCATCGGTTTGTTTCTTTAAAGGATACTTTCGCGTTGGTTTGAGTGTTGTTGTGGTTGTTGACGTCACGCGTTTATGTTTTTTTATCTTTTCTGGTTTTTTGAACTTTGGTGGTGGACGTGTTCGCTTAGTAGGTTCAGGTGTGGTTGTCGACGTGGTGGAACGTGGGATAGTGGTAGAACTCGTTGATGGAATCTCCTCTTTATAAGAATCTGCGAAATTTTCCTGAGTCCCGATAAAATCTTCTTTTTTGGTTGTTGTTGTTGATAAAGGCGTTGTTGACGTAATAGGGTCAATGTTTTCCTTTGTACTCAGTTCTTTGTGTGATGCCATTGGAGTAGTTTTGGTAAAAGCTCCTAAAATATTAGCCCATTCCATCTCAGTATCATCATCACCATCTTGAGTTGTTAGACTCGAAGCTGTTATTATTTCGGGTGTTACTGTAGTAAGACGAGTAGATTTAATATTTTCATGCTTTTTTGCCGGTTTTTTAGCCGCACCCGGCTTTCGGAAGTTCTTATTAGTCTTTTTACTGATTATATCGTCGTCCTTATAGTCGTCCTTATAGTCGTAGATATCTGTGAAATTCATTGTTATGGGTCTAAATGCAGTGTCCGCCGACGAATCCTGTTCAGAGAATTGAGTGTCAAGTACTTGTGGGCTCGGACGGAAATCTGGAAGCATAGCTTTCTGTGGCTTGTTCAAGTGAGAATACTTCAGCGGAGGCATTGGTTTGAACGGCTTTTTATCCATAGTAACGAAAATTCCAGGTGGGGCGTTGTAAACTGGCGGTCTGATATGGTCGGTCAGGTAGCTGATGATCTTCGTTGGTGATTGTTTCTGATGATTATAGATTTTATAAGTAGTTACAACATCTGGTTCTTTTGTTGTGTATTCTGTGGCATTCAGTCTAGTCTTGACAGGTACCTCGATAGTTGATTCCTTAAGAAGTGGATAATTTGTGATGGGTGTCGGCAGAACAGCTGGCCTAGTTGTCTTCATTACGTTCGATGGCATAAATCTGCTGTCCGAGTACTGCTGTACGTATGGGGGATCTACAGAACCTACGTTCAAGTACGGATGCTGTACGTACGCCGTAGGTGGCGGTACGATGGGAGGGTGCGAGTATCTGTGCAGCTGAGGTTTCGCTATCGGGTAAGGCAACAGTTTCTTCTGATGGTATGGTTCTCTGTCGTCTACATGTGCTACTTTAGCGTGCGGAATGTACACGTTAGACATGTAAGTCTTCGGTTTATGTCTTGACGGTTCCTCATAGCTATCTTCATCAGAGAACAATGACGAGAATATTCTGTCTAAGCCGCGTGTGTGTGGTGCTGGTCGCTTTTGGTAACTCGGCATAGGATTTATATTCTTATGGACCCATATGGCCCTCTGAGGTCTTTCCTGGTGGTAGATTTTACCTCGGGGACGTACTTTTTGGAGTTCAATTGTCGGTGCGGTCTCTTTAATAGTGTAAGTTCTGACTGGGTTATAAGGTTTTTTCACCTTCTTAGTTGTTTGCGAGGTCACTGTAAATGTTAACTCGTAATGGTATTTTCCGTGCGACGTTTCTCCTTGCCTCATCCGTTTTACTGACCACAACGCTATGACTTCTTTCGCACACTGACTGTCACTGCTATTCTGCGACGCACAGTTATTCTGCGAGGCATCGTCTTCAATGAATCGGTACCCCTGTTCATCTTCGAGCAGTCTACCTCTTGCTAATGTTGCAACATCGGCCAGTGGAATAGGCTCTTCTTTCAATCTGTCAAAGCGAGCTGTTTTAATTTTATCCCAAAGGTCGTGATTGTCGATTTCTTTCGCCACAAAGTTTTCTGGTTTTTTGTCTGGCGATATGTAGTCTCCTTTCGCGATTAGCTGATCTATTTTGTCTCTGACTAGTGTTAGATATACACTATGCCTCAGCGCGTCTTCCCAGTAATGTGCGGGCACTGCAGCCGCTGCTGGACGTGCCTCAGTATTAATAATCTCCTGTAACGTTCCTGCAGGCTCTTGTTGGTCACGCGGCCAGTCGCTGAGCGGGATCGGCATAGGGTTGAAATCCTCCTCGTGTTCAGCGCTTGCCGTGCTACTTCCGTCCCTCTGCACCTGTAATGCGAGCAATGATCTTTTACTAAACATGAAGCGACAAATCAAACGAACGTTAATTAAGTGGCCGGCGACGACTATCATTACCTGGAATTGTATTTGACGAAAAAAAATGTGGATATTTCAGTATGCATTTGAAAGTAAAATGGCGGTAGGCGGGAAAGTGCGCCGGAGACGGTGGCGTGCTACAAATCGGTTGCGTGCCGGACGATCCAACCCCTCCGCGATGAGTTTCCAATTGAATAATTTCAGTACAGTCCAACTTATTTGGCTCGAATCTTAAGTACAAAATATTTGTTCTTTCTACTTTATATGAATGGAATTTTCCCCCAATCGATCACTAATATTTTGTATTGTTTCTCGGGACGATCATTGAAACGAAAATTGGCAATCATATTCAGATGTTAAATATTTTTTTTTTAATTAGATCATATTTCATGGAATCAGTCAGTCAATCATTTAGCTTTCAACTTTCTGACTAACCGACTCCTTGACTGTTCGAAACTGCCTGAAAACGGTTTAATTAATGTAAATTCTTTGATAGTGAGATTGAATCATCGTGCTGTTTACCACCTACAATCAAGGACATGCATTTGTAAACACACCAACGAATCATTTAACCTTTGATTAAAAAAACAACGAAGACTAGGACTTACTAAGAAAACCGGCCAAGTGCGTGTCGGACCACGCACAATGAAGGGTTCCGTAGTTGGAATGAATTTATCCCAAGAACAAACTTAATATTGTAGTTGAAAATCATGTTCTCCCAAACATTGCAACTGCAAATTTAAGTTGGTCGACTATTACTCGTAAACTTGTAAAGCCTACTTAGCTGTGATAGTTTTCCTTTTAATTTCTTTGATTAATTGAGATTGTACTCATCATTATGAACAACTTTTACTATGGGACCAAACCTGAAATCGCGAAAAAAAATCAGCTGTTCCCTACATTTTGACGAATTATGCGAACATAAACGTAGGGAAGGGAACAGCTGATTTTTTTTTCGCGATTTCAAGTTTGGTCCCATAGTAAAAGTTTTTCATAATAATCTCTCATTTCGATTTGTCGCATGTTTTCAATTTCACCCTATATTACTGCCGTGATTTTTTTCACATATCCAAAAGCAACCAGTTAGCTGGCAGGGGCGGGGGACACTTGATTCTTAACAAAAATTAGCACTTTAAAGCTTAATATTTCACAAAAGGATCCCTGAATCGAAAAATGGTTTTCACAAACCCGCAATATTTTTGAAAGACCTATCCAACGATATCCCACGCCATGGGGTAGACGAGGAAAAAAAAAACATCCCCACTACGTGTAGGGGAGGTACCCTAAAAAAAATTTTTTTTTCAAGATTTTATTTTACCATTTTTTCGGCGTGATTAACCTTTTAACCGCCTATGTCGGATTAATCCGACAAATATTTTCGTGCCCATTCCGCCAGAGTCGTATATATACGACCAAATAACACATCTCGTTTAATCTGTATTATTATTATATTATTTATTTATTTATATCATCACAGCTCGTTTCATCGGTATTTATTTTACGTTTTTTTTTTTTTCTCGGGCGCTGGGGGCACGACAACTGATATAAAGTCGGGCGGTTAAAAGGTTAATATGTATATCCGTGCCAAATTATAGCTTTCTACTACTACGAGTCTTTGAGCTAAGCTGCGGACAGACGGGCATGGCGAAACTATAAGGGTTCCTTATTGACTACGGAACCATAAAAATAGCTAAAACTTCACAATAGAACAATCAATTGGGTTTAAAAGGGCAGCTACTAAAAGGCCTCAATAGTGAGCATTTTTGCTGAACAATCGCTTATCAGAAACACAATCATATTGTGCGTACGAGTCTATGAGATTTCATAACGTTACAACGCGATCTTAATCTCTCGTTTAGCAATTTCTTTGTATCGTCTAACAATATACAGACGGATTATAAATGGCTTCTGCGGCTGATCTAGACCTCAATATCCATTCACCGTGGCGATATGTGTAGTTATGTGAAATGTAATCTAATAGATGATTTTATAGAATGCATAATACTGTTATGTTTATGTTTGTTCGTTTGTTTATTGTTTGTTTAATGGTTGTTGAATAAACGTATTTTCTTTCTTTCTTCCTTATTAATGAGCGATTTGCGTTACGTATTCATTTTTATGGTAGGTGGTATAACAAAGGTTGAGATTTCCTTGGGTAGGGTAGTCTAGAAATCCTTACTTATTTATAACAAAATCAAAATTGATTTATTTAAAAAATTAGGGTAGGAATCAGCACTTTTCGAATGTTAAAATTACTTAAGACAGTACCCCAAATACCCGACCTTCACCACTTCCTAATGCTTTAGCTGGGAAGAAGTGGCGTAACAAACTCCCCAGCAGCACAGCTGTCTGTTCAGGTAGAAAAACAAATTGATCAACTTCTATTTCTTAAATAAGTTCTTAAACTAATGCAAGTATACCTAAGTAATTTTGAGTCGGCGCCAAACAAGCAACTTAATATCGTTGCGAGTGGTCGTGCGGAGAGCGCATTTTTTGATTGGAATGTTATATTTATCGCTGGAGATTTCACGTTGCATTATTAATTTGATTTGGTTATTTCTTTAAATTTAAGGTAATTTAGTGATCATTGTTCATTGATTGTTTGGCGCCGACTCAAAATTTCTTAGGTATACTTGCATTAGTTTAAGAACTTATTTATTAAGGTAAAATAAAAAAGGTTTTTATTTTTTGCTTTTCAGTTTTTTCGAAGGTTTAATTTTTTTGTTAAAAAGTTTCAATTTATAATTTTTTGAGGCTATAATTTACTAATTACTACATGCTTAATTTTTTACTACTTTTAAAATAGCTGCCTACCTTACTTTAGATATTAACTGTTATATAATCCTACTTTAATTATTCTTTTTTGTATAATAAAATACTTAAAAAAAAACAGGCTTTATATACCAACATAGATTGGCCTTTTATTTTAATTGTAATACACAGCTCAGCATTAAAATCTGTGAATGAACAATAAATCACCCCTATTTTCCCACCCTTAGGGTAGGATTTTTTTCTTCAAATTTACATGGGACCAACTTCGAGGTATGTCCTATCCAATAAAAAAAGAATTATTAAAATCGGACTACTCTGTAAAAAGTTATGCGTGGTCATACATTACAATCAGTGAGTGAACAATCAATCATCCCCTGTTTTCCTACCCTTAGGCTTGGATTTTTTTTTTCCAAATTTATATGGGACCAACTTCGGGGTATATCCTTTCCAATAGAAAAAGAATTATCAAAATCGGACTGCTCTGTAAAAAGTTATGCGTGATCATACATAAAAAAAAAAAAATATACGCGTCGAATTGATAACCTCCTCCGTTTTTTCGTCGGTTAAAAATTGCAATTCATCAATCAATCTAGCTTTTCTAATTGCATGTCACATTTTAAGCCACTAAGGGCTCTGCACTAGGTGAATTTTTCCTTATCACAAAATACCTCTATTCAAGATTCAAGATTCAAGATTATTTATTTGTCAAAACATGATATTAATCCTTCATTTACTTGAAACTTCAGTTGTTAAGCCTACAAACTAATGTATGTACACTTCGACATAACTTAGATGTAGCATCGGCAAAATTCGTAAAACCGATCACATCCGAACTAAGTGCGCCTTCAAAATCACCAATCTCCAAGTCCAGGAAAAATTTATAAATTTTTCCTAAAGTAGTAATATAGATTTACGAATACGAATTACGAACGTTTTACGAATTTTGCCGATGCTACATCTAAGTTGTGTCGAACTGTAGGTACATTGGTGTAAAACAATACAAATACATCGTTATTGCTAAGAACTTGGTTTAATTCACATGAATGGCCATTGAGGCGATTCCACTGCTGATAGTGTGGGACTAAGGTGACTAGCTTATCATTAACTGTATAGTTTTATGGACGGTCCCTGTGTTTTAGGCATGTGTTATTATTTTTTATAATAAATTACACATTACGCCTGTATTGTTTGACAAGGTAGGCAGAGATCCTTAGGTCTTTTAGTCTGTTTCAATACTCAATACTTTATTGCATTCCATAATGTATACATATATAACAATACGTATGTTAAAACATCTAATGAATTATGGACCCTATCGGGCACAGCAAAGTTAATATTTAATAGGAGAGAGGATGAAGGCGCTTTTTGTTAAGAAAAAATAATTATTTAATGAAAATAGCATCATTTTCTTTTATGTTATTTATATTTTATATAAGTATTTATATATTTGGTTTTAAGTTATATTTTTATATTATATATTGCACGACTTATATTAATAACACTATAAATTATAATAAACTGAATATTTACAACTTTATTTAGTCTTGTAGAATATTATTATTCGCCGGGTCGATAGCGGTCTTACTCAATAGCATGTCGTCATTGTCCTGCCCTCAACCCAATTTATTTGGGGTCGTCGCAGCATGACTTTTTCTTCCATTACCTACATCTGTTTTAGTTCTCATATCCACAAAAACCCCATTTCTATCTATATTATCTTTCGTACCGTCCACCCATCTACCATTCTTTGGTCTTCCTTTATAGACAAAGTTTTGAGTATGAATGTATAAATAATTATACCTTCTTACTCGAGACTATGTGTATTATTATTGTTTGTTGTAGTATTGTTTTTGTATGTGTATTATTATTGTTTTGTGTGTATGTGTATTTTATGTCAAATGTTAGAACATGGATTTGGTACCTAAATTATAATGACCTCTCAGGAATGAATGCGCATTCTGCGTTGCTATAAAAATATTTAATTATGTATGAATCGTTATATTAAAAATATTGCACGACACATAATGCGAAGCATTAGAGAGTGCTTTACGATCGAATTTATTTTTTTGCCTCCTTTCTGCAACTGTTTCTATTGTTATACTCCTGTTAGTATACAGAACCTACTTAATTTATATATCATTGAATAGATAATTAAATGGGTTAATTCTGTACTTTTCAAAAATTATTTAATGAAGTAGAAACGAAAAAAGCATCAATATAATTATGTATTTCTAAAAAAAATCCCATCAATCAAGAGTGAAACCAGAAAACATTTTAGCTTGCGAAAATATCAATTCATTGAGTATTTTTTTTTATTAGATTCGTTTCACCCATAGGAGGATCCCTATTGAAAATGGCTCTTTTATTCAAGTAGTTTAATTATAATTAATAAAAAAAAGTAAGAGGTAGAATGTATTCTAAAAGCTAATCTTTTTTTATACGATCAAATGAGAAATAATTGAGTCGTGCACTTTTGGATTTTAATTTTTTTTTTAACTACACGTGCAATAGGCTCAACCGCGTCTTTACTAAATGTACCTTGTGGCGACGCCTGTGACGTCACGGATCTGGTCGACGTCGGGTATAATTAGGAGATCATATTTTCGAGTGACTACGACTACTTTTCGGGTATATTTAGTAGCACCTGTTTAAAATGAATCATTACTAAATATATTATTTTAATAATGGCGAGATTGGTGCATATTGCGAGTATTTAGGGTGGAGTATTCCCCACAGTGGCGGGTCTAAGTTGGTTTACAAGCAATAATAATAAGACGTCGACGAACCTAACACGAAGGAGATAAAGGGGGCTCGTTCGCTCGCTTTGCTCGCTCTCGCTTTAATCCCCTTCGAACCTAACCTGTTCGAGTCGGGGTGCCCCAAGTCCCGAGCTCGCTTCGCTCGCTCTTGCATCCTAAATTCTAATAGCATTTTACTATGTCGACATAGATGAATTTACAGAATATTAAAAATATATTTACCATAGTAACATTAGGTACAGCACCGGAACGCGTAATGCCCGACGTTTCACAACCCTGCCGAATCCTTTGCTCTGCACTGGAAATGACTAGCATAATGTATACTAATGCAGAGAATGCCTGTGTTAAAATACAAATTGCTCTTTAGTGTAACGAGCACAAAGCGGTCCAGCACAGACTATGGATGTCTGTGGTATTATACAGTCAGGCATTACACGGCCGGGTATATTTAGTAGTACGTAATCAAGCAACACTAGGTCCTAAATATACCCGATTAAGATACTCCAACTAGGGTATATTTAGTAGTTAAAAATTTCGAAAGCCTCATGCTAACTATACCCGACCAAAACCTTACGGAGAGTTTCCACAAGGTACATTTAGCAAAGACGCGGCTCGCCCCCTAGATAATGCTGCCTATACCATCGGGGAATACAAGTATGATGTTATATGTATTGTTGCTTAAAACTCGTAATTTTATCCACCTGTAAAAATATTTGTCTGTTGTGACTTTTTTAGTGAGGCTATCAAACAAATTATTTTGACCGCACCATATATTTAATTAACCACAGCATTTATGAGACCTAAATGTCAATCAACGCTTAATTTCAAACAATAGTGTAAAAAAATCCCATTAACATTACCAGGCCGTTATCGCCTTTAAAGTCGCTATTTTTTCTATTTTAATTGAACATTATTGCGCGTACTAAATACGGTCTTCCACGAAGAAATCGCTCATAGTTTTAGATGTAGTTGATTGCTCCACTTACATGAGAAAATCTCATCTACTAACAATAGGGTACCTCTAGGTCATTGTCTAGTACTATTGTGTAATCTATCTATATCTATAAAATAAAAGGAGAAACTGACTGACCGACTGACTAACTGACTGACTGACATAATCAACGCACAGCCGAAACTACTGGGACTAGGAATGTGAAATTTTGTACACGGCTTTCTTTTATAATGCAGGGGTATACTAAAAGAGGGTTTTTGGAAATTCAACCTTTATGGGGGTGAAAAGGGGGATTTTATTTGTATGAAAAATCTTATTCCTTTGAATTAATAAACTTGAAACTCGGTACGAATACTTATCTAAGTAAATTATGAAGTTTGGCATTTTTTGTTTTTCCAAACTACCCCCGAAAGGGGGATTGGGGTGTGTCAAAATTTGTATGGAAGAATTTTAACGCGCGGTCCGATTAACCCGAAACTCGGTATTTGTACTTAAGACCAAAAATAAAGAATAACGTGTATCAGGGTTTTTCGAAAATCTACCCCTAACAGGGCGAAAAGGGGTAGTTAATTAAACAGGGGAGGATTTTACTGCGTGGGTTGATTAACTCGAAAATTGGTATATAAATAAATCTTCGAGTCAACTAATGAACACATCCTAAACGATTTTTAATCCCAATTCCACCCCTGTGGGGGTGAAAAGCAGGGAAACAGTTTATTTGAAAAATTTGATTCCTTTGATCTATAATAAACTTAAAAATTGGCCCGAATACTTATTTGTCAAAATAAATGATAAAGATCATAAATATACATTTTCGAAATTTGAAGTCGCGGTCAAAGTGCTATTAATATATAAAATTCGAAGTCCTGACTGACTGATATATCAACACATAGCCTAAACCGCTGGTTCTAGAGACATGTTTGGAGGGTGTATTCTTTGTGAAGAGTAGGTATCCACTAAGAAAGGGTCTTTCGAAATTTCACCCCTAAGAGGATGAATGGGGGGAGGGTGAAATTTCACGCAGACGAAGTCGCGGGCAGATGCTAGTTCGTTTAATAATATTGTTATAAAACATATAATTTTTTAAAATTATTATACTTCGTGTGTTCTATCGTAAGTTTTCACTAGCTAGGGCCAAAATTCGTATTTGAATGTGTATTAAGAACAATGAATGTGCCATTGATACAGTGAAAAGTTTACATAACTATCACACAGTCAAGCATTATAATATTTTTCTTTCAAAGGTGAACCTTTCATAAAACCTTAGGGATACTCGCCTGATACAACAAGGAACAATGAGAAATGGTGGGCTTACCTCTCAAAAAATAAAAAACCCGACTGCAACCTTAAAGTAAAACTAACTGAAAGGCTAAAAACAAGCCCATTTTAAATTAAATAAAAGTTGGAAGCAGGCGGAACCCATTTGAGTTTGAAAATATAATAATGGTATGGTCAGTTTTTGTATGGAAAAATTGTCAAAAAATCAAAACTATTCCTCTGATAAAATTATCTGGCGTTGAAAAAATCAGCCCTTCAGGACTACTGAACTGCATCTCGATTGGTTTTGTGGAAAATGGAACAACATCGTAACTGTGTTGTGTGCAATTACATGTATTATTACTATTCTACCTTATAAATATCCATAAAGAATATGTTAGGCTGTGACGACTTTAAGACGTCGTATCTCCGAAAGTACATACTAACATTTGACCATAGTTTTACTAGTAATTAATGTTCCGCTTATAAAGCCCTATCCAACGGTATAATTATCACATGTTACTATTGAAGGGTGGACCCAGACCCTATACATTAGTTTCGGATAGTAATAAAAGCTCCGACAAAAATAAGATTTTTCCTTACTCAAAATATTAAATCTAACTTTCCGACTACTTTTGTCCGAATAAAAATGACGAAACGACCGAATGAGATATTGAAATCTTCGAAAAATAAACATGACTGTTTATTGCTATAATACTTTTCTACCAGCTTAAATTACGTTTTAATATATACCTAGGTAAAGGTATTTGTATTCTCATTTGCTCGCTTTTGCATCCTATGTCGACGGAGCCCTGCTTCGCAGGGCTCCTATTTCTGTGTAAATGGTTTAAAGTAACCTAACCAAACCGAACCTCGGGGTGCCCTTCGCTCACTCTTGCGTCCTAAGTCGACGTAGACCCGCGTATATATTTAATATGATTATTTTGACAAAATCTGCTGTCGGTAACTTTGTAATTTTGTCGGAGGTTCAGTATTTTATTCGGAAGTTTAGTTTTTTTATTCGAAGATCCATTTTTTAACCGACTTCAAAAAAAGGAGGAGGTTCTCAATTCGTCGGAATCTTTTTTTTTTTTTTATGTATGTTCCCCGATTTCTCGAAGACGCCTGGACCGATTTGGAAAATTTTTCTTTTGTTTGAAAGGGTATACTTCCCAAGTGGTTGCATGATCATCAGGTCAGGATCTGATGATGGGATCCCAGGGAAATCGAGGGCAACCTTCAAATTTTATAGGCACATAGTACCATTTTCATATATTTTCTAAAGCTGTTTAAGTATTTGCATCTGATAATCATCATCTCAGGTGGATGAGCTGATGATGGAAGGTACAACTCCTCAACGGCTTGGAGTTAAAAGAAAATTCTTTCAAAATTATTTATAGTAACACTCGTGCATTTGCTCTCGGAAAGCACCATTTGGTGAAGTGGAACTGATGATGGAGACCACAGATGGCCACCGGAACTACTCAATAATATCTCCGTACTATTTCACGGGTTGCGATTCGATACTTTAACATGGTTGCTAAGCAATTTATGCTCGTCACAATGTGAATAGTGATATGGAGCTGATGGTGGACCAAGAGAACTCTTCAACAATTAACTTCCCTGCATCGGTAAAAGCAATATTTTGTAACAGGCGATGAGAAAGTTGACACTAGGCTATTGTAACTGAGATAAATTATAAGCAGACCCACTAAAAATCGTGAAATAAAAACTTTTTAACAAAAAAAAACCGACTTCCAAAAAAACACTACAATGTGAAAAATAACTTTAATTTCGGAAGTCGGTGGCAAAAAACTAAAATACAGATCCAAAGACACCGACTTCCGAAATTAAAGTTATTTTTCACTTTGTATTGTTTTTTTGGAAGTCGGTTTTTTTTTGTTAAAAAGTTTTTTTAGTCGGCCACAGATCGCTGGAGAATTAATTTGTTTTTCGGAACCATTATTATTTCCCATTAGTTTCCCACTCTCCTTTACAAAAACACTTGATTTTCTCATATTCCAGAAAATCTTTGAGAGTTTACGCTAAGCTACGCAGCACATTAAGATTAGTTTTACTAGTAACACACATTCCTAAAACTTAATAAGTAATTAGCAAAATAACAAGATGCCGCAATGAGGCGAACCGAGAAAATCAAGTCACATATCGTCGAACGTTTTGGTCAATTAATTCGTAGGATCGCAGGCCCGTTTCTAATCTAAAATATTTTATTTGTTTAAGTATTAATGATCTATCCTTTGGCGACACTTATTTTTGCAAATGTAAAATAGGTAATAATAATAGTTTGATATTTTTAAATGTTTTTTAAAAATAATGTTTAAAAAAATGTAAATGATATGAATTGAAAGTGAAATAAAAGAAATAGTTCGAAAATAAAATACCGGTTCGTTTCAAGGGCACGCAATAAGACAACTGTTGATATTTATTTGTAAACATAATTATTATTATCTAAGGTTGTATACTTACAACAAGCGTAAATAAAACGCATATCAATGCGGATCTCATGATTCACTGTGTCACGGCACTGCACGATAATTTCCCACTGCATTGACTACTACTGGTGCGTCGCGGGCGCACTGGCGGCGCTTACTGGCGTCCGACGTTCAAACGCTCCTCGTACCACCCACCCTTACCACGACACATCTCTTTCACGGATAACTGAAATCAACATTCTTTAATAAGTTTAAATCAGTTATAAACACCCCGTACTTATTTATTTTTTGTAAAAGTATTTTATTATATTAGTATTAATCAGTGCCTGCGTTCATAACTATGCTATATCAAATTCTACACCAACGGAATGAACGCCATATCAATCTATTTAGCTAAAGTCGATAAAGTCGTTGCACTGATTTTTCTCTGGTTTTTGGACTTATATTTTAATTATTATGTTTACTTATTAATAATAATATTTATTTATTCCAAAAAATACACATTTCACAAAAACAATTTTCCAACTAAAAATGAACATTACAGAAAAAAGTGGGGCTAAAATTTCCATTAAAGGACCATCGATTTGGAAGTTCATTTTTTTTTTTTGTAGATAGTACTCATAAATAGAAAGCTTTTTACAAAATTTCAAACCGCGGAGTATCACAGTTTACGAGATATAATTTTTTAAAGTTTCCATACAAATTGGAAAATAGCTCGCCATTTGCAAATTTTTAGGTTAGATAAATTGTCATGGTAGAAGTCAAAGTTGACATTTCACATTCCGTTGACGGTAGAGGTGTATTTAATTCAACTTTATGTCATACTTTTTATTTAAATTTTATTTTATTTTCATATATTCACATATTATATTTGGTGTGTAATTAATGTGCACAATAATCGTGCTGTATTATGCAATTACATTCGACTTTTTTACACAAAAAATAATTAATTTTTGTTTAAACTTTGGAACGGAACGTAAAGCGACGCCAAAATTTCTTGTGTTTTATTCTCATTATATGAATATCCTAAAAATACCCAAAACCGAATCAGAGCACCCCACTTTCCACGTGGTCTTGTCTGCCCTACCCCTAGAGTGTATATAAAAAACCGGAGGCGCGGAGGGAGAGCAGCCCTTGCCCGCTGTGACGAAGCGCGGGAACCATGCGAGGTGAAGCGGCTGAGGCTGGTCGCCGAAGGCGACCAACAAGCCGAAGCTGCGGAGCCGAGCATGAGTGACCGTGCTTCGTCACGCAAGGGCGGAAGGGCTGCTCTTCCCGCAGCGCCGGAGATAAGGCGGAGTCAAACTAGGGGAAAAGGGAAGCTCTCCCCCAAGTTTGACTAAATAGCGCTATTCTAACCTAAAAACTTCAACCATGGATATCTCCATAACCATGGGGTTCTGCGGGATGGGGATGGTATAGGGGGGTAGCCGGGCCTTCCCGTACCATAATTCGATGGACATTTGTGGAATTTTTTATTCTAACCTCAAAACTTTAACCATGGATATCTCCATAACCATGGGGCTCCGCGGGTTGGGGGTGGTACAGGGGGCAGCCACCCTCCCCCCTCCCCCTCCCCCCTCCCCCTCCCCCCTCCCCCCTCCCCCTTCCCCCCCTCACCACCCCATAAATCAATGGTCCTCTAATGGAAATTTTAACCAAAGTGGTGCCTGTACT
The DNA here is from genome assembly GCA_945859645.1 of Amphipoea oculea. Classification (NCBI taxonomy): domain Eukaryota; kingdom Metazoa; phylum Arthropoda; class Insecta; order Lepidoptera; family Noctuidae; genus Amphipoea; species Amphipoea oculea. Next base: position 15,997,683 of record OX243876.1, read on the forward strand.
AATGAATGAAAATCATTGTATCACAGACACCAGCGCCTTCCAAGATAGGTTATGAATGAATGAATGAATGAATTGCACCGATCCCAGCGTGGTTAAACCAGACTCGATTAATCGAATGAACCCCAAGATTCGCACTAGCTCCTGTAGCCTCATTTTCATGGTGCTACAGCGACCATTGCATATCAAGGAATAGACCGGGGGGCGCGGTAATGGTAGGGAAGACGTGCCCGAGGGATAGGTAAGGATTTAAGAGCCTACCGGATATGCATCCTAGAGTAAGCATTGGACTAGTGGAAAGACGGGTAATTATATCTATGGATGGGCATCTTTTAACGACCTTGCCGTCAGGCTGGTTCAGGTCGAGCTTCATCGTTGAGTCTTTTGGCGGGATTCTACTGCTTTCTCGGTTCTTTTGTATCGTTGCTCTGTTGTGTTGTGTTGGATGTTGCTGTTTTCCATGTCGTCATCGGATGTTTCGCTACTCTCCGTTTCCGGTTTTTTGTAAATCTCACTAGCAGCAATCTTGATCTTACTTCTGTCTTCGGCTGTATTCATCCAAAAGTTGCGCCTTCCAAGATAGGTTACATAAAAAATTAAAAATTCGAATGTGCTATATGTATACTTAGTGAACTCGTAAAAAATATATGGTAATAAAAAAAAACAGTAAAAGTAATTTAAAAATAATGCGTGTGCGTGCATGAGATATTATTTGTGATGTTAGTGATACTTAGCACCAAAAATATTTTTAAAATAAAAACGTTTTTACGAAATAAAACAACCGACTTCAAAAAAACACTACAAAGTGATAAATAACTTTAATTTCGGAAGTCGGTGTCGTTGGCACAGTATAATATACAGTAAGTTATCTAAGGCCGCCCGCCGAGTTATTAGCCTACTCTTGCTTTGATCCCCAGGGTTGTCACTTTTACTTTTAGTTAATATTTTCGAACAAGCAGCACTTGATCTAAATTTATGAAATAAAAAAGCATATTATGATTGAATATTTTACCAATTTATAAATTTAGTAAAAATAAAAAGCCTTTATTCACATAACATTTATAATACTAAGTTACAAATTTGATACCGAGAAAATTTTTCTCCTGTTTCTGCACGTCCGGAACGCTTTATTATTATTTGTTAATGTAAAGTAAATTCTTATTCTTATGTAAAGTTTTTGTAAAAAGCTTTTGGGAAAGCATGGACAGGGCATCTTAAATTCTATATCATTCAGTTGATCGTAAATTGACCGGCCAATTTTAATGTTGATGTGGTCCTTTTCGAACGCTTTGCGAAACACCTGCTCCATCCTTTCTACATTATCGACAAAATCATCAGGTGGGATCATGAGTAAATTTCGATCTTTGCCGTAATTCCTGTAATGGGTGTATAAGACACCATATTTGGATTGAACAACACATCAGACAATAGAAAAAATAATAATTTCAATAGTAATTAATTTGCAATATTAATTATTGTGAAATTGCCCTTATTACATCTATACGCGACAAATACGTTTACCTAAACGATGTTTCGAACTCAATCCTCTGTTTTATAGTAAAACTAGACTTCTTAAAATAAACTTTAGCTCTAAACATAGTATTCAGAAAGTAAATTTGGGAATACATTTATATGGAAAAATGCGACTCGGCTACGCTCTTAATAAAGCAAATAAACTGTGAAATAAACAATACAATACCACATTTTCTAATAATATTTAAGTATAAGTAGGTACTTACATTTCTGGTTGAGCAGGAACTATGAAGAATGATAAGTCCGGGTTTGCGAAATCATTATTGAGGCACCCGAAAACACTACAATATTTGTTTCCCCTTTTTGAAGTCATGATACTCGTAATTTAAGTGGCCGCCGCCGGCGAGAGTTGACGAACGCAAGCGGTCATGTAGCGTACGCGCGTGCTCACAGTCGCGCTGCACAGCCCGCACTGCCGCCACCTTATTCCCTCATATATTATGCTAGCGTGTGCGTGAAATCGCGTGCCGACATGGCGCGCGGCGCGCACGCACACATTCAAACCGAGAGCGGCACGTTTGTATGAAGATGTTTTACTGTATATTATACTGCGTCGTTGGTCCCGCATTTTCGTTTTTTGACACCGACTTCCGAAATTAAAGTTATTTATCACTTTGTAGTGTTTTTTTTTTAATTCGGTTGTTTTTTTTTTTGTAGAAATGTTTTTATTTTTCACTTTTTAGTTGTACCTATCCCACAAAAAAGTAAACAAAAAGATCGTTAATGTAGACAATGTAGATAAATTTTTAGATTTTTGTTGATTTTTCAAAAACCGCTTGTCCGATTTCGATAAAATTTTCATGGGACTATTTGAAAAGTATACCCTTTCCAACAAAAAAAGAATTTTTCAAATCGGTTAGCAAGCGACGGAGTTATGCGCAAACAAACATAAAAAACAGAAATACAAACATTCGAATTGAAAACCTCCTCCTTTTTTAGAAGTCGGTTAATTATTTATTTTTATCGATTTTAGTCTTCTCAAAATCAAAATATTTTATTTCACATTGGTCGTTTCCTGTAGAGAAGAACCGTTCTCTCGCGCTATTCATTGTTTTAAACTTAGGGCTAAGACTGCTCACAGACACAATAGGTGATTGGAAGGATTTCAACAACAAGAGCTCGCTGTATTGTGACCGGAAATAGATTTGTGACAATCTATATAAATAAAAATAAAAGGCCTGACTGACTGACTGACTCATCAACGCCCAGCCCAAACCCTTAGACCTAGAAAGCAGAAATTTTACACAGTAGTTCCCTTTATAATGTAGACAAGGAATAAGAAAGGATTTTTCGAAATTCAAACTAAGGGAGTCAAATAGGGGATGAAAGTTTGTATGAAAGTCCGTCAGTTTTAATGTTAGGATCTTCAAATTTTGTGTTTAGGCTGACGATTGAAAATCAATTTATACGTGTCTCAGCGTTTTTGATAATTTTACCCCCAAAGGGGGATGAACGACCTGACTGAGATATCAACGCACAGCCTAAACCGCTGGTCCTAGGGACGTGAATTTTAGAGGGCGTGTTCTTTGTGAAGAGTAGGTATCCAGTAAGAAGGGGTTTTTGGAAATTCAACCTTTAAGGGGGTGAAAAGGGGGGATTTTGTTTGTATGAAAAATCTTATTCCTTGAGTTAATAACCTTGAAACTTTGCACGAATACTTATCTAAGTAAAAAACGAAGTTTGGCATTTTTCGTTTTTCTAAACTACCCCCTAAAGAGGTATTGGGGGGTGTCAAAAGGAGATGGCATTTTTTGGCATTGCAAATTTTGGAAAGGTACAGAATTCAAAGCTATTTAAAAAAAAGTGCTTATTTTTATGTACTGATAGCCAGATTAACTTTATTATTGAGAATTGGGATTAAATCTCGTTAAATATGAGTAAGTTGAGCAGCCGGAAACAAGGCGTTTTGGACTTGTTATACTATATGACAGTGTTGTCATGACAGACAAACAAACATGACTCTAGAAGATGACACACAAACTTCACAAGTCACATTCGCTCGCTCGCTACTATTTTGTACTGGTGTGAATGTTTTGTGCGCCCAAAGTTTTACGTGGGTTTTTACGACGACCTGGCTTGCTTTTGGATTTCGAAGACTTCTACCTTTCTGAACGACCGTTGCTAGACTTGGACCTCGACGTTTCCTACTTTTACGACCGACCTTGGCGCTCTATCTTAGACACTGATATTGCTTACGATAGTTTATTATTTGATTTTACGGGGAAGAATTAAGTCTAGACATGTAGGAAGAAAGATATACTCTGTTTATATTTTGATTGACAGCTCTCTAAGTGGCCGGGAAGCTATAAAACAATACTGTTGCAATTGCATTGTTGGACGAAGAACAGTAGGATGCTGTGCCCATATCATGTCAATCATCTTTTACTTGGCATGGGCACGGCATCAAGATAGCCTGTTTCCCCCTGCACCTTTCTTAGATAATCTATTGCTTATAAAATATTATGATTAAATACTCGTCTTTTATTGCACCTACAATAATCCTGTCATCCTCAGATAATTATCCTTAACAATATTATATGCTTAGATTCCGAAAAGTGAGTCTCTAGAGTCTCCTGAGTTTTCTGTGACTACTGAGTTTAATTAAAACTGACCGAGTACCTACACTTGAAACTGTCATTAGGTCTATGATCAGTGGGTAAATCATTGAACTAAACAAACTTGAACAAGTAGTTATTTATCGTTTTTGAAGTCATTACAAAGCATAATTAGCAATATGTTATGCATACAATAAACATTTATGCTTTAAAATAGTAATAGAGGTAAAATAACCTATTAAAGTACAAACATTAAAAGCTCATAATATTCCCTATCAAACCATGCTACTTTTATTTCTGTGCAAACTAAAAAAGTTTAATGCCAGCGTTCTATGGACTTCTGCCATTCTCCTTTGTATGGAAGAATTTTAACGCGTTATCCGAGTAACTCGAAACTTACCCCCTTATTCATAAAACTTATCAAACCTATTTTAGTTAAAATGGGGTTTGTCTCTTTCTTACACACAGAAATGACAACGTGACAGATAAAGACAAACGTTCTATAAACCTATTTTAGCTAAAATAGGATTATGAATAAGGGGGTTAGTATTTATAATACTAAGGACTAAAAATAAAGAATAACATTGTGTCAGGGTTTTTCGAAAATCTTTCCCTAACTGTGTGAAAAGGGGTAGTTAATTTTACAGGGGAGGATTTTACTGCGTGACTTGATTAGCTCGAAAATTGGCATAAATAATCTTTGAGTCAAGTTATGAACACATCTTAAGGCGATTATAGCCTCGAATGCCCTTGAGCGTTTGGGCGGAGCATAGGCGAACTCAGTGCCTCACCCCGCGCGCCCGCTTACCTCCCCAATGTCAAAGAGTGTCGTACTCGTACGTAGCGCATGCAGATGCGGCGTGGGACGCATTTTGTCTTAGGCAGTTTTATGACACTACCTACTGAGTGTAGATGGATCGAGAATACGTACAATATTTATGTTGTGAGTATGAATGCTATTGTACAGTAAAAATACTGCTTTCTTAGAGACAAATAAAAAATAATAATATCAATAAAAAACGTTCATTCAGTATACAGTTCGTTTTTTCACGTATAACTATACAGATTATAAAAAAATACAATTACAAAAAAAAAAAAACATGACTAATACCGTTTTTAACAGCGGTAGTTTTTAGGGTTCCGTACCCAAAGGGTAAAAACGGGACCTCATTACTAAGACTCCTCTGTCCGTCTGTCTGTCTGTCACCGGGCTGTATCTCACGAACCGTGATTGCCAGAAGAATACCATTATTATAGTTTTAAACTCAAATGGGTCCCGCCTGCTTCCAACTTTTATTTAATTTAAAATAAGCTTGTTGTTAGCTTTTCAGTTAGTTTTAGTATAAGGTTGCAGTCGGGTTTTTTAATTTTTTTATTTCCTGCTTTTTAGTTTACAAATGTGAAAGATTTCGCAGACGATTTAGTTCTTGGTAGGTGTTTTTTTACGATTTGTCACTTTGAATTAGTTTTTACCATATTATAAGTTGTATATATTTTTGTAATCACATTTTAAAACCTTTTATTTTGATACCCCACTCGATAGGTTATGAGAAAAAAAAAATTTTGAAGAAATAATATTGCGCCAAAAATCCGCCATTTTGTATTTTTTATTTTGATATACCCAGTGTTACTCTCACAGTACATACGAATCTAACGACACCTCTCTAGCTACAATCCATCGAGCCGTTCAGGCTGCAGAGCGTGCCAAACAATTACACATACATACATAATATGTGTTTTCACTTCTCATTTTCACTGCTCTAAAAGTCCGTCTTTATGATGTGCTTAGGCGACATAAAATCGCTTTTTATGTTCTAGTGCATAAAGTAAATTTTTTTTCTAAGACTAAAGTAATCAGGCCCAACAGCCACACGCACAATAAAACTTCGCAGATTAAAGTCGTGATTTATTTCATTTTCTTTAAATTATACCACTTCCGTGTTTTCTATCGTTAATTTAATAAAATCAGCTAAAATAGTTGTCATTTATTATTTAAAAAGGCAAAGAAACGTTTTCATTTTTTGGCAGTATGAAGTACCCAAGTCGAATGACAAATGTTTTCAACATTATATAAACGAGCCATTTTACCCTTCGACTTAACTATCCACTCTCGCCTGCGGCTCGGGTGGATATAAACGTCTCGGGGTAAAATAGCTTCTTTTATGCCTTAGTTGTACAATCTACTATTATGTATGTATAATTGTTTTTCGAGAGTATATATTATATACTCTCGAAAAACATAACCCTTCTTCTGGCTATCACGGTTCGTGAGAATCGTGAGATACAGCCTGGTGACAGACAGACAGACGGAGAGAGGAGTCTTAGTAATAAGGTCCCGTTTTTACCCTTTGGGTACGGAACCCTAAAAACTACCACTGTTAAGAGCGGTATTAGTCATAAGTTAGTTTTATTTTTTTTTTGTAATTGTATTTTTTTATAAACTGTATACGTGAATAAACGAACTGTATACTGAATAAACATGTTTTATTGATATTATTATTATATTAATATTCAATAGACAATAATATAGCGTCCACTCGCAAGCAAACTATCACTACTACTAATACTATCAACGTCCAAGCGTAAACGAACAGTCCGAGTGTACTATCTGCGCTATTTAGTCTTTGCCACAAAAATGCAGATCGGAGCGAGCCGACATGCGACACAACCTCCCCGTGCGAACGATACAGCGAGACTGACCGGGCGGCTGCTGCCCGCGCCAGTATAGGTAAAACCATGGTGTTATTGATTTTTTCCCACTTAAATAATAATTATTAAAAAAAACAAACTTAATTTTTATAAACCATTAAATTTGCTATAATTTGGTGAAAGAATCATCAAAATCGCTTCAGGCGTTTGAAAGTAGAAAGAAAATTCTTGCGTAAAATAAGAGGATGGATATGATTTTTTATTGTTAAAACTAACAGTAATATTAAAAAAAACAAACTTAAATTATATTTGTAAACATATGTCACATATCATATATTTTTTTAAATATATTTGGGCTATCCATTTGGGAGAAGTAGGCGTTCAAAGAGAGGTCTACTTTGAAGTTTGGCGTAACCATTCGCCTTAAACGATTTTTCATAATTCGACCCATGTAGGGGTGAAAAGCGGGAATACAGTTTATATGAAAGTCTTATTCACTTGGTTAATAAACTTGAAACTTGGCACGAATATTTATCTAAGTAAATTATGAAGTTTGGCATTTTTGTTTTTATAAACTACCCCCTAAAGGGGGGTTGCGGGCGTCAAAATTTGTAAGGAAAAATTTTAACGCGTAGTCCGATTACCTCGAAACTCAGTATTTATACTTTAGACCATAAATAAAGAATAACGTGTGTCAGGGTTTTTCGAAAATCTACCCTTAACGGGGTGAAAAGAGGTAGTTAATTTTACATGGGAGGATTTTACTGCGTGGTATGATTAACTCGAAAATTGGTATAAATATTCTTTGAGTCAAGTAATGAACACATCCAAAACAATTTTACGAAATTCTACCCCTGTGGGGGTGAAAAGCATAGTTTATTTGAAACATCTGATTCCTTTGATCTATAAACATAAAAACTGGCCCGAATACTTATTTATCTAAATAAATGATAAAGATCATACCTACATAATTATGTACATTTTCGAAATTTTTAGAGGAAAGTACGAATTTCACGCGGACGAAGTCGCGGGCAGAAGCTAGTAATACAATAAACAATTATCCGAGTTGTTCTGTTTTTCTTGGTTTATTCCCGGTCGTCCCTGCCCCGTCATCCCCACTGGGCACGAGTGGGAAAAAAAGTTTCGTTCCTCCACAGTGGTGACGATGGGAACGTTTTATTTCTCACTCGTTCCGCTATAGACCAAGAGTCAAAATGCAATAATGGGGATTTCAATAAGATATTTCACAGATTTTTCCCACTCGTGCCCAGTGAGGACGACGGGGCGGGGACGACCGGGAATAAATCTATTCCTTTAAACATTTTAGCATAATAATGTGGGCAGTAACGCTTAAAATGACGTGTAAGTTACGCGATCAATATGAATTGCTGGCCGGCAGTAATTATGGAACGCATTCGAAAGTTTCGTATTGAAAAAGTATTACATTTCCATTTCAATGTTGCGTAGCTTGCACGACTGTTTGACGTCATTTGTGCTAAATTGAAAGCTTGCTCTATTGGTTCTTCCTTGTGTTTCCTTGTTTAATTTTTTATTTTATTTTAATAAGAACTCTAAACTAGATTGTGCCGGCATTTCGCTGCTGGCTGATCTCTGAGAAGAAATGCCGAAACAAACTCAGAGGTCATGGTCTCTTTTAAAGTCCAAACATTGTATTATTAAGATTTAATTAGGAATAGCCATGGTCACTACTCTCATCCTTTATAAATATTCTATGGTACCATTAACCACATACACAGCTAACATCACGCCGATAATCCTCGAAGGTTTAGCAGAGGGGTACCTAATAACACACCCATAGCATAATCAGCCTGTAAGGTTCCCACTGCTGGGACACATGCCTTCTCTTCGTGAGAGGGAGTAGATGCGGGCCCGGTGCAGGTTGGTTGATGTCGCATGTCTACGAATTTTTGGACATATAAACCAATAATAATTATTAATAATTGAACCTTTTTAAAGCTGTCTGTAACCCAAAATCTAACGTTGATGCCAACTAACCTGTCGTACTCGTTATATTATCCCTGCGACTAGTTTCAGACATACCAACATATCCGTTTTCTGGATGTGTTGGTCATCTCATCTTAAGCCTACATCAGTCTACTGCTAGACAAAAGTTTCTCGCAATTGCACACCATTCAGGTCTATTCCCGGCAACTCTCATCCAGCTGCTAACAGCCATCCTGCGAAGATCGTCGCGCCACCTAGCCTGAGGGCGTCCTACCTTACGTTTGCCGATTCGCGGTCTCCATTTAAAAACACGTCTACCCCAACAGTCACCGGTTTTACGGCTAATATGGCCGGCACATTGCCACTTAAGCTTGCTTATTCTGTGAGCTATGTCGACAACTTCGGTTCTCTGCCGGATCGCCTCATTCCGGATCTTATTCCTCAGAGAGACTGCTCGGTCCATAGCTGAGCGACCTTGAATTTATGGACCATACATACCGTGAGGATGTGTTGGTAAAGCCTAACATTTATTAGGCCATTGACATAACTAAAGGAAGTTCACAATATATGTAACTTACATAATCAGCCTATAATGTTCCCACTGCTGGGACACAGACCTCCTTTCAGTGGAGAGGGAAGATATATAACTTATCTTTTCATAAATCTTTTGTCGGTTAACAAGGAAACTGCCGTAACATTAGCAGAACGTCCGCGCGTTAACGAGTTTTTAAATACGCCTTTTTTTTATAATAGTTTCGATATTCATCGGAATTGTGTTCTGTGGACGCTGTGGTGCAACTTGGGAGATGCTTATATTCAGCAGTAGACAAGTATAAGTCTCAGACTGCGATAAGCTGTATGATTGATTGAATCATAATACGATGAATGATCGCGACATCTACAAAGTATTGCTAATTTATGTTTTAAGATGGTTTTGTATTCCAGTCTGGTTTTGCCTTTAATACCCTTTCATAGTTAAGTCAGTCATAATTACACAAATTTTAATTGTGTAATTCTTGCATATTTTTAACCGACTTCAAAAAAAGGAGGAGGTTCTCAATTCGTCGGAATCTTTTTTTATTTTTTATGTATGTTCCCCGATTTCTCGAAGACGCCTGGACCGATTTGAAAAATTCTTTTTTTGTTGGAAAGGATATACTTCCCAAATGGTTACATGAAAATTTTATCGAAATCGGGCAAGCGGTTTTTGAAAAATCAACAAAAATCTAAAAATTTACCTACATTTTCTACATTAACGATCTTTTCGTTTACTTTTTTGTGGGGTAGGTACAACTAAAAAGTGAAAAATAAAAACTTTTTTACAAAAAAAAAAACAACCGACTTAAAAAAAAAACACTACAAAGTGATAAATAACTTTATTTTGGAAGTCGGTGTCAAAAAAACGAAAATGCGGAACCAACGACACCGACTTCCGAAATTAAAGTTATTTATCACTTTGTAGTGTTTTTTTTTTAAGTCGGTTGTTTTTTTTTTCCTATTTACAAAGCTCAGGGATAGGCATTGCCCGTATTAAGAAAGTCCACCTGCTGGACTGCCTGTCTGACCTCCACAATCCTTTGTATGTGGAGGTCAGATAGGCAGTCCATGTAAAATACTTACTGATATTCAGCTGTATCCGGATAGACTGGCAGCCGACCCCAACATGTTTACTAAGAGGCTAGGCAGATGATGATGCCATTATTAATTTAATAATAAAAAGAGAGAGGTTCACACATAGCTGTTACCAAAAATGGTTGTCTATTAAATAGAAATTAACATGAAATATCACTATACTATAATACGTCCCCACTTTTTCAATCAACAATATCTCATGATAGTTTTTACAAACAACGTCCGTTGAAAAACTATTATCTTCCACGCGAGGGGTGGTCGAGTGAAATTCCTACTTTGCGTGCACACTTTCCATCTCGTGGACATATCGCCGTTTTTTATGCATGAGTCGCAAGCGCACGCGGAACGCTAGTCTGAAGTCTGCCTTATAAAGCGTTCTCTTAATTTGAAAAATTTCACTGAACTAGCAACTTAATAAATCTATAAATAGGGTCGTAAATTGTTTGTTGATTTGTTGAAGCCAAGTGCACATATTACTTTGTCAATCATTCTTATTATTGGTTTGCGTTGAATAAACAAAGAACATGACATGTTATGCTTGAACGAATAGGGAATCCGACTGCTTTCCTTGTTGACTGTGTAAGTTATGTTTATTTCACGAAATTAGATTTATTTTTCTTGAATTTATGATCGTGTAATTAATGAGAATCTTTCGATTCGCAGACTTTTGTAGATAGGCTTAAAAATACACGCTTAGTGACGGAATACATGTATGCATGCTTCGAAATCACCGGTATAAGGTTTAGGTTTAAATGTAAGAAGCTATAGCGAATACAAATAAATTAAGACAAGTTTGGAATGCTGATTAAAAACATTTCATAACTCTTCAGGCACGCCGTTAAGCTTAAATTAATTGCGTAATAGACAGTTATCTAATAACCAAACTTGCTGAAAATTTGGTTTTTTAATCAAGTCCATGATGTTGAAAAAGAACTTTAACGAATGGTAAAAAATTGTCTTAAATTCTTCATTGAATCGATGCGCCTTGCTTTTGATCATGGTAAGGTAGTGTTATGACCTGGTAATAATATTCATTATTTTTTTTCTAAAATAGTCCAAAAGTCTAAACAAATTTTTATAAAAATCGCTGCAGTTACGCACTGCCACCTAATCCCATCCAGTTCTCATGATCTCTGTGCACGCGATAACGGTGCGCTTGCGCAATATGTATTGTTCGTTGGCTATCTCACACCGTATCTACGTGAATTATCGCCATATTGCTCTTAGCGCGCCCTCTTATTATATCTCGTATCGCTCGAACGAGTGAAGAATTGCATGGTGTTGTTGGGCAATTTGGTAGCTATGGCGGAATAAGGTTAATTTTGACAATAATTCAAGCCGTTCTCCCATGGCGGTAGGCAGAAACTGTAGAAGTTTACGTGCTACGATCCGTATACTCCTTTTGATACGTTGGTCACATAAGCACTCTGGGTGCAATTTGTCGAGGACATTGCGTAGAAACCGTAATGTTATGATTGTCACTTTCCTCAATAGTTAAGGATTTTCAGCTCCTAAGACCCATCACTGACCCAAACCGCTGCATTGTTTATTGAATAAACGCGATTACAGTTTAACCCTTCGTATGCTTAAACGTGGATCCACGCGTGACACAATGGCTTTTTAATCGTGTCTGTAATTACGGCATTCAACCAATCGGTTGAACTTAACCAAGTATTACATTTCTATTCACTTTCTTGTCGCCTAAATGATTGATAAAAAAAATTATTACGGCGAAAGACGTTTTTGAAGTAAAACTTCTTTACGCACGCTTGACTTGGGGAGTAATCTGGCGAACGCGTGACGTAAGCGTTACGAAAAGTGTGATCGGGCGAGGCGAACGGCAGTTGAGTGGGGGATATAAGCAAGAGAAAGCAGTGCGCGCGCACATTTTCTTTCTCTCTTCCTCTCATAGCCAAATACGTTTGAAGTTTCACTTCAGTCGTGTGGTCATAAGCACACTCTGTTTTTTTTTTTTGCTAAACAAACGCTTCGCGTAAGTATCACTACACCGCTAGACCCAGTAATGCTATTCTATAAAAATCTCACCGTGAAAACTTAGGTAAAGTGAGCTGTCAATAGTGTCAATCCCTAACATCAGGTGGAATGACAGCTCACTTGAAGCTCATCTCACCTAAGTTATCACTGTGATCTTTTTACAGAATAGCACCGTTGCGGTGCCCTCATCTAGCGAATTCCGGAGACCTTTACTAGGTCATGGGTCCAACCTAGTCTTCATTTTCGTGAAAGCTAAAATAATTCATCACCTCCACTGAGATAAATAATCCATACTAATATTATAAATTCGAAAGTAACTCTGTCTGTCAGTCTGTCTATCTGTCTGTATGTTACCTTTTCACGCCTAAACCACTGAACCGATTTAGATGAAATTTGGTATAGAGATAGTTTGAGTCCCGGGGAAGGACATAGGATAGTTTTTATCCCGATATTCGTAGGCCTGTCCTCAGCTGAGCCACAACATCGTCCTCCGCCTTCCACATCCAGTCTATCCCAGTTACTCCCGCACTTCTCGCTCGCGCTCTCGTTTGATCTCCAACCAAACTAAAATCATTATTCTGTTCTAATTACAGCATCTCTCCCCGGCACCGAAGCTGCTCACCAGTTGGTAGTCTGCGTCCGCAACAAATGTACTCCGGAAGAAGCGCTGAACGTTCTCCGAGACCTTCCGAACCCACTTCGTGAGGGCGAGCAGACTGCGGCTGCGCCAGCAGCGGCCTACAACCCGCTGAAGATCGATGTCTTTGTACAGACTCTGCTGAATCTCGGCAGCAAGAGTATATCGCATAGCTTTGCTGCTATCTCGAAGTTCCATTATGTTTTTAAGGTATGCTTCTAAGTTCTACGTAAGGTTGCAAGAAAACGTGTAAAATACAATATTTAGGGCCGATTTTTCAATCTTTAGATATGTTTTATCAGAGGAATAAAAATTGTGGTTTGACAGTATAGAAAATGTCAGACCGCAATATTTATAAAGTAAAAAGTCGTCTGACGATTGAAAAATCTTTCCTTTTTATTTGCTCTGGAAAGATTTTATGGTGTTGTAGTGAATTTTTCATTTATATAAAAAATACTTAGGCAAACCTCATATGGTGCCGACATGTGGGATTTCGTCAAACAACCAACGTCAAAATTAAATCTAGACTCAATCCATGAATACCAAATGTTTCATTACGATTGACCTCATGTTTGCACCATAACATGTGGTTTTGTTCACAAACGTAACTTCCTTAATAAAACTAAAATATATCTTATTCTTCAGATCCTAGCCGAATCCGAGGAAGCCCAGATCTGCATTCTTCGCAACGTATGGGAGCTATGGCAGCGTCACCCACAGATGGTGTGCGTGTTAGTAGACAAGATGCTCAAGACACAGATAGTTGAGTGCAACGCGGTCGCCACATGGTTGTTCTCCAAGGAAATGGCGCCGTTCTTTACGCATAACTACCTGTGGGAAGTTCTGCATCTGACGATTGATAAGATGAATAAGCATGTGTCGAAATTGAGTGAGTTTGTGATTGTTTTATAAGCGTTTATTTAGATATTTGTTGGGTAGAATCTTGCGAGCTAATTTTAAACAATTTCCTCCTTGCCTATCAAGTTTAAACTATGTATATTCGTTTCGTTACGGAGCCAATACATTTATATGGTAGATATCACGGAGCAGCCTGAATCGTTTTCGCTCCAAGGAATTTTTTAACAGTTACTATCTTGTAATTTAGTTAACACAATAGGATTGGATAGAAGCAATGTAATTCCATATTCATAAAAATGCGTTTAATCATTCAGGCGGTGAGCTCCAAGAAGCGAGGGAAGCCTTAGCCAGAGCCGACTCCAGCAGTTCAGATTCAGAAGACGAAAATAACAGCAAAAAGAAGAAGGACCAAGATAAACCTACGGAAGAGGTATCATCAAAATATTTTATTGTACATAGCAAAACCGATCAAAATAAAATTGCTGAGTTTAATTGGCTGCCATTACTTCGCTAGCCTCTTGACAAAATGTATTATTAAATTCAAATTTGTTGAATGACCTTTGGTTGAAACGCTACAATCCTAATAACCATACGCCCTATAGAGTTTTCAACACAACAACATATTTACTGTTTGTTTAGACACTAAATCAGATTTACAAAAAAATATCTGCATTCAGGCCGTAGAGCGTATGGAGGAACGTCTCGAAGCAGCCCACATGGACCAAAAGCGTCTGTTCCTGATCGTCTTCCAACGGTTCATCATGATCTTATCGGAACATTTAGTCCGCTGCGACACGGACGCGCGGGATCCCGACACGCACTGGTACCGCAGCACTGTCGGCAGACTGCGACAGGTCTTCTTGATCGTGAGTACCTTACCTTCATCATGGACTTGATCTTAGACATCTTCACCACCGAATGACATAGGACTGGGCACAAGATACTTAAAATAACACAACATGATTGTAGGACAAACTCTCGCATTGATAACTAGAAATAAGAATTCATTGGTACAGACGCAGTACATCAAGCTACTCGAAACTGTGAAATTTTCCCAATCAACTTTGAACCTTATGCTTTTGCGATAAAGTTGAAAATCTATTAAAGAAATTTGACAGCTGATTGTAGTAGCTTGATGTGCTGGCGTCTGTACATTGATACTAAATAGTTTTAAAAAAATATTAATATTGTATGCTTACTGCAACTAGAATATTTATCATAGTTATTAGAGCAGTGGTCCCCGAACTAGGCAGCACCTGTATCATGGAGGCCTGAGTTGCGTTATCTTAAATTAAACTGCTACCTGTCATCAGTCTAATTCCTGTTTTAATAGCAATGGCAACTTGGATTTTCATCTTATTTAATGTATGCCGACAGAGCAAGCTTGTCCAGGGTTCCCTCAATTCTATGAGAAGTTGCATTTATGCCTTTTCCGTCGAATAAAAGTGACTCGTCTCGTTGCCGATGATGCTGAGACGAAAACAGATCCCATAACAAAACCCATTATTAAAGCTAACCTGTACTGTTCCACTGCTGGACAAAAAACCCATGACCTATACCAGAATTTTAATACACAATTTAAAATGAACCTTATTCCTTCCAGCACCATGAACAAGTCCAGAAGTACAGCAGCACGCTGGAGACGCTGCTGTTCACTCAAGACCTGGACCCTCACATCCTGGACGTTTTCCATCAGTTCATCGCCCTCACCGCTTAGATTATGTATTTTTAAGAGAACAAACTGAGTTTCTAATAGGTATAAAACAGGTATATCCTGGCGTTGTCCAGTATACATAAGATGGGGATGGCGAAACTGTATGCTACGAATGTTTGTAAGTCATACGGGCGTTCACCGTTAAGTCAAGCATACATTACAGCCACAATGGGATACAGCCCACCGCATTTTATTTATACAAAAAAAGTGCGGTGCGGCCCGCCTGTTGTGTGCGTTGGTTCATAGGAAATGTACGAAAGCGACGAAGGAGGATTGCTGCGCTTGTATGACCAGAAATGGAAATATGGGAATTGCATTCTTCTTAATTGTGTATTTTAAATCTTGTTTTCCCAAAACTTTGCCACTTCCAATCCGTTGTCGGATCCCATTCTAATCTGCCTCAATCAGTAAAAAAAACCTCTAAATGTATTTGTGAGGTAAGTTTACGAGAAATTTTATGTAGCTACCTTTTCTCGGAAGGTGCCTATGGCGGAGCGTAACAGAGGATTGGCTAGCGCACTAGTTAGTCCTTCCGCTGATATCCAGCGTCCTACTTTCAGTCGATAACGTCCATCGGTTTCTTACTAAACTTCAACCATATCCGACGGTCCTGCATACCTATCTCTTATTTTCTTTCTACAAGTTATTGACATTGATGGTCGCTAAGATGAGATCGCGAGTAGATTTTGAACGTTTTTTAATACGGGAATTAGCTTTCTGATGTATAAACTTGGATGAAGCAAAAGGAGGGCTATGTTAGTTAGCACATGGTGCCCTGTAAGTTCTCCCGCATTCTATGGCAAACGGCAAATGTTTTATAAGTCCTCGCTTGATTTTAGCATGACCACAGCTTCGCCATCCCTAATATCTCAGGACACAAGTCTCTTATAAAGAAATATAGACTTAATCGTATCTAAATATAAGGTTTGATTAATATTTATGAACTTGCTACAAAGTAATGGTGCGTTAACAGTTATGTGATAAGTGTTACGTGGTTTAAGACTTATATTATCAGGTTTATATAATCCCTCCCATCTGCCTGTGTTGAATTTCTTACTGCCAAGCCAATTTGGCCTTTGTTGGAATGTAACTAAAGCCAACCCATGTACTGGTCATGGTACAGAAGACCATTTACTTTCAAAATATGAATATAAGACTACTATAAACCATATAAGATGTATTGTAAAACTATTTCTTACAATTTCGACTAGGAATATTAGAGTCAAGACTGGGTGTAGCACGTTGTGGAAAATACTAAGCGCAGTGTATAAGTAATGTATGTATTATTATTTTGATGTAAATAAATAGAAGGTAATTTTAATAAGTTTGGTGTTTTAATTTTAAATCCCTTGATATTGTTAGGTATAGAGTAGATACATAAAATCGTATTGAAGCAAAACTATGCGTTTCATACGCCCCTAAGCTGAAGCTATCATGATACCATTTTAAATGGCTTCAGAAAGCAACGATCACATATACCTATACGAAGAAGCATTTCTTTATACATGCCTCGATGCCCATAACTCTTCATATCTATACAGGAAGATTTTTTTATCACCATCCAAATTTTTACAGGGTGTTCTACCCATGAATATGAACAATTTTCACTATGGAACCAACACCGAAATCACGAAAAAAAATAATCAGCTGTTTAATACAAAAGTTCAATACCTACTCGACCAAAATGTATGAAACAGCAGATTTTTTTCGTGATTTCAGAGTTGGTCCCATAGTGAAAGTTGTTCATATTCATGGATAGAACACCCTGTAAAAATTTGGATGGTGATAAAAAAATCTTCCTGTACCTATATGTAAATATTATATAATAAATCTGTAGACAAGGCGTTTCTGTAATTTGACAATATTTACAAAAAAAAATTGTTGGTGAAATTTCTACCATTTTTGGAATTATTGTCACATTAATCATAAAAAGTAAATAAAAACTCACTGGTATCAACAAAAACACAACAAATCAGTCTTCTTACACAATATAATAATCATAAAAAAATAGTTAACATCTTAGAAAAACGTCCTCATATACACACTTCTCTCCACGTCTTTACATCAGCTCTTCTACTTCAAATACGTGAGTAGTTCTTCAACATCTTTCTTGGAGCCGAGGTAGCATGGCGCTCGCTGGTGAATGGCCGTGGGTACGATGTCCAGGATGGGGATCAGACCGTTGCTGGCCAGGCCACCGGCTTCTGTCACGATGAAAGACATGGGGAGGCATTCGTAGAGTAGACGTAGCTGAAAAGAAGTTATAAAAATTAATTGTTACTAGCATAGATCTATGGTTACTAGGAACTTATTTCGGAAACCTTTTTCATTAGAAGTTGGTATTATTATTATCTATGGTTCAAATAGGATTGGGCGGTACACATCAGCGGCATGCACGATGACCATTGGCCAAAGTCTCGTGATCATCAGAATGACTGCCCAAAATGACCGATCAGCTTTAAAATATTACTAAAATTTAGTACCTATTTGGTACTATTTGGTACCTTTGTTTAATTAATTGGTACCTAATGAATAACTGAGAAAATTAATTTAAAAAATGGCCAGTCATTCTGACGTCAGGATGACTGCCCACATTTAGAATCTTCACGTAAGGGCTCCAAAATTTCAATTCGCCTTCACAAAAATTTAGTACCTATTTAGTACCTAACAAATATATTTTTTTTACATTTTTAGGACAAAGAATAAAGATTTTATTAGAGATTTTCATCAGAATGACTGGCCAAAATGTCCAATCAGCTTTAAAATATTACTAAAATCTAATACCTATTTGGTACTATTTGGTACCTTTGTTTAAATAATTGGTACCTAATGAATAACTGAGAAAATTAATTTTAAAAATGGCCAGTCATTCTGACGTCAGGATGACTGCCCACATTTAGAATCTTCACGTAAGGGCTCCAAAACTTCAATTCGCCTTCACAAAAATTTAGTACCTATTTAGTACCTATTTGATACCTAAACATATATGTTTTTACATTTTTAGGACAAAGAATAAAGATTTTATTAGAGATTTGCATCAGAATGACTGGCCAAAATGACCAATCAGCTTTAAAATATTACTAAAATCTAATACCTATTTGGTACTATTTGATACCTTTGTTTAAATAATTGGTACCTAATTAAATTACTGAGAAAATTAATTTAAAAAATGGCCAGTGTTTCTGACATCAGGATGACTGCCCTCATTTAGAATCTTCACGTAAGTGCTCCAAAATTTCAATTCGCCTTTACAAAAATGTTGTACCTATTTGATACCTAAACATATATTTTTATAGACTTTTAGGGCAAAGAATAAAGATTTTATTAGAGATTTTTGTTTACAAAGGGCTGATTTTTCCAACGACAGATAATTTTATTTAAGGAATAAATTGAATTTTGACAGTTCTTCCGTACAAAAACTGTCAGATGTCAAATTTTTTAAACAAATAAAAATTGTCTGTCGCTGGAAAAATCAGCCCTATGTTAAAAAAAAAGTCATAAAATCATCATCATCATCTGCCTAGCCTTTTCCCAACCATGTTGGGGTCGGCTTTCAGTCTAACCGGATGCAGCTGAATACCAGTATTTTACATGGAGCCATTGCCTATCTGACCTCCACAACCCATTTACTAGGTAATACGATACCCCTTGGTAAGACTGGATGTCAGATTTTCGGGCTAACGTTGGTCCCGGCTGTTATTTGTGGATCTTTGACAGTCGTTACGGGTCGTCAGTAGCCCGAAAAACTGACAACCAGTCTTACCAAGGGGTATCGTATTACCCAGTAAATGGGTTGTGGAGGTCAGACAGGCAATCGCTCCTTGTAAAATACTGGTATTCAGCTGCATCCGGTTAGACTGGAAGCCGACCCCAACATGGTTGGGAAAAGGCTATGCAGATGATGATGATGATTTTATGACTTTTTTTTTAACATAGGGCTGATTTTTCCAGCGACAGACAATTTTTATTTGTTTATAAAAAATTTGACATCTGACAGTTTTTGTACGGAAGAACTGTCAAAATTCAATTTATTCCTTAAATAAAATTATCTGACGTTGGAAAAATCAGCCCTTTGTAAACAAAAATCTCTAATAAAATCTTTATTCTTTGCCCTAAAAGTCTATAAAAATATATGTTTAGGTATCAAATAGGTACAAAATTTTTGTAAAGGCGAATTGAAATTTTGGAGCACTTACGTGAAGATTCTAAATGAGGGCAGTCATCCTGATGTCAGAAACACTGGCCATTTTTTAAATTAATTTTCTCAGTAATTTAATTAGGTACCAATTATTTAAACAAAGGTATCAAATAGTACCACATAGGTATTAGATTTTAGTAATATTTTAAAGCTGATTGGTCATTTTGGCCAGTCATTCTGATGCAAATCTCTAATAAAATCTTTATTCTTTGTCCTAAAAATGTAAAAACATATATGTTTAGGTATCAAATAGGTACTAAATAGGTACTAAATTTTTGTGAAGGCGAATTGAAGTTTTGGAGCCCTTACGTGAAGATTCTAAATGTGGGCAGTCATCCTGACGTCAGAATGACTGGCCGTTTTTAAAATTAATTTTCTCAGTTATTCATTAGGTACCAATTATTTAAACAAAGGTACCAAATAGTACCAAATAGGTATTAGATTTTAGTAATATTTTAAAGCTGATTGGACATTTTGGCCAGTCATTCTGATGAAAATCTCTAATAAAATCTTTATTCTTTGTCCTAAAAATGTAAAAAAAATATATTTGTTAGGTACTAAATAGGTACTAAATTTTTGTGAAGGCGAATTGAAATTTTGGAGCCCTTACGTGAAGATTCTAAATGTGGGCAGTCATCCTGACATCAGAATGACTGGCCATTTTTAAAATTAATTTTCTCAGTTATTCATTAGGTACCAATTATTTAAACAAAGGTACCAAATAGGTACTAAATTTTAGTAATATTTTAAAGCTGATCGGCCATTTTGGGCAGTCATTCTGATGATCACAAAGTCTCCATACAATGGGTGCCTGAAGATGGACGGTGCCGCTAAGGCCGGCCCAGAAAGGGATGACGAGATGACCTGGACGCGTACCGCGAGGGCTGTTTCGAGGTGGCGCGGGAAAAGAGTTCCAGGAAGGATTTGGGGGAGGCCTTTGCCCAGCAGTGGCACAGTATAGGCTATAGTCCGCGCGGACTAGTTGGCCGCGCCTTAGGGGCCGTCTCCACGAGCGAGAGAATCGCGGCGATAGTCTCTAGTGTAAGTACACAAAATTGCGAAAAGAATGGAAGTAATCAGAACCTTAGCATCTGCTTATGGCAATCATGAAAGCTTGGCGTTTTACCTAAGTTAGATTTGGGAGAACAACGTTTTCTTGGTTCAATGAATATTGTTTCAAATCGAAACTCCGCAGCCTAATTGCGGAACGCCAAATCGTCAAATGATTCTGATCAGTTGGCTTCATTTCTATTCACAATTGGCTTCATTTTACGATTTTCGAATTGCGAAACTCTAGTTCGTAAAATGAAGCCAATTGTGATAGAAATGAAGCCAACTGATCAGAATCATTTGACGATTTGGCGTTCCGCAATTAGGCTGCCGGTTATAGGTACCTCAGTAACCGTATATTTTCGTATCAAGAATAGAAGTGTCGTAATTGTTTACCATATGCATAGCTACTAAGAAACGGTGCCCTTTCAGATAGCCTGGTATACGGGGTCACGACTATATAGTGTCTGATGCAAAGTTATCTCTTTCACCGCTTTATTCATTAATCAAACCAAAGTTCACAGCTGTGTGAATCCTATTATTGTAGAATGAAAGTACCAACACTATCTATAATTATTCTAGATGTTGATTTGTAAAGTGTCTGCTGTCTAGTCTCACGACTGAGAGTTCAAGCTCGATCCTTGTGATCGTTTCTTTGTTATACTTATATCCGTTTCCACTAACACAATACATAACACACACATAATCAGCCTATAATGTTCCCACTGCTGGGACACAGGCCTCCGCTCTGCGACACACACTATACTACTAACACTATGCAACAAACTATAAATAATATAATGACTCCACACAAAAGCACGCTATTGGATTTTTAACTTTAGGCGCTGAGCCGAGCGTTGAAAATCCAACAGAGCACATTTTTGGCGGGAGCATCTTTTTTGTTACGAAAAAGCAGCGGCGCTCACTAAACGGTAACTTAGTTCTCTCTTATCCTACCAAACATGAAACGTAAGTTATGAGCGAAATGTAGTTGTACCGACTTGCACCTTTTATTACACCTATGATATATTTTTTTTTTACCAGCCCAATATTGTCCCACTGCAAGGCAAAGACATATAACTATAGCTTCCACTGCGCCTTGTGTGTTAAATTGTCTTCTAAAACTCATCTTAGGATTAAAAATGACTCTACTCACTTTTCCGCTAGGCGCAGACTTAGTAGCGGGGTACAAGAAGATGCCTCCATATTTGATAGTTCTGTGCACATCGGCGACCATAGAGCCGACGTAACGCGCGCCGTACGCCTTGCCAGTCTTAGGCTTCTTTTTATCTTCAATGTATTGTTTTAGACCTGCCTCCCATTCTGCGGTATATCCTGGAAAAAGGGTGCCATGGATCGGTAAGCCTATAATGTTCCCACTGATGGGACAGGTGCTCTCTCTCTGCGAAGGAGCGGGCCATAATCACCACGCGTGGCGTTAGTTTAGCGGCCTCCGTATTGGTAGTTATTTTTCTCATTATCTCTATGGAAACAACTCAGTTATCATCAAATGTTCTTTTAGATAACTTGTAATGTATATAAATTATAATAATATGTTTTCGAAGTACCTACGTAAAAATAAATTCAAAGGTCAGTTGTTGAACTTCATAAATACAAACTTGTTTTGACACACCCGCAGCGATTTGTAAAAGTGCTTTTGGAAAGGTAGATAAATCCTGAGTGCCTAGATTAGATTATAAATTGAGTAGGTACCTACTCATCGATAGGTATTTATTGAAGCATTTTCTATAGTCAACAGCATAACACTTCACTTTCATAAATCATATTTACAACTACCGATTAGTTATTATTATTGTGTTCTGTAGACTATTCTGTAAAAATCTCAACGTGAAACCTTAGGCGATGTGAGTTTGAAGCGAGGTGTTAATTCAGGTGGAATGACAGCTCACTTCACCTAAGTTTTCACGGTGAGATTTTTTTACAGAATAGACCAGATGTTGTATCTCTCTTGATCTTGGTGTACACTGTGGGTAGGTACAGTACAGTAAAGACTTCATTGGTCCTATTCATGTTTACACATATTTTGTTAACTAGATACTGTTTGTTAGCATTATTCAGATTGGCGGCACAAAATACCTTACTGTTTTGTGGTGGCAGGGATCGATGCGCAACCTGTTGGGCCATTCCGCTCAATTAGGCCGACTTTTATTTGCAAATGGTAAGGACATTTGGTGCGTGTTGATTGCAATAATAAATTAAATAAAGGTGTTATACTTTTTTTAGATAGCGGCGCCATACGTAAAAACATGTAAGAAGTGTCATATAAAGTAAAAAAAGAATGCAGCTATGATATTTAATTTATTATTAGCATATATTCGCCGTTAGTGGATTTCCGCGGATTGACCCTGTTACCAATGGATATTGGATACAGTAGGTACTTATATGACACAGAAAAAAAATTGCTGCTCCATACATTTTGACCGCGTAGGTAGGTATTGCTCTTTTCTATGAAACAGCTGTTTTTTTTTTATAACCGACGTAAAATTTCCACGCTAGGGTGATTAGAATAATGTGCGGAATTCATTGTTACAGTTTGCTCGTCGATGTCCGTATCACCTTGTATTTTTGTATGTACAGACGCCAGCACATCAACCTACTACAATCTGTCAAATTTCTTTAATAGATTTTCAACTTTATCACCAAACATTAAGGTTCAAAGTTGATTGGGAAAATCTGACAGTTTCGGGTAGGTTGATGTGCTGGCGTCTGTACCATATCAAAAACTTAATACAAAAAATAATAATTTAGGTAGGTATACGTAAACTATCTGACAATTTGCAGTTGATGAACTTCAAAAGTTATAAATACCCAAAACGCCCACCCTTTACAACTTCTTATTGTTTTCGATGGGAAGCAGAAGAGGCGTAACAAACACCTCTGGCAAGATGATATTCTGATAAATCCTTACCTTCATTAATAGAATAGATGTTCCCCTTCTCAGGTATCCTCATATTAGGGTCTGTGAGTATGAACTCTCCAAGTGAGGGATCGTACATGAAGCCGTTGACGCCCTTGCCTTTGCCGAGTGACAAGACCATCATGGTCGCAGAGCCGTATAGAGCATAACCAGCGGCCACCAGTTCGCTGCCAGGTTGCAAGGCGTCTGCTAAGACGGGGTCGCCTTTTGACTTCTTTCTGGAAGGAAAAAATACATATTTTTCGTTTAATACGAATTATTGAAGGTCGATGTCATCGAGAATCGATGATCAGCAGGAGTAGGTATCCTAAATGCTCGATGTGGTCTTTTTTGTCAGACCCAATGACCTTAGAATTGTTTAGCCATGGGCCTTTTTTTTCACTTATTTCGAGTAGTTAGCGACATTTTCTGATAATTCTGAATTGTGAGTACATACGTCATTGCGGTGGTTCTGTCAAGAAGAACAGTAGGTAATACCTAATTGATTTACGTACATTCGTGTGATTAATATTTTTTAATAAGTAGGTACTTACAAAAAATATATATTTCCGTTTTGCCCTTAGTGCGGTTAGAGAATTTTGGTATTATCATTGTGGTTTTCCTTCACGAGGTGGAGTTTATGACGCTTACTTAGTAGGTATTTATCGGAATATAACAATAGATAGCTCATGGCACATAAATATTTAGGTATAAGTTGTTTATGACTTTTTATTATAGTGTTTTAGCTGCTATCTAATCTTTCATTATAAAGCCTTGAAATCAGTGTAAACTGTATATTTGATTATTATTGTATTGTCTGCTGTTTATAAGGGTTACTTATATAGTAACCCCCTAACAATAAACGTATTATATCAGATGAATAGTTACAAACCGATTTCTCTCTTTCAGTCGTAAGTAGGTAATTTGACTTTCGAAAGAAGAAGACAAAGCGTTGTGTAACTTTACAGACGCTATAGGTACAACGTTTATTAGTAAGGGGGTTAGTGGTTACAGCTAAATAGGTACAATGGATGTTTCCAAACAACGTACAGACGCCAGCACATCAACCTACCCGAAACTGTCAGATTTTCCCAATCAACTTTGAACCTTATTCTTTAGTGATAAAGTTGAAAATCTATTAAAGAAGTTTGACAGATTGTAGTAGGTTGATGTGCTGGCGTCTGTACCTACTTATAGGTAATAAAGACACGTTTGCACACTTGCCTAAAGCCCGTTGCATGATCGCGGATAACCGTTGCCAAATAGCTTCTATTACCTACTCACATAAGCTAAGCTGTATATATATACTTATGCCTATTTTGTCCCTTCGAAGGAGCTTCATACAACGGGCTGCCGTTGTGCTTTTGTTTTTATTTGCGAAAATCGATGTTACGGTATCGAAAACTCAAGAGTGCCGCTTTCTACAATCCGATCCAGCCTGTCCCTTGCTGCCCATCCCCAGAGACGCCCTAAGCCGACGTCCGTACGCCCTTAGTTTTTACGCCCTGGTTAGAGAGAGAGACCTTAATTTGTTGAGGCATCCACAGACAAGACCAGTTAAGCAGCCGACAACCTCTTAAGTTGATCTGCGAGATGACATATAAAGAAAAAAGTTGATAGCATTAGTAGTTCTTGAGATATCCAGTTGTGACAGACGGACAGACAAACAGACAGACTAAGTCGCACCATAAGGGTTCCTTTTTACCATTTTGGTACGGAACCCTAAAAAGATCCCCCGGTGAAAACGAAACTGCACCGGTAACGCGCCGAGTCTCACCAACTCACCACACAATGCCCTAATGTGGTGCTCTGTGAATACAGCGCTATGAATACAGAATAGAAAATAACGTCACGTTACGAACGTCAGGTAGTTAATATTACCTACATAATATATAATAAGTCCATGGTTAATACTTACTTAAAAATAGAAAAGATAGATCCAACTGACACAAGGCAGTCGATGTTAGATGAGCCATCGAGCGGGTCAAAGCACACCACGTATTTACCACGCTTCTCACTTTCTACCTGGGAAACAAATAGTATAAATTAGTGCTTCGATTTTGATTATTAGGTCCAAGGAAGGTGGCAGAATGAACTCTGAACTGGACTTATATCTAAGGACTCGCGCACACCGGAGGCCTTTGTGTTGCAGTGGGACGAATTTTGCCTATAAGATGTATAATACAATACTAATTCGAGTGGGAGGAATAGATTAAGCAAAAGTCATTAAAATATTATATGGCATTATATCTGACGTGAAACTCTCACAACTTTGCAACTTTAACAGGTTTTTGGGTAGGCTTGAATCAGATATAATTACTACCTTTTGTTTTAGATTAAAATAACAAATTCACACTTAAAAATTTTAACCTTGTATTTACTCAAGGCGGTGTGGTAGGTACTGTATCATTCGTTGTGCTACATTTTTGACCCTGACTGATAACTCCAACATAAAAATATCGATGCAGAGCTGCTAATAAGGTTTCATTAAATAATTTAGACTACCGAGAGGACGACGAATAGAGAAGTACCTATGGAAAAAAGACATGTTGCGCCAACCCTAAATAAAAAGGTAAGTACGAGTATATGGGGCAGGAGAGTAATGAAATAATTTAGTTACGATACGAAGAATTTGTAGAAATATAATAGGTAATGCGGTGCCCGTTTTTAATATCACAAGGCGACAGCGAAATGATGCCTAAATAAAACTAAAACCGCGCTGTTCGATTTTCTACTTTCGGCGCTGAGTCGAGGGTTGAAAATACAACAGCACGCTTTTGATTAGGAATTCATTTAGGTTTCTCCTAGTATTAGTTAAAACAGTCATCGGATTGCTTGAATAATAATCCACGGACGCATAAGGAGTTGGTGCAAAGGGCAAGAAATAAAGAGGTCGACATAAGGTAGACATAATATTATCTAGAGCACTGTTGATTAAAGCAACACCTAATTAAAATCCGATATTTCTCGTTAATTGCCACCTCATTATAAAGTTAAGTGGCTTCAGCTACGTATCTGAAGCTAGTTTTTCGATATCCAGGTCTGAGGTCACCGGACTACCGAGTCGCTCGATTTTCTTTTCATTCTTCGGTCATTTATTTATTTTTATTTTATTTGAAAGGTACACCAACGACTTATTCACTAAACATTGACATAATAAGAAATACCTAATATACGCATTGAGCGTCATGCGTAAAAAAAAATCAATCAAGAATCTCCGAAAATAGCGGTACAATAATTGTGTAGGTCAGGTATCTTTATCAATACGTTTATCTCATAACGGCAAAGTAAAAGTTATACTTAGGTACTTAATATTTCTCATTGATAAAAAAAACTTTTTGTTAAATATTTTTACCAGGATACTTACTTCTATAACGGTGGGATTCTCCTCGGATACCAGCAGGCACGCGGTGAAGGAAGACTTGAGCATATTAATGAAGAGATCGTTGGACAAAACGTCCAACTTCTTCACCTGCTCGCCTTGGACGTTGGTGTCGCCCGATATGCCGTGCCTGGACAGAAATGCCTGCCTCTATAGTCGCGAAAATTGATGACCAACTTGGAAGAGAAAAGTTCAGAAATGGTATAGTCTTGCGTTTACCCAAAGACAGATAAAGAGAAACGGTGTAATTCAGCATTGAAAATGCCAATGTGTCGCGGAATATCTAGCTTAACTTGTGGGTTTAAACGCTCAGTAGTGGACTAGATTATATCCGTGAGCTTTAGGCACCCATCTAGGCTAGTTAGTTTTTAATTAATGATTACTCTGAGTTATTTCCTTGTCGAAAGATAACAACATTCAATTTGTATAATTAGTTTTGATTTCAACTCGTTTGACCAGTCGTGGGTGTGTCTATTACGTATTGGCCCGACTTTGGAGGTGTGGCAAATACAACGTTACCAAACTGCGTTGAGCAATATCAATGAGCAATACTATTTGAATAGTTCTATAATAGTTTTTTTAATGTCTAGCTAGATAGCATGCCCAAAAGATTATTTTCAGATAAATCGTTAATTTTAATGTCATTGTTTGAGTTTTAGCTCTTTGAACGCAGCCAGAGGGACAAGGTCAAATTCTCATCATTTGCATTATGTTATCGTGGTACCTATTCGTGGTTATCGTAAATAATATAAATTAGATATAGGTGCATTATTATACTTTCGTAACCGGCATAAACGCCTAGAGAAGCACCTAAGGAGATAGATATCTACTTAACTACTTATTTGTAAATGCTGCAGCAATAGATACCTAATTAAGTACCTAGTTATAGACCGGCTTTACCAGCGCGCGGTAGGAAAGTTTTATAACAAGTGCACATAGCATATATCACAATTATGAGTTAACTGGCCATGTTAGGTTGAACAAACGTAAGTTACGCTAATCAAAACTAAGTTATATTCTCTATAAAATATATCACACAAAATTGTATCAATTAAAATAGAAGGTAACAGCTAAAAAAAAGATACTAACAGTTTAGCGATGCCGGCTTTCCTCACGGCCGACTGTATAGCCTTGACAGCAGTCTGGATGGAGTTCAGGAGTTGAGTCAAGTCACCAGTAGCCGTCGGTGCCGTCCTTTGCTGGTGCAGCACCCACCGAGTCAACGTCATCGCGTTGACGTCAAACGCCGGGCCTTGTTCAGACATTGTGACGTGATAATGTAGAACAGTTTAATAAAAAAAACGTGTTGTTCTGCCAGCTGCCGGCAACCGACTGAAGCTTGGTGCCAGTGGTTGGCCGTGCCTCCCAAAGAAGGTTACTAGTTTTCGTAGTTCGGCGTAATGATGTAATACCAAGTTAGTTTGTGATATTATTTTGTTTACGAACTTGTTATCAGACGTAGAATTGGGGGCGTGTACTCGACGATGAGGGATTGTGAACGTCCGATTATTATCAAGGGCGTGCAATGTGCTTTCCGGCCACGACATTTGATATTTTGGGCTCGAAAACAATTTTGAGAAAGTACCTACCTACATTTATTGATAGAACTTTCGAGTTAAAGTTGAGGACCACGCGCCTTCTTAAAAAAGTACCTAAACGAATTGAATCTGATTCTTGACAATTTCAGTGTACATAGTTGCATAGGTACCTACACCTACCTACTTATGGCATGTGGGCACAATTTGAAGTTAGTACGAATAAAACAATTTTCATCACGGCTGTACATATTTGAAGAGCAATGGTGGCCCAGTGCCATCTGCGCCGACTTACCGAGTTTATCGTGGGTTCGAATTCGAGTTCAAGCAGGCACTTTACGTTGTGCAATTTATTTCATCACCACTGCTCTCAAAACGGTGAAAGAAAACGTGAGGAAACCGGCATGTCCTGGAACCAATTTGAAGGCATATATGTGACATCCACCAATCCGCACTGGGCCCGCATGGTGGATTACGGCTCACTCCCTCTGACAGAGAGGAGGCCTGTGTGAACATTATAAGCCGCATATCATCACACTAATCACACTATCACACTAATATTATAAAGGCGAAAGTTTGTGAGTGTGTGTGTGTGTTTATATGTTTGTTACTTCTTCACGCCTAAACCACTGAACCGATTTAGATGAAATTTGGTATAGAGATAGTTTGAGTCCCGGAAAAGGACATAGGATAGTTTTTATCCCGATATTCCCACGGGATCGACATTTACGCGGGTGAAACCGCGGGGCGCAGCTAGTATTATAAAGGCGAAAGTTTGTGTGTGTGTGTGTTTATATGTTTGTTACTTCTTCACGCTCAAACGGCTGGACCAATTTTGATGAAATTTGGTATAGAGGTAGCTTGAGTCCCGGAAAAGGACATAGGATACTTTTTATCCTGATATTCCCCACGGGATCGAGACTTACGCGGGTGAAACCGCGGGGCGCAGCTAGTGCTGTATATTCCGAATGGGTATAGGCAGGCAGACATTAGGTAGGTACCTACCTATAATAATAACGCCAGTTATGTTATCAAACACAAATCTAGACTTCAGGCTGCTACTGAATATCTGTAAGAATCGGGGAGAGAAAGTGCGCGGTGATTTGGTCAAGTTTTCTCACTGCAGGTATGTATAAGGCACCTGTCCCAACCACAGAACTACTCTCGTCAAGTCTCGTCCCACCGCCAGGAAATTAGCGATTATTACTCGCTGGTATTATGCTTACACGTATAGTTCGCGTCAAACTTTATGGCGGCTCTGAAGTGAGCTACTCGCTGCGCAGTACTCCACCCCACCCCTCGGCTCCGCTGACATATAAAGTTATTTGAATCGAGCTGTACATTCGCCATTCATGCAAGCGAGAATGCAACATGCAGCAGGCATGGTTTCTGTCACGGCTCCGGCGCTGCGAGGCTCCGGCAGACCCATGCGAGCTTATCGTCGTTTCACGCTCACCAGCGTGGTTTCGGCTTGCTGGCCGGTAAGCATGATGTCACTGGTGTCAGTAGTCACCGATCAAGCATTATTATGTTTCTTTCTCCATTACTTACACGGGGCTTAGTTGCTCTAATTTCTCGTCTGCGGAGGCACAGGTTGCCTTAGAAAGCCCATTTCTAGTGAAGTTAGGCAGCGAGCGGTCTTATAAGGTTTTTTTTACCTACCTAAGTACCTACTGTTGGTGATCATCCACACAAGTTCTCCGCATTCTTAGTTTAAATCTTCAGTAAGGAAACAGCAGTGGTAAGTATGTATAAATTATTATTGGTTTGTCGCTCGGTCAGAGGGTCATCTTAGGGGTAGGTTTCCGTATTAATTGGACGCCTACATGTATGACTGACGATGAGCCTTCTGCCTTCTTTTAAACCTCTTTGCTCTTTCCTTGGTGGAAATTGCCCCGGCATAGTTCCAGAGGGTAAAACTATGCAAACAAACGTAACAGCGCGTACTTTAAGAGTAGGTATAATACCTATATAGCTCAGAGCAGAAGCTCACTATTTCACTACGTAATTAAAATATAATATTGTTTTAAAAACAACATCACCAACCACCAAAACTACTACCAAAACTTTTTTTATTTGGCAGTTTTACAAAAACTTTACTATGACAGACAATGCTGCCAACTTCTTCATTCAATGGTTCTTCCGGTTCTCTTAACCCGCACCAACCGCTGGGGTCTCGGGGGTCATCACCCCCTTGAAATTATTCAAGCTGTCGATAGTCTATTATATGATTTACTAGTTAATTACCATATAACTACCAGAGCTACGGGTGCATACAAAAACAATAAGAAATATATATATATGTTACCGGCCAAACCCGATTTCAGGACAAACTAGTTTGGCCTAGGCTAAACTAGTTCCGTCGACATAGGATGCAAGGGTGAGCGAAGGGCACCCCGAGGTTCGGTTTGGTTAGGTTACTTTAAGCCCTTTACACTCAAATAGGGGCCCCGCGAAGCGGGGCTCCGTCGACATAAGATCCAAGGGCGAGCGAAGGGCACCCCCTATCGCGTATAGGAAGAACTAGTTTAGCCTAGGTAACTAGTTTGTCCTGAAATCGGGTTTGGCCGGTAACATATATATATTTTGTAGTTAATACTTACGAGCGAAGAAAACTAAGAAGAAACATTATGAAATCTTTATAACATACCTACTAGTAGCCCGCCCCAGCTTCTCACGGGAGCAATTTTTTTTTCGAATTTCCAAAATTTTCTTTCATACATACCTTGTCCTGGCAATACCGATCACAACAAAAAAAGAATCAGCGAAATCGGTACAGCTGCTCTCGAGATTTGCGCTTAGCAACACATTCAGCGACTCATTTTTTATATCATAGTCTATAATATATCTATAATTTATAGATAAAAGTGGTTACAATTATTGTGTGAAGACCCTGACACTTGCGCTAGGTGGTTAACCTGTGTTACAAGAGCCAATACGACATAGCCACAGAATACTTTTTGATAGACTGAGACATAGCGTTGGAAGGGCTCCCAAAAGGTGGGTCAATGACCTTGTGAATGCCGCAAGAATCCGCTGGATGCGGAAAACACAGAACCGGTGGAAATAGTCCTTCGACTGCAACTGCAATGATGATGATGATAAATGGTCACAAGAAAACTGAACCTCTCCGAGACGGGGTAATTAAATTTTCGAGCACACTTCGGTTGCTCTTGCTGATCTATAGTCTCTTATCAGTTAATCAGCTTTTCAGCATAAATCGAGAAAGTAATTCCTATTTCTGATCAAAAGCAAATCTAAATTCTAAATCACATTTTTCTCTGGCACATTATCGACTAAAACTAGAAATTGACTAATATGTGTTGTCGTCGAAGCCACCACAGATAAGTTATATTTGAAATTGGCAGCCCGTAGCCGCGCAGCCATTTGTAATTTCTGGTGTAAATAAATAAAAATACTAAAATAAACATGGCACCGAAGTTAAAGTTTTCCGATGGTAAAGATTATTCTTTTTTATTTATAACTAGAAAGTCCTACTGTACTGTAATGTTCACTAATTAATGTATTGTTTAATTGATGATATTTGTTATAATATTGTTTTACAATTTCAGGTGAAAAAGTGCTATGTTTTCATGGCCCTCTGATTTACGAGGCAAAATGCCTCAAAAGTTCTGTGACGAAGGATAAGCATGTAAGATATCTAATACATTACGCCGGCTGGAATAAAAAGTAAGTTATCTTTAGACGTTTGCAGTTACTTGATGAATTTGTATTCTTCTTTTGATGGTTTTGTAACCTTCACGTTAGTAAAAAGATGCTATGATGTAATTTCAGTTGGGATGAGTGGGTTCCTGAAAGCCGTGTGCTGAAATATAATGAGGCGAATGTACAGCAGCAGAAGGAGGTCCAGAGGGCACACTCTGCGCAACCCACCAAGACTAAAAAGAGTATGTTACTGTGTTTACATAAACTATACCTTATCATTGTTGTAATGGGCTTGCATAGGTCAGTGGGTCGTCTTAGGGCATACATTATAATTTATATGCTAGAATGCCACATAAACTGACAAATGCATACATTATACTTGCCACTGTAACTTGATCAAATAGGAAATTAACTTCAAAGGAATCAGTAATTTACATTATTTCAGTCTAAAACGTATTACTGAAAAACATCAGTGATGTCTGTGTTACCATGAACATGAGATATGTTAATCACAGGTTAACAAATCACATCTTTAGAATACTACTAATATGCTTGCCTGAATGCATTATCTACCCAAGACTCAATAGAAATTTTATTGTGTCTGTGATTGCAATACAAGCAATTAATTAATACATTATTAACTTGTTAGTTTCTCATGCAACTTCCCTTATCACTACTTAATAAGTTTATCAAGGTTAATGTTATAATGCACTTTGTACTAATTTCATCATCTGCCTAGCCTTGTCCCAACTATGTTGGGGTCGGCTTCCAGTATTAACCAGATGCAGATGAATACAAGTATTTTACATGGAGCGACTGCCTACCTGACCTCTAAAACCCGTTTACTGGGTAATATGATACTCCTTGGTAAGACTGGTTGTTAGACTTTCGGGCTTCTGATGACCCGTAACGACTGTCAAATATCCATGAATGATAGCCGGGACCAAGGGCTTTATGTGCTTTCCGAGGCATGGATGGTCTTACTATGCACAGATGGTCACCCATCCAAGGATCAACCGCGGCAAGCATAGGTTAACCTGATTGATCGACCCATGCGGCTGTTATTACTTAGCCACACCAGCCCTTACCCATACTAATTTGTGTACCTATTATAATGGCCTTTATTTCTTTACTTTCCAGCTCCCGCTAAGGGTCGCAAGTCTGAGACAGCGGCTAGCGCCACACCAGCAAGGGAGGAGTCCAGGGCTTCTACACCTGCTGGTAATTATTTTTGTTTATCTTTTTAATATAGGCAATAAAGAGCCAGTCTTGTCACAACATTTGACAAAGACATATCTAGGAGACGCTTATGATGATATTACCTTTTTTATCACTCTTATTAGTCTTGTATAAAGCTTATCTCTAAGTAAGACCATAATGTTTTGTTATTGAATGCCAGTGCAGGTTTTAAAAGAAAACCTTAATTGCTTGTGACTTTCAAAGTGAGCAATATGTCAAAATATACTCTTTTTTTTATTTAAAAATGGAAATTCCAAGTACCTAATCCAATCTGCTCATAGTCTACTGACTGAATGGAAGATTAAAAATATAAAAAAAAAATACAAAAAATTAATCCAAAGTCAAGTTTTAAATAATTGTTCTGTTTCCAAAAAAAACTATTTCAGGAAAAGAAGTGGAGGCCACTCCAGTACCGGCTAAAGCCACCAAGTCCCAGAGTAAAGAAACCCCAGCTGACTCCGGTTCTGATCAGCCCAAGTAAGTTGTTTATCTGTTGCACTGTCTTATATGGCAAGCTGCAAGCATGTGTCTGCTTTCGGTGGAATGATACTTCTTTTTGAGCTAGCAACAAGGATAAACTATCTTTTTCGATCTAATTTTTTAAGGTTTCACTGCATGTGGGTTACAGTCCTCAATATGGGTCATAGCATAGCATAACTCATAAAATTGTATCCTCTAATGGCTGGTGAATAACCTTGCTTCATAATTAGCCTTTATACATACAGTATGCATGTTAGAAACGATGGAGTTAAGTGAGTTATCATAACACGATTATTCTATTTTTGGCGTTCTTAGATTTTAAATATTTTTGCTGGATGGATTACGATATTAGAATAATAATAAAATTAGTAAGACTAGCATGTGTACTATACGCATTCTATGGATACTAATGATTCCCGCGCGTACCG
The DNA here is from genome assembly GCA_945859645.1 of Amphipoea oculea. Lineage (NCBI taxonomy): Eukaryota > Metazoa > Arthropoda > Insecta > Lepidoptera > Noctuidae > Amphipoea > Amphipoea oculea. The sequence goes on from OX243876.1 coordinate 16,032,113, forward strand.
TAGAAAGTTGTTTCGGTGGGCTGTTTGTGCGTAGTGATATTTTGTGTCTGTTAAATGCAGTCACAATATAAGAACAATTCCTATCGTGCTTCAAGATAATAACATAATGCAGGAAAACGGGTCATCACCTTCAACATATTGATTTTGTCTATGAACGTCCAAAAAATCCTAATAGATGGCGCTACTAGTCTCGCAAAATCGGCACGATTTTTCTATCTTGCCTCGCAAAAGGTCGGAGGCAGTTCTTCTGGTGGAGCACACACTCATTTGCATGCTTGTAAGCACAGCATATTTGCACACTGTCTTGTATGCTTGCTTGCTTTACACATGGTGTCATCTATTTTGTCTGTATGCTATAATAATTTGCATGTGTTGGCGCTTCTTTTCTTACTTGCACGTTTCTCAGACATAAACAGGTCTCGTTACTTACCATTCTGAAATACAATCTGTATCCAAGTTATTGGTAACTTATTGTTGGTTTTGTTTTAAATTCTTTTAATCTATTATTTTGATTATGAGATACGAGCCTATTTAACGAAAAGTTTCAGTGAAAATCACATCCATTTTCATAATAAGATCAACACGCTAAAGATTATATTTAATAATTATGAATTTTATCAGGAAAAAGCGCGGCCGCTTGGACTTATCAATCGAATCTGAAGAGCAATACCTAGCTAAGGTAGAAGTGAAGATCAAAATACCGGAGGAACTGAAAGTATGGCTCGTCGACGATTGGGACGTTATCACGCGGCAACAGAAACTGGCAATTCTGCCTGCCAAACTCACTGTCTCACAGATTGTTGACAACTATTTAGCTTTTAAGAAATCCAGCAAATCCCATAACCAAGCTAAAGAATCAGTATTACTCGACATTACCGAAGGTATCAAGGAGTACTTCAATGCGAATTTTAAACCGAATCATTACATTATGAAAAATGGATTCTTTACGATAATCGGAAGCGCTCAGCGCAATGGTTGGATCCTGGCCAGCCAGCCAAATCCTGCCCCAAGCGAAAATTAACCCCAAAAAAGTTACTTGTAAGCGTTTGGTGGACTAGTGCCGGTATTGTTCATTACAGTTTTCTCAAATCTGGCCAGACTATTACAGCTGATGTCTATTGTCAGCAATTACAAACCATGATGGAAAAGCTAGCGGCTAAACAACCAAGGCTGGTCAATCGCTCCACGCCACTGCTGCTTCACGACAACGCCAGACCACACACTGCGCAACAGACGGCTACCAAATTAGAAGAGCTTGAATTGGAATGTCTTAGACATCCTCCGTACTCCCCGGACCTTGCTCCAACAGATTACCATTTTTTTCGCAATTTGGATAACTTTTTGCAAGGGAAAAAATTCAACTCCGATGGGGCAGTCCAAATCGCCTTCAAAGATTTTATTGATTCCCGTCCGACTGGTTTTTTTAGTAAAGGGATCAATGAACTACCTATAAGATGGCAAAAGTGCATTGAAAACAATGGTTCATACTTTGATTAATTAAATATATTATATTAAAAAATATTCGACTTTTTGTTCCTTCCATACAAAACGCCAATTTCATATGTAAGGACCTAATATATATTTTGTAGTTAATACTTACGAGCGAAGAAAACTAAGAAGAAACATTATGAAATCTTTATAACATACCTACTAGTAGCCCGCCCCAGCTTCTCACGGGAGCAATTTTTTTTTTCGAATTTCCAAAATTTTCTTTCATACATACCTTGTCCTGGCAATACCGATCACAACAAAAAAAGAATCAGCGAAATCGGTACAGCTGCTCTCGAGATTTGCGCTTAGCAACACATTCAGCGATTCATTTTTTATATCATAGTCTATAATATATCTATAATTTATAGATAAAAGTGGTTACAATTATTGTGTGAAGACCCTGACCCTAGACCGCGGGCGCGCTGTCGTGGCTGCTTCCCAACTTGGGGGGGCCCAGCGCACGATGCCGGCAACTTTACGCCGGCATCCTGAAGAGTATGGCCCTCTACGGAGCCCCTATCTGGGAGGACTCCCTCCATAGGAGGGAGAACGCTGCCGCCTTGCGGGCACCCCAAAGGGCCATAGCCCAGCGGGTGGCGCGGGCCTACCGCACGGTGGGCTTCGCGGCAGCATGTGCTCTGGCGGGCACCCCTCCTTGGGAACTCGAGGCGTGGGTGCTCGCCAGAGTATATGAATGGACGGCGGGGCGGAGGGCGAGAGGAGAACGCCCAGCCCAGGAAGAGCGGGACGCCGTCCGGCGGGAGGCGAGAGACGCCATCGTCGTCCATTGGACGGGGGACCTCGCCACCGCAGCCTTCGGCCGCCGAACCCTCGACGCGATTGGGCCAGTACTGCGAGACTGGCTCGAGCGGTCGCATGGATTCCTCTCCTTCCGGCTGGTGCAGGTGCTGTCCGGACACGGTTGTTTCGGATCGTACCTGCACCGAATCGGACGGGAGGAGACGCCGTCGTGCCACGACTGTGGCGCGGCGGGGGACACGGCGCAGCACACCCTCGAGGTGTGCCCGTCGTGGTCCGAGCCGCGCCGCAGTCTCATCGCGGTGATCGGACCGGACCTATCACTCCCCGGCTTGGTTAACGCCATGCTGAGGGATGAGAGGTCCTGGGCGGCAGTCGCCTCGTTCTGCGAACACGTCATGTCCCAGAAGGAGGCGGCGGAGCGCGCGCGGGAGGAAGATCCTCACGCGGCGTTGCTCCGAAGGCGGAGGAGGGGTCGAAGAAGACGTCAGTTTGACAGTCATCTCCGACTCCTCCCAGATGGAGGCCAGCAGGCAACTGGTGCGGGGGCACCTTTGCCTGTATTGCACAGGCCCCCATCAGTGTTGGACGGGAATGGCCAGGTGCTCCCGGCTATTCCCGTAGCCCCCCAGCAGGGGCATGCGGGGCCCGCCAGGTAGGCGGGCATGCGCCGGGAGGGTTGTGGAAGTAAAGGCTGAGCCGGTTTCCCATGGCCCTCCCATCACGGCGATGTGGGGACACCGCTGAGTTTTAGTGGGTATACTGTCGGTGTGTAATTCCGACAGGAGTCCCACATACCCCGTCTCGTCCCCCACGAGCGGGGATGCGTAACGCATTTCTCAGCGAAAAAAAAAAAAAAAAAAAAAAATAAAAAAAAAAAATAAAAAAAGGTGCTTAACCTGTCCCCCCCCGGTGGGTTCCCGCATTGTCGAGGCGGGGGGGCTCAGTAGCCGTGGCTTGGACACCCACGGTGAAGCGAAGTGGAACCCGAGGAGGGGCCGCTCGTCAGGGCTTTTGCCGGTAAGCCGACGACGTAGCGGCCAACAAGTAGGTTGCGGTGCCTCTTGAGCGACATCGCAGCTGAGGCGGGCCGCGATGTCGTATCGGAGGCATCGCGGCTGAGGGTTGGAGGCCGCGGTGGGAGAGGAGTGCCGGTATTGCGGTGCGCCGCTCTCCCTACCTTCCGCGGCCTTGACGGGGTCGCCACCGTCCGATGGCGGACGCGGTGGGGCCGCAGAGGAAGAGGAGTGTTGGTATGACGTTGGCCGCTCTCCCTGTGCCTCTGCGGCCGAAAATTGGCAGGCGGCGGGGCCAATGACCTGACCCGTCGCAGGGGGACCAAGGGTGCCCAGACACGGGGTCGTCTGGCTCCCATGTGCTGGTTTGGTCCCTGGGGTGGTCACGGCGTGCTATGTGTTCTGGTGCGCCGGTGATGGGGAATACTCCCCAGAGGAGGGTCCGGTGACGGACAGCCGCGGCGGGTTCACGGATGAGTGCTAACGCGTGCCCGTGTTCCCGCCGTAAGCGGCAGAGGAGGACACCGTGGAGTTTTACTGGGTTGGAGTCCCACATAACTGCACTATCTCCCCGTGGTAGTGCAGAATGCATGAGCATTTCTCCACGTTAAAAAAAAAAAAAAAAAGGTGGTTAACCTGTGTTACAAGAGCCAATACGACATAGCGTTGGAAGGGCTCCCAAAAGCTGGGTCAATGACCTTGTGAATGCCGCAACAATCCGCTGGATGCGGAAAACACAGAACCGGTGGAAATAGTCCTTCGACTGCAATGATGATGATGATAAATGGTCACAAGAAAACTGAACCACTCCGAGACGGGGTAATTAAATTTTCGAGCACACTTCGGTTGCTCTTGCTGATCTATAGTCTCTTATCAGTTAATCAGCTTTTCAGCATAAATCGAGAAAGTAATTCCTATTTCTGATCAAAAGCAAATCTAAATTCTAAATCACATTTTTCTCTGGCACATTATCGACTAAAACTAGAAATTGACTAATATGTGTTGTCGTCGAAGCCACCACAGATAAGTTATATTTGAAATTGGCAGCCCGTAGCCGCGCAGCCATTTGTAATTTCTGGTGTAAATAAATAAAAATACTAAAATAAACATGGCACCGAAGTTAAAGTTTTCCGATGGTAAAGATTATTCTTTTTTATTTATAGTAACTAGAAAGTCCTACTGTACTGTAATGTTCACTAATTAATGTATTGTTTAATTGATGATATTTTGTTATAATATTGTTTTACAATTTCAGGTGAAAAAGTGCTATGTTTTCATGGCCCTCTGATTTACGAGGCAAAATGCCTCAAAAGTTCTGTGACGAAGGATAAGCATGTAAGATATCTAATACATTACGCCGGCTGGAATAAAAAGTAAGTTATCTTTAGACGTTTGCAGTTACTTGATGAATTTGTATTCTTCTTTTGCTGGTTTTGTAACCTTCACGTTAGTAAAAAGATGCTATGATGTAATTTCAGTTGGGATGAGTGGGTTCCTGAAAGCCGTGTGCTGAAATATAATGAGGCGAATGTACAGCGGCAGAAGGAGGTCCAGAGGGCACACTCTGCGCAACCCACCAAGACTAAAAAGAGTATGTTACTGTGTTTACATAAACTATACCTCATCATTGTTGTAATGGGCTTGCATACATTATAATTTATATGCTAGAATGCCATATAAACTGACAAATGCATACATTATACTTGCCGCTGTAACTTGAACAAATAGGAAATTAACTTCAAAGGAATCAGTAATTTACATTATTTCAGTCTAAAACATATTACTGAAAAACATCAGTGATGTCTGTTACCATGAACATGAGATATGTTAATCACAGGTTAACATAACAAATCACATCTTTAGAGTACTACTAATATGCCTGCCTTAATGCATTATCTACCCAAGACACGATAGAAATTTTATTGTGTCTGTGATTGCAATACAAGCAATTAATTAATACATTATTAACTTGTTAGTTTCTCGTGCAACTTCCCTTATCACTACTTAATAAGTTTATCAAGGTTAACGTTATAAATGTTATAATGCACTTTGTACTAATTTCATCATCTGCCTAGCCTTTTCCCAACTATGTTGGGGTCGGCTTCCAGTATTAACCAGATGCAGATGAATACAAGTATTTTACATGGAGCGACTGCCTACCTGACCTCTAAAACCCGTTTACTGGGTAATATGATACTCCTTGGTAAGACTGGTTGTTACAACTTTCGGGCTTCTGAATTTCTGATGACCCGTAACGACTGTCAAATATCCATGAATGATAGCCGGGACCAAGGGCTTTATGTGCTTTCCGAGGCATGGATGGTCTTACTATGCACAGATGGTCACCCATCCAAGGATCAACCGCGGCAAGCATAGGTTAACCTGATTGATCGACCCATGCGGCTGTTATTACTTAGCCACACCAGCCCTTACCCATACTAATTTGTGTACCTATTATAATGGCCTTTATTTCTTAACTTTCCAGCTCCCGCTAAGGGTCGCAAGTCTGAGTCAGCGGCTAGCGCCACACCAGCAAGGGAGGAGTCCAGGGCTTCTACACCTGCTGGTAATTATTTTTGTTTATCTTTTTTTAATATGGGCAATAAAGAGCCAGTCTTGTCACAACATTTGACAAAGACATATCTAGGAGACGCTTATGATGATATTACCTTTTTTTATCACTCTTATTAGTCTTGTATAAAGCTTATCTCTAAGTAAGACCATATTGTTTTCTTATTGAGTGCAGGTTTTAAAAGGAAACCTTAATTGCTTGTGACTTTCAAAGTGAGCAATATGTCAAAATATACTCTTTTTTTTATTTAAAAATGGAAATTCCAAGTACCTAATCCAATCTGCTCATAGTCTACTGACTGAATGGAAGATTAAAAATATAAAAAAAAATACAAAAAATTAATCCAAAGCCAAGTTTTAAATAATTGTTCTGTTTCCAAAAAAAACTATTTCAGGAAAAGAAGTGGAGGCCACTCCAGTACCGGCTAAAGCCACCAAGTCCCAGAGTAAAGAAACCCCAGCTGACTCCGGTTCTGATCAGCCCAAGTAAGTTGTTTATCTGTTGCACTGTCTTATATGGCAAGCTGCAAGCATGTGTCTGCTTTCGGTGGAATGATACTTCTTTTTGAGCTAGCAACAAGGATAAACTATCTTTTTCGATCTAATTTTTTAAGCTTTCACTGCATTGTGGGTTACAGTCCTCAATATGGGTCATAGCATAGCATAACTCATAAAATTGTATCCTCTAATGGCTGGTGAATAACCTTGCTTCATAATTAGCCTTTATACATACAGTATGCGTGTTAGAAACGATGGAGTTAAGTGAGTTATCATAACACGATTATTCTATTTTTGACGTTCTTAGATTTTAAATATTTTTGCTGGATGGATTACGATATTAGAATAATAATAAAATTAGTAAGACTAGTATGTGTACTACACGCATTCTATGGATACTAATGATTCCCGCGCGTACCGTAGACAGTTGTTTCTGTGGGCTGTTTGTGCGTAGTGATATTTTGTGTCTGTTAAATGCACTCACAATATAAGAACAATTCCTAACGTGCTTCAAGATAATAACATAATGCAGGAAAACGGGTCATCACCTTCAACATATTGATTTTGTGTATGAATGTCCAAAAAATCTTAATAGATGGCGCTACTAGTCTCGCAAAATCGGCACGATTTTTCTATCTTGCCTCGCAAAAGGTGGGAGGCAGTTCTTCTGGTGGAGCACACACTTATTTGCATGCTTGTTTTCTCGCTTCGCTGCTTGTTTGCATACTTAAAAGCACAGCATATTTGCATACTGTCTTGTATGCTTGCTTGCTTTACACATGGTGTCATCTATTTTGTCTGTATGCTATAATAAATTGCATGTGTTGGTGCTTCTTTTCTTACTTGCACGTTTCTTAGACATAAACAGGTCTCGTTACTAACCAATTTGAAATATAATCTGTATCCAAGTTATGGGTAACTTATTGTTGGTTTATTTTTTTTATTCTTTCAATCTATTATTTTGATTATAAGACACAAGCCCATTTAATGAAAAGTTTCAGTGAAAATCACATCCATTTTCATCATAAGATCAACACGCTAAAGATGATATTTAATAATTATGATTTTTATCAGGAAAAAGCGCGGCCGCTTGGACTTATCAATCGAATCTGAAGAGCAATACCTAGCTAAGGTAGAAGTGAAGATCAAAATACCGGAGGAACTGAAAGTATGGCTCGTCGACGATTGGGACGTTATCACGCGGCAACAGAAACTGGCTATTCTGCCTGCCAAACTCACTGTCTCACAGATTGTGGACAACTATTTAGCTTTTAAGAAATCCAGCAAATCCCATAACCAAGCTAAAGAGTCAGTATTACTCGACATTACCGAAGGTATCAAGGAATACTTCAATGCGACATTAGGGTCGCAACTGCTATACAAATTTGAAAGGCCTCAGTACAGCGAGATATTAACGGAATACCCTGACACACCAATGGCCCAAATATATGGCTCCATACATTTGCTGAGATTGTTTGCGAAGATGGGGCCAATGTTGGCCTATACGGCTTTAGACGAGAAATCTTTGCAGCATGTCTTGACGCATATACAAGACTTTCTCAAGTATATGGTGACTAATAGATCTACCTTGTTTAATTTGCAAGACTACGGTAATGCGACGCCTGAATATCACAGAAAAATTCAGTAGTAATTTTAATTTACCTTTAGTTATTTTAAGTTGACTGTTTTGAATAAATGACTCTGAATCTACAATATTTTGGTTTTATTCTTTTGTAATTTATATGAAGTAATACCAATATTTTTTCATTTGAATGCCTCACTGCTGGGCAGTCCTCCCTTCTCTCTTTGTCCAGAGCTGCCAAGGACCAATCTTATGCAAGTATTTATGCCCCTTAATTATCTGAAAACATGTATGGAGGAAAAAACGTTAATTAATTTTAATGAGAAAGTAACTGATACTCAACTTCACCTTTATAATGAGATCAGTTTAGTAAAACGTAATAATATTTATAGGTTTTTATTACAAAAACGACGGTTAAATAATCACCTCTACAGACTAAAATATTACGTTTTAATTGCTACACGTTTATAAATGCCATACAAGACTGGTAGCTGGCCCAGTGGTGAGTCAGCGCGGGAAAAACTCGACCGCGCCGAACATGGCCGTCCGACCCTTATTACAGTAGCAGTTTGTAAGATTTGATGATATCGTAACCATTTAATTGACATAAAAACAATAACTTGGATTATTAAGCTGTTGTTATGATATTTCTGTTGTCATAAATGGCTAATGAAGAAGTTATGAAAAGAAATTTAATTCCACAATTGGATTTTTATTTGTATACGGCGTTGATTATTAAAAGACAAACCGTATCCCCAATGGGATTTCCCATTAGCAAAAATGACGGATTTCCATCCTCCATTTAACCCCTTTAGGGAATGAATTTTCAAAAATCCTACCTTAGTAGGTACTTAACTTCTTTATAATAAAAGGAACTCATACACTTATCAAGCTTTCCGAAACTGTCAAATTTTCTCAATCAACTTTGAACCTTATTCTTTTTTGATAAAGTTGAAAATCTATTAAATAAATTTGACAGATTGTAGTACATAGCTTGATATGCTGGCGTCTGTACAAAATTTCATGTTTCCAGACCCAGCGATTTGGCTGTATGTTCTGTCAGTGAATGAATTTAATTCAATAATTTGTATTAAGTCGATTGCTATTCTGTCCCGTATTCTAGGTTATATAAAATTAGGCGTAAGTACTTATAGGATATAATCTGTCAAGCTCCGCTAATGAGACACAATAATTGATTTTCTATTGTTTCGTCGCCCATCGGTGAACCGCGCCGCTTGACCGGTTAACCTTAGATGATATTTTACCCCGATAACGCATGAACTTCACATTACATCAGCTTCATAATCTTAACAAAACAAACATCTATAGGCTTAACGAAGGATTGTAGAAACAGAAAATATTTTCTTCGCTTAGTCACCGACTAGTCTAATGATTGGCAACTCGACGCGCCACATGCCTAGTTGACCATACCAGTACAATAATACTAAATTAACTTTATAAAGCATTACAAGGCTCCAGAACATATGGCTGCAATGTATAATGTTGCAAGCGTCAACGACGAGATGTTAACAATATGCTTGAGTAAACAGGATACGAATTACTATGTGTAATTATGTCAACAAAATGTTAATTATATTGGCGCCGTGTCCACATTTGTCGATACATGGGAAAAATTCTGAGGTTCTATGGGAATATTATATAACTGGTGCTAGGTGCAACCATAAACAAATAAACGTCGATAAGAATTCATTTCAGTATTGTTTATTTTGATTGTTGACTTAACGATATATAGATAGGTATGTCTTTTTGGAGCTGACTGTACGATTCCTCTAGTTCTCTATCACTATCATAAACATTTGGACCCAGTTGCCATCCATGTCTAAATCTGGCTCCCTTCATTTGCCCATTTTCTTTATCTTACAGTCTTCGTAGCCTGCAGAAGTCAGGGTTTGTTTTTCGATCCATTTTTACCACTTACGTTTCTCGCTTTTAGTCTTCTTCGTCGTGTCGATAGCACACAATAGTGAATTAGATTTTGTCGGCCCAAAATTTCGCCACTTTTACGGCATCGTCGGTGGCAGGTCAGAGGTCACTATGGCTCCTTTTAGTTTTTTTTATTTTCCTGACTCATGAAGTCATGATTTCCTCAAAATATATGCGTATGCGCACGTAGATTCTCCAAGTCCAAGCTGTAGTGCTGCTATGAGATAATTATTTTGATTAAAACGCAACCCGACAGCCGTTAACACTCAGTACATACTTGTGAAAACGTAATCAGGGTCTGCGAGTGCCATAAATGGCAGAAAACATTCCGTCGAGTTCGCGCTAGTCGGTCGGAGGTCGGCGCCGAGGCGGCCGCCAGCCTGCCTGCCATTAATTGTCACTTGCAACATTATGCATTCGTCCACTGCACTTTTATAGCACTTTGTCAGTATCGTGACAAGGTCTGGATGAATTATTTATGATAATAGAGGTGTTATTTTTATGTTTGCGTTTTTGAGATCTATCCGGGACGTGTTGGTTGAATGATAGGTATCTATTCAATCGTCAGATCGGCAGGCAAACCTACCGCTAGCTACGTTCAATTTGTATTGTTTGTATTACTAACAATTCGACAAGAAATCCTAATGATGCGGTAGTGGTCTTAAATGCATATTTATAATGATATTATCAGTATCACAGCTGTGTAGATGGCTAATGAATGAACTAGACAGGAGCGTATAAACTTATCTCGCGTCTGTAACCGGATATCGCAATCCACGACTACACGAGACCATAGGTGTGAATGTGTTAATGGACTTGTATCCTAATTGTAGTGAAGCATCACATTGTGGATGTAGGACAGTAAAACTTCCCATTTGTCCCAGAGCATATTGCAAGCATCTAGTTACTGTAATGCCGAACAAGTTGCGCTGTTCAAGTTTTCATGGAAGACAATGGGAATTCTCCCATAGGACAAGGTTTATCAAATCGAATTTCTCATCCCGAATAAATTCCTCTCTAGAATCTTTTTGTGGAAGAAGAAGAGCAAAACTACATCTTGGTGTCTTTATCTAAAGCCCGTTTTACCCTTGATAAGTTTTGTTAGTGTTGAGCCTTGGTTTACTTTAATGTCCATCAACAAAAAAACTCCCCTCTGAAACATGTCCTATGTTAAACATTTCTTCATTCACCAAGCTTCTAAACGTTACCCCGCCCGTTTTTTTAAGCCGCGTCACAGGAACGTATAGTATGAAAATAAAAAGCTGTAGGCAAGTCGATTGTGTGTTATGATGAAACCGAGTTATTTCAGGCATGCGCCAGAGCACGCCCGTGGACAGAAATAGTCGTATGTTACATGTGCTGCATTGCTTTCTCTATTGATGAGTTGCGATATGATAAACTAATGATTTTTTAAACACGTTTTAAAATATGGTAAGGAGATCTCGTCAAGGAGGATTGATCTGGAAGGTCTGTACCGATTTAGATTTGTATTGACCCACTTAGGTAGTAGACGACCTGGAGAAAACAAACGACCAATGGTCCACTTCAGCCCTAGATCGAAAGAGCTGGAAGTCATGGGGGAGAGGCAGTGGCGTGCATTGCATATAGGCATATAAGCAGTGCCTACCTCGATACATCAACATAAGCCTGTCAATTACATTTTAGTGTGTCTGCCCCACAATTAAGAAACTCACTAAATTATCATACCTAACAAAAAACAAAATCTTCATACAAGCACGCGCGGCAGTAGGCAGTCGCCGGACGGCCTGCTCGGCTCCCGTACTATTCGCACATTGTCATTGGTCTTTACTCGTTCAAGTTAATACGACAAAATTAAAAATACGCACGTCTCACGCGTAATGCCGTAACGTTCGACCTTCGCAATTTATCACCCTTAAGTAGGCATGCCTACTCAAATAGCCACACTTTTGACCTCACTTTTTTTTCTGATTAGTGACCGCGTTTGCCTAGACTAGACGCGGCCTAGTGCCTACCTATTCTGAAAACCAATGCACGCCACTGGGTAGAGGCCTTTGTCTAGTAGTGCGATGATGCAGGCTAGTAACAGTAACTTAGATAGTGCTAATTTTCGATGGCAATACCGAAACACTTTGAGCCTGAAACTTTTTTCTAAAATCTATAACCAATAGATTTTGGCGGAGAACTATTATTCTGAGGAAGTAGAATTTCCTGCTACACAATGCCAATATATTTTATGTTCGTAGCGCTTCATACATGTCCGCCTGAAAGACGTCAATGTGCTGCTATTATACGCATTTCCATTCCGTTTTGAACAGTAACAAAGCGAAGATTTATGAATGTATTCCGGTCGATGGTTTCTTGTTAGACGTAATACTTCTGACAACGTAGATACTGCTAAGCGTACCTACTATCTGAATAGGAACATAACTATGCTATACATATTATAATACCTAAATAGATCTACGCTTACTTGATAGTCGTTGATGGTCGTTAGGATTAAGAAAGGAGTCTACACATCCTCGATCTTTCAGTAAACTGCGGGTTTTCCTTCTTCGCCCTCCTGCCGTTGCCTATCCTAATATATTATTATAGGTCGAGTTCAGGTCGCAACACATCATTTTTTTTTACCTACTAGCTGTCATTATTAGAGCTCGCTTCCTTCCAAGTCATATCGTCTTTTACATAATCCACTATCTTTTCTTTGGTCTGCCCCTTTTATTTATTTATTTACTGGCTGACCCGGCAAACTTCGTACCGCCTCAGAATCAATAAGAACGAATGTACAGACGCCAGCACATCAAGCTACCCGAAACTGTCAAATTTTCCCAATCAACTTTGAACCTTACAATTTAGCGATAAAGTTGAAAATCTATTAAAGGAATTTGACAGATTGTAGTAGCTTGACGTGGTGGCGTCTGTACCTATGAGAAAATAAATAATCTTCATAATTTTTTGTTTTGTGAATTTTCCCCTGTTTTTATAGTTATTCTGCTATTCCGGGCGGAGACAAATCAAAGATCATAAAAATCGGTCCAGCTGTTCTTGAGTTATAAATAGTGTAACTAACCCGACTTTGTTTTATTTATATAGATAGAAGATAGATTAAACCTTTATACATGTACAAGTAAAATAATACTGTTCCTTTAAAGGCGGACTGCCTGAGGTATTTTCAACCAGTCATCCTTAGGGTGACGCAGAGACATAACATGTCAGGTGCAACATAAGGGATAAATTACTCGAAAAATAATAAATACTAATAGCCTACATACATACATATAACGAAAATAAACTTTGTTAAGGGAAATAACGATAGGTTAAAGAGAAAACTAATCCAGCAAATAAGCGCTGGGATGATTCTGTCAACTTCTTACGAATATGTTCACGTGCATTCACTTTAAAAAGATAACCGAATGGTTGCCATCCTGAGGTTCAGAGCGAGCACATTCCAAAAAAAAAGACTTCATACGGCTAAGGCCATCCTAACCACTGCTATTGTCACAAGTTCCTCCTAGTGTTGGCTAGTGATTCATCAACTTATTGATATGCCTAATGAACAACCACTGACATTACCGGAAGAAGATTACGTTGAGAATATTTTTCTACAAAGGAAACAATAGCTTGTGCGTGTGAAATGCAACGTTTGTGCAACTGAAATCAATGCCTATCAAATAGTAGTGAATTAAATTATGAACAATTTTTCTATTCGAGTTCTATTTTTAATTTGGGATTATGGGTGATCGTTAGTCTAACAGACGTGTGAAAATGTAAAAATAGATACCTAATTAAATGAAATTAAAATTCTGAACTCTCGATGTCGTAAACTGGAACATCGAAATACCAACTCGATGCGTCTGCGACGAGTTGAGTAAGTTCTTTCCGAACTTACTTCCTATTGTGAGTCAAAATGTTCTTCATTAGCCTCCATGAATCACCATCTTTTGGTAATGTGAAGAGGTACCTACAAGATGCCATGTGTCCGTTACATATGGCTGGTCTGGTCGGTCATGGAAATATTGCGTAAATAGGTAGGCTTCTTGGTACTGTGTATGATTAACCGATTTTCTATAATTCAAACACCTGTTCAAAAAAAGGCTTTTATTTTATGTAGTATATAATGTTTTGTGTACTTCGAATAACGTGGTTAATTACGCAGTGATCGATTGCTACACAGTATGTTGTCTATAGTACCTACCTAATAGGTATCCGTTTGTTATGCAGTAACCGGTTCAAAATCTATAGGCTTTACATGGCTTTTTCTCTTATGTTTATGCAGAAATTAATGAACGCCAAGTGCACAATACTAGATATCTTTTATTCTTCAACCTAGAAAAAATACCATTCCCGGATTTCCTGTGAGTTTATAAAAATAAGCGTAGTGATATTGTCCCCGCCATATCACAGCATTATGCTGAGTTGTATCCTTCTTCACAGTCATGAACGTGTACTGCAGCTGCCAATGTAATACCATGTTATAACACTTTTGTTTTTATTTTATGATATACCCATTCCAATATATTTAATATATCTATGCACGTGTTTCTGTGACTAATAAAATAAAACACGTTTGCCTCTTTCTATTTAATCAGCAGTGGATTCTAATTGATTGCATCTTTAGTCGAGATGAACTCACAAAAATATGCAAAAATGCATACTTATTTCGTACACACAAATATCAGATGCAAGCCGTTAATTTATTTCTGCATTGCATAATGCATCTCAAAAAAAAAAAAAAAATTGATGTAATGGAATATTTCGCATATTTATACAGATGTTGCATGTCGCTTTAGTGGTAGTAGGTCACAACGTCACCAGATCGTACGACGAAATACGTTCTCATCATATTCTTACAGATTATTATCTCTTCTACATAGGATGCCCGGATGTGATGTAGGTACCGATGCAGGTACTTAAAATTTAAAAAGCCCTTTGTCCGATGAGACTTCCTTTCGTCAAAATTACATACAGACTTTCATCCCCTATTTAAGGGACACATTTTTAAGTGCGTGCAATTATAGAGGGTGACTTGTAATTTGACGTAAGTATTCCTTTTAGGACGTGATAGTGCAACAATAGCACCCCATAAAGCATGGGCGAAAATTCATGGTATTCGAGAAAATTTCCCAGAATTTGTCACTACATATCACTTTTCTCTAAACTCTCGAATTTAATGGCATTCATTGCTATTCCATTGGATACCTGATACCTACATTAAACAATCTTTCGATGTAACCAAATGAACATCAAACAGTTAAAGGAAGAAGTTTATTAACCATTTCCAAAAATCATCTAGGTACATGCACTTTGACACCATTTGGTGGTTGGTGGTTGGTGGCCACAGTCGATAATGCTGGCAAAGATTGAATTTGCAAATCGTTACAATATTTATAAATTGAGTGATATTCAAATGAATTAACTGGTTTGGATTGAGAGCAGTGGTGGCCCAGTGGTAACGGTCACGACTTACGAGTTGTAGGTCGTAGGTTCGAACCCAGACAGGCGCTTTACTTTGTGTAAATTATTTCATCACCACTGCTCTCAAAACGGTGAAGGAAAACATCGTGAGGAAACCGGCATGTCCTAGAACCAAAAATTCGAAGACATGTGACATCTACCAACCCGCACTGGGCCCGCGTGGTAGATTACGGCCCGCTCCCTCTCACAGAGAGGAGGCCTGTGTCCCAGCAGTGGGAATATTATAGGCTGATTATGTATTATGTAACTGGTTTCTGTTATCTTTTCACCACCCAGCAATTTTCCTACGTTATGTAGTTAGGGCGTCGCGACCAGTTTGCATGTTGAAACGCCACTTTTGAGTAGTTATTATTACTCGCAGTCGATGAGCTAATCACTGATCACTTGTCGCTTAGTTCGCGTGTACAATACAAACTGTTCATGTTTGAAACTAGGTACTTCAGGCCTACCACCATCTTTAACAAAACAATCTTATTTCAAGAGAGTTTTGTTTCAACCTTATAATAACAATGCTCATATTCGTACCATGACCCTAACCGTTCCATATTGTTTCATTCCTGCTTAGTGCTGGGAAAGAACGAACAATTTGTCTATTGTTTACTTTAATAGAAAAGAAACATCGCTATATGAACTGTATAGCGCTATCTCTTTGAAACGTTTGGTCCGATTCGTTTTTACGAGTTGATCTTGTAGCCAAATATAATATTAATTTTCAAAAGAAAACATAATTTGTATGAGTAATTTCCATAACATGCATACTATTACATATACTTAAATATGTTGCATTGTAGTAGGTAAGGAAATCAATTGAAAAAATTATAAAATAAGCTGTGGCTAAATGTGACGTGATGTGAATCGGAACAAAATGTTTTGTAACAAAATGCTTACTTATCAGCTGTCTATATCAAAAAGTACTCTGTGTCAGCTGTGTAGCGCGAACGAAATTCGAAACTCGGTATGGCGATATTTTTGTTTGGATAACTAGGTGATTGATCTTATTTTTGTTTTAAATGCATAAGATCTCACTATAACTCAGTCGACATGGAATCAAGCTATGGTTAAACATTGTTATTTAGTGAATATATTTTGTAACAAAGTTATATTTTACTGTTAATATTTTGAATTTTTGAGTTAAGTTTGTAACAGTGAAGTGTCAGTTGTTTGTTAGTTTGTTTTTGTGTAAGTTTTAGTTATCAGTGATTTGTTATTAATGCGTCAGCTAGACACTCTGGGAATTTTTAAATTCTTAAAACTCGAATATTTCATACACATTAGCCATCTAGAATCAAATAAGAAATTATTACTCCCGTGGGTATTAAAATCGCCAGAAACACAATTAATTTGACAAGTTTACGTAGTATATACATTTTACTTACTATAAATGACACTACAACACATCACAACACATTTTTATTACATAAATTTGCAAAGTCGTAATGAATAAGTGAGCGTCCGAGTAACTTTTATAAGATCGTTAAATTAGACGCTAGAACACTATCGCGTGCTGTCAAAAGTCACGTCGTGGTACGAATTGAATGAACTTTTAGAGGTGACGTCACCAAAACTGCTAAGAAAACGACTTTGTTTCAAGATCGTAATAAGCTTATTTTAAGGACGTCGTGGTACGAAAAGACAGAGTAAGGTTATATTAATACTGTTATAAGAGATGGTGGTAGGCCCCAGACTTTTCACAAATAATCTTTTATTGTGCTCTATTAACCTCTCTTCATTTTTATATTTGACCTTTAGTCTAGCTAGACAAACTATTTGGTTAACTTTTACTTATCTGCGTTTGGATGTAGGTATCGGTATGACGTTTAATTTAAAGGGCCCTGAATATAAATAGGGTGTCTTGAGCAAACTGATAACTGCAACCTTTTAGAAACGATAGAAAAAGCAATAGCTTATGAATCCATTACAGTAACTCTCAACTTTCGGGCCGCTTGGCTTTCTTTTAAAGAGCAAGTATTACTTTTAGTTTTTTACCGACGAAAAAAAGGAGGAGGTTCTTCAGTCGACGCGCAGTCTATTTTTTTGGATTCACATTTTGGAATGCACTGAGGAATGCACCGATTGACGTCAATTCGTAGGCACTGACGAGTCAAATTATGTCCAAAATAGAATTATTGTTGGTTCTAACCAAATCATTTTATCGCGATGCCGAACGGTGGAGTCTGCCCTTTCTTACCGTTAACGATTATGGCCACTTATTGCAGTAGGTACCTATAATAAAAAGACTTGCAGATAGGTTTTTTTAGAAAGCACTACATCCTCTACTAAGTTGACTCATTCGCACAGATGCTAAGATGATCCAATTTTTCTCAGTTATTATTATATTTCTATTAGCAGTTATTTTCTTATTGCTAGCTATGCGGCCCATGAAATAAACAAGTTGATTATCGCTAACCAGCAACCTAGACCCAGTTACAGTGTAGCCGGTGTCGGTTCGCGTTGGCGAACATGTGCTCTTGTCGAGCCAACTGCTAACTCTTCAGCGACTAGTCTGATAGATGGCCTACTTACTAACTGGTTCTAGGTTTAATGAACCGTTTATAGAGCTGTTGATAATGGAAATTGAATAAATACTTAAAAGCGTTTTAAAAACACTGACTAAGAGCTCCATTTGATTACATTCCTGGGTTGATTAAACATTTATGGCAGAATGTTGTATAATTATAATCATTGGCACCAGCGGGTTAATTTCGTAACACACTATCAGTAGCAATGGCTTTCATTTTGACAGTTCTACAACATACATTGCGTTATTTACGTTGTTGAGCAGACAAATTTTTCGAACATATGAAGCAATGGTTTAGCAATATCCTTCAAAATTATTCAGATTATGATTGTTAGTGTGTTACGCGATTAGGGTGCTGATCGCCAATATCAACATTGGCAGGAAATTCATTGGGTTTATCACTAGGATACGAGTACAAAGCTTATGGATATCCATTGAAGATACATAGATCCTCTCGGCTTTGTCATGATAGATGAAATTATTCAATAGTTTCAGATAAAAAACAAAAAAATGCGAACTAGGACTTTAAAATAATGTTGCCACAAAGCTCCTAGAAATAACTTGTTAGTTAACTATTCTATATTAAACATAAGATACAGTTTTCTTGGAAGTCCTGAACCCAGTTCGTAGGCTTAGACATACATTTTTGATGTGATCACATCACCTAATAGTATTTCGTCATGTTGGTACCAAAGCAGGAATCCCCTTTACTCAGCCTTGTATGAAAAAATATGACGTTGTATACAATCCTTGATAACACCAAGCTTTCATTTTGTAACACTAACAAAAACCCTTAAGACCAACCGAATTGGTCTTACAATGAATGTGTCCACGATGCAAGTTTACTAATCACGACTTCAACAATCTTTTTTGACTAATCACGTAGGTGGACCCCATGGTCCATAGTCTATGGTGGTGGTGGTATGGTGAGTCCATATTCACAGCGATAAGGTAACGAACTGCAAAGTTTTTAAATACCTCCAAAAATTAAACCATAACAAACCACAAACAATACAAATAGATTTGGACCATAATGGTTTCCGATGTGTAGATAAGCCAGTTACAGACTATGACCATAGCGAAGGTCAGTTAAGTGTGATACTGTGATCTATGGTGAGCTATGTAACACTCTTTGAAGCCATCTGGGTCAACAGAAAACATAAAATGGCACGTACTTGTTGACTCATCGACATGCGGTGAATTATTTCGAAATTAATTATCATCGACGCGGTTTCTTCATAATTTAGGTGTACCTACGTCATTAAATTACTTGGATTTATTTTTGTTTGTGTTAGGAAAGTTTCAGTAGGTTACTGTTGTCATATAAGTTCTAACTTTAATCCAAGGCATTACATTGAAAATAAAAACAAATCAAGTAACCTAGTCCAAAATCAAAATACTAATCATACCACAGTTAAAATTATCTTTGAATTACGGTTGAAGATAATTTATTTCAATCAAAACGAATACAATTATACACTCCTTTGAGGAAAAACATAATAGGTAATTAAGATAGGTGAAGATTTTGCTATAGCTAAAATTAAGATGAGCATATATAAAAAAAAACATACAAACTTACAAATTCAGACATTATTCAGAACATGGTGCTTTAATAGCCTTTTAAAAGTTGGAAGTGATTTCGATTCCTTAAGTACTTTAGGTATAGAGTTGAGCACAGAATCGGTCGAAGTGGAGGTGCTTGGGGGAGGCCTATGTCCAGCAGTGGACGTCTTTCGGCTGAAATGATGATGATGATGATAGAGTTGAGCCTCCTCACCAAACAGTCTTTCTACCGTAATTTGTCGTCGGTCCTCTTAAAATTATATGGTTAGCCTGTCTCGTCATGCGCTTTTGAACTTGCATTCTTTTTGTAATTACCTAATAATGTCTTAAATTTTATCAAAAAATCTCTTCGACAAACAGTCGTATACATACACTTTGATTTTCCTCTGCATTTTCTCTCGGTCTTCAGTTTACAGAAAATCTTTTACCAAAATTTTACTGAAACGGTTATAAAGAAGAGTTTATTATCAATTAACTTCAATAAACAATGTATTCGAAGAATTCGGGTTATTGTTAGGATGTTATCAGTTCATGAGTTCATTGGTATGACGAATTTGGACCAAGGTATTGTGGTTACAATTAACGTTAAATACTACGTAGGAACCACTACCAGGGACTGCACATATTAAATAGGTATCTATAAAGGTAACATGTATCAATGGCACATTTGTTAGGTTTACGTTTATGGTGGTCACAACATCATATTGTTTATGCCATTACGTATTCAATTTTGGATTGCCCCAAGGCGTCATAACCGCAAGCATACTCAGATCAATGGTCCTAATAAATACATACAATAATAATTTTGTTCCTGCGGATCTATTCTGTAAAAATCAAAATCTTTTCGTGAAAACTTGGGTGAACTGAGCTGTCAATAGTGTCAATCTCTAGAAATAATATTTACCTATTAAGTTGTTTTAAAAAAACATTTTAGAGTATACATGTTTTGCTTATAATGTCATAGCATGCAAATATTATTATAGGTTACATTACAAAATGTTTCCCATCAATAAATTCTTTTTTTACCATTAGATAGAACGACAGCTCACTTTACCTAAGTTTTCACGGTGAGGTTTTTCCAGAACAGAGCTGCTGGAATACCTATATCACATGTTACGCATGATAGAGGTTTACAGGCTTCCGGAGCTTCGAGTAACCCATAGGCCATAGGGGTGCAAATTAAATCCGGTAAAATCGTGAACACTGCTGCTGCTAAGGCACACACTATTGTTGTTAGAAACATTATTTTTATTTTGTTAATTTTGTATTTTGTGTTTCACGAACTGTGTCCAAATTCCCCTTTTTCGTTCTTTTTTTCTTTAAACCTGCAGTTATTGGGATCTGAAGGGATTCCAATATTTTTAACGACTGACAAAGGTGTTTTTGCACCTTCGTGAAAGCCACGATTCCAATCTGAATATTTGATATTTTTCACGATCCCAGTACTTACATACCTACCTAACGTGTTTATCCTGAATCCCAAAAACATAGGATACATCTATAAAATCTCCACTTTCTCCTTGAAAGTCTCTCCCAGAAGTTTTTAAATCCATAATGTTAATTGCCAACTATGATTAGATATCCGACATTTTAGTACCTATAGCAACATGTTTATTAGAAATCTCACGACTCAAATGGTAAGTACTTCAGCCACAAACTCGTGAAACTGAAGAATACCAATGTTTAGCTATCCCACAAATGATTCTCACCAAATGACACCTTATTTGTCAACATTGGTTTAGGATTTAATGAGAAAATTCGCGTTACTATATCGTAAGTTCTGGATATGTCAATATTTGTCTTCTTCCCCATGTCTGTATGGCTTACCTACTGCAGAAATCAAGAGGAATTGAAAACAAAACTTCTGAGTTAATAAAGAAATGTTTATTTTAATGAAAATCAGGTCTCAAGATATAATGGCCGGCCTTACTTCTTGAAAACAACCAACTCCTCTGAGGTCTTCTAGAAGCAACCGCTCAAGTATTTGTAATGCATCTTCTTAAAACAGGTCAATTAATTCGTATATGCATATCTCATGACCCCGTTAACTGAAATCGGGCACGGCCTTGGAAACATCCTTTAATCATGTTCGAAAATTAAAGTTTTCGAAGGCTTTTCCCCAAGAGCTGTATTCTCGGAGCGGGGTGAGACGGCTGCGCCTCATCTCCTTTCGCGGCGGTAAGGCGACACCGCGAGAACTCCCGTGACTCTCGCCAGTCGCACCACAGCACGCGTCGACTCGACATGTAAGTACGACTACGCTCTGTCAGTGCCCCATAGTGTACCAAGTGAAAAAAATAAAGTGTTTTTTTTTATAAAGCCAAGGTGCATTGATCTTGCCTCGTCCTTTAATCGATTGTCCGTCCTGGTAAGTAGGGTGGTAGTGCAGTGCTTATCGACGTTATGGTGCATTTATCGGTAATTTACAATTATGTGCTCGTAATTCTTCAAAGGAAATTCTGTTGAACTCGTTTTATGATGGGATTAAGCGTTAAGATAAAATATTTTTAAACATAATTATTAATGTGGAACTTTTGATTAAAGCCTAGCGATTATTTTCCAGCATTTTTGTTAAAAAATATGGTGTATAAATACTTTTTACTTCGACCTACAATACGTGTCCTAACATGCCAGCAGTTTTGTAATCATGTTCCATTTCTATTTTTGAATATCGCGGTGCTCGGTTTCATTTTCGGTTGGCCAATAGGAGCGGGCTACGCTGAAGTTTTCCCGCGCTTTTGGCAAGTTGCCAGTTGCCGACCAATAGCGTGGAAGCGCGGGATGTGGGGGCGGCTGACGAGCATGCGCGGTTGCGCGTGCGCTGTCAACTTCTAGCTCGCCTATTTTTTTCTATTTTATATTTAGACCAGATATAAATTTCTAGCCAGCTGGTGCTCTATATATTTTTTTGAATAGAGAGTCCATGCCGGAGCTTCCTCTTTTAACAATGTATGTACTTTGAATTCTGAAGTGTCGTTACTACCTTTCGACTAAGTACCTACTTCTATCATATTGATTCTTGTTCTTTTTAATCCGTTCATAAATTTTTCTCTTGTAACCGATACCTTAAAGTTTTTTTTATTGATTGTTTTCAATACATAACATTTATTAAACCAAGGCGCATTACAGCACACTAAAGACAACAATTTCACAATAAACATTGAAACACTTGAAATACCGGAAAATTGATGGCCGCCTTGAGACCGAGTCGATTGTAAAGAAAGCCAAGGTTATGACAAATTGTAATTATTGTCACCATAAGTTGGAGACTGTGTAAATATCTCAATCAAAATCAATTTATTTAGTTTACAATATTAAATGACGAAAAGGAAGATGTACAATACCAATGCCAGCCAAAGGCCGTCCGCCACTCTATCCAGAAATTGGCTCTATTTAAAGGTAATTCCCTACTGAAATTACTGTATCAAAAACTTCAGCCAGTTGGACCCATAATCCTAAATAAATTCCCAGATGTATGTTCCTCAAGAATGGATTACCATTGCCACTAAAGCTTCTTTTTTTTAGATTAAATCAAAAATTTGGCATTACGCACGGAATTTGACGCCTGTGTAATCAAATAACGGCTTCGGAAACTTCTGAAAGAGTTTATTTTTACTTTTGCTCCTCCAAATATTTCCACGATTGTGTTAAATGAGGCAGAAGTCTGGCCCTTATCAATCCAATTGAAAAGCCCTCTTATGTATGACTTGAGATGTTTATTAGGTCAGCATAATCAGCTATATATAATGTTCCCAATGTTGGGACACAGGCCTCCTCTTGGTGAGAGGTAGTGGCCAATCTACCACGCGGGTCCAGTGCAACTCGCACTGTTTTGTTAGGTATTCAAGTTAATTCACAGATATGTGGTTAAATTTAAACCTGGTTCATATCAAAATAAGTCCTGATAGTGATATAGATGGTGACTTGCGGCACAGAATACTTAATAGTACTACATACTTGCGGGTCAAGTCGGCATACTTTATTACAATATATCTAAATTTTTGGACCGACGCCAAAAACTGTTGTCTGACGTCATCCGGTCTTCTAAACAATAGCACACATAACCTTAATATTTTAATTAAATTGTAAACAATGAGCTATATATTATAATCGCTCAATGCTACCAAAGACATGCTTCTATATATATCCTTACTCTTATTCATTTGTAAGGTCGTTTGTGGTATTGTGTTTTCCAGTCTCCTGCGAGGAAACATATTAAAAAAGTCAATTTGTCTGAAAGTTCAGGCTAGATTAAGTCTGGCAAGACAAATCACAATTTATTACTTGCCCTTTAAAATAAAGCTGTCCAAATAATGTGACCTTCTCAATTTTACATTGCTTATGTGCGTTCAAGAACGAGCTTTCTTGGGATGTGAACACAAACATAAACAATATTAACTTACGACGTGTATAATGAAGGAAACAAAATAAATGTCTGCATTATCTAGAGAATGCAAATATGGCGAGAATGCGTTTATTTGTTCGGCGCGTGCGCTGTATCGTGACAACTTGTTCGATGGATGCATTATGAAATACTTACTTTTCATTTGTGTATTCATAGATGTTATTATCTCGGACTAAATAGCTATGTGTTTTCTGGGAATCAAGTCGCGAAAATCCCATTTGATCTATGAAGCAATCATGATCTGATTTGCTTTGTGGAATTTCGTTAATCTTGCTAAGACAACTTTAATTTGTGATCGAACTCATAAACAAATTACAATACTTTGCCCTGCCTAATCTCGTCGTGCCAATAAAGCCTTGGAATAAGGATAATAGTTGCATATGCAACGAAATAAAAGCTGATTGCCTGTCCAAATTCATTCAAAAGATCTAGATCAAATTGATTAAAAAGTTTGCCAAACAATAGCTAATGCTCACTTTTATCTATCACAATACCTTAGCAAGTACCGGTTTTAGAGAATAAAGTCCATCATTCTACAAGATTATATTAGCTTGTGGCCTAAAGAATTTCATTAATGTCGCTGGTCCATTGACCGCTGACTGGACCCTTTGAAATTTATCGCGAAATGTGACTCACGCGCAAATGCTTTTCTTTTGAATCACACACGGCAGGATTTTGCGAGATGATGTTGATTTAGGTGTGCGAATGAGTAAAACAAAGGATGTTGTTTGAGTAAGTTTTATTGTCGTTATGAATATGTTTTAATGGAATTTCGATGTAATCGAACTGGATTATTCTTCAGAGACGTTTTCGTGCTTGCTCGGTGAATTTTACGTTCTATCCTACTTCTAAAAGTTTTAAATTATTGAGTCCACTACTGGGTACTAAGCTCTTTACTAAAGGAGTCCAGGTACCCACAACTATTTTAGCAATTGATGCACCAAGACACGTATCATAATCGTTAAAATACTGTCAAGTTAGCAGAACGTCGGTTTCACTGAATCCGAATGATCCCTTAGGAAGGAATATTCCTTGTAAGGAGAACGATGACCTCGTAATGAAGATTTGGAACACATAGACAATGTGATCTACCGGTACTTTTTTAAATCGACTTTTCGTGGACCTGGGACATACATGCGTGTACGATACAGTTTGAATTTTAAATAGTATCCCAAAAAATCTTCACGCCCTGCCAGCAACTGCCTATTCTGCTGATTCGACTAAGTAAATGTTTATCTAGTAATATAGGATACTTATTGAAGATTAAGTCATGATGGATAACACACGTTCTAGGGAACATTTTTGCGTGTACAGCATTTAACAATACGTGACGGAATTCATGACCTGCCCAACAATAATAGTATGTCATCCATAAAATTCATTCGTCTACAAATGCATCATAAGAAAGAATTCGCAGTGATCTAAAACGTTGATTCTCCCATCGTTTTTTATTTTTTAATCGGCGTGAAGCATTGCCGTTTTATCGGTTGCCAGTGGCTGAGGTTCTTAACCTTTGTCTGCTGTAATTACTAGAAAAAGTAAATGACTTGTTAACTCATTCCGATAATCGGTGCACTTATTTTACTTTGTCGGAATAACTCTGTGCAGTCGTTTACTGGCTGAGGTTTTTCACTTTTTGTGGTGTATATAGATTAGTTACTTTGTTGTTTATACATGGTATTTGAAATAGTTCATTTGCTAGTATTGTTTTAGCCTTCGTACTTAATCAAAGATTTTGTTTCTTAGTTTCTTAGTCACTGAAATATAACCATTTAAATAAAATGTAAAACACGGTTGATGTTATAGGTGTACTTCTGGTAACGAATAAAGTAACAAAATCCGAAACAATGAATGGAAGACAACACTGTTTAAAAGCATTTTGAGAATTACGAGCATCAAAGCAAGAATGAAACGGTACCAACAAAAGCAAACTAAACCATAAGTAAATCCCTGCACACAAGATCAATGCACCCCGTTCCATAAATAGCTAGAGCTGCATGTGCCACAAACTTATTGACATATAGGCACTGGTACACTGACTTGGGCCTTTTCTTTTTAATTTCCTCGATGAGGCACAAGGCAGGCAGGTCGCAAAACATGACTTATTCGTGATTTTTACACGTTCCAATGAAGGTTGTTTATTTTTGTGGCAACTTGGCAATCCGCGTTAAGTGCCTGTGGTTTTTGCGTTGAATTTGTAAAAAAAAGAGTCATGGATAAGTTTAAGAATACCAATATAGATCAGAAATGTGGTGCCAATTCAGGGCCGCCGTAATAGGTACTCTTTTTTTCTAATTGTTGAGTGTTGAATCAAAGTTATGAAAACGATCTGGCCCAGAAATTATAGGATATAGTCGTTATGGGGAAGCCATAGATACTGCCTGCCAAATGCCATACAACCACAGCCCGTATGCAAGGACAGCAAAGAGTACTAGGTAAATTTCCTCGTGACACTGTCAAACAAATTTTCACCGCCATCTTTTGTTACAGCTTTTGCATCTAGAGGAGTAAACAAACACAAACCGCCAAAATGGACGCGATCAAAAAGAAGATGCAGGCGATGAAGCTGGAGAAGGACAACGCGCTTGACCGCGCCGCCATGTGCGAGCAGCAGGCCAAGGACGCCAACCTCCGTGCTGAGAAGGTACGCGACATACTTGACCGTTTATGGTTAAAGGGCACCGTGTGCATATTGCTTATTATGTGTAGTTTTAATAGTCGATTATTGGCAACCCAGTTACATCACTAGCCTAAAAGATGTAAAATAAAACCATATGAAAGCTGTGTTAGAAATTCATATTCATTGAGTCAAGGAAAGATCTTCCTGGTCAAAATGAAAACAACGCAATTAAATTGTTTTGCGGTTTAATTTGATTGTCAAGAAATTGAGAAATCGTTGCAATATTAATATTAAAACATAATGGGTCTGATATTCATACGACATTTAGAAATGATGAAACACACAAGATATCGCAAACAAAATTATTTAATTGCAGATCTAGACTGCGTTTTTTGCTGTAGAACTTTTTCAATGAGTTTTTATACTATGTTGGTGTCAAGCGTGAAAAATCTTTTGTTTTTACAAGTGCAATGCTGAACTTTGTAAAAAACGTACCGTATTCATTTACTTGTTAATTGCAATAGCATTGTCACGTTGGGATCTAGTTGCAAAATAGGTCGAGTATCCATTACAAATTACATATTCTTAACTTACGATACACCGTATCACGAGTAGTAGACACACCGCGGCACCGTATGATTGAGACAACACGGTGCCGTAAGTACTGAAAACAATTTGAAACAATATCAAAAACCGTTTATTTTTAAACATAATCGAAACAGCTGTAAATTAACACAACCATATTCTGACCAATAAGTGATTATGATTATGAAAAATGCAAGGCCAGTTGTAATTATTTATTCATGTACATACTTAATTTAATTTCAAAAATATACGCGAGCAATATTTCGCTTTTCGTTTTGCCGTGTGACAGGGCGAAGCCTTGACCACGGGCGATGTGTCAGGGCTAAGGACAGCAACCTCCGACAAGTTAGATATATTATTGTCTGTATGTAGCTTATTGCATTATGCGCTTATTCTTGCAATTGTATAACTTAGTAAGAATATATATCTGCATAGTGTATGCACAGATGCACATTGTACGTAGGTACATGTAGGTATAGCATGTATTGTGCTTATGAATACGACTTCACATAAAATATGGTAGAAAATAATGTAACGTTTGTACAAATTAATGAAATAAATTCGTAAGTACTACTCGAATGAATTTGTAATGAGAGCTAGCATTGATATTGACAAAATAATTTCCACGTGCCTCAACGTGAGAACTAATAGGTATGAATGAATTTATCTAGCACAGGAAAGAGATTTTGCAAAACAGCGTTGTAATCGTAAAATGTATCCTGTCCTGTATAGTTTTATCCCGGGCATAGGCTAACGGGACTTTTTATTGCGGAGACCTGCGTTGCCAACCAAGTTGATGACTAGAAAGTAGTAAAACACACAAAAGCAAAACACTAAAGTTTGCCTTTGATCATTATCCTTAGCTTATTCCTTGTACGGAAGATAAAATGGCTAGAAAGACAGTGACTACCTACTGATCTTGCTAATTTGGCGGCTAATGGCGGCTAAATTAGCTGTCATCCCAGTAGTCACTTTTTCTTAATCCGTAAAAGAAAGAAAAAGTCGTACAGTGACGACCGCAAAATACGAATAGGAATCATATTCAATCAGTAACGACTGATATACAATTACGATAATAATTTGCTTATTACTCTCCTAGGCCGAGGAAGAGGCGAGGCAGCTCCAGAAGAAGATCCAGACCATTGAGAACGATCTGGATCAGACCCAGGAGGCCCTCATGCAGGTCAACGCCAAGCTTGAGGAGAAGGAGAAGGCTCTTCAGAACGTGAGTACTTTATAGTGTCCTGCTGTTGATTGTATAGTACGCATTTTATCAGTTGCATGTTGGAGTCCATTGGTTTTATTTTCTAAGTTTATAGAAGCAGTTATTGTGTGTTACAATTAGCTTGTTGTCCTACATTTTGTTCCATGATTAATCTAGTTAACATTTTGCTGTCGAAAATTTTAATCGTCATATCATTGAGCAGACTTGCACTCCAGTTCATAGCAACTGGAGTGCAAGTCTGCTCAATTTTATGACAATTAAGATCATAGTTTAGGATCATAGGATCCTCATCAAAAAGTATATTGGAAAGAAAAGAGGAACATCCACTTGATCTGCAAGTTTATAAATCAAAATTGTTGACTTTGTTGTCGAAGATTTTAATTGCCACATCATTGAATAGACTGTCGCTCCAGTTGCTATGATCCTCATCAAAAAGGATTTAGGGTAAAGACGAACATCCACTTGACCTCCAAGTTTATAAATCGAGATCGTCGACCTTGTTGTTGAAGATTTCAATTGCCATATCATTTAATAAACTGTCACTCCAGTTGCTATGATCCTCATCAAAAAGCATATCGTCTAAGAACAGAAAACCACAAGAACATCCACTTGATCTGCAAGTTTTCAAAATCGAGATCGTCGACCTTTTTGTTGAAGATTTCAATTGCCTTATCATTTGATATACTGTCACTCCAGCTACTATGATCTTTAACAAAAAGTATATCCACTTGATCTGCAAGTTTATACATCGAAATCGTCGTCCTAGTTGTTAATCAAATACGTATCCTTCTTTCTACTTCATTACCTAGGATCGTGACCGTGACCTGCAATCTCAGGTGATGTTTTAGCATAAAACGTGTCGATGTCAACTGCATTGGCCATTGTATGTACTGAGAATGAAAACAAAATATTGAGATATAGAGTCAAAGCTTAAAGTTTTCTGAAATGTTTATTACACGGTAATGGAATTTGAGATCTTTATCTCGAGTCCCATTACCGTGTAATAAACATTTCAATGAGAATTAGCTGCTTACATGATTTTGGGTTCAATACCTCTTAGATCAATTTTGGTAGATTTTTCATAGGTTTTGTTGTCGTAACTTTTGTCGTAAGCTAAGTTTTAGACCAATTTGTAGTTGGTTGGTTTTTTACGTAATACGGAAATACTAATGCTTCTAACTCTTTTACAAAAAATAAGAGATTGCAAAGCAAAATCACTCTGATTGATATCTAGAAAGAATTTTATAGATATACCGACTGTAAAAATTTTGATCGCATCGCAATAAATGACAGTGAGAAATTAAATTAGATCTTGCATGTGTCAATAATGAAACAATTTAAAGATCATGATGTAAGCCAAAAACCTTGGCCGATTGGCAGAGACACCGAATGACAAGCAAATACCAATGTGATGAATATGCCGATCAGTTGAATGGTCGGCGATGAAAATAATCATCGATATAATGAAAACAAAATACCATTGTCATGTCTTTCCTCTACCAAAATAAATGAGGAAAGACAACATGTGGCATATTATGCAGCCTAGAATTACGATCGTCGATAATTTTGGAGACGATATTGATTATATCGTCATAATCTATTTATCTGTTGTTCATTCGTAACTACCTACCAGTCAATCTACTTACTCCTAAGAAATATGTGATGCTTATTTCTATTCAAATATGGTTAAACCAAAAACCAAAGAAAAATAATGTACCTACTTACCTACCAAAAATGAAAGTGGAACTCAAAGTTGAACCTAAGAATTTGATTTAAGCATCGCGTTTTCTTCAGTGTAATTTTGCTTGCCAGCCATCAATATTGCGATCAAAATTCATAATAATGCCGTCATATCATTCTAATAGTTTCATTTTGACACGTGTAGTAATACCAGATGCCCTGTATACCGGAATGCCGCGCGGTAGGGGGCTGCGTTCAGTGCGCACCGAGTTATTTTCAGCGCTCGACACCTAATATGGGCCCGCTGCCCGGTGTTTCAGTAAAAATAGACGCTGGACTCACTTGATACGTCAGCCACCTACATTAGCTAAACTATGGAATTTTCTCTCAAACTGTTTAAGAACAATTAAATGTCGATAAAAGAATTCCGTAGATAACATTTCAATATAAATTCAAAAGCGTTTCTTCTTTTATTTTGACATTTAAATTAAATACAAAAATATCCCTGGAAAACATAACAAATACAAGCTATCATTTAAAATACCAAAACATTTAGGAAGCATTTAAAATTCCCGCGTCTAACGATAAACAAATGGGCGCAGCTCAGTGGGTAAAACAGTGTAATAAAAACAAAAGATGGCAGCAAGTTAGGTGCGACTACAGCGCTGCGGTGGTTCATTAGGAGAGTCAGTCAGTCAACATGGCCGCCGGCGCTGCGCGGCCGGTCGGACCGCGCCGAGCGTAGTAATGTCCGCGTCCGCGCCCCACGCCCACGGGCGCGCCCCCGTGCGGCGCAGGGGGCACCAGCACCACCCGCGCCTGCGGGGCGAGCGCACCTCCGCCCCCAGTGCGCCCCCGAACACTGATCCGTCCAAACAAGTGACCTTACAAACAGACGATGTTGTGCCTTGTGTCAATAGTGTTAGTGAATCTCAAGAAGTGACAAGGACGAATAGTGACGATGCACTTTCGAATCAGAATAATATAACCGAGGACTATGCGATTATTGACGATGATATTGAATTCGAACCTAGAATAGAGGACCCTGAATCGCTTGATACCTCGGACGATGAATTTTCGTTCCGAGAAGAGCGGACCGCGGGAGACGGTGCTGAATTTATTACGACTGTCGCCTCAGATATATCAGATGATGACCCTGAGACGGCAGAGCTCGCGAAGCTCAGGTGTACTAGTGAGTGCACGGAGGTCCTGGCAGAGAGGGAGAACCGGCGGAGGAGAAGATGTGCCGACTATCCAGGTTTGGCGTTCGGCAGCTCTATATTCTCTTCGGACACTATGATGAAATTTTCCATCATCAAGAATGAGTTGCAGAACATTAAGAACACTGCACTGAAAAGGGTAATGTCCTATGTTATTTATGCTTCTGTTCGGTAGTGTGAGTGAGGCAGGCGTGGGCCAAATGCGCACAAAACTATTTTTAATCGCGTACCGTCGGGAAAGCGTTGAATCTGCTCCACGAAGCGAGGCAGAGGCAGCACATCTCGCGCGTGGCGATCAGCTGAGCCACTGACATTCCATTTGACATGTTTACTCGGACGATTACACATGACGCCGCTAGATGTCGTCGCTGTCGATAGGCGCACGTGGCTTTTATCTGCCAGCCCTTGCCCTTATTTTCGAAACAAATTCAATTCCTTATCAAGTTATCGACACAGATTTTTTTTTCTGGTTTGCCTCATGTTTAAATAACTCACTTGCTTCATTTTGTGATTATGATAACTCAGATTTTTTGTAGAATTTTTATTTTTTATATCAATTCTTTTTACAAAAATCCAACCAGAATTTCTAGATGACAAGCATGAGTGTAGTTCGATATATCGTTATGGCCAAAAATATTTTTTGGTATACGTTCAGACAGAACCATCTTTATCATAAGAAGAAGATGAGTATAGTCAATGTAATGGACTGTTTAGTTTTTGTTCAATTAAAGTATAGCTAGCGCATATCTACATTCTGCATGATATTACATTCTATTCTTTACAACTTTCTAAATTATTCATGAACAATACGTTGCGATGGGCAATCGTATTTACAAGGCGTAAAGTTTCGAATTGATACTAGAACATATCGAGTCAATGTTTTATACAAACGGATATGAAATTATTTTAAGTCTGATTACAATCTTGCAATTTCAACCAATTAACCTTTACAACAAATTATAAAATTTAAGCATATACATATCGTGTCATGTTAGAATACAGTGAAGAAAACCTGTGTAATAGAATTATAGTCTGAGAATATGAATAACATAATGAAGTGGAAAAAATAGATCGTCATCAGAATATTTGCAATAACTTTAAACTCAGTCAAGTCTGAAACACAAACACTATTGTATGTAAAAGAAATCTTGATTTAAATATAGGTACAAGTCTGCACAGGCGATAGCCGCAATGAATATTCTAATGAATGTTAGTTACATTACAAACGAAAATGAAAATAGAAAGTAAGCATTTACTTAAACTAAGACGAAAAACACTTGAAACGGCTACATAAACATCAGCAATTAGTGCCATATTAACGAATAGACACATGTCTGTTATTTAACCACACGAGTTTTTATGATACATCTGACTTTGTAACACATTAACTTCGTACAATTGTAATTGTACTATATTACTTGTAAAATTAACTATATCTTGGTCATTTTATATACGTCAAGCAATTATTTCTCATTATTTACAATAGCTGCAACGTTGTTTTTTTTCAAGCAATTAATAATATTGTGACTATTTTTATTCTTATTGGATTCAACGACGACGGTTTTATAGATTACGATGCTCTAAAATCCAACGCCTTTATAATTTTTTATATTATAATTCTCTTAATTTTTTTCATTAACAGTATTCCTTAGGATGAGCTGACGATAACTTATTTGGGAAAAGTCGTTTCTTAGCATTACAAATGGAACTCTAAAAAGTATGATTCGTTTTCGATGCGCATTTGGCCAATTTTTCCTTACATAGGTACCAATATTGTTGCGTGTTTACTCTAGATTTAGACGTCTAAAATGGTGCGATTCATACCGATATTGAAACTCATATCCCGTCATGCCCTAAACTATTAATTTGTTTGCTCAACTCATCCGCTGTGTTGCCCATACCAAATTGTTCAATTAACAGGTGAAAGCACTAGAACTTACTACTGTTGTTCTGCACTATGATTTGTTTAATCGTTCACTAAAATTTAAAGAAATTCGGGGCTTTAAATTAGTACTGTCACGTGTATAAAGTAAAGGGGTGAATAAGTGACTATCAGCACTCCCCACTCTGAACAAATTGTTCAGAGTTGTTGTTCAAATTGTTCTGTAAAAAGATACGGGTAATAAATAATAGATCATTGGGGAATAATCTTGTTAGATAGTAGTAGGACGATGCATAGTTTTTGATATGAAATTCGGTTTGCCTTTTAATGTGTCACTAATTGAAACAAGAAACAACTTTCTGTTTAGAAATTATTGAAGGCGTTTCACTCATTGTGTGTCGCCTACTGCACATAGTTTAACAATTATGGTGCATGCTGCCAAATTATAAGATTTAGCATGATCTGCAACCTAATTGCGTACCTATACCAACACTCACAATCTGAATAATTTTGAAGGGTATCCATTGCTTTATGTGTTCGAAAAATTTTTCTCCTCAACAACGTAAATAACGCAATTAATGTTGTTGAACTGGCAAAATGAAGACCATTGCTACTGATAGTGTGTTACGCAATTAACGCGCTGTTGCAGCACATCGTCTCAGAAAAATCCACAGACAACCGGAATTCACAGAAATATGATATTTAGCTCGACATTTTCACAAAATGCAACACGTAATTGCACTTTATAAGCGATATAAGCTTGTTTAACATTTCGAAAATTTCAATTTGTCGTAAAACTCAATACAAACATAGTGATTTGTAAAACGATATGATTTATGTAATTCAATTAAAGCACCATGTTGCGTAATCTATGAATACCCGACATATGTCCATGCACGTCACACTGAGCCTATTCAGTGCGGCTAAGTATCATACCAGGAGTATGTAATTACATTGCATTCGACCGTATGGCCATGCCCATGTACTTACGCTATACCCTTCAGGTACTTCAATAAGTTATTACTGACCATATGGCAGTGACAGACGGATGACCAACTTTCTACCCGGTATAAATATGGAAACATCTCATAATTGGGAAAGCAAGCCTTGACTTTTATAATGAACTATCTCAATCAGCTGAAGAAGTGTTAATGGACACTGATATAACGACATCATTACACAATTTTTTTGTTCTTACATACATGTATTTAACGGTACACCGCAAAATACCTTCAGTATTGGTCTCTGCTCCGTTAATCCATCCAAAGGTTTAAAAGATCAGTTTTAGCGATAAGACCGCCCATTGTGTCACCCCTTCTAAAATTTCTACATTTATCTGTAGTTTTTATGGTTTACATAATAAAGAGTATTATAATTATCTTCCTAACGAATTCTTTAAAAATGTTGCAAATACATACTTCCTAATGATGTCATTTCCCACGAAGTTCTTCAAAGATTTTTTTGTCGAATAAGAATTGGTTGGTGTGGCCGTTTTTTATCACATCTAAATCGCAGCAGTTGAGCTCGAGATTATTTCGGTCCACAGTAAAAAGAAGACAGATTCCACTGTATAAAAGATACCGTATACCGTGTCGCTGAAAACTGGCAAGGTCAATAAAATTAGTGCACATATTTTGTGCTTGTTCTCTGGTGTAGAATGAGTCACCTTTGCAGAGGTTATTGCTCAGTTAATGTCGCATAAAATTAAAATTACAATCGAGTATTAGAATCATCTATTCATATCCATTGTATTCAAAAAGCATAACGACTGGTATGAATTGTTGGTCGGTTATCGCTTCTGCAAGAATTAGATCTGAGAGACAGACAAATTTAAGTCTCAACACTATCGAAAAAAGTTTCGTTGGTAGTCAAACATTGCAAAAAATCTTGTCTACCTGTGTATTGTAAAAGTTTAATTTGACCGTGTTTATTACCTGAATTTCACTTTAGTTATCACTGGCCTCGTGGGAGTACAGTTTAGCTGCTTTACCGACAGATTTTTTGTTGCAATCGCTCGGTTACTTAACGGAATTTAAAACAGGCACATACTTTCCAAATGACGTCATACAATTTCGGCAGTCTTGTGTAAATTGTTATTCACTCGTCTCTTCTATCATTGGCTGCAGACAACTTCCTTTAGTTGCGAAATTACAAACTAGATGGCGCTGCTGATTTCATTTCAATTCGAGTTTGCAAGTTTATATTATAAAAATTAAATTATTAATTAATTAATTTATACAGAAATCACAATGATCATGTTGTTATCCTTGCCTCTCTCTATTTTGAAATGACCGAGTTCATCCTATTCATGCTAGTCTTCGTATTTCCCATGATTGGAATACAAAAGCGGTAATAGCCCTTCACTAAATCTAAAAAAATCCACTTCCGTAGTGTTTATTGTATAAGGTCAGTCTACCGTTTCGCCCATCCCACATTTTTGGGTTTTCTTCCCAAACACCGCTTGTGATTGTGACCCTACGGATGTAGTTTCCGACGAACTCAAACAGGTGGAGCTAGTTGCCCTGCAGGCAGTACGGTCGATTGTGCTTATCGCGTTCGTCGTGTCCGCGCGGGTGACGTTTATGTCCATGTTTCGCTGTCAAAGTCATTTTGAGAATGTCTAATTGAGTGAAATATTAGTACCTATATTCCAATTAATTGCTCGTGATCGTTAACTGATTATTTAGTCAGTGGTGTAAGTTAGGAACCAAGCTAATTAGCACCGTTCCGATAAAGTTGCAGCGTCTAGGTTCGGTAGCGGCCATTTTATTTGCCGGCTGTGTTCATTCGTGCCGTGCCCATCTCGACGATACGGGGCAATAACGAGCGGGGCCAGTCAGTTGGCATTTTCGCGAGTAGAGCGGAGGTGTTTCTAGTTTTTAGCATTTAAGCATTCCATTTAAACACAAAAGTGCATAAAAATGACGACAAACATGCAGCAAGGAACGATCCTGGACGTTCTGAAAAGAAAAATGCGCCAGACAAAAGAAGAAATGGAGAAATATAAGGACGAGTGCGAGGAGTATCACAAACGTTTACAAGTGGAAATAATGCGGAGAGAAGAAGTAAGAAAACGTGTTTTTAGTTTGTGCTGTGAATTTTGTGAAACGTTGGTTCCTATGTGTACCTGTGTTGAGTTCATATTAGGTCATACTATGAGACTTATCAGTCTTGTACTATCTACCTATAGTGAGTAATGTCCGGCCATACTTAGGTGTGCAAGCAACGTACGCATATTGACCTCTCTTTCGGATTCATCTCAGCTTAATCTCTCAGAAAGAGAAGGCGAATAATGATTCTTTTCGTTGAACACGATTCCTTTCGTCGACTTGAGTGTTGTTCCCAAAAAGTGTTGCTTCTCCGATATATGTAGGGATTTGAAGGTTTTCTTGAAATGTGTCTTTACATAATTTTATTGGTGCTTGGTTGAGCGCAGGTTTCTGTTACACGTAACAGGTTTTGTTGCGTTGGAGGTCGTATACCGGTCTTTTGTGGCACATGTAGAGCGAGCCGGCTGGATTCGTAAAGCTTAACACCCTTTAGTACATTCCTGTTGTTCGGATGTCCTCGAAGGACCGCTGGCGCCGTGAAGGCGTGTCCGACTTGTTCGCCGTTATCGTTGTATGACGTAACTCCACAAGCCAGTAATTCTCCTACAGATCATAAACACCTGCAAATAGACTAGATTTGACAATTGATCATTTTAGTCCTCATTCAATCCTAGATAATGGATGACACGCTTGTTCACGTTCCTTATTGAGTGACCCATAATCTAGCTAGGCTATGTTAGTGATATCTAGTAGAACATTACAGGTCTTATCGTCTTAAGTGTATCAAAACGATGATAAGAAAATGTTAAAGTGAGATAGCGTGAAAGAGTAATTACTAATCGAGGAAAAAAGCGGACTTTATAAATAATGTTTGTCTAAAGTGTTGAAAATAGAAAACGTTTGGTCAAATAAATTATGAGATAGACAATTTTTGTGACGACGCGACGTGGGCGTGTACTAGCATTGAGAGCTGACGCTGTTTAAACATTGATAGTTGAGGTCAATTTAAAATATTCCTCAAAGGAAACATTTGGAGGAAATAACAGTGTTGCCAAATAAACTAAAAAGACAACAATCCTGCTGATATAAACAAAAAGCAATCTTAAGGAAATATTTAAACTAAAATGATAAAACTATAAAAACAAGTTCATTATTTTATACTCCATCAATCAGAGTGAAGTGTTAAACAGTTATCAAATTAGAACTCATTAATTGCACAAGGCATTAAAATTCTTATTAAAAGAACATTGTACTATATCCTACTGATTTTGAGGATGTAAAAATGATAAAAACGAAAATGTTTGATGCCGGATAAGTGCAACAGGAACTAACAACGATAATGAATTCGTTTCATTGCACCCAACATGGTATCCAAAATTACGGGCCCTTCGCGTGACGGTGTTGTGTTACAATTTATGGAGCTTGCAAGGGCTAGTCTTTTGTGTTCGACGTTTCAATAGACACAATGCCACCGATCCCACAAAATTTAAACAATGTGTTTTGACTATCGGTGAAAGTAAACCATGAACAAGTAATATGTGCACCTGTAGAGTTCAAAGTCCACAACCATCCAGCAATTGATTTAAGTACAAGAAAATGATGTTCCATGCTTTCCGAATTCCGTTGATCAAAAGGTAAAGGTCGTCGAACTTTCCATAAGAGGATTAACTCATCAGTTTTAAATAGACACAAGTAAACGTGAATTTGAATTATAATCGAAGTTCAAGGTGACGCTTAGCTACTGATCTTTAAAACATCGCCTCGAGTCCACGACCAGACACCTATTTGTCTTGTGTTCTCATAACAAAAAATATGTATCGAACTTTAAAATTTCTTGTCGACTGATTCGCTACAAATGGAAGTCTTTTTTATAAAGACACACTTGGTGACTTGGTTAATTGCTGCAAATATCGCGTGCGAAGAAAAGTATTAGAATAAAACTGATTTAGTTGGCTAGTCCCGTCACGACTATTATTAGCATCCACGCACTGATGACGACACAGGATAAAAGGAGGAGAAACTGGGACTCGGGTGTGCTTCCTCGCGGCAAGGACGCGTGATGTCATGAGCATGCAGTGACTGAATATAAATAACATACCTAACGCTAAATGTTCCTATGTCTTATGGTTAATTCCTGACACGTATAGTGTTCCAACGTTTAACAATGTCTATTGTACATTGACATTCTTACGACCAAAACTACCTGTGTATCGGTCGCCAACATTGGAAACCGAAAATACCAGAATACTCAAACTGACTACGTTGCTTGCACAAACTTGGAATATGTCTGAATTTACTCATTTCAGTATTCTTACAGTCCCATATATATCATCCAGATATAATTTTGTATTAAATATTTTTAAACTGTCAAACTTCTGATGAGTACATCTATTCTTATGACTGATTATAAATATAATCAGTCATAAGACAGTCCAGTTCCAGATAAATTCAACATCAAACGTAATGAGCCGACATTGAAATTACATAAGAATCCGTAGAATTACGTGCATCACTATAAATAGGTGTGAGCATACCAAGATTTGTACCCTTATCTGCATTCCTAAGCTAAGCATTCACAATTCTTGGAATTTGGGGGAACACGGCTTTGCCATAAATCTTGGAACTAAAATATTGGTGTCTGGTAGTCTCTGTTTCTAGTTGGAGGCATTGTTCGAAATTCAATTTAATGTCTGCAGGTTTTACCTATGTTGAGCAGTTTAGGACCTTTGGACTCCAACATGGCGTAAAGATTAGATGTATTGCATTTGTTGACATTCGTATTATTTTCATATAGGAAGATATACAAGCATTTTTAACTGACACAGACTGACCCTTTTGTAATCCTTTTTGCCCTAACCTGTTTTCTCGTTGATCCAGGCCGAATCCGAAGTGGCTGCCCTCAACCGACGCATCCAACTGCTGGAGGAAGACCTTGAGAGGTCTGAGGAGCGTCTCGCCACCGCCACCGCCAAGCTGTCGGAGGCCAGCCAGGCCGCCGATGAGTCGGAACGGTGAGTCCACGCCATAACAGACGACCACTTAGTTTAATGGAGGATATGGGACGTTACACTCACTCGTTGTGAGTCCACGTCAACAAATAACTGGAATGCTAGATTTTAATATATATCTAGGTTCGAATCCTAGAGTGTTACTATTATTTGCCACGATGTGTTTAGATTTTATACTAATCAAACGTTTAACAGTAGATGAATTTATTGAATTGATCATTATATTGAAAGTCATTGATCGTAAATAGTTCAATCTTGTTATAAAATTGAATGAATTTGAAGAAACCATTTTTAGTTATAGGTACAGATTTTATGATCTAAGGAAGAGTATCGGAAGTATCATGTCGTAAACGTTATCTCATATTGTTTACGGTACTGTTAAATTCATATAAGAAGGATTTTACCATCCGTCCTTAGTAACACAAGACAGCGACATTGAACCCACATACATACATACCAACCTATTGAGTGGCTTCTTCAAATTCAAAGCTAAATTGGATTACCAATAGTGTTCTATTTATATGTTTTGTTGTAAATATTTATCCTTTTATATAACTGTGTGCATGATTGTTTCTATTGTTTTATTTTTATGCCCATAACCACCATATTCTTGATTATTACAACTATTTCCACGATTTCTGTCTATCCTAATCTGTTTTCTGTTCAAATTCATGATCCTGATTTCGAAATAATTTTGGAAGTTGTTTATTTGACACTGAAAATAAATGATTTTCAAAACGGATATTTTAAATAAAAAAGCCACATACCACATAACGAGTGTTTTTATCGATGTTATAACACGCATGTGTTTGACCCCGCACTAACCAGAATACGGAAGGCGTTGGAGAATCGAACCAATATGGAGGACGACCGCGTCGCCATCTTGGAGGCTCAGCTGTCGCAGGCCAAGCTCATCGCCGAAGAGTCCGACAAGAAATACGAAGAGGTGAATGCTTGTCCAACGTCCAACTCGATGTAGAATCCGCCAATCGAAGTTCCTTCAAATTTTCTCATTCCATTACGGTTTTTCTGTGATGTCACAACTTTAATACTTCATGCTTACTTATAATGGAATGCGAAGCGGGAAAGAAACTTCTGTTGACATCAGTGACGTTTTATTACGAGCATTGTCCCCTGTACCACCAAAAATTTGCATATTTTAGCACCGTAGTCGTGCCGTGGTAATTAAGTTAAAAGTCATCGGTGAAAAGGGGGATGTGTTCCATATTCAAATTACTGTGACATCATGACTTATGAACCGTTAAATATTTGATTCCATTAAAAAGATAGCTGTGTTGTTCAAGCTAATCTATAACATCATTAATCGCTGTCGAGATACAAAATGAATACCGAATTGATTTATAATAAACTTGGGTGAATAAATTGAAGAGTTTTGGTGTCACGTTGATAAGAATATTAGTAATAACACAAGCTGCATTAGATTTATGGCATTCGAAAACCTGATAATCTTGTTTTTAATAACGTGTGCGTAATTATTATAAACGCAACGTAACTATTCACATTTAAGTGACATAATAGAGACCTAGATTATTGGGTTTTAAATGTTAAATTCCGAATATTGCAGAAAGCGAAGTTTTGGAGAAGGTTAGGTTACGTGAAACAAGTTGCAATAAAAGTGAATTTTCATTATTTATAATAAGAATTTTCTTTTACTTTAACGAAACCAGTTTGTATTATCAAAATTGTAACACAAGCCAGTACGTAATGTTCGGAATGCTCAAAGTTACGTTTGCATTTAAAGCAAATTAAAATCCTGCCACGGGTTTTCATTTGCCATTTTATATTGAAACGGGCAATAAACTAAACATCGCGCACACACGGCGATGAGCTCACTATTGCTCGGTTCACTTTATATTTCAGCTGTCCGGTTCCAGGTTGTTTTTCGCTTTATATGTTCCTCTCTAGCGTGTTCGTTCCTTGCATGTCTTCTAACAAATGGGTTACCCTTGACTACGCCCCCCACACCTACAGATACCACTCGATCATTTACTAAAGTTGCATTTCGTGGTCCAGCGCCCGTAAGGTCCTCGAGAACAGGTCGTTGGCCGATGAAGAGCGTATGGACGCCCTGGAGAACCAGCTCAAGGAAGCCAGGTTCCTCGCCGAGGAAGCCGACAAGAAATACGATGAGGTCTTTATATGGGAGTTTAGATGTCGTTTGGTTTGGCTTGTCTTGCTTGCAATACGCATGTAATGAATATTTCATAAAGATGCCATCTGTTGCATCGTCTTGAATAATCACATCGCTATTTTTCCATATTCGGTCAATGTGTTCCAGTGTTTACCGAAAGGCTGCTAAGTTCATGTGAACGAGCTGCGTTTCCAGTGTTGAATTTGTTTTCCTACTTACTGACTTTGTTTTTTCCTTCAAAATAACTACTGATGTTTTTCAACGTGAAAATGCTCCCAAATGAACCCTTTGTAAAATTCAAAATCTTTCCTACTAAACATTGAGGTGTGAATTTCGAAGTGATATTAACCAAACCCCGCAAATTAACTAGTGTGAGCTTGATTTCGTCATGTTCGTTACGTCATTGAGCAAATAGTCACGAAATACAGAGCGATTATTCTCGAAAGCGACGTAATATCGCATCGTGATTAGATACTGCTATCCATCTACGACGTGTTTTCTTTGAAGCAGTAGTCATCGTGCTTCGATGCCAGATGGTTAGCAGAGCTATAATACGTCCTAATTCGCCTGACATATGACCCTGCGTGGTGAAGTGAAGGCAGTCGTAAAAGCCAGCGTCCCAAGAAGGAATCGTATCGCGCCTGATCTTGCTCCGTTCGCCTTATATGGTGAACTAGCCTCCTTCGTCGCACATGTTGTTACATAAGCATTACTTCCATATATGTAGGGTGTACTTGCTCAAGACTGCGCCGTGACAGACATTAAACCTTAACGAATAACATACATGTTTGTT
Source organism: Amphipoea oculea (assembly GCA_945859645.1). NCBI lineage: Eukaryota > Metazoa > Arthropoda > Insecta > Lepidoptera > Noctuidae > Amphipoea > Amphipoea oculea. Next base: position 16,074,129 of record OX243876.1, read on the forward strand.
GGTGTCAATAAAGTTGTGATTATTGGTTGTAAAACGTAGTATGGTATCTCCAGGTTGCTCGTAAGCTGGCCATGGTTGAGGCTGACTTGGAGCGTGCGGAGGAGCGTGCTGAGTCCGGCGAATCGTAGGTTTCCAATCCAAAGCGCTAACGGACCATCGCCGCGTTGCGACGCTGACATTGCGCCGAAATAAGAATGACACGAAGTTTCCCTTGCGCGTCTCAGTCGGACATTGTTATTTCGATGTGTCACGCGATACTGGTCGTTAGCGCGGTGGTCCTGACGCGTTATTTTGCAAGTTTTCGCCTCCGTTCTGCATGGTTGTTCATTTGCATTCTTAACATTCTGCACAGTAACCCGATTTACCTCCATCGGTATTTCTAACATCGGCTCTCACTGTTATTCTTATTGCATGCCCCATTCTAGGTCGCGTTCCAGACGGAAGCTGTTCAACAGGACATTTAATTAATTTGCATTGTCATGACATTAATACGGTGCTGCTGGCTCATGCTGTTGATTGAACCGGCAGCACTGCTTAATTATAAGGACACGGTGCAGATCAGTGACCCTCGACGTCGCACTCGAGCGCCGCTGCTCTCTATCAGACTAAAACAAGGGTTGCCCCATTTCATGGATATTTCTTATGCAAATGTTAACTATCATGTCCATGTGTCGACTAAACTTCTGTCTTCAGTGTGTGTATAAATCTTAAACGTGGCTATAGGTTAGGATGTCAGGAAATATGTGTGGTATAGGGCAATTTTCGTTTTCAGATATGCACCGCATTACACCAGAATTACTGGCCGTATGCGTGCCGCACATATGCAAGCGCACACATCACCTAATGAATACGATAATGCACTAGATAGCACTTAGATAATTAATAATGTTTTATTGAAAAAAGTAATATTTAGAACTAAATGTTTTGGGACAACCCTCGTTTATTTTTTAATTATGTGAGTTCTGACACCGCTCTCGACTCCCCCTGCTTTGTGTGATCCTTTCTGACTTTGTTGTTTGTGTTTTTGCTCAAGTACCACTGCTTTGCTTTTTAGTTTTAGCAGGACATCACCAGGATACTTATTTCTGCACTTAACTTACAAATGTCTGCACTTGATAAATACGTGCACCTGCTACGGACGAAAGTCCATTAGCATAAAGTGCGAGTCTCGAAAGAGCTCGGTAAACACTGGTAGTAAGGTTTCATTTTCTTTTCTACTTGTCATTTAGTAATTAGTTGTAAGCCATCTGGCGACTTTAGAAGATTTAGCTGAATCAGAATCATTGGTGCACTTCACCTGCATTTGAAACACAAACGTTGTCACAAAGTTGGACACTTGTATGTAGTACTGCACTGCGAAGCGCGTGGAGAGCGGTGCCCGGCTCGGTAGTTGTAGTATTGTGTGTGTGTGCGTTGGCGTGTACTAACGCTCGGCTGGTAGGTGGCGCGCAAACTTGTCCTGATGGAGCAGGACCTCGAGCGAGCCGAGGAGCGATCGGAGCTGAATGACTGGTGAGTAGCGCTTCTTGACTGGCAGAGACCACGTGGCTACTGTTAGCTACCATGCGTGTACTCGGCTCCAGATGTTCTGCAATCAATGTGAATTGATCTCGGAATTAATGCTCAACAGATTTTTATGACCTTTAACGGTTTTTTGAGACAAACACCTGTAGGAATAATAATTTGGAGCCGAATATACGAGTGGTTTAACAAGCTGAAGAAACAGAACACGTCGTCGACTCCGCAGCTACTGTCCTCAGGTTTACTCTTGTTTGTGATCAAATTTCGATAGTGTAAAGAATTATTCTAAAGTAATGGGAGTTATACTAAAAGTCAATTATTTAGATCCCCCGAATTTTGGGTTATATTAAACAAGAGAAGACCTTGGGTCGTAGGCAGCTAAAGAACTGTTGATATCAACAGGAGACCGGTTGGTGTAAATAGTTCCACACGATATTGTTGAATTCATTATTGAATTTGACGAAAACATCGATGCACGAGATCATGCTATAGTAACAGTACGTGTCAGTGAAAACGAGAAAGTCTTAGCTTGAAGTAATTAAATTGCAAATTAAACTCTTATCTGTATGCGTTTCAATTATTTTCACTGATATATGCTGATAAGTTGTAAATATAGTTAGTTGCTGAGGCGATGATAATTGTATCGCAAGCTAGTCAACTCAAGGCTTGCCCACTTCAGATTTGTGATTAAAAAGTTGGGTACACCTAAATTCATCGTCTTTGCAACATTGCATGATTGTGTTGTTTGATAGCTGCTTGATTCCTTATCATTACTGTTGTGATGAGTAATCATTTCATTTTTAGAAAATTAAGCAACTACTCAAATGACAAACTTCATTTTAACTACTAACCCTAACATGCATGCTTAGTTTTTAATTTATTACACTTATAAATAGATGTAAGACGACAGACTTTAAATTGTCAAATATGTCGGTCACTGATCAAGTGTCTGTCAGTTAATTGATATTGATTAGAAGCTGTTGAATTTTCGAGTTAAATAGAGCAAACAGTTAAACATAATGACTGTATTTATCTTGTCGAAATATTTAATTGACGTTTGAAAAAAAAAACTGAATTGCAACATGCCAATTCATCAGAAAATTATGAAATCTTGCCCTAGAAGTGTCAATATTAATGATTTATATAGCTCTTTGATTACAGTAGAAGTTGATTGTTTCACTTTCTGTTCCTCAGCAAAATCGTCGAGCTTGAGGAGGAACTCCGTGTCGTTGGTAACAACCTGAAGTCCCTGGAAGTCTCCGAGGAGAAGGTATATTTCTGTGATTCTATACTCTAGACTATTTAGGCTAGAAAAAATAAGCTAAGAATCCAATTCAAGGGATGATATCGAAATCTCTAGAAATCGACAAATATATTGTTCCTGATGTTGTTAATGATAATGGATGAAATATTCCGAATGATGCACCAACCTTTGCAATCCTTTTAAAGTATCGCAGTAAGTTCCCTACATTGTCTTGAACTCCATTTTAATGAATAAGGCTAGGACGAAGCAGTTGGACTTATAAGTAATGCTAATTGTACGTAAGAAAATGCAAATGAACGAGTGTATGAAGTGTTGAATGTTCTATCTGACATAATGTACGCCAAGAGTAACCAAGTGACGTTCTATACAGGCCAACCAACGCGAAGAGGAGTACAAAAATCAGATCAAAACCCTCACCACCCGCCTAAAGGAGGTGTGATATCGAACGAGATCGGTTCATATAGCGAGTGTTTATGTTAGCTTGCCTAACTGCATTCTGCTGCACACCTCTAGTCTAGTCTCTCTGTCTGATTTACCATTCAATGTACCAGTCTCCCGACTTTGGTGGTGGTAAATAGGATTTAGAGAGTAGTGCGTCTGTAACTCGTGTTCAGTTTTCCTCCATACTGATACTTCCCTTTTGTTTGCTGTTTGAATGTTTTCTTTCTATTACAGTTATGTCGCTGTAATATAGTTTTAGCGTACTTATTATCCGTTTATTTTTATTTTAGTATCGTGCAGCGTTGTTTGTAGTAACTGCAACTCTGCGCGATGCCGCATGACTTAGTTTTCGCTGTTTTGTGTTTTTTCGTTAACAAATAATACTCGCAGGCTACACAAAGGGAAGAGACATACGAGGGTCAAGTAAAAGTGCTGGACGCTCAACTCAAAGAGGTAAAAGGACAGCCGGACCGGAGGATTTACGTAGATAGACGGTTTCGGTTGTAGTTTCGTTTCATGTTCATTGCCATTCAGTGTTTTGGGATAGTACGAGTATGTTGGGCCGTGGGCTTCAAGAATGACAACTTAATCATAAAATATTTTCTCCAAAACATTGCATTTTTCTTCATAATCATGGTAAATTCTTAAGTGGTCATTTTTGTGCGTTCATGATTCGGCTTCGTAAAGGCTACGTTCGTTGGTGTAGGTCCTAGTGTCGAGTGGCTGACGGCGGTTGGTGCTTCATCTATATATCTATGTACAAGACTATCTCCTATTTCTGTACCTACCTGTGTATTAATTACTTCTATATTAGCTGTAAGAACTATGCCTGTGTTGTGATTGTACGCTTTATTAGTTTGGGGTTTTGTATATGTACAACTTGTGATGGGAGTCTTTTTGCTATGTTATCCCTGCTTTAGTTCATTTCTTTGAGAAACTCTTCATTATTTACTTAGGGAACTTTTGTATTACACATGACTTCATCAAGAATTCTTTTACGTTTACGCTTTCAAGATTTTATATATATTTCTACTTCTGATGCAAATTGTCTATGCATCATATATTCTGAAATTATAGAGCTCATACTTCAAAATCTGCGACTTTCAAAATATTGTGGTCCCGTTGCACCAGATGAAAAACCTATTTATGAGTTTAACATAGCCATACCGCCTTCAATTCCATAAAAATCATGGCATCAGGCATGTTATGGGATTACATTCGACCATATTCGGTAAAGTGTACAGTCACAACATGGTAGCGGCATGTCGGTGGCTTGCCGTTTGTAATCCATCCTGTGTGGCTAGGCGATGGCGACTCGTGACCACGTCGAGGATAAGATACACAGCCTCTCGCAGAAACTCTCGCAAGTAAGTTGTGCTCGATGCACGGGGTTCTGGTCGTCCTACACATAAGCTAAAAAAAATAATGAGTAAATAGAAATAGGGCTAGAAGAAAAAAGGGGAGTGTCTATGGAGTTTCTTGCCGTTCTCCTCCATAGGGACCTACTACGGTTTGGAATGGGCAACTAGCTTCATATTTCTGAAAGACCGACTCCTTGACAATTCAAAAGTGCCTGTAATCGGTTTAATTGAAATAAATGCTTTGAGTTTTGGGGAAAAAAATTAAGTTGTTGCTACACACAACTTCGTTTTGATTTGAATTTTGAATAATAAATAAGGTGATATTGATATTACTCATGAAGGACAATTTTATCAATTCAGATTATTATTAGTCATCATTGTATTATTTGCTATTTATAAGTACAAACCTTATACGAGTTATTTCCAATTCTAAATATACACTTGAAAATATAGTTTCTATTTGCAATATCTATGGGCGACCAGGGCAACTTGTTGGTAATGTGTTTTTATATATATTTTCACGATCATTTTTTTTTTATACTTTGGGTAAAATGGTATTTGGTATCTAGTGTTGTAGTTTCACCACTCAGCACTTAGCCGCTTTCGGTAAAGGTAAAATGCATGGAGATTGTGAGGCTTTTATTGTTTATAACATAGTTTGTTTTTTTTTTTTTACTAAATTGTAAATATTTTTTCATTTTTGTTAATAAATTAAAGTTTTTGAAAAAAATTGATAATAACAGTTAAAGTAAATTCATTGCATGTCTGATTATGTAGTAAAACAGTCTATTTTCTGATAAGAACTTGATTTATATTAGAAACGATAAAAATAATTGGGAATTAATGTTGCAACTTTTTAAAAAGATATTCATTTTTAAAGATAATGACATTCAAAAGATAATGACGTTGAATACAGAAAATAGGCTGTTCACCTCAAGAACAGAAGTTAAAATAGACATAAAATGATTTCAGGCTGAGGCACGCGCTGAATTTGCTGAGCGCTCCGTGCAGAAACTCCAGAAGGAGGTCGACAGGCTTGAAGGTAATCTATCATTTCGTATATTTTTAAATATATACTATCTGATATTATATTTGCCCGGAGAGGCACTCTATAGAAAATATATAAGAGACAGTTGTAGCCATATTTTGATCAATGTTTTTTAGAGCTAGACACAAAAGTCAAAATTATTTTTGTAGTAACATTTTATTGATGCTAGTTTTCCAAGTTTTCAAGGGTCTCCAGATATATTACAGAATATCAACGTACAGCAGTTTGGTTAAGTTTTAAATACAAATATTTCACAAGTCAAGTTAAAATAACATGTTTGATAATAACAATGCTTTCGACATTACGCACTCAAACGATACCATATCAGCCGCCATTAGATCTGGCTTAATGAGTTATAATGCTGTACAATAGATTTGAAAGCTTTTTTTTCTGTCATTTCTGCTACAATCTCAAGCTTATTTTTATCTTAATTTCATAGTAACAGTGTTAGAGTTTTATTTTTTAGTGCACACAGAATTGTTTTTGTTAAATGCACCCAATCTTAAAAAAATCATCTTATTATAAACTTTTTCACCTCACTATTCTGGTGCTTGTCTCAAATTCAATTCTGTGCAATACATTTTGTTAGCATGACTTTTAAGTGTCTCGTACTAGACTGCTCGATCCTTTGATGTGATTTTTTCCTGTAATTTTGGCATGGTTTTATATTGATGTTGTTTTTTGCCTGTGCTGTTTGGTTCAAATGTCAAAATCGGTTCGTTTCTGTCACCATGAATTGCGAAATTATTATTCGCTTGTTAGTTATCACCAGTCATTTACACCCGATTTGTGAAAGGCTATTCATGCCTCTGATCTAATGTCAAATCTCACGCCAATCCAATTAGTTGATATGAGATGTGACATCAGATTATATGGAACAGGTTTTCAGAAACCCGGGTAAATGTGGTATCCGATTATTCGAACGTTTGGACCAAACGGTTGTTTGTTGTGTGTCCTACTGACCGTGGCCACGTCGCCCTTGCAGACGATCTGGTGTCCGAGCGCGAAAAGAGCAAACTCCTGCAGGAGGAGATGGAGGCCACGCTGCACGACATACAGAACATGTGAACACTCCCGCACGCGCCCGCTCCGCTCACTCGCAGCACTAGCACTGACACAACACTGTCACTTTAAGAGTTGCCACCGCGAAAATATTTACAAGGCGCCATCTGTGTTGTGCAGTGACCTAGAACGAAAGAAGTTTTTATTTAATTGACATATTTTCCAACTTCTTTTTATTTCAAGACTACAGAAAGTGAGCTGAGCGGGCGCCTAGATGTTATTAGCTATAGAATAATTGCCAGCCGCTTTTTAATGTAACTTCTAAATCGAGTGTTTGCTACGAAAGCACTGCCATGTGCAATTTTTTTTATTTCATCCACAAATTACTAATATTTATGTCCGTATAGTTGAAACGTGTAATTTGTTTTATAGTCATTACTTTACGAGCGTGCCTGTTATGTCAATGATCGATATTTATATGACGTATGCAGTAATCGCTTCTAGCACTCTAGTGTAAGGTATAAAATTATAGTATCGACATTCCAAAAGGGGTCCAAAAATGTTATGCATTTTACACTCAACTTTAAAGACATTATTTGCATTAATTATAAAGAAATGCACATAGTTTTTGTACAATATTTAAATTCTCTATGTATTTGTAGAACAAATTAGTCGCTGTACTCAGTTTCGATAATTTTATATTTCACTCGAGGGGATAGTGCATACAATACGTCGTATGCTATATTTTTCATATGCACTGTTTGCAATTTATTATGAACTTAATTTACTTAATGTTAGTGAAGAGATTAGATATTTTTATTCAAGAGTGACGGTAATACAATAAATAATGATATTTATAGGAATATTCTTGCTAAATTGGAAATAATTGATATTCTATTATGTTTGAAGGATGATTTTCTCGTGTCATAATTGAGTTTGTTGTTATTTATTTAAATTAATCGATGAATAAATGGCGACTATTCCAAGTTGCAATGTTCGCGCGGCGTCTGTCGCTCGCGCTGGCAACACCGCGGTGTGACTGCATGCTCACGCGTGTGACGTGTGACGTGCTCGCGCCCGGTACATAGAGTACGTCCGTACGAACGATACAGTAACGTAGGGAGTCCGTCTTTTTTAATATTATCGATTAATGAATTGATAGATAAGTTCGTGAAAAATAATTTAATGATTTTTTAGAGTATTCTAATAAAAGTGTTTATGAATATATATTATTATTTTTAACCCGTTGTATTTTTTTACTAACTCGTGTGTTACCCTGTGGTTGCCCTTCAACTAACGCCCCGACGACGATTCTATCAGCTATAACGTCGATCATTAATGTATTATAACGTCATATTCATCACCATTGAAATGTAATCCGGTAATTACTTCGGGAAGTTCGGGGCGAACCAAAATTTATCGCACAACACGAAGAAAAGCTCGGTCGCGAGCGGGGTCATGAGTCACGAAGCATTGTACATTACCATGTCAGGGGCACGGGGCATGAGAGACCCTGCACGTCCCCGTAGACTAGCGCCGCTAACGAACGCATGCGAACACACCGCTCTCACGCGCCGCCTGACGCAGATGACCTCATCGTCGAGACCGAGAGGTTCAACGATATCGGCGACGACATCGACGACTCCTTCGTGGAGCTCATCCCCGGCGTGGACCCCAACGACCGCCAGATGGCCGCTATCCGCGAGGCCGCGCGCAAGGAGTACGAGAGGCTGCATCCCAAGGTGCCCACGCCGCCACCCAAGCAGCCCACGCCGCCGCCGCAGGAGCCACCCGCGCCCGAAGCCGCCGCGCCGCCTGCAGAGGGCGCCGCCCCGCCCGCAGACGGAGCCGCGCCTCCGGCTGACGGAGCACCCCCCGCCGCACCTCCGGCTGAAGGTGCCGCACCACCGGCCGAAGGTGCAGCTCCACCTGCCGAGGGCGCAGCCCCACCCGCCGACGGAGCTGCTCCATCGGCGGAGGGAGCGCCCGCTGCTCCTCCCGCCGATGGTGCCGCTCCCCCGGCGGAGGGCGCTGCTCCTCCTGCTGACGGCGCAGCCCCGGCCGCCCCGCCAGCAGAAGGAGCTGCTCCTCCCGCGGACGGTGCAGCTCCCGCTCCCCCCGCGGACGGTGCCGCTCCCGCTGCGCCGCCTGCGGATGGAGCCGCACCTGCACCTCCCGCCGAGGGCGCGCCCGCAGCTGCACCCCCCGCGGAAGGAGCCCCCCCTGCGCCCGCGGCTGAAGGAGCACCCGCGGCTGCACCGGCACCTGATGCCGCTGCAGCTCCCGCGCCGGCCGCTGATGCCGCTCCCGCCGCAGCCCCGGCGCCAGCAGAAGCCGCGCCCGCGCCCGCGGAAGCAGCCCCGGCCCCCGCGGCGCCGGCGGCCGAGGCGGCCCCGGCGGCACCTCCAGCGGAGGCCCCCCCTGCCGAAGCCGCGCCGCCCTCTTAAATACGATGACCCTCTGCTCGTTACTTTCGGACTCACTATTACTCTGTTACCGCGTCCCGGGTCGTGGTCCCGGTGGAATTTAGTGCGACATACCCCCGGAGATTTATTTTTTATGTTGGCAATAAACGTCTGAAACTATAGCTGATGGAATTTCTGTCCCCCGTTCTGCCCCCGCTGGGCCCGCGTCTGCATGCGTGTGAGAGTGTGGCACTGACGTGTCGTGCCGCTGCGAGTGACCGCGCCGCTGTCCGCAGACGATCTGATCGCCAGCAAGGAGGTGTTCCACGAGATCGGCGGCGAGCTGGACTGCGCCTTCGACGACCTGGGCCTGCGCACGCCGGCCACGGGCCCCGGCCGCGCCTGCGAGCGCTGCACGTGCTGCCACTGACGCCGCGCGCTCCACCACGCTCATATGCATTTACGTTACATGACAAACGCGTCTTGATATTCTAGTCAATCATTAAACCATAACAAAACTACCACCGAAAGCTTTCTAACTGAGTTTGCATGCTACACTTCGACGAATCGGAACCTTTCTCTCTTCATATCGACGCAAAAACCAAACAAGCTTTATAACCCAGCGAGACCGACGCATGGCTTCAGAATAACAAGGATCTAAACATGTAAGCATTTAATTTTTATTACTACCGCTGCGCTGCTCTTAGTGCGCTTACAGACGGATAAGTTGCAAGCAGTCAGTAATAATGGCACATCATGTTGAGCTGAACACGGAAACTAAGATCAGATCATTGCCTTACAATCACCGAGCATGAGGCTTTGAAAGAATGCGCTTGCGCATAGCACAGTTGCGAGTCGCGACCATACAACACGTCGCACCGTCTGTAACCGCCATTACGCTGAAACTAATTTTCCTTACGACTTGACTTAGGAAAGAGATATTTCTACATAAATATAAAGGAATCTAAGACAGGATGTTATACTATTTGAGATATTGTGTTATAATGTTTGGGCAAATGATGTAATGTTGTGTCTAATGCGCAGACGAACTTGTCGCTGAGAAGGAGAAGTACAAGGACATCGGTGACGATCTGGACACCGCTTTCGTCGAGCTTATCCTCAAGGAATAAACTGACGCGTTCGGTCATGTTCGGTAATGTTCGGGTCCGTCCGCCACGCGGCAACTACCAGCTCCCGCCATTCAAATATACCCGAATACCATGTATTTTACTTTATAATTTTATACTCCTAATTTAAAGTATTAAAATCCATAGCTTTATGGCGGTATTTATTTTCGAGTAATATAATAAATTAATTTATTACTTATGACTGGTTTTATTTTATTTCTTGTAGATAGCACCTACCTGGCCTTGTTAAATAATGGGAGATCTGAGTAATGTAGAAATGGTGATGTGATTGCAATATTGACTGCTTTGGCTTCCAACAACTGTATTTTACCTGCAGAGAACACTAATTGTACTGCACAGTAGGTATCAGTGTGCCTTTAGAGTTTTGTTTTCTTTGGCATTAATTCAACATTCAATGATTTGGTGATTGATTTCAACTCTTTTATCCACAATTCCACCTCTTACCTACCTTGTAGATTCGTTCTGAAACACTATAGTCCGCGCGGAACTAGTTGGCCGCTGAGGTGGGGACAGGGGTGAGGCGGCGGTTCGCAACGCACGTACTGAGTAATGCGCCCCCGCCCCGCAGTACCACCGCTCACATACCTAAAGCCCGGTTTCCACCGCGAGCGGAGCGGACCCACTAACGACTTCTTTTACCTCTCAAGAGAAAACTGCTTACATGTGTTTCCACCAACAAAGAGTCGAACGGAAATGACTCAGCGGGAAAAAAGAGTAAAAATGAGCGTGCTCATTTCTAGAGAGAATCAGACGACTCAGCTCTTTCTTGGTGGAAACGCAAACCTATTTCATGAAAACGAAGTCCGCTCCGCTTAACCATTTCCGGCTCATTACTCTTTCGCGGTGGAAACCGGGCTTTAGGCGCGGCCAACTAGTTCCGCGCGGACTATAGTTAAAAGTTACAGTGAAATTAAATGGAAGTTAAAGGAGAACTAGGTACGATAATATTGAAAAATATCATATAATTTCAAATGAAAAGAACACAAATAGAAATAACAAACTGCCTGGATGTGTTCAAAATTTCTGCATCAGTTTTTTCAAAATACTGGATAATATCGAAATTAAGTCCTTCTTAAAAATTAAATCAAAATAAGGTATAAATGCAGTACCTACCTGTTGCCAAAGCCATGCTTCAAGACTGATCACCATGCTTTCTGAATAGATTCCAGTAGATAGTGCCTGTAAAACTGCTTCTATTGGGTAAGTAGATAAGTAGCGAGTTTCCTTATTGAAGTAGATAGAATTACTATTTGCATTTTTTTTAAGTTGCACACACACTGCAAGATTATTCAAAAGAGATTTTGGTATCATAAGCTTACAAATAATGTAAAATATGTTTGTTCCTTTCGTCTCTGGATTGACCCTTTTTTATACAAATAAACTAATTAATCACTTAACTTTCTATCCATCCATAATGTGTTACTAACCAACTAATAATACTAACAGACGAGGTGGTCGAAGAGCGCAGTAAATACAAGGCTATAGCGGAGGAGGTGGACCAGACTTTCGCTGATCTGTCAGGATACTAAACTGAAGGCGGCCATCTTGGGGCGGCCGCCATCTTGGGGAGAAATGGCGGGAAGACTGCGCGCGCACGCGGTGGATGTTGCTTCGAAAACGTGCCTATTATAAAAGAACAACACATGAAGCCTTAAAATAATACTCAAACTGGTTAATTATAGACACAAAGAACAGTTTTCATGTATTGTACTTTATAATGGACTCCATATTCTTTGCACAGAGCTCACGTTGAGAAACGGACAAAGTACTTCAACGATAGTTCACTTTGGATGTTTTGTTTGCATCTAATCAATTCTTAGGACTGCTTAATAAGTACTACCGTTCAATTTCTAAGTTAGGAAATCTGTTGGACTGAACAGTAGTTACCTACCTAACTTTTCTAGACGCTATGAAATTATGTGGATTCTGTTAGTAGAAAATGACATCATAATCAATGAATAGAAGAGAAAACAGGCCGGTTTGCATTTAAGGCTCAGATGGAGTATAGTCGCACCATGAATAATGTGCTAAAACTAAGCATGACTGTTCTCTGGTTGAGGAGAGTTTAAGCTTATCTGAGAGATTTTCTCGCGAACTGTTTTATGGGTTACTTTAGACTTCAGGGAACGCTATTCCCTTTATAATGTGAAAAATTGTAGTTTATTCTCATTCGAACGCCTCATTGCTATAACTGCGGTCAGGCGAAACAGTCCCTTAAGAAATTTAACTAAATGTTCAAGTTTAAAAAGCAACGTTGCTTTTTTGTTAAAATTATAGAGAAACAGTTGCATAATTCAAAATTAGGATGTCCAGAATTATCGTTGTTATCAAGATGTCTATTTGTATAAATATTTTTGAGAATTGTACAATATGTAGTGTAGTATTGATTTAAAACTACCTATCATTCAAAATATCCATGTGTACCTAAAATCATTAAATCTAAATTGATTTATTTTGTCAGAATAATTTAAAATGGGATGTCTCGAAACATTTTTGGGCTAATTTGCTCTAGTTAGGAACTAATTCCGCATTTTTTGTCTATTGCTGGAATGTGAAGCACTGGCTACATTAGTTGCATGTTATATACCTATAAACTACGTTAGAGCATCCTGATACTGTATAAAAATATCAGCAACGGAATTAACGTGTAGAAGAATACCAAAACGTGTTAATACAGAATACACTTTGAAGGTCACTCAAAATATCTTAACCTTTTAACCGCCCGACTTTATATCAGTTGTCGTGCCCCCAGCGCCCGAGAAAAAAAAAAAGTAAAATAAATACCGATGAAACGAGCTGTGTTATTTGGTCGTATATATACGACTCTGGCGGAATGGGCACGAAAATATTTGTCGGATTAATCCGACGTAAGCGGTTAAAAGGTTAATAAGTAAGTGGCTTAAACGTTTGCTTTTGTAAGGTTGTACTTACCTAGTAAAAGTCGTGATGAGTAACTGAAAAGGATAAGAACGTACAGACGCCAGCACATTCAGCTACTACAATCTGTCAAATTTCTTTAATAGATTTTCAACTTTATCTCTAAAGCTTAAGGTACCTACAAAGTTAATTGGGAAAATTTTACAGTTTCGGGTAGCTTGATGTGCTGGCATCTGTACATTCGTTTTCGTTCTATTCTTAAAAGAAAATAAAAAATGTCTGCGCTAAAGAGAGGGGAAAATAAAATACGATAACATGTAACGTGACACTACTGCTTCCGTTCCTCGTAGATACGCCTTCGGAGTAGTTCAAACTCTCTGTCGTAAACTGAGTTTGTGCAAAGAAAATTATACAGATATCTATAGCTATTTTATTACTTCAAAGCTCACTTTTATGTAGCATTGAATGCGCCTATTAACACTGCCGGAGTTTTGTGTATCTTCGCCGCGAGTTTTTTACGAGAATTGTTTTTTATGATGTGTAAAACATAATCTTATGAAATGTGTAACGAGTTTTTGTTTGAGTTTAAGGCACTATGTTTATGGCTTGGTCACACTTTGATACACATCGAAGATAGAATTTTGTCAGCCAGTCATAAGTACCATTTTGCGTCTTATTAAATAAAGTAATATATTTCACTAAACGAAGAATTGCATCTATCACAATAGGTGAAGTTTTAACAGTGTGAAATGATCTAGAAAATAGAGATAAGTATCCATCCGGTCAGAGTGTGATTAAGACAGCCAATGACACATAATCTTATGATCATTAATAAGTTTGAGAACTTTTGTACTTGTTTGTACTCATTTAGCTTAGATTTTGTACGACAATATGATTGTACCTTCAATTATTATTGTACCTTATCTGTATGCTTCATACTTCCCGTAAGTCCCTTCTTCATACCAATAATCTTTCTATGTCAGCTTCTGAGGAAGTGTACCTATCAGCGCTTTAAACTGTTCACTCTTGTAAAATAAATTTATATTAAATCTAATTAGTGTTTCAATCTTAAAATAATAATATGTACAAGTATATAAAAAAGGAGGGCAAATAATCAAAGGGCATCAAAAAATTCGTCCGCATCACTGTCAACGGGAAACGTGCCCAAAAGGCTGGCAGCATTGCCACGTTGTATGGCAATGCTGATTCTTTGGCCAAAAAATAGGCCAGCCCTCTGGTCACGTGATGAGTCGACCAACCGCTTGGCGATGTCTCTGAATACTAAGTGGGCACTCGGGCCCCATGGCCCTAGTGTTTCAACCCCAAACGGCTCAAATATGTAAGTTCCAAAGAGATTGGAGTATTTGCGCCGTTTGAGGTTTTCCGCACCTGCAGCAGCCGCCCCAGCACAGCTTACCGTGCTTGGAAGATGGGATGGCGCAAGGGTGTCGACACGTTGCATCCCACACCAAAGGCCTACCTACCTTCCAAGGCATTATGGTCAATCAGTGTTTTATTTATATTGGGAGTAAGAAAGAGTAGCTATACAAGGTGTAACAGAATAAACGCAATTCCTGAAAGTAGTTCATAATTGACTACTGAATCGATTTGTGTAACTTTAAATATAGTTTTTTTTTTAAGTTTTGTATTTTGCCATACTGACCGCCGATTGAGCCAATGAAAATTAAATCTTATTTCAAAGCAAAATCTTATTTCAAAGCAATAAGATTCAATTTTAAATGCCTAATGTTAGGGTCAACACGATAGCTTTAAAAAATTTAGTATTGGTCATTGTATTACGAGTATGCTTTTAACTCAATACTCTAATGAGGTCTTGCGTTAATTATGTTACATATTGTATATATCTTCATGTACCTACATATTATCAAAAACTGGATTTCAATAGATAGAGGTGCTGCACCGATAAAAGCGTATTGAGGAAGTACCGCAAAACGGGGCTACTTTGACTTCCAGGGTTACTTTGACAGGTGTTGGAACTACTTTAACAGAGCGCCAAAATCGGTTTTCACGTGTGCTCAGCAAGTGTGCGTGACCTCGAGTAATATTGCGCGAGGCGCGGGGTGTGGGGAACGCGTCATAGCGTTGTGATCGGCCTTGTCAAAGTAACCCTGGAAGTCAAAGTAGCCCCGTTTTACTGTATGATATTAAAGCCCACTTGCACCACCAATAACTAAATATATTTAGCGCTAAACGTGCAGTCCGTTCACAGTTATTATTTTACCTCTAACAGCAGCAACCTGTTGTAACGGGAATGAAGCTGGCCGCATACGTACGGTTTCCTGATCAGGAATTCAGATTCGGAGACCCTGAATGCACGCATTTCATACAAAATCGTCTCTAAGCGCATACGTTCTTAAATATTTCCGTCGGGAAAATATAGGAACGTATGCGCTTAAAGATGATTTTGTGTCAAATGCGTGCATACAGGGTCTCCGAATCTGAATTCCTGATCAGGAAACCCAATCTGGAAACCGTTCTTATGCGGCCAGCCTTAAAGATCACAATGATTTTGATAGACATCAGTGGCAGTAACCCAACAGCAACCTTATTAGAATGAGAATAAAGATTATTGTGATTTGGACAGTGATGCAAAATCAAGGTAAAAATATCTGACCGAACAGTACATAATTCTTTCTGTCAGCTTCAAAGGATTGACTGTAATGGAACGATATTTTATATAGGTGTAGCGCTAAATCCATTTCATAATATTTTGTGGTGCAAGAAGGCCCAAAACCACGATTATCAGAATTCATATTTTGCGAAGTACCTCTACAACATTAGGTAAAGTTCTACAAATTAAGGGTGCCTCAATTCCGATGTGCATATTTTACTAAGCTAGTACATAATGCTTGCAACGGACAGTACCTATGTAATGGCAAACAGTCCATAAGAAGGCAATTTAGGTCTATGGGCACAGATTACTAAATAGTTACTTCGCTATGGAGGGTCTACGTAAGCGGGTAGGGGTCTGTGCTACGTGCTACGCCACGCTACGAAAATGCTACGAGACGTCGTAGCATACAAATCAGAAGAAAATGAAGCACCTTTAGCATTAACGTCTATATAGCTACTTATAAAATTATGTGTAGTTACTGACCTAATGTCCTCGCTTAGCTTTAAGCTTTAGTATAGAAATTGTAACAGCGCCGTTGTGAGCGTATTAAGAACTTATTGTCTAAAAACCTTGAAAAATGTAGGGGAATGGATTAGACAAAACACGTTACAGGGGTATATATGTAGAAACTTGTGAATCAAAGGCATATAGGTTATTGCATCCAGTAAGTACCTAAATAATTCAGTAGGCATACCTTTGGGTAGGTACGAATAAAGATGGTAGATTTAGTGCATAATTATTTGGTTTTTCATATAGATTCATCGCATGTAATTTAAATGGTTTATTCCCGGTCTTCCCCGCCCCGTCGTCCCCACTGGGCACGAGTGGGAAAAATCCGTGAAATCTCTTATTGAAAACCCCCTTATTCCATTTTAACTCTCGGTCTATAGCAGAACTGGGAAGGAACGAAACATTTTTTCCCACTCATGCCCAGTGGGGACGACGGGGCGGGGACGACCGGGAATAAACCATTTAAATAAAGTGAAGTTCCAAGATTTTTACGTAGATACTCGTATGTTAATAAAAATACGTTTGGTTGATTTCTTGAAACGTTCATTGCATGGGCCTTCAGACTGCTTCTAAAGCTCTGTAGGGTAGTTTTAGTAAATATTTCAGTTTCCCAAATGGATTCGTCACTGTAGAAGGTGCCCATGATGTTATCACTTACGACATAAATATCATCAGGGTTGGTCCTTTGCTAAAAACATCACAGGCCCATAACAGAGTAAAGCATCGAGATCTGCCAATTTTATTATGCAACTAGCAGCGCCCCGCGGTTTCACCCGCATAAGCTTCGATCCCGTGGGAATATTGGGATAAAAAGTATTCTATGTGTTAATCCTGGTTATTAACTATCTGTGTGCCAAGCCAAATTTCATCCAAATCCGTTCCTGCGTGAAAGAATAACAAACATCCATCAATCATCAAGTAGGATAGGATTAGTAGGACTAGTGACACTCATAGCCCATGAGAGGTGTGAAAATTGCTCTAAACACTACTGTGATTAATTCAGTGACTGAAAAAGTCACCGTGCATTAGTGACTGAAAAAGTCACCGTGCAGGAGCACATGAGTCAATACTCAGCGCCACAGGGTGCATTAAAATAGCCTCCATGAGTAGTGATCCTAAAATGTCCGGCGCACCCTGGACAGTCAGCACCTTGCTGACTCACCAATATTTGTTGTTCGTGCTGACACGAGAGAAGGAGCCCTTTCTAGACCTTACTTTGAAATTAATAGAATTTTCAATGTCAAGGACTAAAAGTTTGGAAACGAAGACATAGATTTATGTAGGTACACACTTTTTAATGCTGGAACCATTCAACTCTTTACCGCCATCTTTTCCAGACCGGCTAATGGCTATCATTACCGGGAAAAGCTTTTACTCGTTTTCGTTGTCAATAATAAAAAAAAAAATTAGGTAAAAAAGAAACAAACCTCATTGATGAAAAACGAAAACCAAATAATATTTTACAGAAAAACAATTAAAAAGAGCAACTGTAATTGCCCGGGTGGTTAGAAGGTGGAATCCTAGTGGAAACGCCCTCATTGTCTATTCCTCGAACAATGTGTATACCACTGATAAACATTAAAAAAGAAAAAAAACATTTTTTTTTTTAAACATATCGAACTCTATTTACTACGAAAATCTCGTCGATGTTCCCTGATGATTTAAATTTTCATTCAAATCTGTAAGCAAGGAGCTTGGGACTGCTAAGCTGCGTTTCCCCACTCGCACTAGTGACATTGCTGTTGCTGCCCTTGAACGTGGTGGGTATTTAGGGTAACAAGTTGGATGTTTATCTCGCACTCTGTCGATCGTCAGAGCTGTGCATATGGTGGGGTGGGCGATGTTGGTGTTTGAGGCAGTTAGATAACTACAATAAGTATCATACAAGATCATAAAAAAAAAAAAATCAGTACAATTTGTTTTCTCCTAGAAGATAGTACCCTATCTTTGTTTTGTTTGGTTGGGTTGAGACAAGCAAAAACTAGTCGAGGTTAAAAAGATCGTAGCGGATAGCAATAGATGCCATGTAAATTCTTTGCTAGTGTGGGTCTTACGAGCGAGACCCACGCTCAGAAATGAACACTCAGATGGTGTAAGCCGAAAGGTATCCTATTACTTCAGTCATCTGTCCTATTTGAGATCTCTGGAATCTAATGAATGTAAAATGCTTAAAGCAATTAACAGCTAAACAAACATGGATCATTGAGTGGACCAATATGCAAATAGTATGCTGTTATTAGTTATAGCCAGATGAAAGCCGCATGTCGATCTCAATGAGTTCGGTATTACGCTAAATATAGTAGGGTCGGCCAGCCGGATGGCTCTCGGAATTTGGGAAATCTGCAACACGAATGTTAACGTCGCGCGAGCAGGACAGTGCCACCTGATCGATTTAGCCGGCATTGACAGCGAGCGTGTTTTTATATCATCGATCTATCAATCTGCTCGATATTCACATCCGCCGACGTCGTCACAGGTCCGTCTGTTAGCGATCGTGGCAAAAATAGTGGAGTAGCTGTGTGTGGGAGCGTGACGGGTGGCGGTCGGCATGTTCGTTGCGATTGCTATGCTGGATCGGAATCCTGGATTTTTGGCACCGAAAATAGTCGGGTGGGAGCGCGGCGAAACCGCGAGGGCGGGCGCGGCGCAGTGCGTGTCGCTCCGCCGTTTGAACAGCCCGCTCGTGAGGTGAGTGCAGCCGCGCGCCGCCACGCCGGCAGCTTGGATACTTCACCTGGACCTCCAGTCACCAGACCCAGCCGCGGCCCAGGACTGTGCCAGTGACACATCAGTGCCATCATGTGTGGAGTATCCAAGCTCCTGGATTTTGATTCCGGCGATTCTGTGCTTTCGTTCTGTGATACGTCGTTCTGTATTTTCTGGCTCGGGTTGGCATATCTCGTGTTAGTACGGCAGTACGCCAGTGTGTATTGAGTGTCAGTTGTAGCGATTAAGGACGGGCGGTGTGCGCGCGCGGCTCGCGTTTTCCATCCAGGATATGACTCGGGTTTCATCGCTCGCGCGTCCTCGCTGAAAATAGTGAGTCCCCCGCGCGCCGCCCACGCCGCGCGCTCACACCGCTTGTAACCTATTTGCGGCATGCCCGAATATCAGTATTTATTTAGCGAGATGAGGAAACTCGTCTCAATTTTTATTTAGCATCAGTCGTGGCCCATATATCGTGTAATTAGGACGTTCGGTCCACAACTCTGTTGTTTACTGACGTTCGGTTTCCGATTACAGCCCCGACTGTCCAGCTATTTAGACATCTTTGGAAAGTCACTGACACAATGAATGTTAATGATAGTTTAAATAACATAGCTTTTATAAAAGCTGTTATATTTAAAATTAACGCAAACACCACACTTGTTCACATTTGAATACGTAACCACCGAAGACATTTCGGAAGTTTGACAAAATACTTAGTAGATACGATACATTAATTATTTTAAACCAAACAATAGCAATTATAAACGCATTATAATAACAATAGTGCAACAGCCTTATTTATAGATAGTTAAATACAACTGTAACATTTAATGTAACACACATAATGTGAAAGCTACACCTCAAACGATTAATTATGTTGGGATTAAAGTATGAGAGATGATGGTTGTCATTTGAACGAGTCATGATTACCGGTGTGCCTGGAACTCGCAGTGTTGGCACCTCTTCAAAGCGCCTACTGTTACATAGAAGCTGAACTATCCCTGAAATTCGAGAGATAGCTACAGTTATAGCTTACATATTAATTATTGTGTTGGATCGTTTCGTATATTTGGATCCTCTCTTTTATACGTAGTTTCATTTAATAAATCGATCGTTCTTGAAATTTTCAGGTGTCCATAGGTACTTTAAAAAATTAAAATTCTATCTTATATTAGCTTCTGCCCACGACTTCGTTCGCGTGAAATTTCACCCTCCCCCCATTCACCCTCTTAGGTGTTCTAAACCCTTTCTTAGTGGATACATACTTCACAAAGAACACACCCTCCGAATTTCGTGTCTCTAGGACCAGCGGTTTAGGCTGTGCGTTGATATATCAGTCAGTCAGAACTTTGAATTTTATATATGTATATAGATTTTTAATTTTGGTTATTTATCACTAACGTTATAAACTTAATCATTTGACAAAAAAAAAAACAGGAATATCTATCCTTTCCTTCTCCAATAATTTTCATACATTGTGGAGATTATTCCGCTAGACCGACCGTTTATCCACCTTCACAAAATGATTAATTACTACACGAAACTGACGCCGTCTGTCATGTTAGTCGACAACCCTCTTAACTGACCGTTCCTTACT
Organism: Amphipoea oculea; assembly: GCA_945859645.1. Taxonomy (NCBI): domain Eukaryota; kingdom Metazoa; phylum Arthropoda; class Insecta; order Lepidoptera; family Noctuidae; genus Amphipoea; species Amphipoea oculea. Next base: position 16,094,647 of record OX243876.1, read on the forward strand.
TAATCCTAACTTTGACATAGGAATCCTTTGTCACTTCTTGTTTTTTTTTTTTTTTTATCAAAGCTTCTCCATCTGCTTTCTCTACTTCTCTCTTCATCTTTCGTTATTATAATTTCAATACCTACATATTTACCTAATTTACTTAAAATTTTCTTTATGATACGATACAACATCCAAGTTATTGTTTACATAAAGAACCTGCCAACTTTTGTTGGTGACGTTGACTTCATGAAACTTGAAGCGTGGTGTATCCACGCTTTTGGAAGGTTCAATAGTCACAAACACGACTTCCCTTGGGGCAACCAGTTTTGAATAAACTTGGAGCAAGTTTAAGTAACTTTGCTTATTCAAATGTGAAGACGATGTTGTCGTCCAAATCTTGAGGAGCTCTAAAACTTATTAGACAGCGAGTTACCTTCGAGTTCAGGATTAACCACGTTTCATTGGAAGCGTTCATTTGAACAATTCGGTCCGAGATAAGATAATTTAGATAGTTCATTTTCAAGTTCATTGAAAATTAGTCGATACCTCAGTGACGTAGTTGGTGACGTCTGCCCTTGAAATAGGGGTTGGTATTGACACTTTGGACTTAATTAAATTACCTATACCTATGTATACCTATAGGTATCATATAGTGATACTATTCAATCAGTTAATTAGTCTCAGTGGAAGAATGTTCGATTAGAATTTCTATACCGTTTTCCCGGATATCTCTAAACATAATATGAATTGAAAAATATTGTTTTCTAAGAAGTTTCAAAGAAGTTGTCTTTATTGACTCTTTTATTTATTATTTACTTGAATTCCTGATAAACTAAAATCTGAATATAAAAGTTCTTATAAGACAGTTTTTCTTGATAGCTGTTTTCGTTGCGAATGAATAATCGAGTTTGTGAAGTGAATGTTTGCTAATGGTTTAGTTTAAGTTCAGCATATTAAGCTACTGAATAATTAGATAATTAGTTAACAATGGAAAGTTAGAAAGCCTTACTGATAACAGAAAATAATGGGACTATGGGCTTAGGTATACCAAAACTCACTAGACGACAGCCACAAGGAGACTTCTCTTTACCAAACCTAGAACTTCTGTTCTTCTGATAGCAAGTCTCACATTAAACTATTACCTACCTACTTTTAACCTCAACCTCTTTCTTATGTTCCGAACACTATTTTAATTTTTTTTTCTGCTAAAGCAGTAAGTTCAAGTATAAGCTCTGTAAAGAATGACATCTATAAAGTTTTAAATCGAACAAGACAGAAATAGGTAAGACCTACAAGATGAGAAATAATGCAAAACCTTGAACTTTATAATTGCAAGGAATCTAAAATAGTAGAAAACCCGCGGTTACCCTCTTCTATCTTAAGGCTCACTCGAAGTCTATCCTTTTTTATTGAAACAAGCACGATGTAAGCAATACCTGCCACAGTTTAAATGAAACCAACTGAAAAGCTGTGCCAACCAAGTTAGGAAAAAGCGTAAACGATACATAAATTAGCGTTCGTTCTAAAATTCCGGACTTATATTTAGTCTCCGGCCTGCAACAGCTGTAGTGATGTGAAAACACGGTTATTTTCGTGAACAATATGTCGGTGGCGTTGTCAGATCGCCAGCACCACGTCACCGCGCGACTACTCGCGTTATTTTCGCAACTTCGCCAGTTTGCCATCGCGGGCGGAGTTTGTTCTGTTTCGTTTAATTCGTGTTTTATAGCGGCAAGCAATGGTTGTAAAATATTGATGCATGATCGTTAAATATGTTGCTAGGTGTTTTTGTTAAATGGTTCGGTTTTATAGAAGCTTTTCGGGGATTGAGTAATTTCTATGTACAAACATTACAGAGAACACAATCATTCAAACATAAGAACAATGTACAAACTCACACAGCAGCAAATTCAATCAGTACATGACACGATACAAATACTTACCTACACAAGGTATTGAAAAACACATGCAAAACGCTCACATTTCATCATTTACGTAATATTCACAAATAAAACGCCCTTCAAAAATTCTCCAGCTTGTTATTTCAGTCCACACATTCAATGAGCTACATTTTTCTTTCACATAATTATTGTAAACAGAGTTGCCGATGCTCTCATCACATAAACCAATCAATAAATATGTGGTGCAGCTAGGAAAATATCGGCTATGGCCGTTCTACGAAAAAATAAATCATAATTCATACTTTTATAAACACAAAACATGAGATTATTTAAATGTTTTCTCTATGTAGGTATCGATTTTCAGAACATTCCGATATTATATCTTTAATGAAGATGAAATTGTGAAGACAGACGAAGTCTATGGAAAAACACAGTAGGGATTGCTTAGCGTTACTATGAATGAATAGCTAGTATTTAATGGAAATGAATTCCATGATTGACAAACTGTTAATGGGTGCATGAAAGTTCATATAGGTATACACGAAAGACGAGCGCTTATTACACTATCCGATTTTAAGCAAGGCTAACTAAGAACACTCTAACTAGGAAGTCTAGGAAGTCTCTTCCTATCATACTTCCTAGTTAGCCTTCCTTAAAATTGGATAGTGTAATAAGCGCTTTAAGACGGGAACTGAAAGAGTGCGCGCAAAATAAGTAGGTATGCGCGCGGCCAAAATTGGAAATAATCTTTTGCCGCTATCTTCACGTTTATGTCAGGTGTCCGCGGTGATCCGAGTTTTCCAAAGTAAATAATCGCCATAATTATGCCGAAAGTGATTGATAGTGCTGAGGTCCAATGTCACGCCCAGACTTATCTTGCGCGTACTCTATCTTACTGTAATAAAACCAAGCAAAAAAAAAAACGATATACGAGTGTCTATGTACGACGACGACGCCGACGTTAATCTATTTAAAACGATTTCCCAACCCAATACATTCTCACATAAAATGTGTAAACACAGACGCCATTACTGACGTCATACCATAGTTTAACACCCACTCTGATTTACTCCCACCCATAGACATAGCAGCTAATACTTTTAAATCTGCCAATATTGTGCACAGCAAAGATTTAATTACAAGAGCCAATCAAGAAAAAACAAACAACAAGTATTTATTCCGTAATAAGATTTGGTCCCAAAACTCTTAGAACTAAGTATATTGAATTACACCACAATAAAGGGTAAAACATTCTGCCACAAGTCGCGAACAAAGGGTTGAATTATGTGGTATCAAATTAAGTTGTAAGCAAATAAAATTACAACTTTATCGTCATTTGTCTTTTGACACGAACTTTGTATTTAGGAATGGGCTTGGCGTTTTGTAATTGAGTTGATTACAAAGTTGATACAGACCTATTTGTTTGGAAATGCTACAGGATACCGTACAGGAAACTTTTTTCTTCAATTAGTAACAATAATTTTCAAGTCAGATAAAAGCTCGGTAAGCCATAGCGAAAACGATGCACATCCCTGGTGCGCAGGGTTCGAGCTAGCTCCAGCGGTATCCTGAGGGCATTCACGCAGGAGCTCGATTGCCAGTACCTGAACCATTGCTGTATGGTTCACATACTGGGCAATCGAAGTATGTAATATGTTTATGGTATTTTTAATATTGTAGGTATGTGTTTTTATTTTAATTTTTAAAATTTTGTAATTTTTGTGCCGATGATCCTGTGTTGGTCGAAACAAACGATTTTATTTATTCATAGGTAGCACTTTGACAAGAATAGAAAATAATTAAAAAACAGGAACGCGTCATTCGAAGTATTTTTGGCTGATAACGTCTTATTTGGTCTAGTACGTACCTATAGGGTTTACAACATTGCAATAGAGCAGATTCCATTACATACATACTTTACAAGTTCATTTCCGCATCCCCAGTCCCATAGGGTTATGAACTCCCAAAACAGGGGTGGTTCAACACTAATATTTCAGCAAGACAAGTGTGCCATGCCCCTTCGTAATTAGGTTGGAATATAATTTAGTATCAAGAACGTAGACCCAATAATTATGCACTGCCACATCTGGCAAGCTGGCAGAGCGCCATATCGAATGGCAGAGTTTAACTTTTCAAATTGGAATAGTTTGTATTTTTAAAATAACTTCATAGGAATGTTTTACTTTTATCCAACGAAGTTCTTTATAGTTTGTCGTGAAGATTTGTGGATATAGAAAATGTGCATTATTCTTTGCTTGGCATGCATTAGTCAATAGACTTTGTGTTAAAAGTGAGGTTTTGTCCCGAGCTCAACAAAGTTATCTGCCAGACTTCATTCTTGGTATTTGTGGAAGAGTCACCAAAATTTTTGATAAAGCCACGATAATCATAAAATTTAATCAAAAGATTTATCAGATTGTAAATTTCCTCTTTGAAACATTCAGATCGGAGGTAGACTATTTTCTAAACATCCAATACAATTTCAACAAGCGAACTCCTGATGTTATGAGCTTTCCTCTAAAAGCTCAGTAGGTAGAGCGCCGAGCGGTTCAAACTGCATTGTCACGATTTCAATTAACTTCATAGGTACGTATATGTGCAATACCGTAGTAGTAGCTTTATTAAAAGCTGCAGAATTCTAGGTTATGTCGTACACAGAGAACGGCTCACTGAAATAAACCCCTTTATTTATAAAAGTTGCTTAAGCCGAATTTACATTACGAAACTACATAGTTGCGCAAACTTAGTTATTCATTGATAGTTTCACACGTAAATAGATAATTATTTACACGTGAAATTATCAATGAATTTAACCAAGTTTGCGCAACTAGATTCGTAATGTAAAATCGGCTTAAGGGAAGGTTCATATCTGACGGAACATGCGTCGCGTATTATCGGTCGCGTAACGCCAGAACAGACAAATGTATAGAAAAACACTTGACCGTTCACACTCGACGCACTAACGCATCATCGGTTGAGTGTGAACGGTCAAGTGTTTTTCTATACATTTGTCTGTTCTGGCGTTACGCGACCGATAATACGCGACGCATGTTCCGTCAGATATGAACCTTCCCTTAAAGTTAAGAAATGATTAGCGACTGTTTAGCCATACATTTTTGACGTGTATACGTCTCTTAACGTTAAGCAACAGTTATAAATAAAGGGGTGATTCGGTTACTTTTTTGTTAAGGAACGTATAAAATATGTTTGTGTGAAGGAAAAGCTGTGGATGTATAAAAATACCTACTTGGTGCAATATCAAAGATGAATTATTTGTGTCTTGTTATAGCATTTCAAGGATTTATTTGTCGTAGTTTCGTTATTAATTATATTATCAATTAAACTAATGAACATCCAAACACAATAAAATATCCAAACTAACAACAAACTATAAGGTGTCGAAAAACGCATTGGCTTTATGCCTTAAAACTATCATTACAGGTCTTAACCTAATGCGATAGCCAGGTCACACACAAAAAAATTAAATTAAAGCACAAAATACACCTCAAGATTATAAAGATCATTGTTAAAATAACTGGAAAACTTTAAATCGAAATAGAGAAAACATGCCATTCCGAGCCATTCAGCAAGATTTTGAAGTCAAAAGTATCTTACCCTAACTCGTTGTTTTTTCTTTCAGGCCGTAACTGGCGTATTTTTTGACCGAACCGTAGAAGACACACAGCCGCCACCATGGACGCGATTAAGAAGAAGATGCAAGCGATGAAGCTGGAGAAGGACAACGCCATGGACAAGGCCGACACCTGCGAACAGCAGGCTAGGGACGCCAACCTCCGCGCCGAAAAGGTACAGAAATTACTACATAACACAGCATCACACTTATAATCTCCGGAGAGTTAGGTGAAGGGGTAACTATAGTACACCCGCATTTCGCCAGTTATGTACCGGGTAGAAATCCAGACTCCGAGCTGCCACTGAGAAATTCCTGACACAACTGGGACTAAGCTTCTCTAAGATATGCAAAAAGTTCGATCATTATAAAAAGACCTATATATTTACAGTAGGCAATTGGGAGAATATAAGAGTTGTATAATGTAAAAGTAGGTGATACATATATCTCAGTATCAGACATACTTCTTCCGACTCAATTAGCAAGGTGGTAGCGAAGCTGGCTTCCGGTCTGAGTATTTTTACTCGTGGAGACTATTTTAATTTATGCCATTAAAAAATCTACAAGTTTTATATTGCCCTGCTTGACTATTCATATTTTTCCATCTTAATTTACATTCTATGAAAAAAAAAAAAAAGGAAGTTCTCTTCAGTTATAAATCGTGGTACTCAAGTACTGACATAAAATATGAATACAAAAACAACATTTCGTAATCTCCTTGTCTAAATTGGTGTTTAGATAAGTCCGCTGATCTCTTTGGGATATCGAGGTCAGAGGGTCACGTTTGATGTACCTAGTCACTCTAAAAAAATAAGAACGGCCCGTATTTCTAAATGTTTCAAGTTAAATATACGTTTTTCTAGGCCTCTAAAACATAATTGATAAATCTAGACTTGTCCCATTTGTACCCACGCTAAATATATTTTTAGTTAGTATTTATGTGACAGAAATGAAATAATTCTCGATTCTGTGAAATAAAGTTTCATTGGAATGGATCGGAATTAGCATATTTATTGTTTTCTTGGAACTCAGTAAGGGTCGGGAGGTATTTCCCAACGGAATTCAAGTTTACCCCGAATTATGCAACCTTCAGAAGCACGCACACTACAGGAAAATTTTTCACCTAACTCAGGGTTCCCCAAGAGGCTATTTTAGGCCCAACTCTGCTGATTCTAACTCCAAAATCTGTCTCCTTTCCAGGTCAACGAGGAAGTCCGTGAGCTCCAGAAGAAGCTCGCCCAGGTGGAGGAAGACCTGATCGTCAACAAGAACAAGTTGGAACAGGCCAACAAGGACTTGGAAGAGAAAGAGAAGACTTTAACCGCCACCGAGGCTGATGTCGCCTCCCTCAACAGGAAGGTGCAGCAGATTGAGGAGGACCTCGAGAAGTCCGAGGAGAGGTCAGGCACCGCCCAGCAGAAACTGCTTGAGGCCCAGCAGTCTGCTGACGAGAACAACCGGTAAGATGTACTTTCAAACATATGTATGATCTAACAAAACAGATATAACTTTTAAGAGTTTTATCTATATTTTTGCGAGGCCTCTGGGGCTTCTAACATAAAAGTACACCTGTGCATTAATTGCGTTACACAATCTGAAAGATCTTAAAGGGAATTCACATTCAATTGCTTCATTTTGTTAAAAATATCGTCAACTCTACAACGTAAATAACGCGATAAATATTGTAGAATTGACAGAATGAATGAAATTGGGATTATGATTGCGTTTCGCATGTACCCCGTTGACCAATTCGCTACTTACATGCTATTATGGAAGTCCCAGGGTTTGAGATATAAGTCTAGTCAACCGTTACCGTCATCGTAACTAATTATTATTACAAAAATAATTATTTTTACAAACAACCCTTCTTCAAATCTAGTCTCACTATAGTTTCAGCGTAATGCTTTGATTATAATCATAACCATTTTTAATCTGATATATTTTTATAATCTTATTATTAGACGCAGGTATTTTTCCGGTCGCATTAAATTTATTAGTCAAGCAACAGTTGGATTACGTGTGGCACTATAATTAGAAACATGGTGTGAATTGGAGATTAGCTCTGTGAAATATTATAATTCCGTGAAATAACAGAAATGTTTTCGTTTATGTAATTCTATTTGAGTTAATGTAAGATTCATTAACTCAAATAAAACTACATAACGAAAATATTACTAAGAGTTTATGAACATTCCAGTGAGTGAGAGACACTTCTGAATTTAATTCTATTTATACTCAAATATCAACCTACATATAAACGTGTCTTATAAAGCCCATAGATCATTTTCTTTCTGTATAAAATTGCCAAACTCACAACGAAATAAGAGTTTTCTAGTATCTACCTAATGTTATAAGGCGGTGATAATCATTTATTCACAAATAAACTTAATTATTGTATAGTAATAAAATTCTGTACAAATAAATTAGACAAAGTTGATCCTGGATTTTCTATTCTATATATCAGTCCAATTCAGAAGACATAGTGTAACTTCACCCGTATAATGAAGCACTTGGTGTAACATTACCAGTATAATCAACGGCATATCCTTTGTTCCAGTATGTGCAAAGTGTTGGAGAACAGGGCACAGCAAGACGAGGAGCGCATGGACCAGCTCACCAACCAGCTGAAGGAGGCCCGTCTGCTCGCTGAGGACGCTGACGGCAAGTCCGACGAGGTAAACATCTTCATCCAAGGCTTCTTATCTACCTACTAGTTGTTCTTCTGATAATTTGTTATCTTCGTCATCCTTCTGCCGTTATACCAATTTATTTGGGGTCAATGAAGCATTATTGCATCTTCCGCCACCTTAGTAGTTCGTCATTTTAGCTTTTGTATATTTTTCACACAATTTATCCATTGTTTCTTTGGGTTTTCCCTGCTCTTATGGCCATCTAAATTTGTATTCAATATTTTCCTCATGGTATTTTCTTCAAATCTTTCTGATATAAAATTAAATTATTAAGCGAAAGGGTTATTTGTTCAGGCCAGTGAAATAACACCCCTCAAGCTGAGAGTGCATATTTAAACCTCGATATCATTAACCTCACTCACGAGGAATCAAACAAAACAGAATTTTACGTTATTTATAAACATATAACTGATAAGAACACTAAAACTTGTACTAAAATGATGTCGTATGATGTCCAGGTATCCCGCAAGCTGGCCTTCGTTGAAGACGAGCTTGAAGTCGCTGAGGACCGTGTCAAGTCTGGAGACGCCAAGATCTCGGAGCTTGAGGAGGAATTAAAGGTAAATACTTATGAATAGCAATAATTGTAAAGAACTATGTAGATGGACTAGCTATACCTATATATATATAGAATAGAATAACTACTCTTTATTATGTTCATGACAACACCCTACACCAGTAGTAAGGAGTACTTTGTTAAAGTGAAACCACTTAAAATGGGTTGACAGTTATTTAAAGAACCATGTAACACGAAAATCCACTAACGAAAACTTGTCATCCAGGTCGTAGGTAACTCCCTCAAATCTCTGGAAGTATCGGAAGAGAAGGCCAACCAGCGTGTTGAGGAGTTCAAGAAGCAGCTGAAGACCCTCACCGGCAAGCTCAAGGAGGCCGAGGCCCGCGCTGAGTTCGCAGAGAAGACTGTCAAGAAACTACAGAAGGAAGTCGACAGGCTCGAAGGTACGACTCTAACCAAAGTCTTCTCTAATCAAGTAACATAAGATCAATTTAAATGAAACAAAACTAAGAAAGATTTTTTTGATTGATTTCAAAGATTCAACTAAAACAAATCTAAATATCAAGTAACGAAATCTTCTATAACTTGATAACTATTCTAACAAAAAGAGAATATTATGGCTTCTCTCAATTGCAAAAGCTTTTTAATCAAAACTTTTCTAATAAAAACTCATTTTTCTTACTTATATTTAAGTGCAGAGGCCGGGATAAAGTTGGTTCGTTTCGTAAGTTGTTATCAAATAACTAAATTTTACAGACGCATTATTCAGCGAGAAGGAGAAATACAAGGCGATATGCGATGACTTGGACGGCACATTCGCTGAGCTGACAGGATACTAACCAGCCCTAGCACATAGTTTAAGTCAAAACCGTCCAAATCACTTCACCCTAAAGTCCATTTTGATACGTCACCTTGCATTGCCTTCGACCCTTACAAAGTTCATCGTTTAGCCCGACTGTAGATTAGCTGTCAAGAACGAGTTCCATTTTTTTCAGAGTCTCTAAACTGATTCTTCTAACGCCTAACCTCTTCCTGGATGTTTGAAGGATTGTCTCTTGACAGAATAACGCAGATGTATATATACCTATTTACGGAGCATTTGCGACAATCCTTCACACATGTTGTGTTGAGCCCTGCTTTTTTTGTTTGTGATTAACATGTCTTTCGCTTTGCTGCTATCGCCGCGGACCAATGCTTCCAAGGTAACGTTGGTAATCTCTTAATTTTTCTATATATAAAATGATCTATAAAGCTATCCGCTTCGCCATAAATATGTATTAAAGAACATTATTACTAAAATATGATTTACAATGACAAAAAAGTAACAATTCTAATTCTATTGACACTGTTTTTTTCAACATTATTTCTATCTTTATTTAGGTTACCTGTTATATTACAATAACCTCAATCTAGACATGAAGATTTATTAGTTTCAGGACAATATCTTTCCTCTTCTAGTTTACAGTAGTTGACTACCAAGGGGCTTGTCAATAACTTGTACTGCTATTGGCCACTAATAATCTTTTGCAACATGATTTTTCAAATTCCACGAAGTTTTTTCGTTTAGAGTCTTTTACTGATTGAGTCTCCCAAAATGATCAGAATCAAACTACTTAGATCTGAAAGTTAATGGCACAGCCCCTCGTTCCTGTCGAAGTACTATTTGTATTCTAATATCATTATCTATTAACAGATGAGCTCGGAATCAACAAGGACAGATACAAGAGCTTGGCTGATGAGATGGACTCGACCTTCGCCGAGCTGGCCGGCTACTAGACACCACTCCTTCCACACATTCACACACACACACGTACACACACACGCAGTCAGCTGCCACCGCCACAGACACACAACACAACAAACAAATACGTTTGTACACGTGATGTAATATTTATTAATATTTTATGTAAATTTATTTACGATTTTCAATAAAATTAATTTATAACAAGTTAAGTTTTGGACTTGTTGTTTTTCCCTTTCAATATCCATGGCAATGTTTTCTTCAAACCTAGTTTCCTACTTGGTAGAGCGCTTATTTGAGCAGTTAGGCTACTAGAAGGAGAAAAGAGGAAAATTTAAAGAACACTTCAGAGACAGATTTACAGTATGTTCAGTTAGTTTACCTCTGACAGCAGCAAACTAATAGCATCCTTATTGTATCGAGGATAAAGATCACAACGATTTTGACAGATTTTTCAGTGACAGCAACCCAACAGCAACCTTATAAGAATGATAATAAAGATCACTGTGATTTGGACAGTGGGGAAAAATCAGAGGTAAACATTAAATAACTGTGAACGGACTGTATCTAGAAGTTGATAAAGGATTGTCAAAATATCTACCCTTTTTAACCTACTGTACTCAGTCCTAGACTGTCATCAATTGATCAGAATAACTATAGTGGCAAAGTCTAGCAAGACGTGGCTGATGAGTGACGACTAAAAGTTTGAAAGCACATATTCCAGAGAACAATAAGAATCTAAATCTAAAACCAGTTCCAATAGTCAATAGAAGATAAATCTTAAAGTGTTTGATGATGTTACATTTATACATTAGAAACTATTTGAAACACAATACAGATATGCTTAAAAATGTCAAAACATTAAACTCCAATATAGAGCAATCCCTGTATTTATAGATAGCCTCACGTTTACATAACAAACGTATTCTATTACAAAACAGCTTTATGAAATGCTTTGAGTTTGAATCAATTTTCCCACTGAATGCCGAATAAACACATTAGTCATCGGAAAATTAGATTGCACGTCAATTATTAACAGCGGAAACGCACCTTAAAACTGTCAACTGTCACATGACGTCTTTCCGGCTGAACATGGCGGCGGCGGGAGGGCGCATGCGTGAGGACAGCCGCCACACGCATGCGTGACTACCCTCAGAACCAGATCGATAGTGCAGTGTCGAAACAGCCTGTTGGGCTCCAGTTATTTTCCCTTATTTTCCCGATTAATCGTCGTTTTTCGGTGAAATTGTGAAGTAATTCGTCATCGTGTCGGTGTCAAGTAGCGTGTTACCTGGAGCCATCACTATGAAGATGCTAGCGCCTCACGACGGCCCCGATATAGCGCCAGTCGACTCAGGTCAGTGGAAAACAATAATTAAAATCACATCATAATTGCATATTGAGTACAATGTCTTTTAACCACCAAAATTGGAACTAAAAAGTCGTTGTGGGTTGATAGAGAGTAATATTGTGAGCAAAATATTTGATACGCAGTACATAACATATAGAAAAGGGGCTTTGTTATGTCGACACCCTATAAATAAATATCTAATGATTCGTTTAGTCGCAAATTATTGAAGGCTTCTTAAAGCTCATATGAGGAAAATATTATAATCTCTAATAATTCGAAAGTTATAAGATTAATCTAGCTTTGGAAATTATATGTCTTGGACTTGGTATGGACGTATGTTTTCATCCTATAAGCCAAGAACTACGCAGAAAGCTTACGCAACTTCCTTCCTATATGGACCAGTATTTTTTGGAGATACATAATAAATATATGCTTTAGATCGATATGGGCCAGTTAGTGACGAACTAGATAAAATTATATTCAGGTCTTTGTCCTCTTATTATAATCTCATATTCTATAGATAGCATTAAAATAAACATATCAAAGGATAATGTTATGTCAAACTTTATAGCACATATAAAATATTTATGTTTCATAATATTATTGTGCGCCGTAGAAAATTTCTATATATACGCCATTATTTTTCCGACCAGTGAGAGTGTAAAGTCCTTACTTCTGTTTTACTATTAAGGGCTGATTTTGGTCAGAGGATCGTCTTAGGTTTTACCAAAGTCGATATATATTTTATCCGTGGAATAAAACTGACGTCTGAGAGCTCTAGTATGGATAAACTGTCAAAAATTCAAAATTTATTCTCTGGATAAGACTTATTTTAGGTATAAAAGTTTGGTGAAATGTGTTAACTTAAGATAATTCATTATTATAAATATAATTCATAATTGTAGAGGGCTCTCTGGCGCTATGACCACTAAATTCAATTTTCGTTAATCGTAATTAAATAAATCTCCATTTCATTATATAATAAGCTAAGTGCAAATTGATTAAATCAACTTCAAATGAAACATAAATAAATACATCGATGATTGTATGTCTGTTATTAGATATACAATTACTCTTGTGTTATAATTAAAAAAATATCTACAACCGACTTCCAAAAGAAACACTACAAAGTGAAAAATAACTTTAATTTCGGAAGTCGGTGTCATTGGTTTTGTATTTACGTTTTTTGCCACCGACATCCGAAATTAAAGTTATTTTTCACTTTGTAGTGTTTCTTTTGGAAGTCGGTTGTATTTTTGTTAAAAAGTTTTTATTTCACGATTTTTAGTGGGTCTGCTTATAATTTATCTAAGTTACATTAGCCAGCGTCAACATGCTCATCGCCTTTTACAAAATATTGTTTTTCCCGATGCATGGAAGTTAATTGTTGAGGAGTTCTCCTGGTCCACCATCAGCTCCATATTACCATTCACATCGTGGCGAGCACAAATTGCTTAGCAACCATATTAAAGTAATCGAATCGCAACCCGTGAAATACTTAGATATTATTGAGTAGTACCGGTGTCCATCTATGGTCTTCATCATCAGTTCCACTTCACAAAATGGTGCTTTCCGAGAGCAAATGCACGAGTCACTATACAAAATACCCAAATCGCTATAGGTGTGCCTATAATATTTGAAGAGTTCCTTCGATTTCTCCAGAATCCAATCATCAGATTCTGACTTGGTGACTATGGGACCACTTCAGAAGTATCTCCTTTCGAACAAAAAAATAACTTTGAGAATCGGTCCACAATTGACGGAGTAATCGCGTAACAAACATAAAAAAAAACATACCGGCGAATTGAGAACCTCCTCTTTTTTTGAAGTCGGTTAAAAATAATGGTACTACAATGTGTATCAATGTAGTTTTAGATCTATTTTTTGAGAAAAAAGTATTAAAATATTAAAACATTTGTTGTATTACAATATGTAATTGTAACATTAATTGTTACCTGATAATGATTACATTTTCATTGTAGTTAAGTATATTGTTGTCATAGAAAATAAATGCTTTCTCATTGTCATTTTTTTAATCAGTATTTCATTATTGAAAGTTAATAATAAGACCCCGTGGTCTGGATTTGATGATACCTAATATGTTTCTTCCTAAAATCAAAATATTTTATTTAACATAAACCTACATGGGCACTTGTGAAACGTCAGAAGTTTGGTGCACGGTTCCAATTGGTCGTTTCCTATGGAGAAGAGCCGGCAAAAAACTCAACGGTTACTCTTTCAAAAATAATTGGCTTTTACAATGTTTTCAAATTACAGTGTTAAACCCTGTAACATGAGATTTACATAACATAACAAGCCAATAGGCTATACAATCTGCTACCCCTTCAGGCAATAAAAAAAAATATAATAATCATTTAATAAAAACCGGTCAAGTGCGAGTCGGACTCACGCAACGAGGGTTCCGTACAAAGTTGTAGCTATGTAACTACACGGTTTTCGGATATTTTCCTTTACTTGTGCTACATGAAATTGCTTCTTTCCAAATTTCATGATTCTAGGTCAACGGGAAGTAAGTACCCTATAAATTTTGATTCCCTTGAGAGTGTCGAAATATACGTTTTTTGCGGTATAAAGAGCCTTATTTTTTTCACGTTACATTAGAAGTTAGATTTTTTCACAGCTTCAAGGGACTGTAGACCTGAGTATTTGGTTTTAATTTCAACTTGATACCTCCATGCGTTCACGAGATAAAGGGTCTTGACAGACAGACAGACAGACGGACAACACAGTGATCCTATAAGGGTTCCGTTTTTTCCTTTTGAGGTACGAAACCCTAAAAATAAGAAAAAATATGTAGGATGCCACGTGTTTTTTTTAATTCTATAAACATGTTGTTGTTTCTCTTAAATGTCACCACCTCTGTTTACTCCGTATAAATACAAAAATAAACTGATATTATAAGGGGATAAATGGCGTTCTGTTTTTCTCTGAAGATCAAAATAATTATAAACGCTTCAGGCGCTTTTCTCTAACAGCTTTGTTATTTTTAATTGTGCGCTGAACAAGACATCATTAGAGGCTGCTATACTCACTCGGGCACAAATACAGACCACATAGGTCCTACCCACACAAGACAACTGTTTAGAGCTCTGATTTGGAGGTAGTGTGGGTATGTACCGGAGGCATTTTGGATATTTTACATACATTTTGTTTAAAGGCCCAATTTCACGACAATGCTTTGAAATGGCCAGTTAAGTCCCTAAAATTTACAGAAAAAAAAATGGCCATTCATTAGCTAAGTAAATGATAATTACATGTATTATGTTACGGTGATATTATATTGAAAAAGATGTGGTTTTTCTATTTCGTGTGACTTTTTAAGAATGTGGAATAGGGATTTAACATTTTGGTATATGTTTTTGACTCTTTGGTCTAGTATCCTGTAAAAGGAGTACACGATTCAATGAATTTTTCTCGTTTCAAAAAAATTGCAAAGTTATATCTATTTTTTTACTTTCATCACGGCGCAACGCTTAAGACTTATTTAATGGAATTTACATTAAAACATAGAGAATAATATATCAAAGTTTACTCAAAGTAGTTTTAAATTTAATTAATTAATTTTGTTAAAAAGGAGTAAATTCGTTTTGGCACATACGTCGTTTTATTCCGAGCGCACGCACATTAGAGCCATCACTCTTCTTTTGCGTTTCAAAAGTAATTGCATCACTTTCGCTTGCTTAGTGGATCAGTCACCCGGTTCTTATTTCCGAGGTAGCGCCTTAAGGACGTTTATTGTTCACCCAAAGACAGTTTAATAATAACTTAACTTGCAGCCTTGCCTACATTATTATCATAGCTACATACACATACATTTTCCTACGATCATTCAGGATATTAAACAAACTTCTAAGTAAACAATAACTTGTAAGGAAACATCAACTTGATGTATTTTATGGCAATGACCTGCACTCTGTCGACCCTCGTCCGTTTTGTAGTTCATTTAAGTTTGACAGTGTAACATAAAGTGTATGGTATACAAGGTATACAGACGTATCATTCTACTATTTCATTCCGTGTCTTGGAAAGCACGTTAAGCCGTTGGTTATTCGATTTATAACGACTGAAAACCAACTGAAAGTCTGACAACCAGTCTACCAAGGAGTCCAACCTATCGTATAGATAGACAGTCGATCCATGTAAAATACTGGTATTCATCTGCATCCGCATAGACAAGAAGCCAACCCCAACATAGTTAGGAAAAGGCTAGGCAGATGATCAGTTGCTACCGGTTAGACTGGAAGCCGATCCCGACATGGTTAGAAAAAGGCGAATGATGAGATGGTGATTGCGACGCAAACGATTCCATTCACTATCGAAAAATTTCCTTCTGTTTGATTTAAATAACAATGATTAAAAACGACGATATAGAGACAGGACATGAAAATGAAAACGGGTACCCAAGAGAAAAACGAAAAAAAATGTACCAAAGAACATTTTCGTTATAAAAACTGCAGAAAAAAAATCAAAAGTGTCATCGCGTCTCGCGTACATTAATCTTCATCAACGTCGCAAGTCATTAGTAAATTAACGCGATATAAAAGCTCGAGTCGACGGGACCCGACGGCTATCGGCTAACGAGGATGTTTTGTCTCGATCTGACAGATGATGATAATATTATTTGTTTGTTCTTGGGATATATAATATTTGAGGTTTTTACTTGTTCGTTTAAATTAAAAGTAGATTCAACCACACCACACCACAGACTACCTACAGTATTTGTCTGTCCTTCCCCTTTTTAATCCATCCAACGGTTGTCTTTAAAAGATCGCTCTTACCGACAAGACCATTGTAAAGTTTCTATATTTAAGTCTGTAATTTATAAGGTGTACACAATAAAGGGTATTCTATTCAACCCCGTTTTGTAGGCTATAGGCTAACGAGGATCTTTGGCTCAAAAACAAACCCTTAGCAGTTATATTAGGTCCTTACATATGAAATTGGCGTTTTTCGTACTGGCCACTTTAATCACGAATTTCTCCTCTTTGGTAAGGAATTCCAAATTCAAATTTGTACAGCTATTTACTCATGTATTTGTGCTTCGATGACCGTCATTCATTTGTATTTTTTCTTCTGTTTTTTCTGTTTGCGTCACTCATTTTACAAAATGGAAAATTTAAAATATCGCATTATTTACGAGTACGAGTTCCGCCGTGGCACTAGTGCTGCGGAAACGACTCGAAGGGTGAATGATGTGTATGGCGGTCATGTTGCAAAAGAAAACACAGTTCGTTTTTGGTTCCAACGTTTTCGTTCTGGAAATTTCGACCTGCAGAACAAGCCCCGTGGACGGCCTGAGACCCAAGTTGATAATGGAGAATTGAAGGCTATTGTGGAAGCGGACCCATCGCAAACCACGTCCGAGTCAGCTGCAGGCTTCGATGTTAGTGATAAAACTGTTTTAATTCACTTG
Organism: Amphipoea oculea; assembly: GCA_945859645.1. NCBI lineage: Eukaryota > Metazoa > Arthropoda > Insecta > Lepidoptera > Noctuidae > Amphipoea > Amphipoea oculea. The sequence continues at coordinate 16,111,894 of OX243876.1, forward strand.
AAGCAAATTGGGAAGATTAAAAAGCTTGAAAGGTGGGTACCTCACGAATTGACTGAAGCAAACCGGCAAACGCGCGTCGACTGCTGCGTTACATTACTGAACCGGCACAACAATGAAGGTATTTTAAACCGAATCATTACCTGTGATGAAAAATGGATTCTTTACGATAATCGGAAGCGCTCAGCGCAATGGTTGGATCCTGGCCAGCCAGCCAAATCCTGCCCCAAGCGAAAATTAACCTCAAAAAAGTTACTCCTAAGCGTTTGGTGGACTAGTGCCGGTATTGTTCATTACAGTTTTCTCAAATCTGGCCAGACTATTACAGCTGATGTCTATTGTCAGCAATTACAAACCATGATGGAAAAGCTAGCGGCTAAACAACCAAGGCTGGTCAATCGCTCCACGCCACTGCTGCTTCACGACAACGCCAGACCACACACTGCGCAACAGACGGCTACCAAATTAGAAGAGCTTGAATTGGAATGTCTTAGACATCCTCCGTACTCCCCGGACCTTGCTCCAACAGATTACCATTTTTTTCGCAATTTGGATAACTTTTTGCAAGGGAAAAAATTCAACTCCGATGGGGCAGTCCAAATCGCCTTCAAAGATTTTATTGATTCCCGTCCGACTGGTTTTTTTAGTAAAGGGATCAATGAACTACCTATAAGATGGCAAAAGTGCATTGAAAACAATGGTTCATACTTTGATTAATTAAATATATTATATTAAAAAATATTCGACTTTTTGTTCCTTCCATACAAAACGCCAATTTCATAATGTAAGGACCTAATATATGGGAATATTATCATTGTTTGAGGAAAGAAAAACTAAGCTGCATTTAACTTGTTTCTTGAGCTGATGGAAGCTATGGCCGGGAAGCTATCCTTAGATGGCTAACCAGACGTTTATTACACCTGGACAGGAACGGCCTGCGCCTGGTGACGGAGACCATCACGGGACACTGTTCGCTAAACCAAAACAATAGGCATAACAGACAATCCTCTATGCAGGGCTTGTATGGATGCTGAGGAAACCATTGCGCATGTGCTGGCGTCACCCGGATTAAGACAGAAACCCTCGGAGCACCCAGATCTTAGGCCGTTTACACATTATGCTGCAGCTGCAATGGCACCGCCGCCGCCGCGGCGCCGCTGCCTCAGTCACCCTTGGATTTGTATGAAATGAGTTTTGATAAGACCTATCAAAACTCCCCGCCGCGCGCCGCCGCGGCGGCGTGTGCAAGGGTTCTTAGACAGATGTTCTTAACAGACCAGGAGATATAATCATCTTCTGGGGAAGGTGGGCTGGTTGGAATAACGACGGGTGGCCGCCATTGCCCACGCAGTATGGTCCACCTAAGGAACTAGGGGACTAAGTACTTAGTACGGAAACCAAACCCTCTAACATAGAGAGATGTTGAAAGTCACAATTCGAAGACTCGTATTTTTCGGAAGATACTTTAAATAAACACTGCTTTATAGCCGCAATTGAACCATTTTTTATGAACTTTACGGCTCATTAGTCAATTTTCACAGAATATGAAAATCTCGAGTGGACGACACCCGATGGCTACCGGCTAACGAGGATGTATGGTCTCGTTTAGGGGCTTTTATCTGACAGATATGAAAATATTATTTTTTTGCTCGAAAAAATGCAATATTTGAGGTTTCATTAGATGTTTCCTTAGATTAGTGAACATGTAGGGAGTGATAGAATTCACCAGCGAGGTAATTGCGTAACACACTATCAGTAGCAATGGCATTCATTTTGACAGTTCAACAACATTCATTGCGTTATTTACGTTGTTGAGCAGACAAATTTTACGAACATATGAAGCAATGGATTAGCAATACCTTTCAAAATGATTCGGATTGAGATTCATAGTGTGTTACGCAATTATGGTGCTGGTTCCGCTGGCTATGATGATTTATGAGGATGTTTTGTTTTGATTAGGTACATGTCTTTATCTGAAAGATATTGCTTTTTAAAGGAAGTTGAAAATAACGATATACGGGCAAGTAATTTTGTTTAGGGGGTGAAAATAAACAAAGCTTTTATCCATTTTTGTTAACTTTACGGTTCATTAGTCAATTTTCGATATAAACGCCTGAGTGGACGAGACCCGACGCCTATCAGCTAACGAGGATGTTTTGTCTTGATAAGGTTCTTACCAGACTGATCTCTTAGCGAGTCGATAGTAACCTAAGTCGACTCGGTCCAGAATTCGGCTACTTGTTGGGCGCCATCACCAGCGTCCATCAGTTCCTGTAACGTGCAGCTGACAGGACACGCAGGACACGATTTTAAGTGTCCCATCGTTTGCGGAACAGCACCACATTTACACTCCAAGACGGACTCGTCTATGAATCTCCAACTGAACAGGTTTTCCTTGCTTCGGCCAACCTGGGTCCGGAATATGTTTAAAGACTTCCAGGTTACCCAAAGTAACTCATGGGAGGTCATAATCGCAGGTGACTAAATAGTTCATTTTGCAACAAAATGTCGACCTTCATTCGCGCGGGCGATCGTCTGCGACAGATGCATTTTCATGGTCAATTTTAGTCACCTGCCGCATGCAAACTTTCGCTGCACGAGAAAATTTGAAACCTACTCTACTTTGCAACTTGCAATTTCAGTCACCTGAGGCCTAGCCGAATTGCCATTTAGACAGTCGATTTTCGCCGTGCTGCGAAAATCGTGCGGCTTTAGGCACCTGTGTGCGGGCTTTAGCAAGCACCACCCGTTTCCGATGGCTATAGATTAATGGGGATATATTGTCTCCATTACAAGCCCTTTTCTGACAGATAATAATAATTATCATTTGTTTCTGCTCGGAAAACGCAACCTACTTGCTCCTCGAGTTGTTTTTAAAGGAACTAAGAAGTCTCAATTTCAGAGCACGTATTTCTTTTTCGGAAGATAATAAAAATAAACATGTTATATACCTAGCACAGTTTTAAAGCCATTTTTGTTTACTTTACGATTCATTAGTAAATTTTCACAGAATATAAAAACTCGAGTGGTCGAGACTCGACGGCTAACGGCTATCGGCTAATGAGGTTTTTTTGTCTCGTTCAGGGTCTCTTATCTGACAGATTTGATGATTATTACGAATTTATTTCCAGGAAAATGCAATACTTGAGGTGTTATTAGTTGTTGGTTTGGATAAAATCATGTAGGAAGCGAAAGAATTGTTGTTGCCGTAGATTAATGAGGATGTTTTTCTCTATTACATGCCCTTATCTATCCTAACTGCAAGATATGGAAATGCGTTTCACATTTGATGTTTTTGTCTCATTTAGGGGACCTTATCTGAGAGATACCATAATAATATTACTTGTTTGTTCTTGGAAAATGTAATATTAAAGGTTGTATTAATCGTTTAGATGAAATAAAATGGAAAGTGTTACGACTGGAGCCGAGTCTGGTCGGCTATCAGAACAACGCTAATGAGAATATTATGTTTCTCGATCAACTTGTTAACATGAAAGGCCTTTATCTACTAAATGAGGTTGCTGTTTATTTTTGGAAATTGTAATATTTGAAAGGTTTTTCATTATTACATGAAGTGATAGTTTCTGCATAATTAAAGATGAGTAAGCATAGAAATATTATTTCTTCTAAATAGGGAAAATGTCTTGGCCTTGGTTCTGTTAGATATGAAAACATTTGTATTTCCTCGTCGTGTTGAATCGACAAATGAAGAACCGTCTCTAATGAAATACTCTATAAGAGTTATTCCGGTCTGATCCCCTGAACCCCCCCCCCCCACGCCCCCCCCCCCCAGATCCCCAGCTAGTTCTTCTTCTGTTTTAATCACTGTCTTATCCACTACAAACTTTCTCATTCCAGTCTGATCCGGGAAATATTTGTCAACTTTAGCTTTGCAAGTCATTCTCATTAGTCATTGGCATTAAATATAAAAGCTTGTGTCGACGAGACCCAACGGCTATCGGCTAACGAGGATGTTTTTTCTACTTTTCATAAATCATACGATGCAAACTTAATTAAATACTTAGATAAAGAAAGAAAGAAAAACAAAAAAGAAATGTTAAGAAAATATAAGTTCGTGACACACAAAATACAAATAACAAAATAGAAAAGTGAAAATAATGTTTTAACTACAATAGTTGGTGTGTAGATAACAAATTAATTTCTCTACCATCTCTTTAATTAACCTTTAGCCTTAACCAACCTATCTCATACAACTCGCTGTCAAAAGATGCTGTGGTAAATGCCAACTAAGTGCTTATTTATTAATTAATCTTTTCATAAAAACCTGTAATTACTGTATTAAAAACATTTTGTATATAAGCAAACAGACTTAAAACAATTTAAATAATATGTACGTGTATATAAAAAAAGAGGGAAAGGAATCGCAGGGCATCAAAAAATTCGTCCGCATCGCTGCCAACAGAAAAAGTTAATTAATTAGATAAAATAATATTATTAGCATTACCTCCTAAAAAGTTTGAATTTATCTGTCTAAGGGCGCATTCCACCAAAGTTTTATACATAGTATAAGTCATAAACTGATAGTAAATATTGAATTTTTGCCAATTTTTCCATACTGGAACTGTCAGACGTCAATTTTATTCCCCGGATAAAAGATATCAGAAGGCCAATTCTCGTAATTTATAACGTTCAAAATCTAGTCGCAGTCTCGTCTTGGCGACAATGAAATGTCAAAATCTTGTCAAAATGTAGGGAAATTATAGGTATTTTTTGACAGATTGAGACTGAGATCAGACTGTGAACGTTCTTAAAATTACGAGAATTGCCCCTATGACTTTTGTAAAATTAGCCCCAAAGCAGCAAAAAATTTTCGAGGAATAGAATTAGCAGAATAAAAATACAAAAATAACATCTTGCCTGTATTCTCCGAAGCGGTAGACAGAGATGAATTATAGAAACACCCGCATATAGCCTGTTATGTTGAGATCCATGTTATCGTAGGCGAGCCTATGGCATTATCTGGGTACAAATCCAGACTCCGGGCTGCTATTGAGAGATGAGAATATGCTTTTGTGAAAACCCATTTAAAACAACGTTTCTGGGTATATCATAAAATACAACCGTTTAAAACAAAGTTACCTACTATTTCTCGCTTTCAAATTAATACTTAATAACATTTGGAAGAAAATTAGGTTCCACAACAACTTGAAGGACTTATACCTACCCCAATTAAGACTCGGTTCTTAGAGTTACAGTTTAATTACAAATGCCTGAAGGACCATTATTGGTTCTCTAAACTACAAAAGCAAATTGTTTAACACAAACGATTCACTTCTCAAAATTTCTATCCTCTAAATAACTTTTACTTAATTTTGGCGAGATTCAGCGAAGTCTATAGAATTCCTTGAACATCTAATTAGAAAAAAACCCAAATAACATTAGATACGTTCAGTTTTTAAAGCTTCCTCTCTCCTACTGTTTTGCTTTCTTCTAACAGGGTCCATAATGATCACTTTTTATTTTAAATTACTATTCCTCATTGTATACTTACCCCCTTACCTATATTATCTGTGCCCTTACTAATAAACGTATTATATCAGATGAATAGTTAAACACCGGTTTCCCTTTTTCAGTCGTCAGTAATTTGACTTTCGAAACAAGAAGACAAAGCGTTGTGTAACTATACATACGCTGTAGAACGTTTATTAGTTAGGGGGTTAGAGTACACATTGTGGAATGCGTTATATGATTGAGTACTGAGTATCGGCTCCCTATGAGCTGTTTATTTTAGAAAGTCAGGAGGAACATTCTTCGTCTTTTTAGCGTGTCGATGGCAATCTAAATGGACTCGGCCTAGAATTCGGCAATCGGCGCCATCACTGGTGTCCATACCCCCTGGTATGGGCGCGACCACCAACCAATATTATAAATATGCATGTTCTCTAAAGTAAAATAGTAATTGTATCCACAAAAACATCTAAATTTCAATATTTAGTTCCCTTTATATATTTTAAAGTAGTAGTGTTTAGATAGATTCTGCTTTCTATAAAGAACTCCTTGTATATCTCGGATGACTAAGGAAGAAATATGTCTGTAAAACTCCACCACTACTAAAATTGCACCCCAGTTGATATATGTACCTATACCCTGATGTGCACGTGTCGTTTCCAGGTGCTAATATAATTGATTGACATAAGTTCATGATTGATGTGAAATAGGGCTTACTTACAACCTATTTTCAACAGATATTTTTATTTAATAAAACATTATGAACATCCTAACTTCTGTCATATTTAAAGAAATTTGCTGTTAGAGAAGCATGATATTTCAATTACTAAGTTTCTAGCTAGATTCAGCCTAGTCTAAATAATTTCTTGTATATTTCAAATAACCAAGGAAGATAATAATATACCTATGTCGCTAAACCTCCACAACTTATAAAATTGTACCCCAGTTGTAGGTATACCCTGAAGAGTACGTGTCGTTTCCAAGCGCTAATGTAATTGATTGACGCAAGTTCTCATGATTGATAAGGTCGGGCGTGGATCTCGCTACTGTGGCGCGTGTACCTAGATGTTTGAACGAGGATGAAGCAAGAATAGTAGGTATAAAAGGAACGCAGCACGTGGAAACGAGATTGTATTGTCTGTCTAAACTCATGGGAAATACTTAGGTGTGAGTTTATGCTCTCGTGAACTGTGCCTTTGTCATTCCCATATAGGGTTACCAGCCGCCCGGGTTTTTTGCTCACGTTTCGACTTTGTCGGTCCTTGTCATTTGCCCGGATATTTCGAAACAAAGGGATTTTTATGAGTAAAACAAAATAGTTACATAATTGCTGAAAAAAGAAGGATTAAAAAGTAAAAATTCTGGACTTTTCTGCAAATGGCCGGCTTTTGGCAGGACGTTTCAAATTTCGAAATGGTAAACCAGGTTTCCATAGGCTTCACTGATGTTTATCTCTGTATAGTGACTACGTTCTGTTTTATATTTGTTTCTACAAGGAACACACAAAATATATAACAGAATGTCTCTGGTCTGTTTGTGTAACCGTTAGTGCGCGTACAATTCGAGGACCACTAATCCGATTTACGTGATTTCTCTTTTATTCGATAGATATCTGCTCTGCCAATTTTTATTTTGTTACGTTAGGTGAAATAGTGTTTACTTACTTTCTATTTTTTTACGAAGGCTTTATACATGTTATCACTTATGTTGTTACTTTATGTATGTATTTATTGTATTGTGTAAATGGTACACCACAGATTACCTACAGTATTTGTCTGTCCTTCCCCTTTTTAATCCATCCAAAGGTTGTCTTTAAATGATCGCTCATAGCGATAAGACCGCCCATTGTGTCACCCATTGTAAAGTTTCTATATTTATGTCTGTAATTTATACGGTGATAATAGGTAATAGAGAGTATTCTATTTTATTCTATTCTATCACACCAGTAGGCCTAGGGCGAACGCGCGGAGTAAACGTAACGTTAATTAAAAAAAAAAAACATTTACCTAATATTTTACTAGTTTCTGCCCGCGACTACGTTTGCCTGAATTTCCTTGTTTCCCCCGACCCACCCCGTTGCATAGCATCACCTGCCCACGCTATTAGATCGTTTTCGCTTAGCGTTCTTTCTTTCTGACTTTTTTTTCTTTTTTGCTTGGCTTTTAATGGCGTGATGTTAAATAGCCTATAGCCTTCCTCAAGAATTGGGCTATAGGATATATCAAATCCCACTGGTAGTTCCAGAGATTAGCGCGTTCAAACAAACAAACTCTTCAGCTTTATTATTAGTATATACAGGGTGAAATTAAATTCATGGGCATCTTTTTAAGGGGTTATTGTACTCATCATTATGAACAACTTTTACTAGGGGACTAAACCTAAACTTCATGTTCACATAACTCGTCAAAATGTAGGGAAAAGCTGTTTTTTTTTTCGCGATTTCTGGTTTGATCCCATAGCAAAAGTTGTTCATAATGATGATTACAATGACCCCTTAAAAGGATGCATATGAATTCAATTTCACCCTGTATAGATAAATTTAGTTTTTAAGACTTGATTGATGTCTACTTGCGGCGATTATGGGTGATAATGCTAATTGTGATTGTTGCAAATATTTTAACCACAATGCTATAGGATAGTCTGTTGTATTTTCGACTAAAAATCATTCGTATTTAGGTAAGTTATGTTTATTTCGCGCGTTCGTGCTAGGACTTCAGATTCCTATCAACGTCATTCTACCTTCTAGCATCTTTTATGGCATTCACTAGCACAGTTGAGATGACCTACATACTTATCTAGACAACTGCTATAATTGGAAACTCATTTTATTTGCTGAATGCGTTTCTCTTCGGGTAATTGAATTGAATTCAATCATGATTGCCAATGGTTTCATCTGACATTCTCGCTTTTAAAATGTCAAACCAATTTGATAGAGACTGATTAAATTGTGTGGAAAGTGATGGAATATCAGGATTTATTAATTTTAGTCCTAGTTCGTTTATTTGCTTTGAAGTCTTGATAATCATTCCTTCAATTGGTTTAAGATTAAATAGCTCTTCGCTCGTGTTTTTAAGATGGCATATCTTTTGAAGAGGAAATTCTGACTTATGGACTTGTATAATTTACGGAGAAACTCGTGGCTAAATAATAACAGCCGCACGGGTCGATCGAAGGCTCCCGCGGTCGATTCGTGGATGGGTGGGTGACCATCTATAAAATAACGAGACTCGTCCGTACTTCAGAAAGCACATGGTAAGCCGTTGGACCCGGCTGTAATTTGTCTTTGACAGTCATTACGGATAGACAGAAGCCCGAAAGTCTGCCAACCAGTCTTTCCAAGGGGTATCGGGGGATTACTGTAAAATATTGATATTCAGCTGCATCAGGTTAAAGCCAGCCCCAGCCGACCCTAACATAGTTGGGAAAAGGCTAGACATGAAAATATTTGAGTAACTATCTAAATAAAAGATATTTGGATGCTTCATACATTTTTCTATAATTTTGTCCAAGCACTTTTCTAGTACCTATATTCTCGATCTTAAGACGCGACTGTTCTCCAACCACTCAATAACTATATTGCACACATGACCGATTTGTGTCTATGCACCTGGCAGCCGGATTACTCGTGTGATCCTATACTTAATGTCACAAACGTTTGCGGAGGCATAATATAATCCCTTGTCGGGTCACCCAGTAAGAGCGAGAACACTATTGAGAGAAAGAGAGGTGTTACTGGAAACTTGACTTAAATTATTGATGAGATGACGACATTCTACTACCAAACTAAAATTATAAATTGTATTACGGCTATCTACATAGTTGTAGCGAGCAGCGGAGGCCTAGTGGTGACGGCCGCGACTTACGAGTTGTAGGTCGTAGGTTCGAACTCAGACAGGCGCTTTACGTTGTGTAAATTATTTCATCACCACTGCTCTCAAAACGATGAAGGAAAACATCAAACTCAAAGCATTTATTTCAATTAAACCATGTATAGGCACTTTTCAATTGGCAAAATTAAATAGTCGGTCAGTTGTAAGTTGAAGCTAGTTGTCCATTCCAAAACGTAGATCTCTATGGAGAAAAATGGGCAAGAAACTCCATGGACACTCTTTTAAATCAAGATATTACAAAATCCTGGCTACATTATTCTTGTTGCTTCTATAGTGAGAACAATGTAAAAAATACAAAAATGAAGAAACAATTAAAAAAAATAAGATTAAAAATAAGCCTTGGCAGTTAAGAGATGACCAGTCTCAACCGACGGCGCCCGTTCACGAACATGACGCGTGGATCAGCACCATCCAGCTCAACCATCGTGAGGAAACCGGCATGTCCTAAAATAAAAAATTAGAAGACATGTGACATCTACCAACCCGCAGTGGACCCGCGTGGTAGATTATAGTCAAATCCCTCTCGAAGAGAGGAGGCCTGTGTCCCAGCAGTGATCATCATCCCAACATTATAGGCTGATTATGACATAGTTGCAAGTCACGGTTTTAGGGCACCGGGTCATCTGCACCCTAATTGCGTTACACTCTGTCAATCTCAATCATTTTGAAGAATATTGCTAATCCATTCATATCCTTTATACAGAATGTAAAAGGATCCATCACATAGCCGTCAAATACGCATTCTCAATTACCCATACATCAAGCTAAGTAACATGGCACAAAAATAATTTCTGGGAAACGACTTATTTTTGGTGTGATTTGCTGTTTGCAGTAGTGCGCAATGTCACACACGTAAAACATTGTGCTTATTGCGTATTTTTTTTTTATTGTATTTAAAGTTGTGTGACGTTAAAAAACGTAACCAGAAGGTATCCAGGTATGGTCAGTACAAAAAAATTAAACGACGGGGAGTACCTACAAGTGACTCTCGGCTTCGTTAAGTGCCTTTTTACACCCGTTATGTTCGATAAATTTGTCTGCTCAATAATATAAATAAAAATTAAAAAAGCTTTTTTAAAAACATGCTTTTAGTTAAATGCGCTAAAAATAATAAAATAAACTTTTACTATCAACTTATATTGTAATTAAGTACACAATTTATATGATATAAAAGCTTGTCGCGAGATTTAAGTCAATCAATCCAATCAATCAACTCAGCCTATCGCAGTCCACTGCTGGACATAGGCCTCTCCCAGACTGCGCCACAGCACCCTGTCCTCCGCCTTCCGCATCCAGTCCACCCCAGCCACCTTCCTTAGGTCGTCCGGTTATCTAGCTGGGGGGCGTCCCACACTACGCTTGCCGATACGCGGTCTCCACTCCAGGACTCGTCTGCTCCACCGGCCATCGGTCCTTCGACAGACATAGCCAGCCCACTGCCACTTCAGTTTGCTTACTCTGCAAGCTATGTCGGTCACTCCGGTTCTTTTCCGGATAATTTTCAGATTTAAGTACTTACTCGTATTTACTTAGATTGAAAAGGACATGTCCAGTTTCTGCCCTCTGGTAAATCTGGTATAGACAAATGTTCATGATTTAAGGTTTTTCAGTAAGATTTATATATTTAGATTTAAATTACTATGGATTAATTAATTCAGTATTACTTGCGTAACATAATTCTCAAAAAAACAGTACTCAATCGTAGCTTCCGCTTTGTCATTGTAAACGGGAAGTACTAAAAATGTTTTTTGACGTTCCATTTTATCCCGAATAGTGTGAGCAATAATTATATAAGCCGCTTATTTTAGATAAAAGGAATATATTAACGTATTTGCTTATAAAATACGACAATATTACTAAAATATTTTTGTGTACACATCAAACGTGTTTTTCTTCGGATACCCACTTCCTAACATGAAGGTAAGTATTTATTACTTTTTTGACATGGCATTGACATTTATTTTTTTGGTGTCAATTCCAAGTTGCGTGTATGCGTTCCACAGATGCGTTCCTTGCTTACTATGCGATTATGTTCTGTTATGGATATTTTCTTTAAACGACCATTTTTATTCTACACGGAGTGACATCATCTAGACACGATGACTATTGCTATACTTAGGTATAGGATTCTGCTTTTCCTTTCGATTTGGATATTATGATGAGGTGCATCGCTGTGCTGCGGATTCGCAGACATATCGTGTCAAGGCTGGCGTTACCCCTGCAAGTGAGACTTGCTCGATGGTTATCAAATCAGGTAGGCCTCTATCCTACGGCAGTCGCGTAAACCATGCAGGAAAGGCAGTACATTGAGCAGTTGTGTTATAATTTGAAAAATACAATGACATGTCTTATTGTTCCAGCTCCCATTAGATGGATACGCAAGTGTCACGATTGTTATAATTTATTAACTACCAAAGCTGCTGACAATGAGAGATTACTAGGTCATACAATGGTCTACCACGTCATGACGCTAGTATGGTATCTTGGCTGGGCAAGGCATCAAAATAACGTGCTAGCACCAGCTACATTTTTGGACAATGTTTTGGCGTCTCTAGAAGACGTTTAATTTTTTTATCATTTTATTTAAGAATGTATATACAATAAAGTAATTTGTTTTGCAATAAATACATACATAGTTTTATTTATTATAATCCCAATTCAGTATCAACAAGTAGCTAAATATAAATAATATTATGGGTATTGAAGATAGAAACCAAAATACGGAATTAAAGATGATGCCAATATAATATTATAATATTGTGACAAACAATAGGTGCTTAACATTTTTGTTACACAAATAGAAATATCCAAAAAACTGTAGAATATGATCTCAGACCAACAAAACGTTTCATTAACCTCACAAAGACATACCACCAATTAGTACCTGTATTCGCTCACAGATGTCATTATACTAAACAAAGTTAAAAAAAATCCCTAGCGTATAATCCTTATTTTGACCAGTTTACGCAAGATCCTGACTCCTGAAACTTATTAATTAATAAACTATAAAATACGACGATTATAATAATATAACAATCATTACTGAACATTTTCTTTGACTGCCTAGACATTCGCCGATTGCTCCACCAGACATGTCCTTTAAAAATTAAAATCAATCAGATCAGGTTATTTAATTTACTTGTTCTACACAGGTAAATCTCGCGACAAGCTTTTATATCATCTGAATTGTGTACTTAATTACGTTATAAGTTGATAGTAAAAGTATCAAAGGATAAGTTTATTTAAAGTTTTTTTTTAAGAATTCTCCGGGTGTATCCCGGAAAATTCTCATTATATTTTCTTGTTTTGGTCCCGTAACAACAATAACAATGCATCAACCTTAATTACTCCCCCAAAAAAGAAACCATTCCTCTATAAACTAATTAAGGTAGTAATAGAATCAGCAGAAAGATCTAATACACCGCATGCGTAGGTTTCGGACCCAAATTAACTAATTTAGTTAGGTGAGCCGACAACAGATGGCGACACTTCGCTAATACAATTAGACCTCGTTTGTCCTCTCAGAGGTCGAGTAGAGGTATACAACAGGTATACCTGTATTTAGTATAAAAGTATTGACTAATAGGTTTTTATGTTTTATGTGTCTGGTTAGATCATAATGGCGGCAAGGCAGGGTTCCTATTCATGAGTCATTCGTACGGTGTAAAAATCGATTGGGTTGTAAATTGATAAAAGGGTTGTGAAATATTGAAGTCTAGCTGCGCCCCGCGGTTTCACCCACATAAGTTTCGATCCCGTGGGAATATCGGGATAAAAACTATTATTATGTCCTTTCCCGGGACTCAAACTATCTCTACACCAAATTTCATCTAAATCGGTTCAGCGGTTTAAGCGTGAAGAGGTAACAGACAGACACACATTCGCATTTATAATATTAGTATGGATTTCATGTAAGTTACGATTAACTCATCGTATGCCGAACGTGCATTGCGTGGATGCACGAAGAAGACACAATGGCTTTTTAATTGTTTCTGTAATTACGGCATTCGACCGGTTAATATAGACAATGATTTTTTTAGAAGTCAAAGATTTATGTGCTCAAGAATCCTACGTCCTACGTCGCAAGAAGAATAGCTTCTAAAACCTTCCCTACTTGGGCAGGGAATCTAAGCGGAAGTTCTAGAAGAACAATTTAATCCAGAAAAATTGGTTGCATCCACACATCGTTATAAAAATCTATTTAATAAAACTAATTAACTATATAACCTACTTATTTATAATAATAAAAAGGTGAATAATACTAAAGAGATAACACGCAGCGAGCTCATCGCGACATCAACCGGAACTCGCGTTTCCTCCAGTTGGCACTCCCTACTTCCGTTATACAATGAGCTTTAGATACTTGTGTATTATTCAGACGAGAATATTGTGTTTCAATCATTGATAATAGATAAACGATATCATTATAATCATTATCACAGATAGCTACATATAATATATAATATTTACTAGCTGTGCCCCGCGGTTTCACCCGCATAATTGTCGATCCCGTGGGAATATCGGGATAAATACTATCAAATGTCCTTCCCCGAGACTCAAACTATCTCTATACCAAATTTCATCTAAATCGGTTCAGTGGTTTAGGCGTGAAAAGGTAACATACAGACAGACTGACAGACAGACAGACAGAGTTACTTTCGAATTTATAGTATTAGTATGAATAACACAACATTGGTAGCCCAGTAGTAACGAAAAGAACTTTGAGTTGTGCAAATATAGACTAACCCCCTTACTAATAAACGTAATATATCAGATGAATAGTTACACACCAATTTCTCTCTTTCAGTCGTAAGTAATGTGACTTTCGAAAGAAGAACGCAAAGCGTTGTGTAACTATACAGACGCTATACAACGTTTATTAGTAAGTGGGCTGTCTAGTTTGGGGCTCACTAGCAAATAATATATTGTAATCTAGCTGTAGGTAGTATTTTTGTAAGATAGCTGCCTGTATACCAAATAGCTTGTTCGATCGTACTATAGGTACCTACACCTCTGCCTAACCCTTCGAGATTACAGACGTGATGTTATGTTATATAGAGAATCGGTCACATTTCTCCTAATTGGGTTTCGTGAGACACCTCTAAAGGAACACAAGAGTCTTTTTGATACAATCACCAGACAAAATACAGACAGTCGACGTCCTTCAGTCTAGCGATGTAATGCGATAGGTTAGCATTTCGTCTAGAAACGGTGCGATAGTGTCTGTTTAACCTTGAGTGCAGGGAGTGCGTTCGAGTTAATCTGATTTAGTTTAATACGTCATTCATTACATTCAATCAACTCGGCCTATTGGTGAACACTGCTGGACAAAGGCTAGACGCAATGACCTAGTGTTGATTTAATTCTGTATCATTATCATACTTTTTTTGCGATTATTTTTGGGGCCGGAGCAGCGTGTCTACTTGATTTATTTATACTTTTGCCTTACCTTAATATGTGGGTATAAATAAATCATAAAACGATGCAACTATCTTCTAGAAACGCACATAAAATTTAAGACAATTTTTTGCCCCAAAAACATTTTTGTTTTTTGGTTATGAAACATGTTTTGGTCTTCAAATAAAAGGAATATGTGGAATACTAGCTTCTAAGGTAACAGTAATAAATCAACTTAATACATACAACAGATATGCAGACATATCTAGGTACATATATTTACGTACCTTCGTGCTGCTTCGCACACGTGAGAACAAAGTTTTTACATAATATATATTTACTCGTCGAGTATGAACTCGAATGATGTTATGAAACTCTTGTAAAAACACGCATTATGTTAGCTCGGGATACGCCTTGAATATTAAACATTATTTTCGCGCTTAAAATCAATGTGACTATGTGATTGAAAAAGGTGGTTGGCTGTTATACATTCATGTTAGTACATGTAGGTAATCGGCCAAAGCATTTGCATGAAACTAGCCTTCCTTTCAGGGTTTCAAGACTTCAAGTAATTGCTGTTTTAAATATCAAAGGCTTGAAAATTTAATATTATCTTAAATGCTTAATTGAAGGTTGATATTGACTTTCTATTACTTTGAGGTCTGTCGTTTGTGTATCTAATTTATTCAGTTTTTACTCAATAAATGATAAAGATGAGTATCTTTTGGTGGCAACCATTGATAATATTGTATTGTTGTGTAGTCGTCATCGTGTCTTGCTACGCTTTATTTCTAGAAGCAGTTTTATCATGTTTTAACCGTTAACCTTTGGAAGACTGTTAATAATCCCATTCATAAGCTTCGAGGGGACTTCTTTGCAAAAGTATGTTTAGTAAAAGCCTAAAGGCTCTCGGAATGTTTAACACGTTTTCAGTAAGTGTAATGTGTAGTGAGCAAATAAAATTATCTGAATCTGTAACAAATATTATTTCTTGTTGGAACGACCCTTGAATCTTCAAGGACCGTTCCAACAAGAAATAATATTTGTTTTATTCCATATTTGCGCACGTAATACTAACAGAGATCTGTTAGTATTACGTGCGCAAATGTGGAATGTTTTAAGTTGGCAGATATTTTTTTGACAGGGATATCATTTAAGAATTTGAATAAAAAACAAACAACTAGATAACACGTCAAAGGACATGGCTAAAAATTCATAGACAAAAAACCCAGAACCGCCAGCAACGAAATTCACTCACATTAGCGACACTCACATTAGCGACACTATCGAATGGTGTAATAATACAGTGTGTTTTTTTTTTCAAAATCAACAGGTTCGATTCCTGGCTAGAAATATTGATTTTTCAAAAATCCAATGATGCAGTTTTAGTTTTCATCAAAATCGAGCCCGCGACTTCTTTGAGTACTTTTCGCTAGTCCTCTTAGTTTCGGATTTGGCCATCCACGCCCACTTGAAAAATTCATCCTGTATATCTAGTATACCACGTCGTTTTTGCAGTATATTATTATATATTTTTGTTTTACATTATGCCTATAAAAATGGCATATATGAAATTTCTGGCGATTCTGGGTTTATTTAGCCATCTCTTTTAAATTACAAAATAATTTGCTGCAGTACCTAGATACTACAATGTTTTTCCTTAAAGGTCACAAGGAAGAACTTACTAGAGAGATACCTATATTCAATACAACTCAGCTGTAATAATATGGGCCGGAGTATTAATCGGTGAACGACCTGATCGCATTACACTAAACGAAATCCTCTACTATTAGAATAATATGATGTTTTCCGTGCCTGTAACTACGTACATTCTGAGTTTCTGACTGGGTGCCAAAAGATATTAGCTGGAGTTGAAACGTTTCTAGAAATCGATATAGCTTTGGCTTTTGTGTAAAGCATTCATTTGTATTATTGTTACAAGTTAACCTATTTTAAATACTTTTGTAAAGTTATCAGCAATACATAAATAGTCACATAGGAATTAAATAAATAAAAAAATATATAATAAACAATTTGCTTATCTTATATTATTAAAAAGATAAATGATACAAAGTAATAATAATACGCCGTTCACGTCAGAGCCGCTACGAGCATACAATAATAACATACCGAGTTATTACATCGTTTGGTCGTAGAGCTGCTACGCTGCTACGGCGTAGCGCTACGGGCTACGAGCTGTAGTTATCTTTGATATTATGTTGTGTACGATAGTTGATACGTTTACCTTACCGATTATTTAGTCAAAGAGTTCATCACGCTTGTATTCCTCGGAATAGGCAGAAGTGTAACATTTATCCGGTTGGGTATTCATCAGAAGATTTTATGTTAGGTACTAGCTTATGCCCTCATGAATGTCGGAAAAAATCCCACGGGAACGTGCAAAGAAAAAGCGTGAGGGACAAAAAGAAGCCTATGTCAGTCCCCAGAACACCATAATGCCTCCATCCACCTCCTTGCCAAACTTTATCGAAATCCGTTCACTGGTTTAGGCGTGAAAAGGTAACACACAGAAAGACAGACAGAATTACTTTCGAATTTACAATATTACTAATAAACGTTGTATAGCGTCTGAATAGTTACACAATGCTTTGTCTTCTTCTTTCGAAAGTCAAATTACTGACGACTGAATGAGACAAATCGATACGTAACTATTCATCAGAGGGGTAATTCTCGTAATTTTAAAAAAGTTCACAGACAGAGAGGCAACTCTCGTAATTTTAAGAACGATCACAGTCTGATCTAGTCTCAAAATCCCTCTAATTTCCCTACATTTTGACAAGTTTTTGACATATGTTTGTCGCTGAGATGAGACTGCGACTAGATTTTGAACGTTTTAAATTACGAGAATTGGCCTTCTGTTATAATAAGTTTATTAGTAAGGGGGTAAGTATGGATGTTTCGTAACATCCGCTCTAGCAAATACTGCCTTTATAGCTGTACGTCCGCAGATTTCCCAGTAATAATAAACCTATTGAATCTCACTAGTCTACAGACTAAAGCACTTGGGAACACTGTCCAGATGTCTAGCATTGCTCACTGGAACGGACAGTATTCTATTACGCTGACTGTAACCGGAGTGGGACAAACCGCACCGCTTCAACCACTACACGTATTTTGAAAGATACTGTGCGCGCAATAAAGGCAAGAAAATGATGACTACTTGGTTGGGAGGTTATTTTTCGTAGAATCTCATAGTTTTTATAAATGGCTTTTCGTGTAATGTATGTGTGACCGCGATGTTCTTGTGAACTACGCAATTTTGATGCGGGTGTCGCCATCATTTATTAGAGAATTTAATATGGAGGGTTTATGTTTATAATGGCACATACGTGTTTAAAATTGCTCCCATTGCGTTTTTTGACTTGCCTCCCACGGCAAGTCAAAAAACCAAAGATAACATAATCGGGGGATACAGTTTGGTGTTACAGCTTCATATCTATCATCTCCATCATAAATTTAATTACACCATTGGATAGCTAAAGGATCAAAGAATTCATTACACCAAGTGAGGACTGTGACGCATCGCGCGCGGTGGAGGGGGAAGCGCCGCCGTTTTTTTTTTTTAATAACCGGATTATAATCATTTTTTGAATCCATGGTTACAGGTTGCGCGTTGACGTCCTGCCACCCTGAATGTAACATAATAAAGAAATCTTGATGTTTTGCCAATTCATAAGAACCGTTATTAAATAATAAAAGCGTGTTAATAATTGCAGGTTTGTTAGCCAATATTAATTAGCCAAAATGTACTTAAGTACTTACAGAAATAAATCAAATGTGACTACAAATACTTTGTCTCTGATCTTTCAAAAGGACATAATTTTATAAATATATTAGTAATATTAAATAATTTAAATTGCATTATTTGTAACTAACTATTTACACTAGATACTAAATTAAATAACTAATTATACGACTAGATACAAAAACAAAGGACACTTAGGCGTCGAAGTAATCGTCCACATTGCTGTCATCCGGAAACGTGCCCAGAAGACTGGCAGCATTGCCACGTTGAATGGCAATGCTAATTTTTTGACCAAAGAAAAATAAAACATATACAAGACTTAAACATAAAAATATATACAAATAATATATAATATTTATATTTTATAAATTATTATAATGAGAAAGCAAATCTGAGGGAAAAACCACACGGCTTCCAACCGCTACTTGTATTTGAAAGCCCTCCCTTTGCGTTTAGGGTAGAAAAGAGGATTTTATAATGACATACTTAAGAGGAAATGCGGGTGTCTTTTCTCTAAAGAAACGCTCTCGCCTGTTTTCTGTCTGGTTAATGACCATAAATAAAGAAATGATTTTTCACAAAATAATAAATATGAACTACTTGTATGTCCCTATGTTTTCCTTTTTGATGATAGGTACATTATTTTTATAAGCACTAGAACCCTAAAATAATGCGCAAAATTGCCGATTTAATCCGCTGTCAACAGAGGCCTAGTGTACAAATTATACAGGTATTAATGAAAAAATAAAACATAGGGACACAGTATATATGCTTTTTATTCATTTTATGAAATATCTTTTAAATTGGTTCAATATTAGAGGAGGAAATAGGCGAGAGCCAAACCTCGAATTATGAATTTTTTACTTCGGCTTTTTCAAAAGTATCTCCGACCGCAGTGACAAAAGAATACAAACATTTTACTCAAACATAATGATATTTTCTTATGTAATAAATGAAATTATGGGCATATAAAAAACGAGAGCTTTTTTGCTACTTGGCCTAAATTACTCTCTTTAAGACTCTCCAAGTTTCTTTTACTACAAAAATACAGACGAACAAAAAACTCTGACCCTTCAAGAGACATTCATAAATTTTCATAATTGAGCATGTTACGAACAACGGGTCCATCTTTGTCGTCGTTTCCAACTCAACATCGGGATCCCACGCGATCCCGAACGGACCTAATTTTATTGCTCTGTGGTCGGGACGCAGACGTGACCACGGAATGTGACCTGTGACCACTAAACTCCCCTTTGTATAAACACAGCTGTTTTTAAATGAGATCATTTTCATTGTTACTTTTTGAGATTATTTTTGGGGAACTTTTTTGGGCTATGTAACTTCAGGTGTGGTTTGCATAATGATATTGTGTACGTGTCTTATTATCTCAGTGTCGCCTTTCACGTTTTATTGTGGCAGAAACTTTATTAACGCGTAATTCCAGTTTCGCAAGGGCCATTTTTTGACGCGATGACTTTTTACGGCGCACTCAATTTTCAACTCTCGATATTGAGCTGAGCGTTGAGAATCCAACAGAGCGCATAAAAAAACACACTGTTGTATTTTCAACTTTCGGCGCTAAACAGTATGCAGAAAATCCAGTACGCACAAAGGTCCATTTGAAGGACTAAGTGCGGAAACCAAACCCATAACATAGAACATACAGTGCGTACCTGGGTTAAATTGCCCTATATATTTTAAAATAAACATAATTTAATGACCTCAGAAATGCCAATAACTGTCAAAACATCGTGCAATAATTTTCGTCTACATTATCATGTCGTGTCGAGAAGTTGCCCCATCTGTCAAAATGAATCGCCCACTGAGACTTCCAGAACAGTCACTTTGCTTTGTATCCACAATCTCCCGCTGAGATTGTAATATCAAACGTCACTTGCAAACAGATCCATTATACCTTAACCTTTTCTCCGGTCAAAGGCAGTTTCTACGTCATGGAATTTATATAGTTTCCTACAATATTCCTGAGAGAATTTCCTAGCAATAAAGTCTATTTGCAACGTACATATTTTAACAGTTGACCTTTAGAAGTCTGTTGATAATCCCATTTGTAAGCTTCGAGGGGACTTCTTTGCAAAAATCATCATCTGCCTAGCCATTTCCCAACTATATGTTGGGGTCGGCTTCCAGTCTAACCGGATGCAGCGGAATACCAGTATCCGGTTAGACTGGAAGCCGACCCCACTTTCGATTTCTTTGCAAAAGTATGTTTAGTTAAACCCTAAAGGCCCTGGGAATGTTTAACAGGTTTTCAGTAAGTGTAACAAATATTATTTCTCGCCAAAACGACTCTATTTCTATAATATTTTTATTCAAATAGTAAAATAAGCAAATAATAACGAATACCAAATTAATTAATAAAAATGACAAAATGAAATCCTAACTTAACTAAAACTATACAAAAACTAAAATATAGCGTGGAAAAATTCATCCGCATCGCTGTCGACTGGTAATGTACCCAAGAGACTGGCGGCATTGCCACGTTGTATGGCAATGCTTAGGCTTTGGCCAAGGTAAAAGCCAGCCCTTCAACGCCTCTTGAATGTTTGTTGTTTCCTAAGTTGGAAGATATTTTTAAATTAGGGATTATCTTGTTTTTCTCTGTACAGGGGTCATGGGGTGAATGAAACTTAGAATGAGCTTAAGTTATCAGCGACCGTTAAAGAAGAATCGTCCCTATATTATTTGCGGGAAACACGATTGAAGAAATGAACATTCGTCACCGCAATTCGTATCATTAACGAACTTCATGACGAAATTGATGTGTTCACGTGTCATTTAAGTGAATTCACTAAGATGCTGTTATTTATTTTATCTTATAGTATATAGTTGGTATAACATAATCAGCCTATAATGTTCCCACTGCTGGGACACAGGCCTCCTCCCTGTGAGAGGGAGTGGGCCGCAAACCACTACGCGGACCTAGTGCGGTTTGGTAGATATCACATGTCTTCGAATTTTTGGTTCTAAGACGACATGCCGGTTTCCTCACGATGTTTTCATTCACCGTTTTGAGACTAGTGGTGATGATATAATTTACACAAGTAAAGCCCCTGACTGGTTTCGAACGTCGCGGCCGTGACCACTGGGTCACCACTGCTCCACTAACTTCACAAAGGAGTACACGTGATGCGTCCCTAAGCTGCGCAGTGCAGGTTGCAATTAATTGCGTTATCGCTTTCCTAGTAGGCGAAAACTTTAAGGGGGCATGGCTTGGCGCCGCCGCAGGATTTAGGCGAAAAAAAAATTTTGGTGACCAGGCGGAAAAGGCCGCGTTGGTACCTACTATAGGTACACATCTACCCTTCGGGGGATACAGGCATGACCGCGTGATGTTTTGTTATATTAAAGGATCTTCGATCAATAATATTTTGTGAGAAAAAAAAAAAAAACAAATAATTTGGGAAATCCAAAAGTGCACGACTCATAATGCTCATTTGATCGTATAAAAAACCATAGATATTATATTAGTTAGTTTTTATTAATTAAAATTAAACTACTTTGAATACAAGAACCATTTTCAATAGGGTTCCACCAATAGGTAAAAGGAATCTTTAAAAAAAAACAAATGATTTTTTCGCAAGCTACAATGTTTTCAGGTTTCACACTTGATTGACGGGAAAATTTTTAGAAATATTTTAATGTTTTTTTTTTCTATTGCATTAAATCAATTTTTAAAAAGTTCAGAATACTACCAGGAGAATACTACCAATAGAAACAGTTGCAAAAGGAGGCAAAAAAAAAATGTCGATCGTAATGCACTCTCTAATGCTTCGCATTAAGAGTCATGCAATAACAAGTGACATTGTTTTTAAAATGATCCGGACAGACTACTGACGACTACTTTACTGTAAGCCAATTTAAGCTAGGTATTCATAAGGTCGCAAGACAGTCTGTATAAATCATATCCAAGGTAGCGGCACAAAGATGGCTATGAATCCTAAATGTGGTCCATCAAATATACACGGAGGGTCGTTGCAAAGGGTTCTACTTTATAACAAGGGATACCGTGTGTGGAACAAATCTGGATTCCTCTTGCCCTGGAATTTTTTTATCTTTATTTATTGAGTGCTAGAGTATCTTTCGGAGGTTTTGATTGGATTTTATAGTGAATTGTTGCTGTTATGTTTTGGGATGTGATGTGTCCTTTTGGGTATTGTCACATCATCATCTGCCTAGCCTTTTCCCAACTATGTTGGAATCGGCTTCCAGTCTGACCGGATGCCGATTCTGAATGAATACCGTGAACTAGTGATAGGTGGCGGCCATTTTAGAATAGGTTACGTCATTGTCTAGTGCGCCATTATCGCCACTCATAATATACAGGGTGAAATTTTAATCACCTGAAATCGTGAAAAGAAAATCAGCTGTTCCCTACATTTATGTTCTCCTACCTCGTCAAAATCTAAGAAACAGCTGATTTTTTTTTCGCGATTTCATATTTGGTCCCATAGTAAAAGTTTTTCATAATGATGAGTACAATGACCCCTTAAGAGGATAACGGTGATTAAAATTTCAACCTTTATCTATAGGAATTTCAAGCCATGCGGGCCGCCGGCGGACGCATCTTGACTCTTGACACATTCCCACGAGCCGCGGTAAAAATGTTATATAATAAAGAGTGCAGCAGGCCATTCGGGCGGCCGGCGGCGGCGGGCTCACTGGTTGTTCTTATTAGCAGGCCGTGCGGTCTCCTGCCATTTCGCATATTCATGTAATTTTTTCTAATAGAAAAACGTATAGGTGGCGTGCGTTACTCGAAAACTTACGACCCGCTGGCGGACAGCATGGCGGTGAGAGTGTCTACTATTGATTTTTGTGTTTCCGTGTCGAATACTTTATAATTAGGTACGCACCGACACACGTAAAAGCGAATAAATGGGTATCTTTATATCTAAGTTCTTTCACATTATAAGTAGGTACCTTACTTTGTATAATAATTTCATCACCACTGCTCTTCAAAACGGTGAAGGAAAACATTCTCAGGAAACCGGCATGTCCAACCCGCACTGGGCCCGCGTGGTAGATTACAGCCCATTCCCTCTCAAAGAGAGCAGACCTGTGTCCCAGTGGGAACATTAGATATAGGCTGATTGTGCTATTTATATATAATAAGTAAAAATATCGTAATGGTATTAGTTCCCCTGATATAGGGAAGAGTTATTGCATCCCTACAGTTATCAACAATACAGCTACAGCTCTGCTCACTCCTTTTGGGAATAAAAAAGGGAGCAATGTTTAATGTAATTTAAATATCAGCCATCCGTATTCCCCGAACACATGCCGTATTAATTAAAAACATGTAAAACACGTAGCAATATCTAAACTTTCATCACGTAAATGAATTCCTTTGGCAGTAAAACCATCAAAGTGCTCCTCCTGTGTAGGTATATCTATAAACTATTAAAAAAAAGTATGTTCAAACGGTGTAATTAAAAACCAATATAGCCTGAAGCTCGTCAATTTCTTAATTACCGATGAGTAATTGCACAAGTTTGTGAAAATGCAAAAATAACAGTATTTTTCCGCGCACTTTTTTAATAAACTAAACTAAACTAAAATGAGTGGAATGGGTATTATTGGACCCTCACGTAACAGGAACTGATGTCAGAGTAAAGTGCTTTCAATCGACGGAATAAAATGTATCGTTTCGCAGAATTGTAAGGTTTCAGTTTCATTAACGCGTTTGCGAATATAATAAGTCCAGGTATATGGAGGAAATTTTCCGTTGAATTTATTCTGCCCATTCGGATAATATTACTGAGAGACGGCACAATTTCCTGTTGACAGTCTTCGTACTGACAAAACATTATTGCTTTGATGAATTTCAGAAAAGTAATATCCGTGACATTATTATTTACGTAATATTTTGCTCTTTTTTATTGTCTACTTATAAAAACACAGAGAGCAATGGTGGCTCAGTGGTAACGACCGCAACTCATGTGTTCGTTCGAAGGTTCGAACCCTGACAGTCGCTTCACTTTGTGTAAATTATTTCATCACCACTGCTCTCAAAACGATGAAGGAAAACATTATCAGGAAACCGGCATGTCCAAGAACCAAAAATTCGAAGACATGTGACATCTACCAACCCGCAGTAGGCCCGCGTGGTAGATTACAGTCCATTCCCCCTCGAAGAGAGCAGGCCTGTGTCCAAGCGGAAACATTATAGGCCACTATATCACACTAATATTATAAAGGCGAAAGTTTGTGAGTGTGTGTGTGTGTGTTTATATGTTTGTTACCTCTTCACGGCTAAACCACTAAACCAATTTAGATGAAATTTGGTATAGAGATAGTTTGAGTCCCGGAAAAGGACATAGGATAGTTTTTATCCCGATATTCCCACGGGATCGAAACTTATGCGGGTGAAACCGCGGGGCGCAGCTAGTTACGCTATAAAAACACTGCTCCCTTAAAAACTGTAATTCTGTGTAACTTCATAATTAAACCAAACTTTAAAACACACAAAAAATATTCCAACGACGATTTGAAACAAATTAAATTATGAAAGCACTTCAGTTAAGAATCAGCACGTTTTCATTTTCATTATAAATCTTCATCAAGTCGAGCGTGGAGTGCGCGGGGGCGGGCGCACTTGAGAAGGGCAAGGACGCACTTAAATAAATGCTTCCCGAGATTTATTGCTCCAAGCTGTCTGTCACTACTCCCTTTTAGTAAACATTCAAGATCCTTCTTATCCAATGATTTTAGACTTTACAAAACTTTAGTTTATTTTCGCTTCTAGTTGGATTTTTATACAAAAAAGTCTTAAAATGTCCGTCACTCACGGTACCTACAATCCTTTTTTATTTTTTATTTACTAGTTAAAAATTAAGCATTTTCTTCTATCCAGTGAACACGTTTTAGGCTTTCTAATACTCTAAAATCTTTGTTTTACTGTCACTATTTCTTTTTAGATCCCGTCTGAGCATTAAAGTATAGACTTTATAGACTTCTTAAAGTTTAGAACTAAAGGTTTGCCTTAGTTTACGAGATCGTTTCTCTTTGTATTTTAGAATATTACCTTTAAAAGGAAAGTGTCGAAACTTTTACTGATGCGTACATACAATGGAAGCGTCTCGGTTTTCCATTAAAATTGAAGTTTATTAAATTATTGAAGTTTAATATTCATATTCTAAACATGTTACCTTTATATTCCATAGGGGTGTAAACAAAGGTACTTTGTCAAATATTAGGTATTTTGAAATGAGTGAATATTAGAGTTCAGACGCAACGGATTATACCCACTGTAATGATGGATGGTGGAAAATATGCGTGGATTGTATTCACGTATTGAAATTGATTTATTCCGGTTTTAACCTCTGAGCCCCCCCCTCCCCCCTCCTCGATCCCCTGCTAGCTCGTCTTCTGTTTTAAACTCTGGCTTATCCAATTTATGCTACGTTACGTTTTTTGACAGGTAAGTACAGTCAAGAGTCACCAAGTCCAGTGCTACTGTTTTTGACAAAGTAATGAACAAATAGCCTCGTTGATCTAGTGGTCGCACACACCAAAACCCTATTGAGTTTTGTTATTACACTTGCCGACACAAATTAATTCCATCTGGAATTTCTCACTAGCAGCCCGGAGATTGATGGCAATAGACTCGCCTTCTACATGGGACTTCAGAGCCTATACTACCTCAAATGGCTTAGCGTGATCCTCCGTTATGTCGAAAATACTGCACCATTAATTTTGAAATAAATATATGTTAAAGTTGAGGATTAATGCTAAGTCTTATGTTAGACGAAAACACGATTCCATAAAATTTTCTCGATAGAAAAAAAATCCAAAGTTACCTCTAATCCGAACAATAAACCGCTGGTATTCTAAAAATACTTCAAATTAGATCATGAAACTTTGCATACTAACAGACCTTACTTTAAAGCAGGTCTTATGTTATTTATTTTTTTATAATTACCATTATTTTCAATGTAAAAAGCAAATACCAAAACTATTGGCGCTGCCTGCCGCCCAGCACCGCACTCTGTCTCTCTCTCACTCAGTCCGCGAGCAGTATCGTATGAGCGAGATAAAGAGTGAATTTTAGCTGAGGTAGTATAGGCTCTTAAATATAACTTGCGGAATATGGGTGTACGATTAGAAAATCTCTGCCTATAGTTCGCGCGGAACTACTTAGTTGGCCGCTGAGGTGGGGACAGGGGTGAGGCGGTGCGGTGGTTCGCAATGCACGCACTGAGTAATGCGCCCCCGCCCCTCCGTCCCACCGCTCACATACCTACCTAAGGCGCGGCCAACTATTTCCGCGCGGACAATGTCATTTATTAAAATGATAAAACCATAATTTTACAAAAATAAAAAAAACATCCACATTCCACATTCTTACCATTTCCCCCTAAATAAAGCTCTCAAAGTGGCGGTTTTCACAATCGGCCAACAAAACAGCCACTTTCTTCTAAAAAGAAACATAATGCGGGTCTTTCCTGTAATCCCGCACGTATTCCCGACGGCATTATAACAATTTCCTTTGCAAATGAGCCGCTCAGTACATTGTGAACGATAACGGTGGGAGGTTGACGTCACGGCGTGGTAACTAGTCTCATTTGGTGTATGTAGGGGCCTGCGTGAGCGTTCTTATACCGTCAGGGAAATTAATTATTGTTAGGAAAATTTAGTACCGACTTACGAGTAAAGTAATGCTCCGTCATAATGATTACTTAGGCTACAGATTTTATTTATTTTATTCAATAATGAATGGTTATTCGATAAGTACGTATAATAGGTATTGTATGATTTTGAGCTAGTAAATCGGTAACCCTAAACATACCTATGTATTTTCTGCGTAAACGCACAATATTGACTATTTTTTATTATAATTATAAGCACTTACCTACTTTATCAATTTCAGTATAAGCACAACTTTGAGACCAAGCACAGATTTTCTGTGAGGGAGTCGCATTACGTCCGCTACGCGTAACGTCCGTTTATGGCCCTATTGTGTTCTTGAGGGTAGCTTTTCTCGGATCAATCACGTTACAGCCGTTCTACCTAAAAGTACACTCAACGCTAGAAGAGCTTGTTATTAGAAAAATAACACACAGACCAAATTAACATTTTGTGAAGCATGGTACTAGGCGAGCAGACTTATCAGGAGATTCTTTTTGTTACCCCCACACACGCACATTTTTATAGGTATGTATGTCCGGCCACCGCATTTCTCCGAAACTATTAATCGGATTGTGACCATCATCTTCATACGATTGTCAAAAATATAACGATATTTTAAATTTGTTTTAATACTATATTTATTTATTGATTCAAGTGCGCCTAAGAAACTATATCCCAATAAAACCTACCTATAAAACAAACGGAACCATGTCACGTTACCCCTCTCTCCTCTAGTTAGCCCGTCTGCCAGTAAAACAGGGTATTTGGGACTGTCACAGACAATGTTTACGGAAAGGGTGGAACGGGGCTTATTGGAAATCTGCTCGTTCCATGGTCGAGGGGAGGAAGGGGAGTTATAATAGCCATTGCGTGCGTCACCGGTAATGCAATTTGATCCTTGAATTAACTCAATGTTACGTACTACGTAGGTAGCTCACTGTAATATGTATGCTAATTATATTTGATTTCATTGTAGCTTTTATTTGATGTGTTTTATGTTTAAAACGTTCTGTAAGTAATGTTTCAAACAATTGTTTTGTACAAAAGTGACAAAGTCTTGTCTTCCTTGAGAAATAAGTACCTACGTAACTGAAATTTTCAACAACGATATAATCCTAATAACATGCCATTACTCTGCTTATCTGCGTAATGTGATTATAATAGTAATGCTATTTTCGGTTTTCGACGCCTTCACTCCACTAAAATTCAGTGGGCAGATAGCCGCATCTAATTTTTGCCGACATTTGTGTCACTTTAGCTAAGTTTTTACCTTAAAATGTGGTTTAGCGGATAAATAAGCTTATGACACTGCGGTCACAGCAATTCATATTCCCTAGAGTCTGGCAAACGAAAGTAGACACTCGAATTATTTGCAGACTTTTTATATGGCAATGTTAGACAAAATGTCAAATTCAATTTTTCAAAACAATTGTACATGCTCTGTGAAGATGGCGTGTTGTTGTGATCTAGTTGAGCATTTTTCTAGCTCAAAAGTCTCTAAGTCAAGCAGTAGTGTACAAATAATACCGTTTTTCATCAAAACAAATTATAAGTATCAAATTAGGTTATTCCAGGTATGTCATACTAATTTTAGGGTTGCTATACTGATATTTTTTAAATTTGCCGCGCTTTTTCAGTCTCTACTTTCGTTTGCCAGACTCTAATTGAATCATTTAATAATGGTTAGATAACTAGCAAATGATGGCAAAACCAAAAATGTTGTTTGCAAAAATGTTTTTACATAAGATATTCCAGTTTAATTAAAAGTACTTTGCATATTGTTATGGACATAGGATACTTTTTATGCCGATAGTACGTTCCCGTGGGATAATTTCCGACCTCCACGCGGGCGAAGCCGCGGGCAAAAGCCAGTGGTTAATAAAACTGAGAAGTTTGAATGCAAGTTTCTTAATTAAATGATGAAATTCATTCCTTTCTAATTATTTCCTTGTATTTATGGAGCCTAATGAGGTTCCATAAACACAAGGGGTGTAGCAGTTGGTTGGCATTCTCCTACTTGGAATATGTATATAACGGAGAAGGCATGTGTGTCTCGTTATTATCAGCCATATTTAAACTACTACTGTGGGCGAACTTTGGGTATTATGTTGGTTATTGCGCAATAGAAAAACGGTTGCAGTTCAAAATAAAATTATAATTTTACGAACAATTTAATCACACTAGCAAATCATACACTATAGGTACACGATACAACCAGATACGGAACGCGGGATAGTTTCTGAGCGCATGTTGTTCGTATGATGTCCGATGTCCAAGAGCGCCGCTCCACCACGTTGCACGCTCTCTTGTACTCCCCACGAACTCAGGCTAGACTCTGTCAAGCGCCGCCAGATGGCGCTGGCGTTCCGAATAGTCAAACGAATGACCGGATGCGACATATAAATAAAGACAAAATAGTCAAAACATACACCTTTGTCTACACCGTTTGACCAAACTGCTCGTATATAGCTATCGCTGTATGCATTTGCAAATAGATATTTATGGTCCAGACACAGCGAAATATGACCTAGATCTTTTTTTAGACCTGTTGTATCGATTGTATACAGATCAAGTGGGCAGGGAGTAGGAAAAGATAGATGGAATCTTTACAATAGCTATATCTTTTACCTTTAGTTTGAAGGTGGTGTTCTCGGTATAAAATGGCCACCCATGTAAGGGATTCGTTAAATTCCACTGAGCGTCTATTCCGGGACTTTAAGCGGATGTTCAGTTGGTAGGTAGGTATTGTTCTTGGTTGATAATGCGGTACATAAGATTACCAACCTCTTGTGGTTGGTGCGGGGAAATTAGGTAACTGTTTCTAAAACTGACGCTTGCCGCGGTTGGTCTGTGATGGGTGACCATCTTTACATACCGAGACCCCTCCGTGCCTCGGAATGCACGTTAAGCCGTTGGTCCCGGCTGTTATTTCTTGGATCTTTGGCAGTCGTTACGGGTAGTCAGAATCCCGAAAGTCTGACAAACAGTCTTACCAAGGGTTATCGTAAGGGCTAGTTAACCTATGGCAAATAATTTAATTTAAGTTTCTGTGTCCTGTAATGTTAATTACTTTGCATACATAGTATTGTATAAAATTAATTATTTCTAACTGAACAGACAGCTGTGCTGCTGGGGAGTTTGTTCCGCCACTTCTTCTCCCCAGCGAAAGCACTAGGAAGTGGCGAAGGGCGGGCGTTTTGGGGGACTGTCTTTTGTAATTTTGACGTTCGAAAAGTGCTGATTCTCAGCCTAGTTTGAATAAATGACTTTTGATTTTGATTTATCGTATTACCCAGTGACTGGGTTATGGAGGTCAGATAGGCAGTCGCTCCATGTAAAGTTCCTTTAAAGGAACTACTAAAGCATTACTAAAGGAACTAGTGAGCACAAAGGTAAAATACTGGTGTTCAGCTGCATCCGGATAAACTGTAAGCCGACTCCAACATGGTTGGGAAAAGGCTAGGCAGATGATATTTCTTAAACTGACACACTTCGTCAATTTGTCGTATTATAGCCATTTCAAATAACTGTCAAAGAATGACAACTGTGATTTGACAGGCCTGATGGTCTAGTGGTTAGTGACCCTGACTGCTATGCCGGAGGTCGTGGGTTCGATTCCCACCCAGGACAAATGTTTGCGTGATGAGCACGATCATTTGTTCTGTGTCTGGGTGTAATTTATCTATAATATGTATGTATTTAGAAATATATAAGTATGTTTATCAGTTTTCTAGTACCCATAACACAAGCTCTGCTTAGCTTGGGACTAGACGGCGTTGTGTGATAGTTGTGGAATATTATTATTTATTATTATTATACGGTTTTTTTTATAAACAATTAATATCTCTGATTTGATTAAACATAAGAGTACCTGTTTATAATTAACAGTAGGATGGATTGTAGATAGTTTTGGAAAATATGATACAAGTCCTACCTACCTAAAGCAACCAAATATTACACACATCACATTAGAATAATCAGCGTATAATGTTCCCACAGATGAGACACGGGTGTTCTCCTCTCATCAATAGGGAGTGGGCTAAAAAAATTACCACGCGGGCCCATTGCGGGTTGGTAGATGTCACATGACTTCGAATTTTTGGTTTTAGAACATGCCGGTTCCCTTACGATGTTTTCCTTCACCATTTTGAGAGCAGCGGTGATGAAATTACTTACACAAAGTTAAACGTCTCCCTGGGTTCGAACCCTCGACCTACAACTCGTATGTCGGGGCCATTACCACTAGGCCACCACTGCTCACACATCACATTATTTCTCTAAAAAGTATAGGAGTATGTTATAGGGTATTTTCAAGTAGGTAATACGTCACATAACTTATAGATTACTATGACTAAATATTGAATGGTTATTTAAAAACTAATTTGACATTTCCTGTTTCTTTAAAATATTCGGGGCCGAATTTAAATAAAATACTACACACTGGTATAACGTCATTCGTATTCCTAATGAGTTCTGTCTAAAGCTCAAAAGTTCTTAACTCAATTTTAAAGACCTACTTTCAACTTGAACTTGGGAAATTTGCACCATTCGCTTTGAATTTCAAGCTAAATAGAACCCGAGACCTGCAAATTGTAGAGTATTAAAATAAACAGCCAGAGGAAAGAGCTATTAAGATCTCTACCTCCACCGGAGTCTAGTTAAAACCTTCAGGCTTTTTGTTTATTTAACCTAAATTGACATAGAGCTTCCCCTTACCGGATGCCGGAGAACATTTTATTACCCGACTCTACATAGATCTAGCCGCTACATAGAGTTCGTATAAAAAATGTATAGTTTCAGAAGTAGGGCGCCGACGTCTCTCGGCTTTTCTCTAAAAAACTATTTATTTTTTGTGAAAGTACTGCGGACTCTATGTAGAGATCCAATGTAGTTTATTTATTTATGTCATCTTGTTTGGTTCTATATCTTTTAAGGTTGAGAAAGATGTATGGACAAAGATCTGATACAAAGTAATTCAAATTTAATTTACCTATTTGTGGAATTTCGAGATATGTAATAAAATTATTTAGATGGTCGGCTAGCCTAGTAATCCATAGAAAAATATCCGTCAACACAAACAAAATGATCAAAATTACTTTTATTCCCGCTTTTATTATATTAAAGTATTGTTATTTATATCTAAAAATATTGTCCCTGTGAAACAATTTTTTTTACCCTACCACCTGTCGCAAATCTGAAACAGCTATTACCATGATTTAGTATATAATATTTAAACTAATAATATTATAATCGTAAGATAGGAAATATAATTTTCTTTGGATATTTCACTGCCAAAACTGACAGTCTCAAATGCCCACGAAGTGGCGTTATCGCCAGCGTTGAGCACGTATGCCGTAAAGTAACAACTTTTAACTGAAAGACAAAACGCCTACTTAACATAATAATGTTAAGTTGGCCATTGCTACTTGTAGCAAATTAGTTTGTTCCTTCCGGAGGCAACCGTCACATGCGTTAGTGCACCTACACGTGTAACGTGCATAGCGTACACATAGTTACTTACTTATGTATAGGTACACACGTAGAACTTCCACAACGAGTAACTACGACATGAATTTATTGAAGGTTTGTGTTTTTCCGCGTCCAAGCGATGAGTCATGGTGTAAAACTAGGGGTCTAATGGATAAAACTTCAAAAGGGTTGCAGTTTTTCTTTGTTCTGCGCAAATCATGAAATTTTTACAGTTTCTTTCAAAACACGGTGGTTTTATACATATTTATCATAGACGTTTTAGAGTAGGTTACCTTCCTAGTGATATCAATTGATGATAGTATTTTTGGTACCAATATTTCTTACTACAGCTTGGGAAATTGCGTTACGAAATGATCTTGATAATTAATTCATCCAAAAGTTGTCTTAGATCGCTCGTACCGATAAGATCGCCCATTGTGTCAGCCTTTGTAAAATTTCTATATTATGTCTGTAATTTATATGGTGTACATAATAAAGAGTATTCTATACTTGATGAGAATGACTACTTAAAGTCAAACCAATGACTCTCTTGTTAAATCAAGAAAGTTTTATCTACTAGGATATTTAAAAATAATGGACATAGTCGCGTACCTATTCGAAAAGACGATTATTTTACGCTTATCAGCATCTTCGTATTACGCACAATGTAGCCTGAAGGTGACACAATGTTATGTTATTTACAGAAATACAATCTCAAATAGAACTATTATGTTTCAAATTAATCAACGTAGCTGAGAGCATGACTATTATAGGTAAACTTAGGCAATAAAGCCCTCCACAGTAGCCGATAACGTGAATATTACAACGTGCCCGTTGATCGGTTATTGGATAGAACTTGTTCTCATTTCGTATGCGAACGGCTCATCAAATCACGGTAATAGGCCATCACCGTATGAATGAGTAGATTCAATGGATCGATGAAAGATAATTGCGTATAGTGTGTGAATAAAAAATCTGTAATGTTTTCATTAAAGGTTTTTAGGCTCTTTGTAGATTGCTAGTTGGGAATTATACTTGCCGCCAGATAAGGGTGCAATCAAAGTTCCCACTGTTGGGACCTATAACTCTAAAGTCGTAGCCGATTCCACTGGGCCACCACTGCTCTAAAATCGCGATGTTGTTTCACCTTTACGTCAACGACTGTGTTTTTTTTTAAATCCTAAATAACAGATTTTTTGTTTTTCTAGCTGGCGAGCTGCATGGCGCCACACTATGGCTGGTGGTGTGCGGCGCCGCAGCTCTGGTGGCTGCCGCGCTCGGCGCCCTCGCCTGCTGGATCGCACGTCGCAGGAACTCGCTCGCCCACAAACTAGGTACTTTTTTACATCATTAAGACATAGAATATATACAATAACATAGCGTTTCTCTATGGTTGGTGAAGTTACAGGCCACAGTGCTAGTGCCGGCCGCACTTAAATTATTTACCCTCAACAAACTAGCGTTTATTGAATGTAGGTACAGCGCGTTAAGCAAGGTTTAATTATGAATGGCTAATTACTAGGTACTGGCCAGATCAGCTATCCTGCTATCTCAGAGTCATCAAGACCTTCTATGTGAGGCTGCTAAAAGATATAAGAACACTCTTATTGACACTGTAAAGTCTGGTCCCTAACGTGGTTGGTACATCAGGACGGTGGTTTCATACCAACTTCCTCTGTACAGGCGGCAAGCGCGGCCCGGACAAGGCTCTGGTTTTCCAACCGCCACGCCGAGCAACCGCCGTGCGCTCCCCGGGCTCCGCCACGCACTACCTGCGCAAGTCACCATCACCGACAGCGCCCGCGCCGCCCGCCGCCTCCCCGCCGCAACCGACGCCGCAGCCGCCGATCATCAACCCTGCTACCACTGTAAGTTTAATAATATGGTGTTGTATCATTCGGATCCCTTCAAAATGATTGATCTGAATGGTGCTGATCCATACCTACGTCATGTTCGTGAACGGGCGCCGTCAGTTCAAAACAACTTAAAACTTCAAAAATCATTACGTGGGATATATTTTGTGATAGCCCACAAAATCCCCTCTAGCGTTGTAAGTTGTGTGTAGCAAAAACATTGTGCAGGGCCAACGTAATGCTATATTTTTTGTTTGTGACGTATTTCATGACTTTGTTTGGTTTCAAATATACTTACTCTGACCACTTCTATACAAAATGTGTCGATGGCAACACGATAACGGTTACTAAGCGTATTTTGTTTGATGTTCTCGCCATGTAGGGTCTGCCATTTGTAGAAATTCCCATGCTCGCTCCCAATAATTATTAGTGATAATAAGACATTATCTATATCTAATGATATATCAATAGTAAGGAAATACCTATTTTGGTCTCAAATTCCCCAAGTCTAATACCCAAAGTTGTAAAATATCGTAAGGAAATCGGCATTTCTAGAACCTGAAAGGCACATCTGACATCCACTACGCCGCGAAGGGCCTGTGAGTTGGATTACGGCCTACTCTCTCTCATAAAGAAGTGGGAACAAATGTAGACACGTGTAATAATGAACTCGTTTCTCGATACAGCCAACTGGTGGCAACAGCCCGCACTCGCCCACCGCGCCCACCGAGCCGACCCCGCTCAGCAAGGAACTCGCCGATGCTAATGCCACGGAGAAAGTCAAGACTACTGAGCCAGAGATCAATGACGGACGTCTAGGAGACCTGCACTTCAAACTGCGGTAAGTGATTGACCTTACAAAGGTTACAGCGCGCGTATCTTGACAAAGTGACAATTTCTTTTCTTCTTATTTGACATCGCAGCGGGAGAAATCTTTCTACAATCTGTAATTTTGTCATTCGTTCCTTCCGCTTCTAAATCGTTTCTACGGTGGTCTTAATACGACTGCTGGTTGCCGAATTAATATTCAGTATTTTTAGGATGAAAACAGCAATAGGTAACACTTTTCCCAAATATTGAAACCCGGATTTTGCTTTCGACTTTTCTGCTTGCGCGCTAGTAAAGTAAAAACTGATCAATAAAAAAATACGTATGTAACAACTCTCAAATCAAGAATGTGGAGAGCTTCAGGGCGCAGAAGTTAATATTTGAACGCGTAAATCCGCTCAACAACGCCATCCAATTTGAGATACTCCTTAATCTTAGTCTTCAATTTACAGAGTCCGTATTTAAACAAGATCGCAAGTCTTTGAAAACCGCTAACACAAAGTAAATAGAGCCCTATCCGATCGAATTCCCAACGGTAATATAGTGTACACCTACGTACCAAGTTGACGCAGACTCGTTCATAATCCAGTTGAACCCGACCAATCTGAGCGTCCAATATGTCAATAAAAGCTCTATTCATTCGTCCCTGATCTAATCTACTCCGCAATTTATCAAAAGCAGCATTTTGTAGGATACAGCCAACTTTTTTTAATGTCGGGAACTGACGGACTCTGTTTGCTCTTCGTGAAATATTAAATGAATATTCAATTTGTCGGGAGTCTGCCGGGAATTTACATGATACGTCAAAATGTAATCACGAGATTTTTTGTTTCATTCAAGTAGGCTTTTATTTCTCTTTCGTTAAATGTTAATATAGTCTTTGTGTAAATGTTGTTTTGTGACACGTTTTAATTTAATATCTCAATTCTTTGTAATATGATTATTCGCAGAATACTTTATTGTAGTATTTGTAGTCAGCTTAGTTGGACGTCAGATAGGCAGTCGCTCCATGTAAAATACTGCTATTCAGCTGCATCCGGTTAGACTAGAAGCTGACCCCAACATATTTGGGAAAAGGCTAGGCAGATGATGATGAGTCTGCTTAGTTACGATATTATTAGACATAGTCTCTTATCGAGAATTTCAAAACCGTTGTATCCTGGCAACGTGAATTTGATTCAGTATAAATATCTTTTGTAATTTTGACGGCTACCCACACACGTTATAGGATCAGTGGCCATTAACGACTCCTAATTAGCAGCAACCTGATACCTCATCGAGACTAACGAGGGGTCAATGCAATTATAAAAGTGATTTCTTAATTAATTGCTCCACGGTCGGCTCTGGGCGCCATATAATGTATCCGCCATACTTAATGACCACGTACGGAGAATAAAATTGTTGTGGAGTAGTGCTATTATTACTGAGTCATGTATTTTTTCTGTATCCGTAACATTGTTTTCCCTTTGTCCTATTTTTGCTTCTAGAAAAAAGCTTTGCTGTATATTCTTATTTGCATTTATATTGGAATTAAACTTAATACTTAAGAGTGTTCTAGAAAGAAAATAAGATCGTACTTATTAACTTATGTTAAGACGTACTATATAGGTACTTAATACTTGCGAATGACCTCTGCTAATCATAAATTATGATTAGGTTATTTTCTTTAAGTAGTAAACAAGGATTTGACAACTGCGTTATAGTAAACAGTAATTAGGAACAGTTAACTTCACATAAATGCTAACACTTCCACTACGAAAACCGCCCTTACTGATTCTGCCTAGCCTCTTCAACTATGTTGGGGTCAGTTTCCAGTTTAACCGGATGCAGCTGAATACCAGTACTA
The DNA here is from genome assembly GCA_945859645.1 of Amphipoea oculea. Taxonomy (NCBI): domain Eukaryota; kingdom Metazoa; phylum Arthropoda; class Insecta; order Lepidoptera; family Noctuidae; genus Amphipoea; species Amphipoea oculea. Next base: position 16,149,058 of record OX243876.1, read on the forward strand.
AACATGGACCGACTGCCTATCTGACCTCCAAAATTCAGTAATTGAGTAACATATACCCCATGGGCGACGACTGTCAAAGATCTAGGAATAACAACCGGGGTCAACGGCTTAACGTACTTTCCGAGGCATGGAATAATAATTGCAGTAATTGTTAACATTGATGTGAGGTTGATTGTACGAACAGACCACAAGATAGCTAGCAAGCTAACATAATAATACGTCTTTATTTATTATCCACCTGTATTTTAATGAAAGCTACATACATATCGACGGTGAAGTGTCAATATCTAATAACTAACATTTTAGCGATTTTCACTTTATTGCATATTCGTAGGTAAAATATGAAATAGCTCATATTTGCAAAGACATAAGGTCTTGAATCGATGACGACGTTTCCTACTACTTATTTGTTTAATATAAGTAACTTCTTCATTAAAATGTTAAAAACTATAGAAATGAAACGTTTTTTTTTCGCCTCCTGTAAAATCATGATTTGGTAGTTATTAGTTATTGATACTACACCGTCGATATTAAATCTCTTCCCTACAACACATACAACATGGAAATTCATTTTCTCCCTAGCTTCCCTGTTTATGAGTCACGAAACGATAACATCGGCACACGATTTCACTTAGTACCTATTTCATGTCGACAGGCTGTCACAACCGTCGAGTACTTACAACCCGTACATTACAAAACCGATATTCCCACATTATCGACACGTCACCACTCTCTGTAATGGGGAAGTCCACGAATCAATAACTACCCTCCTGCCCCGTCGCCCACAATTACTTCGCACGACTCCGTACGACTTTGCACGACATTGCTCGACGCCGCACGACACGGGACTTGTTTTGTATCAACGCTTTGTCGTAACGTATGCATGAAGTATGCCTTTGTAATGGCAAGTCTTTGTTCACGATAAATTGTACTGTACCTTTGTTCGGTGTAGAACCGGCTTCCGAAGCCGTCTGACTGTGGCAGGAAAATATAGTTTTCTGCAAAGGGCAGCAATTGTGTTATAGATCCTTATTTTCGTACCAATATTTATTTGTTTGTGGTTTCGTAACTCCTTCTGTAAGCAAAAATAAAATAATAATAATATAAGGTCCCATTAAAATAGATGGACAAACTATTAAGAAATCATTCAGACCACTAAAATAAGGACGATAGTAAAAAAAAAATATATATAAGAAAAACGCATTAGATACTTACAGGAAAAATAATCAGCTAACGAAAATTCCCTTCCTTCCTTGTAGTCAAACTTAATGGTCAAACTGATTTTACCACGAGAAATTCTGTTCCGGATAGTCAAACTAATTAGTTTAACGAAAAATATCCACCCTTTGTTATAGTTCGTAAATATACTTGTACAGTCATTAACAAAAATAATTTCCTTCCTCACACTAATGTGCCGACAATATATTATTTTAGGTCAAAATAAAATCACTTTAATCAGTGTTTTTTTTGCTTGGATATCTTTGGTTAGATGTACTGAGCGCTGTGTTAAAATTTGTCCATCTATTTTAATGGGAACTGTATAAAAATAATAGCAAAAAATAATATAAAAACCCCTTTTTATGGCGCCCCATAAGAAGGATTTATGCTTTCGAAAGGAGTGATCATGTGAAGTGTGGAACCCTATTAAGTAGGTACCAACAGAATATTCAAATATATTATATACTGAATAGAAAACAATTTCCTTCCGCGAGTTTCAATTCCACACAAGTTTCGTAAAGCAATTCTAATGCACTTAGGCTACACAGATTTGCCGTGTGATATAAAACAAATGAAATGCTAGCGGAAACCGCTATGCGTCCAAGGTCTTCGGCTAGACATGCATTCCTGCCACGAACACGGTCAGTGGCTGACCTTGGTAATAAGCTGTAACCCGTGTATGTGAAGGATATGCTGTAATATAAATGCAGCACACTAGGAACCTAACTGTTAGCACGAACATAATATTGATGTACGCAAAATGATAGTAACGTAAAACTCAATATAAGCATACCTACAAGCCCAAAAGATTCTTGCTGGTAATATTTACCCATACTTTTAAATTTCTACCTGAATTTCCTGGATATATATTATACTTTTGTTTTCCCATTTACAACTCAGGAAAAACATGGTCATCTTTTCCATACAAAGTAGCACAGTGACATGTCCTATACAGGGTCAAATAGTTTCATCACACTATATCACTCTAATATTATAAAGGCGAAAGTTTGCGAGTGTGTGTGTTTGTTACTTCTTCACGCTCAAACGGCTGAACCAATTTTGATATAATTTTGTATGGAGGTAGCTGACACCCTGGATTAACATATAGGCTACTTTTTATCGCGATATTCCCACGGGATCGAAACTTATGCGGGTGAAACCGCGGGGCGCAGCTAGTGTTTAGATATACCTATCACGTCTGCGCAGTTTCGCAAGCTAATTAATTTAGCCCTGTAGATACTCTTTTGCAAGAAATTGCTAACCAAACCTGAATCAAATTCACTTCAATAAACTGCTGAAAGCATGCCTCTTCATATAAGGCAACTTATAATGTCACTATGCCAGAAATTCCAAAACACACCTCTCGGTTAGCAACAAAAGTGACCACATGCAAATAACCACAACCGAAATCACGGCCGTGGCCCTATTAAACCCTCTATCGTCCAGCGGTCTCTTTTAACCGTATTTTCTAAAGTATATTACGTCCTTAATCCCCCTCTTTTCTAGGAAAAATCTCGACTATGTCCATCATTTTTCATTAACGCGAGAAGGATCAAACTTGAAGCCGTATTGTCTGTGAGATGATTATGCGAGACGAGATAATGAGAACGGAATATTGGAATAGAGAGAGGAGAGGAAAGTAATTCTTTGAATAGTTTTCTGGTAGGAGCTTCAGTTATCTAGGTTTTTATAAATTATAATGTCGATTTTGATACCTAAGAGGATAAGTGAATAGTGATAGTGAACACAGAACTAAAATTCTATGAATTTTTTTCGAAGTTTGGCAAGCCTAATAATCCAGCAAGTAACGGTTACCTACTGTAGGGTAAAAAACTCGACTCGGGATGAGTACTGATCATAGAGATAACAATCTCTAAAAACTTAAGCCGTAGGTAGGTATTACAGTGGCTTGAGATCATTTTCAAGAGTATTTGAGAGTATAACCTTTCGAAGGTCAAGTTTTCTTCAGCGTCAAGTAGACAAGATCGATAAATTATGTTGCTATTTGGCCAAAGATTGGTCGCAGTTTTTTCTTTCTATACAGGGTGTTACGGAAAGGGTATATCAATACAAACGGGTTGAAGAGTGTATCTGGTCTAGAATCGCTGTACAAAATTTCAGCTCAAAAACAGTAACTTTGAAAATGCAAAATATTTTTTTATTTCGATAGTTTATTAAATTGAAATCATAACAAACGTGTCACCGCACTACGAGGGTCATTATCCATTATATGTAGTGTGTCTGTGCGCCTAGTACACGCACATCACGCCGCCGCGCGCCAGTGCAGCGCCGTGATGTCAAAATAAAAAAATATTAAGCATTTTCAAAGTTAATGCTTTTGAGCTGAAATTTTGTACAGAGATTCTAGACCAGATACACTCCTTGACCCGTTTGTATTGATATACCCTTTCCGTAACAACCTGTATAAGTTAATTTAGTTTTTGTCCTAACATAATTTCTTACATAATATGATACGAAATACAACCCACATTTGGATGTTAGGTACTGGGTCAAAATTACAATATTAAATACTGTATCTCAACATTTAGTAGGTACGTATTCTGACTATGTAGGTACTTATTTACTTAGATACAATTTGAAAGTATAAGAATACACAGATATTTTCCCATGTCTCTCTCTCGTTGGAGCTTTGTTGTATGTAGGTATTTCATAGCCTAGGTAACAAAAATGTTATTCATCATTCATTGCGAAAACTCTCGACTTTTAATTGGGTTCCATATGCCGTTAAAAATATAAGTCACATGTCCCCACGCACCAGCAAACTCTTAACTTTTTGTACAAAGTTAAATTGCCTCATTAAATAGTTTGGGTTGTTTACGCACCGGCGACGTTTTGTTTGTCACGTCGGATCTCCTGAGCTTCGGAACTCGCGGAGTCTACGGAGTTCCGGTAATTTGCGGACTTATAACAATGTTTGTCTGTGGTTGCCACGGGCACCCTGCTGTCATTAATGAAGACTTGAGTACTTCACGCCGCGATCAAATTGAGTACTCGGGTTTAGTTTACTTTGTATATTGTCTTTGTTTGAAATGATAATGATGCTGTGGTTTTGACAGTGATAATGAAGTGTTTCGTGGTAGGTTTCGGCTTAATTTTCAGTTTGTCAGGAGCTGAAAGTTCCATTTAGTTTTGAGCGCGCTTCTTTGCAGGAAATCATGTAGTTCATCCCGCACTGGGCCCGCGTGTGAATTACGGCCCACTCCCTCTCACAGAGAGGGCCTGTGTCCCAGCAGTGGGAACATTATAGGCTGATTATGCTATGTACCTAGTACGGAATCATTATATGTTTTAACTTGTAATCTCCAACCACATACTTCGACATCAACATAGAACCTACAAAGTTCTTTAAAAGATAATTCAATACTTCTAATGATGTTGATGAGTTTTAAACCTTAAGCGCTTTTCACGGATGAATTACCTACTCATGTAAAGCGTTATCTCTTAAATTATTACGGAGCATTAAGCTTCCTTAAGCTTTTAATCGCATTTAGAAAGCTATTTACGTCCTACAGATTTGGGCATTTGTTGTTTCTCTCTATCATATATGGGATAAATTAATACCAATAATTATAAACTTTTAACATTACATTGTTTTGTTTTCGTAACTCTAAATTAAATATATTGGTATGTTGTCCACTGTGTAACTTGTGCTTTTACCCAGACGTGACTTGGGACTGGACAATTAGCAATCCATTACTTTTGTTAGCTTGGGTCTTACCTGTTAAAACAATTGTAGCGGCAATTTTGAGCATTTTTGAGGGTTCTACACCCTCAAAAATGCTCAAAATTGCCGCTTTCAACAGAGGCCTAGTGTACAAATTTGAAAGCTATTAATGAAAAAAGAAAAACATAGGGACACAGTATATATCCTTCTTATTCAGTTTAAGAAATACCTATCTTTGAAATTGGTCCAATATTGGAGGAGGAAATAGGTAAGAGCCAAACTTCGAATTACGACTTTTTACTTAGGCTTTTTCAAATGTCTCTCCGACCGCATTTCCTCTTAAGGCAAACGAGACCAAATTGATATTAAACTCGAGCACCACTGTGGACTTTACCGCTTTACATAAATATTAAACTTTCACTCGCACTAAACCTTTTGGAATATTACTCCAGTCTCACTAAAAAGTAATCCATTTGTACAGCCCTAGGGGGTGTTTTGTTACACGGAGTATAAAAGCCTTTAATGGTATCTAAGCCTTTTTACTGTGTTTTAATAATAAACTGTCGCAGCTTCGGGCACAGGCCGTAAACTTGAATATATATTTTCGTTTTACGAGAGTCAGCCGCTTGTAAAATGTTCCCCTTATCAGTTACAAATCAACTGTTTTCGGGATTATTGTTGTTGTTAAGGTTTTAGGGGTTGTTTTGTTGATAACAAGTTTGATCAATTGGATGTAGGTGACATTCGAAACTTGTTCGTGCAAATTGTTAGTTAATATTTTGGCATCTCATTTGTAGGTAGGTATTTGTTTTCACATTGGGGTGAATCACTTGTGACTAATACATAATGCTTTCTGATTTTTATGTACTATGAAGACTACAACATTTTGCCAAAAATAAATGCTTTCACCAACAAGATAGCATTTCTAACGAAAGTAACTGATTCTCGGGATAGAAAGTCTAATTAGAATACTTTTCCTGTCTACAAGAACTTTATCTTCATTACCAAATTTCTTGCTAAGATGTTGCAAATATTTACAATGATAAATGTTTTCTTGTTTACCTGCCCTTTATTTTTTTTTTTATAAAATAGCTACGTTAATTTAATCTTGTTAGTTTTCTACCTTGGTAGCAAATTAATATTCGACTTGACAATCATGTGATTATTCTCCTTCTTACGGGAGATTATTCTTCTTCTTCTTCTTTTCTATTTGCGGGTCAGCGCATGACTTCATGTCGAACCCGCACTGCCGCGTGGTGGATTATGGCCCATTCCCTCTCACCAAGAGGCCTGTGTCCCAGCAGTGGGAATTTTATAGGCTGAGGGCTATTCTCGTAATTTTAAGAACGTTTACAATCACAGTCTGAATCTGTCAAAAACACCTCTAATTTCCCTACATTTTTGACAAGTTTTGTCATTGATTGTCGCTGAGATGAGATTGCGAGTATTGCGACTAGATGTTTAACATTTTAATTACGGGAACTGGCCTTTATGCATGACTTCATAGTGGCCGGGCTTTCATCCATCGGTCTTTGGTCTACCACTGAAATGTTCCTATTGCCATCATTCATAATATTAACACTTTTCGAAAGTCTACATTAATTGATTGGTTCACTACACCAATAGGTACATATATAACGTGACATCCTCTTACATTTATTTACCAATAAAACGTAAACTAAACCAGTCTCTAGAGGTCTAATCGTAAAATATCGGGAAAGTGTCACCCACGCCCGCTCCACCGCCATCTCTATAAACTTTGTAACTTGTTTCTTTCGAGACGTATTCACTCACGTTGGTACAGTCATGACCATAAATATAGGGGCCGTTCAGAATTATTTGAACAAATAAGAAAATTCCAATATTACTCGATGACACATGGCTTTACATGGGTGCTTCAGAATAAAAACAGCCATCCTATCAATGATTTTCTTAAGGAGTTGTTGATCGTTTTGAACTTTGAACACTCTGTTCTCTGTGTGGCACCGGTGACTGAAAAGTTGTGGGGAAATCGGTTATCATGCGGAGGAATGAGGAAAATGTCATGAATAAAGTTTATTGAGTATGAATGTAGATGGCTATAAGAGTAGGGGAAGACCAAAGAAACGATGGATGGACTGATGTAAAAGATGATATCGCTAGAAAGGGAGACACTACCGAGATGACGACTAATAGAGAAGTATGGAAGAAAAAGACATGTTGCGCCGACAACAAATAAATTGGGATAAGAGCAAGAGAATGGTGATGAATACTCTGTTCATCTCGTTCGTCCTGTATTTTTGACGTTGACTGTACCTACAGTTACAGGGACCACGTACGTTTACAGGAGTAACCTTATCTATTTGTGGACACCAAATAGAAAGTTTATTAGTTTTCGGGGTTGAAGAGGCCAATATCGATTACAAGATTGTGTTTTTGCTGATACCTTTTCGTAAAAAAACAACTGCTGGAAGTTCTCTAATTGAAACCGTTGTTCAAGAATAGAAAACAGTTATAGTTGAAGACGACGTTTCAAAGTTGTTCAAGAATGGAAAACAGTTATTTATAGGTGAAGACGATGTTTCAAAGTTGTTTTTATCAAACTCTAAGAAGCTAAATTATTGTGTTCATCTTTTAAACTAATAATAACAAAATGATAAAGAGAAAAGATTTGATTTTTTGTATGTTTGCTTGTAATGGATAAACTCACAAAAATATTTAACCGATTTATAAAAATATTTCTTCTATAGAAAACTACATTATCAGTGAGTAACATGGGCCTTATTTTTTTTTAACCGACTTCAAAAAAGGAGCTTCTCTATTCGACCCGTATGTATGTTGGTATGTCCGCGATTTTCTCAAAAACTAATGAACCGATTTTGATAATTCATTAATGTGATCTACATACTTTCAGGAAGGTTTTAGTATATAATACATTAGGTAATTGTTCTTATGTACGAAGTTATATGTATAAATGTACTGCATCTCCGGCATTTTTATGCGAATTTTGATGATTCTTCTAGTCGGTGTCTTCAATTCTTCAATGCACTAGTGTAGATTGAATTTGTGTGGGGTAGGTACAACTAAAAAGTTAATTTTTTTTTGTATATTGTTACGTCTTACGACTTCCACGCAAACGAAGTTGCGGGCCGAAGCTTATCATAAATATTCCAAAAATCTTGAAGTATTGTACAACTGAAGAAGAAAACAAGTTATGTATACAAACAGCCAGAAATAACAATTCTTCGTAGCGACGCCGACGGGGTCGGTACACATCCGAACAAGTATTACTTACAATATCGCCAGTATTTCGACCTGGTAGTGTCCCGATATGACCTAGTTTACATCTAGAGCCTAACGCACAGGGGTTATTGCCTTAGTTCACGACGGGGCGTAGGTAATCGATAACAAATACCAGACGTGATTTGGAAAGTACTGAATATTTGAGTATGGGAAAATCGGTTTCCGTGCAACTTAGTCGTATTGGCGAAAGATATGAAATGAGTTTCTATTTGTATTTTCGTGTATTGATTTGTATTACGACTTGGAGATGTTCTGTTTTCGGAAAAAGTTGCTATGTGGACCTTAACGTTATCTAGAATCAATTTATTTAATTTTGCGCTCCGAGGCCAAGCAAATGTGGTTTTATCTAAATATACGATAGGCAATGAATCCTACAAAAAATGTCCTCGATAGAACAAACTAAATTCATTTCATCTAGTTTATTATATCAAAGCACCACATTAACATAACATCGCGCCTGTTATCCTCAAAGAGTTAGGCAGAGGTGTAAAGGAGAAGAAGAAGAGGGAAGGTTATGTATTTAGTCTTTTTGACATTTAGTGTCAGCAAATTCGTGTAGAGCCATTTTGCGATCCTGATCATTCCTGCTTCTGCTTTCTTGTATAAGTCTTCCCAATCGGTTCCGTGAAATAGTATCATAGTGGTTGTCATCTGCGTAACAAATGAGGTCAGCGTTTGGGATGGTAATTTTGAGTTTATCGTCCATGTAAAAAGTGTTAGGCCAAGTATACTCCCCTGCGGGACTCCAAAGCTGATTTCCTGTTCATCGCTGACTAAATTATCAACTCTGATATATCGGTGTATGTCCATCCCAAGAAATCCCATGGAAAAACCCAATAACACTTTACCTGTCCTGGAAATCTAACCCAGGCGACTGACTAGACCAAGGAAGTAGTCAAGGCAATCAGATACTTATATAGATTCGTTTTTTGAATTTATCTTTGATTTATCTTTTTTCGTCCACAGCTATGAGAACGAGAAGAACGCGCTGGTGGTGTCGGTGGTGTCGTGCCAGGGTCTGCCAGGTCGCGAGCCCGCTGGCCCCGACCCCTACGTCAAGCTGCAGCTGTTGCCCGACAAGCAGCACAAGGTTAAGACACGGTCAGTACAACATTTCGTTTATACTAGCTTTTGACAGCAGCTTCTCCCGCGTAGACATCAGAAATTATCCCACATAACGTGCTACCGGGATAAAAGTATCTGATGGCTATATCAAAAGAATATGAAATAACCCAGGTCAATGTCTACCTGAGTGCCAAATTTCATCGAAATCCGTGCAGCCGTTCAGGTGTGAAAATGTTTTATACATTTTCACACCTGGACTACATATAAAAATATTTTTCAATTGCTAAACAATTACTAAACAACAAAGCATCTATATTTACGCAGTAATGGAAAAGATATATAAGTCAATCTACTTAATTGATATTTCGCCAACCACACAGTGATCGAATTAGTTATGTGACTTCGGCATAGATAAGAACCGAATAAGAGACGATATAGTCACGAACACGAAGGTCTGGAAACTTAATGAGGACTTCAAGGACTAGCAGACAAAGAGAAGACGAATGTTATACGAGTACATATGTATAGATACTAACTGCTTCAATATCAATGTATTATACGGATAAGCCCTACGGAATAAATACTCTGTATGCTGGTAAATACCGCAACCAAATCCGTTGTGACACACAGACAGACACGAAAAGTACCTTTATTTTTTACTATCTGCTAAAGACAAGTCACAAGAATCGGACCAACTATTATCCTAGGACAAGGAAACAATTTAACATGTTATTTTTGTCATAGACACATAGACACCGACTGGCGCCATCTGCGATATGTTAGCGTGATAGCAGTTAACATTGGTTTGCAAATTCTGTAATTTAAAAGACAAGTAAGGGTTCGACTGTGACCGCAAGTTCCTTCAAAGGAACTACGCGAAGGAACCAGTGAGCATAAACGTATTTTTGGAACGGTTAAGGTTTTTTCGTGTTTTTTCGTATGACAGACGTGACGTAAGTTATCACAAGTTTTGGAGAAGGAGAGACCTTAGGCCCTTTAACACGGCACGGTTTCTTTACGGTACGGCGTATAATTCGCCCTGTAGAAAAAATGTGTCTGTCGACAAACTTCCTTATAGACCCATACAATACTGACGACCGTGCCGAAACACGGCGAATAAACCGCAGTTTTTCACGGCAAGAAAAACGTGTGTACAAAGGGCCGACGTCTATATCGGGCTTGCTGATTGATTACGGTATCAGCTGCTTAAGAAATTTTTGATAAGTAGTCCTTTTTTTCTTTACTTATATTAAGCTACTTACTAATACTTTCAGAGTTGTTCGCAAGACCCGCTGCCCGGTATACGACGAAGACTTCACTTTCTACGGCATCGCCCCGCACCAGATCGCTGCCATCACCCTGCACTTCGTCGTACTCAGCTTTGACAGGTAATAAAGAGCAAAATCTTATTTAACCGTGTATATTTTCTACCTTACACAGCAACCGTTTTCTGATTTTGGTTAATCAATCAACACGAGTTAATACTTTTTTAACCGACTTTAAAAAAGGAGGTTCTGTATTCGACCCGTATGTATGTATGTATGTATGTATGTATGTATGTATGTATGTATGTTTGTATGTCCGCGATTATCTCAAAAACTACTAAACCGATTTTGATAATTCTTTCGTGAGTGTGATCTACATACTTTCAGGAAGGTTTTAGTATATAATACATTAGGTAATTATTCTTATGTACGAAGTTATATGCATAAATGTACTGCATCTCCGGCATTTTTATGTGATTTTTGATGATTCTTCGAGTCGTGTCTTCAATGCACTAGTGTTAATTGAATTTGTGTGGGGTAGGTACAACTAAAAAGTGAAAAATAAAAACTATTTTACAAAAAAAACAACCGACTTCAAAAAAAACACTACAAAGTGAAAAATAACTTTAATTTCGGAAGTCGGTGTCAAAAAACGAAAATGCTGAAGCAACGACACCGACTTCCGAAATTAAAGTTATTTTTCACTTTGTAGTGTTTTTTTTGAAGTCGGTTGTTTTTTTTGTAAAATAGTTTTTATTCAGTCAATTGATTGCTACTGAACGAAATTGGAACTTCTTAAGTCTTGAAGAATATGAAGTTTAGCTTAATAATGTTAATTTTATATTCCAGATATTCGCGTGATGAGATAATTGGAGAGGTGGTGTCCCCGCTGACGAGCCTGCAGCTACAGAGTGGCGAGGCTATGGCGCTCTGCCGCGAAATACAACCACGTAGCCTCAAGGTAAACAGGCGACTTCAATAGACCGGACAAGTGATACCGATTCTAATCTTTAACTAAGTACGAGAAGCGATATCGTTGGACAAGACTTCGAGCAACACCGGAGTGGAGTAAACGAGCGAAAAAAAACGAATGAATGCGCTAGACGGGCTTACCAATCCCGACGACGTCACCAGTGACCGGTGTCTGATCACACTCATAGCGATACGAAATTCTTCCAGTTGGTACCGTTACCTTATTGCAATAACTTGTATCATGATATCTTAAATCAACTGAATACTTTCATGAACTAGCAATTCAACATTACTACGTCTTTCTGCAGATGCGTAGCGTGGGTCGCGGCGAGGTGCTGGTGTCGCTGTGCTGGCAGCCGGCGGCCGCTCGGCTGACTGTCGTGCTGCTGAAGGCGCGCAACCTGCCCAAGATGGACGTCACCGGACTTGCTGACCCGTTAGTATTATACCCCTTAGCTCTTCATTGAAAGAATTTTAAAATTTAGACTGTCTCAGCAAAAAACCTCGTAACAGAAGGACAGCAGATTGGAAAAGAAGATCTTTGTTCGCTTGAAGTAACATCATAATCAACCTATAATCTTCCTACTGCTGAACTACTACTGGACACAGGTCTCCTTTTCGTGAGAGGGAGAATCTGAGACAAATTTAGCATCCCATTGAAGTAGGATCTTCGATATATCATGAGGTTCATAGGTTTTCTTACATAGTTCGCAAACATCAAGTGCTACTACTTGAAATACTTCCTATACAAAAATAAGCGTCTTAATAAAGGTTCATACTTTACTCACTCATGACTGGCAGGGTTTCACTATATTTCATCTTATATCTTCACTAAACCTAATTCAGCATGCAATTACATAAAGTAGCCAAACATTAACCCAACTGCTCTCCACCACCCAGCTACGTAAAGATGTACCTGCTATACAATGGCCAACGCATCGCCAAGAAGAAGACCCACGTGAAGAAGCGCACGCTGAACCCGGTGTTCAACGAGTCGTTCGTATTCGAGGTGCCGGCCGCGCCCAACGCGACCCTCGACCACGTATCGCTCGAACTGCTCGTGCTGGACTGGGACAGGGTTACTAAGAATGAGGTTAGTGCTTCAACGATAAGTTACAGTTTTATTCTCCAAATACCTAGGTGTAATTAATGTTCATCATCGTCATCTTGTAGCCAGAATGTAGTTTTGCAGTCAGCGCAACGGCCTAAAATATTTCGCCTTGTAGATGCATTCCAACAATTTCAAATAGCATAAATATGGTACGCCACGATTGATTTTTAACTGGTCATTTAGAAATCCGCCACTAAATATTTTTTTACTATAATCTGTACATACAGAAACATTGCCTTTTTTCATACCGAATCTCTCCTAATTTCCTGTGGCGGCAGCTATAACACCACATAAGGTCTACGCAAAAAGCACAGATATCCGCGAAATCTATATATATAAAATTCAAAGTCCTGACTGACTGACTGATATATCAACGCACAGCTTCAACCGCTGGTCCAAGAGACATGAAATTTGGAGGGTGTGTTCTTTGTGAAGACTAGGTATCCACTAAGCAAGGGTTTTTCGAAATTCCACACCTAAGAGGGTGAATGGGGGGAGGGTGAAATTTTACGCGGACGAAGTCGCGGGCAGAAGCTAGTTAGAACATACACAACAGCCCGACAACAACCATAGGCCTGTAGGTAGCTCACCAAACACAACACCGATTACGTCGGAGGATCCCCCCTTTTCAATAGGGGATGAGGAAGTTTCCACCTTGTTCCTCATACTTCCTAAACATCTTTCCTCCACCATAGGCAACAAGCCAAACCCTCATGTTCTATTCATATGTGTCCATTTTTTGCCTAATGTGTGTACTAACATTGCCTTTCCATTCCCCAGGTGATCGGGCGGCTGGAACTAGGCGCTGTGGGAGCAGGCAGTGCACGGCACCACTGGCGCGAGGTGCAGGCGGCGCCGCGCCGGCAGATTGCCGACTGGCACAAGCTCAAGGAGTGAACGCAGCATCATGATCCCACTCCCACAGACACACCCCCGTCGCACGTTCATACTGCACTACTCTACTGACTTGAGCAAACATAAAGATCCCATGCCAATACAGCACGGCTGAATTTCGAGACCTGAGCGAACCAACTTGCTTATCTACTCCCGACAACATCGACTTCCAATCGAAACGAATTTAAACCGAACTAGTGTAGATTTGGCACTATTTTGCACCGAATTCGATTTGATCCAGAAATTGGTGATGACAGGAGCAAGCTAATATTCCCAAAAAATCTCAAAAATGCCTTTTGTCTTTCTGTCTTTCCATGACCCGTAGTAGACAGTCTGTAAAGAACGAAAACACGAATTCACGACACATTCGTGCCTTGTAGATCACGCAAAGCTATCAAATTATCGGTCAGAATTCATTATAACACTTCCGACATTTTACAAGGAAGTGTTACTAAGTATACCACCTGCTTGTAAAGTCATGGGTTGGTACGAAACCACACCTGCTTTCGATGAAAATACAGACGTCAATACACCATCGGTTACATTGGAAGACAGTCCATTAAAGAAGGGAAATCACGGAGGGTCTACAGAATCAGGAAGCGTGTGCAGTATCAACAAGGACTTCACGTAGGTATTTCCCTTTCATCCTTCAACATATTTAATTTAATAACGGTTTAAACGCTTTTGTAATCATTTCTGTGTTCAGCACGTTGAGTTTCAGACTTGATATTTCCAAAGAGTGCAACAGCAATTGTACAAATCTCAACTCTTACAAGTATTTACTCAATTTGCTGAACTGGGAAGTATATATTTAAGGAGTGTCCGAATTTCTTGTCTATAGCTCACTAGAATTCCATCTAATTTTGGTTTAGAAATAGTTAAATTATTTTTGCCAAAGGCCACAGAAGGTCACTCACGTTTACTTTCCTACAAAGTTCGGCCATAATCGTTTGGTTCGTTTATTTTCTCACTTATTATTATTGCACAGAGTACGATAAGATGTAGGATGGCAAAGCCAAAGTCCAGCGGAGATTACGAAGAGTTTGATTTAGCGTTAATTTGTAAACTAAAAATGATATTGTATATTAGATAGACGAAATTATTTGGAATTTATTCGCGTGAAATATTTTGTATATGTTTGAAAGCGCACAGCGTCCCCTCCTCTCCCCTTTGTAGTAAAACATTGATGTATAATGTGTAATCACTGAACACAGTGCAAACGTGTGTTTATTCAAATGTAGATTAACTTAATGTTTTGAAACGGGAGTGTAATGATGGCGGTCGAGGAGAAGGAACGAATCTGAACAGAAGAGAGTACAAAGAGATGATGATCTACATAAAACTGTACCATTGCCTTCAATAGTCTGCTGAAAACTTAACGCAGAATGCTCAAAACTATTCAAGATTATTGCAAACTTGACAGCCGAAATCAAACCTATCTCTCCCGTTTCAATGTCTTCTAATTACTCTACATATCTAAATGTAAGAACACTTGATGTAATGAAAATTCACTCGTTATGGATATTTATGTAATGTCTGACAAACTACTCGTAAGTCTAGATGTATTTATTTTCAGTCTAGCTCTCATCAACCTTAGTTAAATATTCTGGAAATCTATCTGTCGATAAAATCTAAGTTTACCGTCTAAATCAAAGTAAAAAAATCGCTCTAGATTATGTACAGATTTTGCTGTCTTGTCACCCTTGGTGCAATGTTTGGTTCAATGAGTAGGTTGGTACCTACAATATTTAATTTTAACTCTAAACCAATCCAGTGATAGGTTCTGTAAGAAATCTCAATTAAGGTCATTCGATTTTGAGTCTGTTTGGACTATGACATCAAATGTTGTATTTTTGAGCAAGGTTACTAGATTGGTAACTTGGTGAGTAACTATCTCGTCACAGACAAATACTGAGATAATATTACTAGATTTGTTAAGAGTTAACTTTATGCTAACGACCCACCGACAGGTAAGTTTACCTAACATAAGATCGAAGAGTTTAACAAAAAGCAAAAAGTCGAGGTTTTAATCATTCACCCAAATGTAGTCTGTGCATTCAATACTGTTCATGCTTTAGGCGGGAATCAAACATTCGATTTTCAAATGCAAGCATGCGCAGGATTGGACGAAAGTAATACTCATTGGTCGACTAGAACCTAATATGTATAGTTTATAGGTTAGAGAAATAAATCTATTTTATACCTAAAATACTTTGATAGTCGTTTAGGTATGTGTAAGCTCAGGACGAAGCTTCGAGCTTTCTGTCTCGTAATGTACTGTCATAGTGTCGCTGTGTCACCATAGATGGCGCTTTCACAAATGATCTCATTTCATTGAAATACATATTTTTGAAATTGTCGGATATTGTAGGGAATATATTATTTATACATTGGTAATCGCAAAATCGTAGTGACAATATACGAATTACAAAATATATAAAGTATTTCCATAATAATATGTACAGTCACTCACTGTGTATGCCGATTTGAAATCAACGGTTGAATTAGTCAACTTCGTTGTCGTAGTGGAAATTAAAGCGTTGTAGCTATATGTGACTACTAACATCACTATCCCTTTGTTAAACTAACTCCATACTTAAACATTCCAAAAATAAGTAAAATTGTAAATAGTCATTGCTTTGATCATCGATAAACTGCTTTCTCATTCTAATTGTTAAAATAAGAAATTATAATTAGATGTAAGTACTTTACTATCACTAAATGTTTCTGTTTTAAAGATCTCATATGTTTTACTTTGTATAATTTCATAATAATTGTTCATGTGTAGTAGATGAAACCCATGCGAAACTGGTTCTTATCGCTAATGACTTATGGTCTGTTTCGTTACTAGGATATGCTGTAAGTAATTAGAAAAGTTGACGAAGTATAATAATTTTTGTATGATTTTGTGTAAGCAATGAAACAGATCCTAGGTTTTAATAATATATTTAAGTTCTATTTTTACCAAGACCTTATGAAATAAGCTGAAGAAGTTCCTGAAGGTATAAGAACAAAAATTAATGAAGATGGTCAACCGTTACCTAAAGGCAACAAACAAACATGCCAGAAATGCAAGGAGAAACTCGAAAAACGATATGCGTTTCTTCTTCGTAACGCCAAGAGACACACCACACGAACAGAAGATAACAAGTAGTGCCCTGCACGCCACAGTCACGTCTGAAAGACAGACATCCGGTTTCTGTATAGAAAATCTACCTATATGTAAAGCTAACAAATATTCAAACACATGTCAACTGCTGTGACTGGTTTACTGAATGGTCAACAGCAGTCAGATCACTTGACAAGAGTTTAATTTGGACACGTAGTTGATATTCATTCCAGAAACTGCGAGACTGTCATAATTTGGATTGTCTGCTTTTTGGACTGTGACAATCAAAAAGTTCAGCTAATTTATAATGTCTTAGTAAAAATGGCAGCAGATAACCAGATATACCAGCACTTGTAGTATATAGACCACGTCATCCACATCACCAATATCAGATTTGTATACTAAGGGAATTTTAGTGAATAAAATTTATTGACTGGTGCTTTCACAATAATCGTTCGTTTTATTTCTTACTTTTGTTTGATGTTTCCTATTAGGGTCAGCGCAGACAGAACGGAGCGCAGCGGAGAGGATTTTATTAACGCACTTGAAAATAAACTTTAAAATTATTACAATAAAGTGCATAAATGCTTGAACCTGACAAAAAATGCTCGCGCGTCCTCGAAGATACGCGGGAATCCCCGCGCAACTTTATTGTAATAATTTTTCAAGTGCGTTAATAAAATCCTCTTCGGTGCGCTCCGTTCTGTCTGCGCTGACCCTTAGGGCCCTATATCACATAGGACACTAGAGGCGGCCCAACCATGGTCGCACTGCCAAAAATGTATGGTTGGTTGCACAACCGATCGGACGTCTGATGAGATACCCACCATAAACCTGTGTATACAGGGTGGCACGGAAATCGAAGCGCAAACTGTAACCATGAATGGGTCCAAAAGGTTTGGTTCCATATAAACATGAAATCGCGAGAAAAAAAACAGATGTTCCCTACATCTTGACGAGTTACGCGAACATAAATATAAGGAACAGCTGATTTTTTTTTTCATGATTTCAGTTTTGGTCCCATAGTCAAAGTTGTTCATAATGATGAGTAGCGAAACGGTGATTAAAATTTCATCCTGTATTATAATTTATACTTAATCCAAAACATACTTAAATACTTATTATAAATACGAAAGTAACTCTGTCTGTATGTTAGCTTTTCACAGAAAAAGTTTAGACAGACTAATTTTACCGAAATCCGTTCAGTGGTTTAGCAATGAGATAGATCAAGATCAAATCATCTTATGGAAGTTTTTGTCCCGGTAGCACGTTCCAACATAGGTACACACGGGAGAAGCCGCAGGCAGAGGCTAGTTTTCAATAAATAAGTACCTACCTACCCCAAATAAATTACTAGGTACCGCAATCGTAGTGCAAACATGCTTTTCTTTCATTTATGCCAATCTCTTGTTGTTATCATTAAAAACATAACATCTGTGAGCTGTGTGTGAAAGAGAGAGCGGTCACGCGTTCCGCGATACCAGAGTAAATGTTTTTTCTATGGCGATACATACAATACGAGTTCAGCGCTCTCTGTCATGCAAGCGATTTCTAGAAACTTCTCGCAAGCTGACAGTTCGACCGCGGCGGTCAATAGGAACGCACGTCGCTCGCGTTCTACGTTGCTTCCCGCTGACGTAAACACCTCCACCGCCGCCATGTCTGAAACAGAAAAATTAATTGATTTAGTTAGAGAAAGACCTTACCTTTATGATATGAATGATCCGGATTACAAAAATCGGCCAAAGAGACTGGCAACTTGGAAGGAAATCGCCAGTGAAATGGGCTCAGGCAATGGTAAGTTACCCCAAGCGTATATACCTACAGCGCCATCTATGTTTCTATTGTGTAAGTTATATGGATGCGATTGAACTCAACCCGATGAGGGTCGCGTTAGCTCATTATTTATTTTATTCATTCGGTGTTTTCGTTCTGCATTTTATAATTCACCGTTGATAGTCGAAAACAAACAAAATGCGTTTTTCTATAAAATAAAGTAAAGTTATGTAGGTATACATGCTGTTAAGTTAATATTTGTTTTAGTGGATTTAAGCGCACAGAAACATGGATTTGAATAGCGTATTGGAATTCACTGGCGCGCGTAGTGTGTTCCTTCGTAAGGTAACAAATTAGAATGTTTGATGCGCGTTTGTGACTACTGACTGTACCTACATTGCATTTTACATATTATGTTTTCCACGCCTACATAATAAAAAAACGCCCTATTTTTTATTTCTATGGTCCAGGCAATGACGGTCAATCAAAACCCAAACCCTGCTCTCTTGTTTGTAATATTTGGAAGTTTATCTAGGACTTAATTTTATTTTAATGAATGCAATCGATAGTCTCGTTTAGTAAAAAAATTATCGAAGTTGATTAATTTACATTAGTTGTTATACCTAAATTACAGGTTTTATTTATTTACTTACTGAACGTCAGTGCAGTTACTGTTCATCATAAAATCGAGGTGATTCCTTCTAAGTATGTAGCCCGCGAAATTAAAAATTCCTTTTTTTTTTGCAAATTGCAGCGCTGATCCTAATGATTATAAATTAGTAGATAATTATTTTATCATAATTGTCGCTTATTGAAATTTGATCAACATACAACGCAAAACAACGCCGCAATTGCAAAAAAAAAGTAAGAAAGTACAGACCAGCACATCAATCTACTACAATCTGTCAAATTTCTTTAATTTTTTTTTTTTTAAGATGTTAATATTATAATTTATTTATTGCTTCATAATAAGTAACTAACTATATACACTAGATACTAAAATAAATGACTACCTAACTTACAATACAAATACAATTTCTTTAATAGATTTTCAACTCAAACTCAAAGCATTTATTTCAATTAAACCAATTACAGGCACTTTTGAATTGTCAAGGGGTCAGTCAGTCAGAAAGATGAAGCTAGTTGCCCATTCCAAAGCGTAGGTACCTATGGAGAAGAACGGGCAAGAAACTCCATGGACACTCTTTTAGATCAAAATAATATGGTTACAAAGTCTCAACTTTATCACTAAAGTATAAGGTTCAAAGTTGATTGGGAAAATTTGACAGTTTCGGGTAGGTTGATGTGCTGGCGTCTGTACAATGACAGATCCCTCTTCAACAGTTTTCAGGATGTCCAGGAAATGCTGGCAAATGCGGTCACATTCACAACCGCGGTCGCTGGCGTTCATTCCAAACAAAACGTACCTACCTACCTATTCCTCTGTCTATTCCCTGGATAACGACAATAAAGCAAATATTTTTACGATACGATGTATTAAAGTAGGTAACTAGAATCTACCAAGAATAACGGTAGAAAAAGTGATAGTCTTATCATAAAAGTCCTTGATTTGTTTTTGGCCATGGTAATTATTAAGAACCCTTTCAAACAACTCTGGAACTGTCTGGTCTGTGTTCCCTTCTACATTTAACCCTTTTTTTTTTACATTTAAGCCTTTAAAACAAGAGCGAATAGGCTAATTCTGGTGCTCGCTCGTTCTATAATACATCTCATCCATCCTGCTTGTACCTACTGAATAGCTACCTATTAGGCAGGTGTATCCCTTTTTTATTCTTTCTCAAGCGGCGCGTGTTGTTCTTTTTAAATTAAATCTGCACTTGTAGCTCCCGGGAAAAACATAACACTAAATAATAATGGCATCTCATAACATAAGTTGACTTGCTCGCAAAAAATATATCCTCTACCATTGTGCTCTTGACCAATTCAGGTCACGGTGTGCTATGGCCATTCTCAAAGGAGACTAGCGCCGGAGATATGTATATTGCAGTCCACGTGTAAGCTCAAGCGCAGGTGCACTTTCCTCCCTCACTCTCATATTCCTATGAAACGGCAAACAAGACATGAGGTTATTAGGAAATTAACAGTGACCCACTAGTGTTTGAATTAAGACTTAAAAACGGCTACAAGTAAAGAACAAGCGAACATAAGTTTCTCGCCCATTACTCGTTACCTAAATACCGTCCTCGACGAACATGTCAAGATGTTGGTTTGACGAATAGCGGCAAATATGAATCATCATTCAACCTATTAAAATAAATTTCATTTTCAGCGGACATATGGAGTGCCAAGTGGAAAGGCTTGAAAGACAACTTCGCTAAGTTCAAGAAGTCCACGGAACCTCCTTACTCCGAAAATTATAAGAAGTACAAAAACTGGCCCTGGTCTGAACACGTGAGGTTTCTAGATGAGTGCAACTTTACCAGCGGCAGAAGAATAAGATGTTTACCTGTAAGAGCTACTAATAGCATTGCTGATGTAAATACGGAAGAGTCAAATGACGCGGAACAAGAAGTAACAGAAACTAGACGAAAAAGAAAGAGACATAACACTGAACCGAGTGAAGAAGATCAAGAAATCAACTATAAAAATAAAAAATATAACAATTCTTCCCCGGACGGAGTAGACCAATTTTTCTTAAGCTATGCTCAATCTTTTAAGAAGTTACCAAGCAGAATGCAAATAATGTTAAAACTAGAGATAGCGACTTTGTTCACTCGGTACGAATTACAAGCGAACGGTGTTACCCCCGAGTCAGTTGATAATATTCCCCGGATCGTACCGCATCCAGTTAAACTTGAATATGATTTTTTTAATGTCATTGACGATTAAAATGTGACTGTAGCGTAGCATGTGATAACTGATAAGACATAATTAGAAAATAGTAGTTTCAGGCTACATATACACTCGATATAGATTCTTCTAAGTTGTTTCTCATCCAATGTGCAATTTAAGACGATGAAAAAGTGTGCAATTGCATATGATCGCTTGATGTCCTTCAGGCGCGTTTTCCCCGCGGCGAGTTTTTTTCGCTCATTGGATTTTCAACGCACTGCTTAGCGCAGACAGTTGAGTATCAAACAGTGTATTTTTTTGACGCGCTAGGATGTGCTCTGTTGGATTCTCAATGCTCGACTTAACACTGAGTGTTGAATATTCAGTACGCGTTAAAATCCCGCCGCGATATTTTTACGTAGGTATGTGCGAACGTCGACTAAGATATGTACTTCAGCACCCTAATTGCGTAACACATTATCAATCGGAATCTGAATCATTTTGAAGCAAATTGCTAATCCATTGCTTCATAAGTTCGAAAAATGTTTCTGCTCAACACGTAAATAACGCAATGAACGTTGTTGAACTGTCAAAATGAAACTGATTCCGATTGATAATGTGAAACGCAATTGCCCCGCAGGACCATTAAAAAGTAAGTACCACATCCCAGCAACAAAAGTTATAAGTAAGCAGTTCTTACCGATGAATAGTCTTGCTGCAGCGTCTTGTAGTGGCACGCCACGTTTATTGACAAAGGTGTATTTTGCGCTGTGGCTACGATGTGGTCCGTGTAAATAAAACTGTGCATTTTCATACAGTTCTTGTTGTTACGTGGTTGCACCTACGTGTGAAAACACGCTAATTGTCTACTTACATGTGATAGGATAAAGACGTTACCTAAATGTAAGCTAGTATATTTTTTTGGTTGTAACAAAATTAAGTGTAGGTCTAGGTAGGTCTTAATGAAATACTAAAAACTATTCCAAAGAAATAATTGGGTTTGTGAATTTTTTTTTGAGAAATAGGTTGGTACTTCAAAACTCTTATACTTATTTGATAAGTGGTTGATTTTAGAACCAAAAATTCAAAGACATGTGACATCCACTAACCCGCACTGGGCCCGCGTGGTCGATTATGGCTCTCATAGAGAGGAGGTCTGTGTCCCAGCATTGGGAACATTATAGGCTATGTAGTTGGTTTATGTGTGTCTCTACTACCTACATTTATCTTTTTTTTATTAAAAAACCTTATCAAGTCTGCATTGTTTCATTTCAAAGTCTGACTCAAGCATATTAAAATACCTAATACATGTCTTTTTTTTTGTTTGTGTTCTTGCCACTGAATTCCGAAACTAAAAAATATTTTACAATTGTTTTCGATAACTTTACATTATTCTGAAGTCAGGATTCGTTTTTCGTAAAAGGATTTCCAAAAGCAAAAAAAAATTACCTGTACTGTCAGACGACCAATGGGCCAAACTTACGACCCAATAAGTCCCTCTTAAATGGCAAGCGACATCGCGGCAGGCCCAGACGGAGACAGCGGGATGAGCTGGACTCCTTCAACAAGAACTGGTCCTTAGCAGCTTTGAACAGAGAGAAGTAGAGAGAAAGTAGGGAGGCCTTTGCCCTGCATTAGGACATCACAGGCTAATCGTCGGTTGGTGCCACATTTCATTAAAAACGCCTAAGGGGCGTCGCCCACACGAGCTTGAGTGCTACTCGCTCGTGTGGGCGACGCCCCTAACGGGCCTCTGCGAGTTGGCTTCGGCCACTCGTGCGCTGTTCAAAGGTCCGGGACCCCAGGGTCCCGAGATATGTCAAAGACGTAAAAGGTTCAAAACTGCTATAACCCGAAAATAAGGCGACCGCTAACATGTTTTCTAAATACCGTCTTTGATTACAGTTCGTTAACATTTACTTTACCTCTGACAGCAGCAATCTCAACTCTGGTTTTTAATTTGCTAGACCAAAATGACAGTTAATATATACTAAATAATGCCATGTTGACAAAATGGGTCGACCGCATCTGTCATTTAAATAACTGTGAAAGGACTAGTATAGCCTCCTCAATAGTATTCAATTTATTGTAAGACATCGTTCAACATACTAAAACTAGTTTCATTTTTAGCGGATACTTAGTTGGTATTATAAATGGAAAACTCTGAAAAACAAATACCTACCTAAACTAAAAGAAGTCTTCGGAACGTGTACACGGCGACACTTATAAGAAATAGGTAGGTACAGAAACTGGCCCTAGGCTGAAGTCATGAGGTTCCTAGATGATTGCACCAGCACTAAAAGAATACAAAGCATGGTTGAATTGTACATCCCAGATGGTCACATAACTACTTAACTCGGAATCCTCAAAAGATCAGTCAGATAAACCGATAGAAAAGGGACAAGAAAATAGAAAGAGAAATACACATAGCACTGAAACAACTGAAGAAGATCTAGAGAACTATAAATTAATAATAATATCAAACCTATATTGGACGGAGTAGACCTTTTTTTCCTGTGCTATATGCTTAGTCTTTTAAGAAATTGCCAAATATAATGCAAATAATGTTAAAACTTGATGTAGCGACTTTGTTCTCTCGGTACGAATTACAGGCTGACGAAGTTACCCCCGAGTCAATTGATAATATTCCCCGGATCGTACCGGGCAAATGTGAACTTAATTTTACTAATAGTATTGATGATTAACATTTGTGACAGTGACATTTGATAAAACATAAGACAATAGCTGCTCCAGATTTAGCTTTAATTTGTGATAATTATAAACTTCGTAAATGTTAATTAAGTATTTCAATATCGTATATTTCATGTAAACGTGTAATTTTTGCATAAAATGTGATCTACAACAAAGTTGAAATGTGTGTACTTACAATTGTTTTGTTCCATTAAAAAACTTCATAAAGATTACGTTGTTTAATTTCAAAGCCTGACTTGACCATAAACTTGGTAAATTTTGAATGATACAATTCCATTTTTTTTATAATTTTTTTTTTCTTAATTTTGTTTAAAATAGACCTAGGTCCTGTCAATGACGTATAGTTTTATACATCATTGGGTCCTGTACTAAAATTAATTTCATTTTTAGCGGACGTTTGGTTTACCAAGTGGAAAGGTCTAAGAGACAACTTTGTAAAGTTCAAGAAATCCTCGGAACCAGCACACGCCGACACTTATAAGAACTACAAAAACTGGCTCTGGGCTGATAAGTTGATGTTTCTAGACGATTGCTTGAGCAGTAGAAGACGACCAAAGTATAGACCTAAATCTAGAGAGCCTCATGGTCCAAAACAAGAAACTCTTAGAAATTTTGAATTCAACATGCCCGCTGAGAACATGACTAACTCCGATTCCTCAATAGATCAGTCAAATAAATTGGAACAAGAGGAACAAGAATCAACTGACGATGATCAAGAGAACCACAGCATTAAAAAGAAGAATGCAAATTCTACAACAGATGGAGTAGAACACCTTTTCCTAAGCTATGCTCAATCTTTTAAGAAGTTACCAATTAGAATGCAAATAATGTTAAAACTGGACATAGCAACTTTGTTCTCTCGGTACGAATTACAGGCTGACGGAGTTACCCCTGAGTCAATTGATAATATTCCCCGGGTCGTACCGCATCCTGAAACGTGAATTTGATTTGACTAATATCATTGATGATTAACATAATAACATGTTAATCATCAATGATATTAGGATGGTAGATACTCGTATCAGTATGTACTACAACTTACTACAAGCAAAACATAAACCGTCTTATTAGAAAACGAAATCTAACTTTTGTTCTAGCCTAAACCTTTTAGTTTAGAACTGAATAGAATAAAATTTATTTGCTTTAAAACATTGTACATTATGGTCTTATGAATAAAGTTATGATCTTACATGTTTCGCCATGCACTGGCATACAAATATTGAAACATAACTTGTTAAAATTAAAATTATAACATTACTAATAATATTTTTTATTAGGGCTTCGTAACTATTTGAACACATAAGAATAATAGATAAATAAATTAATGTAATTAAATCTCTGTAAAATATATTTATCTGCTACTTTTTATGAAAAAAATATTTTATACTATGAGCCAGTACAGCACCGAACTGAGCCGTCATTTTTGTATAAAGAACTGCGTTTCTATAACAGTTAGGTTCTTAATTCAATAACTAGCTCGGTGGTTTAAACCTGATCTTAAGAAAACCCTTGTTTTGTAATAAGCGGGAAAAGGTTTGTATTACAGTTGAAATAAATACTCAGAAACTCTTATCAATTGTATATTTGATATCAAATCTTATTACAATAACACAGCTTAACAAAAAATATTACACTTAAGTTTCCGGCTCCACCCGTCTTCTCGGATTGACGACGATCCTGAGAAGTGAGGTGAAATAGACCTACGATCAGTAAAATGTCATGTACGTGCCATAATGTGCTCGGTAGTAGAATTATAAGTCTTTAACGGTATTGAAATTGATGAAAAAGAATTATGTTTGCCTAAAAATATAACTAATCAACAATAAATAAATAACGATACAATAATAACTGAGATTGTTTATATAGTGTTTGAATAATGAAATAGGACTCGATGATTATTTTTTATTTTAAAGAAAATACTTAAAAAATCTCCGCGTAGTGGATTATGGCCCACTCCCTTTCACAGAGAGGCCTGTGTCCCAAGCACTGGGAACATTATGGCTGATTATGACTTAAAAAATAAATACCTATTGATCATATCAATTTCAATACCGTCTAATGTTGTGTCATAAAACGCTTCACTGTCATTTTTGCATTTAATGTGTTCTGAAACAAAGTTGCAATGTGAGTCTCTATTAGAACCTTTAACTTGTTTAATTAATTTATTAAAAATACCTCATAAAGACTGCGATGTTTCATTTTAAAGCCTGACTCAACCATAGACCTTGATACTTCACATTTCATTCATTGAGATTTCGACATTGTATTAAAATCCTTTTTAATAGGTGAGTATGTGTAACAAATAGGTTTTACTGAAGAATTAACGCTCACCTCAATTCACCCACAGGCCACAATACATTTAGCCCGATTCATGAAAATGTCTCAAAACATGAACTATGAACTTATCCCCTTCGCCTTTATCTCGGCCGAAATGTCTTGACTGAAATTTTAAACTTGTCACCGATTCTCAAGAAGAAGAATAAGTTCCTAAAACACTTAACTTCAATGAGGTGAACGTCATCTTCGTAAAGTATATACAATGAAACATTCAAAGTTAAGAAACTAACTCCTAACATATAGCTAACATTTAAATCACACCAGTTTTTTGTAAAAAAAACAACTAACTTTAAACATTCATTTCACATCAATCCAGTAACACCTCGTAGAGAGTCGTCTAGGAATCAACATTTATTATATTACATTGATATTGTCTTTTTTAATACAATCCCTACTTGGACGTCTCTTTGATTTCATCTAGCTATGACATTTGGTGGTTCCCATTTAGAGATGCACATACGAAACTACACATTACCTAACTTCGCGAATCTTTCATGAAGCGACTAGATTCACAATATTTACTTTTGGATAGTTTACTCACTCATCTATCATCCATGACATTTATTATTTTTTTAATACAAATTTAATTATTTTTATTATTTATTCTCAGAAGAAAGACCACATGTATCTTACCAATCACACAGCTACTGGTTGGGTAAAAGGCCATGACAGAAATGCCCATGAATCCTAGCTCTTGAAAAAAAATTGCTGCACCACACAAGTGGTAGAACTGAAACTTCTTCAAAAATAAAGAATATGAAAAGTGTGAGAGTGTGTCCTAGCAGTGGGAACAGTATAGGCTGATTATGAGTGTGAGAGACATAGAGAGTTCTCTCTTCTGAGAAGAGAGAGATCTTATGTAACGAAATATGCCTAAACGTGACGCGTCCTTGAAATTTCACTCTCAATTCTAGTCCAATTCTCGAATCGTCGTCTAACAAGTTTCGCTGCAATAATCCTGAATTTTCTGAATCGAATAGGTATATGAATTCTCTAAATGGAAAACGCCATAACACCAACACACATAGTATAAAACACACAACAGTGACACGATTAGGCAAGAGAGTTAGAGATGTGCGTTCTATAGTGAGAGTACCGCACTACGACTACAAATAAGTAGTTATACAAAACAATATAGTTACGAACTATGACTATCCGAGTTTATTGCTAATAAAATAATTAAGATATGAATTCTAGTTCAGATATGTTAGAACTGTGTAGATATTTAAGTTTTGGTCCAAAGTATTTTATAAAATTTTGCCGAGTTTTATTTAAGATTAATTTTATGTGATTTTGTGTTCGATCGAATACTTGAGTAGGTCCTAACAAGGTACTGATAAATTATAATTCAATTATACAAAAACCTTTATAAATACATCGTTGAAACTTTTATAATTGTACAGATATGACGAATATAGACATATTTATTTGATCCAGATTTGATTATGTTGGAACATTAAAAAACGAAATCAAACATTCTGATATCATAAATGAATACAAGTACAAACTCCAAATGTCCAACTTAACTATAGATGACTTGATTTTATTGAGTAATGCAATAGGGCTTTAGTTGGATAGATTCCATATATTCGTAAATGTGTAGGCTTGAATATGTTTTTTTAAGTCTATTTTTTCGTTTACATAAGTTAACAATAGATTACAAGGATTTGCAGCCAGATCCATAAATAAGTAATTTCTCCATTAGAAGCACAATGACAAACATGATACTCTATCAAGAAATTGATTGACTCATTAAAATATCTACGGATCCGAATGTAAAAACGTTTAAAACCACATTATTGATATTTTAAAAGAACGACTTACCTTACTGGTAACTGTTCTCTTAACGTCTATTGCGTAAAACTAAAATATAATTACAAAATTAAATTATTCGAGTATACCTTAAAATATGTATTATATACAAACTATTAAATGCATTCTAAAATAATAATGCTGTGTGTCATCTTAAAAGTCCTAAGACAAGGCAAGATAATATGTTCCGACATAGTGATGAATGTTAACGTACTCCTTACATCTTCAAATGAATTGATAAAATTGGCAGATATACGGCAGGCAAGTTTATATTGGAAAGAAATATTACGAATATAAGCAGTCAAATATTCAAAATTACTGGCATTATAATTTACTTTATGAGAAACTGCTGGTATTGGTCAAATACATATTATAAGTAGCGATTTCACTGTAGACACTCATACAGTCGTCAGTATAAAAATCCCTAAACCTATTTTAAAAGTGTCGTCATTATGAACCATTAGTGTCAAACCACAGACAGTAATCATTAACTTCTATTTTCATGCTTAATAATCAATTACCGTGGATGTTAACGTCATCCAGCATGCCATATTAAAACAATGGTATTTGGCGGTAGCCTGCAGTAAGATCCATACATAATGCCAATAAAATTCCGCATATAACGGACATACATAATTATATAATAATTTAATGACAATAAATACATATTTCAACATAAACTCACTGAGTATTCATAGTAGTCTTGTAAATTGCCATTAACGCCATATTTGGAATTACGAACGTTTTTGTCGTGTAAACTTGAGAGAGGTTTTCAATGGCGTTTTTATGAAACATTTTGTGTGCAGTTAGTGAGACGAATGCTGAAGCGATAATGCCCTACATTGCAGTGCCGGCTTTGATTCGAATGCTATTTCTGTTATATCTTATCATTGTACGTTTTGTGGTTAAATTAACTGTAATATACTTTATTTTCATGCCAAATCGTTTCATCCACCTTTTTGGAACTATGAAAGTTGTTCATGAATGTTTTAATATCATTTCATGCATAATAATGAATTTTAAATCCTCATCGAGTTTTAATTGCAATGATTAAACAAGCCAAACCTAAAGCCGGCACATAATCGAACCACCGACTGTGCAAATTGTATGTACATACAATCTAACTAGAAATATTGTTAATTATAAAAAATCAAATCTCCATTTGTGGAGATAACGATATTGTAAGTGTTCCCATAGTCGAGTTTCAGGGACGTGTCCCGACGACATGAAGCCTCGTCAGAGAGAGGAAAATCGTCCAAATACGTTGGTACGTCTAGCTTTGGTTAAGGACGGCACAGGATGTGTGATGGTGTGAGATTATAGAAGGCCTCTGTCCAGTTCTTTGCGCAGCATCCTGGATAGTTTGAGCACATCCTCGTCGACCTGGCCGGCGAATAGTGAGTCGAGGAGCTCACCACGAGACGCGATGGCGAAAACACCAGCGAGTCTGGATACTGACTTGTCTGTTAGATGTCGCTCTACTACAGCTCTGGAAATTAAAAACAAAACAATGTTTTAAAAATAGTATTCATAGATACGATGGTTTTCAAAACATCCAGTAACAATTCCAAATCAACTATCATAATATACAACGCACCGCTACAATAGCGACATTAGGCCTACTCGTGATCATAAAAATTATAATAATAATAATAATAATTTAATTACAAGCAACAAAGACTCATAGTGTTAGTAACAATATACTTACAAACTAAGTTAGTAATACGCTTACAAAACACAGAAAACAGATTGAGACATCACTGCTGCACGGTGACAGGCCCAGCTGAAACCCTGCAGCAGTGGTTCACAAACACACAATCAAGCCTGCTCGCTATCATAGACAGGATGCTGTTGGCGCTGCCCCGTACCCTACGGACTAAGGATGCGCACCGCTTCCGCATCACGGTATAAAAACAGTCCACGCGAGCTTCAGCGAACATCCCTGACGCGCTACAGTACCGGGGCAACCCCATCAACACCCTGAATGCATTATTGTATTGGATGCGAAGGGCGCCGTATGATTTTTGAGTATAATGAACCCACAGACTGCAAGTATAAAAAGAGGTACAGTAAGCACTAAATATAGTGCGCTTAACCTCTTTAGAGGCACGCCTGAATCTGCGGGCAATCATGTTAGCTCTCACACACAGCGCCCTCCGCTCCCTGTCAATATCCTCATCGTCTTTGAGGCCAGTGGTCAATAAGTGACCCAGATATTTAAATCGGTCTACCCTCACAAGGGGTATACCGTTCAGCTTAACTGAAGGTACCGCTTCCGGGTATTTACCCCTGGCCCCAAAGACCATGACCACACTCTTCTTAACATTATATGCCAAACCATGTAGTCTGGCATATTGCTCGCAAGTGGCTACGAGTGTCCTAAGCCCGCAGATTGACGCGCTCAGCAGCACCATGTCGTCTGCGTAGCTAATGTTATTACAACACACTCCATCAATATGACACCCGACACGCATGCTGCTAAGCGCGCCAACCAGATCATTCACGTATAGGTTGAATAGCGTAGGCGAGCATAATCCCCCCTGCCTCACCCCGCACTCCAACCCATACGGCCTAGACAGGGCACCAGCCCACCTCACACTATTGACTTGGTTTCCATACCAGTATTTTAGAGTATTTGTCACCGCTGGTGGCAAATTAACCTCTTCCAACTTTCTCCATAAAATGTCGTAGGAAACCAAGTCAAAAGCCTTGCTCAAATCAAGGAAACATGCGTAAACTGGAGTGTGGCGATCTGTGTAGTACTTCACAGTGTGCTTTACACTCAATATAGCGCTGTCAGTGGATAATCCAGACCTGAACAATAACATCATAAAATAACTCGTAAATCGACATAGGGCTTTCTCTTTCCTTCAATTCGCCTACTCTTTGCACGCTATTCGTTTTAATTTAATTGATGCGATGTTATGATTCGTGACCCCGGCAAATGACCCCTGCGCTACAGTTCTTAAGTACAGGTTGCTCCAAGATGCTATTTTAGTAAATTGTAAATAAATAATTATGTTTGGTATTAAAAATTTTATTCATCTCTTAAATAAATTGCAATCTATAGTTTTGTATCATTTAGAAGCATTTTTTTCAATTTTGTAAATGTAATGTAACCATGGATCCGTTTATTATGATTTTTTGATGTTGATTTAAAAGAGCATGGCAGTTGAGAATGTGCCATGCTCACTTAAATGTCTCACTGATGGTGGCGCGTGTGTTGGATCATTCGGTTCCCTACAAAATGGTTGAGCTGGATGGTGCTGATCCATGCGTCATGTTCGATAACGGACGCCGTCGGTTGAGACTGGTCATCTCTTAACTGCCAAGGCTTATTTTTAATCTTATTTCTTGTATTGTTTCTTCATTTGTGTGTTTTTTTTACATTGTTCTCACATATAGAAGCAACAAGAATAATGTACCCAGGATTTTGTAATATCTTGATTTAAAAGAGTGTCCATGGAGTTTCTTGCCCGTTCTTCTCCATAGAGATCTACGCTTTGGAATGGGCAACTAGCTTCAACTTTCTGACTAACTGACCGACTACTTAATTTTGACAATTCAAAAGTGCCTGCAATGGTTTAATTGAAATAAATGCTTTGAGTTTGAGTTTAATGAAATTAAAATATGAATGTCACCATTAAAGCGCCATGGCCCATGCTTCATAGCTTTCCGTGAATGATTACTTACTTGAGGGACTGGTGCGATTCGCGCAGTGCATCCTGTAAGAATCCGCGGTCGTATGAGAAGTCAACCTCGCAGAAGGACACCACGGCCATCAGCACAGTCTGAAACATGGAGAAGATAGAAAAAGCGTAAGTATTGGTGGTAAAAGTAAATTGAGAAATCAAGTATCGAATACGATTCGTTAGGAAAATCATTAATGATAAGGATAAAATACTCTTTATTATGTACACCATATAAATTACAGATATAATTGTAGAAATTATATTTACTCTCCTATCTAAACCCTAGAAAACTCACTACAAACGATAAGAAAACAGACAGACAATCTTGCATAACACATGTTACAACAAAGCTTGTAGAGATTAAACTTTTGTAAGTAAGGGTGGACAAAAACCAACCAAAACGTACGATCAACAAAATAGATAAGTATGCATGATTGCCGGATATAGTTGAAGTTTAGTAAGAAACCCATATATCGAAGAAACCGATGGATGTTTTCGACTGAAATTTTATTTGATAAATGAGCTGTTTGTTTTCTATTAATAAAATTGAATTTTCTTCGAGGACGTCCATCGGTTTCTTACTAAACTTCAACTATATCCGACGATCCTGCATACTTATCTCTTTTGTTGACTGTACATAACACGTTACTAAGATGTATGCCTAGTGTTAGTGACAAGTACTTCAAAGCTACTATTGTCAATACTTACATGGAACTTGGAGCGGAAAGCCGCCAGTGCCCGCTCGTCAGCCGCCGACAGCTGTCCATGGCGACGCAGCACGCCCAGCTTCACCGCTGACTTGATCACGTGCTTCACCAGCTTCTCTGCTTCACGCTTCTCCACGCGCTCGCGGAGTACTGTCAGGAACTGGAAGTGAGAAGGATGGATATAAGTAAGGCACACTGGGTGTTAAAGGCAGAAAACCGACTGGCACAACTTGCGAGAGGCTTAGGTATGTCTAGCTGTAGACTGGGATCTGTGTTAAAAAGGCCGTTGGTGAATTAAACATTGCACCAGCACCATAGATATATACAAGAAACACCTGCACTGTAACTGCTTCTTTACAACTGCTATGAGTACCTACTCTGTAGTAACTTAGGTACATGACATAAATACGTAATCAGCCTATAATGTTCCCACTGCTGGGACACAGGCCTCCTCTCAGTGAGAGGGAGTGGGCCGTAATCCACCACGCGGGCCCAATGCGGGTTGGCAGATGTCACATGTCTTCGAATTTTTGGTTCTAGGACATGCCGGTTTCCTCACGATGTTTTCCTTCACCGTTTTGAGAGCAGTGGTGATGAAATAATTTACACAAAGTAAAGCGCCTGTCTGGGTTTGAACCTACGACCTACACCTCGTAAGTCGCGGCCGTTACCACTTGGCCACCACTGCTACCCCCTTACTAATAAATGTTGTATAGTTACACAATGCTTTGTCTTCTTCTTTCGAAAGTCATATTATTGACGACTGAAAGAGAGAAATCGGTGTGTAACTATTCATCTGATATAATACGCTTAATAAGTAAGGGGGGAAGAAGACGGATCCTTGGCTAACATTTACCCTAGAGTAGGGTCTGAGAGAAATGCGCAATAAGCTAGTTTTGCGGTCTCTAATGAATTGGATCAATTTTGCTATAGGATATCTCTTTTAGGCTGTGGTAGCACTAATTCTAAGTACATTAGAAGTTTTAATACCTGATCCAGCAGCTTGGCAGCATGCTCGTCCAGCACGAGCGCACGTGCACTGGCAGCGCCGCCGACGCGCGATAAGAACTTCTTCTGCGCGCGCAGCGAAATGTCGCGGGCGCACCACGCGCCACCTTCCATTGCTGTTGACAAGAGAAACAAAATCGTTAGTAAGAGTCGTCCTATGATATTAATGAATCACCGTTTGTTGGAGTAGATTAGAAGGTTAGCGTCAACAGACGGTAGAAAGTAGTTATTATTAATAATTTAGAACCTAGACAAGAAATTAAAAACCAATTACACGCAAATAAAATAATGCCACAGACGAATGAAAATACGAAAACAATTTCCAACATAGCAAAGATAAAAGAAAAGCGTTTAACTTAAACGATTTATAGATAAGCAATACCACGCCATTACTAGAGCATTCCAACGTTCCGTGCTCATAAGAATAAACTTTTTGCAATTTCACCGTTCAATAGCTCATGATTATTCGTAATTACTCGCGAACCAAAATCGCGGGACTAATAAATTGAAAGCGAGCGATGATCAAAAGATCGATAATTTATTCTGAAACAAAATGGTGACCTTGATAGACCAAATTAGATTAGCTAATGATGAACGACATACCAAAGCTAATGCAATTAATACATCAAACAATTTTGCTAGAACCATAGTTATGTTCACGTTGATATTAATGTATGCAGTATTGCATCTGCCCACATCTGTCACTTCGTCTGTTTCAAATTGCCTAGAGGAATCTATTTCAATTCTGTGCAATGAACAATAGTGTTTTCAATTGAATCTCTGTTAACTGGGACATTGCATTGTGGGCTGCTTGCTTTCATTGTATATTCTATTTATCTATCTACATCAACATGCATATTATCATGTGATATTAATTTAAATGTTCTTTGTTCATGAGGAAAAATGGCTTTTTAGGGCAATTGGGAATATCCGTTCAGTTAACTAATTACATTGATAGATTATGTATCATTGTTACAATGACGCAATTTCTGGTGGTAATTCCATAGCAACAAATTTATTTTAGTGTCAAAAAAATACGTAATATTGCATTACCAAATACTTCCATCAATTCATTCCAGCTTCTAAACGTCGTGGGCAATTAAAACGTTCAGTCAACCTGTTTCAAATATTATTTCAATGGTACCGAACTTGCTGTATATAAAAACTAATACAAACTAAATCGACCACCCAGCTACTCAGGTGTCTGTAAAGCTTATCCCTTTGTCGTCGGTCACCATGGCTACCGTCGCGACGATAGCAGACAAATTGTCGTCTGATATAGCGATCGTGTCCGAAAGGAGGAGGGTTCAGATAGCCTTGCAGGAGCAGGTGAGCTTCGACTTCCTAATGGCTTGTTAAATGATGAACCCGAATCTATAGAAAGGTTTTTCGTTGGTGTCTGTTTGATACAAATTGTCAATTTCGAATTGATACGGTGTAGGGTGTTAGGCACATCGGGTTTCAGAAAAAGTTTAGCTTTGTATCCCTTTGACACTCATATTACGGAATCTTTCTCAAACTTGCTCTGCCATATTAACAGCCTTGTACTGTACATCAATTCGTCATTCAGGTTGACCTTAGAGCAGCTGCACTTACCTAATTAACGTACAAACCAGCTGCTAAAACCAGCTGTTAATTCTTACAATTGACTCGTTCCGCAACAAACTAATTGGTTTGTCACCCTTAAACAAACATGAAAATTATATCGCAGCAAAAATAGACTGACCATTATTTACGTAGTAATTGAGAATTTATTTGATGACCTCATCTTTGTTAACAATAATAATCGTGCTTGCATGGACAATAATAACAGCTGAAGTGTAAAAGCCCGATGTTTTGTCTCACTTAAACAAAGGTCCAAGAAATGCAGCATATTTTTAAACGAAAGCAAGACAGAACAATTGCGATAGATATAAACTGAACCAAAATAATGAGCTAGTGCTAGAAAAATAACATAACAATACGCCTGTACTCTCCGAAGGGTAAGGCAGAGATGCAGCTACAGTAGGTACATCCACATTTCGTCAGTTATTCTTAAGTCCCATGTAATAAGGGGCGAGCCTTCAACCGGGCACAAATCCAGGCTTCGGGCTGTTACTGAGAATTTTCCACATGAAAAATCCCAATAACATTTAGCCCGACCCGAGAATCCAGTATTCGGGAACCCAGGACCTCACGCTGATTAGCGCTTGCGATCACTAGACCACCGAGCAACGAGGTGAAAAATACTAAGATCTTTAAACAAAATCTACACATACTCAAAAATCTTGACGACCGATTGGGGGTAGAAACAACCATTTGAAGTGTTGCCAAAACCGATACAATATTTTGTGCCAGCAGCACTGGTTACTGGTTACAGCTGCGGTTTGCCGGCTGAATGTCTAACTATATCGTATAAATGGACTCGGTTGTAGACTTACAGTAGTTTGGCTTAAGTATTGGACTCGTATGGAGTCTAATACGTGTTTAATGGGTCCTGTATTGCCAATTTGGAGATATAGTAATAAGATAGATCGATGGGTTGCATCAGTAATTTTTTTGTTCACTCCTCTGTGATGTAGGTAGTTCTATATTTTATATTTCTATAAGTGGGTATGTACAACTTTGCATGTGTGAGCCAGTCTCTCAATAAATACGTTACGCGATTGACGTGGTTTTACTTCCGCCGATTCCCCGGGGTTCCAGTGTCCGGAGACCCTTCAGTGGCGACGATTAAGTGATTACACGCGTGTGAATTTGATGTTGCGACCAGAAAACTCAAAAGGTGCGGTGTAAAAGTTACATAACGGACTTAAAATGGCGGTTGGAAAGATCGGTGCGTTTGACCTAACGAAAGACAATTGGGACACGTATGTGGATCGATTAGATCAATACTTTATTGCCAACAGTGTAAAAAGTGAATTAAAAGTCGCAACTTTAATTACGGTCATTGGTAATAGTGCATATGAGTTAATGGTTAATTTATGCACACCCGTTAAACCATCTACAAAGACTTATTCGGAATTAATAGCGGTAATGAAAGGACACTTAAACCCCAAACCGTGTATGCTCGCTGAGAGGTTCAAATTTCGGCAACGGATTCAAAAACCTGGTGAAAATATCGCGACGTACTTCTCGGAGCTTAAAAGGCTGAGTAAAGATTGTTCTTTTACGGCGGACAGTTTAAAAGAAAATATGAGAGATCAATTTGTGTGCGGCTTAGTAAACGATGACATTCGGCAGAAGTTGTTTACTGAAGACGACAGCATCAGTATCGACCGGGCGTATAAGCTGGCCTTATCGATGGAGGCGGCTGAGACAAACGCGGAAGCAAGCACAGAAAGGTTGAACAAGTACATTTATTTCCAAAGACGTTTCAAAAGAAACTTATAGGTTATTCCTCGTCCTTTTCTAAATCACAAAACGCCGTTCGACGTTTCGTTTTTGTCTTTCATGTCGCTAATAATGACGTTTTCATTTATTTGTCTGGAAATGACGAATGGTTTTTAGGCATACAGTAAGTCCATTAATTGCTTTAACTTTTTCAGCCAGTCATTCCACCATTGCCTCGTCACCTGTATTATTCAAAAGTTCATTGTCAAGAATACAACCAAGGACGGGTAGGTAAGCTATCGATTTGATTGCGAACGCGTTATTATCGTATAAAGTCATTCGTCATCCACGTAGATTAACCATGGTACTTTAAGGGGAATCGAAATCGCTTTCAGTCGTACTCGTATCCATATTTAAAAACACCATTTAGACGACGGAAAATTAGTCGAAAGTAGACGAATTTAAGCAAACTACAGAAACTAGACGGTGAAGGAAAACATCGTGAGGAAACCGGCATGTTCTAGAACCAAAAATTCGAAGACATGTGACATCTACCAACCCGCAATGGGCCCGCGTGCTGGTTTACGGCCCACTCCCTCAGGAATCACTATTCCCCGTGACTCCATCGACTATTAGTGATGTCCAGCAAATTTGTTCATAATATAATATGATGGAAAATCACGTGTAAAAGCTTAACGAAATCCATACTACCATCGAAGATACTATCCATACTACTCGTATATCTCACTAATATTATAAAGGCGAATATTTGTGAGTATGTTTGTTAATTCTTCACACAAAAACTACTGAACGGAGTTGAATTAAATTTGGCACACAGATAGTTTATAACCAGGATTAGGTTTATAACACATAGGATACTTTTTATCCCGATATTCTCACGGGATCGAAATTTCTCACGGGATCGAAACTTATGCGGGGGAAACCGCGGGGCGCTGCTAGTTAATATTTTAATGAGAAAGTAACTTTATCTGTCTGTCTGTCTGTTACTTTTTTACGCCATAACTGCTGAACTTGACTGTTTTAGTAGACTGCAAACACACGGTAAGACAATATGGTAGCTTACTTATTATTAAAAGCTAGAAACCATGAGCCGTTTTTAACACTTTTCTCATTATAAATTAAAAACCTACTCAGAAAAGGCAAAGGTTAGTATAGTTAGAAACTACTTCAAAGTTAGGTAGTGAGTGTAACGTTTTATGACTAAGTCTGCTCCATTTTCAGTAGTTTGCATGCAGATTATCAGATTACTCGTCGAAACTTCTTCAAATTCAGTTTCAAAGTGGTTGTATAACGGTTCTTTGGAAGTGCATAATTTGCATGATAATTTCGTTGCGCTGTTGAAGCTACTCATTTTATTTTAGCCTTAGTTTGTTTTTTTGCGTATTACGTTTTTTTAATGAAAAGGAGAATTTCTAAAAATTCCTGTACCAATTCTCCAAATCTTAAAATTAAATCAATTAATTATGTAAAAATCTAACTTTACTACTCCGAATTTCGACCAAGACTTCGATTGTCAAGCCTGCTATTGTTCTTTATAATATTACCCTGTTAGAAAAGGACGTCCTCACCGTCGAATTTAAGGTACCTTTCAATTCTTTTGAATCAGATCACAATTATCGATAACATTCGAAGCGTGAAGGGCATCCGACTGATTGAAATGAATCGGGTTCAGAATTTGCCAACTGAAAGATAAATTAACCTGTTATTTTAAATTCAAATGTCTGGACTGTAGAAAGGTAAAATGTTTATTGCTAAGGAGTAATTTTCTGATATTGGCCTTCAATACTGTCCTTTCCTTGATTGGGTTCCCAAAAAATCCTGGATTTTTCGCTAGAAAGTTTCGTTGCAAGTCGCACGGACGATTTTTGAAACATAAGACTGGTTTAATGATTTGTTAATCTTATAGCCTGCGCAGAAGACGGCGATAGAACTTATGGAAATCTATGCAGTAATGCACACGAAGGACAAGTAGACTGCTGGAATTTCCATATATTCTATCTTTGCGGACAAAAAAGTCCGCGGAGAAAAATCCGTCGTCTGCGCAGGCTATTAGGAAAGCTACAGTATGATGGAGGACACCGCTATCTAACTCCGGATTGAATCCCAAAGCTCACTCTCCTCTCTAGATCAAATCATAAAATAATAGTCTATTTGAATAAAGCATGACAACAGCAGATATTCACAAAACCTATTCGACAGCTGTTTGTAAACCACATGACTCACAAAACTAAATTCAAATTCTAAATACTCAATCAAACAATGACAAACCTTAGTAACAGTGACTAAGTATCTACTAGGTAATTGTATTCAACAAAAAAAACAATCAATTTGAAAACCTATAACGACTGGCTAAGGTCGAAAGTTGAAGACATCAACAGCCTTTCAACTTGAACTTAAAGTGCTTTAGTCAAACTGATGACTAAGCGAGTAATTTTCTCCGTGTATATGTATAAAAATGGCGCGCCCATATAGCACTTTCCGCCGGAAACTGATAAGCGAATATTACCATATAGCGTGCTCCACAAGCCTTGAAGATTGGAGGGGTGCCAAACTTTCTACCCATACCAGCGTGGAGTCATTTACAGTAGTTTAGAGCGGCCGTAAAGGGGATGAAACATAGGTATGCGGTCGTTTGCCTGAGTTTATGAGACGTGTGAAACTTTCTTATGACCTAGGCTATAGGATAGGAGGGGACGTCAGACAGGACAATGTATATCATTTTATGAATGTGTTCGAAGTATGTGCTAGAGAAATGGAGAGGCTCAAGTTGCAGAAATATGGCTACTTTTGCACAAACTTAATAAAAAAACATAAATTCATATAGGTATTCACTGACACCATACACTGACTTCCGTTTCTAGTAGAACCAAAAATTCGAAGACATGCGACATCTACCAACGTGGTGGATTACGGCCCACTCTCTCTCACAGAGAGGAGGCCTATGTCCCAGCAGTGGGAATGGGAACATTATAGGCTGATTATGAAATAAAGCACTACCATATTACTGAAACTTACCCAAGCAGGCGCAACTAAGGACTGACCAAACTCAACCCACTGTTTCCTACCTAGCCAGTATTTATCGGCACAATGTCAAGTTCCAAACTCGCCCCGACAATGTCAATGAGCTGGCCCAGACCTTGGGGCGGTCATCTTGATAACGGCTTGCGTAACATACCCTTCTATCCCAATGGTAATGACTTTCGGCGCGGCTAGATTACCGGTATGAGGTGGATTGAGCCTTTTTTCGGTCAAGTTCATGTTAGAAGGATCTTTGCAGTGGTTCCTTATGTAAGCAGAAAATAACTGGTGTCGAAGCTTTATACGTTTTTGTGTGTGTGTGTGTGTGTGTGTATTATGCTGTAATGAGTCTGTTGAAGCTTTTATGCGCACCTTCAATGTCAAAAGTGTAGTGCTTTTTTTACCGATTAGAGTAGATCGTACTTGTTACTATGACGAAAAATTTCTACGGTGGAGGTTCTAGAATCTTGTGCTGAATTCAAGGTAACAGTTTGCGCATCAATGTCCCTTACACCCTGAATAGTTTATTCAATAACTGTGACGGGACAGCAGTACCTATTTTATGGGTAGTTGATCATAAAAATAGGGTGTGATGTATGTAAGTAACACAAACTGCATAATTCAGAAGCCTTTTACAAAAGCTTTTCAAGAAAGCTTTACAATTCAAGCTATATCTGTGTTGTCTACTATTCTACACAAAATCAGCTAGAAAAATATAGAGTAGGTACACCTAACATCTGCCACGCACAACGTGATGTGAAATCAGAACACCAGTAAACTCGTATCAGTTGATTTATGCTTTCCAAACGGTATCGAGCTTGTTTGTCATTTGGATCTACATACAATCGGTAAAGCCCACAGATATAGATATACCTAGATAACGCAAGTATCACGTTCTGTATGAAAACCAAGCGTGCCATTTTTTTATTTCCTATGACGTCACAAGCACTATTTAGTGATGGGAAATTCAAATCGATTCAAAGGCGCCGCCGCCGCGTGCGGCACCCGTCTCGCCCCTTCCTTGAGGCCTAGCGCCAGCGCTCACGCTCACCCAGCCAGCAGGCCCAGCAGCAGTACACAGAGCTGCAGCCTAATTGCGTAACACACTATCAATCGGAATCTCAAACCATTGCTTCATAAGTTCGAAAAATTTGTCTGCT
Source organism: Amphipoea oculea (assembly GCA_945859645.1). Classification (NCBI taxonomy): domain Eukaryota; kingdom Metazoa; phylum Arthropoda; class Insecta; order Lepidoptera; family Noctuidae; genus Amphipoea; species Amphipoea oculea. Next base: position 16,190,007 of record OX243876.1, read on the forward strand.
CCACACGTAAATAACGCAATGAATGTTGTTGAACTGTCAAAATGAAACCGATTCTGATTGATAATGTGTTACGCAATTGCCCCGCTGAGCGCGAATGTGGCGGCTTATGGTTTTTGTACTTAAGCTGTTGCGATTTTTGGCACGCGAAGTAGTTGCTCTTGCGTTATCTAGGTGTATCTATATCTGTGGTAGCCACTCTAGCCAGATGGCCTGGAATCGAAATCCTACTAAACTACACCCTACACTTTTATCCCTGTGCAATTATTCATATTTTTTATGTGATAAGTCCAAAGTGTTCCCTTCGGGGTATAGAGGCGTGATATTATGTTATCTATTTATATTTTGTTAAGAAAAACTCTCACTTCTTCTCCACAGTAGCCGAAAACAATAGATTTTCAAAAAAAAGGGACCCCACCAAGTTAAAAAACCCAAATTTTGTAATAGCACTTTCCACTACAGAAACAGCTACCATATGTCCATTAAAATATACAATGTGTTTCAGAGGGATGTGACCAAACTTGGGGGTGTGGTACAGGCCATCAAACTGAACAACTTTTACCCGGGGACTAACATCGTAATCGTGAAAAAAAAAATCATTCGTCACATACATTTGGTCAAGTAGGTATTGAAGTTTTGTATGGGACGACTGATGTCTTTTTCAAGATTACGATGTTGGTCCCCGGGAAAAAGTTGTTCAATTTGATGGCCCGTACCACACCCCCAAGTTTGGTCACACCCCGCTGAAAAACATTGTATAAGTAACCATATTCCAAAAGTAATAAGAGAGTCTACAATTTAATTTTTACAAAAAATCTAACAACTTGGCTTCTCCTAAATAAGATTTTTTGATTATAAGGGTTGAGCTATACAGCATAAAAGGTTCGGTAATACAAACTATGTCCTACAGCTCAACTGCTCAACTATTTGAGCAATCTAGTTGAGCAGTGGGGAAGAAGTGAGTGGTTAACACGGTTATCCTTTCGTTGAAACAATCATTTAGTTTATTTATTTTTGTATGTATAAATATTATTATAGAAACAGCAAAGGTCCAAAATCCATATAGGTTATATTGAAAGACCCTATATCTATGTGTACCTGAGGTCTATACCCTTATTAACAGCAGTACCTACCCTTTATTTATGACTTAATGTGTTCACAGACCTCTGTCCCCAATAAAGCCCCGATTTTTATCAGAGCCCCAAAAAAGTCTACATTTCAGTTTAGATTGTGGATATATTTTATTTATGATAATGAGATTTTCCACGAAAGCCCGCAGCAATTGCTGGATATAAAATTAAATCATCTTTAAATTAAAGCAGAAAAATTTCAGCCAAATTCCGATCTCCAAAGCTTAATGAATGAGAGCACGTTAAGGATCCAATTTTCCTACTATAAATAACTGACTGACTAATTCATCAACGTATAACTGAAATTGCTGAAACCAGCCGATATATTTCTTAAAAATCGCACCGTGAAAACTTAGGCTTGAAGTGAGCTATCAATAGGTCCAATCCAAGTCAACAGCTTCAGGTGGAATGACAGTTTAGTTCACTTAAGTAATCACGGCCAGAATCCAGACCGGCAGAAAGTCCGGTGAGTAATGGAGACCGAACATACCTATAGGTAGGTACAGTCGCCAGCAAAATTGCATGGGTACCTTAGTGTCTATTTTCCCGTGAACGTTTGAATTCATGTTTTCGAAAATAAACTAGATGGCGTTGGTTTCTTCACAACTATAACTAATTTACGAAACGTAAGTAAGGAGTTAATTATAATTGTTTGAAGAAACAAAAAGAAACTACAAAAATATTTTATCATATAAAGCAAAGCAACGCCATGTAATAACAGCATAATTAAATTTTGTTAGTCGTTAACTGGTTTTACGCTAGATGGCGTCATTTCTCGCTTCATACGATTTTGTTTCTGTACTACCCATGCACTTTTGCAGCCTATCGTACATCAATGCCGGCGACTACGAAACTAGCCTACTTTGGGAGTTGTCTAACTGCACAAGAGCTTATAAATTTATAGCCCAATGGCATACAATCGCGTAATCTGGAAGCCGGAATAGCCGGCACAAAGCCACCGGCACCACGGGCATGCCGCATAGAAGGCATAGGAGGTCGTGCCGCGTCAGAACTCGAGCCTATTATTAAGGCGTCAGTTACGAAAAGCTTAGTTTAACATGAGTAGTTTGGTACGTTAACTTATTGATTCCAATTTTCATCGAAGTTGTAGAGTGGGGAAAGAAATCAAGTCATAGGTAAATAAGTGAATAGATTAGTTCCTTCTTGCCTAAGACTAATTTATTCACTTACCTACAGCTGTGCATCATCCTCTCCGGTTTACGCAAGTGGTTAGAGAATGGCCCATTAGTAGTAGTCCGTGGCTAATAACAGCCGCACAGGTTGTTGGTCTGTGGATGGGTGACCATCTTTACATACCAAGACCCCTCCGTGCCTCGGAAAGCACGTTAAGTCGTTAGTCCCGGCTGTCATTCGTGGATCTTTGACAGTCGTTACGGGTAGTCAGAAGCCCGAAAGTCTGACAACCAGGCTTACCAAGGGGTATCGTTTACCCAGTTACTGGGTTGTGGAGGTCAGATACGCGGTCGCGCCATGTAAAATACTGGTATTCAGCTGCAGCCGGTTAGACTGGAAGCCGACCCCAACATAGTTGGAAAAAGGCTAGGCAGATGATGATCTAGAAAATGGCTCATTACAATCGCATAAATCAAACACAAAGAGGATCATTTTCAGCAGCAAAAGATCAAGATAGATTGATGGCATATACACCCCTGTAATCCCTATATCTATAGACAGAGGTGTTCCTCAGTTTTGTTTTAATCCTATGTTATAGGGGGTGAGCCAATACAGAGAACTACGGCGAAATTCTTGGTGGAAAAACCCAGTAACACTTTGCCCGACCAGATAATCAAGTCCGGAACCTCATGATCAGCAGTGGCGCTTGCGAGTACTAGACCAACGTAGCAGTAGATTGAATATTGATAGATCTGCTGAAAATTATCCTTGGTTTGTAGGTACCATTTTCCTCAAACATAAAGATAAAGCCACGTGCATTACATAAGCGTATTCTAATTACACAATCCGTTAACCCCTCGGCAACCGATACGATCGTTCCTTGGATCGGCCGCGTGTATTGTGCTCGCGTAATGACACACGTATTTGAATAACAATCGCAGGCGCATACGCACCAATGCAATGTGCGCAAACAGGAAAGTAGGTAGAGATAAAACATATTAAATACCATCTATACGCCGACCGCTTAACTGTGGCTTAACTGAGACGTTGCTTGAGGTAGCTGCGCGGTGCGGGAGGGGTGATAGTTGTCACAAGTCGACAAATCACTGAGCTCTCGCATCACCACCACACCCCTCCCGCACCGCGTTGCTACCTCAGGCAATGTCTCAGTTAAGCGGTCGGCCTATAGATGTGGAGTTGACTGTTTGTGGTTTTCATGTTACGGTTTAATATTTGATATCTGAAAGTATTTTAATCTGTCAAGCTCAGCTAATGAGACACAATTGATTTTCTATTGTTTCGTCGCCAATGGGCGACGCGCGCCGCTTGACCGGTTAATATGTTCGGGGAAATTACGTATTGTGGTTGTAGTGATAGAGTTTTTGGAATTTTGTAAATGTATTTTGGACACGCACGTCGTGTCATTATGTGTGACTTTCCGTATAAATTGGGTTAATAAAGCTACCATACCTCTTTATCTGACTTGCATTGACAGGATTGAAAAGAATATGATGAACTGAATGTGGTAAAATGATTAGGTATCATGTATCGATCCCTGAATTTGTACTGTAATCATGTAATGATCATAAGGCAATGCTATGAATCAACGCCCTTATCGTTGAGGTGTTATTATGAGTATAGGGAAAAATAACAACGATTTCCGTAGCACCTATTGTTGCTCTAATTACCTGCATGTTATTGTCATCAATCCTGCCCAGTATCGGAGTCCCTATCAATTGTTTACATATGAGAAGGATGTTTTGCAGTAGCCAGTGCTCTGACGCGATGTTACGACGATAGTGCTCGATTTATTTTTTAGACGACAATAAGTTGGCTAGGAAAAATAGCTTTAGACTGTCTTTGATTTGTAGTAGACCTCCTGCCTCGAGGAATCTATGTTTAACTAACACATAATAATGATAATAATAGTGTTTATTTGCGTAAAATAAAGCATTATGTTTCTTTATCTACACCCATGCTATAAATCCTCTATAAAAGTTTCTGAAACAGTCTGCTTATTGCGAATATTAAAACAATCAGCGTCATGGTAACCATAACGTCATCCAAACGAGTGTTATAATGTTGTACTAAATTTCATTACGCAACTCCTTTAAAAAAAAAAGAACATTGTCATGCACTCGCGTTACACTACCACAGCGCCATAATTAAAAAAAAATAACTTATAGGTTATTCGAATTCACGTCGTATCCCACCGGCCGCCATTTTTGTTTGATAGTAGTATCTCGCAAAAAACTGTTTCAGAACCTTTATAGAGGATTCATATCATGGGTGTAGATAAAGTCTTGTATGTAACTCATAATTAGGTATTATTATACAACAGTTGCATAAATAACTATTATAGACTCTATTAATAGCTAGGTTTACATTTTGCATTTTGCCTATGAACTCCACACTGGGTCGAGCTTGTCTCGTGGAGTCCTTGTCCTTATAGAATACCAGAGATTACCGCTTACAAACAAACAATTAATTGTACCTCATAACAAATTTAGATTAGAATAATAATATTGGGGAATATTGTTAATTGGAATATAGCTCATAGTAGGCTCACAAAACACGATTCTGTCATGTACCTTCGGCATAGTTTTAAGAAAAAGGTAAGTAACTCCAGCTGCGCTAGCGGGCACCATCGTTGTTTGTACCATGGTGAGATAGTCATAAAAAACGCAAACTTTTTCAATAAAAAACCTAAACAATTATTTTTTTTTCACAACTTAGCTTTTAATTCCATTTACTCCGTGGTTCCAGCAAACAGCCAGAGGTCATGTTATAAAGAAACAAAAAAAAAAATTCTCTCATAAACACTTGGAAATACAAACATTGCGGAAAACAAACAAAAAGGCTGTGGCTTCCCTTTCATGTCGCTTTTTATTGTAACTCTATTACCGCCTAATAAACTCATCGAGAGTTAATGGATATTTTAATAAAGCACCATGTTTCTTTATTGATGCTTTTATGTTTTGTAACTAAACCGTAATTAGGTACCCTTTGGCTGTAAATACAGATGAGTAATTCCGCGAGGAATTAAATAGACATTGTGATGGGACCTGCGAGGCAATTGCGTAACACATTATCAATCGGAATCCGTTTCATTTTGACAGTTCAACAACATTCATTGCGTTATTTACGTGTTGAGCAGACAAATTTTTCGAACTTATGTAGCAATGGATTATCAATTTGCTTCAAAATGATTCAGATTCTGATTGATGGTGTGTTACGCAATTAGGGTGCAGAGAGGGTGAAAATGTTGCTTAACTTTATGACAACGAAATAAATAGAAACAGTGCCAATTAAATTAATAGGGCGAACTTTATTGCCACTGTTTCTATTTCGTTAATTTACTAGGTAAATGTAAGCATTTTTTTGCCTTGCGAAATTAAAAACCAAACTGCCAACCCAAGCCTCCACAAATAATTTGATTACTTTTCCATCAGCTTAATGATATGTAAAGCCTTAACACACGAATACTTTAGCTATATTCATTCGATGTCATGGGCAGTTGGCAGCCAACCTAATCCCAAACTCGACACCTCTTCGTGCCAACATTTCAAGCCTCTTTGATATCCCTGGCAAGCTCTAAGAGCCCCTAGTAGTACTAAACATGTGTTAGACAATGTTTTTGGCAGAAGAAAATAACGTGTAAGATTTTAGGACCCTTTTTGCGTTAGTCGAGGCTGCATAAAAAATAACGGTCTCTGTGCTAAGTAGGTACGAGAAGGCTGTGTTTTTTTTTTTCTACCTAGGTCTTTATTACAAAAAAAAAATTAAACCTCCGAAAAAACTGAAAAGCAAAAAATAATAAACTTTTTTTATTTAACCTTAATAAATAAGTTCTTAAACTAATGCAAGTATACCTAAGTAATTTAGAGTCGGCGCCAAACAAGCAAATTAATTCGTTGCGAGTGGTCGTGCGGAGAGCGCATTTTTTGTTTGAAATGTTAATGTTTATCGCTATAGATTTCACGTTGCTTATTTCTTTAAATTTAAGGTAATTTAGTAATCTTTGTTCATTGATTGTTTGGCGCCGACTCAAAATTACTTAGGTATACTTGCATTAGTTTAAGAACTTATTTATTAAGGTTAAATAAAAAAAGTTTATTATTTTTTGCTTTTCAGTTTTTTCGGAGGTTTAATTTTTTTTTAAAAAGTTTTTATTTTATAATTTTTTGAGGCTATAATTTACTAATTACTACATGCTTAATGTTTGATTACTTTTAAAATACCTACCTTACTTTAGACATTAACTGTTACATAATCCTACTTTAACTATTATTTTTTGTGTAATATAATACTAAATAATATAATGTAATACTTAAAAAAAACAGGCTTTATATACCAACATAGATAGGCCTTTTATTTTAATTGTAATACACAGCTCAGCATTAAAATCTGTGAATGAACAATAAGTCACCCCTATTTTCCCACCCTTAGGGTGGGTTTTTTTTTCCAAATTTACATGGGACCAACTTCGAAGTATGTCCTATCCAACAAAAGAAGAACTATCAAAATCGGACTACTCTGTAAAAAGTTAAGCGTGGTCATACATTACAATCAGTGAGTGAACAATCAATCATCCCCTGTTTTCTAACCCTTAGGGTTGGAATTTTTTTTCCAAATTTATATGGGACCAACTTCAGGGTATACCCTTTCTAATAAAAAAAGAATTATCAAAATCGGACTGCTCTGTAAAAAGTTATGCGTGATCATACATAAAAAAAAAAAAAAATAAATAAAAAAAAATATACGCGTCGAATTGAGAACCTCCTCCGTTTTTTTTCGTCGGTTAAAAAAGAAATATATAGTAGGTATTCGGTCGACGACCTGAAAAAGGTTGGGACAGACTGGATGCGGTCTACGCTTCGTAGGACAGGGTATTGTGGCGCAGTTTGGGAGAGGCGTATATCCAGTGGACTGCGATACGTTGAATTGATGAGGTACAGTCAGTGACTGCAATTAGCTGACCCACCTTTGCATAAATGATTGAGATTTTTTAGAATACGAATCGGTAGAATTTTATAATTCTTTTGTATTTTATTTATTTGAGCAGAGTAAATAAAATATAAAAGAATTATAAAATTGTAAAAAAAAAACAAATCTCAATCATTTATGCAAAGGTGGGTCAGCTAATTGCAGTCACTGACTGTACTCGGGTTCATGGTCATGAAGTTTTGGCAATAGTTTGTAAAACGTCGTCTCTGTTACCCGAGTGGCAGTCTACTTCTACAGTCCATTCACAGTTATTTTACCTCTGATTTTTCATCAATTTCAAAAGCACAATGATCTTTATGGTTGATGAAATAAGGTTGATGTTGGGTTGCTGCCATTGAAATGTCTATCAAAATCACAATGATCTTTATTATCGTAGTAATAAGGTTGCTATTGCGTTGCTGCTGTCAGAGGTAAAATCACTGAAAGGAAATATTTACCCTCAGGTATACCCATTTGGAAATGTTATCGTAGTTAGTTTTCCGTTTATAGTTTACTTGCGATACTAGGAAAACCGTAAACTACTGAATATTATAGGATAATAGTGTATCTATCTCCTTTTAATATGGCTTAGGGCTTATTTTTCAATCATCTGATATCTTTATTCGAGGAATAATTTTGAAATTTTGACATTTATTTCATACAAACACTGTCAAAGGTCAATTTTATTCCTCGAATAAAAGTTATATAGCGATGGAAAAATCCTGAGGGTCGCATTAGGAGTATCGTCACATCATTAATTCTTTATTTGTGTTCAAATTGTTCAAGAGGAATTGTACAAGCTGTAAGATGTTTTAAAACAGCTGGTTGACACTTCCCGTGGCCCAAGGCTGACTTTATCTTGGCCAGAGGCTAAACATTGCCATACAATGTGGCAATGTCTTTTGGGGACATTACTCGATACATTAGTCGATAGCGATGCGGATGAATTTTTTCATACAAACTAAATGCATAGCTATTTTATTTAGTCATGGTGTGGTTATGGGCTGACAATGGGTTATGCCAATCTTTGACTATAGCTATAGTGACTAAACTATTGCATATATTGTATGCTGACTGTGAACAGCATTGAATATACGCAGTTCAATTTATTGTTGTATAGTCGTCTCCACTGTATATGCCATTTTAATTCTGAATAAACTTGTTCATTTAAGACGTACATACTTAGGTATGTAGTTACGGTTTGTTGGCTAAGTGCATCAGAAGTCAGTTAGTCAAACTTAGTAAACCGGTCGAAACGCAGACATTGGCATTTTATGTTTGCGTTTTGCAAACAGCTGCAGTTGTTACACGTTTACGGCTATTGTGCGATCTTTACGACTCTTTACCATACAAAGTATGTGCAGTTCGGATATTTTTATCGTCAGGCTACCGACATTGCCGTAACATTTTTCATATATTTTATGTCTTTATTCAAGAAAAAGATTGATTGGTTCAAGTTATAACTCATAACTTAACAATGATACTTCACTCAATTGAGTTTTTTTGTGTGTGGCAGGATGATATGATTGGCCAATTTAAACTTTCCTTTTTAACAACGTAACAAGTCAATTATAACATTTTTTAATTACCTAAGCTGTAAAAACAATTCTACTTATTATTTAATACCAATCAGTAAATTAATTAACAGAAACACGTTAGGTAAATAAATGGCTTTCGTTACTCACTGAATATAATCGGAAAATATTTTCTACGAATATACAAAGTTAAGTAATGATTTCCCTCCCTAAAGGCCACGTGAAAGACGTTCACGGTCACGACCTTACGGGTCAATCACTTCCATGAAAGTGAAAGCTGTTCTTTTGATGAAAACACCTTGGTATAAACTGATTTTTTTATAGCGAGCTTGCTTTTATGTTTTTTCCATATCCGTTTGGCATGTTTGCGATTTTATCGAAAAGTAATAGGCAAGTTTGATGTTTTATTTTCCACTAATGTTATTTGTTATTGTTGACGACCCAGTGACTGGGTTGTGGAGGTCAGGTAGGCAGTAGCTCCATGTAAGATACTGATAATCAGCTGTATGCGGTTGGACTGGAAGCCGTCCCCGACAAAGTTGGGATAAGGCTAGACAGACGATGATATTTTGATGAAGGCAAGGTTTACACCATAACCACACATAGAGCTAGTATTCTGGCCCGTAGGTGTGCAAAATAACTTTATTCAAGTCGTACTGTCAGTCTTTTTATACATACAGCCTATGGGTGAAGCATACGCAGGACTTACGGTGCCCTGCGTGTCCAATACAATAACGCATACAGGATGTTGATGGGGGTATGTTTGCAGACGTTGAAGTGGTTTTCAAGCGATACACCGTAAAAGAATTGCGTTTCTGATGCGCCGCATACGGGGCAGCCCCAACCACTTGCTGCAGCTTATTGCAGGGAGAATGGATATGGATTGCTCCTTCATGGAGCATTGGACAAAACTACATGTACGAGTAGTGCGGTCCTGTTCCAATGTTTCTATTGTTAGAACAAAGAAAAGAAAGAAAATACGTTTATTTGCGATGGAAATGACGTACGTTTATTTGTTCTGTGTCTATTTCTTGTATTCTTATTTTATTATTTAAAAAAGAAACATGTATGGATGATTATAATAACTACTAACGATTGTAATTTATCTGAAATAAAATGAATTGAAAATTGAATAACCACCGCAACCGTTATTAAGCAGAAAAAGTAAATAATAGCGGTTTCGCAAAGAGAGTTTAAACGGTACGAGGCTTAGTTACTTAGATAATAGTTAATCCATTAGTCATAGAGTATTTCACGTCGGCTTATCGCAAGCATAGATATAAATTCTATGGTTGCAAGTCTGTGTCCAGTCCAATTAGGTTAGTGGTGCGACTACGACGTAATAGGTCTCTTTGACGCATACCCATCAGTCACTTTGTTTGTATGTTTAAAGAATATGAGGGTATTTTAATTCGTTTAGGGGCTTACTGAGAAAGAAGGTGAAGCGTCGATGTATCATCCGCTTTAGCTGTCTATGTCTTGTAAATGTGTCAGTAAGGCTAAGAGCACATTATAGTCGCAGCGCATTTTCATACAAAAAAGGGCGGGGAGTCCCACCTATAGATGGTGTGCGTTGGTTCATAGACAATGTACGAATGTGATGAAGAAGGGTTTTTGGAATGCGTTGCGTTGCGGCGCGGCTAAAGTCCATCAACGAAGATACTGCTTGACCGAAAGTACATAGTTAATCCGTGTCCAATAAACATTTTTGGACGTGCATAAACAACTTAATCGTGTTTTCATTAATTCTTGACTAGTAATTGATGATGATTCTACTCATCATATTGAACAACTTACCCTTTATGTTTATTGCCGATTCGAAGAAAAACGACTTTTCATACAGCCAATACGTAAGGTACGTATTGGCTGTATGAAAAGTCGTTTTTCTACCTACCTACTGTAAAGAGCTAATGACGACTCATCACTCAAGTTATAAAAATTACAGTGGGATATAAAACTATCCTCATTTATTAATTTCACTTAACTAATAAAGATAATATTTAATACCACTAACGATATAACGATACAACGGTAAATTATAGTGATGTGCATCGTTTTCAAACACAGTCGATATATCCCAATATCTCTAAAAGACTCATGTCTTCATAAGAAGTTAAGACGTAAAACATGACGAACCGAAACTAAACGAAAACTAAATAATAATATGAAGATATTAATATTATACCTCGTAAAACTAAACAAGGGGCTTTAATACGAAATATCCCAAGTAATATGATAGCTAGGGTGATCCTGAAATATTGTGTAATAAAAACCAATGTCTTTGTAATAAGGCCATATCCAGCTAAGGGGGTTTCCACATTTTTGTGAAGAGAGAAAGAAGAAATGGATTTAGGGTGTTCGAAAAAAATGCAATCTTATGTCGATATTGCTGAGAAGGCTAACGCAGTTATGTTTGCGTGTCATGGCGGAAGAGAACATGTCTATAATCTGTCAAATCCTGTTAATCCCTTATTAGTTCTCTATTTTGCCTTATGCACAAAGCTACGTCCATATTTATGGCATTAAGTCCATTATTAATAAAAATAACTAGCTACTTGCTAGCTACGCGACTTCGGCCGCGTAAAATTTCTTGATCCCCCATTCAACCCCGTAGCATCGCATTGCCTGCCTGCACTATGACTCTGTTTTCGCTCAGCGTTGTTTCTGACTTTTTTTTTGTTTTTGATCGGTCTTAAGGGCCCTAGGTAGCCTGTAGCCTTCAAGAATTGGGCTATCAAATGCAAGAAGAATTTCTCTAATCCGACCGCTAGTTCCATAGATTAGCGCGTTCAAACAAACAAAAAAACAAAATAAACTCTTCAATTTTATATTAGTATATGTGTCGGTCATAGGTCATGCTTACAGTAATTATATTATGGAGTGACGTTTGCGCTAGTTACTTTGACATTTAATTCTATAAGTAATGTAGCTTACACATACAACCTTTACCATTTTCTAAGAATGGCTGTTTTATAAAAAAAAAACAGTTATTTTATTAAAATGTACTTTCTGACGTAATCATGATGTGGAATATACTAAGAAATCTCTTTGAACAGTATCACAATTTAAATATTTTCTCGGAACTTAATTTTATTATTAAAAAAGCGCTTCACAGTAATCTTTTTGTAAGGACCTTCGCACTGTCACGGAAAATGAAATTGATGTAAACGATATGATATGAGATTATAACTTGACGAAATAAAATCCATTTGGATTTAACCTTTGTCACATTTTCTACGTGGAATCATGAAAAGCAATAAGACGCATTTAACTAGGAAGAGAGACATCTAAACTAAACATTGAGGCCGAGATATATAAATGTTACTTGCCACGTGCTTTGGTCAAGCTTTATTCTTGTCACGGTCGCACAATTGTCAAACTACAAGTGCAAGATAGAGAGAGCGTAACATGTCTATTGTCTAAGCCAAAGCACTGCTAACCTGCTAAGTAACGTTTATAGATCTCGGTCTGAAAATAAAGGTGATGTGCTATACATTTTATACATTCTAAAATATCTTCTACAGCATAATTTGAAACTACGGTACAGTGTTTAATTCTTTACAAAAATCAGGTGCAGTCCAGGATCTGATTGAAGCGTTTAAGAGCGTTTATGACGTAAGGCATTTCATACAAACTTTCAAGCCCTTTTTATTCTAAATTAATGAACCGATTTTAATGAAACTTCGTACGCATAAGCAGGATACACAGGTCTAAAAAGGTAGGTAGTAAAGAACATTTTCGAAATGTCTTATTTAAAAAAAAGATAACTGGAAATCTCTGTTTCTACGGAAAATTTAAAATCGGTCAAATTCGGCAATAACATTATTTTTCGAAAATGTTCTTAACTGACTTTTTAGACCTTTGTATCCTGCTTAAGCGTATGAAGCTTCATTCAAATCGGTTCATTCATTTCGAAAAACAAGGGCTTGAAAGTTTGTATCAAATGCCGTACGTCGTAAATGCTCGTTTAACATCATACGGTTAACTTACCCACCTATAGCGGACTTTATAAATAAATCTATTTTATATACTTAGAGACAGTTTCGTTCTGGAAGCACGTGGATCGATATGGTGGCGTGTGTCACGCAACTAGTGATGTACATAGTACGTACGTAGTATCCGTAATTCAGTATTCATATCCGCGGATATCAACGGATGTCCGTTGAATAGATTTATATCTGTTTCTTATTAACGCCATTTTTTGTTTAACCTAATCCCTAGGTAATGGACGAATTTTCGTCTAGTTTTCCTGTCTTTAGGGACGGATTTTCGCTTCGTTTACTTGGTAGGTATTAGTTACGTATATTTAAGTAACAGAAATTCAATTTATGACTGTATAATGTATTAATATAAAAATAATCGGTTTTAATCGCCAAGTACTATAAGAGCCTTGCTGACTCTAATGTGACGCTCGCGCCACAGGGGCATATATTTTATTTAAATTAAAATTATGTTACGGGGGTCGTAGCAACTGTCGTGCTGACTATAAATAATTAAAACACGTTAAGCTTTGTATAGCATTTATTGCTTAAGAAGCTTATCTTACAACGGCAAGTTTTAGACTAAATAGAAAAAACCCTAACAGAATATTTGACATTCGCTTGAATGATCGAATGGAACATACTTCAAATACAAGTGGTCTGACGTCGTCGGTCTAAAATTGTCAATACATCAAACATTTATGAAACAATCATGTTTGATATTGAACTACATATATTGTGACGTAAAGTCAGGGAATTAATTGTTTAGCAAATTAAATACCAACTTAAATTATCCGTATATTCAAACCACAACCATCATTCTTTGTCAAATAATGTTCAAAACAGCAATGTGTTTGATGTTAGTTGAATCGAATGACCACCAAAATAAAAGTTATTTTGCAGTTTTAATTAAATTAAAAAAGTAAATGTACGGCTCAGTGAAATAATTTGTTAGGTATTTCTTTAGTTCATTAAATTCCCTTTATTATCAGTACATAAAATATGATAGCTTACGCTCAAATTTTTGAGAATTATACGACGAAAAATATTTTTTGAGATCTGTTTTACAATGGTGTTATCATGATACTATTTTATTTTTATAAAATACTAGCGGCCCGCCCCAGCTTCGCACGGGTGCAATTTTTTTTTCGAATTTCCAAAATTTTCTTTCATACAAACCTTGTCCCGGCAATACCGATCACAACAAAAAAAGAATTAGCGAAATCGGTCCAGCCGTTTTCATGTTATGTCGTGACAACGGAAAACGGGTTTCATTTTTATATATATAGATTTTTGAATAAGTCTTTTCTTTGAAATTTTGAATTGGCAAATACAATATGTACTCTAAATTTTCTAGCTTGTAATATGTAAGTACCAATAACTGCGACAAAAAACTGTGCGTTTTACGGCGTATTACGTTTGGGCAGTGTCCATTTAAAATTTTTGGTAAATTTGATAAACATTTACCCCCTTATTCATAAAACTTATCAAACCTATTTTAGTTAAAATGGGGTTTGTCTCTTTCTTACACACAGAAATGACAACGTGACAGATAAAGACAAACGTTCTATAAACCTATTTTAGCTAAAATAGAGATAAAATAGGATTATGAATAAGGGGGTTAGAATGTTAGTACCTATCTTGTATCTTTCCGGGTAGAAAATAAATATAGGTCCGTTAGAGAGATGACTCTCATACCAGTAAACTCCTCAGTAATGTAACATTAATATCAGAAAGCTGTTTACCAAGCATCATGAATAAGACAAAACTAGGTCATGCCAGGAACTAGTTTCCACCATTCATGGCAACCCGTCTGACAAGCGAGATATAAACACCGACATTTTCCATAAAATATTTACTTTATGAACTCCTTGTAAGGAAGCTTACCTTCGCAATAAATAGCTAGGCACACGTCAATCAATTTGATACGGATTTATTGAACAGGAGATGACAAATCAATAGAGCAGATCAACATTTTCAGATTTCTTTAAATCGAGAAAATGTTTGAACAAATATCTTTTCTTCTTTCGAATGATCTTCATTGTTTGCTGATTGCATGTCCTACAATTTGGTAGTACAAACTGCTTACGAATCCTAAATGGGAATGGCCCTAAACACTTTTTGTTAAAGATCCCAGACTCAGCATGAAAGTTGAATAGGTCCTCTACGAAAGTCTTCGATACCGTGGACGATAACATCTTAAACTTTTGTAAGTATATTTTGTGGTATATTAGAAATTTATGAAGACCAAAGAAACGATGTAAATGTGAAAGATGATATGGCTAGAAATGGGATGACTGCTGAAATGACGACTAATAGAGAAGTAAGGTAGGAAACGACATGTTGCGCAATAAATAAATAAGGAGGCAGGAGAATAATGATTAGAAATATATTATGCAAATTACTGAACTAGATTTATCTCTCAACAAGTCGTATCGTATAAGCTAATTGGTACTGAACCAGTTACTACAATTTCCTAAGCACCTTATCAGTTAAATTCAAGATCTCAACCGGGATCAACAAACGTTGAATTTATTCCAATTAATGTTCTGATATGTTTATTGGCAGGAAAATGCCGTAGCTCATAATTATTCATAAAACTATAGAAAAGAACTTGTAAATCACAATATCAACAAAGACCCATGTCTTACAGCAGTTGACGACAAGTTTCGCTAAGTTTTACCGAAACTTTCGCTATCCCGATTCCGCGGAAAATGGGGAGTGAGGGATTTTTCCAAGTTATGGACTAAAAGTTATTCACTTACGAAGGTACCTTAATTATATTGACATTGAACAACTTTTTTAAGTTTGCTGTTGAAGTGCTGACACAAATGAGTTTCGTCTGAGAAGTTTTGGGAAATTATACGTCTTGCACCGATGTTACCCATGTAAACTTGTAAAAGATCTTTAGTACTTAGAAAATTTATGCTTCATAACACAATTCAATATCTTGTTTAAGCTATAAAACCTAGCTTCACCTTTCTGACTGACCGTCTCCTTTACAACTCAAAAGTGCCTGGAATTAGTTCACTGAATTGAAAAAAAACTTTTTTACAAAAAAAACAACCGACTTCAAAAAAAAAACCCTACAAAGTGAAAAATAACTTTAATTTCGGAAGTCGGTGTCGTAGGTTCCGCATTTTCGTTTTTAGACACCGACTTCCGAAATTAAAGTTATTTTTCACTTTGTAGGGTTTTTTTTTTGAAGTCGGTTGTTTTTTTTGTAAAAAAGTTTTTATTTTTTACTTTTTAGTTGTACTTACCTCACATAAATTCAATTAACACTAGTGAATTGAAGACACGACTCGAAGAATCATTAAAATTCCCATAGAAATGCCGGAGATGCAGTACATTTATGCATATAACTTCGTACATAAGAACAATTACCTAATGTATTATATACTAAAACCTTCCTGAAAGTATGTAGATCACAGTAATGAAAGAATTATCAAAATCGGTTCAGCAGTTTTTGAGATAATCGCGGACATACAAACATACATACGGTAGGCTGCAAAAGTGCATGGGTAGTACAGAAACAAAATCGTATGAAGCGAGAAATGACGCCATCTAGCGTAAAACCAGTTAACGACTAACAAAATTGAATTATGCTGTTATTAGATGGCGTTGCTTTGCTTTATATGATAAAATATTTTTGGAGTTTCTTTTTGTCTCTTCAAACATTCAAACAATTTATAATTAATAGTTTCTTTTAAAGAAAATTGTTCCTAATTATTAACCTACTATGTTAAAATTGAATATCAATTTATAAGTAGGTAGGTATCTGATTTTCTAAGTTTTAGTTTTCAAACTTGAGAGGGTAGGTTGAATATGGATTTATAAATAATTGGTAGGTGGTATGAATAATACTTAGATCAAAGATTTGACAGCTCAATTGATCGTTCGCTAAGTTCATTTCGATTACCTCGTTCGAGTGCCTTTTGTTCAGTTTTTATTAGGTCCTTACATATGAAATTGGCGTTTTTCGTACTGGCCACTTTAATCACGAATTTCTCCTCTTTGGTAAGGAATTCCAAATTCAAATTTGTACAGCTATTTACTCATGTATTTGTGCTTCGATGACCGTCATTCATTTGTTTTTTTTCTTCTGTTTTTTCTGTTTGCGTCACTCATTTTACAAAATGGAAAATTTAAAATATCGCATTATTTACGAGTACGAGTTCCGCCGTGGCACTAGTGCTGCGGAAACGACTCGAAGGGTGAATGATGTGTATGGCGGTCATGTTGCAAAAGAAAACACAGTTCGTTTTTGGTTCCAACGTTTTCGTTCTGGAAATTTCGACCTGCAGAACAAGCCCCGTGGACGGCCTGAGACCCAAGTTGATAATGGAGAATTGAAGGCTATTGTGGAAGCGGACCCATCGCAAACCACGTCCGAGTTAGCTGCAGGCTTCGATGTTAGTGATAAAACTGTTTTAATTCACTTGAAGCAAATTGGGAAGATTAAAAAGCTTGAAAGCACGACAACGCCAGACCACACACTGCGCAACAGACGGCTACCAAATTAGAAGAGCTTGAATTGGAATGTCTTAGACATCCTCCGTACTCCCCGGACCTTGCTCCAACAGATTACCATTTTTTTCGCAATTTGGATAACTTTTTGCAAGGGAAAAAATTCAACTCCGATGGGGCAGTCCAAATCGCCTTCAAAGATTTTATTGATTCCCGTCCGACTGGTTTTTTTAGTAAAGGGATCAATGAACTACCTATAAGATGGCAAAAGTGCATTGAAAACAATGGTTCATACTTTGATTAATTAAATATATTATATTAAAAAATATTCGACTTTTTGTTCCTTCCATACAAAACGCCAATTTCATATGTAAGGACCTAATATTTATGATCAGGCGGATTACTTATTATGCTACGTAATCTCATCCTCATTGTATAGGTACTATGTAGTCGCACCATTTCGTGCGCACACGTCACAATATTTAAAGATGAAATTCAAATTTTTTCATCCTAAAGAAAAACAAATGTTGTCTGTGGTCCAGTCGTTGGCGCGGTCTCCTGACATCTGTCAATCATTGTACTTTTTTGTGCCGCGCACTGATCACGTTTTCGTATATAAAAGTTCAGAAAAGTTTTAACAAGATGGGAAAACAGAAGAAAACGAGACGATGGAATGTAGGAGCTGACCGTACGCCTGCGAGAACTGGAAAAATCGCTTGAAAAAGCAAAGCGGAGCCGTCATCGAAACTCAGTTGTCGGCAATTGAAATCATGCCGTAATATACGCACAGCAGTCTCTAGTTTTCACTGTGAGGTCAACCATGAGAACGTAACTGTGCCGTATACTTACACAAGAACGATACCACATGAGCTATCACGCGAGGCTAGCCGATGGTATATACGTTCAGTGTTCGGAGGATCTTTGGCTGACAAGGGATGCCGTAATACACACAGCAGTCTCTAGTTTTCACTGTGAGGTCAACCATGAGAACGTAACTGTGCTGTATACTTACATAAGAACGACACTACATGGTATATACGTTCAGTGTTCTGAGGATCTTTGGCCGTCTCTAAGTGTTCTCACGCGAGGTGAACCATGAGAACATTCAACTGTGCCATCAACTCCACACAGACTCACGAGAGGTTAGTCAATGTTCTATAATAATAATCTATTTATTTCAGGTTAAATCAAATAAAATCAGATATAAACCAGTCTATACGTCCAGTGTTAAAAACACATCCCTCCTGCATTCCTAGAGCTATCACGTGAGGTTAGCCATGGATTTAGATCTAAGCAGTCTGGGACCTAACTCTAATTAGTCTTCGTAGATGAGTACGGAGCCCTCTTCCATGGAAGACTACAGTTGGACTTTGTGTTATGTGACCGAAGCCAACACAGCCGGATTGGGAATATCCATACTCAATGCCGTTAATTATAATCTAATTCCAAAATACTTTATATTCTAGATGTTAATATGTAACATACATAACACATAATCAGCCTATAATGTTCCCACTGCTGGGACACAGGCCTCCTCTCAGTGAGGGTGTTAATATACAATTTAACTTATATAAGCTATGTTAGTACTTCAATTCTACTAAAATACAGCCGAAAGGAGGCTGAGAGTGGAACGATATACATACCCAACGTGAAGTCCTAAGTTCAAGTATTGAAAATCTACTTGTGAGATGCTGGGGTACAGTTAGCTACTTTACCTGTAGAACTACATGGCAGTCTGGCCACACGGTGGTCAATTATGATAATGGACTAAATGTGGAGATGAAGCTAAACATTTAAAAGAAGTATGAAACATTCATAATTTGTAGCCTATTGAACCCACCAGAATTTAAAAAGGAAGGGTGGCAGCAGTAAATGGAAGTGGAATCAAATGGGACCACACAATCAAGGTGCAGCGAACTACAGTGGCCGCTACTATTACATTCATTGGGAACAGTTCATAACAGTCCAATAGCCTCCCAAGCGTTTGTATAGTGCAGATCAAATCGAAACATTAAGTTACTGAGCTAGACTGAGTGTGACATTAATTTATCATGAAAATTGCAATAATCTGAGATCCTTAATCCTACCTAGCCATGAGGAAATTCAAGAATTGATGTGAGTAAACACCAATATCAAAATACCTATTCTACACACCAATTCAGAATAGCTATCTATAAGCTTCAAGATAAATCCAATGCCAACAACCGTTGCCAGAACCAGCATCATCACTAGCTCAGGTACAGACTGGTAGATTGCAATATTTTTCTGAAGTATGATATTACTACTAATCCAACCATATATGAGTGGATCAAGGGTTATAAACTACCTTTTACTGAGTTTCCAATTCAAACTTCTGAATAACAACTTCATTCAGAAAGAAAGCAATCTATCCCCATGGAATAATCTCTTATATTAGGTGCTATAGAAACATGTGCTCCTGTCAAATAAGTAATTTTATCTGGTATAATTGTACCAAAATCGCATGGTGTTTGGAGATACATATTAAATAAAAACTTAATATGTAGTATGTTACTAGGTATATAAGTTTTTTGCCTACAATATTACATTGATTTAAAAAATTCATATCAATTATCCATATGAAAATATTTCAGGAGATATCCCCAGTTTCTATTTCAAGATATGTTATAAGTTATAACAGTTTACATGCCTCGTATTTGGACTTAGCACCGCTCCATATGTATTCACAAACATCATAAAGCCAGTTGTCTGTCACCGGAGGTCACTAGGGTTGTTTTTTGTCATACATCTTGACAATTATATTCTGTGCCCTGCCGATCCATATGCAGTGTTTAGAAAATATGTCTGATACTCAAACTGTGTTAAATATCTAGGATTTATTATTAAAACTGAAAAGAGTGCCCAGACAGTGCTGCCAATGTCTAGGATATTAGTTGGGTTCAGTCCAGTTTGCCATTTCACTTCCTCAGGAAAATATAGACTTCACCCTGTAGTCCATAAAGAATATTAAGTCTGAAATGAGATATAAATAATCGAGTGTGTCTAATTACTAGGTATTCTAGTAGCTGCATCTGTATATGAATATGGTTAACTTTATACCAAACTAGGTTAAAAATCACTTATTTACAAATACAACAGGGCTAGAAACAAATTAAAAATCATTTATTTGCAGAGATTGTTGGTTGCCTTACATTCCAACAAACCACAATAGAATTAAACAATTAGATTTTGTTCTCGAAATATTGTCCCAAACTGACTGGGGTCTGGTATGTAATGATATCAACATCCACAGGCACTGGACAGTTAATGTTGAAAAGTTCCTTACCTTACCTTGAACTATTAGCAGCATTTATGGGGCTCAAAACATTTGCAAGCAAACTCAGTTACTGTAAGGACTTAGAAAAGATATCACAACGGCCATATCCTGTGTCAGTAAGATGGGTGGTACTCATTTTACTCATCTGAATAGCTTGGCTTAACAATTTTGGCAACGGTACAAGGAATGACAAATACGGGTTTATGCATTTTATATTAGTTCCAAAGAAAACAGTATGGGAAATTGAATCTAGGCTTCCTAACATAGAAATTAAATGGAAGTGATGTGATATAGCCTACAAGTCAAATGTTGCAAAAAAAAAAAAAAAAAAAAAAAAAAAAAAAAAAAAAAAAAAAAAAAAAAAAAAATTGCAGCAACTTGTACAACTTTGAAACCCTACATAAGGACATACTTCTAAGTAAAGATATACCTATGTAAGCAGGGGGGGGGGGGGTGTGTGCTGTACTGGGCCAGCCCCCGATTAACCTGTTTACAATCAGGTCTAATACTAAATATCAACATATCATGGCTCCCTGATCCAAGTATGTTCTGTAGATCTATTCACTGTCAAATGGGATCTCAACACCCAATGCACAGGAGTCACTGTTTGCTGCCATATTATCAGGGACGCTTTCCTGATAGGAGAAAGACTGATCCCTCAATTAATATAGTGTTAGCTTTGCTCTAGATCAGTAGACTCTCTTCTGTTAGACACAAGACATTGACCCCTAGGCTCAGTCATGATAGTCATATAATTTTTACCACTAAGTTTAATGATGTATGATATCCTAATGGTATTGAGTGAGCTATATAATAATCAGCAAATTCTGTAGTTTTTGACCGCCACATTGACACAACAATGACAGAGCGACAAGGTTTCTCAGGGATATATTTATATTAAGACCAAAGAATCCCAAATAGGAAGTTAGTGGGACCCTAGTATCGTTTTGCATTATTTAACCGGCCAAGCACCGCGCGTCGCCTATTGGCGACGAAACAATAGAAAATCAATTGTATCTCATTAGCGGAGTTCGACAGATTAATTTATTTCCCAATCAAACCCTTGGTTTAGAATTTCTAACCAAACAATTAGTAACGATAATAGCTCTTGTAACTGCACACAAAATTCAAACCTGGTCACTCATTAGTACACTTCTTATAATGAGGACAAAATTAACATAAAAATCCAGATATAATTAAAACCTGGTAGATCCGAACTCAACTTGATTCTACCATTTTTTAAAGATAATTTATCTTTCTGTACTGCCACAACCCTTAAATTGTCCTATCTAGATTTTACTAGGTAAGAGTAAAAGACAAAATTGTAAATCATTAATTATAACTATAAGAAAGCCTTATGATGCAACCTCTACTGCAACCAATAATAGATGGATAAAACAAATTTCAAGTAAGAGTGGAATAGATATTATTATTTCTAAATTCACATATACAGACATGCCTCTACTTCAAAGGGCTCTGAAGAAGGTGTCATTATGCTGGTTGGACCACAAATTTCTCAACCCTTACTCGGTTTTATAAGAGACCTTTTTATTAGTGATTCTAATGTTTTTGCACCAGCTGTGTGCTCTATAGAGTGGTTGTACATAGAACTTATTACATGTCAATGTTAATTGTCTGATTACAAGAAATTGATGTGTGCCATATGGGATTATTAATTAAACTAGTTGATTCAAAACTGATTATATTTCCAGAATCTAATAGTAATTAGAGAATTATAAATTAAGTTAGGTAACTATTTACCTTAATGGTACACTGATTCTTAATAGAAATGCATTACAATTAGTATGCATGTTATGTTACAATGTTCAATTATTGAACAATGCTCATTTTATGTAGGTACCTATGATGACCAACACAACTTTATTCTTTGAACATCTACATAGTACCT
Source organism: Amphipoea oculea (assembly GCA_945859645.1). Classification (NCBI taxonomy): domain Eukaryota; kingdom Metazoa; phylum Arthropoda; class Insecta; order Lepidoptera; family Noctuidae; genus Amphipoea; species Amphipoea oculea. Next base: position 16,212,443 of record OX243876.1, read on the forward strand.
ATACAATGAGGATGAGATTACGTAGCATAATTATACAGATCGGACTAACTTACCTAGTGACGTCCGATCCTTAATTATGTGAAGTAATCTCATCCTCATTGTATCCCAACCCTTCCCAGATAATCATCCTATACTTTAGGTGTATTGGATTGCCTTATTAAACCCCTTCTAGAAGTTGTGTTGTGCTGTATGCCGGGACTATACGATGCCCATTGTAGCGAAATGAAACATAAAGACACTTCACTAACAAAAACGTTTAATTTTGTATATAAAAAAATCGAAAACACAAATATGAAAAAATATGAAAATACAAAAAAGGAAAAACTAAATATGAAAACTTGTCACATTTAAATAATAGGAAACTATTGCGTTATATTTTAAATTTAGGTTTTAAATGCTACGTAACGAATTATGAGTCGGTTGCAACCAGATCCGTAAAACGAAGACGTAACTTTTGTTGAAAATAGGTACGACTAAATGTATTCAGAGTTTGAAATAACGCGGTATTAAAATATTTAAAATTAACAGATTTTAAAAATAAAAAAGGCCAAATCTGCTACGGAAAATAAAAAAACTTAAAAATCTCCCATATCTTATCCAAAACCTTCGCGGTGATGTAGAAGCTCTGCCAGTTGTTCCAATACCACACTTGCTGACCTCTGAGATATGAAGAGGATGTCCGCAGCGCAGCGCGGAGCCGCAGATAAAAGTTAGTATGTAGGTGGGTGGATGGAGCCGAATAAATCGGCTCGCAGAAAATTCGGACTTCTATCTGGGACAAAAATTATCACCATAAGAATCCCGAGTTGCAAGCAGATCTCATGAAACCCCAAAAAAAACGTACAATTATACATACCAGTCAAAAGAATTCAATCCAGTCAATAGGAATATACGTAGTCTTCCGTCGAAGAAGTGGGGAAACCTTTAGCACAGAACGGATGGGATTATTTATTATATTGAAATATGACGAAAGGCTATGAAAGGCCAAAAAGATAAAAAAATACATACCCCGAATCAAATAATAGACATGCACGATCCAATTAAGATTTGTTGATTTCAATATTAAATTTGGGTGTTGGTTCTCAAAAAATTCCGGACGTCGTATCAGAGAGTATGTAGACAAGTGAAGTATGTCACTAGGAAAAAATCTCATGTGACGTAAAAGAAATTATTTCAAAATTATTATGAAAATAAAGGTTTTTGATAGGGCCAGTACAAAAAGAGGTTGATTATAATGTCGAAGAAGGACGAATGGCGAAAATAATCATCATGCAGTAACTACTAATGCTGCAGTACCTCCTTTCCAAGAAAAAAAAAAAAAAAAAAAAAAATATAGGTAAGGAAGAGAAGAGAAAAAATAAAAATATAATCGATGAGTAAGAACCCAATAAAAATTAACCTAACTTAGCCTAAACAATAAGTCCAAATGATAAGTAATCGAAATTAAACCTAAATGAACGACATCGAAGTGCAGCAGATACTGAATAAATGCGAAATCCGGACTTCAATCTAAACGTTATCAGTGCGAACTCCAGACGCGTCGACTAAAATCTAGGAAATAATAAGAAAACTAGAAACTAATAAGACTAACTAACTTATTATCAAAGACTTAAGACCTAAGTAAAAAAGAAGGAACCTCAAAGAAATATAATTAAAGAGCAAAAGTTAAATAAAGAACAAAGACGACGAAAGAGAAGACTTAAAATAATGAAAGAAACGACATAAAACAACCAAAGGACTTAAGCCAAACAAAGGCTTTTAGTCAAAGACAGAACTTTAAAAATAATAAGAAACTTACGCATGTTTCTTATAAAAAGAAAAGAGTCATCGATAATTATAACGATTAACAGAAAGGAAATAAAAATAATATTTTAAACAATATATTATTGTGATGTTATCGATAAAAATACGTCGACAGTGTCCCGACACTAAAGTACAACTATCGATAAGTGTTAATCGACCGTTTCCCAACACTAGAGCTATTATGTCAGACGTCACAACATGACATGTGCATGTAATGACATCTACGGGCGTAGCCTGAACTATAAAGCATTGACACATAAGAAAAGGTAGCTAACAAATTGTTTCGCTCAGGAAAAACTAGATGTCGCTGTTAACGTTTTTTGAAACTAGTAATTATGAATGAGCTTATTTATTTAAGTAAATATAAAGGGAATTTAATTTAAAGGGGTCAAACTAAACGTAAACATAACATTCCGAATGGGAATAAGTTAACGAGATTACGAGTTTAGAAATTGCCAAGAAATTATTTAAGAATATCTTTGATATGATATCTTCCAGAGTGGACAGAATCAATATCATGAAGTTCATAAGTGGTCCTAGAAATAACCCTAGTCACACGGCATTTAATAAAACGAGGAGCTAGCTTTCCCGAAAAATAATCATCGCCTGAAGATCTGGAAAAATTTCTTCTCCATACAGTATCACCAACATTCAGCGTGACGGCTGAACGATGCATATTATAAGCTCGTGAATTACGGAGGAAAGCCATAGAAAGATTATCAGCAACTTTCGCATAAAACTCGACAAGGGAAGAATGATTCTACGCGTGTTTGAGCCCGACTTTCAGCTAAATTGACGCTTAGAGTCTGACCATACGCACGGGTAGGAACGCATAAGGCCTTCCCTATCGTTGTCACTGAGAAAACATATAGGAAATCGAAAATAAAAAAAAAATCAGAACCTCCTTCTTCGAAGTCGGTTAAAAAAAGGGGATCAGACTCAAAACAAGGATGGTTTTATTAGTCTTTCGTATTAGAATCTGATAGGAATAATCAAAGTAGACATTTTGAGAAAATTAATTAATAAAAATGATGGGATAATTACGTAACTTGAAAACGAGGTTTTTTGTTTATAGGAATATTTGCGTGATTTTAGTGTCATATGAGAGGATAACGTTTAAAACTAATATTCACGTTTGAATTAAGTAAATCGGTCCACGGGTTTTAGAGTTAAAAAGCATTTTGCAAAATGAAAACATGCCAAAAGACCGATTTTAGAAAGTTAATGTTTTAAAAAGTTTTTAATGTATATAGAGATAGGAATAACCTTCATCTGCTATATTAGGATGCAATAAGGGCAAAACCAAAATTAAATAGGCAAATATGCTAGTATGAATGTTTTAAGAAAGAGTTAGAAATTTAATGAATAGTCTGATAGGGAACTGAACGCCAAAAAATCAGTAAAGAGAAAAAAAAAATGTTGAGAATAAAACGCCATCAGACCCTAACAAACCAACACTAAACGAATAGCAAGACTGAAATCATGATCAAAAGCAAACCTAGGCAGTCAGGCAACCAAAAAAAAAAAATCTAACCTTCAACTGCCATAGTAAAGAAAAAACCAGCATATATACGGGTCACATCCCACGTTATAGGAATGTGTTAGGCATCGGGTAATATGGTTGATATAGGAATGGTACGACAACGTGACATCACAGGAACGACTGGGCTAAGAATTCAAAGAAAAAAAACAGATAGAAACTAGGAAACCAACTGCCCCAAAGACAACGAACAGCTGGGCTAGAATCAAAGCAAAAACAAATAGAAACTAGGAAACCAACTGCACCAAAGACAACGTACAGCTGGGCTAGAATCAAAAAAAGAAAAATAGAATCTAGCAATCAGCCGTGCAAAAAAAGCTTACCTTAGCCACGAAGTCTACAACATTCACACACCAATCACACACTACAGGATGCTAACTACTTCTAACTAAGGAGTGGAATAAAACCCAGGAAAAAATATGTATTTAAAGGGAAGAAATAAAAGCGTTTTATATGTTTTAAGGTTCTACAAAGTTATTATTATTTTATATTGCATCACAACACAGCACATTACAGTATTAAAGCAATCAATCAGCAATGGAAGGGTTAGCAGAAGTTGTCAATCACAGCATAATCCCTGGTAACTATGGCAACAGTCTTGTTTGACGGAACGAGAAAAAAATTCCTCTATTCTGGTACCTGTAAACATGAATACAGAAATGAAAGATTAAATTTGCTCAGAAAGAGCAATCACCCTCACGACAGCAAAAAAAAAGATAATTTAGTAATTAGAATCAATAAAAGTGCTTACTTTTACTTCGGGCGCCATTTTGTAGCGAAATGAAACATAAAGACACTTCACTAACAAAAACGTTTAATTTTGTATATAAAAAAATCGAAAACACAAATATGAAAAAATATGAAAATACAAAAAAGGAAAAACTAAATATGAAAACTTGTCACATTTAAATAATAGGAAACTATTGCGTTATATTTTAAATTTAGGTTTTAAATGCTACGTAACGAATTATGAGTCGGTTGCAACCAGATCCGTAAAACGAAGACGTAACTTTTGTTGAAAATAGGTACGACTAAATGTATTCAGAGTTTGAAATAACGCGGTATTAAAATATTTAAAATTAACAGATTTTAAAAATAAAAAAGGCCAAATCTGCTACGGAAAATAAAAAAACTTAAAAATCTCCCATATCTTATCCAAAACCTTCGCGGTGATGTAGAAGCTCTGCCAGTTGTTCCAATACCACACTTGCTGACCTCTGAGATATGAAGAGGATGTCCGCAGCGCAGCGCGGAGCCGCAGATAAAAGTTAGTATGTAGGTGGGTGGATGGAGCCGAATAAATCGGCTCGCAGAAAATTCGGACTTCTATCTGGGACAAAAATTATCACCATAAGAATCCCGAGTTGCAAGCAGATCTCATGAAACCCCAAAAAAAACGTACAATTATACATACCAGTCAAAAGAATTCAATCCAGTCAATAGGAATATACGTAGTCTTCCGTCGAAGAAGTGGGGAAACCTTTAGCACAGAACGGATGGGATTATTTATTATATTGAAATATGACGAAAGGCTATGAAAGGCCAAAAAGATAAAAAAATACATACCCCGAATCAAATAATAGACATGCACGATCCAATTAAGATTTGTTGATTTCAATATTAAATTTGGGTGTTGGTTCTCAAAAAATTCCGGACGTCGTATCAGAGAGTATGTAGACAAGTGAAGTATGTCACTAGGAAAAAATCTCATGTGACGTAAAAGAAATTATTTCAAAATTATTATGAAAATAAAGGTTTTTGATAGGGCCAGTACAAAAAGAGGTTGATTATAATGTCGAAGAAGGACGAATGGCGAAAATAATCATCATGCAGTAACTACTAATGCTGCACCATGTAGGTCATCGTGAAGTCCCGTTCTTATGCTTTGAAAGAATGATTGACAGATGTCAGGAGACCGCGCCAACGACTGGACCACAGACAACATTTGTTTTTCTTTAGGATGAAAAAATTTGAATTTCATCTTTAAATATTGTGACGTGTGCGCACGAAATGGTGCGACTACATAGTACCTATACAATGAGGATGAGATTACTTCACATAATTAAGGATCGGACGTCACTAGGTAAGTTAGTCCGATCTGTATAATTTTACCAAAACGAGCACGAGTTATAATATTTATTTCGTTACATGAGCTCAAATAATTGCTTTGAATAATCAAGCCAAAAACTTGTCAGAAATAGCCAGAGACCGGTGTAAACGTAAGTAGTTTTATTTTTACACTTTTATATTAAAAACTGCATTATTTTTTTGTTACTATACTACATAATAATCATTATTGGGTATTATATATTTCTCTTTTATTGTTGCAGAGAAAAACAGTTGTTCTTTGAGTACGACGATTTGAAGAGGAGGGTTCTTTGAAACACCATCAAAGAACTGGTAGACCTCGACATATAAAACACATTGCAGCATCAAACCATGATAAGGCAGTATGAAGAAAATGGATTTCTGCCGCTGAACCACTATGCTGGTTTATTTGACACAAGTTTTGACACGGAGCCGCGTCAAAACTTGTGCCGCGGAGGCATGCTGTGAAACCCTTGCTCACGGTAAACCATAAAAGGGCAAGATTACAGTTCGCTTTGGATCACATAAACTTCGATTGGAGTAATGTCATCTTTACAGATGAAAAAACTTTTAAGTCCAGTGAACACAGACGCTTATGTTTGTGGCGTCGAAATAATACGCGATACACAAGTGGTTACGTAGCTACGAGCTAAATAATTATACTTATATAATATTATTTATATTGACTGGAGACCTGGTTATGTGTGTATAAACTATAACTTACGTATTTTTTATAATTTAAAAAGTTATGAACACTTTAAGTTTAAAAAACATAGTTTTTAGTTTTTTATGTTGCCTACTAACCATTTGATATGTTTTTGTGCAATTTTGTAGTTTTTAGCCTACTTATTTAGTATCCATTTAATCCGTTTGACCTTTGTAATAAAATAACCTGGTCTCCTGTTTGTTTTTATTGAGGTTACATAAGCTTCAATCCTCTTTCCGATTTTGGAAACGAATACTTAAGCTATCGCCTCAATAACTTCATAATATTATAATGTTATACCTATAATATTTAATAAACTGACTATTAAATTTGAATAATAAACTGTAAGAAATAAACCTCTATAATTTTTATAGTGCCTTTTTTTGCGAGCCCACAAGGCGAGCCTGTTAACCTGCAATGAATCTGCTCTTTTTTCCTGTTGCTAAGTAACTACCTACCAATTCGAATATTAAATTTATTATTAAAATACCCACTCGTTAGCTTAATAAATATCGGTTTCTATTATTATTTTAATCATTTAAGCTACGTATGCTGGTAATTGTAATGTAACAATTAGATAAATGTATTAGCCTTGTAATTCCTTCGTTTCTTCCTAACTCCTTACTTACGTTTCGTAAATTAGTCATAGTTGTGAAGAAACCAACGGCATCTAGTTTATTTTCGAAAACATGAATTCAAACGTTCACGGGAAAATAGACACTAAGGTACCCATGCAATTTTGCTGGCGACTGTACATACATACATACATACGGGTCGAATACAGAACCTCCTTTTTTAAAGTCGGTTAATAAATGCTGTGAGTTTGATTAATTAATCCAGTTGGACTGCCTTCATCAAACAATGCATTTCCTTCGCTAGATGCTATTACTTGTAATTTGTTTCCAGGCATCAGCGCCCGCGCCGTCCTCTTGAGCTTCAAAGTCTCACTTACTACAATTAACAAAACAATGTTCTTAATTGTCTTCTCGGGCGAGGTCGTTGACCTAGCCCTCTTCCTAGGGCTGTACCGTAATGATCCATTGTTCAGAGTTGTTCCGAGCGAGTGTACACTCGAAGTCTCGTATGTCTTAGTGCGTAGATAACGATTGTTTATCGATAAAAGGTGGAGTTTGAGTGTAGCTTGGAAAAGTTTGAGAGGATTTGGCGAACAAACTTTTGATTACACTGGATTCTTTGTTTGGAAAAGAATCACTTCGCTTCACTTAGCATCTTTAATGATGCTTGTTAAGAAAAATAATGAGTTCGTTGCATACAATTTTGTATGTTCCAAGTTTGGGATAATGGATTTAAATTTAGATTTAATTCAAATTACTTACATAAAAGAAATCCTATAATAACGACTTGCGCTTACGTTACCCTGACGTATTGCAAGATTTATGTATAACAATTACGAAGAAGAAAGGTATAGAAAGGGCCGAGGACCCCAAAAGATGAACTCTCAGTCGATGGATTTCATAAATTCTGCTGTGTTGGGTACGATGACCCGTGTTAATTTCCGTAATAATTCATCTTTGTACGAGTATATTGTTAATGATGGTCTCGGTTGCCGAAACCCTGCGATGAAGGGACTACTTTAAATTGTGTAGCTCCCTACAATATTTATTAATTTAGATGCCCCTTTACAAATTACTTCTTCTTCTTTAATCTTTAATATGTATGCTGTGGCATACAACGAACGAATATATTTCACTTTTCTTTTAGAAACTACCGAATCAATCTTGATGTTTTTAGCAGAGAATTTCGTCACGTGGAAATTAAAAGATGATACACTCCTGGAGTCATAGCTAGCACAGAAAACTTTCTTAAAAAATACTGGTGGTGACTATGAATGATAGGCTGAGAAATGATGTCGTAAGGCAACGGTGCGGTTTAAAAGATGTAGTGACAAAAAATTTAAAGAATATGCTTAGATAGTGAGGTCATGTTGAGAGGATGAATGAAAGGCGACTAACAAAAGGTAGTTGTGAGGCAAGATGTTAGAGGAAAAGCCAGGACGCCCTAAGAAGACATAGTGATGTTATTGGTAACTTATATCCTTCAGAAAGGTCAGGTTCGTAGTATTCGCAAACGGCGTGCGTGTTGGACCAGATGTATGAACGTAAACGAGACAAAAGGAGTATGTAAGGATCGTAGCAGGTTGCGCTCTGTAGTTTCTGCATACCTTCTAGGGAGGAAGACGTGAGTTTATGTAAAGTAAAAGTGGGCAATGCTGCACACCCCTACCATATTTCAAGTTAAACAAATATCAACTTTATTTCAATGAACCTTAAGTTGATTTCAGAGTGACTAGCACTATTGACAAAGTTATAAAAATGTTTGAAGTTGTAGCGTAAACTGAACTTTATTGTGTAGGTATTAAAGTTATTTTTCTGTTTATTCATATTTGTTTACATTTTTGGCAAATAAATGGCGAATGCACGGTTATGTAATTATGTATGTATTACATAAATACATACATAATCAGCCTATAATGTTCCCACTGCTGGGACACAGGCCTCCTCTCTGTGAGAGGGAGCGGGCCGTAATCTACCACGCGGGCCCAGTGCGGGTTGGTAGATGTCACATGTCTTCGAATTTTTGGTTCTAGGACATGCCGGTTTCCTCACGATGTTTTCCTTCACCGTTTTGAGAGCAGTGGTGATTAAATAATTTACACAAAGTAAAGCGCCTGTCTGGGTTCGAACCTACGACCTACAACTCGTAAGTCGTGACCGTTACCACTGGGCCACCACTGCTCACTATGTATTATTTAATAATAACTCCACCGTAAGGAAAAACAATTGCCACATATAATCGCACCCTTGCAAGTTTCACTTGTTCTTTGAAGGACAGAAACAGGAATGGAGGAAAAGAACTTATATTTGTAACTAGATTCTAATAGGGCCATAATATCACTAGGGGAATCTAATTCCGTAACCGCATTACCGATGTAAAGCCGGAAATGACAGGTAGCTCTGAGGGACTAGATGTCAAACTAGAGTTTCTGACAAATCCTTGAATATGTAAATTACAAACTTGAGAATCAACACATTTCAAAGTATGTACATATTATATTGGAAGACGGGTCTCTGAACTCAAAGTTTTGTGTGGGTGAGTGAGTTTACAATGTTTACCGTACTCGGTACCCACTGGTGTGAAAGAACTCTCTTTATGGATAGTCTTTTATTTTGGGTTTTTAGTAAAATTTTAACTGAAAATAGCATTATAATTTGTATTCTTACATACATACATTCTTTAAAATACAATGATTTTTGACTATTTTTTTATGATGGGCCGAAAATAAAACATTTTTTGTTTTTATTGCATTATGTACATTGTACCTACGCGCAACGAATAGGCTAAAATTGGTACAGTCAACCAAAGAGATAAGTATGCAGGATCGGCGGATATAGTTGAAGTTTAGTAAGAAACCGATGAATGTTTTCGAATAAAATTTAATTTTATTACTTAATAGAAAACAAACAACTAATTTATCTTTTCAGTCGACAAACATCCACCGGTTTCCCGACGATCCTGCATACTTATCTCTTTTGCAGACTGTACATAATTATGAAGTTTAAGCAAACCCTGCGTTGTGTGAAATGGAATGGATGATAGAATTTTAAGTTTTTCAAACAACTGAAACCCAACAGAACCAAATAAATACCCTTCACAATTCTTAGTATGTATATAGCAAAATTTTTTCAACGCTAAAAACAATGTTTTAATATCATTTCCAGTTTAAAGCTGATTGCTCGCTCGAGGTTGGGTATCAAATTTAATTTCCCTTGTTATAATGAAAATGCTGCTTTGCAGTCGTTTCCGAGCTATAAAACAAAGTTGAACGTTGCACTATTGTAGCTGTAGTTTAATAATGTAGATAACAGTGAAACCTTGAATTAATGAACGAAATAATATTAATTTAAAACTGACGCTGGTAGGGAATGACCTTAATGTTGGCTTAATATTAGATCATTGTCATCATCATTTCAGTCGAAAGACGTCTAATAACAGTCAAGAAAGACGTCCCTGCTGGACATAGGCCTCCCCTAAGCATCGCCACTTCGACCGGCACCCTAATTGCGTAACACACTATCGGAATCAGATTAATTTTGAAGCAAATTGCTAAACTATTGCTTCATAAGTTCGAAAAATTTGTCTGCTCAACCCGTAAATAACGCAATGAATGTTGTTGAACTCTCAAAATGAAACCGATTCCGATTGATAATGTGTTACGCAATTGCCCTGCAGCTCTGTGCCTCTCGCATCCAGCGGATTCCTGCGGTATTATCAAAAAAACATAACTTAGGTCTTGCCAAAATTGGCGTAGTCCGGGCAAACTCCTATTACCTTTTAAAACATTGGAAATCTACGTTTAGATACCTACGTAGATATTATGCCTGACCTCTCTCCAGTCGTTTCGGATTGCTGTCCCATCGGGTTGTGAGAGTGAGTGCACCTGTGTCTGCGCACACTTGAGCACCATTATCTCCGCTGAGGTTGGGTGCGGTCGCTGAAATTCGGTCTAGAAGACAGTTATTATGCTGACCACCTCTAGATTTTCAAAATCGAAGACCATTTTAATTTCAGAGTAGCCTTCGTCCGGCATTAGACTACAAAATGCTTAGCTGATGAATTTCTAAATTAAAACTAGGTACTGACGCAGAACCTTATGGCATCAAATCAATGACCTACAGGAATATCATTAAAACTTAAAGATCTATCAGACTTGTATTGAACCTTCCTACAATGTTGGGGGTATTTAGGAAAATTCAATACAATACTACAACGGATATTCGGATATTCTCGGCACGAGATTGGAACTGTGTGAATGCATTTAATATCCGTAATATCAAGATACCCGATACAAACTATCTACGGTTTCACCGGCGTCGTTGTCATGGTTACGGGCTGTTATACAAGATATAACTTTGTTATATACCTACCTGTGTGCTTGTATGTAATAGATCTCGATGTATGTATTCTTCCTGATATTATTAAGTTTTGAGAAACTACGAGTAGGTAGGTAGTAGCGAAGTTAAGCGTGTAAATGTAAACTTTGATATGTAAAAGATAGAGTTACCTTATTCAAGTTTTGTAGACGGAAATGTACCTTCTTTGAAAATGGTTTTTTTCTGGAAGTTATTCTTCTAAACTCATACCAGACGGGCATTTCTTTTCTCGTAATTTTAAGAACGTTCGCAGTCTGATCTCGTTCTCAATCTGTAAAAATACCGCTAATATCCCTACATTTTTGACATGTTTTGACATTGATTGTCGCTGAGATGAGATTGCGACTAGATTTTGAACGTTTTTAATTACGGGAATTGGCCTTCTGCTGTGTTTTTAGTGAAACCATAAGTTACAATTAGGTTTTACAGAATAACACTGCTATATTCTCATCTACAGTATTGGGAAAATCTATAAAAAAGGTAAACCATAAAATATTTTCAAGAGCTGAAATCTCTCTAGGCAACAAGGTACCTTTACACTCCGATGAACAACATAAAAGAGAAGTTTTCTTCTCCACCAGTTGTAAATTATAACCATAAATCCCTACTTTATCGTTTTTCTTTTGAAGGTAGAAAAAAAGTAATTCAGCCTTTTTACTATAAGATTCTTTTTGCTTGGAGCAGTTACCGTTTAAGCTCACTTCGTTTCTTTTTATGAGAAAACGTGTCTGTACATTATAGAGGTATTGTTTATGAATATGTAAGGATCGTAGTAGGTGGCGTTCTGTTGCATGTGCTTACCCCCATGGGAGGAAGGCGTGAGTTTTGTATGTATATTTATCAATATATCTCACTGAGACACGTGCTTCTAAAAATACAGCTAAACTTTCCATCATCTGCGTAGCCTTTTCCCAACTATGTTGGGGTCGGCTTCCAGTCTTACCGGATGCAGCTGAATATCAGTATTTTACGTAAAGCGACTGCCTATCCGACCTCCACAACCCAGTTACCTACTGGGTAATAAGATACCTCTTGGTTAGACTGGTTGTCAGATTTTCGGGCTTCTGACTACCCGTAATGACTGTCAAAAGTCCACGAATGACAGCCGGGACCAACGGCTTAGGGACTGCTCACACTTATTCAGCTCTGTTCAGCTTTTGTCCATAGAAAACAACGATTTTGCATGAGATGCGTACGTACGCGTCCGTTCAGCCGCGGAAAGCTGAACGGACTCCATACAAAATCTTTGTTTTCTATAGACACAAGCTGAACAGAGCTGAATAAGTGCGAGTAGTCCCTTAGCGTGCTTTCCGAGGCATGGAGGGGTCACAGTATGTAAAGATGGTCACTCATCCACAGACCAACCGCGGCAAACGTAGCTTAACCTCATCGATCGACCTGTGCGGCTGTTTTTATTTAGCCACGGGCCCCTCACCTTACAGCTAAACTAAACATAAACATAAATAATAAACAGATTTGATCCAACGACCGCTGTTAGTGTTTTAATTTGAAATATGAGTTGAGAAAAACTGTTTTCTTCTGTTTTATCGTGTTTACATAACGACAACCAACACGTCTGTGAAGTTTAGAGAAAAAAAAAAACAGATTTTTTAAACTGACATTTCTAAAGTGACTACAATGACTGCGGTCGATGACCCCACAAAAAAATCATCATATTAATTTATATCGATACCGATGTCTATCGCGTCTGCAGAGTTTAGCTGGCCAATTTAAAATAACCCTGTATAAATAACGAATAAAAAGGTAATTTTGTTCAATCGAGCAGATATTGGTACTATTAGGGGGTTAACGGCTACCCCAGGGAGCTATTTCCTGGGCGGGCCGCCAAGGTCGACTGCGCATAATGGGTGACCTTAATGTACAGACGCCAACACATCAAGCTACTAAATCTGTAAAATTTATTTAATAGATTTTCAACTTTATCGCTAAAGCATAAGGTTCAAAGTCGATTTGGGAAAATTTGACAGTTTCGGGTAGCTTGATGTGCTTGTGCGTCTATAACTGTGGTACAGTCAACAGCAAAAGTAGATGATGAAAATCAGATATTCAATACTAATGAACGGAGTTCGCGTCATATATGGCAGCTGTACTAGTAGTAAATGTTTGGTATAATTTACAATCACATACTTTTGAATCATTTCGACGCCACACAGTTCTGACGCGAACTCTGTTCATTAGTTAATTTAATTTCTGATTTTCATCGTCTAATTTTGCTGTTGACTGTTAACATAATTGACATTGACAAATCAGCAAAGGCCATGCATTCCGTTGTAACAAATACTAACAACAGCAACAACATAATCAGCCTATAATGTTCCCACTGCTGGGACACAGGCCTCCTCTCTGTGAGAGGGAGTGGGCCGTAATCCACCACGCGGGCCCAGTGCGGGTTGGTAGATGTCACATAATTTCGAACTTTTGGTTCTAGGACATGCCGGTTTCCTCACGATGTTTTCCTTCACCGTTTTGAGAGCAGTGATGATGAAATAATTTACACAAAGTAAAGCGCCTGTCTGGGTTCGAACCTACGACCTACAACTCGTCAGTCGCGGCCGATACCACTGGGCCACCACTGCTCACAACAAACACTAAGGACCAAACCGACCAAAAGGAGGAACTGCAACAAATACTAAGGAGGACTTATTTTAATGATAAAAATAAAATAAAAAAGAAAGAAAAAATTAGAAAGCTACATTATCACTGAATAACATAGGCTATAATTTTATTTTTTCTGCACTAATATTATAAAGAGGAAAAATTCTGTTATATATTAGTGATTGATATCTTCCGGACCTCACTACGGCATCTCAAAATCCAGTAAGGTTGTTTTAGCTCATTGCAGACAGTAAGTAAAAATAAGTAAATAAAAAGTAAGTGTACGTAATTGAATAATATTATGTATATTTTAAGTCATAGAAATAAAACTAAAAGATTCGGCTTTACTCCTTAACTGTACTAATGATGAAATTTGACAGCGGGTCCAGTCGACCAATTCAAAATTTGACTTGGTCGACTGGACCCGCGGTTCCAGTTCGAGTGGGTCCAGTTGACCAAAGACCCATACTACAGCTAAATCACATACAGGACTATTGTTTACGAACATAAACAAGATATTGTATGTTGTATTGTTTTCGTAGCTAAATAAATAATATTATTCATACGGCTGTCCCAGCAGTGGGAACATTATAAGCTGATTATGTATATGGCTGGTAGATAAAATACTGGCAGGTATTCAGCTGCATATAGTGAGACTGGAGGCCGCTGACTTGTGGGTGGCCTATGTCCAACAGTGGCGCCTTTCCGCTGAAATGAGGACGATGATGATATCTAAGGCTACTGCAAAAACATGAACTGCTTATCGTCGGAGTTAACTGTTGTTGAGTTCGTAAAAATAAATAGACTAAGACGTGACAAAAGAGTTAGCAAGAGTGGTTCAACCCTAGACTTGCCATAGATAAATCATCATCAACTTCCTGCCTTTGCCTTTGTCCCATGTTACTTGGGATCGGGCCACACTAACATAGTTATTATGTTTTATTTACTAACAAAGCTGATACTATATTATTATGTATACTTAGGTTAAGGTATGTATCTATGGGTCTTTGTTACCTGAAAACAAAGGTTTATTATTATTATATATTTTTCTTCTATTCTCCCTTGTCAGCCGTCACTCTATTCACTCCTTTTTCATTCATATCATCGGTCTTCCTCTCTCTATCCATTTACGAGTTTTAACATCTATCTCTTTCCACAGACGAAGTATTGACCTTAATCATCACTTTTAAGTATTGTAGAAGACGATAAAAAATAGAACTTCTAAAGCCAATATTAACAACATGTTTGTCGCTCACAACGAGTTAAATATTCCAAAGTAAGGTAGGTATCCACATGCGATTTTTTCCCCACATGAGATTTTCAACGCACTGCTTAGCGCTAAGAGTTCTAAATCCAACAGTGTATTTTTTTTTGACGCGCTGGGATTTTCTGTGTTGGATTTTCAATGCTCGACTTAACACCGAGGGTTGAAAGTCGAGTGCGCGAAAACAAATCAGCGCGGGAAAAAGTCGCCCGTAGGAGAGCAAGGCCCGTCTGCTCATTTATTAGTCTGCGCCCATTTGTCGTCAGGCAGTCTGGGTGATAGATGCGACGACACCTTCGCTTATTGCTCTTTCTTAACTCTTTATTTCTACAAAGGGAAGAAAAAGATTGGCCATGCTTTACTGATCTTTTTCTCAAACACTACTTTTTCTTTTGATTTTTTGCTATAGTTTGGAACTTGAAAACAGTGGAACTCTCATTTATAACTGTCTGGAATTAAGACAAGTGTCCTAATTACGGTGTCATGTATTTTGGACATGCACACGCTGAATCAGTGAATAAGTTGACTAATTTCAGGACTAATTTCAGAAGTTTCTATTCAATCCCTGTACCTAATCTGCATTCGCGATTTATTTGCCAAAAATGTAAATAAATATAAGTTTATGAAAAAATAACTTTAAATCCTACACAATAAAGTTCAGTTTACGCTACGATTTCAAACATTTTTATTACTTTTTCAATAATGCTAGTCACTCTAAAATCAACTTAATTACATTAAAATAAAGTTGATATTTGTTTAACTTTAAATAATATTAATTTGAAACATAAGTTTGAATAGACTATAGGTACAATTCTCTGTCTACAGTCCGTTCATAGTTATATTACCTCTGACAGTAGCAACCTTACATAATAATATGAACATATTTTGTGACACGAGTGTTTTCGAGTTTTCGACAATGTGAGCGTAACTATGTGTCTTCCAACCCTCGCTCTGTTACTAGTAGGTATCTTACCTACTTGAGTGACGAAACCAGTACATATCACAAACATTGACATACCCTGACTATGACTCCAAACATTACCTATAATAAGCTATCGCATTATTATAATACAAAAGAAACCACTGAAACCACAAGTAGGGAGAACTTCTATTTCTTTTGTTTAAGAACTCTTTCTGATAAAGCTTTTCGCAATAGACTATTATGTTCTGTGGCAATAGGTACCTATACCTATATAGTAGGTTGGCATAAATTTTTATTGTAGTCACTGTAGTCAGCCATAATTCCCAATAGATTCTTCATCAAATCCAGTTGTTCCCAATTATCTGTCTAGCTTTGCTCGTAAATCACTGCAAATATTCCAAAGCTACCACAAAAGGCTTTAATTAAACCCCAAAGGATGAAAATCCTCTTCAAAAACTCGACCTACATTTCAGTCCTGAAACATCCGTTCCGTATGACAGTAGCATTCATTAGAACGCTTTATTGAAACAAAAAGCTTAAATAAAACAAGCGGTCGCTCTCATTACGAACTTCGCAAAAGTCGGTATAACGAGTAACGAGCGACATTGACATCTACCACAACTGCTGGACGAGGAAACTTGGGGGCTTGTATTCATTAAGTTGTTTGAGGCTTTCGTTCATTACTTAACATATAAATAACGACGGGAATAACCCTAAACATATATGTACAGAGTTACAGAGACCAGCACATCAAGCTACCTGAAACTGTGAAATTTTCCCAATCAACTTTGAACCTTTAGCGATAAAGTTGAAAATCTATTAAAGAAATGTGACAGATTGTAGTAGCTTGATGTTCTGGAGTCTGTACAACCTTTTTAGTCTCAAAGTCAACGAAATTCTGCCGTCCCACAAGATCAGCACCCAGCAGCATTTTGAAGGAAATTGCTAATCCATTGCTTCTTAAGTTCGAAAAATTTGTCTGCTCAACAGCGTAAATAACGCAATGAATATTATTAAATTTTCAAAATGAAAGCCATTGCTACTGTCTAATAAGTGTCCAAGTTACCGATGTTACCTAAGGGAATAGTAACCCTGTTCAAGAGGGAGAGTCCAGAGGAGGCTGCCCACATCTCAACCGCCCGCCCGCGTGCGTCGGTGGCCGGGTTGCCCCAGGTCACCGACTTGGCATTCAGGTCTCCCAGTACGGAGACCTGACGCGGCGCCGCCCTGCCGACCACAGCGGCCAGGACTCCGAGATAGTTCTCAAAGTCCTGAAGAGGGCGGTTTGGGGAGAAATATACGCCCACAAGGGCTAAGTCTCCCCACGCGGCGGCCACGTATCCCGGTCCCCTCTCTAATAGCGAGAGGGGAGGGGAGTCTGTGGAAGACCGCGCCGCTAGTGCCACCAAGTCCTCGTCGCCCAGCCCTCCCATCACGGCGATGTGGGAACACCGCTGAGTTTTAGTGGGTATAGTGTCGGTGTCATTCCGACAGGAGTCCCACATACCCCGTCTCGTCCCCCACGAGCGGGGATGCGTAATGCATTTCTCAGCAAAAAAGGGAATAGTAACCCTCCGTGCCTCGGAAAGCACGTCAAGCCGTTGGTCCCGGCTGGCATTCTTTGATCCTTGACAGTCGTTACGGGTAGTCAGAAGCCAGAAAGTCTGACGACCAGTCTAACCAAGGGGTATCGTATTACCCAGCAACTGGGTTGTGGAGGTCAGATAAGCAGTCGCTCCGTGTAAAATACTGGTATTCAGTTAGACTGGAAGCCGACCCTAACATAATTGGTAAAAGGCTACGCAGATGATGACCTAAGGGAATAGTAAAAAAACAAGCCGACACTTCCTTAAGACTTCGGTAACTCTTAAATCCAATACAATTTGCTACGGAATGAGGTTTATTTTACTAATTGCATACCTACAAGTTGAATTGTGTCGTGTTGTCACCTAAAAATAGAATACCCCGTACATGTCCCATGGGTGCCGTAAAAGTCTGATGAGGTTATGTCGGGAGGTCGGGTCTACCTGTGTACTTGTAAATAGGACATTTACTTATGTCAAGCGTGTTACTGTTGATATGACAGTAGTAGTTGGACTTTTTTTGTCCATTCTGTTATATTGTATAACTACTAGTATAACTAGATGGACTAACCCGTATTTATTTATTCATATTTTTGTCTGTTTCGTATTCAGACCTCTTCGGAAATCGTTCCATCACCCTATAGTTCGTATCATTGTACCTTTTGCAGGTCTTAGCTTGGGCATGTGAGCCTAGAGAACTGTGGTGTCCTAGTAGTAAAGCAGCGACTTACGCGTTATATGTCGTAGGTTCGAACCCAAACGCCTGTCTAAAAAAAATAATTTACAAAGTAAAGCGCCTGCTTTATTTCATCACTACTGCTCTCAAAACGGTGAAGGAAGTGGTGAGGAGAGACCGGCATGTCCTAGAAGCAAAAAATCGAAGACATGTGACATCTACCAACCCGCACTGGGCTCGCGTGGTGGATTACGGCCCACTCCGTCTCACCGAGAGGAGGCCCGTGTCCCACCAGTGGGAACATTATGGGCTGATTGTGCTAGCTTGAGCCTAACTTCCAGATTTCCGTCTTCACTGTATCATGCTTTCAACCATTTTAAGTTGTTCTTAGCAGAAAGGTGAACGAACGGCTGCTTATCTTCTTTATATAATTAGTTACTCCCACGGCTAAACCGAGGTTGGAGTATTTCTTAACAGGTTATTTATATATCTTTTGATTAATTCGTAATAGTTCAAGTTCCGATATAATTACGGATCTACCTACGTGTAGTTATGTAGTTTTGGTATTTGGTGAGTACGTAAAGCTTATTCTGACCTTCGTGTCAATCACCCCTATACCAGATTATACATTTGTAAGTACCTAATCTATCCAGTGACCCATGATGAAAAAATATGGCAAAACCAGCCTTAGCTATAGAAATAGGTATTTGATTAGGGCGGAGATTTTGGTAAGCAGCTTTTAGCTTGCATAATGAAGGGGATTTGAGGAAGAGCCTCTAAAATTAATAAGAGGACACATAAATACTCACGCCTTCCACAAAAGGCAAAAACCACCGAAAACTATTTCTAAGGGCATGTCACAGGAAAAAGAGAGAAGACAAAATAATTATTACATTTCGGAAGTGGCACTGTCAAAAGCATAAGCAAATCAATCAATTTTATCGGAAAAGCAAGGACGAGACCAGCTACAGACTCTGACTAAACATCTCACCACGAGACCCAATCCCAACAGTGAGAGAAAATTGGTAGAAGATGAAGAAGATATTTCTCAGCAATGAAACCAAAAACAATTGTGATATACATAGATAGGTAAGTAAATACGTTGTCTATAGATGTTGTATAAGTAGACAAAGGTATAAGAAAGAATGTCATTACGAAAACAACCAAAAAATCGTAAAAGAATTTAAAGCTCTCTCGTCGAATTTATTTTCAAAGTAATAGTACCTGGGGAAGCGGGAACGCCGAGTCAACGACCTCAAATACTCCTTTCCCTGATTTACCCCAACGAGAACCGTTCCCGCTGTATAAAAGATTCTATCAACGTACTTATGTATTATGTAGGTACTCTGCAAAAGGAAGTTAATTACGAAATTATATTTCCAATTTAGCATTTGAATTCAGGTGATTTGATTTCAGGAATTTTGAACTCGTGTAATTTTCTGCCGAAGGTTTTAATTGGTTTTTAGTAAATGGAATATCAAGTAGTCATTCTTCATATATGCAAATGGTATATCAAGCCTTCTGTCTCTACGTCTGTACGTTTTTTTCTAGTCCATTTAAAGCATGCTATTGAACATATGTCTTGCATATGAATTTGCATGTCTATGGCTTGTTTCTCACGTACCACAACCACAACACGTGGACGGGCGCTAATTTGTATGAACATTAATAGTTAAATTCACACGGACCACATTTTGCCGTCATTATCGACCGCGTGTATGATATCGACCACATCGCAGCCACGTCGCAACCACAAAGTAACCACCAGCGACACCGCAAACTAGCGACATTTTGTAGGTACTACAACGCAACCGCAAGAAGCCGCAGCGACACTATTCACACTTAACCACAGCTTGACCACATTTTGTCGCTGCGATGGGGTGTGGTTGTGATACGTGTGAATGGGTCCTAAGTATAAAAGAACTTAATTACTGAATTTAAGGCGAATATTGTACCAATACCTATTACAAATAAATGATTATGAATATGGCGCCAGCGAGGCCCATGATCCAAGTCAAACAGCAGAAGTTCAGATACATATTTCTTGACCACCTATCATAACATTTACTTAAAAGGTATTTTTATCGGGTTGTTGGCCTTTGAAACTTCTTCACCAAATTAAATTGGATAGCTATTCTTTCCTGGCACTTTCCAGAAACAATTCGAATCAACGAAGCTAAGCCACTTTGATCCTTAGTTACGTGACGGTATAAAATTCAATTGTGTTCTAGACAGGTGCTATTAACGTGCCTCGACAGCTCCACAGGAGAAATACGATATTCTGGACTCTTAGGTAACACTGGTCAATAAGATTGAGAGGAAACACAATTAATTGATTTTCAGTTATTTTTAAGTGATAAACCTTCGTATAGAGAAGCAGTAAATTGAGAGTCTATATTGATTGTGACTTGGTGAAGAAATGACATATTATCATTAATTCTTTTTACCTTTAGTGGTAGACTAATTTTATTCTAGGTGTATCGTCTTCACATCCTACTAATATTATATATAATTATATAACGAATGTATACAAAACATTTGAAAAGAGTAACGGTGGTGTTTCTTGCCCATTCTTCTCCATACGAACACTACCTTTTGAAAAGGGCGAATAGAATCAATTCTATTTCATTGTAATTTTTGACGTGACTTTGACTTTCAAATGTGTGTGTGTGCATATTATGTCTAGAAAAGCGTCTGATACTTAAATGACGACAGAAATATATGTGAGGAAAAGAAGATATGCAGCCCACTACCTCAAAAAACGGGATTGAAGATTTTTATAGGGATCCTAGCATAGGTGTTGTCGCGCCAATTAGTATTTTTTTTTTCAATATGTTGGTCACGTATGAGACCTATATAAATTGACTAGCTTCTGCCCGCGACTTCGTCCGCGTGAAATTTCACCCTCCCCCATTCACCCTCTTAGGGGTAGAAATTCGAAAAACCCTTTCTTAGTGGATACCTACCCTTCACAAAGAACACACCCTCCAAATTTCATGTCTCTAAGACCAGCGGTTTCGGCTGTGCGTTGATATATCAGTCAGTCAGGATTTTGAATTTTATATATATTAGGTCCTTACATATGAAATTGGCGTTTTTCGTACTGGCCACTTTAATCACGAATTTCTCCTCTTTGGTAAGGAATTCCAAATTCAAATTTGTACAGCTATTTACTCATGTATTTGTGCTTCGATGACCGTCATTCATTTGTTTTTTTTCTTCTGTTTTTTCTGTTTGCGTCACTCATTTTACAAAATGGAAAATTTAAAATATCGCATTATTTACGAGTACGAGTTCCGCCGTGGCACTAGTGCTGCGGAAACGACTCGAAGGGTGAATGATGTGTATGGCGGTCATGTTGCAAAAGAAAACACAGTTCGTTTTTGGTTCCAACGTTTTCGTTCTGGAAATTTCGACCTGCAGAACAAGCCCCGTGGACGGCCTGAGACCCAAGTTGATAATGGAGAATTGAAGGCTATTGTGGAAGCGGACCCATCGCAAACCACGTCCGAGTTAGCTGCAGGCTTCGATGTTAGTGATAAAACTGTTTTAATTCACTTGAAGCAAATTGGGAAGATTAAAAAGCTCCACGCCACTGCTGCTTCACGACAACGCCAGACCACACACTGCGCAACAGACGGCTACCAAATTAGAAGAGCTTGAATTGGAATGTCTTAGACATCCTCCGTACTCCCCGGACCTTGCTCCAACAGATTACCATTTTTTTCGCAATTTGGATAACTTTTTGCAAGGGAAAAAATTCAACTCCGATGGGGCAGTCCAAATCGCCTTCAAAGATTTTATTGATTCCCGTCCGACTGGTTTTTTTAGTAAAGGGATCAATGAACTACCTATAAGATGGCAAAAGTGCATTGAAAACAATGGTTCATACTTTGATTAATTAAATATATTATATTAAAAAATATTCGACTTTTTGTTCCTTCCATACAAAACGCCAATTTCATATGTAAGGACCTAATATTGAAGATAGCTGACTTCAATGTAAATAGAAAATATAATAAGACCAAACCCCGTAAAGTGTCACGTTTCCGAGATATTATCGTTCAAAGTTGATCACATGACGTCGATAAATTTCGCCATTTTGAAAAAATCTAAAGACGCGACAGTAGGTATGGCAGGGACCTTCAAAGCTCTTTGGATAGGGGCAGGAAGATAATGACGAATATTACGATGGCTAAGGAGAACCACCCGGGAAGGGCCAGATGGACCTTAGCAACAACATACAGAAAATTGTTTTCGTTGAAAGAAACGATACCTAAACATGTACGAAACCACAACAAGATAGTTGGTTGTTATTATGATTGTGTATTGTAATAACATTCTGGCATATCCCAGTCTTTACCAATAATGTCTTAAAAGCTTTTAAAACTTAGACCAGGCGCCGTACCATCCATGGTCTTGCATTACGATTTATCTTCAAGCCAATTAAAAAGTTAATAAAACCTTGTAAAAACAGCGGAATATAAACAAGCAAGTCTGCGACTAGACTACAAATTCACAGAAAAACGCCATCAAAATTCTACGATGAGTTATGTTACGAAACTTTGTCCAATTTATGCTCGGAAAGATTTATGTCCAAGTCTCCGTTCTGCATAGCTAATTAGTCTGTTTTTGCACAGACTTTACATTGACATTGTTATTGTTTCATTAAACTCTCAAATACTGTAATATATTGATGCAACGGGTACATAATCAGCCTATAATGTTCCCACTGCTGGGACACAAGCCTCCTCTCTCTGAGAGGGAGTGGGCCATAATCCACCACTCGGGCCCACTGCGGGTTGGTGGATGTCACATGTCTTCGAATTTCTTGGTTCTAGCACATGCCGGTTTCCTCACGATGTTTTCCTTCACCAGAAGGTTTATTTCATGTGCGAAAAGTTTAAATAAATAAATCAACGAAACCATTTAAATTGTTTCATATTAAACCCCAAATGCTGTAATATATTGATGCAACGGATGCAACTGTGTATAGAATTTACCTTCACATGTTTTACTTCGCTGTTTAGATAAGTTTCGCTTCGTTCTATTGCTTCTATATCAGCTTGAAATGTATTTTCGTAAGCCATGAATGCCCGATAAAAATCAATACATTACACTGCCACATGTCGCATTTATTATTAACGTTACCAGTTAGTAACTTGGACTAACGGTAACTTGAATTGTACTACTAAATTAAAATATAAAAAGTCGATTCAACGAATATGAAGATCGAAATAGTTCTCATGTCAATGTCATTTAGAAAGCACAACAAGAACGGTTTTATTAGTGCTCTGCGTACAAACTGTAGTTAAAAACATATTAGAGAAAGGTTAATCACTCAAAGATCAACTTTCCTACATTGTAAGACATCCACAGACATAATTATGTAGGATATATGTTCTGTCTGAGTGTGGGAGTGCCTAACTAAGCCAGAGGTTCCGTACCTGATGCAAGATAAATCACGTACGACGTAACGTCATTTGATAGTCTTGTTATACCATGCTTGGTTTTAGTTAGACGAATGGAATACATTGTGGGTTCGGTTTTTTAGAAGGAAAAGTAGTTATAATAGCTATTGTTAGTAAGCGGAATCATATTTGTGCTTATGACCAAAAAGTCACTATAAAAGGAATGCTTTAACCGTGGTTAAACAGTGGTCAGGCTGTACAATATGCATCATGGCATATAGGTTTTGGAATGAGTAATAAATTGATTACTAATACTAACGTTTTATTGTCAACACTGTCGATGTCACAATCCATTTATTAACACGATTGTCAAGCAAAGCACGTTGCAGAATATATTGAGAAACTTAAGTACATTTTCAGATAATATGTTTTCAATAGAAGACAAGAAGGCAGTAAAGCAAAGTTTATCGCAAACAACCATTCTTCCACTTCACGATCCGTTCACGATAACAACCAAACACCTAACCCTAAAAACGCTACATTTAATTGAATCTGCTGGTATCTACCCATAAAGGCGTTATCTGACCCTGCACGACCTGGCTCTGAGGCTCCCAGTCTCCAAGGATACCCTAACGACCTGCCAACAAAGCCTTATCATGTTCCACAAGATATTACGCCGAGCGAAGAGAATATTATATGTACACTTAATTTTTTCGGATTATATTATAACATTTATAACGTAAGAAGAAACACTGTACTTATTTTGTCTGCCTCATAAAAAACTGCTCCCATTTTTCTACGTGCGACGGGAATATTAAAAGCATTCGTCTGTGAAATTTTATCAAGGTAAATTAAATTGGTAAATGCTACCTCTGAGCTCGGATTGTGTTGTATAAAGTATAAAGTAAGGAAAACAAAGGTTTGGTCGATTGAAATGTAGATTGCATTTGCAAACATAACTTTAATTAAACAGTCTTGCACACATTGTTGTTATTACATATTTTCTTAGTTATTATTCAAGCTGCTTCAGCCAGTGTGAAATAGAAAGGAAAACTGTTACTGTTTTCTTGGAGTATTGCGAGAAATGTGCGATTGAGAGACTTCTAAGAACATCAAGCTCTGCACAGACATCTAAACTTTTAATGGCAAATCTGTTTAGATAAGATTTGTAATTGAGAGGATGTATTGTATATATGACATATGTGATGACATATGGCACTGAAACGTGGTCGTTCACAATGGGCCTTATTAGAAGACTAAAAGTCACCCAAAGGGCAATGGCGAGGGCTGTACTTGGAGTCTCCCTACGTGATCGAATCAGAAATGAGGAGATCCGCAGGAGAACCGAGGTAACCGACATAGCCCGAAGAATTGAATTGCCAAACTTAAGTGGCAGTGGACAGGGCACATTACTCGCAGAACAGGTGGCCAATAGGGCTGAAATGTTCTGGAGTGGCGACCGCGTACCGGAAGACGTAGCGCTGGAAGGCCTCCCACAAGGTGGACCGACGACCTTGTGAAGGCCGCAGGAACCCGTTGGATGCGAAAAGCACAGGACCGGTCGAAGTGGAGTTGCTTGGGAGAGGCCTATGTCCAGCAGTGGACGTCTTTTGGCTGATTAGATGATGATGATTGTATATATGTATTTCACGAAGAAGTCGTTACATAAACCTTGGAACATAAGCTATCTTACAATTGCAAGGAAGACTGAATCAAAAAACCTTCAATTGTACAATATATTCAATTGACTAATATACAAACTCTCAAAACGGTAAAGGAAAACATCGTGAGAAAACCGGCATGTCCTAGAACCAAAAATTCGAAGACGTGACATCTGCCAACCCGCACTGGGCCTGCGTGGTGGATTACGGCCCACTCCCTCTCACTGAGAGGTGGCCTGTGTCCCAGCAGTGGGAACATTATAGGCTGATTATGTAATATACAAACGGAACAAGGTAATATCCTGCTTAAGAACAACCTTCTAATCAGCTGCTTATCTCTATGATCTACATACTTGTAAGACCTGCAACTTGCAATGGAATTCAAAGCTCTCCAGTCAGTTATGGAAAGTGCTACACTTAATTGGTCTCTTGGGAGTCTCTTTGAGGGAATCAAATCCGAGATGAGATGATCCCTTTGTGGGATCATCTCATCACCCGGTCTACTCTGTAAAAATCAAACCGTGAAAACTTAGGTGAAGTGAGCTGTCATTCTACCTGATGCTACGTATTGACACTACAGAGGTATGAGGAACAGGGTGTAAACATCACTCAACCTCCATAGAAAAGGGAGGATCCTCCGACCAGACGGGTGTTGTGTCTGGCGGGCAACTGTCCGATGATTCATGTCGGGCCGTTGTTTTTATGCTAGTTGCGCGGTAAACTCTGCTTGAGAGATGCAGGATTTTTGCGTGACCTCGGTATGACGCATTGTTCGCAAGTGGCGTTGTAGATACCGCTACAACACTAATGACAGCTCACTTGAGTACATGAGATCATACACTAGTGGGAACTTATAAGTCATATATATCACCGTGAAAACTTAGGTGAAGTGAGCTGTCATTAGTGTCAATATGTAAAATCAGGTAGAATTTTTACAGAATAGACCGGCAGAGTTTTTGACTTTGCCCTTTGAATAAGCAAGCTGGAGTGGCAATGATTGGGGTTGGACAATCTTCACAGAGTGGTTGGTAGCCGCTGGATGAGTATAGTAGTACTAGTCAGCAGTGGAGTGTTACAAACTGACCGAGTCGTCATAATCAGCCTATAATGTTCCCACTGCTGAGACAGGCCTCCTCGCTTCGAGAGGGAGTGGGCTGTAATATACCACGCAGGCCCTGTGCGGGTTGGTAGATGTCTCATGTCTTCCCTATCCTAGTAGTTATTCTGTATTGATACTAATAATAAACCGAATTCCCGAGTGCTTTTATTTATAACTTATACGTTCCCACTAATATATGAACTCAAGTAAATTAAAGACACAACGTTCCCCAAAGGAACCCTAAAGCACGTTTAATAAACCATTTACCATATTCAATGTTTGCCGTACATTTCCTTCGCATATGTGATGCGGTCACCTAGGGCGTGTCAAGGATGTGCTGCCCCACTTATTATTGCAGACCTTCGGATGCAAGGGCCATGCTAAATGTGATTTATTAGCCAAGAATTTCTAACTGCAGTATGTTAAATTTTACCTTGTGAGACTTTTCAAAGAAAGGGTTTTGTTAATTATTTTAATAGACTACGATTTTAAATCGCAAAGCCTCGCTTGGGAAATAGTAATTTCCAACTTTGGTCCTTGGTAAAATTTCTAAGATTGAGCTTCGATACTAGCCACCGCCGCAGCCGTGAGGCACACTTTCCTGCTAATTTCTTACATTGGACCAAGTATTCTGTGATTGGACTTTACACTTTTTTCTTTGATTTTTATTTGTTTTTATCTGATGTAAGTACCTGTCTCTGGTGTACTGTGTGTGTTTTAGTCTGTGCTAAATAAATGTGTTTTCTTTCTTTCTTCCTTTATGTGCTTTTTCGGACCAAAAATAGAATACTGGAAACGCATCTGCCAAGGCAATTTAGTACCTACGTATATAAAGTGGGAATGTTGTCATTGTCTGTGATACCGTCTATAAAATCTCGTTTCGTCTTTGAACCGAGTGGGTTTGACTACAAGATCTAATCGAGAACGGAAAGAGCGTATAGCATAGCAATATCTTTACCGTTTCAGTATCTATTAATTTCCATATACTTAATAATGTTAATGAACTCTTATGAAGTGTCGTAGGTTCCCATAGATATTAAAACAATATGTGCCTCCTAATACGTATCTTACATCCCAATATTAGAGGCTGTTTGCTCAATAAAGGCAATACTATCGAGACAAACTAGCGTTCTCTATCAGAGCCAAATTGCTTTTAGAAGTTTCGAGGAAAGATCTTTGACAATCAGATATTTTGATACCTACTTTTGCGAACAATGCTATTCAGTATTTAATCAGTGGGGAAGAAGTGGATATTGATTTAAAGGAATATTTTATCAATATTAATAGGTTTGTACTGTAGCAATAAAGTTGCCTTCAAGATTAATCAAGAGTAATTTTTCAGGGTCGTTTTAATTTGCATGAAAGATAAAGGCAGTTTATACCTTTATGAGGTATATAATAGCTACTAATGGTAACCTATGCAAATCATAATCGTTACTATATTACTTATGCCATTAAATCTTGTTCTAAGATAACCACATCCGGCAAAGCTTCATCAATAGGTTGGTAATTATATATTATATCTAATAAGGAACAGATTAACTTCCGCTCAATACAACCAATGCAATTACTCACTAGTCACTTACAATTTGTATCAAAGGTTCGATAAATCATGCGAATAACTTTATGCCCTTTTCTGATGAAGTACGCCACATTGCTGCATTGACCTTGGACCTTCCGGGTGGCACTCGGTCGCCTTGGAACCCGACCAAGGGGACACCTTGGAATTGGGAGGTTTATGGTCAACATAAAATGTTCACAAATTACTGAACGCTTCCGTATTGCTCTTGTCATGCAAAGGAATGGATGGACCTCTTTTGTTTTTATGTTTTTTTACTGTTTTAAAGGGCGTTGTGTTTTGTTTATTTTCGTTCTATAAATTGAGTCCTGAATCACCCCACATTTATTTTACGTCTGAATTTCCATCACTGTCAAAATCAAAGCGAACTTTATTTTCGTTACAATAAGGTTGTTGTTGGGTTGATGGCACTGACTAGCCTGTCGAAATCACATTAATCCTTATTCACGTTTCTATAAGGTTGTAGTTGGGTTGCTGCTATCAGAGGTAAAATAACTGTGAAAGGACTGTTGGTAGATATCTCATTTCTCTATGGTCGCTTATTTCGGCGATAGCCTGAAAATCTTATTACCTAAGTATGAAGGCTAGACCAATTTGTTACATGTCAAATGTTAAACCTGAAGGCCAGTTCTCTTAATTTAAAACGTTCAAAATCAAGTCGCAGTCTCATCTCGGCGACAAACAAATGTCAAAAACTTGTCAAAATGTAGGGAGAGGTTTTTTTTGACAGATTGAGACAGATCAGACTGTGAACGTTTTTAAAATTACGAGAATTGCCTCTCTGATGTTAAATAATATCGCTTCCGTCGTCGTCACCTTTTAATATAAGCATGAAATGAGTTGTTCCTCTTTGAGTCTAGGCTTTAATAAACGCGACAAGGCAGTCAATAACCAATATTGCGAATTTGCGACGCTTCACAAGCTCCGAATTCCACAAAGCATATTTCACCGAACCCTAAAAAATCTAAGACAGAAAATTCCACATCTAGACCTTCCGGGAACCCTGTTACCCCAATCCTCTAGATAGATTCGAATAGCTGAGATACCGGACCCGGTTCACCAGATTATTTTTACGGAACCTCTCGTCAGTGTTGGCTTTATGTCAAATATCCGGAAAATAACGTCAAATTGAATCGTCCCGCGTCCCGTGCAGAACCCGTGACATGTCCGTTTACGGAAATGGAAAAATTTCGGGTGACATGGCTCGGATCTTGAGGAGATGGGTCCTGTGTTATGTGATGATAATATTCTTTTGGTTTATAAATCCCTGAGTTTTTTCGCCATTTCTTCTCAGGGGTAGGTAGATAGAAAATGTCGATTCCACTAGCTTATTTTTTTTTTACGTGTAAAAGAGATTACGATATGTCCAATTTACAGAATTAAAAAAATCGTTCCATTTCATAAGAAAATGGAGGACCAAAGGTAAAGGTGGTATTGGTCGTCTTTGTTCATAAATAATGTTAGATAAGTATTTCGCTTCTGTAAAGAAATGTGTTAGTTACATAAATGAACATAAAACAGTAACAGAAATAAAAATAAAGAACCAAAAATAAAATAAAACTTACATGATACCATGAAGAAAACTTAAAGAAACTTGTTGTAAAAATAAAAATATCGGCTACACATCCAGCTCCTGTAAAGAAAAAGAAAAAAACAAAAATTAACAAAAGAAAATAAAAATGAATATATACACACATCAACACGGTCTAGGGATATTTTTAAAAAAGCGAATTACTATCAATGTGTTAATTATTTATATGACATGTATATATTTAAAAGATACGTTATTTAATATTCTACCATTTTTTAATAATGGTTAAGGTACTTAGATTAAAATTTCAGGATTTTATGGAAAAAAAATGAAGCATAGACGGAAATCGTATATGAATGAACTTTTAATTTGTGAGTAAAAACTGAAAAAAATAGAAAAATCATTTAATTTGTGTTTATAAACTTGAAGTTAGTAGTCTGAGAAAGCGCCCATGATGTTCATAACACATCGGCAACGATTCGGCATGCTCAGAACAAGGTTGTCAATGTCTTGCTGCGGAATATTGTCCCATGTCCTTCTGAGGTGCGCAAAAAGTTGATCTTCTGTAGCCAGATTTTCAGGAACTTCCTTCAGAGCTCTTCTTTGCAGCATATCCCACGCATGCTCAATGGGATTTAGATCTGGCGATTGAGCAGGCCAGTCTAAGGCCCTAACATTATGTGTATGTAACCAAGCTGCTACCGTTCTCGCCGTGTGTGCCCGGGCATTGTCGTGCATGAGCAGGAAATCTTGCCCCATTTGTGTTCTGTGGGGCAAGATTACGGGCCCCAGCACCTGTTGGACGTATCGTTCTGCCGTCATATTGCCCCGCACCCAAACGAGATCCGTCCGTCCTCCAAGACGAATTCCTGCCCAAACCATAATTGTTCCTCCTTGGTATGGGTGAACTTCCTGAGGGTTCTGGAGACGGCTCCATCGTCCAGGAACTCGCCAAACACGCGTCCTTCGTGAATCTGGATGGAAGCCGAACCTGGATTCATCCGTGAACAGCACATTGGATTATTGCTCCCGGCCCCAGTCCACGTGGTTCCGAACCCATTCTAATCGTCGTCCACGATTGCCTCTCCGTAAAGGTGGGACCCGGAGTGGTCTACGAGAGCGTAGATTGCTTTCATGCAGTCGCCTTCTTACAGTTTGGTCACTCACAAGCACTTGGTGTTCCACTCGCAGCCTTTGGACCAATTGAGTCGCCGTTGCATTTGGTTGTGCTCGCGCAGTAATTTGCAAAAATCGGTCTTGTCTGGGGGTAGTGATGCGACTTGGCCCCCGGTGCCTCTCCGCTACTTCACCTGTGGCACGATAGCGTGTCCACAATCTTGAAATTACATTTTGATGGGTCCCTATGGCCTCAGCAACATTACGCTGAACAGATCCAGCTTCCAGCATTCCCACAGCTCGTAACATCTCCGCCCTCGTCAAATGTCGGCGTTGCATGGCTACAATACCTCAATTTTAACTTTATCTTTCGTTTAAAAATGAAAAAAAACTGTAACTAAACGTAATTCGTATTGTTTTCTAAATTTCGCATAAATGAAAATTCCCTCTCCTATACATCAAGACATTTTTTGCCACCGAAACAAAAGAATTTTCAAAAATTTAAATTTGGAATTAGTCTGAGATAAATTACAAACAAAACGGTGTATAAAAGATTCCAATGCGGCCAGTACTTTTCGAGTTATTTAATTGAGTATGAAATATCCCTAGACCGTGATGATGTGTGTACTTCTAAAAAAAATGTAATGTGGTTTTTAAATATTTTAACTTGAAACGGTCGCATTTTATACATAATGTTTCTTTGTAATCAAAAGAAAACAAAATAAAATCCAAAACAAACTACATAGTTTTTGAAGTTAATTTCTACATTCATTTACAGAACGTTTAATCAAACAGACAATTTCCATTTGACGTTCAGTTGAAACACAAACAACTCAAACGAAAATATAACAAACAACAAACATGATTCACAAATGACTTTCATGTTGCCAGTGTTGCTACAAATTAAAACACACATTTTAAAACAGAAAAAGCTAAATAGAATATAATACAATCTGGGTAACTGATTATTTAGTAAATTGACTATCAACATATTTGGTCCGTATGTTTAAATTATAACTGTAATTCTTTATCAGTCGTACGTAATATCTATAACACGGCAAACCGAAGTGTCTATATAAAGTATGGTCTCGTTTGCACCACTTGAAAGAGCAAATTGCGGTAATCCTAGCTTTTACTAACAAGCCACATGAGTAACAAAATAGCCGTTTCATTTTCCCCGTTCTATATTTAAAATCCTTTTATCTCGCACGTCGCCAGTTGCGTCTGGATGCCGATGCCGTGGTCACGGAATAAAAAAAAAAAGAAAATGCACCCTGCGGTCGATGCCATATGCGACGCAGTTTCTGACAGATGCCTAGAGCCGCTTAATCGCTTTATCGTGTTAACTCAATATACTTACATGAAATATATAATAGCGCTTTTTGTGCTATAGCGGAAAATTGTCAGCTTCCGGTACCATAGTATCGAATGTTTGCATAATATTCATAGGTTATTGGCATTCACATGTGTTGAGAGTCTGGTTTTATGTATCCTCGATATTTATGGTCTTACGGTCCACAACAATTTAGTTAACGGCACAACGTGTGTTTGCAGTTTTAATAGTGTCTAGCCATCTGATGTTTTCAATCTCTTCGTTATTCCCTTGTACACACACCCCCTTATTCATAAAACTTATCAAACCTATTTTAGTCAAAATGGGGTTTGTCTCTTTCTTACACACAGAAATGACAACGTGACAGATAAAGACAAACGTTCTATAAACCTATTTTAGCTAAAATAGAGATAAAATAGGATTATGAATAAGGGGGTTTATATCTGCACTAGCTGACCCGGCGAACTTCGTACCGCCTCAGAATCAATTAATGTAATTATTAAATCCGTTCTCGAGATATCATCAAAAAACCCGTTCCACACAAAATATGAATTATCTTCATTACTATTTTTTCGTAAATTTTTCCGTCAGGTATTCTGCTACTCGGGGCGGAGACAAACCCAGTAAATCAAAGATCATAAAAATCGGTCCAGCTGTTCTTGAGTTATAAATGGTGTACCTAACCCGACTTAGTTTTATTTATATAGATAGATAGATATTTGTAAACGAGACGACAAGCTCATATTTCGATTGGCAAACACGTGACACTCAGCGTCACATTGGCTCTCAATGTAGATACGGATACACACTTGACCGGGTTTCAGGTCTGTTGGCCAAGTAAACAAAGGAAACCTTATTAAATACGATCTCATTTGGCACTGAACGTGTTAGATCTAAACTTAGAAATATTACGAGAGAGCCCTATTCTATTTACCTACACCCCTGCTAATACCTGCTTGGTTAAAGGAACACGTTTAGGTAAACGTTCGGAGCTCGACTTGGATTTGAATATTTCATGTCCTATTCTTGTCTAAGACCTTGATAGAGAACAGCATGAAATAGGTGAGAGATATGATAGACGTTGATAAAGTTTTCTTATCCTTAACTGCGTCATAAACAACTAAAAGCTATCGATGAACTCCACAACGGTGAGCCACCAGACGAAAAACTGCAATGATATAAAATGGATGACCCAAAACTCTTCAGATGATTGAAGATCTAAAAATACGATGGAATGCAAAAATGTTTCTGAAGCCATAATATTTCACCATAATATTTCATCAGAAACATTTAAATACATTAGCGAACTTCTGATGGATTTATATCAGTAAAGTTTTATCCGTGTGCACGACAATTTAACCTCATTCGTTCCATGGGATTATACATGTTATAAGAAGGACATAAATGTTAGAGTAGCTTGACGTATATCAGTCGTGTGAAGTGTCATTCCAAATTGTATATTCAGAACAGAAGTTGAGAGTTTAGTTTTATTTTAAATATTCATGGACAGAGACTAAAGCAAAGCTTCTAAAAAGCTGTGAATGATACAGAATAATTAGCTTGCTCATTAACATTTCATTGCAAAATTCAGATGTTATTATAACTTCAATATCGACTGATAATGAAAATAACACAACCAATAAACTTAAAAAAAAAAATTAAAAAAATAAACTACCAGAGACCAGCGGGGTATTTGTTTTTCATTAATGGTTAATGGCTTTCATTTTGACAGTTCAACAACATGCATTGCGTTATTTTTCGAGCATATGAAGCAATGGACTTGCAATATCCTTCAAAATGATTCAGATTTTGATTGAAAGTGAAGAAATAGATTCAGATTGTGGCTGAAGTTGCGCAATTAGGGTGCCTAACAGACAAATAACACTCACTTGACTCTTTAGTTTCACTCACCAACAAATTCCAGCAGTCACAAATAATCGTGATTGACTGATGTTGTTTATTGCGAGATATTCAGGCACCGATGAAAGACAAACTACAAAGGCGTCTCAGATGACTGGATACGAATGTACAAAATGTACATACATACATACAATGGACAACATACACAAACAGACAAATACGATGATTCAAAGTCATCATAATGGACAGGGTATAGTTCGATCATTCTTTAAAAAGTATTGAAGATAGCTTTAAAATAAATGACAAAGTTACCGACAAAAATTGTATTGACAAAACAAATACTATACAAACAGACCATGAAGCTGATCTTTCTGATCCAAAAAATGAAACCCAGCAGCTTAATTTTCTGCTATATCGTCAACTAGCTTATAAAGAATTCTACAAGGACGTCTGATTGACTTTTAGGATACTTCAATCCATTTAAAATGATTCATTTAAATTTTCAAACCTTAATTAACAGGACAGTCTAAGCTAAGTTCTAAGTCATTATATGGTCCTCCATATAATGACTTAGAACTTAGCTGGTTATGCAGTCATGCAGCAAGATTTCACGGTTCTCACTACTCCCAGCCTTCAAGAACATGCCACCAGTTAAACGAACACACAAATTCTGACTCACAGCCGAACAGACGGTTAACGGTGACCTAATCATTGTTTATACCATCCTTGAATTGAACATTTATCTTGCACTATTGCGTTCTACAGCTTGTTGTTATTTTTGTACGGTTTAACGTACGATGAACACTATTGGGGTCATCGTTTTCCTTGTAAAACCATTTAATTGTATAGTTTATTTATAGTTATTTAATAGAATGAATGAAGACACGACGAATATAAGGGCATGAGCAATGTTAATATAGCCTCTCCTAAAGCCGCAAATGGTTATTCTGCTGAAACTAAGCAGGTACTCTCCACAGAGAATCATAAGTAAAGGTTGATTACCTCACTCATATTGCTGAGATCCCACGAGAATCAGTACCTGCCTAGTTTATGCGTAACCGAACCATTTACATACGAGCTATACTTCGCAACAAGACTAAAAGAAAATTTGCATCCGTCCAACCTAGTCGCTAGTCGGTAGTTGGCCGGTTTACAATTTAAAACGCAATACAATTTGATTACAATAAGGAAATCATGTTAGTATAACTGGATGTACATATAGGTATTTTTTCCTTGCGCCTCATGAATTATTGTGGGCTATAATAATAACATAACATACACCAATATTTGTATCTATTACTGGCAGAGGTGAATAGTAAGACGGTAAGACCATATTTTGCCAGTTATCGTGGACTTCAATATTGGACAAGAGGCCTGTGGCTAAATAATAACAGTCGCACAGGTCAATCGTTTAGGTTAAGCTACGCTTGCCGCGGTTGATCTGTTGATTGGTGACCATCTTTACATACCGAAACCTCTCTTCGGAAAGCACGTTAAGCCGTTGGTCCCAGCTGTCCTACGTTGATCTTTGACAGTCGTTACGGGTAGTCAGAAGCCCGAAAGTCTGACGACCAGCCTTACCAAGCAGTATCGTATTACCCATTAACTGGGCTGTGGAAGTCAGATAGACAGTCGCTCCATGTAAAATACTGGTATCCAACTGCATCCAGTTAGACTGGAAGCCGACCCCAACATAGTTGAGAAAAGGCTAGGCAGATGATGATGTTAAACTGAGATGCAAATCTATCGCCATCAAGTGTGCATCCCGAGTTACTAGTACTACTACTAAGAAATCATAGAACCAACACTTGGTCCTACTAGTAGAACTACGCGGTCGAACCACGGGCAATAAACGATCCTGGGGACCTCAATAGTCGTAATTGCGATCAAAAGACCAACGACACTGTCAGACTATTAAATAAGGTCTCGATCTTGTTTTAAGTAATTGTATACAGAGCTGATTGAATCGTGGTGTTTATAAATGCTTGAACAACATCGACACGGCCGTTCTGCGGTTTGTTTTATTTTTTCTTGAAACCCAGCTTCAGTAATTAGTATCGTTTTCACGTCACCGAGACGGCTACATGGCAAACATAAAACAACAAGACGTAGACTTATTGTTTTATTTCATTAGTTTGATACAGCAAGAGATGCAGCGAATAATAGTATATTATGTCCAGATGGCAAGCTCTCGATTCCCACGTATTGAAGGCACTCGTCGAAATATTTATAAAGAAATGAGTAAGTATAACAGCCATGAGAAAAAACTGGGAAGACGAAACAAAAAGAAGATGCAAATATGAATGATGTTTATTAAATCGAAATTCGAAATAAAACACAAAAAAACCAACAATTTCACAATTGTTCACACAGGAAACTGAACAATGAAAAAAGAACGTAAAGACCAATCCGATTTCAACATACAAAACGATCAATACGAAATAACAGACCCAACAACAGGCTCCAATAAGGCACCTCAGGAAATCCCTTCGTCTATAGACAAATAATACAGACCCAACGGTAAGGTTGAAAGGGGGCCCATCCAATTACATAGGCATTACATTCCTTTGATCACGTAGGAAAGAGCGCCCCCTTTTGACACATCGTGTACAATAAACAAATATAAACTGGTTGTGATTGTAAATATGAATAGCTTTAATTTCAAATTAGGCCCAAGATTTTGATTTAGGTGCAAATAACTTTTTAGCTTTAAGACTTTAATCAAGGAATTTTAAATATGGCGAATGGAAATATAAAAGTTACTTTGACGGTGATGAATGTTATGAAGCAAAATAGGAATGGCAAAGATTGCGATGAAAAGATTAAGCCTCACGTTTTACCTCGAGAAAAGCGGGGATTAATTACGCCTGACAGCAACAAAGATTTAGAAAATGTAAAAAAACACCCCTATATTAAAAAGATCCTAAAAAAAGATTCCGACGAATTGAGAACCTCCTCCTTTTTTTGAAGTCGGTTAAAAAATCCAAGTTTTGCTTACAAAAATATCTGCGAGGACCAGTTTTGCTCCTTCGCTTCCTGCTCCAAACAGATTTGCATCTGCCTATTCAACTCTCAATAACAATATTCATATTCTTTCGGTGTAAAAGCGGCGGGGTGAGCTAGAATGCGGTGCGTGAGAACATTCGATCTCGTCTCACACCGTTCCGGTTTCATTCCCGGCAAATATAGATGTTCCGTCCTTAAGATTAGACTGCATATTTAATTACGACATTATCGTTCCCGCGGTCAATGCCTGATGTAGAGTAAAAACTCGTTCCACTTAATGGGGAGTGACAAGTTTCTTGTAAGTGTCCGGTTGTATGCAAATGAGATTAGATACGCATTTGAATATTGTGTTACATACCCAATGTCTTTTGATTGATAGGAGTTTTAAATTAAATTTTCAATCTAACTGTAATGGAAAGGTTAATGTAATGATAAAGGTTTGAAGACAGTACAGACGATGAAATGAAGCCTTGAAAGAATTGAAGAAAACGTTCCTGACTACAGAATTTAATTAACTTTTAGAGGTAAAAACCACGCCGTACGAATTTCAATCCAAGTCGAAGTAAATAAACAGTTATTGCCTTTTAACTCTAACAATAAACCTCAATCTAGTCAATTAGTTGGTTACAAGAAGATCGTATCGAAAGCGAAGACGCAGTCTGTCAATTAAATAACAGCGGAAACACTGTGAAGTACAAACATAATAAATGAATCATTTCCCCTGACTTTCGAGAAACAAGTAAAATCGTGAGAGTTGTTGAACAATAAGCAGTCGACGCCGCTCATATTACGTCTCATAAGAGCAACGCGGTTGCAATTATAGCAGACATTAATACGCTTCTTGCTAACATATGTTAAATAGAACGAGACAGTATCTCTCCTCTACTTTTATTTGCTTACACGTTTCTTGCAACCCGAATCAGACCATAATCGTTAGAGAAACTATAAACCTTAATGAAATTATATTAAACCTTAAGAATTTAAATGTATTAGGAGTAGTGGCATGTAATCATACAGATAACTTTGGATTGTAGAAACAAATAAAAAGATTAGAAAAACAAACTGTGAAGAAAAATATAAATGAAGATTAAGTTCAATAAATCGACAATATCATTAAATCCACAACGTAAGATAACATTACGGAATGATTCAAACTTTCAACAGGATTTCTCTGAACACTACAGGCGACTAACAAGCTAGGCGTAGGTACCTGTATCTGAACATGT
The DNA here is from genome assembly GCA_945859645.1 of Amphipoea oculea. Classification (NCBI taxonomy): domain Eukaryota; kingdom Metazoa; phylum Arthropoda; class Insecta; order Lepidoptera; family Noctuidae; genus Amphipoea; species Amphipoea oculea. Next base: position 16,250,415 of record OX243876.1, read on the forward strand.
ATGTTCCATACCAACAGAAATCACTTAACCTAAAAAATTTTGCAGTATCACTTGAAAGTAAATCACTTTAGTGATACTCAGAATCGTGTCACCGACGCGACGCAAACATTTCCCTCGGCAACCTGTCACAGGCTTAAAAGCGTATGAAAGCAAGTCTACCGGCAAATAAAGATGATGTTACGCTCCCGATGAGTCTAATGGACTACCTTTGTACAAAGAACGTCTACAGACAAGGCCAGAACGACCCTATTTCATTATTAAATACTATGCCAGAAAATTGCCTTCTAATAGGAAATAGTTATCATAATGCGCTCGTTTTATGTCAGCAATAAAATGTGCAAACATATTCAGTGGACCAGCGCACACAACTTTATAGCTGACAGACAGATCTTGAAAGATATACGTACGATGTACGTTCATTCCATCGGCTAAACGATTTCGTTTAATCAAAATGAAACAGGAAAGAAATTCGGAAAAGATAATAGGGATTACCGAAGAGGAGGAAATGTAATAGGTACTTAAGTAAAAAGGCCAAAATTATTTAGGCCCAATTTGTTTAGAAGCAACGAAAACGTTTGGCTTGTGTAAATTAAAGCTCGACTTTAGAGGTTTTTTTCATATCGCGGATTTAATTTGTGTGACTAACAAACTGGTTACAGCCGAAATTAAATTTGAAGTTGACGTCATTCTGCAGGACCAGGAGTGAGAGGAAAAAATCGATTTTTTTGAGCGAAGAAACCGGAATGGGGTCATTGATTGGCTAATGCTTGGACCACCAATAAAACTTAGGAATATCATTAATGGTTATAATAAAGTGTGTCCACAATAAACTGAAGACTTTACAGTGAAACTAGTCATAAATATTGATAATAGCATAACGGAATATCACGACAAACATGGTTGCGTTGCGAAAAAGCCAAACGGGATATTAATCGTCTTGAAAAACGACTAGTGTTTTGTTTCGGAAGTGTGTCAGGGATCGGCAACCCGGAACAAGTCGGCTAGTCTTACAGTATTGTAATACAATCTTTCACATAATAAAGGCCAACATTGTGGTGACAATAGAGCTATCAAGTATCCGAGTATGTTGTGTAATGTAGATACAGGGCAAGTTCAGAATCGCAGACAATGGGTAGTTTGGGATACAAGCTTTCTAGAAAGGATGTTTGGTATTACAAATGACCGGGGTTTATGGGTGTTCGACACCCAAAGTATATAATGTAGCAAGTAAAAAACAAATACAACTCAAAACACACTGTTCCTCTCAATCACTTTAAAATTAATTATATAAGCAGCAGAGTTACTCAAGTTTACAAATCCATTAATCATGATTTCATGAAAGTAAAATCCAACTGCCAAGTACGCCAGGCGCCAGATCACAAAAACAAACAAATTAAAACGGAACATGTGCAAGTATTAACAAAACAAAAACACACGACACTCATATTCAGAGGTCAATTTCACAGAAGCATCGAAACTGTTCCATACTGAAGCGGAATAACCAATTAAGCAGACCGGGGCGTGCGCAACGCGGCCCAAAAATTACCTACCGTTACCATTACTGTTACAGAATCTTGTTTACAAGCAACATAACGATTCGCATTTTGAAAACCAGTATAATAAAATTAATACCTACTCAATCATAGATAATGAATGTTTTCAAACGAATTTCGTAGTTTATTAAAATGTCTCTACATGGCTTGCCGCTAAATGTCCCGCTAATATTTATAACTCAAGCATAAACATATCATTAAAGCTAGCAAAACAGGCTGTCTGGAGGCTAGACATAACGACCTTGTCAGCCTTACCTCTCCTAAGCCTACGCATTATCGCTCCTCAGCAAGTAGAAATAAGGACCACAATTTCTCAAGTGATTGTCTGAAAGATTGCAAAATAATGCCTGTATTGTACAGAGATGAGGACTATTATTTATCACTTCAATAATTGACAAGCCATTATAGTCTTTGTTGCAAAGTATTTAAGATGATCGACGATTCGAAATAAAATATATGCAGTCAGAAAATATGATACTAAATATTGCAACAATAATTGGAGATATGATTTAGTTGCGCACTCCATAATCGTCGACAGGAACTTGCGTAGAGTTATTTGCGATTAGTCAGTACAAGCCTAGCTTCCTCGAATTTATAGTCACTGCTTGTTTATCAAATAACATCTCCAGAATTACATAGTCATATCGTGACTAATTCAATGAAATCTAATTAAAGCTCATTTTTAGGGTTCCGTAGCCAAATGGCAAAAACGGAACCCTTATGGATTCGTCATGTCTGTCTGTCTGTCTGTCTGTCTGTCTGTCTGTCCGTCCGTCCGTATGTCACAGCCACTTTTTTCCGAAACTATAAGAACTATACTGTTGAAACTTGGTAAGTAGATGTATTCTGTGAACCGCAGTAAGATTTTCACACAAAAATAGAAAAAAAACAATAAATTTTGGGGTTCCCCATACTTACAACTGAAACTCCAAAAATTTTTTTTCATCAAACCTGTACGTGTGGGGTATCTATGGATAGGTCTTCAAAAATGATATTGAGGTTTCTAATATCATTTTTTTCTGAACTGAATAGTTTGCGCGAGAGACACTTCCAAAGTGGTAAAATGTGTGTCCCCCCCCCTCTAACTTCTAAAATAAGAGAATGATAAAATTAAAAAAATATATATAATGTACATTACCATGTAAACTTCCACCGAAAATTGGTTTGAACGAGATCTAGTAAGTAGTTTTTTTTTAATACGTCATAAATCGAAAACCGCAATTTACCTTTCACAAAGTTACAACGAACTACAAGAACTTTTATATTATGTTACTTGCTGGTACGGAACCCTTCATGGGCGAGTCCGACTCGCACTTGGCCGGTTTTTAGATCAGGGAACAAGAATTCCCCTGAACACGACAATACCATAGAATCATGGACATGACAATACCGAAATTAATAATAGTGGCGGTAGACCGCGACACCTGATGCAGGAAAAAACATGTATGGACACGATTCTTGGAACAGCAGATACCAACTAGACTGCTCGGTGGACAATTTAATATTTTATTCAATAAACCGTCAAAACTGTAACTACCAAAGTTGAACCAAGTAGGTAAAAGTTCAAACGTGTCTAATTTTATGACAGACATTTATAAATCATAACATTCAACCAAAGAAGAAGGACAAATCCAATCAAAACTAAAATAGACTCCTTACATTGTAAGTGCAAATGTTAACAGCGGTAGTCGGCGTAAAATCGATCGGTTCGACAAAATTTTTGTTGGACGGAATATGTATGTGTGAAGAGTGTCCATAAAAACGTAGATGTCGGTTAACGGTTACATACCGGACCTGTTTGCCATGCCTTGACAAATTAATGCGAAGTAGAGGTATAAAAAACAATTCGTTCATATATGCATGACGAATTTGGTGGGTACTAAAGATCCTCACAGTGCGGTGCGACTTGATTACGTCTTCATATTTGTTGTTAGAGAACAAATATAAACAAGACAACAGAACTATTATAAGCAAAGTTACTCACAGGAATATCTTGACTTCAAAGTTTGCAATAAAGGCTGGAGCGTCCGTGGTTATATTGTTCTGAGAGTTCGGTCTTACAAGGACCCTTATAACATAAGTAAGATATTTGTCATAAAATAATGACTAGTCAACGTTAGTAGACTAGTATATGAGCAAAGAAAACGGTATTAGTAATTCGCTTCATCCGCTTTGCATGTTGAGACACAATCGGTTTTTTTGCTTGCAGATAAGCGAACAAATTCACCATTGTTGTACAACTTGCTACATGCATAGTGAGTAATGCAGATAACGCGTTCCATTCAAAAATATTAGTATTTATGTATCAGTTGTTTGTTAGGAGATATAGAAATAAACTTTGATCCGTCTAACTAAATATTTAATTAGATTCTGAAGTAGCGTGGCCAAGTAAAGACAACCCTATTCTTATTTCTCCATCTCCAGAATGGCACCTAGTAGTGTCTCCGGCTAGAAGTATTTTATTTAGAGCTACAGTCGATAATAGACTCACAAGAATAATAAATGAAAACAATAATCTAAATGACCGTCATTACGTAACCATTCACTTTTGGTACTTTTGCAAAATATTACTAGCTGCGCCCCACGGTTTCACCTGCATAAGTGTCGATCCCGTGGGAATATCGGGATAAAAAGTAGCCAATATGTTAATCCAGGGTGTCAGCTACCTCCATACAAAATTTTATAATAATTAGTCCAGCCGTTTGAGCGTGAAGAAGTATCAAACATAAAAACACACACGCACTCAATCACAAACTTTCGCCTTTATAATATTAGTGTGATTGCAATATACCAAATGATATTATTGTTGCGATAGTACCAAACGAAACGCAATGGTTAATGCCAAAACTTGCACGAATTGTATTTTGCAATAAAACGACATGACTACTTATATTTTTTTATAAAACCTCGTAGTTTGTAAAAAAATATTCAATAAGAAAGAATGGACAATATCATCCACACATTTTAAATGTTTTGTATGTATTGGTCGATCGACTTCCCTAAATTTGACCCCAAAATTATATTATAAAAAAAGATTAACAAAAGAACACCATACTTTCTTTTTCAATTCTAATTCACTTTAAATTGAATATCTGTTACCACTAAAGATAGTTCAATAACGTCGTTAAGCGCGGAAAGCCATTTGATCTGATTGCTGAAGTTAAGAACTCGTGAAGAAACCGATCAAACTTTTTGTTTGCCAACTACGATTGAGTTTTGAAATATCTTTCCAAAAGCCTTATATTTTCCAAGAAATTGTGTCATTAGTTCGTGTTTGAGTCTATTTTGAGCTCGTTTTGACTAATTAAAAACAAATCAGAACCATTAACTGAATGTTATCACATCAATCAAGATAATAAAAAATGGGCGATCGAACAAAACATGGAACTAGGTATTTGAATTTAAAAATACGTAGTAAGTACGATATTTTTTTCATGCTGAAAGCCGGAAAATCACTAAAAGAAAGCCCAAATCTGGGCAAAGGACAATGACGCGCAAATGACAATGGAAAAAAAGGCAATTCACATTTGATGCTCCATTTAAAAAGTCTTCTGCACCAATAAGACCTGAAGGAGGTCTTATTGATAATACACCTCAATTAAGTTTTATTTTCTCGTGAGGTGCCGGCGAAGCACGCATAGTTCATACAAACGTAATACCAAAATAATTTGTAAATGAAACATATTCTTCAGGTAGTTTGTATTTATTCCAATAAGATTATAGAATATCTAGGTTCCCAAATATATATTTTGAAAGGACACTAATATAGAGACGATATACGAGGAATTTGAAATTAATAAGACAACTTATTTTTGTCATAACTCGTCTTTAAATAAGTGTACCTTAAGAATATGTTTGATTTACAAATTATTTTGGTATTACGTTTGTATGAACTACGTATACTCCGCCGGTCCCATTGAGAATGTAAAAGTGTCGTGTGCAAATATGCAAAAAACTTTAATTAATGACAATCTCAAGCACTTGACATATTTTGAAGGGTCATTGCTTTGGAAGCTGAAGGGCGAAGAAATTTTTAAAGAAAACTGGACCGCCCACGTAAATATTTTAGAAGGAGACAAGTGAGGTACTTATATTGAATCAAATTAATGGACATACCGAATATACCGATTACCAATCAGTATTGAGGAGTTGTATTTATTATATCCATTTTTCGACCTTTAACTTTACCCAAAAGGATGACTTTTCTTTACTAGAGAAGTCAGTAAGAACAAACCTCGTATGGAAAAGTGATTATGGTAGAAATCTAATGGTAATTATAGTCATTAAAATCATTAATATATCTCTTTAAGATAAATAAATCTAACTTAAAGAGATATATTAATGATTCTAATGACTATAATTCTGCAAATACATATCTATTATAGTCGCGAATCATATTTTGATCAAGATACAACCTGACACTGACCTGCAAATTGCAAAAAACGTAAGAAAATTTGAATTATATATTATATTATATATTATATATAATTTCACGGTCTACCACTGCGCATTTAACGTGTTTTTCACGAGCCATTCCTTCCAATATAGGTACCTATTTTAATATTTGTAGATTAGTAATTGGTTTTCCTAATATTATTTTTATTTAAGAATGAATAAATTTTATACTTTTTGCTGTGCTCTACAGGGTCTGTAATTGTACCTTAGCCATTGTAGCACCTAAGTATACCTTACATTACATTATGGAATGCAAATAAAAATATGAATTATTATCAATATGCCTCTTTAGTTCCAAATGGGTTTAAAATGTCAGTGCTGTAACAATTTCTTTCAAGATAACGGTGAGAATACTCTTTTACGTTTAATTCGAGTTAAGAGTTAGTCTTCCGATCAACAGCGGAACTTTCCTGAATATAACCATGAAAAGACCATCTAAGTCATGGTTGGCAATACTAATTACAATGGAGCATTTTCATTTTGCATGTAGATATAAACATCGTCATTATGTACAATATCAAGAACGTGCACAGTTAGTTCGTTATTAATCATTCATTACGAAATATTCCACACGCGGGGACGTGACAATGAATTTATTATGTTCCGATACAGACGGACACAAGAATTTTATTTATATGGATAGCTGGCGCGCCATTCCCTTGCGGATTTGTCGTCATTTCAAATATTCACGTTGTTTGTTGTAGGTGCGGACTTGAAGTTTCATACTATGTTTAACTAAGAATTAGATATTACACATGATTTTGCTCGTTTTCATTAAAACTACGCGAGACCTAAATGTAAATCATATCATATCATCATCATCATACTAAAAACCTTAAGAGTTTTTTTGTTTGTTTGAACGCGCTAATCTCTCGAACTACCGATACCGGTCGGATCTCAAAAATTCTTGTGCATTTGATTGCCCAATTCTCGAGGCAGGCTCTAAGACCCTTAAGAGCCGAGCAAAAACAAAAATTCTGAAAGAACGCTCAGCGAAAATGAAGTAATATCGCGGGCAGACGATGCGATACGACGGGGTGGGTCGGGGGAACACGACACGCGGACGAAGTCGCATGAAGCTAGTAGGTATGTCATAAAAGCGCAATGTTGATTTTGAAAGAGTTGAAAATCCAACTATGTGCTTTCATTAGGCAATACATTTCTAGATGTCACGTAGTGTGATTTAAAACAGGGAACAGGCTTAGGACATAGCTGGACGACGATTTACGCATCAACGGAAAATAAAATCTTCAGATTGGTTTATAATTATGTCAAGTCACGTAACTGTACTTACAACTATATTATATAATATACATAGATCTCCCCTATTGATTTTCATAACAGCGTTAAACGGTATTGGGCGACCCTGACCCGCAATCATTATTGGGTCATGAAACAATCTACCAAGCTGTGACACGTTTCATTTTTTGCTGTCTGCTTCTACAATAGATTTCTTATCAGCTTTCAAGCTTGCTACTGAAGTGAACACCGGATGAGAGCTTGAAACTTTCGAACATTACTTGGTTTGGGCAGGAGGACGAATTTTAGCACAGAAATGACTTTAGAGAGGGCCGGATTCGATGTCTACAAGTAATCGATCATTATAGAACCTTCCCATTGAACCCTCAGTATTAATGGCCTAGCCGACAGACGGACTAGGTCTTAGTTATTTAATTAAGGGACCAACCTGGCATGGTTCGGATTATATCTGGGCACAATAGAGATTCTTGACTTTCACTTCAATCGAATAGATAGCTCCAATATCGAAATTGTAAGGATTCAGTTTATAAAGGACAAGAAACATCTTTAATGACTAGAAGGACATCAAAATAACTATCCTAATACGAGCTCAACTGTCACTAATGAGACACAATTACTTTTTCTATTGTAACCGATCTTTAAGAGATTTCGCGACATTGGAGCGGATACATGAACGAATTTTGTCTTTAATAGTCGTTTTGGGAAGTAGGTAATGCATTGAGTTGAAAGGGTACTTACTAGCAGAAACAGATAAAGTGAAATGACAACTTGCGAGTTGGCCCTCGTTTACTACAATGGAGTTCGTGAGAAATCGGGTAAGTAGATTCTATTCTCTACTTATAACTAAATAAACTTGATGATATACTTACATAAAGGGAAAATATTGAACAAAACAATTAAAACTATTAAAGTCACGTATAATAAAAACCACATTTATAGACTTTAAATGGTGGAATTGCCTGATTAATGCCAAACCCAACCAGTGGCGAAAACAACATAGTACTTATGTGTAAGTGTTCAGTTGTACACGCCTTAAATTCCCTACATGGAAATGTACAAAATTTAACCCGTGTCCAATAGATTTTAGTCCAAAATAAATTCTAAACACAATCTTGAATACAAAAAATGCAACTTAGAATCGGCTTTTGCCTTATCGTTCTAAACATTAAATTAACTCATTTACACAAATATTTTAAAGGTAAGCAGAATCCAGATCGAATTCTAAACAATCCACAGTTTACCGAACAAGGTTCGCGAGCCAGCCATATTCCAATTAAAATTCATACCCGCTTATATAGTCATGGTACTGTCGCAGTGCCAAGAAAAAAACAAACCTGGCTGTATACAAAAAGAACTTTTCACCTTAGTACTTTTTGCAAGCATTGAATTTTTAAAAGCAAACAGTTTCTTAGTTTGAATTTGAAAGAAGAATGGCGGGCCGCACACGCCGCGCCGGCGACCGTTACAACGATGGGAAGGGCAGCTGGGATCGCACCTGCTATGCAACAGCTGAGCAAGGAACCGACTCATTATTTAGTTCCGATAAGGACTCGTGTAGACGAAGGGGGACTTTGAACGAAGAAACATTTTCGCTCACGTTTCAACATCATTGTGTCTGATACTTTTAACTTTTACCTCGTTTATTAACAGAGCTAGTTATATTGAATGAGCTTATTCAGTTGATATCTTCTAAAAATGAGGACACAACAAACGTGAGACAATTTATCACACAGTGGAAAGGGACTGAAATGAGTTAAAATAAAGACGTTCGACGACCCTTTGTGCCTAAATAAACATACTTGGAATGGTACATAAAACCCACCGTTAGGGAATGCAGGTCGGCGATACGTGGCGATATTCCGATGTGCGAATACTGAACAAAAGTTCGTGACCTTCTGGCTCCACATTCCACACTTGGAATTCAGAGTAATCCTTACCCGAGCACTTTGATAAATTGCGGTCAAGCCGCAGAACTACGATATTCATTCAGCGTAATCTTGCTTTTTTGGTCATAGAGAAACAGAAATGGAAGTTAAAAACTATACCTTTGGAAAAACAAAAAGTCTATCACCTCCTTGTTTGTATTAAGTATCTTTGTGTGGAGATCAGACTGTATCTTAACCACTATCTTCCTGTCCTTTGCTGCAGTGGTACAAAAAATACAAGTGAACATTTCAAAACGGTTTAAAATCATTACAATCTTTAGTAGGTGAAGACTCTTGCGCTTATTTTATAATATCATGCATAGCATCAGAGTCGGTCCTCGCATGGTTGAGTTTGTTGGTATTGCTACATCCAATTACACCTTGTTGTCCTAATTTATTTTAATGAACGAATATCATATTGAGTCCGCGGTAATTAATTATCTACATGAATACAGCTAGAATTACAATAATATGGTAATATTTTATCTTCTCCCTCGAACTTACCAAAGAGAAAATTTAGGCCTATAAATGATCATTGGTGGGCCAGTGGTAACGGCCACGACTTACGAGATGTAGGCCGTAGGTTCGAACCCAGACAGGCGCTTTACTTTGTGTAAATTATTCCATCACCACTGCTCTCAAAACGGTGAAGGAAAACATCGTGAGGAAACTGGCATATCCTAGAACCAAAACTTCGAAGACATGTGACATCTACCAACCCGCACTGGGCCCGCGTGGTGGATTACAGCCCACTCCCATTCACAGAGAGGAGGCCTGTGTCCCAGCAGTGGGAACGTTATAGGCTGATTATGTAAATGATCATTTTTAAGAAGTCTCACACTTACAAGTCACTGCTTCGTTTGGTCTAGCTAGTGGTTGCAAGAGCTACTGCGGAGCATGAGGCCTGGTTTTGATTCCCAGGTCGGGCAGTATTACTAGGTTTTCCATCAGGAATTTCTCAGTTGCAGCCCGGAGTCTGGATTTGTGCCCGGTTGATGGCAATAGGCTCGGCTCGCCCCCTTTTACATGGATCTTAAAGATAACTGGTGAAATGTGGATTGATTATATGTACACCTCTGCCTAACCATTCGCGGTTTATAGGCGTGGCGTGTTGTTATGTTTTTTAAAAAGTCTTAACTGCACCTTAAATAGAACAAGAAACGCGTTTAACTATGCCTAAGAACTTTAATCTGCGTCTTTAGAATCGAATGGAAATGTTGAACTTGACAAACACTCCTCAAGTTCAACACTTCCATTTGGGATACTTTGGAAATTAATTTATCTTACAGACTCAATTTTAGTAACTGTAAAGTTTTGAAGACAATCTTGTAAATCCTTTTCCAATTTTTTACGAGACACCCAAAGGGCTTTTTACACTCATTATTCTAATTTTGGAGACGATATTTCATTATACAGTAAAATGTAGAGCACGTTTTATCCAAAGTATATATTGATTTTAATATTTTCTTTCTACTCTAACCGCCAATGTATGCTATCACTAAGGCACCGGTTTTATGACTTCCAATGTTAAAAATAACTTTATTAAATATTATGGCAGTCACGATTTTTCCTCAACGGCTTCAACAAAATTGGTAATTTAATTTTGAGTTTGTTACAGTCAATACCATCTATAGAAAAGCCATTTCAAAGTTGCTCTCTGCACTTTACCTTTTTTAGAAAGTTTGAAAACTGTAATATTATTTTTTTTCTTTTCAAATTCGGCTAACTTCTCTGATTTCTAGACGTTCTAGATTTTTGAAAGATGTTATTACTTTATTAGTTCTCGGCATGAATGTAGTAACATAAGGATCGGCTATAAACCCGGTATGTTACGTAAAAGACTAGATTTATTCCATAAACTTCCTCATTTAAATGTCTTTAATTATTTTGCTGGATAATTAAGTTCTCCATTAGGTTTAGTATCGTAATTACTAGGCGGCGCTCCTTGAACGATGTCGGAAATTCCTTCTTTGAACCACGGATCGTTCTATTTGAATCTGATTTTATACCGACTCATATATTTTCCTGAAAACATTTTCGGATACTTACATACAAGAACATCATCTGCCTAGCCTTTTCACAACTATGTATGTTGGGGTCGGCTTCAAGTCTATCCTGAGTACCAGTATTTTACATGGACAGACTGCCTATCTGACCTCCACAACCCAGTTTCTTGGTAGTAGGATACCCCTTCGTAGTATTGGCTGTCAAAGGCTTCTGACGAAGTGACTATCCGTAACGACTGTCAAAGAGCCACGAATGACAGCCGGGATCAACAGATTAACGTGCTTTCCGAGGCACGGAGGGGTCTTGATATGTAAAGATGGTTACCCATCCACGGCAAGCGTAGCTTAACCTGTTCAATCGACCCGTACGGTTGTTATTACTTAGCAAAATCCTATTACATAAAAGAACATCAGACGTTATTACGAAATTTCAAAATACATATGACCATCAGTCGTAAGGTCCTTTTATATCGTATGGTAAATACGAGTACTACCTGTATTTTTACCAAACGGTATAAATTGATGCAAAAATGTGGAACCTTGAGTAAAAGGAAGGAAACGTAGCTCGGGGCAAGACGCAGTTTCTTACCACGATAGGGGAAAATGCGTCATATTATGGATGTCGTCAGTAGGTACCTATTCATATGCATAGCATAAAGTCAACAAAGGGGTGTGTGGTCTCAACAACGGAGTACCTGTAGGTACATACTATAATATTGCGTATTTATTGAGTACGCCACAGTAAACATAAAACGCTATATACGTTACACGTTCCTTGTTGTTCGGCTCGTAAAGACCTGGCCGATGTCAAGGACACGTCCTTCATGAAGCTCCTGTATGTCATGAAGACTCAATCGATCCACAGTTTACCTTCAAAATAATCCGAATTTTATGTACACAGCAAAGAGCCCTTCTAAGCATGGATCAAGGGCTATTTGCGGTAAAACTGTTAAATGCAATCGATTTATTACCTACGCTTCTTCTTCTTAGCGTGTCGATGGCAATCTATGTACATCAATCACATCATCGCCCAGAATTTCGCTGCGAGCTTGGCACCTACAATAGCGTCCATCACCTCATGTAGCGTGCAGACAACAGGACACCCTGGACACGACATTAAGTGCCCCCGTGTGGGACAGCACTACACTGACGTTCCGAGAGTAAGATTCTATTCGTGGAAAGGATTTTTCGGGATTCCAGCTTGCAAACGCCAAAACCTTCCACATAATCTCAAATACCCAGAAAACTAGAAAACCCTTTGCTTTAACTTCGCAAATATAAATCGAACACAGATTGTCCGTAAATCTGCAAAGCTACGCCATCTTTTTATTTTACGGGCCATTTTGTTTTTTTTTGTTTCACAGATTTTTCTACACCTGAATATCAAATCAATGTATGTAATAGGAAATGGTAACGTGATAGACATCGAGAGTATGTTTCTGATTGGGATCAAACGTGATTGGTTTCAAGTAAAAGCCTCTTCCGGGCAACTTGTTCGTGTACTTGTTGCTAACTGTTAACGATCTTGTTGTGTCTTATCTCGGTCTTAATTTATTGCTCGTATATGTAATCCATTTTCGGAACAACTCTTGAAGCTTGTGGAAATTAGAGACCATGGAGTTTTGTGCACTAACAGTACCAATCGCTCTAATTTTGACAGTTCAACAACATTCATTGCGTTATTTACGTTGTTGAGCAGACAAATTTTTCGAACATATGAAGCTATGGATTAGCAATATCCTTCAAAATGATCCAGACTGTGATTGATAGTGTGTTACGAAATCAGGGTGCTGTTCTTTTCCTTAGGAGATAGTTTGGAAGGGTAGACTTAGTTCCATATTCTACTTTCTGACCATTTAACTGACAGACTTTCTGAAATTTCAAATGTAATCATCATTCTCTTGCTCATATCCGGGGTCGGCCCAGCACCGCTTCATCTTCCCAGTCGTCATTTCAATATTCACACCTTTCTATCTACATTATTGAAATTTTAAAGATGTCAAACGCTTGGTTTTTAAATCCTACTGTGTCATATGACATGCTTACAAAAGACATGCTAACAAAGATTTGATGTTCCAAGTATAAGTATAATTAGTAGCACGCTTCCAAATGCCCTCATGCTCCATTGAGGACTAACAGACACCGTTTCGGACAGGGCATGTGTTCGTTTATGAAGATGGTAAGCAATTAACGTTAATTAGGGGTTCCGTTCGAGCGTTCACGATTACCCGTGATCGTTACTTGTTTCTTAGAGATGCCTCTTATGTGAAGAACAATTCAATGAAGATTGTTTATGGTCCGTTTCATGATTGAAATGAATTTGTTTGTGCGGTGACGATTTTTTGTTTGATTTTGTTTGACTTTGCCGTTTCGATGATAATTTCATGATAGCTAGAATAGAATACCTACTCTTGAATCTACTCTCTTCCCTCTCTACTACTCTCCTTAATTGACTACTTTAAAGAAGAATATCATACGTGAGAGCTGATATTGTTCCTGGTATCAGGTGCCTATTCTCGGAGATGCAGGTGTATAATAAACAAAAGTCTAGAATCCATAAGCAATATGTTAGGTATTATGCTGGCTTAGTGAATCCTTCGCATAAAACCTGAAAAACATTAGGGTATCTTAGACCAGGGGCCTCGTAGAGCGCTTTTCCTAATGATAACAAGGACTTAACGTGAATGGCAATAACCTACGAAGAGGTTAGCAAAATGTTCACTCTTTTTTCATTAGGTACTAGGCTCCCATAAACACTCAAGCTGTTAAGTAGTTTCTACCTCCTTAATCTGGTTCTTTCTTCAATCTTGACGTGACAAGACTTCACGTGAATGGCCACCTAGGAAGGGAAAGGTTACGAAAATGTTTATTACTTCTCCTCTGGATTTATTTTTTCTCCTTATTAGGTACTAGGATCGCATAAACACCTTCTACGTTCTTAACTTGGTTCTTTCTATAATCTTCAGCGACAATTCGGACTAGTTTTCTTGTCGTAAAAATTTTATGCGTTGGTCATCATGAGATCACTGAGGTCGACCCAATAATCCATTGTAGGCACCTAAATTGACGAATAGAAGACGTTATGCTTATACGAATAAAATTGTTTTTCAAATACAATTAATTGATTCCATGTTGACGTGAGTCACAGGACGTAATTCCCAACCTGTAGGTAAGTAGGTACCTAGAGGTGCAAGTCAAACGAGTACAATAACATTCTATAAAACACATACATAACCTACCTACGTAGCTATTTGTAAAACATAAATATTTATAATAGGTATTACAGGTAATTCTATCGTTAGAAAAAAGATATAATAGTACATTATGATACATGTGTGCTATGTTGATCATTAAACTCGAGGCGGTATTACTCGCGCGAGCCGTAGGCGAGCGCGATAAGGTAGCCGAGAGTTTAATTATCAATGCACACGCGTATCATACGACGTTTTTCAACACACTTGTGAGGAAAAAAACAGACTTTTATTGTTAAATATTAACTTGTATGGATAATGGCGGGCTTGGTTTGTCATTCCGCGCGCCGCGCTGACGTGCGCGCGCAGGTTTACCCATAGAGTAAGTAAAACCGATATACAGCCTATAGAAAAAATATAATAAACACAAAATAATGTTAAGACTGATCGTAGTGTTGTCGTATGTCAAATTGTAGTTTAGTTAGTATGGAATTAGAAAGTACTATTTGCATAGAGAAATATATTACATTAATTCAGTGAGAATCCGCAATAATAGAACGCCAGTGGTCTTTTCCGTTTGGTTACGGGAACGGACGACGGAAAATTATAAGGTGCATCCAGACAGAGCGAGCCATGCGCCGCTAGTGCTTTTTTTGTGTGTTAGATGCCTCAGCCTGAGGCAACCATACATATAAAAAAATCGTTTGCGGCACATGCCTCGCTATGTGTGGATGCACCCTTAGGTGAATGCGCAGTGGTAGACCGCGAAATTTTTTTTTTTTTAAGTTTTTTACAATTCGCAGGTCAGTATCAGGTTGTATCTTGATCAAAATGAATATTTATATAATAGATATGTATTGAAAGAATTATAGTCATTAGAATCATTAATATATATATTTTAGTTGGATTTGTTCCCTTAGAACTTTTCCATAAGAGATTTGTTCTTATGGAACAAATCTAACTTAGAAAGATGTATTTAATGATTCTAATGATTATAATTCTGTAAATACGTATCTGTTATAGTCGCGAATCATATTTTGATCAAGATACAACCTGACACTGACCTGAAAATTGCAAAAAACGTTAGAAAAATTTAATTTCATGGGCTACAACTGCGCATTCATCTTAAGGTAAATACATTTTAGTTCATCTTGGGACCAAGGACAATTCAGACTATTTAAAAAAAAAGTAAAATATGGCTCGCGGATTCTTTTTGGCATGAAGTCTCTTTGAAGAGATTAAAAAAAAAACGCACTTCTCCGACCTCCGACTAGTAAATTAAATAGTTATCTGTGGAAATAAAGCACGAGTACCGTAACGTAAAGAAAAAGCACGCGTTTGTAATACACTGCGTTATGGATCTAAAAGCTGTGCATTAAGAGCCATTTTACGAGCAAGTGTGTTGAAAATATATTTTTTTATTGTTTGTTATCAATTATTCTAAAATACCATTCATTATTCAGGCTTAGGATAGATTAGCAATTAAGTAATATTAATAGTGAAATATTTTATTATTATAAAATATTTATAGACGGGTAAATGTGTGTATTCAATACAATTAAAAAATAAACCGTTAGGTAACGGAAAAAGGAAAAATTTAAACAAAAATTAATTGAGGAAACTGTTTACTCGTTTTTTATTAATTAAAAAACAAACAATCACAAAATATTTGACGTGGTTAAGCACGCGCTGTGTCGTGCGGTGGATATAATATATGATGAATTAATTACCATAATAATTGATACAATATTGCTACTTACAGCTGTTGGATACATGGCATTCATTCAGCACACACTGGTAGATTATCCAGGATTCCAATTCAATCATCGTGGAAGCGGTCATTTTCGACACAAATAAATATTCGCACAGTCAATAAGCCAAAAGTCTAGTCTTATTACGACAAATACCACTTCAATATATCACTGCATCTCTGTAAACGTTAAAAGCTAAATATTTTCAGTCAATGTTTTCAATTTGTAAATAACACGCGCGGTCTACAACACAGAACGTTGTTTTGATAGGTATCGCCCACATAGGATCGCGAGCTGAATGATTTGATTGGACCTTCGAGCCATATCGGCC
Organism: Amphipoea oculea; assembly: GCA_945859645.1. Lineage (NCBI taxonomy): Eukaryota > Metazoa > Arthropoda > Insecta > Lepidoptera > Noctuidae > Amphipoea > Amphipoea oculea. The sequence goes on from OX243876.1 coordinate 16,266,887, forward strand.
CGCCCGACAGGAATCCGGAAATTCGGATCGGTGTTGCCACTTTATTCATGAATCTCCCCAAATTCCAAAAATGGCTGTCAAACGTCAAAGGCATTCAATTTTTTTTAATCTGATTTTTAAATTTAAAAAATCAGACTGAAAACCAGGTATCTGGGTTATTTATTGCTTCTGAAATATGGTCAAAATGAATCAACTACTATTATTGTAGCTTGCTTCTAAATATAACGACAAAGATTTTTTTTTCTGTACTGACCTTGTAGTCAAATCATCTTTCTTTTGATTACGCATCATACATTGTTTGAACAAATAAAATTATAATAATAATTATAATGTATTCGACAATCGCCTCAATTTTTATGAGATTCCCCATATGAATGGAAAAACATTTAACCTGGCAACATTTTTCATAGACATTGTGCTGTAACATAGACGATACTCAAATCAATTTCAACGATTAATCGATTTGAATTGTTCAGATTTCTGAGTTTTGAACGATTACAATATTTTGCTATTTATTTACCGGAACAATATTATTAAATTCAATTTAATTGTTTTTAACATACATTAAAATAGTTATACAGGGTGTTACGGAAAGGGTATATCAATACAAACGGGTTGAAGAGTGTGTCTGGTCTAGAATCTCTGTACAAAATTTCAGCTCAAAAGCATTAACTTTGAAAATGCTTAGTATTTTTTAATTTCGACATCACGGCGCTGCACTGGCGCGCGGCGGCGTGATGTGTGTGTATTAGGCGCACAGACGCACTACGGATAATGGATAATGACCCTCGTAGTGCGGTGACACGTTTTTTATGATTTCAATTTAATAAACTATCGAAATAAAGAAATTTTCTTAAAAAATAGACGTGCATCGGGCCCCATGATGACCCCTAGCGTTTTGACCCCAATCTGCCGAAAACTGTAGTTTAGTTACCGTATTTTCGCCGCTTGGGGCCCAGCTGCAAACAGCCGTGCTTGGAACATTATATGACGCAAGGGTATCGATACAGGTTCTGGCCTACACCAGAGGCCTACCCACCGTCCAGGGCAACAACGTCATACTGTCTGGTCTCTTCCCATCGTCACATACCACGTGCGTTTCATTTTGTTATTCACTAAAACTGCTGAATCTGTGATGCATAATGTTATTTCAATTTCGCGAATGTAGTTTGAACGTAGTATGTTACATACGTTACATACATAATCAGCCTATAATGTTCCCACTGCCGGAACAAAGGCCTCCTCTCCTCTCGGTGAGAGGGAGCGGGCCTTAATCCACCACGCGAGCCCAGTGCGTGTTAACAGATGTCACATGTCTTCGAATTTTTGGTTCTAGAACATGCATGCAGTGCATGTAGTATTCGATTAAAATTAAAATCGATTGTTAGATAAAATTACATTGTCAACAACACTAGACGTCCAGCTGTCAATGCGACCAGTCTAGTCTATTTTTGTTGTTTTTGGTTTTTTACAAGTTCTGCGCGCAGTAGAAAGTGGTGTTTATTTGTAAATATTGCAAAATTGTAAATATTCATAATTTTCAGTGTTTTGTCTTTGGATTTGTGATATCAATTGAAGTGCAAGTGTTTTATGGAAATACAGTACATTACAAGGACTTTTTTGCGTTTTATAAGGTGAGTTAATTGTGAACGATGATCAAACACCTGTCGTACCGTACGTAATTTTTATGCAAACGCAATTCATTGTTAAATATAGGGTCATTATAATTTCGTAATGAGTTTAAATCTGTTGTTTTGTCTGGAGCGTGGGCCAGTTGCGCTGCTTCGTGTAACCTTGAGTGAGCGAAGCGGAGTGTCATCGTCTAATTCGGCCTTATGCTTGTGCCCTACAAGTATATAAAAGGCAACGTAATACTTCGGGTATGTACTTGTAGAGAAAACAAGTAGTACATATCACGCACGTGTTATAAAACGTTTTCTTCGTACCTACATATTCTTTTGTTTGTCAATAGAACGAAAAATCATGAGTTTGTTATGTATAATTATGTTTATTTAGTACTGAAACTGAAAGGAAAGAATCTGCACTACTTTACCTACCCTACCTTATTAACTATTATTGCTATTTGTATTTTTTTTTCCTTAGTAGTTTTTTATTTATATACAAACAAAAAACCTTGATTACAATATACAAGTTAGTTTACACAAAAATATAGGTATATATAATATGTACAAGTTTATAGTAAGAGAAAAGGGAGGAGGTCATTGGACATCAATTAATTTTGTGATTCAATCAGCAAATTATTCCCTGATAAAATAACAAGCTATGTATTCATTATGGTAGAAGAGATTATCCTCATTAGGCAGCCCACAGACCAAATTGTTCACACCCCCATAAACAAGTAGACTTTTCTACCTATTACACCTCTTTGGTACATTATCATTGGTGTAGAACTAAGTACATTGCTTGATGATTTTGTAGGTTGATCTAGATAGCCTATAATAATTATTATCCTAATTAAATTTTACATTGTGTTATAGCCTGGTATTACAAAAACCTAGACTCCATATGGTTTAATAAGTATTTTATTGATTGCATGTACTAAATATTAATCGCTCCAGCCCGGTACTTACCACTGGTGGCACATTACAATAGAAAATCAATTGTGTCTAATGAGACACAATTGATTTTCTATTGTAATGTGCCGGCTAATGAGCCGGCCTTAACTAGTTAAGAAATCAATGATAAAGCAGTTTCATAATTTCTTTTATTTATCTATAGACATATGAAGTCTTTTTTAATTTATAGACATATGAATGCCCTAAGACGACCCTCTGACCCTATATCCAGCAGTAGATGGCAATAGACTGAGCAGATAGAAGTTGTAGGCTAATTACTTAAAATTACTGTCCCATAGTAAAAAAATTATAGACCATTTTTACATTTATCTGGAAGCTGACATTTATGTTTAGTGTATCTATCACTTCTAGGCAGTTTGCAACTTCTCGCTGGCCAGTAACATAATATGTGATATTGATACTCTGTGGTTTTAGAATTTTTAATTCTGGAATTTATTCTTTGGACACCTCCTTTGTTCAGAAGCTTTTTAGAAAACACGGCTCCACTGTACTTCCTCACCCGTTTATTCGAAGCTTCACAATTTTAATAGTTCTACATTTCGTTATGTTAAACACTTTCGCAAAATCCCGCATTGTGAAAACTTATAGTTTTTGAGAAAAAAAATCTTAAAGTTACGGAAAATGTATCATGTGTACATAAATGTAACATGTTTATGTTTTTTTTTGTGTTCCCGATTACACTACACACTAAACCAACATAATATACAAAAATAACACAATTTGTAATGACAACTTAGGATGCAAGAGCGAGCGAAGCGAGCTCGGGACTTGGGGCACCCCGACTCGGACAGGTTAGGTTAGAAGGGGATGGCGGGGTCTAGTGAGCGAGCGCAGCGAGCGAACAGACCCCGCCATCCCCTTCGTGGTTATTTTTTTTTTAGACCATAGAGCCCCGCGAAGCGGGGCTCCTACTACGCTTTTTAAGCAACTTTTAAGTGTTTTGAGGTTAGGTTACAAAAATCATTGGAAATTTTTTTCTCGGCCACTATGATTTTGCGAACTTTTCGGTTTTCAAATTTACACTAAAAAGGGTCTATTCTATCTAAAAAAAAATAGTTACTATAAAAATCGCAGGTTTTCAGAAAAAAAAAAATCTTCGGAAATTTTTTTCTCGGCCCCTATGGATTTTCACAATTTGCGGTTTTCAAATTACACTAAAAAGGGTCTATTCTATCCAAAAAAAACAACCTACTATCAAAATGCGCCGGGTGAGGAAGTACAGTGGTTCCGAAAACACAATACTCTAATTTAAAAATAAAAAAACAAGATTTTACTTTTATTTTGAGATTGGGATACCTACTAAATAAATTAGGTACCTAATCTGTTTCTTGTTATAATGTTATTTGATGCTAATGCTACAAGTTTTTATTGAGAACCCTCTGTGCCTCGGAAACCATGTTAAGCTGTTGGTCCCAACTGTCATTTGTAGATCTTTGATAGCCGTTATGGGTAGTCAGAAGCCCAGAAGTCTGACAACCAGTCTTACCAAGGGGTATTGTGTTACCCAGTAGTTACTGGGGCTTGTGGAGGTCTGGTAGGCAATCGCTCGATGTAAAGCTGTATCAGTTAGACTGAAAGCTGATCCTATCATCGTCGTCGGGAAAAACATATGAAGATAGGATATAATGATCTTTTCCCCAACTTGATTTTTTTTTATTTGTGTTTTTTCTCTGCGTCATGTTTACCACAAATAAACATATTTTCTTTCTTTTTTTTTCTTTGTATGATGTTACAAGTTTTTATTACCTGAGCGTGTTTTAAACTTAGAATATTTATTAGAACAGCTATTGTTTGTATCTGTCAGAAACCTGCAGCCTAATTGCGGAACGCCAAATCGTCAAATGATTCTGATCAGTTGGCTTCATTTCTATCACAATTGGCTTCATTTTACGATTTTCGAATTGCGAAACTCTAGTTTATTATGAAACCAATTATGAACGTTAAGGCCCTGCGCAGAAACTAGAGTTTCGCAATTCGAAAATCGTAAAATGAAGCCAATTGTGATAGAAATGAAGCCAACTGATCAGAATCATTTGACGATTTGGCGTTCCGCAATTAGGCTGCTGTTTTATTAATAACCACATTATGTAATAATTTCAACTAGAAGACAGTGACTTAATTTAATATTTCAAGATCAAGATCAAATTTTGTAGAACAGCCAGGTAATATTTATGAATAACTGGTCACAAAAGTATGTAAATGCAGACTTGCCAGTAAGTAAATATTTTTCTGTTGCAATCAAAACACACCAGTCAATACCACCACCTAATTAAAAATGATAATTAATAATTCTTGTATTCTCCAATGATAGCATTGGCATGCATAATCAGCCTATAATGTTTCCACTGCTGGGACACAGGCCTCCTCCGTTTTGAGAACAATGGTGATGAAATAATTTGCAAAAGTGCCTGCCTGGGGTTCGAATTTACAACCTATAACTCTGACTTTTTCTACTTGCTACAGCATAATAAAAGAAATCTCCATTCCAAATTGCAGCATACAACAAAATAGCTGAATTCAAATTAAAAACCACTGTACTGCTGTAAAGATAAGGCTTCTAATCAGGCGATGGCATACCATCGCCATGCATCATGTGTTAAACCATCACTCACAGCTTAACTGTCTAGCAAATAATGTAAATAAGTAGTACATAAATATTAGTACTCAGTCCTGATAAGCTTGGTTAAATATTATATTATTAAAAAGATTAATATGTGGTATGAATGACTTTTTCGATAGAGTCTTATTGGTTAATGCACCTGCATTATTTTGGTTAGTAACCCATATACGGGTTTCCTAAAAAATCTTTGTTTTTAACTGCTATTCTAGCCTCTGTTTTAAATTAATAAAAGTTTGAATGCATAATGGATCTATAAACTTTTCGTTTGGAGTACCTAATGGTACTCCAAACAGGTTTATGATGTTGAAGCGAAATAAAAGACAAGCCAAAGGTATAAATGTTAATTGTTAATTTAATTTGTCAAGCTCCGCTAATGAGACACAATTGATTTTCTATTATTTCGTCACCGATCGGTAACGCGCGGGGCTTGACCGGTTAAAGTAGCTGCGCCACACGGTTTCACCCACATAAGTCTCGATCCTGTGGGAATGTCGGGATAAAAAGTCAATCTAAATATATAAAATTCAAAGTCCTGCTGACTGACTGACTGATATATCAACGCACAGCTTCAACCGCTGGTCCTAGAGACATGAAATTTGGAGGGTATGTTCTTTGTGAAGAGTAGGTATCTACTAAGAAAAGGTTTTTCGAAATTCCACCCCTAAGAGGGTGAATGGGGGGAGGGTGAAATTTTACGCGGACGAAGTCGCGGGCACAAGCTAGTGTCCCATAAAATCCTATGTCCTAATCCAGTTCATGGTCTAACTCTGTGTTCAGCTGTCAAACAAACATGTAAAAAATTAAATTAAAAATTTAAAAAACCCCCGACTCAAACAAAAACCTCTAAAAAGTAAAATAATAATATATATTAGCCCTTTAAGTTTAATATAAGTTGCAGGAAATACAGGGTGAAATTGAACACATGCGACAAATCGAAATGGGAGATTGTACTCGTCATTATGAACAACTTTTACTATGGGACCAAACCTGAAATCGCGAAAATAAAATCAGCTGTTCCCTACATTTATGTTCGCATAACTCGCCAAAATGTAGGGAACAGCTGATTTTTTTTTCGCGATTTCAGGTTTGGTCCCATAGTAAAAGTTGTTCATAATGATGAGTATAATCTCCCATTTCGATTTGTCGCATGTGTTCAATTTCACCCTGTATTTTGATCCAAGCGTCCTCACGTCGGGGGACGGCTAAAACTAACTGAAAATTGGAAGTTAACAGCAGTTATGTTTCTACAATAGCTACATTCATTATTGCTGGGTTTAAGCCTCATCTGTTTGGCGTTTTCATTAGCCGTCTCCCGACATGAGGACGCTTGGATCAAAATATTTCCTGCAACTTATATTAAACTTAAAGGGCTAATATATATTATTATTTTACTTTTGAGAGGTTTTTGTTTGAGTCGGGGGTTTTTAAAATTTTTAATTTAATTTTTATTTCTTGCTTTTTAAACTATATAATATTATATTACTAGTAAACATACTATACGATCCACATGTGATTAGCCGAAATCTGCGCAGCTGTACGTATTTTTTTACCACAGTGAAGCGAAGCTAGTTAGGTACTCGTGGTCGTTGGCGTTCATTCCATACTAACGTATTCCTCTGTGAATTCGCCATTTCAGGTGGCGGCCATCTTAGATTTTAAATTTGTAATAGTGTATAGTATTCTACTAGTCAAGCCCTTTCATTTGATACCCATATTGAGGGAATTATGAATAAAAAAATATAATTAGCATTTTGTGGTGCCGGCCATCTTGGTTTTGAAATTTATCATAGTGTTTGGTATTCTACTTGTCAAGCCCTTTCATTTGATACTCATATTGAGGGAGTTGTGAAAAAATATGTAATCTGCCATTTTCTGGCGGCGGCCATCTTGGACCAATTTTCTTCAAACATAGCTAAGAACACTCGCGACTAATTCACCTTTCAAACAAAAAAAAAAACAAAATCAAAATCGGTTCATCCGTTCGGGAGCTACGATGCCACAGACAGACACACACACACACAGACACGTCAAACTTATAACACCCCGTCGTTTTTGCGTCGGGGGTTAAAAATCTTTCTTTTCAAAATCAAATCTTTTCTCTTATTCAGTTTTTTATTGCCATCAGCAAGTTACAGGAAAGACTAAAATAAGCACGTCAACAACAACCATTATTCTTATAATTCCTTCCATACTTCTCTATTAGTCGTCATCAACTCTAGTTTATTATGAAACCAATTATGAACGTTAAGGCCCTGCGCAGAAACTAGAGTTTCGCAATTCGAAAATCGTAAAATGAAGCCAATTGTGATAGAAATGAAGCCAACTGATCAGAATCATTTGACGATTTGGCGTTCCGCAATTAGGCTGCTGTTTTATTAATAACCACATTATGTAATAATTTCAACTAGAAGACAGTGACTTAATTTAATATTTCAAGATCAAGATCAAATTTTGTAGAACAGCCAGGTAATATTTATGAATAACTGGTCACAAAAGTATGTAAATGCAGACTTGCCAGTAAGTAAATATTTTTCTGTTGCAATCAAAACACACCAGTCAATACCACCACCTAATTAAAAATGATAATTAATAATTCTTGTATTCTCCAATGATAGCATTGGCATGCATAATCAGCCTATAATGTTTCCACTGCTGGGACACAGGCCTCCTCCGTTTTGAGAACAATGGTGATGAAATAATTTGCAAAAGTGCCTGCCTGGGGTTCGAATTTACAACCTATAACTCTGACTTTTTCTACTTGCTACAGCATAATAAAAGAAATCTCCATTCCAAATTGCAGCATACAACAAAATAGCTGAATTCAAATTAAAAACCACTGTACTGCTGTAAAGATAAGGCTTCTAATCAGGCGATGGCATACCATCGCCATGCATCATGTGTTAAACCATCACTCACAGCTTAACTGTCTAGCAAATAATGTAAATAAGTAGTACATAAATATTAGTACTCAGTCCTGATAAGCTTGGTTAAATATTATATTATTAAAAAGATTAATATGTGGTATGAATGACTTTTTCGATAGAGTCTTATTGGTTAATGCACCTGCATTATTTTGGTTAGTAACCCATATACGGGTTTCCTAAAAAATCTTTGTTTTTAACTGCTATTCTAGCCTCTGTTTTAAATTAATAAAAGTTTGAATGCATAATGGATCTATAAACTTTTCGTTTGGAGTACCTAATGGTACTCCAAACAGGTTTATGATGTTGAAGCGAAATAAAAGACAAGCCAAAGGTATAAATGTTAATTGTTAATTTAATTTGTCAAGCTCCGCTAATGAGACACAATTGATTTTCTATTATTTCGTCACCGATCGGTAACGCGCGGGGCTTGACCGGTTAAAGTAGCTGCGCCACACGGTTTCACCCACATAAGTCTCGATCCTGTGGGAATGTCGGGATAAAAAGTCAATCTAAATATATAAAATTCAAAGTCCTGCTGACTGACTGACTGATATATCAACGCACAGCTTCAACCGCTGGTCCTAGAGACATGAAATTTGGAGGGTATGTTCTTTGTGAAGAGTAGGTATCTACTAAGAAAGGGTTTTTCGAAATTCCACCCCTAAGAGGGTGAATGGGGGGAGGGTGAAATTTTACGCGGACGAAGTCGCGGGCACAAGCTAGTGTCCCATAAAATCCTATGTCCTAATCCAGTTCATGGTCTAACTCTGTGTTCAGCTGTCAAACAAACATGTAAAAAATTAAATTAAAAATTTAAAAAACCCCCGACTCAAACAAAAACCTCTAAAAAGTAAAATAATAATATATATTAGCCCTTTAAGTTTAATATAAGTTGCAGGAAATACAGGGTGAAATTGAACACATGCGACAAATCGAAATGGGAGATTGTACTCGTCATTATGAACAACTTTTACTATGGGACCAAACCTGAAATCGCGAAAATAAAATCAGCTGTTCCCTACATTTATGTTCGCATAACTCGCCAAAATGTAGGGAACAGCTGATTTTTTTTTCGCGATTTCAGGTTTGGTCCCATAGTAAAAGTTGTTCATAATGATGAGTATAATCTCCCATTTCGATTTGTCGCATGTGTTCAATTTCACCCTGTATTTTGATCCAAGCGTCCTCACGTCGGGGGACGGCTAAAACTAACTGAAAATTGGAAGTTAACAGCAGTTATGTTTCTACAATAGCTACATTCATTATTGCTGGGTTTAAGCCTCATCTGTTTGGCGTTTTCATTAGCCGTCTCCCGACATGAGGACGCTTGGATCAAAATATTTCCTGCAACTTATATTAAACTTAAAGGGCTAATATATATTATTATTTTACTTTTGAGAGGTTTTTGTTTGAGTCGGGGGTTTTTAAAATTTTTAATTTAATTTTTATTTCTTGCTTTTTAAACTATATAATATTATATTACTAGTAAACATACTATACGATCCACATGTGATTAGCCGAAATCTGCGCAGCTGTACGTATTTTTTTACCACAGTGAAGCGAAGCTAGTTAGGTACTCGTGGTCGTTGGCGTTCATTCCATACTAACGTATTCCTCTGTGAATTCGCCATTTCAGGTGGCGGCCATCTTAGATTTTAAATTTGTAATAGTGTATAGTATTCTACTAGTCAAGCCCTTTCATTTGATACCCATATTGAGGGAATTATGAATAAAAAAATATAATTAGCATTTTGTGGTGCCGGCCATCTTGGTTTTGAAATTTATCATAGTGTTTGGTATTCTACTTGTCAAGCCCTTTCATTTGATACTCATATTGAGGGAGTTGTGAAAAAATATGTAATCTGCCATTTTCTGGCGGCGGCCATCTTGGACCAATTTTCTTCAAACATAGCTAAGAACACTCGCGACTAATTCACCTTTCAAACAAAAAAAAAAACAAAATCAAAATCGGTTCATCCGTTCGGGAGCTACGATGCCACAGACAGACACACACACACACAGACACGTCAAACTTATAACACCCCGTCGTTTTTGCGTCGGGGGTTAAAAATCTTTCTTTTCAAAATCAAATCTTTTCTCTTATTCAGTTTTTTATTGCCATCAGCAAGTTACAGGAAAGACTAAAATAAGCACGTCAACAACAACCATTATTCTTATAATTCCTTCCATACTTCTCTATTAGTCGTCATCTCGGTAGTAACCCCCTTTCTGGCCATATATCGTCTTTCACACAGTCCATCCATCGTTTAACCATTAGTATTATCTTGAGTCTAAATACCTAACGCAACAAACAAAGAAACATCTGTGTCAAAAAAGATACAACATTGTACAGTTCTTTTTTTATCATAATCTTCAATATTTTGTGTACAATCTTTCATACGAATTGACGTCATTATCCCCCGTCATAAAAGTGTCTGGCGATATCCTGAGTTTGTCAGAGCATATTTTTAATATTTTTTATTTATATTTGAACAGTCTTTGTCAACGATTGTTTACTCATTTTTATTTTTAGCTTTTTTTGTAAATATTTTATGAAAGCTTTCGGATACTTATTTATAATTTATTATTTTTGTACTATCAAATTAACTACCTACGATTTCTTCTGTGTTCTCACTTCTCACATCATCTTATAAATTGAAGTCGGTTTTCGTCTGTCTGTGTGACCGGGTGGTTCTTCCTAAACTACGCAACGGATTTTGATGCAGTTTTTACCTAACACCATTTAGAGAATTTATTCCGGAAGGTTTATATGTAATACAGTAATATTTAACTTAAAAATAATAGAGAAATCTTCATGTTTTTTCAAGTCGTAAAAACCGTGCGAAGCAGGGGCGGGTCGCTAGTCTGATTATAATGATTAAATAAGTACAGTCAACAGCAAAAGTAGATGATGATTGAGTTTATAACTTTTGGAGTCAAAACTGATCACGAATATGTGGCAGCTGTACTAGTAGTAAATGTTTGGTATAATTTACAATCACATACTTTTGAATCACTTCGATGCGCGACGCCACACAGTTCTGACACGAACTCCGTTCATTAGTATTGAATTTCTGATTTTCATCATCTACTTTTGCTGTTGACTGTACCTACTTAATCATTATAATCAGACTAGCGACCCGCCCCTGCCTCGCACGGTTTTTACTATTCAACTTAGCATTTCCCAGTTCTTGCTATAGTAAATCTACTAAACACCCCACTCCAATTTGAAGCATTTACCTGTAGGTAGTAAGGAAAATCGTTGAGTAATTTACACTGGAGATAAAAATTAATGACGACTAGATAAACTAACAACTAGCCCTTTTTAATCGTTTGATTAGATTATTTTATGGTTATTCTTATTTAATTCTTATCTATCACGTTTTTCGTCACGAGTTAAGAAAACTCAACATGAGACATCAAAATGAGGGTATATACATAGTGCATTTAATAGAAGCACGTAGGCTTGAAAGGCACTGTATTCCGGTGACGATTTCTAACAGCGAATCATAGGGGCGTAGGTACCGCCGTATCAATGATACGAAGCCCCCACGTGTGTACTTAAGCAAAAAACAAGATACCATTTTTTTTTTTAATAAGTAGGTACCTCCTTTTGCCGCAGTTGGGTAAAAAGGGCCCTCTATATATTTTGATACAGGGCCCCTATAGGGCTAGCTATGCCACTAGAATAATCATACCTCAAGGCAGCCTATTGCAGTTTTACTGCTGGGCAATTAGGCATAGATCTAAATAATATACCTCTTCCAAGTTGCGCCAAAACCGACGACACGGTCCGGCCTTGCTTGAATGTTGACCTTAATATTGTCAAAGAGTCGCAAGTCCCAGAACGACAGCTAGGTAGACCGCGTTTTACAAATCCCTGGAACACAACCACTTGAGCTTCAAGATCTCTTGATTATGTGTGTCAAGGATAAAGCTGTTTATACAAAGAAGAAGCTCTGGAATTATAACCGCGACTGAGATTTAGTCGGAATTTGCTGCGAAACAGCATTTTGTAGATAAGATAGTAAATGAAACATTGCTGTTCGGGATGTAGTTGCATAATCATATTCAACCTATAACGTTCCCACTACTGGGACACAGCACGGCTCCTCTCTGTGAGAGGCAATGGGCCGTAATCCACCAGGCGGGCCCAGTGCGGGTTGGTAGATATCACATGTTCTCGAACTTTTGGTTCTAGGACATGCCGGTTTCCTCATGATGTTAAATCATCGGATCTGGCTTGCTCATGCTTACCTATATTCTCATCTCACCGACATCAATCTTTATTCAAGACGGAAGCTATCTCCAATCAATTCCTGTGGTGGATACACTTTGTAGGCTGGATGCCTCATACTTAAACGAGATAAATAAAACACATTATGCCAGGATTCCATGGTGTTAAAAATATGGCTAGTAAGGATTGAACACTGAGACGACGGTTAATAGGGATGTACACAATTATGTATGGAAGAATGAGAAAGAGGTCTTGTGCCGACGACAAATATATATTTGGGATATGATTCCAGTGCCTAAACCACCACAAAGCTGTATGAGCATGAAATACATTAGTTGAATACCAAATACCCTCTCGAATTTGACGACTACCAGTAGAAATTACAAGAAGGTACTTACCACGTTCGAACTGCCGCATACCAATGCCTAATACAATACAACTTTCTCTCGAGCAATGACATGTTGTGTAGGAATACGATTCGGTTCGCAATAACCATCGCTCTTCATAAAAAGTCGATGCGAAAGTTGTTGATAATACTTGCTGAGACTTAAATGGATTGATTTTGTACAGTTGTACTGTAGGTAGGTGATGGCCAACCTGCACCTATATGGCATTAAAACCTTTCGCTCCTAAATCTTGCACGCTGAGAATGCGATGAGTTATTTTACTAAGATCAGAGCAGCCTTTTCAGGATGGACTGTTTGCCATTTGGCAAATCATCTTAGGTACTTGCCAAATTACCAGCACCAAATCCTTGCATTCGACATTATGCAAGTAAAATTTAGCACCAGAGCTTGCATTGAAAACTAAGCCAAATTTTCTGTCTGAAGATCGTAGATGAGAGATATAAGGGGCCAGAAAGCCCCAGCAAGATTATTGGTGACTGAATTGGTCTCCAAAATTGTTCTTCTTTAGACATAGCATAGATTCAATGATTTGCTAGACCTAGTTCCCAGTTAGAGGAACAAAATTCAGCCGTGACAAGCCATGCATAATAAGGTCAAAGATTCCTACAGTGCGATCAACCAGAACCCTAGAACTAAGAATAGCGTGTATATTTTATAGTATCATACAAGACTGTTCTCGATTGCATGATTTTAACCAATATGAGGCCATTATTGAACTGTGAGAATGAAAACCTCGTGAGATTTTGATATAAAACATCGAGAAAGTGTTAACACTGGGACATAAAGCATTTAATAAAACACGAGTGAGATCAAATGATTCGATGACATCGAAACATCTGAAAGTCATGGTGGTTATTGACATGAAATTTGTGATGGAAGTTTGGCAGAGCGCCAAAGTTTGAAGATACTTCCCGAAGTGACACTACCTAAAATGAATAGCGTCTTGGAATTTTCTCAAGCATCCTTTTTCATTTCACAAGTTTGATCTACGTATGAACATTTGGCTTTTATCGACTTCATTTGTAATGAACGTGGAAAAAAGTAATTTCATTTACTTTTTTAGAAGGCATTTACTTGTTCTTTGGTACCTTCACGGCAAATTCGTCGACCCTCAGGCATTCATTAAGCAAGGTTGAATTGTTGTAAAGCAATTTACTTACGCATGCTAAAAATCAATACTTACAGCTAAGTTAATTAAACATATAGCCATCGTAAGGTAATTAGTCAACAGGCTTAGGTTCTAAATTCTCAGTATTTTATGCGAGTTATATATTGTTTTTGGACAACAGTACAGAATAGATCTTATAAATAAATTGGTGTTACGAACACTTCTTCCTACGCACTCCTTACTCCCTACGAAAGGCCAAAAGTAAATTTATTCGGCTGGAAGCTGGAACAACGGAGCGGTCTAAAAATAAAACATAAAACCAAACGCAGACAATAAAAACATCCTCGCTACTGTAGACAGTAGACACGCAACGAATACAAAAGGATAAAAATATACTCCCTAACTTCATGCAACGCAAGCCACGTGGTGTTTCGGATTCTGAAGAGAAAACTTCCCGTTCCCAGTTCCCACATATCTGGCTCGCGTCACTGAAGCACAACGTCAATATCATCTGTACTGCATTAATATTCAAACTACCGCACCACCATATAAAGTAATATATCCCGCTGAGTGTCTCGCATTGTAAATTCAATGTCATCCCCATTCATGGGTTGACCGCTTATTATTCTGGCCGTGACGTATCCAGCGGTGTACGTCATCCCGCTCAATATTTTCACTGTATGAGATTACGGTTATCAAGTTCTGATTACGTCAGGATATCATCATACTATAAATAGGAGACTCGGGAGAATTGTCTCCCGAGTCCCGAGCAACGGCATTGGCCGTAATATGGATTCAGAGGACCATACCATTAAGGCGCAGATATACGACTTCTAATGATTTTAAATTCAACATCACGTCTAATCGACCGGACTGATTTCTTTGAAAAAAATAAATGTTATACTAGACCATTTGCTTCGTAATTTGATATGTGAATATTTGCAATTATATTTTCTTAACATAGTGTAATTAATTTGTAAAGTAATGTCTACCGCGGACATAAAAACGATAATCACGCAAACACTATCGGGTGTATTTTCATAAAACTTTCACCATCTAAAAGACAATTTAATTCCCCGAATTTTAGTATACGGTTTTTATTTGTTTGGTGTTTGAGAGTTTTTGTAAATAGATAATTGCTTCATATTTGCAATAAATTACCACGGTTGTGTCATCGCGCTTCTCTTTCTTTTCTATGCAGTCCGACAGTGACCGCGCTTTAGGTCGTGTAGTCGCCTTAAGATATTAAATTCACTATCAAACGGTTTAACAAATTAAAAACAAAACAAAACTAACCTTGCCTTAGCTTATAGCAAGGTCTGCTACTTTAGTACAAACAACAACAATTCTTGATATGCCATATCGATGTTGTTTCGAAACCACGCATGATTGCAATATTCCATCTATCAAACACCTTGAAAAATTGAATAACTGAAGTATTTCCTAGTTTTGCAACATGTGAAGCCGGACTACTTACATAAGTGATGTGATAATGTTCTCTACAGACACATTCCTAGCACTTAAGTGTTAATTAAGTAAAGAAAAGCATAGTCAGGACCGCCAGATTGCTCAATTTGGGAAACATATCGCTTTCAGTTTGAGTAATTACTAAAACTGACCTCCATATTTCCTGTTTTATTGCTTTGTTTTTGTTTTTTTTTTCTTCAAGGAAGGCAGTGCCGGTTCATTTCCTCATGTTTTGATACGTCGAAACGAATACAACATGAGTCATGGCTAGATCTCAGACGGCCTTGTTTCGTGATCGCTCTCTTATCTACGGCATGCTGTGTGTCGTTAGAATGCGAAGTTATCGTTCAACTGCTGATAAAAACCTCAAATATCTTAGTGATGCATACAATGCTAGGGCTTTTTTCTGTTGAAACAGCTTTATCGTTGCAAAACATGCACGCATCATGTTTACATTTATATTGTATATCTATACCAACCGTTTTCAATGTCTCCTTATCATGTATTAGTAAAACAACAACAACGGCAGGTGATACCTACACGAATCTTAGTCAAGCTTCGCTTTTATGGCCATTGACAGCGAGCTCCTAATGTAGGTGTCGTTTAGTGTAGGATGTAAAATTGCAAACATATCACAAACATGTTTCTCTTAATTTAGTATTAATTCTGCAAGTGATCTCAGTTTGACTGTAGCACGTTCAAAGCAGTTGCTAATTTTGTCATGCCATCTCTATAAATAGCGACGACAGAAGATGAAGGCATTTTTGCAAAGATGGGTAATTTGCTACGCCGTAGTTTTGTACTCCGTAGACCATATTATAATAAATCACAGTACATAATTTGCCTACACAGAATCCGTATGCTAATAAGGTTTAATCAAAGATACGATAAGTAAACATCATTGAGCATTTACCTGTTCGATTAGGTATTCTAGTGAGGTTTGCTGTTCGATATCGTCACCATAATCAACGTCAGATGTAAACACAAGAGAAACCTAGACCTTCCTACTCGTCTTGTTGACTTCTAAACAAAGCGTCGTAAGCTATATCATGTGTTTAACACAATTAAATTGACGATCAGATCTGGCAGTTTATATCTATTTAAAACCCTGTGTGGGTGGTGGTACGTGTCATTATTGCTCATGATGATATTTCTGGACTTAATTCGTCATTTTCGACGCTGGCAAGTCTCGCTGTAAACACTGTTTTTTGTCCAATAAATAACGAAATAATATTTGACTTGTGTTTTGTGTGCATGTGGTTGACGCAGTTGGCTTGTTAGCAAGCAAGGTACTATCGATTCGCATACAAGCCCGAACGAGGACTATATTTTGTGACGACTGTCGTAGTATTCCTTTTTATAAAACGTTGGTTTTGAAGAACTCCTTTTGTTGCAGGGTAGGTAAGCCGGGATGGTGATGGAAGCCGACCCTATTGCTGGCAAACATACTGATGGTAAATATGAAAAAATATTTCTTCAATAATTTTGGCGTCCATCTATTTCGAAGTTTTATTGAATTTCTGAATCCATAACGAACTGAGGTCTGTAATTGAATAATGTCGAGGTCTTTATGACTGCCATAAAGTAATTTATGAAGCACTTACTGCAATAACACAAGAACTATTCAGAATTCGTAGCTATTTGTAGGCGTGTTCATTTGCATATTTTTACCACCAATATGTAAATGCTTGGTTTATTTTGTGATTTTCTTTTGGACGCGTTTGAATTTTTCCAAATCCATAAAATGAACCAATCTGGTTTCTTTATCTATAGAAACTCATGAAATATACTAGCCCTAGCTGTCATCAGTCGTTGACCGTGTAGGGCGCTAGATATCGTGTTGTGTTATGTTTTATTGAGTAATCTCGTATTGCTATGTGTACTCTGATATTAGCACAATATGTCAGGCGCGTCATGTCCCGTTTGACGCCTATCGTCCTATTTCCTTGCCTCCCATTTTCTACTTTCGCTCACAAGTCGTTGGCCCAAATTTTGACTGCTTGATGCCGCGCTAAATATTGGGGAGTCTGGGCACGTCACTGTTTTATCTCAGCGTCTGACTTAAGTTATAACCACACATTTTTGGCGAATAATATGAATCATTTTTGTTTATGACTACAATAGCAGATTATCAATATCACTGGTATTGGACGACGGTTCGATCGTTATCAATTCAATTACGACTGTCGTTGAACGTATTTCCTAGATTTATTATTAGGTTGAAACATAAGCCTCTTTTTTCTCGCGTGTGGAACGTGTCGAAGAAATCTATTTCTGATATCTGTAAAACTGTAGCAATATTTTTAAACTGTCTCAGGTTTTTTGCGGTTATCCACTGAAAATCTTTCTACAAATACAGTTTCGGGTGTTATACGATGCCGAAATATTTTATGTATAAAACTGAATGTGCCAAATAGTTTGCCCGCTATACATAAACCTATAAAATTGTGTTGGAATCACCTAATTTGCGGGAACGGAAACTAAAATGTCGGGACACAAATCAGAGCCAGACATAACGCTGCTTTGATCTTGAGCGTGATTTGTAACCGGTTCACTCCTTGAAAACTTCTGTCCAGTGTGCCCAGTTAATAATTAATAGCTTTTTAAATAATCCGTGTTTTGTTGATAGTGAATATCACGTTTATTGATATACGTAGTGTGTACGTGTTTACGATTTTTTAATGCACAATTTCCACGACTCCATTACTTTCAATAGTTTATCTTACACATGAATCCCTTTGATCATTGATTTCTTCATGCCTCGTCATTATCATTCACATTCTTATAAGATTTGCCATAGCTTCATCTTACGACAAGTTTGAGGCAGTGTGTATGGCAAGCTTATGCTATTCATCACACCAATCTGATAGCGAATCAACTTTTCTCGATCTTTGACGGTTCTAAACAACAAAATTATAGATAAAACAGAAAAAGCTAAATGTGCAAATTGCATTTTAAATTGAAACAACGATTTACGGAGATTCAATGTAGCGTAACTTTATCCGATGACTTTGAATGGCGGCCATTATTCAGATTGGCCATTGATGTTGTCAATCGAATCGTACGGTCTTGCTCCGTCGCGTCTTTTGTGCTTGATTTTTATTTGAACATCGGAAACATCGCTGTGTAGTTCCACTGATCAATCAATTTAGGTTTTGTCAAATTTGACCATTTTGAGTGCTTTCTTTCCATGGAGTTAAAGGTATAATATGGTATGTTATACCATACTTCCATCGAACAATTATATATTTCAGAAATATAGTGATAGTTTTAGATGTGGCGTTTGCAACTTCATATAAAATGATTTGGTGTTTAGCTAATGAATCAAATCCTAGAAATCAATTATGGTGTGGAATTTTTTATAAGGGTCATCAAACTGAATCCGGCGTTGCCTTTATTATGTTTTTCGATTATTTCTAAAATTTTATTTCAAACTACCATATTCATCTTATTAGCTACTATCCGTATTATTATGCTTGCTACGATAATCATTTCGTCAGGATGTCTGGCCTCAACGTTAAACAGCACATGAGCACACCCAGTTATCATAAATGTTTCGAATACAAAGTTCCCAAGCACAGCCGTCCATAATGTCTCCAGTTGAAGGACTGTCCCCAATCAAGCGTATAAAGTCGTATCCAATCCATTGTTCGCGACACACTTCCCTTCAGGAAATGGAAATAGTCGCCATTGCGATACATTTTAGGTACGTGACTTATCTACCGTCAGCTTCGATAAACTTATCCTCATTACAAACCATGGAAATAACATCATATCCCGGGTTTTTTTGTTAATTATGAATTGTATGGGTTTTCAAATCAGACGTAGCATTTTCCGTTCCAGTTTACGAATATTCAGTATTAAGGCGATTATAGCCTCGAATGTCCTTGAGCGTTTGGGCGGAGCATAGGCGAACTCAGTGCCTCACCCCGCGCGCCCGCTTACCTCCCCAATGTCAAAGAGTGTCGTACTCGTACGTAGCGCATGCAGATGCGGCGGCGTGGGACGCATTTTGTCTTAGGCAGTTTTATGACGCTACCTACTGAGTGTAGATGGATCGAGAACACGTACAATATTTATGTTGTGAGTATGAATGCTATTGTACAGTAAAAATACTGCTTTCTTAGAGACAAATAAAAAATAATAATAATATCAATAAAAAACGTTCATTCAATATACAGTTCGTTTTTTCACGTATACAGATTATAAAAAAATACAATTACAAAAAAAAACTTATGACTAATGCCGCTTTTAACAGTGGTAGTTTTTAGGCTTCCGTACCCAAAGGGTAAAAACGGGACCTTATTACTAAGACTCCTCTGTCCGTCTGTCTGTCTGTCACCGGGCTGTATCTCACGAACCGTGATTGCCAGAAGAATACCATTATTATAGTTTCAAACTCAAATGGGTCCCGCCTGCTTCCAACTTTTATTTAATTTAAAATGGGCTTGTTTTTAGCTTTTCAGTTAGTTTTAGCATAAGGTTGCAGTCGGGTTTTTTAAATTTTACTGCTTTTTAGTTTACAAATGTGAAAGATTTCGCAGACGATTTAGTTCTTGGTAGGTGTTTTTTACGATTTGTCACTTTGAATTAGTTTTTACCATATTATAAGTTGTATATATTTTTGTAATCACATTTTAAAACCTTTTATTTTGATACCCCACTCGATAGGTTATGAGAAAAAACAAATTTTTGAAGAAATAATATTGCGCCAAAAATCCGCCATTTTGTATTTTTTATTTTGATATACCCAGTGTCACTCTCACAGTACATACAAATCTAACGACACCTCTCAAGCTAAAATCCATCGAGCCGTTCAGGCCGCAGAGCGTGCCAAACAATTATACATACATACATAATAATATGTGTTTTCACTTCTCATGCTCTAAAAGTCCGTCTTTATGATGTGCTTAGGCGACATAAAATCGCTTTTTATGTTCTAGTGCATAAAGTAATTTTTTTTTCTAAGACTAAAGTAATTAGGCCCAACAGCCACACGCACAATATAACTTCGCAGATTAAAGTCGTGATTTATTTCATTTTCTTTAATTTATACTACTTCCGTGTTTTCTATCGTTAATTTAATAAAATCAGGTGAAATAGTTGTCATTTATTATTTAAAAAGGCAAAGAAACGTTTTCATTTTTTGGCAGTATGAAGTACCCAAGTCGAATGACAAATGTTGAAAATTAAAAAAAAAACTTTTAAAAAGTTTCTTGGCGGTATTATCTGTGGTGGCAGGAATTAGCTATGGATGCAAAATTTTTGATTAATTATGTACTGTATACTTTATGTCTGTTTCATTTTCTCGCAATCGAAGTGTACCTAAAGCAGAGTGTATAACTCAGGCGTAAACGAGCCATTTTACCCCTCGACTTAACTATCCACTCTCGCCTGCGGCTCGGGTGGATATAAACGTCTCGGGGTAAACTAGCTTCTTTTATGCCTTAGTTGTACAATCTACTATTATGTATGTATAATTGTTTTTCGAGAGTATATAATATATACTCTCGAAAAACAATTATACATACATAATAGTAGATTCTTCATTCTTCTGGCTATCACGGTTCGTGAGATACAGCCTGGTGACAGACAGACAGACGGAGAGAGGAGTCTTAGTAATAAGGTCCCGTTTTTACCCTTTGGGTACGGAACCCTAAAAACTACCACTGTTAAGAGCGGTATTAGTCATAAGTTAGTTTTAATTTTTTTTTTTTGTAATTGTATTTTTTTATAAACTGTATACGTGAATAAACGAACTGTATACTGAATAAACGTGTTTTATTGATATTATTATTCAATAGACAATAATATAGCGTCCACTCGCAAACAAACTATCACTACTACTAATACTATCAACGTCCAAGCGTAAACGAACAGTCCGAGTGTACTATCTGCGCTATTTAGTCTTTGCCACAAAAATGCAGATCGGAGCGAGCCGACATGCGACACAACCTCCCCGTGCGAACGATCCAGCGAGACTGGCCGGGCGGCTGCTGCCCGCGCCCGTATAGGTAAAACCATGGTGTTATTGATTTTTTCCCACTTAAATAATAATTATTAAAAAAAACAAACTTAATTTTTATAAACCATTAAATTTGCTATAATTTGGTGAAAGAATCATCAAAATCGCTTCAGGCGTATGAAAGTAGAAAGAAAATTCTTGCGTAAAATAAGAGGATGGATATGATTTTTTGTTGTTAAAACTAACAGTAAAATTAAAAAAATCAAACTTAAATTATATTTGTAAACATATGTCACATATCATATATTTTTTTAAATATATTTGGGCTATCCATTTGGGAGGAGTAGGCCTTCAAAGAGAGGTCTATTTTGCAGTTTGGCGTAACCATTCGCCTTAAGTATTCAATGCTTAGTTAGTGTTCAATGATCAATCAGTCACAGCATTGTTTATTTGAGTGTCGACCCGTATTGTCAAACAAATTCCCTAATAGCCACCTAGTTTTACAATCAGGTCAGTGTTAAATTCTATTAGGTGCTTAAGTAGCTGTTGAAGACGGCCGTCAGAATGACTAACGAGACAAGTATGTATGTATGTTTTAGTTAATTGCATAAGTTAAGCGCAGTTAAACCTCATGTTTGCAATATCGAAACTCGGGCATTCTCAAAATAAACCCATATAGGTATATATGCGCAGACGCACATGCTAAAATTTATAATATGAATCAGTGTGTCTGTTATAAATAGTCGTACGTAATTCTCGATGCGTTTATATTATCACGGATTGTCACTTTCAGAGAGAGTGCACGGCGCATCGCTGAAGGCGCGGGCTGGTGGTGACGTCATCTCTCCGGAGCGCTCCGTCGGCACCCTCGACCTCAACATGTCGTTCACGACTCCTTCCAACCTGGTACTCACACCTGCTCCTGAATGTAAGTTATACTGACTTATTAATTAAAATTGTTTTTACTCGTAGTTGCTTAAAGCTAATAAGCACTTCTTCGTTAAAATAACTTGAGCCCACTAGTTGCAAAATCCCGCTAGTGGACTGAGTACCTGGTAAAGACGCGGGAAGCACAGGACTAGTCGTTGTGGCAATGCTCAAAGGGAGACCTATGTCCAACAGTGGACTTTTTGTCTACTTCACGATGATAACGAGTATGGTATCGAGAATCCAAATTCTGATCAAAGTATTTTCATCATCAAAACTACATACAAGTTTATTTTACCACCAGGTCGAAAGCTATCCCGAGGCATCTCCCGTGCGACAGACAATGAGGGACTCGTGTGGGCGCTACGCAACAATACAGAACCAGAGCCAAACACAATCAATTCCGATCACATACTGCTGCTTCCAGATATTTCTGTCTACCCACCTGATTTTAGGTAAGCATATAATCTTGGTAATTTAATATTATGTGAACAGACTAAGGTCAGACTTAATCTGGTACTAAAAGTGGATAGCCTTTTGGCTATTTTCGACGCAAGGCCAGAGTGGTATGTTCAAGAAAAACATGTCATGACAGCTCATCACTGACAGCCTAAAATTAGGAGCACTCCGCGTGCCTTTGTTTTGATTACCAAATGGATTTCCGCAAACCGATGTTCGATTTGATTTATCGTTCGGTTATTTACAAATCAAAACTCATCAGGGGAACATTTGGTGAATGTTAGCATACAAATATGGGAATGACTTGCTAGACAGAAAAATAAAAGGATGACAATCGTGTGCCCTGCACGCCAACGCTCAACATTTTGCATTATTTTTTTGGATTGATGCCCTTTAAATTAGTCACGAATGACAAATAGTATAGTGGTAGACCCGTATACGTGTATATGACCGTTTTGGTGCGTACGTACGGTCGGCAGCTAGCCAATATTCATTATCGTCGCACACGCAATCAGACCGTTTGTTGCCGTTGAACTTTCTGTTATTGTTTACCGTTCTTTAACCTTTTCGTGCTTCGGACACATGAATTCGACTTTGGCCACATGTGTTCCACGTCCCGATTAGAATCAGTAAGGTAAAAATATTGGAATTCCATATTAGATTGAAATTTTAGGTCAGAGTCCTAAATTAGCTAAGTATATCAAATCACTTAGAAGCAAAGTAAGTAAGAAGCAAATGGCAGTGTGGCGTGGCAGTGTTATAATACTTCAAGAACTTCACCAAAACATTTTACTTTTCAATGTTTAAAACAAAATCCTCTCACCTTTTCCAGAACATTCTTAGAAAAGGACCTCCTAGAGACTGCGACGTTAGTTACTCTAGAATCCGCCAACATACTAAACTGGTGGCGCCACGGTCGCGTCCCGGGTGCCCCTCGCTTACTTCCACTGGCCACCTCTGGCGATGGCAACTGTTTGCCGCATGCAGCTTCGCTCGCGGCGTATGGCTTCCATGATAGACTACTTGCCTTGAGAACTAAGGTTCAGGCGCTGCTGTCTGGAGAAGGCGGTGAAGTACTTACTAGTAAGTGTTATCCACAATTTACCTATAAGTTTTAGGCCAGCACCCTAATTGCGTATCCACTATCAATCATAATCTTAATTATTTTGAAGGATATTGTTAATCCATTGCTTCTTATGTTCGATAAATTGGTTTGCTCAACAACGTAAATAACGCAATGTACGTTGTTGAACTGTCAAAATGAAAGCCATTGCTGCATTTACGGTTAGTGTGGTACGCAATTACCCCGCAGGAGGAGCAGTTGTTTTCGGGGAGTGGCTGGTAATAGTGTAAGAGGCCAAGGATTCAGCTCAGCGACGTGCTATTAGCAAGCCCTATGACCAGCAGTAGTTTACTAGTCTGATAGGGCCCGCTAAAAAGGCTCCTATCTCAGCATGATGCTGCGACATTTAAAAAATAAATGTATTTTTTAAATGTCTCAGCATCATGCTGAGATAGGAGCCTTTTGGCCTCGTATAGGAGTTAATGTTTCATTTTTCTTTTTGTTGTTTTTTTTATATAACTTTGTTTTTTACTTTTTACTGTGAGTTTGTGATCCTCCTGTACGAGTCGCAATAAATACTTTTTCTTTCATTCTTCTATACGATTACGACCCTCAAAAAGTTTTTAAGACCCAAAATCTGCTGCCATCCTTAATTTATACCAACTTCGACTATTATATGCATTCTTAAGCTAGGATCTCCTTGGATATGACCAGTTAATTCGGTAAGATGGATACTTATCTTGGTCTACCGACTGCAACATCTTTATCCGACACTCACCATATTTACTTAACATACAGGGTGAAATTGAACACATGCGACAAATCGAAATGGGAGATTGTACTCGTCATTATGAACAACTTTTACTATGGGACCAAACCTGAAATCGCGAAAATAAAATCAGCTGTTCCCTACATTTATGTTCGCATAACTCGCCAAAATGTAGGGAACAGCTGATTTTTTTTTCGCGATTTCAGGTTTGGTCCCATAGTAAAAGTTGTTCATAATGATGAGTATAATCTCCCATTTCGATTTGTCGCATGTGTTCAATTTCACCCTGTATAATTTGAACCAAATGAACACTGATTTCATTTGAAAATGTTGTTGTTTTTGCACTTCCTTAATAGAATAATACTGAACAGATCATAATACAAGTAAATATTATGCAAATCAGTAAATAAAAATAATCCATTTCGATTATTTATTAAGGTGTCTGACATACGTCACTACACCATTTATGATATGACTAAACCACGTCAGGACTTAAAGGTCTTGGCGGCTGAGAGTATGTCATGCTCACTCAAATGTCTCGCTGATGGTGGCGCATGTGTTGGATCATTTAGCTCCCTTCAAAATGGTTGAGCTGAATGGTGCTGATGCATGCGTCATGTTCGTGAACGGGCGCCGTCAGTAGGGACTGGTCATCTCTTTGCTGCCATGGCTTATTTTAATTTATTATTGGAATTGTTGTTTTTTCTCATCTTTTCATTATGGACGCTTTTAACGTTCTGCATCGTTCTCACATGTATAATTTTTAACATGAATGATGTAACCAAGACTTTGTAACCACATTATTTTGATTTAAAAGAGTGTCCATGGAGTTTCTTGCCCGTTCTTCTCCATAGGTACCTACGCTTTGGAATGGGCAACTAGCTTCACTTTTTCTGACTGACTGACTTCTTGACAATTCAAAAGTGCCTGTAAATGGTTTAATTGAAATAAATGCTTTGAGTTTGAGTTAACATATGTTTTCCCCTTTCCAGACGCAATAAAACGTCGCTGGCGTTGGTCAGAGAGTATATCCCTCCGCTCCGCCGGGCTCACGCCGTCCGAGGCGGAGTGGGAGCGCGAGTGGGCGCAGAGCGTGACGGCGGCGTCGCCCGAGCCCGCGCGCGCCACGCCGGCCGCCGCGCCGCACTACGCCGCGCTGGAGCACCTGCACGTGTTCGCGCTGGCACACGTCATGCGGCGCCCGGTTATTGTGTTCGCTGATGTTGCTTTGAGGGTAAGTGTTTCTCTACAGGGTGTTACGGAAAGGGTATATCAATACAAACAGGTTGAAGAGTGTATCTGGTCTAGAATCTCTGTACAAAATTTCAGCTCAAAAGCATTAACTTTGAAAATGCTTAATATTTTTTTATTTCGACATCACGGCGCTGCACTGGCGCGCGGCGGCGTGATGTGCGTGTACTAGGCGCACAGACACACAACAGATAATGGATAATGACCCTCGTAGTGCGGTGACACGTTTGTTATGATTTCAATTTAATAAACTATCGAAATAAAAAAATATTGAGCATTTTCAAAGTTATTGCTTTTGAGCTGAAATTTTGTACAGAGATTCTAGACCAGATACACTCTTCAACCCGTTTGTATTGATATACCCTTTCCGTAACACCCTGTATGTTCATCATAAACGGAGTGGGAGCGCGAGTTGTCGCAGTGGGTCCAAACAATGCAATCAGCCTATCGCAGTCCACTGCTGGACTTAAGCCTCTCCCAGACTGCGCCACAACACCCTGTCCTCCGCCTTCCGCCACCTTCTTTAGGTCGTCCGTCCATCTAGCTAGGGGGCGTCCCACACTACGTTTGCCGGTACACAGTCTCCACTCCAGGACCCAAACAATGCAAGAACAAATCTTAATGATTGCAGGATTTCCGCGGCGACCCCATAGCCCCCATCCCCTTCGGCGGCGTGTACTTACCGCTCGAGCTGGCCCCCGACGCGTGCAGCAAGACGCCCATCCTGCTGGCGTATGACGCGGGACACTTCTCTGCGCTAGTACCGTGTGAACCACTGCCCACAGATGGCGCCAGGGTACCGCTTGAAGACCATGCAGGGAATCCTATGCCTATCAGGTAAGCTAGTCAATGAAATATCAGATATTAAGAAGATTTCTACTGCCTGTACCCTCATTTGATAGGTATCACAATTACGTCAGGCATTTATGTAAAACTAGCTGCGCCCCGCGGTTTCACCCGCGTAAATGTCGATCCCGTGGGAATATCGGGATAAAAACTATCCTATGTCCTTTCCCGGGACTCAAACTATCTCTATACCAAATTTCATCGAAATCGGTCCAGCCGTTTTCATGTTATGTCGTGACAACGGAAAACGGGTTTCATTTTTATATATATAGATGTAGACCATGTGAACTACTTTGTCTTGATGTCACTTAACTTTCGCTAGAAGATCATGACGTGATCATCATGCATTTACATTTCCTTACACTTAATTTGGGCTTCTTTATTTCATTCACATAAATAATAACATATATTTTATTTCAGATTCAACGTAGACCCCGGCGAAGACTTCCGCTGGGACGTCGAACCCGACCAAAAAACCATAAACAACATCCTACCCGACGAATACCAACGTTCCTCAATGCTGGCAGCTTACTTAGACCTCGAGCCAATCGAATGTATCTCACTTAGCCAACCGCCCGAAGAACTGCGAAGATCACTCGACGCATTATCATCCAAAAGTTCAAAGCAGTTGAACTCGGTAGCTAAACAATTTGGTAGTATTGGAAGATCTATGAGCAGTAAATTGAAGAAGAATTTTGGGTCTATGGCGAAATTGGCGGGTAAAAGTAGTGGGAGTCATAGCAATCCCGAAGAGAGTTTGATGAGGACTCAGTCAACGTGTGAAGTGTTGTGCTGTCGAGTGTTAGCGGCGAGGGCGCCCGTGCAGGAGGAGATGGTCAAGAATTATCTAAATGAGGCTTGGATTGGGTGAGTTCAATTTTATTTTTTTAAACTTATTTTGGACTGCTTCGGTCGTCTAGTGGTCCCAAATGTGTGTGGGGTCCCCCGCCCGCAGGTTCCACCTCCGGTATGCAAAGTGTCGGGAATTGTACCCGGTTAATGACAATAAATTACATTTAAAATAACTGTCGTAATATGCGTCTAAAATACACCTGTGAATACTAATTATTTACTACTTTGAGTTATTTTCAAATGAATTCTAAGGTATAGTAATCATTATTAAAAGTGTTTTTAAATCCTTTTAGGTACACAGCCGAAAAAAATCGCAAAGAGCAACCAGTCGCCCCGAGCCAACCTCGCTACGGCACAGGCCGATCACAGTTCTACGCAGAAGCGGAGAGACCCGCTCACGACGCAGTTCGAGCGGCCACTAACACTTCAAATAAGTCAGGGCGAGCCCCCGTGGACCGGACCCTGTACCTGAGCCGCTCCACGTTCTACGACGACCGCCCGCCGTCGCCGGCCCCGTGCCGCGCGCCGCTGTGCATGTACTACGGCAGCCCGGCCAACGGGGACTACTGCTCCCGATGCTCGCGGCTGCAGTAACCGCCTTCTACCCCAGACTGTGTGATAAACTCTTAGGAGGCCCTAGGTTAGTCCGGCTAGCAGCCCGCGAAGCTATGTTTTATCAAATTTTAATAAAAAGTTGATCTAAAATATTCTGTATGTCGAGTATTCTGAATTTTAAGTATGAACTTAAGATTTGAAATTAGTTTTACGATTATTTTTGATGCCCGACTACTTTTGTCTCTCATACTAACATGATGTTAGGTTATTTTAAGCGTTAATATCGTTCGAATTAGGCTTATTACTTTAATAATAATTATTTAAAAAAAGTAATATTGTTGTTTGCGTGGGTGATATTTTTTTTTTTATTGTTACTTAGATTTAGTAAGTCACCTTTGTGTTTGCCCCACCATTATTAATAATGCATAATAAATAAGTAAGCACAGATAATATCTGTGATTTAATAATTATATCATAATTATTACTGTCATCCTATATCATTACCTGGATAACCAACCATGGGCGTGAAAAGGTGTATTCAAAACGTAACGGAGGAAAAATCCACTAATATTGTAAGCTAAAACATTAATTTCCAGTGAATGTTGATCTCTCATTTTCATACCAAATAAGGGTAAAATAATATCCCATAATTCTTAGAGAAACAGTTTAATGAAAATATTAATCCCCTTTATAAGCGCCTGTGGTCTGAATGATCTATGCGACTGTTATTATATTATCAAGTGCCAAAAAGTGGCTTCTAAATGTATTTTACAAAAGTATTTGGAGGATGTAAATGTCTGTGAGTGTTTATGTATCTAAAAAATGTGTTCAAAATTCAGTGCCAGGTTGGAAACGGGAAGAAAATTTCGGACAATACGGCGACTATGATGTGTTTCATACATTTGTTTAATAAATAAAAATGTATTTAAAAATTGACAGTGTATAAAACAGGGTAAAATCTGTTTAGACACCGACAGTGTATTGTATACCTTAAAATTATGTTGCCTTTATAATCGTGTCTTCTCGCATTGAAAAATGTACCATGAGTATTTTTAAATTGAGTATATTTTAAATTGAGAATTATATTTAGAGTGTTAGTAATAAATGTTTAAATATATTGGCGGCTAAACTTTCAGACTTATATAACAACATAGAGAGGATGATAAAAAAATAATACCTACTTAAAAAAAAAGAGACAAAATGTTATAAATTATATTTATCATCTGTATTACCATTATAAATGTTTAAAAAGAGTTTATTACTAATTAAACTAGGTAATTATAATTATACCTACTATAAGTAGGAACTATTGCAGCTTAAATTCTGACCATAGCCTTGCGGAATTGTGATTAGAGGTTATGTACAAATAGAGAAGAAACAAATGTATATTTTTTCATTTAAATCATCCGACTACCTCATTGATGCAGCAATTTAGTGTTAAAAATAGAAAACGAAAGACTATGGCTAATTGAAATACTATGGTGGAAGATAGTGCTTCCAAAGACAGTTTGCCAATACCCTTTAATACTTTCAATTAAAAAGAACGCGTTGGAACTTTAAAATTAAGTCCCTTTTAAACTACAAAAATATGTACAGTCACCAAAAGAGATACCAGGGTCGTCGGATATAGTTGAAGTTTAGTAAGAAATCTATGGATTTTTTAACTTGATAGATGAACTGTTTTTTTTTTTCTATTAATTCAATTAAATTTCATTCGTTTTATGTTAGGACAAAGAATTTAAGACTAGGTCTTTTCAGTTTTTGGTGAATTTCAGTACCCAATCTGATATTAAAGATCCACTTCAGTATCTTGATCAGCCATAATTGCCTGATATATTTTGGATTCAGGGTAAAAAATTCGGCGCACTAAAGTCCTTATGATAATAAGTAGTAATATAAATCTTCCCCAAAATAAAAGTCACGAGCTTGGAGTTCGTCTCCGTCCTTAATTTGCAGTTTTAAGAAAAACAATATTTAGGCTTTATTTTACCACTGCTGAATAGTTTCTTAACTTCCAAACATAATATTTTAAATATCTCATCAATGCGCTTTTTGGTAGTGGTGAAACCCAGCCTTTATTATAAAAATTTTGATCTTCTAGTCCCGTATGATAGATTACTTAGTTGTTAATTTGATAGTAATAAGTGCAGTGATTAATCCAGTACTGATGTTATATAACGATTACCTACTTAAAAATCAGTTGCATAGTGTGATCATGTTGTTTATGTTTTCGCTCTAATTGTTAATTTTCAAACTTCTGTCCTACTAATATCTGTTGTCTAGTAAAATAAGTACCTACACCTTTTGTATAGCTATAGCTTAATAGATCTGTGAAATTGTAACAAGATTGTGAGAAATCATGACAAATATAATTCGTTCATATTGTATGTAAAAGTGTAAACAGTAAATCATGTCGAAATCAGAGGTAACATTATTTTTTCATAATTATATGTTTAACAATATAGAGACAGCATATCATGTTTTGTAGAAATATAAATTGATATTACATATGCAAATTTAATATGAATGCATTTTATTTAAACCCACCGCCAATCATTACGAAATATCCAAATCTGTCCAAATCACGATAGTAACCAGTTCGTTTATAAATTGGGTTTTTTGTTAAATAATGAACATTCAAATTAGAGGCATTATTGTACCTTAGAGGTCAGTGTACCTAGTACATACTAGAAAGTAATTACCTACCTAATTAAATTGTACTTGTAGTAAACCGGACCTAGTACATCATAATGTATTATCTATGAACGGACCTACTACCACAGAATACTTAAAGTACTACGTACAGAAAGGACACTCCCTTCCCCGCACTAACATCAGTTACCGCACCTCACCCCGCACTTCGAGGTTACCGTCGCAGTTCTTTAACAAGAGCGCTCGCAAACACAAGTACCTCACGCACACATTCATACGTATACAAACGTCATTTTTGAAGTGAAACTTCTTTAGGCGCGCTTGACTTGGGGAGTAAACTGGCGAATGCGTTACGAAAACGTGTGATCGCGAGTAGGGAAGGTACGTAAAAAATCGCTGGAAATACCTGGTGTAAAAACCCGGTCCCGGTCGCATAAATATGCGACCGGGTTTTTACACCAGGTATTTCCAGCGATTGTGACGAGCATAAATTGCTTAGCAACCACTAAGCAATTTATGCTCGTCACAATGTGAATGGTGATACGGAGCTGATGGTGGATCTGGAGAACTCCTCAACAATTAAATTCCCTGTATCGGGAAAAGCAATATTTTGTTTGTAAAAGGCGATGATCACTAGGCTATTGTAACTTAGATAAATTATAAGCAGACCCACTAAAAAGCGTGAAATAAAACTTTTTAAGAAAAAAAAAAACCGACTTTCAAAAAAACACTACAAAGTGAAAAATATCTTTAATTTCGGAAGTCGGTGGCAAAAAACTAAAATAAAGATCCAAAGACACCGACTTCCGAAATTGAAGTTATTTTTCACTTTGTAAAGTTTTTTTTGGAAGTCGGTTTTTTTTTTTCTTAAAAAGTTTTTTTTACTTTAATGGTTTGCAAGTATTTATTTGTAAACGCGATTTTGCTCCTTATTTATTCGAAGTCATTGATCAATTTCCTATGCAAGTAGTTTTACTTCCAACGGGGCTTTTGAATACGCGATTGTATTTCTTATCTGTATGAAGTTATGGATCAGTTTTCTATGCAG
This sequence comes from Amphipoea oculea, assembly GCA_945859645.1. Lineage (NCBI taxonomy): Eukaryota > Metazoa > Arthropoda > Insecta > Lepidoptera > Noctuidae > Amphipoea > Amphipoea oculea. Next base: position 16,298,634 of record OX243876.1, read on the forward strand.
ATAGAAAATACTTGAAAGTATCTCGCTCCGTCGTGCCTCGACGCTCGAGTACGTAGGTACTCAAATAGTTCAACAACCGCGTTTGTTTTCGCAAATGCGATCATACTCCTTATCAGTAAGAGCACAGAATACTTAATAGTACTACGTACAGAAAGGACACTCCCTTCCTCGCCCTCATATCAGATACCGCACCTTACCCCGCACTTCGAGGTATTCGTCGCCGACTCTTTAGCAAGGGCGCTCGCGAACCGCAGCGCTGTATTGCTGACACACAATTATGCGATTTAAAAGTTTTATTTGAGTTTTAATCACGATGGTTGGATATTGTGATGCTTTTCCGAATTCGTATTTACATATACTGTTTGTATGATTTCGCATTTTTAATAACATGCGATTTAATAACCCATTATTTACAGAAAAGTCATTTAAACTAAACTATTTTAGTGTTTTTATTTCATTACGAACCCGTCTATATAAATAAACAATTGAACTACTTGGTCACTTCATAATAATGCACACTTTCGGGCAGCGCCGCCGCCGACGTCGTTCGGTTCCCCGACACAAATTGCTTTCCGCGCCATTTTTTTTTACGCTACTAGATTTCACGCACACATTTGCACATATACAAACGTCATTTGTTTATGTAGTAGTAATAGGTAATTATTTTGCGAGGGTTGTATGGAGTGTCCGAGGTGTGGTAAGAGTCTACGGAACAATTTCGTATGCAAGTATTTTTACTTTAATGGTTTGTAAAAGTATTTATTTGTAAACGCGATTGTGCTCCTTATGTATAGGAATTCACGGATCAATTTCCTATGCAAGTACATACTTTTTACTTCCAACAGGGCTTTTGTTTGATTACGCGATTGTACTTCTTATTTGTATGAAGTTATGGATCAGTTTTCGATGCAGATAGAAAATACTTGAAAGTATCTCGAGCCCTGGTTTTAGGCCCTGGTTTCTTAAGGTGGACGTACTTGGAAGCCCTGGTACTCGATTTTGCAAGTACGACCCATGTCTAAGGGCTACGGGTGAGGCGAACGGGAGTTGAGTGGGGGATATAAGCAAGAGAAAGCAGTGCGCGCGCACATTTTCTTTCTCTCTTCCTCTCATAGCCAAATACGTTTGAAGTTTCACTTCAGTCGTGTGGTCATAAGCACACTCGGTTTTTTAATGTAGTAGTAGTAGGTAATTATTTTGCGAGCGTTGTATGGAGTGTCCGGGGTGTGCTACTACAGGCGGGCGTCGCAGCGCTAGAGAGACTCACTCTCAGGCCCAGCCTCCTGCCTGCAATTAGCATGAAACTGAACAAAGCAAGTTTTACAAAATGCCTTTTAATAATCTTCCGTGATTACTCTGAGCTTCACTTCGATTAAATAGACATTCTTAGTTAACATCATCGAAAAAAAAAACTCATTCCAATACAACACAGTAAATTCAACTAAAAAATTACTTTAATTTTCCCGCCAATATCCATCCAACTTATCCAAGTCACAGATAATATACCAAGTGAACATAAATCGTCCGTGTTTGATATTCTCATACAGCTTTTGAACGATGAAGAATAAAGTAATTTGGGATTTGTAGCCAATCGTGTAAGGCAAGCAAAGGTATAATTATTATTATTTAAATCACAAAATATTATTAAATAATATTTAAGTATATAAACATAGAAATCTGTATTAAATTATAAATTAAATATGACGGACGAGATCTTTTTCACAATTTCGATACTGCATCGAGAATAACAACCTTTTACAAATTGATCGTTCAAGAACAATACGTCTCTTTTGTTTCAAATTTTCAATTTATTTGAGCTGTGCTTGAAATAACAATTTTATGTTTGTTATAAAATAGATAACTTTATTAATCAAGAAAATCCTAATAATACTCACAACAAATTGCAACTAAACTATCGTATGTGGCTTCAACAATTTACTTTAGAATTTTAGAACGAAACGCATTAATGTCAAAAGCGCTTTTTCTCCCTTCTGTGGAAGAAAGATGCTTTTCGCTAAAATCACATAAATGCAATAAAACTCCATAAAAAGTGATTATAAATGATGTCCGGTGGTCTTATAGATAAAGTTTACATCGGTCTGGATAATGCGCCGGCCGCATTTGATATAAAAGGACGTATTCTGGGACCCGTAAGTTTTTGCATCTTTGGACTCGATTTCCCCATTCTGAACCGCATAGAAAATAATGTAATCAATTTTGTTTCAGAATGGCACTAACTTGGAATATATAAGGTCAGAGACTGGTGTGGTAGCTGTGTTAAAAGGTGATAAAATTGAGCCATTGCATTTGGCTCTGCATCATACGAGATCTGAAGCTTTGGCAGGCGCGAGATCACTCGCACAGAACTTGATAGAGACTATAAGGGCTGAGTTGGCGCAATGGAGCGCGGCGCAGGCTGGGGGACCGCCGCCTGCGCTGAATGTGCCTCCGCCAACGCTGACAACGACTAGCGCGCCTCCGGCTGCGCCGCCGCCTGTCGTGACGGCAGCGCTATCGACTCCTCAGACATTAACGTCCACTGCCCACCCCGCCGCCATCCCCCCAGTGGTCAGTGTGGCGCCTGCAACAGCTCCTCTCATGACAGTTCGTCAACCCACCATGTTACAACACTTACAACTGCTCCAACCTCAGCAGCAGTATGTCTTGAACCAAGAAAATGGGCAGCTAATACCTATAGTACAACCTGGGATGCAAGTTTCCAATGCTAACTTTACATCTCTGCCTCTTGGTCAAACATTGAGTTTGCAGCAGCCTAACTTTGGGACACAGATAGTAGATATATCTAGTATGCAGCCAGTGAATGTGACTCCATTGCGGCTGAGTGGTGTGCCATCCTCTATGTCAATGATTTTACCGAATGGGTTAACGTTTCCTCAAGCAAGTCTTTCAACGTCTGACAGTACGACTGTAAGTACAGCTACTTCTACTCCTGTTGTGTGTGCTGCTCAGAGTACGAATGCGTGTCAGAAGATCCTGTACAGCACAGACAAAGGGGACAAGGACGTGAAGTATCACATACAAGGGGCTGACACTGTGCAGTGGACAGTCCCGGGCTCTCAGACAATGTTGATACCTTATCAACAGCTGCAGGACTTAGCAGCAGGTCAGCAAGGATTGACCAACTTTCAACCTCAACAGTTTGTATCTGTAAGTTATTCTATTCTTTCTACTTAAAAATGAATGAAAGCATATCACATAATATTATCAATGTTTACTTCCAACTCATCTGCTAAAAGTATAAAACTGATTGCAGATTGCCACAGAAAAAAAAATAACACCAAGTTTTGCATAGGTTACAGAAGAACCTTCTATAAAACAAATTGAGGTTTCATATCATATTGCATGCTTCATATTTAGGGGTAAAATTTCAAATCAATGCCCCAGCTAGACACCTGCAATATAACTCAAATAACATTTATCATACTCTCCTTAGCGTGTTGATGGGAAAAATATAGTTTCTTTTTTTAAATTTGTTTGGCCCAAAATTCTGCAACGCAGATAGCATTCCCTGATGCAGCCATTAGGTCCTCACGTGTGCAGGTGACAGGGCATGCGGTGCAAGATGGGAGGTGAGCCATTGTCTGAGTCATTGTCTCGTGGTGTACTTAAAATGGTGGAACGGAATTTATTGCAGAATGGGCCAAATGTGGGTAAAATGTGCCAGTGTCTGTATTATCTTCCACATTTAACCCGTTTGCCTTCAAAGGAAGAGTGAGCAGGCTTCTTCTGGGCTCACTTGTTCCATCGTAGACCTCATCCATCGCTTTCCATTAGGCTTGATCGAGGTCAAGAGCATGTCAATTCAGCATTAAAAAATAAAATTTTCATTCTAAATATTGAATAATTATCATATATGTTTACAGATAGCCCCTGCTGGTGGACTACAACAAACCTCCCTACCTCTAACGGCAGGTCAGTTGCAGCAGCTACAAGCCACTGGCACGTTCATGCAGCTGAACCAAAAGGTAACATTTTATTTCTTACAATATGCCTACTTTTAGCGACATTATAAATTAAAACAAATAAAATATTTACACAATATTTATTTTGAGCCACAAGACATAATTGAAGTTTAGTTTGTGGCTCACTGGATATGTCACATTGTATTGCTACTTTTTGTTGAATACACATTATTGTTATTTAGTGTTTATGTTTTTAACACATTCACTGTCCGTGACACACACGTGGGTCATTTTGGGTTGGAACGAGACATCCGTGCCATACATGTGGGTCACTGCACTTTTTCATACATAATTTATTTAGGACTTACAAAGCTTTGAAAATTGTACTTAAAATGGGGTTTTAAAAGGGTTCCATCAACTTTTATGGCCTCTAAGGACCTGAAGTGGTGTAAAGGCAAGTACCTCAGTACATAGGGCCGAAAAAAGTAAATTGGATGTGAGAGCTAATTTCGACATTTTGGCTGGACAGTGAATGTGTTATTTTTCCTGAAAATATACTCATAGATTCCGTTTTCTCTGGTGTTAAATAAAGAGTATATTAATTATAGACACAGGGCTAAGAAATAACATTGATATTGTTTTAAATTTTCCCTACAGCCGATAGCAAGCAGTGGTTCTTTGATAAACATAATATCAACTGGACAAGCGTCTTCACCACAAATTATCTCTGTGAGCAGGTTTTAATACTAGCACATACTAATATATGATGCTTAATCTCACATGCCTTTGGTGTTTGGTCTAGGGTTTTATTTTCACAGATTATTTATCCATTTCTTTTGTCGTCATCCCTGCTGAAGCCTGCATTTTATGTACTTTTCGTTCGTTCATTACTTTTGGCGGTTTTGTTAGAAATGTTTCTTTTCCATTAATTTTTTAACCTTTTCTAGTGGTGTAGCTATGACGGAGCAGTTTGTTTGGCAACAAGATCTCAACCCCTGAAATGCTCTTAAAGGCTAAGGGCTGATTTTTCAAGTCAGTACTTTTTTATCTGAAGAAAAAATATGACAGTTTGACACATTTTCTATACAAAAAATTCCTCTGATAAAAATTTTCTGATCATTAAAAAATCAGCCCTAAAGCATATTGAGGCATGCAAAAAATCCTCCTCCATCACTTTCGTACATTTTCTATGACCCTACCAACGCACACTACAATTTTTTTGTATAAAAATGCGTTGCGCTGCCACTCGTTGCGGCTGTAATATGCGCTTGCCTTAAAAGGACAAAAAATCCAATTAGCCGTCTAGCTACGCCACTGCTGAATTCAGTTGCTTCTTTAATTTCTCCCATGTCCTATTTTTCAATCCAATTAATAAAATAACAATTGCTTCTGCCCTTATTAGCGTCCATTAACTCGTCTCTCTCAAATGACAATTATATTACAAAGATAAGTACTATCGCTTTTCAGAACTCGACGACTCCTTCGAAAAGTGTTGGACAAGAGTCTCGGGGTCAAAAGAGGTTGTCTGATGGGACACCAAGCCAGTTGCAGCTAAGACCCATAGCGCCCGCTGTGTAAGTTACAATAGATTATGGATAAGTTTTTATTAAAAACTAATGTTGACTTTCTTTCAGTAATTTTATTTTATGATTTTGAAAGATATTTGCTATAAATATTCAACTTCTTTAGAGTTTTGATCCTTAGCAATATTCAGCATTTATTCATTTCGAATTATAGCAAGTATCTTTTTAACAAGATTTTAATATTGGCAAAAATGACAGACATGGAATTTATTTCATATATTATTTAATGTATTTAAATTAAACTTAGGTGGTCAAGCAATTGGCGTTACAATATAATCATTACCTACCCATTTTTTGCAAATATTGAATTCTTTTCCTTTGATGAAAAAGAAGAAGGAATTCGTCACTTGGAAGAAAAACCAAAGTTTATTTTTCCTAGCTTTTTTTATTTTTGTTTTATTACTATTCTGACTCTTTTTTATCTCAAAATAAGCATCTCTCATGTTATAAAAACCTTCTATTTTTATATACTCAACACAATAATATTTTAAGCGTATAAACCATGCAGTCACCTCTTCGGTCACAATAGTAATGGAACACGCTTTTTATCTACTTCTGAAGAGGAGGAGGTTCTTTTTCCGACGGGTTTTCCAAAATCAATACAAATCAGCCAGTTCTACAAGAAAAGAAGAATCACGGAAGATATTGTCGTTACAGAAAATGACTTCAAAAGTTCTTTGAACCTTCATACCCATCGCCTTTCTGAAGAATTCAAACGAAGAAGTCCTTCCAACTCTTGTTCCTTTTTTTTTGTTGTGTTCGTGTATTGAAACGATGTGATGCTCCAGGTCACATGTCAGCCATGACAAGAACTCCACGAGAGATTCGCGCACCTGGACCGCGGCACCAGGTACTTTGAAGATTATCTGCTGTTTTTATACGAGATTACTTGAAGCGAGCATTGTCTGCACTAGCTCTCCCTCTGCGTTTGCGTACTATTTGTTATGGCAACAGCGTATATCTCTAGCGTGTTATCTGCATTGATCACTGTATTAGAAATAGTTGCGTAATCTGCACCCATTGTTCGTTCATATTTGGATTGGATGGAAAACTCAGAATGTCGACAAAGTAAAAATATATTGAAGAGCCGTATGCGAAAAACTTTTGCGCATAGAAATTTTTGTTTTGTATAGGAATACTTTTAAAGATCACTGGTGCAGTGCCTCTTTGAATCTTATTCGGAATTAGCAGTACTCCATGCATCTTTAGAAAAACATTCTAAAATATTAACCTAAACCATGATGGTATACCTCAAAAACGATTCAGCAACAACTGAAAGGACAACTATTGCTTCAAGTCATCTCGTGTATAAAATATTTTTGTATCGTAACAAGCACCTGCTTACTTAAATTAATCAATTAATTAAGGCTTCAGTTGCGTATTTTTGTATCTGTGTTATTTTTAAGGCATCTGCGTTCCGCCGTCATAGCTTGTCGACAAAGAAGGGGGAGAAGGCATTTCGCGAATAATAATTTTCTTTAAAGCAGCTTTCCTTGGATGAGACCTGAGAAAACAACAATCGCATCGCTGCAACAAGACCCCTTGGATTTATTTAAGCATGTTACCCTGTTTTTGTGCAGATGTTAGCGTTGCGTAGCATAGCATTGCCGGCTACAAAATTCACCAGCGTCCAGCTTCCTGTTAAGATTGCGATGTGACCGACATACCCAGATATTCTTATCTTTTACCTTGCTTTAACATACAGCAGACCATCTTATCCATTCTTTTTTTTTTTTTGTTTTACATATATAGGCCTTTATAGACCACCAGAATCAGAAAGCAGATCCTGCACTAGGGTATTTTGTTTCCGGATTGAGTTTCTACTATTTACTTTTTTTTTCACTCTGTCCCTGGCTAGCTCACTCGGCAACGTAGTGTACAGCAAACAAAGTTTTTCTACATTTTCAGGGCCACAGTCAAGGCATATGGGGCTGTATTTACACACAGATATACCGACCGTCCAGCGCCGTTTACTATGTGGATCAATCGTCACTGTCATCATTTGTCTAGCCTTTTCCCAACCATGTTGGGGTCGGCTTCCAGTCTAACCGGATGCAGCTGAATATTTTACATGGGGCGACTGCCTATCTGAACTCCACAACCCAGTTACCGGGTAATACGATACCCCTTGGTAAGACTTGTTGGATCAATCGTCACTGATATTGTTATTTTAAGGTAGATTAGGACCTTTTTTTCAACAAGTGCAGCAATGAAGATGAGCTGTGATGTTTTTTTCACCTAGTGGAATTGAGACTTCGGCAAAGGAACGCAGGACGCAAGAGACGCAGCCAAAAATAAAATGATGAATTCATCACCCTTGGAATAGAGTTTCTGTGTTTCCAGGGGACACTTGTGGACGTGTACTTGAATTTTATGTTCAGGACTGCTTTTGCGTAACGTTGAATGGATTGTGTGAAAGAATATATAGCTAGGAAGACGATGAGAACTGAAATGACGGCTGACAGAAATGTATGGATGAACTAGACACGCGTGAACTCCAAATAAATTGGGACAAGAACAGGGTAATGTTGACTGCTTTTGCGTGAAGCATAAACTACGATTTAATAGCTAATTTACGATTATAAATGATTCTGATTATCTAGTCTATAAAAGGCAATGCGTATACTTGTCCTTTTTTATGGCTTTTTGCAACAAACTTAAATTCTATCTAAAGTTTTCACTCATTGGCATTTTTTGCGCAAATGCTTAAGCACCATGTTTATTTCAAAGTCGGAAACGCATTGGCGTCTCCAATATTAATTAAGCATGCATCTTTAAATCTAATTAATTAAATAAAAGTATTCGTTAGCTGTTTCAGTCAGTAACTATGTCTCCTGCCTGGCGTAGAAGTAGATAGACCGCTTTATTCCTTACACCGCTTTTATTTAAAACAATCTTCTTTTCTGACTTGCAGCAATCACTACAAGAACTTCATCAGAGGATTTTTTCTTCACTGCTTGCTTACACTAACTTCAGTTATAAAACATGTTATCCTTTACAGAATATCTCCAACGAATAACGACGGCAAAATATACAGAATCCAGCGGAAACCAGTGTAAGAAATTGAAGAGCCATCTTCCAAATATTTATTACTAACGTTTGCCAAGCGTAGTTTTTCAGCAGTTGTCTGCGATAAACTGATTCGATTATTATAAAGACTGCCATTTTGCGTGAAAGCGTATATTTTTGTACTAATCAGTTTGCGTATTTCCACTTTACTATAATAGGGTAGTTTCCTGGGTAAAAAAAAAATAATTCTAATTAGTCCGTCAGTTAGATTATCGAAAAATAATGGACCCATATTTTTTGGTCGTAACGTCACGCCGTGCGACAATTTTTAGCACGGCGTGACGTCACGACCCCCCACTCCCAAATTTTGACGCGCTTTATCTTTGTCATTTTTTGTTTGATTGACAAAAGAAAAATATGGGTCCATTATTTTTCGATAAAATCTAACTGACGGACTAATTAGAATTTTTTAGGAAACTAGCCTATTATGTATACCGTTCGCGCTACTTTTCGGCACCTTAATATTCTTCAGTTTTCTCGATATTTGTTAGTTTTGCTGACGGTCAGCGACAAACTTAGCATGGACAGGTAGTACTTAGTTTATCTTTTTTCTATTTTATCCCAGCTAGTATACAAAGTCCGTGAAGATAAACACATGATTGGTGCAGAGGAAGTATGTAGTAGATTAGAAGCATTAAAATAATTATTTTCAGATTTTGAAGGGGTCTCTCCTGATATCTTGGCAATGCGTAATTAATTGTAGCAATTTTTAACTAGCTATTTCACTAACAGCATAGTAGTACCTCGCTCCTGAAAAGCCTAAGCGTAGAGACCAAAGCGTAGTTAAAACTTACAGAGTTTGTACTTTAACATTATATTATTTTGCAGCTAAGGACAACACCATTGTCAGTATGGGAATGAAAATTAACCCAGCACACGGCACTATTATACAAGTGTCTTCGGGACAGCAGACGAAGTAAGAAACTACAATTTTGACCCTTAATACAGAAATATAAAAAGTTTTTATTGACCTGTATTGTTTTATTGCAGGATGAAGGCCTCACTAACTTCATTCAATAAAACTTATTTTATATTTATACGGCCAGTCCTTTCTGTAGGAATCAAGCTCGTCCCGCATTCGCAGTCTTTAATTTTATTCTAAGATATGTATTAACTATAAAATATCTCTTTACAGTGTCTCATCCCCCGGATTGGGCCAAGATGGTACAGGAATGTACATCCGCCAGATAGACAGAAATGCAATACAGATCCAAACCAGCAAAGATGGACAGAAGCAAGACCTCAGCAAAGTCCAGAATACCGCGCAAAACGTGCAAATGATCACAGTACCTCAAGGCATGACTGTGTTACAGAACCCTTTGAACATAAGCCAGGTTCCAACAATGCTTGGGCAGCCGAATAGCCAGGTCTACATGATACCTGCGAACCATCCGAACCTCATGCAGAGTACGTTACCTCCAGGGTTCCAACAAGTCCTCCAACCCGGTCAGAATGTCACAGTCATGCAACCTAACCAGTTGGGCATGCCAGGCGGAGTCCAGTACAACGTGCCTTTAATGAACATGCCAGCTACCTCGCAGTATATGCCTACAGGACTCAACTTTAATACGCAGCTATCCGCCCAGCAATTGAACGCAGCTCTCGCAGGACATCAACTGAACCCTAATCTAGGAACCATCCCTATTGTGCAAGCTCCCCCATCTTCTCCTATGACAAACCCTGGTCAGACGATCCCTGGAACACAACCGCCTGTTCATCAAATAGTACCGAATTCTTTCCTAACGCCCACGTCACAGTATACGGGGATGCCCCAACAGTATATGATGCAAGGAAACTCTGGTACTATCAGCGTACCCGCTAACAATCCAACGGTGCAATACAGTATACCAGCCACTCAGAACACATCAAACAATGGCAACGGGCAATCCGCATCCCCAGAAACTGAAACGAATGGGACTAACAACCAAACGAATTACATCACATCTTCATCACAGGATAATGGGTATTCATTAACGGGTACAGTGCAAAACCAACAGACGTTTACGTCAGACGGCCAATCAACGCAGACGACAGGGTTTACACCGACCAATCAGAATGGAACACCAACATACGGGTCATCGAATGGCAGCCAAACCGCAACTTACGTCAGTCAAACGACGACAACTCAACCACCGCCGTCATACAACCCTACAAACGGGTCGAACCAGACTTCTAACCAGTCGTACGTGCCTCCAAGTACGCCAACATCACAAAACTCGCAGCAAACTAGCTTCTCTCCGTCTACGACGCCAGCGCCACAGACGTATCCTGCTACCAACCTTCCGAACATGCCGAATGTGGCTTTTGCGCCGAACCAGACTCCTCAAAACCCGTACCCAAACGCTACTGGACAGAACTTGGCAGCTTACGCGAGTAACCAGTACCAATACACAAGTAGGCCGTGGTTCAGGCCAAGGTATGGGTCCCCACAAGGATCACCTTACAGTGCGGGCACAGGCCCCCCTCCGAATGGGCCCCCCATGCCTGTCCCTCCTCCCTCAGGAAACTATAACTATTGGCCGGACAGCTGAGACCTAGAGTGTTTTATTGGGACTGAATTTGACCAGTGATAGCTATAAGAATAATTTGTAATAAGAGAGACTGCTATATACATGTACATTTATGAAATGTAAAGAAAATATTTTACAGGTTAGATCTAATAATGAGTATTTCCTATATTTTTTTGTTTTATTGTAGGCGAATTTTTTTTTTTTTTTAAGATGTGAACGTAATGAAATAGTTATTATTATTCTTGGCCCACACTAAATTCGATGTCAAAGCATGCATAGTAATGTGTCCAAAAAAAATGGCTACACTGATGGACGTTGAGTTCGTGTGGCCTTAGTATTATAGTAAATGAAGTGAATCCTATATTGTTTAAACTGGCACGTTATTGTACACGCACAATTTTGTAAGAGATGCACTACCACGTGCACAGCAACGAATAAATGATGAGCTATTTCTAATTTCAACCAATTTTCTTTTGTGCTATCATTCAAATAGTAAATTCATGGCGATCATACAGGGTGGCAGGGACTTCGAAGCCCAAGCTATTACTATGGATTTAGTACATGACTGAGTTATTCGTAGTGATCGATGTCGGTTATTTAAAAAAAATATTGCTGTTCCATATATATTTACCGCGTAGGTATATCACTTTTCTATGAAACAGCTGATGTTTTTTGATAATCGACGAAATTTCTACGTTAGTGTATATTGGGAGATGATTCAAACGGACAAATTTCTTTGTAAAGTTTTAACTTCAGGATAGCCGAGCGAGACAAAGATTTGTTTATACAGGGTGTTACAGAAAGGGTATATCAATACAAACGGGTTGAAGAGTGTATCTGGTCTAGAATCTCTGTACAAAATTTCAGCTCAAAAGCATTAACTTTGAAAATGCTTAATATTTTTTTATTTCGACATCACGGCGCTGCACTGGCGCGTGGCAACGTGATGTGCGTGTACTAGGCGCACAGACACACTACAGATAATCGATAATGACCCTCGTAGTGCGGTGGCACGTTTGTTATGATTTCAATTTAATAAACTATCGAAATAAAAAAATATTAAGCATTTTCAAAGTTACTGCTTTTGAGCTGAAATTTTGTACAGAGATTCTAGACCAGATACACTCTTCAACCCGTTTGTATTGATATACCCTTTCTGTAACACCCTGTATAGACGCGCGCACTCCGTCCTTGATGTCGTGATGTCGTCGAATGGCCGATTGCGGCGGGCGGGCGCTTGCGCTCTCCCCGCGCCTCTCCCGCGGCCCCCGGTTCGCCATGCGCGTGTACAGTGTATCTAAAACCATGTCACTACTAGTGTTGCCTTTCTATCGATTGCCTATCGATAGGTTGTCAATACTATCGTGACCTCGAAAAATAGTCGCAATATCGATAGCCCTATCGATACTATTGAAATTTTACAATACTATCGATAGTATCTATCCAAGAAATTGAGCAATACTATTGAGAAAGTGCAATACTATCGATAGTGTCGATACTATTGGGTATAGATACTATCGATAGTATCGATACTATCACTATTATGGCGTATTTAACTGCAATCACTGTCGATAGTATCGATAGTTTTACTACATCGATATTTACCCAAAGTTCAATAGTATTGCACCGGAATTTTGGTCAACATTATTAGTTCATATTGAAAATAGTTGTATTATCTAGTAACTTCCCGTTATTGTATACTATAGATTTAATAATAAGTACCTACTCACTTAATTTATGTGACCGCGATTAGGTTGCCAACCATTTGTAGATTTTAAAAGTGATTTGCGTGAATGTTTGAATCGTGATGGCAGATAAAAATAAAAAATCGGCAATGTGGTCATTTTTTGAAAAGATTAATGACTCCAAAATTAGTTGCAAGATATGTGATAATATTATTAATTAGTAAATTCGATGGTTAACTTCACTTTTTCTGCATAAGCCGCTAATAAAGGTTTGAATCCAACACGATACAATTGTGTTTTAGTAAAATATCGATGTAGTAAAACTATCGATAGTATCGACAGTGATTGCAGTTAAATACGCCATAATGGTGATAGTATCGATAGTATCTATACCCAATAGTATCGATACTATCGATAGTATTGCACTTTCTCAATAGTATTGCTCAATTTCTTGGATAGATACTATCGATAGTATTGTAAAATTTCAATAGTATCGATAGGGCTATCGATATTGTGACTATTTTTCGAGGTCAACTATCGATAGTTAGGCAACACTAGTCACTACGTACAGAAGGGACACTCCCTTCCCCGCGCTCATACCAGATACCGCACCTCACCCCGCACATCGAGGTATTCTTCGCAGACTCTTTAGCAAGGGCGCTCGCGAACAGCAGCGCTGTACTGCTGACACGAACACACAATTTTGCGATTTAAAACTTTTATTTGAGTTTTAATCACGATGGTTGGATATTGTGATGCTTTTCCGAATTTGTATTTACATAAACTGTTTGTAAGATTTCGCATTTTTAATACCATGTGATTTAATAACCGATTATTTAAAGATAAGTAATTTAAACGAGTGTTTTTATTTCATTACTAGCTACGCCCCGCGGTTTCACCCGCGTAAATGTCGATCCCGTGGGAATATCGGGATAAAAACTATCCTATGTCCTTTCCCGGGACTCAAACTATCTCTATACCAAATTTCATCGAAATCGGTCCAGCCGTTTTCATGTTATGTCGTGACAACGGAAAACGGGGTTTCATTTTTATATATAATATAATAAAATTTTGTTGTACTGAAAATGTTTGTTTTTGTGCTTAATAGGCTAGTTTCCTAAAAAATTCTAATTAGTCCGTCAGTTAGATTATCGAAAAATAATGGACCCTTATTTTTTCTTACGCCGCGCGCCGTGCGACACTTTTTAGCACGGCGTGACGTCATGACCCCCCACTCCCAAATTTTGACGCGCTTTATCTTTGTCATTTTTTGTTTGATTGACAAAAGAAAAAATAAGGGTCCATTATTATTCGATAATCTAACTGACGGACTAATTAGAATTATTATTTTTTTACCCAGGAAACTACCCTATTGTAAGTACATATCCATCGGACGAGTTGGGAATGAGTCGAAATACAGCATGAGACGAGTTAAGAAACTGACCAGATGCACAAGGTGACGTATTAGTGAAAGTCACCTATTAGGGATAGCGACGAAATGGTCATCCAATCCATTTTTTACGCTATGCACGACAGCCAACAGTACTAGAGTTCACGCACACATTTGCACGTGTACAAACGTCTTTTGGTACCTATGTAGAGTAATAGGTAATTATACACGCTAACTACTGCACGCTGCACTGCTGCTGTTTGAACTGCTGCACGGTAGCAGATTTACTTCCCAGGAAGTACTCAAGGTTATGGATCGTATTAGTCCATATTTTACGAAAAAGTTTGTAGTCTACAAAGAGCCCTATGCTCGATTTACTTTTTCTCATCGAACGTCTTTATGGTCGTTATTGTCCTTGACAATTTTATTGACTAGTTGACGTTAATCCTAAAATCTTCACTCAAATCCATAGAGGAAACTCAAATCAGTACCTAGTACCTACTAAAATCACAAAAAGAGTTTAAAACTTAACATTTCATAGTACAAGCCCAACGATGAATACAGAGAACCGATACCCGGTGACGGCATCTCTCTTCATGTTGAAAGAAATAAAACATAGGCAGGAGCAGGTAAACCGCGGGTTCCAACTCCTCAAACGCAAAGCCGAAGCCCTACGCTTCAAAGGCAGACAAGTGGCCAAAGAGTTGGCCTCAACTCAGGCCATTTTGGACCATACTCTGAGAGAAGCTTACATAACGTTGGCAGCTATCAAGTTCACAAATGGAGAATCAAATGCGTTGGTGCTTGAGAATATTGGCCAAGTAATTTAATTTCTTGAACTATAAATTCTACTCATTCTTACGCTGCGGTCCCACGGCCCGCTTTCTCACAGGCTAGATCACGCTAGGCCGCGCCGTGGGAGCCGTCGCATCCGTTGAGGCCAGCGTTGGCCTGGCGTCGCCCGTCCGGTCCGCCGGAAGTTGGTAAGTCGCGACAGGTGTAGCAACGCCTGGCGCGGCCTGTTAACGGGCCGTGGGACCGCGGCTTTACTCAGTCATAACAAATCTAGATCGAAACATGACCCTACTTAAGGCAACTTGCCGTCGGTGCTCCATGGCACACCCGACTAATAATCGGAAGGAACTTTATATTCACAGTTCTATTATACCATACTGATTCAGGCTCAAATTCGAGTTCAGCGTGTACTCGAGAACATATCAGGAGTTTCCACAGTATCTCTTCAAGCTTTAGAGGAGACTGGTGTCGAGGACTCCATGCGCTACGCGGGACTCGGCGCAGGCGGCCACCGCACCGGTGAAGCCAAGAAAGCTTTCAGAGAAGCTGTACGAATGCTCGTCAAGTTTGCCTCATTAAGAAATACTTGCATACTCTTGGACGAAGCTATTAGGTCCACATTAAGGTATAATCCATTTAAATTGTTAACACAGCATGATACCATTGATATATTATTCAATGCATGATACTAACAAAACATCAAGTGAACAGCTGCTTGCCTAAAATATATTCACAGGAAGGTAAATGGAATCGAAAAAGTGATTATGCCGAAGTTACGTAACACGGAATCTTATATTATGAACGAAATGGATGAAAGGGTAATTTTTTTTCATAAAATATTAGTTTTTAATTAGGTATTTTTAAATTCAATGGACTATCAGTGGCACCAAAAATTGTGGATCCGAAGATAGCTCCTCGAGATGTATGACCTGAATTTATAATTTTGTAAACAGGAGCGGGAAGAGTTCCATCGTTTGAAAATGTTAAAAGCGAAGAAGGTCAGAACTCAAGCACGTCTGCTCTTGCGGAAAGTCATTAGCTCGGCTAGTTTTGAGGAATCTCAAGGCATGTACCTCAAATATTGTAGCCAGAATCCCTATAATAATCATGTCCTCAAACTAATGGGACTCTGCGCCCTAGATCAAGGGACTGTAGAGGTATGAAGAACAGGGTGAAAAGTTCATAGTAAAGGGAGGATTTTCCGACCAGACGGGTGTCGTGTGTGCAGGAGGGCTACTGCCCGAAGATTGATGTCGGGACGTTGCTTGTGTGTATGCTAGTTTGCGCGGCAAACTGCTTCGCAATACAGGATTTTGCGTGACATCATTGCGATAGTTCGCATGTGGCGATGTAGATACTATATCGCACACCTAGATCTAAACAACAATTAACTCAAAAAAAAAAAGTTTTTCAGAAATGTTGAAAAACTGATTACCATCTCCCTGCGCACTACAGGAGTTTGCTGTATTGATCAATACTTTTTGAATGCAGATAGAACAATGATGTTATAAGTTTTTGCATCTGTTTTGTTGGACGCTAGGTAGTGAGTTAAGGAATTCGATGGTATGCATATCTCAAATATATAGAGTTTAGAGTTAGCTCTCTTTAGATCTAGGTGTGCGATATGACAATTCCTCACAGACCACATGGGTTGATATTAGGTATTTCGAGTTCGTATGCTGGGTTCATAAGCAAATTACTTAGGTACTTATTTTTAATTGGAATCACTTGTTTTATTGAACAGGCAAGAATATCAGTTACTCTCCTAAAAACAGCAGATTCATGAATACCTAATCGTATTTTATTCCCCAGAGGCACTCGACGGCCCTGCGCCATTGCCCGCTCGCTGCCGTTCCATAGAGTGTCTCACCGGCATTCTAACGTGCACCTCCACAGTTTCCATGACCACGGATTCTGGCGACTTCAAGCCTGTTTGTTATCCTCACAATTGGGATGACGACGACCTGTTGTTTTAAGGTTAACTGCTTCTAAAACCTAGTGCCTAATTAATTCATACATTCATATCTTTTTTTGTTGTTGCCTCACTTAAGGTATGTGGTGTATTGTTGCATGTGTTCCTAATTTCCTATGCTTTTTTTTTATTCTGCTAATAAGTACATATATTCATGTGAAAACTCAAATGATATTTTGATTTCGAGAGTGCTGAAAATTTGATATATTCTAGTAAAGTGTTGCTTTCAATTCAAACAGATAAGCTTAAAGCTATGCATTGACTTGGGTGGGTTAAAGAACCAGTAGGAATAGTTAGAAGCCCTTGACCTAGCCAGCAGACTTACTATTGAAAATAGAGATAAGGTATGTACCTTCTCCTTTCTTCAAGCAAACGAGTCCTCATTAGGTACCTATACCTACTATCGTGGGGGTGGGAGTCTGGGACTGTGGCATCGTGTGATATGCATAGGTACTTATTTTTTTTACGAGTGGAGTGAACTTGAAGTACAAAAGCCAAAAGCGATAAGTTTTGTAAGACTTTATTAAATTCATCATAATTTTAGATCAGCGGACGGCAAGCCACGGCCCACGGGCCGCATGCGGCTCGAGTGTCTCCTCTTTGCGGCCCGCAACTGTTTTGTAATGAAAGGAAACATTTCACAAATAGCGAGTCAAATACAGCCTCAAAAATCACATTAAGTTTTAATTTGACTCGCATGCATAAATTATAGATCTCATTTACTTAATTTGTTTATTTTTTCTCATGTTCTTTGTCATTTTTCCTACCTAATTATAAATAAAATTATGTAGTGGACGTTTTTTTTTTTTGCATTTCTGACATTTTAATCGATACAGGTACACAAAATTATGAACAAGTGCGGCCCCCGCCTTTATTTCATTCCGTGCCTGCTAAAAGGTTGCCGACCGCTGTTTTAGACTATTGTAAGGACAAGAATATAGGTAAATAATCTACAAAACCCAGCCGTTGTCCAGCCTCTCCTCCATAGGCCGAGTAAAGTATTGGCATCTTCGGAACTTCTCCAAAATCTCTCCCTGTAATAAAAACGGGGCCGGTAAAGTATAAAGATCGGATTTTCGTGTAGATCCGAGCACTGAGAATCTAACAGAGTACATCCCAGCGTCTCGAAAAAAACACTGTTGGATTTTCAACACTCGGCGGCGGCGCTAAGCAGTGAGTTGAAAACTCAGTGCGCGATAAAAAAAAATCGCCCGTATGTACGAGGGCTAAATGGGTTGACTTACAGGCCCAGTCTTAGTAGCAGTTTCGCTGTAATAAGTAATGGCGCTGGATCCAGTGCCATACAAGGGATACTTAAGGTGCATCTGAAACAAGGGAATAACTGGTGAGACCAAGACCAACAGAAAAACAAAGAAACCGACTGATCCTATAGTTACTAGCTTTACTGGCCTCCAGTGCCTATAGCATTGAGGTAACACGACACCCTTTATACAGGGTGAAATTAAATTCATGGGCATCCTTTTAAGGGGTCATTGTACTCATCATTATGAACAACTTTTACTATGGGACCAAACATGAAATCGCGAAAAAGAAAATCAGCTGTTCCCTACATTTTGACGAATTATGTTAACATAAATGCAAGGAACAGCTGATTTTGTTTCGCGATTTTAGGTTTAGTCAAAGTTGTATAGTAAAAGTTGTTCATATTGATGAGTACAATGACCCCTTAAAAGGATGCCCATGAATTCAATTTCACCATGTAGGTAAGTAATCATCTGCCTAGCCTTTTCCCAACTATGCTGAGGTCGGCTACCAGTCTAACCGGAATCCGGATGCAGCTGAATACCAGTATTTTACATGGACACTCTTTATAAGTACTTACCTACCTATGTAGATTTCGAGAGGTTAGACCAGCCAGACTTACGTTTTTATCAGCAGTAACTTCTAAATTGCGAGGCTCAAAATCTTCCTTGACGTAATTGGTATCATATTCTGTGCAATATTCGGAGACTGGCTGGGTTGTCTTCAGTTCTTCGATGACTTCATCCAGCATTTGTTCCCAAAAGAAATCTGTTAGCATTCGCTTGCGGATACCTAGAAGTAAAATTGGAAATTTTAAGATATTATGGTCTTCTATAGGTAACGTAGCGAAGTGAAATTATTGTAGAGTAATAATGTACAGACGCCAGCACATCAACCTACCCGAAACTGTCGAATTTTCCCAATCAACTTTGAACCTTATGATTAAGTGATAAAGTTGAAAATCTATTAAAGAAATTTGACAGATTGTAGTAGGTTGATGTGCTGGCGTCTGTACTTAGAAAAAGGTCCTGCAAAAAAAAAAAACTATTCGGAACAGTATACTTCGTTCCAAAACACAAATCGCAGACGTGGGCAACACAGCCGCCAAAGTAAAATGGAATTGGGCAGGCAGGCCACATCTGCCGCATTTGCAAACGGAATTGGGCAAAAGTAGCCACTGACTGGGTTCCGAATAACAGGAATCGGCGACGCGGTAGGCCCAGGAAAAGATGGTGTGATGAATTGGACGCCTATCTAAAGGATTGGCCAGATGTAGCAATAGACAGGAGAATATGAAAAGACGGAAGGGGGGCCTTTGCCCTGCAGTGGGACATAACAGGCTCATAATAATAATAGTAATAAATTACCTTCCCCGTATTTTGATTTCTTGGGGACTTTATAGCAGTGACGCATCTCGCTCCCTTTATCAGGAGCTTCGCGACCATCTTGTAGAATCCACGGTCGGCTATAATTCTTTCCTTTGCCATACGCAGACGGTTCAATAGGAACTTTGGGATGGAGCTTGATTCGTTCTAGCGGTTTTATCTTCAGTGTTTCTTCTTCATTGTCTGGTTCCGGAATATCAGCTTGAACACCAGCATCGGTAGCTGCAGGATTCATGTCTTGCTAAACTTGAATTAAATTATTTTACGCGAAAAATATACTCAAAAGCGTCTGGTGGTTGTTATGGATACGAATAATAATGTTACTTTTTAAATCTTACTTTTTTAAACCGATAAACCCGCTTTCGTGTATTGGAACGCAAACGTCAAAAATTCTAAATGTCAGTCAGCTGTAATGATGGGCGATTCCGAGATGTTTTAACAATCGAAAGAATCGGAGTCGTTAAAATAAACCATCGAGTCAACCATCGACTCGCCGTTCTACAAAACAATCGAGATGTTTTTCGATTGTCTCGAGTCAATGGAATCGACCGCTAGTTTTCGACTGTTCGAATCAGTCATTCATCACTCTCACTCACCGAGTCTCGCTCGGTCACCGAAGTCAGTCGATTGCATGCATCAACCCGAGGCATTGAGATAGGAAAAACATGGAGAGGCCGCGTTATTCTATAAATACATTTGCTTATACAAATATGAGTGAAATATGATTCAGAATGTGAAATATCGTTTTGTCTCATTCTTTCCAATAAGATAATCGTATTTGACAAAAGAGACCTCAATATTTTAAGTTGTTGCTCATTATGGCAAAATTTTGTCGTGACGTAGTGACAGCTGTAGGTAAGTGCCGTAGTAGCCATCTTATGCGACGAGATTAGTAATCTGTGGACGAGTTTCGTGGTAGTTTTGCTGTCAAATGGTTGTTTATTTTTTGTATTATTGAGATTTGCGAGAAAATTACAAGGATTTTACCTTTTAAAACTGCATATAAATGTTGGAAAACAGCAATTCAACATGCCTGTGTGTTGTATTGTGAAGTGTGGTGCAAGAAATAATGAAAATCAATCTCTATTGTCTTTGCACAGGTTAAAGCCGGTTTTCATGCAATAATACATAAAATAATACACATTCGATGATACAATTGTAACCCGATCATGAATTTATGGCTAAAGTATTGATATTTGGGTTATTTTCCGTATAACAGACCTTTTTATTATTTTTGTTACTTCACTCGTTTGTTTACAATAATATGTCATATTGGAATAGTGTTGTACCGTTGCCAAGTTTCCGAATCTAGTTCCTCCGCTGAAACGATATCGGTATTTTCTGCGATTTTAACATAAATAATCCTGCGTCTTATTAGATCCGAGCGACCTTGCTAGGTTCGGCCTGTGGTTCACAGAACCAAAATCAAAATATTTTATTTCACATAAACCTACATAGGCACTTATGAAACGTCAGACTCAGAAGTTAGGTGCACGGTTCCAATAAAATTGGTTGTTTGCTATGGAGAAGAACCGGCAAGAAACTCCACGGTTACTGTTTTAATAAAAACATTTTTACAAAAAAAAAAACAACCAACTTCAAAAAAAAAATACTACAAAGTGAAAAATAACTTTAATTTCGGAAGTCGGTGTCGTTGGTTCCGTATTTTCGTTTTTTGACACCGACTTCCGAAATTAAAGTTATTTTTCACTTTGTACTTAGTATTTTTTTTTGAAGTCGGTTGTTTTTTTTGTAAAAATGTTTTTATTTTTCACTTTTTAGTTGTACCTACCCCACACAAATTCAATTAACACTAGTGCATTGAAGAATTGAATACACCGACTAGAAGAATCATCATAGAAATGCCGGAGATGTAGTACATTTATGCATATAACTTCGTACATAAGAATAATTACCTAATGTGTTATATACTAAAACCTTCTTGAAAGTATGTATATTACATTAGCGAAAAAGTTATAAAAATTGGTTCATTACTTTTTGAGAAAATCGCGGACATACAACCATACGGGTCGAATACAGAACCTCCTTTTTTGAAGTCGATTAATAATAATTGGCTTTTACAATGTTTATTTTGTTAAGTACCTGGCACTGGTTTTAATAAATAAATAACTCGTTTTTTATTTTTATGGACGATCTGTTTCTCTCTTCTTGCCACTGCAGATTCATATATCGATACTCGATACAGTAACACCAATTTTCCTTGATTGACACAACCCTAGCAATGGCAGCCATTTTATGAGACAATATGAGTTGTAGGTATGCACCCTATTTTTGTAGGTATTTCCAGTCCATACTTTTCTATGTCGATGACCCGAGGTGCATGTTAGTTAGAGGTGAGAGCGTGCCACATTCGATGACTCGAGTCGACCGAGCCGCGCGTAATTTGTGAATGTTTACCTGTACTTACGACGACGATTACTTTGCACTGTTTTCATTTTAACTAGGTACTTACATTTTATTACCGTCGCGGTATTGATTATTTTCGATTGCTCTTGTTGAAAGAATTAGTTTGGATTCGCAATCATAACGCAAGTCAAGAACTCGCGAAACTAAAACATCGATGAACAACTCTCGAATGAACGCGCCATGCGCCAGTCGCAATACAGCTTAAACAGACCGAGTCGGACTCGAGTTCAAGTCGAAACAATCGAGAACCATCGAGATGTTCGAACAATCGAAACAATCGAATAAAACCTCTCGCCATCGCGCATCGCTAGTCAGCTGTTGTCGCTGTTGATCTGTGAAAATCTGCTTTTGTCAAATCGAAAGATGAGTGCTTGTCAAGTAGCTCGTAAACAAGATTTGCCCCCTCCGGGGGGCTACAAACCGATTCCTTATAAAAGAGTACCTGCAAAAACATTATTTAGCGGTAAGTAAAATAATAGTTTCCCTCATTTTGATTTGTAAACGAGACTAATATCAGATTATGTAACTTAAGTTTATAGGTTAGGTTGTATTGTTTTCTATACATTCTACTGCCAAAATTAACACAAAACACCACACATTATACTGCATCTAAAAATATAAAGAAAAATCCAAAGTATTTCATGGTGCATTCATTGTAACTTATGTTTTGCATTCACTACTCAGGACCTCTATAATTTATCGATTTTTTAATTTTTAGGGTTCCGTACACAAAGGGTAAAAACGGGACCCTATTACTAAGACTTCGCTGTCTGTCCGTCCGTCCATCTGTCTGTCACAAGGCTGTATCTTAAGAACCGCGATAGATAGTTGAAATTGTCACAAATTATGCATTTCTGTTGCCACTATAACAACGAATACTAAAAACAAAATAAAATAAATATTTAAGGGGCTCCCATACAACAAACGCGACTTTTTTGCCCTTTTTTGCTCAATATCAATAATGGCAACAGGTAGGCACTTGAAATATTCACAAAATACTCAGTTGTATTTTTACTTTAATAATAAAATTAAACTAAACTAAATATTAAGGGGGGGGGGGGGGCTCCCATACAAATAACGCCATTTTTTGCCTATTTTTGCTCGATATCAATAAATGGTAACAGGTAGGCACTTGAAATATTCACAAAATACTTAATTGTATATTTACTTTAATAAAATTAAGGGGGGCTCCCATACAACAAACATGATTTTTTTATATATGTAGTGTTAAATATTGTCCGTGGTACGGAACCCTTTGTGTGCGAGTCCAACTTGCACTTGGCCGGTTTTTTATTGTACCTAAGTCTAGACTAGTTGTTATATAGGACATTCTCAATATTCTGCTCCTATCTCATGCATTGGTATACTAAAACACTTACATACATTTCAAGCTCGGTCTACAGTCGTCACTTTGTTTTGATTTATTTTCAGGGTATACTATGTTTGCGGGCTACATTGGCATCACAGCATTTTCAATGTATCTGTATAGTAAGAACTACAAGCAAATTGTTAAAGACGAGATTGAGATGCGGTCTGCTAAGATGGCGATATACCCTATGTTGCTGGCAGAGAGGGACAGGGCATTCTTGAAACAGCTCCGTAGGAACCGTGACGCTGAGTGTGAACTCATGAAGGATGTTCCCGGATGGGAGGTAAAGTTCTGCTTTTATATATTAAACATAACATTACATCACATCTATTTTCCTGGAATGGTTAGTTAGAGGTGTATTATAGAAGACCCACATTTCGCCAGTTATGTTTAGGTCCCATGTAATAGGGGGCCAGCCTAGCTAAACTTTGTCTGATCCGGGAATTGAACCGAGTGCTTGTGACAATAAATAAGGAAAGCAGGATTGTATCCTTTTTCTTCCTTATAATTGCAGTAACTTTAGCAGTGTAGATTCCAAGTAGACTAATGGAACTAAATATAAATCAATAATCATGTAATAACAACATTTTATTACCCAAATAAACAATGGCAAAGGCAGGGTTATGTTTTTCACATGTATTTATGTATGTTTAGTATTTTTATCTCACGAAGCGACGCGCACTTTACTTGTGGTAACCAAATGTACAAACATGATGCGTGAATGTATGCCATGCGTGAAGACGAGTAGCGTTAGCACATAACACACACACTTCTGACTTCGCCCGCCCGTGCCTCGGATGGCACCGAGAGCTCCGCTTACACACACATACACAGCGTATTTTTACACTCGGTTACCACAAGTAAAGCGCGCGTCGCTTCGTGAGATAAAAACTGTCTGTTTCATAAATCATTTTCTAAAGGCTAACAATTTTGATACATAAATTGCTATGTTTGCTTATAGCTTAAACTTAATAAATTTCCGATGGTTCCAGGTTGGTACCTACTACGGCGAGAAGGTATACACACTCCTCCCTCCTGATACTCTAGTTGAACCCATCTTCCATGAGTACTACGCCCACTCCAGGCCTTGGGAATGGTTCCAGCGCGCCTACCTGAAGCTGCGCAGTTAGGAGGGCAAAGACAAGGTGCTCCTGAAGCCATTAGTGATCTAAAAAGCCTCCTTGGTGTAAAATTACACATTATTTCTGCTTGTGAAACGTGCGGTTACTGTTTATTTAGGCGATTTCATTTCAATAAAGCATAGTATGAAATGGTGAGTTTTATTTTTAATAATAACACATTTATTTCAGATTAAAAATCCATATGTTGTTAGTAAAAAACACAAAACCACAAATTTGACAAATTGCAAATGGAAACGACTGACACCTAAGTGTGCAGCCGTATCCAGTGAGCCAGCATGGGGCTGTCCCACCTATCATACAATACACTCAGGATGCTGTGGGAGCTAGCACGCAATCTACCGAGAATGGAAGCGCATCGTTTCCGTATAATGGCATGAAAGCCATCAACCCTGGCCTCGGCTTATGCCCGCGACTTCCTCCATGAGAAATTTCTTGTTCCCCCAACCTACCCCGCCGCATCGCATCGCCTGCCCCTTTCCGCCTGATTTCTTTTTTTCTCGGCTCCTAAGCGTCCTAGCGATAGCGTGATGTTAAGTAGCCTATAGCTTTCCTCAAGAATTGGGCTATGAAATGCAAAAAGAACTTTTCAAATACGGCTGGTAGTTCCAGAAATTAGCGCGTTCAAATAAACTGTTCAGCATAATTATTAGTATAGATTGAGTAGGGAAAGACCAAAGAACCAATGGATAGGCTGTGTGAAAGATGATATGGCTAGAAAAGAGATGACTACTGAGAGTATGGACGAAGATGTGCTGCACCAACCCCAAGGGAGTTATGCTTATGAGCAAAAAATAAATAGAAAATGATGATGGAATAAGGCTGCGTTTCCACCAGAGGTGTACGAGGAAATTTCATACCTTGAACTAAATTTTGCGCGGTGTTATTGGTTAGTTTTACACACATTCCTCGCTACCAGTGGCGGATTTACACATTTGCCGCCAGTAGGCTATTCAAATTTTGCCGCCCCTAGCGACCTCTACAATAATGGCTCATGTCTTTTTTATACTGCCTCGCCTTTTCTTCAAAATACTTAAAATGTTCTCGTTCATCAGCTACGAAAAACTTGCAAAGAGATTTGTAAAGATCGGCAACTGTGATAAAATCTACGGTAGAAGCCTCACTTTGTTTATTTTGTAAATATTAATCTTTTTAATTTCAGTAAGGCCTTTTAAAAGAAATATTAGCCCCAAATTTGCCGCCCTAGGCTCCAGCCTACTCAGCCTATTGGTAAATCCGCCACTGCTCGCTACGCATCCTCGCCCATCTTTGGTGGAAAAGCAGCCTTAAGGTATTTGAAACTGACGTCAAAATGTATTATGTAATGTTTATGGTATTATTTTTTACAAATAAAATCCGAGTTAAATTTTTAAAAAACTAGCAGCTCCACGCGGTTTCACCCGCGTAAGTTTCGATCCCGTGGGAATTTCTGGTTAAAAACTATCCTATGTCCTTTCCCGGAACTCAAACTATCTCTATACCAAATTTCATCTTAATCAGTTCAGCGGTTTAAGCGTGAAGAGGTAACAGATAGATAGACACTTTCGCATTTATAACATTAAGTATGGATAATAATATACTGATATTTAGCCCCAAAAAAAATTAGCATAGGAAAATTGGAGTCTTCTCATACATTGAAAGAATAATTGTTTCATTGCTAGCAAGAACAGGTTTTTTTCTTAAAAACCTGCGGCCTTCTGTTGGGCAGTGATAAATGAGAACTGTGCAACTTTGGTTCCTAACTTTCTATGTAGCCAAGCAACAAGCTCCTTTGGTCCTATTTACAAATTTAAGCACTGAAAACAATACAGCCAAAACTTGAGGAGTTCATTATAAACATAAAAACAACTTCTCCATTTTATAAACAAAACATTTATTACTTTCACCATCCAGTATACAAAAATGTAAACATAATTCTTATAAATAATCACTTCATACAAGTTCATCATTCATTTATTGACGTGAGAATTCATAATTTTCATTTCAATAAACAAATAAATAAATTAATCACAACACCGAAAAAAACAAGTTTGCAAATCAAATGCATATACGGCCATCCTATACCACCATTTTCCAATAAAAATGTTGCATTTCACAGTGATGCATACATGATGATACAATACAGCTGTATTGCTTGGAAATAAGGTTCAAATTGCAATGATTTACGCGCAATCGTAAAATGCAACAAATAATGTACAGACGCCAGCACATCAACCTACTACAATCTGTCAAATTTCTTTAATAGATTTTCAACTTTATCACTATAAGATAAGGTTCAAAGTTGATTGGGAAAATTTTACAATTTCGGGTAGGCTGATGTGCTGGCGTCTGTACAAATATTAAATCTAACTTTATTGTATTCATGTATGTAATCTTATCATCTAAGGACATAAGACCTTTATTTATTCTAACCTACAAGTTTTTCAATAACAGAACTAATAATACCTACACCCGATAGGAAACTCTAATTAAAACTTAGGAGGGATTTAAATGTCTACATCCTACCCATCAACACAGAATAGTACTTTTAGATTGCCATATTTCTGACGGATGCGAGAAGTACAGAGTCGGTCGAAGTGGCGGTGCTTGGTGGAGGCCTATGTCCAGCAGTGGACGTCTTTCAGCTGAAATGACGGTATCTCTGATTTCAAATGATCTCGAAACTAATAATAACTGAAACTTTTTACCATTTAGGGTTGCCAGGGTCATTCCGCGGAAATCCAGTAACGGCGAATATATGCTAATAATAAATTAAATATCATAGCTGCATTCTTTTTTTACTTTATATGACATTTCTTACATGTTTTTACGTATGGCGCCGCTATCTAAAAAAGTATAACACCTTTATTTAATTTATTATTGCAATCAACACGCACCAAATGTCCTTACCATTTCCAAACAAAAGTCGGCCTAATTGCGCGGAATGGCCCGCCAGCATTAAAGTTCAGAAGTTCGGAATTTCACAATATTTTTATCGTTGCTAAGTACCTAACGTCCTCCCTCGGGCAAAATAGTAAGTTTAATAAATTATTGTAATATTTGATGATACGGTACTTCGAAACTTTTACCATACACTATTTCGCGCATTTTTTCGCGAAGAATTTTTGTTTTTGACGCCATATTTTAGTTTGTGAAATTTTGTTATTTGTATTAATTAATTAGGTATTAGTTGTTATTTACTGGCTGACTGTTGATTTTGGCCACAGAGCATGACATATCCGCGGCGGCAGCGTCTAGAGCCGGCAGTACTAATAAAATTCGTGGCATCGAAAGTGCGTGAGCGCACATTTTTTGTATTCAAAGCCGTTTCTACACGTCATTTTTGTGACGTAGTGCAAGTAAACGGTGATACGCTCGGTTTGTATGGAAAGTGTTGGCGTTGAAGCTCTGTGATTTGGTCTATATTTTACAAAGCTAGGCGAATGTAATTAGTAGTCATGGCAGGAGAAATGGCTGAAACTGTTCTATCTAACTAACTATTGAGGTAAATTATTAAATGTATGAATATTTATAGTTTTAAGTCTGTAATCTTTGGTTACATAGTAATATGAAAGGAATCTTTACACTTAGTGGTAATGCATGCATAAGGCCCTTTATACACGGCACGGTTTCGTTGCGGTACGGCCTATAAATCGCGCCGTAAAATAGATGTGACGGTGGACAAGCTTCGATAGTGATCCATACAACACTGACGACCGTGCCTACACACGGCGAATAAACCGTAGTTTTTCACAATAAGAAAAACGTGTGTGTACAAAGGGCCTTACACATTTTGTGCACAATACATAATTGAGTAAATAATCAGTTTTCCAAATCAAACAAGTATTCCCTTTAAAAGTCTAAATGCATAATATTTTTTATATTAAAAGTGGACTTACAAGGATATTGCGTTTATCCCATACATCATCTCACACCGTTTCTCTAAATATTGGTGGGAAACGACTCAGCCTTACCTATTTGGACTTCTTAATGATAATCTTTGGCTTCAGCTTGTGGTTCCTGAGTTTATGCATATGACTCATGACGAAATACATTCCTGGGAACGTGAGAAACAGAAGGTAGACTCTAAGGAACGTTGGCATATGGAAGGCGAAGTTCCATTCATTTGGCAGTCCGACTGTGAATCTATTAGTTTCCTCAAAGTATGGTATGTTCCGGAGAATGACTATAGCTTCGCAAATAATGCCGATAGGGTAGAGAGGTATCCACATTGTGTAGCGCAACCAGGTCAGAATGTAGATTTCCTTTTTGTACAGCTGGGATATGTAGTATGGGTACCTGCAATTAAAATACACGCTTAGATTATGTGACATAAAACGCGGCAGTATGTCTCGTTCAGCCGAGATAGGACGAATTAGTCAGTGATACTAGACAAGACATGGAATAGACTACTGATACTGAAGGAGGGTACGAAGTGGCGCGCCGACAAAAAATGTGGGACATTGGAGGCAACGTCACGCGGGGAGCGGGACACGTAAGTGGTTATACAGTGTGAAATTAAATTCATGGGATCCTTTTAAGGGGTCATTGTACTCATCATTATGAACAACTTTTACTATGGGACTAAACCTAAAATCGCAAAAAAAAAAAACAGCTGTTCCTTGCATTTATGTTCACATAACTCGTCAAAATGTAGGGAAGAGTTGATTTTTTGTCGCGATGTCCGTTCGATGTCCACCGCGCACAGGATGGATGAAAACAGCACATGATGTAATTTCTTGCTCCGTTGGTGTAATTGCTGTATGGCGTTCCAGTAGGAGGATAAATAAATAAATAAAAATGAATTAAATTTCACCCTGTAGATCTTAATTTATTTGTGTAGGTATTCAAATAAGACTTCTATAAAGACTAGTCCCAAATAGCCTAATACAGAGAGAAAGGAGGCCTTTACCCTGCAGTAGTAAAGTCCAGGTTAATAATAGGAATTCAATGCATATGGCGTAATTCATAACTCGCTCGAGTCGGGGGTCTAAATGAAATTTACCTTTCCAACTTCGTTACATCAAAAGAGGCTAATAAAGGCCGCCTTACCTGACAACTTCAATCATGCTCCACATGACAAACAGATAGAAGACCACGGGCTTCGAATGCATGCGTGGCTCTGCTTCGATCATTACAAACAGGACAAACGCTCGTCCGCTTACTTGCAGGAACGGGACTAGCACTCCACCCTGTAATCATGTAAAACAATTATTTAGATTTTAAAATTAGAAGACTTAAATTACTTACACAAAAAGTCTGTGATAAAATGGCTATTGGCCATACTCTAAAAATAAAAAAACATGGAAGTTTCTTCAACATGCGAAAAGAATCTCCACCTCCAGTTAAAACCACACAAATTCTGTTCCATTTCTTGATATTATGTATATACAATTTGGCAAAAAGTAAAACATGAATATCGATATTTATCGTCCCCTTTTAGACTTTTTAACAAACCAAAATCCTTGTTCTGTACTCTAAGAACCTTAACTGCTATAAAAAAATTATAACTTTTCTTGACTTTTATGTCTTTGAGTATAAGGTTTAAATTATGCCAATAGTACTTATAACGTATATAACGTATTTTAAATTTTCAACTCACCCTGGTATACCCAAACAGCGGGTGCATAACTTCAAGATACTGTAGCAGCTGTAAGAACTTCATGGCGGGTCCGACATGCTCGTATGTATCAGCCACTGATTCATACTCGAGCTTAGCGTATCTAACGGCAATGACAGCTAGCACGTACATATATCCCACGAATTGGAAGAGGTTGTATAGCTTCAGGTATACTTTTTTGAGGTCCTCTGGAATAAGAGATGGTATAATGAAGGGTCAAATTAAATTAGCTGGTGAAAATTCACAGATGTTGTGGGTATCGATATCTCATCATCATCATCAGCCTATAATGTTCCCACTGCTGGGACACAGGCCTCCTCTCTGTGAGAGGGAGTGGGCCGTAATCCACCACGCAGGCCCAGTGCGGGTTGGTAGATGTCACATGTCTTTGAATTTTTGGTTCTAGGACATGCCGGTTTCCTCACGATGTTTTCCTTCACCGTTTTGAGAGCAGTGGTGATGAAATAATTTACACAAAGTAAAGCGCCTGTCTGGGTTCGAACCTACGACCTACAACTCGTAAGTCGCGGCCGATACCACTGGGCCACCACTGCTCTCTATCGATCGATATCTAATGACGCTAAAATAAAAACAAAAAATATGGTTTCGAAATCAAAAGTCTTTTATTCAAACTACTTAGGCTGAGAATCAGCACTTTTCGAACGTCAAAATTACAAAAGACAGTCCCCCAAAACGCCCGCCCTTCGCCACTTCCTAGTGCTTTCGTTTAAACTCATAATTTCAAGTACCCCGTAGTTATTCAAAATTATGAGTTTTATCCGCTCCATGTAAAATACTGGTATTCAGCTGCATCCAGTTAGACCGAAAGCCGATCCCAAAATATTTGGGAATAGGCTAGGAAGATTGATTGATATATTACGATTACAGAATTTTCAGAAA
Source organism: Amphipoea oculea (assembly GCA_945859645.1). Taxonomy (NCBI): domain Eukaryota; kingdom Metazoa; phylum Arthropoda; class Insecta; order Lepidoptera; family Noctuidae; genus Amphipoea; species Amphipoea oculea. The sequence goes on from OX243876.1 coordinate 16,329,643, forward strand.
CTGCATGTGAAGTAAACAAATGAGTCTCTAAGCCATATTTGGGCGTCATTTCCTAAGCGTGTAAGCCACGGATAAGTAAGCCATTTTTGGGCGTCACGTTGCTAAGCCTGTAAATAAAGCCAGTTCACGAGAACTTGTTGGTCACTTGGTCACACTAAATGCGGCCTTTGTGCCTTTGCCATTATAGTAGGGTTATCATTATCATTTCGGAATATCCTAGCAGAAAGCCGGGCATATAATATATCGTTCTTCAAAAAAACTAAACTAACGAATCTATAACGACATGACCTATTTGGAGTTGAAAGTTCAGATGCCTTACTTTTTAACTTCTTTCGTATAGACATTCTCTTTCATATTGAAAATCATTTTAGTTCACCGAGCGCAGGTTGAGGCTCTTATAAGCTTATGTTTCTTCAACTAGTTCACCCACTCAAAAGAGAGATCAGAGATAGAGATCCGATGTTTACGTAAATAACGGCATTCATCATCATCATTCTCCTGTCCTTCATAATCTCCCTAGCCTTTTTCCAACTATGTTGGGGTCGGCTTCACGTCTAACCGGATGCAGCTGAATACCAGTATTTTACATGGAGCGACTGCCTCTCTGACCTCCACAACCCAGTTACTGGGTAATACGATACCCCTTGGTAAGACTGGCTGTCAGGTTTTCGGGCTTCTGACGACCCGTAACGACTGTCAAAGATCCACGAATGACAGCCTGGACAAACGGCTTAACGTTCTTTCCGAGGCTCGGAGGGGTCTTGCCGGTCTTGATATGTAAAAATTTGCACCCATCCAGGGACCAACTGCGACAAGCGCAACTTAACCTGATCGATCGACCCGTGCGGCTGTTATTACTTTGCCATAAGTCCCTTCAATGTTATGGAGTCAATAACTAATATTATTGAGAACTGCAGTGAACATTAGCGTCATAAACTAATGCGTTTACATGGTGCTTGCAGGTCTGATGTCTCTTCAACCCGGTATTTCACAACCTTCTGCTCATAATGAAAATTGATGTTTATGATATAAACTTTCATTTGATGTAAGTCTATAATATGTGATTTTTATTGGACATACCGGTCAAACCGGTCCGGTCGGGCCTGTGTCCCAGCAGTGGGAACATTATAGGCTGATGATGATGATGACCGGTCAAAACGCCCATCATTCTTTCTACAGTAGTTATTTATGCAAACATTATTCATTACACTCACTCCATTCAATTCAAATGATGTGTTGTAATGCACATTTCTGCGATGCAACGGTTCAACCAAGTTTACTAATAAATGTATTTGGAATGGAATTGTTTGGCTTCATTAGGATTCGATAAACAGACAGCCGAATATTTTAAGACTTGCTGTTGCCGGCAAACAAAGAAACAAGAAAACTTGTACCAGCATTTGCTCGCTGAAATATTAGTTAGATGCCCACTTTATAGTCTTATTTGTTTATGATAAAAACCAGCTGCGCTCGCGACTTCGTTCGCGTGCTTGACGGAAAACGTTTTAATTTTTTTGCGCGGAGCCCTAATTCTTTTTCTAAAATAAAAGTAGCCTAAGTTACTCCTTATTACAAGAGCTATCTGCCAGTGAAAGTCCCGTCAAAGTCGGTCCAGCCGTTTCAGAGATTAGCCGGAACAAACAGACAGACAAAAATAGTAAAAAATGTTATTTTGGTGTATGTACCGTGTATAAATCCATATGCATTTAGTTAAAAGCGGTTATTTTATTATCACAAACAGACACTCCAATTTTATTTATTTGTATAGATATGTATGTTTAGTAACTCAATGTTCGAGCCGTTTGGGGTTGAAACACTAGGGCCATGGGGCCCGAGTGCCCACTTAGTTTTTCGAGACATCTCCAAGTTCGCCGGTTGGTCGACTCTTCACGTGACTAGAGGGCTGGCCTATTTTTTTACCAATGAATCAGCATTCAACGTGGCAATGCTGCCAGCCTTTTGGGCCTTTTATTGACAGCGATGCGGACAAATTTTTTGATGCCCTTTGAATATATCCCCTACTTTTTATATACTGTACATATTATTATTTTAAGACTATTAGCTTTTTAAATTATGTAAATTATGTCTAAGTAAATAAATTAAACCATGTTTAGGTTAAGGTATTTATTTATGTGCCTGTGTAGCCAAGTCCCTAGTCATTTGCAGTCATAAGGATTTCAATACTGTTAAGTATATTATTAGTTCTAAGAAAATGAAACAACTTTGACCTTTGGCTTCACATAAACTGCATGTAATCTAACTGATATTCTTTGCACCTATTATTATTCTTTAATCACTGTGGCATGGGTGTCAAGGATATCCCAGACTACTTTGTATGCTCAAGTGTTGCTTATTATGGCTAACTAGCTGCGCCCCGCGGTTTTACCCGCATAAGTCTCGATCCCGTGGGAATATCGGGATAAAAAGTACCCTATGTCCTTTCCCGGGACTCAAGCTATCTCTATACCAAATTTCATCAAAATTGGTCCAGCCGTTTGAGCGAGAAGAAGTAACAAACATATAAACACACACACACTCACAAACTTTCGCCTTTATAATATTAGTGTGACTATCTGCGCCCCGCGGTTTCACCCGCGTAAGTTTCGATCCCGTTGGAATATCGGGATAAAAACTATCCTATGTCCTTTCCTGGGACTCAAACTATCTCTATACCAAATTTCATCAAAATTGGTCCAGCCGTTTGAGCGAGAAGAAGTAACAAACATATAAACACACACACACTCACAAACTTTCGCCTTTATAATATTAGTGTGACTATCTGCGCCCCGCGGTTTCACCCGCGTAAGTTTCGATCCCGTTGGAATATCGGGATAAAAACTATCCTATGTCCTTTCCTGGGACTCAAACTATCTCTATACCAAATTTCACACAAATCGGTTCAGTAGTTTAGGCGTGAAGAAAAGACAGACAGACAGAGTTACTTTCGCATTTATAATATTAGTTTGGATTAGTGTGATGTATGACTGTGAATTTGTTTAACAATATTCAGTCAACGGAGTCTTCTAACACAGGCTTATATGTGGAGGCTCCAATCACTAGTTTTCAAGGCTTACTTTTTAAAATAATAAACCATTTCTCATTAACTCACCTCTTCTGTAGCCCATTTCTTCTTTGTGCAGTTTGTCGTACATTCCAGGGTAGTCCTTCATGACGTCACGTTTCTCGTCTTCACTGTCCGCAGCGTCCTCTGACATCCACAGGTCGAAGTTTATCTATAAAAGTCACAAAAACATATAAGTACAAATTCTTTAATAGACCTTATGGTAGGTAACTACAATGGATTGTTTTAGGGAGTTTACTATACATATAGAAGTGTAATTTACATTCCATCACTTAATCAGTTATCTACTTTAATGAAATGTATTCAGAGTTGATTTTTGAGTGACCATTTGTAACAAAAAGGTCCTAATAATTGTTTGGTTGCAATGGAATTCAAACTTTGTTAAGTATGACATTCAGTTTGATGTTCCATAACTTGAAAATTATTTCAAATTCCTGGCCTAAGTTTAGATTATATTGATTGACAGAGCAGAATGGAAGAAAAAACGTGTAGCGCCGATCCCAAGTAATACGGGGAAGGGCAGGAAGATTATGACTATAGATTATGCTTTATAACGCACTAACTTATATCTGCGGCTTCGCCCGCGTGGTTCACGGAAATTATCCCACGAGAACGTGGTACCGGGACAAAAATATCCTTCCCCAGGATGCTATCTATCTCCTTGCCAAAAATCTATTTGTTTAGGTATGAAATGGTAAAATACAGACTAACTGTCTGTATGTTACTTTCGAATTTAGAACATTATCTAGTATGGACTAGCAACCGGGGCGGGTTGTTCCTTCGCACGGTTTTTACGACTTGATAAAATGGGTTATGCGCACTTCGTCTCGTGTTCGCAGTTGGTCACATTAGCACTTCGTCCCATTCGCACTTGATTCCACTCGCGGTTTGTCCCATTCGCAGTTTGTCCCATGCAAGTAGTTTGTAAGGGAAGAGGTAGGTTTATGGATCAAAGTGGGTTGGATTTATAAAAATCAACAAATCACACTAATATTATAAAGGCGAAAGTTTGTGAGTGTGTGTTTATATTTGTTACTTTTTCACGCTCAAACGGCTGGACCAATTTTAATAAAATTTTGTATGGAGGTAGCTGACACCCTGGATTAACATATAGGCTACTTTTTATCCCGATATTCTCACGGGATCATACAGTATTTTGTAAACTGCACTGAGGACTGTCTAGTTATCTTGTAGGTACTTGTTAGAGGACACTTGTAGGCGGCTGTCCCCGAATATTATTAAACTAAGAATGCATTATGTTAGCTGGAAACAATGCATTTAATTATCCATTGTTATACAGGGTTAAATTGAACACATGCGACAAATCGAAATGGGAGATTGTACTCGTCATTATGAACAACTTTTACTATGACCCCAACCCTGAAATCGCGAAAAAAAAAAACAGCTGTTCCCTACATTTATGTTCACATAACTCATCAAAATGTAGGGAACAACTGATTTTTTTTTCGCGATTTCAGGTTTGGTCCCATAGTAAAAGTTGTTCATAATAATGAGTACAATCTCCCATTTCGATTTGTCGCATGTCTTCAATTTCACCCTGTATATATATTATGAAGATCTCAGGTTCAAGGGCAAAGTTCTTCAGAAATATTAATAAAAAAAGCTAAAAAGACATACTAAAATATATTACCAGACTATAATTTGCATATTATCACATTTTGGCTAATAATTATATTCTGAAGGCAATGACATAATTTTTATAATTTTAATTCTAATCTTTTGTTTTTGTATTAAACTAACCATGAGTCTTTGGTCAACTGGACCCACTCGAACTGGACCCGCGGGTCCAGTTGACCAAAGGAAAAATTTTCTATATTTTTATTGGTCAACTGGACCCACTGTCAAAATTAGACAAATATCTTTTGTTTTAAGCTACCCGTGGATACAGTCGAAACAAAAAGACAAATGGCACGAATCTGGTACAGAATCTACGAGTACCTCAAAATCTAAAGATAAAGATAAAACATAAAGATAATTTATTTGTGAAACATGCGTTTACATAACATTTTTCTGTTAGTAGATTTCGGATCTTATTTTTAATTTGTTTTGTTGTCATGGCTTTATATGACTGTGGTATTTTGTTGTATATTTTCGGGGCCATACAAAAAAAGCTTTTCAAATTCAAATTCAAAATGATTTATTCGGGACAACTAGATCCACCGGTTAGTATACAATAACTTAGAAACTATTATTAGTACTTAAAATACAATAACCATTGAGTTATATAAATGACAATAACAAAGAACAACACACATCCATCAATAAACATCACAACACAATTCACACAAAAAAAAAAAAACACACAAGGCACCTGTGCTGAGACACCCCGCCCCGACAAGATAACCAACAGGGAGATACCTCCCTACAAGATCATCAGACGAACGAAATGCCTCAACACAGGTGCACGCACATCTTCAGCTATAGTTTTCAGAATGCTGTTGTGACTCCCCCGCACCCTCCTCACAAGAGACACGACTTTTTTCCGAATGACGGCATGAAAACCGTCAGTGTGAGCCTGTGCGAACATTTCGGAGGCATTGCAGAAACGAGGAAGTCCCAACATCATCCTGAAAATATTATTGTATTGGACGCGCAGTGTGTCGAGGGATTTTTTGGTATAACTAACCCATAGGCTACCCGTGTAAAGACCCTGACAATACGCTTTAAATAGTGTGATCTTGACTTGGTCCGTACAGCGGGCGAATCTACGGGCCGGCATGTTGCCACGGACTGACAGAGCCCTGCGCTCCCTCTCTATGTCAACATCATCCTTAAGGCCGTCGGTAAGGTAATGTCCAAGGTACTTAAACTGCGACACCCTATCCAAGTTAACACCATTCAAAGTAATATACCCAAAATATTATACCGTAGCGTAGAAGTGATGCTACCATTCCATGAAAGGCCATCACTAAAGCATCTGGGTTAACTTCTGAGGACAGTTTGTACAAGACATATGTGACTGAGCTCAGTTTTTTGTTTATATATTCAATGTGCGCTTTCCAGTTCAGTTTTGCGTCTATCATTACACCAAAAAATTTCGTGTCGTCGACTTTATTTAATACTGTGTCATTGTAGAGGGCTTTAATGTCAATATCACCATGTACCCGTTGACTAAAGTAAGATTAGTAAGATTAGGGTCATGTGGTAGTCAATAGCATCAGGCAGGTCATTGATATATAGGATAAATAATAGAGATCCAAGCACGCTCCCTTCTGGGACACCGTATATAGGCGTTCGCTCGCCAGATATGTAAATTGGTGGTGAGGTCAAACTGAAAATCCAAGATGGCAGATGTGAGAAATGTTCAAATTTTTCATCATGGGTGTTGATTTCTTGGTTTTCTAGGGTGCTAAAACCGATGGTGAGGTCAAACTGAAAATCCAAGATGGCGGATGTGAAAAATGTTCAAATTTTTCATCATGGGTGTAGATTTCTTGGTTTTCTAGGGTGCTAAAACCGATGGTGAGGTCAAACTGAAAATCCAAGATGGCGGATGTGAAAAATGTTCAAATTTTTCATCATGGGTGTTGATTTCTTGGTTTTCTAAGGTGCTAAAACCGATGGTGAGGTCAAACTGAAAATCCAAGATGGCGGATGTGAAAAATGTTCAAATTTTTCATCATGGGTGTTGATTTCTTGGTTTTCTAAGGTGCTAAAACCGATGGTGAGGTCAAACTGAAAATCCAAGATGGCGGATGTGAAAAATGTTCAAATTTTTCATCATGGGTGTTGATTTCTTGGTTTTCTAGGGTGCTAAAACCGATGGTGAGGTCAAACTGAAAATCCAAGATGGCGGATGTGAAAAATGTTCAAATTTTTCATCATGGGTGTTGATTTCTTGGTTTTCTAAGGTGCTAAAACCGATGGTGAGGTCAAACTGAAAATCCAAGATGGCGGATGTGAAAAATGTTCAAATTTTTCATCATGGGTGTTGATTTCTTGGTTTTCTAAGGTGCTAAAACCGATGGTGAGGTCAAACTGAAAATCCAAGATGGCGGATGTGAAAAATGTTCAAATTTTTCATCATGGGTGTTGATTTCTTGGTTTTCTAGGGTACTGAATCCGATGGTGAGGTCAAACTGAAAATCCAAGATGGTGGATGTGAAAAATTTTCAAATTTTTCATCATGGGTGTTGATTTCTTGGTTTTCTAGGGTGCTGAAACTGATGTGAGATCAAACGGAAAATCCGAGATGGCGGATGTGAAAAATGTTCAAATTTTTCATCATGAGTGTCGATTTTAGCACCATCGGTGAGTTAAGAGGTATGACCCAACTGCTTCGCCGGGAGTTCTTAAATGATCCTAGAGAAATAATTGAAATATGTATAACAAATCCACCCAAGCATGGGAGCATAGCAAACTAATGTGGAAAAGGGTTGCAGGTTGCAGAGAGATAGTATTTTAGGGCCCTGTTATATATTAAATAACATTAATAAGAATATAATAATAAACAGCTGACGCTGCAACACGTGTATCCCACGTTTTTCCATCAACTAAGCATATTGCAATAACTTAGAAATATACTTTTATTAGTCAGTGTGGTATTGAACGTCGTCGCGGACAATAGGCTTTCTTGTAAACCTTTTTATTAATTAAAAGTTCTTCTTGTGTTATTAAAGGTATTTTTTTAAAAAGCCTATTTTGACCCACCCCGTAACAGCCCCCTGTATTGATCTATTAATGAAGTTGTATTATAGCTAAAAAAAAACATATTATCATTTAAAATGGTCGATTTTTGAAATAAAGTTTAACCAGGATCACGAAATCGTAATAAAAAGAAAATGTTTTGATAATGCACTCAATTGATTCAATTCCCGATAAGGTCGTCAGTGTAGGTAATATATACGTGTATTGAAGCGTATTTAACGATTTTATATAATAAAAAATAAAAAAACAAATTATAATTATACCTAATTACAGTTCGAGGTGGTAACCAAAACTATTTTTATTAAGTAGAAAAATTTACCATTAACGCTGCAGTAGGTCCTCCTGTATTTAATCCCATTTTTAAGTTTGCTTACTCTCGCGTAAATTAGTTTAAAAACCAACGTGAAACGTATTGCAGTTTTTGGTTTCTTGTCAGTTTGGACTCTAGTGTTGTTACTCTGTAATTAACGGTCAGGCACTCGATTAGCTCGATCACAGAACATAATCATATACCCATCCCGATTATGTAGTTCGAAAACTCAATTCAAGTTGAATCTAAAATATCATGTACTACCTCCCTCCTGTACCTACCTTAAATTCAAACCTAGCAACAGTGTGTTTGAAAAGCACACAAAAAAAAATTAAAGGAAAGAATAATAGCAAGATCCAGAATAAAGCAACCGTTCTATATTGGTACCTAGGTATTTCAGTCAGTATCACATGAAATATATAATATCTATTCCCTGGTTTATTACCGACTAGTACTACTACATCAAGTGGCAAATCGAGAGAAAATAAACTCGAGCCTTTATTTTATTTATAGTAACGAGTTACAAATAATCAAGCCGCAGCACTATCTGACACTATTAAAAAGATAAGTGTCAAGACTGTCATGTCAAGTGACAACATTTCATTAATTTATTTATTCCGTTTCTTTCGAATTGCATGAAATTGATATTTCTGTTTTCCTGTGTGTAATTGAAGGATTTTAATGAACATGGAATCTTCAAGACGGTACAGCATGTACTCCAGAAGAATGTTGTGTTAATTGTTGAGTAAGATTTCAACTGAACTGTTCGCGTTGGCTGTTGTGCACATGGTAGAGCTCTTGGACATGGTATCAAGATGAGAAATGGAGCGACCTGCATAATTTTAGATGAAATACTATTTACTTTTATGTCGTCAGACGTTGAAATTGATATCCTACATAAAGTTATAAAAATAATTTGAAAATAATGTGATTTTTGATTTCATGAACCGTTATTCCTACTATTTATTACTGAACAGTGCACTATTTTACTAAATTATAAAACCGAGGCCAAACTTCTCACTAAACAAGAGTTCTTTTAGTGTGTTTTAGGGTATGATGGTATTTCTCAGCTAAGACATCTAGGGAACATAAACATGCGGCTTTTAAGCCTCTGTGGCACTGAATTAAAATTGTGCAATGAGTGGCGTGGGTCATCCTGTAGCTTCGCCCTCTCGATGCAGCTGGGTATAGTCCTGCGAATTTCTGGAGGCGCGAAGCGAGTCAGTGGATACAGCATTCGCAACGGGGTCGGTTTTAAGCAACCAGTAATAATCATTAATGTCTTATTTAGAGCTGTATCCACTTACTTATCGTGGGCTGATCGGTTCCATACTGTACAGGCCTGCGGAGAAACAAAGCGCCATTCCAGTTGTTCGCAGGACTTGAGCAGATGCCACCCATCTGGTGGAAGTTAGGCGACGGAGTAAGTGATTTCTGGTAGGTATGCACTTTCTGTTTGACATTTTCGCAGTTTCTCCGGAAGTTAGGGGACCTATCCACTCCTCGGGGTAGGTCTTAAGTAAGTATTCCTTGAGCCACCTGCTCCAAAAAATCTTAGAGAGGCGAAGAGCCTTTTTCCACTTTCTTCTTAACGAAAAAACTCCGTCGTCCAGAGAGGTAGGTAATTGCTGATTTGATGAGCTGTCTATTAAAAAATGAAAAGGTGTGAGGCTTTCATATTCACAGCTGCAACATAGATACATATATGTCAAAGGCCTCGAATCGGACGTCTGCGTTACCATGGACGATATTCTTCCTACGATGCGTCGGTGCGGGCTGGAGGCCAATTCTCAAGCACCTCGCATTCGTTATTGTCGTTCGATTCGAACTTTTCTCTCGAAACAATCAAGCCGAGCTATTCTCGCAGGCAAGACACGCGACATGCCTTAGTTTACATGCGACATATTTATGTAAAAGGAATTTTGTCAACTGATTATCATATTATGATATACCTATTATTATTGTATTACAACAGGGCCATCAAGCATGATGGGGTTTTCGAAAGCATTTCAAACAATAAAGATTTCAAACGATATTTTATTTTTTTTCAATATAAAACATAACTAACACAAACAATACATTATAATAATCACTAGTGTGTATGAATGGTCGGCGTCATGAGTCGCGCGCTGTCCGCGAGCTTAGGAATCGGCGGACCATTTCACCTCTCGCCCAATATCTTCATGAACTTCAAAAGATGTGAATGCGGCAATTTGAACACAAATAAATTTGAATTAATGATGTGACGATACTCCTAATGCGACCCTCAGGGTAAAAATTGTTTTCGCAAGGATTTCTCAACAATCTTTTAGGATTTTGTAAAGTAATGTAGCCGGGTCACGTATAGCCACATCATTGGAACAACATGAAGCAGGACGGTCCAGTTGGTTCAGTACCGCACTCTTTACGACAACCACAATTCCTCTTCTTCTTTTCCGTCTTGATAAACCTTGATGTTATTGTGGTAGTCATCAGCTTACATATAACATTTGCAGTAATTCTGTTTTATTTTATTACTTAATTTTTGTAGATAACCAATGTAAACAAACTACAATTTTGACTTTAATTTGATGTGACAAATATAATTGACATTGACAAATCAGCAACGGTCATGCATTCCGTTGTAACAAATACTAAGGAGGACTTATTTTAATGATAATAGTAAAATAAAAAAGAAAGAAAAAATTAGAAAGCTACATTATCACAGAATAACATAGGCTATAATTTATTTTTTTCTGCACTAATATTATAAAGAGGAATAAAATTCTATTATAGGTATATTATACATCATATTAGTAATTGATATCTTCCGGACCTCACTACGGCATCTCAAAATCCTGTAACGTTGTTTTAGCTCATTGCAGACAGTAAAGTAAGTAAAAATAAGTAAATAAAAATTAAGTGTACCTAATTGAATAATATTATGTATATTTTAAGTCATAGAAATAAAACTAAAAGATTCGGCTTTACTCTTTAACTGTACTAATGATGAAATTTGACAGCGGGTCCAGTCGACCAATTCAAAATTTGACTTGGTCGACTGGACCCGCGGTTCCAGTTCGAGTGGGTCCAGTTGACCAAAGACCCCCATACTGCTTGCTCTGGCAATCGCTAGTGACACTAATCACTATTTAATTCCGAATCTTGTTTATATTATCTTGGTAAACGTTTAAAGAGAGAGCCCTGACACCCATAACACAAGTTTAATCTTAGCTTGGGTGCCAGAGGTTTAAACTCAATGGTATGCTTACAATTTTTAGGTTTATATAGTCTGTTCTACACAGTGCTTTACTGCTAAATTGTAAACTTGGAAATAAAGCATTATTATTATTTCCTTTATTTAACTAAATAAATATAAATTATATTTTTAATTATTATTATTACATTTGCAGGTCAAGCATGGCTTATTTTAATCTGTATTCTTACATACTTTAATATTCTTATTACAAAAGACAATTAAAAGATTGTTACAGCACTACAATCTTCAATAGATAAGAATGTTTTATGTAATTATTTACTCTTGATCTTGATGAATGTATTTTTTTTTAATATCAACAAAATAATGTGATAATAGCCATTAAAAAATATAAGTCTCAAGTTGCAAAGAGGCCTTTGCCCTGCAATGGGACAATAACAGACTGAAAAATTCGAAGACATGTGACATCTACCAACCCCCACTGGGCCCGCATGGTGGATTACGGCCCACTCCCTGTCACCGAGAGGCCTGCCTTCCAGCAGTGGGCATATTATACAAGGTGTAACAGAATAAATGCAAGTCCTGATAGTAATTTGTTCATAATTGACTACTGAATTGATTTCAGTAACTTTTAAATGCTCTCAAAACGGTGAAGGAAAACATCGCGAGGAAACCGGCATGTCCTAGAACCAAAAATTCAACGACATGTGACATCTACCAACCCGCACTGGGCCCGCGTGGTGGATTACGGCCCACTCCCTCTCACAGAGAGGAGGCCTGTGTCCCAGCAGTGGGAACATTATAGGCTGATGATGATGATGATGATGATGAACTTTTAAATAGGTATTTTTTTTTTCCAAATTTGTTTTTTGCCATACTGGCCGCCTATTGAGTCAATGAAAGGAGACTGTTAAAAAGTGGTCTATGAACCAATAGCGATACTGTTACGATATTTCTGTGGGGATATCTCAACTATACCCTTGTGCAAAGTGGCATCAAAATCTGACCCGGCAGTTTTGAGAAATATAATATTTTAGAATACATAATTTCATGATAACATTAAAAAGTGGTCTATGAACCAATAGCGATACTGTTACAATATTTCTGTGGGGATACCTCAACTATACCCTTGTGCAAAGTGGCATCAAAATCTGACCCGGCAGTTTTGAGAAATATAATATTTTAGAATACATAATTTCATGATAACCTTAAAAAGTGGTGTATGAACCATGGCAATAGCAATACTGTTACAATATTTCTGTGGGGATACCTCAACTATACCCCTGTGCAAAGTGGCAACAAAATCTGACCCGGCAGTTTTGAGAAATATAATATTTTAGAATACATAATTTCATGATAACATTAAAAAGTGGTCTATGAACCAATAGCGATACTGTTACGACATTTCTGTGGGGATACCTCAACTATACCCCTGTGCAAAGTGGCAACAAAATCTGACCCGGCAGTTTTGAGAAATATAATATTTTAGAATACATAATTTCATGATAACATTAAAAAGTGGTCTATTAACTAATAGCGATACTGTTACGATATTTCTGTGGGGATATCTCAACTATACCCCTGTGCAAAGTGGCAACAAAATCTGACCCGGCAGTTTTGAGAAATATAATATTTTAGAATACATAATTCCATGATAACATTAAAAAGTGGTCTATTAACCAATAGCGATACTGTTACGATATTTCTGTGGGGATACCTCAACTATACCCTTGTGCAAAGTGGCATCAAAATCTGACCCGGCAGTTTTGAGAAATATAATATTTTAGAATACATAATTTCATGATAACATTTTTATTTTAAAAACGTTTTAAAGGGTATTTCTGACTTTACAATACTTAATTAATGTGTTTCTTTCCTAGATTTTAGTATTTGTTTCGATTTTAACCGACTTCAAATCCGTTGCGAAGTTTTAAAGATCTAAGCATACATAGGGACAGACAGCGGGAAGCGACTTTGTTTTATACTATGTAGTGATGTATTAAAAGTTTTTTTTACATACACCCTTTTTTCCGCTGCTACAAATAGAGTTCCTTCTTATTTTAAGACGTATCCTTCCTACATAAATATTTAAAAAATGCCTAAAAATCGGTAAGTACAAAAAAAAAGTTGAGGGGACAAGTGACTTTGCTTAGTAGAGAAACACATTAATAAAGTCAGAAATACCCGTTCAAACCTGACGGTGACAATGGGAACACTTGGTAAAGTATACTCTTTCAAACAAAAAAAGAATTTTCTAAATCAGTCAAGCCGTCTTCGAGAAATCGGTGAATATAAATATTAAAAATGTAAAAAAACATTCCGACGAACTGAGAACCTCCTTCCTTTTTTGAAGTCGGTTAAAAACGAAAAAAAAAACTGAAATTCAGCACTATCGAGGTGGTAAGTGTCTTTGTTTAGCAGAAAACCACATTAATTAAGTAGTATAATGACAGAAATACCTGTTAAAACGTTTTTAAAATATAAAAATGTAGCAAGAAATGTGAATTTTAAAATTATTATTTTTCTCAAAACTGCCGGGTTAGATTTTGATGCCCCTTTGCACAAGGGTATAGTTGAGGTATTCCCTCAGAAATACTTCTACAGTATCGCTATTGGATCATAGACCACTTCCCATACAAATTTTAACAGTCTCCTTTAATCTTATTTCAAGGCTTGCATAAAGTAATTCTAGAGCCAACACGATTTCCTTAATAATAATAGTTAGCTTTAAAGAATTTAAGTATTGGTCATTGTATTATGCTTTTAACTCAACACTCTAATTGGGCTGTATGAGGTCTTGCATTAATTATGTTACACATTGTATAAGATATGCTATTATAAACATTAGATAAGTTTGGCTTAATTTCATGTAAAAATAATATATACTACCTTAAGCCATGCAGGTTTTTGTGGCTGAGCAGTCAGCCGGGGCCACCAAGCAGCCTTCTCCTTCTGCAGGATGAGTTCCACTCTGTTTTCAAACACACGGACTGTGGTAATGTGGCCATTTTCAGCCTGAAATAAGAAATTATTATTATTGCTGGGAGATAGTGCACTCTATACTCGGCTGTTTCAATAAAAAAATCTGTGTGGAAAGAGAGTAGGGAGGCCTTTGCCCAAGATGTTATTGGCTAATATTAAAATCATTATGGCTTTCAGATAATTATCAAATTAAAGTTTTTTTATTACATTGTATTTTAATTTTAGCAATACAATACAATCACAAATAATCATGCTAAGACTTGGATTTATAGTTTTAGTATGAATACTAGTGTGGCCTTCATATATTATAATTTACCAGATTTCAAGGTAAACAAGGTGGCCTTAAAGTTAAAATTAAGCTTAGAAATATTTTGTAATAATATTACTTTTCAGAAATAAAATGTATTTAAAGTATGGCTAAATTAACCAAAAACTCATAAAATATTGTTAGGTACCAATCATTTTTTTTCAGGATTGTTTAAGTATAGATTTTTTTAAATGATTTTCCTTACTATTATATCATGATTCAATGAGTTGACAAGAGGTGCCAATTCATGCAGACATTAGCATGTTTTGCACGTAACATTGCAAGACTTATTTAAGTACATAATTATCTAGTCCATTAAAGAATTAATCAAAAGTAACTTGTAAATTGTTTACCCACAAAAATTATTTGTGTTGTACTAACATTCCATAAAACAGCTAGTTTTATTCTAATAGGTGAAGTATTTGAAATCACGTAGTAACAACAGAGTAATTACCTACACTTTATCTTCCTTGATAAAAGGGATTAAATTCGGCGTTTCAATACTTGGTAAAATAATCACTGTTCTGATGTACTTACTGTTTTTACAGGTGAAAATAAGTCCAAATTAAATTCATAAAGACTCTCGCCACGGGCGCCAACGCCTTGTGCCGAGAATTTCAAGTTATTTTCAAGAACTTTCACATCAGGTTCTACAACATTTTTCAACTCTATCTTCAATGATACTATACTCTCAGTTTGTGCCCAGTAAACGAACGGGCTCGGGATGATCATTATTGTCTCTCACACAAATTCACTGCACAACGGTGTAAATACTCTATCAGAGCAAACCAAAATTGGAAACTGGAATTGTTATTTTCCAATAATTTCAGAAATATTTTCGACCTGTCAATCTCAGCCGACCGGCTACGGGTATTGCCATGTTAATGCACATTCATTGATTTATTTTTTGGTAGTTTGTTTTGTGTAAAATGGCAGCAAAATATAAAGCACACATGTCGTCATCGTCCGAGTGTGCGACGCGGTTGCTATTAGGGCGCTGAGCGTGTGCGGCGAGCTTGTATATTGAATAATTATATACGACAAGAGGCTTAAAGTTTAAATACCAATGTCTCTGTGGTGTGGTGAGATTGGTGCGGTGCGAGTGAGGAGCACACGCGTTGTCGCGCTCGTATGAACGCACCCTAATCTGTCACCATCACCGCTCGGTCCACAGAACATATTGGCTTGGTCTGAACTGAACAACGCGGAGCGGAAATAATAACATACACACAGATTGTACAGACGCCAGCACATCACGCTACTACAATCTATCAAATTTCTTTAATAGATTTTCAACATTATCGCTGCAGCATAAGGTTCAAGGTTGATTGGAAAAATTTGACAGTATCGGGTAGCTAAATAGAAACACACATACCTACACTTTTCTGTACAAAAAAAAAAACAAATTCTACAGATCTTTCACACAGGGTTTTTTACCTCTGATGTTCTATCACTGTCAAAATCACAGTGAGTTTTAATATTTTCGTTAATAGTAAATTTTCTTGCTACCACTTACAATAGAGGCATATAGAATCAAAGCCAGCTAAGCGCCACACTTTCAAAAAATTAACTAAGTATGGAGAATAAACTCAGAGAGTATGAAAACCCCTGACTCTTAAATTAGAAAAACGTTTTTTTCGGTTCCTGAAAATTTGACATGGAGGCACTTAGCTACCTTTGATTCTATATGCCTCAATACAAGTCTATCAAAAGCACAGTACAGTAATCTTTAACCTTATTGTAAGAAAGTTGCTGCTGTCAGAGCTAAAGAAATTGTGAAAAGACCGTAAAGAATACTCACACGCAATCGGTGACCAAAGGCAATAGCGATTTTCAATGTATAAGTTCATTTCAAAATATTTTATAGTAAACTTTAAATGGGACACTTAGACGATCAAACTGAGGTTGAATAATTAATTCTGGTAAAGTGTATGGAAATTGTGCGTCAATCTAATACTTGTCATGTCACTTTGATTGTTTGCCGGCGGTGCGGCCACCCACTAGCGATATCAATAATATCTCACGTCCACAGTCCACACATGATTTTGACAGTTAATTTGTGTGGATGAAGGATGTGTTTACCCTATCAAACTATTACGAATTGAACAAATATCTTGTTGATCGTCTTATGTCCCCTCTTACTTTAAAAACATTGTATTCTACCAGTATTTTTAATAAACTACCATCGACTAAAAGTAAATGAATAGTACGTCTTTAATTAGGCGACTAAATTCGTATTGCTTTTTCATTCTGTGAATTTCTGTCTGTCTGTCAAAAAGCCGTTTGCTGCTGTTGATGGGTGTCGAGTTTCTATAAATTTCTCATTAAAATCGTCTTTCTTTGTGATTCGATATATTCCCCGTTAACTAAAAATGGTTTAATTACTACCTCGCGCTATAAATTACGTACAGTGGTTGTTCTCTGACTCTGGTAGAAGTTGTAAACAAATCCAAAATGTCCGTTCCTAGCTCTGGATTAAGCAAATTGAAGAAGAAACACATTCGTGTAAAACATCAAAAAGTGAAACTATTTCGTGCAAATGAACCATTACTATCTGTGTTTATGTGGGGTGTGAATCATACGGTAATTACTTCATATTTTATGCACTAATTGCAGTAGTATGGCGGGTGTATAATCCTATTTGAAACGATCTCGGAGAGCGAAGCATCATTATTATGTCATTTCCCACACAACTGGTTTGTTGTGGTTTTACAATGTTTACATTTGAATTTAGCATAATAAAAAAAACTTTACTAAATACACCCAAATCCTGTTGTAAATTTGGCACTATGTCAATACATTATGTTTTTATATGTCTCCTTGCCATTGAATATAAATAGACTAATAAGCTTTATTGCGTTGGACGCAGGTCCAACACATATAAGCATGTTGGTCACATCAACATTAATTTGCATAGAGTATGGTGTTGATAACTAAATAGTATTTTTGGTTTTCAGATAAATGAGCTAAGCCATGTCACAATACCAGTCATGCTTCTCCCGGACGACTTCAGAGCTTACTCCAAGCTCAAAGTGGACAACCATTTATTTAACAAGTAAGAATTTGCCAAAATTATCCCTAAGTTCTAATTGGAAACTAGGCTTTGTCCGAAACAACCATTTTACAGTTAGTTATTTAAGCAGAATAAAGACTATTATCCCCTTTACTTGTAAACATTGCTTAGACTTAAGAGATGTTTAAATGTCAAAAATGTATGTTTAACCTTTTAACTGTCCAAATTCATATCAGTTGTTGTGCCCCCAGTGCCCGGCATAGTGAATCGAAAAATAAATACTTGATAGAATACAGCCTAATTAAATAAAAAAAGAGATTAAACATGCTGTGGCATTTGGTCATAAATATACAACCTTGTTGAAATAGACGTGAAAATATTTGTCGGATTAATCCGGCGTAAGCGGTTAAAAGGTTAAACAGTTGCTAATCATAACTTAACTTTAAGCAATGTTTATGAATAAACTCCTTACTAATAAATATATTATATCAGATGAATACTTACACACTAATTTCTCTCTTTCAATCATCAGTAATTTGATTTTCGAAAGAAGAAGACAAAGCGTTGTGTAATTATACAGATGCTATACAATGTTTATTAGTAAGGGGGTTAATGTATAAAGTTAATAAAAGAAAAAGTTTATTCTGTCTTGTAAGATAATGATGTCATGTGCAGTAACGTAAATAACACATTCTGAAACCTCGTGTTCTATGATTAGATGATCTTCAGTTGTTATCTCTATGACGAAGCTAAAAGTATTTCCTGTAACAATAGTTTATTGCTTAAGAAGTCAGGGTTCAAATCTAAAATGCATTAATATAATTCTTTTGTTAACTTATACAAGAGGGGCTATTCTCGTAATTTTAAGAATGTTCACGTCTGACCTCGGTCTCAATCTGTCAAAAACACCTCTAATTTTCCTACATATTTGACGAGTTTTTGACATTTGCTTGTCGCCGAGATGAGACTGCGACTAGATTTTGAACGTTTTAAATTACGAGAATTGGCCTTCAGATATTGTGTATAAAATTGAAATTATTATAAAAATAAAATTGAGAGAATTCTCTATGAGCAAAGTAGATACTCAAGGACAAATAATTTTCATACTAGTTATTGCTATTTTGTAGCACATTTGTGTTTTACAATGTTGTGTAATATAACATAGATTTTCCTTCATGGAAATAGGTATCTGCATTAGTAATTTGTGATGGAAATTGAGGATAATTGATATTTGTAGACAAGGAAAAAATAAAGATAGAAAAATAGTTATACTGTTATTTAAAACTCAAAAGCTTTTGGCTTTAGAATTTTAAAGTAATACTGGTCAATTAAATTTTGCCCACTATTTTTTCACCCACTATCCTTCTATAAAAATTGTGAGAAAGGGGGTGACTACCGAAATTACGACTAGTTAGGAAGTATGGAAGAAGACCCCAAGTAAATTCAATTCATTTATTCAATAACAATTTTTACATCGTGTCTGAATTTCTATAACCAAATACATAAGAACATCATGCATGCAATCTACATTTAAGTAATTACAATCAAAATCAGAAAAATAATAAAAAAAAATTGTCATAGTCAATTCATAATAGTCAATCCATAATATTCAATAAAATTTATTTATGTTACTTTCGACTTGTATTAAATTATAATTCATCAATGGAATATAAACACTTATTTAACAAGAACCGTTTAAGCTTATTCTGAAACTCACTTGTATGAACTAGACTTTTTAATTCTGTCGGCAGTTTATTGAACATTTTTAATGACTTGTGGTAGGCGCTATGCTTTACAACGTTCAGGTGAGGCACTTGTTTCATTTGGAGATCTTTCCTTCTTGTACTCTCCCTTTTTTGCCTTTCATTTTCAGTCTCATATTAAAAGATATATTTTGATAAGTGGCTAAGTAGGACCAAAATATACAAACTTGGGACTGTCAATATATTTAAGTCATTAAAATGTGGCTTGCATGATTCTTGCTGTTGAATTCTAACTATGGTTCTGATTGCTCTCTTCTGAATTACAAAAGCTTTATGAGTATTGTAATCATAACTTCCTCCCCAGAAAAGTATACTATATCTCAGTTTAGACTCAACTAATGCGTAATAGACCATTTTTAAGTGTTTTGTGGTTACCTCATTTCTTAGACTTCTTAGTACGTAACAGGCAGAGCTGATTGCTTTCTCCAGGTATGTCAGCTCTTGTTTCCATTGTAACTGGCTATCGATATGAACTCCCAGAAACTTAACCACTGGGACCACATTCACAATTTCTCCATTTATGACGCAGTCAATGCTTTCTTTATTTTTGGAAGTGGAACGAAAAAGCATTACATTGGTTTTGCTGGCATAAACTTTAAGACTGTTAACAGCAAACCAATTGTGGAAGATATCTAAGGTTTGATTAACTATGGAATTAAGAGCGTGTGTGTCAGCCGAAACAACTGCATTAGTATCGTCGGCGAACACTACAAGCTGGATAGATCCCGCAGCTTTTTCGCTCATGTGTTGTATAAGGTCATTAACAAACGCGATAAAAAATATCGGACCCACTATGGAGCCTTGTGGTACGCCAGTGTGTACAGGAGACAATTGGGACCTATATGTCTCTTCACTTAGACAATTTTTACCTGAGGAATTTGTCTGTGACACCACTGCTTTGATCTCCACGAACATCTTCCTGTTTTTTAAATATGACGTGAGAAGGGCCAGTACTTTACCCCGGACACCGTAGTGCTCAAGTTTTTCTAATAGTAATTTATGATCCACCGTGTCAAATGCTGAACTTAAGTCTAGGAAAAGCCTAGCTACTTTCTGTTTGTCGTCCAATCTGCTAACTACGTCCTTAATTAGAGTCGATATTGCGTCTTGTGTCCCAACGTTTTTCTGATAACCAAATTGTCTTCTACTTATCACTCCATTTAGGTTGAAATGTCTGAGTAATCTAGTTTTAATTAGCTTTTCAAGAATTTTTGAGTGAATAGGTAGTAATGAAATTGGTCTGTACATCTTTGGGTCTGTTTTAGATCCTTTTTTGTGTACAGGTATTATTTTGGCTATCTTCAAATTGATCCGGAAAAATTCCTTCATCAAAACACTTATTATAAAAAATGCTTAAAGGTTCTGCTAGTACGTCTATATTGTCCTTTATTACTGATATATTTATGTCATCAAAGCCACAAGATTTTTTGTCGTCCATTTTTTTCACCAATTTGAATATCTCAAGGGGAGTGACAGGGTCTAGGATAAGGTCATTGGTTAATCTTATTGCGCTTTTACGTAGAATATCCATGGCAGCCTCTGAGCATGCAATAGTTGATGATTTGAGTTCGAACTGCTGGGCAAAAATATTCACAATATCTGATGGTTCTGACATAATCTTATTTTTGGATTTTAAAATTAGTTTTGTATTGTGTTGTATAAATTGGTATAAGGGCAGGAGAATGATGACAATCCTTCTACAGAATATAGAAATCCAGCTATCTCTGTGAATCTCATCGAAATCAGTTTAGTTATTAGCTTCTGCCCGCGACTTCGTCCGCGTCAAAGGGTTTAGCCGTCCTTCCATAAGCAAACTGCCCCCGATAGGAACCTATATCGTAACCTATGTTATATTGTAGAGGGTACTAATAGTAGTTCATCGCGTAGATATTAGCTCTATATCTTAGGTAATTGAGGAGCTATTTGAAAAAAAGTGTCCGGAGACGACTTTTTTTCAAAGTGATATATCTCTGTTGATTTCAAAGCTAGAAAAATAAAACCAATTCCAGTGTTTATGATACACTTTACAGTTTATTTTATATAAATTTTCATGAGCCAAGCTTAAATAAAAATATGAAAAAAATGCAAATCAATTTTTTTTTTATTTATTTCTATCAGATCGAATTGAATTACCACTTTGAAAAAAATATATAATAATTGTCTATACCTTGCCTAACAGCATGCTAAGTTTCATTAAAATCCATAAGGTGCAACATGATGAAAAAAAAATAATAAAAGTAAGTGGACCACCTTATGACCACTTTGTTGACGCTTTTAACTTTTAATTTTTCAATAATCTAGTATTTAATTAAATCGTATTGCATATTTGATTTTTCAATACTGGGCATGAAAGGTTTAAAAGAAAATGGAAGGATTTTTTCTCAGTAACAGTTAAATCCATATTAATAAAAAATAGCTTTTATTAGTCATCATCGTCACTATTTTCATTAATTACAGCGTCATCTTTATTTATAGAAAAAACACTGGATAATATTTCTGCTGGGCGAACTATATGCGATTTATATCTTGCATTTGATAAATAATATAAAATTGCTGCCACGTGAGAGCAACACCCAACTGTTCCATTTCCATTTGCACAGTTACAGCAATAACGCCGAATATCTTCGCGGCTTTTTCCATTGGGGTTGTAGTCAATGTAACATCATCTGTAGGTTTTGCTATTAATGTGTCGCGATTGTACTTGCACTTTTAAGAGCTCTTACACACGAGCGGCATGTTCCCAACGGCAGAGGTAACTGCAGCCGTCGACGCGCGTCGGCGGCAACCGTCGACGCGTCGCGTCGTCGCTCTTTCTTTTAGTTTGCCGTATATCATTACTTCCCAGAATTTGATCCTTATTAGGGACACTATCGAATGTTGTAATAATACAGTATGTGTTTTTTTTTCAAAATCAACAGGTTCGATTCCTGGCTAGAAATATTGATTTTTCAAAAATCCAATGATGCAGTTTTAGTTTTCATCAAAATCGAGCCCGCGACTCCTTTCAGTACTTTTCGCTATTCCTCATAGTTTAGAATTTGGCCATCCACGCCCACTTGGAAAATTCACCCTGTATATATTTTTAAACATGAACAAACAATACGTCCCTGAATTAGGAATTTGTAAAACTGCGCAAATAATAACAGCGAAAGCGTACCACGACTATTCACTGTGATCATGTAGGAACATGCACGCGCGAGTACTTTGATAATCTAGTCACTATAAAAGTAGATCGACAAAATATTGCGATAGGCTAATGACATCACCAATCGTTAATGTACTTCTTATAAACTGTCAAAACGCTACTTTGTTAAAGATTATTAGAGGGGCCTTTTCCCGCTTGCCAAGGCTTGGCAAGCGTCAACAAAGTGGTCATAAAGTGGTCCACTTACTTTTTTTTTTTTTTCATCATGTTGCACCTTATGGATTTTAGTGAAACTTGGCATGCTGTTAGGCAAGGTATAGACAATTATTATATATTTTTTTCAAAGTGGTAATTCAATTCGATCTTATAGAAATCAATAAAAAAAAAATATTTGCATTTTTTTTTAATATTTTTATTTAAGGTTGGGTCATGAAAATTTATATAAAATTAACTGTAAAGTGTACCATAAACACTGGAATTAGTTTTATTTTTCTAGCTTTGAAATCAACAGAGATATATCACTTTGAAAAAAAGTCGTCTCCGGACACTTTTTTTCAAATAGCTCCTCAATTACCTAAGATATAGAGCTAATATCTACGCGATGAACTACTATTAGTACCCTCTACAATATAACATAGGTTACAATATAGGTTCCTATCGGGGGCAGTTTGCTTATGGAAGGACGGCTAAACCCTTTCGGCAACCTACCCACCGCATCGCATCGCATCGCCCGATCGCGCGATCGGTGTATTACTCCGTTTTCGCCTAGCATTCTTTCAGACTTTTTAACGTCTAGTACTATTATATATTCTGTGCTTTTTATCTTTTTGCTCGGCTCCCAAGGGTCGTAGCACGATATTAAATAGCCTATAAACATCAAGATCTCGCACAATGGTCCACTTGAAGGACTAAGTGCGGAAACCAAACCCATAACACAGAACAGAACATCATCAAGAATTGGGCTATCAAATGCAAAAATAATTTTTCAATTCTGACTGTTATTTCCAGCGCGTTCAAACCCTTCAGCTTTATTATTACTAAGCATAGATAGATAGAAAAATCCGAACTAACAAAAAGTCTGCAACAGACTGACTTTACCTGTTTAACATACAACCCGTATGTTTATTGATTGTAACTCCATTGTAGTGCATTGTAGTGTAGTGAGTGAGGGGCCCGTGGCTAAATTATAACAGCCGCACAGGTCGATCGATCAGGTTAAGCTACGCTTGCCGCGGTTGGTCTGTGGATGGGTGACCATCTTTACATACCGAGACCCCTCCGTGCCTCGGAAAGCACGTTAAGCCGTTGGTCCCGGCTGTCATTCTTGGATCTTTGACAGTCGTTACGGGTAGTCAGAAGCCCGAAAGTTTGATAACCAGTCTTACCAAGGGGTATCGTATTACCCAGTAACTGGGTTGTGGAGGTCAGATAGGCAGTCGCTCCATGTAAAATACTGGTATTCAGCTGCATCCGGTTAGACTGGAAGCCGACCCCAACATAGTTGGGAAAAGGCTAGGCAGATGATGATGAACTCCATTGTAGTGCAATTTGCTGTGTCCTTTTATTGTTAAACTTGCAAGAATTTGGAAATAAGTCAACTTTAACCTTCTATAAATTAAAGTTGCTTCTTTTGTCTACCAGTGTTACTGTATTGTTCTTATAAACTCTAGAATGGATGCGGTTATTGCCATCATTTAGAGAATTTATCCTGAAAGGTTTATGGGTAGGTATAACATAATAACAAACTTACATTTACTATAGAAATCTTGTTGTTTTGTCAAGTCGTAAAAAGCATGCGAAGCAGGGACGGCTCGCTAGTTGAATAAATAAGAAAGAATTGCATTTATTTATTTATTTATTACTAGCTTCAGCCCGCGACTTCGTTCGCGTGAAACTTCTTGTTTCCCCCGAGCCACCCCGTCGTATCGCATCACCCGCCCGCGCTATCACTTAACGTTCTTTTTTACTTTTTTTCTTTTTGCTCGGCTCCTAAGGGTCATAGCGTGATGTTACATAGCCTATAGCCTTCCTCAAGAATTGGGCTATCAAATGCAAGAAGAATTTTTCAAATCCGACTGGTAGTTCCAGAGATTACCCCCTACATACAAACTTACAAACTTACAAACTTACAAACATACAAACTTACAAACTTACAAACATACAAACTTACAAACTTACAAACTTTACCTCTTTATAATATTAGTATAGATTAAGGCACATCAACAACACAAACACAAACATTTACAAATAACAGAGAACAGAGACATGGTCTAGTGTTTACGTCAATTACAGATATACAATTCATATTCATCTATTTGCAAATATGGGTTAACAATAAATGCAGTTGTTTTTCATTAATGTAACAATAGTATATTATAGTCTTGGTATCATCATAATTTACCTTTCGGCATGCAAAGTACATAAAAACAAAACAAACAATTTGAAAAATTTACAGAATAAAATTAAGAACTGTAAAAAAATATGTTGTAATGTTGTTGAAACTTCTCAATTTCCAATTCTTTGAGTAGCCACATAGTAAAATAGTTTAATTAAATTGCGAAATAAACAAAACTACCAATGGGTTTCCATTTTCAGGTCTGAGAGCAATTTTCCGATTACTTTATCGCCCAGCAAACTATCTTTAGCCTGAATAAAGATTTAAGGTTTCATTCTAAAGACAATAAAGACAAGGATGCAGATTATTGATGATTGATAAAATAATACTTATGACATTAAACTTACAATCGGTATTATTTTGATAAGAAATTGGTTAGAAGATTACAAGTGTTATTAAATTGACAATATAAAGGAAAAACATTATAATTTGTAACTGATAAGAACAAAGATGGCTCATCTAGTTTCCTTGTATCCTAATGATATCACAATTAATCAGAAATATATTACTGTGTTGAAAAACCCCAAGGCACCTGTCCTACACACGAGGAAGCTTGCAGCTATCAAAGATTTTCCTCGCTCAAGAAACATACAAAGGATTGTAGACTAAATCTCCGAGCTAACTAGACGAAAACAGACATTACTTAAAATAAATGTTCTTGTATATCGATTTTATTCAATTTCGAGCGGCCATTGTTGTTTACATCATTGGTAAATTTAGCGCGGCCGGACTTTAAACATACTCTTTTAAATTTTTGTCATGTACTTCAGTCTGTGATAAGCATATTATATCTAGTCAGTTGTACTTCAATTTAGAATCTAAGATAATTTACATTCATTGCACAAATACTCAAACATCTACGTTAGTGTTATGTAGTCTAATTTCATTTTTGAGTGACCGTTTATAATAAAAAAGTTAAATTTTTTTTTGGCTGCAATGGAATTTGAATTTTTTCCTGTACGACATTGAGATGGTGCTTCAAAAACATGGCAATTGTCAAAATTATCTGAGATTCTAACCACCTAGATAAGAGAGCTACTTCCCAGAATACACCAAACATTAATTAAAGTTCCATTCCTCGAAGATTCCCACCGACTTTGCTGTCTTAGTCTTTTTACCACTTATTTACCTATTGTCGTCGCTCGAACGGATACGAAATTAAATGCAAACAGATGAATACTACTGCCTATCCTTAATGATTTTTCTTAGTAATTATAGTCAATTATACATAAATGGCAACGCTACGCCATCATACAGACACTAATCTGTAGACTATTAAGATCTATTAAACCATTTTATAATCTCGTTGCTAATATAAGACTGGTGCGTCAATGGTAATAAAATTGTTAGAGCTAAACGATTGGTATATTAATAGCTTTACACCATTTGTTGTGGTACCTATCTAAATTAAATACACAAGGCAATTTACTTTGTGTACTATGATACTATTTTAAGACAGTATTTTCTCCTACAGAAGTGGCCCAATGGTATCGGCCCTGACTTACGAGTTGTAGACTTGTAGGTCGTGGGTTCGAACCCAGGCAAGCGCTTTACTTTGTGTAAATAATTTCATCACCACTGCTCTCAAAACGGTGAAGGAAAACATCGTGAGGAAACCGGTACGTCCTAGAACCAAAGAATCAAATCATGTGACATCTACCAACCCGCACTGGGCCCGCGTGGTGGATTACAGCACATTCCTTCTCGAATAGAGTAGACCTGTGTCCCAGCAGTGGGAAATTGCAAGTTGATTATGCTATTTCCTCCTAGATTAGGCAGACTATGCAATCAATCTACTGATTATAATTATGTATTTGTTTTAGTTATATTTTCTCCGATATTCCTTGTCCGTTTCTTCTTATTATGTGTATGGATTTATGGTAATTCAATGATAAGGCGAAAATACAGGTGTTTTCCTTAAGACACATTAGTGTTGCGCATTTCATGAGAGGTGTTAACAAAAGATTAATCAATGAATAATCAATTGTTTCAGAGAAAACATGCCATCTCACTTCAAGGTCAAGGAGTACTGCCCTCTTGTGTTCAGGAATCTACGAGAGAGGTTCGGAATCGACGATATTGACTACAAGGAATCACTTACAAGGTACAACCCTTACTATAGAACCCAACCATAGCCAATACCGAAGTCAAACTCGACTGGCACGAGTGATACGCTAACGATAATTTATTTCTCTATTGATTATGTATTTATTTATATTTATTTTTATCCCCATATTGTATTATCTGGCATCCTCGATCCCACATCCCATCCTGTGGTCCCTAGGTTTAGAAAGCCAGATAACTACCTGTGCTCGAAGGCTCAGAAGAAGCCTTGCAGCATGCTGCGGCGCTCGGCGACGGCGCCCACCGGGGTTGCCAACATGAAAAACGAAACACATCAAGAGAGCATATTCCACGATGCAAGCGAGTTCGTCAAACGAGGGCTGACGATAAAACGCCTGAGGTCAGCGGAGTTTTACTAAGCAGCTGTACGATTTTTTTCAGTTTTTTTTTTTTTCATTTTTTTTTCTCAAATAACAGTATGTAGTGTGCCTTTCGAACTGACACGGCGAGCATAAGCATTCACGATCACTGGCTGTATTGTGAAGTCATTTCCCTTGTCTAACCGCTTGAGAGAGATCTCCATGAGAGATGGTTTCAAAAGTTTGGATATGAATATGGATTTTTGTTGGATTTTGGTTTTTGTATGCCTACTGTCCTGTTGTCCATTCCAGTTTAGGTTAAATGGGTGTCAAGATTGCCTCGATCCTTGATTGACCATGACCTCCATTTATGTTCCTTAACCTCCTCAATTGTCCCGTACGTCTCGGTTACTTAATATATCGTATATATTTTTTTTCTTTAACATTAACACTACATGTGCACATTAATGCTGTGAGCACATTCATGTGCACTTTCACCGGTTGGTAAGTATTATGTTAATATGCGCATCTCTTTCGCACGTAACACGAAATAGAATTGAACGAGAAAGATCAAAGACGTCATGCGGATCTACATGCATTATGTATGATGTTGGACAAATGAAAGGATATTCAAGGACCTAGGTAATTACTATGACATTAAGGCAGTTGAATTCTTTGGTTGACCTTTGTGGAAACGTCAGCCTGGTGTTACTTTTAATTTTATGTTCCTCTAAGGGCCGACGCAGACGACAGACAAATTAGTTATGCACTTTTTTGTCTATCTAAATAATCAGACGACACGGCGCATAAAATGTATAATGCTTACCTCGCAGACTTTTCATACGTCAATGACTCGACCTCCTAAAAAGTCGGTTGTTTGCGTAGGCCCTTATTCTAAGACCTGTAATTTTCTTTGAGTGTCCTTAATTTCTCGTATGTTAGGGTGTGCGCAAGTAATAACGCCACAAACTCACTCACAAGTCACAAATCACTGTTGATTGTAAGTACACACACATTGACATCATAACCATATACTTTGTAAAGTAATTCAGTTTATTCATGTACCTCATAGTGTCTTGTATAGTAGGTACTTACACTATACTAAGAAATAATCGGGTTTTGCTCACGTGAGATAATTAGGGATCAATTACATACAGGATGATTTTTTTTACCTGTTCCAAATTTTTAGCGGTTATTCTTCCCATGAATATGAACAACTTTCACTATGAGACCAACTCTGAAATCACGAACAAATAATCTGCTGTTTAATACAAAAGTTCAATACCTGTTTGACCAAAATGTATGAAACAGCTGATTTCTTTTTCGTGATTTCAGAGATGGTGGTTTGAAACTGTAAAATAAATACTAAAATCGAAATCAGTGTTTTTTTTTTCAAGCAAACAGTATTGCCAATCTGTGACTTGCTATATTGACTAAACAATTGGATGTATTTGATTGTTTTTTTGTATGTAGACTGGGAACATCCATTAGTTTAACTAGGTTTAATTTACTGTCGTATTGTCTCTACCTTGTATACAAAGTTTTTTTTTTTCTAAGATTTCTTATACTCATTGTGGTGTATTTAGGTATACAGGGACCAGGATGGCAGGGACATCCACACGCAAGTTGATACCATGAACATTGAACATGATTCTAGAACCTCTAGCGTAGAATTTTTTTATCGGTTATCAAAAACAAAGTCAGCTGTTACATAGAAAAGTGCAATACCTACGCGGTCAAAATTTGTGGAACTACAATATTCCAAAATTACTGACCAGATTTCGATTGGGATTTGTAGCGTTCACAAGAACGCTATCGGGACTGTTTTGTTCTTGAATTTCAATTAATATCAAGGTCAAGGCAATGTCGCCATAGTCATACGACATTCATTAGGTCCTTTGTTGTCAACTCGTGAAAGAAGAATTTATCTTTTCAATATCTATATATCTTGTATCTTTTATTTATATTCGGAGAATATCTTGGATTTTATTTATCGATAGCATCAGACAAGCGTGACATAAAGGAAAACCTTTCTTGATATTAAAATTCTACAATAAAAACGGACTAATCTTGCTATGTTCTTCGATTTATAAGATTATTATAATATTTGCTCGAATCTCTGAGTCATTGATAAAATTGTTCTTTGTTTACCAACTTTGTTATACACGTGTCGAGAACTCGATCCATTTTGGTGCTTTATTAACACCTCCTTTTAGTAGTCCCACAAGATCGTATATAGCACTTATAGAAGAACTAGCTTTTTCCGCGTGAATGTCGGAAATTATCCCAAATACTTTACCTCCTTGGTGAGTGATTCTACAAAAACGCTGAAACACATAAATCTTTATTTCTCACTAAAAGCATACCTTTGAATTTTCATACCGCTAACTTAAGAAATGATGGAGACCCATCATTTCAGCCCAAAAATAAACAGGTTAGGTTTATTTTTGAGACATAAAGTACCCTATGTCCTTCCCGAGGGTGCCATGTATCTCCTTGCCAAATTTTATCGAAGTCCGTTCAATGGTTTAAGCGTGAAAAGGTAACATGCAGACAGACCGACAGAGTTACTTTCAAATTTATAATATTAGTATGGATTTTAGTTATTCAAGTCCTTGTTTCCAGCTGAGGCTATTTCTACTAAAAACGAATATCAACTTTATAATACTTAGTGTTAATTAATTGATTTCAGAATAACTAAGTAGTACTATTGAAAAGTCATAAAAATCTTTGAAGTTGTAGCGCAAACTGACTATGTATATGTCTGGGCCTATATGTTCAGTTATTTTCCCAAAACCACATAATTGTTTACATGTTTGGGAACTGTGATTGCTAACTATAAAGCCGTTTTGCGCAGGCTTTAAGTTTTAGTGACCCTTTTTTTACCCTGTGGGGAAATCATCATGGATACCCTCCGTCTGGGAAGAACGGAGCAGAGCTCTGTTGGACTCCTACCGACTAAACTCTCTTCTGTTCCTTCTAGTACCACAAGTCGGGTATTCGGGTGATACTTGTACATTCGCCGCATCCCCGACTGGAAGTTTCAGTGCCCTTAATTAAAAAACCTTATCAAGTTTAAAACTAAAAGAGACTTTTCCAACAATCAAAGAAGTCCCGAAGTTTCGTAATTTTGTCTAAAAATCAATCTTGCGTATCGAAGTTTACCAATTTCTTCGAAGGGTCGGAGTTTTTACTCGGAATCTTAAAAAATCCCGGTTGGTTTTAAAAAGATTTCGGGTAAAAACATTACTCTTTAACCGTCCCCCGGACAAATCCTGAAAATTAGGACATATCCGGCAGAACCCGGAAAACATAGTCAAACAAAGGTTAGACGTAAAAACAAAATTATACGTTGTTTGTCGCTAGCACGTCCTTCGAAAATAAAAGCATTAGGAATACATTAAAATAATGATGCAGTACCGTGTTTTGTTTAGCTTTCGTATTAATGGGAAAATATTTTCGTATCAGTAAATATTTACCTACAAAACGAAAGATATTGATTTACATAAACTTACATGTTAACATAACATTAACAGCGGTTTGAGTGTTTTAAATAATAAATTATTTCTTAATCAACTTTTTCAATAAGATTTGTGTTATCTTGGTTTTGTACCAACATTAGATACCAACGTAAGTATAGAAAAAAACTCAACCACCACAAAATTTTATACAAGAATTTCGAACTGCCATTGGCGCCATTCAAAGAGATAACAGCCGGAATATCCCCTGTCCTCGTGTATGTCCTTTATCAAACCTTTCTCCAAAACGGGAAGGACTGCTATCAATTTCCTTTAATTCTCAAACAAATTGTTGTCAAGAGTATCTACTACATATTGCTGCTCGCATTGCTTACTAGGCGGCACGATGTGGCAAGGCACGTCCAAGCATTAACATTTGTATGCCTCCCGCGATATGCTCACGTCCACTTGTGACAATATCAACGAAATGTGAGTATGCTAAGAATCTGAAAATAATATTCAAAATTATTTCCGCTTACGAAATCCTTTGCTATGCCATGCCGCGCCGTGCCGCTTAGTGAGCGCCGGCCTTTAGCGGGTAGCTCCAGTACGAGGCAAACTCGGGCGGACCAAACAGAGTTGATGACTCTGTTACTAGAATGACCTCGTGTATTGTTATAGCGATAAATATAAACTCTGCAATTTTATAGGTATTCATATCACTATCAATCATCATAAAACACTTAAGCCTCATTTCTAGATCAATACAGTCATGAATTAATCTTAAAAGTAGTTTACGCCTGATACTATAGTCTAGTTTGATTGAAAGAGATGCTTGACTGGCCATCAGAATCTAGAATTCTGGGTCTGTTGGGGCAATGTATAGAATTTGTATGGTGTACCACTAATGGTCGTTTTGAGTAACCTATTTGGCCCAGACATTTTTTGAAGTGAAACTTCTTTACGCACGTTTGACTTGGGGAGTAAGCTGGCGAACGCGTGACGTAAGCGTTACGAAAAGTGTGATCGGGCGAGGCGAACGGGAGTTGAGTGGGGGATATAAGCAAGAGAAAGCAGTGCGCGTGCACATTTTCTTTCTCTCTTCCTCTCATAGCCAAATACGTTTGAAGTTTCACTTCAGTCGTGTGGTCATAAGCACACTCGGTTTTTTTTCTATTATATCTGATCAAGTCTCGAGAAATAAAGTAGCTGTCACTATTAGTTGATCAAATAAACACAAAAGCTATTGTAAGATTTAAAAACAAATTTACTTAGAACTAGCATAAGGAATGACATTGGTTCAAGGGTGAGGTGATTGAAAAATTTCGTTAAACGGCGGTTGTTGGGCAAACCATTGATCAATGTATTATGATATCAGCATACGCGGTAACGGGGTTCATATTGGTTATAGTAAGCTTATCGGAAACGTGTGTCAGGTAAATGGAGGTATATGGTCAAGTTTTAATGTTGAAAAAGTAAATTGAACAAACACTGACATTTTGTTGGCAGATCTCAGCCGATCCCTGACGACTCCTCTGGCAAGTCGGGGGCGAAGTTCTACCAGAGCTACGACCGCCTTTTCATCCTCAAGACCCTGACCTCCGAGGAGGTTGAAAGGATGCACTCGTTCCTTAAACAATACCATCCCGTGAGTATTACTAGCTTAGGCTGCTGTAAATGTGATTTACTTATTCGAGTAATATTGTTCGTGTCCTGGCTGGGACATGACTGTTCTTGTCCTTTCTGGTACAGTCAACAAAAGAGATAAGTATGCAGGATCGTCGGATATAGTTAAAGTTTAGTAAGAAATCAATGGATTTTGTCGACTAAAATTTAATTTGATAAATGGGCTGTTTGTTTTCTATTAATAAAATTAAATTTTAATACTTCATCATAATACGGCCTCAGGTAATGCACTTAATCTTCGCGATTTATTTGCCAAAAATGTAAATAAATATGAGTTTATGGACAAAATAACTCTAAAATAAGTTCGGTTTACACTACAACTTCAAACATTTTTATATTTTTT
The DNA here is from genome assembly GCA_945859645.1 of Amphipoea oculea. Lineage (NCBI taxonomy): Eukaryota > Metazoa > Arthropoda > Insecta > Lepidoptera > Noctuidae > Amphipoea > Amphipoea oculea. The sequence goes on from OX243876.1 coordinate 16,362,414, forward strand.
TCTATAGTGCCAGTCACTCTGAAGTCAACTTAATTCCCATTACAATAAAGTTGATATTTGTGTAACTTGAAATAATATTAATCTGTCAAGCTCCGCTAAAGAGACACAATTGATTTTCTATTGTTTCGTCGCCGATCGGCGAACCGCGCCGCTTGACCGCTTAATTTGACACATAAGTTTGAATAGACTTTAAATGTATCATTATTTAAATTTTAAGAGATATTGACAAGTTATCATGTTATCAATCGGCTTGTAAACAAAAGATAGTCTTCCCTATCTAATCGTAGAAAGTACCTACGTACTGTGTTACTTTCAATAATATGGGAAAGATAACATCTTTATCACTGGTGTGAGTAATTTAGAATGATTTTGTGTAAATTATTGTTTGTTTTAGAATGTAAGGCAGGTTATCAATGTTTCTAAGACAGGTTGGTTTAGTTTCAGAAGAATATGGGTCGTTTTTATTTGCGTTTTGTTACTATGGGCAGAAAAGTTTGCAAATAATTCACGAGTCAACAGCAGACAACTTATTCTTAGTTTATTGGATGGTGCATGCAACATTGAAGTGTGAAGAAATCCCATATTGCAATCACTAATCCATTTCCTTTGATTAATGACAGATTAAGATATTTTTCATCACTGACACTGCACACTATTTCTGCAAAAGAAACAGTTGAGATAAGAATATAAAAGGATACATACATTCATAATCAGCCTATAATGTTCCCATTGCTGGGACGCAGGCCTCCTCTCTGTGAGAGGGATATAAAAGGATAAACTTGTTTTAAAGTTTTGAGTTGAGCTGTACAATTACTGACAAATGCATGAATGACTGGACAGATCTAATGAATCTGTGTGGGTCTGTCCTCAAAAAACCATTTCAGACATTAATCTACATGGTCTTCACATGATCTGATCATGATCTGTCTGGACTTTAAACGAGATTGTGACCTCTAAATTGTTTCTGTCTTTCTTTTTAGATTATGTGATCATCAGTGATTGGAATAGGCTGAGTATATTTACCTAAACTTCGGAGAACAGAGACAGAAAGTGGAGACTTCCTTACGACGACATTTTTTTTCCCGGAATTCGGGAAAAATCTTAAATAAGTTGAAAATAAGCTTTATTTAATATGGGTAAAGGCTATTTTTAACTAAACTTGCGTTTACCAAATTTTCGGGATTTTCACGTAAAATCCCGAAATAAATAGTCTAACTTTGATTCATGTATTCGAATTATATTTACCATCCTTAAATTAACCGTTATATCATACATTACATATAATAGGAATACATGAATTAAATTTCGACTATGTATTTATTTCCGGATTTTACGTGAAAATCCCGAAAATTTGGTAAACACAAGTTTAGTAAAAAATAGCCTTTACCCATATTAAATAAAGCTTATTTTCAACTTATTTAAGATTTTTCCCGAATTCCGGGAAAAAAAATGTCGTCGTAAGGAAGTCTCCACTTTCTGTTTCTGTTTTCCGAAGTTTAGGTAAATATACTCAGCCTATTCCGATCACTGGTGATCATATAGGAAATGCCGACCTCATCTAATTTTAAAATATGATTGACGTGTAAAAGTGTTTGTACAAATCTACTTACAGAAATAAAATAATTTATCATTAGATCCTAAATATATCAGGCAGGATTTTAAAGATTAATTTATAATTTCCACACATAGTTTAACAGTATTATTATTATTATTTCCAGTACATAGTGGAGCGTCACGGTAAGACCCTCCTGCCTCAGTACCTGGGCATGTACCGGCTGACGGTGGACGGCATCGAGCACTACCTCGTCGCCACAAGGAACGTGTTCTCCAACCACCTCAACATACACAGGTAAATCAATCAACTCAGCCTATCGCAATCCACTGCTGGACATAGGCCTCTCCCAGACTGCGCCACAGCACCCTGTCCTCCGCCTTCCGCATCCAGTCTACCCCAGCCACCTTCTTTAGGTCGCCCGTGCATCTAGCTGGGGGGCGTCCCACACCACGCTTGCCGGTACGCGGTCTCCACTCCAAGACTCGTCTGCTCCACCGGCCATCGGTCCTTCGACAAACATGGCCAGCCCACTGCCACTTCAGTTTGCTTACTCTGCAAGCTACGTCGGTAACTCTGGTTCTTTTCCGGATAATTTCATTCCTGATTTTATCCTTCAAGGAGACTCCGAGCATAGCTCGCTCCATAGCGCGCTGAGCGATTTGTGGACCAGCCCGACCGTCAGTGTCCACATACACAGGTATTGTTGTAAAACTTGTTTTATTTCAGAGTAGCTTAGTCGAGAGTTTGGGGTTAAAAATAAAAATATCTCTAAGGAAGAGAAAATTTCCTATCTGGTGGTTCAATCCCAGAATTTTTTTTGCTCCATAAAACGAATCGTATTACGCCTAATAATATCCACAAATTTATTTTTGAGGATAGGATTTTTTTTCCTTTCTGGGAATAAAACAAGGAGCCCAAAATAACCGTCTTTTACAAATGGTGAATTCAGAAACCATTCGAGTAAGTACTAGCCGGTACCAGTGGTAAAATCACCACTGGGCTGAAAAGACAGACTTGGTGGTCAATCCTGCTTCACCCAAACTTGTCTTGCTATTTCAGCCGTGACATTCAACTAGTTATCGTAGTGGTTAGCGACTACCCGCAAGTTTTCCTTGTAGATAAGGAAAGTTCTTATCATGGTTTATAAATCAAGTCGATAAGGGCTCGTACACATGTACCACAACAAACAAAACGTGGATGGCCGCTAATTTGTATAAAAATGAATAGTTTATTCACACGCACCAAATTTGACCTTCAAAATCAACCGTGTGGGCGATACCGACCACATCAGATCACGTCGCAGCCACAACATAACCACCAGCGAGACCGCGCACTAGCGGCCGGCCATATCGCAAACACAACGATCTGTCTGTCTGCAAATACTAGCTAGCCATAACGTAACCACATCGCACCCACTAGCGTCAACGCAACTGTAAGAAGTTGCAGCGACACCGTACCATGTAACCACTGCTTGGGCATTGCATTAGGTCGTCTTTTAAAGCTGAAGAAGAATTTTTTCAGCTACGGCATATACCATTTACAGTCCCAATTTCTTTCGCCCATTTGACTTTGCTGAATGAATAATGAATTTTAATACTTGATGTCATTCATTCATTCTCATCTCTCTCATTATAGGAAATACGACCTAAAAGGCTCAACAGTAGACCGTGAGGCTTCAGAGAAGGAGCTAGAGAAAGACCTGCCCACACTGAAAGACAACGACTTCATTAAACAAGGAGTACGCATTGATATCGGTGATGCCGCCAAAGAGAAGTTGTTGGAGACCCTTACTGCTGATGTTGAGGTAAATCATGTAGAACAACAAACTTAAAAAAAAAAAATTTGATGTTATGGATATGTTTCAGCCTCATTTGTTTAGCTTCTGAAATGATAGGAGACTGTATTCTGTCAACTTCTCTCGTCAATAAAGAACCTTATGGAGGTTCATACTTTGCGAGATGTAAAAGTTAGGTAGAACCACAGAATACTTAAAGTACTACGTACAGAAAGGCCACTCCCTTCCCCGCACTAACATCAGTTACCGCACCTCACCCCGCACTTCGGCGTATTCGTCGCAGTTCTTTAACAAGAGCGCTCGCAAACACAAGTACCTCACGCACACATTCATACGTATACAAACGTCCAACGACCATACAGCCCGTAGACGCCTAATCCTTGATCTTACGCACCAAAACAATTCTGTCAACTAGCTGAGGTATGAGGAAGCGGGGAACTGCGTTCTGATTGGCCCTACCAAGGTCATTACGTCTCCCTAGAGATGGGACAGGATTAAATAAAACACGAAGTTATAGTTATAGTTGTATACCTTACCTTTAATACCTATATTTTAATTAGTTTTTTATACCTTCCTATTTCTTAATATTATTTTAACATGTACTTAATGTAATTAATATACTTAAAGTAATAACATAAATGTAAAAAATTAAAACAAAATAATAAAATTTCGTATTTATTTAAAAACGTAACATAACGTTTTAAAAGAGTAACGTGGAGTCGGCGACGATTTTTCATAGGCATAAAACAATCTTCAGTAAAATGCCGTGAACATATTACACTATGTGTTGTTGGGAACTAGTTCTCTCGTTTGGTTGCTATAATCATTAATTTTTTTATATCAGGATCTTGTGGGTACATAAAATCACAATTAATCTAATGTCTCTATTGTAATTAGTGATTCAATAGATCTTCGTATAAATAGTTGGTATAGGTTTTTGCTTTATCGATAATTTGTGTCATAGGATTTGCAGGTGTATCACTACACTAGTAATGTTTACCAAATAATAGAGGAAAAGAGATAGCTAAAAAATTACGTTCAGAAGAAAGGGACGCAAACATAAAAGACATCAACGAGAGACATTGCACCTACAAGAATGACCAGTATAAGATGAACTCCGATAAATAATATCAGAAAATAATTCTAATTAGGATTATGTTACTATTAACTTACCGATGAAATGTTGTGCCATCTTTCCGGAAACTCGAAGTTTGGCTATTGTTAAAACACCAACGTATTGTGCAAGGGGCCATTATAATATTTATTTTCACCAATTTTTATTGACTTACGCGAAAGTGTTTACGGCTCACAGAAGTGGTCGAAACTGAATCGAAGTTGTTGAGTAGTACCCTGTATCAGATCTATAAGTCTGATGTGTTGACAGACATCGGTCGCCTGTTATTAGGCGTCTATAGGCTGTACGGTCGTTGCAAACGTCATTTGTTAATGTAGTAGTAGGTAATTATTTTACAAGCGTTGTATGGAGTGTCCGGGGTGTGATACTACTACCCTTCCAAACAGATGTTTTATTACACATATTGTATTTAATTTGCAGTTCCTAACAAAACTCCACCTGATGGACTACTCCCTCCTACTGGGCATGCACGAGTGCGGGCGCGGCGAGGCGGAGGCCGAGGCGGCGAGACAACGAGACGCAGAGAACGACAGCGATAACGGTGACACTGATACCGACAGCGATACCGATACCAGGCATCATGGCGATCGGTAACACTCAATTTTTTTTTTAATAATGTAAATTATAGAACCAAAACGAAGACTGAGATGACGACTGAGACATGAGCACATTGAGCACGTTAGGCCGTTGGTCCCGGCTGTCATTTGTAAATCTTTGACAGTCGTTACGGGTAGTCAGAAGCCCAAAAGTCTGACAACCAGTATTACCAACGGGTATCGTGTTACCCAGTACCTGGGTTATGGAGAACTGATAGGCAGTCGCTCCATGTAAAATGCTGGTATTCAGCTGCATCCGGTTAGACTGGAAGCCGACCCCAATATAATTGGAAAAAGGTTAGGCACATGATGATGTCTTCGTACAAAGCCCTAATATTCCAATGTGTCCCCTCAGATGGGGCTACAACACTCCACCGGACAGTCCGCGCGGCTTCGCTCGCCAGTCGTCGCTGCGGTACGAGGGCATCATTCCCGAGCTCGACATATATGCCATACCCAGCCAAGAGAGTAAGTTTATAGTATAATAGCGTCAGCGGCGTTAGTGTCTGTTGTTTCCGCAATAATGGAGAGAGAAAATAGTCCATGCTGCTGTAAAAAGATTAGCTAGACAGCAAACTTGGTTGTGGGGCTGAATTTGTATAAATATTAATATACCCCCTTACTAATAAACGTATTACATCAGGTGAATAGTTACACACCGATTTCTCTCTTTCAGTCGTCAGTAATTTGACTTTCTATAGAAGACAAAGCGTCGTGTAACTATACAGATGCTGTACAAAGTTTATTAGTAAGGGTGTAAAAGTATATATTACAGTAAATATGTATGTGTATTATAAGTTTATAACCTATTTATGAACTTGTGTACCTATTTTATTTATAATTTATTGTGATAATATATTATTTTTGATCATTGTTCCTCTCTTCACCACCCTTGGTTGGTAGAGTATGCCTAAGGCATTAGGTCCGCCTTTGTACATTTTTTGTGTGGGAAACATTGAAATAAATTGCTCTAGAGGTACTAAAGTAATGCAGAAACCTATGAAAGTCGGTCAGTTGTTTATTTCTGAGGTCTATTCAAATTTATGTTTCCAATTGATGTTATTCCAAGTTAAACAAATATCAACCTTATTTCAGTGGAAATTAAGTTGATTTCAGAGTGACTAGCACTATTGAAAAGTTATAACATGTTTAAAGTTGTAGCATAAACTGAACTTTACTGTGTAGGAATTAAAGTTATTTTTCCAAAAACTCATGAACGTAGATTACACTTTTTATAATCGCATTAACACTAATGCAACTGACTAATTGTAATATACAAATCAGAATTGAAACCGACTGAAAAAACGTACATTACTTTAAGTGTGATTAAACTAGAGCCACAAAAATATGATGATGTGCCTGTTCTTCGATTTCAGGTGCCCCCAAAAAAGAGATTTACTTCGTTGCGCTGATTGACGTACTGACACACTACGGAGTCAAGAAGCAGGTAAATATAACACAGATTCACATATCCAGGAGTTTTGGCAAAATACAGGGTGGCAGGGACGTGACGTGCAAACTAACAAAATTCAATACATGATTCTGACCTGCGTTGAATTTTTTGTCTGTTATTAAACTGTTACCCTGTATAAACTGGTTTGCTTTTAAAAGCCATGTATCAACCCAATATTGAAAAGAGTTTCCTGCCTTCTCAAATCCTACGGACCTAACTATGGTAAGAGATAAAAAAAAATCGTATTTGAAAACTGTCAAATTTTCCCAATCAACTTTGAACCCTATGTTTTAGTGATGAAGTTGAAAATCTGTAAAAGAAATTTGACAGATTGTAGCAACTTGATGTGCTGGCGTCTGTACTTAGCAGTATTTAAAGTACGTATTTTTTTTTAATTTCAAGCTTTTACAACTAAATTCACAATTTCAGGCGGCGAAAGCAGCAAAGACAGTGAAATACGGCAGCAACGTCGACGGCATATCGACCTGCGACCCCGAACAGTACGGGAAGAGGTTCATAGAGTTCGTAGCTAAGGCTATCGAGGGCAACTAGGCGGGCCCAGCGCACCGGTGCTTCTTTTAGTACTTATTTACACGTCACGGATTGGTAAGCAAATGAAAGGCTAATGGCTATCAAATTAAAGACACGTCAAATGTTGTTTGTGGCTCTCGCACATCGAATCAATTCAATTAAATCAATGAAATGTGAGTCAAGTTGCTGTTGAGTCGAAACGGTGGGCGACGGTCATATCTATGTGTTTAATTGCTAAAAGGAGGTAGTGTCATACCGATTTCTAGATTGGAATCGCTATGAGTAACTTTTTTGTGTACCTACTAATAATGCGTTGATACTAGAAATTTGGTTTGTACCACACTAAAAAACATAAAGAAAAAAAAAACAAACAAGTTGGTAATACCTCTGCTACAGATATTAAAAAGACGCTCGTTTTCGCCCACACTTTAGCACTCCATATGTTTACTACTCCGTGTTTATACTACTTATAGATGGCGCTACTGTATCCTGACGAATTCAAAACATTGCCTAACGTTAAAATTATATTTCGAGATTAGCTGAATTTAGTACTTTTTTCTACGGTGGCTTCGGTTATACGTTGATATAACGATCCCTTACTTTAAAAATGTAGGGCAAGGGACATTCATGAGGATTTCCACACGACAAAAAATGAGGTCCTTGTTAGAAGTCTTCAATGACAGAAAATGAAAAAAAAAAAATACACAAATAAAAAATAAAAACTAACTCAAGAAACTGTAGCGCCATCACCGAATATTTTGGACTGAACAGATACAATTTTTTCTAGTTTTCTCTTTCGTAGTTTTTTTATCAGTATGGATATACTTCATAACGAAATAAAAGATAATAATGTATGAACGATTTCAATAAGCCCAGGTAGCACGGGAGATTTTTTTCGCGCGCTAACGTTCTGTTGGATTTTAAACTATCGGCCAAATACCGAGAGTTGAAAATCCAGTGCGCAAAGAAAAAAGGTGTAATAAAATCGCCTGTGCTTCCACCTGGGCTAAGTTTCGAATGTTTTCTCTACATTCATCGTTTAGTTCCCGCTAGCTCATTTCTTACACCTAATTAAGTTCGCTCATGATCCTTTGTTTTTAATAATTGGAGTTTACAGGGTGACGTAGATCATAAAGGGCTGGTAGTTTATTTAGACGCGTTTTCTGTTAAGACAGTTACAAAATAATTACTCAATTTACCCGGCTTACGTGTTCTAAGGGTGAAATCATACTTATACGTTTTTCCGTTTCTCTATCTCTTTCTGTCGCTGAGAGCCGTCATTTGATAGAGCGAGAAGTCCGCTCTCAATCCGCACTCATTCGCATAGAAAGTGCTATTGTGTGTGAATGGAACGGACGTCTCGTTCTAGAGCGAGAAGTCCGTTCGATTCCGAGAGGCAGAAAGGGATAGAGATAAAAGAAAAATGCTGATGTGTATGTGTAAACGTGTTGTCACCCTTATATTAGCAGAATTTGGGTGACGTCGATAAATTATAGGTGTCTCGGCTTTTGACGTTTATTATTTTACACGTAGCTACGTACTGAAAGAAGCACCGCTTAAATGTTGTTATAACGGGTGGTACACATTTGTCCGGGTCTGCATTATTAGGCATATAGCCGGGCTGTAAATGAAGATATATTTTGCCGGCCGACTGTGCCGAAACGTGCCGACCCGAACAAATGTGCAGCACACCTATCTTGTCCAAGACAAGTCCCACGATACAGTAAGCGTAATAACGTCGATTCTTATTGAGAAAATAAATAATTGCAAAAATAAATAAAATTCATAATGTTAAAAAAAATTCGTAGTGAGGAGGCATGTAATTGATATTAGCGATTATGTGAAACTATCGGACAGTTTGGCGAGAAGTTTGTCGTTTTTATCAAATTAAATATCGTATTTTATTCGCTTTGCGTGCGAATTTTAACACAGTTGTGCAATAGACACGTTTACAGAGAGATTTGTGCTATATCGTGGAATGAATATGTCGAACCGAGGGGAAATTGACAGAATTTCGTCCGAAAAATACGAACGGGGTTCGGTATACCTCAGTATCCTGGCGAAACTGTCACACATGTGATAGAAAAGGCTGAACAAAGCCGAAGTTTTTCTAAAACTTGGAAGTGTATTTGCGACGCAAGTTCTTACCTCGGGTCGGGCATTCCACGATCTAGCCCGAATGAAGTTCCGGGTCGGTCATTGTCCGAAACATGGACGGTTACGGGGTGAAAGGGACCCATATTTTTACAATTAATAATGTTCTACACTTTCGTCTTGATGTTTGCAATAATAATAATAATAAGCGGACCCTTTTTGACAATATTCACATTTTATTCTTACACTTGAGTCCCTGTTTTGTGCTATTTGAATCTAATTGTATTGCTGAATTCAAGGCTGCCTGTGTGTGTGTGTTTGGTAAAAAGACTGTTGTCCTTTGCACACAAGTCACAATATAATTTCTATTGTGACTCTCGTATGACCGCGGACACCACTTTTCAACCTTATTATTAAGGGTATAAGGGTGAAAAGTGGTCAAACGTCATTGTCTGCGGTTGTACAACTACGTTACGCATACGAGTTAGATTAGCTAGGAGTTGATTTAAATCTAAAATGGAGTGATGTGGGAATTAATTAAGAAAGTTAAGTTACGATTCTGCGATGTGAGTTATGTATTTGAAATACAAGGCGTTTTAAGGCAGCCTTGAATTTAGTAATAAAGCTACTGCGCACTGTCCCCTAATACCTGATGAAATATACATTTAAAATAAACTTTAGATCAATTTATGAATCGCTCATTTCCTTTCCGAAATAGATGATTCTGAGCGCTTCAAAAATTGAACTCTTTAAAGTGCATACACGTTGGCAAACACGTGTGTTGCTGGTAATTTTGTAAAGCATTGCAGGCGTAAGCACACCAAGTGTCCGTCGCGTAATTTCGGCAGATGTGTTACTACAAAAAAGAGGGGTCACCCATACAAATGTCACTGTGATCGGCCACCCACCGAATCACGTAATACGGTGTGTCACAGGTTTGTATAAGTCGCTGTTGCACCATGTTCATGAAAAAACGGTGCTTGCCAATGTATATGTACTCAAACTTTGTGAACAGACTGCATTTCGACTAAAAGCAAACTGCCTGCAGCTGTGAGTGTGTTGCCATTGTTGTCACCCAGTGTACCCGAATGCAATTTGCAGTCGTAATGCAGTCTTAGGGGCTAACCACACTTATTCAGCTCTGTTCAGCTTTTTTCCATAGAAAACAACGATTTTGTCTCTGCATCACCCAAAGGATGACTGGTAGAAAATGCCTATGGCATTAAGTCCGCCTCTGTACATTTATATGCTTGAAGTATTAAATAAATGAATAAATATTTTTTTTATGGAGTCCGTTTAGCTTTCCGAGGCGGCGGCGGCGTACGCATCTCATACAAAATCGTTGTTTTCTATGGACAAAAGCTGAACAGAGCTTAACAAGTGCGGTTAGTGCCTTAAACACTATCTCTTATAATAAAACCTCAAAGCACGTTCGCAATAATTTTCATAACTCGTTATTAGCTTTTTATAATGTTCCGCTAACGCGTAGATTAGTATTGACAAATTATAATGAATAAATAAAAATGTTAAAATATCATTGAATTAGGATGTTGACGTGTTACGGTTGGCCAATTTAAATTTATCAATGAAATTACATGTATACTATTATAATTGGCCGTTGTATTATATATCTGATTGTAATGCCTTCGATATATTGTATTCAGGATGGCAGGGACATCCATACGCAATGTGTAACCATGAATTCAGCACAAATGTTTCTAGACCCCGTAGCGTAGAAGTTTTTCTTTAACCTTTTAACCGCCCGACTTTATATCAGTTTTCGTGCCCCCAGCGCACGAAAAAAAAAACGAAAATTAAATACCGATTAAACGAGCTGTGATGATGCAATAATAACACAGATTAAACGAGCTGTGGTATTTGGTCGTATATATACGACCCTGGCGGAATGGACACGAAAATATTTGTCGGGTTAATCCGGCGTAAGCAGTTAAAAGGTTAAACAACTGACGAAAATTTTCAAGGGTCAAAATCATGCGCTGAATCCATAGTAACCGGTTCTGCGCCACCATGTATATCTTATAGTAATGCCTTCGGTATATATTGTATATTGTTTGAAGTACATATATGTTTTGTTCATAATAAAAGTTGTGAGAATATTCCCCTGGGGAGTATGGATCGACTCAAAGAACTAACTTATGAAATTGTCAATAAACGATTTTGAATTTGATTTTAAATAGTAGTAAATCTAGACGTGGAATATTGTTAATAAAAATAGATTTGTATCGATCCATACTTTTAGAAGTGTATGAGGTCTATTGTTGATTGAAAATATCAAAATGTGCGTTGACGACAGATATAGTAGACCTAGATAACGCAAGTATTACGATCTGTATGAAATCCAAACGTGCCATTTTTTGACTACCTATTATCAGGGCTCGGAAACCGGTTGAAATTCTTAACCGGTTACGGTCATTGACCCCAAACCGAAATCGATTTAGGTTAAAGGTTGGACTTTACCGGTTTTTACCGGTTTATGCGGGAAACCGGTTTTTCATGAATTTTGGTTTTGATAGTGAAAATTAACCGGTTAAAACAAAGTTTGAACCCCCCCGGCACCCGCCACTCTCGCGAGCACGGTCTGGAAGTTGCCGGTCCGGTTGTATTTGACGTCCTCAGATCAAACATTTTTTTTCCTAATGTTTTCTAAGGTACTAATGTCACTATAACTACTTGGAAGTGTTAAAAAAGTAGACGCAAAAAATTTACGAATTACGGAAGTAACCGGTTAATTTGGGTGTCAAAACCGTTTGTGCTTATGTAACCGGTAACCATTAACATTTGGGTTAAATAAGAACAGTTCACTTGTTTAACCGGTTAATGAAGGAACGATATATTTACCGGTATTTAATCGAAACTAACCGCTCTTTTTAAACCGGTTCAGAGCCCTGCCTATTATGACGTCACAAGCACTATTTAGTGATGGGAAAATCAAATCTATTCAAAGACGCCGCGTGCGGCACCCGCCTCGCCCCACCCGCCCCCGGGGGCTTGGGCCCTCGCAAGTGCTCACAGGACTGAGCGCGAAGCGCGAGCTTTGTACGTAAGCTGGGTACACGAAGTAGTTGCTCTTGCGTTATCTAGGTGTATCTATATCTGTGGCGTTGACACTGTCAGGATTATCTCAAAGATCTCGTAGTCAAAAGCACTCAATAAACCTCATAATGTTCGATTCCCAGGGAAGACTGTTATCAGTGTATTCGTATTCGGTATTGTACTCGTTAACTAACTTAACTATGTATTCTATTACAAGGACAATTGAGTCCAAAATTGTATAAATGAAACGGCCATTGTTAAGAGTCGGTGTTTCACTCATTACATAATGTCGTTTTTGCCAATATACCCATACCTAGTTCGCTTAGTTTCTGTCTAGAGTAGTGTTTTTAATAGTACGATGTAAGATTTTGTTATTTATTATTCTATATTTCGAATAAGACTTGGATTGTTATGAAGTCTTTGTGATTTATTCTGTGAAAATTCAAGTGCCGTTTACGGTGTACTAATAATATTGGTAAATTTTATACTTTTTAGGTGTCGATTCCTTCGCGCCATCGACTAGCGTGATCGAACACGCCATATCGAATGTTTAGCTGACCTCAGAATAATGATATCGCTCTTCATGTAATTCTTTTTAACTTTTGATATTTTATCGGGGAAATATTGCAAGATTTATTCATGAAAATCAGTATTCAGGGCTCCATTCGGTGCGCCTTCGATTTGAAATAATTTGTCGGACGTTAGTTTTTTTTTGTGATAGATATTTGTTTACTTTTAGATATTAATTTTATATTAGATTTCGAGTTGTCCACTTCTTCATGTATCTAAATTAATAACGAAGTGAAGTACTATTTTGTTAAAGGGTGGTCAACTTCAGTAGTGAAATCCTTTGTTACCCTCTCTCAGTGAAGAGGATTTTTTTTTGATTTTATCCTGAACTCCTGTCTACATATTCCTGAACAATGTGTTAGTCATGAAATGATTCAAATTATGTCATATGTGTTGCCATTGTTTAGGTCGGTAATTGTATTTTAATTTGTAGTTATGTTATTTCGAATAGGTTTTATCTTGTTATCGGTGACGGTTGAAGCCACGAGCCCGCAGTGTACGGCATATATTTATTAAACGATAGCTTCGCTACATACAAACATATTCGGCATGTAAGCAACACGGTTGAAATGTTAATTCTCTAGTCTACTACTCTTGTAAAGACAAAAAATGTGTATGAAAAATTAAAACTTAATTTTTTAAATATTCGGTTTATAAAGATTCTGCAATACAAACGTTTTTTCTTTAGTCCCTTACTCCCTAAAATTATTTTGGTATAGAAAGTGGAGTGTTTATGATTGAAAATACATTAGTAAGTTTGGGACACCTGCACTATTAAATTCTCTAAGCACATGCACAGTAATAACTTAGTTACAGTGCATGAATTACAGTAGTTACAACATGGAGTAGATTTGCATTCACAGAACACTGATATGATGTACAGTTGCGTTGTTAAACAGGAAAATGGTTTGTAATGATTTAGATAACGTCCTGGTTAGGATTTGGGGAAAGAGATGAAAACTATTCGTGAATTAAAGAACATGCATTCATTAGAAGAGAATTAAAGGATCGTAGGTACAGACGCCAGCACATCAACCTACTACAATCTGTCAAATTTCTTTAATAGATTTTCAACTTTATCACTAACGCATAAGGTTCAAAGTTGATTGGGAAAATCTGACGGTTTCGGGTAGGTTGATGTGCTGGCGTCTGTACAATAATGTCCTAATTTTAGGAAGCGAGCTCGAAAATTGGCTGTCTAAAGTCCCCCTTACATTAGCACTGTATTGCAAAGGCAATGTTTAGTAAACATTCTCCTTGGATCTATCTCCAGGGTTTGATAAGTCCATGATGGTAAGTCAGCATAGATCACTGACCTCTATTAAATTTATAGAGGTCAGTGGCATAGATAGAGGTCAGTGATGGTCAACCTATAAATTGGCACGACCCACAGATTTCTAATATGTAGCAAGCACGACTTTCAGTCTATCACAGAGAACTTTTTGATAGACTGAGACAGTCTATCAAAAAGTACTCTGAGCATGACACCACGATGTTGGCAAAATTGTGATTTCTCCCACAAAAGTACAGAGCAAAGTTGAAGTTATTGTTGGCATACCTAATTATTTTGTTCCAATTTGATGGTTGCCTAGTAAGTCAAAGATGGTTTGAAAAAGTTCATTAGATGAGTCAGATGTGTGAAGCTCCTACTGCAAACAGCTTGAAACCAGAGTTAGAAAAAGAAGCCCCTCCACGTCCAGTTCGTCAGCAGGTGAACCAGCAAACGTTGGGCCTGATCCTCCGTCAGAGAAAAGGCCTCGTGATAACAGTAACATGTGTTGTCATTATCATCATTATAGCCTTTGCCCAGCTTGTATATCATCGAGTTCCAGTAAAGCAGTCGTATGTTAGCCCTGCCCACGTGGTACAGCTACCTAAACAATGAGCTGTGGAACTTTTCCATAGTCTAAGGCACACTACTAGCTATATTTAGGTACCTAGTCAAGATTAGCACATATTGTTGTATAGAACAAAAGAAGTAAACCTACTTTATAAGAACTAGTCAATGTTTCTTTTGCTACCATCAATCAACTCAGTCTATCGCAGTCCACGGCTGGACATAACCCTCTCCCAGGCTGCGCCACAACACCCTGTCCCTTGCCTTGCGCCTCCAGTGTGTGCCTTTGCGCCACCTTCAGGAGGTCGTCGCGTCGGTCCATGAGGGCGCCGTCTCACACTTAGGGTTACCATCCGTCCGGATTTGTCCGGACTTCTAGACTTTTGTCCGGGAGAGCAGTGGTGGTGGCCCAGTGATAACGACTGTGACTTACGAGTTGTAGGTCGTAGGTTCGAACCCAGACAGGCGCTTTACTTTGTGTAAATTATTTCATCACCACTGCACTCAAAACGGTGAAGGAAAACATCGTGAGGAAACCGGCATGTCCTAGAACCAAAAATTCGAAGACATGTGACATCTACCAATCCGCACTGGGCCCGCGTGGTAGATTACGGCCCATTCCCTCTTACCGAGAGGAGACTTGCGTCCCAGCAGTGGGAACATTATAGGCTATGTACTATGTGTCCGGATTATTTGGCTTAGATGGAATACGAGTAATAAAACTTATGAGTAGGTACCTAATACCAAATAAGTCTTTAATATTTATTAACTTCTCATTCATCTAAAAACAAAATATACTTCTTTATCAATCAACTTAATGAGATCAAACAATAAATCTTGTATTGAAAATTTGAAAACAATCAACTAGTTCAAACATAAAAAAATTTCTTTGAAATAAAAATAGTTTTACGTAATCAACACTCTAGTTTCTGGTATACGAATTAATTTTTATATTTTTCAGCGGATTTTTTTACCACTAAGTGGGTAAATGTTTGGATTTTGTGACTAAAATGTCCGGACTTTTATTGAAATGTCCAGCTTTTTGTCAGGATTTTTCAAATTTCTAAATGGTAACCCTACGCACACTACGTTACCTTACGGCTGGGCGCAAACGTCCGGTTTCCTGATTCGGAAACCTGAATGCAAGCATTTCATACAAAATGTTCTCACTAGCGCACACGTGCTTAAATTTTCCGTTCTGAAACCCTGACGGAAAATTTAAGTACGTGTGCGCTGGAGAGAACATTTTGTATGAAATGCGTGCATTCGGGGTCTCCGAATCTGAATTCCGAATCAGGAAACCGGACGTTTGCGGCCTGCCTACTCCGGGGTAATTGCGTAACACACTCATCATCATCTGCTTAAACTTTTCCCAACTATTTAGGGGTCAGCGTAACACTATCAGTAGCAATGGGTTTAATTTTGACAGTTCAACAACATTCATTGCGTTATCTATTTTCGTTGCACGTTGTTGAGCAGACAGTTTTCGAACATTATGAAGCAATGGATTAGTAATATGCTTCAAAATGATTCAGATTGAGTGTGTTACGCAATTCGGGAGAATCTGTCCAGTACCGAACAAAGGTAATAATGTACCTACTAATGTGTCTACAAAAGCGCTGCAAAAAGGCAATAAGTCCACCTTTTTAAATTTAAATATTTATTTCTTTGCAAATAGGGGGCGTTATTTTTATTTGTGCATAAATTAGATAACAATAAATTAATTAAAGCATAGATGACGAAAATAAATCGTAGCATGTAATACATACATGGGGTGGTTGGCCATGATTTATTTAACGTGCTTCGACCGGGCGGGCCCCCAAGACAGGCAAGAAATAAAACACTAGGTACTAAAATTTTAGAATAATTTTATTAGTAAAAGCTCCCAGACCACGGCGTATCTTACAAACAACTAGTCCATCCTCGTCTTGACATGCTTTTCGGTGATCTTATCCTTCTCGATGATGTACACGATGGCGCCCCAACCGGAGATCGCGTCACGATCTGCGGCGTTCACTAGTGCCTGCGGAAAGAAACAACGTTGCTCAGGGGAAAAAGGATATTCATGTTATTTATTAGATGACAAGGCTGCCTATATGAAAGTAAGTGATTGATCATCTGCTTGGGCCAAAAAGGGGCCTTGCAGGTTGAGACAAAGCTGAATTTCTCATGTGGGACTCTACACTTCAAATCAGGGCACAGCAAATGCTGCTATAGCTACAGATGTGGTAGAGTTGGTTGGTATTACTTTGCTGGACAAGCTCTTTCACAGAGCTCTGTGATTGGTTCTTCAACATTGGAGAAGCTGAGGAGTTATTCACAATTAATTTTATGTCATCAATACACTCTTACCTGTGAGATAGTTTCAAAGAGATCATCAGGTGACAAGTTGGGTTCCCACAGAGCTTCACACATACCATACAGCTGTTCGGAACAGGTTCCTGACACCACAAAGTCTTCAGGCTCATTGGGGCAGCCAATCTGTGGAACAAAATTAGCAATACATCAAAGTTAATTTTAGCAAGCCACCGATGAGAATTATTATAATGATAGATAGAAAAGAGGCTGAAAAGGCGTGAATGCGCTATGGTGTGTGGTGCACTTTTTGAAGTAGAGGAAGATGAAATACTCCTTGATATAAGAGCGCAGATCCTCCTGCCAGATGGGTGTTATTATCTTGCAGCTTACTGTATTGTCTGCATACATAATTAATTATATAAATAGCATAATCAGCCTATAATGTTCCCACTGCCAGGACCCAAGCCTCCTCTCGGTGAGAGGGAGTGGGCCCTAATCCACCGTGCGGGCCCGCAGGTGTAATTATAGATATCTCTTGTTCTAGGTTTTCGGTATATGTAACTATGTAATTACTTTTTAACTGACTTTTAAAAAAAGAGGAGGTTCTCAATTCGAAGGTTTGGTTTTTTTTTATGTTTGTTCGCGCATAACTCCGTTGCTTGCCAACCGATTTGAAAAATTCTTTTTTTGTTGGAAAGGGTATACTTCCCAAATGGTACCATGAAAATTTTATCGAAATTGGACAAGCGGTTTTTGAAAAATCAACAAAAATCTAAAAATTTATCTACATTGTCTATATTAACAATCTTTTTGTTTACTTTTTTGTGGGGTAGGTACAACTAAAAAGTGAAAACTAAAAACTAAAAGGTGTCAAAAAACGAAAATGCGGAACCAACGACACCGACTTCCGAAATTAAAGTTATTTATCACTTTGTAGTGTTTTTTTTTTTAAGTCTGTTGTTTTTTTTTGTAAAAAAGTTTTTATTGTATGTTAGAAAGCTTACCAGATCCATATTGCATACGTAGGGTTGGTTATCATAAGGGTCCAGCCCAGCAATGACGGGCTCAATGAAGTAGGGTCCGAAGCGCCTTTCGTATAACAGGTTGGACAGCATCGCTGAGAATGTCTTGGGTCTCATCATTCTGTTCTCTTTCAGCTCATAAAGGTTCATTCTGGAATCACAGACATAAATCTGGTTTACACAATGTAATTTATTAAAGGAGATGGGTTATGTGTAATTATTGTTCAAAATACGAGATATTTTTAGTAAGTTTTTGAGAATGAATATTTATAATTTGAATTTGTCAAGGTAAGTAGGTAGAAGGTTCCTAAATATTGATGAAGTCTAGAAAGTGCAATGATAATAATAATAAAATTGTGTTACTGACAACACAGCACTTTTGATGTTTGATTAGTTTTACATATTGATATGACATCAATTTTGTCCAAATGATGTAAATCTGAATCTTTACCTGAATTTTAATCTCTGGAACACAGTCTGTGTATCAGTTGCTAAGCCGGGGAGGCCGACATAAAGTGTGGGTCCCATTTGATACACCTTAGGAAAGTTGGTAGACACCGTCTGAGCCTGTATACCGTAACGTTTGTCCGTAGCGATCGCCACGCAGTCCTTCCCCTTCATTGCGACAACCGCGCCTCCATTGTAGGCTAAAATAGACTGAAAACAATTGGGTTATTAGAAAGAGGGAAGTGAACACAGACATTATTTTAGATAATTTAACAAATAATACTGAAAAACGTTGTGTATATTGGAATATCTAATGAATTTGAACCTATTAGGACAAGGGCATGGTTAAATCCTAGTTGTTTTACAACAAAATACAAATTATGCATTGTAATGTTCGTGACGCTATCATACATAACCAATATTCATAGGGTTCTTACAATAAATGCCCTAGAACAGCTTTTATGTGTTTAGTTCTGTAAAAGATACTTACCATTTTGTCTTAAGTAAATAAATCCAGTTATTTTCTAGTAAAAACACAGCAATAAAGTTTACTACACGGGAAACCCAAAAAGTGACAATTCATCGGCGACACCGACAATTTAATTCACAGATTAAAAATTAAAACTAAAAGTTGCCATTGACAAGACTCTGGACTTCTTTTTTGTTTATGCTGTAAACCTCATAAACGTTTTTATCAGTTTTTATCCGACATTGAAAAACAAGGTTCTCATTTTGATGCTTAGTAGGAAGGAAGTTTTTTATGTTTTCTGATTTTATATAAATGAAACTTCGGAATCATTGGTAACGTTTTTATTTTTTAACAAAAATCATAATAAAACAACAACAAAGTTTTCTCAATTTTGTACTTTGAGCAATGCATCTTTTATTTCTTTAGCATATACATCCAGCCGAGCCGTCATATTAAATCCCCAATGATCTTTTACTTGACGACAAAGATTTAAATCCATTTCGACAATGAGCAGACCGTCTTTGTCTCTTGATAGTCCAGGAGTTCTGCATCCATTAGGAGCTGTGACATAACTCGATCCATAATAACTTCTAATTATATTTTTCTGATTGATTTTAGTTGTGAAATTTTCAGTGCCAACTCTATTGAGGCTACATGTAAAATAACTATTGGCAATCGCTGCGTTACGGGATTCTATGCCCCAAAACGATTCTCCAAATTCAGAAATGGTTGCTGCAGGATTGAAAACAATTTCTGCTCCATTAAGTCCAAACATTAACCAGTTTAAAGCATGATGCCGACCGTAGCAAATATTGACAGCAATCTTCGCGTATTTCGTCTCAAATACCGGATGACCATTGTTGCCAGGTAAATAATAAAACGTCTCACTGAAACTACCAACACTGGGTAGATGGTTTTTGCGGTGTTTTCCCATGAACTTCCCATTTTCATCTATAACGACTGCAGTATTCCACCAAACACCGTTGTCATTTTCCAAAATTGGTGATACAATTACCATGGCATAAGTTTTAGCAAATTTACTCAGAAACTGGAAGCTTAGTCCACTCTCAGCTGACTCCGCAAATTCTTCCCATTCTTCCTTCTCCCGCGTACACAAGAAAAATGGCATGGACCATGCTTCCTGTAAACAGAGAATCTGGACCCCTTCCGAAGCTGCAGCATCAATTAACTTTTCCACTTTATCAAAAATAGCATCTCTCTGTTTGTCTATGGGTTGATTAGTCGGCAAAACAATTGAATGTTGAATTAAGCCGACCTTGACGATTTTCGGAGATCTAACCTCTTTTGCAGCATCAAAAGAAAAGGCTGCGACTTCAAAATCATGCACCTTACCTGCTGCTAATGTTGAATCTTGAAGTTTGAGCTCGCAATGATCAGTTCTTCCATAGTGTATTCTGTTGTACTCTTTCAACTGCTCCGAGTTCAAATTATTTTTGATAATTTCGTCACAACTTCGCACTGGTTGGGAGTCCATGTTTGTAGTTAAATGATATAAATAGCTCTGGTATTTAAACAAGTGATAAGTTACGTAACGTTGAGTGCGATGTAAATAAGAGTCGCTTGTGTAACGAATCGATGTTTAATAATGTATCGGCTCGCGACTCGTTATATTGTATTAAGGTGCCACTATTCGATATTTTTTCCATACAAATTTCGGGAGAGTATTACTCCACTGTTTGACATTGCACATCCCAAGTTAAACATTGTATCGTTTTTTCTAATTATTAATTGTGTCTGTACGGAAGCAGAATTGTAAAATAACAAGCCATTAAAAAGTTATGAGCCAACAAAGATTCGTTTTTCTTGCTATTTTTAACGTAACTTTGGGTGTAAATAAGTAATAAAAGAACTGAAAAGTATTAAAAATTAAATCCGTACCGACAAAGCTCAGTTATCGAAGAGTTCAAAAAACTTTATTTGTGATTGATTTATGTAGTGGATTTTTCATAGAACTCGATTTTCCAAAGCACTTTTCAAATATTTTTATGCGCCTATCAGTTCGGAACGGTGTTTCTGTGCGTGAGAACTAGATGTTGTGCGTGTAGATTAGCGTCTAACTGCTCATCACTGATACTAGCTCCGTCAGACACGAAGCCAAGTTTGACAGCGTGATTTTGGCCATGACCACCAGTGAGTTCGAGCTCGCGTTTAGTTTACTCTTAACACCAACATTAAGGTTTATTCGAGATTGGTCAACATTTGATTACATAGATACCTAGGTACCTACTTGTTTTGGCAGATAACTCTTGTTTGCCTTTTAGCGACTTTAAATAATCTAAACGGGTTCTGATTGCCCATTAGGTACCTATTAAGTATCAGATTTTTAGTAGGTAGATGTCTAACCGATGAAAAAGAACGACAAATTATTTTTTATATATATATGTTTTAATTTAATGCCTATTAGCGCCTAGATTTATTAGTTCGTGTTGCTTATCCACTATTTTATAAAACTTACGAGTAGGAACCTACCTCGTTTAAAACTTTTACTTTGGATATTAGTTATTAGTCATTGCACTCATTAAACATCGTGTAGCTGGATTGGCATTCTGGTAGTGGTTGTGTCTGCATGGTTAATAAGTAACACTACGGGTTGCGGATTCGATTCCGGCACTTCATGCTTGTGAGATTTGTTACTGCAGAAGGCACTAGGGGTTAACCGGGAAGGTTTTATTTTTGTCTATTATAAGGTTTTATTTTTTATTATGGATAGTTACCTAGGAACCTACTGCCTTTTTTAACTTTGTGCCCATAGAGCGTATAATTGCTACAGGTTGCTCTCTCCACACTCGGTTTAACGTTAAAAAAGGAAGTGGGTACTTACCTATTCATCCTATGCTGGATTTAGGCCTTTTGTATTCACGAACTACCAATAATCAGCTAGGTATATGTACCTAGTAATAAGCTTAGAGAGAATTAAAGCCTTCTTTCAATGTAGGGCAGCCTGTGGTTACTGTATCACATAATATGGTCGTCTAAGTTGCCATAACCGCAATATTAGATACACTTTGTCCATTTCGAAACCTAAAAGGAAAAGTTTCTTCCAAAGTGCAAAATTGCAGTTTTCAATTAGAAATTATTTTGCTGTACTCATCACCAAAGTCGAGGTAAAACAGGGTTAACTTTAAACTGTAAACTTACAGGGAGTTAGTAAGGCTACGGAAAATCATACACCATAG
Organism: Amphipoea oculea; assembly: GCA_945859645.1. Lineage (NCBI taxonomy): Eukaryota > Metazoa > Arthropoda > Insecta > Lepidoptera > Noctuidae > Amphipoea > Amphipoea oculea. The sequence continues at coordinate 16,384,467 of OX243876.1, forward strand.
ACTTTAATACCTTAGGTACTCTTCTAAAAGTATATATGTAAAACATCTTCGGTATTCATAGCGTTTTAACGCTTTCTTAACCACATCGATCATTTAACTTAGCCAACTAAGTAGCCTAACCTAGCAAGTTCAATGCCAGTTAATTGTAGACTAAAAAGTTGAACTTGAATGTTGCACAACAAGATACCGTCTTCAGTCTTCAGATAGCTGGTTTCAGATAGCAGGTTTTGGATAAAGGTGGTTGTCACAGGCTGGTTAAGTCTGTGTCTGCCTGTATTGCACAGGCCTCCATCAGTGTTGGACGGGAATGGCCAGGTGTTCCCGGCCATTCCCGTAGCCCCCCAGCCTGGGGGGCATGCGGGGCCCGCCAGCTAGGCGGGCATGCGCCGGGAGGGTTGTGGAAGTAAAGGCTGACCCGGTTTCCCATGGCCCTCCCATCACGGCGATGCGGGAACACCGCTGAGTTTTAGTGGTTATACTGTCGGTGTCATTCCGACAGGAGTCCCACATACCCCGTCTCGTCCCCCACGAGCGGAAATGCGTAATGCATTTCTCAGCGAAAAAAAATAAAAACAAAAGGCTGGTTATGTCGCCATGTTTGTAGAAGGATTGAATACCGTTGAAGACGACCTTTAACTAGCACTTATGGGAATAGATAGGTACTTAATGATTCTGTAAGACCCGGGACCGCGCTAATAACGACATATTTAGGTACCTAAATGATGAAAATTAATTTTAACTGTAAACAAAATCACATGACCAAAGTTCATGCACGCTCTTATCAACACATACATAAAACACTTAACGAGAAGATTAAAATAAAAATAGTTTAAAAACTAAAACCCGACTACTGAAAAGGATGAAACAAACATGGCGATTATGAAACAAACATGGCGATTAATCTAATTTTCATTTAATTTTTTTGGGGCTTATTTCAGTAATATTTATATTTTTGAAATGTGCTAATTAAGCTCTTTCATTTGATACCCAACAAGGCACCTTTCAAAAATATTTATTTTTAAATTCATTACCTACTTTATGTCCTCTAGTGGGTGCCATATTGAATTTAGTGTGACGTCACATAGCCTATAACCAGCGGACGGTCAAGGCGCTACTAACGATACATCATTTGTCAAATTATTATAAAGACTTTTGAAGTTATGAGGGAACAGATGAACATACATACATACAGGTTAAAATCATATACTACGAGTATACATAACAAACCAAAAATTCAATAAACAACAGTGACATACCAACTAGATACTGTATTATCAGCATACACATTCTACTGTCATCGTCCGACACCCCGGATAGTCGGATACATACCTTTTTTCTCCGGTCACGTAGTCAGCAAGATAACCAAATATTTTTCAAGCTCGCTTCTAAACTTATCGCGAAGGGTCGAAGGTCACCCACAATGGCCGGACCACACAGATAAAACAAGCAAACCTACGGCCAATGCATCACTAACAACCTCGAAGGTATTTAAACGCCGGCGGAGGCTGGAAAGCGCAGTCGTTGACGGGTTATCCAAGGGAGCGGACATATACATATTAATATTTCAAAAATGGAGAACGAAACTGTCAGCTTAGAAGCCATCATCAACAACAACCTCAGTGGCCGAGACCTTGATGAATTCAACAGAATCTACTATGGAAGAGTTGATAACCACGAAGTTAAGCTGAAGGATTCGTCGATCGCAGCAGCAAAAGAAGCCGACTTCGAAATCGCTGCCTACGCATTCCCAGCCAAGAAAGAACAGACCAGACCTCCCAGGATTGTGAAGGTGGGCCTCATCCAGAACACCATCGGCGCACCCACCGACCGCCCAGTCAACGAGCAGAAGAAAGCCATCTTCGAAAAAGTTAAGAAGATTATCGATGTCGCCGGACAAGAAGGAGTCAACATTATCTGCTTCCAAGAGCTTTGGAACATGCCTTTCGCCTTCTGCACGCGGGAGAAGCAGCCATGGTGCGAGTTTGCTGAGTCAGCTGAAGACGGCCCTACCACGAGATTCCTGAGTGAGTTAGCTGCCAAATACGCAATGGTGTTCGTGTCCTCTATTCTCGAAAGAGACGAGAACCACTCCGACATTCTGTGGAACACTGCTGTTATCATCAGCGACACCGGCAGCGTCATCGGCAAACACCGCAAGAACCACATCCCGAGGGTAGGAGACTTCAACGAATCTAACTACTATATGGAAGGCAACACCGGCCACCCTGTCTTCGCGACCAGGTACGGTAAGATCGCGGTGAACATTTGCTTCGGGCGTCATCACGTGCTGAACTGGATGATGTTCGGACAGAACGGAGCGGAAATTGTGTTTAACCCATCTTGTACTATTGCGGCTGAAGCTGGCAGTGAGTACATGTGGAATATCGAGGCCAGAAACGCTGCAATCACCAACTGCTACTACACAGCGGCTATCAACAGAGTTGGGTATGAGGAGTTCCCTAATGAGTTCACATCAGCTGATGGTAAGCCTGCCCACAAGGACATAGGTCTCTTCTACGGTTCAAGTTATTTCACCGCTCCTGATGGCGTGAGGTGCCCTGGTCTCTCGCGCACAAGGGATGGTCTGCTGATCAGTGTGATGGATCTGAACAAGAACAGGCAGATTAAGGACAGGCGCTGTTACTACATGACGCAGCGGTTGGATATGTATGTCAACAGCCTCAGCAAGGTATTGGAATTAGACTATAAGCCACAAGTCGTCCATGAGAATGAGAAGTGAAACTGTAGAAGAAGCTTTGAAAACCGGCGATAGTAAATTGTATGGAAATAATGCTGATATATTTATGCAACTCCTAACTAATCTCATGTATTGAATGTCAACGTAATACCTTGATTCCCTATGGAAATATTTTTTAATAAATATTTACAAACATTGCTCGTTGTTTTTTTTCTAAATAATTTAATTAATTAATCTACCTACTGAGATAAGTAAACATGTATAACTGTTATTATTAACGTTGACCTATTCAAGTCAATGTTTACATAGTGAGCTTTAGGTACATTGGTGTCTGATGTATTATGGATATGTTTTTTAACTTAAGAAAATTCATGGGATGTTGTCGAGTTAAGTTTAGTTGGCCAGAATCATCACCCAAAGAATTCTTGTGTTGCAGGGTTTAATACTGGGACCATTCATTTTATGTTCAATGATTGGCTTAATGGAAACCATCCATGATCCTACTAATCTATATACAGGGTGATTGGAAGATGGGTGCAAAGCTTTAAGGCGAAGATAGTATCTAGGTACAGACAATTTAGAACCATTTAAGCTATGGTTGTCTTAGACGAAATAATACCAATTTTTTTTTTACCAAATCTTATGTTTTTTATGTCTAATAACACAGAGGCCTAAAACATGTTTTGCTAGATAACTTAAACATGACTTTAATTAAATAATAAAATAAAAAAAATCGTTTGTAATTCAATTTGGCCATACATAGTAGTTTACTTAAAATTTTAGGAATTCGTAAGGTATACCTACAAAAAAAAAAAAATTAAGAATTCGTCTAAGACAACCATGGATTAGATGGTTCTAAATTGTCTGTACTATCTTTGCCTTAAAGATTTGCACCCATCTTCCAATCACCCTGTATAATAAAGCTGAAGAGGTCGTTTGTTTGAACGTGCTAGCCTGTGGTGCTACCGGTGGGATTTCAAAATTTGTTTTTGCATAGGCTATAGGCTATTTAACATCACGTTAAGAGCCTTAAAAGAAAAAAATCAGAAAGAATGCTAAGTAAAAAATAGCGCGGGCAGGCGATACGGTTGCAGATGTCGGGAGAACAAGACATTTCACGCGGACAAAGTCGCGGGCAGAAGCTAGTGTTATTATAAATGTGGAAGTAACTATCTGTCTGTTACCTTTTCACGACAACCAATAGTTAAGTTTGGCAAATAGGTAACCAGCACCCTAATTGCGTAACACACTTTCAATCTCAATCTGGATCATTTTGAAGGATGTTGCTACCTAATCCATTGCTTCATATGTTCGAAAACTGTGTCTGCTCAACATCGTAAATAACGCAATGAATATTGTTGAACTGTCAAAATTAAACCCATTGCTGCTGATAGAGTGTTACGCAATTACCCCGCAGCTGTTTCATTGAATAGAAAAAGCAATCTTTTTTAAATACCTGATAACAATAACGTAAATTAACTTTTCTAAAATAAGTTAGATTTTGAAAAAAAAGTACCAAAAGCTTTGGCAGGTTCACTCAGAGCAGCGCGAGCGACTCGGTGGCGTAGTTGGAATCTGGACTATAAGTTAATTTACGTTATTGTTATCCCCTCTGTTGATTTTTAATTATATGTATCACATATTGTTATGTTGTAAGTGGCTTTTTTATTTAGAAGGGATTATAAAGGAATAGCATTTATTAGTACTTCGAGAATCCCCAGCATAGGGGATCGTAGTGGAACGTTGAGTGCTGTGTAGTCCCCTAGGGGACTGTAGGTTCAGAACCATGTACTGAATCCATGGTAACAGGTTGCGCGTCGATGTGGCTGCCACCTTGTATAATCAGCCTATAATGTTCCCACTGCTGGGACACAGGCCTCCTCTCTGTGAGAGGGAGTGGGCTGTAATCCACCAAGCGGGCCTAGTGCGGGTTGGTAGATGTCACATGTCTTCGACGTGCCACCCTGTATAAACAGCGTAGATATACACCTACATACAATAAACAAGCCCACACACAGAGATGATTAGAAACTGTCGATAAACTGTTATCATAGTTTTCTTTATTGTCTCCCGATATCAGCATGATTGCTTCATTAAAGACGTTAATGAGAGTAGTTACTAACTCCACTAGTAGGTACGTAAATTATCTTAATTATATTTTTAGAGATAATCCTAATACTTAGGTTAATTATGCCTTTATTATTATGAATCTCGTCGCAGACGAGTTTTGCTCCACATACAATTTTTCAGTAGTTCATGAAATCAAAATATAATAAGTACCTAGACAGACGGTACATTTTTTATGTTTTTTTTTTCTATTCAAACTGTTGTCCCACTGCTCTAAAGGCAGCTTTCCACTATTTCCTGTATGTTGCCTTCTTCGGCCAAATACATTTGATGACGTTTTTTTCTGTGCAGAATTCTCCAGCTCTCTCAATCTGCCTAGCCTTTTCCTGACTATGTTGGGGTCGGCTTCCAGTCTAACCGGATGCAGCTGGATACCAGTGTTTTTACATGAAGCTCTGCCTATCTGTCCTCTACAACCTTGATACTGGGTGACACGATACTCCTTGGCAAGATTGGTCAGAATTTCGGGTTTCTGACTACCCGTAACAACTGTCAAAGATCTACAAATGACACCCAATTTTCCAGCTCTCTATTGAGAGTATGTGTGTTATTTGACATCAGAAGAAAATAAAAATGTGGATGTGAACTGAAAAAAAATCAAGATTTAAGTAGCTGAATAAAAATAACGACAAATGAAGAGGTCCTGAAAAGAGTAGACTGCCGTTACTATGATAATGTGCGTGGAAGATAACCATGACATAACATCACGTGTTAGCTGACATAAAACAAACATACAACACACAGGTCCCATAATAGTTTATAATAAAAACCACATTTATTTGATTTAGATCTGCGCAGTTTATATGCATTTAACAACCGGTATGATTGATGAATTTTAATGTGTATGCTGTTAGCCGGTCTGATCGGTACCGGCGTGTTTATTAGTAGTCTAGAAAGGTTCTGGTTATGTGGGCCGCGTGCCTTGTTTGTTAGGTGTTAGATGAAGGACGACTTAGGGCAGTGCACTTAATATGTAATCAAATTGGATCGTCAGTTTATAAGTACCTAACTGAATAGTTCTTTTAATGATATGGGAATTGATATGATTCAATATTTAATTACGTCTTACGGGTTTTCATATCATCATTATCATTTCAGCCGACAGACGTCCACTGCTGGACCTGGGCCACCCCCAAGCGCTGCCACACTTCATATAATAAAAGGGATAGGAAGAAAATCGTTTTTTTTTTACACCATGAACGACGATTCGACTAGGAAAGGGTGGAATAAATACTGTATTTTCGGCGAACAGAGAGGAATGAAAGAACATGATAGGCGTAGACCACCAATAAATTGGGATAGTGCAGGAGAATGATGATAACTATGATGGCGCGAAATTCAATAATGCACATCGAAACCTAGCTAACACTGGCCTATACTTCCTTACGACCATATCTTCGAGGGTGGCTCTTAAAAAAAACTGAAGTGTAGTACACGCTTCATGCTGAAAGCTCCGACACTCGCCAACGTCGTAATTCCTCTGTAATTTTCTCACTCGCCGAGAGATGTCGCTAATGTGTTGCTCTCGCGATTGTCGCACCATCTAGTCTTCGAAACTGCAAATTTTGCGATGCATTTTATTTGTAACTTATTCTGTGGGGGTAAAAGTTGGTTTTCGCGTGTGTAGGGGAACAGTCGTTGGTAAAGCCACTACTTTCTAGAGCACTTGTGGAGTTGCAGCCCGTGACATCCATTACAATAATGATGTCTTTGGTTTAGGGTTGGCGCTTGAAGCAAAATAAAAAAAAAATAGAAAGAAAAGTTTTGAAGAATTTTCTTCTGTGCTCAAAAAAGTCTAGATTAAATTTTCATCGGAAACTTTTTCTTGATGCAGATTTTTTCTAATTCCGCAGTCATCAATCACAACACCTAGCAACGCAAGACCTGCCCTCAATTTTTTTTGTTAGTTTGGACGACAAATATTTTAACTCTTGTCTTTTATCGAATTTCAGAGCTCAATACCGTTGATTGCATCGAGTGCATACGTAGGCAGATACCCTTTGTGATTTTAACTAAAAATCTTTTGGAGCCAGGAGTGCAGGCGCAGCGTGTGTATAGCCCCAAGGTGATGAAGGTCTCAGGACCGGTCGATGTGACCATGCAGCTTGGGAGAGGCCCCATATAAATCAGTGGACGTCGGTTAAATGACGATGATGGAGACAGCACGGACAGAGAGAGATTGAACAATTAAATCTATCTAAATACACTTCTTCCATACCGCAGACATCTCCGAAACAATTTTCCTTTCCATCATTTTAATAATTTTCTTCTCGTGGCAGCCCTGCGCGGTAACTGGGTTGCGTGTAGTGTCATCTCGGTGTCGACGGAAGTCACGGGAGCACTCGCGACATGTACCCTACAGAAAATGCACTTTTATTTACACCTACCCTCCAAATTATTTTTATTTTATATTGTTAAGTACTTTAGTAAAGGGTTAAAAGGGATATAAAATAATATGTTAGACTGGTGCCTCCATACGTTTATTGTCGTTGGATCCCACTTTTGAATCCCATTTTTTAGGTATTAACGATGGATCCCGTTTGCTATTTCCGTTGAATCCCATATTATAACAACATGTGTACATTTCAGAAGAAAAGTGATTTACCTTTATCAAACAATAAAAATAGATTATTTTTAGTGGGGTACCCGGAACCGAACTAGTTAGATTAGGTTAATTATTTAAAAAAAAAACAATGTTTGGTTAGGTTAGGTTAAAACTGTGACCCCTACGCACGAGCCGAGCGAGCGAAGCGAGCGGTGCCGCGGCAGCGGCCGGCGAGTGCCAGACACGACTAGATTATATAGAAAATGAGTTGTTTGTGAAATAAATAGTATACGAAACGTTGGTTGTAAACTAATTTGTCAATGGAGTTTTGGTGAAACATTAGTGAACCCCTCATTTTATTATAAACAATTTTGTTGTTGAAAGTACCCGCATTCAGATTTTTTTAAGCATTCGGGATCCAACGGAAATACTTTTCGGGATTCAACGACAATAAAACGTAAATATCTTGCATTTTTTAAATTCGGGATCCAACGGAAATACATAATAATGTTTTGCGGGATCCAACGCCAAAAATATTAAAATGGGATTCAAAAACGGGATCCAACGGAAATAAATCCCTCCATAGATATAAGAAATAGCGCCTACCGATGTGTTTAATCCTGTTTGTAACAGGCACTTCGTTTCAATAATTTTTTTTTTCCTTGTACTAGAGTTCTGTAGGTAAACTTGGTAGAACTAAGCACGGTCATCTTTACATAATATACTAGAACGAATACTGGTACTATTCAATTCAATTCAATTAATTTATTTTTCAGATCATAAAATCCAATTTGTCAGTAGATACATACACCACATAAATACTAGTGTTAGTACAGACGCCAACTCATCAAGCTACCCAAAACTGTCAAATGTTCCCAATCAACTTTGAACCTTATACTTGGGCGATAAAGTTGAAAATCTATTAAAGAAATTTGACAGATTGTAGTAGCTTGATGTGTTGGCGTCTGTACATCTATAATAATTGTTAGTTACAAAGGTCTTTAAAACTATGTTAGTATTACACTACAAATATGAGCATTTTCTTCACTTCTTACTATGACTACGTAGTACTATTAAGTATTCTGTGCTATGACTTCACTATTGGAATAAAATACCTACAGCGAAGCCCCCGAGATTAGCTAGCTACTTTAGTAGTCATGATATTTAGATATTATTATCATAATCACAATGCAACTGTAATATACAATGAGGGTCCCATGATAACATTAGTTACGAGTGTTGAATGAAACATACATCTCGTACCACTGACTATTTGCACACCCCGGACACTCCATACAACGCTCGCAAAATAATTACCTACTACTACTACATTAAAAAATGACGTTTGTATACGTATGAATGTGTGCGTGAGGTACAATAGGCTGCAAAAGTGCATGGGTAGTACAGAAACAAAATCGTATGAAGCGAGAAATGACGCCATCTAGCGTAAAAACCAGTTAACGACTAACAAAATTTAATTATGCTGTTATTAGATGGCGTTGCTTTGCTTTATATGATAAAATATTTTTGTAGTTTCTTTTTGTCTCTTCAAACATTCAAACAATTTATAATTAATAGTTTCTTTTAAAGAAAATTGTTCCTAATTATTAACCTACTATGTTAAAATTGAATATCAATTTATAAGTAGGTAGGTATCTGATCTGATCTAAGTTTTAGTTTTCAAACTTGAGAGGGTAGGTTGAATGTGGATTTATAAATAATTGGTAGGTGGTATGAATAATACTTAGATCGAAGATTTATGACAGCTCAATTGATCGTTCGCTAAGTTCATTTCGATTACCTCGTTCGAGTGCCTTTTGTTCAGTTTTTATTTATGATTAGGCGAATTACTTATTTTACCAAAATGAGCACGAGTTATAATATTGATTTCGTTACAAGAGCTCAAATAATTGCTTTGAATAATCAAGCCAAAAACTTGTCAGAAATAGCCAGAGACCGGTGTAAAGGTAAGTAGTTTTATTTTTACACTTTTATATTAAAAACTGGATTATTTTTTTGTTACTATACTACATAATAATCATTATTGGGTATTATATATTTCTGTTTTATTGTTGCAGAGAAAAACAGTTGTTCTTTGAGTACGACGATTTGAAGAGGAGGGTTCTTTGAAACATCATCAAAGAACTGGTAGACCACGACTTATAAAACACATTGCAGCATCAAACCATGATAAGGGAGTATGAAGAAAATAGATTTCTGCCGATGAACCACTACGCTGGTTTATTTGACACAAGTTTTGACACTGTCCGTTGTGCTCTTCATAGTGGGCCGCGGAGGCATGCTGTGAAACCCTTGCTCACGGAAAACCATAAAAAGGCAAGATTACAGTTCGCTTTGGATCACACAAACTTCGATAGGAGTAATGAGATGGAGTGTGATTGGTGTAAAATTTTTAAGTCCAGTGAATACGGACGCTTATGTTTGTGGCGTCGAAATAATACGCGATACACAAGTGGTTTCGTAGCTACGAGCTAAATAATTATACTTAGATAATATTATTTACATTGACTGGAGACCTGGTTATGTGTGTATAACCTATAACTTACGTATTTTTAGTAATTTAAAAAGTTATGAACACTTCAAGTTCAAACAACATAGTTTTTAGTTTTTTATGTTGCCTACCTACTAACCATTTGATGTTTTTGTGCAATTTTGTAAATTTTTAGCCTACTTATTTAGTATCCATTTAATCCGTTTGACCTTTGTAATAAAATAACCTGGTCTCCTGTTTGTTTTTATTGAGGTTACATAAGCTTCAATCCTCTTTCCGATTTTGGAAACGAATACTTAAGCTATCGCCTCAATAACTTCATAATATTATAATGTTATACCTATAATATTTAATAAACTGACTATTAAATTTGAATAATAAACTGTAAGAAATAAACCTCTATAATTTTTTATAGTGCCTTTTTTTGCGAGCCCACAAGGCGAGCCTGTTTACCTGCGATGAATCTGCTCTTTTTTCCTGTTGCTAAGTAACTACCTACCAATTCGAATATTAAATTAATTATTGAAATACCCACTCGTTAGCTTAATAAATATATTCCTATCGGTTTCTATTATTATTTTTATGCTGGCAATTGTAATGTAATAATTAGATAAATGTACTAGCCTTGTAACTCCTTGCTCAATCCTACTTAATACGTTTCTTCCTAACTCCTTACATTTCGTAAATTAGTCATAGTTGTGAAGAAACCAACGCCATCTAGTTTATTTTTGAAAACTTGAATTCAAACGTTCACGGGAAAATAGACACTAAGGTACCCATGCAATTTTGCTGGCGACTGTACTTGTGTTTGCGAGCGCTCTTTGTTAAAGAACTGCGACGGTAACCTCGAAGTGCGGGGTGAAGTGCGGTAACTGATGTTAGTGCGGGGAAGGGAGTGGCCTTTCTGTACGTAGTACTTTAAGTATTCTGTGCTATTTGATTGTTTATCACCGATACTTTGGTTGACATACCATTACCACAGAATACTTAAAGTACTATACAGAAAGGCCACTCCCTTCCCCGCACTAACATCAGTTACCGCACCTCACCCCGCACTTCGGCGTATTCGTCGCTGTTCTTTAACAAGAGCGCTCGCAAACACAAGTACCTCACGCACACATTCATACGTATACAAACGTCATTTTTTAATGTAGTAGTAGTGTAGGTAATTATTTTGCGAGCGTTGTATGAAGTGTCCGGGGTGTGCCATTACACAACCTAACATCACGCCTGATATGTAGGTAATCCCTGAAGGGTTATGTCGACGTGAATACCTATAGTATACCCGGTTATTTTAATGTCCCATGAATAGGGGGGCGAGCCTTGCCATTAACCGGGCACAAATCCAGCCTCCGGCCTGCTACTAAGAAAATCTTAACGGAAAAACTCATAACACTGCACGGACCGGGTATAGAACCCAAGGCCTCAAGCTGGCAGTAGCGATTGCGACCACTTGCGCAACGAGGCAGTCATCAATGTGTATTGTCATGATGGTGTGTACCATCATGACAATTAGTTACTTGCTTCTAAAAGTATATAGGTACTGTAGGGTTACCTTTTGAGATGCTGGCCAGTAATATTTGAAGGCATGTTCCATTCGAACGTTTAAGCGTGTGTCATTCAAAGAGTCGTAGGTTTGACGTGTATTAAATAAGATTAAGTAGCATGAGATTAGCTAATTTTATATATTCGATGAAATACTCCTAAAATAATATCATATGAAATCCGATGGGAGTTTCATTAGAGTAAAATAGCTCTCCTCTGTAGTTAGTTCCTACACGGGTGTTATAGTACTTACTAATCCCATACTTCAAATAAACACCCCATAGGTACTTCAAGTATCTATTTTAATCAAATATATTTTAAGGCTTACCTAAAAATCTTTTAGAGCTGCTCAGTAGCACTTAGGTTATCTTTGATTTCTTATTTCTGTCTTATTGTTTGATTTATCTTTAATCAGTTAGTGGATGTACCCATCATCTATGGTAGAGTAAATATGTTCCTTGTTCTATGGTGGCGGCGTTCTTAACGTTTAGGTAATTAACCAGCGACAACTAACTACTTATTATGATGAATGCCAAATAGGCATAATAGTAAGAATTGTAAGAAACAAACTTTTCTTAATTAGAAACCAAAAGCCAAAAACAATACTTCGCAAATCCAAAGCCGAAGTCATTTTTAATTCGATCAAAAACAATAAATGTTTCGTCGGTTTGTTTGTCGCCGTAATTAAGGCCGTTCCATGAAACATGGCCGCGCTTCCGCATCCGGCGGGACTTTTTTAATTTTTCATTTACGAATGGCCGTTTCAATTTTTCCTTCTAATTTCTCATTAAACTTAGATGCACGTTTGGCCTGAGGGTTTATTTTTAAAAATGTAGATAAATTAGTGCGACAGATAATTAATGTGGTGGTTTGTTTTTGTGTTTTATTTTTTGTAATTAGGGAGATAGAATTTTAATAAATGAAGTGGAGTATACTTACTTAATGATGTCATCAATAAATTAATGCAGAAATTATTGAAATGCTTTTAAGTTTTCTAGAAGAAAATTTCTTCAGTCTTTTCCGGATTTCATTATGTCCTAAAACGCAACCAAGGACAAGAAAATAACTATTTTCTGAAAAATGAAATGAAATTGTTTACTCTATGACTAGATAGGATATCGGAATTTTCATATTTACACGTCATATTGCCCCTTAAAAAAAACATAAGACTGTTTACATCTTACTTTAAAAGACCCTATTTTACACACAAAACAGGTTGTCTCCTCTGAATGTCCCCATATTTATTCAAAGAGCGTAGGCGTACCTATCTATGAAAAATAAAATTCACAAAGAGGCTCCTTTATTTTATATCCTCAAAGAAATCAGCATTTTACTATTGTCTGTGTGCGTTGCGGTGTCCTGAAAAGAAACAGAAAATGATAAAGAAAAAAAATATACATGTTCATCTCTAAGTTGATACCAAAAGACGTGAAATAGACGTTTAAGATTGCAACAATTGAATAAACAATACAAGTGTGATATAGGTTCCTACAGCCCAGTTGTTTTAGTTTGAACTAATGAATTCTGTTTATTTAAGTGGTTTATCAATGTTTTTGAATGAAAATATGTAAATAAATTAAAATGGCAAACTAATTTCGTCTTTGCAGAGCCTACAGAATTATACAGTCTGTAGTACCTACTAGTTTAAGAATACGTATTAATTTGTTACCTATGTATCTAGGTACTTACCTACGATTTGGCTACAAACTTTTCAGGCGCATAGATTTTTCATTTCATTTTCGGTGTTATCAGATGCAAAAACATTTCAATTTTATTTTTCAACACAACGTTCTTTATTCCTTCTCGTTTTATTTTTACCACAGCAGCAACACAGGTGCGTTCCTTTTTCGATTGATGACGTTGATATTTTTTTCTAAATTCCCGCCACGTTTGACAAGAGTGTCGTTTCGTTCAGGAACGTGGGCACACGACAATAGTTCGCTGGCCGATTTCATCGACACATGCTCCGTTTCATTTCCGTTGCACTCTGTTCGCCGTGCGAGAGGTTTTTGAACGGATCCATTGTAAAAAAAAAAGTTTCACTATTACACGAACTTGATTTGACCAAGAACAGGGAGAACCGTTGAGACGTTTGGTAAATATCATGTTTTGTGTGAATAGAGAATCGTTTTAGCCACCTAAGTGCAAAGAAGATAATTTAACAAATATTCATGCAACTTTTCTTCTTTTGCTTGATAAGAAGTTAATAACTATAGGGTCTATTTCTGACTGCTCTAGGAAAATCTTCCTTTTCTGAGGAGTTGCTGTCGTTGATATCAGTTCCTAAACCAGACTGGTGTCCAGTTCAACCTTTTTATTCCTAAAACTGCTTCTTTGTGAGGGGGGAACTGTAAGTAACCTACTACATAGTCAACACAAAACCTGACCGGAACCACAGAATAGCTAATAGTAACTACTTGGTACCGTAACCTTAAACCAGAGGCAAATTTTCCAACGAATATTTATTAAAAAAATATAAATAACACTGGGGACTCAACGGATTTTCCTGTCCTACTCGCCTGAGGCAAATTGAAAAGCACACTCGAAAACCCCTTTAGTGTCATGTGAAGGCCGCACAATAGAACACACACCACCCTCGCACGAACACAGTATCTGAACGCGTTTTATCGTTTAAAAATTCAATGTATTATTATTATGTTCTTTATGATTTAAATGTACTTACTTACTGAGAAAAAGAAAGTTTTTGCCATGAATAGAACGCAAATATTGGCCGTAAGAATGAGGACAAATTAAAAGAAAAAGTTTCGATCATTAAAACTCGAATTCTAAAACCCGTATTTTCATGATTCGTTAATCTCAAAATAAACTTCCATTTTAACTACTACATGAGCTTCAAAAGGTACGATATGATATTGTAATAGGATCAGATTTACAAGGTGAAATCTGAGGTAAGCTGTAGTTGTTAATCTAAAGGAAATCAAAACCTATTTCTAGCTGCTCATTCGCTCTGATCCTCAGGTCGGAGTGCAATGAATGAGAAAGGTACAAGCCCTGTTTAGTTTGGGGGTCAACGGTCAAACAAAAGAATGTGATGTACAAACAACTGTGTTTATGCAAAACTACTGTCTGTCATCACCTTTTCTTTTGCTAATTTATAAAACTTTTTGTATTTGTTTTTTTTGTATTAGAAAAGAGCCTTCCAAAGTTACGTTCTCATTTGTTTTAAAAACTAAACAAAGCCAGACACATGCCATAGACAAAAAAAGCACATACATTTCACACGTACCTAACCTCTCATCTCAACTAGTCTGCGGGTGCGATCCATCATAGCGTTTTATTGAATTACTACCCTCTGACGGAGGACGGCCCTCGCGACCCATCCAATTATTGCCACTAATTATAATTATTGCACTTGATACTGTTTTGTGTTCATTTTCTTATGGTTGTGATCTGGCTTATTTTTTTTTTGTTAGATGTTTTTTTGTTTTCTTATTTACCTACTAGCTGCGCCCCGCGGTTTCACCCGTATAAGTATCGATTCCGTGGGAATATCGGGATAAAAAATAGCCTATATATTAATCCAGGGTGTCAGCTACCTCCACACAAAATTTTATCAAAATTGGTCCAGCCGTTTGAGCGTGAAGAAGTAACAAACATATAAACACGCACACACACACACACTCACAAACTTTCGCCTTTATAATAAGCTAAGTTTACAGGGTACCTATAGGTATATTGAAAATATAAATTTATTTGCAAGCCTCCTGTATAGGCACTATCTACCAAGAAGTGTAGGTACATACCAGAAGTTGTATAAAATTATCTGGCATATAAGTTTACTGTAACAGCCGGAGGTGGCTAAATACTAATTGCGTAACACACAACGCCAATGCTTTTCTTTTTATTTTTTTTTAATTAAACGACATTCATTGCTCGTTATCGAACAGACGAATTTTTCAAACATATGAAGGTCAGTGGGTCGTCTTAGGGGCGGTTATGGTTTAGCAATTTCAATTTCAAAATCCTTTGGATTGTTACTAGATGTATGTTACGCACCGTGACTGTTTTTTTAGTTGTCACAGCTTGTGTAATAACTACTTAACCTTCCAAATATTCGAACCTTTACTATTTTCTTCTTTCACTAAAGTTGCACTTATTTCCTATTCAGGTGCGTTTATTCTAAAACTTAAACAATCTTGTCAATATAACAGTTTCAGAGGTTGAATCGTTCCCTCAAAACAAACAAAATAAGAGATTAATGTTCTATACTCACAACACTTGTTCACTAATCCCTACATGTGACTTTGTCACCCACCTACCGCACACCACATTAATAATTGCATAGCTCCTTGACAGCGCAGATTCGTCATACAACAACTTACTTGCCAATATTTAATACCTCTTAAAAACCTTTAGCTCTACAAAAATAGAGTCTATTTTCAAGATATCTAACTGTAATGTAAAGTTGGCAATCTAGAGTGGAGTTGATCACCCCCGCGGGTGCCATACGTCATCAGGGCTAGGGACGACATTGGACAGTTTAAATTTCGAATCACACGCAATCCATTTTCGAAATTGTGAGGTTTTCGGTTCATTTTGAGTATTGTAGAAACGTTTCCATAAGGTTGTGAGGTCAAAAGTCTTTGATATGAAGTATAGATTTGCACAATGACGTATTTTATACATCATTGGATTTGCATGATTATTTGGTAGAGAGAGAATTATTTGGCAGAGAGAGATCATGGCAGAGGAGACTATCTGATAATTACTTCTTAACGACCGAATTGATGTCATTAAAGTTTTCGTTTCTTTCAATACCTACTTCTTGGATACGGATTCTTAAACTATATATCAACTGAAGCCTGACAGCGGAATTTCAAGAATGGCTGTCAAAATATAAGTAGGTATTTTTCGAGTTTACTCGAGCATAAAGGTCATGTCAGAATCGTAGACAAATTTCGACAAATCAAGAAAGAAAGTGATCTCGTGCTTGTCATGTTAGCCCTGCAGGAGATAGCTAAACGACAATCATTCGAGTAAAGTAGCTCTAATAATGCAGATCTAGATTTAATCTTTCCTGAATGAGTCATAGATAAATATTCAGCCCATTTCAGACTCTCACACAATTGTGTTTAGCGGCGATGTTTATGGTATTCCTATGGGGCCAAAGCGCAAAGGGCACGACATTTGGCTATGGGGTCGCGACCTTTCAGACGATATGGTGATGATTCCGCAAAGGGCGCCAAATACATAAAATTTATGCGGTCTCTTTTATAGTGGTGACATTTTTGTCAACTTACGGGGAAAAGTGGTGCTTGTCTTACGAAATGGGAATGGTATAGGTCACTGGCGAGTGAAGGTAGGCACCTTCACTCAACTTCACTTCACTTACTTGTCTTCAGTTTTTTATCGCAAACGAGCCACGTGCCCGATGAGATTTCACATCGGTAAAAGGACGAACTAACATACAAACATTCATCTACTATTTAATCCATTTAGGGATGACTTATCAAAATACCTTTCTAAGGCGGACCACACACTGTAACGTGGCACGCGACGGGGCGCGGGAAACGGAGCCAGATTCCCCGCACGGAAGCGCGGTATGTAAAAAATCACGCTCGGGGGGCGCACGTTGTCTGCGTCCCGTCGCGTGGCGCGTTGTGGTGTGTGATCCGCCTTAGAGCTTACTTTCTAAGGAACTTTTATATTTACAAAATTTCATGCTTCTAGACCCAGCGGTTTAGGCTGTGCGTTGTCTGTGAGTGAATGAATGAATGAATTTAAGATTTAGTAGACAGTGATCACTGGCTTAGGGTTGCCACATTAGTAGGTACGATTTAATTTATATAAGTATATAACTCTGAATGGCTTTAGGACAGTCTGCTATAATCTACACAAGTAAGTAAACAATTACATAACGTGTTTGATTAACGTCTCCTATGAATGGGGCGTACCATAGTATACGATATTATCACGATACAACCACGTGTACTGGGATTCAGCCATTATAAATATCCTATGTCCCGTCTCCAATAGACATTAATAAACTTTGAGTCTTAATTCAGTAATATTTAGCACAGAACCGCTAACAAACTGAGATTATCTTCATAAATCGCGATGCTATTATTACGAACACCGTCACTCTGTGCTATTAACTTGGAATTTGTACTAACATTGCTATTAAATACAAACCAATTAAAATGACCTCCTTCCCCCCCGCTTTACCTAGAAAAATAGACGTGAAAAGGGAGATTAGCAGCTCTATGATAGATCCTTCAACGCTGGTTATGTCAGTACTCAAGGAATGTATTGGCGACATTTTGATCAGCGGAATAAAACCTCTAATACTCTTAAGAATAAGGGTGGTTATATTATAAATGGACGGTTGATATTGTAGGGATCATGAAAGAACCCTTTCTTTTAGATAATTACGGGCACCTGTGGCTAAGTCAAGGAATGAAATGGGAAAATACGGCACTTTTGTTTTACTGCTGATGCTGTTATTCCTTTTGTTATTGAAGTGAAACTTCTTTAGGCGCGCTTGACTTGGGGAGTAAACTGGCGAATGCGTTACGAAAACGTGTGATCGCGAGTAGGGAAGGTACGTAAAAAATAGCTGGAAATACCTGGTGTAAAAACCCGGTCCCGGTCGCATAAATATGCGACCGGGTTTTTACACCAGGTGTTTGCTTCCAACTACGCACACCGGGTACCGACTCAATATACTTGCAAGAGTATTAAGTATCTTATACGGCTACTCGCTCAAATACGTAGGTACTCAACCGCGTCAGTTTTCGCAAATGCGATCATGCTCCTTTTGGAACAATTTCGTATGCAAGTATTTTTTACCGACTTCACAAAAAGGAGGAGGTACTATGTTCGGCTGTTTGTATGTTTTTTTGAAGTGAAACTTCTTTAGGCGCGCTTGACTTGGGGAGTAAACTGGCGAATGCGTTACGAAAACGTGTGATCGCGAGTAGGGAAGGTACGTAAAAAATAGCTGGAAATACCTGGTGTAAAAACCCGGTCCCGGTCGCATAAATATGCGACCGGGTTTTTACACCAGGTATTTGCTTCCAAGTACGCACACCGGGTACCGAACTACCGACTCAAAATACTTGCAAGACTATTAAGTATCTTATACGGCTACTCGCTCAAATACGTAGGTACTCAACCGCGTCAGTTTTCGCAAATGCGATCATGCTCCTTTTGGAACAATTTCGTATGCAAGTATTTTTTAACGACTTCACAAAAAGGAGGAGGTACTATGTTCGGCTGTTTGTATGTTTTTTTTTTTTTGTATGTTTGTTCATCGAATACTCCGCCAATTGTCGACGGATTTTCAAAATTCTTTTTTTGTTCCAAAGTAAATAGTTTTGAGGTGGTGGAGTAATCGAGGGCAACCTTTAAATTTTATAGGCTCACTTATTGTTTTTCGCATATTTTACGAAGTATCTTGTGTATTTGCGTATGGTTGTCACCATCTCAGGTAGCTGGGCTGATGATAGAAGTTACAACTCCTTAACAGTAAGAAGTTACTCGAACAGGCAAGGACTGTTTTAGTCAATTGTTTTGATGTTTGATAGGGCATTTGCCACATTTGGTCTCATGATCATCAAGTCATGACCTGATGCTGCAGTCAGGATAGTCTGCAGAGTACCTAACTCCTCGACAACTAACAGCAGATATATCGTGTTAAGGCTCATTGAAAAGGGCTCGATGTGTGGATAAACGTACTGTTAATGAGGAACACCGAAGTACATAAAGACCTGATGCTGAAGCCAGGAGCATTAGAAAAAGTACCAACCTTGAAATTACAGCACCGTAGTCGTGTTTGGGCTCGTTTTAAACAGGACAAAATTTTAAGTTCAATGCAATGTTGACAAGTCTGGCCTGATGCTGCAGCCAGGATTATCAGCATCTAGTCTAAAAACATCAGGGCAGGATTTGATGATGGGATCCTGGAGAAATCGAAGGAACTCTTCAAATATTATAGGCACACCTATAGCGATTTGGGTATTTTTTATAGTAACTCGTGCATTTGCTCTCGGAAAGCACTATTTGGTGATGTGGAGCTGAAGACCACAGATGGCCACCGGAACTACTCAATAATATCTAAGTATTTCACGGGTTGCGATTCGATTACTTTAATATGGTTGCTAAGCAATTTATGCTCGTCACAATGTGAATGGTGATAGGTACGGAGCTGATGGTGGATCTGGAGAACTCCTCAACAGTTAACTTCCCTGTATCGGGAAAAGCAATATTTTGTTTGTAAAAGGCGATGATCACTAGGCTATTGTAACTTAGATAAATTATAAGCAGACCCACTAAAAAGCGTGAAATAAAAACGTTTTAAGAAAAAAAAAAACGACTTTCAAAAAAACACTACAAAGTGAAAAATATGGTTAATTTCGGAAGTCGGTGGCAAAAAACTAAAATAAAGATCCAAAGACACCGACTTCCGAAATTAAAGTTATTTTTCACTTTGTAAAGTTTTTTTTGGAAGTCAGGTTTTTTTTTCTTAAAAAGTTTTTTTTACTTTAATGGTCTGCAAGTATTTATTTGTAAACGCGATTTTGCTCCTTATTTATTCGAAGTCATTGATCAATTTCCTATGCAAGTAGTTTTACTTCCAACGGGGCTTTTGAATACGCGATTGTATTTCTTATCTGTATGAAGTTATGGATCAGTTTTCTATGCAGATAGAAAATACTTGAAAGTATCTCGCTCCGTCGTGCCTCGACGCTCGAAAGCAGTGCGCGCGCACATTTTCTTTCTCTCTTCCTCTCATAGCCAAATACGTTTGAAGTTTCACTTCAGTCGTGTGGTCATAAGCACACTCGGTTTTTTTTTTTTTTTTTTGTATGTTTGTTCATCGAATACTCCGCCAATTGTCGACGGATTTTCAAAATTCTTTTTTTGTTCCAAAGTAGATAGTTTTGAGGTGGTCCCACTGTCACCAAGTTAGGATCTGATGATGGGATCTTAGAGTAATCGAAGGCAACCTTTATATTGTATAGGCTCACTTATTGTTTTTCGCATATTTTACGAAGTATCTTGTGTATTTGCGTATGGTTGTCACCATCTCAGGTAGCTGGGCTGATGATGGAAGTTACAACTCCTTAACAGTAAGAAGTTACTCGAACAGGCAAGGACTGTTTTAGTCAATTGTTTTGATGTTTGATAGGGCATTTGCCACATTTGGTCTCATGATCATCAAGTCATGACCTGATGCTGCAGTCAGGATAGTCTGCAGAGTACCTAACTCCTCGACAACTAACAGCAGATATATCGTGTTAAGGCTCATTGAAAAGGGCTCGATGTGTGGATAAACGTACTGTTAATGAGGAACACCGAAGTACATAAAGACCTGATGCTGAAGCCAGGAGCATTAGAAAAAGTACCAACCTTGAAATTACAGCACCGTAGTCGTGTTTGGGCTCATTTTAAACAGGACTAAATTTTAAGTTCAATGCAATGTTGACAAGTCTGGCCTGATGCTGCAGCCAGGATTATCAGCATCTAGTCTAAAAACATCAGGGCAGGATTTGATAATGGGATCCTGGAGAAATCGAAGGAACTCTTCAAATATTATAGGCACACCTATAGCAATTTGGGTATTTTTTATAGTAACTCGTGCATTTGCTCTCGGAAAGCACTATTTGGTGATGTGGAACTGATGATGAAGACCACAGATGGCCACCGGAACTACTCAATAATATCTAAGTATTTCACGGGTTGCGATTCGATTACTTTAATATGGTTGCTAAGCAATTTATGCTCGTCACAATGTGAATGGTGATACGGAGCTGATGGTGGATCTGGAGAACTCCTCAACAATTAACTTCCCTGTATCGGGAAAAGCAATATTTTGTTTGTAAAAGGCGATGATCACTAGGCTATTGTAACTTAGATAAATTATAAGCAGACCCACTAAAAAGCGTGAAATAAAAACTTTTTAAGAAAAAAAAACCGACTTTCAAAAAAACACTACAAAGTGAAAAATATCTTTAATTTCGGAAGTCGGTGGCAAAAAAACTAAAATAAAGATCCAAAGACACCGACTTCCGAAATTAAAGTTATTTTTCACTTTGTAAAGTTTTTTTTGGAAGTCGGTTTTTTTTTCTTAAAAAGTTTTTTTTACTTTAATGGTTTGCAAGTATTTATTTGTAAACGCGATTTTGCTCCTTATTTATTCGAAGTCATTGATCAATTTCCTATGCAAGTAGTTTTACTTCCAACGGGGCTTTTGAATACGCGATTGTATTTCTTATCTGTATGAAATTATGGATCAGTTTTCTATGCAGATAGAAAATACTTGAAAGTATCTCGCTCCGTCGTGCCTCGACGCTCGAGTACGTAGGTACTCAAATAGTTCAACAACCGCGTTTGTTTTCGCAAATGCGATCATACTCCTTATCAGTAAGAGCACAGAATACTTAATAGTACTACGTACAGAAAGGACACTCCCTTCCTCGCCCTCATATCAGATACCGCACCTCACCCCGCACTTCGAGGTATTCGTCGCCGACTCTTTAGCAAGGGCGCTCGCGAACCGCAGCGCTGTATTGCTGACACACAATTATGCGATTTAAAAGTTTTATTTGAGTTTTAATCACGATGGTTGGATATTGTGATGCTTTTCCGAATTCGTATTTACATATACTGTTTGTATGATTTCGCATTTTTAATAACATGCGATTTAATAACCCATTATTTACAGAAAAGTCATTTAAACTAAACTATTTTAGTGTTTTTATTTCATTACGAACCCGTCTATATAAATAAACAATTGAACTACTTGGTCACTTCATAATAATGCACACGTTCGGGCAGCGCCGCCGCCGACGTCGTTCGGTTCCCCGACACAAATTGCTTTCCGCGCCATTTTTTTTTACGCTACTAGATTTCACGCACACATTTGCACGTATACAAACGTCATTTGTTTATGTAGTAGTAATAGGTAACTATTTTGCGAGCGTTGTATGGAGTGTCCGAGGTGTGGTAAGAGTCTACGGAACAATTGCGTATGCAAGTATTTTTACTTTAATGGTTTGTAAAAGTATTTATTTGTAAACGCGATTGTGCTCCTTATGTATAGGAATTCACGGATCAATTTCCTATGCAAGTAGGTACTTTTTACTTCCAACAGGGCTTTTGTTTGATTACGCGATTGTACTTCTTATTTGTATGAAGTTATGGATCAGTTTTCGATGCAGATAGAAAATACTTGAAAGTATCTCGAGCCCTGGTTTTAGGCCCTGGTTTCTTAAGGTGGACGTACTTGGAAGCCCTGGTACTCGATTTTGCAAGTACGACCCATGTCTAAGGGCTACGGGCGAGGCGAACGGGAGTTGAGGGGGGGATATAAGCAAGAGAAAGCAGTGCGCGCGCACATTTTCTTTCTCTCTTCCTCTCATAGCCAAATACGTTTGAAGTTTCACTTCAGTCGTGTGGTCATAAGCACACTCGGTTTTTTTATAAGTTATTCTTACTGTGTATGGTGTGTCCCCTTTATTATGAAAGTAATTTCTGTCTTATGGGTATAGGTTATGCTGACACTAGTTTGATTCAGTCATCGATCTACCTTCTTGTAAGAAAACTTAGTTCATTTTCCTAAAATTGTGTCCAGACTATGCCCAAGCCCGCTGGTGGCTGTCCTCTTCCTCGCCGTCGTGATGGTGTTGGTGACGGTGGGGAGAAAAACTCGTCCCTCGAGCTCGACGCAACTGCAGCGACCGGTGACACGGCTCTCACGGTTGAGGCCATAGAAATATCTATGGTTGAGGCGCATACCGTCTGTGAGGCGGAGCTGAGGGACGAGTTCGGAGCAGAGATGGTGGGTGTGCCTTTAGTCGTGTCCTGGCTCTTGTCTGCATAATTTACTTCACATTGTGTAGTCTATTTATTAGTAGGTATATTTTTATGGTCCATTTTTTTATAGAGTTGCATGTGCATCGAATGATAAGCCACATATTATAAAAAAAATGCGTTTGCGACCTGGTCGCTCCTTTATGAAAATTAACTTAGTCTCCCTAATTAAATTAATGGAATTTAATGAGCTGTCAATAGGGCTTATTTCGTGTTGTAAGCTTAAAATATTAAACGAGGTGACGAATTACGCACAGCGAATATAGTAATTCAAGTTCAATTGAGATATAAGGGGGCCAAGTCTATTAATTTACAAACGTTGCAGTGGTCTCTGCATTGTGTGTTTTGAAAAGGATATGGAGAGAACATTGGAACGTTCGTAAATTAGTACTTAGATTTAGGCCTTGCGTTTCTTTGGCCGCAGTACACTACAAACAAATTATTAAGGGTTCGATAATACGTGTTCTCTGTATCACTTTTATGTTGAAATCTTTCAAAGCTGCCTCTTATTTTAATAAAACATTGTTATTCAGCGATTCCAGTAACATAACTCCAATCAAGTACAGTCAATATCACAATCCTAGCTCACAATATTTTTGCTCGATTAATCCACAATACACGACGAAGAAAAATTAACAGTGAGTCAGATCGAAACGGTGAGCTCCGTCTATCCGATTGCACACAAAGGGGTAAGGGGGTTGTGAACAAATCGTGTACTCGACTGTACATATCTGAGCGGCGACGACTTATAAACAGCAAATAACACTCAGAGGTATTTTGAGGGGAGATATGAGAATGTTGATTATTTTATTTTTGTATTTTTTGTGATGGCAATGATGTCGGTTTGCAAGTCGAATTGATTGAGTTGTAGGTATACCTTCTTATCATTCTGATAAGGCAAATGATACTGAAATGTTTTTATTTCTGGAAGTAGGTTTTTTATACATATACAGGGTGTTACAGAAAGGGTATATCAATACAAACAGGTTGAAGAGTGTATCTGGTCTAGAATCTCTGTACAAAATTTCAGCTCAAAAGCAGTAACTTTGAAAATGCTTAATATTTTTTTATTTCGATAGTTTATAAAATTGAAATCATAAAAAACGTGTCACCGCACTACGAGGGTCATTATCAATTATCTGTTGTGTGTCTGTGCGCCTAGTACACGCACATCACGCCACCGCGCGCCAGTGCAGCGCCGTGATGTCGAGATAAAAAAATATTAAGCATTTTCAAAGTTAATGCTTTTGAGCTGAAATTTTGTACAGAGATTCTAGACCAGATACACTCTTCAACCCGTTTGTATTGATATACCCTTTCTGTAACACCCTGTATATACTTTTACATGTCAATAATATTTTAAAAACTAGATGAGGTCGGCGTTTCCTATCTGACTACTATGAGAATAAAGTCCGAAACGAACTCAAAGATCACAGTCTCTTTTAAAGTCCAGATATAATTTTGCTCCGATTCAGTGAGGACCATTTAGATTGGTGTATGAAATGCTCTTTTGGTCAAAGGAAGGAACAATCAATGTTTACCCTGATTTCTTATAGCCTAACCAAATCTGATTAATACTTTTATGCTATTAAATCTCAGGTTGGCTCATGATTCGTTTGATCAAACTGATGGGGTTGATCAAAGATTTATTAATTGAATTATATTTACCCAGCATCAATAAATTGAACATTAGACTAAATACTTTCTTAAATACGAATCAATAGACCTACTAACAAATAATTCCTTGTCCCTCGATTTGCCAAGCGCCTACAAACCTCTTCTTAGCAAAACACTCACTCACAACAAAGAGTTGTCAAATTGTCGTAAGTAAAAGATCTGTGACATTCCCAAATTGACAAGAGAGACAAGGAGACTGTATAAATATAATATAAAACTGAATAAAAAACTCACTTCCGACATTCTGCGGAGTCGTTGACTTTGCTTTGCGTCTTGGGTTTTTTTTATGTCACGCTTTTGGCGGGAAAATCATGGAAATGTCACCTGTGAAGCGGAATAGAGGGATTTTGATACAAGCTTGCGTTTGTTTTGTCAGGAAATGATTTTAATTTTTTAACTTTTATTACTTCTAGTCGTGTAGTGAAAGCCGATTTATGGACTTTGGTGTAGGAATTGAAATTTGTTTAAATATAACGTTTCTACTTTCTCAATGTTTTCGGTATCTATTATTGCCCTCTAGGGTGATTATTTTAAATCAGCTTATGTTCATCACACAGTCAGATAGGAACGGTCGAATCCATCTAGCTTATTTTTTTTTAAACATGATATGTAAAAGTGATTCTGATAAGTATCCTATTTAGAAAATAAGCAATTTAATTTCATTACACATTGACCTATTAAAACAAATTTCTCAAAATATCAAAACTAGGGACTCCAACTACACTACAACTCGCAATGCAAATGGCCGCCGAACAATAATCACGAAAGTAAGCGATACGAATAAAAATATCGTCTCAACCGCCTCACATCCCCCTGAGGGCCGGGATTTAACATACCTAATGCGATTTACGTGTCGCAGTCCCCCTTCACACCTTGAAGACTGTCGGTAATCGTTTTAAGACGTTGTTGACTCGAGAATACGCACCTCGTTCCTTGTTGGTATTTTTTAAAGAGGGTTCTTTTTTATCTGTGGATTAATCAGTTAAGAAAAATGTAAATGTGCCATAGATAAGTTTTCGCGGGCTTTTAGGCGGACTGATGTTGCGGTTAAAAAGAAAGTTAGGTGGCGTTCTGGATGTTCAAAAATTCTTTCAAATACTTCCCAGTGCTATGAAAATGCGTAGCGCGTAGCACCTGCTTCAACAGTTTCATTATTTTTGAGAACTGTGATAATTACGTCTAGCTTTAATTTTAGTTGTAAAGAGCAAATACTGTAATCTTCCTTTAAAATGTTTTTAATACCTACCTCAAATCAAAATAAAAAAAATCCAAAAATTCTTAAAAAAAATTTCTAAGTAATAAATAATATAATTGTATAATAATATAATTGTCTAAATTCTAAAGCTTAAAGCTAAGCTTTTTAAATTATGTAAATATGTAAAGAAGACTGAATAAGAACTAAATTCTTTCTTCATCAGAATCTATACATATTATAAAATGTCGCTGTCCATGTCTCCCTGTGTGATCGCGTTGTTTGACCTTCTAAATTACGCCATGGATTTTTTACACGAAAGACAAGGCGGTATGGTCGAAAGCCTGCCCTTTGGGAGAAAAAAAAAAGCAACGGATTTTGATGCGGTTTTCCCCATAATTATCTTACCTCGAAAAGCACGTCTCGGCTGTCATTCGTGGATCTTTGACAGTGTTACCAAGGGGTATCGTATTACCCAGTAACTGGGTTGTAGAGGTCAGATAGGCAGTCGCTCCATATAAAATAAGTACTGGTATTCAGCTGCATCCGGTTAGACTGGAAGCCGACCCCAACATTGTTGGGAAAACGCTTGGCAGATGATGACCTATTTACCGACGATAATAATTTAAACACACATAGTATTTTGGCATTTCATGAAAGTTTTATCTGTAAAAATATACATAATCAGCCTATAATGTTCCCACTGCTGGGACACAGGCCTCCTCTCAGTGAGAGGGAGTTGGCCGTAATCCACCACGCGGGCCCAGTGCGGGTTGGCAGATGTCACATGTCTTCGGAATTTTTGGTTCTAGGACATGCCGGTTTCCTCACGATGTTTTCCTTCACCGTTTTGAGAGCAGTTGTGATGAAATAATTTATACAAAGTAAAGCGCCTGCCTGGATACGAACCCACGACTTACAACTCGTAAGTAGTGGCCGTTACCACTGGGCTACCTGCTCTCACACACAATGGAGCACAATCACTTAGAGACCTAGTACCTACCAACAAGATAAATAGCCAATATACTTCTGATCGCACATTTATCTTTGCTGGATGCTGGCTATAAACGCAGTTAAAGCACCCAACTTTTACAGCTGCAGCGAAAAAAAAAAAAACATTTTTCGTGAAAAAGAAAATGTCGTCTCACAATTTCAATCTGAAAAGGTTCAAAAGCTACTTACAGTAAATTACTCTGAAATACCTTTCTTCCCAGGTGTTTATTAAAATAGCTTGCTAATTGTACAAAGTGCTCATAAGAGTTGTCAGTAAGAGTCTGCAGAGGGCGCCACGTATTAAGCGACAGACAATGGCAGGTGTAGTTGTCTAGGCCGTTATGCATACTGACTTTAAGTAATTGGCCTTAGAATAGGGCTGGCAGGAGAGAGGAATGCGATTCTGTTTCAGAAATTAACTTGGAGTCTCTGTTAAAAAAACCTTGCGACCTTTAAACAGTTAAACAATTAAGTTGAATACAACATTAATTAGGACTACGGTAAAACCAATTTTTAAAGATTTTCTGTTGCGTCGTTCTGAAAAAAAAAATGCGCAGTCATTTGGGGGTTTCGTGTCGGAGAATGTCCTACAAATATTTTAGTTACATAAGAAGAAGAATTTCAGGGTATTATCAATTGGCAACACAAATTGCAGTTAGAAAAATCAGTTTAAATATACCTATAAAATATAATATCACGCCTAGATCCCCTGAAGGGTGAGCAGAGGTGTACCTATATTACACCCAACAGTTGTGTTCAATGTTTTTCAACTTTCAGTTTATAAAGATTTTTTAGGTACAGACGCCAACACATCAAGTTACTACAATCTGTCAAATTTCTTTAATAGATTTTCAACTTTATGTCTAAAGCCTAAGGTTCAAAGTTGATAGGGAAAATTTGACAGTTTTGGGTAACTTGATGTGCTGGCGTCTGTACTTAATGAAGAAAATCCTTTGCATTATCAGTCAGGACCTCAGGACGAGGCTTATTTCATTTATTGCCACGAAACTTTAGAAGATGACATTGTAATTTATCATCGGAATGTTAGAGCTTTAAGATCAGGCAGGTGGCAGCCCTACACACAGGGGTGTGGTTAGGTCGCCATCAATGGGGCTTCAATCACAATGAGTGGCGCCTTCATTATTTACAAATGAGCGTATAAATCTCTCGTGAACGATCCAGTTTCATTGTCGCGCAAATTACAAGTGCTCCTGTCTCTTTCTCTCTTGTGATATATGGGTATGTGAGAGAGAGATGGAAGTGTTAAAAATTAACAGACAGAACAAATAAGTTGAGACACGGCCTCACTGCGGCAGACAGCGGTGAACTGTGTTTTTTTGCTAAGTCGATCGATCCGGGTTCTCTTTCCTCGGTGTATGGTTTATTTAATAAATTTTATTATAAATAATAAACTTTATTATAAACAAATTAACTTATTAATTATTTATGGTTTATTACGTTTGTCTTATGATTGATTACCTTGTCCCTAGTTAGTAAATAAGCCTTATTTTTAACTAAGTAAAAAACTTTTGACATAATAGGTGTGTCAGGGGTAGTGGCGATTGCTGTGAAAAAAAATCTTACTACATCTTAACTTTGTTCACGAATTCTTGACGTATAAAATTCGTTCTACTTCTACCAATCTATTCTGTAAAAAAAAACGTGAAATCTTAGATGGAGTCAGCTGTCAATAGAGTCCATCTCTAGCATAGAGCACTGGTGGCCCAGAACGGCCGCGACTTACGAGTTGTAGGTTCGAACATAAGCAGTAAGCAGGCACGTTACTTTGTGTGAATAATTTCATCACCACTGCTCTCAATATGGTGAAAGAAAACATCGCGAGGAAACTGCCATGTCCTAGAACCAAAAATCGAAGACATGCGACCTCCACCAACCCGCGCTGAAACCGCGTGGAAGATTTAGCATCGGGTGGACAGCTCACTTCACCTAAGTTTTTACGATGAGATTTTTATAGAATATTTCGGCAGATATTAAAACGATTAAGTTGTCAGGGTATTTCAAAGAGCTGTGAAGAAAATGTAGCACTGAGTTCGAAAGCAGAAGAACACAATAATACACTTCAAGTCGTTCCTGGTGCGTCTTCCGACACATCATCTCGAGAAGTTCCTCAAGGAAGAGTTCTGGCCGAAGGGTGTTGTGTACCGCCGCCGGTTTCGTGGCCGGCTACATGACACCAGTCAGCGAAACACGACGCAGACATTTCGTGTGCGTTTGTTAGTTTTTTAGTGTAATTATAATGTTGTATGTAATTACACTATTTTTAAGTTACATATAGATATTAATATTGTATTGTATGTGTTTTACATAGGCCTTGATGCCTGAAATAAATATATAAATAAATAATACACTGGAATATATTACACTTCTTAGTCGCAATGTCACAATGGGACTAGTCCTTACACCAATTACGATTGTTCTTCAAAATTTATGAGGTCGCATCTCTAGTGATTACGTGATGATGACACGAACTTCGCAATGCGTTTAGTATTCCTGCGATGGCTGGGCGATCATTATTCATATTTAAAATACAGTGACGCCTCAATTGAGGCATATATTACGAGCATAACGGAAGGTGGGCCACACGCGTCAACGTCTTGAATGAAACACTTCATTCATTCGAAGGTATTATTGTTTTGTAATATAATGGATGTCATTTGAATTGAAATGAGTTTAGTGTTATGTACAGCGAATTTCACTTCATTCCTGACCATAGATATACAGGGTTATTTTAAATTGGCTAGCTGAACTACGCAGATGTGATGGGTTTTCAATATCTAAACATGATACCACAAAAAAATAAGTACGTAATTAATTTGATGTTTTTTTTCTGGGGTCATGGACCGCAGTTATTGTAGTCATTTGAAATATCAGTTTAAAAATCTGTTTAACTACACAGACATGAAAAAAAACATACAAACATTCGAATTGAGAACCTCCTCCTTTTTTAGAAGTCGGTTAAAAAACATAAGTTTACTCAACTCATTCTTCTAGTAACAACAGTAACAGCAGTCATTGATCTCCCAAAAGAAAAACATCAAATCTTTAAAATCTTTAAAAAAATATATTTATGTTTTTGTTTTTAGATACTTATCGATACTTTATCTCATCTGCGGAGTTTAGCTAGCAAATTTCAAATAACCTGTATCTATGTTCCTGACGATTCCCAGACCTAGTCAATAAACTAGGTCTCTTACTACTAGACATATTATTTTTTGGTTTGCCAAACTTAGTCGTGTTACTCTTCCGCTTTCCTTCGAAAACGGAAAATTACCGCAGTCCCGTATTATCAGACTGATAATCTTAAAATTAAGCTGTTCAGTGGTGCCGATTCCCTTTTTCACAAATTAAACTAAAAATTTTAGTTTAGTCCTGTCAAATTAATCAGCGCCTGATATAACTCCATACAAGATTTGAGTGATTAAAAACATGCCTACTAAAATTACGCTAATTTATGCCAAGCGCTGATTAATTTGACAGGACCAAACTTAAATTTATATTCTGTCCTTTTCTTAATTAAATAGAAAGAAAAAGATGCACTGAACTTAAATTTAGTTTAGTTTGTGAACAACCGAATCGGCACCATTGTCAGGTTTTCCTATTATGCACACTACACTGTGTTTCCTTTCGATAGCTATTTTTTCCTAGAGCTTTGGCAAAAAACAATATCTTTAAAAAATGATTTCACTAATAACGTGTATACATAACAATTATCATCACGCCTGTAATACCCAAAGGGTTAAGCGGAGGCGTACCCACATTTCGCCAGCTTCCTTTTCTCTAACTTATATTTCTGCAACAAATCTATGCAACACAAAGCGCTTGTATCCCAACTGTCGGGTGTCAGCCAGTAATGCAGCTAATTGTTTTGATGACAGTGGCCTGCCCCGCCCCGGGCCATATAACCCGGGAATTTCATTACGACCAGCAGGCCACGGACGGCCGGCTGGATTAGAATGCTGGCCATTGTTCATTGAGTTATAGCCGCTGGACGTACGGCGGCGATGTAGTCGGCAGATAGATTGTAGGAAGGGGTAGGGAGTTTTGAGAAACGGCTAGTTTTAGAACTTGTATCCATATGAAGGGAATTAATCTGTCAAGCACCGCTAATGAGACATAATTGATTTTCTATTGTTTCGTCGCCGATCGGCGAACCGCGACGCTTGACCGGCTAGAGCATAAACTGAGTTTTGAAATTGTGACTTGTGACTTGTAGGAGAAACTGAATAATTTTCTGATTGTTGTTAACAGCACGACGCGACTCTAGTATAAAAACCGCTATGAAAACATCATGGAAATTGTTCAATCGCATCGCATCGTCGCGTCGCGCTTGGGAGCCTTTAGTCTTTGCAACACTTCACAATTAAATGATTATTGTCTTTTCAGTTTGAACAATTGTTTAAGCAGATACCTATATCTCTTTATCTTTTTTGGCAAGTTTCAAGTGAAAGTGTATAAACGAAGACATAAAATGACAAACGTCTCTTGCATACAATAGGGAACTTGAATCTATGATGATAGTTTTAGTAAGTATCATATTGAAAATTATGAAACTACAGTCCGGTCGTCGAGAAAATTTGTTCCTGACACCTCTGTCAGTGCTAAAATTCTATTAACTAATAAAGGTCAAATTCGCTAAACACGTATTCGTTTTTATGAAACTGACAGGTGTGAGGAACGCAGTCTCTTAACGGCCGGACTGTAGATACTTTTCTGTTCAATAATGTTTTGTTTTTATTTCAGGAAATATTCCAAAAGTCAGACTGTTCACTATTCCATGCAACACGATGGCGGTCGTTGGAGGCTCAAATTGGCCGCGATTGGGCCGTCTAATTGTTTGAAATATGCGCTCGATGCCATAAGGAATAGTTTAATAGCCGCGTGCACCGTACATTTCACACTGGCATAAAGTTGAGCGTATTTCGCAGTACTTAGCTCTGGTGCTAATTGCTTGTTTTTATTATTAATTAAACCGCCAATTAGGCGCTAGTTTATTTCCTTGCTAGAATAAATTAGTAGAATTGGACAGTAGTAATTTAACATTATTGGAGTCATTTCAGTTTCAAGGGAAGCTAAAAAATAAAGACATTCTTGAAAGAACTGACCAAGATTTAACACTGGCTGGAGGTTTTGGAATATCGTCCGCTGACAACCATAGTTAAACAGTAGATTTGTCTGTTTAACAAATAACGTGTAACATATTTTGTACGTTTAGGTAGAGTTTTAGATAGGTAAGTACCTACAGTTCACCCACATTTCACCCATGTACAGACGCCAGCACATCAAGCTACTACAATCTGTCAAATTTCTTTAATAGATTTTCAACATTATTGCTGAAGCATAAGGTTCAAAGTTGATTGGAAAAATTTGATAGTTTCGGGTAGCCGTCTGTACCGGTTTCGGGTAGCTTATTGCAAATACTTGACAAAATGATCTAAACTAATACCAATTCTGAAGAGTTTGTTTGTATGTTTGAACGCGCTAATCTCTAAAACTACCAGGATTTGAAAAAATCTTTTTGCATTTGATAGCCCAATTTATGAAGAAGGTTATAAGGTATTTAACATTATGCTAGCACCCTTAAAAAAAAGTCAGAAATAACGCTAAGCGAAAACAAAGTAATAGCGCGGGCAGACGATGCGATGTGACGGGGTGGGTCGGGAGTACAAGAAATTCCACGCGGAAGAAGTCAAGGGCAGAAGCTAGTTAACAAATAAATACTTAAGTACTAAAATCTTTTAGCTAGATTACAAAGAAAAAAAATATAAAATAACTAGCTGTGCCGGTTTCACCCGCGTAAGTTTCGATTCCAAAAAAATTCTAAAGAGGGCCACCCTTATCACCTAGGGATATAAAAAATAGCCTGCGACCTATTCTCAGATCTACCAAATATACACAAAAAAATTCATGAAAATCGGTCGAACCGTTTCGGAGCAGTTCGATAACAAACACTGAGACACGAGATCTTTATACAGGGTGAAATTTAAAAAATCAGCTCTTCCCTACATTTTGACCAGTTATGTGACCATAAATGGAAGGAACAACTGATTTTTTTTTCACGATTGCAGGTTTGGTCCCATAGTAAAAGTTGTTCGAAATGATGATTACAATGACCCTTTAAAAGGATGCCCATGAATTCAATTTCACTCTGTATAAAATAGTAAAAATAAAAACTTAGAAAAATAAATAACATTTTCAATCTTCAATCTACTTACATTGTATCTAGTCCTTAACAAAACATGATTAGTTCAGCCCCTTCACTTCTGATCAGGCTGGACAGACAGACAGACAGAGTTACTTTCGAATTTATAATATTAGTATGGATAAGAAGATGTATTTCGTTCACTTTAATTCCTTCCTCAAAATAGACAGCACATTACGAAGCTCCAAAATCCATAATAGCCGCTTTAACAGTTACAAGCTTCTTATCCCTCAATGAGTTACGAAGCTCCACTATCATATCTCTATTAATTTGTTTATCACTACTTCAGATTTATGACCACTCTCTGACGATCTCTGCGTTTGAAGTAAGAAGTTTTTATCTCTCGCACTTTTGAGAGCATGCTTCGGAAAGTTTATAAATGGACTTTAAAATTTTATTTTTGGATTTTGAGTGTAAGAAGTCGATTAGTAGAGGTTTAGGTATGTTAGTATAGACTAACAATATTATCTAGACACTATTGTGTATACGAGCGGATGGGCAGAGGTGTACCTATCTTTAAGCACACCCACATTTCGCCTGATATCGCTCATCTGGAGAAACATCGACGTAACTACTACTTTACTTACTTTTTATGTCTTTGTTTTCTCTAACGTAAATTCGCTTTCTAAGTACTTTGTCATATTTAACTCATTTTTGGGCAAAAATACATTTGCGCCGATGTTTCTCCAAATAAGCGATGTATCTAATAGAGAGCGAGTCTATTACCATCAACCGGGGACAAATCCACTCAATTTGCCTGATCTGAGAATCGAACCCAGCACCTCATGTTCAGCAGTAGCGCTTGCGACCACTAAACCAACGAGGCAGAAAAATTGGCGCTTATCCCAATTCCCATCTCTCCAGCATAGCCATAGATATCTGAAATACCTAAGTTGTTTTTTATATTTCTATGAGCACACCTACCTACATAGCTTAAAAATTACAATGTATCTACATAATATACGGGGTTAATATAGCATACTGCTGATTATTTTTCCATAATTATTGTAACAGTCACCCTCATTTAGTAAAATTCCAATTTTCACCAAAAACAAAAGTAACTACAAATAAATAAAAGTTCCCTAAAAACAGAGGGCTATATATGACGTCACCACACGTGAGTGCCCACCGTAGGGTGTGCCTACCCTCACGTGGGGTGGGGTCAAAGGTGTCGGCCAATGGCAAGCGGAAGCGGCTACCAGAGCGGAACTTACTTCCGGACGATATTTTTTTTAATTATCGCATTGGTTGAAGTTGAAGCACTGGCTTCCGCCAGGTGTGGTAAATAAGAATTTGATTTTGATTTTTTGATATATATTGGACATTTAATTATGATAACGTTTCTCATGGGTTATTTAATATAAATACAGCCTTTACTGCTCCCTCTGTAACGATCCAAGACCAATTTAATTGGTAACTATTAAAGCCGTGCGATGGTAAACCTTTTGATACTTAGATACCTATGTTATCAACTTTTGTCAGATGAAACCAGAAATCAACTATCTTACCTTCACTACACATTTGTGTAACGTGTAAACTTGAGATTCCCATATTGGAAGTTCGAGAAACTTTCATGCATAATGGGGGATTTACACTAGTTCGATTTTTGCCAAGCTGGTCTTTTGCCAATTCGCCTCACAAGCCGAATCGCCACCTCCTTTACACAGGTTGATCAAAATCTTAGATGACCTTCGCAGTCACCCGCCGCTTGCGAGCTGTCGTCGCACGACAAAAGTCGAATCCTACCCTACTTTGGAACTTGCGATTTTAGCCACTTGCGGCCTAGACGAATTGCCATTTAGACAGTCGTGCGTGCGGTCATAGTCACACGTGTAAAACCCGCATTAATTTTGTGGTAGTCTTGAAAATTTAGGTACAGCCAGGTAATATGTAGATACTTTCCCCCTTATTCATAACCGTTACTTAAAGTTAAGTAATGATTAGTGACTGTTTAACCATACACTTTTGACGTTTGAACGTCACTTAACTTTAATCATCGTTTATAAATAAACCCCTTAATGTTAACATTGGGTGTTTTATATGCTTTAGACTAAGCTTAACTGGTAGTCACCACTTAGAAATAAGCTTGACTAATAGAGACAACATCAACATCTTAACAAAAACGTATAAGCAGGAAATACAAATTAGGCAGATCTTAGCCAACACACGAGTTTTATAGGAACGCGGTGACAAACAGGATGCGATTCATTACCGCCAGAATTGGCTCAAATAGTTGGAATACAGATTTGTTAAGCTCGTTAGATAATGATATGAAAGGAGTGATGAGATGATTTCTAAGGAGAGGTAGGGAGAACATAAGTCTAGCCTGTATTTTATATAAAAATCCTTAGCTTAATCTGTCGAGCTCCGCTAATTATTATTATTATTAGCCTGTGACGTCCCACTGCAGGGCCGACTACTCTCTCATGAGAGAGTATGAGACACGATTAATTTTCTAATGTTTCGTCGCCAATGGGCGACGCGCGCCGTTTGACCGGTTAAATACAGCTATAACTGCTCCCTTCATTTGTAGAATTAAATTTTTAAAGAAGAAAATTCTTTTAAAAAAATAACAAAATCTCGTGTGGAAACACATAAAAGAGTAAGAGAGAGAGTTGGAGTAATAATACTCGTTTATTTATCTAAAGTAATACATAGACACGGATTCAACACAGTTTCACACACATAGGTACAATAAACATGAATGGCTGTTTATACATAAGTGTATGGTTGCAAAATTCTTAAATGTATAGACAAAAAACGAAACCCTGCCTCTCAAACTAGGAGACGTATCTCGAGAGACAGTGTTCGGCAAAACAAAAGTAAATTTAGTTGTCCCTTAAAGAGTGAAGGGGTGTCGAACTACCATAACATTATAGGGAATTGAACATCATGTGATGTCTGATTGTGTGATGTGTATACTAAGATTACATGCAGTTGGAATAATTGATGTAAGTCAGTAGAGATTCTGTTTTACCACAACCCTGCTGTAAAAGCCAGGCCGTACTTTTAGATTTAACTATAAAATTAAGATTTATTATTCTTTCTTTCTGTAGTTAGAGTAAGTTAGAAATTATGTGTTTTACTCGAGATTTTGGTATCTTTTTACAAGAAAAATGTATATATAACGTTTGTAGATGCACCACAGAAAACAAGTAACCTCTCGTACCTCCCAGTTCCTTAGACAGTTTCCAATTTATCTCGCTTGCAAGTACAGCACACTCGACATGGTGTACCGTGACAAAATCCGACCATGCCATCGCCCCACATTGTTTTCCGCTAAATTGGACTCCGTGATTAATTTGTTTAACTCCCCCACCGTGTAATTTGTCATCAACAACTATTTCTTGACCTCCCTCACCTCCCTTTTTACTAACAAACCCTAGATTTGACAAGACAAGGTGTGGAAGAAGAGAGGTCTCGTTAAAATGGTCGGTGTGCTCCTAAAATTCCTTGCTTATTTGGTTAGTTGACATTGGGGGCTCAATAAATAGTGAAATTCACGAGATGTTTGCTGAGAAGTAATTATACGTGTTTGTTTCTTTTGCTTCGATGATTCTGGAGCTGGTTGCTTGAAGGAATTTGAGTTATCTTTTAATGTTGTCAATCCTATGGGACTCGGTTCTTAAAAGTTTTTATCATAAGAAAAAGGGGCACTCATAGTATGTTCCAGTATAATCAAATGTTTATGTTTAACCTCATATTGTGTTCAACAATGCCACTCAGACATTGTATACAGTGGGTATGGGCATATGGGTATCGTATCAAATGTAGGCTTCATTCTTCTATTGGCCTGGCCTAAAAATCGATAGAATTTGCCCCTATTTCGTCCTAAAACTTGTTCAGAATTCTAAAAACAATTGAAAATGCAATTCTCCCGACCCCTAATTCCGTATTCTCCTAAAACAAATCCAAGGTAGCTCTACGTGACCGTTTTATCTTGCGGTTCGTTTTTCACGCGGCATCTGGTAAAGGGAGGGTATCTTGACGGTATCTCAGCCATCCCCTGGGAGCTTGTTACACCGCCATAATTACTGGGACACCTATCTGCTTCAATTAGAAACTAAGAGTTATTTGCTTACCCGGAATCGTTGGCAACGGTGTGAATGGCGGCCTGTGGCGGTTTGTGGTTTACTGCGATTATGGTAAGACGAGATTGGGATAAGTTGGTGTTTAGAACTTACTTTTCATGAAATGCAAAATATTTAATGAACATTTTAATTAGCCAAATTATTTACGTCCTCTTATTACAGAATCGGAGAAAAAAAATGCCTAATTGTTCCTGGATGGACTTGGGGAAGGCCTTTGCCCAGCAATGGGACAGTATCATCATCATCATCATCATCTCAGCCGAAAGACGTCCACTGCTGGACATAGGCCATATGGGACAGTATAGGCAAAACAAAAAAAAAATGTTAAAAATATTCAGTCCGTAGGTTCTAGATTTTTGACAGATTAACTATAGAGAGTTTACTTTGTCATTGATTTATTAATTTTACTATTAATGTTAATAATCATAATCCGTTTTTAGAACAAATCGCCTTAATTCGAACTTTAAAGCACCATCATAGCCTTCTTTTAGACCTTCGGACACCTAACACCCATTCCATCTAAATACATTTCTAGAAACAAAGAATCCTTTTCTTATCCATCCTCACCTATTCCTGGTTACACTCCATCAGCTCGATAAGGGGTTACAGAACGGGTATCAGTGTAAAATCTTGGGTTTCGGTGAACAAGGGGTTCCTTAAGTTATGGCCGCAAGTCGCCGACAGGGGTGGCTATGGCGTTGTCAACGGGTTAATTTAAGATATTCTTCTTCTTTTTGTTGCGTCTTGATAAGAGGAGTTCATAAATTCATTATTATTTTTGTGGGGACTTATAAATGCTGTGTTTTGTTTGCTGTGTTATGAATTTTGATTTGTTTCTTCGTTTTTGCTAACTATTTCGATAGATTTGTTAACTAGTTTCATTTCATATAGTGTTCTTGCATGCACTAAAAAAAATGCACTCCAATCAAGTGACTTTTGCTTGATTGACGATATCTTGTTTAGATTAATCAAAATCTTAGTTAAGTTGATCATCACGACATGATTGCAGCAATACTAGTTCAAATAATTGAACGCTCATTGTAGAAGAGTTAAAACAACAAGTAAGTTAGTTGTGTCAATCAAGCATTTTGATTACTACAATAAAGATCATTGAAACTTTATTATGTTGATTTGACTTAATAGCGTCTATCATTGTAATTAATTGTATTAATCATACAACATGAACAAATTTTGCGCTAAATGTTTGCGCTGAATAAGTTCCTTGGTTGTGTTTATCAAATAAACACTGGTACACTGATCAAATAAAAGTAGTAGCTGTGATCATTGTGCTTGATAGGCTCAGATGCAAACAATTAGCTACTTAGTCAATCTAAACAAAATCTTGATTGTGGCAATTACTTTTTTTTTCAGTGTGCATACTCAATTATAAGATTTCCCCTAAATAATATCTATTCTGTGGCGGACCAAATTAATTACCTGTACGTTGTATATCTACATATACAACGTACAGGTAATTAATTTGGTTTGGTTTTTAACCATAGGGTTTACGGGAAGAAACTTACTTGTACTTATGATTTTGAATCTTAATGTAAACATTATTAACATATTAAGATACTGTGTGATTAACTAACAAGATTTTTATCTTGTGTTTGTATAAACGTATATTCTTTCGCTGTTGCTTGGATACTGTGCTGTGTGTGATATACACATATATTACAGCTGGACCGAGTACATTTGAGTAAACGGGGCACCTTAACGCGCCTAAATATCTATTGTCCTTGACAGCTGTGATAGCCCAGGCCGATAGTTATTGTGCAGTGCTTCATGTCGTTAACCGGGAGGAGCTGTTGGTAAACATTTGTGAAATTATTGTTTTGTATAACCCTGTGAAATGTATTAAAAAAGAAGATGACGGCGTTAGTTCCGATTTTGCCCACGAGCCAAAAGATCAAGCATCTTTTGGTTCGTGGGCACAGCTTATGTATTTTGATACAAAAAATAAAAAAACAGTGACACTCCGGGAGTGCCAACAGAAGTGAAAACAAAACAGAAACAGAATACTTTGCCATCACTCACTGACATATCGGATATACATTAAAACCAAGTACATCCCGAGGACAGCCGAACACATCCGAAGCGGTGGTGGTTACGGTAAGAGTGGCGCGAATTCAACGGTTTTTTCCCATCCAACGCGTTTTCACTTAAAAAAAAATACTGCCTTTTGTCCATGGGTGTACAGCACATATAAATTTCTTATTAAAGAAATCCTTTTTAAAATCAACATTTTATTTTACACATCCTCCCAGAAAAACAAACCCAGCAATTATTATTTGTCATACTTTTACAAAACAGACCCGAAGTACTTTATCAGCGGGATTAGTGTTGGACATTATAAACCCCGGGTCCGAAGTCCGTTTGAGGACCAGCTATAAATCAGAGCTGAACTTCGACCAGGCCTGAAGTATTATGTTTATTTCATTTGGACGTATTAATCTCTTAGTATTAAGTGTTTTAATTTATGTTGAATTGATTTGAGGATATTGGGTTATGAATGGTTGTTTAATATTTTACTTGGGCTAGTATTAATGCCGCCTGTGTGTGTATCGTAGTGTATGTTTTTCACTACCTTCTGCCCGCGACTTCGTCCGCGTGAAGTTTCTTGTTCCCCCGACCCACCCTGTCGCATCGCATCGGCTGCCCGCGGTATTACCGTATTACTTGCTTTTTATTCGCTTAGCGTTCTGCTCGGCTCCTAAGAGTCGTAGTGTGATATTAAATAGCTTATCAAAGGCAACAAAAAAAAAAACTAATTTGACTGGTAGTTCCAGACATTAGCGCCTTCAAACAAACAACATTGGATACTGCGCATCATCATGCATTCATATTATAGGAATAGTTAGATTTGGAAAAACGAACCGATCAAAGGAGAACGCAAAATATTGCGCGTTTAGAACCGTACACATGATAGAAGTGATACTTCTTAAAAAATAAAGAATAAGGGAGATTTAGTGTAACAGACAGAGAGAGTTACATCTTTCTTCTCTCTCATGTACCGAAATGTGCCTAAAAGTGATGCGTCCTTGAAATTTCACTCTCAATTCTCGTCCAATTATCGAATCGCCGCCCAAGAAGTTTTACTTCAACAAGGATCTTTTGGCACCTGAACATTGTTGGTAAACATTTGTGAAATTGTTACAGAAATTGTATTGAAAAACAAAATGGCGCCGTTAGTTCCGATTTTGGCCAGGCGCTAGTAAATGTCCGTACCGTTGTAAACTTGTAAGTGTATTGATTATCAAAAAGTGCACTGGTAAATGACCCAATCATTATGAACTTCTTCAAAAGATGATCGGCATACATTACTGGGTGTAAACTGTGCCTATCATCTATTGAAGAAGCTCATATTATGATTAGGTTTATTGAAGAAGTCAATGAACGATTTCAGGCAATCAC
Source organism: Amphipoea oculea (assembly GCA_945859645.1). Classification (NCBI taxonomy): domain Eukaryota; kingdom Metazoa; phylum Arthropoda; class Insecta; order Lepidoptera; family Noctuidae; genus Amphipoea; species Amphipoea oculea. Next base: position 16,425,316 of record OX243876.1, read on the forward strand.
AGTTTTCAGCTGGTCATAGAGCTCTTGAACCCTAAGTTGTGCTATAAATTTAATGATTACCTAGTTTTTTACAAAGAAGTTTCCGAAAAACTTATTAGTTTTTGGATCAATTTGTGCCGGGCCCTTTAGTTCATAATTTATGCGAACAAACCAATGCACGGTACATAATCCACCATTATTATTTTATTTTCCACATAGATGTCTGCAATCACCTCAAACCCACTGACCATAAATTAGCCAAGAACAAGGACAATTTGTCCGATAATCCCTGTCGATCGGGGATTATCCGGACAATTGGTGGTAAATGTGGTAATCCCACAACACTGTACCAATTTACTGGGTCCATATTTATTGGGGGATGGTCACCCTATGCCATTGGTCTTGACTCTTAAGAATTTGTGTTTAGTTGTAACTGATTTTAGGTGTTAAGGTTTTCTCGTGAGGGGTGCGTGCAAATTAATTGTGAGATGAGGTTTACCTCCCCTTCAAACTTGAAAGCAGAATCGCAAAAAATTACTCATAACTTATTAAGTCAACTGTTTTTTAATTAACTTAATGTATCTTAACTATAATATTATCCTAACTAATATTATAAATGCGAAAGTAAGTTTGTTTGTTATCTTTTCACGCCTAAACCACTGAAATCATCGTGAAATTTTGCATTTACATTGTCAGGTGTTCAAAAACGGACATAGGGTACCTTTCATCCCGAAAAAAGTGCTGTTCCCGAGGAAAACAACAATCACGTTATTATGATAATAGATGGCGCCAAGAAGTGTCTATTGAACTGCCAAATTATTTAATTCTGAGGCGGTAAGAAGGTCGCCGAGTCAGCTAGTAATATCCATATCCATACTAATATTATAAATTCGAAAGTAACTCTGTCTGTCGGTCTGTATGTTACCTTTTTACGCTTAAACCACTTTAGATGAAATTTGATATAGAGACAGTTTGAGTCCCGGGAAAGCACATAGGATAGTTTTTATCCCGATATTCCCACGGGATCGAAACTTATGCGGGTGAAACCGCCGGGCGCAGCTAGTATATTATAAATGCGAAAGTAAGTTAGTTTGTTTGTTTGTTACGCTTTCATGCTAAAACGGATTAACGGATTTGGATGAAATTTGGCAAACAGGTAAATCTTAATAAGGGTAAGGACATAGGCTATTTTTTATCCTGGTTCGCAGACAAAGTCGCGGGCAACAGCTAGTACGTTTATATTGGCGGTGTTTGAAGGAGGCCTATGGCCAGCAGTGAATTTCTTTCGGCTGAAATTAGGATGATATTCTTTTGATTTAAGGTGAATGCGTAGTTGTAGCCCGCGAAATTCAATTTTTCTTACGTTTTTTGCAATTTTTAGGTCAATGTCAGGTTGTATGTTGATCAAAATATGATTCGCGAATATAACCGGTACGTATTTACACAATTATAATAATTAGAATCATTAATACATCTCTCTAAGTAAGATTTCTACCGTTAAGAACAAATCTCGTATGGAAAAGTGTTTGTGGTAGAAATCTAACTTACAGAGATATATTAATGATTCTAATGACAATAATTCTGTAAATACATATCTATTATAGTCGCGAATCATATTTTGATCAAGATACAACCTGACAGTGATCTGCGTATTGCAAAAAACGTAAGAAAATTTAAATTTCGCGGTTTACCACTTCACATTCACCTTACGTATATTATTTTGGTCAAGGTATCATGTTACAAAAGAAAACTTAAATTTCAATGCATATTTTAAGAAATATACGCTAGTGTCCATTCAACCAATTTACGATAAGTGAAACTACAAACTGGACTAAAGTCTGTAATATAGTATTTTGTTCTTCATAAAAAGCTGCTCAAGAAAAAAGTTAAAAGTTTTTCTACGGGTGTAGAGACGATGTCAAAAGAATTAACTGACCTATTTAATTAATGTTCCTTATTTTATGATAAAACAGAAGTTTACCTTCCTTCCTTCTTTCTCGTCCTTGGTACTGTGCTAAATAAATGTTTTTCTTTCTTTATTTTCTTTCCTTGAAAGGAAAACATGTTACTATAGTTGGGTTCGTAAATTCGGCCGTAAGTGTATTCACAAAATGATTTTTCTTAATTCTTGAACAATTTTACTCAAAATACAAAATTAAGTAACAATAGTTTTCACTTTATGCCACGAATTTTATGAGCAAAGCACACAACACCAGTAATATTTACCGAAACACCTACCACAAAAGTCCATTCGCAAAGTGGCAAGTGGGCCGGGTGTAATGACAGATTAGTGGCCCGGTCGGCCACCTGAGCTGGCCAAAATATGCAATAACTCAGGATCCCCTCTAATTCACCCGGACCGAGCCAATAAATTCGTCACGGTGATTAGTGTAGTACTCAGGGAATTGTGTGGAGTGGGCCTCTGTTGTGAAGGTGAAATGAGATGTTAGGTTATAAACTCAGCTTCTGAATTGGAGAGGTCGTGTTAACGATGAGTGTTTACTGATTGAAAGTGTCGCAGCATCTAGTAAGCACTGAGACAGAATTACAAATCATATGTATTTTTCCACTTCAATTGTGATGCCACATTACAAAATACTCGAAGTCGTGGACGAGTATATTTACCTAGGACAAACTGTCCAGTTAGGTAGGTCCAACTTCGAGAAAGAGGTCAACCGTCGAATCCGACTCGGCTGGGCAGCGTTCGGGAAGCTTCGCAATATCTTCTCGTCCCACATACCGCAGTGTCTCAAGACGAAAGTCTTTGACCAGTGCGTGTTGCCAGTGATGACATATGGCACTGAAACGTGGTCACTCACAATGGGCCTTATTAGAAGGCTGAAAGTCACCCAAAGGGCAATGGAGAGGGCTATGCTTGGAGTTTCCCTGCGGGATCGAATCAGAAATGAAGAGATCCGCAGGAGAACCAAGGTAACCGACGTAGCCCGAAGAATTGCCAAACTTAAGTGGCAGTGGGCAGGGCACATTGCTCGCAGAACAGATGGCCGATGGGGCCGAAAGGTTCTGGAGTGGCGACCGCGTACCGGAAGGCGTAGCGTTGGAAGGCCTCCCACAAGGTGGACCGACGACCTTGTGAAGGCCGCAGGAACTCGTTGGATGCGAGAAGCACAAAACCGGTCGAAGTGGAGGTGCTTGGGGGAGGCCTATGTCCAGCAGTGGACGTCTTTCGGCTGAAATGATGATGATGATGATGATGATTACAAAATAAGTTTAAAAACTAAAACTCTAGACTAGGTAGGTACTAAAAAGGATGAAACAAGAAAGTACCTTCCCGTGTTCGCATGCTACCATAGCTTATAATATGTTAGTACAGCGGCATGCGACCGTGGGAAGGTAATTTCTTGTTTCATCCTTTTCAGTAGTCGGGGTTTAGTTTTTAAACTTATTTTTTATTTAAGTAATTATTTTGGGGCATTTGACAAAAAAAAAAAAATTTTAGTTCATGACTATGTCCACTAAAGGGCGCTATATTGTGAGCATCAAAATGAAGGGACCAAACCTCCAATGTCTGTCATACATATCTGAAAAAATAATACCATTAATCTACTATTTGCTACCTTTGCTATAATTTTAGCTACCTCATCATATACATAATATTTTCACATTGAATTTGAATTTAATGTGACGTCCATAGCCTACAACCAGCGGACGATCAAGACGCTTCCAACGATACCTCATTTATGACAAGTAGTTTAGAAGTTATGAGGGAATAGATGAACATACATACATAAACATAACGGTCAAAATCATACCCTCCTTATGCTTTTAACTTCGCCGTAGGCGGGTAATAAAAAATAATCAGGGATTACCTTGATTATTTTTTATGATTAGTCAATAGAAACGTCATAGCAGTTTAAACATTTGGATCATTACAATTTTAAATCATAATGTGGTGTCTCAAAGCTGAAGTAAAAAAATATCAACTAACTTTTGGAGGCTACTGTAATGGTAGGGGAGCCCAGAGGGTTTTTGAGCAAGCATATTCAGGGCGAGAAGTTGATAGCTGAGTAGGTCTGGCATGAGGAGAGAACACCGTAAATATATTTAAAAAGTTCCTGATAGGAGACCCCTGGTCAGGAGACCACTTTCAGATTTCAAAAAAGGGCCGAAATTAAAGTGATCTTCAGAGGCGTTGGTTTTGGCATGATCGGGTCTGGCCTAACCCATAATGACTTAAATAGGCAAATCTGACGGAGAAATTGTGGGCTTTCCCCAAATCTGACGACTTTGAAAACTCAGATTTGGGCCATTTCTAAAAGGATATTCAGGGCGAATGAAAGTTATTCTATGCAATAGTGTTACGTGTCCTGATACTGAATATATAAATATCTGACGGGATGATGGAGCCTTTTGGCAAATATGAGGAAATTTCATCAATTCAGAAAATTACCCAAAATTGGCCATAATTTTGCATTTATCCCTAAATCAAGGAACCTAGTAGCTTCGATTGCTGTTTGCATTGGAAGTTGACACGTTTGTGAAGATTTCTCCATATTCAGAAGTTTTAAAAAACTAAACACTTGAACGTAATGATTAAAAGTTAAGTAGCAAAATTAAAACATCGTCGGAGTACACCATAAACAAAGTTGATTATTTCAATATTTTACTATGACACCAATTAAACCAATTATTTCAAAAACATCCTCATCTTATGGGCTATCTAACGAACTAGTAACGTTTTAAAAAATATTGAGAGATGCCCGTCAATTCTTTGATAAAACTGGCAAAGGTGGAAAGTCATACTTACTAAAATTAACGAAAACATTAAAGTAACGACTTGTTTACGTCGTAATACTTTTCTATTCGAGGTTTTATTGTAACTACGAACCTCTGCGCTCGATATCGTTACTGATATCGCCTCCAATTCTCAGTGATAGTTCGTTATGAGAGTTTTGTTAAATAAGTCCCAACACTTCTGCTTAGGCTGCCAGCTGCTAGTTAACTAGATTAAATGACAGATCATGAGATACAAATTTATTTCTAACCGATTTCTAAAAGAGAGAGGTTATTAGTTCGTCTGTATATACAGGATGAATGTTTCAAGTCATCATGTGGATGACCAAATCCGAAACTATAGATAATACCGAAAAATTCTTAAAGGAGTCACGGGCTAGATTTCGACGAATACTAAAACTACATCATAAAATTTTTGAAAAATCAATTGCTCTAGCCAGGAATCGAACTCGTAGATTTTGAAAAAAAAAAACACTGCCTGTTTTATTGCACCCTCCGACGGTGTCGTTAGTAAGGATCAAATTCTGGAAAGAAATGATACACGCCAAAGTAAAGGAAAGTGGACATTTTTAAGATTAACTAAAATCAGATAAACAAATTGGTTAATTATGGTTTAACAATGAATTCAAAATATAATTTATTATATAAAAACATAAGTTAACGGCCAAATAACTACTGCTACAGTGCAAACGAGCAAATCACTTACATTCTATATACTTAAAAACTGTTACTATCTTAAAATAATTGTTTCCTGTTAAAAATGCGCCTTTTACTTTACTTTGTCGTATACCCCCCGATGGTGTCGCTAATATCTAAGGATCAAATTCTGGAAAGAAATGATATACGACAAAGTACAGTAAAGGGCGCATTTTTAACAAAAAGCAATTATTTTAAGATAGTAACAGTTTTTAAGTATTTAGAATGTAAGTGATTTGTTCGTTTGCACTGTAGCAGTAGTTATTTGGCCGTTAACTTATGTTTTTAATATAATAAATCATATTTTGAATTCATTGTTAAACCATAATGAATCAATTTGTTTATCTGATTTTAGTTAATCTTAAAAATGTCCACTTTCCTTTACTTTGGCGTGTATAATTTCTTTTCAGAATTTGATCCTTACTAACGACACCGTCGGAGGGTGCAATAAAACAGGAAGTGTTTTTTTTTTCAAAATCTACGAGTTCGATTCCTGGCTAGAGCAATTGATTTTTCAAAAATTTAATGATGCAGTTTTAGTATTCGTCAAAATTCACCCCGTGACTCCTTTAAGAATTTTTCGGTATTACCTATAGTTTCGGATTTGGTCATCCACATGATGACTTGAAACATTCATCCTGTATATACAGACGAACTAATAACCTCCCTCTTTTAGAAATCGGTTAGAAATAAATTTGTATCTCATGATCTGTCATTTAATCTAGTTAACTAGCAGCTGGCGGCCTAAGCAGAAGTGTTGGGACTTATTTAACAAAACTCTCATAACGAACTATCACTGAGAATTGGAGGCGATATCAGTAACGATATCGAGCGCAGAGGTTCGTAGTTACAATAAAACCTCGAATAGAAAAGTATTACGACGTAAACAAGTCGTTACTTTAATGTTTTCGTTAATTTTAGTAAGTATGACTTTCCACCTTTGCCAGTTTTATCAAAGAATTGACGGGCATCTCTCAATATTTTTTAAAACGTTACTAGTTCGTTAGATAGCCCATAAGATGAGGATGTTTTTGAAATAATTGGTTTAATTGGTTGGTTGGTTTTAATTTTGCTACTTAACTTTTAATCATTACGTTCAAGTGTTTAGTATTTTCAAACTTCTGAATATAGAGAAATCTTCACAAACGTGTCAACTTTCAATGCAAACAGCAATCGAAGCTACTAGGTTCCTTGATTTAGGGATAAATGCAAAATTATGGCCACTTTTGGGTAATTTTCTGAATTGATGAAATTTCCTTATATTTGCCAAAAGGCTCCATCATCCCGTCAGATATTTATATATTCAGTATCAGGACACGTAACACTATTGCATAGAATAACTTTCATTCGCCCTGAATATCCTTTTAGAAATGGCCCAAATCTGAGTTTTCAAAGTCGTCAGATTTGGGGAAAGCCCACAATTTCTCCGTCAGATTTGCCTATTTAAGTCATTATGGGTTAGGCCAGACCCGATCATGCCAAAACCAACGCCTCTGAAGATCACTTTAATTTCGGCCCTTTTTTGAAATCTGAAAGTGGTCTCCTGACCAGGGGTCTCCTATCAGAAACTTTTTAAATATAGTTTCGGTGTACTCTCCTCATGCCAGACCTACTCAGCTATCAACTTCTCGCCCTGAATATGCTTGCTCAAAAACCCTCTGGGCTCCCCTACCATAAGTATATGATTTGTAATTCTTTGTCTTTGTAATTTTTAAAAATGTGTGTTATCTATCAAAGAGTGACAAACATTACAGGAGTGAAATAAATGATTACATTTTACTTAAAAGCCAATTATATTAATAACAGTATCAAATTAAGTATAACAGGGACATAACAACTAAAATTATAAAGTACAGACGCCAGCACATCAAGCTACTATAATCTGACAAGTTTCTTTAATAGATTTTCTACTTTATAGGTAAAGCATAAGGTTCACAGCTGGTTGGGAAAATTTGTCGGTTTCGGGTAGATTGATGTGCTGTCTGTACAATAATTATAAACTACAATAATACTAATTTCATTCTGAAATCACACACATTCCTCATCCATCGCTTTCCATCAGGCGCCTGCTTCTTGAGCGGGCCCATTCAGCAATAAAAATAAAAAAAACACGCAGTAAGTAAATTATCGAAGTTGACTATATAAATAGGGAAATAAGTTTCATTCAAATGAATTGTTCAATTTGCTCTCTTCCAATTTTGAATCCTGAGTTGAAATTAAATCCAAGTCATCAGCATTTTTCTTCTTGAGCTGAGGTATTAAGCTTTTGTGTTTGACGACAGGACATGAACAGGGGAATTGTCTTCCTGATGCTGGCTGTATAATGCTACAGGCAGCAGGTTTCGGGATTTTGCTTGGTCTTTGTGGCGAAGAATGCGTTCCCAATTGGGTCATGTCTACGAAAATCTCTCCACCAGGCCTATCAATTGTAAACTCTACGTATGGTATTCTAGAACAACATTTTGAATCTCCTTTTGACCTCTTTGTCTTTAATTCTTTTTTTCCCTTATTACGTATGGTTTTGTCCGACGAACACTGCCTATCGGTAATACTCATTCCAGAACTAGTCATATTTGATTCCAAAGTACACTTATTAAAGCATCCGGTACATGAACACTTTGCCGGACAGAGAGTTTGATGACTAAATATTTGTCTACAGCACATTGGTTCATCATAATCATTGTAGCCATTGCAATCATCTGCATTATCTCTCTTAGCTTCGAATATATCATTTTTAATTTCGTTAACTACACAAGAACTATTACAGGCTCCATCGCGCATTTGAAAATCGTTGGGTTTCCTACTTTCATCGAATTCTCTACATTCTTCGTATTCTCTACTTTCATCGAAATCTAAACATTTATAAATATCTACACATTGATTTTTACATTCGTCGACTTCTCTACATTCGTCGACTTCCCTACATTCATCATGTTTTTGGAGTTCTTCGAGTTTTCTACTTTTATCGAAATTCCGGAGTTCTTCGAGTTTTCTACATTCGTCGAGTTTCCGGAGTTCTTCGAGTTTTCTACATTCATCGAGTTTTCGGACTTCTTCAAGTTTTCTACATTCGTCGAGCTGTTTTTCTTCTTCGAGATATTCATCAAGCTCAGTTTTTTTGCGTTTGTTATTTTCCTCAAGTTTCCTGCGATCTTCAAGGTTCTTAAATTCATCGTCTTCAGTTTCATCTTGTTTTCTATCTACATCAAGTTTTTTGCGGTCTTCAAACTTTTTACATCCATCGCGTATTTTGCGATCTTGAAATTTCCTACATTCGTCAAGTTTTATGAGCTCATCAAGTTTTCTCTGGTCATCAGGTTGTCTAAGCTCATCAAGTTTTCTACATTCAAAAAGTTGCCTAAGTTTCCGACATTCTTCAGGAATTTTGCGTTCTTCCACTGTCCTACATTTTTGATCTTGTCTCTGTTCTTCAAATTTCTTACATTGTTCAGCTTGTCTCCGTTCTTCAAGTTTCTTACATTCTTCAGGTTGCTTCCGTTCTTCAAGTTTCTTACATTCTTCAGCTTGTCTGCGTTCTTCAACTGACCTACATTCTTCAGCTTGTCTGCGTTCTTCAACTGACCTACATTCTTCAGCTTGTCTTTGTTCTTCAACTGACCTATATTCTTCATCTTGACAACGTTCTTCAAGCTTTTTACATTCTTCAGATTGTCTGCGTTCTTTGGGTAGCATACCTTTTTCAGCTTGTCTACGTTGTTCACTTTTCTTACTTTCTTCAGCTTGTCTCCGATCTTCATGTTTCCCACATTCTTCATGTTGTTTCCGTTCTTCAAGCTTTTTATATTTTTCAGCTCGTTTTCGTTCTTCACGTTTTCTACATTGTTCAGCTTGTCTACCTTCTTCACTTTTCTTAAATTCTTCAGCTTGTCTCTTTTCTTCACGTTTTCTACATTCTTCAGCTTGTCTACGTTCTTCAAGTTTCCTACATTCTTCAGCTTGTCTTCGTTCTTGTAGTTTCCTACCTGCTTCAGCTTGTCTCCGTTCTTCAAGTTTCCTACATTCTTCAGCTTTTCTTCGTTCTTGTAGTTTCTTAAATTCTTCAGCTTGTCTACGTTCTTCACTTTTCTTAAATTCTTCAGCTTGTTTCCGTTCTTCAAGTTTTCTACATTTTTCAGCTTGTCTTCGTTCTTGTAGTTTCCTAAATTCTTCAGTTTGGCTTCGTACTTCAAATTTCCTAGATTCTTCAGCATTTCTTCGTTCTTGTAGTTTCCTACCTTCTTCAGCTTGAGTACGTTCTTCAAGTTTTGTGGAATCCTCGGATTGTGTGCGTTCATTAGGTTTCCTACAGCAGTCATCAAATCTTTTACGGTCGTCGTGTTTTGTACATTCTTCTCTTTCCCGTCTTTTTTTACTCCTTGATGGAACTACTACCACGGGTGGAAAACACTTTGACGTAATAGTCATATAGCTTGATCCGTTTTGTTTCAAGCCGAAATTTTCCTGACTCGTTAGGGCCGCCATTTGTGTAGATTCACAAAGTAGTGTAGAAGATGTTTTTTTTAATGAAGATTTTTTCAAAACCTCACACGTTTCAGGAGTTTTAGTTTCAATAAATGAACCAACGCTGTCTAAACTCATTTTGGGGGCAATCTTTCTACATGCCACGGTTCCAGTTCCAACGTTTGTCGTTTTCTGGTTTGAGGGACATTGGCCTATAAACTCCATGTGCATTGTTTTACAAAGTACTTGTGTGCCGTCTGGAGTATTCTCTAAATATGACGCCGAATCAGGATCTTCACAGCAACTCATTTCCGCGTCTCGATTTTTATCCTTTTTGACATTGTCTATAAAAAGATAGACGTTGCTGCTACAGTCTTTTTTTTTTGACTTTTTAGAGCATAATACAAAAAGTAATGCTGGTACGCACCAGGCTACTTCGATAAGCAGTATTATAATTATAATCCACATCTTTTTGGATGACATATCAAGTAGTATTTTTATTTTCTTCTTTGGCTTGCTATTGTTGTTGCAATTGCCCACGTATAAGTCTAAGACGCTATTGCAAAGGTTTTGAGTCCTGTTAAGTAAAGTTAGAATACCACCTAACGCAAGATACAAATTCTCATCTTCTAAGTGCGGCATAATTTCGTCTATCAACCACTTTTGGAATTTTTCGTCAAAGTCATCCTTTTGTTTAGGGTTACTGGTTTGAATACAATTTGTTGCTACATTGTAGTATTTCATGAGATTCTGAGATGAATCTCGAGTGTTCATCGCTACTATGGATGTATTCTTAAGAGGTACAAACATCGTGCTCAACTTCTCATTCCAATTCACGTTTGGCATTGGTATACTTAAGCCTGTGGAGGTCATTTCAAAGTAAGCTAAATTATCACAAGGGTTCTCTATAATTCTAGTATTGTTTAATAATTGAAGAGGGGCAACGTTGATTTTAATAGAATTGAGGATTGTCCGATCAGGTTTGCGCCATCCATCGCCATTGGTGTGTAAGTATCTTTTTATTTCATTGTAAACTTGGAATAATTTGACCACGTTGCCTTGCGAGAACGTGCCTCCGTAGTAATCCAATTTTGCGACGGGCAGTACGTATAATTTAAGGTAGCCGCCTATAGCATCCGAGAGTGCTGTAGTCATGATAGTGTCAGTTTCAGGATCTTTTGCTTCCTTTTTGATGGCAGCGTAAGCGTCTTTGAAGTATCCAAGTAGAATGTTGACATGATCTTCATTCAAAGTGTTTAGAAAGCTTGGTGGGGGGAGAAGGTTCTGGAAATACCTTCTAGCCTCCAGTAGTCCTCTTTCACTCTTGCTCCATTGTTTCTTTTGAACATCACTGGCGGAGAACAAGACTGTGCCCACATTCGGTGCATATTCTTTATCAAGTGGAAGGCTTTCGCAAGTTATTATAAAAAATATGGTGCATGCGTAGTAATATAATATCATATTTATATATCGATTACAAAATTTTACAAAATAAATTACTATAAAATACACGCGACACAAAATGACAATTATATTTCAAGTTAGTTTGACAGTGACACTTTATTTTTAAGTTTTTCTAGATGAAGAATAGACTAATTAGTTTTATGAAGGTGACACCAAAACAAAGTTTGGCATCCACCACGCGACCCGGTGGGGCCGCATTGGACCGTATCCACAGATTTTTCCAGAGAAAGTTGTCACTGCTCAGTGTATTGACGTCTCTCCAAACTGTAGCCTTTATAAGCATAGCATAAGCATAATCAGCATATCAATAAGAAAAATGAGAGTAAGCCTAGGTAGGGTCTTCAAAATGCATGAAAGAGCAAATTTATTTTTAATAACCTTCGAAAAATTTCAACGTTGTAGGGTTTACTATTATGTTCGCGTTGCGCGTCGACGCCCCTAATACCCTGTATACAGTCAAATAATCTTAGGCTTGTAGCCTTTGATTAGAAGCCTAGATTATTTGGATGTATTATAAATTATCTTTTGTTTGTAATCCTGCTAGTATTATCAGCACAGCTGCTGGACTAAAGTGGATTTGGGTTGGCCATATCTGTCGCAGGTTGGAGCAGCAATATGCAAAAGCCACCCCTCAGTGGATCTCCAATGGCAGGAAACGACTGCGCGGCAGGCCCAGAAAGAGATGGCGGGATGAGTTGGACTCCTTCTTAAAGGATTGGCCCACAATCGCTGTTGACCGGGAAAAGTGGAAACAGGGAAGGAAGGCCTTTGCCCTCCAGTGGCACACACGCTTATAAAGGCGGATACAGACATTGCGAGGCATGCGCAGCGCACGGCGCTCATCGCGTGCTTCGCAATGTGTGGACATTCATATTAGTGGTGAGGCTACTCATTACTCGAGGAAAATTAAAATAACCAGTTCATTTTAGCCACCCAAACCCACAATCCAATATCTTTGTTTCCATATCCTGCAATAGTACTACACCAAATGGGGGTTGTCCTTGGGTGCACTTGCATAGTATTTACAGAGATAATCGTCGGTTGGTGCCGCATTTCATTCTTTCCTAAGAGGCCTCTGCGAGTTGGCTTCGGCCCCTCGTACTCCTTCCAAAGGACCGGGACCCCATGGTCCCGAGATATGTAAATACATAAAAATAACGTATAAAAAAAAAAGATGACGTCATCTTCCTTGACATCACGCCTGTAATCCTCCAAGGGTTAGGCAGAGGTGTACCTATAGTTCACCCATATTTAACCAGTTGTGTTCAAGTCCCATGTACAGACGCCAGCACATCAACCTACTACAATCTGCCAAATTTCTTTAATAGATTATCAACTTTATCACTAAAGCATAAGGTTCAAAGTTGAATGGGAAAATCTGACAGTTTCGTGTAGGTTGATGTGCTGGCGTCTGTACTATGGGGCAAGCCTATTGCTATCAGCCGGGCACACATCCAGACTACGGGCTGCTACTGAGAAATCCTTGATAGAAAAACCCAATACAACTCGTCCCGACCTGAGAATCCAACCCAGGGTCGATGAATTTGAAATATGTTTAGCGCTAACCGCAGTCAGTGATTTAAGGGAAAGTGTCTTAATAGTTTCAAAAATAGGTTTAGGAGCTTTTTAGTCCACAAACAGCAGTCTTGCAGTAGCCACAATATTATTAAGTGTCGCTCAAAAGTTGATAAAATTATTGATCGCTTCTCCTCCTTCTTCTTCTTCTTCTCTTCTCCTCTTCTTCTCTTATTACGCGCACGGTCAAAGTGTGGAACTCTCTGCCAGCATCTGTGTGTCAGAATTCAAAGCAAGAGTGAATAGGCATCTTCTGGGCTTGGCTCGTTTCAAAGACCGCATCCATCGCTTTCAACTAGGCGAGAGCGACGTCAAGAGTTGGCCCATTTTGTAAAAAAAAAAAAAAATTGACGACTAACATTTTTCTGATCTCAGTAGGCACATCTATCTTAGGTCAAATCTCCCTATGACCATCACGTGTGATTTGTTTAATACATCAACAGCATCCAGGTGTCTGGGCAATAAATCACAGGCGCTATAACTACGGGGGCAGAGGTACCTACCCCCCCCCCCCTAAGGGGGACGCTACGAGACCGACACGTTAAATTGTTTAATTAAAACCAGTATCAAATTAGGGGATTACACATATGTGGGGTACGGTGTCTTTGGGAGTTTGGGCGTAATGACATCGGTGCAGAATTGATTTGGGGACGAGTCTTGTTACCTACAAGACTCGTCCCCAAAGTACCTATCTTAATAGCGAGCTAAAAGTGCAGTTATTGAGTTTAAGTAAGCAAAAAGAATGGGATATGTTTGGAGATACCTAAAATAAATTCCTCATATTATAAAATTGGGTTCTCTGAATCAGAATTTATTTATTTGTAAGAAAATAGTTTTACATGGTATGATGTTAATCTATATAAATAAAATAAAGTCGGGTTAGTTACACCATTTATAACTCAAGAACGGCTAGACCGATTTTATGATCATTGATTTTTTATCATTATACAGAACACGTGAATCAAGTGTCTTCCCCTTAACATACTTAATAAGAAAGACGTTATTGGGTGATTTTTTTAATAATATTATAGTTACTTAGCAGTTTAAGTTATATTTAAATTACGTATTAGCTAATAGGCTACATTTTAATGTGAATAAAGTACCACCGACTGTGATACTTTATAAAGAAAAAAAAAAAAAAAAATTTTTGGATTTGTCTCCGCCCCGAATAGCAGAATAACTATTAAAACATGGGAAAAATTCACGAATAAAAGAATATTTAATTTATTTTCTCATACATTCATTCTTATTGATTCTGAGGCTATACGAAGTTTGCCGGGTTAGCTAGTAATTTTATAAATTCTGTACATTCTTCATAACATATGGTGTACAAATATTCATTTGTCATCCATAACCATGTATGTACAATTAGTTTTAAGTTTTGTTATTTATAATCATTAAGTTTTTATCGATACCTAGATATACTTTCAACAAACATTTCACACTGCAGAAATATACCATCGCATTGAAATAGCTCAGACATTACTGTTGACTGTGGAAATGAGGTAAGTAAGCGAGGGACGAAAACTTTCGCAATTAATTTCAGTACACTAAGGGCTGATTTCACAAATTAAAACTCAACACGATCGGCACGTCTAAAACTACGTTCAAGAGCTGTCAGTGTCATCATTGCTGTGGAATATTGACACAGCTCTTAAACGCAGATTAAATGACGTGCAGATCGCGTTCAGTTTCTTAGGTGAAATTGGCATTAAGTGTTTCCCCAAGATGAAATGCCCACATACCACATACCTCGGACTACAATGACTGATCCCACTAATTACAAATTCGCGTGGGTCGTCGACCAACATATTCCTATTATAATTAATAGTCAAATTAACATATTAAGGCTGGTAGCCAAGGATGGCGTGACTCCAGTCCTTCACGTCGGTGTCACTTTAATTGCTGTTATTGTGACAAATGACATGCTTGTTGAATGTAAAGTGTAACTAAATGCTGGTGTGGTTACTTTTGGGATGTTATATCACGATTGTGGTATGTTGAGGAATGTAGGACTTGCAAAGGGGCGTTTTCCTGTGCTGCCTTAGGACGAATTGAATCAATAAAACAGAACGCAATCAGAACATCTTAACCGCGTTCATGAGCTGTCAGTGTCAATATAACTATTCCACAACAATGATGACACTGACAGTTCATGAACGCAGTTTAGATGTGGTGGTCGCGTTCAGTTTCATTGGTGAAATTCGCCTTTAGGGATTGAAAATTGATGATAAAACGTGTTTCCTGTATTTATGAATTTTAAATGAGTTTTGAAGTCACCAGGATGGTGTCATAAATGGTGAGTGATACATGACCAATGACATGCAATTATGAAAAATCTTTTTGGTCATTCTGGACCGACTGTTTTAGGGAAGTATTGGATGCCATCAAAACTAGTTAGAGTAAAGCATCATCAATTCATCCGTCTATAACACTGACCTCTATCTTGTATGATAGAGGTCAGTGGTCTATAACGTTCACGCTGCTGGTACACAGGCCTCCATTGTGTGAAAGGGAGTGGTCCATCATCCACCACGCAGGTCCAGTGCAGGTTGTTAGATATAGGTAAGTACTCACGTAAAGTCACGTACTCAACATTAATTGCTAAGGAAATAAAAAAATGTAATTGCGTAACACATAAAATCGCAATTGCAATACCTTTTATGCCTTACCAATTTAAAAGTTCATTGCGTTATTTACGTTGTTGAGCAGACGAACTTTTCAAAACTACGAAGCAATGGATGTCAAATTTAATTCCCAGTTCATCATCGTAACTCCCTAAACAATTTTCCGGACCATCTTCGCCTTACAACCATTAAGTTTAATAAACAAAGCCCCGTTAACATTTACATACACACACTAATCCGATATAATAGTTGATTACGAATCGGTAATCAAAGAGTATGTCGAGCCGATAACCCCCCCGAGCTCTGTGTAACGCTACCATCCCTTAATGACGCGTGTAACGGAATATCCTTGTGGCTATATAGGGTTAGGACACGTGCGCACTGGACTGTTGATGTTGCGATTAAAAGTCGCAAGAAATTTTTTGTGTTGATTAAAATCCGTGACTAGGATGGTCAAGAGTTTTGAATTCTATGGCCCGATTGCACCACAAATCGCTAAACGTATTTAAAGACGGAGAGACGTTTAAAATATTATGTTTAGCGCTAAACGCACTGATAATTTTGTGATTGCATTTCGAATACCCTAAAATTTTAATTCGGTATCAGGCATTTTTTTCTATAAGTTGTTTTATTTGTTAAACAAACCAAGCTTTGTATTCGCTTCGACGGTTAATTGAAAATTTACCTAAACTTTTACTTGATTGTTTGTTAATTTCATATACCTTCTAAAAATTGATAGTAGGTATAGGCAACACTGTGTACAATCAGGGGAATATTTTTTTAATAAAATTAACTTATTCTACAACTCTTTACGACTTTACATCTCTATTTATTAGGGAGTACAGTAAAACGGGGCTACTTTGACCAGGCCGATAACAATGCTATGACGCGTTCCCCACACCCCGCGCCTCGCGCAATGTTACTCGAGGTCACGCACACTTGCTGAGCACACGTGAAAACCGATTTTGGCGCTCTGTCAAAGTAGCTACAACATCTGTCAAAGTAACCCTGGAAGTCAAAGTAGCCCCGTTTTGCGGTACCTATCTTTAAACAATTTTAAAAATAAGACAGAATGACAGAAAACAGCTTGGTTGTTAAAAAAAGTTAAAACTTAATCATTTATCTCTGTCTCCGTCACCTCTGATCTAGACTAGAGTCAAGAGCAAACTCATTACAAATAAAAAAACCGGCCAAGTGCGAGTCGGACTCGCAAACGAAGGGTTCCGTACCACAAGCAAAAAAAACGGCAAAATAATCACGTCTGTTGTATGGGAGCCCCCCTTAAATATATATTTTATTTTAATTTAATTATTTATTTTTAAAGTGAATATACAACGAAATATTCTGCGAATGTTTCAAGCGTCTACCTGCTGCCGTTATTAATATCGAGCAAATAATGGCAAAAAAATCACGTTTGTTGTATGGGAGTCCCTCTTAAATACTTATTTTATTCTGTTTTTAGTTTTTTTTTTGTTATAGCGGCAATAGAAATACATCATCTGCGAACATTTCGACGTTTAGCTATCACGGTTCATGAGATACAGTCTGGTGACAGTCGAACAGACAGACTGAGAGTGGAGTCTTAGTAATAGGGTCCCGTTTTTACCCTTTGGGTACGGAACCCTAAAAAAAAAACATAAATCCGATAGATATCTATCAAAAATCTATCTCAGCAACAGTATCAAACATAGATATATGATTTTAGATTTCTATGGTATCAAACTTCATCAATATTTCCTGCCCACGTGAGCGCCCCCTTACGGCCCTATGCGGCCGTATCGTCGGTATCAATCAAATATTATCAGGCCGTTGTTTGGAGAGCCACCAATTAATACACGGCAGTGAAGGGTTGATAGTGGCTACAAACGACTGATGTTATGAGCCGATGTCGGCATTAAGTTGATTTTAATTGTGTCGTGTATGTTTATTGTTGACTTGCATGAAGCGAGGGAATATGGAATGAGGAATGAGGACAATGTCGTGAGGAGGATAAATGGTTTTTCTATCTATCTAGGAAAGTTTTGAGTATGAATGTGTAGGGAAAGATCAAAGAAACAATGGATGCAATGTGTTAAAGATGATATGGCTAGAAAAGGAGTGACTACCGTGATGAGCACTAATAGAGAAGTATCGAAGAAAAAGACATGTTGCGCCAAATCCAAAGAAATTGAGGGCAAGTAAGAGAACACAGATATAGATATACCTAGATAATGCAAGTATCACGAACTGTATGAAAACTAAGCGTGCCACTTTTTTGACTACCTACTATGACGTCACAAGCTCGCGCTCTCTCGCTCACGCTCACCCAGCCAGCAGTACGCAGAAGGCCAATTCTCGTAATTTAAAACGTTCAAAATCTAGTCGCAGTCTCATCTCGGCGACAAACAAATGTCAAAAACTTGTCAAAATGTAGGGAAATTAGAAGTATTTTTTGACAGATTGAGACTGAGATCAGACTGTGAACGTTCTTAAAATTACGAGAATTGCCCCTCGACTGAGCGCGAAAGTGGCGGCTTATGATTTTCGAACATAAGATGGTGCGATTTTTGGCACGCGAAGTAGTTGCTCTTGCGTTATCTAGGTGTATCTATATCTGTGTAAGAGAATGATGATGAAGCCAATGAATCAAGGTGGAATCTGGAAGACATATTTCAGGAAAAATGAGAACGTTCTACACACAACAGTTCACTGACTGATATAAAAAGCGACCTACTTATCATTAAAAAAAAAAAATAACTCAATAAAAATAATCATGTTCTAAGATATTTAATTTCATGAGAAATATTATAAGACTTGTTGTTTTTTAGCCATTAATAAAAGTAATATAAGGTGGTGCAGGGCTATAAATCACTAATGGAACTACAAAACAATTATTTAAAATGTGTTAAATTATTGACATATACATTTCTTAAACTTAGTATAATCATAATCAGCCTATAACGTTCCCACTGCTGGGACACAGGGAGTGGGCCATAATCCACCACGTGGTCCCAGTGCGGATTGGTAAATGTCACACATGTCTTCGAATTTTTGGTTCTAGGAAAGCCGCGCCGTTGCATGTTGATATTTCATAAACTAATTGCTACAAACACATGGACGCCTTATTGTTTGTCAAATGACGTGAGACATGCTCGGTAATTAAAACAAAGCGACGAAGGGGTTGGATAGTTGTCATTTATGACTGAATATGTTATGAGGCTATGTTGCTATTAATTTGTATATATGTACGGTCACCAAAGGAGATAAGTAACCAGGGGCGTCGGATATAGTTGAAGTTTAGTAAGAATCCGATGGATGTTTTCGAATGAAATTTAATTTAATAAATTAACTGTTTGTTTTATATTGATTAAATTAAATTTTATTCGAAAACATCCATCAGTTTCTTTATAAACTTCAACTATTTCCGACGACCCTGATTACTTATCTCGTTTGGTGACTGTACAATGTCAATTATTTTCGTTGGAACCATAGATATAAGAAGTGTTTTTGATGGAACTAAATCAATAGTGATTGAGCTATTTACTTTTATTGGGTAATTAAATAATACCGGTAGCCAATAACAACATACGTTTTCTAAGGAAATTTGCTTGTTGACTAGCTACATGCATACATGAATTATAGAGAAAATCATCAGGCTAAATGTTTTGCCTAGCTAGACTTTTAAATCTGACGTTACCTCTTATCCGCACTGATGGCTTTGATAGAGCATATTAGTTAGTTACAGTATATTAGATATATAAGTAGCATAATCAGTCTTATATTGTTCCCACTGCTGGGACACAAGCCTCCTCTCTTCGAGACGGAGTGGACTGCAATCTACCACGCGAGCCCGGTGCAGGTTGGTAGATGTCACATGTCTTCGAATTTTTTGTTGTACGACATGCGGGTTACCACAAGTTCGTTCATCGTTTTGAAAGTAGTGGTGAAGAAATAATTTACACAACGTTAAGCGCTTGTCGGGGTTCGAACTTAGGACTTACAACTCGTAAGTCGGGGCCGTAACCACTGGGCCACCACTGCCCATATTAAATATCTACAACACAAGACACATAAGACGCACAGTTAATACAATTACAGTTTTTTTCTTAATTTTTTTTTCCTGAATGGGCCCGCTTTTGACCTAGATCACGCCTGATGGAAAGCGATGGATGAGGTCTGTGATGGAACGAGCGTGCCCAGAAGTTGCCTAAGGCACTGGAACTCCCACGCATCGACGAAACACAGCAGGCTGCTTGACGCCGGACTCCGGTGGGAGGGTGGTCGCAAACCAGCCGGGCGTTAGCCCTACCACCGCACGGGAAGAATTGGCCAGTCAAATTTAATAAGGTGTTAGATGTGACTTTCCAGAATGCGCCAAGCGCTCGGTTCAGTTGAGTATCTAACTAGCGGAACAAACTGCGCTACAAGAGGAGGCTTTTTCTTGCATCCCATTCTTTATTGTGACTAAAACTTTACTACATTCGTGGCTTGTAAAAGCTGGCATAGATCTCACTTTTGGTTCATAAAACTCATGTTTATTGAGCCAACAATTAATACGCAGCAAAGAAGGGTTGACTTGATGTCTGTTACAAATGACTGATACTAAAGACGAACATGAAATTATTTAATTCAATTTTAATTGCCCTGTATGTGGGATTTGTGTTAATTTCTGGCCGCATTACTTGGGATACACATTTGTCTCATTAATATTTTACTATGTCTTTATACTTTTGATGGCTCCTAAAATGTTTGTTTATTACGTCACTAATTAATACACCACCGCATTCAAAAGGGTTGGCTGACGACCATATACAAAAAGAAATTAGTCAGAATTATTCTGTGAAAATCTCACCATGAAAACTTAGGTGAATTGACCTTGACGAAAGGTACTTACTAATGCCATGGCTTGAAGTGAGCGAGTGTCAATTGACAGCTCATCACGTCAATTATGTTTTCACGATGACATTTTTCCGATTGGTTCCAAGATCCTGTCAGTAAATTAACACGGTGGTTCCCAAACCTTGTCCAATGAAACCATGAAGTTTTTTGACTTATTCTTTACTTTTTTTACATAATAAAATTATACAACGTATAAAACAATAAAATTCTAAACGACATGCGCACTTCACGACCTACGTTCCATGTAGTACATTATAGTGTATTATCTATGGTTCCATATTATCTGCTAGACAGTTGCGATTGCGTCTTGATAACCGTCTTGAAGCCGCGTATGAAAATGTGTCCGCATGCCGTAACCTCTTTGCAGCGGCAACAGCCTGCTTTTTCCGTGGACCACCGAATTAATTAATTGACATAATAAGAAAGTTACAGATTACTGATAACAATGGTTCATTTTCAATTCTACGTATTCATTATTTCTACGCTAGCATGAAGTTAGATCAATATGAAATGAACACAGCGCCACTAGAAACATGACATGTAATTATTTTTACCGCTACCCTTAATTAGGGGTAGCTCTCACTGTGAGTTATAGTGAAGGCACTTGGATTTATCGCTGTGCGCCTGTGCCCAATGAGCGCCTTATGATTAGTTAAGAGTGTGTGGATGTTGGGGATATGGAAGTGGCTTGGGTTAGATGAGTCTGTCTATGAGCGTAGCGCATGGCCCGTGAACTCCAATACTTTTTTTTATAGGAAACCGTAATATAATACCGTTTTATGAGAAACTAGTCTTTATAGTTACGTTTCTTTAGGTAAGTACTGAAAATAAAATTATCAAGCGTGTTATTGTAAATGCAGGTGCATCATAACGAAGGCGTCTATTTATTGAACGATTTGCAAAATGAATATAAATGCGTTTTTTTAAATAACGATAAATATGTTGAGCTGTGTATTGTATTTTTTTTTTTAATTTAGGTAAACTAAGTACTTACTTAGACATAGCTTGCTCGGATTGCCAAGAAGAGCTTTATTAGAATGGTTGCGTACATAGCTCCGGTCCCTGTCACATTAAAATGTAGTAAAAATTCCAGTAGCACAAAACTCTATAACATTTCCAGTCGTCTGACATCTACGATTTCTGACAGATTATCCGTCGGTCGGTCTGTTTGCGCGCGTAAAAAGCTCTCCGCGTAATGGCATGATGTTAATATTGTATGCCGAACGATAACGACTGAACTTTATATTATGTAGGTAGTTAGATTTGTAACTTATTTTTACGAGTAACGTAAGTACTTACTGATTATTATGTCTGCTTTCAGTTATTTTGAGTTGCTAATATTCTTGTATTTTTACCTATATTTTCAGAACGAATTAAAACATCCTGTAGGTTCTTTAGGACACCATGATATTAAAAAAAATATACGTACTCCTTTCTTTCTTTTGAGGATATTATTATTCGCAGTAAAAAAAAAAGTTACCAAAAACGTAGTTTGGAGGTGCTGGGATTTGAACCCAGGACTTTCAGCATGCGAAGCAGACACTCTACCACTGAGTTACACCCCCGATGAAAATTACTGCTATTTTACTGGTATGGTTTCCAGTACGAAAAAAAAACTGAAAGCTGTCCATAAAAACTGAAATTGAGAATAAATCAAAATGTAGATAGTTTAATTGATGAATTAAAGATTTGCTATTAACTTTTAAAAAGGCGTTTAGAAAAAATATCTTGTAGTTTTATTATTTTGACAAAATTACCTAAATATTCAGGGTCTTTTTTTTTCGCTGAGAAATGCATTACGCATACCCGCTCGTGGGGGACGAGACGGGGTATGTGGGACTCCTGTCGGAATGACTAAAACTCAGCGGTGTTCCCATATCGCCGTGATGGGAGGGCCATGGGAAACCGGCTCAGCAAATATTCAGGGTCTAACCTAACCTAATCCATGTTAAGAAGAAACCATAGATAAAAATATTCCTCACACCATAACCTACATGCTCAAAAGCCATAGCCATTTCTATGACTCCGTGGAAAACCCATGGGGTGTAGGGGACAAATTGTACGTTCCCGTGGGAAATCTGCGGTTATTAACTGTCAATCATAGCAGTGGCGCCCCCTATCGGTAATGTACAAACGACGTGCTGAGATTTCTTTGAACGACATTTTTTATTTGTGTTTGATAGAGTTGGTGGTTTTTGAAGGTATTTTCATGGCATGTTATCTTGGATTTGTAAAGGTTTTTTTTACATATTTTTTCAACTTTTGTGAATGCTGGATAGAATGTTTCAATAACTATGGTAAATATGCTTGAGTAAATGCGAACTTTGTGTGGTCATAAGAATTTATATAATTCGACCAAAATGCAAAAGGCCGCTTGGAGGTGCTGGGGCTCGAACCCAGGACTTTCAGCGTTAGAAGCAGACACTCTACCATTGAGTTACACCCCCGGTGGAAAGGATACCGTTTTTAGCGAATCCCTTGAAAAACTTGCAGTTTTTACACGACTGCCCAAAACGGAGTGTAAAATTGTCATTGCAGTCCCCGACCTCTTAGATTAAAAAGCGTTCCACAGAATGGTCCCCCGACTGCATTGACAATTTTATTTATCTGTTTAGTCAGGGAATACTACTTGTTTTTTACTTTTTAGTTCGTTTTTTGGCAGGGCAGTCGTGTTTTTAATTTTTTTATTATAGTTATGATAAAGGGTCATCCACAATATTGAGGGATTGGGACTGTGTTTAAATGTGTGGGTGCTTGTACCCACACGCACCCACACATTTAAACACAGTCCCAAATAATATAATTGTATAAATTAATAATTACAGTGATGAATTGATGATAGACAACTGTAAGTAGACAATAATATCGAGAAAATAAAAGATACTTATACATCATATATCATTTGTTTTCCTCGATATTAACAATCCGCAAGTTGTTATGACGTCGGTAGAGGCAACGCAATCCAAACATAAGCGTTCCTTTTTTAAAATTTTACTGCTGTTCTCGCTAAAAGAGTACGTACTAGTCGTACTACGAAGCTAGTACTACAAGTGATAAATAAATGGTAAATGATTTATTTCTGTAAGTAGCTTTGTACAAACACTTTTACACGTCAATCATATTTTTTTTTAAAGCTAGATGAGGTCGGCGTTTTCTATCTGACTACTCTGAGAAGAAAGGACGAAACAAACTCAGAGGTCACAGTCTCTTTTAAAGCCCAGACAAAATCTTGGTCAGATCATGTGAAGACCATGTAAATTGGTGTCTGAAATGGTCTTTTAAGGAAAGAACCACACAGATTGAGCGGACCTGTCCATTCAGTGCGCGCATTTGTCAAAAGTCGTGCAGCTCAACTCAGAACTTAAGGAGTTCAACGATTCGACGAACAATACCAAAGAAAGGAAATTTAGTTACATCTGTCATTATGGTCCTGTAAAAAAATATTCCCTGAGCATGCAAATCAAATATCATTCACCCATTTATTGAAACAAGATTAGCACCGACACAAAAATATGTTCCCGCGAACGCAGCAAGTGAAAACTTTGCTCGGCTCAGGAAATGAAGCTGCGACTCAATTTCCACAGCTCCGGGTAATCCGCGCGGAAATCTAACGCGACAATATCACACCTTTTACCTCTTTGTTATTTATATCCGTGAACATTTTTTTTTTAAAATCAGGTGTGGTGGCTATAAAAAGGAGGTTGTCAACTGAAGGTGTTATCTTCGAGAGATTTTAATTAACTTTTGCGCCAGTCTGACGCACTATGATAGTCTGAGTATGAAGTATTGACGATAACTTATATTTTATGAGCTTTAAGTGCCCCGACTTAGGAGTTGTAGGTTTACTGCAGGCGCTTTACTTTGTGTAAATCTTTTTACTACCACTGCTCTCAAAACGGTGAAGGAAAACGTCATGAGGAAATCGGCATGACCTAGAACCAAAAATTCGAAGAAATGTGACATTTACCAACCCGCACTGGGCCCGCGTTGTAGATTACAGCCCACTCCCTCTTGAAGAGAAGAGGCCTGTGTCCCAGCAGTGGGAACATTATAGGCTGATTATGCTTTTTTTGGGTCAGTGAAATAGGTTCATGGAAGCTTTAAGCCTTCTACATTTTATCAACTACCAAAATTACATCTGATCACCCGAAGAAAATGGATGACTGTAAATAATATATGTCGAGCAGGTTCGTCTTCGAGGAAGTTCATCGAGCTTTGTCGTCCCTGTCCTTTTCCATAGACAACTGAATTCGTATGAAGTTATTCGTATAACTTTTAGCTCACACCTCGTAATGAGAGATTTGGCGCAAAGGACCAGCAGAACCAGTAGATCAACTTTAATGATAGATATTGTGAAAAATATCTATAGCAAGGTAGGTTACTATGAAAATCCTATAATACTATAAATGCAAAAGTTTGTGAGGATGGATGGACGGATGGATGTATGTACATCGTTACGCTTTCATGCAATAACTGCACAGATTTGGATAAAATTTGGCCAGGATACTTTTTATCCCGATATTCCCAAGGGATCGAAACTTATGCGGGGGAAACCGCGGGGCGCTGCTAGATATTCGATCATAATTCCACTGTGTTTTTTAAGTGCAATCAAATCTGCCCGATCACCTTCAAACTTAAGACAGCACAACAAATTACACCTGCCAACCAAACAAAGGTCTTAGGTCATTTGTTAGCCAGGCATTACGATCAGGAAATCCACAATCAACACTAAAATATTGATCACAATTTCGTCTGATGAAGCCGTCCCTCATATGTTATTCCATTTGGCCTGACATTTTGGATGGCATCAACTATTCATTTCGGCCGCTGTACTTACTTAGTGGGGTTTACCTTTAGGAATGGTGGTGGCTACTGTTACCACCTGATAGAATGATGGCCTGGCCTTTGAGCAGTGGTGGGTTTTGATTGCTTTCGCGTTGTGTTAATTGGTTGGTATTTTGGTGGTATTTTATTTGGGTGTAAGTGTTGTAATGGTGTGGACTGTATATTGATTTCACTTATTCAAAAAAACCGAGTGTGCTTATGACCACACGACTGAAGTGAAACTTCAAACGTATTTGGTTATGAGAGGAAGAGAGAAAGAAACTGTGCGCGCGCACTGCTTTCTCTTGCTTATATCCCCCACTCAACTCCCGTTCGCCTCGCCCGATCATACTTTTCGTAACGCTTACGTCACGCGTTCGTCAGCTTACTCCCCAAGTCAAGCCTGCGTAAAGAAGTTTCACTTCAATAATACACTTGTTCTTAATATCCTTGTTTATTCTTCTTGTTAATAACTTATTCAGGTGAACTTATTCTTTACTGCTGACGAACTAAGATAAACTATAACTGCTGACAAACTAAGACGAACTCTGACTCACTGGAGTCACTGGGCATAGCACCCCCTTATATTATATACCCAATCAATGGTCTTTCCAGAAAGTTCTCAGATTTTTACAACATAATTAACAATTATTACGTAATCAAGGGTTTTTTCTATAAAGTTTCAAAAAGTACCCATATTCTTACATCATACTAAACAATATTACACAATCAATGACTAATTCTATTTGGAGGACTCGGCGTCTGTTACAAGTGTATTTTTCTATTTTACAGAAATTTAGGTGTTCATATAAAGGAAATACTTAACATTATACAGAGTCAAATTAAATTAGCTAGCAAAACATTGCAGACGTGGTGGGTATCGATATCTAAACTCGATAAAACAAAAAAAGCTCACTACTTCAGGTTACAGCCTACATCCGCAGCCTAATTGCGGAACGCCAAATCGTCAAATGATTCTGATCAGTTGGCTTCATTTCTATCACAATTGGCTTCATTTTACGATTTTCGAATTGCGAAACTCTAGTTTATTATAAAAACCAATTATGAACGTTAAGGCCCTGCGCAGAAACTAGAGTTTCGCAATTCGAAAATCGTAAAATGAAGCCAATTGTGATAGAAATGAAGCCAACTGATCAGAATCATTTGACGATTTGGCGTTCCGCAATTAGGCTGCTGGTCGTCGACCCAAAAAAAAAATACAGAACCTCCTTTTCGAAGTCGGTTAAAAGTCATCAAATCTTTTTTATTTTTATTTGGTTGTGTTTAAATATCGATACTCACATCACGTCTATTACGGAGTTTCGCTCGCTAATATTTAATTTGACCCTGAGTACACCATTATAATTTTTTTCGTCTCTGCACTACTCAAAATTCTCATCATGCATACATTTACCCGTTAACAATCTGTAGACCATTGATTAAAATGTTATGTGCTGGATCGTTTATGCCAATACTTAGGTAGGTACCTAAATAATTTTGAAAGTCAGACTGACGCTCAAATAGAATGAAGTTCTTCACATTGTATGAACCAGCCTATTGCTATCAACTTCTGTAAAGTTCAACCTTACCATTACCAAGCCTCCTTCATCCAGCAGTGGCGTGCATTGATTTTCAGAATAGGTGGGCACTAAGCCGGGTCTAGTCTAGACAAACGCGGTCACTAATCAGAAAAAAAAGTGAGGTCAAAAGTGTGGTTATTTGAGTAGGCATGCCTACTTAAGGGTGATAAATTGCGAAGGTCGAACGTCATGGTATTACGCGTGACACGTACGTATTTTCAATTTTGTCGTATTAACTTGAACGAGTAAAGACCAATGACAATGTGCGAATAGTACGGGAGCCGAGTAGGCCGTCAAGCGAGTGCCTACTGCCGCGCGTGTTTGTATGAAGATTTTGTTTTTTATTAGATATGATAATTTAGTGGGTTTCTTAATTGTGGGGCACACACTAAAATGTAATTGACAGGCTTATGTGGATATATCGAGGTAGGCACTGCTTATATGCTTATATGCAATGCACGCCACTGTCATCCAGTCACTAAACCAACAAACTACGACATCAACAATGTCATTGCCAGAAATTAATCAATGTTATCCTGTGACTTGACAAACAAACAGCGAGCGGTCATACGAAGTCAACCATGCAGCCAAAACCAAAAATAAAATAAATTAATAAAGAAATGAGTAACCACGGTAGTCGGCACGTGCTAAAAACTCAAAATAAAAAAATACTGCACCAATTCGTCAGTGATTAGATTTGATTGTCCAGGTGCATGCCAATCACGGAATCTCTAATAATAAAGTGGTATGTCCACGTGTCTGTCGCGGTTTCTCGCTCTATTGGCGCGTGAAGACATTTGACAGACAGACGGACAGTTGTGCTTATGTATGGATAGTTATTTGGCGGGGTTTAGAGCGTAACGGGATTAAAAGATACCTACATTGCGTAGAAATATGTATTCAGTTTTATATACTTAAATCAGTTTATTAAAGTAATAAGTAAGTAAATAAGAACTAATGCCTAATTAATGAATAAAAACGACAAAATTATATTATTCACAAATATATCTAAAATAAACATAATGTCGAAAAATACCTCCGCATCGCTGTTGACTGGTAATGTACCCAAGAGACTGGCCGCATTACCACGTTGTATGGCAATATTGGTAAAATTGCCTCTGGCCAAGGTAAAAGCCAGCCCTTGGTCAAGGTCCAGGTCAAGGGAAGTGTCAAACAGCCGTTTCCAAATTTCCTTAAAAAGACCATGAGCACTTGGACCCCACGGCCGAAATTGTTAAGTTGGTAGGTAATATCAAAAATCGGAGTATTTTTATAAAAAAATAATAGTGGAATATATCTAATAATAATATATTGCGTTAAAAGTTCAAGTAAAGGCGAGTAATATGTTAAAAATTAAAATCAAATCGCAAAAAGAGACATTTGGAGATGCTGGGATTTGAACCCAGGACTTTCAGCATGCGAAGCAGACACTCTACCACTGAGTTACATCCCCGGATGAATGTTTGGTCGAAATAGTAAATCACAAGCCCAGCAAGTGACATCATCGGAGTGATCTAAACAAAGTGGGTCATCATTATGTTGTTTGATATTTTTTCTAAAGATTGAATTTTGATAATTTATTGGTTACAATATCATTTATTTATTAGCTGTAATATCTTATTTAGTTATCAAGCAAAGTGTATTTTATAATGTTTTGTCGACATTAAAAGTGTACCAAGATGAAATCCCGAAGTACCCACGTATATAACAAACAAAATTATCCTGTTTATTCGCTTTCAATTAATCCGCTAGATGGCGCTGTTCTCAATTTAATTGTTAAAACAAGCGCGCTGTTCCCGCGTTCACTATTATCACGGGAACTGTTTTTGCAGAGGTTCCCTTTTAATTAACTAGTGAAAATATTAAAGATTCGGGGTGAAATTATTTATTATCTCAATATAAACATTATTCTGTAGTGTTTGGGTGCGAAAATATTGTCTCTCGGGTGAACTTTTTACATAAGTATTCACGTTTGCGGTAGACTAAAGTTCATTAGTTACTTCATACCATAGATATATGAAAGTGCTTCATACTTTTACATTATTTATATTACAGGATTAACTGGTAGAACATCAGAGCTGCGGTCTAGGGTATTTACGGATGTGTTATAGGGTAGGTAGGTACTTCGTTACATTTAGGAAGGTATTACTACTTTTCTTTGTTTTGTTCAATGCATAAGTCAATACTTCGGTTATAGAATAGAATTAGGTATCTACTCTGTATTATGTTCCTCCCCCTCTTTATTGTGTATGTTGTGTGTTATTGGTCCGTAGGATTAGGAACAAATAGATACCTATCATCGTAAACTTATATTTTATAATAAACATGTTAGCTGATGCATAAATTATCCAAAAACAACATAAAAAATTCATTACCGCAAAAAGAAACCACAAACAAATACAAAAACATTGGCATTACAACGTTTCCTGTGCCTGTCCAGCGATGCGTGAAAATCACATAAAAATCATTGCGCGCCTCTTTTGTTCCCAATGGCATCCCCTTTCAACCCTAACGTCAGTCAATGACGTAATTACAATGGTGGGCACCCGGACTGCCTCATTATGGCTGCTACAATTTTTAATAGGTGTGGTGTTGGTATTTAATTTTGTTGTGAATTATTTATTTATTAGTTTGACGTTCAGGCCAAAACCGACTCGAAACTGTCAAATTTTCCCAATTAGCTTTGAACCTTATGCCATATCGATACAGTTGAAAATCTAGTAGCTTGATGTGCTGGCGTCTGTACCTTATAATATCGCAATCTATCTCATCTCAGTTGCAAAAATCTATGACAGGTAAAGGTATTTTTGTCAGATTAAGACTGGAATTAGAATGCGGACGTTGTTAAAAATACAGGTATATTGCCCTTCTGTTCAGTTATCTCGGTAGCTGCAGTGATTAGCTGAACAAAATAAACGCAAGCAATTAAATAAAACAAAAGATTTGACAGTTGAGCAAATTGAAATATGCTTAGTTTTCGAGGGGCCCTAATATCAAACAAAAATTGCCTAACTAGCTACTAAAATACCTACCACTTCAATTCGAAATACTTAGTCCTGTTACAATCATTTCAGGCCAAACATACGATGCGACCGTATAAAAACGCTAGTCATAAAAAATAAAGTCCTGAGAGTTGACCAGCACCCTAACACACTATCAACCTCAATCTGAATCATTTTGAAGGTTATGCTAATCCATTGCTTCATATGTTCGAAAAATTTGTCTGCCCAACAACGTAAATAACGCAATGAATGTTGTTGCTGTCAAAATGTTAGCCATTACACTGATAGTGTGTTACGCAATTACCCCGCTGATCGTGTCACGGCGGAAAATATGAAAAGGAATTTGGATTATAAGTACGAGTATTATGGCAGCACCTAAATTCAACCGCCCATGTTCCATAGAAACAGAGATTTCCTTTCCAGTTATCTTTTTTAAATAAGACATTTTGAAAATGTTCTTTACTAACTTTTTAGGCCTTTGTATCCTGCTTATGCGTATGAAGTTTCATTAAAATCGGTTCATTCATATCGAAAAACAAGGGCTTGAAAGTTTGTATAAAATGCCGTACGTCGTAAACTACAACTGCACCGAGAAGATTATAATAAAAACAATTAGCCAGCCAATATTTTGCAGGTACCACTACTAGTACTAGTAAATATAATAAGTACCTAGTGTATAATATAATAAGTGTACAGGTATGTGTAAACTGGGTGTACAGTTAATATGTATGTGTGTGAGCAGAGAGCCGTAAGCGCGTCTTCAGTTTTGATAGTGACGCGGTTCACGAGTTGATTGTGGAGGTTTGAAGGGTTTTCGTCGTGTAATTGGAATTTCAATGTTGATGGGTTCTTACAAAGTTTCTTGTACGACTGGGGACATTAATTCAATCAGGTTTTGTCTAATATGTTTCCTTATTTATTGTTTAACTATTTACCTTAATTAATAAAAATAACAAAATTAAAACCTAACTTAACTAAAACTATACAAAAACTAAAATATAGCGTCGAAAAATTCATCCGCATCGCTGTCGACTGGTAATGTACCCAAGAGACTGGCGGCATTGCCACGTTGAATTGTCTTTGTCTAATTAGTTAAATTCTAATCCCCGAGAAATTCCAATCTGACAGTTCTGTTTTTAATGCCAAAGACAACATTTATTAGATGGGCGTCTTAGTTCATTATACAATAGGTACACATTTTCATGTAGCTATGTTTTGCCCAAATGTGTATGACGTAGAATGGGCAATACAATCAAAACCGGAAAATTAAAGATCATCTGTCATAAGAATGGGGATGGTCTGATTACATGTAACGAGGGAAAAAAATGAGCTCCAGATTTATAAACTTGAATTCAATTAAAAGCAAAATTAAAACCCAATCAAAATTTTCCAAAAAAATCCACAATTTTCGTACCAAGCAACCAACTGCAATTCTGAGGATACCCGGATCCACTCGCATCGGATCGTGCACGGCGGGACAAGGACAGCTATACACATGGCAGCACGAGAGTGAAGGAGACAGCACACGTCTCGAGATGACCAGAGGCAGTTAGGGGTCAGGGGTGAACGCTCTCGGGTGAGATGTTATGGGTTCATAGCGACTTCGCCTTAGGCCATGGGCTTTAGGCTATGGGTTATGGCCTATGGGCTATGGTGGTTTTTGGGGATTAGCTACGGCAATTCGGAAGGCTGTTCAATAGCGAAACTGATGAATGTTGTGTAGTTTAGGTGCAAGCGAAAGGAAAAGGGCAGCTAGGCGAAGATGTTTTTCTGTTTTATGTTTATAATAATGAAAGGAAGGAAGAAAATATGTTTATTTGGCACATGTCGATGTAAAAGAAACAAAAATGTAATAAAATAAAAACTAGGACCTATGGCATCTAGGACAGGTATAAGACACGTTTATGCTTATCTACAGTACAATCCGGTAGATAATACGATCCATGTTTGCGTAGGTTCTTAATCAGTTACAACCAAAATGTTTCTTCAAATACCAATAAGACCTTTCAATATCAATAAGCCAATAATGAAACGCCTGAAAAGTAAATATTTTGACCACTTTTGGGCCACTACACAATTGGAAAAATTATAGCTACGCATTTCCAAAATTGGCAAACGATTACCAGTGGAATTTCCTAAAATGTGTTAGGTAATAACCTGCAGGATTGCCAACGGCTGAGCAGCATACAGAGGACAGAGAAACGGATGTTCACTATACTATGAAAAGAACCTCATTGTGCCGTAGAATGGTGTTGGCTAAGTTAATTTATTGAAGGGCCAATAAGAATAGGTAAGTTACTAGTTCTTCTTTGAAGTACACGCGGTTATAGCAATTAGCTGACCCCCCTAAAAATTAAACAAATTTGAACCTTCTGCTTGTTAGCAGTAAGCTTATCGAACTAGAACAGTTCAACGTCTACGATTAATAAAACAGTTATTCGAATTTGATATTTAACACGCAGTGTTAAGGTAGGTATGAACTTGAATATTGTTGTAACTTGTAATATATTATTGCTAATTTCAACGACAATCACCATGTTCGTGTGGTCTAGTGGTAGCTGCAGTGAGCTGACAAGAGCGTGGTTGCGAGTTTGAAACCAACGTATTTTCTGCTGCGCATTTTGTTTTATAATATTTTTTTTTAAGTTATAAATAATAAATTATAACTTTAGCAACAAAAAAAAAGCTGAACGAAAATAAAAAAACGATAATGATGGTAAAAACGATTTTATTTTATAAAAAAAATTATTATAAGAATAACGTAAATGATATAACAGTTACTAATAACGTTGTTACATACTTCACAGAGTTTAATGTAGTGAATCAACATGTTATAATATTTAGAAATATATAGGTATGTATTTCTATTTCATAACAATAACATCACCACATTAAATATCGTTGAACTAAATAAAATAGCATTATACGTTGATGTTTTACCTACTAGGTATACTATATATCAATTTGTTTTGTAAGTATGTAGTTATGTTTAGTTATAAATAAGGTTTTGACAAAGACTTCTCGTCGGTAAATATGACAACATAATCTTCCCAATTAAAATTGAGATATTCTTGGGCAAAGCGGACCCTTGCTTGGCGATGTGCAGCAGTCAGTTAAATTTTACGTGCTGGCTTGTATTGTTTCAGTCCAGCAACATGCAAATGTTTTCTGACCGTCTGAACAGAAACATTATACTGCATTGAGTAGGCAAAAATGGGTGTTCAGTATGCCTTCTAACAATTGCTTGATGATGTTCTGACACAGGAGTAACATTGCAGGTTTTGGTTCAGGACGATCCTTTTGAATATTCCCTGTCTCTTCAAAACGTCTTAGCCACAGTCTGACTGTATTTCTCTGAAACAACACAATAAGCATAATTTTAATAACCCGGTAATCATAATTTTTCGAATAAGTTTGCAAAAATACCTTTAGATAAACCACATTAGACCTATAAATGATCTCATAATGAAACAGTTAATTTTCTATTATTCTATACTCACGTTTTTAAGCCAACTAACGAATTAAGGAAGTATAAAAAAGAATACACTTACCGCTATATTAAGTTTCCTAGCAATCGCTTTAATACCAACATTCTCCTTATGCAAATACAATATTTTGTATTTTAATTAATAATCACTCAACTGAGACATGACGATTAAACTATCAAAACCGATAATAATAATTAATAAAAAGGCGTGGATTTTCGCAACTTAGTAAGGCAATATAAAATGTTCGTGCGTATTCACTGCTATTTGTGCATAGAATGTCTTGTTCAATTTATTCTTCTACCCCATATTCCTAAAATCATTTCAATAGCAGTTTTTGTTGAATACGCATATTGACGTCGAACTACCCACTTATTGAAAAAGGTGAAACGTTTATCGTTTATCAACTTAATTGATATGCTTGTTCTTTACAATAATGCAAGAAATACTTACGAACAATTTATATATTGAAAACAAAATTAAACATGAGACTAGATTTGAACTCGCATCTTGCACGTCTCAGCCTTACGCATGAACCACGACACCAGATTAACTTGAGTAAGATAGATGAAATAAGGTATTAGTAGCAATGACACAAATTATCACAACATTAACCTAACCTTTAAGTCTTGCTGATTAGAAATGAAAATTGCGTAACAAATACCCATACATAGTAAATGACCTAACACCAACATCTTAAAGCTCAAATTTGCGTATCAAAATTATTTATTGTTTCTGTTCATCGAGTAGTGTTAGTCCGATTAACTCATACATATTGAATAACCTTTAATGTTATGAGAGGAGGGTGCAAAATCGAGTAATTTTTAGGGGGGTCAGCTAATTGCTATAACCCATTGTACCTATGATCCTACTAACGGATTACTTGCATGTCGTCAGAAACGCAAGTGGTCAAATACGCTTTTCGTCATCTCTCAGGATAGATTCGCAACTTGTCAGAAACGGAACTCGACAGACACGCAGTTCGGCAGACGTGCAACACGACAGATACGCATCTCGTCAGATACTTGAAACCATCCACCCAGATTATTTTTCCAACGCCAGACAATTTTGCCGTCTTGACAGTTCTTCCATACAAAACTTGTCAAGCGTCAATTTTATTCCTCGAATAAAAGTTATCTGGCGATACGCATGCTGAATAAATATCATTAGGGGTTTACCTCTAAGGCTAATAGATCTCACTGGTGTAGGGAACAAGGACCAAGCTACCGGTGCAGCGGTGGTCAAAGTTCCAGAGAGAGGGATCTTCTTACAAAATTTACAACATAAGCCCAAAATTCCAGTTTTTATTACTATGAGAAAACATTTTTATTTCCCTCACCCTGCATCTGATCCCGAAAGGGTACCTTGTCAACTTGCTATTAACATTTTTGTTCTCAAAAATAAATAATTTGATTCCAATAAGGAATTGTTATGGCTTTCCTTTGGCGAGCTGAACATTATTTGGGCCACATTAACAATTCTGACGGTGCGTGAAATGCAGAGTTAGTTCCACGACATTAGTGCTTATACCTCTGGTGATTTACGAGCGGTGTCGCGGCTTCGATTCCCGGCTGTGTTAAAATAGCCTGATGACTGGACGGTGGAGATGTGTTATATGTTGTATGTATGTGAAGTTGATTACTTTCGATAAGAGTGTTTTGATTGAAGATTTGATTTTATGCTGAGAAAGCTACTATAGTATAATTGTATGTAATATTTTGAATTCATATTCCAACTGGAATATTAAACATTTTGGGATTTATTGGTTTATCAATTGGAATATTATACATATAACTCTAATAAGTAGGTAAATCTGAATCTTACTGAAATAATAAAAAAAAATGTTCAAATAACTTCAGCAGATTCCACATTTCATGAATATACGCTGTATACGCAAGATGCTAGGCGAAACCTACAAAAACTGCCACAAACGCGAAAAAATTCAGAAACACATCTTCAAATGTAAATCATACCTCATTTCCCGCATAGACAAAATGGCAGACAGACAGACGATGCCATTGTTTATATTCCACTAGATTAGGACGCCTCGCAGCATTCCACCAGCCATTTGTACAAAGAAAATGATATACTAGTCATCCGTGCGTATGACGACACGCACGTTATTTACAAACATTCAAACAATCCCGAAAACCCAAAAGATGAAGTCTAAAGTCCTTATTCCAAAGTAGTAAGGGCTATTGGGCAGGGAAATCGGTAGTTCGTGATGGTAAACAAAAAGGAAGTTGCAAATCCACAAAATTCCGAGTGGAGAATAAAATATGACATGTGTGGCCCCGGATGCAATAAAATAACAATTTTTGTGTCCGCCCCTCAGGCGTAGTTTCAGTTTTTCGAATAGTTTCGTGTCTTTGAGTAAGTAATTTTAGATGGTCTAAGTTCTTGAGGGGATTCTGGACTGTTTAGAGCCTTCTGTTTCTTTATGCATGACTATGTAAATTCTGTGGTGTTTTTTTTGTTTGAGTTGTATACATTCTAGTTAGAACAGCTTCTTTTAGTTTTAGATTCTTATTGGAATCTGTAATAATACTTACCTACTAATATATCATTATTTTCTAACACGCTACTTTTACCTTAGCATTTTTTTTTTAGCGTGGAAATGTGTTATAAGTTTGGTGATGGTAAAAGTTAGGATTGCTTTAGATATAATGGTAAAACAATTACAACCAAATCTTTTATCAATTTTGACTTTTAAAATATCACGAGCAGTGCACTGCTAAACAATATCAACGCATCGAATGCAGCAACTGCCATCAAATGCACTGTTCACAAACATGTATGCATAACAGTCAGCAGTCAAATGAATAATTCAGAGAGCATCGAATCACACGCAACAATTAAAGAGGGGCAAATAGAAATCAATTAGTGCGAGCCGCGGGCTATTGATGAATTATACCATTTACATGTTGAGAGAGGGGGAAGAGGGGGGAGCAGTAGTGCTTAATTGTTTTATTGAAGTTTCAAGGTATAGGGGTGAAGATGATAATGTTTATGGTGTTAGTGAGTTTGTAGATATGGAAAGTATTATAGCAAAGTAAAAAAAAAACAAGGTCTAATAATAGCCAAGTTGTTTTGTAGGACTTTAAATATGGTAAGGTTACTTATCATCTCCAAACTAATTTGTTACCTACTAGAAATGGCGCTTGTGGTGACTATCAAAAGATAGATCGTCTTGTTTTACTAGAAAAAATATATTAATATTGAATTTCTAAGTTGCTATGAGTTTTTGTTTCATACCCGTTAAGTAGTACAAGAAGTTAAATAAACGGTTGAAGAAATGACTGCTATTGCCTTGCCTTGATCAGTTTTGGTCAAGGGGCTCCTGCGAGTATATCGACAAAATCTACAGAAGCAGATGTACCTATGTAAAGTTATCATAAAATTATGCCCATAAGCAATGGTCATCAAAACAGACAGATGTTAATAAAGGCGCACCCTGTGGATCGATGCTCAGCAAGTGATCCCACTGAATAATTGCGAGTGCTCCATTATGAGAGGGTGCAATATCATTTATTAGGCATGCATATGACTAATGTAATAAATCTGGAAATGTGCATAATATATAATTGGGTAGATTTGACATTAATTATTTGCATGTTCGTAATAATGGTAAACACCTGCATGATCATAAAGCTGACAGACAATGCACAGTCTTAACTATTGGGTCTAAGTATGACATTTTTCAAAAGAGTTCCTTATATAACGAAAGTGTGCACTAAGGAAGGATATTTGAAAGTTCATCACCTAAACTGGCTAAATATAGAGGATGAAAGTTTGTATGGAATTTTGACATTTTTTCCGATGGGAAAACTCACCTGTTTATACCTAAAACCTACGCTTGTATTGCAAATAAGGTTTTATCAAAATGATAAATAAACTTTATTGTATTGAGAGAGTCCATTTTTTTAATTGCTTGATTAAGGCTGTTCTCGTTACCATGACTGCTCATTCCTCTATCAATGGCAGTTCTACGAGCCCTGATATTTTAATTCATGTATTGTTACATATACCGCTAACGGTCATTCCATTTGCGACCACAACATATTTATCATCAAAATTTGAATCAATTTACAACAAAGCTCACCTTCCGACCCATTTAGCAACGTAACTGTCAAAAGATCACAATTCTATTGCCAATATCGTGTTCCCACGATACTTAAATAATATTTAAGGACATCGGAACACTAATCCTGCGCCTACGACATCTAATAAATCGCGGCTGACCAAAGAGCGACCCTTGGAACAAAACCTCCTTACCATGTGTTTGGACTACTACACCATGCTATACAAAAGAGGTTTTGTTGCTCATAAAGATATATCTACAGCTGTGAAACCCCAAGTTGTGCAACTTTAGATTTTAGTGCTTTGTGATAAGGATATGTGGGAGGTTTTGTAAGTGTATGGGTGTTTGGTGTTCTTGGTGGTATTTTTGAGACAGTTTCGATTGTTTTGTGGGACAATGTCGTGGGTCATGGGAAGTGAGGGTGTGTTTTCAGTGTTTAACCTTGAATGTATTATTGACCGACGGACATTGTCGGTTAGTTTATAACGTGGTATTTAGCGGTTGTGCTTGGAGGGAGAGGTTTTGATACTTTGGTTTAGTTTGAAAAATAATTATGGTTAATTTTCTTAAATTTTTTCAAGATACGTGATCGATTATAATTATGTACATATATTAATAATTTGCTTACTCAACAATGGTGATAAGTCTAAATTAATACTTATCAATAAAAAAAATTATCAACAACGTTTTCATCGCTAACAGTACTTACATAGCTTTGTTTATTCCACTTTTCAAATCTAGGGACAGCAAAAGCACAAATAA
Organism: Amphipoea oculea; assembly: GCA_945859645.1. Classification (NCBI taxonomy): domain Eukaryota; kingdom Metazoa; phylum Arthropoda; class Insecta; order Lepidoptera; family Noctuidae; genus Amphipoea; species Amphipoea oculea. The sequence goes on from OX243876.1 coordinate 16,463,485, forward strand.
TTATAGACCCGTATCGGTTTTGCCGGTTTTCAGTAAAGTGTTTGAAAAAGTCATGTTAAATCAAATGCTCAATCATTTTAATCGTAATAACATCCTACACGATCAACAGTATGGTTTCACCAAAGGACGTTGTACAACCGACGCCGGTGTCACCTTATTAAAACATATCTTTAACGCATGGGAAGAGGCACAGGATGCAATAGGCATTTTTTGCGACTTATCCAAAGCATTTGATTGCGTGAATTACGATACACTGCTCTTGAAACTTGAGCATTACGGACTCGGGAAACTTGCTCTTAGCTTAATAAAATCATATTTAAATGACAGATTTCAGCAAGTTCAAATTAACGGTGTGAATTCATCGGGTTTGAAAGTCAAAATGGGTGTACCGCAGGGCTCAATATTGGGGCCGTTCCTATTTTTAGTGTACATAAATGATTTACCTCATTTACTGATAAACCGATTACAAATGGTGTTATTTGCTGATGACACATCTCTGATTTTTAAAGTAAGCAGACGAGCACAGGAGCTTGACGACGTAAATAACGCTATGCTTTTGGTCCATAATTGGTTTACTATAAATAATTTGGTATTAAATGAAAAAAAAACTAAATGCATTAGATTCGCTTTACCAAATGTTAGAAGTAGTGAGTGTCACGTTGTATTGAATAAGGAAATACTTGAATTCGTCGAAAATACGGTTTTCCTGGGGATTACGCTTGACTCAAAGCTGCAGTGGGGTCCGCACTTAACATCTCTTGCAGGGCGGCTAAGTTCAGCCGCTTATGCTGTTTGGAAAATCCGCCAATTAACAGACGTGGATACCGCGAGACTGGTCTATTTTAGTTACTTTCATAGCATCATGTCTTACGGTATTTTGTTGTGGGGACGGGCTGCAGATATTGATTCTATCTTCATCCTGCAAAAGAGGGCTGTCAGAGCCATATACAAGCTGAGCAGACGCGACTCTCTAAGGGAACTGTTTAAAAAAATTAACATCATGACGGTTCCTTGTCAATATATATATGAAAACATTATGTACGTTCGAAAAAATCTACATCTTTTTAGTAAGATAAGTGACAGGCATAATTTTAACACAAGAAATAGGAACAAATTAGATCAACCGCGTTTCAGATTGTCTAAAGTAAAAACTTCTTTTATGGGTTACTGTGTAAAATGTTATAATAAAATACCACTCGATATTCTTCAACTAAATGAGAAGAAATTTAAAACATGCATTAAACGCACACTATGTAGACAAGCATACTATAAGTTGGATGATTATATCGCAGATAAAAATGCTTGGCTAAATGCTGGTCCTGCTCCACAGGCACTTGAGTTCACTAGTTAAAATTTCAATATTTGGAAGAGGTGCTTCCCTTTATTTTTTCTTTTTTAGTGTTTCTGACATTACGATCTTAATATTTATTTTTATTTTATTCAATCATGTTTAATGCTGCAATACTAAACACCTTTTCCTGTTTGGTATTAAACATTTTATTCATCTATTAAATAAATTGCAATTTATAGTTTTGTATAATTTAGAAGCATTTTTTCAATTTTTGTAAATGTAAGAACCATGGATCCGTTTATTATGATTTTTTGATGTTGACTTGAAAGAGCTTGGCAGTTGAGAATGTGTCATGCTCACTTAAATGTCTCACTGATGGTGGCACGTGTGTTGGATCATTCGGTTCCCTACAAAATGGTTGAGCTGGATGGTGCTGATCCATGCGTCATGTTCGTGAACGGGCGCCGTCGGTTGAGACTGGTCATCTCTTAACTGCCAAGGCTTATTTTTAATCTTATTTCTTTTATTGTTTCTTCATTTATGTGTTTTTTTTTTTTTTTACATTGTTCTCACATATAGAAGCAACAAGAATAATGTACCAAGGATTTTGTAATATCTTGATTTAAAAAGAGTGTCCATGGAGTTTCTTGCCCGTTCTTCTCCATAGAGATCTACGCTTTGGAATGGGCAACTAGCTTCAACTTTCTGACTAACTGACCGACTACTTAATTTTGACAATTCAAAAGTGCCTGTAATGGTTTAATTGAAATAAATGCTTTGAGTTTGAGTTTAAAAAAATAATTCCATTTGTTCAGAATTTTTTTTTTTAAGAAATCTCTTTCTCTTTTTAGGCTATCGTTAATAGTAGATTTTATTAAGATATTTAATTACATTTAAAATAGTTTTTTTTTTCTTTTTCTCTTGTATGTACTTACCTTTTTAATTTTGTTTTTTTCTGATAGTTTTATTTTTGTTTTATTGTTTACTTTTATTTTCTCCAATATTTGTACGCCTTCACGGCAAAACATAGCGCCTAACAAATAAATATTCTGATTCTGATTCAGTCTGATTACTTTGCCGAAGTTCAGAATAGGCTGCTTAGAAGAAAAAAAATCAAGAACCTGCAGTAGGTAGACAAGAGTATTTTCTCAAAATTATAGTTAAGTTTTTCTACATATTACACGCCGCTACCAAATTCCCAAGAACATATCTCCAAGTATCAAAACCACTTCCTCCCGCAGGCATGCGCTAGCGCCGGCTGCGCGGGCGCCATTGTTCAGGCGAGTCGCGATGATATACAGCCACAAACATTCATTGTACGAGTATTGTTCCACTCGATACACTCGACTCAATACGAGAGCCCGAGTGATGTTGTCATGTAAGAATGTACCTTGTTTTTGTAAATAGGGAATTTATTTTGGTGCTTTTTGCAGTTATAGTATGTCTTAGGGGTGAATTGATCATTAAAGTTATGAGAATTGGGTTTTGCAAGACTACTTGAAAGAGAATCAAACGTCATTTATTCAAACTAGGCTGAGAATCACTCTTTGAACGTCAAAATTACATAAGACGGTCCCCTAAAACGCCCGCCCTTTCAGCACTGCCTAGTGCTTTATCTGGGAAGAAGAAGAGGCGCAACAAACTCCCCAGCAGCACAGCTGTCTGTTCAGTTAGGGCTGATTTTTCCATAGCCAGATAACTTAACTTTTATTCATGGAATAAAATTGACTTTTGACAGTTTCTGTATGAAATAACTGTCAAAATTTCAAATTCATTTCTCGAATAAGGTTATAATGATTGAAAAATCAGCCCTTAGAAGAATTAGATTCTATACAACAATAAATACCTACCTGAGCTGAAGGAAAATTCTAGTAATTTAAAAATCTAGTCGCAGTCTCATCTCGGCGACAAATAAATGTCAAAAACATGTCAAAGTGTAGGGAAATTAGAAGTATTTTTTGACGGATTGAGACTGAGATCAGACTGTGAACGTTCATAAAATTACGAGAATTGCTCCTCTGGATTCCTTCAACAAGAACTGGTCCTTAACAGCTTCGAACAGAGAGAAGTGGAAAGAGAGTAGGGAAGGCCTTTGCCCTGCAGTGGGACATCACAGGCTATTAAAATTACGAAACAAAACAAAACATTGATTTAAATTATTTTCCATATGTCAGCTAGCAACAAAAGAATAAAACATATAATATAATAAAACTAAAACGATACAGAATGTTCTAAGATTTATGCAGGCCACATCCCGGACGATGCTTCTGTAATGCACTAGTTATTTAACAAAACATTAAAAGAAAAGCAATAGTTGAAAAGTATGCAAAAAATACGAATACTGTTGGAGGTGCTGGGATTTGAATCCAGGACTTTCAGCATGCGAAGCAGACACTCTACCACTGAGTTACACCCCCGATGAAACCAGACTGAAATTGGAAGGACCATATGTAACAATACTGTATCTAAGCTATTTTCAAGTTTTAGGAACGAGTATTAATACTGTCTTGATTTCTTACCGAGGGTCACGAAAAAGGTCTTATCTAATCTAGACGGCTTAGACAAAGTCACGTCTGTTGTAGTGGAGCCACCCTTAAATATTTATTTTATTTATTTTAAAAGTGAATATACAACTAAATATTCTATGAATATTTCAAGCGTCTACCTGTTGCCATTATTAATATCGAGCAAATAACGGCAAAAAAAAAACACGTTTGTTGTATAGGAGCTCGCCGCTGCATAAATATTTATTTTATTTTATTCTGTTTTTAGTATTTGTTGTTATAGCGGCAACAGAAATACATAATCTATGAAAATTTCAAATGTCTAGCTATCACGGTTCGTGAGATACAGCCTGGTGACAGACAGACAGACGGACAGTGGAGTCTTAGTAATAGGGTCCCGTTTTTACCCTTTAGGTACGGAACCCTAAAAATAATTGTGACTGAAATAAGCTACCGAAAAGCTTATGTCAATTCCGCAGCCTAATTGCGGAACGCCAAATCGTCAAATGATTCTGATCAGTTGGCTTCATTTCTATCACAATTGGCTTCATTTTACGATTTTCGAATTGCGAAACTCTAGTTTCTGCGCAGGGCCTTAACGTTCATAATTGGTTTCATAATAAACTAGAGTTTCGCAATTCGAAAATCGTAAAATGAAGCCAATTGTGATAGAAATGAAGCCAACTGATCAGAATCATTTGACGATTTGGCGTTCCGCAATTAGGCTGCTGGTTGTAAGTCGTTGCAGAAACACGAAATGCTTTGAAAGCCATTGCCAATTGTCTAAGCCCTCTGTTAAGAACATAGACAGTAGATAACGACCTTCTAGGATACCCATTACCCATTTACCTAGCAACTAGCAAGTACCATCGTCGAATTAGGCCATTGCCAAAAGTAACAACTTTCATAGCCGATTCCTACAATTTACGGACCGTTATTAGGTATATCTTTACCAATAATGAAGCATAGACCTCATAGCTTTGCATAGTAGACCCTCCCACATGGAGCTACTTAGCTATCACAGGTTAAATTAGTTTACAAATCTTATTAGTTTATGCCCAGTTTTGCAATAAAAATGCTAGGTACCATTGCATTGGTAAGCAAAACGATTCGTTTTTGTTTACAGGAACCCAGCATTAATAACCCTCTGTCTTACCTTTCAAGCCACAATAATTATACGTGCGTTCTTCAATATAGTCACACTTTTAAAATTTCTAATTAAAATCATTGAATCGAGCTGCGAATCGATATGCAAGTCAATCGGGACATAGGGCGGTGGCTCCCATGTTTTTCATTACCGTTCGCCCCTCTCCGATGTCGAACAAAACCGTGGTGCCATTGTCTTCTAACCATTGCGGTTTGGAGTACTCGTGGTAAGGTTGGTGGAATGGACACTATTTATAAAAACAGAACTATTAATTAATTACATTAGATAATAATAAAAAAATGTTGTGCTAAACTCTCAGCTTGACACTTTATGTTTTCATTTGTTTCTTCAGAACCATTTCACTCAGAGTCTTTGGTCAACTGGACCCACTCGAACTGGACCCGCAGGTCCAGTTGACCAAAGCATTAATTTTCTATATTTTTTTGGTCAACTGGACCCACAAATTGTTCATTGCTTAGTTGCAGAAACCAAAAGATCTGCTATGCGCTACAAGTGTCTAATCTTTGCAAAGCCTTTACAAAGACTGTTTTTTTACGAGAAAATAATTAAATGTCAATGTTTCCAAGATGGCATTAATTTCGTTTCTATGATTGGTTGACCTTACTTGCTGACACACAAACTTTCAAAACTGTGTAAGTCTGTATTGATGCATGTAGCTATTTATAAATCCAGACAGATACATTATTGAACATCATTACACACAGTTACCACCATAAGGTCAATAAAAACAAAAAACACATAGTAGTTATTATTTTACGATGTGACACCAATAAAGTCGTCTGACCACAGTGACCACATGAATGTCTCCGGCAATATTATACGCTGATGTTCGTTTATAGGACTTTTTGCGTCCATTAACTGTGATTGATTTATAGTAACCTGTCTAGTTACAATTTACTTATCATAAAAGTGATTTTTAATATACTGTTTAGATTTTATTTGCTTAGCTTAGCACGATTTAAAACACGACCGTATGAATAGTTAACATTGTGTTCCTAAGAATCTAATCCTTGCTAAGACGAATTAACATGGCGAAAAGTTAATATCATAATTGAAAAAAAAATGTGCTGACTTGCAGTGAAAAAATAGACGACGAAAAGATGAAGAGATTTTGCGGCATAAATAGTGGTTATTAAGGCAAACAATGAACTTGTTATCTACTGAAATTTTCAGTTACGGATTAATTTCCGACGTTCCAAACGTCGAGATCCGCAGACGTACGAAGGTTTCAGATATAGGAAAACGAGTTATGGAACTCAAATGAAGTTGGGCAGAACACCTGGCAAGGCGCAGTGATGACAGATGGAGTAAGGCAGTGACCGAGTGGCGTCCAAGGACTGGGAGACGAAGTGTCGGTAGAACCTGGATGAGGGTGGCATAGGAACGAAGGGCACATGAAAAGAGAGGCCTATACTGATTAGTGGGTGAAGTTGAGCTGTGGATGATGGTGATGATTAATTTCCAAGAAAAACACGGAATGTTTTCCTGCGCATACTAAAATAACATACATTTAAGAAAGAAAGAAAGAAAATCAGGTTCAAAGTCAAAGCATTTGTTTCAAATATGCACATAAAAGGCACTTTTGAATGTCAAAAACTACATTAAAATAGAATTGATTCTAGTCGCCCCTTACAAAAGGTAGTTTTCGTATGGAGAAGGAATGGGCAAGAAACTCCACCGTTACTCTTTTAAGGTTTATTTGTCACAGAAACAAGTGCATACAAAAACATAATTATTTCTAATAATAAGGTAACATAAAAACAAAATATAATTACGAGCACAAAGCATAGATAGTCGACGGCTGTACGTCATGACTCTGACAAGAAGGCTTCCATTCAGCATAATGCTGTGCTATATAGGGGACCCACCGCACAGCGCTGATTTTCAGTGGCTACCCAAGTACCCAGTGGTGGTTTAACAGTGTCGTATCTCCCAACATCAACGCGAACCTTACCCCACAAAATAAAGTTTTCCCTGCGATTAGGAAGGAGTTCAAAGTAAGAGTTTTGTCATCGGCGCATTGTGTCGTGATGGGTTCTTTAATAACGCGCGTTTTGTCTGCAGCGCCATTCAGCCAGCAATAATGTGGAAAGTACCTTATGTTCAGCGTTCATGCTCAACAATTTTTCGGGGTTGATTAAGTTTTATTTGATTTTCGTGGTGGAATTTGTGATGTTTTTCTTCTATACAATACTTTGAATGCGTTTTTTATCAACTTTAGTGGTACATTTCACAAGTTGGGAGACAATAACGAGGAAAACTTTTTCCCTGAAAAAATATTTACCTATATCTATTTTGAAGTCACCAAAACCTAAAATATTATTTAAAAACTATATACTATTACTAATTATGTATACCTACTATTCGAATTTGTTATCAGCTAAGTTAAGGCTAGATATGTATATTTTTTGAATAGGTAATTGAAAATTCAAAGAGGAATCACCATATCTACCCATGCTTCTTCATATTTAATGCATTACATTAAAATTACATTAAAGAAAGAAAGAAAGAAAAAGTATTTATTGCGACTCTTACAGGAAGATCACAAACTAAACAAACACAGTCAAAAACAAAAAACTAACTTATCCATACATACAAATAAATAAAATTGGAGTGTCTGTTTGTAATATTAAAATAACCGGGTGAATTTCCCAAACGACTTTTTTTTTTGTCTTCATTGAAATTAGTATTTGAAAAAAGGAATATTGTTCTGTACTATTTTTTTTTGTATTCATTAGGTATTTATTGGGTTGTGGCATAAAATATTATTTGTCTAAGTCTATTTACAAAGGTAGAAATAAATACATAAACCTCTATTTTTGTCACATCGGTGCTGTCCCTCTACTTTTTTTACAAGCAAAAACGCTTATATCGTTATAAAAATAAGTAACTTAAGAATATAACTTATTCTATTTCATAGAATATTAGTTTTATTATTAATATGTAGCATATTTTATTACGTAATTCATAATATTTATTACTGAGAGGCATAAATGTACTTGTCTCGCAAAATTTTGTCATATCGCTGCACAAAAGTAATTTAAACCTAACTTTGCATCGATGAGTCCGACAGTGTCCCCACCCCAATTTTATTTCCCTCGTTAGTGTGTGCTAGTGCGCAGTCAGGACGGACGTGTGTCAAATCGCTGCATATTCCCGCCAATTACGTAAGTACGACATTTCAGTTACTTCCATGCAATTATTTTATATTATCGGTGGTTGCATTTTTCTAGTGTAATGTGAAGTTTTATTACGATTGTTTGGTTCTAACAGACATAGTAAGTAAATTAGCATCATTATAGGTACTTGAATTTAGCCTAAATATTATACATTTTTCATAATTTTCAAAAAAGTCGAAAATTTCTCACGTCGCTGTTCTCATATCGCTGTAATCGGTGGTCTTTTTTACCACCGATGTGATAATTTACACCGATGTGATAAGAAAAATCAATCGGTGTCTTAAATATCATATCGGTGTTTTGATTCATGATCGACGCATAGTTTTGTCACATCGGTGGATTGTTTTATCACATCGGTAGATCATATTATCACCTCGGTGTAATTTTATCATATTGGTAGACATAGTGTCATTTCATTAAAGTAAACAAAAAAACAATGGAGCATACCTACAACCATACATTATATACATACATATACACATATTATATTTTTTAACTTTCATAAATATTAACTTGTGTGCAGCTCGTGCCGCACACAATTCGTTCGAGTAATTTTGTTTAAGATTAATTTTGTTTAAGAATGCTGAAATCAAAACTAAACGAGGAGGAGAAAAAAGAGAGAAAGAGGTTGATGGAAAGAATAAGAAAAGCTAAAATCAAAAGTGATCCTGTGTTAAGAGAGCAGCATTTAAGAAAAGACAGAGAACGCTTAGCTAAAAGAAAGGCAGCTGGACTTATCCTAACCCGAAGCCAAATGACTGCACATGCACGTCGCAATGCACAAAAGAAAAACCGAATCAGTGCCCGTGCATATTATCAGCGGAAAAAAAATAAGGCAAATGGTGCCCGCAACAACCCAACAAGTGTTTCAGAGACCAATGACGCAGAATCGCTACCGAAAAATCAAGATAATGAGCCCGGTATTTCTCAAGAACTAATAGGACCTCATAGCCCACGGCTATTGCGACAGAATGTTCGATGTAATAGTCCTAATTTGCGTATTGATGCCATAGTAGCGAGTAGTTCCCACTATTTACGTACAAGCAGTCCCCTAGATTTATCAATAGCATCTCCTTTACGAACGCCAAGTATTAGTTCTATAAATTCAGAAGAATCAACATTACGCCCAAATAGTCCTAACTTAGACACATCCTTTAATACTGTTAAATTCAAACAAGACATTAAAATGAAATTTCGTAAATATCAAAACGTTAAAACTCAGCAAATACACGATTTAAGAAAACAATTGGCAAAGGCTAATAAAGAGAAACTAATGTACAAAAAGAGATACATGAGACTACATCAAGAATTTAAGAAATTAAAACAGAGTAATTTAGAAGTGAGACGAATCCCAACGAAGCCAAAAAATATAGACCTGCAAAAACGTATCCGTAAGATTGTTGTTCAGTTTTTTGAGGATGATGAAAATTCAAATCTTTGCCCAGGTAAAAAGGATACTGTCACACAAAATGGAGTAAAAAAACAGAAAAGGCTGATGAAAGACACAATTAAAAATTTACACAAAAAGTATTTGACTTCGGGCTACCCTCCAATCAGTTACGTCACTTTTACAAGAATGAGGCCGTTTTGGGTCACGCAGCCAAAATTAAACTTGAGAAATACATGCCTATGTGAGAAACATGAGAACATGGATCTTGTTATATCATCTTTAAAAAGAAATCGTATCATAAAAGAAAACACCACGACTGAAATTCTAAGTAGTATTTGCTGTGATATTTTTAAGGTAGAATGCCTGCAAAGAACATGTCCTGTCTGTAAGAATCGTCATTTAAATTATCAAGAATTTGATAACTCCAAAGATGTTATTTATTGGAATTGGAAGAAGATAAAAAAGAATTACAAAAAAAATGGAGTCGATAAAATAGCCGTTAATGTAGAAAAAGTAAAAATAACCGTTAAACCATTACAACTAATCAAAATATTTGAAAACAATCTGAAACCGTTCTTAACACATTGTAGTAATATACGAAATCAAAGTCAAGCTTTTAAGCACTACAAACAAAACATGACTGAAAAGGATTGTGTCGTTCACATTGACTTTAGTGAGAACTATAGCTCCAAGTACGGGTCCGAAATACAATCTATGCACTTTGGTGGCAGTCGTCAACAATTCACATTACACACTGCTGTAATTTACTATAAAAATAAGGAAGAGAATATAACAACTCAATGTTTCTGCACTATTAGTTCTTCACTGCGCCATGATGCTGCCGCCGTTTGGGCTCACCTTGTTCCAATATTAGAAGAAATTAAACAGGAAGCTCCAATTGTTCAGAATCTTATTATTATTTCTGATTCTCCATCAGGCCAGTATCGGAATAAGAAAATTTTTTATATTATGTCCCAACTCAGTATTTACTGCTCTTCTCTGACTAACATAATATGGAACTATAGTGAATGTGGTCATGGAAAAGGTGCGCCAGATGGAGTAGGTGGGCTACTGAAGCGAACGGCGGATCGATTTGTTGCACACGATGGTGATATGAATAATATAGACTCTTTTGTAAACTATTTAAAATCTGCTGTCCAAGGCGTGAAAATTAGTACTGTAGAAGAATATGAAGTTGAAGAAAAGGACTGGCTTCTCCCTACAAATTTGAACACATTTCGTGGAACATTGCAAGTCAAACAAGTCATTTGGACTAAAGAAGCTAAAAATCGTATAGTTTTACGTCGACTTTCTTGTATAGAAGATGAATGTATGAAATATGTTGTTAAATGTCCACATGGCAAACATCTAGACTTCCACAATTTGTCAACCGAACACGAAATTAAGTCTAAACCTCAACTTTCTACTTCGAGTAATAAAAAATCCAGAACTAAATCCAAAATAGATATCACTAAAATGCGACCAGTAAAGTTAACTGACAAATTAATTTTGTTCCCACAGCCATCACATTCAAAGTATTTTACACCATCAAATACATTAAAAATCTCGGAAAATGCGGCACCCAGATCATCCTCTTCGACAAAAATGTCTGAAAATTTGCTATTGAACTATGTAGATCTTGATCAAAGTACTCCTGCCTGTTCATTTTTAGAGAAAATTGACACGAACATTTTAGTTGGTTTAGAGGAATCAACTCAATTCGTAAATAAAGAGGATACGGTAAAAGCATCTAATAGATTTTCAAGTCCTACCGTGGAAGACAGTGACACCGATGAGGAAATATTTAGAATAAAATCTAAAATTAACTTTAAAAAAGAAAAAAATGAGCCACGTAAACCAACTCCTGACATCAAACAGAGATTTAATTATATATTTGGTTGCAGTGACACTGATGATGACTTATTTTGATCTGGGCTGATTTGTTTTTAAAATTTTTATTTTTATTGTTTTTAGTTTTAATTGAAAAAAAAAGGTTTAATTGTTGTAACAGATAATAATTATAAAAGTACGTAATTAAGTGCTGTGATTAACTATAGGTATACTACATAGTCTTCTATGACTTAAAAGTCTAATTATGGTGCAATTTAATAAAAGTGGAGTACGAAGACGGTTCAAGTTCTGTAGTGATTTATGTTGAACTTAAAGGCTGATTAACATAATAACCAAATTATACTGACAGATTTAATTTAAGTTTTTTTTTTAAGGGTAAAGATTATTTGCTAGATGTAAGATATAAGCGATCTCTATGTAATCTATGATACTTACGCACTGAGAACAAAGATTTTAAAAATATTAAATTAAGTGATAATTAAAGCTGTGATTATTGTAGTGTTGTTATGATTAAGGTTAAACTTAAAAGGCTGATTAATTAGGTATATAAAGTTTTCTTATATAAAGTTTCTATTCTTAGTATTGTTGAACCTAGAACGCCACAATGTTTTAAGTGTACACATGGCAAAACAATTAGCTTGATCGCCACATTAATAAATGTGTATTGTACAATAACGTACAAGAAATTTTTGTTTTTTATACTTCTTTTAAATAAACACAATGATAATAAAAAAAAACATTATTTTTTATTCTAAGAAAATAATACCCTTAGTTCAGGTATTCAGTTCTTAGTCACTCCTTCAAAAATGTATAAGCCTACTATTTCTTTTTTGATGTTCAAAGGTGGATAGATTATCATATCGCTGTATATGTATATCACATCGGTGAATAAATTTATCATATCGGTGTACAGAAAAGATAATCGGTGCCGGATTGTCACATCGGTGGAAACCAGAATTCAAACTGAATTTTCTCCATAGTCTTAAAAGATACGTTGATGGTTACCAATAAGGGAGTATTTAGTATCCTAAATATTACATTAAACATGAAAAAAATAAAAAATATATATAAATGAAAAAGTTCACCGATATGATAAGAAAAATGGCATTTGTTGAAATTCACCCAACCGCTTTTTACTAAATGTATATGGATGTATACACGGTAGGTACATATACCAAAATAACATTTTCTAACATTTTTGTCTGTCTGTTTGTTCCGGCTAATCTCTGAAACGGCTGGACCGATTTTGACGGGACTTTCACTGGCAGATAGCTGATGTAATAAGGAGTAACTAAGGCTACTTTTATTTTAGAAAAAAAAACTTTTAGTTAGGATAGGATTTCAAGCGGACAAAGTCACGGGCAGCAGCTAGTATAAAATAAAAGTAACAGAAAGAAAAATTAAACAGAAAGTCCTATACGAGGCCATAGGTACATACATACATTTAATTACACACATTACATTACATTACATATAATTATGTTACATACACCCGAAAGGAAAATTTCTGGAAGGAAAATTTGCAAACAAATTGTTAAACGCGTGTTGTGTTTGGTTGACTGAATTATCAACAGCTACCTAGTCAGATCATTTGGCGTGAGTTGGCGTCGCCTGAAATAAATGAATAATTAAATTATTTTTTTTTAATTAATTAACCGGTCAAGCGGTGCACGTCGCCCATTGGCGACGAAACAATAGAAAATCAATTGAGCAGAGCTTGACAGATTTTGGTACGTCCGCGTCGTTGTTTTTCTGTTCAAAAACCGAGTGTAAATCTCTTATACCAAAACAAACCGACACCATAGACACTGTCCTACAGCTAGATCACATAGGTATCAATTACACTCAGAAGAGGTGTAAAAAGTTAATATAATTAAACACGGCCGGGAGTCGAACCCGGTACACACACAGCCCATCAATTTGCGGCCAGTGATCCATCAGGGGGAGGCTTCAATGTTTTAATTAAAGAATCCACCCTGATAACGAGGCGGTGACAATATTCACCCTTTTTATGAGTAATGAAATGTACTGTCCTGTGGATACGTACCTACCTATTGGTAATCTGTGTTTGTCTACAGGTAATTAATAATAATTCTTGGTAACCAGACTAATTTAGCCACCCAAAACCATAGTCCAACTTTTTATTTTTCCATATCCTGCAATAGTCCTACACGAACCGGGGGTTATCCTTGGATGCACTTGCATAATGCATACAGGGATAATCGTCGGTTGGTGCCACATTTCATTAAAATTTCCTAAGGGGCCTCTGCTGCGAGTTGGCCGCGGCCCCTCAGACGCCTTCCAAAGGACCGGGACCCCATGGTCCCGAGATGTTTAAAATCAAACAATATAATAATAATGTGGACTCAGCGATAATTGTGCCGATAGTCGTGAAAGCCAATGGGTTGGAATGGAGCCCTGACCACCGGTAGCTTGGACCCTGTTCCCGATACCGGTGGGCTACTATTTTTTATATTTTTGAATGTTTTTATATCCCAATATTTAAAAATATAATTCATATGTATATAATGAAATAAAGGAATTATTAATACTTTATTCACATAAAAAATACACAAGACCTATGAAGTCCCTGACTTCTGAGTTAGGTTCAAAGATCTGTGTTACAGGAGGCCTAGCACATCATTTATGGAAATTTCTGCCATCAGCATTTCCAAATACTATGCGAATATAGGGCCACCAAGAGCTCGACCCCACGCCCTCTTACGGGCGAAACAGGAATAACTCCATGTGTTCTCTTGGTATGACGCCTCAAAGAATAATGTACCTAACTAAGTCGGCAAGCTTCCTATTTTCTACTACTTTTCTGTGCCCAATAGGGTCCACATAGAAGGCTGGCTCATTTCACCATGCGTTAATTAGGCCCAAGAAGAAAAAATACTCTTCTCTATTTTTCACAGGTAAGCGTTCAATTAAACTCAAATTCAAAGCATTTATTTCAATTAAACCATTACAGGCACTTTTGAATTGTCAAAATTAAGTAGTCGGTCAGTCAGTCAGAAAGTTGAAGTTAGATTGCCCATTCCTAAGCGTAGATCTCTATGGAGAAGAACGGGCAAGAAACTCCATGGACACTCTTTTAAATCAAGATATTACAAAATCATGGGTACATTATTCTTGTTGCTGTATATGTGAGAACAATGTAAAAAAAAACACACAAATGACGAAACAATACAAGAAATAAGATTAAAAATAAGCCTTGGCAGTTAAGAGATGATCAGTCTCAACCGACGGCGCCCGTTCACGAACATGACGCGTGGATCAGCACCATCCAGCTCAACCATTTTGTAGGGAACCGAATGATCCAACACACGCGCCACCATCAGTGAGAAATTTAGGTGAGCATAAAGAAATAATATTCAATACTCAGTCATTTATTGCATTCTACAAGGTGAACTTAGGAGGTAATTTAATATACAGAGTGGTAGAGACACTCAAGCACAAACTGTTATCATGGATTCAGCACATGATTCTAGCGTAGAAATTTTTCGTCGGTTACCAAAAGGAAAAGAAAGAGGGGGCTTATGGCTAAGTATGTAATCCCTCCAGAGCAACTGGACAGATTCGCAGCTGGATAGATTTTCAGCTGGACAGTTTCGCTGCTAGACAGATTAGCAACTGGATAGAGTATAGTCGTGAAAAAATCACACTAATATTATAAAGGCGAAAGTTTGTGAGTGTGTGTGTGTGTGTTTATATGTTTGTTATTTCTTCACGCTCAAACGGCTGGACCAATTTTGATAAAATTTTGGATGGAGGTAGCTGACACCCTGGATCAACATATAGGCTACTTTTTATCCCGATATTTCCACGGGATCGACATTTACGCGGGTGAAACTGCGGGGCGCAGCTAGTAATATTATAAAGGCGAAAGTTTGTGAGTGTGTGTGTGTGTGTGTTTATATGTTTGTTACTTCTTCACGCTCAAACGGCTGGACAAATTTTGATAAAATTTTTGATGGAGGTAGCTGACACCCTGGATTAACATATAGGCTACTTTTTAACCGGATATTCCCACGGGATCGACATTAACGCGGGTGAAACCGCAGGGCGCAGCTAGTCACACTAATATTATAAAGGCGAAAGTTTGTGAGTGTGTGTATATGTTTGTTACTTCTTCACGCTCAAACCGCTGAACCGATTTAGATGAAATTTGGTATAGAGATAGTTTAAATCCCGGGAAAGGACATAGGCTACTTTTTATCCCGATATTCCCACGGGATCGAGACTTATGCGGGTGAAACCGCGGGGCGCAGCTAGTAAGTTTATAAACTAAGACCCCTCCGTGCCTTGAAAAGCACGTCAAGCCGCTATTAAGATAATTTTACCTGTGCAGATGGAAGACCTTGGAAATATTCGAAGAGATCTTTTAACATCCATCCCAGCGCTAATCTCACCATTGTCTGTTTGAACCGTCCCTACATTATGCAGAATCATAAAATGTAAATTCCTAAGATTTCGATGGAAGTAATTCGACCTAATTAAGCCTTATTCCAAAGACTAGCGTTATCTTTGAACTTACCTGCTTTTGAATGCTTTCTACCTTCTGCTTGGAAATTACTTGGGTTTATAAGCGAGTTTGAATTTTGAAGCTTTAGTGGTAGAGTTGGTTTTTGTCTGTTAAGGGCTGAGAGTCGAAGATTTTCGCGATGTTGTAGGGTTACCTGAAAACAAATCTGTTTAGAGAGAACTGAAAATAATAATTTTATCTTTATTTAATTTTGTAGATGTTTTCAGTAGAACTCGCTGTGATTACCTACATAAAAAGTGGATGTACAGTCAACAAAAGAGATAAGTATGCAGGATCGTCGGATATAGTTGAAGTTGTCGACTGAAATTTAATTTGATAAATGAGCTGTTTATTTTCTATTAATAAAATTAAAACTAAAAAAAAAATTATTAAAATTTGTAACGTGTAGTTCCTCCTTTTCCGTTTATAAGTAGTAGCGGTCATGGTGACTTAGTTATAAGTTTAAAATTTAGCGGAACATACACCTAAACATGTTCTTTAGCTAAAAAAATCATAATCGGCCCAAACTTAAACTCAAAGCATTTATTTCAATAAAACCATTTACAGGCACTTTTGTATTGTCAAGAAGTCGGTCAGTCAGAAAATATGAAGCTAGTTGCCCATTCCAAAGCGTGCCAAAGAAGAACGGGCAAGAAACTCCATGGACACTCTTTTAAATTAATAGTTTTACAAAAATATTAGTAACATCATTAATGTTGAATTTATAATATGAGAACGATGTAACAAAAAAGACTTACGCGTTAAAAGCGTCCAGAGTACAGTATATCGTCGGCTAGGTAATCTAAGCTGCTAACTCCATTTTTGGCTTAACTGACTATTTAGTACCAAATGAAAGAGAAAATTCTATTTTTATTCTAAAGATACAGTTAAGCAATATTATGCAATATCGTTGGCACATATACCTACCCTTCCAGGTGAGTTACGGCAGAAATAGAAAAATAGAAAATAGAAAAATATTTATTGTCCAGGTAATACACATTAAGCAGGATTCACTTGTTAACATTAAGTTCGGACGACATGAGTAGCTTAAATATAATATATTATTATTAACTAGTGAGCCCCAAACTAGACAGTTAGTCTGTATCTTGGGGCTCGGAGTACGAATTCCAGAGTGGAGACTAGAAAGGTGAATTCAGGTGTGGTATGGTTCTTACGTGTGTATGTATGTGTGATGTTTGTGTGGTGTGTGTGTGTGATGTGTGAGTGTTGTGTGAGCGTCTGGTTCGTTTGTGTAAGTGTGCGTGTTTGTTCCATTGTGCTTCATTTGATTTGGTGTCAGGTCAGGGTCTTTATACTAATAGTTCAGAGTCATCATAACCAGTGTTATGCAGAGTTTCTTTTACAATTTTTTTGCAGCCGAATGAGGTAGTATTTTTAATTTCGCAGAGTTTGCAGACTTTGTTGTATGTATTAATGAGAGAGTAGGCCGGGGAGCGTCTTGCTAGCAATGAGGTGCTGTCAGGTGTTGGGATTCTGTAGTTTCTTTTGTTTAAGATAGTTGCGTAGTCGGGTCTCCTTTTAATATTTTTGTGCGTTTTTGTGCATGCAGAAAGAATGAAAAGCTGGCGGACTCTGAGGACTTTCGTTTCGCGGTAAAGTAAATCTGTAGAGAACCGGTAGGGTTTCTTAAAAGTTACTTTAAGAAGCGCCCTCTGTGCTCTTTCAGCTTCGATTAGGTAGGTTTTTCCAGCACTACCCCACACAGTGATGCAATACTGAATTATCGATTGACATAGCGCTAGATAAACTTGTTGTAGTGTGTCTGTGGGCAGACAGTCTCGTAGTCTACGCATGGTGTGAATGAGTTTTCTTGTTCTGCCAGAAAGGTTGGATATATGTTGCTTAAATGTTAGGTGGTCGTCGATAAGAATACCAAGATATTTAATGTAAGAAGTACGTTCAAGAGGAGGACAGTCGCAAGAGGAAGTAGAAATGTTAGAAGAGCAATGATGTAGTTTGAGTTTAAGGTGTTCCGGTGGGTTTGAAGCGGCGGTTTTGGAGAAAACAATATATTTCGTTTTACTGCCATTTAGCGTGAGCAGGTTTCTGTCCAGGTTGTTTGCGATTAGTGATAATCCCTCATCTCAAATAGGTGAGATTTTTTTTTTCATTTGATACTAAATAGTCAGTTAAGCCAAAAATGGAGTTAGCAGCTTAGAATATTTAGCCGACGATATAGTAACCGGCGGCTTCCCTCTTTCTTCATTTCTTAAACTTGCAAACCTCCGCCAGGTAAAAGCTCACAGCCCTACGCGCAACCCTCCTTGGCCAACATTAATAAGGAGAATTAAGATTAAAATGATATTAAATTTTGATATTGTGTTGTGTACGGATTATTTCGAAGGAAATTTTAATATGGGCCTCGCTCTTTGAGTCGTTTGTGGCCCGGGGAGGCCTCTCTGTTTGTCCTGCTTAGAGGTATTAAACGAGGTGGGTGAAAAAAGGTAAGTGGAGTTACGTGATTGTGCGCATGTTGAAACTATACATAGGTTTTGTGAATCACATTTTTAATATTATGCATTCGATTTTCGATCGATCAGGTTAAGCTACGCTTGCCGCGGTTGGTCCTTGGATGGGTGACCATCTTTACATACTACGGCCCCTCTGTGCCTCGGAAAGCACGTTAAGCCGTTCGTACTGGCTGTCTTTCGTGGAAATGGTAACAATTGTTTGTTTGTAGTTGTTGTCATCATTTGGAACAATTAATCAGTTTTGGTTTAATAGGTAGGTAACATACCTAAGAAAAACAAAAAATAGTATTTTTTTTAAAAAGTTTTCCGTATGTCATCAGTTCCCAGAATTCGATCCTTATTAGGGAAACACACACTCACAATCTCAATATCGAATGGTGTAATAATAGAGTGTGCTTTTTTTTTTCAAAATCGTGGGTTCGATTCCTGGCTAGAAATATTGATTTTTCAAAAATCCAATGATGCAGTTTTAGTTTTCATCAAAATCTAGCCCATGAGTCCTTGGAGTACTTTTCGCTATTCCTCATAGTTTCGGATTTGGCCACCCACGCCCACTTGTAAAATTCATCCTGTATACAGGGTGTTACGGAAAGGGTATATCAATACAAACGGGTTAAAGAGTGTATCGGGTCTAGAATCTCTGTACAAAATTTCAGCTCAAAAGCATTAACTTTGAAAATGCTTAATATTTTTTTATTTCGACATCACGGCGCTGCACTGGCGCGCGGCGGCATGATGTGCGTGTACTAGACGCACAGACACGCTACAGATAATGGATAATGACCCTCGTAGTGCGCTGACACGTTTGTTAAAATTTCAATTTAATAAACTATCGAAATAAAAAAAATATTAAGCAAAACAAAAAAAAAAAAAAAAATTGACGATTTTTTTGTGGGGTCTCCGACCACAGTTAGTGTAGTCATTCGAAATATCAGTTTAAAAATCCACTTCTTATTGTGTAAACTTCACAGACGTGATGGATATCGATATCTCAACACGAAAAAACCATAGAAAACTGATTTTCTCAACACGTACTTGAAGTAACAAAAAATCCAGCGGTCGTAGAACCCAAAAATAAAATCAAATCTTTTTTGTACTGTTCTCGCTAGATGTCAATACCCATCACGTGTGCAAAATTTCGCTAGCAAATTTTATTTGGCCCTGAAGAGTGAGATATTTAACCGGTCAAGCGGCGCGCGTCGCCCATTGGCAACGAAACAATAGAAAATCAATTGTGTCTCATTAGCGGAGCTTGACAGATTAAGAAAATGCCTCTGTATTCGACAGTAGCAGTCTTTACTTTCTATTTAATTAAATTGCCAGCCTCCAACAAACCAATTAATTGCCACACTCAGCATTGCAGTCACACCAAAAATGTAAGAAAGTCACAAACAATATCTTTAACAAGTTCCTTCGTCGGGACATACTTTGAATAATTAATTCTATCGGGTCAGTACCCCTCCCGGACTGGGTCCAATCATCGCTAATCAATTCCTATTGTGCTCGGCTTTTTATAAATGGTGTATAAATGCTTTACGCTTGCTTGTGTTGAAGTGAGGCAAGTGGTGATGGTGATAGGGGTATACCTATGTGACTCTGAGTCAGTGGCGTGCATTAGTTTCCAGAATAGGTAGGCACTAGGCCGGGTCTAGTCTAGGCAAACACGGTCACTAATCAGAAAAAAAAAAGTGAGCTCAAAAGTGTAGTTATTTGAGTAGGCATGCCTACTTAAGGGTGATAAATTGCGAAGGTCGAACGTCATGGTATTACGCGTGAGCCGTACGTATTTTTAATTTTGTCGTATTAACTTGAACGAGTAAAGACCAATGACAATGTGCGAATAGTACGGGAGCCGAATAGGCCGTCCGGCGACTGCCTACTGACGCGCGTGTTTGCATGAAGATTTTGTTTTTTGTTAGGTATGAATCATTTAGCGAGTTTCTTAATTGTGGGGCACACACACGAAAATGTAATTGACAGGCTTATGTTAATAATAATAATAGTTTATTTTCTCCACAATATTACTCTTAAATGTTATCCTATTTCTACGGTGACATATAGGAGGGGCTTTATATTGTGGGAGACTGGTGCCTAAACTAGGCTCAAGGCCTGTATTTCAGGTCACCAGGACTCCTCCCATTTATATTTAACATATTATGTTATGTACTCGTACAAACGGTATACAGTTAGGACATGTTAATTTTTTTGAAGTGAAAACTTCTTTAGCGGCGTTGAACACTTTTTGTAATGGGTAAAAAATGTTAAACTCGCGTCAGGGCATCGCGTCAGGACACGTGACCGTCAGGAGAGATTTCCCCCCCCCCCATCTCTTTCTACGGCGGCGCCAACCGAAGTGAACCAAGTGAGACACGACAAAGATGGCCGAAGAAAATGACATTTGACGTACAAATGTTTGAAAAGTCAGTTTCGTAAACAATAGTACTTCGAGGAGCCGCAGTTGTATTTCATTTATTTTGAACTTCTGTTTAACTATTATTATATACCTACCTACAATACAAAATAGAAGCGACGAAAAATATAACGAAACACATTATAGCAACAAGAAATACTATGGGACATTGCTGCTTTTGTGTGAAAACAATGCTTCCGTGTCGACCACGGAAGTTTACTCCCTGCAGGGAGATGCTCCAGTAGGGTGTGGCTGTGAAGCTATGTTGCAAAACATGCTCCACGTCCTATCCTGCCTTATTTGTCCTACCCAAAACATGCAGTCAAAGTGACCTCTGCGCTGCCACCGACGACAACGTGGAAGTGGCAATATTTTGAGCCAACAAGATCTAAAGTAAAAGAGAAGAAATTTAAGGAGTAGTTCATTAATAAAAAGCTTGTATACAAATATCAGTTTATTTTTATAATACTTGTACGCACCGGGACTTACAGCTTAGTACGGCTGTTATTCCAAATGCATACAGTGTGGCTAAGTTTGTAACGATTGAGCCTGGTATCTATGGTTACATCACCCTACTGATTATAAACCTACAGCAACTACTTAACACCCTAGTTATCCTAACACCCTAACCTATCATACAAGCCTACGGGAGACCTACGGGAACAGACAGAATTTGGGTAGGAATAGGGGTTTGTGTACGTTGTGCAATGTGTACACAGGAAATAGTTTTGTCATTGCCGGTCCCACAGACTCATAGAACTGGTGATGTCTAAAGGTGTCTTGGTCATAGTGAGAGGAATTATGGAAGATGAATCAAACTCTACTCCAGCTTGATGACTAATTTATTCATTTACTAATTACTAATTTATGTGGAACGAATGTATGTCGCTCTTGATGCTGACGCTGGCGTATGTAACTCTTGCCTGTTCACGGCTGAACAATACTCTAAACTCTAATTTGGCTTCTAAAACTTGTGCAAGCAGAACAACATTTTTAAAATGTTTGCTTTTCATTTGCCATCTGTGCCATCTCTTCTGTAGGCCGTTTCATTTTCTGTTATTCGTAGTGAAGCACCATCTTTACTAGTCCTATTGACCTGAAATACAAAACTAATGTTATAAATTCTTTTTCTTCATTATCTTATTTATACTGATTTAATTAATCAGTAGCGGCATCAAAATAACAGTCATTATTATTCTTATGGCGGGTTTTTTTTTGTTACAATGAGTTTTGTACAGGCAAACGAAGTTCTTCGTAAAATTGTAAATTGGATAGGCACCTAATTCGTAAATCATGCCAGGCTGCCCCTGTTTAGCGTTAGTGCTTGTGTCAGTGTTTTTATTTTCTATTATGGAGACCTCTCCCTGACCAATTCTTCCAAAAAATCTAAGGATTAGAAGCAAAAGCAAGCATAAGTATAAGAAATTGAGAATGTTTACAAAACATAACTTACTTTGAACACATTTTAGCTGTAACAGTAGGTACACACCTTATCCTCCTCCAACCAATATTCAATTCTTTGCCCTTTATTGCAACTAGTCTCCGGTCTTAATTTCATTTATTTTAAATACAAAAAAAATATTCAAAAGTTTTTTAGTTTGACACATACAATATCAAATTCATTCATTGACATATTCATATTGTTTCCATGACGACCTCATGGTCGTCATGGAAACAATATGAATATGTGTTGTCGCGTCAAAACTGTTGAAACTGTAGACAATAAATTAGTTTTTCATACGTAATAATGTCTATGGACACAAATATTCGGTTCGTAGACAGATATTCTCGTATGCCGATTTAATGTGTTGGCCAATTTGTTGGATGACTTCATTATAATGGCAACATTTAGAAGTTGTAGGACATTCTAGTTATAGAACGTTTATGAAGCGTTTATGAATACAAAATTTTATCGAATGTTTCAAAGGCCTATTGAGCATTTTAACTAATGAATGGTTTAAACCTTCAATAGGCTTTTTTTATGAATAAGACCGAAAGTGTTTAAAATATGGAAATTGAACAAAGTGCATCTATTAATGAAAAAAGTGACGCAGAAATATTGAAAAAAAATGAGTAATATTAATTAAATTAATAATTGATTTATTTCAACGTTAATATTCAAGTTTTCACTTCTGCCGGCACTCCCGGAGTGCAACCCGTCTTTTTTTTTTTTTCTATTTAGTTTGGTTAGCAACAGGTTGGGAGTGAGGTTGAGTGTAATGCGTGTATGTGTAGTGTAGTTAAAGAAGTGTGTGCAGTGGTTGTGTGTGTAGAGAGGTTGCAAAATGTTGATATATCGAGGTAGGCACTGCTTATATGCCTATATGGAATGCACGCCACTGGTCTGAGTGATATTGGGGTATACCTACTTAGTGCAATATTTAAGAACGCACTTAGAAAATTGTTTATGATTGGGATGATACTGGAAAATAAGGCACAGAGTGAGACGCCACGATGTTTGTGAAATTATAATAGCATTTTATAAAGAGAGGAGTGTTTGAGCAATCAATTAAATTCGTCATTGATTTACAGAATCCTGAAAAAGTTTCATTTCGCGCGTATCTTTTGGTACGGGAGATCTTTTATTTACGTTGCAGAGAGATGAGAGTGCTCAAGATGCGTATTTACATACATTTCTGCATTTTTTCAAGTGTGGTCCTTAGGTCATATTGTGTTTCTGCTAAAATTCCATTCGATCACTGGAGGATTTAGATATACTTAATAATAATAACAAATTTATTTCAGATTAAAAATCCATATGTTGTTAGTAAAAGTCTTGACCTAATGTTAGTAAAAACACAAAAACACAAAATTTAAAATTGAAACGACTGATACCTAAATGTGCAGCCGTATCCAGTGAGCCAGCATGGGGCTGTCCCACCTATCACACAATACACTCAGGATGCTGTGGGAGCTAGCACGTATTCTACAGAGAATGGAAGCGCACCGTTTCTGTATAATGGCATGAAAACCATCAACCCTGGCCTCGGTGAACATTCCGGAAGCGCTACAAAAGCGTGGTAAACCCAACATCATCCTGAATACATTGATATACCAGTATATCAATGTATTCAGGATGATGTTGGGTCATGTCCAGACATGCAGGGCGTTGTATGCCCTCAGCGTATACCTGACCCACAGACTGCATGTGTAAAAAGACTGGCAGTATGCTCTGAAAAGAGTAATTTTGACTTGCGTACAACGTGCAAATCTGCGGATCAGCATATTACCTCGGACAGCCATCGCCCAAATAATGACAACAAAAAAAGTAACAAACTCTATTGTAATCATAGACAAAATCTATGTCGTTTTCTCTATGACGCCCATAATAAATTAAAGCCAAGAGTACATTAAATGGATACTCATGATACTCTCGTAAAGCTATCATCCAGTTTTGACAAACGAGGTGTTATCCAAGAGATAAAACATACAAAAATAAGATAAATGTTAGCAGCGTTTGGTTTTATGTTTTATTTCTATGTTTATGCAAATATTAACTTGTTTTATGACACATAGTAGCTTGTTTTGGATACTATTATTCTTTTCGTTATGAGTTATTAACGTAAATAATAGACATGTGTTTTTTGGTAACACAGTCCAGCAACCTAGTTGTGAAACACACTTTCAATCACAATCAGAATAATTTTGAAGGATATTGCTGATCCATTGCTTCATATGTTCGATATCATTGTCTGCTCAACAATATAAATAACGCAATGAATGTTGTTGAACTGTCAAAATTTGTGTGTTACGCAACTAACCCGCTGATTATCTACTTCATTTCGGCGCCATATTGGCCGTCAGTTCTGCGAGCAAAGTGCCCGGCTACTACTAAAGTTGGGCAATACTTAGGGTTATTTCAGTTATCTTGGTTTTCCTGCGAATCTTCACATTCCACGTTTTCATTTTTCATTCCAATTAGATCACACAGGGAACATCCGAGCGTAATTTATTCCATAATAAACCAAACATAAACAACTACTGACATAGGCAATATAGTTTAGTGACACCTTTTACAGGCTCCTAGGGTTATTGCCAGACAGAAGTTATTACTCACACGTATCTATTAAACTTTCGCGACGATTTGTTTAGAAGATAGTTTTAATAGGGGTGGCCTGTAAGTCCACAGACGTTTTTGATAATGCAAGAGAAGTAGGGGAGAAAGAGAGTCAATTGGATAGTTAGGCAAACACTTTACTTACTATAGACAATCGGTACAGTTAAGATAGAGATACATACACAGGAAACAGGAGGTTGTTTTCAGTAAATTTTAGTTTCCACACTAGTTAGTAAAATGGTATTCTTTTACCCCCTTACTAATAAAGGTCGTATACCGTCTGTACCTATAGTTACACAATGCTTTGTCTTCTTCTTTCGAATGTCAAATTACTAACGACTGAAAGAGAGAAATCGGTGTGTAACTATTCATCTGATATACATAATACGTTTATTAGTAAGGGGGTAGATCTCAGGAAATATTTTATTAAATCAATCAATCAAAATATTTTATTTCAGCTAAACTTACATGGGCACTTATGAAACGTCAGATGCTAGATGTACGGTTCCAATTGATCGTGTCGCTTCTTTGATGTATGTGGGTGTACAGACGCCACCACATCAAGCTACCCGAAACTGTCAAATTTTCCGAATCAACTTTGAACCTTATGCTTTAGCGATAAAGTTGAAAATCTATTAAAGAAAGGAGAGTGGGAAACAAATGTATGGAGTCTGGGCCCACCCTTCAAAAGTGACATGTGATATACCATTTGATAGGGATTTTTAAGCGGAACATTAGTTACTAATAAAACTATGGTCAAATGTTAGTACATTCGGAGATACGACATCTTAAAGTCGTCTCAGACAGATTGTAGTAGCTTGGTGTGCTGGCGTCTGTACTATAGGTACACCTCTGCATAACCTTTCGGAGTTTACAGGCGTGGTGTTATGATGTTATGTGCTGCTTTTAATAGTTATTGAAGATTCATTTAGTAGGTAGGTTTTCCGTTGGTGGGTCCAGAATCAATATTGTGTACTTAAATAGCAGAATAGAAAAGAATATGTATTCTTTATTATGTACACCATATAAATTACAGACATAAATATATAAACTTTACAAAGGGTGACTCAATTGGCGGTCTTATCGCTAAGAGCGATCTTATAAAGACAACCGATGAGATGGACTAAAAAAAGACAACCGATGAGAATGATGAGATGGATTAGGAGAAGGAGAGACAAATACTGTAGGTAGTTAGTAGCACAGTTACCAATGAAGTTTAATACATTTACATTAACTTTAGTTCGACAACAACTAGCCACTCGATCCTTACAACCCTCACGTGCATCTCTACCAACACGCGATCGTTTAGTCACCACTCTGGCGACGAGGTAAAGTGACACGTCAGTGAATGCACTATTAATCAGTAACACGCTGTTTTATTTATATTGCTATCCCGTACTTACTGTCTGTCTGGGATGCTTAGGTATTCGTCGTTAAAACTTTCAGGATGTTAAAAAGTAGGTAGATTGTTTGCCAAGGGAGTAAACAACTATTTTGAAGGCGAGTGTTTCTTTAAACTATAATAATGTGTAGGTACAATTATATGAAAAAATAAACAAAATAATCATAGGGCATCAAAGAATTCGCCCGCATCGTTGTCAACACTAACAGTGCCCAAAAGGCTGGCAGCATTGCCACTTGTATGGCAATGCTAATTCTTTGGCGAAGAAATAGGCCAGCCCTCTGGTCACGTGAAGAGTCGACTAACCACTTGGCGATATCTCGAAAAACCAAGTGGGCACTCGGACCCCATGACCCCAAGAATTTTGTGAAAATTATATAAAATGGTAGGTATACATGAATGCAGATGAATATGAATCATGTTTATGAACATGAAGGTCTTAGCAAGCTTAGGCCAAACTGCGTCCGAACTTTAACTTTTTCACATTAAAAGCAAACTTTCCCCAATCAACGCCACCACATCTTCTCCTCACATATCAAATTAACATTTCAATTTGAATTTTTTGCGGTCACACGAAACCCTTCATTAATTGGGTTACAGAGGGTTACCTCAGGGGAGGGAAGGGTTAACTCCTCAGGGATGAGGCTACAATTGATTGAGATGGATGTTGTCAGCGAACAAATTCAGAGACAACTTTTTACTCCACTTTTTTTCTCCCCCTGTATTGTTTTTTAATCTTTTTGTTTATAATTTATAAAACGGGGGGTTTTTGTAACCAGCCAGTTAGCTGGTTAATTGTTTTTAACTTCTTGAGTGGTTTTACGATTGGTCCTAAAATGTTCTTTTGTTTTGTTTTACTGTTTTATGGGTTTCGTGGTTAGGGGAACTAATTTAGAGTTGAGGAGTAGTTATTGGTGTTTTTGTCATGGTTGTTTTCGAAAATGAATGAAGGGATTTATAACTACGTTTGTATATCTACTCAGCTTTTTGTGCAATAAATTAATGTAACGTGCCAAAATAAAGTTTATGGCAGCAGTAAATCATCTTGAGGAATATAATTATGTAGAAACTATTAATATAAGACATTTTACGCAAACATTGAAGAGAATCGTGGAAATGAAAAAATGTACTTAATCGAAAAAACAAAATGATGACAAATCAGTGCTAATTATGTCTAAGATTATATTTGATGATCGTTGGCCTTGCACAAACGACAAAAACAAACTGAAAAATACCAATAGCCCAGAAGAACGGTACCCGATATCCACATCCTCTATCAACAAAATATCATCGATCATTTCCCATCTGCTCTTAGTACAGCGAACAATGCCAATAGTCCCCTCAGACAATGTTACTATCGAAACGTTCGATCGCCTGAGACGATACAGCTTTACATAAATACCTTATGTAACTAAGATCACGCTTCCACTGTCCTAATCTTTTG
Organism: Amphipoea oculea; assembly: GCA_945859645.1. Lineage (NCBI taxonomy): Eukaryota > Metazoa > Arthropoda > Insecta > Lepidoptera > Noctuidae > Amphipoea > Amphipoea oculea. The sequence goes on from OX243876.1 coordinate 16,491,201, forward strand.
CAAGCGTTTCGAAGACACCACACATCGGTGAACATAGAAATGACAACATACATTGCGTGCCCGATTCGAGAGTTGAATTTGAACAGTCTTGTTGTGTCGTCAATGGATTGGGGACTATGAGTAATGGTCACTTGAAGTAAAGCAATGTTCGTTGGTAAGAGACAGATACGCGATAACCCAAGATAATCCTGCGATAAAATCTCCTACGATTTGCCTTAGCGCACGGTAGTGAGGTCTGCGTCTAAAGTCCGAGTTGGTAAAGTCGCGTGAGTCGGGATCGACGACTGATATTTGATAGGTTTTACTTTTACGTAACATCTGCGCTTTGTTCCGAGTTTGTGAAGCGTATTTTGAACTGTCATATTGTGTTGCAAATTAGAATAGAGATTATTTGTTGAGATATTGCAAAGGTAGGTCATGTATCTTGACCAATGTATAAATCTTATTGGCTGTGCTTTTCTTTGTTAAACGAGTTTATCTTTTCATATTAAAATATGTAGTGTTGCTGCTATAAACACTTGTTGGCAAAATGAGCATCGTTGACTTATTTAATAATCCTTATCATTTTTTCCCACTGCTGAGACATATGCCCCATCTCTTCGGAAAGGAGTTGGCTGTAATCCACGACAGGGTCAGTGCGGATTGATATATATCACAATACATGTCTTCGAATTTGTGGTTCTGGGATATACCTACCTGTTTCCTTACGATGTTGGTGAAGCGATATACAATAATTAAACCAGGCGGAATCAGTGATGAAAATCACAACATTATTGCCAGAGAAAAGAAGGTCTAATCTACGGTAAATAAATAAAATTTCCTCAAACGATCAAAAGAACCAATCAAGCCAAAAGCTGTGACAGCAACCACGATCAACTGGTTGACAAATGACATAACTCATGACACGCTAATGAAAGTATTATACAACATTATGCTGCCACATGCTGATGAGAATCAACCGCTTTGTGATGCTAAGAGTAAGTTTGGAGAGCGATGTTTTGATATATGAAGAAATACTGGATTAATGCAGGGAGGAATGTGCAGTCACCCAAAAGCTCCTTTTTAGGGAAACCAATTAAAATAATTGGGTTAGAGTATCTTGTCTTCGGTCTAGCTAGATAACGGTAAAGTACTACATATATAGACACATTTCAGAAAAAAATAGTGAACAAAGTCAAAGATTAAACCAGCATAAGATTGAAAAATACATATCATAAAAAAGCAAAATTAATCATAACTACACAAAACGAGCTACTACATACCATGCACGTAATAAAATGCAAAAATACTAATAGAAAACATAAAAAACGAAATATATTCGACTAATAAGTTTAATAAAAGAAGGCAATATAAAAACTCAGTAAACATTCCAAAAAAATTGACATCCCACAAATAGTCTTCGAGTTCATCGTTTTAGGTGCATATAAATTCAAAACTAGCAATATAAGCTTTGAAACTTTTATAAAACGTGCATATTTATCCAAGCGTTGTTTACTTTCTATTTAAATTTTACTATCCGTCATCATGGCATAACGGTCATTGGGAAGTGTTTACGTGTAATAAATTAACGGACGGACAATCCGACCGGTCGGCTTGCGTGGATAATCATTAATTTCCATGCGACATTGAATTCTTTGGGAGATCTGTCTGAAGCATTAATGTACGCTAAATTTGTTTTCTCATTACTGTCTCCAGTATATTCATTAATTTTCTTTTGTATAGCTTTGTGTTTGGTGACTGCGATGCATTCCTTGCTACTCGTATTTTTGCTAAATTATAAAACTGCTGTTTGTAAATTTTCTATCACGTCTTCTTCCGAATGTCCTCTCTCTAAATTGGGTATTTTATTTCCATATAGGTTTTGTATAAAGTTAACATGTACCTACATGTATATTTACCAAGAAAAACATCTCACAACAATAAATTTTCAGAAATGTCGAGTATCATTACCATTTTACAAATCGCAGCATGCAGCGTTCAAGTTATGCTAATGTCAATCTGTTATAATTCCCGCATCACATACATTTTACTTTTAAATCTCGTATAATTCGTTCATCTCCCCATTTTTTACTTCGCCTCGTGTCCACTGTCACTACTGGACATTAAAAAACATCTTAATTTCTATGTCATCCCCAACTTTATTGGGAATTTGTAAAGAAAGCGTGTTAGGCTCGTGGCACCTGTACCCGTGTGGCCTTTGACCCAGGGATGCTGTGGTCATCTCGTCTTTTTATATTGACCCTATATTGATATGTTAATTTTGATAGCCTTCGCATTTTTTACGCAGTTTAACTTTTGAATGAGAGCCATTGATTGTAAAATTTGTAGTCGTTATTTATACTAACTTGACATGTTTAAACTAAATTAGGGCTGTTTGAATAAATTTCTTCGTTCATGTCATAATTTTGGGCACTCATTTCTTTTAGAAATACGGTCCGTTATTTTCGAATTATGCAAATTCACAAACATTATTTGAGGTCCGAAAAAATAAATCAAAGTAATAATATTTTCGAAGACTGACCCTTGTCCAGTGCCGTAAATACCAGCACATAGATTTTATGGGAACCCGAAATAGGTAATAATTCATAAATATCGGACACCGGACTCCTGTGTCCGGTGCTCAAAATCGCTAATACCAAAACCCGTTGGGGCCAAATACGTCATTAATTTGAACAAGTCCGGACAAAGGGCGAAGACTGCGCCCTTTCAAGACTAGAAAGACTACACGACGAAGGATAATAGTGGATAGTCTCCTCACTCGTTTAAGAATGATAAATTACCTAAATGGAGTCGGTATGTCCATTCCCACAGATATTAAAGTGGAGGACAAAAGAAGGACCCCCGAGTAGTTGGACCCATGCTGGGGTATTGAAAATATTGCAAAATACACCGTTCATTGTGTGGACCTCATGCAAATCTCTTTGAGGGCTTCTTTTGGATAGAAATTGGAAAAGTTTTATGAACGTGACTTTGATGGGCTTTGTTTTAAGAAGGCTAATCGCTGGTGATATGCTTGTGTACCGCCTGGAATCCGAAGCTTATGTATACTGGGATAAACGTCAAGTATTTAGTTAAAGTGCAGTAAACATTGGTAATTTGAGAAAGAATATGTAAGAATTTGTAACGGTTATCTTTCCTGAATATTCTGGACTAGTTTCTGCCCCCGACTTCGTCCGCGTGAAATTTCTTGCCCACCGCGTCGGATCGCATCGTCTTCCCGCGCTATTATTTTAAGCCTTATTTGTTTTGCTCCGAAGGATCCTAGCGTGGTGTAAAGTAGCCTATAGCCTTCCTCAAGAATAGGGCTACCACAAGCAAAGATGTTTTTTTCAAATCCGACTGGTAGTTCCAAAGATTAGCGTGTTCAAACAAACATAAATCAAACAGTCTTTAGCTTTATTATTAGTTTATAGTATTCGATATATACCACTTTACATTGTATGGATTTGGATAGTTTAGCTGCTATAAAGATACCTAGTTGTATTGTAACATGGTATTTTTACCAATGTCACAAATTATCTGATTGAAAATGAAAAACATTTTTAATTTTGAATGACAGTCGCCATAAAAATAACGATTTGGAACGCAAAACAAGCGCGAAACTGATAACTCATCTGTCACTTTTAATTTATCTCTTAATAAAAAAATAGGTAAACGGTAATGTAATTGTAGTGTGCTGAAGTAAGATAAATCAATCTTTACCACTTGAACTTTAGAATCATTATTATCTATTTAGAATTTTGTTGTATTTATTTTTAATGTTCTTACTTGTATCTTTGTGACTCGCTATTTTCGATTCACTTAAAATGTGCTGAAGCTTTGAAAATTTTATCTTCCATAGTTACCAAAAAATAATTCTAAACAAAAGCCCTACCACTATATATCCCAAACTGACCACTTCATCAAACTATAAAGCGAAAAACCACCCATGAAATTGTATCCCTTCATTTGCGGTCTATTATCTATAAGCCCATTATTGCTATAATATAACACCTGAGCTGTTCCGATTACGCATAATGAGTACAAAACCCTTTGTGTCCATTCAACCACCGATATTAATAAAAAGGGATAGTGACTAAGCCCTTTGTGCAGACTTGTTTATTCTACAGAATGACATGAATGTTTAGAAGCAAAAAAGGGAGATGCAGCGTAGTAAGTTCACAAAGATGTCGCTGCGGCTCGGTGAGGTTAAATTTCATATTGATGCTACGAGATAAAGAATAGTTTTGAGTGATATATAATTTAGTCGTGATACACAGAAAGGTGGTATATTTGTAGAAGACGATGATCGGTGACCTCTGCCACCCAGCGCGGTTCATGATTGACGTTTGTATGACGCGCGCAGCCGGAGAAATTTGGAGAATTCCGAATATGTTTTCTAATTGTTATGGAAGTCTGTGAACTACTGTAAATATTTTGGATATTTCATGAATATTAATAAGGATTTTTTATTTTAATTAAACATAAATGAATATTTAAAACTTACGTAAAAAATTGAATTCATCTTACAGTGTTGTGAATAAATTACAACGTGTTTGATATCGATGAGGGTCTTTGGTCAACTGGACCCACTCGAAGTCTCTGTCTTATCTCAACTGCAATTCTATTATCAATTTTTTAATTCCACCTGTTTCGGACTTCCAACAACCAATAGTTCTTATTATACCATTCATTAGTTCTTATATCATATTCCACAATATACAACATTCAACATCTTATTCGGCAGAATTTCACAATAATTTCACGTGTAGCTAGCTATTGCTAATCAATTTTGCCAACATAAACAGTACCTAAGGATATATCGGCGGAGCTAATGCGGTATCGGATTGTCTCTACTGACCTTAAAGTAACTAGGATAGTCGTTATGGAAACCCAACTTGTAAGACTCCTTAATTAACCAACAGTAGCATCAAACAGCCACACAATTTCAGTTGCCACACAAAAGCCAACAAAAAATGTCTACAATAGTCTACAAAGGTGACAATGAACACAATAGGGCTATGGGAAGCAGTACAAAAGTCCTCCGTATTTATTCATTGTTTGTTTTACTAAGAAGTGACGGATGAAAACAAATAGCCCTTTTTAGAATAAGTAGCAACCCCATCTTCGTCCCAACCGGTATATCAAGACCTCCAACTGTTCCCATTTTCATCGATAGTGCAGTTCTTGTTATACTGGTTGAACCGTCTAGTAAAACTTGGTCTGTGTCATGGTTAGAGTTGGGAGCTTCAGGAAGGTCATGCGGTCCTGGTAGGTAATGTTGTTCTTCACAGTTCTAATTGCCTATTATAATGATACTTGATACGTCTCGACTTATTCGATGTTCTACTAGTTTGAGATTACTTTCTATTGTATCGGGTATTGGTTACTTTTGTTTTGTAATTATATTCAAATTTCTGAGAACCACAATAGGTAGGTAAGTTTTCTGCTTTTGATCATGGGAAGAAGACCCTTCTCCCATTTTTGGGGTGAAACGGGTATTTGTATCAAATGTTAGTAGGTACTCTCATGGTGTACAATAAAGCTTATTCTAATAACTGTATTATTGACCAGGATCCAGTTAGGTGTACCTAGTTAAATTATCAGGGGTTTTTTAGTTTTACTTTGTGTAAATTATTTAATCACCACTGCAGCTCTCAAAACGGTGAAGGAAAACATCGTGAGGAAACCGGAATGTTATAGTAGAACCAAAAATTCGAAGACATGTGACATCTACCAACCCGCACTGGACCCGCGTAGTGGATTACGGCCCAGTCCCTCTCACCGAGAGGAAGCCTATGTCCCAGCAGTGCAAACATGCTGATTATGTTGTTAATTTCACTGATACTAGATTTTTTACTTTACTCAGTAGCTAAGGTTGTTATTATTGGTTGAATCTGAAGTCAAATATTTTTACCCACGTATCCTTCAGTCCATAATAAGGACAGCTTAACTTTTTTAAATAACGATAAAAGTCACACCTCAAAACAATCTAAAGTAGCGTAACGGAATAAATCTTAAAGCAAAACCAAAGAGTAAGATAATAACTTAAACAAACAACCATAAAAGTTACCTTAATGGACTTAACACTAGAATGTCCACGACCGGTCTAACGGACCCCGGATGATTCATCTATCACATTAATATAGCTTTTTATACCTTTGGCTTTGTTTAACCCTTTTGTACTACAAAAGGGACATTCCATTAACTTCTTGAAGCCGCCATTGTTATTTTTGCGTATGCTAATCTTGGTTCCGGGTGGAAGTGTGACTGATTGGTGCTGAGATTCTCATGGCAGGGAGACGGTCAGTAATGATGAGAAAGTCTTGGTGTATGACTTGACAAATTTTCGTATATTGTGTCTTTGTAAACCTGTTAGGATGTGGGAAGTAAGAACAATGATTAATAGCCAACTGTAGGATTAAAATGGTCGTTCTAACTATGGCATGGCAGCGGCCATTCGTTTTAAAATATCCAAATGTCTTGAAAATGCACTTTTTGATTTATTTAAGCTACTCATAATTAATATTTTTACGTATACCTACTTAATACTATTTATACGTAGTTTCTGCTTACCAGCAGCACATTGTAAGAAAATTTTATTATATAATAAAATTTATTTTTAATGTTTCTATCTTTAAATTTGTGTAAATTAAATATGATTTGCATGCCCATGTAACGGTAGAACATGGAGAACTATTAAGTCAGTAAGTCATAATGAAATCGCTTTAATGTTTTGTAGTAAGAAATTATTTGTATCATTGTACCCATGTATGTAACGTTGCAGTGTTTTTAGGTAAGTAAGATGGGTCAAACTCCATTTGAAATCGGTTTGTAATATTCACGTATAAAGCCATAAGAGACTTCGTAGGGGCTCGTGGCTAAATAATAACAGTCGCATGGGTCGATCGAAGGTTAAGCTACGCTTGCCGCGGTCGGTTCGTGGATGGGTGACCATCCATTTCATATCGAGATCCCTCCGAGCCTCGGAAAGCACGTCAAGCCGTTGGTCCCAGCTGTCTTAGTAGATCTTTGATAGTCGTTACTACCCCAGTCAGAAGCCCAAAAGTTTGACAACCAGTCTCACCAAGAGGTACCTACTTACCATGTTACCCAGTAACTGGGTTGTGGAGGACAGATAGGCAGTCACTCTATGTAAAATACTGGTATTCAGACAGCTGAATAGGTATCAGTATCTTACATAGAGTGACTGTAACTAAGTTGGGGTAAGCCAACCCGAACTTAGTTGGGAAAAACGCTAGGCAGATTGAAAGCCATTAAAAACTTGTATAAAAAAAAAAAAAAAAAAAAAAAAAAAGATTCCGACGAATTGAGAACCTCCTCCTTTTTTTGAAGTCGGTTAAAGAAACGTTATCGCAAAGCAATTGCATATACCTATACATACATACATCTACTTGCATATCCATCATCAACACATCAGCATATTAAAGAGAACCTAAATCTATAATAACATAATCTGTCCCCAACCCTTCGCGCGCCACAGACGGCTTTAATAATGCATTCGCCATTAGTTAACCCGCAGATGCCGAGCCCGTCTTGCTTCTAATTCTAATTGCACAGAAAGGGTGAAAGGATTACACTTGCCCGATTTTACCCGAATCCGTTTTAACTTCCAACCTTACTTTTTGGGAATTAATTAGCTACCATATTTTCGTAAAGGTGTAACTTTGAAATCTTTTGTAATGGAAGGAAAACATTGATTCTGTACCGCAGAATTAATTTGTGGACAGAAAACTGTTTGCTATTCTTCCAGTGTTCGCTTTACTGGAGGTTATCACAAAGCCATTAGCTCAAAATCTCCTTTTTATAGAGTAGGACATAACGTAATTAATTTTTGACGATGCCGTTGACAGAGTGGCTTTTTTAAAAGCCCCGAGTCACAGAAGGTGTCCGGGCCCCGGACGCAGCTGGGACAGCATTACGCTAATCTGTGTGGCGTCGCACTTGTTAAATATTAACGCAGTCTAATTACAACCCCGTCCCCCGCGTCCTCTAATGGCTTTTAAAACTGATTCCCGCCCTCAAGGATGCGTATTTGATGACAACTCTCGTCGTTTTGGTGGTTTTAAACAAGGGCTGTGCGGCTTTGAGACACGTGTCGTTCTTCAGTCCAGGCTGTTCCGTTTACAATCCATTTCTCGTCATTGCCACCGTTTTCCTCTATTCACGAGGTGGAGGAGTGATGTATGACGTACAAGGCAATAAGTCGTTTGTAACTCCTGAATGCATGAGACATATGTGGCTTGTAAAAGGTGCTGAAGGGTGCATGCATTTAGCTTTAAGTGTTTTGTAAGAACCTAATCGACATGAGTTGAAGGATTGCGTTTAGTTTCTACTTGTATGAAAATAGTTTGACATATACTGGGAATGGTCGGGGTCATATTAAATTAGCTAACGATTTAAACATGATAACACACACACGCACATGATGACATGATTTTTGTGGGGACCGCAACTCACTAGTTTAGACACATGTAATATCAGTTTAATAAATCACTTTTTTTTGAGTAAACTTCACAGACGGAATTGGTATCAATTTCTCAACACGAAAAAACAAAATAAAACAGATTTTCTCATCTCATTCTTCAAGTAACGACACTACCGGGGGTCTTTAAACCCCAAAAACTTTTTTATTTTTATTTTATCCTGTTTAGATATCAATAATTCGATACCCATCACGTCACTATAGCTAATTTAATTGACCCTATATTTAGACGGCAAAAATGGCGGCTTACAAGCTTTTACAACAAGGAAGGTTTTAAATAATTCCTGACAAATTACATCAAAAGGAAGGGTGCTAACGGATCTTACACAGCCGCCTACAAAATCCGTGCGAATATTAGTTAACAAAGCCAATAATTAATGATGTAAGGACATCCATGTTTGTCCAACTGGCGATCCGTAAGCAAACAGGTCATTCTTAAAGGGAACCGTTTATTTCGCTAATGGTTCTAAACAACAATTATTTGGAACCATTACACGTATCATTAGTACATGCGTTTTATTCGTCGCTTGTTTTCTTAGTCGGGGTGTTTCGGACCCCGCTCGCGGTGGCGGGTTGATATCATTAATCAAAAGATTTCGGTGTTCGGACGGTATCTTGACAAAAGTTTTTTTTTCTGGCTTTAAGCAAATATGGGAATGTGGTGACGAGAAATGACTTCTAAACTGATATTTTATAGAATTTTAATCCTTATTTCTTTAGCACGATAGGTGATTATGTCGTGTGAGGTTAGGTACCGTTGTTGTATATTCTATTGTGTCAAGGAATTTATATTTGGCTTGATAGACATGATAGTTTTGTGTCGATCCGATACTGACATGTGGGAAGATCCTGTAGGAAATTGTGCGTATAAAATAATTCATGATGTTTTCCTATCATCCATCATCAGCCCGTATAGATGTCCACTGTTGTGAACGGCCATCTAATAAAATGTTATCAAGATGTTGGTTGATTGAAGGTTCTAAGAAAACGACATTTACAATACAGGGTGGCGGGATGTCGAGGCGCAAACTTTAACCATGAATTCAACGCATGATTCTAGACTCGTAGGGTATAAACAAAAACCAGCTGTTTTATAGAAAAGTGCAATACCTCATCATCATTGTTCTCCTACCATTCACACATTCCATCCATCGTTTCTTTGGTCTTCCCCTACAAAAGAGTAAAAAAGAAAAAGTGCAATACCTACGTGGTCAAAATGTATGGAACAGCTTTCTTAATAACCAACGAAAATTTCAACGCAAAATCTGAATCGCCGTTCAGAATCATAATACCGAATCCAAGGTACTCGTAACTTGGGTTGTACGTTGATGTCCCGACCACCCTGTATTAGATGAATTAACTTGAAACTTACAAAACATCTTTAGAATAGAGTATTCTTTAATATGTACACCATAAATATTACAGATATGAGTGTAGAATTTTTACAATCTTTCACAGAATACTAATAATTTCTAACATTAAACAGGGTGAAATTGAATTCATGGGCGTCCTTTTAAAGGGTCATTGTACTCATCATTATGAACAACTTTTACTATGGGACCAAACCTGAAATCGCGAAAAAAAAAGTCAGCTCTTCCCTACATTTTAACGAGTTATGTGAACATAAATGCAAGGAACAGCTGATTTTTTTTCGCGATTTTAGGTTTAGTCCCATAGTAAAAGTTGTTCATAATGATGAGTATAATGACCTTTTAAAAGGATGCCCATTAATTTTAATTTCATCCTGTAGATCGCTGCACATAAAAATTAAAAATCATGATCAAAATAACAGTAACAAACTAACATCTCAAGAAAAATGAAAACAATCAAATCAACAATTTCCCCAACTTTTTATATCACCGAAAGGAAAGTTGATACCGCAACTTAACAACTGACAATCTCTTGTTTTAAACCCAACGAACACGGCGACATCTGTCAAGACTTGACATGTCTTATCTTTGGGGTAAAAAAAACCCCTGGGGTGCCGTACCACCCCACGGAAAAGACAATGCAATGTCGGGAATCAAATATATTTATGACTATGTAAATTGGCTCAATTCACCGCAGAATTCAGAATTTAGCTAAAAGGTTGGCTAAAGTAAAAGGTAAATTTTATTTTTTCGCGCCAGATGTCTTTGAGTGGGGTTTTCTTGATTTTCTTTGTTTTTTTTTTTGTCTTGAAATTGTATTTTTTTACGTGCTTCTCCATTTTATGAAGGTGTGAAGTGACGTAAATGAAACGATAAAATCGGAAATTGTGTATTGACGTGTGGCAAGATAACTTTGTGATGACGGAGACTTTTTGGGATCCCCTTGAAATTGAAACTCTTTTCTTTAGTTTTATCTCTTAGGTACTGCATGATGAATGATGGCTAGTTTTTCAATCATAATGACATTGCTGGTATTTGATCCAAACTAATATTATAAATGCGAAAGTAACTCTGTCTGTCTGTCTGTCTTTTCTTCACGCCTAAACCGCTGAACGGGTTATTCCCGCTCGGTAACACACTGTCGTCAACACTGTTGACGATCGGGAAAAAAAAGTTTCGTTCGTTCACAGTGTTGACGAACGCTACTTATTATTTCGGGTAATTCCCGTTCGGTAACACCTTTCGTTCCTGACGTCAACGCTGTTGACGATCGGGAAAAAAAAGTTTCGTTCGTTCGCAGTGTCCATGAATGCTGGTTTTTTTTTTAAAATATGGAAATAAAAATAAAACATGTCATGGATTTTCAAATGTTTAATTACGACGAAAGTCTAGTTTAATTGATAAAAAATGTTGGATGTTGTTCCATTTGTAGAATTTAAGTTAGTAGATTGCAAACTTCCCTTTGCAGCAGGCAGGTATAGCGATGCCGCGCTGGTAACCGGTAACAGTAGATAAAATAAACAATAGATTCGCACACTTTTTTTTTTTTATGGATGGGAAATCATCAAATGACCCCCCCTCCCGCTCTGGGTGGAGCAGAAGGGAGTGTCAGACTCTTACTGACTGAAACCCATCCGTGTTCCTTCCTTAGCCCTTTATGCTCCGGGGTAGCGGTAACCCTTTCGGACAATCCCGCACCCCCGGCAGGCTTCGGCCCTGGCAGGCCCCTTCCTTTATGCTGACATCTCTTTGAGGCGCGCGTGGAACACGTACGCGCCGTCCGGCACGGGCCTGGTCCTGATCGGACGGTGAGCTACCCATTACTCTCCGTCCGCAGGCCCACGCCTACGGTGGCCGGGAGTCGTCACGCGGCTCCCGACGCCCGGAGCGTCTCCCGCGGCGGCTGGGGTGTGAGGCTCTCTCCCTCAGCCGTTCCGCCACCTCCTTCGCTAGCATGACTACTTCACAGAAGGAGGTGACCGCCTCCCACTCCCTCTCGCCCCGGACCATGGCTTGAACCAGGGCCGGACGCGAGAGGTCGCCGCCGCTGTCGATCGCCTCTACGAGGGCACGGCGGTGCCCCGCCCATGCGGGGCAGACCTCCACCGTATGCTCCACCGTGTCCTCTGGGCGATCCTCGCAGTGGTGACACCCGAGCGTCTCCTCCCGCCTGATGTTGTGCAGGAACCTCCCAAAACATTCGTGTCCGGTGAGGACCTGCGTCAGGCGATAGGTGAGGACGCCGTGACGCCTCTCTAGCCACTCCTCAAAGAGGGGTCTTATCGCCACTATCGTGGCGCGCCCTGCGCTGGGTTGCGAAAGTCGCTCCTTCCATACCACCATGAGATCGCGCCGGAGGTCTGTCCGCTCCGCCGAGACTTGCCGCGGATGCGGAGTTTCCCCCCGGCTTAGTGCCTCCGCGCGCCACTCATACAGGCGCGCGAGAACCATCGCCTTCAGATCCCATGGCGGCAGTCCGGCAAGGAGGCTTGCCGCCTCGCCCGAGATCGTGCGGTACCCTCGGATCAGCCTTACGGCTACCACCTTTTGAGGCGCGTTCAGATAGTGGGCGGGTCGCCGCCGCAGAGAACGCGCCCACACCGGGGCCCCATATAGGGCCATGGACCGCACGACCCCCGCGTAAAGCATCCGGCAGGAGGTGTTTGGCCCCCCCAGGTTGGGCAGGAGCCGGTCCTTTCCAGTTTGGGGGCCAAACGTCGGAAGTGTTCGACGAAGTTCCACCGGCTGTCGAGGACGAGACCCAGGTATAGATTCGCACACTACCCCCGACGACGGTTTATGGTTATAGTTTCGTTATTTAATTAGTGTAAATTAGATGATTATCTGTGATACATAATAGTGTACTTAGTTTTCATTTAGTCACTTTCTCAACTATATTTGATTATGTTAAATCAGTGTCACAATTTTATTACTTATCAAAGTGTAAAATGGTTATTATGCACATGATAAGGCCATTTTTTTATTTTCTACTTAATTGTGTTTTAAAAGATCTAACATAATCCATTAAAACATTTTAAAAATCCATGACATGTTTTATTTTTATTTCCATATTAAAAAAAAAAAAACCAGTATTCATGGACACTGCGAACGAACGAAACTTTTTTTTCCCGATCGTCAACAGTGTTGACGACAGGAACGAAAGGTGTTACCGAACGGGAATTACCCGAAATAATAAGTAGCGTTCGTCAACACTGTGAACGAACGAAACTTTTTTTTCCCGATCGTTAACAGTGTTGACGACAGGGTGTTACCGAGCGGGAATAACCCCGCTGAACCGATTTAGATGAAATTTGGTATAGAGATAGTTTGAGTCCCGGGAAAGGACATAGGATACTTTTTATCCCGATATTCCCACGGGATCGAGACTTGCGCGGGTGAAACCGCGGGGCGCAGCTAGTATTCTATAAGTAAGCATGTCATGTCATTATGATTGAAAAACTAGCCTAAACTAACTTATTAAATTATGAGATCGACCTTTAACTGTGTAATAAATCGTATGTACCTACAGTCAACAAAAGAGATAAGTATACAGGATCGTCGAATATACAGTTGAAGTTTAGTAAGAAACCGATGGAAGTTGTCGACTGAAATTTAATTTGATAAATGAGGTGTTTGTTTTCTATTAATAAAATTAAATTTTATTCGAGAACATCCATCGGTTTCTAACTAAACTTATCTCTTTTGTTGACTGTACTTTAAACCAGACTTAAGAAAAGCTGAAAAAGCTGCAAGAAAAAGTATATCTACTAAACTTACTCATAAAGTAAATACCTACACTCTTCCACATTATAGTAAGTGGTAACGCGAGCAAGCCACAAGCCAACAGGTTTTCCTTATTACCGTCCTAAAAAAGTGCGGATATATTTTAACGTTAAGTGGATGACGTCACGGATGTCCGCAAAAAGTGCGGATAAGCGGACAAGGGACGAGACGTTTGTTTTTACACGTCCGCGCCAATTCTTGTGGATGTGGCCGGCTATACACGAGAGAGGAGAATGGAGATATGTGTAGACTTGTTTTTAAGACAGCTGCATTGAAAAGTGCTTTTATTAAGTTTTTGGAATAAAAGATTGGAAATCCAATGTAAGTTTCCTGCTGTTAAGATCAGTAAACACAAAAGATATGTGGCCGGAATAGGTCTATTGTCTAAGACCACGTCACATTTCTGAGATGATAAAAATGATTGAACTGTGATTTAGAAACAGATATAAATATCTGTTAAACTGGAACATTCCCCTCTTCTAGCAACTGGCCATTACCACTCACTGACTCGCACAACTATCACATTTAATAAAACTTTGAATGCTCCTAGTACAATATATTTATGGTAACTCTTACTTTTCTTGGCCTGACAGGACTCATAGCTATGGTATTATGTAAACCGGTGGCTCTCGTGTGTGGCAAACTGCCTCGAGGCTCAAGCTGTCTATACCAAGTTATTGCTTCATGCGAAGCGTTAAACTTGGAATAAATCTAGTTTTACTGTTATTTAAGAGGATGTTGACTGTAAAGTAGTGATCAGGTTGTGTTAGTGTTGTTTATTTATTGAACAGCTATGCCCACGAACTTGTTCGCGTGCATGTCGGAAATTAAATTGGACTTAATGGTTTTTAAATTTTTTGCCCGGAACTCGAAATATTTTTCTAAAATAAAAGAATCCTTAGTTACTCCTTATGGCATCAGCATTGAAAGTCTTGTCAAAATCGGTCTACTCATTTTGGAGATAAGCCGTAACAAACAGACAGACTCAAAAAAAATTATAAATTGATGTTTTATGTACCGTGTATACTTTCATATGCATTTAGTAAAAAGCTGTTATTTTTTCATTACAAACAGACACTTCAATTTTATTTTTTTGTATAGATGAAAATGAAGTAGCAATCATAGAATTTCGACGAATCTGGGTACAGTTTCAACATCTATGATTCGTGGTTGAAGTCACTTCATATTTCTAAATTAACTTTAATCGTATAAAAGTATTGCAGGAATTGTTTTTGAATTATGTAGGTAAAACACTGCTGCATTCTCGTAATTTAAAACGTTAAAAATCTAGTCGCAGTCTCATCTCGGCGACAAACAAATGTCAAAAACTTGTCAAAAATGTAGGGAAATTAGATGAATTTTTCACAGATTGAGACTGAGATCCTGTGAACGTTCATAAAATTACGAGAATTTGCCCCTTTGGTTAAATTATTAGATTTTTTAAAAATGTATGTGTGCAAACATAGTAAAATTAATGTTCAAGTCTTATGTCTAAAACTAACCTTATTCGTCTCATCTTGAGACATATCTACCGAACCTATCCTCTTGTGCACCACAACTCGTCAATTTCATTAGGGTCGCGCGTCGCAGTAAACCGTCCAGGGCGGGCGGCGTAGGGCGGTGTAGGGCGGGAGAGCCTCTCTATAAATTGTCACCGTCGATAGTGCTCCGGATTAAATGTTTTATTGTTTCCCCTAAGTGTTTATTGTTTTCTTTTGGATTTTTTGACTGTGAGGATGAAATTATGTGGTGTTTGAAGACTGATCGCATACAGGTGGGATTCGAGACGAGATTTAAGAAATACTATACAAATAGCATGTGTTTTGTAAGCCACGAACCCCTCAAGTGTATAATAACTTATTACACCATTGAGGGACTCGTGGCTTCATAACAATTAAACAAACCGATCCGACCGTGTTTGACTGGCTGACCATTATAAATCTAGAACTGTCTTTGCGTTGGAGAGCGGGTAAATCGTTGTTCACAGTTATCAGGCGAATATCTTTAACATCTAAAGACTGCCATGGATATCCCGACGTAATGGAGAATTCGATAGTCTGACAGCTGCTGGTCTAATCTTATTCAGTCCTGCCTAAGTCCTGCCCAAAAATTGGATTGTGAAAGATACACAGCATTCATTCCAGGTAAAATATAGATTGGAAAAAAAAAACAGGAATGCTTGGACTGCAGATAATGAACCTCAACCTAGTTGGAATACGATTAGGTTAACACAAAACATCAACCAAATAAGGAAAAAAATTACTAACCTGCAGGCAATTCACATATTGTATATCTTTTGCTCCAAATAGAGCTGGGTTTGAGAAAGCATCGCCGCTGTATCATTGTGTTCTAAATTACTACTTGTGTTTGTAAGATCACAAAGCACCACTGCACTTGAATGTAGTGTTCTTATCCGCATTTGGTCGATGAGTTTCAATCATAGGTAATATACTTCTAAGTAACTCTGAAAACATGAAATCTGTGCTGCAATCTGTATACACGTTTTCTGTTTTTCATCTGTCGGATATCATGCAGGTCTGCTATTTCTTTTTACTGAGTTCAAAAAAAAGGAGGTTATCAATTCGACACGTATGTATGTAATATTATTAGAACTGCAATATAATGACAACCTATTAGGGCTTCCAAACAAATATACCATAGATGTATATGTTGTCCACGCATTTCTCCGCAACTATGTATGAATCGGATCGTGACTATTTTTTTTTTATTGGCTTGCATTTACTTTAACTTAAGTCACAGTGAAAGTTTCATCAAAATCGATTTAGTGATTTTCAAGATATGGACAAATACGTGTAAGTGTGATGGCCTGGCTTATTGATACGAGCTACGGGCGTAGTGTCAAAGGGAAAAAATCTCAAAACCTTGGACTTTTAGTGCAATATTTACAACAAAACTATTACCTACTTATTACAAAAAATATTCCAGTTTTTACTTAAAACTAAACATTTCGAAATAAAAACGGATTTAAATCAAATTCAAAAAGAAATAAAACTCAAAATTATGATTTTTTTGATAGTCTGTTTCAAGGTCAACGGTTGTGCACTAGATCTATGAGGTAGTTATTAAAGTTATTGAATTAATGATTGATTAATCTCAGGTTATAGTTAGGTCGAATTAAGATTGTATTCGATTGTCCCTGTAATCAAGTTTAATATACTTAGGAATAAGGTGTCATCAAGAGTGGGATTTGAAGTACAAACCTCTCGTTTGCCACTTTGACTGAGCTTGTGGTTCCGTCGGGCTCGGCACACAAACCGATACACATACATATCTTTTATTGTATAGTATAGCACTCACTAGGGAACTCTTTAGTCTCACTGACCTGTCAGGCTCACGTGTTACTGGCACCGACACTTTCAAGAAACCAACATTCAAAAGGCACATTTGAAAGCCTACTATCGTCTGAACACCCATTTATAAACCCACCAAAATTCTTAACACAACATACATTGCTTGATTTCTAAAGAACTGAAAGTTCATGGTTGATTTTGGAGCGGTAATGTATGATGTGTAAATTGGAATTGTATGGTTAGTGTTGGAGTGAACGCGATGCTGTGACGTTGTGTTGTCAATCACAATCAAGCTCGACCACCCGCACGATTAGGCGCGGGATAGTGAATGAGAATGCATTGGAGTCGACTTGAATTGTTTAAATTTATTGAAACTAAATACATGATTTTTAATCTGTAAAGCTCCGCTAATGAGACACAATTGATTTTCTATTATTTCGTCACCGAGAGGCGACGCGTGGAGCTTGACCGTTTAAAATAAATGTAACGTGGTTTATCTTCATCTTCGGTCCAGTTTATACTTCTGCTATTTTTTTCAGAGCATTCAAGTATTGTTTCTCTTAAACGCGTCTTTGAATTCATTAGGATCCTTTATGGACTCAATTTCAGAGTTGGTCCCATAGTAAGTTGTTAATTTTCAGGACAACTTTTTTCCCCTGAAAGGAAGATAATTAATTCAAAGTAAGCCAGAAAGCAAAATCATAATTTACCTAGGTTTTGCCCAAATATGTTGGGGTTGGCTTCCAGCCTAACTGGATTCATCAGAATACCAGCTAAAACCTAGTTAAATCGATAAGCAAAATACACAACACAATACTACACTTAACTTCTACTTACATCTCGAGAGTCCTCTCACATAAATTACAGTTTTAAATAGACACAACATTTGGTAATTTGTCCACTTCAAAGCCACTAAACAAACACTCAACGACTCCACGCCACCTATATTCCCAATCATCTAGGTGTACAAGCACCACGTTTACCAGATATCTGTCTGTCTGTCCGTCTTATCGCTCCTATCTCCACACCTCACAATGGATGGAGAAAACAATATTTTTGATTTCCACAATATGTTCGGGTTACCGTTCACCATTCGTAGTTAGGTATTGTTTACGGTATGTTGATCCGGGTATGGTAAATGAGGTGGATGGCTAGCGCATTGTCTTGTGCGAATTTGGAGTTCCGATGGATAGGTGAGCTTTTGTAGATGTCGCAGAAGCAAAGGTTCAAAGGAGAACTGGGCTATCGAACGATCGATTTGATGTTGAACATGAATGCTAAGTGTTAGGTACCCTGGGAAAGTCTTAAAGTTACCATAGAGAAAGGGTGTTGGGTTAAGGTGTTGCACATTAAAATGGTAACATTACTGCGTCTCTTTTAAGGCCCTTCGTACTTGGCAAGGATTCTTTACGGTATAAACCTCGCCTTAGAAAAACGTGTCCGTCAACAAGCTTCCATAGTGTTCCTTACAACACTGACGACCGTTTGTACACAAGGCGAATGTGTGTACAAAGGACCTGAGTACCTATGTTTGTTATATAGTGAAAAAGGGTCTCTAGGTAACTGAGAATCAGGTACTTATATAACAACTAGAACAATAACAACAACTAGAGCAATGAGGCAGTTATATGAGTTCTTAAGACTTACTTGTGAAGTCAAAAAGTGCTACAATAAAACAAATTGCAACTATCCTCTCCAAAATATTTTCTCAGATTTTGAATAAAGTTGAGACAAATTTCGAGGTGTACCTTTGACCATTATCTCGACAATGGTTTATGTGTTACAGCAATGACACAGTGTCGTGACAACAGGTACAAACAACAGAATCTTCCTGTTGCATCGGATCACCGTCTCGGATCAGCGTAATACATCAGATCACCGTTTCGGATCAGCTGTCCTTGTGTAGTCTGCAAAGGCGACTGGCAGTGACGGGAGATCCAAGATGTCTGCCATATTTGTAGTCTGTGGGTGAGTAGCTTAGTGTAAAATGTAGTTCATATAGTGTTTAATATTATAATGATTTGTAGTGTCATGAGTACAAGATGTGGAGCCCTATGTCCAGTAGATGAATGGCGTTGATAATGAATATAATATGTATACAAGATTTTGTAGTATCTTGATTTAAAAGAGTGTCCATGAATTTCTTGCCCGTTCTTTTTCAGAGGTCTGCGTTTTGGAATGGGCAACTAGTTTCAACTTTCTGACTAACTGACCGAGTCTTTTACAATTCGAAAGTGCCTTTAGATGGTTTAATTGAACGAAATGCTTTGAGTTTGAGTTTATAAGTTGGGAACTACGAACATGTAAAACAAGATTCTTCTAATAAAGGACATCAACTATCTTTATTGGTGGTTACCAAACCATTGCGTAGCATTACGTATTACTAATAATTAAATTAAAAGCAAGAGTGAACACGCATCGTCTGGGCACGCTCGCTCCATCATAGACCTCATCCATCGCTTTCCGTCAGGCGTGGTCAATTCAGCAATAAAATTAAAATATAAACAGTTGCTTCGCAGTCACATTGTGACAGCGAAGCAACTGTTTCTACAGAATAGCCACCTAGCAAAACGAGCGCATTGCGTTCTATTATTATATAACTAAAAATTTAGGGTAGCAAGTAAAAGTTGTTCAAGTTTGAGCTGACTTGTAAGATATAATTAATGATTTCCTTTAGCGACACTCCACCTCAATACTGCGCAGCTATTTAGCTTCTAATCCATACCTACGTACTTACAACAGGGGCGTCAAGCCAGGCACGAATCAATCGTACTCCGCGGAGGAGTATGCGCGCACTCGCGGGTCGCCCGGGAGGTCGGGGGTCGCGACCTGTGACCTTATTGGGCGACCTTTGTCACGCCTCCCGCCCTCTACCTCCTGAAACCTCACTGAAAGCACTGAAGAAGGATGGCATGAGGACAATTTCAGTATATTATGTGTATGTTTAAGATTAGAGGTAAATTGTGACTTGATTCTGTTGGAAACTTGTGACAATGAAACTTTAAGTTGTTCAGGTGATTGAATGACAACTGAGATCTACTTTAAAACGTGCTATATCTATACATACATAGGTACATACAAATAAATAAAATTGGAGTGTCTGTTTCTAATATTAAAAAAAAACAACCGACTTCAAAAAAAAACACTACAAAGTGAAAAATAACTTTAATTTCGGAAGTCGGTGTCTTTGGTTCCGCATTTTCGTTTTTTGACACCGACTTCCGAAATTAAAGTTATTTTTCACTTTGTAGTGTTTTTTTTTGAAGTCGGTTGTTTTTTTTTGTAAAAAAGTTTTTATTTTTCACTTTTTGTTGTACCTACCCCACATAAATTCAATTAACACTAGTGCATAGAAGAATTGAAGACACAACTCGAAGAATCATCAAAATTCGCATAGAAATGCCCGAGATGCAGTACATTTATGCATGTAACTTCGTACATAAGAATAATTACCTAATGTATTATATACTAAAACCTTCCTGAAAGTATGTAGATCACACTAATGAAAGAATTATCAAAATCGGTTCAGTAGTTTTTGAGATAATCGCGGACATACAAACATACATACATACGGGTCGAATACAAAACCTTCTTTTTTAAAGTCGGTTAATAATCGCATTTTACTAAGTGCATATGGATGTATACACGGTACATATACCAAAATAACATTTTTTAGAATTTTTGTCTGTCTGTTTGCTCCGGCTAATCTCTAAAACGGCCGAACCGATTTTGACGGGACTTTCACTGGCAGATAGCTGATGTAATAAGGAGTATCTTAAGCTTCTTCTACCTTAGAAAAAAAAAAATGGGTCCCACGAAAAAATCCATGCGGACGAAGTCGCGGGTAACAGCTAGTCTATACTAATAATAAAGCTGAAGAGTTTGTTTGTTTGTTTGAATGCTAATCTCCGAAACAGTCGGATTTGAAAATTTTTTTTTGCATTTGATAGCCCGTTTGTCAAGGAAGGCTATAGGCTATGATATAACATTACGCTAGGACCTATAGGAGACGAGCAAAAACAAAGAAAGTCAGAAAGTACGCTGAGCGAAAACGAAGTAATAGCGCGGGAAGGCGATGCGATGCGACGCGCGACGGGGTGGGTCGGGTACCGAAATTTCATGCGGATGAAGTCGCAAGCAGAAGCTAGTCTGCCTATATGCCAGCTCATCAACTCCTAGAAGAATATTTTAAACCTTAATTTAACACATTAAGTAATTCTGAGTGCAGTGGTAGCCCAGTGGTGAAGGGCCCGGCTTACGAGTTGTAGGTCGTGGGTTCGAACCCAAGCGAGCAAGCAAGACGCTTTACTTTGTGTAAATAATTTCATCACCGCTGCTCTCAAAACGGTGAAGGAAAACATCGTGAGGAAACCGGCATGTCCTAGAACCAAAAATTCAATGACGTGTGACATCCACCAACCCCGCTGGGCCCTCGTGGTGGATTACAGCCCACTCCCCCTCACAGAGAGGAGGCCTGTGTCCCAGCAGTGGTACATTATAGGCTGATTATATGATTATGCAAGTAATAGTGTTTAGTTAAATGTACAGTATTCAATTGTAGGTATTAATGTTACAAGGACAATCAGTTTCGCGTTAATTTTCCTGTAGAACATGCCTGAATTTTGTTTGTTATTGGTTAGCGTATTTTGTAGGCAGATTCTAAAATAATAATATAGGTACTGGTATGTAGCCTTATGGGTGCCAGGCTTTTGGTTTGTGGACACGAATAATCTACGTATGACATAGGTGGACGACCACCGAGCGGTAGTATTAACTATAGAGGGATAAGCTAGCGAAACTTCCCAGACGTGATGGGTATCAATATCTAAACATGATATAACATAAAAAAGTAATTTAAAAAAATTTAATAACTTCAAAAATAAATTAACTCAAAATTATAAAATAAATTTAATTTCGGAAGTCGGTGTCTTGGGATCTGTACCTATTTTAGTTTTAGTTTTTTGCCACCGACTTCCGAAATTGATATTAATATCAACTTGATAACTCTATGTGTCCCTAAGAAAAAGGGTCTTGACAGACGGATAGACAGTCGGACAAAGAAGTGATCATACATATAAGTATAGAGGTATGAGGAACAGGGTGTAAAGTTCACTCAACCTCCATCGAAAAGGGAGGATCCTCCGACCAGACGGGTATTGTGTCTGGCGGGCAACTGCCCGATGATTCATGTCGGGCTGTTGTATCTATGCTAGTTGCGCGGTAAACTCTGCTTGCGCGATGCAGGATTTGCGTGAAGTCAGTATGACGCGTTGTTCGCTCCTTTTGAGCTACGAAACCCTAAAAATCTGACGAACTAAGAACCTCCTCCTGTTTTTTTAAAGTAGGTTAAAAATGGCGGTCACAATATCTCCAACAGCACATCACAACACATCCATATAGTACTAGTTTAAATATCACACTTACCGTTGACCGTCCATTCATCGCGTGACCGACAGTTGGTGACATCATGACCTCATGCACTGATTGTCAATGCACCTGTTCGGAACGGAAGGTTCTGATGACTTGATACTTTTTTGTCAAATGACTTTTTGCTTTAAAGGTGGGTCACTGTCACGCTGTGTATGTCAAATGTCACTTTCATTTGTCACGCAGCGTGAAATGGTTAGCAGTGCGGCTCTCTTGGTTGTTCAGATTTCAGCTTGAAACGTTCAAGGTTTTGATTTTTTGGTAGCTTATAGACTGGGTATGTGATGTTGGGAGGTGCATATGAAGTTAAAACACTATGTAATAACAACTTCATATTTCATTAAACATATCTTTATGGGTATCATTTAAGCTATCACCAATTTAATTAGTTTTGTGTTTCTTAAATAATAGGGTTTGTCCTCCAAATAGTAGATCTGTCACCAAAATGTAGTCACCAAACAATGCAAGTGACCTAACCAAACCGAACCTCGGGGTGCCCTTCGCTCGCTCTTGCATCCTATGTCGACGTAGCCCCGCTTCGCGGGGCCCCTATTTCTGTGTAAAGGGTTAAAAGTAACCTAACCAAACCGAACCTCGGGGTACCCTTCGCTCTTTCTTGCATCCTATGTCGACGGAGCCCCGCTATCTGAGAACGAAAATATTTCGTGGCGATAGATCTATTTATTAGGTGATACAAATATTTCGTGGCGATAGATCTATTTATTAGGTGATACAACTTGATGACAAATATAAATTTTGGTTATAGAAAATATAGTTCCCTATCTTTATCTACCCACTCGCAGCGCCCTGCGGTTTCACCCGCATAAGTTACGATCCCGTCGAAACATCGGGATGAAAAGTATCCTATGTGTTAAACCTGATTATAAACTATCTGTGAACCAAATTTCATGCAAATCCGTTCAGTAGTTTTTGCGTGAAAGAGTAACAAACATCCATCCATCCATCCTCACAAACTTTCACGTTTATAATATTACTAGCTGCACCCCGCGGTTTCACCCGCGTAAATGTCGATCCCGTGGAATATCGAGATAAAAAGTAGCCTATATCCAAGGTGTCAACTACCTTCATACAAAATTTTATCAAAATTAGTCCAGCCTTTTGAGCGTGAAGAAGTAACAAACATATAAACACACACACACAAACTTTCGCCTTTATAATATTAGTGTGATTAGTAGGAGTAGGATAGGATAGGAAGTAGGATAGTAGGAAGTAGGATTTCGATTATCTATATATTATAGCCAGTTAAAATATGTATCAGAACTATGTGGTCATATTTAAGGTTTAATAAAAATATATATATCAGCAGTCCCATACAAAACTTCAATACCTACCCGACCCAAATGTATGGGACAGCTAATAATTTTTTTGCGATTAAGATATTGGTCCCATGAAGAAAGTTGTTCACTTTAATAGTCTGTACCACAGCCTTAAATCTGACCACACATTTCTGATACACGCTGTATAATCAGTCATATTATCAATCAAGTCAAAGAATCGAACTTACTAACCCAGATCATAAGAATCAGAAACACCGTTTCCTCCTCCTTATTTCCCCATTTAGCAGCAGAGGCGTCATAAAATATTGTAAAATAAAGTACCTAACCTAATTATCTCAACGAATTATACCTCCAATTCAAAACTTATGTCTCGATACCTTAATAACTTCAAAACCGTGAAACCTCCTGCGGCGTACATAATATCCCTAACACATTAAACACAAACCCAATAAACCAAACACACACATAATAAACAACCTTGTTTTACAAATCACCAAAGCATTTAATTTACAAAAACATGTATTTAAAATGAAAAGGCTCACCTCTAGTGATTTGTATCGCCGCTCTAGTATTAAAAAGTTGGTCACGTCATACTGTGTGGGCTGCAGGTGTCAGTCGCGTGATTGAACAGACTACCCGCCGTGAAAAAATAAAAATAAATTAGATTTGTATGAAGCAAAATAAAAATAAATTAGATTTGTATGAAGTCTGTGTTAACGTGTATGGAGAAGATAGATAATTTTATTATTGCTTTATAATATGCTTTGATCGCATGTAGAAAAACTGTTAGTCTATTTAGACTCTAAATGAACCTTTTCCTGACATTGAGAAGAGTGAAGTGACAAGGCCTAAATACGATGTCCAGTAAATATAACTCTTAAATTTTTAAAGCATTACCGCGAACAAAAAAAAAATATTCCTACGGTTGCGTGAAATAGGACTAAGGGCTGATTTTACCAAAGTCAGAAAAAACTCAAACTCAATGCATTTAAGTATTTCAAATAAATCAATAACAGGCCCCTTTTGAATTGTCAAGGGCCGACCACTTGTCTCAGTCAGAATGATGAAGCTAATTCCAAAGCGTAGAAGATACCTATGGAGAAGAACGGGCAAGAAACTCCACGGACACTCTTAAATCATAAAATTGTTACAAATTGCGTCAGATATCTTTTATCCGTGGAATAAAATTGACATCTGACTGTTCTTGTCTATTAATTTATTTATTAATCACAAAATCCACAGCTCTTTGAGATATTTATGCTAGTCTTACAGCCAATTACGGATTTACAATTTACTAACTATACATAGTATGCAACAGAAACAAACATACAGAATGAAGTGAACTGCTAGCACCATCTGAGCATTGCTAAGTGTACAGTGTGAGTGTGTAGGAGTGGAGTGGAGTCTAGAAAAACTGTCAAAAATTAAAAAAATATTCTCAGGATAACACTTATTTTAGGTGTAAAAGATAATGTCAGACGGGGAGCATCATCCATTTAACAGCTAACTATATACCTACGTGATTCGTGGTGGATAGTAATGAAATATATCTATTTAGACCAAAAATGAGTGAACCATGATCGCGAATGATTCGCAAGAAAGACAACTTTAAACAATACTGAGAGACTGGTCATCTCTTAATTGCCAAGGCTTATTTTTAATCTTATTTTTTTAATTATTTCTTCATTTGTGTTTTTTTTTACATTGTTCTCACATATAGAAGCAACAAGAATAATGTAGGTACCCAGGATTTTGTAATATCCTTGATTTAAAAGAGTGTCCATGGAGTTTCTTGCCCGTTCCTCTCCATAGAGATCTACGTTTTGGAATGGGCAACTAGCTTCAACTTTCTGACTAACTGACCGACTATTTAATTTTGACAATTCAAAAGTGCCTGTACATGGTTTAATTTAAATAAATACGAGTTTGAGTACAAAGTTTCTCGAACACTAACAGCTGCATCAATCCACACATGCACAGAGCATGGTATTCCCAGTGTATCTACTACCTACCCGTCTGATCTGCTAATCCTTCAAACATACAATATCATAAGCTTCACAATAAAGTCCGTACAGTAAACACACTGGCGTGGGAGTCCCCTGCCGTGATTCCGCACAACATTCCCGCAGTGTCAACCCTAGAACAGGTGTGAGGAAAGGGCTGTTTAATATAATGTGATATGACTTCCGTGCAGGAGCTATAGTGATTTGTAGTTTATGGGAATTTGATATTTTTGTAATTACACTGTAAGTGTTGTGGGATAATAATGTGTAAGTACTTAGTTACTTTTAGGCTGGCCGCAAACGTCCGGTTTCCTGATTCAGAATTCAGATTCGGAGACCCCGAATGCACGCATTTCATACAAAATGTTCTCTTCAGCGCACACGTTATTATATTTTCCGTTCGGAAACCCTGACGGAAAACATAAGAACGTGTGCGCTAAAGAGAACATTTTGTATGAAATGCGTGCTTTCAGGGTCTCCGAATCTTAATTCCGAATCAGGAAACCAGACGTACGTGGCCCGCCTTAAATGCTTGTTTTCCCGAAGTTATAAGCTTTGAACTGAATGTCCATAGGTTCCATAGCTCATCTTCATCATCAGCTCACAACTACAGTCCGGCCGTCGCGAGAATGCGTTTTCGACATCTGTCAGTTTTATACAAACCAATACGTGTTTGGCGAATTTCATCTTTATTAGTTACTGGAATTGTCGCATTGACAAGTATCAGGAACATATTCTCTCTACGACCGGACTGTTCCTATAATTTGCTACAGATATACAATACTCCATCTCAGACAAAATTTCGTGCTTTTGGTACATTTCCCATTTTCGGTCACTTTAATGACATCATCAAACCATCAAGATGGCTTGTCTGCCTACGTAACCTGCCGTAACCAAATGCGCATCTTAATTTTTTCAAAGTTGGTTGATGTTTGCGAAAAACTACATTCAGACAACAGTTTATTTTTGCAGTCTTACTACTAAAGAATTATGTTTCACAGTAATGAACGTTATAAAAAGTTTGTTTACAACCTTCATTTTCCTACCGGGCATTTCACCTTCCAATCAACCTAATTTCACTCTCGACAAATTAACAACACCAATCAGCGCCGAGTTAATTGCCCCAACAAGTGTACATTCCCACGTAAACAGAAGTATCGCGTGCGCTGCCCACCTGCGCAGGCGCACACGACGGACAACACTCTCACGCGCACTTATAGTTTCACACGGTGACAACCGACATAAGACCTTAGTACAGAAGGCTCACTACAGTTCTTTCAAAGTTACTTTATATCTGACAGTACCAATAGAGATGAGCAACGACAGTAAAAATCAGCACCCTAATTGCGTAACTCACTATCAATTGGAATCTGAATCATTTTGAAGCAAATTGCTAATCCATTGCTTCATAAGTTCGAAAAATTTGTCTACTCAACACGCAAATAACGCAATGAATGTTGTTGAACTGTCAAAATGAAACCGATTGATAATGTGTTACGCAATTGCCCCGCTGAATGGAGATTGATGCAAAATTACAGGTAAAATACCTGTGAAAGGACTGTAATTCATGGGGCATTTGGCAAACGATGTTGCCTATAAAATCGTAGAGATCACTAACACAGTGCGAGAGTTCGTAGAGAACTGCGTCGCCTCTTTGCTAGATCCAAAAGAATACTTGGGAAATGACAGTAAATGAATAATCAGCCTATAATGTTCCCACTGTTGGGACACAGGCCTCCTCTCGAAGGTGCGGGTTGGCAGGTGTCACAATTTTTGGTTCTAAAATATGCCGGTTTCCTCATGATGTTTTCCTTCACCGTTTTGAGAATAGTAAAAAGAAAGAAAGAAAGAAAATACGTTTACGAGTACATTTGGGTATGGAAAATCAAGGGAGTAGATGTTTACGTCAACGCATGATGATCACACCACGACTATGCTGATTATACTTGTAATCATGTCGTAAAACACGCTAAGCAAACGGAGATTTTGACTGCAGAGACAAGAGCGTTGCTAAATTGTCTGTCGCCTGGGATTTAGGATGGCAATTTGAGGTTTTGACACTTTTTGCACTCTTTCGTTTTACTCTATGCATGATTATTATAGCTAGAGTCCGGCCGTTGAGAGAATATGTTCCTGACACCTGTCAGTGCGACAATTCTAGTAGCTAATAAATATCAAATTCGCAAAATACGTATTCGTTTGTATGAAACTGACAAGTGTCAAGAACGCATTCTCTCGTCGGTCGGCGCGTTAGAACTCCAAAAACTTTTCGAGCTTCAAGCGCCCCTTGCTTTTATCTTGTCTTGTTCACAGTTGGTTTTCTGTATTTCTCTGCGTTCACACGACAACACCGTCACCGGATAGACTCCTGTTTGTTATAATTGGGTGATTAGTGTAAATGGGCGCTTCCGTGTGTGGCGATTTGATTTTGACTTTTGATTTCGTTAAGGGGAGGGTAGTTCCGTGTTTAGATTGATGTTAGTGATTTAGTAGTTGTTAAGTGATTTTTGATAAGTGTCGCTTTTATTTGTCTTGATTTCTTTATTTTGTAAATTAAGACTTTTTTAGGTATGTGCTTCATAATATAAATCGGCAATTTCTGCCAGGGCAAAAGTTATTTAGTAATTTCTTGAATTGAAAAATTGCAGTTACTGTAAACCAAAATCTATAAAAATCTACTTTCCCTGTCGATTTTTTTTTTAAATAAATTTAGATTTTTCCTATGTTTTCTGTTTGTGTTTGGTGTTTCAAAATTTGGTGACAATAAAACAAAATAATCAAAATCCAGAGAGACATCTTTTATTCCTCATTAATATTTAATTTTTTATACAACTCCATACATTCTCATACACACACCGACATTATTTTACAACCGTTCACTGTACATATTATTGCGAATAAATACATTGCTTCTCTTTTACTAAATGTTTAAATTTTTCTTTATTTTGTTGTAAATTAAAACAATTGCTCGATGTGTAAACAATTGATTGTAAAGTAACATTTTGTTTCTTTGATTATTTAAAACGTTATGTTAACATAATTTGTTTGTGGAAAAGTACATTAAAACGATTTATCTTATCTTTGATAAAATTTACGTAAGAGCCTTAAAAATAGTTGTCTGTCGTGAACTGCGATAGACTGATTTAATTAATGTTACCTTACAAGCAAATGTTCTAGTTGGCAAACTTATAAGATTACCATGACAACTCCATATTTTGCAATAATTACAAATTCAAAAAAATCTAAAATGACTATGGTCATACGAAAAAATTAAAATAGATATATTTTAATAAAAAAATCGTTGCGCTAAAGATTATAATTATAAATAAAACTTTTCTGTATAGTTACTATTCTTATATAATTTGTATTTCTCACTATTGTTTATACATATAGACACACAATAAGTAAAAGAACAAAAACAATTTTACTCAAACATGTTTTACATTTTTACTAAAAATAATAAAATTATTTGTAAATGTTGTTTTTTTAAAGGAACGATACATACCTATAAATGCTTTACGGAATCAGTAAATAAGAAAATACGTATAATTACGTAAATATTTGAGTTATTACAGCACCAGTCGAAAATAAAAAGAAAGAACCTCGTCCAATCGTATTTGTAGGTTGTACATTGCCTATTTATGATTTTAAACTGGGAATGTTATCCGAAGAAGAAACGTGTAGAAAATTTTACCATAAACAAAAACAAAAAGTTTATGTACAAGAAGTCTGCGTGCATCGCCAACTTTACTAGATCGGTTGAAATGGTTGAACACTAATTCTTTCTTTCCTCTGATATGCCCTCGGGTCCCACTCCCAGTTTAAAAACTTGAGGATGCTTCGTACCTACTTAGTCGTATAAAAAGCATTCTCAATCTTCGAAAAACTTTATCTATCTCTATACATATAACTACACACCAACATTGCACGACCGATGTACATATTATTGCGTTATCAATCCAAAATTGCTTTTCATACAATTTCTACACAGGAAGAATCAGAAAAAAATATATAAAATAAAATAAAAATCCATCCATCATCGTAGAAAACTCTTAACTATCAATTTACAATAATAAAAACATTTTTTATTTACAATATTAAATAGTAAACTATTTTTACAGAGGAACAAAAAAACTTGAACTAATACACTACGGATCCCACTGAACAACGTTACTTCATATCCGGTATGCTACACTCCTGTCGTATGTTCAACAGATTGTCTATCATCAGGGATTTTTGCGCGTTTTTCTGAGTCTCCGAAGTCGTTTCGAACTCTTCGTTCGATTTCGGAGCGTAGAAAGCTGATATGGGATCGAAGGTCGGATCGGCTCTCTCGCTTTCCCTGCTGGTTCTGGACCCGAAGTACTCTTCACTCGCTTCTGTTTCGTGGAATTCGCTCGAGGAGGTCACGGCATCCTCAGGCTGGGCTTCGCGCTGGTACCTTTGGAAAGGGTCGAACCGCTGGCTGGGCAGGTACGGCGGGAAGCCGTAGGGCGTGGATCATGCCGCTGCCAGCTGCCTCCACATCGTATGTCACATGGTCGCCATGTAGGGCCACGAGAAGGAGCTTCCGGAGAGGAGCATGTCCCTGATGAGGGTCTCTATGGGCGTCTTGCCGACGAGTCGCACGAAGAAGAGCTGTTCTATGACTTGCGAGCTGACTGTCCGTAGGGAGGGCAGCCGTAGTAGGAGTTTGCCGAACCTGGTGGGCTGGTTGGGGTACTGACTCCGGCAGTACTCCTCGAGGGCGCACTGGGACTTCTCCTGTAGGCTCTCTATGTGTGGTACGTCTGATAGGCCGCACGCGTCTGGAAGAAAGAAAGGAAAACGTTAGGGTTTTGCATTGATTTTGTTTAGCTTGGACTTTGGGAATCATATACTACATTTACATTCAGCCCCTGCCGCTGCCCCTGGCACTGCCGGCAATAATTCCCTAGATACTGCAGCAGCAGGATCGAGAGAAGTGTGTGTTTACAAACTGCCCTACCACTCACTTCGCTCCAGTTTCGGCAATGGCAGACGTCGAGGCGCTCGGCGAGAACTGAATGACGGAGCAGGATATAAACACGCATTGCCGCTTGCGCTGCCGGTCCTTTGACTTAAGCACAAAATCCGCTCTTTTGGGGAGCGCCGGGCAACGTGAGTGGCAATGGCAGTGGTATAAGTATCGTGTTTATACACTTGTCCTGCGCATTTCCCTGCTCACTTTGGCTGAATATAAATGTAGCAATAGCATCTAAGTTTGAGTCAAAATTACATCTCTCTTACGCCTTATATTTTTGTGCTTACTCGTTTATGTCGTGCTCATTAAAGCCAATTCCCAACAAGATTTTGCTTTTATGTTCTCCTAACTTTTATTACCCTCCTTTTGCCCAAATTTCTCTTTTTCCTATCTTTTATGCCTTTGTTTCTCCAAATTGTCGTCATAATCTCTTATTATTGTTTTTAATGCATCATAAATCTGTTTTATTCCCCTCTAACGCCAAAAATACCTGTGCTTATACTAATGTTGCCATCAAAAAAGGTTTAATGTAATAGAAAAACGTTTGCTACATTTAACTTGGTTATTTTTGCTTATTATTACGTTTTGTCAATAAAAATAAACTCAAAGCTTTAAGAATTTTTAAACGCGCGTTTTTGAATATATTCAATTTTGGGACGTGTTTTAAGGTAGGTAAGTACCTTATGTTAACTGTGCAATATTTTGATATCTCTTAATTATATGTATTTTCTTAGTGATGTAACACTCGATTAAATATCGCAATATTTAACAGTTTTCTTAATAACCTGCATCCCAAATGCATTCATTATTATTTTATGTGTTAAAACCGCTTCTAAAGAATCCTAATTAACTGTATGTTGGAGTTCTAAACCTGTATTAACGGCGGGTTTCATCATGTTACCGCAAAAGCTTTGTATTCAGTCTATTAGCACTTATGTGTTAAATTGTTGCACCAAGACGTCAAAGCTATTACGTTGTTTCTTAACGATGAATTCGATGAATCCATAGGGTATAAAGTGACTTATTATGGTGTGCCTTTCGCGGAAATCGCGTGTTGTGATAATAAACCAAGTATCGGATTTGATGCAGTGTCTGTTGTGACGAACTTTATATTTACAATTCATCTTAGAAGCATTGTCTCATGAAAGTGACTTGGAGTCTTTTTTTAGAAAAACAACTTAAAAACAATATTTTCTAATAGATAGATAAAATATTTATTTTATAATATTCTGCCCAACAGTGGGACAGAATAGGCAAAACAAAAAAAAAAAAAATTAAGAAATTCTAAATTAATTACATAATGAAATACGGAAAGAATAAAATAATTCGCGCTTAAATCTCGACATATTTACCTAATACGTTGAAAAGCGACCGTTGTTTTCATAAGAATAGTGATTAGAACAAGCGGCAAAATAATCGCGCTTATACAATGTGTGGATTTCCTAAGATTGTATAAACAAATCGGTGATTAATGTGGTCTTTAATGGCGAGGTGAAGAAGTTGGTTCATCGTACTAGGATTTCTGATTGTCATAAAGATAAACCATGATAAACACAGTGTTGAGACACTGTTGAAGTTAAGTCTAAGTTAATATGTGATGGGATAACTTAATACCATTATCTGGATAATGGATAGGTTTTTGAAGAAAGAAAAATGAGCGATGAAATGGATAGTCATGAAAAGGAAAAAATGGATAAAAGCTGCAATTAGTGCAAAAATTGAACAAAATCTATTCAGTAGTTTTTGCGTGAATTCTGAAAACACATCCAGAAAAACAGATAAATGGACAAAAATTCAAAATAATATACTTTCAGTATAGGTATGTAGTTTTGATTTCGCATCGAAATTGCAAGAACTGTAAGCTTCACTCTACTGTTGATAGAAAGTCGCGTCTCATTGCAATCACAAAACGCATCCATGATTTATAGTTATAATCCGTCCAACCCGTTACCCAAAAAATAACCGTCTTCAAAATTTTAAAGAAGCTCGGGACTTCGGAAGTTACCGAAAACAAAGAAAAGATTAATCCTTCCTACCCTCAAATAAAAACGAATAAGCATAATAACCCGTGAATGGTTGCAGGGAGTCACAGGGACGTAGGGTCCGTACTGAGGTCGTAATACGATTAAGCCCCCGGCACACTGGTGCGGCACATTAATATTTTTTATTGTTATATACTAAGATATGGCTCGGTAAACAACAACGTCGTTATGAGCTCGACCAGATGTCTGCTTCAGTAGCTCTGGGTAAGTGTTATGAATGTCGGAGCTGATTAGTGTGGATCGTCTCTTGTTTTGGGGTGGAGAAGAGATGGTTGGTATGTGGAAACTTGGGCATTACTTGGGTTTTCTTTGAATAATTGGTTATTTTTGCAATTGATCTCGAAACTACTTTGTCTCTGACGCTTAAGATTTTGTAACGATAAATTCTCCAGCAATTTATGTTTCATGAAAAGTTAGTAAAAAAGAAATCGACTACAAGACGGATAATATCTATAAATATCTATAGATTTGGAGAATTAACTCCTTCCGGAACTAATAACTGCGCCGCGCTGGGCCCACGTGGTGGATTACAGCCCAATCCCTGTCACCGAGAGCAGGCCTGTGTCCCAGCAGTGGGAACATTACAGGCTGATTATGAGATGTAAAAATGGGAAGGATTATAATAAAAAAATATTCATTTAATTCTTGACTCAGCAACAAGGTTATAAAAACGCTAATCAACCTAGTACATCTAATGAAACAAGTTGTATGTTCAACTAACATTAAAACTGACAAGTAATTATCACGGGTAATTATAAATTAACCTACTTGTGCGATGAGAATGCCTCAAGTGGGTAAGACAACTATCTGTTTGTTAATACAGGTTTATGCTGAAGATAGAGGTAGTTTGATGATAGAAGTAACGTGCATTGTATTGAGATTCAGTTGGGGTAAAGTGCATAACAGTGAGCAGTGGTGGCCCAGTGGTAACGGTCACGACTTACGAGTTGTAGGTCGTAGGTTCGAACCCAGACAGGCGCTTTACTTTGTGTAAATTATTTCATCACCACTGCTCTCAAAACGGTGAAGGAAACATCTTGAGGAAACCGGCATGTCCTAGAACCAAAAATTCGAAGACATATGACATCTACCAACCCGCACTGGGCCCGCGTGGTAGATTACGGCCCGCTCCCTCTCACAGAGAGGAGGCCTGTGTCCCAGCAGTGGGAACATTATAGGCTGATTATGTAATATGTATGTGTGTAAAGTGCATAACGATTAGATTTTGTTTTGTAGGAACTACGTAAAGTTTCAGTATGGATTTAAGGACCATTACTTTTTGAATATATAGTCATAGAACATAATATGTCGTTGAGAAAAAATTATAACGGAATTTGTATTTTTCTTGGTCAAGTATTTGAGCAGGC
This sequence comes from Amphipoea oculea, assembly GCA_945859645.1. Taxonomy (NCBI): domain Eukaryota; kingdom Metazoa; phylum Arthropoda; class Insecta; order Lepidoptera; family Noctuidae; genus Amphipoea; species Amphipoea oculea. Next base: position 16,525,289 of record OX243876.1, read on the forward strand.
GAAGTGGTGATTTTGAAAATTTTGACAGTAACATAGAAAGAAAGAAAGAAAGGAAATAAGTTTATTTGACTCAGGTTAAGTAAGGCACACAATATTCACGCAAAAACAGCAAAAAAAGTTAAAACAGTATTGTGTGCCTCACGGCTGCCCCAAATAGGCCCAGTTCAGCATTCATGTCTGGCAACTAATGCCTGACGCTGGTTTTCAACTGCACCCTATGTTACGAGGACGTCGTACGGATGTAAATCAGTTTTATGTTGTGTGTAAATATTTAAATAGAAAAATAGCAAAGTTGCTAAGCATAGCATATATGTGTATGGTAAGGTAAACAGACAACTATATCACCTAACAAAGATCAAATTGATGAGCACACTACATAACACAACAAGACCCTACTATATCATGTTATCAACCAAAATGACGTCATAGGAGGCCCGAAGCTCCAACAACCTACATTTTCATTCAATAAAAGGCAACTATTAATTCTAATTCGTGCGTCTACGCTTCGCAGCGTCTTGGGACAAGATGACGCAATCCTGGGACCATAATTGTGGTCACTTGTCCTAATTGTTCCAGCGATGCCACTAAATGGTGACAGCTGCTTGATAATTGATACACTTTGCCCGCACGAAAGAAATTCTACCTTATCTTTAGGTGCTCTAAGTTGGGTTTTGGTTGGGAGATGTAAAAGAAAAGAACAGAAAAATCTGTGGAAATGATTTTGGAGTTTCAGCTGCAGTGTTAAAGTTGAAACTTGATTGGGGTATTTTTGAGCTTATTGAAGGATGTTGTGAGGAGTTTGTTTGTAAGCTGGACAATAAGTTGTGTAATTTGCATTTCCGCACAAAACGACGGAGAAAGATGGCTTTGTATGGCAAATGAGTAGTTATAAGATAGGGGAAGGAATTTACCAACTTGACTAGCTATCATACGCTTTACGAACTTTATATGTAGAAGTAGGTTTAAGTTATATTAGAAGACGTTGAATAATTAATACAGGGTGAAATTTTATTCACCGTTTTCCTCTTAATCGTCATTGTACTTATCTTTATGAACAACTTTTACTATGGGACCAAACACGAAATTGTGAAAAAAAAAATTTGCTGTTTCCTACATTTATGTTCGTATAACTCGTCAAAATGTAGGCAACAGCTGATTTTTCCTTCACGATTTCATGTTTAATCCCATAGTAAAAGTTGTTCATAATGATGAGTACAATGACCCCTTAAGAGGAAAACGCTGATTAAAATTTCACCCTGTATATTCATAGGTATTTTGATTGCTGATGAAGAACTAACGTTCTCATGGTGAAAATTTGTATCCAAACGTAAGTTTCGTGCCAAAACAGGAGAATTTGTTGGCTCTTTTTTATTTCTATTATTTAAGCCTAGACTGCAATAATTCTGGGGTTGACAATATACACACTTTATACATTAAGAAACCTTGGATTTTTGGCAGTCGTTACGGGTCGTCAGAAGCCCGAAAGTCTGACAACCAGACTTAACAAGGTGTTTCGTATTACCCTGTAACTGGGTTTTGGAGGTAAGATTCGCGAAGTCGCTTAATGTAAAATACCGGTATTCAGCTGTATCTGGTTAGACTGGAAGCCGACCCGAACATAGTTGGGAAAATGCAGGCAGATGATAATGATTCATTAAGAAACCAAAAGGAACAATCCAACATTAAAAATACTTTGGAGCTAAATGTGTCGGAGGATTTTCAAATGCTACCAAAGTAGTGTACCTTCATTTAACAAACCATCTCCCTCACTAACTAGGATAATTAACGATGACGATTGAAAGCAACACGAAGGAGGTCATCATCATCAGCCTATAATGTTCCCACTGCTGGGACACAGGCCTCCTCTCTGTGAGAGGGAGTGGGCCATAATCTACCACGCGGGCCCAGGACAAGGGGCCAAGGAGGTCAAGAGTAGGCAAACGAAGCAGGTGGCTCCTGAGTTCAACTGACTCTTAATAGCTCTAATAGAGCGATCTTCTGGCGCCGTAATGCTAGCTTTCAGGCAAATTTTTGTGGTTTCATTTGATTCTTGAAGCAAAGCTCTTTAGGTACTACTATTGTTATTAGTGAAAGAATTTTCGGAATCTGATAAGTAGTTCCGAAGATTACCTCGTACTTACAAACTCACAAACAAATCTTAATATTACTCGTAGAAGATAGAATATAATATAGAATATATTATAAAGTATAGGTAAGTGGATTAGACCAATTATTCATGGTTACCTTTTGGGGTAAAATGAAAGCATAGCAGTAATACCTACAAGTTATATGAGATTCATAATTTCAACAAGAAGTGAAGATGATATGGGTTGAAGAAGTAGAAGATTTATAGTATGGCAATTGGATGATCCCCATAACACCATTAAGAGTGAAGGTTCTAAACTATAGAATTTACATTCAAATGTGATAGGTTAAGACGAGGATTATCCACTAAGACGATAATCGCACAAAAACTCAGTGTTAACAAAATAAAGCTCATAGAGCTCAAAGAACTTTAATAAGATAGAATTTAAAATTCAGACAAAATAAAATTAAAAAAAAACGCACATAGAATTCCAATTTCTCCAAAGAATCCAAGGGCAGGCAATCTCAACCCTACGCTATCAAATCGAAAGGTGTACGACAATGATCCAAAAGACCAAAGATCAGGCAAAGACGGTGCAATAGCAATTAACCCTGAGCCCGCCGGACATCGTAACAATGTAATATATTTTAATTGAAACGACCCCGCCGCCGTAGATGCAGTAAATATTGGTCGGAATGAACGAATGGACCTAATTGAATGGATGAAGGAGTGTCGTGTTAAATTTTAAAGTAGGTTCTGAATGAGTGACGTCATTCGTTAGTTGTATAATTGTTGATTGTGATGATGTTGATATGTTTACGGAGCTTATTTTGTTTTACCAAGGAACGCATGTTTTTGATATGGCACAAGATTTTCTACAGAAATTAATGAATTTCTTGTTTAAGGACTGTAACTAAGTTTATATCATGTTTATGATGGCGAAGCACCCAATACGAATTCATAAAGATCCACTTAATTTGACAAGTATGTTAGTTGTTCGTACTTCAATAAAAGACCATTAAAAAAAACACGTCGTGTCATCACCAAAATCAAGTAATCAAAATTTTCCCAAAATCAATCCATGACCAAAATCATTCGAAACAAACCCAGTAGGTACAGACAGCGCACACTAATAAACCCTAAATGCGCATGATTCGAAGCCCGTTCTTAAACAGTATTGATGGTAGTGTCAACAGATTTGACCCAGTGAATCAATGTTCTATCATGACCAATGAATGCTTATAAACTTATAAGTTTGCCTCCTGGCGCCGATGAGTCGAGGGCTCGGTTTGAAGTACCTATTGATGGCCTTGATAAAGAACTATGTGTAAGTATTAATAAAGAAGAGGAAGAGATTGGGAGTGATTAACCTAAGGTGATGTAGGAAGAAGAAAATAGGAATTTAGGAAAGGCAAATGACCACTGGATAGAGAGAGATAGGAGATGTTGATAAGGTGTGAATTATAACTTAAACGATGCTGGTGACTACTGAAGTTTAGGTTAGTACTGACGGTTCAAAGGTTGTGGATGAAGAAGTAATTATCAATTTAAGGAAGTTTACTGTCCAATTAACAGCTATAATGATGATTGTTATAAGAATAAAAGAAATCATGAAGTAGTCAATATTAACTTAAACTATGATGATAATAATATAAATATACTTGATGCGTCTTATCTATTTGCTAAAATATGAAGTATTTTAGAGTAGCACATACAAACAGAGGTCGTAACAATTGTTTGTTAGCGAGCCAGATAGTCGAGTAATTTAATGTATCAATCATCATTAAACCCGTTGGTTGTAATTTTGTTGATTTTGACTTCGTTTTCATTACTTGTATTACGTTTATAACTGTGACATTGTTTACATCTTTTAGTTTAGCTCAATTTTCAAACTTGTTATAGTCTTTAACACATTTCTTCGTCAATTTAAATCACTTAGCTTTAAAGCTGTCTTCTGTCAGTGACCTAAGTTATCACCAACTAGAATATAAATAAATCGTTATTCCACAAACCGATTGCCCTCCAGATTTCGGTGTGACGAATCTCATTGACTCTCATTAAATACTCGACTAAAGGGTGATAATCGAGAATTAAATCGATGGCCCGCATCGATGGCGAGTGTATCGTTTATGAAAATAAAATAATCGTCGCTCATTAGTCGATTTACGGGTTATGCGGGTGTTTATAATGACACGCTTTTTATATCAATAGCTTTTAACTTTCATCGGTCTGTTGATTGTATTTAATTTGTGTTGTGTTTTCTTTTTGGTTTATTTTCTGAGTGATTGGAGCATTTTTTATCATTTGGAAGTTTATAGTGATTGTAATTGGCCGTTTAATTGGCTGTTCAATGATTCTTGTATTGGCCGTTACTAATTGAACTGTACGTTTAAAGACCTTGAGGTGCTTAAGAAATTTCAAACATTTTATATTTACTTTACCAGTATCAAATCAAAGAAGCTTATCAATAATCGGAACTCAAAAACTAACAAACACCATAATCCGTTCAAAAACCAACAAAAGTTTATAACATTTAAACAAATATCTATTAATCCTAACAGACCATAAACGCAATAAAAAGGCCACAAAATGAAAGAGCAAACAGCCGTCTTTAGAAATCTATAATCTTTTGATGCAAGGAGGCGTAACTGCAAACTGTAGGCGGCAAAGCAGATGTTTGTTCAGCGTCCGCGGATGGACGAAGAATGTCCGACAATAGACGAAGCGGTGCAGATTTGGTGAACAATTTGCAATAGATACGATTGGTCAATGAATGTTCTACGTAGGCTATCGAATTCTGATGCGTTCGATTTGATGCATTTTTTAATTTGGTTTTGAACCATGTTATAGACTTGTTCGATTTATATGTCATGATAATAGAGGTAGACCCGAAAGTTTTAATGTCTGCCTTTTCAAGTTCGGAGAAAAACTGCAATAGCATGTTCGCCTTGATCATCATGACCCAAAGTACACATTATTTTCATTTTAGTACCTCTCTACATGACATAAAATGATTACGAACGCAACTGATACTGATACTCTCTTAAGAAACGTAACCCATTTAAGACATCCAATTCCACAATTTAGGGCACGCTCCACCCGATATAATCTCGAACGGTTTTACAATAATAAAATAATCTTGCAAGTAGATCGGAAATAGCGAAGCAAATTTAGCTACCACAATAGGCCCGTGGTGTTTGTCACCAAGATTGGGATCTTGAGAATAACACCCTTCTTAACTGGTACCCTGGTACCTACGAGATGTTTATTTACGTTTACAATGTGCTGTAAATATAGGTATGTTATTTGTAGCTTATGTTCGGTGAGTTAAGTTTATTTTATGATGTGATTGTTTTTCTGACTATTACTTTAATTGCTTGGCTTTTTTATTGGTACCTGTTGATAAAGATTCCTCTGCTCTTCATTTCTATTTTAGTCAATAGGTATGAAAGTTCAAAGAAAATTTGGAATATTCTTTCATCTTATAAAACCTCGATCGGTCAAAACGAAGTTTATTGAGATTAAAAGTTTTACGCAACTAGAAACCTACCAACAGTATTAAGTAAATTAATAACTATGAATATTCATGATTGAACAGTAGCCAACCGTAATGGCAAAAATCGTAAGCGATCCGAAAATGCAATTACTGCTAAATAATATTCATTTGTTACAACCGACATTTAGCACATAGACGTCGGCAAAATGATTCAATGGTTATAAGAAAAAATACATCTAACTTTTATGACAGATAATAACTTTGAAAAGTATTAAATTCAAAAGATCCCTAACAATAGATCAATAGACACAAATTGGACGTCCATAGGTACCATAGACACGTGTCCGAAAGAAGAAAAAAAGAGACGGCCAGCCTTATCGTACAACGTTGTATTCACAGTTATGAAAATTGAAGATCGAACTTTGTCATTCTTAAAACGAAGTAGGAAGGATGTAATTTATTTGGCAGATATTTTGAGAAGTGCATTGTTAAGTTGGTGATGTCAAACAGCATCAAATGGCGCGAAAAGTGAAAAAATGTGACATTTTTGCATTGTGAAATAAAATTTTAAATAAACACCTTTTGAGTGGGCGTTAGCGGAGTATTTGTAAATAGGTTTTTGTTGATATTACAATGGTATTCTTAACAACGGTTCCCTGCGGGGGTGTTGTCTGACAGTCGCGTAATGTTGCCACGTGCTTTTAATATTGGCATTTGTATTGTTGCTGTGACAAAAAATAATAATTTGTAGTTACAATTTACCTGGATTTTGTGCCCACATACAATCGGCTAAACATTTTTCTTTATGGATTCCATTTGTTACGTAAACAGTTCAAACTTAGCCGATTAAGTAAATCGAAAGAAGATTATTCTAATCGGATCTTCTGAGATTGAACGCAAATTACTAATCGCTTATCATTACAGAGTAAAAAAATATAATTCAAACACTTTTTCTCCCATTTCACGCAATAATATAATATTTAAAGCGAGATCGAATCATAATAAAAAGTCATCAAATAAAACTTGATAGGTATTAACCAGACAAAAACCGTTTAATCTTGGAAGCTAGAACCGTCTACGGGAAATTGATATGTAAGCATTCCATATAAATAATACTAATAAGGCATTTATTGTCCGTGGTCAGCGATCGCTTACCATTTTTGGCGCGAGATTGTATAATATCTTATGCGGCTACGTCATAAACGAGAATACACCTCATAGTGTAAATTAAATCTGCAAATTAGATTTACCTAATACGGATTAAGAATAACTTAAGGCAAATCGCGTATAACTTCTAAGGCACGTAACTTAATACCATAAAGGTGCGTGCACATAACATTGGGGATATCGCACGATCGCGCGGCATAAACTACACGGCGGGTGGCGCTACCGACGCGTCGAGTACCAACTACACTTTACGACGTCACAAAAATACTCGCTACCGTACCGACCTTTACGGTACGGTACGGCACAATATGCCCAAGTAAAAAATAAAATTATTCGATGAAGAAATTAGGTACAAAGATTTTATAACAATATATTTCGGGTTTTATGTGAATTCTTTAAACATAATGATATTGTAACGGCATCTTGAATGACATACCTACATAATTTTAAGCTGTATATGCAGAGAATGCATAGCAGTTATCGTGGAACTGTCTTTTTAATAGAGTCATAGTGTAACGGTATTTGATAATTTTGGAGGAAATTCAAGTTCTAGCCTGTCAAGTTTACTGCGTAACGACTAAGCCGACGTTCGCACAGACGTAAAAATATCGCGGCGGGATTTTATCGCGCACTGAATTTTCAACTCTTGGTGTTAAGCTGAGTGTTGAGAATCCAACGGAGCGCATCCCAGCGCGTCAAAATAACACACTGTCGGATTTTCAACTCTCGGCCCTAAGCAGTGCGTTGAAAATCCAGTGCGCGAAAAAAATCGCAGCGGGAAAAGCGCGCCCGTGCTAATGTACCTAAACCTGGGCTAACGACTAACAGGTAATGCACATGGAATTTACCCAACTGTTTGTATCTTTATTTTATATTCAGCACATTTTAAGTTTCCAGCAACTGCATAGTAGCAAGGAGTTGGTGTATGTTTATGGTGTTGCTTATGTGCGTTTGCGGAACATAATTCTCTCACATAATTACAACTTGGAATCGCTTCACAACGTACAAAATATAATTTTCCATTAAATTTTTATATGCAAATTCGTTACATTTCCCTCAAACCCTTGCCTATTCTCTAAAAGGGTACGAAGTGACTCGTCAGGTCACACATTACAAAGCACATCCTCCTGAACAGTCATTTGACTGACAAAAGAACAATACAGTTCCCAAGTGGGTCAGTGAGTCGTTCACAACACTGGCCCGGTGTCACGTCACTGATAGCGAGGTCCCGAGTTCGTCCCGCATAATGGAACGCTGACACCGCGCAAGACGGAATGCGGTCAGTGTGTATGCTGCCTTAGTTCGAAGCGTTTTCTTTAGGAAACTAAAGTTGGCACGATCCTAATCGATAAGTACTTACGGTCGCAAAATGTTGGGTACTGTTGAGAAAATAAAACCCGTATTTGGCCAATAGATTAGAGTACTGTCAGAAAAAAAAAAACAATTATTTCTATTCGTAGGTAATTGGAAAAATCGAGAACACGCACGATGAATCGAGAGAGGCCTTATTTGTCCGTAGATCCATCCAAAGATTAGATGCTATCTCCGAGAAAACATTCTTACACATACATACATACGCGAACTGTCAAAATCATTAGTCAACCTTTCAGCTCTGGCGCAATCGGGTGAAAATCCAATAAGTTAATATTGGTATTTATTGATTGGGTGTTAATTAGTCGGGCCATTTTATTCAAATAATTAATTACCTATGTTGTGTATAAACAGATGAAAGGGTAATCAGTAGTTTTCGTTGATTGGATCTGATTGATTCGATTTTTATGATGATTAGAATATTGGAAAGATATTTTTAGGTTATCGATGTATCACAGAAGTTATAGATAATTATAGAAACGGTTATCAAATGTTTGTAGACTTTATAGCTTATGTCAAATTATGTTTTTACATTTGTCGTAATTTCGAGAAATTATTATCCGTTGTAATGCAACGGGTTCCGGTAAATCATGTCACATCCCTAAAATAATAAAAATAATTCAAGTTTCCATTATTTTGCGACAGCGTTTTTTTTTTTTGTAGAAAGTTTATTACCACCGAAGTGATAAGTAATCATGGTATTTAGAGTAACCAACTTCCCAATTTTATGACACGCTATATAAAACCTTTTTATTTTATACTCCATCAAAAGGAAGTTGTAAACACCTCATATACATTCAAATAGCGCTAATCAATTTGAAAATGGTCATTAAATCACACATTTCTGTTCATTCCGCTTTTCATTATATTAAAACGTATAACTTTTATCTTTAATGATACGGAACGAATACAAATGTCGTATAATCAAACAATACTATACGCCGAGACTATAAACCGGGCTATCATCGTTTTCGCATAAACTTTCATCGAGCTGTATCACAAACCGTATATCTTGTACCGTAGGACCAATAAACGAAACGCGGATTAAGTTTCGCTACAAATTCCAATACTAGCACCGCACCGATTCCAATAAAGTTAATTTTGTAACAAGAAAAAATGCAGCAATGTACAAGAAATCCAAAATAAATACCCTAACATTATTTCATAGTCGGACGCCAACTAACGCAAGTGCCGTACGCTGTGAGTTTGTAGCGGCGGCGTGCGGCGTCCCATCGCATCGTTGTGATAACATTAATGACGTCGTAAACCTGCCCCGCATCGCTAGAGCGAGATAGAAACAACGCAGATACGCGAGAACGCGGAAGAATTAGCCTTCACTAACGATGGAGTAAATCACCTGTTAGGCTGGATCCTAGCTTTAGTAGTGAGATTAAATTTAAAGTAAGCTTAAATCACACGACGTATAGAAAACTTGTTTTATGTCGTTGATTCGTGGCTCACCGCCATGAAGAATTTGATGTCCGGTATGAATTATCAAAGCGGTGATTAATACTGAAAATATTTACACACCCACCTGAATACATAAAAAGCCCGTTTAATTCACAATTTCGATGCTAAAATGTTTCCATTTACGTAGTAAAAAGGTATTTTTTTTTAATACATAAGTTAATTATTCCCCCGTGCGCGTCGGTCCATCTGGGCGTGTTTAATTTGAATAACAAAGAGGTCTGACCGCGCGCTCGTCGGAAAAACGAAAGATTGACACACACTCGTGTTCGGGGGCGAGCCACCGATTATGATATGTGGCGGGAATCAGAATAAAGGCAGTAAAAGCCAGAATTTATTAACTTGTAATGAATAGCTGTTTGGAAACACTCGTTAGCTGACAGGCATCAACAGATTTTATGAATGAAAAATGCACATATTTTGGGCCGAGCCATAAACCAATTTGATTAGATACTATTATAGATGGTAGATACTAAGTGATGGTTGTTAATTGTTTTCTGATTTATCTCTCGTACTAAAGTCTGCTTTGCAATCAAAAGAAAGTTACGTTGCGCCTTGCACGCGTTTTAACGTATGCTGGAAAGTCAATGACCAACTATCACTGCCGATCTCCATACATACACACACTTTGTTCTAGGAAACGGCAATATTTGCCGGAGGCAAAAATAAACTAAGATATTGTTCTATTTGTTGTTGGTATTAAAACATAAATCTTTCCCCATCATAAGTTTCCATTAAACCCCCATAAAATACGTACATATTACTTGCCGCGAGCAATTTTTTGATGAATGAACACATCAGTACGGGAAGCATTGACTGATGGAAGCGCAACAAAGGGCCGATCTTTGCACTTTGACATTCGCGGTTTAATCACGTACTACAAGCTTTGTAGTGGCGATCGACGAAGATCAGTGCGCACTTGACACCGACGATACCTCTTGACAAAGTCACTTCAAGCGGATCGAAAGTGCTCAGCTTAACGTATTGTCTAAAACGTGTAACACGTGCTTCGAATCGATCTTTATCGATACTTTTGAACCGTCTATTATGGCACTAAGCTTTTAATTTACCAACAAAAATGTTGTAGCTATTGTTTGAGATCGGAGATTATAATCGGTCCAGTAACGACATAATTGTTGCTCAATTTAAAGATTAAACGCGATTATTGCTCATTGGGCATTATCTTTTGTGTTTTTTTTAAACGGAATTAACAAGTGGATTGTATTTTTTATGATGTAACTTGAACTGATTACCGTGTGCGTGAATAGTGGATTTCAATCGATTACATTCGGTCTAGTTAGGAACACGAGTATTGATGACATTAATGAGCGCCATTTTGGATATGGAATGAAGGTTAGACTAATATGAATGAGTACCGTCAACTGCCCTGATTTTGCCTCGCGTCCTGTGTTTGCCTAAAATGAACAAATGGTAATATCTTTTTCAATTTACTACCTTAGCTATCGAAACATTTGTCAGTTTTTAGAATTATTATTTGGCAACACTAAATTGGTGACGTTATGTTGGTAACATGCATAATTTTTGACAGATGTGTGTCAAACTAGAGAGCGGCAAGACTGTTATTTTTAGTTTCGGAAAAACTTTTTAAGTAAGTCATTAAAATATGTACATTTCTATCTTGTTCTGTACTTATTCTATAAAACGTTGATAGCTTTATCGTTTGTCATTGTAATTGATGAAAAAAACATGGTATTTAGCGAGAAATGTTGAAATAGGCAAAGTTAGGCAATTTTTTTGAACAAGTGGTCGTGATTTTGCCTAGGCTACACTATTTGCGCTGTAGCATGGTGCGGGTGACAGTTGCCCGTATGACGTTGACATTTGTCAGTACCACATGACTAGGGATGTGAGGTTATGCAATTCATTTTTATCGCTGACGATACTCGCAGCGTGAATCTAGTTCTCTTTAATATTGTTATGAAAATTAGTGTATTATTCAGTTGTGCAGTGTAACTACGTGTGTGCTACGTGTATAAACTTGTAAATATAAATGTTTTATGGCTACATAATTATCTTTGTACTTATATAAAATAATCAAAATCGGGTTTATGTTTTTTTTTTCGTGACAACATTTTTGCTCTATGGTGCATCGGCGCGGCGGCCATGTTGTTTACCCGTGCGATGCTGTGAGTGCGAGTACGAGTGCAAGCGCGTTATATTGTGACTTAATGTGACACGTATTACGATTTCATTGTTTGTTTTCATTTTTGTTAAATTGTTATTTGTTATAAGTTTGTTGAGTTTGTTGTTATTACCATGCCTAAGCATACAAAAAAAACTGTTTTGGGTAGTCAGGCCAGGGAGCTTGTTGTTCGCCTCCGAGACTACTTTGAAAGAGAACAACAAAATAATGGACCGTTGTTACCATTGAATCATATTGTAGAACGAGTAGCCGAAGCTCTTGATATTGGCCGCAATACTGTTTCGCGTATAACACGTGAGAAAATTGGCCAAGATGGGATGTTTGAAAATAAATTATCGACACCCAACAAAAAGCGGACCAAGGTGAAGCCAATCACAGATTTGGATGATTTTGCTAAGGTTGCTATTAGAAATCATATTTATGATTATTATAGAAGAATGGAGCTACCCACATTGCTCAAGCTTCTAAAATCATTAAAAGAAGCTGACTTGTTCAAAGGAGGTATTACTTCGCTACGGCAAGTTATAAAAGATATTGGCTTTGTTTACAAAAAAGTTAACAAAAGAAAGATTATTATGGAGAGGACTGACATTGCCCTAGCAAGATGTAGATTTTTAAGGAAGGCCAAAAACATAAGTGATTGGAGCAAAGTTGTCTTTTTGGATGAAACGTGGCTAAACGCCAACCACACAGTGGGTAAAAGTTGGACCGACGATACGGCACAATCGTGTACCAAAGTGCCGGAAGGCAAAGGCGAACGCCTTATTATTTGTCACGCAGGCACAGCAAGTGGATTCGTCCCTGATTGTTTGCTGGCTTTTAAGTCAAAAAAAACTACGGAGTATCATGAGGAGATGAATTACGAAAAATTTAAAGATTGGTTCATAGGTCTATTAAACAATTTAAAAGAGCCTATGACCATAATAATGGACAACGCACCCTACCATTCGGTGCAAGTTAATAAACCCCCAAACCAATCCAACCGCAAAAGCGAGTTGGTGAAGTGGCTGAGTGAAAACGGAGTTACAGCAGATATAAAAATGTTAAAGACGGAGCTTATTGCCTTAGTCCGACGCCATAAGCCACCAACTCCTACCTATGCTCTGGACGAGATGGCAAAAGAAAAAGGCCACCAGGTCCTTCGACTACCACCCTACCATTGCCAGTATAACGCTATTGAGCTGATTTGGGCCCAAATAAAAGGTATGCTTTTAATTTCAATTCCCATTTTGAAGCTTTATAAAAAAATCAGCTTTCCGATCGTAGCATGTACCTAGTTTAAAAACATTACCAGATACTAGATTAGGCTGATTGATGATTATTTGAATACTTTTTTTTATAAGTTCGTTTATTTTTAGGTTACGCCGCAAGAAATAATACTTCGCCGCCATTTACGGCAAATAAGATGTTGGCCCTATTACAAGAGGCCATCAACAATGTTCAACCTGAAGACTGGTCGAAGGTCGTGAATAAAACAAAAAGGGACATTATGTCTGATTGGGATCGTGACATACATATTGACAACATAATTGAGTCATCGTTAATAATATCCGTCACAGATTCAGATGATGAATTGAGTGACAATTCAGATGTTCCTGACTCTGATATGGGTTTAGACGAATAACATGTATTTTTTTTTAGCAACCTTTTAAGCAACCTTACCCTATAAATGTTCTGTTGTATAATTAGACCTTTTAAAAATAAAAATTGACCTACGCACAATATACGTTTTTTATTATAAAAAATATCGACTATCCATCGTAGCAGTACATCCCATCACTAAATACGTCTATGGCGTTACGTTATACGCATAACACTTTGCTTAATTTTTCATTCAATTTGATTTTATTTCTTGATTAGAACATTCTGGTTGGGTTTAATTTAATTTACTACAGTTATTAATTATTTAATATATTACGAATGTGGTACAACTGAAATACTAAGTCATAAATTGTAAATCGCGGCAACTTTCAAGAGTGAAACGAAATGTTACTGAAACTGTCACCCGCACCATGCTACAGCGCAAATAGTGTAGGGTTGACACCTTTGTTATTTACCGACATCAAAAAAGGAAGATTTTACGCTATAACTCAAGCAACAGGTTTTCATATCAATTATATGTTGTTTGAAGGTGTACTGTTTTGATTTTATTAATGAATATCAACTCAATTAATTTCTTGTATTTGCTGTTATGACGATGAAAAAAAAAAATTTTTAGAAGACTTGAATTTTTTTACTAAGTATCTAGCTAGGTACTTATTCTAGTTCTTTTTGTTTGAAGGACGATCAAAATGAACAAGACTCTACGAAGACGATATAAAGACTATGATGAGAGCATTCTGAACATCGCCGTAGGTCTCGTTCAAAACAAAAACATTTCATCATACGATGCCGAAAAACAATTTGGTATACCTCGCCGCACGATTTTAAATAAAGTTAAACAAAAACATACGAAAAATATTGGAGGTCCCACTAAACTGTCACAATGTGCAATAAGCGATAATAATTAATCACTCATTAGTTGCTGCACGATAGTTTTTTATTAAGTTGTGATGTCGAATTTATTGCTAAATGGAAGCTTAATATAGGGATAATGAAAAGTTAATCTTATGTTATATAAATTATTTAATTCATTGTTAGCTACCTATCTACCTACCAAATGATGTTAGTTTCGTAAATAGGTCACGATCGCCTCAGGAGGCGTCTCTCTCTGGTTTTTCCTAATAATACTTTAAAAACAAAAACATATTTTGTTTCATTTTCTTATGACACAACCCTACCCATTCTTTGTCAATGTATGAAGATTGTATAAAATGGTGTCCAGACATTGCCTAAGTAATTTTACCTACTAAAATGCTCCCAAAATCTGTCATTCAAAACTGGATTGTATTCTCTATGCATTAAACTACATTTTACACCATGCTAGCATAAAAATCGAATTGTTTATTTTGGAGTAAATGCATTAGGCAATGTCAGAGACATGAGACATTACTTTGCCTAATTTTTTAAAATACCTCAAAAACTTTTATTACATACGAAAATTGACTAAAACAAATTAAAATTACAGAATTCTTGAGTTTTTATATGATCAAATGTGTACACAACATGAAAATGGGGTATATTTTAATTTTTATTTCACGTTAAAAGCCAAAAATATCAAAATCCGGGCAAAGTCAGGGCAGTTGACGGTAGTTCCTGAGGGACAATTCTCGTAATTTTAAGAACGTTCACAGACTGATCTCAGTCTCCATCTGTCAAAAATACCAAAATTTTGACAAGATTTTGACACTGATTGTAGCCGAGATGAGATTGCGACGAGATTTTGTTTAACGTTTTTAATTACGGGAATTGGCCTCCTGAACAACTGCCAGTGCTTTAATGAATTAGTTTTCCTTGATTTATTCCTACACATCTATTTTCAGTAACAAAACCTTTAAACGCAGAATGTTCGTAGCAAAAATTGTGATATTTGAATAGTGTACAGTAGCGTACAGTTTCATTTGTGACACTGCCAACACTTAGCTCTGAGCTGGACACGACTCTGTGACTGTACCTACTACACGGAACGGGAGGACGGCTACTGTCCGAGTTGGAAACTAATGCACGGTTAGGGTTGCCAGTTATTTTTTTATCTGTGTGTTCCAAATTCTAAACACTACCTTGTAAGATCGGTAAAGTACTTAAAGGATAGGGGGTTTCTTCAGAAATAGAAGTCTACAATTTAGGGAACAGTCTAACTTTGGATTGTTTTCGGGTAAAACGCCTTGTCATTGTACCCTTTCGGTGTAGTTAATAGTTAGCGAAAGTAATTAGCAAAATAGAACATAAAACCCTGAAAAAATCTTGAGCAGATTAATATCATAGATTTTGAAATACTCTTTGATTTTCATACCTACCAAAAAGCTTTTATGAAATAGCTACACCCTGCGGTTTCACCCGCAAAAGTGTCGATCCCGTGGGAATATCGGGATAAAAAGTATCCTATGTGTTAATCGTGCTTATAAAGTATCTGTGTGCCAAATTTCATCCAAATCCGTTCAACCGTTTGTACTTGAAGAAGTAACAAACATACAAACACACTAACAAACTTTCGCCTTTAAAATATTAGTGCGATAAGATAAAACATCGTAATATTACTACTTTCTCGTTGAAATGATCGCATTAAATTCGAAACCAACCTACCAAAATCAGATCATTCAAAAATTAGCACCGTATCTCTCCAAACAAAAGAAACAAAATCCTATCAACCCTAACCGCTGACGGGGTGAAATAAAGCTCTCCTGCCCGTCGACCGAATGGAGTGAAAAAATTCCAGTTCAAAAAGCCACGGACGGACCGACAAAAAGTCGCATTGTCGTACTACACGATGCATGTATTGCACGATTTTTTCGCCAGACTATTGAGGCAGTTTTTTTTTTTTTTTTTGACCGTCTGTCTAGCTTAGAAGAGATGTTATAATGTATTGTTTGTGTCGACACGTTAATGAGAAATTATAGGAACTTAAGGTAGGTACTCGTTAGAGAAATAAATTTTATCAAAAAATTCCGTTTTGCGTCTGAATTTCAGATTGCATAAGAAAAGTGCTCATACTTAAGTAGATACATAATTAATATGGCACGCGAGTTGTTTTTTTTTTTTAATACAAAACCCTTATAAAAACACCATGTTTTACAACAAAGAACCTAGCTGAACCCAGCTGTAAAACGATACAGCACTGATAAGCAATAATTTAAAACGAGGGACATTAACAATAAGAGTTGCCCTCAGGCACCCTCAAAAATCGAATTCTATACAACGAAATACGACACTGGCCACAACCCTCATTAGAGTTGCCACTTTATTAAATAAAAAAATATTTCTAACCGTATCACAGTTCGAATTTTGAAAATTAATAAAAATGTCAAGCGTGACTAAATATAATGACGTCAGTAGACCAATGCGGGCTCGTAGATTAAGAGGCGGTAATAGAATCGCAGTACCGTGAAAAAAGAGAAAAATGCCAGTGACGTCACACCCTCGCCCTGTGGCGCTGGCGTGGGGTGTCAGTGCGATTCAGCACTTTCGCAGAATAAGCTTAAACGTTGAAAACCCAATTTGACGGCTCGATTAGCACAGTCGGGTTTTTATTCACGTCACATGATTGATTTTCGTGATACAGAAATGGGCTTGACTGTGAACGGCGAGCATAGCGAGTGCATAGTAGATTGATAACCTATACGTTGCTAGACAGACGGTTTTCAACCTAAACAAAATAATTTTCCAGACTCATTTTGACATTTCACCAAAAAGGCTTCAACTATACGTCAAATCAATACGTCACCAAACAAAAATCAAAAAATTAACCCTTCGTCTGCGCGCGTCAAAAACCTCGCTAATTACAAAATTAATTTCGCCAAACAAACGCGTCTTCCGCATCGGACGGGTCGCATTTCACGCGGGAACACGGTCCGGGCCGTGTTCGCCAGCCGTACGGCCGAACATTCTGTGTAAGTCGTGCACAGGACGACCATTGTGCTCAATTCGGGTCCCAGTTAATTGTTTTTAATTCGCCAGTACTGTATTGTAACTCTTTTAATTACGCCCACGGTGCTGCGCTAATGGCGGCTTCGTGAGCGCCTGCGCCGATCACGAAAGTCCTTTTGTTTAATTGTACAGTTCTAAAGAGATGGGTTTCGGATAAGCCCCTGTGTGGGCAAACGCATTAGTTTTTAGTACTAATTATGGGTTTTATAAGGTGATTTAGTGTCATGTGAGATCATGTTTCTTTTTCGTCAATAAAATGTGAAATGATTTCTTTATTTGCTGTCGGATTTTGGAGATTATTTTTATTTTGGAGTTAATGAACTGCGGAGTCATATTTTATAGTCTTTATAATACTTTCTATTTGCTTATTTAAAAATGTCGTGATAAATAATAAAAAATAATGAGAAGACTACCGAAATTTTTATATCGAATAAAAATATGCATATCTAATGATTATAAATTAGCTTCTGCTAGAGTTTAACCTACCTACAAAGAGCGGACCAAAAGAAACTAGAACAGATGGCATAAAACCAAATAACAGTCACAGAAAACAATTCTGAGGTCCCAAGTAGGGGCGAATATTTCCAATTTCTGCTAAGCAGGCTCCCTCCGATTGTACTAAAGGTAAGGAGAGCACCACACAGCAGTGTATCGGCCTCATTTGGTTAATTCGCCGTGTGTAGCTCCACAATTAAACAGCACAAAAGAAGAAGTTCGACGACAACGGAAATCACGACTCGATATTACACTGATGATACTTTTAATGAGGTTTTTGGGCAATATTATTTGTGGATTTTTGTGTAAAGGGGAGTTTTAGTGTGTACTTTGGGTTGTAGAAACGATGCAATACTAATTTGGACTACCTATATATAGCTTTCTCATATTTTACCTATGAATAATTTATGTTTTTCATTTTAATCTGTCAAGCTCCGCTAATGAGACACAATTGATTTTCTATTGTTTCGTCGCCAATGGGCGACGCGCGCTGCTTGACCGGTTAATAAAAAACGCTAGTCTTTCTCTACCAATTAAAAAAACGCCTACGATTTAAATTGACATTTAAAATAGACAAGTTTTGCCAGGAAAACTGTCCGAAACAGACTCTATAAAACACCTCAGTTAACCTTAAAATAGCCATAAACCGCATTCCTCAATAGAATAACCCGAATACCTAAAGTGTGACAAGCCACAAGACTTGTAACCCTAACACGCGGGGAGCGACCCTCGGGTCTAAACGACCCGCGGTCGACGCAATCTCGTAACAACCGCGACTTTTGCCTCAACAATCCGGTGGGTTGACACATGGGTGTTACAAGTGGGATAAATCTGATGATTGTTTGAATAAAAGATTATTTTTGTATAAAAACTTTTTATGAAAATAGTGATATAAAATTTGTGAGTTTCGTCGGAACTGCTGATCCGATTCCAAAAATTCTTTCACTATTGCAAAGCTGCAGTATTGCCGATTGTTATAGGATATATTTTCATGATAAAACATGAAATTTCACGGGGACGAGGGGCCGTGGGCTGAGGATAGGTAAATCTACCTAAGTTATGCACGTAAAACAAAAGTTGTAAGCGTCTCTTTTTTTTTTAAACCTTATCATGACATTCTCAAACTATTCAAAGAATAAGTACGTGAAACTTTTGCAAAAAAAAAATATATATATTCTGTGAATAATACTCAAATATTCGTGAGTAATTCCATCAGATTTATCCACGACCTCCGCATGCACGTATGCAGTTTTTTATCCGCCACCCCTAGGGGTGAGGATAATCATATCTGCACACACGTCACTTGAGTAGCGACACGTCGACTTGACACCCCTACACTCTGACCACTAATCATTGATCAAAAAACTTTTCAAAAGCATTTCAGATAACCGTTATTAAGTGTAAAATTGAATATTGCGAACTGTACTATTAAACATCGAATTCAGTAGGGGAACTGTAACTTATAACCACAACAAAAAACTCCGTAACCAGTGATCAAGTAACCCTCTGCTGCAGGGCACGCGTCAAAACGACCGCGCGAAAAAAATAAAATTACAACTTCCCATTTACTGTTGATTACACTCGAGACAAAAAACCATGTGATTATTTTCACAAGGTATTAATCTCACGCGTCAAACGCGCGATTAACTTATAAATCCGCCATAATTGCGGGCACCGACAGATGTCGCTGGCGGCGCCGCCACTGGAATTGCGCGGGCGCATGCTTTATTATGTTTTTGTCCGGACAAAGAGTACCGCCTACGTTCGCCACTACTGTTTATTATTGTGATTGTGACATATTTTAAGTACGATGTATTAAAACCTGTAATAAAAATAGTTTTTCTAACATAAGAGATAATGTAACTGATGATATAAAACTTGGAACTTTTATGAGCTTAGATAAAAAACAAGGCTTTTTATCTATGGGTAATGGCAATATTATCTCGATAAGAAACCATAATTTGTGCACATTAAGGAATCTTAGAAACTTTAATATATATTTAAAATGATTACCGAGATAACATGATGGAAATTATCGTTACCTTACCGTAGACTTTCTAAAATTAACTAACATTTAACATTGGCGCCGATTCTCTTGTTCACAAACTAAACTAAATGTAAGTTCAGTGCATCTTTTTCTTTCTATTTCATTAAGAAAAGGACAGGAGATAAATATTAGTTTAGTCCTGTCAAATTAAGATACTCCATAGACAATTTAGACGTGATTAAAAAATTGGCTATTAAAAATACGTCAATTCACGTCAGGCACGGACTAATTTGACAGGTCTAAACTAATATTTATCTTCTGTCCTTTTCTTAATGAAATAGAAAGAAAAAGATGCGCTGAAATTAAATTTAGTTTAGTTTGTGAACAAGGGAATCGGCGCCAATGCTTACTTTAGAGGCGCCACTTTCTCAGTTTATAAGATAGAACTGGCAGACGAAAATAAAGAAAACTACCTTTTACAACAATATTTGTGAGCTACATCTTCTTAAAAAAAAACTACATTTTTAATAGGTAGGTATTTGGTTGCTTTCCGATTTGTGTTTCTAAATAAGTGACAGTATATTTCCAAACAGTTGGCAGCTTTAGTTTAGGCCAGCGAATATAAGGACGCTCTAACTGACATCACTGTTGCTAATCCAAAGAGATATTCAACTTTAAAACCCTCTCAATTGACCACAAATTTCATTAAAAATCCGTTTTTTAACTACGATACACCGCTAGGTGTGGACAAATTTAATTAATTCGTCCTTGTAGCGCACGACCGCTGCATATTCATGCCGGTCACAGCTCGTTAGGTCGTCGACGGTCAGTATTAACAATCTGTCGCCGAGGGGTCCAGAATCCCGGATTTATTTGTTACTGGAGTTTTACACAAGAGCTGTAATGTATACCTATGTTGGGGCATAATTTGCATCTGTGTGAAAGTTCTTTGGATGACGGAATAGGTAACGATTTGTGGTCGCGAATAAGTGAGGAGTGTTGTTTAGAACATCCTATAGAATAAATACTAATATCCAAAGTCAAAGTCAAAATCAAAGCATTTATTTCAAATAGGCACATAAAAGGCACTTTTGAACGTCAAAAATTATTATCGGTTTCAAATTAAGTACCTAAATCTATACTAATAATAAAGCTGAAGAGCTTTGATGTGGTTTTGATTGTCTGAACACGCTAATCTCTGAAACTACCAATCGGCGGTCTTTGTCGGACTGCATACAAAAGAAAGAGAAGCGCGATGACACAACGGTGGTAATTTATTTCAAATATGAAGCAATTATCTATTTACAAAAACTATTTAATAATAATTAATTTATCACTGATTGCAGTTTGGCATGGTATAGTTTTAAGTATAATTAAAACAGTTAATGAAGAGATAAAGTGCTTTTAAATTTGAAAATTTTTTTGATGTATCAATGTATATTTAATTATGATTTGAGTTCCATCACTGCATTAAAATAAGACTTGAAAATATCATATTTTTTTTTTTGGTCAAAATTATTTACGGTTTAAGAGATACACTGCTTTAAAAAACCAACTTTTTAACCGTTTTCTAAAACCTATAGGCTATTTAACATCACGCTCCGACCCTTAGGAGCTGAGCAAAGGGAAAAAAGGTAGAAAGAACGCTAAGGAAAAACGCGATGGGGACGCAGATACGACGGGGTGGGCCAGAGGAACAAGAAATTACACGCGGACGAAGTCGCGGGCAGAAGCTAGTGAAAAATAAAACTGTAAAAGTATAGATCGAAACTTCCAGGTCAAAGGATTATTTCTATCCAATTTTTTTAATAATAGATTTGAATAGAATCTTACCTAAAGCTTAAATATCAGCTCCTAAGACCCGAATGTCGATATATTTCTTGTTTATTTTAGTAAATGGAGGACTTACCTACAGCTAATAAAAACAAACACAAAAAGAAACTATAGTCACCCGAAAGCCAATTACAAATCCTCACGTATAGACTTATAATAATAATATATAGTGTGAGCACAAAAACAAAAAACACGTCACCTAAATTAATCTGTCAATCTGTCAAGCTCCGCTAGTGAGACAACTGATTTTCTATTGTTTCGTCACCGATCGGTAACGCGCGGGGCTTGATCGGTTAAAGTAAGAAGCAACATAAATACTTAGTTTGTAATTATATGATTAATTAATTAAATTCGTGGACCGACGACCTTGTGAAGGCCGCAGGAACTCGTTGGATGCGAGAAGCACAAAACCGGTCGAAGTGGAGGTGCTTGGGGGAGGCCTATGTCCAGCAGTGGACGTCTTTCGGCTGAAATGATGATGATGATGATGATGACATTCTACTAAGCCTCTAACACAACAACAAAATCAACTACATCACTCAAAAACATAAGTACTACCTACATCTTCAACCCTAAAACACCTACCATCTAATTCCACATATCAATCAACTATTCATACATCCACAGAGGTGACAGTTCCCGAGTGACAGGCGGTGACAGCTCGATGCTCCCTTCCCTGCCACTAATGAGCAAACAAGCTCAAACGTGGACATGGACATGCATCGTATGGTCTACCGCACTCTTGGTGTTTACTTTGTCGGAATCCGCTTTGATTTACTAAAATTGCAAAGTTTGTTTTTATTTAATTAGTAGTTTTTTGTGTTTATTGATTTCGTTTTTTTTTTTGTGGTGTTTAGGGTGTTTATCCCAATTTATCTGGTAAGTATACGGCAAATTTTGGGTTTCCATTTTTTTACATAAAATTTATTGATTGAAATGACAAAAAGGGCTATAGTAATAAGTTCCAGCGATTGGATCTTATAAGAGCCGTTTGGATGACGACGACGTGAAAATGGCAACGTTTTGGGCCAACAAGATCAAAAATACACTCGTGCAAGCGACACGAAGAAGAAAAAGAACATAAAACGACTCCTATTTATTTGTATTTCTTGTCTTTTTGCCTAAAAAGATATTTTATGCTCTTTAATAATAAATAAATAAAATAAATTTAAATAAAATATTCTATTCCAATTTATCCTAATTATATCTAATATCTACTATCTAATTTTTACCTAATTTTGACCAATTTTGTTTCACTTTATTTAATTTCATCATAATATTTTGTCCATTTTTATTATTATGTGATTTAACCTAATTTCATGATTGTATGACATCTGTAATTATTAATATTGACTAATAATTTGTATGTGTGGTGCAAACTGTCAATGTAAGATATTAATAAATAAAAAAAATTAAAAAATGTTATCTACTTTGTATCTTTCCATCACTAAACGTGCTCAAAAACACTGAAACTTCTTCCGTTATCTCGTACAAACTCAAGCACCAATTAAATTCACTTCTACAGACAGAAACACTTCAAAACATTTAATCTAACACTAAAACTTCCATACTTCAGAACAGGAACGAGATTAACGGCAACAAATGAAATAACATAATCTTGTTAGGCATGCCGTCACCTTCCACCGGCGGTGCGGATAATTAGCAATCCCCTTACAAAGTACGCGTTGAGCGAGATAACTGAATCTAGGCTTAACAAGTTTCACGAATTACACGATAACCTCCTCAGGAGATAGGGCCGGGTTTGATAAAAACCATTAAGTACAGGGATTGTTGATACGGCGTTAAGATAGCTTCGAGTTAACACCTCGCAACCAGAGTTTAGTGGTAAGACTAAATAGTAAATAATCTATGAGTCAACTTATGGGCGGAGATAGGAGGCTGCGTGGAGTTCCTCTTTAGAGGTTTCCGTTGTTTTGGTTCTGATTATGTGCACTTCTAGGTAAGTATACATACAATACTTAAACATATGTACAAATATTTACACAAAATTGAAGTTTCTGTTTGTTAAAATAGCAGCTTTTTAGGAAATTCATATGGAAGTATAACGGTACATATAAAAAATAAATTGTCTGTCTGTTTGTTCCAGATAATCTCCGAAACGGCTGGACTGATTTGATGAAATATGGGGATACTTTGAACCCTGGGGGAGGACATAGGCTACTTTTCTTCGACATACAACGCACGCAAAGCCTTGGGCAGAAGATAGTTGTTGTTGTATAAAATTAAATGTCTACGGTATCCAGTTAATTTAATTACCAGAAAAGCTTTGATGCCTTTTTATGAAAAAAAAACCTTTCTTTCTTAGGCCTTTTTTACCTACTTGAAAAGTCTTTTCAAACCAAAACAATCATTGAAAACGTACTTCATAGATATATGATCCAAAATAATTAGAAGGCCGTCATCCCCTGGCATTTGGACAAACAGTGCCCCGCGGGGCCCCGGCGTCTTTTTATCGGCGGGGGACCGCAAATTTCTATTTGCATATCTGTGCACTCATAAATCTCTGTTTCACTTATTAGCCTTGTCTCCCTACCGGGGCCCGTCGGACCCACCGCCGCAAAATAGGGTTAGTTTGACGTGTTAGTATTTTTAGTACGATATTCAAATAAATGGAACATGATTTTTATACCGTTATTGACTTATAATGGTGCAATATGAATTAAAATAAAAAATGCAACTAAAAAACATAAAAAAGATTCTAGCATAAAATCTACATTTAATCTTAAATGCAATCTGCAAAACTAACAAAAACTATGTTCTTAAATAATAATCAACATTACAACAAAAATAACGCTATCAAAAAATCTTGTACAAAAAGCAAGAGATCCGTACGTCACTAAGAATCAAAATTACATAACAGTGTTGCAGATTGCACTTAAAAGTAATCTAACAATGACATAATCATTAAAAATAGTCCTGGCGTTCATTGAAGCGAATCATAATTATCTTTATGCTCTGTGAAGTGACATAAGATTAAGTGCTGATTTCACCAATAAAAGTGAACGCGATCAACACTTCTAAGCCGCGTTCACGGGCTGTCAGTGTCAAAATTTGACACTGACAGGTCTTGAACGCGGTTTAGATGTGCTGAACGCATTCAGTTTCATTGGTGGTTTAGAATTAAACACATTACAGTTATTTTCATCCACCAAAATCTCAGTGTCATTATGTTGTTTACTAAATAAAGCCTGATTCACACTGTGCGATTTAATGCCTGTGGCATACCATAAGTTAAAGCAACAATAAAAGTTGCATCATCTAAACAGTGTTTAGACTGTATGACTATGCAAGTCATTTGTTGCTGCAATTAGATTCTATGCCACAGACAAGAAACTTGCATCATGTAAATAGGGATTAAGACAAGAAAACAAACTTTAAGGCTCACGCAGACTGTCGCGACGCGACTTTAGTAGAACAATTTCTATGAAAACTTTATGGAAATTGTTCTACCAGAATCGCGTCGCACCGTCGCATCGCGCCTGTCTACGGGAGAGTCTTTACAACGATTCGCTTCAACCAACCCTGTTATACTGAGTTAGTGCTTATTACTTACCGTCATGATGCAGGTGGATTGTACCTCGAAGCTCCAATGGTGGAATGTTAGTGACAGGTGACAGATTGACAGTGCTACAGTGGACTGGTTACTTTAGGTGAATTATGCTCAACAGAAAGAATATGTGGTTAGTACAGTGTTATCAAGATATTTTAACAGTTTACCACCACCAAGAGTAACCGTCACCACATTTATTTTTAGGACATGCAGAGTGAAGAATGAAAAAATGCATGCAAAGCAGAACAAAAAAAAAAAAAACACAAACAGTTTATAGTATACAGCCATGTGTAAAAAGAAGTATTACCTATTCAATTAGCGAAAACAAAGTGAGATTCTCTTTTACAACCCGTGCGAGTTAACTAGGCACCTGGCGCTGTGATGTCACTCGTATAGTTCTGTTCAGTCCAGTACCTATGCCCCGTGCGAATTAAATAGGCACCTTGCTGAAATAGACACATTTCAGCAAGGTGCCTATTTAATTCGCACGGGTTGTAAAAGCTATCGATATTGATAAGAAGTAGATAACACATTAATTATTAATTTATTGTAGTTTGTACAGTGTTTGACACTAACGGTTTAGAAAAAAAAAACACTTTTGAGTTTCGCTAATTGCCACCTTTTTACACGCAGCTGTACTTATTATTGATTAATTTCTTAAACTTTATAGTTCCTGTAAAAGATCAAATTAAGCAGAGTAATTAAAACGTGTTCAAAAAGACCCCAACACCAATGTCTAGTAGGTAAGCAAACACCCGATCTTTTATGTAAAAAACTCACCGTTTAAACTTACATAGATGAAGTGAGTTTGAAGTGAGCTGTCAATAGTTTCAATCCCTAGCGTCAGGTACAGTACAGACGCCAGCACATCAAGCTACTACAATCTGTCAAATTTCATTAATAGATTTTCAAGTTTATATCTAAAGCATAAGGTTCAAAGTTGATTGGCAAAATTTTACACTTTCGGGTAGCTTGATGTGCTGGCCATCTGTACAATGACAGCTCACTTCAAGCTCACATCTCCAAAGTTTTCACGGTGAGAATTTTTAGTTCCAGTTGATACCACTGACAGTGACGAAAAAAAAAAACAAAAGATTGTCACTGCCTTGCAACTGTCATTTCATCACGCAAGTTGCTCTAATAACCTAATATTTTAAACACACTGTTGATAATCAATTAAGTTACCTTTTAAGTAACATCGCTTATCATGGCGATCTTACGTCAACCGTGAAATGCGACCGTGAAAATTATCGTGACTGATAGGAAATCTGGAAAATCTGTGACGTGTTAAATCTGAAACGCGATTGGTCATGAGCGGTCTATTTCGACGAATAGACACACATTTTGCGTTGTGGAGGTTAGAAACATCCAATAACCTAATAGATGTCATATTTTATCTCTAACTTAGAAACGATGCTTTTAATAGAGCATAAATTACCTACAGATAAAAAGGTACAGGCAATAACAAATAAATTTTAGAAAAAAAAGTTACTATATTTTAGAGAAAATGTAGAAATAAACAACAAGATGTAAAAAAAAACATTTCTGACTAATTTATTCAATATTGTCTATATTCTTGAATAAATATCCAATGTTAATCGATATGAATTAATAATTAGAAATTAAATTGATAATAAAGTGAGTAAATATTCCTATATTCACTCAAAAGGAGACTTAATAAAATCGTTTCCATGTTAATAACATTAATCGAACATTAAAAGACCACTATTTCTAATTCTATGTTTATTTTGACAGTAATTATGTTATGTTACTTTTAAATATTTTATTGGAAAGTTCAATAAAATATCGAACTAAAGTCGAACATTTTCGTATTCAGAAACTGTAGAATATAAATTATAGAAAGTTAATTCGTACGCTTATTTGTAATACAAATATGTTACATATAGATATGTTAATTAATTGAATCGATACAATCGTTGTCGGGTATCGTATATCACACGGAGACGCCCCCGGCGCCGCCTACGTCGTGTCCATAATGTTTATCTTTGGACGAAATCTGTTAATGTTAACGTTGCGACTTTTATCGTCGCAGCGAACGGGTTGAATCGACGGACTTTGGTTATGAGTGCGTTTATTAAAGTTGGCAACATTTCGATAAACTTGGGAAGCAGAGGCAAAGAGTAACAACTGCTGCAATTTAGCATAGGCAATCAGCCTATAATGTTCCCACAGGTGGGACACGAGCCTCCTCGCGGTGAGAGGGAGTGGGCCGTAATCCACTACGTGGGCCCAGTGCGGGTTGGTAGATGTCACATGTCTTCGAATTTTTTATTCTAGGACATGCCGGTTTCCTCACAATGTTTTCCTTTACCGTTTTTGAGAGCAGTAGTGATGAAATAATTTATACAAAGCAAAGCGTTTGTCTGGGTTCGAAAACTACGACCTACAACGCGTGAGTCGCGGCCGTTACCATTGGGCCAGCACTGCTGTAATTTAGCAGTAGGTAACCCTTTGTAACACACCCTACTCTTATCGAACTTTGACAATAATGACAAAAAATATGACTCAAAATGGCCTACGACTGCCTGCGTAGTTCAATAATGCGAATAAAATAAAAGTCCTGGAAAACTCTGAAAAGTAACCTACACCCTCTTACTGTCCAAATAAGACAATTCAATTCCAACTTTTTTTTTTTATCATCTCTGACGGTCCACAGACCTTCATACTAATAATATTTCTCAAGCAATTGGTACCAGGCGCCCAGAGCACTAAAGAAAGTGCGCGGTCAAGCTTAAGAATACCATTTCAATAAGACCTTTCTCACTGTTCCGGACATTCAATGTTTATCCATTGAAAATCGGACCAGAGAGGTCAGCCTATTTTGGGCATAGGTTATGCGGCCAGTTTATGACTGCGTGCGAATTTTACTAACATGACTTTTATTCCATTGTGTTAAGAGTTATTTAAAATGTATCGGATATTGGCGAGTGATGTATATCAATTTCAGCAATGGGCATAGCGACAAGTGAGGGCGAACGTGACGCGAATGTTCATTGGTGGACCTTTTTATTGACTGACCATATGATATTTGAAAGTTTGATACCCATACCCCGGGTAGTATTACCTACATGTTTTTTTGAGGGGGAATTCCGTATTACGCTGTTGAAATAACTATTATTAATGTAAACTACTTTAAATTAAAGTCGCTTGTATTCATTTTGGCTATACTTACCTACGTATTACGTACACTTATGAGGTTTGCTACAACTAAAATTAATCAGTAGTTGGCCATGCATAATTAATTAAACCAAAACAAATGAAACGCTAAAAATAATTCCAAATTTAAATGTGACAGCTGCTAATGATCTGTATAAACACCGCTCCATTTTCAAGCGAAAAAGAAGAAATAAAATTTAAAGGCCCTGTTACACGAGTCAAAACGCACATCAACGCGAATTTATTGGATTAATTGAGCAATAAAAAATCTGTGGCTAAGGAAAAAGTGAAGAAAAAACCAAAGGGGGAGGGAAACACTTCATTTCACGCGTTTTATACGAAGAGGGCCTATGCTGTGAGTAAGGTGCCCTATAAATCTTCTGCCGGAAACATTTTTTTGTTCGACGAAAATAGTTTCCTCTTGTTTTTTGGGATGTAGTTTGGGGGAGTCGCGGAATGCGAGGGGACATTATATTTTCACTTAGTTATTAATGTTTTTCGGTATTGCAGTTTTTAAAATGTTCTTTTGATGAAATATAGGCGATCTGCCAACACCATTTGTCATTTTTTTTTCACAAAAATCTGCAGTTCTTTTCGTGTGTGACATTTTAAATGTATTTTTTATGTTTACTACATGAACGGAACTGTATTGCAAATTATAGAGAAAACCATACATTATACAAAACAAATTTTTCAAGTTTTTTGGTTTTCCTGTGTCCATTGTTGGCGAGTTTTCTTACCAGTAAATAAAAACTCCTAAATCTCGCATTTACCATAAAGGATAGAGACAAATGGTCGCTCGGGGCCGTTAGTTCTTTATTCATTCCGGGGGTTGGCGCGTATAAATCAATGGGCGCGCGTCAATAGCAATGGCGCTAGTGGACTAAGGACCGAGATGGCGAATGCTGTAGTTTTTGTAGAGGCAGTATGTGGCATACTCTTGTTCCTTTGTCTTTGTATTTAGGAAGTATAAAGTTATTGGTTTAGGGCAGTTGACAAGAGAAGCAGTGTTACCTAGTTACCACGATGACTTAGGGCGAATTTCATCAATGAAACCGAACGCGATCAGCATAAATATCTAAACCGCGTTCATGAGCTGTCAGTGTCAATGTTCCACAACAATGATTACACTATATGTATATGCAGATTACACTATGTGCTGATCAAGTTCAGTTTAATTGGTAAAACTCATCCTAAGTTGTACTGGCCACTACCTGTGTCATGTAAGATTGCTTCGAAAAAGGAACATAATTTATTTTTAGCCAGAGTTTTGTAAGTAGTCAAGATTATGTGTCAAATTAATTGTATTAATTAAGAATAAACGCTTGCAGGGCCAACGTGGCCAGAGATCGTACAAGATAAGGAGGTTTGGAAGGAAAAAGGTGCGGCCTTTGCCCAGGGACACAATACAGGCTAACAAAAATAAGCTGTAGTTTATCTACGATTTAATTTGATCAAAAGTAACATAAAGCCTAGGTAACTACGTAAACTGCAGCTTACCAGTCAACACACCTACTTATTAGCTAAAATACTGCATACAGTACGTACTTAGTTTCCAGTTCAGGATGCAATAAATACAAACTGGTAATTGCAAGATTACATCCAATTGCCTATTCAAATTAAATTATGAATCCGTGAAATACGATATCACAATTGCTAGTAGTGTTAAACAGGCTTTCAACAAATCTGACTAAAGTTTAAAGATACCTACTAGAAAATCGAGGTTTGTCTTTGAAAAAGAGACAAAACGGTGTAGGAAAACATCGTGAGAAAACCTGTATGTCCTAGTGCTAAAAAATCGGAGACACGTGACATCTACCAACCCGCACTGGGCCCGTTTAGTGGATTACGGTCCAATACCTCTCACAGAGAGGAGGCCTGTGTCCCAGCAGTGGGAACATTATAGGCTGATTATGCTTATGCTAACTCGGTTGCATTATCATATTTATCACCGAGAAGTATTAATAACATTTTTTTTAAAGATCATTTTATATTAATTCAAGTATTTTTTTTCTCCAGCTGTTTTAATTGCTTGGTGACAACGGGCCTTTTTCTTATAAAATTTAAATGATAACTTAATAATATTACTGCGTTGATTAATTAATTTATTTTATGCATAAATAAATTAGTTGTAAACAGTTTTATGTAAATTGTTTAAAGTATGGTATAAATAATTATACAAACTACTGCGGCCTATTAGTGTAAGCTGCCTTAATTAATTCGAGAGATTTTAATTTCTTGGGTTTATTTGTGAATTTATAATGTTTGTTTTATGTTTTTATAATTTTATTAGGTTTATAAATAAATTAGGCTTTGATTTTTAATTATATTTTTATTTAATGGTATTCATTAAAAACTGAATTTAGTTATTGTGCATTATGTTTTAAATTAAAGCGTATTGAATCTAAGTGTAAATAACAAAAATACAACACTTCTTTATTCTGCAGTCATCTAAAAACGAGTATAGTACCTATACGCGACTCCTTAAATTAAAATAACAAAAAACACGTCTATATAACACTTTTTTGCTTTTCAGCAGTTGAAAAAATATACTCAATAAAGAAAATCACAACAGTTTTCCCAGACAATCTCTTAGCGAATAATTTAATACCTTGCAATAAATAACTCGAACACTTGGACAAAGCAAAATGGCGCCTGGCGGTAAAAAGCCGTAAGGGTGCATAAAGAATTAGGCTTTTAGTGCTAAGTGCGTTCACACTGCATGTATAAGTCTGAAGGGCTCTTTCTGAAATTATATAAAAATATTATTAAGTAGGCTGCATAAATCATTATCCGTGCCTTACGTGTACGTCATTAAAAATCTTCAATTTAAATCTATGGTTGAATGACATTAGGTATGCGTATAACAAGCAGGATTTTGGCGGGAAAAGTGGACTACGTGACAAGCGAAAATAAAAATAAATTACTTGGTCTTGGCGCTGACAGACCAATAGCCAGGTAGGTACACGACCTACAGAAGATCGCAGGGAAGACCTGGATGAGACCTGCACAGACCAGGGAAGCATGGCACAAAAGAGAGGGGACCTATACTTAGCAGTGGTTGGAATAAGGCTGCCGATAATGATGGCATCTGGTCCTTTGGACGATAAAATTAATATAAATGATTTTATTTCTGTGTCTGGGTTTGTACAGACGCCTGCACATCAAGTTTCTATAATCTGTCAAATTTCTTTAATAGATTTTCAACTTTATCGCCAAAGCATAAGGTTCAAAGTTGATTGGGAAAATTTGTCAGTTTTGGATAGCTTGATGTGCTGGCGTCTGTACACATACTTTTACACGTCAATCATATTTTAAAAACTAGATGAGTTCGGCGTTTCCTCTGTTTATCTGACTACTCTGAGAAGAAAGGCCGAAACAAACTCAGAGGTCACAGTCTCTTTTAAAGTCTAGAACTCCAGACATAATCTTGGTCAGATCATGTGGAGACCATGTAGGTAGATTGATGTCTGAAATGGTCTTTTAAGTATATTACAGTGAATTGATAAAGAATAAGTAAGCGTAAACTCATCCTTTTTAATCCTCTTGTAATGATAATGAAGACAGTCTTTTGCACAGAAATAGAAAAATACATCAGTTTTTATTAACGCCAGCTGACAACCCGACAGGACGATATTTAGTGCATCTTTTAGCACTAAATCTTTCTGTTAGTTGCGGGGAATATGTTATGAAGATGCAGGGCCGTATTTCACCTGTGTTCGCATCGCATTGATTAAGTAGTGTATCAAGTAGCCCATGCTATGTGTTTCGTTACTGGGAATGTTTGAATTTTTGCTTAATAATAAATATTACTTTAGGACTGATAAAATGGCTACGTAACTTACTATAACTGGGAGATTTACTATATCATGTAAATCTTTATAAAAATGATGGGATTCTGTATTAACATCTTCTGGAGCCATTACGAAATAGCATCCTAATAGCGTAATGTACTATCAATCATAATCTGAATCATTTTGAAGGATATTGCTAATCCATTGCTTCATATGTTCGAAAAATTTATCTGATCAGCAACGGAAATAACGCAATGAATGTTGTTGAACTGTCAAAATTAAAGCCATTCTTACTGATAGTGTATTACGAAATTCCCCGCAGATTTGAACATAGGATAGAGTATTTATAATTAAAATTAAATTTTAATTTTAAATACTCTTACACTTTTAATTTTCAAACATATGAAGCATTGGCAAAAAAACAGCCAGGCTGAAGTGGGAATGGGCCGGACACGTCTTACGAATGCACCCGGAGAGATGGGCAAAGATCGTTACTCACTAGATGCCTGAGGCAGGACATCGCCGTCGAGGTAGACCAAGGCGAAGGTGGCGTGACGATCTAATATCATTCGCAGGGCCAACATGGCCAGAGATCGCACAAGACAGGGAAGTTTGGAAGAAAAAAGGGAAGGCCTTTGCCCAGCAGTGGGACACGAAGTAGGCTAACAAAAAAAAATAAGGCATTGGATTAAGAATTCCCTTCAGATTGTGAAAGAAAATGTGTTACTCAATTGGGATACTGGTCCTACTTGCGTTTTAAAGAAAATGTCTTTGTTGGTTTCTCTGTTTGAACATTTCCTAGATTAAAATCGCTTTTCTCTAACAAACTCATCATTTATTCTAACGATAACGAACTAAACTCTGCCATTTACAGCTGGATTTATAGCCCCATAATATCGAGCAATAATTGCCTATAATAATCTAAGACCGTAACCAGGTCAAAGTGTACTTGTAATCAGGTTTACAGCATCTGCCAGGTCATAGAGTACCTACTCATCTTCTTAAAGTTCGGAACAGACTTGTAACAAGCTACAAAAGATGCGTGGGGATATTATGACAATTAGGATTTAGAAGAGTAAGATGTTGCAATAAATACAAAAAATAATTAATTAAACTAACTTAACCTACTTACTTGTGTGGGTACACAATGTACTTTAATTGTTAGGCTTTAAGTAATCGATATGTTATATATCTGTGGAGGCTTGTTATTAGCAACTTGATAATGTGTTGTTGTTACCTATCAATTGTAATTAGTCTGTAAGCCTTCTTAAAAGTAATAAATAATAAATAAAATAAAATAAATCTGTTTCCAGCTTTGCCTGTTTGTTGTGTATGAGCAACAAAGTTGTTAATGATTTCAAGCATCGTGAACTCAACATCGTTATGTTGAAAGTGATGTATAGTTAGGGAAGCAAATTGACTGCTAACTGTAATTGTTTAGCAACTGTTTTTTTTTAAGCTATTGCATAGCTTTTATCACGGGCTTTGACGCGGCGACCGAATCAAGAAATTCCGTAACGAAAATAAACCTAACACCCCCACTCTGACCGGCACAGCGGTGCGGCGTTGAAAGCCGTGCATCGTCTAACGTCGTTTCAGTTCGGCAGACTTCGGCACGGTGTTTGTGTGCGTGCGACTAGACGTATGCGTGTAGACTGTACGAAGCTCGCATAAGTTGATAAAAAATGCTATGCAATAGCTTTACCGCGGCAGTCCCCGAGTGCCACACGTATTTTTTTTAAATTAAACTATACATTTCCCTGACTGTAGTTGCATTAATAAAGGGATTTTTTAAACGAAAACAAATTAATTTATCACTTTTGTTAGCACACACACCACTGGAGTAAAACCCAGTTACTATTAAAACTTATGAAGGAATTCTTCTAAATTGGCACGCCTTCTATTCTGCTAAAGATAGAAAAAAAAATCCATACTATAATATAATAAATGCGAAAGAGTGTCTGTTTGTCTGTTAGAAACCTCTTATACCGCTGAACCGATTCAGATTAAATTTGGTATAGAGATAGTTTGAGTCCCGGGAAAGGACATAGGATATTTTTTATCCCGATATTCCCACGGGATCGAAACTTATGAGGGTGAAACCGCGGAGCGCTGCTAGTAGAAATATTTTACTGTCCAGGTAATACAGTAAGCAGGTTCATAGGCCAAATGAATAGCTTAAAATACTACCTACAGCTAGGTTATAAAGTATTATTTGCCAGTGAGCCCCAAATTAGACAGTCTGTATCTTGGGGCTCGGGGTACGAATTCCAAGGTGCAGACTAGAGGTAATTTCAGGCATGGTATGGTATGTGTGTGTGTGGTTGATGTGTGTGTGTAAGTATGCGTGTTTGTTCCCATTGTGCTTCGTTTGATGCAGTATCACGTCAGGGTCTTTAGATAGCGCAGGTTGAGAGAGACCTAGCTGAAAACTAATGGCTTGTTATCACATTACACTAATCACACTAATATTATAAAGGCGAAAGTTTGTGAGTGTGTGTTTGTGTGTTTATATGTTTGTTACTTCTTCACGCTCAAACGGCTGGACTAATTTTAATAAAATTTTGTGTGGTGGTAGCTGACACCCTGGATTAACATATAGGCTACATTTTTTCCCGATATTCCCACGGGATCGAAGCTTATGCGGGTGAAACCGCAGGGCACAGCTAGTAAAATATAACTTTCAACGTCTCAAGAATTTTGTCGCATTCAAACGAGGCAATGAGAAAATGTAATAAAATCTTCAGTTTTCTCGACACATGTCCCGTTTTGTCACGGTGTAGCATGAAAGTGCAACAGTATTAACATTTAGCCGTGCTCGGTAAAAACAGATTGCGGTAATGATGCTGCCTTTAATTGACTCGTTGTGAAATGCATCAGCCCTTGGCTTGGGGTGGGGTGTCAGTGTGAGCGGGAGCGATTTTTAATAGGCAGTTGTAGGTGTGAGATTTTTGAAGTGAAACTTTTCCCGCACGCTTGACTTGGGGAGTAAGCTGGAAAACGCGTTACGAAAAGTGTGATCGGGCGAGGTGAACGGGAGTTGAGTGGGGGATATAAGCAAGAGAAAGCAGTGCGCGCGCACATTTTCTTTCTCTCTTCCTCTCATAGCCAAATACGTTTGAAGTTTCACTTCAGTCGTGTGGTCATAAGCACACTCGGTTTTTTTTTTATGAGAAATTGGTATTTAGTATAGTGCGTGCTTGATGTATAAACGTAAACGATGCAAAAGGAGTATGTAAGGATCGTAACAGGTGGCGTTCTGTAGTTTCTGCTTACCTACTTGGGAAGAAGGCGTGAGTTTATGTATGTATGTAATCTGCATTTGCGATTTATTTGCCAAAAATGTAAAAAAAAACGAGTTTATAGAAAAATAACTTTAATTCCTACACAATAAAGTTCAGTTTACGCTACAACTTCAAACATTTTTATACCTTTTTCAATAGTCCTAGTCACTCTGAATTCAGCTTAATTACCATGACAGTAAAGTTGATATTTGTTTAACTTGAAATAACATCAATTTGAAACATTACTTTGAATAGACTTTATGTAAATTGATATATTTTCCAGATTTTGTAGTTATGCCAAAAGCACTCGTGTGGAGGTAATTTTGTTTTGTTTGAGACTAATGCTCTCTAATGATAGTAATGGGTTAGGTAATTTTATTTTCCGGATATTTGAAATGATTAAATGGCGAATTTGAATTTTAATGAGATTGATGACTGAACTGATGAATTAAAAATAAAATCTAAGGTCAATTAAGTAGTTTTCGATCTTAATTAGGAGAACTGTCAAGCTCTACAGTGTGTTTTGGTATCGTACAATGTCGCCATATTGTTAACGTAATTGAATTTTATAGATGACGTCGTATATTTTCTGTTCTTTCCCTCTAATTTCCTATAACATAAGACGCAACTACTCGAGAGCTCCTAGACACGGAGCACGCCCGCCGTATGCCGGCTAGCCGACACAAATTTATAGGTAAAAGTTCGCGACCGATCCAACCGGTTCGCAAACAACGACCCACACAATACCAACCTTACCACCTTCTAATACAGTACATATTCCAACCACACATTCCGAGCCTTATTGGATACTTTCTTAATTGTGTTTTAAACATCGACCGTGGGAATGTTGACCTTATTACGTGTCAGGTAAGTTTCATTTTAAATTGATCGGTTTTCTCGGCCTTGCCGCCGGTGGATCGCTCTCACCTTAGGTTCACGTGTGAACTTACATTAACCTGCTGTGTTATGTTGGTGTGTCAGGTGTACTATATTGTTTGTTTGTTGATGACTATTTCAATCGGTCGCGTTTTAGATGTTAAGATAGAGTTATTGGGCGTGCAACGTCTAATTCCTTAATGTGGTTTTATGATTATTCATATTGTGGGTCACGCTCACGCCTTATGTTCTACGGTTTGGAAGATGGTATAGTATTGTTTAAATTGTAGTGTATCATCGGTTCAATGGATTACACGGCTGTTTGAAAGTCGTAAATCAGTTCTTGTAAGAATTCTCTATAGGCTTTTGGTCCATAAAATTATTTATTATTTTACTTGGTTCAGTTTCACGGCAATAATTCTTGAAATTTTTCAACAAAACAGAAATATATAGTCAAAACATCTGTTCGAGTCAGGGGCTCGCCCAGCGCCAATGTTTCTTCGTATCGCGTGACAGACAGACAGACTGTACTGTAATACATATACGGTGGACATTGATTTAATAGGCAAGTAGCGTGAATGGATGCCCTACGCTCAGATATGCTCATTTGATCTACGCTTTATTGGTATACGCCGTTAGACGGGTGAAAATCTTGCGCTGTTTATGTTTGGAGCCGTGAAGATATCAGTTTCATCGTGAATTAAGGAAATAGTGTTGAAGGGGTTTATTAATAGAAGAACAAATTGGAGATTCATCATTAGAGAGATGATCTTGAGGCTGAAATGGAAGAAAGAGACGATGATATCTCAGTGATTTTAGAAGAATGTTGTAATTAGATTAGATAGATAGTCTACTCTTTATTTTCGGAAAGGTTAGAAGGGCCTACAATGGATAGGTTTATCAAGCTACATGCCAGACATGGGGCTGATAAACCTTCCTGTAATTGGGTGCTTTTTATTGTTTTTATTTAAATTAAGTTAGATTGTAAGTAATTGTGTGCCTTATTTTTTATCTACTACCTACTAACATAGTTTTTTAAGTTACTTGTAATACTTACTAACACGCTATGGGCCTACGATGCCTGCTAATAAAAGATTTTTATTATTTATTTATTTTATTATGTACACCACATAAATTACAGATATAAATGTAGAAATTTTACAAACGGTGCCACGATGGGCGGTATTATCGATAAAAGCGATCTTTTAGATATACTTAGTTCTTCCTAGCAGCTCTCCGCGGTTCACCCGCATAAGTTTCGATCCCGTGAGAATATTGGGATAAAAAGTATCCTATGTGTTAATCCAGGTTATAAACTATCTGTATGCCAAATTTCATCCAAATCCGTTGAGTAGCTTTTGCGTGTTCGGTGTTAGAGTAACAAATATCCTTTCATTCAACCATCCATCTTCACAAACTTTCGCGTTTATAATATCAGTAGGAAGTAGGATTTTAAAGTGATTGTTAATGAGGCAGCTATAGGCAACATCCGAATTAATTACTCAAAGCTGATAGAAAGCATGCATTCAGAGTTTTTTCTTATACCACTTTGGTAACGCCAACAATTTTTCTTATAACGCTAAAAATCTAGTTTAAAAAGACACTCAACATTTCCGTACCCCGTTGAGAGCCAAACAGGTATTACTTAATAGCCATGACTCAACTAATTACGATGCGTACGCGCACTGCTCTGCGTACGATTTAACACCTGTCAACGTTGCTCTGACAGACGGACAGACGCGGCGTGTGGTGCGTCCAGTGCAAAGGTAGAGAATTTTATAGTTTTTTTTTTTGTTGGTTGTTATGTTAATGGTTTAATAGAAGAAAGGTATTTTGAAGTAAAACTTGATAGATGTAAAGTTTTTTCATAGGTAAAGGTGGCAATCTAGAGTTGACTACGTGCCATTTTTTATCAATGAAATTGAACGCGATAATTTACCACGCGGGCCCAGTGCGGGTTGGCAGATGTCACAAGTCTTCGAATTTATGGTTCTAGGCGAAGCTGGTTTCCTCACGACGCTTTCCATCACCGTTTTGAGAGCAGTACAGTACTTTTATAAAGATGTTATTTAGAGTCATTCAAGAGAGTCCATGGATTTTTGCGGAAGTCCAACAGATACCTTCCAGGGACTAAGGTGTTTCGTCTCTGAGAATGAATGTCTCATCTCAATAGATATTGTTTAACCAAAACATTTCTTCATCCTGGCATCGCATTACCTTCCAATCTGTCGTAAACGATAACTTTTGATGGGTATGCACATACACGTAGCAATTTATCCGTAGGTTTCGAAATCACGATATATCGGGACTAGGAAATATTGACTGTGTACTGCGGCTATCCATACTAATATTATAAATTCGAAAGTAACTCTGTCTGTATGTTACCTTTACACGCCTAAACCGCTGAACCGATTTCGATGAAATTTGGTATAGAGATAGTTTGAGTCCCGGGAAAGGACATAGGATACTTTTTATTCCGATATTCCCACGAGTCGAGACTTACGCGGGTGAAACTGCGGGGTGCTGCTAGTAAAATTATATACATACCAAGGAATGTTTTCCACGTTATTTTTATTTTACAATCAATTCAGGTTTGCAACTTAGCTGCATTTCTGTTCCTTACAAAGTTTTTTATGAGTTTAGTTTCCAGAGTTCAGTAAGCATAATCAGCCTATAATGTTCCCACTGCTGGGACACTGGTCATACGTGGGCCCAGTGCAGGTTGATTGACGTCATATGCATTCGTTTTGTCACATAATATGTATGTTCAGTAAATTTATAAATAATTTAGATTTAGAGGCCAATTTTTAAGGATACTTTTATATTTAGGTTATATTTTTTAAAGATTCGTTATAAAAGTCCCTATAAAAGTCCTTACTTTTTACGTCAGTTAACAATGTCATCTGCAGTAAGTCGCCAACGTAAAACCTTTTCTTTCTCAGAGTGCTCACTTACAAAAATCGCTACCGCTTATGCCCCGCACCGCACCTCAATCCAAAACTATAAAACATGGGCACTATGCGCTGATCTAAAAGATAACGTTGTTTTTTTGAGTAATTAACTTGGAGTTATCTCAGAAATTAGTTACGTATGTTAAGACATGTCGGTCTCTCAGATGTTTGCATCTTGAAAACTAGGTAAAGAAAAAGAGGACAGTTTACGTCATTATAATTAGGATATGACTAAGTGCGTTTCACGAAATTGCTAGAAAAAAATGATAAATAGGTTTCTACAATTTTGGCTCTTCTTTATTTAAAAAACAAATATCTTTTGCTCTACCGTTTTGTGTTAGAATGTAAAAGTCAGGGAACTTGATTGATAGGCAAATTGACACTAAAATCGTCTGTAAATTCAAATCACAGCTGTAGTTCTTTGTCAGTCGTATGAAATGTAACACGTTACGTGTCAATCTGCCTAATAATCAAATTCCTTGACTGTACAAAGAACAAGCTATTTGTATCATCCAAGTGTTAGCAAAATTCTTCGCAAAATATCTCAGATCCAGATCAAATTGATTCTATTCAATATGAAAATAGTAATGAAAGATCGGCTTTCCCACGCTCTA
This sequence comes from Amphipoea oculea, assembly GCA_945859645.1. NCBI lineage: Eukaryota > Metazoa > Arthropoda > Insecta > Lepidoptera > Noctuidae > Amphipoea > Amphipoea oculea. The sequence goes on from OX243876.1 coordinate 16,565,145, forward strand.
TAATACTTATAGATACCTACTCGCATTATATCGATCGGTAAATCGAATAAATTGAAACAATGGGCGATCGATTGAATCTACATCGAAGCGGTGTCTTTAAATAAATCTTAGCATTCTTTCTTTGTGTCAATTTTAAGCGGAACCTCTTATGAGGTCATGTGGATTTTAATTTATTGGGCATAGATTTTTAAAATAAATTAAATGATTAACGGAAAAAAAAAATTGATGGACTTGGCTTAGAAGAATTATAAGGCCTTGCCTTTGCCTAGGAGAGGGACAGTATCGGCTAAGAAAAAAAATGTATTACAGAGCACTGGTGGCCCAGTGGTAACGGCCGCGCCTTACGAGTTGTATAGGTCGTGGCTTTGAACCCCGACAGGCGCTTTACTTTGTGTAAATAATTTCATTACCACTGCTCTCAAAACGGTGAAGGAGAATGACACCTACCAACCCGCACTGGAGCCGCGTGGTAGATTACAGCCCACTCTCTCTCGAAGCGAGGAGGCCGGTGTCCCAGCAGTGGGAACATTATAGGCTGATTATGATAAATATTACTGACTGTTATTTTTCCAACAGCGTTACAAGATATTAGAAAGCCATAATTTTTGTAAATAAAATAGATTGAGGTATGAATGGAATTTCGGGTAAAATATCATTTATGATAAAAATACAAATAAAAACAAAAATAGAGACGTTCCAATTTTTAAATTGGAACGTCTCTATTTTTGTTATTTTTTTCGTCGTCTCCATTGTATTCATATGTCTGAAGTTTTGAATTGTTTAATTTCACACTATATTTTTATAGTAAAACTGTTTCTAGTATGCACAAAAGATATTCTATATTTTCATTAATTTATTTGATAAAGTTACCCTACATTAGCATGCAAGCTACTAAACTCCTTACCCCACAAACCAGACCAATTACAAATTACAATTAACGGAATTACCTCCCCTTAACAAGATTTGTCCCGACGCACTGAGTGTTCGTGACAAATGCGGTATCGATAAGTTTGTATCGATTCAAACGACTCGATAAACGTGCATCGATAGATTAGATCGATATCTCGATATCGGTAGGGTGTAACTTATGGCCTAAGATACTGAATGTCGAGGCTACTTGCATTTAACATACAAATGAGATTAGGTTCATGTGGTGTTCGATTCGCGACTTTGTGTGGGTGGGGAAGAGGATTCAAAAGTAGCATACACTCGTAGGAAAACTATCGAAGAAGTTCTTTCAGGGTTTTCTGTAGATTTTTGAAGTTTATTGAGGTTAGTATAGATAAGATGGAGTTAAAGCGTTGGACAATAGAAAAAGCTTTTGAATTAACGACGCGACGCAGTTATCGTCAAGTTATATGATGTTATTTGAGGTAAGTAAAAAAAACTGTAGTTGTCGCGTTTTACCATGGCATTAGCGGTCATTGCCCTTTCCTTAATATCTCTCCGTAGTAACCAAACTAATAAATTTTGTATGGTTTTTCATGGTATAGGTATGCTGAAGTTCACGATAGATATTGATGCCTAACGTTAACGGACTTTATTTCCTTTTTTCAATTTTTGAAATAAGAAAAATGCTAGAAAATTGAGGATGGTCAGTGATCGCCAAACGCCACAACTATTATACTTATAATTACTTTTTTGGCAATGCACTTCGCAATAAAAGCCAAATAATAAACAACGAAACGAAATTATACGATCAGCGAAACCATAACACTCCCAAAACAAAGATTAATTAAAACAAAACTGCAAATTAAAATATCAAAAGCGAGACTGATAAAGGAGACATTTGCAAAACAAAAATCCAATTTCACATCAATGGAATTTCAACCTTACTTCCCGAGTCATAAAGTTGATATTGATATGAAACATGTGTTAATTTCAGGGGGGTGTTGGAAAACTGTTTTGACCTGATAAGAAGATAATTTGAATAATTACGGCACACGAGAGTAAGACTTAGAAGATGAATGGCGCGTACGTCTTAATATTAAGACAACATCGTAATTAATATCTCTGACAATTATTTATGGGCGCTAAAGATGGCGGCGAAGGAAAAAAAGTATAAATTGAATGAAACTGGTTACTGTTATAATGTTATTGATGCTGTTTTTAATTCTTTGGACAAGTTGTCTCCGATTAAATGGACCTCCAACTGATTACCCTTTACACTTTAAAGAATGCAGGGTATCACTGTGCACTTTAGTTATGTTTTGAATGCTTAACAATAATGAAAATTACCTACACTCTGAGATATAAAATTCTCGACTAAGGGCGAATTCCACCAAACTAATCGCGTTCAGCACATCTAAACCGCGTTCAAGAGCTGTCAGTGTCACTATAATTCCACAGCAATGATGACACCGACAGCTTTTGAACGCGGTTTAGATGTGCTGCTCGCGTTCAGTTTCATTGGTGGAATTCGCTGTAAAATACTGTTAAGTTAAACGTAAGTTTACTCTTAACTCCAAATTAAGTTTATCATTAATTCTCATACTGTATGAGAGTGAGAATTAAAAGGAGATTCTATCACTATACATCGTTTTAGAGTATGTCTAAAACGATGTCTAGTGATAGAATCCCCTTTTAAATTCGATTTGAGTCGAGACAAGACAAATCTGCAAGTTTTTAACGTTCCCGAGTCTACCACTCAGTAGCGTGCATTGGTTTGCAGAATAGGTAGGCACTAGGCCGGGTCTAGTCTAGACAAACGCGGTCACTAATCAGAAAAAAAGTGAGGTCAAAAGTGTGGTTATTTGAGTAGGCATGCCTACTTAAGGGTGATAAATTGCGAAGGTCGAACGTCATGGTATTACGCGGGAGACGTATTTCTAATTTTGTCGTATTAACTTGAACGAGTAAAGACCAATGGCAATGTGCGAATAGTACGGGAGCCGAGTAGGCCGTCCGGCGACTGCCTACTGCCGCGCGTATTTGTATGAAGACTTTGATTTTTGGTAGGTATGATAATTTTGCGAGTTTCTTAATTGTGGGACACACACACTAAAATATAATTGACAGGCTTATGTTGATATATCGAGGTAGGCACTGCTTATATGCCTATATGCAATGCACGCCACTGCTACCACTCTAGAACACGGCTCTTAAAGTAAAAACATTAAGACAATGATCAATGATAAAAACTATCAAATATGACACCACGCCAATCAGGACCATTTCTACAACTCCCAAACATAAAACAGCCACTAAACAATTCAAAACGTACTCAAAAGCCTCATAACACGATTACGTCCACCATCTTGTAATACATATCAAAATATCAGCCATGACATCTCACACTACACTTGGGGACATTAAAATTCATCTAGCGCGTGTAAGGGCCAGTTTGAACACAGCCCACCGTAGATCCCACCGATAACCATTAGGATCCCTTAATTTGTTCGGAGCCCTTCCACCTTATCCCTTCCGTCTCCCTTTACAGATCGTTAAGTAAGGAATTAGTGGAGCTGGATGAGCAACGAATACGTTAGTTTCGTTGTGGTTTAATCGTAGTTTATGTTTGGGCACTTTAGTTTACGAAGATGCGCGAAAGATCAATTGGTTCAAAAAATTCAGCTTAAAAAGCTAAAACAATACCTAAAAAAAAAGATTTTTATTAATTTTGCAATGTCAGGGTCTATTTTTTATTATTCTAAAATTTCTGAAAATACTAGGTATTTTTTCTACATTAATATAATTTATAATAATTATGATGTACATAAGAAGAGTATTCTATTGCAGCCGATCTATCCTGTAAATATCTCACCGTGAAAACTTAGGTGAAGTGAGCTTAACGTGAGCTGTCATTCCACCTGATGCTAGGGATTGACACTATTGACAACACACCTTAAGCTCACTTCACCTAAGTTATCACGGTGACATTTTTACAGAATAGAACGGCAGAAGTGCTATTCTGTAAAACATCTCACCGTGAAAACTTAGGTGAAGGGAGCTTGAAGTGAGCTATCAATAGTGTCAATCCCTAGCATCGGATGGGATGAGAGTTCACTAGAAGCTCACTTCACCTAAGTTATCACGGTGACATTTTTACAGAATAGAACGGCAGAAGTGCTATTCTGTAAAACATCTCACCCTGAAAACTTAGGTGAAGGGAGCTTGAAGTGAGTTATCAATAGTGTCAATCCCTAGCATCGGATGGGATGACAGTTCACTAGAAGCTCACTTCACCTAAGTTTTCACGGTGAGAATTTACAGAATATTTCGGCAGGTGGAATGACAGCTCACTTCACCTGAGTTTTCACATTGAGAATTTTCACAGAATAGCAATGCAGGTATTTCTTGTCTTATAAAGTTCACACTAATTAATTTTTTATCCATTTTCATACCTATTTATTTTTAATAGTAGCCGGAATTACCTACAATCACACTATCACACTTCACACTATCACATATCACATCACACTAATATTATAAAGGCGAAAGTTTGTGAGTGTGTGTGTTTATATGTTTGTTACTTCTTCACGCTCAAACGGCTGGACCAATTTTGATAAAATTTTGTATCGAGGTAGCTGACACCCTAGATTAACATATAGGCTACTTTTTATCCCGATATTCCCACGGGATCGACACTTACGCGGGTGAAACCACGGGATGCAGCTAGTCTTTAACATAATGTTAAACAATGTCATATCTAGCCCCAACATTAGAGTTAACGCTTAGTTATCACTGTCGCTAAACCCCCTTAGTTTGGCCGTTTAGCCGATATTCTAATGTTATTGTACCAGAGATTGAATATCTCACTGATTTGTGGCTATTCTTGTTTCGTGCGGGGCTGTTAACCCTTTAATGGTCGTTTACGTGGTCAGTGTGGTCAGGTACGGAAATATTAGGATAGTGGTTGGGGGTTACAGAAAATTGTTTTAGTGGTGTGTTGTGGTTTTGCTTGTTTTGCGTTTATGGGTTCAGTAAATTAACAATGATTCATCTAGGAAACATTATTTTAATATTATATTAAGTGTAGAGACAGCTAATTATTTTATTATTTACTGTAGGTATTTAAAAAAATTAAATAATAATAAACTATGACGTCAATCAAAGCATTTTTCTATATTTTTTTTTTGTGTTTTAAAATCGTTCGCTGCGAAAAGTATATTTTATAAAAATGTAATGCTGTACGTTGGTAAGCGCTTCACTTGAGAACGTCTGGACCGGTTTAGCTATTTTTTTTTGTTTAAAAAAAAATGTGCGTCACAGTCCGAATTCGGTTTTTATGGAAAGAAAAATTGGAAAAAGTTTTCCGGAATATTTTCGGCAAAAATTTAACGTACTTTTTTCTACGATAATTTTAAACGAGTTATTGAATATTTTTTACAGGATCGTCTGTCGGGTCAGCTAATATGAAAGAAATAAAAGTTATAACTGTACTACGGCAACAATTTCTTAAGAAACTATCCTTTTATAAACCAGAAAGCTAACACATAAGTACATACTAAACGTTAAACCACTATTTCCTACTCTCAACGAACCCTAATTCTTAATGAACATCATTAAAGCGATAAGCACAACTATCATTTGATTAGCTTGTAATGACGCTAAGCTGTGTTTAAGCCCGACACAAATCAATTAAGGGTCAGCTAAGCATTGGACCTCGACCCCTGCGAACAATGCTGTGTTGTGCAACCGGCGAATGGGCTAAACATAGTCTCGTACAGGGGGTTAGCGAAAACGTGAGCGTTGATTTTGTAAAATAAAAAAAAAAACAAAAATATCGTAGGTGCAACATATCTACCACTTGTCACTTCGCTTAATAATTAAAAAAAAAACAACTGTTCTGTATAGTGTGAACCATAAATATGCGGTTTTCCTGAAATAAAAAAATATTTACTATTTTATTTATTTATTTACTTACAGTAAAAAGATGACTGATTTACGTTTTTTTCACTTGATTAGATCATTTAGGAGTTATTGCAAATAGAGCCTATTATTTTAGAGCATAACACTTCATATTCTCTAAAATTGTGGAATCATTCACATTATATTGCAAACTGAAAAAAAAATGATTCAAAATTGAATAGAACATGAATTTTCCCAACCACACCGCGTAAAACCAACGCGCTCTTTACAAACTCAAACAGTGTTAACCCGTCGCCCGCCGGCCGGTAGTTTGGTTAATGTAATCTCGACGCGTTAATACGAATACACCGTGATAATAGTAATATCGGTGTTAATGTGAGCCCCGGGGTGCCGTCAACGAACACATCGGTAAAGTATCCCACTCTTCACTTTACGCCCTTTTACGACCTCAAAACTGTTGTTACACACAATTTTTACGAGAATATTACGACTTTACAAGACATTTTGTGACAATTTTTTGTCACGTGTGTACCTACAACGAAACCAATTATTTTTCTAATTTATTTTTAAGCAACAAGTGTAAACTGTCGTTTTGAAATTTGTCGTTTTCTATAAATGGGAAATGAAATTTCGGTGTCGTAAAAAACTTGTAATTTACGGAGACATTTTGATGTTCAAAGTTCTGTCAAAGTAATACAACGTTCATTTATTTAAATAAATAATGTAAAATTATTCCGACACCCAATTCTTTTTTTTACTGGCAACAAAGAATAAATATAATAATTCGAAAATAGAACACGTAGGTATAACCAGAAACGTCGGGCGCCTTATTCCGAACTTATCGGAGTAAACACACAGATAAGCAAAGAAAAGCGTTTCACCTGTCGCTTTTGCAACGTCTAAACGGTTTCAACGGCTTTTCAAATCCCCATGTTAACAAACTTGGGACCTATACATTGTGGGCCCATCTCCTTATCAGACCCGAACTTCGGCGGTCGAAGACAATGGCAAGATACAAGTAGTTGGTGACGTCTGTCCTTACTTTGGGCGGAATTATTCCGTTCGGATTGTTTGCCACGGAACTAGTGGGGTGGTAAGCGCGTACAATCATCTAATCGGTGTGAATTAAAAGGGTGTTTGCTGTCAAGAGATAGGAAAAGAGCTTATTCTTTGACGGAAAATGGTCAGGGTTTTACTGAAGATTTTGAGACACTGTATGACTCCTATTCTAGATGGTATCTCTATTCTGATACTCAGATTTCAGATTCAGACCACTCTTCACTTAAACCAATTTTTTTTTTCAAGATTTATTCATGACAGTTTCTTTCCAGAATAGGGGTGTAAAAATTTTCTTCATCATATTAAAGTTATCACATTTCCTCCATAACTAAAACGCCTACTTACAATCATAACACTATGGTAGTAGGGAAGTTCTTACACCAATTTGTGTGAGTAGTCATAAAGTAAACTCAAATAGTAGACCCGACGCAGGCATAATGTGAAGCGACACGTAATTCAATTAATGTGGTCACCCTTTACCCCTTACCAGAGTGATTTGAACAAACACGGTCTAAAAAGTTATACGGCTATCATTGTGAGGGGTATTTACATATCCTGCAGAATGAAGGGGTAAGTGAGTATTATTGGGATGGGTTTTCTTTGAGTTTTTAGATGAGGAAAATTTTATTTTCGACTAGCTGCGCCCCGCGGTTTCACCCGCATAAGTGTCGATCCCGTGGAAATATTGGGATAAAAACTATCCTATGTCCTTTCCCGGAACTTATACTATCTCTATACCAAATTTCATCTAAATCGGTTCAGCGGTTTAGGCGTGAAAAGGCAACATACAGACAGACAGACAGAGTTACTTTCGAATTTATAATATTAAGTATGGATGTTAAAAAGTTATGTAGTTACCGAAAAGCTTTGTTTTCTACCCTTGGGAGTCCTGCAATAAGACACTCTTGTAAGGCATGCTTTAGCTTATTCAACATAACATAACATCACGCCTGTATCTATCATTGTAGGGTTAAGCAGAGGTGTATCTATATAGTAAACCCACATTTCGCCAGTTATGTTTACGTCCCATGTAATAGGGGTTGAACCTATTGCCAGCAACGGGGCGCAAATCCAGACTCCGGGCGGCTTGTCAAGCTTATTCAAGTAAGTATGGGTTTTATATTTTAGACAAGAATCAAAAGCTTGAAACCCCTGAAGACCGTCGGATTATAAGGAAACGGGTTTTTGTAGTTTTTACGTTTTATGAAACACATCGTTGTTACTTCCGAGTGAAAATTCGTGACACAAAAAAAAACAGTGGCACTCCGGGAGTGCCGACAGAAGTGAAAACAAAACACAAACAAAATACTTTGCCAACACTCACTGACATATCGGATATACATTATAACCGAGTACATCCTGAGGACAGCCAAACACATCCGAAGCGGTGTCGGTTACGGTAACAGTGGCGCGAATTCAATTGTTTTTTTCTCTTCTCAAAAAATGCCCAACGCTTTTTTCATTTCAAAAATCGAACAAGAAAAATGAGTGCCGCTAAAACCCAATCAAATTCATTTACCATTTTCGTAAACACAACCCTCAAATGCTAGGAGGGTTAAAGATTAGGCGAGCGTCCGATAAACGACATCTGTGACCGCAACCCTACGCCATTGTCTCGGTCCCGTCGACCCCTTGACTCACTGTTTTTAGCTTCTCATTTATCGATCGCAGTTGATGGGTTATGGATAATTATGCTGATTTCTGTCTGTGTACTGTGGTCTTATTTTTATATGTTTAAGGTTTTTTTTGTACAATGGTTCTGTCAAAACATGATACCTACACTGATGAGTAAGAGGAGATTAATGAATAGAGCAAAGATGTAAAGACCTTTTGCAGTAGTTAGATCCTAAGATACTAATATCTTAGGATTTTTTATAAAATAAAATAGAATGATGAATTTTTCGACGCTATATTTTAGTTTTTGTATAGTTTTAGTTAAGTTAGGTTTTAATTTTGTTATTTTTGTTAATTAAGGATATATTACCAACGATTTGGTAAATAAAATAGCAAAAGCACACTATTTAAGATATGTATTCAGCACGTCTTTAGTGAGTAACATTTTTACGCAATTAGCAATATTCGCCTAAAGCTGGTACCTATTATAGACACAACAACAATTGACGATTTACATACAAGCTGTTCCAAAAATAAATAGCGAAATTCTGACGTCTTACGTCAAAAAAACGTCATCCACCATTGTGTGCTAGATCTATTAGGTTCAGGTTAAAGATCGAACGAGAACAGGCAGGTTGCTAACCTGTCACGTACGAGCGCGATTTAGGGTTAACTGAACAGCCATTTATTATGGTTATAGTTTAGTTAACTGCCATTAATTACAGGTTTTATTGCGGTCAACTTAATCTAAGATGACTGCACTTGTTAAAAGAGGTGACAATGAAAAAAAAATGGCGATTTAAAATATCGATTCCGTTCAACCTGATACACTCGCGGTCAGTTTTATTTTCTTTAAAATAAAATAAAATTTATGAATAAAAACAATATATTGTCAATAATATTACTGACCTGGAAACAATGGCCAGTAAAATATTCAATATTATTTCATTTTACGAACACCTTGCATATCCAATCCGGTTACATTTTGTTTATAGTTATATTTTACAAAAATAATTCGATGCCCCAATGTTGTATCAATAAATTGAAATATAATAAAAGTATTGGTAAACTTGTCTGTTCCCTTGGCATTTTGAGTATGCGTAAAAGTTTTAAACGACGAAATAGTCATCGAGCCTTAATTTAACGAAAGTCAACCCGTACCTATGTCATTAAACTAGCCGGTCTGGTCTGTAAAAACCTCACCACCATCATCTGCCTAGCCTTTTCCCAACTATGTTGGGGTCAGCTTCCAGTCTTACCGGATGCAGCTGAATACCAGTATTTTACATGGAGCGATTGCCTATCTGACCTCCACAACCCTGTTACTGGGTAATACGATACCCCTTTTGGTAAGATTAGTTGTCAGACTTTCGGGCTTCTAACTACCCGTAACGACTGTCAAAGATCCACGAATGACAGCCGGGACCAACGGCTTCGAGACCCCTCCGTGCCTCGGAAAGCACATTAATGTGCTTTACGAGGCACGGAGGGGTCTCGGTATGTAAAGATGGTCACCCATCCACAGACCGACCGCGGCAAGCGTAGTTTAACCTGATCGATCGACCTGTGCGGCTGTTATTATTTCACCTCACCGTAAAAACTTATGTGAAGTGAGCTGTCAAAAGTATCAATAACTAGTATCGAGTGGAATGACAACTCACTCCAAGCACTTCACCAAATGTTTTCACTGTAAGATTTTTACAGAATAGACCGGCTGCTATGTGGGTTATACAACGTACCAACAACCTGTTTCAAAATAACTGTACCTCTAACGATGCGCCATTAAAGACATAACACTAATCCTATAAACTCTATAGGCACTTATCACGAAAACAAGCAACAATACAAAGTAAATATCTACTAATATGCGATTATAAGGCCAATACGGACCTTATTTTAGTCTTCAAGGGAACATTAGTGGCTTAGCAAAATGGCTACACTACGATATTTTGTATTGTGGTGTTGCCATTTTGTGTGAGGAATAAAAGCCTCATTGCAGACTGTGACTTAGTGATTACTGCAGTTCTCATTGTAGACTGCAGATAAATAATCGAATTTATTATTCGATTGATTTTTTATAAAGACTGGAAGAAAGAAAATGCGTTTATTGACATATAATACAACTTTAAAGTATTAAAAAATAAATAATTATGGCAACAGGGCCTCAGATCAGCAATATCAGATGGCAATACAGATTATAGGCCGACCACTCAACTGAGACGTTGCCTGAGGTAGCTGCGCGGTGCGGGAGGGGTGATAGTTGTCACAAGTTGACGAATCACTGAGCTCTCGCAACTATAGATGGGCAATCCACCCGATTTAAACACCCAGAAAATTGGGTGTTTATCGGGTGTTTACCAAAAGCACCGGGTTTAAACCCTGTGGATTGCCCATCTATACTCGCAAAACGTCACCACACCCCTCCCGCGCCACGCTGATACCTCAGACAACGTCACAGTTAAGCGGTTGGCCTATAGTAGTGCTATTATGTAAAAACCTCGCTGTCAAAACTTAGATGAAGTGAGTTTGAAATGAGCTGTCAATCCCTAGATGGGTAGCATCAGGTAGGATGACAGTTCACTTCAAGCTCACTTCACCTGAATTTTCTCGCTGAGATACTTACAGAATAGACCGGTAGGTACTAAACTACCACTGATGTGGTAATATAGTAATAAACTTAAGTGTAACATTGAGAAAACTGCACTTCGAAACCGAAAATTAAATACATGTCAGTGTGCGCATGCCAATACCGCGTTGTCGACCAGACATTCTGTAGGTACTTTATTCCGTGGTTTAACCCTCTAGCGGTATATATGACGACCTAGGCAGGGTCAGGCGGACATGCTCACGGCAGACTCTAAATAAGACGAGATAAGCATCTACTAATTAATATTGGTTGCACGAACTAATGTTCTGCTTTATTTGGTTTCGAGTGGTCGCTTGGGTGCTCGAAATCGATTGCGTTATCTCGGAGATTAGAGGGAGAGTTTACGGGATGAGCATTTTTGGGTATGGAAATAGGGATTCTACGCACTGGGGACTTGTTTTGGGAAGTTATGATACATAAAAGTTTTTTTCGTAAAAAAAACACTGGCGTGACGATTTGGACTCGTTCCTGACCGATTGGCCGGAGGAGGTACCTACATGATAAGAAAACAAGTATGGGGAGACCTTTGCCCAGCAGTAGGACTAAATAGGTTAAAAAAAAAGAATTTATTAAATAAAACTATATTTCTTGAATTTACATAAATTGTAGCAGGCCTTACCTGCTTAATAAGCAAAAATAAAGACATCCCACCCTCGAACCCACAAGGACTTAATGACGCTTAAAAGAATGAGGACATGTCTCCCTGTATAACACGGTGAACAAGATGAATGAATCCGCAACACCGAAAAGCAAAAAGGTCTTTTATTTCAAGCGTTGAACCGAATTATCTCTGGTCACTGATAAAACCTGCACGCGTCATTGTTACAACCCTTACCAACCCGTCACGATGTCATCTGATAAAGAGACAGACAAACGCAATCCGAACAAGAATGTAACACCCCACACTTATCATCCTGATTAATATTTGCATTCATCTTTTTAGGGTTAACATTTTTCTATCATTCAAATTGCAATTTTATTCCGTGCAAACAAAGTCTTCATCTAATCGTCAGGATTAAAAGTTACGACTTTATTCGATTGATGGATTGGCGTCGATTTCTTTCAATAAATTTTGTTGAACAGAATTGCATTTTGTGTGTTAGAAATTAGAGTGCGTTTTCTCTTGTCTGGGAAATTGCAATGATTCTGTGTTTGATTCTTTGACACGTGACGAGGGTCCAATTGGAAACGGACGAATGTCAATTTTTCGTATATTTGTTGTGTTTTTTGGTGTACGATATTAATATTATGCAACGAGTGTAACCTCAGGATTTGGTACGCATCTGTGTAGGTATGTTTTATTGCTCGTCTCCCTTTTGTTACATTTCATATTCTCTATGGTTATGGCGGAAATTATTTTTTATAGAATATATTGGGATGTTTGCGTCGCAATATTGTAGCAATACAATATTATTCTCTTTTGACATAATTCAAATAAAAGTTCCCCGAAAGACCGCATTTTCAGGGAAGGTGTTAATATCTTTGCTTGAATATCATTTCACAATCAATACCTGATAGCTAGGAAGATACATGCTACTCCACAGATTACATCTTAATGCAAATTCTCTCTATTTTCTCCGTATATTATTAATATTTATTACGACGTCTGCATATTTGTATTGGCCAGCTGTGTGTAAAGACAAGCCAAGAATAATGGTCCTACAATCAATTTCTCAACAAATTTCTATACATCGTGTAACTGACATTTCAATCAAAAACTCGATAGTCATAGGAAATCCATATATCTTGACCACGAAACCACATGTTGGGCTGCCGTTATCCAATTATTCTGTACTACAGCATACATTACGCGGTATCTTTATTAACATTTTACAATGACTGGTACTAAAGCTACAATGGTTGTTAAAATTTTTGGCTTTGCGAAAATTTCTTCTTTAATAGAATTTGCAAGTAATCTGGGTACAATAGGTTTGTGATTGGCGTGGTCAGGAAGCATTCGGAAAGCTGGTTGGTTCCCATCTCGGTTCCAACAATAAGCCAAATTTGGACTCGGCAAACTTATTGTTGAGGTTTTAAAAGTTTTTGATTTGTCATTCAGATTGTGGGCGCTTATAATATGAGTTTGTGGGCCTGTGTTATAAATATGAAGAGGTTATTAGGTATACTTTGTAATATTAACAGATGAAAATAATGCTGATTCATCCGTGGTTTTAAATTAAACACCCTGTTTCTACATAACCAGCGGGGTCATAACGTAACACCAGAAAATTACAACTCATCGCAATGTCTTTCGTTTCGGCAGTTCACCTCAAATATTCGTCAAAACGTATGAAGCAACGGATTAGTAATATCCTTCAAAATCCTCAGATTGGGATTCAAAGTGTTTTACGCATATAGGGTACAAGTTAATTACAGTATCATCATAATACAGTATAATAAAAAAAAAAATGAATAGCTAAGGAAATGGTAGGTGGACATATAGTGATGAAGATGATTTTCCAAGATCGTTTTTTATCGTGTTATGATATCGATACCTCATCTGTGGAGTTGTGCTAGCTAATGGACTCCGTGTAGGCGTCCAAAATATTTTCAGTTCATATTTATCTAAGTTCTCATTAAAATCATTACTAATCTGTCAAGCTCCGCTAATGAGACACAACTGGTTTTCTATTGTTTCGTCGCCGATCGGGTAACCGCGCTGCTTGACCGGTTAAGGATCGAGGGAGACAAAATTAAAACGAAATATCAGAATTATTAAGGAAGATAAAATTAAAACACAATATATTCGCGCAATTTGTTGAAATTTAACCGCGGGAACAGGTTCCGACTTTCCTAGGATCGGAGGCTATCGCCCGGGCCACAGCCATGTCCATAGACCATCGGCTATCGGCTATCAGCTAAGTGGTGACATGTTAAGGACTATTGCTATTATGCAACAACGTATTGGGATGCGTAGAATAGAGTGAGAAGCTTTGCAAACGATTGCTTATTACATTTGCAGAATTTAGTAAATAATTTCATCGTTAATAAGAAATCAACCTATGTGTACTACTTTGCAAGCTGCTGAACAGATCATCTTAATTAATGAGACATCATCAAGAAGAAATTAGATTGAGGAGTGCGTCATGCTTAGGACCCTTACTAACTGACTGATGTTTTTACAGTGGCTTAACCTGTTCTCGTGTAGGTTGGTACAGACGCTACCACATCTAGCTACTACAATCTGTCAAATTTCTTTAATAGATTTTCAACTTTATCGCTAAACTATAAGGTTCAAGGTTGATTGGAAACATTTGACAGTTTCGGGTATCTTGATGTGCTGGTGCCTGTATATTTTGCCCTTATTCCCCGAAGGGAGAAGTATACGACACACATATGTATATTGCCAGTTAGTTAAAGGTCCCATTTTCAGGGCAAGCCTATTGCCAATAACGGAGCACTAATTTAAAATGCTACTGAGAATTTCTGCAAAGCGATGGCTCAAAAAATACCCTACTACACTTTGCTTAGAATGACTATCGGACCCAGGGATAGCTAGACCAACAACGCAGTCAGTCTAATACAAAATTATCTTCCTGTAACCGTATCTCCAGATAACCAAGCTGAAGGTACTTTGCAGTGAATTTTCCTAAGTATACATGTTGCGAGCGTCTCATGTATTAAAGTTTCGCTGATATAAAGAACGTGTAATACTGTTGCAGTATGCAGCTTGGTTGGTGTGGCCTAAGTCAGAGGCGAGGAGAGATAGATGAAGAAAATGGTGAGAAAGGGACAATATCATAGAGAATGGACGTTACACCAATTTTGCTGGTTATGAAAGAAGGTCTTGGGGACGAAAAAAATTGTTTGGCGGATTTGCTAGATGGTAGGTTTTCTAAGATTTCCAGAGCAATGGATTACTAGGAAGAATAGGGAACTTCTTCTTAGCGTATCGATGGCAAAAACTTCAAACATCTTTAGCCCGAAGTTCAGCTGCGCGAACTCCACTCACTGACGCGAAAAGAGATTGGTCGTGTCCTTCACTGTCTAAAGTAGTCAAAAGAAATGGTCCAATCAAATATTAGTACTTAGTTAGGGCGCTTGTACACGGTAAGAAAATACGCCGGTCCTACGCAAGAATTCGTGTCGTAACTAGAAAATAACTGTGTACACTGCTCGCAGCGGTGCACGAAAAAAATCTTGTCTGCGCAAGACACGACGCGGCGAACGTTGTTGCGGAGCGGTGGGGGGCATTTTCTTCTTGTATAATTGGATGAACCCAGTAAAGTCTCTTGTTTTTTGTTTCCTTTTTCATTTTGTTATAATAATAATATGCAATTATCATTCTTTTTTGCTTTGTAGTTAACATTTTTATAAATATACGAAAATGATTATCAGACTTGTTATTACTTGTGCGCCCTACGCCCGACTGACGACTGCACGAAAAAAATCGTGTCGTGTACACGTTCCGATTGGTCTTGTCTGCGGAAGACACGAAAAGTTTTCATGTGTAGAACAGACAAAATTCTTGTCGTGTACACGAAGAATTTGTCTTGTCTGCCGCAGACACGGAAAATTTTCTTACCGTGTACAAGCGCCCTTAAGGTTAGTGAGTAGAAAAACTTCACAGCTTAAGAATTTTCCTTTTGAAATTCTTGAAAATAGAAATGCAACCGGCACCCTAATTGCGTAACACATGATTTATCATGATTTGAAGGATAAGTATTGCTAATGCATTGATTCGTAGTCATAAGTTCGAAAAAATTGTCTATTCAATAACCTAAATAACGCAATGAATGTTGATGAACTGTCAAAATGAAAGCCATTAAGTGTGCCACACAATTATCCCGCAGGTTAATGAGCAGACAAACTTCATAGATTAAGAAGAACTATCTTTTTAAAATTATTGAAAATAAAAGGGCAACCTGATTAGAATTTGGTAGGTAATATTAAGTTAACGCTTTTTCGCCTGCCTGCCTGTTTCACAAGCATGTTATTGGCAGTCTTTGACACCGAATAGGTCCTCATAGAAGGTCAACATGGTTCAAATCCCCTCAGTATGTATCCTACATCTTGCACCAAGCAATATCATCTCGGAACGCAGGGACTTCGTCCCGTCGGCCCGACACTTTTTCAAATCGTGACTCGTCCCGCGGCCTCGTCGTCACGAACTGTGTACCGTTATCCAGACGTACACACCACTCACACTAACCTGCTGCACCTACAGCTAGAAAGAGATAGTTGTATTTGTCACCACCGCCTTTAGGCTGAAGGATATGCTTGAGGGAACCGTCTTTGTTTTTGATGTGTTAACGTATTAAAATAGTATAATTATGTTCGATGCGGAACTGGGTTTGAATTAAAAATAGAATTGTGTAGGGAACTGGGGAAACCCCGTTTTGGAATATCTATAGAGGTTTATGATTCATCATTACTGTGCAGCTATGTGGCAAAGAGAACGAATAATAGTGCTAAAGAAAAAAACGATGGCTGATATATCAGATCTTTTTTTATTTTATTTTGGGATCAGAGACTAAGCTCCTATAAAATAGGAATTGTTTCAGTAGATTTCATGGATCGGACTAGTACTGAAGAGTTCGTAATAATCGAACCGCACCTGTTAAAAGGGCAAGAGGCATTGTGCCGATGCAATGTTGGGTCGATGTAAAAACCGTTAAGGTTTTGATAGGTACCCGTAGAATAGTAAATTATATGTTTACACGAGAAAAAAAGGAAGGGAATGAAAGGAAAAAAAGACGTGAATTCTTTCACAATCCTTTTATGAATGAAGCAAGACATACCAGAAACAACAAAAGAGTTATTATTAGAAACGATTAAAGCTAAACAAAGGGACAGTAGGCGACAATCGTTACCTAAATTCCGAACGAAATTCATATGCTAATTAAATAAATAAAATATAGTCACAAGCGTCAAACGTGACTACGCGTAAACTTAATTTAAAGAGTCGGTCTCACTATGCGACTAAATTGGGGAGTGAACGGCGCAAGATATCTATGGGCAAACTTGCGTTTCCAGACGACACTCAACCAACAAAAATAATGTATCAAGGATTTTGTAACTCCAGGGAGTTTTTGGCCATTTCTTCTCCATAGAGATCTTAGTTTTGGATCGGGCAACAAGCTTCAACTTACTGATTAGCTGACCGACTTCTTGACAGTTAAAAATGCTTGTAAATGGTTTATTTGAAATAAATGTTTTGAGGTTGAATTTGACTCAGTTTGTGAGCTGGTGAGACCATTGGACAAATCTAGAAAATGGTATATCTTAATTCACGTTTACACGAAAAGTAACGTTCGCTCACAGTCAGGTGTCTATAATTTAGGTGTACAATAAAGTATTTTCTATCAATTTCTATCTATATATCGGGGCGGCTGACGTTGGGTTCATAGACCTTATACTTGACGCTCATAGTCGGTGGCTGACTAATTTTATTTAGACATGGCTCTATATTCCGAATTTTTCCCATTTCTGTCACAAACGACTTAAATTCATGTGACAACTTTTTTCTATCTGTTAAAAAACGTTACCTAGGTGTAGGTAATACACGAACGGTACAGGCGGTTTATTCAGTAAAAATGTCACCGTAAAAACGTAGGTGAAGTGAGTTTTTTAAGTGAGATGTCATTCCAGGGATGGACACTATTGACAGGTCACTTCATCTAGGTTATCAAGGTAAACTATTTATGGAATAGGACGACAGAAACAAATGCCCAAAGAAAAGTGTGAGAGGCCCTTTAAATACTTCCAACTCAATGGGCACTTGGGCAGTCATCGATACAACATTTACGGCACTTAGAAAATTACATAACCTCTCATAAATTGTATGGGAATATCGAAGGTGGTCGGCCATATGAATAATTATATTGATTTGTGTCTAATAAGTTGTAATTGTGATTTCTGTTACAGAGTGCGTTGTCATGGTTACGGTGCAGTGTTTGGTCGAGTTTGTTACATTGAGTCTCGAGTTGCGTATGAGACTTGTTGTCTGTTGTAACTTTTATGTATACAGTCTACATTGTATTGTATAACTTTTATAAATATACATACTACGGACCGGCCCCTGCTTCGCACGGTTTTTACGAC
The DNA here is from genome assembly GCA_945859645.1 of Amphipoea oculea. Classification (NCBI taxonomy): domain Eukaryota; kingdom Metazoa; phylum Arthropoda; class Insecta; order Lepidoptera; family Noctuidae; genus Amphipoea; species Amphipoea oculea. The sequence continues at coordinate 16,583,320 of OX243876.1, forward strand.
TTGAAGATACACCCATATTTCTTTATTATGTTTTAGGTTGATATAAATGTATTTTACACATAACTTTCCGTAATAAATCTATAGGTACATATTATAAAAGTAGCAGTCAAAACTATACATTAAATATTGAAAAATAAAAATTATATGCTACGAAATCTGGTAACGATTCTAATTCCGAAAATGTAGTCTTTAGAATTTTTGTCTGTTTGTCTGGATATGTTCCAGATTGATGCAAAAACGGGTGAACGGATTTAGATGCAATTTGGTATAAGGATACTTTTAATTCTGGAAGTATAATTATGTTCTCGTAGACTATTTTCCGAGACCTACGCGGACGACGGCGCGGACAAAAGCAAGTTCTAAATATAGGAAACGACGTTATACAAAATGATGCACAAAACTAAAATATTCTACTACATAATTTACGAGAAATTGACTCGAGAAAAGATGAGATATTCAAACGATCAGTTTACCTACTTAAATAAATCGATAGTGTTTCTTCCAAAGATTTCAAATTTAATTGATTACTAAGTATTAATCTAAGCAGATCGATTTAGATTTATTTAATCAAACAACCCATAAATTATCGGCTCAAGTATACATATTAATAAATACTCGTTCAATGAGCTGTCACGAAAAAATAAATTAAAATTCTGCACGACACAACATTTTACCAGCGTCCGAATATTTTGCTAACTGTTTTATTACCAGACAGCATGAATGATCACTTAACACGTTTTAAAATTTAATTAATAGAGATGGGACAAATATACCCCTTTATTCATAAACGTTGCTTAGAGTTGTATAGTGGTTATCGACTGTTTAACCATAAATTTTTGACGTTTGAACGTCACTTAACTTGAATCATCCAAACTAATATTATAAATGCGAAAGTAGCTCTGTCTGTCTGTCTGTCTTTTCTTCACGCCTAAACTACTGAACCGATTTCGATGAAATTTGGTATAGAGATAGTTTGAGTCCCGGGAAAGGATATAGGATAGTTTTTATCCCGATATTCCCACGGGATCGAAACTTACGCGGGTGAAACCGCGGGGCGCAGCTAGTCGTTTATAAATAAACCCCATTTCTTTTGTAGATCGTTCTCACATATAAATTCAACATTAATGATGTAAATAATGTTTTTGCAACAATGTTATTTAAAAGAGTCTCCATGGAGTTTCTTTCCCAATCTTCTCCTTTATATATATTTTACGCTCTGGAATGGGCAACTAGCTTCATATTTGTGATTGACCGACTCCTTGACAATTCAAAAGTGCCTGTAAATGGTTTAATGGAATTAAATGCTTTAAGTTTGAGTTTGAGATTTGAGCTTGGTTTTTGAGATTGAGTTTATTTTACATCCAGTATTTTGCACGACATTCGAATTTTTGCCGAATATTCAGGTATTCACATTATTTATTATATACAGGGTGAATGTTTCAAGTGGGCGTGGATGGCCAAATCCGAAACTATGAGGAATAGCGAAGTTTGCCGTATGTCATTACTTCCCAGAATTTGATCCTTATTAGGGACACTATCGAATGGTGTAATAATACAGTGTGTGTTTTTTTTTTTTCAAAATCAACAGGTTCGATTCCTGGCTAGAAATATTGAATTTTCAAAAATCCAATGATGCAGTTTTAGTTTTCATCAAAATCGAGCCCGCGACTCCTTTGAGTACTTTTCGCTATTCCTCATAGTTTAGAATTTGGCCATCCACGCCCACTTGGAAAATTCACCCTGTATATTACGCTTATCAGTAGCACAATGAAATATGAGGCTATAGGAGTTAGTGCGAATATTGGGGTTTATTCGATTAATCGAGTCTGGTCAAACCACGCTGGGGTCGGTGCATTTAATTAATTCATATAATACCTAATATTGCTTGTCAAGCCAAAATAAGGACAATATTTCCTACAACATACGCAATTCGTCAAGTTTTAATAGAATTACATTTACATGAATAGCCATCACGACAAATACCTACGAAGCCATATGACAATATTAATTATCTACAACAAACCTACTTTTTTCTTCGCAAGTTAATTATTTAGCTTCAGAATAAAATATTGAATTCTCAACGGATTTTGACGTTTATGTAAATCTATATCTATACTAATAATAAAGTTGAAGAGTTTGTTTGTTCGTTTGTTTTTGAACACGCTAATCTCTGGAACTAGCAGTCGTATTTGAACAATTATTTATGGATTTGATAGCCCAATTCTTCAGGAATTAATGCATGAATGAATTGCACCGATCCCAGCGTGGTTAAACCAGACTCGATTAATCGAATGAACCCCAAGATTCGCACTAGCTCCTGTAGCCTCATTTTCACGGTGCTACAGCGACCATTGCATATCAAGGAATAGACCGGGGGGCGCGGTAATGGTAGGGAAGACTTGCCCGAAGGATAGATAAGGATTTAAGAGCCTACCGGATATGCATCCTAGAGTAAGCATTGGACTAGTGGAGAGATGGGTAATTATATCTATCTTATAACGACCTTGCCGCCAGGCTGGTTCAGGTCGAGCTTCATCGTTGAGTCTTTTGGCGGGGTTTAGGAAGGCTATATCTACTTAATGTCACGCTAAGACACTTATGAGCTGAGCAAAAATAAAAAAAAGTCAGAACGAAGTAAAAGCACGGGCAGGTAATGCTATGCTGCTGATTGATTCTAATGATAATCTTTTATTTTAATTTTTGATTCTAACATCGATATAATTTTGTTTTTTACTTAATCCATTGTTACTATTTTATTTATTAAAGTTTTGTTCTGGTTTCTAATTAATTTTTCTATTCTCACTACGAGTAAAAAATCCTGTTATAATGTATATTTTAGAAGCTATTTTTTATGTAAGTGCTGTGTACGCCTATAAGTGACAAATTCACTATAACTCAATGCGTATGTTATTTTTTACTATGTCAATGTTTCTAGTGAATAAGTCGTTGGTGTGCCTTTCAAATAAAATAAAAATGCTACGGGGTGGGTCGGGAGCACGAAATTTCACGCGAGTGAAGTCCCGGGCAGAAGCTAGTTTTAATATAAATTACCTTCGTTTGTTTTCTGTGAAAAAAATAATTGATACGCTTGTTAAGCGTTGCTCAGTCTGTAATAATGTCGTATCTCACAATTAGTTGGTTTTCCTGTTGTAATAATAATAAAGTCAAGTCATGCAATAAAAATACTGTTCATTCAGTTTCAAACGTAAATTGTGGCGGTCGCATGCAAATGCAATATTGTTATATGAAATGTATATTTATTTATTTTATTTTAAAGAAGGCTTACAGACTAATAAACCAATAACATAAAGAATGTAAAAATATATTACCTATATGACTATTCGAATCCTTGTTTCCTATTGATGTTATTTCCACAAAAACAAATACCTATCAACTTTCTGAAAGTATAAATTAAGTTGATTTTAGACTGACTAGTACTATTGAAAAAGTCATAAAACACATGAAGTTATAGCGCAAACTGTGTTATGTGTGTTATGTGCAGATTTTAAAGTTGTTTTTCCTTAAACTCGTTTTTGTTTAAATGTTTGGAGACTAAATCTCGAACGCAGTATAGGTACCTACACGACTGCCAATAGGTAAGCAGGACCGTTTTCGTCGTATCATACATTTATAGATTACTACTATGTTCGGCTGCCATTTTGTAGAAGTGGATAAACCAATGATTTACCTAGTAGCAGTTTATTTACTTACTAAAATGTGTGAAGATTTAATTTAAATGCAGCTACCATAAGTGATTATTTATTTTGTAAAGCATGATAATTATGTCATATTCAGATTTATTGCAATATTGGTAAATACACCGTGCGTCATATCTACGTATAAATTATATTACTTGACGGTTGACTATTATCACACATTTTTTATTTTTATGACACGCTGACTAAAAGTACGTTATATATTTGCCTTTTTTGAAACTTACTGAAATAATCATATAATAATTTTAATATAAATCAAAACACAATTAAAATTAAATTTAAAAATCAATCTGCGATAATCCAAATACATCGCAAAGTTAGTTCGTACAACTATTACTCGACCGAGTCGAGTTGCGCCCATGCTCGGAGAAAGTTAGCCGGCGTGGATAAAACTACATTTATTGGTGTTGCATATTCATCGTACCCCCAGGCGTAATACCGAACCATTCACACTAGACCCCTCTATGGAGGAACAAAACCTTCCCTGTTTAACACTTCCTTGTAGGAAGAGAGGAACAAGGAAGCTCAAGGTGTATTGGTCGTTCAGTACCTACTTGTAACTAGTTTTATATTCACTTTGGTGTAGTGACAGTGTTGTGTTAGGTGTCGTACTTATAGCTGTTCAGTTATATCGCGATAAGGATCGGGAAAAAGAATGGCTCAGTAAGGAGGTTTGTCTATGGAGTACATGACGCGAGCCTCTGTTTGTAAAAATAAAACAGATAATGTTCTTTGATATAAATTAAATAAAACGGTATGTTCTGTCTACAAGGCAAGGCAAGGTGCGGGATTGTCCGAAAGGGTTACCGCTACCCCGGAACATAAAGGGCTAAGGAAGGAACACGGATGGGTTTTAGTCAGTAAGAGTCTGACACTCCCTTCCGCTCCACCCAGAGCGGGAGGGGTCATTTGATGATTTCCCATCCATAAAAAAAAAAGGCAAGGGTAAAAGTCGGTAGACAAGATAGTGTAACAGATTTTACCCTAAAAAATCAGGTCTTTCAACGATACTGTCATTTCTGGACCAAATGCATTTTAGAACCAATATTAAAAAGTCTACATTTTGCCACAAAAACATACCGATCAATCTCAAGAAAACTAAATGGAAATGACGAATCAATCTTTCTAATAAAAATCGAAGTCACGATACCTGTCATGCTGCGTTTAAATTACACTATAAGTCCACATAGTGACTAAAGTATACTGTATTACTTACTATCAAACACACTTTAATGTCTATCGCTTTATACGTGCAAGAACTTCATCAAAGAAATCGGTCGATAAAAATATAAAATAAGTACCAAGCATTTCTGGCTGATAAATTGATAATAGATTAATTTCTTTTGAGTTTCTTTTCGTTTTACATCGAAAAAGTTTATACTGTGACATTCCAAATTAGAATTAGAATTTTATTCGTCCCTCGAAATGTCAAAATGCACATTCAAAATTCGAACCATGCGCTCCGGGCCCAACCCTTTCAATGCGATGCCCATCAGCCAGATATATCTCGGATATATCCGAACTTGTAATATCCTTCAATCACTGCCTGTCTGCTAACTTTACGCATTCAACTGTTTACTACCGTTGCGTAGACTACACCGCAAATCGCGAACGACCACTAAAACTATGATACACCACTAAATTATAATTATTATTGAAGGATTGAAGGAGTGAAGCATTGAAATTTAGAGGCTTGTGTCATACGAGCTTAGTAATTGAAATTGTCAATTGATTGTTATTTGTTTTAGGTTTTTATTTTTAGTGCTGGTGTTAGAATTACTTAGTTGTCGAACTAAAGTTACTACTTAGTATATTTTGATACAGATAATTTAAAGGATGTCATAACATAACATCACGCCTGTAATCCCCGAAGAGTTAGGCAGATTGCGCCCTATTAAAAAATAACAAAAAGCTCTAGGTATTAGGGGGCGAGCCTATTGCCACCAAAGGGGCACTAATCCAGACACCGTAAAGAAAAAGTCTGTCTACAAATATTTTTGAAACTTCATCTACACCTAAACGTAAATTATAAGTAATAATTTATTAACAAAACTTTGTTTTCGCAGTTCCGCCTACAAACCAAACCAACAAACACAGAAAATAACAATAATCTACAGTCTTCTATTACTGGTCTGCTATCAAAAGTCTAACAACCCGGTGTGTGGCAAAAGTGTCGTCGACACGTCGGAAGCGTCTCGTCACGCGCTCGAGAGATTATCGTACGACTAGCCGACGAGTGCAGGACGAGTTTTGTGCGGACAATCGTAGGGGACGGCTAGTTGCGACGGTACAAAATACGGTAAAGTTGAGGGACGTTGAATAAAACGCTGTAAGTGAAAATGTAGTAGGTATGTTCAATTTTTCTATGGGACACGTGTTTGCAAATAAAAATTTCGTCGTAAGGTTTTCCGAATGATTGATTCCTAGATATTAATGGGTTGGGTGAGGGAGAGGGTGCACCTGTGTCTGCGCACACAGTTGTGCACTATTATATAATATCTGCCGCGACGAAGTCTAGTCTCTGTTGAGATTGGCCGCCATTGTCGAAATACGGTCTAGAGGACTATACTGCGCTCGTATGCCTCGCAAATGCAGTAATCGACTTTTTTACGATTTTCCATTTTTGTCAAAAATTACATGGGGAGACTTCAAGCTATACGTAGATTTTTTTTTTCTATGGCTGGAACAGGATGAAATTGAAAAAGTTTGAAAAAAAAAAGATTGAAAAAAAAAAACACTTAAACGCGTTTTCTCGAAACCGCCATTTTGCTAGTACTGCATTTGCTGTTACGAGGGCAGTATATTACTATAATTAAGTTTACATTAAAAATAGTGAACAATGTAATTCTACGCGGACAATATTGTGTAGATTGCATTTTACATTTTCTGTAGGTATATGTCTCATTAATATCTACAGTCAAATTTAAATGCGCCTGCGCGTGAAATGTGATCTCGTATAATTATCATTTTATTAATAAATACAAACCTATTAATTAATTATACGAAACATCTTATTTTACGAATTTGTTTACATCTTATTTGAGGCCTTAATTATGATGTTTTAATGTCATCGAGCTAATTCTTGGCTGATTTAGTAGTAGGCGTTAATTATGACATGAAAATACGAATGTAGACGGTTATAGAGATCTAGATTTAGATCTAGGTATTCTTTATGTTATAATACATAATAAAGAGTATGCGATCTTCTATACCCTGACAGGCGCTTTACTTTGTGTAAATTATTTCATCACCACTGCTCTCAAAACGGTGAAGGAAAACATCGTGAGGAAACCGGCATGTCCTAGAACCAAAAAATTCGAAGACATGTGACATCTGTCAACCCGCACTGGGCCCGCGTGGTAGAGGCCTGTGTCCCAGTAGTGGGAACATTATTGACTGAATAAGTGTATCTTCTATAGAATCTAAATAAGAATTTGGTTATGTATTAGAAGCTACCTAAGTCTAAATGAAATCTACTCTCAGTTAATAACCGCATTTTAGGAACTACTAAAGCAATAATAAAACATTAACCCCCTTATTCATAATCCTATTTTATCTCTATTTTAGCTAAAATAGGTTTATAGAACGTTTGTCTTTATCTGTCACGTTGTCATATCTGTGTGTAAGAAAGAGACAAACCCCATTTTAACTAAAATAGGTTTGATAAGTTTTATTAATAAGGGGGTAAGAACTTACAATTTTATACTTATAATAACCAATAAAAAGTAAGATAATAATTCCGATTATAGTAATAAATCCTAACTTTAAATAATCAAAAAGAAATAAAAATCCGCGTAATTCGCACAAAATATCCGCATTAAACCACGATTACAACCCTAAAAGTTAATGTCGGATAAAATTATACAAGTAGCCATTAAAATTTGTCAAAGACTTTTAATATGTTGTAAAACTGGAAATTTCGCGATCGTAAGCCAGGGAAAGCGAAAGTTTATTACCTATTTCTGTATTAATTTCTAGCTAAGTTAGTGTGCAGTACTTACTGTTTAATAATATGCAGGTTTTAGTATTATTATAATTTTAGTTGCGTCCGTGAGAATTGCTTTCTTCGATATACCCTTGAAATGAAAGCTTCTTATGTATGTTTCAGTAGATAAAATAATATCATGAATTTTACGAAATATAATATTATACAGGGTACCACCAGAGGAAATCAACGCACAAAATATAAACATGAATTCAGCACAATCATGATTCAGAGGAGAAATATTTGATCATTTATCAAATAAAAAAAAAAACTATTTCATGAAAAAGTCCAATATTTACTTACGCGGGAAAATGCACTAAGCCGCAATTTTTTTTAAATAACCGACGGAAATATTCAAAATTATTATCATCATCATTTTCAGAATCATGTACAGTCAGCAAAAAAAGTCGATTAACACGAGTTTTATAAATCTTAATTCATCATCATTCTCCTGCCCTTATCTCAATTTATTTGGGGTCAGCGCAACATGTCTTTTTCTTCCATACTTCTCAATTAGACGTCATCTCGGTAGTCACCTCCTTTCTAACCATAATTATCATCTATTTATAAATCTTAATGATTATGAAGCAAAATAAGAAAATAAAATTGGAACAGAAGTAAAATTTATACAATTTTAACTTTTAGCTAGTATACACAATTTTGAAAAATGTTACTGGACTTTTGTTGCTGACCGTACATAATATTATGTATCCATGGTAACAGGTTGTTCATCGATGTCCCTGCCAACCTGTATAATGTAGCTCTACCTACTTATGTACAGTTAACAAAAGAGATAAGTATGCAGGATCGTCGGATATAGTTGAAGTTTAGTAAGAAACCGATGGATGTTGTCGACTGAAATTTAATTTGATAAATGAGCTGTTTGTTTTCTATTAATAAAATTAAATTTTATTCGGGAACATCCATCGGTTTCTTACTAAACTTCAACTATATCCGACGATCCTGCATACTTATCTCTTTTGTTGACTGTACTTGCCTCCATACTAATAAACGTTGTATAGTGTCTGTATAGTTACACAACGCTTTGTCTTCTTCTTTCGAAAGTCAAATTACTGACGACTGAAAGAGAGAAATCGGTGTGTAACTATTCATCTGATATAGGTAATACGCTTATTAGTAAGAGGGTTAATATCTAAAATAGGTATAAATTAATCTGTGTAGTAATTTTCATGTCATTGCATGTAATGTAGGTGTGTATACTGTCTCTTAAATTAAAAATAAATTAAACCAATTTTTTTAAGAAATATAGACCAGGTACCTAAACCTAAACAACTTTTTCATGATTAATTTAAATATGGAGTAAAAATCTTTGTTCATTTTGGCAAAAATACCCCAAATCTACAAAACGGAAACTTTTTTTAAGTTATTTCCGATTATAAATATTGGATAATTTCTGATTGCACAATATTGACGCAATCATTTTAGACCACATTCCAAACAAGAAATTTCTTAATCAACTTCCTTATTACAAAGATTAAATTAAAGTTTCTCGAAAAACTGTAGACAGCGACCCATTTATCAAATACATAAGACATGAATCGTAAGTTCGGTAGTTCATTAATCCCCTAAACGATCTATTGGCTTCATAAATCCGTTGCCAAGCAACTATAACACCAAAGTAGTTTGACTTATAATTCATCTATCCAATAAATTACTGTTAGCTAAGAATATTTTTGCCAAGATCAACATATTTATAAAACATCGTTAATCCAAATTTATCATCAAAAGCTTAATTAAATTAATAAAAAGGGTTAAAAAGACATAAAACGAAAATGAAACGAAAGTATTTAGCAATAAATTACGCGCGTGTATTCATATTTAAAGTTAGTTATCTACATGAAAATAAATTAGACTTAATACGTTAAGACGTCTCGACGATATTAGTAATCGTTTTCAACGAAGCTATGCCTATATATCACGTATTTTATACGTAATACTTACAATAACGCGAGATACGCGAAGAAATCTTCGAGAACAATAAGTCGCGTACTCCCCGGACGAATGGAGTCCGACCGCTTCGGGGAGCGAGAGTTATTATCCCCGTATACAAACATATTCTAGCAATACGAGCGACTCCGAACATACGCCAAGCGTTCCGTCATAACCCGACACCTCAGTTCCGACCCGTAACCGATACGGTAACACGTCAACCTCCTTGGTCCGTCTTGGGAAGCTTCCCACTTCCCTCCCATAGTTTGAAAGGTGATAAATGAGACGATGTGCTAGCCTCAGGCATTCTAGGACTACTGGTGTAGTTAGGTGGTAATCTAGACGGGGTAGATAGGAAGCTCCCGTAAGACAGCGAGGAGTTGACGCCCAAAGACGTGTCCAAAGTGGAATAGTACCCGGATGAAGCGGCAGACGGCTGCGGAGCTGGCGGCTGCTGTATCTGCACCCGCGCCGCCTCGGCGTACGCATCCAAGTGCGTCCTCACCAAAACAAGCAACTCTCCGTAGTTAGTCACAGAGCTGCCAGCCCCCGCCACTCTGTAAAGCAACAACCGCGCCTCCCCAAAAAGACTGTCCAAAATTTTACCTGTCGTGAAGAGGACGATGGCCTTCAGACAGGAATACTCCGCCGAGTCTACGTGGAGCGCTTTCAGCTTCTCCACTTGCTCTTGGAAGATCCTGATGTGGTCCATGAACGCCACGACTCGGTCGGCCGCCATCGGCGACGCGTGGAGTCCCGCGGCCGCCAGTAACGGCGCCACGTGGAGCGGCATGGAACACTGAGACGCGTTCAGGACGAACAGTTCCGACCAGACGAGTCTTAGTAACGCGACCTGGTCGGTCACTTGGAGTTCGGGGAAGAAGGGGATGTTCCGCGCCCATTCGACGGCGGAGAAGAGTAGCCTCGCGGCTAGTTCGCAGATATTGTCTATTCCCATGACGTTGGCAGGCTGGACGCACTGGCCGTACCGGGAGGTGGGATAGGGTTCTGCTCGGAGGAGCAGCGAGATGTAGGAAGAGAGGTAGGGATGGCTGTTGAGGCCGGCTGAGGGGTCGCCGTTGGCCAGCGCATACTGGCCAGGTAGGGAGAGCCCCGCCGGTTGTGTCGGAGGAACTCGACCTCTTTGTACAGCTGCAACAAAAGAAACAAAAACACGTTAGGGTACATTCTACGTTTAGAAGCAAAAAATAACACTTATAAAGCAGTAGACCAAGAAGTTCTCACACCATAAATTCTACATAAAACGACCACATGATTTTCTCACAAATCTCAGTAACATTTCGCTGAACTCGGAGTTCGCACCCAATAATTCTGCAGTAACATTCGATATAAAGTTACCAGTTCCTCCTTTACAAATAATTACGATATTATAAATTAGTTGGCTCATTACTTCTTGTTCGCAATTAGTAGTCGAAGCAGTAAATACATAATTTGCATTAAAACAGCAGGCAGTTCTGTTGCCGCTGCTTTTTATGACCAGACCTCGTATTCAATGACAAGTTTAATGGTATGCAACCAATAAACACGATTACAATAAATAATTTTCTATTATTTCTCAAGACTACAAAAATTGGCTCTAAGATCAAAATTTGCCGTAGTTCAGTATCTATAAATATAACAATTAGAAAGGGCGGGATTCAATTTTATTACATGCACAATATGCACATAACATAACAAATATGTTTAGTATTTAATCACATTATCACACTAATATTATAAAGGCGAAAGTTTGTGAGTGTGTTTGTATGTTTGTATGTTTGTTACTTCTTCACGCACAAACGGCTGAACGGATTTGGGTGAAAGTTGGCACACAGATAGTTTATAAATAGGATTAACACATAGGCTACTTTTTATCCCGATATTCCTACGGGGTCGACAATTATGCGGGTGAAACTGCGGGGCGCAGCTAGTTCCTCTATAAAAGAGACTCCGGGCAGTTACTAATAAATAACTAGGTATATTTAATAGCAGTCTTATTACTAAGTAGTAACTTCTATCTATACATATAACTATATCGTAGCCCCATTGGTATCATTGATAGTTTGTATGGCTTACGAAATAATGCGAGTTACAGCAAAAGTGTGGCAGGTGTGAAAATCGCTTATGATCGAGTCGTCCTTGGTATCGATCGAGTATAACGAAAGGATATATCGACTTCTGTTACATAATCAGCCTATAGTGTTCCCACTGCTGGGACACCAGGCCTCTCGGTGAGAGGCCGGTCTATGATCGATTTCTGTACTTTTGGCAATATTATTCATTATTTTTTAGTATGCACTAACATACTCATACCTATATACTGGTATTCAGCTGCATCCGGTTAGACTGTAAGCCGACCATAAGCTTTAATTTTACTCTAGCAAATTAAAAATATAAGTTTATGTATGTTCCATCTATGTTATGGACACCCTTTACCTGGTAAAAAGCATTCTAACTACGTAGAAACACGAGGTTCAAAAAGTAATTAAAAGATAAGGAAAATCTTGAACAAACAAACTGAAATTAATGTCTAAAACAATAATAACATGACAATCATGATTGATTCGTTCACAGACTATTATTAGCTGTGAATTACTCGTAAACACTCAGAATGGTATGTGGTTATGTACCTACCGGTGTTTCTGCAAGTATTTTATCGATACTTAGTAAATACCAGCTGTTTACAACACTATAACGCGTGTTTTACACAGATTTGTAAATCGAATTGATGCTTTTGCAAATTGTAATCAATAATCCTACTGTTTTAAATAATTGTTCGTTCGATTATATTATTATAAAAGTTTGCATAATAGTTTTATTTTTTTTAGTAGAAAATTTGTTTTATGCGGAGAAGGAGGACAGGGTGTTGTGGGGCAGCCTGGAAGAGGCCTTTGTCCAGCAGTGGACTGCGATAGGCTGAGTTGATTGAGGGAGGCTTTATAAGCTCTATGAGGTATATGTAGTGATAGAATGGGATAATTATATTCTAGTGATCATAGAAACACTTCCACGAATGCTTGAGTGACGTTTATCACAAGTTGGCCAGAATTGGGTAAACCAGAAAGGTGTGGAAAACTTAATAAGTTAGCCATTGCATCCAAAGTAGCTTTTCTTGAGAGCACATAATTATTCCTAAGAATTTCCTAAGCACAACCGAAAAATAGGGATGTATTTTCGAATACGAAATGATATCGATATATTTTCTGTTCTATATTTTACGCCTATTTATATTAATGACTATTCAAGGTTTAAAAAATAACAGTAGTTTCTTACGCGTGCAGTCTTGCATATTAAATTTTATTTATTTTAGCAAACGATTTCCGGTCGTTATCATTTTAAACGTGCAATGTCTTAGTTATTTTTTTCACATTTTGGTTCACATTTTTGTAATAAAAAAACTATACCAAATGACTGTTTGTGTTAATTTTTCACTCTTAATGGTCGAGGTCGAGATAAGATTTAACTTAATTATCTTGAATAAAAACTAGATTATCACGCATAGTGTATATAATTAACTAAGATGGAATCATGAGCCGGTCTAATTTTTGAAAATTCAGACAATTCCTCTGGATTTGATGATGTTAAGTAAATATTATGAAGGGTAGATTTATTTAAAGTATTTCTTCGCTAAAGGAGGAATGCATTCAGACCTTTATGCGGGTATAAAAACGGGCTGTCTTTGGAAAATTATGATTTGACTATGGATTTGAAAAAGTAATGCCTAGCTTGATTTAATTAAAAAAAACGAAACGATTTTAATTCATGAATCTTAAAAAGCCATTGACATTTCCAAATTCAAATACCCGCTGAGAAACCTTGAGAAACCGTCACAATCAATCTTTAAAAAAAGTTCAATCAATTGCTAAGCTTTTTTAGGTGTCACGATCATGCCAGACAGGTGAATAGCATGCAAATAAGTGAAGCCTACTGTACATTCAAATAAAAAGGCGCTCGTAACGGCATTTTTTTTCCAAAAAAAGACATTTACAAATCGACAGCAATCATAAAAATGCAAAAAAAAGCTCGATTCCAAAACCTTGTATCTATTACTATAATGGACAACATTTGTTTTAGACGATTCTAAATTACGAGTCAGCTTTACAGACGTAGATGTTAAAGAATTAACCTGTTGTTTCTCAGTACAACGAGGCATTTCAAAGATCGTGACGCCACAAATCATCGATACGATCCGAGACGAATCGACGTGAAAACGCGGAATCGTCGCTTCTAATCGTTCATTCGGAAATGCTCACAGGGGAACAAAAATGTGTAGCGCGCAAAGCATTCGGAGCGCGCCACGTTTTTTGGCGGGAACGCATCGCGGGCCGGCGCGAATGCCGGCGCACGCGCGTACCGCCTTTTTATTTCTTGTCAGTACAACAAGAAAAAAACAAAACGAGTAAACAGGTTGTATTATTATTTTTTCCTTGAATGACAAGATGACTGGAATTCGCCCCACGGTGGTTTCGTAACGAGCTCTTCCCACAGTAAACTTACTAAATTCTGATTCTTATAAATTGTTATGACATTTGATTTCGTAGATTCGGGTTATTATTACAACGATTACATACGTATTCATACCTTCGCTCAATATCGATATTTACCAACCAAATATCACGATACCAATCATCGAAATAACACGCATTCACGAATTACATGCTCGCATCAACAATTCAATTAAAGTGTTACATCGCCGGAATAATTCCGTTTGAATTAGAGTAATTGCGCGCGTGATTAGCCGGTTTCAGAAGGAAATGTAGGCCGCGGGCTCTCCCACGCCGCGCCGCGTCGACACCTAGCCTAATAGCGCGTCATTACACTATCTGCCGATACATCTCCGGTACGTCTCGACATCGACGGAACATCACTATCTGCTCGTATAATCGATGACCACTCGGCGCGACTGCAACAAAGCGATTGTTCGATCGCGTTCAACACTAATTACGATTCGGATTTCGAACGCGCGAAAACGTCATTTGAAACTGAATATTTGCTTTTATGTATAGAGAATCCTCCTAGAGAGTCCTCGATATGACTTTAAACTGTCGTGCATTTAGTATTGAACTAAATGTAGAACGCCACCTGTAGGCTATGGGATAAATACACCCAAATAGGCTCGGATGGAACAGTCGATATTAGTGCAGGATATCAACTCAGGGCGGCGGCTGATGAACATCTAGCACGTCAAAGGCGGCGCCCACGGACCCAGTCAGGCGGTCCACTGTACACCCACCAACTCGCACTAGACAAGCGCGGTGGGTTGATTTGCCTAAACCTCTACTCTCTCATGAGAGAGTAGGGAGGCCTTTGCCCTGCAGTGGGACGTTACAGGCTAATAAGAAGAAGAAGATAAGAATAGAGAATCAATTCTAGCCATTGACAGGTGGAAGTAAGAATGGAAATTAATGTAAATTAGCGTTAATATGGGTGGGCTTCCAGTGAGGTTAATACAACTAGGTCCATTAGCTGTGATTTGCATAAGACTACGTCTCATTGCGGATTTCTCTTGTATAAATAACATTGATTAAATCGTTCGGCACCCACGGGCCACGGCGCATACTTCACGGGATTAAGTAAAAATTAGCATTGTGTTTATTATAAGTTAAATAGCTACTTGATAACGGTTAATAACGAGTCAGTTTGGTAAATAAAAATTGGTTATTACTTTTATATAAGTATCTAATGTGAAAGGAAAGAGCTTATTATAATTGTTTATGGTCAAAGGTGAGTCATGGACAAGTCTTGTGGACTGGCAACAACAGCGAGCGAAAACAGCCTTGTTTATAAAAATGATATTGGAGCTAATTTGGAAGCACATTGTTATTGTTTTGTATCTTCTTTATTAGGGAAAAATTTAGAAACATCTTGCGACACAAGCTTCAGAAATCATAACACGTTCAACCTATTTACGTGGAGACCACACTAAATGATCTCTTTACATTGTTTTTATTCGAGATCCGTACACAGATCAAAACAAAGTTATTGTTTTCGTTTAATTTAAAGAATTTTCGACCTTACGGCCTTTAGATAAGTGTGATGGAAGATTGACTGTGATTGGCCAAGTGTGATCTTGACACAGATTGCGTTGAGGAAATAATATGTCATCTCATTTCTGAGATCCGACGACCGCGAGGTACCTTCAGTAACTTAGAAAAGACGTAGATAAGTTAGAATTGCTTTATTTAATATCTACATCCGTCATAGCCACCTATTTAGGTATCTAGAAAACTACGACTTGGATGGCTTACTCGTGAATGAAGCGAAAAATTTACAGAATTTTATTTTTGTTTAAAAAACTTCTCTCCTTTCCTAAACATAATTAAATAATTCGCTAAAACACTGCCCTCATCAAAATCAATATAAAATAAAAATAACTAACATCGTAGTTTCGTAAAAAATCGTAGAGTACCTAAAATTTTTAATTCATACAAACACACTCGTGTCCATTTTGACTGACGGCTTGACACCTCTATAGCGAAAACTTAGATAATACTTTACTAAACAAAAAGCATTAAATTAATGTATGAAGATAAATTAAATCTTGATACGTGTAAACTTTGGTAATATTTTTACAAATTAAAAACTATGTGGTCATCAACTATGAACATTATTTAGCAGTAAACCGTATTATTATGCCAACAATAAATCATTTTTAGCCAGCACTCCAATAGCGCACAATTTCAACCACTATCTTGATCATTTTGAAGGATATTGCTAATCCATTGCTTCATAATTAAGTTCGCGAAAAAATCGTCTGCTCAACAACATAAATAACGCAATGAATGTTGTTGAACTGCCAAAATGAAAACCATTGCTTATGGTTATTTAAGTCAGTCAAATGGAGCACAACCCTTATCCTATGGAACATAAGGAGGTACCTAAACACTAGCAACTAGGTTATCTAACGACCTACTAATAATAAATAAAACATAAAAAACTTATTTTATTTTTTTTAAGAATGCGGTCAATAATGCTGGCAGCTTAGGTGAAAGGTTATCGTTCTATTCTTCCAAGGGCTTTTAAAAAAAAAAAGTATTTAAAATAACCGGTTTGATTATCGAACTGGCGCCATTAAGCTTTAATCAAAAAACATTAAATCATTTTCGCGCCATAAAGAAAAAACCGCTAAGCTCGTAAAAATATGGCTTTTTCACCATTGATATATATTAACTCAATGCTTTTCACACAATCTATAATAATATGAATTTATTGTTAAACTATTAACATGGAATTTCTGTTAAAGACTATTACGTATTTCTAGATTCCTGTTAAAATTTAGTCTATAAATCTACGACTCGGCGTGCCTCTAGACTGTAGTCTCTGAATGTTTTTTCAGGGTTTAATATTTGGGTGAAATAGGGACACTTCCCTACTTCACCCAAATATTAAACACTGAAAAAATCGGCTGAACCATTCGTTTTGCACCATTCCCTAACAGAATAGCAGTACCTTAACGTGACAAGCAAACCTTAACAGGGTCTCCCCCAAAGGGGGCACTGCCGATGTTCACCGCACGCATCTGCGAGGTGGTGACTGCGGAGCCAGTCCAGCCAATCTCGCTCCCGCCCGCCACCAGCTAACTTATAACTAGTATTTGGAATAACAACTTGGATACACATGCAAAATTATCATAACCTATATTGCCGTTCTGTTATTGTCGTCCTATTTTACGACTAAGGCCAAGAAGCCATCAGCTTTGATCACCAAGTTTGTTCACTGCATATTTAAACAGTTATGAAACAAAATCCCTTTTCGTATTTATTTGTGTGACTGCTTAGATTTTCTAACCTACACAATGGATTTTCATGCAGTTTTCACCATCACTTAGAGCATGTATTTCGGAAGCTAATAGATTAATTTAACTTGGATGTAACACAGCATTCTCAATCTTTTGACATGTCACCATTGCACCCGTGCGAAGTAGGTTCGGGAGTCGCCTATAAAACAGCAGAAAGTTTCTTTTGATTCCTAATGACAGTTTCTTTTGATTTGTGTTTTTAGTTGTGCTTACTATCTACCTATAAAGCTCCAGTCAGATGGCCGGTGGAGCAGACGAGTCCTGGAGTGGAAACCGCGTATCGGCAAGCGTAGTGTGGGACGCCCCCAGCTAGATGGACGGACGAGATAAAAAAAGGTGGCTGGGACAGACTGTATGCGGAAGGCGGAGGACAGGATGTTGTGGCATAACCTGGGAGAGGCCTATGTCCAGCAGTGGACTGCAATAGGCTGAGTTGATTGAAATAAAGAAGTGGGTACCCACCTACTAAACGTTCTAGGGCACTACGTTTCATTCAACTAATCACAGTTTTATTTACTTATTGACTCAATGACTCAATACCGACGTTCTCAAGTACATATTCTAAAGTATAATTTGCTACAATTAACGATTGTCATAAGGATAAAGCAACTATATCGTTTATAACTATTTAAATGCCCCACAATTATGACAGGGCTGTCGAAACGCACTGATCGTCAATTTCGATATTTAGCATAATCAGCCTATAATGTTCGCACTGCTGCGACACAGGCCTCCTCTCAGTGAGAGAGAGTGAGCTGTAATTTACCACACGGGCCCAGTGCGGGTTGGTAGATGTCACATATCTTCGAATTTTTGGTTCTAAGATATGCCGGTTTCCTCACGATGTTTTCCCTTCACCGTTTTGAGAATAAAGCAATTTGATATTCGAGCATAGTTTTAATTACGGACTCATTTGGAAAAAGCTAAAGTTCCTTATTGGAGAGTCGAAAAATCCAAGGAAAATCTATCAACTTCTTAAATTTTGGTTTTTGGTTTGATTTCTGAGTAACAGGCATATTGGAATTACGCGTTAACCCAGTCGGAAATAACAACATAGTGCTTAGATAAAGGTTTGCAAAGAGACCCTTTAAAGTCTTGTCAAGGATGGAAAGTGGAACTTAAAGTAAGCTTCGTTTTGATATTCGTGAAGATACGAGAGCTTTAAACAATAAACCGCGCAAAGACATAGAAATCGAGTATAAATAAACTTGTAATAGTAGCTCAGCTAAAGGGAAAAGGTTAGTAATAGAAAGGAGATGCGCTGACCTACTAATGGAATATTATTTTATCAACTTTGAACTTCAATATATGAACGACGAAACTCGCACAGACCAGGGAAGCATGGCACAAAAGGGAAGAGGGAGGCCTATACACAGCGGTGGCTGGAACAAGGCTGCCGATGATGATGATGATGATGATATGAACGATATTCCGTACATTTTTGTGGTTAGAATCATTTATTTTGGATCAAAAATATCCTTCACTTAATCCAGCACCCTGATTGCTTAACACTATCATCAGTCTCAATCTGAATCATTTTGAAGGATCCAATCCATTGCTTCATATGTTCGAATTTGTCTGTTCAACAACGTGCAAAGAACGCAATGAATGTGGTTGAACTTTCAAAATGAAACGCATTGCTACTGATAGTGTCTTACGCAATTACCCCACTGTTCTATGAATGTTCAGTATTTTTGTAACTATTTGGTACCACTGCACTCAAAACAGTGAAGAAAAACATCGTGAGGAAAACGGCATGTTCTAGAACCAAAAATTCGAAGACATGTGACACCTACCAACCCGCACTGGGCCCGCGTGGTAGATTATAGCCCACTCCCTCTTAGCAGTGGGAACATTATAGGGTGATTATGTGTACCTACGTAAATTGTTAACTGAAATATCAGTAGGTAAGTTTAATACTTTTATTTGTTTAGTTTTGATCGCATTTTCCTTTTTAAGTAGTCCATTCTTGAATTCCGTTTTGTGAATCGGTTTTTACAAAAGTAAATGGAACTAATGGAAGTATACTTTCGGATCGAGCTTTTTCGTAGAGTTGAGAACAGTTCTAGGTTAATTAAAGGCAAATTTTGCTAAGCTTTTCACTACCGTGGGGTAAGTATCTCACTGTTAAGGTGAAAATAAAATAAAAAGTGATGTGGTAAATGTTGACTAGGCAACAGTGTTACATCTGCAAAAGAAACACACTTTCAATCACAATCCAAATGATTTGGAACGAAATTCCTAATCCATTGCTTCATATACCTATTGTTGAACTGTCAGATTTAATGACTGTTCATAATGTCATTTATGGAGTGACGTAACTCAGGACTTCATCGATATCATATATTTATAAAGTCATACTGACGTTTTTCAGTCCGTACAACCCTAAATTACCGGCCCTGTACTAATTTGTTCCAGTGAACTGGTGGATGCCAAGAAGAATAACTATCAAATTGATTCTCAATAAACTTGTATTTGCATAACAAATGTAAATAAAACTAAACTGGTATCAATTTAGATTCCAACATTTTGATACCACGCAATTTTTTATTATTTAGGATAAAACGACCTAAGTCCTTATCCGAAGATTTAAAGTTTGTTAAAAATTTAACTAGAATTAACATGATTAGAGTTGATAGTTCAAAAACATGTTTGTAGGTGTTATGTCATTTTATTTTTAAAGATGTTTTATAGGTGTGTTACCGTTTATACTGTTTAAATTAACAGCTTTAGCAAAAACTTAAATAGATATATGTTTATTTAATCATAGAGAAATCTTTAGAATGAAATCTATTTCTGAATTATTTAAAGAATGTGTTACAAATTCATATATTTTATTTGATGATTTATCCAAGAATTGTATCTAAATCATAGACTAAAAGCTCATTATCATCTAAGCTTTGTGAAGTTAAAATTCTTAGGAGGCGATTCGACAATTGGACGAGAATTGATAATGAAATTTCAAGGACGCGGCACGTTAGTAGGCATAGACACAGTCTGCCTTTGGCACTATATCTTTCATATTCATTTCCACTTTTTTCACGTATACGGGTACTATTTATTCTGTGGCACGGTGCTGCACGCGCAATTTTTTTTTTAATAATTAGAATTCTTTAAGTATAAGCCTATAAATTTAGCCAGACTACCAAAATCCATCCCTTTACAAAGTGTTGTGTAGCATCAGGAACAAATAGTAGGTGATATGAAATTGTTGGACAATAAATGTCACGACTGTCTTTGGAATTGACAATCGGTACATACTGATACTAGAAGTGACAGCATAACGATAGCTCCAAGGTAAGAGTCCATATCCAGCATAGAAAACTACATAAACGAGGGGGAAATACCATAAACACAACGCTTGGGAAACACTATTAGAAGTAGTTCCTAGCCGATCTGTAGTACTTGAAACGCTATCAATTGGGTCTGTAATAGCCACAGAAAGATATGAAAACGATAATTCCAAAGAAAACAAAAACAAATTGAAAATCTAGTAAGTAGATACTGAAAGTCCATTCAATTTAACAGAAGTCACATCACGTAGTAACTTAAATGATATGGCTAGACCAAATCACTACTACTAGTCTAAGATTTAACAGCTAATTGAAGAATCTTAAAGTAGTCAAGATAACAAACTACACTTATCATTTGCACCACTAGCTATAAAACTATATTAGACCTATGCTTACCCCCTAAGAGTTAAAGAATGAGTAACACGTGTCTCATGACAAGGCGAAGTGACAAAGAATGAATTAAGTTACAATCGTTATAGAACCATGTTAATTACTTCCCAAGAAGTAGCAGTCTTAATAGTATAATTCTACGTAATAATTTTAATTCCTTTAACAATATAAACTTTGCTGTTTAACGTTTTTGCGAAGATAGCAGAGAAGAAGGTATCGAATAATTAAGTGTGAATGATGCCTATGCACTATTTGCTTTAAGACGCTTGATACTAATGAGTATAGGAGGAAACAATTTTGTGGATATATAAATTCATAGTCTCATGTAAGATAGATTTGTTTCACTTAGCAATGAGATCACTCTGGGTAAAGCATCGCTATTAAATTTATTAAATTAACCTCATCAAATCAAAATCATTTATTTTTTGCCAACATGGGTAGGGGTATAGATGTTATACATGTTTTGATAATGTTCTCCATGCTCTGCCGTCACATGGGCATGCAAAATTTAAACATAAATTACAAAATACCATGCTAAATAACAATACATTTTACAAAATTATTAAATTGGAAAATCATTTTAACCATTTTATTTTCATTTTTCAATGTCAAGGAGTAACTAAATAATTTAAAAGTAAATTGTGGATTCTATATCTATCTGAATCTCTTATTGATATAGCAAATATGAGACTCGTCAGAATATTTAAGATGAGAAACGGATGACATGTAGGATCCGCAATGTTATTCTGGATAAAAGGCAGACCCAAACTAGGCTTCATCAGAATGAACAAACACAATACAAGAAAACGAGCCATTAAAGAACAAAACTACAACTGAAGACTATAACGTCATCCAAATAAGTTATCTCGTCCATCAATACATAAACACTAATCAAGATAACATTTCACGGCTAATGGCTCACAAAACGACCAACAACGTATAAATATCCAGCAATAAATTGTAACATTAACGAAGGCAACTCACAGGCATTACTTACTTTAAAAGATACATATGATACATCATCCGTACGTTTTAAATTGTAAAGTTTGGTACACAACTTCATTTACCGTTCGCCTATTTATTTTAGTTGTTAGCCACTATCTCGTTACGACTCGATACAACTTGATAATCCGTTATTTATGTCGGACATTTTTCAACAAGAGTCTAGCACGCGACTTGTCGCCCGACTCTTGAACACCGACAAATGGTCGACCATCCACCTTTTGT
Source organism: Amphipoea oculea (assembly GCA_945859645.1). Classification (NCBI taxonomy): domain Eukaryota; kingdom Metazoa; phylum Arthropoda; class Insecta; order Lepidoptera; family Noctuidae; genus Amphipoea; species Amphipoea oculea. The sequence continues at coordinate 16,605,679 of OX243876.1, forward strand.
TGCTCTAACGGTTGTGTTTTGATATCATTAGGAAATTCTCGGGTTTTACGACAGTGAGAAATATTGTTTCTAATATACAGATTAGAGATTTGTCTGTTACTAATGTAGAAAGTAGAAGACGCAAAGTCAGTGACGGATGGGACACACGATTAGAACCTCGATTACTGAGACATGGAACGATAAACGTACGATTTTGATTTGTTGCACCCAGCGGTAGATATAGATTCTCTTAAGCGAAAAGGAATGTCAGAGACGATATCGACATTCGATAGAAAGTCGTTAACTCTAAGGAATGTAAACAAAGCCGCCCACCGAGAACTGCATATCTAAATGAACACTAAAAACCGGACACGGAAGACATCAAAACAGTACCAAGTCAAATAATTAAAGTTATCGTAAAGATAAAGCTGGTTGGGAAACGTTAAAGATTTGTATAATAAAGCTATTGGGAGGCACGTGCTGAGAATTAAGCGCATTCCTGTTGAGCACTCCACAACCCCATTAGCTCGCGTCGGGTTTTTGTAATTATCGACTTATTAAATGCCGCGAGAGATTTATGTCAGACCGGCAACAGGTAAATCTGTTTCGTTACACCCATGCTCTGATAAATGAAGGTGCAAATGTATCGGAGAGTGACGACGACATTAATGCGCATATTACTTAATACGTAACAAACGACATTAGCCCTCATTTAATCCATATTAAATTATGTCTGACAACAAAAGAGCATTAATAAATCCACAAGAAGCTCCTAAGAAGTATAATAAATTTCAAAGATATCTTAAAGTAAATTGTGCATATCAAATTTTGTTAGAGAGAAATAAAACGAAGGCAGCATGCACAGAGTCACTGACCACAACAACGTACGAGCGACGAAGACGAAACGAAGCCTTGCGATAATCATAATACGCTTGCAGATATGTGATTAGCTGTGGGGTCACGAAACGGTCGGCGTTAGACAGAGAAGACATAACGTATCCTTTTCAAGCACATGGACAGTTGGATGGCGCCGTCTCTGTCAGGCAAACGACCGCAGGGCGCCTAAACCGCTATAGTAAACTGTGACCTCACGAAATTCTCAGCGCACGATACCGAGGATGATTCACGTGTAATGACGGACGTACAGACGGACTGACATATAGAGATGCGGACGCTAGATGAATTCCAAGCGACAGGTCGGGAGAAAAAGTTGTTTCAATTTTGAATACGGTCATGATTATTATATGGACTGTTATCGTTAATTTTATTGAGCCATCACTGACATTAACATAAATTAAATTAGTTTTTGTTTTTAGATATCTCGATCTGTTGTGTTTATTTGTTCGTAATCTATGATTTTGATGAGAGCTTCGCTATTCCATTAAGCTGTCAGCAATATATAATTTAAAGAATCCGCATTTGTTGGCATTCTGTGACCCTCTTTGGTATCTGGCCGGATGGCATGGAAATTTTGAATTCCGAGGCAGATTCTACTGAATGTGAAGTTCATAAAATCATAAGCAATGATGTTTAAATATAAAGTGAAACTATAATGTTGGATGCAGATGTGCTGTGGCTGGATACGGTACAGAGGGCACGACCAGACGGAACAGGTTTGCTGAGACTACTAACGTAGTAACCAATATACATGCGGACCGTGCATTACTCTCAAGTATTCAAGATTATACGACGTTAGAACGGAACGAGTTGGCTGTGAGAAAATTTCACCTGTAGGAGCCCTATCAATGTTGATTTAGACGACCTTTCACGTGGCTGGTATGAGCAAAATGTTTTGCGTTATTTTCTGCACAACTAGTTGGAGGGGAATACAAATTTTTGGTAGAGAAATACATGTTGGGAGAGAAGGAACTAGATTTTAAGATGTTAACAAAAGTAATGCTACCATTAATGGAAATTGAAGATGTTGAGCAATAACAAATTTAACTCAATTGATTTAAATTTTAGAGATCATCCTGCGATTGCTAAATTTAAATATGTTATCCATGTGGTAATTTGTGCCTCCATTGATATAAAATTCAATCTTAAAGAAAACAAAGAACCAAACGCTAAAATACATGCCGATAAACGTAAATTAGATATTAAATCTGCCGCAGATATATTTCATGAGCCAACATCACACATCGTAAAGGAATTAGTATCGAGAGTGTGAGAGTACGTACAGATAAATCACCTACACAGTTCGTTAGGAACGGGCTGCGCGCCGCGGGGGTCCACGTTCGATCCCGTGCCGGCAAGTGGAACGCTATTGAGGAACCCCTGTAGAATATTTTGACGGGCCGTACAGTGCCATGTTGGGTGCAGGTTGATGAATGGTGAATTTACGATTCGTTGCTCTTTTATCAACTTTGGGATTTCTTCTTAGTTTTGTTGTTGCTTCAAAATTATCATCAGCACTTTCGTCGACATTAACTCCTTTCTAATTGGTTATTAATTCGTTTAATAAGGATATGCTAATGAATTATTGATAATCTTCTACGAAAAACTACTAAGTTTAGAGATTACATCATTTGACAGGTCAAGTCAATCACTTTTGATCACACAATTGATAACATTAATATCAGCTTTCACGCCATTTAAGCTGAAATGAACCGACCAAAATGTAGCAATTAATTAATACAATGCTAAAACTATGTAATATACATAATGTATGAATATTTGAATGATTAAATAACAAATCTATTGTTGGCGCCATTAGAAATGATACTATAGACACATTCCGCATACCAGCGTGTTTGTCGTAAGCAACAGGTTTTTCATCATCAACAACACAGACAAAGGAATTTCACAATCTGCCACATTCGGCGATAATTCTTGTTCATCTTTTTATACCAAAATAAAAGGTTTATTTCCCTGACCGAGATGAAGGCGTCCGTCAAATTTTAAAAAGTTAATTATCGGATACTTTTACCATTTCGTGTGGCTCGCTCGGCGATACATCATACGGACGAATATAAATCACCGGTTGATTGATAGTGGTATACATCTCACGCTCGTTCGCTAGCTCCTTTTTTAATCCGACACAAATGATTTTACACTTTGATTCCTTTTTGTGACGCCATTTCGCTTCGGAGTTTACGATTTGTTCGGAATGGATTTTGTACACCTGAATTTGTTGGGACTTGGCCACCTTTTTATGTTAAAAGAGCCTTTTGATCATACTGAATGGGTTTAGATTTAATAAAGGTTGTGTGGAAGCGTGCCGTCGAAGCTAGCCTTTATATTGTAAAAGTAATTTTAATACTGTTAACAAATTCAATGTGTAATTCTACGCCGAGTTTATGATTTTAAAAGTCGTCTATTGCGAACGGTTTCATCGATTGTGAAGTTTGACCCGAGTATTTGTGTACTATGAATTGCAATCTTTAAATCCAATATATTCGTACGTGACCCCATGCTGCCTCTTTATGAATGGTGCTACTTTGGAGTACGCCATGAGGAAAAGTGCACGAGCGTGACATAAAGACCGTGTTATTTAAGCGCCTATCTATTTTACGGGCACAATAACTCGATGAAATCTCCTTTCATCGCAATGTGAAATTTAATATTCACTACCGTAGGTACACTGTAAAGCCAATGTTTATAGTGAAAACCTATCAAGTTTCTAACAACTATTGAGCGGAGACCCGTCCGTATACCTGCGTACAAAAACCTTTACTAGAAGAGATTAGCGTGGCGTTTTCTATTGTAGTTGTACCCCGATTCTCATGCAAATGCGTGATAAAACGTGCGTAGATATAATTAGCTTAGGCAGTATCGAAGGGTCGTGCACCTTGCCAAAAACTGGTTTATGTGTCGCCTTTTAATTAATGTTTTGGTAGTGTTGTAACTTTTGACCAGTGTCCAGTAGGGATGGGGTGTTTTCGCGACGTTCCGTGGGAAAGCGTGCGTTACGATTGTATCTTTATGTTGGTCGGTAAGAGTCTGTTTTTCCGAGAAAGAGGCCATTACACGCAGTACGAGAGCGTCGTAAGACATGTCACAGTTATTATGCTCACTAGAAGCGATATAATCTTTCGGCTATGACGCACACAGAGGCGGTCCGTATGTGCCGAGTTATTCTCGTCATCCAAAGCGTTCGTTCTGATTGTTGACACGATTAAGTTGGATCAATCTGTGGGTAAAACCGTATAAAACGTTATTTGTAAGTGCTATGTGTTATCGTTGAGGTCAATTCGGTTTAAAATTTTTATAAAAAATGTGGCCGTTTGGAAATTCCTTTTGACGTTTTCAATTTTGCATATCTGTAAAGTGTTTCCCTAAACTGAATTTACCGAACCAACAAAGGTAAAAATCGATATTGATTATAGATATCCATTTCATTAAAACCTTAACACTTTCATCCTCAATCCCACACTTTCGACCAAAACTAAAAGAATCAGTTCCAGTCTTCAACCTATAATCCTCCATCATAAATCATAACCACAATCCATTAGCTGCAAAAAGCAAAAACGTTACATTTCTCACGCTTCAATATTTGCAAAACTAGGACTGGTCTAATCCAAACAACTATGCCGTCCTTACGGTCAGTTGCCCCATAATAACCAGGTGTCCGAAAACCCACCCTCTAAGAACCTACGTCATTGTGACGTAGAGGCGTGTTTAAGGCGTAAGGGACAAATATTGCAACAATTTTGCCCCTTCGATCGTGCCCTGGGAACGCAAAGATGATGTTTTTGACATGTTCGGGACAATGCATCATATTGTGTATGGTCAGTGGTCATTTGTGCATGGATTCATTTGTGATGGTATTGCAAATGAAAGGTTAAGGAAGCTTGAAACTTTTGTTGGTAAGTGAGCTGTTTATGATGTTTGAGAAATGTTGAGTTTGAAGTTTACTTGAGCAGAAAAAATACGTGTTAAATAATAGAACTGACTGTGAATGAAAACCATCTGGACTATAAGTAACAAGAAATAAGAAAAATTAAAAAAACCGAAAATAACACTGATTTAAAAACCATCACTCAAGTCAAAAACCGTTCAATCCTTGCATATTAATGTAAATTCAATTAATTCCAGAATACCGCTCATCATTATCAAAAACAACACGGAATATACTTTACAATCTGCCCGCAAAAATCGCCCATTAAAATTCAGCCCCTGGGGTTCCGGAATCTTTCTAAATGACCGGCCTAACATAAAAACTTATTAAGATATAGCAAACAATGAGAAGTGATTGATGCGCCATGAACAAAAGGTGCTTGTCCATTGTTCAACTGACGAGCAAACCCGAGGAATACTACATGTTCACCTTCTATGCATTTTTTAATAAACCGGTCCACTAATGCGTTTAATTAATCAATTCATATGTAAGCTTTGTCTCATATTTGCATTTGCATAGAGTTTATAACTGTACTGAAATTATGGACCATTTATGCCCCATTCTACTGTGATAGATTAATAATGTACCAGGATTAATGACTGAAATTGAATGGTCCGCTAGTATATAAACGACCGTTAGAATAGTAACTGGTAATTATCAAAGGATGTATTTGCATATTGTACACGAAGAAAGTAGGAATGCTAAATCCGAATAACACTATTGAGTAACTCATAATATTTTTGATACTATCTCATACCGTGACGACGACAAAAGCTCTCTTGAATTTGAAATCCAAACAAATAACTAACACGCATAAAAGGTTAAAAGCAAAACTGACCACTCATTTACAACGGTTACATAAACCAAAGAACGGACATCACACAAAAAACGTATCTCTTACATCGAGTTCCATCACAATTAAACGTATTAGGTGGTAGCTTCATCCTCAATGGACCTTTTCAAAGCTAAAACGTTTTACAAAACATCCACCAACTGTGAAACAATATCATAAAAAACGTACAAAAGATCTTCTCTAATCTCCGCATCTACCAGTTTGATATCTAAGACGATTACAAAGCGACAAAAGGGGCACACTTACTTTTTTTTTCTATTAACAGTTAATCTCGTAAAAAAAGGAGACTGGAGTTCGCACCTTTCTATTGTTCTGAGGGCAAACAAATCGTTTGTTGCCCAAAATATGACGGGGTCGAGAGACTCAATGTTGTCCTCAAGGGTTGAATAAGAGCAGCGGGTTACCGTGTCCTTTCCGGTACGAGCTGGCCTCTGCATTATCAAAGGGAGCAACCCTAATGACGCAAAGGTGGGACTCGTAAAAAGTTTTGTAGGACTCAGAGATACAGAGAACCATAATGAAGTCGGTGATCATATTTAGAAAATAATAAATGTTATGGATGGCTATAACGACGTCCATATAGAACCGGCAGGTGGTGTTCAAGCTGCCGAAATAGTTTGCGAAGAAAAAATATATTTAGAAACAAAAATTTAATGTGAGAGGTCGTCAAACGGGTGCCATTGGAGGCTATATGGGTTATAATAAGCGCCTCAGCGGGTGTTCCGGCCACGTTATGAACTCTTCAACCTCGGTGCCCTCCGTCAAGACCGTTTCCTTTATGACATGAGGAAATTACTTCGGTCGCGTGTTATCTTTTAAAATGTGCACCTGTGCCGTTCCGAGTTTTGGGTAAATAATTTTAGCACCACGGATTTTCGGACATGAAATGTTTTGAAATGATCAAGAGCGCAATAATTTTTTCGTTATGTGAAACAGGCAAATATTATACGAAAATGATATGTTTTTATTAAAGCTGGACGTTTTGGAAATGCGAAAAGCATTAGTCACACTGCAGTAGTTTAAATTTTACATTGTTTTTCAGAAATCAAAGAAATACAATGTTGTATTCAATGGGCTATTAAAAGCAATATAGCGGCACATCATAAACCTGACAGTTCGTCAAGGTTGACTCATTTCTGAGCAGCCTTGACCTGACAGAAAACTATTAACACAAGCAAATATTACGCATTAAAGAAAAACTCTTTTTCTCCATCAACTAACAAACTTTGAATCATCAAGTTTGTTGTTAGTTTCAAAATTGTTATCACTACTTCTTGAAACGTACGAGGTCACACGAATTCTTGAATACCATCAATCACAGCGCTGTCTTTAAAACAATAACCGGCCATATTAATTCCCTCATAATAATAACCTATTACAGCCCATAACTTTATATTAACATTGATCGTCAACAGTTACTTAGAGTAGTGCCCTTGGGCAGTCTCTCGACTAATGACTCGGCAAGATTAATGATTTCACTAATTATACTTGTGACAATCAATGTATCTTTAAAGCGAGCTTTTTGTGTTAGTTACACCGCATATTCTAGTATTATTGATGTATTATGTAATTTATCAGTAGCAACTAATAATTTTGTTGTATTTGTAACAGAGTATAAGGTCATGATTCAATCAAATTAATTGCATGAGGTAATTAAATGGAGACGTAGATACGTTTCAAAACAATAAAGGAATAAAGCATTTAAACAAAAATCTAGAAAAAGGAAGAGTTCAATAGAACTTATATCTAATGGAAGGGCAAATTATAACAAAATGTCTACGAAATACGCAAATGTAAAGGATTTGGTGTGAGAACATTCATATTGTCATCATACTAAAGCAAAAAAACTTGCGAATTTATAGTATCTTATCACCTAATACTTACATACTGACAAAAAGTACCGGTGAACAAAAGAAAATTTCAGTTTAAAACGCGTATGAAATGTCTCAATATAGGCATGGATGTTAGTTGCTCTTCTATCTACGTTGCCAATTTTGTTAGTATGTATTTACCAAAATTTTGACCTGGTAAACAATTTGAAAATTTCATGCTGACTTTCTTCAAAATTTTATAGATTTTCTCAAAATATTTTTGACTCACCTTCTCTCCTCATGCCCATTTTGAGACATTTTCTTAGCCTGCAGTACTGGCATTGGTTTCTATGGTGTTGGTCGATTGGACAGTTTCTATTTCCCCTGCAGGAGTACGTCAGATTCCTCCTCACGGATCTCTTGAAAAAGGATTTGCAACCTGTGGGAGAGATTTAATAATTGTAATGTAAATTTTTACACTTTCACTTTTATCTGAACTAAATATTTCAAACTGATCATCAGTTGGAAATATTTCGTTTAGAATAATTTAAAATGTTTTGATAACGTGGTTCTGACTGCTATTGCTATTTATGACATAATCACTTCATAAATCTGGCTTCGATGCGACAGCGTGTTTAAAATTCGGAAGTTTGTTCGTATATAATCATCAACGTATAAAATATTCGAGTCTGTCAACAAGCTTCCATATTTTGTGATCGTATGCAAACATGGGGATATCCCAATAATTTACTATACTTTACGATTGTCGGTAGTAATTACTTGTTAGCCTATTTTGTTAATATGCTTAAACATAATATTAGCATAATACCATATATCAATGGCTACTCAATATCGAAATACGGCGATTTGTATGGAAGCGTCAAATATATACGAATTTATAAAACAGCTAAAATACCAACTTAACGATCTTAAGACAGTTAAGACCAATCTCATGAATATATTATGCGTAAATATTAGAATAAGAAACAATTTGCTTTGAAACGCGCTTCGTGGCGCCTTTAGTCAAAGCACAATGAAATATGCTGGAATTTTTAAGGCAATAAGGTTGAGAATCGATTGGTGTTCCACAAGGAGATAGTAAAATATAGTTTGGCGTTTCAGAAAGAAATCGTATTTTTCATTTAAAAAAACTTATAGTCACCGAATCGCAGTAAATTGTATGGATAGAAAAACACTTTGGTTGTCATATGAACGCAACGCAATTATTCATGGGAAATTATCGCATATCTATAAGTATATAATACTGGTATTCAGCTACATCCGATTAGACTGGAAGCCGACCCCAACATAGTTGGGAAAGGCTAGGCAGATGATGATCAATACGAAGCTTTAGAATTCCGGTATTCTTAAAAATTCAATTTTAACACAATTTGCCTGAATTTTATCAATCAAATAACATGTATATGCTTTTTCGGAATTCAGAGCACAAATAGCATGTTTGTTGGCTATTAAATAAACTAATAAAATACTGTGATTGGACAACTCCGTGCGTTTGTAAGGAAGTTATGCAAACATCTAATCATTATGTATTAGTAGGACATTTAAATATCGAAGACATTTATCCATGTTTATCTACAAATGAAGGGAGCTGTATCTGTTACTTATTGCCTCGGTAGGCTGTGGGAGCCTGCTTGTTTGGGCTACCCACTTATCTAGGAGATACTTGGTAATCTTAGCGACCTAAATAGTGCAGTTTAAAAAGCAAATTTTGATTCTTGGGCACAAATGCATTTAAAATAAAATTTTGAATACCTACAGAAAACACTAGTGGAATTTTGACAGAAGAGTGGCAGATTTTTATAACAAACTAGATAACCCGGCGAACTTTGTACCGCCTCAGAATCAATAAAGCCGATCCATAAGAAATGTATGAGAAAATCTTTTTTTTTCTTTGTGTCATTTCTTCATGTTTTAATAGTTATTCTGCTATTCGGGACGGAGACAAATCCAACAACCCAAAGGTCATAAAAATCGATTTCGTGGTTTTTGAGTTATAAATGGTGTAGCTAGCCCGACTTTCTTTTATATAAATAATAGAGAAGAGAAGATATTTAATAAAACTGACAGGCGACAATCTGACCGACAGTTTTGTCAAATCAAAATCAAGTCTTTTTTATAGATATCTGCTTAATTAAATCGCACCTGTCGTGAAATTATACCTAACAATTTTGTGATTTTTACAAATATTCAGGCATTGTAAGTTACTTTAAATAGGGCTCTGCTATTGGAACTATTGGGAATTATACTCAAGACTTCTCGATTCCCATCAACACTCCAAGCTTATAGTTGTTTCAAGTTACATTACCAGGCACCCATTTTCTTTTATTCGAAACCCACAGAATGTTGATACTTCTACAAATCGTGCACAGACTCCCATCTATCGATTTGAACCAGTGATCTTAGATTACAATCGAATAACTCGATATCTTAAACGTTTTGACTTCCGAAATAAAATCGGAGCAATAAAAGATATCGTTTCATTTTAAAGTAAAGTAAACTTCTTCATTTTAATTACTGTTCATTTAATTATGGCTATCACGTTTCTTTAATATGGAGTTTGATATGGTCATAAAATTGGAGTAGTTTTAAGTATCTACCAATACTATTTGCGTCAGTGGAATGAATATAAAAAATATTACTACTGTTGAGGGAAAATGTTCTCAAGTTAGTGTCCCTAGATTATTGTAATTCTTTACTAGGAACTGTAACTATTCGTGTAAAGGCATGTTTAATGTTTATTGCAGTAAGTTGGCAATGTTTTGTATCTGCTGGTGTACTAAATTCTCTTATTTTATTATCTTAAAACTGAATCACTTCTTCTTGTTCAACATTATCCAAATTAATAGTGTTGTCCACAGCTCTTTTTCTTTTTGTACCCACCCAAAGAGTTCCTTATACTTACAAATTACATACATTAAGGTCTGTTAATAATATTTTACCTGCGCAAATTGTTCGTATATGAATGTCAAACTTTGTTCCTTATGGAGCAAGTTACAGTAAAATATTAAAAGTATCCTACGTTTTAAAGTACAATATGTTGTTTTTTTCTTCTACGTACTTATTCTTGTGTAACGATTTACTGAGTTCCTATTTGTATATTGTTCGTAGTCCCAAGGCTTTTGTTATTCAGAATGAATAATGAGGAAATAGTCTTTCGAAACTATTATACCTATTGCAGTAGCCAAATGAACGTTTACGGAGGAAATTTTGACACATAAACCTAAATTCTCCATTTTCTTTGACATTTTATAGATTCAGATCAATATAAGGATTTAATTGAACGAGTTGTCTTTGGCAAAGTGCACTTAGCAATTATAATTTTATCTCACTATTCAAAATCGTGACCATAGATTGGGAGATGGCTGGTGAACTAAAGGCGTCGGTAAAATTGTTGTAAATACACATTTAGACGCCATTAAAGACAGGAAAATGGCATATAGCAATGGAATCATTATTATTGAGGATGTTGATGGTGAAGAAATAGATTTAGAAAGAAAAGACGTTTCAGCTGGAAAGCCGATTATGGCATGCTTGGCAGAAGAAGATGATTAACCTCAAGACGATAAAAGTAGATTTAACAACCATCTTTTTGGCATAGGTAAGCAAGCTGCTCTGACAATCCCACAAAATAAAAACAAACACAACCATTATTTCAAAAATATATCGCTAAACAGCCAGACGCCGTTAAAGAATAAGCAGGCAACTGAAAATTCAGCGTGTTTAGGCAACAAAGCGCAGCTCTCGCGAGGTTTCTTGCTAGTTGCGATACCGTTAGAGGTTTGCTCACGTACCCAGTGTGCAGATAAGCCGCTGCGCGGTTAGCGCAGGCTGTCGGTACGTGCGGCAGGTTAGACGCTTGTTAGAAAATGTTCGTAGTTTTTTGGATTAATTTTTATGTTTTGTTAGAATATTTGTTTAATGTTAGTGTTGCTATTTGGTATGAGAATGGTTTTTTTTTGTTACTTCTTTGATCATTCTTAGATCTATCTTTGATTAAGTCTTTATTAACTCTTACGTTCTAAACCACTTGTCTTCATTTAAAAATTTTAGTTTCAGAAACATTGTGACAGTTGGAATATTAATATCATGTCATTTCAGTCTATTATAAAATTTCCAAAAATACACATCCTATATTCTGTCATCCCTAACCATATCCGCGTTCCAACCGCAGCGTTTCCCCGCTAGCACCGTACACCACCTCTCCGGGAACACTGCCTCCCAATTACTACTTATCGTTGGGAACATCAGCAGTTGCAAATTGTATTCCACGCGAGATGATAAAGAGTGCATCGACACAAAGATTTGAAGTGAAAATAAAAACAATGGTACAGGCTTAGATTCTTTGACATAAATCCCGAGAATTGTTGAGAAAGTGAACTGGAAGGAAATAGATAGTGCATCGCGGCTAACCAGAGTGTGGTTTGTTTCTCAAGAAGAATTTATAGAGTTGACTTGGGCAACAAACTTGAGTTATACAGGTGTGAACGCAAACAAACTTGGAAAAGATCTCTTGATAAATCTATTTCTTGATATATAAAGGCTTAAGGACATAGTAGACAGATTTATCAGTGAATATCAAGATGACGACTAATAGAGAAGTATGGAAGAAAAAGATTTGTTGCACCGACCCCGAGCATTGGTGGCCCAGTGGTAACAGACACGACTTACGAGTTGTAGGTCGTTGGTTCGAACCCAGACAGGCACTTTGTGTAAATTATTTCATCACTACTGCTCTCAAGACGAGGAAAGAAAACATCGTGAGGAAACCGGCATGTCCTAGAACTAAAAATTCGAAAACATGTGGCATCCACAAACCCGCACTAGGCCTGCGTGGTGGATTACGGCCCACTCCCTCTCGGTGAGACGAAGCCTGTGTCCCAGCAGTAGTAACATTATAGGCTGATTACGATTATGATGCGCCGACCCCAAATAAATTGGTATAGGGGCAGGAAAATTATGATGATGATGAATCAGATCGGTCAGGTATCATGAACGCTAAAAGTGACACTGCTAGAGCGTATTGAAATAATGTAGATACAAAAACTACTTAGCAACCAACATTAGGTAAAGACTTTTAAATTCTCATGAATAACCAAGACCTACTGGCAAACTAATATAAACTAAATACCAACTATAAATTAACAGTATTCTCCTAATAGAGAAGGGAATAAATAACTGTTTAATCATCATCATTAAAATCATTGAAATACTGCTCATAATTTAAGACTGGTGTTCTAAAGGAATAGAGAAATTTTATGTAGCCATCGTGCTTTCATACTTGTATTAATGGTTAGTAAAGGTTTCTGTACCAATGAACTTGAAATTGAAAGACTTCATAGTTCACAGCATGGTTTCTTTTGTAAGTTATAGAGGAAAAACGAATCAAATTTAGAGTAATGTAACGATGAAAAGTTCTAATCTTGTACTAATTGGTTACTAATTGATCATCAGTGTTTGAACTGATCAGAAACTTCTTACTACTCAGGCTCCATTTTAAACCGTAAAAATCATTCTTAATTCGAAATCGTAGCAAAACGTAATGATACGCTTTAGCAAGGACTAACTAAAGAATTCGTTTTTAAACATCTAGTAAAAGTTAAAATGCCAAAGACCTTTCAAAGACACAAAGACAAAAATAAATGCAAAAACAACAATATTTATGCTAAATCTTCGACAGATGACTAATAGTTGGTAAAATAAAGAACTAGGTATGATATCATTAAATACAATCGAAATGTGAATAAACGGACAGGTTGCTTTAATGTCAACTTGGCAATGGTTGACGCATTATAAAGAAATAAACTCGTCAAGCGATTATCAATGCTGTTGGGTTCAGTATATGAAACAAAATATACTGCTGTTTAAGTATGGGTTGAAGTAACAAAAGATGGTCTTGAAGACTTTAAAGAGCAAGATAATATAAATATATTTAAAAAACATATAAATTAAAAGAACATGAAAGATAATGCTACAGAAATGACAAAGTAGAAGTTGGAATAAAGAAAAAGACAAAATTAGAATACACCAAACATCTTACGACAAGATCAGAATAGTGGCATGGAAATGATCAAGATTATAATGAAAGAAACCAAGAGCAGTCACAAAAGTAAACTTATCAATATACCACCACTAAATATAAAAACTTTAGAAGTATTCACAGATGCGGAACTCCATCAGCAGTAAAGTGTAGTGTCCACAATTATTGGCGAACTAATGACGCCTAGATTACAGGTTACTGCTGACCTACATATAGCACGAGATATGACGTAACACCGGCTTGACCGTAATGGTGGTTTAGATGATGGATACGAGAAAATTTTGGTTGGGATTCTGATAAATGAGAAGCTAAATGGTTTGGGTTATGAGTTAGTAAATAGGGAGATGGTGGCAGGTGAATATTTCAGCAACAAACATTCAAACAATCAGGTATGTTAAAAATATTAAGAGCACTTATGAGACTGATTGAATGAAGAAGAGAGTTAAGAGCCAGTGCTCTAACTGCTCAGTAGCAGTGAGTATAATTATGGAAACTAGTATCTACTAATAAGCTCTTAAACAAAATTGTCTCTAGAGGCAGCGCTTTGAAGAACTATAAAATTGATGTTGGCAAACAAGGTAGGTAATGTGGCGTCTAAATGTCGAATGAACGTTTTAAGATCAATAGTTATATGAATATTGGCACGTGGAACTTATTTGTACCAACTTATTGATACTATAAAAACTAGAGATCTCCGTCCACTATACATTTTATAACCAGACAGGTTCAAAGTTCGAAAAAGTGTAAGTGGCAGGTTGGTATCCCATCCCATGCATCATGCATCACATTTACGACTTCACTAGCGAATATTATAGCCACAATGAGTTATCCCCGCAATAAAAGTCGCAGGGCTGTTGCGCAATGCGACTTGCGACTGACCGGGCATACGTGCGACATTATTGTACCATAAACACAATTGAATATTACTGCACTGCCGATATTTATAGAAGAGATTCATTGAAGAATTTAGGTTCATTAAAATTGCAATTATGCGCATATGTTGTCTTGTGATTTATGAATAAGGCTTTTGAGAGAGAGAATGAAGGTAACGGATGGTTTTGTTCGGGAAAGCGGTAACATTATTTACTGCCTGTCAGTTTAGAACGGTCTACGGTTTATCGACCACTGGTCGACATGGTGCGAGAAACTGAAGTAATGTTTTAGTCACTACTTTACTCTTGGCTATATAGGTATGTTCGGCATCACACTTCTATCTTTGGTTGGTGAAGGCTCTGATCAATCTTCAATGATGACGAGCAGCATAATCAATAGCTTACACAGCCATATGAAGCAGTGCTCATAAGACTGTTTTTTAGAATGCTAAGGAGCTGTCAAAGATCTTTTACTAGTCGAAGAGTAATTTGAAGAAGACAACTTTGAAATACATAGTTGGAATGCACACGACACGGTGTGTAACTCCAAGTAATGTGAAGAAAAAAACTTATTTAATAAAGGAATCTCTTTGTAACTCCAGAGATAAACAAAAAATCAATGCAGAGACGAGCGTCACACTATTATAACAGTTGAAACATCTGGTGGAATTTTATATTTAAAGGCATGCAAGTCTTTTGTTGTACCTACCTATGCCATAAAAATCCCATCAAAGTGATTAGTAATAAATATCAGTCATCTACTCAAATGCCTTTATTGAGAACGTGACCTCGTAATGTATTACCTACTGGCAATTTTGTAACAGGCAACATTCGAACATTATCGAACGCAAACGTTGCCATTTTAATAGTGACAAAGTAGATGTGAAATAAGTTGTCATATTTTATGTGGGTGTCAAACATAGATATTAGGGATGTTATTAAATGTAAGCTAGATAGTGTCACGGCTCCAAAATCACATTATGATATTTATTCGCTAAAGTATAATACGCTTAATGAATTACGGGAAAGATACTCTGGCTGGCATGTCATTTACACAGATGGGTCCAAAACATCAGAGGGAGTTGGGGCAGCTTTTTGCGATTTAGCAAATAAATATCATAAAACATATAATATGAATAATCATAGTTCAATCAGGACTGCCGAACTATTTGCCATTTCTGAGGCCTTGAAATATGTCCTAGAACTAAATGTGATGAAAGTAGTGATATACCGATAGTAAGAGTGCTTTACAGCATATTTCTAAATGTGTTCATAAGGGGGGTCAAAGGGCTTAGCTATAGCATACAGAATCTTGGAACAAATTCAGTTTTTTAACCAAACAAGTAAAAAGGTAGTTGTTCAGTGGGTGCCATCCCATGTTGGACTTCCAGGTAATGAGGAGGCTGACAGACTAGCCAAATTTGCCATTCTGTCAGGAACAAAAACACGGGATATATTACCAAGCTATTCGGAAATTTTATGTAAGTATAGAAAAATAAACAATCTATCTTGGAAAGAACACTTTAATGAAAGATCAAAATCGAAAGGAATCTGGTATAAAAGTATACAATGTGAGCCTCCTCATATACCTTGGTTCACTGGGTCGAAACTGAATCGAAGCCAAATTGTTGCTGCACATAGATTGCGGTCAGGACATATTCCACTAAACAACTTTGCTTATCTCATGCGAAAGTCTGACTCTCCAAACTGTGAAGTGTGTGGCAAAATAGAGGATGCACAGCATGTGTTGGTGGAATGTGTCCGATATACTAATAAGAGAAACGCAGTTATCAACGCGATGAAATTGTCAGCAATGGATGTTGGAGTGTTCCATAGTATTTTAGCTAAGCCTACTTCTGAAGCAGCAAAAATTTTATATACTTTTTTATTAGATAATAAACTAGACTAAGTTCATGTGGTTTGGGGTTTTTTATAGGCTAAATTAGTTTAGGAAGTAAGTTAATATTTGTGAAAGTACGATGGGATTGACATCGTCGCAATTGTGAACAAAAATCCCTTAAATAAAGAAGATTAAAAAAAAAAAAAAAAAAGGTGTAGAAAAAATACTGTTTTGAAAACAACTGAATTCCTGAAAATTTACCAAAAACTTGCAATTGAAAACAAAAAAAAAATATATCAAACACGAAATCCGAGTTCATCATTCCTAAAAGTAACAACATCAAAATAAAATAAAAGAAGCCTAATTTGATATAAGTAATAGGTATTTACAGCATCTGTCGGTGTTGCTAGTGTAATAAATAAAGATAGCTAAACGCCATTAAATCTTCATTTAGTGGCCAGTGCTGTTGTCATGTAGGACAAGAGTTTCCGCTTTTCTTACAGATTTATGTATTTGTGGCAGTAGTGGAGATAATGAATTGTAGATAACTTGAATGTTTTTATCTTATTTAAAAAAAGAGAATACTAGCGTCTTCACAGTGATAACTTTCATTCCACGGTGTATCCGAATTGCTAGAAATATGATTTGAATTTCATGAAAAAAAATTTAGAACTATATTCAGCTATATGTAGAATTAAATCAGTATATGATAGATATTATCCTCCAAAATAATAATATTGCAATTATGAACACCATTCTCAAAGGGATTGGCATTAAGACTATTTTGATCGAAATAGACCTCATCCATCGCTTTTCATCAGGCGTGATCGAGGTCAAGAGCGGGGCCCATTCAGCAATAAAAAATAAAAAAAATAGGTAAATGCAAACTGTTTTTGAACTAGCACAATGTCTTCCACTAGTTCTACTAGTAATTAAACATCAATCTGCCTAACCTTTTCCCAATTATGTTGGGGTCGGATTCCAGTCATAGCGGATCCAGCTGAATACTAGTATTTTACATGGAGCGACTGCCTATCTGACCTCCACAACCCAGTTACTGGGTAACACGATACCCCTTGATATGTAGTAATTAAACACACACTTAATGAACCCACACAAAAGTACATTAAAATCGTACCGACCCTTAAAATTGAATTAGAAGTAAATCAATTATTCGAGATGGTCATTAATGCTATCCATCAATCACTAAGTTAGGCCTCAGGTCGTTAGGGCCTTCGATTAGCTATAAGGCCAAGTTCTCGATTCTAAGGTAGGTAGACTTGGCCTTGACATCGTAATACAGGTGCAAAATAATATGGAATTATTTGTGTTAATGTCTGTGGTATAAGAGATTTAATAGCAAAATAAAAGAGACAGGGAATTTTCAATGATGAAGAATTTGTAGAATGCGGTGACTATGATCTTATTTATAAAGGAAAAACCTCCATATATGTAGAAAAAGGGATTTAAAAGATTCCAATATGTCATGAGTAAAAACTAAACCAACAAAACTGAAATATCGCAAAATTAATTGCAAAAAATTAAATATGCATTCGAAATAGTGATGCGCACATACACGTATAGTCATCAACATACATATCGATACCCAACTTCCCTTAATCATTTCATTAAGACACGAATGCACAAAAGAAGGAGTCTAATGAAAAATTACTCGCTTTAATGACCCATCGGATCGCCTTAATGATCTAGGTCCTGTTCTTGAGAATGTATCGGCACACACACGGACATACGAGGCTTGTGTTGGCGAACAATTGTTATTAATTTTAAAGTATGTAGATGGACACTTGACCAGTTTGAGAATAGGTTTATAGATATAGGAACAAAAGAGCATTGTCACTTGAAGTGAATAATATTGAATGATTTTTTTTGGGTAAGGTGATTTATGGAAAAAGGTACTTAGGTACCTACCGAAGTCTTTAAATTCTATAATATATTTTTGGCTATCGCTAAGTGTTCGTACGGAAACATAACTTAGATTTGAATAAACATTTAAATTGTAAATTAATTCCCTCTGTAACCTGATGGTATTGGTTTTTAGAATGGATCGGATATAGATTACGATAACAGTTTTGTTGATTAGATTTTTTTTTCATTGCTTGCATTTCCTTCACAAAAGCACCTCAGTTTTAATTTATGTTACCCTGAGGCGCTTAATGAAGCAAATAATGAATATTAATACACTTTAACAATAAACCATTTAAAACGCAACGTAAAGGGCTGATGATTTGCATATAAATGTATCGACAAACGGACATCGACATCCATTTTATCGTAAAACTCGGATACATAATTTTCTTAATCAATCAACATTATGCATCCAACTTTTCTTTTTAAATCAACAATAAAATTAATTCACAATAAATTCCCAATAAAACTACTTACGTTTATCGAGAAGAAAAAATATAAATTTCGTATTTACGACGTGACAAACACGAGTACTCTTTTACAATATGGCGGCTTTTAAACTTCGAAAATGGTCGTTAACGTCACACGGTTGAATGTTTACCTTATTAAGGCGTAGCTAGTACTTGTTTAATTCACATAAATAATGTATTAAAAAGAGTCAAATTTTCATTAAAAGACGACATGATTCAAGACGTTCGAGCGTTTTATTGACAGTTTTAGTAGAAAGAGGAGAACCACACACGCGCCGAACTTGGATTCAATTTAAAAAGTGGAATGAGATAAAAATAAATAAGTTCGGAAAGACACTTATGTTTAGAGTCGCTCGTAAAGATAGGGTTAACTGCCACGGTATCGCCGGACAAAACATACCATAAACTGACCGGTTGTAGTGGTCGATAGTGATGCCACCGCTTGTCGATAGCACGACGGCGTTATTCATTGCTGCGATATTTATTTTGTATAATGAAATTTAAATAATAATTTATTGCGTGTTTTGCGTCAGTACAAAGCGATGTTTTCGAAATAAGATCTACGAGGTAAAGTAATAAAGTAAATGTTCTATGATTGAAAATCTATTGAATTTTAATATTTTAAGGGTTTGGTTAGGTACTACTGGAAAGTAACATTGGAGAAAAATAGAATAAAATGGGTATTTAAGTTTATCTTCGAACTTTTTTAGCTTTGTTTTGAGAAATATAATACACCTGTAACATTTCTAAACTGCAATCAATTATAAGATTTAGTAAAACTGTATATCGGTAAACTCAAATATTATCGACAATAACAATTCATCGACACCCGACATCTCTTAACCCAGGTGTCAACTGCGATCACTATTGTCGCTCACGGACGCAAGCATTTAAGTCAAAAGAAGCGCTTCGGCCAGGGACTTTGTCGTTATAACGCCTATAAACACTTTTAGTACAAGTTGACCTCAGAGACTGCACGGTGTCACTTCGACAGGGTTCTAATTCCATCAGCGGGGGGTCCAAGCGCTAATAAAGTGGATTTGTCGACATCAAAATAACACTTTATGAGCACAACACTAATGCGCTTTATCGATACACTCTTAGGGAGTTATCATATGATAGCGGAGCTGAAATATTGTACAACTTATGTAGATTTGTTTTAAGTATATTAACTTACGCTTTAGTTACATTTTTACATATTTAGTGGATAAACTAATCTTATTATTTGGATGGTAGCCATCGAACGCTAATGATGTTTGTGACTGCATAATGCATATTTCCTATCTGTCATAGATAATTTACAAATGTGAAACAATATCAAAGAACCAGAATTCAGTGAGAGTAATGAAACCCAGTTCCGCGGTAAAGTTTTTGAATAAGCATAAGGTTCATACGCTGTTTCAGGAGATATTAATATCTTAGGAAAGGATCTGTCTAAAGAACACGTTAATAAATACACGAAGTAGCTGAAAGACATCAGCACTGGTGGTATTGTACATAAAAATACTTAGCATAATCAGCCTATAGCGTTGCAACTGCTAGAACACAGGCCTCCTCTCTGTGAGAGGGAGTGGGCCGTAATCCACCACGCGGTCCCAGTGCGGGTTGGTAGATGTCACATGTCTTTGATTTTTTGGTTATAGGACATGCCGGTTACCTCACGATGTTTTCCTTCACCGTTTTGAGAGCAGTGGTGATGAAATAATTTACACAAAGTAAAGCGCCTGTCTGGGTTCGAACCTACGACCTACAACTCGTAAGTCGCGGCCGATACCACTGGGCCACCACTATACTTAATGTAGTTTAATTAAAAAATGCAGATATCAATCACCAAGCTTTCATTGTACAAATAGAAACTATCCACATTATAGACGACATAACTAATCGTGCTGATACTGAACTTACAAAGCTTTCACAAAATACACCAAATTAGATTCCACACACATCCTCCTCTCATTCAAAATATGCGTGAGATTTTCAGAATTACGTAATCATATTCCGATGACAGACAAAGCACAATGAATTTTCTAGTTTAAATTACATTTATCGGTTCCGAGGCGTTTGATATCAAAGGTCGGGACCTTACTGGCGCCTGGTCTGCCTATATCGATAACATGACGAATATAGTTTGCGACCAATTAGTTTCGTAAAAAATGTACCGGACACTTGGCTTTATTTTGGAATAATTTAAGCTTGAACTCTGTTGTGGAATGATAAAAGCGGTGAAGTGAATGGCGGAGCGAAGCTAGTTTTGTTGATTAAATTAGAATTATGGAGTTGATAAATTAGGAATAATGAATGGAATAACAGTGAATTTGTAATTACAATAGTATTTGTTATCGTGCAGAATAAAAGAAACCGAAAACAGTGAGAAGAACTCGTAAAGCAAGACCGACCCGCTTGTGAGAGATTAATTGTACCAAAGAATGTTTCAATTTTAATAGGAAATTGATATATTAAAATCTTGCTATCCAAAGCTCAATTTTATGTTCGGTTCCTATAAACAAAAACGAATCGTTGTGCTTACCAATGGTAGCGTTTTTATTGCTAAGCCTCCGCTTATATAAATAGATTAGTAAACTAATTTTACTTGTGATAGCTATTTTCATATGGGAAAGCTATGAGGTTTTTGCTTCATTATTGGTAGAGATACAAGAGTCTTAACTTTAACTAATAAATAGGAATCGGCTATTATTAGAAAACTTTTTAGCGCAAGTGCAAGCAATATGAACCAAGAAAATAATAATAATGCTCCAGGGAATGACGCATAATAACACGGAATTAAAGAACACAAAAAATCGAGTTACACAACAGAATCATCTTCTAAGCCTTCAAGTTTAACAATATCATCGACAACTATTTCCTTTATATCTTCACCACACTTACAAAATCCCTTATACATTTCATAACCTCATTTGAAAGTTGACTGACAACCTGTAAGCCAGCTATCATACTTGCGCAACCAACAAAAGCTGAAATACCAACGGCAACATCAACTATTGTGTGAATTAACAATTTTAATTCTGACACGTTAGAAAGACAATGCAACGGTTGTATGGGCTATGTGCTTTGAGTAGATAGGATAGTGCTGTAGACGGTGATAATTTTGTAAAAATAGGATTGTTTTTTATCTATCTTCAAAAGCTGAAGGCTGTGTATACAACATTACTGGTTAAAGTTGTTTTATGGCTACAAATAATAACTTTGCATAAGCATAATCAGCTTAAATAACGTTCCCACTGCTGGGACATAGGTCTCCTTTCAGTGAGAGGGAGTGGGCCGTAATCCACAACGCGGGCCTAGTGCGGGTTGGCGGAAAACTTCGACTTTGGCTAATTTTATTCAGATTTCTAAACCTAAGTTCACTGCTAAACATAGGCCATAGACCTCTCATCAAGTAGTATCAACTCAAGTAATTTAAACCTCTTCGACGAATGCATCATAGTAAGTATTTATTAAGTGCTAGCATATGTTGAAGGCCCGACTGTCAATTATGTCAGTTATTTTGCAGAACGTCATATGAAGAAAAAGCTCCTTTTGGCAAGAATTAGGAAAATGATGTAAGTCACTCACTAATGGATTCTCTATGTACAAATCGATCAGTGTAAATTAGCTCTTAGATACTGTTTAGAATTTAGGACCCTGGTTATGTAAATTTTGTAGCTATGAGCAGAACGTGCAAAATAATTATAGTGCATCAACATTTGACAAGCATTTAGTAAGACCTAACCAACAGATAAAGTCATCTATCTACTGCAGAAGCAGTTTTTTAATACAACAGCCAAGACATAAATTTCTTTTTTCTCTAAACGTCTTTTTAATTTGACATTGACACTTAAAACCAGTGTGACATCCAAAAACTAGTTGCACTTTGTATTGTGAATGCCAAATCAACCAAAAATTTAAAAAAAGAACAGGTTTCGTAACTAAAAAGTAAAAAAACAACGACAACAAAGAGAGCGTCCCTTTTGAAAGCGTTTTGTTTACAAGCGCATATCACGAAAGTATGGTTCATGCAGGTTGGCTCACCCGAGGACCGAGGGTCAAGGCTGACAGACCAATGTAATGACTACACTTGATGCCAACTATTATGTCATCAACGGGTCGGGTTACTATCGCGGTTCTGGCGCCTTTTTATTTTGTATTTTTTGCAGAATCGAAATCAGTTTTGTGAATTTTTAGTTTGGTAAGGTCAGATTTTTTTATTTTTTTTACAAACGTTTAATTAAAGAAGAAATTAATATTAAACTTATTAGGTACAAAGTCGGTAGCTATAACAATAGGTAATGATGACTGTAATGATTGTGTCCACATTTAATTTTGTATATATCTTTAAACAAATTTTGCTAAATTATTTTTGCAATAATATCAATCAATTACAATAAAATTAAAACCAGGCACGAGCTGTCGAGTAAAGCAAAAGCAATCATCTATCATCCTATAAGCCTCTTTTTTATCACTATTCACCTCCAATTCATCATAAATTCCATTAGACTTACCCAAAAGCTACCATCAAATGCTAATAACAACGAAAAATCTCAACACAGACTTACTAATTCCTCAAATCATTTCAAAATTGAAAATCCTTAAGTTAGTGAAACCTAATCATAAGAAAATAATTGTAGTTACCTACTAGCATGATTAACAGTATAAGAGTTAACAAAGTTATCAGATTACTAATAGAAAGCAGTTTTTCTGAAACAATAAGGTGTAAAGACGACGTTCCCAAGCACATCGCTTGCGGTCATCTGCGCCACTTGAAGATAATTATTTGGTGACATGCACCTGTAATTGTGGTTTACGGAGACACGTTTCACTTGATGTTTTATCATTTTAGTTTTCTTAGTTTTAGTGTTGCTGCGCTTTTGTTTTTTTTTTAGTTTTAATTTTGTTGAAGTGGTTTTAAATATGTATCTTCATTTTTATTCGATTATTTTTTTAATAATTTTAAATTATTTGTCAACTATGTTTAATTTAGTCATAGACTTAGATGAAAGCAATTTATTTTATATTAGATAAGCAATTAAAACTTATAATTCAATTAAACAAATTCTACAATAAAGGTTGTCTTACCGCCCAATTTCACCACAAAGCCAAAATGGCGTAACTCAAAAAACAGCAATTTCGCGGTAATTTGCATAAAAGTGAGGAACCCCTTATCTTTAGAGACAGACACTTTGTGAAAACTTTGTCTTATTGCATTCTGATTAGAAATGTCGCGAGTCGAGTCCCGGTAATTGAGATTTTAAAGGTCAAAGGGGGACGAGAATTTACCGTTTTTGTTTTATTTATCACCTTTATAAAATTTTATTCCTCAGGATTTTTTGTCGGTATCAAAAATAACATTGTAACGTAATGCCGTATGTTGAAATTAACTTACAAATTCATGATGATTTCAAGAGGCATAAATTGGAAACATTGCGTACCTACCTAGCATACAGTTTGGCGCCGCCGCACCGTACAAATAGCCAAAATCATAATTCCGTTTCATACGATAATTGGCGTTTCGTTCGATCATCAATCAAGTTAACTAATAGTCGCGTATCGTAACTTGTTAAGTTTTTAGTATCAAGTCATTGATCTACTATCGACGGACATTTTTTATTTTGCAAATTCAGAGTTTTTCTCACTCAAACCGTGAGTTTACAAGTTGTCTTAAAAGTTTTGGCTTACCACGCATCATTTGACAGCAATTAAACTAAGTTTGACTAACTCTACATTTTGGCACGTTTTTGGAATTTTGTCCCATTCCCTATAACTTAGATAACCTAATTCTGCCCTAACTTCAATAATGAACTTTGCGGAAACTTGTTATCACGCACCAGAACCAAGAGCCTAGAACCAGAGTCCTCGATCACTCAAGTCAAAGGGACACCGCACAGACACACGGCTAATTTCCGTCGCTAATACACTAGTTCACTTTCACTTCACACAAGATTACGTACCCTCACAAGTGAACTGGCCGTAGTGTTTCCCCGACGACTTGTCGCCGCAGACCACACACTCCACATTCTGGCCTTTATCCGTCGCAGAGGACCCGCTCTGCGTCGACGCGGCCTGGCTCGCGGGCGTAGACGGCAGAAGCTCGTCTTCCCGCCAGCTACCGCGAAAGCCGAGTTCGAGAGGCGGGAGGTCAGGGGCCCTCGGAGGACAAAGCCCCGGGCCTCCGACCCCGCCGTAAACTAGCGCTCCGTGCGTGATGATGCCGGTTGCCGTCACAGGGCAAGAGACCGCGCGACGCGCTTGTGTGTCAAGGGTCGCGGTTCAGTCGCGACTGAGCCGGGTCGGGCCAGGGCGCGCCGCTCCGCCATTGGCCCGGTGGCCTGCAGGGGCAGGGAGCGAAGGCCCCGCCACCTCGACCGCGGCCCCCCTCCCCCCCCGGACGCGGGGTGGAAATCTTTCAGCCGAGATACCCGAGTACCGTCGGTAAGAAAATTTGTTGGGCGGTTTGGGCTTTGTTTATTTGTGCAACGTTTTTAGAAGAGTTGTGTCTTATTATGCAATGTATTACTGTCTCTTTCTTACTCTGTTTATGAATAGAGTGACTTGTTTGTAAAAGGTTGGACGTTAGGTTAACGATTTTATCGTTTGTTTGAGTATTTTTTATCGTTATTTATTTGCTTGTCTATTTATTCCACATTATATGCTATTTTTTATTACTTTATACAAAATGACATTCAATTTAGATGTCTAAGTTCTCCCACCAGGCTTTTTAAGGTACAAAACTCCTTATTGTTCACATTTACATCTAGTATTCCTATATCTCGACACATTCTCCAACAATGTGCTAATAAAAATAATCTCGCCCACATTTCAATACTTGCGGCGCAGACGGTACCTGAAAATCCTACTTTGTATCAACTTTCCCGCTGCCTCCATATTTCTGCGGGCTGATAGGCACTCCGTATACTTAACTATCCACATACAGGTGATCAAGTGGCTCTCCTTTTAACTGTAATGTATGTATTATTACGACGGTTATTTTAGAATTTTGTGGAGCTGTTTTAATTTAGGTTATGTTTTTGGTTATCTCATTAGTATTTTAGGTTATGTGGGAAAAGTATAGTGGTAGATAAACTGAAAATAATAGTCATTGATTAGTTTCATCGTAAAGTCAAAGGCCTAATAAAAATAAATCAATAGGAATAAATTGGAAACCAATAAAGCATTAATACATCTTGAACTAATAAATATTCACTTGTTGAATGAATATTTATAAGTATTTCCACACCAATACATGTAAAGCACAATGGCTCACATTGACTCGCAAGTTACATTATTTAGATCTAGATCAATCTAGATGGTCGGTAGGCGGCGCGTGCGCCGGGGGCGTGGCCTCACGCGGGAGGGGGGGCGGCACTCCCGCGCACTTGTCAGCGTGACGTCGACGCAGTTTGACGCATCTCCGACGCGACACTATGATTCGACATTTTTTTATTAATTTTACGAGTTATGCCGTTTTTCATTTGCGGTTGGATGTTGAGTCGTGATTTTTTTTATTAATTTGTTGTGAGAATGAATTGATGTGGAGTTTATAGGGCTAATGTTTTAGATTTCAACTGATTTGAATGTTTACAGCTTAAATGTTTCAGAAGTCATTCACTAGATTTTATGTTTTCAGCATAACCTAGAAAACTATCATTATCTATTGTTATACTATTGTTAAACTATTGTTATATCAATAATATTATCAACAAACCTTTGGTTGATAATATTATTGATATAAGTAACAAACTTTTCAGCAACTGAAACAATAGATATTTTACATGTCGCACGTCGTTTGATAATTAAGTCAATGAATTAATTCTCTCCTACCTACTACCGAATTCTAACTAGACATTCAATTCACTTCTAATAGGAAAATATTATTCCACTTTAATCTTTCATAACTTATTCTGATTTCGATTTATTTAGGTACATTGTACCAATATGTGTAAATATTTCTCCAAATTATTAATTAAGAAAGTCAAAATCTTATACAATACAGCGCCATCATATACCTAGTAATAATAGCCGCACGGGTCGATCGATCAGGTTAACATACGCTTACCGCGGCTTGTCCGTAGATGGGTGACCATCTTTACATACCAAGACCACTCCGTGGATTTTTGACAGTCGTTACGGGTCTTTAGAAACTCGAAAGTCTGACAACCAGTCTTACCAAGGGGCATCATATTATCCAGTTACTGGGTTGTGGAGGTCAGATAGGCAGTCGCTCGATGTAAAATATTGGTATTCAGCTACATCTGGTTAGACTGGAAGCCGACCCCAACATAATTGGGAAAAGGCTAGGCAGATGATGATATACCAACTTCAAAACAGGTACCACGTTTTTCTTACTGAATTTAGACTGAATTGAGTTTAGTTTCTATAAAGACTTACGAGTACCATAATATTAAAATCAATTAGAAATGTAGTTCTTAATGCTCAAACATGCGACAAACCAAATCAAATTATTTTATTTTACTTAGACTTACATGGGCACTTATTAAACGTCAGAAGCTAGGTCAATCAATCAATCAACTCAGCCTATCGCAGTCCATTGCTGCACATAGGCCTCTCCCAGACTGCGCCACAGCACCCTGTCCTCCGCCTTCCGCATCCAGTCTACCCCAGCCACCTTCTTAGAAGCTACGTTCACGGGTCCAATTTATCGTTTCCTATGGAGAAGAGCCGGCAAGAAACTCCACGGTTACTCTTTTAAAAATAATTGGCTTTTATAATGTTTTCAAATTACAGTGTAAATTATAATAATTTAAAGAAATTTCAAAACGGCTTGTTGACACTTCCCGTGACCCAAGGGCTGGCTTTTACCTTGGCCAAAGGCTAAGCATTGCCATACAACGTGGCAATGCCGCCAGTCTCTTGGGTACATTACCAGTCGACAGCGATGCGGATGAATTTTTCGACGCTATATTTTAGTTTTTGTATAGTTTTAGTTAAGTTAGGTTTTAATTTTGTTATTTTTGTTAATTATAAAGAAATATATAATTTTAGTATCATAAATTTGCAAAATTCAGTGTAAATAGGTATAGGACGACAAAGGTAGGCCTGTCAAAAAGTACCAAGCACTTAATAAAACAGAAAATGGTCTGGAAATCTACAGTCTACAAGGCCTACAGCATTCTCACATTCACACAATATAAAATAATCTATCTAAAAGAAAACTAAAGTTACTAAATATTTAAACAAAGTGACATGAATGCTTCAAAATGATTACGACCATTAATAAATAGTTGAAATTGGAATTGTAGACATCAGATGCAGTTCTCGTAATTTTAAGAACGTTCACAGTCTGATCTCAGTCTCAATCTGTCAAAAATACCTCTACATTTTGACAAGTTGTTGACATTTTTTTGCCGCCGAGATGAGACTGCGACTAGATTTTGAACGTTCTAAATTATGAGAATTGGCCTTCTGGTAGAATGACAGCTCACTACAAAGATATCATCATCAAGACGTTATATCGTTGAGATTTTTACATTATAAACACAAATAAAACCATGAATATACAAAAGTAAGTACCTATTAAAAATATTAATGTGACGACACAAATGGACACAAATCTCTTTCACGTCTTCAACTTGCAGACGCTATTTCAGTTTCAGTTCATCAGACAAAGAAATTTCGTATTTTATGGTGACTACGAACATCTTTATAGATATCAGGAAAATAAAATCTCGGAGTGCAGAGAACCACCAACCAGAAACCAGCGCTGGGGCTCTGTCTTGCATATGGTCGCAGCATTATGCTGAGCGATAGCCGTTTTGCGTGGATGTGACTCATATTTCCCTAACCTTTTTTTTTGTGTTTATTTTCTTTTTTGCGTCATGTTCACTGCAAATAAACGTATTTTCTTTCTTTTTCCTTTCTAGAAAATCAGATGGTCTTCTTCTTGGTGAGTCTATGGCAAAAGTAGCACGAAAAAAAATCGTTTGGCCCAAAATTCAGCAACGTGGATACCATTCGCTGATGCAGCCATTAGGTCCTCACGTGTCCAGGTGTCAGGGCATGTGGCGCAAGATGGGAGGTGAGCCATTGTTTGTGGACAGACGCCCCATACACACCGGAGGTCTCAGTCCTCCATGAACCCCCACTTGTGGAGGTAGTCCTAGCTGCGGCCTACTTGGGTACAAAGTCTATTTAAAGTTTTCCAAGTAAGCTACGGTAACTTTGTGCCCAGATGAGAGACTCTCTGAAGGTTTAATGGATGGTTAACCATAGTCATAGAATAGGTATGATTAAGTTGAAGATTTGGGCATTTATCTATGGCCTTCTAAACATAAATACACAAATAAAAAAAAAACATAAACACATACCTAGATTTAATACATTTCATTTTTAATTATGGTGGTGGTATAAAATTGGTGTTTGGGTGATGTCCCCGAGGGTGGGAATTATGACTGCATTTGTTGTATTGGGTTTCCACCTGTAATAATAAATATAAGTGGTAATAGCAAATAAATAAATATTTCAAGAGTTAATGCGTTTTACCATCTTATAAATAAGTGCAGGTTCGCCATGTCTACAAAAATCATCACCAATGAAGTTGATTTCCTAAAACCAGCATCTCTACCCACTCTTACTTCAACAAAAACCTTTTATCTCTATAGGTACATACTACATAACCAGCCATTTACCGCTTCAGAGCCTCAAGTAAATTTCCCTTTAAAAATAAATAACAAGAAAGCTTGGGATTTCACCCCCGAGGTGAAAGAGCGGGGGTGAAGTGAGCGAGGTGAGGGGGTGGCGAGGGCGGGTCAGAGGTCGACCCCGCCCCGCACACCTACGCATATCTATGTGTACCAAGTATTGTTACTTATAGGTTATAGATTATATTGGTCCTGTGTGAGTAAAATGTCTTGAAGAGACGTCTTCAAATCGTAATTTATTGTCTTACGAGTCTTACTTTGGTATATGTATAGTCGATCTAAGAAAACCGTGGCCATGCTTAGATCTTTGTTATAGTATACGATATATCGGAAATATCAAAAGTGGTACAGGCAATATGGTCTGTTAATTGACAAGTATAGCGCTACAAAGTTCTTTTGGCTCGTGGTCAAAATCGGAACTAACGTCGCTATCTTGTTTTTTCAATACATTTCACAAAATAGTTGCACAAATGTTTACCAACAGCGCCCCCTGTCAACGTCATTCAAACGCCAAAAGAGCCTTGCAGTGCAGCTGTGTAATGAGTATAATGTAACAAAGTCCAAGTGATCAATGTTTTTGTAAGATGAGTGTATTTCCTGCAGTAGTAACTATAGCTCAATGTCTGAAACGTTGGCTGGCGTTCAAGAAGTCGTGTGTTCAATTCCGTTCCAGATGAGTTGTTGTGAGGAACCCTCTGGTAGTATCTACTTGGCTTGTTGGGTATGTTAATAGGAATATTTTCCACTCAACGACTACTAGGTATATATTTTAATACTGTTGAGATTAAATTTTATTTTAATTTATTTTAGTCCGTTTTCCCGATTAACATGTTTCAAAAGAATTTACAGCCATGAAATGTTAGGTGACTAACATTTCATGGCTGTAAATTCTATAATATATATATATATATTCTAGGATTATCAGCGAGGTCAAACGAGGAAAATAACTACTTACTTTGCAAGCATAGAACGTGATATGAGTGATCATATCACGTTCTATGCTTGCAAAGTAAGTAGTTATTTTCCTCGTTTGACCTCGCTGATAATCCTAAAATTAACCGAATTTGGAATATTTATCACCAGACAAAAAAAAACTTTAATTCAACTACATAAAGACAGAGCGATTCTTTATTTTGAATCTTACGTACCTAACACAAGATTCAAAATAGATACAGGAATATAAAAAAAAACGCCCGGTCAAGTAAGTACTATAGCTACCTACTTAGACTCAGGCTTCCCAAAAGTATACCACTAACTAACAGACCTTCTTTCAAAAACACATTCCTCAAATAAACCATATTCTCCGTTCCTTCGAAGGCGGCTGCCGCAGTAAACGTATCTCCGGAGTTATCATCGATCGTGACAGCGGTGTCTGTATGTCATCCCCCTTCCCCCATCCCCCCCATTTGGGTGACTGAGTAATTGGGTGCAGGTACCCGAGTGCCCGAGACGTCCCCCGACCACGCTATTCTTTCTATCTTTCCTTTTTTTTCAGGATATTTTCGTGGTTTTTTGTGCTCTGCTTGTGTTGAGTTTGGGGGCTAGATTCTTAATTTTAGGGAATATGTTAGTGACTGGTTTTCTAAGACTAGTTTTAGAATTAATTTTAAAGAGAAATAAGTAATTAAATTCAGCTCTACTGAATCTTTATAAATTAAAACTTCATTATTTATCTTAAGTGTAATTTACGTGTTATGATCTGCTACCTAGAATAAATAAATAAATAATTATCTTACTTGAAAATATTAATAAAACACCGACCAGTAGTGATCGACCGTTAGAAATGTCATATGAGGTGTCTATGGGTCAATTTATCTTTTTAATCTTTTTTTTTCTCACCTTTTTTGATATTTTTTTAATGCCTGTATTGTGTCTTTTGTTGCATTAAATATTTTTTTATCTATCTATATAATAATACTAGCTGCGCCCCGCGGTTTTACCCGCGTAAATGTCGATCCCGTGGAAATATCGGGATAAAAAGTAGCCTATGTCCTTTTCCGGGACTCTATCTATCTCTATACTAAATTTCATTTAAATCGGTTCTGTGGTTTAGGCGTGAAGAAGTAACAAACATATAAACACACACACACACACACACACTCACAAACTTTCGCCTTTATAATATTAGTGTGATGATAGTCATATTTAAAATCCCCTCAAAGTAAAACAGCTAAGTATTCCCAAAAAAAAAAAAAAATTACGTATTCAAATCACAGAAATAGCTATCCCAACCATTTGCTTGACCGTACCTCACGCCAATTTAAATCTTCACATCCGAAAAAGAAATCAACGCTGCACCGCTTAAAGCCCAAAGCGGTCCCCACCGAAACGACATGGACACTAAAAATTTCACTTACCGTAAAAAATAAAAACTTAAAGACAGTCACATTATTTCAAAAGTACTTTACGTTTTGTGGGACACATAAATTGTGAAATAAAAAGTATAGAAAGACTCGTGTAATGTCACATGTATCAATCGTCGGACTTTGAGATAGCTTTGCCATTCAGCGGCTACTCGCAACGGAATGTAGTGGTAGCAGAAACAATTTGTTTGGCAGTGTATGATTTTCTTTAGTATCTGATGCTGAAGGAATTTCTGATCAGTTGTCACTATTCGCTTTCTCTCGTCTCCACTTATGAATAACATTCCATGGAATAATTAGAAGTTATGAGGGAACAGATGAACATACATACATACCGGTCAAAATCATTACCCTCCTTTTTGCTTCGCCGTAGTCGGGTAAAAATAAGTGGAGAAGGCAAATAGAAAAACCGACCTTAGATAATGGGACAAGGAATGAACCTTCTTACAAGTCCAAGAAGTATAAAGTGGAATACGGCTAGCAGTACTAGTAGATTATTGCTATTAATGGTTTGGCCGCAGGAACCCGTTGGATGCGAGAAGCACAGAACCGGTCGAAGTGGAGGTGCTTGGGGGAGGCCTATGTCCAGCAGTGGACGTCTTTCGGCTGAAATGATGATGATGATGAATGGTTAGGCCAAAGAAACCAGAGCCGTCCAAAAGCGCGTTGGTTGGTTTGACGATATCGTCAAAGTCGCGGGAAACACCTGGACGCACGGAACCGGGAAGTACCTATAACAGAAGAAAGGGGACGTCTATACCCAGCAGTGGGTGATTCCGGGCTGAAATGATGATGATGATTAAACAATAAATACCATTTCAAAGAAAAGAAACGAGAATAGGGTGTCACAGAAGAGATGATTGTTCGACCAGCTGATAATATGGCATGAGATGCTAAATCAAAAGCAGGAGTAAAACTAGATGATGAATTGAATGAATTGATGAATCAAAGCATTTACCACAATACGTTTCGCGGCTTATTAGTCGATTCGCAAGAATTTATTCGCCCGATACGGGCGAATCGTCACTATTAAACTGTATTATTGTCCCCATGGGCTACTCGCACGAAGTTAATTTATTTGTGATCTAGTTGACAACTCCAGAAATACCAAATGCCTAAAACATATTTCTGGAGTTGTCGCCTCGCCCACAAATAACTTTTAAAAGTGACGATTCGCCTGTTTCGGGCGATTAAATTCATGCGAATCGACTAATAAGCCTTTTCGTAAGACAAACTCGTTAAGCCTGACGTCACCGCCACGATACAAGCACTAA
Organism: Amphipoea oculea; assembly: GCA_945859645.1. NCBI lineage: Eukaryota > Metazoa > Arthropoda > Insecta > Lepidoptera > Noctuidae > Amphipoea > Amphipoea oculea. The sequence goes on from OX243876.1 coordinate 16,638,617, forward strand.
CAAACAACCCTAAATATACCTTCAGAAACAATTTAAAATATTCCCAGTAAAGCTCTGAATAAATCAATCAGTCCCCATTACAATTTACACTAAGATCGATACGATAAAACGACAAACAAGAACCAAGTATGTCAGCGTTAAATCACGCGTTTGTTGTTTTGTTTGTCTGTTTGTCTGCCTGCCTTTGTTTGTGTGCTACCGGATAAATTAAGAACGTCTGCCAATGTGTCTTGTCGGGTCTTGTTTGTAAAAATGATGTATTTATCACCTTTTATTATGTATTTTTGGCGCTGCATCCGTTAATGTGTCTGTCATGTGCAGTTTGGGTCGTGTGTTTTAATTTAGGACTGAGTCTGCTTCGATTGGGTTGTTTCTTATTCATACTAAGTACCTACTGAAAAATCTGTACATTCCTCATTAATATTTTAGGTTGTTACTCATTATTTACTGGATATGTATCTAACTTAATTCGTGTTCAACAATCAGTATCATCCGGCTCTCGATTACACATCAATAGAACACTGATGACATTATTCTGAAATCTATCATCACCTATATTTCTAACAACCATCTTGATCATACCATTGGCATAATGCGTGCCAGCTCGCTAAAGATTATAGAATCCAAGAAAGGAACTTTGTAACAACTCTCCTCTGTCACAACTCTCCTCGGTCTCCCCTTCCGATCCATTTTCTCAACAACTAAATTCAAATATTTCAAAATCATTTAAAAAAGTAGTGGCTTACTGGTAACAGCCCCGACTTACGAGTTGTAGGTCGTGGGTTCGAACTCAGGCTGGTTCTTTACTTTGTGTAAATAATTTCATTATTTCATTCTATCACACATCGTGAGGATACCGACATGTCCAAGAATCAAAAATTCGAAGACATGTAACATCTACCAACCCGCACTGAGCCCGATAGATTACATTACTGGCTGATTATGACGCGCTATTTAACAAAATATCGATCCATGTTCTCAACAACTAACATCGAATATTTCAAAATCATCTACAACATCGATACTACTACAATTCCTCAGCATAACTCGATCGGTTATTTTTCTTCAATGATAAGACATCCGTCTAAGGTTATCTGCCAACCTCACGAGGTGACTCCATGCAAGCTTTATCTTTTATGTTGTTGTATATTCTTCCCTGTCTTGCGTATTTAATATTATATTTGTATGACTAAGGAAGACGTTTTATATATCACGGAAGATGTTTTCGAATAATGATGCCTGTAATGTAAGGATTGTATGTAAGGATTTTAGCAGGTGGCGTAGTGATCTTATGACTGCGTCAGTGAGTTCGCGTATCTGAATTTGGGGCCAAAGATATTTGAATATAAAATAGAATAGACATTTATTTTTTAAATATGGGTAATACATAATAGTGTTATAAATTTTATAATACATTAGAGCTTAGTCATTACTTATTAAACGTAAATTGTATGGCTGTAATAAAATTAATGTAAACTGAGGTTGCCTAAACAACCAATGCAATGGATAACAACCACCAATCAATTAAGAGTGAAATTGTAATAATATTTTAAATATAGCCAATAAAATTGACATACTATAAATATTGTACACCCCATGGGTATGTTGCAGAGATACAATTAATGCTAACTGTAAGAACTGTCTTTTTTACCTGTGACAAACAATAAATGATTTTGATTTGATTTGATTCATATTTCACCATTCGGCATGCAACATTTTACATTATTAACATTCCAGATCCATCAATCCAGAGCAATTCAGGCAAAACTTTTTTCAGATTAAATTTAGTCACACTGTTGTGCATGTAAACTTCGTACGTTCTTTGTACGTGGGAACTTTTTGCCGCCGATACGAGAAGAAGAAGAAGCAGGTGCCGTTCTGTAGTTTCTGCCTACCTCCACGAAAAGAAGGCGTGAATTTATCTATGTACCATCGAGGAAACCGTAAGGGCTATTCTTGCTTGCAGCGCTCGGCCGCTGTAGTAACGCTTGCTAACAGATGTGGTCATCGTGTGCACGGGATTTTGTTTTCAATTTGGGCAGATTTAAGTTTCCTCGATGGTACATATGTCTGTTGCCTTCAATTGGTATTTTTACACCTCTCAAGTTAGTTTTAGGATGTATCGTTGGTTTTGTTTAGCATTTTATATGTTAGAGTCGCTTCCAACTCTGTAACTCGATTCATATATATCTACTTATATAATGTCTTCATATTAAAGAGTTTTGTGATAGACAGTCGCTCCATGTAAAATCATGGTATTTAGCTGCATCCGGTTAATCTGAAGCCGACCCCAAGATAGTTGGAAAAAGGCTAGATTTTGATAAAAGAATTTCGGTAATTATAAAAACATACATCGCTCATTTTTTTCCTGAAATCCATAAAGGCTACACAGAAATTCACGCTTTTATGCGAAGCGTTAAAACTCTAAAAGTTTCCCGGAAAAAAGTAATTCTAAAATCCATGGTTCGGTCAGAGGCTCTCAACTATTGGTCGCGCTCGAGCAACTTGTTCATGATCCGATTTTACGCACGGACGCCCGAGGCCCGACGACTCGCCGCGTCTGCAATGCGAAAAAATACGATAAAATAGATCCGGCTGGCTTTTTTTGTTTCAGTTCCTCTGAAAGATGGACGAGTTGAAATAAATCGGAGTTTACTGAAAGAAATCTGAGCTTTGTAGCTATTTTTGTATAAGAGTTTATTGACTCTGCTGAAAAATATGCGGAAGCTATTCTGTTGCGAATTATAAACAGTATTCGATTAAAGTGTATCGTATAAACACAACAATCACTCAATATGCATTCGCATATTATCATCTATTCAATTCGTGCATTATTAGCTTCGTAATACCCTCAATATTAATACCTAAAATATGCTTCAGTTATAATCCTTCAAAAAAGCGTCATCCCTCACAATCCATCTAATAAAACCGTAGCGAGTTGTATACAATATCGTAGCGCGGCGCCACCGTCGCTTTGTGTGGAGGCGACCAATTGTGCAGAACCCCTGGGCTGATCACTTAATTGACTAGCGAGCGAGAGCTTTTGGGGGAAACGATACCCATCGGCTACAATTTCACTGCACCCGTCATACATTACCGCATCTGTTTAACGAGAAATTACTCCATGCAGTTTCGACTCAGCAATGGTGGTCGTAATAAAAATTATGCAAGTATCATAGTACAGGTTGTGGTATAGGATTAAAGTGCAGTTGAAATGAGATTTGTTGGCAAGTGATGGGATTGTGTGGGAGCGTTAATGCCACTTAATCTGAACGATTAACCGGGGACTGTTGGTTCGCGGCTGAGCTCAAAGAGAGGCAGTCGAGTGCATCGAGAGGTGCTAGTTATGAACGTTATTGGATTTTGGGATGAGAACCTCCCTTGCAAGCTCCTTTGGCGTTGGAAAATCCTTCTAATGATTGAGAAAACTAAGAATTGAAAAGTAAGTAAAAAATTTCAAGTACCTATATACGTAGAAATTCCTACTCATTAAAAGTGTATGAATGATACAGAATACCAGCGCTGCGACATTTTTTTTTTTAAATGTCGCAGGCGTCGCAGCATCATGCTGAGATAGGAGCCTTTTGGCCTCGTATAGGAGTTTTTGTCTCATTTTTCTTTTTGTTACTTTTTTTTTTATATAACTTGGTTTTTATTTTTTTACTGTGTTTAGTTTAGTTTGTGATCTTCCTGTACGAGTTGCAATAGTATTTTATATCTATGGCTACTTATATTATAGCTTTATCATCAAGAGGCCTGATACAATCCCCATCGTACGGATCACCCTTGACAACATCGTATTTCCCTAGAGACAGGATTAATCAATGCGCAAGTTATTGTACTTGACCACTCTGTAAGTCTGTAATACGGTCTTTTTCTGGGTTTCGGAATTACAGAGGTAGATAAGTAGGTAATCTACTTAAAGATTCTGATGTAGGTATAAGTACCTACCTATAATATCGTCAAAGATTTTTGAAAGAAAGAAATTACAAATTGCGGCTTCGTCCCAACTCTCACCGATCCCTAACTCTACACGATTTAAAATTACCCTGTACCAGTCGAAAACAAAAAATGTTTTCGTTAGACAAACTATAGAAATCTACAGAAACATACTACAGGAAACTACCCAAATTAACTGGAAAGTTAACCTTTTAAGCGCTAACCTAACGAAAATACATGTAGGGGTGTGATCCCTTGTTTGAGTGACCACTGCGAGTGTTAGTTGTCTTATTTAGATGACAGCAGCACTGGTATTCTGTAAAAATCTCACCGTGAAAACTTAGATGAAGTGAGCTTAAGGTGAGAAAGAAAGAAAGAAAATACATTTATTTAGCACAGACTAAAAGACACACAATACACCAGATTCATACATCAAATAAAAGTTTAAGCTTCCGTCTATATTGTATAACTTTTTTATAACTTGAAACTTGGGGTTGAAACTCTAGGGCCTTGGGGTCCGAGTGCTCATCGCATATTTCGCGATATCGCCAAGCGTTTGGTTGACTCTTCGCGTGACCAGAGGGCTGGCCTATTTTTAGCCCAAAGAATAAGCATTGCCATCCAACTTGGCAATGCTGCCAGCCTTTTGGGCACTTATCCCATTGACAGCGATGCGGACGAATTTTTTGATGCCCAATGAACTCCTGTCTTTTTTTTATTATTATTATTTGTATATAGTATATATCTATATTTTAGTTTGTGTGTACATATGTAAGTAATCAAATAAAAACAAAAAGGAAAGATTAAATAAAAAAGTATAAAGTCCGATGTAAAACAAAAATAAGCAGGAAAGTATGCCTCACGGCTGCGCTAAAAAAGGGCCAGTTCAGCAAAAATGCCAGACAACTAGTGGCTGATGCTGGTTTTCAACTGGACCTGGTGTGCTGTCAATACTGTACATCCCTAGCATCAGGTGGAATGGATGGATACTAGGGATTGACAATACTGACAGCTCACCTTAAACTCACTTCACCTAAGTTATCACGGTGATCTTTTTACAGAATAGCATTACAGTATTTGCTAGTTACATAATCAGCCTATAATGTTCGCACTGCTGGGACACAGGCCTCCTCTCTGTGAGAGGGAGCGGGCCGTAATCCACCACGCGGGCCCAGTGCGGGCTGGTAGATGTCACATGTCTTCGATTTTTTGGTTCTAGGACATGCCGGTTTTGAGCAGCAGCATGTTGAGAGCAGTGGTGATGAAATAAATTACACACAGAAAGCGCCTGCCTGGGTTCGAACCCACGAACGTAAGTCGGAGCCTACCACTGGGCCACCACTGCTTCTCTTATAAAAATACTTCATAATCAGCCTATAATGTTCCCACTGCTGGGACACAGGCCTCCTCTCTGTGAGAGGGAGTGGGCCGTAATCCACCACGCGGGCCCAGTGCAGGTTGGTAGATGTCACATTTCTTTGAATTTTTGGTTCTAGGACATGCCGGTTTTCTCACGATGTTTTCATTCACCATTTTGAGAGCAGTGGTGATGAAATAATTTACACAAAGTAAAGCGCCTGTCTGGGTTCGAACCTACGACCTACAACTCGTAAGTCGCGACCGTTACCACTGGGCCACCACTGCTCACGTCATTTGCTAGTTAATTCATCTCAACGTGAGCAGAGAGAACAAGAATTCTAGCTACCCCATAAAAAATTCATAAAGATAAGTTTAAGTAACAATTACGTAAAGTTATCCTTTCTGTCATCTTCACATTTTTAACTTAACCCTCATCTCGGCACGTGGATAAGGGTTATGGTTGTCATTACCATTATTAACCCTTAAACGGTTACGGATGCTGCGACTTTTTATTGTTGAGAACTCGTTTTTTGGAGTTAAAAGATTAGGGTGGGGTTAAAAAGACATCATAAAAAAAAATACTGAAAGAAATATAGAGAACTATAATTATGTATAGTCAAAAAAAGAGATAAGTATGCAGGATCGTCGGTTATAGTTGAAGTTTAGTAAGAAACCGATGGATGTTCTCGAATAAAATTTAATTTTATTAATAGAAAATAAACAGCTCATTTAACAAATTAAATTTTATTCGAGAACATCCATCGGTTTCTTACTAAACTTCAACTATATCCGACGGTCCTGCATACTTATCTCTTTTGTTGACTGTACTTGCTGTTATTTCAATAGAATTTTCGAGAAGTTTAGAGATATAATTGAGTTTATTTCCTTCATTTTTAGCCTATATTGTGTCCCAATGCTGGGCAAACGCTTCCCCTTTTTCCTTCCAAACCTCCCTGCCTTGTGCGATCTCTGGCCATCTTGGCCCTGCAAACGTTAACATTAAAAACAGAAAAAACAACATAAAAATAACCGCCATATACCAAAAAAATGCAGACACCGTTATTTTAAAGTTAATTTAAGTCCCCTACACCTACATTACATTTCACAAGAAAATATTATTATCTGCCATACAAACCTACTAAAAAGCCGTCAAAAAACGAACTCATCAAAATTCATAGCCACTGAAAACTTGAGACACCAACAAAAAACATTCAACAATGAAGCCAATCAGCCTAAGAAACTTTCAAAAGCGGTATTAATTTTCAATGAGATTATTTACAAATCCTCAAACTCAACGTCAAAGCTTCAACGGGGCCTGATCTGTCAATATTGTCACAAAACATTAAAAAAAAGGTAAAAAAAGATTACAAAAAAAAAAAAAACTTTAAGAAAAAACCCATGAATGTGGCCTAATTTTCGCTCTCAATACCCACTTTCTGTGTAAGCATTGAGGCGTTACATAAATTAATTCTTACATACTCGGACCTTTTTTTACCAAAAAAAAAAAGAAATACGGAAGACCGTTACCTTTTAAGTTTTTTTTTTTTCCTTTTTATGTATGGTGTAAAAATTGGGTTACTTAACGGGAGCATAGTCTATTGTGTGACGTGGGGGATTTTTTGCGAAAAAAGTTTTTAACAAAAATGTTGTTACTTTTTTTTAAAGTTTACAACACGTGATACAAAGAGGCGGTTGGCACGAGTATATTGGGATTAGAAATATTATTAATAGATCTTAGATAATTCGGAGTTATTAATGATGAAGTCATCTCGAAGTGTGATCATGGTTAGCACTCCCGTCTTTTTTATAATTCTGTAGATATTATGTTCATAAATAATTAATCTTTATAACTTATTAGTAGGTAAAAGAGCATGTTTTCCCCAAAATCTAGTTAATAAAGTAAGCATTCTAAAGAAAACTACAGTTTTAATATAGGTAGTATAGTTTACTGGGGCAATTACGATAGTGGGTATATTCCGTTGGAGGTTAATTTCTTCTAAAAGCCGCGGTATTTATACATAATTATATTGGCAACATTAAAAATGCCACTGCGTTTGGTAGAAATTATCATCCAACGGAATATAACCGCTTTCGTAATTGCCCCAGTAAACCTTTTAAGAATGTGTTATATAATATAAACCGTTTCATACGATCCATACAAAAAAAAAAAAAAAAAAATACCTGGCAGGACGTTACTCGATTTATGTCTACCTTATATACACTTTTACATAGAATCTAACGTCTGCTAGTCACATAGGAGAACGCAAACTGCCCCGACCACATACAATCAGTCTCGGACATGTATTCACTTCATTGTGAGCACCAAACAAAACAGCCAGACACGCTTTTTTCATACAAACTAGATTTCAAACATTGAAAGGGTCTGAGGTCATGGGTCACCATCGTATTTTTCGTCCAAAGAAAAAAGACGTTACGAACACCCCTATAGAAAAAAAGATAAGTAAAAAAGGGGCTTCTTCTAATATTGTGAATATTGATGAAGAAAGGAATCTGGTTTTGGATATTGAAGATTGTAGAAGTTTCATTGAAACGCATGTGTGGTCCCACGGGGTGGGTTCACGTGTTCCAAATGTTCTGAGAATCGCGGATCCCGTTCAAACTTGATTTGAACTGAAACGTCTTTAGAAAACTGGATTATTTCATTGGGAATTTAAACGTTGAAGTCACCATTTTTATCACTGGGAATTTAGTTATTAATATTATTAAAAAAAAAACCTCAGGATTGTCAGCAGTAGAAACAAAAAAAAAAATTGTTTGAGCTTCTTATAAAGGCATAAGTTCATATGTAGAAGAGATAAAAACTATACCCAATAAAAGATAAAAACTAACTGTTACATAAAGGGATAGAACATCTCCAAAAAAGTAAGGGTTACCATCTCGTTTCCATCTTAACAATACGCACGCGATAAGTACAGAATCCTTGCGCACGATTCATGTACCCTTTAGCCCTGTAAAAGGGATAAAAAGGGATTGTGCCCGAGATAAACGGGTACAATAGGGGTTGAGGTATCTCGGAGGTGGGTCGTATTGATCCCGGCACGCGTTCTCGGGTTAACAGCGGCAGCGGTAGGGTTGGATGCTGCGCAGAGGCACGAGGCGACGGGTTTAAGAAGTATTTGAAATCTGGTTTTGGTGTAATTCGGGGTGATTTTTAACCCTTTTGTTGAGAGCCATGTTTAGTATTATAGTAGTTACGTTTTTTTATTATTTTGAAATAATAATAGGTAATTTTATTATGACAGGTGTTTTTGATATCCAAGTACATAGTTATATCGTTTAAAAGCGACAGCGATAGGGTTGGATGCTGCGCAACGGCACGAGTCGACGGGTTTAAGAAGTATTTAAAATCTGATGTTTTTCGGGGTCATTTTTACCCCTTTTGTTGATTTTTGGTGAGAGTCATGTTTGATATTATAGTAGATATGATCTTTTATTCATAATTATTTTAATATGGCGGGTGTTTTCGATAACTAAGTAGTTGTCGCATTTAACAGTGACAGCGATAGAGTTAACGAGTCGAAGGGTTTGAGACGTATTTCAAATCTGGTTTTTGTGTATTTCGGGGTCATTTTTACCCCTTTTGTTGATTTTTGTTAAGAGTCATGTTTGATATTATTAATGTTACATCTTGAACGAATAATCTATACTAATATTATAAATGCGAAAGTAATTCTGTATGTCTGTTTGTCTATCGGTTATCTCGGCTGAACGGATTTGGCACACAAGAAGACCATGACCTGGGTTAGGACTTAGGAATTTTTTTTACCCGGTTACTATGTGGGACAATTTCCGACCTCCACGTGAGCAGAGCTGTGTGTTAAATTAGTTTTACTGCAGCTTCTGTTTTTTTTTTTGTATGATAGGTTCCTATCTAATTTATTGTGACTACCAGAAAGTGCAAGATATTCGTTTTAAAATTTATTTGACACATAAATTGACCATGTTAAGAATACCGTAACGGAACGGAACAGAATTCGTAGAAATATATTAAATTTTTCTTTGACAAGTTTATTACTTACATGTGACCTTAACGTCTTCCACGTGATTAGTTGAGGTCACTAATTAACTTGTGGAATAGCAAAACACGTCTGGTGGGGTGATAAATAAGTAAATTTGTCAAAAAAGACGCCTGATACAACTTCGGCGTATCTAGGTAAATTTGGTCATAAGTTAAGTGGGACTTAAGTTAAGACTTAATAAAAGGTTTTATATTTAAAGAGAACATATTTACCCCCTTACTAATAAACGTTGTATAGCGTCTGTACAGTTACACAACGCTTTGTCTTCTTCTTTCGAAAGTCAAATTACTGACGACTGAAAGAGAGAAATCGGTATGTAACTATTCATCTGATAATTCGTTTATTAGTAAGGGTGTTAGTTTGTAGTGTTGTGGATAGTAACATATAAATGTTACTATGTTAATGCTTGAATTTGATAACTATAACGTCACCATCTGCCCATCCTTTTCCCAACTATTTTGGAGTCCAGGTCCACTGTTACCGGATGCAGCGGAATACCAGTATTTGTTACTGAAATCAGCCTATAGCAGTCCAGTGCTGGGCATAGGCCTCTCTAATGCTGCGCCACTACTCCGCCTCCTTCATCCAGCCCGTCCCAGCCACATCTTTAGATCGTCGGTCTATCCAGGTGGAGGACGTCCCACACTACGCTTGCCGATACACGGTCTCCTCTCCAGAACTCGTCGGCTCCACCGGCCCTTGGGCCTTCGACAAACATGGTCAGCCCACTTTAATAACCTAAGTTCATAAGTTCATACGTGTCCCAGCATTCGAAATCTGGCGTAGAAGACTGAGTTAAAGACAAAAAAAACTGAACCATTCCAAAAATAAACCTACCCATCAATTTTGTTTACACTCAAAGAAAAATTAAGTTATTTATCACAAAAACCTGTCCAGCCCGAACCGGGGTCCCGATAAGATTGACTTAACACCTTAAGACAGGTTGATAATCTTTTAAAACAAAAAAAACTGCTACAAAACCGTTTGCCACTTACGGGAACTATAAAGCTTTGGAAAAAAAAAGGAAGAAATTAGCAAAAACTGTCGTAAATTTGTCAATCCGACCCCGCCTCGGCATCGAGTTTGTTTTTTTTTACAGTTAGTTTACAATATTATGAGTGGCATTTCAGAGATTTATTTCAGAACGAGAGCTTTCTCAGGTGTTGGTGACGCTCTTGGCAACCCACTGGCTGTCAGGACTATCGGCACAATTATCGCTGAATCCACATCCCACATGTCGAAAACCTCGCGAGCCAAGTCAAGATAGGTTTAGGATTTGTATTATTATAAGTAGTCACACTAATCACACTATCACTCTATTATTATAAAGGCGAAAGTTTGTGAGTGTGTGTGTGTTTATATGTTTGTTACTTCTTCACGCTCAAACGGCTGGACCAATTTTGATAATATTTTGTATGGGGGTAGCTGACACCCTGGATTAACGTATAGGCTACTTCTTATCCCGATATTCCCACGGGATCGAGACTTATGCGGGTGAAACCGCGGGGTGCAGCTAGTAGATAAATAATTACTTGTGACACTTAATAAGAGTCGACCTCGTTCTATCAAAACATAAAGTAAGACCTTTGCACACTATTAGACATAATATAGCATTATTTATAACTCTGAACTGGCTCCAATCAGATGACCCCACTAACATTGTACATCTACATACAAACACTACATGATTATTAACCCTGAGATTAATAGTTTCAATTATAATTGAAATAGTTTTTCAGAAATCATAATTAGCCTGTGTTTGCGTCTGCAGAATCTCCTGGTTGAATTATCAACTCAGCCTATCGCAGTCCACTGCTGGACATAGGCCTCTCCCAGACTGCGCCACAACACCCTGTCTTCCGCCTTCCACATCCAATCTACCCCAGCCTCCTTTAGGTCGCCCGTCCATCTAACTGGGGGGCGTGCCACACTACGCTTGCCGATACGCGGTCTCCACTCCAGGACTCGTCTGCTCCATCGGCCATCGGTCCTTCGACAGACGCAAGCTATGTCAGTAACTCCGGTTCTCGGTTCGGTTGAACTAACTAAACAGAAACTTTCAGTCCCGCGGGGTAAATGCGTAACACAAATCAGTAGCATTGGCTTTAATTTTGACAGTTCAACAACATTCATTGCGTTATTTAGGTTGTTGAGCAGGCACATTTTTCGAACACATGAGGCAATGGATTAGCAATATTGATAATGTGTTACGCAATTAGGGACTGCCGGTTGTTATCAAAATAGAACCGACCTTTAGGTAGTCTATGCTGACAACCTAAACTAGAACATCGATACTGTTCACAGTTCGGTGATTGGCTTGTGCTAGTCAGATGGCAGACGCTCAGTGTAAAATACAGAATTTCGGGGTGGAGATATTAGGTCCTTACATATGAAATTGGCGTTTTGTATGGAAGGAACAAAAAGTCGAATATTTTTTAATATAATATATTTAATTAATCAAAGTATGAACCATTGTTTTCAATGCACTTTTGCCATCTTATAGGTAGTTCATTGATCCCTTTACTAAAAAAACCAGTCGGACGGGAATCAATAAAATCTTTGAAGGCGATTTGGACTGCCCCATCGGAGTTGAATTTTTTCCCTTGCAAAAAGTTATCCATATTGCGAAAAAAATGGTAATCTGTTGGAGCAAGGTCCGGGGAGTACGGAGGATGTCTAAGACATTCCAATTCAAGCTCTTCTAATTTGGTAGCCGTCTGTTTCTGTTCAGTCAATTCGTGAGGTACCCACCTTTCAAGCTTTTTAATCTTCCCAATTTGCTTCAAGTGAATTAAAACAGTTTTATCACTAACATCGAAGCCTGCAGCTAACTCGGACGTGGTTTGCGATGGGTCCGCTTCCACAATAGCCTTCAATTCTCCATTATCAACTTGGGTCTCAGGCCGTCCACGGGGCTTGTTCTGCAGGTCGAAATTTCCAGAACGAAAACGTTGGAACCAAAAACGAACTGTGTTTTCTTTTGCAACATGACCGCCATACACATCATTCACCCTTCGAGTCGTTTCCGCAGCACTAGTGCCACGGCGGAACTCGTACTCGTAAATAATGCGATATTTTAAATTTTCCATTTTGTAAAATGAGTGACGCAAACAGAAAAAACAGAAGAAAAAAAACAAATGAATGACGGTCATCGAAGCACAAATACATGAGTAAATAGCTGTACAAATTTGAATTTGGAATTCCTTACCAAAGAGGAGAAATTCGTGATTAAAGTGGCCAGTACGAAAAACGCCAATTTCATATGTAAGGACCTAATATTATAATTAGCCTCTGTTTGCATCTGCCGAATCTCGTGGTTGAATTATCAACTCAGCCTATCGCAGTTCTGAGCTGGACATAGGCGGTCCACTTCTGGTAGACGTTGCAGATAGAGTCCGTATATAATACAAATAACTCTGACGATTACAATGCTGATTTGAGTACAATAGAAGTAAGTAATATGTAAAACAATATAGATTACATAAAAAAACGTGTATTCAAACTCCTTTATTTTTTTTTTCAAATGAAGTCCTCACTGATCTCCCTCTTAATCAATCATCAGAGGGTTGCCATATAAAATAATCTCGCCCCAATCAAGGGTAACATATTCGCGGTTCAAACGCTGGGAAAACAATATAGCTTTTGTGTTGCCACATAAAAGAGCTTATATCAATTTCTTGGTGATTAAAAAACCATATTAATAATTCCAATTCCGAAAATAAAATTCAGACGAAAATATACCTTCTGTGACAGAAATAAGGTTGATGAGAATGGTTGAAGTAGTAAAATATAAGTTGGGGGCTAGGGGCATAATTTCGATATGGAAAAGGATACTTGAGCCAAATTAATAGCTTATCTGTGATCTGTAGTTTGGTTATTATGTCACTCATTGCGTGGGCTTTCAGTGTAGTCACCTTTTGTGGGAATAGGGTTGTCAAAATAAAAAAATATCTTTCATACTAAAAAATTGTTTGCTATTTTTTTCAGCTAAGAGCGTAGTTTGTAATTCGCATTTAATTTTGTTTTATTATAATGAGGATTTTTTTTATCTTATCAGTCGGAATGATTAACCTACATTATTTAGACTGATAAGACAAAAAAAATCCTCATTAGGTATAATAATATTCCTTGAATCAACTGCAGTGAGGAAAAAACATTCGCAAACTTGACAATGTTTATAATTTATGTTCCTATTTATTAATGTATTTTATAAATTTGATACATTTGTATGATTATAAGTACTAAAGATTTTAGTTACTAGGGATGAACGTGAAAAATGCAACGTATAATAAAATTCTATGTTCAACCCTATTTCACCCTGAGGGTGTAATGTACCCCAGTGCAGGGTTATCTGGTACATCTAGACTTTTGTTGTCGACGTAATCAGAGCCATATCGATGAGGATTATTAGCTGATGGGGTCGTTTTTACCCACACGCGGTTTTTGAATGTGTTAACATGCGTTTGAGAAGAGCGAAATATTTTTTCTGTTGTTTTGTTTGCATTATGTAATGAAAATCCTCTTTGTCTGCTGTTTTTTGAAAAATACTCTGTAAACGACAGCAGATAAAGATGATTGGAAAAGTATGTGGCAAACCTTTGCCCAGCGGTGGGACAGCATAGGTTAAAAAGAAAAAATTAAAACCCTAAGCCCAGGTACGCACGAGCGCGTTTTTCCCGTGGCGGTTTTCTTCCGCGTATTGGATACGCTCTTTTAAATTATCAATGCTCGGCTTTACACATAAAGTTGAAAATCAAGTGCGCAATAAAATCCGCCGCGATATTTTTAATGTCTGTGTGAACGTGGGCTAAGAGTTAATGAAATTTTTCGCTTGTTCGTTCGTTTTTATTTATATCGTGAAGTTCCCAACTTCTTCAGTATCCATATCAAATCTGTCCCGGTAATTTGTCATAAAATTCTTTCATAATCCTGCATCTGTCGGAATTAACAAAAGAAGTCACTTGGACACAAGACATAAATGGGTCAACATACGCAAATTCCCGAATTCACACTACCTTTAATACAAAACGGTATTATTCTAAATAATAAACATGCATCGATGCATACGCGGAACTAATCCGTATCGCTTCCGAACTAACAACAATAAAGATATGTCGTCCAGAAATCCGTAAATCGTAAAAATAATTCGAATATAAAATTTAGCCGTCATGGGAAACGTCGCCAACTTCACGGTTTCGCTAATAAGGATCGTCCAGATGACACAATGGACACATCCATACAGAAAATGACATATGTTTTGAATACGAAATGTCATCTCAATTTTTTTCCAGTGCACTTTTTTTCAAATCCCGTAATGCTTGGATGGCCGAGGGGGCCAAGGCAATTATATTTTGTACCAAGTTTACGCAAGGAGCTCGGACAATGCCGGCCTCCACTTTTGTGCGGTCGTCTGCACCGTCTTTATTATGCCGACGTGTTTTGCTTTCGAATTTGGGACATTAGATCGTTATCTTTTAAAATTGGACCTTTGGCGGCGATTCTTATGAATGTTTATTGAATTTTGGATTAGAGCTAGCTAGGGTCACGTCCAAAAATATAGCGTAACCATTGCATTTATGGGAATACGTATACATAATAAAATCCTCTACGAGGTCTGGGATCGATTTTAATGCCGAAAATACATTTTTTTTTTTAATTAAATAAACTAGTTCTGTCATAAAAGAGATTAGTTACGACGTTGAAGACGATCTAATTATTAATGAGATTTAAATTAAAAATCGGTTTGATATTTTAGTTTTATTTTTCTTTTTTGCGTTTAAAAATAGAACTAGTTATTCAAACTTAAATTCGGCGAGGCTCACGTTCACAGCTGGCACATTTTTTCTGTCCCCTGGTCAAAGATCTGAAAGCGCCAACAAAAAAAAAATTAAAAATAGGGAAAGTATTCCAAAATTCTCAGGGCGTGAGATGCTCTCTTTTAAATAGAGCTTGTTAGTGGTCACTCCATATCTTTTTTTTTTCATAAAAAAAGATTACAAAAGATAGGCAAATTGGCAAGCTATTCACTGAGAGTGGCTGTGAAAACATTTTTTATGTTGTTTTCTTAGATGTGCATCCGTGGATTAAATATTTATGGCGATTTTTATAAAAAATGTTTGCCAGCCTTGTTGTCAGGTATGTTTAAATTGGGGTAGATATCGTGTTAAGATTTTTGGCTACTTTACATTTTTTCATGCACATTATTTCTTAAAGCACGGTCATGTTTAGTGATTGTAGCATTATTAATTAAGGGAAAACTTTTATACTTACGTGTACCTACTTTTCTATGTGTAGGCCTGGTATTCTGAAAACAATATTGTAAAACTATTTAATTTCTCGTTTTCTTAATTGGTTGAATATTGGGATTTCGGCTAGTGTATGTAATTTATGGCTCGCGAAAGATGGAAGGAGTGGAGGGAGGCCTTTACCCAAGAGTGCGACAGCGCAGGCTAGTAAAAAAAAAATATGTCTATTTTATAATGTGCGTTTTACACTCGCACTGTACAGATCAAGAATACCATTTCGTTCCTAAACTTCAGGTACATACATAGTAGGTACCTAATAATTTAACAGAAAGCTACTAAATTAAAAACTTAACAAATAAAAGTATTGGCAAAGTTTTTATTCAAAAAATTCATGTTCCAATTTTTTTGTTTATCATGTCTCATAATCTTGCCGCACCAGGGAATAGATAAAAAAAGTAGCACATACAGCCCAACAGCTGAACTGTGGCTCTATTTTTTCTTTCGAACTTTTTGGTCAAGGAATGTTTAGTTTTTTCTGGCGTGACGTTTCATTTTTAAATGAGAGCTTGTTAGTGGTCACTTTATATTTTTTCTATAAAAAGATGTTGTACTTCTTTTGTCTCTTTCAAAAAGTCGTCCAAACACAAAACACCGCTGACTTACCCATTTTCCTCAAAAACTCGTAAAATACCTCGATGAATATATTAACCCCAAAATGAGGCATTTTAGTGCAAATATTATTATATATTACATCAATATCGTACCCCTATCCATCAAAGAGGGTAGGAGGGAAACTATTGACATAAAATTTACGAGATTAATATTTACAGAGACGACCCTCCTAGTACCTATACGTTAGAGAGGTATGCATGCATAAGTCTTGCGCTTTCTTTACAAAACTGTTCATAGAGATCCACTTCGAGAAGTTATACTGTATGCTCCTTGGTCTAATTAAAAAATTACTAATGGTAGCCTCAATATCAATACCTTTTCTTTTCTTTTTTTTGTAAAATTATGAGTAAGCGTCATCTTCTGCATGACATACGTAGATCTCTATCTATGGGAAAGCCCCAAACGCATTGTTGATATAAAAACTAAGAAAATCTTGCAACTTTCCCTAGTAAAATAAATTATAATTTATTTATAACTAGCTGCGCCCCGCGGTTTCACTCGCGTAAGTGTCGATCCCGTGGAAATATTTGGATAAAAGTAGCTGATATGTTAATCCAGGGTGTCAGCTACCTTCATACAAAATTTTATCAAAATTGGTCCAGCCGTTTGAGCGTGAAGAAGTAACAAACATATAAACACACACACTCACAAACATTCACCTTTATAATATTTATTTATTTATTGAGGGATAATAAACAGCTACAATATAAAATATGACATGTTTTAAAAAATAGTACTTATAAGGAGTGTTAACAATATTGTGGCCCACTACATTATCCGCATATTACAAACAAAAATGCTAATAAGTGCCACTAAATGAGCAATAAAATGAATTAATAATTATTACATAATAATAAAATAAAAATAATAAGAAGAAGAACAATAAAAGACAACAGAATAACAATAAGCAAAAATAGAAATACTAAAAATATATAATTAGCTTTCATTAATATTAGTTTGATAATTGGTAACATGGTTTATCAATGCCCTATTCCTGAGTCATACATATTTGAATCAGTACCTACTTACTCACACCATAACTCAGTACTTACTATAATACTGCAACGAAACCAAAAAAAGTTTCGCCCTATCATAGCGAATCTCCCTATTTTTTCAAAACTATCGGGTGCATTATTCAAATGTCCTAAAATCTATAAGAATAAGCGGTTGTCCGGCTTCCCCGATGTCCCCGCTGTACGTTTCTCACGCACATAGCCACAACCGTATAATTTTGCTATAAATAAAATTGCACTGTAAAATTTCTTGGACATACGTAGTCGAGGGTTAAGATGGCAGTGGAATCTTGTTTTTGACATATTTTTTGTTTAGTTTGTCTTTCAATAATAAAGAATTGTTATTATTGGTAGAAACAACATCGATGTAGGATTGAGTAAATTGAATGAAATAGTAGGTATTATTAAATGATAAAATCATAAATGATTTATTTTCTGTAAGTAGGTTTGTACAAACACTTTTACACGTCAATCAATTTTTTTTTAAGCTAGATGAGGTCCCAGTCTCTTTTAAAGTCCAGACAAAATCTTATACCCAAAAATATTATTATTAATTTATTATTGTGAAAATACCCAAAGAAAGACCTAAATAAGGTGGCTGGGGTAGACTGGATGCGGAAGGCGGAGAGAGGGCTGGGAGAGGCCAATGTCCAGCAGTGGACTGCGATGGGCTGAGTTAATTTGATTGATCTAAACAAAAAATGCCAAATGTATGTAACTAATATTAAAAAAATATTTGAAAACACTAAAGAATTGATTCTCGGTTTTATCATTTTACAGAATAAAAAAAAACATAAACGCGTTCATTACCGAAGTTAAAACAAAAAAAATCGTTCATTACTGAAGTTAAAATAAAAAAAAAGTCTATTCCACTGTTTCCATTCGTCAGGTCCGTTGGATAGTAATCGCGGTAGCCCTCGGACCTGGAATGGATATCAAAATATAAATCATGAAGGTCCACCCATCGAATACCGCTAATACTTCCTCTATGTGCATTTTATGCAATTTCATTTAATTTCCACATGAATAATATTACAAGTTATTCTATGTTTACTTAAATATTGTTGTTTGGACTTGAAATATTCGGACAAAGGGACCAAATATTTCGTAAAGATAGGTGTGCTTGGTCCCAACCTTCGAATATGGTACAACGAGTTTTTAATAAAAAAAAATAAAAAAACTGGCATCTGTAATCCTGAAATATAATATGCTGTAAACGTTTCACATTGATATTTATGTAACTGAACCAAATCCTTTTTGAAAATTACTTTTCCGTGTGGCTTTTGCTAAAAATCAATACTAACCACAAAGTATTGATATAGCTAACTAATCCCTGCCATAAAAATTGACGACTTTCTGGCAACTGGCAAAAAATCCGCCAAACTGCGTAAGTGGCATTAATGTGGCATAAATATGGCATATGTTATCTTCACGCCATCGCGATAGGAGGCCGGCTCAACGGATCAACGGACAACCCTTTGACGGTGCAATGAGGGGGTTCGAGTCCATTGTCTATGGTGGTACGACTGTTTATACTGTCCGTCATGATGGGAATGAAGACAAAAAATATGATGAATGCAATGTGGTCATCCATTGCTGTTATTTTATACAAACAAACATGCATTAATTATAGTAAAAACCCAATCATAGTGGAGAGTTTCAGGATTCACACTTTTCGGTGCTGTCTTGCCAACCTTAAAAAAATAAGTTTTAAAACTAAAACCCGACTACTGAAAACGATGAAACAACAAAATACCTTCCCGTGGTCGCATGCTACCATACCATAGTCGGGTTTTAGTTTTTAAACTTATGTTTTATTTAATTATTTTGGGGCGTATTTCAGTAATATTTATATTTTTGAAATGTGTTAATTAAGCCCTTTCATTTGATACCCAACAAGGCATGATTAAAAATGATTAATGTTTAATAATCATGACTTTATGTCCGCTAGAGGGTGTCATATTCAATTTAATGTGACTTCACATAGCCTATAACCAGCGGACAATCAAGACGCTTCCAAAGATACCTCATTTGTCTAATTATGACAAGTAGTTTAGAAGTTATGAGGGAACAGATGAACATACATACATACATACCGTTCAAAATCATAACCCCCCTTTTTGCTTCGCCGTAGTCGGGTAAAAATGGGGTTAAAATAGGGAAACATAGAATGCCTAAGTAAGGTAGGTACATAATTGTATTTTCGAGTTGTCGTCATCATTGAGATATTGCTGCTGCTTAATAGATTGGCATTTATCTGTTCACTTAATTCTCTAGTTTTGTTCATTAGTTAATTTCGTTGATTGGTGCGGATGAGACAGTTGCATTCAGTTCGGGAAACTGACCAGTGATACGCGGACTCAGACTATCTTGAATATTCACCTTTTAGTAAGCAGTTGTGTGGGGATTGTAGCTAAGTAAAAACAGCCGCACGGGTCGATCGATCAGGTTAAGCTACGCTTGCCGCGGTTGGTCCGTGGATGGGTGACCATCTTTACATACTAAGACCCTCCGTGTCAGAAGCCCGAAAGTATGACAACCAGTCTTACCAAGGGGTATCGCCCAGTAAGTGGGTTGTGGAGGTCAGATAGCCAGCCGCTCCATGTAAAATACTGGTATTTAGCTGCATGCGGTTAGACTGAAGCTGACCCCAACATAGATGGGACAAGGCTAGGCAGATGATGATGAGTAAGCGGTGATGTGGTTACCGATGCAGCTTGCTTACCTAGCAAGATATACATACAAGTTTAAAGCTATCAATCCAAGCTTATACTAGCATGTAATGTATGCTAAAAAGCCATACTTCACGCCACAAACACCATCCATCCAATATCTATAATGGACACAATCCAACGCTTGACTGATTCCTTCCCTCAGAGAACTCGTAAAATTTTATCACTGACGCTTAAACCAGAGCTAAACACTCCCCTCTAATATGGTAAAGACGTTGTTTATAAAATATAGGAAGTAGGTGTTCCTGATAGAGAGGAGGTTTCTGGTGTACCGCAGTCTTTATGACTGCGGTACACCACAAACTCATCTCTCGCTCATCGAAGCTATGGAACAGTCTAGAACCAACAAACCGTCTACAGAGTACTAAACGAAAATATGCTTTACTGGACGAAAGATATTACTTTAAGCACTTAGAATATTGAGTAGGTACTCGCTTTTTTTTTTTTTTTCATTTGGGCTTATTGAACTCCGCGTCCAGTTTACTTTAAACATTTCAAAAACTGAAGTTCCTGCTAGAATTCAAAACGTGACACAGATCTACATAAAATTAAAAACTGTATCATTTTCTTTTTATATTTGGCTTACATAGCAAAAATTAAAACTATAATTTTATTGTGATACCGTAACCTGAAATATCTGAAAATGTAAAATTCAGGAAACATTACCATAACATAAGCCGTTCAATTAATTCATTATGTGGTCAACAAAGCTACAAAAAACACCAAAAGATAAGTACCACAAAAATATTCAATCCGGAACATCTTCATATCCCTACATCCACTCCAATCCTCGAGGGTATAATAATTAAAATAGCGATCGTCCGGTAATCCACATTGATTGATGACCAACCCGATAGCGGATATTTTCCCATTTTTTCCCGAATCTTTGCTAAACAGGGGCGGGCATAATAAGTCCGAAGACTTGGAGTAGATTTGATGAATTGTGTTTGCGATATGGGATTTTTGTG
This sequence comes from Amphipoea oculea, assembly GCA_945859645.1. Taxonomy (NCBI): domain Eukaryota; kingdom Metazoa; phylum Arthropoda; class Insecta; order Lepidoptera; family Noctuidae; genus Amphipoea; species Amphipoea oculea. The sequence goes on from OX243876.1 coordinate 16,659,585, forward strand.
GTATGGAATAAATTGAGGAGCGACAAGCGTCAATCTGGATTTTTTAATTTTTTTGTTATGTTAATGAGACATACATATGTACTTATAATAAAACTGTAATTAGTGACTGGCCAGTCACTAATTACAGTGAGATTAATAATTTAATTATATTTTAATTATTTCTAGCACTGAAACTAATCTAATCTGCGTTCGCGATTTATTATTATATGCCAAAAATTTAAACAAATATGAAGTAATGGAAAAATAACTTTAATTCCTATACAATAAAGTTTAGCGTAAATTTTCTTTATGCATTGCTTTCTCCGGTCAATCGATTAGGAACTCTGCCGTGATGACGACGCCCGTCTTCAGGCACCCACTATGTGACGATCCTGGCCCATATGTTAGATACGTTATCTTAGATTTGAGCGCTTAAATCTTCAAAGCCGAAAACCAATTTATATCTACTCCCGAAAAAATAAAATACTGGTATTCAGCTGCATCCGGTTAGACTGGAAGCTGACCCCAACACAGTTGGGAAAGGCTAGGCGAATGATGATGACCTACTGCCGAAAAAACCAAAACAGAAAATATGAAGTTAGGGCTTTTCAATGTTCGAAAGATCTCGATAAAACTCTATTTGATTTTGCAAAATTTTAATAAAACCAAAATTCGAATTCACGCAACCCAATAATTGCGTATTGTAAATAAAAATTTACTGCGATTAAAAAAATAGCCATAGGTCAGTTCTGTTTGCATCACCTGCTTAAATTTGAATAATAATACGATGACACTGCACCGCGCAACAATGGCTGACCGATAGCTCACAAAGCAATGTTTTCTTTCACCGAAGGGCATATTCAAATAGGGTCCTTTGAGTCGGACGCATTCTCACGCATCAAACGTGACCTCTAGTCATTCGCGAAGGATTTATAATTAATGTTCTTGGGTCCGAATTCGCGGATAATGGCCGCGGACACGATTTATGCGTGAATAGAAAAGTAGAATTTCTTGAATATTGATAAGGGGCCCTTGAGAACTTCGTCCACTTGTTGACCATTGTGGACTCGACCTTCCGGTTTGTTTCGTTTTTTTGTAATACGCAGTGGAAATGATTAATTGCCTATAAGTCCGTTAGATTTGAATAGGATTTTCTTATTGTTATCTTGACCCCGAAAGATTTAAAAAAAAACATTCGAAATGAATGTTGACGACATTCACATGCAATTTTAAAAATGGAACTTTTATGCACTGGCCGAAAAAAAAATTGCACTAGGAGCAGACGATGACACAATCACATGCAATTTTTAAAATGTAACAGTTATCTATGGCCGTAATAAACTTCAAGTTTTTTTTATTCCTCTGGATAATGAAGAGGAATAAGGGACATGACATCACTAGCTACTCTCATAAGTTCCTATTTTAAACTCATTGGTTCTCTCGGCTCGCCTTCCGTTCAATTTTCTCCACATTGCTCGACTGTCAAGCCCTCAATGGGTAGCACAGTCCAGCCCAGCCATTGTAATGTGTCCAGAGCGTTACCTTGAGTCAGACACATGGAACTTTCATATATCTATGGTCAGACATGTAACACCTTCCAAGCTATTATCATGTTGCGAGACTATTTCGAAATATTAACGACATATGGATGATATTTCGATCCGGGCTCATTTTCTTATGGATAAGTACCTACGATAATTTATTTTATACTTACAGTTTACTGACAGACCTAACTTTCTTATTCAGTAATTGGAAAGCATCATTGAAAGAAAATATTGAAAAATACAAAATTGGCATTACAATAAAAACAAAAACAACTTAAAACTATAAAAAAAGACGGGTTGCACTCCGGGAGAGCCGGCAGAAGTGAAAACTTCAATATTAACGTTGAAATAAATCCATTATTAATTGAATTAATATAACTAATTTTTTTTCACTATTTCTGCGTCAATTTTTCATTAATAGATGCACTTTGTTCAATTTCCATATTTTAAACAGTTTATATACACGAATTTTACGAATACACAGCAGTGTGGCTACTACACAGACGGTCGAGCCATCAGCTGTCCATCCATCCATCCATCCATCCATCCATCCACGTCCACGTCCACGTCCACGTCCACGTCCACGTCCACGTCCACGTCCACGTCCACGTCCACGTCCACGTCCATCCATCCATCCATCCATCCATCCATCCATTGTCGTGTGTCACTTGGTCCACTTCGGTTGGCGCCGCCGTAGAAAGAGAGGGGGATACTTAGTAGTTAGGAGTAGTAGTTCTCCCCTGTGTAGTCTCTCCTGACGGTCACGTGTCCTGACGCGATGTCCTGACGCGAGTTTAACATTTTTTACACATTACAAAAAAGTGTGCAATGCCGCTAAAGAAGTTTACACTTCAAAAACATATGCCAAAAGGGCCTCAGCTCAGCATAATCTCAGATCAAAAAGGTATAAACAAATCTGACGCTGATTTTCAGCTGCAACCCACGAGTGCCGGTCGAAAAGTATTGCAAACTTTAAAAAACCAGAAAAAAGAAACATATTGTTATTCGAAATCGGAGTCAAAAAAGTACAATCACACACAAACCTATTTAAAACATTTAATTATCTAGTAAAAGAATGAAGTACAATCGTGAACAAAACGTCGTTAGCGAGGCAAAGCGCGTATTTGTCGGAAATGTCGCCTCACGATTTATGTCGACAGAAACTGTGGCGAGGATTTGAAACCCAAATAAATACAATGAGGTGGGATATGTGGATAAGCCCGAGCGTTTTCGATAGCGATATTTTTTTTTAATATTGTAAAAATATGGATTTCATACACAGAAGGCTCCCGAAATAAAATAAAAAAACATTCAAAATCTAGTTCGTAATCTTATCTCAGCGATAATCAATGTCAGAAACATGTCAAAAATGTAGGTAAATTAGGTCTTTGACAGATTAAGTCTGAAAATAGAATGCGAGCGTTCCTAAAAATACGAGAATTGCCGCTTATACTTAAGTCATATTTGGATATCTTGCTTATCTTAAAGAGATAAAATGTTCTTAAAAGTTGGCATAATTTTAAGAAATACAATTAATTAAGTAAGACAACAAATAATTGTCCGAATATCATTTTAAGTCTAAATATATTTTTTTTTATCAGTAACTGTGCTTACCGCATCAATTAACTTTGATTTTCTATAACATTTTATGTCGGTATTTGCACCCAAAAAAAAATGATATTTTTTCTTCATGAGTACAGCTTTACTTTATTTCTAATAATATATACTTTTAGTATACATAAACCATAACTTTCATGACATTATTCCCTGAAAACAACACAAAAATCCGAAGCGAAAGCTTATCGCTTCAACATTCGACTTCCGACAATTTCGTCACGATCTCGAAACTTCCCGGTCGACGCTCAAAAAACCATTCAGGAAGATGTATCTCAAAAACTTCTCGAGCGTAGAGTATTTATGGAAATCTAAATAACAGAGAGCTTTTTTTAATTGCACGGGATAAGTTTTACTGTTTTTTCTATGCGTACTTTATTTATTTTCGTTTCTTCAGTGATTTGTTCGACAGTAAATATTACGAAGTTCGTTGCCAGTCGACTGTGATGTGTAAATGAAGTGTCCCTTATAAGCGTTTGAACTACTAAATATGGCTCTGGGGACAGATTTTTTGGTGAAATATTAGAAATGAGTGTGGCCCGATTTAGATTTTTGAAAAAACAATATTGTGGTTTATTATTGGTTTTTATTTTTGACGGTTGATGTTTATAAGGTGTGTTGTGTACCTAATGGCTTTTTATTAATGCTAATACTTTTTGAGGGAGTGAAATGGGTCCGTTTCACAAATTGATTTATATTTCTTAGTTGGGTTTTTGTTAGTTACATGGGCAAGAAGGATTTGAACGTAGACACGCCTTAACCGGTTGAATGTCGGTAATTACAGACACAATAGGCTAGTTTCCTAAAAAAATCTAATTAGTCCGTCAGTTAGATTATCGAAAAATAATGGACCCTTATTTTTTCTTTTGTCAATCAAACAAAAAATGACAAAGATAAAGCGCGTCAAAATTTGGGAGTGGGGGGTCGTGGCGTCACGCCGTGCGACACTTTTTAGCACGGCGTGACGTTACGACCCCCCACTCCCAAATTTTGACGCGCTTTATCTTTGTCATTTTTTGTTTGATTGACAAAAGAAAAAATAAGGGTCCATTATTTTTCGATAATCTAACTGACGGACTAATTAGAATTATTATTTTTTTACCCAGGAAACTACCCTATTAAAATGCCATTGTGTCTCGTGTGGATCCACGTTTAAGCATACGAAGGGTTAAACACGGAATTGAAATTAGTTTATATCACAATTTTAGTGACTACTTTTTAAATAAATTGACACCGACGCTACATGCAAAATGATCGGTTCCTATGAACAAAAACGAATCGTTTTGCTCACCAATGGTAGTATTTTTTGTTGCCAAACTGGGCGCATAAATAGATTTGTAAGCTAATTTTACCTGTGATAGCGACTTCAATATGGGAGGGTCTACTATGCAATCTTTCAGGTGTTTGCTTCATTATTGGTAAAGATACAAAGGTCTTAATTTTAACTAATTAACGTTTCGTAAATTTTAGGAATCTGCCAATAATCGATACTTAATATTATAAATTCGAAAGTAACTCTGTCTGTCTGTCTGTATGTTACCTTTTCACGCCTAAACCACTGAACAGATTTAGATGAAATTTAGTATAGAGATAGTTTGAGTCCCGGGGAAGGACATAGGATAGTTTTTATCCCGATATTCCCACGGGATCGACACTTATGCGGGTGAAACCGCGGGGCGCAGCTAGTGGTTCAATTAAAACAAATTTCGGCAAAAGAAATAATTTTAGTAAGCTAAAGTGACTCGTTCAATGTAAAGCTCCATGTCGGATGTCAATAAATTATAGGACCTACCTACCTGTACCTATGTATATCATATACCTAATATGTAAAACATAAAGTCTGGCAGCACCTATTCCGACTCCGACGCTCAGCGTTCACGTGCAGTCGACGAGAATAAACCGAAGTAGTACTGCCGCATGCAAAAGTGCATAAGTGTTCGTAGAACTTAGAGTTATTCAAAAACACTCCAAAGAGTATTTCTTTTAAAAGTATTGTGGTTGGATTGAATGATGATAATTTAAACCAATTCGAATGTTGAACATGGGCAATTTACAGTATAAAAAATTTAATCTAAGTTATCATAGAGGATTAAGTATCATCTTAATATTCACGATTGGAAAACTTTTCTGCAACCTAATTGCGTAGCGGACTATCACAATCTCAATTTGAATCATTTTGAAGGATATTGCAAATCCATTACTTACTGCATATGTTCGAAAAATTTGTCTACTCAACAACGTAAACAACGAAATGAATGTTGTTGAACTGCCAAATTGAAAGCCATTTCTACTAATAGTGCGTTACGCAGTTACCCCGCTAATCCATACAATATTAATAATATAAACAATACAATATTATAAATTCGAAGATAACTGTCTGTCTGTCTGCATGTTACCTTTTCACGCCTAAACCGCTGAACCGATTTGGATGAAATTTAGTATAGAGATAGTTTTAGTCCCGGGAAAGGACATAGGGTACTTTTTATCCCGATATTCCCACGGGATCGATACTTATGCGGGTGAAACCGCGGGGCGCAGCTAGTGATCGTATATGTGGTCGTTACCGCTAGTCTAGTAGTAGTAGTCTTTGCTTCAAACACCAAGCTCAAGATTGTCCCGATATCCTTTCAAACAAACTAGCAACCGCCATCTTCCCTTTTCCTTTCACTCAATTATTTATTTCCCAAACCAATCAATTTCCCCACGTCTGTACCTCCACCAGACGCTCCAAGAATAGAAATCTCTCATCCCATTCTATCTCACTTCTTTATCTGCATGACGTCACGAGCCGCCATTGGTCCGTCACCTTTAACCCCTCCCATGCACAAAAAATATCTCCCATTAAACTGTAAGAGATCTTTCAGCTTCAGATAGTTGGCCGAAGTGCTATTAATGGGACATCTTATCTTACGAAGGAAAATAAACTCCGGGTTTTAGGAAACGCTCCGTGACTTTATACATATGGGGCTATGTATTTCTGGAGATACGGTTTTTGGGAGGATTTCGTGGTAGAAAATAGTTGGAAGAGGACAAATGTCGGCGTCTATTTCTGATTGGACTCGACGTAGATTGCCGAAACAAAAGAACACGGGAAATACAGTTACAGACAGTTTGTCACCTCGGTCGTGTAATGTTGTCAGATGCTGGTTGCTAATTTAATTGTCATTTTTTTTTTAGGTCTTTTTTACATTCATTACTCACACCCTGACTTATTACTTATATATTTTTTTTTAATTAAAATCGTTTTACTTGTACCATGTTTGTAAATATGTGAGCACCATGTATCTATCAGATAATTAATTTATATGTCATGGTTTCGTTTTTAATTCTTTTACCTATTGTGGTATAGTAATTTTATTTTAGGTGCATCGTCCTCACATGTTATTATATAATTAATGTACCCATGCAAAATATTGTACCTACATAAAACATTTTAAAAGAGTAACGGTGGAGTTTCTTGCCCATTCTTCTCCATACGAAGACTGCCTTTTGGAATGGGCGACTAGAATCAATTCTATTTTAAGATAATTTTTGACGTTCAAAAGTGCCTTTTATGTGCTTATTTGAAATAAATGCTTTGACTTTGACTTTTGACTTTGCCAGCACATCAAAGCTACTACAATCTATCAAATTTCTTTAATAGATTTTCAACTTTATTACTTAAGCGTAACGTTTAAAGTTGATTGGGAAAATTTGACAGTTTTGGGTAGCTTGATGTGCTGGCGTCTGTACATATGTACGTACTAGGTAGATAATTTATTATAATATGACTAGCTTGTGCCCGCGACTTCTTCCGCGTCAAATTTCTTGGTCGCCCGATCCCACCCCGTCGCATCGCAACGCATGCACGCGCTATTAAGTACATACCTACTTCGTTTTGGCTGAGAGTTATTTCTGACTTTCTTAATTTTGCTCGGCTGCTAAGAGTCCTAGTGTGATTTTAAAGCCTATAGCCTTTTTCAAGAATCAGGCTATCAAATGCAAAAAGAACTGTTCAAATACGACTGTCAGCTCTTGGGATTACCGCGTTCAAACAAACAAACTCTTTAGCTTTATTATTAGTATAGATATAGATGTTTAACTATAACATCATAATTGGATGGAAGATAAGTACTATAGACTAAACTCTACTAAACCGCCAAAACGAAGCCAACATAAAGTGCGCCATTCATAAAGTAATAAAAAAGAAATTAAAAAATTCATCATTCCATTTCTTCGAATAACATCTAAAGAAAAACTCATTCAGATATTGCATTCAGCGTACCCATTGATAAAAAGACACTGGCAAAACATCACTCATTCATTCTAAATTTAAAAATAAACCGCGCAACCGCCAGATCTTTCGTCCATGACTTCTGACCGGAGTTAATGGATACCGAATACTGATACCAGCTGTCAGAAATCTGAACTTTAGTGCTATTTTCTTAGTGAATGTTTTAAGATACGAGTAATCTTATCGCAAGCTTTCGGCTACTGCAGTTTGTGGTGTGTTTCAGACACAATCTTCGTGGAATATTAAACTTTATTGTGTCTGGCTGTCTGTCTTTAGGTTAGCTTGAAAGCAGTCGGTCTGAATTTTAATACAGTTCTTAGAACGCCCACAGTATTTTGTAAGCTCATGGTTTGAATAGAAAATATCTATGAAGTAGTAAATAAAGGCATAGCCATACTAATATTATAAATGCGAAAGTGTGTCTGTCTGTTACCTCTTCGCGTTTAAACCGCTGAACCGACTTAGATGAAATTTGGTATAGAGATAGTTTGAGTCCCGGGAAAGGACATAGGGTACTTTTTATCCCGATATTCGCACGGGATCGAGACTTATGCTAGTAAAATCGCGGGGCGCTGCTAGTTGGTGAATCACACTAATATTATAAAGGCGAAAGTTTGTGAGTGTGTGTGTATGTGTGTGTGTTTATATGTTTGTTACTTCTTCACGCTCAAACCGCTAAACCGATTTAGATGAAATTTGGTATAAAGATATTTTGAGTCCCGGAAAAGGACATAGGCTATTTTTTATCCCGATATTCCCACGGGATCGACATTTACGCGGATGAAACCGCGGGCGCAGCTAGTAAAACGATAAACGGCGGTGGTATTGGTGTTGGGAATTGGCGAATAAAAGTATTTTGGAACGATTTCCAAAGTTAACGTTTCCCCTAGAAAAGTGGACCTTATATCAGTGACATTTACTACCAAAAAAATTAAATCCCAGTTTTCACCGGATATGTTGGACAAAGCAAAAGTTACGACTTTTTTTTTCAATAAATCTGCTAAAATCCCGCCAATTCGTCACGGTGGGGAGAGACAAAAATATTTGAATTCAGAAACCGTGCAAATATAAAGCAATAAATCGTAATCATTTAAAAAATGGAACGCAGCCCCTTTACAAGTATGGATTTGATGCGTTCCGCTACATTGAGCGCGGAACGCGATATATTGCGCATGTAACTCGATTTAATGCAGACGTTTTGCTAGGCTTTAAGCGCTTTTTTGCTTAGCTGATGTAACTTTCAAGTAAAATCGGTGGAGCAAATCGGTATTCGGTATTCTAGTATAGTAACCTATAGGTACGCGATGTTGCGATCGGCAAAGCAACCGCACAACCGACCTGAGGGACAATTCTCGTAATTTTAAGAACGTTCATGTCTCAATCTGTCAAAATTACTTTAGGTATTTTTTTACGAGAATTGCCGCATCTTTTCTTCAGTGTAGCCATTTTTTTTTTTCTGATAAGAATATAATGTGCTATTCATCAATTTAAGCTTGTAGATCTAATACAGGCAGACCGTTAACTTTACTTTAAATTCATTAATTTTTATCTGTGGTTTTAGGTATTTGATTGACTGACAATTTTTTATTAAAAATAATAACCTAGGTATTACCTACACGCTGACAGACCAATTCGATTTTAAACCAGCACTGTTGCTCGGAATCATGAATAAAACAAAATCAGGCATTTTCAGACCAGAATTATTCCAACTTCCCTTATAATGTGGTTATAAAACTGACACATTTCGTCAACGCCCTCGTCTTTGCGATTTGATATCGCAACACTATCACAAACATACATTTTACACTCACATAACCTGAAATTCACCTTATCACAAGCAGATAGGGATAGTTTTGCGACAATTTTATGTTTTTGAAAAGCATCTGTAACTTTGTCGTTGTGTCTGTAAGTATGGAAATAATACGGCGGCAAGACTACGAATTGTCTTGTTATAAAAACGTGTGTTGCCAATTTCGAAGAATTTTGCTCATATTCAGGATATTTCAGAGGGGCAATTCTCGTGCCTAATTTTAAGAACGTTCACAGTCTGATCTCAGTCTCAAACTGTCAAAAATACCTAAAATTTCGATACATTTTGACATTTGTTTGTTGCCGAGATGAGACTGCGACTAGATTTTGAACGTTTTAAATTACGAGAATTGGTCTTCAGATCTCCTAGTATATTTAGATAAAGGTTTTGTTTTAGAACTGTTCAAGTTATTTCAAGATTTCTAATTGGAATAATTTTTTACTCTGATCTGAAATACCTTATTAGAAAAAAATAATACTTAGGTACTTCACAGTTTTGAAAATACATTTCAGTATGAGGATTGTTTATCAGTTGTTTAGGCTAAACACCTTTTAAACACGAAACGTTGGTTGTAAACTAAAAATTTGTCTATGGAGTTTTGGTGAAACATTAGTGAACCCTAGGTGTAGTTGTATCGTGAAATGAGCAATGTGATATATAGTCGAATAGTGACATAGTCGTATCGCGAAATGGGCAATGTGAGATATAGTCCAATAGCGAGATAGTCGAATCGCGAAATGGGCAATGTGAGATATAAACGAAACGCTTATTTGAAATGACGTTTAGGCATAACGCGACTTAGGCACAGCGAGCGGTATACAGCGAGCAAAGGATTATTTGGACTTGGACCGTTTGACGTAACACTGACATTAGACACGCGTTGAACAAGTGTTTTAAGTTTTTATTGTAAGACCCATCGAGTTCAACATCAACAATTCTTCTAAGTTACCTATTTGTATAATAGAAAACGAAGTTGTTACATAAACATGTTGATAACGTGTCTAATCTCGATCTCGACACTCTACTACCGGGAATTTTAAATTTCACAACTGGCAACTCAGTGAAAAGGGAAATATGCTCAGCGGCAATGAATTTTAATGGCAACTTTTAAGACAACATTTATTACTAAAGCGTTATGCTATTTCTTTGTAGGATTCTTTTTTATTATCCAAAGATTTTATGTGATTTTTATTGCTACTTATGTGGTTTGTGAAATCATACACATTTAGTTTATTAGTTCATTCATTTTTTGTTAATGTATTTTTCTTTTCTTATGGTTTTATAGTTTAACTTAATTATATGCAATTAAGGTTTTTGGGACCAAATTGGAATCAATTAATTCACATGTGAACATTAAGATATTCTATTAACTTTATTTTAATAGATTTAGGGTAAGAAAATACTAAGAAAATTATAAAAATATAGTTACAAATTCTTTTAAGTAGAACGTTTTTAGAAATACTCAAGTATGTACTTATGGTTCAATAATTTGGAAATGACGTCGTTTTCGCACAAGGTAAGTAACTAACACCAAAGATTGAAAGGTTCACATCGTGAGATTTGTCCTTACCTTACTAAGTCGCGGTTTCTATGGCAATCAAGTCAAGTCTTCTCTGTGACAACATGTGAGTCAGAGGTGTCACGAAATTAAAAAAAAAATACAGACGCCAGCACATCAAGTTACCCGAAACTGTCAAATTTTCCCAATCTACTTTGAAGCTTGTGCTTTAGCGATAAAGTTGAAAATCTATTAAATAAATTTGACAGATTGTAGTAGCTTGATGTGCTGGCGTCTGGTACTATGCATCATTTGACGCGGTTGGGCAAATCTGCGATTTAAATCTTTGACTTGGTAAGTACTCCCATTTCAAACTATCCAGCCCGCTAGGGATGGTGATCTTTGTATCTTTGAAATCCCGAGCATAAATGTACCATAACACTTTAAATTATAACTTTGATGAGGCGGACAATTAAGCAAGCAGATATATTACCTTATCACGGACTCACGGCGAAGTACCCTTGACCAGTGGAAGTGTGGAAGTGGTCTCAGTACTCAAGTGTCCTGCGAGGAAGTAGCACGTGTCCCCTATGGTGTCGAGTTACCACTGGACTTCCGGGGAGTGTCTTTCTGTTGGGTTACTTGCATTTCCTTTTGGTTGGTAACCAGACGGGCAATTCCCTTTTTTTTTCTTTTTTTTTTAATAGTCATGGCTCCATCGTTTTAACGATGATCCTGCCAATGTCAAGGTTAAGGGAAACAATGTGTATTCGTTGAGGTTGACCGGTTATTCTCTCTTTAGTACGGTTTAGTTACAACTGGAACTGTTTGAGTAGCCTTTATGAGTTGCTATGTTATTTTATAATATAATTTTTTTAAGATTTTTATGAACGTAAGCGTGCCAATGTCAGTGTCGATCTTTCAATTTTTTTTTTTTTGTTGTCTCTAAAAAGAGAATGCGACTAGATTTTGAATGTTTTTCAATATGGAATTAATCGCCCAAAACACTTTCAATATCGTTTTTCAGAATGATGACTCGAGACGCTAGCAAATTGTAAAGATTAGTCATATTTAAGGTAAAGTCAAAAATATGGCTACTGGAGATCTGAGTTAGAAACTCTGATAGCAATGGCTTCCATTTTGACAGTTCAACAACATTCATTGCGTTATTTACGTTGTTGAGCAGACAAATTTTTCGAACATATGAAGCAATGGATTAGTAATATCCTTCAAAATGATTCAAATTGAGATTTATAGTGCGTTACGCAATTAGTGTGCTGAAGGCAAAAATGTGACTTTCCTTTCATGATTTTGAAGACGAAGTCGAGTAAAGGAAGAAAGGCAAGAAAGAAAAATTGGTTTGTTGTCACAGAAACACGTGCATATTAACTACTAGCTGCGCCCCACGGTTTCACCCGCATAATTGGAGATCCCGTGGGAATATCGGGATAAAAAGTATCCTATGTGTTATTCTAATGTATAAGCAATATTACTGTAAAGTTTCTTCAAAATCCGTTCAGCAGTTTTTGCGTGAAAGAGTTACAAACATCCTCACAAACTTTCGCATTTATAATATTATTTATATAATATATTATAAGTAGGATTAGGGTACGATGGGACTGTCATACGCATTGCGGTCATAAAAGTCCCTAATTAAATAAAGAAAAAAAAAAAAAAAGTAGGATTAGGTATTTACGTAAAAATAAGTTGGATAGTACCGACTAACGAAATTTTGGATACCCTACAAGATTTGACTTAGGTAATTCATAACGATCATAGTGACTATGCCTATCCAGTTAAGAAAAGCATAGATACTGCATACCGAAACATTTCGCTCACAATTTGCGTTTCCTCTTCCCATAACTTACAGAAAATACCCATCAGCATATGGGTATTCTCCATGCGTAATGTGACGTCACCTTTACCCCAAGGTATATCTTTCAAGAACCATTAGACATGTTCAAACACCCTAATGGCGGAACTCACCCCTAACCTCACTTCCACCCTTAAATTCTTGTAGTTTATTAATAAGTTTCAGTTCATTTTCTTCATAAATCACTTAAAAATTCTGATCGTTTGAAATCGGACCTTTTATATTTCGAGTAGGGTTGAAAATCGGTTGATTTTTTAACCGACTTTAAAAAAGGAGGTTCTGTATTCGACCCGTATGTATGTATGTATGTATGTATGTATGTATGTATGTATGTATGTTTGTATGTCCGCGATTATCTCAAAAACTACTGAACCGATTTTGATAATTCTTTCATGAGTATGATCTACATACTTTCAGGAAGGTTTTAGTATATAATACATTAGGTAATTATTCTTATGTACGAAGTTATATGCATAAATGTACTGCATCTCCGGCATTTTTTGTGAATTTTGATGATTCTTCGAGTCGTGTCTTCAATGCACTAGTGTTAATTGAATTTGTGTGGGGTAGGTACAACTAAAAAGTGAAAAATAAAAACTTTTTTACAAAAAAAACAACCGACTTCAAAAAAAAACACTCCAAAGTGAAAAATAACTTTAATTTCGGAAGTCGGTGTCAAAAAACGAAAATGCTGAAGCAACGACACTGACTTCCGAAATTAAAGTTATTTTTCACTTTGGAGTGTTTTTTTTTGAAGTCGGTTGTTTTTTTTTTAGTAAGACAATCGATACGAAAAAAGTGAACTTAAGTTACAGTAGTAATAAGACTTAAAATCGTTTATAATAAAGCATATTGAAGAAAACATTTTGTTAAACGACTTTGATTCATAGTCACATTCATTTAGAGTTTAAAATCATGAGATATTTTAGGAAAGAAGTGTATAAAAACACGCATCTGTTTTAAAGACGCTCATGATGATAATATTATCAAAACATATTTGGTAATTAAATATTATTATGTTAGCAATACATCATTTTCAGGAAGAAGATTAGATAAAGCTTCAAGAAGAGTAATTAAAACAACAGAAATATCATTCACTTAGTTGAATCTGTAAGTAACGATCTGCATCGTTCTCACATGTATAATTTTTAACATGAATGATGTAACCAAGACTTTGTAACCATATTATTTTGATTTAAAAGAATGTCCATGGAGTTTCTTGCCCGTTCTTCTCCATAGGTACCTACGCTTTGGAATGGGCAACTAGCTTCATCTTTCTGACTGACCGACCCTTTGACAATTCAAAAGTGCCTGTAATTGGTTTAATTGAAATAAATGCTTTGAGTTTGAGTAGATACCTAACTTTTTCTATTAAAAAATAAGAAAACACCAGAACAAAATTATTTATTTTTATCTTTTTGGCGGCCATTTTTCATTTTTGGTGACTGTTGGGGTAGACGTGTGATGTCCTCGAATCGGCAAACGTACGGTAGGATACCCTCAGGCTAGGTGCAATGATGATCTTTGCAGGGCGGCTGGTAGCAGCTGAATGGCGTGCGATTAGAGAGGCCTTTGTCCAGATGAAACAGGTTACAAGAGAGAGAGGAAACAGGAAGATAAAAGAGATTCAGGAAGCTTACATCCATACTATATTAATATTATATTAACTTATTAACTATATAATCACACTAATATTATAAAGGCGAAAGTTTGTGAGTGAGTGTGTGTGTGTGTGTGTTTATATGTTTGTTACTTCTTCACGCTCAAACGGCTGGACCAATTTTGATGAAATTTGGTATAGAGATAGCTTGAGTCCCGGAAAAGGACATAGAGTACTTTTTATCCCGATATTCCCACGGGATCGAGACTTATGCGGGTAAAACCGCGGGGCGCAGCTAGTAAATACTATATCCTTACTAATATTATAAATTCGAAAGTAACTCTGTCTGTCTGTCTGTATGTTACCTTTTCACGCCTAAACCGCTGAACCGATTTAGTTGAAATTTGGTATAGAGATAGTGTGAGTCCCGGGAAAGGACATATGATACTATTTATCCCGATATTACCACGGGATCGAGACTTATGCGGGTGAAAGCGCGGGGTGCAGCTAGTACTTAATAATAATCTTATATTTTGGTTGAAATTATACAAAACTGCATTACTTTCTTCTTTCACAATAATCACTCTAGAATATCATCCACAAGCAAAATCTGCCGTTGCCGCAGCTAGACTTTTGACTTGAAAGAACCGTTTGTTGTTTTTTGGTTCCTCAAAAATTCGACCCATTCTTCAGCACGAATACACACCAATCTTAAAAACATATTCGGGCCACGAACTCCTCAAGTTTTGCGTGAAACCTTACAAACGGCGGTCAAAGACGGGCAAACGTAAGGAGGGGGAGGGGGGAGGGGTAAGAGGATTGCGTTTGACATGTAATACTATTGCGGTGACTACTACAGTGATTGTGAGGTGACCATGCTGGATAGGAGGACGACACGAGTCTGGTTGGTGGTGAAAACGGGATGTGTTATCACCAATGATCGGAATAGGCTGAGTATTTTTTTACCTAAAGTTTAAAGAACAGAGACGGAAATCGGAGACTTCCTTATGACAATTTTTTTTTACCGGTAACTTTACCGGAACATTAATTATGTAACTTTCAATATCTTAAATCGTAATCAATGTTTTGATAAATAAAATAACCAATATTAAAAAAATATTTAAAAAAATTAGTAATAAGGAAGTCTCCGATTTCCGTCTCTGTTCTTTAAACTTTAGGTAAATATACTCAGCCTATTCCGATCACTGATTATCACCATCCGCCTAACCTTTTCATAATTATATTATGCTTGGGTCAGCTTGCAGTCTAATCATATGTACTTCTAAGAGAAAATAGTAGTTGTACCGTATGATATAAGCTGGAATCAGACTTTGTTACATAGCAAAAGGCTTGCGATGAGAGGATGATGAACCTTTACCAATTTAATTTTTGGCAAAGATATACTTATGCAGTCAAATATTTTATATCAAGAGTTCGGGGTTTGTAAAGCGGAGTATCCAGATGATTTGGATACTTAATATTTTTTATAAGCTTGCCTTCGGCTTACACCCTTGAATGAAAACTTCCCGACTTTCAAGCTACGATGTAGGTACAGACGCCAGCACATCAAGCTACCCGAAACTGTCAAATTTTCCCAATCAACTTTGAACGTTATACTTTAGCAATAAAGTTGAAAATCTATTAAAGAAATTTGACAGATTATGGTAACTTGATGTGCTGGTGTCTGTACCTATAGTCAACATGGGCAGTGCACCTCCATATTAAATACCATAGAGTTAATTTATGTCTTCACTTCTTCCTTCAAGTAAATTGGTCAACCTACTAAGAAGCCTCGAAGCAAACGGAAGTTAAGTCACGAAAGACGGAAACGAAATTGTAACTTTTTCTATTGTAGAAGTACATAGTTGTGTAAGTAGGTAGGTACTTACTGTGCCCTAGTGATAGTTGCTAGGGCTTCGCTATAATTAGATTCGGTCTTTGGATTGTAATGCCTTCATATTTTATGTAATAAGTTAGGTATTATTTTTGCATAAAGAATAGATACTTACTTACTTATTATTATTATGCATTTTTGTACATACTGTCTTTGAAAAATTTCCTGACGAAGGTTTTGAGTATGAATGTGGATAGCTATAAGAATAGAATATAATACTCTTTATTATGTACACCATATAAGAGTAGAGGAAGTCCAAAGAAACGATGGATGGACTCCATCGTTTCTATAGTAAAAATGCGCAGTGCTGCACACCCCCAAACTATTTCAAGTTAAACAAATATCAACTCTATTTCAATGATGATCATTAAGTTGATTTCAGAGTGACTAGCACTATTGAAAAAGTATTAAAAATGTTTGAAGTTGTACCTTAACCTGAACTTTATTGTATAGGAATTAAAGTTATTTTTCTACAAACTCATATTTGTTTACATTTTTGGCAAATAAATCGCTAATGCAGACTAAAAAGTGGGTGACTGCCGAGATGAAGACTAATAGAGATCGATGGAAGAGAAAGATGTTGGGCAAGATAATGATCATTGTTTGGCTTATTCCCAGGAGCTCCAAATCTATTGTTCTCCAAACAATTTCACTCCATACATTGATTCCCAAAATCCCAAGAGCTCCATAATTTTACTAAAATATTAAAATACCTACTAAAAAAGTTCCCATTGCTTTTTTAATTTGGAGTCGCCGGGAATAAAATTATAGAGCGCCTGGGAATAAGCCGATGGTTTTCGTATCATGTCTTGCTCTGATAGTGCACGATAAGTCGCAACATTCAAAACAACATACATACCTTAGATCACCTTTGACGCAGACTACAATGTATTGCTGGAATATAATGGACTCTTGTCCATTATATTCCAGCAATTCATTGTAGTCGGATTCTTATCCGAAACGAAGAAATGAGTACCTCCCTACCTACCTATAGGCGGCACGTGCACCATTGCATACCGAGTAATTTTGGTATGACGAGCAAACCATAGACAAAAAATCATCACAGTTAACCGTCATTCAAAATTAAACGCCTATCAAGCGTTGAACAATATTCCTTCACAATATAATAATAACATTTCAATACAATCAACAATAGGATAACATTAATGACCATGTAATATACCCATAAAAAGTGGGTCGCATGCCAACTGTGGGTGGACATCGTAAATCTGTCAAAAAACACAAAATGGCTGACCGCAGCTGTCAATGACTATTGAGACGTCAAAATTCGGGCAACGTTTTATTTGCAGCCAGTCATTCCGACCATTGACTCTTATAAAAAGAATCACAGGGTATATTTTTCAGTGTTCTTTTGTTTTTTGTCTGTAAAGTTATGTTGGTAATTTGAGATAAAAGAGACATTGGTCATTACGGGTAGTGTCACGGTAATGTCGGGCGGTGTCTCGTGTGAAAGTAGTCACATTAGTAGCAATTAATTTTATGGATATTTCTGTACAATTGTCGTGGAAAACCTGGACATGTGGGTGGGTTGTGTTCCGGTACTTTGATGTCTTGACACGGATGTAACTTGTACAATGAATGAAGTGTTAACAACTGTCTCGTGGGTAATTTTTATTTCAAACTAATTGGATATTTGGTTTGCTATAAGATTTTTCTTTGATAAATGTCCTATTCCTAGTGGATTTCTAAGTTTTGAGACATAGAAAAAATTTAAAACATGAAGGTAAAAAAAAACGGTCGTAGAAAATTATTACTGACGTTAGTACCTATATTTTGGAACGCTGTCAACTTTGACAGCGTTCCATGAAATTAATCTGAGAACGTTTTCCATCAGCCAGGCAATGATTTATAGCACCTCAATACGCCATTATCTATCACATTTGAGTTTAAGACTGCCTTTATCGTTTAAGAAATTGCTACTTTTACATTGTGGCGAAATAATAATAGCCGCACGGATCGATCGATCAGTTTAAACTACGCTTGCCGCGGTTGGGTGGCTGACCGTCTTTACATACTAAGACCCCTCCGTGCCTTGGAAAGCACGTTAAACCGTAAGTCCGGCTGTCATTCGTGGATCTTTGACAGTCGTTACGGGTCGTCAGAAGCCCGAAAGTCACACAACCAGCCTTACAAACGGGTATCGTCTTACCCAGTAACTGGGTTATGGAGGTCAGATAGGCAGTCGCTCCATGTAAAATACTCGCATTCAGCTGCATCCAATCAGACTGGAAGCCGACCCCAATATAGTTAGGGAAAGCTAGGCAGATGATGACATTAAGGTGCTTGCTGATTTATAAAAGTTTAATCTGTCAAGCTCCGCTAATGAGACACAATTGATTTTCTATTGTTTCGTCGCCAATGGGCGACGCGCGCCGCTTGAACGGTAAAGAACTTAGTTGGAGATTTTTATCAGAACACTAAATACAAAAATACATAACTCTCCTTCGAGCTTAAGCGTAGCCCTTAAAATCCTATAATATCAAACTTTTATCTTAGTTTGTAGCTTGCTAATAAACAGCCTCCAAAACATCACAGAAATTATGATTTCAAGTCTTTATAGAAGACGGCGCAATAAATAAAGTTTTAAAGTCCCTTATCAGCAACAAACCACCTTGTTGAAGTTTTATGACTTATTTTATTGAAATATTGGAAAAACACTTAAATACATTTTGTGGGCAATTAAACTTTTATGGGCAAAAACTTTTTGGTGAGAATTCAGATGAATTGGAATTTTGGATTTCTTCAAAGTGATTAAGTAGACACTGTAGGTAAATATTTTAGGATTTTAAGTAGTTCATAATTTAAACGCTAACAGTCTTAAAATAATAATAGTTATGTAGATACAAGTACTTAATAAGTATAAAAAAGGAAAGGAAAAAAACCTAAGCAAGGCATAAAAAAATTCGTAAATATTATCTTGGAAATTAAAGTAAAAATAAGTAGTTCATTGATAAGACTAACCTTGTGTAACAATTTATTTAACTGACTAAAATGTCAGCTAGACACCAAAGTATCTAATTCGTTAGACGAAGTAATTACAAATCGATTCAGATTCAAATGTAAAAACAATGTAAGGACATTCAACTAATCGAATTCTATGCAGATTTTGTAATTCGAACACATGCGACCCATTTCGTGGGAACCAGCGAACAGGTGACGTTCGAAAACCAAATGTTTTCGCTGACAGCGTACAAATCACGCATCAGGAAATGGAAAAAAAAGTTTGGACAACATTCCCATAGACAAGCAGTGGCTAATAAGTGGGGTGGCGATTGTTGTGGGACTAGTAATTATTGGTTATGGTAAATTGAATGTCTAATGGTATTTTTAAATAATTTGTAATGTATCGATTCTTATTAGTGTCAGTTAGATTAGTATGTCCATTGCTGCATTTATAAGCAAGATTTTAATGAAAGTTTAATTTAAAGAGCTACAAAAATCGTTGGTTTTAGCAAAATATAACAATGAGGGAGCAGAGCTATATCATTGAGTATCCGGAAAATCACATAGGATACTTTTGCATTAAATCCGATTAGTAGTACAGCCTATAATAATGTTACCACTGTTGGGACACAAGCCTCCTTTCTGTGAGAGGGAGTGGGCTTTAGTCCACCACGCGGGACCAGTGCGGATTGGTAGATGTCACATGTCTTCGAAATGTTGGTTCTAGGACATGCCGGTTTCCTACCATAGGTAAGTAGGTACCTACCATAAAATATGAAGTAGGTAGTTCCCGAAGAATGAAACTGCGGGCTTTCAGACTTGCAGCATTTTTTTATCAAAAATCAAAAATTCAAAAGTCATTTATTCAAACTAGGCTGAGAATCAGCACTTTTCGAACGTCAAAATTACAAAAGACAGTCCCCCAAAACGCCCGCCCTTCACCACTTCCTAGTGCTTTCGCTGGGGAGAAGAAGTGGCGGAACAAACTCCCCAGCAGCACAGCTGTCTGTTCAATTAGAATATAATTGATTTTATACAATACTAATACTAAATTATATAGACTTGCAAGCTAGTCTAAAATAATTAAAAGAAGGACATCTATAATAAACTAGTAATAATAAAACTGAAGAGTATGTTTGTTTGTTTGTTTGAACGCGCTAATAATCTCTGAAACTACCAGTCGGATTAGAAAAAATATTTTTGCAATTTCATAGCCTAATTCTTGAGAATAAGCTATTTAAAATCTCGCTAGCACCTCTAGGAGCCGAGCAAAAAACAAAAAGTTAGAACAAACACTAAGCGAAAACGAAGCACGCAAGTAGGCGATGTGATGCGATGCGACGGGGTGGGTCGGGGGAACTAGAAATTTCAAGCGGACGAAGTCTCGGACAGAAGCTAGTGTAACAATAAACCTAATATAATAAAATGACTTGACTTGGTTGACTGGTAGAGAATGCCTAAGGCATTAAGTCCGCCTTTGTACCTTTTTGTGCGAAAAGTTTAAATAAAGAAGTAAGTACTATACTAGTTAAAATAAGAACATAATTATTATAATTTGCATACTTACGTAGGTATCTACATAAGGTACAAATTCCCATACTCGACCACAAGTTCCAATACTCATAAGATTAGGTAAAGTATACTCGTATGATTTACTCTCCACCCAGTGCGCCAACAAAAACAGTTATTTCCTGGTTAAGGTATATTGGGAGAAATGATGCGTCTACCGCTCCCACGGGATCGAGTTGCGTGATACAGGGTGTGAGATGTTGAGAGATTTTGAAAGTAATACGTGGGTAGATTACTAAGAAAAACATTTTTTTTTTCAAGTAGGTTTACTAGGTTAGTAGGTTTCGAAAGTGAATTGTGAATAGGTACCTAAAGGATAAAGTTGTGGTGTTAAGATAAAAATAATTTATTTGTCCAAAACATGAGTATACCTACTACATGACATGCAAGATGTTACATTAAATTAAATTAAATCTTAGTCATGTTTTGCCCTCACCAAATATACATAGTAAAACACCTACCAAGCAAAGTACAGACTTCCAATTTTTTCGGTGCCTACCAAAAAAAAAAAATTATGATGAAAAAAGATTTGATTTTGGTTTTAATTTTTTTTGTGATGAATAAAGATTCTGAGTATGTTAGTCTGTTAAAAGATTTACTAAAAACTGCTTCCGCTTTTTTGTTTGTTTTCACATAGGTAGGTACAATAAGAAAACGCGCGTTATCTATTTCGGTTTACGTACTTACTTTCATTTTTCTATTTAGAAAAAACGACTAGTTTAATTTCTCTCACCAATTACAAAATAATATTTTACCCAATTTCATTTTATTTAATACCCTCTCCTATTTATTGAAAACTTCCGTGTGATTCCAATAAGAACAAAGTCAAAGTAAATCCAAATTCAAACTTTCCATTCGGCTTGTATCATACAGCCGTAAAAGTATGCGGAATGCGGATTACTTATTTATTGTATACTACAGTGTCGAACTAGGCGGACGCGTCCTTTTTGCGACAAAATTTAAAAAACCTAACCTAATCGTGACATTGGCTAAATGCGCAAACCGTGCGTAACCAAGAGGAAAAAGAAAAAAACTACGGTGTCATTCCGATTAGCATAGACAAAATAATTCCAAATTCAAACTTTCCAACCAGCCTGTATCATAGAGCCGTGAAAGTATGCGGATTATGCACAGGTGGTTCCGCCCCTCGGAATTCCGTACACTCCGTGCAAGGATTTCCGAATTGAAAATAACTTTCTTTAATTTGACGTTCGGTTCTAGTACGATGTCGCTAATTGCAGTTTGTGAGAAGTTGTGCATGCCGGTTTGAGCTCTATGTATAATTTAACAGGGAAATAATTTCTATAAAATAGGCAATAAGAGTAGGCTTATTCGATTAATTTGTATCAACGACCGTGTTTGTCTGTACCTAAGTATACTAAAACACAGAGATTCCGTTTCGTTTTTCCACATTCGTTTTGATCACTTTTCACCTAAGAAAGTCAACAAGAAGATTCATTCTAAAATAGTAGCGGCCATGTAGAAGACCAAATAAAAAAAAAATCTCAGCTTCTTTATTTAAAAAATGTTTTATCGTTCGGTCTAAGCTGTCTACTGTCATCACGAAGGGTTAAGATAAGGAGGGCTTAACCGTTCCCCCGATGCGTTTGTTCAACAGCCGCTAATCTGCAGATTACAAGACTTACACTATCACGACCGTTGACATTGTGGGGTAGGCAGAGAGCGGTGTCTTGACATCTATTTTGCATAAATAAGTTGAGAAAGAATAGGTCTATAGACTGGAAGCCCACACCAACATACCTACATAGCTAGGAATAGCTAAAGCGGTTAGATTTTATACCTACCTACTTGATATTTCTTCTCGATTTATCAGAGACTAGCTTCTGCCCGCGACTTCTCGTGTTTTAACTTATTTTATAGCACTCGGGAAAAGCGTAGCTTTCTATCAATGAAAGAATTTTTTAAATTGGATATACCTACTTACATTTTTTTTAATCGTACAGACAATCTCACAAATTTTACTACTTCATAATATAGGTACAGGGCGATAGTTGAGGTTAATTGCAGTATTTTTTTTTTTATTATAAAAAATAAGTATCATCACTACAACAGTGCTTTTATGACAGTGGGTACATACCATGATTTATCAGTATTGGCATTTTTATTCAATATGTTTTAAGTCTCACGAAAAATTATTTGTAACTTTAAACCCTTATTATAAACACTCAAATTGTCATAACTTTTATGGAGATCAAGTTAGGGCTCTGCCACAAAGACATTTTGTACTGCAAATAACCCCAACTATCGCCCTGTTTAGTTTGATCCACGATCTTTTGCTCACTCTGTATATAGATTTGCTTATTTATTAATAAAGGTTTACCAACAGCTTCTGTACACAGATATCATAAGTATAGGTAACAACTAGCCTTGCTTATTTGAAATCCAGCTATTTATTCCATTTAAGTAAGTACTCCATTCTTATACGAACTAAATGCAACCATATACCTAAGCCACAAATCTCCTCACCCACCCAAATCTTCCTAAACAACACCTAACAAAACATAATCACATCATCACGCCTTCGACAAGATTAACACACACACACACACATAAATACACAAACACAACACAGGCAATCTGATCACATCACGACTAATCCTCTCACTATCGAAATGCAAACGAGATCCGAAAAAATCGCGAATCCCATCCCTATTTGATCGCTGATGCGATTTTCTGCCACTCGAAGACTTGACAATCCGAGTCGTAATCGACAACCATTTTACAATGACCCCCCTGCTCCCCTCTACTATGCAATTTTAAGGAGGTAAAGAGGTAATTGGGTGGGTTGGTGCAGGTCATTCTAAAATGGATTTGCTATAATACGGGTTTACACCACTTATCGACACCCCGTTCCGATTTGTTATCCGATCTTTATTTGTGCTTAAAATGTTTGGATTTCATTCGAGTTATGTGTGATTACTTTTTGGGGTATTAAATTGAGCTGTTCATGTATTAGCACAGAATACTTAAAGTACTACGTACAGAAAGGCCACTCCCTTCCCCGCACTAACATCAGTTACCGCACCTCACCCCGCACTTCGAGGTTACCGTCGCAGTTCTTTAACAAAGAGCGCTCGTAAACACAAGTACCTCACGCACACATTCATACGTATACAAACGTCATTTTTTAATGTAGTAGTAGTAGGTAATTATTTTGCGAGCGTTGTATGGAGTGTCCGGGGTGTGGTATTAGGTAACTCTAGCACGAAGAAATGAAACTGCGAAACGTTTCTCCATTGTTTTTTGAAGTGAAAACTTCTTTAGACGCGTTGGGTATTTTTGGAGATGGGAAAAAACCATTGAACTCGCGACACTGTTACCGACACCGCGCTACATTCGGATGTGTTCGGTTGTCCTCGGGATGTAGGTACAGTCAACAGCAAAAGTAGATGATGAAAAAAATCAGAAATTCAATACGACCTACTAATGAACGGAGTTCGCGTCAGAACTGTGTGGCGTCGAAGTGATTCAAAAGTATGTGATTGTAAATTATACCAAACATTTACTACTAGTACAGCTGCCATATATTTGTGATCAGTTTTGACTCCTAAAGTTATAAACTCAATTCATCATCTACTTTTGCTGTTGACTGTACTCGGTTTTAATGTATTTCCGCAGCCTAATTGCGGAACGCCAAATCGTCAAATGATTCTGATCAGTTGGCTTCATTTCTATCACAATTGGCTTCATTTTACGATTTTCGAATTGCGAAACTCTAGTTTCTGCGCAGGGCCTTAACGTTCATAATTGGTTTCATAATAAATTAGAGTTTCGCAATTCGAAAATCGTAAAATGAAGCCAATTGTGATAGAAATGAAGCCAACTGATCAGAATCATTTGACGATTTGGCGCTCCGCAATTAGGCTGCCGATGTGTCAGTGAATGATGGCAAGGTATTCTGTTTGTGTTTTGTTTATATGACGATTACAAAAAATAAACACGTAACTGTTCAAGTTTTGACTTCTGTCGGCACTCCCCGAGTGCGACTGTTTTTGTTTTTGATGGTGGCACTACAACTAAGTATAACATGAATTCACATATCATAACATCACGCCTGTTATCCTCGAAAGGCTAGGCAGACACATCTATAGGTATACATAAAACAAAGTCAGATTAGTTACACCATTTAACAACTGGACCAATTTATAGGATCTTTGATTTGTTGGATTTGTCTCCGCCCCGAATAGTAGAATGGAAAATTAATTAAAACATGGGAAAAATCCACGAATAAATTTGTAATCTACTATGCATTTGTTCTTATCGATTCTGAAGCGGTACAAAGTTTGATGGGTCAGCTAGTACCTATATAAAGTACACCCAAATTTCGCCAGTTATGCTTAAGTCCCATGTAATAGGGGGCGAGCCTGTTGCCATCAACCGGGCACAAATCCAGACTCCGGGCTGTCCCTGAGAAATTCATAATGGAAAAACCCAACAACACTATGCCCTAACTGGGAATCGAACCCAGGACCTCATGCCCAGCAGTGGCGCTTGCAACTACTAGACCAAGGCAGTCACATGTAACCTGAAGTAATTATGATACAAGTTCTATACCTAGTTGCAATTGTTATTATTTAAAGTTTATATGTGTTAATACGTATATGGAGGGGCTTGTGACTAAGTAATAACAGCCGCACGGGTCGATCGATCAGATTAAGCTACGCTTGACGCGGTTGGTCCGTGGATGAGTGACAATCTTCACATACCAGGATCCCTCCGTGCCTCGGAAAGCACGCTAAACCGTTGGTCCCGGCTGTCATTCGTGGATCTTTGACAGTCGTCCGTCTGCGTATCCCGAAAGTCTGACAACCAATCTTGCCAAGGGGTATCGTATTACCCAATAACCGGGTTATGGAGGTCAGATAGGCAGTCGCTCCATTTAAAATACTGGTATTCAGCTGCATCCGGTCAGACTGAAAGCCGACTCCAACATAGTTGGGAAAAGGCTAGGCAGATGATGATGATGTGTCGTTATGGGCTATACAATCAGTCACAAATTAACATCACAATAAAGAGCTAATACATTTCATTCAATTAGTAGCACTGTTTACCAACTGAACGATGACTGGGAAAACTTTGGAACATTTGTAGCATTGGAGGTGCCACAATTAGAAATGTAATTGTGTCTCATTAGTGAGCTCATAGTTGAGGTTTTTCTAGGTGATCGTATTTTGAACGTTGACTGGGTAAAATTTAGAACATTTAAAATTTGTATTAGGTGCAAAATAGTTGATGTGAAATTGTGAACACACAAATGCGTACTCAAAGGATAAGTACTTACCAAAAAAGCTTCGGCACATTGAGCCCTGCAACTCCAAGGTGCGAAGGGATGACCGTTACGTTGTCAACAAGCTGTAAAATTTAATTCTTGAATGGTACCTTAGGCAGGTACAGTCAACAAAAGGGATAAGTATGCAGGATCGTCGGATATAGTTGAAGTTTAGTAAGAAACCGATGGATGTTCTCGAATAAAATTTAATTATATTAATAGAAAACAAACAGCTCATTTATCAAATTAAATTTCAGTCTACAACATCTGTCGGTATCTTACTAAACTTCAACTATATCCGACGATCCTGCATACGTATCTCTTATGTTGACTGTACCATTCCTGAGTTTGTAAGAATTTTTCGCGAAAATCTTTAGCACAAGAAGCCTTTTTCTATAACTTAATCAATTAATTGCGAAGTTTTAGAAAAACTAAGTGAGATACGAGTATACCTAACGGACAACGTAATCGTAATAGTAGTAATCGTAAGTGTCGATCCCGTGGGAATATCGGGATAATAAGTAGCCTATATGTTAATCCAGGGTGTCAGCTACCTTCATACAAAATTTTATCAAAATTGGTCCAGTCGTTTCAGCGTGAAGAAGTAACAAACATATAAACACACACACAAACTTTCGCCTTTATAATATTACTTAGTGTGATGTGATGATCTGTATAAGTTCTCAGTTTCAGTAGTTGTACTAGAATATTTGCTGTCTGTCGACAGGTTGTGTTAGTAAATTAGCGCGGGTATCGCGGTTCAATCCCGCTAATTAACTGCGCGCCTATTTAGGCGGATTTACTAATATTTGAGTGGGATACAGACTACGGTATTGAATGGTGAAGGACTACATTTTTTGTGTCGTGTGTAGCCAGGCATTACAAGGGCACCTGACCGCCTCCAGATATAGAATATACATAACGCCTGTAATCCCCAAAGGGTTATACACAGGTGTACCAAAAGTATACCCACATTTCGCCAGCTAGGTATGTTTAAATCCTATACACCGTGAAATTTTAATCACCGTTTTCCTCTTAAGGGGTCATTGTACTCATCATTATGAACAACTTTTACTATGGGACCAAACCTGAAATGGTGAAAAAAAATCAGCTGTTCCCTACATTTATGTTCGCATAACTCGTCAAAATGTAGGGAAAAGCTGATTTTTTTTTTTGCGATTTTTTATATTTATTTTTAAATACATTACATTAAGTTAGACTAATTGACATTGCTTATTGTGAATACATTTGCACGCCATGTTAGGGCAGGATATGCTGAAACTAATTTACTGTAACACCTTATGTACCATATTCTAGCAAATAAATACTTTGATTGATTGATTGATTGTCCTCTAGAGGGTGCCATATTGAATTTATTGTGACGCCACATAGCCTATAACCAGCGGACGGTCAAGACGCTTCTAACGATACTTCATTTTTCAAATTATGATAAGTACTTTTTAAGTGATGAGGGAACAGATGAACATACATACATATATACCGGTCAAAAATCATAACCCTCCTTTTTGCTTCGCCGTAGTCGGGTAATAAAAAGGAGCACGCATTGATCACCACGTTCTATTTTTATTCTGCAGAAAAGAGCCATCAGAGCCATTTATAATCTTCGCAGGCGCGATTCTCTAAGGGAACGGTTTAAGGAAATTAACATCATGACGGTACCTTGTCAATATATCTATGAAAACATCATGTATGTAAGGAAAAAATTACATCTTTTTAGTAAAAGAGGTGAGAGACATGATTATAGTACTAGAAATAATGACCTATTAGTTCAACCAGGTTTCAGACTAGCTAAAGTAGACTCATCTTTTATGGGGTACTGTTTAAAATGTTATAATAAAATACCTCCCCACATTCTTCAACTGAATGAGACAAAATTCAAGACTTGTATTAAACGCACACTATGCATATTGCATATTATAAGTTAGGGGATTACATCGCGGATAAAAATGCCTGGCTCAATGCTGGTCCTGCTCCACAACCACAACTAATTGATTAACACTTGAAAATACTGTTGGAGCTGCTGAAGATTGTAAGTCTATCTTTGCATTGTATAAATTCAATCTCCTAGTATTGTATAATTGCATAACACATGTGTGAGTACTATGTACACACTATAAAGCTACCATTTACTGGGTACGTCTTTCATTGACTTGAATGTGCTCTGGCGTCTGAGAGTATAATAATAATAATAATAACTTTATTGATACAAATCCTTACAATAGGCATATCTAGCTAAGGTTCACTAAGTATGTCATGCTCACTCAAATGTCTCGCTGATGGTGGCGCATGTGTTGGATCATTTAGCTCCCTTCAAAATGGTTGAGCTGAATGGTGCTGATGCATGCGTCATGTTCGTGAACGGGCGCCGTCAGTAGGGACTGGTCATCTCTTTGCTGCCATGGCTTATTTTAATTTATTATTTGAATTGTTGTTTTTTTCTCATCTTTTCATTATGGACGCTTTTAACGTTCTGCATCGTTCTCACATGTATAATTTTTAACATGAATGATGTAACCAAGACTTTGTAACCACATTATTTTGATTTAAAAGAGTGTCCATGGAGTTTCTTGCCCGTTCTTCTCCATAGGTACCTACGCTTTGGAATGGGCAACTAGCTTCATTTTTTCTGACTGACTGACTTCTTGACAATTCAAAAGTGCCTGTAAATGGTTTAATTGAAATAAATGCTTTGAGTTTGAGTTTGAGTTCACGCCCTGTGCCCTAAGTATTATAATTTTCTATATCTTTATCTAATATAGATTATAAAATAAAGTCGCGTTTCGTGTCCGACTGTGTGACCGCGTTGTTCTTTTGATGCAGTTTTCAACAACATTTAGAGAATTTATTCTGGTATAACACATTAATGTTAAATTTACATAATAAAGAAAATCTCGTAGTTTTATCAAGTAGTAAAAACAGTGTGAAGCAGATGCGGGTCGGGAGATATCTCCACCAACGCAGGGCAAAGGCCTTTTGTCATACAGCCAGACTGGCCCACTGTGTCATACTCATAACACATCGTTATAAGCACTACTTCAAGCTTATGTTTCAAATTAATGTTATTTCAATTTAAACGAATATCAACATTATTTTAATGATAATTAAGGAGATTTCAGAGTGACTAGCACTATCGAAAAAGTTATAAAAATGTTTGAAGTTGTAGCGTAAACTGAACTTTATTGTGTAGGAATTAAAGTTATTTTTCCATAAACTCAAATATGTTTACATTTTTGGCAAATAAATCGCTAATGCAGATTAGGTACTACTCCTAGCCACATCTACAGTTCTAACTGCAACAATATTTAGTCTGGCAGCACCGCGCAGTGTTTGTGACGCGTCAACCTGTCTCACTAATTACCACGACCGTGGTTCACTTCTCGTTATTAACTGCGAAACTGATTTCATTGTTTTGTACAATGACTGTATTATTAGTAAGTACTAATATATAGTGGGTATGTATGTGGATACTTTCAGAAAGTTGAAATTATTTTAACATTTATTCAGAACTAGCTTCTGCCCGCGTGAAATTCCACCCCCCCCCCCCAGTCACCCTCTTAGGGGTGGAATTTTGAAAAACCCTATCTTAGTAGATACCTACTCTTCACAAAGAACGCACCTTCCAAATTTTGTGTCTCTAGGACCAGCGGTTTAGGCTGTACGTTGGTATAATTATCAGTCAGTCAGGACTTTGAATTTTATATACAGGGTTTTTGGAAAAACACCAACAACCTCTTAAGTGGTCATTGTACTCATAATATAATTATGAACAATTTTTTATATAGGTCGTCCAAACCTAATGTACCATATACTCAGAAATAAATAAATCTAATCTAATCTAATCGACGTGTAAAAGTGTTTGTACAAACCTACTTACAGAAATAAAATCTTTTATCAACATAACAATAAAAAAGTTAGTAGCCACAAGATGGCCACTTAAAATAAGAGGAGATTAAATGGATGATGTTTCTTTAAATCTCTCAATGACTCGCGTAGCACGCGAGCTACGCCGTAGCGTTGCCGTAGCGTGAGTCAGGCAATTGTTTATTTTCTTTCATATTTTCAATAATTATTTAATTTATCATAAATGAAATCATTATCATATGATCATCGGTATAGAAACTCACATTCTCAAATCCTGTGCCACCTCACTTGATAAATCTCTTATTCTAGGAAAGTATTTTTCCAGATAAACTAAAACAAGCCATTGTTAAACCATTATTTAAAAAAAGTGACATAAAAGAGTTGACTAAATTCTATTCTATCATATCATATTGTCATTTATCAATGTTAAATAATTATTGAATTTTTTAATATGTTGATTATTTTCCCTCCCTTTTTATATACTTGTACATATTATTATTTTAAGATTGTTAGCATTTTAAATTATGTAAATATACAAAGAATTAATAATAAAAAAAATACTAGTATTGAATATTAAATTAGGTAGTATTTTCGTCAACCAATCATGAAATTTCAGAACCGATTTGAAGCTCTCAGATACCAATCATTGTTTCCCCATACAGAAAAATTGTTACATGAAAAAACTATACATACTAATACTTTATAAAAAAAACCCTAGGTAATCCGTCTATCGTTCAATATTTTCCAATAAGCTAGTGAGCTTACAATTTGCGTCAACCGTACCTACTGCAGTGCCGGATCAAAGGACGGGCCGGATGAACGGCATCAATGGGGGATGAATGGGGGCGAACGGGATGGAAGCGGATCATCCCCTTACAACCTTAGCTTGCCTGTTACTGGAACTGATTGAGGTGATTAAAATATAGGCATTTATATTTTGTTCAGTTCAGTTAATTAACGAATAGGTATAATAAACGTTGTACTCCATTGGGTGTATAATTATAT
Source organism: Amphipoea oculea (assembly GCA_945859645.1). Classification (NCBI taxonomy): domain Eukaryota; kingdom Metazoa; phylum Arthropoda; class Insecta; order Lepidoptera; family Noctuidae; genus Amphipoea; species Amphipoea oculea. The sequence goes on from OX243876.1 coordinate 16,690,380, forward strand.
TATATTAATAGGTGTGTGTATATACGAGTAGGTATAGTATATTAGTTATTTTATGTAAGTATTGCGTAAGAATAATGTAGGCTTTTATTTCCAACAACACAGACTATTGTTTATAAAAAGTCAACTTAGTTCCCTTTTACAAAAAAATATAACCCCCCCAGACTCACAAAGTAAATGCAACAGCACATAGGCTTTATCCACACACGTCGTGCAACCGCTGTACATAGGTGTATACTATGCCTACATTCAGCAGGTCGAGATCAAAGAGAAGGTCTAATGAGGGCGCCGCTCTGTGCTGTTTGATGTCAGTTGAGACTCATTTGTGAATGAGCTGTTATTATTTGAGCGTTTTCGTGGTTTGTAAACGTTTGTTTGGATGTGGCTTTATGTTGTTTTGTGTCTATATGAGTGTTTGCCTTTCAATAATATCTGCTGTTTATTATCCCAATCACTGAGAGGAGGCCTGTGTCCCAGCAGTGGGAACATTATAGGCCGATTATGTATGTTATGTTATGTATTATCCCAATTCTAACTAATACTATAAATGCGAAAGTGAGTTTGTTTGTTTGTTACGTTTTCACGATAAAACGCCTGAACGGATTCTGATGAAAGGCACACAGGCCATGTCCTGGGTAAGGACATAGGCTACTTTACATCCTAAATCGTAGATGAAGTCGCGGGCAACAGCTAGTCTTAAATAAATAAGGATAAAGGCACGAGGATGGTGATACGTATTGGTGAACGATCATTGCTCTACGTTTAAGTCCAATTTTTCTAACCAGCTAAGTATACTTGAACCAGTGGCGGATTTGCATATTTGCCGCCAGTAGGCTATTCAAATTTTGCCGCTCCTACCGACCTCTACAATAATATCCCATGTCTTTTGTATACTGCTTCGCCTTTTCTTCAAAATGCTTAAAATATTCTCGTTCATCGGCTACGAAAAACTTGCAAAGAGATTTGTAAAGATCGGCAACTGTGATAAAATCTACGGTAGAAGCCTGAATTCGAGCATTCGCTTTATTTATTCTTACCAAAAAAACATGGTAGGTATATAAATATTAATCTTTTTAATTTCAGTAAGACATTTAAAAAAAAAATGTTAGCCCCAAATTTGCCGCCCTAGGCTTCAGCCTACTCAGCCTATTGGTAAATCCGCCACTGACTTGAACCAAGTAATCCTTTGGGAAACTGAATAATGAAGCTCTTGTGTAAATCCTATAACTTAAAATAGCACTTTCTTTGTTTACAGGTTGTAAATCTAAGTTATTACAGTCTACTACGGGAGCTTCTTACAACAATGCCGAAATTGGAGTCCGCTTATCACTGGTCAGTTTCCCTCAGTCGCCAGTTTATTTAATTCGCCAGTTTCGTTAATTAGTCAATTTCACTGATTCGTCATGTCTTTGACTAAGACACCAACTTGTTTGGATTTATTACATCATAATCAGCCTATAATGTTCCCAGTGCTGGGACAGAGGCCTTCTCTCGGTGAAAAGAAGTGGGCCGTAATCCACCACGCGGGCCCAGTGCGGCTTAGTAGATGTCACATATCTTCGAATTTTTGGTTCTAGGATATGCCGGTTTTCTCACGATGTTTTCCTTCACCGTTTTGAGAGCAGTGGTGATGAAATAATTTACACAAAGAAAAGCGCCTGGCTGGATTCGAACCTACGACCTACAACTCGTAAGTCGCGGCCGATACCACTGGGCCACCATAGCTCTCATCTGGATTTATTACATGGCTACTAGGTAGTAACCATAGATATCCGAGTAGTAACTAATAAGCATGTAACGTATTATTGTAATCCCAAAAAAAATCTCATTTCATCATGATTGCATAGACAAGCGAACAAAACGTCTGTTTACGATCAAACAGTTAATTAAAACATTTTGGAAATAAATGAGTAGGTGACTAATAAGATAATAGTAGCTTAGTAAAATCCATACTAATATTATAAATTCGAAAGCAACTCTGTATGTATGTTACCTTTTCACGCCTAAACCACTGAACCAATTTAGATGGGTATAGAGATAGTTTGAGTCCCGGGAAAGGACATAGGATAGTTTTTATCCCGATATTCCCACGGAATCGAAACAGTCGAATATAATTACTTATGTCTACTTATCTCTTTTCTTGAACTAACTAACCTACCTCTGAAAACCTTTCAATCACCTTTACCAAGCCTAGCAAATATCCTAAAACCTCCCACACTATAAGGTTGCGAATTTTCAGCGCTTTTCAGCGTACAAGTAGCAAGAAAGCGGCGTCTTGCTGAAAATCAATAGAGCGAGGGTGGTGACCCCGCCCCGCGCCACACGCGGTCAGTTCCTCTACCTTGACATTGCAGGTCGGGCTACAAGCTAAATGAACGGATTTTCTGTTTAATTTGGTATTCTAAAACTAGGTTGGAATATGTATCGAGGTTTTAGACGATTTTAACAAATATTATAATAATTTTCGCTACGACTCTGTGCTAGCGACCGTTTTTGGGGGCCCAAGCAAGTCACCCCCTGCCATTATATCTGTATAATAATTTATATAAAACATTGGTCAAGCAGGGGCTATAGACTTTCCATAGTCCTCGATAACCAGTTTACTTTAGCCACCCAAACCCATAATCCAATACCTTTGTTTCCATATCCTGCAATAGTCCTACTCCTACACCAACTAGGGGTTATATCATCGGTCGGTGTCTTATTTCATTAAAAACTTCTAACGGGACTCTGCGAGTTGGCTTCGGCCCCTCGTACGCCTTCCAAAGGCCCGGGACCCCAGGGTCCCGAGAAATATCAAAAGACAAAAATAATCCATACTTTTAATATTATAAATGCGAAAGTGTGTCTGTCTCTTACCTCTTCACGCTTAAACTGCTGAACCGATTTAGGTGAAAATTGGTATAGAGATCATTTGAGTCCTGGGAAAGGACATAGGATAGTTTTTATATCGGTATTCCCACGGAATCGAAACTTATGCGGGTGAAACCGTGGGGCGCTGCTAGTAATAATAATAAATAATTTTTTTTATTATGAAGACATGCTGTCAGTTTTGGATCGAGTCATTGAGCACAAGCCGTGTGCTCTATGGGATTTCCCATCGGCAAAAATGATGATGAATTCCATAAACAACTTTCATCCGCCATATAACCTCTTTAGGGGATGAATATTCAAAAATCATTACGTAGTGCTAACTTTCGTTATAGGTCTTGTGCAAAATTTCATGCTAGAAGCTTCTAGACTAGACCCAGCGGGTTAGGTTGTGCGTTGCCTGTCAGTAAATCATCATTTGTCTAGCCTTTTCCCAAATATGTTGGGGTCGGCTTCCAGTCTAACTGGATGCAACTGAATAGCAGTATTTTACACGGAGCGACTGCCTATTTGACCTCCACTCCTCTCTTTGGTTGAGGAGGCCAATTTCGCGATTACGATGTTGGTCTCATGGACGAAATTGTTCAGTTTGATGGTCTGTATGTATCACACCCTTAAAGGAGAGTGACAACCAATGGGCCCCTAGTTTTGGCGCCGTGTCAAGACTGGCTTGTCTTTGAAAACTAACCCTGTACAAATGCGTGTTGAAATGACGATGAAAACAATAAGAATACTATACATTAAATTACTTCAATAAATCGGTATTTTTTTCTCTTCCTACTAAGTACTCATTATATGCATAGCAGGTCAAAGACCGAACGAAGCCGTGTTGAGTAGCTGAGCTAAAATAACCCTTATTGCAGTACTATAAGGTAGAGTTAAGTTAATTGCATTGACACTGCTTATTTCCATACGATTGTGCATTTTCCTGGTGCGTAGCGTTAACATACATATGTAAGTAAGTACATAGTTATATATACATATAAGTGTAATCAGTTTTATGTTTACCTATGTATAGAAGAAAGGAACGTTTTAATTACTTTTGTGAAGCGACGGATTTGTCATCTTGATACTTACTGTTTTTTTTTTTCTTATTTTTGACGATACTCCTATAGGTACTAGTTATGGTAATGAGGTTTTTTAGCTGTAAAGAGAAAGAAAGACATATATTTTATTTGGAACAAGCACAGGAAATGCAAACAGTATCAAAGGAGCATTTAAAACTAACAAAATTAACATTGATAAAGAAGACCTGTGCGAATCCAAAAAGACTTCTATATCAGCGTATTGCTGCGACATTAAAAAAAAATACCGCACTGTATTTTATGAATGAACATAAAGACCTGAGACAATGCCTGAAGTAGTTGCGCGGTGTGGGAGGGGTGACAGTTGTCACAAGTTAGTTGACGAATCACTGAGCTCTCGCATCACGTCACCACACCCCTCCCGCACCGCGCTGCTGCCTCAGGCAACGTCTCAGTTAAGCGGTCGGCCTATAGTACCGTTTTTATCTGTGGTTTTTACCTACTACCGTCAACCAATTTCAATTTGGTGCACCAAGTCACGGCAAGCAGCAGCCTACATCTCAAACTCAAACTCAAACTCAAAGCATTTATTTCAATTAAACCATTACAGGCACTTTTGAATTGTCAAAATTAAGTAGTCGGTCAGTTGGTCAGAAAGTTGAAGCTAGGTGCCCATTCCAAAGCGTAGATCTCTATGGAGAAGAACGGGCAAGAAACTCCATGGACACTCTTTTTAAATCAAGATATTACAAAATCCTGGGTACATTATTCTTGTTGCTTCTATATGTGAGAACAATGTAAAAAAACACAAATGAAGAAACAATACAAGAAATAAGATTAAAAATAAGCCTTGGCAGTTAAGAGATGACCAGTCTCAACCGACGGCGTCCGTTCACGAACATGACGCATGGATCAGCACCATCCAGCTCAACCATTTTGTAGGGAACCGAACCATCAAACAAACACATATCATCACGCCTGCATTCCTCGATGGATTAGGCACAGGTGTCCTAGTACACACACACCTTTCACTATTTATGTTAGTAAATAATATGCTAAATAAATCACTTCAATCTGCTATCTACAAGAATAGATCGCTCTTAGCGATAAGACCGCCCATTGTTTCACCCTTTGTAATATATTCAAAATCATAATGCGCCATCCCATCTTCCAAGCACGGTAAGCTGCGCTGGGGCGGCTGCTGCAGGTGCGGATAACCTCAAACGGCGCAAATACTCCAATCTCTTTGGAACTTATATATTTGAGCCGTTTGGGGTTGAAACACTAGGGCCATGGGGCCCGAGTGCCCACTCAGTATTTCGAGACATCGCCAAGCGGTTGGTCGACTCTTCACGTGACCAGAGGGCTGGCCTATTTTTTGGCCAAAGTATCAGCATTGCCATACAACGTGGCAATGCTGCCAGCCTTTTGGGCACGTTTCCTGTTGACAGGGTTGCGGACGAATTTTTTGATGCCCTTTGATTATTTTCCCTCCCTTTTTATATGCTTGTACATATTATTATTTTAAGATTGTTAGCTTTTTAAATTATGTAAATATAAGCTAGGTGCACTATTCCAATTGGTCGTTTCCTATGGAAAATAGCCGGCAAGAAAATCCACGGTTACTCTTTAAAAAATAATTGGCTTTTTTTTAGAATCTATCAAAAGGATAAATAAAATATTATTATCTGTAATTTATATGCAGTACATAATAAAGAGTATTCTGTTCTGTCTAGCAACACCCTCTACGTTTATCACACTTGAGACATAGTCAACTTTACTAAGTAATTACGCAAGGCGTGACCCCACCAATGACGCGGGGTCACGACCCGGGCCGGATCACTATTGGCTGAAACGACACCCACACATTCACAGCGGTTTCATGGGCTGAAAGCTATGTTAGGCGGTTTTCAGTTACGAATATTTACGAGCATACTCGTATAGTCAGAGATTACGACTTCGTAGGTATAGGATTGAATTTATATTATATCTACTAATAATAAAGCTGAAGAAGAGTCTGTTGTTTGAACGCGCTAATCTATAACTACCACTTTTTTTATGGATGGAAAATCATCAAATATAGCGGAAGGGAGTGTCAGACTCTTACTGACTAAAACCCATCCGTGTTCCTTCCTTAGCCCTTTATGTTACGGGGTAGCGGTAACCCTTTCGGACAACCAGAACTACCACTTGGATTTAAAGCATTTTTTTTTTTTTTTTTGTTTAGGCATTTTTTGAAGTAAAAACTTCTTTAGGCGCGTTGGGCATTTTTTGAGATGGGAAAAAACCATTGAATTCGCGCCACTGTTACCGTAACGACACCGCTTCGGATGTGTTCGGCTGTCCTCGGGATGTACTCGGTTTTAATTTAATGTATATCTAATATGTCAGTAAGTGATGGTAAAGTATTTTGTTTGTGTTTTGTTTTCACTTCTGTCGGCACTCCCGGAGTGCCACTGTTTTTTTTTTATTTGATAGCCCAATTTTTGATGCAGGCTGTAGGCACACACTAGGATCCTTAGGAGCCAAGCAAAAACAAAAAAAAAAATAGTAAGAACGCTAAGTGAAAACGAAGTATGGTCAGCATCAAAAGTTGATTAACACTTCAGTTTTTTTAATCTTAGTTATTGAGCAAAATATTTGTTCAAAATTGCAGCAGAAGAAATTTTTTTAGAATAATACTCTTGTCTATTATGTGAAAAACTAAAAATAAGTTTATTGAAAAAAGTTGTTGTAAAAATTATAGTGTTAATCGACTTTTGATGCTGACTGTACCTAACAGGGCGATGCGATGTGACGGGGCGGAGGTACAAGATATTTCACGCGGACGAAGTCGCAGGCAGAAGCTGGTTAATTTGATAAAAGGTAAATAAATCCCCGATTTATTATTATTATGTATCAAAAGATAACGGCTGATTGGTGAAAAGTTTTGCGAAACTTTGTGCCTATAAAAAAAAATACAATCTTTCAAGAATATCTTTTTCCGATATCAACAAAAAACCGTTTATTATCAAAACAGCTATATTTCTTTACTCCAAATGGTAAGAGATAGTCGTCACTGTTCTCTAGGGACACTTTCCCTCAGAATATGATTTTTGGGGGTTCTTTTAACATCATATTATTCTTATCTATGGTGCTTGTTGACGCCATATATTTTAGGGTTTTGTCTATGCGTTTTGACGCTTTTTTATAGAGGGAAAACTGAAGTTATGGTAAATAAGAAAATCTAGAACCAAAGCATTTGGTAGGTACCTGATCTACAGAATTACTTTGGTTCTTTATGTAGTAATTTCCGCGGTTGTCGTAAAAAAATGAAAGGGACGGATGAGCAACACCCTGTCTGCTGCTAGCAACAACGACCTGCATTGATGGTTGAAAATTGGAAAATGGTTTTAAAAGCACCATTATTTCTCACCCTTTGAACGAATCAATGTACCTATACGTATTAGAATGCCTATGTTCATTTTGACTCATATTGGGGTGCCCTGTTTCACCACGTAGTTACGGATAAGATCTGAAGGCCAATTCTTGTAATTTAAAACATTCAAAACCTAGTCGCAGTCTCATCTCGGCGACAAACAAATGTCGAAAACTTGTCAAAATATAAGGAAATTATTTTTTATTTTATTTTACTTTATTGGCCAACCAACAATTGTTTACACTATAAATATTTAAGAGTAACTGTACCATAATCGAGGGTTAGTGTAACAATTTCTTACAGGTTAGCACCGCATGCCCCATAAACATATTAGGTATGCCACAAGCACCGTACTAAACTTGTCAAAATATAGGGAAATTAGAGGTATTTTTGACAGATTGAGACTGAGAACAGGCTGTGTACGTTCTTAAAATTACGAGAATTGCCCCTCTGGTTATAGCTTATCTGGCATTTAAATTAATATATAGGTATTTTTTAATTTACGTGGTTGATAGTTCCATATCCGGAGCCTGTGAATAAGGGTTAAAAGCTCAAACTTTTAAAACATCCTCACCACATAATGAAGGAAACATAACTCAACTAAAATACCTACCACATAATAATATAATATTAAACGTATGATCTCAACATTCTTTATCACTTACGATAGTAGGACGTAAACAACTGTTCGTTTATAACATTAAATAACGTTCATAAAGCGTTATCTTGCTTCTGACATGTCTTGTGCCTTATCGGCGGCTAGGATACGTCCCCTGGCGCTGTCTGGGGATTGAAGTTTTGTTTTTTTTTATAGTTTTGCTGCTGTGCGTGGAATGGGGGCTTTTCTGCTTATTGAAAATACTCCTTGGTACCTGCAGAAAGCCTGAGGATGATGATGCTCAAGTTTCGGTAGGTGAGTATGCCCAGAGCGCGCTTGGAAACGGGGTAATTGCGAAACACACCTATAATGGCAATGCCTTTCATTTTGAAAATTCCACAACATTCATTGCGTCATTTACGTTGTCGAGCTGAAGAATTTTTCAAACGTATGAAGCAATGGATTGGCAATTTCCTTCAAAATTCGAATTGAAAGTATGTTGCACAATTATTGTAGTGCAGGTCCAAATAATTATCCATACTAATATTATAAATGCGAAAGCATGTCTGTCTGTCTGTTACCTCTTCACGCTTAAACTGCTGAGCCGATTTAGATGAAATTTAGTATAGAGATAGTTTGAGTCCCGGGAAAGGACATAGGATAGTTTTTATCCCGACATTCCAAACCGCGGGGCACTGCTAGTGTCAAATATTTTCTTCTTTTACCACGGCTAGTTTTTTCATTCTCAATCTGTGTGACATTATTCTTTTCTTCGTCGTTCCCTCAATGCCGAGAATCGCGACTACATACGACGCGTCTCCAAGTTCGGTCTTCTGCAGTGTGGACCGCTCGGTAGATGCTGCCTCCAAGAGCCTTCTTGATTGCGTCTGACCATCTTGCCGGTGCTCTGCCTTGAGCAGTTTTCCTTGCACCCGGCCCAGTATCATAAGCCTTTGCAGGCGGGGTAATTGCGTAACACATTATTAGTAGAAATGCTTTTCATTTTGACAGTTCAACAACATCCATTGCGTTATTTACGTTGTTGAGCAGACAAATTGTTGGCACATTATGAAGCAATGGATTCGCTATATCCTGCAAAATTATTCAGATTATGATTGATGGTGTGTTACGCAATAAAATTAGGGTGTGGTGTGGACCATGCTTAGGTGAACGCATAGTATGTCCCAAAAAGGTGAGGGACATTTCTCTATGGCCAGTCCCTTTAGCTTCAAAGCAAAACTTCGTTTTAGAATAAACCTACTTGGAAAATAGAAATCTGAATGGTACGTAAATAAGACAATGCATTTCGTAATTTTCAAAACTTTATTTTTAAAACAGAGCAATATTAAAATGTCCCAATTAAAATGCAGACGTGATAAACACAAGACTCAAGAGTAATGTTGAAATAAACTGGTATGATAAACTTTGACAAGAGCCTGATAACAGTAAGTAGGTAGGTACGGTATAAATAATGTAAGTAATTATGTAAGAGTATGTACTGCGCGTAGGCATTTATTTAGAGCACAGTAGCTCATAACTTAGGTATGAATTATGGTTACAATGTTTGGACATGCAACAAAAGTTTTAAGAGTTAACAGTTTTTGCGCATTTGGTGAACTATTCACTGCCTATTTATATCAATTAAAAACAGACATTAATGAGTAATTAAAACATAATAATAGAAGCCCAAAGCTACGCCACACTTTGGTATTTGAGTGACGTTAACATAACGTCGCTAATTTCTAAAGATTTTTTAATCTAACATATACCTAACATTTTATAACTACTTATATATTTTTGGTTTTAATTTTTGCTGCAAGCTTAGTGAAGATACTACATACATGTTATTATAGAATAGAATATATTTATTTGCTTTAAAACATGGTATATTAAGGTCTTATAAATAAAGTGTTGATCTTACATGTTTCGCCATGGTCTGGCATACAATTTTTTTTTTATCGTTCGATTTTAGGACACGTTTTCTCCGTGCGTTTTCGTGCTAGGCCTACTGAAGTATGAAAATTCACTGACTCACAAGTTCAAGCTCCGCTAATGAGACACGATTGATTTTCTATTGTTTCGTCGCCGATCGGCGACGCGGGCCGCTTGACTGGTTAAAGTGGTGCGTTCATCGAATCAAGTCCTCCATCTTTCTAGGTTTTATAACAAAACAAACTTGCTTCATTGAAAATGATATCCTAGTAGTGTCCTGCTAATCCGTAACATAAAAAATGTTTCTTAGAAAAACATGCAACTCTCTTGTTTGCATTTGCATTCTTCAATAGCGGCTTCCTCGAAATCAACTTTTCTGCTTATATCCGTCGGAATATTCAATAAACTCTGCTTTACATTAGCTTATTTTGAAAAGGTAGAAGTCCAAGATTCCAAAATATACTGCGTTGATCTTTTTAAATATCATCGGTTTACCACGCATTGATTCAATTATATTGCAAGCAGTTTTTGTCATTCTGTCTTCGCAACAATTTATCAAGATAAAGAACATGATTCTATAAGGCAACCGAGCCAAAAAGTAGGTACCTATTCCATTCATATCCTAGGCTATCTTCAAAGCCTTAACCGCACTGCAATCCATTCCATTAACAATTTCACTTCACAAAAACCTTCGCACTTTCAATTCAATCCATTTTTTAACTCCTTATCCACTTAAAGTGTTGTCAACCACCACACTGCTATCACCATATTGTCACATAACGTCATAATATAACTTGGTATCTTCGTATCTTTGCACCAGAGTCTTTATATATCCCAAAAACCATGACAAAAAATGTATGAAACTTTAAAATTGTCAAGTTCTTCACAACCTACCCCTAAACGACCACCAATATCGTCTGTTTCAAGTTAACTGGATTGACAAAACGTTCTAAAGATGCTTTATATAGGTAACCTTAAGCCTGGCCCTATGTTGGCCTAGGGTTAATAACGATACACTTTTGCTGTGGGTTCACGGTATCTACCAGTCAACCCCAGGTCAGGCACACTGACTGTATTGTTTCGTGATAAATGAGTTTTGCTTTTTATTCATTATCTTTCAATGAGGTCGGTGTTGTTTTTGAAAGGAATTTACTTACGTATTTTTATTTTTGATGATGTTATTTTTAAATTATTTCTTGGTGAAATTTGTAGGACTTGGACACAGTTTTCTATAAATTCTACGAAGATTACTGTCCTTTTTTGTAGTATTAAGTTCTCGTGAAGATCTAAAGTTTCGCATATTATTATCTATTTATAGGTTTCGTCTATAGGTTTTGCTTTCGGTTTGGTAAGCTAACTATACATTTATGTAAGTACATAAGTAAGTACTTACCAATAAGTTTCTAGTCTAAATTATGTAGGTTGTATCTATCGTTGAGTAGTTCATCGTCCCGTATCTCATGTCGTTGACTTGTATAAGGGTATCTTTGTACAGTAAGTCGCTAGGTACATAATAATCTTGACATGACTCATTATTAAATATCGAAAAGAGCTTATGTAGTATGAATTTCCGTATGTTCAATATTAAGTATCTATCAATTGTTGTAAAAAAAAGTGCCACCTGGGTACCTACCTTCTTAGGTAGGTAGGCATCTGCTCATACTCGTACAAAAATATCATTGTACCTAATGAGGTACAATGATATTTTTGTACGAGTATCAACCTCCATAGGTTGTCACAAAAATATCAACCTGTGGACACCAACCATAGATACCTACCTATGAAAGTAGTTTGTTGTTGTTGTCTGTTTTTTACATTTCTATGATACCAACCAAACTCTTCAGTGATGTGTTCATAATATTGGCATCGTTCATTGGCCCGTGGAAATAAAGACGATCCGTAGAAATAACAGAAATAAAAAACCCTTAATATTATAGCACACAAATATTTTACCGATGCACAAAACAGAACAGCGTCGCCATCTATTGAAAGAGTACAAGCTGCTTGAGGATTAGTGACATCTAGCGGATTTTGTAAATAACATAACTTCAGGATGTAATGCTTTGGTACGTTAGTAAGTAATCCACTAGCTAGATGTTGCTAAAAGCAAAGGTTCTATTTCACAATACAAGAAAGCGCTGTTCTAAACAGTACCAATTTTATTTCTACCAGTTCATTTATTCAGTATTTATTATACTTGCCCAATTATTAATGATTAACATTCCTCAGTTAGAATCATTAACACCGCGCGCTGCTCAAGTAAATCGTCTTTCGAACTTTCATGCACAACCATTTTTAATTTAATTAAAACTAATGACGTCATAAAGTGGATACAAAACGAAAAATTTGACATAGTATTCGCCAACGTCCATACTACGTTGAATACACCGGTTCTCGTCCGATCACCGAAGTTAAGCAACATCGGGCGTGGTCAGTACTTGGATGGGTGACCGCCTGGGAACACCACGTGACGTTGGCTTTATGCATATTTAAAAAAAAAATTTTTTTAGCTAGTTTTTAAATATTTTGTGTATATTTAAACATCGGTTAGTTTAATTTGGTAGCTTTAGCAAAGTAATCCAAATATTTTTTGGTTTGGGGCTTATTAATTTTGTAAATAGGCTATTAATGGTTTATGGGTGGCTCAACTATAATAACGTTATTCATCTATGTACCTGTGTATGTAATCACAATTAGTAAGTAATTGTATTACCTACCTGGAAAATAAACGTAGGTACCTACCTAAGTAAGTACTTTTTATTTACATTCTGTGGGTTGACAAGTAAAAGTCATTAAATACAATTTTTGATCAAAATTACTTTTCTTCATAACTACATTAGTATGTTTCTATCAATAGCAGGAAAAATGTAATATGTATTTAATGAAGAAAGGTCATTTTGACCAAAAATTGTATTTAATGACTTTTACTTGTCAACTCATGATTCCTCGATCGAGCACTAACACACCGCGCAAGCGAACAGTCTTTGAAACGCGGAAGGCGTGCCTAGAATGTTCACTCAGCAATTTTTATAAAATGATGTCGCAACTTTGATAGTACCTAAATGAAAAATTCGACTCAGCATTCGCCAACGTCCATACTACGTTGAATACACCGGTTCTCGTCCGATCACCGAAGTTAAGCAACATCGGGCGTGGTCAGTACTTGGATGGGTGACCGCCTGGGAACACCACGTGACGTTGGCTTTTTGAATTTTTGTTTATTTTTACTGAAAATACTAATACTTACGTCTCGAAACTAAATTCTTGCACATTTACGTGCCACTAGGGTGTGTCATTGAAAACTGAATTAAAAGCAATCCAGCTGTGTTCTAACTTTGCTAACCACATCGTAAATATTATTCTGTCTACCCATCTAAATTAGTATAAAACAAAGTAGTTTTTCGTGTCTGGCTGTGTGTGCGCTGGGTATTTCCTTTTCCGTGTTCAGTTCAAGACACCGGTTGCGTAATATCACTGTCAGGGGCGCGGGCGGTTTCGCACTACGTCCGTCCGATCCTAATCCGAGAAATGTCGGTCCGAAGTAACCATAGTTCTATTTGTATGAAGGGTTGCGCTGCACTAGATTCGAACTTTAAGGTATGATTCCGATCTCGGCAGCACGCAGCAGTGCTGCCGCGGCAGTGCGGTCGCAGCACTACTAATCCTCATACATTTTCTATGGGTTTATACGAGATTACATTCCGAGCACGGCAGCAATGTGACGCAGCAATGTCGCGCAGCATTGCTGCCGTGCTCGGAATGTAATCTCGTATAAACTCATACAAAATGTATGAGGACCAGTAGTGCTGCGACCGCACTGCCGCGGCAGCACTGCTGCGTGCTGCCGAGATCGGAATCGTACCTTTATCCGTCAGAAATTAGAACATTCCAAATTCGGATTGAAGTCGGATTCGGATCGGATGTAGTGCGAAACCGCTCTCATGGTACAATTATATTTATACCATGACCGCTCTAAGCGTTTGTAGCACGCGGTACTGTAATATCCTTGCTTTGTTTTTTCACCAAGCACCAAGCCGGCGTCCAAGCAGACCATCAAATACCTCCTAAATTGTACTGGCCAAAGAGATTATCATAAGTCATTTATTAATTTGTTGAACATAGGTACAATAATAATGGTATGTAAAGATAATAAAGAGTGCGCCAAAGTTATAAGGGCGTACATCATCATCATCATCATCATCAGCCTATAATGTTCCCACTGCTGGGACACAGGCCTCCTCTCTGTGAGAGGGAGTGGGCCGTAATCCACCACGCGGGCCCAGTGCGGGTTGGTAGATGTCACATGTCTTTGAATTTTTGGTTCTAGGACATGCCGGTTTCCTCACGATGTTTTCCTTCACCGTTTTGAGAGCAGTGGTGATGAAATAATTTACACAAAGTAAAGCGCCTGTCTGGGTGTAAAAATAAGGGCGTACAAATGTTTGCAATTATCAAGCACAGCTGCACAGGGATCAAGCTAGCGAAGTCTTGCTCCTTAAATCAAGCCTGGACAATGAAAAAACAATTAAGTATGAACATAATTGTGGTAGTGGTATTGTAATATGGTAATTAGTAGTTATGGTGTTCGTGTTTATGTGTCGATCTCGATGTTCGGAAAATATGACACAAGTCGCCGCATCTATAGGTCGCAAAATAAACAAACCCATATTTAGTTCTATCATTTTATTAATAGTTTACACATACATGTCTATCTGACTCCTTAACAACGAAGATACAATGACAGAATAACAAAAAAAAAAACAAACATCAAAAAGAAAATGCAACACAAAATGACGTCAAAATGTACGTAGTAAAAAATCCAGTTACAGACTTAAAAAAATGCACTTACACACTAAAGGTCACTTCAAGAAATTTTACATACATTTTGATTGGCACACACTAGCCCTCTGAGTACCTAGACATTTAGATTTAGCACAATATCTATTGGCAGCCTCGCACATAAATAACACAGGAATATTCTCTATACTGTATGGAATTAGACTAATTAGCTTCAAAACATTCAAATCTAGTATTATGTACACATTCAGATTAGAATAGATTATAGTTTACTGTACAAGATTAATTTCCATTATAACACAAGACTATACATTAATATTTCGGTATTACATTATTGGGCATTTCTGTTGCAAAATGTACAAGAATTTGGCAGGGATTTGTAATATTTCGGGCCTCAAAGTCCGTTAATTTTATTTGACTACCGATATCAATCATTATTTTATATACTGAACATTTATTACATGTAATTTATCTAACAAATTGAATTATTTGACAAGCCGCAGTAGTTGACGGCGCATTTGGCGCAGTACACAGATTATTCGTAACTTCTTTTTACATCTAACTGGACGCGCCGCGATCACGCAAAACACATCCTTATGTATATAGACAATAACACCAACATATTTATACTAAACAGCTGTCAAAAATCATGAAGAACTAGTGTGTGCTATAATTAGAAAAACATGACAATTATTATGTACACAGTCAGATCGAATTATATTTGAATTTCAACATTTAACTACTTGTACAAATTCCAGTATTCCCCTTAAGTTTTAAACGTCCAATCATACTATTCCTGCTCCCTCAACTAGTGAACTTTTTATCGAATTTGTTAAACATACACAACTAATACACTGATTTCTTTTGTTTTGCAGTACATCAGCTATTTCCTAGCATTGCCTATCCCTCGACTTCTATCCACCCCCTTTTTTATAATCTCATTCATAACTTACTACAATAATTTACAAGAGAAATTAGGATTTGTTACAGTTTGAGTAGTGCAAGTAACAATAGCAGCCGTTTATTACTTTTATTTCTAGACTAGCTTCTGCCCACGGGTTCGCTCGCATGGATGTTGGAAATTATCCCACGGGAACATACTTTCGGGATAAAAGTATGCCCCAGGATGCCATCTATCTCCTTGCTTTTTACGGAATTGATTATCTAATTTTAATGATACTTGCCTTATGGCTGCTTGATGAATCCTTTAATGTAAAGCTCGGAATACATATGCATGTAACTTGCACAATAGTATGCCGTGTGCCAGTGGCGAAGGTACCATACAACTCGATTCCCACCGGCTTCCCTTCGAAAATTCAGAACATAACCACACTATAGTCATTCATAATTGAACTTTTTTGGCATTTTTTTTTTGCTCCGGCTTACCTCTGTCATAAATTCACCCTTCGTTACTGCCGTGTGCCATAACAACTTCTTGATTGGTGAATACCACAGTGGTATGCAAGCTACTTGCATATACTACTGCTACTTTTGCACAAGTGTAACTTTCACAAAAGTAGGCATGTGTATTCCAGGCTTAAGTGTAACTTTCACAAAAGTAGGCATGTGTATTCCAGGCTTAATAATCTTCCGACATTGCTTATGTACATCAAGTTGTCAAAAGAGGCAGTCGTAAGATTTCTTATAACACTACTGGCACTTCATCAAAAAGTAAAAAGAACCTTATTTGAGAAATTAAATAAGGTTACATAAACAGAATGTCAATGAGAATTAGAAATAAACAATTATTAACATCGAGCCATCTTAATTCTAATTTTGTGACACCTTAAGTTACATGTCAAAAATATTATTATACAAAAACAAAATACTGTCGAAATTCCATGATTCAATCATAATATTAGTATTTAAAGGAACGAATGTCAGAAAAAAATTACAAATTGGTTTTATGCTCCTACACAATCTTACCCTACCGACGACATGAAAAGAAAAATTTAAATCAAACTCGTCACGTCATCATACACCCCTAAGGCCTTCGCCACGCTTGGCGGGAATTCCGTCGCGGATCTTCCGCGTCGGAACGCCAATACACGTTATTGCATATAAATGACTACACGACGTAGCGACCGATCTTCCGCGTAGTGTGCCCGTTATTAGTCATTCATATGCAATAACATGCATCGGCGGAAGATCCGCGACGGAATTTCCGCCAAGTGTGACGAAGGCCTAATACTCGCTACAGATTGAAATTAAACCAATTAAAAATAAATAACAAAAATACATGATACTTAATATATTGTTCAAGATAGTTAATTAAACATATTATTAGCTCACTTTGGCTAAACATCGATTTTAAATCGATACGTTATTAATTGATGACTGTATCAACTATACACAAATATTCACAGAAATGACAATTTTATATAAATCCTTACACTAAATGAGACCATATACAATTGAATACCAATTTATTTCTATTAGATTATACTTAGCTACCTATATTATCATTCTTTTAAAGTCAGCAAGTCTTTGAACTTTTTAGTGTCACTTACCATTAAAATACATGATTCCTGCAACTTTTTTTTAGGCTATATCCCACTTCGACAGCTTCATCCTACAAATGAGATATTCGAAGGTAAGCTTAATTCGGGATACCTAGGACATCCCCGTGTTAGGTAGCCCGCGAAATTCAAATTTTCTTAAATTATTTGCAATTTGCAGGTCAGTGTCTTGTTGAATGTTCAACATCATACATACTTGTTACGGACGCGAATCATATTTTGTTCAACACACAACCTGACACTGACCTGCAAATTACAAAAAAAAAGTGAGACAATTTGAATTTCACGGGTTACCTATCGCATCCCCCTTAACATCATGTAAAAATGGGATAAGCCATATTTTGTAGAAAACCAGATAGTAAGGCCTTGAGTAGAAATTAAGTATATTTTTGTAATAGATATAAGTTTAGAAATCAGTCGCTGTATGAACCTTTTAATTTAGAAGTAAAGAATTTATTTTAATCTTAGCATAATTATGACTTTAGAACATCAACTTTTAGCTAACCCAATGACGACTATGGCCAATCCAATCCTGCCTTAGACCAAGCCATGATTCGCACCAGTCGATCAAAGGGTTACAGTACCCGGCGATAAATATTGCACATCGACCTTTGGAAAGAAACAATCGGCTAATTTCGGCTTCGTAGTGCGTTATCTCTGTCGCACACTACCTATGTGACGTTAACTGACGTTTTGTCAGTCGTTGTTCAAGTGCGATAGAGTGCGGTCGCGTCCAGTTCAAAATATATATCTAGAGTTGTTAACACCCCCAAATTTAAATAATTTAAAGTTGTACTATGGCATCTTTAGGAAAAATAGGGGAAACTTTTTAAACTCAAACTCAAACTCAAACTCAAAGCATTTATTTCAATTAAACCAATTACAGGCACTTTTGAATTGTCAAGGGGTCGGTCAGTCAGAAAGATGAAGCTAGTTGCCCATTCCAAAGCGTAGGTACCTATGGAGAAGAACGGGCAAGAAACTCCATGGACACTCTTTTAAATCAAAATAATATGGTTACAAAGTCTTGGTTACATCATTCACGTTAAAAATTATACATGTGAGAACGATGCAGAACGTTAAAAGCGTCCATAATGAAAAGATGAGAAAAAACAACAATTCAAATATTAAATTAAAATAAAATAAGCCATGGCAGCAAAGAGATGACCAGTCCCTACTGACGGCGCCCGTTCACGAACATGACGCATGTATTAGCACCATTCAGCTCAACCATTTTGAAGGGAGCTAAATGATCCAACACATGCGCCACCATCAGCGAGACATTTGAGTGAGCATGACATACTCTCAGCCGCCAGGGCACATTCAGTCAATGAAAGACGTACCCAGTAAATGGTAGCTTTATAGTATGTACATAGTACTCAACATTTATTTTACCACAACCTAAAGCAATCATTTAAATTGGTGTATTTTATACAAAGAATAAAAAGAATTATCAAAAGAAGCAAATCATTATTGTTTTAACAGCTCCTAATAGATACCGGATTGTTTGTATTTCGTGCGACAGAGATAACGCTCTACGAAGCCGAAATTAGCCGATTGTCTCTTTCCAAAGATCGATGTGCAATATTTATCGCCGGGTACTGTACCTACGTCGCGATAACGCGGTCAGCTAAAGCCGTCATACTGTTAATATATACATTGAGATGCTTGAAATTAAGCCGGCAGATGTTGCCTTTACTGCACCCAGACAAACAGAATACTCAAGTCCATTTTAAGACTTACCGATTCCATATAGGCCGAATTACCGCGACGCCACCGTATAACAACAATAATAAATCCATTTGACGAGTTCCTTTACGATTTCCTTAAATTCTATTAACACCAAGACTTTCGTTTTTAGAAAAAGATCTCAAGTATTTCCACCTGCACTTGCTTGCAGTTATAGTTTCACACTTAAACGTTTGTTATTACACTTCGAAAACATACTAACCAGTGGTATAGGCAGCGCTTTTGGTTGTGAATAAAATATTTCATTTTGATTAACTTTCGCTTACAAAAATAGCAACATATCGCTTTAACATTTGAAGCTAGCCTTTAAATGTTTTTTGTATCCTTTATAAACTTCTTAAACACTGTAAGCTGTCACCATACATTGTCTTTATACTCTGTAAATTTATGCCTAGCGTAACCAATATACTTTGTACTTTAACAACCTTGTGCAGTTGGCGTATGAAAACCTTGACTATGCTTTGAACTTTGTCACATTATGCGATGCAGTAACAGTGACCTCTACCTGGACCTCAAGACGGATATCGTAAACATAAACTGTAGACTATAGCTTATTTGGTGCTTACATGCAACCTCCGCGGGCCAGTTAAAAGTTATTGGCGTGAAATACGAGACAAACATTAAGATTAGAAGAATTTAGGCGTCAGATTTAGGCTGGTTTTAGAGTCGCGCTGAGCGCACGCTGACCGTCGGCGCTGACTGCCGAAACGTATGAACTTCTAGGAAGCGTTTTAGAATAACGCGTAGCTATCAGCGCGTGCGTTGGTCAACGTTTCGCGCTGACAAGCTACGCGCTGAGCTGTCAGCACCGATGGTCAGCGCGACTCTAAAACCAGCCTTAGCTGCCAAGCCAAATTAAAAAAATGTAAAATACGTATAATGATTTCTAGGAATAATTATTGAACATACATGATAAATCGTGTTTTAATTGATTTCTCCCGGTACCCTGAAGAGCTCATCAGCTCTTCACAGTACCCAAAAATGGTAAAACCTTTTGAGTTGGTTTAGTGCAGTTTGAGTGAACTAAAACTGCAGTATAAGTGCTGACGAAAGAACGCGTGAATTGAGTGTCTTTCCCTGGACAATTTCTTAATGTTATAGTTACTAAGCAGTTTAAGTTATATTTAAATTAGTTATCAACGAATATGCTAGATTGTAATGTAAATAAAGTATTATTAACCGTGATACTTTATGACGGGCTTGTGGCTGAGTAATATCAGCCGCACGACCAGGTTAAGCTACGCTTGCCGCGGTTGGTCCGAGGATGGGTGACCATCTTTACATACAGACCCCTCCGTGCCTCGAAAAGCACGTTAAGCCGTTGGTACTGGCTGTCATTCGTGGATATTTGACAGTTGTTACGGGTCGTCAGAAGCCTGAAAATCTGACAACCAGTATTGTATTGTATTGTATTACCCAGTAACTGGGTTGTGGAGGTCAGATAAGCAGTCGCTTCATGTAAAATACTGGTAATCAGCTAAATCCGGTTAGACTGGAAGCCGACCCCAACATAGTTGGGAAAAGGCTTGGCAGATGAGATAAGTGATTAACCGTGATACTTTATAAGGAAAAAGAAAAATTGACGACGACGAAAATGGCAGACCGTTACATCAGTCGACAAGTAACGAGTTTAATGCGACAACGTCCAAAAGTGATCAATGTTTTCGCAAGACGACTGTACAATCGCCACCGCCTCCTAAACCACCAGTAAAGTAAGTAATTCGTCTATTTCCACTTCACTATACACTAAGCGTCACTGTCGCGTCACCTCAAGTGTCAATTTTCACGTATTATGAGGATCTTTTTAAAGTCCCAGGATCATTCTGGCTCCGCGAACATAAATGAGAACTTTTCGTGGGAGGTGGGCGCGATGACGCGGGCCTCTATTAAGCTCTGCACGACCCATGTGGTGGACACCAGTGGGATATTGTCTTGATTCGCCTTGTTCTGGACTTCGTGGGGACAGTCCCACTCTGTCACCAACGCTAGGGCGCCGGACATGTTGAGGTCTTCCTCGTTCACCACTCGCGTCGTAGCGCCGGCTAGGGTGCATACTCGCTCCCAGAATTTCACGAAGGTGTCCTGGTCACCGCATAGTAAGATGATCTTGTCTTTGAAGAATGTTGCATTGCGACGGCCTGAAGGCGGGACCTAGTTAGACGGAAAACGTTAGAAAAAATTTACAGTACTTAGTGTTGATTTTGAAAGTTGTAACTAAAAGTGCCAACAACAATACACTAAATGTTCCTCAAACTCAAGCTCAAAAACTCAAAGCATTTATTTCAATTAAACCATTTACAGGCATTTTTGAACTGTCAAAGAGTTGGTCAGTTATTCAGAAAGTTGAAGCTAGTTGCCCATTCCAAAACGTAGATCTCTATGGAGAAGAACGGGCAAGAAACTCCAAGGACACTCGATGCAGCTCATAATAACCCAGCCGTACGACACTGAACGGATATCAGCTGCGACTATTTAGAAGATAAACAAATAGAAGCTGTAACTTCCCAGCTAGATTAATTATTGACATCGCTGACTGTGAATATATTATTTGCACGCTATGTTATGGCAGACTATGCTGAAACAAACTTACTGTAACACCTTACATGTACCATATTCTAGCAAATAAATATTTTTGATTTGATTTGAGCACAGATATAGAAATACCTAGATAACGCAAGTTCGTGGTATGAAAACTAAGCATGCCACTTTTTGACTACCTACTATGACGTCACAAGCTCGCGCTCTCTCGCTCACGCTCACCCAGCCAGCAGTACGCAGGACTGAGCGCGAAAGTGGCGGCTTATGATTTTCGATCGTAAACCGTAGTTATCTAGGTGTATCTACACTTGGGAGCAAATAAATCGAGCCACTTCCTTTTTTCACGTATAATGGTTATTATTTTTGGTATTATGGAACGTATCAAATCGAAACATATATCGCCAAAGAGCTTATTTAATAATTTTTACAATGAGGGTAAATTATTGAATGATAACCTTATTTAATGATAAATTATTGGCTCTGAAAGAAAAACGGTAATTTTGATAGAAAATTGTCAGTCCAGAAAAAAACAATTAAAAACAAAATTATGGTATAAACTTATTCTTAATATCTTGTATTACCCCCCCTTGCCCTGATTTCGATAGATTTTCTGGACTGTTTTAATCCTACAATTTTCTATCAAAATTACCGTTTTTCTTTCAGAGCCAATAATTTATCACTAAATAAGGTTATCATTCAAAAATTTACCCTCATTGTAAAGATTATTAAATAAGCTCTTAGGCGATATATGTTTCGATTTGATACGTTCCATAATACCAAAAATATTAACCATTATACGTGCAAAAAAAAGCAAGTGGCTCGATTTATTTGCTCCCAAGTGTATATCTGTGGATTTGAGGCACTGGATGTACTTGTGTTACTACTCACCCAGTTAATGAACCTCTGCTTGAGGATAGACCAGCCAGCCGGCAGAGCGAACGAGTCGATGTCGTGCAGAGTGCTGTCGATGCAGCTCATGATGACCCAGCCGTGCGACACTGAGCGGATATCCGCTGCGAGGCACTGGATGTACTTCGCTGTGAGGCAGGGACGAGGCGCGATCAACTTGCAGACGGTGTATTTGTTTTTTGGTACGTCGTCGAAGTGGCTGGAAAGAAAAATACGGAATAAATGTACGCTTTATGTTGTTTTAGGACACTAGTGGGAAGGCCTTGTTGAATAAATTATACATCGCATAAAATCAATCCAACCTCACTAGCGAACCACCACAGGAAAGACTGAAGGTGTGGTGAGACAGTGCTTCCTTACCCAAACCGTTCGTTCCACCCGCTGAGGGCCTCCCACCTGGACATGAGTTACCTTGGGTAACCTGGAAGTCTTTAAACAGACTCCAGGCCCAGGTTGGCCGAAGCAAGGAAAACCTTTTCAGGTGGAGATTTATAGACGACTCTGCCTTGGAGTGTAAATGTGGTGCTGTTCCACAAACGATGGGACACTTAATATCGTGCCCTGCGTGTCCTGTCAGCTGCACGTAACAGGAACTGATGGAAGCTAGTGATGGCGCCAAACTAGTGGCCAAATTCTGGGCCGAGTACATTTAGATTGGTATCGACACGCTAAGAAGAAGAATCTGAAAAGATAGATGACTTTTCATAAAATCAGCGATAATTTACATTTTTCTCAACTACGGTAGAAAATTACAACGATGGCAACACACGAAGAGACAATTTGCACTGGAAAACCTTTAGCCTAAAACATACTGCTGTTCTCTGGAGTCACTTCAAACCAATACTTATACTCGCGACCCGACTTTTCAGAACATCGATTTTATTAGGTCAAAAACGGCTTCTAACGCACTACCGCAACGAACCCAAAGACATGACATTGTAACAACGTCCTGTCGGAATATTAATCAACGATTAATTCGTGGTTTTGGGTACCTTTTCCATTATTACGTGAAACTTTGTGCTTACGAATGATAGTCATTATTAAAGTATATTATATATTTGATTTTTCGATTTCTTACGTAGACGTTCACACAAAGTTATCGCGGTATGTATAATGAGAAACGTCAAATCCGAATTCTTAGATTGTCGCGAGTTTAGTTTAATTTATTTTCTTTAAATATCTTTTGTTTTACTGTTTCCTATATTTACCTGTACACGGTTCCTCCACCGGCCTCCAGCTGTTCCTTGAGGCGCTCCTTGTTGAAGGGTCGGTCGCAGAACTCCAGGTCTTCAGTGTCTGTGCCGGCTACTGAGGAGGTCGTCTCGCCGTCTTCTTCGGAAGAGTAGTGGCGGGTCTCAGCGCTTTGGGTGGCCTAGAAAATAAAGAAATCAAGAGTCAAGATGGATAAATTCATCCCAACTACGGAACCCTTCATTGTGCGTGGTCCGACACGCATTTGCCTGGCTTTTTTACCCGACTAAGCGACGCAAAGGAGTGGTAATGTGTTTATCAGCCTATGTATGTATGTATGTTTCTTTGAAGCACTATACAGACCAAACGCCTGGGCCTATTTGTATGATTTTTTTATATTTTCAAACTCAAATGGGTCCCGCCTCCTTCCAACTTTTATTTAATTTAAAATGGGCTTGTTTTTAGCTTTTCAGTTTTTTTTTAACAAAATGTTACCTTGTCAGTCGTCGCAGCGGTACGTGTCCGTCGTGGCGTCTCAGTGCAGGTCAGCAAGAAGTGCAGGCCCGCAAACAGCTTGGAATCCGGCCCCGGTATCGGTCCCATTTTAGATACCGTGTCCTCATCGTTTTCAAACTTAGTCAGCTTGGAGTTCTTCTTGCCAATGTTCTGTTTCGAAGCGCCTTTTAGCTGCAATGGTCCGGCTGGAGAAAGGTAATGTTAAGTAATTTTGTGACATATTTCTAGGAGGGTAAGTATAATTATTGATTGAAATAAAATACCGATTAACTTCATAGCTTCTTATTTGTATCTTAGATTTCTTCTTGTTATGTCAGTGAACACTGCTGACAAACGGGTGAGTTATACAGGGATGTCCCTGGAAGTATGGATCAAATCGAATAGGGGCGTGGGCAAAGTCATTTCCAAACTTTTTAACCCTGAGAATGTCGGTGAATATTTTTACAGTTCAAAAGTTATGAACAATTTTTTTTTCGATCACTGCATAGTGCTCAAAGAAAAAAATCTTTAAAAAAAATCTACCAGGACTATCAGTTTAATTTTTTTAGACAGCCCTGATAGTTTTTTTTTAATGATTTTTTTCTTTTGAACCGTAAAAAAATTCACTGACATTCTCAGGGTTAAAGTTTGGAAATGACCGTGCCTACGCCTCTATTCGATTTGATCCATACTTCCAGGGACACCATGTATAGATGGTGAACATACAAAGGGACCGCTATACGCTGCACTAGTAGGATTTCTTAAGACAACGTTAGCGCTACATAGGGGCCGCAGTAGGACGATCTCATAGGGATGTTTGACGTTATGGTGTCAAAAACGCGCTCTACCAAAACCACGCCATTTTTATATAAGACAGTGAATTCATGACGTCATTCGCTATATTAGGCAGGCACTTTAATTCGTGTAAATAAAAATAAAAAACATCGTGAACTCGCACTGGGCCCGCGTGGTAGATTACAGCCCTTTCGAAGAGAAGAGGACAGCCTCTTCTCAACCTATAATGTTCCCACTGCTGGGACACAGGTCCCAGCAGTGGGAACATTATAGGTTGATGAATGTGGTAGAACCAACGTCTTAGGAAACCCTAGCTTTAGTGCTGATGCATACAAGACGGTTTGTCCTAGTTGGCCAACAACCTAACAATCCAAGCCCTGTTTTGGAAGTTGGAACTAATATAGATAGATGACAGAGTTGAAATTCACATTTGGGAAATTAAGAAATGATGTGTTTTAGTTTTAGATTCATGTAAATATAGCTTTTAATAATAAACTGGTTTCTCACTTATGCTCTCACCTTTAACGCCGTCAATCTTCCTGGGCGTGCGCTGCACCTCAGGCTCCACGCCGGCCACCTCCTCCAGCCTGACGGGCGGCGCGGAGTTGCTACTCTCACTCATTTCACTGCTCTCGCTCGCCAAGCGCTTGCGACCAATTGGTGCGCTCTTGGTTTTTACACCTAGGATAAGGAAATTAGACTTTAGTAGTTTACATTTAAATACAGGGTGAAATTGAACACATGCGACAAAGCGAAATGGGAGATTGTACTCATCATTATGAACAACTTTTACTATGGGACCAAACCTGAAATCGCGATAAAAAAATCAGCTGTTCCCTACATTTAGGTATGTTCGCATAACTCGTCAAAATGTAGGGAACAGCTGATTTTTTTTTGCGATGTCAGTTTTGGTCCCATAGTAAAAGTTGTTCATAATAATGAGTACAATCTCCCATTTCGATTTGTCGCATGTGTTCAATTTCACCCTGTATAACTTTAATTTTGTTCGGTTTACTGCACAGATATAGATAGACCTAGATAACGCAAGTATCACGAACTGTATGAAAAGTAAGCGTGCCACTTTTTGACTACCTACTATGACCCAGGCAGCAGTACGCAGGACTAAGCGCGAAAGTGGCGGCTTATGATTTTCGAACATAAGCTGGGTGCGATTTTTGGCACGCGAAATAGTTGATCTTGCGTTATCTATGTGTATCTATATCTGTGGTTTACTGCCTATTTCACGACCTTTTCCGTTAAATTAATCCATACTAATATTATAAATGCGAAAGTGTGTCTGTTACCTCTTCACGCTTAAACCGCTGAACCGATTTAGATGAAATTTGGTATAGAGATAGTTTGAGTCCCGGGAAAGGACATAGGATAGTTTTTATCCCGATATTCCCACGGGAAACTTATGCGGGTGAAACCGCGGGGCGCTGCTAGTTAAGTGATAATTTCATACAAATTCTGTTCCATTCTAGAATGTACTTGGTGTGTTAGTAGTAGCTGTACTGAATTTCAGACATATTGAAATAGGAGGACTTTTTATTATCTTCAGTCTTCTTTACATATTTACATAATAATATAAGATATTATATAAGATAAGATATTATAAAGGACGGTCAGTATCTGTCAGACCAGGAGTGTGCTGAGCAGTTCGCGACTTATTTTGAGTCGGTATATAGTAGGGTGCCACGGCTAGACTCAGAAGCGGCAGCAGCGGAAGCGGGGAACACTGGTAGTGCATGCGTGCGAATTAATAATCTAAGTCTTAGGGACGTTAAAAGTGCACTCGACCGCCTCAAGCCTAAGCGATCTGCGGGCCCGGATGGTATACCAGCGTTTCTTTTTAAAGATTGTGGTAGGGTACTCGCGGAACCGTTACTTTATATATTTAACGCCTGTCTTCATTCTGCGAAGTTCCCAGATCGGTGGAAGATTACGCGAGTCATTCCAGTGCCCAAAGGCAGGGCGGGAGCTGACATCAGTGGGTATAGACCGGTGGCGGTGTTGTCGACGCCGGCAAAGGTGTTCGAGTCTGCCATTCAGCGCTGTATGCAAGAGCAAGTGCGCGGACAGTTATCGGATGCGCAGCACGGATTCCGGCCGGGGCGCAGCACTGCTACCAATCTCCTTGATTTTATGGGACGCGTGGTGCCAGCGGTAGATGCTGGGGTGCAAGTGGACACAGCTTATTTTGACTTCAGAAAAGCCTTTGACACCGTCGACAATGACATCTTACTGCGGAAGCTAGCAGAAGTTGGATGTACCCGGCATCTATTGCAGTTTTTCGCCAGTTACATGCAAGGCAGACAGCAGTATGTGGATTGCAACGGATGTGAATCTGACTTATATTACACTTGGTCGGGTGTAAGTCAGGGCACCAACTTGGGGCCTCTAGAATTCATAATTATGATAAACAATTTGCCGGAAGTCGTAAGACATGGCTATTGTTTATTATTTGCTGATGACCTCAAGTTGCTGCTAGAGATTAGGTCCGAGTCTGATTGCAGGCGCCTACAGGAAGACATCGATCGAATAGTACAATGGAGCCATAAAAACAAACTGTACTTCAACGTATCAAAGTGCTCGTTGATGAGTTTCACCCGTGCTCGTGCACCTCTGCTCTATGAGTACGAGGTGGACGCGGCGCCAATGCAACGAGTCACGGAGGTGCGAGACTTGGGTGTTTTCATGACTCCCGATCTGACATTCCGTGAGCATGTAACCAGGATCTGTAAGAAGGCCTACAGAAACTTGGGATTTGTTCTGAGACAGACACACAGCTTCACAAACATTACAGCAGTTAGGGTCCTGTATGATGCACTAGTCAGGAGTCATATTGAACATAGTGCGGTCATATGGGCTCCACATGAAGCTAAGTACTCTGTAATGTTGGAGCGTGTTCAGAACAAGTTCACGCGCCATTTGTACAGGAAATTATATGGGGTATATCCGTTTTACCCACTGATGTATCCCACTCTGTTTGTCCTGGGCATGGTGGGCTATAATCAATTGCACGTCAGACGGGAGTTTACGCTGGTCGCCTACTTGGTGAAGGTGCTTCGTGGAGTGGAGAGTAACCCGGGAGTATTGCAGCGCTTGAGTCTGTGTGTGCCGGATCGGTACGTGTGGAGGCGGCACAGCCCGCCATTGCTACTGGTACCTACAGCCAGAACTAACCTGCTTGCCAAGGCACCTCTTACCAGAGCTATTCGTACCATCAACGACCTTCAAGCTCAGATTGATGTGTTTACATGTTGTGTGAGTGAATTCGCAAGGGTATTACTATTTATATTATGCTACAAGCAAAATAATATTTAAAAATAATATTTATTTATTTTATACAAAATTGTTTGATTTTAATGGTGTAATAGTTTAGTAATGTTATTTTTAATTTTATATAATTTGGTTATTGTAAATATATAGCTTAGGTTATTAGTTTAGGTTATAAGTTTATGTTTTTAACTGTCGCATTAGGTTATACCCTGTAATGGCAGTTAAGCTGGTATAAATAAATAAATAAATAAATAAATAAATTAAAAAGCTATTATTATTATCAGCCATTTCTGTCCCACTGCAGGGCAAAGACATCCCTTCCCTAAAAAAAGGAAAAATCAAAAAAATCAAAAAGCTAACAATCTTAAAATAATAATATGTACAAGTATATAAAAAGGGAGGGAAAATAATATGCACAGGCCTGATGGTCTAGTGGTTAGTGACCCTGACTGCTATGCCGGAGGTCGTGGGTTCGATTCCCACCCAGGACAAATGTTTGTGTGATGAGCACGATCATTTGTTCTGTGTCTGGGTGTAATTTATCTATAATATGTATGTAGGAATGGAACGCTGTTGTATGCATGACTGTAAGAAAGAGCTGAATGCTAAGGTGTAAGTGAGACAGATGATGTATGCTAAAGACGTATGCTTGGGATGACGTGAAAGGTATTTAAAAAGGAGAATGACAGTGGCTTTTGAATGACGGAGTGAAGACGTTAAGACGTGATTTTTTACAAAGATGTGTTTTTAAGAGTTTTATTAGTTTAAAGAAGAATAAACAAGTATAACTACTTGAATTCTATGATTTCTCTGTCTTCAGCCTTTTTTAATCCCACAATTTTGGGGGCTCGTCCGGGATAGATAGGGGTCTGACGGAGAAAAAAAAAAAGACGACCGGAAAAAATTGACACTCTATTTTTTTTCCTGAAAGTACAGAAATGGGTGGTGGAAACCGAAGGAAAAGTCGCGGCCCTAACGAGTTTGACGACGCGGTGGATCATGAGATCGATCAGGGTCAGAGCACGACTCAGGCACACACGCTTGCTCATGCTGAAGAACAGGTGCCGAAATTCGACGGGCACGATAAAACACAGTCTGCGGCAAGATGGGCACAAGATGTTGAAGAAAACGCAGAAATATTTCAGTGGAAGCCGTTACAGACGCTCATTTTCGCCAGACGGGCTTTGAGCGGCACGGCTGCACTGTGGCTCAGGAGTGAACGTCCGTACAAGACATGGGACGAATTAAAAACGGCACTCCTCAAAGAATTCCCTGACACACTTGACAGCAAAGCGGTCCACGAAATGATGTCAGAAAGAAAGAAAAGAAGAGGTGAGAAATGCATTGATTACATGCTCATCATGAAGGAATTAGGAAAAAGGTGGAAGATTCCTGATTACGTTGCGATTAAATATATAGTCGATGGCATCATAGACGAAGAAATTAATAAAATGATGTTATATGGAGTCACGACATATTCTGAGCTGAAAGATAAACTCAGAATATATGAAAGTGTGAAAGAAAAAATGACCACGACCACGAGAAACAAAAAATACACCCTGGGGTGTCAGTCGACTAAGTCAGATTTTATGAAGCGTTGTTATGGTTGCGGCGAGAAGAACCACGAGTCAATTCGGTGCCCGTACAGAGAGAAAGGCCTTAAATGCTTTAAATGTAACGAGTTCGGTCATATTTCAACGCAATGCAAAATGCGCGGCGATGACCACATGGCTGCAGGTGGTTCGAGTGAGAAAGAGAAGGCCTGTTCTCGGACAATGTCGGAAAAACGGCGGTCGGCAATGTTCGCAGCGACGGACATGACAAACCGGGATTCGTGTATGTGCAACCATGACACTGACTGCGGTGGTGAAAACGTCAGGGAGCCATCAACGTCAAAAGATTCGGAAGTAATGCAAGTCACAAGGAAAGATGTAGAGTATGGAAAAGACGCGGGAAAACCCCTAAAAACGGTGATAGTGGCAGAAAAGCACCATTTTAACGCGTTTATTGACTCGGGTAGTCACATTAATCTGATGTCGGCAGAATTGTGTGGCGTAGAATTTAATGACGGTGATCTAACGCTAACGGGACTTGGGTGTTCGCAAGTGCAATCTTTAGAGAAGACTACGACGACAGTTAATATAGACCAGAGTTTTTCAACCTGTGGGTCGAGTGAAGGTTGTGTGACCATATTTAAAGATGAAAGTGAGGAGCCAAATAACAGGAATTGTATTACAGATGAGAAGGAAGTTTTGCTGGAGCGTAATCCGTTAGTAAGGCAGGAAGCTCCCAAGTGCATAGAAACTTATCATCCAGTCCAGGTGAAGGAAGCGCCTCCAGACCTGAGGATTGTATTGAAATATGATGTGCCCGTGGCACGACGGTCTCGACGATTATCTTACATAGAAAACAAGGTTGACGAATGGACTAAAGATGGAATTACCAGGCAGAAATTATCTGAGTACAATAGTCCATTTATGTTTATAAATAAGAAAGACTATTCTGATAAGAAAAAGAAAGTTATAGATATTACAACAAAAGACATAAGAAGAGCAAGTTTGGATTTCAGGTGTTTTAGAGAACTTGTTCATTTTGGTTTTTATGTTGTATTATTAGGTTTAAGGTGAAGTTTATTTAAGAAGTTGTTTATTTTATGTTCTGTTCTAAGATGTTTAAGTTGTTTTAAGTAGTAAGTAATGATGCGAATACTGTATAATAAGAGGATTTGTGAGGTGATAAGGAGTGTCTGGGGACAGACACAGGAGCAGGACGGCCGAATGTAGGAATGGAACGCTGTTGTATGCATGACTGTAAGAAAGAGCTGAATGCTAAGGTGTAAGTGAGACAGATGATGTATGCTAAAGACGTATGCTTGGGATGACGTGAAAGGTATTTAAAAAGGAGAATGACAGTTGTTTTTGAATGACGGAGTGAAGACGTTAAGACGTGATTTTTTACAAAGATGTGTTTTTAAGAGTTTTATTAGTTTAAAGAAGAATAAACAAGTATAACTACTTGAATTCTATGATTTCTCTGTCTTCAGCCTTTTTTAATCCCACATGTATGTATTTAGAAATATATAAGTATGTTTATCAGTTGTCTAGTACCCATAACACAAGCTCTGCTTAGCTTGGGACTAGATGGCGTTGTGTGATAGTTGTGGAATATATTATTATATTATTATTATTAATAATCAAAGGGCATCAAAAAATTCGTCCGCATCACTGTCAACAGGCTGTTTTAATTGTAAAAGTTTGTTTTTGTATTGGGGAGCCATCTCGGATGCTTCTGACCTTCACAACCCAGTTACTAGGCAACGCGATCACCCTCGGTAAGACCGGTTGTCAGACTTTTGAGATTCTGACTATACGTAACGACTGTCAATTATCTACAAATGCCAGACAAGACCAACGGTTACCGTGCTTTCTGAACCACTGAGGGGTCTACGGACTCTTATTATTTAGCCATGAACCCCTCAAATATTGTATTTCTGATAAATACCAATGTTTTAGTATAAACACATACTTTTATTATATCTGAATACATACATTATTTTTTATTTATTTTTCTAATACTTATTGACATTTATAATTTATTTTTTGTTTACTAAATCACATACCTCACATTAATGTTTTCAACTTGAAATTAATAATTAATAATCATAATTATTCATAATATTTGCACGCCATATACTAGATGGCAAGCGTGTCTGGTCCTTTCTTTTTTATGTTATCCTGCATGCATATATTTTTGTATGTGTACACATGTTTGAGCAAAATAACTAGGTATATCTTATCTGAACAAATAGTTCAAACTACTTATTGATAGTACAGCAGGATAAGGCACTTGTTAGATCAATCTGATAAAAATGCTATGGCAATGTTTACATACATAATATTTGTATGCCAGCCACTTGGAAAAGTACTTATGTATCTACCACTCTGTTGCCATGTCAATGTTATCAACTTATCTTAGATATCTTGACCTAGACCAATGCTTATCAATAAATATATCACAATAATATTATAGAGGCGAATGTTTGCGAGTGTGTGTGTGTGTTTGTTAATTCTTCACACTCAAACGGCTGGACCAATTTTGACAAAATTTGATATGGAGGTAGCTGACACCCTGGATTAACACATAGGCTACTTTTTATCCCGATATTCTCACGGGATCGACACTTATGCGGGTGAAACCGCGCGGCGCAGCTAGTCTTATTATATTTATATCTATTAATAGGTATTGCTTTATCTTTACGAGCGAACGGCGACGTAAAACATTGTGAGGAAACCGGCATGTCCTAGAACTAAAAATTTGAAGACGTGTGACATCTACCAATCCGCAATGGACCCGCGTGGTAGATTACAGCCCGCTCCGTTTCGACGAGAGGAAGGCCTGATTTCTAGCAGTGGGAACATTATACACAACACACACACACATACACATTCATTCATCATCATTCATTTTTCATTATTTTTCATTTACATTATTATTATTTATTTAGTTAGTTTCTTAGTGTGATAATAATGTTGTATGTATTTATAGTATTTTTAAGTTATATTAATATTGTATTTTATGTGTTTTTATATGGGCCTTGATGCCTGAAAAAAAAAAGCGTAAAAAACATTTTTACGAAGTTAACTTTTTTTTTCAAACAGTACGACAGAGTAACGTCACAGGCACCAGGTGCACAGTTAAGTCGGACGGGTTGTACTTTAAACTCTTACATAGTATTTTTTCGCTATGACGAATTTAGCAACTCGGAGATTTGTAGTTATAGAATTATAATCTTTAAAATTAATGTTTACTATATAATATTCTGGAAAATACTACTCCTAATGGGATAAATAAAACAAAAAACAATAAAAAAAGTAGCCGCCCGAACAGGGACTTGAACCCTGGACCCTTGGATTAAAAGTCCAATGCTCTACCGACTGAGCTATCCGGGCCGTATCAAGCATGCCGAAATAGCAGTCTTGATTGTACAGAAACTAAATAAAGAAAAACTGAACAATGCCGTTCGTGTAACTGTCTCAAGCGCGACTGTTGAGCGTAGAGTTATGGGTTCGATCCCTAGGTCGGGCAGTTTGTTTTTTGTGTTTTTCCTTTTTGTGAATTTCTCAAAGGTTGCCCGAGCCTGTATTTATGCTCTGTTTGTGGTTATAGATGCACCATTTTAATATGTTCCATTACATCACATAGAACTTAAATCTGCTAAAAGGGTGTACTTTCTGATCTGTGCTTGTAAATAAAGATGTTTTGTTCTAGGTACTAAGTATCATTTATTCAAGTTAATTTATCTATTTTATACAAGGTCGAGATGACAATACAACTATAAATTAAACTGCGTACATCTAATAGCGTTCCCAATCTTTATACAAAAAATCAGTCAAAGATATCTAATAGTTTAGTCACTATAGCTAGTGAAAGATTGGCATAACCCATAGTCGGCCCATAACTACTATTTAGTTTGTTTGAAAAAAAAAAAAACCGAGTGTGCTTATGACCACACGACTGAAGTGAAACTTCAAACGTATTTGGCTATGAGAGGAAGAGAGAAAGAAAATGTGCGCGCGCACTGCTTTCTCTTGCTTATATCCCCCACTCAACTCCCGTTCGCCTCGCCCGATCGCACTATTCGTAACGCTTACGTCACGCGTTCGCCAGCTTACTCCCCAAATCAAGCGTGCGTAAAGAAGTTTCACTTCAAAAAAACGTTGCTAGGATTAATTTGATAGTTCCAAAATACTCATATACATTGTATCGCCACTGTTTTATTTTAATGTCATATTGTTGTCTCCACATTGTATACGTGATTCTGTGACAAATAAACCCATTTTTCTTCGACACCTCTGTCTACCACCGTGTGTGATGTTATGTGTTTCAATCTTTACCTGAAATACCGGAAGTAGATGCTTTGGGACTCTTTGGTGAGGTGACACGTTTGCGCGCGCTCGAGCTGCCCTTATCTCGGCTTCGAGCGCTGCGGGGACCCTGAAATCAACCAAAATAATTATTTAATAGAGAGAACACACTCTCCATCCCACCTAGGGTTACCAATTAGAAATTTGAAAAGTCCTGACAAAAAGCCTGATATTTCAATAAAAGTCCGCACATTTTAGTCACAAAATCCAAACATTACCCACTTAGTTACAGTGGATGGTGCTTATGGTAGGGATGGGAGCTTAGGTTGCGGGTCGCGGGGACCAAAAAAAGTGCGCTGAAAAATATAAAAATTAATACCTATACCAGAAACTAGCGTTAAATTTACGTGAAACTATTTTTATTTTGAAGAAAATATTTTATGTTTGAACTATGTAGTTGATTATTTGCAAAGATTTATTGTTTGATCTCGTTAAGTTATGTACTTATATAAGTTTTATTACTCGTATTCCATCTAAACCAAAAATTTCGGACAAATTAAAGAGCCAGACAAAGTCCGGACAATAGTCAAGAAGTCCGGAAAAATCCGTACGGTTGGTAACCCTACTCCCAACGGAGTCCGGCGTCAAGCAGTCTGCTGTGTTACGTCGATGCGTGGGAGTTCCAGTGCCTTAGGCATCTTCTGGGCACGCTTGTTCCATCATAGACCTCATCCATCGCTTTCCATCAGGCGTGATCAAGGTCAAGAGCAGGCCTATTCAGCAATAAAAAATAAATGAAAGTGGAAAGCCCAATCAATGATTTAGATGATCAAGCAAGTTATATACTAGGTTGGCAAAGTATAAGTTTTCGACAGATAGAGTAGGATTCATAAACATGAATATCTTTTTTACTATACTCCATTTGTTTAGGTAATTAAATAAAGGTAAACAAAAAAAACCACGTGCCGTGGTTAACCAACTAAACGTAATACCAGTCTATTCAGTTGTCATGCTACGTCACAGTTATACTCTTCAATTTAGCAACGTTATAATTCGTTAATAATGTTGCTAAATTGAAGAGTACAACTGTGACATAGCATGACAAGTGAAGTGAGTGATATTACGTTTAGTCGGTTAACTAAGTCACGTGTTATTTTTGTTTACCTTTATTTAATTACCTAAACAAATGGAGTATAGCTTTTATTAAGATTTAAATTAAATTACAATTAACAGATATTTATACAGGGTGGCGGCGACACCGACGCGTAAACTGTAACCATGAAGTCAGCACATGATTCCAGACCCCTAGCATAGAAACTTTTCATTGGTTATTAAAAAAAAATCTCCTGTTTCATAGTGCAATATCAACGCGGTCAAAATGTACATTATAATTATATATAATAGCTATTTTTTAATAACTAAAAAAATGGATTCTTAATAGGAAAAACTGAAAGTCCTGTACACATTAGAAAACAAGAAACATTTTGGGATGACATGTAAAATAACGGTACCTTGCTTCGTTTGTATGTGTTTCTGGGTACTCTATTTTTGTTTCTATAATTACTCAAAACCAGTTGACCCGTCCAACTTCTTACCGCCTCCGAATCAATAAGAACGAATGTATGAGAAAATGAATTAGGTATCCTTTTTTTTTTTTTTTTCGTGAATTTTGCCCATGTTTTAATAGTTATTCTGCTATTCAGGGCGGAGACAAATCAAACATCATAAAAATAGGTGCAGCCGTTCTTGAGTTATAAATAGTGTAACTAACCCGACTTTGTTTTATATACAGGGTGAAATTGAATTCATGGGCATCCTTTTAAGGGGTCATTGTACTCATAATTATGAACAACTTTTACTATGGGACCAAACCTGAAATCACGAAAAAAAATCAGCTCTTCCCTACATTTTGACGAGTTGTGTGAACATAAATGCAAGGAACAGCTGACTTTTTTTCGCGATTTCAGGTTTAGTCCCATAGTAAAAGTTGTTCATAATGATGAGTACAATGACCCCTTAAATTTAATTTCACCCTGTATAATTATTCAAAACTAGCTGCGCCCCGCGGTTTCACCCGCGTAAATGTCGATCCCGTGGGAATATCGGGATAAAAACTATCCTATGTCCTTTCCCGGGACTCAAACTATCTCTATACCAAATTTCATCGAAATCGGTCCAGCCGTTTTCATGTTATGTCGTGACAACGGAAAACGGGTTTCATTTTTATATATATAGATGTAAGAATATAATATGTAACTCAGTATATTTGATCAACTCGCATTGCCTATCGCAATCCACTGCTGGACCTCACCGCAACACTCTGTCGCCCACCTTCCGCCCCCAGTCTGTCCCAGCCGTAGTATATTTACCTGTATAATATTATCGAGGTCCAGTTCCCTGTTGGCTCGGCGCCGCGGCGTGGAGGGCGCGGAGGGAGACCGAGTGCGCGCGGACTCCTTGAGCGAGCGAGCTTGGTCTTCAGTCAGGTATAGCTCGCTAGCTGTTACCATGACTAAAGTGTCGCTGGAAGAAAAATAGATTTTATTATTAATTTATTTATTTAATACTTCAAGTACATAAATGTACAGAGTCGGACTTAATGCCATAGGCATTGTTTGCCTAAAAAGAGGCTCCAACACATTTCATTGTACATGAAGCTTTTTGTGAAAATAAATAAATAAAAAATAGGCATTTTCTACCAGTCCATCTTTGGGTGATGCAGAGACAAACAGTGGTAGGTGCAATCATGAAAATTGAGGAATAAATATTTTAAATATAAAGATATGCATAAACCTAATAAAACTATAAATATAATATGTACCTAATTACATATAAATACAAATAAATATACATATAGGAAACATAAGTATAGGAACGGCGCGGCGTTGAAAAACACTGTTTAAGAAAATGTCTTAAATTAAGATTTATAATTAGTTATGTACAGGTATTCTATTCGATTCGATGCGAGAAGCACAAAACCGGTCGAAGTGGAGGTGCTTGGGGGAGGCCTATGTCCAGCAGTGGACGTCTTTCGGCTGAAATGATGATGATGATTCTATTCAGTTGTATTTACAACTGCCGCATTGGTGTCAAAAGGCAAAGTGTTACAACTGCTGAATGTGCACTCTAATTGCGTAAATCCACACTATCCATCGGAATCTGAATCATTTGGAAAGAAACTGCTAATCCAATGCTTCATAAGTTCGAAAAAATTGTCTGCTCAACACGTATATAACGCAATGAATGTTGTTGAACTGTCAAAATGTGTTAGGCAATTGCCCCGCTGAAGTCATCATCATTCTCTTGCCCCTATCCCAATTTATTTGGGTTTGGGGCAGAATAGAATAGAATACTCTTTATTATGTACACCATATAAATTACAGACATAAATATAGAAAACTTTACAATGGGTGACACAATGGGCGGTCTTATCGCTAAGAGCGATCTTTTAAAGACAACCTTTGGATGGATTAAAAACGGGAAGGACAGACAAATACTGTAGGTAGTCTGTGGTGTACCATTTACACAATACAATAAATACATACATAGCAGCATATTTTAAAATAATAAACAGCATCAAAATCACATTTTTTTTTTTTTCTTTTAACACAATTCTAGGGCTCGCATGCACGGCAAATCACCTAATGCGTTTAGCGCTAAACTTAAATATCGCTAAAAGACATGGACAAAAAAGTACATTCTAAGTACACATACATAGTAAATAATATTGTATATTAAAAATAGAAAAATTAATTAATACGTAGTTTTTAACCTCTCTGAACTCGTCAGTTTTTATTTCAAAATATTTAGTAATGCAAGATGAATTCAAAGTTCCGTTTGTCAACGTCCGCCATAGTGGACCATAGAGAAAGATAAATATATTAATGGGCGTTCCATACTACTTTAGACATGTGACGTGGACGACAAAATGCTCATATTAGGAACATTTTATTCTTACGAAACTATCTTCATTGGTATTTGTTGCATTTAATAAAATTATCTTTTCATAATATTGATGCGTAAGATATTTTTTTTTATATTTCACACACATAAAAAATCTTAAAACGGAACGCGTTTACTTGTTTGACAATGTGCGTTGTCTTGTCTATGTCGAATGTCAATGTAATGAAATAATGTTATTGCATATTCTTCATTGCGTACTATGTTTTTGCGAATATTCCTATTTTGACCCTTGCTTATTCCTACGGACTGATACCTTCTACCACTCAATTACCTTGCTATTAACACTGGACTGATTTGCATTGCGTTTCGGATTTGTTTTGTGGATCAATATGAGGTGCATCAACTGCGTAATAGCCATGCAAAGGTTGCAGAGACATCTCATATCCTCGCTTTCTGCACACCATCAAACAAGACTTTCGCGTTGGATAACCAATGCTCAAACCGAGGAAGCTGTCTGTTGGAAGCTATTTTAGGGTACTATTGTAGTTGCCTTGTAGGAAACAGGACCGTTAGTTGTTGTTGTCACGTTATGATAATTATCTGGTACCTTGGTTGGGCAAGACACCAAAACAATATCCAAGTTCCAGCTGGATTTTTAGACAACATATTATTAACAATTCAAGAATATTAAAACAATCTAACAAAAGGCTAATCTTTCTTGAAAACCATTATTACAATAATTGTAAAACAATAATATATAAATATGCTTGTATTTTTTAACATGTCTGGTTATGTTTAAAGCAGCTATTTATGTAATTACTTAAGCCCTATACTTACACTTAATCCAGGTTACTGTATTTGTGAAATAAAAATTCTCTATTTTATACAAGCTGGTTGATTGACCTCACTCGGTATCTTCATTAACACTATCGCTGCAATTTATGTTATTTAGGTAGACATTTAAGATATAATAATTATAATATAGGTAGCAAAATATTTTTATTATTTTCTCTAATAAATAAATAATTATTTTTACTCTTTTGCTTTATTTTGTGCTTCTCTTTTTTATAGTATATTGAACTACCTATTAAAAAAAATATAAGGGTAATCTGTAAAAATGTACTTTAAAGAAAACCATTAATTTCGAATATACTTTGTTAATTGTTATTATGACTGCCTCGTTGGTCTAGTGGTCGCAAACGCTGCTGAGCATGAGGTCCTGAGTTCGATTCCCAGGTCGAACAAAGAGATATAAACCCCATATCTCTCTCTTAATTTTTTTCATCAGGAATTTCTCAGTAGTAGCCCGGAGTCTTGACTTGCGCGCTTGATGGCAATCAGCTCGCCCATGGGACTCAAAATAACTGGTGAAATGTGGTTGTACTACACCTCTGACCAACCCTTCGAGGAATATATAGGCGCGATGTTATGTTATGTTTGTTATTATTGTCACATTTTTTGAGGCTATCACCCAGTTTCATTAAAATGTTAATCAATATGCAGTTTAAAATCCTTCATTTAGGTGGCCATCACTTTGTTTAAATGCTTAATAATATTAAAACCATATCAGTTATACGTAATAATATAATTCACAACTGTTCGCTATTTTAAAGCGCCTTTAAGTGTTTTAATAGCAAAATTATAATCTATGCACCTTATTGCTAGCGATCTGATTAAAAGGTTTAATGAAA
This sequence comes from Amphipoea oculea, assembly GCA_945859645.1. Classification (NCBI taxonomy): domain Eukaryota; kingdom Metazoa; phylum Arthropoda; class Insecta; order Lepidoptera; family Noctuidae; genus Amphipoea; species Amphipoea oculea. The sequence continues at coordinate 16,729,954 of OX243876.1, forward strand.
CTGTTTTTTGTCTAGTTTGTTGTACTGACAAGTTCTCTGAGTTTTTTATTTGTAGCAATTGAATGAGCAAATATTCACGAATATAAAACACCAAAAATCATAGGTGTACAATAAATTCGATAACTATGCCGCCGTCCTTACAAAAACTGGCCATGTCCTTTAGTTTATTTTTTTTTTCCTGACAGATTGATGTTTTAAATTATGTTTAGCGCTAAACGCAATTAGCGACCTATGGTGCAAACAGACCTAAAACAGATAACCTAAACGAAATTTACGGAATCAGTTTAAAAAAATTCTAGGTTTATAAAGTCGAGTTAAAATAACATGTGTGTCTAATGTATTTTTGTCAAACTTCATTAAAATGGATAGGTAATGTACTGCGTAATGAAGGAATAAAAACGTAGAGGAAAATGAACTCACCCATCAGTAATACATTTGTAGGTAACAGTCCCACTATCATTTTCTTCAATGCCAAGCACCAATGCAGGTTCATAATTCTGCTCCTCATCAACCATAGCATACACTGACTGTCCCTCCAAAGGCAACGTCTTCATATCACCAAATATTATGAAATCGTCCAACAACACCTTGCTTTGGCCATCATCGAATTTGATCAAATATTTGTTTGGCTCAGTTATCTCCAACACTTTGCCTGAGTAATAACGTTTGTCCACCCATTTGGCCAACACCACTGTTTCTGGCGCAAATCCTGGGTATTCGGGCTTGACGACTGCTTTCTCTACTGGGGTCGCCGGTCGTGGTGACGTTGGTCGTCGCTTCGTCTTCAATTTGCTCACAGATTTTGGCGTAGCAACCAAAGAGGATAAAGGTTTCTCGTCTTTGGGAGATTTTACTGGGGAATCTTTGCCGTTTTCGCCGTTAGTTGGTACCATTTCTGGAGAGTTCATTCCGTGCATGTATTCCGGCTCTTCGGGTTGTGTTGGCAGCAAAGCTCGCTTAGTTTTCCCGGCTATATGCCGTCGACCTCGCACGCGAGTCTTTTTCAGCGAGCTCTTTGGCGTCGCCTTATCGCATTTGTTCACTTCGTCTGGACTAGCATTACCGTTGCTCATGGTACTATCATTAGAAACAGATGTTTGAATACCAACAGACACTTTATCATCACTCAGTCCCTCATCTACTGAAGACTCTCGGATATGGGAGAATATGTCTTGTAGCTTCTTCACTAAGGCATCATATCCCTTGACTGATGTTGTTGGGTTCGCGATCGATTTTCGCGGCGGCTGCGGTACTACAAATGCGCCGTCACTTGTTCGATTGCTAGAAGATGAAGTCGAACTGACAGTTGATGCGAAAGAGGTTCTATTGGGCAAGTTGATCATACCACCGCTGGTGACACTTGACGGAGAGTTGCTGACTGACACATCAGCCATGTACGGGTCTATCGTGAACCGTTTAGAAATCCTCTGGTATTCCCGACACATGTCCATACCAAGATCATTGTCCGTTCGTACGACGTAGAGAGACAGAAATTCGTTCTCCTCGTTATGACTGATATGGACGTCAAACACTGGTATTTGTGGTGTGTTGATTGGCAAAGAATGGCCATTCGCAAATGGCGAAATCGTCGACGGTGTAGCATTGTTGCTGGACCGGAAAGACTCATTCTTCCCTCTCTTGCTCTTAATGGAGTTAAGCTTCGTCATATCGGGAGTACTATCACTGTCCTCAGTACCAATCTTGCCTTCCACAATCTCAGAAGGAGTAGATGAGTCTCCGTTGGAAAGTTTCGAGATCAATTTGGATGCGACAGTTGGCATAATGTGCTCTGGGCTCTCCAAGTTCAGTGAACCAACACTATCAGTGCTTTCTTGGTCTGTAGTCTTATCTATATGACAATCCTTTGACCTCGGTTGCGAAAAGTTGTCCTGATCCGAGTATTTGTACCCTTCACTTCTAGTTTCGCTTATTTTTCCAGGATTGAGTTCCTCATCCCTATTCTTAACAAGCACTGGGTCGCTGTTACTGGGAGTTTTCGCTTTATCGCCATTTTCTGCGCTGTCAAAGCTCGGCGAAAGTTCTAGATGGAAGCCTTGGGAGTCGTCTAACTCGGAATTTTCCTCAGCAATTGTCTCTGGGACTTTCGGGGGCTGTATTTCTGCGACGAACTCTATGCTGGGTCGCGAGCTCGAACTGTCAGAGACAACTAGGACCTCTTTAGGCTCATCTTTGGCCAGTTCTATTTGTACTTTGCGCGGTGTTTTTCTAGACTTGGTGATGTCGACGCTGGCTGGTCGGGATTTCGGGGTCTTTGGCGTTTTTGGTTTGGATATTTCAGCGCTGTTGGATCTTTTAAGTCTCCTAGGACTGGACCGGACGGGAGTACGGACGCGGGAGGCCGATGGAAGCTCAAGGTCTTCGAGCTTCCGTTTGGTTGCGCTTGTGATCTCGGACACTTCATTGTCCAGCGATTGGGTGGATACGGCGAATTCATCGTCCGTAAGATCTAGCTTTTGGATCTTCGCGCTGCTGTCTGAAGGGTCGTCTGACAGTTTTCTTTTAGGTTGGACGGTTGGTTCTTCTGTAATTTTTTGAAATTTTTGTTTAGTATTCAATTACTTATGTAAAAATATTTTGATATCGAATTTTTTTTTTCTTTTCTAACATACCTTTTGTATCTGACGAAATAACGTTGACGTCGTCAGTTCCACTGCTAATGGTCTGAAAATGTAAAAATATACCCAATAAAACGAATGTTTCATAAGCTACATGTCAATATTTGCAAATATTTACAGTACAACAACAATAATGTATTTTGTTATGAAGTGAAAGAGTTTTGAAACAAAAAGTTATTTATAAAGAATTTCTCATTTAAAGGCTCTCACACATTAGACCTGTGGCAAACTTTGCGGTATCTATTTCAAGTACAGATGCCAGCACATCAAGCTACTACAATCTGTCAAATTTCTTTAATAGATTTTCTACTTTATCGCTAAAGCATAAGGTTCAATGTTGATTGGGAAATTTGAGTTTCGGGTAGTTTGATGTGCTGGCGCGTCTGTACATTTAACATGCGACATCGTTTGCACTTCGGCGAGGAAAAAGTCGCGATTACCCTTTACTAGGTAGAAATGGCTTTTTAATTTTTTATAAACAAAAACAAACCACAATGTCATCATCAGGCTCATAAACAGGACTATCTGGGAACAGATTTTGAGAATCATCCTTATTTTCTTTAGTCCCCAAACTGTCTCCTGCAGAGTCCACAAGAGGAACTTGAGAGGCTGGTTCTGAAACATAAACAATTTTCAAAATTATTTACTATCCTTTAATAAATGGACCCATCTCTAACAACTATGAAATAGTGATGTATCTGAAACATTAACTGACGATAGCTTTATTTATGTGTAGGGTTGTCATAAATGAGAAAATATTTTTAAAGCAATTTTTATGTCTTGGCTTATCAAATAAGTTCAATAATTCAGTGAGAAATTCAGAAGCCAAGCACTTTTACAATACATTTAAGCATTTTTCAACATATTCAGCCTATAATGGTCCCACTGGGACACAGGCCCTCTCTCAGTAAAAGGGAGTGGTCCATAATCTACCATGAGGGCCCAGTGCGGGTTGGTTTTTCAACAAAAGTTCATTTTTTTTAAATCTTCTATTCAATGATCTCTTGAACACCTTAACTTAGGCAAGTAAAAGGTTTAAGCTTCAAAGAAATTTGCATAAACTCTGTTTATTCTTGTTTGATTCTATTCTCCGATTAGCCAAGTAACTCTTTGCTGATATTAAAATTATGCGAGTTCATTTTCTGAAAATATAATATTTTGTTTATTCTTATTTTGCTATTTCAATATCATTGAGAACCATGCAAAATCCCATTTCAATTTTTGAATATAGAAACGGTTGTTTAAAAAAAAGTGCAAGTGGTTTAACCAACTCGCAAGTAGCCATCAAGGATACAGCACACAAGAGGCCCATTATTTTAGAAGTTGTTCAACATATCTTTTGTCCAGTCTAAACTAGTTTCTATGTGAACATGTCGCAACTTGTCTGAAACGGACCTAATAGAGCGGTTTTATATAAGGTTGTTTACATTCAAGGTCCTTGTTAATTACTATTTTGAATTTTAACATGGGATGGGCTAATGATTTAGTATTTTTATTAAAATATGTTCATATTATTAGGGTCATTGCAATTTAGAGAAAAAAATGTATTAATAACACCAACAGTTAATTTCAAATTTTTATAAAGTATATAAAACTACAGGCATACTTATTTAATTGATTATTATTATTAAATTTACATTAGATTTTAACCAAATCAAGAAATAAGGTAGTAATTTGTAATTTAGATTTAATAATGTTAGTTATTTAGGTGTAACATTATTTTATTTTTAGTAGCAATATGTTTAGAAGATGCTTCTGTTCTACCATAGCTAAATAATAGTTCAATGTGACTTGTATCACTATATGTAAGTTATACCGCACACACATAAAATGTTAGAGTCAAAGCCTTATAATTATGCGTTTCTGATACTAACAATTCCATGCAGAAATACAAAACATTTTATTTTCGATTTGGTATTCCTATATATAAAAGAAATTTCATAAAAGAAAACCCAAATCTATGGTACAGAACTGGCACAATGAGTCCAACTTTCATTATAACCTAAAAAAGAGAAGATAAACCACAAATAAAATTGGTAGATATACGCATAATATCTCGAAACATTCATAACAAACCAATATTCACGGCCATTTCTAAGAAGAAACAACAAAAGCGACGATAAACGGATATGTATTTGTAACTCAAAAATAGATACAAAACCTTATTGATGTTTGGATTATAACCCGACCAAGAAAAATAGGTCGACACTAGGACAAGTTATAATTATGTTAATCTAACAGTTTCGCTAATTTAATGAAAATCCTCGGATACAGAATAAGAGAGTCTACCAAAAATATAATATTGATGTAATAAATTTCATTTACAGTCGATAGTAACTGCGAAAATATACGATAATTCTTATTAGATTGAAAGTTACATGACGGCATTTGAATTTCGGTCGGATTATACGAACGAACGTCAAGCAGGAGTGTGAAAATAATAGGCAATTACTAAATGAATACTACCGTTACCTGACTCTGGTAGGTTACACTCCATTTCAACGGTGGTATCCTTGCTTTCTTCCATATTCTATTCAATCAAAAACAAGTAATTGATCCAAAAGTGGCGCGAGTTAACACCGTAACATCTGTCACTTAGATTACGTTGAATCTCCAAACATTTCTAAGTAGATAAATAGATAAATAAATATAGAAATAACACAATGGAATAACTGGAATTAATGCACGTTGAGATTATAACAAAACGCGGGAAACTACGTAAAAAATTATATTTTTGTAAATTTTGCGAACAAACCGACATAAGCAGACCGCTCGCTTGTTGATCCGGCCTGAGTTGCCAGACTGCGATCTCGCAATTTCTACCAAAACAGTTAAAAAAATAATAATTTACGTTCTTTCCAAAGGTAGAATAGAAAGAAAACATATTTTAAAAAGAATAGGTGGCTTCTATTTGAAAGTAAGTTTTTGATTTATTGTAATTATTTGCAAGTTCTTACTAATATAAGTTTAAAAATCCTACATAGAACAGTAGCAACACCAAAATGTTCGATTTGGAAAAACATAAAAGAGCGCGAAAACGAAAATGACTTACAGTTTCGTTCGCTTATTTTTGAAGTGCTTACAAAAATGGCATCAACCAGCAGAGCTACTCGTCTTCTAAAAGCAATGGAGCTTCTAGCGAACAAGATTACTTTTGATTATGGTACTGTTCTCAGCAAGGTACGAAATTTGATTTTATTGTTTTTGTCTGTATTGTTTCAATTCAATAGAAAATACCTATTAAAAAAATTTACCATGTCTATTCTGTGAGGAGCGATGTTTATTAAATAAAATTAAACGTTTCCATGCGCGTTATGCATTAGGATTTATGTTATAAATAAACCACTGATTTCCTTAGATAGGTAGGTACCAAAATTTGGTACCTACCTATCTAAGGAAATCAGTGGTTTATTTATAACATAAATCCTAATGCATAACGCGCATGGAAACGTTTAATTTAAACATTTAATGTTTTCATCAGTATTGAGACATTGTGACCCAGTGGTGTAAAAAAATATTTCTATTTAGCATCGCCAGGATTGTGGTATAGTTCCTCATTTCCATACATACCACTAAAGTAGTTTCGAAATTGTCCTCTAAAAAACCTTTTATCAAAAAAAAAAAAAAAAAACAAAATAAAACACTACAAAGTGATAAATTACCTTAATTTTGGAAGTCAGTATCGTTGGTTCCACATTTTCGTTTTTTGACACCGACTTCCGAAATTAAAGTACGCTCTTTTGCAAAAAAAAAAAAACGGGCACCTAAGGAAATTTACGTTCTTAGGTCGATTTGAGTTAATAAAATGAAATTTAATTGTGTGACGTAGTCTGTATACTTATAATCGTGTAAATTAATACGCGTGAAGTGTATTCTGGCAATTAAAAAAAAAAATCGATGAATTCTTTAAAACCGATGTAACGGCCAAACAATAAGAAGTGGTCGGCAATAAAGACAAGAAGATTTTTTTACTTTTTTAATTAAATAAATTTACCAATGTAAAAACCTAATAACGAGTGTGACCTCCTCTTGCCTAAATCACAGCTTGAATCCTTCTGGGCATGCTTTCCACGATGTTTTTAATAATGTTTTGAGGAATACGTTCCCACTCTTCTGCAGTGACTCTTTTTAGCTCCCTGATGTTTTGTGGAGCAGGTTGCACTGATCTAATCCGTCTCTTTAGAACATCCCAGACATGCTCAATTGGATTGAGGTCAGGACTTCGAGCTGGCCAATCTAAACGACGGATTCCAACTTCTTGCATGTACGCATCCACGTCGCCAGAACGGTGCGGGCGAGCATTGTCGTCCATAAAAATGGAATCTTCCCCAAGGGCAGTCAATGCGGGTTGTGCATATGGAATTAGGACTTCCATTATGTACCGGTGTGCATTTAATGTTCCATTTTCTATGAAAATTGACTCCGTACGCTCCGTCGAATTAATTGCTGCCCAAAACATAACGGAGCCTCCGGCATAAGGAGTGATTTCTTCGAAGCACACTTCCGCATAGCGTTCCCGTGGTCTTCGCAGCACTCGCCAGCGTCGGTCCTCTCCACACAAAGAGATTCTAGCTTCATCAGAAAACAATACTTTATTCCAGTCCTCCAGAGTCCATGAAGCACAGTTTCGAGCAAACTGAAGTCGAGCAACACGGTGCTCACGGAGTAATTTAGGGCCCCGAGCCGGGCGGTAACTCCTGATATTGGCAGCCAAAAGCCTCCTCCTGACCGCCCACAAGCTAACTTCTACTCCTCTTACTTCTTCAAGGCTCTTCTTTAGGTCCACACTTGACGCCTTACGATTCCGCAACTCCTGACTCACCAAAAAGCGGTCATCTCTTGGTTCTGTGCATCGTTTTCTTCTCGAACCGGGTCTTCTTTTGACCGCACCGGTCTCTTGATACCGTTGCCAAGTCCTCTGGACAGTTGAACGACTCACATTTAGCCGCTGAGACACGTAAGTTTGCGAACAACCTTCTTCAAGTCGGACTATAATTTTACCGGCCCTTATCGCTTTATCACTCATATCAAAAAGTGGTATATAATGTAAAAAGAAAGATTTAAATCGTTTAATTTGCAGAAAATATATAGATAATAGTTTTAGTAATCAGTAAAAGAAATCGTTTCAGCAATTCGCGCCATTAGTAAAGCAATTTTACAATAATCCACAATAATCATCATTATTTTTCTTTTCTTAATTTCCAAATTTAAATTTGGAACGTAAAAAATCATGCCAGGATGCTTCAAACATACCAATACATCGTCAAATTAATAAAACCACTTTATTGTTCTTCTTCATTGAAGTAGAGAAAAAAATCTAAAGTGCCCGGTTTTTTTCCAAAAGAGTGTATTTATCACTTTTTAGTGTTTTTTTTAAGTCGGTTGTTTTTTTAAGTAAAAAAGTTTTTATTTTTAAAGGTGAAAAATAAAAACTCAAAAACACACAACACACACAAACACTAAAACGTAATAAATACTTTAATTTTGTTTCAATACTTTAGTTTTATAAATACTTTTAAATTGAATTTGTGTGGGGTAGGTACAAACGTACCCCACACAATTTCAATTAACACTAGTAGGTACATTGAAGAATTGAAGACGCCGACTAGAAGAATCAACAAAATTCGCATAGAAATGCTGGAGATACAGTACATTTATGCATATAACTTCCTTCATAAGATTAATTACCTAATGCTAATTTTTAACAGATTAATTACTAAAACCTTCCTGAAAGTATGTAGGTCACAGTGATTAAAGAATTATCAAAATTGCTTTATTATTTTTTAAGTAATCGTGACCATACAAACATACATACCTACGGTTCGAATATAGAACCTCCTTTTTTGAAGTCGGTTAAAAATACAAGTTAATGAACTGCAGGCAGGGTTTGCCCTTTGACTTATTCTTATCAATAGAATAGAATACTCTTTATTGTCTAGGTACACCATATAAATTACAGATATAATTTTAGAAATTTTACAAAGGGTGACACAATAGGCGGTCTTATCGCTAAGAGCGATCTATTAAAGACAATCTTTGAACCTTATCAACTGCGTTTGTTCTAGCTAGATAAATATGACTATGGATACCTATTGGCTTAAAAAATCACTTTCTATCCAGGCGTGTTTCGATAGTGTCTGTAGGTGTTTATAAACCGTAAGGTGCTCTTTTTCTTATTCAATGCAGTGGCTATCAAAATTGGCTAAAAAAAACGGCCAAGTGCGTGTCGGGCCACGCACAGTGAAGGGTTCCGTAGTTGGGATAAATATTTACGCATGCACAGTATTGATTTTGTTGACTCCAAAATGATTACTCGAAAAACTACGAAAGAAAAACAAAGTTATTTCTACGGACGTAGCCCATATCTCAAAAACTATTGACTCAAATTAAAAAGTCACATAAACATAATCTTTTTAATTATGGGATATTGTTTTATACACCTTTTTAATTTTCATCAATTTAGTACAATTATTCTCCGACTGAAATTGCTGTGACGAAATGTATATGGGTTTCGTTCTTGCTATTAGCAAAGGAACAGTAAAAGGAAAGGATTCGCTGGGATACGCCCTAATTTAAATAAAAACCAGAGCATGACAAAATAATCACGCTATCTAGCACGTAGAATGAATAATAGGCAGCCAAAAGAGAAAAAAATATTGTTTTAGTCGCTAAAACCTTTGTAATAATAAAACGCCGAGTAGCGTTACGTTTTGATCTGATAGCATTGTGTTTAGGTACTTCACAGAATTGTGATTTAATGATACTGATACTGATCTGAAAATGATAATATAAACAAGTACCTATACCGAATTCTTTTCGGCATCTTATTAGTTTAAAATAGCGTGAGCATAAGTTTTGCCTTATAAAGCGCTGTATGATAATTTCAGCTTAGCTTTTACCACATTCCTGACTACTATCTCTCATAAATAAATCTGTAACTACATCTGCATCTACAGATAGCTGATATTATAGCTGCATCTTTAAATATGAAAGTAATATTATTTTTACCGTCATTTCAATTAATCACAGCGTCATAATTACTGTATTATGACATACTTATCATTTGTGGTTACCTTGAGACTGAAATTCAGTAGGTGCACAGGTGTATATGATGTGATTTTGGTTTCATTTGGTTTTCCGGTTGGGTTTTTGTTGAAAGTTAGAAAAAAGTAGGTATTTAGTAATTCAATCAAGTACCTACCATTTGTTGCATAAAGCAAAGAATTTATAATGATGGCAATTTGTCATGGAGGACACCATGATGTAATATTTTTGCTAATTTGTGCTTTTTGAAGTCTATTATGCAAATGCATGCAATGCATAGTCGACGTTGAAGTAACACTATTTGAAGGTTAAATCGAGTACCTATCCAATAGAACGAGTAAAATTAGTAATATTAGAATGGATGCTGATGTGAATGCTTTTCGCTACACTCACGCATATTTTACTACTAGATATCCCAGTATGCCATTTGTGTTCAAAGTGAAATTATAATAACTCTCTGAACTATAAATAAATGTGGATCTATTCCACATTTATTTTTACAAAATCCTGATTACCAAATCAGCTGTTCGATTGATAAAATTCTTATTTCTAGATAAAATTGCAACGAGTTTCAAATGGAACGTTTCAAGGTACATTTACTGTGGACAAAACTATGTGCAACATGGGAGGATCACTGCATGGAGGATACATTGCATCTGTAATCGACGTGTTATCGTTTTACACACAGCTCAGCAACACTCATGGAAGATTGTCCCTTACCACCAGTATGAATGTCAAGTAGGTGTTTCAGTTCAGATACTTCCCATACTACATTTTTCTGTTAAGCAAGAGTCCTAAGAGAAAAGGTTTATCTCGATGTATCAAAATACAAGTAGAAAACGAACGAACGTGGACGGCCCCTCTAGCAAAACGCTACCGTCCTTTAGTCTCGTCATTGAAGGCAATCAAAGGTGCCTTCAAGTTTACCTGATATCTACTTAATTTTTAATTAGGAGAATATTTTAGTGCTGGCTTCTAATGAAAACCGTATACTTATTAATAATTGATATTTGTCAACAGCTACATCGGATTAGCTCTTGATGGTGAAAAAGTTAATGTGGAAACCAAGTCATTGAAAAGCGGCAATTCATCAGTGATAGAAACGTGTTTTACGAATGAACAAGGGAAGCTTGTGGCAAAAGGCACTACGTTATTCCTGACCGCGAATGATAAATACCAGGGATTAGCAAAAGATCTTTTAGGTTTTGATGTATACGAAAATTAAAAAAAAAATACTATTGATTGTGCAATTTATCACTTATACTAAAAATAAAAATTAGTTAGGAATAATGGGCTTTAACTACCATCTTACAATTATTTTATGCATGCAACCCTTATACTAGGCTGTGTACAAATGTTTTACTTTAGCCACGTACCTACTACCGTACAGAAAGGACACTCCCTTCCCCGCACTCACATCAGTTACCGCACCTCACCCCGCACTTCGAGGTATTCGTCGCCGACTCTTCGCAAACACAAGAACCAAGAACCGCAGCGCTGTACCTACCTACTGCTGACACGAACACACATTTTATTAAAGTTTTATATTTTGTTTTAATCACGATGGTTGGATATTGTGCATTATATGGATGCTTATCTTCATCAAGGAACGATAAAGACAGGAGTTTCTTTCGGTTCCCGAAACATGAAAGAAGGTAAGGAACAGCAACTCAAATACCCTTTAAACCCAAAATAAAAATAAAAGCTAGTATACTATAGACAAACAAGTTAAGTCAGTGGTGTGATAATTTATTTTCATAATTTTCTCTATTATTCATATATTTTCCAAGTTTTCTTCGTTTTACAACAAATACTTCCGTAATATTAACATACCAACTATTAAATCATTGCTCTCTCTCTTTATTGTCTTAGTTTTCTTCACGTTCTATTCATTCTTCGATTTGAAAACTAGTACAATAGAAAGGTAATTAATTAAATTTCTGTGAGTAGTGCGCACTAACTTTGTCGCGGCGCGCGGCGCCCCATTGTTTGTAAGATTTCGAATTTTTAATACCATGCGATTTAATAACCGATCATTTAGAGATAAGTCATTTAAACGAAAATATTTTAGTGTAAGCAATATTTAGTTAGGTATGTTCTTACCTTATTTGTCATTATTTTTTTTTTTCTATTTTTATTATTGATTGAATAAATAAACCTCTTTTACATAATAAATATTATAATAATATTTTTATTTAATTACGAACCCGACTTTATAAATAAATAATTGAACGCCGCTCGTACAAGGTCACTTCATTATAATGCACACGTTCCGTTCGGGCAGCGCCGTCGTCATTCGCTTTCCGCGCCATTTTTTACGCTACGCACGACTGCCAGCCCTACTAGATTTCACGCACACATTCATACGTATACAAACGTCATTTGTTTTAATGTAGTAGTAGTAGGTAATTATTTTGCGAGGGTTGTATGGAGTGTCCGGGTGTGCTTTAGCGCTACAAGGTTCTTTTCGTACGTGGCCAAAATCGGAACTAACACCGCCATCTTGTTTTTAAGTGTTTACCAACAGCGCCCCCATGTCAACGCCACTCGATTGCCAAAAGATCCTTGTAGCATTGTATGTCCATACACTGACACCACTGAGTATGGACATACACTGCTACCCACCATCTATATCATATTAACTACCAGTGGGTACATGCCTAGGCAAGCATGTAGGTACTTACTTATTTTGTATGTGTGTTCATAACTTGACTCAAAGACCCATACCTATTTTCGAGTTAATGGAAGCAAGCTGTAAAATCCACCCCTTAAACTTTTTTACCCTTATCCACCTTGGTAGGAGTCGATTTTCGAAAAACCCTAAAACACATAAGTAGGTATAAGTATTTTTTGTTTTAATCATAGATGGTTTTAATAGTACCGAGTCAGCGATTTGCTTATTTTTCTAACCTTTTAACTTTGTCACCCCTAAATCCTCTGTGAGGGTTATTTTTTAAACTAAAAGTGACAATCTTTATTATTTACCTACTGAGCCAAATATTGCCAAGTTTCAAGTTTATTAAACCAAATTAATAAGATTTTTCATATAAAATCAGAGTTAAAATAACTTTGAATAATGGATTGTACTTTACTGTATCACCTTCAACCTTTATGGACACCAGCCTGTTCTGCCCAGTTGCGGAATGCAGATGCCATGTCTATCTTGCATCTACCTTGTGTATGTTGAGAAGGCACGCGTTTAATTTCTCATTTTCTCGCCGGTCATAATATACTGAGCGCATTGTACCTACATGTGCTGGCGTCTGTACCTATTGGTACCTATACTTCGGATAAGCGTGGCCAGCTTGAAGTCTCGAACCACCGTGTATAGCATAATCAGTCTATAAAGGACTCACACAAGACCTTAATTCACTATGACCACTCAATTGATTCCTTACTTTGAAACCACGTCGATTTCTTAGCTAATCACGCCAAACTCGCGTTCATTTCGCGCTGTTTTGTTCATTGTGTAATAGAGAATACGGCCCCAGGCGTTCTTTCTTCAAGAGACCGTGTTTACAAAACCAAATTTTTATTTTGATCGAAATACTTCCATAATACCCTACACGTTTTTTTTTTAATTTTCTAAATTACCCACATGTTTCTTGTAATTTATTCGTAACATGTTGACAAAGACAATGTACGGCAGTGGTATTTTCGTTTTTGGCGCTAAAACATTTTACAATGAAACGAGGCGGGATGCCATTTCTGCTTTGCCACTGGAGATGTCGTGGAAAATATTTTCGTGAGTTACTGACGACGGAGGTCGTATTTCATAAGTGAACTTTTTTTTTGTGTTGTATTTTTTTGGCGTGCATAAGTTAGTACAACAATAATTCAATTATTTTCTTCCACAGTTATTTGGATGACACAGCACTACAAATTGCAGCCCGCACGCACAAAACATGGGCGCGCATTATTTTAACGAACAAAAAACTAAGGAATCGACTCAACAAATTTGAACTGGCAATTAAACTGGGCTCAGAAAGCTTAGCGAAGTTTTACAGGAAAAATAAACGAAAACTGCGTAAGGAAAAGGGAAAAAATTATTTGCCATTCGGCAAAACTATGGGTAGGTATTAAGTACAATTTTTTTCGCTATTATAACACGATTCGTCCATTAGGTACCTTTCAACGGTTTGTTGATTTTATATAATGGTCTGAAAAAAAGCAAGGTCTTGTAAAATTATGAAATCGCCATTTTGGATTTTTCATATTACAACGTCGTATTCACATAACGTCGTTTCATAATAACGGACACACACTTCCCTATGTGTTTATTATTCTAGCGTATGGCACTCGTGGGTTGCAGCTGAAAATTAGTGTCAGGTGGTACACCTTGTGTTGTCAACTGACAATTTGCTGAGCTGTGGCCCTTTTGGCATTTTAATAATTGTTTTCTGTTTTTTTTTTTTTTGCTTCAATGCCAATAAACGCATTTTCTATCTTTCTTTTTTATACATATAAGTAGATAAGTATTTTGGTTTTTTTTTTCAGTTTGTACTTCAGAGAAAACGATACTTAAATCCAAAAGAGGAGGAGAAGAATTTGCTGTTTACACAAAAAGATTCAAACTATACTGAAACACACCTAGAAGAAAGAAAGAAAATACGTTTACCTAATTACACGCAACCTAATTACGCAACATAAAATCGCGAAAAAAAATCAGATGTTCCCTACATTGTGAGGAGTTATGCGAACATAAATGTAGGCAACAGCAGATTTTTTTTTTCACAATTTCGGGTTTTGGTCCCATAGTAAAAGTTGTTCATAATGATGAGTACAATGAGGAAAACGGTGATTAAAATATCACCCTGAATATTTTCATGTTTAGGTATATTTCCTTCTTTTAGTATTGTATATTTATTTAATTTCAAAAAAATTAGTTAACATTCTGGGCGACGACTCACGCGCATCCGGGTAAACACATACCTAAAGTCCTTTCACAATTATTTTACCTCTGACTGCAGCAACCCAACGGCAATCTTATTGTAACGACAATAAAGATCACTATGATTTTGTGAGGACTGTGAGTGGCAGCAACCCAATCGCAACCTTATTTTAACGAGAATAAAGATCATTTTGTGTTTGACAGTGATGCAACATCAGAGGTGAAATAAAGGTGAAAGGATTGTACTTTATCATTATGAAATTGACTGTAAAATTATGTTCACATTGACATTGAAAACAATCTTTAAATCGAATCTGGACATTAAACTGATAAGATCATGCCTACTATCAAAATATACTTACGAAAAAAATACATTAGCTGAAATATTTATCTGACTTTGAATTATGACCTTTAAGAGATAAAACCGAACTGCAGTAGTAGGTAATAGGTACAGTCAGTTACAAGGCAAACATACGTACTTATGAAGTTAGTTAAATTCAAAAAGCAGCTTAGTGCAAGTCGGACTAGCACACGAAGGGTACAGTACCACGGTAGTACAATACTCAAAATAAAAAAAAAATGACGATTCGCCCGTTTCTGGCGAGTAAATTCGTGCGAATCGACTAATGAGCCATCCGATGAGATCATACTTACTGTCAAAATGTACTTACGCAAAAACATTATCTTAAAATTTATCTCGGACTTTGAATTATAACGTTTTAGCTAAGAGCTGAGATAAAACCGAACTGCAGTGGTACAGTCAAGGGCAAAAATAAGTGTGCACTTAGTGAAATTCAAAAAGTGGCCAAGTGCGAGTCGGTCTCGCACACGAAGACCGTACAACATTGAACGTTTGTGGCTAAGTAATAACAGCCGCATGGGTCGATCGATCAGGTTAAGCTACGCTTGCCGCGGTTGGTCCGTGGATGGGTGACCATCTTCACATACCAAGACCAAGACCCCTCCGTGCCTCGGAAAGCATGTTAAGCTGTTGGTCCTGGCTGTCATTCGTGGATCTTTGACAGTCGTTACGGGTCGTCAGTAGCCCGAAAGTTTGACAACCAGTGTTACCAAGGGGTATCGTATTACTCAGTAACTGGGTTGTGGAGGTCAGATAGGCAGTCGCTCCATGTAAAATATTGGTATTCAGCTGCATCCGGTTAGACAGGAAACCGACTCCAACATAGTTGTAAAAAGGCTAGGCAGACATAGTAAAAAAAATACTTTAGAAAAAAACCAGTCATAACAAAAATTTAAGGGGAATAAATTGAATTTTTACTTTATTTTATTATTTCTTGTTATAGCGGCCATAGTAGTACAAACTCTGTGAAAATTTCAAGTGTCTACCTGTTACAGTTCAACTTCAAAAGATACAGCCCTGTGACAGACGGACGTACAGCGGACCCTTAGTAATAGGACACTCTTCGGGTACGAAACCCTAAAAACGGTTTTCTCCTAAGATATTGATTGCTACTGTAAGTATGTACCTATACCATATTCGCTAATACCTATACTTTTCCGACACTCTTCGAATAACTCGCTTCAGAATTTTCCTAAGCGTTTACATAATTTAGGCCCTTACTGTACATGTAGGGCGATGCGATCCATACATTATCGTGTGAAGTAAATTGTAAAACATTTCATGTGTGAAGCGACCCGACGTGATATACGAGTATAGGCGATCTCGACGCTTGCGTTTCCACGCACATTACATGGTGTGGAAATATACCGAAATTTACATCAAAATACTTTATTTATTGGTGTTGTGGTGCTGTTGGGAATGAGAGCTGCATGTCTTCGTTAAGATGTTTTATTATTACTACTGAAAGGAAAATAGCTTTACTGTTATACAGGGTGTCCCTGGAAGTATGGATCAAATCGAATAGGGGCGTGGGCAAGGTCATTTCGAAACTTTTTAACCCTGAGAATGTCAGTGAATTTTTTTGCGGTTAAAAGTTATGACCGATTTTAATTTTTTTTTCAATCACTTCGCTTAGTGCTCAAAGAAAATAATCTTAAAAAAATACTATCAGGGCTATCTAAAAGCCGCGGGAGACGCTCCGGGCGTCGGGAGCCGCGTGACGACTCCCGGCCACCGTAGGCGCGGGCCTGCGGACGGAGAGTAATGGGTAGCTCACCGTCCGATCAGGACCAGGCCCGTGCCGGACGGCGCGTACGTGTTCCACGCGCGCCTCAAAGAGATGTCAGCATAAAGGAAGGGGCCTGCCAGGGCCGAAGCCGGCCGGGGGTGCGGGATTGTCCGAAAGGGTTACCGCTACCCCGGAACATAAAGGGCTAAGGAAGGAACACGGATGGGTTTTAGTCAGTAAGAGTCTGACACTCCCTTCGCTCCACCCAGAGCGGGAGGGGTCATTTGATGATTTCCCATCCATAAAAAAAAAAGGGCTATCTAAAAAAAATAAATTGATAGCCCTGATAGTTTTCACGAATTCGATCTCTCTTCTCTTTTCTTTTATATTTTTTTTTTTTGCTAAAACGTTTGGAAATGACCTTGCCCACGTCCCTATTCGATTTGATCCATACTTCCAGGGACATCCTGTTTAGGAAACTAGCTGTTGCTCGCGACTTCGTGTGCGATCCAGGATGAAAAATGCTAGCCTATGTCCTTCTCCAGGTCAAGGTTTACCAATATGTAATTTTTCATCTAAATCCGTTCAGACGTTTTAGCGTTAAAGCGTAAGAAACAAACATGCAAACAATCAAATATTTTATCTTTATAATATTTGTTTAGACTAGCGACCCGCCCTTCGCGCGGTTTTTTCTACTTCACAAAAAATCGAGGTTTCTTTCATTATAATAATGTAAGTAAGGCGATGGGCACACTGCACCGCATTACGCAGCGGGGTGCGTGAAACGGAGGCAAATTCCCCGCACGGAAGCGCGATTTTATTGTTTTTTTTTTGTAAAAAATCACGCGCACGCATGTTATCTGCATCCCGCTGCGTATTGTGGTGCAGTGGGCGAATCACCTAAGTATAATATTACTATCTGCGCCCCGCGGTTTCATCCGCATAAGTCTCGATCCTGTGGGAATATCGGGATAAAAAGTATCCTGTATCCTTTCCCGGGACTCAAACTATCTCTATACCAAATTTCAGTTCAGTGGTTTAGGCGTGAAAAGGTAACATACAGAATTACAGACAGACAGAGTTACTCGTACTGTCGAATTTATAATATTAGGTCCTTACATATGAAATTGGCGTTTTGTATGGAAGGAACAAAAAGTCGAATATTTTTTAATATAATATATTTAATTAATCAAAGTATGAACCATTGTTTTCAATGCACTTTTGCCATCTTATAGGTAGTTCATTGATCCCTTTACTAAAAAAACCAGTCGGACGGGAATCAATAAAATCTTTGAAGGCGATTTGGACTGCCCCATCGGAGTTGAATTTTTTCCCTTGCAAAAAGTTATCCAAATTGCGAAAAAAATGGTAATCTGTTGGAGCAAGGTCCGGGGAGTACGGAGGATGTCTAAGACATTCCAATTCAAGCTCTTCTAATTTGGTAGCCGTCTGTTGCGCAGTGTGTGGTCTGGCGTTGTCGTGAAGCAGCAGTGGCGTGGAGCGATTGACCAGCCTTGGTTGTTTAGCCGCTAGCTTTTCCATCACATCGAAGCCTGCAGCTAACTCGGACGTGGTTTGCGATGGGTCCGCTTCCACAATAGCCTTCAATTCTCCATTATCAACTTGGGTCTCAGGCCGTCCACGGGGCTTGTTCTGCAGGTCGAAATTTCCAGAACGAAAACGTTGGAACCAAAAACGAACTGTGTTTTCTTTTGCAACATGACCGCCATACACATCATTCACCCTTCGAGTCGTTTCCGCAGCACTAGTGCCACGGCGGAACTCGTACTCGTAAATAATGCGATATTTTAAATTTTCCATTTTGTAAAATGAGTGACGCAAACAGAAAAAACAGAAGAAAAAAAACAAATGAATGACGGTCATCGAAGCACAAATACATGAGTAAATAGCTGTACAAATTTGAATTTGGAATTCCTTACCAAAGAGGAGAAATTCGTGATAAAAGTGGCCAGTACGAAAAACGCCAATTTCATATGTAAGGACCTAATATTAGTATGGATAAGTAATTAGTATATTAGTATGGATTATTGATACACATAACTGGCGATGGATAGGGCCGAAAGGTTCTGGAGTGACGACCGCGTACCGGAAGACGTAGCGTTGGACTTGGAAGGCCTCCCACAAGATGGACCGACGACCTTGTGAAGGCCGCAGGAACCCGTTGGATTCGAGAAGCACAGAACCGGTCTATGTGGCGGTGCTTGGGGGAGGCCCCGGAGGATGTCCAGCAGTGGACGTCTTTCGGCTGAAATGATGATGCACATAAACCTTTCGGAATAAATTCTCTAAATTATGGTGAAAACCGCATCAAAATCAGTTGTGTAGTTTGGAAGAAAAACTTGGTCAATCATACAGCCGTTTACGCTAAAACGGCTGAACGGATTTGGATGAAATTTAACACATGGGTAGACCATGATCTGGAGAAGGACATAGGCTTCTTTTCATCCTTGATCGCAGAAGAAGTCGCGGGCACAGCCAGTTAATGAATAAAAGTAACGTCAATATTTAAAGATAGATTATAAGATAAGTTAAAAAGCAGTTATCCTCACACGAACCCTGGCCTTATCCAAGGCCTGAAACTCCAAGGTGCTGTAAGGAAGTCACGTAAAAAATTAAATAAAACTTCGCTCCACTGAATATTAGGACGTGCAGAAAGAGATTACTCCAAACTCTGCTGGAGTATCTTCATTTGCGTAACTTTTTTTTTTATTGCTTTGACTGTTTTACTTGACTTTTGAGCGCATGTTCGTGTGTTTTATTACTAACCGACTTTTAAGAAGGAGGAGGTTCTCAATTCGACTGTATGTTTTTTTTTGTATGTTTGTTACGCGATAGTAAATCGATTTCATAAATTATTTTTTTAATGGATAGGGTATGCCTCAGGAGTGATCCCATATAAATTGTATTAAATTTGCTTGGGGAGTTTTTGAGTACCGCAAAACGGGGCTACTTTGACTTCCAGGGTTACTTTGACAGGCGTTGGAACTACTTTAACAGAGCGCCAAAATCGGTTTTCACGTATGCTCAGCAAGTGTGCGTGACCTCGAGTAATATTGCGCGAGGCGCGGGGTGTGGGGAACGCGTCATAGCGTTGTGATCGGCCTTGTCAAAGTAACCCTGGAAGTCAAAGTAGCCCCGTTTTACTGTAAGCTTCAATAATACGTATTTTTGACACTAGTTTTTTATTGATGTTATAATAAATTCCTGTCACTGATATTTACATAGCAAGTTGTATTATACGAGTTTGTGTGGAGTAATTACAACTTAAAAGTGAAAAATAAAAACATATTTAAGTACAAAAAAAAAAAAACAACCGGCTTCCAAATAAAACACTACAAAGTGAAAAATAACTTTAATTTCGGAAGTCGGTGGCAAACAACGAATATGCGAACCTAACGACACCGACTTTCGAAATTAAAGTTATTTTTCACTTTGTACCTACTTGGAACTCGGTTGTTTTTTTTTTTTTTGTAAAAAAGTTTTTTTATCGTAGTCACAAATTCATGGAAACTATTGTGTAGGTATATCATCATATAACATCATTTTGCAAATCCGTCTATATGTGACGGAGTTATGCCCGAACATATAAAAAAGAAAAAATATAAACATCCGAATTGAGAACCTCCTCCTTTTTTGAAGCCGGTTAATAAAATTAAAATTCAAACCGGACTCAGCGTGTAAAGATAAGTAATTAGTTTGCTTGTCATACCCCTGTCACAATATTTGGAGGACAAATGCCCGGGAACCAACAAATTCAGTGCGGGCACCTCTCCGTGATAAATGGTCGCCCACTTCATTAGTGAATGAGGTTTAATGGCGATAACTCGTGCACAGACTATTATAGTAAATCGATTATTCAATTAATCGAATAGATAGTGTTGTTCTCTTGTATACAATGGGCAATGATGTCTATGGTTTAAATTGATGGGTTGTATGTATGTAATTACGTGAGTAATGTATGCAGAATAGGTTTTGTATGGCTAATCGGCGTCGATTGAGCAGCACCCTAATTGCGTAACACACTATCAATCTCAATCTGAATCATTTTGAAGGATATTGCTAATCCATTGCTTCATATGTTCGAAAAAATATGTCTGCTCAACAACGCAAATAACGCAATGAATGTTGTTGAACTGTCAAAATTAAACCCATTGCTACTGATAGTGTCTTACGCAATTATCCCGCTGTTTGTGATATTCAGGTCTATCTATCTGCCTAGCCTTTTCCCAACTATGTTTTCCCAGTCTAACCAGATGCAGCTGAATACCAGTATTTTACTTGAAGCGACTGCCTATCTGACCTCCACAACCCAGTTACTGGCTAAAAACGATACCCCTTGATAAGACTGGTTGTCAGACTTTCGGGCATCTGACGACCCGTAACGACTGTCGAAGATCCGAATGAGAGCCGGGACCAACGGCTTAAGGTGCTTTCTGAGACACAGAGGGGTCTTGGTACGTAAAGATTGGTCACCTATCCCCGTACCAACCGCGGCAAACGTGGCTTAACCTGATCGTTCGACCCGTGCGGCTCTTATTACTTAGCCATGATACTCAGGTAATCATTATAAAAGCTAGTGAAGATGACAGGTAATACTTCGGCAACAGGATCTATCTAGATGGTGCAATCCCCACATCAGTAGAAGACCATACCGCCCCGCTGAACTTCCGTGTAGTTTTAATAACTCTTTTTGAAGAACTGTACACACAAAATATTTCACAGTATCCCTAAGATCTAGGTCAAGTACCATAAAAGTAGATTTCAAATCCCACACATCCCGAAGTCAACGAGATTTCAAGATGGCGCCGGCTTCAAATTGACACATCCGGCAGGCGCTTTGACGCGGGCCCTCGCCGGAAGCACACTTACAGCCTCCTGATATCCACTCCAGTGAAGACCTTCTTCCTGCTAAAGTGTCGCCCTCTGACGACTTGTGTGTCGATCTTTGTAAGTGAGATATATTTTGTTGTGTCCCTGTCCTTTGCCTCAACGAGGCCGTTTATGAAACTTTTTTTCGTGCGGGTAATTGAGGTGGTTGTTCTTTTTTCGTTATCTGTGATAGTAGGTACGTAAAAGCTGGGCTGTACGGATTAGTATTATTATTTATTGCAATTGAGCCTTAGTAGGGCTCATTTGCACTACAAATCACTAAATACATACGTTTATGGGGGAATGCGCTAAGATAGCATGCGAAAATCAAATTAACTTAAGTTTTTTGCAATTTGCAGGTCAGGTTGTATGTTGATTTAAATATGATTTGCGACTGTAACAAACATGGCTTTATAGAATTTCATTTAGAATCAGCAATACAATTCCTTGAGTTAGCATTGGCCTCAAGTGTCATGATTTCATGAAATACTTTTTCAATAGGGTAATTTGAACTTAGAGAGTTGTAGGTATTGATGACTTTTTATTTAGTAATTTGTGGTACAAGTCGGTCTAGGTACAGATGCTAGCACATCAAGGAAATACAATCTGTCAAATTTCTTTAATGTATTTTCAACTTTATCGCTAAAGCATAAGGTTCAACGTTGATTTGGAAAATTTTACAGTTTCAGGTAGCTTGATGCGCTGGCGTCTGTACTTAGCTGGTAAAAAGAAAAAAGATTTCTAGGTATTTTTTAGGTTATCAAGGAGTCGAATATTTGTACAGTTGGAAAGAAACTATTGAAATTTGGGTAAGTAAGCAGGCAAAATGCAATTCATGTGATTGCTAGCAAAATTAATTCAGGCGTGAGTGCCCACCGTTAATTATATTATCTGTGCTAGAACGTTAAGAAGTAAAGATTATAATTTTGTCTTTACTGTTTAAGCTTCTTTCATTTGATCGAATTGCTCAGAATTAATAATATTTCTTTAAAGATTAACGAAAGATTAATAATTCAATTTATTATTTCACTCAGTAGGTATTCTGCAACAAGGGAGTCTACAGTCCTTTCACAGTTCTATTACCTCTGACGGCAGCAAACCAACCGCAACCTTATTTTAACGGGAATAAAGAACATCGTGATTTTGACAGCGACGCAAAATCAGAGAAAATAACTATGAATAGATTCTACTTATAAATCTACTCATAGATTAAATTTCCTACATGATGTTCCAAATTCAAAATGATAGAAAACATCTGAAGGCCAATATTCCCGTAATTAAAAACGTTTAAAATCTAGTCGCAATCTCATTTCAGCAACAATCAATGTCAAAAACTTGTCAAAAGTGTAGGGAAAATTAGACGTTCATAAAATTACGAGATTTTTAAAATATTTTTATTTGATAGTTTACATCGCCCATAATAATAGTAAAAAAATACTAAATATTAAAATAGTATTCAACGCCAAAAAAACAATTAAAAGTAAAAATAACCAACCGATACGGCCACCTTCACCTTATAGGTACGCCCTCCATTTTGGCGCGCTTGGTGTGACGTCATAGTTCATAACATTGACAACAGGGTAAATCGCAAAAACGACATTTATTGTTGGCATCAGGCATGAACTTTCACGTCACATTCGGTCTGAGCAATGGCGTCGCTTTTAAATAGGTATTTGAAGTTCAATTGACCCTTATTTTCACATGCATATTGCATATTCCCTAATGCCTCTCTGTTTAGTTCAAAATTAGTAGGTACTTATACTTACCCCTATTTTCACACAAGAATATAAAAAAAAAAAAAAAAAAAAGATATTATGTAGAAAATAACAATGAAAACATGCCCAGTTTCACTAAGTAGTAATCAAGTTCAAACTGTTTTGATGTTTATGTTAAAGTTTATGTGTATGTAGGTAAATAGATATAACAAACATAACCTGAATTAGCTATAATTAACCTTCTGTAAGTTTAGGCCAGGTTTACCTACTGGGCAAATATTTGAAGGTATTAGGTTAAGTTACTAGTCGGTCGTCCGTCCATCTAGCTGGGGGGCGTCCCACACTACGCTTGCCGATACGCGGTCTCCACTCCAGGACTCGTCTGCTCCACCGGCCATCGGTCCTTCGACAAACATGGCCAGCCCACTGCCACTTCAGTTTGCTTACTCTGCAAGCTTTGTCGGCAACTGCGGTTCTTTTCCGGATAATTTCATTCCTGATTTTATCCTTCAAAGAGACTACAAGCATAGCTCGCTCCATAGCGCGCATTCGCGGCATAATTCACTAAAATAAAATATGATTGCGTGAGACCTGACCCGAGAGGAATTCATATTAGCTTCCAATGGTTGGGTAGGTAATTGGAAAATATCAGTACTGCGTGGGAATATTTTGGAGTATCGGCTGCGAGCGTAGTGTAGGACGTCCCCCAGCTAGATGGACGGTGGATGGAATGTGGGTCGCCTTCCGTGTGTTCTTTGTGAAGAGTAGGTGTCCACTAAGAAAGGATTTTTTGGAAATTACACACCTAAGAGGGTGAATGGGGGAGGGTGAAATTTCACGCGGACGAAGTCGCGGGCAGAAGCTAGATAGAGATGCAAATGTAGACCCGCTTTTTTATGGATGGGAAATCATCAAATGGGGGTCATTTGATTGACCCCTTCCGCTTTGGGTGGAGCGGAAGGGAGTGTCAGACTCTTACTGACTACTTTATGTTCCGGGGTAGCGGTAACCCTTTCGGATAATCCCGCACCCCCGGCAGGATGTAGACCCCCTGCTGTGATCACAAATCCGTTGCTTAGAGTTCCTGTAACCCCATATGCTTACTGCTTGTCTTCTTGACGCCCACAGTCTGTAACTTGGTGATAACGAACGTAAAATTCAGTCTCTTAACACTTTGCTCACTATTACACAATTGGGCTAAACTTTTTAACCTTTTACGCAAGATAAGTATGCACTTGACCATACCTAGGTTCACTAAAGTTATCTCTTTCAGCCATTTTAAAAGTTGTTTTAAATGCCAAATTATTAAACAATATTTTTTGATAAGAATACGAAGAAGTATCTAGAAAAGGTCAAATTAACATGCAAATAATCTACTCGTGTCTGTTCAAAACACGAGGAAAAGTATTACTTTTGCATTTTATGATGGGCTCAATATTATAAGCCTTACAATTTATTAAGATTAGCGCAATGGGTAGATCACCGTCCGATCAGGACCAGACCCGTGCCGGACGGCGCGTACGTGTTCCACGCGCGCCTCAAACAGATGTCAGCCAAAAGGCAGGGGCCTGCCAGGGCCGAAGCCTGCCGGGGGTGCGGGATTGTCCGAAAGGGTTACCGTTACCCCGGAACATAATGGGCTAAGGAAGGAACACGGATGGGTTTTAGTCAGCAAGAGTCTGACACTCCCTTCCGCTCCATCCAGAGCGGGAGGGGTCATTTGATGATTTCCCATCCATACAAAAAAAAAGTGTCTACTAATTATAGACGCCAGCACATCAATCTACCCGAAACTGTAAAATTTTCCCAATCAACCTTGTGCCTTACGCTTTAGCGATAAAGTTGAAAATCTATTAAAGAAATTCGACGGATTTTGGTAGCTTGATGTGCTGGCGTCTGTACATATTTTACCTTTGGTGTGATTGTGGAGCTACGTCGCAAACCATGCTTCACCTCCTATCCTGCCCTCAGTGTCCCAAAACATGCAGTCAAAGTGTCCTCTGCGCTGCCACTGACAGCGCCGTGGAAGTAGTGTACTTCGTGAACTCGACAAATGGATGTGCGATTTACGCTTGTCCGACAAAACTCTACTGCGACTCACCATATGTAGTTCGAAAGCACGCTTATGCGACACACTGAAGTGGCAATGTTTTGGGCCAACAAGATATAAAATACCTACAGTCGTGCCAGCGACACGAAGAAAAAGATTTTTACCCTTCATCCCAATCACAGAACATAAGTTTTTTTTTATACATCGTGCATCGCATGCTGAAAGGCGATATGTTGAAAATAATCTGGTTTTTCTATTTCGTGTAACTTGTTAAGTATGTGAAATAGGGATTCAACATTTTGGTATATGTTTTTTGACTCTTTGGTCTAGTATCGTGTAAAATTAATACACAATTCAATGAATTTTTTATTTCTTAATACAAAGAAATTGCAAAGTTATACTTATCTATTTTTTTACTTTTTTCGACATCACGGCGAGTTATTCAATGGAATTTAATTTAAAATATAGAGAATTATCATATCAAAGTTTACTCAAAGTAGTTTTAAATGCAATTCATTTATTTTGTTAAAAAACGGAGTAAAATCGTTTTGGCACATACGTCGTTTTATTACGACTACACACTATATACATCACTCTTCTTTTGCGTTTCAAAAGTAATTGTATCACTTTCGCTCGCTTAGTGGGTTTTCGAGGATTTTAGATTTTCAAGGTTGTATATCTAAGACTGGTGACCAGCCGAATAATTGCGTAACGCACATAAAACATTTTGATAGTTCACCCATGTTCATTGCGTTATTTACGTTGTTGCGCAGCCTATTTTTTCAAATTTAAGAAGCAATGGATTAGCAATATCCCTTAAACTGTCTGATTGTGTATGAAATGGTGTTACGCAATTAGGATGCTGCCTTAGCGATCGGCAACTTTAAAGTAAACGATTACATTGCAGTATATAAATAGTCGGTATAATATATAAATATGGGTAGTGTTTTCATAGTTAAACATATAATGTAATTCAGACAAATGTTAAAGAAAAACCATCATAAAAATAATATGGTAACACGAATTCCTTTATTCTGTTAATAATTATCGAGTTTTAAGAGCCTATACCTACTACCTCAAATAGCTTAGCGTGATCCTCTGTTATGTCGAAAATACTGGACCATTAATTTTGAAATAAATATATGGTAAAGTTGAGGATTAATGCTAAGTCCTATGTTAGACGAAAACACGATTCCATAAAATTTTCTCGAAAGAATAAGAATCCAAAGTTACCTCTAACCCGAACAATAAACCGCTGGTATTCAACGAATACTTCAAATTAGATCATGAAACTGTGCATACTAACTGAACTTACTTTAAAGCAGGTCTTATGTTATTTATTTTTTTATAATTACCATTATTTTCAATGTAAAAAGCAAATACCTAAACTATTGGCGCTGCCTGCCGCCCAGCACTGCGCTCTGTCTCACTCTCACTCAGTCCGCGAGCAGTATCGTATGAGCGAGATAAAGAGTGAATTGTAGCTGAGGTAGTATAGGCTCTTAAGCGTAAATGTAGACGTCGAAGTGCATCTTTTCTCCGCGTGCGCTCTTCATCCGAAGATTCACGAAGTTGAACCCGAGGCCGCCCTGTGTCACGTTGGCCGTCGCACTTGAGTCTGTCATGTCGTACGCCATAATACCCTGTAAGTTTTACAATGTTTGTTCAAGTGGGCGACACGGAAATAATTATAACTGTGTCGTTTTTAACTGACTTCAAAAAAGGAGGAGGTTCTCAATTCGGATGTAATTTTTTTTTTTATGTTTTCGGGCATATCTTCGTCATATATAAGTACAGGGTGTTACGGAAAGGGTATATCAATACAAACGGGTTGGAAGAGTGTATCTGGTCTAGAATCTCTGTACAAAATTTCAGCTCAAAAGCAGTAACTTTGAAAATGCTTAATATTATTTTATTTTGATAGTTTATTAAATTGAAATCATAATAAACGTGTCACCGCACTACGAGGGTCATTATCCATTATCTGTAGTGTGTCTGTGCGCCTAGTACACGCACATCACGCCGCCGCGCGCCAGTGCAGCACCGTGATGTCGAAATAAAAAAATATAAAGCATTTTCAAAGTTAATGCTTTTGAGCTGAA
Organism: Amphipoea oculea; assembly: GCA_945859645.1. Lineage (NCBI taxonomy): Eukaryota > Metazoa > Arthropoda > Insecta > Lepidoptera > Noctuidae > Amphipoea > Amphipoea oculea. The sequence continues at coordinate 16,757,372 of OX243876.1, forward strand.
ATTTTGTACAGAGATTCTAGACCAGATACACTCTTCAACCCGTTTGTATTGATATACCCTTTCCGTAACACCCTGTATAGTCCGCCTTTGTACAGTATTTTTTTTACTTATGCATAAAGTTTTAATATATAATAGTAGATTGTACAACGAAGGCATAAAAGAAGCTATTTTACCCTGAGACGTTTATATCCACCCGAGCCGCAGGCGAGGGTGGATAGTCAAATCGAGGGGTAAAATGGCTCGTTTATGCCTGAGTTATACACTCTGCTTTTCACTTCGATTGCGAGAAAATGAAACAGGCATAAAGTATACAGTACATAATTAATCAAAAATGTTGCATCTATAGCTAATTCCCGCCACCACAGATAATACCGCCACGAAACTTTTTAAAAGTTTTTTTTTTTAATTTTCAACATTTGTCATTCGACTTGGGTACTTCATACTGCCAAAAAATGAAAACGTTTCTTTGCCTTTTTAAATAATAAATGACAACTATTTTACCTGATTTCATTAAATTAACGATAGAAAACACGGAAGTGGTATAAATTAAAGAAAATGAAATAAATCACGACTTTAATCTGCGAAGTTTTATTGTGCGTGTGGCTGTTGGGCCTGACTACTTTAGTCTTAGAAAAAAAAATTACTTTATGCACTAGAACATAAAAAGCGATTTTATGTCGCCTAAGCACAACATAAAGACGGACTTTTAGAGCATGAGAAGTGAAAATAAATAATAGACAGACTTGCAAAAAAATTTTTTTGTTTGAAAGAAGTTTATTTCGAAATGGTTTCGTTTAAATTTCGTAAAGATCTGATGATAAGTTTCGGAGACAGACTCTTCAATAAATGCCAGCGAATCAACCGCGATTGCTGCTATCGCAAACGTATGCACTATTTACGCAATCACACAATATAACATCACGCCTGTACCCTCTACAGGGGTACGCAGATGTGTTCAGTATACCACGATATAGGTACGGTCAACATTTCTGTAAAAATTGTTATTGGAGTAGACGGTGTCAAAAAACGAAAATCGGAACCAACGACACCGACTTCAAAAATTAAAGTTATTTTTCATTTTGTAGTGTTTTTTTTGAAAGACGGTTGTTTTTTTTTTAATTTTTGTGTAAAGACAATATGGCACACAACAAGCATTGATCCAGTATTGTAATACAGCATATTGAACCAAGAGTAGCACTCGATCATACATAGCAGCTGCTCTGCCAGCCCTCCGAAGCTAGACTGGTTTGAAAAGTGTTAACACTGATTCAAATATCGATTCAGTTTCAATGAATTATAGAGCTGCGGGGCAATTGCGTAACATAATATTATCAATCGGTATCGGTTTCAATTTGACAATTCAACAACATTCATTGTGTATTTTACGTGTTGAGCAAACAAATTTTTCGAACTTATGAAGCAATGGATTAGCAATTTGTTTCAAAATGATTCTGTGTTACGCAATTAGGGTGCTGGATTGAAATACTGGATACTGATATATCTACTAGATTGGATATATTTTAAAGCACGGTTATGGGTGCAATAAAACATACTTACATGTCGGTAGACTAGTCAGATACACCATGTGGTCAAAAGAGGGGTCTATTATCGTATAATTTATTTGGGACTTTCGCACAAGCATTATGTTAATAATATTTGTAATCTAGTGAAATACCGATAACCTTAGCTTAGCCTTGAATAAAATGTTTCATGCAGTTAAGGAAAACAAAAGTTACACATTCGCAAGTGACCGTAACAATCCATACTTCAATGATATTCAAACTTATAATATTATAAATTCGAAAGTAACTCTGTCTGTCTATCTGTCTGTATGTTACCTTTTCACGCCTAAACCATTGAACGGATTTAGATGAAATTTGGTATAGAGATAGTTTGAGTCCCGGAAAAGGACATAGGATAGTTTTTATCCCGATATTCCCACGGGATCGAAACTTATGCGGGTGAAACCGCGGGGCGCAGCTAGTAATATTATAAATTCGAAAGTAACTCTGTCTGTCTATCTGTCTGTATGTTACTTTTTCACGCCTAAACCATTGAACGGATTTAGATGAAATTTGGTATAGAGATAGTTTGAGTCCTGGGAAAGGACATAGGATAGTTTTTATCCCGATATTCCCACGGGGTCAAAACTTACGCGGGTGAAACCGCAGAGCGCTGCTAGTTAATATTATAAATGCGAAAATGTGTCTGTCTGTCTGTCTGCATGTTACCTCTTCACGCTTAAATCGCTGAACCGATTTAGGTGAAACTTGGTATAGAGATATTTTGAGTCCCGGGAAAGGACATAGGATAGTTTTTATCCCACAAGTCATCCTTTAAGGTAGTGAAAAGGGGGTTGGAAGTTTGTACGGGGATGTATTTGTCTCTTTGTATTGTTTTTTTTTTTTTTAAGTGGGTTGTTTTTTTTTGTATAAATGTTTTTATTTTTCAGTTTTTAGTTGTACTGTACCTCCCCCACAGAAATTCAGTTAACACTAGTGCATTGATGAATTGAAGACACTGATTAGAAGAATCATCAAAATTCGCATAGAACATCGTACATAAGAATAATTACTTAATGCATTATATACTAAAACCTCCCTGAAAGTATGTAGATCACATTAATGAAAGAATTATCAAAATTGGTTTATTAGTTTTTGAGAAAATCGCGGACATACATACCTACATACGGGTCGAATACAGAACCTCCTTTTTTGAAGTCGGTTAAAGATGGAAACCATCAGTTATATACAATAAAGTTTACTCATTCAAAGCAAACAAAATAATATTCCATCCTTGGGAACAAAAACATACTCATGCCAGAACTAAATTGAAAATGAAGAATTCATAACCGATACACTAATTTATTTTATTAATTTATTAAGGTACACAAACAGCAAATCATAATAAATAATAATAATAGTGATGTTAACCATCCCGCATGGTGAGAACCTCGTGAAAGCCGAGAAAGATAAACAAATCAAGTATCTTGACTTGGCTCGCGAGGTTGTCGACATGTGGGATGTTGACTCAGCAATCATTGTGCCGATAGTCGTTACAGCCAATGGATTGATAGCCATGAGCCTCGACTAACACCTGAGGAGGCTCTCGTTGGGCAGCTGGATCAAGGCTTGATTCAGAAAGCAGTACTTCTGGACACGGCTCGCATTGTCAGGAGGTTCCTGTCTCTGGAGCCCTAATAGCCGGTAGCTTGGACCCTGTTCCCGATACCGGTGGGCTACTATTGCCGCGGTTGGTCTGTGGATGGGTGACCATCTTTACATACCGAGACCCCTCCGTGCCTCGGAAAGCACGTTAAAGCCGTTGGTCCCGGCTGTCATTCGTGGATCTTTGACAATCGTTACGGGTAGGCAGTCAGAAGCTCGAAATTCTGACAACCAGTCTTACCAAGGTGTATAGTATTACCCAGTAACTGGGTTGTGGAGGTAAGATAGGCAGTCGCTCCATGTAAAATACTAGTATTCAGCTGCAACCGGTTAGACTGGAAGCCAACCCCAACATAGTTGGGAAAAGGCTATGCAGATTGATTTTAACGACTGTCAAAGATCTACGAATGACAGCCAGGACTAACGGTGTAACGTCCTTTCCGAGGCACACGGGGGTCTCGATATATACTGGACGGTCACCCATCCACGAACCGACCGCGGCAAGCGTAGCGTAGACCAAAGGTTTGCCTTCGATCGACCCGTGCGGCTGCTTCATCAGCTGGATGAGAATCTGACATCCAAATTGAATACCAAGTTTAGGATTCGAAAGTAACTTCAGAAAACGTAGGTATCAACCTACTTCAAATTTTGTAACTCTCTCGAAAACAAAGTGAATCACTGTGTGATAAATAAAGAAATGATTTCATGAAACTACAGGAAAACTATTGAAATGTTTTTGTGAAATCTCGGCATTTGGGGTTCCCCTATGCGATGAAGTAACGTCGGTAAGAACTCATTATTTACCACGGGAAGGTACTTTCTTGTTTCATTATTTAAAAAAAATCCTTTTCTCCGTACCGTACCAATACAGTGACATGCTCTCGTCATTTTTACCCGACTACGGCGATGCAAAAAGGAGGGTTATGATTTTGACCGGTATGTATGTATGTTCATCTGCTCCCTCATAACTTCAAAAGTACTTATAATGATTTGACAAATAAGGTATCGTTAGAAGCGTCTTGACCGTCCGCTGGTTATAGGCTACGTGACGTCACACTAAATTCAATATGGCGCCCTCTAGAGGACATAAAGTAATGAATTTAAAAATAAATATTTTGAGATGGTGCCTTGTGGGGTATCAAATGAATGGGCTTAATTAGCACTTTTCAAAAATATAAGTATTACTGAAATAAGCTCCAAAATAATTTAATAATAATTAATTTAAATAATTAATAGTCGGGTTTTATAAAATCTGACTACTGAAAAGGATGAAACAAGAAAATACCTTCCCGTGGTCGCATGCTACCATAGCTTATATGTATGTTAGTACAGTGGCATGCGACCACGGGAAGGTACTTTCTTGTTTCATTCAGTAGTCGGGTTTTAGTTTTTAAACTTTTTCTCAGTAAGTTTTCCTTCTAAATTCCGTAAATCTTTTTTTCCTGTTGTTTAGTATGGATACGAGTATGTGCGATTTTTGGGTAATTACATACTTAGATCAGAAAAAACCAAAGATCATACATAAATAATAATATGTAGTACATTTGTTTGTCTACAATTGTTTCTTAATACTATATTAATGTGTAACTACAAGAGCAGTTGTGGCTCAGTGGTACCGGCCGCGACTTACGTGTCGTGGTCGTGGGTTCGAACCCAAGCAGGCATTTTACTTTGTGTAAATTATTTCGTCACAATTGCTCTTGAAACGGTAAAGGAAAACATCGTGAGGGAACTGGCATGTGAGATCCCCGCACTCGGCCCGCGTGGAGGATTATGGCCCACTCCCTCTCACAGAGAGGAGGCCTGTGTCCCAGCAGTGGGAACATTATAGGCTGATTATGCTGTGCAGCTACAATTAAGTACCTAACATGTTATATATGTTTTGTGGCTATACATTGATACAAAATTAAAGCACTAAGATTGTAGACACTGAAATTAGTTCTTGTCGATTTATATATCTTTTTGAGGAGGGACTCATGGCTTAGTGAGGTGCCCGTGGCTTAGTAATACCTAACAGCCGCACGGGTCGATCGATCACGTAAAGGTACGCTTGCCGCAGTCGGCCGTGGATGGGTGACCATCTTTAATCTTTCAAGCTCCGGTAATGAGACACAATTGATTTTCTATTGTTTCGTCGCCAATGGGCGACGCGCGCCGCTTGACCGGTTAAATACAAGGTTCCTCTGTGCCGAGGAAAAGCACGTGAAGCCGTTGATCTCGGCTGTCATTTGTGGATCATTGACAGTCGTTACGGGACGTCAGAAGTCGGGAATTCTGACAACCAGTCTTACCAAGGGGTATCGTGTTACCCAGTAACTTTGTTCTGGTGCTCAGATAGGCAGTCGCTCTATGTAAAATACAGGTATTCAGCCGCATCCGGTTAGACTGGAAGCCGACCCCAATATAGTTGGGAAAAGGCTAGGCAGATGACGTAATTTGTAAGTACAGTCAACTCCAAAAAGATGTATATTTTTTTTAAGGTTAACGGTTCTAATTACATGTAATTGATTGTCTTAGCGATTGTTGATCAGCTAGTAATTTAGCGATACCACAAAAGTGCGGTTTGGAAACCAGTATTTTTTAATATTGTAGCCAGTAGTTCAAAACAGGTCCGTAAGTACGAACTAAATACTTACCTAACTAAAGAAATCAAACAATTAAGATAAAGAAATACAGGTGTCTTAAATAATTGCCGGTTATTATTTCAATAAGCCAACTTACATGTTCAGAGCGATGTAGTTTGCAAAGAATATGTTACAAAAATTTAGGAAAAATTCAATGTTTATCTATGTAGATAGCATAATCAGCCTATAATGTTCCCACTACTGGGACAGGCCTCCTCTTGGTGAGAGGGAGCGGGCCGTAATCCACTTTTGGTTCTAGAAATTGCCGGTTTCCTCACGATGTTTTCCTTCGACGTTTTAAGAGCAGTGATCATGAAATAATTTTCACAAAGTAAAGCGCCTGTCTGGCTTCGAACCCACGACCTACATACAACTCGTAAGTCGCGGCCGTCACCATTGCTTTATGTAAATAAGTATTATTGAAACAAATCACTAAAGTATATAAACTGATTAAAAGATATGTCAGTTTCTACAACACATTACATTTAAAAGTTAAATACCTTCTTAGTAAACCAATAAATTAATCTTTTCCCAACTATATTGGCGATGGCGTTGGCTTCCAGTCGAAATGGAGCGACCGCCTATCTGACCGCCACAACTTAGTTACTCGGTAACACTGTAGCCATAAGTCATTTTAAAAGCCTCACCTGAATAGGGCGTCCAACATAAGATTGGAGACCCGTTGCGAAGTATAGATTCTCTACCCTCTTTCTGAAGACATTGGGATCGTACTGGGCATGATGATGGTATATCATCGGCCTCAGTACATTGGTACCCATGAAAGTATGGTCACACTGCACATATACCACCGCTGCAAGCAAAAAGGCTAAGGCGCAAAGCTTCATTTTTAGTAAAAACAAACTTTTAAATTTCGAATACAGACGTCTTCTGAACGACTCGACGGACCTAACGGGAATGGATACTGGACTCGTGTTTATGTACGTTTTTATGATAAGCTGGGTGTTATAGTTCGTTCTTAATCACTGTTAATTACAATTTTAAATGACTTATCTTTATGATTTTGTTTTAGTTATCCAAGCTTGGTCGTGACCGCGAATTTAATAGTTTACTTCGAAATATTGTCTTTGTTTGGTTCCCGGAATGTGACCGACTCGTCGTAACAACCGCACGGGTCGATTAAAGGTGAAGCTAGGCTTGCCGAGGTTGGTCCGTGGATGGGGGACCATCTATTACATATCGTCAATAAACTGTCAATTGTAGATCTCTCACAGTCGTTATGTGTATTCAAAAGTCCAAACGTCTGACAACCAGTCTTACAATAGGGGTTTCGTATTGTGTAGGTCAGATAGACAGTCGCTCGCGCAGTCGTTTGGGCTTTTGACTACAAATAACGACTGTGAATGATCTACAATTGACAGTTTATTGACGATATGTAATGGATGGTACCCCATCCACGGACCAACCTCGGCAAGCCTAGCTTAACTTTTAATCGACCCGTGCGGTTGTTACGACGAGTCGGTCACATTCCGGGAACCAAACAAAGACAATATTTCGAAGTAAACTATTAAATTCGCGGTCACGACCAAGCTTGGATAACTAAAACAAAATCATAAAGATAAGTCATTTAAAATTGTAATTAACAGTGATTAAGAACGAACTATAACACCCAGCTTATCATAAAAACGTACATAAACACGAGTCCAGTATCCATTCCCGTTAGGTCCGTCGAGTCGTTCAGACGTCTGTATTCGAAATTCAAAAGTTTTCTTTTTACTAAAAATGAAGCTGTGCGCCTTAGCCTTTTTGCTGGCAGCGGTGGTATATGTGCAGTGCGACCATACTTTCATGGGTACCAATGTACTGAGGCCGATGATATACCATCATAATGCCCAGTACGGTTCCAAGGTCTTCAGAAAGAGGGTAGAGAATCTATACTTCGCAATGTCGGCTATCCCCTCCAATGTTGGACGCTCTATTCAGGTGAGGCTTTTGAAACGAGTTATGGCTAGTGTTACCGAGTAACTAGGTTGTGGAGACAGTGGCGTGCATTGCATGTAGGCATATAAGCAGTGCCTACCTCGATATATCAACATAAGCCTGCCAATTACATTTTACACACTAAATTATCATACCTAACAAAATCAAAATCTTCAGACAAACACGCGCGGCAGTAGGCAGCTGCCGGACGGCCTACTCGGCTCCCGTACTATTCGCACATTGTCATTGGTTAAGTAGCCATGCCTACTCAAATAACCACACTTTTGACCTCACTTTTTTTTCTGATTAGTGACCGCGTTTGTCTAGACTAGACCCAGTGGCTATCTATTCTGAAAACCAATGCACACCACTATGTGGAGATCAGATAGGCAGTCGCTCCATTTCGACTGGAAGCCAACGCCAATATAGTTGGGAAAAGATTAATTTATTGGTTTACTAAGAAGGTATTTAACTTTTAAATGTAATGTGTTGTAGAAACTGACATATCTTTTAATAATTTTATTTACTTTAGTGATTTGTTTCAATAATACTTATTTACATAAAGCAATGGTGACGGCCACGACTTACGAGTTGTATGTAGGTCTTGGGTTCGAAGCCAGACAGGCGCTTTACTTTGTGAAAATTATTTCATGATCACTGCTCTTAAAACGTCGAAGGAAAACATCGTGAGGAAACCGGCAATTTCTAGAACCAAAAGTGGATTACGGCCCGCTCCCTCTCACCAAGAGGAGGCCTGTCCCAGTAGTGGGAACATTATAGGCTGATTATGCTATCTGCATAGATAAACATTGAATTTTTCCTAAATTTTTGTAACATTTTCTTTGCAAACTACATCGCTTTGAACATGTAAGTTGGCCTATTGAAATAATAACCGGCAATTATTTAAGACACCGGTATTTCTTTATCTTAATTGTTTGATTTCTTTAGTTAGGTAAGTATGTAGTTCGTACTTACGGACCTGTTTTGAACTACTGGCTACAATATTAAAAAATACTGGTTTCCAAACCGCACTTTTGTGGTATCGCTAAATTACTAGCTGATCAACAATCGCTAAGACAATCAATTACCCGTAATTAGAACAGTTAACCTCAAAAATATATACATCTTTTTGAAGTTGACTGTACTTACTAATTACGTCATCTGCCTAGCCTTTTCCGAACTATATTGGGGTCGGCTTCCAGTCTAACCGGATGCAGCTGAATACCTGTATTTTACATAGAGCGACTGCCTATCTGAGCACCAGAACAAAGTAATTGGGTAACACGATACCCCTTGGTAAGACTGGTTGTCAGACTTCCTGACTTCTGACGTCCCGTAAAGACTGTCAAAGATCCACAAATGACAGCCGAGATCAACGGCTTCACGTGCTTTTCCTCGGCACAGAGGAACCTTGTATTTAAAGATGGTCGACCGACTGCGGCAAGCGTACTTTTACCTGATCGATCGACCCGTGCGGCTGTTATTACTAAGCCAAGAGCACCTCACTAAGCCATGAGTCCCTCCTCAAAAAGATATATAAATCGACAAGAATTAATTTCAGTGTCTACAATCTTAGTGCTTTCATTTTGTATCAATGTATAGCCACAAAACATATATAACATGTTAGGTACTTAATTGTAGCTGCACAGCATAATCAGCCTATAATGTTCCCACTGCTGGGACAGAGGCCTCCTCTCTGTGAGAGGGAGTGGGCCATAATCCTCCACGCGGGCCGAGTGCGGGGATGTCACATGCCGGTTCCCTCACGATGTTTTCCTTTACCGTTTCAAGAGCAATTGTGATGAAATAATTTACACAAAGTGAAATGCCTGCTTGGGTTCGATCCCACGACCACGACACGTAAGTCGCGGCCGGTACCACTGAGCCACCACTGCTCTTGTAGTTACACATTAATATAGTATTAAGAAACAATTGTAGACAAACAAAATGTACTACATATTATTTATGTATGATCTTTGGTTTTTTCTGATCTAAGTATGTAATTACCCAAAAATCACACATATTCGTATCCATGCTAAACAACAGGAAAAAAGATTAACAGAATTTAGAAGGAAAACTTAATGAGAAAAAGTTTAAAACTAAAACCCGACTACTGAAAAGGATGAAACAAGAAAGTACCTTCCCGTGGTCGCATGCCACTGTACTAACATACATACATATAAGCTACGGCTAGCTATAAATAAATAAAATAAATTAAGTGTATCAGATTTATACTGTGGTATCAGTTATGAATTCATTATTAACTAGCAGCGCGTCGCGGTTTCGCCCGTGTAAGTTTCGATCCCGTGGGAATATCGGGATAAAACTATCCTATGTCCTTTCCCGGGACTCAAACTATCTCTATACCAAATTTCATCTAAATCTGTTCAGTGGTTTAGGCGTGAAGAGGTAACATACAGACAGATAGACAGACAGACAGAGTTACTTTCGAATTTATAATATTATGTTTGGATTGTTACGGTCACTTGCGAATGTGTAACTTTTGTTTTTCTTAACTGCAATGATATCATGAAACATTTTATTCAAGGCTAAGCTAAGGTTATCGGTATTTCACTAGATTACAAGTATTATTAACATAATGCTTGTGCGAAAGTCCCAAATAAATTATACGATAATAGACCCCTCTTTTGACCCCATGGTGTATGTGACTAATCTACCGACATGTAAGTATGTTTTATTGCACCCATAACCGTGCTCTGAAATATATCCAATCCAGTAGATATATCAGTATCCAGTATTTCAATCCAGCACCCTAATTGCGTAACACAGAATCATGTTGAAACAAATTGCTAATCCATTGCTTCATAAGTACGAAAAATTTTTCTGCTCAACACGTAAAATAGACAATGAATGTTGTTGAACTGTCAAATTGAAACCGATACCGATTGATAATATGTTACGCAATTGCCCCGCAGCTCTATAATTCTATAATTGAAACTGAATCGATAGGTATTTGAATCAATGTTAACACTTTTCAAACCAGTCTAGCATCGGAGGGCTGGCAGAGCAGCTGCTATGTATGATCGAGTGCTACTCTGGGTTCAATATGCTGTATTACAATACTGGATCAATGCTTGTTTTGTGCCATATTGTCTTTACTCAAAAATTTTTTTACAAAAAGAAACAACCGTCTTTCAAAAAAAAACATTACACAATGAAAAATAACTAATTTTTGAAGTCGGTGTCGTTGGTACCGATTTTCGTTTTTTGACACCGTCTACTCCAATAACAATTTTTACAGAAATGTTGACCGCATATCGTGGTATACTGAACACATCTGCGTACCCCTTTAGAGGGTACAGGCGTGATGTTATATTGTGTGATTGCGTAGACAGTGCATACGTTTACGATAGCAGCAATCGCGGTTGATTCGCTGGCATGTATTGAAGAGTCTGTCTCCGAAACTTATCATCAGATCTTTACGAAATTTAAACGGAACCATTTCGAAATAAACATCATTCGAACAAAAAAAATTTTTTGCCAATCCGTCTATATATTTATAATATATTAAAACTTTATGCATAAGTAAAAAAAAAATACTGTACAAAGGCGGACTATATGACGAAGTTACGCCCGAAAATACATTAAAAAAAATTAACATCCGAATTGAAAACCTCCTCCTTTTTTAAAGTCAGTTAAAAACGACACAATTATAACACTTTCGCGGACAGAACGTAATTGTACGTCATCACTTGAGATTTTGATACGGCAGAACGTATGATGACGTTCAGAAACAGAATATTATTTACGGCAGGACGTTGATGTTCGTTGAATTTTAAAGCAAAAGTTCGTTATATTGTACCTTGTGTCACAACATATCAAAAACTCAAAATTCTACTGTCACCCGAACTTTGTTTTTAACCGCTTCAAAAATGTACTGTTGACAATGTGCGGCGACACTACACACATACGCACAACGTGATTATACGTCCCCCGCGCCTCACGCTTCCCTACATTCAGTGCGGCAGTGTCACGGTAGCGAGGTGCGCGCGTTCCGTCAGCGCGGGAGTGGCGAATCGTAATATTTGCAGACAAATAAACATCGTAAGTTATTAGATTATGCTATTATCTTATTATTATTAGGTTGGAAACTAATTCAATTATAACTATATTGTATGAAAATTGTATTTCATGAGTTATTTCGTTTGTTTTAGATGGATAAGCGCAAGAGAAATCTAATGAGAATTTTTGAGGATTCCGATGACTCTACCGAGGTGGACCCATTCCAGGATCTGCTGAGGAGTTTGTTGCGCCACTTTTTCTTCCCAGCGAAAGCACTAGACAGTGGTGAAGGGCGGCGTTTTGGGGGACTGTCTTATGTAATTTTGACATTCGAAAAGTGCTGATTCTCAGCCTAATTTGAATAAATGACTTATGATTTTGATTTTTTTTAAATCGTGATGGCTACTTTGGACATGACTAAGATTTTGACCCTCAAGGATATCTCCTTCTCTACCAGATGTATCCATCTGGTGGTGTTCTCGTATTTGTTACTGCCAGAAATCGTCAAAAACCTCTGCTAAAGTACATTCAAACGATGACGTGATAAGACGTTTTTGTCATATTGTCTTTTAAACATGTAATATCATACAACACAACGTATTTATACGTCAAATATATTTGTATGGCAATTTGTTGTGTCATTCTAGAACACGATTTAAATTGAGACTGTCCGCGAAAGTGATAATTATTTCCGTGTCGCCCACTTGAACAAACATTGTCCAACTTGCAGGGTATTATGGCGTACGACATGACACACTCAAGTGCGACGGCCAACGTGACTCAGGGCGGCCTCGGGTTCAACTTCGTGAATCTTCGGATGAAGAGCGCACGCGGAGAAAAAATAGACTTCGACGTCTACATTTACGCTTAAAACTCGATAATTATTAACAGAATAAAGGAATTCGTGTTACCATATTATTTTTGTGATGGTTTTTCTTTAACATTTGACTGAATTACATTATAATATGTTTAACTATGAAAATACTACCCATATTTATATATACCTACTATTTAAATACTGCAATGTAATCGTTTACTTTAAAGTTGACGATCGCTAAGGCAGCATCCTAATTGCGTAACAAAATTTCATACACAATCAGACACTTTAAGGGATATTGCTAATCCATTGCTTCTTAAATTTGAAAAAATAGGCTGCTCAACAACGTAAATAACGCAATGAACGTGGGTGAACTATCAAAATGTTTTATGTGCGTTACGCAATTATTCGGCTGGTTACCAGTCTTATACAACCTTGAAAATCTAAAATCCTCGAAAACCCACTAAGCGAGCGAAAGTGATACAATTACTTTTGAAACGCAAAAGAAGAGTGATGTCTATACTTCTATAGTGTGCGTGCGCTCGTAATAAAACGACGTATGTGCCAAAACGATTATACTCCTTTTTTAACAAAATAAATGAATTACATTTAAAACTACTTTGAGTAAACTTTGATATGATAATTCTCTATATTTTAAAGTAAACTTCATTGAATAACTCGCCGTGATGTCGAAAAAAGTAAAAAAATAGGATTATTCCACTTTGCCCCACCGGCTGCCCCAATGGTGGGGCAAAGTGGAATGTCAAAAATTTTGCAGTGGAATCTGCCCCACTAAAACGAAATAGTGGGGCAGATTCCACTGCTTTAAAATCCTGTTGGATTCTGCCCCACTAGTGTTGGCGCCTTAGAATAAACGTATAAACATTTTATTTTCGCAAATTTTTATTAATAAAATATAACTATGTACACTAAACTTTTAAAATCACAGATATTATGCGATTTTAAATTAAATTAAATTTTTAACATAAATTAAATATTTGTTTATTAAAATGGCAACTAGGCTTGTTTTTACTACTTTATTTAAGCTTAAAATCAGAAACTGAGTATGATTCGTCCCCGTAAATAGAAAACGAAATGCTATTATTCTAACTATTTAACTATTCAAAATCACACTTTAATCATCAATTTTTTTTAGGAAATCTTTCTACAATACAATCGTATTTTATTGTGTCAAAGATTTTCACAACTATATTATTTTCGTTGCTATGGAAAACAAATTAGACTAATTAAGAGTAAATTCAATATAAGAAGTTTGCATTATGTAGGTACAATCTAGGCGTGTGCGCCTCGCCGCCACGCCGCCGTCACGCCGCCGCGCGCCGCCGCCGGTGGTTCTGAAGCACGCCGCCGCCGCCGCCGCCGCCGGTTACGGGGCCGGCGTGAAATCGGCGTTTCTTATTAAGTTTATTTCACTGGCTAGTAAACGCCTAATAACATTTATCACAACATGATTGTGTCAGCTGCTTTGCTTGATCCTAGGTTTCAGGGGCTACCTACATGAAATTGATATTTACCTAGAAACTCATAGAAACCATTGGCCAAACCAGAGTGTCATATTTGTCGCGATTCCCATTATTCCCAAGAATGAAAGTCGATCAAAACCTTAGTTATTGCTTCAATTGTCCAAAAAACATTCTTCCACGTCTTAGTATAGATGCTGTTACGAATCCAATTGAAACGGAATGTTGGAAATACTTCGCGGCAGTGGATGCTGCATCGAGGTTTCTGTACGAAAACGCCACTATGTCAGTCCGACTCCTGGATCAGACCTCGAAACCTATCCTTCTGCAGAGAAGTGTGAGACAGGGAGACGTTATCTCTCCCAAACTGTTCACTGCTGCACTGGAGGATGTCTTCAAGGTTCTGAACTGAAAAGGGACTGGCATTAGCATCAATCGCGAGTACCTGTATAACTCACCTTCGATTTGCGACGATATTGTAGTCATGGCTGAGACTATGGAGCACCTCAGTACAATGCTCGATGACCTCAGTAGAGCCTCCAAAAGAGTGGGTCTCAAAATGAACTATATTGATAAGAAATGCAAATGGCCAAATGCACGTCTATTGTGTAGGTAAATGACAGTTTGGTCATTCTTACTCCAATGCTGCATGTAACAAGTGCTTGTAACAAATCGTGTAATTAATCTGCGATTTACATCCCTTATCCTTCCAGAAACAACTAGGAAATACAAAATTTTGCGAAAATAAAATGTTTGTACGTTTATTCTAAGGCGCCAACCCTAGTGGGGCAGAATCCAACAGGATTTTAAAGCAGTGGAATCTGCCCCACTATTTCGATTTAGTGGGGCAGATACCACTGCAAAATTTTTGACATTCCACTTTGCCCCACCAGTGGGGTGGAATAATCCGGTAAAAATCTTTTTCTTCGTGTCGCTGGCACGACTGTAGGTATTTTATATCTTGTTGGCCCAAAACATTGATTGATTTTTTTTATTTTTAAAGTCTTTGTTATTAACATAAGAACACAAAGATCTTATTCTAATTGTGTACAACCATATAAATAACAAGTTCTCAAAACATTGCCACTTCAGTGTGTCGCACAAGCGTGCTTTCGAACTACATATGGTGAGTCGCAGTACAGTTTTGTCGGACAAGCGTAAATCGCACATCCATTTGTCGAATTCACGTAGTACACTCCTTCCACGGCGCTGTCAGTGGCAGCGCAGAGGTCACTTTGACTGCATGTTTTAGGACACTGAGGGCAGGATAGGAGGTGAAGCATGGATTACGACGTAGCTCCACAATTACACCAAAGGTAAAATATGTACAGACGCCAGCACATCAAGCTACTAAAATGTACATAAATGTTACCAGCTGAAATTAAAAATGGAATAATCTTTTATTTATCTATTTACAATCATTTTAATCTATACATATAATAAAACAGTAAAAAAAAACTGTGTCTGTACATTGAATATACACACATCAAAAGTGTCTAGGGATCAAGCATTTTTATGCGGATTTCTTGAGATTGAGATGTGGCTTTGTAATAAATTTATGATTTTATAAATTTATATGGATCCTTTTTGGTGCATTTCATAATTTGAATCAGGAACTGTGAATCAAATTCGAGTAAAAGATGAAAATCAGCTGTCAATATTTTCCCTATAAAAACATACAACGCATTGAAGACATTATTAGTGCTACTGTTTCCCTACTACTGATTAAAACCAAAGTTATTATGGAGCGGCGACGTCATTTAAGCAGGGAAGAAATGCTCAGAGCCGTGGGAATGATAGAAGCTGGTTCCCGGCAACGTACTGTGGCTTTAGCTCTGAATACAAGTCAGAGTGTTATCAGTCGACTTTGGACACGTTACCGAAGCACTGGTACCGTGGCTGAGCGCCATGGAGGACGGTATCGCTGCACCATACGGAGACAAGACCGATACATTCAAATCTTAACTCGAAGAGCTCCAACAATAACCGCCATGATGTTAGCCGTGAGGCTTCATCACTCTTCAGGGAACTTAATTAGCGACCAAACAGTCAGAAACCGCTTGCATGAAGTGAACCTTCATTCCCGAAGACCGCTACGGGTACCACCTATAGCAATGCACAATCGTAGGATTCGATATCAATGGGCTCTTGAACACAGAAATTGGGCAGAAGAACAATGGCGTTTCGTGTGCTTTTCTGATGAGTCTCGTTTTGGTATGAGACCGGATACAAGACGTATACGACACTGGAGAACCCCTGGACGCCAACAGCGATTAAAATCCTGCCAGGAAGTCCATCCTTATAGTGGTGGAACCATCATGGTATGGGCGGGTATTTGGATCGGCGGAAGAACTGAGTTGATTTGGATCAGAGGCAACCTCAACGCTCAAATTTATGCTGAGACGATTGTATCAGACGTCATCGTTCCTCTACAAGTGCAAATCGGTCCCTTATTTCAGTTAATGCATGATAATGCACGACCGCACACCGCAAGAGTTGTAAGACAGACTCTCGCCGCAGCTAACATCAATGTCCTGCCCTGGCCTGCTCAGTCGCCAGACTTGAACCCGATTGAGCATGCATGGGATATGCTACAGAGAAGAGCTCTGCCGAATATGGAGGGTATCCAGTCGCAAGAAGACCTTTTTTTGTTGTTGCAACGAACATGGGCGGCCATTCCACAGCGTGATTTGGATGAACTCATTTTGAGTATGCCAAACCGATGTTCTTGTGTTGTTAGTGTTCGCGGTAGAAACACGGATTATTAATTGTTTAAGTTACCCAATAAAATTTTAAAGAAAACTGTTATTTCAGTCTTTTTTTCGAACTTTTGTGTTAGTGGTTCAAATGTCAAAAATCCCTTTATTAGGAAAATGGCAAATTTCTTTATTAATGCAAAGGTGACTTGGTTTATCGTTACTGTGACAAACGAAAACACTTTATTTGATGAATCCTTAAAGAAAATTTTAATTAATATCAATCAGGAGAAAAGTTATTGCAAAAATATATGTTGATCCCTAGACACTTTTGATGTGTGTATTAAAAAAAAAATTATTGCGGGAGGTTTAGAAACAGGAATAGAGCACGAATCCAAAAAAAAACTTTCTGTTTGTCTGTGTGTCTGTTTGTTTGTAAACGCTAATCTTCGGAACTGCTGGACGGATTTGGATGTTTTTTTTTGTTATATAGGTATTATTTCTGGGCAACATATAGGCTATAATTTATCTTGGAAACTTGAACAACTGATGCAGAACCGCAACAGACCAGCTAAACTATAAGAGATACAAAAATGGTACCATAGCAAAAATTGTTCCACGTGATGAGCATTTTCCGCTGAGAGAATAAATTTGAAGATCTGGAACACCTGATGTGGAACTCCAAGAGCCCAGCTGCACCATAACACATATAGGAATGACGTCTTAGCAAAAGTTGTTCGGTCTGATGGGCATTTTCTGTTGACTTAAAAAAATCGAAGATCAGAAACATCTGATGTGCAAATCAAAGCTATCACTAATTTCACTGTATAATTATAAAATAACATAAGCTGGGAGTACCTCCACGCGGTGAAGGCGGTAACAGTTTAGGACTAATTTTCGATGACGATGGTATATCATTGAAAATTTGACTCTACTGGCCAAAACTCCCATTTATTTTTTTATTTTATCGAATAAATATGCCTTCGGGCTTATGTTATTTGAGTGTTTAATTTCCTTTTCCATTTATCTTCGTGACACGGTAGCCTACCCAGTAACGCAGAGAGGCAGATTTTAATTGATCAGATATCTTCACAATAAAACTATAACCATGTCTAGAAAGAGGTCAAATCTTTCCCAATGTTCCAAAGGAGCTAAAAGATTGATGATCATAAGATCCCAAGAATCTACCGAAGAGCGTCAGGAGAGACTTGATGCTGTTCGAGAACATCAGGCTGCAACTCGCTCCGTGGAAACCTCTTTGGATCGCGAAGCACGCCTGCGTTCTCAGCGTATTTACGCATCTACATCCAGGTCTCTAGAGACCAGTGAAGAATATGATGCGCGACTGACCGCTGATCGTGAACGTGATGCATTGTCTCGCGAGTCGGAGACGTTCACGGATATCTACTTGCGCTTGAGTTCCAAGCGTATCTACGCATCGACTTCTAGGTCTCTAGAGACAAGTGGGGAACGTGATGCGCGACTGACCGCTGATCGTGAACGTCACGCATTGTCTCGCGCGTCGGAGACGTTCACGGATAGAGAATTACGCTTGAGTTCTCAGCGTATCAACGCATCTGCTTCTAGGTCTCTAGAGACAAGTGCGGAACGTGATGCGCGACTGTCCGCTGATCGTGAGCGACATGCATTGTCTCGCGAATCGGAAACGTTTACCGATACAGAATCACGCTTGAGTTCTCAGCGTATCACAGCACATCACAGCACATCTACTAACAGGTCTTTTGAAACGAGTGATGAACGTGATGCGCGACTAACTGCTGATCGAGATTATCATACATTGTCCCGAACACGCACACAACAAAATATTCATAATCAGTTAGATAGTGAGAGAGAAAGAATTGCTGGACTACGGCATGAAGAGACAGAAGAAGAGCGCAACGAACGTTTGAATTCTGATCGAATTCGACATTCTCTGAACAGAATATCGATATCATCTGAAGAATCGGATGTGTGTCAAGATAAAGCCGTAGGGCATGGCGACCTTCCTTGGGTTGATAAGGAACGGAGTGCATTTACGTATACCTACTCCTATGATTGACTACGCCACATATTCCGCCATCGGAGGTATGGTTCAAAATTGTACTTTTTGTGAAGCTGTTAAATGGCAAAAAGAAACAAACGGTATATGTTGCTCAAGTGAGAAAGTACATATTGAAATATTACAAAATCCTCCAGAAATATTAAGATCACTGCTAATCGGTGACCATCCACAGTCAAAACATTTTTTGGACAACATCCGTTCATACAATAATGCCTTTCAAATGACATCTTTTGTTGCGAAACAGATTTCAGAAGGCCCATTTATGCCAACATTCAAAGTGCAAGGCCAAGTTTACCACCTTATTGGTTCATTATTGCCTGAAAATGACCCCAAGTTTCTCCAAATATATTTCGTATCCAATTATCAAGATCAGGCAAATATTAGAAACCAAAACTTTCCGCAATTGAACAATAATCTGATTTCACTGCTTCAAAGTATGTTGCACGAAGTAAATCCCTACGTACACAGTTTTAAATCTGCATTAGAATCTATCCCCCTAGACAAAGCAACAGTTATAAATTTGTGATTGATGCTGATAAACGACCCGCTACTGGACATTGGGGCAGATACAATGCTCCAGTAACAAAGAAGAATAGTTTTTTTTGTTGTATAGGTATTAAGTCTGGGCAACATAAAGGCTATAATTTATTTTAGAAAATGGAACACCTGATGCAGAACCGCAACAGACCAGCTAAAGTATAAGAGATATAAAAATGGCGCCATAGCAAAAATTATTCCACGTGAAGAGTATTTTCTGCAGTGAGAATAATTTTGAAGATCTGGAACACCTGTCCTGGAACTCCAAAGCCCAGCGACACTAACATATATAGGAACGACGTCTTAGCAAAAGGTGTTTAGTCTAATGGGCATTTCGTGTTGACTTACAAACATGAAAGATCTGGAACGTCTCGAATCATCTCGCGCATCCCGTCGTTTTCCAGTCGCCGGGCTCATAGAATTCGACATCAGACGTTTCAGATCTTCGATTTTGACGAGCCCGTTGTCGCTGGCAAAAGCAACAGGATCCGCGTACGAATTCGCGGGCAGAAGCTAGTAGATAAATAAAAGATTATTCCATTTTTAATTTCAGCTGGTAACATTTATGTACATTTGTATTTATTTTAGGCCAGTAAATTAATTGTAAATAGAAAAAGAAAAGATTATTCCATAATTGATTCGGCTGACAGCATTTTTCGTTCATTGCTTATGGTAAACAAAAAAAAAACAAGAGACGGAGTGGTTTTCATGAAGTAAGCGGGTTCGCGCCCTTTTATGAAAAAAAAATGTAAAAACTATCCCTGTGTTATTTTTGAGTTAAGTAGATGTGTTGTGAAATGTACTGTAGTTGCAGTGAAATAAAGTAATTATCCGTAATACGTAGACTTATTTTAATAAGTGATCTAACAATAGATTCTTCTTATGAATCTACTCGTAGATTAAAATTCCTACATAATGATTCCAAATTCAAAATGATAGAAAACATCTGAAGGCCAATATTCCCGTAATTAAAAACGTTCAAAATCTAGTCGCAATCTAGCAGCATCTCAGCGGCCATCAATGTCAAAAACTTGTCAAAAGTGTAAGGAAAATTAACGCTCATAAAATTACGAGATTATGGAATATGCATGATTTTTAAAATATTTTTATTTGATAGTTTACATCGTCATAATAATAGTAAAAAATAGTACCTATTAAAACATTATTCAACGCCAAACAACAGTTAAAAGTAAAAATAACCAACCGATACGGCCCATTTTGGCCACGCTTGGTGTGACGTCATAGTTCATAACATAACATTAACAACGGACTAAATTGCAAAATCTCCTAAAAACACATTGACATTTATTGTTGGCGTGAACTTTCACGTCACATTCGCTCTGAGCAATGGCGTCGATTTTAAATATTTGAAGTTCCCAGTTTTATTGCACTTTTTAAAAATTAATTTCTTCCTCAAAAATAAATTATAATCAAAAATAAATTGATGGAGGCATAATTCTGAAGAAAACCAGTTTATAAAAAAAAACAATTTCCTCTCCCCCTCCTCTGCCCCTCTGTTTGGCTCAAAATTAGTAGGTAGGTATACTTACCCCTATATACAAGAATATTATGTAGAAAATAACAATGATAACATGCCCAGTTTCAAGTAGTAACCAAGTTCAAACTGTTTTGATGTTTATGTTAAAGTTTATGTGTATGTAGGTAAATAGATATAACAAACATAAGGTTCCCTATCCATTTGCATAAAATTTTAAGACCTAATATAACTTAGCATAATTTTGTTTGGCATAATTATATTTTCGCATAATATAATTACGCATAACAGCTTACGCATAATTTTTTTAAGCATAATTTCTCTAGTCATAATAATGATTAAGCATAACATTCTAAAGCATAAAATTTAGCATGACCGTTTTATTTCTAACGACGCGGGGCTCCTATTTCTGTCTGCATGGTTTAAAGGAACCTAACCAAACCGAACCTCGGGGTGCCCCTGACGTCGTTTAGTATTATGCGAATCAAATTTATGCCAAAACAAATTAGTCTTTAAGATGATTATGCCAACATAAAATGTATACCTAAAAAAATTATGCCGAAGTATTATTATGCCAAAACAAATTGTGTCAAAATCGTTATGCCGAAGTATATTAGGACAAAGAACATTATGCGAAAAGACGGGATCCCCAAACATAACCTGAATTAGCTATAATTAATCTTCTGTTAGTTTAGGCCAGGTTTACCTACTGGGCAAATATTTGAAGGTATTAGGTTAAGTCACTAGTGGTCGTCCGTCCATCTAGCGGGGGGCGTCCCACACTACGCTTGCCGATACGCGGTCTCCACTCCAGGACTCGTCTGCTCCACCGGCCATCGGTCCTTCGACAAACATGGCCAGCTTGTGGGCTGGCCATGTTATATGCTGGCTGACTGAAGTGGTAGTGGCCACTTCAGTTTGCTTACTCTGCAAGCTTTGTCGGTAACTGCGGTTCTTTTCCGGATAATTTCATTCCTGATTTTATCCTTCAAAGAGACTTCAAGCATAGCTCGCTCCATAGCGCGCATTCGCGGCATAATTCACTAAAATAAAATATGATTGCGTGAGACCTGACCCGAGAAGAATTCATATTAGCTTCCTATGGTTGGGTAGGTAATTGGAAAATATCAGTACTACGTGGGAATATTTTAGAGTATCGGCTGCAAGCGTAGTGTGGGACGTCCCCCAGCTAGATGGACGGTGGATGGAAGGTGGCTGGGGTAAGGTGGGTCGCCTTCCGAGTGTTCTTTGTGAAGAGTAGGTATCCAGTAAGAAAGGATTTTTTGGAAATTACACACCTAAGAGGGTGAATGGGGGGGAGGGTGAAATTTCACGCGGACGAAGTCGCGGGCAGAAGCTAGATAGAGATATAAATGTAGACCCCCTTTTTTATGGATGGGAAATCATCAAATGGGGGTCATTTGATTGACCCCTCCCGCTTTGGGTGGAGCGGAAGGGAGTGTCAGACTCTTACTGACTACTTTATGTTCCGGGGTAGCGGTAACCCTTTCGGACAATCCCGCACCCCCGGCAGGATGTAGACCCCCTGCTGTGATCACAAATCCGTTGCTTTGAGTTCCTGTAACCCCATATGCTTACTGCTTGTCTTCTTGACGCCCACAGCCTGTAACTTTGGGATAACGAACGTAAAATTCAGTCTCTTAACACTTTGCTCACTGTTACTCAATTGGGCTAAACTTTTTAACCTTTTACGCAAGATAAGTATGCACTTGACCATACCTAGGTTCACTAAAGTTATCTCTTTCAGCCTAAAAGTTGTTTTAAATGCCAAATTATTAAACAATATTTTTTGATAAGAATACGAAGAAGTATCTAGAAAAGGTCAAATTAACATGCAAATAATCTCATTACATAATTTAAAAAGCTAACAATCTTAAAATACTTAAAAATATGTACAAAGATATAAAAAAGGGAGGGGAAATAATCAAAGGACATCAAAAAATTCTTCCGCATTGCTGTCATGCAAAAATAATCTACTCGTTGCTGTTCAAAACACGAGGAAAAGTAGGTATTACTTTCCATTTTATGATGGGTCCAATATTATAAGCCTTACAATTAAGATTAGCGCAAGTGTCTACTAATTATAGACGCCAGCACATCAATCTACCCGAAACTGTAAAATTTTCCCAATCAACCTTGAGCCTTAAGCTTTAGCGATAAAGTTGAAAATCTATTAAAGAAATTTGACAGATTGTAGTAGCTTGATGTGCTGGCGTCTGTACATATTTTACCTTTGGTGTAATTCTGGAGCTACGTCGTAATCCATGCTTCACCTCCTATCCTGCCCTCAGTGTCCCAAAACATGCAGTCAAAGTGTCCTCTGCACTGCGCCTGACAACGCCGTGGAAGGAGTGTACTACATGAACTCGACAAATGGATGTGCGATTTACGCTTATATCCGACAAAACTGTACTGCGACTCACCATATGTAGTTCGAAAGCACGCTTGTGCGACACACTGAAGTGGCAATGTTTTGGGCCAACAAGATATAAAATACCTACAGTCGTGCCAGCGACACGATGAAAAAGATTTTTACCCTTCATCCCAATCACAGAACATAATTTTTTTTTATACATCGTGCATCGCATGCTGAAAGGTGATATGTTGAAAAAAAATCTGGTTTTTTCTATTTCGTGTAACTTGTTAAGTAGGTATGTGGAACAGGGATTCAACATTTTGGTATATGTTTTTTGACTCTTTGGTCTAGTATCGTGTAAAATGAATACACGATTCAATGAATTTTTATTTCTTTATACAAAAAAATTGCAAAGTTGTATCTATTTTTTTACTTTTTTCGACATCACGGCGTATCGCTTAAGAGTTATTCAATGGAATTTACTATAGTGGAATTTAATACAATGTGTTTCAGAGGGATGTGACCAAACTTGGGGGTGTGGTACAGGCCATCAAACTGAACAACTTTTACCCGGGGACTAACATCGTAATCGTGAAAAAAAAATCATTCGTCACATACATTTGGTCAAGTAGGTACTGAAGTTTTGTATGGGACGACTGATGTCTTTTTCAAGATTACGATGTTGGTCCCCGGGAAAAAGTTGTTCAATTTGATGGCCCGTACGACACCCCCAAGTTTGGTCACACCCCGCTGAAACACATTGTATAGAGAATTATCATATCAAAGTTTACTCAAAGCAGTTTTGAATGTAATTCATTTATTTTGTTAAAAAAGGAGCAAAATCGTTTTGCACATACGTCGTTTTATTACGAGCGCACGCACACTCTTCTTTTGCGTTTCAAAAGTAATTGTATCATTTTCGCTCGCTTAGTGGGTTTTCGAGGATTTTAGATTTTCAAGGTTGTATAAGACTGGTGACCAGCGGAATAATTGCGTAACGCACATAAAACATTTTGCGTTATTTACGTTGTTGAGCAGACTATTTTTTCAAACTTAAATAGCAATGGATTAGCAATATCCTTCAAACTGTCTGATTGTGTATGAAATAGTGTTACGCAATTAGGTAGGATGCTGCCTTAGCGATCGTCAACTTTAAAGTAAACGATTACATTGCAGTATTTAAATAGTAGGTATATATAAATATGGGTATTGTTTTCATAGTTAAACATAAATTATGTAATTCAGTCATAAGTTAAAGAAAAACCATCACGAAAATAATATGGTAACACGAATTCCTTTATTCTGTTAATAATTATCGAGTTTTAAGCGTAAATGTAGACGTCGAAGTCTATCTTTTCTCCGCGTGAGCTCTTCATCCGAAGATTCACGAAGTTGAACCCGAGGCCGCCCTGAGTCACGTTGGCCGTCGCACTTGTGTGTGTCATGTCGTACGCCATAATACCCTGCAAGTTGGACAATGTTTGTTCAAGTGGGTGACACGGAAATAATTATAATAAAATTGTCCAAAAAAGGAGGTGGTTCTCAATTCGGATGTAATTTTTTTTTATGTATGTTTGGGCATAACTCCGTCATACGAGTATATAGACGGATTTGACAATATTTTTTTTTTGTTCGAAAGAAGTTTATTTCGAAATGGTTCCGTTTAAATTTCGTAAAGATCTGATGATAAGTTTCGGAGACAGACTCTTCAATAAATGCCAGCGAATCAACCGCGATTGCTGCTATCGCAAACGTATGCACTGTTTACGCAATCACACAATATAACATCACGCCTGTACCCTCTAAAGGGGTACGCAGATGTGTTCAGTATACCACGATATGCGGTCAACATTTCTGTAAAAATTGTTATTGGAGTAGACGGTGTCAAAAAAACGAAAATCGGAACCAACGACACCGACTTCCGAAATTAAAGTTGGCTTAAAGATCCAGTTTCAATGAATTCTAGAGCTGGATTGAAATACTGGATTGGATATATTTCAAAGCACGGTTATGGTTGCAATAAAACATACCTACATGTCGGTAGACTAGTCAGATACACTATGTGGTCAAAAGTCGGGTCCATTATCATATAATTTATTTGGGACTTTCGCACAAGCATTATGTTAATAATACTTGTAATCTAGTGAAATACCGATAACCTTAGCTTAGCCTTGAATAAAATGTTTCATGATATCATTGCAGTTAAGGAAAACAAAAGTTACACATTCCCAAGTGACCGTAACAATCCAAACATAATAATAATATTATAAATTCGAAAGTAACTCTATCTGTCTGTATGTTACCTTTTCACGCCTAAACCACTGAACGGATTTAGATGAAATTTGGTATAGAGATAGTTTGAGTCCCGGGAAAGGACATAGGATAGTTTTATCCCGATATTCCCACGGGATCGAAACTTACGCGGGCGAAACCGCGAGGCGCTGCTAGTTAATAATGAATTCATAACTGATACCACAGTATAAATCTGATACACTTAATTTATTTTATTTATTTATAGCTAGCCGTAGCTTATATGTATGTTAGTACATTGGCATGCGACCACGGGAAGGTACTTTCTTGTTTCATCCTTTTCAGTAGTCGGGTTTTAGTTTTAAACTTTTTCTCATTAAGTTTTCCTTCTAAATTCTGTTAATCTTTTTTCCTGTTGTTTAGCATGGATACGAATATGTGTGATTTTTGGGTAATTACATACTTAGATCAGAAAAAACCAAAGATCATACATAAATAATATGTAGTTCATTTGATTGTCTACAATTGTTTCTTAATACTGTATCAATGTGTAACTACAAGAGCAGTGGTGGCTCAGTGGTACCGGCCGCGACTTACGTGTCGTGATCGTGGGTTCGAACCCAAGCAGGCATTTTACTTTGTGTATATTATTTCGTCACAATTGCTCTTGAAACGGTAAAGGAAAACATCGTGAGGGAATTTCCATGAGGAACATTCCCGCACTCGGCCCGCGTGGATGATTACGGCCCACTCCCTCTCACAGAGAGGAGGCCTGTGTCGCAGCAGTGGGAACATTATAGGCTGATTATGCTGTGCAGCTACAATTAAGTACCTAATATGTTATATATGTTTTGTGGCTATACATTGATACAAAATTAAAGCACTAAGATTGTAGACACTGAAATTAATTCTTGTCGATTTATATATTATCTTTTTGAGGAGGGACTCATGGCTCAGTGAGGTGCTCATGGCTTAGTAATTACAGCCGCACGGGTCGATCGATCAGGTAAAAGTACGCTTGCCGCAGTCGGCCGTGGATGGGTGACCATCTTTTAAGACAAGGTTCGTTGATCTCGGCTGTCATTTGTGGATCTTTGACAGTCGTTACGGGACGTCAGAAGTCGGGAATTCTGACAACCAGTCTTACCAAGGGGTATCGTGTTACCCAGTAACTTTGTTCTGGTGCTCAGGTAGGCAGTCGCTCTATGTAAAATACAGGTATTCAGCCGCATCCGGTTAGACTGGAAGCCGACCCCAATATAGTTGGGAAAAGGCTAGGCAGATGACGTAATTAGTAAGTACAGTCAACTTCAAAAAGATGTATATATTTTTGAGGTTAACTGTTCTAATTACGGGTAATTGATTGTCTTAGCGATTGTTGATCAGCTAGTAATTTAGTGATACCACAAAAGTGCGGTTTTGAAACCAGTATTTTTTAATATTGTAGCCAGTAGTTCAAAACAGGTCCGTATGTACTAAATACTTACCTAACTAAAGAAATCAAACAATTAAGATAAAGAAATACAGGTGTCTTAAATAATTGCCGGTTATTATTTCAATAGGCCAACTTACATGTTCAAAGCGATGTAGTTTGCAAAGAAAATGTTATAAAAATTTAGGAAAAATTGAATGTTTATCTATGTAGATAGCATAATCAGCCTTTAATGTTCCCACTACTGGGACAGGCCTCCTCTTGGTGAGAGGGAGCGGGCCGTAATCCACTTTTGGTTTTAGAAATTGCCGGTTTCCACACGATGTTTTCCTTCGATGTTTTAAGAGCAGTGATCATGAAACAATTTTCACAAAGTAAAGCGCCTGTCTGGGTTCGAACCCACGACCTGCATACAACTCGTAAGTCGCGGCCGTCACCATTGCTTTATGTAAATTAGTAATATTGAAACAAATCACTAAGTAAATAAACTGATTAAAAGATATGTCAGTTTCTACAACACATTACATTTAGAAGTTTTTAAGTTATCTAAGTACCTTCTTAGTAAACCAATCAATTAATCTTTTCCCAACTATGTTGGCATTGGCTTTCAGTCTAAATGGAACGACCGCCTATCTGATCTCCACAACCTAGTTACTCAGTAACACTGTAGCCATAAGTCATTTCAAAAGCCTCACCTGAATAGAGCGTCCAACATTGGAGGGGATAGCCGGCATTGCGAAGTATAGATTCTCTACCCTCTTTCTGAAGACCTTGGAACCGTACTGGGCATTATGATGGTATATCATCGGCCTCAGTACATTGGTACCCATGAAAGTATGGTCACACTGCACATATACCACCGCTGCAAGCAAAAAGGCTAAGGCGCACAGCTTCATTTTTAATAAAAAAAACTGTTGAATTTCGGATAGGTACAGACGTCTGAACGACTCGACGGACCTAACGGGAATGGATACTGGACTCGTGTTTATGTACGTTTTTATGATAAGCTGGGTGTTATAGTTCGTTCTTAATCACTGTTAATTACAATTTTAAATGACTTATCTTTATGATTTTGTTTTAGTTATGCAAGCTTGGTCGTGACCGCGAATTTAATAGTTTACTTTGAAATATTGTCTTTGTTTGGTTCCCGGAATGTGACCGACTCGTCTTAACAACCGCACGGGTCTATTAAAGGTTAAGCTAGGCTTGCCGAGGTCGGTCCCTGGATGGGGGACCATCCATTACGTGTCGTCAATAAACTGTCAATTGTAGATCTTACAAGTCGTTATTTGTAGTAAAAAGCCCAAAAGTCTGACAACCAGTCTTACCATAGGGGTTTCGTATTGTGTAGGTCAAATAGGCAGTCGCTCCATATTATTCAGCTGTATTAATCAAGTTAGACTGGAAGCCGACCACAATAAAGTTGGGAACAGGGCTAGGCAGATGATGATGTTTGGTTCTCGAAAAATAAGGTTCGGTAATTCTATCAATGAAAACGTCTTGAGGAAACCGGCAAGTCCAAGAACCAACAATTCGAAGACATGTAACATCTACCAACCCGCACTGGGCCCGCGTGGTGGTTTACAGCCCTCTCAGTGCTTGCTCTTATGATTATGCTATGTTATGCCACTTCTACAGCAAATGAATATGATACCCCCATCTTATTTTTTATTTATTTATCATCCTTACAACTATCATTACTTACTTCTTGCCCTAATGCGACAGTGTAGTTAACAACTTAAAAAATAATTTAATTTACCTTATATACAACAACAAATAATATAACTTTTTAACCGACTTCAAAAAAGGAGGTTCTGTATTCGATCCGTATGTATGTATATATGTATGTTTGTATGTCCGCGATTTTCTCATAAGCATAAATGTAACGCCTCTCCGGCATTTCTATGCGAATTTTGATTGTTCTTCTAGTCGGTGTCTTCAATCCTTCAATGCACTAGTGTTAATTGAATTTGTGTGGGGTAGGTACAACTAAAAAGTGAAAAAAAAAATACAAAATAAACAACCGACTTCAAAAAAAAAAAAATAAGCTACAAAGTGATAAATAAATTTCGGAAGTCGGTGTCAAAAAACTAAAATGCGGAACCAACGACACCGACTTCCGAAATTAACCTTATTTATCATTTTGTGGTGTATTTCTTTTTTGAAGTCGGTTGTTTTTACCTTATACCTATAACTAACTACATTTAATAAAACTCTTGCGAATTCACTCAAAGAGCACGAAAAAATATCCAGTCTCTCATGGACTTCGTTCACCACACGACTTGTTCGGGTGAGGGGTGCTTTCGCCAGTAGATTGGTTCTGGCCACGGGCAAGTTTAGCAGTTGCGGGCGTCGATGTCTCCACACGTACCGGTCCGGCACTCTATTACGCAGCACTCCCGGGCTACGTGCTACGCCACGCAGTAGCTTCACTACATACGCAGCAACACTGAACTCCTGACGAACCCTGAGCTCATTATTCCCCACCATACCTAGTAAAAATAATGTGGGATACATCAACGGATAGAACGGATACACCCCATACAGTTTAAAATACAAAAACTTGTCTTGTAAACTTGTTCTGTACCCGATCCAACATGACACTGTATTTGGCTTCATGTGGTGCCCAAATGACCGCACTATGTTCAAGATGGCTTCTAACTAGTGCGTCATACAACACCTTGAGCGTGGTAAATGTTAGTAAACCCCTGCTACCTGCCACAGGAACCCGTTGGATGCGAGAAACACAGAACCGGTCGAAGTGGCGGTGCTTGGGGGAGGCCTATGTCCAGCAGTGGACGTCTTTAGGCAGAAATGATGATGATGTATCTAGTGTATTGTGTGTCCTTTAGTCTGTGCTAAATAAATGTATTTTCTTTCTTTCTTTCTTTTTTCTTTCTTTCAGTATAAACTCAGTGCGTGGTGCATTAAAAACATTCAAATAAAAATACCAAAAAAAAAATCCAAGCCAGTCTAAATCTTCTTTATTAACCAACTAATAGCAGAAAAAAAAGCTAAATATAAAATGACATCCGATGTCCCGTCAGTTTAGTTTTACCGCGAGGGTTTCGGTTCGAATCTCTGTGGCTCGGATTGGCTTGGAAATAACAAAACGGTAAAAAACCGACTTCACCTGATAGCGTGTGACAGACCGACAGACGCGGCGGTGGGCGGCCGCCTTTACATAGAAGTGGAGTTTTTCCCCTCATTTATTTGCTTGTGTATTTGATGAGCATTTTCCCAGGATTGTTTTTCACTCAGATTGTTCTTTGTTTAAGCTATAAAAATATATATTTTACGGAGATCATCGGTAAAGGAATGAAGATTTTATACTTACAAGAGTGTCTTTAAAAATGCCAGTCTGATCTGACGCAGCTGAAATTAGGCGCTTCCTGGCCTTTGCAATTTTTTTACTTGGACAATAATGATGATGTGTCCGGAAAATTAAACAAGGCAACAGAAGTTAATGAATAAATTCTTAAAATATAATTATTTTAGTACAATAATTTATATAATCAGGCATAAATATAGACATCGTAGTGCAGCTCCTTGCCGCGGTCACTCTTCATCCGAAGTTTCACGAAGTTGTAGCCGAGCCCGCCCTGCGTCACGTTAGCTGATGCGCCGGAGTGCGTCAGGTCGTAAGCGAGGATACCCTGAAATAATGGAATACATATACTTTGAATATATTGGCAATCCTGCCGCTGGATGGAATGTAGTTATCATCACCGACCATAGAGATTTCAACGATGATTACCAAAACTAAGTGGAGAAAGATAAATGTTTGGCATATATTACTTTGTCCTCTATTTCTCATAATCTCCTTCCATTGATAATTCGGTGTAATAACGCCAATGTGGCTGCCTGCCTTTGGGAAGAGATGACTTACAACAAACCTATATCAGGTTAGGTCAGGAGGATCAGCTAATTTTTGTGAAATAACTTATATCTACAAATTGTTCCTAAGCAAAACTATCCAATCTTCCCCACTAAATATGCTCTTTCCTTACACAGTTACAAAAGCACTTACAAAAATAACATATTTTTAAGTAAAAGTGGCAAGTGACCGGGCATGCAGCGCAAGATGGGAGGTGAGCCATTGTCAGTGGTGACACACCGGAGGTCTGAGCCGTCCATGAACCCCTGCTTGTGGAGCTTGTTCTTCCTGCAGCCTACTTGGGTACGAAGTCTATTTAAAGTTTTCCAAGTATGCTGCGGTAACTTGTGCCTTGACGGGAGGCTCTCTGATGGTTCAATAAAGAAATCAGGAGGTTTATTAAGCATGCTCTGTCACCTGCATTCATGAAGTCCTAACGGCTACGTTAGCAAACGGTATTCGCGTTGCTGAATTTTGGGCCAAACAAAATAAAAAATCGTGTTACTTTTGCCATCGACACGCTAAGAAACAAAACACAATTTGAATTTGAATTTAAGAAGAAGTAAAAGTAGCCAACCCACAACACCACCTAAATACCCAACCTTTCCTTACACAACACGAAAAGAAGGTCACCAAACAAATTACCTGAATACTTCTTGAATATCCACGGACAGCGGGCAGCGTGAAGTTCAAATACTCAATCCTTTTCTGGAAAATATTCGATGAGTACTGAACCTCCTTGTGGTACACTAGAGGCCGCAAGAAGCTGGTCCCCATGAAGGTATGACCACATTCTACGAAGACCACGACAGCAAGTAATAGCACTACAGTGTACACCTTCATTTTGTCAAAAAGGTTGAAGAGTTGGTATTTTTGGTCGACACTGTGAGGTCCGTTTCACGAATGATGCATTGTTGCAATGTGCACGTTTATATTTTTACCCGTTACGGTCTAATTTTGCATCATTAGAAGGTGTAATTAGGGTTCCTTAACTGATCAGCAGTTAAACAGTCTATCATTAGTTCATATTATCATTAACTTTCTAATGTTTAGTTAATGAGGTACGATAAGTGTTGGAGAAGAGTGATGAATCAAAATTTTGACGCATGGAAAGGGAGAGGAAGGCCAAAAAAAAGATGAATGGATTGTGTGAAGAATGATATGAAAGAGAAGGGAGTGAATGATAGCGTGACGGTTGACAGGGGAGAATGGAAGAAGATAATATGGCCGACTCCAAGTAAATGGCACAAGGGCAGGAAGATGATGATACGTGTTGGAGAAATTAGAAACGTTATTTCCAAAAAGACTACCTTTTAATTAACAGCAGACTGTTGCAGTAACTTAGCTATAGGCCGACCGATTAACTGAGACGTGGTCAGAGGTAGCTGCGCGTTGAGGAAGGGGTGATAGTTGTCACAAGTTGATAAATCACTGAGCTCTCGCATCACGTCACCACACCCCTCCCGCACCGCGCTGCTACGTCAGGCAACGTCTCAGTTAAGCGGTCGGCCTATAAATATACCTACTGTTTATTTGTCTAGAACATCATTGGCAGGGTCTTGGTCAAGTTGTGGATTGCCATGAAACTGGTTACCTACGCTGAATCAAACGAAACCAATGCAAAAAGACACTAAAGGTTTACTTTTATTACAAGATTTATATTAACTTGCTTCGTTCGTATGTGTTTTGGTTTACTTTGTCATCCATTTTTCAAGCACTTTTTTTAACTACAGCTACAGCTTGTATAGTTCTTCTAAGCGAGTTATACTATTAGCTATCTATGCTCTGACTTATCTTCATGTTAGCGTATATTAGAGGCAGGAATTTGAGATCATTTTCAAGTTATGGAACAACAAACCGCAGGTCATACTTAACAAAGTTCAAATTCCATTGCAACCAAAAACTTTTTAGGACCTTTTTGTTACAAATTGTCACTCAAAAATCAACTTAGAATACATTTCACTAAATTAGATAAACGATTAATTAGCGATGGAATGTAATTATCTGAGATTATGAACACTGCTTTAGGTTACTTCTTTCAAAGTGTGCAGAACCCTTTCTGCTTATTCAACTCGAACTTACCCACTATTATTGATGTTAACGTTAACTAACAATAAAGAATGCATTAGTTGTACTAATTACCGTGTTATCAGCTAGTGAATGGCGTCCCATATTGATATGGTTATAACT
Source organism: Amphipoea oculea (assembly GCA_945859645.1). Lineage (NCBI taxonomy): Eukaryota > Metazoa > Arthropoda > Insecta > Lepidoptera > Noctuidae > Amphipoea > Amphipoea oculea. Next base: position 16,790,338 of record OX243876.1, read on the forward strand.
AATGATCTATTGATTGGTTAGAAAATTATGTCCCCGTTAGTTGTTTCATTCAAGTGAGGCTGTATGTCAATAGTTTATTGTGCTAGTGGAATGAACGGTTTGAGGGAATTCCCTTTTATGGAGAGAGAATGCGTAGGTCTGTGGTTTGGTGATAAGATCACACAAATGTTTATGAAAAGGGGAAAAAAATAATTGTGGAATAGGTATTCAGTGTCATGTGGGTTATAGAAATGCAATAGGTCATTAAAAAACTGGGTTTTGTTTCATATTTATTTAATAGACTAGAGAGTAGAATAGGTAATAAAAATCGATGCAACTATATAATATAATTGTTTATTGAAATAATTGAACTTCATAAATATTTACAAAAAAACTTTTTTACAAAAAAAAAACAACCGACTTCAAAAAAAAAAAAAAAACACAAAGTGAAAAATAACTTTTACTTCGGAAGTCGGTGTCGTTGGTTCAGCATTTTCGTTTTTTGACGCCGACTTCCGAAGTTAAAGTTATTTTTCACTTTGTGTTTTTTTTTTTTTTTTGAAGTCGGTTGTTTTTTTTTTTTGAAAAAAAGTTTTTATTTTTCACTTTTGAGTTGTACCTACCCCACACAAATTCCATTAATACCAGTGCATTGAAGAATTGAAGACACGACTCGAAGAATCATCAAAATTCACATAGAATTGCCGGAGATGCAGTACATTTATGCATATAACTTCGTACATAAGAATAATTACCTAATGTATTATATACTAAAACCTTCCTGAACGTATGCAGATTACACTAATGAAAGAATTATCAAAATCGGTTCAGTAGTTTTTGAGATAATCGCGGACATACAAACATACATACATACGGGTCGAATACAGAACCTCCTTTTTTAAAGTCGGTTAAAAATAGGGCCTTATAATGTAGGTAAAAATAATTGGATTCTACCTGAACTAGGTATAAACCTGTATCTCCGGTATCTCACTCAAGTGCTTATACATAAGTATTATCTAAAATTCCTTAAACAAATAGTAAATAATATATCTACCACAAATTATGGTTATATTCTAATTGACAGAAATACGCTACTTTTTTGCATCATCGTAACATATTTTTGCAACCATGTTCTAATGTTTTTGCAATGTTACATTTTTAATAAGGTCGCGTTTACCTTGTCATACTACCGTGTCAACAAAATATTAAGATTGAATGTGATTTACTCTATAAACGAATGGTATTACATTAAAACTAAAAATGAAAATTATTTTAACGTTAATACGTTATAATTAGCTAAATGATGATGAATGATGATTATAACTAGTAAAAGACAATATAAGAATAATTATAGACCATAAAGTAAAAAAAAGGCTTATAGATAAACATTGGCGGCCTTAACCGACGACATTATAATCTATAGAATTGATATATCTTGTCTCAGCTATTTTCTTTGCGGGGCATTCTTGGTCGCCTGTTTTGTGGTTGCTCGGTTTTTTAAATCGCAAGCATGTTGCACACTGTGACGATTCAGCATGTCTCGTGCACTCATTCGCCTGATGACCTTGTTCCCCACAATGTCCACACGTATAGGTAGCCTCCCGACAAGTCTTTGCAGCATGTCCATACTGTTGACATTGAAAACACCTGAGGGGCAATTCTCGTAATTTTAAGAACGTTCACAGTCTAATCTCAGTCTCAATCTGTCAAAAAATACCTCTAATTTCCCTACATTTTGACAAGTTTTTGACATTTGTTTGTCGCTGAGATGAGACTGCGACTAGATTTTGAACGTTTTAAATTACGAGAATTGGCCTTCTGGTCATAAGTGTGAAGTCCCTCACTGGGCAGGATCCAATTTTATTAATGAATACTCGATTTTGGTTTATAAGCGCTTTTCTTATGCTATCAGTAAAGAATAAAATTGAACCCACCCCCCTCCTCCCTTCACCCCCCCCCCCCTTCCCCCAGGGAGGTCCCTCCTTTTTACCTGACTTGAGATTTAAATTTATGGAGGCCAAAAAAGAGTCACGAGACAAACTAGGCCGCTTGTCGGCTACATTCTGCTCATAGATGCAATCATAAACTTCTTGATCACTTAAAACGGTCGGTACTCCTATAACTACAATTCTTGGTCTTCTCTTATGGGGCTCTTCCACGTTCAGGCCGGAACTACTTAGCTGTGATGATTTCTTAAGTTTTTCTATATCGTCTTTCGGCTCCGTGCTGATTATAACGCCTCCGTTTTTTGTTTTTCGCAGTCCTCTAACGTGCAATTTTATTTGTTCAGGGCATATAATTTTTTGGACAAGAGATTTAGTGACGTTACTAGTTTTTAATTTATCAGTTAGGTAAATTGCAATAGAACTGACGTTATTGGGGAGCAAGTAATAATTTTTATTGGTTTTTACCATGTCAGCGAACGAAACTTTTTCTGCCATCGTTGGTTTAGCGCGGTTTTCTTGAATGCTCGTTTGAATTGTTTTCTTGATATTTTCGAGGCAATCCGTGAGGTCAACTTTTTAACCGACTTCAAAAAAGGAGGAGGTTCTCAATTCGACGGTATGTTTTTTTTGTGTGTTTGTTACGCGATTACTCCGCCATTGTAGACCGATTTTTCTCTCAGTACTACGAGTAGTTTAGAGTTCTGTATTTCTTGGACCTTTAGCTTCAAGTCTTGGTAGTAAACTGCCATTTGTGAAACACCATGTCCAACCTTGCGCGATAGGGAATTGATCCTCAGCTTTTGCTCGGAGTTCAGCTTTCCTTCCTGGGCAATGGTACAAACTTCATTCAGACATGATTCGATTGAGATCAACCAGTTGCTAATCTCCCTGGTGTCCACTGCCTGAATTTTTCCTTCAGCCTAATGGTCAGATATTTGACATTTGCAGGCAGGGCTGCTCGGTGGTGGAATGCTCCGCGGGCTGTTGAACTGTCTTTTTAATAGCAATTAAATAAAAACGCTATATAATATTAACGAGTACGTAATCGTAATTATTTGACGTCAGTCAAGGCCTTAATTCTGTAATTGTAATTTGAAACAACGCTTTTTGTGGTTTGACGATAGTTGGCGCCGCTTTTGACGTATACGCGTACGTCAAGTGGACGTGAAACAACCCGAGATTTCTGGATTATTCCACTTTGCCCCACCGGCCGCCCCAATGGTGGGGCAAACTGGAATGTCAAAAATTTTGCAGTGGAATCTGCCCCACTAAATCGAAATAGTGGGGCAGATTCCACTGCTTTAAAATCCTGTTGGATTCTGCCCCACTAGGGTTGGCGCCTTAGAATAAACGTACAAACATTTTATTTTCGCAAATTTTTATTAATAAAATATAACTATGTACACTAAACTTTTAAAATTATGCGATTTTAAATTAAATTGTTAAATTAAATATTTGTTTATTAATGGCAACTAGATTTGTTTTTACTACTTTATTTAAGCTTAAAATCACAAACTGAGTACGATTCGTCCCCGTAAATAGAAAACGAAATGCTATTTATTCTAACTATTGAGGTTTTTTAAGATGCTCATTTGTTTCTATAGAAATACACCATTTAACCGATGTTTTATTAGGTCATGAACGTTTTTCTTGGTGTTCATTAAAGAGATACAGTTCGGTGTAACAGTCATCCAGTCGTTTTGTAGGAAAAACCTCACGGACTCGTTTGCCTCCAGGTATCAAAATATTTTACCAAAAATAGATTTGTGGGCTTTGTACAATGCGATATCTCAGTTTGACTGGTGACGTGATATTTATGAAGATTTTCTGACATTCGGATAAACGCTAAAGCATGTTTTAGGTCTATTTAGACGTTGGCTTTTATATTTTTGACGTAAATAAGTAAAAATGGAGCTTAAAGCCTTTTATTCCATTCCATTACTTATCATACTGTGTTTGAGTAGCTACCTACAGTCAGTGAGAAAATTCGATTATTAGTTTAGTTTTTAAAATCTTAGTTTTATTGTATGAAATACAATGTACTTATCGAATAACTTTGTATCAATTTAGATGATGTGCCTTTGATGTATTTTGTTTTCAATTCAACTCTTAACCTTTTAAGCACTTGGCTAAATACATATTAGTTGCCGTGCCCCTAGCGCGCGGCTACAAATCGATAAAATCAAGATAAAATAATACCTAAGGACTAGAAATCGTTGTACCGATTAAAAAATAGTCAAAAAGTTTGTATCTCTATTTAATAATGGTTTTAATTGTACCACGCAGTTAATAGGACGAAAATAGAACGAAAAAATTATGCATGTTCTCTGTCTCAGAAATACGACACGGGCGGTAGGGGCACGGAAACGTGTTGCATAAATGCGACACAAGCGGTTGAAAGATTAAAAACGTTGTCTACATCTCTTTTTATTTACTCTCCTATCGCAGGTATGCTAAAAGAGATTTCTTTAGAAGTAAGCATCACCTTTGTACGTATTTTTCTGTTCCTTTCTTCTTGTCTGTTTATATCTGTGTACATAAATGGCTTAAAAAATATGTGTAAAAGTAGCATGAGTATTAAGACTTCTGTTGCTGATCGTACCTTTATCTTTAAGTTGTTTAATTTATAAATGATAGCATTTTATTAACGATTTTATACATACGAGACGGTATGTAAACAAGTATATGCATGTAGATAACATTGTGATATTTGACATATCGCAGATACAGTTTTTATTACTGAAACTAAAACAGACGGCAATAAATTCTAGGAATTGTCTGAATTCTCCATAATATTACGTAAGTCGTATCAATGTTTGTATGGACTAAAAATTTCGTTGTTTAAGTACAATGTGTATGTGGTCAGTCGTTCATTCGACCAGTTGATCGGTCAAACGATCATGGGGCCGGGCGTTCCTCAGACAGTCGTTCTTTCAACCAAGTTCATCGGTTAAACGATCATGCGGCCGGGCGTTCTTCGGTCAGTCGTTCTTTCGACCAGTTGATCGGTCAAACGATCATGGGGACGGACGTTCTTCGGTCAATCGTTCATTCGACCAACAGTTCGTCGTCGGTCGAATGATCATCCGTCCGGGCGTTCTTCGGTCAGTCGTCCTTTCGATCAGTTTATCAGTCAAATGATCATGGGGCCGGGCGTTCTTCGGTCAGTCGTTCATTCAATCAACAGATTATCGATCAACCGATCAGGCGGCCGAATGTTCTTCGGCGGACAAATGACCTTCAGGTAATCATGATGCACTCGGAAATAATTAACCACCTCGACAAGACGCTGACCTGATGTGACTGTCATCCGTCAGGTGTGACAAGAAGCGAAATCGTGCGACTCCTCTAGCCTGTCGTTGAGCCACTGCAACTCATATGGGCGGAGTTTTGAACAAAACATATAAAAATTGTCGGTCGCAGGCTGTCGTTGCGTCTAGTCGCCGAACTGTCGCAGTCGCATGTCGCATAGTGGGCGCCATGTCTAAGCCTAGTTGAACGACACTGTAAACCAATCGAAACAAAATATTTTATTTCACATAAACCTACATGGGCACTTATGAAACATCAGAAGCTAGGTGCACGGGTCATTTCCTATGGAGAAGAGCCGGCGAGAAACTCCACGGTTACTCTTTTAAAAATCGATACTGCTTCTAATACAGAACAGAGTTTCTATACTGAAAATGACACAGATTTTCCCAGAACATTCCTATCAAGACTCCCCATTGTTATCAACGTTATCAGCCCACTTTCCATATAGATAGCTTCACAATACGCGATAAAAACTTCCAACAGCATTGTTCAAGCGTTTGGGTGCTCAATTTGTTCGCTTTAGCTAAGACGGGCAATGTTCCGCAATGGCAACAAGTCTCGAGCAGGTATGGCTAAACTTGTATAAATTAAGTTGCCAACTTAAATTGACTCCGCTATCACTACCCGGGGTAAAGGTGGTGGCACACAAGATAGTGTGTTGATTAACTGTTTCGAGTATGCTATTTTAGTTTGTTGATAACTTGTTTTTTCTTTGGAAGTAGAGTTCTTTTTTTTTTCTTAGTACATAATCTCACGTCTCGCATGTTTTTTTTTGATTATGTAAACAATTGTTGGTATCTTTACAAGAGTTCGACATTACCTTGACCATACTTACCTATTTAGAATTTAATCTTAAGGCTCCCACAGACCAGTGCGACGCGATTCTAGTAGAACAATTTCTATAAAAACTTATGGCCCTATAACCACACCCCGGACACTCCATACAACGCTCGCAAAATAATTACCTACTACTACTACATTAAAAAATGACGTTTGTATACGTATGAATGTGTGCGTGAGGTACTTGTGTTTGCGAGCGCTCGCGACGGTAACCTCGAAGTGTGGGGTGAGGTGCGGTAACTGATGTTAGTGCGGGGAAGGGAGTGTCCTTTCTGTACGTAGTACTTTAAGTATTCTGTGCTATAACTATCTCAAATAGCATGATCCGCCGTTATATCGAAAGTTTTGCAGCATTCATTTTGAAATAAATATATGGTAAAGTTGAGGATTAATGTTAAGTACTATGTTTGGCGAAAACACGTTTCCATAACATTTTCTCGATAGAAAACAATTACAAAGTTACCTCCAAACCGAACAATCAACTCAGCCTATCGCAGTCCACTGCTGGACATAGGCCTCTCCCAGACTGCGCCACAGCACCCTGTCCTCCGCCTTCCAATCTACCCCAGCCACCTTCTTTAGGTCGTCCGTCCATCTAGCTGGGGGCGTCCCACACTACGCTTGCCTGTACGTGGTCTCCACTCCAGAACCGAACAATAAAGCGCTAGTATTAAAAAATACTCCAAATTAGATCATGAAACTTTGCATAACAACTGAACTAAATATAAAGCAAATACTATGTTTCTTATTTTTTTTCAAATTACCATTATTTTGACTGTAAAAAGCAAATACCTAAACTATTGGCGCTGCCTGCCACCCAACACCGCACTCTGTCTCGCTCTCACTCAGTCCGCGAGCATTATCGTGCGAGCGAAATAAAGAGTGAATTGTTCTACCAAAATCGCGTCGCGTCTGTCTGCGAGAGCGTTTACCGAGCACTAGGTACACTCGTGTTAGGCTGGCAGAAAAATAATTCTGGGTGCATTCCGCGATCACTCAAGCGAATTTATAAATAAATACGCAATTGCGTAACACACTTAGTAGCAATGGGTTTCATTTTGACAGTTCAACAACATACATTGCGTTGTTTACGTTGTTTAGCAGACACATTTTTCGAACATAATGAATTAATAATAATAATAATTTTATTTCCAAGTAACAAGACTCATAGTGTTAGTAAAAATATACTTACAAACTATGTTAGTTAGCACATACAAAACAAAACCAAAAACAGAAAAACAGATTGCGACATCACTGCTGCACGGTGACAGGCCAAGCCGAAACCCTGCAGCAGTGGTTCACAAACGCACAATCAAGCCTGCTCGCTATCATAGACAGGATGCTGTTGGCGCTGCCCCGCACCCTACGGACTAAGGATGCGCACCGCTTCCGCATCACGGTGTAAAAACAGTCCACGTGAGCTTCAGCGAACATCCCTGATGCGCTGCAGTACCGGGGCAACCCCATCAACACCCTGAATGCATTATTGTATTGGATGCGAAGGGCGTCGTATGATTTTTGAGTATAATGAACCCACAGACTGCAAGTATAAAAAGACGTACAGTAAGCACTAAATATAGTGCGCTTGACCTCTTTAGATCTTTCTTTTAATGGATTAGCAATATCCTTCAAAATGATTCAGATTTAGATTAATAGTTTGTTACGCAATTAGGGTGCTGTTTAATAATTGTAGAAGAAGCAATTCTTTCATTGTAAGGCAGAATTGTTTTAGTCGCGCAAAAGCGGACACGCGCATATGATACTGACTGTATTGTATTACCAACTCAAAATCTGACCTAGTTGGAATCTACCCTACTTGGAATCTGAACTTCATCGCCAATATCTTGAAAATAAATAGGTAGATAAAATTCAGCATTGCCTTTCATTGGAAGCTGCGCATTCATTCATTCCAGAAGCAGAACTGAGGAGCTCTAACAGTACTGTAAAGGTTGTCTGCAAAAGTCGACCTTATGTAGTGCAGGCTGGCAGTAAAATAACTTTGGTTGCATTCGAACAGTCAAGCGAATTTAGAATGAGCTTCAAATTTTTATATTAGGTTTTTGTTTGGAAAAACCAGTGAGAGAATGTGCGCGTTGGAGTAAACTTATTAAATATAGCGTTGTATTTTTCGTTATTTTTTTTTCTACTATATCTTGCAATTGACTGTTTTTTCTACTTCGGTCCTTGCAGTCTACAGTTTTCGCGCCCTCAGTGTGCACCCAACCTATACCACCTTAGTCAAAGTTCGATATTGTGCGGAACAAACATTGTTCTATAGTTGACTTGAATAATTGTTAGTTGGCTGTATCCTTCGTGATGCATTGTTGATGAAGACGAATCGACATTATTGATGCTGGAGAGGAGGTACATGTTGTTTTGTAAGTACTTCGGGATGAATATTGGGTCAGTAGGGAACTATTAGTAAGGAAAAATGTATAAAAATATTAAATGTAATCTGTCCAAGGAAAATGTTTGAAAAATTCCACCAGCCATCGGTCCTTCGACAAACATGGCCAGCCCACTGCCACTTCAGCTTGCTTACTCTGCACGTTTTGTCGGTAACTCCGGTTCTTTTACGGATAACTTCCTTTTTGATTTTATCCTTTCAAGAAACTCCGAGCATAACTCGCTCCATAGAGCACTGAGCGACCTTTATTTATTTATTTGGGACAAACAAACAGCAACACATTATATCTGCGCAAATAATATAAACAAATATGTAATACAAATGTGAAACTCACACCGTTATCCACAGCATATACAATTCACATAACTTTACTAATGAACAATCTATGCGAGTAAGACTACGAGACTGTTCAAATAACTATACATCGGAATCCTTAAGTTTCTTTAACAAAGCAGAACGTAATCTATTTGCTGACATTGAGAATAAATCTAATTCTGTAGTTTCTGAACAAAAATCATTATAATTTTTGCACAAGGGACGTAGAGGCGCCCGCAGACCAGCATTGGTGCGGCAATGGGACACAGCAAAAAGAGGATGTGCGCGCACCTCACGTCTAACACATGTCGACCTTGTGTCTATGGACTAACCCGACTGTCAGTGTGCTCGTTTCGGTACCATCATAACGGGTAAGACGGACTGGTTCAATACCTTAGTCTTGAAATATTACGGGATAGGCGACGAGAAGACTTGAAGAAGATTTCTAATCTCTGCCCAACCCAACCAAATCTTTCCGTCGGCTTCTTTCTCAAAATTGTGTCTACCGAGCTGGATGACTTGCCCTAGGTAGACATATTTTTTGCCATTGCCGTGACAAGATTAGAAAAAACATTTATTTGTACTAAACGTGATGCGTAAATAATAATAAAAAAATAAAACAGACAATAAGAACAAGTTGGGAGAAATATGTGTCATATTCACAAAAACGGCCATCGCTCAGCATAATGCTGTGTCGCTATGCGAGACAGAGCCACATCGCCGGTTTTCAGCGACAGCTGGCGATGACGTCGTGACGTCAACCGGTGCAGCATAGGAAGAATTTCCTAAAAGAAATTAAAAAATATATATTTGAAATTGGCAAAAACGAACACAATACATAAATCCGGTGTGTTTTTACTTCGCTTGGTACCTACTATTCGTATAAAAGTACTGAATTCAATATACGTCAGTATGTAGCCGGCATTTCGCTGCAGATTCCCAACATTCGTCATATACCAAAATATTTTGCGAGCATGGAGCGAAAACTGTCTGTGTCGATGTGAAAATACATCGCGAATTTTGTCAAATTTCTTTGCATTTTTGGAAAACCCACGAGGAATCCTAGTGTATCTTTCTAGATTTTTGAATTTATGTACAGTTACTTCAGGCATACTCAATACTTTATTGCTTTACCATAATGTGTACTTAGGTGGTAACTAATATATAATTAAGATCATTATGGACCCTGTAGGGCACAGCAAAAAGGGTAGGATGAACATCATAGATCAGCTATTAGATAGACAACAATCTTAATTTTTATCACTGTACTGTAGGTATCACTTAGCACGTTTGCTGAGCGTGAGGTCCTGGGCTCGGTGCTTAGGACGAGCATAGTTTTATTGGGTTTTCTAAAATGTCTAGGTAAGAGCCAGACGTAATTCTTGGCGGTTAATGTGATCCAGCTCGCTCCTATTATTTTTTTTGCATTACACATAATATTGGCCTTGTCCATTTGTTCAGAGTTGGCACCACATCCAATGTTGAGCAAAATCCTGTCCAATATCTGTCCAGGCCCGGTACACACATTGGAGCCAATGCTCCAAGGCTACATCTTGAGTCAAATTATGTCCAATGTGTGGCCCCAGCATCATATGGAACTAGGTCCTATCAGCAGTTCTAGAGAACTAGGTTGAGTACTTACTCTAAAATTGTTGCCAATTCAAAAAAAAAAACCTTTAAAAAACAATTGACCATCGCCCCCTTTTTTCGCCTACCTTTCACATCTAAATGAGCGCAATAACATTCAATTGGAGCATGTTACCCTGCCAAGATGATTGCAGTAAGGAAATTAAGTTTAAAACTGTGCGAATTTGGCACATGTAGCTGCTGATAAGGTCGGTTGCCATCTTTGATGACCTTCTTCTAGTTGCATCTTACAGTTTTGTTACTGTGTTTTGATTGCCCTTAATGGAATATTTTATTGAGAAAATAAACCTACTTTATAGAATTTACTAGCTGCGCCCCGCGGTTTCACCCGCATAAGTGTCGATCCCGTGGGAATATCAGGATAAAAACTATCCTATCGCCGGGTTAAAGGTAAAACCAATTATTTAGTCCAAAAAAGTCAATATAAAATTTTCCGTAAGCGCATTTTGAAAGTTTGCTATTAAAATTAAGTCCTTAGTAATAAGATTATGTCAGTCGCAAATATAAGAGCGTGTTCTATAACTATCTAAGTTTCAAACAGTTACATACTAAACACAAAAATTGACCTCATTTGTACAAAAAAAAATTAAAATAAATTATAACCCCCCCTTTTAGTTGGTTTTGCCTTTATAGTACAAATACAAGCATATCTGGAAAAGTACTTGTCCTGTTTCTAACAGACTTCGCAATTACGTGAGTTAAAGTATTGTTTTGATAATTAACATGTAAGGCTGATTGCCGAAACATTAGTTTTGAAACAATTTTAAAAAATACGAAAAAATAGTTGGTTTTGCCTTTCTACTTCTTAATAGATGTCTTTGAATCTAGAATTCTAAATTGTACTAACATTATAACTTACTGATTTGCATTGCTTAAATCATTCAAATTGTGTACCTACTATCAGGGCCTGTTTCACCACCTACGATTAAGTTCCTATTAACTTACTTGGCAGATAATTTCATACAAATTCCATAAAAAAATCAATTTTGTTCCATTTTTGAATTTATTCGGTAAGTAGTGGCTATTCGGACATCGAGAAATATGCACTCAGAAAATAAAACAGACAGGTAACAAGAAAAAGCATTTATTTTATTGTTTTATTACTTTGTACGTACATAAAAGTTTATAATCTAAACAAACAATACCTAATTGGTCTTTAAAAATTCATTCTAAAAAATTAATCACTCAGATTCATCTGGGTTCTCCGAGTCTTCTGATTCTTCAGGAATGCCAATGCCAATTCCATTAAAATGCCAATTCTCGTAATTTAAAACGTTCAAAATCTAGTCGAAGTATCATCTAGGCGACAATAAAATGCCAAAAACCTGTCAAAATGTAGGGAAATTAGAAGTATTTTTGACAGATTGAGACTGAGATTCTTAAAATTACGAGAATTGCCCCTCTGGTATTATACGATCCACTTTTTGTTCATCAGCTCTCATTCTTTGGAACCATCCATGATATTCCTCCGGAATTGTCGGGAATGACTCTTTTTTCACGAAGTTTCAATAGTTTGGCTTTTGAAATGCATAATGGTTCTTTATACAACGGGTACTATCAGTGGAAAACATAACATGGGTCATTTGTGGCTTGTGGTGGTTGTTCAGTGACAACTTTTTGGACTGGCTCGACGTGCTTAGAATTTATGGACAGCCCAAGACAAAACAGCGGCCACATATTGGTTCCTGTTTTGTCCACCACATGTGTGTGAAAATAACAAAACCTCGTCGATATGATCGGGGATTTCGCTTAAGTAAATTAAAATTATCGATCTAATCTCAGAGCTTCCTTTCTTGCCATTAATTTCCGTCTTCATTTGGAAAAGCGCTCTCATAAATCGTCAGGTTGTATAGTGTAAGTTTCCTGCAATAATACAAAAGACCTACATCTCCACTAGGGATTTATAAAATTGCCTGCAAATCAAAGGATGCCGAAGTGAAGTTCATTTCTTTTTCTGCTCTCCCCCTTTCCTCCCTTTGTTTCTCGCTATTATTATCTTTTCTTTGAATTTGCTGTTTATACTCTTGTTCAATTTTAGTTTTCTCTATGGTATCCAAACGACGATACTTGGTGCACAAAATAAACCGGTCTTTTTTGGGAACAAAAACCCCAAGTTGAATTCTGTGCAAAATACATTTCGACAGTTGCCTCCGAAGCGGGTGTAACGCTCTCCTTCTCACACTCCTCCACATACAATACATACATGTTTGTAATTGACAGACTACAGTCTAGATATTGGCGTTTAATATCTTTGCGCACTTTAATGGCTTCCCATCCTAGGGAAAGATTTGATATGACGCCGGATTTCTTTATCTTTTTCTAGCGGCGTTATGTTTTGGGGCTCAGGTCATCTTCGCGGATCACAATCTCGAGAGTAAAATCCCATCGTATCATAACTGAAGCAGAAATGCGCAGAGTTTTGCAGAAGAAGTTTTGGCATATCTAAGATTAAATTGTGTTGATTTTTTTCTACAAAGAATTCAAAACCATTTTAACACTGTAAAAGTACTTACTTTATGGAGTTGCAGCTATTGTCGGTTCTGATTCTTCAGCAATAATTTTTCTCAGCAAACACACAAAACGCACATAGTAAAAATACACAGAAATTGAAAAATGCACTTTATAAAAGATTCGACTACATCCCCGTAAAGCGGGAGGGGGACAGCGACAGCGCGGGGAAGTACCAACTATAATAATTTAATCTGGTTTTTTTCTAGGCAATTCGCTAAAAAGAAACCGTAAAACCGAATGCCAAAATCGGCTATATTTATATAATGTTTATTTAGTTTCAATGTTCAAGAACAAAAATGTGCCAATCAAATATATTATTTTTTTCCATTAGTGACTAAGACCTTTCTTTGACATTATTGTAGGACTAGAACCCACTAAAAAAGTTTGGTATTTTTTGCATCTATATTTTGAAATATTGCAGACAAATTATTGCGAATTATTTGGTTTTTAATTCTCTAAACATACACTTTCTCGATTTATTATCGGTTTTTACATTCAGTAACTCGGGAACGGTAAGTCCTACGGCTTAGTTGGTTTTACCATTAGATAAAGAATCAAATGCCGATTCGAATGGTATATTAAAGTGAAAAACTGAAAAAAATCGCAGATAGTCGGTTTTGCCTTTAACCCGGCGCTATGTCCTTCCCCGGGACTCAAACTATTTTATACCAAATTTTATCTAAATCGGTTCCGTGGTTTAGGCGTGAAAAGGTAACATACAGACAAACAGACAGATAGAGTTACTTTCGAATTTATAATATTACTAGCTGCGCCCCGCGGTTTCACCCGCATGTCACGATCCCGTGGGAATATCGGGATAAAAAGTATCCTATGTCCTTTCCCGGGACTCAAACCATCTCTATACCAAATTTCATCTAAATCGGTTCAGCGGTTTAGGCGTGAAAAGGTAATATACGTATGTATGTTACCTTTTAGACAGACAGAGTTACTTTCGAATTTATAATACTAGCTGCGCTCCACGGTTTGACCCGCATAAGTATCGATCCCGAGGGAATATCGGGATAAAAATTAGCCTATATCTTAATCCAAGGTGTCAGCTACCTCCATACAAAATTTTATCAAAATTGGTCCAGCCGTTTGAGCGTGAAGAAGTAACAAACATATAAACACACACACACACTCACAAACTTTCGCCTTTATAATATTAGTGTGATACTAGCTGCGCCCCACGGTTTCACCCGCAGAAGTTTCGATCCCGTGGGAATATCGGGATAAAACTATCCTATGTCCTTTTCCGGGACTCAAACTATCTCTATACCAAATTTCATCTAAATCGGTTCAGTGGTTTAGGCGTGAAGAAGTAACAAACATATAAACACACACACACACTCACAAACTTTCGCCTTTATAATATTAGTGTGATTAGTGTGATAGTGTGATAGTATGGAAGTATGGATGCTATCCCATCAACCCACATGAGTACTCGTTTAGAAGCTGAACTTGAAATATGCAGAATATTCGAGGGAATGTTGCATAAAGTCGAAGGAATGGCCAGTCGTTTGTCTGAAAGTCGAACAAGTAAAAAACATTTTGTCTGGAGGATAGACCATCATCTATCCTAGACATTGAATAAATTGGCATCACCTAATTACAAAATTGTGTTGTGAATTGTGTTACTAGAGTTAAAAATTGTGCGCTTTTGTAAATTCTAAGGTGACGATACTGAAAGAAATGTTTATGCAATGATTACTTCTGTAAGTTGATCTTTCAAGAATCTTTTACAAATGGCGCCGGCATTTCCTAGCTAACTTATTCCTGAGAAGAAATGCAGAAACAAACTCTGAGGTCATGGTCTCTTTAAAAAAGTCCAAACATTATATTATTAGGATTTTATGTGAGTCTAACAATGCAGGGCCATATCTGTAACGGGCAGCTTTGAGTTGACCTGTCCTAACAGACGGCATGCATTCATCAGTCATTGTGTAGCTCAAACCTATTTTAGGGAGCTCAACGACCAGTCACACGACGCTACCAGATCTGCAGGACATTTGCGTAGGCTATATACAAAATCCTCAACACCGCCAGACAGTTATAAAGTCATGTATTCAATCTAGGTTGTACTGTGTAATCTATCTATTATCGTGGATGTCCACGTCCGCGTCACGGCATGAAAGTAACACAGGGAAGTAAAATGCGCCCATAGGGTCAAGGAGGGCGCCCATGAGCAACTTTTGTCTCAGCAACTAATTTGTCTCCCACATCAAGTCTACGGGTTTGTATGAAAGTACGCGCATGAAGCGACGCGGCAAAGACTGCGCCAGTGGCGTGCATTGCATATCGGCATATAAGCAGTGCCTACCTCGATAGATCAACATAAGTCTATCAATTACATTATAGTGTGTGTGCCCCAAAATTAAGAAACCCACTAAATTATCATACCTAACCAAAAACAAAATCTTCACGCGCGGCAGTAGGCAGTCGCCGGACGGCCTACTCGGCTCCCGTACTATTCGCACATTGTCATTGGTCTTTACTCGTTCAAGTTAATACGACAAAATTAAAAATACGTACGTCTCACGTGTAATACCATGACGTTCGACCTTCGTAATTTATCACCCTTAAGTAGGCATGCCTACTCAAATAACCACACTTTTGACTTCACATTTTTTTTTCTTCTGATTAGTGACCGCGTTTGCCTAGACTAGACCCGGGCTAGTGCCTACCTATTCTGAAAACCAATGCACGCCACTGGACTGCACTTTCATAGACTTGATGTGAGAGACAAATTAGTTGCCGAGATCAAAAGTAGCTCGTGGGCGCCCTTCCTCAGGGTGGATAATGGAAATATTTTCAAAAAAAGGTCATCATATCATCATCATCATAATCAACCTATAATGTTCCCACTGCTGGGACACAGGCCTCCTCTCAGTGAGAGGGAGTGGGCTGTAATCCACCACGCGGGCCCAGTGCGGGTTGGCAGATGTCGCATGTCTTCGAATTTTTGGTTCTTGGACATGTCGGTTTCCTCACGATGTTTTCCTTCACCGTTTTGAGAGCAGTGGTGATGAAATAATTTACACAAAGTAAAGCGCCTGTCTGGGTTCGAACCTACGACCTACAACTCGTAAGTCACGGCCGTTACAACTGGGCCGCCACTGCTCTCAAAAAAGGTCACATTCTAATAATATCCAATAGCGTCCCTCTACCGCAAGATAGATATCCAAGATAATACTCTAAATCCAAGTTCCAAACTGGAAACTTGAAGCAAGAAAACTTGCAGAAACTTTCGAAAGAAAGTAGATTCGAGCTGTTAATATTAAAATCGATAAGAAGGGACTCTGCGAAAGTCGTGACGGAGCGAAGAAAACTGATTTTGAAGTTGTGTTAATTTTGTTTCAGCCGATTATCGAGTCGGTAACTTCTGTAAGGTCTGTTAATTGCTGATAACTGCTCAGGAGTTTGCAATGTTGATTGTTTCAAGCTATTGCCCATTGGCAGCTCGTTTGAGTTTCGCTTGTGGAATTTCGAAGTATTATTGCTTGTGATTTTGGGTTTAAAATGTATTTCGTTTATTACCTTGATGGTTGTTTAAGTCGTGGAAGTTTTAGTAATGGTTCTTGGGAATAGTTGAAATTGATATTTATACCATTCAGGGAATTCTCGTCCTTAATTTTTTTCTCATTTATTTTGACAAATCTTAAATAAGCTATTATACATGCTAACACTCAAATAGGTGTATTGTATGTACAAGTATGAGATAAAAAAAGAGAGGAGCGCATTGGGCATAAAAAAAAATCGTTCGTATCACTGTCAATAGGAAAAGTGCGTTGGATGGCAATGCTGATTGAATATATGTACATAATAAAGACTATTCTATTCTATTCTGATTCTTTGGCCTTAAAATAGACCACCATGCAGCCCTTAGGTCCGGTGAAGAGTCGACCAACCGCTTGGCGTTCTTAAAGTACGATCTTAATTATTTAATCATAAAAAGTAATTCGTTACGAGATCATTGTACGGTCGAAGAAGCTATTTGGTATACAGGCAGCTAACTTTCAACTACTTTTAAACAATGATGTGCTGAGTTAGTCAATTCTTTTATACCACTCTTTTATCATATTATATCATTAAGGATGCCATAAGCTGAAAAAGTTATAATGCACAAAATGAAACTAAACATTGGCTGTGTAGTAGAAAGATGAATATTTTTGCCTGTATACCAAATAATTTGTTCGACCGTACCTTCCACCTATGTAAAAATCCTCGTTTTATAAATAAATATTTAGCTGATTCGATCGAACCAGTTCATACGACGAAAATGCTAACGAGTTTGCATTGAACTAACAAAATCAGCATAACTTATAGACATACAGATTCTATACAACCGTTTTCTAAATAAAAGATCTTATCCTGTTAGATATACACTTGGGGAGAAGCGGAGTTTCAAAACTAATCTCCCGAAGATATAGAAGAAAGAGGAAAAAAATATAAAATGTAATTTTTATTTTTTAAACTCCATTTTCAATATTCGAGTAAAAAATATCAAATTGCGGGCGTCGTTACGCTCAGAAATAAACATTACCGTAAAATGAAACGGACTGGCGAAGATACCAACCGGAAAAGTTGGTTCCAACATAATTTTTAACGTAATTAAAACTGTTATTGCTTCGGGGACCTTTCTCTTTCTATTATGCTTAGCTCTGTTTTAAGGGTTCCGTTCTAAGGCCCTAAGGCCAAAATGCCAAAAAAAAATGTCCGTCCGTCTGTCACAGGGTTGTATCTTTTGATCCGTACTACTATACTATGAGTACTATGGCCCAGTGGCGGATTTACCAATAGGCTGAGTAGGCTGGAGCCTGATTTTAGTGGCGGCAAATTTGGGGCTAACATTTAAAAAAAAATGTCTAACTGAAATTAAAAAGATTAATATTTATATACCTACCATGTTTTCTTGGAAAGAATAAACAAAGTGAATGCACAAATTCAGGCTTCTACCGTAGATTTTATCACAGTTGCCGATCTTTACAAATCTCTGCAAGTTTTTCGTAGCTGATGAACGAGAACATTTTAAGTATTTTGAAGAAAAGGCGAAGCAGTATACAAAAGATATGGGACATTATTGTAGAGGTTCGGTAGGGGCGGCAAAATTTGAATAGCCTACTGGCGGCAAATGTGTTAATCCGCCACTGCTATGGCCACTATGACAAGTTTCTTGCCCGTTCTTCTCCATAGGTACCTAACTACGCTTTGGAATGGGCAACTAGCTTTATACTTCTGACTGAGCAACTCCTTGTCAGTTCAAAATGCTTGTAAATGGTTTAATTGAAATATTTTTTTTTGAGTTTGAATTTGAAAAAAGTATTAAAAATAAAATAAATTCCAAAATTAAAGAAGGTTTACATTCCCATACAAAAAACGAGTTTTATTTGGCGTTTATTGCTCATGCTCATTATGTACTATTCAATTTTTTACAGTAGGTATACAGCGCGCGCTTTACTTGTGTTTATTAAGTGTACAAACATGGTACATATGAATGTCTGCGTGCAGACGTGTAGCGTGGGCACATAACAGACACACGCACACACAAAGTTCCGATTTCGCCATTGTTTCGAACGGTACGGAGAGCACCTGCGCTTACACACACTTAAACATCGTGTTTGTACAATTGTTAACGTAAAGTAAAGCGCGTGTCGCTTCGTGGGATAAAAATACTATACATTAGTACGGAATCCTTCTTGTGCGCGTCCGACTCGCACTTCTCCGCTTTTTTGCTTTTTAGTACGAAATGTGACCTAATTGGTCCTTCGAGACGGTATCTCGTTAGATTAGCTAAATATGTACCTACCTACTATTGCGGCTTTTTCCATTTTTCGTCACAGAATAACCCTTTGTTTGCGGATGATAATCATTTTAATGGTTTATTCTTCATTTTTTAGGTTAATGGGTTGCTTGTCTTTTGATTATTTTGCTTAACGGTGCGCGAATTTAAAACTGTTTTGCTTTTCTTTTAATTTTTACAGTTGAGTTATTCAAATGTCAGATGAATGAGGTATCTAATGCTGTAGGAACGTCGCCCTGTTAATTTAATTTTGTTTTGAGAATTGTAATGAAAAGGGTCTTGACGAGACTGGCGCACTGGTCTAGTGTCGCAAGCGCTACTGTTGAGCGTGAGGTCCCGGGTTCGGCAAAATGTTATTGGGTTTTGTCACTAGGATTTTCTGCGTAGCAGCCCGAAGTCTGGTTTGTGCCCGGTAGATGGGATGAGGCTCGCCCCCTATTACGACCAGACGGGTGTTATGTCTGGCGGGCAACTGCCCGATGATTCATGTCAGGCCGTTGTATTGTATTGTAGATATGGCTACAACACTGGCAAAATGTGGATGCTGGTTTTATAGGTACACCTCTCTCTACGTAACCCTTCTGTTAAGTATGTTATGAACAAAAAAAAACACTACAAAGTGAAAAATAACTTTAATTTCGGAAGTCGGTGTCGCTGGTTCCGCATTTTCGTTTTTTGACACCGACTTCCGAAATTAAAGTTATTTTTCACTTTGTAGTGTTTTTTTTAAAAGTCGGTTGTTTTTTTTGTAAAAAAGTTTTTATTTTTCACTTTTTAGTTGTACCTAACCCACACAAATTCATTTAACACTAGTGCATTGAAGAATTGAAAACACAAGTCGAAGAATCATCAAAATTCGCTTAGAAATGACGGAGATGCAGTACTTTTATGCATATAACTTCGTACATAAGAATAATTACCTAATGTATTATATACTAAAATCTTCCTGAAAGTATGTAGATCACACAAATGAAAGAATTATCAAAATCGGTTCAGTAGTTTTTGAGATAATCGCGGACATACAAACATACATACATACATACATACATACGGGTCGAATACAGAACCTCCTTTTTTAAAGTCGGTTAAAAAGGACTTTAAGGCTGCGTTTCCACCAGAAATGAGCTAGGATGCTTAGCGAGGGATGTGCGTAAAACTAACCAATTACAACACTAGCTTAGCTCAAGTTATGAAAATGAAGCGATGTTATTCGTCAGTTTCACACACACATCCCTCGCTACGCATCCTCGCTCATTTCTGGTGGAAACGCAACCTAAATGGAATCAATGAAATGAAAGATTTTACATTATTTATCTCTTGATAATTATAAAGTACAGTCACCAAAGGAGATAAGTAACCAGCAGGGTCGTCAGAAAGTCGGGTCATATAATATTTCAATCATGATTCAAAAGACACGTAGCGCCATCTAGCGTTCTAAAGCAATTATGAGCGTCGAAAGTTATTGTTCTTTTCCTCGGGAACAGTATTTTTTTCTAGATGAATTGGTATCCGCCTATGACCTTTTCTATGCCACTGACAACGTATATTCATGATAATCGCATTTATATCTAATATTAGTTAGGATAAATAAGTGTTTTTTCCCCATTGAATAATCAGACTGAAATTATTTAGTGGGACCAATGGGAATTCAAAATTAAATGACTAAATTATTCCCGTTTGTCCCACTGATATTGTCAATGGGACGAACGGGAATAAATTTAATATTATTTAATAAATTCCCGATCGTCCCACCAAGGGGACGATGGCCAGTGGGACGAACGGGAATACACGGTCGGATATACCTAGTTGAAGTTAGTTGGCTTTTGACTACGTTGTATGTGTATATTTTATGTCATTTTCTTTTTTTGTAATGTGCGTTTTGTTTGTGCAGGATAAAAAAAATTCTTTTTTTAATAAGAAACCGATGGATGTTTTCGATTTAATTTGATAAATGATCTGTTTGTTTTCTATTAATTTAATAAAATTTTATTAGAAAACATCCATCAGTTTCTTAACAAATTTCGACTATATCCGACGACCTATCTCCTTTGGTTACCGTACATACAAATTAGACATTTAATTTAAACGTATGACCATGAGACGTAATCCACACCCATTTATTCATATTATGTCTGAAATACTGTATTTAGACGAAAACGCCTTTTCAAACTGATGTAGAGAAAATTACTTTCAGTGTGAAATCCTATAATGTTATTAGATACCCCTTTAGAGATTTATTTACTATTCGCTTCTGTCTGCGGCTTCGCCCGCATTGATGTCGGCAATTTCAGGGGCTTTAATTTTTTTCCGTGGAACCCTAATTCTTTTTCTAAAATAAAAGTAGCCTAGAGTTCACGCCACCACTGAAGTCTTGCGTCAAAGCCTTCATTATCTTTGGAATATGAACCAAAATGCCTTTATCCGTTGGACTTCAATGGTGGTTTGGACTTTAAGTTAGCTCCTTATAACATCAGCTATCTGTCAGTGAGAGTCCCGTCAAAATCAGTCCAGCAATGTCGGAGATTACCCGGAACAAACAGATAGACAAAAAATTTTTTTTTTGTTATAAGTACCGTATATCCTACTTCCTACTTAATTTATAAGCGCGAAAGTTTGTGAGGATGGATGGATGTATGTATGTTTGTTACTCTTTCACGCAAAAAATACTGAAATGTAGCACACAGATAGTATTGTAACCATGATTAACACATAGAATACTTTTTATCCCGATATTCCCACGGGATCGAAACTTATGCAGGTGAAACCGCGGGGCGCTGCTACCCAGTACTTTCACCTGCATTTAGTAAAAAGCTATTATTTCGACATTACGAACAGACACTTCAATTTTATTTATTTATTTGTAGTATGTATTTGTAAGTATAGATAAATCCTATTTATGTGAGTGTTTATGTATTTTCGCGGCGAGAATGGCGGATAAAGATTTTCATAATAGGACATTTATTTTGTAAATCGGTTGTTTTCGAGTTACTTTTATAGCTGGGTACTGAAGGTTGCTAAAGACGAGTGCTTGGTAGTGAAAATGAAAACTACAGTTAACATAGCATAATCAGCCTATAATGTTCCAACTGCTGGGACACAGGCGTCCTCTCTGTGCGAGGGAGTAGGCCGTAATCCACTATGCGGGCCCAGTGTGAGTCGGTAGATGTCACATGGCTTAGAATTTTTTGTTTCTAGGACATGCCGGTTTCCTCACAATGTTTTCGTTCACACGGTGAACATTGTGACGTGCTGTGTCATGTGTTACCACGAATTTAGTACCTACAAGATTCTAAAACCCCATGCTTAAAAATTTTTTTGACGGTTATAAAAAAGAAATTAGCTTTTCCATACATTTTGACCTCGTACTGCCTTAGTAAGTTAGGACACAGGCCGCCTCTCTTCGAGAGGGAGTAGGCCGTAATCCACCACGCGGGCCCAGTGAGGGTTGGTAGATGTCACATGTCTTCGAATTTTTTGGTTCTAAGACTTTTGAGAGTAGTGGTAATGAAATAATTTACACAAAGTAAAGCGCCTGTCTGGGTTCGAACCTACGACCGACAACTCGAATGTCCCTGCCACCTTGTAATAAGTAAAAAAGAAAAAAAAAAAAGACGGGTTGCACTCCGGGAGTGCCGGCAGAAGTGAAAACTTGAATATTAACGTTGAAATAAATCAATTATTAATTGAATTAATATAACTCATTTTTTTTCACTATTTCTGCGTCCCTTTTTTCATTAATAGATGCACTTTGTTCAATTTCCATATTTTAAACACTTTATATACACGAATGTTACGAATACACAGCAGTGTGTCCCCTTCCACTTCCACTTCGACTTCGACTTCGACTTCGACTTCGACTTCGACTTCGACTTCGACTTCGACTTCGACTTCGACTTCGACTTTGACTTTGACTTCGACTTTGACTTCGACTTCGACTTCGACTTCGACTTCGACTTCGACTTCCACTTCCACTTCCGCTTCCACTTCCGCTTCCACTTCCACTTCCACTTCCACTCCATCCAATCCATCCATCCATTGTCGTGTGTCACTAAACTTGGTTCACTTCGGTTGGCGCCGCCGTAGAAAGAGAGGCGGGGGGGGGGGAAATCTCTCCTGACGGTCACGTGTCCTGACGCGAGTTTAACTTTTTTTACCCATTACAAAAAGTGTTCAACGCCGCTAAAGAAGTTTTCACTTCAAAAATACCCATTTCACTACTGTTTCTCTCCTCGCAAATATCAATGAATAACTATTCACACAACAAATTATAGAATAGAATAGGATACTCTTTATTATGTATACCAAATTAAAAAAAAATAAAAATTATACCTCTACACAAACACACAAAAATCACCAAATCTTTAGAAATAAGCATCACCTTTGTACGTATTTTTCTGTTTCTTTTTTCTTGTCTATTTATACCTATCTTATATACACAAATACACACAAAAAACACACACACACATACACAAATGGTTAAATAAACAAATAAGGTCTTCGTTACATGTGGAAACATACATGTTGTGTACAAATAGATGAACGTTAAATGTTTAATAACTTGGTCCTATGGGAGTACGGGACCGGGCTGTTGGCACATTATCAAATATTCTAGTCCAACATATATTGACGGTAACAAGCTACGGTTATTGTGTGTATTAGTATGGATTTTCTATTACTAGGGTATTTGTTGTGTTGCAAAAAAAGTATAAACCACCACGGTGAGGGCCCCGTGGCTAAATGATAACAGCCGCACAAGTCGATCGATCAGGTTAAGCTACGCTTGCCGCGGTTGGTCTGTGGATGGGTGACCATCTTTACATACCGAGATCCCTCCGTGCCTCGGAAAGCAAATTAAGCCGTTAGTCCCGGCTGTCATTCGTGGAACTTGGTCGTTACGGGTAGTCAGAAGCCCGAAAGTCTGACAACCAGTCTTACCAAGGGGTATCGTATTACCCAATAACTGGGTTGTGCAGGTCAGATAGGCAGTCACTCCATGTAAAATATTGGTATTCAGCTGCATCCGGTTAGACTAGAAGCCGACCCCAAATAGTTGGGAAAAGGCTAGAGTCTAGACAGATGATGGTGAGGTGATCTGTATGAAGGTGGCAACAGCTTATAATGTTCGCACTGCTGGGACACAGGCCTCCTGTCAGTGAGAGGGAGTGGGCTGTAATCTACCACGCGGGACCAGCGCGGGTTGGTAGAAGTCACATGTCTTCGAATATTTCCTACGATGTTTTATTTCACCGTTTTGAGAGCAGTGGTGTTGAAATTATTTATACAAAGTAAGGCGTCTACAATCTACTCAACGTAACCATTGAGTAGACGATTAAGGCATCCGCAAGAAGACAGAGGTTATGAAAATGACCTCATCGACGTCCAAAGGTCAACAGAGAAACGCACTGAAAAGACCCAACATCGATACAGTATTATTGCTAACAACAACAATAAAATTGTTTTATCGTACCAATATCGTGCGTTTTATTTGTCGCTGATATTAGCTCTGGGTTGCCAGCTTTAAAAGCTAGTTCGGGAATAAGGGTATACAAGTTGTGGTGTTTTTTAAATAGCTTTGCAATCACTCAGACTGACAGTGTCACTTGGAT
Organism: Amphipoea oculea; assembly: GCA_945859645.1. Lineage (NCBI taxonomy): Eukaryota > Metazoa > Arthropoda > Insecta > Lepidoptera > Noctuidae > Amphipoea > Amphipoea oculea. The sequence continues at coordinate 16,814,701 of OX243876.1, forward strand.
TCTGAAAGGCTGGTCAAGTGTCTAATCAGTCAATCTTTTGTAGAATATCATGTACCTAATATTTGGTTGACTTGACGGAAAGAGAAATGTTTAAACATTGATTTGGTAATATAGGTAAATTCAGTTCAACAAGTATAGAGACACACATTATTCGTGACTCTTCCAAAAAACCAAACTAAAAAGCAAGAAAAACCTGTTCAGGAGGAGATTCACAGATGACTCCGCCTTGGAGAGTAAATATGGTGCTGTTCCAAAAATGAAGGAACACTTAATATCATGCCCTGCGTGTTCTGGAAACCGGTATATCCTAGAATAAAAAAATGGAAGACATGTGACATCCACTTCCTCTCATAAAGAGGAGAGAGAGAAGGGCTGTGTCCCAGCAGTGAGAATATTATAGGCTGATTACGCTTGTTACCTGTCAGTGGCGCGTTACAGGAACTGATGGACGCTAGTGATAGCGCCAAACACGTAGTCGAATTCTGGGTCGAGTCCATTTAGATTACCTTCGACACGCTAAGAAGAAGGAGTAACTGGCGTAAAACTCAATTCTATGATTCATCATCATCATCATCATTTCAGCCGAAAGACGTCCACTGCTGGACATAGGCCTCCCCCAAGCACCTCCACTTCGACCGGTTTTGTGCTTCTCGCATCCAACGAGTTCCTGTGGCCTTCACAAGGTCGTCGGTTCACCTTGTGGGAGGCCTTCCAACGCTACGCCTTCCGGTACGCGGTCGCCACTCCAGAACCTTTCGGCCCCATCGGCCATCTATTCTGCGAGCAATGTGCCCTGCCCACTGCCACTTAAGTTTGGCAATTCTTCGGGCTATGTCGGTTACCTTGGTTCTCCTGCGGATCTCTTCATTTCTGATTCGATCCCGCAGGGAAACTCCAAGCATTCTATGATTATAAATTCGTAAATAACCGAACCAATTATTCAATAGGAATATTATTAGTCTCAGTACTTTTAACGTTATTCCCGGAGATTTTATACCTTACTCTGGCAACACCAGCTCAGCGATACAAAACGATCGCGCTCGCGACATTTATAGCTGTAATTATGACTGATTTAGTGACTGACCAGCCTGCCTCAGTGTTGCCCGTTTATCGGAAATGAGCGAAAGCGATATTTATTATAGCCCTGTATGTTATTGTCTTTTAGAATGTGTTCGGTCCAATATTACGCCACATAATTCTGTATTGTTGACGTGTCGTTAAAAGTTATGCTTGGAATGAAAGTGAAACCAGCGGTTGTATGTGAATGAGTATTGGAACCGATATTTAAAGCCAATATTTGTTTCAGTAATTTATTTATTTGTATATTGGATGGCAGGGATGTCGACGCCCAACCTGTTACCATATTGTACAGACGCCAGCTGATCAAGCTACTCGAAACTGTCAAATTTTCCCAATTAACTTTGAACCTTATGCTTTAGCGATAAAGTTGAAAATCTATTAAAGAAATTTCACAGGTTGTAGTAGCTTGATGTGCTGGCGTCTGTACATGTTTCTAGACCGCTTCTAACCGAAGAAAAAATTCAACCACAAAATATATCCGCAATAATGCAGCTTAAAGTATATAAAGTAGCTTTATATCAGTGAAATAATTTTTAAAATCGAATTGTAGTTGGGTGACCGGTGGGGTCAGAGTGCTCATGGTCTTTTTAAAAAAAATCGAACCGGCTGCCTGACACTTCCCGTGACCCAAGGGCTGGCTTTTACCTTGGCCAGAGGCTAAGCATTGCCATACAACGTGGCAATGCCGCCAGTCTCTTGGGTACATTACCAGTCGACAGCGACATGAATGAATTTTTCGACGCTATATTTTAGTTTGTGTATAGTTTTAATTAAGATTTAATTTTGTTATTTTTATTTATTATTTAAGTACTATTTATTATTTTAAATTAGTAGTTTCGGAGATTACCTTCTACATCAAAACTTTACTTCTTAATTTATTTCCTTTATTTAACTAAATATAATATAAATTATATTTTTTAATATTAGAATATAAAAACATTTAAAAATATAAAAAATAGTAACCCACCGGTATCGAGAACAGGGTCCAAGCTACCGGCGGCGGTCAGGGCTCCAGAGAGAGGAACCTCCTAACAATGCGGGCCGTGTCCAGAAGTACCGCTTTCTGGATCAAGCCCAGGGGCTTGAACCGATTTTGACTTCTATACCGTAGGCATAAGAATGACATTAAAAGTAAAAAAGTGGTTACAATACCAACTGTTTACTGCAGCTGCAATATGTCATGCCATCAACGCAATAGAATTGAAAATCGGTTAAACGGACTGTAAAAAAGGTTTATTTAAATGTCTAATCTTATTTCAAATTGAGTATAGACAAAACAATCGCTTTCAAATCAGTCTGAAATCGGTCAAAGAGAATAGGGACATTGCACTGTGATGTGAAAAAAATAGGCTGGTTATATTAGGTACCAGAGAAAATTCGTCTAAACTTTAAAATTATTAGGATGGATGGGTACCTTAAGAGGTGATTACACTATAATTACTGCCTAAGCAACATTAGATGTTATGACATAAGGTAATTTATTCAGAAGGACCACATTTTAGATAACATGTTAGATTGGATTATTCCACTTTGCCCCACCGGCCGCCCCACTGGTGGGGCAAAGTGGAATGCCTAAAATTTTTCTGTGGAATTGTGTTTACGTCGCATTTGGCTGAATTTATATTTTATTTCGATCGACATTCGCGAGAAACGTTCAATTTTAAGTCTATGTAAATACTTAAGCTGTCTCCTTCACTTCAAGGTGTATTGTAGCGACAAAAAGACTTTTAAGATCGGCTTAAAGTGAAGTGCCGTTTGAGAATTCGGCGGTAGGTAAGTAGACTATGTTCCAATGCTCATTCCTTTTAGGTATCAGTCGAGGCCTTTGATCTGTATTGGGTCAGTGATGTGACTGATATGGACTGATATTATTTGTGTATCAATACCAGTCTTACCAATGGATATCATGTTATGCAGTAACTGGGTGGTAGAGGTTAGATAAGCAGGCGCTCCATTTGATCAGCCTATAATGTTCCCACTGCTGGGACACAGGCTGTAAAAGGGAGTGTGTGTGTGTGAATCCACCACGTGTGTCCAGTGCGGGTTGGTGGATGTCACATATCTTTGAATTTTTAGTTCTCGGACATTCCGGTTTCCTCACAATGTTTCCCTTCACCGTTTTGAGAGTTGTGATGATGAAATAATTTACACAAAGTAAAGTGCCTGTCTGGGTTCGAACCTCCGAGCTATAACCCGTAAGTTTCGGCTGTTTCTACTTGGCTACCTCTGCTCCTAATCAGCGGGGGAATCGCGTAACACATTATCAATCGGAATCGGTTTCATTTTGACAGTTCAACAACATTTATTGCGTTATTTACGTGTTGAGCACACAAATTTTTTTTTCGAACTTATGTAGCAATGGATTAGCAATTTGCTTCAAAATGATTCAGATTCAGATTGATAGTGTGTTACGCAATAATTAGGGTGCAGATTATGATTAATGATGCGTATTAATTTGTGAGACTTGGTCACAGTCAATCAACTCAGCCTATCGCAGTCCACTGCTGGACATAGGCCTCTCCCAGGCTGCGCCACAACACCCTGTCCTTCGCGTTCCGCATCCAGTCTGTCCCAGCCACCTTTTTAGGTGATTATCATACTGCACCGCACTCAGTCGCGCAGTGCTGGGCAGCTGTAGCAAACGATTTGTTAAGAAAATTGTGTTTTCTATACAAACTGATATAGTGTAAAGCGCAATACACACCCCGCCGGGCCGCCGATACAGCCCACCGACACAACCCGGCGGCCTATATGAAAAGAATCATGTCGGTTTCGGTCAAGTTGCCGACATAGGTCGGCGGCCCGGCGGGCCCAGTGTGTATTGCGCTTTAAATCTCTGGTCCCGCGACCCGCAATGGAACGCGGCGCAGTATGCCTCGCCTCAAGGTTGTTCAGAGTGGATTTTCTGATTTATTTGTTGAACGATTACAAGCTACATTTAACTTAGTACGTAGTAAGCACTAGAAACTTGTACCCCAGGGTTGCGTAACAGTTTTGGATGTTGCAACTTGGAAACTTTAAGGACTAGTTATGTTGCCAACATAAACATAACTAACAATATGGCAGACTGTGCGGCTAATCGATATAGTTGATATTGGAGTTAAGATCGTCCTAGAACTAATATTGAATTGTTTAGAATAGGTAGTTAACAATTCATTCATTTGAATGGATGATGCAGACAGATATTCATTCAAATCCTCCAGTAATTTTTTTTTTACCAACTAATTGTTAACAACTGAAGGCCAATTCTCGTAATTTAAAACGTTCAAAATCTAGTCGCAGTCTCATCTCGACGACAAACAAATGTCAAAATGTAGAGAAATTACAAGTATTTTTTGACAGATTGAGACTGAGATCAGACTGGGAACGTTCTTAAAACTACGAGAATTGCCCCTCTGCAATCCATACATAATCAGCCTATAATGATCCCACTGCTAGGACACATGCCTCCTCTCCGTGAGAGGGAGTGGGCCGTTATCCACCACGCGGGCCCAGTGCGGGTTGGTAGATATTACATGTCTTCGAATTTTTTGGTTCTAGGACATGCCGGTTCCCTCACGACGTTTTCCTTTACCGTTTTGGGACAAGTGGTGATAAAATAAATTACTCAAAATAAAGCGCCTGCCTGGGTTCGAACCCACGACCTATAACTCGGTAATCACAGCATATTTTGTAAATTGGGTTTTACCCGATAAACGTTGTCTAAATAGCAACGGTGTTGCCGTTTATGCTGACCCCATGACGGTTAGACCAAAGATGAAAGAGTTTATTATGCTGTAAACAGTACGACATTAAAAGATGAGGAAATAAATGGTCCGATAATTACTAGTGAAGAGAAAAGTAACACTAGCACTCTTTGTACACTACATGGACACTATACCATATTCAGTTTGGCTTGAGACAAAACGTAAAAAACATTTGAGTACCTACTCTTAATAAAAACATATTCTGTAAAATATATCTAGAGGGGCCCGTGGCTAAATAATAACAGCGGCACAGGTCGATCGATCAGGTTAAGCTACGCTTGCCGCGGTTGGTCTGTGGATGGGTGACCATCTTTACATACCGAGACCCCTCCGTGCCTCGGAAAGCACGTTAAGCCGTTGGTCCCGTCTGTCATTCGTGGATCTTTGACAGTCGTTACGGGTCGTCAGAAGCCAGAAAGTCTGACAACCAGTCTTACCAAGGGGTATCGTATTACCCAATAACTGGGTTTTGGAGGTCAGATAGGCAGTCGCTCCATGTAAAATACTGGTATTCAGCTGCATCTGGTTAGACTGGAAGCCGACCCCAACATAGTTGGGAAAAGGCTAGGCAGATGATGATTCTGTAAAATATATCAAAATAATAATTAAGTACTAAAAAAAAAATGTGTGATCTTATTGTGTAAAAAAAATATATTTTTTTAAATGTTTTGATATATTTTACAGAATATATTTTTATTAAGAGTAGTCAAATGTTGTTTAGGTACGTTTTGTATCAAGTCAAACTGAATAGGGTAGACTTTGTATAATATGAAGCCTTCTACAATGGTCGTCGTGTCCCATCGTGCTACATGCACTTACTAACTTTATTTGTTAACCACCTCCAACAATAATTAACAACATTGTATTCTATTCTATTCTATTCTAAAACAGCTTGTATACAGTTACATTTCTTGCAACCGACTTTATTTTTCACATTGTATATTTATGAAATGAACGTTTGCTTACCAATTGTAAGCAAATGAGCACAATGCATGTTTCCCTAATATTACTTAAAAGTCAAAGCAGTTTATGAAGGCTATTTATTTAGGTTATATAATACATTTAACAAATAATTTCCCGAATACTACATTTATAAGTGCAGTAATTACTTGCAGGCTAACACAACATGCACCTTTTATGGTTTTACGTAATAAAACAAACCCAAAAAGGATATTTACAATTATAGATTTTTTTTTAGAATTAACTATCACCGATTTTATTAAAGATTCCAATATTAACATAATTTAAAAAGCTAACAGAAACAACGTAGCATTGCTGCCAGCCTTTTGGACACGGTTCCTGTTGACAGCGATGCGGACGAATTTTTTGATGCCCTTTGATTCTTTCCCGTCTCTTTTTATATTCTTGTTCATATTATTATTATAGTTGTGCAATAATTTATGGTTTTTCATGCGTAAAAATAATAATAACAACAATTACATTCTAAATAATTAACTATACTTAGTTCGTAAAAAATTATCGCCCGAACTATAGTTTACCGTCAAGATTTTTTTAGTGACATAACCAATTTAGTTTACAAAGATAAAAGATAAAATAAACGTTGTTCTCTTATTCACTTTGCCATATTTATATCACAGTTCAACGGAACCCTTTTACTCTGTCGACGCGATTAAAAAAAACTTCCTTGAAACAAGACTTTCCTGCTACCTACACTTCATTTATTTTCCCCTTTTTGTTTAAAAAAGAATTACATCACAAACAAGTTTCTTTTAAGATATAATTAACTGGATTCTGTCTTCATTGCTGATAGGAGAAAAGGAGCGGAGAAAAACGAACTTTAGAAAAACGTATTATTATTTTTATACATCTATATACATATTATATATAAACTGAACCGCATACTAAATATTTACCCCATGTTGCGGTACGAATGTAAAAAAAATCTAACGGAATGGTTAAAATCACAAACGTACGACGAAATTGAACGTATATTAACCAGAATATGCTAATGAATAACCTGTACCCAAACATAACACACATCAGATAATCAATCATTAATATACACACACACACACACACCCCCACTCACACTCACACACCCAACACACACACATATTCAAACACTACACATACTTGAACATGCTACAACAATGTGTAACATCCTAAAGACTAAACTTTTTCTTTTCTTTTTCTTTATACTATGTCTCAACATTGTAGATAGTAACCCATGGGAAGTTGCGAGGTAACCCCATCACAAGTATCCTTATAACTTACCGGGGCTGCCTCAATTTTGTGCTGTAGAACAATTGTATGAGAAACAATAAAAACTTTTTATTTATTTTTTTATTATTTATTATGGACGGTGAAGGAAAACATCGTGAGGAAATGAGCACGTCCTAGACCCAAAAATTCAAAGACATGTGAATATGTATTGATATCCGCTAACTCGCACTGGGCCAGCGTGGTGGATTACGCCCACTCATTCCCACAGAGAGGAGGCCTGTGTCCTAGCAATGGGAACGTTGAAGGCTGATCATGTATGGGTGGTCATGGGTAGGTAATTGTTATAAAATATATAAAAATAAAAAATAAATACACACATGCATATAAGTGGCATACTGAAAGTTTCAAAAGATCAAAGGATCTGGCCACTTACAGTAAAAGAATGAATAAAACATTATGGAATTCGAAAATGGAACTCGTTGGAAACATGTTACTTTTTAATTTGCGAGACTGTCATTAAATTTGTTTTTTCACTGTGACGTCATTTAGAAAATTGTGTGGCGCTATCAAAATGAATTTAACTCGTGAACATTTTCGTCCAATGATTTTTTATGATTTTCGTTGTGGCTTAAGTCAACAAGAGAGTTGCCAGAGACTTCAATTGGCATTTTTTGATGAAGCCTCCATGTCGCAGCTCTGTTTATTCGTGGTTTGGACAATTTAGACATGGACGTGGTTATCCCCATGACGAGGTACGTGAAAGTCGGCCGGCGACTGGGGTTACAGACTCTAATATTGACACCGTACGACAACTTATTGAAACTGACAAAAAATTACTTGCCAGCAAATTCGTGCTTTGTTAAGCATTGGAATGAGCCAAGTGCAAAACATTTTACATGTGCATCTGAAGGTTCGGAAATATTGTGCAACTACAATACAATTCACAATATTTCTAACACATAGATAGTTTAACCTTTTTAACTCAAATAATGGCGCGAACTCTCTTCTTCGACCAAAACGACTCCGTCTATTGTTTTATTGTTTTTCTTTTTTACAATCAGCAACGAACAAAAATGCTACCAGCCAAAATTATCTAATTATGAAATCCTCTTTTCTTTTTCTATTTACAATAACTAGCATAAAATAAATGCAAAATGTTTTAAATGTTACCAGCTGAATTAATTATGGAATAATTAATAACTTCTTTCTAATAATTTTAAATCTATATTAATTTAATGTTACCAGATGAATGAACATTATTGTAACAGTGTGTAATAAAAATTCCTATCGTTACCTATTACAAATCAAGACAATTCTTTTTTTTAAAAAACCAGATTTATAATCGTTTGGTATTACCTATTTTACACAACCGTTTCAACAATTGTGACAGGTGACGAAACCTCGATGTACTGCTTTGAACCCGAAAGAAAAAGCCAGTCGGCAGAGTGGGCATTTTGAAGATTGGCCGAGTTAAGAAAAGTCGAAGCATTGGTAAAAAATGGTTGCTTCGTTTTTCGGCAAATCAGGACATTACACTACAGTATCGCTTGAAGATCAAAGGACAGTGACTGGATTGGTACGGCAACACTTGCTTGCCCAGTCTCAGAAAAAGTTCACGTAAAGCGTCTTCGAAGCAACGCATCCTTACATTCCGCTAAGGTAACCGAAGCCTATTTCAAGGCTTCAAATGTGGAACTGATGACGCATGCGCCTTACTGCCCGGACCTCGCACCCTGCGACCTTTTTTGTTTCCAACAATTAAAGACAAATTTAGAGGCACACGTTTTACGAGCCCTGAATCGGCGGAGAATACGTTCCATGAAGCCATTGCCCATTGCAGAGGTCCCTAAGGAAGACTGATCCAACTGCTTTGCACAGTGGTTTCAGCGCATCCAAAAATGCATTCATTGCGAGGAAATATAATTTGAAAACCAATAAATGTATCGTAAATTTTATATCTAGTTTTATTTATCAGAATCCAGAAACTTTCAGTGTGCCCTAAGTAATACATATAATTAGAAATATTTATGAGTACATACATACATATTTCTAAAACAAATATCACTAAAATGTTAATAGTTATAATATAATTTAAAATAGTAAATACATACGCAGTTTTAAACCTACTTTAAAACTATCATGGTTTTTAACCGACTTTAATAATAAATTAGTTGCATCTACACGTGCACATGTGAGCAACTAACTTTACAAAAATTAGGCAACTTGTACCAATCCATGTGAACACGGCAAACCTTTGATAGATATTATACATTCGAAAAGAACGAAACCATAGCGCGATCTAATTCGACGCCAACGCCATCTAGGGAAGGGTGGTGTACTAACTTTGCTTTTTTTAAATTCATCATTATTTTGTTTTTGTATTGGGTATGGGAAGAGTAACAGCATAATATGGTTATAGTGAAATAAATAATGATTGTATTATTAAAAGCTTTTTCCATGTATAACTAAGAGTTGGCGATAAAATGTAGGTAAAATGTTTAATTCGGGATAGTTTTTCGAAAAAATAATCTTTATTGGGACAATTACGTAACTTTCACAATATTTAACACTTTTTCGGAAATAATTTTGTTTTGCATACTGGCGAGCTGTCATGTGGGGCGTATGACATGAGGCATAGAACTAAACTTAGCGAGGTGAGTCCTGTCGGTAATACCAAGTAGATTTTGATGTTGTTCACTTTTTCCCCTTTAACGAAAGTACGTATATTTAAATGTCTTTGGTTGGAACACACAGTTTTTAATATAATAACATAATATTTTAGAAGTATGTATGTTTATTTGTATGTATGTAAGTATATTCTCGTATTATTTGTTTAGTTTTATTAAGTGAATTGTTTTTAGATTTTATGTACTTAAGTATTTTTTTTTTGTCTCCTTTACTCTTTAACACGCTGTCTACATCTCTTTATTTCTTGTCCTATCGTAGGTATGCTGGAAGAGATTTCTTATGAAATAAGCATCACCTTTGTACCTATTACTTATATTTTTCTGTTCTGTTTTTTTCTTGTCTGTATATACAGGGTGAATTTTCCAAGTGGGCGTGGATGGCCAAATTCTAAACTAAGAGGAATAGCGAAAAGTACCCAAAGGAGTCGCGGGCTCGATTTTGATAAAAACTAAAACTGCATCATTGGATTTTTGAAAAATCAATGTTTCTAGCCAGGAATCGAACCTGTTGATTTTGAAAAAAAAAACACAGGCTGTATTATTACACCATTCGATAGTGTCCCCAATAAGGATCAAATTCTGGGAAGTAATGACATACGGCAAACTTAAGGAAAATGTTGAATTTTAATAAACTTCTTCTTATTTTAAAGTATTCATACCTAGGTACATTACGTACCTTGTTCGAAATGATGCTCAATATTTTTACTAACACACCCGCAGCGCAGTCACCTTCACAACATTATGTTCTAAATTCAAATTTCTATTACGATCTTTGGAAAATATTCTAATGGTATCAATAATATTGTAATGCTGAATGCAGTACAATCCTTGAGACGTCAAATCCAGCTATGTATTGAAAACAATGGTCATAATTTTGAACAATTAGGTAATCAGTTAAGGTTTAGTAGGTAGGTAACATAACCCGGGCCCGGCTAAATAATAACAGCCGCACAGGTCAATCCATCAGGTTAAGCTACGCTTGCCGCGGTTGGTCTATGGATGGGTGACCATCTAACATGGCGAGACCCCTCCATGCTTCGGAAAGCACGTTAAGCCGTTGGTCCCGGCTGTCAATCCTGGATCTTTGACAGTCGTTACGGGTAGTCAGAAGCTCGAAGGTCTGACAACCAGTCTTACCAAGGGGAAGGGGTATCGTATTACCCAGTAACTGGGTTGTGGAGGTCAGATAGGCAGCCGCTCCATGTAAAATACTGGTATTCAGCTGCATCCGGTTAGACTGGAAGCCGACCCCAACATAGTTGGGAAAAGGCTAAGCAGATGATGATGAGGCCTACCTCATCATCATCTGCATAGCCTTTTCCCAACTATGTTACCTATAACATAAGAAAAATAAAAAAGTATTTTGTTAAAAATGAGCTCTTTCCTTTAGATTGCCGTATGTCATTACTTCCCAGAATTTGATCCTTATTAGCGACACTATCGAATGGTGTAATAATACAGTGTGTGTTTTTTTTTCAAAATCAACAGGTTTGATTCCTGGCCAGAAATATTGATTTTTCAAAAATCCAATGATGCAGTTCTAGTTTTCATCAAAATCGAGCCCGCGACTCCTTTGAGTACTTTTCGCTAGTCCTCATAGTTTCGGATTTGGCCATCCACGCCCACTTGAAAAATTCACCCTGTATATGTGTGTACATAAATGGTAAAATAAAATAAATAATAAATGATTATTCTAGACCCCCTAGAGTAGAAAGTTTAGATTATAGCCCGCTCCCTCCGAAGAGATGAGGCCTGTGTCCCAGCAGTGAGAACATTATAGGCTGATTATGCTGAGGTAATAAATAAGTATCAAGACCAGTGTAAATGTAACCGAATCAATAAAAATACTCAAATTAAAAACTAAACGAACAGATTACTTTGAAACTTGGAAGAAAATCGTTGATTTAAATTAAAATCTATTTAAAAATAAAACGAGAAATAGATGAGGATCATGTCATACGATAGAGCGAGTTTCGACTGTTCTCGTATTTACAAATAAATCATGATCAAGAGCTGTCAGTATCATCATAGTTGTGGAATGTTGATACTGTCAGAACGTTGAACATGCTGAACTGATCCTGTTCAGTTTCATCGCTGAAATTGACTTGAATACGTAGGTGAATAACCCGCCTGCACGTTCATAATGTCCAACTACGTTTCAGCAAAGAAAAGTCCATGTATTACGTATTGATGCACTACCGTTACTAAAAAAATCAATCTGTCTAGCATTTTCCTTACTACATGTTGGGGTCAGCTTCTAGTCTAACCGGATGCAGCTGAATACCAGTATTTTATCTGCCTATCTTAACTCCAGTTACTGGATACCCCTTGGTAAGACTGGTTGTCAGACTTCTGGCTACCCGTAACGACTGTCAAAGATCTACGAATGACAGCCGCGACCAATGGATTAACGTGCTTTCCGAGGCACTTAGGGGATCGCTATGTAAAGGATGGTCACCCATCCAAGAACCGACCGGTGCGGCTGTTATCATTTATCTTTAATTAAAAACAACTGAACCAGTGTTAACAAATAAGGATTTATTCCGGCCTAATCCCCTGAACCCCCCCACCCCCCCCTCGATCCCCTGCTAGAGTATCGGTTATCAAAACAATTACTTAGGAAAGAGTACTTAATGTCTTACCCTCTTACTAATAAACGTATTATATCGGATGAATAGTTGTGTAACTGTGTGTGTCTGAAAGAGAGAAATCGGTGTGTCTTCTTCTTTCGAAAGTCAAATTACTGAGGTCTGAAAGAGACGTCAATAATTTGACTTTCGAAAAAAGAAGACTAAGCGTTGTGTAACTATATAGAGGCTATACAACGTTTATTAGTAAGGGGGTAAATGCAGAACGTTTTCCGGTGCAACTTTCTAATATTTTGTAAAAACGTTAACGCTTTTCTCTCATCCCTCAAACCTTTCGCTAGTAATCGAATATCAGGGAGGATTAAAAGCGAGCGTTCTGTAAATTTATTAAACGTTCCTGTGGTCCACGATAGCGTCAGTCCAATACTGTTTGTAGTACTTTGATAATTTTGCTGTTAATTATAGAATGTTAATAATTTGTCTTCGCTTCGCGCGAGGAGATTTATTTGTGTTGCCGAGAAATGTAAAAGCGGCTTTTGCTTAGTGTTTCAGTTGTTTGTTTGCTTAGAAAAATGATGTTGAGAAAGAAAATTCATTATGTAGTTTTATGCTTACAGACTGTAAGCTATGTCGGTAACTTTGGTTCTAAAAATTTGGTTCTTCTCGTTTTTCGGGATGCATGAAGAAGTCTCCTCGTGTAGCGCAGTTTGTTCCGCCAGTTAATCAACTGAACCGAGCGCTCGGCGGATCCTGAACAGTCACACTTAACACCTTATTTGACTGGCCAATTCTTCCCTTGCGGTGGTACGGCTAACGCCCGCCTGATTTGCGACCATTCTCCCACCGGAGTCAAGCAGCCTGCTCTGTTGCTTTGATGCGTGGGAGTTTTAGTGACTTAGGCATCTTCTGGGCACGCTCGTTCCATCATAGACCTCATCCATCGCTTTCCATTAAGCATGATCGAGGTCAAGAGTGGACCAATTCAGCAATAAAAAAGAAAACAAAAAAGTTACAAGCGTGTGGCTAGGACAGGACTTGGCAGGTGGAGGACTGGGTGTTGTGGCGAGAGGTCTGTGTTGTTGGTGTTTGTAAAGCACTTGTCCCATCACCGACGATTTGTGACAAGCGAGTAGAGCTAGCAACTAGAAACGAGTTGGCGAGCAGCGAGTGTGTAGTTCGGATAGTTTTATCGCTGGGCTATGAGCGAGTGCGTGTGTGCGACGAGTAGAATCATTGCCCAGTCACTTGCTGGTATCTGGATAGTCTCTCAGCGAGTGTTCTACCCGCCAAGCTAGCGTTGCTGAGCAAGTATTTTCTTTGATAGCTCTTGTCGCTGCAATAAACTAATGCAGAGAGCATTCTCGCCGGCTGGAAGTGTGAATTGGCAGCAATCAACAATTAATATATGTATGTGTCACTTTTACTGTCACGGGACCTACATCGTGAAGATTCTAAATGCGGGCAGTCATCCTGACGTCAGAATGACTGGCCATTTTTTAAATTAATTTTCTCAGTTATTAATTAGGTACCAATTATTTAAACAAAGGTATCAAATAGTAGCAAATAGGTATTAGATTTTAGTAATATTTTAATGCTGATCGGTCATTTTGGGCAGTCATTCTGATGATACCATCTATTGTACGTTTTTTGAGCGAGAAAATAGTCGATAACTAGTCGCTTCCTCGTCGGTGATGGGACAGGTGCATATAGGTACGACAGCATATTGTCGGCTTTATGTCATACCAAACATTTCAAACTATAACAAAATATTTAACAGGGTTATTATAAAGGAGACTGTTAAAATTTGTATGGGAAGTGGTCTATGATCCAATAGCGATACTGTAGAGGTATTTCTGTGGGAATACCTTAACTATACCCTTGTGCAAAGGGGCATCAAAATCTAACCCGGCAGTTTTGAGATAAATCATTCTTTAAAATCCACTTTATTTGCTACATTTTTGTATTTCAAAAACGATTTAACGGGTATTTCTGACTTTATACTACTTAATTAATGTGGTTTTCTGCTAAACAAAGACACTTACCACCTCGACAGTCACATCACCCAGAGGCGATGTGACTGTCGAGCCAGAGGTCGAAACATAATTTCATCATTCAATATTTTTTCATTTAATTTTGACGATTTATTTATAGCATAAATTGCTTAACAACCATATCGAATCGCAACCCGTGAAATACTTATTAATAAGTTGTTCCGGTGGTCATCTGAGGTCTTCATCATTAGTACCACTTCACCAAATGGTGCTATCCGAGAGCAAATGCACGAGTTACTCTAAAGAATACCCAAATTGTTATAGCTGTGCCTATAATGTTTGAAGAGTTCCCTAGATTTCTCCAGGATCCAATCACCAGATCCTGACCTAGTGACAATGGGAACATTTGGGAAGTATACCCTTTCAACCAAAAAAATAGTTTTTAAATCGGTCTAGCCGTCTTCGTGTAATCGGTGAACATACAAATATTTAAAATATGTAATTCCTACGAACTGAGAACCTCCTCCTTTTTTGAAGTCGGTTAAAATCGAAACAAATACTAAAATCTAGGAAAGAAACACATTAATTATTATAAAGTCAGAAATACCCTTTAAAACGTTTTTGAAATAAAAATGTTATCATGAAATTATTTATTTTAAAATATTATATTTCTCAAAGCTGCCGGCCGGGTCAGATTTTGATGCCACTTTACACAAGGGTATAGTTGAGGTATCCCCACAGAAATATCGTAACAGTATCGCTATTGGTTCATAGACCACTTTTTAATGTTATCATGAAATTATTTATTCTAAAATATTATATTTCTCAAAACTGCCGGGTCAGATTTTGGTGCCACTTTGCACAAGGGTATACTTTAGGTATCCCCACAGAAATATCGTAACAGTATCGCTATTGGTTTATAGACCACTTTTTAATGTTATCATGAAATTATTTATTCTAAAATATTATATTTCTCAAAACTGCCGAGTCAGATTTTGATGCCACTTTGCACATGGGTATAGTTTAGGTATCCCCACAGAAATATCGTAGCAGTATCCCTATTGGTTCATAGACCACTTTTTAACAGTCTCCTTTGAAAAAGGCTACGAGATTGCTACGCGCTACGATGGCTACGCTGTTGTAGCACGTAGCCGATGCGCTACGAATTCGTAGTGTCATTAGGGTCACATTTGACAAACAGTCGGTTTCTCTCAGTATGATGGTTAACTTAACAACATGGTAAAAAAGAAAATCATTAAGAAATAATACTGGCTGAAAATAATAATGTTATACATACAAATCTGGAACACCGCAGATATCCAAAAAAGACGCAATTGTGTTGTGTTGTTGTTAGCGACTCGACAGAACCGCCAAAAATGTGATTGGCGCACTCTCAGGGTTGACACTTTGTTTTTCCTCCTAGCAATATTTTTCCTATCAAAATTACTAGGAAGTGGTGAAGGGCGGGCGTTTTGAGGGACTGTTGTATGTAGTTTTGACGTTCATAAAGTGCTGATTCTCAGCCTAATTTGAATAAATGACTTTTAATTTTGATTTTTTATCATGTTAAAGCGCGTGGCTAAAATCGGAATTAACGTCGCCATCTTGTTTTGACAACAGTATTTTTGTGACAACATGCCGTGTGCCCAATGAAAGAAAGAAAAAAATACGTTTATTTATGATCGTGTTTTAACACAATTTATTTTTATAAAATACCTCAAAAATAAGCGACAACCCTACCGCCTTATGATGAATTAAGCAAAAAAAGCAAATAACGTCTCCATATAATATTACACACATGGTTCAGCCTGTATAAACGTAATATTAATATTTACTATATACAGAAACTGTCTACGCATTCCTATGAGCGTTTAGGTACAGTCAACAAAAGAAACAAGTAAGCAGGGGCATAAGTCACCTAATTTAAAAACGTTGCAATGGTCTCACCATTGTGAGTATTCCACAGATTTTTTATGGCAAATCTGTCAAAAATTCACAATGCCCAGACCATTGCAACGTTTATAAATTGATAGACTTAGCCCCCAGGCAGCTAATTAAAATTAAAGCTTATTTTAGTCGATCAACCCAAATCACTACATATTATATAAAACAAAGTCCTTCCGCCGCGTCTGTCTGTCTGAACGCGATACACTCAAAAACTACGGAACGTATTTTCATACTGATTCATGAAGAAGTTAGGTGTTAATTTATTAAAGTTTTTTGTAAATTGGCTGAAATATAACGATGACTGTTGAAGATTTCGGAAAAAAAAAAACACGCTGACTTCCCGTCAGCGTGATTTGTACCGCCTAAACATTGGATGGGCACACAGATAGTTTACAACCTAGATTAACACATAAACTCCTTTATATCCCGGTAGTACTTTCCTGCGATATTTTTCGACATCCACGCGGTTGAAGCCGCAGGCAAAAGGTAGTAGTACATTTTCAAGACTAAAAATTACATATTTTGAGTATTAAAATGTACTAGCTTTCGTCGTCGACCAACCGTGGTCTGCTTGCACCCTTTGCCTACGCTATATCACTTGTCACACTGCACGACTGTACCAGTGTGTTTAAAAAGTCCATCAGACACGTAGATGTTTATTTCTCGCCAGCAAACCAAACTTTTTTGCCAACTGTACAGTAGGTACCTATTTATATTTTTGTAAGTAATGGTAGCTTATTATTAAACGTTGCTGTTCGTTCAGGTCATGAATTATTTAAAGGTATTCTCGTACATTTGTTAAGCATTTTTCTGGATAGGGGATGAAGAATTATTTATTGAAATGTCTTTGGTAGTTTCCGACGAAATCAGTGTAAAAGAAATATTCTGCTAAGCTAGCGGATTCAAGCTCTAAACGAATTCATCACCCGTCGATAAATATTTGATTCATTAATTCTTCTTTTTCTGGTAATAACGAGTTCGACATGAACTAAAATTAAAAGTATCACACTAATATTATAAAGGCGAAAGTTTGTGTGTGTGTGTGTTTATATGTTTGTTACTTCTTCACGCTCAAACGGCTGGACCAATTTTGATAAAATTTTGTATGGAGGTAGCTGACACCCTGGATTAACATATAGGTTACTTTTTATTCCGATATTCCCACGGGATCGAAACTTATGCGGGTGAAACCGCAAGGCGCAGCTAGTTTGCCATAAAAATTGTTAGATAAGAGTAGGTGTGAGACTAGAATAGATTACTGAGAATTTATAAATACGGCGACACAGGCAAAGATCGTCACTCACTGGATACCTGATAGAGAACATCGCCGTCGAGGTAGGCCACGACGAAGGTGGTGTGACGGTCAGCGGGTCGTCTTAGGGGCGGAGTTTTAGGAGTTGGAGTATACTCTTAGGGGCACTATGAAATTTTTGAAGTGAAAACTTCTTTAGGCATGTTTGTCATTTTTTGAGATGGGAAAAAAACATTGAATTCGCGCCACTGTTACCGTAAGCCGCTTCGGATGTGTTCGGCTGTCCTCGGGATGTACTCGGTTTTAAGAGGGCGCCGACCATGCGACGACCGCACAGTGGCGCCCTCATCGTTTTTTTGGTTATTTCTTTTATTTTAGAATGAAAATGCAGAAAATAAGCACGTTAAGTTGTGCTCCATAAGATTATACGTTAATATTATAACAATAGTAGTTTTACATTGTTTAGTTTTATTATAATCACTAAAACGGATAAAACTTTTATCCGTTTTAGTGATTATAATAAAACGGATAAAACTTTTATCCGTTTTAGTGATTATAATAAAACGGATAAAACTTTTATCCGTTTTAGTGATTATAATAAAACGGATAAATTTTTTATCAGTTTTAGTGATTATAATAAAACTAAACAATGTAAAACTACTGTTTCTTATAATATTAACGTATAATCTTGTGGAGCACAACTTAACGTGCTTATTTTCTGCATTTTCATTCTAAAATAAAAGAAATAACCAAAAAAAC
This sequence comes from Amphipoea oculea, assembly GCA_945859645.1. Classification (NCBI taxonomy): domain Eukaryota; kingdom Metazoa; phylum Arthropoda; class Insecta; order Lepidoptera; family Noctuidae; genus Amphipoea; species Amphipoea oculea. Next base: position 16,832,935 of record OX243876.1, read on the forward strand.
GATGAGGGCTCCACTGTGCGGTCGGCGCATGGTCGGCGCCCTCCCGATATGTCAGTGAGTGATGGCAAAGTATTCTGTTTGTGTTTTGTTTTCAATTCTGTCGGCACTCCCGGAGTGCGACTGTGTGACGATATAACGAGGTTTGCACGGCCAACATGGCCAGAGATCGCTAAAGACAGGGAGGATTGGAAGGAAAAAAGGGAGGCTTTTGGCTAGCAGCAGGGATATGTTATAGGCTAACGAAATAAAAAAGAGCCATTTATAAATAGTACCTATCACCATTGTCAGAATATAAATCATAATATTTTTTCTAAAAGCTCGGCTATATGAATTTGGGACTGCCATATGTTTGCTTTGTACCTCTCTGAGGGATCGAAGATCGAATCCGCAACGAGGTGATCCAGCAGAGAACTAAAGTTGTCGACATAGCTCACAGAATAAGCAAGCTGAAGTGGCAATGGGCCGGCCATATTAGCCGTAGAACCGATGACCGTTGGAGTAGACGTGTTCTTGAGTGGAGACCGCAAACCGGTAAACGGAAGGTGGGACGCCTTCAGGCTAGGTGGAGCGACGATTTTCGCAGGATGGCTAGTAGCAGATGGATGAGAGTTGCCGAAAATCCTAATCTGGAGAGGCCTATGTCCAGCAGTGGACTGGTATAGAGTGATGATGATGATGAATGTTTTCCATCTAGAATTTCTGAGTAGCAGCTATAGGCTCACCCCCTATTACATCACCGCCCATTGTGTCACCCATTTTAAAGTTTTTTCTATTATTTATTTATTTGAAATTGGCTTGTTCTAGACTCTAGCCTAGGTCAAAGGTGACAGAGACAATGTCGACGATGGAGCGAGCTTACCCAGAAGAAGCCTGTTCACTCTCACTTTAAAGAGATTCGGATTGTATGCGCTCGGTAAAACAGACGCAGGTAGAGAGTTCCACTCTTTTGCTGTGCGCATTTGCAAACGCTTAGTGCGAATTAGTGGAATAGCAACCAAGTAGGGGTGGTAACTTGCAGTGCGCCTGGATGTCCGAAGGTAGAAGTTTCTATATTTATGTCTTTAATTCTTATGGTGTATATAATAAAGAGTATTCTATTCTAATCTATTCTACTCGGGATTTAAACATAACTGGCGAAATGTGTGTATACTAAAAGTGCACCTCTACCTCACCTTTCAGAGGATACAGGCGTGAAATTAGGTATGTGTATATTTTTACAATAAATTTGTTTTTAATGAAAATACAAAAAATAATGTAACTCTGAAATCTTTTGCGAATCTATGAATTCTTCCACAGGTGTGTTTCAAAGATATGTGACAGTTGTGAACGCGAATAAAATAATATTTCACATGCCATAGTTAAACGGAAAGGATCCAACCCACACAGAGGTAGTTTTGAGATATTTAAGTTTTAAGTTCAGATCGTATTTCGTCTTTGATTCTCCACTTTAACTTTCGGGGGTTGGGTTTAACTAAAGGATAAACATATACGTTTTAGTAATATGTGTTTTGTATTATTTTCGTAAATATGATTTTCTCAATAACGATCTAAGTAGCATGGAGCGATGTTAGTAAAAAAAATTACGACCTGCTATACATGTGGGTTGGTAACTCAAGTCTATAACTTCATGTTGCGTTTGAATTTTACTTGGATTGTTTTCGAGATATTAAAATTTTAACTATAAAGAGTGTTTTGGTATACATAACTCATTTTCGGCCATAGTGTGGGTTGGATCCTTTCCGTTTAACTATGGTCATTTGTAACGTAACGTTTCAAATAATATTTACAATGTATTTGTAAAGCTTAGCTAAATAAATGTTCCATCAAGATTTATTATATTAAATTAGTTTTGTTATTATAAGTCAGCTACTGTTTGTAAATGTTTCATTTGTTTTTAGTCTGATACTAAAATTAAACTTTTGTGTAATTATTTGTCTTCGTTTTGTTTGCCGTTAGTTGGTACACATACATAAATTCACGCCTTGTTCCCATGGTGATAGGCAGAAACTATAAAAAGTCACCTGCTACGATCCTTACATACGAGTACCTACTCCTAACACTGGTCATGCACGAACGCCAATAGCGAAAAAAATACATTATGATAATTATATTTTTAACTAGCTGTGCCCGCGACTTCGTTCGCGTGCATGACGGAAAACGTTTTCTTTTTTGCGCGGAACTCTAATTCTTTTTCTAAAATAAAAGTAGCTTAAGTTACTCCTTATTACATCAGCTATTTGCCAGTGAAGTCCCGTCAAAATCAGTCCACCCGTTCCGGAGATTAGCTGGAACAAACAGACAGACAAAAAAAATGTTTTTTTGTTACAGGTATTGTATATACTTTCATATGTATTTAAAAAGCTGTTATTTTGACATTACAAATAGACACTACCATTTTATTTATTTGTATCTATACAAGTATTTGTTATCCCTAAACAAATGTTTCATTAAGATTTATTAGATTAAACTTTGTTTAGTTTTGTTATTGTAAAACAGCTACTGTTTGTAAATATTTCATTTGTTTTTAATCTGATACTAAAATGAAACTTTTGTAATTCTTGGTCTCCGTTTTGTTTGCCGTTAGTTGGTACACGTTACGTTCATACATCTGGTCAAGCACGCACGCCAATTGCGAAAAAAATACATTATGATAATGATATTTTAAATCATACCTGTCTTTTTACCTTTTGTGAAGTGGTAAACTAAACCATTAAAATAAAAACAGTGGCACTCCGGGAGTGCCGACAGAAGTGAAAATAAAACACAAACAGAATACTTTGCCATCACTCACTGACATGTCGGATATACGTTAAAACCGAGTACATCCCGAGGACAGCCGAACACATCCGAAGCGGTGTCGATTACGGTAACAGTGGCGCGAGTTCAATAGTTTTTTCCCATGAATGAATGATTGAATGAATTGCACCGATCCCAGCGTGGTTAAACCAGACTCGATTAATCGAATATACCCCAAGATTCGCACTAGCTCCTGTAGCCTCATTTTCATGGTGCTACAGCGACCATTGCATATCAAGGAATAGACCGGGGGGCGCGGTAATTGGTAGGGAAGACGTGCCCGAAGGATAGGTAAGGATTTAAGAGCCTACCGGATATGCATCCTAGAGTAAGCATTGGACTAGTGGAGAGACGAGTAATTATATCTATGGATGGGCATCTTTTAACGACCTTGCCGTCAGGCTGGTTCAGGTCGAGCTTCATCGTTCAGTCTTGGCGGGATTCTACTGCTTTCTCGGTTCTTTTGTATGTCGTTGCTCTGTTGTGTTGTGTTGGATGTTGCTGGTTTCCATGTCGTCATCGGATGTTTTTCAATAGTTTTTTCCCATCTCGAAAAATTCTCAACGCGCCTGAAGGAGTTTTCACTTCAAATAATACATTATGATAAATGATATTTTTAATTATACCTGCCTGTCTTTTTATTACCTTTTGTGAAGTGGTAAACTAAACCATTAAAATAACAATAAAATTAACCAGTCAACCTATTTAATGCTTGTTGGCAAGCAAGCATGTACAGTCAACAAAAGAGATAAGTATGCAGGATCGTCGGATATAGTTGAAGTTTAGTAAGAAACCGATGGATGTTGTCGACTGAAATTTAATTTGATAAATGAGCTGTTTGCTTTCTATTAATAAAATAAAATTTTATTCGATAACTTCGATCGGTTTCTTATTAAACTTCAACTATATCCGACGATCCCGCCTACTTATCTCTTTTGTAGACTAAAACATTCCGAAAAGCTTTCCAAAGATATTTAACCAGGAATTGTATTGTATTCGAACGTGTATCGCTCGGTTATATTTACGGTTCGGATAAGCCAATCCGTGTTCAAGTGACATGGACGTTTTTATAAAAAGGGTGTGAAAAGGGTCCCTCAACACATCTCGGTGGCGTCAAATTATTGTCAACGTCATTATTTTCCACGTAATTTCCTTCAGGTTTCAGGTAAGATGTGTTTTTTTATTTCGGAAATATTTTATTTGTTAGTTCACGATTCTGAAATGTGTAACTTGTGTTTATGTTGTTTTTATTATGGTACTTTTTCAGATGATAATAGTTTCCTAGGTTTAGTCTATGTTCAACCACCACAATCTTTACCCCCGATCATGCTAATGTTGGGTTGAACATGGATTTCAATACATTGGTCATCTTTTCTTTGTCCCAACCCATTGTTGTTAGATAACTAATAATGGCATTAATCTGTCAAGCTCCGCTAATGAGACACAATTGATTTTCTATTGTTTCTTCGCCAATGGGCGACGCGCGCTGCTTGACCGGTGAAAGTAATACTGAGTGCAGAAGTGTATTTATTTTCTTCACAATTCTTTTACAGGTTTAGCAGATCTAAACAATTGATTGCTTTTTGTTTGAACGTGGTAATCTCTGAAACTACCAGTTATATTTGAAAAAGTCTTTTGCATTAAATAGACCAAGTCTCAATAAAGGTTATGGGCTGTTTAACACCACGCTAAGATCCTTAGGAGCCGAGCACAAAGAAAAAAAAAACTCAGAGAGAACGCAAAGCGAAAATGAATGTAACGGGGCACAGCTAGACGATGAATTTAAGTTAATACAAGAAAAGTCGCGGACAGAAGCTAGTTTAATTATATACAACTGTCAAAGAATGACAGTTGTGATTTGAATATACGGACAATTAAAGTTGGTAGTCAATTTGATAAACAGTTAATTTCCCCGACTTTACTTATACCTCTGAAATAGTCTAGCCTAGATGATAATATAAAAAAAAATTAAAACAAGAAAAAATGCCGCATCTTTAGAATTAGGACAAACCTTGCAAGTAATCTAACAATTCAGAACCCTCGGCTACATTTGCAGAATAGGATATTTTGACAAAATCTCTCATTATTATGACAAACTTCAAAGCCGACAAAATTAATTTCCAATGTTTCTTTTTCATCTCGTTCAAGTTTTTCATCAAGTGTCTTTGTCTGTTCCGAGATTACTTATTTCACAGCCAAATACCTACTTCTTTTTCCTGTTTTAATCTTGTTTTAATTTAAAAATATCCTCGTCGCTACCTGGCTGCGTCTGTCGTTAATTTGATTTCGTGTTTTTAAACATTTTCCCGCGCGTCCGCCATTTTGTTTTGTACAGTAAGTGATTATGTTTACTGACTCTGTTTTTGTTGTTATTTAAAATTGTATTAACAAACAAAATATGCTGCAAAGCGTAGAATAATGCTTGTCACGTATTATAATACAACAAGCAGAGTAGGTAATAAATACATTAACACTACAGTTTCATTCATTGTCACAGCCACAGATATAGATACACCTAGATAACGCAAGAGTGCCAAAAATCGCACCAGCTTACGTACAGAAATCGTAAGCCGCCACTTTCGCACTCAGTCCTGAGTACTGCTGGCTGGGTGAGCGTGAGCGCTGGCGCTAGGCCCCGGGGTGGGGCGAGACGGGCGTCGATTTGATTTTCCCATCACTAAATAGTGCTTGTGACGTCATAGTACGTAGTCAAAGTATGGCACGCTTGGTTTTCATGTAGATCAAGATACTTGCGTTATCTAGGTCTATCTATATCTGTGGTCACAGCTGAAATAACGTAATATTCTGCACCAGAAACAGGCCAGGGCGCACACATTACTAAATTTCTACATTACGGTTCCCATTTACGAAAACAAGAAATAACAAGGATCAGCTAAAACGTCTGCGAGTATAAACTTATTTCTCTCATAACCTAACAATTCCATTTCCCGCCAAGATGCGGCCGGCATCTAACGAACTGTCACATTTTCGCGCGAAAATGAGCGTCGCCATAATTAGGTTCAGGCCTCACTACCAAGATGTGGAAAGATACGCAATATCGGAGTAGTCAGTTTTATTGGATGTCTTGTTAAGATATTTTTGGTAAGTAGTCGGTTCTCTTACCTTAAGTTGTAAATATGTATGTCCATCTATTTCGCGGAAAAGTATTATTATTCGGCTGCTGAGGTTGACGTTTTCATTAGTATTACCGATTTTTTAGTAGGTCATTTTGATGCTGCCAGCCTTTGGGCACTTTTCTTGTTGAAAACAATGTGGATCAATTTTTGATGCCCTGTGACATATTCCTCTCCTTTTCCATATACATATTTACCGCAGTTGTATTATCGAATCCGCTGTTTTACAAAACAGTTCCGTTATGTAAAACAACAGAACAATATTAAGCTGAATTGCCCCTGCGTCACGTTTAACAAAACTGCTATCGGCGACGTTTAGACGTAGGTAATGCAGAATAGCTTATCTGCATTCTTGTGTCTTGGTGTGGCTTTCTAATGCCAAATTGGGCGCAGTAACTAAGGCACTCTGACCAATTGATTTAGGTTAGATTAGAACTGTGACAAACCGCGCAAAAACTCCTTTCAAGTTGATCGCAGTGACTGGACTATTTAGTATTTTCAGGACTGATTTTCATAAAACTCTTATAACTTTTAGTTAAAATTGTCATTAAAATCATTAAATTTACTCATATTAATCGTTTTATGTGTCGGATACCTTTATTGTTGTTATGACACCCAGAGCCACGAACGACAAAATTTAAAACTAATATCTACAATCTGAAGTTTTATTTTACGCCGTTTTACATAATCTCTAATCGTTGATCCCCTGCATTGATAAATGCAAAACGTTAATGCAATTTTATGAGATCAGTAATAATAATGGAAAACCACTAAACGTCGCGCGCGTTTTAAATAACCGAGCTGTTTTGTTAAACAGCCAGTGGTTATGTAAAACAGCGGATTTGAAAATCCATCTACGACATATCTACATGTACATAATGATTACTATTTTAACTTTATTAGCTTATATATTTTGTAAGTATTTTGTTTGAACTTCTGAGTATTTTATTTATTTTTGCTCACAACGAACACTTAACAAACTGACTGACACCTTAATTATGAACTTCAAAGGATAGTTTTATTTTCTGTATTTCTAAGAATCCCAGAAGTCTATTGTAATATCAGTGGCCACAATACCGTGGTACAGGGTCGTAAGATTTCCATAATAAACATCAGGCCAGGCCGAAGGATAAATAAAGTTCATTAGATACATATGAAATTATTTAATTACCAGTGTCTTTATTAGAACTCGGTGTTTCTGAGAATTTTCTTTGATTGCGTTACGCATTGTTTGCTGGGCTTTGAGTATTATTAGTAATTTCGTGATTGTGGATCCCGTCTTGTTGATCTATGTCCAATTACTGTTTTCTTATTATATTAAACCTTAAACATTGTCTTTGTAAATATCAAGTAACTAACTAAGTTTTTACAGCATCATCATTTCAGCCAAAAGATGTCCACTGCTGGGCATAGGCCTCCCCAAGCATCTCCACTTCGGCCGGTTTTATGCTTCTCGCATCCAACGGGTTCCTGCGGCCTTCACAAGGTTGTCGGTCCACCTTGTGGGAGGCCTTCCAAAGCTACGTCTTCCGGTACGCGGTCGCCACTCCAGAACCTTTCGGCCCCATCGGCCGGGGTTTTTAATATCTTAAAGTAAAATAATTCAGGATTTTTTTTCAAATAAAATCAATTTCACTAATATAAAACGATTACACCAAGTTTTTGAACTTCAGACTCTGGGTAATTTCATTACGATCAAGAAGGTTGAATTATGTTTAAAATTTTGTTTAACCTCCTGCCGACCTCATCTTGCTTAAAAAAAATATGATTGACGTGTAAAAGTGTTTGTACAAACCTATTTACGGAAAATAAATCATTTATAATTTATAAAATAAGTACTTTGTAGTATCTTATGGTAGTACATAATTTGTTTCTACAATAAACATCCCAGCCTAACTTTCTTTATTACTTACAAAATGCATGTAGTCCTAATTGTTTCGTGTTTTTTGGTAGAAACTAAGACATCAAGTTGAAGTTTTCAAAGAGTTTTTATGGCACTTGAGACAAAGCATTTGGTTTTATGATTAGGTCTGGAGCTGATCTCGTGAGGATAACGATCCTCTGCAGACTATAGCCATTGATTTAACTACTAGTCATGTACAGTCCATTGCCCTTGTATTTTTAACTGTTAACTGAAGCCATAAAAACTACATACAACGCGAGTATAGCAGTGTTCATAAAAAAAAAGACTAAATTATTCTCTTTTCTAAATTATTTTACATTCCATCGCCACTTTAATCAGTTATCTACTTTAGTGAAATGTATTCTAAGTTGATTTTTGAGTGGCTATTTGGAACAGGAAGGTCCTAATAAGTTTGTGGTTGCAATGGATTTTGAACTTTGTTTTGTATGACATTCAGTGTGTTCTTCCATAACTCGAAAATTATCTCAAATTCTTAATTCAAATATTAGGTCCTTACATATGAAATTGGCGTTTTTCGTACTGGCCACTTTAATCACGAATTTCTCCTCTTTGGTAAGGAATTCCAAATTCAAATTTGTACAGCTATTTACTCATGTATTTGTGCTTCGATGACCGTCATTCATTTGTTTTTTTTCTTCTGTTTTTTCTGTTTGCGTCACTCATTTTACAAAATGGAAAATTTAAAATATCGCATTATTTACGAGTACGAGTTCCGCCGTGGCACTAGTGCTGCGGAAACGACTCGAAGGGTGAATGATGTGTATGGCGGTCATGTTGCAAAAGAAAACACAGTTCGTTTTTGGTTCCAACGTTTTCGTTCTGGAAATTTCGACCTGCAGAACAAGCCCCGTGGACGGCCTGAGACCCAAGTTGATAATGGAGAATTGAAGGCTATTGTGGAAGCGGACCCATCGCAAACCACGTCCGAGTTAGCTGCAGGCTTCGATGTTAGTGATAAAACTGTTTTAATTCACTTGAAGCAAATTGGGAAGATTAAAAAGCTTGAAAGGTGGGTACCTCACGAATTGACTGAAGCAAACCGGCAAACGCGCGTCGACTGCTGCGTTACATTACTGAACCGGCACAACAATGAAGGTATTTTAAACCGAATCATTACCTGTGATGAAAAATGGATTCTTTACGATAATCGGAAGCGCTCAGCGCAATGGTTGGATCCTGGCCAGCCAGCCAAATCCTGCCCCAAGCGAAAATTAACCCCAAAAAAGTTACTTGTAAGCGTTTGGTGGACTAGTGCCGGTATTGTTCATTACAGTTTTCTCAAATCTGGCCAGACTATTACAGCTGGTGTCTATTGTCAGCAATTACAAACCATGATGGAAAAGCTAGCGGCTAAACAACCAAGGCTGGTCAATCGCTCCACGCCACTGCTGCTTCACGACAACGCCAGACCACACACTGCGCAACAGACGGCTACCAAATTAGAAGAGCTTGAATTGGAATGTCTTAGACATCCTCCGTACTCCCCGGACCTTGCTCCAACAGATTACCATTTTTTTCGCAATTTGGATAACTTTTTGCAAGGGAAAAAATTCAACTCCGATGGGGCAGTCCAAATCGCCTTCAAAGATTTTATTGATTCCCGTCCGACTGGTTTTTTTAGTAAAGGGATCAATGAACTACCTATAAGATGGCAAAAGTGCATTGAAAACAATGGTTCATACTTTGATTAATTAAATATATTATATTAAAAAATATTCGACTTTTTGTTCCTTCCATACAAAACGCCAATTTCATATGTAAGGACCTAATATAAGTAGTCGAATGCTGTTAATTTGACAAACATGGACCTTACAGACATACACTGCCACAAGTATGTTTTGGTTTTTGAATGACGTTGAGAGAGGGCGCTATTGGTGAACGTCAAAAATGTATTGAAAATACATACATACCGGTCAAAATCATGATAACCTTCCTTTTTGCTTCGCCACAGTCGGGTAAAAACAAGATGGCGGCGTTAGTTGGCATTGGCGCCAAAAGATTCTTGAACAGCTATACTTTGTAAGAAATGTTAAAGTTCATCATCTTCCTCATAATGCCGTGGTCTTGTCAAATGTATCACAGATAGATAAAAAGGTTTTTTTTGCTTTATCAGCCTATAATGTTCCCACTGCTGGGACACAGCCCTCCTCTCGGTGAGAGGGAGTGGGCAATATTCCACCACGTGGGCCCAGTGCGGGTTGGTAGATGTCACATAACATGCCTTCGAATTTTTGCTTCTGGGACATGCCAGTTTCCTCACGATGTTTTTCTTCACCGTTTTGAGAGCAGTGGTGATGAAATAATTTACACAAAGTAAAGCGCCAGTCTGGGTTCGAACCTACGACCGACAATTCGTAAGTCGCGGCCGTTTCCACTGGGCCACCAGTCCACCACTGCTCTATAAGTGTTGGCAACATTATTTTGCTTTCAATTGTCAACTTACTGAATACGACTATTTGTCGAACTATAAGATCTTGAATCAGCCATAAATCACCACTGCGGTTAGAAACGCTAGAGAAAATTAAATTGATTACAGTATGAATTTGTAATCAGTTTCCTCCCTTTTCATAAAAAAAATGCATTTAATATTCATTGCAATAATCGTCCATTCCCCTCCGAAAATGTATAGAAACAATCTTTGTTTTTATTTTACGAGCAGACGCGCCCTCAAATTAATTCTCCTTTCATTCCGTGTAGAGCTAAATGTTGAAATCTTTTATTTTTCTATTATCTACTTCTGGGGGAGTGTCTGCTCCTGATTACTGTCTCTGACTGATTTGGGGGCTTCATTCATCCTGACAAAGGGGGCTGTGTACTCGGGTAGTTGATAATTTGGACGCTCTTTGTGATTGCACCGCTCTTTAGCGTTTATGTTCAGTAAGTGCGTTCTACAAAAGGTTTTTATTACTCACGAAATTGTTTTGGAATAGGGGTTTAGACAAAATTACGTTTAGTGTACTTGAACCTATCTATTTTCTATTCCTGTGAAATGTTCTTTCTTCCTTTTCGCACACACAATTTATATTATTAAACTAGCTGCACCCCGCGGTTTCACCCGTATTAGTGTTGATCCCGTAAAAATCTCGGGATAAAAAGTATCTTATGTGTTAATCCAAGGTGTTAGCTATCTCCATACCAAATTTTATCAAAATTGGTCCAGCCGTTTGAGCGTGAAGAAGTAATAAACACACTCACAAACTTTCGCCTTTATAATATTCTATGACTAGCTGCGCCCCGCGGTTTCACCCGTATAAGTGTCGATCCCGTAAAAATCTCGGGATAAAAAGTATCCTATGTGTTAATCCAGGGTATCAACTACCTCCATACCAAATTTTATCAATATTGGTTCAGCCATTTGAGCGTGAAGAAGTAACAAACACACTAACAAACTTTCGCCTTTATGATATTATAGTGTGACAGGAACTTGTACTAAGTAGTTTCAAATTGTGCTCATGCTCATATCATCTTTCGTTGGGGGTGGGCAGATACTACATGCCTTAAAGGTTTTTAATATGTATTACTTTATTATAGCATAAGATTATTTTGTGTATTTTATCTATGGGCCTCAGTTGCCTGATAATAAAATGATTATTATTATTACTACAGAACGCCACCTGCTACGATCCTTACATAGGATCTTTACATACTCCTGAAATTACCATCTCAAAGAAAAACTCATAAACCTGCAGTCTAGAGATTACGATGTTTCCCTCCTACAAGTAACCCTTCATTCTAAATCAGTAAATAAAGAAAAGCACTCACTGCAAAAATACGTCACAACCAAATTCCTTGAGGCAATATACCACATATTTCCCAAAATCTATTCCAAACGCCGACCTAAGTAGGTAAATAATAAAAAAGCCTCAATACACAAACAGGCCCGATAATGCGGGTATCTGATGTAGGGGGGAGTTTTACCCCGAATGACGGCATGGGGTAAAAAAGAGAGATTTACCCCGACCAAGACGCTTACAGACGAGCTGTGATTGATGACACGTGCTTCCCGGAGGCGTATGAGCGAATGCTGGTTGGAGTGACGCCGAAATAATTAGGATTTATTCTTTGAAATTGCGTAATCATTACAAGATATTTCCAACTGCAACCAAAGGGTCTATTCTCGTACTTCATCGATTTAATATTTTAACAGATCAGTAACGAGTTTTGTGTTGTAGTGTAGATGAGGTATTCACAAACTAAACTTGTTTATTTTGGAGTATTAATAATCCAATAAGTTCACTTCATAAAGTTGGCTATGCAACTTCCTAGTTCGATGAGTTACTAGTTAGGAATTATAGATTGAAAAGAGCCTGAGAGTGCCGAAATTATATCAACCTGTGCACAATGGGCCATCAGTCCGTCTACCATCTTCCTGACTTGCTAATATTTTTGCCAAATTATTTATTTATTTAACACTAGCTGCACCCCGCGGTTTCAGCGGCATAAGTGTCAATCCCGTGGGAATATCGAGATAAAAAGTAAGCTGTATCTTAATCCAGGGTGTCAGCTACCTCCATACAAAATTTTATCAAAATTGGTCTAGCCGTTTGAGCGTGAAGAAGTAACAAACATATAAACACACACACTCACAAACTTTCACCTTTATAATATTAGTGTGATGTAAATGTGTTCGCTTACTTACATTAGATAAAGATAAATAAATAATAGCTACTATAATTATAAGCTATACTCTTATAGTTCATGCCGATACGAGAAAAGTTACTTTGAAAATATTTCCCTCAAGAACTGCGGATTTAAAAATCCTAGCCGACTTCAGCGCAACCCAAACCGTATTTCGTAACCACGCAACCTCAAGCCATGGTTGGGTTGTGATGCGAAATGAAAGGGTTAGGTGGCTAAAACGCAATCAATCTGCTTGTCAGTGTGTGATATTAATTTCTATTGACGTCTGATATTGATTTACATAATGTTTTGGAGATGGCGATGACGTATTGTGAGCAGGGAGAAAAAAAATGGGAGATGTTGATAAATATATTCAGAATCCTTGGAATTCATTCATATGGTTCATAATAAAGAGTAGTATGAGCATAATCTGCCTATAATGTTCCCACTGCTGGGACACAGGCTTCCCCTTGGTGAGAGGGAGTGTCCTGTAATCTACCACGCGGGCCCAGTGCGGGTTGGTAGATGTGTATCTTCGAATTAATTGTTCTAGGATATGCCGGTTTCCTCTTGATGTTTTCCTTCACAGATTTGAGAGCAGTGATGATGAAATAATTTACACAAAGAATATTTAGATTGGCTAGGCATTGCCATACAACGTGGCAATGCCGCCAGTCTCTTGGGTACATTACCAGTCGACAGCGATGCGGATGAATTTTTCGACGCTATATTTTAGTTTTTGTATAGTTTTAGTTAAGTTAGGTTTTAATTTTGTTAATTATGTAATCATATTTAGATATATAACTATTCTATTTCTTTTAGTTCTTTATAGAAAACTAGCTTCTGCCCGCGACTTCGTCCGCGTGAAATTTCACCCTCCCCCCATTCACTGTTCTAACAATGACAATGACACTGTTGTGTACACTTGGTGTACCGTTGACGTTTCGAGCATTCTCTTATGTACACTTGGTGTACACTTGACGCTTGAGGGGAATCTTTGATTACTTTAAACTTTCAGAGTGATTATTCTATACCTATAGAAAATTTTCAAAACCCGCCACACTTTGCTCAGCAAATCACAGTTCTATTTCGTCAAACTAACTCATCCTTAGTTCCGGCTACAGAGTGTGAAGCTCCATAAACATGGCGCCGGCAACAGTTGCCAATATAAACGTTCTAAAACGTTCGTTGCGTACAATTGCAACAAAAACGAAGCTCGTTCGTCCAGAAAGTGCCGTCACATTTTTTAGTTTTAAGCCTGGGGCTGTTAGAAAAGCGATTTATAGGGGAAAAAAAAAGAAAATGCATTTTGCACGCCCATTTTATAACAAAAATCGATAAAATTTGTTTTAAAGGAAATAGATGGTAGTGCTCAATTTGGACCTACCACATAAATGGAATCCTTTTTTGTTTTATTGCAACTTTTTCTTTACTTTAGGAGGATGTGTTACTTATCACACCTAAAAATAAAATGTTTAAGTAATAAAAACGATTGAAAATTATGTAACAGAATTGCCATTAGACAAAAAATATTTGTAGGTATTTGCCAGATGATTTATAACTGTTTTCCGTAAAAATCCAAAGAACCGTAGGTTTAACTGAAACCTTTCGTTGAAACCAACAAAGTAGGTACATTCAAATACTAGAAAATCGTTGGTATAGGCAGCACGTTTCGTGGCCTTGTGCGATAAAAACTGAAATGAACAGCATAAACAACAATGTCCTGCGCGGACCGCGAACAGACAGTGGATTTATAATACCTGGAACTGAAATAATAGACGCCATTTTCAAATAAGAACTGGGATAAACGAATGCTTTTTGCAATGTCTTTGTTCAACTTATTAATTACGTATGTGTTCCCGTGGCCAAATAACAACAGCCGCACAGGTCGATCGATCAGGTTACGCTACGCTTGCTGCGGTTGGTCTATGGATGGGTGACCATTTTTAATTGACGAAAAAACGGAGGAGGTTATCAATTCGACGCGTATATTTTTTTGAAGTGAAAACTTTTTTAGCGGCGTTGAACACTTTTTGTAATGGGTAAAAAATGTTAAACTCGCGTCAGGGCATCGCGTCAGGACACGTGACCGTCAGGAGAGATTCCCCCCCCCCCATCTCTTTCTACGGCGGCGCCAACCGAAGTGAACCAAGTGAGACACGACAAAGATGGCCGAAGAAAATGACATTTGACGAACAAATGTTTGGAAAGTCAGTTTCGTAAACAATAGTACTTCGAGGAGCCGCAGTTGTATTTAATTTATTTTGAACTTCTGTTTAACCAATTTAGTTTATTATTATATACCTACCTACAATACAAAATAGAAGCGACGAAAAATATAACGAAGCACATTATAGCAACAAGAAATACTGTGGGACATTGCTGCTTTTGTGTGAAAACAATGCTTCCGTGTCGACCACGGAAGTTTACACCCTGCAGGGAGATGCTCCAGTAGGGTGTGGCTGTGAAGCTATGTTGCAAAACATGCTCCACTTCCTATACTGCCTTATTTGTCCTACCCAAAACATGCAGTCAAAGTGACCTCTGCGCTGCTACCGACGACAACGTGGAAGTGGCAATATTTTGAGCCAACAAGATCTAAAGTAAAAGAGAAGAAATTTAGGGAGTAGTTCATTAATAAAAAGCTTGTATACAAAAATATCAGTTTATTTTTATAATACTTGTACGCACCGGGACTTACAGCTTAGTACGGCTGTTATTCCAAATGCATACAATGTGGCTAAGTTTGTAACAATTGAGCCTGGTATCTATGGTTACCTCACCCTACTGATTATAAACCTACAGCAACTACTTAACACCCTAGTTATCCTAACACCCTAACCTATCATACAAGCCTACGGGAGACCTACGGGAACAGACAGAATTTGGGTAGGAATAGAGGTTTGTGTACGTCGTGCAATGTGTACACAGGAAATAGTTTTGTCATTGCCGGTCCCACAGACTCATAGAACTGGTGATGGCTACAGGTGTCTTGGCCATAGTGAGAGGAATTATGGAAGATGAATCAAACTCTACTTCAGCTTGATGACTAATTTATTCATTTACTAATTACTAATTTATGTGGAACGAATGTATGTCGCTCTTGATGCTGACGCTGGCGTATGTAACTCTTGCCTGTTCACGGCTGAACAATAAACTCTAATTTGGCTTCTAAAACTTGTGCAAGCAGAACAACATTTTTAAAATGTTTGCTTTTCATTTGCCATCTGTGCCATCTCTTCTGTAGGCCGTTTCATTTTCTGCTATTCGTAGTGAAGCACCATCCTTACTAGTCCTATTGACCTGAAATACAAAACTGATGTTATTAATTCTTTCTCTTCATTATCTTATTTATTCTGATTTAATTAATCAGTAGCGGCATCAAAATAACAGTCATTATTATTCTTATGGCGGGTTTTTTTTTTGTTACAATGAGTTTTGTACAGGCAAACGAAGTTCTTCGTAAAATTGTAAATTGGATAGGCACCTAATTCGTAAATCATGCCAGGCTGCCCCTGTTTAGCGTTAGTGCTTGTGTCAGTGTTTTTATTTTCTATTATGGAGACCTCTCCCTGACCAATTCTTCCAAAATCTAAGGATTAGAAGCAAAAGCAAGCATAAGTATAAGAAATTGAGAATGTTTACAAAACATAATTTACTTTGAACACATTTTAGCTGTAACAGTAGGTACACACCTTATCCTCCTCCAACCAATATTCAATTCTTTGCCCTTTATTGCAACTAGTCTCCGGTCTTAATTTCATTTATTTTAAATACAAAAAAAATATTCAAAAGTTTTTTAGTTTGACACATACAATATCAAATTCATACATTGACATATTTATTGTTTCCATGACGACCATGACGTTGTCGCGTCAAAACTGTTGAAACTGTAGACAATAAATTCGTTTTTCATACGTAATAATGTCTATGGACACAAATATTCGGTTCGTAGACAGATATTCTCGTATGCCGATTTAATGTGTTGGCCAATTTGTTGGATGACTTCATTATAATGGCAACATTTAGAAGTTGTAGGACATTCTAGTTATAGAACGCTTATGAAGCGTTTATGAATACAAAATTTTATCGAATGTTTTAAAGGCCTATTGAGCATTTTAACTAATGAATGGTTTAAACCTTCAAAAGGTTTTTTTATGAATAAGACCGAAAGTGTTTAAAATATGGAAATTGAACAAAGTGCATCTATTAATGAAAAAAGTGACGCAGAAATATTGAAAAAAAATGAGTAATATTAATTAAATTAATAATTGATTTATTTCAACGTTAATATTCAAGTTTTCACTTCTGCCGGCACTCCCGGAGTGCAACCCGTCTTTTTTTTAATGTTTAAATTGCTTTTTAAACCTCTTTTATACGTCAATAAGAAATAAAAATCTTTTAAAACTTGTTGAGGTCGGTGTTACAGTTTCCTAACCGACTACCTACTCTGGAAAGAAAAACCGATCAATGGTGGTTTACACACTTTAATATACGGCTCGATAGGAAAATGTCACTTCCAGTCCACCTCTACCTTTGTACCCATCGTAAACGTGTCAACACTGTAACCATACTATGTTTCTTAGGACTTTTTGGCGGGAAGTCAAACGAGGCGGTAATTTTGATTTCACCAAAAGTTTAATTAATAAATAATTGTACAGAAATACTATATCAATAACATCTGATAACACCTTGAACAACCATGAGTGTCACCAGTGGCGGTGAGGAGTCGCCAGAGCCGGGGGAAAAGAAGAAACGGAAGTACAACAACAGTCGAAATTCCGACTCAAATAATAAGTATAGCATTTTTACTAAACCTAATTATAAAAGATTATTTATAGAAAACTCCAATTCGGAATATGTTGTGTACGTTGAGTCAACAGAGCAGGAGAAGGTAGGGAATAAAAATCCTATCACGCTCACCAATTTAATATCAGACAATGTTAAAGGAGTCCTAGGAGTACATAGAATAAATGCGCATAAAATAGGAGTAACGTTCAAGAAGGCGGCTGCGGCCAACAATTTTCTAAAGATGGAAGACTTTTTATGGAAAAATAAGTTTAAAGCCTTTATACCATCGTATTTGACAGAAAGGATTGGTGTATTGAGGTTTGTGCCTAAAGAACTCTCGAATGAGGAAATATATAAAAATATTGTGTGCGACTCTGAAGCAATTTCCATTAAAAGATTCATGCGTAAAGTAGAGGGAAAATTAGTGCCTCTCAATACAGTTGCTGTCACCTTTGCATCAACATCTTTACCGCAATACGCTTATATAAAGCTATTTAGATACGAGGTGAAAACATACATACCACCATTATTACAATGTTATAAATGTCTTAAATTCAATCATTCTGCTAAGACTTGCAGAGGCGAGCAACACTGCTCTTCTTGTGCTGGTCGCCACTCCTACAGAGAATGCGATGTCGAAGAGATCACATGCATCAACTGCGCAGGTAATCATCTTGCCATTTCACGAGACTGTCCCATTAAAAAACAAAAAATTGAAGAGAAAAAGGCCAAATTTCTGCAGCAATCGTATGCCACTGTTGTGAAACCACCCCCTACATTTAATGAGAAATCTTTCCCTGCTTTACCCAAGGTTACTGATAAGACTAAATCCAATGACATTTTAGATATTAAACAAGTAGCAAATAATGACATTATAATTAACGCAATTGTTAAATCGTTGGTTGCATTAGGAAACAAGAGTGACTCTGATGGGCCACTCACACATAAGAAAATAAAAGAAATATTTTTATCAAATTTAATTTAAACATGGATAATTATCTAAATATTTTACAGTATAATATACAGAGTTTACAGAGTAAAAAGAGCCTATTACAAAATTTATTAATTGAAAAAAATATAGATGTCTGTCTTCTTAACGAGACTTGGTTCAAAACTAATTCTATAATCCCACACTTTCCCACATATAATTTAATCCACAAAAATTCCATAAATTCCCATAATGGAGTAGCCATTTTGGTAAACCATCGTTTAAAGTACAAAGTAGTCAATACACACTTCTCAGAATCTATTCAAAACCTGTGTATCACTATAGAAACACAATTTGGAGCAATGGCAATACTTTGTATTTACAGTCCTCCAAGTATCAGATTTGACTCAGAAAAGTTAAAGGATTTAATCAATAACATACCCAAACCTTGTATAGTCATGGGTGATTTTAACGCTCATAACATAGCCTTTGGATGTCATAGTGATAATAATAGAGGTAGATGTTTGTATAATATCATAGATGAATTTGACTTATGTATTTTGAACGATGGATCACCAACAACTGTTCCTTATCCTAATAGACAAGCTTCAGCTATAGATCTTGCCCTTGTTAGCTCTTCAATAGCTCATTTATGTAACTGGTATGTTCATGACGATCCCATGGGTAGCTATCATCTTCCGACCTTACTTGAGATCAACATTCAACCATCTATGTATGACACGTCACCTCCTGTGGATCAAGAGAAATATATTTATAGTAAGGCAGATTGGGACGAATATTATAGCCTATCAGAAACTTGTTTTACCCAGTTGGATTCAATAAATGATTCCCCTATCAATGCATATAACCATTTTATAGATACATTAAATGATTTAAGGAATAAAACAATTCCAAAACGAAAATTATTTGCAAACACACCTATTAAAAAACCAGTACCATGGTGGAATACAAAATGTAGTGATGCTGTCGCAAAATCAAAAGATGCATTAAAGTTTTATTTTTCTCAACCCAACATTGAAAACTGGATAACATATAAAAAAATAGATGCAAAAAAGAAAATAATTCTGAAGGAAGAAAGTTCTTCTTCTTGGGAAAATTTGTGTAGTAGCTTCAATAGGTTAACTCCAGTTTCTAGGATATGGGGATACATTAAAAAGTTTAAAAAAATTGGAACAAATCGAAACAAAGACATCAATGATGAGTGGGTTCCAAGTTTTTTAGATAACTTAGCAGATTCTACTGAAATAGATGACAATAGGCTTGAGTATTTGTTCGAAAATGCTACAGAAAATGATGTAAATGTATTTCTCAAGAACAATTTCACTATAGAAGAGTTGAAAACATCTTTAAAAAGTAGGAAAGATACTACACCGGGATGGGATGACATACCTTACATGTTAATCAAAAAACTACATTTAAATGCACAAACAACATTACTTAATATTTATAATAAATTATGGGATGAATTAGAAGTACCCGAGTCTTGGAAAACACAGTGTGTCATTCCAATTTTAAAACCTAATAAACCTGTAAATAGTGCTTCTTCATATAGACCTATTTCCTTATCATCTTGTTTGGGTAAACTCTTTGAAAATATGTTGAAGTTAAGATTAGATTATTTTGCTGAATCACAAAGCTTAATTCCTTCTATACAGTTTGGCTTCAGAAAAGGTAAAAGTTGCTCTGAAAGCCTTGTATCTTTATTATCAGATGTAAAACAGGTTAAATTAAGTCACTCTAATGCAATCTGCGTGTTTTTAGATGTAAAAGGTGCTTTTGACAATATAAATATAGAAGAACTCATTCAAGTATCTCACGATATTGGTATACCTGGTCATATTCTGAAATGGATTTATTCTTTTTTAAACAATAGAACTGTATTTGTTAAATATAATAATAAATTGCATGGACCTAGGACTGTCAACAAAGGCACAATGCAAGGGGCAACTTTGTCTCCTTTGCTTTATAACTTGTATACTTCTGAAATATTAAAATATGTAGATGTACCAGATGTAAAAATCCTGCAATTTGCAGATGACTTGCTTATGTACAGTATAAATCAGAACATAGATATAGCAATGGCTAATATCAATAAGGCTTTGTCTCAATTATACAGCTATTATCATAATAAACTTAAATTAGAAATAAGTCCAGAAAAGAGTTCAATTTTAGTTATCAGTAAAAATGTAAATCCTCATAGCAATGTTAAAATTTCATATAATAATGTAGAAATTCCTGCTACTAAACAACATAAATTCCTAGGTGTCATTATTGATGATAAATTAAAATTTGATGAACATATTAAACATATAAGTAACAAAGCACTGAATGGTATTAATCTATTGAGGCATTTAGCAGGAAGTTTTTGGGGATCTGACCCTAAAGTAATGAGTATGCTGTACAAAAGTATAGTGAGAAGCCATTTTGATTACAGCAGTTTAGCTTACATGAATGCCAATAGCACCTTGTTACGAAAATTAGATGTAATTCAAAATATGGGACTGAGACTTATTTGTGGTGCTATGCGCTCCACACCTATTAATTCTTTGGAAGTTGAGACATGTATACCTCCCTTGACATTACGAAGGTTGTTGTTGGCTGAGAGATTTTTATTAAAAGTCATGGTATCAAATGATAATCCTTTACTTAAGAAACTAACAATACATCCTAAAATCTCACAGTCAATTGCTTCCCATGCCATCTCTGCTTCTTCTTTGGTTGGTGGAACTCTACCTGAAATGCCAACAATATTTGAACATGTGAATAGTAATTCAAAAGATATTGTTAAAAATGATATTTGGCCTATATATAAAATTCCTTTTAATTGTATTATTAACAGCATTGCAATCTATTTAGACACGGTGCACAGTAAATTTGATTTTTTACAGTTTAAAGAGAATAGACCAGAACATTATGTTATATACACAGATGGATCTAAAACAGACAATAATGTAAATGCAGCTTTCTATGATCCACAGCTAGAATTCACTAAATGTATTAAATTAAACAAGGTGTGTAGCATTTTCACTGCAGAATGCTATGCAATTTATTGTGCACTGCAGCATGTAAATAGTCTTGTAAATAACGTACATAATATTTTGATAGTTACAGACTCCAGAAGTGTCTTGTCAGCTCTACACAATGTAAATATTTCTTTTAAGTTAAATTATATTATTTATAATATTAGACTTATAATCCAAAAACTACTTGATAAGTATATGAAAGTGGAATTCGTTTGGGTACCTTCACACAGTGGCATTCGTGGAAATGAAGTAGCTGACACTGCGGCCCGTTCAGACCATGACGAGGATCGATCCGAGTTGCTCAAGGTTCCATTCACTGATTACTACAGTCTTTTTACAGAACTCAATAGACGGTTATGGAAAGAGTATTGGGACATAACCCTGGAAACGAAGGGCAGATGGTATGCTGGAATACAAAATGAATTACCTATTAAACCTTGGTATCATAACTTAAAATACATCACAAGAAGATTTATAACTGTTATATCACGAATGAGATTGGGACATTGCTTAACACCAGCTCACCTGAATAGGATTCGCATAATTAACAATAGCCGATGTCAACATTGTGGAGCAGAGGATGCTGATTTGGATCATGTTATCTTACAGTGTTCAAGTTTTAACATCCAACGTTTGATTTTGGTCAGTGAATTGAAAGAAATAAATGACAATGACAGTGAAAGTGAAGTTCAAAGTGTTCCCCGCCGCGTTCAGGATTTATTAGAAAATAAGAAGTATTTTAGTGTGTTATTTAAGTATATTTGTAATACGGTAGAAAAAATTTAATTCATTTAATTTGTATATTATTTTTATTTTATTTGTTTGTATATTGTATTTGTACATTTAATTGTAATGAAAACAATGATATCATTGAGATGTATTCACCCAACCCGAAAGGGAGGCGGGCGAGTGGATAATATGTACCATTATTATAATGGAAAACATTCATTATTGTATTTCTAACTTTTTTTTTTAAATGTATTCGACTGAAAGACTCGCATCTATGGTCATGAATAAAAAATTAATAAAAAAAAAACTATGTTTCTTACGCTTTCAGAATTATTGTTGTCATACTTTATTTGTTTTGTTCGCCAATAAAATATGGTAATGACAGCTTTTCTCTATGCATTTTCCCTTCAAAGTTACATTGTATTATTTCTTGCTTATTTTCAGTGTAAACAGGTTTTTATGCTGAATCAATTAGCGACATTATTAGAGTGAGTTTTCCTCAATTTTCCAAGAACTGATTATTTATTTCCATTCCTGCTTTTTCCTTGTTTGTTTACGGGGAACTCTTAACGTGTTTCTCATTTAAATATGCTTGTAAACACAAGGGAAGTTTCATATTTCATGATGTAATGCTGATTCCTTTGAACCTCGGATTTGCCCGACATGATTTTCACTTAGACTGATATTTCTGTCAACAATACAGTCAGTACAGAAAACAATTTGATATTGACAACGCCTTTATGTCGTAGCAGCAAGGGTGATTTTCGTAGTGCCAGTGTTACCACTGCACGCTAATGTGCGACAAAGGAACGCGGAACATTTCGTTCGCCAGTTCATGCTTCAACCGTTGAGCTTTTGCGCAAGTATTTTTTCTATGTTTTCGAAAGATGTGTGATCAATACACAAGCGTGGTTATCAATGGTCTTACATTCTATCTATGAGAAAAGACGTTTGCGCTGGAGTGGTATAATAACAGACTGGTATTCTGAAACCTAGTTAGATAGACCGACGAGCTTAAAAAGTTGGCTGGGGAAGCAGACTGGATGCGAAAGGCGGAGGACAGGGTGTTGTGGCAAAATCTGGGAGGTTCTATATGTCCAGCAGTGCACTGCGGCCGCGTTGATAGTGAAATCAATACAATATTATAATTTGATTATTATATTATAAAGGAAAATTTGAGGAAAGCTGAATGTCGATGACTATAATATAATATAATATAATATAATATTCCACAACTATCACATAACGCCATCTAGTCCCAAGCTAAGCAGAGCTTGTGTTATGGGTACAAGACAACTGATAAACATACTTATATGTTTCTAAATACATACATATTATAGATAAATTACACCCAGACACAGAACAAATGATCGTGCTCATCACACAAACATTTGTCCTGGGTGGGAATCGAACCCACGACCTCCGGCATAGCAGTCAGGGTCACTAACTACTAGACCATCAGGCCTGTCAAATAAGAAAGATAAGAGAAATAAGAGTAAGGGAAGACCAAAGAAACGATGGATGGACTGTGTGAACTCAAACTCAAAGCATTTATTTCAATTAAACCAATTACATGCACTTTTAAACTGTCAAGGGGTCGGTCAGTCAGAAACATGAAGCTGGTTGCCCATTCCAAAGCGTAGGTACCTATGGAGGGAGAAGAATGGGCAAGAAACTCCATGGACACTCTTTTAAATCAAAATAATGTGGTTACAAAGTCTTGGGTACATCATTCATGTTAAAAATTATACATGTGAGAACGATGTAGAACGTTAAAAGCGTCCATAAAGAAAAGATGAGAAAAAACAACAATTCAAATATTAAATTAAAATAAAATAAACCATGGCAGCAAAGAGATGACCAGTCCCTACTGACGGCACCCGTTCACGAACATGACGCGCGTGAATGATGATATGATTAGAAACGTTTATTGCCCGTGGTCCGACCGCGAAGGGGGTGACTACCGAGATGACTACTAATAGAGAAGTATGGAAGACAAAAGACACGTTGCGCTGACCCCAAATAAATTACGATAAGGGTAGGAGAAAAATGATTATAATTTGATTATGCTATGCACCTGTTACCAAAGTCACTTACTTCCCACAGCCCCCATGAGAGGCATGCTCGAGCCCCATTACCTACAAACCCTATCAATAACAGCCGCGCACAATAAACCCATCGTGTACAATAACCCTTATTCAATAATCGATTCCGCAGCAATCGAATTATTTCCCGCATCGATTATAGCAGCTTATGTAACGATTTCCCAGCGCAGGAGCATAACACAGGTAGGTGCAGAAAGCCCGGTCTATACGAGTAAAAACAGGTGCACGCACACGTAGGCCCCGTACAGACGATGTAGATTTGTGGACCATTTTGTAATTTCTTTCTTTCTTTTCCAGTGGTAACGGACACGACTTATGAGTTGTAGGTCGTAGGTTCGAACCCAGACAGGCACTTTACTATGTGTAAATTATTTCATCACCACTGCTCTCAAAACGGTGAAGGAAAACATCGTGAGGAAACCGGCATGTCCTAGAACCAAAAATTCGGAGACATGTGACATCCACCAACCCCGCACTGGGCCCGCGTGGTGGATTACGGCCTATTGCCTCTCATTGAAAGGAGGCCTGTGTCCCAGCAGTGGGAACTTTATAGGCTGATTATGATGATTGTAATATCTTTAGTACCTGGTACTTGTTGACAGGCCCACACCACACTGTCCTCCCATACCTGTTAACACTAATTTATAATTTGGAAAAATTGTAGAAACCAATTATTTTTAACCTTTTGAACGCCAGAGTATAAACGTATCGCCCGCCGTACCCCTGACGCCAGGTAACTTTAATGTAGTTTTAAATAATAGGAAAAAGAAACACAGAAAACTTAATTTAGTATATTTATTTTGTTTTAAAAAATTTCGTTTTCTTGTCGTCTATAGACGATGGTGGCGTGTTGGGCACGTTTTCATTTGTCGGCTATACACGACCGTGGCGTTCAAAGGGTTAAAAGAGTTACCGTGGAGTTTCTTGCCGGCTCTTCTCCATAGGACACGACCAATTGAAACCGTGCACCTGGTTTCTGACGTTTTATAAGTGGCCATGTAGGTTTATGTTAAATAAAATGTTTTGATTTTGATTTCACGGCCTTTAGCGATGCGACAGGCGCGCACGTTACCTGGAGGCCTACTCCCTATGTCCGTCAACAAAGATACGGGTCCGTCGGATCCGAAAGTAATCCAAAACTTTGGAGGAACAACAACTGTATCGTGGTGTGGTTCATTCTTAGATCGGACCCCAAACTAATATTATGTCTTAGTCGATACGGAGTAGGAATCGCCCGTAATTTTGGCCGACACTACGAATTTCGTGCTTATGCGGGAGATTTTGTGGCGATTGTTTGAGAACATCGTACGTACGCGTCTATCCCAGTGGCTACTTTATATCTTTATTGACGAAATTAGAATATAGGCCACCTGAAGACACGTGTCACTTGAGTGCGTAGCTTGTGGCTACGGGGATAGAAGCGTACGTGCAATGACCTCAAACAAATGCCAGTCGCGAGTGCGCTTGCACTCGCGGTACGTAAAGCGTGTCTGTAGTAAAAATGCGCAGTGCTGCACACCCCCACCATATTTAAAGTTAAACAAAATATCAACTTTATTTCAATGACAATTAAGTTGATTTCAGAGTGACTAGCACTGTTGAAAAAGTTATAAAAATGTTTGAAGTTGTAGCGTAAACTGAACTTTAATGTGTAGGAACTACAGTTATTTTTCCATTAATACATATTTGTGTACAATATTGGCAAATAAATCGCGAACGCAGATTAATTATGGTTGCGTACGTTTTCGTTCATTGTATGGAGCCGTCCTTCTGTACCTTTTTATTTTGTGGCTGTATAGAAAGCTGCTGGTATCTAAACGTTAACAAACGGGACTGGGAATCTCACATGTAGTGTCGCTAGCATTCCCCGGGGGGTAAACGAACGAGGATAGTGTTGGGAAAAGATTCGTAAATAGATGCCGCGCATTTTTATTCTTATCGATTATCATTTTCGTATTGACGGTATACTGCTCCAGTAGATGGGCATTAACAATTGCAGCATCTGAGGCGTTATTTAGATCACCAAGCTTTAAATCAATACTAATATTATAAATTCGAAAGTAACTCTGTCTGTCTGTATGTTACCTTTTCACGCCTAAACCGCTGAACCGATTTAGATGAAATTTGGTATAGAGATAGTTTGAGTCCCGAGAACAGACAAAGGATACTTTTTATCCCGATATTCCCACGGGATCGAGACTTATGCGGGTGAAACCGCGGGGCGCAGCTAGTTCTAAATATTTGATATTATGAACAATATTAGTATATTATTTGAACTCATGTTGTAGAATATATAATTACAAGAAACAAAAATAATAAAAAATCTTTTATTCTTTAGACTATTTTAGTTGGGTACAAAACGAACATTTCAGATGTATACGGTAACTATCTGTACGATGTATGCGCAATGATTGTGCGTTTTATTTGTGCAGAATAAACAATTTTTCTTTCTTCCTTTTTTCTATCTGTGGTTTATAAATTTAAGTTGAATGGTGAATCGAAATAAATAATATTGGGGGTTTCATTTAGCTACTTTGTATGTTTTAGTATTGCAAAGAAGTTGTAGGTGTAGGTACTAAGTTTCGATGAAAGGCAGCTCGTCCCTATCTAATAACGAAGAATTAAAAAAAAAACAACATCTAGTTATTTAAGTACTTAGATATATTTAACAGTATAAATATTTTGCGTCAGAAGTATCGATTTCTGTGAAATCAAAACTCGATTATTCGATTAAAGCTTCAATCGTCCCATCCCTAGTGTAAGTACAGATATGTACTGAGCCTGTGCTCCTTAGGGAATACCTTCACTCCTACCGCAGTTTAAATACATAATATTTAACTCTAATAAGATCTAGGACATCTAATTGACCTAGTTTACATCGCGATGTTGAAGTGAGCATTTAATATGGAGGAAAACATTTTAATTGTAATTTCTTATGCATGTTGAAGGGTTTAGTGTAAGAAAATAAAATTATGATGATATAAGCAGTTGTATTTACAAATAGTAACATGGTAGACCCACGGCGTAGTTCCGTAACACATTTATAACGGAATGCCCTTCTTATTGACAGTTCGACAACATTCATTGCGTTATCTACGTTGTTGGGCAGACGAATTTTTCAAACATATGAAGCAATGGATCAGAAATTTCTTTCAAAATTCTTCGGATTGTGAAAGAAAGTGTGTTGAGCGATTGGGGTGCTGGTTTTAGAACCGCGTACTTTATTTTCATTTTTTATTACCCACTAGCTTCAGCCCGCGACTTCGTTTGCGTGAAACTTCTTGTTTCCCCCGAGCCACCCCGTCGCGTCGTATCGCATCACCCGCCCGCGCTATCACTTAACGTTCTTTTTAACTTTTTTTTTCTTTTTGCTCGGCTTCTAAGGGTCATAGCGTGACGTTAAATAGCCTATAGCCTTCCTCAAGAATTGGGCTATCAAATGCAAGAAGAATTTTTCAAATCCGACTGGTAGTTCCAGAGATTACCCCCTACATACAAACTTACAAAGAAATACCTCTTTATAATATTAGTATAGATATCTAATTTGCAAAGAATGACAATGTCTTGATTGAATGCTCATCTTATTTTAGAGCATAATCAGCGTATATTATTCCCACTGCTGGCACATAAGCCTCCTCTCGATGAGCGGGAGTGGGCCGTAATCCACCACGCGGACCCAGTGCGGGTTGGCAGAGGTCACATGATGTCACACGACATGCTGGTTTCCTCACAATCTTTTCCTTCACCGTTTTGAGAGTTCTCTCATCCTCTTTAATTATGGCCCATTTCTTCTCCATTTCCACTATTCAATACAACAAACTCAACACTTTTGTTCCGATTTCAATGACATTGGTTCGTCCGAACTCTGGCGCGTCCCAACATCAGTCGATCATTGAGTTCAACTTGTTGTTGAGATGCATTGTAGATTTTTGAAGCGCCGGGATTTGGAACAATGTTTGTCTCTGGTTCCGATAGATAGAGGATGTTTTCAATTTTGGTGGTTTTTTGTTAGCGTCTTTGTTTATTCAGTGATTCGGTCCAAAGTCCAGTGAATAGTCAGAAGTTTAGTACCGCATTGGGCCTTTTTTATATAAGCTTTTATTCAGTTTCACTAGGAAAGATGCACTGACAAGGCGCATGTCTTGGGCAAAATGACGTCTCGGCAACACCGAGCAATTTACCTGAAGAAATACCAAGACTGTAGGTGTAAAATTGCTTAAAAATTGCAATTTTTTTGTTGCCTATGTAAAGTGTAGTAGCTAGAGGTACCTGTTTAATTTCTTGCAAGCTTATATTAGTAAAGTTGACCGCAAATAAACATATTTTCCTGCTTTCTTACTTACCGAGACCCCTTCGTGTCTCGGAATGCACGTTCAGCCGTTGTTCCCGGCTGTCATTCGTGGATCTTTGACAGTCTTTACAGGTAGTTAGAACCCCGAAAGTCTGACAACTAGTCTTACCAAGGCGTATCGTATTACTCAGTAACTGGGTTGTGAAGGTCAGGGTTCCGGTTAGACTAGAAGCTGACCCCAAAAAAGTTGGGAGAAGGCTAGGCAGATGATGACCTTTCATTTGACTCACAATAATATCAATTACTTCAAAGAGACCTTTAAATATTTGACCACCAATCTTCGTTAGCATCTTAAATACTACAAGAAAGAAATCCATAGACACTGTTGACTTTCACGCCTGCCCCAACGAGACGTTTATGCTGATTTATTCACCCCCCATATATCTATGGCTGTGTCTCGCCGTAAACTTCCATCCACCATCAAATATCCGACTATGTACCTACTATTGAGATTTGTGTTTGGAAAATAAGGAAAAAAACAAAATGGTATAAGGATTTGCCACAGTGAGATATCAGGCTTGAAAAAGGTGATGAGGTTATTGATTGAAAATAACCACTATTACTGGATTATGTGTTGCGTCTGATTCTGGTAGAAAATAGAATAGGAATCGGAATCAGAGGGACATAATTACTTTGCTATTAGAGTAGAAGTGTCTGGATTTGAAGATATAATTTATTCTAATACATCTATACATATAATAAAATCGTAGGAAAGTCAAAACTGTACATTGAATATTTTTTAAAAAAAATACTTGGGGTGTGATCTACAATCGATACCGAAGCCAAAAATATAGTTTTTAGAATTTTTGTCTGTTTGTCTGTATGTATGTCCGGGATAAACTCAAAAACTACTGCATGGATTTACTTCAAATTTTGCATGAGTATTACTAAGAGGTCGGGTCAACATATAGGCTACATATTATCACGCTATCACCTATGGGGGAGGAGCTGTGAATCTTTATTTTTCTTACGCATTCTGTGACAGCGTGTAATCTAACGACGCATATTTAAATGTTGTTTTTCAGTAAGCCATGCTATTATCTAGCTTTACACTATGAAAACTACGCCATTTAAGTAATTTGGGCCGAGAAACATAGTTTAATGAATGTTAGTAGTATAAAGAAAATTTTGAAGCAGCGCCCGCCATCTATGAGATTTCATTAAAATCAAATCAAGTTACATGTTGACACTTTTTGGAAATTAATTTAAATTTGATCATGTTGGCGAGGTTAGTAGTTAGTTATTCTTAAAATTCATAGATGGCAATGTTCATTTTCTTCATAAAAGTTGTATCGTATAGTTCGTTTTGATAAATTCGAGTTCCAACAAAACCCTCAAAATCTTGAGCAGAGTTGAGGAAGACAATTAAAAAAAAAACGCGGTGTTAAGTATTACAAAAAAGTTATGTTCCTACTGGAGACGAAGTCGAAGTAACTGATGAACGCGTGCTGAACACGTGTCTCAGTTCAATTCAAGATGTGGTCATTTCTATCGGCGGCAATCCACTGATCGAATATGGGTTACCAGCTCCCCAATCATCACCGCATCAAGATCGTGGAAATCGGGAGTATAACGCTGAGACAAATTACGATCCGGGCGAAATGACCACCATACGAAATGACCATGTCGCTTTGTTCTCTTCAGTGTAAAAACAAATTTATGACACCGTCCTTGAAAGCGTTAGGCATAACCAGGGTAAAAAGTTTTTCTTGGATGCTCCTGGTGGAACAGGAAAAACATTTGTTACCACTGACATACTTGCAGAGGTCAGGAGGCGAGGCAAAATTGCTATTGCTGTAGCGTCGTCGGGAATCGCTGCCACACTGCTTCCGGGTGGCAAGACAGCACATGCCATGTTTAAAAAACCCATCGATTTAGAGAGCGCCGAAACGCCTGTTTGTGGTGTGTCACGTAACAGCGATAAGGGACACGTGCTCAAGGATTGCTTTCTGATCGTATGGGATGACTGTACGATGGCCAATAGGAAGGCAGTTGAGGCCGTGGACAGAACCCTGCAGAACATCCGCAGGAACGAACATTTGATGGGTGGTGTCACAGTTCTGTTCAGTATCGATTTCCGGCAAACGCTTCCCGTGGTGACACGGGGATCGAGGGCTGACGAGGTGAATGCTTTGTTGTGGTCACGAGTTCGTACGCCGCGCTTGACCATTAATATGAGAGCTTGGCTCGACGGCAATGCACGTGCTCAAGAATTCTCCGATGTCCTTCTAAGTCTTGGCGAAGGCACTCTACCAAAAAAGGTGGTGCTTCCAGACTCTCTCGGTAGAGTGGTATCCAGCTTAGAAGAACTCTTTCGCTGTGTGTATGGGGACATTAGTCGTATACCGCACCAGCAGAATTCTTGGGTGTGCGAGCGGACCATTTTGACGCCCAAAAATGATCAGGCTGCAGCAAGTAACGAATGCATTCTCTCGGAAATTGAGGGGAATGAAGTGGTCTACACCTCGATAAACACTGTTGTCGAGCAAGATGAGGCCACACATTATCCCGTGGAATTTCTGAACTGGGATGTCAGCAAGTGGACTTCCAGCGCATACCATCAAGGTGAAGGTCGGTGTCCCGATTATGCTTCTTCGGAACCTATCTCCTTCGAAGTTGTGTAACGGGACCCGCCTTGAAGTCATCTCGCTCCACAGACACCATTAAGGCGAAAATTCTTACGGGTTGTGGCGTCGGCGAGGCAGTATTTATACCACGCATTCCCCTCATACCTCATAACTTCCCGTTCCAGTTCAAGCGCGTACAGTTCCCCGTGAGTGTTTGCTTCGCGATAACCATCAATAAGTCGCAGGGGCAGACACTGAGGGCAGCGGGTGTCGACCTGAGGACGAGTTGCTTCTCACACGGGCAACTGTACGTCGCTTGCTCCCGCGTCACCAGTCCTGACTCTCTTTACATTTTGGCACCTGGCAGCCTAACTACCAACGTAGTTTATAGGGAAGTGTTGTAAGGTATGATACCTTTGTACGTATTTTTACTCTTTTGTGTTCTGGAATGTATTCCTGAATTATTTTCTCTATTTCCTTCAGTCACATCTTATGACTGAACTCGGCAGGATTCCCATATAACTCTCTTCACTTGCTTCGCTTGCAAAAAAAAACTTATATTTTAATGCTATTTTAAAAGTTGTTTACTTATAATGCTATAGCGACACTAATCTTAGGTATTTTTGGTACTGTCTTCACGCAGATGACGTCGCGGGCAGCAGCTAGTGTATAATAATACACATAATAAAATAGTACCTAATGAAGTCAAAACTGTACATTCAATATTTTTGAAAAGAAGGAATTGCTACGAGGTATGGGAAAACCAAAAATATAGTTTTTAGAACTTTTGTCCTTTTATCTGGCTGTATGTCCCGGATTATTTTCCGGAAAAATTTACCCAAATCCGTAAAGCCGGAACGGATTTGGGTGAAATTTGGCATAAGCATAGTATAGTGGTAGTACGTTCCCGTGGGATATTTTTCGGCATCCACGAGGACGAAGTCGCGTGCAAATGCTCGTTAACATGTAAAAATGGATTGACGTACCAAGGTATCAAAAGAAAAAACTGAACACTACCATAAAATAAGCGAAGCTTTACATGAAGCAAAGATTTAGTAATCACACTCCCGAGAAGAAGACACAAAACCTTACCGCGTCGCATCTTACATACAAAACCAATACACAATATAAAAAAAAACAATTTAAAAACACCCATCAAATCAGAATATAAGTCCCGATACTCACTGCAGTGTTTTCGTAACAACTTTCCGTCACAGAATAGGTAGGTACAGAAAGCCGGCTTCAAACAACGACCGAAAATAGGCGTATGCACACAGGCGCGTACGTGCGGCGATCTCAAACGAAAGCCAGGCGCGCGCGCGTGAGTGCGGTCGCACTCGCTGTACGTGAATCGTGTCTATGTATGCGTGCGTTTTCGTTCAAAGTCAAAAGCAAATCATTAATTTCAAGAAGGCTATTAAAGGCACTTTTGAACGTCAAACAAAGAAATTGAATTGATTCTAGGCGCCCTTTCCAAAAAGTAGTTTCGTGTAGTGATTTTTTTCTTTTTAGCTAGCTTGTGCTGTCCTACTCCTGGGCAAAGGCCTCCCTCCACTCCTTCCTATTTTCGCGAGTTTCATAGTTACTCTTTTAAAATGTTTTACAATATTTTGTATACTTACATTAATTAAAATTACATAAACATAACATAACGTCATGCCTGTATTCTCCGAAGGGTTGGGTAGAGATGTACTTATAGTACTTACAGTACACCCACATTTCGCCAGTTATGTTTAAGTCCCATGTAATAGGGGGCAAGCCTATTGCCATCAACCGGGCACAAGTCCAAACTCTGGGCCGCTACTGAAAGACTCCAGATGGAAAAACGCAATGACACTGTGCCCGACCCGGGAATTGAACCCCGGACCTCATGCTCAGCAGTGGCACTTGCGACCAACCCTACATAATCAGCCTATAATGTTCCCACTGCTGGGCCTCCTCTCGGTAAGAGGGAATGGGCCGTAATCTACCACGCGGGCCCAGTGCGGATTGGTAGATGTCACATGTCTTCGAATTTTTGGTTCTAGGACATGCCGATTTCCTCACGATGTTTTCCTTCACAGTTTTGAGAGCAGTGGTGATAAAAATAATTTACACAAAGTAAAGCGCCTGTCTCGGTTCGAACCTACGACCTACAACTCGTAAGTCGCGGTCGTTACCGCTGGGCCACCTTGACTGCTCTCTTCTAGACCAACCCTACCATGAATAAAATTACAATACTCAATAGACACAGTATTAAAAATCAAGCAATGACACACGGCTCGTTGTATAGAGCCGACCTTCTGTAAAATATCTATTCTGCGTTACCGTTGCCGGCGAGTGGAACTCTTTTCCCATGCAAATACGTCATTAGGTTCGAACGATAACAATTTGCTGTGGAGCCGAATTTTAATGCATGATAATGCGTCCTTCGATAAACGTTGCGATGTTCCTTAATTCTTTATCGGAAATTTCGGTACTGCTTGGCGGTTTGAATTTAGGTTTATTTGGTAGTAAGGTTTTTTGTTTTAAAAGCTTTATTTACGAACGGAATTCCGAGAAAATGTAAAAAAAAACTGTTGGATCATTTTTACAAAGAAAGGAAAAATATCTGGAAAAAAATATGAACAACATTGTGGTTCAATTTGAATCAATATTATGGATTGAAGGTGATGTTGATTTAACGAAGTATCATTGTTAAAGGTAACTTTACATGATCAGCCTACAACGTTCCCACTGCTGGGATACAGGCCTCCTCTCTACGAGAGGGAGTGGGCCATAATCCACCACGCGGGCCCAGTGCGGGTTGGTGGATGTCACAAGTCTTCGAATTTTTGGTTCTAGGACATGCCAGTGTTGTCACGATGTTTTCCTTCAACGTTTTGAGAGCAGTGGTGATGAAGTAATTTACACAAATTAAAGGGCCTGCTTGGGTTTGAACTCACGTCCTACGCCCTCTTAAGTCGAGACTGATACCACTGAGCCACCACTGCTCCCCACCCTAAAATAAAGGAACCCATAGATAAGTATTTTATTTTGTCTAAAACAGACCGTAATCTCTTGTAATACTAATCTTTAAGTAGTTTTAACGGAAAGTTGAAACAACAAATTGCTTTTTCTAAATATTTTCCTAACGCCTACAAAAAAAATACAATTTTAACTTCGGCCCGGAACCTATTAAGGCTTTTTAGAACAATTTTGTATCTAATTTGGGAATAGAATGCTAAGCGGGACTTGTATTTTCGGGAAAGATTAGGTCAACGAACTTGTTAAAAAATTTAATTGTGTAAGAGCTTATAAAATAATGTATAATAACAACTAGGATAAGACTCAAACTCAAAACCTTTAATTCAATTAAACCAATGACAGGCACTTTTGAATTGTCAAGGGGTCGGTCAGTCAGAAAGATGAAGCTAGTTGCCCATTCTAAAGCGTAGGTACCTATGTAGAAGAACGGGCAAGAAACTCCATGGGCACTCTTAATATGGTTACAAAGTCTTGGTTACATCATTCATGTTAAAAATTATACATGTGAAAACGATGCTGAACGTTAAAAGCGTACGTGATACTAAATCGTAATTAATTTTTTATTGTAAATAGGGCTATATCAACAGTACCAGTGGCTGCGACTGAGCATTTTCACGGTCGATTTTACTCAACCGCCGCATGCGACCTGTCGCCGCACGACTAAAGTCGAAACCTACTCTACTTTGGAACTTGCGATTTTAGTCACTTGCCGTATAGCCGAATTGTCATTTAGACAGTCGATTTTCACCGTGCTACGTATATCATGCGGCTATAGTCACCTGTGTAAAGCCCGAATCAGGTTGGGCAACTAGCGGCTATACTCTGTTGTATTGATTTAAAGGTCGTGTATTACATAACTATACACCGTGTTCTTTACGATATCTATAAACTTTGTCAAAGGCTTCTATAGCTTTTACAAATTCAATCCAACAAAGTAGTTCTTAAAAAGGCTTCGTTACAAAGATATTTCTAATTTCATTTAATGTTTATTTAAGCATGCAGTAAGAAAGGGTCTTAACTCAGTTTTGACAAGTTGCAGCCCGCCAAATCTTATGAATGAAAATACGTCATCGTTGCCAATTCGGATAAAGAGGCATGCATATCGGGCGATTTACATCAAGGTATTTAGATTAAGTATATGAAAATTAATAAAAAATAAAAAAGACGGGTTGCACTCCGGAAGTGCCGGCAGAAGTGAAAACTTGAATATTAACGTTGAAATAAATCAATTATTAATTTAATTAATATAACTCATTTTTTTTCACTATTTCTGCGTCACTTTTTTCATTAATAGATGTACTTTGTCCAATTTCCATATTTTAAACACTTTATATACACGAACTTTACGAATACACAGCAGTGTGGCTACAACACAGACGGTCGAGCCATCAGCTGTCCATCCATCCACTTCCACCTCCACTTCCACTTCGACTTCCACTTCGACTTCCACTTCCACTTCCACTTCCATCACCATCCATCCATCCATCCATCCATCCATCCATCCATCCATCCATCCATCCATTGTGTCCGTGTGTCACTTCACATTGGTGTTGGCGCCGCGCCGCCGTAGAAAGAGAGGGGGGGGGGGGGAAGTCTCTCCTGACGGTCACTTGTCCTGACGCGATGTCCTGACGCGAGTTTAACATTTTTTACCCATTACTAAAAGTATGCAACGCCGCTAAAGAAGTTTACACTTCAATAATTCATTAATGTGTCCATAGTGAAAAAAGTTTATGTATATCGTCCGGAACACGGTGTATAAAGAAAAATGTAGATATTGAATTTTGGAAACAGTAAAATAGTATTTATTAAAAGGTTTGAAGTTTTCTTTGCTTTCATTTTAGTCATACTACAAGTGCAAACACCTAAATCCTTATTCTACCATTTCCATTTCTAATCCCTTCAACTTAAACACACAAAGCCGCTCTCAAACACAACAAAACAAACCCTCCTGTTCCCGCCCGACGCCATCTTTCAAAAAGACACATCATACAAGTCAACTCAAAAACCACACGAGCAAAGTGCAACTTTGAACTTGTTCATAAAGGGCTGACGGGGACGTCTCGACGAAATTTGACGACTTTTAACGAGAATATCCGAGTGAACTTTGTGCCGCGTACAGACATAGTGAGGCGTGCGCCGCGAATAGTTGGCCACGTACACTGCTTCAAGGATCTTTTTGCGCTCGAATGACGTTGACAGGGGCCCGCACTGTTGGCTTGGTAAACTTTTGCGCAATTGTTTTGTGAAATCTCAATGCCAAAAACAAGATAGCGGCGTTAGTTCGGATTTCGGCCACGCGCTAGGTTGTATCGCATCAGATTGTTTTCTGACTATACTATCGGCAGTCGACGTCACGTCGTTGAAGAAGAAAAAAAGTTGAAAAACTAAAACCCGACTACTGAAAAGGATGAAACAAGAATGTACCTTCCCGTGGTCGCATGCTACCATAGCTTTGTATGTTAGTACAGCAGCAAAAACCAGGAACATGGCAAGATGGGAAAAAACCATTGAATTCGCGCCACTGTTAACCGTAACCGACACCACTTTGGATGTGTTCGGCTGTCTTCGTGATGTAGTCGGTTTTAATGTATATCCAATATATCAGTGAGTGATGGCAAAGTGTTCTGTTTGCGTTTTGTTTTCACTTCTGTCAGCACTCCCGGAGTGTTTTTTTTAGATTGTCTTTAACGTCATGAAAAGTCAAGTCAGCATAACAAGAATCGACATAGAGGGAACGATTGGCTGTAGTCGTTCGTCGTCGGGGCGAATTTGATTGGCGATTTGGCGATTCGTTGAGTCTATGACATGCTTTAATCGCGGCGCATGCCTCGCGGTGTCTGTACACGGCTTAACAAGGATAACCAAGTGAACTTTGTGCCATTAGTGGCGGGAACCGAACGGTAATAACCCTATGGTTAATGATGGTGTCGTAATTAAAGCATATGGGATAGTTTTATGAAAGGAACGGCGGCATTCATAGAATAATGAGGGTTGGGTT
Organism: Amphipoea oculea; assembly: GCA_945859645.1. Lineage (NCBI taxonomy): Eukaryota > Metazoa > Arthropoda > Insecta > Lepidoptera > Noctuidae > Amphipoea > Amphipoea oculea. The sequence continues at coordinate 16,869,931 of OX243876.1, forward strand.
GCGAACATTTTAATGGTTTGCAAGTTTTGTCTTTAGTGTCGAAACTTGTGTTACTTCCGTGTGTTCGTTTGAGGGGTTTTTTGATTAGAGAAGCTCAGTTTTATGCTGATTATTAAATAGTTTTGAGACGGCTATGTATATCTAATTGATTCTATTGTGACTGCATCCAGCAAATCTGTTCTTCTTGAGCTCGGGGGGATCACTATATAAAGGGGTAACTCCGTTTTGCTGAAGCATCTGTTTGTAATGTCAAAATAACAGCTTTTTACTAAATGCATCATCTAGAAGAAAAACAATTTTTAAAAAATTTGTCTGTCTGTTTGATCCGGCTAATTTCCAAAACGGCTTAAAAGATTTTGACGAGACTTTCACTGGCACATAGCTGACGTTTTGCAAATGAGTTGAAATCTCAGGTACCTACTTGCTTTTAAGTAGCCTGAATTTACATCCTTGGTGTCTTTTATGATTTGAGAACGCAATGAACCAATCACATTAGGAGTACGAGTACGAGTTCGTAGCCGACCGCAGACAGCAGCAGCAGACGACATGTCGCTACGACACTCCTGGTTTGTATGTATTTCTATGGAATACCTTCCGCAGCTAGAGACACGTCGCGTCGCCCGACTACACGTCGCACGACCGTAGACGTCGCGCCTTGTCGTCCGACCGCAGATCAGTAGTGCCACCGACCCTGGAGCAGTTGGGTTCGAAATCATCACTGCAGCGACATGACGCTGCGACGTGTCGCAACGTCACGTCCTCTGTTGCTGCTGTCTGCGGTCGGCTATGAACTCGTGCCTTAACTTAGGCATTTATTTTAGAAAAAGAAAAAATAATTAGGGTTCCACGCAAAACAATTAAAACCCATGAAATCTAATTTGTTTTCCGACATGCCCGGTAACGAAGTCGTGGGCACAGATAGTCCGAAGTATAATAATGCTTTTTCAAAAAGCTCTGTTAACTTCGTACCTGTAACTAGGGAATGCTTGTTTTTAATATTTTCTTAGTAAAATCACACCACAGATATAGATATACCTAGATAACGCAAATATCACGAACTGTATGACAACTAATCGTGCCACTTTTTGGCTACCTACTATGACGTCACAATTTCGCGCTCTCTCGCTCACGCTCGCCCAGCCAGAAATACGCAGGACTGAGCGCGAAAGTGGCGGCTTATGATATTCGATCGTAAGATCGAATCTTTCAGGTTGGTGCGATTTTTGGCACGCGAAGTAGGTGCTTGCGTTATCTAGATGTATCTATATCTGTGAATCACACGAATTTCCTAATTACCACGTTTATTGTTTATCTATAATTAAGGAAGTTATGGATGCAAGCTTGGTTACCCAAATTACGTCGTAAATGAGTGGTGTTTTAATTACGAGATGGAGCAATATAACTGCAGAAGCTAGGAGTTCGCGTTTTGTCGCTTCCTTTGTTAACATTCGAAAAGTCTCGGTTCACAGTTTCCTCTCGTGTATTTCCGTTAATGTTAGTGCGTTTTACATCTGAACCGTTTACACTTATTCGCTTGTCGTTAAACAATTATTGAAAAAAAAAAATCAAAGCCGTTTTAAGTTACGAAACAAGTTGTGTACTGGTCTGACCATTTGAAGAAACAGCCATTAGTTTAACAGCGGTTCATAGACATTTTTTGTGTACGATTCGTGTATAAGTGGCTAGGCGCCCCGTTGCGCGCCGATAAAAAGTGTTCTGGGACAATCGAGACGTCACGGGGGGAGAGGGGCATGTAAGTGAATATTCATTATTACTAGCTTTGCTTATTATGTTTTGTCTTATGAAAGTCTGCTGCTAGACTGCTGGGAAAATGCTTTACCTCCTTACTAATAAATGTTGTGTAGCGTCTGTATAGTTACACAACGCTTTGTCTTCTTCTTTCCAAAGTCAAATTACTGACGACTGAGACTAAGAGAGAAATCGGTGTGTAACTATTAATCTGATACAATACGTTTATTAGTAAGGGGATTGTCTTTTTGATATGCTTATTACTGTCTACTGGTTGTTTCAAAATCAGATCTCATGATTTTATAATAGGTAGGATATTGAAATTTATATTCAGACTCTCCCACTTCAATTTGTCTTATTAAACTATCAATCTTCAGGACACCCACTTACCCTATATGGCGTCATCTGCTGAAGTTTTGGAACTTAAAACTACGTAGCCTTTTTCCAACTATGTTGGGGTCGGCTTCCAGTCTAACTGGATAGAGCTGAATACCAGTAGTTTACATGAAGTGCCTATTTCATCTCCACAAACCAATTACTGGGTAGGACGATACCGCTTTGTAAGACTGGTTGTCAGACTTTTGTGCTTCTGACTACCCGTAATGACTGTCAAAGATGTACGAATGACAGCCGAAACCAACGGCTTATCTTGCTTTCCGAGGCATATAGAGGTCTCGACAAATTAAGAGCTAAAGGATCGAATACTCCGACAATACTGCGAGTAAATCTTTTAAGCAGACTCGCATCGGGGCGGAATTGTTTCGCGGCGAAAGTTAACGAACACGAATTTTGATGAACCCATACTCAGACAGTTATTTTTGTAATTACAACTTTAAATAGGAGACCGGGGCCATGTTATACGGTTAATTGTGAGTGTGGGTTAAGATGTGTGGCATTAAAGTTAATTTGATGATCCTGCTATAAGGGATTGCATAGAGATATTCAGAAATGGGTATAATTAATATACATTTATGTAATAAACATTTATTGTATGTTTAGATAACTAACTATGTACTAAATTAAATGACTAATTAACTTACTATACAAACTTTATACACTAGATACTAAAATAAAAGACTAACTAACTTACAATACAAATAAATAATAATAAAAAAAACAAAGGACACTAAGGGTCTCCCCACATTTATCGACGCGGAATCGGCTAACACCGGTCAAAAAAGCCTTTATGTCTACGTAGTAAGGGTGTTAATACCATTCGCATCGGCTCGGCTCGGACGACGCGTCGCGACGCCGGCCAACGGCGAAACAAGCCGTTTGTGGATTAGCTCGGCGATAAGTCGAGTAGTGTGGTGATACGCACTCGGCTTAAGCCGATTCCGCGTCGATAAATGTGGGGAGATCCTTAGGCGTCGAAGTATTCGTCCGCATCGCTGTTATCCGGACACGTGCCCAGAAGACTGGCAGCATTGCCACGTTGAATGGCAATGCTAATTCTTTGGCCACAGAACGACCCAGCCCTCTGGTTACGTGAAATATCGACCAGCCGGCGAGAAATTTCCTTAAAAAGGAGACGCGCGCTCGGGCCCCATGACCCAAGCGTTTCGACCCCAAACGGCTCAAAGCTGTAATAAACTAAATGATGATTATGTATTTATGCTTGAAAATTCAAAAACTTGACTAATTACTAATTGTGTTCTGACTATTTTTTATAATAATTAATTGTAATCTAAATGTTTAACATAAAAATTGATTGTATTCTAAATATAATTCTAATAATATATTAAAAATTTTGTTAATTTGTATATTATATTGATTTTAAATTCTTATATTGTTAAAAGTGTATGCCCTAATGGGTAGTTTTTTGAGTTACCATAACCTAACTGTAAGACCTACTCTATCACCAAAAAACACTATTAAAAACTTATTCCCAGGCGCTCCATAATTTTATTCCCGGCGGCTCCAAATTAAAAAAGCAATCGGAACAATTTTAGAAGGTATTTTAATAAAATTATGGAGCTCTTGGGAATCAATGTATGGAATGAAATTGTTTGAAGAACAATAGATTTGGAGCTCCTGGGAATAAGCCTTCATACTTTGACTTTGACTTTTAAGAAGGTAGGAGGAGTGGTGGTCTAGTGGTATCGACCCTGACTTACGAGTTGTAGGCACGCCCTAACTCTACAAGCCACCATTACAATGACATGGACGTAAGGTGAAAAATTAAGTCACTGTTCATTACTGTTCTGTTATAACGTATATAGTTCTTGTATTACCGAAACAGTCAAGCCTCATATTTTGACTAAGGTGTAGTGTTTGTGAAGTTAGGGCGTGCAGAGTTAGAAGCTTGGCTCTACATGAGATCTGAAGGCCAATTCTCGTAATTTAAAACGTTCAAAATCTAGTCGCAGTCTCATCTCAGCGACACACAAATGTCAAAAAAAAATTGTCAAAAGTGTAGAAAAATTAGAGGTAATTTTGACAGAATGAGACTGAGATCAGACTGTGAACGTTCTTAAAATTACGAGAATTGCCCCTCTGATAACTTTTTGACAGTGCGAGCCATATGGTCTCGTCTTGGCAACATTTTACATGAAAATGTTTTTGGTGGGATATCATTTAGCCATAGCCCTTATTAGAACCACAGCACGTTCCCAATAAATACCCGCAGAAATTCAGTAATTCTACGATAAAAAATCGCTTTTCAATATCCCAAGACATAATTCAAATATTAATATCTTCAATACGAATTCATGGTGTTATAAAGCCAGGATCAGTCTGAAGTGTGGGGGTTGAACACATAATCTATATTTTATGCCGCTGGGTTTCGAGGTTCGAGCTGCTATAATGTTTTATTGATGGCTCTGTATAGTTTTCGAATTTTGTGTTGAGTATTTTTGATTTTTGGGACGAAATTAGGAATGGCTTTTTGGTGTTCGTGTCGGTGGTTCGTGCAAAATTACAGTATTTTTATCTCACGAAGCGGCGCCAGCTTTATTTGTGGTAATGAAATGTACACAAACGCTATGAAGAGCTGCATGCGGGAACACGAGAAGCGACACAACATAATATACACACACATCCGACTTCACCCGTGTCTCGGACGGTACCGTGAGGACCTGCCTACATCCTACATTCAAAGCGTGTTTGTACACTTGTTTACCATAAGTAAAGCGCGCGTCGATTCGTGAGATAAAATTACTTTCTCCCGCAGTTTTAAAATGTCAATTTACTGTGTTCTTGTGTTCATAATAATGTTTCATATATTTTTGAATGCGAAAAGTGGAGTCACGGATTGGGCGAGGCTTAGATCCAGCAGTCGATTGCTAAAAAAAAAAAACCGAGTTCACACGACTTCCGAAATTAAAGTTATTTATCACTTTGTAGATTTTTTTTGAAGTCGGTTGTTTTTGTTTGTAAAAAAGTTTTTATTTTTCACTTTTTAGTTGTACCTACCCCACACAAATTCAATTAACACTAGTGCATCACCGACTAGAAGAATCATCAAAATTCGCATAGAAATTCCGGAGATGCAGTACATTTATGCATATAATTTCGTACATAGGAATAATTACCTGATGTATTATATACTAAAACCTTCCTTAAAGTATGCAAATCACATTATTGAAAGAATTATCAAAATTGTTTCATTAGTTTTTGAGAAAATCGCGGACATACATACATAAGGGTCGAATGTAGAACCTCCTTTTCTGAAGTCGGTTAAAAACTGAGATAATTCACCATAAGCAAAACACTGTAAGCATAGGCATAATCGTGGTGTCTGAACAATGAAATCCCTTTATTTTCTTTTACGACAATCACGGAAGAAATGCATAAACATGTGGCATAAGTACTTGGCAAAATAATGATGAATTTGGGTCTTGGCTTTGGGCAGTGCCGGACTAGTAAGACAAAATAAAAACTACTTTTCAGCACTGAAAAAATACACAAGCATCAACAAAAGTCTCGAAACTCAAACCGCTATGACCTAAGCGATGTTTTTAACCAAATTCTCGGCTATTTCGGTAGAAGTGAACCCGCTGAGTTAACGAATATACCACCGACAAGTGAACGTCGATATTCAAACCGTCTGTAAATTGCATGGACCGTTGAGTTTCCGCAATTATAAGGAGAACTGACAGTTACGAGGTTGCATTTCTATCGTTTTAAGTACGAGTAGAAAAAAGAGCAATGATATGATTTTTATAGTGTTTTATGTATTACAAATATAACTTTAATTTACTTTATATCGTATTTTGTTTTGTGATTTTTTTTATTGTGTTCGTCCTTGTCAAACTTACTTTGCCTACCTAGATGTTAAGTGAATGATGTGGTCGCCTATAATTGGAAGCGCACACTTTTATTTGTCCCTGTTCATGTTAACATGCATGTAACTGTGTAGCCTCTGTTCGCGATCCAATAAATAAATATAAATAAAATAAGGGTATCCTGTGTAAATAAAAAAAAAGACGGGTTGCACTCCGGGAGTGCCGGCAGAAGTGAAAACTTGAATATTAACGTTGAAATAAATCAATTATTAATTTAATTAATATTACTAATTTTTTTTCAATATTTCTGCGTCACTTTTTTCATTAATAGATGCACTTTGTTCAATTTCCATATTTTAAACACTTTCGGTCTTATTCATAAAAAAAGCCTATTGAAGGTTTAAACCATTCATTAGTTAAAATGCTCAATAGGCCTTTAAAACATTCGATAAAATTTTGTATTCATAAACGCTTCATAAACGTTCTATAACTAGAATGTCCTACAACTTCTAAATGTTGCCATTATAATGAAGTCATCCAACAAATTGGCCAACACATTAAATCGGCATACGAGAATATTTGTCTACGAACCGAATATTTGTGTCCATAGACATTATTACGTATGAAAAACTAATTTATTGTCTACAGTTTCAATAGTTTTGACGCGACAACATCATGGTCGTCATGGAAACAATATGAATATGTCAATGAATGAATTTGATATTGTATGTGTCAAACTAAAAAACTTTTGAATATTTTTTTTGTATTTAAAATAAATGAAATTAAGACCGGAGACTAGTTGCAATAAAGGGCAAAGAATTGAATATTGGTTGGAGGAGGATAAGGTGTGTACCTACTGTTACAGCTAAAATGTGTTCAAAGTAAGTTATGTTTTGTAAACATTTTCAATTTCTTATACTTATGCTTGCTTTTGCTTCTAATCCTTAGATTTTTTGGAAGAATTGGTCAGGGAGAGGTCTCCATAATAGAAAATAAAAAAAAACACTGACACAAGCACTAACGCTAAACAGGAGCAGCCTGGCATGATTTACGAATTAGGTGCCTATCCAATTTACAATTTTACGAAGAAATTCGTTTGCCTGTACAAAACTCATTGTAACAAAATAAAAACCCGCCATAAGAATAAAAATGACTGTTATTTTGATGCCGCTACTGATTAATTAAATCAGTATAAATAAGATAATGAAGAGAAAGAATTTATAACATTAGTTTTGTATTTCAGGTCAATAGGACTAGTAAGGATGGTGCTTCACTACGAATAGCAGAAAATGAAACGGCCTACAGAAGAGATGGCACAGATGGCAAATGAAAAGCAAACATTTTAAAAATGTTGTTCTGCTTGCACAAGTTTTAGAAGCCAAATTAGAGTTTAGAGTATTGTTCAGCCGTGAACAGGCAAGAGTTACATACGCCAGCGTCAGCATCAAGAGCGACATACATTCGTTCTACATAAATTAGTAATTAGTAAATGAATAAATTAGTCATCAAGCTGGAGTAGAGTTTGATTCATCTTCCATAATTGCTCTTACTATGGCCAAGACACCTTTAGCCATCACCAGTTCTATGAGTCTGTGGGTACCGGCAATGACAAAACTATTTCCTTTGTACACATTGCACGACGTACACAAACCCCTATTCCTACCCGATTTCTGTCTGTTCCCGTAGGTCTCCCGTAGGCTTGTATGATAGGTTAGGGTGTTAGGATAACTAGGGTGTTAAGTAGTTGCTGTAGGTTTATAATCAGTAGGGTGAGGTAACCATAGATACCAGGCTCAATTGTTACAAACTTAGCCACACTGTATGCATTTGGAATAACAGCCGTACTAAGCTGTAAGTCCCGGTGCGTACAAGTATTATAAAAATAAACTGATATTTGTATACAAGCTTTTTATTAATGAACTACTCCCTAAATTTCTTCTCTTTTACTTTAGATCTTGTTGGCTCAAAATATTGCCACTTCCACGTTGTCGTCGGTGGCAGCGCAGAGGTCACTTTGACTGCATGTTTTGGGTAGGACAAATAAGGCAGGATAGGAAGTGGAGCATGTTTTGCAACATAGCTTCACAGCCACACCCTACTGAAGCATCTCCCTGCAGGGTGTAAACTTCCGTGGTCGACACGGAAGCATTGTTTTCACATAAAAGCAGCAATGTCCCACAGTATTTCTTGTTGCTATAATGTGCTTCGTTATATTTTTCGTCGCTTCTATTTTGTATTGTAGGTAGGTATATAATAATAAACTAAATTGGTTAAACAGAAGTTCAAAATAAATTAAATACAACTGCGGCTCCTCGAAGTACTATTGTTTACGAAACTGACTTTTCAAACATTTGTACGTCAAATGTCATTTTCTTCGGCCATCTTTGTATGTGTATCAGAATGGCTGGTTGCCTGTGGCTTTGGTCTATGAGAGTTGATTAGAAAATTGCTACATAATTGCTTATATTTGCTACATTTAATAAATAATTGCTACATACTACATATATTTAGAAAAAACATATTTTTTTTGTACAGCCATCCTGACGTTTGGTTGGCTGGTCGCCTCCTAGTTTAAAGCCAAGCATGCAGAGTTTCCCGAAATGTATTGCGTCAATAATTGCTACATATTTGCTTCATTTATCTAATTTAGTTGTATCTTCAAACATATGTTAAATAAAGGATGTAGCAATTATTTTAATTATCCCAAGGAAAAGTGCCTGATAAAACAATAAAGGCAAATACTTAGTTATGTTGAATCGGTTTAATCGTTTAGGCTCTGGCAACAGCGTAAGTAATGCGATTCTTGCGTTAAAAAAATATGTACCTACCCTCAATAATCCAATAATTATCATTATAACAATTATTCTTAGTCATTGCTAGTGCAGATATCGTATTGGAATAACAGTCTAGGCTTATTTAATTTTATTCGACAATTTAAATAGATCTATGTTATTATAAGGAACAAGTACCTACCTATAGAACCAATTTTTAATTCGTGTTTTGGGTAACTATTATATAATCTGTGGTTTTGGTGTTTGTGACGATGAAGAGGGGAAGAAAGTTCGATGTGCCACACGAAGAGCAAAAAAAGGTTTTCTTGCAATACAAAAAGTATTTTTCAAGTAAGTCTGATTTACCAGCAAATAATATGGAAATTAAGTAAATTAATAGTTGAATATTTTTTAAGTACTTAAATTGTAATATTATTAAAATGAATCTTATGAACGACCCGACGTTTTTATTTACGATATCCTTTTGATGTGCTTCCACTTGCCACCACTTCCACTTACCTACTCATAACATAAAGTAGCAATAATAGCCTCCTAAAGTAGCAATACCGTTGACTGAAGACACACTGCAACTATTTGCCTTTATTGTTTTATCAGGCACTTTTCCTTGGGATAATTAAAATAATTGCTACATCGTTTATTTAACATATGTTTGAAGATACAACTAAATTAGATAAATGAAGCAAATATGTAGCAATTATTGACGCAATACATTTCGGGAAACTCTGCATGCTTGGCTTTAAACTAGGAGGCGACCAGCCAACCAAACGTCAGGATGGCTGTACAAAAAAAATATGTTATTTCTAAATATATATAGTATGTAGCAATTATTTATTAAATGTAGCAAATATAAGCAATTATGTAGCAATTTTCTAATCAACTCTCATAGACCAAAGCCACAGGCAACCAGCCATTCTGATACACATATCTTTGTCGTGTCTCACTTGGTTTACTTCGGTTGGCGCCGCCGTAGAAAGAGATGGGGGGGGGGGGAAATCTCTCCTGACGGTCACGTGTCCTGACGCGATGCCCTGACGCGAGTTTAACATTTTTTACCCATTACAAAAAGTGTTCAACGCCGCTAAAGAAGTTTTCACTTCAAAAAATAATTTGGACACTTAGGCCGTAATTATTGGATATTATCATATGTTTTTGGTTTCCATTATAATAATTGCTTTAGTTTTAGTTCAGTTTCATTTCGAAGACAGGTGACAACAGCTATCAACCCGCGCTGGGCCCGCGTGGTGGATAACGGCCCATTTGCACTTACAACAGCCTGTGTCGCAGCAGTGGAAACGTTGTAATAATGTATGATGTAAAGTAATTGCTTTGGTTTCTTCTGGTTCTTGAAAATCGAAGGCTGAATTTGGACTTGTCAACATTATTCGTTAGTGAATTCACTACTGCAAAATCATTTTATCTAGGTAGTCAAAGTTTATCGAAAAATCATTATATTTATCTACTAGCTTCTGCCTGCGACTTCGTCCTCGTGACAACCACCCCCCCATTCATCCTCTTAGGGCTGGAATTTCTAAAAACCTTTTCTTATTGGATACCTACTCATCACAAAGAACACACATTCCAAATTTCATGTCTCTAGGACCAGCGGTTTAGGCTGTGTGTTGATATATCAGTCAGTCAGGACTTCGAATTTTACATACAGGGTGAAATTAAATTCATGGGCATCATTTTAAGGGGTCATTATATTCATCATTATGAACAACTTTTACTATGGGACTAAACCTAAAATCGCGAAAAAAATCAGCTGTTCCTTGCATTTATGATCACATAACTCATCAAAATGTAGGGAAGAGCTGATTTTTTTTCGCGATTTCTGGTTTGGTCCCGTAGCAAAAGTTATTCATAATGATGATTACAATGACCCCTTAAAAGGACGCCCATAAATTCAATTTCACCCTGTATATAGATAGCCATAGGATAAAATATAATATCGATACCACCAATTCGACCATTAAAGCATTATAAGTTAATTACACAAATTGAATATCTAACATTAACAAAACGATAAAAATGTACAATAAAAAGGTGAAAGCAATACTTTAAAAAATTATTTAAACATCTGGCGAAGAAAATGGACATAACAGTTAGTAATTAACTAATTAAAAATGAAAAATGTTTATGTTTTGAATGTTTGATGGCGCTTTGAAGGAATAAATTTACTTAAAATATTACTTTGAGTTTCTTTAATGGATGAAAGAGTTTTTGTCATTATCTTTCTGTTTTCTTTTTTTTTGAAGATACGCAATTTTAGTCATCTTGTTGGTATTAGTACTTAGATATTTTCCTTTTTGTTTTGTTTTTTTTTTTTATTGCTGAATGGGCTCTTGACCTCGATCACGCCTAATGGAAAGCGATGGATGAGGTCTATGATGGGACGAGCGTGCCCAGAAGATGTCTAAGGCACTGGAACTCCTATGTTGTTTTTTTCAAAAATAGAGAAAATAGCAATTCAACAAACTTATCATAAGATCACGCCTTTATCCCCCGAAGTGTTAGGCAGAGGTGTACCTACCTATGGTACACCCACAATTTCGCCAGTTATTTTTTATTTATTATTTTTGCCAACACAACTAAAGTAAAAGCGCGCAGTGTTGCACACCCCTACCCTATTTCAAATTAATAATAATAATACTTTATTTCAGAACAAAGTTCCATAAACATTGTTAGTACTGCTTAAAAACTATGTTAGTACCTTAAAACTACTACAGAACATGACATATTAGTACGACTTAAAAAACTATGTTAGTACCTTAAAACTACTTATTAATTAATTTAAATAACATAACATAACCTTACCTGACATTGAATAGGATAGCACCAGACCTATGCACCCTATTCCAGTGCCTCACAATAGGACACTCCACCTTCTCTATTATGGTGTTTAGAAGGCCATTGGGGCTGCCCCGCACACGACACATCAGGGAAGCTATCCTCTTGCGCACAATAGCCCTACAGCAATCGGTATTGGTCTCCGCAAACATCCCCGACGCACTACAGTATCGCGGCAACCCCATCAGCATCCTAAACCCATTATTGTAGAGGACCCGCAGGGCATTGAAAGCCTTCTGCGTATAGCGGATCCACAGGCTGCAGGTGTACATTGTCTGGCAATACGCCTTAAACAAAGTAATTTTAACATCATTAGTACACCTCGCAAACCTGCGCGCCAGCATATTACATCTGACTGCCAATGCCCTACGTTCCCTCTCAATGTCCAAATCATCCGACAGGTCCTCAGTGACCCAATGCCCCAGGTACTTGAACTTGGTGACTCTACTTACCGGAATCCCTCCAAGTTTAACCGGTGGAATGGTCGTGGGAGTTTTATTACCCGCCTTAAACACAAGTAGTTCACTTTTTTTGGTGTTGTACCTGAGGCCATGTGCCACTGCGTACCTCTCGCATATGCCTATAAGCAAGTTGAGGGCTTTAACAGATGGGCTCAGCAGCGCCATATCGTCGGCGTAGCTAATGTTGTTCATACAGTTGCCATCTATTGAACAGCCGACACCGGCCCTGCTGAGCTCATCTATCAGTCCATTAACGTACAGATTGAAGAGCCGTGGTGACGTCAGGCCACCCTGCCTCACACCACACTCCTACCTGTACTCGGTGGAATATGAGCCCGCCCACTTAACATTATTGGATTGGTTGCCGTACCAATATCTCAGTATGTTAATCATGTCCCTGGGCGTGCTGGTTTCTTCCCGGAGCTTATCCCACAGTACATTATAAGCCACAAGGTCAAATGCCTTCGACAGGTCCAGGAAACAGCCAAAAATAGGCGTTTTTCTTGTCACGTAGTACTGGATAGTATGCTTGAGTCGCAGTATTGCAGCTTCTGTCGAGAGCCCAGCTCTAAATCCGAACTGGGCATCATGTAGCTGAATATGGTTACTAAGGTGACAATCAAGCAAACCATCCAGCACCTTGGCGATCACTGTAGCCAATGAGATGGGTCTGTAGTTGTTCCCGTCGGAGGCATCGCCTGTCTTATTCTTAATAATAGGAATCACTGTGGTCTTCATAAGCTCCTGGGGTAAATACGAATGTCCTAAACACAAATTGTAGAACATGACTAACACCCTGGGTAAGTGAGTACCCGCATGCTGCAGGTGCTCGATGCTGAGGTCATCGTGGCCTGGAGACTTACCTCGAGTCATACACTTAATGACCTGAGCTACTTCTTTTGTCGTAAACCTAAACCGCACTCCATCTTCAACCTCAGCATCAAGCCCCTGCCGCACGCCTGGTAAGGGAGACTCAACCTTAAAACGTTCCCTAAACAACTCGGCAATTTGCTGGGGCTCATTTCTGCCCTCAACACACGCAGGCACACACAAGCCAGTTTCCAGTTTCCTGGTATGCTTCCAAAAACGCTTGAAGTCCTTCTCTTTGTGGTGTGTGGCTAAGATGTCCATTTTAATACGCTCAGCGTTGTCTTGACACCACTTGAGCTTAGACTTAAAGCGCCTCCTGGATTCACACATGGTCTTATAAATATCACCCGATTTGGGTTTACCATACAGCAACCAGGTCTGAAAGCTGCTTCGTGCTTCCAGATGAGCCTTTTGCACATATGTATTCCATCCGATAACATACTTCTGCTTCTGATGCTTTCTCAGTCTATTACTGCTGCGAGCAGCTAAGGTCAAAGCACTAACAATACTATTGTATAGTTCATCAATTATTGCATAATGAGACTCATCACTACAAACATTATCAGCACATGAACCAAGTTCCATTGGGAAATCAATGACCCTTAGTTCATTGTGACATAGTTCGCTATACAACCTTATCTGCTCAGCGTTTCTCTCACCCCATCTCACTTCATTACATCGGTTCCCATTACAATATTTTTTTCTCGGTAATATTCCCATGTTACAATACACTACCATCGGAAAATGATCTGACCAGTACACATCATACAAAACCTCAATATCAGCCACACACTGCCAAGCTGCCTCCGTAGTCAGACAGTGATCAAGCCATCGTTTACAATTGTTGTGACTTTCACTAACAAAGGTGTGCGTATCAGTTAACGTATTTAACTTGATCACATCCGCACAGAGCCAGCTCCGCTCCGCACAAAAGTTACTTAATTCCCTAAAGAATAGCTCGTTTGGATGAGCGTTGAAATCACCGAGCATTATAGCTGATTCAACGTCACAACTCTCAATCACTGCATTTATTTCACTCAATACTTCCGTGAATTCTAACAGATTATCCGCACTATCTGTTGGCATGTACACCGAAAACACTAACGAATTACGTTCACCCACACATACCTTAATCGCTGCTAACCGCACACTACTACACGGCAGCACCGCAACGGAAGAAAACACATCCTTTCTCCACATTAGTGCCACCCCACCATACGGGCGACCGCGCAGTACGCCGACCGAAGTGTCAACCGCTGACTTACTGGTATAATCGAAGTTCTTGTCAATCGATCCAATGTAGGCAGTGTCATGTGGCAATAGCCAAGTTTCCTGCAGAGAAATCACGTGAGCAGTTTTACAGATTTCCCGTATCCCCTCCACAGACCTTGCAGCTGATTTGCAATTAAAGCTAACCATTTTAACAGTCTGATTTGTAGTACTGGCCATAATTAATCGCTTCTTCTAATTGCCTCAGTCCCAGTTTTATTCAACCCTACTGTGGACGGACTACCACTCAAGCTCCGCACGTTGAAATTAATAAAACGACGAAAGGAAATACCTTCAGGCCACAACTGCTCGTCTAGGAATATTTCCAACTTATGTCTAGGAACAAAAACTTTGAAAGCCTTATTATCTCTCTGTCGCTTCATTTTTATCTCAGTTAATTGCACTACAACATTCGTCTTACTTAATATGTAGTCCGCAACGTCCTTGACTGATGACTCATTATCCACATTGTTTACAAATAGCGGTATTTTACTCTCTGCGGCCTTAAATTTACCCGAAGGATCCTTCGCCGTACCCTGGGTTCCTATAAAACGATTTTTAATTCGTCTACTCTGTACAATGTTCCACTCGCCATCCTTATTGGTTTTAAAATTACCACCGTCCTTTGCTATTTGCGAGTAAGTACGCCGCTCACTATGATTCATCGGCTCCGCGCTGACCGTTACACCGGTTACACAATTAAACAAATATCAACTTTATTTCAATGACTATTAAGTTGGTTTCAGAGTGACTAGCACTATTGACAAAGTCATAAAAATGTTTGAAGTTGTATCGTAAACTGAACTTTATTTTGCAGGAATTAAAGTTGTTTTTCCATTAATTCATATTTGTTTACATTTTTGGCAAATAAATCGCCAATGCACGGTAGCATTACAGGTTACCCCAAATCGGTAATATGGTCTTAAACAACATTTTTGTCCATTGCAGCTTATCATATGTAAAGTAATTTTTGTAAACTCATTCAGAGAACAAGTAAATAAATCCACCCGAATTAATTATGTTTACGAGCGTTTACGACGTACGGCATTTCATACAAACTTTCAAGCCCTTATTTTTCGAAATAAATGAACCGATTTTAATGAAACTTCGTACGCATAAGCAGAATTCAAAGGTCTAAAAAGTTTTCAAAAAATAGTGTTACAACCAAATTAGACCGATTTTAAAGTTTCCATAGATACGGAGATTTCCAGTTGCCTTTTATTAAATAAGACATTTCGAAAATGTTCTTTACTAACTTTTTAGGCCTTTGTATCCTGCGTATGTATATGAAGTTTCATTAAAATCGGTTCATTCATTTTGAAAAATAACGGCTTGAAAGTTTGTATGAAATGCCGTACGTCGTAAACGTTCGTAAGTCCTAATGTCGCGCCTATTGCCATCATCTGGATAATAGGTTATACAATACAATTGAGGTCTGTTTGGATATTGTTGTATTGAAATCTTGTTAATACGGCCGTCCGGTGACCATAACTAATGAAATGTTTAAACTTTATTAAACAGTGGTCTTAAATGGGACAATATAAAGACTGTACTCTTTCTTTGGACGTAAGTGTAGGTTTGGAATTTGGAAAACCTTGACTTACTGTCCAAGAGTTTTGAAGGATATTTCTAATGCATTGCTTCATAGGTTTATTTAATTCATCTGCTCAACAACGTAAATAACGCAATGAACGGCGAACGTGGCTGAACTGTCAAAATGAAGGAAAATGCGATCAATTGCCATTTAATGTGCGTAACCCATTTACCCCGATGTTTCCTCAACCTATCTTGTACTAAAACCGTTTTGAGAAACAGACAGTGTAGCGGTATCTACAACGCCACATGCGAACAACGCGTCATACTGACGTCACGCAAATCCTGCATCGCGCAAGCAGAGTTTACCACGCAACTAGCATATATACAACAGCCCGACATGACTCATTGGGCAGTTGCCCGCCAGACACAACACACGTCTGGTCGGAGGATCTTCCCTTTTCTATAGAGTATGAGTGAACTTTACACCCTGTTCCTCATACCTCTATAGACAGTACAAACCTTTTACCTCTGACAGCAGCAACCCAACTTCAACCTTATTATAATGTGAATAAAGATCAATGTGATTTTGACGGACTAGTCGAAGGCAACAATCCAATAGCAACCTTATTATAACGTGAATAAAGATCAATGTGAGTTTGACAGACTATTCAGTGGCAACAACCCAACAGCACCAAACTCAAACTCAAAGCATTTATTTCAATTAAATTAATTACAAGCACTTTTGAATTGTCAAGGGGTCGGTCAGTTAGAAAGATGAAGCTAGTAGCACCTTATTGTAATGAGAATAAAGATCCGTTTTATTTTGACAGCAATGCAAATTCAGATCACACTAATATTTTAAAGGCGAAAGTTTGCGAGTGTGTGTTTGTTTATATGTTTGTTACTTCTTCACGCTCAAACGTCTGGACCAATTTAAAAAAAAAATGATATGGAGGTAGCTGACACCCTGGACTAACACATAGGCTACTTTTTATCCCGATATTCTTACGAGATCGAAACTTATGCGGGTGAAACCGCGGGGCGCAGCTAGTCACACTTCACACTAATATTATAAAGGCGAAAGTTTGCGAGTGTGTGTGTTTATATGTTTGTTACTTCTTTACGCTTAAACCGCTGAACCGATTTAGATGAAATTTGGTACAGAAATAGTTAGAGTCCCGGGAAAGGACATAGAATACTTTTTATCCCGATATTCCCACGGGATCGAGACTTATGCGGGTGAAACCGCAGGGCGCAGCTAGTCTAAAATAAAAGTGAAAGGTATGTATGTACAACATACTAGGCCATTCCATATAAAATCTATTTATTTCCTATGAAAAAGGAAAAAGTTTAATCGAAATAAGTTTTCTTTCTTTCACTATAATTTAGGGTAATCTTATACAGGGTGTCAAATAGGAAAGTGGCCGCATTTAGACCGCATTTTTCCGCTGTATATATTCTCCGAAAGTGAACTGGAAGGAGGCATTGGAATGCGGAACGATGTCCCGCTGCGTGCTTTATTGCGTTCTACTCTGAGTTATAGACTGTAGATGAAAATGAAAATATATTTATTAGGGCTTCATAACAAGTAACTAACTATATACACTAGATACTAAAATAAATGACTAACTAACTTACAATACAAATAAATAAAAATAAAACAAAGGACACTTAGGCGTCGAAGTATTCGTCCGCATCGCTATCATCCGGAAACGTGCCCAGAAGACTGGCAGCATTGCCCCGTTGAATGGCAATGCTAATTCTTTGGCCAAAGAACGACCCAGCCCTCTGGTCACGTGATGTATCGACCAGCCGGCGAGAAATTTTAAAAGGAGACGCGCGCTCGGGCCCCATGACCCGAGCGTTTCGACCCCAAACGGCTCAAAGCTGTAGTTGCCCATAAGGTTACAGTATTTGTGCCGCTTGAGGGCCTCAGCAGCCGCAGCAGCGGCGCCAGCACAGCCCGCAGTGCTAGGAATATGAGATGGCGCAAGGGTATCGACATATGATATATTGTATGAGAAGAAGCAAGCGATCAAATTCATAACGTGGTTATCGCGGACCTGCTAATCGGATGATAAAAATATGAGTTGGAAAAACAATATCTTGGCATATCCGCGGCTTTTAGGTAGGTACATAACGGGTACGGTAGGTACAGACGCCAGCACATCAAGCTACTACAATCTGTCAAATTTCTTTAATAGATTTTCAACTTTATCTCTAAAGCATAAGGTTCAAAGTTTATTGGGAAAATTTGACAGTTTCGGGTAGCTTGATGTGCTGGCGTCTGTACATTTATCACACTAATATTATAAAGACGAAAGTTTGTGTGTGTGTGTTTATATGTTTGTTACTTCTTCACGCTAAAACGGCTGGACCAATTTTGATAAAATTTGGTATGGAGGTAGCTGACATCCTGGATTAACATATAGGCTACTTTTTATCCCGATCGAAACTTATGCGGGTGAAATCGCGGGGCGCAGCTGGTCATCAATAAAATATAGCACCCTATATTTAAATCCAAAAAGAGCTTTCCTGAAGAGGTACCACCGTATCTTCGACCTCGTAATTGCTTTACTCTTGACTTTTGACAACAAATCCCAGTAAACTTCACTATGATTGAAACCACCAATCAATTTCCAAACGTTTTTATTTTTTTGAACCAAAAAGTCTTGAAAGCAAAGTAGACCTTGTCGTTTTATGACGTGCATGTGTGATATTCAACCTTAGGGTGGTTCGCAATTACGAGGTTGAATACAAATATTTCTACCGCAAGCAAGGAGCATTGTTTTTTGTTTGAAAAGTACTGCATGGTGGCGGTAATACAAACCTTTCCAACTTTGATTTTATACTCCACGAATACATGTGGCAATCGAAACATTTAAATTCTCAGTTAGATATTTATTCCATACTAGCAGCGCCCCGCGGTTTTACCCGCATAAGTTTCGATCCCATGAGAATATCGGGATAAAAACTATCCTTTTTCCTTTCCCGGGATTCAAACTAGCTCTATACTAAATTTCATCTAAATTGGTTCAGCGGTTAAAGCGTGAAGAGGTAACAGACAGACAGACACACTTTCGCATTTATAATATTAAGTACGGATGTCGCTATCTCCTATCACTTGGAACAAACCCCTAAGCTTGCATGACCCACTAACAAGAGAAAATTCCCAAACTATTTGGAGTCCTTAAAAAACTGTTTCCTAAAAGAAATACAGCGTTGGAATTAGACTTTTTTCACTCAAGTGTGGTGTGAAGTGAAAATGCCTGCAATGTAATTAACATTTTCTCACCTCAAGGAAATGTTAGGTGACCTACATTACTTTAGTAGTTTTTTAATCAAAATATTTATTTTATACACATGCATAATCAGCCATATTGTTCTCACTGCTGGGAAACAGGCGTCCACTCTTCGAGAGGAAGTGGGTAGTGGTAGTCTATCACGCGGGTTGGTAGTTGTCACATGTCTTCAAAGTTTTGGTCCTTGGACATGCCGGTTTCCTCATGATGTTTTCCTTCACCGTTTTGATAGTAGTGGAAATACTTTACACAAAGTAAAGCGCCTGTCTGGGTTCGAACCTGCGACCGACAATTCGTAAGTCGCGGCCGTTTCCACTGGGCCACCACTGCTGCCGTTGTTGCAATACCTCGAAATAATAATAGAAGATTATTGAGCTCTATAAAAAAAGAGGCTTATGAAGATGTATGCCTTATAAAATTGTTTTCGGTTATGCATATATCTACAGCGTAAATATGTAAATGAACAGAATAAATCTCGTAATCTCATGAAACTAAAAACATTAAGCTTTTCCATGTATCCATAAAACTTTAATAATGTCGCTAAATCCACAAAAAACTTATTCTCATAATAAAAAACAACAATAGCATACAAAGGAACTTTTTCATAAACAAGTCTTGTTGTCACAAAATGGCGGACGCACAAAATGGCCGCCTAACAAAAGCATAGACAAAAGAATGAAGGCCTGGCTCTCCTCGCGGGCCTTTAATGAGGGTTTTGGTCATTTTACGCTCATTTCGATGCAAATTCAAGGGTTTCATGATATTTAGAGGGCTATGCAAATACGACCGAAAGATTTTGATTAAAATATATCAAGATACTAGTAATGTCGCACTGGTTTACTCACGTGATATGTTAAGGAAAAGCAAACTTTTACATTCATTATTTGTATTTTGTTGGATTTTATGGCAATATTGGCTGAAAAATACTTTATTTGCAGGCTTCTTGCCTTGATTTAGCTTAACAAATTCTGCTGCCTTTTTGCTTCCCAATACTTTTTGTTTAAACTTTACAGAGAGCAACCTAACAGGGCCCAACCCTCACTGGGCCCACGTGGTTGATTACGGCCCACTACCTCTCACCGGCCGGAGAGGAGGCCTGTGTCCCAGCAGTGGGAACATTATAGTATGATTATGCTTTTGCTACAGAGAGCGCACACTTAGTTGCTTGTACGTTTGTTTATAAAGACAAAATTAGCAATATATTAAGTGGTATAACCATACAAATGACCGTTTATATTCTACGCTATATACTTCAAAGGATCTAAACAATATATGGGGAGTATTAGGAATGGCTATTAAAAGCGCTTATTAAGATTTAACACACTGTAGTTGAGAATGATAATGCAACTATTCTATTTTAAAATAACGTAACATCACGCCTGTAATATCCCTAAGGATGAGGCTACATCACCTCCTTCTGCGAAGCAGTCGTGTTAGTGAAGGAATTGGCGGGATGGCTGAGAGAGAGAGCCTGACGTCCCAGCCGCCGTGGGAGACGCTCCGGGCGTCGGGAGCCGCGTGACGACTCCCGGCCACCATAGGCGCGGGCCTTCGGACGGAGAGTAATGGGTAGCTCACCGTCCGATCAGGATCAGGCCCGTGCCGGGCGGCGCGTATTTGTTCCACGCGCACCTCAAAGAGATGTCAGCATAAAGGAAGGGGCCTGTTGGGGCCGAAGCCTACCTGGGTAGCGGGATTGTCCGAAAGGGTTACCACTACCCCGGAACATAAAGGACTCGGGAAGGGACACGGGTGGGTTGTAGTCTATAAGATTCTATCACTCTCTTCCGCTCCACCCAGAGCCGGAGGGGTCATTTGATGAATTCCCATCCACAAAAAATAAAGAAGGCTGAGGCTACATTACGCCGCGACGCGACCTGCGACACATGAGCGATTAAAACAAATAAATTAATGCTCACGTATATGTCTACTCCGTACATCAAATATTACTAGCGATCTTTGATTTCTTTATGCGATAGGAACATCATTACTGTAATCACGGCATCGGCTACATCAACATATCCTCGAAAAAGCGAATTAAAAAATTTCTCACTTGCACGACTAGTTCAATAGCGAAATATGCGTGTGGCTACATTATGCGTATAGTAAACCGGGATGGATGATTTGATAGCATGTGTACCTACTGTAGCCACGTCATCGCCGAATATACGCCGGATTTTCGCTTTTAATGTAGTCATACGATATTTATCTCGTTTCGCTCTTCCAGTCGCATCGCAAATCGCGGCCTACTGTAGCCTAAGCCAAAGGATTAGGTAGAGATGTACCTATAATACCCACATTTCTCTAATTTTCAGTTCACTGAAGTTATCACGGTGATATTTTTGCAGAATAGCACTCAGTGGCGTGCATTGGTTTTCAGAATAGGTAGGCACTAGGCCGGGTCTAGAGTAATCAGAAAAAAAAGTGAGGTCAAAAGTGTGGTTATTTGAGTAGGCATGCCTGCGAAGGTCGAACGTCATGGTATTATGCGTGAGACGTACGTATTTTTAATTTTGTCGCATTAACTTGAACGAGTAAAGACCAATGACAAATGTGCGAATAGTACGGGAGCCGAGTAGGCCGTCCGGCGACTGGCTTATTCCACAAATCCCCCCTAAAATCCCCCCTGAGGGGGATAAGTGGAATCTATAAAGAAAAGTCTATAATTCCCCCCTGAGAATCCTCCTTAGGGGAGAAAAGTGGAATCGAAAAAAATACTTATTCCACAAATCCCCCCCAAAAATGCCCCTCGAGGGGGAAAACTGGAATGTAAAAAAACAAAGTCCAGAATTCCCCCCTGATAATCCCCCTTAGGGGGGAAAACTGGACTCAAAAAAAACAACGTCCAGAAATCCCCCCTGAGGTCTTAAAATTGGCGCCGATTTGTTTGCCGGTGCTGGTTGCCAAAATATTTACCGCGGGCCCCGCCAGATATTTTACCTAGATAACCTAGAATGCAGGAGCGGGCGTAACAAACTCACTTTCGCATTTATAATATTCAGCGACCCGCGGTTTCACCCGCCCAAGTAGCGATCCCGTGGGAATATCGGGATTAAAAGTATCCTATGTCCTTTCCCGGGACTCAAACTATATACCAAATTTCATATAAATCGGTTCAGCGTTTTAAGCGTGAAGAGGTAACAGACCGACAGACATACTTTCGGATTTATAATATATAATTATTGTAGTACGAGTATGAATAGCTGACCCCGCAAACGTTTTTTTGCAAAAATATTTAATAAAATAGCCTGCGACCTATTCTCAGACCTACCAAATATACACAAAAAATTTCATAAAAATCGGTCAAGCCGTTTCGGAGGAGTTTCTTCATTGAATTTATTATTGGTGATTAGTGTGTAGTATTTACTATTTAGTATTAGAATTGGGTGTGTAATATTTGGTATAATAACAAATGCACTAATTTCACTTGAAATAACGTTCATATAATATAATTTTCATGTGCTATAATATCAAATAACCTAAACTCATTTGACCTAATGTTTAAAATCATATAATTTTGCTTTAATATAATAATATTTAGTATAACGTCCATTTTATATAATTTTCAATATATATAATATTCTTTTTATATAACGTTCATTTGACCTAATGTTCTTTTGGCCTAATTTTCATGTTTAATGGTCACAGTTCTAGCCTAACTCAAATGGCACTAAAACCAAACCTTAAAATATTCTATGCATGGTCGAGGGTGGGCTTAGTCGACGGAGCCCCGCTTCGCGGGGCTCCTACTTCTGGGTGGCTTATAAAAAAATAACCACGAAGGGGATGCCGGGGTCTATTCGCTCGCTTCGCTCGCTCATACGACCCCGCCATCCCCTTCTAACCTAACCTGTCCGAGTCGGGGTGCCCTAAAGTCCAGATTGCATCCAGTTTCTCCTGGTAACAATAGTTGAGGGTGGCAGGCGTATAGGGTATAAGGCGAAGAAAAAAAAACTTAAATTATATTAAAAGTTACTTAGAGATTATGAATATTATAGTAAATTAATAATATACTAAATGAATATTATGTCAAATGAGCATTATAGGAAAAGTTCATTATATCATAAGAAATTAGGTAAAATGAAATTATATCAACAATTCATTAGTTCAACTAATCATTATATTAAACAAAAGTATATTAACTAAAATTAGGTCAAGTGAACGTTAGATTTTTTGTTATTATATCAACCGTTACACGCCCCATTAGAATTATAGTTGAAGTTTGTTTTGTTTATGTGCCTGTGTAGTGAAAATACGTTGAAAATTGGTATTTGGGGTAAGTAGATAGTTATTGAGTTGAAATTACTTATTTAGAGTAAATTTTTTAGGATCTTTAGCATGGCATTAATAACAGTTAATTGTTGATTAACGGATTATTTGCTTTATGAGGAAACATGATTTCAAGGTTATGTTTTGAAAATAAGAAACACATACCTAATGAGTTAGGCCGTGCTGTGTTTACTTTTCTCAGATTCTAGTAGTTTATGGAATAAAGGGGGTTTTACAGATATTAATTAATCTGACGAATTCATATTATTATAAGCAGTTGTTTAGCATTACATGAATTGGGTACTGTCATTTTTCGCAGATTCGCATGAAGCTTATACCTTAGAAAAGTAGATCGAAATAGGAACCAATTTAATGAAACAGTTTATTGACATTTTTTTTTGTTCCGGCTTACCGCAGTCGTAAATACACCCTTCAGCACTGGTAAACTGTCTAATTACTAGTCAACCGTGTCGTCTACAAGTGATTGTTTTATATTATATTTTCTTTTTATTATCTTTGTACTTCATTTTTACTTTCTGCAAATTGCCGAAAAACTTGTAAATTGTTTTATATCCAGTGAAGTGATGCTTGCTATTAAGGGAAACTTTCAGGGAGATTATTATGCTAAATAATTTAGTATTTCTAGGTAGGTACTTTGTTTAAACTGTTTTAATTATTATTTTGGCTAAAATCAACCGATTTCCCTCATCGCTGTTTGTTTGTGTTTGTTTTTACTCTTCATCACATTTTATTAACAAGGTTCTTTGAAAAAAAAAGTTTACTTTAAGAGCCGAGCGTAGAAACTAAAACTAAAAATAAGGGGGAAAAGTGGAATAATCAAAAATGAAAAGGGGGATTTGTGGATCTGTTTTACATTAGAGTCTAGTTTTCCCCCTGAGGCAGATTCTCTCAGGGGGGAAAAGTGGAATAACTCAAAATGTTAAGGGGACTTTCTGGACATTTTTTACATTAGAGTCCACATTTCCCCCCTGAGGGGGATTCTCTCAGGGGGGAAAAGTGGAATAAGCCCGGCGACTGCCTACTGCCGCGCGTGTTTGTATGAAGATTTTGTTTTTTGTTAGGTATGATCATTTAGTGAGTTTCTTTATTCTGGGGCACACACATTTAAATGTAATCGACAGGCTTATATGCCTATATGCAATGCACGCCACTGATAGCACTACAGATTATAGCTCTACAGAAACCGTTTTGATTACTGGATGGGTAAGATTACGTTGCCCGCTGACCGATAGTCCGACACCCCTCCGTGCCTACACGTTCATTTTCATATCGAGACCCCTTCGAGCTTTCGAGACCACGTTAAGCCTTTGGTCCTGACTCCCGAATGTTATACGTATATCTGTGGCAGTCGTCGGGAAGTCCGAATCCCCTGAAAATCTGACAGCCCGTCGAATGGTAGGATATCGGTTTTCCTTCGTAATTGGGTTGTGGAATAGAGAGTTCAAATTGGTTTGATCAAAATTCAAATACTTTTTTAAAATTCTATCTGCTTTACATAGAATCTTTGTTAGAATAAAATTTATAAAAACTTTACAACAGGTACTTCAATTTCTTGTTCTTTTATATCAAGAAGAACTGCTTTTGTTATGAGAATACCATGTGCCGTGTTAAAAAAAAAAAACAGTCTGCAAGGGATCAACGGCATATCAGTGATAACTCTAGCATTCGAAAGCCAGCCTTACTACTACGACATAAAGGTGCTGTCAATGTCAAATTGCAACCACTGATATTATGGTTGAGTGTAATTTTAAGTCCCTAACAATTTAACTGTGAGTATTCACAATATACCCGACATCTTCTAAGCAGTATCTATACCTTCACACCAACATAAAATCCGGCGTTTCTAAATTTGCCAAAGATGTAAACAACAATGGCCGCTTGAAATTTTCCAGTTAGCTCGGAGATTTATACGAAAACAAACATTACTTAAAATAAATGTTCTTGTATATCGATTTTATTCAATTTCGAGCGGCCATTGTTGTTTACATCTTTAGCAAATTTAGAAACGCCGGACCTTAGTATAAAACGTCGCTTTTCATGACTGTTTGTGTGATCGCGTTGTTCTTCTAAACTCCGCCACGGATTTTGATGCGGTCTTTACCATCATTTAGAGAATTTATTCCGAAAGGTTTATTTGCTGAATACATCTATGTTCTATGTTATGGGTTTGGTTTCCGCACTTAGTCTTTCAAATGGTCCATCGTGCATAAGCCATGGCGGCCGTTGGTGGGTATTTCAGCCAGCCCACCTCTATCCAGAAGCTAATTAAGTCTCCTGGTCTGTTGAGAACATCTATGTACGATCTGGGTGTCCCGAGGGTTTCTGACCTAATCTGGCTGACGCCTGTGCACTTTTTTTTTTTCGGAGATGGGAAATCATCAAATGACCCCTCCCGCTCTGGGTGGAGCGGAAGGGAGTGTCAGACTCTTACTGACTAAAACCCACCGGTGTTCTTTCCTTAGCCCTTTATGTTCCGGGGTAGCGGTAACCCTTTCGGACAATCCCGCACCCCCGGCAGGCTTCGGCCCTGTCCTGGCCTGTGCACTCAAATAGCACAAATGCGCAATGGTTTCATCAGCCTCCATGCAAGCCATTCAAAGGGGACTGACCGTTATGCCAATAGTGTGAAAGTGTTTGTTCAGCGAGCAGTGTCTCGTGATGGTCCCCGTCACCAGGTGCAGGCCTTTCCTGTCCAGTCGTAATACATTGTTTTACTACGTGTACAATACATTGTTATTAAACTTAAATTTAATAAAGAAATTTTGATGTTTTGGCAAGTCATATTTAAACCATACGAAGCGGGGGCGGGTCCTTACTATACTATGTACTGTGTATATGAATCAATATGGCAGTCTTCTCTACAATAACTACGGTATCTAAATACACAGCAGAACCATAGTTTCACTCATTCAACTTGAGTAAAAGTTTCATTAACGCGCTGTCAACATTGTTGCTCGCAATATTATTATTTTTATCACCCCATTTTCTTAACGCAGTGCAAACAAACTTGAACTCGTTTTAAGATTAACTTTGGCGAAGTATCAGAGATCGCGTTAAGGAAAATGCACCCTTATCGTGTTATAAAACCATTATTATTTATAGCCGTATCGTTTGAGGTTTGGTTTGTTTATTATTTTGTTTGCGAAATACTATTTTGATTTTAATGTTGTTTTGGGTTGAAATGGGCTATAAACATTATAATAATACCCGCCTATTGATCATTCATTGATAACCACGCTTGCTCAAGATGGGTTGGCGATTTCAGACTTATGTTAGCTAAGTCCAGCACCCTAATTGCGTAACACACTATCAATCGGAATCTGAATCATTATGAAACAAATTGCTAATCCATTGCTTCATAAGTACGAAAATTTTGTCTGCTCAACACGTAAATAACGTAATGAATGTTGTTGAACTGTCAAAATGTAACCGATTCCGAATGATAATGTGTTGCAATTGTCCCTGGTTTCCTCAACATGTTTTTTCATAAACGATGACGGGAATGTCCCAAATCATCTGCCTAGCCTTTTCCCAACAATGTTGGGGTTGGCTTCCAGTCTAACCAGATGAAGCTGAATACCAGTATTTTACATGGATTGACTGCCTATCTGATCTCCACAATCCAGTTACTAGGTAATACGATACCCCTTGAGACGGTTGTCAGACTTTCGGGCTTCCGACGACCCGTAACCACTGTCATAGATCCAAGAATGACAACCGGAACCAACGGCTTAAAGTGCTTTCCGAGGCATGGATGGGTCTTGGTATGTAAAGATGGTCACCCATCCACGAACCAGCCGCGGCAAGCGTAGCTTAACCTGATCGATCGACCCATGTGGCTGTCATTACTTAGCCATAAGCCCCTCTCGGGAATGTCACCAATAAGCTCAGAAAGTACATATGGATTGTAAAAGTTACATTGGTACTTTGCCCGGATTCGGACTTTGTAGGCCTTGCAGACTTTAGATCTGTAGACCATTTTTTATTTTATCTAGTACTTGGTGCTTGTTGACAGGCCTACACTGTCCTCCCATACCTGCTGTAATTTGAAAACATTGTAAAAGCCAATTATTTTTAAAAGAGTAACCGTGGAGTTTCTTGCCGGCTCTTCTCCATAGGAAACGACCAATTGGAACCGTGCACCTAGCTTCTGACGTTTCATAAGTGCCCATGTCAATTTATGTAAAATAAAATATTTTAATTTTGAACCCGAGGCGAGGCTTTACCACTGCCATCACGACATTCTAAGAATAGTTTCCGATGGTCGTCACAAACATCTTTGAACTTAATTTCCCTGAAATCATGATTTCAAACAGAATTGAGATAAATCTTAATTTGATTGTAATTGTCATTTTCCAGAAAACAGGGTCTATGAACTGAGGGGGCAATTCTCGTAATTTTAGGAACGTTCACAGTCTGAAGGCTAACTCGTAATTAAAAACCTACAAAATCTTGTCGCAATCTCATTTCAGCGGCAATCAATGTCAAACACTTGTGAAAAATAATATTATAAATTACAAAACCGATTTAGATGAAATTTTGTACAGAGATAGTTTGAGTCCCGGGTAAGGACATAGGCATTAAGACCATTTCAGGCCAAGAAGTACCTAAAACATAAAATACGTCAACATAAATATACGACAGCTTTGAAACAACTCATCCTTTGTATAAAAAACAAGATTATGCTCGATATTGAGTGGGTATAACACTAAAAGCGTAGATGTTTCGTAGCTAATGTTTCAGATAAAACGAATTGCCTCCGAAGTCTTTGCTAGAAATTGCTCTGTAATTTCTACATTTAGTAGGTACTTAGTTTGAGTGGGCCTAAAATGTATAAGTAGGTACAGTGCTTGCCTTGTGAATGTTTTTTGTATCTACTTATATTTTTTATTAGTGTTTGTGAGGGATATTCTTTTTAGATTTGCATGCCTGATCTGGTACATAGCGGAATCTTTTTGGAACGAAAAACGAAGTTCTTTTATAAAATGGTAGAAATCGTCACGTAATGAAAAAGCGTTATGCCCCATGAGGTCAAAATGAACATCCAAGATGGCGGCTGCGAAAATTTTTAAATTTTTAATCATGGGTGTCGTTTTCGTAGGTGCTAAAGCCGATAATGAGGTCAAAATGTAAACCCAAGATGGCGGCTGCGAAAATTTTAAAATTTGGTGTCATGTGTGTCGTTTTCATTGTTTTTGAGGGTGCTAAAGCCAATAAGGAAGTCAAAATGATAATCCAAGATGGCGAAAACTTTGTAAGAGCTTCTAAAAACTTATACTAGAAGGCTCTGTCTTAAAAACGCGTACAAAATTCAAACTTTCTCTGTCTATTGTATACGAGAGTGCGTGCGAGTATCGCGTGACGAACTTCATTCCTGCCGTACAAGATTTTTTTTTTTTCTGTTGCCATTGTTAAGTACAGACGCCAGTACCTCAAGCTACTACAATCTGTCAAATTTCTTTAATAGATTTTCAACTTTATCGCTACAACAACGTGAGGTTAAAGGTTGATTGGGAAAATTTTGGCGTCTGTACTAGTGAAATTACTCAATCTACTTACTGCAAATACAATCACTTTCACTCTAGAAACAAAACAAACTGCGTCCTTGTGATCTTGAGAGTTCAAAATAGTCTATTGGGATGGACTGAGAACTGTCTCGGGTAAACTGAACGGGAATGCAGGATTTCTTCGTGGCTGCAGTGTGTTGCGCAGTTCGCATGTGGCGATATAGATGCCGCCAAAAGATATTTAATTAAATCCTTAATGTGGTGCATTTTCCAACATATTGTGCCGACCACATATAAATTGGGATAATGGCCGAAGAATTGCCAAACTTAAGTGGCAGTGGGCAGGGCACATTGCTCGCAGAACAGATGGCCGATGGGGCCGAAAAGTTCTGGAGTGGCGACCGCGTACCGGAAGACGTAGCGTTGGAAGGCCTCCCATAAGGTGGACCAACGATCTTGTGAAAGCCGCAGGAACCCGTTGGATGCGAGAAGCACAGAACCGGTCGATGTGGAGGTGCTTGGGGGAGGCCTATGTCCAGCAGTGGACGTCTTTCGGCTGAAATGATGATGATGATGAAGGGCAAGAGAATGAATCTTCATTCTTTTATTTACAGAATTGGTATTTGGAGCTTGTCAAATACAATATTTCTTAGATCAGATGATCTAATAAATATTCTAAAAGAAACGTTTTCTATAATCCCAAATGATAAACTCAAAGCGCAATTTTAGGCGCCCAAGACTAATAATCATGGGGCAAGGTCCAACCCCTTTTCACCCCGGATTTATATTAAATTCCTTAGTCCAAATTTGCTGAAACAATCCCCATGGGGCTACCTAGCCGCGATTTTATTATTTCTAACCCCTATTTCTATACTTAGGCGTGTATAGTGGAGAAAATTCTATAAGATCGTTTTATTGGTTGGCGCGGAATTTTTATGTTCGTGTCCTAGGATTTGGGTACAAATTAATATTCAAATTGACGACTAGGATTTCATAGGGAAGGGTATTTTTGTTGGAGGAAGAAGGGTAGCATTAAAAAAACCGTATTTTTGTTATGTCATCCTGAAAAAAAGCGACCAAGTCCGAGGTGGACGACACGAAGGGTTCTGTACCACTGTAAAATATTTAACCTACATGTTTTTTTAAATAATTTAGTAAAATAAACACGTATCTTTTATGGGGACCCCCTTTATTTGTAACTTTTTTTTGCGGGCACTGGTACACAGTCTGTGAAAATTTCAAATGTCTACCTATACGGTTCAAAATATACATCCCTATGACAGACGGATAGACGGACGAAAGCGAAGCCTGATTAATACGACCCCGTTGGCACCCTTTGAGGACTAGATATTTCCATTATTATAATAATACTAGCTATGCCCCGCGGTTTCACCCACGTAAAACTCTAAACTCTAAAGTTTTTAACATAATTCAATCGTGATTCAAAAGACACGTGGCGCCATCTATTATCATAATAAGGTAATTGATGTTTTCCTCGGGACCAGCACTTCTTTTCGGGATAAAAGGTACCCTATGTCCGTTTCTGTACATCTGACAACGTATTATATATGCAAAATTTCAGAATGATCGGTTTAGGCATAAAAAGGTAACAAACGAACTTACTTTCGCATTTATAATAATAATATTAGTTAGGTTAGGATTATTATTTCTTTTCGGACACTCTCATTCATGCCAAAGATCTGACGGACAAACGCAGCTGACAGCAGCTTACTTCACTCCCACTTTTCAGCAAAACTCAAAAGATACCCAAAACATTTAGTTATGAAAGCAATACCACAAAAAAGGGAAATTCACAAAAAAAACAAAACCGTGAACGATAGACCAAAGGAGTATTAAGTTATGTCTGGAAACCGTTATTTAGTCAAAATATTCTGTTTTGTTTGTTTGTGCCCAAATATAAAATGTATGAGTCGTAAGCCTCTGGCCGAGAGGCCACACGTTAATAATAGAATGATCGTACTTCATGAGATAGGGTTGCTAACAGAGATTTTAAAAATTATGAACAGCATTTATCTCTGAATTATAGTCCAATAAGCCAAGTGACAGTAAGCAATAAATGTGAGACCCATCGATATTATGGTCAGACCAGAGGGCCTAGATAAAGTGACATTCTATCAGTAATCAAAATGATGAAAAATTAAAAAAAATCTTCTCCTTTACCTTTATTTTGCGACTGCCTCGTTTTTGCAGTGCCTCAGAAATGTTCGCGGTAATCCATACCGATGGATTTCATGCCATCATCCGCAAAAAAACGACCTCACTCCTGAGCAGAATAAGAGGCAGTCACAATAGCATCCTGAAGGCTGTGGCGACAGATACTTCCTCCGTCATAATAAGGCAATTTGTGCGAAAACTTGTTCCATAGTTTCTGGGTGTCAAGTTGTTTGTTGGGTGGTCTTTGCACTCTTTCGTCTTTAGTTTAAGTTACTAACAATAATATTTTAAGTGCAAAACTGTTACTAACAAGTTATGGATCTTATAGTTGTCCGAAATAAAATGATTATTATTTCCTTTATTTCACTATATACAGTCATATAAATTATATTTTTAAATCTATACATATAATAAAATCGTAGGAAAGTCAAAACTGTACATTGAATATTTTTTTAAAAGAATACTTGGGGCGTGATCTACAATCGATATCGAAGCCAAAAATATAGTTTTTAGAATTTTTGTCTGTTTGTCTGTATGTATGTCCGGGATAAACTCAAAAACTACTGCATGGATTTACTTCAAATTTTACATGAGTATTACTAAGAGGTCGGGTCAACATATAGGCTACATATTATCACGCTATCACCTACGGGGGAGGAGCTGTGAATCTTTATTTTTCTTACGCATTCTGTGACAGCGTGTAATCTAACGACGCATATTTAAATGTTTTTTTTCAGTAAGCCATGCTATTATCTAGCTTTACACTATGAAAACTACGCCATTTAAGTAATTTGGGCCGAGAAACATAGTTTAATGAATGTTATTAGTATAAAGAAAATTTTGAAGTAGCGCCCGCCATCTATGAGATTTCATTAAAATCAAATCAAGTTACATGTTGACACTTTTTGGAAATTAATCATTTAAATTTGATCATGTTGGCGAGGTAAGTAGTTAGTTATTCTTAAAATTCATAGATGGCAATGTTCATTTTCTTCATAAAAGTTGTATCGTATAGTTCATTTTGATAAATTCGAGTTCCAACAAAACCCTCAAAATCTTGAGCAGAGTTGAGGAAGACAATTAAAAATGTTGTTATGGACGTATCGCAAAACATCTAATAAAGCGGATCATAATAAATTCAAAAATTATTCTTCAAGGCTGAAGCGAATAATTAACTTGACTCAAAAATCGCAAAATGACTACAATATAAAACAATCCAACAATAAAACTAAAACAACTTGGAAGATAATCAACTCCACAAAACATAATATACCTAAAGAAGAAATTGTACGAATAAATCTAAATGGAAAATCTATAACGGACCCGCAACAAATTGCTGAAGCTTTTAATACTTACTTTGTTAATCTTGTTAAACCTACAGACCCTTCAACATTAAATCCTTTGACATCACATCATAATGGAACGCTGACATTGATTGATAATAATTATAATTCCTTATTTATAAATCCTACAATTCCAAATGACATATTTAAAATAATAAAATCTTTAAAGAATACACACAGTACTGGATACGATAATATATCTACGTCAATTATAAAGTACGTTGCACTATCCATTAGTCCGGTTCTAAGCTACTTGATCAATCTATGCATCCAAAACGGAAAATTTCCCAGTAAGCTAAAAGTCTCAATCATCAAGCCTTTGTTCAAAAAGGGTAAAAAGGAAGATATCTCTTGTTACAGGCCGATAGCTTTAATCCCTATTTTTTCCAAGATCATTGGAAAAGTAATCTACAATAGCATTTATAACTATTTTGAAAAACATAATCTTTTTGTTAGTGAACAAAATGGATTCCGTAAAAGCAAGACTATCAACATGGCCATTTACGATCTTCTTATTAGGATTTACAAAAATATGAACAATAGGGCACCAGTCACGGCTATGTACATGGACATGACCAAAGCGTTCGACCATGTGGATCATAAATTACTGGTCAACAAACTGTATAGATATGGCATACGGGGTAATGCTCTAGACTTGATAAAATCGTATTTAAGCCAGAGATCACAAATAACTGAAATTAGTAAGCTTTCTTTTACGACGAAAACTGAAGTGCAGTATCTATCAAACCCGAGGGATGTTACATATGGCGTGCCGCAGGGAAGTGTTTTGGGTCCCTTGCTTTTCCTCATATATATAAACGATTTACCAAGAGCCGTAAAAATTCCGTTAGTCCTTTTTGCTGATGACAGCACTGCTGTATTTTCTCCTACTGACATCAACACATTTGAAAATGACATAAACGATACTTTAAATGACATTATAAATTGGTTAACATGTAATAATCTCATAATTAATTTAGACAAAACAAAAATAGTTAGTTATTACCAAAGAAAAATGCCTTTGACATTAAATGTAAATTATGAAATGAAAAAAATAGAGGAAACAGATACCATCAAATTCTTAGGACTATGGATTGACAAAAATATGTCATGGAGAACGCAAATTGATACGGTGTGTAAAAAACTAAATAAATTTTCCTACGCTTTATATAGACTATCCAAGATTGTAAATCAAACAGCAGTACTAACCGCCTATCATGCCTATGTAACGTCTACGCTTAGATATGGAGTTATTTATTGGGGGAATGCTACAGACAGGGAACTCGCCTTTAGAGCGCAGAAGAAGTGTCTTAGAGCTGTTTGTGGCATACGTGCCCCAGATAGCTGTAAACCATATTTTAAAAAGCTTAAGATTTTAACCTTTCCTGCCCTCTACATCTATGAGGTCGCTACATTTGTAAAAACTAATAAGGAAAAGTTTGGTAACCTGCACTCTCGTCGACATGTCGACAAAATAACAAATATGCCCTCAAAAACAGCCCTACTTTCTAAAAGTTTCTTCGGAATGTCTTCACGAATTTATAATAAGCTTCCTAAGCAAATAAGAGAAATTGAAAACATTCAATTGTTTAAGAAAAAATTAAATGACTTCTTGGTAAATAGACCATATTATACAGTACATGAATTTCTGTCCGACAGATTCGTGACGAGTTAGTGCCACACTATGTTTTGATGCAAAATATTTCAATTAAAATGTCTATTTAATTTTTTATTGAAGTGAAACTTCTTTAGGCGCGCTTGACTTGGGGAGTAAACTGGCGAATGCGTTACGAAAACGTGTGATCGCGAGTAGGGAAGGTACGTAAAAAATAGCTGGAAATACCTGGTGGAAAAACCCGGTCCCGGTCGCATAAATATGCGACCAACTACTTGCAAGACTATTACGGCTACTCGCTCAAATACCACACCCCGGACACTCCATACAACGCTCGCAAAATAATTACCTACTACCACTACATTGACAAATGACGTTTGTATACGTGTAAATGTGTGCGTGAAATCTAGTAGGGCTGGCTGGCGCAGTATTGCGTAGGCGGCGGCGCTGCCCGAACGTATGCAACAATGGGGCGCCGCGCGCCGCGACACTAGGTACTCACAGAAATCTAATTAATAACATTTCTATTGTACTACTTTTAAAGTCGAAGAACGAATAGAACGTGAAAGAAAGAGACATAACTAAGACAATAAAGAGAGAGAGCAATTTGGTATGTTAATATTACGGAAGTTTTAATTGTTCTAAAAGGAAGAAAACTTGGAAAATAAATTATTAATAGAGAAAATTATGAAAATAAATTATCACAACACTGGCTTAACTTGTTTGTCTGTAATATACTAGCTTTTATTTTTTATGGGTTTAAAGGATATTTGAGTTGCTGTTCCTTACCTTCTTTCATGTTTCGGGAACCGAAAGAAACTCCTGTCTTTATCGTTCCTCGATGAATATAAGCATCCAAATAATGCACAATATACAACATCGTGATTAACACAAAATATAAAACTTTAAAAAAATAATGTGTTCGTGTCAGCAGTAGGTAGGTACAGCGCTGCGGTTCTTGTGTATGCGAGCGCCATTGTTAAAGAGCAGGCGACGAACACATCGAAGTGCGGGGTGAGGTGCGGTAACTGATGTTAGTGCGGGGAAGGGAGTGGCCTTTCTGTACGCAGTACTTTAAGTATTCTGTGCAAATACGTAGGTACTCAACCGCGTTAGTTTTCGCAAATGCGATCATGCTCCTTATCAGTAAGAGTCTACGGAACAGTTTCGTATGCAAGTAATTTTTACCGACTTCACAAAAAGGGGGAGGTACTATGTTCGGCTGTTTGTATGTTTTTGAAGGAAAACTTCTTTACGCGCGCTTGACTTGGGGAGTAAACTGGCGAACGCGTTACGAAAAGTGTGATCGGGTGAGGTGAACGGGAGTTGAGTGGGGGATATAAGCAAGACAAAGCAGTGCGCGCGTACGTTTTCTTTCTCTCTTCCTCTCATAGCCAAATACGTATTAAGTTTTTTTTCTTTTGCTTATATCTCGAAAATGGTGCGTCCTATCGCAAAAATAATGAAAATTTCGACCCCCTTTATGAAACCCATAAACCCCTAAAACTCAACATGTAGGTAATCATTTTTCATATTTTCCATACAAAAAGTGAAAAATTCCTTAAATAACACGCCAAGGCCGCCCCCTCCGCGCCTGCGGCTCTAAAAAACAATACACGGGGTTAGGGCAAATAAGTACAGACGCCAGCACATCAACCTACTACAATCTGTCAGATTTCTTTAATAGATTTTCAACTTTATTACTAAAGAATAAGGTTCAAAGTTGATTGGGAAAATTTGACAGTTTCGCGTAGGTTGACGTGCTGGCGTCTGTACCACGTGTCGACGAGTCGCGATTGTCAAATTCGATTTTTGTTGTGTTAAAATTATTTACGTGAAACTTCTTTACGCACACTTGACTTGGAGAGTAAGCTGGCGAACGCGTGACGTAAGCGTTACGAAAAGTGTGATCGGGCAAGTAGGGAAGGTACGTATTTACTCGACCAGGTTTTTGCTTCCAAGTACGCACACCAGGTACCGACTCAAAATACTTGCAAGACTATAAAGTACCTTATACGGCTACTCGCTCAAATACGTAGGTACTCAACTGCGTTAGTTTTCGCAAATGCGATCATGCTCCTTATCAGTAAGAGTCTACGGAACAATTTCGTATGCAAGTATTTTTTACTTTAATGGTTTGCAAGTATTTATTTGTAAACGCGATTTTGCTCCTTATTTATAGGAAGTCATTGATCAATTTCCTATGCAAGTAGTTTTACTTCCAACGGGGCTTTTGAATACGCGATTGTACTTCTTATCTGTATGAAGTTATGGATCAATTTTCTATGCAGATAGAAAATACTTGAAAGTATTTCGCTCCGTCGTGCCTCGACGCTCGAGTACGTAGGTACTCAAATAGTTCAACAACCGCGTTTGTTTTCGCAAATGCGATCATGCTCCTTATCAGTAAGAGCACAGAATACTTAATAGTACTACGTACAGAAAGGACACTCCCTTCTTCGCCCTCATATCAGATACCGCACCTCACCCCGCACTTCGAGGTATTCGTCGCCGACTCTTTAGCAAGGGCGCTCGCGAACCGCAGCGCTGTATTGCTGACACGAAAAGTTTTATTTGAGTTTTAATCACGATGGTTGGATATTGTGATGCTTTTCCGAATTCGTATTTACATAAACTGTTTGTAAGATTTCGCATTTTTAATAACATGCGATTTAATAACCGATTATTTACGGACAAGTCATTTAAACTAAACTATTTTAGTGTTTTTATTTCATTACGAACCCGACTATATAAATAAACAATTGAACTACATGGTCACTTCATAATAATGCACACGTGCGGGCAGCGCCGCCGCCGTCGTCGTTCGGTTCCCCGACACAAATTGCTTTCCGCGCCATTTTTTTTACGCTACTAGATTTCACGCACACATTTGCACATACACAAACGTCATTTGTTTATGTAGTAATAATAGGTAACTATTTTGCGAGCGTTGTATGGAGTGTCCGAGGTGTGGTAAGAGTCTACGGAACAATTTCGTATGCAAGGATTTCTACTTTAATGGTTTGTAAAAGTGTTTATTTGTAAACGCGATTGTGCTCCTTATTTATAGGAATTCACGGGTCAATTTCCTATGCAAGTACTTTTTACTTCCAACAGGGCTTTTGTTTGATTACGTAATTGTACTTATTTGTATGAAGTTATGGATCAATTTTCGATGCAGATAGAAAATACTTGAAAGTATCTCGAGCCCTGGTTTTAGGCCCTGGTTTCTTAAGGTGGACGTACTTGGAAGCCCTGGTACTCGATTTTGCAAGTACGACTCATGTCTACGGGCTACGGGCGAGGCGAACGGGAGTTGAGTGGGGGATATATGCAAGAGAAAGCAGTGCGCGCGCACATTTTCTTTCTCTCTTCCTCTCATAGCCAAATACGTTTGAAGTTTCACTTCAGTCGTGTGGTCATAAGCACACTCGGTTTTTTTTTTTAAATTGTCCAAACTATTGTATGCCTAACATGGTGGAGCAGTGCAAGCGCACACCAAAATAATTCAAATAACAACTTTGTAACCACTGTCTCACAATAAAGATCTTTGACTTTGACTTTGACTTTGAAAAAAAAAAACCGGCCAAGTGCGAGTCGGACTCGCCCATGAAGGGTTCCGTAGCAGCAAGTAACATAATATAAAAGTTCTTGTAGTTCGTTGTAACTTTGTGAAAGGTAAATTGCGGTTTTCGATTTATGACGTATTAAAAAAAAACTGCTTACTAGATCTCGTTCAAACCAATTTTCGGTGAAAGTTTACATGGTAATGTACATTATATATATTTTTTTAATTTTATCATTCTCTTATTTTAGAAGTTAGAGGGGGGGACACACACATTTTACCACTTTGGAAGTGTCTCTCGCGCAAACTCTTCAGTTCAGAAAAAAATGATATTAGAAACCTCAATATCATTTTTGAAGACCTATCCATAGATACCCCACACGTACAGGTTTGATGAAAAAAAATTTTTGGAGTTTCAGTTGTAAGTATGGGGAACCCCAAAATTTATTGTTTTTTTTCTATTTTTGTGTGAAAATCTTACTGCGGTTCACAGAATACATCTACTTACCAAGTTTCAACAGTATAGTTCTTATAGTTTCGGAAAAAAGTGGCTGTGACATACGGACGGACGGACAGACAGACAGACATGACGAATCCATAAGGGTTCCGTTTTTTGCCATTTGGCTACGGAACCCTAAAAAACGCGGTGTTAAGTATTACAAAAAAGTTATGTTCCTACTGGAGACGAAGTCGAAGTAACTGATGAACGCGTGCTGAACACCTGTCTCAGTTCACTTCAAGATGTGGTCATTTCTATCGGCGGCAATCCACTGATCGAATATGGGTTACCAGCTCCCCAATCATCACCGCATCAAGATCGTGGAAATCGGGAGTATAACGCTGAGACAAATTACGATCCGGGCGAAATGACCACCATACGAAATGACCATGTCGCTTTGTTCTCTTCAGAGTAAAAACAAATTTATGACACCGTCCTTGAAAGCGTTGGGCATAATCAGGGTAAAATGTTTTTCTTGGATGCTCCTGGTGAAACAGGAAAAACATTTGTTACCACTGACTTACTTGCAGAGGTCAGGAGGCGAGGCAAAATTGCTATTGCTGTAGCGTCGTCGGGAATCGCTGCCACACTTCTTCCGGGTGGCAACACAGCACATGCCATGTTTAAAATTCCCATCGATTTAGAGAGCGCCGAAACGCCTGTTTGTGGTGTGTCACGTAACAGCGATAAGGGACACGTGCTCAAGGATTGCTTTCTGATCGTATGGGATGAGTGTACGATGGCCAATAGGAAGGCAGTTGAGGCCGTGGACAGAACCCTGCAGAACATCCGCAGGAACGAACATTTGATGGGTGGTGTCACAGTTCTGTTCAGTGGCGATTTCCGGCAAACGCTTCCCGTGGTGACACGGGAATCGAGGGCTGACGAGGTGAATGCTTTGTTGTGGTCACGAGTTCGTACGCCGCGCTTGACCTTGATATGAGACTGACGCTTGATATGAGAGCTCGGCTCGGCGGCAATGCACGTGCTCCAGAATTCTCCGATGTCCTTCTAAGTCTTGGCGAAGGCAAAAGAGGTGGTGCTTCCAGACTCTCTCGGTAGAGTGGTATCCAGCTTAGAAGAACTCATTCGCTGTGTGTACGGGGACATTAGTCGTATACCGCACCAGCAGAATTCTTGGGTGTATGAGCGGACCATTTTGACGCCCAAAAATGATCAGGCTGCAGCAAGTAACGAATGCATTCTCTCGGAAATTGAGGGGAATGAAGTGGTCTACACCTCGATAAACACTGTTGTCGAGCAAGATGACGCCACACATTATCCCGTGAAATTTCTGAACTCCCTGTCAGCAAGTGGACTTCCAGCGCATACCATCAAGCTGAAGGTCGGTATCCCGATTATGCTTCTTCGGAACCTATCTCCTCCGATGTTGTGTAACGGGACCCGCCTTGAAGTCATCTCGCTCCACAGACACCATTAAGGCGAAAATTCTTACGGGTTGTGGCGTCGGCGAGGCAGTATTTATACCACGCATTCCCCTCATACCTCATAAGTTCCCGTTCCAGTTCAAGCGCGTACAGTTCTCCGTGAGAGTTTGCTTCGCGATAACCATCAATAAGTCGCAGGAGCAGACACTGAGGGCAGCGGGTGTCGACCTCAGGACGAGCTGCTTCTCACACGGGCAACTGTACGTCGCTTGCTCCCGCGTCACCAGTCCTGACTCTCTTTACATTTTGGCACCTGGCAGCCTAACTACCAACGTAGTTTATAGGGAAGTGTTGGAAGGTATGATACCTTTATACGTATTTTTACTCTTTTGTGTACTGGAATGTATTCCTGAATTATTTTCTCTATTTCCTTCAGTCACATCTTATGACTGAACTCGGCAGGATTCCCATATAACTCTCTTCACTTGCTTTGCTTGCAAAAAAAACTTATATTTTAATGCTATTTTAAAAGTTATTTACTTATAATGCTATAGCGACACTGGCATCTTAGGTATTTTTGGTACTGTAGAGCCTTCACGCAGACGACGTCGCGGGCAGCAGCTAGTATTAGAATATAAAAAATATAAAAAATAGTAGCCCACCGGTATCGGGAACAGGGTCAATGCTACCGGCGGTCAGGGCTCCAGAGAAAGGAACCTCCTAACAATACGGGCCGTGATTATTATTATTATTTATTGTGCGCACAGCCAATGAGTGTGGAACTCTCTGCCAGCGCCTGTATTCTCTTGAGATTCGGACGATTGAGATTGAGAATGGAGATTTCAAAATTATGAACAGCATTTGTCTCTGAATTATAGTCCAATAAGCCAAATGACAGAAAACAATAAATGTCGGACCAGAGGGCCTAAGTGACATTTTATCAGCAAACACGATAAAGAAAAAAAAATCGCATCTCCTCCAACTGTATTATGCGCACGGTCAAAATGTGGAACTCTCTGCCAGCACCTGTGGTCCCTTCCACGGCTTCCACATCTAACCCGTCTGCCTTTAAAGGAAGAGTGAACAGGTATTTCCTGGACACGCTCATTCTGTCATAGACCTTGTAGCGGTATCTACAACGCCACATGTGAACAACGCGTCATACTGACGTCATGCAAATCCTACATCTCGCAAGCAGAGTTTACCGCGCAACTAGCATAGATACAACAGCCCGACATGAATCATTGGGTAGTTGCCCGTCAGACACAACACCCGTCTGGTCGGAGGATCCTCCCTTTTCTATAGAGTATGAGTGAACTTTACAGTTACACCCTGTTCCTCATACCTCTATAACCTCATCCATCGTTTTACAGGAGGCGTGATCGAGATTAAAAGGCCCATTCAGCAATAAAAAATAAAAACACAATTTAGATTTTCATCAATCTTGTTGAAAGTCGCTGTAGCAATACGAAACCCTTTGAAAAGGTTTGCCGTCTAGGCCCCTGTTGTCAATTTTCATAATGCTTTCGATAGTTCCACTTAAAGCCACCAAGATGGGTTTGTGGCAATATACTTACAACAGCTGAACAGTGATGTCTGACTTTCTTCCATCTAATATTAGGTAGGCATTAAAAACCTGGAGATTGAAGGGATAATGCAGGCTAGAAATAGTGGCAATCTCAAACTCAAAGCATTTATTTCAACTAAACCAATTACAGGCACTTTTGAATTATCAAGGGGTCGGTTAGTCAGAAAGATGAAGCTAGTTGCCCATTCCAAAGCGTAGTAGGTACTGTAGAGACCTCTTTGAGAGATTCTTACCTCCTTGCGGGTCAGACCGCTGGTTATATTTGAAGTATGTTCCATTCAAAGATTCAAGCATATGTCATATAGGAGTCGTAGGTTTGACGTCCAATATTTAAGTCGATAATTATATAATATCATAGAAGGACTAATAAAATATATCCCATGAAACTATAAAGGGATTTTATTGAATAATACACATACCCCCGTGGCCTAGGTGTCACACATTAGAGTCGACAAGACTCTTATAGTACCTATGGAGAAGAACGGGCAAGAAAATCCAAGGACTCTCTTTTAAAATAAAATAATATGGTTACAAGTTAAATTCAAATCATCATCATCATCATTTCAGCCGAAAGACGTCCACTGCTGGACATAGGCCTCCCCCAAGCACCTCCATTTCGACCGGTTTTGTGCTTCTCGCATCCAACGAGCTCCTGCGGCCTTCACAAGGTCGTCGGTCCACCTTGTGAGAGGCCATACAACGCTACGTCTTCCGGTACGCGGTCGCCATTCCAGAAACTTTCGGCCCCATCGGCCATCTGTTCTGCGACTAATGTGCCCTGCCCACTGCCACTTAAGTTTAGCATTTCTTCGGGCTATGTCGATTACCTTGGTTCTCCTGCGGATCTCTTTTTTTTTAAATTCATATTATCCGTGGCAACTAAGAGATGACCAGTCCCTACTGACGGCGCCCATTCACAAACATGACGCATGGATTAGCACCATTCAGCTCGACCGTTTGAATGTACCAATAAACTAATAAATTACGTCTCTTTAGTGGTTAAAAAAATTGAAATTATTTTTTTGTTATGAGTACCGTATATACTTTCATAATTAAGTATACATGTAGTAAAACATTGTTTTTATTTGGATATGTAGGTAGATAGATAAAGTCAAGAGGTTTTAAAACCCAAACAGTTTCGTAAAAGTGGATTCAGGCAACCCTAGTAAGGTATCATGATTACATGTTAAGTCCAGTAATATTATTCTGGAAATTTCACTTAAATATTTCAAAGGATTTCACAAATTTTTCGACGTGAAATTGTCAAGTAGGTCAGAGGACCAAAAGCTACGTTTTGAAATACAGTAGCATAATATCTAAGCGGTAGGTATGTTATGTATTATATATTTTAAGCCACCAGCTGTCCAAGTTCCGTACAAACATAATAATATGTTTGTACGGAACTTGGACAGCTGGTGGCTTAAAATATATAATACATTTATTGGCTTTCAGGAATATTGTAAATACAGGGTGTCAGGCCCCATCGACGCACAACCTGACGTTGAATATTTTTTTGTCGATTAATAAAAAAAGAAACAGCTGTTTTCTACAAAATACACTGAACGAAATAGGCAGTAAATAAAAATGAAAAAAACATTGATTTGAACTGCTTTAAACAGTTCCATATGAGCCTAACGTTCAAAACAGTATTTTTTACTGATCCGAAAACAGTTAAAGCTTGAGGCAAAATGTTCCCGTCATGACAGTAAACTTTAACGTTTTAAGTAACTAAAAGGTCACAAAATTAACTGTTTTATTAATGTGGTGATATCGTTCAAACCATTGAAATTTACTTACACTACAGTAATGGTGGTTTTCCATTTTTCTTACTGTATAAAGTCAGTAATCTTAATGTTAATAAAATCGCTTTAATGTGGTGTAGTAAGAAATTATTTTTTTCAGTAACAGTACCTACGCGGTCAAAATATAATTATGGAACAGCATTTTTTTTTTTTAATAACCGACAAAAAACAACGCAGTATCCAGAACCATGTAAATACTGAATCTATAGTAACAGGTTGCACGGTTATGTCCCTGCCACCCTGTATTTGCAATATTCTTGAAAGCCAATGAATATATTTTATATATTTTTATACCAAAAAACCCACATAATTTAGAGACCGTATGATAACCTCTTTCCAAATATCATTTATGAATAATAGTAGATTGTACAACAAAGGCATAAAAGAAGCTATTTTACCCCGAGACGTTTATATCCACGCGAGCCGCAGGCGAGGGTGGATAGTTCAGTCGAGGGGTAAAATGGCTCGTTTATGCCTGAGTTATACACTCTGCTTTTCACTTCGATTGCGAGAAAATTAAACAGGCATAAAGTATACAGTACATAATTAAAAATGTTGCAAAGCATAGCTAATTCCCGCCACCACAGATAATACCGCCACGAAACTTTTTAAAAGTTTTTTTTTTTTAATTTCAACATTTGTCATTCGACTTGGGTACTTCATACTGCCAAGTCATAAAACGTTTCTTTGCGTTTTTAAATAATAAATTACAACTATTTTACCTGATTTTATTAAATTTTATCGTTCTATCGTTATAGAAAACACGAAAGTGGTATAAATGAAAGAAAATGAAATAAATCACGACTTTAATCTGCGAAGTTTTATTGTGCGTGTGACTGTTGGGCCTGATCACCTTAGTCTTAGAAAAAAAAATTACTTTATGCACTAGAACATAAAAAGCGATTTTATGTCGCCTAAGCACAACATAAAGACGAACTTTTAGAGCATGAGAAGTGAAAAAAATATTTATCTCACGCCTGAATCATATCATGTAAAATTAAGTTAAATCTTAGAAATTACTTTTGATAAACACCTTACTTTACGGAATCTCAAGTTTATCAGGTAAATAAATAAATAATCAAGTTTTCTCGTCACGTACTATGTTTATGGGTCACAAATTACTGAGTAAACACAAATTATATTAATTTGGAAAGGAGAAAATTAGTGTTATTTTGGACTTTTGAATAAGAAGTGGTTTGGAGAATACCTTGTGAATTTGTATTCTTTAAACAGACAAATACAAAGACATTTATTCGTCGGATATGGTATGTACAAACCTGGTTGATAAATTCAAATTCAAAATATTTTATTGTGGGCATATGTTAATTACAGGTCTTAAATAAATTATAGTATAAGTTCAGGACACATCCGCCGCTAAAAGCAACATACGAATATTTACAATATTAGGTACTCGTGGGTATGAAACGTAACTTATAAACTACTTAGACTCTAATAAAAAATATAAAACACTAATACTATGGACATAAAATGTCCATAATATAAGTGTTTTATATTAAAGTACATTTATTTAGTTGTATAATAGAAATGTTGTCATTGTTGTTTTTATTTTATATTATTATTTATATTATCATATATTATATATAATTTTTTTAAATAATAAGGTAGATTTATTTAAAGTATAATTTAATTATTTTATAAGCAAAGTGATTCTTAGAAAACAAAACAAAGTGGTTTTTAACGATAGACATAACAACCGCACGCCTATAAACCCCAAAGGGTTGGGCAGAGGTGTACTCGTTGCATGTAATAGGGGACGAGCCTATTGCCAAGAACAAATCGAGATTCCGGGCTGCTACTAAGAAATTCCAGATAAAAAACCCATGATAACTCTTTGCCCGACATGGGAATCGAACCCAGGACCTCATGCTCAGCAGTAGCGTGTGAATTGCGACCATTAGACTAATGCGGCAGATTATGGTAACGAGGTTTCTATGGTATTTAACGATAGAATTAATGGGATACCTCTCTTTTTTGCAAGAAGATACAAAAATTATCCATTTTGTAACAAGATATAAACATTTTTGGGATGCATGAAGAAGCCTTCTCGTGTAGCGCAGTTTATTCCGCCTGTTACTCAACT
Source organism: Amphipoea oculea (assembly GCA_945859645.1). Lineage (NCBI taxonomy): Eukaryota > Metazoa > Arthropoda > Insecta > Lepidoptera > Noctuidae > Amphipoea > Amphipoea oculea. Next base: position 16,914,856 of record OX243876.1, read on the forward strand.
GGACCGAGTGCTCCGCGCATCCTGACAGTGCCACCCAACACCTTATTTGACTGGCCAATTCTTCTCTTGCGGTGGTAGAGCTAACGCCCGCCTGGTTTGCGACCACCCTCCCACCGGAGTCCGGCGTCAAGCAGCCTGCTGTGTTTCGTCTATGCTTGGGAGTTCCATCATAGACCTAGACATAGACATCCATCGCTTTCCATTAGGCGTGACCGTGATCGAGAGCGGGCCCATTCAGCAAAAAAAAAAAAAGATTGTAGGTAAGATTTCGATTAGATTTACTCACAGCATACTCTCACGTTTTGCTCTTGAATCATTTGAAAAAGCTAGAAGCCAATAAGCTGTATACGACCTCCATAACTCTTTCCCAGGTTATCTCAAGATTAATGTCCAAACTTGAATAAAAATCCAAATACTTTTCACAAAAACCTAGCCCAAATTCCAGACTTTTATCTCAGGTGCCAAAAATACCATTTAATTCCTTAAAATCACAGTTACATCTAACAAAAACCGGCGTCGCCCAGCTTATTAGGACATAGCGTCCACATTTCAACGTGGATTTGAGCGGGTCCGTAATTTGGCGAAAAACCGGGCGCTCCGGGCGTCCGGGGCGTACGGGGCGTCCGTAGACTCGGTCCGGTGGGATCAGGGAGAGGACACGTCTAGAGATTTGCTCCGAACAGGTTGATGAATGACGCTCAATGTTTAAGGTAGGGTCCTGAATGGCTCGTATTTTGTTTGGGAAAATTGTGATTTTTATATCCTGAATTCAGGTTATCGATTTGTTTACACAAATAATACCTACTAGTTATTTTAAGATAATGCAGAGTCTTATTGGATATTTAATTAGTCAGTGGCTATGTACCAAATACCACTTTAAAATTGTAATCATCAGTCCTGCTAAATTATTATTTCTTTTATTTATCTATTTACATATAAATTATATTTTTAAATATTAGGATATAAAAATATAAAAAATAGTAGTCCGCCGGTGTCGGGAGCAGGGTCCAAAGCTACCGGTAGTTAGGGCTCCAGAGACAGGAACCTCCTCACAATGCGAGCCGTATCGAGGAGTACTGCCTTCTGAATCAGGCCCTCGATCCAACCGCCTAACCAAACTATTATTATTATTAGCCAATGATGTCCCACTGCAGGGCAAAGGCCTCCCTACTCTCTTTCCACTTCACTCTGTTTTTTTTTCTGCAATCAACAAAATACTATTTTCATCAATCCACTTGCCACGATCATTTAGTTAAGAAGACACGCTTTACATCACCCACGAAAATTATCTCCAATTCACCCAGACACCGCCAAATTTATTTTCGGCATGCTAACCTATTTTAAGCCGAATACCGAATAAAAATGTCCGAAATAGGAACAAACGCGACCACAGCTCAAGGCTTACGAACGTGAGGTGAATAACTAGAATTCCTTTAAATTATGTAACGCGAAACTGTAATGTGCACTTAGTAAGCTTTATTTATGCGATTTTGTTATATAACCTATTCGCTAGACCATTACGGGATAAGAAAGAAAAATGTTTATTTTGCACAAAGAAAACGCACATTACAAAAAAAAAAACATAAAATTTAAACATACAACGTAGCCAAAAGCCTCGTACTGAAGCAATAAAAGGTTGAAAATTTGGTCCATTGCTTGATGTCAGGGCCAGGGACCAAAGACAATACACAATTACACATTAATAATAGCCTCCCGACCGATTTCGGTCACGGTGGCCAATCTCAACGGAAATTAGCCAGGTGCAGCATATTCTAAAAGTTTTTTTTTATTAATTTTTTCAAAAAAATCTTAATGTAACACGATATTTTTTTTTTAAATTAACGTAACCACCATGTCATCTTCGGAACTATAATAGTACGTTTCGTAATTATGGTTCCTTTCAGATAACAGAAGGCCAATTCTCGTAATTTAAAACGTTCAAAATTTAGTCGCAGTTTCATCTCAGCGACAAACAAATGTCAAAAACTTGTCAAAATATAGGGAAATTAGAGGTATTTTTGACAGAGTGAGACTGAGATCAGACTGTGAATGTTCTTAAAATTACGAGAGCTGAATCTCAGGTGTCAACGTTTTGAGAAAAATACTCTAAACAGCATTGCAATATGATGAGTAGGTACACAAAAAGTTACATCTCTTTATGTGAATTGAATTCAGTTTGTCGCCTCTACTGTAAAGTCGCCATTTGGCAGTTACATTGCTTGACATTACAACTAACGATATTCACGTACTTGAGCACAACATAACTCAACCCAAGTAAACTATACATTAATTAATATATAGAGGTATGAGGAACAGGGTGTAAAGTTCACTCATACTCTATAGAAAAGGAAGGATCCTCCGACCAGACGGGTGTTGTGTCTGGCGGGCAACTGCCCGATGATTCATGTCGGGCTGTTCTATCTATGCTAGTTGCGCGGTAAACTCTGCTTGCGAGATGCAGGATTTGCGTGACGTCAGTATGACGCGTTGTTAGCATGTGGCTTTGTAGATACCGCTACAGATATTACAACTGACGATATTCACATACTTGAGCACAACATAACTCAACCCAAGTAAACTACACACCCAGCATTTCTATTTGAATGTAAACTAAAGTAAACATCACGGAGGACGGTAGCGAAAGCTCCTTAATGTAAGGTACTTGGCAAACTTTTAATATACGCGTTCTAATAGAACACGCGCCAACTTTTACACGGAGTTAACCTTAGTATATAGTACATACGGGAGAGAAGGATGTTGAACAGCAGATGAATTAAATAGAAGACGACGTGAAGGAGAACATCTTGAGTAAACCGGCATGTTTTAGAACCAAAAATTCGAAGACATTTGACATCTACCAACCCGCCCTGGGCCCGCGTGGTAGTTTACAGCCTACTCCCTCTCAAAGAGAAGGACACCTGTGTCCTAGCAGTGGGAACATTGTAGGCTGATTATGCATATCGAACCTTTGTTTATTAAATTGATCATTGTTCATTGTCGCTTCGCTTAATCATCGGTCACCAGAAGACATTAACCACCGATACGACGTTCTACTAAAGTGACAGTAATGAGCCTCTTATACGACCTCTATGGTGGTTACTAGAAGGTTCATAACAAAACTACATAGATGGCGCCACTTGCTGCGCCGTTATGCAAATAATCATACCAGTTGGTCAACCATAGCAACAGTATGTACAATCAGTTAGAAAAGTGCCTCAACTTCGCCACGTGTTCACTCGTTTGGAAATTAAAAACATGGCTTTTGAAGTTCTAAAGAGGAAAGTTAACTGCCTACAACTGTGCCTACATCTTAAAGTGTTTAAGGTATACCCTTTAAAAGTTATTACCCAATTCTATAAACAGGGAAAGGATTATTGAAGTTTTGCTTTTAGAATGTAAATTCCTGAATGTTATAGGATTAATGTTGTACTTTCGCCTTCTGTAACTCAGGTGCTGTCTTAGTTAATCAGTGTTAATGGGTCGCCTCCAAGCAAGAGTAACGCCTTTTAATAAGTAAATAAACATAGGCTTTGCAGGTGAGTTTTAAGTTTTGAAGTTTTACACCCTACCTACCCTATTCCTCATACCTCCATAGTAGTACTTCTTGGGCGACCTCCTTTATAAATAGCCAATACATAATTACAACAGATTGGTAACCAGTCATCTATCCCGCAGTGTTTAAAGACTAAGTTCTTCAACCATTGCGTCCTGCTCGTCGCACGGGCGTGTTCAGACTTCTGACAACCCCTGTAACTATACAATGTGGATGTGGAAATGATAATACTGGCAATACTAATGTATAAGAGTATTTAGGAATGATCAAAAAAAAAATTTGAAATAAAAAGTGATTTTTTTCAAACAAACTAAATAATTATAGCGATGGGCCAATTTTTGTCTATACAGGGTGAAATTAAATTCATGGGCATCCTTTTAAGGGGTCATTGTAGGTACTCATAATTATGAACCACTTTTACTATGGGACTAAACATAAAATCGCGAAAAAAAAATCAGCTGTTCCTTGCATTTATGTTCACATAACTCGTCAAAATGTAGGGAAGAGCTGATTTTTTTTCGCGATTTCAGGTTTGCTCCCATAGTAAAAGTTGTTCATAATGATGATCACAATGACCCCTTAAAAGGATGCCCATGATTTCAATTTCACCCTGTATAGCTATAGTGACTAAGCTAATTTTCGTATGCAGACTAAGAAGGTCATTAAATATACGCATTTTAATTTATTTTCGTCTCGACCTTGTAATAAATAGCAAGTCATAGAGATGGCTAGACGTGTAAAAAATGGTCATACCATCCGTTGTCAGATCGCCACTAGCGCAGCTTAGCTTTGTAGATCTATGTCAAGCAATCATACTCAGACAGTCATTTATCCCATAATATGCTGACATCTAATTCCATATTACAAATAGCACGTATTTAATCAAACCTGAAATAAAATTCCCATTTTGCTTTCATAAAAATATTATAGAACTCTCTAATACCTATAATGACTCTTTTTGTAAACCTCAAATAATTCCGATTTTGGGGTCCTAAAAATACTAAATAGCCAAGTAACTGCGATCAACTTGAGTGTAGCGCTCGCCGGCCGCTGCCGCAGCAGCGCTCGCTTCGCTCGCTCGGCTCGTGCTGGGTGGTCACAGTTCTAACCTAATAATGTTGTATGTATTTATAGTATTTATAAGTTATATTAATATTGTATTTTATGTGTTTTTATATGGGCCTTGATGCCTGAAATAAATGGATAAATAAATAATCCGACCAAATGGGGTACTCTAGCTTGGTTACTGCCACCAACAGTGAGAAAAGGTCAGAAAATAAAGGCTCATTTTAAAAGTATGCATCATTAAAAGGTCAATAAGTTTTTAGACAGAATGGTAGCTCAGTGGTAGCTGCTGCGACTTACGAGTTGTAAGTCGTAGGTTCGAAACCAAACAGGCGCTTTACTTGTGTAAATACCTATAATTGGCTTCGTGTTTCTTATTCCAGTGTTTTATTGTATTTATGTAAAGCTGTTGGTTTTCCATGTGATAAATAACTAAAATAAATAAATAAATTATTTCATCACTGTTCCCAAAACGGTGAAGGAAACCGGCATGTCCTAGAACCATAAATTTGAAAACATGGGACATCTACCAACCCGCACTGAGCCCGCTTGGTGGTTTACGGTCCACACCCTCTTACCGAGCGGAGGCCTCTGTCCCAGCAGTGGGAACATTATAGGCCGATTATGTTATATAAGTTTTTAGAGGATCAGTTAAATATTTCTCACTCCAAATCATCCATAACATCCATGATATCCACTATATACATCCCGAATGAGAAATCCTAGCAAAAACTTTAACGTGTGAACGAAGTATTTGAGCAAGGCGTTTGATAAAGAACCAACTAGACCAATATGAGGGGATGCAAACTGTGCAAACATAACTGTGGCAAATAGCCACACATACTTGAGTAGCCCCCGGCGTTACTTGAAGTGTTAATATATGAGTAGCCACGAAAACCGCGAAAGAATTTCGGGAAATTCTTTGGTTTTAGTGGTTGAGACTCGACCAGAGACGCATGTGTGTTCTATAAATAATTTCTTGATATACTCAGGAAAAGAATTAGGGAAGGACTCATCATTATCTCATGTGCCTAGCCTTTTCCCAACTATGTTGGGGTCGGCTTCCAGTCTAACCGGATGCAGCTGAATACTAGTATTTTACATGGAGTGTCTGCCTATCTGACCTCCATAACCCACTTATTGGGTAATACGATACCCCTTGGTAAGACTGGTTGTTAGACTTTCGGGCTTCTGACGCCCCGTAACGGCTGTCAAAGATCCACGAATGGCAGCCGGGACAAACGAATTAAGCTAATTTAGGATGATAGGGGCAGGCGAATTATGAAATACCAACATTGTACAGCCCAGGCCTACGTCCAGCAGTGGACGTCTTTCGGCTGAAATGATGATGATGATGAACATAGTACAGACGCCAGCACATCAAGCTACTACTATCTGTCAAATTTCTTTAATAGATTTTCAACTTTATCGCTAAAGCTGGTTCAAAGATGATTGGGAAAAATTTACAGTTTCGGGTAGCTTGATGTGCTGGCGTCTGTACATTGAAACCATACATCGTCATCAGCAAAATTTAAGAGTGTCCATGGAGTTTCTTGCCCGTTCTTCTCCATAGGTACCTACGCTTTGGAATGGGCAACTAGCTTCATTTTTTCTGACTGACTGACTTCTTGACAATTCAAAAGTGCCAGTAAATGGTTTAATTGAAATAAATGCTTTGAGTTTGAGTTTAAGGGTGCCGATTTTGACTTATCGCAACGCACCTACGATGTCTTTGATATTGCAAATGTCCATAGAATACCGTGACCGCATTATACTCGTACCATCAGCTGGACTGGCCTGCTTAAATACCATCCAAAAGTTTATACATAAATGATTTCAATTTAGGAATTTTCATGATTGAGAACAAAGAACACCAATTTACTCCCAAATTGATTGAAATTAAAATCCTTTGTTTCACGGAAACGCTATGTAATCAGCTTAGACGTAACTTTGTTAAAAACTATTAAATTCTGTTTGTTTTTTGTCGATAAAGGTTTTCAGTTTACGTAGGAGATTCATGAAGTGATGCTTTAGTGATTTTTTTTTTCCTCGCCTGCGCCACAGTAAAATATACAGTAGAACGTCTTCATACAAACGTGCCGCTCTCGGTTTGAATGTGTGCGTGCGCGCCACGCGCCATGTCGGCACGCGATTTCACGCACACGCTAGCATAATATATGAGGGAATAAGGTGGCGGTAGTGCGGGCTGTGCAGCGCGACTGTGAGCACGCGCGTACGCTACATGACCGCTTGCGTTCGTCAACATTACGAGTATCATGACTTCAAAAAGGGGAAAAAAATATTGTAGTGTTTTCGGGTGCCTCAATAATGATTTCGCAAACCCGGACTTATCATTCTTCATAGTTCCTACTCAACCAGAAATGTAAGTACCTACTTATACTTAAATATTATTAGAAAATGTGGTATTGTATTGTTTATTTCAAAGTTTATTTGCTTTATTAAGAGCGTAGCCGAGTCGCATTTTTCCATATAAATGTATTCCCTAATTTACTTTCTGAATACTATGTTTAGAGCTAAAGTTAGTTACCAGTAGCAATCAAACACAAGGAAATGAAAATATTTTGTCGGAAATCTTACGTTCTGACTATGTACCAATACAACATGAGCTACCGGAAAAAAAATGCATTTTTTTATGTTTGTGGCGCTTTGTTAAAAAAATATGTTCATTACCATAAGAACTGCGATTTTTTAAATAATTACGTCGACGTTAATCAACGAGCGTGTAATTTAAGTGTAGAATCTAGATACACCCATTACAGGAATTACGGCAAAGATCGAAATTTACTCATGATCCCACCTGATGATTTTGTCGATAATGTAGAAAGGATGGAGCAGGTGTTTCGCAAAGCGTTCGAAAAGGACCACATCAACATTAAAATTGGCCGGTCAATTTACGATCAACTGAATGATATAGAATTTAAGATGCCCTGTCCATGCTTTCCCAAAAGCTTTTTACAAAAACTTTACATAAGAATGAGAATTTACTTTACATTAACAAAATTAATAATAAAGCATTCCGGACGTGCAGAAACAGGAGAAAAATTTTCTCGGTATCAAATTTGTAACTTAGTATAATAAATGTTATGTGAATAAAGGCTTATTATTTTTACTAAATTTATAAATTGGTAAAATATTCAATCATAATATGCTTTTTATTTCATAAATTTAGATCAAGTGCTGCTTGTTCGAAAATATTAACTAAAAGTAAAAGTGAAAACCCTGGGGATCAACGCAAGAGTAGGCTAATAACTCGGCGGGCGGCCTTAGATAACTTACTGTATATTTACTGTGCCTGCGCTGTCTCACTCTTGGGCAAAGGCCTCTCTCCACTTCTTCCTTCTTTCGGGAGCCCACGCGTCCTTCTTTCAGTTTTGACGGCCTATCAAGCTCGACCCGCCATCTTCTACGTGGTCTGCCGCGACCCCGCCTCACTGTCTCAGGGCACCAATTAGTGAAATAGGTCTAGTTAAATGATTTGCTGTATTCGATTTAACACAACCCACTACTTTTCCTTACAAAATAATTATAAGATAATATCTGTAGTATAATGGTTTCTTTGTTCACCAAATAACAGCTTTAATACAGCTATTGTACAGCTTATCTATTGCTTCTACAGCTACTATACAGCTCTACTAACGCAAAAAGCTGTATAATATGGGCCCTTTTTTACTGACAAGGGTTATATAAGCGCTTATACAGCCTGAATATACAGCTTCTAGTATAAAAACCAGCTTAAATACAGCTTGTATACAGCTTGCAATGCTACTTGGGTTATATGTCACAACATATTTTTATATTATTACGTTTGAATTTACGGACACACACTTCTCTATATGCTCATTATTCTAGCGTATGGTACTCATGGGTTGCAGCTGAAAATCTGGTATATGATGTATACTTACCTACTACCTAGAACGTTTTAAAAATATTCAGAACATTGACTTATTCTCCCGGAAGACGGTTTATTAAATTAAAATGATGAACCAATTAAGTCTCAATGATTAATTTTATGAAACGTTTTGTGGGATATTCGATATAAAAAAGTAACCAGGCACTGCTTGGAATATCTTACTTTTACATAACATACATAATCAGCCTATAAATGTTCCCACTGCTGGGACACAGGCCTCCTCTCTGTGACAGGGAGTGGGCCGTAATCCACCGCGCGGGCCCAGTGCGGGTTGGTAGATGTCACATGTCTTCAAATTTTTGGTTCTAGGACATGCCGGTTTCCTCACGATGTTTACCTTCACCGTTTTTGAGAGCAGTGGTGATGAAATAATTTACACAAAGTAAAGCACCTGTCTGGGTTCGAACCTACAACTCGTAAGTCGCGGCCTTTACCACTGGGCCACCACTGCTCTTACTTTTAAATGATAATAATTAAGACGTCAAAAAATACGACACTCAAACATAATTTTAGGAACACTTAGAATGAACAACTATAACATATTATTGGTTGCTGAGATAACATTATGACCTTATGTGTACGATTCACTATTTCACCGACCATTTTGTTCGCCATTTTAAAAGCCACACATCTCCGCTGCGTTTATAAATCAAACGTGAGAAATGTTCTCCAACTATCGCCGCTACAGATGGCGTAAGTTTTGACGCACACTTTGCAGTTCGCAACTTTTTAGCAGAAACTTCAAAGGCCCTAGCGCGAACGCGCGGAATAAACGTAACGCAAATCCGAACGATTATTGAATCGATAATACAACTAGCCTATAGCATTTTGGTTTCAACTTATGCGACTGAACACAGTTAGCATCATCCATAGATAAGAATACCTTCTTCTTTTTTAGCGTATCGAATCTATTTACAGTCTGCCCAGAATTTTGCTACGAGCTTGGCATCTTCGGTAGCGCCCATCAACTCCTGTAGCCTGCAAACACCAGAACACGCTGGACACTATATAGTGCACAAAATATAGTGCTAAATATTTAGTGAAGTAATTGTGGGACTGCGCCACATTTACACTCTAGGGTTCACCCTAGATGTAAATGTGGCTACTCAGGTAGGTATTCACAGATGACTCCAGTCATCTGTGAATACCTACCTGAGTAGGTTGTCTTTGCTTCGGCCTACCCGAGTCCAGAGGCTATTTAAAGATTTCCAGGTAAGCCAAGGTAACTCATATCTAGGTTGATTTTCAGCAGGTGGAACAAAGGGATCGAAATGACTAAATATATTTTGTGCGAAACGAGTATTTTCAATTTAACATCTTTCGACTTTACGTTAACTCCGCGCGTTTGTGGCAGGCCCACTGTTCCCTTGATTTTCTCAGTAATCGTACTTCGAAGTTTGTGTTCTACTCATTAGACGGGCCTCAAAAATGTGTTGTTTGACAGTTTGAAAACTAATTAGTACGAAAGTGACGGCCAGAAGTGCCGATGACTTGCGGGAAAGAAATAACTTCCAAGTTGTGGTGAGGTGCTAAATAGTTTGGTGAAATGTTCGACTTTTGCCGCGATATTTCTGGCACTTACCTAATAGTACGGTGGTCGGTGGAAATTATTGGAACGAAGTTCTTTAACGGAGCTTGGGGAAGGAGGAAACTGGTAGAAATCTTGCATCTTGAAAGAATATTGTAGATAGTTACACGGGAAAGATCTAACGCCTAAGGTACAGGCTCGGCCTAGTTTAGGTGTTAGTGGTCAATCGAATTGTGTTCAATTGCAGAATTGTACCTACTGTTTGATAAAATCATTTTGTAAAATATTTTTGTGTCAATAAAGCTTTTTTATTTATTTTTTATCGTCACGTTATGCTCCATGCGACTTTTTATTGTATTACTAGCTGCGCCCCGCGGTTTCACCCGCGTAAATATCGATCCCGTAGGGATATCGGGATAAAAAGTAGTCTATATGTTAATCCAGCGTGTCAGCTACCTTCATCAAAATTGGTCCAGCCGTTTGAGCGTGAAGAAGTAACAAACATATAAACACACACACACACACACACTTACACACAAACTTTCTCCTTTATAATATTAGTGTGATGTGATATGTGATTATAGTGTGATGAAGTGTGATGTGATGATAAAAGAAAGAGATAGAGAGAGAGATATATATAGTTTTCAAAATGAAAATCCACGAGGCTTCTGCGCAAATTTTAAAATTTTTCATCATGGCTATCGTTTTCATGGTTTTCGAGAGTGCTGAAGCCAATAGTGAGGTTAAAATGAAAATCCAAGATGGCAGCTGCAAAAATTTTCATATTTTATTGCTATGTTTTCTGACTAAAAATAAACTCGGCTAATATATTTTGAGCGGTGTCAATGAACTTTAACTACGTATACTGAATAAGCAAGTAAGACAAGAATTTCCAAATAATCTTCTAGTCATCACTTTTGTCTTGTCATACCACTAAGCTTGGATCAGACATCTAGAAGATCTTAGTCCATTTCACTAGACGTGGGAAGATCTTAAAACGCTCAACAGTGAACTACGATCAAAAGGCATCATTCTGACAGCTGCGGACGCATACATGACACGCGCTTCATACGAAAACAATCCGTATTTCATGTCTGAAGCAGTAGTAAGCGACCATTTTAACTAGAAACATAGTAAAATAAAACAGCGACGCAATAAAGGCCTTTTGAACCTGGTCGGGTAAAACTTGAAGACATGTATCGCCCGCAGCAGACAACCCCCCTTTGTCTGTTGAAAGAAACAAAAAGTGAGCGATTGTTTCCCGCGCTTTTTGATGTGTTCCATTTTTGAATTTGGAGTTTTTGTTCCTCTTTTTCGTGGCCAGTGTGTCAAGGAAAACAAAAGGTTTGTTTTAAGAAAATGGTTCGTAAGAAAAATAATATTGTTCCGCTCTCATTAAATTTTGCGAGTAAAAACTCTTTAACTAAAATTACCAATTTTCGAAACAGCCTCAAGGGCCTCTTTTACCGTTTACTGATAAAATTACGGATTAATTTGTAGATAAAATACTTTTTTACAAAATAAGATAATATTTTTTATAGTAGCCGAAATCCTTGACGGGCTTAAAATTAAAATACATCAAAGCTTTCCTCATTACGCAATCATGGCGATCCGTTTTCGTGATTAGTCTAAATATAATAAACAAAAAAAAAACCAGGACCAACTAAAAGTGAAAAGGTTTTATAAATGTTATACAAAATGACTACCTGCTAAAAAGTGTCTGTTTTTAAAAAAAACGTAGGGACAGAATTAGTTATCTATTGTGGTATAGAAATTTTATTTTAGGTACATCACCTTCACATAATTATAATTAATTAAGGTTACAAAACATTTTAAAAGAGTAACTGTGGAGTTTCTTACCCATTTTTCTCCATCCGATAGAGAAAAAGGAAACAAAAAAAAGAAATAAATAAAAAAATATTTATTTTGCAAAATACACATTACAAAAAAAAAACGACCTTTTCGAAAGGGTAACTAGAATTAATTGTATTTTTAAATTGTTCTTGTAAATTTTGACGTTTAAAGTCCCGTATTTGATACCCCTGAATTTGGTGCTCCTAAGTGCCTTTTCACACGTCCCGGAAACCGGGTAGCCGGTGCCGGGTATAGCCATGTACGTTAGCTTTGCGTTTCTGTGTTGACACGCTTGTTCCGCCTCTCTCTTGAAAAAAGAACGGTGCCGAAATGCTGGAAGCTTGCAAATGTTCAACCAGTGCCCAAAAAGGGCGACCGTGCAAACCCTGCCCATTACCGTCCGATCGCCATTACCTCCATTCTGTGCAAGGTTATGGAAAGGGTACTGAACAGTAAGTTGCTGACCTACCTTGAAGACAATGATCTCCTCAGTGACCGTCAATATGGCTTTCGCCGGGGGCGGTCAACTGGCGATCTACTTGTGTATGTCACGCACTGTTGGGGCGAAGCTATCGAGAAACACGGCGAAGCACTTGCTGTATCGCTTGATATCTCGAAGGCCTTTGACAGGGTCTGGCACGCCGGTCTCCTCAGTAAGCTTCCTGCTTATGGCATCCCAGCTGGTTTTTGTAGCTGGATATCAGACTTCCTTAGTGAGTGGTCGATCAGAGTAGTCGTTGATGGCTGCTCCTCTGACCTTATGGCTATTGATGCCGGAGTTCCTCAGGGGTCTGTTCTCTCTGCAACTCTTTTCCTGCTGCACATCAATGACCTACTTCAGCCTGGTATTGTTGGGTACGCGGATGACAGTACAGTTTCAGAGAGATACTTGTCCAATGCAGGGGCCAGAGGGTCCGAAGTTCGATCCTTGAGAGAGGCCATGGTAGAGCGGACAGATTTGACCTTAAGCCTTGTCTCTCAGTGGGGTGATGACAATCTGGTCTCTTTTAACGCCACCAAAACACAGGCGTGTCTTTTTACCGCCAAAAGGAGTCGTTTTGACCAGACTCCTACTTTTCGGGGTACATCTGTTCCTGTAACTGATCGGCTCGAGCTTCTAGGCATGGAATTGACATCTAGTCTCAACTTCGGCGCCACCATCGAGTACAAAGCCCAAACTGCGGCCAAGAAGCTGGGCATCCTAAATAGGGTGAAACGATACTTTACGCCTGGACAGCTTTTAACCCTATACAAAGCACAAGTCCGATCCTGCATGGAGTATTGCAGCCACCTTTGGGATGTCTCAGCGAAATACCAACTTGCCGCGCTTGACTCGGTGGAACGCAGAGCTAAGAGGCTCATTGGCGACGTAAAACTGGTGGATGCCAAGCTTCACAGCTTGGCTCATCGCCGCAAGGTTGCCTGCCTGTCGGTCTTCTACAGACTGTACTTCGGTGAGTGTGCCCAAGAACTCCACGACCTCATTCCACCGGCCCCCTTATTATATTATATTGTTCTTAAACATTAGTCTTCAATAAAATATGTGCAATGGAAGTGCTCATCTTTCTTTTATTTCTATATGACATCTGTTTTTCTTTTCTACGACTGACAATATCATAGACTAAAAACTTATCTATAACACTCCCCCTCACGAAGAGGACTCTTCGGTCTGAGTGACTCCTATGCCCATCTTTTTTAATAACTTTAACAACCTTGGTTGTGGCAGTGCCTTCGTTAAAATATCTGCCTCCATATTTTCTGTGTCCTTATAACGAATTGTCACTAATTTCTTTTCGACACAATCTCTTATGAAATGTTCTTTTATGCTAATATGTTTTGATCTTTTTCCGGTAATCATGTTGTTTGCTAATTTTTGTGCAGCCATATTATCATTGTAAATCAGGACTGTTTGTTGTGGCACTCCAATGTCTTCTAGCAGGTGTTTCAAATGCAAAGCTTCCTTCGTTGCTTCTGTCATTGCCATGTATTCGGCTTCAGCCGTTGACAATGCGACCACTCTCTGTTTCTTTGTCTCGTAACTAATTAGACCACCACCATACTTAAAAATATAACCGGTATATGATCGTCGATCGATAGTGCATGCTGCCCAGTCTGCGTCGGCCATACCCGTAAGAACCTCTGACATTCCTGTTTTCTTGTATCTTATACATACGTTTTTCGTTCCTTTTAGGTAACGTATAACTCTTTTTGCTGCTTGCCAGTGACTTTGGTCATAACAATTGTTGTACTGGCTTAAATAGCTTACGGTAAACATTATATCTGGTCTTGTTGCGACAGCTAGGTACATTAATGAACCAATAAGTTCTTGGTATGGAAAGTTTTCCTTCTTATTTCCATTCTCATTTTTCTCTAACTTCAGAGCTGGTTCCATTGGCGTAGACACGGGTTTAAATTCTCCCATGTTAAATTTTTCTATTAAATTATCGATATATGTTTCTTGGGACAGCGTAATCTCTCCCCCTACATGGGTGAATCGTATGCCCAAGCAGTGATGAAGAGAACCCATATCTCTCAATTCAAATGCTTTTTCCAACTTGGATTTGATTTCCTTGAATAAATTTTCTGATTTGTATGCCAGAATCAAATCGTCGACATATATGTTGACTAACAGTTTTTCGCCTCCTTTTTCAAATATGTACAAACAAGAATCCGCTGTAGCATTTCTAAAACCAATTTCCAATAATTTTCTATGTAACTTTAAATACCATTGCCTTCCTGCCTGTTTTAATCCGTATATAGCTTTATTTAGTTGACATATTCCATTATTTTTATATTTATTTATATCTATTAGCATTTCTCTTGCTTTTCTCAACAACTCTTTGTCTTTACCGTGTGATATAATCAATCTTAAATATTTATCAAGATTTTTTGGCTTCTTCATATAAATTTGTTCGTCTATATCACCGTTTAAAAATGCTGTACAGACATCCAGCTGCCTTAGTTTCATATTATTTTCTATCGCATATGCAATCAATAGTCTTATTGTACTCATTTTTGCTACTGGTGCAAATGTTTCAGTGTAGTCAATTCCTTCTCTCTGGTTGAACCCACGAGCTACTAGACGTGCCTTTCGTCTGTCTATTTCTCCAAGTGCATTGTATTTATATTTTAGAATCAGTTTACTATCTATCAAATTTTTACTTTCATTCTTGTGTACAACTTTCCAAGTATTGTTTTTTAGGTGAGATTCAATTTCACTTGTTATTGCGTCTTCCCATTCATCACTATTCTCATCTATATCACAGAGGAATGATTGTTCAGCATCCATCTCATAATCTTTCTGCCAAACTGGTGGTTTTCTCTGTCGCTTTTCATTACTTGTACACATTTCTTGTCTGTCTTCATTGTCTATTTCGTCTGTTTCTGTAGTTGCATCAACAAATATATCATTAACGTCTAGTTCTTTGTCTGATTCGTTAATTTCATGTTCATTCGAGTCTTCATTTTCTTCTTCTGGAAAAAGGTCGACTTTTATATCATTTTTATCTACTACATCTCCTTTTTGACCTTCTTTTGTCTCATTTTCGTAGAACATTTTATCCAGTACTTTGACATCTCTACTTATTATCACTTTATCTGATTTCGGATTAAAGATACGGTACGCTTTGTGATTTTCCGAATACCCTACAAATATACCAGCAATCGATCTGGCTTCAAATTTTCCGTTTCGTTTTCCCTTTTTTAGAACGAACGCCTTAGTGCCGAAAATGTGGAAATGCCTTACAGATGGAACTCTATTCACCCATTTTTCAAATGGAGTCTGATTATTAATACTACTGCAAGGACTACGGTTTGCCAAGTAGTTAGCTGTATTAATAGCTTCGGCCCAAAAAACTTCTTTCATGTTAGCGTCAATTAACATGCATCTAGCTTTATCAAGTAATGTTCTATTTTTTCTCTCTGCCAACCCATTTTGTTCTGGTGTATATGGTGCAGATAGCCTTCTTTTGATGCCATTGTCTTTTAGATATTTGTCGAATCCATGGTTTATGTATTCCGTCCCATTGACACTTTGTAAACAAACTATCTTTTGTTTGGTAAACCTTTCTACCTCGTTTTTAAATTCTTTAAATTTTGATAGGGCTTCATCCTTAGTTTTCATTGTATATACTCTTGTATATCTTGAATAATCATCAGTAAATGTAATGAAATATTTGGAACCCGCTTTCGATGGTTCTCTCATGGGACCACATACATCCGTATGCACTATTTGTAATTTTTCATTTTTGGATGTAGTGAATGGTAATTTTGTTGCTTTGCCTTTAGCACACACTTCACAGTCTTTAACTGTGTCATTTTTATTGAATTCCAATCCTTCCATGTTCTTTTTATCTAGAGCTATTCGCATTTGCCCCTCATTGAGATGAGCTAGTTTTCTGTGCCATTGCTGCATTTTATTTACTTCACAGAGTCTGGCTTTTTCTTGTAAGTTTTCTTTAACATAGTATAAACCATCTTCATTTCTTTCTGCTCTTAACAGTATTTGACCATTACGCTTTACAGTTGCGTTTTTCTGTTTAAATAAAACTGTTGCACCTTTATCTGTAATTTTTCCTACTGACATTAGGTTTGTAGTTAGTGATGGTACATATAAGGCTTCGGTCAGTTGCAGATCAGGTCTTTCCTTGATGTTAAGTTTTACTGAACCACGGCCTTCAATTTGTGCTGTACAGTTCTCTGATGCTAACTTTAAGGATCTTTCCTCATCCTTATCAAGATTTCGGAATCTTTCTAAATCATATGTCATATGTGACGTGCAACCGCTGTCAAGACGCCACTTGTTTAGTTTTTCTTTACTATCATTTGTATTTAGACATGTCTCTTTAGAACAACATAAATTTGAAGTGCTTTTATTGTATCTTTTTGGGGCTGACTGTACTACTTTTGACCAGCATTCATTTGCTTTATGTCCTTTCTTTTTGCATTTATAGCATTCAACGGTAACATTTGTGTTTCTTCTGCGCTGTCTACTATATAGCGCTTCTTGTCCAGAATTTTGTTCACTTGTACTAGCCATATTTCTTCTGGCTTCAGCTTCTTCGATAATTTTTATCTTTAAGTTTTCAGGATTTGGTAGATCATCCCTGGATTCAATAGCAATTCGAAAATTTTCAAAAGATTGAGACAAACTATAGAGCATCATAATGCTAAGTAGATCTTTGTTAATTTCTATGTCCATATCTGCAAGCTTATCGACGATGTCCATAAACTTGTTCAAGTGATCCACTATGTTATCGTCTTCTTTCATTTTTCTTAAGATTAATTCTTCCAAAAAACTTGCCTTTCGTGCAGGACCTTTGCTGGAGTAAATACCCTCGAGTGTGTCCCAGACATCTTTGCTGGTTTGACAGTTCTTCACTTGTTTCAGTTCGCTCGGTGAAATGATCAGAAATAATTCTGCTAATGCCAAGACATCTTTTTCTAAATATTTATTTAGTTCGTCACCTTCACTACTAGGTTTTTTTATTTTTTCAGAGACGTAGCTCCATAGGCCCCTTTTTAATAGAAGGGCTTTTGCGTGTGTCGCCATGTGTCATAATTTTCCCTTTTTAATGGTTCAATATTTATGTGACTCATTATTACTTACATTTGTCCTGCGTTATATTTTACTAGCGTACATTTGTACTGGGCCCATAACCTATTATATTATATTGTTCTTAAACATTAGTCTTCAATAAAATATGTGCAATGGAAGTGCTCATCTTTCTTTTATTTCTATATGACATCTGTTTTTCTTTTCTACGACTGACAATATCATAGACTAAAAACTTATCTATAACACCCCTTCTACCTTCGGACATCCAGGCGCACTGCAAGTTACCATCCCTACCTGGTTGCTGTTCCACCAATTCGCACTAAGCGTTTGCAAATGTCGTTTATAATGCGCACAGCAAAAGAGTGGAACTCTCTACCTGCGTCTGTTTTTCCGAGCGCATACAACCCGAATCTCTTTAAAGTGAGAGTGAACAGGCTTCTTCTGGGTAAGCTCGCTCCATCGTCGACTTTGTCTCTGTCACCTTTGACCTAGGCTAGAGTCAAGAGCAAACCCATTCCAAATAAAAAAAAAAAAGCTTTCACACGTACCCGGCGTAGTTTGCCTGGCAAGTTTACCGGATAGTCGGCACCGGCTACCCGGTTGCCGGGACGTGTGAAAAGGCACTAACACTTGCCAGGCAAACTAGGCCGGTACGTTTGAAAGCTAACGTACATCGCTAATGGCCATACACCTCGCCGCCGGGTACCCGCAGCTACCCGGTTTCGGGACGTGTGAAAGGTACTAACGCATGTAAATTCTTTACAAAAGCTTTAGAAACATTTAATAAAAACGAAGAAAAAATTGAAGAATCGCCCTAACTCTCAGATTCTTTAATCTAACCGTTCATAAATCCTCTAATCACAATAGAGGACTAGCAGATATACAGCCGTTTGTAATTAGTAAGTACGTAAGGCCATTAGGGGCTATGGCCCGTGCTAACATGGCCAACTAATGGGTTATTGTGTGTGGCCCATAAATACTTATTACCGTCTGTTGTGAGAAAAGAGGGATGGGATGTTTGTCTGGATTTTGTTCGGGTTCTGTATGATTTTGTTTGGTACATTCTTTGTGTTGGGTTTTGACATATTTAGCTTCGCTAGAATATTGTATGGGCTCTGAACTTTTGGCCTTAGACCCTGACTCCACTGAAACAGAGGTGGGCGGAGCGGAGCGGAGACGTGCAGGAATCGCCCAATCACAGACGAGACGAGTGACGCGATGAAGATTTCAACCATTGTGATGGATTGATTCCTGCACGTCTCCGCTCTGCTCCGCTTCAGTGGAGTCCGGGCCTTAGAACAGTAGAAAGTTAACACAGCCTAACTACCGCCGAGGAAGACCTAAGAAACGCTGCCGTGACGCTTGGACTCGTTCCTGACCGATTGGCCGGAGAAGGCACAACATAAGGACCATTGGAAAAGTATGAGGGAGACCCTTGCCCGGCAGTGGGACAAAAATAGATTAACAAAAAAAAAAAATAATTTCTGATCCAGTATTCGCAGTCATAGCAGCCACGAAAAAGTTTCTTAGGTCGTTGTCTTGCCGGAGCAAAGGGATTGGGCTATTTTATAACAGGTTATAGTCAGTGACAACTCAAAGCTGTGTCGTTTTGAGTTGTCACTGTCACTCTGTCTACCACTGAGAAGCCAGCGAGTGAGTAAGCTGACTTGCTATACTCAGCGAGTGAGTAAGCTGACTTGCTATACACAGCGAGTGAGTAAGCTGACTTGATATACTCAGCGAGTGAGTAAGCTGACTTGCTATACTCAGCGAGTGAGTATGCTGACTTGCTGTACTCAGCGAGTGAGTAAGCTAACTTGCTATACTCAGCGAGTGAGTAAGCTGACTTGCTATACTCAGCGAGTGAGTAAGCTGACTTGCTATACTCAGCGAGTGAGTAAGCTGACTTGCTATACTCAGCGAGTGAGTAAGCTGACTTGCTATACTCAGCGAGTGAGTAAGCTGACTTGTTATACTCAGCGAGTGAGTAAGCTGACTTGCTATACTCAGCGAGTGAGTAAGCTGACTTGCTATACTCAGCGAGTGAGTAAGCTGACTTGCTATATTCAGCGAGTGAGTAAGCTGACTTGCTATACTCAACGAGTGAGTAAGCTGACTTGTTATACTCAGAGAGTGAGTAAGCTGACTTGTTATACTCAGCGAGTGAGTAAGTTGACTTGCTACACTCAGCGAGTGAGTAAGTTGACTTGTTTTACTCAGCGAGTGAGTAAGCTGACTTGCTATACTCAGCGAGTGAGTAAGCTGACTTGCTATACTCAGCGAGTGAGTAAGCTGACTTGTTATACTCAGCGAGTGAGTAAGCTGACTTGCTATACTCAGCGAGTGAGTAAGCTGACTTGCTATACTCAGCGAGTGAGTAAGCCGACTTGCTATACTCAGCGAGTGAGTAAGCCGACTTGCTGTACTCAATGAGTGAGTAAGCCGACTTGCTATATTCAGCGAGTGAGTAAGCCGACTTGCTATACTCAGCGAGTGAGTAAGCCGACTTGCTATACTCAGCGAGTGAGTAAGCCGACTTGCTATACTCAGCGAGTGAGTAAGCCGACTTGCTATACTCAGCGAGTGAGTAAGCCGACTTGCTATACTCAGTGAGTGAGTAAGCCGACTTGCTATACTCAGCGAGTGAGTAAGCCGACTTGCTATACTCAGCGAGTGAGTAAGCTGACTTGCTTATACTCAGCGAGTGAGTAAGCTGGCTTCCTATAATCATTATATTTAATTACGATACTGATTTTTGACCTCCGAGCTCCATCTAATTCATTTGATTGAACAACAATAAACGACTTGTAAAGTACAGACGCCAGCATATTAAGCTACCCGAAACTGTAAAATTTTCCCAGTCAACTTTGAACCTTATGCTTTAGCAATAAAGTTAAAATCTATTAAAGAAATTGGACATAGTTGTAGTAGCTTGATGTACTGGCCGTCTGTACAACATTAATTTAGATATTGAGTAAAATATGTCTGAAGTAAGTCTGCTTAGACTGCGAGAACCAACAGTAAGAATGTTGGTTCTCGCATTCTTCTGGTCGCAGTTGGTGCTGGCATACTTACTATAATTATCACTCATTTGGAGAAACATCGACGTAAATGTATTTTTTCCCAAAAATGAGTTAAAAATGCCAAAGCACTTAGAAAGCGTATTTAGGTTAGGAAATTATAGACGTAAAATAAAAAAAAAATAAAAAAACCCGGCTGAAACCTTATACTAAAACTAACTGAAAGCTAAAAACAAGCCTATTTTAAATTAAATAAAAGTTGGAAACAGGCGGGACCCATTTGAGTTTAAAACTATAAGGTTGCAGTCGGGTTTTTTAATTTTTTTAATTACCTACTTTTTTTATTTCCAGCTTTTTAGTTTACAAATGTGAAATATTTCGCAGACGATTTAGTTCTTGGTACGTGTTTTTTTACGATTTGTCACTTTGAATTACTTTTAACCATTGAGTTAAATAACTAGAGATGCAAACCTTAATAAAATGTGTCAAAAAAGTGTAACCACTTTTTAAACGTGACGACGTAGCTTTGAAACCACTAAACATTTAAAAGTAAACATATATCTGTCTCACTTACACAAGTCGCAAGAATAATACCGTCACTTAGATTAGACAAAGACCGCAATATAAACATGCAATGGCGGGATGGGGTTGCCTACCCATGCAAAATTTTACCCAACTTTTTAAACCATAAATGACGTTCAAAAAAAACGTTAGGCCAAATTATTTATAAAATATTTGAATTATGTATTTCTTATTCGATGTGTATTAAAAGTTTATAACTAATGACAATAATTAAGACATTTTCTTTTTAAATATTTTTTATTTATTCAGTTAGTCTCTTTTCTCAGCAATCTGATTATTTCCACCCATTTATCACGGCGTGCTGCATCTTTAGGCACCCTGCAACGTTGTTATTATTTAAAAAATATTTAAAATCACTTATTCCAATAAATTAAAAACTCCCATAAATGTGGGAAACTAAAACGTAAGTTTTTAGTGGTAACACTGAACCTAATTTACAAAATTCTGCAATTTATTTATTTTACGTTGATATAAACACAGAAACAATAAAATTACGTGTGGAAAGTAATTCTGGTTAATTTATTATGTTTTTGTGATCTTGAATCGCACTCTTTCACTACGAATTTACCCATTTTGGCGATATTTTTTGTCATGTGTCACTTGGTTCACTTCGGTTGGCGCACTGAAGTGACATTAGCTACGCATACGGCTGTGGCCTTATGACAAGTGGCAACGCCTTGGCGCGGTAATTACTGATCTAGTGTAACATATATATCAATGCTTTTAACCATATAAGTTCGATAAATTTTTGTAATCACCTTTTAAAACCCTTTATTTTGATACCCCACTCGATTGGTTTTGAAAAAAAAAAAAAATTTTGATGGCATAATATTTCGCCAAACATCCGCCATTATGGATTTTTTTTATTTTGATATACCCAGTGTCACTATCACAGTAAATACGAATCTAACGACACCTCTCAAGCTAAAATCCATCGAGCCGTTCAGGCCGCAGAGCGTGCCAAACAATTATACATAAGTACATACAAACATACATACAAACATACATACATACGTACATACTCTCGAAAAACATAAGCCTCCTTAAAAAGTAGCAGTTACGTCGATGTTTCTCCAAATGAGCGATATATTTGACAAGGAACCCCAAAATTTGGGCACCCTACAAGCGATGTATTGTAATGTTGTCTTCACTGTGAGTTACATGAGAAGCACTATCGTGTGCAAGCACCCTTAACGCGGTATTCTGTGGTTACGTCTCACTATGCTCAGTTATTAATAAGGGCTCTACATTTGTATGGGGTAGGCAGTGAACTAAGTGCCATAAGGAAATGTAGGTACGCCATAATCATTAAGTCATGCATGAAGGGTTTTCATGAGGTACCTATAATAATGAGAGAGCAGTGGGGCCCAGTGGTAACGGGCCCGACTTACGAGTTGTAGGTCGTGGGTTCGAACCTAGGCAGGCGCTTTACTAATTCTGTAATTTGTAGTTGTTTAATGTGATTAATAATTTTTAATCTAAGTAGTTAAAGTAATTGTAAAGTTGATTGAAATAAATAAATGATAATAATGATACCTATTTACTTTGTGTTAATAATTTTTTACTGCTCTCAAAAACGGTGAAGGTAAACATCGTGAGGAAACCGGCATGTCCTAGAACCAAAAATTCGAAGACATGTGACATCTACCAACCCGCACTGGGCCCGCGTGGTGGATTACGGCCCACTCCCTCTCACAAAGAGGAGGCCTGTGAGAAGTGCCCAAAAAAGGGGGGGGGGGGGCAATACCACGTTGGATGGAAATGCTGATTCTGTTTTAGCTAAAAATAGGCCAGCCAGCCCTCTGGTCACGTGAAGAGTCACGAGTATTTTGATTCACATTTGAAGCTACCAGCTTCAAATGTGAATCAAAATACTCAAATCTGTAAATAATAATATTATGTAGACTACATTTATTGAACGACTATTTCCGCAGTCACAATTTCATATTACAAAATACCAGTAAATTGGTAATATGAAATTCTAAAGACTGCGGTTATTGCAGGAATTGTGAAATTAATAATAAAGCACTATCAGTCGAAGAATGGAATGTTGAAATTCGAGCAGTGTTGCCACGTTTATTATGCGCACAGCCAAAGTGTGGAACTCTCTGCCGGCATCATTTCACAGAGCAGGCCTGTTTAGCAATAAAAAAAATAACATTTAAATACTAAATAATTACATAAAGAGTTTCTGTCTAGTTCTATAAAAACAAACGACTTAAAAAATAAACTACAAAGTGATAAATAACTTTAATTTCGGAAGTCGGTGTCGTTGGTTCCGCATTTTCGTTTTTTGACACCGACTTCCGAAATTAAAGTTATTTACTTAGGTATCACTTTGTAGTTTTTTTTTTTTGAAGTCGGTTGTTTTTTTTGTAAAAAAAAGTTTCTCTTTTTTACTTTTTAGTTGTACCTACCCCACACAAATTCAATTAACACTAGTGCATTGAAGAATTGAAG
This sequence comes from Amphipoea oculea, assembly GCA_945859645.1. Lineage (NCBI taxonomy): Eukaryota > Metazoa > Arthropoda > Insecta > Lepidoptera > Noctuidae > Amphipoea > Amphipoea oculea. Next base: position 16,938,406 of record OX243876.1, read on the forward strand.
ACACCGACTAGAAGAATCATCAAAATTTGCGTAGAAATGCATGAGATGCAGTACATTTATGCATATAACTTCGTACATAAGAATAATTACCTAATGTAATATATACTAAAACCTTCCTGAGAGTATGTAGATCACATTAGTGAATAATTATCAAAATTGGTTCATTCGTTTTTGAGAAAATCGCGGACATACAAACATACATACGGGTCGAATACAGAACCTCCTTTTTTGAAGTCGGTTAAAGAACCTCCTTTTTTGAAGTCGGTTAAAAATGGTGTAGAATTAATGAAATTTGAATCAAGGTGGTACTTTTATTTCATGTACTGAAATGAACAACCTTTAAATCGCAATAAAGAAGCAACAGAATCTCGTCCGAAGGTCGTTACTTACTTAAATAAAAACCGACCCAAAAGTAAAATGATACAGAGCAAAAGCAGAAACTTACAAAACAAAATGAAGTCTACCTATACGTACTCATGAAAAGAACCCAGGTAGTACAAAAAGGCTGCCCTTTTCACTAATACAGATTACTTTATGTATCCATTTTATTAAGCTACATTCAATTTCAGGATTACTCGTACCCAAATCTATTCTTAACAGTAATGAATTATTCAGCTTTTTTTCATGTAGATCTTTCCAACTAATCAACGTATAAAGTCCTGAATTACGCGAGAGCTGTATAATCCTCATGAATTACCAATCGGCCCGAGTATTCCGCCCGAATTTCGAGTTTTTGGCCCCGAATTTTCTGGCAAAGTTAGGTGGAGTATAAATTTCTTCGCCCCCTCTTGAGTTCCCCCTTTTTTCCTTTAAAGTTATTTATGTGACAATCTATTGTTTCGAGCTCGGAGCATTTAGTTTTAAATTAACGATGCTATGCGAAGAATTACGACTGGGAGTGAGGCAGAGACAAAACCCCGAGAGCCTTTCGTTTTGTAATCGGTAGAAATCGGCGCCTAATCTGATAAATGGCGAAATTAAGTCGATTTGCTAGAGTCGTACTCGATTCATTGTAGGTGAGACCGATCCAAGTTTTATGTTATTCCCGTTATTGGATTTTTTACGGTTGTTTGTTTAAAAACTATTTTTATTGGGTATGAATTTTATTAGATTTGCTTTTTCGTATCCGGGTAGGTTTATGTTTTTGACAAACGTATACGATAGTTTGGCGATTCAACAGTTACCTAAGTGTTTTATTGAAATTGTCAGTGTTGAACACACACCCCTTTATTTATAAACGTTGCATAAAGGCTGTTTGTTACTCTTTCAAGCAAAAACTGTTGAACGGATTTGGATGAAATTTAGCACACAGATAGTTTATAACCAGCATTAACACACAGGATACTTTTATCCCGATACTCCTACGGGATCGACACTTATGCGGGTGAAATCGCGGGGCACTGCTAGTCGTTAATAAAAATAAACCCCTTTATTACTTTAACAGACAGTTTTTCCATGAAAACTAATAGATTAATGAACTCATTCAGTTCTAAGTTTCTCAATAAAACCTTTGTTACAAGACGATAAAGTTCAAGTTCCATAAATACAGCGTTATTACTTTGTAGTTATTAAAATTTACTTCGTCCATTTACTGCGTTATTTTACTTCATAGTAATAAGGTTCTTTGTTTGCGAACGTTGTCGTGGAAATACTTGGGAGTTCTTGAGAAATTCTCATGAGGTTTTAAAATGTAGGTACCTGGCGGTTTTATTATTATTTTGATTAATATTTCTTGTGCAATTTACCTTAGTAGTTCGTAGCTTCACTTTATTATTATTCAGGGTGAAACTTTAATCACCGTTTTCCTCTTAAGGAGTCATTGTTCTTATCATTATGAACAACCTTTTACTATGGGACTAAACTTAAATCGCGAAAAAAAAATCAGCTGTTCCCTACATTTTGACAAGTTACGCGAACATAAATGTAGGGAATAGCTGATTTTTTTTTTCACGATTTCGGCTTTGGTCCCATCGTAAAAGTTGTTTACAATGATGAGTACAATGACTCCTTAAGTAGAGGGTGACTTGTAATTTGACGTATTCCTTCCAAGACGTGATAGTGTGACCCATTGTCGGTGAACAACAATGTAAAGTTTGAGAAGAGATTTTGAATGAAAACTTGCTAATTATTACGTGTTTGTCCCAAATTATTGGAGAGTAGAGAATAGCTCTAAGATTAGCATTATGGTGATAATCAAAATAATAATTAGATTCTACAAAAATAACATTCAATGAGAATATTAGATCGTGAATACCTACGTTTTTAGGATGAGACTTAAAAGTCTAAATTAAAATCGTCAATTTTGTATTGTGCATCAATATAATCAAAGGGAATTGTTGAAATATCAATAATAATGACAAACACGCAAGTTTAAGAAATAACCAGTAGTAAACCATGTGGTCAACTATAGGCAACCTATACAACATGCGTTCCATTAGTTAACCAGTCTCAGAAACCTATTAAAAACAAAATTAGTTACACACCGATTTCACTCTTTCAGTCGTCAGTAATTTGACTTTTGAAAGAAGAAGACAAAGCGTTGTGTAACTATACAGATGCTATACAACGTTTATTAGTAAGGGGGTTACCGTATAGACAGGCTGATAAATCGTCAAACCGTCGTCGCGAATGCAGTCACAGACAAAACTCGCACAACAACATTATTTCCATAAATCCAATAGAAACGATACCAGTTCCATTTCCCGATACAATTTACCATACCATTCGCCAAATACACCCATTGAGACCCCATAACACAAAACATAATATACAAGTAAACTCCCATTACCCGACCGGTTATCATGGTTTTCCATCACTATCTATGTATATCTATACTAATAACAAAACTCAAGAGTTTGTTTGTACGTGCTAACAGGGTAAAAAAAAATCAGCATAGCTATTCACAACCATACGACAGGATATCGTATCGAAAACCTGACATTTCGGTAACCTGATTTGACTTGCCCTCAACAGTAAATAGCTGTTGGAAGAATAGCGGGCGTCTATTTGATTTAAACTGACAACATTTTCGGGTTTTGGACTTTTGAACAGCATTTAGAAGAGTCCTACGATAACAATGATTAATGTTCGATACGATACGGAAGCGTATCGAGTGTTTGTGAATAGCTATGCAGATAGATCGCTGAGCGAAAAAGTACAGTGGCCTCCAAATTTAGTTGACATTTTTCAACTTCAGCTTATACATACCACATTATGATTTAAAATTCTAGTGATCCAAATGTTTCAAATGCTATAACGTTTTTACTGACTAATTTTACTACCTTTGAATTATCATAAAAATAATCTGTACGGTTCTTAGGTTCTCCTAAGGGATTACTTTTTTTTTTTTTTAATTTAAAACTGATACTTTTGGCGGTCACTGTAGTAATAGCGCGTACGGGAGATAATTTCACGCGGACGAAGTCGCGGGATTAATCTAGTAGTTTATATACCTAAGGAAATATCACATACGATTTTATTTCGTATGTTCGCCCGCAAAAGTAAATCATAAAAGGGCGTTATTGGACATTATTATTGCCCCAGCAAATGTTATTAGGTACGTGTTGCGGGGTCAGTGCGATTCCGGAGCATTAGTGAAATGACTAGACGGACGGTGTGAATAATCAAAATTGCGTGCGTCTTTGTTATGGGTTTGGGATGGAGGTTTATGGTGGAGCGTGGCTTTGATTATGGGGGTCATGTTATTAATTATGTTTTGTTAAATTATTTAGGTAAGTACATCAATGGTTTTAATGCTCTCATTTGTTAGTGTGTGATGCTAAGATTCAAGCATTAGTTATCTTAATGAGTGTCTATTATATAATCATATCAATAACATCAACAAAAAGAAAACCATATGTCATCCTCTATTCTAGCTTAGCACCTACTTACGGCATGCTGACAATGAAAGTGACAAGGTACCTAAACAGTGTTACTTTGTATCCATTTGTAAAACATCTTAAATGTTTACGTTGCTATTGTTTGATTTGAAGCCTCTCCCGCCATTCCGTCACCATGACCAGACGGAGCTCCGATCGACGCGCGACGCAGCGTGTCTTTTTATCCATGTTTAAAATATCTTGAATATGAATGCTGCTTTCATTAATTTAGAGTATTATATATTTGACCTCCATAATCCAATTACTACACCACCTTAGGATATTCCAGTAATTCCTCAAAATGTACAAATTCACACTCCAACAGTAACATCCGTATATATTTATTTAGACGTAATACCGGAATAAATACGATTGCTTTTGTGTAGCGCCAGTTATTATTTTCTTTTGTAATTTTCGGGGCATTTCCCTCAGCGCCATATATTTCCTTTAATAATTTACCGACTACCCATAAGTGGTCGTCGATGTTATTAATTTATTTCGTCCTCAAAGGTCGCAAAAGGTACATATTACCTATTCACCTAAACAAACGGCACCGGATTATCTTAATTAGAGAAAGGTCGGGAAATAATTAGGAGACAATTTTATGTGGGTACTAATCCTGCCTTCATTAAGCAGGGTGGCAGGGACATCGAAACGCAACCCGTTACCATGGATTCAGTACATGATCCTGGACCCCTTTGAAATTTATCGTCGGTTATTAAAAAAAAATCTGCTATCTATATTATAAAACTAAAAGTCCTGACTGACTGATATATCAACGCACAGTCTCAGTGGCGTGCCTTGGTTTTCAGAATAGGTAGGCACTAGGCCGGGTCTAGTCTAAGCAAACGCGGTCACTAATCAGAAAAAAAAGTGAGATCAAAAGTGTGGTTATTCGAGTAGGCATGCCTACTTAAGGGTGATAAATAGCGAAGGCCGAACGTCATGGTATTACGTGTGAGACGTACATTTTTTCATATATCAATAGAGACGTACGTATTTTAAATTTTGTTGTATTAACTTTAACGAGTAAAGACCAATGACAATGTGCGAATAGTACGGGAGCCGAGTAGGCCGTCCGGCGACTGCCTACTGCCGCGCGTGTTTGTATGAAGTTTTTGTTTTTTGTTAGGTATGATAATTTAGTGAGTTTCTTAATGGGGCACATACACTAAAATGTAATTGACAGGCTTATGTTAATATATCGAGGAAGGCACTGCATGCCTATATGCAATGGACGGCACTGCACAGTCTAAACCGCTGGTCCTAGACACATGAAATTTGGAAGGTGTGTTCTTTATGAAGAGTAGGTATCCACAAAGAAAGGGTTTTTCGAAATTCCACCCCTAAGAGGGTGAATGGGGGGAGGGTGAATTTTCACGCGGACGAATTCGCGGGCAGAAGCTATTTCTGAATAAAATTAGACTCAATATATGGTAAAATATAGCAGGATATATCAGAAAACTGCAAGAAAGTCAATCGAAAAGTGCTAGGTCTATCCTGTTATTCACAACTCCACAGTTGAGTCACCTAAACAAAACAACGCAAGTAGCGATAAATCAAGACCACAAAAACAATAGACAGTCACCACACAAACTTTCGACTGGTAAAAGTTCAAACTTTTTGACAAACAGACTACAGTCGAAGACGTTCATTATACGGCACATTGCGCTGCAAACAACTGCTCTGAAGTTTGGATGGGTTGGGTTTGGCAATACGCTGGATATACTGGGGATATTGTCGTGGGTTTAGTTTTTTTAGACTTCTAAGTTTCTTTTTCTTGATTTGTGTATAGGAGACGGTCGTTAAGAAGCCAAAATATGGGGTTCTGGTCTGTCTCAGTCTTACATGTTATGAGTGACAGACGCGCTTTAGAAAGTCCACGACACAGGCTAGACATTGTGTGGAATTCATAAGCAAAAGTGCGGGTTGGTAGACGTCACATGTCTTCGAATTTTTGGTTCTAGGACATGCCGGTTTCCTCACGATGTTTTCCTTCACTATTTTGAGAGCAGTGGTGACGAAATTGTTTACACAAAGTAAAGCACCTGATTGGGTTCGAACCCATGACCTAAAACTCGTAATTCGGAACCGTTACCACTGAACCAGCACTGCTCGGTCGTTGTTCCCATTTCCGTATTCATGGTCGACGGTCTTTTAAATAAACATTTGTTAACCATAACTTGAACCTAAACTTTCAGGATAAACTGAAGTTAGTTTATCATAGCAGCAAGTGCTTCTAAACACAACAAAACTTCGAGTTCCATCTAATAGGTTGGTTAACATGCGATGGCTTAGGTGATGACTTACCTGATGCGAAGTCGTGTTAGACAGCAACTTGCTAGGCTGTCTATGAACGTAGAAGCAAGTGTGAGGACTTGGAAAAATATGCGTCATCGCGAAAAAATTGGCAAATTGACTGCGACTGATTTTTATAGCGGCATTAAAAAAAGACCCCTTTTTGACAGAGGAGTACTTATACAGGATGTTACGGAAAGGGTATATCAATACAAACGGGTTGAAGAGTGTATCTGGTCTAGAATCTCTGTACAAAATTTCAGCTCAAAAGCATTAACTTTGAAAATGCTTAATATTTTTTTTATTTCGACATCACGGAGCTGCACTGGCGCGCGGCGGCGTGATGTGCGTGTACTAGGCGCACAGACACACTACAGATAATGGATAATGACCCTGGTAGTGCGGTGACACGTTTGTTATGATTTCAATTTAATAAACTATCGAAATAAAAAAATATTAAGCATTTTCAAAGTGACTGCTTTTGAGCTGAAATTTTGTACAGAGATTCTAGACCAGATACACTCTTCAACCCGTTTGTATTGATATACCCTTTCCGGAACACCCTGTATACCTACTAACATTAAGTCCCATGCAATAGGGGGCGAGCCTATTGCTATCAGCCGGACACAAATCCAGACTCCGGGCTGCTACTAAGAAATTCCTGATGGAAAAACCCTACAACACTTTTGCACGACCTGGGAATTGAACCAAGGACCTCATGCTCATCAGTAGTGCTTGCGACCACTAGACCAAGGAGGCAGTCGACTCCTCTTAACTATGTTTTTAATTAAACTAAGGGCCGATTTTTCAATCACCTGATAACTTTATTCAAGGAATAATTTTGACAGTTATTTCATACAAAAACTGTCAAACGTCAATTTTATTCCTCGAATGAAAGTTATCCGGCGATGGAACAATCGTCCCTAAGTGCAAAAATATAACCTCCAAAACTGACACGACTTAGCGTTCGAATAGAGTTCCTACCTTGGGCAGGCGGGCAGACTTCAACCTGCTGAATGACCGATTTTTTTTATTAAAGGACTCGGAGAACCACGAGGCAATCGCGTAACACACTATTTATTTATTTATTTTATTTTAGTACATGGAGGACTAACAGCTAATAAAAACAAACAAAAAAGGAAACCACTAACAGTAGCAATGTCTTTCATTTTGACGGTTCAACAACATTCATTTCGTTTATTACGTTGTTGAGCATATGAAGCAATGGATTAGCAATATCCTTCAAAATAATTCAGATTGTAATTGAAAGAGTGTAGCGCAACGCCACATGCAAACAACGCGTCATACTGACGTCACGCAAATCCTGCATCTCGCAAGCAGAGTTTACCGCGCAACTGGCATAGATACAACAGCCCGACATGAATCATCGAGAAGTTGCCCGCCAGACACAACACCCGTCTGGTCGAAGGATCCTCCCTTTTCTCCATAGAAACTCAACCTCCATAGGTTGAGTGAACTTTACACCCTGTTCCTCATACCTCTATAAGAGTGTTACGCAATTAGGGCTCTTGTTGATAAATATTGGAGAGTAGTTTTTGGTGACATGTAACCTGAAGAAGATGATCAAATTGTTAAGACCCTGAGTTTTGTTTTTCTTCCACGAAAATATAAATCTGACATCAACTTCACACCCGCTTCTAACATCTTCATCTGCCTAACCTTTTCCCAACTATGTTGGGGTCGGCTTCCAGTCTAACTGGATGCAGCTTAATACCAGTATTTTACAGGGAGCGACTGCCTATCAGACCTCCACAACCCAGTTACTGGGTAATATGATACCCCTTGGTAGGACTGGTTGTCTGATTTTCGGGCGACTTCAAAGATCCACGAATGACAGCCGGGACCAACAGCTTAACATGCTTTCCGAGGCACGGAGGGATCTTGGTATGTAAAGATGGTCACCCATCCACGGACTAACCTCGGCAAGCGTTGCTTAACCTGATCGACCGACCCGTGCGGCTGATATTATTTAGCCACAAGCCCTGCTTCTAACAATGTTCACACAATTCAATATGCCACCTTGTTTTTGTTTCTCCAGTTCAGTACAAGAATATAAACTTCGTGACAACCACCGAGATTCGAAGTCGGTTCATTACACGCCACATTGGCGTGCTCACAAACAACCTCTTGAAGTCGAACTCGGTTTGAAGTCGGTTGAAGTCCGCTGAATTTGGCAATACGCCCTGTATAACGAACGGTAACGAAAATAGTTGTGAATTTCAGTTACTTTGTTGATTTGTATGGATTATTTCTGATTCCACTAGAAATGTTTGTTTTTACAAACTTTTTTTTTCAATCCACGCCACTGTTGAAAAATCAAAATTTGATTTATAACAATAGAAATTCAATTTTGTCTCATTAGGACATTAGCCACAGAGTTTTTTCGCCAAAGCATGTTGTTTTGTTAATTGAAAACTCTCACAGGCATGACAGGTCACCCTGCCCAATCCTTAGATACAGCCTGTCGTCACGTAAAAAGAACGCTGAGCGACAGTGGAGGGGGTGAGTCTGCGCACGGGCACAGTCGTGTCCTAAAGTACTACGCTATTGTTTTGTATATATAAGTGTAATTGTTTTATTGTAGAACAATATAGTTACTTTACTAGCGTCGCTCTCCCTTCATACCACCAATTTGATTGTTAAATTGCTCATTGCGCAGTTAAGGCCAGCGCTCTTTTACGTGGCGGGACCAATACATAGGTTGCAGCAACTACCAAATTAATTATTCGCCATTTCACGATTAAAACCATCGAGTATGTCGATATAAGTATGGAGGCACGGGATGTGAAGTTCACTCATCCTCCATAGAAAAGGGAGGATCCTCCGACCAGACGGGTGTTGTGTCTGGTGGGCTAATGCCCGACGATTGATATCGGGACGTTGTATATCGATACCTTTGGGTAGAAAGGTCGTATAAACCAAAACCCGACTTTTCAGGAGAGCAGAAAAACTATTTTTTTTTTACATAAAAATTCATAACTTTTTTGTTTTTGAAGTTATAAAAAAATGATCTATGAGAAAGGTTCTTACAATTTGCAAATGAAAAAAGTTAAATCATCAAAACCTATCTATCTTCTTTAGTTTTAAAGTTAGCTTGGATTTACGCCTAAGAAAAAATCAATTCTTGGTTAATACACCCCATGAAAATGTACTTTAAAAAAACTGTATAAGTCGTATATCCATTTTTGGTAAGCTTATGGTCACATTTACTGTCGTAAAAACCCATATATGTAGTTTTTTTTGTATTAAAAACCATTTATAATCATAGATCAATTGAATTCTGACTAATAAACAATCCTGTTACCCTAAGAATTAGTAGGAACTCAATTATTATTATTCTAATACCCAATAACGGTCGATTCAAATAAAATAATACTACCTGAAATACGAAATCAACATTTATTAAGTATTACAATACCTTCTAATCAACATTTACTATTATTTCAATAATGGTACTACATACCTAACAGGTTTAACATTTTTAAATTGAAAAAAATATTTATAACAACTTAAACTGAAAAGTGAAATAAAAAAATCTACTTAGTCATAAAAAAACAAAAATTATTCTATTAAAAATTAACTTCTTCTAAATTAAAGTGATTTTAGTCATTTATAAAATTATGGCTTGATCGTTTTTTTAATTTTTGTACATATTTAGATGTACTTAATTCAATAAATTATTGAATTAAGCCTTTGTACTAAGGCTTAATTACTAAGTAATTTATTGAATTGCAACTAAATAATAAAAATAAAAAAAAAACAATCAAGCACTAAACGTAACTAACTTACCTATGTACTAAAAAGTAACTTATTTATGATATTAATTTGTACCGATTCATAATTAGTTTAAAATTATTTATGAATTGTTACTATAAATGATTTTAATTATTATTATAAATTATTTTGAAACGAATTATGAATTGAGAAACACATTTTCAAAAAATAAATTTAGGTGACAAAGAATACAATCATTTAACATAGTCTTGTTTTTTTACTAACCATGGTACCACCATGATTATTTAAACTTACCCCATGGAAATGTGGCTGACTCTCTTACGCTAACCGACGAAGAAGACGAGGAAGAGCTAATTGAATAATACAATTATTATTATAACAGAATAATAACTTTTCCTATTTACGTAATTTCACATTTCGTTCGTTAGCAAAATATTATTTAGACAAACAACAACAACACAACAATAACGACAATAACGACAACAACACAATTACAATTAACGACTATTTTTACGCCCTGAGTTAATATAAATTATGGTCATTACATCATAACAAAACTACAAAAAAAAAACATTCGGCTTTTACATTGAAAATTTACCTTTTTTAAGAGGCTATGACCGAAAATTTCTGGGTCGTATTAACCATTTTTGTGCGAATTTCTGCATTTCGTATATACAGATCGATAGAGAAAAAAATTCTGAGAAAAATGGTATATACAGGGTGTGGCGTAAATAGTGGTCCACAGTGAAGGATTCGATATACCAGATAATTAACTATAACATATTACAATTTTAACTATTTTACTAGTAAATTTTTTTTTACAAAAATCGTTCTTGAATTTGCACGATTATGTTAAAATTTTGGGTTAAAATAGACAAGAACTAACTTTTTCTTCAAAAGCTCTAAATTTACATAAACAACCATAATTTTACACGTTAGCTCTAGTATTCAGCAGTAATTAACAGAAATCAAAATGAAAAAATAATGGTTTATGTTGAAACTACAACCAAATTTGTAACAAAAGGTAGAAATTACGTAAATAAAAGACAAAAAAATATATATTTTCGGAACTCTTGGGTAAAAATGGTTAAAATTGTAATATGTTGTAGTAAATTATCTGGTATATCGAATCCTTAACGGTGGACCACTATTTACGACACACCCTGTATAACTCAATTTGGCTAAAATGGTTTATACGACCTTTCTACCCAAAGGTATCGATATGTATGAGTATATATGCTAGTTGCGCGGTAAACTCTGCTTGGCCGATGCAGGATTTTGCGTGATGTCAGTATGATGCGTTGTTTGCATGTGGCAATGTCCAGACGCCAGCACATCAAGCTACGCAAAAGTATCAAATTTTCACAACCAACTTTGAACCTTATGCTTTAGCGATAAAGTTGAAAATCTATAAAATAAATTTGACAGATTGTAGTAGCTTGATGTGCTGGCGTCTGTACATGCCGCCACGTAATCAATGTTTCCCGCAAGTCTAAGCCTACGAAACAAAATGAACATTGTCACAGAATTCCAATAGAATGTGGCTTAAATAAAAATTGTTCATTCTACACGAACGAAAATCGACTATTTCCAATACTATATTCTTTTACGCCATTTTTCGTAGACAGAATAGGAATAATCGCGAATATTTTATGCATTGGGGAACGTAAACTGAGTCGTTTATTTGCGATTCATTAGTGTTGTCGAGAATCCTTTAGTTGTGGAGCATTTAGAAAAAGTTTTAGAATCGGTTTTTTGTTCACGTGTTTTGTGAACAAAATGTGAAACACTTTTAAATGCCTTTTCCTTTCGACATAGTGATGAGTCATCCTCCTTTATAACACCCTCATTTCAACATTGGAATCGCCGCAATAGAACTTTACACACACATATATATACACTGTGTACTGCTAGCTGTGTGAGCGTGAGCGCTGGCGCAAGGCATTTTCCCATTACCAAATAGTGCTTGTGACGTCATAGTAGGTAGTCAAAAAATGGCACGCTTGGTTGTCATACAGATCATGAAACTTGCGTTATTTAGGTCTATCTTTATCTGTGATTTTACATCGTGTGGCATACATCATCATCAGCCTATAATGTTCCCACTGCTGGGACACAGGCCTCCTCTCTGTGAGAGGGAGTGGGCCGTAACCCACCACGCGGGCCCAGTGCGGGTTGGTAGATGTCACATAACATGTCTTCGAATTTTTGCTTCTGGGACATGCCAGTTTCCTCACGATGTTTTTCTTCACCGTTTTGAGAGCAGTGGTGATGAAATAATTTACACAAATTAAAGCGCCAGTCTGGGTTCGAACCTACGACCGACAATTCGTAAGTCGCGGCTGTTTCCACTGGGCCACCACTGCTCTCACTCACTGCTGTCTTGTGGCATACAGATGTGCCTAAAATATTAATACCAGCTTATTACTGTCCCACTGTAGGGCAAAAACTTCTTCTCATATACAGGGTGTTACAGAAAGGGTATATCAATACAAACAGGTTGAAGAGTGTATCTGGTCTAGAATCTCTGTACAAAATTTCATCTCAAAAGCAGTAACTTTGAAAATGCTTAATATTTTTTTATTTCGATAGTTTATTAAATTGAAATCATAAAAAACGTGTCACCGCACTACGAGAGTCATTATCCATTATCTGTAGTGTGTCTGTGCGCCTAGTACACGCACATCACGCCGCGCCGCGCGCCAGTGCAGCGCCGTGATGTCGAAATAAAAAAATATTAAGCATTTTCAAAGTTAATGCTTTTGAGCTGAAATTTTGTACAGAGAATCTAGACCAGATACACTCTTCAACCCGTTTGTATTGATATACCCTTTCTGTAACACCCTGTAGAGAAGGCACGAGTATTGATCACTACGCTTGCTCAAGATGGGTTGGCGATTTCAGATTTATAATAACTAGATTCTAGGTTTCCTCACGATGTTTTCCTTCACCAATGTCAGTTATGTCCTAGATAAACTCATAAAGTACATATTATTAGTGTAGAGTTATGAGGAACAGGTGTAAAGCTCACTCATACTCTATAGAAAAGGGAGGATCCTCCGACCAGACGGGTGTTGTGGCTGGCGGGCAACTGCCCGATGATTCATGTCGGGCTGTTCTATCTATGCTAGTTGCGCGGTAAACTCTGCTTGCGAGATGCAGGATTTGCGTGACGTCAGTATGACGCGTTGTTAGCATGTGGCTTTGTAGATACCGCTACAAATTGAATAAGTCACATTGGTACTTACCGGATTTGAGCCCAAACCCTCATGCATGAGAGGCGAGGCCATCACGGCATCGCCCAGCAACAATGTCCCCTTCCGAAAACCTCGATAAATCCAACACCTATCAGGGTTTCGCAAACATATCTACAATCCAAAAACCGCATACCCCTAAAATGTCGTCGCGAAATGAACAAGGGTTCCACAGTAAAGTCGATAGCTAATTGATTAATCGTCGCTTGTGACGTATGTTAGCGGTCAGGTTCTATTCGGAAAGTTTCGCTCAAAGGGTGTAGTTGTGTTTGCTTGTTTTCGAGTTGTGTTTGGAGCGGTTTGGTCAAACATTTAATAGTTGTCTAGTTATAGTGGTAAAGTATTGTAGTTTCCTCGTAGTTGGGAGATTTAAGAGAGACTCTAGGTGTGGTGATAGTTTAGTAAGTCGAACGTATCCTGGGTTTCAATAGACTCAGCCTATTGCAGTCCACTGCTGGACATAGACCTCTCCCAGGCTGTGCTACAACACCCTGTCCTCCGCCTTTCGCATCCAGTCTACCTCAGCCATCTTCTTAAGGTCGTCGGTCTATCTAGCTGGGGGGCGTCCCACACTACGCATGCCGATACGCGGTCAAGGACTCGTCTGCTCCATTAGCCATCGGTCCTGCGGCAGACATGGATAGCCCAATGCCACTCCAGCGAGCTTACTCTACAAGCCGTATCTACTCGTATATCCTGGGTTTCGTAACTGGCAAATATTTTTGCTGTATCATGAGATTTTCTCATATTACAGTTTTGCCGAATCGATAGAAGAAGTAGAACTCCTTGTAAAGTGGACTTGTGGTTGCGACTTCAGCAGAGTAGACCACTACAATTTGGTTGTTATCATGCTAATAACCTACTTACAGAAAATAAATCCATTTATCTACCTAGCCATTTTCCCAACTATGTTGAGGTCGGCCTCCAATTTAACCGGATGCAGCTAAGTACCAGTATAAACATGGAGCGAATGCCTATCTGACCTCCATAACCCAGTTACTGGATAACACTACACCCCTTGGTAAGACTGGTTGTCAGACTTTCGGCCTTCTGACGACCCGTAACGACAGTCAAAGATCCACGTAAGCTACGACCAACGGCTGAACGTGCTTTCTGAGGCACGGAGGAGTCTTGGTATGTAAAGATCACCCATCGGCGGACCGACCGCGGCAAGCGTAGCTTAACCTGATCGATCGACCCGCGCGGCTGTTATTACTTAGCCACAAGCCAGTAAGTTAATCATAGATTGTAAATAAAAACTCTTCTATCCTCCATCTTTATCTAACTCTCGGGGATAAATGGTTGTAAATTTATGTTCCCATCAAATAAATAAACTTGGCTCCATCTTAACTTTTCAAAGTATTTTCTGCTCGAGTCTCCTCGAATCATCCGACTTTTAATTATTAATGAGTAACCCTCATTAAATAAGTTCGGAGACAAATTCTCGCATACTTTTGGTGTTGCTGTAACTATGTAAATTTAATTTTATCTGAAAAAGGTTATCTGTTTTTCTGAAGTTGTGCCTACGTTGAAGTTAAGGTGAATGCGTAGTTGTAGCCCGCGAAATTAAATTTTTCTTACGTTTTTTGCAATTTTTAGTTCAATGTCAGGTTGTATCTTGATCAAAATATGATTCGCGACTATAACCGGTACGTATTTACACAATTATAATATTTAGAATCATTAATACATCTTTCTAAGTTAGATTTCTACCGTTAAGAACAAATCTCGTGTGGAAAAGGGTTTGTGGTAGAAATCTAACTTAAAGAGATATATTAATGATTCTAATGACTATAATTCTGTAAATACATATCTATTATAGTCGCGAATCATATTTTGATCAAGATACAACCTGACAGTGATCTGAAAATTGCAAAAAACGTAAGAAAATTTAAATTTCGCGGTCTACCACTTCACATTCACCTTAAGGATGAAGTACCTCGGTAGAAAATGGAATGGAAGGAGATTTGATGGTAACGAAGCTGTTACCATGGAAAATGGGATGGTTTTTAGGAAACCAAAACTTCAGAAGCCGTCCGACGTGCACCCTAATTGTGTAACATACTATCAGTTACAATCTGAATTAGTTTGAAGGATATTGCTAATGCATTGCTTCATATGTTCGAAAAATTTGTCTGCTCAACAGCGTAAATAACGCAATGAATGTTGTTGAACTGTCAAAATTAAAGCCATTTCTACTGATGGTGAGTTAGGCAATTACCCCGCTGGAAAACTTGTTATGTCACCTTTGATTCATTCTAAGATTGGCTGCAAAGTCCTTAGTGAATGCCTGCATGTACTGACGCTGTCAAATTTCTTTAAGAGCCTATACTACCTCAGCTAAAATTCGCTCTTTATCTCGCTCATACGATACTGCTCGCGGAGTGAGTGAGAGCGAGACAGAGTGCGGTGCTGGGCGGCAGGCAGCGCTAATAGTTTAGGTATTTGCATTTTACAGTGAAAATAATGGTAATTATAAAAAAGTAAATAATATAAGACCTGCTTTAAAGTAAGTTCAGTTAGTATGAAAAGTTTCATGATCTAATTTGAAGTATTTTTTGAATGCCAGCGGTTTATTATTCGGGTTAGAGGTAACTTTGGATTTTTTTTCTATCGAGAAAATTTTATGGAATCGTGTTTTCGTCTAACATAAGACTTTGCATTAATCCTCAACTTATATTTATTTCAAAATTAATGGCGCAGGATTTTCGACATGCCGGAGGATCACGCTAAGCTATTTGAGGTAGTAAAGGCTCTTAATAGATTTGCAACTTTATCGCTATAGCATAATGTTCAAGTTGATTGGGAAAATTTTACAGTTTCGGGTAGATTGATGTGCTGGCGTCTGTAACTACCTCGAATTTTTTTTTTGTGAATAATGTGTGTTTGTATAAAAGGACAATCAACTCGGCCTGTCCACTGTTGGACATAGGCCTCTCCCAGGCTGCGCCAAAAACACCCTATCCTCCGCCTTCCGCATCCAGTCCGTCCCAGCCACCTTCTAAAGGCCGTCGGTCCATCTAGCCGGGGGAAAATGGCAAGCATGCACGGAAATATCCTCGGGCAAGGCAAAGATTTTTTTTAATAATAATAATGTACTTTTCTGCCCATCCCTTCGAGGAAAGCGTGATAGCAATAACATTAGTTCCAGCAACCACAATATTTAGTAGGCAACACGATTATTATTTAGTATGCAGCCGTGTGAGTCAATACTCAATATTCCGGCTCACGTGCCTACGTGAAAGATTTACAAACAGCGTGATTGCGGAGTGCCCCTTTGTGTCCCGTTTTCGACGGGCGTGACAGGACGAAACTGGTTTAGTCCAGTTATAGATTTGGCGGGGAAACGCTGTGAATGTTTTGGCGGTTATTTTTTGTCGCAAAAATGGCTTTACATAGAACTATTTCTCGTTGATTTCCCGATGGGAAGCTGCAGTTATTGAAATTCTGAAATATTTCTGAAATAGTTCATAATGATGAGTGCAATGACCTCTTAAGAGGTTGTTGGTGTTTTTCAAATAACCCTGTATAATATCGATACCTTTGGGTAGAAAGGTCGTATAAACCATTTTGGCCAAATTGAGTTATATATACCATTTTTCTCAGAATTTTTTTCTCTATCGATCTGTATATACGAAATGCAGAAATTCGCACAAAAATGGTTAATACGACCCAGAAATTTTCGGTCATAGCCTCTTAAAAAAGGTAAATTTTCAATGTAAAAGCCGAATGTTTTTTTTTTGTAGTTTTGTTATGATGTAATGACCATAATTTATATTAACTCAGGGCGTAAAAATAGTCGTTAATTGTAAATGGTTTATACGCCCTAACGTGTTAAATGCATTACCTAAACATAGTTTAAATTCGACGTCGTAAATCCAAAGGCAGTTCGCGACGTTGGTGTATAAACCATGTTCATTGCAAGAAGCACTTTACGACCGACACACAAGGCTCGCATTTGGCGCGCAGCGACAAGCAGAAGAGCGAGCGGGATAGACAGATACCTGCGCATTTGTTTACTCGATACCTTTGGGTAGAAAGGTCGTATAAACCAAAACCCGACTTTTCAGGAGAGCAGAAAAACAATTTTTTTTTACATAAAAATTCATAACTTTTTTGTTTTTGAAGTTATAAAAAAATGATCTATGAGAAAGGTTCTTACAATTTGCAAATGAAAAAAGTTAAATCATCAAAACCTATCTATCTTCTTTAGTTTTAAAGTTAGCTTGGATTTACGCCTAAGAAAAAATCAATTCTTGGTTAATACACCCCATGAAAATGTACTTTAAAAAAACTGTATAAGTCGTATATCCATTTTTGGTAAGCTTATGGTCACATTTACTGTCGTAAAAACCCATATATGTAGTTTTTTTTTGTATTAAAAACCATTTATAATCATAGATGAATTGAATTCTGACTAATAAACAATCCTGTTACCCTAAGAATTAGTAGGAACTCAATTATTATTATTCTAATACCCAATAACGGTCGATTCAAATAAAATAAAACTACCTGAAATACGAAATCAACATTTATTAAGTATTACAATACCTTCTAATGAACATTTACTATTATTTCAATAATGGTACAACATACCTAACAGGTTTAACATTTTTAAATTGAAAAAAATATTTATAACAACTTAAACTGAAAAGTGAAATAAAAAAATCTACTTAATCATAAAAAAACAAAAATTATTTTATTAAAAATTAACTTCTTCTAAATTAAAGTAATCAGGCATTTTAGTCATTTATAAAATTATGACTTGATCGTTTTTTTAATTTTTGTACATATTTAGATGTACTTAATTCAATAAATTATTGAATTAAGCCTTTGTACTAAGGCTTAATTACTAAGTAATTTATTGAATTGCAACTAAATAATAAAAATAAAACAATCAAGCACTAAACGTAACTTATGTACTAAAAAGTAACTTATTTATGATATTAATTTGTACCAATTCATAATTAGTTTAAAATTATTTATGAATTGTTACTATAAATTATTTTAATTATTATTATAAATTATTTTAAAACGAATTATGAATTGAGAAACACATTTTCAAAAAATAAATTTAGGTGACAAAGAATACAATCATTTAACATAGTCTTGTTTTTTTACTAACCATGGTACCACCATGATTATTTAAACTTACCCCATGGAAACGTGGCTGACTCTCTTACGCTAACCGACGAAGAAGACGAGGAAGAGCTAATTGAATAATACAATTATTATTATAACAGAATAATAGCTTTTCCTATTTACGTAATTTCACATTTCGTTCGTTAGCAAAATATTATTTAGTAAAAAAACAAGACTATGTTAAATGATTGTATTCTTTGTCACCTAAATTTATTTTTTGAAAATGTGTTTCTCAATTCATAATTCGTTTTAAAATAATTTATAATATTAAAAAAAATTATATATAGTAACAATTCATAAATAATTTTAAACTAATTATGAATCGGTACAAATTAATATCATAAATGAGTTACTTTTTAGTACATAAGTTAGTTGCGTTTAGTGCTTGATTGTTTTATTTTTATTATTTAGTTGCAATTCAATAAATTACTTAGTAATTAAGCCTTAGTACAAAGGCTTAATTCAATAATTTATTGAATTAAGTACATCGAAATATGTACAAAAATTAAAAAAAACGATCAAGTCATAATTTTATAAATGACTAAAATGCCTGATTACTTTAATTTAGAAGAAGTTAATTTTTAATAGAACAATTTTTGTTTTTTTATGATTAAGTAGATTTTTTTATTTCACTTTTCAGTTTAAGTTGTTATAAATATTTTTTTCAATTTAAAAATGTTAAACCTGTTAGATATGTTGTACCATTATTGAAATAATAGTAAATGTTGATTAGAAGGTATTGTAATACTTAATAAAATATGTTGATTTTGTATTTCAGGTAGTTTTATTTTATTTGCATCGACCGTTATTGGGTATTAGAATAATAATAATTGAGTTCCTACTAATTCTTAGGGTAACAGGATTGTTTATTAGTCAGAATTCAATTGATCTATGATTATAAATGGTTTTTAATACAAAAAAAACTACATATATAGGTTTTTACGACAGTAAATGTGACCATAAGCTTACCAAAAATGGATATACGACTTATACAGTTTTTTTAAAGTAAATTTTCATGGGGTGTATTAACCAAGAATTGATTTTTTCTTAGGCGTAAGTCCAAGCTAACTTTAAAACTAAAGAAGATAGATAGGTTTTGATGATTTAACTTTTTTCATTTGCAAATTGTAAGAACCTTTCTCATAGATCATTTTTTTATAACTTCAAAAACAAAAAAGTTATGAATTTTTATGTAAAAAAAAAATAGTTTTTCTGCTCTCCTGAAAAGTCGGGTTTTGGTTTATACGACCTTTCTACCCAAAGGTATCGATATTATAAATTCGAAAGTAACTCTGTCTGTCTGTCTGTATGTTACCTTTTCACGCCTAAACCACTGAACGGATTTAGATGAAATTTGGCAGAGAGATAGATTGCATCCTGGGGAAGAACATAGGATAGTTTTTATCCCAGATATCATCCTATAAGGGGGTGAAAAGGGAGGTGGAGGTTTGTACGGGGATCAATAACCACTGAACCGATTCAGATGAAATTTGGTATGTAGATAGTTTCAGTTGTGAGGAAGGATATAGAAAAATTTTTATCTTCGAAATTATCCCTTAAGGGTGTAAAATGGGGGGTGCAGATTTGTAAAGGGAATCAATAAAAAAGGACTATACCTAATACTTTTATCGCGTGTGAAACCGTGGGGCACAGCTAGTTATTTCATAAATCGTTCCATTTCTTATCCATTTGTTTACGAGTATTCTAAATGTCACGTCCCTTATGGCAGAGTTCTATTACCTTTTAATAAGCTGCCGCAGGTAATATGAATATTTCACTTAACTTGTACCGGTTTCCCGATGTTTTGATTATTTTTATACATAAGTTAGAAATTGTTTATGATTGTGTGGCTTTTGACATTTCAATATGTCGAATTTAGTTAAGAATTGTATGTCTAGTATGTTCTAGACAGACATAAAGCATATAATTGGTATTGCAAAGTTTGTACTAATTTAATAATAATAATAGCCGTACAGGTCGATCGATCAGGTTAAGCTACGCTAGCCAAGGCCGGTCCGTGGATGGGTGACCATCCATTAATATCAAACCCCTCCGTGACTCGGAAAGCACGTTAAACCATTGATCCCGGCTGTCATTTGTAAATATTTGACAGTCGTTATGGGTAGTCAGAAACCCGAAAGTCTAACAACCAGTCTTTTTAAAGGGTATCGTATTACCCAGTAACTGGGTTGTGGAGGTCAGATAAGCAGTCACTTCATGAAAAATACTGGTATTCACCTGCATCCGGTTAGGCTGGAAGCCGAGACAAACATAGTTGGAAAAAGGTTAGGCAGATGATGAAATACAAGTTCCTTGGGAAAGGGTTGAGTTATTGATAAGATGGCTACCCTTGGTAAAGTTAGGAAAAGCAAACTGATTTCCAACTTAAATTGCCATTATATTCAACTCGCAACTGTCGTTCTTGAAAATTGTATAAAATGGCTAGAACATGGGTCTTTTATGTATTTATTTTAGGATCACCAACAAAAGATATACACTAAACATTATTTATTATAGTTAATGGACAACAAAGTATTTGGTAGGTGTACTCTTTCAATCACAGGAGACCACAGCATGTACAATAAAATGAACAACTTAGCTAACAAATTAAATAAGTACCTAATACATAATAAAATAAAAATTTTGACAGTGGAACATAAAAACACAACAAATTCTGTAAAATATTAAAACATAGAATAATAAATCACCTAACATTAACATAAAAAAGAAAAAAAAAAAAAAACATTCACAATAAATTTTTAAGACATTTCATATATGTATTTAACGAGAGATTGGCTGGTATAAATTTGCTTTACATTTAATTTCCCTGACTGTACTTGTTACTCGATTACTATTCATATTAAAGCGATTCCTCGTCTAGACGTATAATTTCATCCTTTTGTCTCTTTAAATAAACAGCTTATTTTAATTTTCAGTTCTTTATAAAGATGAAGAGAATTCTACAGCTTCTATTTTTTAAAGCTTTGAGTGAACTTCGTGCGGTAACGTCCGTATTCTATTCTCTATTCGAACAATATGCTCGATTGAAAAACTATACATAATCAGTCTCTAATGTTCCTACTGCTGGGACACAGGCCTCCTCTCGGTGAGAGGGAGTGGGCCGTAATCCACCACGCGGGCCCAGTGTCCAGTTGATGGCAATTGGCTCGTCCCATAAAAACTGGCTAAATTTTCCTCTGCTTAACCCTTCAGGAATACATGCGTGATGTTATGTTAAGTTTATGAAATAGATTTAAAATGGTTTGTCTGATAGACATAAAAAGGTCCGAATGAGTTTTTACTTGAAATGGAATTGGAACTTTTTTAAGTATGGCGTTTAGTTTATTGTTCCATAACTTGAAAATTATCTCAAGTTCTTAATTCAAATATAGTTCAAGATTTTCAAAAGCTTTCAATAAAAAACGCCGCGTACGAACACAGCCTTCCACGTCCGTTACTCTGAGAAATCTGGTTGAGTTAGTGAAAAAGGGTAAATTACCTTTGTATAGACAACAGAGAGATGAAGGAATTTGTCTCGAGTCACGATTGACTGTGAATCGAGAACATGTTTATTTGTCATTGATAAAACAATTCATGTGTATTTTTACGCGCTCTTTTGTTTTTGGTGTTGAGTGGAATTTGAAGTACACTGTTTTGGCACTCGAGTGACGTTGACAACGATAATCAGCCTATGATGTTGCTACTGCTGAAACACAGGACCCCCCTCTGTGAGAGGGAGTGGGCCGTAATTCACCACGCAGACCCAGTGTGGGTTGGTAGATGTCACATGTCTTCGAAGTTTTGGTTCTAGGACATGCCGGTTTCATCACGATGTTTTCTTTCACCGTTTTGAGAGCAGTGGTGATTAAATAATTTATACAACGTAAAGCGCTTGCCTAGGTTCGAACCCAAGTCCTGCAACTCGTAAGTCGCGGCCGTTACCACTGGGTCACCATTGCTCTCAGAGCTTGACAGGGGAGCGCTGTTGGTAAAAAATTGAGCAATCGTTTTGTGAAATGTCACTTGAAATGTATTAGAAAAAAAAAATGGCGGCGTTAGTTCCAATTTTGACCACGCGCCAATATGAACTTGTAACGCTATAGGAGTATCATCATCAGCCTATAGCAGTCCACTGCTGGACATAAAGAAAGAAAGAAAGAAAGAAAATACATTTATTTAGCACAGACTCAAAGACACACAATACACCAGACACATACATCAAATAAAAACAAAAAGTAAACTTTAAAAAAAAAAAAGTATAAAGTCCGATTGAATAAAAAAAATTAAAAAACATAAAAAAATACGCAGGAAAGTGTGCCTCACGGCTGCGCTAAAAAGGGCCAGTTCAGCAAAAATGCCAGACAACTAGTGCCTGACGCTGGTTTTCAACTGGACCTGTGTGTGAGGTGACGGATGTAAATCAGTTTCATACAGCAACGTGACGTGTAAATAAAAAAAAAAAAAAAAAAATTTCAGATAAAACAATAATGAACATAGGCCTCTCATTCAACTCGATTTTCGGCAACTCTCATCCAGCTGCTACCAGCCATCCTGCGAAGATCGCTCCACCTAGCCTGAGGGCGTCCCACCTTACGTTTCCCGAGTCGCGGTCTTCACTCAAGAACACGTGTACTCCAACGGTCATCGGTTCTACGGTTGATATGGCCGGCCCATTGCCAGGAGTATATTAAACGGTTTATTTTGTGTAAGTAGGTTTGCACACTTTTACACGTCAATCATATTGTATTTAAAAACTAGATGAGGTATTGATTGTTGGTTTGGATTTTTACAGATTTTATTGGAATTCGTTATAGTATCTTATATAATAATTTCAGTCTTAAAAAGCCCATTGCTAGGCATACCTTTGTCTTGAGGACAAAAGCACGAGCATCCATACTAGTTTTGCTCACATTGTGTTGACGATTTCAGACCTTGACTCCCGGGTTTTCTAAAAATCTCCCTCTACAAAAAGCAGCGAAGTCAGTGTGTTCTTTATGTATTTTCTTGGAAGCGTAACTCTGATAAGGATTTTAAATATGTTAGGCTAATCAGACCCATCATCTGCCTAGCCCTTTCCCAACTATGTTGGGGTCAGCTTCCAGGATAACCAGATGTAGCAGCATTTTACATGGAGTGACTGCCTATCTGACCTCCACAACCCAGTTATTACAATCGGGACCAACAGCTTAACGTGCTTTATTTCGGAGGCACGGAGGAGTCGTAGTATGTAAAGATGGTCGGCCATCCACGGACCAACCGCGGCAAGTGTAACTTAACCTGATCGTTTGATCCACGCGGCTGTTATTACTTCTTCTATTGTTAATATAATCAGACCCAACCAAAACTAAAGTCCTAACTTTTCAAAAATACTTAACTCCATTTAAAAAGACAATCCTCCAAGATTCTGTCCAAACAATCCCACATTCTACCAAGTATATACCTAGCTAAGTACGTTATAAGTACCACCGTGATCACGTACCGCCTCACTTAAGGCAGTACGTGGTACAAGATCGCTAACTTTAAGTACTCTACGTATTGCGTTCTTCTAACCCTCGCCTCGAACGGTTTCATTTGATCATGCTGTTTAAACATTGATAAAATGTGGTTTGGTAGTAAAGTCGGTAATGGAGAGAAAAAATAAAACGGTTTTCTGATGGCTATAAAATTCTGGCTGAGCGCTTATAGATTGGCTTTTTTATGATAACACTAACTTCTGCCCGTGGCTTCGTCCGCGTCAAATTTCTTTTACACAAGACCCACCCCCGTCGCATCGCATCGCCTGTCAGGAGCTATTACTTTTTTTTCGCTTAGCGTTCTCTCTGACTTTATTTCTTCTTCCTCGGCTCGTAAGAGTCCTAGCGTGATGTTAAATAAAATAAGCCTATAGCCTTTGTCAACAATTAGGCTATTCATCATCACCATCTGCCCAGCCTTTTCCCAACTATGTTGGGGTCGGCTTCCAGTCTAACCGCATGCAGCTGAATACCAGTATTTGGTTGATCCGTGGATGGGTGACCATCTTTAGGTACATACCAAGACCCCTCTGTGCCTCGGAAAGCACGTTAAGCCGTTGGTCCCGGCTGTCATTGGTGGATCTTTAACAGTCGTTACGGGTCGTCAGAAGCCCGAAAATCTGACAACCTGACAACCAGTATTACCAAGGGGTATCGTATTACCCAGTAACTTGGTTGTGGAGGTCAAATAGGCAGTCGCTCCATATAAAATACTGGTATTCAGTCAACAATTAGGGTATTAAATGAAAAATTATTTTTTCAAATCCGATTGGTATTACCAGAGATTAGCGCGTTGAAACAAACAAACAACCAAATAAAAGGACAAACTCTTCAGTTTTATTATTAGTATGTATTAGTATAGAATTAAAGATAGATAACGTCTGCCTTTCGAAAACCTGCAAAATTTATAGCCAGAAACTGTATACATTTCTTCATTAATATTGATAGTATAATTACATTTCGCCAGTTATGTTATTACTGCACTTTAATGGAAGGGGAGCCCTGTAGCCACCTAGGAACTGAAAACTCAAACTTAAAGGGTTCAAACAAATAACCCTCGCGCTTGCTACCATTGGACTGATGGGGGAGTGCAGACTGGCGGGTAGACTGGCGGGGCCTGGTCATGTTTTGTGCTGGTTTTTGGCAATAGGGGTCCATGCTATTAACTGGCCAGCAATCTATCTTCTATTCAATAGGACCTAAAAAACCATATGCAAAATATCGTTGAGATATCTCTACCTTCGGGGAGTAAATACCTGAAGATATTTAGACATTATGTAAGACCTATTGTACACCTATGTTCCACAAATAAACTTTATGATTATGATTATATTTATTCAATTTTAGTTAATTTTTTGTTCATCTATCTTTTATGTCAATTCTTACCCCTTTACTGATAAACGTTGTGTGGAATAATCCGTCACAACGCGGCAACGCTTTTTCTTCTTTCGAAAGTCAAATTACTGACGACTGAAAGAGACAAATCGTTGTGTAACTATTCATCTGTATAATGCGTTTATTAGTAGAGTTTGTTTGCTTTTTTGTTTGTTTCAACGCGCTAATCTATACTAGAACTAGCAATCGGATTTGAATAATCTTTTTGCAGTTGATAGCCCAATTCTTGAGGAAGGTATTATTATATTATTAATAGGCTATTTACCATCACACTACAATCCTTAGGAGCAGAGAAAAATAAATTAGTCGGAGGACAAAGTACGAGCGCGGGCGAGCGACAAGAGGTGATGCGGCGCGGCGGGTCGCGGGCAGATGCTAGTCACAGTAATATTATAAAGGCGAAAGTTTGAGAGTGTGTGTGTGTGTTTATATGTTTGTTACTTCTTCACGCTCAAACGGTTGGACCATCACACTAATCACACCAATATTATAAAGGCGAAACTTTGTGAGTGTGTGGGGGTGTGTGTGTGTTTATATGTTTGTTACGTCTTCACGCTCAAACAGATGCACCAATTTTGATAAAATTTTGTATAGAGGTAGCTTCACCCTGGATAAACATATAGGCTACTTTTTATCCCGATATTCCCACGAGATCGAAACTTATGCGGATGAAACCGCGGGGCGCAGCTAGTCAGACTAATATTATAAAGGCGAAAGTTTGTGAGTGTGTGTGTGTGTGTGTTTATATGTTTGTTACTTCTTCACGCTCAAACGGCTGGACCAATTTTGATAAAATGTTGTATAGAAGAAGCTGACACCCTGGATTAACATATAGGCTACTTTTTATCCCGATATTCCCACGGGGTCGACATTTACGCGGGTGAAACCGCGGGGCGCAGCTAGTCAGACTAATATTATAAAGGCGAAAGTTTGTGAGTGTGTGTGTGTGTGTGTTTATATGTTTGTTACTTCTTCACGCTCAAACGGCTGGACCAATTTTGATAAAATGTTGTATAGAAGAAGCTGACACCCTGGATTAACATATAGGCTACTTTTTATCCCGATATTCCCACGGGGTCGACATTTACGCGGGTGAAACCGCGGGGCGCAGCTAGTAATATTATAAAGGCGAAAGTTTGTGAGTGTGTGTGTGAGGGTGTGTTTATATGTTTGTTACTATTTCACGCTCAAACGGCTGGACCAATTTTGATAAAATTTCGTATGGCGGCAGCTGACACCCTGGATTAACATATAGGCTACTATTTATCCTGATATTCCCACGGGATCGAAACTTATGCGGGTGGAACCGCGGATCGCAGCTAAATTCTCATATTCTGAACAGCCAGTAACCTGAAAACGTGTCCTCTTCAATACCACTACATAAGTACCTACATGATCAATGCCGTCCTTTATAACGGGTGCATTGTCTCACTACGTGACGGCGAGGAGCTTTCAAGTAATCAGTGCTTAATAGAAAATGTATTAAGTTTAGCTGTCTTGGACCGTGAGTACCTTGAGCAGGTATGAATGGCTTATCCGTGATGTCTTGGCTTATTGTAAGACTGGTCGCATTGTAGCTCTGTAGGTACATTGACCACATAAGCGTATAAGGCGTCAGGTAGCGAGAGGAACATTGCATGAAATGAGTTGAGGTTTTTTTTGTTTTGTTACGGAACCCTAATAAGTCATGTTTTCGCTGGTTGCCAAATATGTTGCGATGCTTATTTTTTTTTTTTAAGTGAATACTTCTTTAGACGCGTTGGGTATTTTTTGAGATGGGAAAAAACAATTGAATTCGCGCCACTGTTACCGTAACCGATACCGCTTCGGATGTGTTCGGCTGTCCTCGGGATGTACTCGGTTTTAATGTATTTCCGATATGTCAGTGAGTGATGGCAAAGTATTCCGTTTGTTTTTTGTTTATATGACGATTCAAAAAATACACACGTAATTGTTCAAGTTTTCACTTCTGTCGGCACTCCCGAAGTGCCACTTTTTTTTTTTGTTGTAAATTTGACATTTATGTAGCTCCTGAAATTGATCATAGGTTGCTTAACGCCCACTTGCAACACAAATCACTATACACGTTTAACGCTATAAAAATTGAAAACATCGTTCTATTTCTGTCAATCGTTTGAGGATGACAGAGACGGAATGTGGTAAATACAGGGTGGCAGGGACATCCACGCGCAAACTGTAACCACGAATTCAGCACATGGTTTTAGACCCCTTTTTTTTTTGATAGGAAATCATCATATGACCCCTCCCGCTCTGGGTGGAGCGGAAGGGAGTGTCAGACTCTTACTGACTAAAACCCATCCGTGTTCCTTCCTTAGCCCTTTGTGTTCCGGGATGGCGGTAACCCTTTCGGACAATCCCGCTACCCCGGCATGCTTCGGCCCCCTTCCTTTATGCTGACATCTCTTTGAGGCGCGCGTGGAACATATACGCGCCGTCCGGCATGAGCCTGGTCCTGATTGGATGGTGAGCAACCCATTACTCTCCGTCCACAGGGCCGCGCCTATGGAGACCGGGAGTCGTCGCGGCGGCTGGGATGTGAGGCTCTCTCCTTCAGCCATCCCGAAACCTTCTTCGCTAGCATGACTGCTTCACAGAAGGAGGTGACTGCCTCCCACTCCCTCTCGCCCCGGACCACGGCTTGAACCAGGGCCGGACACGAGAGGTCGCCGCCGCTGCCAATCGCCTCTACGAGGGCACGGCGGTGCTCCGCCCAAGCGGGGCAGACCTCCACCGTATGCTCCACCGTGTCCTCTGGGCGATCCTCACAATGGTGACACCCGGGCGTCTCCTCCCCCTGGCGTCGAAATATTTCTTCGGTTATCAAAAAACGAATCAGCTGTTTCATAGAAAAGCGCAATGCGGTCAAAACGTATGGTCCAGTATCATGTACTGAATCCATGGTGACAGGTCCCGCAGCGGCTTCGCTGCCACTCGTTTAGCGATAAATGCATTTAGTGATTTGTTATGTAAGTGGGCCAAATTTTGATGTACAGACGCCAGCACATCAAGCTACCCGAAATTGTCAAATTTTCCCAATCAACTTTGAACCTAATGATTTAGCAATAAAGTTGAAAATCAATTACAGAAATTTGACAGATTGGAGTAGCTTGATTGGCTGGTGTCTGTACACAGGGCTTAGCAGTTTTCGGATAAAAATTAAATTATGGTTGGAATAATGTCCGTTTCATTCTTGCTCAGTAATCCGTCGTGGCATTAGATTTAGGGTTTTTGTTAAGTACAATATTAAAGTTTTGAAGGCATTATCTTTATGTCTAGAACATTTTAGTTATTAAATTATTGCCTAGAGTACCGTTTTGGGACATAAAACAGACTTACACTAAAAAGGATTTTAACAAGATAATTATGGTCCATTAAGTTTGAAGGTATTTTATTTAATTAGGTGCCTAAAATGTGCTTGACAGATATTGAATGAAGTAAACATGATCAACGAGGCAGTTCACATTCTAAAAAAAAATAGTTTTGAAAAAAAAAAAACAATAGAAAATCATTTATGTTATTCTAAGAATGGAAATGGAATTCTTACGGACAGTACTGTGCCAACCTGTGACCAATGATTGAAATCCTGCTCCAAATAGAGCCACAGTTCAAATGGACTGCGACTTTTGAACGCGGAGGTAGAAAAATCTATTATAAAGTCAAGCGGGCAACCACAGGATGACGGGACTCGAGTATTGTGTGCTTCAAGTAAGGGTTGCATTTGCCTGTGAATCTTGCAAAACGTTACTAAAGTCTTCAAGAAAATGAGGTATAGCATCTTCTTCTGCTAGAGTGTGGAATTAAGGTGAATGGGTAGTTGCAGCCCGCGATATTCAATTTTTCTTACGTTTTTTGCGATTTTCAGGTCAGTGTCAGGTTGTATCTTGATCAAAATATGATTTGCGACTATAATAGACATGTATTTACAGAATTAAAGTCATTAGAATCATTAATATATCTCTTTAAGTTAGATTTCTACCATCAACACTTTTCCGTACGAGATTTGTTCTTAACGGTAGAAATCTAACTTAGAAAGATGTATTAATGATTCTAATTATTATAATTCTGTAAATACGTACCTGTTATTGTCGCGAATCATATTTTGATCAAGATACAACCTGACACTGACCTGAAAATTGCAAAAAACGTAAGAAAAATTGAATTTCGCGGGCTACAACTACCCATTCACCTTAATAAGATTGTGAAAATCATATCTGACAGTTTAGGAAGCTTTCATTGAAATGAACGACAAAGTGCATTAGAGAATTGACATATTTTTGTACAATCTGAGTGAGTTCGCAAGAGTCCTGTTGAATTTTGTTAGTCATATTTAAATAGATATTAATATTCTGTGTTCAGTCTGATTTTATATTTTAGGTTAAAATTTTATAGCATTAAAAAAAGTTTAGTTTGATAATTATTACATAGGTAGGTACAGTCAACAAAAGAGATAAGTATGCAGGATCGTCGGATATAGTTGAAGTTTAGTAAGAAACCGATAGATGTTGTCGATTGAACTTTAATTTGATAAATGAGCTGCTTGTTTTCTATTAATAAAATTATCTTTTAATCGAGAACAAAAAAAATTCCTTTCAACCTTGGACCTAATGCTTTAGCGATAAAGTTGAAAATCTATTAAAGACAGATTGTATTAGCTTGATGTGCTGGCATCTGTACATAATCATTAGAATATGGTGTTTCACGAGGCACGTAACATGTGATAGTTGATTGAAATCGTGGATCTAAATCGAGCTCACAATTTAAATTGAGTGTGCTTTGAACCATAGAGCTACGATGTTCAGGGAGAGGAGTTTTAACAAAGGAGGCAATAAATCAAACGTGCTCGTGTCTATACAGGGTTATTGGAAAAACATCAACAACCTCTTATGAGGTCATTGTACTCATCATTAAGAACAACTTTTATAATGGGACCAAACCTGAAAGCGCGAGAAAAATCAGCTGTTCCCTACATTTTGACCAGCTATACGAACATAAATGTAGGGAACAGCAGTTTTTTTTTTTAATAAACGTATATTTTTTTTTTCTTTCCTAATGATGAGTACAATGACCTCTTAAGAGGTGTTGGTGTTTTTCCAATAACCCTGTATAGGTAGATTATTAACACTTTTTGTTTAGCCTGTAATGCCAGTTGTCATGGTGTCGTTGTATTCATTTATTTAGAATCAAGAATAGAATAGAATACTCTTTATTATGTACACCATATAAATTTCAGACATAAATATAGAAACTTTACAATGGGTGACACAATGGGCGGTCTTATCGCTAAGAGCGATCTTTTCTCCATACGAAAACTACCTTTTGGAATGGGCGACTAGAATCAATTCTATTTTAAGATAATTTTTGACGTTCAAAAGTGCCTTTTATGTGCCTATTTGAAATAAATGCTTTGACTTTGACTTTAAAGACAACCTTTCAAGAATCATTGATTTGAAGAAAATAACAGACCAGATATTATGCGTGAGTAAGATTTAAAATAAAAACTTTATTCTAACCCCTCTATGGAAATTCTTTTAATTCTCTATCGTTTATCAGGTCCTGGCACATCAGCACATCAAGCTACTCAAAAATGTCAAATTTTTCCAATCAACTTTGAACCTTAGTCTTTAGCGATAAAGTTGAAAGTCTATTAAATATATTTTACAGATTGTAGTAGCTTGATGTGCGTGGCATCTGTACATGAATTCTTGCAGTGTATAAATACAATTTTCTGTCACACATCTACTTTTGCACCTAAAATCCAAAAAAAACATGGCAAACCACATCATAACCCATCTTCCACATTCGTACCTCCTCACCATTGGCCGGATCGCGGACGACTGACGTTTATTCCACCGTTGGCACATCATTTACACTCGAACGCGCGCCGCTCGATGTCGGACGTCGAAAACGTCATTCCGACGAATAAGGGCGTCGACGCGTCGGTGACGACATATTGCTGAGCTTACTCCGAGGAAATCCGAATGGCTGCGTTGACGTGCGCTTTGATCGAGTTGTCGTGGCGTAATTGCTTGAGACCCGAGGAAATGGTCTAATCAGGTGGAGTGGAATCGTGAGAATTGAGGAGTGAAAGGTGGTCTATGTTGATTCTGGAAAGATTTGTATGAAATCGGCGATGTAATTTTTAATACACTAAGTATAGGTAGTAATGGCTTTTCATTTTTACCGACTTCAAAAAAAGGAGGTTATCAATTCGACACGTATGTATGTAATATTATTGGAAATGCATTATATTCATATATGACAATCTATTAGGGCTTGAAAACAAATATATAAAATTTTATAGATGTATGTACATAGGTGCGTATGTTTGTCCACGCATTTCTCCGCAACTATTAATCGGATCGTGACATCGGACATTTACTTCAACTTAGGGAACAGTGCAAGTTTCATCAAAATCGATTCAGATAATTTTCAAGATATGGACTAATACGTGTAGGTAAGTGTGACGGCCTGGCTTATTGATACGAGCTACGGGTGTAGTGTCAAAGGGCAAACATCTCAAAACCTTGGTCAAATTCTAGTTCAATATTTACAACAAAATTATTACCTACTTATCACAAACAAATATTCCAATTTTTACTTAAAACTAAAAATAACGAAATAAAAAAGTAATTAAAAAAAAAACGACTTCAAAAAGAAATTAACTCAAAATTATGAAATAACTTTAGTTTCGGAAGTCCGTAGCAAAAACTACAACTAAAATACAGATCCCAAGACACCGACTTCCGAAATTAAAGTTATTTCATAATTTCGAGTTAATTTCCGATCGTTGGAAAAACTTCGGTGTATTATTATTCCACAGTTTTTGTACGCTTTAAACAAGTTGAATCCCCTTTTCTTTAATGTTACCTAACTTTCAACGAAAACCAATAAAATACAAAACTCGCTACAAAAAATCGTTCCAAATCTTAATAGTCAGTTTAACTTCGCTAAAAAACCATTACCGAAGTATTGAGTTCAATCATTCCCATGATGCGTTCCGCCATAACTTCCCGCTTTCAAGGGACTGCTAAAACAATGAGGAGTTCTATAGTTCGTGACTTTTGTGCAAAGTTTTCGGTACAGTCTTCTCCAACTCTAACCTAAAAAGATAAGGTTGGTTTTCCTTAGGAGGAGTGTTGTGTAACTTTGTCAGAATTAATAAGAGATTAGCCTTGGGTCGGCGTTAACTATGAAGGTTGCTATAATATTGGTAAGTTACTAAGTGGTTTTGGGCGTTAAAAGACATCATCAAGGGTCGATCAGAACTCTGCAGATGTTTAAGGGTGCTTAATATTGGATAGCTTGTGTCCTTTTTGCTGCGTTTGGGGCAATAATAACGAATATATTGGCAATATTGGAACCTTTTAGGATGATTTCGCTTTTGTTCTGTTTTTAATTTTAATATTCTTGCGTTGCTGCTTCTTTGGTTTAATGCAAGAGGTCCTGGGTTCGATTTCCAGCTCGACGTTGGTGGATACCGAATAGTCATCATCATCATCTGCCTAACCCTTTCCTAGCTATTTTGGGGTCGGCTTCCAGTCTAACCGGATGCAGCTGAACCTGACCTCCACAACCCAGATGCTGAGTTATACGATATCCCTTGGTAAGACTGGTTGTCAGATTTCTGGGCTTCTGACGACCCGTAACGACTGCTAAAGATCCACGAATGACAGCCGGGACCAACGGCTTAACGTGCTTTCCGTGGCACGGAGGGGTCTTGATATGTAAAGATGGTCACCCATCCACAGACCAACCGCGGCAAGCGTAGCTTAACCTGATCAATCGACCTGCGCGGCTGTTATAACTTAGCCACGAATTCCTCCTCGATACCGAATAGTATCTGTATTTTTCTGTGTACTGTATTACTTATAGAGTGTATGTATTACTAGCTGCGCCCCGCGGTTTCACCCGCATAAGTGTCAATCCCGTGGGAATATCGGGAGAAAAAATAAGCTATATGTTAATCCAGGATATCAGCTACCTCCATATAAAATTTTATCAAAATTGGTCCAGCCGTTTGAGCGTGAAGAAGTAACAAACATATAAACACACCCTCACACCCACACTCACAAACTTTCGCCTTTATAATATTAGTGTGATCGCAATTATATTAGTATTTTTACCGTCATTTAGTTGAATTAGGCTGGGTTTCCAGAAGAGATGAGCGAGGATACGTAGCGAGGGATGTTGTAAAACTAACCAATACCAACGCTAACTTAGTTCAAGCTATAAAAATGAAGCGATGTTATTGGTTGGTTTCACACACATTCCGCGCTACGCATCTTCGCTCATCTCTGGTGGAAACGCAGCCTTAGTTGGCTAAACAAGTTACGTTGTTAAAGTGGTCGCAAGCGCTACTGCTAAGTATGAAACCCTGGGTTCGATTCCCACCTCGGCCAAAGTGGTATTGTGTTTTTCCATCAGCTCAGTAGCAACCTGGAGCCTGGATTTATACCCGGTTGATGGCAATAGGCCGGCGAAATGTTGGTGTTTCAATAGGTACACCTCTGCATAACCTTTTGGGGCTTATAGGGTTGATGTTATGTACACAGACGCCAGCACATCAAGCTACTACAAACTGTCAAATTTCTTTAATAGATTTTAGATAAAAAAAAAATAAAAACTTACAGAAAATTTGACAGTTTCGGGTAGCTTGATGTGCTGGCGTCTTGTACGTATTCTTCAGTTAGTGAGTATGAAGGTTTTTGTCTAATTTAATTGACGTTACTGCTAAGTATTTAAGTTTGTAGTAAGGTCAAAGAAAACTTAATTGAAAATAAATGTTTAAGAAATATTAACGCTTAGAACCAACTTCATCTTCAGCTTTTCTCTTCGTAAACTTAAACAATTAATTACGCTCTGGATAATAAGCAGCTTTATAATATCAACGTCTAGCAGAAACACAGTCAAAACAAATAAGGTGATAAATACCTTATTCCCATCTCCTTTTTTCAGCTATGTTGGGGTCGGCTTTCAGTCTAACCGGATGCAGTTGAATACAGTATTTTGCATGGAGCGACTGCCTATCTGACCTCCACAACCCAACTGGATTGTGAAGGTCAGATAGGCAGTCGCGTTTAGAAACTACTGGGTAATATGATACGCCTTGGTAACACTGGTTGTCAGACTTTCGGGCTTCTGACGACCCGTAACGACAGTCAAAGATCCGTGAATGACCAACGGCTTTACGTGCTTTCCGAAGCACAAAGGGTCTTGTTAGGTTACAGATGCTCATCCATCCACAGACACAGACCAATTGCGACAAGCGTAGCTTAACCTGATCTACCGACCCGCGGCTGTTATTACTCAGCCACAAGCCCCTCCAAACAAATAAGTTATTATCTTTTTTAAATAAAACAAAATCCCCTTTAAAAACAATCCGCGTTCCTCTCATTAATTTTGTGGAAGATTTCTTCAGAAAAATGTATACTCTTCAAAGTTGAGAAGATTAGAGAGAATTTAATACATTTTCTCATTACATTTTCAGCAGTTTTTCTCCTAATTCTGCGGTGAACTCATTACTGAAGAATGAGTGAAGTCTAAACCTAGTTACACACTATGCGACATGCCTCTGCGACATCTCGACGACAAGACGCAACGGCAAGACGCAACGACAGGCTTCGGCCGACAATTTTCACAATATATTTTGTACAAAGCACCGCACACTTGGGCTCAGTGCGCTCTGCGATGCGATTTTTTAAATCACAATCATGTTCATGCGTAATAAAATCGTAAACGCAAGTCATTTTTGAAGCGAATTCTAAGGCTTAACACGCTCTGCGATGCGATTTATCAATCGCATGTTCATGCGAAATGAAATCGCAAAAAATACTAGTTAAGTTTAGGAGATAATACATTCGGAATACCGGAGCACCCAATTTGTGAGATTACAAGGTCGTTTTCATTTTGTCTCCATTACACGCTTGGACGGGCATTGTACCAGTCTTAGGATGAATTCTAATAAACTTGTAACTATTGTCGGAGGATTTTTGGCGAGTTGTGTTTGGCATTCACTGTTCGGGTATGTCTTCTATTCACATTGAGTCATGAAGATTGGAATTTCCAGATGAATTTTTGTATGGTCTGTTTACTTACATCCATCATGACGATACGTAATTTCATTTTAGCCGTAGGGCCTTTTGCTAGCGTTTGAGAGTAGGTAAATTATTCTTCTTCTGCCTCTTTGTGTCGCTGCCACGATTGTATTTCTGAAGGCCAATATTACTCGTAATTAAAAACGATCAAAATGTAATCGTAATCAATGTTAAAACTTGTCAAAAATTTAGGGAAATTTAGAGGTATTTTTGGAAATCTTCGCCGCCGCTAATTGGCCCTAGACTGTTTCCCATTAACCCTTCGTATGCTTAAACGTGGATCCACGCGAGACACAATGGATTTTTAATTGTGTCTGTAATTACGGCCATCAACCGGTTAAACAATTTACAGGCACTTTTGAACTATCAAGAAGTCGGTCAGTCTGAAAATATGAAGCTAGTTGCCCATTCCAAAGCATTGTAGGTACCTATGGAGAAGAACGGGCAAGAAACTTCATGGACACACTTTTAAATTATATTTTTACAAAAGTCGTACACGTTAAATAGATGATTTATTTGTTTCTAAGTGGCCTGAATCATGTGCCGGTTTCAAAATAAATATAATATTTTGTTATTACACAGGAGTATGTGACAGACCCATTCGTAGATAGACTTTACAATGATTGAATTGTGTGCTGCATCGGACGACGTCATTACGTCAGCGCCGGCTGCGGCTGTCGCTCAAAACCAGCGCTGGGGCGCTGTCTTATATAGGGTCGTAGCATTATGCTGAGCGATAGCCGTTTTGCGTGGATGTGATGCATGTTTCCTTTACCTTCTTTTTTATTGAAGTGAAACTTCTTTACGCACGCTTGACTTGGGGAGTAAGCTGGCGAACGCGTGACGTAAGCGTTACGAAAAGTGTGATCGGGCGAGGCGAACGGGAGTTGAGTGGGGTATATCATTTGGGGGCATTTTCCTTCTATCTTTCTCGAAGATTCACTTCAGTCGTGTGGTCATAAGCACACTCGGTTTTTTTTTTGTTCTTTTTTGCGTCATATTCACCGCAAATAAACGTATTTTCTTTCTTTTCTTTCTTTCTTTATTTCTTAAATGTGAGAATTAAACCCAAACTTCAAACAGTACCAGTGTTATTATTATACTACTCTCAAGCAGCAGGTACGTTATCACTAACTTTGTAAGCGTGGCAAGAGGTACCGATATAACTTACATGATAACACATAAGTACTTAGATACACTTAGTTGATAGTTTCAAACTCCATCAAGTATGGAAGCGTATGGCACTCGTAAGTGCTCCCGTCACACCGGATTATGTGGTGAGTTTCGTTGTCACAGTATATTAAATATTGATTTTGATACTTTCAATAACGTTTTATCAATGGGGCTTTCGATATCATGATTTTACTATAAATAACTGCAATGACACTCGTCATACTCTTGTCCTTATCGCAATCAATTTGGTGTCAGCGTAACTTGCCTTTCTTCATCTATACTTCTCTATTGCTATTGGCTTGTGGCTAAGAAATAACAGCCGCACGGGTCGATGGATCAGGTTAAGCTGCGCTTGCCGCGGTTGGTCCGTGGATGGGTGGCCATCTTTACATACCAAGACCCCTCCGTGCCTCGGAAAGCACGTTAAGCTGTTGGTCCCGGCCAGGCAGTCAATCGTGGATATTTGACAGTCACAACGGGTCGTCAAAAGCCCGAAAATCTGCCAACCAGTCTTACCAAGGGGTATCGTATTACCCAGTAACTGGGTTTTGATATTCAGATAGGCAGTCGCTAGATTTAAAATACTGTTATTTGCTAAAATCTGATATCACGAAAAAAAGGCAGCTGTTTAATACAAAGTTCAATACCTACTTGACCAAAATGTATGAAACAGATGATTATTTTTCATGATTTTAGAGTTGGTCCCATAGCGAAAGTGGTTCAGTTTGATGGTCTTAAGCACCTCGTAAAGTTCAACTAAGTCAAAGTACAAATAAGAGTCAATCCAAAGATATCCAAGCAAAAAAAAAAAAAACGATTAAAGTAATTTTATTACAAAGTAAAAGTCTAACCAAAGATATCCAAGCAAAAAAAAACTCTGATTAAATTGATCTTATTTTGACCTAAAATAATAAATAGCCATACATTAGTGTATTTTCGTCAGCTGATTATTTTTCTTGTAAGTATCTAATGCGTTTTTCTTATATATTTTTTTTTATTACCATCGTCCTTATTTTGGTGATCTGAATGATTTCTAAAAATTTGTCCATCTATTTTAATGG
This sequence comes from Amphipoea oculea, assembly GCA_945859645.1. Taxonomy (NCBI): domain Eukaryota; kingdom Metazoa; phylum Arthropoda; class Insecta; order Lepidoptera; family Noctuidae; genus Amphipoea; species Amphipoea oculea. The sequence continues at coordinate 16,975,991 of OX243876.1, forward strand.
GAAGTTATATAATTGCGGCAATACATAAGATCTATAATACAGTAAACAAATACAATTCCATATCCGCCAACACAAATACCTACAGATAGGAGAAAGCCTCACCGCCAGAAGACGTTTTATCCTTTTTCCTGTCTCCCGCAAATATTCCATAATTTGAACGGAGCTTCATAATTTCTGTAGATAAAAGAGCTTTCGAATTCTCTGTCAGATCAAAAAAAAAAAAATCTTGTATAGTCTTGATTCCTTCGCAAAAGAAAATGCAACGTTGAAAAGTTTGATGTTTCTTTCCTTGATTCAAATTTTAATATTTTATTTTCCGCGCTTTTAGTAAATGGTGTTAGTTCTATGAAACGCTTTGAGGATTCGTGTCCTGAGAAGTACCTACATAGTTTAGTTGTACTGCTATTTCTGAGGGTGTAGGTTGCAATTTTCGGTTCAAGTAAAATGAATAGCATTTTAGTCTTTCAGGAATTGGGAACCTATTGTAAACATAAATGATTGATGCACACAAATCCCTTATGGTGTACATAAAAGTAGTTCAGATGCAATGTTATTTCAGGCATGAAAAAATGAGTCCGGGTATCACTGGTCAGTAGTATAGTCGACATCTTAATTGTTTTATCACATATGTTTCTTAGCCACAAGCTCCTCACAGTGGGATAGTTAAAACCTTATTAATGCTCCAATTTTATGGGAATTGGAATGTCTGTGTTCCCTTTCACATGTAACCTGCCTGCCTTCAATGCAAGAGTGAAGGCATCTTCCTGCCACGTTCGTTCCGTCATAGACTTTATCCATCGCTTTCCATCAGGCGTGATCGAGATCAAGAGCAGGCCCATTGAGCAAAAAAAAAAAGAAATAAAAAAAAAGAATTGTTGTTAAAAGTGGTAAAGCAAATTCGAGGTCGACTATATCTAATCTCTATAGCCAAATCTGAGTTTATCAACTAGTCCAACTAAACTCCAGTGATTGTACAACATTTTACTCATTCCTCTTATGCATTGAATAAATTCGAGCGCACTGGATGGTCACCCATCCACGAACCGACCGCGGCATCGAGCGCTTTCCATCAGGCGTGACGGAAGTCAAGAGGGTCGACTCTTGACCTCCAGCATTCAGCAATAAAAAACTAAACAAAATAATTGTTAAAAGTGGTAAAGCAATTTCGAGGTCGACTATATCTAACCTCTAAAGCCAAATCTGAGTTTATCAACTAGTCCAACTAAACTCTAGTGATTGTACAACATTTTACTCATTCCTCTTATGCATTGAATAAATTCGAGCGCACTGGCTGAAAGTTAAGCCGAACTGGATATACCGATACGAGTAAATTTTTGCATTGTTCTAGAAAATTCTATTTAGATTGAAGTTATTGTTGCTGCTGCAGATTGGAACATTTGAAAAGCGTATGAAACTCGCCCAATTGAGAGTCAATTTTCTATACATTTTTATAACTGGGATATAAACGCCAATACTCGTACGTACAAAAAATATGAAAAATATATGTAAAGATGTAACAGCAAGTGAAGCAGTAAAACATCAAAATTTAATCTTAGCCTGTTCCCAACTTTCAAAGTCAAAGCATATATTTCAAATAGGCACATAAAAGGCACTTTTGAACGTCAAAATTTACATTAAAATAGAAATGACTCTAGTCGCCCCTTCCAAAAGGTAGTTTTCGTATGGAGAAGAATTCAAATTCAAAATATTTTATTGTGGGCAGATGTTAATTACAGGTCTTAAATAAATTATAGTTCAAATATGTCCTGCCTAATAGGCATACAATAATTATATGTCATTACATTTAAAAAGTTATTATAAATATTAAAATATCAGTATGCAGTCAAATTAATAAATATCAATAATTCAAGAAATCTTGGATCGTGTAGTATGTTTTATATACCTATTAAAAAGTTACGTAGTTTATTTTTAAATACTGGAAATTCCTTAGTGCTCAGTATGTCAATAGGTATTTCGTTGTATATTTTTGATGCCATGCCAAAGAAGCTTTTGTTAAATAGAGCTGTTTTATGTGGTACATTAGAATGGGCAAGAAACTCCACCGTAACTCTTTTAAAAATGTTTTACAATATTTGGCATAGGTACATTCATTATATAAGGTACTTTGTAGGGGTGGGCTTCCAGTCTTACCGGATCCAGCTGAATACGAGTATTTTATATGGAGCGACTGCTTATCTGAACTTCACAATACAGTTACTGGGTAATACGATACCCCTTGTTAAGACTGATTGTCAGAGTTTAGGGCTTCTGATGACTCATAACGACTGTCAAAGATCCACGAATGACAGCCGGAATTGAATAAATATCTTCAGGTATTTACTCCCCGAAGGTAGAGATGTATCATTCTTTTTTGCTGATTGTAATAATTATAATTCTGTAAATACATACTTGCTACGCTCGTGAATGATATTTTGTGCAACATAAACAGTTCTGTGTTAGTTTTAGGCAATTTGGCTTTTAGTTACAAACAGACAACACTCATTTTTATTTACCAAGAAAATTGGACTAAATCAAATCCAAAGCTAGCATAGCCAACAAACCAGAGGGGCAATAGCCTAAAACTGATCTGCAAATTGCAAAAAACGTAAGAAAATTTTGAATCTCGCGGGTTATCTGACTCTGCCCCCTTACGATTGTCATACAATTCTAAAAATAACAGCCGAAACCAACAGCTTAACGTTCTACCCGAGGCGCTGAAATAGAATAAAATATTCTTTAATGGACATCATATAAATTACAGACATTATATATAGAAACTTTACAAAAGGTGACACAATGGGCGGTCTTATCGCTGAGAACGATCTTTTAAAGACAACCTTTAGAAGAAGCAGTAATAAATCTGCAATAAATAAATTACTTTTCCGAAACTAGCAGCCGTGTTTCCGCAATCATTACTTGCCATAGTAAAACATAGCGCAATGTAAAACGAAGTTAAAACCCTCTTTCTCTACACCGAGATCAAACGTCACCCCCTCGCTTTGCAGAAAAAAATATTTCCCCATCTAAAATAGGAAACGCATACAAAATGAGAGGATATTGCAGCTTTCCCTGGCATCTTTTTAAATATGCAAATTTAAATACGATTACGGTGAGCGAGACAGTACTATGTTTAAAATTCTTTAAACTGTCACTCGTGGGAAAAGGATAGAAGTACGTCCTGCGTTTGGACTTGATTTTAAAAATGGTTAACCCAGATGCATAATTTAAATACCCTTTGCTTTATTAGTGATTAAATCCCGCAGGCAAAGGTAATGGAATTATGAAGACTTGGGTAGGTTTAGATGTAAGAAACATATGTGGTGGCCAGCGCAAGAAATGAGGATGCAGAATTTTAAAACAAAGAAGATTCAGAATACAAAAACACCGGCCAAGTGCACGTTAGACTCGCGACACGCGACACGAAGGGTTCCGTACTACGAGGCAAAAAACGTCGAAAAAAATACATTACTTGTATAGAGATAAAAAATTAAAGGGTATACTCCTTTAATTAAAAATAAACATATTTTTTTTGTAGGGGCAATAGAAATACACACTCTGTGAAAATTTCAACTGTCTACCTATTACGGTTCATGAGATACAGCTCGCTGTAAAAAATAAAAACATAAAAATACACGTTTCTTGTATGGTACAAAAATAATAAAATAAAGTTAAAGATTAAAAGGAAGACCCTTTTAGTTTTTAACTTTATTATTATTTGTTGTTATAGCGGTAATAGAAATACACACTCTGTGAAAATATCAACTGAAATACAGCCCGCTGACAGACAAACGGACGGACAGCGGAGGCTTAGTAATAGGCTTCCGTTTGCACCCTTTGGGTACGGAACCCTAAAAAGCACATGAAACAAACATTGCTTGGGGATTCACAGAGTACATAACATTGCATATTTTTACAAAAACAAATGCATTTTTCATTCCCCTTGACCGTAGGTCTAAATTACAATACACTCCGAATGTGGGTAGAATTTTCAAAGTAAATCTCATTGGATATGCAGGAACAATCTCTGTAGTACCCATCCTTATATTTGATACCACAGATCCTGGTAGTGTCAATACTTAATACTCCACTGACGTAACACGGAGCAATGCAGACCTGGCATTGATTGAACCAAGACTGACGAAGCCAACACTCTTGGAGTATAGTGAGAAGGTAAATGAAATAACCATTATGAACATTGCATGTTGAGAGCATTGGTGACCCAGTGGTATCGGCCGCGACTGACGAGTTGTAGGTCGTAGATTCGAACCCAGATAGGCGCTTTACTTTGTGTAAATTATTTCGTCATCACTGCTCTCAAAACGGTGAAGGAAAACATCGTGAGGAAACCGGCATCTTCTAGAACCAAAAATTCGAAGACATGTTACATCTGGGCCTGCGTGGTGGATTACGGCCCATTCCCTCTCACAGAGAGGAGGCCTGTGTCCCAGCAGTGGGAACATTATAGGCTGATTATGATGATGTTAAGAGGAAATGCGGTCGGAAAGACTTTTGAAAAAGCCTAAGTAAAAAGTCATAATTCGAGATTTGGCTCTCACCTATTTCCTCCTCCAATATTGGACCAATTTAAAAGATATTTCATAAACTGAATAAAAAGGATATATACTGTGTCTTTATTTTTTTATTTTTTCATTAATAGTTGTCAAATTTGTACACTAGGCCTCTGTTGACAGCGGTTTAAATCGGCATTTTCTGAGGGTACTAGTTCTTATAAAAATAATGTATCATCAAAAAGGAAAACGTAGGGACATACAAGTACTTATTTAATATTTATTTTTCTGTAAAAAATCATTGCTTTATGGTCACTAACCAGAAAGAAAACTGGCGAGAGCGTTTCTATGGAGGAAAGACCACCCACATTTCCTCTTAATAGAACGAATACATATAATTAGAAATCTCGCACGATGACTAATTATATACGTAATGTATGTTCAACACGAAAAGGGGACTGAAGATTTTTAGGGGCCTGGTACATCTACTACAAACATCACACAACGCTCAGAGTGATACAACATTCAGAGTGATTATTTCAAACATCTATGCAACAAGATGTACCCAAGTTCAAAAAAATATAGATGTTACGTTATTAACTTTGAACGGAAATATCTCGGAAACACACTTTAAAGCTCTTTTGGATTTTGAAATCTAATCCAACAAAAGAAACTATATACCTATTTCTGAAACATAATTGTACAGTCAGGGAAATTTATAGTAGCCCACCGGCATCGGGAACAGGGTCCAAGCTACTACCGGCGGTCAGGGCTCCAGAGAGAGGAACCTCCTAACAATGCGGGCCGCGTCCAGAAGTACAGCTCTCTGAATCAAGCCCTTGATCCAGCTGCCCAACGAGAGCTTCCTTAGGTGTTGGTCGAGGCTCCTGACTATCAATCCATTGGCTAGCAAAAGCAAAGCAAATTGACACTCTTCCTCAATTTACCGTGTTATAGCCATTTCAAGAGCAGTGGTGGCCCAGTGGTATCGGCCGCGACTTACGAGTTGTAGGTCGTACGTTCGAACCCAGACAGGCGCTTTACTTTGTGTAAATTATTTCATCACCACTGCTCTCAAAACGGTGAAGGAAAACATCGTGAGGAAACCGGCATGTCCTAGAACCAAAAATTCAAAGACATGTGACATCTACCAACCCGCACTGGGCCCGCGTGGTAGATTACGGCCCACTTCCTCTCACAGAGAGGAGGCCTGTGTCCCAGCAGTGGGAACATTATAGGCTGATGATGATGATAGCCATTTCATACAACTGTCAAAAAATAGCAGTATGTGATTAGATTATACGGACAATGTAAGGTGGTACGAGTAGTCACTTTGTTTAACAATAAACAATTGGTAAAGTCACTTCGACAGATATTTGACTTCCATCCCGACAAAGATCAGTAACATTCAATATGGGAAACTGATTAAACGACGTCAGGTGAACCGTAAAAATCAAAATACCTTGCCCTTTAATATAATTTGTCAAGTGCAAACGCAATAAAGAGAGCCCTCGTCATGCGCGACGGAATTAAATATTTCATGATTCCATGGATCTTGGAAAAGAAAGACGAGCCAATTATGGGACACAATCAAGGCTGAACAAAATCCGAGTATCTTCGAGACATTGCTGTTTGAAATATTTTTGGAAGTGATCGTTCTTTTGGGTACTATCTTTTACAATATTGACGTAACCAATCATTGGTTTCAATACGTGATTAGAGAAAATGTAGAATCGAGGACACCATTTATACAATTCTATTAGAATCCAGAGGAGTAATTGCGTAACACAATATCAGTAGCAATGGCTTTCATTTTGACAGTTCAACAACATTCATTGCGTTATTTACGTTGTTGAGCAAACAAATTTTTTGAACATATGAAGTAATGATTTAGCAATATCCTTCAAAATGATTCAGATTGTGATTAAGAGTTTGTTACACAATAACTACAGGAACTACGTTTAAAGCCAAACACAAGATAATCCATAAGATAGAAAACATTAAACCGCAAAAAAAATCAATTATGGAATAAAGAATAAAATAAACTCACAATTCAGCTTAGAAAGATATACTTCTTTTTCTTCTTTGCTGAGGATCGTGCCCCTTGTTGTGTATATCTTTTAGATATATACAAAAATGAAAAACTAGCATATCCAAATCCTAGTACATCTGTTACCGGCGCAGTACCGCTGCCCCGGGGGAAATCAGGGATCACGCCGCGTTGGGCGTTAAGTCTCATGATGGGTGTGTCTGAACTCACCCGCGTCTCCCCTGGATTTGCAGCTGTTCAGGAATTCTTTGTTATTACGATATTTGGATAAATGGACATGGCTTGGAAAGACTGAGCTGAAATCTTAGAAATTAATGCAGTCGGGATCTTGATAATGTTTCTGCATTTTGTAAACAGCATACCTGAAGACGGACTTTGGATGAAATGAAAATACTTACAAACAAAACAAATGGACCTGACAATGAAACAAATTAAAGATACTATATAAAGGTCAACAGATAAATGTAGGACAGGAGGAGTAAAATAAAACCAAAACCTTTGACATTTATAATGAGGTAATGTAATCGAATTGAATTTAATTATTATAATTTGGTTATTTTTTCCCTTATTGAACCCTAAAATTTTTGAGAGAAAACCAACAAATTGTAGCAATCTCGAGATAATTTAACGTATCCCTGTTTTTCAAAGTCTCTTTTTTTGCAAAAGCTGCAAGCGATGACTGCCGCGAATTTAATTTTAAAAGTAAACACTAATTAAGAATTCAACTGGGAGGATTTTCCTTTAACAAGCTGAGAACTTTAAAAAATATGACGCACCGCTTTAAATTGCAAGTAAAATTTGAGACTGAATTTTAGCAGCTGCGTATCCAGCTGTTGTACGATTTTTTAATACATCAAGGCATCAAAATATCAAACGCTGTTTATGTTTAAAAAACCATCTTGTAAAATAAGAAAATCAAATTCAGATCAGACTTTATATTTTGATCCCTTAAACCTAATATATTTTCATTTTTATATTCATTTTTTTATTTTTCTTTACTTTAGTTAGCCTTAAATAGATGAAATGAAAATAAAATGAAATTGTCTGTAACGAAGATATTGGAATCACTCACAATTAACACATCAGATATAAAAACAGCTAGATGGAGTCGACATTTCCTATCATACGACCCTGAGAAGAAATGGCGACACAAACCATACCAGTAAAATAACAGCTCTTTCAATCAGGGGTGTAACTCAGTGGTAGAGTGTCTGCTTCGCATGCTGAAAGTCCTGGGTTCAAATCCCAGCACCTCCAAAGTGCCTTTTTAGAAAACTAAGTATTTAGGTATTCATTTGGATTTTACGCTTTCTTTTAAATGATCATCATCATCATTTCAGCCGAAAGACGTCCACTGCTGGATATAAACCTACCCCAAGCACCTCCACTGCGACCAGCTTTGTGCTTCTCGCATTATTCTCGAGTTCCTGCGGCCTTCACAAGGTCGTCGGTCCACCTTGTGGGAGGCCTTCCAACGCTACGTCTTCCGATACGCGGTCGCCACTCCAGAAAAAAAAAAAAAAACTATAAATGATTTATTTCTGTAAGTACATTTGTAAAAACAGACTTACACCTTTAAATTAATCAGAAGCGAGTTTATAATATTTCGTTTAATCAATAATGAGCCAAGTAAATAAATGAAAAGATTTTTTGCAACAAAGTTTTGATCTCTATCTCGCAATCCTGCAAAATTCAGGTAGGCACTCGTTCGTGTATTCCACAGTGATTACTATACGAAGTTGAAAGTGGAAATGTACTCGTATGAACGGCGAGTGAAAATTCTGGATAGGTTGTCCGAACAATTTTCATAGTGTATTTTAGGTTTGAAAATTAAATTAAAACTTGGTTTGGTTTTACTCGATTTTTTTTACTGGGATTTAGTCGTTGAAAAGTTTAATGCAGTAAAATTATTACTGGATGTACAGAGCCGGTTTTGTAAGACTTTATTTGTAAAATTTCACTTTCAGGGCTAAATAAATCTACCTACAATAAAGAAAACATCATTTTCTTCTAATACTTTTTAATCGCACAACTGTGCTCTTTCACAATCCAACAACGACTAGCTTTGCACTACATTTGAGCATTTAAAACAACATTTGCCCCACCCAGAAATAACGATAATATCATAACCGTTATTTCCAAGTGTTGCCAAAGTAGAATAATACATTTAGTTGCCATAGTAAAAATACATTTTATAAGTTTGTTACAATATTAATAATTTGTACTTTGACAGTGTTGCCACAGTGGATATTATAATGCGGTATTAAAATAATGCGTTTTTACAAATTAAATCAATGAAATCATGCTTACATTGAGCGAATTTCAAAAATCTTTTTATCTGCAAATAAAATAATAATTTGGCTAATTGTTTACATGCCTTTGCCCTTGACTACCTAAACCTAAAATGAACGAAGTATCAAAAATAAATATAAATTATTTTCTTGAATTTCGCTATACCAATAATATACAGCTTAATGAGCATTTCGTTTTACAAATAACTTTTAAGATAGCATACCTTGTTATTTCAAATTAAATTTAAATTAATGAACGGTATATTAATTACGATATTTATGTACTCTTTATTAATTGCATATAGCCAGACATTGCAGACACTCAACAATTCTCTTTTAAATCTAATGAAACGAAACTTAAACTTTGTTTTACTCGTTTAAAAGAGGTTTTTCAACTCAAATAGCTTTTAGGTTTATTAAAAAGTGTTTTTTTTTGTTTTTTACCACATTATAATATTAGGTCCTTACATATGAAATTGGCGTTTTTCGTACTGGCCACTTTAATCACGAATTTCTCCTCTTTGGTAAGGAATTCCAAATTCAAATTTGTACAGCTATTTACTCATGTATTTGTGCTTCGATGACCGTCATTCATTTGTTTTTTTTCTTCTGTTTTTTCTGTTTGCGTCACTCATTTTACAAAATGGAAAATTTAAAATATCGCATTATTTACGAGTACGAGTTCCGCCGTGGCACTAGTGCTGCGGAAACGACTCGAAGGGTGAATGATGTGTATGGCGGTCATGTTGCAAAAGAAAACACAGTTCGTTTTTGGTTCCAACGTTTTCGTTCTGGAAATTTCGACCTGCAGAACAAGCCCCGTGGACGGCCTGAGACCCAAGTTGATAATGGAGAATTGAAGGCTATTGTGGAAGCGGACCCATCGCAAACCACGTCCGAGTTAGCTGCAGGCTTCGATGTTAGTGATAAAACTGTTTTAATTCACTTGAAGCAAATTGGGAAGATTAAAAAGCTTGAAAGGTGGGTACCTCACGAATTGACTGAAGCAAACCGGCAAACGCGCGTCGACTGCTGCGTTACATTACTGAACCGGCACAACAATGAAGGTATTTTAAACCGAATCATTACCTGTGATGAAAAATGGATTCTTTACGATAATCGGAAGCGCTCAGCGCAATGGTTGGATCCTGGCCAGCCAGCCAAATCCTGCCCCAAGCGAAAATTAACCCCAAAAAAGTTACTTGTAAGCGTTTGGTGGACTAGTGCCGGTATTGTTCATTACAGTTTTCTCAAATCTGGCCAGACTATTACAGCTGATGTCTATTGTCAGCAATTACAAACCATGATGGAAAAGCTAGCGGCTAAACAACCAAGGCTGGTCAATCGCTCCACGCCACTGCTGCTTCACGACAACGCCAGACCACACACTGCGCAACAGACGGCTACCAAGTTAGAAGAGCTTGAATTGGAATGTCTTAGACATCCTCCGTACTCCCCGGACCTTGCTCCAACAGATTACCATTTTTTTCGCAATTTGGATAACTTTTTGCAAGGGAAAAAATTCAACTCCGATGGGGCAGTCCAAATCGCCTTCAAAGATTTTATTGATTCCCGTCCGACTGGTTTTTTTAGTAAAGGGATCAATGAACTACCTATAAGATGGCAAAAGTGCATTGAAAACAATGGTTCATACTTTGATTAATTAAATATATTATATTAAAAAATATTCGACTTTTTGTTCCTTCCATACAAAACGCCAATTTCATATGTAAGGACCTAATATTACAAAAGTGATAGTTTGTGAGTGTGTGTGTATGTGTTTATATGTTTGTGTCCACTATAACGATAGTAAATTATGCTACTCTTCCCATACCCAATACAAAAAGATACAAAATAATGAAGAATTAAAAAAACAAAGTTAGCACACCACCCTTCCCTAGACGGCGTTGGCGTCGAATTAAATCGCGCTATGGTTTCGTTCACAACGAATGGATATATCAATATGTTTGTCATGTTGCTTATGATTTCAATGTAATAAGTTAACATAAAATCCTCCCATGATCCCTGTACCGCATTTACCCGTAATCACAATGCTTCGTAATACCGTAAACAGTGAATTTTCATAATTTCCCAGCAATTATCTTTGCACAATGTTGCTTAGTTTGATATAAAGAATAACTATGTGATGGCTTCGTGATGTGTTCTTTTACACCCTGTACCTATTATCAGCAAAAATATTATGACTCTAAATCCTGTAGTATAAATGTGCTGCTGTTTTGCAAGATAAATCATTCTGCGTGCCCTGAAATCGTGGAATGCTGCATAGGATGTGCACAAAAAGGTTTGAAAGAAAAGAAATAAAAGAAAGAAAAGGAAGAAAAGAAAGAAAAAAAAAAAAAGAAAAAAAAAAAAATACGTTTATTTAGCACAGACTAAAAGACAATACACCAGATACATACATCAAATAAAAACAAAAACCATGCCATGAACTGCACAGTTCATTTGTTTGCTAGCCAGACATTCTTGCATTGTAACAGGTTGCACGTTAATATGCCACCCAGTATATCAGTAAGTATCCAGTCAGGCGCTTTACTTTGTGTAAATTATGTCATCACCACTGCTCTCAAAAACGGTGAAGGAAAACATCGTGAGGAAACCGGCATGTCCTAGAACCAAAAATTCGAAGACATGTGACATCTGCCAACCCGCACTGGGCCCGCGTGGTGGATTACGGCCCACTCCCTCTGACTGAGAGGAGGCCTGTGTCCCAGCAGTGGGAACATTATAGGCTGATTATGTATATCAGTAAACCCATACTTTGCTACTTATCTTGCAAGTCCCATGTCACAAGGGCCAGCCTAATGCCTTTGACCGGACACAAATCAGGACCCTCCCCACCACAATCAAGAACCACCTCTGTGGTCACAATCTGCACATGAAAGGTGGAGAAGAAGGCTAAGAATTGCTCAATGCTAATATATACTCTATCCAATTCTGATATCGAACTACTAGGAACACAGGACAATCGGGGCATTTCAAAACCAGATAGACACTGAAAAAAATCGTCAGAAAACGTAAAAATAAAGTTAACAAACAAAACTGAACGGTTTGCTAAACTGCATAAGCTAAAACAAGCTAAAATACAAACTAAACAATTCCGTCTAAAACCAGCAAAGGAGCAATATTAATGTTTAAGTTATCGACAGTACAAACAGAACTTGTATCAAAGTGAGCGGAACCCCGAGATTGCAGTTGCTAAGGTACACTTAGTTCGAGTATAATGTATAGTATGATTACATCTTGTTTAGCGTGTTTGTCAACAAGCATTCAAGTCATCACGTTCACGACAACGACTGGTGGGGATCGTGGCCGTGAAAATATGCGACCAGTAAGTAGTTTTTGCATCTATGAGAGCGTTGCGTGTTGGGTTTCTGTAGTTTAACCTGATCTCAGTCTCAATCTGTCAAAAATACCTCTAATCTCCCTACATTTTTGACATGTTTTTGACATCTTTTTGACATTTGTTTGTCGCCGAGATGAGACTGCGACTAGATTTTGAATGTTATAAATTACGCGGATTGGTCTTATGGTCTGTGTGCGTAGTGGTGGCCCAGTGGGAGCAGTGGTGGCCCAGTGGGAGCAGTGGTGGCCCAGTGGGAGCAGTGGTGGCCTATTAGTAACGACCCCGACTTATGAGTTGTAGCTCGTGGGTTTGAACCCAGCCAGGTGCTGTGTCCCAGCAGTGGGAACATTATAGGCTGATTTTGTGCAACCTGGTCTGTGCGACCACCGGCCGTGGTCGAAGGGGACGCAGACATCGACTACGTATTCAGGGTGAATTTGCCAACGAAGTTGAATGTTAAATCATTTTAGTTTTCATCATATTCGGCACCGAGACTCCCTAGAGTTTTTTTCGCTATTTCTTATAGTTGTTATACTTTAAAAAAAATCACCTATAGGTATAATCGGTCTAATAAAGCTTTTCCAATCCTTAAAGCTCAACTGGATGAGTTGATCGATTGATTTCGTCCAACATCATGGATTGACGTCTATTGACTGCAGTGTAACTGTACCTTCATAAAATTAATAAATTTCTGAACAAAAGTGCCTAAGGCCTTTTTACCCGACTGCGCCAGAAGGAGGGTTATGTTTTTCGAGAGTACGTATGTATGTTTTTATGTTTGTATAATTGTTTGGCACGCTCTGTGGCCTAAACGGCTCGATGGATTTTAGCTTGAGAGGTGTCGTTAGATTCGTATTGACTGTGAGAGTGACACTGGGTATATCAAAATAATAAAAAAAAACAAAATGGCGGATTTTTGCCGCCATATTATCCCTTAATTTTTTTTTTCTCAAAACCTTTCCCGTGGGGTATCAAAATAAAGGGTTTTAAAAGGTGATTACAAAAATATATACAACTTGTATGGTTAAAAGTAATTCAAAGTGACAAATCGTAAAACACACGTATCAATCAAGAACTAAATCGTCTGCGAAATCTTTCACATTTGTAAACTAAAAGCTGGAAATAAAAAAAAGTTATTAAAAAAATTACAAAACCCGACTGCAACCTTATACTAAAACAACTGAAAAGCTAAAAACAAGCCCATTTTAAATTAAATAAAAGTTGGAAGCAGGCGGGACCCATTTTAGTTTGAAACTATAATAATGGTATGGGCTCCGCCTGCTTCCAACTTTTATTTAATTTAAAATGGGCTTGTTTTTAGCTTTTCAGTTGTTTTAGTATAAGGTTGCAGTCGGGTTTTTTATTTTTTTTTTAATTCCTTTTTTTTTTGAAGAAATATTCTGTCTTACTAAAAACGGTCTTTCATCCCTTATTAATACATCTGAGGCAACCACTGAGGTCCAAGTCAAGAGTTGTACTTAAAAAAACACAGATTTATTTCATTGTAAATAAAATATCCTGATCAAGGCTGGTATCACCTAGCTAGTAGCTAGATAGTACAGTCACGTCTATAAGTATGTATACACTTGGCTTTGTTCAAAGGCGATTTTCTCCTTTATTTTTGAATGAAATTTTATATTACCAACATAGTATTTTCGAACCCATAAGTTTATGTAAAGTGTCGTTTTTCAAGGTTGCATTCGTTATTTCACGAAAAAATCGCAATTGAAAGTTGCAAAGTGTTGACATATTGCTCGTGACTGTACCTGCGCACTTTTTAATTTAAAATCTGTTAGATTTCATACCAATGTCAACTGAGATCCCTATCCCTTTTTGTTTCAAAAAATGACATCTTGCAGGAGTTGTAGGTTCACCTAGGAGATTGCCGGCTGGATAACCAGGCTGTCGATCCATTTCATAATTATTCGATCAAACTCTCGTCTCAAATTACCAGTTGCATTGCGTTGATTCCGTCAATCGCAGTGCACTGAAACGGTTCACGTAATGAATTAGTCGGTACCGGTAATTACCAGCGTCCCGACGTCGACCGCAATGCGGTCTAGTTGTCCAAGGTTCGCAAACAGCTTATTATAATTCACCGTTTTCCAGATGGTGCACCGTGTTGAACCGTGCAAATAGTTCGCTTCGAAAAACAAGTAAATGTTGACGCTGTGTTTTCTTGTGTTGAGTGTCGGAATTGTAAATTGATTTTGTTTTGGTTTACTTTTTTAAGTTTTTATGTCCTATTTCACTAAAAGAACTGATGATCAGTTATAGATTTTGAATTAAATATACAATGCTAGAATAGTATTAGCCAGTAACTGGGTTGTGGAGGTCTGGAAGACATTCACTCCATGTAAAATACTGGTACTCAGCTGTATCCAGTTAGACTGGAAGCCGACTTTAACATAGTTGGGAACAGGCTAGGCAGACGATGTTAAAACCAATAGAAATTTCAGGCAGTTTCATATCAAGGAAAAAATAAGTCAAACACTTTTATTTTGTTTGTACACTTGTCTCTATAAATGATTCTACACAACAATCCAAGATTTACATTTTGCGGTCAAAAACGAATTTTAACAAAAATACATTTTCAAAGTTTCCAGAGGTGACAGATCTCACGTAAATCAAAGTTCAATCGAGAAAAGTTAGCGAATAGTTAAAACTACAGTAGTAAAGTTTGAGCATATTGTTAAAACTTTTCTAATAAATAAAATTGTTCTAAACTTTTACTACATCGCGGAAAAGTTATTTCATTATGAATTTTCATTTCGTTTTCTTTTACTAAAGTGATGAATATTTTGAAGAGGTTAAAAAAGTTGGATTTTTATTATTTTATGTTATGATTTTGGGTATCCTGAGGACCCTGAATAATCATTACGCCAGATGAGAATGCTTAAAAACACAGGAAAAAAAATTGTTTAATTTTTACTCCCGAATAATAATTTGCTTCGTAACCTTCGTAACCAATTAATATTGAGCCAGACATATTAAATTTTACATAAAATGTAAAATAATAACCTCCTCCGTTTTTTCGTCGGTTAAAAATGATAAAATGAAAAAAAAAAGTACGTTCCCTGGTTCCTGAAAGCTTTGTCTACTTGGTTTTAAAGCAATGATTTTTATAACTGTTTTGTTCAATCCATAGATTTTATCAAATCTATGGATAAATAAATCTATGGTTCAATCAATCGGAACTGATAGCTTGCATGACCATTTTATAAAAGCGCCATTCCATAGTTCTGTATTTAAAAATTCAAAGCTACAAAAATATTTGTCAACTTTCAACCAGCCAGCATGATTTGAACCAAGTCGACATTAAACCTGCTCAAATCTTCAAACCTAATCAAAACCAAAATCAAAATACTCCCATCCAATTTTCCACCTTCCTTTAAGCAAACGACCCGAAAAATACTTCTTCCAGCTTTATCTGCAATTGTTCGTTGTAAGTGCACTAACTCTTCCAGCGAATTAATGGTTCATTACCTCAGGTCTTACCTTATGGTGAACAGGTGAGCAGTCTTTACGATGCTTTTACAACTGCTTCGGTGCTTGCTAGCCCACCAAAGTTATGGTCTCCGAGTCTTCAAAGTGTCTTATGTAATTGTGTTTTAGAAATATAATGGGTTTGGTTACGGTTGAGGGTTTTAGAGCTGTTCTAGAATGGATATTACTCTTGTTGGTGGTTAATTTTGTGATTTTGTACGTCGTAGATTTGCAGCTTTATTAATCTTAAGTTTTGGTTTCCAAAGAAAGTGTTGAATGGTATGGGGCGTCTTTTATACCTAATAATCAAATACTGGTCAATATGACAGTTTTTCATGACAGCTGTATGACGGCGACCTATAGGAAACCGTAGCTGTAGGGACTTCTAGTTTGCTATGGAAGTTTTTAACATAGCCGTAGGTGTAATTTTCTCCAAAGGGTGCTTGTAGTGTATTGACTAAAGTGTTGGTTGTCTCATGCGCCTACGTCACGAGTCAGTCGGCTCCCGGCGGTCAAGCGGGGTGGTTGTGGAGTGCGATTGTATGCGTGTTGTGGTGTTGGTGAGCCGTAAAATACTCCAAAAGGTAGGACAATACAGTGCTTAAAACTTCCTAATCGTGTTAGTAAAACAAGGATTTATTTGTGCTAGTAGGTACTTTGATTTCTTTAATGCGTTTATCACGGTATCAAGGAACAAAATAATTACATTTAGGTACTTTTACTTAGATTAATATTCAAATGAATACATTTTAATCTGATTGAAAAAGAGATCCAACATTCTTTAAAAAAAAGAAAAGTTGTCCCCAAATTACCAAAGACAACACTTCCTCAACAAAAAAGGATCAACGCTAATCGTTTCCTGAACATCGAACCTCACATGACGAGTCAAAGATTACGTCGAGCCACAGTGTAAGATAAACAGCTAAACAATAGACGGGGCTTGACAAAAAGCTTGATTGATAGACTGTAGCCTGAAGCTGACAGCCGTGATCGATCAACAGTGATTACCAGTTATAATGTGGTGATAAATCTAAGGGTATATGCGACCTGGGAAGAGGTTAAGTGTGTATTGACGGATGGAGGGCTTTTTGGGGTTATGTCCGGTGAACGATTTTGTTTTTAAAAAAATGTGAAGCAATTTTTTTCGGTATTTTTTTGAAGTGAAAACTTCAAAAAAAATACTATTGAACTCGCGCCACTGTTACCGTAATCGACACCGCTTTGGATGTGTTCGGCTGTCCTCAGAATGTACTCGGTTTTAACGTATATCCGACATGTCAGTGAGTGATGGCAAAGTATTCTGTTTGTGTTTTTTGTTTTCACTTCTGTCGGCACTCCCGGAAAATCCCCGGGAACTTAGCGCGAATGGGTAGCAGTAACCCAAACAGGTCAACTTCTGTAGTACATAATCAACAAATTATGTGTAATGGAAACACCTAAAAACCTTTTTTGTACATACACTGATATTTGACAACCAAAAAAAAAACTGTGGCACTCGCGGAAAATCCCCGGAGTGCCACTGTTTTTTTTTTTCTTTTGGTTAGACAGTACAATAGGCAGTATGTCAGTGGTAATAGAACCAGTTTAATGTTTCGGAGTAATTTCGTAACACACATAAAATGAATACTGATCGCAGTTTTTTACATTTTCACAGTTTAGCCTCGTTCATTGATTTATTTACGTTGCTGAGCATACGAATTTTTCAAACTAATGAAGCACCTTGAAGAGCGTTGGCCACCACATGAAGGCCGCAGAGATGGTCATTAAGACGATGGCAGCGGGGTTTGACTTTACAGTGTCATAAAAGGTCTCTAGAAACACACTAACTTACTTTCAAAAACAACGTTTCAGTGACGTCATTCGCCGGTAAATTGTGAATGCTGTGGCATAGGAACCCGTAGCTTCAAGCTGCGGAGCTGCGGAGTTTTATGACCTCTCTTACTGTCGCAATACAGGATTCAGTATACCACCCCTATTTTCTCTTTAACGGGTCCTAAGTGTGATTCTATGCACACAGTTTAGGTTATCGGAACAGTGGGATGGTAAACTTTTGCGGCGTAGAGAACACTAAGATGTAAAACGCTAAATAACGTTTTAATATTGGCTTAGTATCTGACTTCCAACTCCTACAATACAGAAATAAATTTTAGTAGCTTAATTAAAAGCCTACAATCAATTAACTCAGCCTATTGCAGTCCACTGTTGGACAAAGCTCTCTACCAGGCTGCGCCACAATATCCTGTTCTCCCCCTTGTCTGCCCCAGCCAACTTCTTTAGGACATCGGTACATCTAGCTGGGGGGCGTCTCACGCTACCCTTGCCGATACGCGGCGTCCTCTCCGGGACTCATCCGCTCCACCGGCCATCGGTCCTTCGACAAACATGGCCAGCTCACTGGCACTTCAGTTCGCTCACTGCAGTTTGTTACATTTTGTTTCAATTCAAAGCCTAACTAAGCCAATTAAGGTGATTTTGCTACCTGCGTCAATTCACCAAAAAGATCTGAAGGCCAATTCTCGTAATTTAAAACGTTCAAAATCTAGTTAGTCGTAGTATCATCTTGGCGACAAACAAATGTCAAAAACTTGTCAAAATGTAGGGAAATTAGAGGTATTTTTGTGACAAATTGAGACTGAGATCAGACTGTGAACGTTCTTAAAATTACGAGAATGGCCCCTCAGGAAATATACAATTAAATTACTTCCCCCAACGACCCTTACAAAAAAAAGCCATAAAATCATCAGAATCGCATTAAAAAAACACACCCTCAATCTCATAAAAAGACAATAATAATTCGAATTCTTGACGAAAAAGGAATAGAGAAAAAAAACTGTAATAATAAAAAAAAAACCAATAACGGTTATTAGGGATAGAATTCTTCTAGCAAAAATTATTGCCGCAATGTGCTCCCTTCGTCCGTGATATTAAATTTTATCATTCTAGTGGCCGCTTCCAAATATCTTTGTTAAACAGAGCATGAACTGTTTCGTGTAGTTTTTCAGCCAGAATTTATTGCTTTTTTGGAGCAAGTGGCACGTATTACAATGTAATAATGAGTGTTTAATCTGTTGTGAGGTAAAAGATCAGGTGGTAATGTAATTTCAGGCTGTATTTTTTACAATACAGGGTCTAAATTTTTCCCCTAAAGAGAAGGTAATTTCAATTCAAGCTGTATACAGGCTGTTACGGAAAGGGTATATCAATACAAACGGGTTGAAGAGTGTATCTGATCTAGAATCTCTGTACAAAATTTCAGCTCAAAAGCAGTAACTTTGAAAATGCTTAATATTTTTTTATTTCGATAGTTTATTAAATTGAAATCATAACAAACGTGTCACCGCACTACGAGGGTCATTATCCATTATCTGTAGTGTGTCTGTGCGCCTAGTACACGCACATCACGCCGCCGCGCGCCAGTGCAGCGCCGTGATGTCGAAATAAAAAAATATTAAGCATTTTCAAAGTTAATGCTTTTGAGCTGAAATTTTGTACAGAGATTCTAGACCAGATACACTCTTGAACCCGTTTGTATTGATATACCCTTTCCGTAACACCCTGTATTTTATAATTGTTTTTCTCTTATAATAAAGAATGCATAGTCAGGCCATAATGTCCCCACTACTGGCTGGGACACAGGCTTCCTCTTTGTGAGTGGGTGTGGGCCGTTATATACCACGTGGGCCCTGTGCGGATTGGTAGATATAAAGCATATAAAGAAGGAATAAGCATGAAATTCTTTGCTTGCTTACTGTAGTACGATGGTGGTTTCAGGAGGTTTTAATTAATTTAATAAAAATTATAAACCAAAAACGACTGGTTCTATACAAACATTCTTTAGTACAGTCGATTACACGTCAATGGTAACTTGACCTTGAGCTGCCCCAGCGTAGTAAGGAGTTTGAATAGAAGCACCCTTATTGCGTAAGTAATATACTATCAATCACGTTCTGAATCATTTTGAAGGACATTGCTAATCCATTGAAAGAAAGAAAGAAAATATATTTATTTAGCACAGACTAAGGGCTGATTTTTCCAACGCCAGATAATTTTGACCGAGGAATAATTTTGAATTTTTGACAGTTCTTCCATACAAAAATTGTCAGACGTCAATTTTATGTACATTTATATGGGTATGGGTGTATACCTGAAATAAAATAATTTGATTTATTCCACGAATAAAAATTATCTGACGATTGAAAAATCAGCCCTAAGGGATACCACAGAACACTTAAAGTACTACGTACAGAAAGGACACTCCCTTCCCCGCACTAACATCAGTTACCGCACCTCACCCCGCACTTCGTCGTATTCGTCGCCGGCTCTTTAACAAGAGCGCTCGCAAACACAAGTACCTCACGCACACATTCATACGTATACAAACGTCATTTTTTAATGTAGTAGTAGTAGGTAATTATTTTGCAAGCGTTGTATGGAGTGTCCGGGGTGTGGAGATACACAATACACCAGGTACATACATCAGATAAAACATTGCTTCATTTATTCGAAAAATTTGTCTGCTCAACAACGTAAATAACGCAATGAATGTTGTAAAACTGTTAAAATAAAAGCCATTCCTACTGTTACTGTGTTTTGAAATTACGCCGCAGCTCAAACTCGCTTTGTTATTACTGACATTCGGTCGACTGTGTCTAGTAGAAAAATACAGGAAATAAGAAAACAACGAAAAGTCTCGTACTAAAACATCATTATGATCTAAACTTCCCTGGGGATTCTCTGAATGCCTATCATTGGGTTA
The DNA here is from genome assembly GCA_945859645.1 of Amphipoea oculea. Lineage (NCBI taxonomy): Eukaryota > Metazoa > Arthropoda > Insecta > Lepidoptera > Noctuidae > Amphipoea > Amphipoea oculea. The sequence continues at coordinate 16,996,446 of OX243876.1, forward strand.
CTAAGACATTTCAAAATAAATGAAGCATAACTCAATTTCCTCAGAGAAGAAAACCGCAACAACAACTAAAATAAAGTTTAATATTCCGTCAAGGAATTTGTACATGACTGAGACTAATAAACTAAAAATAAATAAACTAAAAACTAGTTTTGACAGAACATATTTGCCGCTTTTTGTAATTTTAACTAATGTTTGTTTTCGTCTAAATCTCCGAGCTAACTAGACAAAAAGGAGAGGGGAAATCCTGGGCCCAGCAGTTAACTAGTTGAAATGGGTATTAAAAAAACCGGTATATTTTTCTAAAGGAAATCACAAAATACAGTACCACGTTTCTATCTAGGAAGCGAGAAAAATTAAATTAAGTTGTGAAATTAAATAATCGATAAAGTACATGCCTGAATTCTAAGTAATCGATAGTGAATAAATCGGTAAAATCTCAGAATATGTATGAACATCGAGTGACAAATGCTTATCAATCTTTTCGTGGAATCGATTCAAAGCGAATTGAGTTGCATTAATTTTTCTTCTGTTAGCAACATTGGTCACTCAGTATAGTCTAAAGTAATCTGTGCACCGACTGACAGATGACAGGTAGAAAAAAACCGGCACCTATCAAAAAGTACTCGTTCGTTTTCTTTCGTTGTGAGTGCGCACGTATTTTCCGTTCTCAATCCATTTCAGGATCTTCAACACGTCGCACAGGGAGGCTCTCTACTTGCACTCCATGCGTAAAACCATTATACAACCAAAACCATTCAAAAGTATTTCGCAAATAACATCAAAAAACTACAATGTTATAATGTAACCTCACTTTTACTAAGTACTTATATTTCATATAACTTGATTCCTAGATAGCCAAATTTCACCAAATTTTCAGTGAGGCCTTGTTATTATATCCACTTTCAAATAAAGCTAGTTTGATTGAGTTAACACCTGGGCCCAGGAAACTATGGAGTCTTTCCCTTCTCCTTTGACAGTTTCGGGTAGTTTGACGTGACGGCGTCTGTACAATTTTTCCGCTGCAGACAAACTATCATGCCTCGGGTGGGTGCCATGTCTTTCACTTTTTCTTTTTAGGTAGGTATATCGAAAATGTTTTTGTTACTGACTTTCAAATCAATCAATCAATAAATCAATTGTGTCTAATTTGAGACACAATTGCTTTTCTATTGTTTCGCCGCCGATCGGCGAACCGCGCCGCTTGACCGGTAATGAATAACTTTTACAATATAATAATAATAATATTCCACAACTATCACACAACGCCATCTAGTCCCAAGCTAAGCAGAGCTTGTGTTATGGGTACTAGACAACTGATAAACATACTTATATATTTCTAAATACATACATATTATAGATAAATTACACCCAGACACAGAACAAATGATCGTGCTCATCACACAAACATTTGTCCTGGGTAGGAATCGAACCCACGACCTCCGGCATAGCAGTCAGGGTCACTAACCACTAGACCGTCAGGCCTGTCATATCATCTAGTAGTAACATTTGCTCTAACCCGCATGCGTTAACTTAAGTGATTCCAGCACTAAGATACACAGCAATGAATATTTTAGCAGCCCATCTCACTTAGCAATGACTTTAGTAACATGCGTGAGACGACGACCAGATGGGCTCGCCTTAACTGGAAGATTAATGGACCCGATATTGTGAACTTGGCTTCATAACCCTTTTGTTGTATTTATATTTAGATACTCGCTGCGCCGCGCGGTTTCATCCGCATAAGTTTCGATCCCGTGGGATAATCGGGATAAAAACTATCCTATGTCCTTTCCCGCGACTCTAACTATCTCTATACCAAATTTCATCTAAATCGGTTCAGCGGTTTAGGCGTGAAGAGGTAACATATAGACAGACACACTTTCGCTTTTATAATATTAAGTATGGATGTCAACTACATTATGGACTAGCAGGGATATTTTTGAAAAAAAAATCGATCGTAGATGTTCTGTTTAGTAGCCATAAATACTGCCATAACAGTCACCAGCTCTATAAAATATTTCTGCATGATGAATTGATGACAGATGCACTGCATCTGAAAACTATACGTCCAAATAAAAAAAGACGGGTTGCACTCCGGGAGTGCCGGCAGAAGTGAAAACTTGAATATTAACGTTGAAATAAATCAATTATTAATTGAATTAATATAACTAAGTTTTTTTCACTACTTCTGCGTCACTTTTTTCATTAATCGATGCACTTTGTTCAATTTCCATTTTTTGAAACACTATATACACGAATTTTACGAATACACAGCAGTGTGGCTACTACACAGACGGTCGAGCCATCAGCTGTCCATCCACGTCCGCGTCCGCGTCCACCATCACCATCACATCACATCACATCACATCACCATCGCCATCGCCATCACCATCACCATCGCCATTGCCATCACCATCGCCATCACCATCACCATCGCCATCGCCATCACAATCGCCATCACCATCGCCATCACCATCGCCATCACCATCACCATCCATCCATCCATCCACTATCGTGTCTCACTTGGTTCACTTCGGTTGGCGCCGCCGTAGAAAGAGATGGGGGGGGGGAATCTCTCCTGACGGTCACGTGTCCTGACGCGATGCCCTGACGCGAGTTTAACATTTTTTACCCATTACAAAAAGTGTTCAACGCCGCTAAAGAAGTTTTCACTTCAAAAATAATATTGAAACACAAACCCCTTTGTTCATAAACGTAGCTTATAGTTGTGTAGTGATTGGCGACTGTTCACTATACATTTTTGACATTTAAACGTCACTAAGCTTTAATCATCGTCATCATCTGCCTAGCCTTTTCCCAACTATGTTGGGGTCGGCTTCCAGTCTAACCAGATGCAGCTGAGTACCAGTATTTGTATGGAGCGACTGCCTATCTGACCTCCACAAACCAGCTACTGGGTAATACGAAACCCTTTCGTAAGACTGGTTGTCCGACTTTCGGGCTTCTGACGACCCGTAACGACTGTCAAAGATCCACGAATGACAGCCGGGACCAACGGCTTAACGTGCTTTCCAAGGCACAGAGGGGTCTCGGTATGTAAAGACGGTCACCCATCCGCGGACCAACCACGGCAAGCGTAGCTTAACCTAATCAATCGACCCATGCGGCTCTTATTACTTAGCCACAGGGCCCTCTTCCTTAACTTTAATCATCAGTTTTGTATAAGCCCCTAAGTTTCAAAGGAAAGCTCAAACAAACATACGGACGTGCAAATATACTCCAATCTTACTACAACAAACCTTTTGAGTGGTTGAAATGGCCAGTCAACCGAACTGCGGCTAAAAAGCTAGTCTCGCAAATGCAATAATTACGACAAAATTTGCCTCTGCCTAGGCAGAAAGGGCATGAAAATTCAATTTCCCAATTACAGTGCTGAAATTCTAGCCTAACCGTAAGTCTGTGGCTTTTATCCTGTGACGTTTGGCGAGGTCGTTAGAATGTTTTAAAAGCAAAAATAACGTGGTTATTATGTAAAGATCCTTTGAGTTTTAGTAAAAGATTTTTAAAAGTAGGAAGTTCATTGCTGAGGTTATGCTGTTCCGCCAACTCACGACTATCAAGCATGGGTTTAAGATTCTGTTAAGAACTACTACATACGACATTTATATTTATACGTTAGAGGTGCTAGATAACAGGAGTTCTAAATTATTGCTAAGTAGCTGCGCCCCGCGGTTTCATCCGCGTAAATGTCGATCCCGTGGGAATATCGAGATAAAAGTAACCTACATGTTAATCCAGGGTGTCAGCTACCTCCATACAAAATTTTATCAAAATCGGTCCAGCCGTTTGAGCGTGAAGAAGTAACAAACATATAAGCACACACACACACAACTTTTGCATTTATAATATTAGTATGATACTGTCTGAAGTGGCAGTGGGCTGGTTATGTTTGTCGAAGGACCGATGGCCAGTGGAGCAGACGAGTCCTAGAGTGGAGACCGCGTAATGGCAAGCGTGATGTGGGACGCTCCCCAGCATGATGGACCGACGACCTTAACGACGACGACCGACGACGTCCTTAATACCAGCGCTGCGACGTTTATTTTTTAAATGTCGCAGCATCATGCTGAGATAGGAGCCTTTTGGCCTCGTATAGGAGTTTCTGTTTCATTTTTATTTTTGTAACTTTTTTTTAATATTTAAACTTGTTTTTTTATTTTTTACTGTGTTTACTTTAGTTTGTGATCTTCCTGTACGAGTCGCAATAAATACTTTTTCTTTATTTCTTTTCTTTCTTAAAAAGGTGGGTGGGACAGACTGGGTGCGGAAGGTGGAGGACAGGGTTTTGTGGCGCAGCCTGGGAGAGGCCTATGTCCAGCAGTGGACTGCGATAGGCTGAGTTGATTTGTAGATTGATTTAAAGACGCCAGCAAATCAAGCTACTACAATCTGTCAAAATTCTTTAATAGATTTTTAACTTTATTGCTAAGCCATATGGTTCAAAGTTGATTGGGAAAATTTGACAGTTTCGGGTATCTTGTAGTGCCAGCGTCTGTACAGACACCCAGATAGAAGATTCACACAGGAAAACATAAACAAAAAACGCTCAAATACTTACGAGGCTGTCTATAATGTCCGTATGGATTGCTTCGTAACAAGGTGTTCGGTACCCAGGTCGAAACTACTTGTAGTCCGTTATCTGGACTAAGCTCTCCCTCTATAACATGTCCCATGTCCCTCAAACTCTCTCCGCGTTCAACGCTCTCTTGGACTCTAAACCTGATAGTGATGTGTTCGCAGATAAATGGAAGACGATCATGTCGGTTTGTCTGGAGTTTGTGAGATGAGAGAATGAATATTTTGTCTAATAGTAGTTTTTCTTTAGCTAATATAATTGGCAGATTCCCGTCATATCCACACTATCCATAGTATCCATACTAATATTATAAATTCGAAAGTAGCTCTGTCTGTCTGTGTTACCTTTTCACGCCTAAATCGCTGAACCGATTTAGATGAAATTTGGTATAAAGATAGCTTGAGTCCCGGGAAAGGACATAGGATACTTTTTATCTCGATATTCCCACGGGATCGAGACTTATGCGTGTGAAATCGCGAGGCGCAGTTAGTAGTAAAATAAATCAATAAATTATGTCACTTTTCTATTTATCACAAAACAAGTTACATGCGGTCGTGCTTCAACCTTCAGTAAATTAATAATCATAAACAGTAATCTTCCAAAGCCTAAACTTATAGACTAAAAAACGAGCCACGTTGGTAGATCTAGCTCTAAAATCTTAAGCGCAAATAATGTACTCCCCTCTGTTTAGACAGCTGCCACACGAACAAATGGAATTGACTGGGAATTTCAGCCATTTTTTTTCGAAATGAGGTATGGGAATCTATAGGAGGCCATTTTGGGGAAATCTGGCACATAGAGATGTTTTTTGGGTACGCTCTTTGGGCTTTTTTCGGGTCAATTTCTCTTTATGATTTTGTTTTTGAGTTTTTTACTTCTAGGTACAGTCAACAAAAGAGATAAGTATGCAGGATTGTCGGATATAGTAGAAGTTTAGTAAGAAACCGATGGATGTTCTCAAATAAAATTTAATTTTATTAATAGAAAACAAACAGCTCATTTATCGAATTAAATTTCAGTCGACAACATCCAACGGTTCCTTACTAAACTTCAAGTATATCCGTCGATCCTGCATACGTATCTCTTTTGTTGACTGTACATCTTTAGGAAGTTTTCATTTTAAATATTTTATAAAAATGTCTCGTTCGAAGTTTCTTACACACTTGCTCAGGCTGCTGATTAAGGTAAATAGGTAGCTTCTATATCTCATCATCTGCCTAGGCTTTTCCCAACTATGTTGGGGTCGGCTTCCAGTCTAACCGGATGCAGCTGAATACCAGTATTTTACATGGAGCGACTGCCTATCAGACCTCCACAACCCAGTTACAGGGTAATACGATACCCCTTGGTAAGACTGGTTGACTGGTTGTCAGATTTTCGGGCTTCTGACGACCCGTAACGAATGTCAAAGATCCACGAGTGACAGCCGGGACCAACGGTTTAACGTGCTTTCCGAGGCACGGAGGGATCTTGGTATGTAAAGATGGTCACCCATTCACGGACCAACCTCGGCAAGCGTAGCTTAACCTGATCGATCGACCTGGGCGGCTGATATTACTTAGCCACAAGCCCCTAGCTTCTATACCTATACATACAAATAAGCAAAATTGAAGTGTCTGTTAGTAATGTCAAAATAACAGCTTTTCACTAAATGCAGTTGAAAGTATATACGGTACTTATAAAAACAAAATAATTTTTAAAATGTCTGTCTGTCAGTATGTCTGTCTATTTGTTCCGGATAATCTCCGAAACGGCTGGACCGATTTTGACGCGACTTTCACTGACAGATAGCTGATGTTATTAAGAGAAACTTTATTTTTGTTAGCCTGTACTGTCCCACTGCTGGGAAAAGGCCTCCCGCAAATCCTTCCAGGAACTCTTTTCCCGCGCCGCCTCGAACCAGCCCTCTAAGGAGTAACATAAGCTACTTTTATTTTAGATAACCTAGTACGAGTACCTATCCGACATACACGCGAACAAGTCGCGGGCACAGCTAGTAGGTAATATTAGTCTTGTTGATCCTTAGGGACCGGTACTGTTACGGCCATGATGTAAGCCACAGATACCATTTTTTTTTTTTTTTTTTTTTTTCGCTGAGAAATGCGTTACGCATCCCCGCTCGTGGGGGACGAGACGGGGTATGTGGGACTCCTGTCGGAATTACACACCGACAGTATACCCACTAAAACTCAGCGGTGTCCCCACATCGCCGTGATGGGAGGGCCATGGGAAACCGGCTCAGCCTTTACTTCCACAACCCTCCCGGCGCATGCCCGCCTACCTAGCGGGCCCCGCATGCCCCCCATGCTGGGGGGCTACGGGAATAGCCGGGAGCACCTGGCCATTCCCGTCCAACACTGATGGGGGCCTGTGCAATACAGGCAAAGGTGCCCCCGCACCAGTTGCCTGCTGGCCTCCATCTGGGAGGAGTCGGAGATGACTGTCAAACTGACGTCTTCTTCGACCCCTCCTCCGCCTTCGGAGCAACGCCGCGTGAGGATCTTCCTCCCGCGCGCGCTCCGCCGCCTCCTTCTGGGACATGACGTGTTCGCAGAACGAGGCGACTGCCGCCCAGGACCTCTCATCCCTCAGCATGGCGTTAACCAAGCCGGGGAGTGATAGGTCCGGTCCGATCACCGCGATGAGACTGCGGCGCGGCTCGGACCACGACGGGCACACCTCGAGGGTGTGCTGCGCCGTGTCCCCCGCCGCGCCACAGTCGTGCCACGACGGCGTCTCCTCCCGTCCGATTCGGTGCAGGTACGATCCGAAACAACCGTGTCCGGACAGCACCTGCACCAGCCGGAAGGAGAGGAATCCATGCGACCGCTCGAGCCAGTCTCGCAGTACTGGCCCAATCGCGTCGAGGGTTCGGCGGCCGAAGGCTGCGGTGGCGAGGTCCCCCGTCCAATGGACGACGATGGCGTCTCTCGCCTCCCGCCGGACGGCGTCCCGCTCTTCCTGGGCTGGGCGTTCTCCTCTCGCCCTCCGCCCCGCCGTCCATTCATATACTCTGGCGAGCACCCACGCCTCGAGTTCCCAAGGAGGGGTGCCCGCCAGAGCACATGCTGCCGCGAAGCCCACCGTGCGGTAGGCCCGCGCCACCCGCTGGGCTATGGCCCTTTGGGGTGCCCGCAAGGCGGCAGCGTTCTCCCTCCTATGGAGGGAGTCCTCCCAGATAGGGGCTCCGTAGAGGGCCATACTCTTCAGGATGCCGGCGTAAAGTTGCCGGCATCGTGCGCTGGGCCCCCCCAAGTTGGGAAGCAGCCACGACAGCGCGCCCGCGGTCTTCAACAGGCGCGTCGACAGCCCGCTAAAATGCGGACCGAAGCGCCACCTGCTGTCAATTACAAGACCCAGGTACTTCATCTGGGCCTTAACCTCAATTTTGACGCCGTCCACGAAGATATGGGCGTCAGGTGGGGGGGCGCGCTGCCGAGGTCCGTGGAAGAACACGGCCTCGGTTTTGTGCAACGCCACCGTTAAACCTAGGCGGCGGATCCGCCCTGCGACCAAGGATCCGCCCGCCGAGGCCAAGTTGGCCGCCTCCCTGAAACTCCCCCCCCGGGCGGTGAGGAGAGTGTCATCCGCGTAGCACACGACACTCGTGCCTCGGAGGAGAGTTCCCCGCAGGAGCCAATCATAGCCGACGTTCCAGAGGAGAGGTCCTATGACTGACCCCTGTGGAACGCCGGCTTCGACGGCGTACCGCCGGACTTGGCCAGTCCTATTTACCAGAAGGATCGCCCGATCCTCCAGGTAGCTGGCCAGCAGACCGCGCATGTATCAAGGCACTCCGTGAAATCGGAGCGCCTCTAGGATGGTGGAGTGGGGAACGGAGTTGAAGGCATTGGCTATGTCGAATGACACAGCCAACAGTCCATCCCCCGCTTCCATCGCCTCCTTCACCTGGCCCTTAAGGCAGGCCAGCGCGTCCACGGTGGAATGCTCAGCCCGAAAACCGAACTGAGCGTCCGACAAGTCCGGCCCGATATCCCGCAGATGGCCCTTTAGGCGAGCAGCGATTATCCCCTCGAACATTTTGCCGACCTCATCGAGCAGAACGATGGGCCGGTACGCCGAGGGGGAGTCTGCCGGGCGGCCCTCCTTGCGAAGAAGGCACAACTGCCCCTCCTTCCATGGTTTCGGGAACCTCCCTGACGCAAGGCATGCGCTGAAGAGGTCCCGAAACCTCTCCTCCATTTGAGTGGCAGCGATCGCCACCACTCTTGCGGGAACCCCGTCGGGGCCTGGAGCTGTCTTCTTGGCGCGGATATGGGAAATTGCCGCGCTAAGTTCCGACTCCGTGACAGGAGGGGCCTCCTCTTGTTCCTCGTCTAGCTGAGCAGCTATCCCCCGCGGTGGGTCCATCACTGGCGGGGTGAAGTTGTCCCTGCACGGGAACAGGGACTGAACCACCCCATCGAGAAATGAGGGCTCCAGGGTCTCGGCAACCGGGGGACCATAGGGGCGCAATTTGTTGCGCGCCACCTTATATGGTCTTCCGTAGGGGTCGTTGTCGAGACCCTCCAGCAGCTCGGCTCTCGCCGTGTCTCTGGCGGTGGCGATGGCCCGATCGAGGACCATTTTTGCCTCCATGTAAACCTCATAGAGGTGGTCCTCGTCGTCCAAGTCCCGTCGACGCCGCCGCCGGCTCCGCGTGTATTCCCTCCTTGCCTCCACACACGCTGCTCGAAGCCCCGCCAGCTCCCCCGACCACCAGTACACGGCGCGTTTGGGTAGCGGTCGGCGAGACCGAGGCATGCTAGAGTTGCATACCTCGGTCAGAGACTCCCTCAGTTGCTTCGCCATGGTGTCCACATCCAGGCCGGCGGCAGGCGGCGAAAGCCAGTCCTGGATGAACGCCGCCTCGCTCGCTGCCTCCCTGTCCAGGCGGGTAAGAGCCCACCTCGGGAACGGTGGTCGCCCGGAGGGGGGCCGCATCTCTCCGGGGCCACTGTTGGAGATGTCGAACCGCACGTAGCGGTGGTCCGACATAGTCTCCACCAGGTCCACCCGCCAGTTCAACACCCGCGCGGCTAACGCAGGGGTGGCGAAAGTGACGTCCACTATTGAGCCGCCCCGTCGCCGCACGCATGTCTGGACGCTTCCTCTGTTCAAGAGGGAGAGTCCAGAGGAGGCTGCCCACATCTCAACCGCCCGCCCGCGTGCGTCGGTGGCCGGGTTGCCCCAGGTCACCGACTTGGCATTCAGGTCTCCCAGTACGGAGACCTGACGCGGCGCCGCCCTGCCGACCACGGCGGCCAGGACTCCGAGATAGTTCTCAAAGTCCTGAAGAGGGCGGTTTGGGGAGAAATATACGCCCACAAGGGCTAAGTCTCCCCACGCGGCGGCCACGTATCCACGTCCCCTCTCTAATAGCGAGAGGGGAGGGGAGTCTGTGGAAGACCGCGCCGCAAGTGCCACCAAGTCGTCCTCGTCGCCCAGCCAGCTGCCGGGGATCGAGTAGGGCTCGGCGACCACCGCTACGTTCACCAACCACTCGGCCATGACCTGCACTACCAGGTTCTGGGCCGCTCTGCAGTGGTTGATGTTCGCCTGGAGGATGCGGTAGTCGGAAACCATTATTCCGACATCGCACCCCCCTCCTCAGCTACCGCTACAACGGCGGCGGTTGCAACAGGGCGAACCTGCGCTGGCACTATGCCCTTCCTCACAGGGGGCTTACAGCTCCTGCCCGTCATCCTGTGGGCCGCGGGGCGGCCACTGGCGGCACACGCCGTGCAGTGTGGCGTGGTGGCGCGGCGGGTGGCACTCTTGTGTCCCTCTTGCCCGCATTTGTAGCACGTGTCTCCCCAGTCGAATTTGGAGGGACACGTGGCTCGGGCGTGGCCGAACGCGAGGCACTTGAAGCAGCGCATAGGCTGGTCTTCAAGTGGCCGGACCACTGCCGAGCTAAGTCCCACAAGCAGCCGTCCCTTGGTCGTAGCAAGGGCAGCCCCAGCCGCGGCGACTGGGCACTCGACGCGGATGATGCCCATGCCACGGCGGCCGAGCCTGATGGCTCCACCTTTTACCGCGCCAGCGTCGCAGCCTCCAGCCGCCGCGACTGCCGCCACCACATCCTCCTTGGTGACCGAATCATCCAGATCGGCCACCTCCAAGGGTCTTAACAGGTCTGACGACCGTTGCCGCATCCGCAATGACCTCTTGCAACTTTGTTGCGAAGAGGTCCGCATTTGTGCCGCGCTGTTCCCCCGAGAACTCGAAAATTCGAGCCCCGGTTACGGTTCGACGGCACGTGATATTGCCGATCCCCAGCTGGGAGGGATCAGCATTGGTACGAGCCCGTCGTAGGACGGACTCATACGTCTCGCCTCGCTCCACGGCCTCCGAGGTGATGGTCACCACGACAGCCGCGGTTTTGGGAGGAACTAGCTTCCTCCCGCCGGCTGGAGCCCTTTTGGCTGCAGGAACAGTCGCAGCTGGCTTGGGGGCCGACTTATTCCCTCCCTTCCCTTTTCCTCTCTTGACCACTTCCGTCCACGACTGGTTGGACGGGGTGGTGGAGGGAAGAAGGGCGTCTTCCTCCTGCGAGTTCTGGGGAGCTGCTGGAGTGGCAGACGACCCAGACGCTCCCTCCGCACTTGTGGTGGCGGTTTGAGAAGCCACCTTGGTCCCCTTGCCCTTGCCCTTGCCCTTGCCTTTGGAGGGCTTCGGGGCCTGTGGCTGCGCGTCCGATGTCGGGCCTGCTAGAGGCGCAGGTTCCGGCTCCCGCGGGGGTGGCATCTTTTCCGCCGCTAGCGGCGGGCGGAGCCGCCTTTCCGGCAAGAGCCGGTCCTCGATGCCTGCAAAGCAGGCTCTGGTGAAGGCCCTCTCCTCCATGACAACCTTTCGGATTATATCCTCAAGGTTGGAAGGGGAGGAGGAGCCTCCTACCACCGGACCCGGGGCAGGTTGGGCAGGCCGGGCCGTGGCCTCAGCCAGCTTCTGGTGTAGCTGGCTGACCTCCGCCTGCAGGCGATCCACCTTCGCCTGCAGCTGCCGCGTCTCGTCCGTGGCCGTCCGACTCACCAGCTCCAACACAATGCCGTGCAGACTGGTGGCCCGGCATTTGAGGGCCTTCTGGAAGGTCCCCTTCAAGTTGGAGGACTTTGAGGCGACCTCTAAGACCTCCTCCTTGTCCTCCTGCGCCATGCGCTCCAGGTCCGCCAGGGAGTGGTCGGCGTATAGCACAATCGATGCACCATAGCCAGCCCTCGACCGGGCGATTTGCGCCTGGCGCTCCTTCGCAGCGACCCTCTCTTCCAGGTCTTGTTGGAGCTGCACCCTTTTCGCCAGGTTTAGCTGGCGCTCAGCGTCCACCAAGCCCACATCGTGGGTAGAAGTCGAAGCCTTTTTAGACTTCGACTTCTTCTTAGCCCTTCTTTCGGCCGACTCCGAGGAGCCCTCAGACCCGGGCCTTAGGTAGGCCCTCTTCCGTTTGAGGCGGTCGTTTTCGGCCGCCGACGTGTCCATGTTGGAGTTGTCGGAGTCCGACAACTCGTCTGGCCTACTAAACAGGCTGGCCGCAGACGGTGCGCGGTCAGCTTCCGACGCCAAAGCGTCGCCGGCGTGGCCCTGAGAAGGGCCGTTGGATTGGCCCTGAGAAGGGCCGTTTGAATCGCCCTGGGAGGAGCGATTCGAAGTAAAACACCCTGAGGCGTCACGCACGGTTTTTTGTTTCGTCATGTTCGCAGACGACCGCATCAATGTCTGCGAATCACAGCGCACTTTAGCCGCCGGTCTGCCACTCCGTTACGGTGGTCAGACACGGCGTTGCCCGGGGGAAACTACGAGGAAGTATGCGCTGTGGGGGTTCCCCCAAGCCACAGATACCACCACCAACCACCACCAGCCACCACCACCACCAGCACCAACCAGCGCACCAGCGAACCAGCGCTGGGGCTCTGTCTTGCATAGGGTCGCAGTATAATGCTGAGCGATAGCCGTTTTGCGTGGATGTGACGTATGTTTCCCCCTACCTTTTTATTTAATTTTTTGTGTTTATGTTCTTTTTTGCGTCATTTTCACCGCAAATAAACTTTTTTTTTCTTTCTTTCTTTCTAGATACCTACACAAATACTAGAAATACTCAACTTCTACAAAATTAAACAAAAATTATTTTACACACCCCGATTATTACTTTGACCGTATAAAAATTAATGAATAAAGATTTACAGCGTATGTTGACTTGGTAACTACAATACCCGTATAAAATATTTAAGCAAAACTGAAACTGCTCTTGCTTTTAATTTTTGAAACGCAGTCAGCTTTGAGCGTCGGTCGGCATCTAATTAAACCACCATATTCTCTCAAAAGAGAAAATTACATTCACAAGGAAACACCACTTTTAATACTAAACGCCAATATGAAAATAGAAATACATGTTAATAGTAATTACACAAATATAGAATTTATGCTATCAAAAATTAAGTTGATTTTAGATTAACAAAACGCTGTTGAAAACGTCATAAATTTATTTCAGTGGCAATGAAAGTTAAACTATGTAATGATGAAGATACAGTTTTAAATCGTAAAGCACGACAATATTAAAAGGAAAACTTGAATTATAAAATAAATTTTAGAACTTTGTAGCTAATATGATTATTGGGTGGTTAAATTCTTCGTGAGTTTTGAATTAACATTTACTTTAATACCTATGTTTATGTACCTATGCAAAATATTGTAAAACATTTTTAACCGGTCATGCGGCGCGCGTCGCCCATTGGCGACGAAACAAAAGAAAATCAATTGTGTCTCATTAGCGGAGCTTGGCAGATTAAAAGAGTAACGGTGGAATTTCTTGCCCATTCTTCTCCATACGAAAACTACCTTTTGAATCAATTCTATTTTAATTTAATGTAATATTTGACGTTCAAAAGTGCTTTTTATGTGCCTATTTCAAATAAATGCTTTGACTTTGACTTCTGTTGTTAGGAGTTTTATGCAATCAGACGTTCGCTAAAAATCCTGTTTGTTAATTTAGGGTATTTTTTTAATTACCTGATTAAACAGTGTCAAAATTGATTAACTAACGAAACTCCGCAGACGTTATGGGTATCAGCTAAGAAAATTAGTTTTTTTTTAAAGATTTCAATCTTTAAAAAAACTGATTGAGAATTTTATTCACCGTTTTCCTCTTAAGGGGGGGGAGGGGGGGGCTAAATCGTGAAAAAAAAATCGGCCGTTCCCTACATTTATGTTCGCATAACTCGTCACAATGTAGGGAACAGCTGATTTTTTTTTTACGATTTCAGGTTTGGTCCCATAGTAAAAGTTGTTCATTATGATGAGTACAATGACCCCTTAAGAGGAACACGGTGATTAAAACACAGTGTATAGATTACAAGTTCAATTAAAGATCCAATTTCATTTGACGCATTTCCAATAAGAAATATACTGTTCATTTCTCAGGTAGCATGAACCCACTTACGTTAAAAGCAGGGAATGCATTCAGGGTACAAATCGCACACGTTGCACCGATAGCTCATGTTCAGTATGACAGATGGCGCTACTGGCTTCGTATAGAAGTCCTCAGGGCATTGCCCATACTTGCAGTCGCAGAGATAGATATTATAGGTAGGACTTAGGTATTCCAGATGCATGGCTTGAGCTAAAGTTTTTTCGCAACTGCGGACCTGCTTTGTTACTGAAACTATCAATTATTGTAATTGATTATCACCATGGATTAATAAGCTAAGAAAAGGTGCAGACAGCACTGAACTAAAGTGTCTGCGTGTAATTTATTATTTACCAGCTGACCCAGCAAACTTCGTACCGCCTAAATGTATGAAAAAATAAATTATCTACATTATAATTTTTTTCGTTAATTTTTCCCATTATAATAGTTATTGTGAGCAGTGGTGGCCCAGTGGTAACGGTCACGACTTACGAGTTGTAGGTCGTAGGTTCGAACCCAGACAGGCGCTTTACTTTGTGTAAATTATTACATCACCACTGCTCTCAAAACGGTGAAGGAAAACATCATGAGGAAACCGGCATGTCCTAGAACCAAAAATTCGAAGACATGTGACATCTACCAACCCGCACTGGGCTCGCGTGGTAGATTACGGCCCGCTCCCTCTCACAGAGAGGAGGCCTGTGTCCCAGCAGTGGGAACATTATAAGCTGATTATATTCATGTGTGTAATAGTTGTTCTGCTATTCGGGGCGGAGACAAATCCAACAAATCAAACATCATAAAAATCGGTCCAGCCGTTCTTGAGTTATAAATGGTGAAACTAACCCGACTGTTTTATTTATATAGATTTATTTATATACACTTTACTGTACATCAGAAAATACATAACAAAAATAAAAATATTTAACACTACAAAACCTACAATCGGGCGGCCTTTTCGCTTTTTTTAATATGAATGATTCAGGGAAAATTCTGTAAAATGAAGACACGTGTCTTCATTTGACGAATCTCTCTCTTCAGAATTTTCTCTGTGTTCTCTCCGTGGTATATAAAGATTGTTTCAACTAAGTTTTAGAATTAGAAACTACTACTACTATTTAATTAATTTATTATAAATCTTGCAAACATGATGAAGATAATGAACGTTCTTTAAAAAGATGCTTCAATACAAAGATTTCTTGACGACATGTATATTCATAAGTATTTCCCCATTTAAAATGGCGCGCAAGGGGGTCGCGTGCCCTTTCATGGGTTTTCCACCCCATCGACTGTAAAACAGTGCAACACAAACTATATGTTGCCAACTTACTGTACTGTCTCTCCTTAGTCGGCAAACAGTCTGTATTTATCGTACTTAGGGTCGCCATCTTGGATTCGAAGATAGGACTGGAATTATGACGTCATTAGATTTTATATGAGTCTATCGATAGTGAATGTTTATGGTAATGTGTGATATTTGTAAATTTTGGAGAGTGTTATGAACGTATTTTATGTTATTTACGGCTCTCTCTATTGATATTATTTATGGTGACCAGTTATCAGATAAACTAATAACTTAGAATGTTCAAATATTTTAAGATAGTTTTGCTCCATAAAATTTTGTGATTCACAAAACATCATCTGCCTAGCCTTTTCCCAACTACATATGTTGGGGTTGGCTGCAAATCTAACCGGATGCAGCTGAATACCAGTATTTTACATGGAGCGACTGCCTATACGACCTTCACAAGCCAGCTACCTACTAGGTAATACAATACCCCTTGGTAAGGCTGGTTGTTAGACTTTCGAGCTTATGACTACCCGTAACGACTGTCAAAGATCCACGAATGACAGCCGGGACCAACGGCTTAACTTGCTTTCCGAGGCACAAGGGACCTCAGTATCTAAAGATGGGCACCCATTCATAGACCAACCACGGTAAGCGTGCACTCCAGGACTCGTCTGCTCCACCGACCATCGGTCCTTCGACAGACATAGCTAGTCCACTGCCACTTCAATTTGCTTACTCTGCAAGCTATGTCGGTAACTCCGTTTCTTCTCCGGATTATTTCATTCCTGATTTTAACCTTCAAAGAGACTCCGAGCATAGCTCGCTCCATAGCGCGCTGAGCGACCTTGAATTTGTGGACCAGCCCGACTGAGTGTCCACGTTTCAGCACCGCAAGTAGTGATTAGCGACTGTTTGACCATACATTTTTAACGTTTAAACGTCACTTAACTTTAATCATCGTTTATAAATAAACCCCTAAATGCAAATAACATAATGTATACCTAATGAATTAATAGAATAAAAAGCTACTTTGTCACTAAATCTTAGTTGAACCATTCTAAAGAAATTCACATCACATACAAATTTAACCACCTCCAAATATCAATTTCGGGAACTACAACCAATTATTATATCGCCGTGGTGACCCTAATCCTTGGCAAAGCGCTTCGGATTTACTAGCAATGTCGACGAACTCCAAAATAAATAAGGGCTGCCGTTTGTCACAAACACAAACAAAACAGTGGCAAAGGATTCCGTACCATGTAGTCTATAATATAGCCTATATGAGCTATAGTTAATTTTATAGCCGATTGATAGTCTTCGAGTTATGGGTCTTGGTTTATGGCGACAATAATTGTGAGGGGGATTTCGCCCTTTTGATGTCTCGGTTTTTCCCCTAAAGTGTCCATTTATCTGAACGATTGTTTTCAAATGGAGATTATAGGGGCAAACGCAACAATGACTGTGATTTTAGGCAAGTTGAATCAATTGATTTTATTTTTAATAAAATCTATAAAAAAAAATATAGAAGCGGTTGAAGAAAAACCTAAAAATTCACAAAAATGCATTTAATTAAAAATTAAAATTACCGTATGCAAAATAGGCGCATCAACGTGGAGTTGCGGACACCAGCCCGTATTACTTATTACCTAAATGATAATTAATTACTCTGAAATTTAAATTACGAACATGGTTATCAAATAACTAGTAGAAGAAAAAATTAAAAGGTAAACAAACTAGATCCTAATCGAGCTGAAAAAGGCTATATTGGAATTTCTAGAGCTTAATAAATCAGAAAATTGGGAAAACAAAGAAAACATTACACGAAAAAGGTAAGCCATCAAAACTGTCAACACAAATCCCAAACACCCACTTCAAAAAGAGAATCTATCTCTGAACCAAAAACATTTACATCCCTTTCTCCATCCTTCTCGGAATCCTCAGGATTCCCATTCACACGTCACCCCCGGGCTTCGAATATCGAATTCCTCATTTTGGGTGTTCCAGCCGTGTGTGATTATAGCGCCAATTAGGCCGTTGTCCATCTACCGTGCAATCCGGCTGTCCGTCTGTTTATCTACGCCAATTATCACTGGAATGGCCTGATATCGTCATTGGCGTTCGTCTTGGGTACGTATTGAGCCGGAATCTTTAATGGTCTGTTCAGTTCAATTGCTTTATTGGTGATGGTGACCGATGAATATCGCATGTGTAAGATCGATATACTGGTTTGAGTATTCATCGGTCGTCACCAGTAGTCTGTACACTATTCATAATTGACTAAGCTGGTTGTAGTCTACGAAACTGGTCGAGTCCTACAGTGTTATTACCGAACTTCGAATAGGCTTATTGCCTACTAATTCGAGTTGTTCAGAATGTTGTCAATGCATTTTCGACTTCTTATCGAGCACATTATATCATTGTGAAATCCTGTCTACAAACTACGACTTACTTTTGCTTTTACTCTTTTTTTTTAATTTGTATAATGTGTTTCACGAAATTTTAGATTCCAAATAAATGTATCAAATTAAACTTCTGACAAAAGAGAGATTATTTATTTTATTTCAGAGATATTATTGATTTCTGAGACAACAATGATCCATATTATGTTAGTGAGTTAGATACAAACTTAAGAGCTATGTTAGTATGTTACAATTATAACTAAATACTAAGCTACCAGAAAAACAATAATTATATAAATTCACCTTGATTATTATGTATTATATACTAGCTGCGCTCCGCAGTTTCACCCGCATAATACCGGGATAAAAAGTATCCTACGTCCTTTTGTATCTTTATACCAAATTCCATCTACATCGGTTCAGCGGCTTAGGCGTGAAAAGGTATAACATACAGATAGACAGACAGACAGACAGAGTTACTTTCGAATTTATAATATTAGCATGGATTTAGTATTTCTTCTTTTCTTTTTTTTTCTCTAAATTGATTTTGTGTTCCTAAACATGTGGTTTTTTACTACAGACAAAGCGTACCAACTCCTAATTACACAAAAACACCATCGCACTCCAAAACTTCACTGCACAAATTTTAAGGGCCAAAGATTAACGTAATACTCCTAGCATACCTACTCGTACTATTTTCTAGCATGTTGCGAGAAAAAGTCGTACACAAAAACGACGTAAGAGGCTTACGTGAAGTTGTGAACGGAACATTCTGGATTATTGAGGCAAACTTTGGTTTTAGAAATTGGCATTTCTTAGCGCTGACGCTTGCTGTTTTGGGGAACTGTGTATAAGCCCTGTTAGGTTTTCGTTTTTGTTTGTTTGCTGTTGCAAATTGGGGGACGAGTTTCTCTTTATGCGGATTTAAGCCTCAGGTTCTGAGTTGAGCTACACGACTACTTACTAATGCTTGTACTGACTTGACTGGTCCGCTCAAATCGGTGTGGTTCTTTTCTCAAAAGACCATTTCAGGCACTAATTTACATTAAATTCACTTGAGCTGATCAAGATTGTGGGATGCCTAAAGAAGCCTCCTCGTGTAGCGCAGTTTGTTCCGCCAGTTACTGAGCTGAACCGAACGCTCGGCGCATCCTGGACAGTCACACCTTATTTGACTGGCCAATTCTTTCCTTGCGGTAGTAGGGCTAACGCCCGCCTGGTTTGAGACCACCCTCCCACCGGAGTCCGGCGTCAAGCAGCTTGCTGTGTTTCGTCGATGCGTGGGAGTTCCAGGGCCTTAGGCATCTTCTGGGCACGCTTGTTCTATTATAGACCTCATCCATCGCTTTCCATCAGGCGTGATCGTAGTCAAGAACGGACCCAATCATCAATAACAAAAAAGAAAGGAAGGAAGGTTTATGTGTATGGTACCCACATTAATATTTTACTTAGATATTGTATAGAAATCTCATTGTTTTGACATGTCGCCACATCAGTACATGGCATGCTATCAGGTTTACAATGAAAGTTGAAAATTAAAAATAAATAATCATATAAATTCAAAAAATTATTTAAAACCATTGAAAAATAACGCCACATCAAACATTGAAAGCCATTTCCTTGTCGTCAATTTGAGACTAGCACGGATTTGCACGCTCTTGAGGTCAAATAATACATGCACGATAGCAGAATTGGTGCGCTAAATCTAAAGTTGCGAGTCATCATTTCCGTGCACCTCCTTACAAATCTGAGCGAGGGCGGAAATCACTGGAACTAGCGAAGCTGTAAAATGAAATTGAAATCCTGAAATGTGTATAACAATTTTTACTTGCTATTTCTTCTAGTTGTTACAATAGTGTTTAAAGATTATCTTCAGTTTACTGTCAAACGCCTATAGAGGTATGAGGTACAGGGATGTAAAAGTCACTCATTCTCCATAGAAAAGGGAGGATTCTTCGACCAGACGGGTGTTGTGGCTGGCGGGCAACTGCGCTATGATTCATGTCGGGTCGTTTTAAATATGCTAGTTGCGCGGTAAACTCTGCTTGCGAGATGCAGGATTTTGCGTGACGTCAGTATGACGCGTTGTTCGCATGTGGCGTTGTAGACACCGCTACAGGCCTGTTGGTAAACAGGGAAATGAATGGTTACTAAAATTGACTAATAACTTCAATTGTCCTTGTATTCAAATCACAACTAAAGTCTATTCACAGTTATTTTACTTCAGATTTTGCATTGACGTCATAATCCCAGAGTGGTCTTTATGATCATTGAAATAAGGTTGCTGTTGGATTGCTAGTGACAAGTTTATTGGTTTCTTGTTTGGTCAAAAGCACAATTATCTTTATTTTCGTTACAATAAAGTTGCTGTTAGGTTACAGACTGTATAATTCTTTGACATGGTTATGACACGGCAAATTGACGTACGCTGTATATTATGCTTAACAATTAATTTCCGTGACTGTATTTATAATACCTATACATAGGTACTGACTATTATATTAATTTATTAAAATAGGCAAAATTTTTATCTTTATTGAACACTTTCAATAATATTACGTTGTATTGTTTTAAAAATTTGTCCGTCAATTAAAATAGCATAGTTTAACGGCAGCCGGGCAGCGGCTTGAAATTGGAAACAATAATTGCATTCAAACGTTTCATAGAATTTTGGTACGAAGGTATTCAGTGAATGTCATTTTTATCATTTATTGAAGTGAGGCGCGATTTTAATATTTTTCCAAAAAATATTGTGTTTATTATTCAATGGCATTTATTTGATCGAATAATTCTCATTTTGCGCTCCTAAAATATTTATAGAACACTCTAATATATTGATTGCGCTTCTTTTTGTGAACCTCATAATTACTATTTTGGGGTAAAAAAAATACTAAATAGCCAAGAAACTGCGACGAAATTGGATGTAGCGCTTGCGCGGCTCTCGCGCGGTTTGTCACAGTTCTAACCTAACCTGACCCATTTGGCCGACGTAATTTTATATAGTCACTGCGACCAACTGTTAGAAAAAAGCAGAAAATTAAAAAGAGGCTCAATTGTTTAAAAAAGTGTGCATCATAAAAAGCGCAAAAAAATTTGGAGGTTCATAAATTAAAAAAAAAATACCATCATTAGTAGGTTAATATGTTTTTAGAGGATCGGTTAAATATTTCCTTTAGTGAATTCTATGTGAATGGAACAACAGACAAAAATGGTACTTAAGGTCTTAATATTGTACTTTGTCTCCCAAATAACTTAAGAATTCAGAAAGAGAACAGAATATAATAGAAAATAAATCTTTAATACATTCAGACGCACCATTTGTAGAAACGTAACTAAATGATGTGAGTTTCTATTTAGAGTTGGACAATCAAATTTACTGCTTGAATAATGTAGTGCCAACGAACATCGTATGCTATTTTGTTCCCAACACATACAAGTATATAATGTTTGGAGTTATGAAGGGACTTGGATAAAGGGAGATGGTTGAAATGAGCAGATTGGGCATACATTTTGCAAAGACCGAAACCGAGTTACACAAATTCTAGTTTCATGTTTCTTGCTGTATTATTTTTGGGCTTTTTATCGTTTCCTTTTTGAAAACGCTTTTCAATATGGAGAGTTTCATCATTTCAGCCGAAAGACGTCCACATCTGGTGATAGGCCTTCCCCAAGCAACGCCACTTCGACTGGTAGTACTTCTTGCATGCAGTGGATTCCTGCGGCCTTCACCATCGTCATCGGGCCTCAGGCCTTCCAACGCTACGTCATCCGGTGCGCGGTCGCCACTCCAGAGCCAGGGAGAGTTTACCATCAATAAAAGCGTAAATCTACGTCCACATTTACGAACATGTGGGCGTAGATTTACATAAACAGTATTTAATAAACCACTTGATGAAATAGTTTCCATCATCTGGTTTATCAAATACTTTGTCTATATTGCCATAATTTGAATTAATTTCGAGTAGTCCTTTTGAATTCAAATAATTAAAATATTGTTTAATCTCAAGTTCACAAGTGTTTCTCTGAAATGTCTGCCTTAGATTTTCTTATGAAATAACCTTCGTAAAGAATGAACCTAAACTTACTTCCTTTAGAAAGAAAGAAAAAATATTTATTGCGACTCGTACAGGAATATCACTGACAAACTAAACTAAACGCAGTAAAAAATAAAAAACTAAGTTATATGAAAAAAAAAAATAACAAAAAGAAAAATGAAAAAGACACTCCTATACGAGGCCAAAAGGCTCCTATCTCAGCATGATGCTGCGATATTTAAAAAATAAATGTCGCAGCGCTGGTATTCTGATTCATTCTCGTACAGATGTACGAGTAGTCATAAACAGCAAAAAATTCAACAAACCACATCCATTCTTCCGCAATCATCTCCGTAAACCGACGGAGGCAGCTGCGTATTTCGCTTGGTGGACCGTCAATTTACACAACGTTGATTTATACAGATAGCGTGCAACGTAACGCGTATCTCATACTGTACATACGTACAATTTTGTGCCATTATGACTCTGTTTGTGTGCCGAGCATAATGTTTCTGCTGCGGTTCGTATTTGGAGATTTTTTGGATATTTCTGTTGGTATTTTTGTGTATTTAACTATTTGGAAGAATTCTAAACAGGTAAATAACTCTTGCAGCTTTATTAGGAATACATTCTTAGTAAAGGCCGTTTTTAATTAGTTATAAAGAAGGCAAAGATCTGAAACGGTGGCAGCTGAGTATTTCGCTTGGTGGACCGTTAACTTACACAACGTTGATTTATACAGGTAGCGTGCAACGTAACGCGTGTCCCGTACTGTATAAACGTACAATTTTGCGCCATTATGACTTTGTTTCTGTGTCGAGGATTTATCTGCTGTTTGCTGTGTTTCAGTATTTGAGGTATTTTGAGGGCTTTTTTGTGGAAAAAGTTTTTTGTAACCGAGACATTTTGATAAATTCTACAGGGTTTGTTTATTAGTTTCTAGTATGGCCATCTTAATATTGTAAGGGCCTAATAATTTTAATTTTAAACAATTTCATTTCAACCAGTCGTTACGGGTCGTCTGAAGCCCGAAAGTCTGACAAACAGTCTTACCAAGAGGTATTGTATTACCCAGTAACTGGGTTGTGGAGGTCAGATAGGCAGTCTCTCCATGTAAAATACTGATATTCAGCTGCATCCGATTAGACTGGAAGCCGACCCCAACGTAGTTGAGAAAAGGCTAGGATGATGATGAATTTCAATTCAACCTCGACATGAGTATACAGATGTTTTTGTGTCTTCTGTAATGTGAAAATCTACGAGATATTTAGTATACATATCTATGGGGTAGTAATCCGGTAGATGAAATTAACTGAGGGGCAATTCTCGTAATTTTAAAAACGTTTACAGTTTGATCTCAGTCTCAATCTGTCAAAAATACCTATAATTTCCCAACATTTTGACAAGTTTTTGACATTTGTTTGTCGCAGAAATGAGACTGCCACTACATTTTGAACGTTTTAAATTACGAGAATTGGCCTTCTGTTTGCTTAATTGCAGCGAAAACCTGAATACCTATTCTCGTAATTTAAAACGTTAAAAATCTAGTCGCAGTCTCATCTCGGCGACAAATAACTGTCAAAAACTTGACAAAAATGTAGGGGAATCAGAGGTAATTTTTGACAGGTGGCAGACTGAGATCAGACTGTGAACGTTCTTAAAATTACGAGAATTACCCCTCTGGCTTCGAGGTACATATGTACTTACATGACAGGGCCAAGGAGAATGGCATGCTTACCTGGTTTAAGAGAGGGCAAATCTGACGGAAGAAGCGTCGGGTGTAACTTCGTTAACTTCAAGTTAGTACCCTTGACGCACATTGAGGGTGAAAGGTTGAATGTTTTACTATCTACTTCTTCGTTCTGGCATTACGCAACCGACTATACGCGACATGTCTTCCGTCAGATGTGCGACCACCCAGAATCTAAAAATTGTTGTATAAACTATTTTTCAACACACGTGCTCGTAAAGTGGCTCTTAATGAACCGCTTTTAGGTCCATAATGCAGTGTATTAAAAACGCGTGCTTTTTACTTTACGTTAAGGCACTAGTGCTGTAACGCCACAGATAACTATCTAATTTACTAGTCGGAGGTCGGAGATGTGAGTTTTTTTTAATCTCATCAAAGAGACTTCATGCCAAAAAGAAATCCGCGAGCCACATTTCACTATTTTTTTAATAGTTTGAATTGTCTTTGGTCTTAAAATGAACTAAAATTTATTTATCTTAAGGTAAATGCGCAGTTGTAGCCCGCGAAATTAAAATTTTCTTACGTGTTTTGCAATTTTCAGGTCAGTGTCAGGTTGTATCTTGATCAAAATATGTTTCGCGACTAAGTATAACGGGTATGTATTAGGTCCTTACATATGAAATTGGCGTTTTTCGTACTGGCCACTTTAATCACGAATTTCTCCTCTTTGGTAAGGAATTCCAAATTCAAATTTGTACAGCTATTTACTCATGTATTTGTGCTTCGATGACCGTCATTCATTTGTTTTTTTTCTTCTGTTTTTTCTGTTTGCGTCACTCATTTTACAAAATGGAAAATTTAAAATATCGCATTATTTACGAGTCCGAGTTCCGCCGTGGCACTAGTGCTGCGGAAACGACTCGAAGGGTGAATGATGTGTATGGCGGTCATGTTGCAAAAGAAAACACAGTTCATTTTTGGTTCCAACGTTTTCGTTCTGGAAATTTCGACCTGCAGAACAAGCCCCGTGGACGGCCTGAGACCCAAGTTGATAATGGAGAATTGAAGGCTATTGTGGAAGCGGACCCATCGCAAACCACGTCCGAGTTAGCTGCAGGCTTCGATGTGATGGAAAAGCTAGCGGCTAAACAACCAAGGCTGGTCAATCGCTCCACGCCACTGCTGCTTCACGACAACGCCAGACCACACACTGCGCAACAGACGGCTACCAAATTAGAAGAGCTTGAATTGGAATGTCTTAGACATCCTCCGTACTCCCCGGACCTTGCTCAAACAGATTACCATTTTTTTCGCAATTTGGATAACTTTTTGCAAGGGAAAAAATTCAACTCCGATGGGGCAGTCCAAATCGCCTTCAAAGATTTTATTGATTCCCGTCCGACTGGTTTTTTTAGTAAAGGGATCAATGAACTACCTATAAGATGGCAAAAGTGCATTGAAAACAATGGTTCATACTTTGATTAATTAAATATATTATATTAAAAAATATTCGACTTTTTGTTCCTTCCATACAAAACGCCAATTTCATATGTAAGGACCTAATATTTATAGAATTATAATCATTAGAATCATTAATACATCTTTCTAAGTTAGATTTGTTCCATAAGGACAAATCTCTTATGGAAAAGTTCTTAGGGAACAAAAACTTAAAGATATTTAATTTAGTTATAGCCCAGTGGTAACGGCTCCGACTGATGAGTTGTAGGTCATGGGTTCGAACCCAGGCAAGCGCTTTACTTTTTGTAAATAATATCATCATCACTGCTCTCAAAACGGTGAAGGAAAACATCGCGCGGAAACCGGCATGTCTTAGCACCAAAAATTTGAAGATATGTGACATCCGCCAACCCGCACTGGGCCCGTAGTAGATTACAGCTCACTCCTTCTCGAAGAGAGGAGGCCTGTATCTCAGCAGTAGGAAAATTATATGCTGATTATGTTATATCCTCCTTTTTGAAGTTGGTTAAAAATAATAGCAATGAGTTGAGCAATAAAATATTATGTGTACGCAACAGTCTATCAACGCAGCTGCTTCAACATAATATCTGGTAATATTAAAACAATGGATTCTACCACAAAACCAGCACATTTCACCAATTTTGTATAGTTTTAAACCGTTTTCATTGCTCCGATTAAGAGGATTAAAATTAACGTAATGTCGCACTAGTTATTTTGTCCACACAACATTTTTGGTATACCAAAAATTGGGCGCAAAGCGGTCACGAATATGTAAATAATTTATTACCTTATGTGTGGGCATGAATTTAAAATATAAAGTGTCCTTTTACATGATTATAATCATATTGATTATAATGTAATGGGGCAGTTAAAAATGAAGGATATGGTTGAAGATAAGACACGAAAAGGATTCAAGAGGGACAAAGACACAGGGTGGGAGCGACATCAACTCACATTTGTTACTTTTTTTTTTTTTTTTTATCTATCCTGCGCTGTCCCACTCCTGGGCAAAGGCCTCCCTCCACTCCTTACATTTTTCGCGAGCCCACGCGTCCTCGCGTCCTCCCTTTCATTTGTTACTATGGATTCAAAAACTGAAGCCCATGTGTTGAAATGTTTCTCGAGTTATATAAAAAAAATTGCTCTTCCATATATTTTGACCACGTAGGTATAGATCTTTTGTATGAAACAGTTAATTCTTGAAGTGAAAACTTCTTTAGGCGCGTTGGGCACTTGAGATGGGAAAAAACTATTGAACTCGTGCCACTGTTACCGTAATCGACACCGCTTCGGATGTGTTCGGCTGTCCTCGGGATGTACTCGGTTTTAATGTTTATCTGATATGTCAGTGAGTAATGGCAAAGTATTCTGTTTGGATTTTGTTTTCACTTCTGTCGGCACTCCCGGAGTTCCACTATTTTTTTTTTTTGATAACCGACCAAAAATCTTCTACGCTAAGGGGTCTAGAATCTTGTGCTGAATTCATGGTTTGCGCGCTGATACCCTACAACCCTGTATAATTGTGGTTCGGGCATAACAATAGCTTTTCTTTCTCAAAATGGGATGGGACTTAGCGTTTTATGAGCCTTTCCGCAAAATAAGCCCACTTATATTGGAAATAAATTGCTCGATGTCTCGCCTAAAATCTTTTCTTTTTGTCTTCAAGAACTTGAACATTCTTAATAAAATATTCACTCCCTAAGGATTGATTCATAGCCGTTTCTTTGTAATTTTTTGTACCTGAAAGCGATAAATCCTAATAGAATTAGCTAATTGAACCTAAAATACAAAATGTAATTCAGGCAATCTCTTCTTGGGCAGTTTTCTATAAATATTCATTAGTTGAAGATCCGAAACACCTTATAGGTACTGAGATTTGTAGTAGGTACAGCCACGGACAATGGCGGTCGACTACTTTTCACCCTTATGCCCTTGGTAATAAGGTTGAAAAGTGGTCCACCGCCAGTGTCCGCGATGGTACATTGCGAGTAGTCTTAGCAAAAGAAACGTGATGTGAGTGATCTCCTAATCTTATGTTAAATGCATGCAAAGCTTTAAGGCGAAGATATTAGAGACAATTTAGACCAATTTAAGCCATGGTTGTCTTAGACCAAGTCTTACCAATTTTTTTTACCTAATTTTTATGTTTTTATAATAAACAAATATTTAATTTAATTTAAAATTTATGTCTAATGAGCCAGTGATCGGAATAGGCTGAGTATATTTACCTAAACTTCGGAGAACAGAAACAGAAAGTGGAGACTTCCTTACGACGACATTTTTTTTCCCGGAATTGGATATTATTTAATATGGGTAAAGGCTATTTTTAACTAAACTTGCGTTTACCAAATTTTTGGGATTTTCACGTAAAATCCCGAAATAAATAGTCGAACTTTAATTCATGTATTCCAATTATATGTAATGTATGATATAACGGTTAATTTAAGGATAGTAAATATAATTCGAATACATGAATCAAAGTTAGACTATTTATTTCGGGATTTTACGTGAAAATCCCGAAAATTTGGTAAACGCAAGTTTAGTTAAAAATAGTCTTTACCCATCTTAAATAAAGCTTATTATCAACTTGTTTCAGATTTTTCCCGAATTCCGGGAAAAAAAATGTCGTCGTTAGGAAGTCTCCACTTTCTGTCTCTGTTCTCCGAAGTTTAGGTAAATATACTCAGCCTATTCCGATCACTGAATGACACAGAGGCCTAAAACATGTTTTGCTAGATTGCTTACACATTACTTTAATTAAACAAAATAAAAATGAATTAATTTATCTTTCAATTTGGCCATAAATATGTAGTTTATAGTCATTAGTTAGTATAGTCTTATGTCTAAGGTACTAATGATGTTCTTTAGAAAGGTCAGGAACGTAGTGTTCGCAACCGGTGTGAGTGTATGACCCGCAGCCTAATTGCGGAACGCCAAATCGTCAAATGATTCTGATCAGTTGGCTTCATTTCTATCACAATTGGCTTCATTTTACGATTTTCGAATTGCGAAACTCTAGTTTCTGCGCAGGGCCTTAACGTTCATAATTGGTTTCATAATAAACTAGAGTTTCGCAATTCGAAAATCGTAAAATGAAGCCAATTGTGATAGAAATGAAGCCAACTGATCAGAATCATTTGACGATTTGGCGTTCCGCAATTAGGCTGCAGATGTATGAACGTAAACAAAGCGATAGGAGTATGTAAGGAAGGCAGCAGGCGGCGTTCTGTAGTTTCTGCTTAACCCCATAGGGAGAAAGGCGTGAGTGTATGTATGTGTGTGTATGGTTACATACAAAGTCGAACACAAGTTTTCAGTGGAAAGAGTACGAATCAAAATACTAACCCTATCATGGGCCTGTAGGAAAACCACTTTAAATCTTTAAGATAGATTATTTGTCTTAAAGGAAACATTCTTTTATATTTAAAAAGAAACAAAACTGCATTTACAGATTTCTCGACATGCTTACCTAAACTGGGAATCGAACCAGCTAAAAATGAAAAAATATTTACTCGCTATTTTATTGGGATGGAATTTCGGAAAAAGGGTTTTTCAAAATTCCACCCGTAAGAAGGTGAATGGGGGGAGGGTGAAATTTCACCGGGACGAAGTCGCGGGCAGAAGCTAGTAATGTATAAAATAGATGTTCTTCTTTCCTCTTCTTCGGAGTTATTTGGTCCAATAGCTAAAGTTAACTTTCACCACTATAAGATTCCCAATTAGGTAATTTAAAGTCAGCCTGTAGGTTAGATTTAAGATTGCCAGAGGCTAAGCATTGCCATACAACGTGGCAAGGCTGAAAAAAGTCCATTGCTGAACATAGCCCTCCCCCATACACCACCACTCCGACCGGTTCTGTGTTTCTCGCATTGAGCAGATTCTTGCGGCCTTCACCAGGTTATCAGTCAACCTTGTGGGGAGGCCTTCCAACGCTACGTCTTTCGGTACGCGGTCGTAACTCCAGAGTTTTTCGGCCCCATCAGCCATCTGTTCTGCGATTAATGAGCTCTGCTCACTGCCATTTAAGTTTGGCAATTCGGCTGAAATAACGTGGGAAGGCCGCCAGTCTCTTGGGTACAGACGCCAACAAATCAAGCTACTACAATATGTCAAATTTCTTTAATAGATTTTCAATTTTATGGCCAAATTATAAGGTTCAAAGTTGATTGTGAATATTTGACAGTTTTGGGTAACTTGATGTGCTGGCATCTGTACATTACCAATCGGCAGCGATGCGGAGGAGTTTTCCGACGCCATATTTTAGATATTACATTTTTATTTTATTTATTAATTAGGTTTAAGTAAGTTGTTATAATATAATTATGTACATTTCATTTTAATTCTGTATAAACCTTTTCATTAGAACTGAATAGAAAATTTATTTGCGTAAAACATGGTATACAAGGATGTTAAATACAAATTGAGGCACAAGCATGTTTAGCTAGGATAAAACATAGCATGCAAAATTTTAAAGACAAGCAACAACAATCTTTTTTCTTTTTTTAAAAAAAAAAACCATCAACATTTTTTATCTATAATTTTTTTTAAACTATAAAAACTACACTCGAGTAACCACTTATGAAATTAAATTTTAAATAATTCTGTATTTAAAGCTTTGAAATGCCTTGGTATTTTATTACAAATGCATAACACATTGCCAAGCATTTACTGTTGTATTTAGACATTTGCTAGTTTCTTATTATAAAACAAAATGTATTACTAAAACTTTATTTCTGACTCACAAGGGAGCCACAAGAAACCAGCTAAGTACCGTACCAATAATCGTAACTTATAAAATAAACATGATTAATCCTTATTGTAGGGCCCTCCTTATGTCTGTAATAAGGATAACTCCTAGGAGCAATTTATAACTTTTATTTTAAAATATTATTAAGGAGGATAAACAGACGCTTTAATTTTTTATTATGATTATCTTCATTAGGGATGTTGATGTTGTTTTACCCTTCAAAATACTCGTTATTGGAAAGTTGTTTTTATAAATTTTCCTTTTTTTTTTCGTCGGTAACGGAATATTTTTTGTTAAAATAATTTATTTTAGGAACGTGAATGGTGGTTGTTTTTAGGTACTTTCTTTTTTTCATATACAACTAGCAGCGCCCCGCGGTCTCATCCGCATAAGTCTGGATCCATTGGGAATATCGGGATAAAAAGTATCCTATGTGTTAATCCTGGTTATAAACTATCTGTGTGCCTTTCATCCAAATCCGTTCAGTAGTTTGTGCATGAAGAATTAACAAACATACAAACACACTCACAAAATTTCGCCTTTATATTTTAGTATTTATGTATTATTGTTATTTAAGTTGTCTGTGTTCAAAAAAACATTTTTCTTTCTTATTTCTTTTAATTTATGACGGATTCTGAACTAGTTTCCACGAGGATCGTAACTTGATTACTACGTACCTTCCACGGAAACCTGGGGTGTCTGTCCCACTGCTAACTTACTATTAATTAAGTTGGCTGCATGAGAGGCATGGTGAGTCCCTTACTGCCGCGAGAATTACATAACCCTGTTAAAATTTGGATCATAATAGAATACTTTCTTTTGGTCTATTTATTTCAAGACTTTCTCGCCTCAATTAACTTTTATTCTCATCCAAATTCAAGGGCACTGCATCGCAGTTTTATACTAAGAAACAGTTATATTTCGATCATAATACAGATTGACGTATCTAACTAAATCTATAGGCACCTACCAAAACTTCTTACAGAAAAAAAACAGTGGCACTCCGGGAGTGCCGACAGAAGTGAAAACAAAACACAAACAAAATACTTTACCATCACTCACTGACATATCGGATATACATTAAAACCGAGTACCTACATCCCGAGAACAGCCGAACACATCCGAAGCGGTGTCGCTTACGGTAGCAGTGGCGCGAATTCA
The DNA here is from genome assembly GCA_945859645.1 of Amphipoea oculea. Lineage (NCBI taxonomy): Eukaryota > Metazoa > Arthropoda > Insecta > Lepidoptera > Noctuidae > Amphipoea > Amphipoea oculea. The sequence continues at coordinate 17,027,250 of OX243876.1, forward strand.
ATGGTTTTTTCCCATCTTAAAAAATGCCCAACGCGCCTAAAGAAGTTTTTTCTTCAAAAAAAAGAAAATGGAGGGAAAAAGAAAATAAAGTGAAAAAGAAAAATTCGCTGATCACTGAGGGGACGATTTCTTCAAAGCAGAAATCAACGCAAAGATAACATCGACAACACGATTACCAAAAACAATTCCAATAGAATGTGAACACTGATTAAAATTCAACAAAAACGTCAATAAATAAAGAAACGAAGTAAAAAACAACAGAGACAAGACAATTAATCCTAAGCCATCTGTATCCTAAAGCTGGGTGCACATTATTTGTTTAAAAAAATGCGTGGATACACACAGAGGCGAGCCTGTGGTCGCAATAAACTGAATTTATTATCAGTCCTACGGTATTTTTATGCGATCGCAGGAAAGATTTGTCGTCGTCCCGTGATTTCCCCCGGGACCACTGTGTTTAGTGATATTGTGTATGCGCCTTTATATTTCAATCAGTCGATTGGCAGTTTGGGACCTAGTTACCTGTAATCATTGGTGGATGCTGTATTATGTATGAACTGTTCACGGAGTTGGTCAAAGTTGTGGGTTCTCGTGGGATTTTTATTATACCTAATTGGAGACCGAAATACTAGAGCCAATATATTCATGGCCTAGGCGTAGGGCTCGGCATAATCTAGATAGTCAGTCTTAACGGTCTTTTTTTATAAAATATAACCTTGAAAATTTAAGTAAAGTGTACGGTCAGCATCAAAAGTTGATTAACACTTCAGTTTTTTTTAATCTTAGATATTGAGCAAAATATTTGTTCAAAATTGCAGCAGGCCCTTTATTCACAAACACTCGATATGCTTCCGTATCGTATCGAACATTAATCATTGTTATCGTAGGAGTCTTCTCAACGCTGTTCACAAGTCCAAAACCCGAAAATTTTGTCAGTTTAAATCAAATAGACGCCCGATATTCTTCCAACAGCTATTTCCTGTTGAGGGGAAGTCAAATCAGGCTATCGAAATGTCAGGTTTTCGATACGATAGCCTGTCGTATGGTTGTGCAGAAGAATTTTTTTAGAATATATACTCTTGTCTATTATGTGAAAAGCTAAAAATCAGTTTATTGAAAAAAGTTGTTGTCAATTTAATAACATGTAAAAATGATAGTGTTAATCGACTTTTGATGCTGACTGTACGTACGCAAAATACGCGCATTGACGTGAAGTTGCGAACACCAGCCCGTATTACCTATTACTTAGGTGAAGTGTGCTTAAGCGAGCTGTCAATAGTGTCATCCCTAGCATCAGAAGGTCAATCAACCAATCAGCTCAGCCTATCGCAGTCCACTGCTGGACATAGGCCTTTCCCAGACCGCGTCACAGCACCCTGTCCTCCGCCTTCCGCATCCAGTCTACCCCAGCCACCTTCTTTAGGTCGTCCGAAGAAGAAGGCTAATTCTCGTTATTTAAAACGTTCAGAATCTAGTCGCAGTATCATCTCAGCGACAAACAAATTTCAAAAACTTGTCAAAATGTATGGAAATTAGAGGTGCTTTTGACAGATTGATACTGAGATCAGACTGTGAACGTTCTTAAAATTAGTAGAATTGCCCCTCTGGTGGAATGACAGCTCACTTGAAGCTCACTTCACCTACTCGTAAGTTTTCACGGTGAGATTTTTACAGAAAAGGCCAGCTACAAATGTTCTCACTAATGCTTTATCCTTCTGTTTTTGTTTCTTTTGTTTGGTTTCGGTTCTTATGCCAATAAAAGCATCACGATTCTCAGATAGGTTGATAGAATATTCTTTATACACCATAAACATCCCCCTCCCCTCCCTTACCTTTCTTTCTTTCTTTTAAAGTCAAAGTGATGGTAAATATAGCGGCTATCATGTAGCCCACATACAAAATAGAATCGCCTTCTGATAGAAATCGATTAATATATTTGTTAAAATAAGAAATCTTAATTTTAATAAGAATAATAATTATAGAATCATCATAAAAAAAAAAAGTTCTATTCTTTAATACAACTTTTTTTTTACAAAATGGAACGTCTCCTTTGAGCTGTTCCATTTTGTAAAAAAAAAATTGAGAATGATTTAATATACAATCACGAGTCTTCACAACAAAGAAATCGTAAGAATACCTGCACGTATCCTAGACATGATAGGTGTACGTAAACGCTACGTAGCGAGTTGTCTCTGAAACTGGACTCTCACAGATTTCAATACAATTTGCCTTAAACCGATACACGTTAGGTTTGTAGATGTAGACTAAGAACTTGTGATCAATATTTAGAACACTGTGTTTCCTTTGAATGCTTGAAAAATGTTAGTCCCAGGGCTTATAAAATATTATTATCTGCAAAAATAACAAATTCTTAAGGGTCACCCCACAGATATACATAGATACACCTAGATAACGCAAGAGCACCTACTTCGCGTGCCAAAAATCGCACCAGTTTACGTTCGAAAATCATAAGCCGCCACTTTTGCGGTCAGTCCTGCGTACTGCTGGCTGGGTGAGCGTGAGCGAGAGAGCACGAGCTTGTGACGTCATAGCAGGTAGTCAAAAAGTGGCACGCTTAGTTTTCCTACAGTTCGTGATACTTGCGTTATCTAGGTATATCTATATCTGTGGGTCACCCATATTACTAAAAACAAATAATAAATAAAAGTATAGGTAAATACATACTAAGGCTGCTCGCTGGTTTCGTGCCTGCAGATTTAGGGTGTTTTACACACAGCGTATTTTACAGGCGCGTTCGATTTCGACAACGATGCGCGACGGCGAGTTTTATGTCTTGAAAAATCAGCACTATTTTGCATTTGCAGCGCGGATACGCGCGTCGATGGCACGTGAGATCAACGTAACCATCTACTGAGCTCAAACAATATAAAACATCAAAGAAGCAGAGAAGGTACCATAGACACGAAAAGAAGAAGATGTTATGCAACTAATAGACGATAAGATGTTTAGAATTTATTTTTCAAAAAAAAGAACCTTCTAATCTTTTCCCAAGTCCACTCCACCAGTATCCACCCATCGATGCGTGCGTCCCTCAATCTCTCGTGAATCAGGACAATCCGCTCGTGTCTCTAAATGTCCGAACGGATCATACAGCCCGGTGGCACGGTCAGCACTTTACGTAAACCCTGCCCTGGATAGTCTCGTCCTCAATACTGGACACCCCACGTATTTGCCGATGTCAATGGAGGATTGGAGTTGTGTGCCTGAGTCTTCAGATAGGTTCTTTGTTTGCTTTTGGATCTTTGATTGTTTAGAAGTTTCTTATACCTATTCGCTTATTAAAAAAAAAAAAAGAAAGAAAGAAAATACATTTATTTAGCACAGACTAATAGACACACAATACACCAGTTACATACATTTGACAGGCCTGATGGTCTAGTGGTTAGTGACCCTGACTGCTATGCCGGAGGTCGTGGGTTCGATTCCCACCCAGGACAAATGTTTGTGTGATGAGCACGATCATTTGTTCTGTGTCTGGGTGTAATTTATCTATAATTTGTATGTATTTAGAAATATATAAGTATGTTTATCAGTTGTCTAGTACCCATAACACAAGCTCTGCTTAGCTTGGGACTAGATGGCGTTGTGTGATAGTTGTGGAATATTATATTATATTATATTATTATATTATACAAAAACTTAAAACTTTAATTAATTACATGGCAGTGAAAGCTATCTATACAGGGTTAAATTAGCTAGAAAAACTGCAGACGTGCTGGGTATTGATATTGAAACACGATAAAATAATGACAATAAAGATTTGATGTTATTTTTTAGGGGTCAACGACAGCAAGTCTGTTCCCGATAGGAAAAAAGACGCATCTAAATTTTTTCCAGATTTGAGTTACATACATTGCCGCAATCAGAAAAAAAGGCGCATCTGCCTGTATTTTTAATATTTCTCTAACTTCCTCCAGTAATTAATTTCCCAATCAACAGCAATTAATTTCCCGTTTCATTCATTAAAACATTTATTTCTCCGTTTTTAGGGTTCCGTAGTCAACTAGGAACCCTTATAGTTTCGCCATGTCTGTCTGTCCGTCCGTCCGTCTGTCCGTCCTCGCTTAATCTCTGTGACCGTTAGCACTAGAAAGCTGAAATTTGGTACCAATATGTATATCAATCACGCCGACAAAGTGGTAAAATAAAAATTGGAAAAAAATGTTTTATTAGGGTAGCCCCCCTATATGTAAAGTGGGAAATGATTTTTTTTTTAATTTCAACCCTAACGTGTGATATATTGTTGGAAAGGAATTTAAAAATGAATAGGGGTTTACTAAAATCATTTTTTGATAATGTCAATAATTTGGGAAATAATCGCTCCAAAAGTAAAAAACAATGTGTCCCCCCCCCTCTAACTTTTGAACCATAAGTTTAGAAAATATGAAAAAAATCTGAAAAGTAGAACTTTATAAGGACTTTCTAGGAAAATTATTTTGAACTTGATAGAAACAACAGTTTTTGTACTAAAAAGACAAAAAGTTGTACAAAATCATTTCTGGACTAATTTCGTAGTATAATCGTATATGCAAGCATTTTTTTTTAACTTCGTTTAAATATTTTATTATCCTGAACGTATCTTTTTTCAAACAAAAAAAGAATTATTAAAATCGGTTCTCGCAATCCAAAATTACCACCGAAAACTTCTGGCACGTCTATGTACTAATTAGTAACCCAATTCCCCGAGAGATGGCGCTGTAGGTACTTATTACATTGGGTCGGGTATTATCGAATTGTACGTGGGAACACTTATTGTGGCGGACGGGAAACTACGGAACCCTACACTGAGCGTGGCCCGACACGCTCTTGGCCGGTTTTACTTTTTGTTAGATACGTCTTTTTAAGTATCGGGGGCAGAAGTATGAGTAGAAAAGGTATGTTTTATCGTGTTTAAATTTTATGTTTTATCGTGTTTAAAGGTATGTTTTATCGTGTTTAAATTTTATGTTTTATCGTGTTTATATTTCGATTTTGCGGATTTAGCGGAGTTTCGTTAGCTAATTTAATTTGTCCCTGTATAAATAAAATAAATTCGGGTTGGTTGCACCATATGTAACTCAAGAACGGTTTGATCAATTTTTATGGTCTTTGATTTGTTGGATTTGTCTCCGCCCCGAATAGCAGAATAACTATTGAAACGGGAAAAAATCACGAAAAAATAAATAATGAAGATAATTCCAAACTCAAAGAATTTATTTCAACTTTTGAATTGTCAAGGGATCGGTCAGTCAGAAAGATGAAGCTAGTTGCCCTTTCCAAAGCGTAGGTACCTATGGAGATGAACGGGCATGAAACTCCATTTAAATCAAAATAATATGGTTACAAAGTCTTGGTTACATCATTCATGTTGAAAATTATGCATGTAAGAACGATGCAGAACGTTAAAAGCGTCCGTAATGAAAAGATGAAAAAAAAAATTAAAATTATAAGCCATGACAGCAAAGAGATGACCAGTGCTTACTGACGGCGCCCGTTCACGAACATGACGCATGGATTAGCATCATTCAACTCAACCATTTTGAAGGGAGCTATTCATTTTCTCATATAATTCGTTCTTATTGATTCTGAGGCCGTACGAAGTTCGTCGGGTCAGATAGTTATTAATAAAACTAGGAAGATACCTACTTACTATATATAATGTTTGATGACGGACACCAAAAATGTTATTAGCTCCTACGTTGCTACACGATACATAATTCATAAAGACGCCAGCTTATTTCTTGGGCATTATAGCAAAGTCAGCCCACTCCCTCTCACCGAGAGGAGGCCTGTGTCCCAGCAGTGGGAATATTATAGGCTGGTTATGTATAGCAAATGTCTGTTTCAAATGTATCTGAATCATCAGTTCTCGTAATTTTAATCTGTCAAGCTCCGCTAATGAGACACAATTGATTTTCTATTGTTTCGTCGCCAATGGGCGAAGCGTGCCGCTTGACCGGTTAAGAACGTTCACAGTTTGATCTCAGTCTCAATCTGTCAAAAATATCTCTAATTTCCCCTGGTTTTTGACAAGTTTTTGACTTTGATTGTCGTTGAGATGCGATTGCTACTAGATTTGAACGTTTTGTTTTTTAAATTACGCGAATTGGTCTTGATGAAGGTGTAAACAAACCCTGGTCAGGTTATTTTCTTACGCACTTATTCTCTAAAGGGAATTAGTAACATATTCATCTGCATTTAGAAGGTTTCAACTTTATTTCTAACTAGCTGCGCCCCGCAGTTTCACCCGCGAAGTGTCGCTCCCGTGGGAATATCGGGATAAAAAGTAGCCTATATGTTAATCCACAGTGTCAGCTACTTCCATACAAAATTTTATCAAAATTGGTCCATCCGTTTGAGCGTGAAGAAGTAACAAACATATAAACACACCCCCACAGACACACACTCACAAACTTTCGCCTTTATAATTAATTTGTGATCAATTTTTCCAACAAATATTGTTTGAATAACATTATGAAATTGTTATTGAAAAATTATCTACGTTAATTGAGGTAGTAAATTAACCTCCATTTTAATTGCCATTGTTGTTGTCGTCATAGTCATTTGTTTATGGGTTGTTTATGTAGTTGCTAGATATTTTAAGTACTGTTTATTTTATTACTAGCTTCTGCCCGCGATTTCGTCCGCGTGAAATTTCACCCAATCACCCTCTTAGGGTTGGAATTTCGAAAAACACTTTCTTAGTGTATACCTACTCTTCACAAAGAACCCACCCTCCAAATTTCACGTCTCTGGGACCAGCGGTTTAAGCTGTGCGTTGATATATCGGTCAGTCAGGAATTTGAATTTTAGTATCTTAGCCATGTGCAGCGCCCCTTAGGGAACTCCACTGCGGGTGACGTAACTTACGACAAACTTATTATTTGCGGTTGGTACAGTAAACGGGTCTAGGGATCGAACCGCAAAATTAAGTTTGTTTTTTATTGTATATACTTTTCCGGAATAAAAATTACCCAGTGTGGTGCCCAGGATATTAAAGAATAATTATACCAAGTTTCATCGTAATCGAACCTGTAGTTTTTGCGTGATGCCTGAACAAACAGACAGACAGACAGACAAAAATTTTCTTAAACACAGTTTTGGGTTCAGTGTCGGTCTAGTAACACCCCCTGCCATTTATTTTTTTGATATTTTCAATGTACAGAATTTTCACTTCTACAGATTTATTATAAGTATAGATGAGCTGGACTCCTTTGATAAAGATTGGTCCTTGGCAGCTCTGGAAAGAGGGAGGTGGAAAGGGAGTAGGGAGGTCTTTGCCCAGCAATGGGATATTAATAGCTAAAAATAAATAAAAATAAAACAAAATCCTACCAATAGTACAAATCATTAAACCAGACATGGTTTCCGTAAGTCCTTTTCAGGTAACCATTGAAAATCACCGCTGCGCTGTTCTGTGGTTCCCCTATAGCACAGCATTGTGCTGAGTGGAAGCCTTCTTATCTTGTTACAGTCATAAACGTGCAGCTGTCGACTATTTCTGTTTTGTGCTCGTGATTATATAAATCACTAGCTTCAGCCCGCGACTTCGTTCGCGTGAAACTTCTTGTTTCCCCCGAGCCACCCCGTCGTATCGCATCACCCGCCCGCGCTATCACTTAACGTTCTTTTTGACTTTTTTTCTTTTTGCTCGGCTCCTAAGGGTCATAGCGTGATGTTAAATAGCCTATAGCCTTCCTCAATAGTTGGGCTATCAAATGCAAGAAGATTTTTTCAAATCCGACTGGTAGTTCCAGAGATTACCCCCTACATACAAACTTACAAATTTTACCTCTTTATAATATTAGTATAGATAGTATAGACTACTACTACCACTACTACTACTATTACTAGCAGCACCCCGCGGTTTCACCCGCATAAGCTTCGATCCCGTGGGAATATCGAGATATAAACTAACAAACAAACTATATCATCTAAAACGGTTCCGCGGTTTAAGCGTGAAGATGTAACAGACTTACTTTCGCATTTATAATATTAGTATGGATTTTGTTTTTATTTTTCTTTATTGTAAGAGTTAATTATGTTTGTGTATGCACTTGTTTCTGTGACAAATAAACCAATTTTTCTTTATTTTTTTTTTAAATTAAAAATATTTGTAAGGTAATTTTCTTAAAATTTACATTTCGGGTTTAATACTTCAAACAAACAAATAAGAATACCTTAATTTGTTAGTGGCACTACCATATTGTCATCCATAGATACGTTTTCTGTTGTTTACGTTTTCGCCAAATACTTTTGAAACCGTCCATACATAAACATAAACAGTTAATAAGTAACTGAAGCTAAACCGAAGAGAGAGTTTTTTTACAAGCTCCCCAATAAAGCCTGTCCACATTCCAGTGTCCAATAACAGTTTTGTTTGTCTTATCTGGCGAATACGTCGATGTAGCGGAGTTTTTTAGTTACATATTGGCCAGTACGGGTTTCGGGAAAAAATGGTATATCCGTATCTAAGTAAATAACAAGTAGTGTGTTATATTGTTTATTTATTTATATTTATGTTTCAGTCTTCCAACGCTACGTCTTCCAGTAAGCACAAAACCGGTCGAAGTGGACGTGCTTGGGGGAGGCCTATGTCCAGCAGTGGACGTCTTTCGGCTGAAATGATGATGAAGTTTCAGTCACTATTTTTTTATTGCTGTATGGGCCCGCTCTTGACATCGATCACGCCTGATGGAAAGCGATGGATGATGATGATGGCTATGATGGAACGAGCGTGCCCAGAAGATGCCTAAGGCACTGCAACACCCACGCATCGACGAAACACAGCAGGCTGCTTGACGCCGGACTCCGGTGGGAGGGTGGTCGCAAACCAGGCGGGCGTTAGCTCTACCACCGCAAGGGAAGAATTGGCCAGTCGAATAAGGTGTTGAGTGTGACTGTCCAGGATGCGCCGAGCGCTCGGTTCAGTTGAGTAACTGACGGAACAAACTGCGCTACACGAGGAGGCTTGGGAGTTTCTATATTTATGTCTGTAATTTATATGGTGTACATAATAAAGAGTATTCTATTCTATTCTTCTTCATGCATCCCATGAATGCATACTACTAGAACTAGACTAACACTTATTATAACATCACGCTTGTATTGTCCGGAGATTTAGTCAGAGGTGTGCCATTAGTACATACATATTCATATTCGCCTCCCAAAATATCGTTCCCTAAATCGCAATATTATCCCAAAACATATTATGTCATAAGTGGCTTCCTAAACATACCGTGTGACGTCACAAGTGCCTATAAGACAACATACACATCTCAATTACCCCGAAACGAAGCAGCAACGGCTTTTAACCGTCTTTCAGCTAAAGGGGTGGTTCCGTACCCCAAGTTCCGGCCGGACGCGATAATTTCAGCCTCTTTTGTGCCAAACGCCGGACAAACAGACCGAGTGATGTACAAAATGTATGGTAATAAAGGAAATGTTGTATGGTCTTGAAGCTGGTCGCTTGTACTTTTGTTACGGTTGGAGATTCTTGCGTTTTTGTTTTGTTTATTGTTTTGGTAATGAGGAAAAAGTAGGCTTATTTTGTTTTAAAAAAGACGATTCAGTGTCCGGTTATGCAGTATCATACAATGAAAATAACATCTAAAAGAATTGGCGGACGGATATGTTATGGTGAATCAGGCATTGTATGTATGTTATGATAACTACAAGAACTGTTTCAGCACGTTTGGGTAACTGGGTAACGCAAGTAAGAAACAAGAAACAAACAAAAAACAGTGGGACTCCGGGAGTGCCAACAGAAGTGAAAACAAAACACAAACAGAATACTTTGCCATCACTCACTGACATATCGGATATACATTAAAACCCAGTACATCCCGAGGACAGCCGAACATATCCGAAGCGGTGTCGTTATGGTAACAGTGGCGCGAATTCAATGTTCTTTTCCCATCTCAAAAATGCCCAACGCGTCTAAAGAAGTTTTCACTTCAAGAATTAGGTACCATTCTTGTGTACAGTCACGAGCATAAATCTTAGGAAAAGTACAAACGATCCACCGGCCACAATCGCCTGTGGCTGTCGCCTCTTGCTGCGGTGTTGAGTACTGCTGTAGCGGGTGGCCGCCACCAGCCACACGTGTTCGACGAATCCATACAAAACGTATGAAAACGCTCGTGTGCTTATTGTCCCTGGGCTATCGATGGCTGTGGCCAGTGGCCGTTTGAGTCTTTAACTTCTGCAAGATTCGAGAGCGATTTTCTCCTAAAGTTTTGATTGATATCCATACTAATATTATAAATTCAAAAGTAACTCTGTCTGTCTGTATGTTTAGTTTTCACGCCTAAACCACTAAACGGATTTAGATGAAATTTGGCAGAGAGATAGATTGAATCCCGAGGAAGGACTTAGGATAGTTTTTATCCCAGAAATCATCCTTTAAGGGGGTGAGAAGGGGGTTGGAAGTTTGTACGGGGAATCAATAACCGCTGAACCGATTTAGATGAAAGGACGATGAGTCAGAACGTCCCCCCAACCTTACATTGACCAACAGACTTAAAATGTATCTCATTCGAACCGCCTTAGCAAGCTGATCAATTTTTACTATGACGACATCTCTCAAAAGTGCGGGATATTCCGAGAAAATCATGTTTTAGTGTTAATTTCGTCACAACGTCCCCCCAACCCTTACATTGACCAACAGACTTAAAATGTATCTCATTCGAACCGCCTTAGCAAGCTGATCAATTTTTACTGTGACGACATCTCTCAAAAGTGCGGGATATTCCGAGAAAATCATGTTTTAGTGTTAATTTCGTCACAACGTCCCGCGTCCCCCAACCCTTACATTGACCAACAGACTTAAAATGTATCTCATTCGAACCGCCTTAGCAAGCTGATCAATTTTTACTATGATGACATCTCTCAAAAGTGCGGGATATTCCGAGAAAATCATGTTTTAGTGTTAATTTTGTCACAACGTCCCCCTAACCCTTACATTGACCAACAGACTTAAAATGTATCTCATTCGAACCGCCTTAGCAAGCTGATCAATTTTTACTATGACGACATCTCTCAAAAGTGCGGGATATTCCGAGAAAAATCATGTTTTAATGTTTATTGCCAGAACGTCCCCCCAAGTCTTACATCGACCAACAAACTTAAAATGTATCTCATTCAAACCGTCTTAGCAAGGTGATCAATTTTTACTACGACGACATCTCTCAAAAGTGCGGGATATTCCGAGAAAAATCATGTTTTAATGTTAATATTTTTGGAACAAAATAAGAGTTTGTAAGTAAACCATATTCTTTGATTTTCAAACCTCTCAAGATCAATTAGGAGATGCCATTTAAAAAACAGAAAACGTCATTCGTTACTCGTCCAATTTTTTCTATTCCTATAGGCAGGCAGTTGAATCCCTCACTGCACTCAGGATCCAAGTCTTAACTCCCTCGCTTCGCTCAGGAGTCAACTCAAACCTAGAATCCTTCGTTGCGTTCAGGATTCAAAATAGCGCCCGCGACAACAAGACACTTTTTGAAGTGAAACTTCTTTAGGCGCGCTTGACTTGGGGAGTAAACTGGCGAAAGCGTTACGAAAACGTGCGATCGGGCGAGTAGGGAAGGTACGTATTTATGCGACCGGGTTTTTACACCAGGTATTTGCTTCCAAGTACGCACACCAGGTACCGACTCAAAATACTTGCAAGACTATAAAGTATCTTATACGGCTACTCGCTCAAATAAGTAGGTACTCAACCAAAAATTTTGATTGTCTAACTAAATCGAACTAAATCTGACTATTTTTAATCGTGATTAAAAAGGTGTGGAATAAAATTAGTTGTCATGAATAGAAATTCACACCAACACCTCGACTTCAGGTGCAAAAACAGTACTGTCTGTATCTTTTTTTTCTTTTGTTTATATCTCGAAAATGGTGCGTCCTATCGCAAAAATAATGAAAATTTCGACCCCCTTTATAAAAGCCATAAACTCCTAAAACTCAACATGTAGGTAATCGTTTTTCATATTTTCCATACAAAAAGTGAAAAATTCCTTAAAAAGCACGCCAAGGCCGCCCCCTCCGCGCCTGCGGCTCTAAAAAACAATTCACGGGGTAGGGCAAATAAGTACCATGTGTCGACGAGTCGCGATTGTCAAATTCGATTTTTGTTTTGTCAAAATTATTGAAGTGAAACTTCTTTACGCACACTTGATTTGGAGAGTAAGCTGGCGAACGCGTGACGTAAACGTATCTTATACGGCTACTCGCTCAAATACGTAGGTACTCAACCGCGTTAGTTTTCCCAAATGCGATCATTCTCCTTATCAGTAAGAGTCTACGGAACAATTTCGTATGCAAGTATAGAGGTATGAGGAACAGGGTGTAAAGTTCACTCATACTCTATAGAAAAGGGAGGATCCTCCGACCAGACGGGTGTTGTGTCTGGCGGGCAACTGCCCAATGATTCATGTCGGGCTGTTGTATATATGCTAGTTGCGAGGTAAACTCTGCTTGCGCGATGCAGGATTTGCGTGACGTCAGTATGACGCGTTGTTCGCATGTGGCATTGTAGGTACCGCTACACAAGTATTTTTTACTTTAATGGTTTGCAAGTATTTATTTGTAAACGCGATTTTTCTCCTTATTTATAGGAAGTCATTGCACAATTTCCTATGCAAGTAGTTTTACTTCCAACGGGGCTTTTGAATACGCGATTGTACTTCTTATCTGTATGAAGTTATGGATCAATTTTCTATGCAGATAGAAAATACTTGAAAGTATCTCGCTCCGTCGTGCCTCAGCGCTCGAGTACGTAGGTACTCAAATAGTTCAACAACCGCGTTTGTTTTCGCAAATGCGATCATGCTCCTTATGAGTAAGAGCACAGAATACTTAATAGTACTACGTACAGAAAGGACACTCCCTTCCTCGCCCTCATATCAGATACCGCACCTTACCCCGCACTTCGAGGTATTCGTCGCCGACTCTTTAGCAAGGGCGCTCGCGAACCGCAGCGCTGTATTGCTGATACGAACCTACAATTATGCGATTTAAAAGTTTTATTTGAGTTTTAATCACGATGGTTGGATATTGTGATGCTTTCCCGAATTCGTATTTACCATAAACTGTTTGTAAGATTTCGCATTTTTAATAACATGCGATTTAATAACCGATTATTTACAGATAAGTCATTTAAACTAAAATATTTTAGTGTTTTTATTTCTTTACAAACCCGACTATACAGGGTGAAATTGAAACCATGCGACAAATCGAAATGGGAGATTGTACTCATCATTATGAACAACTTTTATTATGAGACCAAACCTGAAATCGCGAAAAAAAAAATCAGCTGTTCCCTACATTTATGTTCGCATAACTCGTCAAAATGTAGGGAACAGCTGATTTTTTTCGCGATTTCAGGTTTGGTCCCATAGTAAAAGTTGTTCATAATGATGAGTACAATCTCCCATTTCGATTTGTCGCATGTTTTCAATTTCAACCTGTATAAATAAACAATTGAACTACATGGTCACTTCATAACAATGCACACGTTCGGGCAGCGCCGCTGCCGTCGTCGTTCGGTTCCCCGACACAAATTTCTTTCCGCGCCAATTTTTTTTACGCTACTAGATTTCAAGCACACATTTGCACGTACACAAACGTCATTTGTTTATGTAGTAGTAATAGGTAATTATTTTGCGAGCGTTGTATGGAGTGTCCGAGGTGTGGTAAGATTCTACGGAACAATTTCCTATGCAAGTATTTTTACTTTTTAATGGTTTGTAAAAATATTTATTTGTAAACGCGATTGTGCTCCTTATTTATAGGAGACCACGGGTCAATTTCCTATGCAACTACTTTTTACTTCCAACAGGGCTTTTGTTTGATTACGCGATTGTACTTCTTATTTGTATGAAGTTATGGATCAATTTTCGATGCAGATAGAAAATACTTGAAAGTATCTCGAGCTCTGGTTTCTTAAGGTGGACGTACTTGGAAGCCCTGGTACTCGATTTTGCAAGTACGACCCATGTCTACGGGCTACGGGCGAGGCGAACGGGAGATGAGTGGGGGATATAAGCAAGAGAAAGCAATGCGCGCGCACATTTTCTTTCTCTCTTCCTCTCATAGCCAAATACGTTTGAAGTTTCACTTCAGTCGTGTGGTCATAAGCACACTCGGTTTTTTTTTTTTTTTTTTTTTTTTTAACGTGGAGAAATGCTCATGCATTCTGCACTACCACGGGGAGATAGTGCAGTTATGTGGGACTCCAACCCACTAAACCTCCACGGTGTCCTCCTCTGCCGCTTACGGCGGGAACACGGGCACGCGTTAGCACTCATCCGTGAACCCGCCGCGGCTGTCCGTCACCGGACCCTCCTCTGGGGAGTATTCCCCATCACCGGCGCACCAGAACACATAGCACGCCGTGACCACCCCAGGGACCAAACCAGCACATGGGCGCCAGACGACCCCGTGTCTGGGCACCCTTGGTCCCCCTGCGACGGGTCAGGTCATTGGCCCCGCCGCCTGCCAATTTTCGGCCGCAGAGGATAGGGAGAGCGGCCAACTTCATACCAACACTCCTCTTCCTCTGCGGCCCCACCGCGTCCGCCATCGGACGGTGGCGACCCCGTCAAGGCCGCGGAAGGTAGGGAGAGCGGCGCACCGTAATACCGGCACTCCTCTCCCACCGCGGCCTCCAACCCTCAGCCGCGATGTCTCCGATACGACATCGCGGCCCGCCTCAGCTGCGATGTCGCTCAAGCGGCACCGCAACCTACTTGTTGGCCGCTACGTCGTCGGCTTACCGGCAAAAGCCCTGACGAGCGGCCCCTCCTCGGGCTCCACTTCGCTTCACCGTGGGTGTCCAAGCCACGGCTACTGAGCCCCCCCGCCTCGACAATGCGGGAACCCACCGGGGGGGGACAACAAGATACTACTTTATCCCAAAATAAATAAAACGATTTTTTATTTTATTTCTAAACCCCATGGATTTTGGAGTTAAAACTGGTTGCTAGTATTTTTATAGATCTTTATGAACCTGATAACACATACAAAAGATCTGTTGTAGGGCGGGGGACGAGCCTAGCGAATTAGAAAAATGAATAAAACGATTTTTTAATTTTCATTTTATTTCTAAGCCCCATGGATTTTGGAGTTAAAACTGGTTGCTAGTATTTTTATAGATCTTTATGAACCTGATAACACATACAAAAGATCTGTTGCAGGGCGGGGGACGAGCCTAGCGAATTAGAAAAATGAATAAAACGATTTTTTAATTTTCATTTTATTTCTAAGCCCCATGGATTATGAAGTTAAAAGTGGTTGCTAGTCTTTTTATAGATCTTTATGAACCTGATAGCACATACAAAAGATCTGTTGCAAGGCGGGAGACGGGCCTAGCGAATTAGAAAAATTAATAAAACATTTTTTTAATTTTCATTTTATTTCTAAGCCCCATGGATTTTGAAGTTAAAACTGGTTGCTAGTCTTTTTATAGATCTTTATGAACCTGATAGCACATACAAAAGATCTGTTGCAGGGCGGGGGACGAGCCTAGCGAATTAGAAAAATGAATAAAACGATTTTTTAATTTTCATTTTATTTCTAAGCCCCATGGATTTTGGAGTTAAAACTGGTTGCTAGTATTTTTATAGATCTTTATGAACCTGATAACACATACAAAAGATCTGTTGCAGGGCGGGGGACGAGCCTAGCGAATTAGAAAAATGAATAAAACGATTTTTTAATTTTCATTTTATTTCTAAGCCCCATGGATTATGAAGTTAAAAGTGGTTGCTAGTCTTTTTATAGATCTTTATGAACCTGATAGCACATACAAAAGATCTGTTGCAGGGCGGGAGACGGGCCTAGCGAATTAGAAAAATTAATAAAACATTTTTTTAATTTTCATTTTATTTCTAAGCCCCATGGATTTTGAAGTTAAAACTGGTTGCTAGTCTTTTTATAGATCTTTATGAACCTGATAGCACATACAAAAGATCTGTTGCAGGGCGGGGGACGGGCCTAGCGAATTAGGAAAAATTAATAAAACGATTTTTTAATTTTTATTTTATTTTTAAACCCCATGGATTTTGAAATTAAAACTGGTTGCTAGTCTTTTTATAGACCTTTGTGAACCTACTAATACATACAAAAGTTCTGTTGAAGGGGGGGGACGGGTCTCATACAAATATGGTCATCGTTCTTTGGTATGGAGATAGTTTGAATTATGGGGAAGGATGTGGAATGAGTTTTTATCCCTGAAATTAAACCCTTAAGGGTGTAAAAAGGGGGATGGAGAACTGGAGATTTGTAAAGGGAATCAATAAAAAAAGACTATAATACCTTTTATGGCGGGTTGACCCCGGGGGACAGCTAGTTTTAAATATGGTGTTTGTAAACTTTGTTTTATCGAAGCCATACTATTATAAAAAAGTTATTTTCTGAGAAAAACGAAACATTCGCAAAAGAAAAATATCAAAATATAGTCTAGAAAACTTAATTAGTACAAAATTTAACAATACTATTCTTACATGAAACAAGATTCTTAGGTAGTTAACAAAACAATACAGAAGACTACTTTTAACAGCAAACAAACATTTGCACTGGTAGCAAAAAAAAAATCTTTTTCGAGACAAACTTAGTAATTTATCTTGCCTGTTTAAGCTTCACAGAGTTTTTGTTTCGGCTCCATTTTAATTAGTTTTGCTAGCTCTACCGTCCGTGAGATTTAAAAGTAATAAAATTATTTGTCTCCTACATTTTGTATGTACTTCCTTTAAACGAATTGCTTAGATTTTTTCCGGTCTCTCGAATAGAAGAAAATTACTGTGTTTTTCTTTATTTATTGTTATTCTTTTTCTGTAAACATTTTTCAAAGGAGATAAATATATTATGTTTTTTGTGTCTGACTTCGAGGAACTTTTGTTGTATGTATATTGTATTCTTATTAAGGTATTAATTAGTAGCTACTTGGAATTATATTCTAAAAGGTAGGTATTTTTAAAAGATAAGGAAGATCTCGTGGGTTGTCAACCCCTGCCACCTACGTCAATTTCGATATTACAAAACCTTCTCTCTTCACACATAAAAGTAATACCCGTACAGTCCCTAATATTTCCCATAATTAACTATGGTGGCCTGTTACTATGACCAGCATAGCTATTCACAACTATTCGACAGGCTATCGTGTCGAAAATTACACATTTCGATAACCAGCATAGCTATTCACAACTATTCGACAGGCTATCGTGTCGAAAATTACACATTTCGATAACCAGCATAGCTATTCACAAACACTCGATACGCTTCCGTATCAAACTCAAACTCAAACTCAAAGCATTTATTTCAATTAAACCAATTACAGGCACTTTTGAATTGTCAAGGGGTCGGTCAGTCAGAAAGATGAAGCTAGTTGCCCATTCCAAAGAGTACCTACTCTTTGGAATGGGCAACTAGCTTCATCTTTCTCCATAGGTACCTACCTATGGAGAAGAACGGGCAAGAAACTCCATGGACACTCTTTTAAATCAAAATAATATCGTATCGAACATTAATCATTGTTATCGTAGGAGTCTTCTAAACCCTGTTCACAAGTTCAAAACCCGAAAATTTTGTCAGTTTAAATCAAATAGACGCCCGCTATTCTTCCAACAGCTATTTGTTGTTGAGGGCAAGTCAAATCAGGTTATCGAAATGTCAGGTTTTTGATACGATAGCCTGTCGTATGGTTGTGAATCAGGGCTCTGATTTGCCTTGTCTTCGACAGCAAACAGCTATCGGAAGAATAGCGGCCATCTATTTGATTTAAACTGACAACACTTTCGGGGTTTGGACTTGGGAACAGCGTTTAGAGGACTCCTACGATAACATTGATTGATGTTCGATACGGTACGGAAGCGTATCGAATGGTTTTGAATAGATGCTGAGAAGTCATTAACATACCAGCACTTGGGCCTCGTGGTTGCTTGGCAGGTACGGCCCACTCCCGATCACAGATTCATAGAGAGCTGTACGACGTAGGAACATTATAGGCTGATGATATTAAAGATTACTGCAAACATACCTTTTTTTTTATGGATGGGAAATCATCAAATGATGATGGGTGGAGCGGAAGGGAGTGTCAGAATCTTACTGACTAAAAACCACCGGTGTTCCTTCCTTAGCCCTTTATATTCCGGGGTAGTGGTAACCCTTTCGGACAATCACGCACCCCCGGCAGGCTTCGGCCCTAAACATACCTACGGTCATAAAAAAATATCCGTGTGGTTTGGTATACCTACATAGAGTACCTATACATGATAAGTCCAAAATTGGTAATTTTCCTTTTTTTTACATCTGCCATAAGTACTCATTTTTTTCGTTTGGTCTAGTTTTTGTAAGTCTCCTGCTGCTATAAGTAGATACATGTAACAGTTTGATCAACAATCGTAACCATTCCCATTTGTAGCAATTTAAAGTTTCAAATGCTTAGTATAGCATAGCTGTTTGACTGAGTATCATTCAGGCCGCTAGATGTACGGCGCCGTCTAGTAAAAAATTTAGACCAGCGGGGCAATTGCATAACACATTATCAATCGGAATCGGTTTAATTTTGATAGTTCAACAACATTCATTGCGTTATTCACGTGTCGAGCAGACAGATTTTTCGAACTGATGAAGCAATGGATTAGCAATTTGCTTCAAAATGATTCAGATTCCGATTGATAGTGTGTTACGCAATTAGGGTGCAGGCTACAAACATACCAGGCACCACAGATATCAATTATCTTTACAAAACAATTGAAATAAAGTCAAAGCACCACAACATCAGTACATCGTTCACGCAAATCTTTAACATCAAAACAATGTTTATAATAATTAGTACTAAAATAAT
The DNA here is from genome assembly GCA_945859645.1 of Amphipoea oculea. Taxonomy (NCBI): domain Eukaryota; kingdom Metazoa; phylum Arthropoda; class Insecta; order Lepidoptera; family Noctuidae; genus Amphipoea; species Amphipoea oculea. The sequence continues at coordinate 17,046,103 of OX243876.1, forward strand.
AAAAACACAACACCATATCCCACATTAACATATTAAGATTGGATTTTAAAAACCTCTAATTTTACAGACCGTCGCCCCCACTTTCGTGTTGAGTAATAAAATGTCGGGATGAAATACGAAATGTCCGTATTATTTGTGTTGCTAAAATTATTGTGATTTTAAAACGAAATACAGCCGCGTTTTAGGCTGTTCCATGTTTCTAAAAAAAGATGAATATGAGATGATAGTACATTGTAGGTCAACTACCTACTAGGTTTTAATATAATAAGAATAAAAACTTTATTGCTCAAAAGATTACAGAGATTTTACATTAGCCCCAAACTAGGCACGCCTGTATTTTGGGCACCAATTTATTTATTTAATTAAAACAATTCCAGGCTTCCAGTCTAACCGGATACCGCTGAATACCAGTATTTACCATGGAGCGACTGCCTATCTGATGGTCTCTTTGACATTCATCAATCGCATAACAATATCTATAATTTATGTTTTTTACACATGAGAGACGCATCACTAACACTGCTACCATTATCGAGAATCCAGTCAGATCAGTTCATGAACTTGAAGCGTGATCAGGGGGATCTTATGAGATAGCTTAGAATCTTACGGATTTCACGGCTTTCGGTATTCCTGTAGTCAAAACCTCTAAATCAGTAAATTCTAATAAATCTCTGGAGCTAGAAGACATATCACATTATGCTGTTGTCTATGGCAGAGACAAAGGTTAGCTAGTCAACCATATTAAAATTCCCAGTGACTGCTGAAAATACAACACCAAGTCCACTGAATTTGTTAGTCTTCGTGTTTATCATAAAAACATTAATTAAACCAAATAAATACTCATTGTACACGGTTTCAAAAGGGCAAGTTTTAAATAAAAAGAAACTCGCTAAGCCCTATATTTTCTAGCCATTTTTATGGTCGCAAACTGGCAAAAAGTTCCTCCCGGCTTCGTTTAATGAGAGCCGACGAGAATGTATGCTTAGTAAATACTGCGACCACTTAGAATGTGGACCTAACGGTGTGTGAAAAGGGAGGCTTTATTCCCTGAGTATTTTGGCTGCTGCTTTTATGTTTTTCGGCTGAGAATACTGCATTTTTTTGAGATGAATATTGTGTGGTGGTGTGTAATGAGATGTTTTTACAAGACAGAGTGGAATAACTGAGAAACGTAAAATAAAAAAAAATGCGGTGTCGGTAACAGTGTCGCGAGTTCAATGGTTTTTTCCCATCTCAAGAAATGCCTAACGCGCTTGAAGAAGTTTTGACTTAAAAAATACAAATGGTCAACGCAAAATGACCGTACCCTCATAACATTTAATCTAATACGAGAAGAAAAGTATTATATCGACAGCAATGAATTATGTCTGCATCTACTCGTATTAGTTCATTTTTACAAACTATAGATGAATCAAAATGATAAAAGCGATAATCTCAGGCAGGCAGCTCTGCGGGGTAGTTGCGTAACACATTTGTAGCAATGAATTTCATTTTGACAGTTCAACAACATTCATTGCGTTATTTACGTTGTTGAACGCACAAATTTGTTGAACTTAAGACGCAATGGAGTAGCAATATCCTTCAAAATTATTCAAATTGTGATTTATAATAGCATGTTACGCAATTTGGGTGCTGTTTAAAAGCAGCTTGAACCCTGCGTCCGAAGCTATAATGCTGTTATTCTTCATCGTAACTATCTCGTTAGTGTAGTGAATGACAGCGCTACTACTGAGAATGAAGTCCTGGGATCATTTCCCGGTCGGGAAAAGTGTTATTGGGTTTTTTCAACCGGGATTTCTCAGTAGCAGCCCGGAGTTTGGATTTGTGCCTGGTTCGAAGGCTTGCCTCACATAGGACTTAAAACTTACTGTCAAAATATGGTTGCACTATAGATACACCTCCGTCTCACAATTTCATTCGAGGAAAACACCAGTGCAGTGATATTATTTATTTATTTATTGAGGATCTCCAACAAAGGATACACATTCACAATAGAAATTTACAATAATACAAAAGGTTCTTTCACGTGTGCTCCTTTAATTACAGGATATTAAGTTGTATGTGAAAACTAATCTTTTCATGGAAAATTTTAAGCCATAGTAAAATTGTAAGCCATTATAAAATTGTTAGCCAAAAAAAAAATTATAAACCATAATAAAATTGTAAACCAAAAAAAATTGTATGCCATAGTAAAATTGTATACCAAAAAAAATTGTAAGCCAAAATAAAATTGTAAGCCAAAAAAAATGTAAGCCATAGTAAAATTGTAAGCCACAATAAAATTGTAAGCAAAAAAAAATTGTAAGCTATAACAAAAATTGTAAGCCATAATACAATTGTAAGCCATACTAAAATTGTAAGCCATGAAAAAAAGTTTTAAGCCATAATAAAATTGTAAGTCATAATAAAATTGTAAGCCATAATAAAATGTAGGACAACAGTCCACACTCTCAGTGTCTGTTAAAAGAGCACTTTGTCCAAGCAGAGCGTTGTGGTCACAGTTTTTATGCTCTCGCTACGTAAAGGGCTAATTAGAAAGTTAGATTTTTATAATGAAAAGCATTATTTCTGCATATTCAAAGCTTTGTGATGTTACTAATTGTTTGGCCCCGTTGGAGGTGTTAGCGAGTTTAAGTGAAAATTTTTGCTCGTTGAAAAAAGTAATATCCTTGTGTACTTTGAGTTTGTATGTGATTAACGTGTAATTGTTTAAAGTTGCGGATTTTTGGATTACCTAAAGGTGAAGCAGGCAGTACATACAGTGTCAGGTTTTGTTGAAAAACTCTTTGATAATGAAGCTAATTTCCACTCTTGTTTATCTTAACAGAAAGACTCCTGCGGGGGGTAGTTGCGTAACAAACTATCAGTAGCAATGGTTTTTATTTTGACAGTTGAACAACATCCATTGCGTCATTTAAGTTGTTGAGCAAACACATTTCTCGAACATATGAAGTAATGGATTAGCAATATCCTTCAAAATGATTCAGATTGTGGTTGATAGCTAAGTGTTACGCAATTAGGATGCTGGAAAAACTATGAGTCAAATATTTTATTGCATGTTGCTGTTTATTTTAACCGGTCAAGCAGCGCGTGTCGCCCATTGGCGACGAAACAATAGAAAATCAATTGTGTCTCATTAGCAAAACTTGACAGATTAAAGAATGATGGGCGTTTTGGCCGGTATGTCCAATAAAAACCACATATACACCAAAGGAAAGTTTATATCATAAGCATCAATTTTCATTATGAGCAGAAGGCTGTGAAATACCGGCAGCCTAATTGCGGAACGCCAAATCGTCAAATGATTCTGATCAGTTGGCTTCATTTCTATTCACAATTGGCTTCATTTTACGATTTTCGAATTGCGAAACTCTAGTTTATTATGAAACCAATTATGAACGTTAAGGCCCTGCGCAGAAACTAGAGTTTCGCAATTCGAAAATCGTAAAATGAAGCCAATTGTGATGGAAATGAAGCCAACTGATCAGAATCATTTGACGATTTGGCGTTCCGCAATTAGGCTGCGGGTCAAAGAGATATCAGATCTGCAAGTACCATGTAAACGTATTAGTTTATGACGCTAATGTTCACTGCAGTTCTCAATAATATTATTTATTGACTCATAACATTGAGGGGGCTTCTGGCTCAGTAATAACAGCCGCATGGGTCGATTGATCAGGTTAATGGGATGACCATTTTTAACATACCAAGACCCATCCGTGCCATGGAAAGTATGTTAAGCCGTTGGTACCAGCTGTCATTCGTGGATCTCATTAGAACTCTATTGGTCATCAAGCCAGGCTCCATACAAAAATTCCCATCATTCTTTGTCTATTAATTACCGTCCTAATGCTAGAAGTATTTTCACCAGTATGGTAAGTATACATTCTCCAAACGGTGGGTGCCTAAGTATGGACGGCACCGCCAAGGCCGGCTCAGGAAGAGGTGGCGAAACGACCAAGAGGCGTAACGCAAGGGCTGGAACGAGGTGGCACTAGAAAGGGATGTCTGGAAGGATTTGGGGGAGGCCTTTGCTCAGAAGTGGGACGGTGTAGGCTAGAAAAAGAGTGGAGAAGTGGTCAACATATTCAGTACCCCCACAAAATTAGACTTCTTTTGATCGTGAGGGTTTTTCACGATTGGTACTGACTTAAGATAATAAAACATTAAGGGGTCGGCGGAGCATGCGTAGTTCATACAAACGTAATACCAAAACAATTTGTAAATCAAACATATTCTTAATGCAGTGTGTATTTATTCCGATTGGATTACAGAATATCTAGGTTTTCAAATATATATTTTGAATGGACACGTTATGAGAAAAATAAGTTTTCTATAGAAATTTAAAATTACTCTTAATCTCGTCTTTATATCAGAGTTGTTTCAAAATATATATTTGGAAACCTAGATATTCTGTAATCCAATCGAAATGAATACACACTACCTTAAGAATATGTTTTGTTTTACAAATTATTTTGGTATTACGTTTGTACGAAATACGCATGCTACGCCGGCCCCTTAATTGACTAAATCAGTCGTGACAAGAGCACACATCGTCGTTTTGTTTCTCAAAACTACACTCCAGTCTTTGACATTTCAAAATACCCTCCAATTCACACTTAAAGATAATAATCTTGAATTTGATTGATCAGCCCTTCAGAACGCGTGATTCGTCGAAGTGACTTCGGAAATGAAGAGCGGCGCCCGGAGTAAAGTAATGATATTTTGTCTGCTTGTAGGTGGTGGAACTCGAGGGAAATCAATGGGGAACATACTCGAGACACACGGACTTATTAATTTTGTGAATAGATTTGTGTTTTGTGTTAATAAAGAGTGTCGTTGAGAGATCAGCTGTTAGTTATTAAACAAACAGCTGATCTCTACACATTCCACTGAGAAGATTTTCTTCATTAAGTAGAAGGACATCTATGCAAATAAATGTAATTGAAGTGTCTGTTTTTAATGTCAAAATAATAGCTTTTTACTAAATACGGATGTCAGTATCATGGAACTATAACAAAAAATCAATTTTTAAATATTTTGTCTGTCTGTCTGCCTGCCTGTGAGTAACTAAGGGTCTAAACAGACGGACTACATTTGAACTGCATGCCAGCTGCAAAATCGCAGTTTGGATGCAGTTGCTCAATTTTCATGATAACACCTACAACTGTTTGTCTCTGCATCATCCAAAGGTTAACTTATGTGCTAAGGTAAATTTATGTGCTTGAAGTATTAAATAAATAAACATTCAAGTGAATTTGGAATGAGCTTTCAAATTATTTCTAGTAGGTTTTTAATTTTGAAAAACACTGATGACATATTGTCCTGTCTCTTAAAATACAGGTATACCCTAGTTTAAGAGACAGGGTACGTTTATTGTCAACAGATGTACCGTCAACATGTTCTACCTTATATTGTAATAACATACTTTGTATACCTTGCTTGTTACTAGTATAAGTTTTGTTTTTTTCTCACCATCTGTACCCTTTAGATCAATAAACAATTATTATTATATTATTCGCTTTGATGTACCTAAACACATTCGCTTGGGTTAAAAGTAATAATTGCAACGTAGTATCATTTCATACTGACGTAATAATGATAACGTTGTATCATTTTATAGCTCCGACTATACCTACTCATCACGGTACATTAAAAATGCATGGGACGTGCTCCTTTCCGGAATAAAATAAGTAAAGTAGATTTTTTCTATTAAGAGGCTTTTGTAACTGAAAACATGACATCGTTATTATATGCTTATCTTTAAGTAAATTGCTCTTTCACTTCTCATGCTCTAAAAGTTCGTCTTTATGTTGTGCGTAGGCGACATAAAGTCGGTTTTTTTGTTCTAAGACTAGTATAATCAGGCCCAACAGCCACACGCATAATAAAACGTCGCAGATGAAAGTTGTTTTTTTATTTAATTTGCTTTATTTTGTATCACTTTCGTGTTTTCTATCGTAAAAATAAAACCAGATAAACTAGTGGTAATTTGTTATTTAAAAACGCACAGAAACGTTTTTATGATTTGGCAGTATGAAGTACCCAAGTTGAATAACACATGAAGAATGTTAAAAAAAAACTTTTAAAAAGTTTCGGTGCGGGAATTAATATTCACTTCTTCAATACTGTTATAAATACTGTTATACACTTTATGCCTGTTTCATTTTTTCGCAATCGAAGTGAAAAGCAGAGTGTATAGACTCGGGCATAAACGAGCCATTTTACCCCTCCACTTAACTATCCACTCTCGCCTGCGGCTCGGGTGAATAAAAACCTCTCGGGGTAAAATGGCTTCTTTTATGCACTAGTTGTACAATCTACTATTATATGTATCTTTAAAACACTATTTTACTTTTTATTATGGCAAACAAAGCCGATGCCGATTATTCTGCCAATGTCTAAAGTGAATTGGAAAAGCAAGTGTGCATTGTTATAAATTACAAAAAATTGAATTTGACAAAATATTTCATTGGCAAAAAGAAAGGTGATGACAGACAGTAATTTTACAGAAACACAGTTGTACACACACAGGATAGTAGATTTGTATCTTTACAATCACACCGCACACATTGTATTTCCATGACATGACAATACCGTCAATATCTTCGGATAAAAATGTCAAGCAAGACCCATTATACAAAAGTCAGGCCTCGGTCTCGAAGTCAGCGATTGACGGGCTGGGGCGGCGGCGGCGCGGAGAGCGGCGCGGCAACGCAGACCAGAACCCTGATTCACAACCATACGACAGGCTATCGTATCGAAAACCTGACATTTCGATAATCTGATTTGACTTCCCCTCAACAGCAAATAGCTGTTGTAAGAATAGCGGGCGTCTATTTGATTTAAAGTGACAAAATTTTTGGGCTTTGGACTTGTGAACAGCGTTTAGAAGGCTCCTACGATAACAATGATTAATGTTCGATACGATACGGAAGCATATCGAGTGTTTGTGAATAAGGGGGCAGGCCTCAAAGTCAGCGGGCAGATCGCGCGGCGCTAGAGCGGCGTAGTGTTGTAATGAGAAATTATTGTCTTTGTTCCCAAACGAAATGTGTAAACAGCGACGACAACATATTTTTGGCACAAAATTTTGAAACGTTGGTCGTTATAAAGAAAAAAATAAAATGCACAACACTATGTCAATGCAGACGCGCGGGCACCGCTAGACAGGTGCGCATCGCTCGTACGCCGTTCCCCGCGCCGCTGCCTTCGAGGCCAGTTCCATTATAAATCTGTGCATTGAAACGCGCCGCTCCCTGCGCCGCTGCCGCCGCCACCCCGCGCCCGCTGACTTCGTGTCCGTAGCCTTACACTCACCCACAATTCCACTCCACATTCTAATTCCACGTCTTAGAAGGTACAAGTACTCTTTTCACGTAGGTAGGTACCTATTACGCACACGACGTACCTGGTTCCTACTTAATACTGATTGCTTTCTCCCGAATAGGGATTAGGGTGCGTAATTTACCCGTTACTAGATTAAACCGGTATCAACCGGTTTTATCGACTTTTTCGGATACGCGTAACGAGAAGACTTCGAAATTAGATATTCTGTGGTGTATCACTTTATATGATTTAGGTGGGGTTCGGTTATTGGATTTTTGCTTGAGGTCTAGATAAAATGCAGTAAGCAAGGGTGGTGATAATGTACTAATACAGTTCATTATTTCTATGTAATAATATAACACATTAAAGATTATGCTGCGTATCCTAATATGATATTATAGTGTCTTTTGTTTATTTAACGTGGGTTGAGTCATATCACAGTCGGGAAAATTATTTGTCTATCAAATTGAAACAATAATTTTTTCATTCAACTGCCAAAGAATGACAGTTGTTATTCGAATATACGGACGATTTAACCCTTTTACCGATGACGGCAATATACGTGCCACCATCTAATAGGCATATTAATTAAAGCTTAATTTTGGTAAACCTTACCCCAAATTTTATTTTGCTGCTACACTTGGATCCTTCTGCTGGTAAAAGGGTTAAGTTGGTAGTCAATTTGATAAACAATTAATTTCCCTGACTTTACGTAAGTAGGGACTTAAGGTTAGGCCTCATTTACATTATCATATTTTTATCATCATCGAGGAATGATATCTTATCAGTCATATTTAAATGTTGAGACAGCCATGAATCATAATACGATATGAGTCAAATTAATAAACTTTCATTTGTCATTGGGGGTTTTCCATTTGGAATTTCTCGGTGGCAGCCAGGTGTCTGGATTTGTGTCCGGTTGATGACTTATTCCACAAATTCCCCCTGAGGGGGATGATTAGAATCTATAAGAAAAAGTCTATAATTCCCCCTGATCCTAATCTAATCTTTTTATTTTTTTTTTCGCTGAGAAATGCATTACGCATTCCCGCTCGTGGGGGACGAGACGGGGTATGTGGGACTCCTGTCGGAATGACACCGATAGTATACCCACTAAAACTCAGCGGTGTTCCCGCATCGCCGTGATGGGAGGGCCATGGGAAACCGGCTCAGCCTTTACTTCCACAACTCTCCCGGCGCATGCCCGCCTAACAGTTGGCGGGCCCCGCATGCCCCCCAGGCCGGGAGGCTACGAGAATGGCCGAGAACACCTGGCCATTCCCATATCCTAATCTAATCTAACCTAATCTGAAAAAAAAAAAAACTTATTCCACAAATCTCCCATGAGGGGATAATTAGAATCTATAAGAAAAAGTTTATAATTCCCCCCCCTGATCCTAATCTAATCTAACCTAACCTAATCTAAAAAAATACTTATTCCACAAATCCCCCCTAAAATCCCCCCTGAGGGGGATAATTCAAATCTATAAGAAAAAGTTTATAATTCCCCCCTGATCCTAATCTAATCTAACCTAATCTAATCTAAAAAAATACTTATTCCACAAATAAAAAAACTGGGATGGCAATACGCTCGCCCCCTATTACATGGGACTTATACATAACTGGTGAAATGTGGGTGTACTATAGGTACCTACACCTGTGCTTAACCCTTCGTAGAATACATGCGTGATGTTCTGTTATGCTATTATCTACATTGTCATCATCATATAATTGTTTTAGTCATCATAATCAGCCTATAATGTTCCCACTGCTGGGACACAGGCCTCCTCTCGGTGAGAGGGAGTGGGCCGTAATACACCACGCGGGCCCAGTGCGGGTTGGCAGATGTCACATGTCTTCGAATTTTTGGTTCTAGGACATGCCGGTTTCCTCACGATGTTTTCCTTCACCGCTTTGAGAGCATTGGTGATGAAATAATTTACACAAAGTAAAGCGCCTGTCTGGGTTAGAACCTATGACCTACAACTCGTAAATCGCGGCCGTTACCACTTGGCCACCACTGCTCTCTGCTTTAGTCGTTTATCGGAAATATATATCATCATTTCAGTGGAAAGACGTCCACTGCTGGCCTCCCCCAAGCACCTCCACTTCGACCGGTTTTGTGCATCTCGCATCCAACGGGTTCCTGCGGCACAAGGTCGTCAGGAAAAATATATATAATTATATAATAGTGATAGTACAAATGCAACAGTGGCTTTAATCACTGGGCACCCTTTTTTATTTTAGGTTTAGTTTATATAATGATTCATTTTTGCAAAGAAGGATTTATTTCCTGTTATCATTGAGCACTTTATTAGTGAGCAGACCAACCTGATAAGACTAATCTTATCATTCTATGCTCCCGTGTTTTTTTTTTGTTTTTTTGGACATGACCAATTGTCCAATATATCTACTTACCTAACGATGACACACAATAGCTCACACGGAAACAAACTTAATTATCGATACAGTTTAGTGGCCTGCGCTAGAATCCATAATCGTCCATGACGCTAACTCAACAGGTAACGTGTTTCAAACTCAAATCACCAATGAGTAGCTAGAATGTCACAACACTAGTATTTGACGCGACCAACCACAAACTAGTTAATAACGCGTTAGCATGTTGCATAAAACTATTATCAAGTTTGAAACAGCAGTTTTTGACGTGATAACGTCTTATAAATCGATGATGGCCGGCTGCACGCACGAAAAAGCATGACACATTGCCATGTTCCACCTGAGATGAGTGTGCAAGCGAGAGCGCGGAACAAGCGATAGAGAGGCACGATCGAATTTTTTCTTATGACGTTATCACATAAAATTTTCGTCCGTAAACCGACTTTAGCGTAGATCAAGTTGCGTGTCTATTTGGACAATATACTACCAACTATCTTCTGTCTGCGACTTCGTTCGCGTGAAATTTCTTGTTACCCGACCCATCGCTTCACATTGACCGCTGTTACTCCGTTTTCGCTTAACGTTCTTTCTGACAAATTTTTCTTTTTAATCGGCTTTTAAGGGCCATAGCGTGATCTTGAGACAGGTTATAGGCATCAGCCTATAACCTGTCTCATTATTGGGCTATCAAATGCAAACATATTTTTTCAAATCCGACTGGTCGTTCCAAAGATTAGCGCGTTCAAACAAACGAACTCTTAGCTTTATTATTAGTAGATAAGTGGAATGCACTTATATTATTAGTAGATAAGGGGAATGCAAACTAATAATAAAGCTGAAAGCTCTGTGAAAGCACGTTAAGCCGTTGGTCCCGGCTGTCATTCTTGGATCTTTGACAGTCGTTACGGGTCGTCAGAAGCCCAAAAGTCCGACAACCAGTCTTACCAAGGGGTATCATGTTACCTAGGTAGCTTGTAAAGTAAGCACGCTGAAGTGTCAGTGGGCTGGCCATGTTTGTAGAAGGACCGATTTATATAATACCTGGAACCAAAGACCAACTGGGCTTAGGCTGAGAATTTTTTGCCTTCTGTGACCTATAACGCCATGTCAATTAGGTTTTGTCTCGATGGCTGGTGGAGCAGACAAGTCCTGGAGTGGAGAAAGCGTATCGACAAGCGTAGTGTGGGACGCTCCCTAGCTAGATGGACATACCTGGAACCAAGGACCAACTGGGTTAAGGCCGAGAATTTTTGGCCTTTTGTGACCTACAACGCCAGGTAATGTAGATTTTGTCTCGATGGCTGGTGGAGCAGACGAGTCCTGGAATGGAGACAGCGTATCGACAAGCGTAGTGTGGGACGCCTCCTAGCTAGATGGACGGACGACCTTAAAATGGTGGCTGCTATAGACTATATGCGGAAAGGCAGACAGGAGACAGACAGAGTTCTGTGGCACAGCCTATGAGAGGCCTATGTAAAGCAGTGGACTGCGATAGGCTGAGTTAAAGTGGTTGACACACGCCGTGTATATTAAGAAAAACAGTCTTTTAAAAGTGATTCAGGCACATATTTTTGCAAAATATTAATGAATGAACGCCCAACCCCCTTAGCATCACAACACCATTCAATTTGAATTTAGAGCACCATGTGTACAGCAAACATCTACAGGCTGTTACAAATAAAGCATTCAACTTAACTAAACTTCTGCTTTTCCCGTTCGATCCCTCAATTTACATGTATATCTACCCGCAAATATTTTGGCTTCCATATTTGCTATTATATTAGACAAACATGACTTGATGTTTGAGGTTCTAAGTTTAATAAGTCCCAGATGGGCCCCGACCTCATCTTTGATGTGTTTGACATCAATATCCGGACGCATGGTAGAGGGCCAAGCCAAGTTGAAGAGCGAATAAGGCAGAGAAAAACCGTGACAGAATGCATATAATTTTTACTTGACATAGAAATATGAGGTTTTAATTATAATGTTGTTTAAAGTTAACTAATAATTAGCGGCAAACCATACATTATCGACGTTTAAACGTAAACATAACAAAAACACACAACAACAGACAACTCTCTAACAGCAACAAAACATATTAAACAGGCAACTTTCTAATAGCAACTTCTTAACTTTAAGCAACGTTTATAAATGAACAGGACGGAGTTTTGATAATACATCGAATTGTAGTTAAAAGCACTGCATGTTTAACTAATTACTTTTCAGTTTTCAAACGGAAAAAACGCGCACATGAAACTTTCTGAATTACAATTTATTTAGAGCCTGGATATAATTTTTGAATTTCATACATAAATAACAAATTGATTTTGTTGATATTTGTGATTTTATAAGACGAAACTGAGGCGAACTTGTCCTGTGTTTTAACGTTAATTTATTAAATGGAAACGGTTTTTGGTGAAGTTATCTATTACGTGTTCTGAGAGGCAAATATTTATGTAATCAACGGCTTAGAGATATGTAGTTTTGAAGCAGTACTCGTGACAAAGTGAGAAAACATTATTTTAAGGCATGTATTTAGTAAATAAATAATTTCCATTTTGCGCTCCTAAAAATATTATACTCCAAAATAGTATCGATTGCAAGTATTATTGTGAACCTTAAATAATTTTTAAAAATACTAAATAAGTAGTAGCTGCGACCAACTTGGATGTAGCGCTCGCCGGCCGCTTGCTTCGCACCGTTCGCTTCGCTCGATCGGCTCTTGTGCGGTTATTCACAGTTCTAACCTAAGCTATTTGGTCGGGGTGCCCTAGCTTCGCTACTGCGACTAATTCGACTCGCGCGTTGCTGGTCATTCTTCCAACCTAGCCTAACTCATTTGGTTAGGGTACCCTAGTTTTGTTACTGCGACCAACTGTGAGAAAAGGTCGGAAAGTTAAAAAGAGTCTCAATAATTAAAAAAACCGTCCATCATTAGAAGCGCAAAACGTTTTTAGAGGATAATTAATTTAAAAAAGTGTCCATCTTTAGGTAACAATGTTTCCACTGCTGGGAGACAGGCCTCCTCCTCGTGAGAGGGAATGGGCCATAATCCACAACGCGGGTCCAGTTCGGTTGGTAGATGTCACATGTCTTCGAGTTTTTGACTCTAAGACACTCTTCACGATCTTTTCCTTCACCGTTTTTAGAGCATAATATATATTTATATACATATAGATTTTCTCTATTTTATTACAATCGGCAATCAAATCGGCACCATAGTTAATATTGGCAGGGTCTACCCAACCGCAGGGAAAGTTTTTGATTTCGATGGTGTTACGATGAATATAAACGTCACACACTAAGGTACTATCGAGTTTGGGCCCAAGGGTGTGTCAATAACAATATTAAAGTGTGACTTGAATAATTTTTGTAGCCGTTACATTATAAGTTGGGTTTATTTACTTTGAAATTCCGTGGGTTTCTTGTAAATGAGTTTCAAATGTACCTATAAGAAAAATACAGGGTGGTATCGACGCGCTAACTGTATGCAGAAACCCTGCGAAGAAATTTTTCGTCGGTTATCTGCAAAAAAAATCTGCCGTTTCATAGAAAACCTTCACGGTCAAAATATTATATATATGAAACAGCAATTTTTTTTTTTGTAACCGATTAAAAATTTCAAGGCAGGGGTTTTGCAATCATGTACCGAATCTATGGTAACAGGTTGCGCGTCAATTTCCCCGTCACCATGAGAAAAAATTAGCTAGACATTTATTTTACTTAAATAGTTTTAGTAACTAAGTAGTTGTTAGGGAGATCGGCAGTGTCATGTGCTGGTGTGTAGCACTACTAAGCATTCCCGCTCGACTCCCTTTTTGTTATAGTGGACTGTAGGTTGGTTTGATTTCCAGGAGATGAGGGATTGGAAGAAAGATAAATAACACGCACTTGTTACCTTGAATGCAAATCCGAAGACATCTTTAGTCGCGCTTGTTAAAGGAGTGTCACAATATAACTGACAGATGATCTGTCAAGATGACAGTAGTACAATGTTACAATGTTTAAATATTAACTAAAATGCCAGCCTTTTGGGCACTTATCCCGTTGACAGCGATGCGGACGAATTTTTTGATGCCCAATGAGCTCCTGTCTTTTTTTAATTTTTATTTGTAAATAGCATATATATATTTTAGTTTTTGTGTACATATGTAAATAATTATAATCAAAAAAATACAATAAAAAAACAGTTTTCGTTACTAAAATGTTGCAACTTCCAAGAGTAGTCTGTAGGTATGATTACAGTTGATTAAAAAATAAAAAAATGTCTCATTAAATAAAGTTTCTTCTATGGTAATTTTGTGTTTTTATTCAGAATCTTAAAAAATCTCATAAATACGAAAAGCTAAATTACGTTTGTCTAGTTACAATTTAAAACACTTCTTCACTACTCCCCAAAGCAATGAAAAAGAGGTTCCAACAATAAACTAAAAAAAAAAAACTAACCCCCCTCGTACACAATCCAGTAATGTGACGTCATTTGGCATCTAGGGAATCACGCGTTTTCCTGCGTTACCCTGAGTATTTACCTATGTAGGTATACGCCGTGTTATGTTTATGGTAATTTATTAAAAGGTTTTTGCGGAAAGAAGATGGCGGGAAAAAAAACACGTGCAATAGTTTTGAAGGGAGTTTTGTTTTTTTTTTCAATGATAGACAGATACTTAATCTGACAACCAGTCTTACCAAGGGGTATCGTGTTACCCAGTAACTGGGTTGTGGAGGTCTAAGAGGCAGTCGCTCCATGTAAAATACTGGTATTCAGCTGCATCCGATTAGACTAGAAGCCGACCCCAACATAGTTGGGAAAAGGCTAGGCAGATGATGATACATAATACATATTTATAGTGTTTACAAAAGTAAAAGCAAGAAAATTAAATAAATATCAAGCAGCCATAGCAGTCCAAACTGACAAAAAAATGGTATATTTGTATTTTTGCTCAAGGTAAGTTGATGATCACTGATAATCTAAAGAATAACATAACATCACGCCTGTAATCTCCGTAGAGCTAGGCAGACGTGTACCTATACTGCCCTCGTAACAGCAAATGCAGTACTTGCAAAATGGCGGTTTCGAGAAAAACGCGTTTAATTGTTTTTTTTTTTTTCAATCTTTTTTTTCAAATTTTTTCAATTTCATCATGTTCCAGCCATAGAGAAAAAAAAATCTACGTATTGCTTGAAGTCTCCCCATGTAATAGAAGGCGACCCTATTGCTATGCAGCCGGCCAAAAATCCAGACTCCGGCCTGCTTCTGAGATATTCAGGCGAAAAATAACGTTCAACCTTCAACATCATCAACTCATCCCTTCAAAAATAATATTTTAAAAGGTTAACAATATCAAAAACTACATCCCCCAGTTTTTTGTACACCAAAAACCTCAATTAAACATCAAAACATACTATATTAACTCTCCCAAACAAACTACCGAAAAACCTTTAACACAAGCATCATAGCTCGGAAATTATTTCAAACATTCCAAAGTTAAGGAACGCGTCGATCTAAAGGGACATCCCTTGGGTTCTCAACGACCATACACGATGACCTCTTGAACTGTACCCAATCCCCTCTTTGACAGTCTTAGGGTGATACATTCTAAGGGGGGTGGTAGTTCAAGAGTTCCTGGTCACGTTATACGTAACAATTGGTTCGTCCCCTTATCTAAAAGGATCATTTTTCACGTCACTGCAACCGCGAGCCGACATTTGTCACAACTCCTTCAAGGCTTTTTATGGGTACCTTTTGCTACCTAGAAAACAAAGGTTTATATTGCTAACGTTTTTGTTTTTGTTCATAAATTGATGTAATTGGATTTTGTTTCGAATGTTTTTTGTGTACTAGCTTTTTTGTTGGAAGGAGGAAATAGTGTTTTAGGGCTGATTTTTCCAACGCGTCAGATAAGTTTATCAGAGGAAAAATTTTGAATTTTTGACAGTTCTTCCATACCAACTATCAGACGTCAATTTTATTCCACGAATAAAATTTATCGGTCGATTGAAAAATCAGGCCTTAATAATATAGAAAAGTAGAGTTGGAGATTAATTGGACAAGTATACCTAGTTATACAGGGTTATTGGAAAAACACCAACAACCTCTTAAGAGGTCATTGTACTCATCATTATGAACAACTTTTATTATGGGACCAAACCTGAAATCGCGAAACAAAAGAATATGCTATATGACTCGTCAAAATGTAGGGAACAGCTGATTTTTTTTCGCGATTTCTGGTTTGCTCCCATAGTAAAAGTTGTTCATAATGACATCTTAAGAGGTTGTTGGTGTTTTTCCAATAACCCTGTATACCAGATGAAAATTATTATACAGGGTGTCCCTGGAAGTATGGATCAAATTGAATAGGGACGTGGGCAAGGTCATTTCCAAACTTTTTAACCCTGAGAATATCAGTGAATTTTTTTACGGTTCAAAAGTTATGACCGATTTTAATTTTTTTTTCAATCACTTCGCTTAGTGTTCAAAGAAAATAATCATAAAAAATACTATCAGGGCTATCTAAAAAAAAAAAATTGACTGATTAATTGATTGTATTGATTAATTGAATTCGATTTTTCTTCTCTTTTTTTTAGTATTTTTTTTTTTTGCTAAAAACGTTTGGAAATGACCTTGCCCACGTCCCTATTCGATTTGATCCACACTTCCAGGGACACCCTGTATATAAAATAAATAATTGGCACTGGTGTCGATGTTTATGTATAGGTACCAATTCTGATGAATAGAGAGGCATCTCATTTCATCATTGGCAGCATTGTTCCACGGTCGTACTGCTGAGTATATAATATTACTACCTCCTTGTGTGCCATGCTTTCCTGGTATATACAATGACTTATTAGTAAGCTACATAAAAATATATATATTATACAAAGTCTATTCAAACTTATGTTTCAAATTAATATTATTTCAAGTTAAACAAATGCCAACTTTATTTTAATGGTAATTAAGTTAATTTCAGAGTGCCTAGCACTATTGAAAAAATTATAAAAATGTTTGGAGTTGTAACGTAAACTGAACTTTATTCTGTAGGATTTAAAGTTGTTTTTCCATAAACTCATA
Source organism: Amphipoea oculea (assembly GCA_945859645.1). Taxonomy (NCBI): domain Eukaryota; kingdom Metazoa; phylum Arthropoda; class Insecta; order Lepidoptera; family Noctuidae; genus Amphipoea; species Amphipoea oculea. Next base: position 17,062,898 of record OX243876.1, read on the forward strand.
TTTGTTTACATTTTTGGCAAAGAAATCGCGAATGCAGATTACATAAACTCACACGTTCTCATGGGGGTGGGCAGAAACTACAGAACGCCACCTGCTACGATTTTTACACACTCCTTTTGCCTCGTTTACGTTCATATATCTGGTCATACATGCACGCCAGTTGCACGTACTGCGCACCTGACATTTCTAAAGAACACCAGCAATAAGGTCTAAAATATAGAGAAAAAGATGCGTTAGTACCACACAGCTAATCAAACCTTCAAATCGTCCACCTAAACCATAAAAAAAAAACCATTTCTCCTCCATAAAATCCAATCAACCCCCCACTTATGACAATAAAAGTATGAAACTAAAAATCCAGCGCGCTCAATGGAGCTGTAGTGCTCAATCGAGCCGAATGTAATTAAGCGTTTGAGCCAACAATCGCGTGGTCTGCCAGGCCTGATAGCGCACTGGCTTAACTCCTCAAGTGAAAAGGCAAGCGGTTGAAGCTTTACACTGTGAACTAGGGTTGGCGCTTGTATAAGTGGTAGAAAAGATTTGTTAAAAATCTTATAAAGAAAGAAAGAAAATACGTTTATTTGCGGTGAAAATGACGCAAAAAAGAACACAAAAAATCATTCATCATTTTTGTGGCATCATTTTTCTGCCACAATTTATTCGGTGTCGACGCAACATGTCTTTTTACCCGACTACGGCGAAGCAAAAAGGAGGGTTATAATTGGTTTGATGTATGTATGCTCATCTGTTCCCTCATAACTTCAAAAGTACTTGTAATAATTTAAAAAAATGAGGTATCGTTAGAAGCGTCTTGACCGTCCGCTGGTTATATGCTATGTGACGTCACACAGAATTTAATATGGCGCCCTTTAGAGGGCATAAAGTAATGAATTTAAAAATAAATATTTTGGGATGGTGCCTTGTGGGATATCAAATAAAAGGACCTAATTAGCACATTTCAAAAATGTAATTATTACTGAAATAAACCCCAAAATAGTTAAATAAAACAAAAGTTTAAAAACTAAAACCCGACTACTGAAAACGATGAAACAAGAAAGTACCATCGCGTGGTCGCATGCTACCATAGCTTATATGTATGTATGTTAGTACAGCGGCATGCGACCACGCAAAGGTACTTTCTTGTTTCATCTTTTTCAGTAGTCGGGTTTTAGTCTTTTTTTTTTTCCAGACTTCTCTATTAGTCGTCATCTCGATAGTCACCCCACACAGCCATAATCATCTTTCACATAGTCCATCCAACATTTCTCTGGTCTTGTCCTAATCTATTTCAGTGAATTTAGTTAGCAAAGTTCTTTTATAAGTAATGTGAATTGTGAACTATAAAGAAGAAACTAATGTGTGTGTAGGGAGGTAGGTAGGTAGGTTGGTAGTACAGACGCCAGCACATCAAGCTACCCGAAACTGTAAAAATTTCCCAATCAACTAAACCTTAGGCTTTAGTGATAAAGTTGAAAATCTATTAAAGAAAATTGACAGATTGTAGTAGCTTGATGTGCTGGCGTCTGTACATCGGTATCTTTAAATACTCGTATCTATAAATCCAAATAGTGTAATAGCATTTTTACGACTCATGTTGAATTTTTAGTTTGATTTTGTGCCGTGTTTTAAGGGTGATCAGCGAGGTAATTGTGTAACACACTATCAGTAGCAATAGGTTTCATTTTGGAAGTTCAACATCATTCATTGCGTTATTTACGTTGTTGCGCAGACCAGTTTTTCGAACATTATGAAGTAATGGATTAGCAATATCCTTCAAAATTATTGAGACTGTATTGTAGTGTACCTATTACGTAATTAGGGTACAGTTTAAAATGTAATATTAAAACAAGGAAAGTAGATATTCGATTAAACTTATGATTAGATATTATGATTTATACTTCTTAAGATAAGGGATGACGTTGGAAGGTATCTAAATATCTCAGTATTTTCATATTTCAGAGTGCGTGGGAGCCCTATCCCAGACCGGAACTATGTGTTTAAGGCTGACAATGTAGCAGTAACTTGTTAAAATCGGATTATATAAATGATATCGAAGTTACCAGTTTTGATTTAGTTGATTGTTTTTGCGGATTTCCTATACGTTCAATTTATTTGTGAAGGTCAGTGTGACGATATAAAAAAAAACAGAGCTAAACTTATTTTGGAGGGACTTGGTACCTAACTTAGGATAGAGAGTAGGTCTTTAGTGCAAAAGGTGGAATGATAAAAAATTTAATAAATTGCCTATCTAACGTGACTGGGACCTAATACTCCTAAAGGCTTATGTAAATAGTAGTTTTCCTTGGTTTGATTTTTTTTAGGACAAGCCACAGCATACAGCTTACTATGATTTACCTGCCAAACATAGTTATTATGCAGATATAAATCGATAGAATTGCCTTCACCTTCAAAAGTGTCAAAAAATCGTGAAACGTGTTAAAACTGAGAAGAGTGACACACATCCCGTATATGACGTTTCCATGGCAGCATGCGACATTGTGTGTGTCAGGAGTATCAAAACGAAACCGAAACACGACCTCCTTTTGACGCAGTAGGGAGAATCTAACGATTTCAATATTTGGTAAATATGATAATACCCATCAGTAGTGTAGTGCAATACCGTTGAGACACAAATTGACCTCGATGAAAAATTTAACTAACAGACACGCCTGTTAACGCAATTTTTAGATTAGTCTGGCTTTAGGACCCAGACTAATTTCACGAATGAATAAATGTTATAGTTTAACAATATTTATCGGAAACCTTTCATTAATTCAAAGTTAATCCTAAGCTCCGAAAAGCCGAATGATCCGTGCTGTTAAATTTAAGATACCATTTGATTCTATAATAATCTGAATTATGAACTCCCTAAGTGTCTGATTCAACAGATCAAGGGATTGTGTACTGAGTAGGTAGATACTATTAAGTTATGATTCTTATCTTCAAGCTTTTGTATTTTGAGGTAAGACGGAAGTTTATTTGGAGTTTAGGGAAATAAGTAGATATTGGTACCGATTCCCCTTGTTCACAAACTAAACTAAATTTTAGTTGAGTGCATCTTTTTCTTTCTATTTCATACAGAAGATACATTTTAGTTTAGTCCTGTAAAATAATTAGCGTCTGACGTATTACTTAAACATCTAAATCGTAGCAACTAAAATTAAAATAAAATTATAAGTACATGAAAACTGAATAAGTAATTACATTCGCATAAAAAGTTAACAACAATAACATAAATAATTATATTATTGGTAAATAGGTAGCCATTCCTATACCCAGGTTTATCCAGTTGTGTTATGCTCTCGGCATGTCTAATTCAGACTCAAGGGTGCTCCTGAGAATTTCTTGATGTAAAATTTTATGATTTTTAATTTGCTCCATATTATTTGCTAAAAATATCTTTACATAATTTAAAAAGCTAACAATCTTAAAATAATAACATGTACAAGTATATAAAAAGGGAGGGAAAATAAATAATCAAAGGGCATCAAAAAATTCGTCCGCATCACTGTCATCAGGAAACGTGCCCAAAAGGCTGGCAGCATTGCCACGTTGTATGGCAATGCTGATTCTTTAGCCAAAAAATACGCCAGCCCTCTGGTCACGTGAAGAGTCGACCAACCGCTTGGCGATGTCTCGAAATACTAAGTGGGCACTCGGGCCCCATGGCCCTAGTGTTTCAACCCCAAACGGCTCAATATCTTTATTACTTTTTTTAAGTAATAAATCCTGATAATGTATCCCGTTTAATATATTATTTTACTCTGATTCAGTCAGGCTATCGTTTGATGATATCTCATTCGTAGCGATGACGTATCAACGCGTGCAAAAATTAATTCCTTCTGAGTGCAACCGTGACATACGAACATTTATTTACGAATAAAAAACACAGTAATATGTAAGTGACTTGTCGTTGTCGCACTTATATTTCCACATAATTATATCGATGTATATATCTCCCTTAAAATTAGAAGCAGATGTAAACCTTTTTAATATAATGCTTACTGTTTTATCATAAACTAGCAGCGACCCGTGGTTTCACCCGCATAAGTTTCGAATGACACGTGGTGCCATCTATTATCATAATAACGTTATTGTTGTTTTCCTCGGGAACAGCACTTTTTTTAGGGATGAAAGGTACCCTATATCCGTTTCTGTACACCTGACAACGTAGGTATATGCAAAATTTCAGGATGATCGGTTCAGTGGTTTAGGAGTGAAAAGGTAACAAACAAAACTTACTTTCGCATTTATTTATAATATTATTATCTGCTGCCCGCGACTTCGTCTGCGTGAAATCCTATCCTAGCTAAAAGTAAGTTTGTTTGTTACCTTTTCACTCCTAAACCACTAAACCGATCATCCTGAAAGCATATACGTTGTCAAGTCTACGGAAACGGACATAGGGTACCTTTCATCTCGAGAAAAAGTACTGTTTCCGAGAAAAACAACAATATACGTGGCGCCATCTATTATCATAATAACGTTAGTAGTAAGTTCTGTAGTAGTACTACAGTTCAACTTCTCAAATCAGAACCGGATTATTTAAATTCCGTTCCTTCCCATTTTAACCCAAACCCTGTCACTCTTCCCTCCCGTATGTTACAGGTAATTTTTTTCGAAGTAATCAGCATTAAAAACTTTACGCGGATCAAAGTGGGAGCGATCATCAATAAAATATTTATTTTGCAAGCGAAACACGAAATCAACCGTCTGGTGTGTGACGTCACTGATTTCCCGGGGGTATGCGGCCAGCGATAGAAAATTTGATTTCAATTTTATGTATATGTTCTGTTTTGATTTAGGACATAGATGGTGATTGTATTACTTTTGAGTATTTGTTTTTCTGTATGAAGTTTTGGTACATGCCTATAGATTTTGTTAGTTAAAGTCAGTCTGTATTAATTATGATCAAAATCAAAATGTTTCTTAGATAAAACTGCGATTTATTGAGTACTAGCTGCGCCCCGCGGTGTCACCCGCTTAAATGTCGATCCCGTGAGGATATCGGGATAAAAAGTATCCTATGTCCTTTCCCGGGACTCAAGCTATCTCTATACCAAATTTCATCTAAATCGGTCCAGCCGTTTGAGCGTGAAGAAGTAACAAACATATAAACACACGCGCACACACACACACACACTCACAAACTTTCGCCTTTATAATATTATCGTGAAGTGTGATAGTGTGATTTATTTCTGAATTTTATTCATACTAATACCAAATTTTAAATACCACATTACTCGACTTAATTGAGGCGAGAAAATCTTGAAATAAATAGACCAAATGAAAGTATATTATCAATTCGACAGGAATGCATGTAATATTATTGGAACTGCAATATATTCACAAATGACAATCTATTTAATGATCCTAATCCTAACAGGGTTATGACATCTCAATTACGTATAGATTGGTCGAAATCAAGATCTATTTCCTACCAAACATTTAAATCAAGAAACCTGTAAAAAACACAAAATATTATAGGTACGGTTCAACCACGAAACCTGCGCCAAAATGACTGCATTTACCGAATTTTCCCCTAAAACCGAAAACAAGCCAGCTAATAAAAGTTGAAGGAACCCTACACATTGGTGCTAATACAAAGGGTTCTGTAGACAAATGCTCTGCTGTCGTTCGTTCGATGTAAGGAATGAGCTCCGTTAGATAAGAGAATGGGGCGCCACGTACTCGCAAAGTAGACACAAGTAATGTTTAGAAAAGACTGTGGAATATGAGAGAAAATTAAGAAAAGTGTTCGATTAAATCTATGGTATTTAAGAACGAGTTTTTTGTTGTTGTTTTAAGCCAAAAATCTTTCTGAAAAGTGCACTTCAGTCAACTTAGCCTATCGCAGTCCACTTTTGGACAAAAGCCTCTATAAAGCTGCGCCACAACACCCTGTCCTCCGCTTTCCGCATCCAGTCTATCCCACCCAGCCACTTTTTGGTCTTCGGTCCATCTAGGTGGGGGGCGTCCCACATTACACTCCATACGCGGTCTCCACTCCGGGACTCGTCTGCTCCACTGGCCATCGGTCCTTCGACAAACATGGCCAGCCTACTGTCACTTTAGCTTGCTTACTCTGCATGCTATGGTGGTAACTCCGGTTTTTTACGGATATTTTCTTTACCTACTGATTTTATGTGCAAACAGTTCACTTAGTCGGCGAGAAGTTGCATAGAAATTACTTCGTAAACTGCTGTGATTAGTTGTCTAAAAGTACAATAGCCAATCACATTATTTTATGAGTTTGTCTATAGCTTACTTTTTTTTAATATACCTTCCAGAAACTTGTTGTAGCTACTCCACTCCATCCGATCCTAATCCAAGAAATAACGTTTCGAATTACCAGTCGCAACAATTTTAAAGTGTGGGCAATGAATTGTAAATTGACTACCAGCTTGAATTGTCCGTATTATATTCAAATTACAACTGTCATTATTCGACAGTCGTTTAGCTATAACACGACAAATTAACATGGGATGTCATTTTGCTCAACAATTAATTCCACTGACTGTAAAATGTGAGGCAAAGATAGACAGACAGATAATATAAGTGACTTCAACACAGGCGACTGTGAACACGATTTGTTATCACAAACAGTGACATTAAAATATGGAAAAAATATCTGATAACAAACTTGGCGATGTAGACTTGTTATCAGATAAGTATTCTTTCTTTAAATAATACACCCACTTATTTGCATTAGTCAATAAATAGAATATTCTAATTAATCTGATGGGTTGACATTGAGAAACAATAGGAAGACACGTTCAATTTTGACATATTTCAAAAAGGGGAAGGATTTTGCGATATGCGATAATTCTTGATTAGAGAGAAGCAGAAATTTATTTATTTATTGGTATGACAATTCAACGACAAAAAAACACATACAGTATTACGTATTATGAGTTCGTCACTTACAGAAGCACTAACAGCGAATTTAATTATTTAAGGACGTGTAAGATACTGTTAGTTGAATTACATACATAGGTTACAAAATAAAACTATATGAGATACGATAGGAAATACAGAAATATTTAATAAAATAACAGTAAAGGCTGAAAGGTAGTGAACCGAAGTAGATACAACTACTGATAGACGGCTGGCACAGAGGTTTCGAGTCTCCGAGCTGGTTAGAAGCCTTGTACGGAATTGACAGAAAGGATTAGAGAAGATGTCGATGCTACTGGTTCATGTAGCGATTTTATTATAGTTTCCCATTAGACGGTTCATGGGTGCGGTGCTACCGAGGTTAAAGTAATGATCTTGCAAACAGATCTTATAGCTTTCTGTAGTGGTACAGCTATACTTGATTCAGCCAAAAGATCGGAAACAATTAAACCTTAACATTTTAACCTTAGTAAACCGTTAACGATTTTAAAAAGAAGTATTTGTTCTATCACGGCTCTTCGGTGTTCAAGTGATCATATGTTGAAATGACTGAGCCTTTGGCCATAAGAAGAATCCCGTGGACAGTTAGAAGTTTTAAAACGATATCTAGTGAAGTTTCTTTGGATACGTTCAAACTAGTTTACGTAACACCGTAAGTAGGGTTCCAAACTGGATATGCATAGTCCAGTAGATTTCTTACAATAGTATTGAAGAGTATCTTTAGGGTAAAGATGGACTGGAACTCCCGACAAATTATTTTTATAAAGCCAGCCATTTTTGCAGTATGTTATCAATATGATAGCATTACCTTTCCTCTATACTGTGAGTATATATATATATATATGTTTATATATTTTAGTATTATATATTTATTTAAGTATACTTATGTTATTTTTATTTTATTTCTTGCATTATATGTGTAGGTTTATTTAATATTTTAGTTTTAGACTTCACACATTCATATTTTTCTCTTCTTGTTCTCACACACTATTGTCTACATTTCTTTTTTTACTTTTCCTTTCGCAGGTCTGCTAGAAGAAATTTCTTAAGAAATAAGCAGTACATTTGTACTCAAATTGTAATTATGACATATCATTATGTATTTTACTGTGTACATAAATAATAAAATAAAAAATAAATGAATGATTAACGAATGTGAGTTTAGAGTCAAGGTAGACTCCCAGGTCACGAATCGTGTCCACTTTATGTAGTGTTACCCCCTTTATTGAGCAAGACGTAGGTAAAGGGTTTCCATGTTTTGGTAAATATGATGTGGTAGCACTTTTCACATTGAGGGATATGCGGTGTTTCAAGCACTAATCATCAACTGCGTCGATGTCAGCCTGGAGTAAATGGACGTCGACGGATGAGTTTATCTCTTATATATTTTTAGATCATCAGAAAAATATAGAGCAATTGTTGTATTTTACTGAGAAAACTATGTCATTGACGAACATTAGAAAGAGAATTGGGCCCAGCTGCGACTTGAGGGACTCCAGACGTTGAGAAATATAATGTTGATACCCCTTTATAACCACTTTTTGATTTCTCATTTTGAGATACGATATAAACCAAAAGACTAACAGGCCAAATATGACGAAACCTTAGAACTTCTTTAAGAGGATTCTATGGTCCACTTTGTCGAACGCACTGCTGAAATCAGTGTAAATTGAGTGAACCTGGGCTCGAGAGTCCATCAATTTACTTACTTCATTGACGTAGTAGACCAAAATTAGTAATCCGAACTAACTAAACTGAACTAACTGAAGTAACTTTAGAAAAGCCAATTACAAAAAGTAAAGTGAATTGGCTTTTCCAAAGTTAAGTAAAGTTGTATCTAACAGGAATCTTATTGTTGAAATACAGAAGAGCGCCTCTATCCCGTCACAAACCGTCAGATTATTCTTAGAAATTACTTCATTTGAAGACATAGGGCGGAGGTTCGTAGGGTTTCATATAAATTCGTACAATTTGTTATACGGATGACGTCATTAACCTTAAACGCGAGGGGAGCAAATTTTCTATACTTACAGCTACAGTATGAATGGAGGCAATTATTCTATTTATCTGGCATTGAAAATAAAACTCGTCTTTTTACATTTTACTAGGTGGAGACGACAATAAATTAAACTAACTATATTTAATGAAGTTCCCAGTCTGCATACAAAAAATTAATCAATTATATTCAATAATTTAGTCACTATAGCTAATTTTATTGTTTCAAAATATTTGAATATTTAATATTTTTTCATTTACTGTCGTATTGTATGTCTTTACATTGTATAGGGTGGCCAATTTGGATGTGTACCACTTTTTTAGCCCGCCAGTCTGATTTGACGCCTCAGTTCTTTGAAGTCTATTATTTTGTTAAAATAGCCGGCATATTCGTTATGCAAAGTCTATAATAAGACCATGACCAGCGCAATCCTGAAGTTCTTAAACGAATTTAAAAACGACTAAAGTTTTCTAACAAATCATTAAGAATTACGAATAATATTTTGAGACGGACGGACTAAAGGGAAGTCTCGTGGTCAATCTTGAATACGAAAAGCAGGATATTTGTGACTTAGTGGGATACCTAATAAAGTATATATGTGAAAATTTAATTAAATCACGATGAAAAGCTTAATTAAAATTATATAAAATTACTAAGCCTGAATAATATATTTATAGAAAAATATTCGGTAATTTTCGGTTATAATAAAACTAATCTTTATTTAGATTTGTATATTTAGATTTGTATACTTCCGACTTGGTCATCCTATATATTATATAGATACCCATAACGTATGTGGAATTTCGCTTGTTAAATAAAATGTCAACATGCAATGACGTTACTTATAGTTCAAGCTATTGTTCCTTTTCAAGTATGACTCATTGATATATACTGTGTTATGGTCTCACATCTTCTGAATCATCAATTAAAATAGAATTATTATCTGAAAGATGATGGTGATTAGACCTTATACTGTGTACATCACAAGGAATCCTTTGTTTACTTCTAAAAATAATCATGATGAAAGAATACGACTAATTTAACACATACTCGTAAAGTTGACCAACGAAATAATGGCAGCCACCGTTATCAAATCCCAATATCAACGTGATGCAACCTGTCAACATAAACACAACTTTATCTTTAAAAAAATATGACTCAATTCCGAAGTGACAAAGTTATGTTAGTTAGGGATATATGTAGGTACTTTATCAGTTGATAAATGAGATATAAAATAAAATCGATAAAACATAATGACGAAATTGAAGCATTCATCGCACCAGATCGGATAGTGAAACTCGTGTGAAACGAAGCAAATACAGCAACACAAAAATGAGTAACTCTTGCAAATACTACACTGAGAGGACTTTAGGATGGATGTTGAACAATAAAATAATAGTTCTCTTGTCACTTCTATCGTTCTCCCTGTTCGTGTCTACGTTAGCTTTGGCTGGTCAGAAGAACGGGTTAAGTGCTGAGCTGGAAGAATGTAGGAACAGTGTAACTACTCCAGTATCGACAACTGTTACAGCAGAACCTGGCACGACTGTTTCGACAGACGAGACGACTGTTACAACAACTGAGACAACTGTTCCAACAGAGGATACAACTGTTACAACATCTGAAACAACTACTGTAACAGAGAGTACAACTGTTACAACACCTGAAACAACTACTGTAACAGAGAGTACAACTGTTGCACCAGCGGACAAACCAGACGGTGAGGAAGTACCTGGAGGCACTGGAGAAAAGAAGTTATTACAAATACTAGCCGGTGCTTCAGATTAATCTCTGCTTTTTATTGTGAAAGTGCTTGAGTGATATTCGGAGTTTAATTGTTATAAATTATGTAAGTTCTGTTGCGTTAAAATAAGTTAGACACAGTACGTCGAGAGAATGCTTTCCTGACACCTGTCAGTGCGACAATTGTAGTAACTATAAGGACCAGATTCGCAAAACACGTGTTTGTTGGTATGAAACTAGATAGGTGTCAAGAACGCATTCTCTCAGCGGCCGTAACTAAGGTTTAGTTGAGATATCCTAATAAAACTAATATGAACAACGATTTAACGTAGATATCGATTTAGTGAATGTTTGTAATATTTTTTACCAACTTATGGACATTTCTGGTCACTCTTACAAGATTTTGGCCTTTAAAATGTTTTATTAGATACTGTAATTAATTTGAATCCTATGAATTAGAAAATAAGTGGATAGTTATTAGAAAGACTGTCTGACGTGTGGGTACTAATTTTATAATATACATATTTTATATCTTGCAAATATTTGGTGATCAATTTTATTAATTTACTCACGATCAGCATAAGTAGGTACAGTATATTATGATAAGATAAAAATACCTTTGTGTTTTATTTTTACAAATATTTATGAATCAGTCTTAATGAAATGATATTTATTTCTGTGAATTGGAAAAAAAAACACTTTTACATATCAAAAATATACTAAGTTGGTCTTTTGAAGAAAGAACCACACAGATTTGAGTGGACCTGTCCAGTCAGTGCAAACATTTGAAAACTTAGGTGCAGTGAGCTTCAAGCGAGCTGCCGGTCTACTCTGTCAAAATGTTAGTGTGAAAAACGTAGAGGAAGTGAGCTGTCATGAAGACTGAAGACTAGCCTTCGGGGCGGGAGATATTTTAGTGCACAAGTGTGTGTGCAGACAAAGGTGCACTGTCTCTTCTCTCTCTCTCACAGTCCGATGGGCCGGTAATCCGACGCGACCGGAGAGCGGGCCAAGGGCTTAACATCCTTTCCGAGGCACGGTGGTATCACACCGATGACTTCCAAACTCCGGGCCGTTACTGAGAAATTCTTAATAAAAATCCCAATAACATTTTGCCCGACCTAGGAATCGAACCCAGGACCCCACGGTCAGCAGTCGTGCTTGCGACCACGAGATCAACAGGGCAGTTTAAATGAACAAGTTTAGTTTTCAATAAATTTCAGCCTTGTTTTTAATAGTTAAGTATCCTGCCTGAACTGGGAATCCACCCAAGAACCTATGCGAACGACTCTGGTATTGTCGTCAATTCTGTCGACCACCATCATAAATATTACGTCACTTTAGAATAAAACCAATCGACTTTCATCAGAAAAACCTCGAAAAAAGGCTATCAGAAGGTTCATAACAGAATGAAGATTCCTAACTAGTTTTCATTCAAATCAGAATTTAAATATCTTCTTTACCATATTTACAAAAGCTTTTGTATCTTGCTAAAGATCTTAACTGAGGGTAGATACAATCTTTTATCGTGCGTTTTAAACCGCAGTATTGTCATAACAGTTTAATTTAGTTTGAAAAGTGCTGTCATTGACGACGCCTTGCCCTCTAGCGGCAAGCCGTCGAATTAGAATATAAATTGAACTCTTTATATAAACATTTATAATTTGCATTTAAGGGGACGCTTTAAGGCGACGATCGTAGTAAAACGCCACGTTTACGATAAAGTATTCAAGCTCACTTCACCGAAGTTTTTACGGTGATGTTTTTAACTTTAAGGTGTCAAAAAAGCTCTCTGGGAAAACGCACCAACTTACTTTCGTAAATAACATTTCAGTGACGTTATTCAGTAAGTTTCGGACGCTATGTGGTGGACACCGCCCTCTTAGGACACCGTAGCTTTATGTAAATCAATTCTAAAAGAATAATGAAGATTGAATTAAAGAATAATAATTCAATCTGTCTTGAAATCTTATATGTCAAGCGATGGCAGTGTAGCGGTATCTACAAACGCCACACGCAAACTACTCGTCATACTGGCGTCACACTAAATCCTGCATCTCGGAAGCAGAATTTACCACGCAACTAGCATAATATATACAATGGCCCAACATGAACCATCGGGCAGTTGCCCGCCAGACACAACACCCGTCTGGTCGGAGGATCCTCCCTGTTCTATGGATGATGAGTGAGCTTTAGACCCTGTTACTCATACCTCTATAGCAGAAGAAAGGGGAGGCCCAGCAGTGGTTGATTCCGAGATGAAATGATGATGACGATGATGTTAAGTGATCAGATTTCCAGTTATTGTTTCGGTAAGCCAATCAAAGCAGTTAGCATGAATGTAACAGTCTGTTCGTAAGTTTTTATGTAATTTCAAGCGTCTTATGGTAGCCACACACGTAAAGATAATATACTTGCACAAGTGATGACTTGCGCAAGTATATTATTAAGTATGACGTGGCTACCATAACATGCTCAAGCGACATTCGTGACACAGAATGCTGAGAAAACAAATGAAAGAAGTTGTTTACAGCATGCCCCGGCTAAAACAAGTGACGCGCGCGCTTGTTGCTTGAGTCTTGAACTCTTACGCAAGACGCATCGATCGAGGACGTAGCTATCTAAAAGTTTAATAAGAAAAGGATCTAATAACAATTGAATAAGTGAAATCAGAACCTACTACAACATATTTAAAGCAATACACTGAAACTTTAATTTTCTTAAAAGCTATGTAAATTAAAGTTACCTCATTCACCTAACTAAATTAAATAAAAATGATCATAGTACCAACACATTTTTTAGATTTTTATGCAATCACAAGAAAATACCTTAATAAATATATTTTTTTACTCTAGCAACCCACCCTTAATACTTACCGGTAGCAACACAAACGATGTTCGGCTAATACGTTATAAATATTCATAGTCATAAGTAGCTGCCGACCTATCGAACGTTTACTACATAGCCAGTTTTACTTGACCCGCGACCACGTATTCACCACTTCCAATTTATCCTTCAAACCCTTCCACAACGACGGGATGGGGAGCTCTCGATACTTTGGTCGTCTACTCTTCACCAAGGAAAGGGATTCCGATACACATTATACGATATTTCAATTCAGTATTTATATTTCCATCGGGAATATGGCTTTACATCCATGTGGAATGTTCTGGTAAAAATATTTTTTGCGTGTTGTTTTCGGTTTGTGAATCTTGAAAATTTTGGGTGCGACAGATAAAAACAAAACTACTGAACAATTTTATTTTCATAGAAAATATGGGTAGGTACAGACGGCAGCACATCAAGCTACCCGAAATTGTCAAATTTTCCCAATCAACTTTGAACCTTATGTACTAGCGATAAAGTTGAAAATCTATTAAAGTCTGTACCTAAGTACGCGGAATTTTGGCCAAGCCCAGGTTAGCACTAGCGATTTTTTTTTTTATCGCGTACTAACCTTTCATATAAAACATCTGTTGCACTGCTAGAGTGCAGTCTGTTTCATCGTCTACTTAAAATCTAAGCAATTCAAAATAACGCGACGGAAACTTCGGCATTTTTAAGCCTGTCATACTTTTCGCCACATCGAGTTGAAAGAGACGTCAATCATTTTATTTTTCATATAAATAAACGTTTGTCGCTACAGGTACGCTAGGTTCGCACAGGCGATTTTTTTTATCGCGCACTTTACAGACACCAGCACATCAAGCTACTACAATCTGTCAAATTTCTTTAATAGATGTTCAACTTTATCGCTATTGGCATTAGGTTCACGGTTGATTGGGAAAATTTGACGGTTTCGGGTAGCTTGATCTGCTGGCGTCTGTACATTCAACTCTCGGTAGTATCCTGAGCATTGAGAATCTTTTTCGTGTTTGTGTTCTTTCTTTGCATCATCTTTACCGCATAAACGTATTTTCTTTCTTTTCTTTTTTTTTTAGAATCCATCATAGCGCATCACAGCGTTTTAAAAAAATACACTGGTGCCGATTCTGTTGTTCACAAACTAAACTAAATTTAAGTTCAGTGAATCTTTTTCTTTCTATTTCATTAAGAAAAGGACAGAAGATACATTTTAATTTAGTCCTGTCAAATTAATCAACGCGTGACGTAAATTGACGTAATTTTAGTAGGCACGTTTTTAATCACGTCTAAACTTGTATGGAGTAGTGTAATAATGGCGCTGATTCTCTTGGTCACAAACTAAACTAAATTTAAGTTCAGTACATCTTTTTCTTTCTATTTCATTAAGAAAAGGACAGGAGATAAATATTAGTTGAGTCCTGTCAAATTAAGATCAATTTAGACGTGATTAAAAAATTGGCTATTAAAAATACGACAGGTCTAAACTAATATTTATCTTCTGTCCTTTTCTTAATGAAATAGAAAGAAAAAGATGCAATGAAATTAAATTTAGTTTAGTTTGTGAATAAGGGAATCGGCGCCAATATAATATTTTTTGTAAGCTAAAACTTAATTAGTTAGATGTTCGCTATTGATAATTAATTATCGGTACAGAGAGTGTGGCCCACTAATCTTTTTTATTATATAAAAATATTAATTACTTTATCCTATAATTGAATCTAGATCGTTCCAAGTAATAAAGTTATAAGCTCCAACATGGACGCATATCAACGTAATTCCGTATATTACGAAATAAAAATACTCATAATTCTCATTATTACTGCCCAGTGCCCGCGGAAAACCCATAAATATTTTGATTATACTGTTATCCTGCGACTTTGCTTTGACTAATACAATTATTTACTTAGAAACTACCTTTTGGAAGGGGCATCTACTCATATATAGAAACATGGCTAACCAATAGCTGTCGCACGGGTCGATCGCTCAGGTTACGCTTGCCATGGTTTGTCCGCGGATGGGTGACCATCTTTACATACCAAGACCCGTCCGTGTCTGGGAAAGCACGTTAATCCGTTAGTCCCAGATGTCATTGGTGGAACTTTGGCAGTCGTTACGGGTCGTCTGAAGCCTGAAAGTCTGACAACCAGTCTTTCCAACGGGTATCGTATTACCTAGTAACTAAGTTGTGGAGTTCAGATAAGCAGTCGCAACTTAGTTGGGAAAAGGCTAGGCAGGTTGTTTGTTTTTTTTTTTAATTTTGAGTTTTATTAAAATATTGCTAACTCAAAAAAAACGAAACTTCGAAAGAGAATATTGAAAGAGATAACGAGTGATCAGTTCACACATTGAGAGTGGGTACGTCCGGCACACACATGTAGGTATAAACAGTCAGCCCCACATAGCCTTGTTAACTAACAAATGTATTCACCACAGCATCTGATAAGTTTTGCGACACGAAAACGAGAAGAAGAGAGTCGTCTCCAAAAGTCACTTCGTGGTTTGATATTGTTGGCAGCTGCGATATCGTCGAATTTATGTCACCTAAAAGTGGGGAGATAATGCATCATAAGGGAGCCTTTTGGTTCCAAGCTTTTTTTCTGGGCCCATACGGTTAAAGTGGTAGTGTCAGAAAAGTCAGGTGCGTAGTACTTACTCGCAAACGGCGTGCGGGTATGACCAGATGCATAAAGGTACTATTTGGAACCGAGCTGCCAACTGCTACTGCCGACAGCACGTGCAGCGACTGCATGCAATCGGCTAAGGTTACCAGCCGTTACTTTAGCCATGGTTACCAACCATTGCGAGGATCGCCCAGAGGACACGGTGGAGCATACGGTGGAGGTCTGCCCCGCTTAAGCGTAACATCGCCATGTCCACGTAGAGGCAATCGGCAGCGGCGGCGACCTCTCGCGTCCGGCCCTGGTTCAAGCCATGGTCCGGAGCGAGACGGAGTGGGACGCAGCCACCTCCTTCTGCGAAGCAGTCATGCTAGCGAAGGAGGTGGCGGGATGGCTGAGAGAGAGAGCCTCACGTCCCAGCCGCCGCGGGAGACGCTCCGGGCATCGGGAGCCGCGTAACGACTCCCGGCCACCGTAGGCGCGGGCCTGCGGACGGAGAGTAATGGGTAGCTCACCGTCCGATCAGGACCAGGCCCGTGCTGGACGACGCGTACGTGTTCCACACGCGCCTCAAAGAGATGTCAGCATAAAGGAAGGGGCCTGTCAAGGCCGAAGCCTGCCGGGGGTGCGGGATTGTCCGAAAGGGTTACCGCTACCCCGGAACATAAAGGGCTAAGGAAGGAACACGGGTGGGTATTAGTCAGTAAGAGTCTGACACTCCCGCTCCACCCAGAGCGGGAAGGGGTCATTTGATGATTATGGCCGTGGTTACCAGCCACTGCACGTGCTGTCGGCAGTTGCAGTTTGGTTCCAAATAGTACCTTTAACGTAAATGAATCAAATAAATAAAGGGGCAGGATCGGAGCGGGTGGCGTTCTGTAGTTTATGCTTACCTTCATGGGTACAAGGCGATAGTTTATTAAAAAATAATTTCAAATCCTACATAATAAAGTTCAGTTTACGTTACAACTTCAAACATTTTGATAACTTTTTCATCAGTGCTAGTCACTCTGAAATCAACTTAATTAACGTTAAAATAAAGTTGATATATGTTTAACTTGAAATTATATTAATTTGTAACATAAGTTTGAATAGACTTTATATCAAAAAGAGGTGAATAGATCACTTATTCAGTTCTGAACACGTAACAAACAGACATACAGATTCAGTTTGGAGCTATTAATCTTAGTGAGGTGAAGAAATTAAGCAATAAACTATTTTAATAAAATTTTGGTTTAGGAGTATATTTTATGCCTTACGGATCCACTTAACGTAATTGGATTTCTGCCAAGGTAGTTAAAGTCTTAATTAAATCATTAGGACAGGAAATGTTGAAAAACAGTATTTCTACTATATTAAGGCTTATGTTTAACTTATCACCAGATAGAGTAAAATATAACATTAAAAAAACACTTTTTACTGCCAAAAATAGTAAGTGATCACCAAAATTAAAACTCCACTTTATTGCAAAATACCTAGGTAAAGGTATTTGTATTCTCATTTGCTCGCTCTTGCATCCTTTGTCGACGGAGCCCCGCTTCGCGTGCTCCTATTTCTGTAACCTACGAGTAACCAAACCTAACCTCGGGGTACCCAGCTAGAACTATTGTAATTTTAGGCTTCATTTTTTGGTGTTCAATATATTTTTTTGGAGATCATTATATTTTATCCCCTTTATTAATATGTACAAGTTTTGTTTGAACGATTAGCATTTAGGATAAGAAACGATAAGAGTGCTGTGTTGTGTGATAAATGATAATAAACGTTTGCCAGTGATATCATTCTATAGATAGTGCCATCCACGAAGACACTCTTACTAATCGCTAGTTAATTCGACTGGTATTTTAGTTTTTTGATACACATTAATTACCCACTAATAAGTAATTACTGTGTATCGACAAAACTAAAACACTAGCGGCATGTTGCACACTTGTACTGTAAGCGATTAAGAAGAAGAGTGGGGCGCGTCTTCGAGGATGGCGCTATCTGTAAGTTGTAGATTGTAATTTGTTTTTTTTTTTGTGACGTTTTCTAACCGCGTTCCGGAACTTTAGCTGTAGTTCGTCTCACGAATGAAGTCCCGCAGACGCGTCGCTACAGACATGCGATGGAGACGGGATCTTTATTTATATACCAGCTGTTACCCGTGACTTCGTCCGGGTGGATTTTTTTCAAGGAACCCATTAAAAAAAAAAAAAGTAGCCTAAGTTACTCTTTAAGCCTCGTATCCACTAGGCAACATTTGGCTCGCGACGTATTGCACAACATGTTGAAAGTTAGCGCGGAGCTTTTGTTTAGCAACGTTGTCTGTCTACGCATGATCAGTTGTCCAAGCCGCGCGTCATATTGCGCGCCAGCTGGCAACGTCGTGCGCTGTTGTGCAACGCTGCCGAATATGTTGAGCGTCACGTGTTGCGCGCCAATTGTTGCCTAGTGGGCACGAGGCTTTATTACATCAGCTATATGCCAGTAAAGTCTGGTCAAAATCGGTGCAGCCGTTTCAGAAATTAGCCGAAACAAACAGACAGACACACAAAAATTGTAAAAAAAAATATTTCGGTATATGTACCGTGTATACATCCATAATTATGTATTTAGTAAAAAACGGTTATTTTAATATTACAATTAACAGACCCTCCAATTTTGTTTATTTGTATAGATATAGATTTATCTCGACATCATAGGTAGATATATTATAGGCAGAATAACAGTATAACCAGCCTTTAATGTTCCCACTGCTGGGACAGAGGCATCCTCTCTTTGAGAGGGACTTTTACAGGCATTGGTTAATAAAATGCACATTCTTAAATATTGTGAGATACGAGGGTTGTTGTAGGAATGATGCTAACTTTTTTTTTGTTAGCCTATGTTATGTCCCATTGCTGGGCAAAGGCCTCTTTAATTTTCTTCCAAACCTCTGTGTCTTGTGCGTATAATACGTACCGCATTGTAGGTATTAAGTAACATAAATGCTCACTTCATCATCATCATCATCATTTCAGCCGAAAGACGTCCACTGCTGGACATAGGCCTCCCCCAAGCACCTCCACTTCACTTCACCAATTAACAATTCAAGTGTGCTTATAATGTATCATCACGGTATTGAAAATTTCTATCCAAGATCTCGAAGGCAATTCTCGTATTATAAGAACGTTTAGTCTGAGGGGCAATTCTCGTAAATTTAAGAAAGTTCACAGTCTGATCTCAGTCTCAATCTGTCAAAAAAACCTCTATTTTCCCGACATTTTTGACAAGTTTTTGACATTTGTTTGTCGCCGAGATGAGACTGCGACTAGATCTTGGACGCTGTAAATAACGAGAATTGGCCTTCTGATATCCTCATGCATGTAACGTACAAAGATAAGCTTCCTTTTATACATATAAGTAAGTTTTACAACGGCCTAATGAAAGATTCCATCGCTCTTATGATAGACGACGGCGGCGGCTGTATTCTGAGAAATTGGCGGAAAACTCAAGAATGTAAAGTTAGACGTGGCGAAAGTTTAAAAAAAATATATAAAGCTAGTTTCATGCAATGTGTTTCAGAGGGGTGTGACCAAACTTGGGGGTATAACACTAGCTGCGCCCCGCGGTTGCATCCGCATAAGTCTCGATCCCGTGGGAATATTGGGATGAAAAGTATCCTATGTCCTTTCCCGGGACTCAAGCTATCTGTATACCGAATTTCATCTAAATCGGTTCAGCGGTTTAGGCGTGAAAAGGTAACATATAGACAGACACACAGACAGACAGAGTTACTTTCGTGTTTATAATATTATATTAGTATGGAAGTATGGATATTAGTATGGATTACTTTAAATATTTTTTCCTCACTATATAAGACGTAACATTATGCGGTCCGCAGCTTTATTATAATATTCAGAAAGTAACGTAGAAATTATTCCAATAACTTGCATAATCCTTCTCGGGGAGGTAGGACTTTGAGCAGTCTTTTACTTATTTCAAAGTTAGTTCTTGTGCTTATATTTTGGTATTATGTAATCTTCTTACTTATAAAGCATAATATATTATAATGAACACAGGTACCTATGTATGTTAACTGGCTCAGCAATAAAATGGGTAATGACTGTGAGAAATTGTCTATCAAATTGACACTACGCCAAATTGACGCGTCATAGACATTTCATACGATTGTCAAAGAATTGACAGTTGTGATTTGATTATACAAGGTGAAATTGAATTCATGGGCATCCTTTTAAGGGGTCATTGTACTCATCATTATGAACAACTTTTGCTATGGGACCAAACCTGAAATCGCGAAAAAAAAATCAGTTCTTCCCTACATTTTGACGAGTTATGTGAACATAAATGCAAAGGACAGCTGATTTTTTTTCGCGATTTGATGTTTAATCCCACAGTAAAAGTTGTTCATATTGATGAGTACAATGACCCCTTAAAAGGATGCCCATGAATTTAATTTCACCCTGTGTACGGACCATTTACGTTGAAAGTCAATTTTAACAATAAATTTAACTGACTTTACATTATTGTCAATTTAGAACATATTTAGTTTGCATACAAGCGATCGACACGCTTCAACAGCAGCAGCTATCGACGCGTCGACGACGCGTCGGCGGCTGCCGTCGACAACGTGCCGCTCGTATATTTGCGCACGGTACTCAAATACACACGCGGCTCGTTGTCGACGGCAGCCGCCGACGCGTCGTCGACGCGTGTCAACAGCTGCAGTTACCTGTGCTGTTGACGCGTGCCGCTCGTGTGAATGCATAAGAGATAACCATAAGAATAAGTACAAATACAGTGGATATTCGATGGAGTAAAAAATCTGAAAATGAAGGTGATAAAAGTCACGGTTTTCTGTAACATAAGTAGCCCATTTTTACACAGAAAAGTGTGACTTATGTGCGGGTTTAGGTCACACGAGCTATAAAGTAGTATACGATTCATGTGACTTAAGAGCAGACGGGGCCTGCGAGGAATTTGAAAAATAGGTATTTGAAGAGACTATTGCCGTCGCCTTACCTCAAGTCTGCCCCCGTAGTGTGTGATAGACCGACAATATCACGAAAAATTTTGACGAGATCGACGTTTCGTATTCCCCTTTTTTGTCCTCGAAAACTGAGCCGATTCAATTATTTTTACATTAACATTTTAAGAAACAGTATGTTTAGGTTCCTATTATTTTTTTTTATGTTAAATACTTTTCTAATTGGTCTGTTAGTCCCATAATCACGGCGATAAAAATAGGGCATTTTTTGTAATTTTTAGAGGGTAATTTTTCTTTACTAATTAGTTGCTGAAAAAAAGAAAATGACAGGGACGTGTTTAGAGGAGACCTTGATTTTATGGAAAAAAAATGCTCTACTAGAGGCATTATTCAGGAAGAAAAAAGGGGAATACATTTGTATGGAGAATTGCACGCCCTGTTTCCTGTTAATTAATCTTTTTATGCACGGGGTTTAGCACAATAACGTCACGCCGTGGAATAAACGGCTACTTATGTCACACATCGTAATGTATTATTAGAAATTCTAAAAATAACGACCATTTTTTCCAGAATAAGGCCACGAGCCTCTTATACGTCGATACTGAGTCAGTCATCTCATCAAAGAATGCGTACAAATGAGATCGTTTCCCTCCCAAATTCCTGTTCCCCGGAGCCATCAATTGCTTGCTACAAAAATTGATCAAATAAAAATGTGGTGTATATTTTTGGTGTGCCCTTTGAAAATTCTTCTCTTTTGTATCACAATTTTTGTGTGAATGAGGTTATTGTCAATCAGCGAGTGAATTTTGAAGCCGGGTGGAAGGTACTGCTGATTCCTGATTGACGGTGGATTCGAATTTGGAACCGGTGGAATTGATCGCTGCATTTATAATAATCCAAAATGGCTGCCTGGATATCGGTTTTTTCTTTATTCTGCTATATGCTGAATTACCGCGAAATTATAAAAATCATTAATAAACATATTTTATTGTAAAATACGAACATCTCCTTGTTTTTAGTGCACTTCTAACTCGATTTTTTTTTTACGATAAGTAATATTTTTTGGATACATTTTGATGTTACTAAATAGTACACGCGAGCGAACCTGCAGTCCAGCTAGTGGATATATACATACATAATCAGCCTATAATGTTTCCCACTGCTGGCACACGGGCCTTCTTTCAGTGAGAGAGAGTGGGCCGTAATCCACCACGCGGGCCCAGTGCGGGTTGGTAGGTGTCACATGTCTTCGAATGTTTGGTTCTAGGATATACTGGTTTCCTCATGATGGTTTCCTCAACCACTCACGCATCCCGCTCCCCGCGTGACATCGCCTAGAACGCCTCAGAGCATTTATTTCGGCGCGCCACCGTGCGTCTCGCCACCTAAACACGATTCGTACGCAAAAAAATTCTATGGACCGCTGTTAAGCTAATAACTGTTTCTTCAAGTGGACAGACCAGGGTACATTACACAGCTTGTTTTGTAATTTTAAATGGCTTTAAAAGCGCCTGGCAGGGTTCGAACCTATGCCCTACGACTCGTATGTCGCGGACGTTTCCACTGGGCCACCAATGCTCTGCACATGTGGGTCAAAAGTCAGTCAATTAGTCAAATAAATAATAAGTCCCAACCTACCAACTAACATTCGAAAGTAAACTATAACTGGACTAATGAGACGACCACCTCGTTTGCAACAAACTAACACCAAAATATTACAATATGTTACACATTGCTACATAGTTGACAAAGATGGCACATGATACAAAAGGCTCCAATGAAACTTGGTTTGACATATAATAGCTGAAAGTTTGGTAGTTAGCGCGCCTAGACATTTATGATTTACAAGTCATAAGCTTATGGCGATTTGAGAATGACACGTGGCTTAGTGATAACAGCCGCACAGGTGGATCCAAGGTTAAGGGGACTACTCAAACTCAAACTCAAAGCATTTATTTCAATTAAACCAATTACAGGCACTTTTGAATTGTCAAGGGGTCGGTCAGTCAGAAAGATGAAGCTAGTTGCCCATTCCAAAGAGTAGGTACCTATGGAGAAGAACGGGCAAGAAACTCCATGGACACGTCGGATAGTGCGTTACGCAATTACTCCGCAGGATGACAGTGACATCGACACGCAACCTGATACATGATTCTGAATTTTTCGTCAGTTATAAATACATACATACGAGTACATTTTGACCGCGAAGTTATTGTAGTTTACTATGAAACAGACGGCTTTTTTTTTGGCAACCGACGAACAATTTCTACACTAAGGGCTATGAAATGCAAAATGCAATCATGTGAAAATTCATGGTTACAGTTTGCGCGCCAACGTCCCTGACGCCTCTAAAGAGAGAGAGAGAGAGATAACGAGAGAAAGACGAATGGATCCCATAACGTTTTTTCCTTAAGTAACGATTTTTCGAAGAGTAGTGGTAGTCCAGAAGTAACGGCCCCGACATACGAGATTTAGGCCGTGGGTTCGTACCCAGGCAGACGTTTTACTTTGTGTAAATTATTTCATCACCACTGCTCTCAAAACGGTGAAGGAAAACATCGTGAGGAAACCGGCATGTCCTAGAAACAAAAATTCGAAGACATGTCACATCTACCAACCCGCACTGGGTTCGCGTGGTGGATTACAGCCCACTCCCTCTCAAAGAGAGGAGGCCTGTGTCCCAGCAGTGGGAACATTAAAGGCTGTTCGTGTATGTGTGTAACGATTTCTACCAGTCAAGTCCTACCGCAGGAACTTCATTACAAAAACCTAACCCACAAACCGCTCATAGCTTGGTCCACACTCTGCGGTCCCACCTGCCCACGGTGTGTAGACATAACAGTCTCAGAGCACTTACATACTGGCCTTGTTCTAATGACCAAAGTTTTCAGCGCAGCCAACTTAATATATACAAAATTACCATACCTATAACACGGTGGCTTAATGGTGGCTCGGATAAAAGGACATTAGTATTAAATTGGATTTTGTGGCTTATTATTTTGTTTGTATCCGATTCGGTGTGTTATCGGGCTTGTTTTATCTCTGTATTGATATCTTGGTCGTTTCTGATTGGTTACAGGTCCTTATAAATACTTTGTACAGTAGTTACTGCATAACCCGCCTATAGTGTTCCCAATACTGGGACACAGGCCTCCTCTTTGTAAGAGGGAGTGGGCCGTAATTTACCACGCAGGTTGGTGGATGTCACCATGTCTTAAAATTTTCGGTTCTAGGAAATGCCGGTTTCCTCACGATGTTTTCCTTCACCGTTTTGAGAGTAGTGGTGATAAAATAAATTACACAAAGTAAAGCGCCTGCTTGGGTTTAAACCCACGAGTAAGTCTTTTTTTTTTTGTTTGGATGGGAAATCATCAAATGACCCCTCCCGCTCTGGGTGGAGCGGAAGGGAATGTCAGACTCTTACTGACTAAAACCCACCCGTGTTCCTTCCTTAGGCCTATACGTTCCGAGGTAGCGGTAACCCTTTCGGACAATCCCGCACCTCCGACAGGCTTCGGCCCTAACAGGCCCCTTCCTTTATGCTGAAATCTCTTTGAGGCGCGCGCGGAATACACACGCGCCGTCCGGCACGGGCCTGGTCCTGATCGGACGGTGAGCTACCCACGACCGTAAGTATGGGCTGATATTATCACTGGGCCACCACTGCTTTCATCTCTTTATAAACTGAACTCTATTGCACTTGTTTCTGCTGACCCGTATGATAAATTGGCGTGAAAGTGTACACAGAACAGAATAACGTGTCGGGTTTAAAGCTCATAAAGTAGTTGCTTCATTGTTTACGAGTTAAACTCACTCGTTTGACTTTAACAACTTTGGCCGCATAACGTACCTACATACAAAACCGCTTACCCAGTGGTCAGTGGGTTTTACGTACTTTTTGAGTAGTGACCTTCGTTTAGTACTGGGTAGCCAAAGGCTAAACTCAAATACGTGCCTTAAAAAGGCCTAGTTTAGAGGTTTAGTTAGTATTAGACGACCTGTGAAAGAGTTCGGGACTTCCATCATACCTTTTTCTCTACCCGAATCGCTTTGTTCGCGTGTTATTGCTGAATGGGCCCGCTCTTGACCTCGATCACGCCTGATGGAAAGCGATGGATGAGGTCTATGATGGAACGAGCGTGCCCAGAAGATGTCTGAGGCACTGGAACTCCCACGCATCGACGAAACACAGCAGGCTACTTGACGCCGGACTCCGGTGGGAGGGTGGTCGCAAACCAGGCGGGCGTTAGCCCTACCACCGCAACGGAAGAATTGGCCAGTCAAATAAACTGTTGGGTGTGACTGTCTAGGATGCGCCGAGCGCTCGGATCAGTTGAGTAATTGGCGGAACAAACTGCGCTACACGAGGAGGCTTCTTCATGCATCCCAAAAATGTCTTAGCCTTCCTTATTTCAAACACTTAAATAAAGTCCTGAATCAACATCTATCGTGATCTTCAACATGCTCCAATAACGAAAAATCATAAATAGTTTATTGTTTGGGTTTCTACGAAGATATATTAGGGAAAGAGTAATGACCGCAATTGCCAGGCTTAAGCGATTCGAGTATACCGTCAAGTAACGTGACTATGATCCAATTTAAAGAGAAGTAATTACTGGCACATGAGATCAGCTGATGTCATCATCATCTGCCTAGCCTTTTCCCAACTAAGTTGGGGTCCACAACCCAGTTACTGGGTAATACGATACCCCTTGGTAGGACTGGTTGTCAGACTTTCGGGCTTCGAACTACCCGTATCGACTGTCAAAGATCCACGAATGACAGCCGGGACCAACGGTCTAACGTGATTTTCGAGGTACGGATGGGTCTCAGTATGTAAAGATGGTCACCCATCCACAGACCAACCGCGGCAAGTGTAGCTTAACCTGATCGATCGACGTGTGCAGCTGTTATTATTTAGCCACGGGCCCCTCTTCAAGCTGAGAACAGAGAATGTGACCAGCTGATGTATTGTGTAAAGATTTCACCGTGTAAATTTAGGTGAAGTGAACTTGAAGTAAGCTGCCAGATGCTAGGGTTTGATTCTATTGACAGGCCACCTAAGTTTTTCAAGGTGAGATATTTACAGAATAAATTAAAACAAATTGGTCTGGAGTGAATTGTATACATAACATACATAATCAGCCTATAATGTTCCCACTGCTGAGACACAGGCCTCCTCTCGGTGAGAGGGAGTCGGCCGTAATCCACCACGCGGGCCCAGTGCGGGTTGGCAGATGTCACATGTCTTCAAATTTTTGGTTCTAGTACATGCCGGTTTCCTCACGATGTATTTCTTCACCGTATTGAGTGCAGTGGTGATGAAATAATTTACACAAAGTAAAGCGCCTGTCTGGGTTTGAACCTACGACCTACAACTCGTAAGTGGCGGGCGTTAACACTTGGCCACCACTGGTCCCCCAGTAAATTGTATACTTCTAAAGAAAGCATGCACTATCATCGACCGCATCATCGCTTGATAAGCGAGATAGCATATCACAAAATGCAGGTAAAATACAAAACAGGAAAAATAAGTAAGAAAATCCGTTATACACTAGACTTTACCTGTTTTGTTTAGTTTTTTTTATCGGTCACGCATGCGCAGGTTTTATTTTTTGTTTTGGTAAAATTCACAAGGATACAAGTTGTTTAAATAGTACTTAAGCCTTTTCGGGGTTTAACTCATCAGCGGAGTAATTGCGTAAAACAATATCAGTAGCAATGGCTTTCATTTTGACGCGTCATGTTCGTGAACGGGCGCCGTCGGTTGAGACTGGTCATCTCTTAATTGCCAAGGCTTATTTATAATCTTATTTTTTTAATTGTTTCTTCATGTGTGCTTTTTTACATTGTTCTCACATATAGAAGCAACAAGAATAATGTACCCAGGATTTTGTAATATTCTTGATTTAAAAGAGTGTCTATGGAGTTTCTTGCCCGTTCTTCTCCATGGAGATCTACGCTTTGGAATGGGCAAGTAGCTTCAACTTTATGACTAACTGACCGACTATTTAATTTTGACAATCCAAAAGTGCCTGTACATGGTTTAATTGAAATAAATGCTTTGAGTTTGAGTTTGACAGTTCAACAACATTCACTGCATTCATTACGTTGTTGAACAGACAAATTTTCAGCACATATGAAGCAATGGATTAGCAATAAAATTCAACATGAATCAGACTGAGAATGATAGTGTGTTACGCAAAGAGTGCAGATCAATTTGACTGGACAGGTCCACCTAAATCTATGTGATTCTTTCGACCAAGGTTATCTTGAAGTGAAAACTTCTTTAGGCGCGTTGGCATTGTTTAAGATGGGAAAATACCATTGATTTCGCGCCACTGTTACCGTAAGCCACACCGCTTTGGATGTGTTCGGCTGTCTTAGGGATGTCCTCGGTTTTAATGTATTAAATGCATATCCGATAGTGATGGCAAAGTATCCTGTTTGTGATTTGTTTTCACTTCTGTCGGCACTCCCGGAGTGCCACTGTTTTTTTTTGGACTTTAAAAGAGACCGTGACCTCTGAGTTTTTCCGGTCTTTTTCTGAGATTATTCGGTAGAAAACACTAAACTCGTATAGTTTTAAAACACAATTTATTTTTGAGGTGTAAGAGTGTGCTTTAAACCAATTTACTGAAAAAAATATCATTTAAACTGTAAATTAGACAACAAACTCCTCATCTACAACCCGGTCCTTATACCATTTTGGACCTACGGGATCTTATTGTGGGGCGTTACCAGCAAAACCAAGCTACTCTGCCTACAAAGAGTCCAAAATGGTATCCTAAAATCAATAGCAAATGAACCTTGGTTTGCTGGGAACGATGAAATCCACGACTCAAACTCAAAGCATTTATTTTAATTAAACCATTTACAGGCACTTTTGAATTGTCAAGAAGTCGGTCAGTCAGAAAATATGAAGCTAGTTGCCCATTCCAAAGCGTAAGTACCTATAGAGAAGAACGGACAAGAAACTCCATGGACACTCTTTTAAATTATATTTTTACAAAAATATTAGTTACATCATTAATGTTGAGTTTATAATTATATGTGAGAATGATTTAAAAAAAAGACTGTCTACAAATGCCTTTAGTAAACTGTGAAATCGAGCGGTACAAAATACAACACAAGGCATGCCTAACCTTACAGACAAATCCACCAGTTACTAACTGTTCAACCTGACAGCGGTGGTGAAAAGGCTGAAGAAGAACTACCTTTTATAAGTGGGAGGCGCAGCGCTAGCTGCTCCACCACAACACCATTTGTCATGGAACGAATGACGACCGATTGCAAGCGGGATATTACAAGAAAAAAATTAAACTGTTGGCCGACTAAAAAGTATGAGCCCAAAATCTTTATAAACAAACGAACAATCATGTCTGTTACCACGCGCTATTTATTTTAATTAAGAGCATTAATAAACAATTCTTAGCAGCGCCCAAAATGAACGTCAAACACGCACAGTTTTCTTCTATAAAAATATATTTCCGCGAATATTATAACTAGGGAAACTAACTAGGCCATGACCGTGAATATTATGATAACGTTAGCATGACGTTGTTGGATGAAAAAGCCTTTTAAACATGGCGTACGACCTTATGGCTTGAGAGGTTTTAATAATAATGTTGCGACAAAAATAAACCTCATACTTGTTAGAATCTTAAGTAATCCTATCCTAACTATATAATAGTAACTTTGTTTGTTACCTTTTCACACCTAAACGACTGAAGCGGTCACCCTGAAAATTTGCTTATACATTGTTAGGTGTACAGAAATAGACATAGGCTACCTTTCATCCCGAAAAAAAGTGCTGTTCCCGAGGAAAACAACAATAACGTTATTATGATGAGATGGCGCCACGTGTATTACTCGCACTACTCGCTCAGGGCGGAGATATATATAGCAGGCGTGAGCTCTGACCGGCAAGCGAGCATCGCTGAGCGAGTATTATCTTTGATAGCTCTTGTCGCTCAGCGACAAACCAGTGGAGCGAGTCCTTGCCGGCAGTGTGAACGGTCAGCGATCAACTATTAATATAACTATGCATCTCTTTTATTTACACGAAATGTTTACCAAATATATACCACGTATACCACGTGTTTGTGTGTGTGTTTGTGTATACAGGGTGGCCAAAAAGACGTGGATCAAACGAAATAGGGAGATAAAGGAGGTCATTTCCAACAAAAAATCTTTCTACACCATGGCCATAATTCAATTGCCCTAAAAGTTTGATTATACAACTGTAATAACGTCAGTCTATAACAGTCAGTGACACTGTTGCAAAATCAAAAGCACAAAGCAGCTATGAGTCTTTGGTCAACTGGACCCACTCGAACTGGACCCGCGGGTCCAGTTGACCAAAGGAAAAATTTTCTATATTTTTATTGGTCAACTGGACCCACTGTCAAAATTAGACAAACATCTTTTGTTTTAAGCTACCCGTGGATACAGTCGAAACAAAAAGACAATGGCACGAATCTGGTACAGAATCTACGAGTACCTCAAAATCTAAAGATAAAGATAATTTATTTGTGGAATATGCGTTTACATAACATTTTTCTGTTAGTAGATTTCGAATCTTATTTTTAATTTGTTTTGTTGTCATGGCTTTATATGACTGTGGTATTTTGTTGTATATTTTCGGGGCCATACAAAAAAAGCTTTTCAAATTCAAATTCAAAATTCGGGACAACTAGATCCACCGGTTAGTATACAATAACTTAGAAACTATTGTTAGTACTTAAAATACAATAACAAAGAAAAACACACATCCATCCACACAAAAAAGCAAGCACTAAATACAGGCACAAAACGCATCTAAAGCCAAAGACAAAACGTCTCACATTTGATCAAAATGACGTCATTAACGTTCTTAAGGCTGATCCACACGAGCGTCTTCGGCTATAACTCAAACGCACCACAACTCTAGTAAATCCTACTCATTAGTCGTCTCGACCCACTAATGTGTTCTCGTCCTATTAAGTGACGGCTTACTTGCTCCCCCTGTGTAGGTACTCCGCTTTTGTCATGTACGTGAATCTTATGTGGTATAATGGGACATGTTTTTATGGTTAAGTTAATTGGGTATTTAGATGTTTATACTTACAAAGAAAAGTTACTGTTTTGATTGAAAGAAATTCATTTTTTATTTTTAATAGGACTATTCGTTAAGGAGGCGCGTTGACTTAAGTATAATCATTAATATTGAAATTGACAGAGGCGAAACAACCTTATAGCAAATTTCAAATTATATTTATTTACCTAATACGTAGCGAAATTACTTTTAGTTAAATTTAACTTAAAATATTCGCTTAACAAAATATCCAAAGCCATTTTATTAAATGATTGCTTACGAACGTAAACGAGTCAAAATGGGTATGTAAGGATTGTAGCAGTTGGCGTTTTTTAATTTGTACCTACAGACGCCAGCACATCAAGCTACCCGAAACTGTCAAATTTACTCAATCAACTTTGAATCTTATGCTTTAGCGATAAAGTTTCAAATCAATTAAAGAAATTTGACAGACTGCAGTAGCTTGATGTGCTGACGTCTGTACCAATTCCCAAGCGTGAGTTTATGTATGAATATAGATAGAAGAAATTGAATTGACACACCTCGCGAAAAATATTAACCTTTCGTATGCCGGAACGTAGATCTACACGAGACACAATGGCTTTTTAATTGTGTCTGTAATTACGGCATTCAACCGGTTAAATCAAATCATATCCAAAAATGTGCGCAATATTGCGAAACAATTTTCTGCATAATAATTCCTGTCCCAAAAAACGAGGAAAAAGATAGAAAAAGCTTCCGTACAATAAAATATGAACCAGGTCATAATTTATAGACATGTTAAGGAAAATTCACCATAAGATTTGGGGTAATACAATGATGGATGGAAATGTCTGTCGCTATGAAAAATATTTATTTTGTGCGTGATATCACCTGTTCGGTGACGTAATAGTTCACCGTCTATGTACAGATTACTTTGTAAATATTTTCTGTGCAGATTTTATGTACCTACCTACCAATTTTCCTGGATTCATGTTTTCCTGGTATATATAGGGTAAAAGATTTGAATGCGTCTGTTATGTGATGGTTTAATACAAAAAAAAAACCAGCTAAGTGCGAGTCAGACTAGCACACGCAGGGTTCCGTACCACTGTACTATTGTACGGTGTTACGGAACCCTTCGTGTGCGAGTTAACACTACATACAAATAACGGCAAAAAAATCACATTTGTTGTATGGGCTCCTGTCCTGTCGAGCTCCGCTAATGAGACACAATTGATTTTCTATTGTTTCATCGACAATAAACGACGCGCGGTGCTTGACCGGTTAAACATTTATTTTATTTTGTTTTTATTATTGTTGTTATAGCAGCAACATAAAATACATCATCTGTGAGAATTTCAACTGTCTAGCTAAGCTATCACGGTTCATGAGATACAGCCTGATGACAGACAGACAGACAGACAGACGGACCGCGGAGTCTTAGTAATAGGGTCCCGTTTTTACCCTTTGGGTACGGAACTAAAAAATAGAAATTAAGAAATAGGCTTTCAACAGCTATTCCATACAGACATAAGCTGGACTAACGCTGAGGAACGTGCATCTCTTCGTTACCTTGTTAATTCTTACAACACACATTTTATTGAACTGGATATACTTTTTTATTTTGCGGCTCTTAAGGTTCCTAACGTGATGTTAAATAACGAGTTATTCTGCTCAGATCCCCTGAACCCCCCTCCACCCCCCCCCCTCCTCGATTCCCTGCTAGTTCATCTTCTGGTTTAAACTGTCTTATCCACTATAAGCTTTCTCATTCCGATAGCCTTCCCCAAGAACTGAGATCTCAAATGAAAAATTTTTTTTTCAATGTCCGATTGGTAGAGATTAGCACGTTCAATCAAGAAAAAAACCAACAAACTCTTCAGTTTTATTAGTACAACAATAGTATAGATTACTTGGTGTCCGTATCTTTAAAATATTCAGTACAGATAATGGTATTTGTTATTAATTACCGGCCAGGCCCTACGGTAAAAGACAGAATTGTGTGGAAAAGGGAGAGGGAGGTCTTTGCCCTGCAGTGCGACAATACAGGCTAGCTAGATTAGATAAATTACCGACAAACAGTGCTTGAAATTCCATTATCTTTATTTATTTTGCACTCGCCGTCCGGTAAGGACCAAGCCCGGGTCGACGGCGCGTTGTGTTCCACGCGTGCCTCAGCGATGTCAGCACTAACTGACGGGGTCCGCTGGGGCCGATGCCTGCCAGGGTCGCGGGTTGTTGGAAAGAGATACCGTGGTCCCTGGCACAGGCAACTGAAGGAACACGCGTGGGTTTTAGTCAGTAAAAGTCTGACACGCCCTCCGGCTTCGCCCAGAGGGGGAGAA
This sequence comes from Amphipoea oculea, assembly GCA_945859645.1. Taxonomy (NCBI): domain Eukaryota; kingdom Metazoa; phylum Arthropoda; class Insecta; order Lepidoptera; family Noctuidae; genus Amphipoea; species Amphipoea oculea. The sequence continues at coordinate 17,095,389 of OX243876.1, forward strand.
GTTATTTGATAATATACCACCCAATAAAAAAAAATACTTTTCACAAAGAACATACACCAAATTTCATATCTCTAGGACCAGCGGTTTGGGCTGTGCGTTGATATATCAGTCAGGACTTTGAATTTTATATTTATATAGATTAAAATTCCCTTGATTAATACTACGCCTCTGCAATAACTTTCAGCACTCTATGAGGTATAAACATACTTATTATTGTTGTTGCATCAGGAGCAATAAGATAAGCAACAATGGTATATCTTTGCTCATTAGTGCGTATTCTCACAGCCTTTGTGACGATACTGTGACACTGCACGCGATCTTGTTCGTCAAGTATGATTAGAGCGATCCTTACGAGTGTAATGGTGGGGGAGGAAACAAGCCTTACACATGACATACTTACGTGGCAGGTTAGCTATTTGTGTTTTATCTGTGATGTTTTTTTAAGTGAAACTTCTTTACGCACGCTTGACTTGGGGAGTAAGCTGGCGAACGCGTGACGTAAGCGTTACGAAAAGTGTGATCGGGCGAGGCAAACGGGAGTTGAGTGGGGGATATAAGCAAGAGAAAGCAGTGCGCGCGTACATTTTCTTTCTCTGGATAGAGCGAAAGAAGTTTCACTTCAGTGGTGTGGTCATAAGCACACTCGGTTTTTTTTATAGGACGAGCATAACTATCCCGCAATATAATTATATATATATCACACTAATATTATAAAGGCGAAAGCTTGTGAGTGTGTGTATGTTTATTTTTCTTCACGCTCAAACGGTTGGACCAATTTTGATAAAATGTATGGAGGTAGCTGACGCCCGGGCTACTTTTTATCTCGATGTTCCCACGGGATCGTAATTCACGCGGGTGAAACTGCGGGGCGCAGATAGTACTACTATATAATTATATCACACTAATATTATAAAGGCGAAAGTTTGTGAGTGTGTGTTTATATGTTTGTTACTTCTTCACGCTCAAACGGTTGGACCAATTTTGATAAAATTTTGTATGGAGGTAGCTGACACCCTGGATTAACATACGGGCTACTTTTTATCCCGGTTTTCTCACGAAATCGACATTTACGCGGGTGTAATCGCCGGGCGCAGCTGTCACACTAATATTATAAAGGCGAATGTTTGTTACTTCTTCACGCTCAAACGGCTGGACCAATTTAGATAAAATTTTGTATGGAGGTAACTGACACCCTGGATTAACATATAGGCTACTTCTTATCCCGGTTTTCTCACAAAATCGACATTTACGCAGGTGTAACCGCGGGGCGCAGCTAGTGTAAAATAAAACAAAGAGAACTAGTACCATCGACACGAAAACTAGACCTTACTTTAGAAGTCTATAGTTACTCATATGGGCCAATGTCCTTATTTAACGTAAGACCTTTACTTCAAAGCTTTGACCCTTAAGAGAATACAAGGAGTTTCAATTCTTATCAAACATTCATAGCCAAACGCACAACAAGTGCTTTTCACAGGCGATAAAATATATGTACTGGCAGAACTAATCGAAAATTCACGTCATAAAATTTTAAATCTTATTGCGGAGGAAACAAAGTTGAAATTTCGTTGTCAGTAAACATTTAAGGCCTATTTTTAACGTACTGAAGTATTCGTGGGTCTATTATCAAAGTAACAGCATGTTTGTTACTAGCATACACGATAATTAGACTTTTTGTACCTACTTATTAGTTTTTGTTGAAATTTCAACTGATTTATAAAATGTGACGTTTAATTGGTGTGTACCTAATATTACTTGTATTTTTTTTTTTTTTATTAAAATCGTTTACTTTTACCATGTTTGTAAATATGTGAGCACCATGTGTCTATCAGGTAATTAATTTATATGTCATGGTTTCGTTTTAAATTTTGTTACCTATTGTGGTATAATAATTTTATATTAGGTGCATCTTCCTCACATATTATTATACTAGCTTCAGCCCGCGACTTCGTCCGCGTGAAATTTCACCCTCCCCCAAACACCCTCTTAGGGTTGGAATTTCGAAAAGCCCTTTCTTAGTGGATACCTATTCCCCACAAAGAACACACCCTGCAAATTTCATGTCTCTAGGACCAGCGGTCTAGCGGTTTAGGCTGTGCGTTGATATATCAGGCAGTCAGTCAGGACTTTGAATTTTATATATATAGATAATTAATGTACCTATGAAAAATATTATAAAACATTTAAAAAAGGAAACGGTGGAGTTTCTTGCCCATTCTTCTCCATACGAAAACTACCTTTTGAAAGGGGCGACTAGAATCAATTCTATTTTAATGTAATTTTTGACGTTCAAAAGTGCCTTTTATGTGCCTATTTGAAATAAATGCTTTGACTTTGAATAATTATGTATATTTATACTAATATTATAAAGAGGTAAAATTTGTTTGTTTGTATGTATGTAGGGGGTAATCTCCGGAACTACCAGTCAGATTAAAAAAAATCTTATTGCATTTGATAGCCTAATTCTTGAGGAAGGTTTTAGGCACACAACACGATACATCACGCTACAAACCTTAGGAGCCGAGCAAAATGAAAAAAAAGTCAGAAAGAACACTAAGCGAAAACGCAATAGCACGGGCGAGCGATGGAATGCGATGCGATGGATCGGGGGCCGAAATTTCACGCGAAAAAAGTCGCGGGCAGAAGAGGGGCCCGTGGCTAAATAATAACAGCCACACAGGTCGATCGATCAGGTTAAGCTACGCTAGCCGTGGTTGGTCTGTGGATGGGTGACCATCTTTACATACCGAGACCCCTTCGTGCCTCGGAAAGCACGTTAAGCCGTTGGTCCCGGCTGTCATTCGTGGATCTTTGACAGTTGTTACGGGTAGTCAGAAGCCCGAAAGTCTGACAACCAGACTTACTAAGGGGTATCGTATTACTCAGTAACTGGGTTCTGGAGGTCAGATAGGCAGTCGCTCTATGTAAAATACTGGTATTCAGCTGCATCCGGTTAGAATGGAAGCCGACCTCAACATAGTTGGGAAAAGGCTAGGGAGATGATGATGAAGTCGCGGGCAGAACCTAGTGTATAATATACTTAAACAATATATTTGTCTGTGGAGGCTTGTAAGATTTAGTTATACAGGGTGTTACGGAAAGGGTGTATCAATACAAACGGGTTGAAGAGTGTATCTGGTCTAGAATCTCTGTACAAAATTTCAGCTCAAAAGCAGTAACTTTGAAATTGCTTAATATTTTTTTATTTCGATAGTTTATTGAATTGAAATCAAAACAAACGTGTCACCGCACTACGAGGGTCATTATTCATTATCTATAGTGTGTCTGTGCGCCTAGTACAGGCACATCACGCCGCCGCGCGCTAGCGCAGCGCCGTGATGTCGAAATAAAAAAATATTAAGCATTTTCAAAGTTAATGCTTTTGAGCTGAAATTTTGTACAGAGATTATAGACCAGATACACTCTTCAACCCATTTATATTGATATACCCTTTGTGTAACACCCTATATATTATGTTATTATAGTGTTATTAGTCTGTAAGCCTTCCGAAAATAATAAAAAATAAAATAAATATTTCTACCTACATCATATTAGCCTGTAAAATGTGATGGACGGTAACGGGCTTCAAAATTATTGGCATTCTTTGTAGACATGATCCGTTCTATATTCGCCCCACGAAAGTTCGTCCTACACAAAAATTCCGTGCGCCCCACTTTTAATTCTTTTTGGCCCCGAAAATCATTTAAATCACCACGCTTGGTTTTGTGATCGCAATAATAATTTTAACCAGAACATTTGAAATGGCATTCCGGATAATTTTTTTCTCAAAAATCATGCGAGTCATAAAGGTAACAACAGACTGATCATAGATGACGTCACAAGAGCTAGCTTCATGGAGTAATTCAATTAGAGGTGTAATGCACAAGAAACCTTTTTCCTGTTGTCACATACGAAGGATAACAAAAGAAACCAAATGACGAAACAAGGACTAGCCTATGAACGCGAAACCCAATTCTCATGATAATGAGCATTCGAAAACGAACTAATCTGCATCGCGATTTAGTTGCCAAAAATGTAAACAAACATGAGTTTATGGAAAAATAACTTTAAATCCTACACCATAAAGTTCAGTTTACGCTACAACTTCAAACATTTTTATTTTTCAATAGTGCTAGTCACCCTAAAATCAACTTCATTTTCATTAAAATAAAGTTGACATTTGTCTAACTTGAAATAACAACAATTGGGAACAAACATTTGAATAGACCTTTTACTTGTTCAATATTTCAAGAAAAGAAATGAAGAACTATTTAATATCGCCATTGACCTTACCTATTACATTTTTATGAACTCAACTGTCACTAATAATCAGACACAATTACTTTTCCTATTGTTACCGGAATTAATAAACTTGCCTATTAGACGAGGGGTTATCATGATAACCCCGATCACCTTTAGCTATTCTTTTTTTCTATAACTAGGTGTTTCCCGCGACTTTAACTGCAATCCAGGGTGAAAAGTAGCCTATATTCTTTTCTAGGTCATGGTCTACCCATGTGCCAAATTTTATACAAATTCTTTCGGCCGTTTTAGCGTGAAAGCAAAATAAACTCACTTTCGCATTTACATAATTATAATATTAATTAGGATTATACAAAAATAGATTTTTTTTTTTTTAATAATATTATACAATCTTGCAGTCTTTGTAGTGTTGGCGATCCTTAATGCAATAAATAATACTAATATTAGTAACCATAAAATGCCCACTTGCAGAAAATTCTAAAATGCATTAGAAATCCTAGACTACACCTCATCATCTGCCTAGCTTTTTCCCAACTATGTTGAGGTCAGCTTCCAGTCTAACCGGATGCAGCTGAATACTAGTATTTTATATGGAACGACTGCCTACCTGACCTCCACAACCCAGTTACTGAGTAATACGATACCCCTTGGTAAGACTGGTTGTCAGACTTTCGGGCTACTGACGACCCCTAATCATTGTCATAGATCCACGAATGACAGCCAGGACCAATAGCCTAACGTGCTTTCCAAGGCACGGAGGGGTCTTGGTATGTGAAGATGGTCACCCATCCACGGACCAACCGCGGCAAGCGTAGGTTAACCTGATCGATCGACCCGTGCGGCTGTTATTACTTAGTCACAAGTACTTTAAGTGCCTTCCGAGGCACGGAATATTAAGCCCCTAACTCCCAAACTCCGGACTACTAAGGAATTCCCAATGGAAAACCTAATAACACTTTGTCCGACCTGGGAATCGAACTCAGGACCCTACGCTCAGTACCACGAAACCAAAAAATCTTTATTACACATTTGTCACAAAGTACTTATTTCCCTATTCCATACACCATAAGGCTTAAGAAACAGCATATTTTACACATACAATTACAAACGCCATTTATAAAGTCCTCTTGTAATTTCCACGACAGCCATAAAACAAGCAGAAATACTTGCACAGCCTTATTCCAGAGTCGTCATTCCTTTGTACATAGACACTTTTACTGCACACCATTCAGCTTCACGCAAGAAATCCAAACATACTTTGTGACACAAAACGGAATAGGCAAAAATGACACATTCCTATTCAGTCAAAAGGCGCAATGTGTAAGGGTTTGGACGATAACCTTTTCAAATGACGTAGTGAGTCTACGGCGTAGCTGTGTGCTACGCGCTACGCTCCAGTTTGCTACGAGACCCGCAGCGGGGAGGACGTTTCGTAGTTCACTCTCGTAGCGCTACGATGCGATGTTCGCGGTTATAACTTGTGTTCGGTTTTCTTAAATGAATGGTCGCAGTTTTTAAATGAACGGAGTCTTTTAAAATGTGTGTTGTAAACAGTGATGTTTTGACATTTGCTTAAAAGGTTTTTGTTCATGATTTTTGTGTGAGTTGTAGAATTTGGTGTGTTCTTTTCTGAAACAGAGATGTGAAAATCTTAGGCGATATTTTCTTGTTGTGTATGTTGAGAAATATGTAGTCTTTTGTTTTAGGGTCAATTTTTCCATCACCAGATAACTTTTATTCGATGAATAAAATTGACGTTTGACAATTTTTTCACAAAATAACTATCAAAATTTCAAAATTATTCCTCGAATACAGTTACCAGATGATTGAAAAATTAACCCTTAGTGAAATAGAGAAGCCGCTTTGTCCCGGAGCTGGGAACTGTGTACATTTCGATTAAATAACTTACTTGTAGAAGCAATTTAACTTTTTGGGGTACTCAGAGTTTCATTGTTCAGAGTTCAGGACTTGGTCTAGAGTTTGTCTGAAGACTCCTTAATGGTAGACCGATGTTATAATATTAATATTTGAATAGTCGGCAGTCTATTGAAGATGATCTACGAAATACAACAATGAAAATAAAACAAAGGCTGTATCTAATAGAGCCCAGTTAATTGGAGGAGACCAATAATTCACCCCTAGACACTAGAATAATTATCTTTTGAGTGTACTATAATATTCAGTATAGTACTTTGTCCGTACAAACGAAAGAAACAAAAATAATTATATTGAAAGAGAGTATTAAATTAACAAAAAATATCAATCATAATTATTGTGCTTTCTTTCAAAATTATAAGAATTTAATTTCTAGCCAAACAGACAAAAAATCTGAAACACATGGACACACACTTACAGAGTCAAAATAAATTTTAACTCGAGAAAAAAAACACCAGATTTCACAGACTTCCATTTAAAAATATAAAAGTCGAAACGGACGCAAACACGCGGCGTTCGCGTAAAAAAAGCAAATGAAAGGGTGAATAGATTAAATGAATCGTGACGGAAATAAATGAACATTTAAATGAAAGAACACAGAGTGACTCTGAGTGTAAAATGTACTGTTTTGGGTGATATCGTGTGAATAGTTTATGTAAACGGAATGAAGAACGGGAAGACATACTTTTGGTCGATGCTACAGGCCTTAGCTTTGTTACCAACTATGGCGTTGAAAGGTAAGCCTTAAATCAGTAATTATCTCCTTTATTCAATAAAATGCCATATAAATTATGTTTTTAAATATTAGAATATAAAAACATTTAAAAATATAAAAAATAGTAGCTCACCGGGATCGGGAACAGGGTCCAAGCTATCGGTGGTCAGGGCTCCAGAGAGAGGAACCTCCTGACAACGCGAGCCGTGTCCAGAAGTACTGCTTTCTGAATCAAGCCCTTGATCCAGCTGCCCAACGGGAGCCTCCTCAGGTGTTGGTCGAGGCTCTTGGCTACCAATCCATCAGTTACTATTATTACGGATATAAAAAGTAACATTCATTACATGGGTTGGTGGTTTAGTAATTAACCAAAACAGCGTCAGAAAGACATTATAGTTTTTACCCAACTACGGCAAAGCAAAAAGGAGGGTTATGATTTTGACCGGTTTTAAAGAATGTCCCTTACTCATCATCTGCCTAGACTTTTCCTAACTATGTAGGGGTCGGCTTCCAGTCAAACCGGATGCAGCTGAATACCAGTATTTTACATGGGGCGACTGCCTATCTGACCTCCACAACCCAATTACTAGGTAATTTTTGCATTTATAATATTAGTAAAGATGAGTATATAAGGGACTAATCCCGAGGTCGTCGGAGGGGCCCATGCCGAAATAATAAAAGTCGCACAGGTCAACCGATCGGGTTAAGCTACGCTTGCCGCGGTTGGTCTGTGGATGGGTGACCATCTTTACATACCTAGACCCCTCCGCGCCTCGGAAAGCACGTTAAGCCGTTGGTCCCGGCTGTTAATCGTAGATCTTTGACAGTCGTTGCGGGTAGTCAGACGCCCGAAAGTCTGACAACCAGTCTTACCAAGGGGCAAAGGGGTATCGTATTACCTAGTAACTGGGTTGTTGAGGTCAGATAGGCAGTCGCTCCATGTAAAATACTGGTATTCAGCTGCATCCGGTTAGACTGGAAGCCGACCCTAACATAATTGGGGAAAGGCTAGGCAGATGATGATGATACACTGTATATAAGATGTTACCAGTGCCGGAATGTTCCTGTTTATCTTGTATAATACTGTTACTTCCGTACTCTTTACCTACCTGGTATAATTCCTCAGTTGTCTTTTACGATGCTCAAGGGAGCGCTTCGGAAGATAGTGAACATAAGTAAATATAGTATGTATGTTTAAACTGTTACATCTTCAGTCTAGCAGTCTAGGTTTCTTATTTTTAGACCCTTACAAGGATAAATGTTAGAATTACATGAGACACTCTAGTAAGCATTCAACATAGGTTCCAATACTTTTACTGTAACATGCGGGAAAATTAACATTGTATAATTTTCATCACCACTTCCCTCAAAACGGTGAAGGAAAACGTAAGGAAACCGGCATGTCCTAGAACTAAAAATTCGAAGACATGTGACATTTATCAACACACATTGGGCCATGAGAGCAGTGGTGGCCCGAGAGCAGTGGTGGCCCAGTGGTATCAGCCGCGACTTACAAGTTGTAGGTCGTAGGTTCGAACCCCGACAGGCGCTTTACTTTGTGTAAATTATTTCATCACCACTGCTCTCAAAACGGTGAAGAAAAACATCGTGAGGAAACCGGCATGTCCTAGAACCATAAAATTCGAAGACATGTGACATCCACCAACCCGCACTGGGCCCGCGTGGTGGATTACGGCCCACTCCCTCTCACAGAGAGGAGGCCTGTGTCCCAGCAGTGGGAACGTTATAGGCTGATTATGTATGTATGTATGTATTGGGCCATCGTGGTGGATTACGGCCCACTCCCTTTCCCAAAGATGAGGCCTGTGTCCCAGCAGTGGGAACATTATAGGATGATTATGCATATGCTAGTTCTCATACGTCTATAGTTGAACGGGTTCGCACTGTCAGGTCCAGTTGAAAACCAGCGTCAGGCACTAGTTGTCTGGCATTTTCGCTGAACTGGGCCTTTTTAGCGCAGCCGTGAGGCACACTATCCTGCTTATTTTTTTTATTGTTTTTACATCGGACTTTACACCTTTTATTTGACCTTTTTTTTTTGTCTGATTTATGTATCTGGTTTATTGTGTGTCTTTTAGTCTATCCATACTATATACTATCTATATCACACTAATATTATAAAGGCGAAAGTTTGTGAGTGTGTGTGTGTGTTTATATGTTTGTTACTTCTTCACGCCAAAACGGCTGAACTGATTTAGATGAAATTTGGTATAGAGATAGTTTGAGTCCCGGGGAAGGACATAGGATAGTTTTTATCCCGATATTCCCACGGGATCGACATTTACGCGGGTGAAACCGCGGGGCGCAGCTAGTAATATTATAAATTCGAAAGTAACTCTGTCTGTCTCTCTGTCTGTCTGTATGTTACCTTTTCACGCCTAAACCACTAAACCGATTTAGATGAAATTTGGTATAGAGATAGTTTGAGTCCCGGGAAAGGACATAGAATAGTTTTTTTCCGATATTCCTACGGAATCGAGACTTATGCGGGTGATGCCGTGGGGCGCAGCTAGTGCTAAATAAATGTATTTTCTTTCTTATTTCTTTCAATGGCAGCTACAACGATGATCACATATCAAATGGCATGCCACATGTTGCGTGTGGGATGACATGTGTGAGTGCTGTCTTCGATTTTTTGGTTCTAGAAAATACTGGTTTCACACGATGTTTTCCTTCACCGTTTTGAGAGCAGTGGTGATGACAAAATTTACACAAAGTAATGTGCCTGCTTGGATTCGAATCCACGACCTACAAATTGTAAGTCGCAGCCGTTACCACTGGGCCACCGCTGCTATCACAGTTCTGTTGACTTAGACTTAAAATATTATATCACACTTCATTACACAAGTAACTCAACCTCTATATCACGAGCAAAACCACAGCAAAAGGCCAGTTCAAAGCTAAACCAAACTTATTCATTAACGCCGGGCTTTTGGGCAGGCAGTTAAAATTCATATCTTATTAACTTAGCTTAGCACCACTTACCAACTTACTTCTAACTTAGTGGGGCTTAATTAGACGATAAACCGCTACGGTTATAAGTGCTTCGTAATTTTTGGATTTTATTTAATGGATTTTTGGTGAATTTGTTATGATTATTGAAGGTAATAATCTTTGGTTATAGCTTCAAGGGCTGATTTTTCAACCGACAGATAATTTTTATTCGTTAGAGAAAATTGACGTGTGATAGATTTTGTATGGGAGAACTGTCAAAATGTTTTAATTATTCCTCTGATAAAATTATCCGGCATTGGAAAAATCAGCCCTACGTTATGTTACGTATTTAAAATATCTGATAAAGTTATTTTAAACGTTATGAAATTGTATTTAAAAACACTATATGAGCGTGATATTAACTAAATTGTATGTTGTTAGTTATGTTAGAATTTTGCTTTGTTAGTTTTAGTTTCATTTGTTCATTTAATAAATGCTCTGACTACAGTTAATGCTTGCCATGTATTTGTAAATATGTAAATTAATATTTAGAAACTGATGATAAAGAAAAGAAAGAAAACAGTTTATTTGGTTTTATTGTTGTTTTTAATGATTTACACTAATTTATTGCATTTCAAATATCGACACACTACGGGCCGATTTTATCAAAGTCAGATAACTATAAAAGTTATCTAACCTAGATACAAAAATATCGGCCTTGACATCTGACAGTTCCAGTAGATATGAAAAAACTATCAAAAATTCAAAATTTATTCGCAGTGCAGTAGTGCAGTACGCAGACCTAAAAGGAAGATCAAGTAAGTAAGTTGTAATCTATGGAAAATGTAGTAGGTAGTATATTTATTAAGTTACATTTAAATTTAATTCCGTTCATTTTTATTAGGTACTAGCTATTACCCGCGACTTCGTGCGCGTGGAATTTTTTTTCGTCGGACCCTATTTTTTTTTCTAAAATAAAAGTAGCCTAAGTTACTCCTTATTACATCAGCTATCTGCCAATGAAAGTCCCGTTAAAATCGTTCCAGCGGTTTCAGAGATTAGCCGGAACAAACAGACAGATAGACAGACAAAAATTGTAAAAAATGTTACTTTAGTATATGTACCGTGTATACATCCTTAAGCATTTAGTAAAAAGCGGTTATTTTAATATTACAATTAATAGACACTCCAATTTTATTTATTTGTATGTCTATGTATGTATGTATAGATTGTTACCGTAACTATTTGTTTTTCCTTCCGAAATCAAATAATGATAAGTAAAAATTAGGAAATTACCTAAAAATCTATTCAAAAATATCATAAGCTTCTTCGTGATTTGTTAAAGGTTTTTTGAGGTAGCGTGGGAGGGTATAGAAGTTTTTTCAATAAGATACTCTATTTATGTTATCAAATATTCAACCGCGAGGTTTTTTAATACTAAAAATAGCTAAATAATACGACTTTACTTGTAGTACAAAAACAACTGCGAATATAACACTACAATTTCACAAATCCTATTTTTGTAACATTTAGAACGGATGAAAATAAAGTCGTTTGGTTAACTGACACCTACAACCAGAAATGACAAATATATGTTTATAAAAAATACACCGAGATTTTTCAAATATTTACCCATTTACAGCAGCCGCAACAGTATAAAAATATTTTGCCACTTCTGCGTCTGTGTACCCAATAAATGTAGAAGTATGAGTGCCAAACAACAATGAACGGTTCAATCCACAGTTATGCGGTAAAACGCCTGTCAGAGTCGATCGAGCAAATATTACGCGGGAATAAATCGTGCGAATCAATGCCAAATGTAACTGCGGGTATTGAGGAACTTTCAGACTACCCGAGGACTGTGTAGTTTATTTATAAACGATGATCAAAGCTGTGATTTCAAATGTCCAAAATATATGGTTGAACTGGCGTCTATATCTATACTAATATTATAAAGAGGTAAAATTTGTTTGTAAGTTTGTATGTAGGGGGTAATCTCTGGAACTACCAGTCGGATTTGAAAAATTATTTTTAAATTAGATAGCGGAATTCTTGAGGAATGCTATAGACTATTTAACATCACGCTATGTCTCTTAGGAGCCGAGCGAAAAGAATAAAAAGTCAGAATGAACGCTAAGCGAATGCGAAGTGATAGCGCGGGTAGGTGATGCGATGCGACGGGGATGGTCGGGGGAACAAGAAATTTCACGCGAACGAAGTCGCGGGCAGAGGCTAGTTTATGAATAAAGGGGGGTCTATTTCTCAATAGAAATAGACAAAATGTCTTCAGATCTTTATTTACCAGCTCATGTTTGAAAATGTTGTTTGTGAACATTGATACGTAGGCCTGTACGTTACTGTGTAAGATCGAATATCTAGTACTTGTTGACAGGCTTACAAAATCATCCCAAACCTCTCAATCAACAATCGACTCAGACTATTGCAGTTAACTGCTGGACAGAGGCCTCTCCCAGGCTGCGCCACAACACCCTGTCCTCCGGCTTCCGCATCCAGTTCGTCCTAGCCACCTTTTTAGGTCGTCCATCCATCTAGCTGGGGGGTGTCCCACACTACGCTTGCCAAACCCAAACCTCTAAAAAGTGTTATTTGAAAACATTTTAAAAACCAATTCTCCTAAGTTCTCACGATGAGATTTTTACAGAATACCTATAGACTAGTTTGTTTTCTAGCAAAATCAAAACCGAAATCAAAAGTAATTTATTCAAATTAGGCTGAGAATCAGCACTTTTCGAACGTTAAAATTACATAAGACAGTCCCCCAACGCCCGCCCTTCACCATTTCCTACTGCTTACGCTGGGAAGAAGATGTGGAGCAACAAACTCTCTAGCAGAGAAGAAGTGGCGCAACAAACTTCCCAGCTGAGCAGCAAGACGATAGGCCGATGAAATCTAGATTAACCTTCTAACCGCTTGTGTCGCATTTATGCGACACATGTTTCCGTGCCCCTACTGCCCGTGTCGTATTTCTGCGACAGAGGACATGCATGATTTTTTCGCTCTATTTTCGTCTTATTAACTGCGTGGTACAATTAAAAACATTAACTAGAAATAAAAACTTTTTGACTATTTTTTAATCGATACAACGATTTCTCGTCCTTATTTATTGTAGGTATTATTTTATCTTGATTTTATCGATTTTTAGCTGCGCGCTTGGGGCACGGAACTGATAATTAGCCAAGCGCTTAAAAGGTTAAATACCCTTGACACTCCAATTCACGTACCTTTTCCCCCCATTTCCTCTAGTAATAGTGTCATCTGTCGCTTACACCACGTCCTCTCGCTATATCATATTGGCAGTGACAGCTGGTGATACTTATTGCCTCAATCTCCTCACTCCAGCAATACGCACGTTCGGACCTACTATAAATATGGCTGCACGTGTTTTCCTTAATCGTTATATTGTGTTACAAACCATTGTTACATTGTGTGCAGGTGCTTAGGAATTAATGGTAACGCTTTGGTTAATGTACGGTTTTATGTGTGAAGTAGGTTGTTTCATATTTTGTTGTTGTTTCATGGCTTGGGTTTTCTGTGAGAGATTTTAGTGTGTGAACACCTGTTATATATTTAGTAAAAACACATGCAAACGGGCTTCTGGCTTAATAATAACAGCTGCACGGGTTGATTGATCAGTTTAAACTACGTTTGCCGCGGTTGCTCCGTGGATGGTTGACCATCTTTACATACCAAGACTCCTCTGTGCCTCCGAAAGCACATTAAAACTTGTACGTACCCGAGTACCTTAAATAAAAACTTAAAAGTATCTACACTGATAAAAAATTTTATAAATAGGTAATTACTGTCACGCTCGTTGATCTGAGTGGTATAGGTTTGATTCAGTTGTGCTAAAGATTAATAATCAGAAGCCCAGATCTTGACCCCCCTCAATCAGTGCTGACATCTCTTTGAGGCGCGCGAAGGCGCTTCCCCCTTAGCACTGGATTTTTAAAAAGAACTTTGGAAATGTCAGCACACATTTCTGCCTACACCTTTTGAGAATACAGATGTTATACAAGTAATCATATTTTTTTGAAGTGAAACTTCTTTAGGCGCGCTTGACTTGGGGAGTAAACTGGCGAATGCGTTACGAAAACGTGTGATCGGGCGAGTAGGGAAGGTACGTAAAAAATAGCTGGAAATACCTGGTGTAAAAACCCGGTCCCGGTCGCATAAATATTCGACCGGGTTTTTACACCAGGTATTTGCTTCCAAGTACGCACACCAGGTACCGACTCAAAACACTTGCAAGACTATAAAGTATCTTATACGGCTACTCGCTCAAATACGTAGGTACTCAACCGCGTTAGTTTTCGCAAATGCGATCATGCTCCTTATCAGTAAGAGTCTACGGAACAATTTCGTATGCAAGTATTTTTGAAGGGAAACTTCTTTATGCGCGCTTGGCTTCGGGAGTAAACTGGCGAACGCGTTACGAAAAGTGTGATCGGGCGAGGTGAACGGGAGTTGAGTGGGGGATATAAGCAAGACAAAGCAGTGCGCGCGCACGTTTTCTTTCTCTCTTCCTCTTATAGCCAAATACGTATGAAGTTTTTTTTTCTTTTGCTTATATCTCGAAAATGGTGCGTCCTATCGCAAAAATAATGAAAGTTTCGACCCCCTTTATAATACCCATAAACTCATAAAACTCAACATGTAGGTAATCATTTTTCATATTTTCCATACAAAAAGTGAAAAATTCCTTAAAAAAACACGCCAAGGCCGCCCCGTCCGCGCCTGCGGCTCTAAAAAACAATACACGGGGTTAGGGCAAATAAGTACCTTGTCAAATTCGATTTTTGTTGTGTCAAAATTATTTACGTGAAACTTCTTTACGCACACTTGACTTGGAGAGTAAGGGTCAAGGCACACCGAGATGGCAGCGAAGCGGCGAGCAGTTTCAGTGTAATATAATTTTAAACTTTACCTTCGTTACTATAGTACATAGTATCGCTTGAGAAACTTGAAAAGGTTGCGCGGCCGCCCGCGGCGCCGCACAGTGGGCTGAAACGGGCCGGTAGAGGACTTAACGTTTAAAAAAAAAAGTTTCTTTTTCTGAAATTTTAAATAGTGCGTTGGATTTATCTATTGATTATAAGTAATTATTTATATGAGGGTCGTTTAGATAACTTGAGTATTTTCGGAGTTATTAATAACCAAAGTAATTTTTGTATGAAGCAAAACAAAAAAACTTGAAAATCTAGAAATTCTCAAATTTTCTCAAAGAATTGACTTTACGTATGTATAGTACGTATTTTTGTCCTATTTTAGCACCTATTGTCGGGTTGCGATTTTCTGCGATTTGGTCGCAATTTCAAATTTTGTTCTCTATTCCACACCACCATAGAGTTTAAGAACCAGGCGCGTTTTTTTTTATGTAGTGGTCTCCCCGTTAGGCCTAATCCACTAAGGACTAATACAATAAGTAAAAATCACAATCAGGTACTGGTCACTGCACTTTTTTAATTTAATAACTATCAAGAGTATCCATATTAACAAATGCAAAATTTTCGTATTCGTCATCATCAAATGTTTCCGTTTGTTCAATTATTAATAAACTTTGTGCTTCTTCTGACAAAGTTTTATATTTTCTGCGAAGTTTGTGGCGTTTCGCTGAGATGAGTGGATCAGAGCTGGTCAACAAATTATTTAGAATGTCTTCATTTGTAGTTTTTCTACTGCATTTCCTGGAATGGTGTTGGCGGTACCTACGAAAGTCTTTATTTCTAGCTTCAGCGGCTTCTTCAAATAGCTGTCCAATTGGTATTAGACCAAAACTTTCAATAATAGCTGCACCATGCATAAGAACTTTATGAACACTTGAAGGCATATAATACCAGCCATATAATTCCAAATACAGTCGCATGGTCACTTAAGCATATTCGTGAAATTTGACTCTGTCAATGTGGTAACCTGATGAAATTGCCTCTAAAATGGTTGCAAACCGCCTATTTAAGTCTTCACTAACACCAGTTATCTCAGCAGTCACGTTTGGGTTTGCAAAAAATCTTCTAGCAGTATTTCCGTCATTCGTGGAGCCGTGCCCTTGTTTGACAACATCTATCAGAAGTCCCATTCTATTTTTAAAAGCATCTTGTATATTTTTCTTCCTGCTTTCCATGATGCAGTTGTTGTCTCCCTTTACTGTCCATGTCTTTATCGTTAATCTGTAAGCTATATGCAGAATGCATTCCATCATTCGTATCCAGATATGCAATGATGACAATCCGTATTTACAGAGATCTGGATCAGTCGGTTTTGATGCAATTAAGGGCAAATTATTCATCTCAGTTGGAGTGGTTTTACAAATGTCGCATCTCTGAGATGAAGTATCATATAAAATTGATGTTGCTTTTCCGTCTATCATTGTCATTAATAAAGAGTGTGAAATCTTTATTTCTCCAACTTCTGTTTTTACTAAACTAACAATCTCTTCCTCAATAGCACTTTTTTCACGCAAAATTGTTATTTTATTTTCTTTCACAAATTCGAAAAAGATTGGACGACACCAGTATGATGAATTTGGTGAATCCTTTTTCCAGATAACTTGTTCGCCGCACATTAATTTTATTGGCACTAAACTTCCCATAAATATGCTTGAATCGTCCAGTTCACTTTCTTGTTCATCGTTTGTTTGCACTTTTTGTTTGTAATTGGCTTGATTTGAAGCACCGTCAAATCCCCACTTACTGATTAGTGTAAATTCTTTACAACCACTATCTATGACGAGTGACGTCATTATTCTTCTTGTCGTTATATCCAATAGAGCTTGTAACTTTATTTTGGCTGAGGTGTCCCTCACTGTAATAGCATCTTTTGGTGGATAGCATTCCTGTTTCGCATGTTGCACTTGAAAATAAGATGGAAATATATTACCGTCATTCTCGTTAACACTTTTTCTTAAAGTATTGTATTGCCACTTGGTCAGCTTAAGTGATAAAAATAATCCTAAAGCCTCATCCGGAGAAAATACAGATTTTGTTTCTTTAACAGATATGCACTTCTTAACTTTTTTTACATCTTGGGGATTCTTAAGTAAATGTTCTAGTATTTTAGCAATCTCATCATTCCCATCCGCTTTCAACTGCTCAAAATATGCATATTTTATTTCGTCCGAAGATAAATGAAAGTTTTCTGCTCGTCTTTTTTCTGTTTAAGCGCTAATTCACAAAACGGTTTTCTAGGGCTTTGCTCGGTGGAGACACCGTCAGAAACTTTTGCTGGTGATACATACTGAGTTGATGTACTCGGTGCTGTTTGATCTTCATTACTGGTTATTAAACACTTAATAAAGTCTGGCCACATTATGGTTTCTTGTAACCATTCGCTATTTTTAGTTCTGAATATAGTTTCTTTACGATGAGCGTTTTCCCATCTTCTATTTAAATTAACAAAATTTTGCACAAAATAACTTTCAGGTCTTTTCATGTTGATCACTTAATTCGACTAAAAATTTAGACCTTATCTCACTACACAAACTTTCATTATTTTTAATACTGCCACTGTTTTTTAAAATAATAAAAAGGTCAAGGTTGGTCACCAAATCTTCAAACATTTTCACAAACACAAAATAACTCACACTCACTTCACTTATTTGTATAAGTAATAAATATGTGAGGGTAGTGCGTCTATTATGGTGGGTAATAGAACACTGAAGTACGTTTGAATGCAATAGTACATTTTGTGCCCTATTATCGTTGCACCAATCAGGTAACGACACGTGCCATAACTTGATGTTGCGGTCGCGCATTCCTATGTCTTGATTCCCGGAAATAAGTGTCAAAACAAAATACGTCATACCTACCTATATTACCTATGGTGGTGGAAAATGTCGAACAATTTTTTTTTATTTAAAGTACTAAGTAAGTATTGAAGTACTTCAGGCCGTTTAGTGTACATTATTTTCAATTTCAAATTAATTGGAATAAATTGCGAAACTAAAATTTCATAACTCTTCATACAAATTTGATATGGCTATATCTCCGAAAGTACGAGTCCAATTAAAAAAAGTCAAAGAGTAAAAACTTTTTATATTTATGTCTAGATACTAAAAAAATACATTTTAGTTCTTAAGACCCAACCTTGTAATCCCAGCCCACTGTGCGCCGCGAGCATACCGACGACTCAAATTTCTCAAGCGATACCTTGTGTTATAGTAATGAAGATAAAGTTTAAAATTATATGACACTGAAACTGCTCGCCGCTTCGCTGCCATCTCGGTGTGCCTTGACCCTAAGCTGGCGAACGCGTGACGTAAGCGTTATGAAACGTGTGATCGGGCAAGTAGGGAAGGTACGTATTTACTCGACCAGGTTTTTGCTTCCAAGTACGCACACCAGGTACCGACTCAAAATACTTGCAAGACTATAAAGTACAGACGCCAGCACATCAACCTACTACAATCTGTCAAATTTCTTTAATAGATTTTCAACTTTATCACTAAAGTTCAAAGTTGATTGGGAAAATCTGACAGTTTCGGGTAGGTTGATGTGCTGGCGTCTGTACCTTATACGGCTACTCGCTCAAATACGTAGGTACTCAACTGCGTTAGTTTTCGCAAATGCGATCATGCTCCTTATCAGTAAGAGTCTACGGAACAATTTCGTATGCAAGTATAAGTATTTATTTGTAAACGCGATTTTGCTCCTTATTTATAGGAAGTCATTGATCAATTTCCTATGCAAGTAGTTTTACTTCCAACGGGGCTTTTGAATACGCGTTTGTACTTCATATCTGTATGAAGTTATGGATCAATTTTCTATGCAGATAGAAAATACTTGAAAGTATCTCGCTCGTACGTAGGTACTCAAATAGTTCAACAACCGCGTTTGTTTTCGCAAATGCGATCATGCTCCTTATCAGTAAGAGCACAGAATACTTAATAGTACTACGTACAGAAAGGACACTCCCTTCCTCGCCCTCATATCAGATACCGCACCTCACCCCGCACTTCGAGGTATTCGTTGCCGACTCTTTAGCAAGGGCGCTCGCGAACCGCAGCGCTGTATTGCTGACACGAACACACAATTATGCGATTTAAAAGTTTTATTCGAGTTTTAATCACGATGGTTGGATATTGTGATGCTTTTCCGAATTCGTATTTACATAAACTGTTTGTAAGATTTCGCATTTTTAATAGCATGCGATTTAATAACCGATTATTTACAGATAAGTCATTTTAACTAAACTATTTTAGTGTTTTTATTTCATTACGAACCCGACTATATAAATAAACAATTGAACTACATGGTCTCTGGATAATAATGCACACGTTCGAGCAGCGCCGCCGCCGTCGTCGTTCGGTTCCCCGACACAAATTGCTTACCGCGCCATTTTTTTTACGCTACTAGATTTCACGCACACATTTGCACGTATACAAACGTCATTTGTTTATGTAGTAGTACTAGGTAATTATATTGCGTGCGTTGTATGGAGTGTCCGAGGTGTGGTAAGACTCTTACCATACCTCGGACACTCCATACAACTCCGTAAGAGTCTACGGAACAATTTCGTATGCAAGTATTTTTACTTTAATGGTTTGTAAAAGTATTTATTTGTAAACGCGATTGTGCTCCTTATTTATAGGAATTCACGGGCCAATTTCCTATGCAAGTACTTTTTACTTCCAACACGGCTTTTGTTTGATTACGCGATTGTACTTCTTATTTGTATGAAGTTATGGATCAATTTTCGATGCAGATAGAAAATACTTGAAAGTATCTCGAGCCCTGGTTTTAGGCCCTGGTTTCTTAAGGTGGACGTACTTGGAAGCCCTGGTACTCGATTTTGCAAGTACGACCCATGTCTACTGGCTACGGGCGAGGCGAACGGGAGTTGAATGGGGGATATAGGCAAGAGAAATCAGTGCGCGCGCACATTTTCTTTCTCTCTTCCTCTCATAGCCAAATACGTTTGAAGTTTCACTTCAGTCGTGTGGTCATAAGCACACTCGTTTTTTTTTATTTCTGTTGATCTATGGTTATTCTTTCATTTTCGTTTATTTTATTTGAACTTGTTTGAAATTAGTTTGTATTATTTTGTACCCGTACCTGTTTTGCTTTAGCTTTTAATTTTGTTTTCTTTCTATAATTATTTTCGTGTATTGTATTGTGATTTATTTTAATGTGTTTGTCCTTGTCAAACTTAATGTACCTACCTAGATGTTAAGTGAATGATGTGGTCGCCTATAATTGGAAGCGCACACTTTTATTTGTTCCTGTTCATGTTAACATGCATGTAACTGTGTAGCCTCTTTTGGCGATCCAATAAATAAATAAATCTGTTCAGCTATATTTACCTCCGCACCTCAAATCACGACGGCTTACTAATACACACCAGTGTACATGTTCCTTTAGCCAAGCCAAGGCGTTTCTGTGTAAAGCCCATGCATTAGCATTTGGTGACAGGTGCAAACTGCCGCGGTGCCGTCACACGGTCACACCACACCGGCCTTGCTCATTTTATGTTACTTATTTTATTTTCGTTTTACAGCTTTTTCTTTATCGTCCACTTTTATAAACAGGAGTTTCGAGTAGGTATCGTAAATTGGTGGATGATGATGTTGTGTTTTTGTGAGTTTTTTATTTTCTTTTTTTTAGAGGTTTAATCGGGTTGTTGAGTTAGCGAGAGGTTTGTGGTAAAGTATCGAATACAAACTTTTCTCAGTGTCCCTTAAAACATATACCCCCTTACTAATAAACGTTGTATAGCGTCTGTATAGTTACAAAACGCTTTGTCTTCTTCTTTCGAAAGTCAAATTACTGATGACTGAAAGAGAGAAATCGGTGTGTAACTATTCATCTGATATAATACATTTATTACTAAGGGGGATATTATACAATAAGAATTTAAACTCAAACTCAAAGCATTTATTTCAATTGAATCATTTACGGGCAATTTTGAATTATCAAAGAGTCCGTCAGTCAGTCAGAAAGTTGAAGCTAGTTGCCTGTTCCAAAACGTAGATCTCTATGGAGAAGAACGGGCAAGAAACTCCACTAGCCAAGAATTCTCCAAAAATGCTTATGACAATGTCGTGAATACAGAAGTAGGAGCCCATCAATGAGAAAGCACATTTAAGGCAGTGAAAATTGCTAGATTTGGATTGATCGACATAGTCCTGTTTTACTGCTATATTATGGGACTGAGCTGAATAAGATTTTATTGACTTCAAAATCGAAAGTCATTTATTCAAACTAGGATGAGAATCAGCAGTTTTTGAACGCCAAAATTATAAGACAGTCCCCAAAAACGCCCGCCCTTCACCACTTTCTAATGTTTTAGCTGGGAAGAAGAAGTGGCGCAACAAACTCCCCAGTAGCACAGCAGTCTGTTCAGTTAGAAGAACTTCTTCTTCTGCCAAGTAACCACTCATGTCCCGAGTTATGACACACTATTAATTATCCATTGTTCCTCTTCTAATTCGAGTCCCTGGGAGATCAAAGGTTAAATATAGATTTAAAGATAATGTCTAGGTTTCAGCAGCTGATAAAGGATATGGTGAGGCAAGAAGACTAGGTAAAATAATAATATATGGGTCCATTTTATTACTTCTGTGACGGCATCTACATCGCCACGTGCTAACTACGCATCATACTGACGTCGCGCAAAATCCTGCATCACGCAAGCAGAGTTTACCGCGTGACTAGCATAATTATATACAAAATCCCCGGCATAAATCATCGGGCAGTTGCTCAACAAACACAACAGCCGTCTGGTCGAAGGATCCTCCCTTTTCTATGGAGGATGAGCGAACTTTACATCATGTTCCTCATACCTCTATACTTTTAGCTAAAACTCGCAATCTTTAACCGCGAACCTTTTTGTTTTGTCCGAGGAATTGCAGCATTATCACCGTTTTAAAGTTAAGCCTCCTAATCTCGCAGAAAGGGTTGACCTGGGGACCCCATTCAACAAAACGGACGCGAAACCCGAGAGAATAATAAAGTAGAGGAAGACCCGTTATTATTTATTTAACCTTAGGAAATACGGAGATGTTTTGTGTGACAATATTTTTACAAAGGATTTTGTCAAAAATCATATTCATTTGATCTTCTAATGACGCATACTTTATAAAATAATGAGTCTCTTTTAAATTTTTTGGTATTTTATCACAATTGGTTGCAGGTTAGGTTAGAACTGTGACCAAACACCAGACAGCAGCCGGCGAGCGCTACATTCAAGCTGCTCGCAGTTACATAGCTATTAAGTATTTTTAGGACCTAAAAAAGGAATTATTTGAGGATCACAAAAAGAGGTGCAATCATTATAATAGAGTGTTCAATAATATTTTAGGAGCGCAACATGGGAATTATTTATAGGTAAAAACTTCTACCAGTATGACTGCAATTAGAGAAAGTCATCGTCAGTAAATTTTACTAATTCGGTGTGAAATCGCAAGCACGAAGTGAGCAAACAAGATGATCAATGTTCTTTTTCTCTCTATAACAATAATGGCCGTTTTCACTAACACTAGATGACATCTAAATGGAAAAGTGAGCCGTTGGATTTTTAACGGTCGGCCCAGCGCCTAAAGTTGAAAATCCAACAACTCGCTGATATTTTCACTTTGGTGCCGCCTGGTGTTAGTGAACGAGCTTAAGGTCTTTGCCTAGTTGTGAGCCGGTTACCGGCTGGTACCTAAATTATGCCATTTTTAGATGATTATTATATCAAACTCAAACTCAAAGCATTTATTTCAATTAAACCAATTACAGGCACTTTTGAATTGTAAAGGTATCGACTGCTGAAAATAGGCGTCAGTAATAAGAATTTTCCGTATTCGTTTCTTTGTTAAATACAAATATTCATTCCACTTTAGACCAGAAAACGCACGAAAAATATTAGGAGACCTAACTATTTTGTGGTCGGCTTCCGGATGCAGCTAAATACTAGTATTTTACATGGAGTGCCTGCCTATCTGACCTCTACAACCCAGTTACTGTGTAACACGATAAGACTGATTAACTCCTCGACTACTATTTGTAATGATTGTCAAAGATCTATAAATTACAGCCGGGACCAACGGCTTAACGTGCTTTTCGAGGCACGAAAGAGTCTCGATATACAGGTAAAAATTTTAATCACCGTTATCCTCTTTAGAGGTCATTTTACTCATCATTATGATGGCACCTTGTTTTTATATTATGTTCATGTGGGTAATTGGTTATCATCTAATGTTGTACTTTTGTGTGTTGTGCTGTCTTTTGGGTGCGCCAAATAAATGGTGTATCTGTCTATCTATCTATGAACAACTTTTAATATGGGACCAAACATGAAATTTGAAAAAAAATCAGCTGTTCCCTACATTTTGACGAGTTATGCGAACATACATAAATGTAGGGCGAAGCTGATTTTTTTTCACGATTTCAGGGTTTGATCCCATAGTAAAAGTTGTTCATAATGATGAGTACAATGACCCCTTAAGAGGATAACGGTGATTCAAATTTCACCCTGTATAATGGATCGAACACACCTAAAATAGCAGGAGAAAAAGGAGTCGCTAACGATCAATAAAACAAGACCGTCACCAACCAAGATAAATGTTCCAAACTTCATTCCAACTTCCTAGTCAATTCATACAAAAAATCTACCAAAAGCAAGGGTTCATTTGCTAACTACCTGCGAAATATCAAACTTTGAAACTGGGTTAGTAATAACAAAGAGAGTTTCGGTACTAAGTCGGTTCATCAATGATAGGGTATCGACACTGAATTCCAAACTTTATTTCCAAGAAAGTAAGGTCTAATTTAGTCTACAAGCGGTTGTAGAGCTAATTATTATTGAATAGAATTTATTACTTTGATGCTTCCCAGGTCGTGAATGGACAGCAGGAGAATTTTTCAAACAAATCAAACCCTGGTTGTTTTTGGTTAGGATAATAAAAGTTAAAACTGTTGTACGTTTTTCAAGAATACAAAGAAATATTTGAGTGAACAAAAACGTCCTAGCCTATATTTGTGCAAACGCCAGCACATCAAGCTACTACAATCTGTCAAATGTCTTTAATAGATTATCAACTTTATCGCTAAAGGATAAGGTTTAAAGTTGATTGGGAAAATTTGACAGTTTCGGGTAGCATGATGTGCTGGCGTCAAAATATAATTTGAGGCGATCAATATCGACCGGTCGTTAGACCTTCATTCTCTAAAGCTGATTTACAAGGTGACACAAAATGAAACGCTTGTCTGGGTTCGAACCTACGACCTACTACTCATAAGTCGAGGCTGTTACCATCGGGCCACCACCGCACTGCTGAATTTTTTATTTATTTCCGTTGGATCCCGCTTTTGAATCCCAGTTTAATATTTTTGGCGTTGGATCCCGCAAAACATTATCATGTATTTTCGTTGGATCCCGAATTTAAAAAATGCAAGATAATTACGTTTTATTGTCGTTGAATCCCGAAAAGTATTTCCGTTGGTTCCCGAATGCTTAAAAAAATCTGAATGCGGGTACTTTCAACAACAAAATTGTTTATAATAAAATGAGGGGTTCACTAATGTTTCACCAAAACTCCATTGACAAATTTTTAGTTTACAACCAACGTTTCGTATGCTATTTATTTCACAAACAACTCATTTTCTATATAATCTAGTCGTTTCTGGCACTCGCCGGCCGCTGCCGCGTCACCGCTCGCTTCGCTCGCTCGGCTCGTGCGTAGGGGTCACAGTTTTAACCTAACCTAACAGTTTTTTTTTAAATAATTAACCTAATCTAGTGATATACAGCATGTAACAAAAACCCTGTCCGATCCTTAAGGGTATTATTCGGCATCGTATTGCGAACACATATACGTAACCATTTAATGGATTTGAGATTATTATTTTTCCCCAGTGAATATAATTAAATTAAAATAAAAAATAAAATCTGACCGAAGGCAACACTGATCGCTTGACAAAGTTCACCTACAGTTTTGTGTCAAAGAAGCCGCCTGAGCGAGGCGGTTTGTATGATCCTTTGTCATGAACTCATGACCCCGCTTTGTCGCGTGCCGCCAAACAAATACCTGCCTACGTGTAGGTATCAGCTGATATTGTTTTGTGGGCATAGTGATTCGGATTTCAGACACACTCTCTGTATTTTGTGTTTCAGACTTTATTCTGTTTATCAAGAAATAATTAATTGAATTAAACGTAGCCCTAAAAAGGGCTTTTTTAAATGTGATGTGCTTTTGGCAATGTACTAACCGACTGCAGGTATCACCTTATTAAAACGTTCACTGGTTGTTCTTGCATACTTCGGCGATCGTGTTCCACATGTCCACCTCCAACACTAACACACATTCGACACCTTTTCACTAAATTTGCTTGAACACTGCCTGTGGTATACACGCGGTTATGCAGGCGTTGGAACGCACGCTCCGACGGTACTGTCACACCTGGTCTATTCGCGAAACGCACCTCATACGTTCTACGCGCAGCTGCATAATTGCAGTCGGTCTTGCCTAAACACATCAACATATTAAAATATTCCTGATTGGAATACGACATTGTTCACGAAACGATAGCGTGTGATACGTACGGACGTCCGGTCGGAAGCTATCTCCACGAAAGACTGGCAAGAAGTAGCGCGCCGGTAGGCAACGAGTCGGCGAGATCAAAGAGTCGGCGACTAGTTGAAAGAGTGCCTACTACGCGGTAGCGTAGGGCGGTGTTCTTTGAAATAAAAATAGGTAAATAAAAAGATTTTACCGGTGGGTGGAGTGTTGTCAACTTATGAAAATTTGCCATATTCAGTGTTAAATTTCGCATGGATTATAAAAATAAAAAATCAATAACTTTTGGTTTTTATGAGTTACATTTTTATAACCATTTTTTCTAGTACGTATGTTGAACCAGGAATACGCCTTTATTGGATCGGACAGGGTTTTTGTTACATATTGTATAAAGGTAAATCACTTTTCTTCTGAAATGTACACATGTTGTTAAAACATGGGATTCAACGGAAATAGAAAACGGGATCCATCGTTAATACCTAAAAAATGGGATTCAAAAGTGGGATCCAACGAAAATAAACGGAATTTTTTATGTAAACAATAATATTAATTACTTGTTTATTTTAATTGTTTTTTCGTTTAAATGTGCTGACTGTGTTTGTACAGTAATGTTAAATCCATTATCATAGCGCGGTTTACGCAAAACAGTATTATTTTGCTATCAAACCTCATTATTTAAAGTTAATTAACAACTATGCTTAATAAAATAACAAACGTGGGCAAACCGCACTTGCCTAGCCTTTTCCCAACTATGTTGGGATCAGCTTCCAGTCTAACCGGATGCAGCTGAATACCAGCATTTTACATGCAACGACTGCCCGACTTCGACTTCTGACTACCTGTAACGACTGTCAAAGATCAACAAATGACAGCCGGGGACCATCGGCTTAACTTGCATTCCGAGCCACGGAGAGACCCTGGTATGTAAAGATGGTTACCCATCTACGGACCAACCACGGCAAGCGTAGCTTAACCTGATCGATCAAATTGTGCGGCTATTATTAATAAGCCACAAGCCCCCTTAATCAATTTAATAAACAGTTAGCGGGTTATGTTTTAAGAAAAAAAAAAAACTAAATGTTCAAGAATTTTCAAGTATTTACATTACCAGCGGTCATTGACCAAGTAATCAGCTGTACTGTAGCTATTTTATTTTACCGACATCAGATATCTCTAGCCAACACGTCTGTGAAGTTCTACCAGCAAATTTTCCAGAACTTGCTTACGTCAGACGTAACCTGGGCAGTCAGCCCATCTAACAAACTTGTAGCCAGGCCAAAATTTTTACCAGCATAGCTATTCACAACTATCCGACAGGCTATCGTATCGAAAATGACACATTTTGATAACCTGATTTGCCTTGCCCCTGAGAGCAAACACCTCTCAGAAGGATAGCGGTCGTCTTTTTGATTTAAACTGACACAATTTTCGGATTTTGGACTTGCGATCAGCGTTTAGAGGGCTCCTACGACAACATTGGATACGGTACGGAAGCGTATCGAGTAGTTGTGAATAGCTAAGCAGACCATTCTTCCTTAGCACTTGTCGACAAGAGCACCCAAAATACACTAAAACATCATAAGATATTAAACTAAGCATTCTATGAAGATGAACTACACAGACCAACAGTCTGTAGGTACAACATCAAACTTTGAAGTGATCTATGTAAATTAGACCGCTCCAAGAGGCTGTCAAAACATAGAACCGTTAACCGCTGCTGCTTGGAGAATAGTAATGAGCCTGGAACTGGCGGAGTTGTAATATACTTCTTGGTGATTCAGTCATAACCTAAAATTAAGCAGTGACTATGCTACTTCTTAGTTTATTGTGCAGGATCAGGTTTGTTCGTCCAAAATTAAGCGACTTGTGTAGTTTCAACAGGTGTATATTGTATTAACGTTAACAGAGATTCGCCATGGCGCCATGGTGGTGGGTGGTTCGCAAGAGAAGATCGAATGTGAATGACTGAATGCAAGCGTCCGAAGGAATGACCGAAATCGATGATTTTCTTCCCTTCCTCGTCGAACTATTTTGGGGTCGGCTTCCATTGTAACTGGATGCAACAGGACCAGTATTTTACATGAAGCGACTGTCTATTTTTATTAGTGAACTAGCTGCGCCCCGCGGTTTCATCCGCGTAAATGTCGAACCCGTGCGAATATCGGGATAAAAAGTAGCCTATATGTTAATCCAGGGTTTCAGCTACCTCCATACCAAATTTTATCAACATTGGACCAGCCGTTTGAGCGTGAAGAAGTAACAAACATATAAACACACACTCACAAACCTTTGCCTTTATAATATTAGTGTGAAGATGGAACAAAAGGAAATATTTAGTGGAGTCTAAATAGCTATACATACTTGTAGAACTAGATGGCATATTTTCAAATAGACACACTATGGCGCTATTTGTATGAATACTTGGAATAATCCATCTTAAAGGGAAGGCGCATAGAGCGTTTTTCGTAAACTGTTGTTAGGGGCAAACATTTATGCACAAAACCTTCTACGCTTTTGAATGGGCAACGATTGTCCGGCCATCGAGTTAATGCTGTCCTGACACCAATGCGAAAATTCTAGTAACTATTTAAGATCGAACTCGCAAAACACGTATTCGTTTGTATGAAACTGACAGGCACTCGGTCGCACTGTCGCTTCATATTTATGACTGACAACCCTTTGATAATTCTAAAGTGCCTGTAATTGCTTTATTTGGAACTAGCAGCGCCACGCGGTTTCACGAGGATAAGTGTCGATCCCTTGGGAAAATCGGGATAAAAAGTATCCTTATTTTGATGTAAGTATAAGCTTTATTACTGTAAAATTAATAAAATCCGTAATCATCAAAATCCGTTCAGCAGTTTTTGCGTGAAAGATTAATAAACATCCTCACAAAAGTTCGTGTTTATAGTATCAGTAGGCTAAATGCTTTGAATTTGAGTTTGACAAGCGATTTTTTGTGTAACCAGATAAACCGATTCCCAACAGGTAAATTCCTGGATCCCTATGAAAAGTGCAGCGATGCCAGTCCATATAATCGTAGCTTTCAAGTATCGTCATGTTCTAAAACCCTGGTAAAACTCACTTTAAAAATACGCAACAGCCCAGCCTTTGGTACCGTTTACACCTCCTCGATCGAATGACGTCAGAGCTGTGTTGCAACTTGAAAAAAGAATTAAAAAGTCACGTTGATTGGGTCTCGGAGACCTGATAGGGAGTTTTCAAGTGTTAACTACTTTTTTTTTGTTGGCAACTTTATTAGTCAGGGTTTAACAGCCTGTTGCTTTCGATGATAGGAAAAGAAAAAGATAGATTACGTGGGGTTCTCGAAATACCTGGTCTATTTTTACGTTGTGGATTTATTTATTTATCAGGTACAATAAAATGTATATTGTGTTTGATACCATTAGGTATTACATTATTTATTATCATAATTAATAAAATTAATATAAATTCTAAAAGTGAACATGCACAATAATAATTTAAAAAAAACATGTTTATAAAAATCAATAATAATAAATAGCAATTTTTGTTTTATATAGAAAATTGGAATATTAAATTACAATTCGATAATTTATATGAGCTTGGTTTTGATAAAAGTATTTAGTAAGTAAAGTATTTAGTAGATATTTTTTTTTAAACTCACTGTTTTGCTTTAAACACAATACTTTGTGACAACCAACTTCTTCAAAGCTCGAAGTCGACTTGCATGGTTGCTAGAATATGCTATAATGTAGAAATAATCTAGAAATTGAAAATGGAATAAAAGATGTCTAAGTATTCCATAAAGACGAGAGTTCTATCTCCGTTTTTTTCTGTGAAATTAATAATGAACAGCATCTAAGTAAGTTTTATAATGAAGTGAAGAAAACTGCAAAGAGTTTGCAGTTTTCTTCATTTTTGATGTAGTTGATGTACTTAGTTTTTTATACGATCCACAATGTTAAACGAACGGCTGTACTTTTATTTATTTATTTAATACTTCAAGCACATAAATGTACAGAGGTGGACTTAATGCCTGAGGCATTTTCTACCAGTCAACCTTTGGGTGATGGAGTGACAAACAGTAGTAGGTGCAATCATGAAAATGGAGGAATAAATATTTTAAATATAAGGATAGGTACGCATAAACATATTAAAACTATAAAATCGTTTTTTTTTTGTTATGTTTTTTTCTGGTATACAATAAAGTATATATAAATAAATAAGCACAAATAAATATACATAAATCCATGAATATACTAAAATGAAATAAGACAAACAATAAGAAAATATTAGCGTTGTGATGATACTGCCAGCTTCTTGCGAATGTGCTCGCGAACCTTAGTTATAAAGGATAATCGGTTAGGACCGCATTCCACATAAAGATAGACTGAACGAAGAAAGAAGAGTGAATGAAGTCTGTGCGGTGAATGGGATATTACTTTTCAAAGGCATTTTAATACGTGACTTAGGCACTTTGTATATTTACACGTTTTTCTTGCCGTGAAAAACTACGGTTTATTCGCCGTGTGTAGGCACGATCGTCAATGTTGTATGGGTCACTATGGAAGCTTATTTACGGACACGTTTTTTATACAGCGCAGTGTATACGCCGTACCGTAAAGAAACCGTGCCGTGTTTATGGGCCTTATTACCTTACGAATGCAGCTATCTGGCCATAGTCTATGTGTACAGACGCCAGCACATCAAGATACCCGAAACTGTCAAATTTTCCCAATCAACTTTGAACCTTATGATTTAGATATAAAGTTGAAAATCTATTAAAGAAATTTGATAGATTGTAGTAGCTTGATGTGCTGGCGTCTGTACAAAAACTAAAGTTCATTAACCTTTTAAATGACCTCTTTTCTAGTTCCTTGCGGAATAAAGCAAAGTAATAAATCTTCGCCCAAAAAGCTACTAACTCCAAAGAAGTAAAAGTATTCAAAATATTATGAATTTAGCTTGCAAATTAACCGTTAACTTAGATTTATCGCTAGGAGTTTTAAATATGGCTTTTTAAACGTTGTTACGCTTTTAATTGCAGAAGGGTTTATTTTGAGTATAGTGCGAATCCTTTTAATTACTGTATCGTTATTGGTTGAAACTCGACAAGCCTTATTGGTACCTACAGTACATTATGTGCAAGACAGTCCAATACAGCACTGATGCATAAAAGTGTCTTTTGCATGGCGCCAAATATATTCAATCACATTCCGCCACACATTAAAGAATTGAATGTTAACTTATTTAAGAAAAAATTAAAGAACTTTCTAATTCAAAAAGCCTATTATAATATTTCCGAGTTTTTAACAGACAAAGTATTGATATAGTTTTATTTAGGTACCTTCTGTTTTAACATTTGTTGTTTTAAATTCATTATTGAGATTATGTATTTTCAAGTAAATTGATCTGACTTGTGTGAAATAATATGTAGATTTTTTATTCCGAATTACTTTGACTTTTTGACTAGATATTATACATTATTATTATACATTTCGATGACGAGTTGATGACACTATCCTGTAGTATATTTATTATAATTTGATTGTTTATTTCCTTTTCTCTCATTTTACATGTTAATTTCTTTGAATAATGGACAAACCTACTAATAAAAATGACCTACCTGCTTATATTTGTACGCCGTTAAGGCAAAACATGACTGTGCTATAATTTTATGTAACATCTTGCATGCCATGTGTGTGTATACTTATGTTTTGGACAAATAAATGATCTATCTATCTATCTATCTACTTGCATATTGTATAATCAGCCTATAATGTTCCCACTGCTAGGACACAGGCCTTCTCTCTTCGAGAGGGACTGGGCTGTAATCCACCACGCGGGCCCAGGGGGGGTTAGTAGATGTCACATGTCTTTGAATTTTTGGTTCTAGGATATGCCGATTTCCTCACGATGTTTTCCAACTAATCATTTTAAATTATTTATACAAAGTAAACTTCCTGCCTAGGTTCGAACCTACGACCTACAACTCGTAAGTCGGGGCCGTTACCACTGCTCCACCTATTTCTCTGGATGAAAGAAAGTGAGCATACATGAAAGACTATGCTATGAATACCAGGGGGTATCGTGTTACCCAGTAAATAATGTGCTGTGGAGGCCAGGCAGTCTCTCCATGAAAAATACTGATATTCAGCTGCATTCGGTTAGACCGGAAGCCGACCCCAACATAGTTGGGAGATGGCTAGGCAGATTAATACAATAAAGTACAAGTCCGTAGCTGACTGCAGGTGACGTGAAACTACTGGTTTCTATGTATTTTTAAACGACTTCAAAAAAGGAGGTTCTGTGTTCGACCCGTATGTTTGTTTGTTCGCGATTTTCTCAAAAACTCATGTACCGATTTTGATAATTCTTTCACTATTGTAATCTACATACTTTCAGAAAGGTTTTAGTATATAATACATTAGGTAGATATTCTTATGTACGAAGATATATACATGAATGTACTGCATCTCCGGCATTTCTATGCGAATTTTTATAATTCTTCTAGTCGGTGTCTTCAATTCTTCATTGCACTAATGTTAATTGAATTTGTGTGGGGTAGGTACAACTAAAAAGTGAAAAATATATACTTTTTTCACAAAAAAAAAAAAACAACCAACTACAAAAAAAAAAAAGCTGCAGAATGATAAATAACTTTAATTTCGGAAGTCGGTATCAAAAAACGAAAATGCGGAACCAGCGACACCGACTTCCGAGACTAAAGTTATTTATCATTTTGTAGTATTTTTCTTTTTGAAGTCTGTTGTTTTTTATGAAATACCCTCCGTAGCTAGCGACAAGTCGCCTGACAAGTATTCCAATAGAAATGCATAGAAACCAGCAGTGTCGCGGCGGCATGTCACCTGCTGCTGTCATCTGCAGTCGACTACGGTCTAGACTAAGGCTGCTCATAAAATTTGGGAGAAAAACGACAGTCTTGCGCTGGTAAAAGTACCGATTCGTTTTTGTAGCTATAGAGTTTCATTAAATAAAAATAGCCTGAAAACCTGGACTATATAAATATAATAGCTTTATTTAAAATATTGTTTTACTCTATAGATTCAAAACTTTTCCACGTGGAAAATAACCACCTGGTTGGACTAATTATGTTATAATTGTTTGCGTGAGAAGACTAAATAAATCAATGGGTGCATTTTATCTACGTATTACTACCTTCTATATTATTAACTGACTGTGGTGTAAGGTTTTCATTCCATAGAATGGAATATTTTTGTTAGAATGGAAAGAATGATATACTATATTATGGTATAATAACAATATACCATGGCCGTTGTAGGTCGTAGGTTCGAACCCAGACAGGCGCTTTATGTATTTTGGGTAAATTATTTCATCACCATTGGACGGGCCCGTGGCTAAATAATAACAGCCGCATAGGTCGATCGATCAAGTTAAGCTACGCTTGCCGCGGTTGGTCTGTGGATGGGTGACCACCTTTACATACCGAGACCCCTCCGTGCCTCGGAAAGCACGGCCGTTGGTCCCGGCTGTCATTCGTGGATCCTTGACAGTCGTTACGGGTAGTCAGAAGCCCGAAAGTCTGACAACCAGTCTTAACAAAAGGGGTATTACCCAGTAACTGGGTTGTGGAACTCAGATAGGCAGTCGCTCCATGTAAAATACTGGTATTCAGCTGCATCCGGTTAGACTGGAAGCTGACCCCAGGCTAGGCACATGATGAGGTATGTTTATGTAGTTTAGAAATTAATATGAAATTTTATATTGTTCCAGATTCTCAGATGACGACAAAGAAGTTTTCCGAAGAGCCAGAGTTCGAACGTCCTATTGGAAACCATACGTTCTTCTTAGGAAGAGAAGCGGTGCTAGGCTGTGCTGTCACGAATCTGGGCAGCAAACATAAAGTAAGTTTTAAACGCAAACAAAAGGATTTATTTCAATTAAACCAATTACGGACAATTTTGAATTGTCAAGGGATGATTCTGAAAGATGAAGCTAGTTGCCCATTCCAAAGCGTAGTAAGTTCCTATGGAGAAAAACGGGCAAGAAACACTTCACATTAATTTTACCTCTGGAGCAGCAACCTAATAGGAACCTTATAACGATAATAAAGATCACTGTGACTTTGATAGACTTGTCAATGGCAGCAACCTAACAGCAACTTTATTGCAACGATAAAAAGCTCATTGTGCTTTTGACAGTGATGAAAATGCAGAGGCAAAAAAACTGTCAATGGACAATGTACATTGCCTCTCGTGTCGTGGTAAAAAGATTATAATACAAGGAGTATTATAATCTTATAGCTAAATGATAATATAGAATTAAAGACCCTTAGTAACATTGTAAAATTAATTAATTCATGATATAATATACCAAGGAGTAGGTATTATTGTTTTAACCACGGATATCGAGGTTACTCCTTTTGCAAAATGTTTTTTTTTTATTAGGTACCTAATATTTCTTTTGAAAATTATTTACATTTTTAGTAAGAGGTGTAAAAGTGAATCCGATATTATAATATTTAATAAAAAAAAATTACAAAAAAAAATCGACTTCCAAAAAAGACACTACCAAGTGAAAAATAACTTTAATTTCGGAAGTCGGTGTCGTTGGTTTCGCATTTTCATTATTTGCCACCGACTTCCAAAATTACTATTCGTTTACTTGAATTTTTACCAGTAATTTTGCTTTAAAAACCAAACTACTGAACTGATTTTGATGAAATGTCTATGGGATCAATCTGAAAGTATATCCTTTCAAATAAAAAAAGAATTTTGCAAATCGGCTTATAAATAACGGAGTTCTGAGGTAACACACACAGAAAAATATATTCAACCGAATTGATAACCTGCTCCTGTTTTTGAAGTCGGTTAAAAATAAACAACCACAGTTTACTTTATTTCAATTTCTGTGACATCTTTCCCAAAAGATTATCAACAACGCCCCCCGCAAAAAGATTCTTGTAGGACAAAAAGGCCAAGCAGCGTTTACGTTAAAGTGTAGTTATCCTTCAAAATTGAAAACCCCAAAGTTCCATAACCATATACCTTAATGATTAAAGTTAGAAGGTTTCAATGCGAACACGTTAGGTTAATGTGGGCACATCACGATACTGGTCATTAAACAGGCCAACTGTAATCAGTATCATAGTTAATGGATTTTCGTTTTAAAATGACTATTATGGTCTTCGTGCGTGTGTGTTTGATGTGTAGGCGAGAACGAACCCAATATTATGTGAACGGTGAATGTTAAAATCAAAATCACACTAATATTATAAAGGCGAAAGTTTGTGAGTGTGTGTGTTTATATGTTTGTTACTTCTTCATGCTCAAACGGCTGGAACAATTTTGATACCCGCTCTGGGCGGAGCGAGACTTTTACTGACTACAACCCACCTGTGTTCCTTTAGTTGCCTGTGCCAGGGGCCACGGTATCTCTTTCGAACAACTCACGACCCCGGCAGGCTTCGGTCCTGGTAGACCCCGTCGGTTAGTGCTGAAATCTCTTTGAGGAACGTGGTCGCGTGGAACA
The DNA here is from genome assembly GCA_945859645.1 of Amphipoea oculea. NCBI lineage: Eukaryota > Metazoa > Arthropoda > Insecta > Lepidoptera > Noctuidae > Amphipoea > Amphipoea oculea. The sequence goes on from OX243876.1 coordinate 17,130,266, forward strand.
CAACGCGCCGTCGACCCGGGCCTGGACCTTACCGGACGGCGAGCTGCCCATTGCTCGCCGTCCGCAAGCCCGCGCCTACGGTGGCCGGGAATCGGCTATCGATTCCCGACGCCCAGGGCGTCTCCTGAGGCGACTAGGGGAGCGAGGCCTCCACCGTATGCTCCACCGTGTCCTCGTTGCTGACACCCTGGATTAACATATTGGCTACTTTTTATCCCGATATTCTCACGGGATCGACATTTACGCGGGTGAAACCGCGAGGCGCAGCTAGTCATTCGATAAATACTCGTATAAATTATTTTATTCAGTAAGTAGGTTTGTAGAGCAATGGTAACCTAGTGGTATCGCCCCCGACTTACAAGTTATAGGTCGTAGGTTCCAACCGAAGTAGGTGTTTTACTTTGTGTAAATAATTTCATCACCACTGCTCTCAAAACGGTGAAGGAAAACATCGTGAGGAAGCCGGCATGTCTTAGAACTAGAAATTCGAAGACATGTGATATCTACCAACCCGCACTGGGCCCGCGTGGTGGATTACGGCCCACTCCCTCTCACACAAAGGAACCCTATGTCCAGGGGCGTAGGTAGCTACCGCCGTATCTGCCGTATCAATTATACGGGGCCCCCGGGCCACGGGGGCCCCCAACGTGCGTAATTTTTTTTTCACATGACAAAAGTAAAAAAAAAGGAAATCAGCTATAAATGATTTATTAAATCAGTTTGCCGAAAAAAAGGCAAGGAGAGTGTATATTTGAATTATTAGTAAAAAAATTTGGAAAAAGTGACAGCTAGATAATTATGATGAATAAATATGTCTTTTAATTTTATGCAAACATTTTTTTTTCTTTTGTGAGAAATCTTTACCTTTCCTAAGGGCCCCTAAACAAGTTTTTATACGGGGCCCCGCCAAGGCACGCTACGCCACTGCCTATGTCCCAGTATTGAAAACATTATAGGCTGACACTTTTGAGACTGTATATTATATAAGGTCGGCGTTTCCTATCTAACTATTCTTAGAAGAAATCACGAAACAAACTCAGAGGAAAGTAATTCACCGTAAAGACAGTATAACGTTTGCCAATCCTATCGAAGATAATAAAATAGATGTGTCACTTCCCTTATCTGAGCCTCAAACAAAAGGTATTCTATCGAGACTCGTCACCTTGATGTTCTTTGTCTAATATCTCGGTCGGGGTTGCTACCTTGATGATGGTTTAGTTTTGTCCCTTTACGAGTAACGTATTAATATGTTTATTGTGTAACTATTATGAGCCAAAAACCGTGGAAAACTGTTATTGTGATAAATATGGTTTAGATAGTCATCATCATCATTTCAGCCGAAAGACGTCCACTGCTGGACATAGGTCTCCCCCAAGCACCTCCACTTCGACCGGTTTTGTGATTCTCGCATCCAACGAGTTCCTGCGGCCTTCACAAGGTCGTCGGTCCACCTTGTGGGAGGCCTTCCAACGCTACGCCTTCCGGTACGCGGTCGCTACTCCAGAACCTTTCGGCCTCATCGGCCATTTGTTCTGCGAGCAATGTGCCCTGCCCACTGCCACTTAAGTTTGGCAATTCTTCGGGCTATGTCGGTTACCTTGGTCCTCCTGCGGATCTCTTCATTTCTGATTCGATCTCGCAGGGAAACTCCAAGCATAGCCCTCTCCATTGCCCTTTGGGTGACTTTCAGTCTTCTAATAAGGCCCATTGTGAGCGACCACGTTTTAGTGCCATATGTCATCACTGGCAACTTGCACTGGTCTTGAGACAGTGCGGTATATGGGATGTTGGATGATGGGTTTAGATAGTATATTTAGATTAATGCTGCAAGCATCTAATCCTGTTAGCCAAGCTACAGATGAAATAAGATTGAGAACCTCTGATTTTGAGAATTGATTGCGGAACATTTATCAGTTACTCTTAGCCTGCATCATCAAATCACCGGCAAATGCCTCTCCCCATGGCTTCCAGCTCTTTGGACCCATGACTTAAGCGGACCACTGGTCGTTTATTTTCTCCAGCTCGACCTGCCATCTTCTACGTGGTCTGCCGCGACGTCTTCTGGCTATGGCAGTGCTTCACGTACTCGTAGTGGTTATTTTGGCAGACGGCTCATTGTGCATACGGTAAACTTGGCCAGCTCAGTCGCATTTCAGCTTAGCGGCTTTTTGAGCAACGGCATTAATCGCTCCATCTTTATTTACAACTAGCTGCGCCCCACGGTTTCACCCGCGTAAATGTCGATCCCGTGGTAATATCGGGATAAAAACTATCCTATGTCCTTTCCCGGGACTCAAACTATCTCTATACCAAATTTCATCGAAATCGGTCCAGCCGTTTTCATGTTATGTCGTGACAACGGAAAACGGGTTTCATTTTTATATACGAGTATATAGATAGAAAATCAATTGTGTCTCATTACCGGCGATCAAACGATTAATCTGTGTTTTAGAGCTAAACTATAACAGGTAAATGATAGTAAGTCAAGTTTGTGTTTATAAACTAAAGCTGAAATTACATAGACACTAACTTGCATTAGACTCCACCGTCTAAAAGGCCGCAGCTGAGACTGCACACAACTGCAGCAACTTTAAGCACTTTCCCCAGATAATTTACCCTATTTAGTTACACACAACTTCGGCCAACATACCCTATAACAAGCCCAACATGGCTACCAACTATAACACCTATGGAGCCAACACTTAAAGCCCCTTGTAAGCCAGTTCGTAGCATGTTGCGAACTTTCACACTTATTTTGATATATCGCCAATAACCAACGTACATGGGCCAACTTGTAGTGCCTATAAAATTAACATCAATCTGTATTTAAGGTGTTAATATTCAAATGTTTTTATTCATACATTAATGTTGGTTTTTGTATGAGGAAGTTGGTGTTACGTCAGTTTTAGCAGGCCATACATTTTTTGTCTGGAAGTTTCTAGAACAATTAGGGTGTATAAAGAGCAGTGGTGGCCAAGTGGTAACGGCCGCGCCTTACGAGTTGTAGGTCGTAGATTCGAATCCAGACAGATGCTTTACTTTGTGTAAATTATTTCATCACCACTGTTCTCAAAACGGTGAAGGAAAACATCGTGAGGAAACCGGCATGTCCTAGAACCAAAAAATCGAAGACATGTGACATCTGCCAGCCAGTACTGGGCCCGCGTGGTGGATTACGGTCCACTCCCTCTCACTGAGAGGAGGCCTGTGTCCCAGCAGTGGGAACATTATAGGTTGATTTTGTTATGTGTGTAGGGTGTATAGTGATGAAGTGAAAAATTCTTGCATAGTTCACATTATCTGTGATAAGTCGTTATATAGGGTTATTTTAATTAGACTAACTAAACTCCACAGACGCGATGGGTATTGATAATCTAAACATAATAAACCAACAAATAAATTAAATTAATGATTTATTTTTGTGGGGTCATCGACCGCTGTTATTGTAGTCACTTGAAAATATCCGTTAAAAATATGTTTTTTTTTTGTGTGTAAACTTCACAAACATAATGAGCATCGATAAAATATAGAAAAACCGTTTTTCTCAACTCATAGGTACTTCAAGTAAAAACACTAACAGCAAATGCCTGCGAAGCTTAGCTAGCCAATTTAAAATAACCGTGTATATCTTAAGGTGAATGTGCCATGGTAGACCGCGAAATTTAAATTTTCTTACGTTTTTTGCAATTTGCAGATCAGTGTCAGGTTGCATCTTGATCCAAATATGATTCGCGACTATAATAGACATGTATTTACAGAATCATAGTCATTAGAATCATTAATATATCTAAGTTAGATCTCTACCATAAACACTTTTCCATACGAGATTTGTTCTTAACGGTAGAAATCTAACTTAGAAAGATGTATTAATGATTCTAATTATTATAATTCTGTAAATACGTACCGGTTATAGTCGCGAATCATATTTTGATCAAGATACAACCTGACACTGACCTGAAAATTGCAAAAAACGTAAGAAAATTTGAATTTCGCGGGCTACAACTACCCATTCACCTTAAGAAATAGTGTTAGAATAATGAGTGCAGAAAGTGTGGATCTAGAATGAAAACACGAGGAATGGAAGTTTATTGAACTTTGCAAGTAGCATAGCTGCATTGCGTCTCGTGTCAATATGTTTAGAAAACAATTTCTACTTTTACAGGGAGAAATAAAAGGGATCGCGAAATCTAAAGATCGGTAACAATAGAAAAAGTAGGTGATTGTGTCTCATTAGTGACAATGACAGCTGTTGTGTTACTACCGGTTCTCGTTTCACTTATAAACTGTATCATAAAACGGGCTAACTTTATTTGTACTTAATAATGAAAATTCACATAATATACGGTAAAATAAAAAGCCTGATCGTTTGCACGCCGTGTTACTAAAATTAAACAAAAAAATGCAAAATTATTGTATATCACACAAACCTACATGGGTACTTATGAAACATCAGATTTTTGAAGTGAAAACTTCTTTAGCGGCGTTGAACACTTTTTGTAATGGGTAAAAAATGTTAAACTCGCGTCAGGGCATCGCGTCAGGACACGTGACCGTCAGGAGAGATTCCCCCCCCCCCCTCTCTTTCTACGGCGGCGCCAACCGAAGTGAACCAAGTGAGACACGATAATGGATAGATGGATGGATGGATGGTGATGGTGATGGCGATGGTGATGGCGATGGTGATGGTGACGGCGATGGCGATGGCGATGGCGATGGTGATGGCGATGGTGATGTGATGTGATGGTGATGGTGGACGCGGACGCGGACGCGGACGTGGATGGACAGCTGATGGCTCGACCGTCTGTGTGGTAGCCACACTGCTGTGTATTCGTAAAATTCGTGTATATAAAGTGTTTCAAAAAATGGAAATTGAACAAAGTGCATCGATTAATGAAAAAAGTGACGCAGAAATAGTGAAAAAAACTTAGTTATATTAATTCAATTAATAATTGATTTATTTTTACGTTACGTGAATATTCAAGTTTTCACTTCTGCCGGCACTCCCGGAGTGCAACCCGTCTTTTTTAATTTTTAATTTTGAATGGTCCAGTTGACCAATAAAAATATAGAAAATCAATGATTTGGGTCCAGTTGACCAAAGACTCTAGGTCCTCTGTTCCAATCGGTTGTTTCATATGGAGAAGAGCCGGTAAGAAACTCTACGGTTAGATACTCTTTTCAAATTATAACAAAATGTGTTAATAGGTAGGACAGTGTAGGCCTCTCAACAAGTACAAGGTACTTAAAATAACAGGAAATGGCCAACAAATCGAAACATCTCGGCTAAGTCTTAAATTCCACAAACAACATAGTAATAATGTTGTCTTTGGTCCCTGACCATCAAGCAATGGACAAAATGGTCAAGCTTGTATTGCTGGAGTACGAGGCTTTTGGCTGCTCATAGTAATAATGTTTATTATTGTCTTTGGTCCCTTTTTTTTACGGATGGGAAATTATCAAATGACCCCTCCCGCTCTGGGTGGAGCGGAAGGGAGTGTCAGACTCTTACTGACTAAAACCCATCTGTGTTCCTTCCTTAGCCCTTTATGTTCCGGGGTAGCGGTAACCCTTTCGGACAATCCCGCACCCCCGGCAGGCGTCTTTGGTCCCTGGCCCTGACATCAAGCTATGGATAAAATTGTGTAACCTTATATTGCTAGACTACTATGCTTTTGGATACTTTGTATGTGTATATTAATTTTATGTATTGTTTTTGTAATATGCGTTTTGTTTATGCAGAATAAACAAATTTTCTTTCTTTATTCTTTCTAATCTATATACAACATTATTTTTAGTATATGCGAAACCCGAAACACGTGTCTAGTATTTTTATGTAAAGAATCTATGTACAAAATTTCAAAACTGTATCATGAATAATCACCAAGTTATAAGCTTGTTATGTTACCTGTTTGTCCGTATGAAATCATGGGCACCGCGCGGCGATTGTATTGTAATTAACGGGTGATAACATTTTCCATCACACTTGCAGGCTTTGGACTGTCGTAATGGTCAAGTGTAGGTAGTTATTATAATGTACTTTATTCGTAAATAAATGCAGCCGTAAGCTACGAATAAGTAATTACTTATTCGTAAGCCGTAAGTGATACAATGTAGTCAATGCGATTTGTTCAAAGTGGATGAAAAGTGTTAAACATCGCATTACTTAACCACAGCAGGCTGTAGGTACAAATAATAACTTTCTACAATTAACCATCTTGGCGTGTTTAAAAATGTTAATCATCACGGCAAAGCATTGTGTTCTGTTCAAAGCACTCTGATTGCTCCTCGTACCACCGCACTGCCACGGATACGTTATCACTGTTATCGTTGTTTCTGTGTACTGGACGTTTGTGTATGAGAAAGTCATGGTTACACGACACTTTTTACATACGATAGGTAAGTACACGATCAACCGAAACACAACTCGGCGGCCCGCGCGCTCGCGATTATGCAGTTGGACCCACGCGACACGTGCGCGCCAACCAGTGGTACCTGGGTGACTGAGGTTGCTGCACCCCCGCCCCGGTCGCCCCGCTCGCTGTGCGTCCGCGCCGCGCCATTGTGCGCGTATGGTACCTACATAGTCGCTCCTCGGGGCACAGTATAATATACTCGGGGTGTCCAACTATTAACCTTTTTTAAATATTTTTGGGCCAAAATATAACATGGGGTAAAAATTATTGGAATCGATTCAGTTACTTATTCTGAACAAACTATATTCAGGTTTCGCATATACTAAAAATAATGTTGTATATAAAAATGAAACCCGTTTTCCGTTGTCACGACATAACATGAAAACGGCTGGACCGATTTCGATGAAATTTGGTATAGAGATAGTTTGAGTCCCGGGAAAGGACATAGGATAGTTTTTATCCCGATATTCCCACGGGATCGACATTTACGCGGGTGAAACCGCGGGGCGCAGCTAGTATCATAATAAATCCAAACAACAATCCAAATAATCTCCACCTTAAATCCTTACAATCTCTAAAAAAAAATTCGCGAAACAAAAAAAAAAACAAACGTTAAAATGGCCGTGTCTTTTACGGAGAACGGGCACTGGAAACAAAATCTTCCTGCCTTTGTCTGTAGCAATTAGAGCCACAAAAATTTACCGATTATCCTTCATTAAGAGTTGTTACACTGGCTGGCTCGATGCCTAGAATAACAATGCACGAAATAGTGCTGCACCTTTTCACGTCGTGAATTTTAATATCCGGTAGGTACCTACACACGGTGGCTGAATGCTGTACTATTCTTTGTTGCCTTTGCCCGTTTGTTTTCTTTTGGCTTTTGTCATGATTTGATCTTATTGTTTGCTGTAACATCTGCTTCTTTTGGTTAGGGTAGTGTGAAATGGGTGTTGGTAATAAAAATGTGAAAAAAGTTATTTAAATTAAAATTTTCGTTCACACGTAATTAGTGTTTTATGTTTTGCATTTTGAACATTGCGTTATGCGAGCTAGCCAATGTAACAGGTTAAACGAGAAATATTAAAAATTAATTAATCATTCACAAAAAAAAATTAAAAAAAAACATCAACACACAAAACAAAAAGCTGTGTGTGTTGTTACCCACAAATACAGGCAAATCAATTTATGGAAAAAAAGCAGATAAATGACATATACACATTTTCAATATCAACGCTAAATCACAAAACAACACAGCAATATTTACGACACTAAAATTACACATTGATCCCCCGGAAGAAATTTGACGGGCCAGAAAAGTATCAGAATGAAAGATAAGGGCTAAACACAAAGGGATACGAGGGTCGAAGACTTAACTGTATCCCTGACCTAGATGGGAATCTCCATCAGTGATATTGAAGGTTTGAACTGATTTCTAACTTGTCTTGTTTTAGTTTGTGATGTATTTTTGTTTTGAAGACGTGGGCCTTTTATTCGTACAATTTATGTGTTTCAATGTATGGACGTTTGCCCTGTAGGGTTGAAGGAGTAGTTGTATTAACCAGAAGTAAAATGATTATAGTATTTAAAATTAGGTGTAGAAATGTTCTAATGGCGAATAGTCGGCCATTGTATACGCAAGGTAATATTATCTATACAGTATTGTGACTCGGTCTAGATATAATTACCTACAGCCGCGGTGAGCCGCGTGGTATGTAAACACGGGATAGGGCTGCCCGCCTACAGTATTTTAATTTCATCAGTCTACTTGGGTAGCTACTGCGTGCGTTATTGACGAACCCAAATAACCAAAAACAGCACAATATATTCTATAATTGCTCTTTGCCATATCTCCGAATAACTAATAGTGTTTCAATGAATATTTGTGACAAATCACACGCTTACTGCTTACAAAACCATCACACCGTCCGGCGTCCGTTCGTCACTGCGGAGCATTTGAGACTGTTTGTTTACCGAGTGTAAACCAAACTCGAGGCACGTAGGTACGACTCGCGTTCCGACCGTTTGTATAAAGAGAGAATACTGTATAGATAATATTAGCGTGGTATTGGTTTGCCTGAATTCAAGATAGTATTTCATTAGTATTATTATGTACTTCTTTTGTTTACATTTATTTATTATGCCACGGTTGGCTCGTGGACCATCTTTACATATCAAGACCCCTCCGTGCGTCGGCAAGCATGTTAAGCCGTTGGTCCCGGCTGTCATTCGTGGATCTTTGACAGTCGTTAGGTACGGATCGTCAGAAGCCTGACAGTCTGACAACTAGTCTTACCAAGGGGTATCGTATTACCCAGTAACTGGATTGTGGAGGTCAGATAAGCAGCCGTTTCAAGAAAAATACTGGTATTCAGCTGCATCTGGTGAGACTGGAAACCGACCCCAACATAGTTGGGAAAAGGCTCAGCAGATGACGATAATAGCCTTTGTCCATCTGAAATAATGTACCCTTTAAACAGTATTTTTTTTTTAATATTCCGAAGATTACCAATCAAAGATAAACAAACTCAATCCAATAAAATCGCTTTCCCTCTTTATAATACTATAGTCTATAAGTAGACCTTACAAGAAAAATAAAGATAATATATAATGTAAAGTCTAATATGAGGTATTCTACAATCGATTTAATGCCTTGGTCATACATTATTCAGCGTCTTGTATATGTATTTCCAATTTTAGTGTCTGATTTGTAGCTGTCATCGCTAATAATAAATCAAACCATTAGTGCTATCGACAGACCTCACCGTTTTTATATTTCGTGATATGAAATGTACAGACGCCAGCACATCAAGCTACCTGAAACTGTCAAATTTTCCCAATCAACTTCGAACCTTATGCTTTAGCGATAAAGTTGAAATTCTACTAAAGAAATTAGTCAGATTTTAGTAGCTTGATGTGCTGGCGTCTGTTTTTATTGCCCCTCTGATGTATGAACGTAAACGACGCAAAAGGAGTACCTATGTAAGGATCCTAGCAGGTGGTGTTCTGTAGTTTCTGCCCACCCCCATGAGTAGAAGGCGTGAGTTTATGTATGTATGTAATCTGCATTCGCGATTTATTTGCCAAAAATGTAAACTTTATGGAAAAATAATTTTAATTCCTACAACAATAAAGTTCAGTTTACGCTACAACTTCAAAAATTTTTATAACTATTTCTATAGTGCTAATCACTCTGAAATCAACTTAATTTACATTAAAACAAAGTTGATATTTGTTGTAACTTGAAATAACATCAATTTGAAACAAATTTGAATAGACGTTAGTACAAATAACTACGATTTCTAGGCACTATACTTATTACCTACATTATGATCAAAACGATAAGATTGATTATTGTTTGTTTAAATATTTAACAATACACTTTGACGTGATTGTATCATTTTGGTTGGTAAATACTTTAAGCGTTTCACAGTTAAACTTCTGTCTAGTTTTGTTAAAGCAATGTTATTACCAGTGATCGGAGTAGGCTGAGTATATTTACCTAAACTTTGGAGAACAGAGACAGAAAGTGGAGACTTCCTTACGACGACATTTGTTTTCCCGGAATTCGGGAAAAATCTTAAACAAGTTGAAAATAAGCTTTATTTAAGATGGGTAAAGGCTATTTTTAACTAAACTTGCGTTTACCAAATTTTCGGGATTTTCACGTAAAATCCCGAAATAAATAGTCTAACGTTGATTCATGTATTCGAATTATATTTACCATCCTTAAATTAACCGTTATATCATACATTACATATAATTGGAATACATGAATTAAAGTTCGACTATTTATTTCGGGATTTTACGTGAAAATCCCGAAAATTTGGTAAACGCAAGTTTAGTTAAAAATAGCCTTTACCCATCTTCAATAAAGCTTATTTTCAACTTGTTTAAGATTTTTCCCGAATTCCGGGAAAAAAAAATGTCGTCGTAAGGAAGTCTCCACTTTCTGTCTCTGTTCTCCAAAGTTTAGGTAAATATACTCAGCCTATTCCGATCACTGGTTATTACATTCAATATTCCCCCCGGCCAATCTCAAAGTGATTAGTCAATACGCATGAGATATTATAATGCGCAAGTGTGTGCGTAAACACAGGTGCACTCTCCTCTGATCCTTTGGGGCGTGTACGCACTACATTCGATCCGAATCCGAAAAATGCCGGTCCAAAGTGACCATTGTCTTATTTGTATGAGGGGTTGCGCACTAGATCCGAACAAATAGGACGATGGACTATTTCTCGGATTGGGATCAGATTCGGATCGGACGTAGTGCGTAAACGCCCTTACTCTCACAGTCCGATGGGACGGCAATCCGACACAACCGGAGATAGATCAGGCGTAGGACCAACGGCTTTACGTGCTTTCCGAGGCACGGGGGTATTAAACCGCCAACTTCCAAACTCCGGACTGTTACTATGAAATTCCTAATGGAAAACCCAATAACACTGCCCGACCCGGGTATCGAACCCAGGACCCCAAGCTCAGCGGTCGCGCTTGCAACCACGAGACCAAAGGGGTAGTCAAGAAATAAACTAAACAATAAATAGGTTAAAATAACTACGATTTCAGTATCTTTTTAGGCACTATTATACTTTTTCTAAAATATTTATTGATTAATTGGGGTTTTTATCCCAATGGATATGCCAACCCTATCATGCCTTATACAGACTACTACGATACAAACGATACAATGATTTAAACCTAATCACTTATTACCTATATTATCAAAAGTGTATTTATTTTCATTACATTTTTTGAATAATGAACAATTAACTTCGTGTGTTTGACAGTTAAGCTTTTATTTAATTTTTTTAAAGCCATGTAGTCACATTGGAATAATATTCGGTAATTAGCAACTAATTAGTGAAAACAGTGGTGACCCAGTGGTATCGGGCACGACTAACGAGTTGTAGCTTGTACTAGGTTCGAACCCAGACAGGCGCTTTACTTTGTGTAAACTATTTTCGTTCTCAAAACGGTGAAGGAAAACATCGTGAGGAAACCGGCATGTCCTAGAACCAAAAACTCGAAGACGTGTGCAGAGGCGGCGTAAGGCGTGGGCGACGTGGGCTACCGCCTACGGCCTCGCGGTCCAAGGGGCCTCGCGACTCGAAAGCCCGCGAACGCAAATATAGATATAATTACTCATCTAGCAATAAATAATAAAAAACCGGCTAGTTTCAGCGTTGGCAGTTTTATCTATCGAGGCTAATATATCATCTAATCTGGATTACGACACAGTTATTAGGGAGTTCAGTATGGCTAAAAGCAGAAAATTTATGTTTCTTTAATTGTTTACTTTAGTGTTAGTTGAGGTATACTTAATAATCCATACTAATATTTTATATTTATAATATTATAAATTCGAAAGTAACTCTGTCTGTCTGTCTGTATGTTAACTTTTCACGCCTAAACCGCTGAACCAATTTAGATGAAATTGTAACAGTGGCCACTGTTACAATTTTGATTTTTATCTGTAGTGACAAACTATTGGGTATGGTAATATGAAACAACAACTATCTCAAACACTGTTTATTAACAAACTGGTAAACTAACATTAATAACAAAATAAGTTTACTAAAAACAAATTGTTGCCAGCCAGCTAATAATTAAATATAGAGAGCGAAGGTCGTGGGGGGTTGGAGATAAACCCTGTAATGTTCCGTTTTAAATGAGTTTAAGTTAAAAGTTAATAATTATTACAAAACTAAGGATAAGGATAAGAGATCCGCAGGAGAACCAAGGTAACCGACATAGCCCGAAGAATTGCCAAACTTAAGTGGCAGTGGGCAGGGCACATTGCTCGCAGAACAGATGGCCGATGGGGCCGAAAGGTTCTGGAGTGGCGACCGCGTACCGGAAGGCGTAGCGTTGGAAGGCCTCCCACAAGGTGGACCGACGACCTTGTGAAGGCCGCAGGAACTCGTTGGATGCGAGAAGCACAAAACCGGTCGAAGTGGAGGTGCTTGGGGGAGGCCTATGTCCAGCAGTGGACGTCTTTCGGCTGAAATGATGATGATGATGATGTAAGTGTCTGGCTTTAAATAGGGACCTAATATGCTATTGACAAAATCACTTCTCACTTAAGAAAGTACCGTTTATTAAAGAGGCTACACTAGGGTTTGACGCAGAATGTGCACTTCGCAAAATGTGAACTTGACGCAAAATGTGCACTTCGCAAAATGCGCACTTCTCAAAATGAGCACTTCTCAAAATGAGCACTTCTCAAATTGAGCACTTCTCAAAATACACTAGATAAACTTTCAAACGAAAATAACTAACAAACTATTTAAATTAAATTATTATATCCTGACTAAACTAAAACTATGAACAAACTAAAATATGGCGTCGAAATTTTCCTCCGCATCGCTTTCGACTGCTAATGTATAGACGCCAGCACATCAAGCTACCCGAAACTGTCAATTTTTCCCAATAAACTTTGAACCTTATGTTTTAGACATAAAGTTGAAAATTTATTAAAGAAATTGAGACAGATTGTAGTAGTTTGATGTGCTGGAATCTGTACCCGAGAGACTGACAGCATTGTTACGTTTGTATTGTTTGGCAATGTTTAAACTCTGGCCAAGGTAAAAGCCAGTCCATAAAAAAAGCCATATACAAGCTTGATTTGGTACGCTGAATTCAATGTATTATTTATAAAACGACTGTAGTTATACCCACAACCCGAGTACCTGCGTCCCAATTTAATCTCACACGTAGACCTTTATTTAGGTCTAAAAAGTTAACAACTTACCTTGGTCGTGAATTTATTATATTTCAAGTTATTTCGGGAACAAAACCACGCCAATGGTCTAGCGTTAACACGAGTTATAGGTACAAACAAACACTTTGATGGCAGGAAAGTTATTCTTGAGACTTTACGGGGAGGTGGTAAACGACGTGGAAACGGAATGATTTTGTGACATCGTAATTATTATTGTAATAAAATAAATAGTCCTCCAGATCAAATTTAGGCCATGAAAGCCAATCTCAACGGCTATGGCAGTCGTAGTTTTGGGGTCAATGTGAGATATGGTCCAATAGCGACATTGTCGTATCGCGAAATAGGCAATGTGAGATATAAACGTAACGCTTATTTAAAATGACGTTTAGACATAACGCGACTTAGGCACACTGCGTTATAGGTATACAGCGAGCAAAGGATTTTAACATCATCAGTTTTGGGGTCATATTAACCACGTTCAAAACATGAAAAATGTACACTTTTTTAGTTACTATTAAAATCAACAATCAAATTCAAAATAAAATTACAGATGTAAGTGACAATCAAAAGTAAAAAAATCACAGCATAACATTTAGCGTCCGATATTTTCTGTAATAAATCCAACATAATTATATAAAACACACTAGCAGCGCCCCGCGGTTCCACCCGCATAAGTGCCGATCCCGTGAGAATATTGAGATAAAAAGTAACCTATGTTTTATTCTGATAAAGTTTCATCAAAATCCGTTCAGGAGTTTTTGCGTGAAAGAGTAACAATCCGTTCAGGAGTTTTTGCGTGGAAGAGTAACAAACATCCTCACAAACTTTCACATTTATAATATTAGTAGGATAGGAAGTAGGAATAGAATACAATACTCTTTATTATGTACAGTCACGTCTAAAAGTATGTATACACTTGGCTTTATTCAAAGGCGATTTTCTCCTTTATTTTTGAATGAAATTTTATGTTATTACGAAAATAGTATTTTCGAACCAATAGGTTTATGTTAAGTGTCGTATTTCAACGTTGCATTCGTTATTTCACGAAAAAATCGCAATTGAAAATTGCCAAGTGTATACATACTTTTAGACGTGACTGTACACCATATAAATTACAGACAAATAAAGAAACTAGAACTAGGATAGGATAGTAGGACATATAGGATGTCATGGTAATAGATTTTAAGTTTCTAAGGGCCTTAAGCTAATAATTGCGGGTAAGACCTGAATAACATGAAAAGAACCTGTGCTGCTGCAGGAAGTTTGTTGCGCCACGCCTTCTTCCCAATTAAAGCACAAGGAAGAGGTGATGAGCGGGCGTATTGGGGGACTTTCTTAATATGTCATTTTGACGTTCGGAGAGTGATGATTCTCAGACTAATTTGAATAAATGACTTTTGTTTTTGATAATTAATTAATTATAGTCGCAGAGACCAGAAGGCCATTTCTCGCGTTCAAAATGTAGTCGCAGTCTCATCTCGGCAACAAACAAATGTCAAAAACTTGTCAAAATGTAGCGAAATGAGAAGTATTTTTGACAGATTGAGGCTGAGGTCAGACTGTGAACGTTCTTAAAATTACGAAAATTGCCCCTCATGAAAATTGCCCTCGGAAGCATGACAAAAACGGGAGAAGGCATACCTATTCTCACCCGGAGGTCAACAATAATCTTGAAAGCTTTTATTCTTTGACACATTCTAAACCATTCTTCCTTTCCCAGGTAGGCTGGCTAAGAGCAGAGGACCAGACAGTCCTCACAATGCACGACCGAGCAGTCCTCAGCGCAAGGTACTCAGTCCACATGGACGCGCCCAGAACTTGGCAGCTGAGGATCAGGCCTCTTCGGGCAGAAGACCGCGGCTGCTACATGTGCCAGATCAACACGCAGCCCAGCATGAAGTGGCAAATTGGGTGCATCGATGTTTATGGTGAGTGGAATTTTTGGAAGATCAGTTTTTTTTTATCGTTTAGGTATTATAAAAAAATAACGTAGGTTACATTTGGTTTAACAAAAAACATATAGACGCCAGCACATCAAGCTATCTGTCAAATTTCTTTAATAGATTTTCAACTTTATCGCTAAAGCTTAAGGTTCAAAGTTGATTGAGAAAATTTTACAGTTTTATCGTGTTTAAATATCTGTGCCCATCACATCTGCGGAGTTTATTTAGTTAATGTAATTTGACCCTGCATAATTCGGATCTGCTGCGATTATTACATTTTTATTGAAGCTTTTTTTAGCCTACTACTAATTGTTTTAGAATTTCATAAAATCAATACGACAACAAAACATCTCAACAAAACAAAAACTAGACATAAAAACCAACATTTCTCGTACACCAAGATAAATCCTAGTTTCCCAGTCGGCTGACCACCCAGTTGAACGGTTCCTGACAACCTATCCATCACCTGTCAACATTGAGCTGTTTGCTACTGTGACTTGAAAACACGACCAACTTGATTTTATTTTATTTTTCGGTTTCTTTTCATCGTGAATGTAGTGCAGTTTTTCTGTTGACCGCTTTTGTTGTCATGAACCATATTCAAATCTGCGGAGTAATTGTGTAATACCACAGAATACTTAAAGTACTACGTACAGAAAGGCCACTCCCTTCCCCGCACTAACATCAGTTACCGCACCTCACCCCGCACTTCGGCGTATTCGTCGCAGTTCTTTAACAAGAGCACTCGCAAGCACAAGTACCTCACGCACACATTCATACGTATACAAACGTCATTTTTTAATGTAGTAGTAGTAGTAGGTAATTATTTTGCGAGCGTTGTATGGAGTGTCCGGGGTGTGGTAATACACTAACTGTAGGAATGGCTTTCATTTTGATAGTTCAACAACAATGGTAATGCTGCCAGCGTTTTGGGCACTTATCCCATTGACAGCGATGCGGACGAATTTTTTGATGACCAAAGAGCTCCTTCTTTTTTTTATTTGTACATAGTATATATATATTTTAGTTTGTGTGTACATAAATAGTGATTATGAGTCAAAAATAAAAATTGCTTCTTAAGTTCAACAACATTCATTGCGTTATTTACGTTGTTGAGCAGACCAATTGTTCGAACATATGAAGCTATGTATTAGCAATATCCTTCAAAATTATTCAAAATGAGATTGATAGTGTGTTGCGCAATTAGGGTGCTGGACTTAGAAGGCTATGTAGGTCTGCATAAAAACCGTCCTTTCCCTGGACTCAAACTATCTCTATAACAAATTTCATCTAAATCGCTTCAGCGGCTTAAGCGTAAAGAGGTAAGACAGAGACCGAAAGACACAGTTTCGCATTTATAATATTAGTATATGGATGGGCCATTCCGCTCAATTAGGCCGACTTTTATTTGCAAATGGTAAGGACATTTGGTGCGTGTTGATTGCAATAGTAAATTAAATAAAGGTGTTATACTTTTTTAGATAGCGGCGCCATACGTAAAAACATGTAAGAAATCTCATATAAAGTAAAAAAAGAATGCAGCTATGATATTTAATTTATTATTAGCATATATTCGCCGTTAGTGGATTTTCGCGGATTGACCCGGATGGATAGGTGCAGCTTACCCACTCAAGATTGATTGTTTCACACACCACGTTACCTACAAGCCCCTTAAAAAACGATTACAAACATTGATAAAACACCACAATAAAACACCCACCCGACTTTCGAAGGACGCTTGTTACACATTTATCAAACACCCCTAGTTCCTAATTCCACCATAGATCAACCAATTACGGCGAGGTTAACAACTTAAACGTCTTTTTATCTGTCTTAAGTGACGGATAGGCGGCTTATCCAGTACACAACCCGTATAGGTGGCGACCGTGCCTAAGCTCACTTAATCCAACTAGGAATAGATTAGAAACGTCTTGGAGATATGGGTCACTCAGTTTAAGTGATGGGTGTGGCTTCTTGAATCGCGTGTGCTGCAGTTCCGTACGGACGGATTTTTGGAGGATTAGGAGTGTCTTCGAGGGTTAAATTACTTGTGAGGGGCTTGTGAGTAGGTCGAAGAAACGTGGATCGTTTGGTCTTAAGGTGATTCGCACACTACACCACATTACGCAGCGGGACGCAGATAACGTGCCCCCAATAAAAACGTGCTTCCGTGCGGGGAATTTGGTTCCGTTTCACGCACCCCGCTGCGTAATGCGGTGCAGTGTGCCAATCGCCTAAGGGTCAAGACAAAAATCAGCAGAAAAAATTTCATACTCTAGTTTCTGGTGTGATTGGCTGACTGGAATACAACATCCAACCAAATTTCTCTCTCTTTCTGCGAGCTAATTTTAGTGAGGGCCTATTGCAAAATGTCCGAATAGCCAAGACTTACCGAGTAAGTTCAAAAATAGGACAGATTTTTATATAATTACTAGCTGAACTTCGTATCGCCTCAGAATCAAAATACAAAATTTATGAGAAAATGAATTATTTTCACAATTTTTTTTTTCGTGAACTTCCCCATTTTTTAATAGTTATTCTGCTATTCGGGGTGGAGACAAATCCAACAAATCAAAGATCTTAAAAATTATAGTGTAACTAACCCGACTTTGTTTTATATACATAGATAGTAAGGTTACGGGAACATAATTATAGATCGTGTATGAGGCCCTTAATCTTCTCAAACCTGGAAGTAAGCTAAGGCTATTGCTGTCAGTCCAGTGATGGGTGTCTTCAGTCTTTAAACAGTCATTTTTCTTCTGAAAACAGCAATCCAACAGCAATTTTATTATTTGCAAGAATAAAGATCACTGTGATTTTGACAAACTTGTCACTGGCAGCAACCGAAGAGGAACCTTATTTTAATAAGAATAAAGATCAGTGTGCTTTAGACAGTGTCGCAAAATCAGAGGTAAAATACATGAGAAAAAGACTGTTACCAACTTATCAGGCCTTTCGCACCTTGCTAAGCATATTACACTTATATTTTCGACTATAATACATTTGAAAAGTTGTCATGGGAAGTTAGAAGCCCGAAAGTCTGACACCTGGCTTACCGTAAAGGTCAGCAGGTAAATGTTCCACATTCATTAGTAATACAGGGGTTGCGTGGGTAGACTGGAAGCCAACCCAAAAATAGTTGGGTAAACACTCATTGGATGAAAGTTAGTATGAACGTGCGTCAGTAAAACCACGCGTGACCTTTGACAGATTGAACGAAGTAACAGTTCATTCATATCAACGTAGAGTACTTACCAGAAACCGCCATTTATTGGTTGTGGTGTAATTACACTATAGGCAATAAGCATAAGGGATTATACGTGGTAACGACCTTCTTAATTATACACTTGACGATCTATGCTTTTAATAGATATGGAAGCTATTTTTTTAAAATTAATAGTTATGTTGGGTTCCATATTTAAAAAAAATACCACACTCAACACATAATCAGCCTATAATGTTTCCACTGCTGGGACACAGGCCTTCTCTCAGTGAGAGGGAGTGGGCTGTAATCCACCACGCGGGCCCAGTGTGGGTTGGCAGATGTCACATCATGTCTTCGAATTTTTGGTTGTAAGACATTTTTAGACAAGACGGTTTTCTCACGATGAAAAAATACCAATGGAAATCATATTAATAACTAGCTTCTGCCCGCGGCTTCACCCGTGTGGAAATGGATTTCAAAGGTTTTAATTTTTTGTGCGCAGAATCCTAATTCTTTTTTCTAAAACAGCCAGTAAAGTCCCGTCAAAATCGGTTTAGCTGTTTCGGATATTAGCCAGAATAAAGAAACAGACAGTCAAATATTAAAAAAAAAATATTTTTACTACCCACCGTATACTTTCATACGCATTTAGTAAAAAGCTGTTATTTTGACATTACAAACAGACTACATTTTATTTATTTGTATATAGGTACCTAGATAAGGTTATTCTTGTGTCTCTGTTGCTGATATCTTTCTCGAAAATCACGTGACATAGATAAGTATTAATTTTTCATTTCTCATACTCGGAAAGTAGTGTTTGTTTGATCCGAATAGCGGGTGGGAGACGCTGCTTCCCACTTTAGGGCGGGATAGACTCATAGTAATTGCTTCCCTCTCTAGGGCGGGAATGAATTTAAAAAATAGAACTAAATTGGTTAGGTAGTCAACTAGTCAGCTACGAAATTTTTTATATAATTAAGAAAAATGTTGCGGTCTTGTGAGTGTATTTTTTGAATTTAATATGAAACTGACATCTTCTTTGTATACATATGACCGTTTTTCAATTAGGAATTTCTCAATAGCAGCCCGGAGTTTCGACGTCGGTGGTGTGATTCGTGGTTCTGAAAGCACGATCTCTCCCCAGTCGTGTCTGCGCCTACACATGACCGTTGGTCACTACAGTACCCATAAAAACCCACAACATCTTCCATTTATTCAGTCCAATTTTCTAGGCCTATTCAAAACCAAAAATATTACATCCGGCCATCCAACCATCTGACCTTTTTCAACACATGACGGTAGGTCAACACATTATAGTGGGGTCACATTAAAATTATAATAGAGAGCGGAAATCAGAATCCACCCGTGTGGCGCGGGCCTTGGCAGCGATCGATCACCTGGTCTTACATGTGGCAGAAACTAGAATGGAATAAAATGGGTGCGGCGACATGTAGGTAAGGCGGGTTTAGTTACCTACTACATTAGACTGTCTTAAGTGGGTCGCCTTGGCGACCTTATTGCTTTATCACTTTTCACAAAAACTCAAAGGAAATTGAAACTTCACTAAGGTTAAAAGTCTCTAAGTGTCACATTGGTTTTGAGAAAAAAATATACCTTGATGTTATGTCGTGCAAGTGGCATTCAATTGAATTTTTTGATGCCCGTTGATTATTTCCAATTCTTTATAAATACTCGTACATATTATTTCCTAAATTCAACTAAATAAGTACATTTAAATTATATTTTTAAATACAAGAGTATAAAAACATCTAAAAATATAAAAAAATAAGTAATAAGTAGCCCACCGGTATCGCGAACAGGGTCCAAGCTACCGGCGGCCAGGGCTCCAGAGAGAGGAACCTCCTAACAATGCGAGCCGTGTCCAGAAGTACTGCTTTCTGAATCAAGCCCTTGATCCAGCTGCCCAACGAGAGCCTCCTCAGGTGTTGGTCGAGGCTCTTGGCTATCAATCTATTGGCTGTAACGACTATCGGCACAGTGATTGCTGAGTCAACATCCCATATGTTGACAACCTCAACCTCTATTATTATTATCATTTTAAGACTGTTAGCCTTTTAAATTATGTAAAAATGTCCAAGTAAGCAATAGATACAAGCTGATATTAGGTGGTAAAATAATTACGAGATCGACTTATAGTCTGTTTAGTTAATATGACGTCTTCGAAATCAATGACTAGTCAAAGGGGAATCGATCATTTGGAATCGCAAAATAACTATGCATAACCAGTTTATTATGGTCTCACTGCTGGGGCCTTCTCTCTGTAAGAGGGAGTGGGCTGTAATCCACCACACGGACCCAGTGCGGGTTGGCAGATGTCACATGTCTTCCAATTTTTGGTTCTAGGATATGCCAATTTCCTCAAGATGTCTTCCTAACGATCTATGACTACTTCTAATTTAGATAACTGAGTTTAATATTACGTATGTTATCAAAAATATACCTATCTACTTTTTTGATACGAGGCGTTTTTGGGAAAGTTTTTTCTCGGAAAAGCTACTGTTAATGTTACTGTTAGCCTGCATCATCCCACAGCTGGGCAAAGGCTCTCCCTATAACTTCCAGCTCTTTCGATCCAGGGCTAAAGTGAAACACTGAAGGCCATTCCCGTAATAAAAACGTTCAAAATCTAGTCGCAATTTCATCTCAGCGACAATCAATGACAAAAACTAGAGGTTTTTTTTGACAGATTGAGGCTGGGATCAGACTGTGAACGTTCAATTGCCTCCAGCTCGTCCAACCATCTCGGTTGGACGAGCTAATCCAACAAAAAACAAAACAACAAACAAAAATAGAAAGCTAATCCAACAATTTTATTTTACTCACTTTACTCAATTTATTTTACTCAATTTTATTTTACTTACATTTTTAGTTACATTGCGTTGAGAAAAAAAACGGTTAATATTTTAATCACCAAAAAAGCACGAAAAACACCTTATTGAAATCATATTTCATTACACAACTTCTGTCTAATTTATGGCAAAATTTCGAAGTAGACGCCCAGAGTTTAGCAATTTTGTGTTCCCGCGATATTTGCATGCCCGGGCCGGGATTTCTTTTTCAATTTCGAAGTTGTTCGTGACTTTATTGGGACGCTGTATCACTTGGGTCGACAAGGCGGTAACGAATGGTAAACGTTTTGATTCCTGTTACGTAGGGAGATTAAATTTAGGTGTCAGAGGTGATTATGTTTGAGTATTGTTTTGAATGTGATTCTACAACGCTATTCAAACGTAACGTGTTACTAATTCAAATCACCATGTAACGGCACAGAGAGCAGTGGTGGCCAAGTGGTAACGGCCGCGACTTACGAGTTGTCGGTCGTAGGTTCGAATCCAGACTGGCGGTTTACTTTGTGTAAATTATTTCATCACCACTGCTCTCAAAACGGTGTAGGAAAACATCGTGAGGAAACCGGCATGTCCTAGAAACAAAAATTCGAAGACATGTGACATCTGGCAACTCTCATTAGGAACGCGTCGTGGATTACGGCCCACTACCTCTCACTGAGACGTGGCCTGTGTCACAACAGTGGGAACAATATAGGCTGATTATGTATGTATGTATTGATGTTACAGCACTAATATTTCAATGAAGGTCAACGATGCGACTTACTAACACGTTTATGATTGGTCGCGTCGTGTACGGACCGCCATTAAAATACTAGTGCTTTGACATTCCGGCTACTCATTGGTGATTTGAGTTTGGAACACGTTAGTTTTGAGTAGCGTCGAGGAAAATAGGCCTAAAACTAAGTTTTTCTAGAAGCGCGATGCCTACCACTTGCGGCTGTCATGTCTAAATACAGAGCATTTGACACCTTGACACTTTCCGGCGCGGTTCTTTATTAGGGAATGATAATAGAAAATTTTCATACAAAATGACAATACTGTCATAACCGTACTAACAATATCACAGAAAATTAAATCATTTACCTGGGGCGGTACACGGCTACAACCAAAAATAGAGACGCGATGCGACGTACAGCGTCCAGTTCTTAAACAGATTAACTATTATTTAAAAAAAAACTAAAAGAAAGAGACAGAAAACACATTTAGTTAGCACAGACTAAAAGAGACACAATACATCAGATACATACATCAGATAAAAACAAATAATTAATCAAATAAAAAGTGTAAAGTCCGATGTAAAAAATTTGCAGAAAAGTGTAAATAGTTTTAGTGTCGAAATTAAATTAATTAAACGAAATAGCTTTCTTCAGGACATTTTGATCACAAGAACGACTCGGTGCACTGTGACACTTTCTCTAGTTTACCGTATAAAACGATACCTTGTTAGCAGCGCACTGTTACTAGTTAGAATTTAATATCATACACTAGGGTTGACAAACGTCTAGACTTAAAAATGTTTAACCAAAACTTAGTTTAACCAAAATACCTACGTATGTGCGTAACAGCTTTTTGACGTGTGTACCATCCTTTTCTCGAAACAGTTCAGGCCATTTTCGACCCCCCTATATTGTTATTTACTGAAGATCATCATCATCTGCCTAGACTTTTTCCAACTATGTTTAGGTTTGCTTCCAGTATAACCGGATGCAGCTTAATACCAGTATTTTACATGGAGCGACTGTCTATCTGACCTCCACAACCCAGTTACTGGGTAAAACAATACCCCTTGGTAAGACTGGTTCTCAGACTTTCGGGCTTCTGACTACTCGTAACGACTGTCAAAGATCCACGAATTCCGAGGCACGAAGGGGTAAAGACGGTCACCCTTCCACAGACCAACCGCGGCAAGCGTAGCTTAACCTGATCGATCGACCTGTGCGGCTATTAATTTAGCCACGGGCCCCTCCACGAGTTATTTACTGAACATATTTTTTCGAATTCAAAGCCAGCAAGTCATGTAGTCCGCCTAAGGCTGGGACACTTAACGTATTAAATAAAGTATTTACGGTGCATGCCTCGCACTGTCTGGAAGCGCCTAACATAATCAGCCGTTAACGTTCCCACTGGTGGGACACAAGTCTCCTCTCTGTGAAAATGGGTCGTAATACACCACGCGGACCCAGTGCAGCTTGGTAGATGTCACATGTCTTTGAATTTCTGGTCCTAGGACATGCCGGATTCCTCACCATATTTTTCTTCTGAATCATTTTGATACAAATTGGTAATCCATTGCTGCATAAGTTCGAAAAATGTATCTGCTCAACACATAAATAACGCAATGAATCTTGTTGCACTGTCAAAATGAAACCGATTCCGATTGATATGAGTTACGCAATTGTTCTGCAGATTGCCACATACTAGTATTTGAATGGTAGTCCATACACAGTTTGTGACTTATTGTTGTTTGTTTCTTTTGAGTTAGTAGCGCCGTGGACAAAGACCCTGTGGTTTATAGTTTAAACTAGCTGTGCCCCGCGGTTTTACCCGCGTAAATGTCGCTCCCGTGGGAATATCGAGATAAAAAGTAACCTATATGTTAATTTAGGGTGTCAGCTACCTCCATACAAAATTTTATCAAAATTGTTCCAGCCGTTTGAGCGTGAAGAAGTAACAAACATATAAACACACACACACACTCACAAACTTTCGCCTTTATAATATTAGTGTGATAGTGTGATTTGAAATTACTCAAAATTGCTATCTCACATTTATTTTATTCCTTGTATTTAGTCTTTCCTGTCCCAATGTGCAATATTTTCCTTGACAACCCTGATAAAGACGCTTTGCAAATCGTTTATTACCGTCTTTGAGACACTGGAGAACCTTCTTCAAGCTTTCTAAACATAGTTTTTACTTGCATGTTTTTCTTTTGCGAGTGAAATAGTGATTACTGGGTAAATAAATAGCTATTACTCGGTATACTAAGTCGTGATTTCTAGTTGAATAAAATTTGCCAGGTGTTTAAATAGTTGTAAGTGAGTATACTAGGAGTTTAATAGTTAATGATTTGTAGGTGTTAAACTTTTAGTACGGTTTGGAGGTAATGACGGTGTTTGTAAAAGTATCTAACTAGCTAGGTACAAAGTTATTTCTAATTTTTGTGTGCGACCAGGCAATTATTTTTAGTAGGAACACCATGTATTTAAAATAATTGCCCATACAGTTTTTAGCTTTGATGACAGGGTCAAAGAAAATAGACTATTTTTAGCCTAGACGTGTTTTATTCTTGAAATAAAAATTCGTCAAGACTGACGATGTTTCCTAGCGTTTGGATTTGAAGTGGAATATTTTGGGTAAAAGTAATATGTTATCACCGTTCTTCAATAACTAAACGCTATAAAAACTTTGGATTAAAACATTATTGAAGCGACAAGCAAGCCATTCATTCGTCCATACGTTCTCATATACACTCATTCATTCGTAATCACCATTCGTAGCATTCATTAGCTTGCAAAACCATCCTTTGTAACGGAAAATATAATAAACGCATTTAAAGTTCGAGTCAGATTCTATCATTCATCGAACCCTGGATCGAAACACCGTGTAAAAGTCACAACGTAAAATTCTACCTGGCAAATCGAATGAATACAATCACATTTTCATACCGCAACAAAAAGATTATAGAAAAATATTTCTCTATAAAGTTCAACGAATTTATTGAAGGCAATGGATAAGTTGGAAACTTGTTAAAACTTATCGCACGAACACAATCTCGGAACTTAAAATGTCGCATTGCTGATCTTGAAGTCAAAGAAAATATGAGAAGAAGTCAATATAGAGAACGGATATTATTTTACTGGGAGGGTAGAGTGGATATCGTCACTGACTGGATGAAAATATAAATGTTTTTATACGTATACATACGCATCGTATCGTGGGATTGTGGCTAAGTAATAACAGCCGCACGGGTCTATCAATCAGGTTAAGCTACTATTGCCGCGGTTGGTCCGTGGATGGGTGACCATCTTTACATATCAAGACCCCACAGTGCCTCGGAAAGCACTATAAGCCGTTGGTCCCGGTTGTTGGCCCAGTGTTTCAGTAGCGCCCAGTGCGGATTGGTTGGACTCCGAAAGAATCTTACAAAATTGGCGGATTATCACTTACCACCTGTCACCTACCCCTTAGTGTCTATTGCTTGTGGGTTTTATTAAATAGATCCTAGTTCTTCATAAGTAGGTACACCACGTTATCTCAAAATCCCGGAATTTTCAAATCATT
Organism: Amphipoea oculea; assembly: GCA_945859645.1. NCBI lineage: Eukaryota > Metazoa > Arthropoda > Insecta > Lepidoptera > Noctuidae > Amphipoea > Amphipoea oculea. The sequence goes on from OX243876.1 coordinate 17,155,702, forward strand.
TTATCATAAGCAATTTTGTTGTTGAAAGTACCCGCATTCAGATATTTTTAAGCATTTGGGATCCAAAGGAAATAGTTTTTGGGATTCAACGACAGTAAAACGTAATTCTCTTGAAATTTTAAAATTTGGGATCCAACGGAAATACATAATGATGTTTCGTGGGATCCAACGCCAAAAATATTAAACTGGGCTTCAAAAGTGGGATCCAACGAAAATAAATCGAGACCATTGGATTTCGCAATAAAATATTTGTTCCACCTAGTCCTGCAGCGGTAAAATAAAGGCAGTATAATGTTATTGACATCTTGTTGCCTTTGCTAGCGCTACTGTCTCGGACTATCTAGATATGTAGGTGTATACTTGGCACGTAATGTACTTGAAGGCTTTGTCTGCTTCACCGTGACAGTTATAAGCCCAGCGTTGTCTTAATTCATTGTGGTGGTGTTCGGTCATTGAAATTGAACATGCGTATAGGTAGGTAATGTTTGGGTTGATTAGCCTAGTGGTTGATTGAATGCAAGGTGACTGTAATATTAGAAAATCATGGATATCTATAAGTATATACGGGGTGAATATAAATTCATGGGCATCCTTTTAAGGGGTCATTGTACTCATCATTATAAACAACTTTTACTGTGAGACTAACTTAAAATCGTGAAAAAAAAACAGATGTTCCTTCTTCCTTCTCACATAACTCGTCAAAATATAGGGAAGAGCTGATTTTTTTTCGCGATTACAGGTTTTGTCCCATAGTAAAAGTTGTTCATAATGATGAGTAAAATGTCCCCTTAAAAGGATGCCCATGAATTCAATTTCACCCTGAATAAAATTCAAAGTCCTGACTAATGATATATCAACGCACAGCCTAAAACGCTGGTCCTAGAGACATGTTTGGAGGGTGTGTTCTGTGTGAAGAGCAAGTATCCAATAAGAAAGGGTTTTTCGAAATTCCACCCCTACGAGAGTGAATGGGGGGAGGGAAAAATCACGCGGTCAAAGTCGCGGGCAGAAGCTTTACAATCTGATCATTGCCGAGTACACGTAAGTGGAAATAATCGCCAAATTACGAGTATAATCAGTGTTTACACTTTTCTCATTAAATCACCAGTTTTCTTTTTTGTAAATGTCATTTTGTAGGTTAACCTTGGAGGTTGTCGGCCTTTTAACCGGTCTATCCAGAGGATGCCTTAATAAATTAAGGCCTCCAGCCACATTGGCCTTAGTGAGATCACAGATTTTTAACTTAGACTGCACTTACAACATCAAACAATGTTTAAAGCACTCACAATCTTTATGTTATTTACAAGCACTCACGAGACTAAAATGACCCACTAACAAGTCTATTCACGAAACTCAAAGAAAACATCAAACAGCGCCACACATACATAGTAATATCCTAAATGGTACATCAAACAACCGGCACATATTGCATTTTAAAATGAAAAATTCTTAAGTAAAACGCGACCCTCAAAGAGGAAGGAATAAAAATTCAACATTAAACATTTCCCGAGGAACTTGGTATAAATAAAGTTTGTGCTGAACTCCATCTGTGAGGTCTCAAGTGGCGACACAGACGTAACTGTGATATATAGATACATAATAGTGTGAAAACTTTAAGATTGCTTTCTATCTGAACTTGTATTCGATGAAAATCGAATGTTTTCTTCGTTTGATAGAGGGTAAACTTCATTGGTGTTAGATAAAGAGGAGTTTTGTGAAGCCTGGTTTGTTTGCTCAGTCTTGTTAAGGTGGGTGAAAGGAGGAAATCTTTTAACCAGTTTCGTGGGATCTTCATTGGGTAAGGGATCGATGGTAACCTTTTTGTCTATGGAGTCGTGCAGCCTTGGAGTTCTTTTAGTGTGGTATCATCTGCCTAGCCTTTTCCCAACTATGTTGGGGTCGGCTTCCAGTCTAACCGGACGCAGCTGAATACCAGTATTTTACATGGAGCGACTGCCTATCTGACCTCCACAACCCAGTTACTGGGTAATACGGTACCCCTTGGTAAGACTGGTTGTCAGACTTTCGGGCTTCTGACTACCCGTAACGACTGTCAAAGATCCATGAATGACAGCCGGGACCAACCGCTTAACGTGCGTGTAGCAGTATTTCCAACGTCACATGCGAACGACGCGTCATACTGACGTCACGCAAAATCCTGCATGTTTTAAATTAAGAGCCTATGCTACCTCAAATGGCTTAGCGTGATCCTCCGTTATGTCGAAAATACTGCACCATTAATTTTGAAATAAATATATGGTAAAGTTGAGGATTAATGCTAAGTCTTATGTTAGACGAAAACATGATTCCATAAAATTTTCTCGATAGAAAATAAATCCAAAGTTACCTCTAACCCGAACAATAAACCGCTGGTATTCAAAAAATACTTCAAATTAGATCATGAAACTTTGCATAATAACTGAACTTACTTTAAAGCAGGTCTTATGTTATTTACTTTTTTATAATTACCATTATTTTCACTGTAAAATAGCAAATACCTAAACTATTGGCGCTGCCTGCCGCCCAGCACCGCACTCTGTCTCGCTTTCAATCAGTCCGCGAGCAGTATCGTATGAGCGAGATAAAGAGTGAATTTTAGCTGAGGTAGTATAGGCTCTTAAGTTGATTGTTGTTAAATACTACCATACCGTATAATAATTCTCGAACATCAACCCGAATAGGTAATACGGGCTGGTGTCCGCAACTCCACGTCAATGCGCGTATTTTGCGTACATCAACAAAAAAAAAAATATATTGATTAGTCCTTTGAAAGTTTTCGATAAAGATTGTTTGGACACCTTTAAGTAGAAATCCTTTTGTAAGGTGAACATGATTTAATGTCTAATACCTAATGTAGTCTTACTTTTAAAGGAAGTCTCATACATAACTCCGGCATTACCAAATATTACTGTAGCTGCTACGTCGACATGTTAACACAAAGGAAAAGTTTCTTTGATGTAGTGATGGGACATCAATTTGTTACAGTCGAGTGACTCGACTCGCTGGACAAGTTGTTGCAAACTTATGGTAAAGAGTGAATTAGGTATTTTCCTAGTAGGTTGGTTTATTTTTGTATTTCCTTAGATGAAAGTAGGCTTGAGAAACGTTGTGACATATTTTTTCATATATCCATTGTAATAAAATGTACAGACGCCAGCACATCAAGCTGCCCGAAACTGTCAAATTTTCCCAATCAACTTTGCACCTTATGTTTTAGCGATAAAGTTGAAAATCTATTAAAGAAATTAGACAGATTGTATTAGCTTGATGTGCTGGCCTCTGAACCTGGATAACGTAGGAACTGTAATGACATTAGCATTATCAGCCTATAACTTTCTCACTGCTGGGACACAGGCACTCGGTGAGAGGGAGTGGGCCGTAATCCACCACGCGGGCCCAGTACGGGTTGGTAGATGTCACATATCTTCGAATTATTGGTTCTAGGATACTTACTTATAGTGATGGTGAAATGGATTTATTACACAAAGTAAAGCGCCTACCTGGCTACCACTGAAGAGTCGGAGCCGTTGCCACTGGGTCACCACTGCTCAACCGTAACAATAAGCAATAATTAATTAATTTTATGTTTGTTCAATTCATTTCTAGGCAGCTTTTATTGTAAGAAATACCAAATTCACACATTATTTATAGGTACACCGTTCTTCCTAGTCCCTAAGTGTTTTATTAAAATCGATAATTCATTACATACGACGAAAATTACAATTGATTCAACCCTTTGATTACCGTAATTATATTGTGTCTCGCGTGAATTCACTTTCCGGCTACGAAGTAGTAATATAGAAAATAAAAAAAGCCGATCAAGTGCGAGTCAGACTTGCGCGCCGAGGGCTCCGTACAGTAGGTATCTAAACAGTTTAATTTTTTTTTGTAATGTAGCTACTACGATTTTCGGAATTTTTCTTTTTGCTACATAATATTGCTTCTTTCCAAATTTCATAATTCCAGGTCAACGGGAAGTACCTTATTATAATTATAGGTTTTGATTTCGGAACATAAACGCCCGTATATTTTGATTGCGTTGACTTAGAAGTTTGATTTTTTCACTGCTTCAAAGGATTGCAGCTCTGAGTATTTGATATTAATTTCCACGCGTTCTTAAGAAAAATGGTCTTGACAGACGGATAACGAAGTGATCATATAAGGGTTCCGTTTTTTCTTTTAAGGTACGGAACCCTAAACACTGATATAATTATTACTTCCTATATAACATAATCTGGTAAATTATTCCGTGACATTTTAAATCAACGAATATCTTCCTTAAAGTCGCCTGTGACAGTAAAATCGATCGATTACCTATACAAAGCCGAGTCACCTGTTTTTTCCCAACACTATTAACTGTACAGCTGCACAGTTTAGCAATTCACTTTTATTCCTGCTTCCATTTTACATGACATTAAACGAAAACTTGTGATTCCTTCGTAGTTTAATTAAAGATTTAATGAGAAGTTTGTTTCTGAGGTAAAATATAATTTTAGGAAACAACTTACATAATACATACCGCAGTTTGGTTTATTTTTATATTTCCTTAGAGGAAAATAGTCTTGAGAAACGTTGTGACATATTTTTTTAAAGTTTTAAACTTAAAATGATAAGATATCCATTGTAATAATGTACTTACCTGGATAATGTAGGAACCGTAATGGTATTAGCTTTGTCAACCTGTAACTTTCTCATTGCTGGGACACAGACCTCCTCTTGGTTCTCACCAATGTTCGCTCTCGCGAATGGGCCTTAATCCACCACCCAGGCCCAGTGCGGGTTAGTATATGTCACACACAAGTTTTCGAATTTTTAGTCTCACCATGTTTTCCTTCACCGTTTTGAGAGCAGAATAATGTACATGAAATACAGCGCCAGTCTGGGTTCGAACCTACGACTTACAACTTGTAAGTCGTGACCGTTACCACTGGGCTACCACTGCTCTCATAATATTATTATACCATGATTAAACAGTGGTCGGTCAACTCTCCAACTCCCTCAAAATATAAAAACCCGACTCCGAACCGAACCCCGTGGTCGCATGCCGCTGTACGCTGTACATTATAAGCTATGGTAGCATGCGACCATGGGAACGTACTTTCTTGTTTCATCCTTTTCAGTAGTCGGGTTTTAGTTTTTAAACTTTTTTTTATTTAATTATTTTCGGGCTTACTTCAGTAATACTTATATTTTTGAAACGTGCTAATTAAGCCCTTTCATTTGTTACCTCAAGGCACCATCCCAAAATATTTATTTTTAAATTCATTACTTTATGTCCTCTAGAGGGTGCCATATTGAATTTAGTGTAACGTCACAAACCTATAACCAGCGGACTGTCAAGACGCTTCTGACGATACCTCATTTGTCAAATTATTGAAGTACTTTTGTAGTTATGAGGGAACAGATGAACATACATACATACATACTGGTCAAAATCATAACCCTCCTTTTTGCTTCACCGTAGTCGGGTAAAAACAAAACCATTCAAGACCCAAACTGTCTCGTCCGAGTCGCTCTCGTGGTCCCCTCAATTCCCAACACTACTTGTACCGGACGCGGCATACCTACTTAAAGTTTACCAATTTACTTTTATTCGCACTTCCGTTTTGCACGACTCAGACGGGAAGTCGCCAGTATTTCCAATTTCCAACTTGTTCTATATTGGAGCCACTTCGGACCGTTCGAATCGTTTTTCCACGTTTTTTATTTTTTGTATCCTTAGTTTTATAGTAGCTGTCAAAGTGTTAAAATATTAGTTGACCTGTTTAGTGTTGATTATCAACGATTCTAAAAGTTCTTATGTCCTGCTAAAGGTTTAAGGAAAATATTTTTGTACAAAAAAAAACTACAACCGAGTTCCAAAAAACACTATTAAGTGAAAAATAACTATAATTTCAGAAGTCAGTGTCGTTGCTTTCGCATTTTCGTTTTTTGACACCGACTTCCGAAATTAAAGTAATTTTTCAATTTGTTGTATTTTTTTTTTGGAAGTCGCATGTTCGTTTTTTTGTAAAAAAAAGTTTTTATTTTTAGTTGTACCTGCTCCACAGAATTTCATATACACTACTTGCTATGTAAATATCAGTGACAGGAAGTTATTAAAACATCATCAATATAAACTGAAATAAATCGTAGATTAATGACACTAAAATTCAAAAACTACCCAAGTAAAGTTAATTAAAACGTATGAGACCACCCCTGAGACATACCTTATCCATTGAAAATGAGTTTTGCAAATCGGCTTATAAACAACGGATTTCTGAGGTAACAAAAAAAAAAACAGCCGAATTGACAACCTCGTCCTTTTTTTTAAGTCGGTTAATGAAAGACATTTAATTTAAAAATGTCCTGAAACTTCGTTATGTACCAAAAAATTTGTCTATGAAAATGTCAGTGGTATTAAATGCACATGTCTGCCACATGTGAGATGACAATTGGGCTAAGAGAACCACCGATTGGGTCCCACTAAACACACGGCGCCATCGCGGCAGGCCAAGACGAAGACGGCGGGACGAGCTTGACTCCTGCCGAAAGGACTGGCCGGCACTCGCAAAAGACAGAATTGTGTGGAAAAGGGAGGGGGAGGCCTTTGCCCTGCAATGGGACAATACAGGCTGGTTAGATTACTTTAGATTAAATGTCACGTTAAAAAGAGTTTATTGGTATTTTATTAAGCGACGAAAGAAAAGGTGACGATGATGACCACGCATAACTTTTCACAGAGTACCTACCTAGTCCGATTTTGACGATTATTTTAATTTTGTGGAATGCACATGCTATTGATAGTTACCTTTTTTGACTATCCTACGCTGTCCTTCTCCTTTGTCCTTCTCCTTCCAGTTTTGACGGAATTTATTCAGCTCATCTCTCCATATCCTACGTGGTCTGTCGCGACCCAGGGCACCAGTTCGGTGCTATTTGGGCCCACAGTTAGTCCGGTATGGGACTGGTTCCATTTAAGTTAAGCAGCCTTTTGAGCCACGTCAGCTATCTCTCTTTTGGATATTTACAAATAAAAAAAACTATACAGTCATAGTAAACAGTTTCGCTTTACATACAAACAATTGCTATTCAATCAAACAAAAGTCAATTGACATTATTAACATTTCCAATAAACCCGATTCGAATAAATCCGTAACTGAATACTGCAAATAATCATTCACTCTATTTAATCGGATTTCAGCATTTTTCAATTCCCCCTATTATGACCATTTACAGCTTTGTCATATAAATTTGAATAATAAAAATGTATTTATAAGTGCACTCAGGCCTAATAAAATAGAGTGAGCTTTGCACAAACCCGCCAAACCGCAGGTGTTGCATCAAGGTAGCTCCAAATACGGATGCAGGAAGGATTTGGGAGAGGCCTTTCCTCAAGAGTTGGACGGCGTAAGAAAACATAAAAAAATCTTTTATATGTAATTAAAATTATATATATGTATAAGGTCCCTTTAAAATAGATGGAAAAACTTTTAGAAATCATTTACACCACCAAAATAAGGACGATGGTAAAAAAAATGTATAAGAAACACGCATTCAAAAAAGCAAAATACACTAATGTGCCAGAAATTTATTATTTTAGGTGCATATCTTTGGTTAGACGTACTGAGCGCTGTGTTAAAATTTGTCCATCTATTTTAATGGGACCCTGTATATGTATATAAATAATAACTTATACCTAAATAATAACTAAAATAAAACTGCTTTGAATTTCGCTGGCTACCCTGGCGCTTCTTCCTAATAATCGTTCGTATTTACGTAACGTTCACCCCGCACGTCCATGGTATGCTAAGCTTTTGCATAAAAGTGCAGACGGGCCTAAAATAGACGGAGTTTTTAAATAAATTATAGTTAAAAGGTTGTCCCGTCCTGTCCAATATCAATGAAGTTTTAATTCCGTAGTCTATTCAGTTAAATCCGTAATGATTGATCGACCAGTTTTTGCACTCAGGGATACAACATTTTGGCAAGCGAGGGTAGGGTTACCACGGGTTGGTTTTAGAACTGGGACAGGTTACAGCGAGGTAATGGGCTTTTATTTTGACAGTTCAACAACATTCATTGCCGTATTTACGTTGTCGAGCAGACAAATTTTTCGAGCACATGAAGATAAGATAAGATAAGATATATTTTTATTTGCATAAAACATGGTATACAAGGTGATGATAAACAAACATTAGATCAGGCATGTTTTGCTTAATACTAAAGCATGCAAACTTACTTACTAAAGATACATTATGACATTGAAATAAAGATACATTATAACATTGAATTCATCTTAAAGAAATCATTAGTGCTATAGAAATTATTATTATTGAGCCATTCATATAATTGGATTTTAAATAATTTACAATTTAATGTTTCAAACATTTTTGGTAATTTATTATACAGACGTACACACATAGCCAGAGTGTTTTTATTATATTTCGCTGATCGAGGCAGCACATCCAGGACAAGTCTGTATTGGTCACGCCGACTTCGAGAGCTTACTTCCTCTGCTGTTTTAAATAGCTCTATATGTTTGTGAACGAACATGCATGCTTCATACACATATAATGAAGGTAAGGGTAGCAAATCAAGCTCCTTAAATATTGGTTGACATGATTCGTCAGATGGAATCTCGTATATAGCTCGTAAACATTTCTTTTGGGCGACAAATGCTCTATTGTGGTCAGTACTATTGCCCCACATCATTAGTCCATACCGTAGTGAGGATTCCACATATGCGCGATATGACATCACAGCCGTTTTTATATTAGTGACTTTTTTAATTTGTCTCAAAGCATAGACAAATTTATTTATTTTGTTACATACAGTCTCAACCTGCGCTTTCCAGTCTAAATGTTCGTCAATTACTACTCCTAAAAACTTAGTTTGTGCCGCTTGTGTAATTTTCGGAATGTCCATTTTAAAATTAAATGTATTATTATAAGATTGATTAAATTGTATATATATTGATTTATTAAGATTAAGAGATAAATTATTATTATTTAGCCAATTAATTAGATTGTCTATTGTTTTATTTATGTCCGCTTCATGATCCGTAATTGATTTATATTTTTTATCGCTAGTCACAATTATAGAAATGTCATCGGCAAAAAGAAAGCATTTATGATTGGTTACATTAACAATGTCGTTTATGTAGAGTAGAAATAAGATAGGGCCCAATATGCTGCCCTGGGGAACGCCGCGATTTGTACTTATATAATCTGACGAATATTCTGTCATGTCCCAACTTTCATTAAGTTTAGTAACCGTGACTCTCTGTTGTCTGTTAGTTAAATACGACGATATCCACTGAAGTGGCAGTCCTCTAATACCGATAGTCTCTAGCTTTTGTAATAATATTTCATGTGTAACCAAATCAAATGCCTTTGACAGATCAAAAAATAGCCCTGTCGTTAGCTGTTTGTTGTTAATATTGGTCAATATTTCTTTCAAAAGTGAAAAGATGGCTAAGGATGTGGACTTATGTTTCTGGAAGCCGAATTGCTCTTTCTTTATAATATTAAATTTCTCACAGTAGTTAACTATTTTTTTATACATGCTTTTCTCATAGATTTTTGACATAATGGGTATCAGCGTTATGGGGCGATAATTATTCATGTCACATTTTTCACCCTTTTTAAATATTGGTTTGACAACAGATATTTTTAAAGCGCTAGGAAAGACTCCTTGTGAAAAGGACAAGTTAATGAGGTAAGTCATCACCCCACTTATTTCATTAACACACGTCTTAATAATTCTGGTGTTAAGTTCATCATAGCCTACAGAGTTGGTATTTTTTAACGATAATATCTGTTTCTTCACCTCATTTTCGGATATAGGTGTGAGGAACATCGAGTTAGCAGTCTGGGTATTACTGCGGAAAGTACGAGTATTTGTAAAATTTTGGCTCGGAATATAATTTGTGAAATGCTTATTGAAGGCAGAAGCTATTTCCGCTGGTTTGGTAAGTATGGTGTTGTCAATTTTAATGTGATCAATGTTGTCTTTAGGGTCAGTGTGTATTTCATTTCTAATGACTGTCCATGCAGCTTTACATTTGTTGTCATTATTATTCATAAACTTTATGTTCGCATTGCGTTTAGCATTGTAGATACACTTTTGTAACAGTTTTGAATATGAGGTATATCTACTCTTGTTTATTATATTTTTAGTCTTGTAATATTGAAATCGTAAGAAACGCTTCGTTTTAGAGCTCTGCTTTAGTCCCTTACTTATCCACGTCCGTTTTATTTTATTGTTTGAATTTACCTTAATTCTAACTTTTGGAAAACAGAGATTGTAAAATAAGCATATCAATTCATGGAAAGCGCTGAATGCTGTACTTGCATCGTTTTTCTTGTAAATATCTGTCCAGGATAGATTTTGTAAGCATTCACGGAATTTACGAGTATTATCTAGACTGTAGTCTCTTTTGTAAATATGATATCTTGCGGCTTTTGCTCTCTGAAGTCTTAAAGGGAAGCTTAGCATTTGTGCTGTGTCGTGATCAGAGAGATGGAGTGGTAGCACTGCTGGGATTGCGTCAGGTATATTACTCAATATATGGTCTATACAAGATAATTTCCGAGTAGCTACTTCAATATGAATTTTTAAATTGTGACTGTTTGCTAAGTCTTGAAAGTTTTGAGTGACTTTACTTCTTTTCAAGGTATTAATATTAAGGTCACTGGTTAAAACTATGCGCGTTCTAGATGTATATTTCTTGTATAAATCATGTAAGAGCCTATCTAACTTTGTTAAAAATTCGTTAGGATTGGATTGAGGTGTTCGGTATAAGCAAATAATCACTAATTTCTTATTTTCTAATTCTATGCCACATGCCTCGAACGTATTTACCGACGCATATGTTTTTATAAACTGTACTTCTTTGTAGTGTAGACCCTTTTTGACTAGAATGCAAGTACCACCTCTGTGTTTTTCTCTGCAAAAATTAGTTGCCATTTCAAAATCCGATAACTTGAGATAGTTCTCATGACCTTTTTTAATAAATGTTTCGGAAAGGCAAATCACATGGGGTTCATTATGCAAGTCACGCATTTCCTGTAACGTTAACTCCAATAGTTCCTGTTTAGATAAAGCACTTGCAATGTTTTGGTGGAGTATTCTAAAGTTGTGTGATATAGGCGTTGTGTTCTTAGGTACGAAAAAATGTGTCGTTCTTTTTAATCACGGGAAAATAATATGGTATAGTACCTTTTATGAGCTCTTCAGAAGGAAGATGAGAGTTTACGTTTTGTTCAGTTCCACTAATATTCCTGTTTCTAAAATAAAACGGAATAGTTCCTTTTTTGGGTAAATTAGTCTCCCTTTTTGACAAAGAACTTGATTTGCTACTCGCGAGGTATTTCCTAAGCTCGGCTGGATTTAAATATCTTTGGGTATAATATTCACAATCTATTATGTAATTTATTGATTTGCAAATTTCAGATACGTCGTGGTGTATGGAATTCGTGAAGTGACAATTTTTGTAATGTTTACAAATATTTTTGATGCGATAATTCAAATTGTCGACATCTAGATGGCTACTTTTTAAAACGTTTAATATTATGACAGTGTTCTTAGAAAATGTCTGTAATATAATTTTTAACTGATATAAGCAATGGATTAGCAATATCCTTCAAATTGAGATTAATAGGGTGTAGGGCACAGAAGTTTAGAAGAAGTTTTAAGTAACAAGGAATTATTTTAATCATAATTTATATTGATTTAATGTTTTGTAAATATTTAAGAGAAATATGTATGTATGTAAGGTTGGAAAGACTTAAAATATAACAAAGAAAATAAATTTACTTATGTCGACGTTAAATAAAATAATTGTTACGAGTATCGTCCAAAAACATTACGTTTATATCCCACCCCTATCATTTATTTATTTCTATAATATTTCTAAATATAAATTGTAAAATTTCCCATGATTAACACAAAAACTGGCCACCGTACGGTGACATGAAATAAAATTTTAAACCACGGATCATTGATCAAACGTTCATCGTCCCTGTCGGATATTGATTGGCGGTCGCAAATCCACGTGTGCCTCTATTCCCTTACAATGTTAATGCTTTTTTGAACGACGTTTATATCAAAAGGTTTAGTTTCGTCAGTCAGTGTTTAAAAAGTGTTAAGTGCATAGAAATTTTTCACAATGCATTTTTCATTCTTTATTCATTTTTGAGGGCAGTGGTGGCCAAGTGGTAACGGCCGCGACTTACGAGGTGTAGGTCGTAGGTTCGAACCCAGACAGGCGCTTTACTTTGTGTAAATTATGTCATCACCACTGCTCTCAAAACGGTGAAGGAAAACATCGTGAGGAAATCAGCATGTCCTAGAACCAAAAATTCGAAGACATGTGACATCTGCCAACCCGCACTGGGCCTGCGTGGTGGATTACGGCCCACTCCCTCTCACCGAGAGGAGGCCTGTGTCCCAGCAGTGGGGACGATATAGGCTGATTATGTAATTATGTATGTTATGTATGCATTTTTCAGCAGCAGCTTGTAGTCTACGTTAAGAACAATCTGCTCTATAGGACAATCTAGTCTAGACAAAATCAAACTGGTTTCTAATGTAATTGTAAAATGTATTCTTTTTTTGATATTGAATTACATTCTGTATTTTTTTTACCCTGAATTATTACTTGTTAATTATTTTATTTTGTAAATGATAATTGTTTAGTTTTACCATGTTTGTAAATATGTGAGCACCATGTATCTATCGGATAATTAATTTATATGTCATGGTTTCATTTATAATTCCTTTACCTATTGTGGTAGGTATAGTAATTTTATTTTAGGTGCAACGTCTTCACATAATTATAATTATATAACTAATGTATGCAATATATTGTGAAACATTTTAAAAGAGTAACGGTGGATATTCTTGCCCATTCTTCTCCATACGAAAACTACCTTTTAGAAGGGGCGAATAGATCTAGAATCAATTCTATTTTATTGTAATTTTTGACGTTCAAAAGTGCCTATTTGAAATAAATGCTTTGACTTTTTGACTTTTTTAACAGTTAGTGGCAATAGTCTTGCCCCCTATTGACATGGGGTATAACTGATGAAAGATGGGTGTACTATGCAATAATTATTTCGGGGGCTGTAGTGTAAGTACAAGCATAATCAGCCTATAATGTTCCCACTGCTCGGACACAGGCCTCCTCTCTCCTCTCCACCACGCAGGTCCAGTGCGGGTTGGTGGACGTCACATGTCTTTGAATTTTTGGTTTTAAGGCATGCCGGTTTCCTCACGATGTTTTCTTGAACCGTTTTGAGAGCAGTGGTGATGAAATTAAATAAACAAATGAATGTGCCTGCCTAGGTTCGAACTCACGACCTATAACTCGTAAGTCAGGGCTCATACCACTAGGGCACGCCACGATAGTGGCGGTAAGACCCCTCTTTGAGGAGTGGCTAGAGAGGCGTCACGGCGTCCTCACCTATCGTCTGACGCAGGTTCTCACCGGACACGGATGTTTTGGGAGGTTCCTGCACATCATCAGGCGGGAGGAGACGCCCGGGTGTCACCACTGCGAGGATCGCCCAGAGGACACGGTGGAGCATACGGTGGAGGTATGCCCCGCATGGGCGGAGCACCGCCGTGCCCTCGTAGAGGCGATCGACAGCGGCGGCGACCTCTCGCGTCCGGCCCTGGTTCAAGCCATGGTCCGGGGCGAGAGGGAGTGGGAGGCCGTCACCTCCTTCTGCGAAGCAGTCATGCTAGCGAAGGAGGTGGCGGAACGGCTAAGGGAGAGAGCCTCACACCCCAGACGCCGCGGGAGACGCTCCGGGCGTCGGGAGCCGCGTGACGACTCCCGGCCACCGTAGGCGCGGGCCTGCGGACGGAGAGTAATGGGTAGCTCACCGTCCGATCAGGACCAGGCCCGTGCCGGACGGCGCGTACGTGTTCCACGCGCGCCTCAAAGAGATGTCAGCATAAAGGAAGGGGCCTGCCAGGGCCGAAGCCTGCCGGGGGTGCGGGATTGTCCGAAAGGGTTACCGCTACCCCGGAACATAAAGGGCTAAGGAAGGAACACGGATGGGTTTTAGTCAGTAAGAGTCTGACACTCCCTTCGCTCCACCCAGAGCGGGAGGGGTCATTTGATGATTTCCCATCCATAAAAAAAAAAAAAGGGCTCATACCACTGGACTACTGCTGCTCTCCAGGGAACTGTAGGCGTGATGTTATCATAACGTAAATCCAGTTTAATCGTTTCAAAAACCGACATAAAACTGTGAACAAAATAAGCCATAAATAATGTTGTAGCGACATATTGCCTAGCGTTTAAAGCTTCGTATTTCCGATGGAATGAACTTATCCGTTCCACTATTTCTCGTAAATCTCCTATTATTTTGTAATAAATATAATTAGTACATAATATCCTAAACCATTCAAGACAGCACATCACGCTAATATTATAAAGGCGAATGTTTGTGTGTGTGTTTATATGTTTGTTACTTCTTCACGCTCAAACGGTTGGACCAATTTTGATAAAATTTTGTATGGAGGTAGCTGACACCCTGGATTAACATATAGGCTACTTTTTATCCCGATATTCTCACGGGATCGACACTTACGCGGGTGAAACCGCGGGGCGCAGCTAGTAAATAATAAACAGTTCTTACCTAACAATCATGTAAAGTTAAATGTCGCTCCATTGTTGCAAAAATCGTTTTTATTTGTTCTAAATAAGTAATGAATTCTCGGCTTAACTTATCTATTAAGTACAATTAATTTCATAAGCCTAACTAACAATAGATTACGTATAAATAACCGCTCCGAATCAGAAGGTCTATAAGGGAAAATGAAAAGTTTTAACACCCTCGAAGGGTGGCCTACATAGATAAGTAATAGCTCGGTAAATATAGGTATGCGAGGGGCTGTAATTTGAAAACGTAGATAGCCAGTTATAATATTTGTATAATATCTGGTCTATGGTAGTTTCATTAGTATCGAAGTATGTTACACTCTTGTTTGATCAATGACTAATAAACCTATTTTTCATTCTTTTATGTCATTAATATGGGATTAGCTAATCGTAATGATTTTTGTTGAAAAAAATTGGGTCGTTTTTCAATCCGTCGAGGAACTTTAGGACAAAATTACTAAAGTTAATGCGGTAGTCATGGTTTTATAGTACAGACGCCAGCACATCAAGCTACTACAATCTGTCAAATTTCTTTAATGGATTTTCAACTTTATCCCAAAGGCATAAGGTTCAAAGTTGATTGGGAAATTTTGACAGTTTCGGGTAGCTTGATGTGCTGGCGTCTGTACATAACGAATTCCCAGTAGTTTGACTAAATAGTGGATATCAAAAATCTTAAAATTTGACGCCTAATCAAAATGGTAGCCAAAATAAAGTTACCACCCATGTTGATTCATATTTTTTAATGAAATTACCACCGACTTTAAGCCAATTTTAAAAAGATCAGCCAATCACCGTCTATTGCCGATTATAGGCCTGAACGTTCAAGAAATAAATTAAAATTCACTCAACATTATTATTGCATACGCGTCGCGTTCATGCCGCTTGAAACCCTTACAATATTAATGCGAAGGGTTTAAAAATAGTGCAGCATACATAAGCGTAGGTTATCGAACCGACACAGTTAATAAAACGGCGATCGATTGTTTTATCTTACAGTAGGATTTTTAGACTCCAAAAATAAACACTATTAAACATTAAAGTTATTGTACGTACCTATTTTCGTTCTTTCCTGTACGAAAATCAGGCCTAGATTATATTGTATTCGTATAGATTGGTTGCTTGCAAATGAAATGTCCAAAATTTAACTACGATTAGCATTTTTTTTTATCAGCCATTTCTGTCCAACTCCATGGCAAAGGCCTCCCTTCCCTCCTTACACTTATCCCTATCCAGTGCTGTTTTACGCCAATCCTTGTGGGAAGAGTCGAGTTCGTCTCGTCATCTCATTCTGGGCCTGCCGCATTGCGTTTGCTGCTGTTTGAGACCCATTGTGTGGTTACTTTTGTCCATAGCTCCTCCGGCATGCGACAGATGTGACCAGCCCAGTTCCACTTTACCTTGGGACTTACCTACATCGGCAATTTGAGTTTTAGAACGCAGTATCGAGTTCCTTATACGATCAGTAAGTTAATTATTAATGATAGGTATTAATAATTACCTAACACCAGCGAAAAGTTGGTCCTCACGAATAATAAGTCCTCCAGACCGTATTTCGGCTATGGCGGCCAATCTCAACGGAGACTAGTCTTCGGCGCGGGAGATATTATAGTGCACAAGTGTGTGATCAGACGCAGGTGCACTCTCTCTCTCATCTCAGTCTCATAATCCAATGGGAATGATTTTTTTATAAACAAACAGATTTAGAGCAGTTGTGACCGGCAGGTAGGTCATGCGTTCGAGTTCGAACCCAGGCAGGCATTTTACTTTGTGTATTTCACTTCATCACGACTGCTCTCAAAACAGCTAAGGAAAACATCGGAAACCGGAATGTCCTAAAACCGAAAATTCGAAGACATGTGACATCCGCCAACCCGAACGGGGCCCGCGAGGTAGACTATGGCCCACTCACTCTCACAGAGAGGAGGCCTGTGTCACAGCAGTGGGAACATTATAGCCTGATTATGTATTATGTTTTGACCCTGTCCCAAAGCCAGGTACTACAAAACGTACACTGTTACTCCTTTGCTTGCATACAGAAAGAAAGAAAGAAAAAAAAAAATACTTCAATAGCATTTTGCAATTCAAGAAAACCGAAGTGGCACTCGTAACTCAGCCCAATTTAAAAACCGAACGATTAATTTTATTAATTCAAACCTAAGATAACACGAATTATTCATAGCCCTTGTTAATTAGTTCCTTAAAAACCGCTTCTTATTTTTTATTACAAAAAAAAAGTGGAAAAGAAACTTCAACCAATATATTTTTCATTAATCAATCTGACCCAATTTATGTTAGCGTGACTATATCTTGACATTTTGCACGTTTTAGTAATTTATATTCCAGTAACTAATTAACGTTATATATCAGGAGTTTAAAAGGCAGACAGGTTTGTGTTTGATAAATGCATCAAGAAGAGAGTCCGATTTATGTTAAACATTTTAATTTTTGAGTGAAGTATTTTTAAGTTGCTCAAAGCACTTGTATGATATCTGTGCTAAATCTATATAAATAAAAATGAATCGCCGAAATGTATGTACGCGCATAACTTCCAAACGACTGCAATAAATTGGATAATTCTTTTTTTGTTGTGTTCGGAATTGCCAGGACAAGGTTTGTATGAAAGAAAATTTCGGAAATTCGAATAAAAAATTGCAACCGTGCGAAGCTGGTGCGGGCCGCTAGTGGGTTATAATAAGAGGCCTAGCCTGGACTTGTTTATTTAAGTTTGACTTTTTTGTAATTATTCTTTACTAGCTGCGCCAAACGGTATCACGCGCGTAAATGTCGATTCCATGGGAATATCGGGATAAAAAGTAGCCTATATGTTAATCCAGGGTGTCAGCTACCTCCATGCAAAATTTTATCAAATTTGGTTCAGCCGTTTGAGCGTGAAGAAGTAACAAACATATAAACACACACACACTCACAAACTCTCGCCTTGATAATATTAGTGTGAAGTGTGATTGTTACTTTAGATCCAATCTATACTTATTACTAATAATAAAGTTAAGGAGTTTGTTTCTTTGAACGCGCAGATCTCTGGAACTACCAGTCGGATTTGAAAAATTATTTTCGAATTTTTGGGCCCAATTCTTGAGGAGGGCTAACGTTAACGTCACGATTGGACTCATAGGAGCCGAACAAAAAGAAAAAAAAAATAAGAAAAAAAGAACGCTAAGCAAAAACGAAGTGGTTATAGAGCAGGCAGGTGATGCGATGCGACGGGATGGGTCGAGGGTTCACGCGGACGAAGTCGGGGCAGAAGTTAGTAATATTTATAAGCAGTAATCTCGAAATATTCTCGGTTTTCCAATAGCTTTTACTTCTTTTTAGTTACCACATGAAACAGTGATGCCTCCACCCCCACGCCAAAAAGAAACAATCAAAACACCCACAATAAACTTATTCAATTTCAGAACAAAACCTTAACAAACGAATTTACGACATTAACAAAGATTCAGAATCATAAATAAAGCAAACCTCAACAAAATTCCAGTCTCAAATGAATGCAAATCGTTGGCGTCGAACGAAAACGTTTAAAGTACCAAAAAGTTTTCGACAACGTGCGCGGTACGATAAATCACAACAATATTGTGAAAATTCACGTTTTTTTTCACCCCTCTTCACCTTTTTTCGTCCCTCTTCACCTTCCTTCGACATTCTTCGCCGTGGTACACCCCCCGGCATTGGTACAAAAACTTTTCGCGTTAAAAATTGCTAGCCCCTTGCGGTGAGTCGTGCGTACGTTTTTATGGTACACTTTTTGTTTTAAGTTATATCGTACATTTTTTATGTCTAAGTCTGGTAGGTGTTACGATGCGGTTTATATAAATGCTTAACTTAGTTTTCATGTTGGACTTGGGAATTCGGGCTTAAGGTTAGGTAGACCCTTTAGTGCCTTTAAAATGGTAATTCGTTTTCGGTCTCTTTAAAAAATAAGTTTTAATTTTGTTGCTTGAGATAAGGATATTCCAGCCAATAAATAATATAGCACTAGGCCAAACCGGCAGGAGTGAACAGACATCTTTTGGGCAAGCTCGTTCCACCGTAGACCTTATCCATCGCTCTCTATCAGGCGAGCTCGAGGTCAAGAGCATTAGACAAAATATACGTGTACAAAAAAGAATGATTGCATACATTGTCAAGTAAATTAACCTTGTATATATTTTGTTCTCAGTACCACCCGACATCATGAGTGACGAGACTTCAGGCGACGTGTCAGTCCAAGAGTTGGAGAATGCGACTCTCACATGCAAGGCGACGGGCCACCCGCCTCCGAAGATCACGTGGAGGAGAGAGGACCATGAACCTGTGCTGCTGAAGAAGCCACAGTCTAGGGAGTTTGATAAAGGTAAGAAGGTGGAGGTTTCAACCTAGACAAGCTGAAAAGCCAGTCAATCTTGAGCATGTTTCTTCTCACAGACATTCTATTATACAGGGTGGCAGGACATCGTCATAATCATTAGCCACTAATGTTCTACTGCTAGGAAGGCCTCCCTACTCTCTTTCCGCCTCTTTTTGACCAGAGCTACTAAGGACCAATCTTTATTAAAGTATAGAGGTATGAGGAACAGGCCGAGCGACCTGCCTGGCTGGGTAACTCGCCACTCTAAAGCTTGCGGGAGTGATGATGATGACGTCACGCTGGAGTAGGTGCACGTAGGTTGCGCTGACGTTCATGTTCGGGGTCACCAGTATAGAGGTATGAGGAACAGGGTGCAAAGTTCACTCAACCTCCATTGAAAAGGGAGGATCCTCCGACCAGACAGGTGTTGTCAGGCGGGCAACTACCCGATGATTCATATCGGGCTGTTCTATATATGCTAGTTGCGCGGTAAACTCTCCTTGCGAGATGCAGGATATTGCGTGACATCAGTATGACGCGTTATTCGCATGTGGCGTTGTAGATACCGCTAAAAAACGAGTCCAGCTCATTCCGCCATTTCCGTCTGGGCCTGCCACGAAGTCGTTTGCCACTAAGCGGGACCCACTGGATCGGATATTTTTCGTCAGTTATTAAAAAAAAAAATAGCTGTTACATACAATTTGACTGCGCGTAGGTATTGCACTTTTCTACGAAACAGCTGTTTGTTTTTTTTATTACCGACGAATAATCCTGTGCTGAAATCATGGTCGTAATTTGCTTGTCGATATTCCTGCCACCTTGTATGTACAGTCAACAAAAGAGTTAAGTATGCAGGATCGTCGGATTTAGTTGAAGTTTAGTAAGAAACCGATGAATGCTGTCGACTGAAATTTAATTTGATAACAGAGTAGTTTGTTTTATATTAATAAAATAAAATTTTATTCGAGAACATCCATCGGTTTCTTACTAAACTTCCGAATCCGATGATCCTGCATACTTATCTCTTTTGTTGACTGTACCTAGATAACACAAGTCTAATTAGATTGAGATATTCAATTATACATTACCATTGGGTTAGAGTTTGATCAAACGCAGGCCTATTAAATTTAATATCTTAAATCACTGTAATTGATTTTTAAACGTGTTAATTAATGTTAATAAATAAATAAAATACTTATTCCGGCCATTAATTGAAATTGGGCAGTTAAAACTTTTACTCAAGCGTTCTAAACCCATTTTATAATAACTTCCTTTGACACAGCACTCAAAACCAAACCTCAAACCTGAACCTTACCACAAAATACACCAGAACATTTGTGTAAACATAACTTTGTTTACATCTTAAAGTTTAATCTTAAGATTAAGCCCGACATGTATGGGATAACCAGGCACAGGTGCCGGAACAAATTGGTAGGTAAGGGGAACGTGTTGCTCCCATTACCCGGTCTGTTGGCTGTCTAAAATACTAGATACGTACACGGAGCGAAATCTGGTCCTTCGAGTCGTTTTGCTGTTTTTGTTAAGTTTTCGGATTTTTTGCGGAGTTTGATGCTGGGTAAGGATTTTTTTAAACAAGTTTTTTGTGTTTATTCGAATGGAAAGGAAAGTTTTGGGTTGTAGGTATTTTCTTTTTTTTTATAAAAAGCTGAGTTTTTAGAAACGAATTTTATTTTATTCGTCAGGGGCATAGTAAATTATCCACAAAATATTCAGGAGTTTTAATTGTACGGGGTACCTGTTTAAATTCTATTAGATGCAGGTAATTAAAATGTGAACACTGTACTTGACATATTTATTTTACGCAAAATACGCGCACTGATGTAGAGTTGCGGACACCAGCCAGTATTACCTATTACCTTTTATTGAACACGACAAAAATACATAACTGTTAGGAATTATGGAACGCAACCATTTTACCTTTCACTATGGTTAGCTGTCACTTCCTGTCTATGTATTACCGGAAAGTCCGCTTAAGAATAAACTTATATTTGTTACTAAATATCTGCTATTATTTACCACAACCACACACTTTCCTTCATGGTAGCAGAGCGTGGTTCAGATGTGGTACAGTTTGGAATAGTAGAACAGTGATATTAAGAAACTTCAGTCGGTAAAAATCTTGTTGCGAATTGAGGTTAGAACGTGGCATCGGCAACGTGATCTTCGTTATTGATTCTGGATTTCTGCAAAATGAGCTCCTCAAATGTCTTCAACATAGAAAAACTGGTCGGAAGGGAAAACTTCGCCACGTGGAAGTTCAGTATAAGGACATATTTAGAGCATGAGGATCTGTGGTGCTGTATCGAGCCGCCTAATAACGACCCGATTGACGCTCGCAAGGACATTAAGGCAAAAGCCAAGCTGATCTTGCTCCTTGATCCGCAAAACTACGTTCATGTTCAAGAGTGCACGACATCAAAACAGGTATGGGAGAGATTACAACAAGCTTTTGATGATACTGGACTTACGCGAAGAGTCGGCTTATTAAAAGACTTAATAAATACGACACTCGAATCAAGCAATAGTGTTGAGGAGTATGTTAGCAAGATAATGAGCACTGCTCACAAACTGCGTAACATTGAATTCGATGTCAACGATGAATGGCTCGGGACTTTAATGCTGGCTGGCTTACCAGACGAATACAAGCCCATGATTATGGGGCTCGAGAGCTCCGGCATCAAAATTAGTGCGGATTCAGTCAAGTCTAAGCTCATACAAGAAGTCAGCACATCAAAATCAACTGCTTTTCATGTAAACTCGAATAAGTCAAAGGATAATAATCAGCAAGCAAAACCGAAAGGACCAAGATGTTACAACTGCAACAAGCATGGGCACTTTGCTAAATTTTGTAAAAAATCGAAGAAAAAGGACAGTAAAGGGGAAAGCTCCAGTTTTATAGCAGCTTTTTCAGCGACTGTTGGACAAACTGTCAGTGAAGAATGGTTTGTAGACTCCGGTGCATCCATGCATATGTCTGCGAGAGATGATTGGATGTATGATGTCACTGACCCACCAGTGAAGAATATTACCGTGGCTAATAGAGAACCATTAGCTGTAAAAGGAGTTGGATGTGTGGACATACACATTGACAAGAAAAACAAAATACAGATTAAAAATGTTTTGTTTGTTCCTGGGCTAGCAGCAAATCTCCTTTCAGTCAGCACAATTGTGAAAAGTGGTTATAAAGTCATGTTTAACAATAAGGGATGTGAAGTTCAAAATAACAAAGGCAAGTTATTATGCAGTGCAACATTGATCAACAATTTGTATATTATGAACACCAGCAAAGAAATGGCTCACTTAACTTCAAGTCATAATGATGCCCATCTCTGGCATTTACGAATGGGCCATTTAAACTATAAAGATGTTAAAAAACTACCCGATTGCACTAAGGATGTGACTCTGACTCAGGATAAAAGTAATGTCACCACCTGCATCCATTGTCTAGAAGAGCACAACGGGCTAGCTGAAAGAATGAACAGAACTCTGGTGGAACGAGCACGAAGCATGTTATTCTACGCTGACCTGGAGAAGAGCTTCTGGGCTGAAGCCGTGGCAACTGCTGCATATATTGTTAATCGTTGCCCCACAAAATCACTGGATGTTAAGGAGAGCCAGACAGATTGTATCAGCTCTGTTTTACCAGTAAGTGAGAAGTCAGAAAGTATGTCTGCCAGTCTCAAACAAGAAACACACACTCGGGAGTCAACACTGGTGTCAGATTCAGGCACACAAGAAGGTAGCAGTGAAGACTCAAGTGAGTATGACACTGACACTGGAGATCTAGATGAAACCTATTATCCTCCTCGATCAATAAGACCGACCACAGGAGTAATACGAGTATTACATTGAGGCCACGGGGTAAACAAGATGTCATGGGAAAAGACAAAAAGGGGTTTCTATGTTTGTTTACAGACTTATCAGATCCACAGACTGTTGAGGAAGCTCTGTCGTCATCACAAGCTAATGAATGGAGGCAAGCTATGGACCAGGAATACAATTCCTTGATGAAAAATGAAACATGGAAATTGACAGACCTGCCTTCAGGGAAAAAGGCTCTACCATGTAAATGGGTGTTCAAAACAAAGACAGATCAAAGTGGGAATATTGTTCGTTATAAAGCCCGGCTTGTAATAAAGGGTTATGCACAGAAGAAAGGCACTGATTACGAAGAAACATATTCACCAGTTGTCAGGTACACTACTGTTAGGTACTTATTTGCTTTGGCAGCCAAATATGGTTTAGAAATAGATCAAATGGATGCTGTGTCAGCTTTCCTGCAAGGAGAAATTGATAAAGAGATTTACATGCAGCAACCAGCACAATATCAACAAGGATTTCAGGTGTGCATATTGCAGAAATCTATATATGGACTCAAGCAGGCCAGCAGGCTGTGGAATGTGAAACTGAACAATGTTTTACACAAGCTTGGAATGAAACAATCTAAAACAGATTCTTGTGTCTACTACAACACAGAAAAGAGTACATTTATAGCTGTTTGGGTTGATGACCTAATTATATTGTCAGCACAGAAGTCAACAAAGAATTTATTAAAGGAGAATTTAAAGCAATACTTTGAAATGAAAGATATTGGCCCAGCAAGCCAGTGTGTGGGTCTACATATTACTAGAGATGGAGACAAAGTAATAATTGACCAAGAAAAATATATAAACGACATACTAGAAAAATTCAGAATGTCAGAATGTAAGCCGGTGAAAACGCCAATTGAAGTTGGCATGAAATTTGATAAAGAAAAGGAAAATGGGAAATTGATAGACTTTCCTTATCAACAGGCTATTGGGTCTTTACTTTATGTGGCTCAAGGTACCCGACCCGATATTTCCTTTGCAGTGAACACACTGAGCAGATTTAACAAGAATCCTAGTGCTGTACACTGGACTGCAGTGAAAAGGATACTCAGATATCTTCAGGGCACAAAGGCTTTAAAGTTAATTTATACCAAAGATGGTGATGAGAAGATCACAGGATATTGTGATGCGGACTGGGCAAGCGATGTGCGCGATCGTAAGTCGTGCACGGGTTATGTTTTTATGTTGCAGGGTGGAGCTATTTCGTGGCGGTCGCACAAACAGCAGACTGTTGCATTATCAACTGCCGAAGCAGAGTATATGGCCATGTCTTCAGCAGCGCAGGAAGCGCTATACTTGCAACAGCTGCATGAGGAGCTTGGTCAACAGCAGAGCAACCCCGTCATCATCTACTGTGACAACCAGAGTGCAGTAAAACTATCCCTTAATGAGGGGTATCTACCTAGGTCTAGACACATAGACATTCGTTATCATTTTTTGAGAGATCATGTCAATAACTCTGTGATAAAATTTTGTTATGTAAAAGGGGAAGAAATGATTGCTGATAACTTAACTAAGGGTACAACTTCTGAGAAACACTTATATTGTACAACAAAAATGGGGTTGCGCTCCAAGGGAGGGTGTTAGGAATTATGGAACGCAACCATTTTACCTTTCACTATGGTTAGCTGTCACTTCCTGTCTATGTATTACCGGAAAGTCCGCTTAAGAATAAACTTATATTTGTTACTAAATATCTGCTATTATTTACCACAACCACACACTTTCCTTCAAAACAAAAAAGATTAAAAACTAAAAATATACAATTGGAGGCCTATTCGCTTTCTGCGATCTCTTCCAAGCAACCTTGAACCATGACATACGACGACGCTAAAAGAATACAAGATAAAAGAAAGTAAGCATTTGCCATGCGATCTGCACCTTTCACTAACTGATATTCTGCATTATTTTAACGGTATAGTTGACAGTATGTCGAGAAGGGTTTGTGGACGATTGATCAGGTTAAGCTACGCTCGCCACGGTTGGTTCGTGGATGGATGACCATCTTCATATATCGAGACCCCTCCGTGCCTCGGAAAGTACGTTAAGCGGTTGGTCCCGGCTGTCTTTCATGGATCTTTGACAGTCGTTACGGGTGGTCGTAAGCCCGAAAGTCTGACATCCAGTCTTACCAAGGGGTATCGTATTACCCAATAACTGGGTTGTGGAGGTCAGATAGGCAGTGGCTCCATGTAAAATAGTGGTATTCAGCTGCATCCGGTTAGACTGGAAGCCGACCCCAACATAGTTATGAAAAGGCTAGGCAGATGATGAGACGTATGTCTTATATTCTAACTTACCACTCTAAATAAATCTCACACTCACAAAGGACCACTCTGAAGTTAGGCCACTTCATGACATTCCTAGCTCTATGTCATGCCCTTGTTCTTAATTCAAAGTAGGAAATGAGCGGGAGGTAGCAGCTAAACCAACCAGACTTATTTATAATGTCTCTTTGCATATGTACGTAGGTAACTGTGTTTCCTTAATAAGCTGGCGTCTTGCCGCGGTTTCGGCTTGTTTATTTTTATAATATGGTTGTATGCAATGGTAGGTAATTAGTGCTTATTTTTAAACATGTTACAACTCTTTTACTATGTGAACTGTTTATTAAGGTTTGTTTAATAAAAAACTAACTAAGATAAATAATATCTATGGTTTTATATACGATCAAATGAGCATTAAGAGTCGTGCACTTTTGAATTTTCCAAATTTTTATACTTTTGAAATGAACTCCTAAAAATGTCAAAATATTTTCGTGAAATTTAAGTAATAATATGCAACCAGCTTTACTAAAAACATTTTGTTTACGAAACACACGTCAACATGTTAAATTCACATACAGTGTAGCAATATAAACTCCTCTATAAACTAAATTAGTCCATCAATAAAGCCCCTAACTTTCAATGTTCCAGCTTGTTAACAGGTTGTTAGTGATGCACAAACCAAAACAGGTAATTCACGGCATTACACTATAATTGGAACCACATTACCTCCAAATATTCAATGTACGATGATAATAATGAACGGCTATTTTACACCAAATGTCTAATGTACTGGTAACAATTTGAATGCACTCCATTTTGCAATTAGCTTTTTATAACTATAACTACTTATTCGTGCACAGTAGTTTGTTTTTATAATTAAAACTAGTTTCTGCCAGCGACTTCGTCCGCGTGAAATTTCACCCTCTTAATATCTTCTTCTTCCTTACTTCTCTATTAATCATCTCAGTAGTCAACCCCTTTGTAGTCATATCTTCTTTTATACAGTCCATCCATTGTTTAGTTTTTAGGGTTCCGTACCTCAAAAGGAAAAACGGAAATTATAAGATCACTTCGTTGTCCGCTTGTCTGTCCGTCTGTCAATACCCTTTTTCTCAGGAGATCGTGGAGTTATTAAGTTGAAATTAATATCATGTACTGCTGCCTGCAATTCCTTGAGGCAGTGAAAAAATCAAACTTCCTAGTCAACGCAATCAAAAGATACGGGCGTTTTATGTTCTGTTTACGCCGCATGTTAGGACACTCGGTAATTTTTTTTTTTTTTTTTGTAGTTTGATCCTCAATCATACTGCTTTACAATTAAAACATTTTTTTTCGTTTTAAAATATAATAGAAACTGTGAAGCATACATATCATTTCGTGAAGTTTCATACTATTTATAGCAGACGAAACAGTCTTAAAACACCAATTAAAATACGTAAACCATAGCACGTGTCTTTATTTAACCTGTCAAGCGTCGCGGTTTGCCGATCGGCGACGAAACAGTAAAAAATCAATTGTGTCTCATTAGCGGCGCTTGACAGATTAAAATACTATCAACTGAATTTATAATTGTAACTAAACGGTTACAATTATAACTCAACTTGTAAGCCTATAAATATAACCACAAAGTTTACATAATTATTATCAAAACAATATAAGAACTTGCGTAGGTGTGACAATGATTTATTGTTTGATTCTATAAACGATTCGAAATAGACGAACTATTTTTGGTCATGTTTTTTTTATTACCCCTTTTTTATGGGTGGGAAATTATCAAATAACTTCTCCCGCTCTGGGCGGAGCGGCAGGACATATCAGACTTTTCCTGACTGAAACCCACCCGTGTTCCTTCAGTTGCCTGTGCCAGGGCCACGGTAACTCTTTTGAACAACCCGCGACCCTAGCAGGCATCGGCCTTAGAGGACATTGTTACACTATTGTTTGTTGTTGTTTGTAGGACATTGTTTGACTGCTTTCTCTTTGATCAAGTATCTTGTTCAGGTAATCATTTGTTGATATTTTCGAATGTCTTTAGGACTCATTAAATAGTCAAAACATCATAGGTTGCAACGAAAATAAAAAAACGAAGAGTAATAATAAAATAGTAAGTTTATATTCTTTGGGCATTTATTTAGGAGGATTAAAGTTTATGCACTGGATAAAATTCAACTACTAATAAACCATTAAAATAATGTCCTAATCTAATTAAAACTATTCATCGTCTGCCTAGCCTTTTCCCAACTATGTTGGGAAAAGGCTTCCAGTCTAACCAGATGCAGCTGAATTTTACATGGAGTGACTGCCTATCTGACCTCCACAACCCAGTTACTGGGTAATACGATACCCCTTGGTAAGACTAGTTATCAGACTTTCGAGCTTCTGACTACCCGTAACGACTGCCAAAGATCGACGAATGACAGCCAGGTCAACGGCTTAACGTGCTTTCCGAGGCACGGAGGGGTCTCGGTATGTAAAGATGGTCACCCATCCACAGACCAACCGCGGCAAGCGTAGCTTAACCTGATCGATCGACCTGTGCGGCTGTTATTATTTAGTCATGGGCCCCTCCCACCTCCACCTCCCACCTAACTAAAACTATTAAGAAACTAAAATATGGCATCGAAAAATTTCTCCCCGCGGCTGTCGACTCATACCCAAGAGACTGGCGGCATTACCACATTGTATGGCAATACTTAGCCTTTGGCCAAGGTAAAAGGCCAGCCCTTGGGTCACAGGAAGTGTCAACCAGCCATTTAGAGATTTCGTTGAACAAATAGTAAGTTCATAACCTACTAGATGTCTAATTGTTATAACTGAAAATCTCTTAAGTTGTCACTGTACCAACTTTTACTATGGGACCACGGGCCACGCGCGATCACCTGAGCCACCGCTTGCACCGGCCGCATTTACGCTGAGCGCGTAGTTAAGGTGATTGGATACTGACACTTTTTCATACATTCTTTCGGGGTACAAATCTCGAAATATAAACGATTTTTGCAGAATAAAAGCACGTATATTAAGTTGTTATGACTTATTATTGACGCATATCGACAAAAACCTATAAAAAAAACACTATTTACAGGATATCTAGGCCTGATAAAATCGATAAATTTTTCTATGTGTGCGCGGCCGGAACACGCCCTCTGCAGGATATTTCAAAGAACCATCGAGAAGCAGAACATACATTTTTGCTATGGTTATCAACAACAGTTGATCTTGATCGTTAGATGGCGTTGTAGTCAACCGTCGCACAGGCATTATTATGCGTGATTTTGTTGACAAGTTTAGTTGCGAACATCGATCACTAAATATGATGGTTGCGAAGCGTAGGTATGCAATTTTTAACCGACTTCAAAAAAAGGAGGAGGTTCTCAGTTTGTCGGAATCTTTTTTATTTTTTTTTATGCATGTTACCCGACCCGATTACTCGAAGACGGCTAGACCGATTTGAAAAATTATTTTTTTGTTTGAAAGGGTATACTTTCCAGGTGGTCCCATTGTCATCAAGTCAGGATCTGATGATGGGATCCTGGAGAAATTGAAGGAACTCTTAAAATATTATAAGCACACCTATAGCGATTTGGGTACCTATTTTTTATAGTACCTAACTCGTGCATTTGCTTTCGGAAAGCGCCATTTGGTGAAGTGGAACTGATGATGAAGACCACATGACTGATGGCCACTGGAACTACTCAATAATAAGTATTTCACGGGTTGCGATTCGAGTACTTTAATGTGCTTGCTAAGCAATTAATTATTATGCTCGTCACAATGCGTATGGTGAAATGGAGCTGATGGTGAAATACCAGGAGAACTCCTCAACAGTTAACGTCCCTGCATCGGGAAAAGCAATATTTTGTAAAAGGCGATAAGCAAGTTGACATTAGGCTATTGAAACTTAGATAAATTATAAACAGACCCACTAAAAAGCGAGATTTATTTAATTAAAAAAAAATACCGACTGAAAAAAAACACTAGGTACTAGGCGAAAAAACCTTTATTTTCGGAAGTCGGAGGCAAAAACTAAAGTAGGTACTAAAGACATCGAAGTTCTTTTCGACTTAGTAGTTGTTTTTTTGGAAGGCGGTTTTTTTTTGTTAATTTTTTTTCTTACAAGGCTGGCGCGGTGGCTCTGCCCGCGCAGTTAGATTTTATCAATTTAATCATGAAGTGAGAAAAAATGCTTTACTTTGTGATAGAATTATCTGTGATCTACCCTGGGTTCGATATTACTGTAATAATGAACGTACTTATCATCTATAAAGTTTATGAGCACACTAGCCGAAATATTTCCATACTTACTTACAAATTTCAGGAATTTATTAGGTACTCCACCGTTTGACATAGCACAGACGCCAGCACATCAAGCTACCCGAAACTGTAAAATTTTCCCAATCAACCTTGAACCTAATACTTTAGCGATAAAGTTGAAAATCCATTAATGAAATTTGACAGATTGTAGTAAGTACCTAGTTTGATTTGCTGGCGTCTGTACATCCAAAGTTAAACATTATATCGTTTTTTCTTATTTAGTTTTATTCATTTTGTTTGCGCGGAAGCAAAATAGTAAAATGAAAAGCATTAAAAAGTTATGAGCTAAGAAAGATTCGTTTTTTTTAGGGTTCCGTAGTCAACATGGAACCCTTATAGTTTCGCCATGACCGTCAGACAATCCGTCCGTCCGCCCGCAGCTTAGCTCAGAGACTCTTAGTACTAGAAAGCTATAATTTGGCAAGGATATACCTACATATTAATCACGCCGACAAAGTGGTAAAATACAATCTTGAAAAACAATTATTTTTAGGGTACCTCCTGTACACGTAAAGGGGGAATGTTTTTTTTTCTCTCGTCTACCCCATGGTGTGGGGTATCACTGGATAGGTCTTTCAAAAATATTGCGGGTTTGTGATAATCATTTTTCGATTCAGGGATCCGTTTGTGAAATACTAGAAGAAATACTAAAATTCACGGCAGTAGTATATGTCACGAAATCAAAATCACAGCTGAGTAGACTTTACGAGTAATAGTCGACCAACTTTTAGTTGCAATGTATGGGAGAACATGATTTTCAACTACAATGTTAAGCTTGTTCTTGGGATAAATTCATTTCAACTACGGAACTCTTCATTGTGGTCCGACATGGACTTGGCCGGTTTTTCCTTGCTAATTTTAATGTAACTTAGGGTGTAAATAAGTAATAAAAGATGTATAGAATCTTCAAAACAAAGTCGGTACCAACAAAGCTCAATTATCGAAGAGAGAGAAGAGTTCAATAAACTTTATTTGCAACTAGCTGCGCCCAGCGGTTTCACCCGCATAAGTTTCGATCCCGTGGGAATATCGGGGTAAAAACTATCCTATGTCCTTCCCCGGGACTCAAACTATCTCTATACCTACCAAATTTCTTCTAAATTGGTTCAGTAGTTTAGGCGTGAATAGGTAACATACAGACAGACAGGCAGAGTTACTTTCGAATTTATAATATTAGTATGGATATAATATAGTATAAGTATATACAGGGTTATTGGAACAACACTAACATGGTCATTGTACTCATCATTATGAACAATTTTTTTTACTATGGGACCAAACCTGAAATCGCGAAAAAAATCAGCTGTTCCCTACATTTATGTTCGTAGGTATAGGTAACTCGTCAAAATGTAGGGAACAGCTGATTTTTTTTCATTTTCTCATTTGAAATTGGAATTGTTGGTTCGAGTGGACGCTGGTGTATGTGAAGTTGTTGGTTTTTAGGCTAAACATACAAACACACGTAAATAGTAAACACATAATACATATTACACATAACACTTATATACATATACATACACACAACAGTAATAAAATTACACTAATAATTAAATACCCACAACCGTGTGTACACGGCCTAATAATTTCACGCGTCTGTACACTGCCTGTGGCGGCGGCGGGCACGCTGGGCTGGGCTGCGGTTGAATGATACATTATTATACCTACGCTACGACCGAAATTCGCGGAATTGATACGATGATCGTTGCCGCACCCCCGCCGCGCCTCGCGTCGCCCGCGCCGCGCGTTGCGCCGCTGCATCTCTCGCACACGACTCAAATAAACATTTTATATATTTTGTTTTATAGTAGCGTTTAATTATACAACAAATCTTAACTGTCCCGTTGGTTTCGTGGTCACAAGTGCATCTGCCGTGCAAGGGGTCCTGGGTTCGATTCTCAGGTCGGACAGTGTTATTTAAATTGGGTTTTTCCCGTTAGGAGTTTCTTTACTCTTTTTCTTTTTTTTTTGCCCGGAGTTTGGAAATTGGTGGCGTAATACCCCCGTGCCTCGGAAAGCACCTAAAGCCGTTGGTCCTGCGCCTGTTCTCTCTCCGGTCGTGTCGGATTGCCGTCCCATCGAACTATGAGAGTAAAGGAACAAAGAGTGCACCTGTATTTGCGCACACACTTGTGCACTATAATATCTCCTGCAAACCTGGCTAATCTTCTTTGAAATTGGCCACCGTGACCGAAATCGGTCAGGGGATTTATTATTATTTTATACCTAAACCTACCCTAACACACTACAAAAGCACCCTTAGAATAATTGAATAAGCAACTGACAACCCTTGTAGCAATCAAGTATTCTTTTCTTCGGTTTTTACTATAAAAAGTACGCTTTTCTTTAGAGAATGATGGACAGTCATAAAAATATTTTCGTAAAAATATTTTATTTTAATTAACGCCACCTCTGGAAAACAAGTTCACAAACCATGTTTATGAATACAACGCCATCTAGTTCCATCGCAAGTAAAACTATACACGTAGTGTGTAACTGTACATGTGTGTGTAAAGACATAGTAAAGATATAAAGTGAAACGGCTAAATGTTTAGGGGTACAAATCTTTGTATGAGACGAGTTAACAAGCAAAGTGAATATCTAAAAAGATTATGTTAATGCGTTAGTTGACGCATATAATAAAGTTGTTTCGCAAAGCTTTCTGAGTTAGGCGTAAAAATTGAAAATGTTCGAAGTGCGAATGTGCCGCCATCTAGCGATAAAGTGGCTGGGAGATCATGTATCGAATATCCTTAAGTATTTTGCAGCCACCCCCTCATTTTTATTAATTTATTTTCTATAAGTAAATTTAATTAGTTACAATAATTTCATCAGTTAATATTATGTAAGGTTAAATTATTGAATGCCTTATGTTGTAATAAGTTTGTAACCATCACTATTATATGTATACTTATAAAGGTGATCCTAGCCTGTAGAAGTGTTGTTTAATATATTAGTGTAACTGTAACTTTATTTGAAGTACTACAGCTTTGTATATGTTTTATGTTAAATAATGAATTTTTCCATCAACTATGGGACCAAAACTGAAATCAGGTGTATCGCGAAAAAATCGTCTGTATCGCGAAAAAAATAGGTTGTCTCGCGCGAAAAATCAGATCGCGAAAAAAAATCAGCTGTGTCGCATAAAGACTCCCGGAGACAAACGCGACTTATCGCACGACGTGTCGAATTGCCACCCTGTTTTAATAAAAATTGTTCTAAGGATTATAGTATATCACAGAATCACGTCGCACTGTCGTGTCTGCCTGTCTTCAAGGCTTAGCCTATGTAAACATAAATGGAGCAGCTGTATTTTTTTAGCTCTTGATCCTTGTATTATTAATTGTTTCATTATCAATTATTGATCTATACAGTTGGATGCTTTTACAAATTACATAATATTCTGTCTTGTATTATAAGTCCTTTTAAAAAGGCTTTGCCCGCATGATTTTCAGATCGTAGTACCGGGATAAAAAGGTGCTAATCCAGGTTATACTTATAAACTACTAGCTGCGCCCCACGGTTTCACCCGCATAAGTTTCGATCCCGTGAGAATATCGGGATAAAAACTGTCCTATGTCCTTTCCCGGGACTCAAACTATATCTGTACCAAATTTCATCTAAATCGGTTCAGTGGTTTAGGTGTTAAAAGGTAACATATAGACAGACAGACAGACAGTTACTTTCGAATTTATAATATTAGTATGGAAGTATGGATTTGTTTGCCTTTCGTCTAGATCCGTTCTGCCGTTTTTGCGTGATTGAGTAAGAAACATCTAAACATAGAAACTTTGACAGAAATGATATTTGTAGGTATTTGTACCCAAGGTACCAAAGTTCTTATCATATGGCAACTTTTAAAGGGCTGAACTTAGGACTTATGGTCCTAAGGGGCAGTTTTAAGTGGCGATAAAGCCCGTTCAGGCTCTTGTTGAGATACCATGTGGAAGTACAGAGTCTGACGTAGTCTTAACCCTACAGTTCCCATAGGAACTGTTGTTTCAGAAGTTTCTAGATTGTCGTAGAATGATTAAATAATGCTTAATGGTCTAATTAATAATTGAGGGGCCCGTGGCTAAATAATAACAGCCGCACATGTCGATCGATCAGGTTAAGCTGCATTTGCCGCGGTTTGTCTATGGATGGGTGACAATTTTACATACTGAAACCTCTCCGTGTCTCGGAAAGCACGTTAAGCCGTTGATTCCGGCTGTCATTCGTGGATCTTTGACAGTCGTTACGGATAGTCTGGCAACCAGTCTTACTAAGCGGTATCGTATTACCCAGTAACTGGGTCAGGTAGTCTCCAAATAAAATACTGGTACTAAGCTGCATCCAGTTAGACTGGAAGCCGACCTCAACATAGTTTATTTATTTATTTAAAAAAGCACAGCCACATTACGTACATTAATTAAACTTATGCTAGAAATACAAAACTTCATTACCTACTTGACCAAAATATATGAAACAGCAGATTTTTTTTCGTGATTTCAGAGTTGGTTCCATAGTGAAAGTTGTTCATATTCATGGGTAGAACAGCACGTAAAAATTTAGAACTGGTGAAATAAATCACCCGGTATACAGGGTGGATTTTTGGGGATCTCTTCTTTTCGCATAATGTTCTTTGTCCTAATTTGATTTTGGCACAATTTGTTTTGGCATAATAATACTTCGGCATAATTTTTTTAGGCATACATTTTATGTTGGCATAATCATCTTAAAGACTAATTTGTTTTGGCATAAATTTAATTCGCATAATACTAAACGACGTTAGGGGCACCCCGAGGTTCGGTTTGGTTAGGTTCCTTCTAACCCTGCAGACAGAAATAGGAGCCCCGCGCAGCGGGGCTCCGTCGACCTGACGTCGTTAGAAATAAAACGAGCATGCTAAATTTATGCTTTAGAATGTTATGCTTAATCATTATTATGATTAGAAAAATTATGCTTAAAAAAAATATGCGTAAGCTGTTATGCGTAATTATATTATACGAAAATATAATTATGCCAAACAAAATTATGCTAAGGTCTTAAAATGTTATTCAAATGGATTGGAAACCGGATTTTTGAGATGGGGCAGTAAGGGCAGCCTCTACTGCTACTACAAACACACTCTACCTACTGCACTACTGGGAAACGGTCTAAGGAGACTGTCCCTAACTTTCTGAGAAATTTTGATTTGCATTGACATATACTGAAAAAAATTTACAGTCAGCAAAAAAATGGGCAGTTTTCACAATTTTTTTTGATGCTAATCGGTTTAGAGCGATATAAATATAAAACCAGATTAGGCCTTCACTCTGACAGCCCACTTTTCACATCTTTGCATAGATATAAATATTCATTTACCATTAAAGCCCGAACTAATGGTTGTATTTCGACACGGTTCTGGTATATTTTGGGAATTATGTGTACGAGTCACGGGGGGGTAACAGCATATTCAGTCATTTCCCTCCATTTACTTTGGCTAAGTTTAAAATAAACGTTATTCTCTATGAGGAACCTATTTGGAATACTAAAATGTTTGGTCTCCATTTACGACTAGGAGTGTCATGTTTGGGTTGAGTAAATATATAACTTGTTTGGGGTAGGAAGTATGAAAGCATAGAATTTGTATGGATTTTTTGTGGTTGAGGATTAAGAAATTATTATGTATTAGTTGCGCCCTGCGGTTTCTTCCGCATAAGTCCCGACCCCGTGGGAATATCGGGATAAAAAAATATCCTATGTCTTAATCCAGGTCATGGTCTACGATCATCTGCCTAGCCTTTTCCCAACTATGTTGGGGTCGGCTTCCAGTCTAACCAAATGCAGCTGAATACAGTATTTTACATGAAGTCACTGCGTATCTGACCTCCACAACCCAGTTACTGGGTAATACGATACCCCTTGGTAAGACTGGTTGTCAGACTTTCGGGCTTCTGACTACCCGTAACGACTGTCAAAGATTCACGAATGACAGCCGGGACCAACGACTTAACGTGCTTTCCAAGGCACGGAGGGGTCTCGGTATGTAAAGATGGTCATCCATCTACGGACGAACCGCGGCAAGCGTAGCTTAACCTGATCAATCGTCCTGTGTGGCTGTTATTACTTAGCCAAGGGCCCCTCATTTTGGTTATTTTATTGTATATACTTATATAGGAAAGAAATATGGGTAGGGACTATTGACGCCTACAACTAGACGTCAAGAAAAGGTTTGATGAAATCTTTAACACACATTTGTTGTGGTTTAATGATCGATCGATGCATCGCACAGCGTATTGTCGTACCGACAGTTATCATTCAATTGGATTCAATGGCATAGCTATGGCATTGATTGCCGTTCGAGTGGATATAAATGTAGGTAGATTTATGAACTATTGTGATATGCCCTCTCATAGAATCTACGTATTTAGATTTTCTGAAAGGCGTTAATGAGGTATTACCTAACGGCACTGATTTAAAGCGGCAGTTGTTTATTGTAGTTTTGGTAAATTAAAAATTACAAAATGCATGTCTATTATATTACAAAGCAGTGGTAGCCCAGTGGTAACGGCCGTGACTTGCGAGTTGTAGGTCGTACGTTCGAACCCAGACAGGCGCTTTACTTTGTGTAAATTATTTCATCACCACTGCTCTCAAAACGGTGAAGGAAACCTCCTAGAACCAAAAATTCGAAGACATGTGACATGCCCCATCCCGCACTGGGCCCGCATGATGGATTACGGCCTCACAGAAAGGAGGCCTGTGTCACAGCAGTGGGAACATTATAGGCTGATTACCTATATACATATGTATGACGTATGTATGTATGCATGTCTATTAACAAGTTCGGTAGTTAAAACTGAGCAGTAAACTGAATAAAAATGAGTCGTAAAAAATATTTAAATGTGTAATGAAATAAATAATACGCACTAAAATGGCTTAAGGGGGCAGTTTCGAGTGGGTAGTAAAAAAGTCGGAATTAGTCGGTAAGAAATATAACTTCAAGTAGCGGCTGGTCACGGTTCTAACCTAACCTGGGTAGGTTAGGTATGTACCGAATGGGCTCGCTTGGTCGGGGTGCCCTGGCTTAGTTACTGCGATCAATCAGTCTCGCGCGTTGTTGGTCACAATTGCAACCCAACCTATGAACTGCCAAACTACAAACTACCATTTGTTGAAGTGAAAACTTTTTTAGGCACGGTAAGCATTTTTTGAGATGGGAAAAACCACTGAATTCGCGCCACTGTTACCGTAACCGACACCGCTTCGGATGTGTTCAGCTGTCCTTGGGATGTACCTACTCGGTTTTAATGTATATTTTATATATTATGTCAGTGAGTTATGGCAAAGTATTCTGTTTGTGTTTTGATTTCACTTCTGTCGGCACTCCCGGAGTGCCACTGTATTTTTTTCTAAAATCCTCATGGATGTCCGCCGCCCTGGGGCGGGCGGCGGGGTTTGTCAGACTCTTACTGACTAAAAACCACCCCGGTATTTCATCTCACACCTACGCCGGGGGTCGCACGTACAGTCACGTCTAAAAGCATGTATACACTTGGCTTTATTCAAAGGCGATTTTCTCCTTTATTTTTGAATGAAATTTTATGTTATTACGAAAATAGTATTTTCGAACCCATAGGTTTATGTTAAGTGTCGTATTTCAACGTTGCATTCGTTATTTCACGAAAAAAATCGCAATTGAAAATTGCCAAGTGTATACATACTTTTAGACGTGACTGTACGATCCTTCCGCAACAACTACAAACTACCAATTCCAACATTTTAACTACCCATTCATTTATAACACTACTTGAGTATTTTTTGTACTGACATTGTTGGATTAAATAACCGACCAATTTTATTTTTTTACTGTCACCCTAATTTACCAACCGCCGAAAAATAATATTACTGCCCGTTATTCTTTTTAACTGATCTTAATAACTTCCCTAATGTATAAATAACAGTTGTAAAAATTATTACCTTTACCTAACTGGAAGAGGGCGATAAATTGTATCATTAAAGTACAGACGCCAGCACATCAAGCTACCCGAGACTGTCAAATCCAGAAGAAGAAGTGAAGTGGCGCAAAACAAACTCCTTAGCCGTTTTCATTTTTTTGTCTCTACATCTGTAGCTTTATTACGTCATTATTCCTCCAAAAAATAGACTGCTAGCTATGTCTCCCACACAATTACGAACATACCAAATTATTGAATCCATACTATATAATTCCATACTAATATCCATCTATATAAATAAAAACAAAAGGCCTGACTGACTGACTGACTGACTGACTGACTGACTGACTGACTGACTGACTCATCAACGCCCAGCCCAAACCCTTGGACCTAGAAAGCTGAAATTTTACACGATGGTTCCTTTTATGATGTAGACCAGGAATAAGGAAGGATTTTTTGAAATTCAACCCCTAAGGGAGTTAAATAGGGGATGAAAGTTTGTATGAAAGTCCGTCAGTTTTAAAGTTAGGATCTTCAAATTTTGTGTTTCGGCTGACGATTGAAAATTAATTTATACGTGTCTCAGCGTTTTTGATAATTCTACCCCCAAAGGGTTAAAAAGGGGGATTAAGTTGTGTATGAAAGTCTGTCAGTTTAAAAGTTAGGATCTTCAAATTTTGTATTTAGGCTAACGATTGAAAATTAATTTATACGTGTTTCAGCGTTTTTGATAATTTCACCCCTAACGGGGGATGAACGACCTGGCTGACTCATCAACGCCCAGCCCAAACCCTTGGACCTAGAAAGCTGAAGTTTTACACGATGGTTCCTTTTATGATGTAGACCAGGAATAAGGAAGGATTTTTTGAAATTCAACCCCTAAGGGAGTTAAATAGGGGATGAAAGTTTGTATGAAAGTCCGTCAGTTTTAAAGTTAGGATCTTCAAATTTTGTGTTTCGGCTGACGATTGAAAATTAATTTATACGTGTCTCAGCGTTTTTGATAATTCTACCCCCAAAGGGTTAAAAAGGGGGATTAAGTTGTGTATGAAAGTCTGTCAGTTTAAAAGTTGGGATCTTCAAATTTTGTATTTAGGCTAACGATTGAAAATTAATTTATACGTGTTTCAGCGTTTTTGATAATTTCACCCCTAACGGGGGATGAACGACCTGACTGACTCATCAACGCCCAGCCCAAACCCTTGGACCTAGAAAGCTGAAGTCTTACACGATGGTTCCTTTTATGATGTAGACCAGGAATAAGGAAGGATTTTTTGAAATTCAGCCCCTAAGGGAGTTAAATAGGGGATGAAAGTTTGTATGAAAGTCCGTCAGCTTTAAAGTTAGGATCTTCAAATTTTGTGTTTCGGCTGACGATTGAAAATTAATTTATATGTGTCACAGCGTTTTTGATAATTCTACCCCCAAAGGGTTAAAAAGGGGGATTAAGTTGTGTATGAAAGTCTGTCAGTTTAAAAGTTGGGATCTTCAAATTTTGTATTTAGGCTAACGATTGAAAATTAATTTATACGTGTTTCAGCGTTTTTGATAATTTCACCCCTAACGGGGGATGAACGACCTGACTGACTCATCAACGCCCAGCCCAAACCCTTGGACCTAGAAAGCTGAAGTTTTACACGATGGTTCCTTTTATGATGTAGACCAGGAATAAGGAAGGATTTTTTGAAATTCAACCCCTAAGGGAGTTAAATAGGGGATGAAAGTTTGTATGAAAGTCCGTCAGTTTTAAAGTTAGGATCTTCAAATTTTGTGTTTCGGCTGACGATTGAAAATTAATTTATATGTGTCTCAGCGTTTTTGATAATTCTACCCCCAAAGGGTTAAAAAGGGGGATTAAGTTGTGTATGAAAGTCTGTCAGTTTAAAAGTTGGGATCTTCAAATTTTGTATTTAGGCTAACGATTGAAAATTAATTTATACGTGTTTCAGCGTTTTTGATAATTTCACCCCTAACGGGGGATGAACGACCTGACTGACTCATCAACGCCCAGCCCAAACCCTTGGACCTAGAAAGCTGAAGTCTTACACGATGGTTCCTTTTACGATGTAGACCAGGAATAAGGAAGGATTTTTTGAAATTCAACCCCTAAGGGAGTTAAATAGGGGATGAAAATTTGTATGAAAGTCCGTCAGTTTTAAAGTTAGGATCTTCAAATTTTGTGTTTCGGCTGACGATTGAAAATTAATTTATATGTGTCTCAGCGTTTTTGATAATTCTACCCCCAAAGGGTTAAAAAGGGGGATTAAGTTGTGTATGAAAGTCTGTCAGTTTAAAAGTTAGGATCTTCAAATTTTGTATTTAGGCTAACGATTGAAAATTAATTTATACGTGTTTCAGCGTTTTTGATAATTTCACCCCTAACGGGGGATGAACGACCTGACTGAGATATCAACGGACAGCCTAAACCGCTGGTTATAGGGACTTGAATTTTGGAGGGTGTATTCTTTGTAAAGTATAAGTATCCAATGAGAAGGGGTTTTTGAAAATTCAACCTTAAAGGGGGTGAAAAGGGGGGATTTTGTTTGTATGAAAAATCTTATTAAACCTTGAACCTTGGCACGAATACTTATCTAAGTAAATTATGAAGTTTGGCATTTTCGTTTTTCTAAACTCATTTCAACCCTAAAGAGGTATTGGGGGGTGTCAAAATTTCTTTGGAAGAATTTCAACGCGCTGTCCGATTAACTCGAAACTCAGTCAGTATTAATACTAAGGACTAAAAATAAAGAATAACCTGTATCAGGGTTTTTCGAAAATCTACCCCTAACTGTGTGAAAAGGGGTTGTTAATTTTGCAAGGGCATATTTTACTGTGTGGCTTGATTAGCTGGAAAATTTTTCACCATGTAGGGGTGAAAAGCGGGAATACGGTTTATATGAAAAATCTTATTCATTTGGTTAATAAACTTGAAACTTGGTACGAACATTTATCTAAATAAATTATAAAGTTTGGCATTTTCTGTTTTTATAAACTAGCCCTTAAAGGAGGATTGGTGTCAAAATTTTAACGCGTTGTCCGATTACCTCGAAACTCGGTATTTATACTTAAGACCACAAATAAAGAATAACGTGTATCAGGGTTTTCCGAAAATCTACGCCTAATGGGGTGAAAAGGGGCAGTTAATTATACAGGGAAAGATTTTAATGCGTGGCTTGATTAACTTAAGAATTCGTATAAATAATCTTTAAGTCAAGTAATGAACACACCCCAAACAATTTTTCGAAATTCTACCCCTATAGGGTGAAAAGCGGGAATACAGTGTATATGAAAAATCTTACGGTACAAATACAAATACAAGTAAATTATGAAGTTTGGCATTTTTTGTTTTTCTAAACTACCCCTAACGGGGGATTGGGGGCGTCGGAATTTCTATGGAAGAATTTTAACGCGCGGTCCGATAACTCGAAACTCTGTATTTATACTTAAGACAAAAAATAAAGAATAACGTGCATCAGGGTTTTTCGAAAATCTACCCTTAACCGGGTGAAAAGGGGTATATAGTTAATTATACAGGGGAGGATTTTACTGCGTGGTTTGATTAACTCAAAAATTGGTGTAAATAATCTTTGAGTCAAGTAATGAACACATCCCAAACGATTTTTGAAAATTCCACCCCTGTGGGGGTGAGAAGCGGGGATACAGTTTATTTGAAAAATCTGATTCCTTTGATCTATACACTTAAAAATTCGCCCGAATACTTAGTTGTCTAAATAAATGATAAAGATCATACCTACATACATTTTCGAAATTTTTAGAGGAAAGTACGAATTTCACGCGGACGAAGTCGCGGGCAGAAGCTAGTACTTATATAAATGCGAGAGTTTGTCTGTCTGCCTATCTGTTACCTCTTCAAGCTTAACCGCTGAATCGATTTAGATAAAATTTGATATGGCGATGGTTTGAGTCCCCGGAAAGGACATAGAATAGTTTTTATCCCAATATTCCTAGAGAATCGACACTTATGCGGGTGAAACTGCGGGGCGGTGCTGTTAATACATATACCATTTTTTTTTGTAAAGTTTTAATAAAACAAAAGAGGTTTTTCTTTAAAATAAAATAAGCAAGAAATACATTCACGACAAACCTGTCAGCAATAACTTCACTTATATCGTTTGCTAAGCAAAGCTTAAAAGGAAAAATAAATTTTCTTCTATTTAATATTTTCTGTTTTTCTATGCATTTCATGAGCTGGTAGAACCGACGTTCTACGCTTGCGTGTAACCTACTTAAGTTATTAGTATAACTTACGCTACCGTGGTGATAATTACTGTAATATTGATCATTGAGGAAGGCTTTTAGTGTTAATTTGTGACGTATGTGGAGTGTGTGAGAAAGAAAATATTGGGAATAGTTAGTTACTTTTCCCCAATAACGTAGGAGTTTGTTGCACCACTTCTTCTCCCCAGCGAAAGCACTAGGAAGTGGTGAAGGGCGGGCGTTTCGGGGGACTGTCTTTTGTAATTTTGACGTTCGAAAAGTGCTGATTCTCAGCCTAGTTTGAAAAAATTACTTTTGATTTGATAACAGAGGCAAGGTGCAAAGGCCTGCTTAGAAATAAAATATTATAGATTCTTCTTGCTGGTCCTCAGAGTCCAACTATTTTTTTTATTTTTATTTCTACTCAACTTTTTGTATATTTATATTGAACACATTGTGTGTAAGTTACAGCGGTACTTTTTTATAAACTTTAAAGGTACTCGTACTTTTAACAAACAACAAATAAAATGGTATTCCACTAGCGGCCCGCCGCAGCAAGCACGGCTGCAATTTTTTTTTATTTCCGTAATTTTCTCTCTCTCATGAGCGAGTCACCAGATTCTCAACTAACTAGATTCGCAACTCACCAGATTCGCAACTGATCAGATAATGTACTATCAACAATAAAGTAATTATATAACTTTCAAATACAGACTACAAAACTCAATTCTGAAGTCAATTTCCAATGTCCCATGGTTCATCACCAATGCAGAAATCCACAAGCTATTAAAAGTAAACACGGTAAAGGAGAATATACTTATAGTAGAAAATGCATACAAGGAGAGACTCAGAAACCATCCAAATCAGTAGGCCGTAGACCTGTTTCATGCAATTATCACCAAGCACCTGAAAAGGCACCACATCCTCGAGCTCTTTTTTTTATTTATTTGTTCTCGCGGTGGAAATCCGCATGGATTTCCTCTATCACGGGGGTGACAGAGGGACATGCCGGACTCTTACCGGATAAAACCACCGAGGTGTTCCACCTCTACCTATGGCCGGGGGTGCGGGATTCGCATAAGCATTCATCGCTCCCCCGACAGGCACATCCTCGAGCTGAACAAATAATTAAGCACCATAATGTGCGGTGCTCACTGAAGCCCTGCATAGCCACGCCATGAACCAACAACACATTTGCCAAAAGCCAAAAGGCCGATCGCAGATATCAGTACAAAAACAAATAACTTTCAAATAAAAAATTACTACTAATTTACTAATAGACAACCTCATTATATAAACTGATAAAATCTATTCAAATGCATTTTCATATAAACCTTGTCCTGGCAATACCGTACACAAAAAAATAATTTTTTTTTTACAAAAAAAAACAACCGACATCAAAAAAAAAACACTACAAAGTGAAAAATAAACTTTAATTTCGGAAGTCGGTGTCGTTGCTTCAGCATTTACGTTTTTTGACACCGACTTCCGAAATTAAAGTTTATTTTTCACTTTGTAGTGTTTTTTTTTGAAGTCGGTTGTTTTTTTTGTAAAAAGAAAATTATTTTTCACTTTTTAGTTGTACCTACCCCACACAAATTCAATTAACACTAGTGCATTGTAGACACGACTCGAAGAATCATCAAAATTCACTTAAAAATGCCGGAGATGCAGTACATTTATGCATATAACTTCGACATAAGAATAATTACCTAATGTGTTATATACTAAAACCTTCCTGAAAGTATGTAGATCGCAATCATGAAAGAATTATCAAAATCGGTTCAGTAGTTTTTGAGATAATCGCGGACATACAAACATACATACATACATACGGGTCGAATACAGAACCTCCTTTTTTAAAGTCGGTTAAAAAAAAGACGGGTTGCACTCCGGGAGTGCCGGCAGAAGTAAAAACTTGAATATTCACGTTGGAAAAAATCAATTATTAATTGAATTAATATACTTTAATAATTTTTTTTTCACTATTTCTGCGTCACTTTTTTCATTAATAGATGCACTTTGTTCAATTTCCATATTTTAAACACTTTATATACACGAATTTAACGAATACACAGCAGTGTGGCTACTACACAGACGGTCGAGCCATCAGCTGTCCACGTCCACGTCCACGTCCATCTATCCATCCATCCATCCATCCATCCATCCATTGTCGTGTGTCACTTGGTTCACATCGGTTGGCGCCGCCGTAGAAAGAGAGGGGGGGGAAATCTCTCCTGACGGTCACGTGTCCTGACGCGAGTTTAACATTTTTTACCCATTACAAAAAGTGTGCAACGCTGCTAAAG
This sequence comes from Amphipoea oculea, assembly GCA_945859645.1. Lineage (NCBI taxonomy): Eukaryota > Metazoa > Arthropoda > Insecta > Lepidoptera > Noctuidae > Amphipoea > Amphipoea oculea. Next base: position 17,199,620 of record OX243876.1, read on the forward strand.
AAGTTTTCATTTAAAAAAAAAAAACTAATTTGGTGCAGTCATTCTTATGCGCGTAGAGACATTTCAGCGACTTTGTTTCATACTATGTAAGGGTTCATCATCCTGTATTTAATAAAATCAAAGTAAGAAGCTGTAACATTCATAACAATAATAAACTTGTTGCTAAGCAGGCAGAAAATTTGTAACGGTTTCATAACCACAGTTATTTCCCCCTAGTTAACAGTTACGACTTCCGTGCGGTTATAAACGGTAAGCCTCTATTACAGAATATAGGTCTTTCCTGTAGGCTATTATGATTAACGACTGTAGAGGTTATGCTGTAATCTGGAAGCTTATCGTCTGAATAGCATTGAATGCAATTGTTATACATAATCTGATTAGTGATTGAATATGTTTATTATACGTAGGGTCTTAGGACAAAAATTTAATAATGATATCTTTATTAAACAAGTAACATAATATGACTCAGTTGTGTTAGTAACAATATTCCTTACCCCTATGTTAGGATTCCTATTCTAATCACTTAACCTAAAACCAAGAATATATGTGAATCACTGCCACACGCCTAACACCGAGGTGGACAGCTTGTAGCAGCGACTCACATATACACAATCGAGCAACTATATTTATTTATTTATTATTAGCCTGCGACGTCCCACTGCAGGGCAAAGGCCTCCCTACTCTCTTTCTACCTCTCTCTGCTCAAAGCTGTTAAGGACCAGTTCTTGTTGAAGGAGTCCAGCTCATCCCGCCATCTCCGTCTGGGCCTGCCACGATGTTGTTTGCCATTAAGAGGGACCCATTGGGTCGTAAGTTTGGCCCACTGTTCGTCTGACATGCGGCAGATGTGTCCAGCCCAGTTCGAGCGACTATTTGCACATATGTTTTTATTATTCCTATTAACCTAAAATTCTATTTTGAACCTAAAATAATAGTCCGTGAACTCAACGGAGATTAGCCATCTATGCAAGAGATGTTAATAGTGCTCTAGAGTGGGCGCAGACACAGGTGCACTCACTCTTCCCTCACTCTCATAGTCCGATGGGACGGCAATCCGAGACGACCGGAGAGAGATTAGACGCACGACCGATGGCTTAACGTACTTTCTGAGGGTATCACAACGCCAACTTCCAAACTCCGGGATGACTGAGAAATTCCGCATGGAAAAATCCAATAGCACCTTGTCGGACTCGGGAATCGAACCCAGGACCCCTCACGCTCAGCAGTCGCGATTATGACTATGAGACCAACCCCGGGGCAACTGACGGGGGAGTTGTTTTGAACCTAAAAGTTAAAGATTATAATGCTTTCCTCAAAAATGGAAATAAAAATCAATAACATAAAATTAAACCCAAAATTCGTATAAAATAATGAAATAAGTTTGAAGTCGCAAATTGGAAAGTAGCAAGGTTCCTTCTTCTGTATAATCAATGTTTATTATTTGAAATGTTTGTTAATTTGGTTTTATTTAAATCATTCTATTGTTTTTTTTTCCGTTTACTGGAGAGGCTACACTGTTAGTTCTTTCCCTTGTGGCGCATGGATCCCAGATACGGATCAGTTAGCCTTTAACTTGTATTATATACACCCATTCTATAAATCCTCTACAAAAGTTTCTGAACCAGTTAGCTTATTGCCAACATTAAAACAACCAGTGTCATAGTAACCATAATATCATCCAAACGAGTGTTATAATGTTGTACTAAATTTCATTATGCAACTCGTTTTCAAAAAAAGAACATTGTCTTGAACGCGCGATTCACTACCACAGTGCCGTAATTTTAAGAAAGAACTTATAGGTAATTTGAATGCACGTCGTATCCCGCCGGCCGCCATTTTTGTTGGATATTAGTGTTGCAAAAAAACTGTTTCAGAAACTTTTACAGAGGATTCATATCATGGGTGTAGATAAAGTCTTGTATGCAACTGTACATAATTAGGTAGTAAACAACTCATGTGATACTATTATCACACTCGTGTTTTAATACCCCTTATTATACAACAGTTGCATAAATAAGTATTAAATGTTTGTATTATGACTACAGCCTCTGTATTTATTCTGTTTTTGTTTAGTGGAGAGCTACACGGGCAGTTCCCTCCCCCTGTGGCGTGTGGATCGTCGACAGATGGGCGCGTTCCTGTGCATCGCAGCCAACGACGTGCCGCCCGCCGTCAGTAAAAGAATCATTCTTAATGTTAACTGTAAGTACAATATAATTTTTTAAACCGTGGTAAGAAGAGAATTATATCACCGTTTCCTTATCAAGTGATGAAAATCTTAGAATGTCACCCATCTTGTTTTCCCACCATAATCGGCCTATAATGTTCCCATTGCTGGGACAAAGGCCTTTTCTTCTCGAAAGGGGTGGAGAGAAGAAGTGGCGCAAAAAACTCCCCAGTAACACAGCTGTCTGTTCAGTTAGGATTCCGGGTGAAGCTCGCTTCTACCTTCGGCCTGATCATCACTTACCATCAGATGAGATGAAGGCCAAGGGCTTATCCATTGTGGTAAAAAAAGGGTATGTTGATAATTTGAACCTAAGCGAATAATGCAAAATTCCATTTACCAACAGCAATGGTCAGATTCCAGCCATATGAAACGAATCTGCGAGAATAGTTTCTCTCTATGTTTTCCACGAATTCGCTATCGAAATGTCGAGCTTCAAACAATCAGATAGAGACTTTGACGCAGACAGCCGTTTGAACTTCAGTGGTCAACAACTTTTCATATGTTTTGCATATTTCGACACACTAAGAAGAATATGACAGCAGAGGTGGCCCAGTGGTATCGACCGCGACTTACGAGTTGTAGGTTGTAGGTCGTAGGTTCGAACCCAGACAGGCGCTTTACTTTGTGTAAATTATTTCATCATCACTGCTCTCAAAACGGTAAAGGAAAACATCGTAAGGAAACCGGCATGTCCTATAACCAAAAATTCGAAGACATGTGACACCTACCAACCCGCACTGGGCCCGCGTGGTGGATTACAGCCCACTCCCTCTCACAGAGAGCAGGCTTGGGTTCCTGCAGTGTGAACATTACGAATGATCGGATTGATGAAGCTAAATATGGCCTTCTATAGATTACTTCATAAAGTATTCGTGAAGATTCCTATAGTTACATTGTTTGGCAAACGACTTACTAATAACATAAAGTCAAAACACATAACCCTCCTTTTGGGCTTCGCCGTAGTCGTTTAAAAAGCAGCTGTTACCTATACTTTTGAGTTCTTCTCACAGTTCCTTATCCGTATTTAAGTAAACTCCTTTACGTAGCTGAATTTTTGGCCAAACATATATTATTATATAAACTTTCTGCCGTCGAAGAAAAAGTAAGCACCCTTTGAAAAGTTAGAAAGGCATATCCATTCGGCTGTTTCTCAAAAACTCAAAGACGTTACCATGTACCAATTTTAGTCCAATCCTTTAACCAAACAACCAGAACTATCAATGCCGCCTTCCCCCCAGAAACCAATATAAAATGCTCCCATCGGTTTGTTTGTCACTTTGAATAATATAATCCGTTCAGGGCTGCTCCCGTCACGAATTTGGATGGCATCCAAAATGATACAATTCCCTCTATGTAGCAGTAACTAGAAAACGTGACTTTGCAACGAACGGCTCCTTCTGAATAGATGCAAGATTTATCTTTCTATTTTCTATTTCTTTTGTTTTTAGTAGCAATAGTTTTATAGTCAAAACTCAAACTGCAAGTTTGGAGGACTGGACTGGTTAAGAAGAGGGTGACTACCGAGATGACAACTGATAGAGAAGTATGGAAGAAAAAGACATGTTGCGCAGACCCCAAATAAATTGGAATAAGTTCAGAAGAATGATGATGAAACTTTATGATAAGACTAGCAGTGCCCCGCGGTTTCACCCGCATAAGTTTCGATCCAATGTGAATATCGGGATAAAAACTATCCTATGTCCTTTCCTGGGACTCAATATATCTCTATACCAAATTTCATCTAAATCGGTTCAGCGGTTTAGGCGTGAAGAGGTAACAGACAGACAGACAGAATTACTTTCGAATATATTAGTTAGTACTAGCTGCGCCCCGCGGTTTCACCCGCATAAGTTTCGATCCCGTTAGAATATCGAGACAGCGATTACTCAGATTTAATCCACCTATCGCTATTCCGTTATCTTCTTCCAACTACAGGCAAAACTCATTTTTAGTGCGAGCGAGTAAAGACTTTAATGACTTATGCAAGCAGTTCTCTTTTGACTTATTTTCAACGAAAGGCTCAAGCGTACGCAATAGGCTGAACCTTGATTTCTTTAAAATTAATTATTAAGAGTTAATAGTTCTGGTAGGTACTTATTTTATTTATATTATTATTTTTTTATATTGTAGTTTATCCCTCATGTTTGGCGATACCGTTTTGATGACTGGTGTGCATGTTATTGTTAATTTGTCGTGTATAAGATCTCTTTCTGTATTATTGTTTAGCTAGCCGTGAAAACCTATAATTGGCTTCATGTTTCTTATTCCAGTGTATTTATTGTATTTATGTAAAGCTGTTGGTTTTCCATGAGATAAATAAATAAATAAAAAGTATCCTATGTTTTAATTCTGTTTATAAACTATCTGTATGTCAAATTTCATCCAAATCCGTTCAGTAGTTTTTGCGTGAAAGAGTAACAAACATCTATCCATCCATCCATCTTCACAAACTTTCGCGTTTATAATATTAGTAGGGTATTAGTAGGATATAGGAAGTACAATAGCATGGATTATTATTTCTGAAAGAATTTTATATTACATCGGCTGTAGGTATTGGTAGAAGCCAATATCAATTGTTCTAAACATTCAACGTCGCAAGAAAATATTCATAACCTTAAAACTGCAAAGTGAAAGAAGTTTTGACGGCACAAGATTAACTGCAGTCAACAGCGGCTTAGTAAAGTTGTATTAAATTTCAAACAAGTATAAAACTAGAGATTTAATCATATTCTATGAATTTTAATGAGCTATAATGAAAAGACAGGGCTCGAGAATTATCTTTTAATTGCAGACGTTAGAAAAGTTTTGCACTTTTTGTTGGTGCCTTTATAGAAAATGGCGCAGTAAAAATAAGTGTCGAGAGTCTGGGGTGAAAGTTCTTTTCATATAGAAATTCTTCTGAATAAATTTTAGACTCTTAAAGGCTGAAATCGCAAAGTAGCCTCTGTCATCTGTTTATTTAAAGTTCCTGGACGGAAAATCCGGAGGCATTTGATTCGGCGTCGCGGCGAGGCGCACCTGCACTTGACTCGCCGAAAACAAATCGTGTTTTTAACCGACTTTAAAAAAGGAGGTTCTGTATTTGACCCGTATGTATGTATGTTTGTATGTCCGCGATTATCTCAAAAACTACTGAACCGATTTTGATAATTCATTAGTGTGATCTGCATACTTTCAGGAAGGTTTTAGTATATAATACATTAGGTAATTATTCTTATGTACGAAGTTATATGCATAAATGTACTGCATCTCCGGCATTTCTATGTGAATTTTTATGATTCTTCGAGTCGTGTCTTCAATTCTTCAATGCACTAGTATTAATTTGCATTTGTGTGGGGTAGGTACAACTAAAAAGTGAAAAATAAAACATTTTTACAAAAAAAAAAAACAACCGGCTTCAAAAAAAAAAAAAAACTACAAAGTGAAAAATAACTTTAATTTCGGGAGTCGGTGTCAAAAAACAAAAATGCTGAACCAACGACACCGACTTCCGAAATTAAAGTTATTTTTCACTTTGTAAGTAGTGTTTTCTTTTTTTTGAAGTCGGTTGTTTTTTTTTTGTAAAAAAGTTGTTATTTTCTAATTATACGTCCACTTACTACTGAACTCGCTACTTAATTAATCCAAATGTAAATCAGTCCTCAGTCACGCGGAATAAGCTTTGTACACCTTTCGTGAAGAAGCAACGTGCAAACTTCATTTATACATTGTCCCACGACTACATGTTGGATATGTGCCGTCTAAGTGCTGTTCAAATCGGTGCTCTAAGTTCCTCAAAATAGTATAAGCAACTACTAGGACTCATAAGTGTCTAGAAAATCGTGTCAAAATATCTTGAACTGAGAAGTCCTTTGGAACGAATGTCTTGATGCGAACAGCTGTTGCCCCAATAAAGTCCTCGTTGTACGTTCATAAGAAAGATCTGATTGCTAGAACGTGTCTACTTGGTTGCTCTCATTGCCTATAAGAAATGAAACGTGTGTTTTTATATTGTGCTTATATAAAGTTGAATTACGTTACTTTTTTATTAAATCATTAAAGATTCAAATATTTATCTACATAATTAAAAAAGCTAACAATCTTAAACTAACAATATGTACAAGTATATAAAAAGGGAGGTGAAATAAATCAAAAAGCATCAAAAAATTCGTCCGCATCACTGTCATCAGGAAACGTGCCCAAAAGGCTGGCAGCATTGCCACGTTGTATGGCAATGCTAGCCAAAAAATAGGCCAGCCCTCTTTTCACGTGAAGAGTCGACCAACCGCTTGGCGATGTCTCGAAATACTAAGTGGGCACTCGGGCCCCATGGTCCTAGTGTTTCAACCCCAAACAGCTCAAATATATAAGTTCCAAAGAGAATTTCCGCACCTGCAGCAGCCGCCCCAGCACAGCTCACCGTACTTGGAAGACGGGATGGCGCAAGGGTGTCGACACACGTTGCATCCCACACCAAAAGCCTACCTACTTTCCAAGGCATTATAGTAATCCCGTCTGGTCTCTTACCATCGTCGCGTGCCAAACCATTGGGTTCTAAAACAGCTGACAACCCACCCCATTATGTTATGATCAACATTTCTTTCTTTGTCAACAGTTGCACCTACAGTGAAAGTGCCAAATCAGTTGCTGGGTGCTCCTTTGGGCACCGACGTCAAACTGAAGTGCTATGTGGAAGCACATCCGAACACCATCAACTACTGGATCAAGAATAGAGGGGAGATGCTCCTTGATGGGTAAGGATACGCTTATTTTTTTTTTTTTTCTTCAGATATTACATAGCAACGATATGAGTAACGAATCTGGAAATCTGTTGATCAGTGACAATTTGTTACATAAATGGAATGATGATCGAAAGCTTAAAAGGTTTTGTAATGTAATTGGATTGCAAAGATGTAAAATATTAATAAATTAAAGTATAGTTCCGGTATGGTAGTTCAGGGTGTAGCGGCATCTACACCGCCACATGCAAACAACGCATCATACTGACGTCACGCAAAATCCTGCATCGCGCAAGCAGAGTTTACCGCGCTACTGGGATGTATACAACGTCCCGACATTAATCGTCGGGCATTAGCCTACCAGACACAACACCCGTTTGGTCGGAGGATCCTTCCCTTTCTGTAGAGGATGAGTGAACTTCACACCCAGTTTGGTGGTGGCGATGGTGAAAATAATATCAATGATTTTCCCCTCAGAAGGCTACTTGTCTTCTTTGACAGGCAGAATGATATCGTGTCCCGGAATAAATGAATAGATTTATTCCATTCACGTTATTGCACGTACGCACACATTTGAAATTATTTATTTATTCCTATATTTGTGTTTGCCTTTAGTCTATATGCAGGAATCACAAACACTGATTCAATTATTTGGTCCAGTTGATAACGTAAAGCATGTCAATTGTCAAACGTATACCATGTGTTTGGGTCAAGAGCAAATGTGGAATACTCTCGATATGAAAATTTCTTAGTAACAACGGGGCTCTGTAGAGCCAGGAGAGAGAGGCAGGAGGAGATTTTAATATCTTTTGTTCATTCACATACACTTTATTTTCATAAATGTAACCATCTTACATACGGAGACCCCTCTGTGCCTCGGAAAGCACGTTAAGGTTTAACGTGCTTTCCGAGGCACACCGTAGTACCGGCTGTCATTCGTGGATCTTTGACAGTCGTTACGGGTAGTCAGAAACCCGAAAGTTTGACAACCTATCTTACCAAGGGGTATCGTATTACCCAGTAACTGGGGTTTGGAGGTCAGAAAGGCAGTCGCTCTATGTAAAATACTGGTATTCAGCTGCATCCGGCTAGACTAGATGCCGAACCCAACATACATAGTTAGGAAAAGGCTAGGCAGATGATAAAATTTGAATTTCATGAACTACCCCGACGCTTTCACTTGTAACTTTTTTCCCTCAGGTGGACGGTTATCCTCTTTGTCACATTTTTACGTAAAATGTTCCGTTTAATTAATTATCCAAAGAAACAAAGTTAAGTAAATCTTCCCATTTTGAAGAGAAATTCGTTCATTTCAGTTCTTGTTTTGGTATATAAAAACACCCTGGGGCCTGTTTACACAACCCATTCATACATTTCACGTTATATGTATCGACATTCAGTCATACTGGTGTTTCAAATTACCGTGCATAAATATTTATAAATTGTTACTATGGTGGCGAGATATTCTGTTAATGTAAGGAAAATACTGTTATTATTGCGTGGTTTCCATATATCAGCTGTGATTTCATATCCTACTTTATTTTCTTTAATTATTCTGCTCGCTTGAAATTTCTTGTTCATCCTACCACCCTGTCGCATCGCATTGCCTGCCCGCGTCACTACTTCGTTTTCGCTTAGTGCTCTTACTTTCTTTTTTCTTTTTACTCGGCTCCTAAGAGTCGTAGCGTGATGTTCATTAGCTTATAGCCTTCCTCAAGAATTGGGCTATTAAATACAAAAATAATTTTTCAAATCCAATTTGTAGTTACAGAGATTAGCGCGTTCAAACAAACTCTACAGCTTTATTATCAGTATTGGTATATAGATTTATCCATTTAGGTTTAAATCATTTAATTTTATTCTCATAAAAGACAAAAAAGCCACTGACATGTGGACAGACAAGAAACATTCAGTAAACTTATTTTAGGTAACCGCCACCAAAGTATATGTATAGTATTATGCATTATTTACTTACATAACTTTTATAATATTTAACACAACTAACTATTTTAAACACTAAATACTAAATTAAATGACGTACTAACTAATTATACAGTACAATATTTCTTTAATTGTGTTTCGTTTAAGACCTCGGCCTCGTTTCGTTACCAAGCTTGTTTAAAACATAATATCAAATGCAAGTCATTCAAAGTTCAAGAGTAAATTGAATTATACTGAGAATCAGCACTTTTTAAAAGTAAAAGGTGAAATCAACCCCCACACCACACACCCCCCAACCACTACTATTTTTCTTCATTTCGCCACTCCAGACCCGTGTACTGTGGGTTCCGTAGTTTTATGGGGTTCCGTACCCAATCCAATGTTGCTAAGGCTCTGCTGTCCGTCCGTACGCCCGTCCGTCGGTCCGTCCATATTTTTACCCGAACGCCCGTCCGTCCGACCATCGATCCATCCGTCCGTCCGTCTGTCTGGCGCGGCTGTATCTTTTGAACCTTAAACGGTAGACACTTGTAATTTTCACAGAATGTGTCCAACAAAAATAAAATTATGCCAAAAATTAAAGGTGAGAAACGAAGGGTGTTTTTTTCTAATAGTATTAAATATTTTACAATGGTACGAAACCCTTCATTTGCGAGTCCTACTCGCAGTTGGCCGGTTTTTTTTTTTACCCACGCGTTTAGTATCTGGTTCAGTTCAATTTATTTTGGAAAGAGTATTTTTTTAGAGAATTCGTGTGTTAAAATTTCTGTTCCAAAAGGAAAAGTCACTTAGTACGAGTATAATGTTTTCAGTTCGTGTTTATTACGCTGCAATTAACTAGAAAATAGTTACGAAACAAAATTATCATGTCAGTTATCAAAGCTGCATAGTTAGAACATTAGAACATTCTTTCTGGAAAATTATTACAAAACCTAGACTGGAGTCTGGTGAAGTTTTAATAAAACTTGGTCAATTAGCGCTTTAGCGGTCTAACATGTTGTGCAAAATTAAAAGTTTAAATTGAAAAATGTGTAGAAGAATGTTACAAGCTTATAGTATATTTTGCGTATAAGAGAAGACCGCTAGTGTGTGTCTGGGGTGAAAGAAAAAATCGCGAATTATGAAGCGGACCGTTACGTGGCTCGATGAAAAGCCTAGCTGATTCCAGCCGTGCCCTTTTGGACTCTGACTTGTAATAAAACCTTTAAAAAATGTGAATTGCTGTCTTATCCCAAATAGTAATCGACATATTGGCCCTTTTATACGTTTCCGACCTTAGATGAGTGTTAAAACTTACCCTATCCAACTTCAAAAACTTGAGCCCTGCCAGATTTTAGTTTAGAATCAGTGAATTTTGGCACGCTACCTCCCATTTTTAACCAAAAAAGAAGGTTCTGTATTCGACCCGTATGTATGTATGTTTGTATGTCCTCGATTTTCTCAAAAACTAATAAACCAATTTCAATAATTCTTCCACTAGTGTGATCTACATACTTTTAGGAAGGTTTAAGTATACAGGGTGACTGGAAATTAGTGGCGGAGCCGTTAAGGGGAGGTAGTCTAGGGTTATTCCGACAGATATCACTATGAGACCTACCGTCCTTACTTAACCCTTTCCAAGATATTCCTACTTTTTGTTTAGCAGTTTTTGCATAAAATAATGACAGTAGCGGAAATTTTACAATTAATATTACTTATTTAGAATATCTTTGTTGCAAAACAAAAAAAAGTAGGCCAAAATCACTTTTTTTTAGGATTTATTACTATCTCTTTAAGTAGGAATATCTTGGAAAGGGTTAAGTAAGGACGGTAGGTCTCATAGTGATATCTGTCGGAAAAACCCTAGACTACCTCCCCTTAACGGCTCCGCCACTAATTTCCAGTCACCCTGTATAATAAATTAGATAATTATTCTTATGTACGAAGTTATATGCATAAATGTACTGCATCTCCGGCATCAGATGCGAATTTTGATGATTCTTCTAGTCGGTGTCTTCAATTCTTCAATGCACTAGTGTTAATCGAATTTGTGTGGGGTAGGTACAAACTAAAAAGTGAAAAATAAAAACTTTTTTACAAAAAAAACAACCGACTTGTAAAAAAGTTTTTTGTATACTTTCAAGAAATACCATACAGGGGGACATAAGCCCTATAAACTTATCGATGTATTAAAATATCCCTTTGTTACAGGCCCAAATACACAATAACGGAAGAGAAGCAGTCGTACCAGGTGACGATGTGGCTGACCATCCGACAGTTCTCCAGGAGTGACATCGGTACTTACAACTGTGTTAGTACCAACTCACTCGGCAAAAGTGAGGGGACACTCCGACTTTATGGTGAGTGGGACATACGAAAATATGAGGCTTGGCCGGAGCTTCTGGCTAAGTAATAACAGCCGCATGGGTAAATCGATCAGGTTAAGCTACACTTGCCACGGTTAGTCCGTGGATGGGTGACCATCTTTACATACCAAGACCCCTCCGAAGCCGTTGGTCCCGACTGTCATTCGTAGATCTTTGACAGTCGCTACGGGTCGTCAGAAGCTCGGAAGTCTGACAACCAGTCTTACCAAGGGGTATCGTGTTACCCAGTAACTGGGTTATTGAGATCAGATAGGCCTCTTCATGTAAAATACTAGACAGATTGATTGGAACATACGAAAATATTTTACATGTGAACTCGTAGCATAACTATGATCATCTTAATCAGCCTGCAATGTTCCCACTGCTAGGACACAGGCCTCCTCTCAGTGAGAGGGAGTAGGCCGTTATCCACCACGCTGGCCCAGTGCGGGTTGGTGGATGTCACATGTCTTCGAATTTTTGGTTCTAGGACATGCCGGTTTCCTCACGATGTTTTCCTTCACCGTTTTGAGAACAGTGGTGATTAAATAATTTACACAAAGTAAAGAGCCTGTCTCGGTTCGAACTTACGACATACAACTAGTAAGTCGTGTCTGTTACCACTGGGCCACCACTGCTCTATCATAGACATAACATAGGCATAACTACGAGTATCATGGACACTGAAGAAGACAAAATAGCAGGCAAGAGAAAAATTTGTACGTCATGATGTCAAAACTGAACAAAAAATAAATTGTCACTTTGTATAAAAAAGAGATATGTCTATTCTACAGTTAAGTTCAAAGTAAGATAAAGGAGAAATTGTTTGTTCACAGAAATAAAACTCAACTCATACTCAGAAGATTTTGGAAATCAGATCAGCGTTGCTGGCGGTAAGTAGCCTATCTCATTAACACAACCATGCAGGGTCAGCCTTATAAAGGATGCTTCCCAGCCGCGCCACTAAAACTTCATTATCATTATTTCATTATTCGTCAAGGTACAATTTTTTTTCACTATAGGTACCCCAAAGTACATACAGGGTAAAATTTATCTAGAAACGTGTTTCTTTAATTTTCCACTGTGGCGCGGCCAGGAAGTAGCACACACGTTCACGGTCTGATCTCAATCTCAACCTGTCAAAAATGCCTCTAATTTCCGAACATTTTGACACTTTTTTGACATTTGTTTGTCGCTGAGATGAGACTGCGACTAGATTTTGAACGTTTTAAATTACAAAAATTGGCCTTCTGATCTCAGTCTCAATCTGTCAAAATGACCTCTAATTTTCCTACATTATTGACAAGTGTTTGACATTGATTGTCGCTGAAATGAGATTGCGACTAGATTTTGAATGTTTTTAATGACGGGAATTCGCTTTCTGATTTATTTAAAATAATTTATGTAGAAAATTAGTTGGTACAATTCATAGACTGAAATCTGGACACATTCCATTTAATAAGTTTTGCGTTCGTGATGAAAAAACTAACTTAGCTTATTGTGTGGAATTGTGGAAGACATTCATCACTTATTGATGGACTGTGTTCGATGTGAATCTCATAGAAATGATATGTTTGGGGTCTTGAGGTTGAACCGACTTGGTAAGGGCACATTCCATTAAACTCTGTCTCAACCAAGACCAAGCCTTGACATGAATTACATTTCTGTAATCTATAGCAGTGGGTATTTAGGGTACGATGGACTATAAAACGTATTGTGATCATAAAAACCCCTAATTAAAAAGAAGATATATAAAAAAAAACATAACAATATCTGTTATTAATTTTCAATACTAATATTATAATGCTGAAGAGTTTGTTTGTTTGGTTGAACGCGCTAATCTCAAAAACTACTAGTTAGAATTGAAAAATCATTTTTGTGTTAGATAGTCCATTTATTGAGAAAGGCTATAGGCTATATAACATCACGCTACGACCAATAGGAGCGAAGCATCAATGAAAAATGTTGCAAAAACGAGAAAAATTATTCATTTTGAGAGCTTATAGCCGTTAATAGGATATTGTTATTTTTTTTTACTGTATTCTTTTTTTAATTAAAAGTATATTGTTATGTTTTTTTTTTTACAAACCTGTAGAACCCCTCCCCTCTTAATGAATCCTCAAGTTGTAGGTAAATGACTATAAATCACGTGAAAATTAAGTTTTATTTATCACCTCGAACCACTGCAATAATATCCCTACACACCAGCTGTAACAGTAGGGATATTGTAAATATTCCTATTGATACCTCTTACAAAATATTTCATTGAAACTGTTCCGATATTGGAAAACGGACTATTCACGGCAATGAATAGCTACAGTTTATTCATTTCATAGCATCGTTTATAAAGACTATTCGCGAAGCAAATTGCGACACTGATGTCTGAGCCTAATTTTCATCTTATTCATGCTTGGGGGCACACGCGTCCTCTGAGGTCTTTTAAAAGTTCTTTGAGTCTTGTTTTATATCTTATTTCTTGCTAATCTATACAAATATATACATTTGGAGTGGCCGTTTGTAATTTTAAAATAACCGCTTTTTACTAAATACATATGGATGTATACTCTACACTCTAAGTCCATCAACAAAGATACGGGCCCGTCCGATACTAATTCGAAACTTCAGAGTGAATCCTACACCCGAACATATAACTTATTCGAAAGGTTAAATAGGTACACACCGGGAGTAAGGACGACTGTCAAATCGAGGTGTAATTATTTCTTAGATCGAGCCCCAAACTAATCTTACATCCATAGGTGATATGGAGAAGGAATCGACCGTAATTTCGAACGAAATTACGGATTACTTGCTGAGAAGTACCTAGTGACCTTCTGTTGTGGCTAACCGTATTGAACGTGATAACAATACAAAACACAGTGTCTATTCTGTCAAAATTCACAAAAAAAAAAATACAGAAAATATAAAGAGTATACTGTACCCTTTCTCGACCCTGGTTTTCGCTAATGTTTCCTTTTATTATTTTCATAATGTTAATAATGTTTTTACCATTATTTTCTTCACAGTTGAATTAATTGCGGCAGCAGCTATTTGCTATTCGTAAAGTATGTTTTTACCACAGATAAAGATACATCTAGATAGCGCAAGAGCAACTACTTCGCGTGCCAAAAATTGCACCAGCTTACGTTCAAAAATCGTAAGCCGCCACTTTCGCGCTCAGTCCTGTGTACTGCTGGCTGGGTGAGCGTGAGCGCTGGCGCTAGGCCCCGGGGGTGGGGCGAGACGGGTGCCATACGCGGCGTCTTTAAATTGATTTGATTTTCCCATCACTAAACAGTGCTTGTGACGTCATTGTAGACAGTCAAAAAAAAAGGCACGCTTGGTTTTCATACAGATCTCGATACTTGCATTATCTACGGTCAATCTACATCTGTGGTTTTTACCATGCAAATGATCCCCTAATATTTAATCATACGCACAGTCCCATCCCAAATCGCACATCTAAACTTAACTAAAACCTAACCTTTCCCCACCGCAGGACTGACGGAGGCGGCTAAGGGCGGCTGCCGACCATTCCACAGGGAGAGAACGGTGTTAACTTTGCTGCTGTGTTACATTACCCTGCCATTCTTGTTCACGTAGTTATTGTGACTCTGAACATACTGTTAAGATGGGTTTTGGGTGTGATGTAGGGGAATATCAAGTGGCAGGAAGGTGTACCCAGTTAATTTTGTATGAATGAGTCTGTCTTAATTTTCTAACCCTACCCTTGGGATTAAGGTTGGGTAAACTCGGAATGCTAGGCACTAGGTACGATCAAAGTTTACTTTCAGACGTAGTTTTGGATCTAGTATTATTTTGTGAAAATAAGACCTTTTAATTTTACTAACGCAACTAAATATTTCGCCCAGAATTTCTGTCACAACGAAATTCTGGCCGAAATATTTTTCCTGGAACATTTCGTATTTGAGTTTGTAATATAACCATGTTTTAGATATTAATATTTTGATGTTTTAGGAATCCAGACAATGTTGGTATACTTTAATATTTTTAATGTTAATATGTATTAGGTATAATGTTAGTTTTGTTATTGTTTAACAATAAGACAAACAGCACAATGAAATTCGATCACTATAGGTGAACCAACGTAAAAATTCTCGGAGGCGCAATAATTTTCCTGAAACTTACCTACTCCCGATTTTTGTAACCTTTCTGAAGCCCTGTTTTATTTTTTGCCCGTTGTCGTGTTACAACATGTGAACGTTGTTTTTTTGGTCGGTTTTGAAAGTACATGTTAATTGATAACATTTTACTAGGTAACCTCTGCAGTCTTATTATGTTCACACCACATGTGAAAAATTTGTAAGTGGAAGTAGAAGTAACAGTGAATAGAATAACAAAGATATTGTAGCGGTATCTGCAACGACACATGCGAACAACGCGTCATACTGACGTCACGCAAAATCCTGCATCTCGCAAGCAGAGTTTACCGCGCAACTAGCATAGATACCTACAACGGCCATCATCATCATGAGTGATCGAATAAGCTTTCAGAAAAAAAGGGTAAAGTTACGGTTTCTCTTTAGTCTTACTAGAAGAGCGGTGGACGCCGTAATCCGCGTCTGCAATTTATCAGCAAATGATGTCACTGAAACGTTGTATATAAAAGTAATCTGCATTCGCGATTAATTTGCCAAAAGTATAAACAAATATGAGATTATGGAAAAATAGCTTTAAATTGTATACAATAAAGTTCAGTTTACGCTACAACTTCAAGCATTTTTATAACTTTTCAATAGTGCTAGTCACTCTGAAATCAACTTAATTACCATTAAAATACAAGTTGATATTTGTTTAACTAATATTAATTTGAAACCAGTTTGTATAGACTGTGTTTTC
Source organism: Amphipoea oculea (assembly GCA_945859645.1). NCBI lineage: Eukaryota > Metazoa > Arthropoda > Insecta > Lepidoptera > Noctuidae > Amphipoea > Amphipoea oculea. Next base: position 17,215,711 of record OX243876.1, read on the forward strand.
CTAGAAACACCGTATAAAGCCAAACGCCGCGCCGCTGCCATTAATTTCATGACAACCGTCCCTTTGCATACACATGTGAAAAACTACGGTTTATTCGCCGGGGTATTCCTCGAAACGCACCAACTTTGAAACGCACCAAAATAATTTCTCGAACAAAATTAGTTAAATATTAAAAAATAAATATTATAATTTTATTCCTCGAAATGCATCAACGACGAAACACAGAGAAGAGCATGAAGGATTCGTTATAAATTATATTGATAGACGTTTCATTTGGTGCGTTTCGAGGAATACCCTTATCGCCGTGTGTAGGCACGGTCGACAGTATTGTATGGACCACTATTGAAGCTTGAAGACACGTTTTTCCTACGGCGTGGTTTATACGCCGTACCGTATACCTACAAAGGGCCATATATGGCCGCCACCGCTCTTCTAGAATAGCGTACCTTTAACCACGCAGCAAAGTCTTCAAGCTGTCTAAAACCTTGTATCTTACGTCACACCCAAAACGTTTCACGCTTAAAAATAAAACGAGGGAACGTAATTCAATTACATTGTTTCAATTCTTGTAAATATTGTCTTAAGGTGTATCTTTAAATGTAATGTAATGACAACGATAAAATAATTGTGAGATTAGATCGTGTATTCGCTTAGACAAACCAGCCAAATTGAAATATTGTTTACGTATAAAAATAAAATGTAAACTCATCGCTCGATTATAAGACTGTTTACAACAAATAAAAAGAATTAAAAGGAAAGGTTGTTTTTTTTTTTTTTCTTTACCTTTAAAAGCACCCTTTTTGTTTTTAGGATATATAATATTATTTTCACTTCTCATGCTCTAAAAGTCAGTCTTTATGTTATGCTTAGGCGACATAAAATCGCTTTTTATGTTCTAGTGCATAAAGTAATTTTTTTTTCTAAGACTAAAGTAATCAGGCCCAACAGCCACACGCACAATAAAACTTCGCAGATTGAAGTCGTGATTTATTTCATTTTCTTTAATTTATACCACTTCCGTGTTTTCTATCGTTAATTTAATAAAATCAGGTAAAATAGTTGTCATTTATTATTTAAAAAGGCAAAGAAACGTTTTCATTTTTTGGCAGTATGAAGTACCCAAGTCGAATGACAAATGTTGAAAATTAAAAAAATAACTTTTAAAAAGTTTCGTGGCGGTATTATCTGTGGTGGCGGGAATTAGCTATGGACGCAACATTTTTGATTAATTATGTACTGTATACTTTATGCCTGTTTCATTTTCTCGCATTCGAAGTGAAAAGCAGAGTGTATAACTCAGGCATAAACGAGCCATTTTACCTCTCGACTTAACTATCCACCCTCGCCTGCGGCTCGGGTGGATATAAACGTCTCGGGGTAAAATAGCTTCTTTTATGCCTTAGTTGTACAATCTACTATTTATTATAAAGAGTTGATAATGTTGTTGATTTTTATTAATCATTATTTTTATTTATTTTACATACTTTATTATACAGAACGCCAGCACATCAAGCTACCCGAAACTGTCAAATTTTGCCAATCAACCTTTGTTTGGGCAGTGAAGGCAGGCAGGGCTTCTTCAATAAGGCTCGAATACGATTTTATAACGTTTTTAATGTTGGTTTTTACAATAATTTGAATTGAAAGTCACTGGTCACGTACCTACGCACGTCGCACGGTTCGGGTTCAACGATGGATTGCGCGCGGAGCGTCGGTCAGTTCCGCGAACGTATCGATGGCGCGCGCGTGCTTCCTAAACGGTACAGCAGGTGGCGTTGCTTGACGCAACATTCGCGCTCGCCGCGTAGATGCAGAGAGTTTCGATAACGCGCGCGCTGCGTCAGTGGAACACTAAATGGCGTTGCTTGACGCAACAACCTTGAACCTTATACTTTAGCGATAAAGTTGAAAATCAATTTAAAAAAAAAATACAGATAGTATAGATAGATAATTTACAGATAGTATATATAGATATAATTTACAGTATCTTGATGTGAAAATCCTCCAGTCCGAATTTTGGCCATGGCGAACCGTCTCAACGGAGACTAGCCTTCGGCACAGGAGATATTATGGTGCACAAGTCTGTGCGTAGACACATGAGCACTCTCTCTTCCCTCACTCTCATAGTCCGATGGGACCGTACCAACGGACTATGACAGAGAGGGAAGAGAGAGTGAGATATATATAGAGTGAGATATACAGGGTGTTACAGAAAGGGTATATCAATACAAACGGGTTAAAGAGTGTATCTGGTCTAGAATCTCTGTACAAAATTTCAGCTCAAAAGCAGTAACTTTGAAAATGCTTAATATTTTTTTATTTCGATAGTTTATTAAATTGAAACCATAACAAACGTGTCGCCGCACTACGAGGGTCATTATCCATTTTCTGTAGTGTGTCTGTGTGCCTAGTACACGCACATCACGCCGCCGCGCGCCAGTGCAGCGCCGTGATGTCGAAATAAAAAAATATTAAGCATTTTCAAAGTTAATGCTTTTGAGATGAAATTTTGTACAGAGATTCTTGACCAGATACAACTCTTCAACCCGTTTGTATTGATATACCCTTTCTGTAACAACCTGTAGATAGATCAGGCGCAGGACCAACGGCTGAACATGCTTTCCGAGGTACGGGGATATCACACCGCCAACCTCCAAACTCCGGGATGTTCTTAAGACATTCCTAACGGAAAAACCCAATAACACTTCGTCCAACCTGGGAATTGAATCCAGGACTCCAAGCTAAACAGTCGCGCTTCCGACCACGAGACCAACAGGGGTTTTTATTGTATAAAGGTAAGTTAGAATAGAATATATTTATTTGCTTTAAGACATGGTACATTAAAGTCTTATAAATAAAGTGTTGATATTACATGTTTCGCCATGGTCTGGCATAAAAATATTTAAACAAGTGAAATACAACTTTAACGCATTAATTAGTTAAAATTAAAACATTTATATATGACGGGGAAGGGCCCCCGTGATTATTTTTAAAAAGCTAATTAACATGCGTAAATCTATTTTTAAATGTCAACACGTGATCTAAACATTGATCACATGTTTTCACTTCAAAAATGCAACTACCTTACAAACAGAATACATAAAATAGTCTGTATTTAATTTTAATCAATATTAATCCATTACTTTAAACTGAATTTATTAACTAATAATTACAATAAACAAATCTGATTTTATTTTGTGGTTATTCCGGACACGTGTTTTCGTTTTCATTTGTTTTGAAGTGTGGCAACCCGCCGACACGGCCATTCTGACAGGCGGCGCGTGCTCTGCGCCTGCCTGCGTTGTGATGTTTGATGCCGGAATGTAAGAAAATGTTATTTTTTAATAGGTATCAGTAAGCAACCCATGTTGCTTATTCTTATTGTAGTAAAAACTGTACACAAAGACATCTTAAGTGCACTGCCTTATTAATTTAGTGTCTGTGGTGTATACGTGTCTACCCATAGTTCCACAAGGCATCCCTACGGTATCTCAGGGTTCACTTGTGGATACATCAAGGATCCGTGGTTAGCTCAAGGGTAACTCATGGTTTAGCTCAGAGGTATCACACTCCAGACATTTTATTGTTGTAGATTATGGTTGAACATATTTTGAAAAATAATAATTTTTTGACTCACCGGTTTTAATCCGATGACGAGTGTTCGTCGTCGTGACTTATCTGGACTGGCTGGCCAGCTTGAGATGAGGATGGCACAGGATCAGGGGCGGTTGCAACGTTGTTTTGCGGTGTCTCAATATCATCATCTCCCGCCGACATGGCCGTCAGGATCGAATGACGGTAGATAGATGTCCTTGATCCTGATTCTTGGTTCCGGAGGGGAATATAACCGTTCGGTCATCCTTTGCATCATCTCCATCATTTGCATCATAAACTGAGGAGGACATCCGACTATTGGAGTAGTTGGATGCATAGTCGTTGTGTTGGACGATCCAGCGGCAATAGGTACCCCTGGACGGTATACTTCTTGATTGTTAGATGTGGGTCCCATCGACATAAATGGTATCCCTGCGGAAGCTGGTCTTTCCGCAGCGATTTGTGTACCCGTCGTGACCGTGGAAATTCCCGACGTGACGGGCTGCACGGTGCTTAAGTTGTTTGCTGGAACTCCTGAAGTGTTCAATGGGGCAGGGTCCACCAGCCTGGTACTGCCCTGTGATGTTCCAGTTCCAGTAGTGACAGGTTGAACCGAAGTCGTTGAGGATGTAGTCGGGTCCAGAGCTTCTTCGAATCCCACTTCTGATGACGGGGAAGGGCCCCCGTGATTATTTTTAAAAAGCTAATTAACATGCGTAAATCTATTTTTAAATGTCAACACGTGATCTAAACATTGATCACATGTTTTCACTTCAAAAATGCAACTACCTTACAAACAGAATACATAAAATAGTCTGTATTTAATTTTAATCAATATTAATCCATTACTTTAAACTGAATTTATTAACTAATAATTACAATAAACAAATCTGATTTTATTTTGTGGTTATTCCGGACACGTGTTTTCGTTTTAATTTGTTTTGAAGTGTGGCAACCCGCCGACATATATATAAAAATGAAACCCGTTTTCCGTTGTCACGACATAACATGAAAACGGCTGGACCGATTTCGCTAATTCTTTTTTTGTTGTGATCGGTATTGCCGGGACAAGGTTTGTATGAAAGAAAATTTTGGAAATTCGAAAAAAAAAATGCAACCGTGCGAAGCTGGGGCGGGCCGTTAGTTTTTAATAACATTGGTTATTAGTGTTTCGTATATATGTATTTGAACACATAAGAATAATTATAATAATAGTTCATAACTTAATATAGTGGCACCGATTATGTTGACGTCATACATTATTTAATGTTGCTATTTCAGTTGAAAAATCGTAGTCACAATTATGAAGACTTGTCACTACACATGCCTATTCCTGTTTTACATATATCAGTCACATTTGGCAAGACTTCTAAAACCCAACGAATCTAGACCACAATTTACACATACTAAGCTTTCATCAACCAAGCTGAATTCGCCGGTTTAACGACTTTCAAACCAGCTATGACAGATCGTATTCTGGCGTGCAACTGCATTTCCAGAAGTACTTACTGCCTAGAGTATGCTGCGAGTGAACGAGTGCGCATTATGCTACGTTGGTTAGCGCCTTTGAGCACGAGATAGGTTGCATTGCAATAGTCACGAGTGCAGCGGCGATACCATCTGGAAAACCCCAGGCACCTTTTTTTTTTCTTTTTTGTGGATGGGAAATCATCAAATGACTCCTCTCGCTCTGGGTGGAGCGGAAGGGAGTGTCAGACTCTTACTGACTAAAACCCACCCGTGTTCCTTCCTTAGCCTTTATGTTCTGGAGTAGCGGTAACCCTGTATAACTGACTGTACTACTATAGCCAGTATAACAACATATTACTTAATAAAAATAAAATAAAGTTAAAAATTAAAGGTTTACCGTATACAAGAAACGTGCTTTAACGGTGTTTTTTACTCGTAAAAATACTATAGTTTTTTATTTTTTATTTGTAATGTTAAATATTATACGGTGGTACCCACCTTTCATGCGCAAGTCCGACTCGCACTTGGCCGCTTTTCCCTCTTTAACAAAAACACGGTTATAACATTCCATAATTATTGTTAGACACACCTTTCTACCACGGCACCTTTCTACCACCTTGCTGATTGGCCAATATTTTAACTTGGACATAACACCTTCATGAGCTGCAGTAGTGGCACTGTGGAAACGGCCGTGATTTCCAATAATATCCAGTTATATGTATAAGTAGTCGTTCCGAACCTGAACTACTTTTTTGAAGTGAAAACTTCTTTAGGCGCGTTGTGCATTCTTTGAGATGGGAAAAAACCATTGAACTCGCGCCACTGTTACCGTAACCGACACCGCTTCGGATGTGTTCGGCTGTCCTCGGGATGTACTCGGTTTTAATGTATATCCGATATGTCAGTGAGTGATGGCAAAGTATTCAGTTTGTGTTTTGTTTTTACTTCTGTCAGCACTCCCGGAGTGCCACTGTTTTTTTTTTTTATTATGCTATGTTGTTCCACTGCTGGGCAAAGATCTCCCTCGTATTTTTCCAATTTTTCATATCTTGTGCCTTCTCCGGCCAATCGGTCAGGAACGAGTCCAAACTAACCAACTTTACTTTTTGTAATTTCATAACCCAACCACTACTCTCAAAATGGCGAAGAAAAACATTATGAGGAAACCAGCATGTCCTAAAACCAAAAATTCGGAGACGTGGTGACATCCACCATCCCGCACTAGGCCCGCGACCTTTCTTACAGAGATGTGTCTCAGCATAGGAACATAATAAACTGACTATCCTAATAAGCTATGATACTTTTCGTAACTATTCTGTTATAGGCACCTACGAGAAATGAACGCGAAATGAGTTTTCACACTTTTCCTGCACAACACAATCTTGATCAAGCTTTAAACCCAGTTTTGGCACACAAATTGATTTTGGTCGAAAAAGAAAACAGTTTACCCGTTCATTCGCTCGGACACTAACTGGATTGAGTCTAACGTGCCATCGATATGTTGACCAAGCTGGTGACGCAAATACACTCACTGCACGTGTATCTGAGATTCAACAAGCTTTTTTAATGTATTGTTTGGCAAAACCACAGAATACTTAAAGTACTACGTACAGAAAGGACACTCCCTTCCCCGCACTAACATCAGTTACCGCACCTCACCCCGCACTTCGGCATGTTCGTCGCAGAGCGCTCGCAAACACAAGTACCTCACGCACACATTTATACGTATACAAACGACATTTTTTAATGTAGTAGTAGTAGGTAATTATTTTGCGAGCGTTGTGTGGAGTGTCCGGGGTGTGGTGTGACCACAGTTTTAGCATAGCTACAGTCCACCTCAAAAATATAAATACAATCAATCAATCAACTCAACCTATTGCAGTTCACTGGGCATAGGGCTCTACCAGGCTGCGCCACAACACCCCGTTCTCCGCCTTCCGCATCTAGTCTGCCCCAGCCACCTTCTTTAGGTCGTCGGTCCATCTAGCTGGGGGCGCTTGTCGATATGCGGCTGTTTGTGTGCTGAACCGATGGCCGGTGGAGCAGACGAATCCTGGAGTTTAGATCGATAATTATATCGACAGGTATTCATTAAATTGTTGGTATTAATTTATTATTTAATATTAAACATGCTGGTCCTGCTCCATAGGACAATCTAGAGTCTAGACAAAATCAAACTGGTTGCTAATTTAATTGTAATTTTTTTTAATTCTTTTTTACATTCATTACTCACACCCTGACTTATTACTTGTATTTTTTTTTTTAATTATAATCGTTTTGCTTGTACCATGTTTGTAAATATGTGAGCACCATGTATCTATCAGATAATTAATTTATATGTCATGGTTTCGTTTTTAATTCTTTTACCTATTGTGGTATAGTAATTTTATTTTAGGTGCATCGTCCTCGCATATTATTATATAATGAATGTACCTTTGCCAAATATTGTAAAACATTTTTAAAAGAGTAACGGTGGAGTTTCTTGCCCATTCTTCTCCATAGGAAAACTACCTTTTGGAATGGGTGACTAGAATCAATTCTATTTCAATGTAAATTTTGACGTTCAAAAGTGCCTTTTATGTGCCTATTTGAAATAAATGCTTTGACTTTGACTTGAATATTAATTATACACCTGTAGGTGGTTGAACTTCAGTTTCGCAGTCTGAGATAATTGCATTGCGTACCCAAGTAGGTTGCTCCAGAAAAATCTGGTGGAAGGGGTATTATCAATTCATCTAACACCTAGGTCGAGTGTAGTGCTCCTGATTAGACTATGTCTCGTTTGTTGGAGTGTCCGAAATGTCCGTTCACCCTTTACGATCTGAACAACGCCTCTGAGGCCGCAATAACCTTGGCCACCTACTGGGCACAAACTTCAATGATACGAAAAGAACCTCATGTCAAAATCAAATAATTTATTTCAAATAGGCACACTAAAGGCACTTTTGAACTTCAAAAATTACAATAAAATATAAATGCTATTGTGAATTTTCTTAAATTATTCGATGTGAACAACCTAGATGAGATGATACTTGACAGACTGTTTATAATGACAAAGATAACTGGTCAGCCAAGTTCTTGCCCGTTCTTCTCCGTAGAGATATACGTTTTAGAATGGGCAACTAGCTTCTTACCTGTAAATGGTATAAATGTTTTGAGATCGAGTGTTTTTTTTTTTTTTAGTTTTAGCTAAAATAAATCCATATGAACTACGTAACTACATAAAAACAATAGTCTCACAAACCAAGAAATATCATTGAAAACAAAACAAAATAAGGCAACATTCACACCGAACGACAAAGCGTCATCATTAAAACCATTAAAACACATAAAATGTCAAACGCGACGAACACACGTAAGATTGTATTTTCGCACGAAACATTCGAATACTTTACAATTTCTGAACGTGACCGCGTTAAGGAAATGCCAAGATATTTCTTTTGTTTCAGCAATTTTGCCGACAGGAGTATAAAAGATTTTATATTTTGAAGTTCTTTATTATGTAGGTGGTTTTCTTTTGATTATGAATGACAATAAGTTTCGACTTTGGTTGAAATAAAAATGGTTAACAGTTACCTAGCCGCTTCATTGCTGGCAGCTTCATAAAGCGAAGCAGAAACAGCAAACAAAGTAATTTATTCGAATTAGACTAATCGGTTGTCGATAAGGCGTGCTAAATCTTTGTCCATTTTTTAAATTATGATAAGAAAGAAACACTATCTCTCTCCTCAAACATCTTTTTTTCTTCTTTGTACTTGTTTCATGATTATTATTATTGTATATGTATGGTAAGTCAAAACCTATATTTAAGTAATTTTTTATGGTTTTTCACCGAATGACGGCAGTTTAGGTAGGTACGTCTTATTGAGGCTGACTGTACCTACTTACCTATGCAAGAGCTCAAACAAATAAGCATTATAAAAAATATAGAGAAATAGCAAATAACACACGATTCCATATTTTCAACAAGGAAAAAACTCAAAAATAACAATTTCACAGTACGGCCACTGCCAGCGACGGTGGCGACGCAAAACGAAGAAAACGCAATTTATTTGATAAAATATTCAGTTGCACAGTTTTGTTTCAAGCTCCTGCGTTGTAAAACTATGCAGCTGAGGCAGGTTAGTTCCGTTGCTGTGTTTGCTTTAGACGCTTTGTACGACGGAATTTCTTTGTGTTAGCAGATTTACGCATTTTAAGGGGTTAAACTGAATGTAGGTAGGTAATATGATTTGTGTAACGTTTAGTTTCCTGTTTCCAGTTTGTGTAAAGAGGTTGAAATGTATAAAGGTTACCTTAATGGAACTATATCTGGGATAAGTAAGAGCAATAATTCTAAGGTCCGGCGTTTCTAAATTTGAAGGCGTGAGATTATGAATGTAAAAGGAAGTATTTTATTTTCGTGGCCACACCTGTAGCTATATATTTTTTATTTGAAATAGTGTATAGACGTTGAGTTTGTAATATACGTATAGTCTGACGGTTCGAAATTTGCCAAAGATGTAAACAACAATGGCCACTCGAAATAAAATCGATAGGTATACAAAAACATTTATTTTAAGTAATGTTTGTTTTCGTCTAGTTAGCTCGGAGGTTTAGACGAAAACAAACATTACTTAAAATAAATGTTCTTGTATATCGATTTTGTTCAATTTCGAGTGGCCATTGTTGTTTACATATTTGGCAAATTTAGAAACGCTGGACTATACGTTTATTATAAACTCAACGTCTATACTCTATTTCAAATAAAAATTATATAGCTACAGGTGTGGCCACGAAAATAAAATACATACTTTTACATTCATAATCTCACGAATTCTTCCCATGCGAGAAAGTTGAATTAACCACAGAACGCCAACTGCTACCATCTTACAAACTGTTATTGCTTCGTTTACGAATATTATAAACTTCTTCAAAACGGTTAAAAATGTACTCTACAGGGTGAAATTGAAAACATGCGACAAATCGAAATCGGAGATTATACTCATCATTATGAACAACTTTTACTAAGTGACCAAACCTGAAATCGCGAAAAAAAAAATCAGCTGTTCCCTACACTTATGTTCGCATAACTTGTCAAAATGTCGGAAACAGCCGATATTTTTCGCGTGTTCAAGTTTGGAATCATAGTAAAAGTTGTTAATAATGATGAGTACAATCTCCCATTTCGATTTGTCGCATGTTTTCAATTTCAACCTGTATTAAACTAATTCAGTTTTATTATGAATCAATTTTGTAGTTCATATCTACGGTTAATTAAAGCAGCTGAATAAATTTTGATCAAAGGCGAAGAAATAGGTTGATACTTTGACACCCGAGTGAATCTACGTCTGCAAGGTGTAAGTAAAATGGTCTTGGACTTGAAAACAGGTCATGATTGTACTAATAATAATTATTATGCCCAAGTCTTACGATGGTACCAAACCTGACATTGCAAAAATAAAACAAAAATGTATGAAGCAGCTGATTTATTTTTCGACTAGCTACGCCCCGCGGTTTCACTCGCGTAAATGTCAATCTAGTGGGAATATTGGGATAAAAGTAGCCTATATTTTAATCCAGGGTGTCAGCTACCTTCATACAAAATTTTATTAAAATTGGTCCAGCCGTTTGAGCGTAAAGAAGTAACAAACATATTAACACACACACACTCACAAACTTTCGCCTTTATAATATTAGTGTGATGTGATAGTGTGATTGCAGGTTTACACCATTTAAATTACACCTTGTATAACTTAGTAACTACTAAATAATACTACGCTATTTCTACAATGTTTTCGATCACCACCAAAGCACACAACCACCCCTTACGGGCCTTTAAAAGCCACACCAAAAGGAAAGGGTGTGTATAATTTGTTGGCGTGACACAAACAGCCGGACACACCGTCCGTTCATACAATATTTAGGTGTGTGGTAGTTAAATGTTTTGACCTATTACTAGTGTTTTGTGAATGAACTAGCAGCGCCCCGCGGTTTCACCCGCATAAGTGTCGATCCCGTGGGAATATCGGGATAAAAACTACCCTAAGTCCTTTCTGGGGACTCAAACTATCTCTATACCAAATTTCATCTAAATCAGTTCAGCGGTTTAAGCGTTAAAGGTAACAGATAGACAAACATACGCATTTATAATATTAGTATGGATATGGATTAATCATTCATTATTTTTTTCTACATCGAGAGTTAGAGCTTTGGAAATGAGTAAGGGGGGTTTGGGTGATAAGGTTACGAAACGGTTGTCGCAATAGAATTCGAATTCCTATATACTTTTGTATGGCTATGTTCAAATTAAAATATTTTTATTTTGTTGAACATACAAACAAAAAGAACAGATGTGCTAATATGAATAAAACTACCGCTACGTCTTGCCGTAGTTAGTTGTTACGAGTATTCATTTAAATAAAGTACAGACGCCAGCACATCACGCTATCCGAAAATGTCAAAATTTCCCAATCAACTTTGAACCTTAGCGATAAACTTTGAAAACCTATTAAAGAAATTTGACAGATTGTAGTAGCCTGATCTGCTGGCGTCTGTACAATACAGTATTTTCTAGTATCAGTAAAAAATGGTAGAAGACCTGTGGTTCAGCAACCTAATTTGCTTTTCGAATACAGCGTTGCGTTCCAGATTTGCTACAATCACAACGTGCCTTTACATAAAGTCAGAGACAATCCAACTTAGGAGTAACCAACATATTTCATTTGGGTTTGAAACTGTAATTACTTCATGGTTTAAAACTAACCTGACCTTCAACAAGACAATACTTTTTTCTGAACAATCTATTTTCATTCCCAGCGTTCGGATTGTTCGATTTGAACTTGTAATTTGTGGCTAATGCGCAATTCTATGATCTCATACAGACACAAACAAACGAATTGGCATTTCCACCACCCAAATGACAAATCATCGATACTAAATCAACTCTAAATCAATAGCACAATAAACAAAAATGATACCAGTATCAAACGCGGCATCGTTAACGTAAATCAGGGTGACATACGTCGATTCACGAGACGTTCCCATGGGCGTCGAATGAAATATTACCGCAGTGTTACTGCCGCATTATGTATACCTACTAACTGATGTTACTGTGATTAATATATGCTTATTGCATGGAAAATGGGTACTGATTTTAATGTATTTAAATGTAAAATAATTCCTTTTACATAATGCAAATTATTTTCAATGGTACTGAATGAGCTCGCTATCTTTGATAAACACAAATCGTGCTTTTATGAGCTATACAGGGTGGCATCCACGTCGACGCGCTAACTCATCATCTGCCTAGCCTTTTTCCAACTATGTTGTGGTCGGCTTCCAGTCTAAATGGATGCAGCTGAATACAGTATTTTACATTGAGTGACTGCTTATCTGACCTCCACAACCCAGTTACTGGGCAGATTTAACCATTGGTAGGACTGGTTCTCAGATGTTCGTGCTTCTGACGACCGGTAACGACTGTCAAAGATCCATGAATGACAGCCGGGACCAACGGCTTAACGTGCTTTCCGAGCCACGGAGGGGTCTTGGTATGTAAAGATGGTCACCCATCCACGGACCAACCGTAGCAAACGTAGCTTAACCTAATCGATCGACCTTTGCGGCTGTTATTACATTAGCCACAAGCCAATTGTCTGTATCTCTTTAAATATTATACCGTCATAAGTATTCGTACGTTAGTATTGAAGCTGTCATCCTTTTGAATGTGGTTTTCACGTTATTGCAGACCTTTTGGAAAGTTTGTTACGGTTATATTCCTATAATGATCCGTGAACAAAAGATATTTACAAAGCAGATGTGAATGGAAACGCCGGTAGGGGGCGCCCTAGGAGGACATAAATGAGTGACCTTATTGATGATGTTCCTCAGAATAATCAGGTGGGTAGTAATCGCAACTGGCGTTCGTTTATAAAAAAAAAAAAAAAAAAAACATCTTTATTTATCCAAATGATCATAACAAACCTTGCACAATTCATTTAAGCAACAAATAAGCAGTAATGGTAGGTAACATTTTTGTTTTGTATGTATCGATAGCCTCGGTAAGGAAGTACCTACTTATTTTGGTTGTTAACACGAACAGATTCACTCTGTTCCCCGTACTAGTTTAAACTGTATTACGGTGGAACAGTTTTCCTCGTTCTCGGCAAATTAATGTACTTATAGTAGCAGACTTGTGACAAAATTATTATTCTCATAACAAAAAAGGATTTTTAATAACAAAGCAACAAAGTAAAGCATAAGTAAAATTAGGGAAGGTAAACTTAACAAAAAAAAAAAAAAAGTGAACTTCATTTTTGTAAACTTGTAGGTGGATGTTAAAATTGACATAGTATATGCAAAATATTTAGATGCTATGTTTGTTTACATTGTGTTTGGTTGTAATTTTTATTATAATAATGTATGTTTATTATTAAAACCAGTAGCAAAGTAATTTAAAGTCAGAATTGAATTAAAAGTACCGTATGGGTCATAATTATACTATCTTGTTTAAATCTGTAGAGAGTGTACGGTGGTGTGAAATGACGTGAAATGTGTAATGTAGGTGTATGTAGGTGTGTGTAGGTGTATGGTATGTGTGTGTGTGTGCGTGTGTGTATGTGGGTATGTGTGGTTTGGTGATTTATTTCATTATCTTGTAATTTTCAGTATTTTTTCAGTATTATCGTAATTTAGTGAGTTAAGAAACTTAAAAATTTCAATCTTACAAGCATGACTATTAAGATTACGAATTTGGATTTCTTTTGATATTTTATTATACATGAATGGTCCTAGGAATTTAAAAAATCTGTTTGCAAAAGAAGTTTTACAGTAAGGCACGGAGTAAACAATATCTTGCCTTCTTCTTGCCGTAAAGTCAGGTGTATTATTGTGTTGAGTTAATATTATGTCTCTGATGAATAGTTGCCTTACTGTAAGGACTGATAATTCCGAGTATAACAGGTAAGTGGGGTATCTGAATCTCCTATGACTCATTACCTTTAGAACAGCACGTTGCGCTCGTTCTAAACGAATAAGAACAGTCTTGGAAGCACCCCCCCATGCAGTAATGGAGTAAGTTATAATAGACTGGCACAACGAAAGATACACTAATAGTGATAAATTAGACGGACAAAAGCAACGTATATTTTTAAATATATATATAAGTTTTCTGACTCGGGAGGTTAGCGTTGAGATATGTTCCTGCCAGTTTAAATGTTGGTCGATGATCAATCCGAGGTATCTTAATGAGGAAGTTTTAGAAATTTGCTGGCAAGAGCATTTCCCCAACATATTACATGTGTGAGCTTTTATGTGAATAATGATATTATGACCGTAACGTGAAAATAATGAACATACTTTTGTAAAAGTTATAAAAATGTTTGAAGTTGTAGCTTAAACTGAACTTTATTGTGTAGGATTTAACGTTATTTTTTCATAAACTCATATTTGTTTACATTTTTGTCAAATAAATCGCTAATGGAGATTAGGTATGATCCATGAACATCAGAACCAGGCAAAGGATCTTTCTGTCTTACTCTTGTAATAACTCTGTCTAGCACAGTATTCACTTTCTTGAACAACTAAAATTCAAACACATCCAATGGGGCATTTACATTTGGCCGATTTAATTTACAAGCCGAATCGCGACTCTAAGTACACATGTCGATAAAAATCGCAGGTGACTTGTTTATTTTGCATCAAAATCATCATGCAGCGGGCGATCGCCTGCGACTGAGTAGTTTCACGGTCGCACGACAAAAGTCGAACTACTTTGGAACTTGCCATTTTAGTCACCTGCGGCCTAGCCGAATTGCCATTTAGACAGCCGGTGCGGCTATAGTCACCTGTTTAAAGCCCACAATATTCTTAGCAACAAAATCTTAATAAATCACCTTCCAAAACACTATCACTCAATTCCTTCATACACATTTATTCCGTTACATTCACTAATCTGTGTAACGCTAATTGTTCGGAACATGCCGCCGTACATGTTTGCTGGGGGCGTCTTCATCAATCTTCTGTCGCCCATGACAGATGGCATTCAAGGCGCGAGATATGATTACGGGCTGCGATGTCGATTACTTTTCGTTATGTGGTTCACGAGTTTCTTGGTCGTGGGTGTTTGAGTGTGAAGAAGGATTATTGCGGTATCGATTGTGTTTAACGCGGTGTCCTGCGTGAGCGACGAATAAGACGCGACGCGACGTAACACGACGTGACGTAATGCGACGCGATGCTACACGCGACAAATGTCCTACGTGATTTTGGTCATTACTTCTCGAATCATGGAGAAGTACAGTACAATTTTAACAGGAAACCGTCAATGGGGACAACGGGAATACATTTTATTTATTTTTATTGAGTTCCGAATGGGGACAACGGGAACAGACGGAAAGTTCATATGTAGTTCGTGGTGTCGCGTCTGGTCGCTCTCAAAACAAGTACGCGTTACGTCGCGTCTCGCCGCAGACTGTCATATAGGCCGCAAGCAGGGTATGCCGTTGAGTTGATCGCGTTCGTCGCGTTCGCAGTGCCGCGTCGCGCGTATTCGTCGCTCACGTAGGACACCGCGTAATACTGCTTTAAATGGGCTTCTATGAGTGACGATGTTTTCATAAAGGTTACCCCATACATTTCTACATTCTGCAGTAAAATTCAAGAAATCCCGGAACATTGTTATTATTATTTGGCAAGACATACTGAGGATGGACGGCGCCGCAGAAGCCGGTCCAGGAAGAGGTGGTGATGCGACCTAGATGCATACCGCAAGTGTTTGATCGAGGTGGCTCTAGAAAAGGATGCCTGGAAGGATTTTGGAGAGGCCTTTGCTCGGCAGTGGGACAGTTTACGCCAGCTAACATGAACAAGACACATTTGCAGCTAATTACCTAGATGATGCGTGTGTTTAAATTGCTTTCAGATATGTAATCTGTCCCGTCGGTTCTTGAAGCAGTTTGACGTAGCCGTAAAAGCCGTGAGTATTTCCATAAACTACAATGTAGCGGTTCGACACGAATAGTTATTGCCTCGTAGTGTGGCAGAAATGCAAAGATATTGTTGTAGACCAGGACAGCAGTTCATATAAAATGCATGAATGCTCAGCGCAACCATTGCGTTGTGATATCGGGCTATGTTTTTGAGCCTGTCAAATATAGGCTCAAAAACATAACCCGGATCTTGGAACTTGTAGGTATGATAAACGTATCAGGTGGTTTGCAACTACACACACATAAACTCATGCCTTCTTCCCATAGCCACACCTCGGACACTCCATACAACGCTCGCAAAGTAATTACCTATTACTACTACATAAGCAAATGACGTTTGTACACGTGCAAATGTGGGCGTGAATTCTAGTAGGGTTGGCTGTCGGGCGTAGCGTAAAAAATGGCGCGAAAAGCGATTTGCGTCCGAACGACGACGGCGCGGCGCTGCCCAAACGTGTGCATTATTATGAAGTGACCTTGTAGTTCAATTGTTTATTTATATAGTCGGGTTCGTAATGAAATAAAAACACTAAAATATTTTCGTTTAAATGACTTATCTCTAAATAATCGGTTATTCAATCGCATGGTATTAAAAATGCGAAATCTTACAAACAGTTTATGTAAATTCAAATTCGGAAAAGCATCACAATATCCAACCATCGTAATTAAAACTCAAATAAAACTTTTAAATCGTAAAATTGTGTGTTCGTGTCCGTAATACAGCCAGCACTGCGGTTCTTACGATTACAAGCGCCCTTGCTAAAGAGTCGGCGACGAATACCTCGAATTGCGGGGTGAGGTGCGGTATCTGATATGAGTGCGGGGAAGGGAGTGTCCCTTCTGTGCGTAGTACTATTAAGTATTCTGTGCCATAACAGTAGGTAAACTACAGGATGCCACCTGCTACGATCCTTAGATATTCCTTTTGCTTCGTTTACTATACATATAACAGAAATATCCCTGTGTTCTATACAACACTCAAGTTTACAAGTTCATTTGTAAAATGGCAGTATTTTAACCGGTCAAGCGTCGCGGTACGCCGATCGGCGACGAAACAATAGAAAATCAATTGTGCCTCATTAGCGGCGCTTGACAGATTAAGAGTCAATAACCGTCAATTAGACATTAAAATGTAGCCAAAATTAACAAGCCTTTTCAACAACTTTTCTCAATAACCCGAAAAAAACGCGAAGTCAACGCAAAATAAACACTTAAAGAACTCAAGAAAAACTTTTGAAAACTGGTCCTCCGAAAACTTCCACTATCCTTTATCTTTCGTTTTTTTTTTTTTTTTTACAAAAATGACTAGTGTAAACCAAGGAGTCGCTACGACAGCCACTTATCTGCAAGATTTATAAGAATATCATGACAGTTAGAAATTCTCGTCTCTACTAACAAAGACAGGAAAAAATTCGCGAAGAATGCTTGAGTTTTTGTGAAAATTTTTTTTGTCGTCTTTTGTTTGGTGTTGACGAAGGGGGTTCGGTATGAGACGGACAGAGGAGACTTGTTTACATGAATGCTGAACAAACAATACTGTGTGAATTCGTCATTGTTATGTTTCATTATGAACTAGCTAATGCGTCATGTTCGTGAACGGGCGCCGTCGGATGAGACTGGTCATCTCTTAACTGCCAAGGCTTATTTTTAATCTTATTTCTTGTATTGTTTCTTCATTTATGTGTTTTTTTTACATTATTCTCACATATAGAAGCAACAAGAATAATGTACCAAGGATTTTGTAATATCTTGATTTAAAAAGAGTGTCCATGGAGTTTCTTGCCCGTTCTTCTCCATAGAGATCTACGCTTTGGAATGGGCAACTAGCTTCAACTTTCTGACTAACTGACCGACTACTTAATTTTGACAATTCAAAAGTGCCTGTAATGGTTTAATTGAAATAAATGCTTTGACTTTGAGTTTGAGTTTGAAATTTTGAATGCGTCGTTTTTTTGTTAGGGCGGCGCGCACACTACACCAAGAGCAAAAAATAAAAAAGCAAAATTTTATTTGTCAAATATGTCTATCTCTCAAATTGATCGGTATTTCCTTTCTCTATTGAATACAACACAACTGACAGCCAGCCGCAGCGTGTTACCAAGAAATGTGTCCGCAGCCTTACAGTGGCGTAGACGCGTCACGTCGACGTGAATACATGAAATAAACGATAAACATTGTGTTTTCGAAGAAATGTTATTGAAATAGGACAGGATATTTCAAAAGAGATTGAATTTTCCGTCAGTACAGAATGAAATGGAATTATTTATATTGTGATGAATGATGAATTATTTGTATTGTGTGAATTACTGTTTGACCAATGGAATAAGGAAAATTTCAGTTAAGCCTGGCAGACGGAAAGTATTCTATTTTTTTTTTAATGGCAATTGTTCCGATGTCAACAATTCTGCCGAGACCCAAAGTAGGTATTATTTTTGAAGTGAAAACTTCTTTAGGCGCGTTGGTCATTTTTTGAGATGGGAAAAAACCATTGAACTCGCGGCACTGTTACCGTAGCCGACACCAAATAAATATTTCGAAATATTTCCTGACGATTCAGAAAATACTCACGTATTTTTTCAAGTTTTCGCTTCTGTCGGCACTCCCGGAGTGCCACTGTTTTTTTATTGTTTTTTACAAGTTTATAAAATAATCTTGACTTATAAACTATGCCCCGCAAAATCGTTTTCACGGTTTGTCTGTGGGAACGGAACAAACAGTATTATAATAAATGGTATGGTCGATCCCATTATTGTTTTATTACATCTCGGGTTGAATGTCAATTTATGGTCGATCCCTATGATTTATGAGCAGTTATTGATTAAAATTAAGACTTATTTTTACCAATAATGAAGTAAATACATATAAAGATTCTCCCACAAGGAAATAGCTATAATTGCACAAGTGAAATTAGCTTACGATTCTATTTATATGCCTAGTTTGGCAATAAAAAATGCTAGCATTAGTACCTAACCAAACGATTCTTCTTGCCTACGTCTACCACGTTTTTTACTTACTGTTTATAATTTTAAAATAATAATACAATTTTAAGTTGAACGTTGAATTTTATTTGGCCTACTATCCCACATAGATAGGTACTCGTACAGTACACTTCTGAAAACTGTTAATCATATCATTAACAACTTACCTTACTGGTTACAACAAAATACGCATCACGTCAGATGGACGTTAAAAATAACGATTACTCTCATCAGTTGATTGTAAATCTGACGCAAAATATACAAATTCAGAAAGTGGCACATTTTACACAGAGCTTACATTTTTTCGTTTGCAATTTGGAGTGTTGATCTTGGTAATCCGGTCAATCAATAGCCAACGATATTGAAAAATTTAAAATAGGAATATCAATTTTTTTTTTAATAAATAGTCGTACATTTTGGATGATTGGGTGTTTGTGCCATGTTTGGTAAAATGTTCACAAGTAATATTTTGTATATTTTGAGGATTAAGCACAGTTTTTAATAGCTTTGAATATTTTTGCTAAAAAAAAAGTGATGAGCTGGTGTCCTCTAATAACGATGTTCATGAGAGCAGAGGTGGTTCAGTGATAACGGTATCGACTTACGAGTTGTAAGTCGCAGGTTCGAACCTAGCAAGCGCTTTATTTTTTTTAAATAATTTTATCACCACTGCTCTTAAAACGCTTCAATTTGATCCCAGACAATTCTTAGTATGGAGGCCTGCCATTGTTCTTTCCCAATCAACTTTGAACCTTTATGCTTTAGCGATAAAGTTGAAAATCTATGAAAGAATTTATGCTTTAGCGATAGTTGAAAATCTATTAAAGAAATATGACGGATTGTAGTAGCTTGATGTGCTAGCGTCTATACATGATAGAAAGAAGAAGAAAGAAAATACATTTATTTAGCACGGACTTAAAGACACAATACACCCAGATACATACATCAGATAAAAACAAAGAAAAAATCAAATAAAAAGTATAAAGTCCGATGCAAGAAATTAGCAGGAAAGTGTGCGTCACGGCTGCGCCAAATATAGACCAGTTCAGCAAACAAAAAAAAAACAACCGACTTCAAAAAAAAAAAACTACAAAGTGATAAATAACTTTAATTTCGGAAGTCGGTGTCGCTGGTTCCGCATTTTCGTTTTTTGACACCGACTTCCGAAATTAAAGTTATTTATCACTTTGTAGTTTTTTTTTTTGAAGTCGGTTGTTTTTTTTGTAAAAAAGTTTTTATTTTTCACTTTTTAGTTGTACTTACCCCACAAAAAAGTAAACAAAAAGATCGTTAATGTAGACAATGTAGATAAATTTTTAGATTTTTGTTGATTTTTCAAAAACCGCTTGTCCGATTTCGATAAAATTTTCATGGGACCATTTGGGAAGTAGGTATACCCTTTCCAACAAAAAAAGAATTTTTTAAATCGGTTTGCAAGCAACGGAGTTATGCGCGAACAAACATAAAAAAAAAAATGCAAACATTCGAATTGAGAACCTCCTCCTTTTTTAGAAGTCGGTTAAAAATGCCAGACAACGACGCTCGTTTACAACTAGACCTAATGATGAGGAACAATTATTTTCCTCTTCCACAAACAATCTCGAGGAGGTCAAAACCTCGATTTAGGTAATCCCATACAAGTATGGGCCACTATTTCCTCTAAGAGCGAGCTAGAGGGAAGTTATTATTTAAGCCGGCGCTTGGCGCTGACGGGTTTAGCTAAACTGCAGGTTATAAGCGAATGTATGAGTTGGACCATTCGGTTCCCTTCAAAATGTTTGAGCTTAATGGGACTGATCCACGCGTCATCTCTAAACAGAGATGACGCGAAACAAAAAAGAAACAGAAATAAAAGCAAAAAGATGGGACCAGAAAGATAGGAAAGAAAAGAAAGGGCTAGGAAAGATAAAGATAGGACCTGGAAGTATTGCCAGGTCCTATCTTTAATTTAAAAAATTAGAGTTTTTTTTTACATCATTCTCACATGTCGATCGATACCGATACCTTTTGGCTCAAAGGGCGCTACCACCATTTTGGCAAAAAATTTTGTCCTCTTTCGATCGGTATATTTTATAGATTTAAATTGTTATTCTTGTTACATTTATTATGTACGAAGAATTCAAAATATTATCCAAGGAGTTTCTTGCTCGTTCTTCTCCACAGGGATGTAGATTTTGGAACGGGCAACTAGCTTCGATTTTCTTACTAACTGACCGACTCCTTGACAATTCAAAAGTGCGTGTAGATAGTTTAAATAAAATAAATGCTTCGAGTATTAGTTTGGACTTCTTTAAATATGGTACAATTTAACATATTTTTTATTAAGCCGTCCAGAGGTTCCAAAACAGATCGCGATCATGCAGCTTTGGTAGGTTTGATAGGTATTGCTAAGTTGTCGACATAGCTCACAGAAAAAGCAAGCTGAAGTGACAATAAGCCGGCCATATTAGCCGTAGAACCAATGACCGTTGTAGTAGACGTGTTCTTAAGTGGAGACCGCGAATCGGTAAACGTAAGGTGGGACGCTCTCAGGCTAGGTGGAGCGACGATCTTCGCAGGATGGCTGGTAGCAGCTGGATTTGAGTTACCGAAAATCGAGTTGAATGGCGTGCAATAAGAGAGGCCTATGTCCAGCAGTGAACTGATATAGGCTGATGATGGTGATGATGATGGTAGGTATTGCTGAAAGTATTTGAAAAAAATTGCTGTAGGCACAAATGCAACGAAAAGAATGAACTACGCATAAATAATTTGCTCTAATTTTAAAGCATCGGAAGTTATGTCTCGATAAACGAAACATACCATCCCTTGTTTTCATTGATTTCGGCCCAACTTTTTAACGTAATATCTCATAATTGTAAATATATAAGCACCTTGTATCTATCATATAATTTATTTATCTATCATGCCTTCATTTTTTATTCTTTTACCTATTGTAATTATATTCTAGGTGTATCCTCTTCACAAATAATTGATGCATACAAAATATTGGAAAACATTTTAAAACAGTAACGGAGGAGTTTATTCTTCTTCATATGAAAACTAACATTTGGAAGGGGCGATTAGAATCAATTCTATTTCAGTGTAAATTTTGGAGTTCAAAAGACCCTTTTATGTGCCTATTTGAAATAAATGCTTTGAATTAAAATTTAAACTATAGTATAATAAAGCCTAGAGATAGTGGCATTTTGTTAGCAATGAAAAAACGTTTCAGTGGAAAAGCTTCGTAGAAATACGAATCGCTTTGAAAGCTATTGCCACTTGTCTGGGCCATGACGACCCACATCAACGGGGTAACTGCATAACACATTATCATTAGCAATGGGTTTCATTTTGACAGTTCAACAACATTCATTGCGGTATTTACGTAGTTCAGCAGACACATTTTTCGAACATATGAAGCAATGGATTAGCAATATCCTTCAAAATCATTCAGATTGAGATTGATAGTGTGTTACGCAATTAGGGTGCAGAACTTCATTAAAAATTTTGAGTTTTTTTTCCAGAAGGTCTCCACAATTCTGTTCAATTGGACCATGCAACAGAACTAGACGACAAATCCGTTCAAAAAGCTACAGTATGATAAAATGCACTTTCCGTGCAATATGGCGTTCGAAATTACGGAATGTAAAGCTAATGTTTGACATTTTCTATACAATCTGTCATAGAGAATGCTATTATACCCTAGGGATGGAATAATCTAAGTAAAGAATATTTTTGTTGCTTTTTTTAACAAAGGACTAAGAAATATGCTGTACTCGGACGTTAGTAAGGCTTATCGAGTTTTTAGAAAGGTATGAGTTATGGAGATCATCATCTGCCTAGCCTTTTCCGAACTATGTTGGGGTCAGCTTCCAGTCTAACCGGATACAATTGAGTACCAGTATTTACATGGAGCGACTGCTTATCTGACCTCCACAACCCAGTTACTTGGTAATATGAAACCCCTTGCCTTAAAAAGGGGTTTCATATTCAACATTCATTCATTTCAGGGGTTTATGGGGGGGCCACACGGATCGACTGGTTGTCAGACTTTCGGGCTTCTGACTTTTTATGTGGACATCTCCACAGAATGTTTGCGCAGATTTCATTAGTTCAGACTTGGAATTTCGAAAATCTGGCTCCGACATATGCAGACTTTTCTTATACACCGACATTTGTCTGTACTGCTTTGTTGCACAGACTAAATTCTATAGAAGTTGATGAAAGTCTGTATCGTGTGGATCCACTATAACCCTCGGGGAGTATGGGCGTGGTGTTATCATCATCATCATTTCAGCCGAAAGACGTCCACTGCTGGATATAGGTCTCCCCCAAGCACCTCCACTTCGAGCGGTTTTGTGCTTCTCGCATACAACGAGTTCCTACAGCCTTCACAAGGTCGTCAGTCCACCTTGTGGGAGGCCTTCCAACGCTACGTCTTCCGGTACGCAATCGCCACTCCAGAACCTTTCGGCCCCATCGGCCATCTGTTCTGCGAGCAATGTGTGCCCACTGCCACTTAAGTTTAGCAATTCTTGCCTGGTGTTATATTATGATAAAACCGTTTAAAAATCTTTTATATACACACTTAGAAAGAAAGAAAATAAGTTTATTTGCGGCAAACATGACGCTCCAAAAGAAAAAAAATCACAAAAAAAAAAATAACAAGTTGGGAGAAAACATGTTACATCCACGCAAAACGACCATTGCTCAGCATAATGCTCAGACCCTATGCAAGACAGAATCCCAGCGCTGGTTTTCAGCGACAGCCGGCATTGACTTGATGACATCAACTGGTGCAGCATACGATACTACATACTACTTCACTCAAAATCTTCCCTGTGTACCGACGATCGATTGCAATTCCGCACATACATAGGTACAGTCAAAAAAAGGGATAAGTATGCAGGATCGTCGGATATAGTTGAAGTTTAATAAGAAACCGATGGATGTTGTCGACTGAAATTTATTTTGATAAATAAGCTGTTTGTTTTCTATTAATAAAATTAAATTTTATTCGAGAAAATCCGTCGGTTTCTTACTAAACTTCAACTATATCCGACGATCCTGCATACTTATCTCTTTTGTTGACTGTACATAGAATGGACGCAGAAATAGTGTATTTCTAAACTGGTATAGACAGGAGAGTACACAGGTACAACGAAACATGATCGATGGGGTTTGTTATGGGTTCCGTGCACGGTAACGTTACAGGTAAGACAAAGGGAACATGCAACTTAACTCCATTAGTGGTAGCACGGGAGTTAGGACGATGCAGTTTCTTATTTCTAAACTTGAAGGAATTATTGTAAACTAGCTGCGCCCCGCGGTTTCACCCGCATATGTTTCGATCCTGTGAAAATATCGGGATAAAAATTAGCCTTCTCAGCTACCTCCATACAAAATTTTATCAAATTTGGTTCAACCGTTTGAGCTTGAAGAAGTAACAAACATATAAATACATACACACAGCCCCACATACACTCATAAACTTTCGCCTTTATAATACTAGTGTGACTAGTGTGATGAAAAAGTTATTATAAAATCCTATATTTATCTATAATCCTATTATTATTATATTAATTTCCTTCGGTTCCTTATTCCTTTCTTTAATTATTTTATTTCTACAGTATTTTTTTACTTGTGCATAAAGTTTTAATTAAGAAATAAATACTACTAAAAAAAATCGAAAAACATAAATAATATAAATTCGATACATACCTCTACTACTTAGATTAATTTAAATCTTTGTCGTGAGGAGTGTTTCGTATTTATTATGGAAATTTTGGAAATGTGCTCAAAAATACTGGATTCATCTTCGTAAAAGATGAAAGAATACAGACACAAAATTAGAAGAATTAATATAATAATTTATTAATATTATCACGATAACTTAAAGCTTCTGAAAAGTTTGTAATTAAACCTTTAAAAATCTACTATAATCACAAACAGGTCTTAAACTAAGCTAGCTAACTCAAGGTTTAATTAATGATTTTAAAACATAATGAATGTTAATGAAAACTCTAGACTTAAGACCGAACAATTTATTTAATAACTAATTCGAGTTTCAATCAAAAAGCTTCTAGATAATATAAAACTTCAAAGATTTTTATTACGAAACCAAAAATTGTTCGTCCTCTTTTAAAATTATTAGATTTTACAAAATTAACAAATTTTAAGCAATGTTTTAGGGACGCTTTTTATCTTAGAAGTTGTACAAGCAATTAATATAGCACGTATATGTTAAAAATATCTCGATATTCTTGATTAGCAAAATAATTACTTACATAGCAAACTTTTCTAATAATTCCATTTCCCAAAAAAACTACATAAAGAACAACAACACAGATATCTAGCTAATAACAGCCACACGGGTCGATAGATCAGGTTAAGCTACGCTTGCTGTGATTGGTCCGTGGATGGGTGACCATCTTTACATACCAAGACTCCCCTTGCCACAGAAAGCACGTTAAGCCGTTGGTCCCGGCTGTCATTCGTGGATATTTGACAATCGTTACGGGTCGTTGGAAGCCCGAAAGTCTGACAACCAGTCCTACCAAGGGGTATCGTGTTACCCGGTAACGGGGTTGTGGAGGTTAAATAGGCGGTCGCTCTATGTAAAATACTGCTACTTATTCAGCTGTATTCGGGTAGACTGGAAGCCGACCCTAACATAGTAGGGAAAAGGCTAGGCAGATGATGATGAAAAAAACTGCACAAAAACATGTTCCATTCTCCTGGTCTTATATCATTTTCGCATGCAACACGGCTTTTAAATTATTTAGAAGGAAAAGAAAATACAATCGTACACTATCTCATTACATTACAATTTAGTAGAAAAGCCTTGTAGCTTATCTTTTTAGCGCTTGAATTTTATCTTTTTTTTATTATCTTTTCGTTGTATTACGTATTACTTGCTGCATTTTGATGACAGGAAATTAGGCTAGCATTTACTTTAAAAAACTGCAAAACATTAAAGGTAAATTTTCATTTTCTTACGAATAACATTTCAACCATAATTTTAATGTTTAAAAAAACCTTTCTTTAACAAAGACCGGCCATCACTGCCCACATTTTTACTTATTTTTGAGGTTATGCAAAAAATATTCACCAGAACGCGTAATAAAGTCGACCATGGTAGCAATTACTATTAAAGGTTTTTAATCACAAAATGTGATGCTTCTAGCTTTAACAGAATCCTAGAAAAGGCAATTACATAACCAAGAAAATCTATACGCACAACAGTCCAACATTGTTCAACCTGATTTTCTCTAAATCTATCAGTTCTAAGGCTTTGGCAATAAGGTATGTTTTATTAGTGAATTAATGCAAAGTTGCCATCGTTCATGATCAATATATGCCACCTCACACTAGTCCTACTTCCAACAGGTCTCGCTGACAACTGAGTGAACTTAGCAACGTAACTAATATTCAATTTTGTCAGAAAAATATTCAAAACCCTAAAGATTAAACGTTTATTGCCCGTGGTCCGACCGCGTAGTTCTACTAGTAGGACCAAGGGCATTTTTCTTTTCGCTGGTTCTATCAATCGGACCATCGTTATAATGAAAAGAAGCGAAAAGAAAAATGCCCTTGGTCCTACTAGTAGAACTATGCGGTCGAACCACGGGCAATAAACGAGATTAAATAATATTTACAATTCAAGATTTAAGTTATTTTTCGTGTTCAATAATATTTACAATTCAAGATTTAAGTTATTTTTCGTGTTCGGGCAAAGATATCCACTAAGGGCAATGATGGCCGGTTTTATCGGTATTAACAGAGCCATAGCAGCTACTGCATTTGACAAAATCCCCAGAGTATCTCCCTCGTCCCACATCACCGTCTAAATAACTTAAGCCTTATGATAAAACGAGCCTTAGTCCAAGACGTTAGACACCTAATTTCAACGTAAAGCAGCGTTGAGCAAGAAACATGACAGACTTCAACTTCAACTATTCATAAATCACAAAAAGCAAAAACCGGACGCTCGCTCCCGGTCTACATTGCGCTCACTTAGCCGCACTAGAACAATATAAAGTGGCTTACTTTCTCATTACATTTCTCCTTAATGGAAACACTTATTGACTACAAACTGAATCAAACGAGAATAGCTTTAAAAGGACTTTTTATTTTTATTGAAATTCTTTTTAATGTGGTTTAATGCATGAATTGTTGTATGATTATAGAATAGCAAATAATAACATACCTAAGGGACTCGTGGGTTCAAACACAGACAGGCGCTTTACTTTGTGTTCACTGCTCTCAAACGGTGAAGAAAAACATCGTGAGGAAACCGGCACATCCTAGAAACAAAAATTCGAAGACATGTGACATCTACCAATCCGCACTGGGCCCGCGTGGTAGATTACAGCCCACTCCCTCTCGAAGAGAGAAGGCGTCAATCAGCCCATAATCATCCCACGGCTGGGAAACCCCAGCAGTGGGATCATTATAGGCTGATTATGTGTGTTACATGTGGCGTGTGAACGTTGTCCGCTTTCTTAGGAAACCAAAGCTTAAGCGAACGAAAAAGCGGCGAGCAGTTTCAGTGTCATATAATTGTAAACTTTATCTTCATTACTATAATACATAGTATAGCTTGAGAAACTTGAAAAGGCGGCCGCCCGCGGCGCCGCGAGCACTCCGATGAATCCAGTTCCTCAAGCGATACTATGTATTATAGCAATGAAGATAAAGTTTAAAATGATATGACACTGAAACTGTTCGCCGTGCCATCTCGGTTGAGCCTAACCCGCACTGGGGTCACTATTTACTCCCGACTCTCCCGTTCAAAGAGAAGGAGCCAGCAATGGAAATGTTATAAGCCTACCTTTGGGTCTAGTTGTCGCAAATGCTACTGCTGACCATGAAGTCCTGGGTTCGATTCCCGGGTCGGGCAAGGAAGTTTCTCAGTAGCAGCCCAGAGTACCCGCTTGTTGGCAATAGCCTCACCTACTTTTACATTGGACTTAAACATACATAACTGGCAAGATATTAGTGTACTATAGGTACACCTCTGCTTAACCCTTCGGGAATTATAGTCGTGATGTTATGTGTAGAACATAGGGATAAGGAGGGAGCTTGTGGCTAAGTAATAACAGCCGCACGGGTCGATCGATCAGGTTAAGAATAGAATAGAATACTCTTTATTATGTACACCATATAAACGCCACAAGCGTAGTTGGATCGTGGATGGGTGACCATCTTTACATACCAAGACCCCTCCGTGCCTCGGAAAGCACGTTAAGCCGTTGGTCCCGGCTGTCATTAGTGGATCTTTGACAGTCGTTACGTGTCGTCAGAAACCCAAAAGTCTGACAACCAGTCTTACCAAGGGGCTTCGTATTATCCATTTATTGGGTTGTGGATTCAGATAGGCAGTCGTTCTATGTAAAATACTGGTATTCAGCTGCATCAGGTTAGACTGGAGGCCGACCCCAATGTAGTTGGCAAAAGGCTAGGGAGATGATGATGTTATGTGTAGAAAAGTTTGACCAAAAAGTTACGAAATTAATGAGTAAATTATCCATTCAGTATCAAAAAAGTACTACCAAGCTTTAAACTGAAAGCTCATTTACAAACACATGTAAATGGCCAACGAAAGGAACATTAAAAATAAAAATGCTGCCCGTCTAAAAGTTAGGCTACCTTTAAAAACTAAATAGAACTGGGTCATTTTGAATACACTGCAAATGAACTACGTGTTTGCGAATGTAAAAACGTCGACGTTACTCCGTACAGTGAGGTGCACAAAAACAGTACACGAATTAAAACAATTATGGAAAATTCTGCCGTATCTCGTTTGTGAGTGGTGATTTTAGATAAAGTAATACTTTTCAAATTTTTTCCAACTACATTCACTTTCATCTTTCAACTAGATTCACATTCACACAAAACACGTCGTGGAAATGGCAAAGTTTTGTGCCAACAAGATCTGAAATATAGTTGTCCAAGCGACACCAAGAAGAAAGGCGGAAACAGACTTATAACACACCACGTTACGCGACATCAATGAAGCTTAACCATTGGCCACATTTTTCAGCTCGTTGAGATATTTTCGTCATTTGGCCAATAAGTAAGCGTGGGGTGGCGTTGGGTGTTACAAGTGTTAATCTCGCAGGAGTGGGTAGTCAGAGATGTATGTAGGTAATAGTAGAACCTTTTGACAACAATAGTACTATCACATAAAATCAAATCTAAAATCAATAGTAATTTATTCAAACAAGGCTGATAATTAATCAGCACTTTTTGGAAGTCAAAATTACATTCCAAAACACCATGTCATTATTTTTGTTATTATTATTCTGATTTTAATGTAATTTGGATAATTGTACAATATAGATTGCATGCATGATGTTTCTTATAATATATGTTTAGTTATATACATTTAGACACAATGTAAAAAAAATTAATTGAATTGAATATTATAAATGCGAAAATAACTTTCGGTCTGTTAACTTCTCACTTCAAAACGGCTGAATCGATTTCGATGTTTAACACACAGGTAGACTATGTCCACGGTGAGGATACTTTTTATCCCGGTATTGCGTTCCCGTGGGATATTTCCCAACCTGCACGAGGGCAAAGCCGCAGGTAAAAGCTATAAACATAAAGATTACTTTGTTGTCCGTCTGTCTGTCCGTCGGTTGAGACCCTTTTTCTCAGGAACGCGTGGTGTTATCAAGTTGAAATTAATGTCAAATTCTCAGAGCTGCAATCTCTTGAAGCAGTGACAAAATCAAACTTCTACGTCAACGCATTCTGAAGATACGGGCGTTTATGTTCCATTAATTTCATTTAGAAACCTTTCTGCTGGTTAATTTAAACGCAGCTTTCACGGAACTCACTGCAACGGTGACTGCTTCGTACCAGCTGAAGTTTTTTTTTTATTCATGACTAAAACAAATAGATATAGTAGAACTACTACTATTTTTATTTCTTTCATAAAAAACGTTTCAGTGACGTCACTCGACGGAAAATGGCGGACGGCATGTGGCGTTCACCGCAGTATTACGAAACTCTAGCTTTTGATGGTCATACTAAAACTAATCTCGCAATGACGCTGCGTTAAAGTAGCGGATGTTATAAAGGGACGTCTTGATACAAAGAGAGTTTCTTTCTGAGATCTATAAACGTTACTTTACTGTGACAAAGATATGTTCCCAGCTCTACCTTGCACTTGTACAGCCTACAATCTGTCAAATTTCTTAATAGATTTTCAACATTATCGCTTAATTATAAGGTTCAAAGTTGATTAGGAAAATTTGACAGTTTCGGGTAGCTTGAGGCGCTGGCGTCTGTACTTTGACAGTTGTGCGTCAGTGACAGGAATTATGCTTAGCCAAAGCCCGTATTGGAACGTTTATGGATTTTTGCTTTAGACACTTGCTTCTTGAACCCAAGCTCATTATGTAATTGTAACTTTTTTTATTAGTTGATCAATTTTATTATTGCAAACTATTTACACTAGATACTAAATTAAATGACTAACTTACTATACAATAAATACAAAAACAAAGGACGCGCAAAGTACTCGTCCGCATCGCTGTCATCCGGAAACGTGCCCAAAAGACTGACATGCCACTGCCACTTTGAATGGCAATGCCACTTTGAATGGCAATGCCACTTTGAATGGCAATGCAAATTCTTTAGCCAAAGAACGACCCAGCCCTCTGGTCACGTGAAGTGTCGACCAGCCGGCGAGAAATTTCCTTAAAAAGGAGAATAATGAATAATTAATTGTAACTTGAACTGGTACCATTTTATAACATGCACTGTTTATGTTATTTTAAACATTAATAGTGCATTTTACTTATTTTTATGGTTGTCCGTTTATACAAACAACCCTAAAATTAAGTACAATAAAGAACAATACCCTAGTTTCCACATCAATACAAAACATTGACGAACTCGCAAAAATTTTCTACATCTTATAGTGCTTCATATAAAAGTAGTGTATTTAAAGGACTCGGACAAAGAACCGGCGAGCATCGCTAGCACCACACATTATTACTTTAGTCTGCTGGTCAACGTCATAACGCGGTAAGTGGCAGCGGAATATTATGAATAAGAAAATACAGAACGGAGTAAACTTGTTAAAGTATAATTTTTCAGTGGGGAATAAAAATATATGCACTGGATACATTTCTAATATTACATAATCTAACAAATTAATGAATTTAAAATATAATATCCTGTCCTAACCTAACCTTACCAAACCTAATAAAAAACAACAAACAAAATATGGCGTCGAAAAATTCGTACTCATCGCTTTCGAATGGTAATGTGCCCAAGAGATTAGCGGCATTGCCACGTTGTATGGCAATACTTAGCTTCTGGCCAAGGTAAAAGCCAGCCCTTGGGTCACAGGAAGTGTCATATATCATTTAAATTCATTCCTGGGTTTTTTTTAACCTAGACATACACTTTTATTTTCTATGAATTTTTTTTTTTTTTTCAAATTTTGATTGAATCGTGATTTAATTAGAACGTAATCCCTTGAAATCGAATACGTGTGTGACATTTTGTGTTTAAACCAATGTGCCTTTTTGTCTAATATTTCGTGTATCAACGACCCCATATAAAATCATATCAGTAACGTTACCAGCAGAAAATTAAAATTTTAACAGCGAAGAATTTTCTAAATAATTGTCAATCAAGTTCCGCGTCTCACATAAACTTGAAAATATCTCACATATGAGTCTTTTTAATATTCTGAGCATAACTTAGAACATTAAAGTATGGTATAACGTTGTAGAGAAGAAATTATGATGATGAAAATATTTAAAAATATAATAAACGAGCTTCATGTAAGTAAAGTTTACTGAATACGGTTCTGGGAGATAAATTAAATAGATAGCGAGTTAAGGGGACTATATGACCTAAAACGCGGTTACTGTCGGACTGCGTAGAAAATAAAGAGAAGCGCGATGACACAACGCTGGTAATTATAATTTATTGCAAAATATGAAGCAATTATCTATTTACAATAAATCTATTGTTTGGACTAAAAAAATAAAACAATAGTGATTTAGTGTGTTGCTTGTAGAATAATCTGACAAAAAGTCAGAATAATTGTATGTATATTAGTATGGTTTTCATTGTGATAAGACAGTTTTTAGAGGTATCTTCATGGTTTTTTTCTATCGTATCAAATTAGTTGCATTATGTTTTTAACACACTGTCTAACTAGCATAATATACATTATCCTGAAGAATATCATATATTTTTCTGATTTTTTTACTGTTGTCGATATTTTTAAGCATTATAAAACTTGTGTTTTTTTGCGTTTAGGTCCTGTAGTCCCCTCAAGGCGAATGCATCAGGGAAGCCCTCGTCTTCAAAATCGAACTAAAATATCGTCACTAGTGATGTGCAGTTGTCCGGTTATGCACTAGACGAGTGTCGGTGTGTTCAGTCCCCGGATATTGCAGCTTGTCTGTCCGAATTGTAAGCGCGGGCACTTCACTACGACGACCGAAGATATTTTGGACTTGATTGAGTAGCTTTTCTTAATAGCTTTGGATTTTTATTTCTGGTTACTTTGACAGAGAAACGACATTCATTTTGTTGTGATTATAATTTAAACAGGTAAATAAACTCTAATTACTATTATAATAATTTTGTGTAATTTTTTTTTATCTACTACTTACTAACATACATTTTTAAGTTACTTGTAATACTAACACGCTACGATGTCTGCCAATAAAAGATTTTTATTTTTTTTTAATTTATTATTATACTAGCTTCTGCCCGCGACTTCGTCCGCGTGAAATTCGTACTTTCCTCTAAAAATTTCGAAAATGTATGTAGGTATGATCTTTATCATTTATTTAGACAACTAAGTATTCGGGCGAATTTTTAAGTGTATAGATCAAAGGAATCAGATTTTTCAAATAAACTGTATCCTCGCTTTTCACCCCCACAGGGGTGGAATTTTCAAAAATCGTTTGGGATGTGTTCATTACTTGAATCAAAGATTGTTTACACCAATTTTTGAGTTAATCAAACCACGCAGTAAAATCCTCCCCTGTATAATTAACTAAATACCCCTTTTCACCCCGTTAAGGGTAGATTTTCGAAAAACCCTGATGCACGTTATTCTTTATTTTTTGTCTTAAGTATAAATACAGAGTTTCGAGTTATCGGACCGCGCGTTAAAATTCTTCCATAGAAATTCCGACGCCCCCAATCCCCCGTTAGGGGTAGTTTAGAAAAACAAAAAATGCCAAACTTCATAATTTACTTGTATAAGTATTTGTACCGTAAGATTTTTCATATACACTGTATTCCCGCTTTTCACTCTATAGGGGTAGAATTTCGAAAAATTGTTTGGGGTGTGTTCATTACTTGACTTAAAGATTATTTATACGAATTCTTAAGTTAATCAAGCCATGCATTAAAATCTTTCCCTGTATAATTAACTGCCCCTTTTCACCCCATTAGGCGTAGATTTTCGGAAAACCCTGATACACATTATTCTTTATTTGTGGTCTTAAGTATAAATACCGAGTTTCGAGGTAATCGGACCACGTTTTAAAATTTTGACACCCCCCACCCCAATCCTCCTTTAAGGGCTAGTTTATAAAAACAAAAAATGCCAAACTTTATAATTTATTTAGATAAATATTCGTACCAAGTTTTCCAAATGAATTAGATTTTTCATATAAACCGTATTCCCGCTTTTCACCTCTACATGGGTCGAATTATGAAAAATTTTCCAGCTAATCAAGCCACACAGTAAAATATGCCCTTGCAAAATTAACTACCCCTTTTCACACAGTTAGGGGTAGATTTTCGAAAAACCCTGATACAGGTTATTCTTTATTTTTAGTCCTTAGTATTAATACTGAATGAGTTTGGAGTTAATCGGACAGCGCGTTGAAATTCTTCCAAAGAAATTTTGACACCCCCCAATACCTCTTTAGGGTTGAAATGAGTTTAGAAAAACGAAAAATGCCAAACTTCATAATTTACTTAGATAAGTATTCGTGCCAAGGTTCAAGGTTTTTAACTCAAGGAATAAGATTTTTCATACAAACAAAATCCCCCCTTTTCACCCCCTTTAAGGTTGAATTTCCAAAAACCCCTTCTTATTGGATACTTATACTTTACAAAGAATACACCCTCCAAAATTTCACCCTCACCAGCGGTTTAGGCTGTGCGTTGATATCTCAGTCAGGTCGTCCATCCCCCGTTAGGGGTGAAATTATCAAAAACGCTGAAACACGTATAAATTAATTTTCAATCTTTAGCCTAAATACAAAATTTGAAGATCCTAACTTTAAAACTGACGGACTTTCATACAAACTTTCATCCCCTATTTAACTCCCTTAGGGGTTGAATTTCAAAAAATCCTTCCTTATTTCTGGTCTACATCATAAAAGGAACCATCGTGTAAAATTTCAGCTTTCTAGGTCTAAGGGTTTGGGCTGGGCGTTGATGAGTCAGTCAGGTCGTTCATCCCCCGTTAGGGGTGAAATTATCAAAAACGCTGAAACACGTATAAATTAATTTTCAATCGTTAGCCTAAATACAAAATTTGAAGATCCTAACTTTTAAACTGACAGACTTTCATACACAACTTAATCCCCCTTTTTAACCCTTTGGGGGTAGAATTATCAAAAACGCTGAGATATGTATAAATTAATTTTCAATCGTCAGCCGAAACACAAAATTTGAAGATCCTAACTTTAAAACTGACGGACTTTCATACAAACTTTCATCCCCTATTTAACTCCCTTAGGGGTTGAATTTCAAAAAATCCTTCCTTCCTGGTCTACATCATAAAAGGAACCATCGTGTAAAATTTCAGCTTTCTAGGTCTAAGGGTTTGGGCTGGGCGTTGATGAGTCAGTCAGGTCGTTCATCCCCCGTTAGGGGTGAAATTATCAAAAACGCTGAAACACGTATAAATTAATTTTCAATCGTTAGCCTAAATACAAAATTTGAAGATCCTAACTTTTAAACTGACAGACTTTCATACACAACTTAATCCCCCTTTTTAACTCTTTGGGGGTAGAATTATCAAAAACGCTGAGACACGTATAAATTAATTTTCAATCGTCAGCCGAAACACAAAATTTGAAGATCCTAACTTTAAAACTGACGGACTTTCATACAAACTTTCATCCCCTATTTAACTCCCTTAGGGGTTGAATTTCAAAAAATCCTTCCTTATTCCTGGTCTACATCATAAAAGGAACCATCATGTAAAATTTCAGCTTTCTAGGTCCAAGGGTTTGGGCTGGGCGTTGATGAGTCAGTCAGTCAGTCAGTCAGTCAGTCAGGCCTTTTGTTTTTATTTATATATATAATAATATAGAAGACAAGCATAGTAAGTGTTCCATATTGTCGAAACAAAATCTTGTCGTACTACAGTTTGTCGAAATTCAGTTTGTAAGTCATATGGTAACTTAATTAATTTGTTTACGTTTGTAAAAATATAAATATCTGAATAGTGTCTCTGCATGACGAACAAGGCTTTCGGCGTTATTACCACAAAAAAAAAACCTTCATGAAAAGCCATTGTTATTCAATTGTAACACTTAACTTTTGGCTAAACAAGATGAAACCTACTGGCGGTTATACATACATTGGGCTTTTAATAGTAGCGGTATTGACTCCCCAGTGAAACAAACAAATAACAACAAAATGTCAAACCGATAACAAAACCGAGCCACGAAAAGGACAAACAAAAAATCCAGTTTCAAAATAAATTCGTGCTCCAACAAAACTGCAATGTTACTAACAGATTAATCGCTCCACAAAACTAAACTCCAAATCGATGCCATTTAAAAAGCAAATACGATGTGATTCAAAAAGAAAACTAATTCTAACAAGTTCAAAGTACCATTAACATATTTTCCGTTGAAACTGTTCCATGGAACTTAGTTTTAACACAATCTGTTTCTTCTACCCTCCGTTAACCCGACAAGTTCTTGGTTCATTCATTGTAAGCGAGGTGAATGACGCTTTTGAAATGGTTCGTTGTTCGTGAGATTGTTTTTTGGGAGAAATTCTTCGTCCTCGGTACGATCTAATATAGCATGCTCATTGTGCGGAATCAGCGGGCAATCAGCCTCTGCCTTTGCCATTCTGCTTTTCCCAACTATATTGGGCTTCCAGTCTAACCGGATGCAGCTGAGTACCAGTATTTAACACGGATCGACTGCCTATCTGACTTCCATAACCTAGTTACTGGGTAATATGAAACCCCTTGGTAAGACTAGTTGTCAGACTTTCATGCTTCTGACGACGCGTAACGACTGTCAAAGGTCCATGAATGACAGCCGGGACCAACGGCTTAGCGTACTTTCCGAGGCACGGAGGGATCTTGGTCACCCATCCACGGAAAAACCGCGGCAAGCGTTGCTTAACTTGAACGATCGACCCGTGCGGCTGTTATTAAACCTTTAGAACATGGATCCACACGAGACACGCTTTTTAATTGTTTCTGTAATCGTGACACTCAACCGGTTAAAAGAACCAGCCATTAAACAACGGTGAGCAAGAAATTATGACAGGAAGGCAATCTGTTTTTAGAATGATAAAGGAAGAAATAAAGAAAGAAAATACTTTTATTTGTGGCAAACATTGCGCATAAAAAAAAAAAACAAAAAAATGAAAACAAAATAACAATTAAGGATAATACATGCGTCACATCTACGCAAAACGGCCATCGCTCAGCATAATGCTAAGACCTTATACGAGACAGAGCCCTAGCGCTCGTTTTCGGCGACAGCCGGCGTTCATGTGATGACGTCAGCCAGTGCAGCATATGATTTTAGATAATATAAATAAAAAACAACGACCAAAATCACATCACACTAATATTATACAGGCGAAAGTTTGTGAGTGTTGTTACTTCTTCACGCTCAAACGGCTAGACCAATTTTGATAAAATTTTGGATAGAGGTAGCTGACACCCTGGATTAATTTATAGGTTATTGTTATCCCGATATTCCTACGGGATCGACACTTATGCGGGTGAAACCGCGGGGCGCAGCCAGTAAGAAATAAAATAAATATAATATGTGCTTTACAAAAAGATGGTATAAACATGAAATTTATGAAGAAATCTTAGCCTTTTGCCTTACACACCACTCTCAAGCCACCATGAATCTTTAGCAAAATAGCCCATCTTCGAAAGAGTACAATCCAACTCTTTAAACTCCAATATGCTGCACAGAAAGATTCCAACCTCAAAAGTAATGTGAGACTAAAAGCCCGCTAGTCGTCCAGACCTAAGATTTATGTAGCGTAGTGAAACAAAGTCGGTGGCCGTGACGGACTACCCGTGAAACGGAACGAACTACTGCTCGTTAAAAGTTGGAATAAAATTGTGGTTCAGAAACGGTTGGTTTTTGAAGATTTCGGTTTGTCTTTGTTCGGTGGATGGAGTTTCTTTGCAAGAGTGTTAAGGATCTTTGGTTGATTTATGATGCAGAAGTGTGCTGTGAACGCGCTTGAGAGTAATGAGCATGAGGTCTTAGGATCCATTCTCAGGTCGATCAAAGTGTTGTTAGCTAAAGAGGGTTTTTTATGATGCATGAAGAAGCCTCCTCGTGTAGCGCAGTTTGTTCCGCCAGTTACTCAACTGAACCGAGCGCTCGGCGCATCCTGGACAGTCACACCCAATACCTTATTTGATTGGCCAATTCTTCCCTTTGCGGTGGTAGGGCAAACGTCCGCCTAGTTTGCGACCACCCTCCCACCGGAGTCCGGCGTGATGCAGCATGCTGTGTTTCGTCGATGCGAGGGAGTTCCAGTCGCTTAGGCATCTTCTGGGCACGCTCGTTTCATCATAGCTCATCCATCGCTTTCCATCAGGCGTGATCGAGGTCAAAAGCGGGCCAATTCAGCAATAAAAAAAAAGCTTTTACCATAAGGAAATTCTCAGTATCAGCCCGGTGTTTGGAATTATTCCCGGTTGATGGCTGGGACTGAAACACAACTATCGAAGTGTGGGTGTACGGTACACCTCTGTCAAGTCCCTCGGCAATTACAGCCGTGATCTTATGTTATGTTAAGTGTAACGTAGCAATGTACAAACAATGGCGGACTAAAATAGTATCTGCAGAAGAAGCAGGCACCACTTTTACAGATTGGACAGGAGCTGCTAGCTAGGGGAAAATGTTGGGAGAGATCTGCCGCTGTATCGTGCTATGACACCGTGTCGCTTTTGGGTTGGCGGATAGAATAGAATATAATCTTTATAATGTACACCATACGAAGATATAAATGTAGATACATAGGGTGACACAATAGGGGTCTTATATAAAAAAATGGACCTTTGAAAGACAACCTTTATTTCAATTCTTTGGATGTATTTAAAAGGGGGAGGAGAGAAAATACTGCAGATATAATACAGTACATAATAATAATATAATACATTTTTATTTCAGAGAAAACACATTTAAAGTTTCACAAAAACAATTTTCCAACTAAAAATGAACATTACAGAAAAAAGTGTATCGTTGGTGTCTGTACTAATGAATGAAAATCACACACACCACATCAGAATAGCCATTAAACTGTACTGACTGTAAGTAATAAAATCAACTAAAATCACACATTAATCATCATCTGGCACGGCAAAATACAGTTTTACTAGCTGCGCCCCGCGGGTTCAGCCTCATAAGTTTCGATTCCGTGGTAATATCGGGATAAAAAGTAACCTATATGTTAATCCAGGCTGTCAGCTACCTCCATACAAAATTTTATCAAAATTGGTCCAGCCGTATGAGCGTGAAGAAGTTACAAATATATAAACACACACACTCGCAAACTTTCGCCTTTATAATATTACTGTGATTAGTATATTAGGTCCTTACATATAAAATTGGCGTTTTGTATGGAAGGAACAAAAAGTCGAATATTTTTTAATATAATATATTTAATTAATCAAAGTATGAACCATTGTTTTCAATGCACTTTTGCCATCTTATAGGTAGTTCATTGATCCCTTTACTAAAAAAACCAGTCGGACGGGAATCAATAAAATCTTTAAAGGCGATTTGGACTGCCCCATCGGAGTTGAATTTTTTCCCTTGCAAAAAGTTATCCAAATTGCGAAAAAAATGGTAATCTGTTGGAGCAAGGTCCGGGGAGTACGGAGGATGTCTAAGACATTCCAATTCAAGCTCTTCTAATTTGGTAGCCGTCTGTTGCGCAGTGTGTGGTCTGGCGTTGTCGTGAAGCAGCAGTGGCGTGGAGCGATTGACCAGCCTTGGTTGTTTAGCCGCTAGCTTTTCCATCATGGTTTGTAATTGCTGACAATAGACATCAGCTGTAATAGTCTGGCCAGATTTGAGAAAACTGTAATGAACAATACCGGCACTAGTCCACCAAACGCTTACAAGTAACTTTTTTGGGGTTAATTTTCGCTTGGGGCAGGATTTGGCTGGCTGGCCAGGATCCAACCATTGCGCTGAGCGCTTCCGATTATCGTAAAGAATCCATTTTTCATCACAGGTAATGATTCGGTTTAAAATACCTTCATTGTTGTGCCGGTTCAGTAATGTAACGCAGCAGTCGACGCGCGTTTGCCGGTTTGCTTCAGTCAATTCGTGAGGTACCCACCTTTCAAGCTTTTTAATCTTCCCAATTTGCTTCAAGTGAATTAAAACAGTTTTATCACTAACATCGAAGCCTGCAGCTAACTCGGACGTGGTTTGCGATGGGTCCGCTTCCACAATAGCCTTCAATTCTCCATTATCAACTTGGGTCTCAGGCCGTCCACGGGGCTTGTTCTGCAGGTCGAAATTTCCAGAACGAAAACGTTGGAACCAAAAACGAACTGTGTTTTCTTTTGCAACATGACCGCCATACACATCATTCACCCTTCGAGTCGTTTCCGCAGCACTAGTGCCACGGCGGAACTCGTACTCGTAAATAATGCGATATTTTAAATTTTCCATTTTGTAAAATGAGTGACGCAAACAGAAAAAACAGAAGAAAAAAAACAAATGAATGACGGTCATCGAAGCACAAATACATGAGTAAATAGCTGTACAAATTTGAATTTGGAATTCCTTACCAAAGAGGAGAAATTCGTGATTAAAGTGGCCAGTACGAAAAACGCCAATTTCATATGTAAGGACCTAATATTAGTATTAGTATGATTATAATTATATTATATGTGATTATAGTGTGATGATTACCTCCTAAATAAGAAACAACTATATCATACAAACAGCCACTAATTTAATGACTGTAAGGAATAAAATATGTTCCTGTTTGTATATAGTTGTTTCTTATTTCCAAGGTAATCATAAGACTGTATTATGCCATGCTAAATGATGATTGATATGTGGTTTTCACCCACATAGGTCTCGATCCCGTGGGAATATCGGGATAAAATTCTATGTCCTTATCCAGGTCATGTTCTACCATATGCCAAATTTCATCCATATCCGTACAGCCGTTTTGAGAAACATGCAAAAAATCTCATAATTAGTTAGGATAATATAGATGAGAAAAAACGCCTTTACTCTTACAAGAAGTTTAATTCTGCAAGCACAAACACGACAAACTTTATTACACTAATTCTAGCAAAGCTTAGAACATACATTTACATACATTTGTCTCCAGTATCAACAGCTTGCAGGCTTTCATCAAAATACACAGTCACTGTTTTAGCTCCAAGTAACAAAACAGATGAATCAACTGCAAGTCTCACTAAACTAAGTTATATAGGTCAGTATGATGCTAAGCTGCGATTATACAAATACTCTTCGCGTAAGAGAGGATCGTGATGTGAAAGAAAAGTAGTTTTATTTCACACGCTAGCTTCTGGCCGCGACTTCGTTCGCGTCAATTTCTTGTTTCCCCGATCCTTCACGACGCATCGCATCACCCGTGCTTTTACTTCGTTTTCGCTAAGCATTCTATGTTTCTTTTTTCTCACTGCGTAATGTTTTTTTTTATTGCTGTGTGGGTCCGCACTTGACCTCGATCACGCCTTATGGAAAGCAATGGATGAGGTCTTTGATGGAACGAGTGTGCCCAGAAGATGCCTAAGGCACTGGAACTCCCTCGCATCGACGAAACACAGCAGGCTGCTTGACGCCGGACTCCTTTGGGAGGGTGGTCGTTAACCAGGCGGGCATTAGGCCTACCACCGCAAGGGAAGAACCAATTCTTCCCTTGCGGTGGTAGGCCTAATGCCACCCAACACCTATTTGACTGGCCAACCAGTCAAATAGGTGTTGGGTGTGACTGTCCAGGATGCGCCGAGCGCTCGTTTCAGTTGAGTAACTGGCGGAACAAACTGCGCTACACGAAGAGGCTTCTTCATGCATCCTAAAAGTTTTATAACCTATAACCTTCCTCAAGAATTGAGCTGTAAAATGCAAAAACACTTTTATTAAAATCTGACTGTTAGTTCCTGAGATTAGCCGTTCAAACAAACAAGCAAATTCTTCAGCTTTATTATATAAGTATACTAGCTGCTGCCCGCGACTTTGTCCGCGTGAAATCCTATCCTAATAACTAATATTATAAATGCGAAAGTAAGTTTGTTTGTTAGTTCGTTACCTTTTCACGCCTAACGGACCGATCGTCCTGAAATTTTGCATATACGTTGTCAGGTATACAGAAACGGACGTAGGGTACCTTTTATTCCGGAAAAAAGTGCTGTTCTCGAGGAAAGCAACAATACACGTGGCACCATCTATTATCTTAATAACGTTATTCTTCACTCGTCGTTGTTGTTTACTTTCGCATTTATAATATTAATTAGGATAGATATTACATTAATTACCTATATTAGTACATAGATGAAACTATTGCAGTACGTTTATAACGAGCCTAAAGTATCTATTAAGTTAACCCTATGTCTAGAACATCGTCTCGTTTATGCAGAAAAATTTATTATGAAAGGTTCTAAGAAA
Organism: Amphipoea oculea; assembly: GCA_945859645.1. Lineage (NCBI taxonomy): Eukaryota > Metazoa > Arthropoda > Insecta > Lepidoptera > Noctuidae > Amphipoea > Amphipoea oculea. The sequence continues at coordinate 17,257,603 of OX243876.1, forward strand.
AGTGTTATGTTATAGCAACGAGAGGTATAGTAACTATTAGAGGTGAGCCACTCATGAATAACATAGAACACGCGTAAGATTCCGATCCGAACAACTCTTCAATAATGTCCACGGAAAAGTATTTACATTTGAGTGTGTCTAATGTTGACAGGTTGACCCAATAATCAATTGCATTGTCCTAGCAATAGAGAAAACATCATCATCATCTGCCTAGCCTTTTCCCAACTATGTTAAGGTCGGCTTTCCATCTAACTTAATGCAGCTGGAAAACAGTATTTTATATGGAGCGACTGACTATTTGTCCTCCACAATACAAATGACAGTCGGGACCAACGACTTAACGATATGACAACCACAAACAAAAAATTCCAAAGACAAGTAAAGTTCCTGAACTACGAAAATTGACGCTAAGATTTTAGCCTTCAAGACAAGAAAATAATATACCCGCACACGTCCCAACACAACATTACATACATATTTTGGTACCTTAAGGGAAAAAAAACACGCAAAGTGATTCATGCAAATATTCACCCACATACCTGAGAAATATTCCCAGTTTTACGTATGAACAAAGGAAAAACGTGGAATACAAAAGGTTGATAGCTACCCCTAATAGACAGGATGTCATCAAAGGAACCAGACATCAGCTAAACGAGGTAAAACATTCGAAAAATAGCTCCGCCAAAGATGATAAGTTGCCGCATAAAATAGCACGGGGAGGTACTCTTGGTTTTTGTACTCGCTTTGTTCTCGAAAATGTGATTAGTGACGAGACATCATCTATCTAGCCTTTTACAACTATGTTGGGGTGGGCTTCCAGTCTAACCGCATGGAGCTGTATACCAGTATGTTAACAACAATAAGGCCGTTTGTCCACCGCTACGACAACGGGACCTCAACGGGTCGTCAACAAGATGAAGACGCCGACTAAGCGATTCATACATATGTTTGTTACTTTTTCACGCTCAAACGGCTGGACCAATTTTGATAAAATTTTGGATAGAGGTAGCTGACACCCTGGATTAACATATAGGCTACTTTTTATCCCGATATTTCTACGGGATCGACATTTACGCGGGTGAAACCGCAGGGCGCAGCTAGTAAGAAATAAAATAAATATAATATGTGCATTACAAAAAGATGGTATAAACATGAAATATAATAATATGAAGAAATCTTAGCCTTTTGCCTTACACTCCACTCTCAAACCACCATGAATCTTAAACGTAATAGCCCATCTTCGAAAGAGTACAGTCCAACTCTTTAACCCATTGAATGTCGTTATTACAGACACAATTAAAAAGCCATTGTGTCTCGCGTAGATCTACGTTCCGACAGACGAGAGGTTAAACTCCAATATGAAGACGCCGAAGTATCGATACATACATTTATGGCTGCGTGTCCACCGCACGCCGCACAGTGGTCCGGATTTGAAAAATGGTGGACTTAGGAACAAAAGTCATTATTTTGATTTGAAAAAAATTGTATTCGATAGGAAATTTGATTTACATGAACAAACGTCACATTCAATTTTTCGATATATTGACTCTAACATGTTGAAAAAAAAATATTACGAAAAAAATGTATGGGGCAAGATTGATTTTATTTTTTTTCTCGGTTTGTTCAAAAGTGTTAGGTGTGAAACCTTTTATATATTGTTAAACTCATTTTGTACTTTACCCCTATAATTAAATTATTTGCAACTACTTGCAATCTTGGAGTGAAATCGCTGTTGAAATTCCAAAATTTTAACTTTATTTTTCTAAGGCTGTGAACGTTTTTAGTTGCATTTGTCCACATCTGTGTTGTGGTTTCTCAATACTTTTTTAATATATTGCGCCCACAAATGATGATTTTAGCTCTAGGAGTGTATTCCGTGAATTAATGAAATATTAAATAAAATTTCAAAAAAGCATTACGAAAGCTATATCGAGGATGCCCCTTATTAGTATTGGGTTTATGTTATTAGTGAATCTTCTATCAACTGTACTTAAGCTTTAAACTTACCCTTGCATCTCTACTTTAAACTTACCCTTGCATCTCTACTTTAAACTAAAATCAAAGTTCATAATTCGACGGGTGATAGCCGTCACCCGTCGATATTAATGTGCTTATTTTTACTAGCATACTTAACTTTCCCTCAGAAACTTGAAACATATGTTAGCCTTGAAAAGGGCTGTTGTGTTGCTCTTAAAAAGCGTGTAGATAACACAGTCTCTTCGGCTGCTAAGAGCTGCACAGCTTCGGGAAAAAAACTAAATTTCTTGTATTTATCCAACTTCGGCTTGATGTGCGATATGTAAGGATCTGAAGTAATTAGAAAATTATGTAAAATATCTTCATTCGTAAGTGTCCTCCCCATTTTCCTTGTGTGATGCTCTCTTGTACTTTGGAAGTCCTTGTTCCTTGCTTCAGCTGCCTCTTCGGATAAAATCTCGATAGGAAGGCAAGAGAAGTGCTTGCAAATATCAGCACCATGAATCAACATCTTATGCACACTGGCTGGCATGTGGTACCAGGGATAGTGATGCACAAAAAGCTCAGCTGTCTCCCTGCAGTATGCCCGGAATCCTTCGATGTTGATACGACTTCCAGAAGATAAAACCTGTAAGATAACTGCAAAGTGTTTTATCAAATCTGCATCTATCTTCGTGATTTCAGCAGTCTTTTCGTACTTCCTGAAGAATTTTCTTGGTAGGTTGGTAGTTCCAAAACCCTGCTTGACGATGTCTATCAACAGCCCCATTTGTTCCTTGAACTCACGCTGGGTCATGTCTTTCCTTGCCCGTTTAAGATTCTTGTTCTAGCCTCGTGCACACCACATCTTGAAATCCCAGTTGTAAGAGATGTGCAGCAGACACTCCATGCTTCTAATCCACATGTGTGTCGAAAGTCCATACTGGTAGACATCATCTCGAACAGGTCTTGAAAACATTTGTGGCAGGTCATCTCACTTGGCTTAGCGAGAAATACATTGCAGGTAGCTGCAGATGGTGTCTCTGTGACTTTGGTCACACTCAAGTTCTTTTGGGACTGTCTTATCTACACGCTCTTTAAGAGCAACACAACAGCCCTTTTCAGGGGTAACATATGTTTCAAGTTTCTGAGGGAAAGTCAAGTATGCTAGTAAAAATAAGCACATTAATATCGACGGGTGACGGCTATCACCCGTCGAATTATGAACTTTGATTTTAGTTTAAAGTAGAGATGCAAGGGTAAGTTTAAAGCTTAAGTACAATTGATAGAAGATTCACCAATAACATAAACCCAATACTAATAAGGGGCACCTCGATATAGCTTTCGTAATGCTTTTTTGAAATTTTATTTAATATTTCATTAATTCACGGAATACACTCCTAGAGCTAAAATCATCATTTGTGGGCGCAATATATTAAAAAAGTATTGAGAAACCACAACACTGATGTGGACAAATGCAACTAAAAACGTTCACAGCCTTAGAAAAATAAAGTTAAAATTTTGGAATTTCAACAGCGATTTCACTCCAAGATTGCAAGTAGTTGCAAATAATTTAATTATAGGGGTAAAGTACAAAATGAGTTTAACAATATATAAAATGTTTCACACCTAACACTTTTGAACAAACCGAGAAAAAAAATAAAATCAATCTTGCCCCATACATTTTTTTCGTAATATTTTTTTTTCAACATGTTAGAGTCAATATATCGAAAAATTGAATATGACGTTTGTTAATGTAAATCAAATTTCCTATCGAATACAATTTTTTTCAAATCAAAATAATGACTTTTGTTCCTAAGTCCACCTTTTTTCAAATCCGGACCACTGTGCGCCGTCACCGGAACGTCACGCTCGGCGCTCGGTTTGAATAATCTCGTTTCACGTTGACGTCCCATTGACGTTGTGCGGTGGACGAACAGTGTAAGATTATTCATTTTCTAGTGTATAAACACTAATTAGAATTTGATAACCTTGTTTGTTTTTAGTAATTACTTTGCGTACATAAAAAAAATCACATGTTACATAGACACGATTATTATTTGGTGTTCAGTAAAAAATAAAAAAGCGTTGCGTATAAAACTTTGTATTCTGACAAATTAATTGACATCGTGGGTTTAATATTAAAAAAAAACAAATATCAAAGTAAGGTTTTTAATGAGTAGGTACCTATATTTTGAATACTTTGTGTTGTATACAGATACGTATTTTTAATGATATAGATGCTTTGTCTCCCTTGAAGTTTGGTAAATTGGTGTTAATGATGTTCCACCCACTTATAAATCTCACTTTCCATCAAAATACTATAATAATTATTTCTCGTGGGTGAATTTGGATTCTGACCTTTTGAATTAAAAATAAAAGATTTTTAGTTCATTAAAATGTAAAATTTAGGGATAACAAAGTCTTACACCGCAAAATAACACCCACACTTTCTACATTGTGTTAGGCGAAAATGGTTCTTATGCATCAAGCACCAACCAAGACCATAAATCAAGCAGTTCAAAACACTAGTAGATTAACAACACAATTCTAGCAAAAAAAAATAAACGCAAGCCAACGAAACAAGAGTGAAACCACCCAGAATGATCCTAATAAAGTACTCAGAGAAGCATTTTCAGGCAACCTCGCGTACCTCGCTACGCGGATTTGGTCCTTATGAATTAAGCATCATTCTCTTTATAGAACCTCTGGAACAATAAGCACTGACGGCAAACGGGAGCGAAAACAAAATGACACACCGCTTCCATAGTACCAGACGCGTTACGGGAAAATGGTCCTTATGAATCAAGCAAGATCCGCGTCCATACATCAAGCGGTTGAAAGCACCACTTAATCCACTTCACGGGTAAGTGTATGTGTGAGATATGACGTCATTCGTCACACAACTCTGCCACATGTGATACTGGCTGTGACGATTCACGTGTTCCGTGTAATTTGCCGTGAGCGCCATATTTTGTAGCCTACCGAGGTATTGTACGATATAATGTTGGTAAGACATGAAAAAGGAACAATGAAATATGAAATCCTTGATGTAGAATTGTTCTCTATGCTTCGGTAAGGGCGTACACGTGTAGGTAGATTGAAACCATAAAGCTTGAATAAAGAAAATCGCTATAATAAGTCTATATTACCTCAGATTAGCAAGGAGTCGGGTGTGTTCACGTTGACGCTAAAATTTATTACAAAATCAACACACGTAACCATCACACCTGTATTCCCTAGGGTGTAAGGTAGAGATTAGGCTATAGTACATCCATAATTATTACGCCAGTGATGTTTCATGTAATAAATATTTAAAGTCACATGTAAAGGTGCGCCCTCACTAGGAGCATTCGCGTGTAATATAACATTACAGATTCGACTTTGAGCATTACATTACAATACTACCTCCCTGACTGACGAGCATTCGCGTGTAATGTAACATTTTACAAGTGATTTGACTTTTTACAAGTGGAGCGCATTGATGTTACAAGTTGTATCAAGGTATTACACATTGTATCATTACAAGGTGCGCATTGTAATGCTCGGTTCTCCTCCTTCACTGATGTTATACTCGTTTGTTATCATTACAAAGTGCACGTTGTAATGCTCGATTTTCCTCCCTCACTGATGTAATACTCGAATCTGTAAAGTTATATTACCGGCGAATGCTCCCAATGAGGGAGCACCCTAATAGGGGGAGAGCCTATCAAAACCAAAGAACAGTCACAATTCTAAGGTCTTCATTCAGAACATATTATTGTAGGTACTATAAATAAATTTTAAGTGCCATGCCATGTAGCCAAAAATACAACATTTTATTTTTAAAGCGTGCGATGTTCTATTCCTAATAAAACCACTGAAAAGTGCACCGTATGCAGCGGCAGTGTTAAAATTTTTACGATCGCTGCTTGTCACCGCGTGAAATGGCAATTAAACTTTATGATGTTAGAGGCATTTTAGGAGAAACCACATAAAATCCTTTGTGTAGTTCTCACCATAGAGGCAAACACGGCGGTAGAGAGAAAATACGATGTAATAAAACATGTTTTAAAACATTAATGTTTTCTTTTCAGTTTAGTACAACATGTCGTCATAATTTATTCAATTAAATAGTTAATTATAAATGACATACCGGGTCATAACTAAGCATTTATGAACCAGCAAAAACGTACCATAACTTTTTTATTTGAAAAAAAAAAGACCGTCTATCTTTGAAAAGTAATTTGGTACACGAAAGACCAAAAGGAAGTACAACTCAAAAGTTGAAACTAAGTTGAGTGACACCCACAATCTTTATCAAAACTTCTTATCGCTTTGAACAAGTAACTCAAGTTATAATAGCTTAACCAAGTCTTAAAGAGACCACTGGTCTTAAGGGACTGTTAATAATTACGGTCTACCTACCCTTGGGGCACAAAATAGATGTGTACAGAAGGTACAAAACAGGCGCACGCACACTAGACGCGTGGGATTTTTTTAGCGCTTGAATGACATTGACAGGGTGGCTTTATTGGCTACCATATGTGAAATAGTCACTGAAATTTTATTGAAAGAACAAGATCGTGGCGTTAGTTTTAATTTTGGCCACGCGCCAAAAAAACTCACAACGGTGAAGGAAAACATCGTGAGGAAACCGGCATGTCCTAGAACCAAAAAATCACATACATGTACATACATGTACCAGGGCCGCGTGGCAGATTACAACCCACTCCCTCTCGAAGATTGTAATTTTAAAATTCTAATTTTAATTGCATAATACTGTAATTATGACGAAATGTTTGCATGTCACATTATTATGACTAAGTGTTATGGATCTGTATAATTATTTAATGTTAAGACCGAAATTGTACCAACACTTATGGCAAATGAATTTATTGATTTGTTTTGAAGAGTGGAGGCCTGTGTCCCAGCAGTGGGAACATTATTATAGGCTGATTATGCTGACAATATAAGATCCTTGTAACATTGTAAGTACCAGCGCTGTGATATTTATTTTTTAAATGTTGCAGCATCTTGCTGAGATTTGCAGCCTTTTAGCCTCGTATAGGAGTTTCTGTTTCATTTATATAACTTGGTTTTTTATTTTTTACTGTGTTTAGTTTAGTTTGTGATCATCCTGTACGAGTCGCAATAAATACTTTTTCTTTCTTTCTTTCTTTACGGCGATCTCAAGCAAATGCCACTAGTAAGCACGCTTGAATTCACTGTGTATTTGTGCATTTTCGCTCGCTGTATGGAGTCGGCCTTCTGTCCTATCTGACCTGTGCTTCAGGTTCCACCAATTTCGTGCTATTAAAATTTATTATCTGTTATTATTTTTAATGGGTCTATCTTTGTATTTAATCGAACAATTCTGGGGAAATTATTTTCGCGTTGATTTGTGAATGTGTTGTATGATTGATGTAGCTGATGGGTGAAAGTTCGTAAAACCGATTTAGTTTCAGATATTTCCAGTTTATTTATTATAATCAAAGTAGTTGTTTTGTTTATCAAGCCTTTTTAGTAGGAATTGATAATGTTGATTCTAGATTTCGTTTCGAAGAAACTCGAATTATTATACCAAGAAAATATCTTGTCTGTTCAAAATATTATGTGGCTTGGAAACTATTGTCAGAATCCTACAACCCTGAATTAGGTTTTTCAAATATTTAGTTAGTATACAGGGTTATTGGAAAAACACCAACATCCTCTTAAGAGGTCGTTGTACTCATCATCATGAACAGCTTTTACTATGGGACCAAACCTGAAATCGCGAAAAAAAATCAGCCGTGCCCTACATTTATAGTCGTATAACTCGTCAAAATGTAGGGAGCAGTTGATTTATATATACAATGACCTCTTCAGAGGTTGTTGGTGTTTTTCCAATAACCCTGTATAATTATTTATTTATTTATTTATCCATTTATTTCAGGCATCAAGGCCCATAGGAAACACATAAAATACAATATTAATATAACTTAAAAATACTATAAATAAATACATCATTATAATTACAAACTAACTAAACACGAAGTGACGGCGTCGTGTTTCGCTGACTGGTGTCATAATACTTTATTTATCTATTACTTACGTTCGGTTTCTGAATTTGAAGTTGAGAAATTGTCAAACTCTACTTTAACATAACTTGAGGTAATTCCTTCCATGCAGCTTGTGAGATTTCATTTTTTTTTTTTAAACACACGTTTATAAGTTTAAAGACATTTGGAATTTTGCGGGCGTCACTTTAAGTATTGCCAAAATAGACTAACAAGTCCTCAACTTCAAATTCTCAATTCGGAAAACGGGTGTAAATATTTATAGGTAAATGTACAACATTTGCGTATCAAAGAACCACTAAGCAAATGAACAGGGAACCAATTAAAATAATCTCAACCAATAAAACAGGATTGTCGTGCAAATGTATTCAAACCAAGTACCTATTGGCTAATGCAATTCTGCAATACACCATTTCCCGTAAGAGAATAACGTTTCATAATATCCTAACTCCGGTTTAAATGAAGCCTAATATTGGTTAATAGGCTATTAATAGCCACATTGATAGGCAAAGGCCAGCCAATGAGATGGCTAACTAAATCATGGTTCCAGTACGTAATGGATGATGATTTAGTCACAGGTTGCAAATTGACTTATAGGTTTGGATTATTGGGAATAACCCGCTTTATCTATACACTAGCTTCTGCCCGCGACTTCGTCCGCGTGAAATTTCACCCTCCCCGATTTACCCTCTTACGGGTGAATTTCGAAAAACCCTTTCTTAGTGGACTCTTCACAAAAAACACACGCTCCAAAATTCATGTCTCTAGGACCAGCGGTTTAGGCTGGACGTTGATATCCGTCAGTCAGGACTTTGAATTTTATATCTATAGAAGATAATATAAATTAAAGTAGCTTTCATGTCTGTCTGTGTGATCGTGTTTATCTTCTGAACTCGTTAACAGGTTTTGACATGGTTTTCACCATACTTTTCAGTATTTATTCTGAAAGGTTTATGTTTATAATACGTTAATATTAAACTTACACATAATAATGAAATCTCAGAAGAAGTAAGTCTGCAAAGCAGGGATGGGTTGCTAGTCATCATCAGCCAAGCCTTTTCCCAACTATGTTGGGGTCGGCTTCCAGTTTGACCGGATCCAGCTGAATACCAGTATTTTACATGGAGCGACTGCCTACCTGACCTCCACAACCCAGTTATTGTGTAATACGATTTCTTTATTTATTTAATTAAAACAGTTTAAAACCAATTACAGAAATGAAATACACACAAAAATGACACACACAAATGAAACACATAAAAGATTAAATATATAAATATCATCAAGTAAAAAAATTTAACAACCCTTTCATACATCCCTCTCACAGTTCTTCTGACATGCCGACAAAATCTTCGTCTACTCGTCCACAAACAGATCTTTTGTTGGATTAGAGTCCAAGAGGTCATTAAGTGCGGCTAGAGAACGTGGTACTGGGGACGTAGCACGCGCAACTGTGCGACATGGAGGCACAGCAAACAGCCTGTGCTTTCTGCCGCGACAGTAGTTGTCTGGCACAAAGAAGCGGGCCAGCACACCATTTAGATCAGGCGCGTCAAGAGTGCCATGGAGCGTGCCCCTTGGTAAGACTGGTTGTCCGACTTTCGGGCTTCTGACGACCTGTAACGCCTGTTAAAGAACCACGAATGACAGCTGGGACCAACGGTTTAACGTGTATGGTTGCTAGTGTGAAATAAGAAGTTTTTGGTGTTTAAACCCTTGTGCCGTGGGGTCCGAGTGCTCATGGTCTTTTTAAGGACATTTCGAAACTGCTGGTTGACACTTCCAGTGACCCAAGGGTTGGTTTTTACCTTGGCCAAAGGCCATTGCCATACAACGTGGTAATGCCGCCAGTCTCTTGGGTACATTACCAGTCGACAGCGATGCGGATGAATTTTTCGACGCTATATTTTAGTTTGAGTATAGTTTTAGTGAAGCTAGGTTTTAATTTTGTTAATTAAGGATATATGTATTATTCAAAAGCAAATAAAAAGTAGATGTTTCTTCTGTTTCTGGTTTAAGAGTACAATTTAAGATGACAACTTGATAAAAATTAAATAACATTACTGTTCTGAAGTTAAATTAAGCATAAAAATTACATGTGAATCGACTGTTCCGTTGTGGTTGATAAAAAATACATTATGCAATACAAAATTCGTGACGAATGACTCAGAAAGTAATGGGTCGATTACCCGCTACGAAAGCGTAGCTCGCGTAGCACATCAGCTACGCCGTAGCAACTACGTAGCAGCGCTTTGTTAATATTAACAATGTTCAGAAAAAAACGCTTTTTCCCTCACGCACACATGAAATCTGCTACAGAATGTAAAAATAGCAACAAAAAAAATAATATACCTAAAGTTGTAGTATAGTTTCACAATATAATGCTTAAAATATCTTTATTTTCAGCAAGAAAACTCTAGAATAACCATGTAACCACAGCTGTACCTAAAACTATCCCCAAGCCGTAAAGGTACACACCGAATTGAGCCAAAACAATGCATACATTAAGGAATAAAGTGGCGTGTGTTTTACATCCGCTACGAAAGCGTAGCAAGCGTAGCACATCACCTACGCCGTAGTAATTTCGTAGTCACTTTTTCTTAACATTGATAATTCACGTAAACTTACTCAAATATCTTGATGATGATAATGGGGCTCCCTTTTCCGAACTTAGACTCCCAACTGGTCCGTTGTGCGTCGACTTAAATATCTTACTGAATGTTAAAAACATTAACAGAAGACGCAATATACATGACATACCTTAATTTAAAAAAAAAAGTAAACTCCAGAATCACCATGCAGCCACAATTGTACCAAAACTATCCCCAAGCCACAAAGGTACAAGCCGCAAAGGTAAAAGGGTCCGATTTAGCAAAACACCGAACTGCGCCAAAACAATCCATAGATTAAGGAGTCAAGTGGCGTGTGTTCAAAGGAGCGGCCGTCACGCTGGGTCGCAGACTTATTGCGTCGAGTTAGCTACGATTTCAGAACTAGCAATTCACGCCAAGTTTTAGGGGTTTGGGCTAAATGGCCGGAGAGGTAATTTTCCTAGTTCCTAATCTTGTTTTGAATCCACACTAATCACACTATCACACTAATATTATAAAGGCGAAAGTTTGTGAGTGTGTGTGTGTGTGTGTGTGTGTGTTTATATGTTTGTTACTTCTTCACGCCTAAACCACTGAATCGATTTAGATGAAATTTGGTATAGAGATAGTTTGAGTCCCGGAAAAGGACATAGGATAGTTTTTATCCCGATATTACCACGGGATCGACATTTACGCGGGTAAAACCGCGGGGCGCAGCTAGTATTATAAATGCGAAAGTGTGTCTGTCTGTCTGTTACCTCATTACGCTTAAACCGCTGAACCGATTTAGATGAAATTTGGTATAGAGATAGTTTGAGTCCCGGAAAAGGACATAGGATAGTTTTTATCCCGATATTACCACGGGATCGACATTTACGCGGGTAAAACCGCGGGGCGCAGCTAGTATTATAAATGCGAAAGTGTGTCTGTCTGTCTGTTATCTCATTACGCTTAAACCGCTGAACCGATTTAGATGAAATTTGGTATAGAGCTAGCTTGAGTCCCGGGAAAGGACACAGGATACTTTTTATCCCGATATTCCCACGGGATCGACACTTATGCGGGTGAAGCCACGGGGCGCTGCTAGTCAGAAATAAGCGCCTAAGATAGAAAGATCGCTTTTAGAGATAAGACCGCCCATCGTGTCACTCCTTGTGAAATGTATACATTTGTATCTGTAATTTTTATAGTGTACAGACGCCAGCACATCAAGCTACTACAATCTGTCAAATTTCTTTAATAGATTTTCAACTTTATCACTAAAATGTAAGGTTCAAAGTTGATTGGGAATATTTTATGGTTAGGTTACTTTAAAACCTTTACACACGTCGACATAGGATGCGAGAGCGAGCAAATGAGAATACAAATACCTTTACCTAGGTATTTTACAATAAAATGGAGTTTTAATTTTGGTGATCATTTACTATTTTTGGCAGTAAAAAGTGTTTTTTTTTTGTTATATTTTACTTTATCTGGTGATAAGTTAAACATAAGCCATATGTTTTTGCCTATTAATTTATTTAATCTTTTGGCACACAAAAACCTACAAAGGCGAACTTAATGCCTTAGGCATTCTCTACCAGTCAACCGAGGGTGAGGAAGAGATTAGATGGCTGGTGCTTTAGCTTTGCCTATAAAATTTAAGATAAGAGAAATTAATTAATTACTTGCTACAACAGTTTCATTTTTCGTAAATAAAGGCAAACAACACGGGCTGGACGGTCAAGTCGTTCGTTCCTTCTAGATATTGTAATTAGTTTTGCGATATTATATTTTATCACAATTATATTATTTTTAGAGCAGTGGTGGCCCAGTGGTATCAGCCGTGACTTACGAGTTGTAGATCATAGGTTGGAACCCAGACGGGCGCTTTACATTGTGTAAATTATTTCATCACCACTACTCTCAAAACGATGAAGGAAACCATCGTGAGGAAACCGACATGTTCTATAAGCAAAAATTCGAAGACATGTGACATCTAGCAACCCGCACTGGGCCTGCGTAGTGGATTACCGCCCACTCCCTCTCACAGAGAGGAGGCCTGTGTCCCAGCAGTGGGAACATTGTAGGCTGATTATGTTATGTAATTTATAGTATTTTTAAGACTGTGTTTTTGTTTGTGTAATATTTTATCTCAAACAGCTTTTAACTTGCGGCAACCAAAATGGCACGAAAACGTCGGAAATACGACGAACACTAGGTTTTATTTGGCGACGTATATTTGCTAGTCCTCACCTATGTGGCGTATACGACGCTGTATATTCTTGACACTTGAGTCACCTTTACCTAAGTGTACGTCCTTGGTCCTTTTGTGGATTGTTGGACCTTATTTATCTTTATGCCTTTTTTTGGACAGGTACTAGGTAGGCTTCCGAATGATGATGAGACAGTCCATGTTCTATCGATATTTGAGGATGGGTAAGGTAAAGGTAGAATAATTTGTACCAGTCAAATAACTTTGTCGGAGTTACGTTGGAGTTATGTGATAATATTTTTTTTTGCTCCTTTTTTTTTCACTTCTTGGAAAAAGCGTCGCTTCATTTTTCGAGCTCATGCAAGTTTTATTTCCATTTGTAATTAATTTACATATTCCAAGATTATTGGAAAACCAACATGTCCTAGAACCAGAAATTCTAAGACATGTGGCAGCTACCAACCCGCACTGGGCCCGCGTGATGGGTTAAGGCCTACTCTCTCTCACAGAAAGGAGACCTGTGTCCCAGCAGTGGGAACATTATAGGCTGATTATGATTTTTTTTTTTGCATATCTCGGGACCATGAGGTCCCGGTCCTTTGGAAGGCGTACGAGGGGCCGAAGCCAACCCGCAGAGGCCCCTTAGGAAATTTTAATGAAATGTGGCACCAACCGACGATTATCCCTGTATGCACTATGATTATTATTAATATGCATAATTATTGAACACTACACTTATCTGTTTTTTTTTTTTTTTTTTTGTTATTGCAGTGGGTAAGTGCAGGAAAATACTCTTCGTAGTCGTTTGAATTTATCCTACAGCAGCCGTGACACAAACAAACCTTTATTTTGCCTTATTTCTCAACTTAATAGATTGTGGTGGCCCAGTGGTAACGGCCGCGACTTACAAGTTGTAGGTTCAAACCCAGACAAGCTCTTTACTTTGTGTAAATTAATTCATCACCACTGCTCTCAAAACGGTGAAGGAAAACATCGTGAGGAAACCGGCATGGCATGAAAAAAAAAATCGAAGACGTGGCATTTACCAACCCGCACTGGGTTCGCGTGGGTTACAGCCTACTCTCTCTCACAGAAAGGAGACCTGTGTGCCAGCAGTGGGAACATGGCTGATAATGTAACTCAAACTAACCAAAATCCAACAAAAGTTAACAGAAATCTGCTCCAAACTAAACGTTTAGAAACACCAACAAAATTATAATTCAACTTGGAGATAACAAGAGAAATAATTAATGTTTTGCCCGTTAATTTTACACAACAACAATTTATCAGGGGTAGTGAAATGGGAGGAAATCTCACGTTCTGCTAATAAACTTTGGTAACGTCTGTGATCAATGGTAGGCTAGAGTGATTGTGATTAGTAATAGACAGTATTTGGCAGTTGGCGGGTCTTCAATGTGTATGTCATGCTTTGCTCATGGGGTATGTAGAGATGTAGATACTGTCAGTGGCGTGCATTGCATATAGGCATATAAACAGTGCCTACCTCGATATATCAACATAAGCCTGTCAATTACATTTTAGTGTGTGTGCTTCACGATTAAGAAACTCACAAAATTATCATACCTAACAAAAACAAAATCTTCATACAAACACGCGCGGCAGTAGGCAGTCGCCGGACGGCCTACTCGGCTCCCGTACTATTCGCACTTTGTCATTGGTCTTTACTCGTTCAAGTTAATACGACAAAATTAAAAATATGTACGTCTCACGCGTAATACCATGACGTTCAACCTTCGCAATTTATCACCCTTAAGTAGGCATGCCTACTCAAATAACCACACTTTTGACCTCACTTTTTTTTCTGATTAGTGACCGCGTTTGCCTAGTGCCTACCTATTCTGAAAACCAATGCACGCCACTGGGTACTGTAGAGGCTGTCTATGAAGCCTTACCTCTTTTTGGGACAGGCTGGTTATAATTAAGGGCGTGTTCCATTCGAATGTTCAAGCGTTTGTCAAATGTTTTGTTATTGTTTTATCTTGCCATAGAAGCAGTGCTAGTTTTTAACGTTTTAATGAAAGGTTCTCCTAAAATATGTGCTGGTTAAAGCTTAACGCTTTTTAATTATATATCCAAAGCACACATCTTAGCTACGAACCCCACGGTACCTATAGCTTAACGTGCTGAAGAGGTCATCGTCATCTGCCTAGCCGTTTACCAACTATGTTGGGGTCGGCTTTCAATCTAACTGAATGCAGCTGAATACAAGTATTGTATATAGAGTGACTGCCTAACTGACCTCCACAACCCAGCTACTGAGTACCTAATACGACACCCTTTGGTAAGACTGGTTGGCAGACTTTCGGGCTTCTGACTACCAGTAACGACTGTCAAAGATCCATGAATGACAGCCGAGACCACCGGCTTAACGTGCTTTCGGAGGCACGGAAGGGTCTCGGTATGTAAAGATGGTCACCCATCCACAGACCAATCGCGGCAAGCGTAGCTTAACCTGATCGATCGACCTGTGCGGCTGTTATTATTTAAGTACTGAAGAGGTATTTCTATTAACCGGTCAATCGGCGCGGTTCGCCGATCAGCGACGAAACAATAGAAAATCAATTGTGTCTCATTAGCGGAGCTTGACAGATTAATAAACTGAAGTAGTAGTGGCTTTCCTTAAAAACCTTCAACATAACACCACGCTTTGTTTCTCCGAAAGGTTGGGCAGAGATCTACAGTCAACAAAAGAGATAAGTATGCAGGATCGTCGGATATAGTTGAAGTTTAGTAAGAAACCGATGGATGTTTTCAAATTAAATTTTATTTTACAAATAGAAAAGAAACAGCTTATTTATCAAATTAAATTTCATTCGACAACATTCATCGGTTTCTTATTAAACTTGTAATATATCCGACGATCCTGCATACTTATCTCTTTTGTTGACTGTAAGTACCTATAGGACACCCACATTTCGCCAGTTATGTTTGAATCCTAATCAGACATAAATCCAGACTCCGGGTTGCTTTTGAGAAATTCCTGACAGAAAAACACAGTAACACATTACCCCGACCTGGGTATCGTACCCAGGACCTCATGCACAGTAGTGCCGCTTGCAATCACTAAACCAACAAGGCAGAGGCATCTTACACTTTACACGTTTAAACGTTAAAAGATCAGAGGGGCAATTCTCGTAATTTTAAGAACGTTCACAGTCTGATCTCAGTCTCTGTAAAAAATATCTCTAATTTCCCTAGATTTTTGACAAGTTTTTGACATTTTTTTGTCGCCGAGATGAGACTGCGACTAGATTTTGAACGTTTTAAATTACGAGAATTGGCTTTTTGTTGTTAAACAGGCGTTTATTATTAATTATCTTTGAGCATGTTCCAGCTTTTAGGGAATCACTGAACATTTTGCACCTAAAATGAAACTGAATTCCTGATTCTTTTGCCACCATAACGAATCCAGTACAAACAGTGCTCATTGTTAAACAATTCCTTTTTACAACTAAAAATATACTTCGTCTATCAAAGAATAGTAACAAAATTTTCGATTCTGACAAATTTGGATACAGCGCCATATTGAATTTCGACCGAATTCCTACATTCTTGTATAACAGAGGAAACGCAATTGTGGTAGCAACACTTTACGACATCCTATACCTTCTGAAGTATGGGATGAAGGATGTTTATGGATGAATAAATTTATGTATTGTGCAAAGACAGGCCTTTGTACGGAGATGAGAAACTATTTCGTTGCTAGAACTTGTTTTTATGCTGCTCAGGGTAAATTGGGAATTGTTCTGGTGGTGAATTGGCGGTAGAAAAAAAGTGGCTTGGTTATATTAGATGGTAAGTGAGATGGAAGTAGTCAGATGGATAGTACAAGTTCCATTAGGGGCAGTACATATGGAGAAGTCGACAAAGGAGCTACGATGCTGGTGTCCAGATTAAAACGGTTGCATTGCTACGGCATTATCTGGAACACTCCGATAGAAGAGCAATAACGCATAAAATGCTAAAACGGTCGCAATGATGCTTATTTTTAGCCGACTTCAAAAAAGGAGGAGGTTATATATGTTCGTCTGTATGTATGTTCTTCGATAATTATGTTCGTCAATTCTGGACTGATTGTGAAAATTATTAATTATTTTTTTCATTTGGAAAAAGAAGCTTGCGCGGTGGTCCCATATACATTTTATTAAGTATGCTTGGTTAGTTTTGAGGTAGCTTCGATGATACATATTTAATTAACTTTTTGTATGTTCATAATGTTACTTTAAAAAGTGAAAAATAAAAAAACTTTTTAATAAACAAAACAATATACTTCCAAAAACGACACAATAAAGTGACAAATAACTTTAATTTCAGAAGTCGGTGTCTTTGGATCTGCATTTTAGTTTTGTGCCACCGACTTTTGAAATTTAGTCTGTTTTTTTTTTAAGTTTTTTTGTTTCTCACCACTCAGCTGCACTAGCAGCTGAGTGGTGAGAAACAAAAAAACGGGCACTAGCCCGCTTCATGTAATTTTGCAAACCACAGCCTAAACATAACGCATTGTAAATGTGCATCGCCCTTATAAACGCATCGTAAATGTGCAGTAGACTTTACGTGCCAAGCGGGCAGTGGCAGAGCTGCACACAGCTCACTAGGCAGTGTATGTGCCGCCTTTGTCTGCTACTGTAGACAAAGGTCCAAGGACCGCAAATTTGTCTGTCGCAGGTGACGTTATCGTATCTTCGTAACTGTGTGCGCTACGCCTTAGAGCGGGAGTAGTTTTATTGTATTCGGTACCTAATCAGTAGTCTGTTATTTCAGCCTTGAGCTAAGCCCTTATGATAATACGTATAGAGTCTACTTTGTTTCACTCTCTCATACTATATTAATATTATAAATTCGAAAGTAACTCTGTCTGTCTGTCTGTATGTTACCTTTTCACGCCTAAACCGCTAAACCGATTTAGATGAAATTTGGTATAGAGATAGCTTGAGTCCCGGGAAAGAACATAGGATACGTTTTATCCCGATATTCCCACGGGATCGAGACTTATGCGGGTGAAACCGCGGGGCGTAGCTATAGAATATAATATTATACGTTATCGTACATATACCATTCGAATAATATAAGGTAACTCGTGTATACCAATAATGTAAAGATGTTTATACAATAGGAAGCTTTATCGCCTGAAGACATTTTATAGTGAACAGATCGCAATCTAAGAGTTCTGTAGATACTTTCGGATTCCACCCAGACTCATTATATACCTGCATAATTATCGCTTCTGATTCTTTGAAAACCAAAACATAAAAATAGATAAGCATTATGATAAAATAATTTTACCAAAGCGATTTTGTAAGCATAATCAGCCTATAACGTTCCTACTGTTGGGACGCAGGCCTCCTCTCTGTAAGAGGAAATGGGTCGTAATCCACCACGCGGGCCCAGTGCGGGTTGGTAGATGTCACATGTCTTCGATTTTTTGGTCCTAGGACATGCCGGTTTCCTCGCAATGTTTTACTTCACCGTTTTTTGAGAGCAATGGTGATGAAATATTATACAAAGTAAAGCGCCTGTCGGGGTTCGAAGTCACGACCCACAACTCGTAAGTCGAGACCGTTACCACTGAGCCACCACTGATTTGATTTTGTAAAGAAAAAAATAAAACAGGTAAAATATCATTATTCTAATCCACTTTCTATGCGAACCCGTTTATTGTATGGGCCTTTTTGTGCCAAATATTTATTATGATAATTATCATCCTTTGTTTTCATTAAATTTGTTACGCATGGATACCCAAGAAATGCGTTGTAAATTGGGTTGGGTCAAAATTGTGAATACTTTTACAAAATTGTCCGGTCCTTACATCCGCAAAATATATTTAGGTCAAATCTAAGCACAAAAGGCTTTTTTAAAAATAAGAAGACTAAGGTTTGCGTACTTAAGTCGCAATGCCTGAAATGTTATTTTCTGGGTCTAATTCACGTGTTTTGCGCGACTAAATTCAAAATCAAAACGGATATGTCGTCATAAATTCATCACGTCTAGAGAAATAGTGATTTAAATAAGAGCGACCACTAACTCTTCGCACGTCGAGTGAACACCATGTGTACCGATAGCAATCAAATTTCTATTGTGTCTGCTAATTAGACGCGCGACGGGAAACAATTTTACGTCTCTTGAAAGACATAATTATAGTCAAAAACGGTACTCAAAAAAAAAAATATCTCATATAAAAACTTTTTGTTTTAAATCGGTTTTCTTTTTTGTAAAAATGTTTTTTTGTCACTTTTTAGTTGTACCTACCCCACACAAATTCAATAAACACTAGTGCATTGAAGAATTGAAGACACCGACTAGAAGAATCATCAAAATTCGCATAGAAATGCCGGAGATGCAGTACATTTATGCATTCAACTTCGTACATAAGAATAATTACCTAATGTATTATATACTTAACACGTTGCCTGTCCGTGCATTATATATAATGCATTTGTGGCTGCTGCTGTGACGTCCGTGCTTTATTTATAATGCACGAGCCTATTCTTTTTGAATGAAGTTTTGTAGACTGGACATAAGAGCTACGTCTTTAATATTTCGCAGACGTATGAGTAGTGATAAAATGAAACAGTTTGGCCGAAAAAAAAATTGGACGTCACGACAACCTTAGCCAAAATACTCTGGACAGGCAACGTGTTAAACCTTTCTGAAAGTATGTAGATCACATAAGTGAAACAATTATCAAAATTGGTTCATTAGTTTTTGAAAAAATTGCGGACATACAAACATACATACATACGGGTCGAAAACAGAACCTCGGTTAATAAAATACAGAACCTCCTGTTTTGAAGTCGGTTAAAAAGCGAACGACATGCCACTATATGTTTCCACATCATCCAAAACTTAATACCGTAGTTGTCTAATAAAAATATAGCGCAACAGCCTGGTCTATAAAGTGGACTAAACATGGCGGCTACGACCTAACTTTGTTCAACTGACTACAAGACATACTCCACTTGGTCATCTACTAATATTAACCACTAGTTTGTGTTTATGTTTAGGAATATTAATCCTGTAAGTTTGTTATGACGAGGGTGTGAGTTTGCATTCAGTTTGTGGAAAGTAGTCTAGACTGGATAATTAATAATGTTTCTAAGAAGTACTCGATGAAGACTTCGATTAAAACAATACAAAAAAAAAAACTTCAATACCGTTTTTTAACCGACATGAAAAAAGGAGGCTCTCTATTCGATCTACATACTTTCAGGAAGGTTTTAGTATATTACACATTGGGTAATTATTCTTATGTACGAAGTTATATGCATAAATGTACTACATCTCCGGCATTTCTATGCGAATTTTGATGATTCTTCTAGTCGGTGTCTTCAATTCTTCAATGCACTGGTTTTAGTTGAATTTGTGAGGGGTAGCTACAACTAAAAAGTGAAAAATAAAAACATTTTTACAAAAAAAAAAAATTACCGACTTAAAAAAAAACACTACCAAGTGAAAAATAACTTTAATTTCGGAAGTCGGTGTCGTTGGTTCCGCATTTTCGTTTTTGACACCGACTTCCAAAATTAAAGTTATTTTTCACTTGGTAGGGTTTTTTTAGTCAATTGTTTTTTTTGTTAAAATGTTTTTATTTATTTAAAAAGAAAGTCTTACTCAGTTCTCATGACAAACGTCTGCTGGAAGAAATTTCGATGAAATAATGTACTTTTTTTAAGCTTATATCTTTGTGTAATAAGTTTTAGGTACGTTTTAGAATTTTGTACCTAAATAAGTAACATATAAAGGTTTTTAAAAATATACGCAAAAAGACTACGCGTATCCATAAAAAGAAGCAAAATTTTCCTAAAGCCTTCATTAACTCTAAGTAGCAACCTTCCCCGCGTACTCAAATACTTCACTTAAAATTTGAAACAAACACACCCGTTGGCAACACAAAAATCCCTAAAAAGTAACATATATAACAAAGCTAATAACTTGTCGTGGGCCTGGCAACATTAAATAAAGGGTCCATAATTATGAATGCCAATCTACTTCACAATTAGCCAAAGGGTTTTAATACCTTTGTATTCCTTACCTTAAAACATTTGCAATTTAATTTAATTTCATTCTCCTGAACTTTCCTGTCGTTATTTGAGTTTCGTTGGTTAATTTTAGTTATTATATTATCTTTAATGCAAACAATACGTAAATAACAAGCTTTGGTTTCTATTATTTAACATGGTCGGTTTGATTAGGAGCGCTGTATTGTGGAGCGAAGTTTACATGCAAAGATGAATGGGTAGAGGAATATAGAATTTACATGCGCTTTGAATATGAAAGACTAATGAGGAGAACGGACTAATTAGTTGTGTCGGACTAACAAGCTTGCAATGGTTAGTTATATTACGGGCCATAACCCCCTTAACAAACATATTTATAACATAGACGCCACAGACAGCCCCCTTTGCAGGGGCTGCCTTGACGCCGAGGAATCCGCCGCCCACGTCATCCTGGAATGCGAGGCTGTGGCTCCACAGCGTGAAGAAATCTTAGGAACAGTGAGGTCGCTCCGTGAAGCCTGTGAAGCTCCCAGGAAGCTTCTGTGCTTTTGGGTGGAGCTAGGCTGGCTCTGTTAGCCAGTATCCCTACGCACAACGGACCAAATAGGAATCTAAATGCGGAAAAGGTAGCCCCATCATCATCATCATCATCAATGGTAAGTTATTTATCTTTTGGAAATAGCCAGTTTAGTATAAATGGGTAATTATCATGACTTTGACCCTTCAATGTTATAGATAGTGCCATCCACGAAGACGCGCCCCACTCTTCTTACTAAGCGCTAGTGGTTATCGGTAGTTAATTCCGCTTCTTCTTCTTAGCATGTCGATAGCAATCTAAATGGACTCGGCCCAGAATTCGGCTACTTGTTTGGCGCCATCACTAGCGTCCATCAGTTCCTGTAACCTGCAGCTGACAGGACACGCAGGACACGATATGAAGTGTACAGCTGTTTAGATTCCAAGACGGAGGCGTCTATGAATCTCCACCCCGCAAGTGTTTTAGTTTTTTGATACACACTAATTATCCAATAATAATTAAATTATCCATTTTACTGTGTAGGTAATAGGTAATACGGGCTGGTATCCGCAACTCCACGTCAATGCGCGTATTTTGCTGTGTATCGACAAAACTAAAAGACTAGCGGAATATTGCACACTTGTACTGTAAGCGATTAGGAAGAACAGTGTGGCGCGTCTTTGTGGATGGCGCTATCTGTGAACAGTCATCGTGATACCTACTATTTTTACAGTCCGTTCAGTTGTTTTACCTATGACAGCAGCAGTCTAACAGAAACCTTATTAAGACGAGTATAAGAAGCAAGTTTTGTAACTGAATAGACAGCTGTGCTGCTGGGGAGTTGGTTGCGCCACTTCTTCCCAGCGAAAGCACTAGGACGTGGTGAAGGGCGGGCGTTTTGGGGTATTCTCTTATGTAATTTAGACGTTCGAAAAGTGCTGATTCTCAGCTTAATTTGATTAAATGTGTTTCAATTTTGATAAAGATCACAATGATTTTGATAGGCTTGTCAATGGCAGCAACCCAACAGGAACCTTATTACAATGAATATAAAGATCGATGTGATTTGGACACTGATGCGAAATGAGAAGAAAAATTACTGCAAAAAGACCATCCTATATTTCATCAAACATATAGTAAAATACCCGTCTTTATCATATCTAAAACATAACAGTATTATACAAGGTAAACCTGAGTTACCCACAGTTATTGGTCCTTTTTTCCTCAAACTTTTTTCCACGTATAAATCAAATTAATACAGTTATAAATAACGCCCAACATTGAAAAATAACTAGGTACACGTATTTTAAATCTATCTACACGGCATGGCGCAAGAAGTATTGTAATATTCACGTAATTTGGATGATTCATGAGCCATTAGGTAGCGTTATTGAACTTTCTGGAAAAAAGGTAAGGTTCCCCTCACGAGTGAGGGCAGAGGGCCAATATTAAGTTGTCGGCCTCTGGTCTTTATAATAATGTTTTAAGTTATTTTCTTCGTGTGACGATTTGTGAATAATATTGTTTGTTTTTACAGGAGAGGCCCGTGGCTAAATAATAACAGCCGCACAGGTCGATCGATCAGGTTAAGCTACGCTTGCCGCGGTTGGTCTGTGGATGGGTGACCATCTTTACATACCGAGTCCCCTCCGTACCTCAGAAAGCACGGTTAAGCCGTTGGTCCCGGCTGTCATTCGGGAATCTTTGACAGTCGTTACCGGTTGTCAGAAGCCCGAAAATCTGACAACCAGTCTTACCAAGGGGTATCGTATTACCCAGTATCTGGGTTGTGGAGGTCAGATAGGTAGTCCCTCCATATAAAATACTGGTATTCAGCTGCATCCGGTTAGTCTGGAAGCCGACCCCAACATAGTTGGGAAAAGGCTAGGCAGAAGAAGATTCTCTGTTTGTACAGAAGTAATCAGTGCAGAATTAGATAATTCTGTATTCATCATCATCTTCCTTTCAGCCGAAAGACGTCCACTGCTGGACATAGGCCTCCCCCAAGCACCTCCACTTCGACCGGTTTTGTGCTTCTCGCATCGAACGAGTTCATACGGACTCACAAGGTCGTCGGTTCACATTGTGGGAGGCCTTCCAACGCTACGTCTTCCGGTACGCGGTAAGCACTTCCTCTCTCCTTAAACATCATCATTATATTTTCTTTGCTCCTGTTTCATGTATATTATATTATATATACACATATATTTAGGTAAGTATAATATACTTTATGAATGTATTTATTGTATTATGTAAATGGTACACCATAAACTACCTACAGTATTTGTCTGTCCTTCCCCTTTTTAATCCATCCAAAGGTTGTCTTTAAAAGATTGCTCTTAGCGATAAGACCGCCCATTGTGTCAAGTTTCTATATTTATGTCTGTAATTTATATGGTGTACATAATAAAGAGTATTATATTCTATTCTACGTGGTCGCCACTCCAGAACCTAAAATACATATTTTACAGAGTAAAAGACATATTTTACTTATGCCTTATTTTCTACCTAAATATAGATAGGTAAGTTATGAAAGTACGGATGGACGCCAATCTAGCGCTGTCTTCAATCATTCCGGGATTTTGTCACGACATCCCATTTCCGAATTCGTGACTCTCAAATATATCTATAGGTACGTATTTTTTATGTGTGTAGAAGGTCTGTTATGCTATCAAGTTGGTGCGGGTTCTATTTTTGAAGGTAGGATTTTTATATGAATGTATTTGTTATGAGTGATTTTGCCTTTTGGTACACGGTTTTTTTTGCAAAAAATATCTCTTGTTCGTTATGGTTTTATGTCGATGTTTAGTCAGTAGTAAAATTGTTTTACCTTTCAATAACTGTTGTAGGTATGATATTTCTTCTTATATGAATTGCCTCTTGCGTTTTGAAAACCTCTACCACTCTTACATACGTTATCTACATCCCTTTTTAACTACTCTCACGTGTCCCCCTCCCCGCGTGACGTGTCGCCAGGAATGTCCCCGAACATTTTTTGTCGTCGCGCGACGGGATGCCTAGCCACTTATACACGACTCGTACACAAAAAATTTCTATGTACCTATAATAAACTAATGACTGTTTCTTCAAGTGGACAGACATGCACTCTAATTGCGTAACACACTATCAACCGGAATCTGAATCATTTTAAAGTAAATTGCTAATCCATTGCTTCATAAGTTCGAAAAATTTGTCTGCTCAACACGCAAATAAAGCAATGAATGTTATTGAACTGTCAAAATGAAACCGATTCCGATTAATAATGTGTTACGCAATTGCCCCGCAGTACATTACATGCTTGTTTTGTAACTTTAAATGACTTTGATTTTATTTCAATAATTGTTTATTTTATTGGTTTGGAAAAGGAAAGATTTCTTTAGAAAGAAACATGTTTGTCTGTTTCTTTCTTCTTGTCTGCTTACATGTCTGTACATAATTGGTTAAATAAATAAACAAATCTGAGTTGGTAAACAAAAACGAAAAACTGAATTAGGATTTTCACATTTAAATACATTTTACTATGAATAGTACAATACCAGGAGAACCCAGGTAACCGACATAGCCCGAAGAATTGCCAAACTTAAGTGGCAGTGGGCAGGACACATTGCAAAACAGATGGCCGATGGGGCCGAAAGGTTCTGGAGTGGCGACCGCGTACCGGAAGACGTAGCGTTGTATGGCCTCCCACAAGGTGGAGCGCAGGACTCCGTTGGATGCGACAAGCACAGAACCGGTCGAAGTGGAGGTGCTTAGGGGAAGCCTATGTCCAGCAGTGGACGTCTTTCGGATGAAATGATGATGATGATGTCTACAGTTATTATTTTACAATAATATTACTAGACTCCCAAAAAAAACTAAAACAGACTGTCCTTTCATTTAATTTTACTCCATCAACACAGACAGTAACTGACTTTTAATTGAATTTATCAAGATAAAAATAAATCGGGGTCCTCCGGGACGGGGGCCTCGGGGATCGGGGTACTCAGGGAGTACTCGTAACCCGTCATATCTGCCTCTCCGAGCCAATTTCGGCTTCGTCGATGACAACACTTGGTACATTGTAGCAATTATTTATTTATTTATTTATTTAAACTTTTGGCACAAAAAGGTACAAAGGCGGACTTAATGCCTTAGGCATTCTCTACCAGTCAACCAAGGGTGGTGAAGAGATTAGATGGCAGGTGCTTTATCATTCCGTTATTTCCCGACCAATATGGAAATTAACAACACAAGTAATTAATATTGTTTTTAATATTCACCAATAAGTGAGGCGTGAAAATTAAAAAGTGCCACCGGAATATTATTAATGTGCATATCTAAACATGAAACTCCGTCATGCTCCGAAATGGCCGCCATTTTGTAAATATTCATGAATTTATATTTATTCGTTTATAGGTCGCGACGTGTTTTGATTTTTATGGTTAGATATCGTGTTAGGTGCGTCAATATTTTGGTGTTCTGTTGCGGTTTTCGGCTATTGAGTTTTTCCTGAATTTAAAACATTTCAGGATTTTTTTTTTTTTTTCTTCCCATAAAACTTAATGCGGACTACTGCAAACGTTTTAATGCGAAAAATAGCTAAATAGGTCCAGCGGTTCAGTCGTTTTCAAGAGATGCGATTACTAACGAACAACATCAAATAAATCCATGAATATAGATACATAATACCATTAATTTGTAAAACTAGTCAGGTACCAAATTACATTTATTTTAGTAAAAAATTAGTCCACATTTGATTTTAATATGCGTTATAATATCGTCATTTCTGCCACTAGATATTCATAACAAGCCGACTATTCATGTACGTTATTCCAGTAAATAGCTATTCCAAGTAGATTTCTACGTATTTTGAAAGTACAGACGCCAGCACATCAAGTTACCCGAAAATATCAAATTTTCCTAATCAACCTTGAACCTAATGCTTCAGCGATAAAGTTGAAAATCTATTAAAGAAATTTGACAAATCGTAGTAGCTTGATGAGCTGGCGTCTGTAGCACTCTCAGCAGCGTAAACCAAAATATATTAATTATTGACTTATTTTTTATTAAACAAGGATAGCGTCAAATGTAAACAAATTCTAGTCAAACTCGAAATAATAGAATAGAATACTCTTTATTATGTACACCATATAATACCTACTTCGAATTGAGGTTTCCTGGTATTCTGCTATTAGGAACACTCGTTAGCCGTGGTTCCGGTGGGTCGACCCATTACCGGGTCCATGGGTCATTTTCATTCCTCGTGCTTCCATGGCATTAGGGATTGTTCCCGACTTCTGATTATATCGATAAAAAATGAAAACCATCAGTTACATACAATAAAGTTTACTCATTGGTTTTAGCTAAGTACACTTAACAACACGCATGTAATTTCCAAAGGGTTAGCCAGAGGTGTACCTTTAGTACACCTACTTTTTATCCGACTACGGCGAAGCCTATATAGGGTACTTCCCGTTGACCTAGAATTATGAAATTTCATCATCATCATCATCATTTCAGCCGAAAGACGTCCACTGCTGGACATAGGCCTCCCCCAAGCACCTCCACTTCGACCGGTTTTGTGCTTCTCGCATCCAACGAGTTCCTGCGGCCTTCACAAGGTCGTCGGTCCACCTTGTGGGAGGCCTTCCAACGCTACGCCTTCCGGTACGCGGTCGCCACTCCAGAACCTTTCGGCCCCATCGGCCATCTGTTCTGCGAGCAATGTGCCCTGCCCACTGCCACTTAAGTTTGGCAATTCTTCGGGCTATGTCGGTTACCTTGGTTCTCCTGCGGATCTCTTCATTTCTGATTCGATCCCGCAGGGAAACTCCAAGCATAGCCCTCTCCATTGCCCTTTGGGTGACTTTCAGCCTTCTAATAAGGCCCATTGTGAGCGACCACGTTTCAGTGCCATATGTCATATGTGTTATGAAATTTGGCAAGAAGTAATGTCATGTAACACAAGTAAAGGAAAAAATCCGAAAACTATTCCTCTAAAGAAACATACCTTTAAAAAAACATACCTCTAAAGTACGAAACCCTCGGTGCGCGAGTTGGACTCGCACTTGACCGGTTTTTTTTTTCTTTCTAAATGCAGCAGTCCTCCAACATTGAAAACACTTTATCTTTCTTACAAAATAAAATGAAAATGTATCATCGCGGCACACGTACTGTTTCATACTCTTTAAATTGTTTATTACACGTAAAATTATAGTATGCAAATACTTCTGGTCTATCGCGAGATAGCCGTATATCTGTCCCATGCACGGCTATAAATTACAAATTTTACAACCCGGTGCCGCCCCTCGTTTTGAAAAGGTGTAAAACTTTTACGGGCTGTAAAATTTAAACTGTGCTCTTGGACATGTTTAAATAAATATTTTTATAGCGTTAGTGTGATTTTTGTGAGTTGTTTTGATTTATGAATTTGCGGGAAATTAAAACTTTACGTCTTTTTTGGTAGATTAAATAATAAGTGGGTCAGAATATACATGCCACGGACTAGTTGAAAATATAATTAATTGGGTATAATCGTTCAACGAAACTTGAAGTAACTCCTGGTTATATTAATTATTACAGCCTACCTAGCTTAACCCTTCATTGCATTTTGATGGAAATTTCCATCAAACGGTTCACAGGTTAAAAAAGCACACAAATCAGTGGGCGGTTCACAGGTTAAATTTTTTTTCTACAAGAAGATATGAAATTATGCAATGAAGGGCTAAGCAATGGTATATGTCACCTGTGTCTTGGAGAAAGGACGAATAATTCTGTGGACAGAATCATTTATCTTTTCTCTTGGTGCCAGATCTTTCCTAGATACCTTCTGCAAATAAAATGAGGATACTTTCAGAGTCAGCCGTGCCCGCAGGTATAGTTTAATTTTTTTAATCAAAACTACACTATAAAAGGACGTCGCTACTTTATCCTTCTGAAGATTAGTCGTGAAAACCCAAAAAAGGCCGTGAAAATAAAATAATGTCTGGGCTTTAAAATGTGTAGACTCTGACCTCTGAGATTATTTCAGTGTCTCTTCTAAGAGTAGTCGAATAGGAAATGGCGACTTCAGCTTGTTTTAAAATATTACTATTTCTTGTGACGTATAAAAGTCTTATTCACAACCAATTTACAGAAATCACACTAATTACACTATTACACTAATATTATAAAGGCGAAAGTTTGTGAGTGTGTGTGTGTGTTTATATGTTTGTTACTTCTTCACGCTCAAACGGCTGGACAAATTTTGATAAAATTTTGTATGGAGGTAGCCGACACCCCAGATTAACATTTAGGCTACTTTTTATCCCGGTTTTCCCACGGGATCGACATTTACTCGGGTAAAACCGTGGGGCGCAGCTAGTAAAATATAATTTATCAAATAAATAAAGAAACAAACAGAGACATAGACAGCAGTAGACAATAATAAATAACAGACGGATAGTCTCGTTAGACCTTCACTTCAATACATTTATCTCAATTTCCGTTGTATATTTGAATATCCTTCACAAATACAAACTACATAATATTTAAATTCTTCCGTCTCGAGAAAAGCGGCGTCCAGATAGTGAAAGAGTTGTACGGATATTGTCCGTTACTACAATGCAGTTTTTAGCATTTTTATTATGAACAAGAAAATGTTTTATGTTTAAGATAAGCAGTTGGTTTTTTTTGTGGTGTTTGTGGACGTCAATGTATGTCTCTATGATCATAATTAATTTTAATTATGATTTTTACTAGTCTAGTAAATTGTTGTGTACTACTCTGCTGAGCGGCTCATCCCACCGTCTCTGGGAAGATGGATTGTCGGGTGGATCTGTATTCTGGCAAGCGAGTCTCCAGGCATCCATAGCCTCGGTGAAACACGGCACATCAGAATTAATCAGTGTGAAGGCTAGGATTTTCCTGATTAATTTATCAGTGCCGTGGACCGAGGATATGAAAGCCGGTAAACTAATACTAGAAATTTTCCGGAGCCAAGGCCCCCCATACGAATGGGAAGAGTAGCTTGTGCCCAAGCTCGGTCGTCGATGGCCACATTTAAAATAGATGTTAATGGTATGCCTGATAATTTGATCCATTTGGTCTAAAATGTGAGTGTGCTTCCATAAATGTGAAGCGCGAAGGAAATATGTTAATTTAGGGCCGAAACAGCAGTAGCGAATTTAAGTTATGGTAAGTTATTATGCTTTTTACTTGACATCTAAGTATATAACAATATCACAGATATACCTGCATAATATGTAGCTAGGGATTTACTGGTTATAAGTAGTAACAAAATTGCATTTTGGGGGCTGTCAAACGTAATTTTTGATGTTCAAAAGTGGTCGATTCTAAGCCTAATTTGACTTTTAGAGAATTATAGCAGGATTTTACAAAATATAAAGATGTTTCGAGAAGTTGTAATTCTAATTCTTATACTCTTGGGTGCCTTAAGAGTATCTCCAAGCATCACACTAATATTATAAAGGCGAAAGTTTGTGTGTGTGTGTTTATATGTTTGTTACCTCTTCACGCCCAAACCACTGAGCCGATTTAGATGAAATTTGGTATAGAGATAGTTTGAGTCCCGGAAAAGGACATAGGATAGTTTTTATCCCGATATTCCCACGGGATTCAAACTTATGCGGGTGAAACCGCGGGGCGCAGCTAGTTTACAATATTTTTATAACCCCGCAATAAAAATATCAAACTTATACCTTATAACTTATACTTCATCATCATCATCATCCTATAGCAGTCCACTGTTGGACATAGGCCTCTCCTATTGCACGCCATTCAACTTGATTTTAGGCAACCCTCATCCAGCTGGTACCAGCCATCCTGCGAAGATCGTCGCTCCACCTAGCCTGAGGGCGTCCCACTTTACGTTTACCGTTACCGTTTTCCGTTTAACTTATACTTGTGTTTTATATTTTCACTAGCTTCTGCCCGCGACTTCGTCCGCGTGAAATTTCACCCTCCCCCCATCCACCCTCTTAGGGGTGGAATTTCGAAAAACCCTTTCTTAGTGGATACCTACTCTTCACAAAGAACACACCCTCTAAATTTCAAGTCTCTTGGACCAGCGGTTGAAGCTGTGCGTTGATATATCAGTCAGTCAGTCAAGACTTTGAATTTTATAAATATTTTCATTATATCATGTTTAGACATTCATACCCATCTCGTCTGCGAAGTTTTGCTAGCTTTTGACCCTGTAAATCTCCATTGGAACAGATTACCCCACATAATAAAAAAAAGACGGGTTGCACTCCGGGAGTGCCGGCAGAAGTGAAAACTTGAATATTAACGTTGAAAAAAATCAATTATTAATTTAAAAAGCTAACAATCTTTAAATATTAGGTCCTTACATATGAAATTGGCGTTTTGTATGGAAGGAACAAAAAGTCGAATATTTTTTAATATAATATATTTAATTAATCAAAGTATGAACCATTGTTTTCAATGCACTTTTGCCATCTTATAGGTAGTTCATTGATCCCTTTACTAAAAAAACCAGTCGGACGGGAATCAATAAAATCTTTGAAGGCGATTTGGACTGCCCCATCGGAGTTGAATTTTTTCCCTTGCAAAAAGTTATCCAAATTGCGAAAAAAATGGTAATCTGTTGGAGCAAGGTCCGGGGAGTACGGAGGATGTCTAAGACATTCCAATTCAAGCTCTTCTAATTTGGTAGCCGTCTGTTGCGCAGTGTGTGGTCTGGCGTTGTCGTGCTTTCAAGCTTTTTAATCTTCCCAATTTGCTTCAAGTGAATTAAAACAGTTTTATCACTAACATCGAAGCCTGCAGCTAACTCGGACGTGGTTTGCGATGGGTCTGCTTCCACAATAGCCTTCAATTCTCCATTATCAACTTGGGTCTCAGGCCGTCCACGGGGCTTGTTCTGCAGGTCGAAATTTCCAGAACGAAAACGTTGGAACCAAAAACGAACTGTGTTTTCTTTTGCAACATGACCGCCATACACATCATTCACCCTTCGAGTCGTTTCCGCAGCACTAGTGCCACGGCGGAACTCGTACTCGTAAATAATGCGATATTTTAAATTTTCCATTTTGTAAAATGAGTGACGCAAACAGAAAAAACAGAAGAAAAAAAACAAATGAATGACGGTCATCGAAGCACAAATACATGAGTAAATAGCTGTACAAATTTGAATTTGGAATTCCTTACCAAAGAGGAGAAATTCGTGATTAAAGTGGCCAGTACGAAAAACGCCAATTTCATATGTAAGGACCTAATAATAATATGTACAAGTATATAAAAAGGGAAAATCCACCACCACCACCAGCACCACCACCACCACCACCACCACCACCAGCACCACCACCACCACCACCACCACCACCACCACCACCAGCACCACCACCATCATCACCATCACCACCATCACCATCACCACCACCACCAGCACCACCACCACCACCATCACCATCACCACTAGCACCACCACCATCACCACCACCACCACCACCATCACCATCACCATCACCATCCCATCCCCATCCACATCCCCATCACCATCCCCATCCACATCACCATCACCATCCATCCATTATCGTGTCTCACTTGGTTCACTTCGGTTGGCGCCGCCGTAGAAAGCGAGGGGGGGGGGGGGGGGAATCTCTCCTGACGGTCACGTGTCCTGACGCGATGCCCTGACGCGAGTTTCACATTTTTTACCCATTACAAAAAGTGTGCAACGCCGCTAAAGAAGTTTACACTTCAAAAATAAAAAAAACAAATAGACCC
The DNA here is from genome assembly GCA_945859645.1 of Amphipoea oculea. Classification (NCBI taxonomy): domain Eukaryota; kingdom Metazoa; phylum Arthropoda; class Insecta; order Lepidoptera; family Noctuidae; genus Amphipoea; species Amphipoea oculea. The sequence continues at coordinate 17,289,642 of OX243876.1, forward strand.
AACAGACCCAACAGCCCAATAGAAGCCACGCCGCTCAACTAGCGCATCTTAATCTCCAGCCATAATTCCTTCACGTTGGCATTCATGTTCTCAAGTAGAGCATAAGTCGTACATAATGAAATAAGTTTCAGTAGTGCGCTTAAAACTCGAGATTTTTAATGCCTTAATATCCTGTCGCTATCAAAGTTGCTTAACTTACTTTATTGCGATGATACTCCTTGTTACTTTGTGCAGAAAGTGTTTTTTTAAGTGAGATTGTTTTATTCTAGAATCCGGCCGCGCTAAATTTGCCAACGATGTAAACAACAATGGCCGCTTGAAATTGAATAAAATCGATATTAAAGAACATTTATTTAACCTTTTGAACGCCAGAGTATAAACGTATCGCCGTACCCCTGACGCCAGGCCACTTTAACAAAACAACACACACACACACACTTAAAACAACAAATTTCTCGATATTGGAGGTTTATGTATATTAGTTTCATGCAATACAATATATACGGAAGCTTAAACTTTTAAATCATATAAATAAAAACACACAAATGTACTGATTAAATTGTTTATTTCATAATATGGTGCGACCCGTGCGACGTGTATTTTGTCATTATATTTGTGACGTTGGCGTTCAGGGTAAGATTTCGTTTGTCACATATTATATGTGACAATAGCGTTCAAAAGGTTAAGTAATGTTTGTTTTCGTCTAAATCTTCGAGATAACTAGACGAAACCAAACATTACTTACAATAAATGTTCTTGTATACACAGGCAATCCCGGCTAAGCAGACGACAACCTCATAGGTTGAACTGCAAGATGCCAATTATAACCAAAAAAAAAAAGGATGCGCGAGGGGTCATAAGGAACAAAAGTTATAATGACCAATACCTACGAGTACTATGCTCAAGATATCCAAAAAAACAAAATAATGTAAGGATATACGAAAACACAATTCCCAGCAGGAATTATTCGTAGTACTGATATATCCTCTTACTGAACCCGGTTTGTACCACTTAGCGTAATGAAAATGTTATTTTCAATTGTCAAGGGAGGATTACGTTTCAACGTTACTCCGAGATGTATCAATAATATGAAATTATTTTGTAGAAGTATCGGTGAAATTTTATCTCATTTCATTCTGAGGTATCTTGTAGATTGTAATATTATTTTATGGGGACTGGTTGCAAGAATATTTGTGTACTTAGCTAAGCAAAAATTCTTAGCAATATTTATGAATTATTTACTACGAGTAACTCACTAAATATGACGGAGTTCCAATACTCTAAAGTTGCTTTATGAGTACCTGTAGCTGTACTTAAATGTACCTCAATAATTAACTTATATTTCAAGAAAATTACCATCGTCATAATCTAACCTAAGATTATGAAGAGAAGATTAAAAGTATATTTCACCTAAAATAATATTATTAGGTCCTTACATATGAAATTGGCGTTTTGTATGGAAGGAACAAAAAGTCGAATATTTTTTAATATAATATATTTAATTAATCAAAGTATGAACCATTATTTTCAATGCACTTTTGCCATCTTATAGGTAGTTCATTGATCCCTTTACTAAAAAAACCAGTCGGACGGGAATCAATAAAATCTTTGAAGGCGATTTGGACTGCCCCATCGGAGTTGAATTTTTTCCCTTGCAAAAAGTTATCCAAATTGCGAAAAAAATGGTAATCTGTTGGAGCAAGGTCCGGGGAGTACGGAGGATGTCTAAGACATTCCAATTCAAGCTCTTCTAATTTGGTAGCCGTCTGTTGCGCAGTGTGTGGTCTGGCGTTGTCGTGAAGCAGCAGTGGCGTGGAGCTTTTTAATCTTCCCAATTTGCTTCAAGTGAATTAAAACAGTTTTATCACTAACATCGAAGCCTGCAGCTAACTCGGACGTGGTTTGCGATGGGTCCGCTTCCACAATAGCCTTCAATTCTCCATTATCAACTTGGGTCTCAGGCCGTCCACGGGGCTTGTTCTGCAGGTCGAAATTTCCAGAACGAAAACGTTGGAACCAAAAACGAACTGTGTTTTCTTTTGCAACATGACCGCCATACACATCATTCACCCTTCGAGTCGTTTCCGCAGCACTAGTGCCACGGCGGAACTCGTACTCGTAAATAATGCGATATTTTAAATTTTCCATTTTGTAAAATGAGTGACGCAAACAGAAAAAACAGAAGAAAAAAAACAAATGAATGACGGTCATCGAAGCACAAATACATGAGTAAATAGCTGTACAAATTTGAATTTGGAATTCCTTACCAAAGAGGAGAAATTCGTGATTAAAGTGGCCAGTACGAAAAACGCCAATTTCATATGTAAGGACCTAATATTAATATTTTAAAATTATTATTTGTATAAATGTTTGTTAAAGGTAATTTTTGGAAGTACAGATACGATAACAAAAATATTTCAATGATAAAAAGCTTGAAAGCTACGCTACTGCCGAGTATTTATTTATTTAATACTTCAAGCACATAAATGTACAGAGGCGGACTTAATGCCATAGGCATTTTCTACCAGTCAACCTTTGGGTGATGCTGAGACAAACAGTGGTAGGTGCATCATGAAAAATTGAGGATTAAATATTTTAAATATAAATATAAATAGCATAAACCTATTAAACTAATTACATGTAAATATAAGCACAAATAAATATACATAAATGCATAAATATACTTACTAACTAACTAAAAAGAAATAAGACAAACAATGAGAAAATATTACCGTTGTGATGATACTGCCAGCTTCCTGCGAATGTGCTCGCGAGCCTTAACTTTAAAAGATAATCGGTTGTGTATTATAGTTGGTAGGTTGAGTATCATATCATAGGGCATTTATTATGTTATAAAAAACGCGGACGGAGTCGCAAGCAGAAGCTAGCGCATAATAAATTTAATGTACTAGATACGAGAGATTCAATTTAATAAACACCGCTTACTATTAAATCGGCTATCGGTTGATCATTGGCCATAGCAATTCCGCGCTACTAATTCCTCCATTTGTGTTGATCCACATATTAATTTGACAGTGTAGTAATCTAAATTAATGCGCTCAGTTGATTATTATGTAATATTAAATATTTAAACTCGAATATTCTGATATCAGTATTTAAAATTATGTAATGTGAAAATTTCAAATTAATATTGGTCCTTTTATACTAGACAAAGTTTAAATATAATTTGCTATAATTTTGTGGTCTATTTAAATTGTATTTATCTTTATGTAAAACCAATCTGCCTAGCCTTTTCCCAACTATGTTGGGGTTGGCTTCCAGTCTGACCGGATGCTGCTGAGTAGATACCAGTATTTTGCATGGATTGACTGCCTACCTGACCTCCATAACCTAGTTACTCCTTGGTAAGACTGGTCGTCAGACTTTCGGGAATCGTCAAAGACCCACGAATGACAACCGGGACTAACAGCTTAACGTGCTTTTCGAGGCACGGAGGGTTGGTAAAGATGGTCGCCCATCCACGGACCAACCGCGGCAAGCGTTGCTTAACCTGGTTGATCGACCCGCGCGGTTGTTGTTACTTAGCTACAAGTCCGTACCCTTACTTGAGTTTACCCACAAGTATTCACATTTATGGACCGATTTAACCGGTCAAGCAGCGCGCGTCGCCCATTGGCGACGAAACAATAGAAAATCAATTGTGTCTCATTAGCGGAGCTTGACAGATTAAATTGGAAACAACATTGCTATGAATTAAATTGAATGATCGTCAGTTAGGTAAGTAGGTAAGCATTTTACACTCCAATTCATTTCCACAACTCACAATATTGTCCTCAACAAATTCAAAAGTCTCTCACAAACTTCCCGAATCCAAAATTCTAAACACTTTAACTCGAAATTCTTAGCCAAAAACAAAAGAAAATTCCACCCACTTTAATCTCACCCAAAGATATACTATGGGGGACTCCTTTAAGTCACCCGACTTATTTACGTCTCCTACTTTAATAACAGTACTTTAAATGACCAAAATTCCGTTTTAACGATTAAAACGGGAAAGTTTTCCGACTGAAATTTATCGTAAGGACGCTCAGTTATTTTTCAATTTGGTACATCGCGGGTTGGAGTAACGCAAGCGGTGATTACGTTGAGAGAACTTTCAGGAAATATTGTCTGGGATGCGAATTGTGTTCAGAGTTGGGCCCTAGTTGATTCGTTTTTGTTTATGTTGAATGGACGTTTTGGGGTTGCTTAAATTATTGGTTCTAATAATCTATCCCCAAAGTGAGTATGAAAGGAGAACGGTTAAGATCGTACCTAGATACAACGTTAATTGTAGCTTTATGAACGATGTTCATTTTTGTTGCCCACATAGAGTAGTATCAGAGCTTCTGATCCGCTTTGGTTACGTGCTTACGTTAGCTTGACGCCTGTTTGACGCCGAGGCGAATGGCGATACGGTGACGATTCCTTCCCGAGTTGAAGTGTGTGCTATGACCGTAAGAAGAAAATATTATAGTGACTAATTGGTGATGTTCTTCAGGAAGGTCAGCTGCGTAAGTATTTGCAACTGGCGTGCATGTATGATCAGATATATGAACATAAATGAAGCAAAAGTAGTGTGTAAGGATCGTAGCTGGTGGCGTTCTGAAGTTTTTCCCTGTTTTGGCTTGGCAACATGTTTTACAGAGACACTAAACAATTGAATCGTCAATTTGGAGGGATCAACTTGTATAATCGATGTCTTTAAAACGATATATGTTTCGGGCAGCCAAAAACAATAATATTAAGGTAGAATTAAGGTATTATAACACTAAGTAGGTAGAAAATTCCAGGGAGTACTCTATCAGTTGGTCCCTCCATCTTGATATCATGATGGTGGGACCAAGCTTTTTGTTAAAATATTATGTTATGACGAGGTGGCTAAAATTATAGCAAAGGTAGGAAATAGTAGATTAATGGTATTACTTTTTTATATATGTATGACAGACATTGGAGATTTGGTCCCTTCATTTTGACGCTCCTGATTTTTTTATGTAAAAATCAAATACTAAAAGGACACTTACAATTTAAAAGGAAAACTTCCTATAGGAATAATGCAGCTTGAATAACTTTGTTACTTTTTCGTATTTAAAAAGCTGTTTCGATTCGTTCCAAGTGTTTTGCAACTAGCTGTTTTATTCATACCATTTTATAGTTCGGAAACTGCAGTTAATTTTTATTACGAGCCTGAATCGTACCGTTTAAAACTGGTAATTCTTATTTCTATGCAATCGTGGAATCGGTTCGCTATTGTTTTTCTTTATTTGTAGTTTTCTACACTTTTTTTGTATTATTTGCATTGTGTTCTTCTAAAATAGGATCAGTGGTAGCCTAGTAGTAACGGCCACGACTTACAAGTTGTAGGTCGTGGGTTCAAACCCAAGCAGGCAGGACTTACCAACTGAATTTGAATTTTTCCTAACAAAGTGACCATTATTTACGCTTATGCTATTAAGGACCGATTTTTTCAACGCCAGATGTTTTTATCCGAGGAATAATTTTTAATTTTTCACAGTTTTTCCATACAAAATCTATCAGGCGTCAATTTTATTCGACGAATAAAAAATATCTGCCTATTGCAAAATCAGCCTTAAAAGACAAGATTCTACTCGTCACTATGATTATTATCGCTAAGATCAGTCACACAGTAATTAGATCCACTGTAATCTACTCATTGCATTGCTCGTATTAAAGTTATAAATAGATATCTATTCATTTTACTCAGAATCTACTTCAAAACTCAGACTGAGACCTCGTTTCTAAGAAAAATAATATAGAATGACCTGAAAGAAAGAAAACGAAGAAAGAAAAATAGTTTATTCTTCACAAATAAGACGCACCGTGATATTGTTTACAGTTAAATAAATGTTTGTGAGGTCATCATTCCGTTACGCAGTCTATAGGCCGACCGCTTAACTGAGACGTTGCCTGAGGTAGCTGCGCGGTGCGGGAGGGGTGATAGTGTCACAAATTGACGAATGACTGAGCTCTCGCATCACGTCACCACACCCCTCCCGCACCACGCTGCTACCTCAGGCAACGTCTCAGTTAAACGGTCAACATATAAGCCACATACTATAATTATTGTTTAAAGCGTTTGAAAAAGCATAACTATGTATATCTTTAAATCAAGTCATCTGCAACCAATAAGACAATTTCAACAACAACTAAAAAGATATGAACTCCACATAAATCTCAATACAAATGACAAAACCAAACAAATAAGACTACAACGAGTCTAGAACATTCCACGAATACATTCGTGTATCTCACAATTTATCTGTGATATTTTATTTTCTGCATAAACCTGGGAATTTTCCCATAATATTTCACTGGAACAACTGCACCTGCGTTTTACATCTTGTTGGGGAGAATTTTAGAACAATGCTAGTTGAATGGGCTGTTCATCATTTGTACAGTTTTGGGGTTGTATTTTTGCAGTACTAATATGCTTACATAACGATTTTTTTCAAATGAGTTTGTGTTTACATATTCATCGCATCGAACGGAGAAGGACGAAGTCACCGATGTTAACATTAACACTTGAATTATTTATGAAAATCAAAGGCGTTTGTGCTGCTAGGAAATAAAAACACTTTGAAGATCGAACTCTCACAACAATCCATTGAAGTTCGGTTGATTATACCAATTTAGATCGGTGGCCTGACAATACAGAACTTATTTAGATTTCATTTGCGAAATTAAAAAAAAAATGGGGCAACTGTGTGAGACCCTCTGCAGTAAGTAAACAATGAAATTATTAATGTGGTGGTATTTCACATGGTTTTCAGTATTTAAGACTAGCTGTGCCCCGCGTTTTCACCGGCATACGTTTCGATCCCGTGGGAATATCGGGATAAAAACTATCTTATGTCCTTTCCCGGGACTCAAACTATCTCCATACCAAATTTCATCTAAATCTGTTCAGTGGTTTAGGCGTGAAAAGGTAACATACAGATAGACAGAGTTACTTTCGAATTTATAATATTAGTATTAGTATAGATACGGCCGTATACGAACTCTTTTTATTTTGTCAATATCGTCATGTAATTATACAGGGTGCAGGGACGTTGACTGGGAACAGCCAAATACTCCGAAATATTTTACTTCGAATTTCGATATTCCGATTTTCAAAAGTCCGAATTTCATAATACCTAAGAATCATAATGTCTATTATTAAATATCACGAAATTTATTTTACCGAAAGTCATAAATGCGACTTGTTTGTTTTCCGATTTTCATATATTCGAAGAATCAAATGCTCGATGGGTTCTCGGTCCGAAAAACGACATTCCGATTTTCAATACTCCGAATTATTTCCGTTACTGTTAGCACCCGAACTCAACGAACGTAATAGACGACGTAGGATGCAAGAGCGAGCGAAGGGCACCCCGAGGTTCGGTTTGGTTAGGTTACTTTAAACCCTTTACACAGAAATAGGGGCTCTATTGTTGGTTTTGTGCCATCTATATTCTTACAATTGGAAATATGTGTTTATTTGTCTTGCTATTCAGTTTTACAAACCATAATTATTTCGGAATTCTAATTAATCGGTATTTTAATAATCGGAATTCGTATTTTTGATGTTTCGAATTATTATTAAGTCGGACTTTTTGTTATTCGATCTATTGAAACTCGGTATTTTGAGAATAGTAATTATAAACGTTAGGAATATTGAAATTTCGGAATTATTAAAATAGGATGAATGATAAATCCGAGTTGTTATAAAAGGAATTTTGAACCATTCGGAATTATGAAAATCGGTATTTTGAAATTCGTATTTGTGACTTTCGGAATAAATGTAGTGTACCCACGTAGACTCACTACCTGTTACCATAGATTCAGTACATGTTGACCTTTTTTTTTTGGTCGTGGACTTCCTCCATCGTGGGGGTGACAGAGGGCCATGTCGGACTCTTACCAGATAAAACCACCGCGGTGTTCCACCTCTGCCTATGGCCGGGGGTGCAGGATTCGCATAAGCATTCACCGCTCCCACATGATGACCCCCTGCGTTAAATTTTTTTCCCTATTATAGAAAAAAAGGGTCGTTTCCTAAAAAGGTGAAAAACGACCTACGCGGTCAAAATGTGTGGAGCAGCTACTTTAAAAAAAACTCAGGTCCAGAATCATTGTAAAAAAGGAGCAGTAAAAACTATAAAAGTTACATTGAAAAAAAAAACAAAGGAAAGATATGTGCGAGGCCAAAAAGGCTCCTATACCAGCAAAATGATGCCATATTTAAAAAATAAATACCGCAGCGCTGGTATTCTGAAAAGCATTTGTTAATCAGCCAGGTAATAGAGCGATAAACTAAGACCAGGCGTCGATTCAAAAACCTTAAATCATGACGGCTCTTTTCATGCACCACATGCCAACTTAAATACAAATATTTTTCTATCAAAATCAGAATGTTATTGGAAAAATACATTTAATATTATTTTGACGTGGAGCTCTGTTATTTGAATTCGTACGCGCATCTGTCGCGGGCTACACTTTATTATTATGTTTGTCGGTGAAGCGTCTCGCCCGATAGTATTCGGATAATATTTACGTATTTTTTTGAATAGAAATGCGTATTTTCTTCTGTAAGACAGAGTTAAAACAATGATAAGGCGGTTGAATGGATTTTAGATTGACTAAAAGGTTTTATATGTAGTGAGTGCTCTTTGAAAGGTTATTTGATAAATTGTTACTATGAATTTCACCTTTTAACTAACAGGCCTAAGCCCTGCATGAAAGCCTGATGCAAATTATTTTATTTTAACCAGAAAAAAAGCGCAAAAAAAAACAAAGACGATCAAGACGAATTCAACTACCTATGTATAAAAATTACCCGCTACTAATCCTTATAATGAGTCTATAACGTTCCCACTGCTGGGACACAGGCCCTCTCTCTGTGAGAGGGGGTGGGCCGTAACCCACCACGCGGGCCCGGTGCGGGTTGGTAAATGTCACATGTCTTCGAATTTTTAGTTAGGACATGTCGGTTTCCTCGCGATGTTTTCCTTCACCGTTTCGAGAGCAGTGATGATGAAATAATTTACACAAATTAAAGCACGTTGTCCGGTTTTTCACTGCTATTTCTTCTTGTTCTTAGCGTGTCGATAGCAATCTAAATGTACTCGGCCCAGAATTCGGCAACTTGTTTGGCGCCATCACTAGCGTCCATCAGTTCCTGTAACGTGCAGCTGTCAGGACACGCAGGGCACGATATTAAGTGTCCCATCGTTTGTGGAACAGCACCACATTTACACTCCAACGCGGAGTTGTCTATAAATCTCCACCTGAACAGGTTTTCCTTGCTTCGGCCAACCTGGGTCCGGAGTTTGTTTAAAGCCTTCCTATCCACCAAGTACTGCTACTAATCCTACCAATTCTAAACAGCATAACACGGATTTGAATATTAAATTCCAACCTGTCTAAGTATTCAAATCATACTAACATTCTACAAATATAATTTCCTTTAATTGTGGCGAAAGTTCAAACTAAACGGTAGACGTTTACGAGGTAATATATTTCTGTTTTAAACATGCAAGTAATAATGACACAAAACCGGTTCCGGTTTTTGCTGTCATCGCGAGCAATTCAAAGTTTTCGCGGCAATTAGTAATTCCAGTTAGATTAGCATAATGCAGACAGAATGTAGGCAAAAACACAAATATATGAGGAAACTCCTGGAGTTGGTTACTGAGGAAATCGTTTAGTTGGCAAGCTCAACTAAGTGCAGGAAAAACGGGATGATTTAGTTGGTTTTTAGTGTTTTGGGAAGTTAAACGGTGTTGATTTTAAGAGTAATAATTTTACACATTTCCATTTTCCAAAATTATTTAATTAGATTTTGAATAAAAATAAATATCTATATATATGCACAAAATAAGGTGTATATTATTTTTTTGTAGTAAGTGGGTTGTGGAGGTCACAGGCATAGTCGCTCCATGTAAAATACTGATATTCAGCTGCATTCGGTTAGACTGGAAGCCGACCCTAATCATCATCTGCCTAGCCTTTTCTAGCCTTTTCAACTATGTTGGGGTCGGCTTCCAGTCTACCGCCGACCCTAATATAGTTAGGAAAAGGCAGATGATGATGATGTTGTTTTCCTGAAGTTCACTGAAAAACTTCTTAGATTAGATCAACTAGTTTGTAACAGTGCAAAAGTGCGTAAAAATAAGATAATAGTCAAGAACTTACTTTTATTATGAAGGTTATTTAATAGATTTTGATCTCTCAATTAATCACAATTATGAGCCAAGCAAGGAACTCAACGAACTCTCCATTATGCACAATAAAATCCCAGAATAAATACCATTTTTATAAAAAATTGCAAAGAACCTAAAGCGGCCAAACAAATAATACGAATCCAAATTCAACAAATTGAAATCTATCCGCGCAATTTACCACGGGCAGGTTCCCGTAGCAAAAAAACACCTTACCCTGGAATCCAGGGGAACGAAAAAAAAGAAACAAAGCGAAAGTCACTCATAATAAGGCCCGTTTATTCCCCGTTAAGGGTCAAGCCACACCTGAAGTAAATTGAATTCCATGAATAAATTTTCCCTTGTGCAACATTGAGGTGTAAGTTATGAGCTGAAGATTCGGTTTTATTTTGGAGGATATATTAGGTGTATTGTAAAGATCAAGATCAAATCAAATTGTTTTTTTTTTTCAGTAATAGGCACAGTTATATTGTTTCTGACAGACACGGCCCCTAATTTCCTGAAAAATAGAACAATGTAAACTAATTTTTAATAGTAGACAAAACAATAACCAAATCTACTAATTTGGTTATTGTTTTGTCTTCTATTAAAAATTAGGTACAAAAATTAGTATTAGTTAGTAAAAATTTGTCACTACTGTGACAAAACCTAGCTGGGTCCCGCGGTTTCACTCGCATTAGTCTCAATTCCTATAGAATATCGCCCTAAGGTAGACTGGTAGAAAATGCCTAAGGCATTAAGTCCGCCTTTGTACAGTTTTTACTTGTGCATAAAGTTTTAATAAATAAATATCGGAATAAAAAATATTTAATGTCCTAATCCGGGTCATGGTCTACCTATGTGCCAAACATCCAAATCAGTTCAGCCGTTTTAGCGTGAAAACATAACAAACAAACATAAAAATAAATTCAATAGACCAAACATAAATTCAAACATAAATATATTATATAGTTAGCGCCACTAAAGATGAGACTTAACCCCGCCACCCGCGCTCTTTCCGCCACCCCTATGACGCTAATACGACACTCTTTCGTGGCGCTAACTGTACTGGTGTAGAAAAATACCTTTAGACTAACTACCATCTCCTAACCATTTTCCCAACTATGTATGTTGAGGTCGGCTTCCAGTCTAACCGGATGCAGCTGAATGCCAATAATTTACTGCCTCTGTCGCATACTGGTAAAATTTTAAGTAGGTAACTAGAAAATGCTTTTTATTGTTTAATTAATTTGCCCACCAAACTTTATATAATCATTTTATCCGGAACAACTTTCGAATTGTAGGTCGTGGGTTCGGACACAGACAGGCGCTTTAATTTATGTAATTTATTTCATCACTATTGCTCTCGAAAACGGTGAAGGAAAACATCGTGAGGAAACCGGCATGTCCTAGAACCAAAAATTCGAAGACATGCGACATCTACCAATCCTCACAAGGCCTCCTCTTACTGAGAGGAGGCCAGTGTCCCAGCAGTGGGAACATTATAGGCTGATTATGAATTTTATCCGAAACGACGAAAATATATCACCCAAAATATTACCCCAACGAAGTCATTCAAACCTTGCACCACACACAATCTTGGTCCTCGGGCAACATTTCATCGGAAACAAGAACTTATTGCCCTGCGGCCCGTAAATAACTTAATATTATTAGATTACAAATCAAATGTGAATCCTGTTACCGCTGCTTTTTATATTATTTCGACAGGATATCGGATTTTTGTTTTGTTATTGGCTTAATTAATGTAACTTAATATTGAAATTGCGGGTAGTTTGAAACTAAAATACGTTTTGTGGTTGATGTGATAGAGACTGTAGATGTTGAATTTAATTAGGTAAAATTTCCAGTGGTTTGAAGTTTATTTTTGAAGTCGGTGTTGGTGGAATATGGCCCGCTCGCTCTCACTGAGAGGAGGCCTGCGTCCCAGCAGTGGGAATATTATAGGCTGATTATGCTATGTTTGGAATTCACATAACGTTCCAACTTTTTCTCTCATCAGCAAATCATTTTCAACCGTGCCATTATAATACTTTTTAATTATTTCCTAGTTATAAACATTACTATATCGTAGAAGTCGCAGAAAATATACCTTCGCATACCTAGTCGCTCCCAACGTATTCGTGATACTTACACTCACAGTCTATTCGCGCCGAAGCGGTGCAGGACCAACGCAGGAGAACGAGCTTGTTAGAAGATGGTATATAATCTATGTATAAGTATATATATATTACCCAAATATAAAGCTTAAATAAATAATTAAGCTTAATTAAATATCAGAATGGTTACTAGTTATTTAATATTCGTAATAGTAACTATGAATATGGTATGTAGGGAAAGGATTTTATGAAATAAAGCACAGAAAGACAAGCTAGACATTTATTAGAATTTGGGCTTGTCAGTTATCAATCAGAAAGTTAGTTGTCCGTTCCAAATCTAGGTCATCATGGATGATTCTCGGTATGTAAAGATGGTCATCCATCCACAGACCAAACGTGACAGGCGCAGCTCAACCTAATCGATCGACCTGTGCGGCTGAGCAAAGACTCGCCAAGGAATTAAAATTAGTACAGCATTACCTTGTTTGTGTTATCTAAGAATGATGAACGACGTGTGAACTTTATAACAATTACTAAGAACTTGTAAATACAATATTATGTGCTATGCAATAATAAACATTAAAAACTATCCCAAAACTAAAAGTGCTTACTGACAAATATTCCGAGAACAACTTCTAAGGAACAAAGAAAGTGCTCTGCCCTGCACCAAAGTGCTCAAAATCTGCTTATATTTGAATAATACCGCGCTCAAAGTCATGGGAAGTTTGCCAGAAAATGCTTATTTATGAAAATTATTTCACGCTTAATGTACCTTTATTGAATTAAAGCTTAAACTATTGGACTTTAACATAGGTTTTGTGAAATTTTCGTGGAAATTCTCACTCTTTTGTTTTAAGACCTTTAAGCTTTATATTCCTTCAATTTTTGAAGGAAGTTGGTCCGAAGCGCAGACAGTTTACAGGTTTGTTGACTTCATTTGTTTTTAATACTTTTTAAAACGTTTTGTCTTTTCAAATTGTCGTGTTAAGGGAATTACAGGACCTAAACGCAAAAAATGCAAGTTTTAGAAGCAATAAAAGTATATGATCGACTGCAGGAAACAAAATCAGAAAAATATTTATGATATTCTTCAGGATATATGCTAGGTTGATAGTATGTTGAAAACATAATACAACTAATTTGATACGATAGAAAAAAATCATGAAGATACCCCTAAAAACTTTCTTTTTACAATAAAAACCATACTAATATACATACAATGATTATGATTGTTTGTCAGATTATTCTACAAGCAACATATTAAAGCACGAGTGTTTTAATTTTTTAGTCCAAACAATCGATTTTTTGTAAATAGATAATTGCTTCATATTTTGCAATAACAAGCGTTGTGTCATCGCGCTTCTCTTTCTTTTCTGTGCAGCCCGAGAGTGACCGCGCTTTAAATAAATTTTATTTTATTACAATGTAGACTCTGCAGACGGTTCAGTTAGGTTTAGTGTTGTCCAACTGTTACGTGTAGCAAGGTCCTTTAATAAAGCCTGAGCACCATATAACAGGTAAAAGAATTCCGCCCACGAGAACATGTTTTGAGTTCCAACTGTGTTTACAAGGAGAACGAACACAACATCTCTAAACCGTCTAAAGAGTCTACATTTTTATTTACCTTCACCTTAACCTTAAAAATAGCCAGACAGTTTTTAGGGTTAATACCTACTTCGACCTCGACGTGACACGATATCGGCCCATCACAATGGAAAATCAATTATGTTCCATTAGCGGTGATTCGAAAAATTGACTTTCTTTTTTTAATGCTGAATGGAGACACTCTTGACCTCGATCACGCCTGATAAAAAGCAATGGATGAGGTCTATGATGGAACGAGCGTGCTCAGAAAATGCCTAAGGCACTGGAATTCCCACGCGTCGACGAAACACAGCAGGCTGTTTGACGCCGGACTCCGGTGGGAGGGCGGTCGCAAATCAGGCGGGCGTTAGGCCTCATTTACGGAGACGCGGGGCGTCGCGCGTTGCGTTGAGCGGCGCGGCCCGCACTGAATTCAAATATATGGCGTTGTATGAGTGCGTTTACGGAGAAGCGATTTTAGACGCGTTTGTTTGAATTAGGGCGTTTTTTGCGGCCGAGCCCGCGGATGGTACCGACGCGTCCCACGCGGCGTTTATCGCGGCGGCGCACGCAGCGGCAATTCTCGATGAAGCTATGTCCGAGGCTTCGCCGCGGGCGCTGCGGCGGGCACCGCCACGCTTCCCGTCTCGCTTCTCTATGAACATGGTCGTATATTGCTATAAGTTTGTGTTTACGCGTGCGATGTTGCGTGCCGCTTCACGCGCCGCCCCACCGTAAACAGAAAAAACGTCCGACGCGCCGCGAGACGCCACGCCACACGCGAAGCGAGACGCCCCGCGTCTCCGTAAATGAGGCCTTAGCCCTACCACCGCAAGGGAAGAATTCGCCAGTCAAATAAGGTGTTGGGTGTGATTGTCCAGGATGCGCCGAGCGCTCGGTTCAGTTGAGTAACCGGCGGAACAAACTGCGCTACACGAGGAGGCTTCTTCATGCATCCCAAAAATGATTCAGGAATAATAATAATATTAATATGAAATCCTGACAAGTTTTAAATCAATAACTACTCGAAATTAACGTTTCCAACAAACTCAAACTCAAAGCATTTATTTCAATTAAACCAATTACAGGCACTTTTGAATTGTCAAGGGGTCGGTCAGTCAGAAAGATGAAGCTAGTTGCCCATTCCAAAGCGTAGGTACCTATGGAGAAGAACGGGCAAGAAACTCCATGGACACTCTTTTAAATCAAAATAATATGGTTACAAAGTCTTGGTTACATCATTCACGTTAAAAATTATACATGTGAGAACGATGCAGAACGTTAAAAGCGTCCATAATGAAAAGATGCGAAAAAACTACAATTCAAATATTAAATTAAAATAAAATAAGCCATGGCAGCAAAGAGATGACCAGTCCCTACTGACGGCGCCCGTTCACGAACATGACGCATGTATTAGCACCATTCAGCTCAACCATTTTGAAGGGAGCTAAATGATCCAACACATGCGCCGCCATCAGCGAGACATTTGAGTGAGCATGACATACTCTCAGCCGCCAGGGCACATTCAGTCAATGAAAGACGTACCCAGTAAATGGTAGCTTTATAGTATGTACATAGTACTCAACATGTGCTATGCAATTATATACAACACATATCCGAAACTTTTAAAAGCTGTTGAAATATAAAAACAATCAATTACATACTGTCATGTTCTTTGTACAGTTTTACCATGCTTTATTTAGACCTGTACCTATTAAAAGGCAGGAGACATTTCTACCTTATTAAGTAAAGGCTTGTCAAACGCATTGGGTATAAGCCACTCACAAAGGAAAATAGCATAATCGATAGACGATGGAATTAGCTTGCAATATGTTAGCCTGGTTCGATACGTAATTGTAACATAATGGAACGGTACTTGACTATGAATAGTGTGTTGATTAGCATTTGCTTTATCTATAAACCTTACTAATAAGAAAGTTGAAAGGATTGTTTTTTTTTAACCGACGAAAAAACGGAGGAGGTTATCAATTCGACGCGTATATTTGTTTTTTTTTTTTTTTTATGTATGATCACGCGTAACTTTTTACAGAGCAGTCCGATTTTGATAATTCTTTTTTGATTAGAAAGGATATACCCCGAAGGTGGTCCCATATAAATTTGGAAAAAAAAATCCAACCCTAAGGGTAGGAAAACAGGGGATGATTGATAGTTCACTCACTGATTGTAATGTATGACCATGTATAACTTTTTACAGATTAGTCCGATTTTGATAATTCTTTTTTTAATGGATAGAACATACCTCGAAGTTGGTCCCATGTAAATTTGGAAAAAAAATTCCTACCCTAAGGGCGGGAAAATAGGGGTGATTTGTTGTTCATTCACAGATATTAATGCTGACCTGTGTATTACAATTAAAATTAAAGGCCTATCTATGTTGGTATATAAAGCCTGTTTTTTTAAGTATTTTACTATACAAAAAATAATAGTTAAAGTAGGATTATATAACAGTTAATATGTAAAGTAAGGTAGGTACTAGGTAGCTATTTTTAAAGTAATCAAAAATTAAGCATGCAGTAATAAGTAAATTATAGCCTCAAAAAATTATAAAATAAAAACTTTTTAACAAAAAAATTAAACCTCCGAAAAAACTGAAAAGCAAAAAATAAAAACCTTTTTTATTTTACCTTAATAAATAAGTTCTTAAACTAATTCAAGTATACCTAAAAAATTTTGAGTCGGCGCCAAACAATCAATGAACAAAGATCACTAAATTGCCTTAAATTTATAGAAATAGCCAAATCAAATTAATAATGCAACGTGAAATCTCCAGCGCTAAATATTAACATTCCAAACAAAAAATGCGCTCTCCGCACGACCACTCGCACCGATATTAAGTTGCTTGTTTGGCGCCGACTCAAAATTAGTTAGGTATACTTGCATTAGTTTAAGAACTTATTTATTAAGGTAAAATAAAAAAGGTTTTTATTTTTTGCTTTTCAGTTTTTTCGGAGGTTTAATTTTTTTGTTAAAATTTTTTTTGTTTGTTTGAACGCACTATCTCTGGAACAACCAGTCGGATTTGAAAAATTATTTTTGCGTTTGTTAGCCTAATTCTCGAAGAAGGCTATAAGCTATTTAACATCACGCTAGGACCCTTAGGAGCTGAGCAAAAAGGAAAAAAGTCAGAAAGGACGCTAAGCAAAAATGAAGTAAAAGCACGGATGGGCGATGCGATGTGACGGAGTGGGTCGGCGACATAAGATTTTTTTTCGATTATGATGTTGGTGCTATGGACAAAATTGTTCAGTTTGATGGTCTGTACCACACCCTTAAAGGCTCTCAAACTCAAACTCAAAGCATTTATTTCAATTAAACCATGTTTAGGCACTTTTGATTTGTCAAAATTAAATAGTCGGTCAGTTATTCAGAAAGTTGAAGCTAGTTGCCCATTCCAAAACGTAGATATCTATGGACAAGAACGGACAAGGAACTCCATGGACACTTTTAAATCGAGATATTACAAAATCCTGGGTACATTATTCATGTTGCTTCTATATGTGAGAACAATGTAAAAAAAAACACAGAAATGAAGAAACAATTCAAAATATAAGATTAAAAATAAGCCTTGGCAGTTAAGAGATGACCAGTCTCAACCGACGGCGCCTGTTCACGAACACGACGCGTGGATCAGCTGGTCTTTAAAAACTAACCCTTTTTTTTTATGCAAGGGAAATCATCAAATGACCCCTCCCGCTCTGGGTGGAGCGGAAGGGAGTGTCAGACTCTTACTGACTAAAACCCATCCGTGTTCCTTCCTTAGCCCTTTATGTTCCGGGGTAGCGGTAACCCTTTCGGACAATCCCGCACCCCCGGCAGGCTTCGGCCCTGGCAGGCCCCTTCCTTTATGCTGACATCTCTTTGAGGCGCGCGTGGAACACGTACGCGCCGTCCGGCACGGGCCTGGTCCTGATCGGACGGTGAGCTACCCATTACTCTCCGTCCGCAGGCCCGCGCCTACGGTGGCCGGGAGTCGTCACGCGGCTCCCGACGCCCGGAGCGTCTCCCGCGGCGGCTGGGACGTGAGGCTCTCTCCCTCAGCCGTTCCGCCACCTCCTTCGCTAGCATGACTGCTTCGCCGAAGGAGGTGACCGCCTCCCACTGCCTCTCGCCCCGGACCATGGCTCGAACCAGGGCCAGACGCGAGAGGTCGCCGCCGCTGTCGATCGCCTCTACGAGGGCACGGCGGTGCTCCGCCCATGCGGGGCAGACCTCCACCGTATGCTCCACCGTGTCCTCTGGGCGATCCTCGCAGTGGTAACACCCGGGCGTCTCCTCCCGCCTGATGATGTGCAGGAACCTCCCAAAACATAACACATATGTACATAATTGCAAACTATGTTAGTGTTATGTGTGTGCTAGGGGTACGCCTCTGTCTAATCTTTTGCGAAATACAAGCTTGATGTTATTTTATGTGATTATTATTTTATATTAAACACAATTAGTAAGTACAGAGGCCAGCACATCAAGCTACCCGAAACTGTAAAATTTTCCCAATCAACCTTGAACCTAATGCTACAGCGATAAAGTTGAAAGTCTATTGAATACATTTGACAGATTGTATTAGCTTAATGTACTGGCGTCTGTACTTAAATAAACATAAAAAAAAACTAACAAGTAATCAATTGGAGAAACCGACCCATCAAGAAATACCATGGGTCTTTCTTTTGTTTTGTAGTTGATTTTACATCCTCATTTTCATAAGTACCTAGATACTTGTGTAACAAACATAATTGAAGTTTGCAAGGAAACACTTTAATCGAAGAAGAAAAGTCTTGAAACATTGTAGTTAATTAGTCCTACTCGACTAATTGGAGTTTCGTTCGCAGAAACAATCTCATGCCTGAAGGTAGTAAAAACTCTTTGTTCCTAAATTCTTGACATTTAGAAACGTTTATATAATTAAAGGATGAAAGTGAATAGGTACGCCAAATTAAAACATCTAATTCAACGTGTTATAATAGTAGATTATTTGCCAAGGGAGCAAACGACTATTTTGATAGCGAGAGTGTTTCTTTGAATCCAGAGCGGAGCAATGGATTATAGAATAGAATCCCGACCGCAGCGAGGGATTCGAAAGTGGAATCCTGAGCGCAGCAAGGGATTCAAAGTACTTACGTCACTTGAACTTAAAATAGTATTGCTCCCGAGGTGGACACTACTTTTTATCACCTTCTGCGATGAATAGATTGCAAATAGGGCGAGCGCTGAAATTTTTTTTTTTTGGGAATTTTGAAAAAAAAATATTTATTTAATGGCACTAATTTAGTCTAAGACGATAATTACACGTTTTTTTAAATGAATTATATTTGAGATAAAGATAATTATATTTATTTGTAAAGATGTGTAACATTATGCTAATGTGGATGTACCTAAAAGTGAAAATCTGTGAGTTTCAACATGTTTTGCCATCATTGGCGGAGAAAATAATTTATAGCCACTATTTCTAATGTTTACCTATTTAATAGTTACTGCAACTCCTATATTGAGTTTGCGCAAGTTTTCAATTGCATCCTGTATATAGTTAGTATATTTATAGTTTATGTTACCCTCATTTCCTTCTACATATTTCGTGATAATATGAACGAAGAGTTTGTCTAAATTCCACGGAAGCTTGAAACACAATCACACATCATAACATGAAATCTGAATTTGTACGATGTTTTTGCTTGTTGGGGGATACCCAAAAGCAAAAACACGTGACTCCCGGGGGTAATAATATAACAATAGAAAATGTATTGGATCTCATTATTAGTCAAGACTTGGCAGGTTAAGTTCAAGGTATTACGGGCCAAGCTGGTTGCCAATAGACACCAATCCAGATTCTCAGTAATTGAAAAAAAATTAAAAATGATTATTTGTCTCAAAACAGTTACATGGAATATAAATGAGACATCCCCAGTAAGTAATTGATAATATTGAGACGATTTTTTACAAAAGGTGACTATGAATAAAAAATAACAGTAAATCCATTCTATATATCGATACCGGAAATATGAAATAACGTAAGGGACAAAACTAAGGTTTACAGGAGAGCAAAAATAAGATATGTTTTTACAAAAACTGACTATAACTTTTTAACTGTATGTTTTATGTAAAAAGTGTCTAAAAGTCACGAACTAGGATAAAGTTTCTTAGATTTCTTCATTCTTTTAAGCTAAAATAGCAAACATTGATTAAAACCTGTAGTTTTAAAGATAGCATGTCCCTTACGTTAAATAATAATGAATACAAGTGACATACGTTAACAAAATTTGAGATGTAAATGAACAGCATTGATGTAAGGGACATTATCTATACTTATAATAAATCTGTAGAGAGGTCAATTCTGTACATGAAATATATTTTCAAAATAACTATCTGGGGGTGATTAGTGATCGATACTGATGCCAAAAATGCAATCAGTAAAAGGACGATGAGTCAGAACGTCCCCCCAACCTTACATTGACCAACAGACTTAAAATGTATCTCATTCGAACCGCCTTAGCAAGGTGATCAATTTTTACTATGACGACATCTCTCAAAAATGCGGGATATTCCGAGAAAATCATGTTTTAGTGTTAATTTCGTCACAACGTCCCCCCATCCCTTACATTGACCAACAGACTTAAAACGTGTCTCATTCGAACCGCCTTAGCAAGCTGATCAATTTTTACTATGACGACATCTCTCAAAAGTGCGGGATATTCCGAGAAAATCATGTTTTAGTGTTAATATTGTCACAACGTCCCCCCAACCCTTACATTGACCAACAGACTTAAAACGTGTCTCATTCGAACCGCCTTAGCAAGCTGATCAATTTTTACTATGACGACGTCTCTCAAAAGTGCGGGATATTCCGAGAAATATCATGTTTTAGTGTTAATTTCATCACAACGTCCCCCCAACCCTTACATTGACCAACAGACTTAAAATGTATCTCATTCGAACCGCCTTAGCAAGCTGATCAATTTTTACTATGACGACATCTCTCAAAAGTGCGGGATATTCCGAGAAAATCATGTTTTAGTGTTAATATTGTCACAACGTCCCCCCAACCCTTACATTGACCAACAGACTTAAAACGTGTCTCATTCGAACCGCCTTAGCAAGCTGATCAATTTTTACTATGACGACATCTCTCAAAAGTGCGGGATATTCCGAGAAATATCATGTTTTAGTGTTAATTTCATCACAACGTCCCCCCAACCCTTACATTGACCAACAGACTTAAAATGTATCTCATTCGAACCGCCTTAGCAAGCTGATCAATTTTTACTATGACGACATCTCTCAAAAGTGCGGGATATTCCGAGAAAATCATGTTTTAGTGTTAATATTGTCACAACGTCCCCCCAACCCTTACATTGACCAACAGACTTAAAACGTGTCTCATTCGAACCGCCTTAGCAAGCTGATCAATTTTTACTATGACGACATCTCTCAAAAGTGCGGGATATTCCGAGAAAATCATGTTTTAATGTTAATATTTTTGCCACAAAATAACAGTTTGTAAACTATATTCTTTGATTTTCAAACCTCTCAAGATCAATTAAGAGATGCCATTTAAAAAACAAAAAACGTCATTCGTTACTTGTCCAATTTTTTCTATTCCCACCGGCGGCGATGAACGAGTAGCGAGTAGAACTAGCAACTGAAAACGAGTTAGCGAGCAGCGTGTGTGTAGTTCCGATAGTTTTGTCGCTAGGCTATCAGCGATTATTCGAGTGCGACATGTATTAAAATCTATCCGGCCGTTAGGATGCTTCGAGGGTATAGGGTATAATTCCACATACAAAGATTAAGTATATAGTTAAGTACGCATAAAAACATAACCCTGTCCTGTCACGGAGTCGGGGTATATACCCCGGTTATTTAACAGTTTCATAAACTTAGTTATAAGTTTAATTAATATAATATTTTAATTGTGAAAGTTCCTAATCTCGTGATATTAATTAATAGATACTCACTACAATATTATTAGTTTTAAGTTATCTTGCTGCGCCCTAACAGGGTCATGTACTCACTAGTTTAAGCCTAGCGTGTAACTATGGTTGTGTACATTGTGCATTAAATAAATAAATAACCGAATTGGTTTAAATTACCTCGGAATTGGTGCGAAAAGTAGAATATTCTCCTCGGGGATAAAGGTGTCTTCGTCTTGGGCGAGCTTGAATCCCTCACTGCACTCAGGATTCAAGTCTTAACTCCCTAACCTAGAATCCTTCGTTGCGTTCAGGATTCAAAATAGCGCCCGCGACAACAAGACACTACTTTATCCCATTAGTGAATAATTTACTATGTACTCGTATGATGTTTGTTGAATTTGAAAAAATAAATAAAACAATTTTTTATTTTATTTCTAAACCCCATGGATTTTGAAGTTAAAACTGGTTGCTAGTCTTTTTATATATCTTTATGAACCTGATAACACATACAAAAGGTCTGTTGCAGGGCGGGGGACGGGCCTAGCGAATTAGGAAAAGTTAAAAAACGATTTTTTAATTTTTATTTTATTTCTAAACCCCATGGATTTTGAAATTAAAACTGGTTGCTAGTCTTTTTATAGACCTTTGTGAACCTACTAACACATACAAAAGTTCTGTTGAAGGGGGGGACGGGTCTCATACAAATATGGTCATCGTTCTTTTTGTCTGTCTGTCTGTCTTTCTGTCTGTCTGTCTGTATGTTCCTTATAGAAACAAAAACTACTCGACGGATTTTAAAACTTTGTACAATTATTCTTCATACTCCTGGGCAGGTTATAGTATACTTTTCATCACGCTACAATCAATAGGAGCAGAGTAGTGAAGGGAAATGTTGGGAAAACGGGAGAAGTTACTCCATTTTTTAAGCTTCCGTCGCGTGTGCAACCTTAATGGTTAAAGTTACATAGAAATCATGTATGACGGAAATATTCTACATAAAATTGTCTAAAAAATATCCCGCCACAGCATATGTCTATCTTTTATGGTTGACTCACAATAACACGTGTAACTCCTGATAGCTTAGCAGTTCGGAGCATTCTGATTATATTTGTTTACTCTTACGTTTATAATACTCTCACTCATCCCTAATTTAAAATAGTTAACATTATTACCTATTATTACGTCTTTCATTGACTTGAATGTGCTCTGGGGGCTGAGAGTATGTCATGCTCACTCAAATGTCTCGCTGATGGTGGCGCATGTGTTGGATCATTTAGCTCCCTTCAAAATGGTTGAGCTGAATGGTGCTGATGCATGCGTCATGTTCGTGAACGGGCGCCGTCAGTAGGGACTGGTCATCTCTTTGCTGCCATGGCTTATTTTAATTTATTATTTGAATTGTTGTTTTTTCTCATCTTTTCATTATGGACGCTTTCAACGTTCTGCATCGTTCTCACATGTATAATTTTTAACATGAATGATGTAACCAAGACTTTGTAACCACATTATTTTGATTTAAAAGAGTGTCCATGGAGTTTCTTGCCCGTTCTTCTCCATAGGTACCTACGCTTTGGAATGGGCAACTAGCTTAATTTTTTCTGACTGACTGACTTCTTGACAATTCAAAAGTGCCTGTAAATGGTTTAATTGAAATAAATGCTTTGAGTTTGAGTTTGAGTTTATTCAATAAAAAAATAATCATAGAAATCGGTATAGAAACACCAAACTTATACATGAAATAAGCCATCGCGCCGTCGCACCAGAGTATTGAATCATGCTATAAGGATTATTTTTGTGTAACGGTTGCCGCGCTCGACACGGGTCGCGGCGGCGCGGTAGGGTATAAAAAGGCGGGAGGTCCGAGTCGTCCGAGAGCGAGCTTCATTCAATCCTATCAAAAAGTACTCTGTGCATTCAATATTTGGCTGTTGATGCGTTCAGAGCGTTCGACCTTATTGACAGACAATAATTGATATTGAGAAACCGTGCTTATCAGCGCGACTTTTAGTCTTTAAATAGTTTATTTGAATTTCTTTTGTTGTTATTTTGTAAAATAGGTATGAGTTGTTTTGGTAGTGTTTAAATATTCGTTCAAATTAAAAATTATTAAGCGTAGGTACTTTTATTAATTAAAGTAGTTATAAGTATTTATTTTTAAGTGAAGTAGTAATAGATAGATAGTATTGCACAGGCGTTTCAGCTTTATTTTCATTTCTTTTTTGTTGTGAGTTGTATATATTTCTGGTTATAATTCTATAAGAATGTTTTAGTTTAAATAGTCACTTAGATTTTAAGTGTAAGGTAGATAAAGTTAGGACCACGTATTAGTTGTTTTGGCAGTGTTTAAATATTCGTTCAAATTACATACTTTTATTAATTAAAGTAGTTATAGGTATTTATTTTGAAATTTTACACAATGGTTCCCTTTATAATGTAGACAAGGAATTAGAAAGGATTTTTTTAAATTCAACCCCTAAGGGAGTTAAATAGGGGATGAAAGTTTGTATGAAATTCCGTCAGTTTTAAAGTTAGGATCTTCAAATTTTGTGTTTAGGCTGACGACTAAAAATTAATTTATACGTATCTCAGCGTTTTTGATAATTCCAACCCCAAAGGGTTAAAAAGGGGGATGAAGTTGTGTATGAAAGTCCGTCAGTTTAAAAGTTAGGGTCTTCAAATTTTGTATTTAGGCTAACGATTGAAAAATTAATTTATACGTGCTTCAGCGTTTTTGATAATTTCTCCCCCAAAGGGGGATGAACGAACTGACTGAAATATCAACGCAGTCTAAACCGCTGGTCCTAGGGACATGAGTTTTGGAGGTTGTGGTCTTTGTGCAATAGTAGGTATCGAATAAAAAGGGGTTTTTGGAAATTCAACCTTTAAGGGGGTGAAAAGGGGGGATTTTGTTTGTATGAAAAATCTTATTTATTGAGTTAATAACCTTGAAACTTGGCAATACTTATTTAAGTAAATTATGAAGATTGGAATTTTTCGTTTTTTCTAAAATAAAGAGGTAATGGGGGGGTGTTAAAATTTGTATGGAAGAATTTTAACGCCCTGTCCGATTAACTTGAAACTCAGTATTTATACTAGGGACTAAAAATAATTAATAACGTGTATCAGGGTTTTTCGAAAATCTACCCCTAACTGTATGAAAAGAGGTAGTTAATTTTAAAGGGGAGGATTTTACTGCGTGGCTTGATTAGCTCGAAAATTGGTATAAATAAACTTTGAGTCAATTTATGAACACATCTTAAAAGATTTTTCAAAATTCTACCCCTGTGGGGGTGAAAAGCGGGGATAATTTCTTTGAAAAATCTGATTCCTTTGTTCTATAAACTTAAAAATTGGCCCGAATACTTATTTATTTAAATTAATTATAAAGATCATACCAACATACATTTTCGAAACTTTTAGAGGAAAGTACGAATTTCACGCGGACGAAGTCGCGGGCAGATGCTAGTAGGAAATAAACAAATATTTTTTTTGATGTAAGGGACATTATACGAAATAAAGATTTAGTGATTTCTAAAGTAAAGGTCTCTTCATGGTGTACTCTATATTGCTAATATGCTGTTAATAAATTAAAAAAATTGAATTTATTACATTCAGGACCTACTGCGCCTATCAATATAGTTTAAACCTACTTGCTGACATAAAAGGATAAAAAATAAATGAATAAAATAGATTAAAACTTTTATTTGTACTCACTAATCCTCTTTTAAAAACGCAAATAACTCGCATAAATTATGCTAAGTAGAACATAATTGCTCGATAAGCAAGAGAACTTTTACTGGCTGATTCCATAAATGATGGCCACTAGAAAGGTCCCCAAACCATCAGTTTTTTAATCTCCCTTTGAATGATAACATGCATGCTGTCTATTCATCCTGCGTTAACTGTTTAATAAATTATAATTTTTACATGACCTACTTAGTACACACAATTATATATCATACTTACCAATATTTTACCTAATGGAAGGTATGCTTTTATTAGGATTCGAATTATTCTATCTGAATCAATCAACTCAGCCTATTTCAGTCCACTGCTGAACATAGACCTCTCCAAGGCTGCGTCACAACACCCTGTCCTCCGCCTTCGGCATCCAGTCCGTTCCAGCCACCTTTTTTAGGTCGTCCGTCCATCCAGCTGGGGAGCGTCCCACACTACGCTTGCCGATACGCGGTCTACACTCAGGACTCGGCTGCTCCACCGGCCATCGGTCTTTCGATAAACATGGCCAGCCCACTGCCACTTCAACTGAAGTGCCCCAACCCACTGTGTGTGTGGGGCTGGTGGGATGGCAACTGTTTACTCTGCAAGCTATGTCGGTAACTCCGTTTTTTTCCGGAAAATTTCAATCCTGATTTTATCTTTCAAAGAGACTTCGAGCGTAGCTCGGTCCATAGCGCGCTGAGCGACCTTAAATTTGTGGACCAGCCCGACCGTCAGTTTCCACGTTTCGGCACCATATATCATGACGGGCAGAACGCACTGGTTGAACATCTTAGTCTTCAAACACTGCGGGATAGGCGACGAGAAGACTTGACGGCTTCTTCTGTCGGCTTCTTTCTCAAAGTTGTGTCTATCGAGCTGGATTATTTGCCCTAGGTAGACATAATCCTTCACAACTTCGAGAAGCGACTCTTCGATGTAGTTTGGGACTCGGCAAGACGTGCGAATTGTACATGACTTTCGTCTTGTCCAAATTCATGCCGAGGCCAACCCGCCGAGGAGCTACATTTAGGCTGTGCAGCATTTGGTTTAGCTGTTCCAGCGTCTCTGCCATTATGACGATGTCATCGGCAAATCGAAGATCTGAAATGTACTCGCCGTTCACGTTGATAGTCCAGTTCAATCCAGCGTCTTGAAGACGTCCTCCAACGCATTTGTAAACAATTTAGGGGATATAATATCCCCCTTTCTCACCACTCTGAGCAGTTGGATGGGGCTGGTTTTCTGATCCTGGATCTGGACAGTCATCGTGGCAGTGTCATACAAACATTTCAACACTTCGATGAAGCGCCAGTCAATTCGACATCGTTGCAGAGAGGCCAGAACTGCCTATATTTCGATGAAGTCGAAGGCTTTCTCGTAGTCCACAAATGCCATACACAGCGTCTGATTGTAGTCCTCGGTCTTCTGTTCAATTTGCAGAACAGTATGGATGTGGTTTACGGTGCTGAAGCCTTTTCGAAAACCGGCTTGTTCTGGCGGGTGGAACTCGTCAAGTATCCTGGCAAGACGGTTTGTGACGATCTTCGAGAACAGCTTGTATACGTGGCTCAGAAGTGAGATGGGTCTATGGGTTCAGCAAGGATTTAAGGTTTTATTCCATCTAAATAGACCTTTTTTTTTTAAATTACTGAACTCTATTTATGACTAAACAATAATTTACCAAGAGTAGTAAGAAATAATTACCTGTTTATATGATTCCTATAATGTTCATAAATTTTTGCCTGCGGGCTAGAGAAGAAAATATAACTTTTCATCACTCATGTTTAGAATCCAGATCCAGAACTTTCACTAGGTACTTGTAGTTAGATCAATGAAAACGATGATGTATTACTTAAATGAAGATGTGTAATGTCACAGTGTTACGAAATACTAAGTAAGGGTCACGACCGCACAGGTAAAATCAAACGCAAAATCCGTATTGCTATCTAGCTCAGACATGTTGCACTGTTTTGCGTGTGACAGAGACGTATAATAATATTCGTTAGATGTAAAGGACAGGTCAATTATTTTCGATGCTGACAAATTAACGTATGGGTCAATATGATTATGATAATTCAAGCCACAATTTAACGTAAGGGACATGGTATTTGCACCTACTCAGGGAACACTAACGTATAAGACCTGTTGTAAAATGTTCTCGTTTTTTTTTAATGTAAATACCAAATACTGTGAGTAAAGAGACTTACATTCGTTTTTATAAAAATATTAATTTAAAACGTCCTATACAGCCAGTTTTTATAAAAAAATGGTCTAGACCTATGGAAAATATGTAATGTAAGGGACATTTTTTTTTGAGATATTGAGATTTTAAATATACCAATCGATAGAGCAAGAAATTCCGAATCCAATGATATATATAACTCATTTTCGACAAAATGTCCCTTACGTTATTTCATATTTCCGGTATCGATATATTATATAACATTATAAATTCGAAAGTAACTCTGTCTGTCTTTCAGTATGTTACCTTTTCACCCCTAAACCACTGAACCGATTTAGATGATATTTGGTATATATAGAGATAGTTTGAGTCCCGGGAAAGGTCATAGGATACTTTTTATCCCGATATTCTAACGGGATCGAGACTTATGCGGGTTTAACCGCGGGGCGCATCTAGTGACTTATAAACTAGTTAGCAGGCTCTTTGTGTAATTGTAGTTGTGTGCCTATGTGAAACTATATGTACAGACGCCAACACCTCAAGTTACACCAATCTGTCAGATTTCTTTGATAGATTTTCAACTTTACTACAAAGTAATAAGGTTCGTATCCAATTGGGAAAATTTGACAGATTGGGGTAGCTTGATGTGCCGGCCTCTGTACGTCTTATTTTTAAACAGTGTTTGTGATGTTGTGTGTGAGGGTGTGTGTGTGTAATAAAATTACAGAGAACGTCCAATTTTCCGTGCATGTGACGTATATTTCCCACCTTCTTGTTCTTTTTTGTGTCTCTTCTCTGGGTCATGCTTGCCGAAAAAAAACATATTTTCCTGCTTTATTCTTTCAATTGGAGAAACTAAGTAAAACTGTCCCGATCCAAAACCCCTTTCAATGACTAGACACCAACGAGCCTGCCTCAGAATTCTCTATTCAAATTATTTCACAAACTCGAAAATCATTCAATATTCTGCGCCCTCGGCTACAATATTGCGCCATTAACATACATACACTTACCTTGTACAACCATGAAAATATACTCCTTTATTCATAAACGTTGCTTAGTATTAAGTAGTGATTAGGGACAGTTTAACCATACATTTTTGACGTTTAAACGTCACTTAACTTAAACATCGTTTATAAATAAACTCCATGCTTATCTAATTGTCACACTGCGTAACTTTCTCGTTTTATAGCCAATTCATACCGCCGTCAAAGAATGGGATCCCTTCTTTTCGCATAATGTTTATTTTTTTTTGTAATACAGTTTATATTGGCATAATTATCTTGAAGGCTAATGTGTTTTGGCATAAATTTAATTCGCATAATACTAAACGACTTCAGGGGCACCCCGAGGTTCGGTTTGGTTAGGTTCCTTTAAACCCCGCAGACAGAAATAGGAGCCCCGCGCAGCGGGGCTCCGTCGACCTGACGTCGTTAGAGATAAGACGAGCATGCTAAATGTATGCTTTAGAATGTGATGCTTAATCATTATTATGATTAGAGAAATTATGCTTAAAAAAATTATGCGTAAGCTGTTATGCGTAAATAATGTTATGAGAAAATATAATTAGGAGAAACAAAAGTATGCCAAGTTATATTAGGTCTTAAAATATTATGCAAATGGATAGGGAACCTCAAAGAATAGTTGTGATTCATTTATACGGTGAGCTGTGCTGGGGGGCTACTACAGGTGCGGAAAACCTCAAACTACGCAAATACTCCAATCTCTTTGGAACTTATATGTTTGAGCCATTTGGGGATGAAACACTAGGGCCATGGGGCCGGAGTGCCCACATAGTATTTCGAGACATCGCCAAGCAGTTGGTCGACTCTTCGCGTGACCAAAGGGCTGGCCTATTTTTTGGCCAAAGACCAGCATTGCCATACAACGTGGCAATGCTGCTAGCCTTTTGGGCACGTTTCCTGTTGACAGCGATGCGGACGAATTTTTTGATGCCCTTTGATTATTTCCCCTCCCTTTTTATATACTTGTACATATTATTATTTCAAGACTATTATACAGATAATTTATGTTGGTAGTCAATCTGCTAAATAATGAATTTTCATGGACAAGGCTATATTTAGAACAAATACACCCCACATGGTAGTCGTTTAACATATAATATCCCATTACCAACACGTTTACATTTACAAAGTAAACAAACAGCTCGTGTTATTTGTACCTGTTTCTGATGCGACGTACGTTGTTTTTCAACGTAACTTGCTGCGGGACGTATTACGTGTTGTTGATTCTGTGGGTTAATTTAGGTAGTGGGTTAACGAGTGGTTGGCAAAGTATTGGAATGTTTGGACTTCACACCTTCTCATTTCAACAAAATCAGAATTTGACATTTAGGCCGCTATCCCAAGTGGGAGGCAGTTACCTCCTTCTGCAAAGCAGTCATGCTAGCGAAGGAGGTGGCGGGATGGCTGAGGGAGAGAGCCTCACATCCCAGCCGCCGCGGGAGATTCTCCGGGCGTCGGGGGCCGCGTGACGATTCCCGGTCACCATAGGCGCGGGCCTGCGAACGGAGAGTAACGGGTAGCTTACCGTCCGATCAGGACTAGGCCCGTGCCGGACGACTCGTACGTGTTCCACGCGCGCCTCTAAAGAGATGTCAGCAAAAAGGAAGGGGCCTGCCAGGGCCGAAGCCTGCCGAGGGTGCGGGATTGTCCGAAAGGGTTACCGCTACCCCGGAACATAAAGGGCTAAGGAAAGAACACGGATGGGTTTTAGTCAGTAAGAGTCTAACACTCCCTTCCGCTCCACCCAGAGCAGGAGGGGTCATTTGATGATTTCCCATCCATAAAAAAAGGCCGCTATCCCGCTGTGTTTTTGGCGCAGCGCCAACGTTGCGCAGACGTTGGAGGAGCGCCATCTCTCGTGAAACACCAGTGGGATAGCGGCCTAAATGTCAAATTCTGATTTTGTTGAAATGAGAAAGTGCGAAGTTTACAATTAGTTTCTTGACATTTAAGTACTTAAATAGCGATTGAGGGACTTCTAATGATTAGGTTTACTAACTAATAATACCTACATTGGCAGAACAGTTTCATCATCTTTTGCTAACCATGTATGTCATAAAATATTTATATTTACTTTGTTTAACAAAATTAAAACCTAACTTAACTAAAACTATACAAAAACTAAAATATAGCGTCGAAAAATTCATCCGCATCGCTGTCGACTGGTAATGTACCCAAGAGACTGGCGGCATTGCCACGTTGTATGGCAATGCTTAGCCTTTGGCCAAGGTAAAAGCCAGCCCTTGGGTCACGGGAAGTGTCAACCAGCCGTTTTGAAATTTCTGTAAAAAGACCATGAGCACTCGGACCCCACGGCCCGAGGGTTTCAACCCCAAACGGCTCGAAAATATAATTTCCGGTAAAATTATTATATTTTCGCCGCTTGAGGTTTTCCGCAGCCGCAGCAGCAGCGCCAGCACAGCATGCCGATCCAGGAAGGTGGGATGGCGCAAGAGTATCGACACAAGTTGCGTCCCACACTAAAGGCCTACCCACCTTCCAAGGAAATAGAGACATACCGTCCGGTCTCTTGCCATCGTCGCGTACCAAGCCATTGGTTCGGTTCTAATACAGCTGGAACGCCCACGGTAACAAGAGCTCGTCGGATGATGTCATTAATGTTCGCGTGGCGCGCTAAGCGACCCGCACTTCGGCTGCAAGACAGGCCGTGGTGTCCGAGGCTGTTGACATCTTCGCCACAGTGACAGCGATGAGGGGAACAGCAAGGAGTGCCTAGTCGCAGGGAAGCAGCGAGGCGAAAAGTAGTGTCGTCGAACAAAGTGCCTATGTTCGACGAAGGTAGTGCATGAAGCCAAAGTCCCGACTCCCATCTACCCACAGCCAGCAGGCGCGCACGTTCCGCAGGAGTAGCAGACGAGTCAAGTAAATTGTTCTGTACTACTCTGCAGAGCGGCTCATCCCACCGTCTCTGGGAAGATGGATTGTCGGGTGGATCTGTATTCGGGCAAGCGAGTCTCCAGGCATCCATAGCCTCGGTGAAACACGGCACATCAGAATTAATCAGTGTGGAGGCTAAGATTTTCCTGATTAATTTATCAGTGCCGTGGACCGAGGATATGAAAGCCGGTAAACTAATACTAGAAATTTTGCGGACGCCGAGGCCCCCCATACGAATGGGAAGAGTAGCTTGTGCCCAAGCTCGGTCGTCCATGGCCACATTTAAAATAGATGTTAATGTATGCCTGATAATTTGGTCCATTTGGTCTAAAAGGTGAGTGTGCTTCCATAAATGTGAAGCGCGAAGAAAATATGTTAATTTAGGGCCGAAACAGCAGTAGCGGATTAAAGTTATGGCCGAATGCATATTAATTTCTAACAATCTTTCCGAAATGTCATTGAAATTTTGAATTTTTTCCTGAATAAAAACGGGAAAGGAATTGTCAAAGATTGGAGACCCAAGAAGACGAAGAGAGCTTTTTTCAATAATTTTGATTTCTGGAGCTATTGCGTTAAATTTGGGAAGTGTCAAGTGTCTGTCAGTACTGTCCGCTAGGTATAGTTCACATTTCGAAAGATTGAGATCAAGGCCAATGGAATGAAGTTCGTTTTTTAAAAATTGAAGGTCGTGTAGTACAGTTTCTGCATCGCCTCCCAAGGTTCCATCATCGAGATACCAAACGTTAAATTTGGAATTTAGCTGTCGAATAATTGGGTGGATGGCTAAACTAAAAATCACTGGCCCGAGGGGGTCACCTTGTTGACAGCCAACAGCAGATTCCAAAAGGTTGTCCCGATACAGTAATTTAGAAGGGTTTCTGTAACATTGCCAAATGAAACTATAAATTTGTGGTATTTCTTTTCTAGTTTCTGTCAGCAAGGTGTCCCTATTAACAGAATTGAAGGCATTCTTTATGTCAACCTTCAGGATGACCTCTCCTTTTCCAGAATTTAGGTAGGTCGACAGGGCGTGTACGGCAGCCTCACAGCCCCCTTTGGAGCCGTAACCTAGCTGCAGGGGCTGAAATTTTTCCGAAACAACCTCACCATAAAATTTACAGCAAATTTTGGCTGCACCACACATGTATGTATGTTGAGGTCCGGTTCCAGTCTAACCGTACTCAACTGAATACTGCTCAATTTACTGCTTATCTGACCACCTTGCGCCCGATCTCTCTCCGGTCGTGTCTGATTGCCGTCCCCTCGGAGAGTGAGGGAAGAGAGAGTGCACCTGTATCTGCGCACGGGATCCCTTCTTTTTGCATAATGTTCTTTGTCCTAATATACTTCGGCATAACGATTTTGGCACCATTTGTTTTGGCATAATAATACTTCGGCATATTTTTTTAGGCATACATTTTATGTTGGCATAATCATCTTAAAGACTAATTTGTTTTGGCATAAATTTAATTCGCATAATACTAAACGACGTTAGGTTCGGTTTGATTAGGTTCCTTCTAACCCTGCAGACAGAAATAGGAGCCCCGCGCAGCGGGGCTCCGTCGACCTGACGTCGTTAGAAATAAAACGAGCATGCTAAATTTATGCTTTAGAATGTTATGCTTAATCATTATTATGTTTAGAAAAATTATGCTTAAAAAAAATATGCGTAGGTAAGCTGTTATGCGTAATTATATTATGCGAAAATATAATTATGCCAAACAAAATTATGCTAAGTTATAGTAGGTCTTAAAATTTTATGCAAATGGATAGGGAACCTCTGCGCACACTCTTGTGCACTTTAATATTTCCCGCGCCGGAGGCTGGTCTCCGCTGAAATTGATTGCCATGGCAGAAATTTGGGCTTGAGATCTATCTGACCGCAACAACCCAGTAACTGTGTAATTAATCAACCAGTAGTCACAAACACAGTTATTATAAAGTTTAATGCTTTCTTGTTCTATGTGACATGTTCAAACTCACGTTCTTCGAAAGCATGAAACTTTATAAAAAAAAATAAAAAGTAAATTACAAAATAAAGTCTATTTTATTTTGTAATTTACTTTTTATTTTTTTGTACTTACGGTGAAACATGTACGTACGAAATATTAATATTGTGTCATCCTGCATGCATGCTGCTGCTGCATTAATTTGTATGTATACGCATGTTTTGACAAATAAAATTATCTTTATCTTTCACACTTTTGCGATTGCCATCAGATAGAATCTAAGAACGACCGTCACGTAATACCTCCGTTCAGGGAATAGAGAATACGTGGTACATGCCCCACCTACTGTATTCATTTAGCAGCGAAACGTTGTTCGTTCGAGATCGATGGTGCTGCCTTAAGAATAGAGGGTTCGAATTAGATTTAGGTCGCTAACTAACACACTTGTGTGTTAATCTGTTTGCTGTTGTAGTTCAAAATAGTGTGGAAGTGGAAAGTCATTTAAATCTGCTTTATTCTGTAGACTATTTACGGGTTGGTTTTATTTTTAGCATAACATTTCGTAAAGTGCATTTCAACAAATTGTTCTTATGTTATAATGTTGGCTCCCCTGTCCTCCGCTAGGGGTATATGTGTTTTGTGACCATTTCTGGCAAGATAGTAGATATGGGAAAAGGATTCTGCAGATTTTTTGAAGATTTACAAGGTTTCCGTGTTAGAATCATGCCCAAAAATTGAGGAGTGGTGAAGAATAAGAAGTGGTATACATTGCTGCCAACATGTGGCAAAGGAAGTATTTGTTGAAACGCACTGTATCCCATACTAATATAACTTTCTGGAGTACGAGGCTTTTGGCTACTCTGTATGTGTGTATTTTATGTATTTTTTTTATACTATGCGTTTTGTTTATGCGGAATAAACAACTTTTCTTTCTTTCTTTATTTCTTTCTTTCTCTCTTCAGTGGTGGCCCAGTGGTATCAGCCGCGACTTACAAGTTGTAGGTCGTAGGTTCGAACCCCGACAGGCGCTTTACTTTGTGTAAATTATTTCATCAACACTGCTCTCAAAACGGTGAAGGAAAACATCGTGAGCAAACCGGCATGTCCTAGAACTAAAAATTCGAAGACATGTGACATCCACCAACCCGCACTGGGCCCGCGTGGTGGATTACGGCCCACTCCCTCTCACAGAGAGGAGGCCTGTGTCCCAGCAGTGGGAACGTTATAGGCTGATTATGTTATGTCTCTCTATTCACGCCAGTTTTCACGAAAGGTTATGCAGAGGTACGTGTAACTATAGTGCATCCACATTTCGCCGGTTATGTTTAAGTCCCATGAAGCAGGGGGGCGAGCCTAGGGTCAAAAATCCAGTCTCCGGGCTGCTACTCAGAAATTCTAAAAAAAAAAACAAAAATAACACTTTGCCCGACCTAGCAGTCGAACCTCAGCCCGCATACAATGCATGGAAATTGGTTGCTGTAGCAAAAAAAAAAACAAAATTTCTTTATAAGGAGTTCTTGTCTTTTTTAGTTGCAGCCTGGAAGCCTGATTTGTGCGTGGTTAATGATTTCCCCGCCACCATTTTTCATAGGAAATAGACATGATAACAATATGGGTGGACATGACCCCAATTTCAAGGGAATGAAACATAATAAATAGGTAGGGCGAAACGTGGGGCTTGTGGCTAAGTAATAACAGCCGCACGGGTCGCTCGGTCAGGTTAAGCTACGCTTGCCGCAGTTGGTCCGTGGATGGGTGACCATATTCACATACCAAGAACCCTCCGTGCCTCGGAAAGCACGTTAAGCCGTTGGTCCCGGCTGTAATTCGTGGATCTTTGACAGTCGTTATGGGTCGTCAGAAGCCCAAAAGTCTGATAACCAGTCTTACCAAGGGGTATCATATTACCCAGTACTTAACTGGGTTTTGGAGGTCAGATAAGCAGTCGCTCCATGTAAAATATTGTTATTCAGCTGCATCCGGTTAGACTGGAAGCCAACCCCGACATAGTTGGGAAAAGGCTAGGCAGATGAGGTGAAACGTGGGTTTACTTAAATAAACTTGTGCCTACACACATACATAGGACATAGGCATCTACCAGACTGCGCCACGTAGAAAGAAAGAACGAAAAAGTATTTATTGCGACTCGTACAGGAAGATCACAAACTAAACTAAACACAGTAAAAAAAGACGGGTTGCACTCCGGGAGTGCCGGCAGAAGTGAAAACTTGAATATTAACGTTGAAATAAATCAATTATTAATTTAATTAATATTACTCATTTTTTTTCAATATTTCTGCGTCACTTTTTTCATTAATAGATGCACTTTGTTCAATTTCCATATTTTAAACACTTTCGGTCTTATTCATAAAAAAAGCCTATTGAAGGTTTAAACCATTCATTAGTTAAAATGCTCAATAGGCCTTTAAAACATTCGATAAAATTTTGTATTCATAAACGCTTCATAAACGTTCTATAACTAGAATGTCCTACAACTTCTAAATGTTACCATTATAATGAAGTCATCCAACAAATTGGCCAACACATTAAATCGGCATACGAGAATATCTGTCTATGAACCGAATATTTGTGTCCATAGACATTATTACGTATGAAAAACTAATTTATTGTCTACAGTTTCAATAGTTTTGACGCGACAACGTCATGGTCGTCATGGAAACCAAAAAGTACTCTGTGAAACTGACTTTTCAAACATTTGTACGTCAAATGTCATTTTCTTCGGCCATCTTTGTCGTGTCTCACTTGGTTCAATTCGGTTGGCGCCGCCTTAGAAAGAGATGGGGGGGGGGGGGGGCGGGGAAATCTCTCCTGACGGTCACGTGTCCTGACGCGATGCCCTGACGCGAGTTTAACATTTTTTACCCATTACAAAAAGTGTTCAACGCCGCTAAAGAAGTTTTCACTTCAAAAAAATACCAAGTCCACCAACCACAACACCCTGTCCTTTACTTTCCGCATCCAGCCTGTCCAAGCCACCTCGTTTAGTTCATCGGTCCATCTAGCTGGGAGGCGTCCCACAATACGCTTGCGGATACGCGGTCTTCACTCTCTAGAACTCGTCTGCTCCACCGACCATCGGTACTTCGACAAACATGGCCAGCCTACTGCCATTTCAGTTTGCTTACTCCGCAAGCTATGTCGGTAACTCCGGCTCAGTCAATCAGTAGTTAAATTCAATAAGCAAGTTTCTATAATTTTATCCTAATTTAACTAGTTTGATAAACATACTAACAAAACAGTTCAAAACTCAAATCAAATCTACAAACGCTATCAAATCGTTCCCCTGTTCCACCTTCGCGGCAATCAATACAAATTCCACTGTAGTAATTATTTCTATAATTTGGGAACTTGTGCCAGTCACAGCGAATCGCGGGACGTCAAGAAGATTAATGCCCAGTGCCTAATTAGAAAAGTTTTCCTACAGCTATTTAATGACCTCGGTTGAACTAGAAACAGAATTGGAACAGGACACTGTGGCCTGAGACTGTGGCACACAGTGTTTCTCTGTGTTTACAGAGACGGGAGTTTGTTTGCACTGAGCAGTTTATATTAGGTCCTTACATATGAAATTGGCGTTTTTCGTACTGGCCACTTTAATCACGAATTTCTCCTCTTTGGTAAGGAATTCCAAATTCAAATTTGTACAGCTATTTACTCATGTATTTGTGCTTCGATGACCGTCATTCATTTGTTTTTTTTCTTCTGTTTTTTCTGTTTGCGTCACTCATCGCATTATTTACGAGTACGAGTTCCGCCGTGGCACTAGTGCTGCGGAAACGACTCGAAGGGTGAATGATGTGTATGGCGGTCATGTTGCAAAAGAAAACACAGTTCGTTTTTGGTTCCAACGTTTTCGTTCTGGAAATTTCGACCTGCAGAACAAGCCCCGTGGACGGCCTGAGACCCAAGTTGATAATGGAGAATTGAAGGCTATTGTGGAAGCGGACCCATCGCAAACCACGTCCGAGTTAGCTGCAGGCTTCGATGTGATGGAAAAGCTAGCGGCTAAACAACCAAGGCTGGTCAATCGCTCCACGCCACTGCTGCTTCACGACAACGCCAGAC
The DNA here is from genome assembly GCA_945859645.1 of Amphipoea oculea. Classification (NCBI taxonomy): domain Eukaryota; kingdom Metazoa; phylum Arthropoda; class Insecta; order Lepidoptera; family Noctuidae; genus Amphipoea; species Amphipoea oculea. Next base: position 17,327,330 of record OX243876.1, read on the forward strand.
CACACACTGCGCAACAGACGGCTACCAAATTAGATGAGCTTGAATTGGAATGTCTTAGACATCCTCCGTACTCCCCGGACCTTGCTCCAACAGATTACCATTTTTTTCGCAATTTGGATAACTTTTTGCAAGGGAAAAAATTCAACTCCGATGGGGCAGTCCAAATCGCCTTCAAAGATTTTATTGATTCCCGTCCGACTGGTTTTTTTAGTAAAGGGATCAATGAACTACCTATAAGATGGCAAAAGTGCATTGAAAACAATGGTTCATACTTTGATTAATTAAATATATTATATTAAAAAATATTCGACTTTTTGTTCCTTCCATACAAAACGCCAATTTCATATGTAAGGACCTAATATTACCCCTGTGCTGCACTTTCCTTAATCGATCTGTGTTGGGTTCCACAGACTTGCAAGTCCGACAATTCAAGGGGAATCTATTCGACAATTTAAAGTAGAGTTAGTCGGGAATTAAAGGAAAATAGTAGATGTATTGGTGTACCTGCTCTGGTTGTATCTTTTGTGGGATTGGACGGTGTTTTCTGGTTGTTGAGTATTAAGTTTTGAGTTTGGTTTTAGTTTAGTTTATTTGTTAGGACATTACCTAGGTACTTTAGAGGCTATATTTGAAGCCTTACCTCTTTTTGGACAGGCTGGTTATGATTGAAGGCGTGTTCCATTCGAACGTTCAAGCGTATACTAGCGCGCGTATGATAGATGTGGTTAGATCTCAAGAATTTCGTTAAAGAACTGAAGGCCTATTCTCGTAATTCAAAACGTTCAAAATCTAGTCGCAGTCTCATCTCGGTGACAAACAAATGTCAAAAACATGTCAAAATAATAATAATAAAACTTTATTTTCTCACCACAATATACTCGTACATGTTATTTTACATCGGTCAGATTCAACAGTGACAATATATAATTCAGTCGAGTATATATTGTGGGAGACTGGTGCCTAAGTTAGGCTCGTGCCTTGTGTTTCAGGACACCAGGATCCCACCCCTTTACATTTTCATTTTACAAATTATGTACTATGCGCGCTGACAGAATGTAGTGAGGTATAAAATGTAGGGAAATTAGAGGCATTTTTGACAGATTGAGACTGAGATCAGACTGTGAACGTTCTTAAAATTACGAGAATTGCCCCTCAGATCAAATCCTCTCCGCCGCGCCGCATACGCCGCCGAGTTCCCCGGCGCCTATAAAAGACCGACCTCTCGCTAGTTCAGTCAGTCAGCGTTCGGTACGGTTCGGGTGCAATACTCCGCATCGACTTAGGTCGGTCACCTCCTTGCTCCCGCATCTTATCGGACATTGGCTCAGCGGCGTGTGTTGTCTATTGGCTGTGTTGACTTCGTTAGCGAAACCGCACAGTCAGTTTATAGTACGCGCCGCTACTAGGGCTTCGATTAGGAACTTTCTTATTATTATTATTGTATTTAGAGTCATTTTAACGAATAAACCGATTATAGTGTTACGATCCTGCATTTAAATTATCTCCTCACACAAATACCCGTTACAGTTGGCGTCCCACCGCGGGCTAGTTCTCACATTAGTAGTTATTTATTTTTTGTTTACCCTCACTTTTTTTTTTTTTTTTGTTTAGAAATAGTTTCGTTTGTATATTCAATACAAGCTCAAGTATTGAATAAGTTAGGTAATTAGAGTATTTGTTTTAGTTCAGGAGATAGTTTTAGTAGTACGTGAGCTAGGATAGTTTGTTATTTCTTTTTATTTTAAACCGGGAGTTAGTTTTAAATAGGCTAGGAGGTAGTTTTTTTTCTCATAGTTAGTTAGTCTTACCATAGTTTAGGAGCTAGGTCTAGGTTTAGTTTAGGTTCATATTTTGTGTTATCATAGTTTCCATCAAAATTGAGTTTTATAATATTTTACCTAGACGTAGCCGAAGAAATAAAACAAACATGGCAAACGTCAGCTTTACTGATGATCAGTTCCGTGAGCTGTTAGGAGCCCTGTCTAGTAGGGATGCTAGGGATAGTCCTTTAGCTAGGAAATCAGGTAGTTTCGCTACCTGTACTGCCCGTTACGATGGATCTCGTGACATAACAGTAGTCGAAGCATTTCTGTCGGTGATAAGTACCTTCAAGAAAATTGAGTCGATTACAGACGAGCATGCCATTGAAGGCCTTACACTCCTGTTAGTTGGAGATGCGTCGACCTGGTGGCTTGGAGTCAAGAGCACTGTATCCACTTGGCATGAGGCTACGTCATTATTAAGATCCACTTTTGCGCCAGCGAGGCCGGCCTACAGGATTTATGATGACATTGTTATGGACAAGCAAAAGACTCCATCAGGTACCGAACTGTTTGTCGCAAAGAAGCGAGCATTAATGGCAGAGTTACCTAAACCGTTCTTGCTACAATCGCAATGCCTGGATCTGTTATATACGTCTCTGCATATCAACGTAAGAGATAGAATACCTAGAGACTCCGTCGAAACGTTCGACGATTTTCTGGTGAAGGCTCGGCAGCTGGAAGAGGTTGTTGCTGAACGAACGGCAAGCAATAACAGCACCACACCAATGGCGAAAAAGCAGAGGTGTACATTTTGTCGCGCGTTTGGGCATAATGAGAAAGAATGCCGGAAGAAAGCTGTTAAAAGCGAGTCGAAGGAGACAGAGGAACCTTCCAAGCCTACCACCAGACCTGGGCCAAAAATCACTTGTTATGGCTGTGGCGAACCCGGCGTAGTAAGGAGCAAATGCCCAAAATGCACGAAAACAAAGGTTGGAGCAGTTGAAGTAGGATTTTATGCCTTGAGTCCCACAGTTGCATCAGGAGCAAGATCTAGACCAACTTTGAAGATTACGATCAAAGGTGTCAAAGGTCAAGCTCATATTGACACAGGAGCGAAGTTAAGTGTCGCATCAACTTCGCTGTATCGCGTATTACAGCAAAAGGGCATCAGATTCAAGTCTGAGAATGCTACTGTCACCCTAGCTGATGGCTTGCGACGAAGACAGCAAATCCAGAGTGCCCTGGTGCCAGTGTCACTTTGTGGACGGACGATCCCCACAAATTTCATCGTGCTGCCAGAGTCGCACGACAACCGGACCCTCTTAGGAGTTGACTTCATCCAAGACGCTAACATGGCACTCAACGTGCCACAGCTGTTGTTCCACTTCTTGGATGAACCCGGCCGGAAGTATGACTTGTTTCCTGAGGAAGAAGATGGAGCACCCGTGTCCACGGTACAAACGGAGCCTATAAAAACCGAGACGGTACTTGAAAAACTCGCCAAGATGACGTCTCTGGAAGCAATGGTGAGCCCAATGCTCATGACTCCGTCCCCACCTTCAAACCCTCCTGAGGAATGCCAAACGGAAAATTCATATGGGCCACCACCCTTAATAGAATTTTATACTCCTCCACAGTCGCCCTCGAGAATGGAACCTGCACTATCAGGATACTCACCCAGATTTGTCGGGTCCCTGTTCCGAGATGCACAATCGAGCATTAACAGGGCTGAGGTGATTCTATCACCAAGAAGTAACACACTGTTTGGTCCTACTATAGATTTAGCAATGATTGCACTGACGGATGTAAAAGATGCTGATGAAGAGTTGAAGCAGCTTAATAAGGTTCTAGAACGCAATGCTGCTGTATTCATTGGTAACGGCAAGCCGGCCAGTCTTGTGGAACATGCCATAGAAACTGAAAGTCGCAAACCAGTAGCTGTTCCTCCATACAGATTGTCACCACAGCGTAAGGAAATTCTACTGAAAGAAGTGAATCATATGCTGGACAAACGTATTATCACACCATCGAAATCTCCTTGGGCAGCACCGGTTGTGATGGTTCCCAAGAAAGATGGTAATATAAGGGTCTGTATCGATTACCGTCAACTAAATGCCGTAACTATAGCTGACGCCTACCCCTTGCCTAGGATAGACGACCTACTGCACGAAGCCAAACCAACGCCCTTCATGTCATCTTTGGATTTAAGGGCTGGGTACTGGCAGATTAAGGTACGTGATGAGGATCAAGAGAAAACGGCCTTCATAACACCATTCGGGCTATACCAATTCAACCGTATGCCATTCGGATTGCGAAATGCTCCAGCTACCTTTCAGAGGTTTATTGACCGGTTGAAGCTCCAGCTAGATGGCATAAAATTGTTGGCTTACTTGGATGATTTGATCTTATTATCTCCCTCATTTAAGCAACATCTGCAAGATCTGGAAAGGTTACTTCAACTGCTACAAGAAAATAATGTGGTCGTCAACAGGGAGAAGTGCCGATTTTGTGAGAAACAGATTTCATACCTGGGACACATTATCACTAAAGATGGATTGACAACAGATCCAGCTAAGATATCAGCTATACTAGATATACCAGCACCCAAAACCATCCGCCAGATACAATCCTTCCTTCAGACCTGTTCATGGTATCGTCGCTTCGTACCGGGATTCGCAAAAATTGCTCAACCACTGACCCAATTGACGAAGAAGAATGCAACATGGGAGTGGGGTCCTCCACAAGAGAATGCCTTTTGTGAGCTCAAACGACGCCTAACCAGTGCCCCTGTCTTACGACAAGCAGACATTAGCAGCCCTTATACGATAAAAACGGACGCTAGTGATTATGCCATAGGAGCTGTTTTGGTGCAGGGGGAGGGCACAGACGAGCACCCCGTAGAGTATGCCAGCCGTTTACTGACCAAAGCGGAGCGGAATTACTCTACTACAGAACGTGAAGCGTTGGCTGTAATATGGGCTGTAACCAAATTTAGAGGATACATAGAAGGGTCTTCCGTGGTAATCGCCACCGATCATCAAGCCTTAAAGTGGCTGATGTCCATGAAATCTCCCACAGGACGCCTTGCTAGATGGGCCTTGCAACTACAGCCATATAACTTGTCCATTAAATACATACCAGGCAAAACAAATGTCATTGCTGATGGTCTGTCGAGACCTCCATGTAAGGAGTCCCAAGAAAGCTGCGGACTATGTATTGTTTCTATAGATATGCCTCGTCACTCTGGAATGGAAATTAGGCAAGAACAATTGCAAGACGCTGGATTGCAAACAATTATAGATGCTTTAGAGAAACCGACTCGGAATGAGGATGCTGTTTATTGGTCAAATAAAGGTTACGTCATGAATAATGGGATGCTGCACCGCTACATTCAAGATAGCGACAGTGAAAGTGCTCAATTAGTCATACCTCAACATAAGAAAGACACTATTCTATCATGCTATCACGATGAACCTTCTGCAGGCCATTATGGTGCCGATAAGACTTTTCGCCGAATAGCAACCAGATACTATTGGAAAGGCATGCGAAAGGACATTGAAAAATATGTCAAAAACTGCATCAAGTGCCAGCGTTATAAGCCATCTAACTTGAAACCGGCAGGTTTACTGCAAACTACAGTCATGGCTCAGAGATTTGAAACGTTATCCTTCGATTTATTCGGTCCTTTGCCTCAGACTCCAGACGGTAAAACCTGGATATTTATCGCTGAAGATGTTGCTACGCGATGGGTCGAGTTATTTGCCTTAGAGCAAGCGACAGCTGAAACCTGTGCGTCTGTACTACTTAACGAGATCCTCTTGCGATATGGGGTTCCAAGAAGATTAATAAGTTACAATGGACCACAATTTGTCAGCTCCATTATGCAAAAGCTTATGTATTGCCTCAATATTCAACATGCGTTCACACCGGTTTATCATCCGGAGACCAACCCAGTCGAGAGAAGAAACCGCGACTTAAAAACGCAACTCGGAATTTTGGTTGAAGATGATCATAGGACCTGGGCGGAACGACTACCAAGCATAAGATTTGCCATGAATACTTCGAACTGTCTGAGTACGGGGTATACCCCAGCATACTTAACCTTTGGTAGAGAGTTAAGGACTTACGATGATGTAAAACATGATCTTCGACAAGTAGCTTTGTCAGAGAATTTTATTCCCGAAATAACCCCTAAACTCATTCTGTTAGCAGAAACCTTTAAAAAGGCAAGAGAAGTACAGGAACATAAGGAAGAATCAAGAAAGAACGTGGTGGACGTGGGTCGGCGTCCTGCTCCTGCCTATGTTCCGGGTAACCTCGTCTTGGTGACCGCTAACGCCCAGAGCAACGCAGCTCGCTATCAAACAGCGAAGCTGACTCCACGTCGCGACGGGCCCTATGTCATCCTACGGCAGCATGGGCCCTGCTCCTACGAAATTGCACATCCGGAAGAGCGCGACACTCCGTTGGGTATTTATCACTCTTCAGCGCTGAGCCCCTACCAGGACTCAGCCCTCTATCCACCTAATCCTGAGAGACCTTTGCGCAGGCGTGGCAGACCACGAAAACAGAAGGCAGTTCCAGAACCAGAAACTGGTCTCCTCGCCGGGCCGTCTTCGGGACCAGAGGGGGAGTCTGTAACACCAACACAACTGCGTCACAACGAGTCGACTACCGCGCGGGCTGAGCGACCACGTGCGCCCTCTCCGCCGCGCCGCATACGCCGCCGAGTTCCCCGGCGCCTATAAAAGACCGACCTCTCGCTAGTTCAGTCAGTCAGCGTTCGGTACGGTTCGGGTGCAATACTCCGCATCGACTTAGGTCGGTCACCTCCTTGCTCCCGCATCTTATCGGACATTGGCTCAGCGGCGTGTGTTGTCTATTGGCTGTGTTGACTTCGTTAGCGAAACCGCACAGTCAGTTTATAGTACGCGCCGCTACTAGGGCTTCGATTAGGAACTTTCTTATTATTATTATTGTATTTAGAGTCATTTTAACGAATAAACCGATTATAGTGTTACGATCCTGCATTTAAATTATCTCCTCACACAAATACCCGTTACAGAGTCAAGTTTAAATAGTTTTCCATCAACACGTCTAAATTAGTCAAATAACCCCGCACCTAAATTATTAAACAAATCATTACTATAGTACTTACAACAGGCAGGCAGATGATCGAGAAATTCTAAACTCGCCGGTCGCAATATAACAAGAATACACTGATTTGACAAGCATACTCAGCATAGTTGAAAGGATAATAGGAATATTATAGTCTGTGATGTCCTACTTATACTTTTAAGGGCTGGTTTTTCCAACGCCAGATAGCTTTATTCGAGGAATAATTTTGAATTTTTGACAGTTCTTCCATACAAAAACTATCAGACGTCAATTTTCTTCCACGAATAAAAAAACATATATCGATTAAAAATCGTCCCTAAGTAAACAAATAATACCAAAAAGGTTAACATCAATATAAAACAAAGTCCCATTTCGTTTACAGTACCCGGCGATAAATATTGCACATCGATCTTTGGAAAGAGACAATCGGCTAATTTCGGCTTTGTAGAGCGTTATCTCTGTCGCACGAAATAAAAACAGTCCGGTATCTATTAGGAGCTGTTAAAACAATTATGATTTGCTTCTTTTGATAATTCTCTTTATTCTTTGTATAAAATACACCAATTTTTCTATAAATAATTGCTTTAGGTTGGGGTAAAATAAAATGGTTCCCCTATTTTTCCTAAAGATGCCATAGTACAACTTTAAATAATTTAAATTTGGGGGTGTTAACAACTCTAGATATATATTTTGAACTGGACGCGACCGCACTCTATCGCACTTGAACAACGACTGACAAAACGTCAGGTAGTGTGCGACAGAGATAACGCTCTACGAAGCCGAAATTAGCCGATTGTCTCTTTCCAAAGATCGATGTGCAATATTTATCGCCGGGTACTGTACGTCATTGTGACAGCTGCGATGTTTTTCTAAACTCAGCAACAGATCTTGATTCTGTTTTCACCATCATTTAGAGATTTTATTTAGGAATATTTCTATGCTTGTGGCTTAGTAAAAACAGCCACACGAGTCGATCGGTCAGGTTAAGCTGCGCTTGCCGCGGTTGGTCCGTGGATGGTTGACCATCTTTACATACCCAGACCCCGCCGTGCCTCGGAAAACACGTTAAGCCGTTGTTGATCCCGGTTGTCATTCGTGGATCTTTGACAGTCATTACGGGTCGTCAGAAGCCCGAAAGTCTGACAACCATTCTTACCAAGGGATTTCGTATTACCCAGTATCTGGGTTGTGAAGGTCAGAAAGGCAGTCCGGTTAGACTGGAAGCCGACCCCAACATAGTTGAGTAAAGGCTAGGCAGATGATAATTCAGGAATATATCTGTGTATAAAAAAATAGGTACTATTAAACTCAGATGTAATACTACGCATTCTGAGTCGTACAGTCAACAGCAAAAGTAGATGATGAAAATGAGAAATTCAATACTAATGAGAGGAGTTTGCGTCAGAACTGTGTGGCGTCGAAGTGATTCAAAAGTATGTGATTGTAAATTATACCAAACATTTACTACTAGTACAGCTGTCACCACATATAATACTACGCATTATGAGTCGTACATTTGTAGATAAAGTTCTATCACGTTTACGATTCTAAAAGTAATCTTCAAGAAGTCAAACCAAATATTGTTTCTATGATACACTGCAAGGAAAAAACCTCTGCGCACAGAAGAACCGACATGTCACCTAGGTAAGTCACCAGGACAGTCCGTGCGTTTCATCACATTTTCCCTGTGCTAGTTTATTAACTTCCTACATAATTATGACATCTAAATAAATATTTATTATTTATTTATATACAGGGTGAAATTAAATTCATGGGCATCCTTTTAAGGGGTCACACTATGAAAACATCATGATTGTATGTTAGGAAAAATTTACATCTTTTTAGTAAAAGAGGTGAAAGACATAATTATAGTACTAGAAATAGGGACCTATTAGTTCAACCAGGTTTCAGACTAGCTAAAGTAGACTCATCTTTTATGGGGTACTGTTTAAAATGTTATAATAAAATACCTCCCCACATTCTTCAACTGAATGAGACAAAATTCAAGTCTTGTATTAAACGCACACTATGCAGGCAGGCATATTATAAGTTAGGGGATTACATCGCGGATAAAAATGCCTGGCTCAATGCTGGTCCTGCTCCACAACCACAACTAATTGATTAACACTTGAAAATACTGTTGGAGCTGCTGAAGATTGTAAGTCTATCTTTGCATTGTATAAATTCAATCTCCTAGTATTGTATAATTGCATAACACATGTGTGAGTACTATGTACACACTATAAAGCTACCATTTACTGGGTACGTCTTTCATTGACTTGAATGTGCTCTGGCGGCTGAGAGTATGTCATGCTCACTCAAATGTCTCGCTGATGGTGGCGCATGTGTTGGATCATTTAGCTCCCTTCAAAATAGTTGAGCTGAATGGTGCTGATGCATGCGTCATGTTCGTGAACGGGCGCCGTCAGTAGGGACTGGTCATCTCTTTGCTGCCATGGCTTATTTTAATTTATTATTTGAATTGTTGTTTTTTCTCATCATTTCATTATGGACGCTTTTAACGTTCTGCATCGTTCTCACATGTATAATTTTTAACATGAATGATGTAAGCAAGACTTTGTAACCACATTATTTTGATTTAAAAGAGTGTCCATGGAGTTTCTTGCCCGTTCTTCTCCATAGGTACCTACGCTTTGGAATGGGCAACTAGCTTAATTTTTTCTGACTGACTGACTTCTTGACAATTCAAAAGTGCCTGTAAATGGTTTAATTGAAATAAATGCTTTGAGTTTGAGTTTGAGTTTGAATTGTGCTCTTCGTTGTGAACAACTTTAACTATGGGACTAAGCCTAAAACCGCGAAAAAAAATCAGCTGTTCCTTGCATTTATGTTCACATAACTCGTCAAAATGTATGGAAGAGCTATTTTTTTTTCGCGATTTCTTTCTTGGTCCCATAGTAAATTTGTTCATAATGATGATTACAATGACCCCTTAAAAGGATGCCCGTGAATTAAATTTCATCTACTTAATTAAATTAATTAATTTAATTTATACTTTATTGTACACCAAAAAAAAAACGTAACAAAAAAAACCCGGTACCCGGTTCCCGGTTTTGACCTCATAACCCCGTGTTTAAGGAACGAACACGACCCTTCATAAACGTTACAAATATCTTGGAATTCATCATAACCAGAAGCACTTTCAGCACAAATTCCTTGAAGAAAACTAGCCCAGTTTTCAACTATAATAACAACGATTTATATAAAGGTTTTCTAGTTGGGAACATACGCCATCAGCCGTCGTGCCCAAATAGGTATCATTACCCGCGAGGTACGGAGATGAAATATAGAAGACTGGTGTAACAATACCGCCTGATAAATTGTTTCCAGGATTACAAATGTTTGCTGATTCTTAGCCTTTTTGTTTGCTAAAGAAAGGGCTCGAACGCTTTTTTAAAAGACACGCTTTTTGGGGATAAAGGACCGCTATTTAGGGTCCTTAGTTAAGGACCTTATCCTGATCGTTTTATTTTTTCGAGTTATTTTTCCGGGATTTTTAGCGTAGTGTCTGAAAAGGTTTCGATGTTGAATAGCCCTTATTGTTATGCTTCTTATTTTATTATTACAGTTTTGAATTTATGATTTACTAACTGCGCCCCGCGGTTTCACCCGCGTAAAAGTCGATCCCGTGGGAATATCGGGATAAAAAGTAGCCTATATGTTAATCCAGGGTGTCAGCTATCTCCATACAAAGTTTTATTAAAATTGGTTTAGTCGTTGGAGCGTGAAGAAGTGACAAACATATAAACACATACACACACGCTAACAAACTTTCGCCTTTATAATATTAGTGTGATAACAAGTAATAAAATAAGCTCCAGTTCCGCTCCTTCTCAAACGGAGGAAAGCTTGTGTCCCAGCAGTCAGAACGTTATAGGCTGATTATATATATGCTTATCTTATATATAAATAAAACAAAGTCGGGTTAGTTACACCATTTATAAGTCAAGAACGGCTGAGCCGATTTTTATGATCTTTAATTTGTTTGTCTCCGCCCCGAATAGCGAGTAACTATTAAAACACGGGAAACATTCACGAAAATAAATTATAGTAAAGATTATTCATTTTCTTATACATTTTGTATGGAACGCCTTTTTTGATGATATCTCGAGAACGGATTGATTGATTTCGATAAAAAATAAAATGTTTGTTTGTCGAGAAGTTTATTGAAGTTTGAACAAGACAGCGTCTGTCGGATTAGCCCGGTAGAGCGACGACGCGTGGCGCGGATCAGGCAGGCAGTCGATGCTAATGATTACTGGAATGTATTTTAAACAGGTGATGCATTTTCAAAGAGAAACAAGAGAGAATGAGGGAGATAGTAATATCAAGTAATGAAAAAATTACTTTATTTACACCCTTGCTATAAATCCTGTATAAAAGTTTCTAAAACAATTAGCTTATTGCCAACATTAAAACAACCAGTGCCATAGTAACCAAAATATCATCCAAACGAGTGTTATAATGTACTAAATTTCATTATGCAACTCATTTAAAAAAAAAAAAACATTGTCATGCACCCGCGTTTCACTACCACAGCGCCGTAATTTAAAAAAAGAACTTATAGGTTATTTGAATTCACGTCGTATCCCGCCGGCCGCCATTTTTGTTCGATATAGTACTTATTGCAAAAAACTGTTTCAGAACCTTTATAGAGGATTCATATCACGGGTCTAGATAAAATCTTGTATGCAACTGTACATAATTAAAACACGAATGTAGGTTTAGTATCACATGAGTGTTTATTACCCTTATTATACAACAGTTGCATAAATAACTATTTATTTATGTAAGTATTCTTAATTCTGTATTAACAATAACATACATAAAGTCTGCCAAACTGCACAACAGTTTGTCGGCAGCACACTAAATAGGTATACCTACCTAAACACAGAAAATCTTGTGACGTTTTCTCTTTGAGTGATCAACAAACTCTTATAAGCCCGCTCAAAATATAAAAAAATACTTCAGTAATATTTTTTCACTTAGAAAAACAAGTTTTCATTTTAATAATATTGTACTGATGAATACAAAATCAACAAACAATGTTGTCAAAAGCTTTTTAATCAAAAGACGACGTGAACTAATTAAAACAAAGCGTATTTATTAGAACTACATTGTTTCTAGATGTCTGTCTAGAAAGATATTGAAATATCTTTCCACTTTGTTGATCAAATGAAATACACAAACAGCTTTTGTTTGGTGTTTTGAGTCTCAAATTCATAAAAGCCAAGAGTGACGAGACAACAATGATTTCATTTGAAAAGTAAAATTATTTTAGTTAAATGACTAACTAACTTACTATACAAATGTTTTGCTTCAAACATAAACAACGCTTTGTCCCCCTCGTTCCTTGGTTGATGTAAACGTCTAAAGACATTCATCGGTAAGAACATAAATCTGTTTCCGAAATATCTAGAAAAACATAATTATCCAGAAATGAACAGGTTGTTAGAATTATTGATGCAGTCTTACACTTTACAAAGAGACAGTGAACTGCCCAAAAAACTTCAGCTAAAACCTCAACTAAAACTGTTCAATTTGCCTTAACAAAGCACAAAACAGTACCGAAACAAATAATAAATACAGTCACAACACAACACAATGCTGCAACGAACACAAAAATCTTCTATTTTTACACAAAGTTTAAATTTAAATCTCTTTAATCACCAACAAACAGAATCAAAGCGCGGAAAAGTTATTTATTCCCAAGAGTTCACTAGATTTATAAGACAAACTTGTGAGTTCACCTTCTTTGTCACACTGTATTCCTTAAATTTTATGTTTTAAGTTATAAGCGACAGCGACAACTTTTATCACTCTCGCAGATACCTGCCCACTGCGTTACGTACTCGGGAGTACGTAACGCAGTGGGCAGGTATCTGCGACAGTGACAAAAGTCATACTACTTCTTTACTTGTACACATAATTCAAATTAACACAAAATACCTACATACTATAACATATTTTTCACAAGTTTTTCGTTTAATCTTACAGTTCAAATTTTCTATTTTTTATGTTATTAAATATTCGAATATTAATTTACCGTAGGAATATTCCACGTCCTTTATTTACAAAAACCTTTGTAAAACACAAGTTTATTTATTTTATGACGTAAAAATTATGTACACTGACTGGATAAACTTGTAATACTAAATAAGCTAACAGTCTATTAAAATAAAAAATACAATATCTTATATTCGAATATTAATAGTTTTAATTACTGTTAATTGACTTTAAAACCAAATACTTTATTTCAGACCTTGATCCATATTTATGATGTTAGTAATACACACTACTTTTAAGCTATGTTAGTAACAAACAAAAAAAAAAAAGATTTAATTCATATATCCCTAACTGTACGTTAGTAAATAGCAGTATTCAAATTACGCAACCACATCCTAAGTCCTTGTCCAGCTCTCGATGCCATCACATTTTTTTTTTATTCATCTCTCAAATAGTTTCTTATGCCCCTTTTCCTACAGCAATATGTAAAAGACCAATATTTTGAAATTATAGGACAAAATCGTCACTAGACTGAGTAATAATTTCTGTAGATTTATAATCCTCACGAGTTTTGGTAACCTTTAAAAAAACATCCAAATAGTCTTTAATCAGTTTTATTTTTTAATTACTGCACCCCGTGGTTTCACCCGCATAAGTCTCGATCCCGTGGGAATATCGGGATAAAAAGTATACTATGTCCTCTCCCGGGCCTCAAACTATCTCTATACCAAATTTCATTTAAATCGGTTCAGCGGTTTAGGCGTGAAAATGTAACATACAGACAGATAGACAGACAGAGTTACTTTTGAATTTATAATATTAGTATGGAAGTATGGATTTGAATTGACTCACCACGGAATAGAAAATTTTTTTTATTGATATTTATTATCTCTCTATCCGCTCATCCCTTGCACATACATAGACTCAGAAGCAGTTTAAATTGCTTTTTCAGGCACAGCGCTTCTATTCAGCCACCAACAATACAACAAGTCTTAGATTTAAATTTCCTTTGCCAATTCTCAAAAGATACTTTGTAAATGAGCTTTGAGTAACAACTTTGAATTCACTAATTTAAATATCTTCAACTTTTGGACCTGCCTTTAGTTTGGCCACTCAGTTTACTTAAGATCTTCCAATTAAACTGATTCTGTATAAACTGGGACGCTCATCTATTTAGGCTAGAAGCAGGTTATTTATATTTCAGTAAGCAAAACGTTTGTAAACAGAAAATTTAATGGCACTTGAAAGTGATCTTTAAGCCCAATTATTATAATTTAGACTACGATTGTATATTAACTTGAGTAATGAAAAGCAAAACAATTATGGAGTTATATTTTGAAGGTGCCTTGGAATCTGAGATAAGAGACGTTAATCACTTCTACACAGGAGAAGATGAAAGCAAACAAACAAATGTTACTGAATTGATGATACCTATTCAAATATATATCACACTAATATCATAATTGCGAAAGTTTGTGAGTGTGTGTGTTTATATGTTTGTTACTTCTTCACGCTCAAACGGCTGGACCAATTTTGATAAAATTTTATATGGAGGTAGCTGACACCCTGGATTAACATATAGGCTACTTTTTATCCCGATGTTCCCACGGGATCGAAACTTAGGCGGGTGAAACCGCGGGGCGCAGCTAGTATTATTATAAGAATACATTCATTCTACGGCACGTCAGTTTACTTTAATTAAAATTAAAAAAAAGGCAAAATATGGACTGTAGTTTTATGTAATTTTTTTTTTTTTGTTGATGTTGTTCTAGTGACAATAAAACCAATGGCTTAGTAGCGAACCTGAGGAGGCTCTCGTTGGGCAGCTGGATCAAGGGCTTGATTCAGAAAGCGGTACTTCTGGACACTACGCCGGTAGCTTGGACCCTGTTCCCGATACCGGTGGGTTAATATTTTTTATATTTTTTAAATAAAAATATTTAAAAATGTAATTTTAATTAAATAAAGGAGATAACAATAAAATATTTTAAGAGACTGTGAGGAAGCTATGAATGTTATGACGCATGTCAACAGGGAGAACTATAAAGCTTTTCAAAGTGCAGTTCTATCGTAAATCGTAAGTCGCAGACAGTTTACATCTACATACTTCTGCATTAGTGAAAACACGGAACCATAAAGTTTAATGTCGTATTGCTAAAAAAATAAAAATACCTGGGCCATCTGGTTACCGATGACTTGAAAGATGATATGGATCTAGAGAGGGAGCGCAGAGCATTGTCAGTTAGGGCGAATATGCTGGTCCGCAGATTTTCTCGATGTACAGATGCAATTAAAATAATCCTTTTTAAGGCATACTGTATAGCACTGTACTCGGGAGCCCTGTGGTTCACATTTACCCAAAAGGCTTACAATGCTCTGCGTATCCAATATAATAACGCATTCAGGGTATTGTTGCGACTGCCGCGTTTCTGTAGTGCCTCGTCAATGTTTGCAGATGCACGCACTGACAGATTTGATGCACTGTGGCGTAAGAAATCTGCCTCGCTTCTCCGGAGGCTGCGTGGCAGTCCCAACACTATCCTGCAATCAATAGCCGCCCGGGCAGATAGCCCGCTAGTGTGGGCGATTACAAACCGGACCCGTTCTGTACTAACATAGGCTAAGCTATTTTTGTTACTAACTCTATCTAATAGACCATTGTAGTCTATGTAAATAAAGATTAATAATAATAATAAAAATACCTACTTCTACTCAATCCTTTGAGTATAACAGTAGAGAAAGACCAAAAAACAATTATTGATAGACTGTGTGAAAGATGTCATGCCTAGAAAGGGGGTGACTATCTGAGTACTGAGATGACGACTTATAGAAAAGTCATCACCTGCCTAGCCTTTTCCAAACTATGTTGGGGTCGGCTTCCAGTCTAACCGGATGCAGCAGAATACCAGTATTTTACATAGAGCGACTGCTTAACTGACCTCCACAACCCAGTTACTGGGTAATACGAAACCCCTTGGTAAGACTGGTTGTTAGACATGGGCTTCTGACGACCCGTAACGACTGTCAAAGATCCACGATTGAAAGCCGGGACCAACGGCTTAACGTGCTTTCCGAGGCACGGAGCGGTCTTGGTATGTTAGGATGGTCACCCATCGACGGACCAACCGCGGCAAGTGTAGCTTAATCTGATCGATCGATCCTGGCGACTATTATTACTAAGCTACAAAACTATAACAACAACTACTTACAGAAACAACTACAGCTAAACCACAACTAACTAGCTACAACTACTCCTTGTAGAAAAGTATGGAAGAAAAAGACATGCAGCGTCGACCCCAAAATAAATTGAGATAAGGCCAAGATAATGATGACTCAATCCTTTGAGTAGTTTCGTGCTTTGATTCAAATCATACCTAATGAGTGAATAAATAACGAAAATATCACATCACAAAAACTTAAATAGACAAAAAAAAAACTTTTTTGTTTCATCCTTTTCAGTAGTCGGGTTTTAGTTTTAAATCTTTTTTTTTTATTTAATTATTTTGGGGCTTATTTCAGTAATATTTATATTTTTGAAATGTGCTAATTAAGTCCTTTCATTTGATACCCAACAAGGCACCAAGTTGGTGCCTTGTTGGCATAAAGTAATAACTTTGGGTTGGTGCCACCAACCCAAAGTTATTACTTTATGCCCTCTACAGGGTGAAATTGAATTCATGGGCATCCTTTTAAAGGGTCATTGTAATCATCATTATGAACAACTTTTACTATGGGACTAAACTTAAAACTGCGAAAAAAAAAAATCAGCTGTTCCTTCCATTTATGTTCACATAACTCGTCAAAATGTAGGGAAGAGCTGATTTTTTATTTACGATTTCAGGTTTGGTCCCATAGTAAAAGTTGTTCAAAACGATGATTACAATGACCCCTTAAAAGGATGCACATGAATTCAATTTCACCCTGTAGAGGGCGCCATATTGAATTTCGTGTGACGTCACATACGATACCTCATTTTTCAAATTATTATAAGTACTTTTGAAGTTATGAGGGAACAGATAAACATACATAGATACATACATACCGGTCAAAATCATAACCGTCCTTTTTGCTTCGCCGTAGTCGGGTAAAAATTCAGTCAAATCGATAAAGTCCTATAATCACTCCAAAAATACCTTACATCAAAAATCTATACGCCAAATTCCATCCACAGTCACCCATTACATCCCACTACAGTCCAGTACTCTCAACTTCTATAAAACTACGTCGAAACGACGCAAAGTTTAAAACGCTTCCTAAAACGGAGGGGTCAACGTCCTCTACTCGCAGGTGTGCGGTAGACGGGATTCATGGGAGGAATTTCTTTCGCGACACAGAAAGAAACTCGGCCCTTACTATTTGTGTCTGCATTTTATATTTTTTTTTCTGCTATTTTTGTTTTGGATTTTAAGATGGGAGAAAAAATTTGGCATTGTTGTCAAGCTACAGGGGGAGATATAATGAATTTTCTACTTTAGTTGTCACCCTAAATAAGTATTCTGCTACACCCTAACTGACAGCAGGCTGTGAAGACGTACAACTGTTCAAATCGTATTTAAAGGGAATGAAGGGTAATCTTGCGTGGAGTAAAAATTTGTTAAATGATTTTTTTTTTACAGCTCAAACCATTATATATTTTATAATATTGTTGTTGTTGTTTTTTTTTTTTAATGTTGTATATATTTATAGATTTTTTAAGTTATATTAATATTGTAGGTATTGTATGTGTTTGATGCCTGAAATAAATGTTGAAACTGTGTACTCCCCGTCACTTTTCCTTAAGAGTTCATTAGAAAACCAGCGTCAGACAGAATCTGTCTGGCATTAATGCTGAAATGAACCTTTTTGGCGCAGCCGTGAGGCACACACTATTATTGTCAGAAACATTATTTTTGATTTTTTTATTAATTTTGTATTTTGTGTTTCACGAACTGTGTCCAAATAAACATTTTTCTTTCTTTAAATTCATAAATTATACATATACTAGCTGCGCCCCGCGGTTTTACCCGCATAACTCTCGATCCCGTGGGAATATCGGGATAAAAAGTACCCTATGTCCTTTCCCGGGACTCAAGCTATACTATACTAAATTTAATCGAAATTGGTCCAGCCGTTTGAGCGTGAAGAAGTAACAAACATATAAACACACACACACACACACACACTCACAAACTTTCGCCTTTATAATATTAGTGTGAAGTGTGATTTTCGAACAAGAAAATCTATTCAAAATTAGAAACTTACTCGGTAAAAATAGAGATGCATCTTCTGTTATTTAATTCTCAACTCATTCAACGAACTAATGATTGGTTCAATCTTAATTGAACACTGACGTAGTATCCTCACCAATGTCTTCATAGTCTAGCATAGTACACGCTTTCATCTTTTAGAAGCGCCTACAAGTGAATTTGCTTTGAGAGTCTAATGAAAGCACCAGTTAGGCTTTGCCAGTAACGATTAGTAAACTGCTCTTCCGCTTTGAACCAGACCTCTTCTGAGACATGGCATGGCTTTTCCTTCTCTCAAGTTACAAGTAAGCCAAGCTTAGACAGAAAACAGAAATCGGAACTGATTCCACACAACAGATTCAGATAATTCTCACAGAATTACGGTCAGGCTACAATGGTAGTTGCTTTCAACCGCTTGCACTTGAAACTTAATGTTTGTGAGCTCAAGAGATGTTTATTCTCTCTCAAAAGAACCTAGATGTGGTTCTGTACACGCTATAATAATGTATTATTTTCTTCTTTGCTCTGACATTGCACTTCGGAATAACGTTTAGGTATTAGAGACCTGGGACTTGGACCGTGAATGGGTATGTGCGCTTGTGCAGAATATTGGACCTTGTAGAAAATAGAACTACTTATTGAAATTGCAAAAGGAGTATTACACAAGCAGTGCTAGTATGTGTGTATGTTTGATTCATAATTGGATCTGTATTTCTTCAATCAGCACCCTAATTGCGTAACACACTATCAATCGGAATCAGAATCTTTTCTAAGCCAATTGCCAATCCATTGCTTTATAAGTTCGAAAAAATTTGTCTGCTCAACATGTAAATAACGCAATGAATGTTGTTGAACTGTCAAAATGAAACCGATTCTGATTGATAAAGTGTTACGCAATTGCCCCGCGGATCCTATTATCAAGTTTCAAATTTCTTTGTAATGCTAACATTATGTGTTATATTGTGAGGCACTGGAATATGGTGCATAGTTCTGGTGCTGTCATATTCAATGTCAGATAAATTAATTGTCAGTTAAATTAATTAATCTGTCAAGCTCCGCTAATTAAACACAATTGATTTTCTATTGTTTCGTCGCCGATCGGCGAACCGCGCCGCTTGACCGGTTAATAAGTAGTTCTAATAGTTTTTAAGCCGTACCTTCTAATAATTTTATATGGAATTTTGTTTTGAAATAAATTATTCTTAATATTTAAAAATAGTTTTTTTTAATATTTCGTTTAAGACAAACTATACATTATTGCTTGTGGCTAGGTAATATTAGCCGCACGGGTCGATCGATCAGGTTAAGCTACGCTTGCCGCGGTTGGTCCGTGGATGGGTGACCATCTTTACATACCAAGACCCCTCCGTGCCTCGGAAAGCACGTTAAGCCGTTGGTCCCGGCTGTCATTCGTGGATCTTTGACAGTCGTTACGAGTCGTCAGAAGCACAGTATAATATACAGTAAGTTATCTAAGGCCGCCCGCCGAGTTATTAGCCTACTCTTGCGTTGATCCCCAGGGTTGTCACTTTTACTTTTAGTTAATATTTTCGAACAAGCAGCACTTGATCTAAATTTATGAAATAAAAAGCATATTATGATTGAATATTTTACCAATTTATAAATTTAGTAAAAATAAAAAGCCTTTATTCACATAACATTTATAAAGTACTAAGTTACAAATTTGATACCGAGAAAATTTTTCTCCTGTTTCTGCACGTCCGGAACGCTTTATTATTATTTGTTAATGTAAAGTAAATTCTCATTCTTATGTAAAGTTTTTGTAAAGCTTTTGGGAAAGCATGGACAGGGCATCTTAAATTCTATATCATTCAGTTGATCGTAAATTGACCGGCCAATTTTAATGTTGATGTGGTCCTTTTCGAACGCTTTGCGAAACACCTGCTCCATCCTTTCTACATTATCGACAAAATCATCAGGTGGGATCATGAGTAAATTTCGATCTTTGCCGTAATTCCTGTAATGGGTGTATCTAGATTCTACACTTAAATTACACGGTCGTTGATTAACGTCGACGTAAAGCAACCCTAAGCGTTAGTCGGTCACATGTTACTGTAATTTTGTTAAGTTAATATTATGATTAAGACACCATATTTGGATTGAACAATACATCAGACAATAGAAAAAATAATAATTTCAATAGTAATTAATTTGCAATATTAATTATTGTGAAATATCCCTTATTACAACTATACGCGACAAATACGTTTACCTAAACGATGTTTCGTACTCAATCCTCTGTTTTATAAGTCGGTGTCGTTGGTTCCGCATTTTCGTTTTTTGACACCGACTTCCGAAATTAAAGTTATTTATCACTTTGTTGTGTTTTTTTTTTGAAGTCGGTTGTTTTTTTTTTGTAAAAAAGTTTTTATTTTTCAATTTTTAGTTCTACCTACCCCACAAAAAAGTAAACAAAAATCGTTAATGTAGACAATGTAGATAAATTTTTAGATTGTTGTTGATTTTTCAAAAACCGCTTGTCCGATTTCGATAAAATTTTCATGGGACCATTTGGGAAGTAGGTACCTATACCCTTTCCAACAAAAAAAGAATTTTTCAAATCGGTTGGCAAGCAACGGAGTTATGCGGGAACAAACATAAAAAAAAAAAAAATACAAACATTCGAATTGAGAACCTCCTCCTTTTTTAGAAGTCGGTTAAAAACTAGACTTCTTAAAATAAACTTTAGCTCTAAACATAGTATTCAGAAAGTAAATTTGGGAATACATTTATATGGAAAAATGCGACTCGGCTACGCTCTTAATAAAGCAAATAAACTGTGAAATAAACAATACAATACCACATTTTCTAATAATATTTAAGTATAAGTAGGTACTTACATTTCTGGTTGAGTAGGAACTATGAAGAATGATAAGTCCGGGTTTGCGAAATCATTATTGAGGCACCCGAAAACACTACAATATATTTTTCCCCTTTTTGAAGTCATGATACTCGTAATTTAAGTGGCCGCCGCCGGCGAGAGTTGACGAACGCAAGCGGTCATGTAGCGTACGCGCGTGCTCACAGTCGCGCTGCACAGCCCGCACTGCCGCCACCTTATGCCCTCATATATCTAGCGTGTGCGTGAAATCGCGTGCCGACACGGCGCGCGGCGCGCACGCACACATTCAAACCGAGAGCGGCACGTTTGTATGAAGATGTTCTACTGTATATTATACTGTGTCAGAAGCCTGAAAATCTGACTACCAGTCTTACCAAGGGGTATCGTATTACCCAGTAACCGGGTTGTGGAGGCCAGATAGGCAGTCGCTCCATGTAAAATACTGGTATTCAGCTGCATCCGGTTAGACTGGAAGCTGACCCCAACATAGTTGGGAAAAGGCTAGGCAGATGATGACAAACTATACATTATAAATATTAATCACAAACAATAATGTCATTAATATAAACCAAAAATACAAACCTGACAAAAACCTGACCCCTATAAATACCTTAAAAAAAAAATCGATTCTTATAAATCGATTGATCGAACAGACTATACATGAGCTCAACACACAAACTTGGTGAATTACAAATCGATTAACCACCAATTAAGCGGAGCAGACGGTAGCTCTTCACAGCAGTATGGTCGGATTGTGGTCGGAGTGAATGCGGTCCCTGTGGTGGTTCAATTAAGAGTGCCTATATAACTGTAAATCGATTCATTTGAATCGAATCCTAGAGCTGTCACGCAGTAATTTGTCTTCGAGTGTCTTGTTAAGTTTGGGGATAACTTGTGTGTTGAGTCAATAGGAGACATTCATGGGCTTTGAGTTTGAATTTTGTGTTCACAGTGGTTTTGGTAAAGACGTTTAGGTGTTTACTGCTTCATTAATTCTAGATTTAATCATTGTAATATAAGTACCATCTTCGATCTGTGGTTGTTAATCTGTCATGTTTTGTCTACTGTTATTTTGATTTATTTCGGTCTTTTTCAGATAAATTTTCTCTTTTTGATTTACATTAGAGGGCGAATTTCACCAAACATTTATACCTAGAATAAATCTTCACCTGGGAATAAATTTTGATTTTTTTTAAGTTTTTCGATACTAGAACTGTGTTTTTTTATCAAATAACTTCTCCCGCTCTAGGCAGAGCGTGTCAAACTTTTACTTACTAAAACCCACCCGTGTTCCTTCAGTTGCCTGTGCCAGGGGCCACGGTATCTTTTTCGAACAACCCGCAACCCTTGGAAATACTTTCTAGTATTTCATTCCGTGGAATAAAATTGACGTCTGATAGTTCTCTATCAGACGTCAATTTTATTCCACGGATAAAAAATATCTGACTGGTAAAATCAGCCCCTAGAGTGTTAAATAAAATTGCCTTGGGTTTTACTAAGTTGATAGATTTTAACAAAAAAACTATACTTACGAGTATTTGACACAAAACACCACAATATGGAAATAATATATGAACAACTAGCAGCGCCCCTCGGTTTCACCCGCTTAAGTTTCGTTTATTCGAAAGACACGTGGCGCCATCTATTATCATAATAACGTTATTGTTGTTTTCCTCGGGAACAGCACTTTTTTCGGGACGAAATGTACCCTATGTCCGTTTCTGTACACCTGATAATGTATATGCAAAATTTCAGATCCGTTCAGTGGTTTAGGCGTGAAAAGGTAACAAACTTACTTTCGCATTTATAATATTAGTTAGGACAGCGTATTAACAGCATAATCCTCTTTTAAGTAGGTAGTAAAGTAATACAAGCAAACTCGATTAAATTCGAGGTATCAATCAAATTGATGTAAAATATAATTAAACTCGGCTAACAGCGAATCACGAACATAAACGGCTTTGGTAAGGAATTTTAAATTTTAAACTGGATTATCCGGATAACAGGATTACGTGCAGCAATGATGGACAGTTTCATCACATATTGAGCTTGTTCTGAAATGTTTGTGTTTCTTATTATGGTTGTAAAGGCTTGGAATTTATAGACATATTATCTGCTTTGTGTTTGCTAATATAGCATCAAACATAGTGTTTGAAAATGTAGGCGCTTTTGCAGAATATTTTTACTCCAAACTCAATACGAATGCTTTTGTCGGAGACAGAGATGGCGGGATGAGCTGGACTCCTTTAATAAAGATTGGATCTTGGTAGCTCTGGACCAGTGGCGTACATTGCATATAGGCATATAAGCAGTGCCTACCTCGATATATCAACATAAGCCTGTCAATTACATTTTAGCTCACTAAATTATCATACCTAACAAAAAACAAAATCTTCATACAAACACGCGCGGCAGTAGGCAGTCGCTGGACGGCCTACTCGGCTCCCATACTATTCGCACATTGTCATTGGTCTTTACTCGTTCAAGCTAATACGACAAAATTAAAAATACGTATGTCTCACGCGTAATACCATGACGTTCAACCTTCGCAATTTATTACCCTTAAGTAGGCATGCCTACTCAAATAACCACACTTTTGATTTGACCTTAATTTTTTTTTCTGATTAGTGACCACGTATGTCTAGACTAGACCCGGCCTAGTGCCTACCTATTCTGAAAAATAATGCACGCCACTGCTCTGGACAGAAAGAGAGGTGAAAAGAGAGTAGGGAAACCATTTTCCAGCAGTGGTACATTAATGGCTAGTAATAATTAAATAATGGAGCAGTGGTGGTCAAGTGGTAACGGCCGCGACTACCAGTACCAGTTGTAGGTCGTAGGTTCGAACCCAGACAGGCGCTTTACTTGGTGTAAACTATTTCATCACCACTGCTCTCAAAACGGTGAATGAAAACATCGTGAGGAAACCGGCATATCCTAGAACCAAAAATTCGAAGACATGTGACATCTGCCAACCCGCACTGGGCCTGCGTGGTGGATTACGGCCCACTCCCTCTCACAGAGAGGAGGTTTGTGTCCCAGCAGTGGGAACATAATAGCACAGAATCTTTCTACTGTGATAATAGGCTGATTATGTAATAATATAATAACGAATGCTTTTAGTCACACTTGAATTAGTTGTTAATACCGTTTATACAATATTTTAAGCTTCAAATAGTCTAGGAAAGGAGCCCCACTTTGATTAAAAGCCAAGCAAAGATTTCTATTATGGTTGTAAAGGCTAGAAACATATGTAATTATGTACCTATATATTATTATCTACCTACCTCATTTTAACACCGTATTTCAAATCGTAGGGGCTTTTGTTGAATATTAGTTTTAAAATTAATACGAATGACGATCGAGTGTTACCAAAAACACTTGACTGAGTTTTAATGCAATTATACAATATCTTTAATTTAAAATGGTCTAGAAACCCCACAAGCCAAGCTCAAAGAAAAAACACATACCGATACCAGAAGTATCAATTAACGTAAAGGGACATTTTGGGGAAAATGAGTTACATATTAAAAATTCAACAACTACTATAGCCATTATAAATTATACTTCATATCAGCATAATCTGGCAGCTTAACAGCGAAAACAGACGATGACATTCTTCTTGTAATCTGCTTAAAATGGCAGAACTTAATTAAAATGCGAAAACAGACAAAGAAAAAGTTTCATTTTAAACACAATACTGTAAACATAATTTTCTTATAACATAACTAACACTCCCCAAGCCAAAAAACAGGAACAAAATACGTCTTAATAAATGACAAAACTAAAACAACAGCTACGTACTATAATATTCTATTACAAGAACCGTGTAAAATTGAAGTGGGGGGAAAATATAACGATAAAAAGCAATGAACACCAAATGTGGTTTGATAAGTAAGGGAGGAAAAGAGGATGGTCCCTACAGATTGTCGCTTGAATGCCGGCTGCATATTATTTTTCTGTCATATCTTTCTTTTGTTTTATTTAGTGAGGGACATTCTATGATGTGGCAAAATTTCTATTGCGATTGTTTGAGTAGATATATGTAAGCTAAATAGAATATACTTTTTGTAGGAAAAATAGTAGCACAAAAACTTTCGTTTAAGGTTTGAATAAGTCAGGGAAATACATTGTTTATCATATTCGGTTTAAAGACATTTATTTCTCAAAGATAAATGACAATTCACTTAAAGAGAAACTTAACTAAATTAACAATAAGTTGTAGTTTATATTACGACGTTCAAGCCATATTAAATTGACTATAAAATTAAAGTCCGTGTCGTGTGTTCAAATTACAACTGTCATTATTTTTCAGTTCTACGAAATGACTATGTCTATAACTAACACGGTAAATTATTCTTGTGTCAATTTTTATAAATAATTAATTTCCCTGACTATAGAAAGGCGGAACCGTATGCAGACCGCAACAAAAAAAAATTTGTAGAATTTAAAAGTAGAATCAACGATCGATCGACGGTCGATCTTTTCAATACTTTGTATTTGTTTTCTAGCCAGCCAGTAGCTTCATATGCGACGACTAAACTGATCAAGATACGTAATATAATAATACTACTTTTGATACGAAGCAGGCACCATCGACAAAGTAATTCTAGGTGGATTCTTATTCAGGTCAACGTATTTCCGAATGCATAGAATCATGCACTTTACTGAAAGTATCTTCTACTGCAATTTTATGAATAATTTGAGATGCTAAAATAGTGTTTGTTTTTATTTATTAGCATAGTACTTTAGCTCTCTTCACATAGTTTATTTTATACTATACACCTTCAGGGAAACCAAGCCTGATGTTGTTTGTTTTTTAGGTATTTTTAGGGTTCCGTACTTCAAAAGGAAAAAGGGTACCCATAAAAGAAGTGATCTTTTATGGGTTCCGTTTTTCCTTGATTTTTTCCTTTGACTTGATACCTACGGACAACGAAGTGTCGTTGTCCGCAGGTATCAAGTTGAAATTAATATCAAATACTCAGGGCTACAATCCCTTGAAGCTGTGAGAAAATCAAACTTCTAAGTCAACGCTATCAAAAGATACGGGCGTTTATGTTCCGTTTATGCCGCATATTTTGACACTCGCAAGGGAATCAAAACCTATAGGGTACTTCCCGTTGACCTACAATCATGAAATTAAGCAAGAAGCAATGTTATGTAGCACAAATAAAGTAAAAAAATCCGACAACCGTGAATTTTTAGTTACATAGCTACCTACAAATTTGTACGGAACCCTCGGTGCGCGAGTCCGACTCACATTTGACCGGTTTTTGTTATTGCTGTGCAAAAAAATCAGACTACCTAACTTTTCGAAGGACATTTATTAAACACGTTGGGTACAACCCTATCTATCTGTTGTAGAACCATCTAGAAAATACACGGACATGTCAAAATGGGTAGGTAACATTTCTATTAGGATTTCACGGACCTTTTCATTTGTTAGAAGTAGGGTAGTCCTGACCACGTTTTATTTCAGACTACTTACAACTTCTTACAAGTATGGAAGCGTTTTCTTTGAGTGCTACGGGATGGGTCCGAGATGTTTTGTGAGACTGACTATTAGAACGTTGTGTAATGTAATTATTGGCGGTGTAAAAAATGTTTTTTAAAATCATAATAATAATTTATGTTTAAGGTGTTAAAAAATTAACCCGACTAACTTTAAGAGGTGCTTTAGACCATCGAAATGAACAACTTTCACTATGGGACCAACTCTGAAATCACGAAAAAAATACAAAAGTTCAATAGGTACCTATTTGACCAAAGGGGTTTGAAGGTTTTGGCCCTAAAATCAGCCGCCATTTTGATTTTTTTTCAGAATCGCGGTGCACAACAAAAGTTATATATTTAGAAAGAGGACACTTATACAAACAAAAAATGTAATTAACATAATATCCTAAAGCGTCAGGTTTCAGAGTTATTCACCGAAATATAAGTCGAAAACAACTAAGCTTTTTTTGTTTTTTTTTCCTTCCAGGTAAGCATATTGAACTATTGAGGTAATAGAAACGTTATGAAACCTTTATGGAGAAGAAACAAATGAAGAATAGACATTTTTTTTAATAAATAATTCATCATCATCATCATCATTTCAGCCGAAAGACGTCCACTGCTGGACATAGGCCTCCCCCAAGCACCTCCACTTCGACCGGTTTTGTGCTTCTCGCATCCAACGAGTTCCTGCGGCCTTCACAAGGTCGTCGGTCCACCTTGTGGGAGGCCTTCCAACGCTATGCCGTGTTTAATAAATAATTAAACACGGCAATTTATAGTTCGTTTTTTTAATCCCAGAGACTAATCTGACAAGTGTAATGTCAAACTTCTGTACTAAAAAAAACGAAAACACAAAAGACTTAAATGTCAGATACTCTCTGGGATTAAAAAAAGGATCAATAAATTGCCGTGTTTTATTACATATTTATTAAAAAAATATCTATTCTTCATTTGTTCCTTTTCCATAAAGGTTCTATAACGTTTCTATTACCTCAATAGTTCAATATGGTTACCTGTAGGGGAAAAAAACAAAAAAATCCTTGTTGTTTTCGACTTATATTTCGGTGAATAACTCCGAAACCTGACGCTTTAGGATATTATGTTAATTACATTTTTTGTTTGTATAAGTGTCCTCTATCTAAATATATAACTTTTGTTGTGCACCGCGATTCTGAAAAAAAATCAAAATGGCGACCGACCTTAGGGCCACCCTCCATACAAAAATCTTCTAACCCCTTTATGAAACAGCTGATTTTTGTGATTTCATAGTTGGTTCCATAGTGAAAGTTGTTCACTTCGATGGTCTAAAGCTCATCTAAAAATTTTGTCGGGTTAATTTTTTAACACTTTGTATAGTTAACCGGTATAGTGTCATATTTGTAACAATTGGAACCATACTGTAACTATTGGAAGGGCGGAATTTTCCTAACACAAGTAAAGTTCTTACTTAAATGGAAATTCCCCAAGAAATTATTATGTAAACATATTGTAAGTTATTGAAATAAACGTTTTTTTTTTATTTGTTTACTTATCTTGGTTTTGAATGACAATGTGCAAAAGTAATGATGAAATTGAACAAGATTTCGAATCTATTAAATATGATTTGGTAGTAAAGTAGATACGGTAAACTTTTATTACCTTTATAATTAGGTATGTCATTATCATTTTCTTGCCCATATCCCAATAAATTTGGGGTCGGCACAACATGTATTTTTCTTCCTTTGTTCGCTATTAGTCGTTATCGTTACCTTTATATGTATGAAACAATATTTCCGTCTAATGTTACTTACCTTTAAATAAATATTATACTGGTCTGTAGATAACACAATGTTACGAAATGGTGTAATAGACGCCCCCGTTACAGATTACCTTGTTAAGGTTGCCAATTTTCTTGTAAAATAAAACTTACACATAATTCGATTTAGGAGACAAATGAAAAAAAAAATCGTATGAGGTTTATCGTTGGACCAAAGTATGTCTCAAGCATTGTGTTCACTGCCTACCAAATCATTGTAACGGTATCAAATTAATTAATAACGTCTGACATTTTATTATAAACATTGTTTATTTATTTATTTATTAAGGATCTCCAACAAAGGCTACACATACACAATATAAATTTACAGTAATACAAAAGGTTCTTTTACGTGTGCTCCTTCAATTACAGGAGACCACAGCATGCACATATAACTAGGAGTAAACACGATAAAAATAGACAAAGTAAATGACTAATGAATACAAAATATAAAAAGTGAAGGAAAAAAATAAAATTAACATGTCAAGAGATTCATATTGCAAATAGTGTAGACAGGATAAGAATAAAATATTGAGAAACATTGAATAAATTTGAGAAAAATAATAATTATTAAGAATTAAAATGTTGAAATTGAGCATTAATATTACAATTGTATAATTATGTTAGTTTAATTATAATTAGTTCACATTTCAAAGAGAAGTGACATAGTTATATACTTAGTTAATTAGTTATTATGCGGTGGCTAAATTCATTGTGATTGGATAGCAAAATTATTATCATGACATTGAATAAAAGCAGTGTTGCTGGTCAGTGCTAACGGCCCCGACTTACGGCCCATTCCCTTTCACAGAGAGAAGACCTGTGTCCCAGCAGTGGGAATGTAGCGGCATCTACAACACCACATGCAAACAACACGTCATACTGACGTCACGAAAAATCCTGCGTCTCGCAAGCAAAGTTTACCGCGCAACTAGCATAGATACAACGGCCCGACATGAATCATCGGGCAGTTGTCCGCCAGACACAACACCCGTCTGGTTGGAGGATCCTCCCTCTTCTATGGAGTATGAGTGTACTTTACAGCCTGTTCCTCATAGCTCTATCATAATTATCAAAGTGACCTTTCGCTGCTACTGACGACGACGTGATAGTGGCGAAGTTTTGGACCAACAACACACACAAATTACCACAGCACAAAAATTACGTTCTTCATTTAAGGATTTAAGGTAGTTTCTTAGTTGAAACCCTCGGACCTTGGGGTCCGAGTGCTCATGGTCTTTTAAAGAAATTTCGACGGCTAATTGACACTTCCCCTGACCCAAGGTCTGGCTTTTACCTTGGCCAGAGGCTAAGCATTGCCATACAACGTGGTAATACCGCCAGTCTCTTGGGTACATTACCAGTCGACAGCGATGTCAATGATTTTAAAGGCAATGAATTGAAGATAATTGTAGTTTCTTAATGAGATAGTGCTAACACACGAACGACACGCGTCGACGACGAAGGCAACTACACCCACTGAAACCGTCGACAACGTGTCGCTCGTGTATTTGAGTACGGTGCTCAAATACACGAGGGACATGTTGTCGACGGATGCAATTGCCTCTGTCGTCGACGCGTGTCGCTCGTGTGTATGCACACTTATCAAACACGGATCAGAAAGCTACTGAAAAAATAAGGTCCTGAAACAGAGTAAAGTAATACCTACTGAAAAATCAGCCGACAAAATTCTCTCGCGTGGCAACCCTAACTGCCCACCTCGTCCCTTCGCACGCAACGCCATCGCTCTTACAGCAAACTTTAATACAGTTTATTCAACTATTTGATAAATTCTACATAAAAACATATTATTCATCCCACTTGAATAGATTCCGTATCTTCCAGAACTTTGTGTTCAATTGTCCGAAAATTCGATTGTGTCAGAATGGAATGAGATTGGGAATATTATTCTGTTTCTATATTGTAAAGTTTATTTTCCTCTTTTTTTTCTTGTACTTTCCTTTAATCATCTGCCTATTGGGATCGGCTTCCAGTCTAACCGGATGCAGCTGAATACCAATATTTTACATGAAGTGACTGCC
The DNA here is from genome assembly GCA_945859645.1 of Amphipoea oculea. Lineage (NCBI taxonomy): Eukaryota > Metazoa > Arthropoda > Insecta > Lepidoptera > Noctuidae > Amphipoea > Amphipoea oculea. The sequence goes on from OX243876.1 coordinate 17,357,662, forward strand.
TATCTGACCTTCACAACCTAGTTACTGGGTAATACGATACCACTTGGTAAGACTGGTTGTCAGACTTTCGGGCTTCCGACGACACGTAACGACAGCCAAAGATCCACTCATGACATCCGGGACCAAGTGCTTTCCGAGACACAGAGGGATTCCGATATGTATAGGTTACCCATCTACAAACCGACAGCAGCAAGCGTAATGTAGCTTATACTTGAATCGACCCGTGTGGCTGTTATTATTTAGCCCCGAGCTCGTCCTTGTACCTACATAAACAATATTATTATTGTTATTGCTTTCTAGAATAAGCTCTCGTATACTGGTTTATTTGTAGACTTGATCATATTAAATTCATATTAGATGTGTGTTAATATTGTATCAATCGCTCAATCTATGTGGTTCTTTCCTCAAAAGACAATTTCAGACACCAATCTACATGGTCTTCACATGATCTGACCAAGATTTTGTCTGGATTTTAAAAGAGACTGTGACCTCTGAGTTTGTTTTGGCCTTTCTTCTCAGAGTAGTCAGTTAGAAATTGCCGACCTCATCTAGCTTAAAAAAATATGATTGACGTGTAAAAGTGTTTGTACAAACCTACTTACAGAAAATAAATCATTTATCATTTATCTCATGACTTAAGTAATGGGATAGTCTGACAGTTATCATTTTATTGACATTAAAAACAAGGACCGGTAGTATTTTGCATTAAGCATAATCGGCCTATAATAATATTCCCATTTCTAGGACACAGTCATCCTCTCTGTGAGAGGGAGTGGGCCATAATCCACCACAGGGGCCATGAGTTGATAAAATCTTGAGGTACTAAGGTAAGCCAAGCACCAATACATTTTGTTTTTGTCATTGATATTATTCAGAATATGATATTATTTATTATAATATATATAATTTATATCAATATATAATTGATATTATTCATAATATTCCATCTATAATAGCCGTGCTACTGGGGTCGTAGCTGCAGAGGCGCTGACGACCAATAATTAAGACACTCTAAGCTTTTTACAGCATTTATTGCATAAGAACCACTTCTTACAATAGCAAGTTTTAAACTAAATATAAAAAACACTAGAAGAATATTTGACACTCGCTTGAAATATCGAATGGAACATACTTTAAAATATAACCAGCCAGTCTTGTAGAGCCGGCCTCTACATGAGCTACGCCCACCCTTGAATAACAGTCTGGGCATAGGTCATGACTTTTATTCACACCATTCGACTTTCCAAGCCCTATCTGCCTATCCTATCGAATGTCTACCTATGTCGGGATAGAATTTACACGATGAGGTCCGTCTCTTACAGGAGAAAGCTTAAGTCAGGACAAACGAAACGCGAATCCAACACCACGCTAGGTGTCAGGTAAGTTAACATTTACATGTGCCAACGTGCACTCAAACAAACTAACGCTGCCATGCTTAAGCCTCGTCGGGTCAAAACCCGACTAAAAGGCTCGACGCGGCCTCCTAATAAGAACAACTGATGTGAAAGTTCACATCGACCTGGAAGAGGCTTAAGAGAATTAAACGATCTTAGCATCAGATTCTTTTAACTCCATCGGACGGGATTGAGCCAGAGGGAGGGAAAAGTTTAAGAGGCCAGGGTTCATTGAAGAAAATTATCATATACTCCTACTCCAGCAAAGAATGTCAAATACCTATTTCGAAAATCAATTATTTAATATCAAAACTGTTGGTCCTCAAACACAAGTTGAACCGAAAGTGTCAACCAAACACACTTTGCAAGGGTTATACCCCTGTTAGCAAAGTCGGTGACAACTTATGCTGAGTGTCTGTCACCCCCCCTTCTATAGGAGTGACCACAGTTATAAGAGTGACTTTCCTCCCATAATTCGCGTCAAAATATGCTGGGGTAAGAGCAATCTATTTGATCCCTAAACAATGGAGCCGACGATTTATTCAAGCCTCCCTTTGGCCCGTTGCAGGTGTGAGGGCGCACCTCACAGCCCTCTGGGAGGTGCGGGACCTCACACGCTCCCGGCCGCGTCCGATGTTTTTCCTCTCAGGCTCAGCATATGCAAAAAATACAAACACAAACATATTAATAAATTATAACACATTCTTATGACATTTATATCTAACTGACGTATTTACATTTGACATGACAAGAAATATGTCAACCAAAGACAAATAGTTTATAAGGTTTAGAGCCTAACATGAAAAGGTTTTAATCTATTTACATGTACTATATCCCTGAATCTTCTATTATTTAATTTTCTGATAACGTAATTTACATTAGATATTCGTCTTACTATTTGATATGGGCCCTTATATAACCTACATAATTTGATGCTTTTATTAGTTATCCGCCTAGGCGTATAAACTAAAACTAATTGATTAGGTGTAAAAGTTCTAACCTTAGCCTTTCTATCATAAACAGCTTTCTGCTTTATCTGTGCCTTTTTTATATTATCTATTGCACAGCTAATCAGGGCATTATGGTAACTATGACGTGTCGAATAATTATTTACACGATCACGCACATCATTATTAACAACCATGTCCGTACGAAATATTGGTTCCCTAGCATACATCAGCATGTATGGTGAAACTTTAGTGCTTGTTTGTTTACTGGTGTTATATGCATAGCATACCAACGGAACGTAGCTACACCAGTTCCTTTGGTCGGCCGAAACATACATGGAAAGCATTTGTGTTAATGTTCTATTAAACCTTTCAACCAGTCCATTTGTCGCTGGATGAAACGCAGTAGTGAAACGTGTTTTGGCCCCAAAATATTGTATAGTTTCCTTAACCAAATGTGATGTGAAAACTGACCCTCTATCTGATATTATTTCCTTAACACCACCAAACCGACAAAATACATCTTCAATCAGAAATTCGCTGATTCTCTCTGCAGTTGCTCTAGGAATTGCCTTGCATACTGCATACTTTGTAGCATACTCCACACATACGACCACATATATATTACCACTAAGTGACCTCCTAAAGGGACCTAACAAATCGATTCCCACTTTTTCCATCATATGGGACACCAGCACTGGTTGCAGCTGAGCTACCTGCAGAGATTGCTTCCGCTCCTGACACAACGTACAGCTCCTTACATACTGATCTATTTCTTTTTCAGCATCTTTGATGAAGTATGCCGCTCTGAACTTTGCTAAGGTCTTCGCTAATCCTAGATATCCACCGGACCATGCATCATCATGCAATTCTTTCAAAATCTCTTGCAATAAACTTTTCGGGATTACTACCAGCTCACGAACATTATTCATCCTCTTAGCTTTCTTGCATAATATACCATCCACAACACTAAACCCTTTAACATTGTTGCAACCACTAGCCGCAATCCTATCTAACCATTGTCTACAAAACTCATCTCCCAGCTGCTCATCCTTCATCTTTACTACTTCTATCTTATACACCTGCATATCATCCTCCTGCTGTGCTTTTGGCAGCTGGTCCTCTTCCTCCTGTCCTAAGGGGTTCCTACTCAAAAAATCTGCTATCACATTCTCTCTGCCTGCACAATGCATGATGTCGAACTCATACGCCTGGATGCACAGCGACCATCTAGCCAACCTTCCATTCATATCTTTCTTATCTCTCAACCAACACAATGCCTTATGATCAGTCACGACCTGGAATTTCAAACCCCATAGAAAATGTTTAAAATAATTTAATGCCCACACAAGAGCCAGACATTCCTTCTCAGTCGTAGAATATCTTTTCTCACAGTCACTCAACTTTCTTGAAGCATATGATATCCGATACATGACGTCTGTACCCTGCATAAGGCATGCCCCAAGTGCTTCTCCGCTAGCATCAATGTAAAGGCGGGTCAACACATGTGTATCATTTGAGTAAAAGTGTAAAATAGGTGGGTTGTCCATGTAATGTATTATTGTGTCAAATGCTTCCTGATGTTTCAGTGACCAATTGAACTTTGTCCCCTTCTTTAATAATTTAGTTAAAGGCAATGTTATCTCGGCAAAGTTGTTAATAAATTTGCGGTAATAGGAAAACAAACCTAAAATGGATTTAACTTGTTTTGTATTGGTTGGGGGTTTTAATGATTTTAATGATTGCAATTTTTTAATATCGGGTCTCACACCATCCCCTGAGATTTCATGACCCAATACCGATATCTTCTGATATCCAAAACTACATTTGCTTGGCTTCAATGTCAGGTTAGCTTTTTTAAGTCTTAACATAACATTGAAGCCAAGCAAATGTAGTTTTGGATATCAGAAGATATCGGTATTGGGTCATGAAATCTCAGGGGATGGTGTGAGACCCGATATTAAAAAATTGCAATCATTAAAATCATTAAAACCCCCAACCAATACAAAACAAGTTCATAATATTATATTAAATAATAATTTTGCACTAATGATTAAAATAAATTGAAATATTCCCATTTCTAGGACACAGTCATCCTCTCTGTGAGAGGGAGTGGGCCATAATCCACCACAGGGGCCATGAGTTGATAAAATCTTGAGGTACTAAGGTAAGCCAAGCACCAATACATTTTGTTTTTGTCATTGATATTATTCAGGGAATAACAGAACATAACATAACGCCAGTATATTTTTGAAGGGTTAGGCAGGGGTGTATAGACGCCAGCACATTAAGCAACCCGGAACTGTCAAATTTTCCCAATCAACATTGAACCTTATGTTTAAGCGATAAAGTTGAAAATTTCTTAAAGAAATTTGACAGATTGTAGTAGCTTGAAGTGCTGGCGTCTGTACATACTTATATTAAACCCACATTTCGCATTCAAATAATGTTGTTCCATATTAATATTTGGTTTCAAAACAATAATTAAAATACCCAAAAACCTCTGAAGTTACAAATGAAACTCATTTATTTTCATTTGACAGCAATTAAAAAACTAGACCAACTTTTTAATGACAGTTTAATGACGTAATGAAATGCCTAAAATGTTATGTTTTCGCAATTCATTTAAGATTGGAATGCGAATTTAATTCCGATTAGTTTTACATTCATCCCATTTAACAAAACATAATTATACCTACCGTATTCATGTTTGAGGTGAAAGGATGTCATATACATTCATCAGACTATGATTTAAACGTGTAATCGTAAAACAGTGTTTATTAATTGTAATATAATAATTATCGTTTTTTTTTTCTTTTTAATCGAGAATGGGTTTGACACGACCGGGGAGAGATCAGGCCATAGATATAGATACACCTAGAGAACGCAAGAGCACCTACTTCGCGTGCCAAAAATCGCACCAGCTTACGATCGAAAATCATAAGCCGCCACTTTGGCGCTCAGTCCTGCGTACTGCTGGCTGGGTGAGCGTGAGCGAGAGAGCGCGAGCTTGTAACGTCATAGTAGGTAGTCAAAAAGTAGCACGCTTAGTTTTCATACAGTTCGTGATACTTGCGTTATCTAGGTATATCTATATCTGTGGATCAGGCGCAGGACCACGGTTTTACGTGCTTTCCGAGGCACATACATACATAATCAGCCTATAATGCCTCCTCTCGGTGAGAGGGAGAGAACCGTAATCCACCACGTGGGCCCAGTGCGGGTTGACAGATGTCACATGTCTTCGAATTTTCGGTTCTAGGACGTTTCCTCACGATGTTTTCCTTCACCGTTTTGAGAGCAGCGGTGATGAAATAATTTACACAAAGTAAAGCGCCTGTCTGAGCTCAAACCTACGTCCCTACCCTCGTAAGTCGCGTCCGTTACCACTTGGCCACCACTGCTCTCCAAGTCATTTTAGTCACATAATAACTATAGTGATAGTTATTTTGTGACTAAGATGACGACGACGATGATGAAATGATGATTTTGTGACCTACCTATTATTAGTCGGTAAAGCAGTAGTGCTTTACCGACTATTAATAGGTAGGTACCTAATAAATTCTACAACAATGAAGACTCACGTCCGTCGCATTTTAAGAAAGGATTTACTACTTTCTCGTTCTTCAAAAGATACAATTTATCGTCACAAAAATGAAGAATTTAAAACAAAGTTTACGAAGACAGTAAGAAATAAACGCCTTACAATATTTATTTTGTAACTTTGAAGACTGGTCTCACTGGGAAATAGACTACTTTTCTTTTCACGTTCCCTTTGTTGTTTTCAAAGATTCTAGAATAAAATTGTAGTGGAACAAAGCTGTTTATGATTTTTAGCAGAGTGGCATGTGCATTATGAAAGTACAAAAAGCATAGTTTATTTCTTTGCGTTGTAAAAGACTAAAGCAACTATGTATTTTATGATATGATTTGGGTTGCAATAAATGAATAATAGTAGATTATACAACTAGTCCATAAAGAAGCCATTTTACCCCGAGCCGCAGGCGAGGGTGGATAGTTCAATCGAGGGGTAAAATGGCTCGTTTATGCCGCTTTTTACTTCAATTGTGAGAAAATGAAACAGGCATAAAGTATATATCAGTATTTTCACTGTTTAGAAATGTTGCAAAATTGAAGAAGAGTGAGCTAATTCCCGCCACGAAACATTCTAAAAGTTTTTTTTTTTTTATATTTAACTTGTGTGATTCGAATTGGGTACTTCATACTGCCAAGTCATAAAAACATTTCTTCGCGTTTTTAAACAATAAATGACAACTATTTCATCTGGGTCACGTGTCACATCAGTAGACTGTACCCGTGCAAAGCAGAGGCAGGTCACTAGTTTTTTTTTAATGTTCGCTGTCTTTAGACAATATTTCTCTCTGATAGTGTCTATCTCCGGATAGGCTAACACTGTAAACAATATTTTAATGATTCAATGAAGCTACCTATGTATTCTAAAATCTCCTTACCCTACAACTTCACAACAGTACCACCGATATTAGCTGAGCTACGATCAAGCGTAGTAATTATGCGTGACCAAGGCGAATTGTATGGCTTTCGGATAATTACACCGCACCACAATGCATTCAATTTGCCATGACCACTCCATCTATACGAAATTACAGCGGCAGGTATCTACGTAGACAGTTTAACTTCAATAGTTGGTAGGTGTAAACTATAGTAAAAAGTACGGATATAGTCTACTGATGTGACATGTCAGAACATCGAGATGCGCAACATGTACAGACGCTTGCACATCAAGCTACCCGAAACTGTCAAATTTTTCCAATCAACTTAGCGATAAAGTTAAAAATCTATTAAAGAAATTTGACAGATTTATTTGCTTGATGTGCTGGCGTCTGTACCATAACAAAATCAAAAAAAAAAATATATTAAAAATATGTATGTTTAGGTTTAGTTATTTATCTATGGGCCTGCGTCGCCTGAAATAAATGAATACCTAAATAAATAAAACAAAAAGGGGATAGTAAAAAAACTTTTTTACAGTAAAAATAATAACCGATTTCCAAAAATTACACTACAAAGTGAAAAATAACTTTGATTTTGGAAGTCGGTGTCCTTGAAAACTTAGGTGAAGTCAGCTGTTATTCCACCTGATGCAAGGGATTGCCATTTTTGACAACTCACTTTAAGCTGACACTTAAGTTTTGCAGAATAGACCGACTGTTCCCATTTTTTTTCAAACCTCGCACATTCCTCGCTCATCTTACAACTTTACCTGAACCCAAAGCTTTTACGACGTTGCCAAGCACATTCGACGAAATTGAAATATAAATTGGTTTTGGAAAAATTCAAACGCAGACTTAGTACTTGAATGAGTATTTTTATGATAATAAATTACCTGTCATTGTCATTTCCAAGATGTGTTGAGATGAGCTATGAGCCGTGTTTGCGGTTTTTGTACGAGTGAACTGTTGACGAGAGTTCGGAGAAAGTTTGGATGTTGGTTGTGGTGGCACTAAACAATCTAATTTAATATAGTAGGTATGTATTATTTGTAAGATACATTGTATTTTCATGCGATGGCCAAGTCAATCTATTTATTTAAAACATAAAAGAGGGGCAATGCTGCCAGTCTTCTGGGCACGTTTTCGGATGACAGCGATGCGGACGAATACTTCGACGCCTAAGTGTCCTTTGTTTTTTTATTTTTTACGGGTGTTGTGTCTGGCAGGAAACTGCCCAATGAGTCATGCCGTTGTATCTATGCTAGTTGCGCGGTAAACTCTGCTTGCGAGATGCAGGATTTTCGTGACGTTAGTATGACGCGTTGTTCGCATGTGGCGTTGTAGATACCGCTACAGTAAGTTAGTTAGTCTTTTATTTTAGTTTCTAGTGTAAATAGTTAGTTACTTATTATGAAGCCATAAAAGATTTTTAATATTAATATGGTCACTAAAAGATGTAGTTAGGTTAGCTAATTACGTAATAACTTAAGACAGAAGGTCCCTTAATTAGGGACTGAATAAATTAACCGACTTGGTACATGGATCTCACAACTTTTTACGGTAGAAGTACTGAGTTGCGGGACTTGGCTTTTTAACCGACTTTAAAAAAGGAGGTTCTGTATTCGACCCGAATGTATGTATGTATGTTTGTATGTCCGCGATTATCTCAAAAAATACTGAACCGATTTTGATAATTCTTTCATTAGTGTGATCTACATACTTTCAGGAAGGTTTTAGTATATAATACATTAGGTAATTATGCTTATGTACGAAGTTATATGCATAAATGTACTGCATCTCCGGCATTTCTATGCGAATTTTGATAATTCTTCGAGTCGTGTCTTCAATTCTTCAATGCACTAGTGTTAATTGAATTTGTGTGGGGTAGCTACAACTAAAAAGTGAAAAATAAAAACTTTTTACAAAAAAAATACAATCGACTTCAAAAAAAAACACTCCAAAGTGAAAAATAACTTTAATTTCGGAAGTCGGTGTCAAAAAATGAAAATGCGGAACCAACGACACCGACTTCCGAAATTAAAGTTAGGTATTTTTCACTTTGGAGTGTTTTTTTTTTTGAAGTCGGTTGTTTTTTTTTTGTTTACAAGTTATGTTTTTGATGGCATTATCATGACAAATCCTCAGAACGTGATGCATAAACCCCTAAACATTCGCATCAGTAGCGCAGAATCAATCAGATCCCTGACACGGTGTTAATTCCAGTAGCACGCACTAAATGTACGCAATCAAACGGTAGCAGTAAACTACGATCCTGTTGGGAGATTGTTTCCGAATAGAGACGAATAAACACGAACTTGTGCGGACTTTCTGGGACCCTAGTTGAGTAATGAGGGAATTTATTGCAACTATTCATTAGTGAATATAATGAAGGTAATAAATTGTGCACAAATAAATAAATAAATATAAGGAGTGGCAGGGACCTCGACGCGCCACCAGAAGGCCAATTCTCTTAATTTAAAACGTTCAAAATCTAGTCGCAGTGCCATCTCGGCGACAAAAAAATGTCAAAAACTTGTCAAAATGTAGGGAAAGAGGTATTTTTGACAGATTGAGACTTAGATCAGACTGTGAACGTTCTTAAAATTACGATAATTGCCCCTCTGTTACCATGAGTTCAACATATGATTCTGAACACCACGGCGTAGAAATTTTTCGTCAGTTAACAAAGCAACCAAAAAATACAGAATTCCCAATGTCCCTGCCACCGTATGTACCATCGCCGCTTTTTCCGTATGATCACTTAAATTTTTTTTCGCTTAAATCCTGCGGCGGCGCCAAGCCACGGCCCCTTAAAGTTTTCGCCTATTAAGAAAGCGATATCGCAATTAGTTGCAACCTGCACTGCGCAGCTTAGTGATGTATCAAGTGTTCTCTTTTTGTGAATTTTACGGACGAACTATTTGACCTTGGCGCGGGGCTAGAGAGCGCTTCTATTGAGTGCAAGCAAAAATGAATTTAGTGGTGGTCAGGCGAGAGGGTCCGCGATAGTACCCCTAGCTCTGGATATAGGACTATAACAAAAAAGTTAGTTTTCAAAAATAAATGGACGTAATAACGTTTTCAGCACCCTAATTGCGTAACACACTATCAATTGGAATCAGAATCATTTTGAAGCAAATTACTAATCCATTGCTTCATAAGATCGAAAAAAAAAATCTGTTCAACACGTAAATAACGCAATGAATGTTGTTGAACTGTCAAAATGAAACCGATTCCGATTGATAGGTAATGTGTTACGCAATTGCCCTGCTGGTTGCCAAAATTATTTTGTGATCGTGAAAGTGAAGTAAAGAACCTTTTTTGTTTTGATATTATTATAGTATTACATCAGGCACTGCCTTACTGTTCGGATCTTTCAGACAACCGAAAGAGGCATATTTATTGACGATACAACTGCAGGAAACATTTAACTAAACTGAAAAGGAAATGAAAGATAAAGCGAACATAAATGTAGTTATTTCAGGCTAAAATAAACAAACGGTAGCGACAATATGCTTTGCCGAATAAAAACTAATAACAAAGCAACTTCATGCTCAATGAACATAATCGTGAAGTTAAAGCCTCCTAAAATCATAAACAATATTCTTTTCACCAAGAAATCTACAAACAAAAATAGTTTTTGTTCATAAAACCGCGAAAATAATAATATTATTTACAATTTGCTCACACATTTTTGCATTCATTTTTACTTAAAAAAAGTTATAATAACACGGAGTATGCACCGCGCGCGTAATCTAATTTCCATCGTGTCTTTTTTTAGGGTTCCGTGTCGAAATTATTGAAGAGAAAATGTGTCAATTTGATCTAGGAACGGGAAAGCTGACAATGAGTGAACCCTGTCATCCCACGTCAATTAGAGTTAATGGATGATAAAAAAAATCGAAATTCTGTTCCTTTGTTTACATAACTGGAATAAATGGAAGGTAATGGTCTACTCTGTTATGTACAAAGTAAGTTAAATGTGTTGGAACATGAAATAAAATTGTTGCAAAGCTCGTACACACCCACTCGGTAAAACAAATGTTACTCGAAAATTTAGGCCATGAGAATTGAGGTTGAAAAACATTCTGAAAAGGATGAAACTAAACCTCAGACACAAACTCAAATATATTTGAACTCCTATTCAAACAAGTAAGTATTTAAATGACCAAGTCCTGTAAATAACAGGCCACAGCAATCATTAATTTAATTTTAAACTACCTTGGCCGAGATTTGACTACCATATATACAGGGTTATTGGAAAAACACCAACAACCTCTTAAGAAGTCATTGTACTCATAATTATGAACAACTTTTACTATGGGACCAAACCTGAAATCGCGAAAAAAATATCAGCTGTTCCCTACATTTTGACGAGTTATACGAACATAAATGTAGGGAACAGCTGATTTTTTTTTCGCGATTTCAGGTTTGGTCCCATAGTAAAAGTTGTTCATAATGATGAGTACAATGACCTCTTAAGAGGTTGTTGGTGTTTTTCCAATAACCCTGTATAAACTGATTAATTATAAGTTACTAGCTGACCCGGCGAACTTAATACCGCCTCAGAATCAAAAAAGCCGTTCAATAAAAAATGTATGAGAAAATAAGTTATACATATTTTTTATTTGAGAATTTTTCCCATGTTTTAATAGTTATTCTGTCATTCGGGGCGGAGACAAATCCAAAAAATAAAAGAGCATATAAATCGGTCCAGCCGTGCTTGATTTACGATTGTAAATGGTATAACTAACCCGACTTTGTTTTATTTATATAGATTTACATAGGTACTGGTAAATAATTGTTTAGCGCTGTTATTTTTAGCCATTGTAAATGGAAGACATATAATAATATAAATTCGGAAAAGAACCAGAATAACCGACATAGCTTGCAGAGTGAACAAGCTGAAGTGAGTGGGATGGCCCAGGTTTGTCAAAGGGCCGATGGCCGGTGGAGCAGACGAGTTCTGTGTGTGTGAGTGTGGGACAGCTAGATGGACCATCAACCTTAAAAACGTGGCTAGGACAGAGTGGATGCTGAAGGTGAAAGACAGGGTGTTATGGCGCAGCCTGTGAGAGGCCTATATTCAGCAGATTATTGATTGAAATAGAAGACTTAGACTCAATTAGTCCTGACAACAGTTACGTATTACTATTTCCACAAAACTTAAAATAAATAAACCAGTTATAGGGCAAATTTTTCAATCGACAAGTAGATAATTTTAATTCGTGGAATAAAATTGACGTCTGACATATTTTGAATGGAAGGACTGTAATAGGTTTATGCGTATCTCGTATATTTAGGGCCTGTTTCACAATCGCTGAGTAAAGTTCTAAGTAAGCTACTTCGAACTTATCTGCTCAGTAAACAATTTTTTACGTTTCACAATCCCTGAGTAGGGTTAATCACCACTTTATCTGATCAGTAAGTTAATCATCGGATGCACCGCCAAGTAACCGTTTACTTGACAAGTAAATGTAAGAAAGCATAACCTCAAATACGACATTTCCAGATTTTCGTCAACAACAATATTTTTTTAAATTTAAAATGGACATTTTTGATCTTATTCAAGATGAATTTGATGATTTTTTCCAACGCATGACGGGACCGCGTAGAGAACCAATATTTCGGTATCGTATAAATAATATGGAAAAATATGACGATACTGACTTCAAGATGAGATTCCGACTTTCTAAACAGGCTGTTAATCATGTTTTTTCAAATTACTACCTCCTTTCCCGTTTTGCAGTCATTTTTTAATAACGCAATGTTCGTAAATATAAATTCTATTTTATTGAAAAGAGTAATAAAATAAATTCATTTCAGACTAATTTACCAAACACCGGCAATTTTTTGACGTTTAGGGTCAGTTCACACCGAGACGCGACGCGACGCGACGATACGTGAAGAGGCCAGTGATTTCGCGCTGCGCCGCGCGGCGTCTTCCTGTGCCGCGAGGCGCATCGTAAAATCGTTGGCAACACGAGGCCGCGCGGCGCAGCTTGACGCCGCGCGGCGCAGTGGGACGTGTCTACATTCGCTACGTGCTCCCGCAGTCTACCATTTGCAAGCGCATGAAAATGACGTATATTTGTAATAATAATTAATACACGGTCAATTACCTAGGTAGATAGACAATGAATATTAACGTCCGTCAATTTTAATTAAAAATTGAAAACAAACCTTTAATCTTTAGTCTACCTAGATACCTACCTCTTTATTTAACATTCCTCATTAACTTACATAAGTACAATTATAATATTTTTTCGCATTTTGCATTAATTAAAAAGTACGTAGAACCAAAACAAAAAAATATGTTTGTTTAAATTCTCCCTATACTAATTCTTAATTATCTCCTAAACGTGTGGACCGATTTATATGATTCAAACGTACAATATGGTTTTAGACCTAGACCTTTCATTTGACACCAACATTGTTAAGATATCTCGATAAACAAAAAATCACATTTTGAAGTTGCTCTCGTAATTATCCAACATGTATTGCGTACTTCTTCTTCCTCTTCTGCAAGAAGTCCGATTATTACAAGATCCCAGTCTATCATTATAATATCACTCGATCACTCGACCGTACTGCATCAATTCTGCACGAAGTAAATAGTAGAGACAAGTCGCCACGGCAGCCTCGGCTGCGCCTCGCGGCGTCGCGCTGCGCCTCGCGGCGTCGCGCTGCGTCGTGAGGCGCAGCGCCGCTCTCGCACGCCGTGTCTACCGGCGAAGTACCGCTGCGTCGCGATGCGTCGCTCTACGCCGCGAGGCGCAGCGCGACTCCGCGAGGCGCAGCGCAACGTATTCTGAACTCTCACAATGCAATGTGTACCTTTTCGTGTAGAAAATAAAGTATATTTTTGAGTCACTCTTTTAAAGTGTGCGCGCAGCGTCGCGTCGCGTCGCATCTCGGTGTGAACTGACCCTTACTGACTGATCGACGTTTGACATAGACATTTTGTTGACAACTCGTTGCGTTCCATTCTTGCAGAAACATTACCTTTATAAAAGGTGAAATCACTATTTTACATTACATTGTACCATTTTTTTTGTATGTATTTATCTTTATTATACTTGATAATCATAACGAAAAATATTTTTAATGATAATTCTGTGATTACTATACTTTATAGAAACACATAAATTACTCTTGCCTTGAAACGAAACGTTAAACTCTAAAGTTGCCAGCACACTCATTTGTAAGTATTAATTAGTTAATCATCACTTTAGTTTACTGATTGGATGAATGTCGATATCCGTGGATGAATGTGAAACGCAAAGAAAGCTAACGAAAGGATTTAACCTCTATGTAATTACTAAACTCGTTGAGTAACTACTTATACCTTTACTCAGCGATTGTGAAACAGGCCCTTAAAATATTTATTCCCCAATTTTCATGATTGCACCTACCACTGTTTGTCTCTGCATCACCCAAAGGTCGACTGGTATTTCTACCAGTCGACCTTAGTTTCATGCCAATGGTATTAAGTCCGCCTTTGTACATTTATGTGCTTGAAGTATTAAATAATAAATAATAATAATAACTGTCAGAAAATCAAAATTATTCCTCGTATAAAACTATATGGCGTTGGAAAAACCAGCCCTTAACAAAATTACATATGAATACGGAACCTTTTAATCCCAGCTTCAAACATTTCGCAATGTTTTTTTTTTATTTTCACGCGACTGCAACGCCGGTCGCGAAAAGGTTTTTTACAATGCCATTGCGCGCTTGTCTGTTGTTCTGTACGAAGATTGCATTCACTGCAACGTTTATAAAAGCTTACGCGAAAAAGCGCCTTTTACGGACGACGTGCATTTTGTTTTTTTATTGGTGTTGTCTCCCTGTTGTACTTTTTAAAAGGTTAATTGTTGTTGATGCGCTTAACGGGATTATTATGGATGAATGCTTTTAAAAGTTGTATGTTAAGTAAGAGTTTATTTACTTTGCTTTCAGTTAATCTTCTTTGAATAACAGCTTCTCATTATTTACCAAGAATATATTTTTTATGACATTTATTTAAGTTTCCTGTCGACCTTGTTGTCTATAGCAGCTTGTTTTTTTGTAACAACGAGTACCTAATGAATCAAAATCAAATTAAATAAAAATTATTACTAAAAACCCAGATTTTTAAAATTCAGGCTTCAAATTCAATTTAAATACCGCTGAATGGGATTTTCACCTCTAATATCGCAGACTTTATCGAATCATCAGTTTTTAAAAGTCTGTATAATCGAGCTCAAATTATTATCGTCATCCGATTTTCGTAAAAAAAACAATTCACCAAAACATACAGTCAAAAATGACTCATGGGAACATAGATTTTTGTGCGGGCACCCATCCAAGTGTAAAGCAGTAGCGACAGCCTTATCGCGAGACAGGGAGGGTCCCGTCTCCCCTAATTTAATCACAATGACACACAACATTAAGAAAGTTTGCTTCCTCCTATTTCCCCTTTGCAATATTCGTTCCTCATTGTCTTGGTTATGATCCATAACGTCTTTAATTAGTATGAAAGTACTCCTTTGTCACTGACTTTTGGGTAATTGCACGACAAGAATAGTAACGTACAGGCAATTCTAGTATGTCAAGGAAAATATTATAGGATTAAGACGAATCGGGATTTCTTGTAGGTATCGAGTAAAATTTTGGTGAAAAATTGGACCAGTGACGAATCGCGCATTACTCACCAACTTTACCTATTTCATTGAGTCTCACTTTCTAGCATAGATCTTAATTTTTGCTAGAAAATAAGACCTTTCTGAGACGGGGATTGACTATAATGGTAATTATTTATAAGTTTTCAAAAGCAGTTAACTATAAATTAGATGAAAAGTTGAGTATTGGGTGTGAAACAAATATGGATCATCACTACCGGAGTCCGTGCCTTGCAAAACACGTTAAGCATGTTACATATGAACCCGGCTGTTGAAAAGATCCCCATTGGGAAAAGGCTAGACAAATGACTGCCGGTGTCCTATATTTGCATCTAACTTAGCAGCTAGGACATAGGCCTCTTATCTTTGAAAGGGAGCTGTAATCTACCACGCGGGACCAGTGCGGATTGGTAGATGTCACATGACTTCGAATTTTTGGTTCTAAGACATGCCGGTTTCCTCACGATGTTTTCCTTCACCGTTTTGAGAGCAGTAGTGATTAATATTTACACAAAGTAAAGCGGCTGCCTGGGTTCGAACCCACGACCTACAACAAGTCCGGGCCGGTACCACTGCCCACCTATCTAGTGATAAGGTATCTCATTTTATACGCTACCGCAACTTGTAACGTAAAAATTGAGGAAGAATCCTTATGAAGTTACATAAACTTGATCTTTCAATAGCAACTGGGCAGCTCGAAGACCACATATTTTACTGACAAGTATAGAACTTCCCCTTGTTTATTCATGTACGATTTCCGTGAATCACTGAGCGTTGCTATAATTAAATTTATTCGCCGCGCATAACTGCCAGTTGTTGTTATTTACGCCTTTTCATTTCCGATCTGCTTTCGAGTTTTCTGTTGCGTGGTTGTTAATGTATGTTTATGTTATATTTCTGTTTGTTTGTTTTGAGAGGATTATTGTTATGAGGGGTTTGTGAGAAAGATTCTGGAAAGTTATGTTGGTTTAACTTAATTAGATTATTGCTGATGTGAGTCCGGAAGTGCATGCAAAATCAGACCTTTTAGAATCGAATAATTATGATTAATTTCCGAGTAGACGGTACAATCCGTTCATGTTGATTGGTAACCGACATAGCCCGAAGAATTGCCAAACTTAAGTGGCAGTGGGCAGGGCACATTGCTCGCAGAACAGATGGCCGATGGGGCTGAAAGGTTCTGGAGTAGCGACTGTGGCACAAGGTGGATACAAAAAAAAGGATACAAAAAAAAAAAACTATTTTTTTCAATTGAAATTTGAAAAAGGAAACTGTTTGAAAAGAGATTCATAATTATTATAAATCTCTTTTCAAACAGTTTCCTTTCTTAGTAGATAAGTTCTAGAGCTCAATCTCCCAACACAATCTTAGTTAGTTAACTAGACAAGGTTGTGGTAATAGTGACATTCAAATCTCAAGTAGGTACCTAGTCAACGCGTCACTCGACCACAGCTTAGCTAATCAACACGTTAGCCCTGACATGCTTGCATCTGAAATTATATTGACCACAAACTGCTTAGACCGTCAACTGCAGAACAAGCTTAATATGTAGTTAAGCAGGTGGTATAGAGATGACATCTATAACTATATACGTGTATATAACATAATCAGCCTATAATGTTCCCACTGCTGGGATACAGGCCTCCTCTCAGTGAGAGGGAGTGGGCCGTAATCCACCACGCGAGCCCAGTGCGGGTTGGCAGATGTCACATGCCTTCGAATTTTTGGTCCTAGGACATGCCGGTTTCCTCAAGACGTTTTCCTTCACCCTTTAGAGAGCAGTGGTGATGAAATAATTTACACAAAGTAAAGCGCCTGTATGGATTCGAACTTACGACCTACAACTCGTAAGTCGCGGCCGTTACCACTTGGCCACCACTGCTCTCGCACGTGTATATACTAACTAGCTGCTGCCCGCGACGTCGTCTGCGTGAAGGCTCTACCGCACCAAAAATACCTAAGATGCCATTGTCGCTATCATTATAAGTAAACAACTTTTAAAATAGCATTAAAATATAAGTTTTTTTTTGCAAGCAAAGCAAGTGAAGAGAAATATATGGGAATCCTGCTGAGTTCAGTCATAAGATGTGACTGAAGGAAATAGAGAAAATAATGCAGGAATACATTCCAGGACACAAAAGAGTAAAAATACGTACAAAGGTATCATACCTTACAACACTTCCCTATAAACTACGTTGGTAGTTATGCTGCTAGGAGCCAAAATGTAAAGAGAGTCAGGACTGGTGACGCGGGAGCAAGCGACGTACAGTTGCCCGTGTGAGAAGCCACTCGTCCTGAGCTCGACACTCGCTGCCCTCAGTGTCTGCCCCTGCGACTTATTGATGGTTATCGCGAAGCAAACACTCACGGGGAACTGTACGCGCTTGAACTGAAACGGGAAGTTATGAGGTATGAGGGGAATGCGTGGTATAATTACTGCCTCGCCGACGCCACAACCCGTAAGAATTTCCGCCTCAATGGTGTGTCTTTGGAGCGAGATGACTTTAAGGGTCCCGTTACACAACTTCGGAGGAGATAGGTTCCGAAGAAGCATAATCGGGACACCGACCTTCAGCTTGATGGTATGCGCTGGAAGTCAACTTCCTGACAGGGAGTTCAGAAATTCCACGGGATAATGTGTGGCGTCATCTTGCTCGACAACAGTGTTTATCGAGGTGTAGACCACTTCATTCTCCTCAATTTCCGAGAGAAAGCATTCGTTAATTGCTGCAGCGTGATCATTTTTGGGCGTCAAAATAGCCCGCTCACACACCCAAGAATTCTGCTGGTGCGGTATACGACTGATGTCCCCGTACACACAGCGAATGAGTTCTTCTAAGCTGGATACCACTCTACCGAGAGAGTCTGGAAGCACCACCTGTCCACCTCTCTCTTCTGGTAGAGTGCCTTCGCCAAGACCTAGAAGAACATCGGAGAATTCTTGAGCATGTGCATTGCCGTCGAGCCGAGCTCTCATATTAATGGTCAAGCGCAGCGTACGAACGAACTCGTGACCACAACAAAGATCGTTTCAACGAAGCATTCACCTCGTCAGCCCTCGATCCCCGCGTCACCACGGGAAGCGTTTGCCGGGAATCGCCACTGAACAGAACTGTGACACGACCCATCAAATGTTCGTTCCTGCGGATGTCCTGCAGAGTTCTGTCCACGGCCTCAACTGCCTTCCTATTGGCCATCCTACACTCATCCCATACGATCAGAGAGCAATTCTTGAGCACGTGTCCCTTATTGCTATTACGTGACACACCACAAACAGACGTTTCGGCGCTCTCTAAATCGATGGGAATTTTAAACATGGTATGTGCTGTCTTGCCATTCGGAAGCAGTGTGGCAGCGAATCCCGACGACGCTACAGCAATAGCAATTTTGCCTCGCCTCCTGACCTCTGCAAGTATGCCAGTGGTAACAAATGTTTTTCCTGTTCCACCAGGAGCATCAAAGAAAAACATTTTACCCTGTTTATGCCCAACGCTTTCAAGGACGGTGTCATAAATTTGTTTTTGCTCTGAAGAGAACAAAGCGACATGGTCATTTCGTATGGTGGTCATTTCGCCCGGATCGTAATTTGTCTCAGCGTTATACTCCCGATTTCCACGGTCTTGATGCGGTGATGATTGGGCAGCTAGTTACCCATATTCGATCAGTGGATTGCCGCCGATAGAAATGCCCACATCTTGAAGTGAACTGAGACAGGTGTTCAGCACGCGTTCATCAGTTACTTCGACTTCGTCTCCAGTAGGAACATAACTTTTTTGCTAACTTTTTTAACTTTTTTGCAGTTATTACTTAAATGGCGTAGTTTTCATAGTGTAAAGCTAGATAATAGCATGGCTTACTGAAAAACAACATTTAAATATGCGTCGTTAGATTACACGATGTCACAGAATGCGTAAGAAAAATAAAGATTCACAGCTCCTCCCCCGTAGGTGATAGCGTGATAATATGTAGCCTATATGTTGACCCGACCTCTTAGTAATATTCATGCAAAATTTGAAGTAAATCCATGCAGTAGTTTTTGAGTTTATCCCGGACATACATACAGACAAACAGACAAAAATTCTAAAAACTATATTTTTGGCTTCGATATCGATTGTAGATCACGCCCCAAGTATTCGTTTAAAAAAATATTCAATGTACAGTTTTGACTTTCCTACGATTTTATTATATGTATAGATATAATAAAGGCGACTGCAGAGCCTGGGTCCTGGGTTCGATTCCCGGGTCGGGCACAGTTTTCCAGAGTTGAGGAGTGTTGATCGAGTTTTTCCATTAGGAATTTCTTTGTAACAGCCCGGAGTTTGGATGTTGGCGGTGTGATACCCCCGTGCCTCGAAAAGCACGTTAAAAGCCGTTGGTCCTGCGCCTGATCTCTCTCCGGTCGTGTCGGATTGCCGTCCCATCGGACTATGAGAGTGAGGGAAGAGGGAGTGCACCTGCGTTTGCGCGCACTGTTTTGCACTATACCTAATATCTCCCGCGCCGAAGGCTAGTCTCCGTTGAGATTGGCCGCCGTGGCCGAAATACGGTCTGGAGGACTTTATTTATTTAATAACTAGCTGCGCCCCGCGGTTTCACCCGCATAAGTTTCGATCCCGTGGGAATATCGGGATAAAAACTATCCTATGTCCTTTTCCGGGACTCAAACTATCTTTATACCAAATTTCATCTAAATCGGTTCAGTGGTTTAGGCGTGAAGAGGTAACAAAAATATAAACACACACACACACACACTCACAAACTTTCGCCTTTATAATATTAGTGTGATAAAGCTGAAGAATTTGTTTGTGTGAACGCGTTCATATCAGGAACTACCAGTCGTAGTTGAAAAAATCTTTTTGCATTTGATAGCCTATTTAACTTCACGCCAGGACCCTTAGGAGCCGAGTAAGAAGGAACAAAGTCAGAAAGAACAATAAGCGAAAACGAAGTAATAGCGCAGGTAGGCGATGCGATGCGACGGGGTGGGTCCGGGAGCAAGAAATTTCACATAGACGAAGTCGAGGGCAGAAGCTAGTATTTGATAATTTTGACGAAGTACCTACCTAGTACCATAAAGCTAAGGGATAAGGAAAATAATTATCCTCTACTGAAAACCCAATGGCCGTGTAATTGACAAGGAAAACAGGTTAAGGAAGTCCTTTCTTTGTAATGGGTGTTGTTAATTGGAAATGGGATGGTAGCACCATTCTGGTTGGTGTTGATAACAATGATCACATCTAGTCCGTCTGTCTGCAGCTTTATATTATAGGTGGTGAAAAGAAATTCACCCATACAAACATGCAGATTTTATTACTGTATAGGAAGTTTTAGTTCAACGACCTCTAAACTGTGGGAAAATCAAGATTTGATATAAGACAATAGAAAAAGTAATTGTGTCTCATTAGTCACATATCTATGGTGATGATAATGTAAAAGACAGAACCAAGTATGGCGAGCAGTATTCAAACCCAGACAGGCGCTTTACTTTGTGTAGGTAAATTATTACATCACCAGTACTGTCAAAATGGAGAAGGACAACATCGTGAAGAAACCAAAAATTTCATATTTTTTTTATTACTGAATGGGCCCGCTCTAGACCTCAATCACGACTGATGGAAAGCGATGGAAGAGGTTTATGATGGAACGAGCGTGCCCTGAAGATGCCTAAGGCACTGGAACTCCCACGCATCGATGAAACACAGCAGGCTCTTGACGCCGGACTCCGCTGGAAGGGAGGTCGCAAACCAGGCGGGCCTTAGCCCTACCACCGCAAGGGAAGAATCGGCAGTCAAATAAGGTGTTCGGTGTGACTGTCCAGGATACACCGAGCGCTCGGTTCAGTTGAGTACGGGTGTACCCACATTTATCGACGCGGAATCGGCTTAAGCCGAGTGCGTATCACCAAACTACTCGACTTATCGCCGAGCTAATAGGCAAACGGCTCGTTTCGCCGTCGAACGGCGTCGCGCCGCGTCGTCCGAGCCGAGCCGATGCGAATGGTATTAGTAACACCCTTATTACGTAGACATGAAGGCTTTTTGACCGGCGTTAGCCGATTCCGCGTGGATAAATGTGGGAAGACCCTAACTGGCGGAACAAACTGCGCTACACGAGGAGGCTTCTTCATGCACCTAAAAATAATATGTTCTAGAACCAAAAATTCGAAGACATGTGACATCTATCAACCCGCACTGGGCCCGTGTGGTAGATTACAGCAGCACACTCCCTCCCTCCTCGTCCCAGCTGTGGGAACATTATAGGCTGAATATGTATGTTATGTAATGTAAAAGAAATCGTTGGCCATATTTGCATGTAGGTACATATATACCTAATCCAAATTAATGATGATCCAAATTAACGTTCTTAGGTCCAACATGGCCAGGGATCGCACAAGACAAGGTTTGGAAGTAAAGAGGGGAGACCTTCGCCTAGCATTGGGACAAAATAAAAGGCTAAAAAAAAAAAACAATTGCACTCCAGGAGTGCCGACAGAAGTGAAAACAAAACACAAACAGAATACTTTGCCATCACTCACTGACATAATTATCGGATTTACATTAAAACCGAGGACAGCCGAACATATCCGAAGCGGTGTCGCTTACGATAACAGTGGCGCAAATTCAATTATTTTTAAATGCCCAACGCACCTAAAGAAGTTTTCCCTCCAAAAAGAATGAAAACAAATAATGACTGTAATAAAACGTTCAAAACCATACACTCGGCCAAATTTCCTTTGTTTCATGACTCAACAATTCCCCAAAACAATGATAAAACCCAAAAAGTACGTAACTTGTAATATTCGCGCACAATCAGCACCACCAGTTATTGCCTTTTCGATAACTTCCATAGCGCTACGTAATACGATTTCATTAATGAATTTAACACCTACAGAAACGCTCCTAGTAATGATTCGACGATTTCTCCCCTCACAAAGGGCGATTGCGAAAAAAGAGAAAAAAAAAAAGAAACGAATTGAAAAAAATTACGGAGAAGCAAGTTTCGCGTGATAACGATGCAAGCGACTTTTGTCAAGGGAGAGACGGTTTTAAACATTTTCTTGCCAACAATTGTGGGGTGTTCGTGTTTGGACACGATTCCAAGGAGATGTAATCAGTTTTTCGGAGAGAAGTAAATAAAATTGTGTGAAGAAAAATATGGTGGGCATCTTTGTTTATGCTTGTAGGAAAATTTTAAGTCGTTTGCTACAAATTTTGTTGCATTGTCCTCAGCTTCAGTAGTATTTTGCAGGACCTTCGCTTCTCCCAAGAAGAAATGAAGTATAAGTCTTATTGTGACACTGTCATCATTTCAATAACCATGGATGTTTCTGAACCGTCTCCTGACACAAATGGAAAGACGTAAGTCAAACCTGGTTAAGTGGGGCTACCTTGACGGAACAGCAGTAGGGTGTGATTGTGGAGCTACGTCACAAATCATGCTCGACCTCCTATCCTGCCCTCTGTGTCCCAAAACATGCAGTCAGTGACCTCTGCGCTGCCACCGATAGCGCCGTAGAAGTGGCGAAGTTTTAGAAAAAAAAAAACAACAAAATCAAAAGTTCTTTATTCAAACTAGGCTGAGAATCAGCACTTTTCGAACGTCAAAATTAGAAAAGACAGTCCCCCAAAACGCCACTCTTCACCTCTTCCTAGTGCTTTCGCTGAGGAGAAGAAGTGGCGGAACAGGCTCCCCAGCAGCACAGCTGTCTGTTAATTTAGAAAATAATTGATTTTATACAATACTAAGTATGCAAAGTAATTAACATTACAGGCCACAGAATATTAAATTAAACTACTTGCCATAGGTTAGCTAGCCACGCCAATATACCAACAAATACAATAAACACTATACGCACTCCAGCAAAAAAAAACGGAATTGATAACCACCTCCTTTTTTGAAGTTGGTTAAAAATACAGTCGTGCCATCGACACGATGAAGAAGAAGAATAACCATTCCAATGTATTTTAACGGGTATTTTCGCCATCCAAGTCAAATGATTGTCTCCATAATTTTGGATGTTCCTTGTATTCTTTCCTCTTTCCATCCAACGGTTGTGTGGAAGAAATTGCTTTTAGCGATAACACTGGTGACACCTAAAGTAAAAGTGAGCAATGATGCACACCCTACCCTATTTCAAGTAGAACAAAATATCAACTTTATTTCAATGACAATTAAGGTGATTTCAGAGTGACTAGCACTATTGGGAAAGTTATAAAAATGCTTGAAGTTGTAGCGTAAACTGAACTTTATTGTGTAGGAATTAAAGTTATTTTTCCATTAATAAATATTTGTTTATATTTTTGGCAAATATTATATCGCGAATGCACGGTAGATACCTATAATAGGACATCGACGCGTAACCTGTTACCATGGATTTATAGAGGTATGAGGAACAGGGTGTAAAGTTCACTCATACTCTATAGAAAAGGGAGGATCCTCCGACCAGACGGGTGTTGTGTCTGGCGGGCAACTGCCCAATGATTCATGTCGGGCCGTTGTATATATGCTAGTTGCGTGGTAAACTCTGCTTGCGCGATGCAGGATTTGCGTGACGTCAGTATGACGCGTTGTTCGCATGTGGCGTTGTAGATACCGCTACATCACTCCCCCCCGGAGACCGGAGGTCGATAGTGGGCTGAGTCTTGTATCTTGCGATGCTTGCCAGGCCAGCTGAGGTTCCAGTGAGTCGGAACCGGTTGCCGCATAGTTCACGGTGAGTCGGAACTGTCTGCGAAGATGTCCCCAGTGAGTCGGGGTGGCGCTGCGTTATGCTCCAGTGCGTCGGATGTAGTACAGCGCCGGGTTGAGGCTGACTGCTGGCGTCGACCAGGAGAGGCTTATTGAGGGCTCTGCTTGTAGACCGGCCGAAAGTGCAGTGTGCTGTGCCGAGGTTGCTGATGAGGCTGAGGGTGATGACCAGGTATGCGCGGTCGCTGCATGCTCGTGGTCAGGATACCCGTTGAAGCCGTGGGTGCTGGCTGGCTGGGTGACTCGCCGCTCTAAAGCTTGCGGGAGTGATGATGATGACGTCACGCTGAAGTAGGTGCACGAAGGCTGCGCTGACGTCCATGTTCGGGGTCACCAGTATAGAGGTATGAGGAACAGGGTGTAAAGTTCACTCATACTCTATAGAAAAGGGAGGATCCTCCGACCAGACGGGTGTTGTGTCTGGCGGGCAACTGCCCAATGATTCATGTCGGGCCGTTGTATATATGCTAGTTGCGTGGTAAACTCTGCTTGCGCGATGCAGGATTTGCGTGACGTCAGTATGACGCGTTGTTCGCATGTGGCGTTGTAGATACCGCTACAGATTCATTTTAATATGATTCCTGTGGACCCCCTAGCGTATCTAGAAAATTTTCGTCGATAAAAAAAAAATCCTGTTCCATACATCTTGAACGTGTAAGTATTGCACTTTTCTAGTCCCTACCACCCTGTATATTGCTGATTTACTACCCTTTGGTATGAGTATAGAGAAGTGCATGTCTTTCTGTGATGTTTAATATTATAACAAAAGCTTGGTCAGCTTACTGTCCCTTCCAAGATACCGTAATCCTTATCTCATGTCGGCGCCTCCTCCAGTTGTGGTCACTTGTCTCATGTTACTGGTGACATCTCGTTGTCAAGGAAGATAATGCTGTGAAAGCGGCATGAAGACATGTGAGACATCGTCGTCTGTTGTGACAGTGAACATATCTCGCTTGTGTCTTAGGTTGGTCGCATACTTACGGTTTCCTGATCAGGAATTCAGATTCGGAGACCCTGAATGCACGCATTTCATAAAAAATCGTCTCTAAGCGTATACGTTCTTATATTTTCCGGACGGAAATATTTAAGAATGTATACGCGTAAGTGGTCTCCGAATCTGAATTCCTGATCAGGAAACCGTAAGCATACGACCAGCCCAAGATGTAGGGACTATAATGATAGCCGATGGTCACACTGATGTAAGAATATCGCGGCGGGATTTTTTCGCGCACTGGATTTTCAACTTACTGCCTGGCGCCGAGAGTTGAAACTCCAACAGTGTGGTTTTTTGATGCGCTGGGATGCGCTCTGTTGGATTTTCAATTCTTTGCTCAACACCGAGAGGTGAAAATCCAGTGCTGCTGCTGTCGGGTTATCATAATTTAAGACACTTATTCAAAAGGAGAGTTACCATTCCATATTTATTCCTAAAGTCAAAATTAAACTAGAAATGATCATTAGTGAATGTCTGTGGATTGTATTTCTGTCATAATTCGTAAGTAAATTATACAGGGTGAATTTTTCAAATGGGCGCGGATGGCCAAATCCGAAATTATGAGGAATAACGAAAAGTACTCAAAGGAGTCCCGGGCTCGATTTTGATGATAACTAAAACTGCACCATTGGATTTTTTTAAAATCAATATTGCCAGGAATCGAACCAGGATTTTGAAGAAAAAAAAAACAAAGTATTACACTATTCGATAGTGTCGCTAAGGATCGAATTCTGGGAAGTGGAAGTAGTCCGGGACTCCTTTGAGTATTTTCGCTATTCCTCATAGTTTCGAATTTGGACATCCACGCCCACGTGGAAAATTCACCCTGTATAATACTAGTTTTGGTTCTCACAATGTAAATCACTACAAAGGACCTACTATTTCAAGACAGGTTACACCAAGATATTCCACCAAAATCTATTTATATCTTCAAAACGTATCTATAATGTGTTCCCAAACTGTCCCTCTAATATTATTAACACCTCGAGAGGCTTTCAGCGGTATTAAATGACGTCGACCGATAAACGCTTTTAAGCTGACGCATAATTCGGTTTGCTTCGTTATGGACAAGCATTTGCATGCTCGCTATGTTATGTAAAATGTGCGCGTAAAAGTGCCTTTATTTAGAGTGGGCTGTCATGTGTTATTATTGGTTCGATAAGTTGGTAGGAGTAGGTGAAATGGAAAATTGGAAAACTATTTATCGGTGAATTGTTGCCATATGACGTTAATTTATGACCGATTTTTTTGATAAATTCAGAATCCTGTAAAAAAATGGTGTTAGTACTGAATATTTGGTAGTTATTTGTGTTTTCTAATTTTGCTACCTCAAAATAACTTGAAACATATAGATGTTTCAAGTTATTTTGAGGTAGTAATAACAAACAAACAGACTATTCATCTTTATTATTATTATATATATATAGATATCTATACTAATAATAAAGATGAATAGTTTGTTTGTTTGTTTGAACGCACTAATCTACGGAACTACCGGTCGGATCTGAAAAAAATATTTTTGCATTTGATAGCCCAATTCTCAAGGAAGCCTATAGGCTACTTAACATCACGCAATGGCTTTTAAAAACAGTCAGAAAGAAGAGTAAGCGGAAATGAAGTTATGGCGCGGGCATGTGATGCGATGTGACTGAGTCATGGGTCAAAGGAGGAGAAACACATGGGCAGAGCTAGTGTTTCATGCTGGATTATATTCGAACGCAATGTGAATTGTTACTGAATAAATTGAATTGAATTGTTAAATACACATCAAAATTCTACTACTAAGAAGTCTCTTGGTTAGGCAACTAAAATACAAATTCTTTGAGCCCATGAGTTTTCTTAGGTAGTAAATTTTATTATTTTGTTACTATTTTGCGTGCGTAAAAGAAAATGAGGTTTTATTTCGAGGACTATACCTAATTGTGACGTATTAACGTTTCTTTTGCGATTTTTCTGTAAACAAGTTAGAAAGGAAGTACTTATGTTATTTAATTATTAAATCAATGAACTTGTAGAAAAACTAAAATAAGAAACTTTATACTTAAGGGCCAAAATGAGTATAATGTGGTTTTTATTCTTTCAATATACTTTTTTTTAATAAATTCAAATCTAGGAATTTTAAGTAAATCCCTTGATCCTAAATTATCAAAACAAAGTTTTTCTAATTAGAATACAATATAACAAAAGCTTACCTAGGTAGTTTTTATTTTTTCAGTTTAAAATAAAATAAAATCAAGTCCAGGAATTTTAAGTAAATCCCTTGATCCTAAATAACCAAACTAAGTTTTTTTTAATTAAACATATTATAACAAAACTTTTCTTTTCATTTCTAAAACAAACAGTTTGTTTTAAATTAAAAAAAGTTGAGCAATAAAATAGCTTTAAGCTGAAATTGATTTTGTTGTAAGTTAGGTTTTTAATAAAAACTGATTCAACGTGCTATAAAGTTTGTACCTATGTGTTCGAGTTGTTTTCTGTTGAAAACAACTCGAACACATAGGTACAAACTTTACAATACAATACAACCAATACAACAATACAATATACCTAGCTTGTTAGCTAGGTATATTGTTTTTACCTTGATATTACGATAATGTACACACTAGTAAGGTCTTATACCTAGCTGATTTCAGTAGGATCACAAAAGAAGTGGAGTCGCAGAGCGCTTAAAAATTAGAGAGGCTCAAAACTTGAGTTACATTGCTTATCGATCTAATTAAGTAGAATCAAAATCAAAAGTCATTTATTCAAATTAGGCTGAGAATTAGAACTTTCCAAACGTCAAAATTACATAAGACAGACACATAATATATTAAATCATTTGCCTTATGACAATGATCATCATTATCATCATCATTTCAGCCGAAAGACGTCCACTGCTGGACATAGGCCTCCCTCAAGCACCTCCACTTCCACCGGTTCTGTGCTTCTCGCATCCAACGGGTTCCTGCGGCCTTCACAAGGTCGTCGGTCCACCTTGTAGGAGGCCTTCCAACGCTACGTCTTCCGGTACGCGGTCGCCACTCAACCTTTCGGCCCCATCGGCCATCTGTTCTGCGAGCAATGTGCCCTGCCCACTGCCACTGGTAACCGATACTTTGGTTCTCCTGCGGATCTCCTCATTTCTGATTCGATCACGCAGGGAAACTCCAAGCATAGCCCTCTGTATTGCCCTTTGGGTGACTTTTAGCCTTCTAATAAGGCCCATTGTGAGCGACCACGTTTCAGTGCCATATGTTATCACTGGCAACACGCACTGGTCAAATACTTTCGTCTATGACAATGATACTCGATGGAATTAGTTCATTTTGGTCGATACGAGTCGAGTACGAGAGTATGTCTTCATGATGTACTCGTATCTTTAACGTCTCAATACATTTGCACCTGTTTGTAGGTAGGTATGTCCCTCGTCTTGAGAGTACGAGACGAGAAAACTTAAGTCTCTTTCTTTGTCTCTTTTTCTCTTTTTTCTTAACAAGCACTGAAATACGTAATTTCTAAATCAGTACATTACATTCATTTTCCTGTTATCACACATAGCAATATGACATGACGCCTATTTTCTCCGCATTAGGTTAGGTTAGGTGTACGCATGGGTCAGTCGGGGGTTGCGGAAGGATCAAACGTTCCCGCGACCCCCGTCCTAGGTGTGAGATGGAACACCGGGGTGGTTTTTAGTCAGTAAGAGTCTGACAGACCCCGCCGCCCGCCCTAGGTTGGCGGACATCCATGAGGATTTTTCAACCCAGAATAAAAAAAAAAAGTACAGTCAAACGGGGTGGATAGGGATGCAGGGGTGAATCGTGACGAAACTTTAAAATGGATTTTAACGTTGAAATAATATAGTTTGTTGTCAGTAAGGGCACGAAATTGTTAATTAAATTACACTAAACACATTAGGGTCCTTTTTGGCCACAAACTATATTATTTTAATGCTAAAATCCTTTTTAAAGTTTTGTCCCGATTCACCCCTGCATCCTTATTCACCCCGTTTGACGGTACGCACGGCTACACATCAAGCTATACATAACCAGTATAAGTTGACTTCTGAATGAAATCCTATACAATGCGAGCTGCGAGATCAGCTAAAATCGGAAATAATATGAAGAGCTAAGACTGGAAATATATAGCTTGACGTGTCGCCATGTGTACCTATAGAAAATCACATTTTACCAGTTAACAGTTATGTGGTGTTTTTAACCGACTTCAAAAAAAGGAGGAGGTTCTCAATTCGTCGGAATCTTTTTTTTTTATGTATGTTCCCCGATTTCTCGAAAACGCCTGGACCGATTTGGAAAATTTTTCTTTTGTTTGAAAGGGTATACTTCCCAAGTGGTTGCATGATCATCAGGTCAGGATCTGATGATGGGATCCCAGGGAAATCGAGGGCAACCTTCAAATTTTATAGGCACATATTACCATTTTCATATATTTTCTAAAGCTGTTTAAGTATTTGCATCTGATAATCATCATCTCAGGTGGATGAGCTGATGATGGAAGGTACAACTCCTCAACGGCTTGGAGTTAAAAGAAAATTCTTTCAAAATTATTTATAGTAACACTCGTGCATTTGCTCTCGGAAAGCACCATTTGGTGAAGTGGAACTGATGATGAAGACCACAGATGGCCACCGGAACTACTCAATAATATCTCCGTACTATTTCACGGGTTGCGATTCGATACTTTAACATGGTTGCTAAGCAATTTATGCTCGTCACAATGTGAATGGTGATATGGAGCTGATGGTGGACCAGGAGAACTCTTCAACAATTAACTTCCCTGCATCGGTAAAAGCAATATTTTGTAAAAGGCGATGAGAAAATTGACACTAGGC
The DNA here is from genome assembly GCA_945859645.1 of Amphipoea oculea. Lineage (NCBI taxonomy): Eukaryota > Metazoa > Arthropoda > Insecta > Lepidoptera > Noctuidae > Amphipoea > Amphipoea oculea. Next base: position 17,387,714 of record OX243876.1, read on the forward strand.
TATTGTAACTGAGATAAATTATAAGCAGACCCACTAAAAAGCGTGAAATAAAAACTTTTTAACAAAAAAAAAACCGATTTCCAAAAAAACACTACAAAGTGAAAAATAACTTTAATTTCGGAAGTCGGTGGCAAAAAACTAAAATACAGATCCAAACACACCGACTTCCGAAATTAAAGTTATTTTTCACTTTGTAGTGTTTTTTTGGAAGTCGGTTTTTTTTGTTAAAAAGTTTTTTACGTTATCACATTCTTTAACCCCACTATTCTCCACAAAAAGCAATTATAAAAAGTCATGTCATATATAATTCTAGAAAAAAAACAAACCTTTCGCAGCGTAGCCGAGATGCGAAAAGGGCGAGATTAAGTAGGTCCCAGGAATCAGAAGAAGAACATGAAGTGAGTTGCGGGGGTGAACCTAAGTATTGGATGCTTTTCCCATGGTCAACTATACGTAGCTCTTTCACGCGTAAACAACCCCAATAACCTTTTTGTGTACGCTCCAGATGGTTCCACAGCTAATGTTGTTTATAGAGAAGCACTAGCGTAAATAAAAAATAAAGATTTGAATCACACAAAATATATAGTTAAGTTCCGACATCCACGCGAACGAAGTCGCAGGCACAGCTAGTATATAATATTAAACAAACAAGATTTTAAACCCAAAAATAATGTGTTAAAATGAGATAAAGGGACTTTTAGCCAACATACCAGGGGACGATAACGATCCGAAGGTACGGCCAGCATTGTTCTGTAGCCCTTAAATCTTTTACCTTTACTTTCAGTGATATATTACAGGTTAAAAGTGTTTTAGTAAGGTACATTTGAACAATTATTTATCACCTAAATGTGGAAGAGAGAAGGAAAATATGGGGTTTTGAAGTGGGACTGGTATCAGTGTTTAAAAGGTAGTGCTTTTAAATCGTGTGAACAACCTCCACCAGACTGCCTATAGTGGGTATAAAACCATTAAACTGATTATAAAAGGTATCGTTGTATTTGTGTTGATTCAAATCCTACTTTCTACTATATATATTATAATTATATTATCACACTAATATTATAAAGGCGAAAGTTTGTGAGGATGGAGGATGGATGTTTGTTACTCTTTCACATAAAAACTCCTGCACCGATTTCGATGAAATTTGGGACACAGATAGTTTATAACCAGGATTAACACATAGGCTAATTTTTATCCGGATATTATTACGGGATCGAAACTTATGTATGTGAAACCGTGGGCGCTGAGCTAGTGATTCATATTTTTCTACATATGTTTTCGTGGTTTCATCATGCTTTCAATTCTGGACGTCATGTTTTATGCAACTACTACAAAATTATCGATAAAAGCTCGTGTTTATTTTATGTGTAAATTTCAAAATGTCACTAGCATAATCAGCCTATAATGTACCCACTGCTGGGACACAGGCGTCCACACTGTGGGAGGAAGTGGGCCGTAATCCACCACGTGAGGCCAGTGCGGGTTGGTACATGTCACATGTCTTCGAAGTTTTGGTCCTAAGACATGCCGGTTTTCTTCACCGTTTTGAGAGCAGTGGCAAAGTTTTTTTTTTAAAGTTACTAAAAAATAACAAAAATCTCAAAGGAGGTGCACACATTCAGCGCGCAACCACACATGAGAACGCTCCCTAACATCTTTGGAAACAAAGCCCCGGAGAATAACTAGTTAAAAATAATGAACAGAGAAATACTACAAACAATTAGCACTAATTGCTCTATTAGTGACCAGCTCGGGAAACACAACAAATACAGTTAAACCCACATAAACAGAAAAAAATACACAACGCAATGTACGATTCCCATAAGAGTTAGACAGTACAGTTGAATACAGACATATTTGTTTTTCTTATCTTCTTCTTTTTCGTCGTGGCGATGGTCATCATCTGCCTAGTCTTTTCCCGACTATGTTGGGGTTGGCTTCCAATCTAACGGAATGCAGCTTAACCTCTCGTCTGTCGGAACGTAGATCTACGCGAGACACAATGGCTTTTTAATTGTGTCTGTAATTACGACATTCAATGGGTTAATACCAGTATTTTACATGGAGCGACTGCCTATCTGACCTCCACAACCCAGGTACTGGGTAATACGATACCCCATGGTAAGACAGGTTGTCAGACTTTCGGGCTTCTGACGATCCGTAACGACTGTCAAAGATCCACCAATGACAGCTGGGACCAAAAGCTTAACGTGCTTTCCGAGGCACGGAGATGTCTTGGTATGTAAAGATGGTCACCCATCCACAGACCAACCGCGGCAACCGTAGCTTAACCTGATTGATAACTCGTGCAGCTTCAACAATCCTCTTCATCCTGTCGATGGTATGACAGTATATTCAATTGTACCTATTCGCGTATAATTTCGCCATTTCCACGGCATCGTCGTCGGTGGCAGTGCAGAGGTCGCTATGGCTGCATTTTTTGGGGCACTGAGGCTCGTGGCTATGTCTAAACAGCCGCACGAGTCGATCGATCAGGTTATGCTACGCTTGCCGCGGTCAGTCCGTGGGGTGGCCGTCTTTCATTCGTGGATCCTTGACAGTCGTTACCGGTAGTAAGAAGTCCGAAAGTCTGACAACCAGGCTTACCAAGGGCTATAGTGTTACCCCGTAACTGGGTTATTTATTAATTTGATTTACACGGCTTAAGAAACCAATTACATAAATCAAAGTATATATAATAAGTACATAAACAAACTAATAACAACAATTAAATTCTATTAGGTACTTTCACAAAAATGTAGACACATAATCATTAAATTGGCGAAGCGTTATGAAGGTTATGAAGGTCAGATAGGCAGTCGCTCCGTGTAAAATACTGGTATTTTTTTTATTTTTTTTTATTTGGGAAAACAAACGATATTACATTAAATATAACACTTATCAGTAAGGTACATATATAAAACAAAATCAATGTAATAACCACAACATTTTCCACATATTAACAAAAAAGTATACTATGATGAGGACTTATCGGTAAGCGACTTAGTTACTGTTCACATTCTACGAAACATGTTAAATCGTTACTAACTAATAAATAAGTATTAACCACTAGATATAGCCAAGTTGTTCAGTACATTGATAACTTCGCTTTGAAAAGCATTTCTATTTAGCATAAATATATCAATATCTATGAAATGTTCATTGTACATCTTCGTGATTCGCTGAAGGGGTGCACGTTTACCTGCGTTTGTCCGGTTTGATGCCTGATCAAACAATCGGTAATCGCGCACTCCACGACGAAGAATTGATCTTGGAACTACAAGTTTAATATCATTACTAAGGTCTATACAATTTAGCTTATTATGATAGAGGTCATGCAGTGTCATTACTTGCAGAAGCATTCGTCTCTTTTCGAGTGAGAGTAAGTTATACATTGCTAAAAGGTCTTCGTAAGGTAAGCGTAGTAGTTGGCATCTGAATCGCATAGTTCGTAAGAATTTTCGTTGTTGTATTCAGCTGCATCCGGTTAAACTTTAAGTCGATCTCAGAAATAGTTGGGAAAAGGCTAGGCAGATGATGAGAGGGCAGGATGTGGGACAATAGTTTACGCCACAGGTCCACGTCCTGCTGCTATACCATCGAGATAGCACCACTTTAAGTGGAAACATTTGTCTGACTATGCTTAAGCATGCATGATGCTCATGCTCGCTTGCTCTTGCACGTTATCCTGTATGTTACAAAGATTGAGGCAACTGTGTAAAACGAAACGCATATAACATAGATATACAATAATAACAAAATATATAAGCAAATTACGCTATACTTACTGTACATAATTATTATTAAATCATAACATAACAATATATTATTATACACCAACATGTAAACTCGTACACGTACACGCTTAAAAACATAAACTAGTAATTAATTATACGAGTATAACAAATTATTACCTATACTGTGATAATTAAGTAGTCCAGTGAACACTACACAAGTATTTAATAAGTTTACAATTTCTGCCAGTTTAAAAGGCAGTAGATTAAGATGTGTACTTACCACCTTTATAATAGGTATACGCGCCGCACTATGTAGGTACCATTTTGTTGAAACTCAAATGTGTCTTCTCGACATCCGGGTGTCACTAACGGGATGCAGTAGCATACCAGCGTCAGGTATTGTACCTGGCATATGCTCAGCAGGACTCCTATTTGGTGCAACCATGAGACACACACCGACCAGTAGTGATCGACCATTATAAATGTCATATGAGGTGTCTATGGGTCAATTTATCTTTTTAATCTTTGTCTTTTTATTTTCACCTGTTTTATGTTTTTTTTTTAATGCATGTATTGTGTCTTTTGTAGCACTAAATAAACGTTTTATCTATCTATCTATCTTGTTTTTTTGTTTAAACTGTATTATATTTCTACATGTGAAGAGTTAAGCATAATAATACAACCAACAAATTGAGAACGAAAAACATTAAAAATCTTTCAGATAACTCAACAATACACAAACTACACAAGTTTGCGCCATGCGAGGCAATTTAACGTAATATTTCTTCGCAAGACGATTTACTCAAGTACAATATCCGAGGGGTTACCTGCGCAGTAATATGACAGCTTATGTTTTAAACTGAAACACCTCCTAGAATATTCTTCTGGAAATATCTGGGTCATTTTTCTTATATTTTATTAAGGTTTCTAGTGTACTTTGTTTGTTCTTTTTCGCTGTTATTATCAAAGTATACATATCTAATTTGAAAGGGAGAGTTATTTCGCTATTTGTAATTGTAAAGTGTATTTGTTGCCTATATTTTGTTAGCATTTTCTTTTTCCTGGATTTTGTAATGATTGCAGGGCAAATTTCGAAAAATTTGTCGCAAAATTCGAAGCCATGCGACATCTACCATCCCTCACAGGGCCCGCGTGGTGGATTATGGCTCACTCCCTGTCACAGAGTAGAGGTCTGTGTCCTTTGGACACAGGCCTCCCCTCAGTCTTTAAAGTTCCCACTGCTGGGACACTGTCCTAGCAGTGGGAACGTTGTAGGCGTTATATGCATAAACATAAGCCCAATAAACATAAGCCCAGCATAAGGATATGCTTATGCTGGGCAAATCTTGTATGAATATAGCGATTGTATAGGTTTAGCCATAGCATTTATTGGGAAAAAATATTATTAACTAGCTGCGCCCCGCGGTTTCACCCGCGTAAATGTCAATCCCGTGGGAATATCGGGATAAAAACTATCCTATGTCCTTTTCCGGGACTCAAAATATATCTATACCAAATTTCATCTAAATCGGTTCAGCGGTTTGAGCGTGAAGAAGTAACAAACATATAAATACACACACACACACTCACAATATTTCGCCTTTATAATATTAGTGTGATTATAGTCCCATGATTAAACAATAAAAATGAAAAGTTTATTTATTTTCACTCACAATGGTTTTGATTTTTTTTAACAAAAACAAAAAATTATTGTGATAGGTACCTTTTAAATTCATCGTCATCCAAAGCCTGACTTTACCCATTGCTGCAAATCCTCACATTTTTTTTTTAAATTATTTGTAAATATTTAAATAAAAGCATACTAAAACATAACTATATTTTCGCAAGTTTGTTAAAGATTATTGACCATAATTTTGGCTTATTATTATACCTAATTTATGTTTGCTCAAACTTCACAGAAACATTACCTAACGAAGCGAAACTCTAGAAAGTCTATAAACATTACAAATGTTTCACTAGAGAGCACTAGAAATGATAAGACGCTAAACAGTTTCTTTTAAACAAAATTTATTATGTTCTCTTCATAAAGTAATAAAAAACTTAAGCAAAAAAATACATAATATACAATCTTATTATTAAACTTCATATTTTTTTAAGTTGCTAATCTTATAAGGGTTGGCTCAACTGAAACCACCTGAAAATGCAGACTTAAAATACCTATTTTTTGTAATATTGAGTTGGTTATCTGTCCGAAAGGTTCTGGAGTGGCGACCGCGTACCAGAAGACGTAGCGTTGGAAGGCCTCCCACAAGGTGGACCGACGACCTTGTGAAGGCCGCAGGAACGCGTTGGATGCGAGAAGCATAAAACCGGTCGAAGTGGAGGTGCTTGGGGGAGGCCTATGTCCAGCAGTGGACGTCTTTCGGCTGAAATGATGATGATGATGATGATGAGTGGATTATCAAACTAAAGCAATTAATCAATTATCATAATGAAGAGTCATGAAGAAACTTATTTTCTCTATTGATTACATTACATTTATACTATTATTTATTTACATTACATTAGAAATATTATCAAGAAAACGCACTGTGATATTGCCAAAGCCATCTTTATCAAAAATTCTTGCAACAACATTGCAATATAATACAAAATGCAAGCTCTCGGCATATGAGCTCAATTTGACAACGTACAAGTAGGTATAACATACAACATAATCATGGCATATTTCATTTAGCAAGGCTCGCGTGGTCTGCGCTCGAGTCTAGGATGTTATTAAGTTTCTGCAACTTTACTCTTAGGATAGGAGCTAGGGCTTAATATGCGGGAGGAAATTGTTTGTTTAGTAACTGGGGGCCTAAAAAGGCCACTTTGGCAGAATCATAAAAGGATATTTTTTATTCTATTACATTTTATTTATTTTTTATGGTCACAAACTGACAATTCATAATATTATTTGCGTAAAATTTCATAACACGCAATTCATCTGTTTGACAGTTTTGTATGGAGATTCGTAAAATGGTGGTGGTAAAATGGTAGCGGTGGTGGTGGGGTGCTTTAATGTCAAATAATATTATGAATTGTCAGTTCGTGACCATTTTACGACTTTTATTATGATTCATAATGTTATCCTTTTATGATTCTGCCAAAGTGGCCTTTTTAGGCCCCCAGTACTATTTTACAAGAGTCAATATACATATATATTCCATTATATTATATATACTCCATTTAAAATAAGATTAGACATTTAAATAAACCTTTTTACAGTCCATTCAACCGATTTTGACTTCTATACCGTAGGCATAAGAATGGTAATAAAAGCAAAAAAAGTGGTTACAATACCAACTGTTTGCTGCAGCTGCCAATGTCATGTCACCAACGCAATATAATTCAAAATCGGTTGAACGGACTGTAAAAGAAAGGTTTATTTAAATGTCTAAATTGAGGACCTACTTGTTGGAGAAAGGCTACTACAGTATCAATGAATTCCTAGATGACACATGACATTGTAACTTATTTTATTGCTTTTGCTTTTATTTTATTATTTTATTGCTGTTTTTATTATTTTGACATTTATTATTTATAATTTATTGTACTTGAATTTTTAATTATTATTGGTTTTATTTACTTTTCGAAATGTATTTAATGAATTTTATTTTAATTGCAAATGTAATACGTTATTTTTTTAAATTTCAACACAATGTATTTATATTGTTATGAAATAAATGACTTATGACTTTCTAATCTTATTTCAAATGGAGTATAACTTTGCTGTATGACTTTGCTCTGCTCACACAAAGAAGTCACGCGCATTATTCACCACGTTTGCTTAAGACAGGTTGGCGATGCAATATCTCAGCACATGAGCTCAATTTGACAACGTACAAGAATATATAACCATAGCTTGCATAGCCTGAAATCGCCAATATTGGCATATTTCATTAGCAAGGCTCACGTGGTATATGCCCGAGTCTACAATACTATTAGGTTCCTGCAACTTTACTCATAGGTACCTATGGCTTAATAATAATTATGCCAAAGGAAAATGTTTGGTAACTAGGTAAACTATAAATAATGATTTCCATGTAATTGCCTGTCAGATTATCATACTGTTATTTATTTATTTATTTAATACTTCAAGCACATAAATGTACAGAGGCGGACTTAATGCCATAGGCATTTTCTACCAGTCAACCTTTGGGTGATGCAGAGACAAACAGCGGTAGTTGCAATCATGAAAATTAAGGAATAAATATTTCAAATATAAAGATACGCATAAACCTATTAAAACTATGAATATAATATATAACTAATTATATATAAATATAAGCACAAATAAATATACATAAATACATGACTATACTTACTAACTAACTAAAAAAACCGACTTCCAAAAAAACACTACAAAGTGAAAAATAACTTTAATTTCGGAAGTCGGTGTCTTTGGATCTGTATTTTAGTTTTTTGCCACCGACTTCCGAAATTAAAGTTATTTTTCACTTTGTAGTGTTTTTTTGGAAGTCGGTTTTTTTTTTGTTAAAACGTTTTTATTTCAAGCTTTTTAGTGGGTCTGCTTATAATTTATATCAGTTACAATAGCCTAGTGTCAACTTTCTCATCGCCTTTTACAAAATATTGCTTTTACCGATGCAGGGAAGTTAATTGTTGAAGAGTTCTCCTGGTCCACCATCAGCTCCATATCACCATTCACATTGTGACGAGCATAAATTGCTTAGCAACCATGTTAAAGTATCGAATCGCAACCCGTGAAATAGTACGGAGATATTATTGAGTAGTTCCGGTGGCCATCTGTGGTCTTCATCATCAGTTCCACTTCACCAAATGGTGCTTTCCGAGAGCAAATGCACGAGTGTTACTATAAATAATTTTGAAAGAATTTTCTTTTAACTCCAAGCCGTTGAGGAGTTGTACCTTCCATCATCAGCTCATCCACCTGAGATGATGATTATCAGATGCAAATACTTAAACAGCTTTAGAAAATATATGAAAATGGTACTATGTGCCTATAAAATTTGAAGGTTGCCCTCGATTTCCCTGGGATCCCATCATCAGATCCTGACCTGATGATCATGCAACCACTTGGGAAGTATACCCTTTCAAACAAAAGAAAAATTTTCCAAATCGGTCCAGGCGTCTTCGAGAAATCGGGGAACATACATAAAAAAAAAAAAAAAGATTCCGACGAATTGAGAACCTCCTCCTTTTTTTGAAGTCGGTTAAAAAAAAAGAAATAAGACAAGCAATGAGAAAATATTACCGTTGTGATGATACTGCCAGCTTCTTGCGAATGTGCTCGCGAACCTTAACTTTTATTTATCACTATTGTATTTAGCTGTAAGTCTTCCAAAGTCCTTAAATAAATAAATGAGTCAAGGTATGAGCATGTGGACTGCGGACCGTGGTGTTTCTTGCTCTTCTCCATAGGAAACGACCAATTGGAACCGTGCACCTAGCTTCTGACGAATGATAAGTGCCCGACGGTTTATGTGAAATCTATATACATATTAGGTTGGGGAAAAAGTCTTTTCGCATTATAGTATGTATGAACTTGTAATAAAATCTCTTTGGCTATACTATTTGTATCTGGCTGGTTTTGGTATCATTGAAAGTTTAAATTTTAAAGAACATTATTCCAAATTCAAATTAGGAAAATGTGTGATTTTCATTTGTTTTACGTACTGTCAAGATGAGTGAATCTAATGAAGAAATTCGATACATTTTAAAATTTTATTACAAAAAATTTTATTACAAAAAAGGTAAAAATGCAACGCAAGCCGCGAAAAAAATTTGCGATGTTTATGGACCTAGTGCAGTGTCTGTGAGAGTAGCACAAATTTGGTTTAAGCGTTTTCAATCCGGAAATTTTGATGTCAAAGATGCACGTCGCTCTGGTCGCCCTATTACGGATAAAATAGATGCCATTTTTGAAAAAGTGGAGCAAGATCGGCATATCAGTAGTTACGACGTAGCTGAAGAACTGGAAATTGACCACAAAACAGTTTTGGCGCATTTGAAAAAAACTGGGTACACAAAAAAGCTCGATATTTGGGTACCTCACGAGCTCACTGAAAGAAACCTAATGAACCGTGTACTCATTTGTGATTCTTTATTACGACGTAATGAAACCGAACCATTTTTGAAGAAGCTGATAACTGGTGATGAAAAGTGGATCACGTACGACAAGAACGTGCGAAAAAGGTCGTGGTCAAAGGCCGGTCAGGCTTCACAGACTGTGGCGAAACCCGGGTTAACTCGCAACAAGGTGATGCTGTGTGTGTGGTGGGATTGGAAGGGCATTATTCATTATGAGCTGTAATCACCAGGCAGGACCATCGATTCTATTCTATTCTATAAAGAAAATTTTGAAGCAGCGCCCGCCATCTATGAGATTTCATTAAAATCAAATCAAGTTACATGTTGACACTTTTTGGAAATTAATTTAAATTTGATCATGTTGGCGAGGTTAGTAGTTAGTTATTCTTAAAATTCATAGATGGCAATGTTCATTTTCTTCATAAAAGTTGTATCGTATAGTTCGTTTTGATAAATTCGAGTTCCAACAAAACCCTCAAAATCTTGAGCAGAGTTGAAGAAGACAATTAAAAAAAAACGCGGTTTTAAGTATTACAAAAAAGTTATGTTCCTACTGGAGACGAAGTCGAAGTAACTGATGAACGCGTGCTGAACACCTGTCTCAGTTCACTTCAAGATGTGGTCATTTCTATCGGCGGCAATCCACTGATCGAATATGGGTTACCAGCTCCCCAATCATCACCGCATCAAGATCGTGGAAATCGGGAGTATAACGCTGAGACAAATTACGATCCGGGCGAAATTACCACCATACGAAATGACCATGTCGCTTTGTTCTCTTCAGAGTAAAAACAAATTTATGAAACCGTCCTTGAAAGCGTTGGGCATAACCAGGGTAAAAAGTTTTTCTTGGATGCTCCTGGTGGAACAGGAAAAACATTTGTTACCACTGACATACTTGCAGAGGTCAGGAGGCGAGGCAAAATTGCTATTGCTGTAGCGTAGTCGGGAATCGCTGCCACACTGCTTCCGGGTGGCAAGACAGCACATGCCATGTTTAAAATTCCCATCGATTTAGAGAGCGCCGAAACGCCTGTTTGTGGTGTGTCACGTAACAGCGATAAGGGACACGTGCTCAAGGATTGCTTTCTGATCGTATGGGATGAGTGTACGATGGCCAATAGGAAGGCAGTTGAGGCCGTGGACAGAACCCTGCAGAACATCCGCAGGAACGAACATTTGATGGGTGGTGTCACAGTTCTGTTCAATGGCGATTTCCGGCAAACGCTTCCCGTGGTGACACGGGGATCGAGGGCTGACGAGGTGAATGCTTTGTTGTGGTCACGAGTTCGTACGCCGCGCTTGACCATTAATATGAGAGCTCGGCTCGGCGGCAATGCACGTGCTCAAGAATTCTCCGATGTCCTTCTAAGTCTTGGCGAAGGCACTCTACCAAAAGAGGTGGTGCTTCCAGACTCTCTCGGTAGAGTGGTATCCAGCTTAGAAGAACACATTCGCTTTGTGTACGGGGACATTAGTCGTATACCGCACCAGCAGAATTCTTGGGTGTGCGAGCGGGCCATTTTGACGCCCAAAAATGATCAGGCTGCAGTAAGTAACGAATGCATTCTCTCGGAAATTGAGGGGAATGAAGTGGTCTACACCTCGATAAACACTGTTGTCGAGCAAGATGACGCCACACATTATCCAGTGGAATTTCTGAACTCCCTGTCAGCAAGTGGACTTCCAGCGCATACCATCAAGCTGAAGGTCGGTGTCCCGATTATGCTTCTTCGGAACCTATCTCCTCCGAAGTTGTGTAACGGGACCCGCCTTGAAGTCATCTCGCTCCACAGACACCATTAAGGCGAAAATTCTTACGGGTTGTGGCGTCGGCGAGACAGTATTTATACCATTCATTCCCCTCATACCTCATAACTTCCCGTTCCAGTTCAAGCGCGTACAGTTCCCCGTGAGTGTTTGCTTCGCGATAACCATCAATAAGTCGCAGGGGCAGACACTGAGAGCAGCGGGTGTCGACCTCAGGACGAGTTGCTTCTCACACGGGCAACTGTACGTCGCTTGCTCCCGCGTCACCAGTCCTGACTCTCTTTACATTTTGGCACATGGCAGCCTAACTACCAACGTAGTTTATAGGGAAGTGTTGTAAGGTATGATACCTTTGTACGTATTTTTACTCTTTTGTGTACTGGAATGTATTCCTGAATTATTTTCTCTATTTCCTTCAGTCACATCTTATGACTGAACTCTGCAGCATTCCCATATAACTCTCTTCACTTGCTTCTCTTGCAAAAAAAAACTTATATTTCGATACCTTTGGGTAGAAAGGTCGTATAAACCATTTTGGCCAAATTGAGTTATATATACCATTTTTCTCAGAATTTTTTTCTCTATCGATCTGTATATACGAAATGCAGAAATTCGCACAAAAATGGTTAATACGACCCAGAAATTTTCGGTCATAGCCTCGTAAAAAAGGTAAATTTTCAATGTAAAAGCCGAATGTTTTTTTTTTGTAGTTTGGTTAGGATGTAATGACCATAATTTATATTAACTCAGGGCGTAAAAATAGTCGTTAATTGTAAATGGTTTATACGCCCTAACGTGTTAAATGCATTACCTAAACATAGTTTAAATTCGACGTCGTAAATCCAAAGGCAGTTCGCGACGTTGGTGTATAAACCATGTTCATTGCAAGAAGCACTTTACGACCGACACACAAGGCTCGCATTTGGCGCGCAGCGACAAGCAGAAGAGCGAGCGGGATAGACAGATACCGGCGCATTTGTTTACTTCGATACCTTTGGGTAGAAAGGTCGTATAAACCAAAACCCGACTTTTCAGGAGAGCAGAAAAACTATTTTTTTTTTTACATAAAAATTCATAACTTTTTTGTTTTTGAAGTTATAAAAAAATGATCTATGAGAAAGGTTCTTAGAATTTGCAAATGAAAAAAGTTAAATCATCAAAACCTATCTATCTTCTTTAGTTTTAAAGTTAGCTTGGATTTACGCCTAAGAAAAAATCAATTCTCGGTTAATACACCCCATGAAAATGTACTTTATAAAAACTGTATAAGTCGTATATCCATTTTTGGTAAGCTTATGGTCACATTTACTGTCGTAAAAACCCATATATGTAGTTTTTTTTTTGTATTAAAAACCATTTATAATCATAGATCAATTGAATTCTGACTAATAAACAATCCTGTTACCCTAAGAATTAGTAGGAACTCAATTATTATTATTCTAATACCCAATAACGGTCGATTCAAATAAAATAAAACAACCTGAAATACGAAATCAACATTTACTATTATTTCAATAATGGTACAACATACCTAACAGGTTTAACATTTTTAAATTGAAAAAAATATTTATAACAACTTAAACTGAAAAGTGAAATAAAAAAATCTACTTAATCATAAAAAAACAAAAATTATTCTATTAAAAATTAACTTCTTCTAAATTAAAGTAATCAGGCATTTTAGTCATTTATAAAATTATGACTTGATCGTTTTTTTAACTTTTGTACATATTTAGATGTACTTAATTCAATAAATTATTGAATTAAGCCTTTGTACTAAGGCTTAGTTACTAAGTAATTTATTGAATTGCAACTAAATAATAAAAATAAAAAAAAAACAATCAAGCACTAAACGTAACTAACTTATGTACTAAAAAGTAACTTATTTATGATATTAATTTGTACCGATTCATAATTAGTTTAAAATTATTTATGAATTGTTACTATAAATTATTTTAATTATTATTATAAATTATTTTCAAACGAATTATGAATTGAGAAACACATTTTCAAAAAATAAATTTAGGTGACAAAGAATACAATCATTTAACATAGTCTTGTTTTTTTACTAAATAATATTTTGCTAACGAACGAAATGTGAAATTACGTAAATAGGAAAAGTTATTATTCTGTTATAATAATAATTGTATTATTCAATTAGCTCTTCCTCGTCTTCTTCGTCGGTTAGCGTAAGAGAGTCAGCCACATTTCCATGGGGTAAGTTTAAATAATCATGGTGGTACCATGGTTAGTAAAAAAACAAGACTATGTTAAATGATTGTATTCTTTGTCACCTAAATTTATTTTTTGAAAATCTGTTTCTCAATTCATAATTCGTTTTAAAATAATTTATAATAATAATTAAAATAATTTATAGTAACAATTCATAAATAATTTTAAACTAATTATGAATCTGTACAAATTAATATCATAAATAAGTTACTTTTTAGTACATAAGTTAGTAACGGTTAGTGCTTGATTGTTTTTTTTTTAATTTTTATTATTTACTTGCAATTCAATAAATTACTTAGTAATTAAGCCTTAGTACAAAGGCTTAATTCAATAATTTATTGAATTAAGTACATCTAAATATGTACAAAAATTAAAAAAAAGATCAAGTCATAATTTTATAAATGACTAAAATGCCTGATTACTTTAATTTAGAAGAAGTTAATTTTTAATAGAATAATTTTTGTTTTTTATGATTAAGTAGTTTTTTTTATTTCACTTTTCAGTTTAAGTTGTTATAAATATTTTTTTCAATTTAAAAATGTTAAACCTGTTAGGTATGTTGTACCATTATTGAAATAATAGTAAATGTTGATTAGAAGGTATTGTAATACTTAATAAATGTTGATTTCGTATTTCAGGTAGTTTTATTTTATTTGAATCGACCGTTATTGGGTATTAGAATAATAATAATTGAGTTCCTACTAATTCTTAGGGTAACAGGATTGTTTATTAGTCAGAATTCAATTGATCTATGATTATAAATGGTTTTTAATACAAAAAAAAACTACATATATGGGTTTTTACGACAGTAAATGTGACCATAAGCTTACCAAAAATGGATATACGACTTATACAGTTTTTTTAAAGTACATTTTCATGGGGTGTATTAACCAAGAATTGATTTTTTCTTAGGCGTAAATCCAAGCTAACTTTAAAACTAAAGAAGATAGATAGGTTTTGATGATTTAACTTTTTTCATTTGCAAATTGTAAGAACCTTTCTCATAGATAATTTTTTTATAACTTCAAAAACAAAAAAGTTATGAATTTTTATGTAAAAAAAAAATAGTTTTTCTGCTCTCCTGAAAAGTCGGGTTTTGGTTTATACGACCTTTCTACCCAAAGGTATCGATTTTAATGCTATTTTAAAAGTTGTTTACTTATATTGCTATAGCGACAATGGTATTTTTGGTACAGTCTTCACGCAGACGACGTCGCGGGCAGCAGCTAGTAAAATAATGATAATACATTTATTTGCCATAAAAATACAGATGGAAACCTAAGTGATTCATTATGAAATACTGTGCATTGTATAATCTGAAGGCCAATTTTCGTAATTTAAAACGTTCAAAATCTAGTCGCAGTCTCATCTCGGCGACAAACAAACATCGAAAAATTGTCAAAACTCAAAATATAGGGAAATTAGAGGTATTATTGACAGATTGAGACTGAGATCAGACTGTGAACGTTCTTAAAATTACGAAAATTACCCCTCTGGTTCTATGTTCAAATCTGTACTGAAGTATTATAAACCCTGCCTCTTAAACTAGGTAAACCTGTATCTTAGAGACAGTAATAATAATAATTTGCTTTTGACTGTTACAACAATCTAATAATTTAAATTAACAATCTTTGTCACTGTCAGTCTCCCTAAATATACACAATTCTCGGAAGAGAGATAGAAAGCTCGGAAAACTTTGTTTCAATTTACTCACGACAAATTCGGCAATTGACGAAGTTATTTATAGAATTTTCGGAATCGATTTAAATAGATAAAGAAAGGATTTTCATTTAATGAGTGTAGTTCCTTTTTTTACTTTAAGAAGCAATGATAAATAATACAGGTATTCGCATTAATCAGCCGTTTGTATCCTACTGCAGGGCAAAGAGCACCATTCCCACCTTCCACTTGTCTATACAGGGTGTCCCTGGAAGTATGGATCAAATCGAGTAGGGGCGTGGGCAAGGTCATTTCCAAACTTTTTAACCCTGAGAATGTCAGTGAATTTTTTTACGGTTCAAAAGTTATGACAGATTTTAATTTTTTTTTCAATCACTTCGCTTAGAGTTCAAAGAAATTAATCATAAAAAAATACTATCTATTTAAAAAAAAAATATTAATAGCCCTTATAGTTTTCACGAATTTGATCTTTCTTCTCTTTTTTTTTTAGTATTTTTTTTATTTTTTTGTTATAGCGTTTGGAAATGACCTTGCCCACGTCCCCATTTGATTTGATCCATACTTCCAGGGATATCCTGTATATCTTCTGCTGTTTCTGACCAATCCCTATAAACAAAGTCTAGTTCGTCCCCCTGGGCCTGCCGCGTTGCCATTTGCTGCTGATTGGGACCCACTGTGTGTATAATTTGGCTCACAGCTCCTCCGACATGCGACAGATGTGGTCATTCCAGTTCCATTAAAATTTAAGCTTGGCAGCCATATGACCTGCATCAGCAATTTGAGTTTAGGAACTTTTTGGCAATATCGATATCCTTATACGATCAGTGTGTTTAACTCCTAAGATACTGTGTTCCAATAAATAAAGATGATGGTGGTATCGGTCGCGACTTACGAGTTGTAGGTCGTAGGTTCGAACCCAGACAGGTGCTTTACTTTGTGTCAATTATTTCATAGCCACTGCTCTCAAAACGGTGAAGGAAAAACATCGTGAGGAAACGGTCTTAGAAAAATAAATTCGAAGACATGTGACATCTACCAACCCGCACTGGGCCCGCACTGGGCCCGCGTGGTGGATTACGGCCCACTCCCTCTCACAGAGAAGAAGCCTGTGTCCCAGCAGTGGGAACATTATAGGCTGATGATTATAATTTATTATTCATACATTAAAGAACAATACAAGATGAAACATTATTCTCGCCACACTACCTCCTCGACTACCCAGGCGTGCGTGAGTTCCCTACGAATATTTATAGTCTCACTATACTTTGCCCGCCAAACTTTTAGGTATTAACGTAATGGTATCAGGTCACGTTTTCTCAGAAAAAAATAACTTGAAAGATTACGAAGACTTAAGTCCCTAACTGGCAAAGATTGATATTTATTTCATATGTTTATAAAGTTTTCCTATGTGATTTGTTTTAGTGATGAGTTTTGTTATTTTTATTTATTACTTATTTATTTCATCAAACAATTTACATTGAGTTCGAATTTTACAAAATAATTACAGTTCAATCATAACAGAAGCAATAACCAAAATTTTTAAAAATTATTACTATATCATCAATCAAAAACCTTTTACATGTCAAACCACAAAAAGTACAAAAACAACCATGTCTATTCCCTTTTACGTAAATTAACTGAGAATTAAATATCAATTAAATTACTGTTTATATGTCCAACCATAAAAAGCCCAAACACAACCATGTCCATTCCATGTTAGGTAAACCTAATGAAAATTAAATGCCAGTTAGATGTAAATTAAATTTCAATCAAAAGTAAGTTAAATGTCAACTAAACTGAATTAAATGAAAAATTAAATGCCAAATCGATATAAATTAAATGTCAATTAAATTAACAATTACATAATTATCCAACCACACAAGCTCAAAATGTTTATTGCCTAGACATTTTTTAGCTTGGAGATTCTCATGGACCTGTGTATGGAGGTTGTTTACTCTTCAAGAATTGGGTGTTACATAGAACGGACACCAGTCTCTGTTAATGGACATCTTGTGGGCCCTGGTGTTTTGGTATCAGAGTGTAAGTGTGAGTTAAGAGATCGGGGCCCTCACCCAGAACGTTAGATGCCTATAAAAAGCTTTCGAAGCCAAATAGAAGTAAAGAAAAAGAAAGAAAATACGTTTAAGTATCTGCGGTGAACATGACGCAATAAAGAACATAATATACAAAAAAAAATAAGAAAGGGTTGGGTGAAACACGCGTCACATCCATGCAAAAATCAATTATTCAATAACAGAAGTCCTATATTTCTTCTTATAATATTGGAATTAT
The DNA here is from genome assembly GCA_945859645.1 of Amphipoea oculea. Taxonomy (NCBI): domain Eukaryota; kingdom Metazoa; phylum Arthropoda; class Insecta; order Lepidoptera; family Noctuidae; genus Amphipoea; species Amphipoea oculea. The sequence goes on from OX243876.1 coordinate 17,405,497, forward strand.
TTATCATAGTGAGATTGCCAAAACACCTACATAAAACTCCTGCAGTAAAATTCCCTATTTTTCTCTAAAAAAAAAAACATAGATCATTCATTTGTTTTCTGACCTTTAACCAAAAAACCTATTACTCTCCCACAAATTACGTAATCCCAGTAATTATAGTTCGAAAATAATACCACCACTTTCCGGAAAACAAATAGCACTTCCATGCCTGAAAACTAATTAAGATTTCACCGACAAAATGCACCACGAATTCCGAGCCAAGTTCACACAAACAATTAAGTGAACTTCTAAGCTGGGAACAATTTCCTATAACAATATGTACTTGTTATATATGAACTTAATCTAGACGGGACAGACAGGATATTGCGCCAGACAAGCACTGTTTGGCAGACTAAACCACTAAAATCTTGATTTGCAAATAATACGGACTTTCCCCATTTTATTACTGCAAATTGGATAACGTCTTTTGCTTTAAAATGCAGACAGATCTATTTGTCTGACTGTACCGGTGCCAAATGATTTTAAAAATGGATTTTTATGTTGTGGTCTGAGTCAGGCGTGGGTTGAATTTCGTGAGTCATTTGTTTCTGTCTAAAGCTAAAGGATCTTGTCATATTATGGTTGAATCATTGAGTCGTTTTGAAGGAAACTTTTGAAAAAGAGTTTGTGTATATTTTTTTTTAATTAAACAAGGTTACCTGTGATGAAAAGCCAGAAAATTAAAAGGAAATAACCATTTTCAGACGAGGAGCAGGAAGCTGCGAGCGCGCCAGGGAGCCGGCCAGCAAGCCGAAGCCGCGGTGGTGAGCGAAAGCCGTCGGCGACGATTGACACGCGTGGGGCCACCTATGACCCGCAGCGCCGGAGCCGTGACAGAAACCATGCCTGCTGCATGTTGCAATGAAATTTCGTTAAACAATGCGTTACGAGTAACACTTTACATCCAATAGGTTCTCCAGATTAGGTATCCATAATAATGTTTTAAGGGGATTTGGCATAACTTTAAGATATGTAAGCATGCTAAAGTAATGCTTACATTACGTTGGCGACTACTATGCATTAGATAAAAAAATATAAAATTAGAAATGCACTACTGTTAAATTACAAGAAAAAAAAATCTAATTAGAAATGCACTACTGTTAAATTGCAAGATTTTTTGAAGTGAAAACTTCTTTAGCGGCGTTGCACACTTTTTTGTAATGGGTAAAAAATGTTAAACTCGCGTCAGGACACGTGACTGTCAGGAGAGACTACACAGGGGAGAACTACTACTCCTCACTACTAAGTATCCCCCTCTCTTTCTACGGCGGCGCCAACCGAAGGGACCAAGAGACACACGGATGGATGGATGGATGGATGGATGGATGGATGGGTGTGGGTTTGGGTGTGGGTGTGGGTGTGGGTGCGGGTGCGGGTGCGGGTGCGGGTGCGGGTGCGGGTGCGGGTGCGGGTGCGGGTGCGGGTGTGGGTGCGGGTGCGGGTGCGGGTGCGGGTGCGGGTGCGGGTGCGGGTGCGGGTGCGGGTGCGGGTGTTGGTGTGGGTGTGGATGGATGGACAGCTGATGGCTCGACCGTCTGTGTAGTATTCGTAAAATTCGTGTATATTTAATAAAGTGTTTAAAATATGGAAATTGAACAAAGTGCATCTATTAATGAAAAAAGTGACGCAGAAATAGTGAAAAAAAAATAAGTTATATTAATTCAATTACTAATTGATTTATTTCAACGTTAATATTCAAGTTTTCACTTCTGCCGGCACTCCCGGAGTGCAACCTGTCTTTTTTTTTATTGGCAAACGACATCGCGGCAGGCCCGGACGAAGATGGCGGGATGAGCTGGACCCCTTTAATAAAGATTTTTCTTTGATAGCTCTAGACAGAGAGAGATCTGGCAGGAGAGCAGGAAGGCCTTTACCCAGCAGTGGGACATTGGGTAATAAAAAAAAAAAAAATATATTATCTGCAGGGATTCTATTAATCCAAAGCTGAGAAAATAAAATTAGTCTATACTTTTCGGAAGATCAAATAAAATTACCGTAAATGAAAATATATTTTCTCACCTATGCGTATTTCAGTATCCCAATCCACCTTGAAAAATGTAAGCCAAACCGCAGACCGAGGAATCCAACATTTCATAGCTTGTAATTTATGAAGGTTTTTTGTTATAAATTCGACTCATAATGCGTTGAAAAAGAAGATCTTTTGTAATGCCCGTTTGTACTACCATCGTTGTTGGGTTATCCCCTTGTTGACTTTTTAAATATACAATGTTAGTAGGGTAAAATTGGGGGACCTGGATCAGGGAGATCCAGGTCACCCCAATTTTACTATTCATTTCATCATTCAAATATTATTTCATACTTTCTATTCAACATTCTATTCGAAAGACTGATCTAGTGTTATTTTGTATTAGGAACTGAATGATTTGAATAATCAATTTATAATATTTTTTTACTTTTTGTGGTTGGTTTGTGGTTGGTATCGTGAAAAAAGAAACAAAGTATGCTGTCAACTAAGTAACACATTTTATTATCATTATTCATAAAAAGCATGAGAAGAATAAATAATCGATTACAAAACATTTGATTTCTTGATCCACTGTTGACATTTCATCATAGACATTTTCCATAATTGCATAGGCTTCAGACATTGATTTCGGTTGGGCGAGCTTGAATCGTTTTCTAAAGAAATTAATACGGTTCTCATAGTAACCCTTTACCCTAGTTAAGTGACGTAAACGTGAATCAAGGCAATTCAGTAAATGATTCAGACACCACCACTCTTCACAACAGATGACGATCGATTTGGTTCCAATGTCAATTGTGACGAATTTTTTGCTTCCTTCTTCATGTTCAGGCAGGTTTATATACTTGATCACTTGTCGTTCTCGTTGCGGCTGCTGCTTTGGTAAAGGAATTGAACCAGATGTGAAGAATCCTGATATGTCAGAGGCGTTTTCCATAAATATCATGCCCCACTCGTCTTTACTTAATGTTATCCTATTAGCAATATCAATGCACTCTTCCAGTAATCCATTGATTTGATTTGATGGCTTCAAATATGTTTTAATATATGGAATCGTGGAGCTGGAAACTTGATACATATACTTGCAAAGTTCAAAATGCAAGAGTGGAATCGATGGAGTATATGATGGTTGTATAAACTGATACATGTTGTCGCTATAAGTGTTGATGATTAACTGCTCTATCAACTACACTGACTGCTCTTTTCATTCACATGAAACGACTTCTAATGAGGATTTTTCAGGACCAGGATGTGCGTTGCCAACTCGAGCAAATGTAAGGAACTCATTGTGACAACTCTTGAGTGTAAGATATTGCATATTTTCAAAGGTGGAATTTGCTGAGTTTTGCTCTGTGTTGTTTGTATTATCCTGAAGTTTTGATGAACTGGTGTTAATTATTTTCTGGTCAGCTATGTCTTGACTAAATAGAATCTCACCACTAGCATTCTTGAAAATAAGTTTAGAAATGCCCTCCAAATCAAATTTCGATGAATGGAGCATAATGTGAATAATATTAATTTATTCTCTCATGATGAAGCAAGCGTTGATTAAGATCGAACCATCACACTACAATGCTAAAAGTTTAATGCTGTGATGGAGATATGCGTATTTAATTATATACTCCTTTCCTTTCACAGCGTTCAAATAAAAACACTCAGGATAATGTATAGCATGTTGCATCCAAGGATCATCATAAATCTCCCAATCTTCGATAACACCTCCACATGAGAAACATGCTGCAATATCATTTATACTATTTCCATAATAAAAAAATCCTGCGTCAGCCATTTCCCTCACTAATCTTTTCTTTTTATTAAACGTCCTCCAGTAATAATTAAATGAAAATTCACGCATTTTAAACGTGTTATACATGTCATATCGAGGTTTGTATTCATTTTGAGACATGTTCTATTTACTTCTTATTCAATTATAAACGTATAATGATATCGTCCCGCTGTTGTCAACAACTTATAAAGACCGGACAGAGGTGGGGATAAAAAACGCTAAGATGTGTTTTAACTAAATAAAGAAAGAAAACAAGAAAATATTTATTTTAAAATTTTATTATCAAAGCACCACTTATTTAAACACAATACATTTTTTAAAGCACATACAGAGTCATGATAAATACAGTTATATAAATCTTGAGAATATTTATATTCATCGTATAAACTTATCAAACTAGGACAACCTTTATCTTCTAAATTGAATACATTACAATTACTATTTTCTAAAATATGCTTTAACCACAACACTTTTTCTGAACCTTTGACGTAGATACATTTATCTCTTAAAATATCTATAACCAAATTCTGATAATTAGAATAGGGTACAAATCCTTCACGCCAGTGTATCTTTCTGTTACGTTCAATCCAACTAACTTGTTTTTTTTCTTGTTTCGTTAATTTTCCAAATGAAAATGGTGGCTTAATTAAAAACACTTGTAATGTTTTATTATACAATATAGCGATTTCTTTTATTATAAATTCATTTGTTTCTGTTTTGAAGCCTTGAACATCCACAATAGCAATCATGATAACCTGCGCACAATGTTGCTGAGAGGTTTGTATTCCACAAGTCGATCGTTTATAATCAAACAATATGCAGTCGTATTATCTGGTATTTCTGTAGAACATTCAATTTCCAACCTCACGTCCACTGGACCTGTTTTTAGGCTATCATTTTGTCTTGAGCAGTCTAAGATAAAGAGAGGGGCTTTTTCTTTGAACTCTTTTAGGTCAAGCAACGGGTCTACTGGACAGTTGTAATACGACTGACGAAATTTCACAAACATTTCGTATAATATACTATATTTGTTCTCAGAAAACTTTAAGCCTAAAGGTTCATATGGATAATATTGTGAATTCAAAAAGAGCGTAAGGTTTGTTACTTCACAATGATCGAATACTGAACTGTCTTTAGTTTTATTATTTTTTCGATTGGTTTGTAAACAAAAAATTACATATCTGGGTTTTTCCAACTGTGAAGCAGTTTTAACTGACCAAGAATGCTTTGTGGTTTTAGGCAGTAACGGATACTCATATAAATCCCAATTTCTGAACGCCATCTGAATAGGTTTATCTCTTTCTAAATGTTTTAAAAGTGTCAGTCGTTCTCGGTCTGATACTTTTATGTGTGGCACCCTCCACTGGACTCTTTGTATATCTATTTGAAAATGAACAATATCATCAGTAAGGATAACGCTATTTAAGTTACTGTTACTTCTGTTCAATATAAGTTCATGTTTGCAATTTATCACTATTTTATTGTAATCTTCTGCAAACCCTAAAACCTTATTTAATGGTATCACAGCACTAAAACGCCCATCACTTTGAAATCCCTTTAAACTCCAACCCCATAGGGCAGCAACTTTATTTTCTGCTTCATTTAATGAGATGTATGATTTTATTGTTGATGTTATTCCAGAATTTTTTATGCGGTCTATTTCAATACCATTCATTTCGTATCTGATGTCTTGAAACAAATACATAACAGGGTTATTAGTGAACGTAACAGTTTTCTTGATTGGATTCCCATCTTTACCGAAGAGCTTCGCTTGTCCTTCGACGTAAATTGAACTGGCTGATGGTAGCACGTATATGTCTTGCTGGTGGATGGGAATTCTGATTTCATCGTTTTCTCTAAAGCTGTTATTGTAGGGATTGTATGAATGGACTTCATAACTTTCAATCGAAGTGTCGTAGTGCGGTAATTCAGTAATCTGTAGTATATTCATACTTTAAACCCTAGGGCTTTAAGAAAATCTTTATTTGCTTTAGTCAATTTCTTAACTTTTTTCTTACGTCTTTGCACCTTAGCAATCGCAGAAGAACTAAGACGTTTTTCATTCCCTTGGGTGTTTTTATAATACACTATCATTTTGTTTTTCTTAAATGAAGACGTAACTGAACTTGTTCCTCTCCAAAGTTAATACAGTGACCAAATTGATCTACAATCTTAACAGATACCGATGAAATTATATTTTTATTTACTGGAAAGTAAATAACATTTTGTGGTATTTCCATGCACTGATGACCTGGAGTAGTATCAGACACAAATTCATGAATAAAATGAGTTGGTAATCCGTTGCAGTACGAACCGTGAACAAGATCACATTCGATTCTGATTACAGACAGACCTCTGTTAATAATGGGAATATTTGGTCTTGATTTTAATACTGAAAAATATATCAAACCGCACTCGTATTGATCTGACAAATGCAGTGGTGGTTGAAAGTATGAAACCAATTCCGATTTATTTCCAGAGATGGTAACCGTAGCAGACATGCTTCAATACTGGCCTCTTTCGGAAGATCCTGTTTATTTTATTCCTTCACTACACCAAAAATTCTTCAAAAAGTTTAAACAAAGATGTCCGCAATTAAAAGGGTGATCACGCTGAAGATTATCATAATTATAGTTAATTTTGGATCCCAAGTATTTAATAAATTCCTTTGGAGGCTTAAGATTTCCGTAACTATCAAAATACTCAATATAATCGTTGCATTTTGCATAGGCTACCCAATGAGAACCAGGATTTTTAGAGCTATCTAAATTTATAACTCCACATTCTTTTTTAAAAGGGTGTTTAGGGAGCTTATCTCTCATAAAGACACCTCTGAAATAGGGAATATTATTTCCATACTTCAAAATGTCTAAATTACTCAAGGCTCGTTTGGGTAGCCGATATCTTAGTTTTTTTCTTTCGATACAAAAATTCCAAGCCCAGCTTTATGTGGTTTAAGGTGTAGTCCTTTTCCGATGCACAGAGCTTCCATCTTTTCGTTGTGTCTCTTCGATTCAGTCAATAACTTTTTAGCCATCTTGAATTCATTTATGGTTTTAGCAATACCAGCTGCACCGCCTGCTAGTGCCCCTGCGGCCGATAATCCCGCAAAAATTGGAATCAAAGGCAATACTCCACCAGTTTTTGGTATAGGAATTACACGAGGAAGTTTTATAGACGAATCATCAGCTAATTCTCTGACAGCGGCCATAGCTAATTCGATTGCCATTTTCTTGCATTTCGGTTTTAATTTTTCCATCTGTCTCTTCGTTTTGTTAATAACATTTTTAAATTTATTTTTCAACCCTTTTCCAGGTTTAATTTTAGGAGAACACTTTTTGCTATTTTTTTTTTTTAGGCCAAACCCAGTTTTAACTTTTGTTGACATAGCGCTGCTTACTAAGCACGCTGCCAATTTTTCCCCTACACTCGCATCTGAGGCAAGTGCTCGCTCTTTAGCCATATTTAACAAAACTAAATCAGCCTTGTGGCGATCCTTTAAGTTTGAAGACTTGTGATAGGCAATGTCGTGTTGTTTACAATATTCGTCTAATTTATTAACACCTTTATCCCCACGAGTAAGCCTTTTAATTAATTTAGTGCCAGGCCCACAATAATTGTATCCTGGTAAATGTAATTCAATTGGTAAATTATTTATAAGCCAATTGAGAATACTGCTCTCTCCAATACCCATCATAAGACTGATGTATCATGAGTTGAACATTTAATAAATATTCGATTTATCAATCCAACTGTTTTCAGATGAAGACAAACCTAACCATTTTACTAAAACTCTATTTCCTTTACTTCTAAGAACTTTCTCGACTAGATATAAATTGGGATGTTTCATCTTTTGCAGCTCTTGCACATAAAATGCACCTAAAATGGGTTGGCCTCTGATTGCATCTTCAATTAAGTAGGTAATAGGAGTTGTATTTTGTATGTTTCTAATTTTAAATATTTCTGTCGACCAGTTGGGAGTATACCCCTTTTCAAATGTTCCTTTGTATTTACTGATACGTACATAATCACCCACTTTAAACTTGCTTTTTGTAGTATCGGTTTTTATCAACCTGAAATATCTCCCTAATATGCGTGTTTTATTAGTATTGTCCACGTTTGCCGGGATTTCATTAATTGTCCGATGATAGGTGTGATTGTATTTATAGATAACATTATTGAGGGTATTATCTATCCAATTATAGTCACCTTTTAAACTGAATTCCTTATATAGTTTAGATTTTAATGTTCTGATAAAACGCTCAACTATTGATGCCTTTTTTGTTGAGAAAGTTGAATAATGGTTTATACAATAAGATTTCATAAGTTTTTGGAATTTATTATTATAAAATTCTGTTCCATTATCCGTTTGTAGATTTTGGGGGACACGCCCTTTATCCAACAAAATCTTGAAAGAGTTGCATACAACATCTTTTGTCTTATTTTTCAAAGGAAAGGTCCAAGCGTATTTCGAAAATGTATCAATAACAGTAAGAATAAATCTGTAATTTTTATTTTCTTTGGAAATTGATTGCATATCAATTAAGTCTGCTTGCCAAAGGTCATCTATATCTTTCATAATAACATGTCTTCGTGGAAAGTTTACCCTCGCATTTTTATGAATTTCGTTTACCACATCAGCTTTACTCATATTCAAAACTCAGTATATAAACATTTGTAGTGAATCCAGAAATGATACTGAATGAAAATTATGTTATTGCTACTATTTATTCTTTAATTATGTTAGCTTCTTTTAATTCTTCAATTATCGATAGTATTTCATTATCATGGTTCGTATTGCCAGCATCTTTTGAAGCAACTAATAGTTTTAATCTCTCAACTAATTCGTTTGGGTCATCCCAATATACCAGGTCAGTATTTTTTTTATATTTCTTTAACATTGGCAAGTATCCCCCAAGTTTAGTGTGAATATTATCGTTTGATGTTTCGGAAAACAATGGTCTGATTATTTCACGATATTTTATTCCTTTATCACCTTTTATTTGACCTCTAGGATTGAAGTCTCTCTTATGAACATTTGTATAATACAATATATCCTTGTAAACAAGTTTATCTTTGTTGGATATTACTTTTAAATCAGGTTTTTTTCGAAGTAAAAGTTCTTTCAGCCCAGGAGTTAAATTGTAGGATTTATCACCGATTTTAATCAAAATGACATTTTCATTATTCAAACCGTCAATTTTAGAAAATGTTACTACTGAATTCCCCATCAATAAAGTTTGGTTTTCACTTCTTATTCCAAACGGTATATTTACACCGTCATAAATATCATAGATATCCTGACCCTCTAATGATATCTCTAAATCATCTGGCAATACCATTTCAGGAGACTCTTTAACCAATTGTGTAGAATTAGGTTTTGGTTCGTAACAGTCCACAAACTTTGTAGATGAGCTAGTATCCATTTCATCCAATTCAATACCTCCAGAATTAGTAAGTGTTGTATTTTCTAAATGTTTTATTTTTTCCATAGTTATATTCGAATCAACTAGAGTTTTAAGGGGGTCTGTGACAGGTTTTAGCATTTTATCGAGTGACAAGTTCATTGAGTGTTCCTGATCCTTCATTTGTTTTATTTTATTCTTTATGGAGTCTACAGACTTCATTAATTCTATTTTAATGTTTTTTTCCATTTTATATTATAACAACTGCGTCCAGCTATAGTACAAATTATACTGAATTTTATTTTGCATGTTAATTACTTATATGTACTTATAAACAGTCAGTCGAATTTAAAAAACATATCAAAGTTCTGTCTGTACCTTCCGTTATTTAATGACGATTCCTTATTAATAAGTAGAAAATTATAAGGTTTACTCCAAACAGTTCGACAAATGTTTCTGAACTCTTTCCATTGTAAATCAGAACTAACATGCTCTTCATAAATATGTTTTAAATTCACATCATCTTGTTTAAATATAATAAGAAAATTAACATTATCACGTAACAATTGCTTCGGAATTTTAGAATAGGTTTGAGATAAATAGAAACAGTCTATTTGCTTATGCCTACCCATACAGAAATAATTGCGGATATTTATTTGATTTTCACACGCAACATCATCAAAAATAAAAACAGAATTTGTTAAAGCTTCACTCGGAGAAATGACATCTTTATCATCATTGAACTCGTAAAAGTTTATCTGTGGCACTCTTTTTAATACTTCGGTCAAGAAACGGTATTTTGGTTGAAAAGAAGTTTTAGAGTAAAGATACAGATTTTTAAATTTGAGCCCATTTTCATGCAGCAGTAAACTAATCATAACATTCGTTTTACCACAGCTTGATGGACCGCATATTATACAACGAATGGTATTTGGCAATAAAGCGCTATGTCTGATGCGGTGAACAGAGTCACTTAATCTTATATTATTAACATTGAGAGATATGGGTTGTTTGATCAACTTCATAGTGCATATTAATCTAATTACCGCTTAACATACACTTATATAGTCGTTACTACATGAACCTCATCATACAACAAGCGTGAACTTGATGATGACGTTTAGGAAGTTGAATACGTTTGAATAAAAGTCCATTGTTTTAGACATATCATTTTATTATAAGTTCAAATAATAGTACATAACTTATTCTAAAATAATTATCATACATCATTTCTTTATAATACATTAATTTATTCTTATTTTAGTATTTTAAATCATATACTTCAAATGAATATAATTTAGAACAGTGGCTCTCAAGATGTGGATTATATTTAATTGGTGCTCAATTTAAACGTAATAAGTTGAATAAAAAGTGAAACGAACATTGGTTTAGATCATCGCATCATAAAATCCCCAAGGCAAAGTGTGAATTTGATCTGAAAGTATCTGAACTTTGTCATCGTTTCTATTTAGTACTTGCTTACTAACTTGTTGTGAGTACAATATATGCTTGATAGATCTTATAATATTCATTTTAAAAGATTGACTTTTATCTAATATCAAAGAATCGTTGTAATTACTTTGTTTTAAATGCTTAGTAACAGATTTAGACAAACCTTTCGCTTTTGTTATCCGTGTGTTTAAACTGCTAATGCAATACAGTTTTGCTCGTAAACCTGTAAATTCTGTAATTACATCACCCCCCATTTCGTCCTTAAATAGGCCAGGGATTTTTGAGTTAATTCTTGGTATGTTATATTGATTATCTATTGAAAAATTGCTAGTATCAAAATATGTTAAATTATCGTACATATCACGATAAAAGTCATCTGTATGAATTAAGTAAAGTAAACTATCAGTATCTGTATAACATAATTCAACTTTATCTCCATATTTCTGTTTTATAAAATCATAATGAAACTGATATAGATGTTCTTTGGCGTACTCCAGAACTGTAAATCCGATGTAAATTGGTCGGTCTAATATTATTTTTTCACGATTCAATTGTATAGCTACAAAATCCTCTGCGAATATTGACACACTTTTTAAATTAGGTTTTGAAATCAATTTCTGTGCACAAAGTTTCTTATTCGTGAAGTTTTTCTTATCATCCCATTTGGTTACCAGTTTTATCTCAACTTGTTTCCTTTTATTTTCTATAGTTTTGCCAAATATCGCATTATTTAAAAGTTTAAAAAAATCTTTTTCAAAAGAAGTTTTAGATTCCATACGCCGATTGGTATTAAGATCTATATATTTCTTTAAGAAATCATCTTGTCTAAAGGTTAGTATGCGATGAATTTTTTTTAACACCAAACCATTTTTTATGCATTGTTTTAAATGTACGTAATGAATAACATAATTTGATTTATCATACAGATTAGCAATCAACTTAGCTGATTTCGCTCCTAGGGGTACAAATTTCTCTGCAGCAAATGGTAAGTCTTTATGCTGATCATGAATACAATCCGGGTAATATAAATCTACTTCTAAAATAAAACCATACGGACTGTCATCTGAAACATGCAATACATTAAAGTTGTCAATTTCATCTTGAGTTAAAAATCTGAACTCCGAAACAGGCAATTTTTTAGTCATTGCATAACCATAAAGATTATTGCAATCTAAATATGTCAAATAACTCGAGGGTTTTAAATGATTATAATGAGGTAAATACTTATTATTTGCCTTAGCATGACGGAGGAAACATTGTGCCAAGCCCCCTCGTATACCTTTTTCAATAAATGTATACATTTCTAAGTCACTAATGAGCTCTAATTCAGCGTTAGTGTACAGAAGCATAGCATCCCAGCTCAAACTAGGTGAAGTCACATAGTGAGCAGGATCCAATTTGTAAAAATGTAAACTTGTCTCTCTAAATTTTTCAAATATGTCGCATAACAGCAAAACATCGCATTTCAAATACAAATCACTGTATTCGCCAAGCGTTGTTATCTCAAAATTGTTCCAAATATCTTGGGCGTGAGCATATTCGTCATCTGATAGAGATTCCATAGTTAAACTATTATAAAAACTGGACTTTGAGGGTAGTTGATTTTCATCAAATTTTGACCAGTCGTCCATATAATCATATGGATAAATACCTTTCTTACGTAATAAATTAAGTTTAGTTTTATCCGTAAATTCTCTTGACAAATGAACAAAGTCTTTTTCTGACAAGCTTTTACTTAAAGAATCTAAGCTTGAGCTAAGAAAATGAAATGAATCAATAAACTTAATCTGTACTGAACGAGTACCTTTTTTTGTCTCAATTAGCTTAGTTATTGTAAGATATTTTTCTTTAGTTTTTGGTATTATTTTAATTGAGCCTTCATACTTAGCCAACTCTCTTATAAATATATGCGAATCATAACCACTTAGATTATGAAATACTACCGGTATGAATGGACACACTTTATACATCAAATTACAATGTGAGTGCGCTGCCCCTCTATACTCGGAAGTAATATGATCATGATCTCGAACTTTATCTCCAGACAATGACTGATTACATATATGACACTTAGTTGTATTTCGATATTCTCGTTCTTGATTATAAGTTAAAGTTTTCATTGATAAATGAGTAGACAAAACTTTGTTTATCCGCTTTACATCTTTTACTAAACGTTTAATAAAGACTTCGACGCAATCTATGCCTCTGTACGTGACAAACTTGTTAAGTTTGCTGTCGTGACAACAACATATGTAATATGCAAAACTTGAAGGTTGATGCATTTTTAGTGTCTTAGTATTTTTAGAACTATTTTCATTGCAATTTATTAGCAAACTCTCAAAATCAGCATAAATAATAAAATTAATTTTTAGTTTTCTTTCATAATGTTTAAATTTCAATATGGTATCTTTTTCCGGTAGTATAGTTAGTATTTTAGAACAAGTGTGAGAAACATATTTCTTTTCATTCGTAAAAAATTGTAAACATGATTCGCATAAAAAAACTTTGCCATGATGATGAGTAACCTGGCGTCGCACTAATCGTATAAGATCTTTTATCAAACAGTAATGTCCTTTACCATTCCGTTCAAAGTATAATAAATTAACGTGTTTTTCTTTTTTCTTATTCGTCATGTATAACGGGCCAGTAACAACGTATTTGCTATCTAGCCCATAAATGGTAACGCTTATTGTAGGATTTAACCGTTCAAAAAGTTGGATGTCATTCTGTGAAAGAGGAAATAACATTCCTTGAATATTGAGAACTTGGCTATAATGAGGATAGGATGTCGTTCTGCACACATTATTTTCACGAGGAAATAATGCGGCTACGACGCACCATAAGAAACAATACTCGTCATCATTACGTAAATTCAAACAACTTTTAGTATTTTTTATTACTGAGGGCAACTCTATGTACGTGCCGCCTCTCATGGGGCAATATTTACATATGTTAATCTCAATATGACTTAGCGAAAGATATGTCCAACCTGACTGTACATGTTCAAATTCAGACATTTTGCGCATAAGTACATGTATTTTATTCAAAAAGAACTCGTGTATATCAGTATTTTTATAGATAATATCATACTTAGTGTTAAATGATTTCAGTTCTACTTGTTCGTCGTCAGATTTTAGCAGAAGAAACTTAGCAAAAAGCTCAAAATTTACTTTTATGCAATCATACTTTTTCAATATCATAGTTATTAATTTATCAATATCTGGATGTACAGAATTCAGGATCGCCTCAGGAGTGAGGTGCTCGTCATCCTGTGGTATACATGTCTGAATATTACTCGGGATCGCCTCACGAGTGAGGTGCTCGTCATCCTGAGGTATACATGTCTGAATATTACTCGGGATCGCCTCACGAGTGAGGTGCTCGTCATCCTGAGGTATACATGTCTGACTATTACTCGGGATCGCCTCACGAGTGAGGTGCTCGTCATCCTGAGGTATACATGTCTGACTATTACTCGGGATCGCCTCACGAGTGAGGTGCTCGTCATCCTGAGGTATACATGTCTGACTATTACTCGGGATCGCCTCACGAGTGAGGTGCTCGTCATCCTGAGCTAAGTTCAGACGAAAAGTTACTATTCTATTTTTAAATGCTGTTGCCACAATAAAAACATTTTTGAATTCAGTACTCAATAAGCTATTTGTCTTGTGTATATTAGTTCTCTTATGATATGCATATTGGTTTCGTGGTATTTCAGTTTCACATTTGGTACACTTCACAATTTTACTACGAGGTCTTGTTAATGGTGTTCTGCGATCTCTGGACTGTATAACTGTGAAATAATACATTAGATTTAAATAGCATAATATTTTATTTATCAATTGGCTATTTAGGTACAAGTATTTAGATATTATAAAGATTACTTATAATATAATGTATGTATAGGTATTATTCTGTAATGATTAAATGTTTTACATATATTTGTATAAAAACTAGCAAGAATACATAGTAAGTACTAATAGTAAGAATTTATAAGGGTAGTTGGACAATTACGAAAATCTTGTTCAACTGAGGACGTAAATCCTTTTAGATGGCGCCACATCTCCGTGTCCGTATCAACTTTTCTTTTAATTGTAACTATTGAATGGCGCCACCTATTTACTGGTGGTATGTCTGCGATTTCATCACAATTGTAAACTTTTACTTCTACGTAATACGGCCCCTGCTTTGTCTCACTTATTTTTCTGGCATAGCCTTTGTTAACCCTCTTAGTAAAATAAGAATGAAGAGGAGACGGTGTTTTACCAGTTGATGTGGACGGCTTCACAGACGAATCCTCTTCATCGCTCTCACTACCGAATAGGTCCCGTGCAGTTAGCTTGTTGTTGGTTAACGGCACCGGTTGTATCCTAGGCTTCTTAGATCCGTGCGTCTTAGATCCATCGATTCGATCGGTTTTGGGCCGCTTGTTTGCTGTCGATTTTTCGAGTCGGGTCGAAGAATAAGTCGATTTCTGCTTTGTCTGCGTCTCAATTTCTGACTCTTCATCCGAAGAAAACAGCTGAGGCAACGTAGATGAAGTTGGCTTGGACCTGAAACAATATTATTTGAAATATTATATTAACCTGAATACAAAAATAAATTAATGGTGGGATTTATTTATGGTCGGATAGGAAGAAAATATTTTGTATCATTCATTCTTTTATGCATTCATTCAATCTATACGTTCGTTCTGTCCTACATTCAATAATTCATTTATAAGTTCATTCAATTATTTATTCAATAATTTGTGCATTCATTCATTCATTAATATATGCAATCATTCAATTATTCATTAATTCATTCATACATACATGCATTCATTCAATCATTCATTCATTCATTCATACATACATTCGATCATTCACTCATTCATAGAATAAACCTTGTGATGACACATTTATACACATATAATAAATAAAATATTAATTATGATCTACTTACATTTTGAAGATTCTGGATTCTGGTTGAAGCGTAGATGCGATAGCGTTGAAGGTTGAAGGTGATGATTGTTTCCCTCGGGAGAGCAGTTTGTGATTTTGTCTGGCATCGATGCACTTTATATACAGCAAAATTATGACGTTGTACTACCAAATATGTCATCGAGAAGATGTAATGCTTATATTGCAAAACAAGATATCATATTAACCAATCCAAAAAAAATATATTAGTTATTGATTATGTTATACTATGCAAATACCATGGCTTCACTCATTCTAATTACTTATCGTACCTGCATTTTTTCATACAATAAAAAACTTCAACAAACAAACAAATCAACCGACACCATAATCAATATAGTGACTTACTTTTAGCATCAAGTAATAGTAGAACTCTGTCAGCATTTTATCCAAATATAGATTCATTAGGGTAAGGGCACATTGTTTGCTACACTTTATTTTAATCATATTTTATTGTATTACATTATACGTGTATAATAAATTAATAAGTACGGTTGACCAGTGACCACCTTAATTTTGATGATACATACTAACAAATTCCCCATGGTTTGCTTCCACATTACAGCAGATTACTTAGATGTTTCTTTTGTGTTAACTATGACTTTTTACTGCTAAAAACAATATTTTTTTGAGCATAGCCGCGGGCAATTCCTAGTCATAAATATATTCAACTCAGCATTACGTTATTTTGAACTCTATCAGCAACAAAATATTTTATATATAAATCGGGATAAAATAAGAAACAAATTCACTTCAGTTCTTCCATTCCTTTAGTGTGCTACTGTTATATTCTACAATGTCTGTAAGTACCTAATTTTACAAAATATTTTACTTTTAATTATAATAATAATAATAATTATATAGAATGTGTTAAACCAGTGAAAATAAAAAATAATGTATGTATTCTGTTTCAGATACCGAGTTGGGTTTATTCACCAACTTCACCTCCGTTAATGATAGAACCTGACGTGATTGATAAAGTCGTAAATTATTTGGATGAGGAAGAACGACAACGAACCCCATGTGTTCCAAATACAACTAATAATAAGGAGTTGATAAGTTTTTACAAAACGGTCTCGACCGGTGGCACTAAAGTTATACGGATCGAAATTTACGATGCAAACCAATTTGAAAGTAATTCTATGTGCCAGTGCAGTGCTGAAATATGTGTTCAGCATGTTGTTAAGAACATTTACACTGATAACATCTACTTACGTGTCAAAGACATGCTACCATATTTAAACAATACTTTTTATCAATCCTTGTAAAAAGAAAAACGGACCTCACCTACAAGCACCTAGATCACCTACGGCATCTGTTAATTCCTAATTATTTTGTTTAATTAATTGTAATTATATTGTTTATTTAATTTGTAATTATATGAACTAATAAATACTTGCTTATTCATTACAATAATGTAGTTTCATTTCAAAAGCTGTAAAATTAAATCATCCGTAAGAATCTAAGTATATTCTCATTATTTTAATGTCATTCAGCAAATAATGTTCATTGAAAAAAAATCTATTAGTCATAACAGTGTGTTATAAATATCACGTAGCAACAATGCTCGTCCATTCACGAGATCATAGTTGCATTGAGCAGATCAAGTATCAAATTTTTGCTAGCTAAAATAATATTAGATACTCGAAACTAAGCACATGTGTAAATGATTGAGTTTAATGAATATAAAAATAATCAATTAGAATAGAAAGTATGAAATAATATTTGAATGTTGATGAAATGAATGATAAAATTGGGGTGACCTGGATTTCCTTGATCCAGGTCCCCCAATTTTACCCTACTAATGTTTTTATTCGCTTCCTGTACAAAGGGTCTTATCATTTGATTATTTACAGGGTTAATTTCATTGAGTGGTGTAGCTTTGGTGGAGAAAGCTTTTGTTACAGTCAGCATATTATATTCAAATGTCTTAGGGCTGATTTTTCAATCATCTGATAACTTTATTCGGGAAATAATTTTGACAGTTATTTCATACAAAAACTGTCGAACGTCAATTTTATTCCTCGAATAAAAGTTATCTGGCGGTGGACAAATCAGCCCTTAGTCGTGTTAATTGTAGCAAGGTTTTTTATTAGTTTATTGATTGGCATGTTAATTTTTATTACTAACTAGTTGACCCGAAAAACGTTGTCCTATTCAAATTTCTATCATTCATACAAAATCCTATAGAAAAAAGTATGTCCAATATTTGCCAATATTTTCAATTGACCAGGCAACGTTTTCAACCTAATTCGGAGTATTAAGAGCATTTTATAATTAATAATACCCATATCGGTCAAGGAATTCTCAAGTGAGGCGCTTACCAACGAACAGCATTTTGAACAAAGCCATTCAAAACGATGTTTGAACTTAGATACCCAATTATTTATGCGACTAAAAATAAATCGGAACTTGAAACCCCTCCAACTCACATTTAACTTAATTAATATGATAGCAATCCTAAAAACACTCGAAAAACAAGACGAATCTAAAAAACATGAAGAATATTGTTGGCCGAAAGGATCCTGGGTCAAAGTAACCCACGCTCGCAAAGTTTATTTTTATCCGAGGCGGCCTGGACCCTCCAAAACAAATTTCATGAATAAATTTTTCCTTTGTAAACAAATCGAGCAGGCCATATTAAATTAAGGTTCTCTTGTGACTGAGAATGCAATAAAAAGGCAGAATTTTAGGCAGTGTTCATCTTTGCGTGTTGCTGTTTTTAGGGTTCCGTACCCAAAGGTTAAAAACGGGACGCTCCCTATTACTAAGACTCCACTGTCCGTTTGTCTGTCACCAGGCTGTATCTCATGAACCGTGATAGCTAGACAGTTGAAATTTTCACTGATAATGTAATTTTGTTGTCGCTATAACAACAAATAATAAAAACAGAATAAAATAAATATGTCGGCGCATATTAGAATGTCATTGTCAAGAGTGACAGGTTGTCAACGTCACTCTAGCGGAGCGTCGAGTTTATGGTAGCAGGGCGGCCATCTTAGGAGGGACTTTCTTGAGAGCGGTCGCCAGCGCACCACGTTTTCGACGAATCGCTATACATCGCCTTAATCAGAGTGTACTTTAAAGTGATTAGTGTTGATCAGAATATCAGTGATTTTCATTTACGCAATTGTAGAATTATTTTAACGTTCAAGAAGTAAAGTCGTTTAAGTTTCGAAGACAATACGTTTAATTGAAATTACCCCGATTGGACTACCCACATACCCACGTTGCAAGATGAATTCTGATGAAGGCCGTCCTGAGCTTTCAAATATTTAAGGGGGGCAACAAACGTGATTTTTTGCCGTTATTTTTATGTAGTGCTAACTTGCACGCGAAGGGTTCTGTAATACACTAGTACGGTGGTACGGAACTCTTAATGTGCGAGTCCGACTCGAATGCGATCTTGACACCTGCCAGTTTCTAAACGAATGTATTCTACGAATTTGATCTATATTAGCTACTAGAATTGTCGCACTGGCTGGTATCACGAACGCTTTTCCAAGAACATAAAGTATGTCAAAAAATCATAAAGAATTAGTACTGTAACCTGTAAGGATATAACGGAAAATTTTGCAGTCAAAATCAAAATCAAAAGACATTTATTCAAACTAGGCTGAGAATCAGCACTTTTCGAACGTCAAAACTACAAAAGACAGCCCCCCAAAACGCCCGCCCTTCGCCACTTCCTAGTGCTTTCGCTGGGGAGAAGAAGTGGCGGAACAAACTCCCCAGCAGCACAGCTGTCTGTTCAGTTAGAAAATAATTAATGTTATAGTTACAATACTAAGTATGCAAAGTAATTAACATTACAGGACACAGAACCTTAAATCAAATTATTTGCCATAGGTTAACTAGCCACGCCAATATACCAACAAATACAATAAACACTATGCGTACTCAAGCAAAAAAAAAAATTAAAAATATAACCAAAAAAAAACTTACTGACCAAATAAAAGCCTCCAGGTATAAAGGGCGTGACAGCTTACATATATATGCAATGCTGGGTTCTGTTTACATAGCTGTCACTTGAATTCACAAATGATAAACTAGGACCATCGAAGTAAAATAAATAAACAAGTTATTACTACTAATAACAACAATAAAACCATGGTCAGCAAGACGACCAGTCACCACAAGCAGTACCCGTTCACGAGCATAACGCAAAGATCAGCCATTACCCCCCTCGCCATATTTGAGGCAGTTCCAGAGATATCCCGATTTTTCGTACGTGCTCGATATATTTTTGAACTGAAACTACGCACGCTTGACTTGGGGAGTAAGCTGGCGAACGCGTGACGTAAGCATTACGAAAAGTGTGATCGGGCGAAGCGAACGGGAGTTGAGTGGGGGATATAAGCAAGAGAAAGCAGTGCGCACGCACATTTTCTTTCTCTCTTTCTCTCATAGCCAAATACGTTTGAAGTTTCACTTCAGTCGTGTGATCATAAGCACAGTCGGTTTTTTTTTCGTATAAAATTTATAAGTACTCAATTTTTAAGCCAAATTACTTCATGTGACATACATATAAAACCATAGTGATATTAAATGGAAATTCATTCATGCTCCAGCCCAAATATGACACTTAAATCTTCGAACCTCTAAGCGGTTATGCACTACGTCCGATCTGAATCCGAGATATATCCTACTAGCTTCTGCCCGCGACTTCGTTCGCGAGAAATTTCTTATTCCCTCGACCCATCTCGTCGTATTGCATCACTTGCCCGCGTCTCCTGCTCTATCACTTCATTTCCCCATAGCGCTTTTGCTCGGCTCCTAAGGGTCATAGCGTGACGTTAAATAGCCTCTGGAAGGCTATAGGCCCTACAGCCTTCCTCAAGAATTGGGCTATCAAATGCAAGAAGAATTTTTCAAATCCGATTGGTAGTTCTAGAGATTACCCCCTACATACACACTTACAAACAAATTTTACCTCTTTATATTAGTATAGATTTGTTCGGATCTAGTGCGCAACCCCTCATACAAATAAGACAATGGTCACTTCAGACCGGCATTTCTCGGATCGGATGTAGTGCGAAACCGCTCTTAGTCTTCTAGACGACGAATTTCGGTCCAGTGTGACGCGGCTGGACTGTAACAATTTTGTTCTTTACCTAATAATACACTATACTTTGTATACAACATCCACACTATACACACACTATACGAGTACTTTGTACCTACAACATCAAACTGTATTCACCGACCCGTTTCCAAGAATGCGATAATTACTTCCTTTCCATTACGCCCTTTAACCTTTTACAGGCCAAAATCATTTTCGATTTCCATCCTTTATAACCAGAGAATTTAATCTCTGAATTTAAGTTACCCAATTTAATACTCAGATAACATCGTCGTTGTAACAAAATCCTTACCTATTTAGTTATTAAACTTTTTACTACCGAAACGGGTTAGGCTTTACAAGGTCGTAAAGTACTTGGATGGGTACTTGAGAATTATCTGAGGAGATAAAGAAGGTAGTATCATTGTGTCCAGTTTACTGCTGTCCTGACTATGGGTACTGAAATTGAGGAGATATAATGTGTTACAGATCTGTTGCTAAACTAGATTTCAATCAATTTAGAACTCACTAGCGAGCCGTCCCTACTTTGCACTGTTTTTCACGACTTGACAAAACATCGAGATTTCTTTATACAGTTACTTGTAAGTCGGCGCGTATATCCTTCAGGAGATGATAGGGGGGTCAAAATGCAACAAATCGAACCCCCCATATGTATGGCCGAAATTCAATAGTTTTCGAGATATTTGAAATGAAAATAAATATTTTCATTTCAAATATCTCGAAAACTAAAAAAAAGAAAATATTAAGCATTTTCAAAGTTACTGCTTTTGAGCTGAAATTTTGTACAGAGAATCTAGACCAGATACACTCTTCAACCCGTTTGTATTGATATACCCTTTCCGTAACACCCTGTACCTATATGCAATATGCAAACGGCTTATAATTTCTGAAGTTTAATATATTTTTTGTAATTTCGAGCAAGGTACTAATAATTGCTGAACATCATTCTGTTCTTGACATCAAATCCAAGTCCCAAATCACAGCCAAACACTTTGAACCTAAACTTGAACCTCTCGATACATCTTAACGCAATCAACTTTGTCAGCCATAGGGTCTAAATGGACTTGTTTGATTTGGTAATCGTTGGGACTGCCGGCATCAGGGGTCGCTCCCCTATACCATTATTTTTACAATGGGTTTCCTTGAACGCTCTGTTCCGATAAATTATTGTTACGTGTGTATTAGTAGAGGACCATGTTTACTGCCCCGGCTTAAATTTTTATAACGATAACTTTTTCTTGGTACTTTTGAAATATAGTTTTCCCTGCCAGTTTTATTTTCTAATTATATTAAGATTGCTTGCCATACAACGTGGCAAGCGAAAGCGAGGTGGATTAATTTTTCGACGCCATATTCTAGTTCGTTATTAGTTTTAGTTAAGTTAGGATATTATATTTGTTAATTAGGTAAAAGTTGTAATGTACATTTAATTTTAATGCGAAATAAATTTTATCAGGTTGTTTTGTCAATCATGACTTTTGAGACTCTCATTATACAGGGTTATTGTAAAAACACCAACAACCTCTTAAGAGGTCATTGTACTCATCATTATGAATAACTGTTATTAAGGGACCAAACCTGAAATTGCGAATAAATAATCAGCTCTTATATTCATATACTTAACTCGTCAAAATGTAGGGAATAGCTGATTTTTATTTCGCGATTTCAGGTTTCGTCCCATAGTAACAGTTGTTCATAATGATGAGTACAATGACTGCTTAAGAGGCTGTTGGTGTTTTTCCAATAACCTTTTATAAGCCAAAAGATGCAGTAGGTTACATACATTTAAAGCTAGCTAGCTAGTTGCCTAATTACATTAAAAAGTCAAAAGACGGGGTCTATCAAGGACGAATGGTCTATTTTTATGAACGTGGCTTGAATATTACATTTGTAAAAAGTTCGTAGCAGGTGGAGTTCTGGAATTTCTGAATATCCCCGTCGGAAAAAGACATGGGTTTATGAATGTATCTGGTAAAGGTAACCCTTTTAACATCAAGGTAGCCAATCGACCAGCTCTATCACTTAGAAACTTTTTAATCAAAAAAGGTCTTCAAGCTTTGCTTTACTCCGATACCAAGCCAATAATCGCAGAACAAATAATTTGCTATACCAATAACTAAACATTGAATTTCATTTCCTCCATAATGACTCAATAACTTAAGTAAGTTAAACCCACAGATATAGATACAAGACCTCTCTTATTGGATTTCATTAAACACTATCAATTTACAGATGGGCCTCGGTTGTAACTCAAACGGTTTATTGGGTGCACAGGTCAGTATCGATCCGTAGTGTTGGACAAACGAACGAGTTTCAACTGTTTTTTTGGAAAGGGGGTTTTGCGAAATGTGATTTTTGGAAGGATGAGTGAAGTATGAGGTTGGAGGCATCACTACATGTATGAGAGCTACAATAATATAGGTTTGGGGTTGATTTTCACACCGTCAAATATCTTTCATCCGAGGTATGAAATATTCGCCTGACAATTATGTATGTATAAAAAAAATCAGCCTTACGCAGTGACGAATAATTTTAATAGAACATGAGAGTTGATCTTAGGCAGCTTGGGGTTATTAATAAAGTCAAATCATTTATTTCAAATAGCTTTTAGTGGCCCAGTACAGGGCAAAAGCCTTCGTTTTACATTATTACCATTTGGAGAAAAAAGTCAAGTATAATGCTGCCAGCCTTTTGGGCACTTATCCCATTGACAGCGATGCGGATGAATTTTTTGATGCCCAATGAGCTCCTGTCTTTTTCGTTTTTTTTTTTTTTCCTTTTTTTATTATACACTTATATAAGTATAATAATTAAAAAAAAAAGTAAAATTAGTTACTGTTATAATATTTTTATCTCACAAAGCGCGCTTTAGTCGTGGTTATCAAGTGTACAAACACGCTGTGAATATGTGTGTGTGCGTAAGCGCAGGATCTCTCGGTACCGAAGGCGAAGTCGGAAGAGGGTGTGAGTGTGTGCATGAATGTGTTATATGCTGACGCTATTCGTCTTCATACACCCATCCACAGCGTGTTTGTATACTTGGTTACCACAAGTAAAGTGGGTGTTGCTACGTGAGTTAAAAATAGTGTAATTAGGTAGAACCTTACCCTCAAAATTTCGTTGACGTCCTGTTTCTCAGTTCCCTTTAGAGTTCTGTCCAGGTTTGCAGTCTGCAGTTTATGTACATTTTACACTATTTCAATTGTCAATCGTTCAGGCAACATTAAGATTTGAATATCTTAATCCGATCCGTAGACTAAAAAGTATCACTTTGACTTGAATGCAAGTTTATCTAAACTGAGAACTTTACTTTTTTCAATTTCAGTCAATCCATGGATATATTGCCAGTCTGTTGTGATGAGCACGGGAAAATGTCATCTGCTTTTTGTAGCTCGACTTTACAGCACCTTAAGTCATTGAATTTAGGAAGTGACATAAAATCGTGAGGACCTCCGAGATTTTCATTAGTTGAGAGGATGAATTGTAAAAAGAGGAGGAATGTCTAGTATTATGAAGAAAGTCATAGGTTCTTTAGCGTTTTAAAAATATTCATTAACTTGATGAATTCTTGCAAACTGATTTTGGACAACTTTATTTTTATACTTTATTGTACAGTCGCCAGCACATCAAGCTACCCGAAACTGTCGAATTTCCCAATCAACTTTGAACCTTATTCATTAGTGATAAAGTTGAAAATCTATTAAAGAAATTTGACAGATTGTAGTAGCTTGATGTGCTGGCCAGGAAATATATAACAAAAAAAAAAATACACTTAAAACTACAAAACAAACAATGGTCGGCTTTATCGCTTTCTGCAATTTTAAATGCAGTGGTGCTGGTGGCCCAGTGGCAACGGCCCCGACTTACGGCCCATTTCCTTTCACAGAGAGAAGACCTGTGCCCCAGTGGTGGGAATGTAGCGCCATCTACAACGCCACATGCGAACAATGCGTCATACTGACGTCACGCAAAATCCTGCATCTCGCAAGCAGAGTTTACCGCGCAACTAGCATAAATACAACGGCTGCGGCTCGTCATGAATTATCGGGCAGTTGCCCGCCAGAGACAACACCCGTCTGGTCGGAGGATCCTCCCTTTTCTATAGAGGATGAGTGAACTTTACACCCTGTTCCCCATACCTCTATAGGAACATTATAAGCTGATTATGCTATGCTATGCTATGCTTGTTTAATTCAACGTTTTATTTCTGTAATGTTACTTGTTTGGAACCTAAACGTAGGTTTGCAATGTTTCGATAAATATCACAACTTGTGTCGGCGTGTGTCGAGTTGTTTCGTTTGAGAGCTTAAAGGCAATTAGTACTACATTGGTGCAGAATGTTTGAGAATTTGGTCTTGTTATTTAGTTGACTTTTAGAACTTATTTAGTGTATAGCAACTAGTTATGCTCCGTGGTTTCACCTGCCGTTGAATTTTAAAGATATCTGATTCTTTAAGAAATACTTTAACTTTCCTTAAGAATTATGGGCTCTCAATTGCAAAAAGAATTTTTCAAATCAGAGATGAGAGCGTTTAAACAAACAAACTCTTCAGCTTTATTATATTCTAATAATTATATTTAATTTCTTTAGTTATACATATTTATAGATTACTTCGTTTTTTTTTTGTACTCGGCTCCTAAGGGTCGTAGTGTGACGTTAATATCGTATAAAATTCCTCAAGGGGGCTCCCTATAGGAGTTCGAATCTCAAATCTATACATATAATAAAATCGTCGGAAAGTCAAAACTGTACATTGAATATTTTTAAAAAGAATACTTGGGGCGTGATCTACAATTGATACCGAAGCCAAAAATATAGTTTTTAGAATTTTTGTCTGTTTGTCTGTATGTATGTCCGGGATAAACTCAAAAACTACTGCATGGATTTACTTCACATTTTGCATGAGTATTACTAAGAGGTCGGGTCAACATATAGGCTACATATTATCACGCTATCACCTACGGGGGAGGAGCTGTGAATCTTTATTTTTCTTACGCATTCTGTGACAGCGTGTAATGTAACGACGCATATTTAAATGTTGTTTTTCAGTAAGCCATGCTATTCTCAAGCTTTACACTATGAAAACTACGCTATTTAAGTAATTTGGGCCGAGAAACATAGTTTAATGAATGTTAGTAGTATAAAGAAAATTTTGAAGCAGCGCCCGCCATCTATGAGATTTCATTAAAATCAAATCAAGTTACATGTTGACACTTTTTGGAAATTAATTTAAATTTGATCATGTTGGCGAGGTTAGTAGTTAGTTATTCTTAAAATTCATAGATGGCAATGTTCATTTTCTTCATAAAAGTTGTATCGTATAGTTCGTTTTGATAAATTCGAGTTCCAACAAAACCCTCAAAATCTTGAGCAGAGTTGAAGAAGACAATTAAAAAAAAACGCGGTTTTAAGTATTACAAAAAAGTTATGTTCCTACTGGAGACGAAGTCGAAGTAACTGATGAACGCGTGCTGAACACCTGTCTCAGTTCACTTCAAGATGTGGTCATTTCTATCGGCGGCAATCCACTGATCGAATATGGGTTACCAGCTCCCCAATCATCACCGCATCAAGATCGTGGAAATCGGGAGTATAACGCTGAGACAAATTACGATCCGGGCGAAATGACCACCATACGAATTGACCATGTCGCTTTGTTCTCTTCAGAGTAAAAACAAATTTATGACACCGTCCTTGAATAGGCATAACCAGGGTAAAATGTTTTTCTCGGATGCTCCTGGTGGAACAGGAAAAACATTTGTTACCACTGACATACTTGCAGAGGTCAGGAGGCGAGGCAAAATTGCTATTGCTGTAGCGTCGTCGGGAATCGCTGCCACACTGCTTCCGGGTGGCAAGACAGCACATGCCATGTTTAAAATTCCCATCGATTTAGAGAGCGCCGAAACGCCTGTTTGTGGTGTGTCACGTAACAGCGATAAGGGACACGTGCTCAAGGATTGCTTTCTGATCGTATGGGATGAGTGTACGATGGCCAATAGGAAGGCAGTTGAGGCCGTGGACAGAACCCTGCAGAACATCCGCAGGAACGAACCTTTGATGGGTGATATCACAGTTCTGTTCAGTGACGATTTCCGGCAAACGCTTCCCGTGGTGACACGGGGATCGAGGGCTGACGAGGTGAATGCTTTGTTGTGGTCACGAGTTCGTACGCCACGCTTAACCATTAATATGAGAGCTCGGCTCGGCGGCAATGCACGTGCTCAAGAATTCTCCGATGTCCTTCTAAGTCTTGGCGAAGGCACTCTACCAAAAGAGGTGGTGCTTCCAGACTCTCTCGGTAGAGTGGTATCCAGCTTAGAAGAACTCATTCGCTGTGTGTACGGGGACATAGGTCGTATACCGCACCAGCAGAATTCTTGGGTGTGTGAGCGGGCCATTTTGACGCCCAAAAATGATCAGGCTGCAGCAAGTTACGAATGCATTCTCTCGGAAATTGAGGGGAATGAAGTGGTCTACACCTCGATAAACACTGTTGTCGAGCAAGATGACGCCACACATTATCCCGTGGAATTTCTGAACTCCCTGTCAACAAGTGGACTTCCAGCGAAGGTCTAAAAAGTCGGTCGGTGTCCGGATTATGCTTCTTCGGAACCTATCTCCTCCGAAGTTGTGTAACGGGACCCGCCTTGAAGTCATCTCGCTCCACAGACACCATTAAGGCGAAAATTCTTACGGGTTGTGGCGTCGGCGAGGCAGTATTTATACCACGCATTCCCCTCATACCTCATAACTTCCCGTTCCAGTTCAAGCGCGTACAGTTCCCCGTGAGTGTTTGCTTCGCGATAACCATCAATAAGTCGCAGGGGCAGACACTGAGGGCAGCGGGTGTCGACCTCAGGCCGAGTTGCTTCTCACACGGGCAACAGTACGTCGCTTGCTCCCGCGTCACCAGTCCTGACTCTCTTTACATTTTGGCACCTGGCAGCCTACCTACCAACGTAGTTTATAGGGAAGTGTTGTAAGGTATGATACCTTTGTACGTATTTTTACTCTTTTGTGTACTGGAATGTATTCCTGAATTATTTTCTCTATTTCCTTCAGTCACATCTTATTACTGAACTCGGCAGGATTCCCATATAACTCTCTTCACTTGCTTCGCTTGCAAAAAAAACTTATATTTTAATGCTATTTTAAAATTTGTTTACTTATAATGCTATAGCGACACTTGCATCTTAGGTATTTTTGGTACTGTAGAGCCTTCACGCTGACGATGTCGCGGGCAGCAGCTAATTCAAAAATAATTTTTCAAATCCGACTAGTACAGTCAGTTATAGCAATTAGCTGACCCACCTTTGCATAAATGGTTGAGGTTTTTTTAGAATACGAATCGACATAATTCTATAATTCTTTTATATTTTATTTATTTGAGCAAAGTAAATAAAATATATAATAAAGGAATTATGCAAAGGTGGGTCAGCCAATTACTATAATTGACTGTACTTCCAGAGATCAACAAATTCAAACAAACTCTTCACCTGTTGTATATTTATTTGTGCTTATATTTATATATTATTAGTTATATATTATATTCATAGTTTTAATAGGTTTATGCGTATCTTTGTATTTAGAATATTTATTCCTTAATTTTCATGATTGCACCTACCGCTGTTTGTCTCTGCATCACCCAAAGGTTGACTGGTAGAAAATGCCTATGGCATTAAGTCCGCCTC
Source organism: Amphipoea oculea (assembly GCA_945859645.1). Classification (NCBI taxonomy): domain Eukaryota; kingdom Metazoa; phylum Arthropoda; class Insecta; order Lepidoptera; family Noctuidae; genus Amphipoea; species Amphipoea oculea. The sequence continues at coordinate 17,433,902 of OX243876.1, forward strand.
TGTACATGTGTTTGATGTATTAAATAAATATATCATAAGTTATACTGACTTGAGTAAATGTAATATGAATATTTAGCTCAATAATTTAAAATGTAGTAAAGAGAAACTACGGCTCCTTTTTACGGCTCATTAAATCAATTCTTTGAAGTTTTCTTAGAATAAGCTTTTTAGTAGAAGCCGAGGATATTTCACTAGACTGATGGTTTTTTTAAAAAAAAAAAGCAAACGTATATTTTCTTCTAAAATGTTTAATGGGAGAACTGTTTACAATAATCAGGGTTTGGATAAAAATTCTTAGTGTAGGATACAAGTATACTATGTTTAACATCTAATATTTGGGTACTTACATGTTTCGGAACAAATTGGTAGGTAACAAAAAAAATAATGTTATCTAAATTGTTATTCTTATTTTATGAACATAATTACCATTAGGTAGATGGAATAATATTTTAGAGGTAATCTTGAATTTATTATAGAAAGAAAGAAATGCGGACGACGACGATGGTTTCTTTTTGCCGAACTGTTTAAAGCCCTTTGTACACATACGTTTTTCTTGCCTTGAAAAACTACGTTTTATTCGCCGTGTCTAGACACGGTCGTCAGTATTGTATGGGTCACTACGGAAGCTTGTTGACGGACACGTTTTTTTACGGCGTGGTTTATACGCCGTGTGTAGGCACGGTTCGTCAGTGTTGTATTTTGGATTACTAAGACGCAGGCCACACATAAATGGCGCCGGGCGAGGACACAGCGCGGGCGGCTTCCTGTTCCTTTCAAATTTTATACCAAGTGCATAGAAATAAAGCGCAATTTAGGATACACGGAATGTCGTGGCTCGGGCGTGGATATGACGCGCCATTTCGGCGCCCGCGCATCCTAAATTTATGCACTTGGTATAAAATTTGAATGGAACAGGTAGCCACCCGCGCCGTGTCCTCGACTGACGCCATTTATGTGTGGCCTGCGCCTTAGAAAGCTTGTTGACGGATACGTTTTTTCTGCGGCGCTGTATATAGCCCCGTATTGTAAAAAAAAGTGGGACTCCGGGAGTGCTGACAGAAGTGAAAACTTGAACAATTACGTGTGTATTTTTTTATTCGTCATATAAACAAAACACAAACAGAATACTTTGCCATCACTCACTGACATAATATCGGAAGAACATTAAAACTGACTACATCCCGAGGACAGCCGAACACATCAGAATGTAGCGCGGTGTCGGTAACAATGTCGTGAGTTCAAAGGTTTTTCCCATCTCAAAAAATATCCAACGCACCTAAAGCAGCTTTCACTTCAAAAACCGTGCCGTGTCCTACAAAGGGCCTTACTTAGAATGTAAAACAAATGTTTATTAATGTTTCTTCTTTCGCTTAATTGTAAACACAAACGATAAAAAAGTTGATTATTTTGTAATTGAAGCATTTTTAAATGTATTTGGTGGGCTTGCGTCTGTTCACAATTTTTGTTTTAATCTTTTATTTTTTTGCTGATATCTTTTTTTTATTATCATTTCGTAATTTATTTATACATTTTTTCAAACACCCTATTGTTTGAAATTCTCTATTATAATGACAATTAAAACAAGACATGAATTTATCGTAATTCCAATTTAAACAAAACGATATTATGTTTTAGTAAAATTATAACGCTTACAAATTTAATCGCCGTGTAGAATATATTATGTACATATTTACACAAAATTATCACATAAATAACAATGGCGGTTAACAATATAGTAATAATATTAACAACACAATTATGTTGAGCGTCCTTGGTAATATGTTGGTGGAGTTATTGAACGACGTTTTTTGCTTCACAGCTCCTTCGGTTAGGCCTGTGGATAGAAAGGTTTTTTTAGAAAAGTTCTTAACACAATCGGAAGCAAAGTTTTCCCGAAAAAAAATACGAGATAAATAAGCGTAGTTAGCGTTGTACGTTAACCGCGCTTATTTATCTTTTTTGGTGCTACAGGTGGGTGGTGATTACCACTTACCAGTAGGTAGGCCTGATACCATCCAAAACCCGGTAAAAGCCTAGGTTCGCATGGGCGCGTTTTTCCCGCGAGGATGTTTTTGGCACACTGGATTTTTTTAGCGCATTGGATTTTCAACGCAATGCTTAGCACCGAGAGTTGAAAATCCAACAGTGCGTTTTATCGACGCGCTGGGATGCGCTCCGTTGGATTCTCAATACTCGACTCGACACCTAGAGTTCAAAATCCATTGCGTGATAAAATCCCACCGCGATATTTTTGTGTCCGTACGAACGTGGGATAAGAATTTACTCGTACTTACCAAAATCATAAACAAAATCATATCTCCCAAAAAATATTCTACTACGCGAAAAAAAAAATCAAAAATGATCCAGACGGCTCCCAGATCCCTTAAAACAATTCCCCGGACAGGATCCTAACGTCTACGTGTTTCAATTTCCTTTACTTACATTACTCTTATATTTATTCATATCGGTACATACCCTAAGGAGTTAAAATCTTATTTACTTACCGCCTATGTTAACTTCGGCTGCCGATTGGGAGCTTGGGTATAGTTTTATTTCTGTAAAAAATATACAATATCAGTTTCTCTTGGGAGTTATAAGTCTCTCTGTTCTTATTATACATTTTTAGGTTGAATTTTTTTTGTAACAAAATATTAGAAAAGATAATTTTGGAAGAGTTCATCTGGATAGCATTGTTTTGTTCCAGAATTTTTACTAGGTATGGGTGTCACAAGCAATTGAGGTATGATGAAAAAAAAATCTCTGCAGTAGGCTGTTGGTTGCTCCTCTCCATTTATAACCTGAGTCAGAGTGCCCGCTATCCCAAAACGAGATGCGTCACAATGAATCTCAAAAGGTTGAGAGAAATCTGGACAGGCCAATACTGGAGCAGACACCAATGCCTCTTTCAAGGTTGAGAACGCGGTTTCTGTCTCAGCCTTCCACTCAAAAGGCGGCGCTTTTTTGGTAGTACTCGTTGGTGCGTTTAAAGGGGCCGACCACTCGAGTTTAAAATGGTTTTCTCCAAAACAGTGGCGCCCAACGTGGGGCAGCATGAGGCTTATGAAGGATTTTTATCAGGAGGTATATGATTACCTACAAAAATTAAATTTTTTAGTTACAGAAAAGCAACACATAAAAAGAATCAATTTTGGACCAATTTGATCTCACAAAACGGTATATACTCTCTTATATGAAACAAGAAGCCAAAAGAAAATAAAATACAATGAAACACAAAACAGTAAATATAACTTCAACTTACCATAAAGTCTGAGCGTCCCCTCGCTTTTGCCGAGCGAGTTGGTACTAACACAATTGTAAGTACCGATGTCACTCCTCGAGAAGTGTCTGATGGTAAGCTTCATCATCACCCTGTAGGAGGACCGCTCCTCACTTATCACGTACTTTGGCCTGTTGGAGTAAAAAAAAACAATTATCCACAGGCAGACATGCATACCTCAAATACCTAATTTCACAAAGACTCAAAATTATAAAATTCATGTCAAGACCGCTCCTGTAAAAGTCTAATAACACTTTTTTATATGTATGTTTGTGCCGCTTTCATGCTAAAACTGCTGAACGGATTTGCATGTTTGCTACATGGGTAGACCATGACCTGCACCCTAATTTTGCGTGACAATCAATCGGAATCTGAATCATTTTGAAGCAAATTGCTAATCGATTGCTTCATAAGTTCTAAAAATTTGTCTGCTCAACACGTAAATAACGCAATAAATGTTGTTGAACTGTCAAAATGAAACCGATTCCGATTGATAATGTGTTACGCAATTGCCCCGCTGGATTAGGACGTAAGATAATTATGTTTTATCCCAATATTCCCATGGGATCGAGACTTATGCAGGTGAAACTGCGGGTTGCAGTTAGTGTAGAATTTAGGGGCAAAAGATGCATAATAATAATTTAAACGATGAAAATTACAGTACCTATTTTTTTTTTCAATCAAGAATTCAATCAACGAATCAGATTGACGCCAGTCTGTCACACTAATATTATAAAGGCGAAAGTTTGTGTGTGTGTGTGTGTGTTTATATGTCTGTTACCTACTTCTTCACGCTCAAACGGCTGGACCAATTTTGATAAAATTTTGTATGGAGGTATCTGACACCCTGGATTAACATATAGGCTACTTTTTATCCCGATATTCCCACGGGATCTACATTTACGCGGGTGAAACCGCGGGGCGTAGCTGGTCGTTCAATAAATGGATGCCAGTCTGGACCATACAAACAAACAACAACCATCTACTACCGCTTTACAAAAGCCTCATCCTCTAATGAACCACAAAAGGCAAATGTGTGATGATGATTTATGAATCCAGAGATCATTAAAGATCCCTCACCCCATCACTCACTCACCCGTTATAAAAAAAGAGAATGCTAATAAAAAGCCCATCCATTGGTTCCACTTGACCGCTACGAGTGATTTTGATCCACAATGGATCCTCCGTTCACGGTGACTGTGGATGTATTGTGAGCTTCAACAGTAGGGTATCAATCATCCCCGATATGAACTCTTTATTACTGCGTTCAATACAATAGACATGGAAATCTAACCCTTGAAATGGGGCCATTAAAAAAGAAACTCGCTTATACTTTTCATATTTTTTTTAAATTCTATGAAAGTTATTACAGCATCTGGACACAAATAAGGCATTGAGATTTGAAAAAGTTCGTCTTTAAAAGCATCGCTTCTCTCACTCATACTTGTATAACGGCCTGGCCACTACCTCGCCGCTGTCAGTGGCAGCTTAGCGGGCCGGCGAGCGGTGTAGACAAATATACCAAAATGTATGAACCATGCCACGACCAGTGGCGTGCATTGCATATAGGCATATAAGCAGTGCCTACCTCGATATATCAACATAAGCCTGTCAATTACATTTTAGTGTGTGCCCCACAATTAAGAAACTCACTAAATTATTTTCATTTTGAACTTAGTTTCCGACCACACGTTTTTTTTTTTTACTGATTAGTGACCGCGTCTGCCTAGACTAGACCCGGCCTAGTGCCTACCTATTCTGAAAACCAGTGCACGCCACTGGCCACGACGCACCGCTCGCAGCGTCAACGCTAGACAAAAGAAACCGCGCCGCTTGCCGCGCCGCTTGCCGTTAAGCCAAAACTCGTGGCCGGGCGGTAAATCCGGATTCATATTACAACGTTGTGTCGTGTCGTGACGGCTTCTGACATTGCGAATCAAAGCTCGTTGTGATTTGACGTAGTCCTGAACAGACTCGTTTGATTGGTGTATCTCCAGACACGACACAACATGACACAGTGATGTGTCTATGGCTTAACAGTCTCTTTCTAACGCTTGATGTATCATATCAGCGCTCGGTGCTTTGTAAAACCGAATTTCATAATAATGCCATTAAATAGAGCATTTACTGAGGAGAAAAGAGAGACGTATAGCTAAGTTAAGCTACGCTTGCCGCGGTTGTTCCGTGGATAGGCGCCCATCTTCACACCGAGACCCCTCCGTGCCTCGGAAAGCACGTTAAGCCGTTGGTCCCGGTTGTCATTCGTTGATCCTTGACTGTCGTTACGAGTCATCAGAAGCCCAAAAGTCTGACAATGTCTTACTGAGGGGTATCGTATTACGTTTAAGAATCAACTGCATTCACGATAAGTCGCTAACGCAGGCCTCGTCCTTCCAAATGACCACTATGAACCCCGTTAATTTTTGGTTAACGGTGTAGAAACCTAATTTTTACTGAAAAAATATAAAGAAGCTTGTGAAGAAGCTGTGGATCTACCTGCACTGATAATCCTTTAATACCCTTTGTTTTTTCTCTTTGAAGTGACTTATGAGAAGACAAAACCTAGTGACTATCAAATCAAAAAGTGATCGAGTGAGTTTCAGCCAGAAAATTGTCAGCCATCTGATGGCAATTGCGGCTAGACCCTGAATGAGGCTGGCATAGGAGTGTGGGAATCAGCACAAACAAAGAGAGGCCTATATCCAGGAGTGAAGTCAAGCTGTGGAAATTATGATGAATATCTTTGCATCATAAAATATTAAAGTTTAAACAATATCGCTGTTCTTATAGCCACTTCGCCACTTATTGATACTTAAACTTCACGTTGTGCAGTTGAGTGGGCCTTATTATCATAAGTATGTGGATACCGCAAACTGTGCGAATAAAATCTTTTGGGTGAACAATTAAACTAATAAAAGGTTTTCTAAGAACTCATGAATATTTTGACTTAAGAATTATTCGGCGATTTCTTCAAGAATCAATTTTTTTTTAATAGATGTTATTTTGACTGAAGGTTTCTTATTATGATGTTGGCAGAGTATACCTTTAGCGATGAACTATGTAGGTACTATAAAAATCAAAAACCCAAATGATCTTGGAACATTCTGCAAAAAAACTAGTCACTCGAAAGAGCCTCTCATTTTACAATGTTAGATGAACTAGGATCAAAATTTTAAAACACATACATTATTATTACATACCTAAAATCACTCAGTCGACCACTGAAAAATGCATAGCTTTGAAAAGCTTGTATCTTACCGTCAAACGGGGCGAATAGGGATGCAAGGGTTAAGGGACGCCGTCGGTTGAGACTGGTCATCTCTTAACTGCCAAGGCTTATTTTTAATCTTATTTCTTGTATTGTTTCTTCATTTGTGTGTTTTTTTTTTTTACATTGTTCTCACATATAGAAGCAACAAGAATAATGTACTCAGGATTTTGTAATATCTTGATTTAAAAGAGTGTCCATGGAGTTTCTTGCCCGTTCTTCTCCATAGAGATCTACGCTTTGGAATGGGCGACTAGCTTCAACTTTCTGACTAACTGACCGACTACTTAATTTTGACAATTCAAAAGTACCTGTAATGGTTTAATTGAAATAAATGCTTTGAGTTTGAGTTTGAGTTTAAGCGGGACGAAACTTTAAAAGGGATTTTAACATTGAAATAATATATACATAGTTTGTTGCCAAAAAGGGCTCTAATTGTGTTTACTGTGTTATAAGTAACGATTAAGTGCCTTTGTCGGCAACAAACTATATTATTTCAACGCTAAAATCCATCTTAATGTTTCGGCCCGATTCACCCCTGTAACCCTATACACCCCGTTTGACGGTAATTCTACGAATTCTTGTCAACTAGGCAAACTGTAATGTCGTGATTTCTATTGTCCATAATGTCCCGTTTGTAGGTATTCTCCTAAATTCATTCATACACCGATGCTCAATATTTGTGGCAAGCAGCCTGCTGCGTTTCGACGACGCGTGGGAGTTCCAGTGCCTTAGGTATCTTCTGGGCACGCTCGTTCCATCATAGACCAAATCCATCGCTTTCCATCAACGTGATCGAGGTCAAGAGCGGATCCATTCAGCAATAAAAAAAGACCAACGAAGCAGAAGAGCCAGAAGGAGGTATTTATGATAAAACTACCTTATTGGACTGGCTTATGCCCACGACTTCGTCTGCGTGAAATTTTGTTTCCCTGACCCACTCCGTCGAATCGAATCATCTGCCCGCGCTATTACTTTGTTTTCGCTTAGCGTTCCTTCTGACTCTTTTTTCATTTCTGCCAGGTCCCTAAGGGCCCTAGCGTGATGTTTACTAGCCTGTAGCCTTTATCAAGAATTGGGCTATCAAATGCAAAAAAAAATATGTCAAATTTGACCGGTAGTTTCAGAGATTAGCGCGTTCAAACAAACTCTTCAGCTTTGTTATTAGTATAGATATTAGCCCCCTTATTCATAAAACTTATCAAACCTATTTTAGTTAAAATGGGGTTTGTCTCTTTCTTACACACAGAAATGACAACGTGACAGATAAAGACAAACGTTCTATAAACCTATTTTAACTAAAATAGAGATAAAATAGGATTATGAATAACGGCATTAGCCTCCTATCCTTTCTTAACACAACATAAAAGATAACATCGATTGGCAACACCCTGTATTGTTAATATTGATTAATCCTTGAAGCTTAAAGACAAAGGTCTGTTTTGATAGTATTAGGATCTATTATTATAACACAAGCACGTGTAAGGCCCTTTTCATACGTTCCAGCCGGATAGCCGGTACCGGGTAACCGGGATAATCGAGTGAATTGTGAAGTATTTTATGCAGGGTTATTGGTAAAACACAGTCAGGACTATACCGTAAACCGGGGTTACTTTGAATCACGAGGTTAATTTGATAGAAACTTCTTATCGACATAAAATTGCAAATTGCGTAAAACGGAACAACTTTTGGTAGAATTATTTTTTTCGGATGACTACACTGGTAAACTGTCACAATCCTTTTTGCGGGTGCGCTGGTGATGACACGTTGTTTCATGCAAAAAAAGGTAAGTTTTTTATCAATACCGATTTTTACCAGATAAAATGATTTATTGGGGCTACTTTCAGATTCTATGTTAAAAACGGGGGTTCCAAAGTAACCCCAGAATCATTTTAACTTTGATCACTTTGTTTTATTTATTTTTTTCTGAAAGACTAATCGATTTTTTTGTTTTTTTTTTTTTACTTTTACAGAGAGAACTATAAAAACCGTTTATTATATTTTTTTTAGAACCACACATTCAAAAATTACAGTCAATTAAAGTTCAAAATTGATCAAAGTAACCTCAGTTTACCGGTATTGCTAACATCATTAACAACAACTTACTGTTACTGAACTTTTTTTCTATGACTTTTAATCATTCATCAGATTTTAATTTATTAGACTCTCACCATGTCATAATCAGCCTATAATGTTCCCACTGATGGAACACAGGCCTTCTCTCTTCGAAAAGGAGTAGGCTATAATCTACCACGTGGGGCCAGTTGGATGTCAAATGTCTTCGAATTTTTGGTACTAGGTCATGCCGGTTTCCTCACGATGTTTTCCTTCACCGTTTTGAGAGTAATTGTGATGAAATAATTTACACAAAGTGCCTGTCTGGGTTCAAACCTACGACCTACAACTCGAAAGTCACGGCCGTTACCACTGGGACACATCAGACACTCATACAAAAATAACAATATTTGAATCCAACGCAACGCTCTGAATGCTCTAACAATATTTCAATCGAACTCTACACAAAGCAAAAAAAGCGCTAGTTAGGTAAACAAACTACCGTGTCTAGTACAAAATGTAGCGGTGGGAAGCGGGGGGGGGGGGGCTAGATAGAACAATGAAATCTTGAAGGTTTGTTTTTGGTAAATGCACTTATTATGTTTTTAACCGACTTCTAAAAAAGGAGGAGGTTCTCAATTCGAATGTTTGTATGTTTTTTTTTTTTTTTTTTTTTTTTTTTTTGTGTTTGTTCGCGCATAACTCCGTCGCTTGCCAACCGATTTGAAAAATTCTTTTTTTGTTGGAAAGGGTATAGTTCCCAAATGGTCCCATGAAAATTTTATCGAAATCGGACAAGCAGTTTTTGAAAAATCAACAAAAATCTAAAAATTTATCTGCATTGTCCACATTAACGATTTTTTTGTTTACTTTTTTGTGGGGTAGGTACAACTAAAAAGTGAAAAATAAAAACTTTTTTACAAAAAAAACAACCGACTTCAAAAAAAACACTACAAAGTGATAAAAAACTTTAATTTCGGAAGTCGGTGTCAAAAAACGAAAATGCGGAACCAACGACACCGACTTCCGAAATTAAAGTTATTTATCACTTTGTAGTGTTTTTTTTGAAGTCGGTTGTTTTTTGTAAAAAGTTGTTGTTTATGATGTTATTAATACAGTCCTAGAAGGTTATTAGTGTTAACGATAACCCTGTGTATATATTTTTTTATGTGTATTGCCTCGCAAGTCAACCTAGGAGGTTGCCTGCAGCTTACTGGGTTATGCTGTGGATATCTTATAATTAAGGCCTCCAGATAGTGCAAGAGACTTGTAAATTAAACTAAATTGTGAAGCACTCATTTATATCCTTTTACTTACCAGCCTGGCATCGGTTAACTGGTAGATCTAGACGTATAAAAGGGGATAAGCATTATTTCGTAGAAATCTTAACTCATATATGGCGAACTAGGAAATTAAAAAGCCTTCGCCATTTCAATCTGCAGTGCGTAGCGGTATCAACAAACGTCACACGTAATCCTACATCTCGCAAGCAGAGTTTACCGCGCAACTAGCATATTATATACAACGGCCCGACATGAATCATCGGTCAGTTGCCCGCCAGACACAACACCCGTCTAGTCGACGGATCCTCCCTTTTCTATAAAGGACTAGCGGCCCGCCCCTGCTTCGCACGGGTGCAATTTTTTTTTCGAATTTCCAAAATTTTCTTTCATACAAACCTTGTCCTGGCAATACCGATCACAACAAAAAAAGAATTAGCGAAATCGGTCCAGCCGTTTTCATGTTATGTCGTGACAACGGAAAACGGGTTTCATTTTTATATATATAGCAGAGTGAACTTCACACCCTGTTCCTCGTACCTCTACAAGTGTACCTAAAAGTCAAGAAATCAGCAGGCAGGCCCAAAAAAAATGCTTTTCATAAATCAAACAGGCTACTGACGAACTGTTAACACACAAATTGCGTAACACAAGGGGAGAATTGGCCAGTCAAATAAGGTGTTGGGTGTGACTGTCCAGAATGCGCCGAGCGCTCGGTTCAGTTGAGTAACTGGCGGAAAAAACTGCGCTACACGAGGAGGCTCCTTCATGCATTTTACTTGTGATGGTGACTTCTTACCCATCAAGCAGCATCTCTCCTCTATTCTTGAGCCAATAGTTGATGGTGTTAGGGTAGGCTTCCACGGTGCACTCTAGTATCACATCGGTACCGAGCGGTGCTCCCAGCAACTGGTTTGGCACTATCACTGTTGGTGAAACTGTGGGACAAAGAAATATTTACATATTAGGGACGGGTTTTAAGAAAAACAAAAGCGGTTTAGAGGCTTTGGTAAAAGTTATATTTCTTTTGATTTAGAAATTTCTTTGAAGGGATTTGGAGTATTGATTTGGCCACGTTAATCGCGATAGGCTCCCCCCCTTATTAAATGGGACTCACAACAGCGTTTGCTGGTAGTCTAAACTTAATATAATAAAGAGCAAATATTTCATTTTTGTATGTTTATTTGTTACGCGTTCACGCTAAAACGGCTGAACGGATTTGGACGAAATTTGGCACATGGGTAGACCATGCCCTGAATTAGGACATAGGATACTTTTTATGCCGATATCCTCAGGGGATCGAGACTTATAAAAGAAACTGTTGGGCGCAGCTAGTACCCACTCAATACATCTCCACCTTCCCCTTTGAATAAAGCCACGATATTATGTTACTTTTAACATAAAGGGGGGGACATGGGCGGGGGGGTTACAGTAGATATCTATACTAATATTATAAAGAGGTAAAATTTGTAAGTTTGTAAGTTTGTATGTAATGGGTAATCTCTGGAACTCATAATCCAATTCTAACAATTTTTTAACTGGCAGAAAGCTACATTATTCCTGAGTGCTATAGGCTATAAATTGTTTCTATAGCATGTATATTAACCGAGCTATCACAACTTTTGTCTAGCAAGTCGGAAAAAAATACCACATAAAACAGAATTATTTGCGTGCGCTGCCTAAACAGTTGCTTAAAATTAAAAACAATGTATGGCTACCTGGTTCGTCTTCATTATTTCTACAAAAAAGTCCGCGATACCATATCTCTATCTTTTATATTTTATCTTTTATACTTCTTTTATTGCATTAAAAAAAATTTTTTTCGGTATACTTACGTTTGGTTGATTATTTGAGCAACAAAATATTAATTCTTATGACAATAAATTATTTCAGTATCACAAGAACATCATACAGATAAGATTTGCCATTTACAGTATATCAATTGGTCATACAGTTTCGGAGATAATATAAAATTACTAAAACGCAAAATGCCCCTAGCATAACTTTCATTGTGCAGACGTTTTACCTATTTGCCCATAGATGGCGTTCTGCAATTACGTCATTTTTCTGAATCGCGGTGTTAAGACTTTCCGTGGATTGATGACCCTCTCGAATTTTTATGCCCACGTTAGTTGGATTGAAGTTCCATACGAACGATTCGATTATGAGCACGGAGATTATGAGGTATCTATTAGATACCTCATATTCGAAAATATCGTAATTTCGTTGTACGTTTGTTTTCATTATACGAACGATTCGATTATGAGCACGGAGATTATGAGGTATCTATTAGATACCTCATATTCGAAAATATCGTAATTTCGTTGTACGTTTGTTTTCATTGTTTTGTATGTTCGTAGTTTCGTACTTCGTTCTATCGTAATAATCGATACGAGTTAAAGTTATTCGATATTACGATTGTTTTGTTTTGTAAAGGCGGACGGTGTTCGAGTCGCTCTCCCTTTGTTCGTAATTGTTTTCAAGTCTGTGCGTAGTTTGTCGAGAGCATGCCTAAAAGGAAATCTCAACTGTCCCGGCAGACATCACAGACAAGAGCCGCTCGAGTACGCCGTACGGAAGAATCTGCCCCTGAAAATGAGCAGCGCCTCTCGAGAAATAGAGAAAATATTTCGCAAGCACGCGCTAGAGAATCTAGCTCCGAGCGCTCACAGGGCCTCGCTAGCCAAAATGTGAGGACGTCGCGGGCCCGTGCTCGAGAATCTAGCGCTGAACGTGCGCAGCGTCTATCTGAGTTAAGGCAGCATGTCTCTGAGACAAGGGATAGGGAGACTAGCGCTGAGCGCTCGCAGCGGCTCGCTAGGCAAAATGCCATAACATCACAGGCCCGCGCTCGAGAATCCAGCGATGAACGTGCACAGCGTCTATCTGTTTTAAGGCAGCATGTCTCTGAAACAAGGGATAGGGAGACTAGCGCTGAGCGCTCGCAGCGGCTCGCTAGGCAAAATGCCATAACATCGCAGGCCCGCGCTCGAGAATCCAGCGATGAACGTGCACAGCGTCTATCTGTTTTAAGGCAGCATGTCTCTGAAACAAGGGATAGGGAGACTAGCGCTGAGCGCTCGCAGCGGCTCGCTAGGCAAAATGCCATAACATCGCAGGCCCGCGCTCGAGAATCCAGCGATGAACGTGCACAGCGTCTATCTGAGTTTCCAATAAAAACATCATTTGCCCTCCCAGTCCCAGTGATAAACATTCTCTTTGGTTGGCTACGAAAAGAATGTTTTTCCCATGGGCAATTATATGTTGGTCTATCAAGAGTGGGATCATCCGAAAAGCAGATTATTCTGTTACCGGAAAATAAAACAACCTCAAACATTGTATATATAGAGAAGCTTTAAATTAAATAGATACTTAACTTAAATAAATAAAATAAGTAAAAGGCGACTAAGGGTTAAGTTACCTTGAGCAGAAAAGAGAACTTAGGTAATCTTTGAAGTTACTGATCTGATTCCAAACAATATTTTACTAATAAAATTAAATACAGTAATATCAATCGAGTGTTATCTTATGTTAAAACAAGAAATTTTCCGCGGACGAAGTCGCGGGCAGAAGCTAGTTTATTATGAAAAGGACGATTATCTCAGAAACCGTATTTCTCATTACATAACCAGCCTATAATGTTTCCACTGCTGGGACACAGGCCTTCTCTCAGTGAGAGGGAATGGGCCTTAATCCACCACGCGGGCCCAGTGCGGGTTGGCAGGTGTCACATGCCTTCGATTTTTTTTTTTTTGGTTCTAGTACATGCCGGTTTCCTCACGATGTTTTCCTTCACCGTTTTGAGAGCAGTGGTGATGAAATAATTTGCACAAAGTAAAGCGCCTGTCTGGATTCGAACCTACGGCCTATAACACGTAAGTCGCGGCCGTTACCACTTTGCCACCACTGCTCTATTTCTCATTGTCAACTGTCAATCTAGAAATACACTCAAACCTAAGCTTTTAACAGTATTAGCTCACCTAAACTGAACCGACAACGCATAATGAGATTAGCCAACAGCTCAGTTCAGGGAGGTACGGATGGAATCAATACCAAATAATCCTACTCCGGGAACGTTTGATGTTAGAATATTCATACTAGTGCCGTGTTTGATCTAGGATAGTTATATACAAAGCTATTTTGAAGCTGCAAGATATTTCAGAATATAGCTGCAGTGTCAGTGTAGTCTCAGCAATAGTTCCAGTATTCTGGAATATATTGAGCGAATAGCTAAAGCGCGGTTCTATCCGCCGATTTTTTTTATTGGTCAAAAGAACGGATACATGTGGTACGGCAGATTTGGTTTAATGACGAAATGTTACCATAGACAAATCTAGTTTAGTGTTTGTAAATAGTGTAAAAAACCGGCCAAGTGCGAGTCGGACTCACAAATGAAGGGTTCCGTACCACAAGGAAAAAAAAAAACTCACGTTTGTTGTATGGGAGGCCCCCTTAAATCTATATATATAAAAACTAGCTTCTGCCCGCGACTTCGTCCGCGGAAAATTTCTTGTTTTAACATAGGATAACACTCGATTGATATTACTGTATTTAATTTTATTAGTAAAATATTGTTTGGAATCAGATCAGTAACTTCAAAGATTACCTAAGTTCTCTTTTCTGCTCAAGGTAACTTAACCCTTGGTCGCCTTTTACTTATTTTATTTATTTAAGTTAGGTATCTATTTAATTTAAAGCTTCTCTATATACAATGTTTGAGGTTGTTTTATTTTCCGGTAACAGAATAATCTGCTTTTCGGATGATCCCACTCTTGATAGACCAACATATAATTGCCCATGGGAAAAACATTCTTTTCGTAGCCAACCAAAGAGAATGTTTATCACTGGGACTTGTTAATAGTCAGGGCAAATGATGTTTTTATTGGAAACTCAGATAGACGCTGTGCACGTTCATCGCTGGATTCTCGAGCGCGGGCCTGCGATGTTATGGCATTTTGCCTAGCGAGCCGCTGCGAGCGCTCAGCGCTAGTCTCCCTATCCCTTGTTTCAGAGAAATGCTGCCTTAAAACAGATAGACGCTGTGCACGTTCATCGCTGGATTCTCGAGCGCGGGCCTGCGATGTTATGGCATTTTGCCTAGCGAGCCGCTGCGAGCGCTCAGCGCTAGTCTCCCTATCCCTTGTTTCAGAGACATGCTGCCTTAAAACAGATAGACGCTGTGCACGTTCATCGCTGGATTCTCGAGCGCGGGCCTGTGATGTTATGGCATTTTGCCTAGCGAGCCGCTGCGAGCGCTCAGCGCTAGTCTCCCTATCCCTTTTCTCAGAGACATGCTGCCTTAACTCAGATAGACGCTGCGCACGTTCAGCGCTAGATTCTCGAGCACGGGCCCGCGACGTCCTCACATTTTGGCTAGCGAGGCCCTGTGAGCGCTCGGAGCTAGATTCTCTAGCGCGTGCTTGCGAAATATTTTCTCTATTTCTCGAGAGACGCTGCTCATTTTCAGGGGCAGATTCTTCCGTACGGCGTACTCGAGCGGCTCTTGTCTGTGATGTCTGCCGGGACAGTTGAGATTTCCTTTTAGGCATGCTCTCGACAAACTACGCACAGACTTGAAAACAATTACGAACTAAGGGAGAGCGACTCGAACACCGTCCGCCTTTACAAAACAAAACAATCGTAATATCGAATAACTTTAACTCGTATCGATTATTACGATAGAACGAAGTACGAAACTACGAACATACAAAACAATGAAAACAAACGTACAACGAAATTACGATATTTTCGAATATGAGGTATCTTAGTCTAATAGATACCTCATAATCTCCGTGCTCATAATCGAATCGTTCGTATGGAACTCCAATCCAACTAACGTGGGCATAAAAATTCGAGAGGGTCATCAATCTACGGAAAGTCTTAACACCGCGATTCAGAAAAATGACGTAATTGCAGAACGCCATCTATGGGCAAATAGGTAAAACGTCTGCACAATGAAAGTTATGCTAGGGGCATTTTGCGTTTTAGTAATTTTATATTATCTCCGAAACTGTATGACCAATTGATATACTGTAAATGGCAAATCTTATCTGTATGATGTTCTTGTGATACTGAAATAATTTATTGTCATAAGAATTAATATTTTGTTGCTCCAATAATCAACCAAACGTAAGTATACCGAAAAAAAATTTTTTTAATGCAATAAAAGAAGTATAAAAGATAAAATATAAAAGATAGAGATATGGTATCGCGGACTTTTTTGTAGAAATAATGAAGACGAACTAGGTAGCCATACATTGTTTTTAATTTTAAGCAACTGTTTAGGCAGCGCACGCAAATAATTCTGTTTTATGTGGTATTTTTTTCCGACTTGCTAGACAAAAGTTGTGATAGCTCGGTTAATATACATGCTATAGAAACAATTTATAGCCTATAGCACTCAGGAATAATGTAGCTTTCTGCCAGTTAAAAAATTTTTAGAATTGGATTATGAGTTCCAGAGATTACCCATTACATACAAACTTACAAACTTACAAATTTTACCTCTTTATAATATTAGTATAGATGAAACCCGTTTTCCGTTGTCACGACATAACATGAAAACGGCTGGACCGATTTCGATGAAATTTGGTATAGAGATAGTTTGAGTCCCGGGAAAGGACATAGGATAGTTTTTATCCCGATATTCCCACGGGATCGACATTTACGCAGGTGAAACCGCGGGGCGCAGCTAGTATTATATATTTTTAAAGTGAATATACAACTAAATATTCTGTGAATATTTCAAGCGTCTACCTGTTGCCGTTATTACCATCGAACAAATAACGGCAAAAAAATCACGTTTGTTGTATGGCAGCCCCCTTAAATATTTATTTATTCTGTTTTTAGTATTTATTGTTATAACGGCAACAGAAATACATCATTTGTGAAAATTTCAATTGTCTAGCTATCACGGTTCATGAGATACAGCCTGGTGATAGACAGACAGATATACAGACGGACAGTGGAATCTTAGTAATAGGGTCCCGTTTTTAACCTTTGGGTACGGAACCTTAAAAATTAGATTCAAGAATGTTGAATTAAGCTATCAAGATAAGTTGGGAAAACGTCTTTTTTATATATTTATTCCGTATTTATTCTTAATTTTTTTCTGTATTTATTCCTTGACTGTCCATGCAAAGCATTTCAACTCATCGCACCTCTATAATAGTTACGCATCGAGAACCTGTCCAGCTGTCATGGCGCAAAATATTACTTTTCAATTAATTAACAACCACTTTGGAAACAATTATTACCGATCTTTATTCCTCTCTCTTGTAAATCCTGTCCGATCACTTACACTTACTAATATAAATTCTATCCACATCGAAAACAATTACTACGGAATCGAGCTGCTCCTAAATGAAATGGGTCCTGTGAGTTCTCTCCCTGAGGGACGGCCTTAGGGACCAACGTATCTGCACTGGAGTCTTTAGGACAGTAGTATTTTAGATTTCTTTACGAATTAACTTTGAAGAGGTTAAGTGAATTTCTGTGTATTTTTCTTTTGTGGAAATGAATTCTGACGAAGTTTTTGAAACAATTCAGAGGGGTTATTCTCGTAATTTTAAGAACGTTCACAGTCTCGATCTGTCAAAAATGCATCAAAGTTTTCTAGATTTTTGACTAGTTTTTGACATTGATTGTTGCTGAAAAGAATTGCGACTAGATTTTGAACGTTTTTAATTACGGGAATTGGCCTTCAGTGCTCGTTGGTCCATGAAAATAGTGCGGAAAAATATATATCTTACATTGATTTGAAATCTCGCTAACTTTGATCTAGTAATATATTTTTAAATAAGTAATTTCAACACCAGCCAATCTTAAGTTCACCTAAGTTTTCAGATCAGGTTCAGGTGTTTTCTAAAGAATAGATCGACTGTTTTGTCACAAAATTACGTGCAAAAACTCTTTTATTAATGAAAATGGTAGACGAATCAAATTTAAATTCCATCGGACTATGAGAGTGAGGGAAGAGGGAGTGCACCTGTGTCTGCGCGCACGCTTGTGCACTAGAACATCTCCCGCGCCGAAGGCTAGTTTCCGTTGAGATTGGCCGCCGTGGCCGAAATACGGTCTGGAGGTCTTTATTTATGTCAAACTTGTCATAACTTTAAAAGTAAGTAATTTTACAAAAGACCCATCTTTTTGCTAACATTTTTATTAATAACTTCTTGAATAAACACATATAACGACAACAGGGAACAAAACACCTAAAATCAGCTTTTACTAAACCAAACTACAAACACCCACAGCCTACAACTGAAGTTAAAGATAAGCTAACAGGACGATGAGTAAACTGAAACGCGACCATTGACTTTAAAATAAGCTATTGTAAAGCTACATTCATACAATTGCTTTCAAAATGGCCGCTCACGGGAAACGTTCACGTGTTAACGGGATATTAGCGGCTATATTCATGCAAAGTGCCGTTGAACAAATAAATAGTTGTACCAACTATTGTGGTGAGAACCTTTATGATGGTATCTTTTGAATTTTACTGGAATTTGCTTGTATAGGGATTTCACCTGCATTTCGCCTAGAATGTTTTGCGAGAGTCGCAGTTGGAATGGGTGTGATTTTACACTTTATACTTCGGAAAAAATTAACACATAAAACATACATAATCAAGATTATTAAAAAATAAAATAAAAAAAACGCCTGACATACTCGTATTATCAGTTTGATTTGGTTTGCAGTTCGATAATGAGCCAAAGGAAAAGATGTTGATTTGCAGACAATGTGATTTGAGAGATTTCTTTTAAGGGCCAAAAAACAACAAAAATTCCCTTCTTGACACTCAAATCTCAGACTCCTTAAACACTTAACCCATCTAAGAAACTAAATACATTCCTAAGCTTGACAATCTGAAGAACAATTCGAAAGCTTAACAGCGTTCGTTCAAGAGTGTAGAGTGAATTTCGCGAGCCATCGGCTACGATCCCGCTCGCAATCCCGATCCCGCAATCCGGGATCAGTTCCCGCCTTATCTAACATTGCCTTGCGTACAAACCGCTGTTGGAATCCTTTCGTTTCGTAAATCCGAGGTTTTTAATAAAAACGGGGTTTAGTGAAGAATATGATACGAATACTTTTGATATTCAGAGTTATCTGGAGTGAATAAATACATAAATCTATGAATGAGGTTTGATTTTTATACAACGTTGTAACAATGGCGTCAACCAATGGACACACTATTATAGTCATTGGACACCATACATCAGGCACTAATAATAATAATAACTTTATTTCGGGTGGCATAGACCCACAGAAACCTTAACCTATTACATAAGAATTTATAATTTGGCATGACTCGCCACACCTGCACACGACATGACCCACTGCTTTTGAAAGGGACAGTCAAAACGTACAGCTATTGCGTTCAGAATGCCGTTGTTGCTACCCCGTATACGGGCCAGCAGGGAAGCTGCTTTGGCCTGGAAACCATCAGTGCGCGCTTCAGCAAACATCCCAGACGCGCTGCATCGCCACGGCAGACCCAACAACATTCTGAACGCATTATTGTACTGAGTACTAATAACAATAATATCCTATTAATATCTGTTCTACCATCACTGAACAAATTGCTTGACGAATTTACAAAAAATATAATTATCAATGATTTAAAACGCATTCGAAGTAGGCTATAATTAGCGAAAGTCGTAGTTACAAAGACCAATGCCCAATTATTATTATTAATTAGCCTGTGATGTCCCACTGCAGGGCAAAGGCCTCCCTACTCTCTCATGAGAGAGTAGGGGTTTAGACAAATTAACCCACCGCGCTTGTCTAGTGCGAGTTGATGGGTGTACAGTCACGTCTAAAAGTATGTATACACTTGGCAAGTTTCAATTGCGATTTTTTCGTGAAATAACGAATGCAACGTTGAAATACGGCACTTAACATAAACCTATGGGTTCGAAAATACTATTTTCGTCATAACATAAAATTTCATTCAAAAATAAAGAAGAAAGTCGCCTTTGAATAAAGCCAAGTGTATACATACTTTTAGACGTGACTGTACAGTGGACCGCCTGACTGGGTCCGTGGGCGCCGCCTTTGACGTGCTAGATGTTCATCAGCCGCCGCCCTGAGTTAATATCCTGCACTAATATCGACTGTTCCATCCGAGCCTATTTGGGTGTATTTATCCCATACCCTACAGGTGGCGTTCTACATTTAGTTTAATACTAAATGCACGACAGTTTAAAATCATATCGAGGACTATGCTCAATTACCTTTGTAAAATAAGAAAAACAAAAAATGTTACAATGTAGCCAAGACAGGACAGCCAAAACCTGTCTTGGCTCTTTGCTTGGCGAATAGAGCCCGGAAAGTCACTTTGCGAGTAGCGAAGTAAAACGAACGCCCTAGAAACTACGCAACCGGCCGCACTGCGCGTTTGGCGCCTTCGCTAGTCGCCTAGCATGTATCTAAGTATGTTAAGGGGACTGCAGGGCTTAAACGCAAAAAACTGAAGTTTTTTAACGCCTAAAAGTTTACGATCGACTACTGTAAACAAAATCAAAAAATATATGATACTCTTCAGGATATACAGGGTGTTAGAGAAAGGGTATATCAATACAAATGGGTGGAAGAGTGTATCTGGTCTAGAATCTCTGTACAAAATTTCAGCTCAAAAGCAGTAACTTTGAAAATGCTTAATATTTTTTTTATTTCGATAGTTTATTAAATTGAAATCATAACAAATGTGTCACCGTACTACGAGGGCCATTATCCATTATCTGTAGTGTGTCTGTGCGCCTAGTACACGCACATCACGCCGCCGCGCGCCAGTGCAGCGCCGTGATGTCGAAATAAAAAAATATTAAGCATTTTCAAAGTTAATGCTTTTGAGCTGAAATTTTGTACAGAGATTCTAGAACATATACACTCTTCAACCCGTTTGTATTGATATTCCCTTTCCGTAACACCCTGTATGCTGCATAATACAACTAATTTGATACGATAGAAAAAAAATCATGAAGATACCTCTAAAAACTTTCTTTTTACAATAAAAACCATACTAATATACATACAATCATTCTCATTTTTTGTCAGATTATTCTACAAGCAACATACTAAACCATTAGTGTTTTAATTTTTTAGTCAAACAATAGATTTTTTGTAAGTAGATAATTGCTTCATATTTTGCAATAAATTACCAGCGTTGCGTCATCGCGCTTCTCTTTCTTTTCTATGCAGTCCGACAGTGACCGCGCCTTAGTCATGGAATCTCCTTAAATCACTAGGCTCTAAGCGCTAAGCAAGCCACCTACTGTCAGTGCGTACGCAGCCTTAAGGTTCAAAAACATTCTTTGGTTATGGGTAAGAAAAATAAAAGCCTTTTAATCAAACAAGCCAACAGTCATTCCACTAACAAAACAGCCTAGCCGATTACAGTACAAAATGACATCCCCTTAAACCAGTATTACGATGTATCACAAAGGAAATAGTCCCGTTAAAAATTTATCCCCGCCTTAATAGGACGAAGACCATAAAAACTGCGTTAAAGTACAAGTTGTTTAGAAACAAAAGCTATTGTCGTAAACAAGGAGTTATATAATATTACCTGTGCCTAGGTAAGTGCTAACAACACCTGTAATAAGTCTACAGTACCTAGCCGGCCATAAATATATAGGTACATAGTGTTTTAGAAAATATTCGGCCTTGTAAAACTCGATTTTTTTGAAGTGAAAACTTCTTTAGGCGCGTCGGGCATTTTTTGAGATAGGAAAAAACCATTGAATTTATGCCACTGTTACCGTAACCGACACCGCTTCGGATGTGTTCGGCTGTCCTCGGGATGTACTCGGCTTTAATGTATATCCGATAAGTCAGTGAGTGATGGCAAAGTATTCTGTTTGTGTTTTGTTTTCACTTCTGTCGGCACTCCCGGATTGCCACTGTTTTTTTATGATTATTTCGTTTATTTATTTAATTCCTTAACCTATACATTTTTAAATATTTCTTTAAATAGAGAAAATAATTATGAAAAAAAAGTTTAAAAATACAAAAAATAGTGGTGCACCGGCATCGAGGCAGTCCTCCTCACAATGCGAGCCATAACGAGGAATACGTTCTGAATCAGGCCCTTGATCTAAAAGCTTAATGAGAGCAGCGAGAGATGTTGATCTAGGCTTTCGGCCACTATTATTATTATTTTTAACATAAAACCGCCAAAGCCAATTACGGTAGTTAAAGATACCAACATATTAGGTCCTTACATATGAAATTGGCGTTTTGTATGGAAGGAACAAAAAGTCGAATATTTTTTAATATAATATATTTAATTAATCAAAGTATGAACCATTGTTTTCAATGCACTTTTGCCATCTTATAGGTAGTTCATTGATCCCTTTACTAAAAAAACCAGTCGGACGGGAATCAATAAAATCTTTGAAGGCGATTTGGACAGCCCCATCGGAGTTGAATATTTTCCCTTGCAAAAAGTTATCCAAATTGCGAAAAAAATGGTAATCTGTTGGAGCAAGGTCCGGGGAGTACGGAGGATGTCTAAGACATTCCAATTCAAGCTCTTCTAATTTGGTAGCCGTCTGTTGCGCAGTGTGTGGTCTGGCGTTGTCGTGAAGCAGCAGTGGCGTGGAGCTTTTTAATCTTCCCAATTTGCTTCAAGTGAATTAAAACAGTTTTATCACTAACATCGAAGCCTGCAGCTAACTCGGACGTGGTTTGCGATGGGTCCGCTTCCACAATAGCCTTCAATTCTCCATTATCAACTTGGGTCTCAGGCCGTCCACGGGGCTTGTTCTGCAGGTCGAAATTTCCAGAACGAAAACGTTGGAACCAAAAACGAACTGTGTTTTCTTTTGCAACATGACCGCCATACACATCATTCACCCTTCGAGTCGTTTCCGCAGCACTAGTGCCACGGCGGAACTCGTACTCGTAAATAATGCGATATTTTAAATTTTCCATTTTGTAAAATGAGTGACGCAAACAGAAAAAACAGAAGAAAAAAAACAAATGAATGACGGTCATCGAAGCACAAATACATGAGTAAATAGCTGTACAAATTTGAATTTGGAATTCCTTACCAAAGAGGAGAAATTCGTGATTAAAGTGGCCAGTACGAAAAACGCCAATTTCATATGATTGTAAGGACCTAATATAAGCACAAAAACGAAAAGTACACAACTAATCGACTCTAAGGTGATTGACATACTGCACCGCATAACGCAGCGGGTTACGTGAAACGGAACCAAATTCCCCGCACGGAAGTGCGTTTTTATTGAATTTGTACGTAAAAAATCACGCGCGGGGGGCACGTTATCTGCGTCGCGCTGCGTAATGCGGTGCAGTGTGCCAATCGCCTAACAGTTTTTCAATGACTTTTGGAAACCCGGCAGAGCCTTATGCCTTTCTTCTTCGTCGTAGTGATGATTCCATTTGTTTGTTTTAAATAAGCTTCGACCAAAACGTTATCGTAGACCTTGCAGAGGCCTTCCATAATGCAGATGTTAGTGCATAGTAGCGAAGTGGCTCCACAGTCGCACTACTGCCCATCGGAGTGCCCCCACCTGACCAAGTTGTGCCAGCAACGGCCTACCTGGCTTCTGAGTCGGTTAAGAGATTTCCAGGTGTTCCATGGCAGTTGGTGGCCCGCTGGAAGCCTTTCGGCAGACTCAACATAGTCGCCTGGGGGGAGGGGGGGGGGGTTGTTTGAGAACTACTATACAAGAGCTACAGTCATGTAGTGCAACATAACATAATCAGCCTATAGTGTCCCCACTGCTGGGACACAGGCCTCCTCTCTTCGAGAGGGTAACCGGGATAATCGAGTGAATTGTGAAGTTTTAGTTGTGAGGGAGTGAGCTAATAATCTACCACGTGGCTTCAGTGCGGGTTGGTAGATATCTCATGTCTTTGAATTTTTAGTTCTAGGACATGTCGGTGTCTTCACAATGTTTTCCTTCACCGTTTTGAGAATAGTGGTGATGAAATTATTTACAAAAAGTAAAGCTCTTGTCAGGGTTTAAACCCACGACCGACCTAGGACTCGTACCTAAGTTGGGGTTATTACTACTGCGCCACCACTGTTCTCATTTTTCAGTTAAATAATAATACACATAACTGACCAACTTTTCCACGCACAGTAAAGTTCATACGGTTTATATTATAGGTATTTATCCATAAACTTATTAATAAAACAGAAGGCCATCCATCCACGATTTGGAGACCGGTAAATATTCTGAGTATATGATCTCTATACCAGCTTAGATAGGCTCCGAGAGCCAATGACAGGGAAGAGTCAATTATACGCAAGGCCGGCTTACAAGAGAGAGATCAATTCGGCTTTATCACGACTGTTACTGTGGGCTCAGGTGTAAGAAATAGCGGGTTAGTTTACATTGTGTTAGCGGTGATTTGGACGAGGTAACCCTGCACAGAAAAGGCCTACATTTTTATTGGGGATATTTTATGTAGGGTTTGGTTTGAAATTCATAATTTGTAATCAAGGCGGTGTGAATTATATTAAATTTTAGTTTATTTTAATAACATGATTTTAGTTTGACAGATGTTAGTGAGTTTTAAACACCAAAAAAATTACAAATTTCTACTGGCTGGAATCTATCTATCTGGGGGGCGTCCTGCACTACGCTTGCCGATACGCGGTCTCCACTCCAGGACTCGTCTGCTAATATTACTAATTGATTTCATATTTCTCATATAAACCCCTAGCTTATCTGCCTAGCTGTTTCCCAACTATGTTGGGGTCGGCTTCCAGTCTAACTGGATGCAGCTGACTGCCAGTATTTTACATGGAGCGACTGCCTATCTGACCTCTACAATCCAGTTACTGGGTTATTACCCAGTAACTGGATTAAAAGGGATATCGTATTCGATACCCCTTGGTAAGACTGGTTGTCAGACTTTCGGCCTTCTGACGACCCGTAACGGCTGTCAAATATCAACGAATGACAGCCGAGACCAACGGCTTAACGTGCTTTCCGAGGCACGGAGGGGTCTTGGTATGTAAAGATGGTCACCCATCCACGAACTAACCGCGGCAAGGGTAGCTTAACCTGATCGATCGACCCGTGCGGCTGTTATTACTTAGCCATAAGCCCCGGTTATTTCTTATATAAATGTCATTGAAAATAAACAAACTACAATGTGAGGGAGTGTTACTTATAAAACAGCTCTAGCTTATAACTTGGTCCAGCAGTTTAGTTATACGGAGGTAGGCAGGAGGAATAATCGTCTAATTGTATTGGAAGCAGAGGTGAGAGTCGCTCAATTTGTTTCATTCCAATCTTATTTACAGACAAACGTTGGATTCTCGTTATCTCCCTCATAATCAACTTTGTTATTCAATATTAAATGATTCTCTCCGAACGGAACAGTTTCGATCTTTTGTGATTTCTTATATAATTTTTCCAATTACGAATGACATTGGAGTTCGATTCGGGGAGGAAAAATGTAATTTTAAATCTGGATTGCTGATGCTGATTCGGAGAAAGTAATTATAGTAACTTTCTTCTTTTATTTTGGCTAAATCAAAACGAATTAAAAAAAGGAAATTCTGCGTTTCATTTTATTCTTTGAAAAGCAACCCAGGCTTATAAAGTACGATCGAAAATTGATCAACTTTGAAAGAATTTTTCCCCAAAACTATAAAGAGCTAGCTGCACCCCGCGGTTTCACCCGCATAAATCTCGATCCCGTGGGAATATCGGGATAAAAAGTATCCTTTGTTCTTTCCCGGGACTCAAACTATCTCTATACCAAATTTGATTTAAATCGGTTCAGCGGTTTAGGCGTGAAAAGGTAACAGACAGACAGACAGACAGAGTTACTTTCGAATTTATAATATTAGTATGGAAGTATGGATAGTATGGATTGCCACTCGGAAGTATTTGTCCGGTATTTAGAATCATGAAACACATAAATTTCTAAGCTTCACTAAAAATGTCTGGTTCGAAGGGTTTTTGGAACACTGCACCCCGTCTCACCCATGTCCCCACCTCAGCGGCCAACTAGTTCCGCGCAAACTATAATAATCAAACGTAATACTAATATAGCTAATAATAGGGTTGCGGGAATCCATTAAATGCGAGATTCACACGGCTGGGCTGTTGTGGCGATGCCTTAGAGAGGCATATGTCCAACAGTGGACGTCTTTTACCTGAATGATGATGAATTTTAATCTATACAAATAAATAAAATTGGAGTGTCTGTAATATTAAAATAACCGCTTTTTACTAAATGCACATGGATGTATACACACATGTTTTGTCTGTCTGTCTGTTTGTTCCGGCTAATCTCTCAAACAACTGGACCGATTTCGACGGGACTTTCACTGGCAGATAGATGATGTAATAAGAAGTAACTTAGGCTACTTTTATTATAGAAAAAGAATTAGGGTTCCGCGCAAAAAAATTAACACGTTTTCCGTCATGCACGCGAACGAAGTCGCGGGCATAGCTAGTAGTAAATACTTACAGTTAACATTAAGAATGATTCTCTTGCTGACGGCGGGCGGCACGTCGTTGGCTGCGATGCACAGGAACGCGCCCATCTGTCGACGATCCACGCGCCACAGGGGGAGGGAACTGCCCGTGTAGCTCTCCACTGCACAAAAAAGAATTAAAACAATAGAAAATCAATTGTGTCTCATAAGCGGAGCTTGACAGATTAATCATTATTATGGAAGCTGCATGCACAGTCAACAAAAGACATAAGTATGCAGGATCGTCGGACATAGTCGAAGTTTAGTAAGAAACCGATGGTTGTTGCCGACTTACATTTAACTTTATAAATGAGCTGTTTGTTTTCTGTTAATACAATTAAATTTTATTCGAGAACATCCATCGGTTACTAAACTTCAACTATATCCGACGATCCTGCATACTTATCTCTTTTGTTGACTGTACGTGTATACCGGTAGTCAGCTGCGTCTGGTTAGACTGGAAGCCGACCCCAACATAGTTGGGAAAAGGCTAGGCAGATGATGATGATGGGAGCTATATGTGTGCTGTGTTCGAGTATATTTAAATTTAGGTCTTCAAACAAGTCTAAAGGCCAGCTGATTGGTCCACATCTGCGATCTATGAGCCTTAAAGGCTTCAGATTTCCCGGCTATATTGGTGTCGGCTTTCAGTCTAACCGGATGCAGCAGAATACTTAAACATGAATACTTTTTTTACATGAAGCGACTGCCTATCTGTCCTCCACAACCCAGTTACTGGGTAATAATAATAAAAAATAATACAAAGAGGTATCGACCTGTTTAGCGTGTTAAAGTTCACTTTCGGTTGGCACAGAAACCGGAGTGATTAAGGGTACCTACGCACTATGCGGTTAGCCGGAATGTGGTCAGCCGTCCGGCTAACCGCAATCAAAAATATGTACGAGAAAAGTAGTTTTTATCCGCACTGCGATGTTGGACGATCCGTGCCGTTCTTCAACCGGACGGTTGACCGCATTCCGGCTAACCGCATAGTGCGTAGGTACCCTAAGACGTGTGTTTGCTTCAAAGCTTTATTTTCAACTGCTTATTCTAATATGACATGCTTCTAGATAAACGATTAACACCACTATTACATATAACTAATTATACAGGTATTTATAATCCTTCCCAACAGACCTCTTCGTGAGGTTTGGGGCCACTTTTAATAACTGTCAAAAGATATACGAATCGCGGCTGGTACCAATGACTTAACGTGCTTTCCGAGGCACGAAGAGGTCTCGGTATGTAAAGGATGGTCACCCATCCACGTGTGTACCTCAGCAACCGTAACTTAAGCTTGATCGATCCGTGTCAGTGGCGTGCATTGGTTTTCAAAATAGGTAGGCACTAGGCCGGGTCTAGTCTAGTCAAACGCGGTCGCTAATCAGAAAAAAAAGTGAGGTCAAAAGTGTGGTTATTTGAGTAGGCATGCCTTCTGATAAATTACGAAGGTCGAACGTCATGGTATTACGCGTGAGACGTACGTATTTTTAATTTAGTCGTATTACCTTGAACGAGTAAAGACCAATGACAATGTGCGAATAGTACGGGAGCCGAGTAGGCTGTCCTGCGATTGCCTACTGCCGCGCGTGTTTGTATGAAGATTTTGTTTATTGTTAGGTATGATAATTTTGTGAGTTTCTTAATTGTGGGGCACACACACTAAAATGTAATTGACAGGCTTATGTTGATATATCGAGGTATACACTGCTTATATGCCTAAATGCAATGCACGCCACTGATCCGTGTGCCTGTTTCATTTAGCAACCGGCAGCCTAATTGCGGAACGCCAAATCGTCAAATGATTCTGATCAGTTGGCTTCATTTCTATCACAATTGGCTTCATTTTACGATTTTCGAATTGCGAAACTCTAGTTGATTATGAAACCAATTATGAACGTTTAGGCCCTGCGCAGAAACTAGAGTTTCGCAATTCGAAAATCGTAAAATGAAGCCAATTGTGATAGAAATGAAGCCAACTGATCAGAATCATTTGACGATTTGGCGTTCCGCAATTAGGCTGCAGTTCTGAACTTTAAACTTTCAAGTGGTCTAAGGACGTCCTTCACAAAATGGGTCTTTAAAAACTTTCTAATCTCAGTAATCAATATCCTTGACGGGAAGATTAGTTCTTCCAGTAAGACAGCAGTTATTAATAAAAGGCCAAAGGGTTAGTCTCGTTAAGGAGTGGTTCTATATTAAGGATTTACCCCAAGGGACGGAATAATGAACCGATACGAAAATAGATGTCGAAAAGTGGATTATAGATAATGTCCTTTAATGGAATTTATTATTGACTAATAACTATGTCACCTCAACGACAGTTTATTTATTTTATTATTTACTAGCTGCGCCCCGCGGTTTCACCCGCATAAGTTTTGATCCCGTGGGAATATCGGGATAATAACTATCCTATATCCTTTCCCGGGGCTCAAACTATATTTATACCAAATTCCAATGTTTAATTTGAAGGATGATTTTTGCGTAATGTGCTCTATTTTCTGTTTTATGTTGGGTGTGACCGGTGTTTTGGTAAAGGGTTGTTGAACGGTACATTTATATTATGGCTTTTGTTTGTTACTAGCTGCGCCGTGCGGTTTCACACGCATAAGTTTTGATCCCGTAGGAATATCGGGATAAAAAGTAGCCTATGTGTTAATCCAGGGTGTCAGCTACCTTCATATCAAATTTTATCAAAATTGGTTTAGCCGTTTGAGCGTGAAGAAGTAACAAACATATAAACACACTCTCACACACACTCCCAAACTTTCGCTTTTGTAATATTAGTGTACAGTGATACCTACATATATAATGCAGCAGCAAACAGTTATTGCAATTCATTAAAAATTAAATAGGTAAAAGATTTTCGGTTTTGCAAAAGTATGTCATCATCATCATCATCATTTCAGCCGAAAGACGTCCACTGCTGGACATAGGCCTCCCCCAAGCACCTCCACTTCGACCGGTTTTGTGCTTCTCGCATCCAACGAGTTCCTGCGGCCTTCACAAGGTCGTCGGTCCACCTTGTGGGAGGCCTTCCAACGCTACGCCTTCCGGTACGCGGTCGCCACTCCAGAACCTTTCGGCCCCATCGGCCATCTGTTCTGCGAGCAATGTGCCCTGCCCACTGCCACTTAAGTTTGGCAATTCTTCGGGCTATGTCGGTTACCTTGGTTCTCCTGCGGATCTCTTCATTTCTGATTCGATCCCGCAGGGAAACTCCAAGCATAGCCCTCTCCATTGCCCTTTGGGTGACTTTCAGCCTTCTAATAAGGCCCATTGTGAGCGACCACGTTTCAGTGCCATATGTCATCACTGGCAACACGCACTGGTCAAAGACTTTCGTCTTGAGACACTGCGGTATGTGGGACGAGAAGATATTGCGTAGCTTCCCGAACGCTGCCCAGCCGAGTCGGATTCGACGATTGACCTCTTTCTCGAAGTTGGACCTACCTAACTGGACAGTTTGTCCTAGGTAAATATACTCGTCCACGACTTCGAGTGTAGCGTCTCCGATCTTCATGAGAGTGGGTGTTACATGGGCATTTGACATGACCTTCGTTTTGTCCATGTTCATTTTCAGACCCACTCTTTCAGAGGCTCTACTGAGGTCATCGAGCATTGTACTGAGGTCCTCCATAGTCTCAGCCATGACTACTATATCGTCGGCAAACCGAAGGTGAGTTATGTACTCGCCATTGATGTTAATGCCAGCTCCTTTCCAGTCCAGAACCTTAAAGACATCCTCCAGAGCAGCGGTGAACAGTTTCGGAGAGATAACGTCTCCCTGTCTCACACCTCGCTGCAGAAGGATAGGTTTCGAGGTCTGGTCCTGGAGTCGAACTGACATAGTGGCGTTTTCGTACAGACACTTCAGCACCTCGATGTACCGATAGTCGATCTGGCACCGTTGAAGAGACTGCAGTACAGCCCATGTCTCGATCGAATCAAAGGCTTTCTCGTAGTCCACAAACGCTAAGCAGAGAGGCAGGTTATACTCTTCGGTCTTCTGTATAACCTGTCGCAGCGTATGTATGTGGTCTACGGTGCTAAAGCCTTTACGGAATCCGGCTTGTTCGGGAGGCTGGAAGTCGTCAAACCTGCGCGCGAGACGGTTCGTGATGACTCTCGAAAACAGCTTGTAGACATGGCTCAGAAGTGAGATGGGCCTATAATTCTTAAGAAGGGCATTGTCACCCTTCTTAAAGAAAAGTATCACCACACCTCTGTTCCATGCCTGTGGTGTTTTACCCTCGAGTATGACGGAATCAAACAGCCTCTGAAGGGCCTTAAGAACGGGTTTTCCGCCGGCCTTCAGGAGCTCGGCCGTAATTCCGTCATCACCCGGTGCCTTGTTGTTTTTAAGCTGCTTCAGAGCCATCCTAATCTCGTACAGGCTGACGTCCGGGATGTCTTCGGTATAGTGTCGGGTCAATCTAGCTCTTGGGTCGTTTGCCAGATTCGTAACGGGGTTGCTTGTTGACGTGTATAACTGTCCATAGAACCTCTCGATCTCTCTCAACAGCTCAGGTTTGGCGGATACGATCCTGCCATCATCAGTCTTCAGTTTCATAAGCTGGCTCTGCCCAATAGACAGATCTCTAGCAAAAACCTTGGAGCCTCTATTTTGCTCTATCGCTTCCTCAATACGATCTGTATTGAAGCGGCGAAGGTCGCTTTTCAAGGACTTAGAGATCTGTCTGTTGAGCCGCCGGTACTTTAGAACATCATCTGAAGACTGCAGGATCATCTCGCGCCTCTCCTTCATGAGCCGCAAAGTAGGATCAGAGAGCTTCTTTTTCGTATTCGTACGACGGGTCTTGAAGATCTTAGACCCGACCGTATGGACAGCTTCCACGAACCCATCGTTATATTCGTCCACGGAGCTCCCCAGGCACTCGAAACGATTCTGAAGTTCGAGCTGAAAGCTCTCGGGGTTTTGAACTTGGATCGGCGCTGGGCGGAGCGTAGACCTCATTAGTCGAGACCTTTCCAGCTTTATATTTAAGTTCAATGTGCCTCTTACCATGCGGTGATCACTTCCGGTTTTCACCGCGTTGATCACAGAGACATCATTGAATATTTGCTTCTTCGTCGACATAATGAAGTCAATCTCATTTTTAGTTGCACCATCCGGGCTCTGCCAGGTCCACTTCCTGTGCTCACGTTTTCTGAAGAAGGAATTCATCATAAAGAGGCCTTCCTTCTCCATAAAACTAGCCAGTAGGTGGCCCCGGTGGTTCCGTCGTCCAACTCCAAATTGCCCCATTCGCAGCTCATCATCGCTTCGTTTACCCAGTTTCGCGTTAAAGTCCCCCATGACAACGGTGAAGTGAGTTTTAGAGCCATGCATGGCTCTGGAAATATCCTCATACATGGTCTCCACCTCATCGTCGGGGTGTGACGAGGTCGGGGCGTAAACCTGTACGACCTTCAGCGAATACCTTGCGGATATTCTGAGTATAAGGTACGCCACCCTGGTCGACACACTCTCGATCTTCACCACGTTGCTCACAAGGGACTTGTGGACGATAAACCCGACACCACCTTGGGACTGCTGGTCGCCCTCCCGGAAATAGAGCAAGTTGCCAGATTTAAGGATTATCGAGTCCTCCCCCTCTCTTCGGACTTCAGATAATCCCACTATGCCCCATCGCAACCTGCTCAATTCTTCCTCGAGTTCGGAGATCTTCTCGTCGGTCCGGAGTGTACGCGTGTTGTATGTTGCCAGGTCCAGTTTTCGGTTATTTTGGTAGCCGGATCTCTTCCGGGGATTCTTAGCACCCCTTGCCTCACCGTGGCCTTGGCCGCTACCGTAGCCAAGGGTAGGCGGGCCGCCGGGCACTAGGGGCCAAGTATTTTTCGTGCTTGTCATTTGGGGGGGGATTTGCCATAATCGCCACGCTTGGCATGCGGGTTGGCGATCGCAGTATGATATTAAATGCATAGAGAACGCTGCTGCCCATTCTCCGGTACGTCCCTTAGTCGCCTTTTACGACACCCATGGGATGAAGGGGGGTGGTGCTATTCTTTAAGTCCGGCACCACACGGCGGAAAAAACGGCGGCAAAAGTATGTGGACATATAAAATGAAATCAAGTCGCTAAAAGTGCGATATATTAATTCTCAAACTGTTTATGGCACTAATTACTTTTTTCTACTAACTTACGTAAACGTCTGATACCAATTTACGTCACATTTAGCAATGTTGTGGTTGTTTCTTGTGCTGACATCAGTACGAACAAAAAATCAAGGTACAGTAACCACGAAACTCCCTCAAAAACGTAACAAATAAAAGAGAAACGCAACCGCATCGTTTTACGCCCAATGTGTGTAGCTGTTATGGCCTACGCGGCAGCTACGGCGTAGACGATGGCTACAGCCTACCACATTCAAATGCATGTTCGTAGCACATTGCATACATCTTCGCGGCGCTGCAGTCGTGGTAAAATCTATTCAGAAAAACCTTTTGTGTGGAGCATTAAAATTATTTTACCAAAACTACTGCTAAGAGGAAATATTACGGCCATTTTTTAGTATCAATCCAAAAATAACTTTGAAATGAAACGTTTTGATCAAAGCGAGTCCCGCTCCAACAATCTTTTTCAACAGTATCGTGACAAATGATTTCTTTTTTTCCATTCCTGGTGACTTGAAGGCCTCAAGTATGCAATGTTCCGGACCATTGGCTCTTGAGATTTCTTCTCACAATTCATATAACGTATATTTCTCTAAATAGCCTTTTGTGAGTCCACCGAATTTCGATACATTAGGAATCATGTGAGGTTTCCAAAGAATTTGTATAAGAAGTATATACAACATTACCTTTTAATACAGTAGGTACGTTTCTTTTGAATTCTGATAGCCTTTGACGGGGGTTTTATTCACAATAGTAGAAAATGTAATTTCGTATTAGAATAAGTTTTCAAAGCTAAAACAAGCTAACGGCTACGATTGCAATTATTGTTTATAATTTGCAATATTTTATGTACTTTTTAACCAAATACATGACGTATACAGGGTGAAATTAAATTCATGGGCATCCTTGTAACAAGGGGTCGTTGTACTCATCATTATGAACAACTTTTACTATGGGACTAAATCTAAACTTGCGAAAAAAAAATCAGCTGTTCCTTGCATTTATGTTCACATAACTCGTCAAAATGTAGAGAAGAGCTGATTTTTTTTTCGCGATTTCAGGTTTGATTCCATAGTAAAAGTTGTTCGTAATGATGATTACAATGACCCCTTAAAAGGATGCCCATGAATTCAATTTCACCCTGTATAGTGTCATTTACGTGTAGCTTGTAGGTGTGTTATTTTTATTGAACCACAATATTTTCTAACAAAAAACAATCAGCCTAGCATTTTCCCAACTATGTTGGGGGCAGCTTCTAGTCAGTAACCAGATGCAACTGAATACCAGTATTTTACATGGAGCAACTAGGCAGTCGCAGTCCACAACCCTATGTCTTGGCAATAGATACTCCTTGGTAAGACTGGTTCTCAGACTTTCGGGCTTCTGACGACGTCTGTAACACCTGTCAAAGATTGATAACCGGGACCAACGGCTTAACATGCTTTCCAAGACACGAAGGGGTCTCGGTATATAAAAATGGTCACCCATCCATGGACCAACCTCGGCAAGCGTAGCTTAACCTGATCGATCGACGTTATTACTTAGCCATGACATTCTAACAATAAACTAATTTTATTCCAAGCCTTTACCTTTATAGAAGTCTCTGCTACCAACTTTCTTCAGCAGCATAGGTTCGTGGTCTTCCCTTCTCCACGTGATCTTTGGGGGAGGATGTCCGGATGCTCTGCAAATGAGGGTCACGTTGTCCAACTCCTGCGCCGACACGTCTGCTGAAGTCTCCTCGTTGATTATGTCAGGAGGTACTGGGAAGAAGAAGATGAAGGTCGTTAGAATAGTAGGTACACAATACGATTTATACCGGTCTGAACCCCCCTCCACCCGCCTCAACCCCCCCGACCCCACCTCGATCTCCTACTAGTTCGTCTTCTGTTTTAATCTCGTCCAAATATTCGAGCAATGCACGCAATGTAAAATACACCTTATATATATTGAAATAAGGATAATATTGTGTTAGCGTAATAGCTCGAATATTTTGTAACCTGTGCTTTATCGCCCTAAGGTTGAATTTCACTTGCATGTCATAAAAAACCAGGGCTTTAATTCAATATGACCATTTAATGATTCCTTAATTCCAAACCACGTCAAATCCTTAGCTAATCAGGACATCCGTTAATAACTTTACTAGCGGCCCGCCCCAGCTTCGCACGGGTGCAATTTTTTTTTTCATCATCATCATCAGCTGATAGCAGTCCACTGCTGGACATAGGCGTCTATTGCACGCCATTCAACCCGATTTTAGGTAAATCTCATCCAGCTGCTAGCAGCTATCCTTTCATCCATCCATTCATTTTTTTTTTTTCGAATTTCCGAAATTTTCTTTCATACATACCTTGTAAGGATAAGCTCAAACTCAAAACTCAAAGCATTTATTTATTTATTTCAATTAAACCATGTACAGGCACTTTTGAATCGTCAAAATTAAATAGTTGGTCAGTTAGTCAGGAAGTTGAAGCTAGTTGCCCATTCCAAAGCGTAGATCTCTATGGAGAAGAACGGGCAAGAAAATCCGTGGACACTCTTTTAAATCAAGAATATTACAAAATCCTGGGTAAGGATGACGTAATGAACGAAACCACGCGAAATGAACGCGAAGTCGTTGAAGAATGGTGTGGTTTGAACTGTCAAAATACCACAATTGACAACCGTACGTGGTTTGCAAGTGATAAGATTACGCGGGGAATAATAATTACCATCCAGAATTAGGGCCAAGGTTTACAGGTCTATGTAGGGTTGCCAACCGTACTCTAAAATAGAGTATTGTACTCTTTTTCTTGTAGATGTACTCTATAATTTATAACACTAATAGAGTACGCTAAAATACTCTTTTTACATAAACTGACTTACTGAATTAGATTAAAAATGAGCTCCTGATCTATTTACATTTAGAATTAGGATGTTTGGAGTCCTACATTTCTTTAAAAACAATTAAAAATTGTTATGTACCGCAAAAAGTACTAAAAATATATTTTTTTAAATTGATTAAATGGTACTCTATTTTATTAATCTGTACTCTTTATTTAGCCTCTCTGAAATCAGATATCCTACTCTACTTCTTCTACAAAAAGTTGGCAACCCTAGGTCTATGTGACAGTTATATAGTTTCAACCTAAGTACAATTTAATGGGAATTCTTGGTAAAACTGATAAAGCAATTACGAGATCGGCTTATATTATACGCAATGCGTAGTGCCAACACAATTGACGGTATATTTTCTACAATGTTCATTTTGGAGTTATAAATCCATAGGTAGGCAAATTATTCGTTTAGTCACATTATAAAAAGATTCACTGTAAGCAATTTACCAGCAAACATGTTTATTGTTATTACAAAGAACAGTAGTTACAAAACATAAAAAAACGAACTCAATGAAATATCCTTTTGAACGCAACAAAAACTGAACATTCGAATATATAAAAAAAGTAAATTCCTTGTTTTTTTCACGTTGCTTAAAATTCCACCAGATAGGTCAAATGCATTCAAAAACACAAACAAAAAAAAAAACAAAAAATATTTGCGGAAAAACTCGAACGCCCAATAAACGTGAAAAATCTGTGAAAATGTCACACGAATATGCAGGCAGATTGCAAGCAATTTTTGCAGGAGTATATTTTTGCACATTTAAAGATTTGCCTGAGTCAGTGCTGTAGCTCGAGCATTCGTAAAAATACGCTTATGAGTGCTCGAGCCAAATCGAGTGTATCGCTCCAGTTTGCTCGAATCACTTTCTTATTTACATAATATAAGTGTGCCGTGTTAGATCGGAGAGGTTGCGACTGTTTTTTATTGGTATTTAACTTGGCCTTTGTGCGATGCTCAGTTTATTGGCAGGAGAATTTGATAGCGGAGGGAAAACAATGTGGTATTGAGGACATGTTCATTTAGCGGTGTTTTGGTTATACATTTTTGGTAAACTATTGAATTCATACATACAGGGTAAAATTGAACACATGCGACAAATCGAAATGGGAGATTGTACTCATTATTATGAACAACTTTTACTATGGGACCAAACCTGAAATCGCGAAAAAAAATCATCTGTTCCCTACATTTATGTTCGCATAACTCATCAAAATGTAGGGAACAACTGATTTTTTTTCGCGATTTCAGTTTGGTCCCATAGTTAAAGTTGTTCATACGAGTAATAATGAGTACAATCTCCCATTTCGATTTGTCACATGTGTTCAATTTCACCCTGTATATTTTCAGAGAAATTAGTCGATTCTCATTTAAATAAGTCTGTGGTTAATTAATAATCGATGATTTTAATCCTAACACACTTCATAGTAAATTACACAGAGGCCTCCTCTCTCATCCACCATGCAGGCCCAGTGCGGGTTGGTAGATGTCACATGTCTTCGAATTCTTGGTTCTAGTACATGCTGGTTTTCTGACGATGTTTTCTTTCACCGGTTTTGAGAGCAACGGTGATGAAATAAATTACACAAAGTAAAGCGCCTGTCTGGGTTCGAAGAATCTTCATAATTTTATCTAAAATTAAGTTGACTGGTTTATTTTCAACACATTATAAATTCGTCAGGCGTTTTTAGCTTATTTCCCCGCAAAAGTTACAAAAGTAAGTCAAAATCGATAGCTATCAAGTTGGTCGAACCCTCCAAGCGATGAAACTTGAGGCGTCTGGCCAAAACTTGTTTTCGGCTCTTAATAGATTGAATCAGAACAATTAACAGTTTTGCTTCGCTGAACACAGCTTTTACCTTTCACCAAACCTTTGGCAGCAAAAAATCTTGTGAAACGATTGATAAGCCTATAACAATGAATGAATCATAAACTATTTCTTGATGCTGACTCAAACTCAAACTCAAAGCATTTATTTCAATTAAACCATGTACAGGCACTTTTGAATTGACAAAATTAAATAGTCAGTCAGTTAGTCAGAAAGTTGAAGCTAGTTGCCCATTCCAAAGCGTAGATCTCTATGGAGAAGGACGGGCAAGAAACTCCATGGACACTCTTTTAAATCAAGAATATTACAAAATCCTGGGTACATTAAACTTGTTGCTTCTATATGTTAGTGTTCTCACATATAGAAGCAACAAGTTTAATGTAAAAAAACACAAATGAAGAAACAATTAAAAAAATTAGATTAAAAATAAGCCCTGGCAATTACGAGATGACCAGTCTCAACCGACTGCGCCCGTTCACGAATATGTGCAGTATCGTCTTTATTGAAATTTGATGTGAAATCTATTTTCATTTAAACCAAATCTCTTCAAATCTTAATTTCATCCAAATGAAACCTATCAAATGTCCCCTCGTCCATACTTCCTAATATTTCATTTGGACTTTTATACAATTTGAAAAGAAATCCCCCGTGACTACCGGCGTGATATTACATATTAAATTCCTCACCCCCCAGAAAGTTACGCCGGCACCTCAGAGACATAGTAAAAATGGTGTGTTCCCAACCAGTCACACTGTAACATGTCACAGTGTGACTCGTTGGGTTAGGTTAGGTTAGGTTAGGTTAAAACTGTGACCCCTCTACGCACGAGCCGAGCGAGCGAAGCGAGCGGTGCCGCGGCAGCGGCCGGCGAGTGCCAGAAACGACTTGCGCAAATAGAAAAAAAAGAGCTAAAAAGAGAAAATTGCGATTGTTCCCAAAATCCCAATCCCAACGAGTCACACTGTGACAGTTACAGTGTGACTGGTTGGGAACAAATCGTAAAAATTCAATATTGAAATCCATACTTCAAAACTTGAGAATTGAAAAAAAAGTATAAACCCCCCGAGAACTAATTTGAGCTGCGAACGATAAAACTTGGCGTCCACCTTCAATGGCGCGGAGAAATAACGTTAACTTCTCTAAAGGTGATTTATTTTTCCGAAGAAAATACTTTTGCAGCGTTCATTCGAGACGTTTCATTGATATTGAGTTTTGTTCTAAGTTCTACGTAAGTACTTTGAAATGTTTTGAAGCTTCGGATCCGTCCCCTATCCTTAATAAGCTTAAGACTTCCTCTCTTTTTATTCTTACCTATTACTCGTTTAGAAGAATCGTTCGTTCGGGGTTTTATATTAAAAAATATATTCCGTCTTGTTGGAAAGTTTGCGATTTCGTTTGTTGTTGTGTAATTTACTTAAGTTCTTTAAGGCACACCTTTCCAATATCGTTGCACGAGTTTCTGGCATTTCTCCTTTAATTTACGGTTTCGACTATAATAAATACTTAACCGATTTTAATTAAAAGTCTTGAAAGCGTTTACGTTTTGATGTAAACTAAAAGGCTCGTTTATAACAAAGGATTATTGGTAAACGACACCTATAAGTGGGTACTTATAGAGGAGTATTTGTTGACAAAAGGAACCAGAGTAAAATTAAAATAGCTCTTAAATATTTGGGGAAACATTATTGATAAAACTTTAGTATTTCTTTGGGAGATCGTATTTTTTTTCTGAGATTATTTTAATTTTAAAACCAGCTGCTGACGAAAACGCAAAATCTGCGTTCTACGATGGTAAACGAAATACGTAATTCAATATTCATGTATACATATAAGCACTTCTTGGTACACATAATTATGTAACAATGCGGAAACAGACTTATAACACGCCACGTTACGCGACATCAATGAAGCTTACTCATTGAACTAGTGAAGTGAAGTTCTATTTTATAATAAAAATATGTATTTTTAGGTTAAGGTATATATCTATGGGCCTGCGTTGCCTGAAATAAATGAATAAATAAATAAATTGGCTACATTTTTCGTCTCGTTGAGCTATTTTCGTCAATTGGCCAATAAGTAAGCGTGGGATGGCATCGGTTGTTACAAGTGTGCAGCGGCCTTTAACGTTTAAATAAAGTTCTTGATAACCAACTCTAAATATGTTAGCAATAAAGACCACGTTAGATAGTTCCACTCACCATAAACATCAATGCACCCAATCTGCCACTTCATGCTGGGCTGCGTGTTGATCTGGCACATGTAGCAGCCGCGGTCTTCTGCCCGAAGAGGCCTGATCCTCAGCTGCCAAGTACTGGGAGTATCCAGGTTCACGGAGTATCGAGGACTGAGGACTACTCGGTCGTTAAGGGATAGGACTGTCTGGTCTTCTGCACGGAGCCAGCCCACCTGAGGAGAAGAAGAAGAGAAGTGTTGAGGAAGGTAGACACAGTTGAAAAATTAACTATGACAGATCAGATTCAGAAGACACTCTCGCCAAAAGAGTGAATCATTTTAGCCTAACTGTACTATGTATAATTTTTGTGTAAAACCGAAATATAGCATTCTTTCATAGGTCTCTCCAAACAGAAATGTAAGGAATATCTAGACTAGAAAATAATTCGCTAACTCTTGCTCTAGTTCTATGTTCATTTGGTTTAAACCCACCTTTGGACAACTTTTTTTTTTTTTTTTTTGTCGGGGGAATCCTTCAAAAGGCACCTGACCTCCGGGGAGTGTGGTCGGGGAGTATGATTTTTACCTCACTAAAACCACCCCGGTGATCACCATCAGCACATTGGGGCGGTCCCGGTTCCTCTTAAAATACCAATTCCGGAACCCCCCGTGGAACGCCTGAGCCTCGATATGCACGGCAGCACGTGAACACTGTGCCACCGTCTTCCCTGGGGTCACTTTGTGGGCGGACAGAGTCCCCACTCGATTCGTCCGCGACCCCAAAGACCTTTGGACAACTGCAGAGACAACTCAGTATTCGCAACATGTCGTCAATATTCAAGTTATTTCATTACATTTAATTTAAAACTTAAACTGTCAAAAACATTCGAAATAACAGTAAACAACAATTTCATTAAAGTAAACCATTCCTCACCGATCCACGATTCCAAGCGAAGGCATTTTAAAATGCGCAAATTAGTTTTTGCTCTTCCACCATAGTTGCAACAGTACAGAATTTACATCTCATCCCGCCAAGTCACCGGTCTTCTATTTAATTTACTCGAGACTGCAGTGAGGCCGCAGGCTCTTTGAATTTTAAACAGGGATTAACATGAACGTACATTGACGAAATGTAACACTGAGAATACAAAGTTTTCGAAACATTTGTTTCTAGAATTTCTTTATTTTTGTTCTCCTAGATGTTATTATGGAAGTGCAGGATACAGCAATAGAGAAATACAGAAATGCAGTTGTATTCCTCAAGGGAGTTGGCGTTGAAATGCATTCGCATAATAAACATGCATATTTTGTAGGTATGTACAAGATAGTATAAACGAAGCCGACAGTTCTGTGTAATATATTCTGGCTAATCTCGGAAAGCACTGTGCGGATTTAGAAACAGTTTTCACCACGATTTCAAGTAAGGTTTTCAGGGCTTTGTGTCTTATTTCTACGTGCTTGCTACTATTTTAGTTTTTAACCGACTTCAAAAAAGGAGGTTCTGTATTCGACCCGTATGTATGTTGGTATGTCCGCAATTTTCTCAAAAACTCATGAACCAATTTTGATAATTATTTCACTAATGTGATCTATATACTTTCAGAAAGGTTTTAGTATATAATACATTAGGTAACTATCCTTATGTATGAAGTTATCTGCATAAATGTACTGCATGTCCGGCATTTCTATGCGAATTTTGATGATTCTTCTAGTCGGTGTCTTCAATTCTTCAATGCACTAGTGTTAATTGAATTTGTGTGGTCTAGGTAACAACTAAAAAGTGAAAAATAAAAACTTTTTTACAAAAAAAACAACCGACTTCAAAAAAAAAAAACACTACAAAGTGATAAATAACTTTAATTTCAGAAGTCGGTGTCAAAAAACGAAAATGCGGAACTAACGACACCGACTTCCGAAATTAAAGTTATTTATCACTTTTTAGTGTTTTTTTTTTTGAAGACGGTTGTTTTTTTTACAAAAAAGTTTTTAAAACATAAATAGCATACAAGAGATAACAAAACGAATAGAGCATCTATGTATTATTCGAAATCAGATTTAGATTTGACATGCACAAAATTGGATTCAAACTAAGCCCAATTTTAGTGACTAAATCCGTTAGGGCAACATTTAAGAGGGCGCCGACCATAGTCGAAGTTTTATTATAATCATTAAGACGGATAAAAGTGGCCACTATTATCCGTTTTAATGATTATAATAAAACTAAACAATGTAAAACTACCGTTTGCAACAATATTAACGAACAATCTTGTGGAGCACAACTTAACGTGCTTATTTTCTGCATTTTCATTCTAAAATAAAAGAAATAACCTAAAAAATTATGAGGGCGCCACTGTGCGGTCGACTATGGTCGGCGCCCTCTTAAGTAAATGGAATGATTAAAACATAGCAAAACCAAAAACTGATGACTACAACTGACGGAGATAGCGGGATGAGCTGGACTCCTTCAATAAAGATTGGTCCTTGGCACAGGTGGAAGGAGAGTATGGCCTTTGCCCAGCAGTGGGACAAGAATGGCTGATAAAAAAAACCGAGTGTGCTTATGACCACACGACTGAAGTGAAACTTCAAACGTATTTGGCTATGAGAGGAAGAGAGAAAGAAAATGTGCGCGCGCACTGCTTTCTCTTGCTTATATCCCCCACTCATCTCCCGTTCGCCTCGCCCGATCACACTTTTCGTAACGCTTACGTCACGCGTTCGCCAGCTTACTCCCCAAGTCAAGCGTGCGTAAT
Organism: Amphipoea oculea; assembly: GCA_945859645.1. Lineage (NCBI taxonomy): Eukaryota > Metazoa > Arthropoda > Insecta > Lepidoptera > Noctuidae > Amphipoea > Amphipoea oculea. Next base: position 17,476,024 of record OX243876.1, read on the forward strand.
GAAGTTTCCCTTAAAAAAAAAAACTAATAATAACAAGCCATAATTCCACCTCCCTTCACAAAAGAAATGATACAAACAGAATCATACCCGCAAAGAAAAGATTAGCGGAGAAAGCAAACACAATAATCTGTTCCATTATCTCAATTTGTAGTTTCTCCGAAATTAATCTTGGAGTAACATCATTATCTATTATATATTATAATGTCGGCTCCGTAATGCTTTCATTATCAAATACATTCATTTCTAATGTACCTTCTATGTTCTTGGTTATTGTGTGTGTTATGTTGTCTTGTGTATGTCTAGCCTTATTTCGTCTTGTGTGTGGGTGGTCTAGTTGAGTGCTTTGATGTTTTCTTTGGATGTGTCTTTAAATTCAAAATTCAAATGCATTTATTCACATTAAAATAAAGTAAATATAATTGGTGGTTCTACATGTTACATTATTTGGTCTTATATTCTATTTAGCCTTATTATGGCATGTGAAGCTACATAATGCAAGGTAATAAAAAAACTTCGCTGTTCAGATGTTGGATTTTCTTTTAAGTTTGTTATTTAGGGGTATTGTTTAAGTACTAAATTATTAAGATATCAAATTGTAATTTTGAGTGTGAGGGTGTGTCTCTGTGTGTGCGCTTCTGTCATTCAATTTAGTTAATGCAGGATGTATAATAATCCGGTACGGCTTTTAAATCCTTCCCTATCTTACGGGCACGTCTTTCCTACCATTACAGTGCCCCCGGTCTTCTCTTTCAATGGTCGCTGTAGCACCATAAACATGAAGCTACAGGAGCTAGTGCGAATCTTGGGGTTCATTCGATTAATCAAGTCTAGTTAAACCACGCTGGGGTCGGTGCATTTCATTCATTCATTTCATGTTTTTATGAACTCCAATTAGAAATTATAATAACATTTTGTGAAAAGTACCTTTAATCTGTTTCAGCCAATAAATCTCTAATCTAAACAACTATAAGTATATTTTCTTTCAATGAGGCTATAAAATTAATAACCCTGTCCCTATTATTTATCAAAATTGATTCAACAATATCTAGTAACAAATTTTCGGGCGAAATTGGTACTTTGTTTGTTAGAAAATTAATGGATACTCAAAATTAATTTCACTCGAGTGAGAGCCTTTATCTGTTGCAAATAATATTTTAACTTATAATTAATCTTCTGCTTAATTAATGTGATTTTGTTTAACCGGTCAAGCTCCGCGCGTGACCACCGCGCGTCACGAAACAATAGCAAATCAATTATTGTGTCTCATTAGCGAATCTTAATGAGTTAAACATTTTTTATTTATCAAACGGTTTTTCAAATCAGCAGAGGTCCACGCTCGAGGTTTGCCAGAGGGCTATGGAACGGAGTATTCTGGGTATCAAACTAACAGACCGGGTTAGAAATACGACCATCCGTTCCATCACAAAGATAACTGATGTCACTTGGAAAGCTGCCACGCTAAAATGGAACTGGGCTGGACACATCTGCCGCATGTCAGACGAACAGTGGGCCAAACATACGACCCAATGGGTCTCTGTTAATGGCAAACGACATCGTTTCAGGCCCAGACGGAGATGGCGGGATGAGCTGGACTCCTTCAACAAGAACTGGTCCTTAGCAGCTTTGAACAGAGAGAGGTGGAAAGAGAGTAGGGAGGCCTTTGCCCTGCAGTGGGACGTCACAGGCTAATAATAATAATAACAAACGGTTTTTTATTAAGTTTTGTTTTGTTAATTTGACCGTCTTAGTTTCTTTCGTGACTCCTTTCTTAAATATTTACTAAGTTTAACTTGTATTTTTGTTTAGTAGTACGAGTAAGCTAAGTATAATGAAGATAAACGATGTTTCATAGTAATCTCAAGATGTTTTCTTCGCTGTCATAATGAGTAGAAGGGGTGCTTCGTCATAAATAATATGAAACTTAAAACAGAATATATTTTTGCATCTGCGACGAAAATGTTATGAGAAAAAAAATTACATCTATATAGGTATATACGCAACGTGTTTTTTTGGTATCCTGTAACTCTAGGGTTATATTCTACAAGTAAAAATAATACAAAAAGTCCTAGAATATTTGATCCAAAATGCATAGTTTCGAAAATATCATGTATCTAAGTTTCATTGATAAATACGAGTACTTAATTAATTTTCATTCATACCAATTTTTTTGCATTTTGATTTTTTGCATTCAATTGCATTTTGAAAATGCGACGTTATCATATTTCACGTAAGGGTGTTTTACATTAATAATCGTGACGTTGTCGAATTATTTTGTATGAAAAATGAAAACAAAAAAAAATATATAATTGAAAATTAATTCATATGCCAGTTGATTCTTTGATAGGGGCTCATACATACCCTAAGTTTATGGGATATCAAAAAAACACCTTCTATATGTGTCGTTATGGAGATGGCTTATGCTGTTTTCTAAGAGTTTTCATTGTCAGGAATTTTTGAAGTGAAAACTTCTTTTTCACTTCTCATGCTCGAAAAGTTCGTCTTTATGTTGTGCTTAGGCGACATAAAATCGTTTTTTATGTTCTAGTGCATAAAGTAATTTTTTTTTCTGAGACTAAGGTAATCAGGCCCAACAGCTACATGCGCAATAAAACTTAGCAGATTAAAGTAGTGATTTATTTCATTTTCTTTAATTTATACCACTTCCGTGTTTTCTATCGTTAATTTAATAAAATCAGGTAAAATAGTTGTCATTTATTATTTAAAAACGCAAAAAAACGTTTTCATGACTTGGCAGTATGAAGTACCCAAGTCGAATGACAAATGTTGAAATTAAAAAAAAAAAAAGTTTTAAAAAGTTTCGTAGCGGTATTATCTGTGGTGGCGGGAATTAGCTATGCTTTGCAACATTTTTGATTAATTTATGTACTGTATATTTTATGCCTGTTTCATTTTCTCGCAATCGAAGTGAAAAGCAGAGTGTATAACTCAGGCATAAACGAGCCATTTTACCCCTCGACTTAACTATCCACCCTCGCCTGCGGCTCGGGTGGATATAAACGTCTCGGAGTAAAATAGCTTATTTTATGCCTTAGTTGTACAATCTACTATAGCGGCGTTGAACACTTTTTGTAATGGGTAAAAAATGTTAAATTCGCGTCAGGGCATCGCGTCAGGACACGTGACCGTCAGGAGAGATTCCCCCCCCCCCCCCTCTCTTTCTACGGCGGCGCCAACCGAAGTGAACCAAGTTTAGTGACACACGACAATGGATGGATGGATGGATGGATGGATGGATGGATGGATGGATGGATGGATGGAGTGGAAGTGGAAGTGGAAGTGGAAGTGGAAGTGGAAGTGGAAGCGAAAGTGGAAGTCGAAGTCGAAGTCGGAGTCGAAGTCGAAGTCGGGGTCAAAGTCGAAGTCAAAGTCAAAGTCGAAGTCGAAGTCAAAGTCAAAGTCAAAGTCAAAGTCGAAGTCGAAGTCGAAGTCAATGTCAAAGTCGAAGTCGAAGTCAAAGTCAAAGTCAAAGTAGTCAAAGTCAAAGTCAAAGTCAAAGTCAAAGTCAAAGTCGAAGTCGAAGTCGAAGTCGAAGTCGAAGTCAATGTCAAAGTCAAAGTAAAAGTCGAAGTCGAAGTCGAAGTCGAAGTCGAAGTCGAAGTCAAAGTCAAAGTAGAAATCGAAGTCGAAGTCGAAGTCGATGTCAAAGTCGAAGTCAAAGTCAAAGTCAAAGTCAAAGTGGAAGTGGAAGTGGACGTGGACACACTGCTGCGTATTCGTAACATTCGTGTATATAAAGTGTTTAAAATATGGAAATTGAACAAAGTGCATCTATTAATGAAAAAAGGGACGCAGAAATAGTGAAAAAAAATGAGTTATGTTAATTCAATTAATAATTGATTTATTTCAACGTTAATATTCAAGTTTTCACTTCTGCCGGCACTCCCGGAGTGCAACCCGTCTTTTTTTACATTTATTGTCTGATTGCCTGTTTGTTTCGGCTAATCTCCGAAACGGCTAGACTGATTTAGACGAGACTTTTACTGGCAGATAGCTGATGTTGTAAGAAGGTGAGTTACTCAGGTGAGGCCTATGTCCAGCAGTGGACGTCTTTCGGCTGAAATGATGATGATGAGTTACTCACGTACTCTACTTAGGTTATTTTAGAGAACGAAATAGGGTTCCACGCAAAAAAAAAAAACTTAAAAAAAGAGAAAAAAGTTTCTTTCTTTTCAATGAAGGAGGTAGGGAGAGTACCTACCTTCTCTAAGCGACTCATTACTGGTACCCAACATCCACTCGAACGAAGTCGCGGGTACAGCTAGTAAATAATTATGACACTTAAACAGAAAATATTTTTGCATCCGACGAAAATGTTACCAGAATAAAAATGTAAAATTTTCATATCTACGTAATTATCTCATTAAAATGTTTTCACAGCCCTTTTAATTTCACACCAATTTAAAATCTACGGCTCCAATTAACTACTCAAATCTAGAACGAGATGATATTTTTTTCAACAAATTACTTCTCTACACTAATTACCCTGTTTTAATTAAAACCTCTATAAGTTGACTAGTTTTTTCTCAATTAATTAGTTTAAGTACTAGTCAACAATAACTTACTGTGTGGCTCAAATTGCGTCGTTGGTCTCGTGTTTGCAAGCGCGACCGATGACCGTAGGGTCCTGGGTTCAGTTCCCAGGTCGGACAAAGTGTTATTGGGTTTTCCATTAAGAATTTCTTCGTAACAGCCTGGTGTTTGGAATTTGGAGGTTTAAAACCCCCGTGCCTCGGAAAGCAAGTAAAGCTGTTGTTCCTGCACCTGATCTCTCCCCGGTCGTGTCAGACTGCCGTCCCATTGGGCTATGAGAGTAAAGGAACAGAAAGTGCACCTGTGTTTACGCACACACTTTATCATCTGCCTAGCCTTTTCCCAACTATGTTGGGGTCGGCTTCCAGTCTAACCAGGTGCAGCCGAATACCAGTATTTTACATGGAGCGACTGCCTATCAGACCTCCACAAGCCAGTTACAGAGTAATACGATACCCCTTGGTAAGACTGGTTGTCAGATTTTCGGGCTTCTGACGACCTGTAACGACTGTCAAAGATCCACGATAAGCACGTTAAGCCGTTAGCGGGGCCAACGGCTTAACGTGCTTTACGAGGCACGGAGGGTCATGGTATGTAAAGATGGTCACCCATCCACGGACCAACCGCGGCAAGCGTAGCTTAACCTGATCGATCGACCCGTGCGGCTGATATTACTTAGCCACAAGCCTTATGCACACACTTGTGCACTATAATATCTCCTGCGTACCTGGCTGATCTCTATTGAGATTCGCCACAGTGACCGAAATCGGTCGTAAGCCTATTATTATTATTACTGTGTGGCAACATTTTAGCGTTGGTAAAGCCCCCATTACTTTCGAACATAAGGCTCTTCATTGAAGTAGTTCACTTCATCAAGTAATGCAACCTCGCCTCGTTACGGGGGAATTAATGGCGTCTCTCAAATGCCACTTGAAACGGATACACGATGTTAAAAGCGATGAATTTACTCATTTTACGTCTAACGATGAGTTTTGTAGTTACGAGTGTGCTTCGTGGGATGATGCTGTCGATAATTTTTATACAAGATTTGTCTTTGATGAGTGTTTAGATACGTACCAGTTTTAAATACTTCAGGTAGACACTGCGTCTATACTATACTAATAATATAAAAGCAAAAGTGTATCTGTCTGCCTGTTCCCTCCTCACGCCTAAACTGCCCTGCCGCTGAACCGATTTAGATGCAATTTGGTGTAGAGATAGTTTAAGTCCCGGGAAAGGACATAAAATAGTTTTTCTACTCCACGTCCACTGTTCAAAATCCCATTTTTTTATTTTTATTGGTGAATTGACCTCGATCACGCCTGATGGAAAGCGATGGATGAGGTCTATGATGGAACGAGCGTGCCTAGAAGATGCCTAAGAACTCCCACGCATCGGCGAATTACAGCAGGATGCTTGACGCCGGACTCCGGTGGCAGGGTGGTCGCAAACCATGCGCGCGTTAGCACTACCACCGCATCGGAAGAATTGGCCAGTCAAATAAGGTGTTGGGTGTGACTGTCTAGGATGCGCCGAGCGCTCGGTTCAGTTGAGTAACTGGCGGAACAAACTGCGCTACACGAGGAGGCTTCTGCATGCATCCCACAAAGCAATGTTTTCGTAGCTATGTAAAAATCCAGCGGAAAAACCAGCTAAAATCCAGCCAGCAGCTAGTATGGAAAGACCAGCGGAATACATCGGACAAATTATCGTATTAAAAAATTATAATTTATGAATTGAAATACTAATCCATACTTATATACTTATAATATTATAAATTCGAAAGTAACTCTGTCTGTCTGTCTGTATGTTACCTTTTTACGCCTAAACCGCTGAACCGATTTAGATGACATTTGGTATAGAGATAGCTTGAGTCCCGGGAAAGGACATAGGATACTTCTTATCCCGATATTCCCACGGGATCGAGACTTATGCGGGTGAAACCGCGGGGCGCAGCTAGTTTTATATATTGAGTAAAGAAAGTAGCCAACCTTCTAAAATTAGAAGTGAAGTATCAAGATGGATCCATTCATTCATCATGCTAACTGATAATTTGATAAATATTTCTTCGAACTGCTTTTAACTTCATTTAATTAATTGGAGAAGGATGATTGATGAACTTTAGTTAAACAATGTGAAGAGTAAGTATTTATTCCGAGGAGAAAACAGTAAAATTATATATTTAGTGGATAAAATTTAATTAAGATTTATTTATTTTGAAGATGTTGATGGCGTTTGAGATGCTTAACATTAAAAACTAACGCGTTTACCTACCAATAAACATTTACTAATAGTTACTACACTTTTCATCGAAATAAAATTAAGCGCATTACAGGTTATTTATTATTCATTTTTACTTCATAATCGGGTATCGACGTCCCCCAGAAAATGCGTTTAAATTTCCTGCCACAGTAACGTATTGCGATCAAATTGACTCGCATTGTGTGATGCTTTCTATATGGGGGAGTAAAGTTCCCAGTCCCCCAATCCCCCCGCCCCCTTCTCAGTACATTAGTAATGATATTTTTTGAGAAATGAGTAAGAATGAGAAAGTATATTTGTTAATATTTTATGTTATGTGAATGACATAGTGGACTAAATGAACTGAGTGATGTACAGAATGAGTAAGTTATGAGATTCGATGTAAGACATTTAAGTGATAAATGAGTGAGTTGATAAGACTGTAATGAGATAGCTGATAGACGATAAAACAAATAAAATTACTTAGAAAATAATTAACTAGGTTATAATAATGTTATTATTCAATACAATGTAATGTAAAATATTATTTAAATCTTCAAGACACATCCAAGTTGATCCGCTATGATATCATTTCATTTTTTCAACTTTAGATTAACCGTAATAGCAGTAGATGTTTAATACTAAGCCTCCACTGTCCTTCCATCCGTCTGTCTGTCAGCGGGCTGTATCTCATGAACCGTAATAGGTAAATAGTTAAATTTTTTACAGAGTCGTGTATTTCTATTGCCGTTATAGGTAACAAAATATAATAAAAATAAACCAAAGTTATAAATTATCTATACAAGAAACGCGTTTTTTGCATTGTGGTACGACTCGCACTTGGTCGGTTTTTAAGTACATAAAACACTTAACAACTTTTCCATTATCTAAAAAAAAAACGTCTGCAATACTTTTCATAATTTGAAACTCCAACGATATCTCAGAAAATAAACCATCCAACGAAACGGGCGTACATCAAAACAGTTATCAAACATCGCACATTTGCTGACTACACTTCCCTATTCTTGTACATTTTATTACCCCATTGTTGCTTCAAGAGCGATGGGGTACTCCGGTACCCTCTTTTGTTCGTCTCGAGGAGCATTTTCAACGAATTCTGACAGGTATCATTAATTTAATGCGCAATGGTGATGGTCCAATTACTTTAACTGCTGCTAGAAAATCTTTAGGCTGAGTTAGAGTGATCTTCGTATCAGGTCGCGTAGATTTTAGACAGGCACTAAGATTGGCATGGGTGCGTAAATTGCTGAGTGAGAAAGATTAAACTGTCGTAGTGGACGGTTATAGATAGTGCCATCCATGAAGACGCGCCCACTCTTCTTACTAATCGCTAGTGGTTATCGCTAGTTAATTCCGCTAGTGTTTTAGTTTTTTGGTACACACTAATTACCTACTAATAAGAAATTACTGTGTATCGACAAAACTAAAGCACTAGCGGAATGTTGCACACTTTTACTGTAAGCGATTAGGAAGAAGAGTGGGATGCATCTTCGTGGATGACGCTATCTGTAGTTTGACGGAAGATTTTCCTGGATTATAGTTTTGTATGAATTTAAATGGACATGCCGTAATATTTGAATTAAGATTTCTTACCCAGTGAAAATATCGTTGTATGGTTTTGTTTCGTTTTTACACCTCTTACACACACAATGTCGCACAATGTCGCTTGACTTGAGTGCGAAAACGAAATATGTACATTATGAAACTACTACTCAAACAGCAATACCTACTCAACTACAATTAAACAAAAAAGTAACTATTTAATTAGTTATCTAACTACTAAACATAGGTGCATCGTCACTCTAACCAACATAGAAGAGAATACTCTTTATTACACACGAATAGAATACAGAATAAAAAAATATTCGTTTAAAAATTAAACATAAAGAGCTCTCTCTTTTGTTAATTGAATAGTAGGTATCATCCAAACCAATCTTGACATATTATATTTACTTAACATATACATTTAATAGAACTTTTCCGAATTCATTCAAACTGCATTTTGTTTCTTTCCATTCAAAATCTAGGATCCTTGCCCTCTTCTAAATTGGACCACGGTCCACGATGACTCCCCTGTTTGTTGCAACAGGATTTGTTCCATCACCAACGGATTATCTCAGATATTTCAGTCCTTACAGCATCCCATTAATTTATTATCGCTATTTGTAATCAGATTTCAACAGTAATTAATCGATTTAATTGATAAATTGTTGGTTTGGGTAATTGCTTTTCCTTCTGGTGTCGTCAATTTAAGTTTGGTGATTGTTGAGTTTTGAAGAGCAAAACTTTCGTGAAAATAAATTGTTTATTGGAACGAAGTTCTTTAACACGGCTTGCGATAGGGGTTGACTGCTAAAAATAGCCAAGTAACGAAAAAGCGTTATGCACACTCCATGCGACTTTCTCCCACACAGTCAGAGAGTTTTCGAGGGTGCTAAAGCAGATAGTGAAGTCAAAATGAAAATAAAAGATGGCGGCTGCGAAAGTTGTCAAATTTTTCATCATGGATGTCATTTTCATAGTTTTCGAGGGTGAAAATCCAATAGTAAGGTCAAAATGAAAATCCAAGGTGGTGACAACTATATTATGATAGCTATTTAAAAAACTTGTACTAATTGGCGCTGTATTAAAAACGCGACTCCCCGTTTTTTGTGTCTTGTGGGTGTCTACAAATACACAATTCATCAATCAATAACTCATAAAACTCGTCCTCCAAACCGTATTTCGGCCACGGCGGCCAATCTCAACGGAGACTTGCCTTCGGCGCGGGAGATATTAAAGTGCATAAGTGTGCGTGCAGACAGAGGTGCATTCTCTCTTACCTCACTCTCATAGTCCGATGGGACGGCAATCCAACACAACGACGACAAGAACTAGGACGAGGTTCCTAATAAAAGTAGGGTAGGACAGTAAGAAACGTTTGCATAATAAAGCAAAAAGTAAAGAAAAAAAAAAAACAAATTAAAATCGAACATTGTCTGAGCTATTGGTTTCCGCATTTCCGACCGCGGCAGTCGAAAAAAACTGGTAGTTCCGTACGAAACAAATCCTAGCCATTTCAGTCCAGATTTTTTTCCAAGATTTGTGTCAATAAACGCACGCCAGCTGTCGCTGAAAACCAGCGCTGGGGCTCTGTCTCGTATAGGGTATTAGTATTATGCTGAGCGAAGACCGTTTTACGTGGATGTGATGCATGTTTTCCCCCAACTTGTAATTTTTTTTTGTATGTGAGAATGGCTACGTTTAAAAATGCGTCATGTTTATCCATACTAATATTATAAATTCGATAGTAACTCTGTCTGTCTATATGTTACCTTTTCACGCCTAAACCGCTGAACCGATTTAGATGAAATTTATTATAGAGATAGTTTGAGTCCCGGGAAAGGACATAGAATACTTTTTATCCCAACATTCCCACGGGATCGAGAGTTATGCGGGTGAAACCGCGGGGCGCAGCTAGTCGCAAATAAACGTATTTTCTTTCTTTCTTTCACCAAGAAGACAGCCCTAAAAATTACTCGACAAGCCTCAAAAAATATTTAACAAGTCTAAAATAACCAAAACTCACTATTTAATACTCTAAACCATAGCCGTTCTCTTTGTTTTTCATCTACAATAACAAAACAAAATTATCTTAACGCAGGTATTCCTATGCGGTGCCGCTTTCTTGAAATTAATTTGGTCTCTTATTTTACTGTTGACATTAATGTTGCTAATTATATCTGCATTTAATAAAGAAAGCCCCTTGTACAAACGTATAAAATTAACGAGTGTAAAGAGACGCGAATGGTTGGCGTAGTCGAATAATTAAGTCGAGTTGTGCTCATATTGTAGGTACAGACGCCAGCACATCAACCTACACCTAACTGTCACATTTTCCCAATCAACTTTGAACCTTATGTTTCAGTGATAAAGTTGAAAATCTATTAAAGAAATTTGACAGATTGTAGTAGGTTGATGTGCTGGCGTCTGTACATAAACGAGAAGATTTACACATTTCGACTGCCGCGTTTGTCTGGTGGTCGCAATCGCTACTGCTAAGCATGAGGTCTGTGCATGGCCGCAGAAATATGTAAAAATTAGACTACTGCGCCCACAGATATAGATAGACCTAGATAACGCAAGTATCACGAACTGTATGAAAACTAAGCTTGCCACTTTTTGACTACCTACTATGACGTTACAAGCTCGCGCTCTCTCGCTCACGCTCACCCAGCCAGCAGTACGCAGCGCAGGACTGAGCGCGAAAGTGGCGGCTTATGATTTTCGAACGTAAGCTGGTGGGATTTTTGGCACGCGAAGTAGTTGCTCTTGCGTTATCTAGGTATAGGTATCTCTATATCTGTAACTGCGCCGTTTACATTACTATAGCAGTATTTTTCTTTTTGTTCTATTCAATTCTCCAACATTCAGTAATTTCTGATTATTGTTAACGTGTAAAGAGCATCAACTCGATCAGATTAACTTTCCAGACTTAATATACCGCAAAATTGGATCACACGGTCCCCGATCCACAAAATCGACTAACATCGGATAATTCGCATAGAAAAGCAATCTCGTGTCCCATCACTATCCCATATCGGGTCGCGTATAATAACACCGTGTTTGTATGAGATGATAATCATATTTCCGGCTGCATATAAAAGATTATATGAACTCATAAAGATATATTAGGTGGTGGGAAATGCTATACTTTATTAGATACTATTTACGTTTCATTAAAAGGTTTCATGCCGTGTTTATGATGGGATAAAAGGGGTATTAATTAATGTCGAATGATATCCGTAGTAATAATATTAATATGGCTTAGCGTTAAATTCGGAATTTCGGCGACATTATGTTTGAAGTTGTAATGGGAAATCATTTGGATTTCAGTGCGGTATTTTGGGCATTACGGTTCAAAATTGTATCTTAATGCAGTATTTCCTGACAGTCAGTCAGGAATTTAACGATTGCAGGAACGTTGATTTCAAAGTGCCTTGGTTTTTGGCAAACGCTTTCTCATTTGAATAATAAATGCGGTTTTGGCAACTTTCATACGGGTTTTATTTATATATGTACTTCCAAACAATATGCATGCTGTAAGATAAAATTATATCGATTACCAAAACGTTAAGGCGATGTTATCGCCGTGTGGAGACACGTTCTGAGAGTGTATAGAAATACGTGGCACTACGATAATATCGCCGCGATTCTCTCGCTCGTGGAGACGGTCCTTAAGGGTTAACAAAAAAAGCGGCATAATACGAGTCGGACTCACACACGGTGGTATAAGTTTTTTGACTCTTTGGCCTAGTATCATGTAAAAGGAATAAACGATTCAATGAATTTTTCTCGATAAAAAAAAAAATTGCAAATTTATATCTATTTTTTTACTTTTTTCGACATCACGGCATAACGCTTGAGTTATTCAATGGAATTTACTTTAAAACATAGAGAATTATCATATCAAAGTTTACTCAAAGTAGTTTTAAATTTAATTATTTTATTTTGTTAAAAAAAGGAGTAAAGTCGATTTGGCACATACGCCGTTTTATTCCGAGCACACGCACATTATAGCCATCACTCTTCTTTTGCGTTTCAAAAGTGATTGCATCACATTCGCTCCCTTAGTAGGTTCTCGAGGATTTTAGATTTTCGAGGTAGCGCCTTAATATAACACAGGGTTGTTGCAAACTCTGATTTGTACACTCTCGGCCCGAGTCAGGGTAGCAGCAATTTTCAAGAATTACATAACGGCTCCCAGCCAAGGATTACTATTCGTGCCGACCCATTGTAACTTTTGGCTCACAATAAAACAGAACGTGACCGAGGATTTAAATGTGGTGGTTGACGAGTACCAAATCAATTTGGAGCTTGTGCGTGATTCAAATTCTTCATTTAGCAAACTGTGTGCGTTGAAATTTATGATGTTTGTACAGAGCTTATATTGCTCCGGAGAGCTACAAATGTGTTTTATAGTTACGCTCGTATATTCTTTTTTATTGTCATGGAGTTTTGTTGTAGGTCTTTTTTTGTGGCACCATTTGTAGAGACAAGAGTTTTGAATTTAAAATAGAATTCAGTTTTTATTGCTTGGGTGATACGTTGGACGAAAAGGAAAAACGAAAATGCCTTGATTTTTTTTTCTGTACCTTTAATTATGATAAATACGTAGGTACTGTAAGGAGGGGCCCGTGGGTAAATAATAACAGCCGCGCAGCTCGATCGATCAGGTAAAGCTACGCTTGCCGCGGATGGTCTGTGGTTGGGTGACCATCTTTACATACCGGGACCCCTCCGTGTCTCGGAAAGCACGTTAAGCCGTTGGTCCCGGCCGTCATTCGTGAATCTTTGACAGTCGTTACGGGTAGTCAGAAGCTCGAAAATCTGACAACCAGTCTTACCAAGTGGTATCGTATTACCCAGTAACTGGGTTGTGGAGGTCAGATAGGCAGTCGCTCCATGTCAAATACTGGTATTCATTTCTGGTGTTAAAAAATATTTCAGGTTCTACTAGTAAATTCAAGAACTGAGGAAGAATCTTAGTAATTGAAAAATAAAATAAACTTTTAATCGCAAGAATTTAAATTTCTCAATTTCGATTAAAAAAAATATATCTTGCAGTAATGTTAGGAAAATGTTTTTTTATACATGAAAGGGTATTTCATGATTGTCCCATGGCAAAAAAAAAACATAAAAGGAGCTATAACTTTTTTAAAGATGTTCCCGAAGAATTTCCCTAAAAATTCAAAAAAAATATTCATATGTCCTAAACTATCAAATATCACGGAAAATATACCCCAGGTATGCCTGGGGTATTTTCTTTTATAAATTTTTTTTTATTGACGTTATTATTTCGACCAACCTGTATATGTCGAGTATACTCATCACTAGACATATAATTAGGTAATTATATATTGTGTGAGTTCCATGTCCAGCATTGAATATTCTAACACCCAATTCTTAGAACTACACCTATTCCAAAATTCCATTACCTAGATTCCGAGTTTAAATTACGTATCCACATCACGCCGAAATAAGGCTAGTACGAAATTCATAATTAAATATCCACTTACAGTCCTGCCTACCCTAGTTTATAAGCCGTGTGAATTTGCCCAAGCAATTGAGATTAACGCACACCCTTTAATTACGAGTACGAAAGTTTCTGGCGGCGCGAATAAATATAAATGGAAAAGGTTTTTTCTGCTTTGAGCCAGGATTTTTTAGGAAAATGTAGTGGTGAATTATTGTGGCCTAATGTGTATTAGTCGAGAGTTGAGTCGGCTTATATGGGGGCATTGTTTAGGGGATATAAATATTTTTAATACAATTGTTAACATTGACATTGGTACCAAATCAACAAGACGACGTATTGAGGACGACCTGTAAAAACTGACTGCCTCGTAGGTGTAGTGTTCGCGAGCGCTACTTCTGAGCATCGGGTTCGATTCCCGGGTCGCGAAAAGTGGTATTGGGTTTTGCCATCTGAAATTTGTCAGTAGGAGTCTGGATTTGTTCCCAGTCGATGACAACAGGCTCGCCCCACTATGGGCTTTTTAGCGCAGCCGTGAGGCACACTTTCCTGATTTTTTTTTTTTTTACATCAGACTTTACACTATTTATTTGACCTTTATTATTTTTTTTGTTTTTTATCTGATGTATCTATCTGATGAATTGTGTGTCATTTAGTCTTCGCTAAATAAATGTGTTTTTCTTTCTTTCTTTTCTTTGTATATATCTTTGCCTACCCTTTGAGCACTGCAGGCGTGATGTCATGTTATAAAAACTGAGTCCTAAAATTGCATTTTAGTTACGTTTATTACTTTTTTCCTACCGTTACGCATCACTCAATCGTCATTATATTAATTTGCCATACGAGCGTAAGCTATTTTTCAGTCAAGCCGTACCTAAGCAAGAAAGCAATAATAAATGATGTTTTTAAACAAATGTTTATGCGAATTCTCATTAACATATCCAATTTATTTCAGGAATGATATACAAATATGTCGTGTAAGTCAACTCAGACGAGTAAATAAACAAACGTAAGTTGTCTCTTCATTACGATATAAACGAACTACCCACTTCGCGCTTGCTTTTGTTTTAGTAAGTGTTTAAGGTTACTTGTGTTACAATTATAATGTACGAAGGCCACCTTTTTGTGTGGAGTTCAAAAGCTAGGGTGAGTACAGTTTTGAAAATGATCGTTATTCTAAACTAGCTTCGTGCCCAGGGTCGCCCGGGTGAATATGCAGATTTTTTCATACAAAACTTGTCCTGACCATTACGGGCACATAAATAAAATATCATTCAAATTGGTCAAGCCGTTCTTAAGTGATGATCTTTCATACATGCGTCATTTGGGCTTCATTAATGGGCGCTTTTCCCTTGACAGACAATTAGATCAAGCATAACAAGCTGGACATAGAGCTAAGATTAAACTCGGCAAGGTTAGAAACAGTAAGTAAATCCAGAACAACACAAGGCACAGCATGTCTTTCATTATTTTGACTTTTCTACAAACTATGTTAAACATTTTATTGAAAATAATGATGACGCATAGGTACTACCTTTCTAAACCACACTTCACAAAACAGTCCAAAATGCTACCAAAATGTACTAAAAAACAATTTTTTGTTTCTCAAACATACGACATTTTGTTGTTTTTACAATTTTACTCGCCAAACTTTCGAGTTTGCGAGAAGCGCCTGTTAAATGCAAATAATATAGAAAAAACTAACCTTAAAAACTACCAACTATGCAGTAGGTATTTTACTCAGGGGTCAGTCACACCGGCACGGACAGATTATGGACGAGCTGCGAACATTTGACACTGACAGATGCTAAGTAGGTAGGTACCTATTCGTCTGGAGGTGTCTGTGTCCGGAGTCACGTCCTGTCAATGTTCTGTCTATGACGAAATGCTTGTTGTTTCTAGTGTGTTCACTGTCTCGTTCGCTCTTTAAGCCTTTTATGGGAAGTTTTTGCATTAATGTTCAAATAAGTACCTAAGCTTATTTCACGAAGAACTCGTTTCTTCGTTAATTATCAAGAAATTTTCTAGAACATAAAATCTGATTATACCAGCCGTACGGAGCTTGCACTTTATAATACGCTCCATTAATTAACTGAGCTCGGTAATTACGCTGCTATCTATATCTAGACGAAGTAAAATACGAGTAAGGCTTTTTTTTAGAAAACTACTTTAGACCTTTCATGAAATTACGAGACAAGAACTACTACTACTAAATTTATATATAGTCGAAGTACCAAAATGAAGAAAAAACTAAAGTTACAAAGAACAAGAATAAGTTACGAAGAAACAGCCTAAAGTTACAAAAAAGAATACTGAGTTACGAAGAAGAATACAAAGTTACGAAGAAGAAGAAGACTAAAGCTACCAAAAAGAACAATAAGTTACGAAAATGAAGACTAAAGTTACAAAGAAGAATAAAAAGTTACGAAGAAGTAGAATACAAAAGTTACAAAGGAGAAGACTAAGTTACAAAGAAGAAGACTAAGTTAAGAAAAAGAAGAGTAGTAAAGTTACAATGAAGAAGACTAAGTTACGAAGTAGATGAAGATTAAAGTTACCAAGAAGAAGAAGACTAAAGTTACGAAGAAGAAAAAGACTAAAGTTACAAAGAAGATGGTTAAGTTACTAAGAAGAAGACTAAAATAAAGCAATGACATGTACCTACTATTCTAGAATATATTAAAGAGATTCACATCTTAATTAATTTAATAAAACCAATCACAAGCAAAATCACACACCATACGAGCCCTCCAATAAATTCCGTCTATAAAAGAAAAGACAATTAATTAAATTAAGGAAAATAGCACTTCGTGTTAATTACTTTTATTATAATTAAGACTGTAGGAGAGACAGCGAAAAGTTTTCAGTTACAGTAGATACGTAGGTACTTACTGAAAATAAAGCCGTGTTAGAAAAGACGTTTGCGAAATTAGGGTAATTTTTAGGGTAGAGGGTAATTACTACCCTTGTTTTCTAGAGCAATGGGTTCTTCAAGACTGGAAGGTTAGCTGAGTTAATCTACAGGGCGTTACGGAAAGGGTATAGCAATACAAACGGGTTGAAGAGTGTATCTGGTTTAGAATCTCTGTACAAAATTTCAGCTCAAAAGCAGTAACTTTAAAATGCTTAATATTTTTTTATTTCGATAGTTTATTAAATTGAAATCATAACAAACGTGTCACCGCACTACGAGGGTCATTATCCATTATCTGTAGTGTGTCTGTACGCCTAGTACACGCACATCACGCCGCCGCGCGCAAGTGCAGCGCAGTGATGTCGAAATTAATGCTTTTGAGCTGAAATTTTGTACAGAGATTCTAGACCAGATACACTCTTCAACCCGTTTGTATTGATATACCCTTTCCGTAACACCCTGTATAGAAACTTACAGTCAAGAGTACTTACTTTGTAAATTACTTCTGTTTTTACATAGCTAATAATACCAGCCTGTTACTGTCCCACTGCTGGGCAAATACCTCTTCTCATACAGAGAGGGCACGAGCATTGATCACCACGCCAAACACCTTTTTGTTTTTATTTATTTATTCTTAATTAATTACAACGGCTTGCGCCAATGACAGTTATTAACAGGTAACACTAAACATAAACTAAACATCACACTAATATTATAAAGGCGAAAGTTTGTGAGTGTGTGTGTGTGTGTTTATATGTTTGTTACTTCTTCACGCTCAAACGTCTGGACCAATTTTGATGAAATTTGGTATAGAGATAGCTTGAGTCCCGGAAAAGGATATAGGATACTTTTTATCCCGATATTCCTACGGGATCGAGACTTATGCGGGTGTTAATTATACCCGCATATGTTAATTATGTAATACTAGTATTACATAATTAACATAATTTCAAAAACAAATAACAAGTCAGAGATCAAACATGCTTAATCTGTCAAGCGCCGTTAATGAGACACAATTGATTTTCTATTGTTTCGTCGCCGATCGGCGAACCGTGACGCTTGACCGGTTAAAAATAACTTTAAGAAGAGAAAATAAAATAAAATCGAATAAAGTGATAACAACATATAACTTATTTACCTAAAAAACATAGCTTTCACAGAACATGAGCGCGTCATGGCGTCTTTCTGTGCCATGAGTTAGGCAAAAAGATTGAAATCGTTAGAGAAATGTGTTAAAATACGTCTCATGAATGCACCCAGAGAGATGGGCAAAGATCGTCACTCACTGGACGCCTGAGGCAGGACATCGTCGTCGAGGTAGACCAAGACGAAGGTGGCGTGACGATCTAATATCATTTGCAGGGCCAACATGGCCAGAGATCGCACAAGACAGGGAGGTTTGGAAGAAACAAGGGGAGGCCTTTGTACAGCAGTGCGATACAAAATAGGCTAACAAAAAAAAACAATATATTTTTAACGAAAAAAGGTTGTTATAATTGATTATTTATATATTATATATATTTATTAGTGACGTTTACTACGCCATTTATATTCGCATTTCAAATAAATAAAAAATCGCGTTTCTGTGACCGTCTAGTAAAATTACTTGCGTTAAAACAAAACATAAACGTGACAATCTTTTGACGCAATAGGGCGAATCTAAGGATTTAATTTATCTTTGGCTAGATCCGCTATAAAATTCCTTTTCCTGACTTCACTACGTGTATTGGATGCTTTATTTTACCGTCTCAAAATTGTTACAGGATGGTCTACCCATGAATATGAACAACTTTCACTTTGGGACCTACTCTGAATTCACGAAAAAAAATCTGCTGTTTCATACATTGTGGTCAAGTAGGTGTTGAACTTTTGTATTAAACAGCTGATTTTTTTTTTCGTGAATTCAGTGTTGGTCCCATAGTGAAAGTTGTTCGTATTCATGGGTAGAACATCCAGTAATTTCGAGAGTGTAAAAAAAATGATCCAGTATATAGCACATTTATTTTACCATCCAAGTACCCCAGGTAACGTCAGAACCTAATGGTGGCCATAATTCGAGCTACCTGCCCATAAACATCCCGTAATGACCAACATCCAGCAAATTAATGTCTCAGACGCGATGCTCATTAAACTTTTAATGTAGGATAGGGTTATGAAGAAAATTGTGAAGACTTTATGGAGTAGAGTTTGAATAAAATATTTTAGAACCAGGAGAAAATGAACATCTTGCATGATGCGCGCCTTTTCCTTGTGGAATTAAAAAAAAAAGTAAAATTATCGCAAGTAAGGTAAAAGGCGCAGTAGTCGTGTTCCTTACATATTTCTGTCGCCATGCAACATTGTTATGGTTCGTTTTGAATAGTGTGGTTGCAGGTAATGTAATGTTTACACCTGGTACAGACGCCAGCATATCAAGCTACTGCAATCTGTCAAATTTATTTTATAGATTTTCAACTTTATCGCCAAAGTATAAGGTTCAAAGTTGATTGGGAAAATTTGACAGTTTCGGGTAGCTTGGTGTACTGCCGTCTTTACATGAGACATTTTATTCTTTATCTCTAGGATGACAAGGCACTTGCCACTGAAGATGCTCGAACTGCTTGTTAGTTATAAGCACCCTAATTACGTCAAATCACAATCTGAATCATTTTGAAGGATATTGCTAATCCATTGCTTCATATGTTCGAAAAATTAGTCGGCACAACAACGTAAATAACGCAATGAATGTTGCTGAACTGTCAAAATGAAATCCATTACTGGGTCATTCCGCGGAAATCCAGTAACGGCGAATATATGCTAATAATAAATTAAATATCATAGCTGCATTCTTTTTTTACTTTATATGACATTTCTTACATGTTTTTACGTATGGCACCGCTATCTAAAAAAGTATAACACCTTTATTTAATTTATTATTGCAATCAACACGCACCAAATGTCCTTACCATTTCCATACAAAAGTCGGCCTAATTGCGCGGAATGGCCCTACTACTGTTAGTGTATAACGCAATTACCCCGAAGATCACACAAAAATGTCAAAGAAAATATCAGGTCATGAATGCTTACCTTATGCTTGCCCAGGTTGATGACAGAGCAACCGAGAAGAGCCTCCTTCCCGATGTGGAACGTGTGGTTGCCGATGGGTCTCTCGAACTGGGGCACGTCAACCAGCTTGCGGTTGACCACGTGAGAATCTGTAGGCAATGAAAAATTTTCTAAGAATTTTGTCAATGTGAAAAAAAATGGCTCCATTTTCACACAATTCTGGTCTATTGTTAATATTTCTACGATTCGACAAAGGTACCGCCAATAGTCTCAAACTTCATAAAGCATTTTAGTCAGAACAAAAATCTAACGTTCTTGTTTTTGAATACACAAGGAAATTCTAAGTAGGTATCTGTATGAAAAACAGAAGAAGGATGTCTACAAAAGAACAATCAACTATGACCAATACTACTACTATAGTAAAAGCATTTTGCTAATCTGTCTTTTTGCGAACCTGTCACTTTGCTAAACTGTCTTTTTACGATTCTGACCATTTGTGACAAAATACTAACGCCTGACAATTCGCTAATCTGTCATTTTGCGTTTCTGACGTTCTTCGCCCAAACTCTGCACACTCCCATCCTATTTCAAGTTAAACAAATATCAACTTTATTTTAATGAAAATTAAGTGGATTTCAGAGTGACTAGCACTATTGAAAAAGTTATAAAAATGTTTGAAATCGTAGCGTAAACTGAACTTTATTGTGTAGGAATTAAAGTTATTTTCCATTAATTCATATTTTTTTACATTTTTGGCAAATATATTGCGGACGCAGAATAGTAAAAATATTTATTCCGGTATACCTACTAGAGAAACTTAATAAAATACCAGTTCCAAAAACAGTGACAACATCAAGGCTGTTCCAATTTGCTCCACTAAATATACAATAAAACCTATATAATATAGAAATCCTAATTCCTCGCCTAAAATCGGGAACTAAAAGAAAAGCTTGATATAATACAATAGCCCCCTGTCTCTTCAATGAGACTGGCAACCAAAAATAGCCAAACTGTGAGGGCTGACTAGAACTCTCCCTGCCTGGTTATTATCGGATGAAAGAGGACAAGGTAGAATGTCGGGGTTGTTAGTTTATTAAATCCGGCTGTATTGGTATGTTTGTTTCGTATACCGAGTGAGACGTAATAAAAATAGTACTAAGTAAAACTACCTATTCACTATTACCATCAACACGCGAAAAAACTACGAAATATGTTCCCAAAATACACGGCAGTTCAGCTCAGCCCACAGAAACCCCTTACATTCTAACCCGGCCACATTCGGCGAAGTTTTAACAATCACATGGCCGAATCACCGCCAAACTTCAGCGCTTCGGCCCCGCAATGTGTCATTTCGGTACCAAACATGCCAACTATTCAGGAGTTATGTTGAACCTTCGCTGTCGAATGTTAATGGGATTAATTGACGGTTTAGCGCAGTGTTTTGTTTTGATTGAAGTGGTACCACCCACTTCATGGTGACACTTCCTTTTCTTCTTCCACGTTCGAGGTGATCCGGCACAGAACCAAAGTTGTGGACATAGCTCACAGAATCAGCAAGCTGAAGTGGCAATGGGCCGGCCTTATTAGCCGTAGAACCGATTATTTTGTTTGACAAGCGTTTAAATCCTATTTATTAATTGACTGTCGAGTTGCGTATCTGTCGAGACTCGCGTCTGACAAGTTGCGTGTTTTTCGAGCTGCGTCTTTGACGTAGTGCAAATTTGACGAGATGAGTTTCTGTCGACATGCGTTTTCTGGCGAAATGCGTATTTGACCATTTGCGTTTCTGACGACATGCAAGTAATCCTCGATGACCGTTGGAGTAGACGTGTTCTTGAGTGGAGACCGCGAACCGGTGTCGGGGGTTGCGAAAGGATCGTACGTTCCCGCGACCCCCGGCGTAAGTGTGAGACAGAACACTGGGGTGGTTTTTAGTCAGTAAGTAAGTAATCAATACATTTTGTTTTATTCGTTAAATAAAAGCCGTTTCATAAAAAAAATGTATGAGTTTATTATCTTCATCAATATTTTATCATGAATTTTTTCCAATGTTTTAATAGTTATTCTGCTAGTCAGGGCGGAGAAAAATCCAACAAATCAAATATCATAAAAATCGACCGTTCTTGAGTTATAAAAGGTGTAACTAAGCCGACTTTGTTTTATTTATATACTAGCTGAATCAATAAGGACGAATGTATGAGAAAATTAATAATCTTCATAACTTTTCATTTTCTGAAATTTTCCCCTGTTTTTCATAGTTATTCTGTTATTCGGGGTGGAGACAAATCCAACAAACCAAAGAACGTAAAGATCGGTAAAGCCGTTCTTGAGTTATAAATGGTGTAACTAACCCGACTTTGTTTGTTATACATAGATATAATAATAAATAATATATATAGATTAAAATATCCTCATAAACTTTTGTCACGAACTTGCTAAGCTATTGGGCTATTGTGTTTGAGTTCTCCTGAACAAGTAACCTATCTATAATCTACACTCTCTCGTAGTACAAATGAGGAACTGCCCCATACATCGAGTTTGGGCCCAATCTATGTTTAACTTTTACTAATTGTTTGCCCTCGGGTCGACTTCAATCACCAACCTAACTTGACCTCTGCGTCTAAAAACATTTACCGCTTCATTTTCCCGATTTCAAAAGGATGGGACAGGAGGGGCAGGTCAGCGTAAACTGGACAATTCAACAATGCAATCTCGTGAAAACCGATGTAACATGGCAAACTTTTAATATGATTAATATTTAATTTGTTTATTGGCTGTTGAACGTAAATCATGGGGGAATTTTTCATGAATAATTTTTGTGCTGCAATTGAGAGAGAAATATTAACTTTAAGCATATAATATATATTTTTCACTTCTCATGCTCTAAAAGTTCGTCTTTATGTTGTGCTTAGGCGACATAAAATCGCTTTTTATGTTCTAGTGCATAAAGTAAATTTCTTTTCTGAGACTAAGGTAATCAGGCCCAACAGCCACACGCACAATAAAACTTCGCAGATTAAAGTCGTGATTTATTTCATTTTCTTTAATTTATACCACTTCCGTGTTTTCTATCGTTAATTTAATAAAATCAGGTAAAATAGTTGTCATTTATTATTTAAAAACGCAAAGAAACATTTTTATGACTTGGCAGTATGAAGTACCCAAGTCGAATGACAAATGTTGAAATAAAAAAAAAACTTTTAAAGTTTCGTGGCGGTATTATCTGTGGTGGCGGGAATTAGCTATGCTTTGCAACATTTTTGATTAATTATGTACTGTATACTTTAGCCTGTTTCATTTTCTCGCAATCGAAGTGAAAAGCAGAGTGTATAACTCAGGCATAAACGAGCCATTTTACCCCTCGACTTAACTATCCACCCTCGCCTGCGGCTCGCGTGGATATAAACGTCTCGGGGTAAAATAGCATCTTTTATGCCTTAGTTGTACAATCTACTATTTTTTAATTCTGGCCTGATGCAGAATAAATGTAGAATAAGACGTTGTATAAAAGTAGGATCTTTTTAGAATAGAATGTAATACTCTTTATTCAATCAATCAACTCAGCCCAAATTCTCGACATGAGACTTCATCTAGAGATGAGACTCTCTCTGGAAAAAATCTGACGTAGAAACTATTTAAGAGATGCCAAAAAAACAAGACATTATAAGAAGAAAGTGATAGTCAAGTGTTTTTTCGATCATCTTTATTTATTAACTAGCGGTCTGTCCCAGCTTCGCACGGGTGCAATTTTTTGAAGTGAAAACTTCTTTAGCGGCGTTGTACACTTTTTTTGTAATGGGTAAAAAAATTTAAACTCGCGTCAGGACATGACCTGATCGAAAATTCGTAAGATGGGTGGAGAGTAGACAGCCGGCGCGGCGTAGGAGAGGAAGTATCCCCCTCTCTTTCTACGGCGCGGCGAAAATGCCTGTTGTTTCGTTTAGGTGGCGCAGGGCGCTTGCGCGAATGTTCGTGTGTGTTTATGTTACAGCGTGGCACGCGCATCCATGGATGGTGACAGCTGATGGCTCGACCGTCTGTGTAGTGGCCACACTGCTGTGTATTCGTAAAATTTGTGTATATAAAGTGTTTAAAATATACATACATTTCGGCGATTCGTTTTTATTTATATAGATGGGTTCCTAGCTAGAATACGAATACGTAGTCGTATAATATAAACTTTAAAGGTGGCACGTGTTCCATAAACATGACGTCGCAGCTAGTGGCGCTGTCTTGTTTAGTTACGAAGTTACTACGAACCACCAAAGCGGTCGAATATGAGTGATACTGGCTGGTGACAGTCACTCTAGCAGAGTGTTGCATTTATGGTTGCGTGGCGGCTGTCTTCAGATGACAGATGATGTCATAAAGCCGCTGTCGTACCACGTCCACGATGAACTGTTATATTCGGTCATAGCCCTGATGATATTGAAGGCGCTGAACTACTAATACGATGACCATTTTTTCATGAATAATTCAAAACCTAACAAAACACAAAAAAAAACGCAAAAGTAACAAGCTAAAACCAATGAATTATCGTAATTATAAACAAATAGAGCAACATCCATTGGCGCAATTGCTTAGATAGCATTCCAACCGTAAGTCCGAAATCAATACGAGTACAAGCCCGCAATTAAAGAAATGGGCTACATTCGTAACATTTCTGTAATTTCCTCCAGCACTTGCATTAGTTCCTAATGGGGTTTTAATAAAATTGTGGTAATCGTCTGACTTATCTTGGGAGGGTTTTCTGTTTTAGCGTTGATTTCCTTTTTAGTTTTAAGAGTGGTGATTAAAATATTGAAGTTTTTGTGATTTATCACGGCGGAGAGATGAAAGAAGATAAAATTTGTGAAACAAGGTTGAATTGAAATTTTCAATAAGGTTAATAATTTACTTAATTATTAGATGAGGGTTGGTCAAAGTTCCGTTACGACATAATTTTTTTTACTGTCTGATGGATTTCTTTTTGACCATTAGGTACCTACTTTGAAAATACACTAATTAAATAAGGGTCTGGTTCATAATATCGACAGTCACTACATCGACGGTCGCTGTATCGAAAACGTTCCATCGACGGGTTAATGAATCAAAATCGATAGTACGCTACATCGACAGTACACCAAATCGATAGTACGCTACTTCGACAGTACACCAAATCGATAGTACGCTATATCGACAGTACACTTAATCGACGGTACGCTACTTCGATAGTACATCAAATCGATAGTACGCTATACCGACAGGGTCTGGTTCATAATATCGACAGTCACTACATCGACGGTCGCTGTATCGAAAACGTTCCATCGACGGATAAGCATTAATTCAGTATTTTTTACTAAAAAAATAAATTAGAACATTGATGAAATGAAAATGGCTTTCCACTTACAGAATTGCTGAGTTTGCTTTTGTCAGCTAGTTTCATAACTTTTTTTTTTCAATTACCATTCTTTGTATAGGTTTTAACCCCAAAACGAAAAGCACAGACTCAACAAACACAATTTATTACCCAAGATATCTGCCAATCCCTATTTCAATACTCATTTAAATATTATGAACAATTCAAAATCCCATCATAGGAACCCCTTCTATTCCCAATAATTCACATTTCTCAATAAATATTTAACTAGACGTTAATGGTAGTGGCTTCGCCAGCTGTGTCCATTCATGAATATTTTAAGAAAGTAAGAATGCAACGGTTAGCTTCGTTTATTTATCGATCTGATTATATTTAGGTCGCGTTTATTTTGAACTCCTTTCGATTATTTGACATAATATTTCGTATAATATTTATTTAGTTGGAGTTCATCATCATTGTAACCAGCCTATAATGTTTCCACTGCTGGGACACAGGCCTTCTCTTGGTAAGAGGGAGTGGGCTGTAATCCACCACGCGGGTCCAGTACGGGTTCTTAGATGGAACATGTCTTTGAAATTTTAGTTCTAGATCATCCTGGTTTCCTCACGATGTTTTTCCTTTACCGTTTTGAGAGTAGTAGTAATGAAATTATTTACACAAAGTGAAGCGCTAGCCTGGGTTCGAACCTATGACCTATAAATCTTAAGTCTAAAAAGAAGAAGAAGAAGAAGAACGTAGAACGTGGGAGAACGTAGCGGGTGGCCTGTTTATAATAATATTATTTTTAAAACATTAATTTTAGGTTAGGAAATTTTCTGTTGACTTACAAAAGTATTAGTATTAGCCATTTACTTCTACAAACAAGTAATTAATAACAATTTGTAACGTAAGGAAACTTTGAAAATTATCAGTACAAACAAAATTTAAATTACTAAGAGAAATCATTAATAAATGAAAACTCAAACTTCAAAGGAAGGAGGAAGGAAAGAGGAGCTCCAAAGATCTTAGCTAAACCGTAGCATCTGGTTATCGAGGACAGAATGATGATTCGCAGTAAAATAAATACACATAAGATAAAGCCTTTTATGTAAGGCACGTATTGATAAACTTCATATATAAATCCCATTCAAAATGGTTGAGCTGAATGGTGCTAATACATGCGTCATGTTCGTGAACGGACGCCGTCAGTAGGGACTGGTCATCTCTTATTTATATTTATATATCGCTTATTTTAATTTAATTTTTGAATCTCTTTTTTTTCTCGCCTTTTCATTATGGACGCTTTTAACGTTCTGCATCGTTCTCACATGCATAATTTTTAACATGAATGATGTAACCAAGACTTTGTAACTATATCATTTTGGTTTAAAATAGTGTCCATGGAGTTTCTTGCCCATTCTTCTGCATAGGTTCCTACGCTTTGGAATGGGCAACTAGCTTCATCTTTCTGACTGACCGATCACCGACCCCTTGATAATTCAAAAGTGCCTGTAATTGGTTTAATTGAAATAAATGCTTTGAGTTTGAAAGCGTTCACACTTACAGCAATACTGACCTCGTAAACACAATGACATCAGACAACTCAATAAATTCCGTAATTTACGAATCCATTACGTAACTTATCAAGTATTCAATTTATGCAATCGGAATGTTGCATCAATAATTATGAAACTGCATGAGCGTGCAAAAGTATCGTTCAGTTATTAACGGTTTAGTCTGATTTATTGCTATTGGATATCGGATATTCAGGATTTCTAAATTACTGTGGTGTTCGCCATTACTTATGTCTGTTATTGCATTTGCAGTTGAATTGCACCATATTACCAATTTCTGGTGGATAGTTTTGAGAAGGTGCATAGTTTTGACGTAGCCAACGCTAACCCATGCGGTCGCAGTCAGGCTTTTTACGAACCTTGGTAATTGTAACTAAGTTGAGACATAAATTAAGTACTTTATTTTTTTTTTATTGCTGAATGGGCTCGCTCTTGATTTCGATCCCGCCTGTTATTGCAGTATTGTAAAAAAAAAAATGCTACAGAAGAGCGGCGAAGAACTTACAAGCTCTTCTGTTTCTTAAATAATGTAATACTGTTGGTTGAACCATTTGATTTCAGCGTTTTCATAATTAAAACTAACATATTCGTGGTCCCACACTTGAGCGCCAATTGTGAAAATGGCGCCCAACAAGGGACTAAAATTACATTGCAGAATTCCTGAAAAGTTCAACAGTGTGTTTGTATAGACTGATAAAGTACGCAAAATACGCACTTGTCTTTTCACATATCTCTTTTTCTTCCATATTTTTGTTTATTAGTCGTCATCTCAGGAGTCACCCCCCTTTCTATCCATATCTTTCAAACAGTCCATCCATCGTTTCTTTCGATATTTATTCATCGTTTCTTATACTATAGACTGATAAATAATTCTCCTTTAAAAACTTATAAAATTCAGACCTCATTTGACTGACTGCCAATTTTCTAATTACTTTTTAATGTTTGTCTTAAAACCGCGAATCTAAACCTGCAAGTTAATTATGTTAAATATAAGGAAATGTTCCAAAAAGCCACAGACATTAAAACGGAATATAATTGAGTCCTAGCTTCCTTCGCTTTGTATCGCTGTTCGCATAGTCACGGCATGAGTACTTCTTGTGTGTTTCCATTATACTATGTGGTGCGTTATACGGTAGATTGTTGATTAAAAGAATTTATTCGTCATTACTATACTTTGACGTTCGAAAAGTGCTGATTCTCAGCCTAGTTTGAATAAATGACTTTTGATTTTGATTTTGATACGTGTTACATAAGAAGGTAATCTTCTAAAACACCTTGGAAAGCAGGTTAAGACGTTGGTCCCGGCTGTCATTCGTAGATCTTTGACAGTCGTTACAGGTCTTCAGAAGACCGAAAGTCTAACAACCAGTCTTACACCAGAATAGAATAGTAAAATGTGAATGTAGCTTTAATCACACTAATATTATAAAGGCGAATGTTTGTGAGTGTGTGTGTGTGTGTTTATATGTTTGTTACTTCTTCACGCTCAAACGGCTGGACCAATTTTAATAAAATTTTGTATTGCGGTAGCTGACACCCTGGATTAACATATAGGATACTTTTTATTCCAATATTCCCACAGGATCGACTTTTACGTGGGTGAAATCGCGGGGCGCAGCTAGTATAGAAGATGTCTAAAATTTGCTATTGCAGTTCTAGCTCGCAAAAGGTAAGAGGACTATCGTATTTGAGAGAGCTCAACTCTCACCTAAGGTGCACACTTAAAAAGCTACTAAGCACCATGTTTTGAAAATGTTTAAATTGTAAATTTTCACAATTTTTTCTGGTTTTTATAACTTATAATAAAATTTTAGTTTTATCACACGGCGAAACCGAAGCTGTACTTATATAAATAATAATACTTGCTTACTATGCTGCTTTAATATAGGTACTGTACTTATAATATCCTAATCCTAACTAATATTATAAATACGAAAGTAAGTTTGTTTGTTACCTTTTCACGCCTAAACCACTGAACCAATCATCCTGAAATTTTGCATATACCTACGTTGTCAGGTATACAGAAACGGACATAGGGTACCTATCATCCCAAAAAAAGTGCTGTCCCCGAGGAAAACAACAATAAAGTTATTATGATAATAATAGATGGCGCCACGTGTCTATTGAACTTTGTCACATTATTTAATTCTGAGGCGGCGCGAAGTTAGCCGGGTCAGCTAGTTTATGATAATTTACTTATAATTAATATGCTTTTTCTCAAAGAAGTGAATAAAAAGCAAGAAAATCATACGGGATAGATTTGATGGATCGGCGACTGCAGTTTCTTTGTATAAATAGACAGTAAGATGCTGACTTTCCGATCCATTTAACTATGCTAACGGGATTACCCTTAATTCTCCGACACCCTCCGAAAACACCATTATATTAAGGGAACGGAAACAAACACCACCAACCCGTGACTGCCACCTCCTGTCACCGAAACCTGTATTAAAACCTCCGTAGAAATAATTGCTGTAAACGGCATAAACATTCAACTTTTACGTTATTTTGTAAATTAAAATTTAGTACGATTTGGTACCTACGAGCTGTGTTGTTCCGCAGTAATTTATGATCACTTTTCTGTGCATTGATTAATGTGACTCCCTTGTTAGTCTAATGATTGCAATAGTGATTGTTGAGCGTGGAGTCCCGGGGTAGATCCCCAGGTCAGGCGAAGTTTTATTTTGTTTTTCTTTCAGGAAATTTCCAATAGCAGTTCAGTCTGGATTTGTGCGTGCCTTGCATTAATTTGAAAATTTTTTGTGAAATTAAAAACGATTTGACATTTTAAATCTAGGTGAATGAGCTACGTCTGCCCCCATTAAACTGTCTTCCTTAATTAGCTCGGTCACGCAACAATTTGGCTCCATGAAAAAGGCTGTTTTTTAGACTTTTCGTGATTATAACTTTCCTAGCTGACCCCGGCGAACTTTGTTCCACATCAGAATCAAAAAGAATGAATGAGAAAATTAATTTTTTTCATTAGTTTTTTTTTTTCGAGAATTTTTTTCCTTGGTTTTAATAGTTATTCTGCTATTCGGGGCGGAAATATAATCCAACAAATCAAAAATCATAAAAATCGGTTTAGCCGTTCTTGAGTTATAAATGGTGTAACCAACCCGACTTTGTTTTACATACCTAAAGGGGCCCATTAAAATAGATGGACAAATTTTAACACAGCGCTCAGTACGTCTAACCGGATATATCCCAGCAAAAAAAAACACTGATTAAAGTGATTTGAACATTCCCAATTCGGATTTAAGTCGGATTTGGATAATTTGATGTAGAGCGAATCCGCTTTTAATATAGTATGAGTTAGTTAACGTAGTAAGAAATAAATATTAAAATAAGATAACGTGGCTTTCGTCACAATTCGTATAAGCCAAGGACACAGGAAGCAGTAAGGGTCAGTTCACACCGCGACGCGACGCGGCGCGCAGTTTTCAAGATAGCAATACAATTATAGACCTTATCTACTACACAAAAAGGTACATATCAGTGAGGAGGGCCGCGCGGCGCCGCGCTGCGCCGCGCGGCGTAGCTCGACGTAGTAGGCACACAGAATTGTGTACTTTTTTGTGTAGAAGGTAAGGTCTATAATTGTATTGTTATCTTGAAACTACGCGCCGCGTCGCGTCTCGGTGTGAACTGACCCTAATATTTCTATTTCGCACTTTAGTAATAGTCGCGTTCGTCTACATGGCTGAGGTTCGTGCATTCATATAGTAGGTAACTTAGACGCATCTGCTCACCATTATATTTTTACGGTAAGAAAAGTATACCCTTGTCTTTATCAATCGGGATGAACACCAAAATAATCACCTCCTAATCCAATAAACCGGCCGACATAGCTTGCAGAGTAAACAAGCTGAAGTGGCAGTGAGCTGGCCATGTTTGTCGAAGGACCGATGGCCGGTGGAGCAGACGAGTGCTGGAGTGGAGATCGCGTATCAGCAAGCGTAATGCCGGCTGTCGCTGAAAACCAGCGCTGGGGCTCTGTCTTGTATAGGGTCGCAGCATATTGCTGAGCGGTAGCCGTTTTGCGTGGATGTGACGCATGATTCCCCCAACTTTTTCTAATTTTTTTTTGTGTTTGTTCTTTTTTTTGTCATGTTTACCGCAAATGAACGTATTTTCTTTCTTTCTTTCTAATGTGGGACGCCCTCCAGCTAGATGGACAGACGATCTCAAACAGGTGGATAAGACAGACTGGATGCGAAAGGCCTCCACCTTTCACAAGGTTTGTGGCGCAGCATGTAAGAGGTCTATATCCAGCAGTGGACTGCGATAGGTTGAGTTGATAATCCAATAAAGGGAAAAATTTGAGAAAGAAATAATGGTGCGACGGTGTTACGTAAGCTTCATAAGCCTAATTTTTATGTAGGTACTAGCTGCGCCCCGCGGTTTCACCCGCATAAGCTTCGATCCCGTGGGAATATCGGGATAAAAAGTAGCCCATATAATAATCCAGGGTGTCAGCTACCTCCATACAAAATTTTATCAAAATTGGTCCAGCCGTTTGAGCGTGAAAGAGTAACAAACATATAAACACACACGCTCACAAACTTTCGCCTTTATAACATTAGTGTGATTAACCTTTTTGGAGTTTTTACTCTATGTATACTCATTAGCTTGACGGCCAGTTCCCTAATTTAAAATAACAACATAAAATCACGTCTCTGTTCCCCGGAGGAGTAGGCAAACATATTTCATCAGTTATAACGTAAGTCTCATGTAATAGGGGGAGAGCCTATTGCCATTAACCGGGCAAACCCGGGCTTAGGGCTGCTACTGAGAAATTTCTAGTGAAAAATATGCAAACCTTTGCCCAATTTGGCGATCAAAACTATAGAACCCTACGCTCAGTACTTGCGTTTGCGTTGCTCGAGACCAAAAGACCAACAGGCATAATTTATTTAAAAACTAGGTTTTGCCTACGGATCTGCCCGCGTAGATGTCAGAAAATATCCCGGACGCGTTACCGGGATTAAAAGTCTATATGTTAATCCAGGTTATAAACTACCTGTGCGCCAAATTTCATCACAATCCGTTTAGCCGTTTTTTCCCAAATCCGGAACATACATCCAGTCTAAAAGACAAAAGGACAAAAAAATAAAATCTATGTTTTCGACATTAAACTGGTTTTCACACCTCGTAGCAAAAACTTATTTTCTAAACTAGTCAATGTTCAGTTTTGTCTTCGTTACTACTTTATGAAATTGTATAATAGATGTATAGATAATATTATATATATAGATAGATAAGGATGAGAAACTACTTGATAACGTTGAAGTGACTGCTCTTTACAGTGGTAATTTATATCATACGACACCATAATGTCAGTTCACGTTTTGTTACAAAAAAGAAGGAAACTATACCTTTCTTACCTTTAACAAGAAACATTTTTACTAAACAAAAAACATATAACGTCCGTTATTACCATATACATATGTATATCACCATTATAAACTAGTAAGCATTTATCATTAATCTATCAATACATCCTAGCAAAAGATAAAAATACTTGACAGAAAAATGATTATAATAATATGAAAGAGCTCCCTTAAAAATAGCACATGAACGGCGGTAAACCCTACTTGACCCGGCCAAGTGTGTAGGATGCAAACCTTATTACCGTGTTTAATCCTCTTATGAAGACTTCCCCCCTTCTGCCACCCCTTTCCCCCCACCCCCAGTCCCCCGAGATACGGGGATCTTGTATTTTTAATGCGCAAAGTGTTTTTGTTTAAAATTTACATCAATTAAGGACTGTAGCACGTTGCCCAAGTTAAGGATGGGGTATTGGGTTGTCGTGAATTTGGAGCCGGATAAAGGTAGGTATGTTTTTAGCTATGTACATGATGTTTTGTTTTAAATTACAATGTACACCCGCCACCACATCAAGCTACTCAAAACGGTTAAATTTTCCCAATCAACTTTGAACCTTATGCTTTAGCGATAAAGTTCAAAATCTATTAAAGAAATTTGGCAGATGTAGTAGCATAATGTTCTGGCGTCTGTACCTATTGTGTGTAGATTTTAGTTTAATGTATATGTACGGACAGCGTCAGAGAAAAGGAACCCCCTTTGGTAAGTAACCAAAGGGGGTTCCTTTTCTCTGACGCTGTCTGTACAGTAAATGTAAATCTGAAGTTTGTTTGTATGGATGAGCACTTTAACCGGTCTCCGGTAGCCTTTGATTTCCCACTGCTGGGCAAAGGCCTCCCTACTCTCAACCTGTCTCTGTCCAGAACTGCCACGGACCAAACATTTAACCTGAAGATTATTTAATTAAGCCGAATTTACATTACGAAACTAGTTCTGAAACTTAGTTTTGCTTGTAAATAATTATCTATTTACACGACGTGAAACTAAGAAGACTTTAAACTCGCGCCTACTGTAAAACTAAATGATCAGCACCACAATTTCTGGAAAAATTCTACCTTCCTTTTATGCCAAGCCAAAACAGCGCGTTGATTCAAATCAAATTGGGACACAAAATCTCCAGATCGCGGTTGAAAAGAAAATTGATACCTACATTATAAATCTACATATTTACGCAAATGCTTTTACGTTACGTAATTGTAATTCCTATTTACTAAGAAATAAACTGAGCCCACTTCGGGGAATTGAAATTACTTTGTTTAATTTCAGACATTGTTTAATATCAAATTTTAATTTAGTAAGAAAACTCCTTAATATGGTATTCCGAGACCATAATCCATCCTTGTAACATTATAAATGCGAAAGCGTGTCTGTCCGTCTGTCTGTTACTTCTTCACGCTTAAACCGCTGAACCGATTTATATGGGTATAGAGATAGTTTATGTCTCGGGAAAGGACATAGGATAGTTTTTATACAAGAAATCATCCTTTAAGGGGGTGAGAAGGGGGGTGGAAGTTTGTATGGGGAATCAATAACCGCTGAACCGATTTAGATGGAATTTGGTATGGAGATAGTTTGAGTTGCTGGGAAGGATATAGAACAGTTTTTATCCCCGAAATTATCCTTCAAGGTTGTAAAAAAGGGGGTGGAATTTTGTAAAAGGAATCAATAAATAAAAAGGACTATAAGACTATTATCATTTAAATTTTCGTTAGAAATAAAGAATTTTTATTATTTAAATAGTAAGCAGATTGACGAAAAAGCAGATTGGATAAATAAATAAGCTATCCAAATTACTAATTCCATGCGGGCAAAGTCGCGGGCATAAGCTAGTATTATTATAATTAAAAGCGACATCATAAAGGCTGTTCAAAATTCAGAATTCTTGTAGATATTATTTCGCAGCACTGTTTGTTTTTATCCTTTGATATGTGACGCTTAAAAGAGAATTTTCTGAGAATCCTCTAACACGATGGAAGTGTTCGTTTTATAATCACTAAAGAAAAACATTCTAACTTTTTCATGTGTTCATAAAAATCTACTAGGTATGTTTTTTTAATTTATTTTTTTATTTGAAACGGGTTTGCTCTTGACTCTAGTCTAGGTCAGAGGTGACAGAGACAAAGTCGACGATGGAGCGAGCTTACCCAGAAGAAGCCTGTTCACTCTCACTTTGAAGAGATTCGGGTTGTATGCGCTCGGAAACACATGCACACACATTTATAAAATTAGAGTACGGTCAGCATCAAAAGTTAATTAACACTTCAATTTTTTTAATCTTAGTTATTGAGCAAAATATTTGTTCAAAATTGCAGCAGAAGAATTTTTTTAGAATATAGACTCTTGTCTATTATGTGAAAAGCTAAAAATCAGTTTATTGAAAAAAGTTGTTTTCAATTTAATAAAATGTAAAAATGATAGTGTTTATCGACTTTTGATGCTGACTGTACATGATCTGCCCAAGCCCTAAAAACTTACTCTTCTGACTCCAGTTTTCTATAGGAATAATTTTATTGAGGAATCCCCAAAAAAAAACATCTTACAGTTGAATAACCAGTATCTCAAAGATTCTTTTTATCTTAGAACATCATTACTTAGTCGAAAGATGGTCCACTTTTGAACATCCTTCACCCCAAACACCACCACAAAATCTTATTATCTCAGTTTTATTATTATTTTGAAGGGAACATAACCCATAGTAAAGTTCAAAGACCTTTCTAAGTACCAAGGTAGAACATAATGTACGCGCTGAGAATAATAATTTAATTTAAAGCCCCAAAATATGAATGTAACCTTTTAGCAAGCATTACCTGTCTGACAGACAGATACATCAGCAGTAAAGTTTATTATGTAAAACATACCTACATGATATAAAATAAAAAGATAAAACTTTAGGCGTAGGTATATTTTTTATCTGGATAGGCAATTTCTGAACCAGTATTGCCAAGGGGTATCGTGTTACCCTGTAATAATAGTCCCTCAGACCGTATTTCGACCATGTCGACCAATGTCAACGGAGACTAACCTTCGGCGCGGGAGATATTATAGTGCACAAGTGTGTGCGCAGACACAGATGCACTCTCTCTTCCCATACTCTCATTGTCCGATGGGACGGTAATCTTAAAGATGTGCTTTTATTCAGTTAATGAATTTTTAAATCATAATTTTTGACATTGTAATAAATATTCTATGTTATTAGTATTTTGGCATAATATCTATAATTATTACTTTGACTATAGAGCTTATATTTTGGACATAATATTGTTTATTTTGACATTTTAATTATATTTTCTGACATTGCAATTAATCTTTATATCATTGTATTACTTTGACTTTAGAACTTGTATTTTGGACATAACAAATTAATTTTTATTATACTTTTTGACATTTTAATTAATTTAGTGATGATTTGAACGTGCTTAACTTTTTTTTTTATATTTCTACGCCAGCAATGGTAGTATATGTGGAACATTATAAGTGTAAGATCTCAAAATACCATATACTTGGAAATAAATAAATAATTATTAATCTGACACAACGAGAGAGAGATCAGACGCAGTATCCATCAGTAACTGTGTTGGAAAGGTCAGACAGGCAGACGTCTTGTGTAAAATACTGGTACAGCTGCATCCTTCTAGACTGGAAGCCGACCCCAATATACGAGTAGTTGGAAAAAAGCTAGGTAGATGATGAGCCAACATCTGTTCAAAAACGAATAGTATGAGACTGAATAGAAACCAATGTTTTCAAAAATGTACATAAAGGATTTAAACAAAAATGATATTTTTATTTAAAAAATATCACAGCAAAGTTTCCGATAGTTAAAATATTTCACGGGCGTATAAAAACGGACCGTGCGGAAAAACGTAGGCGAAATAGGATGGTCGAAAAATATGACACAAATAAAAAACGGATTTTGACGTTATTCACTCCACGGTTGCGCATTTTAAATGTGGGTACCTGCATGTTTATATTTGTTAATTATTTTGGGAAAGTTAAAGAGATTGATTTATTTTTGCAGATGGTGATGATTCGATTGTTTTTGTATTTTGTTTAGGTTTTAGGGTAGCTTTATTTCGGCAGCGGCGATCTCTCGCGTCCGGCCCTGGTCCAGGCCATGGTACGGAGCGAGAGTGCATGGGAAGCCGTCACTACCTTCTGCGAAGCAATAATGCTTGCAAAGGCCTATCATTTGCAAGCATTACTGCTTTTGCTGCGGAACTCGTGAGGGGAAGGCAATCTTTGCGCTCTCACGACCATAGTCGCCGCAGGAGACGGCCCTAGGCGTCGGGAGTCGAGAGCCGATTCCCGGCTACCGTAGGCGCGGGCCTGCGAACGGCGAGCAATGGGCAGCTCGCCATCCGGTAAGGACCAGGCCCGGACCGATGGCGCGTTGTGTTCCATGCGAGCCTCAGAGATGTCAGCACTAACTGACGGCGTCCACTAGAGCCGATGCCTGCCAGAGTCGCAGGTTGTTCGAAAGAGTTACCGTGACACAGGCAACTGAAGAAACACAGGTGGGTTTTAGTCAGTAAAAGTCTGACAAGAAGAGCGGGAGATGTTCTAGTTTTGATCCTCATTTTAGGTTGCAGGTTGGTTTTTTTTAGTTTAGTTTTAAAATTTTAATTTTTAGGTTACCTTATTATAGTTCTTGGCAAAGAACACACCACTCAATTCTAATTCTCTTTTCTACCCGTAAGGGCCAATCTATTTGCAAGTTCGATAATAATCCCCATACTCTCAAAGTCAAAGTCCGGACTGACTGATATATCAACGCACAGCCTAAACCGCTGGTCCTAACGATATGAAATTTTGGGGGTGTGTTCTTTGTGAAGTATAGGTATCCACTATGAAAGGGTTTTTCGAAATTCCACCCCAAGAGGGTGAACGGGTGAGGGTGAAATTTCACGCGGACGAAGTCGCGGGCAGAAGCTAATGATCTACCAGCAACCAGCGCTGTGGCTCTGTCTTGCATAGGGTCGCAGCATAATGCTGAGCGATAGCCGTTTTGCGTGGATGAGACGAATGTTTCCGCTTACCTTTTTATTTTATTTTTTGTATTTGTTCTTTTTTGGTAATTTTCACCGCAAATAAACGTTTTTTTCTTTCTTTCTTTCTATAAATAATTGCCAATGAACAACTAACAAGATAGTTTAACAAAAAGTAAATACATACAAATTACCTAAAGAAACATCCTTAATTGTTTAGCGTACCACCCTTTCATTCGGTATGAGAGCAGGAAATGAGTACCATAGAACTCCTGGTTACGTGCTCCGCAACCAAATGAAGCCACTCAGAAAATCGAATGGGTACGTAATTGAAAAATCGTTTTCGATGTTTGAGAAAAAACGTTCGATTCTTTAGGTAAGGATGATATTAGGCAGTTTGGGAGGTATCGAGGTAAATGTATTTTCAGGTAAAAAAAAAATGTTGTGTTGGGTTGAATATGATAATGTTGTATTGAGTAGATAGGTAGGGTGGTACCTCATTTATTTTTGCTGGTATGGTTCAATTTGCTGTGGAAAACATTTACAAAATATTTTTTTTTCATAGCTAATTGAATAGCATAATCAGCCTGTAACGTTCCCACTGCTGGGAGTTGTCTCCCATCAGTGGGAACGAGAGAAGGCTTGTGCCTTCTCTCTGTGAGAGGAAATGGACCGTAATCCACCACACAGGCCCAGTGCGGGTTGGTAGATGTCACATGTCGTCGAATTTTTGGTTCTAGGACATGCGGTTTCTTCACGATGTTTTCCTTCACCGTTTTTGAGAGTATAAAGGTATGAGGAACAGGGTGTAAAATCCACTCATCCTCCATAGAAAAGGGAAGATCTTCCGTCCAGACGGTTGATGTGTCTGGCGGGCAACTGTCCGATGATTCATGTCGGGCCGTTGTATATAATTATGCTAGTTGCGCGGTAAACTCTGCTTGCGAGATGCAGGATTATACGTGCGCCGCCGCATGCGGCTCCCGTCTTGCCCCATTCCCGGGGACTAGCGCCAGCGCTCACGCTCATCCAGCCAGCAGTTCATAGGACTGAGCGATTTTTGTACGTAAGCTGGCGCGATTTTTGACACGCGACGTATCTAGTTGCTCTTGCGTTATCCAGGTGTATCTATATCTGTGATAATCACTAACCCCCTTACTAATAAACGTTGTATAGCATCTGTATAGTTACACAACGCTTTGTCTTCTTCTTTCGAAAGTCAAATTACTGACGACTGAAAGAGAGAAATCAGTATGTAACTATTCATCTGATATAATACGTTTATCAGGAGGGGGGTAAACGTTTAACAGATTCTCAATCAACGATACGGCAATAATTAGGTACAGCAACCTGTATACCGTAAGTTATGATAATTATTATTTGCTTAAACTGTCTATCAACAGTTAAACACAAGAATCAATATACATAGGAATGTATAATTAAGCAGAATTGTATTAAATATACACAAATTACCCCAAATGATGATTATGTTTACGTTATTATTACTGCCTGATTGCTGTTGCGATCTTACCCGGTTAAACGGCGCGCGTCGCCCATCGGCGACGAAACAATAGAAAATCAATTGTGTCTCATTAGCGGCGCTTGACAGATTAAACATAGAAGTTTGTTTTTTTTTTTCAGGAGAACAGCTTTGTTTTTTCTGATTCATGGGTCTTAAAAACAGAGGTGAGGGGCCTGTGGCTAAATAATAACAGCCGCACATGTCGATCGATCAGGTTAAGCTACGCTTGGTCTCTGGATGGGTGACCATCTTTACATACCGAGACCTCTCCGTGCCTCAGAAAGCACGTTGGTTCCGGCTGTCATTCGTGGATCTTTGACAGTCGTTACGGATAGTCAGACGCCCGAAAGTCTGATAACCAGTCTTACCAAGGGGTATCGTATTACTCAGTAACTGGGTTGTGGAAGTCAGATAGGCAGTCACTCCATGTAAAATACTGGTATTAAGCTGCATCCGGTTAGACTGGAAGACGACCCCAACATCATTGGGAAAAGGCTAGGCCGCGACTTAAGAATTGTAGGTCGTAGATCCGAACACAGACAGGCGCTTTACTTTGTGTAATTTATTTTATCACCACTGCTCTGTAAACGGTGAAAGAAAACATCGTGAGGAAATCGACATGTCCTAGAACCAAATATTCGTAGACATGCTGCAACAAGAAAAGTGACAATGAGTTTAATTGCGAATTTATAATATTAATATGGATATCAAAGCTCTGAATACATAATTAAATTTAAAATAGATACATTTATTAAAAAAAAACATTTACTTGCTTATTTAGGAACTACAAGTTAAAATATAATTAATTATTAAATCCTAACTTAACTAAAACTATACCTACAGAAACTAAAGTACTTTAAGTATTCTGTGATATAGCGTCGAAAAATTCATCCGCATCGCTGTCGACTGGTAATGTACCCAAGAGACTGCCGGCCTTCCCACGTTGTATGGCAATGCTTAGTTATGCTTGTTATTTTTATTATTAAATTAATTAGGTATTCGTTATTATTTGCTTACAGTTCATTTACAGAATAAATTTATGATTAATTATTACAATAAACTTCAAACGTTCTAATTGGAATTCAAAGTAAACCTCAGAGCAACTACAACCATTTATTTTCAAATCGATTTATAGCAGAAAATTGTTTGATACTTCGATTTCCGTATAATTGGCTATTTGTTTCCTCCTCTACTGCGTCTAGTGTTTCATTTCCTCTGTCGACAAATAGAGGGTGGTTTCTTTGAAGAGTTTTAACGATCTCAATAAAGCTTTCATAAAGTTGCTTTTATTCAGGATTGTGTTGGGTTATTTGAGACAGTCTGCACTATATCTCACCTTTACTGCCAAAGGTGAAATAATACCCAATATTTAATTATAAACGAAAAATGATTTCCTAGACATTTACCTAGATATTGTGGCTAAGTAATAACAGCTGCCTAACCGACCAACCCGCACTGGGCCCGCGTGGTGGATAACGGCCCACTCCCTCTCACAGAGAGGAGGCCTGTGTCCCAGCAGTGGGAACATTATAGGCTAATTATGAATTACAGCTGCACGGGTTGATCGATCGATCGGGGAAAAGCTACGCTTGCCGCAGTTGGTCCGTGGATGGGTGACAACGCTTAACGTACAATGACCCCTCTTTTTAGCTTATGTTATTATTATAATTAATGAACCCATGCAAAATATTGTACCTAAAACATTTTAAAAGAGTAACG
The DNA here is from genome assembly GCA_945859645.1 of Amphipoea oculea. Lineage (NCBI taxonomy): Eukaryota > Metazoa > Arthropoda > Insecta > Lepidoptera > Noctuidae > Amphipoea > Amphipoea oculea. The sequence goes on from OX243876.1 coordinate 17,516,337, forward strand.
GTGGAATTTCTTGCCCATTCTTCTCCATACGAAAACTACCCTTTGGAAGGGGCGACTAGAATCAATTCTATTTTAAGATAATTTTTGACGTTCAAAAGTGCCTTTTATGTGCCTCTTTGAAATAAATGCTTTGACTTTGACTCCGAGCTGCATCTGGTTAGGCTGGACGCCGACACAAACATTGTTGCCAGAAGGCATATGCTGATTGCCTAGATTAATGGGAATGTAATCCCCGTTTTCTCTTACACTAGATGACACCTAATTGATTGCATAGGTGAATTACATTTTCAATGCTAAAACCAACAGTGCACTAAGATTTAGGCATTAATTTATGTGTTTTCTAGTGTTATTGAAATACGGGCCCCATCTTCTTAGTTTTAATGTTTATTACCTACTCAGAGGGGCCCGTGGCTAAATAATAACAGCAGCACAGGTCGATCGATCAGGTTAAGCTATGCTTGCCGCAATTAGTCTGTGGATGGGTGACCATCTTTACATACCAAGACCCCTTCGCGCCTCAGAAAGCACGTTAAGCCGTTGGTCCCGGCTGTCATTCGGTGATCTTTGACAGTCGTTACGGGTAGTCAGATGCCCGAAAGTCGGACAACCAGTCTTACCAAGGGGTATCGTATTACACAGTAACTGGGTTGTGGAGGTCAGATGGGCAGTCACTCCATGTAAAATACTGGTATTCAGCTGCATCTGGTTAGAGTGGAAGCCGAACCCAACATAGTTGGGAAAAGGCTAGGCAGATGATGATGATGTTTATTACCTACTCAGTGACTGCTAACTTTTCCTAAGGATTAAAAGGCTACATGCAAAAGTGAATCCTTCTACAATATATACAGGGTGTTACAGAAAGGGTATATCAATACAAACAGGTTGAAGAGTGTATATGGTCTAGAGTCTCTGTACAAAATTTCAGCTCAAAAGCAGTAACTTTGAAAATGCTTAAATTTTTTTTATTGCGATAGTTTATTAAATTAAAATCATAAAAAATGTGTCACCGCACTACGAGGGTCATTATCCATTATCTGTAGTGTGTCTGTACGCCTAGTACAGGCACATCACGCCGCCGCGCGCCAGTGCAGCGCCGTGATGTCGAAATAAAAAAAAAATATTAAGCATTTTCAAAGTTAATGCTTTTGAGCTGAAATTTTGTACAGAGATTCTAGACCAGATACACTCTTCAACCCGTTTGTATTGATATACCCTTTCTGTAACACCCTTTATAATAGTCTGTTCTACTTTTCCTATATCCATGTATCGTAGCCGTCCATTCAATAATATATTATTGTCTCGTGTCTCGCTATACGATTTATGTGTCGTGTCTACAACGTTTAATTGTTCAGCCGACCAACTGAACTTATTTTTTATCAGGACCTATGTATGTGTGTTTTTAACCGACTTCGAAAAAAGAGGTTCTGTATTTGACCCGTATGTATGTATGTATGTTTGTATGTCCGCGATTATCTTGAAAACTAATGAACCAATTTTGATAATTCTTTCATTAGTGTAATCTACATACTTTCAGAAAGGTTTTAGAGTATAATACATTAGGTAATTATTGTTATGTATGAAGTAATATGCATAAATATAATGCATCTCCGGCATTTACTATGCGAATTTTGATGATTCTTCGAGTCGGTGTCTTCAATTTTTCAATGCACTAGTGTTAATTGAATTTGTGTAGGGTAGGTACAACTAAAAAGTGAAAAATAAAAACTGTTTTACAAAAAAAAAACAACCGACTTCAAAAACACTACAAAGTGATAAATAACTTTAATTTCGGAAGTCGGTGTCAAAAAACGAAAACGCGGAACCAACGACACCGACTTCCGAAATTAAAGTTATTTATCACTTTGTAGTGTTTTTTTTTTTATTTGACATTTTATAAAGACGTTTCTAATTTCAACTCTTTATTAGTGGTTGTAATGGCAATCATATCATTTGGTTTTAATAGGTTTTCATATTTTTTTTTTATTTATTCTTTTGACAGATTCTTTTCATCATCATCTGCCTAGCCTTTTCCCAACTATGTTGGGGTCGGCTTCCAGTCTAACCGGATACAGCTGAATACCAGTATTTTACATGGAGCGACTGCCTATCTGACCTCCACAACCCAGTTTCTGGGTACGATACCCCTTAGCAAGACTGGTTGTCAGATTTTCGGGCTTCTGACTACCCGTAACGACTGTCAAAGATCCACGAATGACAGCCGGGACCAACGGCTTAAAGTGCTTTCCGAGGCACGGAGGGGTCTTGGTATGTAAAGATGCTCACCCATCCACGGACCAACCGCGGCAAGCGTAGCTTAACCTGATTGATCGACCCGTGCGGCTGTTATTACATAGCCACAAGGCACTCATTATGTGTATATTTCAATTCGGAATTAAAATGACTGTTCCATAAATGAATCATCTGTGTTTTGAGTTCATTCAATAGATATTATTGTGTGCCGTCCGTGTTTACAATTTATGTGGCGTGTTTAACACGCTTTATTGGCTTTGTCTCGATGCTCACTTCGCGTTTGATTGCGCTCAACTACTCCAGACGACTCAACGTTAAGTTGGTTATTGGTTGAGTAGCTTGATATTTTATAGGCTGTGGCTATATGAGCTCAACATTATGAAAAACGAAACGTATCCACCAAAGTTTTTTTTTTTTAAAGCAGTGGTGGCCTAGTGGTAACGGCCTTGACTTACGGGTCGTAGGTAGTTGGTTCAAAAGCAGGCATGTGCGCACGGAGCTACCTTTACTTAAAGAACTATAGCGCGGAGACGCTCCGGGCGTCGGTAGCCGCGTGACGACTCCAGGCCACCGTCCGCCCGATCCGGACCAGGCCCGTGCCGGACGGCACATATGTGTTCCACGCGAGCCTCAAAACGATTATAGCACAAAAGAAGGGGCCTGTTAGGGCCGAAGCCTGCCGGGGTTGCGGGATTGTCCGAAAGGGTCACCACTACCCCGGAACATAAAGGGCTAGGGAAGGAACACGGATGGGTTTTAGACAGTAAGAGTCTGACACTCCCTTCCGGTCCACCCAGAGCGGGAGGGGTCATCTGGTGATTTCCCATCCAAAAAAAAAAAAAAAGGGTTCATTTGCCGGGGTCACGGAACGTAACATCGCAATAATAAGCTCCACATTCTTCTTCTTCTTAGCGTATCGATAGCAATCTAAATGGACTCGGCCCAGAATTCGGCTACTTGTTTGGCGCCATCACTAGCTCAACATTATGAAAAACAAAACTAGTCCATCATAGTTTTTTTTTTAGAGCAGTTGGGGCCTAGTGGTGATGACTGCGACTTGCAAGTTGTTGGTCGTAGGATCGAATCCAGTCAGGTGCTTTACTTTCTGTAAATTATTTCATCACCACTGGTCTCAAAACGGTGAAGGAAAACATCGTGAGGAAACCAGCACGTCTTAGAGCCAAAAATCCGAAGACATGTGACATCTGCCAACCCGCACTGGGGTTGCGTGGTGGATTACGGCCCTCTCACTGAGAGGAGGCCTGTGGAAACATAGGCTAATTATGTTAAAGTGTTTTCTTATACCTTTGCATTATTAAAACCTGCTAATCACAAGGCAAACCACCAACATGACCAAATAAAGGTATGATTCAGACTCAGAGGGTCAAGTATTTGTCCATATAGGGGTGTAGGTATTAATAGTATTAATTTCTGGTACATTTTCATCCTTTGGACAGAACTACGACATTTTCATATTTTTGTTCTGGTGACTGACAGATGAAAATATAGCTAGGTCTAGGAGACAAATCTCTCCAGTAATGTAACTTTAAGTAAAAGAATAAAGAAGAAGTGCCCAACTTTTGAGTACCAACTAGACATGGGACAGGTACTTGGTTTGGATCCGGTAACCGGCGGATCCAGCACTGTTTTAGGAGCCGACCAGGTAACGAGTGATTGACCCGGCTAAAACTATTACCCGTCCCATATGAAAGAAAGAAAATACGTTTATTTGCGGTAAACATAACGCAAAAAAGAACATAAACACAAAAAAATAAAATAAAAAAGAAGGTAAGGGAAACATTCGTCACATCCACGCAAAACGCACATCCATATCTAGTACCGCCATCAATGATATTTCTGTACTGTCCAATATAACTACCGACATCATACCCAGTATTTGTTCTTACCTCCTCCCAATAGTCTCAATATTCCCGATTGTTTTCCTTCGTCCAAAAACCCACAGTTCGGTAATAAATTCTGCACGTGTGTAAAGCCGTAAGACCGGTGATAAGTAGCCGTACGCGACTGCTCCTGAACTATTGTCCCCGCGTGACGCGAATAAAATCAGACGTACACTTTACTTCGATGACTGATTGTCAGATCAAATGTTGTGATTATTTTATTTGTGATCCTTGAACGATATTGCGACAGGAACATATTCGGTTATAGATAATACGGGCTGGTGTCCGCAACCCAACATCAATGCGCAACAACGAAAGTTGTTGTTTATGATGTCAGTCTTGCAAGGTTTTACTTTTTAGTTAGTGTTTTACCAAGAACCCCGTATATTTGAGTGTCAGTGTCAGTCGCCTCGAGAGTAACCAGTAATTGCTAAGCTCTTCGGCAATCATTCAAATATACCTAATCCAAAAAGACGGTAAATAAATTGAGTGAAAGCAATTAATAAATAAACACTGGCACTCCGGGAGTGCCGACAGAAGTGAAAACAAAACACAAACAGAATACTGTGCCATCACTCACTGATATATCGGATATACATTAAAACCGAGTACATCGCGAGGACAGCCGAACACATCCGAAGCGGTGTCGGTTACGGTAGCAGTGGCGCGAATTCAATGGTTTTTTCCCATCTCAAAAAATGCCCAACGCGCTTAAAGAAGTTTTCACTTCAAGAATATAAAGAAGAATGTCTTCGTGCGTTAGGTACTTGTTTACTGTTTTCATTTCATATTGTGACATTAGGAAGTGTGGACTATTAGTACACCCCGGACACTCCATATAACGCTCGCAAAATAATTACCTACTACTACTACATTAAAAAATGACGTTTGTATACGTATGAATGTGTGCGTGAGGTACTTGTGTTTGCGAGCGCTCTTTGTTAAAGAACTGCGACGGTAACCTCGAAGTGCGGGGTGAGGTGCGGTAACTGATGTTAGTGCGGGGAAGGGAGTGGCCTTTCTGTACGTAGTACTTTAAGTATTCTGTGCTATTAGTCCACCCTTCCTCATTCACAAAATTAGTAAGGATTTATATTCAAAACGTCCCACCTTTTGGGCTGACCAATAAAATATACCTCTTCCCCAGAATACAAAATCCAAAGACACTCATTGCATGCCTTCAGTACAGCCTACAAACTTTTCAAACTTTAAGTACAGGTAACCACAATGTCAACTTCCAAATTAGGTTTTAAGATAGCGAAGGCAAAAGGATGAGTTTGGACGAGAACTCGCCACTTTCAAAGGGTAATGGAAGCTCTGGTCCTTGGGTCTGGTCCATTTAAGTTATCTAGGTGACTAACTAGATTACTGAAGGCACTCTTCCATGTAATGACATGTACTTTTGGATAAGGTGGACTAATTTGTTAACAAAAATCGTTTGGCTTTCCCGGAAAGGTACACGTGACGTCTGACTTAACAGTATTTAAACGAATTCTGGCGGAACCTAGTATAATTTTATGCTAGCACTTGATGTCCACCGCAGTTTCATACTCGTTCTAGGGAACCATTTTCATGTGCCCTGATGAAAAGTATTTTATATTATTGGTCAATTCGTCAAGTGTGTTTATTAAGTATTTTTATATTTATTTACTAATTAGGTATTAATTATTATTTGCTTACACCCTGTTCCTCATACCTGTATACAGCAAACGCTGACGCAGCCATTAGGTCCTCACGTGTGCAAGTGAGAGAGCATGTGGTGCAGGATGGGAGTTCAGTCATTGTCTGTAGAGAGACGCCGCATACGCACCCAAAATCTGAGCCGTCCATGAACCACTTGTGGAGGTTGTCCTTGCTGTGGCCAACTTGGGTACGAAGTAGAACGATATTTTCATTTATTAATGGGTAAGAGAACCGACAGCTATAACAGAAGTTTTTAACATTTTCTTCAACAGTTTATAACATTTTCTTTTGATAAGTACCTAAATTTTATTCAAGCCTATAACAGTGGTAAAACTTGCTCTGCGAAAATTGTCCTTATTGCTGCGACAAGCTGCTTCAAGGCACTGTCAATGGCAAATTGTTAACATGTTGCTGTTGACTATACAATCTTAAAAGTGGCGTAGGGCGGGCGTTTTGGGGGACTGTCTTTTGTAATTTTGACGTTCGAAAAATGCTGATTCTTAGCCTAGTTTGAATAAATGACTTTTGATTTTTAAAGTCATTTTTGACGATGCCTTTACTGTAGGAAATGTCTGGTCGTTTCCTTTCTACTAGCAGCGCCCCGCGGTTTCACCCGCTTAAGTTTTGATTCTGAGAGAATATCGGGATAAAAACTATGCTATGTCCTTTCCCGGGACTCAAACTGTCTCTATATCAAATTTCATCGAAATCGGTTTAGCGGTTTAAGCGTGAAGAGGTAACAGACAGACACGCTTTCGCATTTATAATATTAGTATGGGCAGTATAGATAATACATAGTATTTATAGAAGAAAAACCAATCAGATATTTTCTGCTTTCCAGAAAAGCACATGATACAAACATGTAACTATCCACTCAATATTCCTTTAATTTACATCATACATACACTCCTGAAACCCTTATCCCGTCCGATAAACCCTCCGTCCAAAAATCGGACAACACCATTTTCCAAACTCCGGACACCCGAATTCAGTGCGACGCCAACTGATTAATGGACACTGTACGTTTTAAACCGAATTTAAATAACATTTTTACAGTCCGTGAATTATTTATTGTGCCCCATCATGAATAAAATTCGTATAAATATTTCAGAGATCATTTTGCGGGGAAACTTGGTGAATGGTCGCTGATTTTTCTTGGGAGGAAAATTGAGGATAAATAATAACGCGTTTCAGGTTGGTGAATCTGTTTTGTGGTTCAGACCACGTTTACATAACTTTGAAGTATCAAAAATGAGTCCAAGTTTTTTTTTGAAAAATTTCTATAATTGCGGAAGTCGGTGTCAAGAAACGAAAATGCGAAACCAACGACACCGACTTCCGAAATATTTATTTAAAGTTTACATAGTTTAAAAAGCCGTAAACAATCTTAAAATAATAATAATATGTACAAGTATATAAACAGGAGTGGGGGACATAATCAAAGGGCATCAAAAAATTCGTCCGCCTCGCTGTCAACAGGAAATGTGCCAAAAGGCTGGCAGCATTGCCACGTTGTATACCAATGCCGATTCTTTGGCCAAAAAATAGGCCAACCCTCTGGTCACGTGAAGAGTCGACCAACCGCTTAACGATGTCTCGAAATACTAAGTGGGTGCTCAGGCCTCATGGCCCTAGTGTAAAAATAAAAACAATTGAACAACTATTGGGTCATTTTGAAATGGTAAAATGTAGTACAAAGCCAGTCGTTGTTGGATTGTGAAAGAGTACAAGTGGTGCGATTAAAAGTATTAGCTAGAAAAGAGGGTTTCTTAATACAAGTAAACTTATTGTTGTTCTAAGGAAGCTGTAGCCTCATGACATCCTAACACCCTAATGCATCACACAATATCTAATTACCATAAGATTCTCGGTCACTCCATAACGTCCAACGTTTAAAGTTTCGAATTTACAAGCGGAGTGGGGCTTCCGTAGTTCGTACTCTTACGGACTCGTAAGTAATTACCGGTCACTGGCGAATTACTGAGGGTTAGTTGTTTTAACTCCGGTAATTACCCCTTTTGCGGGCCACTGGGGGATGTTTACGGTGTATCTTGATTCGATCCTGATTTTTGGTTGTTAGATAAGTTGTACATCGTACCTTCAGAATAGTAGTGACTTAACTCAAAAATCTGAGGAATCGAAGCGAAGAAAAAGAAGCGACGTTTTTATGGTAGAATAAAGTTTATTCTACCATAAAAACGTCGGGAAAATCGTAGAACAACTGCTGATTAAAAATGGTTATTGTCAATGTCGCTACTGGCAGGTTTTTTTTATTTTACTCAATAGTTTAAGGACCAAACTAGACTATAATATCAAAAAATTATACATATTATATGAAATGATTTTTTTACAACACTAAAAACTTTATAGTTTTGACGGACGTCCATGTTAAGCCCGTTCACTTCACCACTTTCAAATTGATTTTATTGTTATACGTTACAGGAAAAGGCATAATGTATTATATATTTCTGGAAACCGCGTCTTTTGAAGAATATGAAACAACTAATATATATTTAATATTATGTAAACAATTACCTTAAAATAATTTCAAAATAAAATATGGTGAAAAAAAGTTTTTTTTAAAGTTCATCGAGACTTTTGACAGTTACCCACGTTTACCCCTGCTTTACATTTAATGTTGATTTGTAGCCTAGCTATCCATAAATATAATCAAATAAAAAAAAGCTGCGGATATTTGCGATTTTCGGAGTAATTAGTAAAAATATGATAAAAGTCAGAAAACGGAAAACCGCTCGCTATTTATTGCGGTTTGAAATGTTGCTGTTTACATCAATAGTTTGCGGTAACTTTTGTAATTTATCATTGATATTAGGGCGTTCATCTTTTTTGCACTCATGTTGCGTGTGAAAATATTAATCAACAAGATGCACACTACCCTCATATTTCATATAGTATATAAACAGTTGTTTCATTTCATTGTAAATAACAGAATAGTGGTGAATTAACAGAAGTGTAATTGTTACGAATACAATATAACTACGTATTTTGTTGACTCTTCATAATGTCTACTTTCAAATGTTCTAAACGTGAAATAATACTTTCGTATATCGAAGGAGGAAAATCATTGAAGGCATTATCAACAGTTTTAAAAGAAAATTATCATGTATCTGAAGACAACTTATGTCTCGTTCTCAGTGATTTTCAAAGACATATTATTATTATTCCCGCTTTTAAAAAACGATGGACAGAAGCTTCACGGAAAAAGGATATATTTTTAATGAAAACAATAAATGCTCAAAAATTTGGCAGTTATGCTATGGAGACGGCCAGGATCTATGTGAGCAATTATGAATGGTACTACATGCCATCTTCAGTTCACAAAATTTTGATTCATATTGGTCAACTTTAGGAAGATGCACAAGAATCTCGTAATAAGGATTATAAAAACTTTCGTCTACATCATGCTAGAAAATGCTCCGCTACAAACGAGGATGTATTTCATACTCTTCTTTATACTTCAGATCCTTACATAACCAGTATTAGAAAACCGTATACTAAAAACGTGAAGGAACTTGATGAAGACACCTTAGATCTTTTGAAAGTGAACGAATTATTTTAGATCCCGAAGTTCATCAAGTATAAATAACATAACATTTAGTGAACATTACAATTAATTAATTAATGTGTTCGATTATAATCACACTTTAAAAAAAAAATGTTTTTTTTTATTTAAATTGATTTGAGTTTTGATGTACTATATGATATTTGGTTTTTGTAAACATTAAAATAATAGTATTCTTTGTTAAAAAATAAATATGGGACATTTTTGATAATTTTGTTTTTTTTTTATTTTTTAATGTATGGTTTTAAATTCAATCATAATAAATTACATTCCATTTGAAGCTATATACACTATTCTATATTTGTGCAAAATTTTAGAACATAATATTCAGAAATAAAAAAGTTATTGATTTTTAATCAGAAACAGACCTTTATTTTCCATAGTGCGTCGCTTCTTTAATATTCACCTAAAAGTGCGTACCTTTTAGTGACCCTCTATGATCGTAACTCGATTTCTTAGATTTTTGAGTTAAGTCACTACTATTCTGAAGGTGCGACATATACTCAGCGCTTTCTTTTGAAGTGAAACTTCTTTACGCACGCTTGACTTGGGGAGTAAGCTGGCGAACGCGTGACGTAAGCGTTACGAAAGTGTGATCGGTCGAGTCGAACGGGAGTTGAGTGGGGGATATAAAGAAGAGAAAGCAATGCGCGCGCACATTTTCTTTCTCTCTTCCTCTCATAGCCAAATACGTTTGAAGTTTCACTTCAGTCGTGTGGTCATAAGTACACTCGGTTTTTTTTCTTATAGGGGTATGCAGAAACTAGAGAACGCCACCTGCTATCCTTAAATACTTATTGATCATCTGCCTAGCCTTTTCCCAACATGTTGGGGTCGGCTTCCAGTCTAACCGGATGCAGCTGAATACCAGTATTTTACATGGAGCGGCCGCCTATCTGACCTCCACAACCCAGTTCCTGGGTAATACGATACCTATTGGTAAGACTGATTGTCAGACTTTCGGGCTTCTGACGACCCGTAACGACTGTCAAAGATCCACGAATGACAGCCGGGACCACCGGCTTAACGTACTTTCCGAAACACGGAGGGGTCATGATATGATGTACTTAGTAAGTTATAGAATCAGATGTTACTTTAATTTTACGCAAAAATATACATATGTCTACATAACACTTTAGGTGGATAATGTTTTTCAAGATAAAGAAAATTGAAAAAAACAGAAGCTATTTAAAATTCTTTGTGCGAAATACGAGTAAAAAGATAAAACTACTTCGACGACTAAGTAACCAAAAAACAAAAGGATTATATATACATGTATGTATTTATTTGTATGTTTAGTTAGTCATTTTTAATCTGTCAAGCTCCGCTAATGAGACACAATTGATTTTCTATTGTTTCGTCGTCGATCGGCGAACCGCGCCGCTTGACCGGTTAATTTAGCACAATCGATCAATCGATACTGATATAATCATTTTAATGTTTATGTAACAAAATACTTAGTAAATGTCTAATAAATGAATATTATAGTCACCAAATTCTTTGCTAATCGTAAAAGGTCTCTAAATTCAAATGAAAAAGAATAATGCTAAAAAACCTTTTTTTTTGTATCTTACAACATTGAATAGCAAATAGTACCTACGCATGAGACAACAAAAGTAAAAAAATAAATGTTACGAGTATTTTGTAAGCACTAAAATTATTTAGACTCAGCTGCGACAGCTTGATAAATAACGTTAGGACTCATTACGTAGTACATTTTCAAACATAAATTCTGAAACTAGGGTTAAAATCACATTTTATGCCCACAACCCCGCTGTAATACCACAAACCACTTAAACTCATTAAATTCCACGTGTGTGTATCAAGCAATACCCGAAATAAGTTTAATAAAAGCGGACCCTAACTGTAACACTGGACATATAAATGTCCCTGGAAAATAATTATCTAACTTAAACAGTAAAAGGACCCAACTAGCTAGGGGACTAATTTTGTCCTCCAATGTTCTACTAAAATCCCCTCACTAGGTATTTCCACCTAATTTTTGTTTTTTCTTTTTAAATCTCTCCAAAAAGGTCGGACCCCTCTGGCCGCTTGAACGATTTCTTGGAACCACAAAAGAAATTACGTGTCAAAACGTGTTTTGAAAGTTTTATAAACTGATTTGCATTCTTACCTCCTTACTAATAAACGTTGTATAGCGTATAGTTACACAACGCTTTGCCTTCTTCTTTCGAAAGCCAAATTACTGACGACTGAAAGAGAGAAATCGTTGTGTAACTATTCATCTGATATAATACGTTTATTAGTAAGGAGGTTAGAAGATAATTAACATCGTGAAGAAACCGGAATGTCTTAGAACCATAAATTCGAAGACACGTGACTTTCGCCAACCCAAACTGGGCCCGCGTGGTGAATTATGGCTCACTCCATCTTACAGAGAGGAGGCCTGTGTCCCAGCAGTGGGAACATTATATGCTGATTATGCTTATGCTATGTAAGTAGGTACATTGTTGCACGAGGCTAAAATAAAACCTTTTAGGGTACGTAAACAGTAGTTACCTACAAAGTTACTTCCAAAAAGTTTACAACATACCGACCATACGAGTAATCAAATATTTCATGACTAAAGCAATTGGCATGGACCCAGAAAGTTACTAAAACTATCTCTTTTTAGGGTAATTATTTTGACCCAACTACAATACTTTGACCCTCAGAATAAAATAATGTTCCACGATTTAATTAAAATACTTCCACTACAACTAGATTAAACCTATGTCAACAAAAAGTGGTAGTGCCTCCTAGATAAATCCCTGTGGTCGACCGAAAGAAGTGACAATAATGACAAAAAACCAGCCAATCGCACACGAAGGGTTCTGTGTACCACTGTACTATTGTACGGTGTTACGGAACCCTTCGTGTGTGAGTAAACACTACATACAAATAACGTCAAAAAATCACGTTTGTTGTATGGTAGCCCCCTTAAATATTTATTTGATTCTGTTTTTGGTATTTGTTTTTATAGCGGCAACAGAAATACATAATCTGTAAAAATTTCAAGTGTCTAGCTATCACGGTTCATGAGATACAGCCTGGTGACAGACAGACAGACGGACAGTGGAGTCTTAGTAAAAGGGTCCCGTTTTTACCCTTTTGGTACGGAACCCTAAAAATGCTACACCTTACTATTGTCTATTGAGGTATACATATTATTAAAGAGTATTTTATCTTTACATAGATTCATAGATAATCGTAGCCTAGATAAATCCCTGTGGTCGACCGAAAGAAGTGGCAACAATAACAAAAAATGCTACACCTAACCAACTATGGTTTATTGACGTATACATAATGAAGAGTATTCTATCTTTACTTAGATTCATAGATACTCCTAGTCTAGATAAATCTTAGTGGTCGGCTGCAAGAAGTGACAACAATGACAAAAAATGCTATACCTAAATAACTATTGTCGATTGAGGTATCCATACTTATTAAAGAGTACCGCAAAACGGGGCTACTTTGATTTCCGGGGTTACTTTGACAGATGTTGTAGCTACTTTGACAGAGCGCCAAAATCGGTTTTCACGTGTGCTCAGCAAGTGTGCGTGACCTCAAGTAATATTGCGCGAGGCGCGGGGTGTGGGGAATGCGTCACAACGTTGTGATCGGCCTGGTCAAAGTAGCCCCGCCTATCAAAGTAGCCCCGTTTTACTGTATTCTACCTTTACTTAGATTCATAGATACTCGTTACTTATTTAACGTTTTTACTAATAGCAATTACATGTAAATGGTTTACGTTCGGGACCTGGCTATGCTAGCATCCCTCAAGAGAGCATACCAAATCCTGACCATCTAACTTCTCACAACCCGATCAATCTTTAATGTACTCATTGGTTACCAATCCAAGTATACCAGATTACGTATTAAGGTGAGCGCACATGTTTAGGGACTCCATCTTAACATTCCGGTCTCGGGGACCCGGTAACGAGTTGACCGCTCGCCAAACCGCAAGGCGCACACTCTGGGGAGAATCACTCGCTCCTACTTAGATGTTAGTACCTGCGACGTGAAGTGTATGGGATATTTAGTCGGGAAGTGTAGGTAAAATGGGTGACAAACGGAATTTTAAATTTATTGGGACTTGTTTGCGAGTTTTTATTTTTATTTTTTATGCTTCATGTTTAGTGCAAATATAGCTGTACAAGGATGTTTTGGCGCGTGGCCAAAATCGGAACTAACGCCGCCGTCTTGGTTTTTCCAATATATTTGAACAAATGTTCACCAATAGCACCCCCCTGTCAACGTCATTCGAGCGCCAAAAGATCCTTGTAGCACTTTGAATATTTCCTTTCTTTTTTTAAGAGCTATTTAATGGAATTGCAATGACGTTGAATATATTCAGACAAGGCTTAGGGAAGGTTCATATCTGACGGAAGATGCGTCGGGCGTAACATCGATTGCGTCTATTTATTCGCTCGACGCACTAACGCATCATCGGTTGAGTGTGAACGGTCAAGTGTTTTTCTATACATTTGTCTGTTCTGGCGTTACGCGACCGATAATACGCGACGCATCTTTCGTCAGATGTGAACCTTCCCTTAGACTGACTGTTTATGGAAGGCGAAGAACCATGCGTTGTGGAGCAGCTTCGGACAGCTTTTGTCCAGCAGTGGACTGCGATAAGCAAAGCTGATTGAAATTCAAACAAACTTAATCAAACAATTAAAAAAAAAATAAGTTCAATATTTTTGCAGGTGCGTTCAACCTATAGTTAATAGATAATTATTGAAATTGTAAGTAGTTTATTTCTGCTGCTCGATTGATAAAGTTCAACACCAGCCACTAGATTAATTGACAAGGCATCTTCTGCTTTGACACATCTAATTCTCGTCAAAATCCCTCATCATAAGTCAAAACCAGTCAAGAAACTATTCCGCTATCTCCGACACTATTAAGGTAAGTGCTCACTACAACAGCGGGATCATTACTCAACGTTAAATTTTCGAGAGGAGATAGTTGACCGCTCGTCAAATGACAGGGCTTTACACCTTGAATACTCGATAAGTTTACTCTCGAAAAGTATATTTTTTTCGTTTCAAACAAGATGATATTTACATAATATAAGCTAAAATACTTAAAATGATATTACTATTATGTAAATGTTTATAATAAAAGAAGGAAAAGAATCATAGGGCTACAAAAAATTCGTCCGCATTGCTGTCAATAGGAAAGGTGGCCAAAAGGCTGGCAGCATTGCCACGTTGTATGGCGATGCTGATTCTTTGGTCAAAAAATAGGTCAGCCCTCGATAAGTATATTATATTATAATTATTGCTTACACGCTTACATATATTGTACATTAAAATATATATAATATGTACCTACAAGTACATAAAAAGGAAGGGAACAGCTCATTATTCCGCATCGCTATCAATGGGAAAAGTACCCAAAAGGCTGGTAGCATTACCACGTTGGACGGCAATGGCCTAAGGCGCTCCACACACTGGCCGCGGTGAGCAGATAACTTGTATGTAAAAAATCACGCGCGGAGGTGCGTTATCTGATTCTGCTCACCGCGGCAGAGCGCGGTGCAGTGTGTGGAGCGCCTAAAAATAAGCCAGCCCCCTAGTAACGTGAACAGTCAACCAATCGCTTTGAAAACATAGGTTGTCTACTAGGCAGAGGGCTAAAACTTTTTGTCTGACCCTGATTTGAAAAAAGTTCTTTTATTAACCGACTTTAAAAAAGGAGGTTCTGTATTCGACTCGTATGTATGTATGTATGTTTGTATGTCCGCGATTATCTCAAAAACTACTAAACCGATTTTGATAATTCTTTCATTAATGTGATCTTCATACTTTCAGGAAGGTTTTAGTATATAATACATTAGGTAATTATTCTTATATACGAAGTTATATGCATAAATGTACTGCATCTCCGGCATTTCTATGCGAACTTTGATGATTCTTCGAGTTGTGTCTTCAATTCTTCAATGCACTAGTGTTAATTGAATTTATGTGGGGTAGGTACAACTATAAAGTGAAAAATAAAAACTTTTTTACAAAAAAAAACAACCGACTTCAAAAAAAAAAAACACTACAAAGTGAAAAATAACTTTAATTTCGGAAGTCGGTGTCAAAAAACGAAAATGCGGAACCAAAGACACCGACTTCCGAAATTAAAGTTATTTTTTACTTTGTAGTGTTTTTTTTTTTGAAGTCGGTTGTTTTTTTTGCATATTTCGCACTTATTTTATCTGCGCGTAAAATGCTGTTAGTTTATAATTGTATGTAAGATTTATAATATGTCATCTTGACTTGTAAAAATAAACGTCAGTGTACCACCAAAAGGCCAATTCTCGTAATTTAAAACGTTCGAAATCTAGTTGCAGTCTCATCTCAGCGACAAACAAATGTCAAAAACTTGTCAAAATGTAGGGAAATTGGAGGTATTTTTGATAGATATGAGACTGAGATTTGAGAGAGCGTTGGAAGGCCTCCCACAAGGTGGACCGACGAACTTGTGAAGGCCGCAGGAACTCGTTGGATGCGAGAAGCACAAAACCGATCGAAGTGGAGGTGCTTGGGGGAGGCCTATGTCCAGCAGTGGACGTCTTTCGGCTGAAATGATGATGATGATGATGAGACTGAGATCAGACTGTGAACGTTCTTAAAATTACGAGAATTGGCCCTCAGATTATGAACGTTCGTAAAATTACGAGAATTGCCCCTCAGCTATCTGTCAGTTCATTACTACTTCTCTGCATTTTATGCATCAATAATAATCATTTCCACCAATGAAATACAATTTTCAGTCACTACTTATTGTCGTGTAATTTCAATAGAGCTTTGTTTCATTATCTGCTGGATATTTCAAAGGATACAACAAACAGGCCACAGAAACAATTGAATTTCCCTCATTAGAATTTCCTCATTACTATCAAAATGTAAATTAAATTGTTTTTGTTTTAGAAAAACAATTTAATTTTCAACGTACAGACGCCAGCACATCAACCTACTACAATCTGTCAAATTTTTTTAATAGATTTTCAACTTTATCACTAAAGCCATAAGGTTCAAAGTTGATTAGGAAAATTTGACAGTTTCGGGTAGGTTGATGTGCTGGCGTCTGTACCTACGAACTTACATATTTTTCCGACGTTCCAACGTTTTTAACATTTTTGCTCGAAACACTTTTTGCCTAAAAAACTAAATTATTTCATTTGACTACATAATTCTTGAACGACGATTAAGCATGCATCTTGATTAAAACATATCGAATTTCATGCCTGAATTCTTCCAGAAAATGGGTTGAAGTTAACTTTTAAAAAAATCATAAAATTCCATTCAAAACGAATTGCATTGCGTCTTAGATCAGATCGACTTACTTGGTTCTTTGATGAATCCTAAGATTAGTCAGCCTTCATATAAATAACATTACCTCCTCAAAATATAAGCATAGTATAATATACCGCCAAAATCCGGTTATAGCCGCTTATAACCAGTTCAACAGTTCAATATCACGTCTCACGGGGCTGATAACGATTTGAGTCAGAGCCAAACCGATGTCGAGTCGAGGCAGCCAATCGCTAAGTGAATATGGTTAAAAAATGAGAAATCGAAGTGTGAACTCGAATAACATTGCGGTTATTTTCGGTGTAGCACTGTTAAATGTGGCGAAAGGGGCAATTGGGTCGGTTGCCAATGTTTAATCCTAAATTTTTGGGCAGGTTTTTTGATATAGTGACTGCTATAGACTGGTATTTTGTTTGTATCTTAATATTTTATGGGAAACAGAATTTTCTGTTTCCCATAAAATATTAAGATACAATGGGAAACATATTTATTTATTTTGCAATTTACATATAGATAAACATCTAAATGGCCAACTTTTTTTGTATCTAGGACTGAACATAACTAGCGAAATGTGGGTATACCTCCTATATGTACAGACGCCAGCACATCAAGCTATCCAAAACTGTCAAATTTTCCCAATCAACTATGAACCTAATGCTTTAGCGATAAAGTTGAAAATCTATTAAAGAAATTTTGCAGATTTTAGTAGCTTGATGTGCTGGCGTCTGTACCTACATCTCTGCCAAACTTTCGGAAAATATAGGCATGATGTTATATTATTCTACCTAAAAATGTCTAATCTAAATCCAGCTTGTAGAAGACTAGCTTCTGCCCGCGACTTCGTCCGCGTGTAATTTCACCCTCCCTCCATTCACCCTATTAGGGGTGGAATTTCGAAAAATCCTTTCTTACTGGATACCTACTCTTCACAAAGAACACACCCTCCAAATTTTATGTCTCTAGTACCAGCGGTTTAGGCTGTGCGTTGATACGAGTATATCAGTCAGTCAGAACTTTGAATTTTATATAAATAGATGTCCGTCACTTTACCAATATGTCATGTAAATCTAAACTGTTCATTGTTAAACAAGGAGTAAAAGAAAAGGAAAACAAGGAATCGTGGGACGAGCCCAAACAAAGAAATTAAATTATAATTAAAAGAGTGTTTCCCTAAACCTGTTCTAAATCACGGAACTAAGGAGGTTAGTTGGGAATAAAGAAAGAAAATTGTCACGTTTGTTTTATTGTCTGTACCGGATGTTGTACTTTGGGAAGGAAACTTAAAGAAAACAGCCGGTTTCTTAATTGGGAATTAGTTTTTTTTTATACAATATATCTGTCAAAATGTCATTATATAATATATCTGTCAAAACGTCATAATATTTCGGTCAATTAGAATGACGGAGGGGCGAATTTTTGTAATTTTACGAACGTTCACAGTCAAAAGGCCAATTCTCGTAATTTAAAACGTTCAAAATCTAGTCGCAGTCCCATATTGGCGACAAAAAAAATGTAAAAAAACTTGTCAAAATGTAGGGAAATTAGACGTATTCTTGACAGATTGACACAGATATCCGACTGTGAACGTTCTTAAAATTACGAGAATTGCCCCTCTGATCTCAGTCTCAATCTGTGAAAAATACCTCTAAAATTCTATATTTTCGACAAGTTTTTGACATCGATTGTCGCTGAAATGAGATTGCGACTAGATTTTGAAGGTTTTTTTTTTTTAATCACGATAATTAGCCTTAAGGTATTCATCAATTTCCTAGTTCTTATTTTCTGTATCCACATTATTACTGTAAAATAAATAAATGTATTTTATGAGAAATTGCTGCGAGGCTGAAGTGGGACTGGGTGGGTTACACTTATAGGATGCATCCAGACAGATGAGCCAAAGTCGTCACACAGTGGGTGCCTGAAGACGGGCGTCGTCACCGAGGCAGACCTAAGAAACGCTGGAGTAATGATTTAGACTCATTCCTAACCGACTGGACGGAGAAGGCACAACACAAGGAAATTTGGAAGAAAATGGGGGAGGCCTTTGTCCAGCAGTGGGACAGTGCAGGCTAAAGGAAAAAAAAGAGAAATTACATATATCACGCCTGTTATTCCTGAAGGGCTAGACAGAGGTGGTACCATCGAGGAAACTTACATCAAAACACCGTAAGGGCTATTGTTGCTTGCAGCGCTAGGCCTCTATAGTAACGCTTGCTAACAGATGTGGTCATCGTGTGCACGGGATTTTGTTTTCAAATTGGGCAGATGTACCTAAGTTTCGAAACTTGCATCTATACATCGTAAGGGCTATTCTTGCTTGCAGCGCTCGGCCGCTATACTAACGCTTGCTAACAGATGTGGTCATCGTGTGCACGGGATTTTGTTTCCGAATTGGGCAGATGTAAGTTTCGAAATTTACTTCTATACATCGTAAGGGCTATTCTTGCTTGCAGCGCTAGGCCGCTATAGTAACGCTTGCTAACAGATGTGGTCATCGTGTGCACGGGATTTTGTTTTCAAATTGGGCAGATGTAAGTTTCGAAATTTACTTCTATACATCGTAAGGGCTATTCTTGCTTGCAGCGCTCGGCCGCTATAGTAACGCTTGCTAACAGATGTGGTCATCGTGTGCACGAGATTTTGTTTTCAAATTGGGCAGATGGCCCTTATAGATTATTTATTAACCATACACTAGATACTAAAATAAATGACTAACTAACTTACAATACAAATATATAAAAATAAAAATAACAAAGGACACTTATATAAGTTTCGAAACTTTTATATATACTTCGTAAGTGCTATTTTTAACCGACGAAAAAAAACGGAGGAGGTTCTCAATTCGACGCGTATATTTTTTTTTTTTTTTTTTTTTTATGTATGATCACGCATAACTTTTTACAGAGCAGTCCGATTTTGATAATTCTTTTTTTATTAGAAAGGGTATACCCTGAAGTTGGTCCCATATAAATTTGGAAAAAAAAATCCAACCCTAAGGGTTAGAAAACAGGGGATGATTGATTGTTCACTCACTGATTGTAATGTATGACCACGCTTAACTTTTTACAGAGTAGTCCGATTTTGATAATTCTTCTTTTGTTGGATAGGACATACTTCGAAGTTGGTCCCATGTAAATTTGGAAAAAAAAAATCCTACCCTAAGGGTGGGAAAATAGGGGTGATTTATTGTTCATTCACAGATTTTAATGCTGAGCTGTGTATTACAATTAAAATAATAAAAGGCCTATCTATGTTGGTATATAAAGCCTGTTTTTTTTTTAAGTATTACATTATATTATTTAGTATTATATTACACAAAAAATAATAGTTAAAGTTGGATTATAACAGTTAATGTCTAAAGTAAGGTAGGTATTTTAAAAGTAATCAAACATTAAGCATGTAGTAATTAGTAAATTATAGCCTCAAAAAATTATAAAATAAAAACTTTTTAACAAAAAATTAAACCTCCGAAAAAACTGAAAAGCAAAAAATAATAAACTTTTTTTATTTAACCTTAATAAATAAGTTCTTAAACTAATGCAAGTATACCTAAGTAATTTTGAGTCGGCGCCAAACAATCAATGAACAAAGATTACTAAATTACCTTAAATTTAAAGAAATAAGCAACGTGAAATCTATAGCGATAAACATTAACATTTCAAACAAAAAATGCGCTCTCCGCACGACCACTCGCAACGATATTAATTTGCTTGTTTGGCGCCGACTCTAAATTACTTAGGTATACTTGCATTAGTTTAAGAACTTATTTATTAAGGTTAAATAAAAAAAGTTTATTATTTTTTGCTTTTCAGTTTTTTCGGAGGTTTAATTTTTTGTTATTGCTTGCAGCGCTCGGCCGCTATAGCAACGCTTGCTAACAGATGCGGTCATCGTGTGCACGGGATTTTGTTTTCAAATTGGGCAGATGTAAAGTTTCCTCGATGGTGCATATTATACTAGTATGATAAAGCCACATTTCAGCTGTTACGTTTAGGTTCCATGTAATAGGGGCGAGCCTTTGTCATAAACTGGGCACAAATCCAGACTCTAGACTGCTACTGAGATTAACCAATATTAAACCTAAAGACCATATACAGCTTCAAAATGAATTAAAACCAACCTTTCCCCTTTTTTGCCTCAAAGTTGTCAACCCAAAAATTGAAAAAACCTTTATTCATTTAAAAAATAAATCAAACCTTTACAGACCGTTGAAAAACATAATCGGTCCAATCTAAATCTATTGTTCGCCAACAAAATTTCACAAAAAATCTAACACAATACACATCAGCTGCCATTTTTCCAACAATTTAATATTTTGTTGAACACAAAAAAGCAGATATTTCATACGTTTTATCAAATCGGAAGCAGTACATTTGGCAACAATTGATGCAACATCTGAAAATTGTCGGTAGAGTAAACAAATTAAGTGGGTGGACAAACGAGTGACGCTGCATTTTAAAAACAAAGCGAATTTAGCTGAATACGAATAATGCTCAATTGATATAAATATTTTGTTCTGGGGTTTGATTAATAAACTGTCAATAAATTGTTTTTTAAAAGTTAAATAGGTTCCTAATGAGTTTTAGTGCTTTAAAATTGAAAAGGTGTTCTTTATCGCAAATAAAAAAAATATTAACATCATACCTAGCGATTATTGTAGCGATAGTCTTTATAAGAAACCTTACCAACAACCAACCCGAATCTCTTCAAAGTGAGAGTGAACAGGCTTCTTCTGGGTAAGCTCACTCCATCGTCGACTTTGTCCCTGTCACCTCTGACCTAGACTAGAGTCAAGAGCAAACACATTTCAAATAAAATTTGTTTGACGGCATAATATGGTGCCAAAAATCCGTCATTTTGGTTTTTTTTTTTTATTTTGATATACCCAGTGTCACTCTCACAGTAAATACGAATCTAACGATACCTCTCAAGCTAAAATCCATCGAGCTGTTCGTTCAGGCCGCAGAGCGTGCCAAACAATTATATATTAATTAATTATTATTAATTAATTATTAATTATTATACATACATACATACTCTCGAAAATACATAAACCTCCTCCTGGCGGAGTCGGGTAAAAAAAAAACCTTATAATGCTTTTCAAAGAAATCGTACCGTGACAGCCGTTTTGTAGGGCTCCAGTTGGAGGCCAACAACTGCTACCACACAAAAAGTTTGGGGTATCATTTAAGCTATCACCAATTTAATTAGTTTTGTATTTCTTAAATAATAGGGTTTGTCCTCCAAATAGTAGATCTGTCACCAAAATGTAGTCACCAAACAATGCAAATGACCTAACCAAACCGAACCTCGGGGTGCCCTTCGCTCGCTCTTGCATCCTATGTCGACGGAGCCCCGCTTCGCGGGGCCCCTATTTCTGTGTAAAGGGTTTAAAGTAACCTAACCAAACCGAACCTCGGGGTGCCCTTCGCTCGTTCTTGCATCCTATGTCGACGGAGCCCCGCTATCTGAGAACGAAAATATTTCGTGGCGATAGATCTATTTATTAGGTGATACAAATATTTCGTGGCGATATATCTATTTATTAGGTGATACAACTTGATGACAAATATAAATTTTGGTGATAGAAAATATAGTTCCCAAAAGTTTGCAGACTCGAAGAAGATAAATAATTTCTGTCGTTTTCGTTTACTCTTGCTACTGGGTCCAATAAGTGTGTCCTTGTCTCATTTTTAGGGTTCCGTACCTCAAAAGGAAATAACGGAACCCTTATAGGATCACTCGTGTGTCTGTCTGTCCATCCGTCTGTCACAGCCAATTTGTTCCGAATCTAATGGACCGATTAAGTTGAAAGGTACACAAACACATATAAATATCTGTGACCCAAACACAGACGTGTAACGTAAATAAATGAATTTTGAATATATAGAAAAAAAATTAAAAAAGTTTCGCAATCTGTACCGTATAACATATCGAATGAAAGGGCTTACTGTGAAGAACTCAAACATTTTTCATAATTTTGTATTAAAGTTATTTAAGAAAATAGATGAAAATTGACCATTCCTCCCCTTATCTCCGAAACTACTGAGCCTAAAATTTTTAATAAAATACAAAAAATAGTTCTATACCTATAGATTACAGAAAACCCTATAAGTAGTATGTGGTCTTAAAGCAACATGGTAAACGTCTCAATATTGTGCGTTCAAACTTACATTTTCAGTTGGAATGTATGGGAGAACATGTTTGTTCTTGGGATAAATTCATTCCAACTACGGAACCCTTCATTGTGCGTGGTCCGACACGCACTTGGCCGGTTTTTTATTTAGTAATTTGTCTATGGTTATACTTTTTCTACGTAAATCGTGGATCGCAAAACGTCTATCACTTTACCATAAGAGCGAGGCCACACGATGCGTTAACGGTGCGGTGCGGCACCGCACCACAATTAATTCGAGCTATATGGTGCCACACGGGCGGTGCGGCACTGCAGTAGAACGCTGTTTACCGTGGTGCGCACCACAGCGCATCACCCCTCCCCGCCGCGTCTCGCAGGTCACAAGCGCGGCGCGCCTACGATGCGACGCCGCACGGCGGCCGAACGCATCGTGTGACATGGCATAGTGATTTATCTGTAGGATGACGCGCCGCACCGCACCGTTAACGCATCATATGGCCTCACTCTAACAGTATTATAGCGTGCAACAATTGTAGGTATCAACAGTTATGAACAGCAAACGCTATAATAACTGAAAAGCTATAAAGGATAAAGCAGTCGTAGTTAATTTGCCACCTCCGGGCATAATACTGCGTGAATGGTGTGCCATTAGCCTGAGTGTCATTCACTCCCCAGAGAGACTCATGTTGCAGGCTTAATACATCGGCGTTTGCTATTGTACCTATTATTGTGTAGAACACTTGTATAGAAAAAGCATTTAATAATTTTCTGTACGTGGAAAAGTGTCTGTGTATTCGGTTAGACTGGATGTCGACAAGGCTAGGTTAATGATGAAATGTAATTGTTTTACAAAAACATTACAATCGTCTTCCAAAAAAAAACACTACATAGTGAACAATAACTTTTATTTCTGAAGTCGGTGGCAAAAAACGAAAGGGATTTTTTTTTTACACAATTTAGCAGTCGTACCTACCCTATACGAATTCATATAATCACTATTTGCTTTGTAAACAACAGTTACCGTATGTCTTATAACATCATAAATATACAAATACTTATTATTAAAGGTAGCTCATGCAAAGGAAACAATAAAATTCATATTGGTCCCATATAAATATTAAAAATATTTTTTAATTAAGCAAACTTAATAAAATTCATATGGGAACAATATAAATTTTATTAAGTTTGCTAAATTAAAAAATATTTTTAAACTCAGTCCACAGTTAATGAAAATATCGATGAACATACAAAAAAATACACACAGACGAACATAGACCCTCCTTTTTTGAAGTCACGAGCTCGTAAATAAGTAACCTCCATGTCGTAAGACCACAGAGCGAGGTCATGGTAGAAAAAATGCTTTTGGGTTTTTTCATTAGAAAATTTCTTAGTAGCAGGACGGAGCCTGGATGGCTTAGGATTCGTGCCGATTCATGGCTTTCCCCGATTACACGGCACTTAAACATAGCCAGCGAATAGCGAAATGTGGGAGTACTGCACTATACAGGGTCCCCCTGGAAGTATGGATCAAATCGAATAGGGGCGTGGGCAAGGTCATTTCCAAACTTTTTAACCCTGAGAATGTCAGTGAATTTTTTTACGGTTCAAAAGTTATGACCGATTTTTTTTTTTCAATCACTTCGCTTAGTGCTCAAAGAAAATAATCATAAAAAAATACTATCAGGGCTATCTAAAAAAAATAAAATGATAGCCTTGATAGTTTTCGCGAATTCGATTTTTCTTCTCTTTTTTTTTTTTTTTTTTATTTTTTTTTTTTGCGAAAACGTTTGGAAATGACCTTGCATTCGATTTGATCCATACTTCCAGGGACACCCTATATAGTCTACCCTACCCCTTCATGGATTACAGGTGTGATATTATATCAGTCTCAATATGCGAGGTTAACTTATAGGCCATTACTACAACACGACTTATTCACGGTTCCTATAAACAAAAACGAATCGATTTGCTTACCAGAGTGGTATCATTTTTATTGCCATATTAGGCATTTAAATAGATTCGTAAGCTAATTTTACTTGTAATAGCTATTTCCACATGGGAGAGTCTACTATGCAAAGCTATGAGGTATTATATTTGCTGCATTATTGGTACAGATACCAGTCTTAATTTTACCTCATAACGGTCCGTAAATTATAGGAATCGGCCATTACTGACACAATATTAAGAGGAAGTGCGGGTGGTCGTTTCTCAATAGAAACGCTCTCGCCTGTTTTCTTTCTAGTTAATGATCATAAAGCAATGATTTTTATAGAACAATGAATATTAACTACTTGTACTATGTCCCTATGTTTTCCTTTTTGATGATACATTATTTTTATAAGCAATAAAACCCTCAAAAATTGCTATATTTAAACCGCTGTCAACAGAGGCCTAGTGTACAAAGACAATTATTAATGAAAAACAGAAAAACATAGGGACACAGTAATTATATCCTTCTTATTCAGTTTATGAAATACCTTTTAAATTGTTCCAATATTGGAGGAGGAAATAGGCGAGAGCCAAACCTCGAATTATGCGTTTGACTTTTTACTTAGGCTTGTTCAAAAGTCTCTCCGATCGCATTTCCTCTTAACTAGTTTGTGATTGGTTGCGCCGCCGCCGCGCCGTTTACGGACGGCCATTAAAATATTAGTGCTTCGACATTCTGGCTACTTATTGGTGAAAAGAGCAGTGGTAGGTATCGGCCACGACTTAACGAGTTTTAGTTTGTGGGTTCGAACCCAGGGAGGGGCTTTACTTTGTTTAAATAATTTTATCACCACTGCTCTCAAAAAGGTGAAGAAAAACATCGTGAGGAAACTGCGCGGCATGTAGAACCAAAAATTCGAAAACATATACCAAACCTGAAATCACGAAAAAAATATCAGCTATTCCCTACGCTTTGACGAGTTATACGAATATAAATGTAGGGAACAGCTGATTTTTTTTTCGCAATTTCGGGTTATGTCCCATATTAGTAAAAGTTGTCCATAATGATGAGTACCATGACCTCTTAAGAGGTTGTTGGTGTTTTTCCAATAACCCTGTATATGTTAGTTGCGCAGGTAAACTTGCTTGCGCGATGCAGGAGACTGCGTGACGTCAGTCTGAATGCCGCCACAATGTATTGGTGATTTGAGTTTACACGTTACTTTTGAGTAGCGATTGTGAACGATTTTGTGGTAATTTCAGTGGACATTGCTGAAACGGTGACCATTCTTCTCACATGACGAAACACTCAGGTTCGCAGAGCACATGAAACCGTCGCGACAACCGATTTATCCGCCTGTAAAAAGCAATTTTCACTTAAATTTTATAATAAATAAATAATTTTATATGAATGTCATCTACATAATGAGCTCGAAGCATTCGCGCGTACCGATCATGCATCGAAATTAATTAAATAATTATGTTGATGCGAGTTTCCTCCATTTTTAATTGGACATTAAAAATTATTTAAATATCTTTCCACGCTTGCAAGCTTTATGTCATCGTCAACGTCCAAGGATTGCAAGCTTATTATTTCAATGTAGTTCAATTGTACCTGATTTTAGGGTACCCGAAGGGTGCCAACGGAACCCTGTTACTAAGCCTCCGCTGTCCATCCGTCCGTCAGTCAGATTGTCAGCGGGCTGTATCTCATGGATAGAATCGTAATCTAGGTAGACAGTTTAAAATTTCACAGTGTGTATTTATTTCTATTGCCGCTAAAACGCCAAAAAAACTAATTTCTTGTATGGACAAGAAACGTGTTTTTTTGGCGTTTTTTGCCTTGTGGTACGGAACCCTTCGCATGCGAGTCCGACTATAGGCCGCGCGGAACTAGTTGGCCGCGCCTTAGGCATGTGAGCGGTGGGACGGAGGGGCGGGGGCGCATTA
The DNA here is from genome assembly GCA_945859645.1 of Amphipoea oculea. NCBI lineage: Eukaryota > Metazoa > Arthropoda > Insecta > Lepidoptera > Noctuidae > Amphipoea > Amphipoea oculea. The sequence goes on from OX243876.1 coordinate 17,543,079, forward strand.
CACAGTACGTGCATTGCGAACCGCCGCCTCACCCCTGTCCCCACCTCAGTGGCCAACTAGTTCCGCGCTGACTATTGCACATGGCCGGTTTTATCTACCCTGTTTTATTTAATAAGCTTAATATATTTAAGCTTCGCCCCCTTACCATCGGACTCCGTATAGTTAACTGGCGAAATGTTGGTGTTCTATAGGTACACCTCTGCCGATCACGCTTAAACCGCTGAACCAATTTAGATGAAAATAGGTATAGAGATAGTTTGCGTCCCGGTAAAGGGCATAGGGTAGTTTTTATCCCGATATTTCCACGGGAAACTTATGCGGGTGAAACCGCGGGGCGCTGCTAGTATGTCCATATTTTATGTCTTATTGAAATAAGAGAGTAGAGTTTTAACAAGTGAGCTGTGGTAGCCCAGTGGTAACGGCACCGACTTACGAGTTATAGGTCGTGGGTTCGAACCCAGCCAGTGTTATACTTATTGTAAATAATTTCATCACCACTGCTCTCTGAACGGTGAAGAAAAACATCGTGAGGAAACCGACATGTTCTAGAGCCAAAAATTCAAAGACATGTGACATCTACCAACCCGTACTGGGCCCGTGTGGTAGATTACAGCCCACTCCCTCTGGAAGAGAGGTCTGTGTCCCAGCAGTGGCAACATTATAGGCTGATTTTGCTACACCTCTAACGTTAGATAAAAAAACTTTTTTACAAAAAAAAAAAAAAACAACTGACTTCAAAAAAAACACTACAAAGTGATAAATAACTTTAATTTCGGAAGACGGTGTCGTTGTTTCCGCATTTTCGTTTTTTGACACCGACTTCCGAAATTAAAGTTATTTATCTATCCTATCGGAGAAAAATATTTGTTAATTAATGACATCTTGATTTTTTTAAATTTTTATATGACATTTTTTTATTTTTGACATTTTGATCTTTGACATTTTGATTATTGACATTTTTATATGATGTAATGATAATGGTATGATATTTGTAATAATAATGACATGATATATAATCTAATGATACTAATTTATATTTTCCTTTTAATACAATCATATATTTTTAAATTAAGTTGATGATTTAAAATTTTTATAATAGTAATTTATAAATTGGTCTGAATAAGTATAATAATAATGATATAAATAATTTCAAATGTTTGCATGCCGATTGGTAAAATGTGGCTGAGCTAAATGTTATCTTAAGAACTATTATGTATTACCCATATTTGCAAAATAAAATTCTATTCTATTCTATCACTTTGTAGTGTTTTTTTTTCTGAAGTCGGTTGTTTTTTGTTTTGTAAAAAAGTTTGTATTTTGTCACTTCTTAGTTGTACCTACCCGACACAAATTCAATTAACACTAGTGCCTTGAAGACACCACCGACTGGAAGAATCATCAAAATTCGCTCATAGAAATGCTAGAGATGCAGTACATTTATGCATATAAGTTCGTACATAAGAATAATTAACTAATTTAAAATCATATACTAAAACCTTCCTAAAAGTATGTAGATCACACTAATGAAATAATCATTGAAATTGCTTCATTAGTTTTTGAGAAAATCGCAGAAATACAAACACACTTACATACGAGTTGAATACAGAACCTCATTTTGTCGAAGTCGTTTAAAAAGTTTAATGTTTACGCACGATTAATAAAAGCTCCATCCGAGTCACTTTCGCCTTTTAATACGGAGCCTTAAAAATGTTCCCTACCAATAAACCCTCCCTTACCCCAGCTAAACAGAAATAAAAAGTAAACCACTTAAAAACGGATATACTAACATAAACCCGACATAAACGGGATATCAACGTTAAGTAAATCTTGGACATACTCAAAAAGATTACATTGCGGCACCTATCATATCTCAGGGTAGGCAGTAAACGCGGTACGGAGTCGTCTCAAAACGTTCATGGGCTATATTCAGCCGGGGCTTTTATCTAGATTGCTTTGTTGAACTCCAATTACTCCTAATTTATAGTGAATAATTGAAGAGTCGTGCGGAGTTCGTTCACTTTTGTGTCGTGGAAGAAACGAGGATGAATGTGTCCTTTAACTGGGTGTTTTTAAACTGAATTAGTTGTGTAAACTGATTTACACGGTGCAAGATTTATTTGGGCATTTTGTTTGAAAAAATATCGGGTGGTTTAAACGTTCTTGTTATCGTTTGACCACCGTTGGACCATATTAGTCGATTTGCACGAATTTACTCGCCCGAAACGGGGAATCGTCACTTTTACATAATATTATCTTTTCTACAGGTGACTCGCGAAGTTAATTTGTTTGTGGGCGAGTCGGCAACTCCAGAAATTTATGTATTAGCACAGAATACTTAAAGTACTACGTACAGAACAGCCACTGCCTTCCCCGCACTAATATCAGTTACCGCACCTCACCCCGCACTTCGAGGTTACCGTCGCAGTTCTTTAACAAAGAGCGCTCGCAAACACAAGTACCTCACGCACACATTCATACGTATACAAACGTCATTTTTTAATGTAGTAGTAGTAGGTAATTATTTTGCGAGCGTTGTATGGAGTGTCCGGGGTGTGGTATTAGGCAATTGGCACATTTTAACCGGTCAAGCACCGCGCGTCACCCATTGGCGACAAAACAATAGAAAATCTATTGTCTCATTAGTGGAGCTTGACAGATTAAATTTTATGCAATAAAGTATAGAAAAAATTACACCGCGCACAGAATTGATACGAGCTAAATAATATAAAACTTGTACTTTAAAAAAAAATAATATAAAGTTAAAAATTAAAGGGGGCCTCTATAAAAGACGTGTTTTTTTCGGCGTTCTTTGCCTTGTTGTACGAAACCATTCGTGTGCGAGTCCAACTCGCACTTGGCCGCTTTTATTCTCTTTTAGTTATTCAAGCAGTAGCCCAGTCTAGCTAGGGCAGTTTACATTTAAGCGTACGCAAACTGCTCATTTTTAAGTTTTATACCTAATTAAAAACTCACTTAAAAATCAAACCGAGAAAATCACACTTCACACTAATATTATAAAGTCGAAAGTTTGTGAGTGTGTGTGTGTGTGTGTGTTTATATGTTTGTTACTTCTTCACGCTCAAACGGCTAGACCAATTTTGATAAAATGTTGTATGGAGGTAGCTGACACCCTGGATTAACATATAGGCTACTTTTTATCCCGATATTCCCACGGGATCGACATTTACGCGGGTGAAACCGCGGGGCGCAGCTAGTTTTAAAATAAAATGTCTTTCACTTTTTCCATCTAATGAAGTCAGCGGACATTAAGTCATTTTTGCAAGCGACATTTTCAAACATTATTTACGTTTTATGTCAACAACCTCTTTAATCGCTCAGCCAGCTTGTTAGCAATTTAATGTCGGAGTTTGTTTACTGAGAATGAAAACATAACGAGGGGTTCTCGTCAGACGTGTGAATAAAATGTAGGGCTGAGTAAACTCGGCCCAAGTAGCAAAGACGGTATGGTCTGTTTAAAATGTAAACAAATGGATCAGAAAACGTGCCTGTGAATGCCAATTTGTAGTGCCAAATTGAGTGGTTTGATTTGATTATTTAAACGCATAAACCTTTTTTTTATAGATGGGAAATCATCAAATGACCCCTCCCGCTCTGGGTGGAGCGGAAGGGAGTGTCAGACTCTTACTGACTAAAACCCATCCGTGTTCCTTCCTTAGCCCTTTATGTTCCGGGGTAGCGGTAACCCTTTCGGACAATCCCGCACCCCCGGCAGGCTTCGGCCCCGGCAGGCCCCTTCCTTTTTGCTGACATCTCTTTGAGGCGCGCGTGGAACACGTACGCGCCGTCCGGCACGGGCCTGGTCCTGAACGGACGGTGAGCTACCCATTACTCTTCGTCCGCAGGCCCGCGCCTACGGTGGCCGGGAGTCGTCACGCGGCTCCCGACGCCCGGAGCGTCTCCCGCGGCGGCTGGGACGTGCGGCTCTCTCCTTCAACCGTTCCGCTACCTCCTTCGCTAGCATGACTGCTTCGCAGAAGGAGGTGACTGCCTCCCACTCCCTCTAGCCCCGGACCATGACTTGAACCAGGGCCGGACGCGAGAGGTCGCCGCCGCTGCCGATCGCCTCTACGAGGGCACGGCGGTGCTTCGCCCATGCGGGGAGGTCCATCGTATGCTCCACCGGTCCTCTGGGCGATCCTCGCAATAGTGACACCCGGGCGTCTCCTCCCGCCTGATGATGTGCAGGAACCTCCCACAACACAAACAAAACAAAAAACAACAAAACACAAACGCTTAAACCTGAAATTCTAATTTTAAATCTCATCATCATCATTTCAGCCGAAAGACGTCCACTGCTGGACATAGGCCTCCTCCAAGCACCTCCACCTCGACCGGTTCTGTGCTTCTCGCATCCAACGAGTTCCTGCGGCCTTCAAAAGGTTGTCTGTCAACCTTGTGGGAGGCCTTCCAACGCTACGTCTTCCGGCACGCGGTCGCCACTCCAGAACCTTTCGGCCCCATCAGCCATCTGTTCTGCGAGCAATGTGCCCTGCCTACTGCCACTTCAGTCTGACAATTCTTCGGGCTATGTCGGTTACCTTGTTTCTCCTGCGGATCTCCTCATTTCGAATTCAATCACGCCAACTCCAAGCATAGCCCTCTCCATTGCCCTTTAGGTGACTTTTAGCCTTCTAATAAGGCCCATTGTGAGATATTGAATTTCAAATCTATTGAAAGATATTTTTAATTTGACACTAGTTGAGGTTAATTTTATAACCTTATCGTCGATGATTTTTCAATTACAATTTAATAATGTTACTCAAAGAATAATTATTGGAAAAAGTGTTAAAGTTGAAACCTTCCAAATACAGATGAATGTATTACTAATAATATTTAGTAAGTGATTGCGCGAGAATTTACCCTGATCAGAGTTTATTTACACTTTCGTGAGACACTTTTGAAACCCTTACAAAAACCTGGGTGACGTTATAATGGCATTCTAATTACTGTTATCACTCATTGGAATGCCTTAAGTGAACTATAGGTTTGTAAGCTATGCCTTTATGACAATAAAGTTATGAATTCGGGGTCTTTTTCTGTGTTAGGTAAACCATTTTTTTTTTTTCATATACAATAAACGCTTGATTCACATTAAACTGACGATGGCCTTCCTACTTATCGTCCCAAATGCTAAGTTGTAACAATAATATGTCGACGACAGATATTATGAAGTGGTACAGGGTGAATAACTAATTAGACTAAGTAGGTACTTGTATTATTGACTGTACAAACAAAAAACAACGGACAACTAGACGGACGAAGAAAAATTTGTACAGAAAGAATTAGCTATTACTGTTATGATTTGTAAGTACGTAAATACAAAACACCTTTCCAAAAACATACATCACTGCCATCAAAATACTTAAATCCAAACAAGACATCCACATTTAAATTTAAAGAAGAAAAAAATATATTTAAAAGCAATCAAATACCTATTCATCACCGAACACCATCGTATTTAAATAACATAGAGGAATGAAACACGTAGCTAATACCGTTGGGACATATCAATCTTCTAGCAGGCATTAGCCGGCGACGCGTCACCCGAACATCAATCACTGAACCTCGAAAATATTTCGCGAGAACATAAGGTGAGAAAAGAAGACTGGTGGTAACTACAGATTGGGGAATAGGTTCCGTGCATGCGATTTTGTATCGTTATCGTTTGTAAACGCGAAAGAAACGGTGCATTATTGCATGCACACATACACACATCACACACATAATAATCCATACTAATATTATAAATTCGAAAGTAACTCTGTCTGTATGTCTGTCTGTATGTTACCTTTTCACACCTAAACCACTGAACCGATTTAGATGAAATTTAGTATAGATATAGTTTGAGTCCTGGGAAAATACAAAGGATTGTTTTTATCCCGATATTCTCACGGGATGGAAGTTATGCGGGTTAAACCACGGGGCGCAGCTAGTCAGCCTATAATGTTCCCACTGCTGGGACACATGCCTCCTCTCTGCGAGAGGGAGTGGGCTGTAAATCCACCACGTGAGCTCAGTGCGGGTTGGTAGATGTCACATGTCTTCGAATTTCTAGTTCTAGGACATGCCGGTTTCGGCACGATGTTTTCTTTCACCGTTTTGAGTGCAGTGATGATGAAACAATTTACCTACCTGGGTTTGAAGCTACAGCCTTCGCCACCACTGCTCCATGCACTTGCACTAAACATAGTAAACATTCAAAACGATTCTTTCCTTATCTTGTGCATCTTCTAGTATGGAAGAAGATATGTTGCGCCAACCCCAAAGAAACTGTGATAAAGGCAAAATAGAAGTGCACCTACTAGTTTTACGCACATCATTCATTCAATCTAGCTATACTTACACCATTGTTGACATTGCTATAAGAAATCCACAGGACAAAAACCACTTAAAACCGTTTACTTAGCACGTGACAAATTAGAGACGCCTGACAAACTCATGAAATCAAAGGACAAAGACATGCATTAATTATAAGACAAGTTTTGTATACTTTCACACTTGAAGATATCTTCCTGAATGTACTTAATCTATTTAAATAATTAATAATATAAATTTTTGCATGCCGAATGGTGAAATATGGCTGATCTTTAATGTAACATAACACCTATTATAAATTGCAAAATAATTGTAAGTATATTCTATTTAGGCAGATCTACAGATCAAAAATCAATAAAATAAAAAAAAGTAACAACTAATTCCCACTGAACCCCAACAAATCCACCAGTACCGCGTTCCGTAGCGAGATGACAGATAGAATAGGTAATTTGTCGCCCGCAGATGTCGTCAGGATATCCATTTACCGAACGATATCGTCGAACAAACATGAGATTCTTAAACGGTATGAATTCAGTCGACGGTGTTCAAACGTATTCGTTTCATTTTAATGGGTGTTTTTTTTTTTCTCTTTTTGAATTTTATTAATGAGGCGTTTAAAAGCTTTTTTTTGGTGTTTGGTACTGAATGATTTTGCCCGGAAAGGGCAAAATTGATTTTCTGGATTTCGATTGCACCATGATACTAAATTTTACTGTTGTTGGGCCCGTGTTACTCAGATGACATCACGCTGGCTATAGTATAGAGATGTAAGCATAATCATAGTACTTAGTTTAAATAAAGCCTTCATGGAAACCAGTTATGTAGACGTATAAAAAAAGCCTTCATGGAAACCAGTTACGAAATCCCGGTCCCCTTGGCGGCCGAAGCGGATATGTAGCAGCAGGGCCACCAAGATCAGATAAAATTCTATCTAGATAGTAATAAATGGATGATCATCATCATCCCAAGCCAAGATAACCAAGACTTTATAACCACATTATTTTGATTTAAAAGAGTGTCCATGGAGTTTCTTGCCCGTTCTTCTCCATAGGTACCTACGCTTTGGAATGGGCAACTAGCTTCACTTTTTCTGACTGACTGACTTCTTGACAATTCAAAAGTGCCTGTACATGGTTTAATTGAAATAAATGCTTTGAGTTTGAGTTTTTGAGTTTGAGTTTTTGATCATTTCAGCCGAAAGACGTTCACTGCTGGACATAGGCCTCGACCAAGCACTTCCACTTCGACCGGTTCTGTGCTTCTCGCATCCAACAGGTTCCTGCGGCCTTCAAAAAGTCGTCGGTTGAATTTTTATTTTACTCTCCATACTATATCTCCATGTATCCTTTAGAGAGTACATAGTTTATCTCTAAACTAATCACATAAAATTATCTATAATCTGATGTGTGATGTGTGTGTGTGCGTGATGTCTATCTCATAAATGCGATGCGACAGGGTGGGTCGAGGTAACAAATTTCACGCAGACGAAGTCGCTGGCAGAAGCCAGTATTTAAAAAACTGAACTTTATGTTAATACGAGTAAGTGTTGGATTTATTTTTTGACATCAATGCAACGTGAAAGTGAATTTTTGATACGCATTTAAGCTTTAAAGAGGTTAGATGGATTTTAATCCCAGTTTACATGACAAATTAAAACCCCAATGCAGAATGACATGACTGGAGTGGTTAAGGACGTGAATATTTCTAGTAGAAGAAGACAATTATTGTAAAATTGTTGAATTATAAAGAACATTAAGAATCTTTTAAATCAATTAGGTGCCTACTACTTTATCTAAACGTAATGATAGTATTTTAAGAAAATAGCTACCTACTTTATATTCTTCTACTTATATGTATATTCAGTTTTCATGTATAATTTTATTTTAACTTTAGTTTCTATGATTTAGAGTTTTAACTGTTAAGTAATAACTGCTAAGTATGTATTAATTAAAAAATTAGCTGAGCCCTAACAGGGTCTACAACGGATCTTAGCTCTAAGCCTTTTGTAAACACCTTTTTACCTTGTGGAACACAAAATAAATGAATATGAATATGACTGATAAAAATGCTAAAAAATAAGAGAATATTTACTCAACTAAGGGCTGATTTTTCAATAGACGGATAATTTTTATTCGTGGAATAAAATTGACGCCTGACAGTTTTTGTATGGCAGAACTGAGAACAATTCAAAATTATTCCACGGACAAAATTATCTGGCGTTGGCGTTGGCCGTTAAAAGAATTCCTGACACCTGTCAATGTGACAATTCTAGTAGCTAATAAAGATCAAATTCGCAAAACACGTATTCGTTTGTACGAAACTGACAGGGGCAGAAAAGCATTCTCTCGCCAGACTGTAATTGTTATAGTAATCTTCTGTTGCATGTTGCAATGCACTATTTCATTTCTCATACTCGGAAAGTAGTGTTTGTTTGATCCGGATAGCGGGTGGAAGACGCTGCTTCCCACCTTTGGGCGGGAAAGACTCATAGTAATTGCTTCCCTCTCTAGGGCGGAAATGAATTTTAAAAATAGAACTAAATTTGGTTAGGTAGTCAGCTACGAAATTATTTAAACTAAGAAAAATGCTGCAGTCTTGTGAGTGTATAAAAATCCAGAGTGAATTAAAAAAAATAGCTATTAAGCGGGACGGCCCGCGGCGATGACGCGGTGTGTTCCATATTAAAAATATTCGAAATGAAAAGTAGAGTGTTTAACACGGGTGAAAGTCATCAATTCCTATCGACCCTTGTATAACAATCTACTATTTCTAGTAAATAGGAAGACGCTGCTGCCTCATTTTGACCTACTTTCTAAGAACTAGCAGCCTTTCACAATACTCAATACACATACAAGTTTGAATAAACCTAGCTCGGGTGGGTTGCTAACTAAAACTCTATTCCGAACCATCATTACTTGCACTTGCAATATTATACGTAACTGCGAAAGTGTGTCTGTCTGTTACCTCTTCACGCGTAAACCGCTGAACCGATTTAGATGAAATTTGGTATAGATATAGTTTGAGTCCCGGGAAAGGACATAGGATAGTTTTTATCCCGATATTCCTACGGGATCGACATAAATATGCGGATGAAACCGCGGGGCGCTGCTAGTAAAAATATTTTAGTTTTAGTTTATTTTTAGGCACTTGTATGGGAAATTGGCTATAAATGTACACCTTTTGTAAACGTTTTTATTAAATAAATTATTATTACATATTTTGTTTATATATTTTTTTCCTTTCTAGTTTCTATATTTATGTCTGTAATTTATATGGTGTACATAATAAAGAGTATTCTATTCTATTATTCGGTCTAGCCGGATAGAACTGATGGCACGGGCCTAAGCCAAGTGTCCAACAGTGGGGTTAAGTGTGGGAGTACCTATGCGCTCCCTTTTCCCTCACTCTCATAGTCCGATGAGACGACCAGAGAGAAATCAGGCGCAGGACCAACAGCTTAACGTGCTTTCAAGGCACGGGGGTATCATACCGCCAACTTCCAAACTCCTGGCTGTTACTAAGACATCCCTAACACTCTCCCTGCCATGGGAACCGCCGGCAACCCCCAAAAAATTTTGTTCAGCAGGCCAAAGCACATTTTTTAACACTTTTATCACATTTTCCATAACAGCACGCCAGTAGTTGTAAAATTTATTTGAATTCGGGAGGTCAGGGCGGATCCCACGGCGTCCTGAAAGATTTTTTTTTTGGATCCGCTGGCGTATCCCGCGGCCTCTTGTAATAATTTTGACTTTTGACTCACGGCGTTCACAAGCAGAAACTTTGGGACCCGCCGGCGACCTCCATGGCCTCCTGAACTTAAAAAGTTTTATATATTGTCGGCAGGGAGAGTGCTAATGGAAAAACTCAATAACACTGCCAGACCCGATATTCAAACCCAGGACTCAGCAGTGCAGTGCTCAGCAGTTGCGCTTGCGACCACGAGAGCAACGGGGCAACCAATGCTATGACTATGAAGTATTGCTTAACCAAGTATTCCAAAGAGCAAAGCTCCACCTACATAATCAGCCTACAATATTCCCTCTGCTGGGACACAGACCTCCTCTCAGTGAGAGGGAGCAGGCCGTAATCCACCACGTGGGCCCAGTGCGGGTCAGCAGATGTCACATGTCTTCGAATTTTTGGTTCTAGGACATGCCGGTTTACTCACAATGTTTTCCTTCACCGTTTTGAGAGCAGTGGTGATGAAACAATTTACACAAAGTAAAGCATCTGTCTGGATTCGAACCTACGTCCTACAACTCATAAGTCGCGGCCGTTACCACTTAGCCACCACTGCTCTCCACTGCTTTTTCACCAAAGCTCCACTTGACTTTCCAATAAAACAAGGTACCTAACTTGTAAACAAGTAACACAATCTACACAAACACATTACAATTAATTTGGTCCACAATTCATTCCGCGACCGCAGTGACATCAGTTTAATGAATCACCGGGGCCTTGTGACAGGTTGTTGTGTTTCTAATGGCAATTTTAGTTTCGGGATTAAATCTGAGGTAGGTACAGCAAACCCTGCTTTAGATTTTGATGGTAATCTTGTAAAGTCAGGGAAATTAATTAAAGAAACTGATGACCAACTTAAATGGTCCAAACATTTAAATCAGAATTGTCATTTTTTGTCAGTTTTATGAAATGGCTATCATTCATTCAACGCAGCCTATCGTAGTCCACTGCTGGACAGAGGCCTCTCCCAGGCTGCGCCACAACACCTTGTCCTCCGCCTTCCGCATCCAGTCCGTCCCAGCCACCTTTTTAAGGTAATTTAATTTCCCTGACAATACATAGACCTAAAGTTGTTTTATCGTATAATATAAGCTAACATATAAACTACAATAATATGTACATTTATATGAAAAAATAAACAAAATAATTATAGGGCATGAAAGAATTCGTCCACATCCACATTGCCACGTTGTATGGCAATGCAAATTCTTTGGCCGAGAAATAGGCCAGACCTCTCGCGAAAGTGTGTCTCTCTATCTGTCTATCTGTTACCTCTACACGCTTAAACCGCTGAACCGATTTAGATGAAATTCGGTATAGAGATACAAAAAACTATCCCATGCCCTTTGACATAGGATAGTTTTTATCCCGATATTCCCACGGGATCGAAACTTATGCGGGTGAAACCGCGGGGCACTGCTAGTATTAAATATATAACATTTGTACGCCGACATTTGAAGCATAATAGGAAACCGTTGTAATTATCTTTAGAACTTACTGCACCTCATTTATGCGAATAAACGTCTTTTTAGGGTTCCGTACCTCAAAAGAAAAACGGAACCCTTATAAAATCACTTCGTTGTCCCTCTCCCTCTCTCTGTCACCAAAAGAGAGAGCAAAAATTCCGAAATATTTACAATCGAGGACCGCGCAGAATAAATTATCCTCCTATCATTTAGCTTCTACATATTCGCAAACATACCGAAAACAAGTTAAAAGGGTACATTAATCCTGTATTATCCAGATAATTATGTAAATTAGGAGTATGTTAATTTACCGACATAATAACCAAAACATTCGGCCGGAAGCGAACGACGTAATGACACTAAAATATTAATAATATGACAGTTATAAATGGGACGTCTTTGGTTGGTTTTTGTTATTTGTCACATTTCGTGTGCACTGTCATTTAATTACATACGGAATAATTTGTAATACGTTGTAATTGCTAGTTAAATAAATATAAAACAAAATTGGAACCGTTCTTGACCTCAATCTCGGTAGGAAGTGATGGATGAGGTCTACGATGCGAGGAGCGCAACCGATGTTGCTTACTAATTCTTATTTTGAAGGTTAACGGTTGTTTATTTTTGACATGACAACGTCTTATAAATCGATGAACGCCAGGTGCACGCACGAAAAAGCATGATTCATTGTCACGTTCCGCCTGAGCCGAGCCTGCAAGCGAGAGCGCGGAACAAGCGATAGAGAGGTACGATATGACGTTATCACGTAAAATTATCGTCCGTAAACCGACTTTACAATCAACCAATTTTTTTAGAGAGAATAATTAAATCAAATTGTTTATTCTGTAAATAGGATATCGAAGCCACTTTTACACGTTATATTATAAAAAAATTAAAAATGATGTGGTCGACATTTCCTATCTGACTACTCTGAGACGAGATATAGAGGTATGAGGAACAAAGTGTAAAGCTCACTCATACTCTATAGAAAAAGGAGGATCCTCCGACCAGACGGGTGTTGTGTCTGGCGGGCAACTGCCCAATGATTCATGTCGGGCCGTTGTATCTATTATTATTATTATTGGATTTTATTTCGGGGTTTGCCCGAAGGCTTTGGTCAAACCTAGGATTAACCAGTCATTCCGGGAAGAGGCTGCATATCGACCTTTGACTATGACAGATACACAGTAATTTTGTGCTTAAAGTATTAAATAAATAAATAAACTTCTATCTATACGTCATACAAACATTGTATCGTACATTTTCCGGTCATTATCCTGCAATCGGGATTTTTTCGCTCATATTTGTTCAAGAATTTATTCATACCAACCTTGCTATGAAAAAAACTAAAAATACAACTAAAAGCTGCTGAGCTGAAATATCGGATTAAGTGTTACTGGGTTTTTAAATCAGGGGTTTCAGTAGCAGCCCGGAGACTGGATTTGTGCCTGGTTTTTAGTTATAGGCTTTCACCCTACTAAGTAGAGACGCCAGCCAGAACATCAAGCTACTACAATTTGTCAAATTTCTTTAGTAAATTTTCAACTTTATCGCTAAAGCTTAAGGATCAAAGTTGATCGGGAAAAGCGTAACAAACTAAAATACAAAAAATCATGTCTTTTCTCTATACAATATTCATTTATTATTTATAAATATATATATAAATATGGATAGAATCTATCCATTCACAATTCACGCTCAAAAATACCAATTTCTCCGTCCTTAGCTCACAAAACGAAGAATATAAAACATACAACCTAGGTACATCCTCCCATAAAAAACCCGATTCTCATTCAGCAAGACGACTCACAATTTCATGGTTTACCGAACTACCATTAGCGTAGCCCATTCCAATCTTGGTAATGGCATTGCATCGCCATTGAATCTTACATGTTGCTTTCTAGTTATTTGGTTAATCTAACTTACGGATTGTTGTATTTGCGTGTTTTCAGGCGTTAGGTATTTCTAAGGGATTAGAAATGAATGGCATTTAAGATTTTTATAATGAGTGAGTGAGGAGTTTTTAAAAAAATCAGCTGTTTAATACGAAAGTTCAATACCTACTTGACCAAAATGTATGAAACAGCAGATTTTTTTTTCGTGATTTCAGAGTTGGTCCCATAGTGAAAGTTGTTCAGTTCGATGGCCTAAAGCACCTCTTAAAGTTAGTGTGATTAATTTTTTAACACTTCGTATACATCTGCACTACATACACAAAAACTCACGCCTAATTCCCATGGGGATAGGCCAAAATAACAGAAGGCCCATTCCCGTAACAAAAACGTTCAAAAGCTAGTCACAATCTCATCTTAGCGACAATCAACGTCAAAAACTTGTCAAAAATGTATGGAAATTAGAGGTATTTTTGACAGATTGAGACTGAGATCCCACTGTGAAATGAACGTTCTTAAAATTATGAGAATTCCTCTCTGAACGCCACCTCTACGATCCTTACAAACTCATATCTATCTTTACTTTTCAAATAATTAACTTCAAAATCCGTGCACACTTCATAAAACCAACGCACATATTTGCAAGACCAAATCAAATGACAATTAACAGCCGTTTTTAATTACGTTTGAAGATCGAAGTTTACACCATTTCCACAGTGTCGAGGAAATTACAAGTAGCTACTACTGACTGTAAATTAGACAATACGGTGGAATAATCACTGGATCTTACCCTCTCATCGGTTTTAACTAAACACCGCTTAATCCACTTCTGGCACATTATTCGTAGGTACTGAGAATTCTTAGGGATTTGGTCCAATTTAGCGGTAATAGCGGAGGACCTTTTTTTGGGTTGGAAAATTATCAAATAACTTCTCCCGCTCTGGGCGGATCGAGAGGGCGTGTCAGACTTTTACTGATTAAAACCCACCCGTGTTCCTTCAGTTGCCTGTGCCAGGGGCCACGGTATCTCTTTCGAACAACCCGCGACCCTGGCAGGCATCGGCCCCAGCGGACCCTGTCAGTTAGTGCTGACATCTCGATAGCGGAGGACCTAAATAATGATTTCGAAGTGTAAGTTTTTTATATTATGAATATTACTAGGTATACCAATAAATAGAAATAGAAAATATATTTGAAGTGAAAACTTCTTTAGCGGCGTTGTACACTTTTTTTGTAATAGGTAAAAAATGTTAAACTCGCGTCAGGACACGTGACTGATCGAAAATTCGTAAGACGGATGAAGAATAGACAGCCGGCGCGGCGTAGGAGAGGAAGTATCCCCCTGTCTTTCTACGGCGCGGCGAAAATGTATGCCTGATGTTTCGTTTAGGCGGCGCAGGGCGCTTGCGCGAATGTTCGTGTGTGTTTATGTTACAGCGTGCCACGCGCATCCATGGCTGGTGACAGCTGATGGCTCGACCGTCTGTGTAGTGGCCACACTGCTGTGTATTCGTAAAATTATTATAAAACAAAAAAATAGCTACTTTACTTTTTATTGTCATGTTTGTGTACGATAGCGCAATAAATAAATATTGTATTCTGTCACATAAATGATAGTACTTTTATACTGATAATTAAAGCAATTCGTGCAAAATTATTCCCTAACCATTCCAAAATATCAAAAATGCACAACGTTAATATTCAAGTTTTCACTTCTGCCGGCACTCCCGGAGTGCAAACCGTCATTTTTAGGTCAAAATTACCTACCGCTATGTTACAATCTATTATTTGACAGTAAGCTCCAAACTAGCCAGTTAGTCTGTGTCTTGGGGCTCGTATGTATTTTAGTTATAATGCTAGGAGGGATTATTATTTTTGAAGTGAAAACTTCTTTAGACGCGTTGGGCATTTTTTGAGATGGGAAAAAGCTATTGAACTCGCGTCACTGTTACCGTAATCGACACCGCTTCGGGTGTGTTCGGCTGTCCTCGGGACGTACTCGGTTTTAATGTAGGTATATCAGATATGTCAGTGAGTGATGGCAAAGTATTCTGTTTTGTTTTCACTTCTGTCGACACTCTCGCAGTGCCACTGTTTTTTTTTGGTTTCTTGAAACCCGCTGTTATCCTCAACTTGAACCCCCAATAACAAATTATTTACATTCTCTTAATCAAGTGGTTGTAGGTAACACAGCGAAGGCAGTGCACTAATTGAGTCCCAACCCTGTGTGTCTCTATATTGTGTTTGGTTCCATTTTTAAATAGCTGCAGAAAGCTGTTACCTTTGTACGAGATTGGTTGGTTGACCAAAAAGCTAACATAATTCGGTTAGATTAGCATTCGGATTTAGAAGTAGGTTTTATCTGGACAAGGGTTCCTTTGTATTAGGGTAAATAAGGAATCCAAGCTTTGGTATTAGACATAATGCTCTAAAAATGTTGACAATAATGAGAAGCAATCGCTGCGTTTTATATGAATATGACATAGTCGCGCGATCAATCAAGTCGCGTGTTCGCGCCGACAGAGGGCGCTTTCCGGTTAGCCAAAAAAACGTGACAGATGCACGCGACGATGGCGTATTTGCGCGACGATCGGTTTTAAATAAGACGCGGCCTGTACGTCAAAATTCATAACAAACGATCGCGCTGATCGCCTACTCGCGCGACTTTTGGTTAGAACGCGGGGTACCTACGGTTCACAAAACTGCCTCCTGCCATCACATTTTGTTATTATTGTGAAGCCACTCTCTATCATTTTACATCACCCTATAGAGGTATCAGGAACAGGAGTTCCCTCGTCCGCCATAGAAAAGAGAGGATCCTCCGACCAGACGGGTGTTGTGTCTGGCTACTGCCGGACGCTTGATGTCGGGACGTATGCTAGTTATGCGGTAAACTCTGCTTGCGCGATGCAGGATTTTGCGTGACGTCAATGTAATAATTAATTCACATGTGGCGATGTAGATGCCGCCACAATCCAATAATCGGATTTCACTATAGTAAAAGAGATAATATGAGAGATTTAATTGTTTTTCAAACCACGAAATCATATTAGTGGTATATATGCCTACCTACTTCACTTGTCAACTCAACTCAAAGCATTTATTTCAATTAAACCAATTACAGACACTTTTGAGTGAAGTCACAGTGAAGAAAGATGAAGCTAGTTGCCCATTCTAAAGCGTAATAGGTACCTACCTATGGAGAAGAACGAGCAAGAAACTCCACGGACACTCTTTTAAATTAGAAAATTGTTACAAAATATTGGTTACATCATTCATGTTGAAATAATACATGTGAGAACGACGTAGAAAGACTAGCGTTGAAAATGCCGAAAATAACAATTTGTTTTTTTTCACAAAAAAAAACAAGTTATGGTTTTTTTCCGTTTTTTTCGCATGTTACGTAAAAAAATTAACGGAAGGTATCCTTTGAAAAGAAACAGGATTATTTCGAATGTTTCGCTTGATGTTTTGAAAAGTTGAAAAAAAACAAGTTTTATTGAATTTTTTTTTCATTATACCCTCCATTTTATTTGTAGGTACCTACGTATTATTATGGAAAGAGATAAAGCATAGAATATCTTAAGTTAAATATAGTAAGAACGGATTTGAATAAAAAAAAACATGAAAGTTTCCCGTTTCTTTCATATTTTTCGGTTTTTTTTCGGTTTTATTGAAAAAAAAAAACATGAAATATGATTTTGTTATTTTGTGTTTATTTTGTTATATTGTGTACTTAACGTATATGGAGATTTCTCTAAAATAAATAAATAATAATAATAATATACTGACAAATTTTCTTGAAACTTTCGAATGAAACATTGAAAAAAAAACAACGGAATTGGAAAGAAACGGGAATTTTTCCTTATTTTTTCAACGCTAAGAAAGACGTGCACGTTAAAAGTGTCCATAATAAAATATATAAACAAAAAAAAAATAACTCGTGGCATCTAAGAGATGACCAGTCCCTACTGACGGCGCCCGTTCACGAACATGATGTATGGATCAGCATCATTCAGCTCAACCATGTGAAAGGTATGTGCGGGTATATTAGGATAAGCAGTGAAAATTGATAAAAACTAACTCATCCAATAAACTACTAACAACGCAAAAAACTAACTCTAATCTAGACGAATTAAGATACACGCGCTGAACACAGACAAAGACGAATAGCATTACAAGCAAAAATGTCTAAATCTTAGACTACCCATGTTTTGATCTCGGGCACAGCAATTAATTCAAATAAGTGATGGTCTTACCCGGTTTTCCCCGGGTAGGGATAATACCAGATGACAAATAGTCTCGGAAATAGTCAAGAAAGGGTTGCCCAAAGGTCACCGGACTTAAGATGTAGGCATTTAAATTTAGGGCAAACGCTTTCCCGGTATTAAATTTAGGTTTTTGTTAGGGTTTAAGTATTTTGTTGCGTCCAGGTATATTTGAGGTTTTATTTCTTGAGTGTGTAAGTAGAATTGTAAGTAGGTTTTATAAGAATTATTAAATTGAAATGTAAATATTCATAATCGAATTGAACGGCACCCCACTTTCTATCACAATTTAAAGGATTTTGCAGGAAATTCATAATCCATTGCCATACTTATATGTTTGAGAAATTAGTTTGTTTGATAACGTAAATAACGCAATGAATATTGTCGTACTGTCAAAATGAATGACATTGTAGTCGTGAAGCCCAGCCTAGCTGTAGGTAATGAAAACCACCAATTTTTTTTATTTACTAGTTTAACGTACAAATTCTTGAGAAAAAAGTAAATTAACATTCTTGCTATAGTCCGCGCGAAACTAGTTGGCCGCGCCTTAGGTATTTGAGCGGTGGGACGGAGGAGCGGGGGCGCATTGCGTTGCGAACCGCCCCCTCACCCCTGTCCCCACCTCAGCGGCCAACTAGTTCCGCACGGACTATAGCATAACCATCACCACCATTGTCATGAACCTACAAACTATACAGTAGACACGTCATAGAAAAAAAGAAACATCCACTGTATACTAATAGCCATATCTACTTCCTATTCACTCCACAATCAAACATGTTCTCATCCATCACTTCTCTCCAACCAAACAAAACGGGCAATCAACTCAAAAATCCGATCCTCGAAAACAAAAAGCGATCTAACCCTCTCTCCTCGCACAATAAGTACAATCAATACGCAACTGTAACAAAACATAACCGCGGAACGGGAAAACAAAAAGGAGTACACTTAAAACCGGTGGAACTGCACAAACACGACGCCGTTCCGGAATCCGGATCGGAACTTATGCGATCACGTCGACGGAAATGGAATTTTAAATCCACACATTGTACTTAGCGGGCGAGTGTTGCGGGTTAGTGGCACAGCGAGTCCGCGATTCGAACGAGGCATCGCGGTCGGCACAATTATGCAGTGTAACGTAATTATTTATCTTTATTATTGCGTTGAAGCGTACTTTGTTGAAAAATGTAGGTGGAAGCAAATACAGGGTGTTACAGAAAGGGTATATCAATACAAACGGGTTGAAGAGTGTATCTGGTCTAGAATCTCTGTACAAAATTTCAGCCCAAAAGCAGTAACTTTGAAAATGCTTAATATTTTTTTATTTCGATAGTTTAATAAATTGAAATCATAACAAACGTGTCACCGCACTACGAGGGTCATTATCCATTATCTGTAGTGTGTCTGTGCGCCTAGTACACGCACATCACGCCGCCGCGCGCCAGTGCAGCGCCGTGATGTCGAAATAAAAAAATATTAAGCATTTTCAAAGTTAATGCTTTTGAGCTGAAATTTTGTACAGCGATTCTAGACCAGATACACTCTTTAACCCGTTTGTATTGATATACCCTTTCCGTAACACCCTGTATAATTCAGAATTAAGGACGAGCTCAGAAAGATGAATGATCAATAATTATTGTTTAAGGTACTCGAACAAATGAAAATCGGAAACTTTGTAATCTCAATTTTTTGTCTGTCTGTCACATAGGTTTCCTCGAGATCTATGCAACGTTCTAATTTGAATCTCAGCATAATGTTAGGCCTCGATGATGTGCGCACAGATCGCCAGACAAAAACAATTTAATTTTTATGTGTCTTTTCCAAAAAAAAATTGTGATAGGTTTCGTTTAAAAGAGCTTACTTTAAGTATTTGATACCTATATTTATTAAAATACTAGCTGCGCCCCACGGTTTCACCCGCGCAAATGTCGATCCCATGGGAATATCGAGATAAAAGTCGCCTATATGTTAATCCAGGGTGTCTGCTACCTCCATGCAAAATTTAATTAAAATTGGTCCAGCCGTTTGAGCGTGAAGAAGTAACAAACATATAAACACACACTCTCATAAACTTTCGACTTTATAATATTAGTGTGATTTTTTAGCGGCCTATAAACCTATGACTCTCACACCTAAATTTTTCTTCTTAAAACATTATGAATAAATCAAATATAGGAGTAATGGCATAACTCAAAACACGAGGTGTTAAACATAAACTTTACTACTAAACATACTTGTATTACGCTACTACACAACTCCCACGCCTAATTAGGTACTCCACTTTTTATTATCTGTCGCGGTCTGTTTAGTGTCTGTAACTTTGTCATACCACAGATGATAAAGGCTCTTCCCCACAGGCACGTTATTATCGGTCGATAATATCGGATATCTTTTTTTAGCACATTTTTATTATGACGGCCACGTAGTTACGCAATGCTGATAATAACGACACAATAGAAATAGGACGCTTGCATTCTTCCGTCCTGCGATATTCCGATATGAGTTCATAGAACATTTTGTATTAGGACACACATCGACGCTTGAAAGGCAAAATTGACTAAGCGACATTGACATAAGGCTAACTTTACAGGAGAACTAATCATATAAATTCTTGTAATCATCCTCCAGGCGTAATTCGTACTGTTTTTTAAATCTTATTTTATAATCTGAATTTATAATGTTTTTTTTCTGAAAAGTTTCCTTTAAACTGTTCTCCTGTAAAGTTAGCACTATGTCGTTTAGTCAGTTTTGCTTTTCAAGCGTCGATATGATCTTAAACACACCTGCGTTAATAACGTAGTAACGTGTATTTTGGGCCTGTAGTTTAGGTTACACTCATACGTTAGAAATATCGAAATATCGGACGATAAAACCGCAGCTGTGTGGCACGGAATCGAGACACATTATCGCAGAAACGCTTCCGATATTATCGGCCGATTATAACGCGCCCGTGGGGAAGAGCCTTTAACATATTTTAAGACTAATCGTAACCACTAAGGTTATGATACACCTACACACAAGTTATGTTTCACATTCGAAGGCGAGGCAGGTGCGCCTAGCATGCTCTTATCATCTCACGGTTAAAACATAGAGTAACTTAATCCAGAAAGTACCTATACTCGTAAGTGGAAATAATATGACGTCACTATTGTGTAGCTAAAGTAGACACAACGAAAGAAGATGTATAACTGAAACTCAAAAGTCAAGGCATTTATTTCAAACTAGCTGCGCCCCGTGGTTTCACCCACATAAGTCTTGATCCCGTGGGAATATCGGGATAAAAAGTATCCTATGTCCTTTTCCGGGACTTAAACTTGAGCCCCGGGAAAGCCCGGGGATCAAGCTATATCTATACCAAATTTCATTTAAATCGGTTCAGCGGTTTAGGCGTGAAAAGGTAACATACAGGCAAACAGACAGAGTTACTTTTGAATTTATAATATTACCAGCTGCGCCCCGCGGTTCCACCCGCATAAGTATCGATCCCGTGGGAATATCGGGATAAAAACTATCCTATGTCCTTTCCCGGGACTCAAACTATCTCTATACTAAATTTCATCTAAATCGGTTTAGCGGTTTAGGCGTGAAAAGGCAACATACAGACAGACAGACACAGTTTCTTTCGAATTTATAATATTATTAAGTATGGATATTATAGTATGGACTAGCTCTCACTAGCTCTCAAGTCCGGGTTTCCTCACGATATTTTCCCACCATAGAAAAGAACTACCCACTAAAAATACAAATACATCAAGTACATCCCAAACTTAACCACCCCGAACAATACACTCCGTACACTTAACACCCGTAAAACTGAATGCACAATGATAATACTACCCATTCATCTTGACGCCTGAAAATATTCATAAGGCTTGTATTAAAGCGCGCGAGAAATATTTTACATATGTATGCCACGAATGAATGACGGTGATGTGGTAATACAAGATTTCGCTTCTATATGTATGTTGTGGACGAAAAGATTTTCTTGAATTTTCGCGTCTGAAATGGAAATGAAATTTTCTCTGGAAAGTAGGAAACGTGGAAAAGGCGCTGATTTACTGGAATAAATTAATGATTTTAATTATACAGAAGATCCTAGAACATAAATTGTGTAATCTTTTTATTTTTATTTGTATCTCTTCGTTAAGCCGACCCCAACATAACTTTGGGAAAAGGCCATGTTTTGGCAATGACAGTCCCAGCCGCACTACCAGTAGGGCTAGGCAGATGATGACGATCCCCACCGAGTGTCTCTCCATGTTGTCGTCGTGGTGGGGCTTGGGTGTCTCGACGATCTTTGGGGCTATGCTGGTAGAGCCACTCATGCCAGGCAGGTCCAAAGGGAGAGACCAGACTAAGGACAAGGAGGGGTCGCTCCTGATCGGTCGACGGTATTCGATCGACAAAGGACGTGGCCATGCCGGATCACCACCATGCGGACATGTGGGATTGCCGGACTGCCGCCATGGGATCTGGAGGCGATAGTCCTCGCGCGCCTGTATGAGTGGCGCACGGAGGCACTACGCCGGGGGAAAACTCCGCATCTCCCTCCCTCCCCTACTTAATAAAAAATAAGACTTGGATGATCCCCTCACCCTTTTTAATCTTACGTAAGATCAGTATCTACCAAAATTGCAAAGAAAAAGTATCAAAAAATTAAAAACTTACTTATAATTTTTGTTTACTTTTGTGATCTTACGTAAGAACAGTCTAGACCCCTCCCACCCCCACGTAAGAAAAAATAAGACTTGTTTGGACCCCTCCCCCCCTCAAATCATCTTAGGTAATAAATGAACAGCCCCTATACTGCACCGGTTGACGTCATCAAGTCAACACCAGCACTGGGGCTCTGCCTTGCATAGGGTCGTAGCATTATGCTGAATGATAGCCGTTTTGGATGTGACGCATATTCTTCCCCAAATTGTTCTTTTTTGTGTTTGTCCTTACTCTGCGTCATGTTTACCGCAAATAAAAGTAGTTTCTTTCTTTTCTTCTTCCTGTCCTGTTAATTTCAAGGAAATCGAAGACAGTGGATTACGGCTCACTCCCTCTCACAGATGCAAGGGAGAGGGCTGTAATCCACCACGCAGCCTCAGTGCGGGTTGGTAGATGTCACATGTCTTCTAAGGTTTGGTTCTAGGACATGACGGTTTCCTCACAATGTTTTCCTTCACCGTTTTAAGAGCAGTGGTGATTAAATAATTTACACAAAATAAAGCGCCTGTCTGGGTTCAAATCTATGATATACAACTCGAAAGTCGCGGCCGTTACCACTGGGCCATCACTGCTCAACCACGTCATCTAGAAACTCGAATATCAAGTACAGTTTATTATCACGTGGGGCATTTTTTTTAACCGACAAAAAAACGGAGGAGGTTCTCAAGTCGACGCGTAATTTTTTTTTTATGAATGATCACGCATAACTTTTTTTTTTTACAGAGCAATCCGATTTTGATAATTCTTTTTTATTGGATAGCATACCTCGAAGTTGGTCCCATATAAATTTGGAAAAAAAAAGTCCTACCCTAAGGGTAGGAAAATAGGAGTGATTTATTGTTCATTCACAGATTTTTTTTTGAATATTTTATTATACAACAAAATAATAGGTAAAGTAGGATTTTATATAACAGTTTATAGCTAAAGTAAGGCACCGACTCAACATTACTTAGGTTAGGTTAGTTATAAAGGTAAAATAAAAAAGGTTTATTATTTTTTGCTTTTCAGTTTTTTCGGAGGTTTAATTTTTTTGTTAAAAAGTTTTTTTAAATACCATTTCACAGCCTATAACTCCCTAAAAAACGTGCATTAGCATCTAGCACGCCGTTGTCAAAGTGAGCCGTCTCAAATAATTTCCCTGAGCGTCTCAATTCCAGGGCCGTAATTAAGGAGCCACCCCGGGGCCTGTCAAATTAATTACACCTATTCCAGATAATCACAGTTGAAACTCGGGAAGGGTGATTTTTTTACCCTTTTTATTTATTCTCCTTTTAAAGTTTCCGGATCGCTTGGATTTAGTGTTCTTTAACTGATGTTAAGGGGTGACGACAAAGTGAATATAGGTACTTGTGAGTAGGGCTTAGATGGTTTCTGAAGAGTAACATAATCAGGCTATAATGTTCCCACTGCTGGTACATAGGCCTCCTCTCTGTGAGAGGGAGTGGGCCGTAATCTATCACGAGCCCGGTGCAGCGGGGTGGATGTCACGTATCTTCGAATGTTTGGTAAATATAATTAAATAAATTAATGATTTAATTATACCTACAGAAAATCCTAGAACAAGAACTATTTTTTTTTATTTCAAAGAAATCGAAGACGGTTGATTACGGCCCACTACCTCTCAAAGATGAAAGGGAGTGGGCCGTAATCTACCACGCAGCCCCAGTGCGAGTTGGTTGATGTCACATGTTTTCGAATTTTTGGTTCTAAGACATGACGGTTTCCTCACAATGTTTTCCTTCACCGTTTTGAGAGCAGTGGTGATGAAATGAAATACACAAAGTTAAGTGCCTGCCTGGGTTCGAACTCACGACCACTGCTCTAAATAGTGTTAGAATGGAAATAGGCAGTTTTATCGACTATCTGAATTAAAATATCATCAGCTGTGTAGTGTTTTCGTAGCAATGGTGATTTATTTATTTATTAAAACTTTATGCACAAGTAAAAACTGTACAAAGGCGGACTTAATGCCTTGGGCATTTAAACTATCAACAAAACTCAGATCTCCAACTGCTGACTATCATTTGTTCAATAAACAAGGCATTTGTTTATTCAAGTTTCAGTATAATAATGAACAAGGACGCCGATGTCCTGCCTCAGGCGTCCAATGAGTGACGACCTTTGCCCATCGCCGTCGAGGTAGACCAAGGGGAAGGTGGTGTGACGATCTAATATCATTCGCAGGGCCAACATGGTCAGAGATCGCACAAGACAGGGAGGTTTGGAAGAAAAAAGGGGAGGCCTTTACCTGGCAGTGGGACACAAAATTGGTTAACAAAAAAAAAACAACACGGAAATATTTCCGTCAGTCCTCAGTATTTCCTTGTTTTCTACGAGACAAAGTATTTTCAACACGCTAAGAACTGTCATGCATAATTGCATATAGGAATGAGAACATAATAGGTCCTAGATCAACCCTCGCAAAGTATGAAACAATTTAACCTAAAAACAACAAAACAGAACAGAACAAAAAACCCAGTCTTATCACATACGAGCGATAAAATTCATAAATTCATCATAATTCTGTCACAATGAACAATAGACAAATCGTGTGTAGAATTTAACACCATTTAGTCACGACTTGGCAACGTAACGACATTCGGAAATATAGCGTTTTATCCATTCACCGTCCGCTTATGAAAACAGGGGTTTCCAGGTTTCCGATCCTTTTCAACGCTTAAAGGAAGCATCGGAAAGATTTATTAAATTCAACCGAGATCCCGAGGGATCGTGTATTGTAAAGGGCGTCCCTTCCCTCCGAACATTGTGTTTCGGTCTCGGCCCGAAGGAGGACGGATTTGTGTCCGTGTTATTGTTACTTCGCCGTAATAATTGTATTATTTGTGTATTTTACGCAAATTGTTTTTTATGGTAATGTTTTGTTGGTTTTGAAATGGAATGAGAAGACGGGCTTTTATGAATAAATGTTTTAACGGGATTTGTAAACGATTGTACGAGTCCTTTCTACAGGTTTGATTAAAAACATTGATGTTCAAAGTTTCGTATAAATATAAACTCTTAGGGCATAGATAGGGCATCGATCGGGATCGAAATAGATGTTTATTATTATAGGCTTGACCGCACCTGAGACCGAGGACATTTGCTTACAAAAATCACAAGTAAGCGACAAAACAAACTACCTAGAAAGGTGAATATCCCGAACTAAATAAGTCACCTCTTCTTTTAAACAAGTCTCAAGTTCCTGAAAGGTGATGGTATCACTACTATTACTGTCTCATCATCATAGAACTTTAAATAGAAACTGTAATTAGAAGTAGGCTTTAGCATCTTTACAGATCAAATTACCAATGAAATTACCTCGCTAGGTATACGTTATTTTATGGGCGACAATCAATATGTGGACCGACGACCTTGTGAAGGCCGCAGGAACTCGTTGGATACCAGAGGCACAAAACCGGTCGAAGTGGAGGTGCTTGGGGGAGGCCTATGTCCAGCAGTGGACGTCTTTTGACTGAAATGATGATAATTATGATGAATCAATATGAAGCTGTGCTGAGCCGTCGCTGCTCTGTTTATCTTGTTCGCTCCCACTCATCATCTGCCTAGCCTTTTCCCAACTATGTTGGGTTTGGCTTCCAGTCTAACCGGATGCAGCTGAATACTGCCTATCTGACCTCAACAACTCAGTTACTGGGTAATACGATACCCTTTGGTAAGACTGGTTGTCAGATTTTCGGGCTTCTGACGACCCGTAACGACTGTAAAAGATCCACGAACGACAGCCGGGACAAACGGCTTAACGAGCTTTCGAGGCACGGAGGGGTCTTGGTATACAACATTATTTTTAGTATATGCGAAACCCGAAACACGTGTCTAGTATTTTTATGTAAAGAATCTATGTACAAAATTTCAAAACTGTATCATGAATAATCACAAAGTTATAAGCTTGTTATGTTACCTGTTTGTCCTTACAAAAACATGGTCATCCACGCCGCCGCCGCGTGCGTTCGGGCGATTGTATTGTAATTAACTGGTGATAACATTTTCCATCACACTTGCAGGCTTTGGACTGTCGTAATGGTCAAGTGTAGGTAGTTATTATAATGTACTTTATTCGTAAATAAATGCAGCCGTAAGCTACGAATAAGTAATTACTTATTCGTAAGCCGTAAGTGATACAATGTAGTCAATGCGATTTGTTGCACCTTATGTTAACCACTTAAAGTTCAAAGTGGATGAAAAGTGTTAAACATCGTATTACTTAACCACAGCAGGCTGTAGGTACAAATAATAACTTTCTACAATTAACCATCTTGGCGTGTTTAAAAATGTTACACGACACTTTTTACATACGATAGGTACACGATCAACCGAAACACAACTTGTAAGGCCCGCGGCGGCCGCGCGCTCGCGATTATGCAGTTGGACGGGAACGCGAACACGTGCGCGCCTACCTGTGGTACCCGGGCGACTGAAGGGGTTGCTGCACCCCCGCCCCGGTCGCCCCGCTCGCTGTGCGCCCGCGCCGCTATTGTTGTACCTACTTAGTGTCGCTCCTCGAACACAGAGTACACTATAATATACCTCCTCGAACGCGTCGCTCTCGTGGTGTCCAAGCTTTAACCTTTTTTAAATATTTTTGGGCCAAAATATAACATGGGGTAAAAATTATTGGAATCGATTCAGTTACTTATTCTAAACAAACTATATTCAGGTTTCGCATATACTAAAAATAATGTTGTATAAAGATGGTCACCCATCCACGGATCAACCGTGGTAAGCGTAGCTTAACCTGATCGATCGACCCGTGCGGCTGTTATTACTTAGCCACAAGCCCCTGACCTCTTATTCGCTCCCACTCGCTGGTATAAATTTCAGAAGTAAAATATACTGATACAATAACCCAACAATGCCCATTTCCTTTGCACACAGCCCCATTAAAACCGAACAAAACTTAAAAAAATAACCAAACTTCAGTCCAGTAAAAAATCCAACTCATTTAACAATAACCAAATTTGGTCGTAAAATCTGTCGGCCCGCAAATTTATAGGAGCACCACACATAATGACAGAGGTTTTGTCCATTAACCCAGCGTTAATGGGAGCTTGGCAGAGCACAGTTACAAAGTTGAACTGTGTTTTACTGCTAATCAAAATTCAAGTATGCTAATTTTGGAACACTATTAAGCTGAACGACGAATGCCTACCATTTCGCGAATTTCGCACATTTCGTGCTATTTAATTATACAGACTGTTTGTAACTGCGTGTTTATGTCAGAGTATATTTTGATGCGAAACCAGTTCGGATATCTTCCTATAACATATTAGAAGGATACACATCTGACACCTATCTACATAGGGCTCAAACACAAAAACACGTTGCGTCACGGTGGCGTGACGTGGAAAACGACGTCCGTAAATAATCACGTTACGACAACGCAACGTACCACGTAGCACGGCACGTCGTCGCGACGTAAAATCTCACGGTGCACCTGCAGCTGCATTTTTTATCCAATATTCAAAGATAACGGACGACATTGAAGTCGATCTTAATAACCCTAGTTCAGGAGCGTCCTGTACTATGGGACTAAACATCTTCAATAGGTACCGTGGCACGTTGCGCTGTCGTGACGTAGATTTTCAGGACGTGGATTTTTACGTTGCTCGACGTCGATTTCCACGTCACGGCACCGTGACGTAAACATCCACATCACGGTGCTGTGCTGTGGCACGTTATGTTGTCGTAACGTGTTTATGTGTTTGAGCCCTTAGGGCTCCCACACATAAACACGATACAACGCCGTGTCGTGCTACGCCGTATATGATTTTAGTGACGTATCATTCAAACCGGGAAAAGTGGAAAGCGGGAAGGGAGGCCTTTTCCCTGCAGACCCTGGAGTAAGACAACACAGACTTATAATAATAATATGTCAATCATGAAACGATGCTGCGTCGTAGCACGACGCGACGTCGTATCGTGTTAATGTGTGGGAGCCCTTAGATAGATAACGTAACAAAATATCACGTTTACATTCTCCGAAAGTTTAGGCAATTAAATAGGTACACCCACATTTTGGCAGTTATGTAAGTAATGTGTGTGTCTGTGTGTGTGTGAGGCCAGCCTATTGCCATCACCCGGACACAAATCCAGGCTCCGGGCTGCTACTGAGAAATTCTGAATAGAAAAACACATTAACACATTGCCCAACCTGGGAATCGAACCCAAGACCTCATGGCCAGCAGTTGCTTTTGCGACCACTTGACCAACAACGCATTCAGTCGAGGTAGATATGTAGGTAATGCGGGCCAACACCTGGCCGGGGGAGCGTGACGAAATGCGCAAGCACTCCAGCACCCCGGCTAAAGGTAGCAGCAGGACACCGTGTGGTTTTAGTCAGTATGAGTCTGACAGACCCCTCCACCCACCCCAGGGTGGTGGAGGACATCCATGAGGATTTCCACACGATAAAAAAAAAGGTATGTGGCATTACATCACCCTGTGTAACTGCACTGCTGTGGGGCAACAGAGGTCTTGCTTATGCAGAGGTCGGATATAATGTCAATTAGATACTGTTCCATGTATGAGCAAAAGCCTCTTCGCATGCGGATAACTAACTAACATTGGATGTTCATGGATAATGAAATTGTCCCGTCGATGGCTTATGACTCTGGACTATGACATAACCAAAAATCTACTTTCTATCCCAAAATAGTCACCGTATTCCGTCTATGGTTATCTCTACCGCAGGTACATATTAATATGGAACTCAACATCACGCACCAACTTCTCCATTACTCACACCCACACACTCACATACCCACCCCCACGCTCACTCACACTCCATACGAACATACCTTCCTAATTTTCTAGTTTTAATTTACGGGCGACCATAATTATGTACTTAAGGCACCAGTTTCCCACAATATTTTTGCTTGAGCCCATAACTGGACAATTATTGTTTTTGTTATTATTTTAATGCAGCAGTGGTGGCCCAGAGAGCAGTGGTGGCCCAGTGGTATCGGCCGCGACTTACGAGTTGTAGGTCGTAGGTTCGAACCCAGACAGGCGCTTTACTTTGTGTAAATTGTTTCATCACCACTGCTCTCAAAACGGTGAAGGAAAACATCGTGAGGAAACCGGCATGTCCTAGAACCAAAAATTCAAAGACATGTGACATCTACCAACCCGCACTGGGCCCGCGTGGTGGATTACGGCCCACTCCCTCTCACAGAGAGGAGGCCTGTGTCCCAGCATTGGGAACATTATAGGCTGATTATGAGTATGATGATAATAATTATGATGATTAATATTAATCCACGACTGCTTACTGTGTGTTAGCTGTTTCAGGCCAGAGGGGCAATTCTCGTAATATTTTAAGAACGATTCTTTCTGTTGAAATTGCTTAAAATTTCCCATGATTTTTGACAATTTTTTGACATTGATTTTTATCATTGATTTTGATCGTTTTTAATTACAGGAATTGGTCTTCAGGTTCACCCACCAAACCCACTAAACTACCCACCCACTGAATCTGGCACTTAAGCCCACGATGAATTTAACACGTGTAATAAAATATTAAACGATCAAAACTTGAACTTCGATAAACAGAATATTAATTCTAGTTCGCAAACTTCTAAAGCTGTTTGACTTCAAAACTTTTTAAACGATAGATTTTACTCAAAGTAAAACAACCTTTTCGATTCTGTTAAAAGTAAAATGTAATTATATTTCATCGTGTATAAATTATGAGTGGAACTTATTACTGCAGTAATACGAGTACCTATAGATTTACATTAAGTATGCAAATTGCTCTCGGAGTAATTAAAAGTCGAAGCCGCATCGGCGAGGAACGTTACAGTCAATACTTCACTTAGCAACTTTAACCTGCACGAGCAAAGATAGGTAGTAAGTATATTCGACCTCGTAATATATCGGCTAATATGATGAGAGCAGTGGTGGCCAAGTGGTAACGGCCACGACTTACGGTCGTAGGTTCGAATCCAGACAGACGCTTTACTTTGTGTAAATTATTTCATCACCACTTATCTCAAAAAAGGTGAAGGAAAACATCGTGAGGAAACCGGCATGTCCTAGAACCAAAAATTCGAAGACATGTGACATCTGCCAACCCGCACTGGGCCCGCGTGGTGGATTACGGCCCACTCCCTCTGACCCCCCTCTCACTGAAAGGAGGCCTGTGTCCAAGCAGTGGGAACATTATAGGCTGATTATGGTATTGCCACTTCAGCTTGCATATTCTGTGGGCTATGTCGATAACTTTGGTTCTCTGCCGGATCACCTCCCACGACCGATCATTGACCGATGACCGTTGGGGTGGACGTGTTCATGAGTGGAGACCGCGAATTGGCAAACGTAAGGTAGGATGCCCTCAGGCTAGGTGGAGAGACGATCTTCGCAGGATGGCTGCT
This sequence comes from Amphipoea oculea, assembly GCA_945859645.1. NCBI lineage: Eukaryota > Metazoa > Arthropoda > Insecta > Lepidoptera > Noctuidae > Amphipoea > Amphipoea oculea. Next base: position 17,573,891 of record OX243876.1, read on the forward strand.
AGCAGCTGGATGATAGTTAACACGTTACCTCTAGGTAACAATCAAATCCACTGCTAAACGTAATAAATAATTTCGTTGTGTTAGCATTGTCCTGTTGCTGGTTGAAGCGTCAAAACTGACTCATTCATTCATTTAGCTAAATATCGACGCCGTTGACTATAAGAGCGTTCGCAGACGGCATACAATCGGTGCCCGATTTTTTGAAGGAGCTAAATGAAACAGTACAGCGCATCAAGTGTCTTAACGCACACATCCTGCAAAAAGTAGGTCTAAAAAAACGTGTGCGATCAGGAGACCTTCGTCAGGAACGCAGTCCTTTACGCGATACTCACTCACACGCACACATGTATATTATAGAAGGAGATGGAGAAAGAGTGATAGTGTGAATTTAATTCGCGTTTTTCATACAGAGCCATCTAGTGTAAGTTTTTTGAAGGTCTCTTAAAGTTATCGAAAACCATGGAAAGACACCCTTAATGAAAAATTTTAAAATTGCTGCGGCCGCCATCTCGGATTTTCATATTGACCTTGCTATTGGTTTCAACACCCTCGAAAACGATGAAAACTATATAATGTCAAAGAAGAATTCGCATAACGCTTTTTTCGTTACGTGAAGATTTTTATCAGTACACCTATCGCAAGCAACGTTTCAAGGTAGTCTGACTTATTGTAGGACCTACAAAAAGTATGCCGTGTGTGAGTGCGCCAAACCATTTTAATCCTACCCTCTCTGGTGTCGTAAGCGTAACGTTATAAAATGCAAAAACATCCCTGGACTAAAAACTTTTGAATTAAATCGGTTAACAAAGGTGCCCGGGCCAAGTTCCCCGGATTGTTTCCAAAGTGGGTGGCACACTGTCAGTTCATTTAGCCAAATGAGCTGCTACTACATTACAAAAACAATTGTACCAATTTCAACCTTAATACAATTGCGATTGGAATCATTATGTAAACTATTTCGGAGGTATGTGAAATTTTGGGGTAATGTGAAGAATTTTTGGCAATGCTAAAAGTTTTTGGTGAAAAATATACTGTGTTTATTCACTTAAGTGACTGTCATTATGAAGTTATGTATCCCTTTTGTACGCATAGATAAGTTGCTTTCCCTAAGGAAAGCTAACTAGGCCTCCGAAAAGGTCATAGGGTAAAGGATGATTTCCACCAAACGGCTCGTATCGCAACGGATCGGAAAGGATACGAACGGATGCGGCGACAGCCGATTGTGTTCGGCAAGATGTCGACGCATACGATCAGCTCCGTACGTCGCTTGCGAACGTATCCGTTTCTGCGCCTAGTCAAATAGTTTCATTCCTATGGTGTTGTCGTGTTCTAATGTTTCAAAATGGTTGAAGTTGACGTCGTTTTGTTGGCTATTGTGCTAGAAGAAGAAGAAAATCATAAAACACAGGAAAAGAAAAGAAAAATTTGGACGACAGCTGAAAATATTCGATCGGATACGACGACTGGCGAACAGAGCCGATCACGCGTCGCGGCATACTTTCGGCTACGATCGCGTGTCGCGGAAGACGCCCGCGGTTAAGCTGCTGTGCGCGGCTTGGAGACTTTAAATACTGTGTACACGATTTAATAAAATAAATAAAATAAAAAAGCCTTTTATTTCCAGTTTTCAGATTAACAATGTTGTATCTACCTTATATACATTTAACAAAAGAATTAGAAAAATAGAGAACTTAATATCTATGTACCTAACCTAAAAATTTTTTTAACTACATACCTAATCATTATCAATATAAAAAAACATATTTTAAGTTGGTAGGCACTAGTATATTATTCCACTGGAACCCCTCTCAGGTAAAGGCCTCCTCCAAAGCTTTCCATTTCTCTCGGTCTTGGGCTATTTGTTGCCATAGTGGACCAGCATTTTTTTTTTATATCATCTTCCCATCTGGTGAACGGTCTTCCTCTATGTCGTTTACCCGATGGGCCCTTCCATAACGTAACTGTTTTTGTCCACCTGTGATCCTTAAGACGTGCTACATGACCAGCCCATTTCCACTTTAACTTTTGACTATAGCTGAGAGCATCTATCGCTTTTGTTTTAGATCTTATTTTTGTGTGTTTTATTTTTTGTATGTTCTTGATATTTAACATACTGCGTTCCATTCCTCGCTGACATGTGTTTATTTTATTATTTATTTTGTTGGTAAACTTCCAAGTTTGACATGCATACGTCAGACAAGGAATGAGACATGAGTCCATGACTCTTTTCTTTAACTTGATAGGCATTTCGCTTTTAAATATCTCCTTGTAACTCCAATACTTAATCCAAGTATGCTTGACTCTTCTCTCTACTTCTAGTTCATTGCTATCTCTGTTGAAACCGATTTGTTTTCCTAAATATACATATTTATCCACATAATCTAATGGGTCATTTTCGATTAATACTTTTGATTTTTTGAAGTTGGTCATGATTTTGGTCTTCGTGATATTCATTTCTAATCCCACTTGCCTGCTTGCTTTATGTAGAGTATCTAACATATATTGTAGTTGTAGGCTCGATTCTGATAGTAAAACCAAGTCATCCGCAAATCGTAAGTGGTTTAGGTATTTACCCTGGATATATAAACCACAATTTTTCCAGTCTAGTTTGCTTATAATAGTTTCTAATATCGCAATAAAAATTTTTGGGGATAAGGGGTCTCCTTGCCTGACTCCTCTCCTGACTGGAAAGTTTGGGCCAACGGTTTCCAGTTTGACTCTACTTGAGCTATTACTGTATAGGTGTTTGAGTATTGTTATGTATTCTTGCTCTACATTTTGGGCTTTTAGAGTGTTCCATATACTGTCGTGTGAGATTGTGTCAAACGCTTTTTGGTAATCAATGAATGTGATATACAGCGGTCTCTGTTGTTCTTGATATTTTTCAATTATCAGTTCTATCGTGTGGATGTGGTCTATAGTAGAAAAATTCTTTCTAAATCCCGCTTGTTCAATAGGTTGATTTTTCTCTAATGTTGTACTAATTCTTTGACTGATTATTGTAGAGAAAAGTTTATACATGCTTGGTAAAAGGCTTATCGGCCGGTAGTTGCTAATGTCTTTTGGATCTCCTTTCTTGTATAGCAAGATAATATTAGATTCTGACCATTGCGAAGGTGTGACGCCAGTTTCAAATATCAAATTAAATAATTTTGTTAGTGGAGCAGCTAGTATGAAGCAGGCGGTTTTTATGGCGTCGCTGGTGATGTTATCTGATCCTGGGCTTTTGTCTGGTTTCATTCTTTTTATTGTTTCAATAATTTCTGTACAGTCTATTGGTTCTATGTGGGATTGTGGCGTTTCAATATCGATGCAATCATTTTCAATGTTGTTTGTGTCTCTGGATAGGTCTGGTGTACTATATAGTTTTTTATAAAAATTTGTAGCAATGCTTATTATGTCTTTTCGGTTATAAGCAGTATCTCCCGACTCTTTCAAACCATCAATCCATGTTTTATTTGTCCTTAGTTCTTTATAACCCTTTTTTAAACTTCCACTTTGTTCTAAATGTTTTTGAAGGATATTAATTCTATGGTTTTTATAATCTTTTTTTATATATTTGCTTATTAACTTGTATAGCGCTTTGAGTTCATTTTTCATTGCTCGCGTTTTATTTTTGGTCCTTTGTAACTCTTGTCTTCGTTTTAAAAGTCTTTCTGTATTTTCTGTGAGTGCACTACGCACTTTTGTTGAATGTAAAGTTCGTGCGACTTGTAAACTTTCTGTAATATAATTTATTATTTTATCGTAGTAGTCCTGTACTGTCACGTTAGGCTCGGTGTGGAGTAGAGGTATTTGTGTTTTCAAGTTTTCCTTATATATTTGTATTTCTTCTTCGTTTTTGAGTGTACTGTTTTGTTTATTTACAAACCTGGGTCGTGTTTTCATTGGTTTATTATGTGATATTTTAGCTCTGAGTGGTCTGTGGTCTGATGAAAAGTTTATACTTAGTGTCTCAATGTCTTGAAATGAATGAGGATGATTAGACAGTATGAAATCTATTTCGTTTTTATGTAAACCATTCGGAGACTGCCACGTCCATTTTCTTTTCTCTTTTTTCTTGAAAAAGGTGTTGATGATAGCAAGCTTGTTTTCCATCGCAAAGTCAATAAGTCTTTGACCTCGTGCGTTTCTTGTTCCATATCCATACTGTTTCATTACTAAGTATTCATCCTTTTGTGGTTTACCAATTTTGGCATTAAAATCACCCATCAAAATAAAATCTTTGTGTGCTTTATCCATTGCCTCATAGACGGTGTCATAGAAAATATTTACTTCTTTTTCGTCTGCTGCTTCTGTTGGGGCGTATACTTGTATGATGGTGAATTTCCTTCCCGGCATTTTCAGATTTAACAGGGCTACGCGTTCAGAGACACCGAGGTAACTTTCCACATATTGTTTCAGATTTTTTCGTATTATGAAACCGACTCCATATTTGCCCTGTGTTTGTCCTGTACTGCAGAGAATAAATTCATCGTATTCTTCAATGTTATTTCCGAGGCGCCGAACTTCTGATATACCTATTATGTCGTATTTTATATGTGTTAATGCTTTTTCCAGTTCTATTATTCGTTCGTGTGATAGCAGAGTTCTGACATTGTATGTTAATATGTAGAGTTCTTTATTTTTTCTTTTTGACATTTTTTCGTGATCTTCTGGTGATATCTTTGGAGGGTTGTGGTCATATTCTTCCACGGTGACCAGCCGGCTTGGAAGATGTTTCGTTTTTGGCGTATTTTCAATGTAGTTTTGCGTATGAGAGGGGGTCTTTAATTGTTATATGTTATTAGTTTTGTTTTCCTGATTTCTCGATATGTTAGTTGGGGGTTTTGGATGGAAGAAGTTCAATATGCCTGGTTTTATTGGCCCCTCTGATAGACTGGATGATCTTTGTATGGAAGTCCCTGTTTTATTCTTCTTATTGGCTTGCGTTTTGTGTTCATCGCCAGGGTTTATGCATGTGGTATTATTTTCAGGGGAGTTTGAAAGCATTCTTTTATTATGACTTGATGTATTTGAGTTTTTATTCATAATTATTATTTTATCATATTTAATTCTAACTGAGTTTCCTTTTTCTTTTTCAATTCGCACTTGCTCTTGTAGTTCCTTCCTTTTATTTAGGACATACTCCGGATAGTCTTCTTTTATGTAGTAGGGGGTATCCTCAAGTACTTTCTTCTGTTTAAATATGGCTATTTTTATACCAAGTGTTGAAACAGTGATAATTATTGGTCTTGGCCTTTCCCCTTTTTTTCCAATTCGTTTAGCCTCCTGTATGTCTCTATGATCTATCTTTATAGTGAAGTGTTCATTTATGAAATTTATAATAATATTTTCTAAGTTGGAGTATGACGATTTAATATCGTTTAAAGATTGTAAAATCCGTTCCGATCCGATGCGGTGCGAGCCGTTTGGTGGAAATCATCCTTTAGGCGTTTTTGGCAGAAACCCAGAACATTGCCGTGTATTCTCGTGATATTGAAACGAAGCTGGTTCATTCTTGTCAACCTAACGGGTTGGAAAATGTCTAGTGCCGAACGTAGGCTTGTACCTTAAAATGTTATAATGAACTTTGCAGAGAATATTGAGGCTTAGGTATTCTTATCAGATACATTTAACTAACCAGTCGTGGAAGAGCAGTGGTGGCCAAGCGGTAACGGCTGCGACTTACGAGTTGTAGGTCGTAGGTTCGAATTCAGACAGGCGCTTTACTTTGTGTAAATTATTTCATCATCACTGCTCTCAAAACGGTGAAGGAAACATCGTGAGGAAACCGGCATGTCAAACCAAAAGTTCGAAGACATGTGACATCTGCCAACCCGCACTGGGCCCGCGTGGTGGATTACGGCCCACTCCCTCTCACCGAGAGGATGCCTGTGTCCCAGCAGTGGGAACATTAAAGGCTGATTATGAACCAGTCGTGCCTCCTCCACTGGGCGCGTGTATATAAAATGTATACGTTCTTTTGCATTATGTAGCTTCACATGGCATAATAAGGCTAAATAGAATATAAGACCAAATAATGTAACATGTAGAACCACCAATTGTATTTACTTTATTTAAATGTGAATAAATGACTTTGAATTTGAATTTACAATGTATCATTCACATAAACCAAAACAAGATTGATCAGCATATAAAAGGCACGATACCATTTGGATCTTGAGACGATTCGAATAGTAACAATGTAATTTTTCGAACATAAATTATGTACAGTCAACAAAAGAGATAAGTATGCAGGGTCGTCGGATATAGTTAAAGTTAAGTAAGAAACCGATGGATGTTCTCAAATAAAATTTTATTTTATTAATATAAAACAAACAGCTCATTTATCAAATTAAATTTCAGTCAACAACATCCATCGGTTTCTTACTACTACTCACTCACTCACCACACACACTACTCACTACACACACTCCCCACTATTCACAACTCCACCACCAGCAGCACCACCACAATTGTGCGTCGGTGTCAATTGGACCCTGTTAAGCAGAAAAGATCTAACCAGCAATTTGTCTAAAATCGAGTTATATAAATACAGGGTGAAATTGAATTCATGGGCATCCTTTTAAGGGGTCATTGTAGGTACTCATCATTATGAACAACTTTTACTATGGGACCAAACCTGAAATCGCGAAAAAAAATCAGCTGTTCACCACCTTCTACCTACATTGCCTACATTTTGACGAGTTATGTGAACAAAAATGCAAGGAACAGCTGATTTTTTTTCGCGATTTTAGGTTTAGTCTCATAGTAAAAGTTGTTCATATTGATGAGTACCTACAATGACCCCTTAAAAGGATGCCCATGAATTCAATTTCACCCTGTATAGTTAGAATCTACACATTGAACTCTATATACGCAAAAAAGATCCAAAAAAGTAACATAATGTTGGTTGGACCTTTTCTGCTTAACAGGGTCCTGCTTCAAAAATTAATTCTTATTTACCTACAACGAAAACACGTCATACCACAAATTGATTCAACAGAGAAAACAGAACTTGGCGTCATTAAATACAGACTCAACATAAAAGTTAAAAACGCTGAAAATGCAACACTGCATCGTTTTCACATCATTTAATTTTAAAGGTTTTTTTTCTTTCACAGGATCCACTCACATTTACATAAGTTAATTGGCATATTTCGTGTCGAGTCCTTCCATATAATGGATTTTATTATCACACACTGTGTTGTGTTGGATGCACTCAAATGATCGGGCGATTAACTCTTTTCGTTCATGAATGCCTGGTATTTTTATATCAGTTTTTTGTTATTTTTGCGATTGTGTATCGGGTATGACGCCTGTCTGTGCTTTTGTTTTAATTGTTATGATTCGTATAATGTTTTTGATTCGATGTTATTCACTTGTAACATTAAACATTGCAGCACTATGTGCAGAGCATGCATGGAGACTAAGGAAACCGTTGCGCATGTACTCTTTAAATGCACTGGCATCACCCAAATTAGAACAGTAACCCTTAGGTCACCCAGACCTTTTGCAGATATTTTAAACAGACTAAGAGACCTAATCTAGGTACTTCTGGAATGACCAACAGCCACCACGACCCACGTACAATATACTCTGAAGTACTACCTAATTGCGGAAACCAAACCCAATAACATAGAACATCATCTGCCTAGCCTTTTCACAACTATGTTGGAGTCGGCTTCTAGTCTAACCGGATGCATCTGAATACCAGTATTTTACATGGAGTGACTGCCTATCTGACCTCCACAACCCAGTTACTGGGTAATACGATACCCCTTGGTAAGACTGGTTGTCAGACTTTCGGGCTTCTGACTAAACGTAACAGTTCTGTCAAAGATCCACAAGATACACGAATGACAGCCGGAACCAACGGCTTAACGTGCTTTTTGAGGCACGGAGGGGTCTCGGTATGTAAAGATGGTCACCCATCCACAGACCAACCGCGGCAAGCGTAGCTTAACCTGATCGATCGGCCTGTACGGCTGGTATTATTTAGCCTCGCATAGAACATGTGTACTTATTACAGAATAGTTCCTGTCGTAGTTTAATGTTAGCCAGAAAGTAAGGTCGTAGCCATAGACATATCCGTGGTCGTAGCAGAGCAATGATTGCCCAAGTACACTAGACCTACTTTTAAACATCGTCATAGCAACATATTTAAACCACAATTTATTTACTACTAGCTTCGGCCCGCGACAGAAATTATCCCACGGAAACGTGCTACCGGGTCAAAAAGTAGCCCTGTCCTTTCTCAGGATGCCATATCTATCTCCTTGCCAAATTTTATTGAAATCCGTTTAGTGGTTTAGACTTGAAAAGGTAATATACAGACAGATACTCTCGAATTTATAATATTGGTATGGATGCTGAATCTTAAAATATTTCCATCATTTACTTAAAAAAAATCTCTTAAAATAATAATATGTACTAGTATATGTATAAAAAAGGAAATAATTATAGCACATCAAAAAATTCGTCCGTATCGTTGTCAACAGGAAAAGTGCCCAAAAGGCTGGCAGCATTGTGTGGCCATACTGATTGTTAATTTGATATTATACCATTGTAAAGTAAATCGTTTATTTCTCATGCCCATAACTAGGTACAGCAGTGAAACCTACATAATACCAGCCATGCATGTAACAGTACTAAAGATATTATAAATCGTTACAGAGGTTACGCACACCGCGCGGGATAAGCCACGTTTAACTCAGACAAGATTATTACTTCAAGCCCCTTACAAACGAACCTATGTAAAGTAACGAAGCTTTAAAAACGTATGGTTTATCTTGACGTTCACTACTAAAAAGATATAATGATTTGATCCCTGCATTTCTGAAAAGTTAAAATAAAAAGTACTTATTGTGTGAATTATGTCCAATATCATCATTCATTACACATCCATACTAATATTATAAATGCGAAAGTGTGTCTGTCTGTCTGTTACCTCTTCACGCTTAAACCGCTGAACCTATTTAGATGAAATTTGGTATAAAGATAGTTTGAGTCCCGAGTAAGGATAGTTTTTATCCCGATATTCCCACGGGATCGAAACTTATGCGGGTGAAACTGCGGGGCGCTTCTTGTACATACATACATAAACTCACGCCTAAACTTTCCTCGCCTGTTATTTACATTTCTATGTTCCTCATATTTTCCTCATTCCTCCGCATCAGATGTCCATACGATGGGAACCGATTTCCACACAAATATTTAGTCTCAGGTTCAGACTTCATCTTATGTACTCATTTCTTATTCTATCCATTCGCGTCACACCAATTCAAGACTTCATGAACCAAAAGACTAAAACGTAGGTTTATCTCTTCCTCACCAAACATCATCATCATCATCATCATTTCAGCCGAAAGACGTCCACTGCTGGACATAGGCCTCCCAAACAACTGCACATAAATTCGAAAAACTAATAAATATTAAAAGGAATCATAACAAATCTCCTCAATATTTATTCGATTCAATTTCGGAGAAGCGTCGCAAGCTACATAATATCGAAAACATGGCTTCCACACCGCTACACGCTTGTGGCAATGGGCCAAAGGTACCTCACAGCTGGTTCGCAGTACACTTTATATTTATTATATCTATTATTAATAATGTACAGTATATTTTGAGTCGGGTATTGGTTGTAAATAATGTGCATCTGCAGTTTTAGTAGTATTTTGAAGTGAATGAGTTTTCTCGTAGTCTCGATTGCGTTTTGGCTTTAGAAGTCTGCGAAATATCTTATCTTACTGTACACCTAAATTTATTTATTAAAGATTCAAATATTTACACAATTTAAAAACCTAACAATCTTAAAATAATAATATGTACAAGTATAAAAAAAGGGAGGGGAAATAATCAGAGGGCATCAAAAAATTCGTCCGCATCGCTGTCAACAGGAAACGTGCCCAAAAGGCTGGCAGCATTAGGTCGTTGTATGGCAATACTGATTCTTTGGCCAAAAAATAGGCCAGCCCTCTGGTCACGTGAAGAGTCGACCAACCGCTTAGCGATGTCTCGAAATACTAAGTGGGCACTCGGGCCTAGTGTTTCAACTCCAAACGGCTCAAATATATAAGTTCAAAAGAGATTGGAGTATTTGCGCCGTTTCAGGTTTACTGCACACCTTGTATCAGAAATGTGTCATCATCATCGTCATTTCAGCCGAATGACGTCCACTGCTGGACATAGGCCTCCCCCAAGCACCTCCACTTCGACCGGTTTTGTGCTTCTCGCATCCAACGAGTTCCTGCGGTCTTCACAAGGTCGTCGGTCCACCTTGTGGGAGGCCTTCCAACGCTACGCCTTCCGGTACGCGCTCAAAGGTTAAGCGGTTAAGTCACTCAAAGGGCAATGGAGAGGGCTATGCTTGGAGTTTCCCTGCGGGATCGAATCAGAAATGAAGAGATCCGCAGGAGAACCAAGGTAACCGACAGAAATGTGTGGTCGTATTTAAATATGACTACACATTTTTTTTTTTTAGACCCTCTCTATGGGACCAACATCGAAATCGCGAAAATATATACGTAATCAGCCTTCCCTTACATTTAGGTTGAGTAGGTATTGAAGTTTTGTATTCGACAGTTTACATTTTTTTTGCATAGTACCACTTGCAGAGAAAAAATTACCTGAAAATCCTAACCAATCCCATTCAACAAAAATTATCGAAGCGTGAGACCAAGTTAAACGAGAAAGCCATTTTATTTTTGAATATTGTAAAAATCTGCATGAAACGATTGATTCGATTGTAATCACAATTGGAAAACGAGATTATAAAACGTGGTCCTATATACTTAATATAATATTATAAAGAGAAAGCGAGTTTTGTGAGTTTGTGTATATGTAAAGGGTAATCTGTGGAGCTCCTATTTAAACACTCCGGGAGTGCCGACAGAAGTGAAAACTTGAACAATAGGGTAGTTTCCTGGGTAAAAAAAGACGGGTTGCACTCCGGGAGTGCCGGCAGAAGTGAAAACATGAATATTAACGTTGAAATAAATCAATTATTAATTTAATTAATATTACTCATTTTTTTTTTTCAATATTTCTGCGTCACTTTTTTCATTAATAGATGCACTTTGTTCAATTTCCATATTTTAAACACTTTCGGTCTTATTCATAAAAAAGCCTATTGAAGGTTTAAACCATTCATTAGTTCAAATGCTCAATAGGCCTTTAAAACATTCGATAAAATTTTGTATTCATAAACGCTTCATAAACGTTCTATAACTAGAATGTCCTACAACTTCTAAATGTTGCCATTATAATGAAGTCATCCAACAAATTGGCCAACACATTAAATCGGCATACGAGAATATCTGTCTACGAACCGAATATTTGTGTCCATAGACATTATTACGTATGAAAAACTAATTTATTGTCTACAGTTTCAACAGTTTTGACGCGACAACGTCATGGTCGTCATGGAAACCATGGTAAAACAATACATGGTATTCTCTTCCCGTGACAGCTGGGTCACGTGATTGGCCCGGTAATACGTCATCAGTTGCGAAGCGGTTCTCAAACTTTTTTAGTGGGGAAAACAATGATGTATAAAACTATAGATACGTTGTCCGCACTCTAAAATGGCAACATGAAATGAAGCCAATTGGCCGCATTGCGTTCAGTCACGCACCAACCTGTCGCGCGACGCGCTAGTGTTTGTTTTTAATTTATATCGTGTGTGAAAAGTGTGAAAACCTGTGCAAAACATAAAGAAAACATGCCGTCGTGTGTTTTCAGAGGATGTACAAATTATACCCCAAAAGTTAAAGACAAAAATGTGTAATTTCACACGTAAGTTTACAAAACTACATTATTTTATTTTATTTTGTACGACGCTGCGTCTAATGGCGGCCGGCGCATGAAGTTAATAGTCACGTGACGTTAGGGGAGGTTGGGACACTATTATACAAGTTTTTTTTGGTTGTTAGAATTTATAATAATATTGTTTGAATATAATATGCACTTGTTATGTTATGAATATACATTATTGTTTTCCGTTTCATTTTAGATTGCCTACAGATGGGCTGATAAAAGAAAAGTGGCTTAACATAATAAGGGTTCAAAGACGTGAAAACGATTGGCTACCAACTCCCTATACTAAAATACTAACTACATTTAAAAGATATAATATTGGTATTACTTTATTGGTAAAGTAGGTAACACGGTACAATTATCAATTATTTTATTAACTCTAGAAAATCGAGTGTCCTTTTTTCCCCATATGCCTCTGATAGCTACGTCACTCATGCGCTCGACCAATGAGCATGTAATTTGACAATTACTTATCCTGTGACGTAACTGAAGATGTTTATTTATCTCCCTCTAGCATCAGGCATCCCGCCGTACGGTGTCATATTTTCTTTCCTTTTCTTTACGCGTATAAGTAGTTATCTAGTATTTTCGCCGTTTTTAAGCGCCGAGATGTTGGTTGATAACGTGTCTATATATAATACGTCATTGGGGGAAAAGATAAAAATAATACCCGGCCCTTGAGTAGTTTACAGAAATTAATTGGAAACAAGCTGATGATGGTTTCTATTTGAACTATACTATTACTACTGAACTCAGTCAGTTGACGGATCTTCGGCCCTTGGCTTCGCTCACAGGAGAGCACACGCGAACGCGGCCTACGGACTAGATGATCGCTTTCGTTACCTGGAGTGGCGAACTTCCCTCATCACCGGGATTCGGCTAAGTAAGGCCTTCCTGAACGTTGGATGATCACACTGCAAGGGATAACCAGAACAAATTTAGAAAAATGGCTATTGATTTACTTTCTGGTCATCCTTAACGATGACTGCTTCTTTCTGACGTGATGGTGTGATCTGATTGGTGAATACGAACTAAATCTGGACGGGGAGTTTTCAATTCGAAAGATTTTAATATGACAGGAACAGTGGAAATATTCCATTCCCGATACTTTTAGTGCAGCCTTGTACTTGACATGAACGAACAAGTTTAAAAATCACTGTGTCTTCTAGATATGCAAGCACAAAAAGCATAATCAATTTTAGTATATTTACCTTCGGTCTATTATTGGTTTAGCGCATGACGAAGGTTGAGCGATTGAATTTATGTGCAAAGAAGGTACGGCGTCCGGTTTTAACGTCCTACAATTTCTTGGCGATTCGTTCATCAAAATATGCCTCAATGGCTTATGATGGTCAGATGATAAAAAATGAACTGAACACACATTACCTGAAAGTTGAAAAATATTCGTCATTTCTCAACCAGCATAATAGGTACATTAGAAAGTTAAGAACCTTAGCTTTAGAGATCGATTTTGAAGTCATAGTAGTCAGTCGATACAGAAACGAAAAAGTTCAAAATTACGCTATTATTATGTATTCTGTGTCCACAGGGATCCAAAACACTGATTAATATTTTAGATGAGCCCTTTTGGGCTTTTGAGGCCTTTTGGCCAGAGCCGTTAAACCTTATTATTTTGAAAAAAGAAACTATCTAGCAAGCTATGTCAACATCACTTGAAAAAAAATACATCTGACTTGGCTGTATGAGCCAAGATCTCTTTGCCTGTCCTTAATCAGGACTAAAACAAACAAAAAATCACTACAAAACAAATGTAAAAAAGTCTGAAATGAAATAATATGTAGTAAGGTACACACGGCTATACATCAAGCTATACATTTCCAGTTTTCGCTGACCTCGCATTGTATAGGTTTTCCGTACAATTAGAAGTCAGCTTATAGCGGTTATGTATAGCTTGATGTCAGTGGCGGATTTACCAATAGGCTGAGTAGGCTGGAGCCTAGGGCGGCAGATTTTAGGGGCGGCAAATTTGGGGCTAACATTTTTTTCAAATGTCTTACTGAAATTAAAATGATTAATATTTATATACCAACTATGTTTTTTTGGAAAGAATAAACAAAGCGAATGCTCAAATTAGTTTAGTATGGAACAATTAACCATTTTTTTTCTTGCGTATCTTTCAAAGGTTACACTGGTTTCCTTTTCACAGTAAACAATGTTTGGGAACCACAGCATTTTGCTTACCGAGCGAAACAACGCTATAGGTATGAGCGACACGACGATAGCGATGAAATGGTGAGCTGACAGTATGACACTTGTCAATTCGATGTGTGGCCACTGTGTGTAATTGAATTACCTTAGCAAAATGCATTTTTTAACTTAACAAAGCAATTATGAACTAATAATTCAATAGTTTAATCAATTTAAAACTAAATAGATGAATCACACGAGTTACTAAATAGTTAAGCTAGTTAGTAATTTATTTTATTTTGATTAAATAAATGAGAAAGTCCCTAAATTTACTGAAAAGGACAATCAATGGCAACACTTATCGTGACGTAGACGAAGGCCATCGTGGGAAGAGAATACCAGGCGAACGAAAACAATATGAATATGTCAATGAATGAATTTGATATTGTATGTGTCAAACTAAAAAACTTTTGAATATTTTTTTTTGTATTTAAAATAAATGAAATTAAGACCGGAGACTAGTTGCAATAAAGGGCAAAGAATTGAATATTGGTTGGAGGAGGATAAGGTGTGTACCTACTGTTACAGCTAAAATGTGTTCAAAGTAAGTTATGTTTTGTAAACATTCTCAATTTCTTATACTTATGCTTGCTTTTGCTTCTAATCCTTAGATTTTTTGGAAGAATTGGTCAGGGAGAGGTCTCCATAATAGAAAATAAAAACACTGACACAAGCACTAACGCTAAACAGGGGCAGCCTGGCATGATTTACGAATTAGGTGCCTATCCAATTTACAATTTTACGAAGAACTTCGTTTGCCTGTACAAAACTCATTGTAACAAAAAAAAAAAACCCGCCATAAGAATAATAATGACTGTTATTTTGATGCCGCTACTGATTAATTAAATCAGTATAAATAAGATAATGAAGAGAAAGAATTTATAACATTAGTTTTGTATTTCAGGTCAATAGGACTAGTAAAGATGGTGCTTCACTACGAATAGCAGAAAATAAAACGGCCTACAGAAGAGATGGCACAGATGGCAAATGAAAAGCAAACATTTTAAAAATGTTGTTCTGCTTGCACAAGTTTTAGAAGCCAAATTAAAGTTTAGAGTATTGTTCAGCCGTGAACAGGCAAGAGTTACATACGCCAGCGTCAGCATCAAGAGCGACATACATTCGTTCCACATAAATTAGTAATTAGTAAATGAATAAATTAGTCGTCAAGCTGGAGTAGAGTTTGATTCATCTTCCATAATTCCTCTCACTATGGCCAAGACACCTTTAGCCATCACCAGTTCTATGAGTCTGTAGGACCGGCAATGACAAAACTATTTCCTGTGTACACATTGCACGACGTACACAAACCCCTATTCCTACCCAAATTCTGTCTGTTCCCGTAGGTCTCCCGTAGGCTTGTATGATAGGTTAGGGTGTTAGGATAACTAGGGTGTTAAGTAGTTGCTGTAGGTTTATAATCAGTAGGGTGAGGTAACCATAGATACCAGGCTCAATTGTTACAAACTTAGCCACACTGTATGCATTTGGAATAACAGCCGTACTAAGCTGTAAGTCCCGGTGCGTACAAGTATTATAAAAATAAACTGATATTTGTATACAAGCTTTTTATTAATGAACTACTCCCTAAATTTCTTCTCTTTTACTTTAGATCTTGTTGGCTCAAAATATTGCCACTTCCACGTTGTCGTCGGTGGCAGCGCAGAGGTCACTTTGACTGCATGTTTTGGGTAGGACAAATAAGGCAGGATAGGACGTGGAGCATGTTTTGCAACATAGCTTCACAGCCACACCCTACTGGAGCATCTCCCTGCAGGGTGTAAACTTCCGTGGTCGACACGGAAGCATTGTTTTCACACAAAAGCAGCAATGTCCCACAGTATTTCTTGTTGCTATAATGTGCTTCATTATATTTTTCGTCGCTTCTATTTTGTATTGTAGGTAGGTATATAATAATAAACTAAATTGGTTAAACAGAAGTTCAAAATAAATTAAATACAACTGCGGCTCCTCGAAGTACTATTGTTTACGAAACTGACTTTTCAAACATTTGTACGTCAAATGTCATTTTCTTCGGCCATCTTTGTCGTGTCTCACTTGGTTCACTTCGGTTGGCGCCGCCGTAGAAAGAGATGGGGGGGGGGGGGGGGGAAATCTCTCCTGACGGTCACGTGTCCTGACGCGATGCCCTGACGCGAGTTTAACATTTTTTACCCATTACAAAAAGTGTTCAACGCCGCTAAAGAAGTTTTCACTTCAAAAATAATAATTCTAATTAGTCCGTCAGTTAGATTATCGAAAAATAATGGACCCTTATTTTTTCTTTTGTCAATCAAACAAAAAATGAAAAAGATAAAGCGCGTCAAAATTTGGGAGTGGGGGGTCGTGACGTCACGCCGTGCTAATAAGTGTCGCACGGCGTGACGTCACGCGGAATCTTAACAGGCGATATCTGCATCATTTTTTATATAATTGACAAAAGAAAAAATATGGGTCCAATATTTTTTGATAATCTAACTGACGGACTAATTAGAATTTTTTAGGAAACTAGCCTATTACGTGTGTATTTTTTTTAATCGTCATAATAAACAAAACACAAACAGAATACTTTGCCATCACTCACTGACATATCGGAAATACATTAAAACTGAGTACATCTCGAGGACAGCCAAACACATCCGAATGTAGAGCGGTGTTGGTAACAGTATCGCGTGTTCAATGGTTTTTTCCCCATCTCATAAAATGAGCTACACGCCTAAAGAAGTTTTCAATTCAAACAAATATTTCACCATTTGAAAGGTATATTATTCCAGATGGACATAGGCTATAATTATTATGTGAATACAAATATGCAAAAAGAAGTAGGTACTTAATAATACTAATGAATGAAAAACTATCGTCAATTCATGCAAGCCTAGTACTTTTTTTTTAGGTTACTGCGCATAATTTGTGCACGACGTGTCTCTAACATGTTCACTTGGAAATTGCACCCGAGCGAAGCTAGCGCGGGCAGCCAGGGTAACCGGCAGCCTAATTGCGGAACGCCAAATCGTCAAATGATTCTGATCAGTTGGCTTCATTTCTATCACAATTGGCTTCATTTTACGATTTTCGAATTGCGAAACTCTAGTTTCTGCGCAGGGCCTTAACGTTCATAATTGGTTTCTACTAAATAATTACTATACTAAATAATTGGTTTTTACTAGAGTTTCGCAATTCGAAAATCGTAAAACGAAGCCAATTGTGATAGAAATGAAGCCAACTGATCAGAATCATTTGACGATTTGGCGTTCCGCAATTAGGCTGCAGTTCGATTAAAAAAGGACCATAATTTCCACGTGCACCATATTATTATCAACGTCAATGTAATTATTTTATTACTCGTCAATGAAACTGCTTTCATTAGCACAAATTGAACGATAAAAGTTTAATTTCATTGATAACGTTAATTAATTAAATTCGTTCATCGCTTTACTATCTCTTTTTATAGCTAAAAGCGAGCTTTTATCTTTTGCGTCCAGGGTTTGGTTGCCATATTGAGTACATCTAATGATTACAGCGACATAATTAAATACAGACATCATATAATATTGTTAGTACTTTTACTGTACTTATGAGTTTTTCGAACCTTTAACAAAACACTCCTTTATACTACTAAGATCGTTACGGCACAAATATAAATTACAACAAACATCATAATCACAAAAATTTATCAAAACAGTAAGTATAATAAAATTTGTGATCAAAACGCCAAAGAAGATAGTTTTATTTGTTTGGCGATTAGGCCCACTAAAAATTGTAGCGTTTATTAATGAAACGCATGTTGATTTGTTCCTTATGATTCATAGATGACAATCGTAGTAATAGTTTTACTTTGTCTAACGGGAATACTGAGAAATCCTATTTAATAGTTTAATAGTATTATAAATGCGAAAGTTTGTGAGGATGGATGGAGGTTTGTTACTCTTTCACGCAAAAACTTCTAAGCAGATTTGGATGAAATTTGCAACACAGATAGTTTATAACCTGGATTAACACATAGGATACTTTTCATCCCAGCAGTACGTTCCCGTGGGATGATTTCTGGACACCACGCGGGCGAAGCCGCTGGCAAAAACTAGTACAGAATACAGTGAAAGCTCGATTCTTTTACATGTTTGCTAAAAGAAGAATAGCACTGATTGTTCTCGAAAAACTTTGTATTTAATTTTCTACAAAGAAAGAAGACTTACGTATTTAATTAATTAAGAAGGGTCGTTTTTTAAAACACAATCAAGTGTCTAATGAGTGTTTTTCTTTTTTTTTCGTTTAGCTGTAAGAGCTCTGACGCGACAGAATTCTAATTGGAAGGAATCTAAGGATTCTGTCTTTAATTTATTTTTGTTCCTAGTTTTTAGGAATAATGGTTTTTCGTTTCTCTGTTTTACCAACGGTATTGTGTTATCCAGGGTTGTGGAGGTCAGATAGGCAGCCGTCATATAAAATACTGGTATTCAGCTGCATCCGGTAAGACTGGAAGCCGACCTCAATAAAGTTGGGAAAAGGCTAGGCAGATTGATTGGTCCTTTGTTCGTCAATATTCCCCTTCTTGCTTGTGAAGAAGCATATTTAGTCAATGTCTTTCTTGGATTTGCATTGTGATATTAGTAACGTATGAACACTCATTGTTCTAAACAGTCCAATTTGAGAATTGATATAATACTGGAATCGGAATAAACTAACATAGCAACATACCAGCGGGGCAATTGCGTAACACGTTATCAATCGGAATCGTTTTTATTTTGACAGTTCCACAACATTTATTGCAGTATTTACCTACGTGTTGAGCAGACAAATTCGAACTTATGAAGCAATGGATTAGCAATTTGCTTCAAAATGATTCAGATTAAGATTGATTGTGTGTTACGCAATTAGGGTGATGGAGTAAAAAAAAAAAAGAATTTTGCAAATTATGACAGAGTTATGCCCGAACATAAATAAAATAAAAATACTTACATAATATAAACATTCCAATTGAGAACCCCCTCCTTTTTTGAAGTCGGTTGAGAAGGAGTGGAAAGCTTAGGCAGAGGCGGTTAAGTATCATATCGATACCTTAATTGGCAAAACAGCCAACTCCATATGAGCAAATTTTTCTGGAGACAATTAAAACTGTATACCTACCTAATATTTTTTGTAGACTCAAATCAAATCAAAAAATATTTTTGACGAAATTTGGAGTTGGCTGGTTTGCCAATTAAGGTATCGATATAGGTAATAGGAGCGAACCTATTCCCATTAATCGGGCACAAATCGAGACGAGAAAGAAGAAGACTGCTACTGCGAAATCCCAACTGGAAAAACTCAATTATCAGAATGTGCAATTAAAATATTCGCAAAAACTAATTTAAGTTACAAAAACAGTAGCAATATGAAACTCTTGATAGGTACTCTCGTTTATCTATCTCAATATTCCAGGAAAATTCATATAAATATAATATGAACCGAGTTTGAAAACACGCCGCTCTGGGTCTTACCCGATGCAGTACTTTTTCTATAAAAAAATATTATGAATAACGAAATACCCTGTTTACCGTAAGAGAAAATGTTTACGAAGAAAATGAGCTTCCAATACTTGTTGCGAAATAGCGGCAAACAAGTTGGTATAAAAACTAAAAATATACGCTTTTGAAGATTACACCTAATCAGGAAGTCTTCCTCCTCCGCTTCGGAGAACTGAATAATAATTTGGAGAATAACATTTTCTTTAATTTGGAATTATGAGTGAAGAAGAAGTAAATCAATTAGTAGTAGTAGGTAGTGGCTAAATAATAACAGCCACAAAGGTCGATCGATCAAGTTAAGCTACGCTTGCCGCGGTTGGTCTGTGGATGGGTGGCCATTTTTACATACCGAGACCCCTCCGTGCCTCGGAAAGCACGTTAAGCCGTTGGTCCCGGTTGTCATTCGTGGATCTTTGACAGTCGTTACGGGTAGTCAGAAGCCTGAAAGTCTGACAACCAGTCTTACCAAGGGGTATCGTATTACCCAGTAACTGGGTTGCGGAGGTCAGATAGGCAGTCGCTCCATGTAAAATACCGGTATTCAGCTGCATCTGGTTACACTGAAAGCCGACCCCAACATAGTTGGGAAAAGGCTAGGCAGATGATTACAGAAAATATATATTAACATAAATAAATAAATATTATAAATGTCTGTCTAACTGTCCGTTACCTTTTCATACCTAAACGGCTGAACGGCTTTGCATGTTTAACAAACGGATAGACCATAACCTGGCTTAGGGTAGGATAGGATACCTACTTTATGACCCAATAGTACGTACCCGTGTGATAACTCGGGTTTATTATCCCACGGGAACGTACTACTGGCGCTACGAGATGTCAAGACATCCAAGCGGGTGATGCCGACGGAAAGAACTAGTAAACTTATAAAAACACTTTGAAACCGGGTAAAAATGTATTACTAATAACTTAAATTTTAGAGACTACAATTTAGCAATACAGTTGTTTATGTGCTAAGACGAAACTACAAGAGTGAAACCTAGAATTGCTCAAGTACCTATTTCTTAGCATTGGACCAATTCTAGCTAAAAGCTAGCTACAATAAGTCTTGATCTCGACCAATTTGCTACTCTCTTGTTTCTTCAGATAAAATTGTATCTTTATACAGTTATAAGTACAGACGCCAGCACATCAAGCTACCCTAAACTGTCAAATTTTCCCAATCAATTTCGAACCTTATAATTTAGTGACAAAGTTGAAAATCTATTTAAGAAATTTGACAGATTGTAGTAGCTTAATGTGCTGGCCATGGCGTCTGTACTTAAATATTATTAAAACATTATTTTACATGAATTCTATAAATATACATAATTATAAATTATATTTCTGTATATTTGAATTTATAAAATATACTATTATAAGTACACATTTAAAAATATAATAAATACGTCTACTACGTACTCTAATACGTCAATTACTGACTATCCTTCTTCGTTTATTCTTAGCGTGTCGATGTCAAACCGTCAACTTGTGAACGAACCTGTACTTATCGACAGGGTTCATAATCTGTCGGATTTTATCACCCGTGAAATTATGAACCGTTTTCTGATTCGTCGATTTTTGCGGCAGCCGAATTTGTCGCAGTAACTAAGCCAGGGCATCCCAAACAAATGGGTTAAGTTAGGCTAGAACTGTAACAAACCGCGCGCGAGCCGAGCGAGCGAAGCGAGCGGTGACGCGGTAGCGGCCGGCGAGTACGACTTCCAACTTGGTCGCAGTTCCTTGGCTATTTAGCAATTCCGCAAGGTGCGGTCCATCGCATGCAAGTTTGATAGCAGTTCACAATTTGTCTGTTTGCCATGGACAGATTATAGAACTATAGAAAAATAATGCATTAATAATGCCGCGAGATAGATTATAAACTAACGATGTTCACTATTATACGATGACAGATACATAATGAAAAAATATGTAAAACTTCCTACTCAATACCTTCATACATACATACGGAGTAGTTCAATGCCCCTAGTCACTTAGAGATTAACTGTTGAGAAGCCAAAAATAAGACACTCTAATTCCGAGATAAGATGTCGGCTAAGCCCAAATGTATCCACTTATCTAGCCTAAAAGCTGGCTAGCTTTTAGGCTAGATAAGTGGATATTGTGGCTACAATAAGACTTGATCTATCGATTACCGAGTAATTTTGTTAGTCTTCGGAATAGCCTCGTTCTTCCAGCTATTTATAAGCATTTGGTCACGAATACCGGATCGATCCGTTTAGCAAATGGATTCACATACTCACACCTGAATTTATAGTATACTGGTGACCCGCCTCTACTTCGCCAGGGTTCAATGGGGGCCATATCAGAACGTTGTGATTTTTTTTTTGACGAAGTCGCGGGCAGAAGCTAGTAAACTAATATTGTACAGATTTGATTTTTGTGTTTGTTTGTTGCAGTTTTACGCTAAAAATACTGTATGAACTTTAATGCAATTTGGCACAGAGGTAGACCATGACCTGGATTAGGACATAGGATACTTTTTATCCCGATATTCCCACGGGATCGAGACTTAAGCGGGTGCAACCACGGGGCGCAGCTAATAAAATATCATTTTAGTTTATCAGTTTTTGAAGTGAAAACTTCTTTAGCGGCGTTGAACACTTTTTGTAATGGGTAAAAAATGTTAAACTCGCGTCAGGGCATCGCGTCAGGACACGTGACCGTCAGGAGAGATTCCCACCCCACATCTCTTTCTACGGCGGCGCCAACCGAAGTGAACCAAGTGAGACACGATAATGGATGGATGGGATGGATGGTGATGGCGATGGCGATGGTGATGGCGATAGCGATAGTGATGGTGATGGTGATGGCGATGGCGATGGTGATGGCGATGGCGATGGTGATGGCGATGGTGATGGCGATGGCGATGGTGATGGTGATGTGATGTGATGGTGGACGCGGACGTGGATGGACAGCTGATGGCTCGACCGTCTGTGTAGTAGCCACACTGCTGTGTATTCGTAAAATTCGTGTATATAGTGTTTCAAAAAATGGAAATTGAACAAAGTGCATCGAAGTGACGCAGAAATAGTGAAAAAAACTTAGTTATATTAATTCAATTAATTAATTGATTTATTTCAACGTTAATATTCAAGTTTTCACTTCTGCCGGCACTCCCGGAGTGCACCCCTCCTTTTTTTTATCCAACCGCAAAAGCAAAACTACAAAGGCCAGGTCCGTTCTTCGGAAAAAAAATTGTTTACTTAGCCATAGAAGTAAAAGCATCAAAATAACTTATTCCCCTCAGTTGACTCGTCCAACCTAAGCGGCATAATAAGCGGCTCTTGTCAATATTCCTCCATTTTTCCGTCCCGAAATCGACGGAGACATTTATTTACTTATTCTGGAGGAAATAAGACCTCGTTATAATTACGGCAAACGTAATTGGTGTCGTCAAAGTTAGATTGGTATTCCGATTATTTGTAATATTCTTGTTACTTCGTTTTAATGAGTCTGTTTCTTTGGGGTTTCTTTTTTGTTTTTTGCAGAAGAAGGATTGATAATGTGTTTTAGTTTAGGTAAAAGACGTCTTAAGTGGTATTTTTAAATGACATTGTTGAATATAGGGTTCACTGATTTGTTGTTGATTTATAAAAAGAAAAACAGTGGCACTTCGGGAGAGCCGACAGAAGTGAAAACAAAACACAAACAGAATACTTTGCCATCACTCACTGTCATATCGCATATACATTAAAACCTACTAGTAAATCTCGAGGACAGCCGAACACATCCGAAGCGGTGTCGGTTACGGTAACAGTGGCGCGAATTCAATGGTTTTTTCCTATCTCAATAAATGCGCAACGCGCCTAAAGAAGTTTTCACCTCAAAAATTAAAGACTTAAGACCTAGTTTCACATCTACCAACCGCACTGTGCCCGCGTAGTAGATTACAGCCCACTCCCTCTCTCTCTTCTCCCTTTTAGCAATGGAAAAATTATAGGCTGATTCATCATCTGCCTAGCCTTTTCCCGACTATATTGAGGTCGGCTTCCAGTCTAATCGGATGCAGCTGAATACCAGTATTTTACATGGAGCGACTACCTATCTGACCTCCACAACCCACTTACTGGGTAATACGACACTCCTTGGTAAGACTGGTTTACAGAATTTCGGGTTTCTGACTACCCGTAACGACTGTCAAAGATCCATGAATGACAGCCAGGACCAACGGCTTAACGTGCTTTCCAAGCTACGGAGGGGTCTCGGTATGTAAAGATGGTCACCCATCCATAGACCAACCGTGGCAAGCGTAGCTTAACCTGATTGATCGACTGACTGTTATTATTTAGCCACGAACCCCTCAAATTATAGGCTGATTATGCTACCCAAATAAACAACAATTATAATATGAAAACCAAATTAAAATACCAACTATTAATGAATGAAAAGACCCACAAAACAGGGGCCATTTATACGCTAAGCGTATCAGCTTATTCCTTACGTAATACATTAATTACACCTAGACACATTATTCATACCGTACAAATTATACTAACGAAATACTTTCAGCCTGACAAACTACTTGCAAACTATTTAATTAGTCGGCAAACTGTTATCTTTGATCTCACCACCTGTACTGCTATCCACATAAGGTTTAATTTCGCAGAGTACGGCAGTTTAAAGGCTGCAAATATTTATTGGTAGCCAGCTACAATTTTCTGAAGTGTCAGTGGCAATTTTCCCCTACAGTATGCTATAATGTTAAAGGAAAGATTGACGTTTAAACACTCGCTCGCTGGCATCGGCCCCTAGTGAGCCGGTAAAAAGTTCGATTACGTTACCCTGTGGGTAATATGCTGGGTTTATTAACACGTTTTGGCTGACGTGGCAGTAATTGATGTTTTGGTCGTGTGCTTGATTGTTATGCCGTGGATTTTATGCGTGTTTTTCAGTACTTCTCTTCTTGTACCGGTACGGAATTTTGAAGAGTAGCTGAGACTGTGGTTAAAAATAATACCAACTAGGAACAGAGGCTACAAAATTAAATTTTTGAAAAAAAAAAAAAGAACTTTCTGTGCTATGGGCTTCTACTCCGTTCACCTTATTTGGGATGCATGAAGAAGCCTCCTCGTGTAGCGCAGTTTGTTCCGCCAGTTACTCAACTGAACCGAGCGCTCGGCGCATCCTGCACAGTCACACCCAACACCTTATTTGACTGGCCAATTTTTCCCTTGCGGTGGTAGGGTTAACGCCCGCCTGGTTTGCGACCACCCTCTCTCTAGAGTCCGGCGTCGAGCAGCCTGTTGTGTTTCGTCGATGAGTGGGAGTTCCAGTGTCTTAGGCATCTTCTGGGCACGCTCGTTTCATCATAGACCTCATCCATCGCTTTCCATCAGGGGTGACCGAGGTCAAGAGCCGGCCCATTTAGCAATAAAAAAAAACTTTTATACCCTGTTTTTGTCCAGACGGTAAAAAAGTCAGCCACTATAAAGACTAGTGCCACCAAGCTCCAAAGGTTCTATCAAGGTCTAAAGATTCAGTCCTAGATACCGTTCACACGTAACCATTTATTTTAATACGTAGTTATTAGATATTGATCCATATTTTCAGGAAAATTATAGCCCTTTGCGACACTTAATCGTTGCCGAAAAAAAAAACATGACACGAAGGTCTTTTGACCTATTTAGTATTTATCTTTATCGCTGAATCATAAATATAACTACCTACCAGTATTATCCCAATGCAGGAAAAGGCCACTCTTTCTTTTCCACTCAATTCAATCCTGAGCCAATATGGACCAATCCCGGTGCCCTGTCAGTTCACCAAAAATTAATTTACTTTCTAAAAAACGAATAGGCCGAATTTTGAATTAAGAAGAACGAAATGGTCGTATATTCAAGTTCGTTCAAAATTCGGCCTATTAGTTTTTTAGAAACTTAGTTTTTTGACCCTCATGTAAAACTAGCGGAAGTGTACATACCCGGTATTTAACAACGTTAGTTACGCGGAATCGGACTTTCACCGACGATATGTAATAGATGTAAAGTATGAGGACCAGTACCTCCGTACAATATAAGGACCCGTCTGCCCAAAATCCAAAGATTGTATCACAAGGTCTACAGATTCAATTCTAGATACCCTCCACACGTAACTGTTTATGCAAATAGTTCAAAGCCTAGTTTTGGCTGGTCGCCAGGGTCGTAAGTCTGGCGCTGCGTTAGTGACCACTTAGTGTCAATCAGTATCAATTAGTTAAGGAGGGGTTAGTTAATGGCATGTTGGTGGCTGTGGTTAAATGTGGGTAGATTTTTTTTTAAGTGAAACGCACGCTTGCCTTAGGGAGTAAGCTGGCGAACGCGTGACGTAAGCGTTACGAAAAGTGTGATCGGGCGAGGCAAACGGGAGTTGAGTAGGCGATATAAGCAAGAGAAAGCAGTGCGCGCGCACATTTTCTTTCTCTCTTCCTCTCATAGCCAAATCCGTTCAATACAGATGGAGCGAAAGAACTTTCACTTCAGTCATGTGGTCATAAACACACTCGTTTTTTTTAAAGGCTCACGTTCCTTGCGCGCTATAATTTTGTTAGTAGTACTGATCATCATCATCTGCCTAGCCTTTTCCCAACTATGTTGGGGTCGGCTTCCAGTCTAACCGGATGCAGCTGAATACCAGTATTTTACATAGAGCGACTGCCTATCTGACCTCCACAACCCAATCACTGATGTGTAATACGATACCCCTTGGTGAGACTGGTTGTCAGACTTTCGGGCTTCTGACTACCCGTAGCGACTGTTAAAGATCCACGAATGACAGCCGGGACCAACGGCTTAATGTGCTTTCCAAGGCACGCAAAGGTCTTGGAATGTAAAGAAGGTCACTCATCCATGGACCAACCGCGGAAGGCGTAGCTTTACCTGATAGATCGGCCTGTGCGGCTGTTATTATTTAGCCACGGGCCCCTCCCCCACAGTATTCTAGAGACCTCTTTGAGAGATTCTGACCTCCTTGCGAGTCAGACCACTTGTATTTGAAGTATGTTCCATTCGAACATTCAAGCATGTGTCATATATAGGGAGAGGTAGGTTTGGCGTATTAGAAATAAGTCGATAATTATATAATATGATAAAAAGAGTCATAAAATATATCCCATTAAACTCTGACTGGAGTTTAATTCAATAATATACATACCCCCGTGGCCAAGGTCCCACAGTATCAAGTATAAAATAATATTTATAAAACATAAACTATGCTTAATCTTGTTCTTCTTAGATCGAAGTGAGAACCGCACTTCATTTAGTCGCACTTGAACTATTTGGGGTCCTTTGATCAAGCATTCAAACACTTTAGCCCTTTGACTCGAGCGTTAATATTTATCAAGTTTAGTTACTGCAGATGCTTAAATATGAATCAAGTATAAAGTACGAATTAAGTGATTGTGGTTTAATAGATCGAGTGTTAGTTTAGTTTTTGATATAATAACACTGGTCAACACAAGTCTTATTTTCTTATTTTTTTTTCTGTTATTGGGTATTTCTATGGCTCTGACTGTGAAAAAAATACTGGGAGATGGCTACCAGCTTTACTTTTTTGAAATATACAGTTTTATTATATTGACAAAAAAATGTAGATAATTAATACATTATATTTACAAAATTTTAATTGAGGTCGTTGAGCAGAAGATAAGTTAGGATATGACCACTTATTTCGATTTCCAGGGTTCATTCCGTTTATTTTCACAACGCAGAAGTAGCAATCGTCATGATGGTTTCGAGGTTCGAAAACAACAACAATATATAATTATTTAATTTCAGTGTCCAATAAAAACCGCAAATCTAATTAAAAATAGTAAATGAGGTTAGTTAGCTGTTACTCAAAAACAAACGCCGTTACAGAAACATTGTTGCCATATTTAAAAAATACGCGTCAATTTTAGATAGAAACCAAAAAAAATCACAGGAAACAAACAAGTTTATTTTTTTTTGTTGACCAGTGTAATTATAACACCTTGTAGGTTACATCGACCAAAAATCATTCAATCCTCCTCGCGTTTTCCCAACTATGATGGCGTCGGCTGTCTGGCGACGCCAACATAGCGGGTAGCGGGGGTATTTCGGGGTAGTTCTTTGTCTATCCTGTTGCAGCTGATGAGCTGAATACCAGCATTTAACATGGATCGACTGCCTATCCGATGGACAATTCTCGTAATCTTAAGAACGTTCACACACACAAAAATACCTCTAATTTTCCTTTGACAAGTTTTTATAATTTTTTTGTCGCCGAGAAGGATGCGACTAGATTTTGACCGTTTTAACCGGTCAAGCGGCGCGGTACGCCGAATGGCGACGAAACAATAGAAAATCAATTGTGTCTCATTAGCGGAGCTTGACAGATTAAATTACGAGAATTGGCCTTATCGCACTCGTTACCTACGTCATCAAGAGAAATGAAATGTCTTATGTGACCATTAAACAGATGTCTCCTACATACTATTACACTATTTTATATGCTACTACTTACCCCGTACAGCTATTGTAGGCAACATAGCGAAGCCATGTATGAGCGTCCAGAATAACTTCCTATACATCTTCATGTTAGTATAATTGACACTTTTCTCATGATTCACTTAACACTAGTGTTTTGATTGCACTTCAACACTGTTCTTTAGTTTTCTCAGCATCTGGAACAATGACAAAATTACACGTAAGTTTAAATTATTCAGAAACTAGCGATCCGCTCATCATGCAATGACGACATGTCAAAACCTCAAGATTTCTTACTGAATAAATGTGTTTACGTATAATAAGTACCTTAAGTTGTTGTATTAATTATTTAGACCTTTAGACTTTTAAACTTCCAGATTAAATGTAATTATATAAAACTAGATTAATATTATAAATTGTACAACTTCTTTATGCATGCGAAGTTCACCTTTAACTGATTGTTGCACTATTGCACTTGCATTTTTGCATGTTACTTTTAGCACACACCTGTGTATTCAATCATTGGTGAACCAATAAATAAATAAAAATAAATAAATAAACTACAATTTATTAAAATAAAAATATAATAACCTAATCTAACTAAAACTATTATAAAACTAAAATATTGCGTCGAAATATTCCTCCGCGTCGCTGTCGACTGGTAACATACCCAAGAGACTGGCGACATTGCCACGTTGTTTATGGCAATAGTTAGGCTCTGGTCAAGGTAAAAGCCAGCCCTTGGGTCACGGGAAGTGTCAAGCAGCCGTTTAGACATTTAATTGAACAAGCAATGAGCAGTCGGACCCCACGACCCCAGGGTTTCAACCCCAAATTAAATAAACTAAGCTATTTCTTAGTTAAATATGAATATTTTGATGAACAATACAAAAAGTAATTGTATTTCATTAGTGACAGTCGAGTTGTAATACTATAGCTGAAAATACTATAATGTTCGTAAAACCAGAAAATTTCTAAAATCCTCTAGCGGAAATACGTGTTATTGAATCTTGTGATTGCCAGATCATGATTAAAACGGAATCCATGACCCAAGAAGAATTTCATAGTTGAAATTATTTTTATAAAACTTAGCGTCTGTCCTGATTTGATAGGGAGGTTCTTAAAATTGGCAACACTGTTTTTACTAAAATACTCCATTTAAAAAAGTATGCAATAAAATCCAATAAATAACTAATTAAATACAAAATATTAACTCCACATACGATTTCGATCAAGTTAGTGAACTCAGAAAAGTTAAAAAAAATATTTTATAATTTATGAGTATATTTTATGGTCATACTCTATTGTTTTAAAGCGGTTTTGATTTTGGGCCATGTCCTGTAACGTATTTATGTTTATTACTGTTCCAAATAACAAATTGTATTAGCACCTTTACAATAATTTCCTAAACAACTTCATTCTATATCGTGTCACGCACCAACCAACGACCATGCTATGCTCACGCTACGCAGCCAGTAAGGCAAGAAAGAAAGAAATAAACAAAAAGGATGTTCACGCTATGTAATAATTTATTATAATGTGACAGTAGATGAGGGTGGCTTAAGGCGCTACCTCGAAAATCTGAAATCCTCGAAAACCTACTAAGCGAGCGAAAGCGATGCAATTACTTTTGAAGAGTGATGGCTATAGTTTGCGTGCGCTCGGAATAAAACGACGTATGTGCCAAAAGGAATTTAGTCCTTTCAAAAAAAAAAAAAAAATTTATTAAATTTAAAACTACTTTAAGTAAACTTTGATATGATAATTCTTTATGTTTTAAAGTAAATTCCATTGAATCACTCTTAAGCGTTACGCCGTGATGTCGAAAAAAGTAAAAAAATGGACATAACTTTGCCAATTTTTTTTGTATCAAGAAAAATTCATTGAATCGCGTATTCTTTTTAAATGACACAAGACCAAAGAGTCAAAAAACATAATATACCCAAATGTTAAATCCCTATTCCACATACATAACAAGTTACACGAAATAGAAAAACCACATTAAATTTAAATAATAATAGTGTTCTACTAAACTGTACACATTATTTATTGTTTTCAACATATCAACTTAACTATAATAACAGAACGTGACGATAGAAAGCATTCGGAGGCAGTTACGTTTGCCGCGGTCTGTTCGTGTATGAGTGACCATCTATTACATATCGAGACCATTCCGTGCCTCGGAAAAACAGGTAAAGCCGTTGGTCCCGGCGGTTATTTGTAAAGGAGAATGGCGACATTCCATTCATGCCTGGCACCAATATTTTATTTAACGTATACTGCTACTACTATCGAATTCTTCTAGATTATTATGCTGTGATGCTATTTTAAAATCAAATGTTCACTAAAAACTTACTGTTTTTATTTTATTTAAGTTTTTTTAAATTATAGGTTATATCGATTTTGTCATATGAAAAAGGAACAAATATCGGTATCCGTATGAAAGCAGAGGGTCAAGTACCTAATCACTAATCAGAAGGAGGCAAAACCGTGTAAAAGCGCGCAATACTTATCACAACGAAGCGAGGGAAAGTATTGAGTTGACTTTTAAGTCTTTTGACAGTTGATCATTCGCAATGTCAGTTTGTCAGTCAAGCGTTTCATTAGAAGTAAAAAAAATGTCATCGCATATTAAATATTTTTTCTGTCTGTTACACAGTCTCTGTATTTAACACTAAATGCAATATTATTATGGCTAGATATACTATTAAAAATCTTTTAAACGCCTAATGGAGGGACAGATAACGTACAACGGAACGTATGGAGAGCGCGTTCCGAATCAATATCAGCTTAGTTAAGCTTAAAAATATAAATGTTTATTTTTATTTTACAGACATACTGCTAGTTCTAAAAAATATTGAATTAGGTTCTTTAATATAACTTTAACAAAGCATTTTTTTTTAATATATTATGTCGCTATACGCAACTGGTGCCAAGGTCGCCATCATCCTTTTGACAGTCGTTACGATTAGAATACTCGCGGAACTAGTTGACGCTGAGGTGGGGACAGGGGTGAGGCGGCGGTTCGCAACGCACGTACTGAGTAATGCGTCCCCGCCCCTCCGTCCCACCGCTCATATACCTAAGGCGCGGCCAACTAGTTAGGTGCGGACTATAGTCCGAAGCCCAAAAGTCTGACAGCCAGTCTTACCAAGGGGTAACGTAATACCCAGTAAGTGGATTGTGGAGGTCAGATAGGCAGTCGCTTCATGTAAAATATCTGTATTGAGCTGCATGCGGTTTGAGTGGAAACCGATTCAAATATAGTTCGTAAAGGGTTGGCAGATTGATTGTCACAGCAGATAGGAATATTAATCGAGAATGAATTCACTTCGCATGTTACACAGATTTGAACAAATCAAAACCGAGATATAAAGTTTTTAATTTGTTGGTACGTTTGTCGCACTGGCTAAGGAGAGTGACTGAAGGGCCCGTGGTTAAATAAGAAAAGCCGCACAGGTCGATCGATCAGGTTAAGCTACGCTTGCCGCGGTTGGTCTGTGGATGGGTGACCATCTTTACATAGCGAGACCCCTCCGCGCCTCGGAAAGCACGTTAAGCCGTTGGTCCCGGCTGTCATTCGTGGATCTTTGACAGTCGTTACGGGGTATTCACTTATTCAGAAGCCCGAAAGTCTGACACCCAGTCTTACCAAGGGGTATCGTATTACCCAGTAACTGGGTTGACTATAATCCAGTTACTGGGTAATACGATACCCTCCAGGTCAGATACGCAGTCGCTCCATGTAAAATACTGGTATTCAGCTGCATTTGGTTAGACTGGAAGCCGACCCCAACATGGTTGGGAAAAGGATAGGTAGATGATGTTTGTCGCAGTAGCTAAGTTAATGACTGCATACACACAGCATATAGGTTACGCGTTCGATTCCAGCAAACAACATACTTAATTGTATATTTTTTTTTATTGCCGAATGGGACCCCTATTGACTTCGATCACGCCTGATGGAAAGCGATGGATGAGGTCTAAGATGGAACGAGCGTGCCCAGAGGATGCCTAAGACACTGGAACTCCCACGCATCGACGAAACACAGCAGGCTGCTTGACGCCGGACTCAGGTGGGATCGCAAACCAGGCAGGCGTTAGCCACCGTGCACCGCAAGGAAACAATTGGCCAGTCAAATAATGTGTTGGTTGTGACTGTCCAGTATGCGCCGAGCGCTCGCTTCAGTTAATAACCAGTCGCGTTTATAACTTATACATAATATTTAATTGAACGTTCACGTACTAATATAGCGACACACAACACCGCTATGCCTTGTTCACGCTCATTCTTCGTAACTGTAAAGTCAAACAAGTCGCTCACGCAACACGATTATGTTCACCAAGCTTTTACGTAAACACGTCGGCGTATTCACACCCCCTTACTAATAAACGTTGTATAGCGTCTGTATAGTTACACAAGGCTGTGGCTTATTCTTTCGAAAGTCAAATTACTGATGACTAAAAGAGAGAAATCGGTGTGTAACTATTCATCTGATATAATACGTTTATTAGTATGGGGGACAGTTTTACTTATGCATCAATTGCACATCGTGTCATGTTTACACAAAATATGAAGACAAATAAAATCAAAAGAAGGAACGTTACGTAAGAAGAATGATTTTGTCTCACACTACGAGATAGTGCGAAATTATTGCATTGGGGTAGCATTTGTATTAGGGGATCTTACCTATGTACTCGTATAATAATACAATGGGAAGGAGTTTCAAGAGATTACAATAAAGGGTTTATAATGTATCTGAGGGCAATTCTCGTAATTTTAAAAACGTTCACAGTCTAATCTCAGTCTCAATCTATCAAAAATACCTCTGATTTCCCTACATTTTTGACAAGTTTTTGACATTCATTGTCGCTGAGATGAGATTGCGACTAGATTTTGAACATTTTTAATTACGGGAAAAGGGCTTTAAATCACCGCTAATGTAATGCCTTTCAATAATCGCTACAATAAACAATCACGAGAGAAATTACAACTAGCTATCCCGTTTGACTAGTAATGACGAATGTCGCTTAGGTCTTAACGAGCCTTCTGATAAATGTCATCCCGGTACAAACACTTCACTTTTTGTGAAGTGTGACGTCATCCACGCTATAAAGTAAATAGTTTTCATAGCGACGACTACATGGGAGCGTTGCAGTAAAAGTCAAATAAAGTTACATCGTACTCCGGCTGCTATTCGAGTTTACTGCTTGGTTTACCGCTTTCACAGCACATACGTAACATCACGGTTTTGTAGTTTAACGGGGTGGGTAAAGTTGTTGGGTACTAGAATGCACTAATGCGGATTCTATTCGCTGCAACGAGAAATAAGAAAAAATGAGTTTTCAGTTCCTCTAACTATGACCGTCGTGATTAAGGGTCCGATTCCTAAAAATACATCATTTTGTCTGAAATGAAATTGTTTATATTGTAAATAAGTTATCCAAATCGATATTAAAGTCACATTTAAAAAAAAATATACAGGCTGAATTTTTCAAGTGGGCGTGGATGGCCAAATCCGAAACTATGAGGAATAGCGAAAAGTACTCAAAAGAGTCGCGGGCTCGATTTTGATGAAAACTAAAACTGCATCATTGGATTTTTGAAAAATCAATATTTCTGGCCAGGAATCAAACCTGTTGATTTTGAAAAAAAAACACACGCTGTATTATTACACCATTCGATAGTGTCGCTAATAAGGATCAAATTCTGGGAAGTAATGACATACGGCCAACTAAAGGAAAGAGCTCATTTTTATCAAAATACTTTTTTATTTTCTTATGCTACCTACCTATTAAACCCTAACTGATTAATTGTTCAAAATTATGACAATTGTTTTTAAATACATAGCTGGATTCGACGTCTCAAGGATTGTACTGCAATTTAAAATTTGAATTTAGAACATAATTTTGTGAAGGTGACTGCGCTACGAGTGTTTCGGGTGTAAAAATATTGAGCATCATTTCGAACAAGGTATGAAAAAAGAAGCAGTTGATTAAAATTCAACATTTTCCTTAAGTTTGCCGTATGTCATTACTTCCCAGAATTTGATCCTTATTAGTGACACTATCGAATGGTGTAATAATACAGTGTTTTTTTTTTTTTTCAAAATCAACAGGTTCGATTCCTGGCTAGAAATATTGAATTTTCAAAAATCCAATGACGCAGTTTTAGTTTTCATCAAAATCGAGCCCGCGACTCCTTTGAGTACTTTTCGCTATTCCTCATAGTTTAGAATTTGGCCATCCACGCCCACTTGGAAAATTCACCCTGTATATGAGGTCGGCGTTTCCTACCTGACTACTCTGAGAAGAAAGGCCGAAACAAACTTAGAGGTCACAGTCTCTTTTAAAGTCCAGATAACTATATAATCTTGGTCAGATTATGTTAAGACCATGTAGATTGATGCCTGAAGTGGTATTTTGAGGAAAAATATCACTCAGATTTGAGTGGACAAGTCCAGTCTGGTTTGACTTTGAGGTATCAAAAAGGCCCTTTACATTTACGTCATGTTACTACCGTTTATTGAAAGCACCAAGCTTCAGTAATTAGAGATGCATAAGTAGGTACTATTTAATTGTTTTATATTTTTTCAATTTAAATTACAGTATATTATATTTTTATTTTAAAAGTTTGTTAATTAATTTAGTCTAAGATGTATGTATATCCAGTGTTGGTATACCTATACATATTATTACTAAAGGTTGCCGACAGAATAGATATTTTCTCATGTTCACTGAGCGAGTTCGCAAAGGTAGGTAATGGTACACGTGGTATGTTTGTAATTTGTAAATCTTATGTTGTAAATTATTCCATGAACTGTTAATTAACTGCACACTACCTAATTGGGAAACTGTAATGGTAGTGTATGTAATAAATAAATAAAATATTATTATGTGTACATATTTTTATCCTCTTTATAGTGTTAATAACAGTATCTCTGGGAGTCAGCGAGATGTCGGACGCAACTACATCATAATCAGCCTATAGTGTTCCCACTGCTGGGACACAGGCCTCCTTTCTTTAAGAGGATGCGGGCTTATCTACCACGCAAGTCCAGTGCGGGTTGGTAGATGTCACATGTCTTCGAATGTTTGTTGATGTTTTCCTTCACCGTTTTGAGAGCAGTGATGATGAAAATATTTTTACACAAATTGCCTGTCTGGGTTGTTGTTGTGGAGTTATAGGTCGTGGGTTCACCCCACTTTAAAGTCGGGGCCCCAACAGCTTCCTGCAGCTTATTGTAGGGAGAATGGATGTGGATTACTCGTTCATGGAGCATTGGACAAAACTACATGTGGAAGTAGTGCGGTCCTGATCCAATATTTAGATAGATAGATAGATAAACCATTTATTTGGCGCACACAAAAGACAGCACAACACACAAAAGTAATATTTCTATTTCCTGTACCCACTCTTATTATATAGATATTATTTTATAAAACATGTATATAAAACATGTGTATATATAGATAATAACTAACGATTGTAATTTATCTAAAATGAAAATGAATTGAATTGTTACTATTGGACCACCATCGCGACTGCGCGCGTCTATTATTTTAATGACTGGTTTGACACAATCGGCAGGGGCGAATTTCATTCTGCATCCCGCTCGCTCACTCGCTTTATTTTGACCAGACCGTTATCACTAAAATTCATAAGCATGCAACAAAAAAAAGTAATGACACGACTTCCAATACAAAAAAAAAGAATATTGCATCTCATTCGAGTAAAAGACCATGTCAAACCTCCACGTGTCGACTTAGAGGACACGTAACTAATATACTTCGTAACACCTATAAAACGCTTTCCTGTTGAGGAAAAATCTTCAGCGATAAATAAAAGTCAGACTGCGTTTTTGCCGCCACGCCACCGCTACAGACCACAGAATTCTTACACGTGGCGAGGGGAATATTGATCACTGGTGTGTTGTGTTTTCTATTGTGTACTTTATTTTAAAAACCGGTTGGTTGTATATTTAAAATGAGATAGGTAAGTATTTATTAACTAAAAACTTCAATAGAATATATACAACGTCCCGACATCAATCGTCGGGCAGGTTGCCCACCAGACACGACACCCGTCTGGTCGGAGAATCCTTCCTTTTCTATGGAGGATGAGTGAACTTAACACCCCGTTCCTCGTCCTACTTCCTACTATCCTATCCTTCTTCCTATCCTAATATTCTACTAGTCCTTCTAATCCTACTTAATATTATAAATGCGAAAGTTTGTGAGGATGTTTGTTACTCTTTCACGCATGAAACTTTACAGTAATATAGCTTATACATCAGAATAAGACATAGGATACTTTTTATTTCTATATTTCCACGGGATCGACACTTATGCGGGTGAAACCGCGGGGCGCTGCTAGTACCTCTATAATGGTGGCAAATCATGATCATGTTTAAAATACTTCTTTCTTTCACAAACATCAACACATATCACCTCACACGTATAAAACTAGGTATTGTTTTATTTCACACAAACATTAAACTAAAACTTCACATTGACTACGTGTTGGTGCCACCACAGCCACGCCACACGCGATTCACACAAACGCCGGTTAACCGCGTTCACGGCCTATGATTAATCACTTTATCCCAAAGCTTTGTGGCAACACCCTTTATGTTATACTCCGTGCATTTTTACACGACTACGGCGAAGCAAAATGGAGAATTATGATTTTGACTGGTATTTTTATATGTGTACGGTATTATTTGGAGTTTTTGTCATACAGAATGTATGGACGAAGTGGTGGAAAGAATGGTGAGAGCGTATTAGACTTTAACCCTTCGTATGATTAAACGTGGATCCACGCGAGACACAATGGCTTCTTAATTGCGTCTGTAATTACGGCATTCAACCGTTTAAAACAGACTGTGACCTCTGATTTGGTTTCGACCTTTCTTCTAAGAGTAGTCGGATAGGAAACGCCGACCTCATCCAGCTTATATTTTCATTTTTAAGGTTCCGTACTTCAAAAGGAAAAAAATGAAACCCTTATAGGATCACTTTGTTGTCCGTCCGTCCGTCTGTCTGTCAAGATCCCGGGATCGCGTGGAGGTATCGAGTTGAAAATAAAAACATATACTCAAACTTTGCGGTCCCATGAAGCTGTAAAAAAATCAAACTTCTAAGTTAAAAAAAGATACGGACGTTTATGCCGCAAAAAACGTATAAGTATTTCGACACTCAAGGCAATCAATATATACAGGGTACTTCCCGTTGACCTAGAATCATGAAATTTGGCAAGAAGCAAGGTCATGTAGCACAAATAAAGGAAAAAATCCGAAAATCGTGTTTAAAAAAACCGTGATAAACTATTTACGTACGGAACCCTCGGTACGCGAGTCCGACTCGCTCTTGACAGGTTTTTTTGCCCAGTAAAAATGAGTCTGCTATCCTATTTACAGAATATACAATTTCATTTCATTTAATTATTTTGAAAGGCTTATGAATCCCACTCTGTCATATTCCTCCTTGGTTAGACCTCGTTGGTCTAGTGGTCGCAAGGGCTACTGCTGAGCATGATGTCAAATCCCGGGTCGGTATTTGGTCAGCAAGAATACCGTTTTATCTGTAGGTACCATAGATATCCGAGTAGGTACCTTTTCGTGGAATTGATTCCACTAAAGGCTGATTTTTCAATTGACCGATAATTTTTATTAGTGGAATAAAATTTACGTCTGACAGTTTTTGTATGGAAGAAGTGCCAAAAAATTAAAATTATTTCTCCGATAAAGTTATCTGGCGTTGGAAAAATCAGACCTAAGTATATTTGCTTTGATATTGTTATTTTCAGATTTTTTTTTCTTGTATTTAATAATATGATTAATATCATTTATTGCTTCATAATAAGTAACTAACTATATACACTAGATACTAAAATAAATGACTAACTAACTTACAATACAAATATATAAAAATAAAAAAAAAACAACGGACACTTAGGCGTCGAAGTATTCGTCCGCATCGCTGTCATCCGGAAACGTGCCCAGAAGACTGGCAGCATTTTCAGATTCTTTGTCATCATATAACTATGTAAATATGTTACATAACCAGAAAATCGAGTAGGAAGCCAACCCCTAAGCCGACGTAACAATATCACTGCAGGATTTTATCGCTATTATTATAATAATATTATTATAAACAGAGCGCATCCGAGCGCGTCAAAAAACCACAATGGTGGATTTTCAACCTTCGGCGACAAGCAGTGCGTTGACAATCAGTGCGCGAAAAAATCCTGCCGCGATAATTATGACGTCCGTGCGAACGTTGACTTACACTATTGAGTACTTACGATGATGACGACACTAGGTATACTAGGAATGCCTCCAAAATTACGTTTACCTACGTCCTACGCCATAACATAAAACCTTTTACGACAACGGCAAACATTTACGACCATATTCTTATAATTTTCCTTTACTAGGATGAGATTGTTCGGGAAGAGCCCGACCTGTACTAGAAACAACTGAAGTGAGGGAAGCTTTAATTACCTATGTTACCGGCCAAACCCGATTTCAGGACAAACTAGTTTAGCCTAGGCTAAACTAGTTCCGTCGACATAGGATGCAAGGGCGAGAGAAGGGCACCCCGAGGTTCGGTTTGGTTAGGTTACTTTAAACCCTTTACACAGAAATGCTCCCCCCCCGCCCGCGAAGCGGGGCTCCGTCGACATAAGATCCAAAGGCGAGCGAAGAGCACCCCGAGGTTCATAGGAAGAACTAGTTTAGCCTAGGCTAAACTAGTTTGTCCTGAAATCGGGTTTGGCCGGTAACAACCTATATTATTTATTTTAAAACCTTTATAATACTAAAATGTGAAATATCAGTTTTTGCATTCATTTTAAGCTCAAACTCAAAGCATTTATTTCAATTAAACCAATTACAGGCACTTTTGAATTATCAACGGTCGGTCAGTCAGAAAGATGAAGCTAGTTGCCCATTCCAAAGCGTAGGTACCTATGCAGAAGAAAGGGCAAAAAACTCCATGGATAAATCAAAATAATATGGTTACAAAGTCTCGTTTACATCATTCATGTTAAAAATTATACATGTCAGAACGATGCAGAACGTTAAAAGCGTCCATAATGAAGATACGAGAAAAAAAAAGCAATCTAAATATTAAATTAAAATAAGCCGAGGCAGCAAAGGGATGACCAGTCCCTACTGACGGCGCCCGTTCACGAACATGACTCTCTTGATAATTACTTATCTTATTCAAACATCGCCCGTCTTATTACAAAACGAGATCTAATTTTAATGCTCATAAACACAAGCGTCCCACGTCACCGGCAGAGAG
This sequence comes from Amphipoea oculea, assembly GCA_945859645.1. Taxonomy (NCBI): domain Eukaryota; kingdom Metazoa; phylum Arthropoda; class Insecta; order Lepidoptera; family Noctuidae; genus Amphipoea; species Amphipoea oculea. Next base: position 17,613,156 of record OX243876.1, read on the forward strand.
AACTCCAGCCGTAGACGCGCGTCGGCGACAGCCGTCGATAACATTCCGCTTGTGTATTTAAATACACGAGCGCCACGTTTTCAGTGACTGCAGTTGCTTCTACCGTTCACGCGATCCACTCGTGTCTATGAACACTTAGACCCATGATAAAACCATCGAGCCATTTTTGAATTTCAAACTTTATTCCGACAATGTTAAAGTTCTAATTAAAAGAACTGTTGTCAAACTCGAGTCTGAGTTGTCAAGTTTTGCTCGGAAAGTTTAAAATACAAAAGCTGGCTCTACGAACCATCGAGCTTGGACTAAAGTTGGAAGTCATTCTGTAATAAGACAACGTGTCTCTAAAATGAATTAGCCACCTCTTCTCTCCAGCCCCTTGAGTATCTTTAGGCAACAATGATTATATCAAGAGAATCAGTAAAAAGTCCTATTCAGTAATAGTAACTAAAACCGTTCATTACTTTGTCAACCAAGCGTATTTATTTTCTAAATATGACACCATTGACTTATGATTGTTTCAAACACAATTTGACTATCTGTTAATATATTCGAAACCCTTTTAATATATAACTAAAACTCACTGCCTTAAAGTGTTAACTCATATAAATATTTCCCTAGAAACCCAAACCTAAACAATTTCGCAACGCCACCTCAGAATTCCTACTCACACCTAACAAGTATATACTTGAATTTGTTGTTTATTTTGCGCGGAAACTTTGACTTAAATCAAGTCGCACATGCACTATTCATACTCCGTTGAATGCTTGGCACTCGATCTAAGTTGCACCGGCAGGTCTTGCCCATTTCGACCAGGCCTTAGTGTAGAACATTCTATAGAAAATTTTCGTGTTTTCTCAAAACGTTTTCTTCGGAATCGCTTCGGAATTGCTCGAAAGCACGGCATTGCATTTCGATTTGTTAAGAAACAGTCGACTCAGAAATGTTATTTTCGGAAAAACGGTTCACTTCACCTAAAATTACTGGAGTTACCTTGTCATTGATATAAAAGGCTGTCCATCGCGTGACTTACTGGACCATGACTGGACCCTTATTGAGTTACGGAAAACTTTGTAATTAAATTTGATTGTTATAAAGTTCTTAGTAACAGTGCAAGGTTTAATAGGTGTAAATAATGCTACCCAAAAACGACCATAATGCTCATATGATCGTTTAAAAAACCATCATCATCATCAGCCTATAATGTTCCCACTGCTGGGACACAGGCCTCCTCTCTGTGAGAGGGAGTGGGCCGTAATCCACCACGCGGGCCCAGTGCGGGTTGGTAGATGTCACATGTATTTGAATTTTTGGTTCTAGGACATGCCGGTTTCCTCACGATGTTTTCCTTCACCGTTTTGAGAGCAGTGGTGATGAAATAATTTACACAAAGTAAAGCGCCTGTGTGGGTTCGAACCTACGACCTACAACTCGTAAGTCGCGGCCGATACCACTGGGCCACCACTGCTCAAAAACCATAGGTATTATATTAGTTCGTTTTTTATGAATTATAATTAAACTACATAGAATCATTATCATCTGCCTAGCCTTTTCCCAACTATGTTGGGGTCGGCTTCCAGTCTAACCGGATGCAGTTGAATACCAGTATTTTACATGGAGCGACTGCCTATCTGACCTCCACAACCCAGTTACTGGGTAATACGATACCCCAATGGTAAGACTGTTTGTCAGATTTTCGGGCTAATTAAACTACATAGAATAAAAGAGCCATTTTCACAAGGGTGAAACGAATCTATTAAAAAAAAATACAAAATTAATTAAGTTTTTGCAAGCTGGAATGTGCCCGGTTTCACACATGATCGACGAGATTTTTTTTTTAAATATTTTGATGTATTTTTCATTTCTACTGCATTAAATCAATTTTTAATACAGAATTAATTTCCATTAAATTATCTATAAAATGGTATATAAATTAATTAGGTTATGTGTACTAGCAAGAGTATAACAATAGAAACAGATGCAGAAAGGAGGCTAAATTTTTTTCGATCGTAAAGCATGCTATAATGGCTAAATTAGAGTTGTAAAAAAACGGTTCTTTTTCTGAGATGAAAAAAAACGTTTAAAAAAAACATGAAAAAAAACAGTTTTTTTTCTGGAGCAGGTTTTTTTTCATGAGTAGGAAAATAAAAATATGGTAAGGCGGTTATCGTATATAAGTTGATATTATTATTATTTTTTTTTTTATTAGAACAAATTTATAATGCTGCTATAAAGATACCAGATATCGAAGAGGATATAGTACTGGCAGAGCTTGCAAATTACATAGCAAAACAAGAGTTTTTTTCTAAGACTTGTTTTTGGTCATCGGTGAACAAATTGAATCCCATTGCTTGGTGGGCAGGACTTTGCAAATCAACTGCTTTGTCTAAAGTAGCCGTCAAGTTTCTCTCTCTTCCTACTGCATCGGCAGCGTGCGAAAGAACATTTAGTACGTACAGCGACATTCTTACCGAGAAACTTAATAGACTGACAAATGACAGGGCTAGGAAAATCGTGTACATTGCGCACAATTTAAGATTGCAATCAGTACAATCGTCAACAATATTAACACAAGCAGAAGGTAATAGAGTCCCTGATAGTATAGTCGTTGATTCAGAATCAGATGAAACAAATACAGACACAGAACATTATTCCGATGCTGATAAAACAAGCGTAGCCGTAGCTACTGATACTGATACAGATGATTGTAACACATTAAGTAGTTCATAATAATAGTTACCCATTGATTTAAACATAATTTGGCTTGATTAAAAACAAAACAATCAAATTTAGTGTTTTACTCCACTTTAGTTATAGTGTTTCACTTTTTCTGAAAAAAAACCAAATTTGGAAAAAAAACAACGGTGTCAAGATTTTTTTCATGTTTTTTTCAAGATTGTGAAAAAAAACATTTTGTTTTTTTTTCAATTTACATCTCTAGGCTAAATGCTTCGCATTATGCGTCGTGCAATACGAGTTTTCTAGCTACTGTTTCTCTTTAGCATCATCATCGTCCTTTTGCTCAGCGTAACATGTCTTCTTCTTTCATACACACATACATGGTGGCAGATACATTGACGCGCAACCTGTTACCATTGTGTGATTCTGAATTGTTTCCTGCATTAAAATTGTTCGTCGGTAATTAAAAAAAATTTGCTGTTCTATACATTTTGACCAAAGTCAAAGCATTTATTTCAAATAGGCACGTAAAAGACACTTTTGAACGTCAAAAATTACATTAAAAAAATAGAACTGATTCTAGTCGCCCCTTCCAAAAGGTAGTTTTCCTATAGAGAAGAATGGACAAGAAACTCCACCGTTACTCTTTTAAAATGTTTAGACCGTATAGGTATTGCACTTTTCTATAAAACAGATGATTTTTTTTTTTTGTAACGGACGATTTTTTTTAATGATGTTTCATTAAAAAAAAAAAAAATCCCCGCCCGTCGATTCTTCCCTTACTTCTTTGTTCGAGTATATAGAAAATTCATACTTCAAACCTTTCCTCACGAAAATGTTCCATTACATACCCTATATGCTATAATTCCTTGTTAACAATACAAAGTTATTTCTACACAGGTATATTATAAGGTATATTGCTCCCTCTTCGGAGGTGATTGCCTGATCTGTTTGCAGACACAACAAGCCGATAATAGCCCACGTCTAAGCTTCGAAATGGCAATCAAGAGGTTGTGAGTGCAAACCCAACTCATTGAATTAGTGCTGGGAATTAACTCAGACATATATTTCAGGCTTAATAGGTGGTAGACGAGTAATGTTAAGCAAACAAAGACTTAATTATAATCCTACTATCTTATCCTACTATAAACCACAGTATCACACTAATATTATAAAGGCGAAAGTTTGTGAGTGTGTGTGTGTGTTTATATGTTTGTTACTTCTTCACGCTCAAACGGCTGGACCAATTTTGATAAAATTTTGTATGGAGGTAGCTGACACTCTGGGTTAACATATAGGCTACTTTTTATCCCTATATTTCTACGGGATCGACATTTACGCCGGTGAAACCGCGGGGCGCAGCTAGTATTATAAAGAGGTAAAATTTGTTTGTAAGTTTGTATGTAGGGGGTAATCTCTAGAACTACCAGTCGGATTTGAAAAATTCTTTTTACATTTGATAGCCCAATTCTTGAGGAATGCTATAGGCTATTTAACATCACGCTATGTCTCTTAGGAGCCGAGCAAAAAGAATAAAAAGTCAGAAAGAACGCTAAGCGAAAGCGAAGTGATAGCGCGGGTAGGTGATGCGATGCGACGGGGATGGTCGGGGGAACAAGAAATTTCACGCGAACGAAGTCGCGGGCAGAGGCTAGCAATATTATAAAGGCGAAAGTTTGTGAGGATGGATGAATGTTTATTACTCTCTCACGCAAAAACTGCTGAACAGATTTTGATGAAACTTTACAGCAAAATAGCTTAAATACATCAGAATTCAACATCACGGCGCTGCACTGGCACGCGGCGGCGTGATGTGCGTGTACTAGGCGCACAGACACACTACAGATAATGGATAATGACCCTCGTAGTGCGGTGACACGTTTGTTATGATTTCAATTTAATAAACTATCAAAATAAAAAAATATTAAGCATTTTCAAAGTTACTGCTTTTGAGCTGAAATTTTGTACAGAGATTCTAGACCAGATACACTCTTCAACCCGTTTGTATTGATATACCCTTTCTGTAACACCCTGTATAATGTAAATAATGTATTTGAAGGTAGGAGAGTTTACCGTTACGATTGTGATGCCATAAGACACTGACTAAACTCATTTCTCTCTCTGACTTGACTTACCTCGAGCCTAACCCCCAAGCAGGTTTAGACATAGATGACGTTGTTTTGTAATATTATATTTTAACTTACGAGTTGTAGATCGTGGGTTTGAACCCAGCCAGATGCTTTACTTTTGTAAATTATTTCATCACCACTGCTCTCAAAACGGTGAAGGAAAATATCATAGTGAAGAAACCGGCATGTCCTAGAACCAAAAATTGGAAGACATGTGACATCTACCAACCCGCACTGGGCCCGCGAGGTAGATTTTGGCCCACGACCTCTCGAAGATAGGAGGCCTGTTTCCCAGAAGTAGGAACATTATAGGCTGATTATCCTAAGATGATTGGGCTAACCCTCCGGGCCAAATCGGCATGATTGTACCTATGTGTTTGAAACCAAAAGAGCCAAAGCATAACAGCAAACAGAAATGCCAGCTCCACAAATCTTTTCCGAACACAAAAGGCGTTAAACCAAAATGCAAATCAACTGCCACAAATAAACTATTTATAAACACTGCAGTCTTATCAAAAACCGTAACAAAACCAAGTCTATTCAGTAATTATTCAGTGTTTTGGGTATCTCCGCCATGCCGGCACTTTCGCGAACAGACAAATTTATTCTTCAACCAGAATCGCTTGACGCAACAAATCACGCCCCGGAAAGCTCTTGCGTGAGGTTAACAATCTTATTAATGAATTAGCATACGATTCTGAACTGTTTCTCTTGTGTGTTAAGTTTGATATTCGTTTTCGGATGTTTCTACTCTGTCAGGATCCGTATCAAGGTAGGTTTTGTTTCGAAATTAGGATGTTTACTAGTGATTATACGTAAGCACGGCTGGGTACTGACAATATAATTTATACAGTTGATGTATACTTGATTAACCTTGGGAGGAATACAGGAAACTTGGTGAAATACGCCGTTTGTGTAAGGTTAGAGATAGATCCTAATTTAGGGGCTTCTCTCTAGGGGGAGACACGAGCTCATGCGTACAACGTTAATAACATGCGTCATTTGTTTGATGATGCCTATTAAATGGGTAGGTAGGTACTTATGACTATCGTTGTGTCGATGACTCCCAACATTTTCAAAGTACCGTTGACCAGAGAAGAGTGTCCCTGGAAGTATGGATCAAATCGAATAGGGACGTGGGCAAGGTCATTTCCAAACTTTTTAACCCTGAGAATGTCAGTGAATTTTTTTACGGTTCAAAAGTTATGACCGATTTTTATTCTTTTTTCAATCACTTCGCATAGTGCTCAAAGAAAATAATCATAAAAAAATACTATCAGGGCTATCTAAAAAAAATAAATTGATAGCCCTGATAGTTTTTTGAAAGTTTTTTTTAGAACGATTCGATTTCTCTTCTCTTTTTTTTTAGTTTTTTTTTTTTTGCTAAACGTACGGAAATGACCTTGCCCACGCCCCTATTCGATTTGATCCATACTTCCAGGGACACCCTGTATACCGTATAGGATGCAGGTGGGATATTTTATCTTTTTGTCTTTGTGGTTTTACCATGCTATTGTGCCTTCTGAATCCAGATGACTCTTAGTGGTCTTAGCCTCATCAGGATTAGTAGCAGGTAATACAAGTAGTCCTCCAGGCCGTATTTCAGTCATGGCCGCCAATCTCAACGTAGACTAGCTTTCGGCGCGGGAGATATTATAGTGCACAAGTGTGTATGCAGACACAGGTGCACTCTCTCTTCCCTCACTCTCATAGAGAGCTAAGGTGCAGAACCAACGGCTTAACGTGCTTTCTGAGGCACGGGGGTATCACACCGCTTACTTCCAAACTCCGGGCTGCTACTAAGAAATTCCTAATGAAAAACTCAATTACACTTTGCCCGACCTGGGAACCGAACCCAGGACCCCACGCTCAGCAATCGCGCTTGCGACCACGAGACCGGCAGAGCAGTCAGCAGGTCACCCTGCTGTAACTAGCTTCCCTAAAAATCCATTCATTGTGTATAATTAATATATTAACGCCTTGAAAATGAATTTACAAAAACTACATGCTTATAAGTTCTGTCATGTAATTAATGCAGGCACGTGTGATATTTAAATGTCGCAAATAATGACGTCACATCATTAAAGTAGAAATAGCAAAACGTGGAATAACAAGAATAACTTATGACATTCAAACGGAACGTTCGCTTTGAAACATAATATGTACGAGAAGGAGAACATAATAAAAGCTAGAAATGGAGTTTATTACAAAGGTCGATCACAATATTGAATGTGAGACGTAGCTTTTTATTGCAAATAGCAACTGAGAAAATTAAAAGATCTTTAGTGTGCATACACACAAGCGACACACGTCGACGACAGAGGCAACTGCAGCCGTCGACTTGTATCTGCGGCAGCCGTCAACGCGTGTCAGCGGCAGTCGTCGACATGTCGGCGGCTGCCGTCGACAACATGCCGCCCATGTATTTGAGCATCGTACCAGTAGGAATAAGTGCTGATACACATACAGCGACACGTTGTTGTCGGCGGGAGTCGACGGATGTCGACGGCTGCTGACGACGCGTTTCATCACATATTCATTACTATACATACTGCTGTCAGTCTGCATCATGCTGGGCAAAGGCCAGTATAACCACCATGTGATGAGGAGCCCGACACAGCCGAAATGTAACGCGAGGGACCACGTAGAAGAGAGCGGGACCAATTTGACCATAACCAATAAACAATGGTCCAAATTAGCCTTGGGAAGAAATATGTAGCTGGAAGGCATTATTATCTATATGTTACAGTCATAGTGATTAAATAGCTATTATACATAATGACTGGTCATTATATATAATAGCAAAATTGACTAGACAATGTGATAAATTAATCACATTATCCGGATATTATTCATAATAGCGGGTCAAAGTTAGTCAAAGTATATATGCGGTCTAACTGAATTATTACCCCTCCCACTCTTATGCTCTTTTTTGTTTTATGGCTAGTGAGCTTTAAATTTACCTTATAAATTAAAGTTAAATAACTTTGTAACTATGTCAATTAAATTATCTATGACTATGTTATTTTAATTCTTAAATTAAACATTATAATTATTAACTTTCAAATGACAGTATAATATTGCTACACATATAGTTAGGTATGCTTAAGGCAAATTGAAATATAATTTTATAATCTTTACCTATACCTACTTGTTTTATTACTTTATCCAAGTCTTCGAAGATATTATATAAAATTGCTAGTTAATGTGATTAATTATGTGTTAATTATCACTTTATCTAAATTAAGTAGACGTTATAAATAATGGCTAGATAATATATATAATATCCGGATTTATTGCTTTGGCTGTAACATATACACTTTAACGAAGACGCGCCCCAGTCTTCTTACTAATCGCTAGTTAATTCTGCTAGTGTTTTAGTTTTTTAATACACACTTATTACCCACTAATAAGTAGTTACTGTGTATAGACAAAACTAATACATTAGCGGAATGTTGCACACTTGTACTGTAAGCGATTAGGAAGAAGAGTGGGCCGCGTCTTCGTTGATGGCACTATCTGTAATAACAAAGCTGAAGGATTTCTTTGCTTTTTTGTTTAAACGCGGTAAACTCTGGACCTACCAGTCGGATTTGAAGAAACAAAATTACATTTGATAGTCCAATTCTTAGGAAGTTTATAATGCTATTTAACAATACTGCTACGACTCTTAAGAGCCCAGCAAAAAGTAAAAGAACGCTAAGCGAAATCGAAGTAAAATCGCGGGCGGGGGATAATTTCACGCGAACGAAGTCTCCAGCAAAAGCTAGTTATTACATAAATTATATTTGGATTATTGGATACCAACAAAAGCAAGACCCTGTCGACCTTTAATTAAAACAATCTTACAAGAAAATAGCCTCCTTTATCGTCATTGTACGAAACGACGAGATGAATTAGAAAGGCCTATCTTTAAAATAAACAAAGAAAATAATCTTGTATATTTAGCACCAGAAAAAAGTCTGGCAGAATGAGAAAACGCCTTGTTTCGTAACGAAAAAAAAAAAACGACTAATTAATGACACTATTTCATTACGGTCACTTTTAATTACGGAGCAAATAATTCTCTTTGTGTAATAATTGTTTGTGAACCTTTTTGTTGCAACAAAACAAATAAGGGACATTTTTCATTGTTATGTTCTGTAATTGTTTTTTAGGAAGTTTAAATATTTATTATTTGCATTGTAACCTTTCGCTGACAGAATTGGATGTTTGCTGTTGTGATTGGTTGACCAAAATAAAACACAATCATGACATAAAATCTAAAATCACGCTTGTGTTGTTCTCCCGAGGGTTAAGCAGAGGTGTACCTATAGTGCACCCAACATTTTGTATTGAATTACCAAATAATTAAGCAAACATTTCGTGATTTAGTTTTGTAAAACATGAAAGTTTAATTTCGTTTTAACTTTATTTTATACTACGTATGTCAACTGTTTTTCTCCTGATTGTACTTACCTGTCAAAAAGAGTAAGGGAATCAGGGTTCTCTGCCCTTTCGCCGAAAATTGTTTGCCAGATTTTCACTTGCCAACTAACGTTTCGCAGAATTTTATTTCGCCGAATAATCATTTGCCAACTTATCATATTATTTTGTTTTATTTTCCAACCTCACAGTTACCAACTGTACGTTTGGTCTGCTTTTCATAACGACACTTTTTAAATTGCCAACTTTCAAGTAACAGAATGTTTTAGTTTGCGTAATATTCATTTAGTTGTTTATTGTTTACCAAATCTAGTAGTGTTTCGTTTAATAATTATGTAATAATAATAGAATACGGCAAAGAACACGGTATTAATCTTGCACCAAAAGTATGTGTGTTAGATTCCAGACCTATATAGTTATATTGGATAAGACAGAAATTAAAACATAAGAATAACTACTTTGTGCAAATAATTTCATCACCACTGCTCTCAAAATGGTGGAAAACATCGTAAGGGGATTCCTCACGATGTTTTCCTTCACCGTTTGTGCATGTCCTAAAACCAAAAATTCGAAGACATGTGACATCTATCAACCCGCACTGGGCCCACGTGGTAGATATACAGCCCACCTCCTATCTCTCCTTCCGCGGAACCCGTCTCCCAGCAGTGGGATTATTATAGGCTGATTATGCAGTATGCAAACAGGACTTGACTTAAACCGGGAGTAGGGCTACTAACCTGATAGATAGATGGCCTGAAGAAGTCAACATCATATGGCTAGCCTTTCCCCAACGTATATAAAAATTCAGCTGTTTAATAAAAAAGTTCAACACATAGGTACTTGACCAAAATGTATGAAACAGCAGATTTTTTTTTCGTGATTTCAGAGTTGGTCCGATAGTGAAAGTTGTTCAAATTCATGGGTAGAACAGCCTGTAAAAATTTGTAACCGGTAAAAAAAATCATCCTGTATACACATAAGAATCTCATTATGAAAAGAAAAAAAAATACAATATCGCCGAAAAATCAAGTAGCAGCCTCAGGTTGTGAAGTATAGCGATAGCGAATACGAGTAGCGAAATTCACCATAACAATTTGATATTGGAACTATGCCCAGTAAACTCGCTCACCCAGATCCAATTGACTCTAATAGTTCTGTAACATTGTATAAAAGTGGTAAAATACTTGTAACCGATGTACCTATGTAGGTACTTATAGATTAGAAAAGTGTTTTTTGAAGTGAAAACTTCTTTTGTCGCGTTGGACATTTTTTGAGATGGGAAAAAACCATTGGATTCGCGCCACTGTTACCGTAACAACACCGCTTCGAATGTTTTCGGCTGTCTTTGGGATGTACTCGGTTTTAATGTATATTCGATATGCTACGACCGATATGTCAGTGAGTGATGGCAAAGTATTCTGTTTGTGTTTTGTTTTCACTACTGTCGGCACTCTCGGAGTGCCACTTTTTTTTTTTAAGGTTTTTCTCTAACGCGAGACTTGCTGTAGTTGAAAACTGGTAGAAATTATTACGTAACGAAATAGCGTTACTCCCCCTCCTTGCGACTTCCTCTGTCTCTATCTTTCTATTCATAATATAAAACAGAAAGAGAGATAGTTTTCATGGTTTTAGAGGGTTCTGAAGTCAATTGTGAGGTCAAAATGAAAATCTAAGATGGCGGCCGCAAAAAATTTCAGATTTTTAGTCATGGATGTCGTTTTCGTAATTTTCTAAGGTGCTGAAGCCAAAAAAAAAATTAAAATCTAAGATGGCGATAGCTTTATGAGGGCTTCTAAAAACTTATACTGGATGGCTCTGTATTCAAATCGCGTATTAAATTCGAACTTTCTCTCGCAGTCTCTTTCTGTTGTACAGACGCCAGCACATCTACCTACTACAATCTGTCAAAGAACAATGGGTAAAGTTGTATGGGCCCCGTACCCAAAAAAAAAGATGACTGTAGCATTATGAGCTATATCGGTATTCGTTGCCTTCATGGAGTAGTTTAATTAATCCTAAGACAGCATGTCTGAATTCACTTGGAGAAAAAAGATATTTAACCTTTCGTATGCCGGAACGTAGATCTACACGAGACACAATGGCTTTTTAATTGTGTCTGTAATTACGGCATTCAACCGGTTAAGGAAGTTAAATTGGTTTGAGAAGACGGTACCCAGAGACAAGGTTAATTGTAGCATTATGAACTATGTCGGTATTTGTTGACCTCATGGAGTAGTTTAATTAATCCTAAGACAGCTTGTCTAAATTCACTTGGAGAAAAAAGATATTTAAGGAAGTTAAATTGGTTTTGAGAAGACGGTACCTACCCAGAGGCAAGGTTAATTGTAGCATTATGAACTATGCTGCAATTTGTTGACCTCATGGAGTAGTTTAATTAATCCTAAGACAGCATGTCTGAATTCACTTGGAGAAAAAAGATATTTAAGGAAGTTAAATTGTTTTAATAAAATAATGGGAAAGTTCATTATCTTGATTCATTATTGTAATTAATTACCATACTTATATTGGTTCTTATTCTATACTAGCTGACCCGGCGAACTTCGTACCCCCTTTAATTTTTTTTTTTGTTGATTTTGTGAACGTGTTCAATAAGGCTCCAACGATTTAGAAAATTAACAGAACTTGATTAAAAATTAATTAAAATTGATTTAGAACTTGTATTGTGTTTTGTTTTTATTTCTTTTTTGTATCTCATTTTATGCTGCATTGTCGGTTGCCAGCAGACATGCTGACTAAGGATTAATGAAACTACTCCATGAGGGCAACGAATACCGACATAGCTCATAATCTCTGCCCCGAATAGCAGAATAGTTATTAAAACATGGGAAAAAATCAACAAAAAAAATAATTAAAGGGGGTACGAAGTTCGCCGGGTCAGCTAGTATAGAATAAGAACCAATATAAGTATGGTAATTAATTACAATAATGAATAAAGATAATGAACTTTCCCATTATTTTATTAAAACAATTTAACTTCCTTAAATATCTTTTTTCTCCAAGTGAATTCTGACATGCTGTCTTAGGATTAATTAAGCTACTCCATGAGGTCAACAAATACTGACATAGTTCATAATGCTACAATTAACCTTGTCTCTGGGCACGGTCTTCTCAAAACCAATTTAACTTCCTTAAATATCTTTTTTCTCCAAGTGAATTCAGACATGCTGTCTTAGGATTAATTAAACTACTCCATGAGGTCAACAAATACCGACATAGTTCATAATGCTACAATTAACCTTGTCTCTGGGTACGGTCTTCTCAAAACCAATTTAACTTCCTTAAATATCTTTTTTCTCCAAGTGAATTCAGACATGCTGTCTTAGGATTAATTAAACTACTCCATGAGGTCAACAAATACCGACATAGTTCATAATGCTACAATTAACCTTGTCTCTGGGTACGGTCTTCTCAAAACCACTTTAACTTCCTTAAATATCTTTTTTCTCCAAGTGAATTCAGACATGCTGTCTTAGGATTAATTAAACTACTCCATGAGGTCAACAAATACCGACATAGTTCATAATGCTACAATTAACCTTGTCTCTGGGTACGGTCTTCTCAAAACCAATTTAACTTCCTTAAATATCTTTTTTCTCCAAGTGAATTCAGACATGCTGTCTTAGGATTAATTAAACTACTCCATGAGGTCAACAAATACCGACATAGTTCATAATGCTACAATTAACCTTGTCTCTGGGTACGGTCTTCTCAAAACCAATTTAACTTCCTTAAATATCTTTTTTCTCCAAGTGAATTCAGACATGCTGTCTTAGGATTAATTAAAGTACTCCATGAGGTCAACAAATACCGACATAGTTCATAATGCTACAATTAACCTTGTCTCTGGGTACAGTCTTCTCAAACCAATTTAACTTCCTTAAATATCTTTTTTCTCCAAGTGAATTCAGACATGCTGTCTTAGGATTAAATAAACTACTCCATGAGGTCAACAAATACCGACATAGTCCATAATGCTACAATTAACTTTGTCTCTGGGTACAGTCTTACTCGTTCTCCTTTCTTTAATAGATTTTCAACTTTATCACTAAACTATAAGGTTCAAAGTTGATTGGGAAAATTTGACAGTTTCGGGTAAGTTGATGTACTGGCGTCTATACATAAACGAGTGTGTGTGCGTGCGAGTATCGCGAACTTCGTTCGTAACGCCCCGACCACACACGTTTTTTTTTTTAATGTTTACTATTGAGTCGGTTTTCATCAATAGTGATATAAGTATGGCTTGCACGACTTCACAATCACCTATCCACAATTCCAATCATTTAGTTATTGTCACTTCAAAATAAGCATACATACAAAATACCTGTGGTTATGGGTGAAAGAGACATCGAGCGCAACCAGTGACCATAGATACAGTAAGTACCTATAATGATTCTGAACCCCCTGAGACGAAGTTCATCGTGAGTTATTAAAAAAAAAATAATAATAAGCTGTTCCATACACCGCATACCGCATATGATAACTGACGAAAAATTTCTACGCAGAATCACGTGCAAATAAAAAAAAAAGTCAAACATCTTAAATTCAGTATATCAGGTTTTATCAGTTGGTGCATCAGAGGGACCCGTGGTTAAATAAAAACAGCCGCACAGATCGATCGAACAGGTTAAGCTACGCTTGCCGCGGTTGGTCTGTGGATGGGTGACCATCTTTACATACCGTGACCCCTCCGTGCCTCGGAAAGCACGTCAAGCCGTTGGTCCCGGCTGTCATTCGTGAATCTTTGACAGTCGTTACGGGTAGTCAGTAACCCGAAAATCTGAAAACCAGTCTTACCAAGGGGTTCTTATTACCCAGGAACTGGGTTATGGACGTCGGATAGGCCGTCGCTCCATGTAAAACACTGGTATTCAGCTGCATCTGGTTTGACAGGAAGCCGACAACATAGTTGGGAAAAGGCTAGGCAAATGACATGTCTGTATTATTATTATACACACACTTATTATTATATCACTTTTCAATAACCAAATTACAAGAACTACTTCATTTAGTTTTTCAGCTTACTTTTTTTCAAAATTTGCACATCGGAATCTCATCAAAGGAGAGGCGAAATCCTGGGCCCAGCAGTTAACTAGTTGAAATGGGTATTAAAAAAACCGTTATATTTTTCTAAAGGAAATCACAAAATACAGTACCATGTTTCTATCTAGGAAGCGAGAAAAATTAAATTAAGTTGTGAAAGCTTGTAAAAAGAACCTAAAGAAAAATATTTACTTTAAATATCTCTTTCGAGGAGAAACACGACAATCCTTTGGTACAGTAAGTACATCGTGCAACGTTGTTACTTCTAAAATAACTATATATTTTTACTACAACACTTGTTTGTAAACCGCTTTCCTGTAAAGATTAAAAGTGTATTGCGGAGGCGTTTAGACTTTATCTATGCTGGTTGATACATAGCGGTCGTTACATAAGTGAACTTTGTAAATTATTTTGCAAGGCAAGTGCATCTTAAAAGTCTTCCCGCGACTTCTTCTGCGTGAAATTTCACCCTCCCCCATTCAATCTCTCGGGGGTGGAATTTAGAGAAACCTTTTCTTAGTGTATACCTACTCTTCACAAAGAACACACCCTCCAAATTTATGTCTCTATGACCAGTGGTTTAGGCTGTGCGTTGATATATCAGTCAGTCAGGACTTTGAATTTTATATAATAGAAGATGTTTACATTTTTAATACGGGATATCAGCCGTGTTTTTCAATTATTAGAATAATTTTAAGAGAAAAGAAACAACGACGAAAAGAAAATGAATATTTATCCAAATGCGGTTTAAGCTGTTACAATATGTTATAACAACACGCTTGTATGTGTGTGTGTGTTTCCCAAAGGGTTAGGTAGAAGTATACAAATTAGTAAGTGTAATACATACGTACGTAATGTAAGTACCTCTCACTAGATATGTTTGCGCCGGCGGTTATAATCGTTTGGTAAATTCAAAAGCACGACAACACGACGTGTATCTGCTACGACAGCGTAGCATAGGTACTGGCAATGCTACACGATCGCTACGCCGTAGCCCGTAGCAGCTTTACTATAAAGTATCAACCACGATCTAAAACTCATTGGGAATTTATTTAGGTATTCATTAGGATTTTTTGGCATGTATATTATCACACTAATATTATAAAGGCGAACGTTTGTGAGTGTGTGTGTTTTATGTTTGTTACTTCTTCACGCTCAAACAGCTGGACCAATTTTGATAAAATTTTGTATGGAGGTAGCTGATATCCTAGATTAACATATAGGTTTCTTTTATCCCGATATTCCTACGGGATCGACATTAACAAATAAAAGCCATAATATAAATGTACCGTTCATCAACCCTTTACCAAAACACCGGTCACACCCAACATAAAACGCAGAAATTAGAGCACATTACGCAAAAATCAACCTTCAAATTGGTAATTAAAACGCAACAAGCGTCTGAAAATAAAACAAGAATTACGAAAAACACCAATAACATTACGGGAATTAAGAATGACAGCGGTCGAAAAAAAAATCGTCCATTAGCCTTTGGCAAAAAGGTTAATCACGCAAATTAACGCGAATGGGGAGTCGCGTGCCTGTAATTGGCTTTAGGCCGGGTATTTGGTCACAGTATGGCCGATGCAGATGTCCAATAAATTGATCGATAAAATAAATTGATTGGGTCATATTTTTAGATGAGGATTACGAATTTAAAGAAGATTGGATCTTCCTGATGAGCTCTGAGTGTTGTAAGAGGTGTTGAAATGTTTCACAGCCACTTTCAAAGTCTGAAGTTACTTAGAATTCTGTAAAAATAAGCAAAAACAACAGTTCAAGATTTGATTCAAAATAAAAGAATTTCCAAACCCGACAAGTTTCATGTGAATTTTAATTTTATAAGTTACTGTATATAACTTAGGATAATAATTATAATTTGAACCTAAAAGTCTTTTGCCAACACAGTTATAATTCTCTCGTATCGGTATGAACATATAATGATGATGATAACAGCTGTTATCTCGGGATAAAAAACAATATTTTTAATGCTTGTCAGCAAGTTGGTAGCGGGACTTGGGTAAAGTCGGGGAAAATAGTTGTTAAAAAAAATACACCTTTGTCAATTTGTCGTGTTATAACTATTTCATATAATTGTCAAGGAACGATAGTCGTGATTTGAACATGTGGACAATTTAAGGTGGTAATAAATTTATTTGGAGAGCAGTAGTTGCTCAGTGGTAATGGCCGCGACTTACGAGTTGTAGGTCGTAGGTTCGAACCAAGACAGGCGCTTTACTTTGTGTAAATTATTTCATCACCACTGCTCTCAAAAACGGTGAAGGAAAACATCGTGAGGAAACCGGTATGTCCTAGAACAAAACATTCGAAAACATGTGACATCTACCAACCCGCACTATGCCCGCGTGGTACTCGTAGATTATAAAAAAAAAAAAAAAAAAACATTAATATTATAGCCCACTCCCTCTCGAAGAGAGGAGGCCTGTGTCCAGCAATGGGAATAATATAGGCTTATTATGAGTCAATTTACTTTACAATAAACCCTAACTTTACATACTGCTCCTAGGGTTCGCTTATATCACCACTCGTGTAAACTATTTTATTGCAAAACTGTCTATTCCTAGCCTGTGGCAATTTCATGTTTTTTTGGTCATAGTAAAAATTCTGTCGTGTCATCGATGTCATGTGGGCTTAAATGGGATTTGCTGCTTATCCGATGATACGAGTATTTTTAGAGATTCGTGTAGGAAAATTTTAAACGCTGGCTTTTATGCAATTTGCCTTTTTAATACCTAGCTGCTTTTTTAAATATTCAAAAACTGGTATCTTTGGTAAATCTGTTGTAAGTTGGTTTTTAGTAAAAAGTTGTGGTTTTATTTGAAATTACTTTCATGACACAACTGATTGAACACAATTGAATTTGTAGCACATTAATTGCATTTTGATTTTCCTTAACGGTAGATGTATAGACGTAAGTAGATAAATAAATAAATGAAAAAGTAGTTATTTAGGTGGGAATCGAAGAATGAAAATCATATTTATTTATCTCAGCATCATATTTCAGGCACTGCAGATGATTTACGCGAAGAAGTCAAACTACAAATTCATCATGCAGAGGAATCTAGATTTTTTGATGATTTCAGAATTTGCAATAGAATGATGATAAGAAAAACTAGTTGGCTATCGTCCTTTTTCAGTTTGTCCCGACGACGCAGCTATACGTGTCCAGACTTCACCACTCCACGAAGGTTGAGGAGAGAGACCAACTGGACTTTGAGGGTCGAGAAGTTGGAGTCGCGTCACAACACGAACTTCAAGTCGTTCGTGGTGCGTGTTCCGACACATCATCTCGAGAAGTTCCTCAAGGAAGAATTCTCGCCGACGTGTGTTGTGTATATTAATATTGTATTGTACGTGTTTTATATGGGCCTTGATGCCTGAAATAAATAATAAACAAACGAGAAAGATGCAACATAGATACAAAACAAAACACAATTTCACCACCAACGATGATAAATAAACAACGTCCATAATTGAAAAGTAAATTTCTCCGAGGGTAGAAAAAGTATGGAGTTTGAAACTGCTGACATGTCACTGCTAGAACGCTCGATTAAACTTTCTCTGATGTTATTAACAGTTACGTACAGTTACTTCACTTTATTCTTGTTGGTAAGCGCCTTTTGAAAACTTATAGCAGTAAGTTGAGGTATCTCGTTGTTTACTGTCATTACGATGAGGAGATTCTTGCCTATTCTTCTTCATACGGAACTATCATTTGCAAGGAGCAACTAGAATAAATTATATTCTCTTGTAGATTTTGGTGTCCAAAATTGCTTTAAAAGTGCCTATCCATACTAATATTACAAATGCGAAAGTGTGTGTCTGTCTGTCTGTTACCTCTTCACGCTTAAACCGCTGAACCGATTTATATAAAATTTGGTATAGAGTTAGCTTGGTCCCAGGAAAGGATATAGGATAGTTTTTATCCCGATATTCTTACGAGATCAAAACTTATGCGGGTGAAACCGCGGGGAGCTGTTAGTTTGAAATAAATGATTTGACGTTGACCTACCTACTTAGATTGTTGTTTGCGATAGATCTAAAATCTGATTTTAATTTTCTAAACTAAAATTACGGCTAATATATACTAAATAATGACAGAAAAACGTTTAATTCTTGCTGTCATTTTATTCTAGCAAATTAAAAATCACAGTTTACAACGCTACAATGGTTTTTTGGCGTGTGACCAAAATGTGAACTAACGCGGCCATCTTGTTTTTACCACACTGCGCTAAAAGGAGGGTTATATTTTTCGAGTGTATGTATGAAGATCCTTCCAAGATAATATTGTAAAACTTTCAACTTTTTAATTTCTATTTTGGTTTTTATCAGTTTTATTTGTCGAATTGCTTTTGGATTCTTTGGATGTATATTTTATAATGTTAAAATATAACATTTTATTGGGGTTATTAGCACTAATTTTTAATCTACTTTAAAAAGGAAAAGGTTCTTAATTCGTCTATTATATTTTTAAGGGTCACTTTATTGCCATAAAGATTTTAAGCATTCCTGAAAAAGAATAGCCCATAGACCTTTTCACCTGTAGGTATCATAAAAACAACGAAGAGATTATGTTAAGGGATAGCAACATTTTCCTGTGCCCCGTTTTTAACGATAATTACTCGCTTGCCAACCGTGATAATTATGGTAATATGCGCTTATCTTTTACTTTCTTTTACCTGTCACTGACATATTTTATTCATTACGTCATGCCCGTATTCCCTCAAGGGTTAAGCAGACGTGTTAAGTACACCCACTTTTCGCCAGTTCTTCATAAAAGTCTTATTTGGACGTGTGTTTGTCTCAGATGTGTCTTCTCAACATCTGTGTGTTAATAACGGGATGCAGTGACCGTTATAAATGTCATATGAGGTGTCTATGGGTCAATTTATCTTTTTAATCTTTGTTTTTTTTTCTCACCTTTTTTGGTGTTTTTTTAATGCCTGTATTGTGTCTTTTGTCGCACTAACTAAACGTTTTATCTATCTATCGATCTTTTTTCCTCAACCGAGCACAATTCCAGACTCATGAGAATCATCATCTGCCTAACCTTTTCCCAACCCTAGTAAATTATGAGCGTTATTTCTATGTGAAAAAAATTGGTTCGTTAGTTTTTGAGAAAATCGCGGACATACAAACATACATACGGGTCGAATACAGAACCTCCTTTTTTGAAGTCGGTTAAAAATATGGAGGGTTCTAGAAAAAAAGCATGGTGTTTGAAAGTGCTGACGAGTATTTTCAAAGTGTAACTCTAGAGTACACTCGATTAAACTTTTACTTCGATGTTATTAACTGTTGCGAACTCGGGGAAATTCTTGTTACTAGATTTTTATCGCCGCCTCGTGACGGGGCGCTATAAATATAGCTGGGCTGAGCAGAGGGTATTTTTTTTTTATTATAAGGTCCTGGGTTCGATTCCGGGGTCGGTAAAGTGATATTGAATTTTTCCATCAGGAATTTTTCAGAAGCAGCCTGGAGTCTGGATGTGTGCCTCGTTAATGGCAATAGGCTCGCCCCCTATTACATGGGACTTTAACAAAAAATGGCGAAATATGTGTATACTATAGGTATAGTCCGCGCGGAACTAGTTGGCCGCGCCTTAGGTATGCGAGCGGTGGGACGGAGTGGAGGAGGCGCATTACTCAGTACGTGCATTGCGAACCGCCGCCTCACTTCTGTCTCAACCTCAGCGGCCAACTAGTTCCGCGTGGACTATAGTACAGGACAATTATGATGTTATGTGTTATGTAATAAGAGCAAGCGATCTCTGCTGGGGGTCAAATAATGAATACATAATCAGCCTATAATGTTCCCACAGCTGGGACACAGGCCTTCTCTCTGTGAGAAGGAGTGGGCTGTAATCCATCACGCGCCCAGTGCGGGTTGGTATATGTCACATGTCATCGAATTTTTGGTTCTTGGACATGGCGGTTTCCTCACGATGTTTTCCTTCATCGTTTTGAGAGCAGTGGTGATGAAATAATTTACACAAAGTAAAGCGCCAGTCTGGGTTCGAACCTACAACACGTAAGCCGCGGCCTTTACCATTGGGCCACCACTGCTCTCAAATAATGAATACTGTGACATTATCTTAATCTGAAACTTAATAAATTAAGTAACTTGCTTTTTGGCCATCACCAGTCTTTTATTATAATTTATAGACTCGCTTTTGACCTACCGGTGTCGATGGAACACGCTTGCCTAATAATAATTTGTCTACTGTCACTTATTATATTAATCTGTCAAGCTCCGCTAATGAGACGCAATTGATTTTCTATTGTTTCGTCACCGATCGGTGACGCGCTGGACTTGACCGGTTAATTAATAATGACTAGGTTCTGCCCGCGGCTTCGTCTGCGTGGTACGTCGATAAACAGTATTCGTGTCGTAAAAACCCCAGGGTTCAAAGTATTCCCATACCAATGTATACCCATGCCGTTTTGGAGATTAGACGGAACAAACAGACAGACAACAATTTTTTTTTTTTTTTATAAAAAGTAGGTACAGTATATACTTTCACAATATACATTTAGTAAAAAGCTGTTATTTTGACATTACATACAGAACTTTATTTTATTTTTTATAAAATGTCTTTTTTGTAACGTTCATTCGGATTGACATGTAGAGTAGTATTCTTTCTTTACAGCACACAAATAAAAGTTATACCAATACATCCTTCTTACCTCGTCCAAGTATCTACACGGCGACCCGACTTCCCATCACCCTCAAGTATTCATCTATAAACGTCAGACTCAGGTACAGTCGTCCGCTGAACATCGCCATCAAGAGGATATGTTCAAACGGGCGGCATGCGACGAAATTGGCTGTCCCATCTCTGAAAATAGATCTGTACTCTTACACACATAAAATGCGTCTAATTTACACTCTATTCCGTTGGAGCAGAGGCGAGTTTTCTTTGTCTGGCGGTTGTAGTATGTTGGTAAAACTATACGTAATGGTTAGCAATACAGGGTGAATTTTAAATAGATATGTCAGTTTGATGTGCGAATAGTTTATAGGGTTGTTTTTTTTTTGTTTTTACAAGAGTTAAATGTTTTAATCGTAACACTCTCGAAGTTCATATAATCCTATTAATTGATATTTCAAGATATAGTAATTTAATAGGTTGCAATAAGGTTGTTTTTGAGTTGGTGCCATTGACAAGTCTGTCAAAATCACAGTGATTTTTATTGTCGTTGCAATAAGGTTGTTTTTGGGCTGGTGCCATTGACAAGTCTGTCAAAATTCACAGTATTTTTATTGTTGTTGCAATAAGGTTGTTGTTGGGTTGGTTCCATTGACAAGTCTGTCAAAATTCACAGTATTTTTATTGTTGTTGCAATAAGGTTGTTGTTGGGTTGGTTCCATTGACCAGTCTGTCAAAATCACAGCGGTTTTTATTGTTGTTGCAATAAGGATTGTATTGATGATTTTAATTATTATGATTCTGTGAAGTCATATTTGTTACACTCGCGAATCATATTGTAACAACAATCAACATGACACTTATTAGCAAATTGCATAAAACTTAAGGAAATTTGAGTTTCGCGGGCTACCCTGGCGCTTCCCCTTTAAGAGGAAACGAGGGTGGTCGTTTCTCCATAGAAACGTTCTCGCCTGTTTTCTTTCTGGTTAATACCTAACCATAAAGCAATGATTTTTAGAGAATAATAAATACTAACTACTTGTATGTCCCTATGTTTTCCTTTTTGATGATACATTATTTTTAGAAGCACTAGAAACTTCAAAAAATGCCGATTTAAGCCGCTGTTAACAGAGGCCTGACAACTATTAATGAAAAAAGGAAAACACACACATTACACACACACACAGACACAGTACACAGTATCACACAGGACACAGTATATATCCTTTTTATTCAGTCTAAGAAATATCTTTTAAATTGGTCCAATATTGGAGGAGCAAATAGGCGAGAGCCAAACCTCGAATTACGACTTTTTACTTAGAATTTTTCAAAAGTCTCTCCGACCGCATTTCCTCTTAAAACAAGAAATTTTACGCGGACGAAGTCGCGGATAAAATCGAGAATAACTGTTGCAGGCACCTTAAAAAACAACGTAGCGAATAGAACCTCTTTACAAAACACCTAGAGAAAAAACTATGTACCTATTCAGCTGCAGCAATTATTTCCCCGGTCTCATCAAGAGATGAAGAGAGAAATAAGAATTTCCAAGATAAAAAGTTAGACATCGAAAACAGGTTAGATCGAGACGAAGCCATGTTAATTGGACTGTCAAACCACCGGGACTATTGTTAGATTGTTTTAACTCGACGTCAAAAACTAGGGCTGCTGATTTCTATTTTTTTTCGCGTACTGGCTGGTTTTCAATTGGTTTTCGAACAGTGGTCTTAGGTGGGAATGAACGTGCGACGTTGGGCTTTTTTTGATGATAACTCGGTACAGTCCTACCGCTGTTATTCTACCTCTAGTTTTGAACCACTGCCAAAATCACAGTGATCCTTATTGTCATTGTAATGAGGTTGAAGTTGGGTTACTGCCATTGAAGGACTTGTCCTTGATATTTCACGTAATACGAAGCTTCTGATATTGCAAATGGTCATAGGAGGTGCAGGTGGCCACTTGTAAGCATAATCAGCCTATAATATTCCCACTACTAAAACACAGGCTTCCCCTCTATGAGAGGGAGTGGGCCACAGATATAGATAGACCTAGATAACGCAAGTATCACGATCTGTATGAAAACCAAGCGTGCCATTTTATGACTTCCTACTATGACGTCACAAGCGCTATTTAGTGATGGGAAAATCAAATCGATTCAAAGATGCCGCCGCATGCGGTATTCCTCTTGCCCCACCTCCGGGCCTAGCGCCAGCGCTCACGCTCACCCAGCCAGCCGTACACCGGACTGAGCGCGAAAGTGGCGGCTTACGATTTTTGTACGTAAGCTGGTGTGATTTTTGGCACGCGAAGTAGTTGCTCTTGCGTTATCTAGGTGTATCCATATCTGTGGAGTGGGCCGTAATCTTGCGAGCCCTGTCTGGCTGGTGGATGTCACATGTCTTCGAATTTTTAGTTCTAGGACATGTCGGTTTCCTCACGATGTTTTCCTTCGCCGGGCAGTGGTGATGAAATAATTTACACAAAGTAAAATGCCTGTCTGGGGGACTACTAATTACTTGTCTTTTTTTGCCGTGTCAAATGTTATACTCAAACCTAAGCATGTAGATACCTACCAAATATTCCATCATTTTTACAAATTACAATATTTTCCCTGTATTAATATTCTTCTACATTTAAAAATATCAATAAGAATCATTTTTACGTCGACACGCAGATCTTTATCAAAAAAAGTTTCATTATGAACAAATTCAACGCAGAAATCCTTCACGGAGGTTTCATAGAGAATATCTTTATTTTTTTCCACGGTATGCGCCATTTGGTTCATTCGTTCGTTCACTCGGTCGTTGAACTGATAAATCATTCATCGTATAGGGAATTACTGGTGATACGAATCAAAATGTAAGTGCGAATATTGTCTGAGGATAAACTTTATTTACAAAAGGTAAGAATTAGGTAAGTATTAGTAGTTTTTATTTTGTATACAAGGTGTAACTGAAGTAATGCACATAATCAAAATAGTTTTTCAGAATCGTTTACTGTATCGATTTCTGTCATTTTTAATATAGGTCATATTTTTTATCCCAAAAATAATTACGACTACGTAAATTACAGTCACACTTCCGCTGTACAATTAAAACCATAGAAATGGGTCAAAACAAACCAAAATGGACAAAGTACCTACTACGCTAGACCCTTATAAATGTATGCGACCGTGTTGTAATGTGACCACAATTTTCTATCACAACCAGTATAACTAATTTAATAAATAAACAATGTTTTATAGATAATAGTAAAAATTCAGTGCATATATGTATTATGATTGTAACATAATATTCTATTTGGGGTGTTCGATGGAGTGCGTTAATTTTAGGACATTATGATAGGCGTTACAAAATACTGAAAGGTTTCCTACCCCCTTATTCACAAACACTCGATATGCTTCCGTATCGTATCGAACATTAATCATTGTTATCGTAGGAGTCTTCTCAACGCTGTTCACAAGGTACAAAACCTGAATATTTTGTCAGTTTTAATCAAGTAGACGCCCGCTATTCTTCCAACAGCTATTTGCTGTTGAGGGGAAGTCAAATCAGGTTATCGAAATGTCAGGTTTTCGTTACGATAGCCTGTCGTATGGTTGTGAATGAGGGCTCTGAACTCACAATAATAGAAATGTAATTACTATGTGTATCACTTCAGTCGACTTTGTGTCCTAATGATATCATTTTGATACCTTCCAAATAATACAAGCAATGTCCAAATTGTTGTTGGATGTTAAGTTTCTAGAACTATAATTCGAATGCACCCATTGTGTTAACGTTAGATACGTGCTAGCTTTGTCCTCAATGGCCACATCTTAACTAATCTGGTTCACATTGTTCATCGGACAAATTCAAATTCACTTATTAAACTTACACACAGTTCACAAACGTACAAGTATTTTGGCATGGAATTCAAACCAACAGAAAGCTTAACTGATTTAACAGCGGGTCCCAAACTAGGCACAGCCTGCATCCTCTACACGCTACCTGTGTACTAAACATAAAAGCAGTTATTTAATATATTAATCGTTTTTTCTCTCTCAATTAAAGCACTATCCTTGGTTGAATGTGTGCGAAATTGACTGTGTGACTGACCTTTTTTGTTGTGTGCGAAAAGTTTAAATAAATAAACGAAACGTATGTTTTTCTACGTTACGTTTATAGTTCATTAATGACCTATGCAGCACTTAGGACATCTTTCTATATTCACTCACGTGTCCCGCTCCCCGCGCGACGTTGCCTCCAATGTTCCAATATTTTGTCGGTGCGCCACGGGGCGCCTCGCCACATATTAATAAAAATACTACTACCAAAATTATTTTAACAGTTTCTGAAATTTAGCTCACTACTTCTTTCAAAGGCATCACCTTTGCTCTAATTTTCGAAGCCTCAATTTTTACGGCTTAATAATTACAAACTCAACCTGTAAAATAATATCAATTTATCATTCTGTAACAAACTCCACATTAAAGACTCCTTACTTCGACGGCTTATAACACAAACAGCATGTTCAATTAAAAGTTACACGTTGCTCAAAGAGTAACAATGTATAAAGATCCGGTAAGTGGCACAACCCTAGCGTTTAGGGGTGGTGCTCGACAAATATGAATATTTTACTAAGTCTTTTGTAAACGTTCACACGCCTCGCCCACTTAAGCTTCGCTGTCTCGGTATTTCTCCACAAAACATTGCTTTTCATACAATATACTGTTTATGTGCCAACAAAGGGGGTAAGAGTTTAAGCATAACACTATCTTAGTCTATTGCAAAGTTTGATGCAATTCATGATATTTCACTTAAACATACTAGTTAAACTATGGCACATGTCTTTTGTTACAAATTGCTTTAGAGATCGACAAATGTTCGCAAGTGTCTATTGAGACAATGTAACAGAAATCTGGGACCAAAATCAGACGGCAAAGCTTAAAATAGACATCGACCAGTGACCTCTGTTAAGCAGATTAAAACTACAACAAAGATACAAACAAAAATATTTATAACAAAAGGAACTTTTATTCTGAAAATCAATTTAGGATTTAGGAAGCGAAAATTGGAGCATAATAATTTAACATTCGGAATTAGGAGATTTTAATATTTAAATGAAAGCGACCTTTGCCCAGCATCCAGCGAATTACGATGGGGTCGCTAAAACTATCCGCTTTTAAGATATCATGAATTAATTATAGCGTTGGACTTAGCGCGGTTTCGACCGCGGTCTGCATTTCATTGGGACTTGAATAACAGGATCTCGTTCAGGGTGATGAGCTTGCGCGGGCGCGAAAAATCAAACATATAAACCGCCGTTAAGCCAAAATCAAACGCTTCTTTTCACTGAAAGTCATCATCATCATTTCAGCCGAAAGACGTCCACTGCTGGACATAGGCCTCCCCCAAGCACCTCCACTTCGACCGGTTTTGTGCTTCTCGCATCCAACGAGTTCCTGCGGCCTTCTGTCTGAACACTATGAATCAAATGTGAAAAATAAATTGATTAGTGAACAAATCCAATGATGTTGGATTTCGCCACGGCAACTTTCACTCGCCTACCGAATGATCTAAAAATGAAATGAAAGGAGCAGGTGATCGTTCATTCATTATCAGTGTTGTGTGAACGTGGAATGAAACAAAAATGAACCTTCCACTCGAGTGAACCATTCATCCGGGTTATCGGCATTACCTAGCGAGCGACCGTCTATTGTTTAATCGTGTAAAGCCCTTCTACCCTTTCTGCCCACTACATCAACACTGTGACCACGAAGTCGTGCCCGCTGCCGCGCCCGCCACCGCCTCAGTCACTGTCACTCTTGACGAAGCCTTGGGATTAAATGTAAACAGATTGTATTATCAATGAGCTTGAAACATGACCTTTGTTTCCTCTTGTAATCTCTGAAGGGGTGCGGAGGTATGCTGTTGTGTATCCATGATCCAAAAGCGGCAGAGAGTAAAAATTGAATTCCTGGAAACTGTGAAACCCAATCTTCGAATAAAAACTAGTCAAAAAATGTATATATCCATGAAAAGAAGACTTTTAGCGTGCATAAACACAAGCGACACGCGTCAACGGCAGAGGTAATGGAAGAGGTAACGTGTGTTAATGCCCTATGTCAACAAAAGTTGACCGCTGCAGTTGCCTCCGCCGTTGACCATGCATTCGCCGACGATCTCCTGCGTGTATGTTCTGAAAACGGCATTTTAAGAGGAAGAATAAATATGATTTAGTTAAAAAATAGCCTATCTCTGAAATTGAGTTATCACATGCAACTAGAATTTTTCAAATCCGACTGGTAGTTCCAGAAATTATCGCGGTTCAAACGAACAAACTCTTTAGCTTTATGATTAGTATAGATATAGATTTGTATATGTATATAAAAAAGAGGTCAAATAATCATAGGACATCAAAGAATCATAGGGCATCACAGAATCATAAGGCATCAAAGAATCATAGGGCATCACAGAATCATAAGGCATCAAAGAATCATAGAGCATCACAGAATCATATGGCATCAAAGAATCATAGAGCATCACAGAATCATAAGGCATCAAAGAATCATAGGGCATCACAAAATCATAAGGCATCAAAGAATCAAAGGGCATCAAAGAATCATAAGGCATCAAAGAACCATAGGGCATCAAACAATTCGTCCGCAGCGCTGTCAACAGGAAAACTGCCCAAAAAGGCATTGCCACGTTGCAGTATGGCATGATTTCTGATGCCCTGTGATCTTTCCCTCTTTTTTATATACATGTACAGACACGCCAGTACATCAAGCTAACCGAAACTGTCAAATTTTCCCAATCATCTTTGAACCTTATACTTTAGCAATAAAGTTGAAAATCTATTAAAGAAATTTGACAGATTGTAGTAGCCTAATATGCAGGCGTCTGTACATATTATTAATATTATTTTAAGTCTGTTAGCTTATACAAATATAATTAGGTATGTTAATAATAAAGACATTAATTAAAAATAATATCAACATAATATTTGTAGGATTTGTAAGTTACCTAATACTATTTGAGTCTTCGCCAATCAACAGAAAAGTTTTTGCACGTTACCATCACAAAATTCGTATAAGATAATTTTTATTTGTTCCTATTAGACAACTGCACCCAAAACTTAGCCCACAACCATTATGCACATGCTGCTGCGTCCAGCAATCCCGACGACGCAGTTGTACGTGTCCAGACTGCACCACTCCACGAAGGTTGAGGAGATCGTGGAGTACTTGCGTGTGAAGACCAACTGGACTTTGAGAACACGAACTTCAAGTCGTTCGTGGTGCGTGTTCCGACACACCATCTCGAGAAGTTCCTCAAAGAAGAGTTCTGGCCGAAGGGTGTTGTGTATCGTCGGTTTCGTGGCCGGCTACATGACACCAGTCAGCGAAACACGACGCCGACACTTCGTGTTTAGTTTAGTTAGTTTCTTAGTGTGATTATAATGTTGTATGTATTTATAGTATTTTTAAGTTATATTAATATTGTATTTTATGTGTTTTAAATGGGCCTTGATGCCTGAAATAAATGGATAAATAAATTATAGCAGAATTACTTTAAAGTTCAAGTCATAGCACTGAAATTTTAATATATAGTGGCTTAGATTTTTTAAATATTCAGAAGGCGAATATTTTGACGCTGATCCGGGATCCCGGTATCAAAGTATTTTCATTAGTCTAAAGTGAAATTCATTTCCCCGAAGCCAATAGCCAAGTTCAAACTTTAGATATTCAACGTCGACTAAGAATATTAAAGGAATTTTCATAATCCATCAATTTACTAGTATAAAGTCCGTTTTAGCTCGTTCACGTTCAATTGCGCAGATAATTTCACGAATGAAACTGTCTTTAGCTCTAAGAGTTTCTTGATGATGGAGCTTCTTAATGTTTGGATTTTGTTCGTAAATAACACTAATAATATCTCCTTTTGTTAAGCATTTTTCGGTTGTTGACCTTTGTTCGAAGTTGACTGGAACAACAGACAGACGGACAGACGGTGTTCCTCGAATCGAAACGTATTTTATTATAGATTTTTTCGTCAATTGTGGACTGATTCTGAAAATTCTTTTTTCATTTGCTAGAAGATGCATGCGCGGTAATCACATTAAAAAAATATCGACTTTGCTTGGCAAGTTTTTGAGTTAGCTTTCAATAACACGTATTTTTTCCACTTAAGTGTATGGTGATGATGTTATAATAAGGTTATTATGTAAATATCAGTGACTGCTGTTACTGAGATGTACATAGTAAGTAGTGGTATATGTATGTTTGTAAATTAAAAAGTAAAAGACATAGTTTTTTTTTTACCAAAAATCAAAGTGAAAAATAACTTTAATTTCGGAAGCCGGTGCCAAGACACGAAATTACAAAACCAAAGACACCACTATCACCTATCCACACAGTAAAAAGACTATAGAGGTAGAAACTGCATTATGAACTTGAGGTGTTTCGGTTGCTAATGAAAGCGGGAACAAAAAAAAACTGAAAATGTAGTTCATAAACAGAAGTGCCACCAAGGGAAATGACTCCACAACGCCATAAATTCTAACGTCCTACATTAAAACAAAAAAAAAGGTAAGGCCTTGTACTGATATTATGTTTGAACTGACTAAACAGTTAATCTGTGAATATACCTTTGGGCTGAAACATTTTTGGCCAGAGAACTAGCAGGGGATCGACGAGGGGGCGTGTGGAGGGGGGGGGGGTTCAGAGGATTAGACCGATATTTAAACTCGAAAAATGTTGTTTCATTACTTTCATATTGAAGCAGTATGCTGTTCAAAATCAATTGAAACGAAATCAACTACAAATCCAAAACGTTACTCTAAAACCACAAAGAACAAAGCCGAAAACATCCCCACAGCGTCCAGTAACAGTTCAATACATACAGCATTTGAATCAATTTGTTGGTCCAATACCGCCCGATCACATAAATCACAAATCGCCACTATATATTACTGTTATGTGCGTACACATGACGGTTGGAACGGTTGCTGGCCAACGACAGTAATTTGTTGAATTTTATGCATTGCGTGGACTATTGTATGACGTGATTCGGAATATGTGGCGAGCTATCATTTGTTTGGCGTTATCAGTGCGTTGTTGTGTAAATGTGTACAGGTATTTAGATTTGTGGTTATCTGGTATTTTAAAATGGATGTATTTATTGTGTTGTATAGAATTATATCATTTGCAGGGCCAACATGGCCAGAGATCGCACAAGACGGGGAGGTTTGGAATAAAAAGGGGAGGCCTTTGCCCAGTAGTGGGACACAAAATAGGCTAACTACAAAAAAAAATTGAATTATGTAGTCTCATAGGTTGTGAAAATCAGATAGGCAGTCGCTTCATGCAAAATACTCATATTCAGCTCCATTTGGTTAGACTGGAAGTCAATCCCAATAAAATCGGAAAAAGACTAGACAAAAAAAAAATTTCCACTTTATCGCCAAAGCATAAGGTTCAAAGTTGATTGGGAAAATTTGACAGTTTCGAGTAGCTTGATGTGCTGGCGTCTGTACATAACAACTTTTACGGAATTGTATAACTTTTATCATTTTCTTGTATTTATTTGGAGTCGCCGCAGTATGTAATTTTCTTCCATACTTCGCTATAAGTCGTTATCTCAGTAGTCACTCTCTTATAGTCATCCATAGAAGTATAAATAATCAATATGTTTTCGGCTTAATTTCGATCTAGCCTGTCCCTTGCTGCCCTCCCCAGCGACACCCTAAGCCGAGGTCCGTATCCCACAGGGCCCTTAGCTTATAGTCGCTTAGTTTTTAAGTTTTTTAAGCCCTGGCTGGAGGCCTCACTTTATTGAGGCAACCACAGGCAAGTCTGATTAAGCAGACGACAACCTCCTAGGTTGAACTGCCAGAAGCCATTCCCAAAAAAAACGTTATTCAGGCAAGCGATAGTGAATTCACCATACTCAAGGCTGACTCTAGTCTAAACTCCAAGTAGGTATTTAAAAAGTATTTTAGTCATCGTTTGAAATAATTAGGTGGAAGAAAACAAAACTACTATCATTTGTTTTTGAACTCGCAAACTGTGAATACACCAATGCCAATATTCATCTTCATAATTTATTTTGTACTAGCTGCGCCCCGCGGTTTCACCCGCATAAGTCTCGATCCCGTGCGAATATCGGGGTAAAAAGTATCCTATATCCTGTCCCGGGACTCAAACTATCTCTATGACAAATTTCATCTAAATCGGTTCAGCGGTTTAGGCATGAAAAGGTAACATACAGACATACAGAGTTACTTTCGAATTTATAATATTATTATAAGTATGGATTTTTAGCAGACTCGGCTTGTTATAAAAAAATAGGGAAGGTATTGGTTGCTTATGAATGGCATTGAATTGATTTCTAAAGATCATAAGGGTAGCTCAATGATACTTGTAGCGATGACCCTGCCAGCAGTCATTACGGGGCTATTGAGAACATTCAATACCCTGCGTGTAGGCATCTCTAAAGTATAGGTACCGGCCTCGAAATACTGTTGGTATATCATTTCATATATTGCTATGTATGCTGTGTGTCTGTCTCACGTTCATAAATGTTCAATGATAAATGATTTATTTTCTGTAAGTAGGTTTGTACAAACACTTTTACACGTCAATCATATTTTTTTAAGCTAGATGAGGTCGGCTGTGAGGTGAGCGGTCGGTTGTGTGGGTATCATATCATCTTCATTCTAACTTATTACTTGAGTTTAATATACTAGCGATGACAGAAGTAGTAGTATAGTCCCACTGCTGGGACACAGGCCCTCTCTCTGTGAGAGGAAGTGGACTGTAACCTACCTCGTGGGCCCAGTGCGGATTGGTAAATGTCACATGTCTTCGATTTTTTTTTTAAGTTTTTTTTGTACATTTATTTGTTCCACTTTCACGCTAAAACAGCTGAACGGATTTATATGTAATTTGGCATATGGGTAGACCATAACCTAGATTAGGACATAGAAAACTTTTTATCCCAATATTTCTACATTGTCGAGACTTATGCCGGTGAAACCACGGGGCGCAGTTTGTGATTTATAATTTTTCTAAACGTAGTATCCTGGACAGTTGTATCGTATGCTTCATTGAAGTCCTGGA
This sequence comes from Amphipoea oculea, assembly GCA_945859645.1. NCBI lineage: Eukaryota > Metazoa > Arthropoda > Insecta > Lepidoptera > Noctuidae > Amphipoea > Amphipoea oculea. The sequence goes on from OX243876.1 coordinate 17,645,218, forward strand.
GGATGCAGGTAGTTGTGCACGATGGACAAGAGATAGGGTGTAGCGGTATAGTTGTAATATTTTATTTGCTAATATTTTACATGATATTAAATCTACTTCCCGAGTGCCCACTTAGTATTCCAAGACATCGCCAAGCGGTTGGTCGACTCATCACGTGACCAGAGGGCTGGCCTATTTTTTGGCCAAAGAATCAGCATTGCCATACAACGTGGCAATGCTGCCAGCCTTTTGGGCACGTTTCCCGTTGACAGTGATGCGGACGAATTTTTTGATGCCCTTTGATTATTTTGCCTCCCTTTTTATATACTTGTACATATTATTATGTTTAGATTGCTAGTTTTCTAAATTATGTAATTATTACATACAAACGACTTTAATATTTATTTATTAAATCTACTTTAATATTTATTTATTTCTGTAACTGTCCGTGACATCACAGCGGCGGGCCCTATCAGAATACCAGCGCTGCGACATTTATTTTTTAAATGTCGCAGCATCGTGCTGAGATAGAAGCCTTTTGGCCTCGTATAGGAGTTTCTGTTTCATTTCTCTTTTAGTTACTTTTTTTTATACAGGATGGTTCAAAAGTCGTGGATCAAACGAAGTAGGGGGATAAAGGAGGTCATTTCCAACGCTTTTAAAGTGAGAAATAATTTTTGGTAACGTTACAAAATTTTTGGAAAAAATAAATTGCTCTTGAAATTTGATACTCAGAGCCCTAATAGAACTTTATAGTGCTGATACATTATCTAGGAGTAAAACAACACCGTTTGTTTTATTGTTTTATATATTTATTTTTTTTAAATTTGTCTAATTGTAAAAGAACTCGGTATACACAAATATTCATAACTTTTAGGGCAATTGAATTATGACCATACTGTAGAAAGATTTTTTGTTGGAAATGACCTCCTTCATCTCCCTATTTCGTTTGATCCACGACTTTTGGACCACCCTGTATAACTTGTTTTTTTTTATTTTTTACTGTGTTTAGTTTAGTTTGTGATCTTCCTGTACGAGTGGCAATAAATATTTTTTCTTTATTTCTTTCTTTGTAGCACAAATTTAGAAACGAAGTAGTAAAAACGTGGTTTATTACAGCTGAAAACTGTAACAGAATTCCCAACGTATTTACAAAACCGAACATGCTAATCACGACCAAAACCTTTAAACCATTACCGCCCATGTAGATCCATGATTGATGAACCGTCGAACATTTTATCTTTATCTCGAACATAGCCAACAAACATACAAATCCGAAACGTTGTTCCATTCAATCGCGAGTGGGAAATGTATGCGCATACATTCAACCTCGTTAGAGTCCCACTTTCAATGGCCCACGGATATCGATGTGCAAGAAGAGATATTGTTACTCTGCGAGTGATTGAGCGAGTGGGGTTGCGGATTAATATAAATAATATTGAGATATGTATGCGGGACCCGTGCCTCGGAAAGCGCGATAAGCAATTGGTCCCGGCTGTCATTATGTGGATCTTTGACAGACGTTACGGATAGTCAGAAGCCTAAAAGTCTGACAACAGGCATCTTCTGGGCACGCTCGTTCCATCATAGACCTCATCTATCGCTTTCCATCAGGCGTGATCGGAGTCAAGAGCGCGTCCATTTAGCAATAAAAAAAAAACCAGTCTTGCCAAGGAGTATCGTGTTACCCAGGAGTAACTGTTGTGGAGGTCAGATAGGCAGTCGCTCCATGTAAAATACTGGTAGTCACCTGCATCAGGTTCGACCGGAAGCCGACCCCAACATAGTTGGTTAAAGACTAGGCAGATTAATTTTGTTGAATGCGGAATCTGGGATCTTTGAACTTAACTAATATTAAGTACTTGGTCTTTTAAAACAATATAATTATTTTTCCCAAAGATAAATAATTAATTTGCTTCTAGACAGTCTTCTATACATCTATACAAATAAATAAAATTAGAGTGTCTGTTTGTAATATTAAAATAACCGCTTTTTACTGATGCATATGGATGTATACACGGTGCATATACCAAAATAACTTTTTTGTAATTTTTAATTGTCTGTCTGTCTGTTTGTTCCGGCTAATCTCTGAAACGACTGGACCGATTTTGACGGAACTTTCACTGGCAGATAGCTGATGTAATAAGGAGTAACTTAGGCTACTTTTATTTTAGAGAAAGAATTAGGGTCCCGTGCAAAAAAATTAAAACGTTTTCCGTCATGCACGCGAACGAAGTCGCGGGCACAGCTAGTTATAAAGAAGAATAGATTTCATAAAATAGGAAGCAAAAAACTCATTATACTGCAAAGACTCGGAAAACTAAGAGAAGAATAAACAGGGAAGACTAAAAAGAAGATAAAAGAGGAAGGAAATTGATAACGATAACTCGCCCCATCCAGCATTTCCAGTTCTTTTACATCAGATTATTCCAAAGAATATCGGGAATTTATATTCTAACGATGGCCAGTAATTGGAATTTTATATTGGATCGTGTTCGATAGCGTCAAGCCCCATTCAGTATAATTAGGGACAACAAAAATTTTACTAAGATTATGGACGGGTGTGGACTGTGGACACAAAATTTGTTTCGTGTGATTGATTATTAATCAACTTGTTGGCCTGTAAGAGAAATTAAATCTCGTCAAATGATGTTATGTCATCATCTGCCTAGCCTTTTCCCAACTATGTTGGGGTCGGCTTCCAGCCTAACCGGATGATACTAGTATTTTACATGGAGCGATTGCCTATCAGACCTCCACAACCCAGTTACTAGGTAATACGATACCCCTTGGTAAGACTGGTCAGATTTTCGGGCTTCTGACGGCCGTAACGACTGTCAAAGATCTACGAATGACAGCTGGGACCAACGGCTTAACGTGCTTTCCGAGGCACGGAGGGGTCTTGGTATGCGAAGATGGTCACCCATCCACAGACCAACCGCGGCAAGCATAGCTTAACCTGATCGATCGACCCGTGCGGCTGTTATTACACACCAACAACAAGAAAAATAAACACCCGTCTCACTCCATTTTCTTTTACACAGCAATGAAATACCAAATCATCAACTTTGTAAAAAATATGGCCTTTAAATATATCTATGGTATTGATAACATAAACGTGCTTTAATATTATGTTATGGTTAGAAAAACCCATACGTTCGGAGTTTTCATGAAACTTTTATCAGGGGAGCGGAAGTGGGTAAAACCATAAATAATTTATTACCAGAACGTTTTAATACCTACATTTTTATGGTTGTACTCTTTTTTTTTATATTCGAGTTTCGAAGTTTTTTATTCGGATCTGAATCGTTCTATCAAACAGTCGTTACGTGGATCGGTTTTTGGCAGTCTTTGACCTCGATCACGTCTGACGGAAAGCGATGGATGAAGTCTATTATGGTACGAGCGTGCCCAGAAGATGCCTCAGGCACTGGAACTCCCACGCATCGACGAAACACAGCAGGCTACTTGACGCCGGACTCCGGTGGGAAGGTGGTCGCAAACCAGGCGGGCGGTAGCCCTACCACCGCAAGGGAAGAATTGGCCGGTCAAATAATATGGTGTTCGATGTGACTGTCCAGGATGCGCGGAGCGCTCGGTTCAGTTGAGTAACTGGCGGAATAAACTGCGCTACACGAGGAGGCTTCTTCATGCATCCCAAATGTGTGTTGTATTTATTTTTGGTTCTGATGGCTTATTATACCATACGCCTCAAGTTAATGGTACACCACAGACTACCTGCAGTATTGTCTCTTCTTTCTCTTTAAATCCATCGAAAGGTTGCCTTTAAAAGATCGCTTTTAGCGAAAAGACCGCCCATTGTGTCACCCCTTGTAAAATTTATACACTTACTAGCTGACCCCACGAACCTCGTACCGCCTCAGAAGTAAATAATGTGACAAAGTTCAATAGACACGTGGCGCTACCCATTATCATAATAACGTTATTGTTGTTTTCCTCGGGAACAACACTTTTTTACGGGATGAAACGTACCCTATGTTCGTTTCTGTACACCTGAAAACGTATATGCAAAATTTCAGGATGATCAGTTCAGTGGTTTAGGCGTGTAAAGGTAACAAACAAACTTACTTTCGGATTTATAATATTAGGTTAGGATATTAGGATATCTGTAATATTAACGTTGTTTATAATAAAGAATATTCTATTCTATTCTTTTCTGTCCCAAGATTTCTTTAAGTGACTTCGGTTCGTCAATCTAAAGATGTAATCAATAAATCAATCAGCCTGGCCTTTTTCCAACCATGTTGGGGTCGGCTTCCAGTCTAACCGAATGCAGCTGAATACCAGTATTTTACATGAAGCGACTGCCTATCTGACCTCAACAACCCAATAACTAGGTAACACGATACTCTTTGATAAGACTGGTTGTTAGACTTTTGGGCTTCTGTCCATCCGTAATGACTGTCAACGATCTATCTGTTAGATCTACGAATAACAACCGGGACCAACGGCTTAACGTGCTTTCCGAGGCATGGAGGGGTCTCGATCTGTAAACGATGGTCACCCATCCACTAACGGACCGCGGCAATTGTAGCTTAACCTTCGATCGACTGGTGCGACTGTTATTATTTAGCTACGAGCTCCTCATCTAAAGATGTAATATAACATCGAAAAAATGCCTGAACATCAAATGAAAGTAAATTATTCAAAAAGTCTCAAAAGATTTTGAAGACTATCGCAAAAAATGTCGTCTACAAAATGAGCAAAAAAAAATCCTTCGAATTTCAGTTTTCTTTTTGACAGCATTTTTTGACCCAGCTATTTTCAAAACGTATACCTCAAAAATACATTCACCATTTATCAAAACACCTGCTTTCCCGATCGGCAATAGTCCCCGATATTGAGTTGGAACTTTTTTTAATATATCTGTGTTCCTAAAGAGAGAACAGCCGAAGCACTTTTTCCACAATTTCCATGACTGAATATTCGGGAAGAGATAAATCGTCCGCACGTGATTCTGCGGAACCCAGCGGTGACATACGAAAAATTGTTACGTAATAAATTGAAATTATTTTGTTGAGATATTTTGAGTTATTGGTCATGTGTGTCTTTCTAGATATATCGAAAAAGCTTGACGTTATCAATGTTTATTTGCATTATGTACCTACATATAGTTAGTCTTACCCTCTTACTAATAAACGTTGTATAGCGTCTGTATAGTTACACAACGCTTTGTCTTCTTCTTTCGAAAGTCAAATTACTGACGACTGAAAGAGAGGAATCGTTGTGTAACTATACAGACGCTGTACAACGTTTATTAGTAAGGGGGTATGACTAGAGCCTCACGTCCCAGCTCCCGCGGGAGACGCTCCGGGCATCCAGAGCCGCGTGACGACTCCCGGCCACCGTAGGTGCGGGCCTGCGAACGGAGCTCACCGTCCGATCAGGACTAGGCCCATGCCGGACGGCGCGTACGTGTTCCAAGCGCGCCTCAAAGAGATGTCAGCATAAAGGAAGGGGCCTGTTAGGGCCGAAGCCTGCCGGGGTAGCGGGATTGTCCGAAAGGTTCACCGCTACCCCGGAACATAAAGGGCTAAGGAAGGAACATGGGTGGGTTTTAGTCAGTAAGAGTCTGACACTCCCTTATGCTCCACCCAGAGCGGGAGGGGTCATTTGATGAGTTTCCATCCACAAAAAAAGGGGGTATGACTGGAGCACGTAACCCTGTAAGAGTGCAACAAGCAACATTTAACTTTTAGCTAGGTTATAATTATTAGTAATTAGTTATAGTGACCTTATATAATAACCTTATTGGTGATATTCTTCAGAAAAGTCAGGTGCGTAGTACCTACTCGCAACCGGCGTGCGCGTATGACCAGAGGGGCAATTCTAGTAATTTTATGAACGTTCACAGTCTGATCTCAGTCTCAATCTGTCAAAAATACATCTAATTCCCTACATTTTGACAAGTTTTTGACATTCGTTTGTCGCTGAGATGAGAATTGGCCTACAGATGTATGAACGTAAAAGAAAGGCACCTGACCTACATCGAGGCTGTCCTTAGACAGAAGAAAGGCGCCTCACCTACCAGGGTAGCTACCCGGCTTATCAGGTATGAGCTCGTCAGGTATAAACCGGGCAGCTACCCTGGTCGGTCAGGCGTCTTTCTTGAGCATGCCATGCTGCAGTGCGAGACGATTGTGAATGATAAGACGGGAGCCAGTTCTAATACCAGGTAGGTCCTTGCACCCACAAAACCAAATATCTAGTCAACATAACAAAATAAATCAATTCTACCTTTTATTTCTTATCACTCGTACTAGAATTCGTTACAATTACGTGTACCTTGCCTTAAGTATTCTGTATCGACCGACCTCGCTTTTATTTATTCTAGGATACCTTACCTTTCAGCCACAAGTCCGCTTAGATACTTAGCTCTAACCACAGACTTTTAAAGTAGACACATACATACGTACATTTTGTTACAAAAACGAAAATGTAGACCCAATTGGAATGACACTATTTAAATAATTGGTTACTTATCCATAAATCTACCTATGTTTCCAGCTGTAAATTTTTATAAAACCGCGATTTTTTTTAAATAAAGAAAATGTTGATAGCATATTTGTTGTTAAACACTTCTCCAATAACATGGCAGAGCAGCCACCTCATCTTATCATTTATCACTTTTTGTATTATGGGTACAGCAAAGCATGTCATTGTCTTTATTTCCATACCATTTTTCCCACGACCCTTCCATCGCTTTTGTAGCCTTGCTCTATTAAGGGCTGATTTTACCAGTCAGATATATTTGAATCGTGGAGTAAAATTGACGTCTGATAGTTCGAATATGGAAAATCTGTCACAAATTCAAAATTTATTCTCTGGATATGACTTAATCTAGCCCCCTTACTAATAAACGTTTTATAGCGTCGTCTGTATGAACAACGCTTTGTCTTCTTTCGAAAGTAAAATTACTGACGACTGAAAGACAGAAATCGGTGTGTAACTATTCATCTGATATAATACGTTTATTAGTAAGGGGGTTAGTATAAAAGTTTCGTGGAATGAGCCCTAAGCCACATTCTGAATAGCATAATCAGCCTATAATGTACCCATTGCTGGGACACAAGCATCCAATTTGTTAGAGGGAGTGGGCCTCCACCATGCAAACCCAGTGCGGGTTGATAGAAGTCACATGTCTTCGAATTGTTAGTTCTAGGAAATGCCTGTTTCCTCACGATGTTTTCCCTTACCGTTTTGAGAGCAGTGGTGATGAAATAATTTCCACAAAGTAAAGCGCCTGCCTGGCTTCAAACGTACGACGTCTACAACTCGTAAGTCCGGGCCTTTACCACTGGGCCACCACTGCACATTAGTGACAGCAGTTACCTATCAATGTGAATGAGATAAAGTTTACATGTCTATTAAATAGATGCACTAAATGATAAATAATTTATTTTTTTGTAAGTAGGTTTGTACAAACACGTTTGCACGTCAATCATATTTTTTAAACTAGATGAGGTCGGCGTTTCCTATCTGACTATTCTGAGAAGAAAGGCCGAACCAAACTCAGAGGCCACAGTCTCTTTTAAAGTCCAGACAAAATTTTAGTCAGATCATGTGAAAACCACGTAGATTGGTGTCTGAAATGGTCTTTTGAGGAAAGAACCACACAGATTGAGCGGACCTGTCCAGTCAGTGCACGGATTTGTCAAAAATCGTGCAGCTCCACTCAGAACTTGAGGAGCCCAACGATTCGTCGAACAATATCAAAGAAAGGACATTTGGGTAGGCTGCGTAAATTACTCAAGCTGCCAGATCATGATCACTACAAACCCTTTAAGGTATCTTTGCATTAACCATAATAATATTTTTATTTCCTTAACTGCTCTCTCTGTAGTCGGTCCCTCATGTCTGAGGATCGTGGTCAGCTTCGGAGTTGCATCTGGAGCGGATGATCCGCCTCCACCGGTTTCTGTCCAGCGCATCTCTTCCCACCGTGTAGAATTTAGAGGACGATGATTCCTTCACCTGATCGGTCCATCGTGTTGGTGAACGACCGTGCGATCGTTTGCCTTCGGTGTTCCCAACCACAATCAGTTTTTCCAAACTTAACTGCTTAACTGCCTTAACTGCTAAAAATGCTGAAAGTGTAAAGCACATAGCTATCCATGACCAGATATTACACGAAAGAGGAGTTAGCGAGCTAATACAGATTAAGTCGTTGATTGAAGTTAAACTTTCTGTTAACCAACCGGCTTTAGTAAAACTCTCACATGCAGTTTTAAATGATGTGAGAATTTCCTCGAATTTTAACTGTTTTATGTAGGTAAAAGTTTCATAAGCATTAGTTACTTACCATTCCTAAAATGGCGTAGAATAGAATACTCTTTATTATATACACCATGTAAATTACAGATATAAATATAGAAACTTCTTAAAGGTCTTTTTAATCATAGTGACGAGAATTACCTAGATGCTGATACAAGACCGGATAAGCAATAATTACATATATATTCTTCTGTAAACTTTGTGATAATTTTATAACGATGGTCCGATTTATAGAACCAGCGAAAAGAAAAATACCCTTGGTCCTACTAGTAGAACTACGCGGTCGGACCACGGGCAATAAACGAATTAAGCTAGCTAGCTAGTTATTAAGCTGGTCGTAGCATTATGCTGAGCGATGGACGTTTTGTGTGCATGTGACGCATATTTTCCCCCAACTTGTTCTTTTTTGTGTTTGTGTTTTTCCTCTGCGTCATGTTTACCGCAAAATTAAACGTATTTTTTTTACTTTTAGCTCCTCCTGCTGAATATTATGATTTTGACAAAAGTTGTGTGCTATCAGAACCCTGTCAAGATAAATAAATGTAGATAAGTATTTTAAAACAAATATTCAGCTTTTTAAACAGCATTATGTCAGTACTGTATGGCTGTTTGTATAGATACATACAAAATTTGCTAAAAAAAAATCGCCATCCGTACCGTACGTATTCCACGTTAATTACCCTACACAATCATCCGGAACCCAATATTCAATGCAATTCAAACATATTCAACACACGTCACTGTATGCTGCCCTTTTTAAAAACGCAACCTAAGGGCCTAAAAGGGAGCCTTTTCACCAACCCAATACACATAGCAAACAGAACATAAAGGGCTAAGGAAGGAACACGGGTGGGTTTTAGTCAGTAAGAGTCTGACACTCCCTTCCGCTCCACCCAGAGCAGGAGGAGTCATTTGATGATTTCGCATCCACAAAAAAAGGGAGCCTTTTCACCAACCCAATAGAGTAATTACATCTGGAGGGTACCCCGTGAAAGACCCTAATTCCGGCCAATGAAAAATACTGAGCAAAAAACCGTCCATTTGTTGCTCCTAAGTAAACAATTTTAATCAAATCGCTGGTTTTTTTTTCCCCTTAAATATTTGCACGGAAAAGTGTAGGTACTCGAAATGCGTCGTGCGTGCCCAAATATACCTAAGACGGAAAATAAAAATGTTTTTCTTTTAAAGACGACTCTTTAGTTTTTTTCCAGGAACTTTGTTCCGAAGAATGGAGTCTTATCTTGTAAAGATTTTACAGTTCTGAGAGAAGGTTAACTTTTGTTATAATTCAGTTTATATCTAATGGATAAATTGAATTAGAACAAGTTAAAGCTTGAAGATTTCCCGTTTTCTCGCTCTTTATGAAAACGACGCTCATTTAGTGTCAGTTCTTATTATGTGTAGTTCCGATAACTGACCCGGAAAGTTTAGTCTAGATTTATTTTAAAGATCTTATTTCCAAGTATCGAGTTGCAGGTCTCAGTAGTCATATCATCATCATCATCATTTCAGCCGAAACACGTCCACTGCTGAACATAGACCTCCCCCAACCACCTCCACTTCGAACGGTTCATCCAACGGGTTTTTGCGGCCTTCAAAAGGTCGTCGGTCCACCTTGTGGGAGGCCTTCCAACGCAACGTCTTCCGGTACGCGGTCGCCACTCCAGAACCTTTCGGCCCCATCGGCCATCTGTTCTGCGAGCATTGTGCCCTGCCGTAGTAGTCATATCGGCTCAATTAAAACTACCTTTAAAGGAATTACCCTAATTTTGCATTTTGAATCCATAAAAGAAAAACATCCAAATGATCAATGTAGAGTTAAAAAAAAAACCAATTCAAAAAGATTGTATGAAAATATTGCAATAATTCATCTTTGGCAGATTGAGGTTCTGATGTATCTTTTACGACACGAGAAAAGAAGGCTTTGACCCTCGGGGGGGAGGTCTCCAACAAGGATGTATCGACCTTATACGTTCATATTTCAATATTATAAATGTTCACGTTTAGAGAGTAAGTGTTTTTGTGCAAGCGAGAAATGATGGTCCGAAGAAAATGCTCTGAATTCGGATCTAGTGCGTATATAAATCCTACAGTCAGCTTCAAAAATATAGTCCTCAAAACCGTATTTCGGCCGAGACTAGCCTTCGGCGCGGGAAATATTATAGTGAACAAGGTATACATAGGTAGGTAGGACATAGGTGCACCCTCTCTTTCCTCCCTCTCATAGTTCGATGGAACGGCAAACCGACACGACACAATTTTTTAGACGATTAAATAAATATTCTTGTCGCCATCTTGTATACCTCTCTTTGAGGTGGACTGGACTGCTACTTCGGACCGTCCTTTCTAAGATTCGGATACGATACAGTACGCAAACGCTCTAACACATTTAAATATATTCTCTTCTCTATGACGCTGTTTTTCAAGTATATTGAAAGCCACAGAGTATATCTCCCAAAGCCCACAAAAACGTCAAAATTGTAGCACTTAATTAGTCAATTCTACACCCACTCACCTGCCTACGCCCTTTACACCACCCACGGTTATAGTCAAGTTCTATTTTAACCTCAAAACACAGCGTATAAGAAATTAAGTGCAAGTAAACCCTGTTTCCTCAAACTCTGAGTATAATGGACCAATTAATTTTAAATTCTTCAACTAATTGCGCTCTTAAATCTGAGACGTTGTGAAATTACAGAGAAAACATACACCTTCATATTACCTTTATGTGCTCGCCTTATGTGAGTAACCTACTTATGGAGCTTATAATGATTAAGAAAGGTTAAATACGTACTTCTTATCTATAGGTACCGATGAATATATTGCCGACTAGCTGTGCCCGCGACTTCGTTCGCGTGGATGTCGGGTATCAATAACAATAATGTGTCGCTTAGAGAAGGTGTAGGTAGGACTCCTCGTTTGAAAAGAAAGAATCTCTTTCCTCTTTTTTTTTTGCGCGGAACCCTAATTCTTTTTCTAAAACAAAAGAAAGCCTAAGTTACTTCTTCTAACGTCAGCTATTTGTCAGTGAAACCCAAAAAAACATAGTGTCACATATAAAAGGAAGACCATGAATTTTAACATTTTTAATACAAAATTAATCAATTTATCAAATGCTCAAAATGAGTCCTTTCCTGTTGAATACAAAGTCGCACTCTTTTGATTATTTTGCTCCCTGTCGATTTTTGTGGCCCTGTATATACAAATATTATAAAAGAAGATGATTTTCCTAGAATGTCAACAAATGTGTGAGTTACAGTTGTCACAATGTAAAAATCAATGTTATAAAAATATACAGTTAAATTACCAACCAGTTTGATTTCGTCTCGACTCTAGATTGTCCTATGGAGCAGGACCAGCATCATATTATGTAGGGAACCAAACAAGAGACACAATCATACATATTGAAAACAGGAAATTTAATTAATTTTTCACAATTAAACGCTTTGTACTGAGTTCACGCATGAGGGGGTGAGCACAAAAGCGAGCCAAATATTTCGAGTGTGCCTTAATGAAAGACCGAGCATTGCGCACATTATAATTATGTTATGGATTTCAAAAGACTTCAGAAATGTAGGTACAGATCTTCGTTGTTTGTTGTGATTATGTGTTCCGTGTTTAATTTTGAGTACAGTTTCATTTGTAAGCGTGTCTGGTGTATACTAAGCAGTTTGACCCGCTACCTCTTTGCTGACTTCTTCTTCTTAGCGTGTCGATAGCAATCTAAATGCCTGCCTGAATTCGGCTACTTGTTTGGCGCCATCACCAACGTCCATCAATTCCTGTAACGTGCAGCTGACAGGGCACGCAGGGCACGATATTAAGTGTCCCATCGTTTGTAGAACAGCACCACATTTACAATCCAAGGCGGAGTCGTCTATGAATCTCCACCTGAACAGGTTTCCCTTGCTTCGGCCAACCTGGGTCTGGAGTCTGTTTAAAGACTTCCAGGTTACCCAGGGTAACTCTTTGGTGACTGACCAACACATATTCAAAACTACGGCATGACCTTAATAATATGATTATATATTTTAGTTTTTTTTTTTTATCTTATCGTATCCTGCATCGTTTGACGTCATCTCGTCAAGGCCGGCTGTCGCTGAAAACCAGCGCTGGGGCTCTGCCTCGCATAGGTTCGTGGCATTATGCTGAGCAATGGCCCTTTTTCATAGATATGACGCATATTTTCTCCTAACTTGCTCTTTCTCGGCGTTATTTTTATGTCCGCAAATAAACGTTACTTAACGTTTCTTTATTCTTATGTTATTCGTGCCAAAGGTAGGTTAGAGATTTTATACCTTCATTCATATACAATTGTTAGAGAGAAAAAAACATTCCCGAAATATAATTATTATTGAAAGAGGAGAATCGGCTGTAAAAGTCTTCGTTATTTCATTTACGAATCGAATGGTTCAGTAACTGAAAAATAAATAACAAGAATAATTTTTTTTTTTTTTTGAAGAAACTAGTTAAACCTTTTACACCAAAATCCCTAACTGCGATATGAAGTGTAATATAATATTAGGAAGCAACATTAAAAGCAGCATTTAAATTGTTTCAGTAATAGGCATTACTATTCAAACTCAAACTGAAACTCAAAGCATTTATTTCAATTAAACCATGTACAGGCACTTTTTAATTTTCAAAATTAAATAGTCGGTCAGTTAGTCAGAAAGTTGAAACTAGTTGCCCATTCCAAAACGTAGATCTCTATGGAGAAGAACGGGCAAGAAAATCCATGGAGACTCTTTTAAATCAAGATATTCCAAAATCCTCGGTACATTATTCTTGTTGCTTCTATATGTGAGAACAATGTAAAAAAACACACACTAATTACTCATTCGAGCAGAGCAGTGATAACCCAGTATATGGCCGCGACTTACGAGTTGTAGACCGTAGGTTCGAACCCAGACAGGCGCTTTACTTTGTGTAAATTATTTAATTACCACCTGCTGTCAAAGCGGTGAAAGAAAACATTTTGACAACAACCTAATGCAGTCGTGCTATTCGTCACTCCAGTCACTTAGCACCAACTCAAATGACCACGCACAATTCGAAACCGAACTAATTGTTTTTAACCTTTTGAACGCCAGAGTATAAACGTATCGCCGTACCCCTGATGCCAGGCCACATTAACAACACAACAACACACACACTTAAAACAACAAATTTCTCGATATTGGTGATTTATTTATATTAGTTTCATGCAATACAATATAGACGGAAGTTTAAACTTTTAAATTATATAAATAAAACACACAAAAGTAATGAATAAATTAGATATTTATTTCATAATATCCGACGACGACGACCGACGTGTATTTTGTCTATATTTGTGACGTTGGCGTTCAAGGTAAGACTTCGTTCGTCACATATAGGTATGTGGCAATGGCGTTCAAAAGGTTAAAGGAAATCATTGCGGATTCACACCTCGACATATTTGTAATTTAGAAGCCATGTTTAAAGACTTATACTATGGTTCCGATGTGATTCCTAATACTGCAAATACTGCTTGATAATACGGAAGGACTGCCATGACCTACCCAACCCAATTACTAAGCAATACTGGTGTCCCTAGGGTAATACTTCGTTGAGACCGGTTGTCAGGTTCGTGGGCTCGTCACAATTATCATAATATGTGTTCTTATGACACCTATGATAAACTTATGTATAGGACCGGTTAGCTTATGCATCAAGCGCTTCACACACAGCACCTATAATATACAGGGTGAAATTAAATTCATGGTCATCCTTTTAAGGGGTCATTGTTCTCATCATTATGAACAACTTTTACTATAGGACTAAACATAAAATCGCGAAAAAAATCAGCTGTTCCTTGCATTTATGTTCACATAACTCATCAAAATGTAGGGAAGAGCTGATTTTTTTTCGCGATTTCAGGTTTGGTGCCATAGTAAAAGTTGTTCATAATGATGATTACAATGACCCCTTAAAAGGATGCCCATGAATTCAATTTCACCCTGTATATTATTGTACAGTCAACAAAAGAGATAAGTATGCAAGATCGCCAGATATTGTTGAAGTTTAGTAAGAAACCGATGGATGTTCTCGAACAATATTTTATTTTATTAATAGAAAACAAACAGCTCTTTTATCAAACAAAATTTCAGTCGAGAACGTCCATCGGTTTCTTACTAAGCTTCAACTATATCCGACGATTCTGCATACTTATCTCTTTTGTTGACTGTACATTACATCCCGCTATAATGTAGATATGTAAACATTATAGCTGTTGTGTGTAAAGCGCTTAAGTCCGAAAGTTCGAAGCACTATGAGGTATACATGGAACTCGAAGATCAACGTCACGAAAAAAATTGCTTACCTACATACAAATGTATTATACTGCAATCGCTTAATAACATATTTTGTGGGATCAAGTCCTAGATTCCTAACAGTGAATGTAACCACAAAACTACTAACATGAAAAAAATTAGATTACTTCAACTTTTGAACTTCAAACTAACAATAAAATGAATACTTATAATAATATGTACAGACAGCGTCAGAGAAAAGGAACCCCCTTTGGTAACGACTCATTACCAAAGGGGGTTCCTTTTCTCTGACGCTGTCCGTACAAGTACTTTATATAAATAAAATAGGAAAGAATCATAGGGCATCAAAAAATTCGTCCGCATCTTTGTCAACAGGAAAAGCGCCCAAAAGGATGGCAGTATAACCACGTTGTATGGCAAATTGGCAATGCTGATTCTTTGTCCAAAAAAAAAAGGACCAAGGGGTCCGAGTGTCCACTTAGTTTATCGAGACATTGCCAAGCGGTTGGTCGACTCTTCACGTGACCTGGGCCGGACAATTATTGGACAAAATATTTAGGCAAATTATACTAAAATACTTTTAAAACCTACCTGAAAATATGCAATAGTTTCTAAAACATAATTATAAACACATAGTAGCTATATCCTAACACAACTATTAATAATAATGACAAAATGTCAAATTAAATCTAGAATGGTAAATGACAAACGTAAATAAAATATAACGGAAAGACACATTCCATTCGATTGAACTTTGGGAACCCATTAAAATAAATGTTTTACACATTCCAGTTTAATGGTACGACCTCAATGGAAATCCTCACATAAACGATAAAATATAATTCGCCTTACCTTATTTTCGGTTTCAAAATCGAAAGGAAGGAACCGAATACCGCTACATAATCACGACTTCTCACTGTTTTTAACACAACCTTTGATTCACTATAACCCTTATAAATTAAGAATGTACTGTTATCATAAATAGACAGGTTTTTATCACATCTTTTCTATTTACCGGCATTGTCACATTGTTCCAAGTTTATGTAACACTAGCGTAGCGCCGTAGACTCGTAGCAACGCTACGACGGCTCGTAGCGGACTGAAGTACTGACGCTGTCGTAGCATATACATAATATAGTACATAGTATACTGATGTGTATATAAAAGTTTAACTTTTCCTGTATTTAGTTGTGGCTAAACAAAATCGTTTGAGCGTTTTCCGTGGTAGATAAAATGCTTTGGTACAAGTAACGCCATCTGTTACCAAGTGCAATAATTACATGTTCAGTTGAAAAGTACTCGAACGTGTGTTTGTGATTTGTGAGAATGGTCTAAAGTTTTGTGCAAATATTACTGTATGAATGTTTGCGGTTTGAGTGAATCGTTTTTGGTCTTTGCGGTCAAAAGGAGACTAATAAATTAACTAAATTATTTATTTAACGTTATAAGAATGCGTTTTCTGATAAACTGCTTAACTAATTGAAATAATAAAGAAACGTCAATATTATTTCTTCCCGACTTTGCTGTATAAATGTAAAAAGCGTTAAACCAGTAAAAACTGTTGGCCTTGGCGCTAGCGACTAAAATCCAATTTACAAAGAAGTCTTAAAGACATTCCCCCTTACCAATAAACGTATTATATCAGATGAATAGTTACACATCGATGTCGCTCTTTCAGTCGTCAGTAATTTGACTTTCAAAAAAAGAAGACAAAGCGTTGTGTAACTATACAGACGCTATATAATGTTTATTAGTAACGGGGTTAAGGTCTAAAATATTCATGCGAACCTAATATTTATCAGACATGAATGAAGCCAAGGTTTTAGAAACGATACGTCGATATATTTAGAAACTGTACGTACAGCGTAAAATAGTAAGTGGATATCAATATTTTACGCGAAGCGACTGCTGTGTGACCTGCGCAACCCAGATACAGGGCAAGACCAATTTCCTGTCATTTGTCAAAACGTAGTTAATATATATGTCAGTTTAATTAGCCGTTTAGTTAACCGCCTAGCCTCTTAACTAAACGGCGGCCGTTAAATTATAGTTTAGGTTGAAAGTCTGTATCCAATCATGCGCGAACCGAATTGGTCGCAGTAACAAATCCAGGGCACCCCGACCAAATGGGTTAGGTTAGAACTGTGATCAACCGCGTGCGAGTTGAGAGAGCGAAGCGAGGCGAGCACTACTTCCAAAGGCCAGGCGGTTAACTAAACGGCTAATTAAACCAGTTGGCTGCAACATATACCTACATAATCAGCCTATAATGATCCCACTGCTGCGATGTGTCCTAGCAGTGGTATCTTCTAAGTGAGGCCTCCTCTTCTCTCCTTCGAAAGGGAGTGGGTGTGGCTTGTTTATATAACATAGAATATTATGGAACATAGAACTTTTAGGAACACAATTTCTGAACGCAACTTGCGGTAGTCTTTGAATGGTAGAAATCGTCAAGTAAGGATAAACTTTCACTCTCTCTCTTTCTATTAAGCATATACGAGTGTGTGTGTGTGCGTTCGATTATAGCGTAAGGGTCAGCGCAGACAGAACGGAGCGCAGCGGAGAGGATTTTATTAACGCACTTGAAAAAAAACTTTTAAATTATTACAATAAAGTCGCGCGGGGATTCCTGCGTATCTTCGAGGACGCGCGGGCATTTTTTGTCAGGTTCAAGCATCTTTGCACTTTATTGTAATAATTTTAAAGTTTATTTTCAAGTGCGTTAATAAAATCCTCTCCGCTGCACTCCGTTCTGGCTGCGCTAAGCCTAAGGAACTTTGTTCCGGGGGGGGGGGGGGACCCCCGACCACCCACTTTTTTTTTAAATCTATTTGAATCCACTACAGTACGACGGTATTTAAAGGTTACATCGTAAAGTCACATATCGATAATTTCTGAACTACACGCGGTTAATTTTTAACCGCCGCACAAACTGCTCAGTAATAACAAAAACAAATTGAAGTTCCACACATAAACGGCCCAATATAATAGTGATATTTTGTAAGGGGCACAGATTTTCATTAAGAGCATTGTTGGCCCAGTGGAAACGGTCGCGGCTTACGAGTCGTAGGTCGTAAATTCGAACCCCGACAAGCGCTTTACTTTGTGTAAATTATTTCATCACCACAGCTCTCAAAACGGTGAAGGAAAACAAGATTCGACGGGGTGGGTCCGACCAACAATTTTCACGCGGACGATGTCGCGGGCAGGAGCTAGCTATTTATAATCCCCAACTGTAGTGGAGCAAGCGTGATGATCAATAACCAATCATCGCCCCGAATGTTATTTCTGTGTGGCGACTGGCGACCAGAATTTTCCGGCTAATGCTAAATACTTTATAAGCAACCAATATTTAGTCAACACTGTTTAAAAGGCTCCGTGGAAGTTTCACAGTTGATGAACTATAAATGAACCTTAATAATACAGCATTAGGTGTCAGGTGTCATTTCCCAAATTGAGTCGCGCGACGCAATTTTATTTTCTTACGAAAACATTGTGAGGGAACCGGCATTTCCTAGAACCATAAATTTGAAGACATGTGACATCTATCAACCCGCACTGGGCCCGCGTGGTGGATTACGGCCCACTCCCTCTCACAGAGAGGAGGCCCGTGTCCCAGCAGTGGAAACGTTATAGGTTGATTATGACACGATAGATTTTCATTTGTTCCGAAATCTAGTAGACCGTGTAAAACAGCCTGCGGGACCAATAATTAACAAATTACCTATATCATTAGGTAGGTAATGGATCAAAGGAAATCTCCCACAAGTATACCTACACAACACATAAGATAAAACATCCAACAATTTATACAAAACTCAAAAGCCTTTCATTCATAAATAAAGTTAAACCCCCTATAAATACTTCGATTTGAGACTACATATCGCCGAATACCCCCGGGACCCACCTTATCCAAACTTCGGGAATTATATCTATCTAGTTGAACCATCTGCTAACTTTTAAACTTACAAAGGGGGAAGGGGGAATTCCGTATCAGTTTGCAGATTTGGAAGTATCTTGGTCGAATTCGTTTCGGATAAGTTATGTCGTGTCAATGGGTGAAAGTGCCAGAAGGTGTCTTCTACGGTCCGCTTAAACCGCTGAACCGATTTAGATGAAATTTAGTATAGAGATAGTTTTAGTCTCGGAAAAGGATATGGGATACTTTTTATTCCGATATTCCCATGGGATCGAAACTTATGCGGGTGAAACCGCGGGGCGCTGCTAGTTTTATAATAAAACAATATTTTAATAATAAAAAATGGAACCGTTTCTTCTTTCTATCTTTTCTATATTAAGATGTGATTTAACTAAATATAAATAATTTTAGAATCTTAAAAACATCAAGCAGATTAGACATTTATAAAATATGTAGGTCCTGTATGTTATGTGCATTAAAGACATTAATATATTTGTCTGCAAAATAATTTCAATACAATTTTTTTGTCAACACGATCTTACCGAAAATATAAACATTCGTTCATTTGAAGACTCTTAAGCTTTAACAAAGTTTTTAAGAATATTTTTTTTACATTACCAAAATTAAATATTTATTCGAAAGATCTTTTTGTATTAAATTATACTTGAAGGTTTGTTTTGCTACTTATAAATGTACGAATTTTCATTTTACAAAAAAATAAACAATTTCGTATTTGTTGTGGTTTGAAATGGGGATTCATATCTGGGCATCGTCTTATAATACGCACGCTTATGGCTTTTAGAAACCTAACCTGGCAGTATTGTTATGCAAAACTACGGAAAGATAAGCCCCTTTTAGTACTCAAAATCTTATAAACACAAACACGGAGTGCCAATACCCGCAATCAAAATCATGACGGAATCTCATATCAGCGAAAATCAATGTCAAAATCTTGTCAAAAATGTAGGGAAATTAGAGGTATTTTTGACCGATTGAGACTAAGATCAAACTGTGAACGTTCTTAAAATAACGAGAATTGCCCCTCGGTGCATTATAAACCCTTTATTGTAATCTCTTGAAATTATTTCCCATTGTATTATTATACGATTGCATAGATAGACACGTGGCGCCATCTGTTATCATAATAACGTTATTGTTGTTTTCCTCGGGAACAGCACTTTTTTTCGGGATGAAAGGTACCTTATGTCCGTTTCTGTACATGTGACAACGTATATGCAAAATTTCAGGATGATCAGTTCAGTGGTTTAGGCGTGAAAAGTTAACAAACAAACATACTTTCGCATTTAATAGGTAGTTATATTATAGGATATGTGTGTTCGTTACAAAATACTTAATCCTTCTATTGACTGACATGTTAGATGTCGACGAGATACTTTATTTATTAAAACGGAAGTCTTGTAAAATATTTGCAATTGAAAATTTTGGGTTAACTTACAGGCGGTCAGCGAGTAAATTCCTACACATTTTTAAACGTACGGTTACCAAAGGAGATAAGTTACCAGGGTCGTCGGATATAGTTGCAGTTTAGTAAGAAACCGATGGATGTTTTCAAATAAAATTTAATTTAGTTAATAGGAAACAAACAGTTCGTTTATCAAATTCAATTTCATTCGAAAACATCCATCGGTTTCTTACTAAACTTCAAATATATCCGACGACTCTGGTTACTTATCTCTATTGGTGACTGCACATATTATATTTGGACAGACGTCTAGTCCGTCTGGAGCTTAAAAGTGAGCAAGTAGGAACTTCACATTGTATAATGTTTTCTCAGGATAACCTAAATATGCGCAAATATGTCGTCTAAGTCAACTCGGACGAGTGCGTAAACCACAGAAATCTAAATAATAAGGCAAGCGTAAACGGAGGTAAGTTGTCTCTTCATTACGATTTATATAACCTACCCACTTCACGTTTGGATTGCTTTACTAAGTATATATGAATGGTCACATACGTATAGCTACGAGCATAAATACCTATATAAAAGCTATTTTCTGCGAAACTGTTGATAGAACTATTGTGGTAATACAAACATGGTAATCTTAAAAGTTTCTAGTATATCAATTTCTTGGAACTATACGATTATGGAATAGGTCTTTTCTCAAAGTTGAAATCGTTATTTTACGAGAAAATATCTTTAGAATTTTGCGTAAATGTAAGGTATATATGCTCATGGCGGTACACTCAATGTACGAAGGGTACCTATCTTTTTATATGGAGGTAAAAAAAAAGGAGTGAGTGGGTTTTTAAAAACTACCTGCCTCTGGAAAATAGGTCCAAAATCTGGTCTATCGACACCTAATATTTCGCATGACTAATTCAGCAAGAATACTTACTTAGACAAATCTTGATTTTGTTTCGGTATAATTAGGAAGTGACTAGTATTACCTATGTTCTTTTTACTACGATCTACATAGCAGTCCATAAATCATCACAAAACATTTTCAAATACGTATCCATCGTTTGAGAAAAGAACCGCACCCTAATTGCGTAACACACTATCAATCGGAATCAGAATCATTTCGAAGCCAATTGCTAATCCATTGCTTCATAAGTTCGAAAAATTTGTCTGCTCAACACGTAAATAACGCAATGAATGTTGTTGAACTGTCAAAATGAAACCGATTCCGATTGATAAAGTGTTACGCAATTGCCCCGCCGGAGATACCGACATAGCTTGCAAAGTAAGCAAGCTAAAGTGGCAGTGTGCTGGCCATGTTTGTTGAAGGACGATGATCGGTGGTGCAGACGAGTCCTGGACTGGAGACCGCGTATCGGTAAGCTTAGTGTGGGATGCCCCCAAGCTAGACCGATGACCTTTAAAAGGTGGTTGAGACAGACTGGATCCGGAAAACGGATGACGGGGTTTTGTGGCTCAATCTGTGAGAGACATATGTCCGGCACTTGACTTTTATTCTTTTTTTTTTCTGTGGAAATCCTTATGGTCTTCCTCTATCATTGGGGTGACAGAGGGGCATGCGGACTCTTACCGGCTAAAACCACCGCAGTGTTCCACCTCTAACTATACCCGAAGATTCGGGATTCGCATAAGCATTCACCGCTCCCCCGACACGCCTCGACCTGCTGTTCCTCAGCGGGTCCCACCTCCCCGTGCGCCCATTCCTATAATGGCCGCACCCACATGTCTGGCATTTGACTGGGATATACTGAGTTGATTGTATGATCCATCAGCTCTTTACTTGCACCATACCACACAAGTGAAATAACGATGTTGGATACGAAATCAAAACGTTGACGGGATCGTTAACATCGACTTTGCTCGGGATCGGCAGGTGCCTTATTAAAGTATATTCCTTTGATGATTATAAATCACACATCAACAACACACATCTCTGAACTTTTAATGATACCTACATAGTCTGTTGATTAGATGAATTTATAAGACTGAAGCTGTGGCGAGACAGTGTTTCCTTACTAAAACCATTCGTTCCACCCGCTAAAGATCTCCCACCTGGAGATGAGTTGCCTTGGGTAACCTGGAAGTCTTTTAACCAGACCCAGGCTGGCCGAAGCAAGGAGAACCTGTTCAGATGGATATTTATAGACAATTCCGCCTTGGAGTGTAAATGTGGTGCTGTTCCACAAACGATGAGATTTTTAATATCGTGTCCTGCGTGTCCTGTCAGCTGCACGTTACAGGAACTGATGGACGCTGGTGATGGCGCCAAACAAGTAGCCGAATTCTGGGCCAAGTCCATTTAGATTGCTATCGATACGTTAAAAAGAAGAATTTATAATTATTATTGGGTTTTAATTTCCGGGTTATTTTGGCATATCATTCTTCCACATTTCAAATTAAAAAATCGTCTGCGTCTTTGTATCTGCCTACCTGTTAATGCGTTTTTAATTTGAGTGGCATTTATCCGAATTATGTTACGATTTTTGAATATTTATATTATTTTCTGGCTTGGTTTAAAAATATACGTATATAACGCAAGTACAGCAGGGAACGACGCTAGTTCTGTAGGATTGACACGTATAATAGTTTTTATCCCGATATTCCCACGGGATCGAAACTTATGCGGGAAATTTTCGCGATAATTGCGCAAATTTCGCTACTGCTAGGCTTCTGCAAGATACGTATTAAGCCTTGTTTTTTCGTCACCTAAGCCAGTAAATTCCAAAATAAAGTCAGAAAGAAACAGTTGAAGTAATTATTATCTATATATATAAAAACTAGCTGCGCCCCGCGGTTTCACCCGCGCAAGTCTCGATCCCGTGCGAATATCGGGATAAAAAGTATCCTATGTCCTTTTCCGGGACTCAAACTATCTCTATACCAAATTTCATCTAAATCGGTTCAGCGGTTTAGGCGTGAAGAAAAGACAGACAGACAGACAGAGTTACTTTCGCATTTATAATATTAGTTTGGATGAAACCCGTTTTCCGTTGTCACGACATAACATGAAAACGGCTGGACCGATTTCGATGAAATTTGGTATAAAGATAGTTTGAGTCCCGGGAAAGGACATAAGATAGTTTTTATCCCGATATTCCCACGGGATCGACATTTACGCGGGTGAAACCGCGGGGCGCAGCTAGTTATTTCTAAAACACTTATCTTAATTAACATTTTGGTTTTAGCCACACAATAAAAACCTCTCAGGGTTTATCTGTGTGGGAGCGGTGAATGCTTATGCGAATTCCGCACCCCCGGTTATAGGTAGAGGTGGAACACCGCGGCGGGTTTAGCTGGTAAGAGTCCAGCATGCCCCTCTATCACCCTCACAGTAGAAGAAGTCCATGAGGATTTCCACCGCGAAAAAAAAAAGGTTTTATCTGTGTCTTGGCGAGCCGTTCACTTTTAAAAGTAGATCATAATATTTGTAGGTTTTCAGTCTCACGAAGTATCAGTAGATGAGGATAAATATCAGTATTTCACAGGAGACTGGATACAATCTAAACTAATTAAGGATAGCCCAGTCAGTTACATACCTCGCTAATATAATTTAATTAATGAGTTTAATTATATCTGCAATAATAAGCCCGACGTTCTAAGCATAATTGGCGCTTTGTGTCACATTATCTTTATAAAGTATATCGTTAATTCTTCTTACTTAGGAATATTATTACTTTCTAGTACCTTCAAGATAGATTTAACATCGCGCCTGCATCCCCAGAACGGATAAGCAGAGGTGTTCCGGACATGTTCCGGAATTAATGCACACCATCAAATACCCCAATTAGAATATTATGTTATAATCATGGAAGTATCTACTGAATTTTTAATACTATGTCTAAAAAATTGTTTATTTATTAAATTCATCATCATAATCAGCCTATAATGTTCCTATTGCTGGGACACAGGCCTCCTCTCAGTGAGAGGGAGTGGGCCGTAATCCACACACGCAGGCCCAGTGCGGGTTGGTGGATGTCACATTGGGACATGTCTTGGAATGTTTGGTTCTAGAACATGCCACCGGTTTCCGCACGATGTTTTCCTTCACCGTTTTGTGAGCAATGGTGATGAAATAATTTACATAAAGCAAAATGCACACGTTTAGGGGTCTAGCGTAGTAGGTACTTCGTCCATGTTGGTTTGTTTTGACTGTACAGGGGAAGTGTGACTGTAATTTACGTAGTCTTAATTATTTCTGGGATTAAAAAGATTACCTTTTTTAAAAATGACAGAAATCGATTCAGGAAACGATTCTGAACAAACTTTTTTCGTAATGTACGTCAATTCAGTTACACGTTGTAGAAAATAAAGGGGGGCTAATGAGGGGCTTGTGGCTAAGTAATATCAGCCGCACGAGTCGATCGATCAGGTTAAGCTACGCTTGCCGCGGTTGGTCTGTGGATGGGTGACCATCTTTACATACCAAGACCCCTCCGTGCCTTGGAAAGCACGTTAAGCCGTTGGTCCCGACTGTCATTCGTAGATCTTTGACCGTCGTTACGGGTCGTCAGAAGCCCGAAAATCTGACAACCAGTCTTACCATTGGGGTATCCTATTACCCAGTGACTGGGTTGTGGAGGTCAGATAGGCAGTCGCTTGTTGTAAAATACTGGTATTCAGCTGCATCCGGTTAGACTGGAAGCCGATCCCAACATAGTTGGGAAAAGGCTAGGCAGATGATGATGGTTGTATAAAATAAATGTTAGGTTATAGTAGTTGTTTAATATTCAGATGTCGATGTACCATAGGTAAAGTAAAGATACAGCCCTGCCTACACCTTTCAGGAAGAAAAACAGTCGTGATTTTATGCTACACTACCTTCTGCCCGCGACTTTGTCCGCGTGAAATTTCACCCTCCCCCCTTTCACCCTCTTAGAGGTGGAATTTCGAAAAACCCTTTCTTAGTCATGGATACCTACTCTTCACAAAGAAGACACCCTCCAAATTTCATGTCTCTAGGACCAGCAGTTTAGGCTGTGCGTTGATATATCAGTCAGTCAGGACTTTGAATTTTACACACATAGGTAGATGTCTTTTAAAATGATAAAATAAATAAATAAGCAGTTGGAAAAAGGACTAGGCAGATGATGATGTCTCTAGAACATATCAAGTTATCCCGAAATATGTTAGTGCACAAATATAGGTAGTCAGAATCTCTAATATCAACTGCTCAACAAAGCTACTGACAAAATAAGTCTCACAATACTATAAAAGCCAATCGCACAAAAACTAGGCTTGTAAAGTATTCCGTGGTGGTTTCACAACCTTTTTTATAAATCTCTGCAGGTAACGCGGCGAATGGTCAGCAAAGCCTAAAATAATGGTCTTGTTTCGACTCCCAGGTTTTTAACCCCTGATATAGAAAACTTTGGAGTCGCCGCCTAACTTTGCCAATGTTATTTTTTTGGGATAGAGTTTGAGATTAAAGGGAGTTTGTGAGTTGTTGAGTCAAGGTTTTGTTGGGAACTAGAGCTGAACAAAACCTGTTACTAATGTCGGCTACAAGTGCTGTAATTTACTAAAAGTTTCTTCGTGTAAGTCACAGATATAGATACTCGTATACCTAGATAACGCAAGAGCACCTACTTCGCGTGCCAAAAATCGCACCAGTTTACGATCGGAAATCATAAGCCGCCACTTTCACGCTCAGTCCTGCGTACTGCTGGCTGGCTGAGCGTGAGCGAGAGAGCGCGAGCTTGTGACGTCATAGTAGGTAGTCAAAAAGTGGCACGCTCAGTTTTCATACAGTCCGTGATACTTGCGTTATAGGTGTATCTATATCTGTGGTGTAAGTAAATATTCTTGGGGTCGTACTTCACAAAAAAAAAAAAATATGAATACTATCATAAACATCATTGAGGTTTAGTAAATTAGTTTTTACTGTAGGAAACTACTTTTAACGTACAAAATATTTTAGATTATCTACAAAGTGGTTACGACCGCGAATTACGGATCTTAGGATCGAACCCAGATAGGCGCTTTACTGTGTAAGTTATCTCATCACCACTGCTCTCATAACGGTGAAGTAAAACATCGTGAGGAAACCGGCATATCTTAGAACCAAAAATTTAAAATCATGTGATATCTACCAACCCGCACTGGGCCCGCGTGGTAGATTACGGCCCACTCCTTCTCAGAGATAGGAGGCCCCTGTCCCAGCAGTGGGAACATTATAGGCTGATTATGTTTATGCTTATCTAGAAAAATAAACGTCCCTCTCCTGAATAACACCTTCTAAAAACAACACCATCTCTCATACTTAACCCCAATATTTATCTCATGGGTACCTCCAAAGATTACCCCAATCCACATCCCTGTCTTGATGAGATGATCCATAAAAGTCAAACTATCGCTCACTTAAGGAATGTCGCCCCCTTTCTATATTCACGACCCAACAGGTGCAACAAAGAGCTTCGTTAGTCTGGTACCGCCGCGCCGCCATTTTGACGCCCGTGTGAAAAGCGCGCGAGTTGGAACGTGTTTTGTCGACTGCGAGATTTTTTGCCAAATCAGTGGTCGGATAATGGGGATTTATTGCAGTTTTTTGTGGCTATTTTTTTTTTTTTTTTTTCATTTTTTTTAGTTAATTTGAGGAGAAATTCCTCATAGCTAGCAACCACAATCAGTAACATGTGCTTGATACAACCTAATTCAGAAACAAAAAAGCGAAATGTAAATCAGCCATTTATTCACGATACCTGCAAGATGGATGGTCAGAATAAACTCAGTAAACAACTGGTTACAATCAACGAGAATCTGTAATAGCTGTAAACCGCAGATTAAGGTGTGCAAGTACCTGCGATAGACCAAAATCCACAGGTATGTAAGCGAGGAGGCCTGTGTCCCAGCACAATGTGGGAACATTATAGGCTGATTATGTACGCTTAATGTTAACTTTCTGTTATTTCTGCTTTATCAAACAACACCTCTCTTAAAAATGTGTCAATTTTGTTTTATAATGTCATTCATCATTCTGCCGAGCCTTTTCTCAACTAACTTCGGGTCGGCTTCCAGTCTGACCGGATACAGCTGAATACCATTATTTTACATGGAGCGACTGCCGATCTGACCTGCACAACCCAATTACTGGGGAATACGATACCCCTTGATAAGACTGGTTGTCAGACTTTCGGGCTTCTGACTACCCGTCGTAACGACTGTCAAAGATCCACGAATGACAGCCGGGACCAACGTCTTAACGTGCTTTCCGAGGCACGGAGGGGTCTCGGTATGTAAAGATGGTCACCCATTCACAGACCAACCGCAGCAAGCGTAGCTTAACCTGATCGATCGACCTGTGTGGCTGTTATTATTTAGCCACGGGCCCCTCCTTCCCCTTTGTTTTATAATGTAATAATATTATAATTTGATAAATATGTCGCAATAAGCGCGCCCGGTTGTCAACCACCAAAATCAACTGGCCATCCCCAAAATCAACTGGCCATCCCCACCAGAAGCCAGGCACACCTGGAAGCTATTAAGCCAAAGCTCAGCATCACGTAATCGAGATCTTAAACACTTAAACGCGTCACGTATCCTCCGTGGATCGCGACTCGTCCCGGTTTCTCGGAAGGTTGGCGAAACCCCCTACTATCGTACCACAAGAGACTTTATTCTTGTGACTTATATCCCCGGGTGGGCCAAGGAAGCACCTCCCAGGATTAAAGCTGCTGGGTTGTTTTTTGCGCCACTTCTTCTTTCCAGCCAAAGCACTAGGAAGTGGTGAAGGGCGGGCGTTTTGGGGGACTGTCTTATGTAATTTTGACATTCGAAAAGTGCTGATACCTAGTTTGCTGAGCCTAATTTGAATAAATTACTTTTGATTTTGATGACTAGAAATTGCTCCAACTAGTTTCCATTTTTATTCGGAATTTGGATAACTTTTTTCAGGGAAAAAAATTCTAATCCAACAAGGCGGTGAAAAACGCCTCTAAAGAGTTCATCGATTCCCGTCGCCAGGATTTTTATAGCAGAGCCATAAACGAACTTCTACTAAAATGGCAAAAGTACCTACATCTTCACTATGGGCCAATACATCGATTAACGATATTCAACATTTTTTTTTTTTTTTTGTTTTTTGTTTATTCGAAGACATGTGACATCTGCCAACCCGCGCTGAGCCCGCGTGGTGGATTGCGGCCCACTCCCTCTCACCGATAGGAGGCCTATGTCCCAGCAATGGGAACATTATAGGCTGATTATGTTATACTATGTAAAAAGGCAATTGACCTAATACATAGTTTTCTCTATACCTAATTTCACCTTGTATAATTTAACAGCAAAACAAATAGTAGGGGCCCGCTGATAAACTTCCGAACTCGTTCCGAAACTAACTTTACCGAATAAATGTACCAGAAACCTTTGAAGGTTTAATCGAAATTCGCGAACCGGCTTGCGAGATAAAACGAAATTTTACAACAGCCGAGCTGAATGTGATTATGTTCAAGTATTCGAAATACTCATTATTTTGTTTGCAATTATGGAACGTTCAACTCGGATTTTTTTATTCCGTTTTCGTTTACTGAATCTGTTGGAATGGCAGTTTCAGATTTTTGTTAACAATAATGGTGGTAATGTTTCACAAAGTGTGGAATAATCCGTAATAAGTACTTGTAACTTTGACAGATCGATTAGTTCTTTTTATACGTAGCAGAGCAGAGGTGGCCCAGTGATAACGACTGCGACTTACGAGTTGTAGGTCGTAGGTTCGAACCCAGGCAGGCGCTTTACTTTGTGTAAATTATTTCATCACCACTGCTCTCAAAACGGTGAAGGAAAGCATCGTGATGAAACCGGTATGTCCTAGAACCAAAAATTAAAAGACATGTGACATCTACCAATCCGCACTGGGCCCGCGTGGTAGTTACGGCCCATTCCCTCTTACCGAGAGGAGGCCTGCGTCCCAGCAGTGGGAACATTATAGGCTGATTATGTATGTATGTACTTGTGAGAGACGTCGTGGTCCTCATGTAGTTTCTTGTCTAAGGGCTGATGTGATTCGCCTCACGATTTCTCACCACCACTCCGATTTCTGGTATTTCTTGTGCACTCATCCAAGGGATCGCCCACTGCGGATCTAATTTGGTCAGTCCATCTCATGGGTGAGCGTCCCCGTGGTCTAGTGCCCGACAAGGCAATCTATAGATTCACAGGTGGATTACTAGTACATACTAATTCCATGAAAATCGTGGGTAAAATTAGTAAAATCTGTTACTATGGTAGGTACCTAACCTAACATTTTAGATTTCATTATTAGAACTTTACGATATGAGGGTAGATAAGCTTTCATTTTTCTGAAAGTGCTGCTTCAGCGATCTGTGTTGATGATATAACTTTTGACGCGATTTTAGGGTTCCGTACCCAAAGGGTGCCAACGCAACCCTATTACTAAGCCTCCGCTGTCCGTCCGTCTATCTATCAGCGGACTGTATTTCATGAACCGTAACAGGTAGACAGTTGAATGTGTGTATATCTATTACCGCTATTATGAGGAACAGGGTGTAAAGTTCATTCACACTAAGAGCGCGGACCACTAAGTCCGCAGTAATTAATAAAAAAAAGTTCATTCACACTCTATAGAACAGGGAGGATCCTCCGACCAGACGGCTGTTGAGTCTGGTGAGCAAATGCCCGACAAATATTGATATCGAGAATGTTAGTTGCGCGGGAAACTTACTTGCGCGATGCAGGATTTTTGCGTGACGTCAGTGTGATGCGTAGTTCGCAAGTGACGATGTAGATGCCGCCACAATTATTAGTATTATTTATTATAAGCGTGTTATCCCACTGCAGGGCAAAGACGGGAGGGCTTTGCCCTCCGTGTGCGAGTCCAATTCGCACTTGGTCGGTTTCTGGTTGCCAGACTTTCGGGCTTCTGACGACTTGTTGCGATCCACGAATGACAGCCGGGACTAACGGCTTGACGTGCTTTCCGAGGTGCAGAGGGGCCTTGGTATGTAAAGATGGTCGCCCATCCACGGACTAACCGTGGTTTAACCTGATCGATCGATCCGTGAGGCTGTTATCATGTTCTATGTTATGGGGTTTGGTTTCCGCACTTAGTCCTTCAAGTGGACCATTGTACAGACGCCAGCACATCAACCTACCCGAAACTGTCAGATTTTCCCAATCAACTTTGAACCTTATGGTTTGGTGATAAAGTTGAAAATCTATTAAAGAAATTTGACAGATTGTAGTAGGTTGGTGTGTTGGCGTCTGTACGTGGAGTTGTTATCATTTAGTATTTTCAAACCATTACTATTATTAAATTTATACTCACAAGAAAATACTGAAAAGAACAACAAAGCTTAATACAAATATAATTAATCGTAATAGCATCGTAACTGGGTTTTCCTCTTGTTTTTCTTTGCGAAGCCATATTTTACCGGATGCTGTTCTAGGTTAATTTTACGCGCAATTTACTTTATTACGTCGCTCGTCCGAATTCTTCTGTCCCTAATATATTGATCAATCTATAAATTGTTCTTTTTTTTTGCGAAGTATTGAGATATAAGGAGGTAGGTTGGTATATCTGAACTAAAATTATTTTTGATGGTATCATTGCTTATTTTCAATCAAAACACAATTCTAACACACCTGCGAACAAGAACGTTTCCCAATGCAAAACTTACTGTAGATTACATGATTAAACTGTCGGGTATACTTACAAAACTCCTGTCAAAATACCAATTTATCTCGTCTGCTCAACGTCCGTATGTCACTGCAGGGATCCAGCAGAATATCAGCGTCAGGTACATTTGCCTGACACATGCTGAGCTGGACTCCCATTTGGTGCAACCTTGAGACGCACACCGCACTGTGTTTCGTTGTTAATTTTATTTTAAGTATTCGTCATAGAAATTTTATTTAAATATTCGTCATTGTGTCACTTTTATTTAGATATGTATGTTTTTCCTTTTTTTGTTTTGTTTTTGTATCAGCACCTTGTTTTTATATTATGTTCATGAGGGTAATTGGTTATCATCTAATGTTGTACTTTTGTGTGTTGTGCTGTCTTTTGTGTGCGCCGAATAATCCGGCCGAATAAGCCGGTTTATCCATCTATCTAATTTTGTTTTTATTAGATGGTTAAATATGGAATCCCAATAATTAAATTTATATTAAATCATTTATAATGTTTTCCTTCACATCGTGAGGAAACCGGCATGTCCTAGAACCAAAAAATCGAAGACATGTGACATCTGCTGACCCGCACTGGGCCCTCGTGATGGATTACGGCCCACTCCCTCTTACCGAGAGGAGGCCTGCGTCCCAGCAGTGGGAACATTATAGGCTGATTATTATATATTTATAATGTTCATCAATATCTCCTTTTTCACTTGATGATCTTATGACTGCGTCAGTGAGCGAAATTGGTGCAGCTGAATTTTGGGCCAAAGATACGTGAAATTTTTGCCATCGATACAATAAAAAGATCAAAGATAATTGCATAGGCTAACTAGGTTAGATGGTGTGACCAATTATGAATTATGAATGCTTTCGTATTCATAATACGTAATAAGTACGAATACTGGACGGCGAGCGCATACGTTATGATCATATTTTGTGTTGAAAGATATATTAAGTTTGGGCTAAATCTTCCGTAGCTGACTCATAGGCACGTGGTGGAAATTTTGAGTAGAAATATACGACAGTGACCTTCTAATAAATGGGTAATTAGCGCATCGATTAGGCCTTTTGCCTCAGATATTATACAAATGACAGTTTCTTGCGATTCAAGCGTCATCATCTGCAAACTATGGATTTTTTTGCCTATTCTTTCCTTGCAAATGTCCCTTAGAAATGTGGTTTCGTATGGAAATACGAAACCACATTTCCAAGGGACATTTAGAATCAATCCTATTTTACTAGATTTTGAACGTTTTGGAGTACGGGATTGGCCTTCTGATGTATGAACGTAAACGAGTCAAAAGGAGTGTGTAACGGTCGTAGCAGGCGTTCTGTTGTTTCTGCCCTTCCCCTTTGGGAAGCAGGCGTGAGTGTGCGTATGTCTACACTCTATACACACAGCTCCGATACGTAACTCAATACCCACGTTCACATGAGGTCTTACAATGCATAAATACGTTCAAACAGGTGCATATCACAGACAATTGGTGTCCGGTTCCACAGTCGTGGTCTTCGATTGTACTAGAGACGAAAATGGAGCGTGTTCCGGCTTGAGTAACTATGGAAATACGACATAATACAAATATTCAAATTATTATCTTTCCGATTGGCCGACCCCTTGATAATCTTAAAAGATTTTAAAACCTTATAAATTATTTCATTGAAGTAAATGCTTTGAGTTTAGATTATCCATTCGCCAATCATTTATAATTGATTACCTACCTACTTTGTTACCAATTCATACAATAATCTTTTCACTTTAAGCAGCTTGTAAAATGGTGTAGGTTTTAAATTTTGGTTTAATTTTAACCCACACCATCTTTCGTCTTAGACAAAGGATAAACAGACTTACAAAAGCATTTCTTCTGTAGCGGTATCTACAACCCCACATGCGAACAACGCGTCATACTGACGTCACGCAAAATCCTCCATCTCGCAAGCAGAGTATACCGCGCAACTAGCATCAACGCCCCGAAATGAATCATCGGGCAGTTGCCCGCCAGACACCCGTCTGGTCGGAGGATCCTCCCTTTTTTTAAGAAGTATGAGTGACTTTTTCACCCTGTTCCTCATAGCTCTATACTGGACTCATACTCTATAGAAAAGAGCTTCAATTAGCCAAACCGAATAGCAATATTATTTTAATTTTATTTCTACAGAAAATCGCATTATTAAAAATCTCGATCGCATTTATTCGTAGAAGAAGAATTTCAGCAGTATTTTTACTCCCTGTAAGCTCCTACCCTCAAATACCATAACGGTAAAATAATATTTTCTTTAGAGCTACTCAGTCATAGTTCTTTTGTAGTACTGAATGCTTCCAGGTAGTAAGTGAGCTCACAATCGACTATGTTTCTTAACAAAGTCCAAGAACGAATACCAAGAAACGAACAACTATAGTCCGCGCGGAACTAGTTGGCCGCTGAGGTGGGGACAGGGGTGAGGCGGCGGTTCGCAACAATCCCAACACACGTACTGAGTAATGCGCCCCCGCCCCTCCGTCCCACCGCTCACATGCCTAAGGCGCGGCCAACTAGTTCCGCGCGGACTATACCCCGTTACTGACTGCCCCGTTGGTCTAGCAGTCGCAAGCGCGCATTGCTGAGCATGACGTCCTGGGTAAGATTCCCGGATAGGGCAAAATTTTATTAAGTTTTTCCGTCAGAGATTTGTCAGTAGCAGCTCGGAATCTGAATTTGTGCCCAGTTGATAGCAATAGCATAATCAGCCTGTAATATTCCCACTGCTGGGACACAGGTCTCCTCTCTGTGAGAGTGGGCCGTAATCCACCACGCGGGCTCAGTCTGGGTTGGTAGATGTCAGATGTCTTCGATTTTTTGTTTCTAGGATGTCCTAGAACCAATTTTTCCGGTTTCCTCACGATGTTTTCCTTCATCGTTTTGAGTTTTGATGGCAGTAGACTCGCCCCCTATTACCTACATAACAAACCTCAGACCAAATAAAAAATCAAGACAGAGGGCTGTCAACAGTAAAGTGTGGTCGGTTTTATAAACATGTGTGCACTTAGTGCGGTGTAGTTTGATTGTAAATGTGTGCGTGCGAGCGTGTATGCACAGAGCGGAGGTGTAGTTTTGGCATGCTTCATGGTATTGTTTGCAGCGCTATGTCTTGACTTTTTTTATTTGATCTGAGTAACAAACATAACTGGCGAAATATAGACGCCAGCACATCAAGCTACCTAAAACTGTGAAATTTTCCCAATTTACTTTGAACCTAATGTTTTAGCGATAAAGTTGAAAATCTATTAAAGTTTGACATACTGTAACAGCTTGATGTGTTGGTGTCTGCACTATGTTATGTATACCTCTACCCAACCTTCCGTGAAAAACCTTTTTTTTTTTTGTGGATGGGAAATCATCAAATGACCCCTCATGCTCTGGGTGGAACGGAAGGGAGTGTCAGACTTAAATCCACCCGTGTTCCTTCCTTAGCCCTTTATGTTCCGAGGCAGCGGTAACCCTTTCGGACGATCCCGTACTCCCAAATAACCTATTCATATGTGAACTACTGTCCTCCGAAGTCCGTACTCCCAGTAGTCTTACAAAACACAATACAGGCGAATTCAACAGGCATAAACCCAGAACTAACGGGTATTGCTATCCCATTATTCCGATAGGATCATCCTTCATATTACATCGCTTTCCATCATATATTTAATCCAGGGGCAGTGAATTATGTAGATCCGAGCATGAAGTATTGTCGAACGATAACAATGGCTGATTGGAAAATGTATTGTAATCGGGTTTGCCTATAGTTTTATTTACACGAGTGTTGTGAGCTGTTTGCGATGTGTTTAAGCTTGTTATGTGGGTATTTTACATGGTGCTTTACACGCGTGGGTTCGGATCCCGTCCTTGTCGCCAATGAGACGTCAATAAAAGGCGGCAGTTAGTGACAAACTGTTGATTCGGGTCGGGTCCGATACAGTCTAAACTAATATATCTATACTAGCTTCTGACCGCGACTTTGTCCGTATGAAATTTCACCCTCTCCCCATTCACCCTTTATGGGATGGAATTTCGAAAAACCCTTTCTTAGTGGATACCTACTCTTCACAAAGAACACACCCTCCAAATTTCATGTATCTAGGAGCAGCGGTTTAGGCTGTGCGTTGATATATCAGTCAGTCAGGACTATCTATATACAAAAAACAAAGTCGGGTTAGTTACACCATTTATAACTCAAGAACGGCTGGACCGAAATTGCTTGCCTTCGCGCACGTATGTGCATCCCTTTCTTTAATGACATGCTCTAAATTTTCTTTATAGGTAACACGTTGAATTCGATTTTTTTAATTTGGCGCACCTTTTCAATTTCCTGCACTAGCTTCTGCCCGCGACTTCCTCCATGTGAAATTTCACTGTCCCCCCATTCACCCTCTATGGGATGGAATTTCGAAAAACATTTTCTTAGTGGATACTTAATCTTCACAAAGAACACACCCTCCAAATTTCATGTCTCTAGGACCAGCGGTTTAGGCTGTGCGTTGATATATCAGTCAGTCAGGACTTTGAATTTAAGTACCACCCAATGAAAGATCACGTAACAACTAACATCCCAACAATTCCTTTTAGTCTTAGCCTAACTTCATCTGGACAAAGACCTCCATTTCAATAAACATTATCGATCGCCTACAACTTGGTACCTATGTATGGCGTGATCACAAACAGACCGTCCTGACAGACAGACCTGATTACTATAATAGCCCCCTTGAGCGTAGCGTGCTCTGTGGGAACTACGATATTTACTTACTTGTTTCTAAAGTTTCTTCATGGGGTTTGTAATCAAAGGCTAGAATTATAAAGGTTAATAACCTCCGTATGTGTCCTCTTCTTAGCTTGTCGATGGTAATCTAAATAGACTCAGCGGCGTGCATTACATATAGGCATATAAGCAGTGCCTACCTCGATATATCAACATAAGCCTGTCAATTACATTTTAGTGAATGTGCCCCACAATTAAGAAACTCACTAAATTACCATACCTAACAAAAAATAAAATCTTCATACAAACACGCGCGGCAGTAGGCAGTCGCCGGACGGGCTACTCGACTTCCGTAATATTCGCACATTTTCATTGGTCTTTACTCGTTCAAGTTAATACAACAAAATTAAAAATATGTACGTCTCACGCGTAATACCATGACGTTCGACATTCGCAATTTATCACCCTTAAGTAGGCATGCCTACTCAAATAACCACACTTTTGACCTCACTTTTTTTTCTGATTAGTGACCGCGTTTGTCTAGACTAGAACCGGCCTAGTGCCTACCTATTCTGAAAACCAATGCACGCCACTGAATAGACTCTGCCCAGGGTGCTTACTCTTGAATTTAATTCCGATAGATCGACATTAGAATTATGACGTTTCGTACTTTTGAGTTCGGTTTAATTAAACTAAAAGGTAAAATTGGATGATTGATTTTGGAGCCCGGCCCTAATTTCCACTTAGTTCATCAAAATGGACACCCAATTTTACCTTTTAGTTTAATTAAACCGAACTCAAAAGTACGAAACGTCACAATTCTAATGTCGATCTATCGGAATTAAATTCAAGAGTAAGCACCCAGAACTCGGCTAGCATTAATTTAATATGTCTGTTTTTAATCAATCAGTTATTTGCGTCTTGTTCGTAAACGGGCGCCGTCGGTTGAGACTGGAAGGCTTATTTTTATACCTACTTATATTTTGAATTGTTTCGTCATTTGTGTGTGTTTTTTTTTTTACATTGTTCTCACATATAGAAGCAACAAGAATAATGTACCCTGGATTTTGTAATATCTTGATTTAAAAGAGTGTCCATGGAGTTTCTTGGCCGTTCTTCTCCATAGAGATCTACGTTTTGGAATGGGCAACTAACTTCAACTTTATGACTAACTGACCGACTATTTAATTTTGACAAGTTTAATAGAAATAAATGCTTTGAGTTTTGAGTTTTTTAAATAAATCTCAAATCAAACAATTCAAACAAACGCTCTTCATTAAACTCCCCTTAATTAGTTGTTTAAACAATCTTCACCCAACATTATACACGAAAATACAAGATATTTAATTAATCAGTAATCCTTTGTTAATGTTAACTGAACCATTTAACCTCTGAGTATCCGAGTTAATTACCGGGAATAGCTGTGATGCGATAATTAATACCTCAAAACAATAAGCTTAGTCGCTCCTGCCTTTGCATCGATGACGACGTACCTGCATGTGTATGATAGATCAGATGTACTACATAGATTAGTTATTCTACGGTTAATATACAGCATGTGTTTAAGGAATTATCTATACATATAATAAAATCGTAGGAAAGTCAAAACGGTACATTGAATATTTTTTTAAAAGAATACTTGGGGCGTGATCTACAATCGATATCGAAGCCAAAAATATAGTTTTTAGAATTATTGTCTGTTTGTCTGTATGTATGCCCGGGATAAACTCAAAAAGTACTGCATGGATTTACTTCAAATTTTGCATGAATATTACTAAGAGGTCGGGTCAACATATAGGCTACATATTATCACGCTATCACCTATGAGGGAGGAGCTGTGAATCTTTATTTTTCTTACGCATTCTGTGACAGCGTGTAATCTAACGACGCATATTTAAATGTTGTTTTTCAGTAAGCCATGCTATTATCTAGCTTTACACTATAAAAACTACGCCATTTAAGTAACTTGGGCAGAAAAAACATAGTTTAATGAATTTTAGTAGTATAAAGAAAATTTTGAAGCAGCGCCATCTATGAGATTTCATAAAAATCAAATCAAGTTACATGTTGACACTTTTTGGAAATTAATAATTTAAATTTGATCATGTTGGCGAGGTTAGTAGTTAGTTATTCTTAAAATTCATAGATGGCAATGTTCATTTTCTTCATAAAAGTTGTATCGTATAGTTCGTTTTGACAAATTCAAGTTCCAAAAAAACCCTTAAAATCTTGAGCAGAGTTGAGGACGACAATTAAAAAAAATGCGGTGTTAAGTATTACAAAAAAGTTATGTTTCTACTGGAGACAAAGTCGGAGTAACTGATGAACGCGTGCTGAACACCTGTCTCAGTTCACTTCAAGATGTGGTCATTTCTATCGGCGGCAATCCACTGATCGAATGTGGGTTACCAGCTCCCCAATCATCACCGCATCAAGACCGTGTAAATCGGGAGTATAACGTTGAGACAAATTACGATCCGGGCGAAATGACCATGTCGCTTTGTTCTCTTCAGAGCAAAAACAAATTTATGACACCGTCCTTGAAAGCGTTGGGAAAAAACCAGGGTCAAATGTTTTTCTTGGAATGCGCCTGGTGGAACAGGAATAACATTTGTTACCACTTGCATACTTGCAGAGGTCAGCAGGCAAGGCAAAATTGCTATTGCTGTAGCGTCGTCGGGAATCGCTGCCATACTGCTTCCGAGTGGCAAGACAGCACATGCCATGTTTAAAATTCCTTTCGATTTAGAGAGCGCCAAAATGCCTGTTTGTGGTGTGTCACGTAACAGCGATAAGGGACACGTGCTCAAGGATTGCTCTTTGATCGTATGGGATGAGTGTACGATGGCCAATAGGAAGGCAGTTGAGGCCGTGGACGGAACCCTGCAGGACATCCGCAGGAACGAACATTTGATGCGTCGTATCACAGCTGTTCTGTTCAGTGGCGATTTCCGGCAAACGCTTCCCGTGGTGACACGGGGATCGAGGGCTGACGAGGTGAATGCTTCGTTGAAACTATCTTCGTTGTGGTCACGAGTTCGTACGCTGCGCTTGACCATTAATATGAGAGCTCGGCTCGGCGGCAATGCACGTGCTCAAGAATTCTCCAATGTCCTTCTAAATCTTGGCGAAGGCGCTCTACCAGAAGAGAGAGGTGGACAGGTGGTGCTTCCAGAGTCTCTCGGTAGAGTGGTATCCAGCTTAGAAGAACTCATTTGCTGTGTGTACGGGGACATCAGTCGTATACGGCACCTGCAGAATTCTTGGGTGTGTGAGCGGGCCATTTTGACGTCCAAAAATGATCAGGCTGCAGCAATTAACGAATGCATTCTCTCGGAAATTGAGGGGAATGAAGTGGTTTACACCTCGATAAACACTGTTGTCGAGCAAGATGACGCCACACATTATCCCGTGGAATTTCTGAACTCCCTGTCAGCAAGTGGACTTCCAGCGCATACCATCAAGCTGAAGGTCGGTGTCCCGATTATGCTTCTTCGGAACCTATCTCCTCTGAAGTTGGGTAACGGGACCCACCCTAAAGTCATCTCGTTCTACAGACACACCATTGAGGCGGAAATTCTTACGGGTTATGGCGTTGGCGAGGCAGTATTTATACAACGCATTCCCCTCATACCATATCTTCCCGTTCCAGTTCAAGCGCGTACAGTTCCCCGTGAGTGTTTGCTTCGCGATAACCATCAATAGAGGCAGACACTGAGGGCAGCGGGTGTCGACCTCAGGACGAGTTGCTTCTCACACGGACAACTGTACGTCGCTTCTCCCGCGTCACCAGTCCTGACTCTCTTTACATTTTGGCTCCTAGCAGCATAACTACCAACGTTGTTTATAGGGAAGTGTTTTAAGGTATGATGCCTTTGTACGTATTTTTACTCTTTTGTGTCCTGGAATGTATTCCTGCATTGTTTTCTCTATTTCCTTCAGTCACATCTTATGACTGAACTCAGCAGGACTCCCATATAACTCTCTTCACTTGCTTCGCTTGCAAAAAAAACTTATATTTTAATGCTATTTTAAAAGTTGTTTACTTATAATGCTATAGCGACACTGGCATCTTAGGTATTTTTGGTGCTGTAGAGCCTTCACGCAGACGACGTCGCGGGCAGCAGCTAGTGTGGTATGAAAACGTTGCGGTTTCATCTGTCAAGCTCCGCTAATGAGACACAATTCACTTTCTATTGTTTTGTCGCCAATAGTGTGGTGAATGATGCTTTAAAAATATGTGGTAGGTACTTTTTGCTTGTTGTTTTTAAACAACAGAATAAATTTTCACAAAATATATTTTTATGAAATCTGTAACAATCTATACTAAAGATGTAAAGTTTGTGAGGTTGTAGGGGATTACCCCTACAACCTCACAAACTTTTAAAAATAATTTTTCAAATCTGACTGGTAGTTCCTGAGATTACTCAGGAACTACCAGTCAGATTTGAAAAATTATTTTTAAATTTTGATAGCTCAATTCTTGAGGAATGCTATAGGCTATTTAACATCACGCTATGTCTCTTAGGAGCTGCGCGAAAAAGTGATAACGCGGGCAGGTGACGCGATGCGACGAGGTGAGTCGGGGGAAAAAGAAATTTCACGCGGACGAAGCCGCGGGCAGAAGCTAGTGAGTAATAATTTCGAATAACTAAACTTAAAACATAACCTACTGCAAAAGAAGCACAAGCCGTAAGATACCCTCGACAGCACTCAAACTAAAACTTTTCGTCACCAACACTCCTGCTTACCCCTTCAACTCAACTAAGCTACATAGCTCCTATTAATCAAAGTCACGGGCATGTACTACTAATAACGTAACGTTATCGACGCGCCGTGCGTGTGTCCTCGCCAGATAACAGCCCGTATAATTTACTGCTGTAACACCCTGTATAATTATGATACCTACTGATGTATCACAATTTGGTGCAATAAGGTTTATTGGGTTTTTATAGGTTAATGGGGTTTTAAAAGGTTTATGGGTTAGGCGGATAATAATTAACACTTTATTTGTCATAGTTACTCAGTATTTTGTCAGTTCAAAATGTACGGAATAGCAAATTTTTATTTTAGGTTTAAATACTTTGTTCTCAAAAATACAAAAGAGCCACTTATATGAGAACATAAGATAACATATCGACGGTGAAGTGTCAATATGTAATAACTAACATTTTAGCGATTTTCACTTTATTGCATATTCGTAGGTTAAATATGAAATAGCTCATATTGCAAAGACATAAGGTCTTGAATTGACGACGACGTTTCGTACTATTTGTTTAATATAAGTAACTTTTTTATTAAAATATTAAAAACTATAGAAATGAAACGTTTTTATCGCCTCCTGTAAGATTATGATTTTGTAGTTATTAGATATTGATACTACACCGTCGATATTGTAATAAAAATATTCTAGATAACGGTCACTGGATACAATACAATAGGTTTAAAATTATATTGTTGGGTTCTTCGTTCAACGTTTTATTCTGAACTAGATAGTTAGGTATTTTTAATAACCGACGAAAAATTTAACGCAGAATCATGTACAGTCAACAAAAGAGATAAGTGTGCAGGATCGTCGGATATAGTTGAAGTTTATTAAGAAACCGATGGATGTTGTCGACTGAAATTTAATTTGATAAATGAGCCGCTTGTTTTCTATTAATAAAATAAAATTTTATTCGAGAACATCCATCGGTGTCTTACTAAACTTCAACTATATCCAACGATCCTGAATACTTATCTCTTTTGCCGACTCTACTGAATCACAAGAAAAATCTACAAAGATATGCCGCCAATAACAAACAGATGGCCATTCTGTTATCCATAATCAGCAGAATTCCATGCAACTGTTATCCCCCAATATAGAAGAAAAACGATAATTCCAAGATAATAAATTCAATAACAATAGTTGGACATACTCGTATAATAAGCGCGACATGGGAAAAATCATGGTGGATTCTACTACAAATCTCCCATAAACTAGGAGTTCTGCTTTCATCAGAAATTGTATGGTTTTGATGGTATTCTCGTAAAACGTGCACTTTGTGCTACTATAAAATATAGATCGCTCATTATCATGGCTTGTGGGTAACAAGCTAGTGTTGGGACAGTATATATCGATTTTTTATTTATTTATTAGCTTTATTTTATCTCTTAATGTAGTTCTTATCTATTGTTCTGTGTTGTGTATTTATTTATTTGTTAGTAGTGTTAGTTTTGTACTTATATAAGGTTAATATTGTTAGGTGTGAGGGCCGCCTTTTGCGGTGAAAACCTCCTTCAAACCGTCTCAGATGGCTCTATCCTTTGCCCGTTTGGGCCGTAAGTTTCCGGCTATTGTATGATGTACGATGATTTGTACGACGTCGTCAGTCTACCGCATATAGTTCGACTGCATCTCTCGCCTTTGTTCTTCACCTTTTGACTGTATCTTTCAATTTGATGTTCATATAACTTCGCTCTATTCCTCTTTGACAGCTTCTTATATTATTTATGAGTGATTTTTTTATTGTTAAAGTATGAATTCGTATGGAAATATCGACAGTCTTTTGAGACATAAATTCCAAGGATATAGGTATTTCTTTTCATTACAAAACATCGATATCTTTCCTTCCCCTCACTACAAAAGTTAACAAGCTACACACTACGATACGCGTAGGAATCGTTCATATATTCCTGCCGTTTATTTGTTTTCTAAAAGCTGGTTCACATTAGGTCGGACCGACAGTTTTACTGGCCCGACAAACGTGTCGGATCCATATTGGCGTATGTATATCAATAGCGCCGTTCACATTAGGGCGACCCGACCAAACTGTCGGAGCCGACACTTTTACCGTACGTGCAGCCACGATTTCTGTCGGATCGGACACAATATTGGCGTACTAGCAAGTATGGCGCTGTTCACATTTGTCGGCGCGAAGCGGCGGCGACACCCGCCTGCCACAGTCCCACCCGCCCTTACCCCGCTCTCGGCACTCGCGCAAGCAGTTTCGTCGACGTGTATGCAGAGAAGACACGTTTCAATATGGAGGGCGAAATTAATGTAGAAGTTTTGATTTCTCTCAACTCACAACTGTTTTGTGACGACCAACGCCGGCCAGTAAAACGACCGTACCGACAGTTATATTCACATTAGGTCGGGTCGGCGGCGTCTACTGTGAACAGCAACACCCGGCAGTCGGTGAACGGCAAACTGTCGGTCCGACCTAATGTGAACCAGCTCTAAGAGAACTTCTACCTTCTACCATATCCTGCGTTCTTATAAGACGTTCCTTCATTATTTTTTATTTCTATTCTAACTTTGTTACTGGCATGCAGTTGTTACCTAGGAGCAAACAAAAGATAGCTTTTTCCTTTTTATTATTTTCAACTCAATGGCGAATAAATAGTTTACTATCTATAATTTTGAAAAACCAAATAAACGCTTTTCATTTTTTTTACTATTGTACTAAAGACATGAATAGGACACGTTAAGACCAATCTAATCAGCCCAAACTAGGTAAGAAGTGCTTTAATAGTTCTATAGTAATAACCCTTCTTCCAGCTCCATCATTAGGTACACTAGGTACCTCTTTGGTCGACCCTGGTTCAAGCCATGGTCCGGGGCGAGAGGGAGTGGGAGGCGGTCACCTCCTTCTGCGAAGCAGTCATGCTAGCGAAGGAGGTGGCGGAAGACGCTCCGGGCGTCGGGAGCCGCGTGACGACTCCCGGCTACCGTAGGCGCGGGCCTGCGGACGGAGAGTAATGGGTAGCTCACCGTCCGATCAGGACCAGGTCCGTGCCGGACGGCGCGTACGTGTTCCACGCGCGCCTCAAAGAGATGTCAGCATAAAGGAAGGGGCCTGCCAGGGCCGAAGCCTGCCGGGGGTGCGGGATTGTCCGAAAGGGTTACCGCTACCCCGGAACATAAAGGGCTAAGGAAGGAACACGGATGGGTTTTAGTTAGTAAGAGTCTCACACTCCCTTTCGCTCCACCCAGAGCGGGAGGGGTCGTTTGATGATTTCCCATCCATAAAAA
This sequence comes from Amphipoea oculea, assembly GCA_945859645.1. Taxonomy (NCBI): domain Eukaryota; kingdom Metazoa; phylum Arthropoda; class Insecta; order Lepidoptera; family Noctuidae; genus Amphipoea; species Amphipoea oculea. Next base: position 17,688,516 of record OX243876.1, read on the forward strand.
AAGGTACCTCTTTGGTTGTCATCGGAATCACATGTCATACGTTTGCGAAGTGAGTGTAATTTTTTTTTTTCTTAAGATTTGCCCAGTAGTGGGATAATACCTGCAAGGTCAAAAAAACATTTTCTAATAAACAAACCCACATTCAGGTCAACATAACATAAGCGTGTTAAAAAACACGTCTCCAGTGACGAAAGCATTATGAATGAAAAGTATTTTTTTCAGACATTTCTTTTATCCTCAACTTTTAAAGACAAAAAGGTATATAGCCGACATAGGGTATCTTTTTTCTTTGTTACGCTATTTGTGTCTTCATTATTCAGTACTGGAAATATAATTATGACTTCTTTATTTAGTACTGCAAACATCATATAATAAAATAAGGCTAAGTACTCCTTTGATCTGAAATAAAACCTTATTCAATTTTCCTGCTGTGCAGGAAAATTATTTTATCTGTTATCTACTCCTTAGTAAGATACTCCATTTATCGACCTAGATAGGTATGGTCATGGTACAATTATATACTATGGTTAGCGTCAAACGACGATTAACACTTCAGCTGTTTTAATCTAGTAGTTGTTTTAATCTAGTAGTTGTTTTAATCTTAGTTTTAGGATGCACGAAGGAGCCCCCTCGAGTGGCGCAGTTTGTTCCGCCAGTTACTCAACTTAACCGAGCGCTCGGCGCATCCTGGACAGTCTCACCCAACACCTTATTTGACTGGCCAATTCTTCCCTTGCTATGGTAGGACTAACGCCCCACTAGTTAGCGACCACCCTCCCACTGGAGTCCGGCGTCAAGCAGCCTGCTGTGTTTCGTCGATGCGTGGGAATTCCAGTGCCTTAGGCATCTTCCGGGCACGCTCGTTCCATCATAGACCTCATCCATCGCTTTCCATCAGGCGTGAGCGAGGTCAAAAGCGGGCCCAATTTTTTTTTAATTGTTGAAAAAAGTATCCATAAAAAATTTGAACTGATATCTCGGCCATTTTTTGTATTAAAATGTTAGTAATTTTCCGAATTGGGTTTTTATGAAGAGAGAAAATTGAAAAAGTTTTTCGTAAAATTAAAAAATTAGGGAAAAACTGAGCGTCCTTTTTTTTTGTATCGGATTTTTGCAGGATTTATTGAAATTTTGTAGGATTTATTGAAAGGACAGGACAAAGTCGGTCGGGTCAGTTAGTACAAAAAAAAAACTGTTAGCTTATCACATGAAATTCTTAAAAAAGCAATGTATTGAATCATTTTGTATCCATTTAGATGATACCTAAAAATAACAGTATTAATTGGTAACTATACTACTCTTATTATCGACAGATAACTAGAATCAATACTGTCGAGATTATCTTGTTTGACTGATTTGCAATCAGCAACTGCAATCGGTGCTGCACTATTATGTAATATCGAGCAAATACTACACAGGTATGTACCTCCACTATGTCGAGTATGTGTGTGTGTGTGTGGTTCAACGCCTTTGATAGTAAAGACCTTTGACTTTCATACTGTATCGTCACGTAAAACATATACTAATGACTAGCACTTCGACTGCAACCGCGTGGATTTCGTATTTCGTCTTGAAATTTCCCCTTCCGCCCCCCTCCCACTCTCTACTTCGTCCCCTTTTAAAGCTTGATTTTGAAAACTTTCAAGCCCTTGTTTTTCGAAATGAACGAACCGATTTTAATGAAACTTCGTACGCATAAGCAGGATACAAGGGTCTAAAAAGTTAGTTAAGAACATTTTCGAAAAATAGTGCAACAGCTAAATTAGACCAAATTTACAGAGACTCCAGTTATATTTTTTTTTTAAGTGAAAACTTCTTTGGCAGCGTTGCACACTTTTTGTAATGGGGAAAAAATGTTAAACTCGCGTCAGGACATCGCGTCAGGACACGTGACCGTCAGGAGAGATCCCCCCCCCACCTCCCCCCCCTCTTTCTACGGCGGCGCCAACCGAAGTGAACCAAGTGAGACACGATAATGGATGGATGTATGGACGGACGGACGGACGGACGGACGGACGGTGACGGTGACGGTGACGGTGACCGTGACGGTGACGGTGACGGTGACGGTGACGGTGACGGTGACGGTGACGGTGACGGTGACGATGACGATGACGATGACGGTGACGGTGACGGTGACTGTGACGGTGACGGTGACGGTGACGGTGACGGTGACGGTGACGGTGACAGTGACGGTGACGGTGACGGTGACGGTGACGGTGACGGTGACGGTGACGGTGACGATGACGATGACGATGACGGTGACGGTGACGGTGACTGTGACGGTGACGGTGACGGTGACGGTGACGGTGACGGTGACGGTGACAGTGACGGTGACAGTGACGGTGACGGTGGACGTGGATGTGGATGGATGGATGGACAGCTGATGGCTCGACCGTCTGTGTAGTAGCCACACTGCTGTGTATTCGTAAAATTCGTGTATATAAAGTGTTTAAAATATGGAAATTGAACAAAGTGCATCGATTAATGAAAAAAGTGACGCAGAAATAGTGAAAAAAAAATTAGTTATATTAATTCAATTCATAATTGATTTATTTCAACGTTAATATTCAAGTTTTCACTTCTGCCGGCACTCCCGGAGTGCAACCCGTGTTTTTTTTAAATAAGACTATTCGAAAATGTTCTTTATTCATTTCGAAAAACAAGGGCTTGAAAGTTTGTCTGAAATGCCGTACGTCGTAAACGCTCTTAAAAAAATATATTGCATGACACAACCCAAAAATTATACAGCCGAAAATCGAACGCAACATACAACAAAATAACACTATCCTACATATTATGTGGATATCTTTGTTTACACAGATAACCACCCCCATAAGAAACTATAGCAGCACCTTATCTGTTCCACGTGGCGAACCATCGCCATGCGCCATTGTCCCGCGACTATGCGATAATCTTGTGGCCCCTTCATTGTTGCACAAGATTTCCCGCCCGATAGGCACTGTTTTAGTTTACTATGACACTATGTTGCTACTGATTTTGAAGATTTTGTGTTGATATTTAGATGTATTTTGGGACTTTCGTTATCTACGTATAGTTTGCTTTTAAAGTTGTCGTGTTTTGAGAGTAAAGGCGGATTTTCAGGACGTATTACAGAACCTTATCTACTCAAGACTCAAGTTGCAACCAATGGTAATCGAGTTTTAGTAATGCTTGAGTTTTGAGTGAGTTTCTGTAATATGGGCCTTAGTGTATCTGAATCGAAATCGTTACTTCGAACTAATATCTTATTGTTCAAAACTTTCCTTTCTTTTCCTTTTCCTTTCTTTTTCTTTTCACTAAAATTTTAACTCAAGTATAAGTTACCTAAAACTGAACCTTTTGTTTTTAAATTTTTCTTAGTCTGGAGTCCGTTCGCATGTTTTATACTTATCCTAGATATACAAGGAAACTATACAATATTGTATAATAATAATAATACACCTATAAGTGACGAATTCACCGCAAAGCTGTTGATTTAGAATATATGTAATGTATTGTTTTAGTGAATAAGTCGTTGGTGTGTCAATAAATAAATACTGCAATACACATTCTCCGTAACATGTTATATGTATCGTGTTGGTTGCCTAAATAAATAAGGAAAATAAAAAAAAACAGTGGCACTCCGGGAGTGCCGACAGTAGTGAAAACAAAACACAAACAGAATACTTTGCCATCACTCACTGACATATCGGATATACATTAAAACCGAGTACATCCTGAGGACAGCCGAACACATCCGAAGCGGTGTCAGTTACAGTAACAGTGGCGCGAATTCAAAGTTTTTTTCCCATCTCAAATGCCCGACACGCCTAATGAAGTTTTTACTTCAATAAAGTTACATAGGACATTGTAGGTTTATTAGATAACATTATGTACATTGTCAAACCTTTGCAAAGTAAATAATTATGTTGGTGTTCATGCCTGTGTCTTACTTTGTTTTTTAATGATGTTGTTTACTGATACATTATGTGCTCGTTTAATGATAATGGTTATAAACCTATGAAAGGGTGTTCTATAGTTTAAGAAAGGCTGGCTAAATATTAGAGATAGAATGTTTTAATTGATGCTAGTACATAAACCACTCCGTGCCTCGGAAAGCACGTTAAGCCGTTGGTCCTGGCTGTCATTCGTGGAACTTTGACAGTCGTTCGGGTAGTCAGAAGCCCTAAAGTCTGACAACCAGTCTTACCACGGGGTATCATATTATCCAGTTACTGTGTTGTGTAGGTCAGATAGGCAGTCACTCCATGTAAAATACTGGTATTCAGCTGCATCCGGTTAGACTGGAAGCCGACCCGAACATAGTGTGGAAAAGGCTAGGCAGATGATGATAATGACATAGGTAAACCAAGAGTATTATAAAACTGTATTTAAAGTTTTTTAAACACTTAGTGACTCTTAACCGCCATGATAATACAGTAGGTACAGTCAACAGCAAAAGTAGATGATGATCGAGTTTATAACTTTTGGAGTCGCAACTGATCACGAATATATGGCAGCTGTACTAGTAGTAAATGTTTGGTATAGTTTACAATCACATACTTTTGAATCACTTCGACGCCACACAGTTCTGACACGAAATCCGTTCATTAGTATTGAATTTCTGATTTTCATCATCTACTTTTGTTGTTGACTATCATTGAGATCTTTAGATCCTTATAATCTCGAATACCTATACAGGGTCTAACGGAAAGGGTATATCAATACAAACGAAATATATCAATACAAATTTCGACATCACGGCGCTGCACTGGCGCGCGGCGGCGTGATGTGCGTGTACTAGGCGCACAGACACACTACAGATAATGGATAATGACCCTCGTAGTGCGGTGACACGTTTGTTATGATTTCAATTTAATAAACTATCGAAATAAAAAAATATTAAGCATTTTCAAAGTTACTGTTTTTGAGCTGAAATTTTGTACAGAGATTCTAGACCAGATACACTCTTCAACCCGTTTGTATTGATATACCCTTTCCGTAACACCCTGTATACATACTACATAATTATTATTAAACTAAGTCCCTCTGCCATGTCTGTCTGTCTGATAAACTCAAAAACTTCCGAACGGTTTTATAGGGTTCTCACCTTTGGACGGAGTGATTCATGAGGAAGGCTTAGGTGTACCTACTTATAATAATTTAAGTTTTTGTGTAAATGGCTGAAATATGACGATGATTATGGTACAGCCCAGAGGGTTTTTGAGCAAGCATATCCAGGGCGAGAAGTGGATAGCTGAGTAGGTCTTTTTTTTGGGTGGGAAATCATCAAATAACTTCTCCCGCTCTAGGCGGAGCGAGAGGGCGTGTCAGACTTTTACTGACTAAAACCCACCTGTGTTCCTTCAGTTGCCTGTGCCAGGGGCCACGGTATCTCTTTCGAACAACCCGCGACCCCGGCAGGCTTCGGACCTGGTAGACCCCGTCAGTTAGTGCTGACATCTCTTTGAGGCGCGCGTGGAACACAACGCGCCGTCGACCCGGGCCTGGTCCTTACCGGACGGCGAGCTGCCCATTGCTCGCCGTCCGCAAGCCCGCGCCTACGGTGGCCGGGAATCGGCTATCGATTCCCGACGCCCAGGGCGTCTCCTGCGGCGACTAGGGGCGCGAGGGCGCCAAGATTGCCTCTCCCTTACGCGCTCCGCCTCCTCCTTCGCGAGCATAAGTGCTTCGCAGAAGGAGGCAACGGCTTCCCATGTACTCTCGCTCCGTACCATGGCCTGGATCAGGGCCGGACGCGAGACATCGCCGCCGCCGATCGCCGCCGTGAGGTAGCTGAGTAGGTCTGGCATGAGGAGAGAACACCGAAAATATATTTAAAAAGTTTCTGATAGGAGCCCCGTGGTCAGGAGACCACTTTCAGATTTCAAAAAAGGGCCGAAAATAAAGTGATCTTTAGAGTCTGGCCTAACCCATAATGACTTAAATAGGCAAATCTGACGGAGAAATTGTGGGCTTTCCCCAAATCTGACGACTTAGAAAACTCAGATTTGGGCCATTTCTATAAGGATATTCAGGGCGAATGAAAGTTATTCTGTGCAATAGTGTTACATGTCCTGATAGTGAATATATAAATATCTGACGGGATGGTGGAGCCTTTTGCCAAATATGAGGAAATTTCATCAATTCAGAAAATTATCCAAAAGTGGCCATCATTTTGCATTTATCCCTAAATCAAGGAACCCAATAGCTTCGGTTACTGTTTCCATTGGAAGGTGACACGTTTGTGAAGATTTCTCGATATTTAGAAGTTTGAAAATACTAAACACTTAAACGTAATGATTAAAAGTTAAGTAGCAAAATTAAAATATCGTCGGAGTACACCATAAACAAAGTTGATTATTTCAACATTTTACTATGACACCAAGTAAAACAATTATTTCAAAAACATCCTCATCTTATGGGCTATCTAACGAATTAGCAACATTTAAAAAAATATTGAGAGATGCCCGTCAATTGTTTGATAAAGCTGGCAAAGGTGGAAAGCCATACTTAGTAAAATTAACGAGAACATTAAAGTAACGACTTGTTTACGTCGTAATACTTTTCTATTCGAGGTTTTATTCTAACTACGAACCTCTGCGCTCGATATCGTTACTGATATCGCCTCCAAATCTCAGTGATAGTTCGTTATGAGAGTTTTGTTAAATAAGTCCCAACGCTTCTGCTAAGGCCGCCAGCTGCTAGTTAACTAGATTAAATGACATATCATGAGATACAAATTTATTTCTAACCGATTTTTAAAAGAGGAAGGTTATCAATTCGTCTGTATATACAGGATGAATGTTTCAAGTCATCATGTGGATGACCAAATCCGAAACTATAGGTAATACCGAAAAATTCTTAAAGGAGTCACGGGGTCGATTTTGACGAATACTAAAACTGCATCATTAAATTTTTGAAAAATCAATTGCTCTAGCAAGGAATCGAACATCGCATATTATGAAAAAAAAAACACTGCCTGTTTTATTGCACCCTCCGACGGCGTCGTTAGTAAGATCAAATTCTGGAAAGAAATAATATACGCCAAAGTAAAGGAAAGTGGACATTTTCAAGATTAACTAAAATCAGATAAACAAATTGATTACTTAATTATGGTTTAACAATGAATTCAAAATATAATTTACTATATTAAAAACATAAGTTAACGGCCAAATAACTACTGCTACAGTGCAAACGAAAAAATCACTTACATTCTAGATACTTAAAAACTGTTACTATCTTAAAATAATTGCTTTTTGTTAAAAATGCGCCCTTTACTGTACTTTGTCGTATATAATTTCTTTCCAGAATTTGATCCTTATTAGCGACACCATCGGGGGTATACGACAATCAACCTTGCCTTACAATGAAGCGATAAAGTTGAAAATCTATTAAAGTTTGACAGATTGTAGTAGCTTGATGTGCTGGCGTCTGTACATAGATTAATTGAAGGAGTACTACAAGAGCAGCAGACCTTACAACATAATACTTTTTTTTTCTACAAATTACAATAGTACTTGAGTCTAATAGAGCAACCAATTCCACACAAAGTGAGCAAATTGAATAATGACTTCTTCCTCTTAGTTTGTGCAATAAAGTGCTCCAGTAATTACGAACACAAAAGATTCTTGTTATTTAAGTACTTTTCCCCTTTGAACTGTTATTCCATGACTCCAACATGCTTAATGGTAGACCTGTAGGTATTGTTAAGTTTTGGCACACCCCGGACACTCCATACAACGCTCGCAAAATAATTACCTACTACTACTACATTAAAAAATGACGCTTGTATACGTATGAATGTGTGCGTGAGGTACTTGTGTTTGCGAGCGCTCTTGTTAAAGAACTGCGACGAATACGCCGAAAGGCGGGTTGAGGTGCGGTAACTGATGTTAGTGCGGGGAAGGGAGTGGCCTTTCTGTACGTAGTACTTTAAGTATTCTGTGGTTTTGGTCTTCAATGAAAGTACACACGGCGACACATCAAGCTATACATTTCCATTTTTAGCTGACCTCGCATTGTATAGAAAGAAAGAAAGAAAGAAAAATGTTTATTTGGACACAGTTCGTGAAACACAAAATACAATTTTTTTTTTTTTTTTAATATGTTTCAGACAACAATAGTGTGTGCCTCACGGCTGCGCCAAAAAGGTTCATTCCAGCATTAATGCCAGACAGATGCTGTCTGACGCTGGTTTTCTAATGAACCCTTAGGGAAAAGGTATAGGTTTTTCGTAAAATCAGAAGTCAGCTTATACTGGTTATGTACCTATAGCTTGATATGATGCTGTGTGTACAGACGCCAGCACATCAACCTACCCGAAACTGTCAGATTTTCCCAATCAACTTTGAACCTTATGGTTTGGTGATAAAGTTGAAAATCTATTAAAGAAATTTGACAGATTGTAGTAGGTTGATGTGCTGGCGTCTGTACAACTTTTTGAAAAGCAGTCAGGCTGAGATCTGAGGGGCGATTCTCGTAATGTTAAGAACGTTCACAGTCTGTGGGCTAATTGGGTAAAACACTATCAGTAGCAATGGGCTTAATTTTGACAGTTCAACAACATACATTGCGTTGTTTACGTTGTTCAGCAGACACATTTTTCGAACATAAATGAAGTAATAGATTAGCAATATCCTTCATAATGATTCAGATTTAGAAGAATAGTGTGTTACGCAATTAGGGGCACTGAGGGGTAATTCCCGTAATTTTAAGAACGTTCACAGTCTGTCTCAATCTGTCAAAAATACTTCCAATTTCCCAAACGACAATAAATTTCAAAACACTTGTCAAAATGTAGACAAGCGTTTTGACATTTATTGTCGTTGAGATGTGATTGCGACTAGATTTTGAACGTTTTTAATTGGCCTTCTTTTGTGCGACAATGACGGGAATAACAGTCGGCCAAAGTAGTGCTTCTTCCATGACGACGCACAGTGGGCTGAAATTCGCGTTTCATAGACATTCAACATTTTTTTTTAAGTATCGCTTTTTTTGCTTGGTAACGATTGGGAATACCTACTACATGCCTTATAAAGTGAACTTTTAGGTTTATAATCGGAAACAGCGCACTCAGATTTTTTTTTCGAAAAAATTTGTATGGAGTCGGCATAATAAATGATGATATCTCCTTTATCGCACAATTGCGCCTAATATCCTCTTAGGTTATTAATATATGAATTATTTTGGATTTTTTGACATACTCCATGCCAAGGTCAAACGTGCGCTTTTTTTTTTTTTAAATCTTTAAAAAACAAAATTTTTTTTTTGTTTATTGTTTTGTTTTAACTAGTATCAAGCTTAACATGTATGTATATAGACTAGACATTTACGCAAATTAATTTTGTGCAATATTGGAAATTGAAATTCATTAAAAACCATAAATAATTGGCTTAATACCTGTATCCTTTATTTGTTACCGGCAATCTGTATAATCCGGTATTCTTCGGTATTCTATACAATACCTAGGCAATGTATAGAATACCTAAAACGTGTAGGTAATGTATGAAATATTATTAATCTTATACTTTGCCTAGGTATTCTATACAATACTTCTGATAATATTTATATCATAGAAACCTTTACACATAACGACTTAAATTTGATGAACAACAAAGTAGTACAAATGGTGAGCTGATAAAGTAATTATCTAACGACTCTCAAAATCCCCAATTAAGTAAAATATTATTATTTAACAATACTTTAACTATCTGCTGTCTTTTTGAATATCTGTTGGATAATTAGGCTTAAAATTACATGTAATTGGTAATTGTCAAATATATACATTTTAAACATCATAAGACACATTTTGTGATTCTTTTGTGGTACTAGAAATACCCTAAAAACGAAATTTTAGTAGATGTGCAATACAAATAATTATAAAAATTAATTACATCTCATTAAAAACCAAAAATATAATGAAAAAATTTAATATTAAAATGATTACAATAAAAATATATGATAAAATTAATAAAACAATGAATATATTATTTAAAGATATTGCCTATTCTGAATCACTATCTTCAGAGTCGAACTCAGAGTCAGAATTTATTTGAGCAATATCCCTAATCTCGAATTCAAGTGTTTGAAGATTCAGCAGATCCAATGTTTCATCAAACAAAGGTTTCTTTTTTTTTTGCATCCATCGTTGGTCGTACTGCTGAAATAAGCGGATCGGACGAAAGAAGAAGGAAATTAAAAATATCTTCATTGGAACTCACTCTGCTCTTCTTACGTGAGTGATGTTCTCTGAATCTTCTGAAGTCCTTGTTCCTTGCTTCTGAAGCTTCTTCAGATAAACTTCCAATTGGTACTATTGCGTTATAAGCAATAATTTCGGCTCCATGAAGCAGTATCGTGTGCACTGTTGATGACATGTAGTACCAGTTGTACAATTCAACATATTTCTCAGCAGTTATGTACGCATATTCTTTAAATTTCGAAACATTGATGGATTCTCCTGAAGTTATGGTTTGCAAAATTACAGCAAATCTTCGGATCAGATCTTTATCTAGTCCTGTGATAGCGGCAGTCTTTTCAGGAAGTTTAAAGGATCGTCGTGTAGAGTTGCCGTCGTTATTTGTGCCATAACCTTGTTTTACGACATCGATTAATAGGTTGAGCTCCGTTTTGAACCTGGCTTGGATAGTTTTCTTTCTTGCATTCACTGCAGCTTTCTCACTATCCCCGATATGCAAAAGACATTCAAAAGCTTCAAGAGCTCCATCAAGTCATCTTCTGTTGATTTCTTTTTAACTTCTTCCAAGTTGTTCATCTCCGAAGGTTTCGCCAAACAAATGTAGCATGCTGCATTCGATCTTACGTTAGGAGAAAGGTATGTTTTTATTTTAGCATCTACCATGGTGAGCATTAGCTTATGACTCACCATATTGCTATCGCAATCAGATGGTTGGAGAGCCGATGTCTCAGCTTTTACTCTTTCATTTACTCCCTTCACCACTGTTTTACTTTCTTTAACAAAGGTGAACTGTACCTACTGGGCGACAATACGCTGCTGAGCAAGGTTTTGCGTTCTCCCAAACTGTGATGTCTTCACATGTCATTTTCAGTGGTGATAACGAAATCATGAAGATACTAGAGTCATCTTGTGTAGAATCCATTTTCTGTTTGTATCTGCTTTGGCTGGATGCTCCGTCAAAAACGTATTTGAATATTAAAATGAGTTCTTTATTTTGTATACTTTCTGGCAAAGATTTAATTATTCTTTTTGCTGTCAGATCTAGCAAAGCTTGCAGTGAAATTTTTGCTGAGGAATCTGTCACCGTAATTGAATTTTTCGGTTCAGGTGGAAAGCAGACATTTTGCTCTTTTTGCACGCAGTAATACGAAGGGTACAAGTGCTTAAGGCCTTCTCGAATTGCTGATTCTCGCAGAGTTATATATTGCCACATCCATGTTAAGCTTATTATTAGTAAAAAACTAAAAAAAGAAAAAATTTTTTTTAACGATTTTTTAAAAAAAAAAAGCGCACGTTTGACCTTGGCATGGAGTATGTCAAAAAATCCAAAATAATTCATATATTAATAACCTAAGAGGATATTAGGCGCAATCGTGCGATAATGGAGATATCATCATTTATTATGCCGACTCCATACAAATTTATTCGAAAAAAAATCTGAGTGCGCTGTTTCCGATTATAAACCTAAAAATTCATTTTATAAGGCATGTAGTAGGTATTCCCAATCGTTACCAAGCAAAAAAAGCGATACTTAAAAAAAAAAGTTGAATGTCTATGAAACGCGAATTTCAGCCCACTGTGCGACGGGGAGATAACAATTCGGTACGCGCACCACTAGAAAGTTGTGTATCGATGTCCATGCTACCTTGTATAGATCTCAGTCGGCGACTGCTTTGTAGTTTGACAGTTGTCCGGCACAACTGTGCAAGCGCGAGATATACAGGATGAAATTGAAAACATGCGACAAATCGAAATGGGAGATTGTACTCATCATTACGAGTATGAACAACTTTTACTATGGGACCGAACCTGAAATCGCGAAAAAAATATCAGCTGCACCCTACATTTTCACGAGTTATGCGAACATAAATGTAGGGAACAGCTGATATTTTTTTCGCGACTTCAGGTTCGGTCCCATAGTAAAAGTTGTTCATAATGATGAGTACAATCTCCCATTTCGATTTGTCGCATGTTTTCAATTTCATCCTGTATACGGGAACATGTCTTAGTCAAAGCACGTGCTAACTTACGTTTATAGTTAAAGGTCTTAGTGCGGCTGCTAAACATAGTATGCAGTTCGATACACGTGTCAGGCAAAGTTTTCTGTTCATTAAGATAATGGCATTGGCTTTGCGTCGTTCCATATTGTTTCTGCCAAGTAGGTTGTAGGTATGGCTGACAAAACATAATAATAATAACATGAAAATCGCGATATACTTACAGGTGTTTGGAAGCTAAGTGCAAAGCTTTAAGGGAGTGATAGGTGACACCATTTACTGCACTTTGAGCCATACGTGTCTTAGACGAAGTATGTTTTTTTATTTTTAAATGCAAAGTTTTAGTCAAAAATAGCATAGGTACCAACTTTAACTGGAAAAAAAAATTAAATAATTGTCCCATGGTAAAAGTGTAATGATTACAATAATCCTTTTTCGGATTGTCAGTTTTTTACCCGACTGCGCGACGCAAAGGAGTGGTAATGTGTTTATCAGCCTATGTATGTATGTTTGTATGTTCCTTTGAAGCACTATACAGACCAAACGCCTGGGCCGATTTTTATGATTCACACGTTAATCGATTCCTCTTAGTCCGGCGAGTGTCACTAAAGACATGACGTTAATGAAAATTAAATATGGCGACTACTGGACGCCATATTGTGAAAATGAAAAAAATGAAATTCAACAAACTATGTCAAGTGGGATATCGTTGGATAGGTCTTTCAAAAATATTAGGGGTTTGGAAAGACCGTTTTTCGATTAAGTAAGCCGTTCGTGACTTATCAAGCTTTAAAGTACCAATTTTCGTGTAAGTGGGATTTACAACTCATAACTAAAAAGTATAAAATAAAAATTAAAAAATTAAAAAATCAAAAACCCGACTGCGGTATAAAATTTAAGTTAAAAAAAACTGAAAAGCTTAAAAACAAGCCCATTTTAAATTAAATAAAAGTAGGAAGCAGGCGGGACCCATACCATTTTTATATTTTCAAACTCAAATGGGTCCCGCCTGCTTCCAACTTTTATTTAATTTAAAATGGGCTTGTTTTTAAGCTTTTCAGTTTTTTTTAACTTTAATTTTATACCGCAGTCGGGTTTTTTGATTTTTTAAATTTTTTATTCAATTACACTTCAAGTAATAATACATTTCGAAAATACACGTGTCAGATAATGGTAATTTTTGCATATGTATTATGTATAAGGAAAAAACCACCACGTGCTAGCAAATAAATGTATTCATATAAATTCATAAATTACCTTATATGCATAGCTGTTATAATGTAATAAATCGCGAGGACTTTGCACACAAAATTATGCAATTCTCAGTTTCGAAATGGCAATTAAAAAAAATCATTCTTACACATTTCAAACTCAAACCATTTATTTCAATTAAACCATGTACAGGCACTTTTGAATTGTCGAAATTAAATATTCCATCAGTTGGTCAGAAAGTTGAAGCTAGCTGCCCATTCCAAAACGTAGATCTCTATGGAGAAGAACGGGCAAGAAACTCCATGGACACTCTTTTAAATCAAGATATTACAAAAAAAAAACATTCTTGTATGTAGTCTAATGGATTACAAAGAAATACGAAAAAACTTTTTTACAAAAAAAAACACTACAAAGTGAAAAATAACTTTAATTTCGGAAGTCGGTGTCTTTGGTTCCGCATTTTCGTTTTTTGACACCGACTTCCGAAATTAAAGTTATTTTTCACTTTGTAGTGTTTTTTTTTTTGAAGTCGGTTGTTTTTTTTGTAAAAAAGTTTTTATTTTTCACTTTTTAGTTGTACCTACCCCACATAAATTCAATTAACACTATTGCATTGAAGAATTGAAGACATAACTCGAAGAATCATCAAAATTCGCATAGAAATGCCGGAGATGCAGTACATTTATGATATAACTTCGTACATAAGAATAATTACCTAATGTGTTATATACTAAAACCTTCCTGAAAGTATGTAGATCACACTAATGAAAGAATTATCAAAATCGGTTCAGAAGTTTTTGAGATAATCCCGGACATACAAACATACATACATACGGGTCGAATACAGAACCTCCTTTTTTAAAGTCGGTTAAAAATCTCCACATACTTGTACCGTTACGAATCTGTGCATAAATAAACTATGTGCTAAAAAATAATAAATTCACGCTGTATAATCTCAAACTACCTACTAAATTTAAAAATAAATGTTACCATTACATCACCTATCGCCCCAAAAATAATACTTTCTTATCGCACCCATATTTAATTCATTGACCTACAGTCATCCTTTACTACAATTCACACTATAATTAAAATAACCATGCTATCAAAAATACAACAGTTATTCTCACGTCAATTTAAAAAGCCCTTATGATCTTTGCAGCGCAACAAACAATCTATATCCATCTCCTTCCCTCCTATACAATCAAAACTGCAAATATACTCCGTCATATTCGCGCAATCAGAACAATATTTTCTTCGTACGCATCAGAGTTTAGCCGGTTTTTCTTGTTTATTTTTGATTCAAACGCATACAAGTTGAGACATCTGCCGGGAGCGCTCGTTGCGCGAAAAAAAACAGCAAACTTGTTTGCAAAAATGACCACGTAGTGTTCGAATACGCATGCGTGCGTATCTGTCAAAAACGCGAGAAATATTTACGTCAAAATTGGGAGATTTCGACGGCGCGTGTTGTAAATCGTATTTTTATAAATTAAAATATTAATAAAAGCATTCAGAGTGATATTCAAAGTGTTCTTATCAAGACTGATATTATAATTGTTGTAAAAATGTCGAAGGGAACGTCGTTAGTTGGGCTAGATGCGATCTTGAAGGAATTAGGCCCTTTTGGGAAGTATAACATAATAAATTATGCTTTATTTTTATTTCCGTGCTTCTTGGCAGGAATGTATGGTTCTGTGTTCGTCTTTGAGGCCGCAGACATCGATTACAGGTGAGTCTTGATTTTTTATTTTTAGTTCTATGACTGAAACTAGCCCAAAATAAAATTTAAAGAGGTTTCTCTCAAGCCGGCTCGTCTTTTCACAGTCTAAAATCTAAGGAATTCTGTGTAAATTACTATGTGTCGGTGTATTTTCCTTTTGGGGTTATATTGCTTTAGAATTTGACGTTTCTCACGCCACCCTTGGAGTCAAGCTTGCGCATGCGTGATGTCGTCGATGAAAAATTTGGGGTTCCTCGGGGTACTGATTTGTTTGACCTATTTTGCAAAACTGTGGCATACTAGCAAAAATTATTTTTATTATTATTCTTGTACATATTATGATTATAAGAGTGTAGCTTTTTAAATCTATAAGCTATTTAACATCACGCTAGGACTTAGGAGTCGAGCAAAAGGAAAATTCCATAAATAACGCTGAAAACGAAGTAACAGGGCACAATTTCAGCAGACAAAGTCGTGAGCAGGAGCTAGTTATTGATATTTACTATCGTAATATTTGTAAAGTTTATCAGAAGTCGTCCTGGCGACCTTACAAGTTAGTCACCTTGGTGAATCTAAAATGAAATTGTTTATGCAAAACGTATTTTTAGTGCAGTAGGTACCTAATATAAATCATGCATATAAATAAAAAATCCATGCCAAATGCATGGATTTTTTATTTATATGCATTGGATTTTTTTATAGGTTTACCAACCTACAAAAAAACCACAAGCACAAGGAAGTTTTAAATTCTTAATTCTTTTTGATATTTAACCGTACTGAAGTCTAATTTTTTAAATAAAACAATGACCTATTTCGGGCACATTTCCAAATTCCCAATTGCTTGTAATTCTCTAATACGAATAATCTACTTTAAATTGCGCAAAATACCTGTAGTAACAATTTTGATGCATATAATGAAGATATAAAAAATACAAGCAACGTGTCTCTACATCCGTTGAAGAACGCACGACTGAGGTGAATAGTCGCAAACGCAGTTTATCACAGTTATGACTAACTAGCTGCGCCCCGCGGTTTCACCCGCGTAAATATCGATCCCGTGGGAATATCGGGATAAAAACTATCCCGGGACTCAAACTATCTCTATACCAAATTTCATCGAAATCGGTCCAGCCGTTTGAGCGTGAAGAAGTAACAAACATATAAACACATACACACACAAACTTTCGCCTTTATAATATTACTGTGATATCATAAATGCGAAAGTAAGATTGTTTGTTACCTTTTCACGCCTAAGCCACTGAACCAATCATCCTGAAATTTTGCATATACGTTGTCAGGTGTACAGAAACGGACATAGGGTACTTTTCATCCCGAAAAAAGTGCTGTTCCCGAGGAAAACAACAATAACGTTATTATGATAATAGATGGCGCCACGTGTCTTCCCAATCATGATTGAATTATATTAGAGAGTTTGGAGTTTATCGCGGGTGAAACTGCGGGGCACAGCTAGTATAGAGATAGATATAGCCGTTATAGTTGTAGGTCGTAGATTCGAACCCAGACAGGCGCTTTACTTTGTATAAATTATTTCATCACCACTGCTCTCAATATGGTGAAAGCAAACATCATGAGGAAACCGGCATATCCTAGAACCAAAAAGACATGTGACATCTACCACTCGGTCCACGTGGTGGATTAAACGGCCCACCGAAAAGAGGCCTGTGTCCTAGCAGTGGGAACATTATAGGCTGATTATGTCCATGCAGGTGCATCCGGTTAGACTGGAAGCCAACTACAACATAGTTGGGAAGAAGTTTTTACAGATAATAATAAATAATAATAATATTCCACAACTATCACACAACGCCATCTAGTCCCAAGCTAAGCAGAGCTTGTGTTATGGGTACTAGACAACTGATAAACATACTTATATATTTCTAAATACATACATATTATAGATAAATTACACCCAGACACAGAACAAATGATCGTGCTCATCACACAAACATTTGTACTGGGTGGGAATCGAACCCACGACCTCCGGCATAGCAGTCAGGGTCACTAACCACTAGACCATCAGGCCTGTGAAATGGTGATGATGGTGAGATGGTGATGAACGTAGTTTAGGTAATTTAAGTCCCTTGAGGACTTCCTTTTTCCAAAACAAATAAATAATACAGTTAATAATTGAATTAATACAGACATTCCTTGCCTGTTAATATTAAGTACAGTCAAAAGCAAAACTATGTGCGTAAAAAACTTTTAATATTTTTACAGACAAGTTTTGTAAAATATAGAACAATGAGGTAGAGGAAGAATAGTTCAGCCTCTCTTCAATTTTATATGAGTGAACTAGCTGCGCCCCGCGGTTTCACCCGCATATGTGTCGATCCCGTGGGAATATCGGGATAAAAACTATCCTATGTCCTTCCCCGGGACTCAAACTATCTCTATACCAAATTTCATCTAAATCGGTTCAGTAGTTTAGGCGTGAAGAAAAGACAGACAGACAGACAGAGTTACTTTCGCATTTATAATATTTGTTTGGATTAGCTTCTTGTTGCCTGCTGGCAATATCACCAAATTAAATTAATATTAAAGCAATACAGTAAAAGCAAATAAATCACCGTTTTATTGCTTTTTTAGCCTATACAGGGTGAAATTGAACACATGCGACAAACCGAAATGGGAGATTGTACTCATTATTATGAACAACTTTTACTATGGGACCACAACTGAAATCGCGAAAAAAAAATCAGTTGTTCCCTACATTTTGATGAGTTATGCGAACATAAATGTAGGGAACAGCTGATTTATTTTCGCGATTTCAGGTTTGGTCCCATAGTAAAAGTTGTTCATAATAATGAGTACAATCTCCCATTTTGATTTGTCGCATGTGTTCAATTTCACCCTGTATTGTGTCCCACTGCCGGGCAAATGCCTCCCCTTTTTACTTCCATACCTCTCTTCTTTGGAAGCCGACCCTAAAACAATTGGGAAAAGCCTAGGCAGATGATGATGACCTCCCTTTTTTGTGCGATCTCTGGCCATGTTAGCCACACAAACGTTGTTTGTCTTGCTTAATTTATTTAGTTTTACTTGTTTAATATTCCGCAATGCTAACACAAAACTGTATCAACTCAAAAAAAGACAAATTCGAGATAACTCAATCTTCATATGTAAAATGAAATAACTTGATAACCTGCAATCTCTGTAATCCAAACTAATATTATAAATGCGAAAGTAACTCTGTCTGTCTGTCTTTTCTTCACGCCTAAACTACTGAACCGATTTCGATGAAATTTGGTATAGAGATAGTTTGAGTCCCGGGAAAGGACATAGGATAGTTTTTATCCCGATATTCCCACGGGATCGAAACTTACGCGGGTGAAACCGCGGGGCGCAGCTAGTTACTCATAATTAAAGAAACCCCTTAATTTTATCACTAATTTTAAAACAGTGTTCACTTTTTACAATCGTCAACAGGAAACGAGTATTCAGTTTTCCATCATTTCTGAAAAAAGCTTCATTTTGAGTTGATACAGTCTTGTGTTAGCACTGCGATTTGTTGACGTCATATTCAGTACCGAGTTATGCCGGATCTGATCCTATCTACGAGTAATAAACATCAAGTTCTTACAGTTACGATGAAAACGTTCAAACATTCACTCATCACTATGTGCAAACAAACTACTGCGTAAGACTGTACTTCATTGTTATCATCCTCTTTCATTGTGCCAATTAACAACAATGTAGTTATGTCAGAGGAATTCATGCAATTGATGTAATCCTTCTTCAGATTATGTAACTACTCATAGATAAACAAGAATAAACAATACTCAATTCTTTATTGCATTCCACAATACAGGCTTAGGTGGTAAATATTTGCCAAAAGAAACAATCATGGACCCTGTCGGGCACAGCAAAAGAAATATATTTGGAGGAGAGGGCTTATCATTTTAGTAGGTATCTAAACACACTTTTACAAAATAATTAACTTATAATAATAATAAATCAAATCGTCTGTGTTTAATTAGGGTCAAATCACACCGAGATGGCAGCGAAGCGGCGAGCAGTTTCAGTGTCATATAATTTTAAACTTTATCTTCATTACTATAATACATAGTATCGCTTGAGAAACTTGAAAGGTCGCGCGGCCGCCCGTGGCGCCGCGAGCACTCCGACGACTCAAGTTTCTCAAGCGATACTATGTATTATTGTAATGAAGATAAAGTTTAAAATTATATAACACTGAAACTGCTCGCCGCTTCGCTGCCATCTCGGTGTGATTTGACCCTTATCCTGTAACGTAATTTTTAACCCTTCGTGAACGCGGATCCACGCGAAAAACAATGGCTTTTTAAAATTGTTTCTGTAACTACGGCATTCAAGCGGTTAAAGCATAACTTTTCGGCTCATTATGATCTTACGCAAGTTTTATTCAATAAACTAGCTTTTGTCCGCGGCTTCACCAGCGTGGTGGTCGTAAATTATCCCACGCAAACATACTACCGGGACAAAAAGTATCCTAACCATAGAGTAACATTGGGTCTACTCATGTGCCAAATTTCATCCAAATCCGTTCAGTCGTTTTAGCATGAAAGCATAACAAACAAAAACAAAACCGAGTGTGCTTATGACCACACAACTGAAGTGAAACTTCGAGAAAGAGAGAAAGACAATGTGCGCGCGCACTGCTCTCCCTTGCTCCTACACTGTGATACAGACAATAAATAGGCCTGCACTGTGCTTAGATATCCGGAACGTATTTGGCTATGAGAGGAAGAGAGAAAGAAAATGTGCGCGCGCACTGCTTTCTTTCGTTACTTATATCCCCCACTCAACTCCCGTTCGCCTCGCCCGATCACACTTTTCGTAACGCTTACGTCACGCGTTCGCCAGCTTACTCCCCAAGTCAAGCGTGCGTAAAGAAGTTTCACTTCAAAAACACTTTCGCCAGTATAATATTAGTTAGGATTAGTGTCGGCATTATATTACATCCCTTGACCTTACAAGAAAGGAGCTCGTGGTTAAATGAAAACAGCCGCACGGGTCGATTGAAAGGTTAAGCTACGCTTGCCGCGGTCGGTTCGTCGATGGGTGACTATCCATTACATATCGAGACTTTTAAGACTTTCGTCCCGTGTGGCAATTGCTTAACACTTTATCAATCGGAATCGGTTTCATTTTGACAGTTAAACAACATTCATTGCGTTATTTACGTGTTGAGCAGACACATTTTTCGAACTTATGAAGCAATGGATTAGCAATTTGCTTCAAAATGATTCCGATTCCGATTGATAATGTGTTACGCAATTAGGGTGCCGGTTGGATATCTATGTTCGTAGCGTTACGCATAGTCAGAAGCCCGAATGTCTGACAACCAGTCTTACTAAGGGTATCATGTTACCCAGTGATTGGGGTGTTAGGGTCAGATAGGCATTTGCTCCATATAAAATACAGGTATTCAGGTGCATTTCACAGCAGGCCCTATCAGAATACCAGCGCTGCGGTATTTATTTTTTAAATATCGCATCATTATGCTGAGATAGGAGCCTTTTTGGCCCCGCACAGGTCTTTTTTAGGGTTCCGTAGCCAAATGGCAAAAAACGGAACCCTTATGGATTCGTCATGTCTGTCTGTCTGTCTGTCTGTCTGTCTGTCCGTCCGTCCGTATGTCACTGCCAATTTTTTTCCGAAACTATAAGAACTATACTGTTGAAACTTGGTAAGTAGATGTATTCTGTGAACCGCAGTAAGATTTTCACACAAAAATAAAAAAAAATCAATAAATTTTGGGGTTCCCCATACTTACAACTGAAACTCCAAAATTTTTTTTTATCAAACCTGTACGTGTGGGGTATCTATGGATAGGTCTTCAAAAATGATATTGAGGTTTCTAATATCATTTTTTTCTGAACTGAATAGTTTGCGCGAGAGACACTTCCAAAGTGGTAAAATGTGTGTCCCCCCCCCCCCCCCTCTAACTTCTAAAATAAGAGAATGATAAAATTAAAAAAATATATATAATGTACATTACCATGTAAACTTCCACCGAAAATTGGTTTGAACGAGATCTAGTAAGTAGTTTTTTTTTTAAGAGGCCTCTTACAGTCCACTAGCGCCGCCAATCGAAAAAATGTCATAACTCGTAAATAGCATCAAAAATACAAAATGTGGTCTATTATTACTGTAGAAAAGGCAATAACGTAATTTTATAACACATTGTCAACACTTGAAATATAGCTGTTTAGCTAAATCGTGCATTCAAAACATAAACGACCGTTTTTGTTACAAATGCACGATTTAGCTAAACAGCTATATTTCAAGTGTTGACAATGTGTTATAAAATTACGTTATTGCCTTTTCTACAGTAATAATAGACCACATTTTGTATTTTTGATGCTATTTACGAGTTATGACATTTTTTCGATTGGCGGCGCTAGTGGACTGTAAAACGCCCCTTAATACGACATAAATCAAAAACCGCAATTTACCTTTCACAAAGTTACAACGAACTACAAGAACTTTTATATTATGTTACTTGCTGCTACGGAACCCTTCATGGGCGAGTCCGACTCGCACTTGGCCGGTTTTTTTTTTGTTGTTTTTAATGTAACAAGGGATGAGTCCGCGTATCACTGGTCAGTTATCCTCAGTCGTCAGTTTATTTCATTCGCCAGTTTCGTTGATGATAAGTCAGTTATGTCAATATGTCTAGCCTTTAAGCTGTCGTGCATTTAGTATTGAACTAAATGTAGAACGCCACCTGTAGGCTATGGGATAAATACACCCAAATAGGCTCGGACGGAACAGTCGATATTAGTGCAGGATATCAACTCAGGGCGGTGGCTGATGAACATCTAGCACGTCAAAGGCGGCGCCCACGGACCCAGTCAGGCGGTCCACTGTACACCCACCAACTCGCACTAGACAAGCGCGGTGGGTTAATTTGTCCAGAGGCTTTTGCCCTGCAGTGGGACGTCACAGGCTAACAATAAATAATAATAATAATAATGTAACTTTGTTAGTTTTAAATGCTCCTTATTTACTATTTCTATTTCCTGTGTATGTGTCCCAAATAAATTATTTTTCTTTCTTTCTTTTTCTTTCATTTTCCCGGTTAGACTGAAAGCCGACCTTGTCACAGTTGGAAGAAGGTTAGACAGATTAACATAACTGACTTATCATCAACGAAACTGGCGAATTAAATAAACTGACGACTGAGGAAAACTGAGGACTCATCCCTTGATCTTATAACAGCTACACTTAGCCTTAACTAAAGTAAATAAACTACAAATAGACACACTTTGAAGGTCTAAGTTATCAAAAGGAAATATAACTAAACAAACATTAGATTCCCTTCACACGAACAGCTGCAGTGATGCAATCGCGCGATTTCAATTCAAACGCGTGACAATATCGTGTTTGAAGGCTCTCGAAGTCGTAAAAGATGGCGGATGGCGATAACAATTTGCATACAGATTTGTATATTGAATTTTTATTTTATGGGTTGTCTCACAATATGGATGCTTTAAGACGTTACTCTAACAAACTGGAGAGAATAATTGTTTTTTTTTTTCTCAATTTGACACAAAAATCTACAATGATACAAGTCACTATAAAGTTACAGATAAAATGATCGTAACATTCATTAGTTCATATAATCTGCCTAGTCTTTTCCCAACTATCTTGGGGTAGGCTTCCAGTCTTCAGCTGAATACCAGTATTTTACATGAAGCGGCTGCCTATCTGACCTCCACAACCCAGTTACTTGGTAACACGATACCCCTGGGTAAGACTAGTTGTCAGACCTTCTGGCTGCTGAAGTTCTGACTACAGTCCATTCACAGTTATTTTACCTCTGATAGCAGCAACCGAATACCAACCTTATTGCCATGACAATGAAGATCATTGTGATTTTGACAGACTTGGCAATGGTAGCAACACAATAGCAACCTTATTGCCATGACAATAAAGATAACTGTTATATTGACAGTGATCCAAAATCTCTTTTTCAAAAACTCGTTGCGGGTACTAGTGATGTAACTGAATTCAGTTAAGGGGACTACATGACCTAAAGCGCGGTCACTGTCGGACTGCATAGAAAAGAAAGAGAAGCGCCATGACACAACGCTGGTAATTTATTGCAAAATATTTATGAAACAATTATCTATTTACAAAAAATCTATTGTTTTGACTAAAAAATTAAAACACTAGTGCTTTAGTATGTTGCTTGTAAAATAATCTGACAAAAAATCACAATGATTGTATGTTTATTAGTATGGTTTTTATTGTTTAAAGAAAGTTTTTAGAGCTATCTTCATGATTTTTTTTATCGTATCAAATTAGTTGTATTATGTTTTCAACACACTACCTATCTAGCATATATCCTGAAGAATATCAAATATTTTTTTGATTTTGTTTTCTGTAGTCGATCATATACTTTTAGGCATTATAAAACTTGCGTTTTAGGCGTTTTGGTCCTGTTGTGCCCTTAAATCTCTTTGTGATTATTGGTGTTCGTTTCGTTCTAATGTGTTTCATGCTAGCAAGCCATTCACAGGCTTATTTTAAAATATGAATACTTGCTACTCTTGCCAGTCGATGCCAAAACAAAAATGGCGACTTTTCCGCGTGAAAGATGATAGAAGTTGCCAATATTTCTACAAATAAACAGCAAACATCAATGTGAAAGGGTTCTTAAACACATATTATTATAGTAGGTATATTATTTACTTAAAGTAAATACATTTATTTCAATATTATTCAAATATTATTTATCTAAATGAGTCAATGTTCAGACAAAGTTTCACTACGCAGTAATAAATTATATTAGACAATAATATTTTGCTTGTAAAGCGATTATAATATTGAAACTGTATAAAATACTTACATTTTCAAACCGTAGGAAAACCAGCATTTTGTATTATATATGTATGTAAAAGTATGTATTTATGAAATGTCAGAAAAAGAAATGCTGCGCCGTACCGAAGGACGTTAGATACTATCACACTAATCCTACTAATCCTATCCTACTTCCTACTATCTTACCCTACTAATCCTACTTCCTACTATCCTAGTAATATTGTAAACGCGAAAGTTTGTGAGGATGTTTGTTACTCTTTCACGCAAAAACTATGGAATGGATTTTGATGAAACTTTGCAGTAATATAGCTTATACATCAGAATAACGCATAGAATAATTTTTATCCCGATAATTCTCACGGAATCGACATTTAAGCGGGTGAAACCGCGGGGCGCTGCTAGTATTAATTTAAAGGCGAAAGTTTGTGAGTGTCTTTGTATGTTTGTTACTTCTTCACTCACAGACGGCTGAACAGATTTCAATGAAATTTGGCGCAAAGATAGCTTATAGCCAGGATTACCACATAGGATACTTTTTATCCCCATATTCCCACGGGATCGACACTTATGCGGGTGAAACCGCGGGGCGCTGCTAGTTCATTCTAAAATACTAAAAACTTTTGCTGATACACAGGTAATCCATACTAATATTATAAATTCGAAAGTAACTCTGTCTGTCTGTCTGTCTGCATGTTACCTTTTCACGCCTAAACCACTAAACCGATTTAGATGAAATTTGATATAGAGATATTTTGAGTCCCGGGGATGGACATTGGACATGGATAGTTTTTATCCCGATATTCCCATTGGATCGACACTTATGCGGGTGAAACCGCGGGGCGCAGCTAATTTTACATCACACTAATATTATAAAGGCGAAAGTTTGTGAGTGTGTGTGTGTGTGTGTGTGTTTATATGTTTGTTACCTCTTCACGCTTAAACCGCTGAACCGATTTAGATGAAATTTGGTATATATGTAGTTTGAGTCCCCGGAAAGGACATAGGATAGTTTTTATCCCGGTATTCCCACGGGATCGACACTTATTCGGGCGAAACCGCGGGGCGCAGCTAGTTTTACATACTTTAAAATTTTATAAATAATACCAGCCTATTACTGTTCCACTGCAGGGCAAAGGACACTTCTCATGCAGAAAAAGAACGAACATCCATCACCACACATGCTCAAGATGGGTCGGCAAGTTCAGTCTAGCTTCTGCCAGCGACTTCATCCGCGTGAAATGTCTTGTTCCTCCGACCCTCCCCGTCGCATCGCATCGCCTGACCTACCTGCCTGATGTACCTGGTACTTTTTGACAGGCCTACGCTGTCCCCTCATACCTACTGTAATTTGAAAACATTGTAAAAGCCAATTGTTTTTAAAAGAGTAACCGTGGAGTTTCTTGCCGGTTCTTCACCATAGGAAACGACTAGTTGGAACCGTGCACCTAGCTTCTGACGTTTCATAAGTGCCCATGTAGGTTTATGTGAAATAAAATATTTTGATTTTGATTTTGAGCGCGCTAGTATTTGGTTTTCACATAGCGTTCTTTTACGTTAGCTATCTGCCAGTGAAAGTCCCGTCAAGATCGGTCCAGCCGTTTCAGAGATTAGCCGGAACAAACAGACAGACAGAAAAAAATTAAAAAAAAAATGGTATTTTAGTATATGTACCGTGTATATGTTACCGGCCAAACCCGATTTCAGGACAAACTAGTTTAGCCTAGGCGAAACTAGTTCTTCCTATACGCGATAGGGGGTGCCCTTCACTCGCCCTTGGATCTTATGTCGACGGAGCCCCGCTTCGCGGGGCCCCTATTTCTGTGTAAAAGGTTTAAAGTAACCTAACCAAACCGAACCTCGGGGTGCCCTTCGCTCGCCCTTGCATCCTATGTCGACGGAACTAGTTTAGCCTAGGCCAAACTAGTTTGTCCTGAAATCGGGTTTGGCCGGTAACATATACATCCATATGCATTTAGTAAAAACCGGTTATTTTAATATTACAAACAGACACTACAATTTTATTTATGTATAGATAAGTCCAGCCCCTGCACCTTCGACATTAGACAGCGACAAAAATCGGTCGCTAAGTCGTATCGTTGTCAAATTCCTTTAATAGATTTTCAACTTTATTTCGAAGTATAAAGTTGAAAATGTATTAAAGACATTTTACATCGATTAGACTTACCTAACGACAGATTTTTGTCGTTATATTTGTCGATCGACTGCAGGGCCTGGTTTGCTTACGATGTTTTTCCTGCACCTTTCACATTTTCCTTTCACCTTTCTATTTCCTATATCATGTAAAATGTAATATTTACTACTTTGAATTCCCAAAGAAGCAACACAAGTTAATAACCCTCATTCCCCGACTCATCTTAAACGCAAATCGTCAAAGCAGTAGATCGAAAGGCACAGTCACAGACACGCCATGCACAACATATACATATATTTGCATCACTCAAATCATTCCAACTGTGTTCCGTATTATACCGACGTGGTGTGCCATTTTGTGGAGGTTTTGGGACTGAGAAATATGGAAAATACTAGCTGCGCCCCGCGGTTTTACCCGTAAAAGTCTCGAACCCGAGGGAATATCGGGATAAAACTATCCTATGTCCTTTCCCGGGATTCAAACTATCTTTCCTACCAAATTCATCCAAATCGGTTCAGCGGTTTAAGCGTGAAGAGGTAACAGACAGATAGATATATGGTGTACATAATAAAGAGTATTCTATTCTATTCTATTCTAGAAAGACACACTTTCGCATTTACGAGTAGGTATAATAGTAGTATGGATTTATATTTTCATAACTATCCGTGAGACCTCCTTTTTGAAACCGGCAACCGACTCTTAGATAATTCAACAGTGCCTGTTAATAGTTTAATTGAAACACCTAAATTCTACTACCTGAGGGGCCCGTGGCTAAATAAAAACAACCGCACAGGTCGATCGATCAGGTTAAGCTACGCTTGCCGCGGTTGGTCTGTGGATGGGTGACCAATGACCATCCTCCATGAAACCGACACCCTCTGGGCCTCGGAAACCACGCTAAGCCGTTGGTCTCAGCTGTGATTTGTGGATCTTTGACAGTCGTTACGGTAAGTCAGAAGCCCGAAAATCTGACAACCAGTCTTACCAAGGGGTATCGTATTACCCAGGAACTGGGTTGTGGAAGTCAGATAGGCAGTCGCTCCATGTAAAATATTGATATTCAGCTGCATCTAGTTAGACTTGAAGCCGACCCCAAATATAGTTGGGAAAAGGCTAGGCAGATGATGACCTACATTCTACTACCTGACTTTGATTTATATTGGGTACTAGGTACTTATGTGACTGAATCAATGAATGACAATACACAGCCTTTTTTTTTTTTTTCTCGCGGTGGAAATCCTCATGGACTTCCTCTATCGTGGGGGTGACAGAGGGGCATGCCGGACTCTTACCGGCTGAAACCACCGCGGTGTTCCACCTCTACCTATGGCCGGGGGTGCGGAATTCGCAAAAGCATTCACCGCTCCCCCGACAGGCCTCGACCCGCTGTTTCTCAGCAGGTCCCACCTCCCCGTGCGCCCATTCCTGTAATGGCCGCACCCACTCTCGAGTGGCGCGCGTGGAACACTGCAGCGCCAACTCGAGCCTGTCTGATCGGACGACGGACGCCCCTAGTCCGCCGACCGCAGGCCACCTCTCATGGAGGTCGCAGATCGTTTTGCGCCCTTCTCGGGCGCCCGGTGCGTCTCCTGCGGGAGGGGATAGAGGATGCGGCTTCTCTCTCCCGCTCGGCCGCCTCCTTTGCAGACATGACATCCTCGCAAAAGGAGGCAACTCCGTCCCATGCGCTCCCGCTCTCGACCATCGATTGAACGACGGCCGGGAGCGAGAGATGACAATACACAGCCTGAAGGCAGAAAATGCTTGGCAAATCTATGAGCTTTCGACGCACTAAAGGCGATTAAAGGTACAACAGGGCAACATGTAAGCTTACAACATAGGACCCATACCAATAACATTACAATACAACAACAACACATTATGATCAATCACGTGCAAAAAAATCTAGTAACCTGTTGACATTGGTTTCCAGATTCGAATTTGCAGCCTCAATGATTTGTTCTCTGAGCCATCACGACTTTCCAAAACACACCCACTTACTCGTATCACACTATCACATCACATTAATACTGTAAAGGCGAAAGTTTGTGAGTGAGGGGGTGTGTTTATATGTTTGTTACTTCTTCACGCTCAAACGGGTGGACAAGTTTTGATAAAATTTTGTATTGAGGTAGCTGACACCCGTTTTTTTTTTTTTTGTTTCCGGGATGGAAAATCCTCATGGATGTCCGCCGCTCTGGGGCGGGCGGCGGGGTCTGTCAGACTCTTACTGACTAAAAACCACCCCGGTGTTCCATCTCACACAGTACGCCAGGAGTCGCGGGAAAGTACGATCCTTCCGCAACCCCCGGCTGGCGTCTAAGGGGGGCGCGCGTGGAACCCTACGCGCTGCCACCTCAAGGTAGCTGACACCCTGGATTAACATATAAGCTACTTTTTATCCCGATATTCTCACGAGATCGACATTTACGAGGATGAAACCGCAAGGCGCAGCTAGTGCAGAAATAAATCTCAAAGTTCCCACCCACCTCATAAAGGAAAACAGATGAATTTGCAGCAACACTGTAGAATAGTGACTGTGTCTCATATGCCTGCCTCCGTATGTAAATGTTCATCAGAACATTAGCTGAGATTAGGCAGTTTGAGCCCCGGCTTATGTGGATTTGCCCTAGTTTTGAAACCTGGCTCCTGAAGTTTCTCGTTTTAGTTGTGAAGTCGTATTACCCTTTTGTCAAAAGACTTATGCAAAATTTTTGGACTTAAGTGTAAAGCCGGATTTACATTATGAAACTAATTATACAAAGTTATTTGTTCATTGATAGTGTCACATGTAAATGAATCTTTGATTATTGTATGAAATGGCTATAACAGGGGAAATTGATAGACAAGAGTCGAGAGGAAATTGATACACGTGAGTCGAGAGGAAATTGATAGACGTGAGTCGAGAGGAAATTGATAGACAAGAGTCGAAAGGAAATTGATAGACGTGAGTCGAGAGGAAATTGATAGACAAGAGTCGAAAGGAAATTGATAGACGTGAGTCGAGAGGAAATTGATAGACAAGAGTCGAAAGGAAATTGATAGACGGGAGTCGAGAGGAAATTGATAGACGTGAGTCGAGAGGAAATTGATAGACAAGAGTCGAAAGGAAATTGATAGACGTGAGTCGAGAGGAAATTGATAGACAAGAGTCGAGAGGAAATTGATAGACGAGAGTCGAGAGGAAATTGATAGACGAGAGCCGAGGGATTTATATAATACAGGGTGTTAAGATAGGTCATTTAACAACCCGCACTGGGCCCGCGTGGTGGATTACAGCCCACTCCCTCTCACTGAGAGGAGGCCTGTGTCCCAGCAATGGGAACGTTATAGGCTGATTATGTTTATGTTATGTTAAGATAGGTATGTAAGTGAGACCTTTTCATAAGAAAGCCTACCCACTACTAGTTCTAGGACATGCCGGTTTCCTCACGATGTTTTCCTTCACCATTTTGAGAGGAAGAGTGATGAAAGTGAAGTGCCTGCCTGGCCTAGGTAGCCAACTTACTAGGTAGAAACTTTGCATTCTACATTGCCGCAATGAATGATCACTCATTACGGCAATGTAGAATGCAAAGTTTAGTAAGTTTAGTAGAAGTTTTTTAGGCATGTCCCAGAACTTGAATTCGAAGACATATGACATCCACCAACCCACACTGGGCCCGCGTGGTGGGTTATGGTCCACTCCCTCTCACAGAGAGGAAGCCTGTGACCCCAGCAGTGGGAACATTATAGGCCGATTATGCATGCATGAAAATAAATAATGAAATAATAGACTCCAAATACCTATCTAGGTCAACGAACTATTATCATACGCGTGTATTTAATACTAAGTCATGATTATTTTATCTGACAGCACACGCAAATACAAACCTCAAATATGTTGTTTTCTTTTTTGCCTTTTTGAAAGTGTTTTTAATACCAATTTACAGAAAGAAATATAATGTATCGTTTTAAATCTTCCTAAGTATATAAACGTACCCACAAAATTCCAGTCATAAAAGCCGGATTTATATTAAGACACTAATTATGTAAACTTAGTTATTCATTGAACACCACATGCGAATAATTCTTTGACAGTTGTCAGTGGTTTTTCGGGGATTCATTCGAGGTTCAGGTGATCAGATCGGAGACGTACGTGTTCCAGGCGCGCCTCAGAGAGATGGCAGCATAAAGGAAGTGGCCTGTCAGGGCCGAAGACTGCCGGGGGTGTGGGATTGTCCGAAAGGGTTACCGCTACCCCGGAACATAAAGGGCTAAGGAAGGAACATTGATGGGTGGGTATTGTAGTTGTCTCCACGCACACATTCACAGCGTTGTTTGTACACTTGGTTACTACAAGTAAAGCGCGCGTCGCTTCGTGAGATAAAAACAATATAATTCAACGTGATAGTTTTCTTGACCTGATTTGGCAATGCCATCGCAATCCCCAGGCACCCACTTCGTGATGACTCGAGATAACAGACAATTTATACTTTAAGTAAGTATATAAATAGTAAAACAAAACAAGTATAAACACTACTCCTGATTATCATTATTATTCGTGTCAACGCAACACTCCAATACTAGAAAAACAGCCTATAATGTTCCCACAGCTGGGACACAGGACTCCTCTCTTCGAGAGGGAGTGGGCTCTAATCTACCACGCGGGCCCAGCGCGCGTTGCTAGATATCACAAGTCTTCGAAATTTTGGTTCTAGGACATGCCAGTTTCCTCACGATGTTTTCCTTCACTGTTTTGAGAGCAGTGGTGATAACATTATTTATACAAAGTAAAGCGCCTGTCTACCTACAATTCGTAAGTCGGGAGTCGGGACCATTACCACTGGGTCACCGCTGCTCCGATACCAAAAAACTCTCATATATTTTTAGATGACTCACGGGTCTCCCACAATTCATCGATCATAAATCAAGAATGACTGTCCGTTTCCTGACTGTCATTCGCCAATTGCCGCGTATAGTAACCGTTTGTGTACAGTCGCCAGCACATCAAGCTACCCGAAACTGTCAAATTTTCCCAATCAACTTTGAACCTTATGCTTTAGCTATAAAGTTGAAAATCTATTAAAGACATTTGACAGATTGTAGTAGCTGGATGGACAAAGAGCAACGCACCTTATTAAAAAACCTTTTAAATCAGTCTCGGCCTACCATATGCAGGTCAAGTTATATATATTAGATTAGTCCTGCTATAAAAATAAATGTAATAAATACTGTGGCTAATGCAATTTAAATTTAATAGGGTTAATTCGTTTTCCTTCAATAATTTAAGTGTGCACTACTCGCAGGACACGTGTGTGTCAAATTCGTGCACAGTCATGGATCGAAAATATTAAGCAATTTTAATATGAATAAAATAGTTCTACAGACTGGTACTTCGGTGAGTGTGCCCAAGAACTCCTCGACCTCATTCCACCGGCCCCCTTCTACCTTCGGACATCCAGACGCACTGCAAGTTACCATCCCTACCTGGTTGCTATTCCACCAATTCGCACTAAGCGTTTGCAAATGGCACAATTTTTCATAATGCGCACAGCAAAAGAGTAGAACTCTCTACCTGCGTCTGTTTTTCCGAGCGCATACAACCCGAATCTCTTCAAAGTGAGAGCGAACAGGCTTCTTCTGGGTAAGCTCACTCCATCGTCGACTTTGTCTCTGTCATCTTTGACCTAGACAAGAGTCAAGAGCAAGACCATTTCAAATTAAAAAAAAAAAATAGTAGTAACTACCTGAAATGGTATTTTGAGGATAAAAACACACGGATTTCAGTGGACCTGTTAAGTCACTGCAATCATTTGTCAGTAATCGTGTAAGCAGCTCAACTCAGAAATAAAGGAGCTCAACGACTGGACGAACAACACCAAATAATTTGGGTAGGCTTATAGTACTCAATATCTCCATAGACAAGTCATTAAGTAATAGTAATAATGAGACAACGACAAGCCTAGATATTAGATGCAATAGTAAAAGCAAAAGAGACAGAATTTTATTTTCTCTATCTTATTTGTGAATGCAAACTTTTTGTCTGACTCCAGTTTATAGCCAATAACTGCTGCGCAACAAAATGGCTGTCATGGTACGATTTCTTTAGTCTGTTTTGAACTGACATTTTCATTCAAAATGACCTCGGGAAAAAACTAGGATGCAAATAAAAAATTACTTGATGATACTTAACATTTTAATTCCTTGACTGTTCCTTGACTGCAGTCACGTCTAAAAGTATACACTTGGCAATTTTCAATTGCGATTTTTTCGTGAAATAACGAATGCAACGTTGAAATACGACACTTAACATAAACCTACGGGTTCGAAAATACTATTTTCGTAATAACATAAAATTTCATTCAAAAATAAAGGAGAAAATCGCCTTTGAATAAGCTCCGCGCGCGTGAGCGCGGGAGTTGAATTTGTATGCAAAAGTCTGCTCACCGCGACGGAGCGCGGTGCAGTGTGTGGAGCGCCTAAGGCCAAGTGTATACATACTTTTAGACGTACATAACCAGCCTATAATGTTCCCACTGCTGGGACACAGGCCTCCTCTCGGTGAGAGGGAGTGGGCCGTAATCCACCACGCGGGCCCAGTGCGGGTTGGCAGATGTCAAACGTCTTCAAATTATTGGTTCTAGGACATGCCGGTTTCCTCACGATGTTTTCTTTCACCGTTTTGAGAGCAGTGGTGATGAAATAATTTGCACAAAGTAAAGCGCCTGTCTGGCTTCGAACCTACGACCTACAACTCGTAAGTCGCGGCCGTTACCACTTGGCCACCACTGCTCTCACTTGGCCACAACTGCTCTCCTACTACTACTACTCTACTGCTCTACTTTTAGACGTACTGTACCTAAAAAGAATAGTAGGCACCTGATTTTTTGTGTATTTTCGTAACTGAACACAAACAGCTAAAAACCGATATGATATCAAAGAACCGGGATGTGGGGCAACGTTCGGTTATCATTATCAAACACGTGGGGATCACGACCAGGTCGTACGAAGTGGACCTTGGGTGACACGTATTTATCAGTTGTGGCTTAAGATATCGAGAAAAAATAACTTTAGCAACATTTAAAAATAGAGTGTTAATGCATACGCACCACGTGTCGCTCGTATGTATGCACACGAGTACCATTTCATGAGTAATTTTTTGGTAAATAACTACATCTTGATGTTTGAAGTGAAACTTCTTTACGCACGCTTGACTTGGGGAGTAAGCTGGCGAACGCGTGACGTAAGCGTTACGAAAAGTGTGATCAGGCGAGGCGAATGGGAGTTGATTGGGGGATATAAGCAAGAGAAAGCAGTGTGCGCGCACATTTTCTTTCTCTCTTTCTCGAAGTTTCACTTCAGTCGTGTGGTCATAAGCACACTCGGTTTTTTTTTTTTATTATAAAACCAAATTTTGGGACCACATTCGTAGTATGTCTGTTTTGTAACTACGTAAAAAAAAAACTGTAAAAAAAAAGTATACTGGCTCACTGGTTTTGGCGAGGGTAGTTCCACTGCGCTCCAAAAAAAATTATAAGTACCAAAATGGCTCCACAGCGCTCCAAAATAAAAGAAGTAGAGTCAGCATAAAAGGCTAACCGTAAGTTATTTGTTATACACAATTATAAATATCGGTAGTATTTTTTTTTACCGTGGATTCATCTCGTGTGTCAAAAATGCTCAAGGCCATTTCGCACTTTATGGCCCTCGTGTCCCATGATGTTGCATGATAACGCGCGAAATCGCGCCTGCCGACAGTGGTCATTAAAATGACGATTATAAAATTTTGTATGAAATTATTTGATGATTTCGTTTTACCAGCCGTACTGTGAGAAATCAAACAAAGTTATGATTTCACTACGTTTATTCCACGCGAACGTCTTTACATCATAATCAGCCTATAGCAGTCCACTGCTGGACATAGGCCTCTCCTATTGCACGCCATTCAACTCGATTTTCGGCAACTCTCATCCAGCTGCTACCAGCCATCCTGCGAAGATCGCTCCACCTAGCCTGAGGGTGTCCCACCTTACGTTTACCGATTCGCGGTCTTTACATCACTTCCAATATATAATCACTGTTTTCATCCAAACAAAAACCTAATACACATATTGGACACCTCATTCTAAACTCGCTTGACTGTTTCAATGCAACCAGAGTTATTTTACTGCCAGTCTGCACTACATAAGGTCGAATTTAGCAGAAACCTTTACAGTACCATAACAGAGGGGCAATTCTCGTATTTTTTAAGAACGTTCACAGTCTGATCTCAGTCTCAATCTGTCAAAAATACGTCAAATTTCCATACATTTTGACAAGTTTTTGACATTTGCTTGTCGCCGAGATGAGACTGCGACTAGATTTTGAAAAATTTAAATTACGAGAATTGGCCTTCTGAAGTCGCAAGTAGTCATTAGAAAACAGTTCTCCACATTCCTCTTCCCGCTTCCATATTCGACCAACCCCCAAATCTTGTACCACCCTGAGACGCCATCACAAACAGCTGGGCGACCTGCAATCAATCATGAGCAAGACTGATATTAATTATCATTACGTTACGCGATCGACAGACGGATACTTTTCACTAGGTGATTGAGTATCATTTGGTTTACGAAAATTATTGAGAGTAATTTTTGAGGTGAATTAATGGGCAAATGTATGAACAGGCATGTTTTTCAATGATCGTTTAAATGTAGGTAACATCAGAGATACTAAAAGGTTTATAGAACTATGATTTTTTTAATGCATGACATTAGTATGGTACCAGTCTTACCAGTACTTGGGTACTGAGCAATGAGATGCCCCTTGCAAACGATTGCCTATCTGACCTCTACAACCCTGTTAGCTGGGCTGTAGAGATCAGAGGGGCAATTCTCGTAATTTTAAGAACGTTCACAGTCTGATCTCAGTCTCAATCTGTCAAAAATACCTCTAATTTCCCTACATTTTGACAAGTTTTTGACCCCCTTATTCATAATCCTATTTTATCTCTATTTTGGCTAAAATAGGTTTATAGAACGTTTGTCTTTATCTGTCACGTTGTCATTTCTGTGTGTAAGAAAGAGACAAACCCCATTTTAACTAAAATAGGTTTGATAAGTTTTATGAATAAGGGGGTTAATGTTTTAAATTACGAGAATTGGCCTTCTGATACGCAATCGTTTCATATAAAATACTGGTATTCAGCTGCATCCAGATAAACTGGAAGCCGACTCCAACATTTTTAGAAAACGGCGAGTCAAGTGATGTTAATACGGTACATAGGCGGCGGTGGCAGGCGCCAAGTGACATTTTCTAGCAGTGAACCTCTTGCTAATAAAATGTTTCTAAAAAGATGCATACGTCATCTCTGTGAGAGACAGTGGGCTATAATCCACCACGCACCCAGTGCGGGTTGGTGGATGTCACATGTCTTTGAATTTTGGTTCTAGGTCATGCCGGTTTCCTCACGATGTTTTTTTTTCACCGTTTTGAGAGCATTTGTGATCAATAATACACAAAAACATAAAATAACATAACACAAACATAAAGCAAAGTGCCTGCCTGGGTTCGAGCTCACGAAATACATCTCGTAAGTCTGGGCCAATACCACTGGGCCACCACTGCTCCCTCTAACACTATAATCACAAACGAATTACTTTTGTTGCAAATCTAAAAGGCAGCCTCTTTATGAATGAAAATCTAAATAGTTTCCTCATAGCAAAAACTAAACATTTTTATATTTAGTTTTTCAAACAGAATCATCATGACGAATGCCTCCTTTCTGCTTATCGAAGCTTCATGCCCACTTAGCAACGAACTGCTTTGATTGGCCCAATAAACTGTACTATTTATCGATAGGCATTGAATGGGACAAATACCGATCATAATTCAGCGTCAAATTGGGGAGGATATATTGAATATTTCCCTGTCGCCAACCAAGCATTACATTGACCTTTTGATTTGACAGTTTCCCAGAAGAATTTATTTATTTGATATATGGTTTGGTTTTTGTTCCGGACATCAGAATTATTTGCAAACTAGCTGCGCCCCACGGTTTCACCCGCATAAGTCTCAATCCCGTGGGAATATCGGGATAAAAAGTATCCTATGTCCCTCTATAACAAATTTCATCTAAATTGGTTCAGCGGTTTAAGCGTGAAGAGGTAACAGACAGACAGACACACTTTTGCATTTATAATATTAGTATGGATATTTGGATAATTGAAATTCTATATTATACTGTGAGATTCCATAGTGCACTGTCTTCTTCTTGCACCATGGTAAGATCGTTTGTTATTGTAAATGGGAAGTAATGAATTACTAAGTGTACATACACACGAGCGGCACGCGGCATCGGCAGAAGTAATTTTTATTTATTATTTATCTTATTAGTTTTATCTTTTTTACCTTCTTAATCTGAGCAGTCGCAGCCGTCACCACTGGGTCGCCCCCAGAGTGGTAACGGCCGCGACGTACGAGTTGTAGGTCGTGGGTTCGAACCCCCAAGCAGGTACTTTACTTTGTGTAAATTATTTCATAACCACTGCTCTCAAAGCGGTGAACGAAAACACCGTGAGGGAACTGGCATGTCCTAGAACCAAATCTTCGAATACATGTCACATTCGCCAACCCGCAATTGGCCCGCGTGGCGGATCATAGCCCACTCCCTCCCAGAGAGTGGAGGCCTGTGTCCCAGCAGTGGGAACATTATAATAGTATAGTTATACCTTATTAAGAGTAAATTACATTCAAAGAAACGTAAAAATTATCATCGGACTATTTTTTTGATCTGTTATCGATGTAACACATAATGTCCGGCGTTTCTAAAGCCAAAGATATAAACAACAATGGCTACATTTTAAGTAAAGTTTGTTTTCATCTAATTAGCTCGGAGATTTAGACGAAAACAAACTTTACATGAAATAAATGTTCTTGTGTATCGATTTTATTCAATTTTGAGCGGCCATTATTAGTTACATATTTGGCAAATTTAGCGCGGCTGGACATTAGATATAAACATTAGGAAGAAAATCTTCCTGGTGCTAAAAGTCCATATCAATTATTATTCCACCGCTAGCCCATAACCGAAGGCGATTTTCAGCCCATTTGTATTAACTACTGAAATCCTAATAGCATCATGGCCGATGCGCCAGTACCTAATCGCTATCCTATAATTGCAAAGGCCTAATATCGAATATTCTAGTTCTATATTTACCCAATATTTCGAAGCAAACAACGTGTTCAAAGCTTTATCCTGAAAAGTAAACAACATGAATGAAATGAATGTCAGTATTAGTTCGAGAATCTACATTTCAAACGTTAATCAATATAGGTTCGTTGTGTTCAATATAGGCTTACCACCTTACTAATAAACGTTGTATAGCGTCTGTATAGTTACACAACGCTTTGTGTTCTTCTTTCGAAAGTCAAATTACTGACGACTGAAAGAGAGAAATCGGTGTGTAACTATTCATCTGATATAATACGTTTATTAGTGAGGGGGTTAGTAAATACGCTTGTATACAGAGAGGCGATAGGATAACATAATCAATTTTATTAAAAATAGAAAACTGAATTTTAAGTCTTTCAGATCTACCTTGCCCGTCACCATCAACTTTGCAAGATTATCTGGTTCCCGACGGGCAATAATTATGACTAAAGTAACCGCAAACCAGATTGCCAGATTAACCTTTTCTAAATAAACCTTTCTTTGTTCCAGATGCGCAATCAATGAATGCGAAAGCACGACAAACACAAGCTTATGGCTACACCATGCCATACCAAAAGAAAAAAATAAATACTCCAAATGTGAGAGGCACCCTACTATAGGAAACAATATCACAAGTAGTATCAGTTCTTGTACGGCAGATATATTTAATACTAGGTTGAAAGAAAAGTGCTCTTCGTATGTTTATAGTGATGCAGACTCTGCTGTTAAAGATGTAAGTATTGATATAACTCATCATCCACCTGCCTTTAACTCAATTTATTTATTTATTTATATTGGTTCACCAACAACTGTTTACACTGGTATTATTCGGCGCAACATGTCTTTTCTTTCCATACTTCTCTATTAGTCGTCATCTCGGTAGTGTCTCCCTTTCTAGCGATATCATCTTTTACATCAGTCCATCCATCGTTTCTTTGGTCTTCCCCTACTCTTATAGCCATCGACATTCATACTCAAAACTCTCCTCACGACATTTTCCTCATTTCTCCGTAACATATGCCCAAGCAAGCCAAGCCAAGCCAAGACAAGTATTGATATAACTGTCATAAATCACATCACACTAATATTATAAAGGCGAAAGTTTGTGAATGTGTGGCGGTGTGTGTGTGTGTGTTTATATGTTTGTTACTTCTTCACGCCCAAACGGCGGGACCGATTTTGATAAAATTTTGTATGGAGGTAGCTGACACCCTGGATGAACATATAGCCCCTTTTTATCCCGATATTCCTACGAGATCGAAATTTACGCGGGTGAAACCGCGGGGCGCAGCTAGTAAATAATAAACAACAATATTGGAACAACAAACAACAATATTACAATTGCTTTCGTATAATCAGCCTGTAATGTTCCTACTTCTGGGAAACAGGCCTCCTGTCGGTGAGAGGGAGTGGACCTCGTCCACGCGGGCCCAGTGAGGGCTTGGTACATGTCACACGTCTGCGAAAATTTGATTCCAGGATATGCCGGTTTCCTCACGATGTTTTCCTTCACCGTTTTAGAGCAGTGGTGATGAAATAATTTACACAAAGTACAGCGCCTGACTGGGTTCAAACCAACTACCTACAACACGTAATTTGCAGCAAGTTGGCCCAGTGGCCACCGCAATGACCTTGGTGGTCTTCAAATTGGCAAAATTGATCCAGGCTAAGAAAGAGACTAGACAAAGCCTAACTCGGCATCATCGTCCAGACAACTGAACAAACGCGACGTAAAAAGTTAAATAAAATCCACTCAGTAATAATTTATAAGTTTTTTGCCCTGACTGAAGGCCTTATTTATGAAGTATCCACGCCTAACCACCTTTATTAGGTATAATCCGCTTAATCAGCCGACACCCTCTTAGGTTGACCTGCGAGATGCCATTCATAAAAAAAACTCAGTACGGTCAAAATCAGCAATAAACTTACAAAAAAAAAAACAGAAGCTGCCAACCTTTTAATAAAAACTGATAAACAAAAACAGGCAGCAACGGAAACATTCGTCTCGTAATAATTCAACCAATCATTCGAATACTCAGTAACAGGATACATTGTCACGCAACCTGTCAATACTTGGGACGGTAGACAGTTATCGTGTCAATTGACCGATAATGTAATTGTCGGCCCACCGGTCGTTCATCATAATTTTATTTACATTTGCCACCACGTGCTGGGTGAATGGATTAAATGGATTATTAACTATAACGTAACGGGAGTGCGATTTTGATAATTATGATTATGATTATTAATTTCGTTTATTTATCTATTTACATATTTAAACATTTCTTAAAATATAAAAAATAAGTATAAAAAACATATAAAAACAATAGTAGTCCGTCGGTGTCGGGAGCAGGGTCCAAGCTACCGGTGGTTAGGGCTCCAAAGACAGAAACCTCCTCACAATGCGAGCCGTATCGAGGAGTACTGCCTTCTGAATCAGGCCCTTGATCCAACCGCCTAACGAGAGCCTCGATAGATGTTGATCGAGGCTTTCGGCCATAAGGCCGATTATTAATTTTATCATTATCAAATCCTAGTACTTCATTTATTGAAAATAATTTTTGTGAAAGATTCCGAGACCCCTCCGTGCCTCGGAAAGCGTTAAGCCGTTGGTCCCAGGTGTCATTCGTGGATCTTTGACAGTCGCTACGTGTAGTCAGAAGCCCGAAAGTCTGACAACTAGTCTTACGAAGGGGTATCTTATTGCCCAGTAAATGGGTTGTGGAGATCAGACAGGCAGTCGCACCATGTAAAAAATACTGGTATTCAGCTGCATCCGGTTAGACTGGAAGCCAACCCCAACATAGTTGGGAAAAGGCAAGGCAGATGATGATTTTTTGTGAAAGATCTTCAAATAAAATCTTCAAGTATATTCGTCCGATTATGAAATAAAGGTGGAATTGGACACAATGAGGATAATCTTCGTAAAATTTAAGCATTTTCAAAGTTAAGGCTTTTGAGCTTAAATTTTGTACAGAGATTCTAGACCAAATACACTCTTCAACCCGTTTGTATTGATATACCCTTTCCGTAACACCCTGTACTAAAAACTAACGCACACGAAATATCTGCGTCGTGTTTCGCTGTGGTGGTGAATAGGACTTTTGAATTTGATCTTGATGTCTATCTCTCTCTCTCTCTCTCTCGCACAAGTTAGACCAATGATGGCTCCAACTCCACACACTACGGCCCCTTTTTTTTTTTTTTTTTTTTAACGTGGAGAAATGTTCATGCATTCTGCACTACCACGGGGAGATAGTGCAGTTATGTGGGACTCCAACCCACTAAAACTCCACGGTGTCCTCCTCTGCCGCTTACGGCGGAAACACGGGCACGCGTTAGCACTCATCCGTGAACCCACCGCGGCTGTCCGTCACCGGACCCTCCTCTGGGGAGTATTCCCCATCACCGGCGCACCAGAACACATAGCACGCCGTGACCACCCCAGGGACCAAACCAGCACATGGGCGCCAGACGACCCCGTGTCTGGGCACCCTTGGTCCCCCTGCGACGGGTCAGGTCATTGGCCCCGCCGCCTACCAATTTTCGGCCGCAGAGGATAGGGAGAGCGGCCAACGTCATACCAACACTCCTCTTCCTCTGCGGCCCCACTGCGTCCGCCATCGGACGGTGGCGACCCCGTCAAGGCCGCGGAAGGTAGGGAGAGCGGCGCACCGCAATACCGGCACTCCTCTCCCACCGCGGCCTCCAACCCTCAGCCGCGATGCTTCCGATACGACATCGCGGCCCGCCTCAGCTGCGATGTCGCTCAAGCGGCACCGCAACCTACTTGTTGGCCGCTACGTCGTCGGCTTACCGGCAAAAGCTCTGACGAGCGGCCCCGCCTCGGGTTCCTCTTCGCTTCACCGTGGGTGTCCAAGCCACGGCTACTGAGCCCCCCCGCCTCGACAATGCGGGAACCTACCGGGGGGGGACACTACGGCCCCTGACTTATCTTTTTTTTTAAGTTATTCACCAAAGTATTCTTTTCAGTTCGATCTCGGCTGCCAAGATTGGAAGAGGACGTTAATAGGCACCATCCATAACTCCGGCCTATTTATCTCCCTGCCTCTAACTGGTATCATCTCAGACAGGTTTGGGAGGAAAGTGGCGCTTTCTGTAGCCGCTCTCATGAACAGTATATTTGGCTTCATGAGGTCTTTCTCCACCAGTTATGTAATGATGATAACGTTGGAATTCTTGGAGGCTAGCTGCGGAGCCGGTGCTTATACAACTGCTTTTGTTTTAGGTAAGAATGAATTAATTTGAGTTACTATTCAGCATAGCTATTCACAAGCACTCGATACGCTTCCGTATCGTATCGAACATCAATCAATGTTATCGTAGGAGTCTTCTCAACGCTGTTCATAAGTCCAAAACCCGAAAATTTTGTCAGTTTAAATCAAATAGACGCCCGTTATTCACAGCATAGCATAGTATTAGCAGCTATTTGCTGTTGGGGGCAAGTCAAATCAGGTTATCGAAATGTGTCGATTTCAATACGATAGCCTGTCGTAAGGTTGTGACTAGCTACCCTGAAGTATTTGATATTGCGGGCTTTGTACAGATGACAACACCCGCACAAGCCAAGCCGTGACTAAAATTGCAAGTTCCAAATAAGAGTAGGTTTGGACTTTTGTCGTGCGGCGACAGGTCGCATGCAGCGGGTGACTTACGAGTAAGAGCTGTAGCGGCATACCTATTCACATATACATTACACACAACATATACATACATTTATTTACATATATACACACAACAATATATAATATTCACATTCATAAATATAGGTACTCATTATAAACACAATCATATTTTGTGTCGGAACTTCGGCCGCTGTGGCTCAGTGGAAAAGCACCATAATGCATAGCCATAGCTACCTACTTATCGTTTCGTGGAACTCCGGCCGCGCCGGCCGGCGCGCGCGCCGCGCGCCCCGCTCACCAGTCCTGACCTACTCTCGACGCGAAGCGCACGCTGCTTATTTGTTTACCGTTCTGCTTACACCCGCTTATGGTTTATGCTAAACTAAACTACACTGTGAATCTGTGATTACAATTACCTCGTGCTATCCTAAACTGATATACTTTCGCTTTCAACATCTGTGCTTGTGAACTTTGAGACTATACTTTTAACCTAATAACCTAACTGTGATTTCATTGTGTGTGTTTCTTGTGCTTTCGATA
Organism: Amphipoea oculea; assembly: GCA_945859645.1. Lineage (NCBI taxonomy): Eukaryota > Metazoa > Arthropoda > Insecta > Lepidoptera > Noctuidae > Amphipoea > Amphipoea oculea. The sequence continues at coordinate 17,730,968 of OX243876.1, forward strand.
TAATCTGTTTACTGGTTTGGAACGTATTATAAATTAGCTAAAATACTTGGCCGAAGACTTTCATTCTATCGCCCAGAATCACACCCACGTAAGGAAGGAAACGACCACAGCGAGAAGGTAGGATTTACCCATATTATTCCTACATTGGTGACCCCGCATAAGTAACCGCAAGATAAACAATACTGCAGATCGCAAACAAAGCGAATATTTAAAAGAAAAAACATGGCGGAAGGTTCACAGTCCACAAGTAGCAAGCCGTCTACCGAACGTACCGAAATGCGTGTTTCCACTGACGCATCGGACGTGTCGACAGAAATTTGCAGAGTTGCTGTTCGCATACCACCCTTCTGGCCCGAGGAGCCCGAAATATGGTTCGCACAAGTAGAAGGTCAGTTCGCTATTGCAAATATTACTATGGACACGACGAAGTTTCATTACGTCATCGGACAATTAGAACCACAGTACGCCAAAGAGGTGAAAGACATTATTGTGCAACCACCAGCGAGTGACAAATATCAGAAGCTTAAATGCGAACTTATTAAACGACTCAGTTCGTCTAATGAGAAGAAGGTAAACCAACTTTTGATTCACGAAGAGCTTGGCGACCGCAAGCCTTCACAATTCCTGAGACACCTTCGGAGTTTGGCAGGAACTAATGTCCCAGAGGACTTCATTAAAACCATCTGGACCAACCGCTTGCCAGCAAACATACAGACAGTCATCGCGGCCCAGACCTCCTTATCGCTGGAAGCTTTAGCGGACATAGCGGATAGAATCAAGGACATAACTACCCCCTCAGCCCAAGTAGCTTCAACCAGTGCGAACCCTCAAGTACTAGAGGTGTTAGCTAAAGAACTCGTGGAGCTTCGGAAAGAGGTGAACGCGCTCGCGATGGGACACCGACAGTCCCGCTCCAGGGAGAGAGGAACGAGGCACACCCGTTCGTCATCCAAACGTTCAGACTCAAACTACAGGAAATTCCCGGTATGCTGGTACCATTACAAATTTGGCAGCAACGCAAAGACATGCAATCTCCCATGCGATTATAAGGCGGAAAACTCGACGGGCCGTCGCTAATGGCGACCAGCGACTGCCCTAGCTCCGGTCGCCTGTTTGTTACCGACAGGAGAACTAAAGTACAGTTCCTGGTCGACACCGGCAGCGACCTCTGCGTATTTCCTCGGACCATGCTACGTGAACGACGCGCCAGCACCAACTACCAACTCTTCGCGGCCAACGGAACACCTATTCCGACCTACGGTTACACAAACTATAATTTAAACTTAGGGCTTCGAAGGGACTTTCAATGGAATTTTGTAGTCGCAGATGTAACTAAACCAATAATTGGAGTAGATTTTCTCTCGTTTTACAACCTAGTAGTCGACTGCCGTAATCAGAGATTATTAGACAACGTTACAACTTGCTCAACTATAGCTTCACTAGTCCGTACATCAGATAGTATTCACTCTGTAAAGGTCATGACTGGCGATACCGCGTATCATAAGTTACTTGAAGAGTTCCCTGAGATTACAAAGCCGCCTGGTACACAGCGAGTCATTGTTCATAACACGGTCCACCACATACGTACTACACCGGGTCCTCCGATTTCATGCACTCCCCGCCGCCTGGCTCCAGATAAGCTCAAAACGGCCAAGCAAGAATTCGACGCAATGTTAGCAAATGGCACGGCCCGACCTTCAGAAAGCCCTTGGGCGTCCCCGTTACATTTGGCCCCCAAAAAAGACAATGGCTGGCGACCCTGCGGAGACTACAGGAGACTCAATGCCCGCACCGTTCCTGATTGTTATCCCATCAGACACATACAGGACTTCGCGCACAGTATATCCGGATGTACTATCTTCACAAAAATTGACCTGGTCAAAGCATACAACCAAATACCGGTCAATCCGGATGATATACCCAAGACCGCAATCACCACACCGTTCGGAATGTTCGAATTTCCATATATGACGTTTGGTTTACGAAACGCGGGCCAAACATTCCAACGGTTTGTGGATGAAATGACGCGCGGGCTTGATTTTTGCTACACGTATCTCGACGATTTCCTTGTGTACAGTAAGAATGAAACACTCCACAAGGAACATCTAAGACAGTTATTCACCAGAATGAAGGCATACGGTATGGTGATTAATAATGCAAAATGTGTTTTCGGTGCGCGACAAATAAACTTTTTGGGATATACTATATCAGAAAAAGGAACGAAGCCATTGCCAGAAAAAGTACAAGTCATTCGCGACTACCCAGCCCCAAAAAATATACGTGAGCTTAGAAGGTTTTTGGGCATGATAAACTTCTATAGACGTTTTGTGCCCGAAGCCGCCCGAATCCAAGCCCCACTCAATGCTTTGCTGATAGGAGCAGTGAAGGGATCAACTCCAATCAACTTAACAGGGGACGCCTATAAGGCCCTAGAACAATGCAAAGAGAGTCTGTCAAACGCAACCCTATTGGCCCACCCAGATTGCTTGGCAAAAATGGGCCTGGTGACGGATGCATCTGATTTAGCCATGGGTGCTGTGTTGCAACAACACAAGGATGGCCACTGGCAGCCACTAGCATTTTTCTCTCGAAAATTGAACACCGCTCAACAAAAATATTCTCCTTACGACAGAGAACTATTGGCAGTTTATGAAGCGGTGAAATATTTCCGGCACATGCTGGAAGCCAGAAATTTCACAATCTATACTGACCACAAACCAATCAGTTTTGCTTTTCACGAAAGAAAAAATAACTGTTCGCCACGTCAGTATAGATATCTGGACTTCATATCGCAATTTACAACAGATATCCGTCATATTTCCGGAAAGGATAATGTGGTTGCTGATACCTTGTCACGGATAAATGAGCTGCAGGCACCAGTAGCTCATGAAACTCTCGCTAAGGCACAAGAGTCAGACTTGGAACTGTCAGGATTCCTCAACTCAATGTCATCGCTCAGGCTAGAAAAGTACAAAGTCCCAGGTACAGATGTAACTTTGTACTGTGACGTCAGTACGCAAACTGCAAGGCCTTTCGTACCACAAGCCTTACGAAAACAAGTGTTTGACAGTCTTCATTCGTTAAGTCATCCTGGCGCAAACGCAACTTCGAAGTTAGTTGCGGATCGGTTTGTTTGGCCAGGGGTTAGGAAAGACTGCCGGGAGTGGTCCAGATCTTGCGTAGCATGTCAACGAGCCAAAGTGAATCGGCACGTATCGGCACCATTAGGCACCTACAAATTGCCACGCTCTAGATTCAGACATATACATATCGATCTGATTGGACCCCTCCCCATTTCACAAGGTTATCGATACTGTTTAACGGCTATTGATCGATTCACACGATGGCCGGAGGTAATACCGATAACCGACATCACCGCTGAGACAGTGGGCAAAGCCTTGCTGCATGGTTGGATATCAAGGTTCGGCAGCCCAACAGATATTGTAACAGACCGTGGACGCCAATTTGAGTCCACCCTGTTTCAATACTTGGGTAAAATAGCCGGGTTTCGTCATCACCGAACTACAGCATACCATCCAGCAAGCAACGGACTCGTGGAACGTTTTCATCGACATCTGAAAGCATCTATTGTATGTCATGCAAACGAAAACTGGACAGAGGCTTTGCCCTTAGTCTTACTTGGCATTCGTAGTGCTTACAAAGACGACCTTCAAGCGTCACCGGCCGACTTAGTATATGGCGAGCCACTGAGGCTGCCTGGCGAATTTCTAGAACAAGCAGCGAATGGCACTAGTGACGTGACAGACTTTACAGCACGACTTCGTACCATAGCTCAAAAATTACAGCCAGTGCCGACATCGCGCCACGGTGAAAACAAAGTTTTCGTATACAAAGACCTAAGCACATGCGACTATGCATTTTTAAGAGAAGACGCATCGCATAGTTCCCTAACTCCGGCATACACTGGTCCACATCAAATTATCGAACGAGGTGATAAAGTGTTCAAATTGATGGTAAAAGGCAAGCAAGTAACAGTCTCCATCGATCGCCTCAAACCTGCATACATACTAGCTGAAAAAGAAAGTGAACCAGAGTACCCAGTACTGCCTTCCGCAAGTAGTTCAAATCACGGGTCTCGCGAAGCCACCAAGACAACCCGTTCCGGTCGTGTGGTAAGGTTCCCGGAACATTATCGTCCTTAACCAGGCCTCTGGGGGGGAGTGATGTAGCGGCATACCTATTCACATATACATTACACACAACATATACATACATTTATTTACATATATACACACAACAATATATAATATTCACATTCATAAATATAGGTACTCATTATAAACACAATCATATTTTGTGTCGGAACTTCGGCCGCTGTGGCTCAGTGGAAAAGCACCATAATGCATAGCCATAGCTACCTACTTATCGTTTCGTGGAACTCCGGCCGCGCCGGCCGGCGCGCGCGCCGCGCGCCCCGCTCACCAGTCCTGACCTACTCTCGACGCGAAGCGCACGCTGCTTATTTGTTTACCGTTCTGCTTACACCCGCTTATGGTTTATGCTAAACTAAACTACACTGTGAATCTGTGATTACAATTACCTCGTGCTATCCTAAACTGATATACTTTCGCTTTCAACATCTGTGCTTGTGAACTTTGAGACTATACTTTTAACCTAATAACCTAACTGTGATTTCATTGTGTGTGTTTTTTGTGCTTTCGATATAATCTGTTTACTGGTTTGGAACGTATTATAAATTAGCTAAAATACTTGGCCGAAGACTTTCATTCTATCGCCCAGAATCACACCCACGTAAGGAAGGAAACGACCACAGCGAGAAGGTAGGATTTACCCATATTATTCCTACAGAGCGTTTACGTCGTACGGCATTTTATACAAACTTTCAAGCCCTTGTTTTTCGAAATGAATGAACCGATTCTAATGAAACTTCGTACGCATAAGCAGGATACAAAAGTCTAAAAAGTTAGTAAAGAACATTTTCGAAATGTCTTATTTAAAAAAAAGATAAGTTCTGGAAATCTCTGTTTCTATACAAAATTTTAAATCGGTCTAATTTGGCTGTAGCACTTTTTTTCGAAAATGTTCTTAACTAACTTTTTAGACCTTTGTATCTTGCTTATGCGTACGAAGTTTCATTAAAATCGGTTCATTCATTTCGAAAAACAAGGGCTTGAAAGTTCGTATGGAATGCCGTACGTCGTATACGCTCTTAAATCGACCGTGAAAATGCTCAGTCGCAGGCAATCGCCTGCCGCATCAACATTTGATGCAAAATGAACTAGTCATCTGCGACTTTTATCGACCTATGTAAATAGGGTGGCGATCCGACTTGTGAGGCGATTTGGTATGCGATCAGCCGCTCGACGAAAATCGACCTCGTATAAATCCCCCATTAAGCTCAAAACACAATATGTGTGATGAGCAATTCTCATGATAGATGTTACTCAAATCGAGGACGAGTACATATTATGTAATTTATAACAAGGACTAAGATAAATGTGGCTTGTCAAGACAAACCTCTCAGTTACTGTATATGATTGCTTCTGAAATATACGCTAATAAACTTTGGAAATTTATGGTACGCAAAATACGCACTTTGACGTGTAGGTAGATAGATAGATACTCTTTATTATGTACACCATCAAAATTACAGAAATAAATGTAGAAAGCACACTAGCCCGTATTACCTAACCTACCCTATGTTGATAAAATTGTCCTAATTTCGTATTAAGAACTGCTTCCTCAAAAGCTACTTTAGTCGTGTTGTATTTCTTTAACTACTTTTATCATTAACGGATTACTTTTTCACAGCTATGGAACTTGTGGGACCCAAAGGAAGAGTATTTGGTAACACTCTCATAAACATAGTTTACGTTTGTGGCTTGATGTCCCTAGCTGGACTATCCTGGTTATTACAAGACTGGAGGACACTCCTCAGAATTATGTACGCGCCATCCTGCTTAATATTCTCCTACTTATGGATCTTGAATGAAAGTATCAGATGGTTATTAAGCAAAGGTAGACATGACGAGGCTGTAGAAATTATAAGGAAAGCAGCTAAAATGAACAAAGTAGAACTAACAGACCAAGCGTTAGCACCACTGCAAGAGATGGAGAAAAAGCCAATAGAAGATAAAGAAGAATTGGTAAACGAAAAGAAGTCATCAGTCTTGCTGCAAGTGATTCGATCAAGCATTATCAGAAGGAGATTGGTTTCATGCTCCTTCTTATGGATTACTTGCACGTTTGTGTACTATGGGCTGTCAATTAATTCGGTGTCATTGGCAGGCAACAAGTACATCAACTTCATGTTGGTGGCTTTCATAGAGATTCCAGCCAATTTGACCTGTTTGTTCGTGCTGGACAGATTTGGAAGGAAGAAGGTCATGATTATCACTTATATTTTGAGTGCAGTTCTGTGTATCAGCTTATCGTTCCTACCTAAAGGTGAGTTGGATTAGCATTTATTATTTGCACTTTTGAAAAAAATCATAATATTGAAGCACACAACACAAGGCAAATGAGCCTATAATGTTCCCACAGCTGGGACACAGGCCTCCTCTTGGTGAAAGAAAAGTGGGCCGTAATCCACTACACGGGCGCAGTGCGAGTTAATATTGAGGCGTTGAGTCAGAGATATGATTTTATATTCAGTTAACGTTCTGAGTAAACAAGACCCATCCTGCATTCTGGTTATTCACGCATTTAGGCACCAATTCTTAAAAAAAAAAAAATCATTTACCAATTAATACACGAACAATTCAATTGTTATCTGAACAGTTTTAACGCGGATTTTATAACCAAACGAGTTGTAGTTTGTGTTCACAATTACTTCGCTTACAATCAAACGAACAAACATAATTTGACGGGAACAAAAGGCAAGTTAGATAATCCTGGAACAGTTTACGAGGTATCGGAGTGTTCCCATTGTGTTTCGGCAAGATGGTTTCCCGGATCCCTTTGTCCCAGAAGTAGGATGTAATATTAATAAAGCAAGGGTCGGTAAACATAACAATATCCACGAAAGAGTGATTATTATAAGAATCAATGGCAGAGAGTCCCTTACGTCAGAGGATATTTACGTACAACCTATGGATGCATACATATTACCTGCGCAAAAAACAACGTTATTTTTTAATATATGCACTCGAATTCGATTTGACTCGGGCAGCACACATTCTGAGAACCGAGTGCAGTATCCGACAAACAACATTTTCTCGTACTAAAATGGAAACGAACTTTTACACGAATTTTCAGAGAATTTTGCTCCACTGTTTATTTAGTAATCACTGCTTGTATAACGGCCTGAATTAATGGAATATTCAAGTTAAACCGATTTCAAAGCCGACAGCGTAAACGGCAATAGTAAAACATAAACAATTTTCGCGGTTTTAACAAACTTGGCGTTTTCGAATCGTCTGTTTTGCAAGCATTTGAACGAATAAATGAATTCGGGATTTCGATTTTAGGAATCGAAAAGTAATTATCATGATCTTGTATTTGAGTTGGAAAAGTTTGATTATATAGTGTTGGTTTTGGGACTAAGTTGGAGAGCTTACGTAATTTAAAACAATGTTGTCAGTTCTCAACTTAAATAAAAAAATAGACCACACTTCGTAAACACTCTTAAATAATCTTCGGTTATCTTTAGTTTTATATAGCGCCCGCTAAACGAACCATTTAAAAAAAAATTATTTACTCCTACCCTTTTAATAAGTTCTTTTTGTAAATGTCTCACCGTGAAAACTTAGAGGCCGTCGCCACGAGCGAGAGAATCACGGCGATAGTCTCGCCATGCCATCAAATTTTCGCCGCGATGATATCGTCGTGTGGAGACACGTTCTAAGAGAGTGATGATTCTCTCGCTCGTGGAGATGGCCCCTTAGGTGCAGTGAGCTTAAAGTGAGCAATCCTAAGCATCACGTGAATGACAGTTCACCTCAATTCATTGTTTCGACCGTTCCAAATCTAATTCTGAACATAAGGCTCTCCAAACGCACGCAATTGTATACTAATTTCATCGCACATAATTGTATATACTTTAACCCCCATACTAATAAACGTTGTAAAGCGTCTATACATATAGTTACACAACGCTTTGTCTTCTTCTTTCGAAAGTTAAATTACTGACGTCTGAAAGAGAGAAATCGGTGTGTAACTATTCATCTGATACAAATAACACGTTTATTAGCAAGGGGGTCAGTATTTAATTGCATACTAAGTTCATAACCTAATCGAACCTGTATTTTGAACCAAATTGTCGTTTCCTTGTTTCCTCCCACTACAAGACTGTTATACTCGAAAATTACATAATTATCTCTCGTCATCATTCAGGTCAAAGCTGGTGGTCACTCATCTTCTACCTCTCCGGCAAGTACTCCATCACGGTGGCCTACAGTTCCGTATACATCTACGTGTCTGAGGTATTCCCTACCAATGTCAGACAGTCACTGCTAGCCATTTGTTCTTCTACTGGCAGAATTGGGTCTACACTAGCGCCTTTGACTCCTTTGTTGGTAAGTGATAAAAGTTCTTATGTACCTTTATCATCAGTTTTCGTCACTAAATCCATTGTGTACTAAATCAAAAATTCATCGTGTACTAAATCCATTGCGCGGTGATGTTCCTGTGTAACCCTGTATAAATTTGATGGAAGAAGAAATTATTAAAGAAGACATACAGCTCCGGCCCTAATTAAATTGGAAAAAGGGCCATTCATGCTGTAGAAGAAAGTGTAACGAACAACGCGTCATACTGACGTCACGCAAATCCTGCATCTCGCAAGCAGAGTTTACCGCGCAACTAGTATAGAAACAACGGCCCGACAATGAATCATTGGGCAGTTGCCCGCCAGACACAACACCCGTCTGGTCGGAGGATTCTCCCTTTTCTATAGAGTATGAGTGAACTTTACACCCTGTTCCTCATACCTCTATAAAAGAAACCAAAATTGAGACTAGCATAAACATAATCAGCCTTTAATGTTTCCACTGCTAGGACACAGGCCTCCTGAGAGAGAGCGTTGCGAGGGAGTGGGTTGTAATCTACCACGCGGGCCTGTGCGGGTGGGTTGCTAGATGTCACATGTCTTCGAATTTTTGGTTCTAGTACATGCCGGTTTCCTCATGAAGTTTTCCTTCACCATTTTGAGAGCAGTGGTGATGAAATTATTTACACAAAGTAAAAAGTAAAATTGTAAATGGAAGAAATTTTGACTAAAAGCAATTAAATCTTTTCTCAGGCTTTATACTACGACAACCTGCCATCAATATTCTTCGGTACATTAGCCGTCATAGCTGGTCTGCTCGTCTTTACGCTGCCAGAAACGATCAACGTGCCTCTACCAGACTCCATCGAAGAAGCCGAAATGTTATCTAAAGCAAAACATCGGAAAAATGAAGCTTTAGAAATAAATGAAGGTGGTTTTCCAGGTTAGGAGAGATAGCGCGAAATATTTCTGTTAGCTCTTCATTTTATTCGGCTAGAATTCCAAAGAATTCTTATGTAGGTATAACGTAGCCCATGTGATTCATACAAAGTTTTGCATTTTTTTATTCACTGTTTCTGGTATTTACAGACGCCAAGCACATCAAGCTACCAAAACTGTCAAATTATCACAATCAAATTTGAATCTTATGCTGTAGCGATGAAATTTGACAGATTGTAGTAGCTTCATGTGCTGGCGTCTGTACAGTCACGTCTAAAAGTATGTATACACTTGGCAATTTTCAATTGCGATTTTTTCGTGAAATAACGAATGCAACGTTGAAATACGACAGTTAACATAAACCTATGGGTTCGAAAATACTATTTTCGTAATAACATAAAATTTCATTCAAAAATAAAGGAGAAAATCGCCTTTGAATAAAGCCAAGTGTAGGTATACATACTTTTAGACGTGACTGTACCTATGTAATAAATCGATTCCAATTAGTAAACTTTTGAGCTTTTAAAGATTTTGATCGACTTCCAGAATTCATCCAACACCCTAATTCATAACACACTATCAATCTCAATCTGAATCATTTTGAAGGATATTGCTAATCTATTGCTTCATATGTTCGAAAAATTTGTCTGCTCAACAACGTAAATAACGCAATGAATGTTGTTGAACTATTAAAATGAAAGCCATTGCTACTGATACTATATTACGCAATAACCTTTCATTAACCTTCCAGTTTTTAGTCTCAGCGAATCCAAAATCTTGCTTTAGGTATGTTATTGTAAGTTATGGCAATAATATTTAATTACGTTAGTACCTTCGCGCACAAAATCTATTGCTCAGTATGAAATAACTGGGTGTAAAAGTTACCATAATGGTATTGTGTATGTTTATAACATATTATGTATATTTGTGTAAGTTTTTTTTCTAATATGTGCTATCCATGAGTGAGACGTGATGTAAACCCAGTGGCGTGCATTGGTTTTCAGAATAGGTAGACACTAGGCCGGGTCTAGTCTAGGCAAACGCGGCCACTAATCAGAAAGAAAAGTGAGGTCAAAAGTGTGGTTATTTGAGTAGGCATGCCTACTTAAGGGTGATAAATTGCGAAGGTCAAACGTCATGGTATTACGCGTGAGACGTACGTATTTTTAATTTTGTCATATTAACTTGAACGAATAAAAACCAATGACAATGTGCGAATAGTACCTACGGGAGCCGAGTAGGCCGTCCGGCGACTGCCTACTGCCGCGCGTGTTTGTATGAAGATTTTGTTTTTTGTTAGGTATGATAATTTAGTGAGATTCTTAATTGTGGGGCACACACACTAACTTGTAATTGACAGGGTTATGTTGATATATCGAGGTAGGCACTGCTTATATGCCTATATGCAATGCACACCACTGTGTAAACCTATAATTCCTACCGAATTATTCTTTAAAAAAAACGGCAATAGCGTCAGTCTCTAGCATCAGTGGAACCACAGGTCATATAGGCACATGTGCCACACCGGCGATTAGCGAGAAGCGAACGACTAGATCTAGCAACTAAAAACGAGTTGTAGTCTGTTTGACAGAGTTCTCGCCGGGAGTGTGAACAGTCAGCGATCAACTATTACTATAATGTATCTCTTTTACTGCCACCTACAATCTTTTGTACAGATGTCAGCACATCAAGCTACCCGAAACTGTCAAATTTTCCCAATCAACTTTGAATCTTATGGTTTAGCGATAAAGTTGAAAATCTATTAAAGAAATTTGATATATTGTAGCTTGATGTGCGCCACGTCTGTAAGTTTCTTGAGCGAGACAATAGCCGATAGCTAGTCGCTTCCTCGTCGACAATGGGACAAGTGCCTTAACCTACGTTTGCACGAAATAGACCGGGTTAGGGGGCAACTCGTCCACTTCAAAACTGGGACCAGGGACCAGTTCCACCTTTCTAATTTTACTAGGGGTCGACTCGTCCCACCTCGAAACTGGGACCATGGGCCTCAGGGGGCAACTCGTCCCACTTCGAAACTGAGACCTGGGACCCGGCAGGTCTTCAATTTCAAAGCTTTTATTATTTTTAAATAGGTTCTTTGTAATTAGTATGCATTGTATTATAAGGTGCGAATATTTCAAAGACAATAAATTTATTTACAATCTGTAGGGCGAGATCTTTGCCCAGCTGTGGGACAATACATGTTGAAGAAAAATCAACAAAATTTTGACAGACAACTATACTCCATTTATTATAACATTAGAAAAAAGAGGCTCGCAGAAGCAGGAGTACGAAACCTATTATTTTCAAGTTAAGTTCAAACAATTTTAATAATTTATAATGTATGCGGTTTTTTTGTAAGTAACAATGTATGGCATACAATAAAGCATATTCTATCTATCTACTCGTCACGATGCTTGGATAGGTACATGAAATGAAACAATTTTTAGTAACAATCACTTTATTAAAAACAACTTTATATAAACCGACAAAATAAAAAAAAAACACGTGCTGCCACAACTTATGAAGGGAATAGGTAACATTTTAGATTTGGTAGAGTTATAGCACAGAATACTTAAAGTTGGTTATAGTGACATGAAAAACGTTCCCGGTACTGTCCGCCCCTGCTTCTTTTAGATTTTAAACATTGACACGACAATATTTTTATGTAAAAACTAAATAATATTAAATGAAAGCCTTGTAATTTCAGAAGGCAAATAGGTTAAATAAGTACAATTAAGTGTGACTTCTGTTATTTAAATTGATTATATTTAAGTAACTCCACATCAATCTTGACTGTAATAATGTTTGTTGCAGTTTTATTACAAAGTGTGCCCCTAAAAGAGCCTTTTTTAAGTTCTGCCTAATGCTATAGTAAATGGAGTATAGATATTATCAAAAAGTCTTCAAAAGTTTCAAAATTTGACTTGAAAATATTCGCCTCTTAAATGTTACGCAATAGTGATTAATTTTAGGCTTTAATTTATATTTTTTATCCTCATAGAAAAGGGTTGGTATCCCAGTGAGTGGTAAGCTGAGAATGTTTGTGCCATAATCATTAATATAAATAAAAATCCTGTTAATAATAAATAACTTAAGTTTAATGATTATAACGAGGTGCATAATGATTTAAACTTATATTTTATTTTATTAATATTATCAATGCTAAATATATTACTACTTGTATAACTAAATAATAAATAAGCATTTAATTTTCTTGAAAAGTTATTGTTTTTAATAATAATTTCTGAAATAACTTTAACGGTACAAATTAAATAAAGAATTACCTCAAACAGTTTTAAATATATGCTTTTATTTATTTTCTACCTTAACATGTGTCAAATGCTGGACATCATGCTGGACATAGACCTCCCCCAAGCACCTCCACTTCGATCGGTTTTGTACTTCTCGCATCCAACGGGTTCCTGCGTTCGTCACAAGCTCGTCGGTCCACCATGATGTTATGTTATGAAAAATTCTCACAAGCGCCTAGAATTATATTTGTAGCAACACTTTCCAGCGCAACATTAGCCACTATCTCTACTCTACTGCTGCACATCAATCAAAATATTAGAAGGCTAATCTAGTGCCACGTTCGTCAAAATCAATCAGGAATTCGAAATCTGTTTCAAATCAGTCGGAGGCCTTTCCGTCAAAGCTAATTTCAGATTGTGTATTCCATACTGCATGGATTATGAAGCAAGCATTCCAGTCTAATGTCTATACTTAGCTAGCTGCAAAATCTATCAATTGCACTAAGTATAGTTTACGCTTGTACGTTCCAATACAAAGCGAGTTATTATGCCTACTGACGTTCTCTACTTATATAAGAGACTTATTCGTCACTCAGACAACAAATTGCTATAAGGATATAAACAGGGTATCGCATAACAATATTGTGCTAAAACAATATTTATAGGCGCAATTCAGCATCACACAGTTCATCGGGGCAATTGCGCATGACAATTTTTTATAAATTTAAGTTCAGTGCATCTTGTTTTTTTCTAAAGGACAGAAGATAAATTTTAGTTTAGTCCTGTCAAATTGATCAGCGCCTGACGTAATTTTAGTAGGCAAGTTTTTAATCACGTCTTAACTTCTATGGAGTAGGTAGTGTCAGGCGCTGATTAATTTGACAGGACTAAACTAAAATTTATCTTCTGTCCTTTTCTTAATGAAATAGAAAGAAAAAGATGAACTGAACTTAAATTTAGTTTCATTTGTGAACAAGGGAATCGGCACCAACGGCATATAACATACAACCGTACACCGAACAGTTGGATTAACAACTGACTCACCGTCTAAAATTAGACATAGACATGGTCAAGGGCCCCAATAGTAGTATAGTATTTAAGGGGCCTCGAGACAATGGACCAGAATAATAATTGAACTACATATGTTTCGGCGGTTAGAATTTGTAGTGGCCTTCCACCATAATTATTATTAAGATCATCATTAAAAAGGCATTAGTTACTCCGGCAGTTCAATAGTGTTTTGTTTGGCCTAACTTGTACAGTCAATAGCAAAAGTAGATGATGAATTGAGTTTATAACTTTTGGAGTCAAAACTGATCACGAATATATGGCAGCTGTACGAGTAGTAAATGTTTGGTATAATTTACAATCACATACTTTTGAATCACTTCGACGCCACACAGTTCTAACGCGAACTCCATTCATTAGTATTGAATTTCTGATTTTCATCATCTACTTTTGCTGTTGATTGTACTTATACTAATTTAATCTCACGAAGCGTCGCGCGTTTTACTTGTGTTTTTCAAGTATACAAACAGCGATGAATGTGTGGGTGAGCGCAGGAACTCTTGGACCTCGGTACCGTCCGAGGCAATGGCGAAGTCGGGAGTGTGTTTGGCTGTGTGCGTGTATGTGTTATGTGCTGACGCTATTCGTCTTCAAGCACGCATTCACAGCGTGTTTGTACATAGTTACCATAAGTGAAGCGCGTGTCGCTTAGTGAGATAAAGTTACTGGAATGAAATTATTGACAGACTAGCAGTGCCCCACGGTTTCACCCGCATAAGTCTCGATCTCGTAGGAATATCGAGATAAAAAGTATCTTATGTCCTAATCCAGGTCATGGTCTACCCAGGTTCCAACTTTCATCTAAATCGGTTCAGCGGTTATTGATTCCCCATACAAACTTCCACCCCCTTAAAGAATGATTTCTGGGATAAAAACTATTCTAAGTCCTTTCCATGGACACAAACTATCTCTATAACATCGGTTTAGCGGTTTAAGCGTGAAGAGGTAACAGAAAGACAGACACACTTTCGCATTTATAATTAAGTATGGATATATTTCGGTCTGGGATATCAAATAAAGGTAAGGAATTGATGAGCTTGACAACAACACTTCAATCAGAATAATATTCCGATGAAAACTGGAGTAGGTACTTCCACAGTTAATTAAAGAATAAGAAAAATGCTTCTCTTGATTACCCAAGGGACTTCAATTAGACCTCTAAATCCAACAATGCTGACGAATGAAACCGACCGAATGAAATGGAGTGAATTACAAGATGACTGTACTGAAAAGGTACTTTAAAATGAACGGATGAATGAATTGCACCGATCTCAGCGTGGTTAAACCAGACTCGATTAATCGAATGAACCCCAAGATTCGCACTAGCTCCTGTAGCCTCATTTTCATGGTGCTACAGCGACCATTGCATATGAAGGAATAGGCCGGGGTGCGCGGTAATGGTAGGGAAGACGTGCCCGAAGGATAGGTAAGGATTTAAGAGCCTACCGGATATGCATCCTAGAGTAAGCATTGGACTAGTGGAGAGATGGGTAATTATATCTATGGAGGCTGCCCTCCGCCAGGCTGGTTCAGGTCGAACTTCATCGTTGAGTCTTTTGGCGGGGCTCTACTGCTTTCTCGGTTCTTTTGTGTGCCGTTGCTCTGTTGTTTGACTGTACCTACTGAAAAGGTAATTTAAAAGAGAAAAATATTCCGCTGACTCCAAGTAAAATAGAATAAGGATAGGCGGGTGCAGGAGAAAAGGGATTAACAGAAGCACTAATAAAATAATAGTCCTCCTGACTGAATTTCGACCATGGTGACCGAACTCAGCGGATCAGTCTCCGCTGGTATTGGCCACCGCATCGACGCGGGAGATATTATAGAATAGAATAGAATGATGATTATTTCCCTGGTTTATAATGTAACCATTATGTCCACAGGTCGGTGGTGTGTCAGCTACTTACAGTTTACCTATATTTGTCTGAAAGAGATCTATATTAGTGTCGTGTAGTGTGTGCTGTGAGCTTGTTAGTGCGTCATCATCATCATCTGCCTAGCCTTTTCCCAACTATGTTGGGGTCGGCTTCCAGTCTAACCGGATGCAGCTATTTGACATGGAGCGACTGCCTATCAGACCTCCACAACCCATTACCATAGCATATAATATTAACGGTGTTGTAGCTAATATAACAAATTCTAGTATTAGGGACGAGTCTGTGTTGTCTAGTCATACTAACAACATAGTGATGATTAATTATGAATCTTCATGTTGTACGAAGGAGGGTCCACCTACAATACCAACATCTTTGGAGGCCACTACCAGTCAGATAGGGTATTCTCTTCCTGCTGGAACTCATACGGACTTCCTAGACACTTCAGTCGTAGTTGTGGAGGTCTCTCCGGATAACTCTTTAAACTAGTCAGTAAGACAACAGAAGTTACCCCTTCAAATGACCTATTACTATTCGAGAATAATAAAAAGGTATCTTCTGGCAATATTACTCAGAATAATAAAAAACCAAAGGGAGGGCAACATGTTTTAAAATTATTTAACCAAAATATTCAAGGTTGCTCTTCTAAATTACTGGAAATAGAATTGTTTTTAGAAAAAACCAAGTTTGATGTCGTTTGTTTAACAGAACATTGGTTAAAAGCTCATCAAGTAATGTCAATTAACTATGAAAATTATTGTGTAGTTAGCCATTTTAGCCGAACATGTATGATATATGGTGGATCATTAATATTAGTTAAAAATTCTGTTAAATCAAAGGAACGAAAAGACATCGTCGGGCTGTCTGTTGAACACACCATTGAATTGTCCTGTGTTGAGCTCGATAAGCATGTAATAGTATGTGTATACAGACCTCCAAGTTACCAGAATCTATCTGTGTTTGATTCTGTAATGGAAGATGTGGTAAAGAAACTTTCTGCTAGTAGTAAATCAATAATCATATGTGGCGATTTTAATATTAATTTATTAGAAAATAACTCAAATACTATGAGATTATTAAGTCTTTTTAGGTCATTTGACTTGTCAAATGTTTTTATTGAACCCACCCGAGTGACAGCTTCCTCTGCCACTTGTATAGATAATATTTTCTGTAACTGTGATTATTTACACAAACAAATTGTAAATAAGTTGCCATCTGATCACAGCGGACAAACAATAACATTTTGCTCCTACATGCCTTTACAAAAAACTCTAATAAGGTTTAGGCCAATTACATCTAAAAATTTAGAGAAATTAAATAATTCTTTAGCAAGTAAATTATGTGTTCAGAGTTTTAATAATTTATGTGACCCGAATGAGTTCTACGCCGAGTTCTTTTCATTATTAAACACGCAATTTAATGACACTTTCCCACTAAAGACTAAAAGTATTTACACAAAGTTCTTATTTAGTAATTGGGCGACTCCAGGTATTCGTAAAAGCAGGGAAAACCTTTTTGAACTTTATGGCCTAAAGCAACATATGAATAACACAAGCTTTCATCAGTATGTTGCTACATATTCTAAGACTTTTAAAAGTGTATGCAAAATAGCTAAAGCTCTTTATATTAGCAATAAAATAAAATCAGCCGATGATAAAATAAAAACTACCTGGCAAATAATAAATAATGAAACAGGTAGGAAAAAACAGCGTAATACTGAATTTAATTTAGAAACTGCACATGGCCCCATAAACTCAGATGTAGAAATTGCTCAGGAATTTGAAAACTTTTTTGCTAATATTCCCATTAAAACTACTGAAGCTTTAAATTCCTCACCCGCGCGTTCTGCTGATTTACTTAGAAAGAATGTTAAGGCATGCCCCTCGGAGTTTAGTTTTCAACATACCAACCCCCAGGCTGTTATAAAAGCTTTTAAAGATCTTAAAATTAAATCAACAGAAGATCTCTGGGGAATGTCTGTAAAAGTTTGTAGATCTATCATTGAAACGATTGCGCCCTATTTAGCTTTCATATTTAACATCAGTATAGACCAAGGAGTCTTTCCGGATCTCATGAAACACAGTAAAGTAGTTCCTTTATTCAAAGCCGGTGATAGTAAAGAACCCAACAATTATAGGCCTGTGTCAATTCTGCCAGTTCTCAGTAAGGTGTTTGAAAAGTTGATGCTCAATCAAATGTTACGCCACTTTAATAAAAATTCCATCTTTCATGAACAACAGTACGGTTTCACCAAAGGGCGTTGTACCACTGACGCCGGTGTCACCCTAATAAAGAACATTTTTAACGCCTGGGAAGAAGCACAAGATGCCATTGGAATCTTTTGCGACCTCTCAAAGGCGTTCGATTGCGTCAACCATGAGACACTACTGCTGAAACTTGAGCACTATGGGATTAGGAATTTAGCTCTTGATTTACTAAAGTCGTATCTAAAAGATAGAAAGCTTAAAGTGCAAGTAAACGGCGTGAACTCATTGGGGTCTGAAATGGCAATGGGCGTTCCTCAAGGTTCGATATTGGGTCCATTCCTCTTTTTAGTTTACATTAATGATTTACCACAATTACTTCAAAATCAACCGAAGATGGTGTTATTTGCAGATGACACATCATTGATCTTTAAGATAGACAGACGGGCACAAAATCTTGACGACGTGAATAACTCTATTCTTCAGGTCCAAGATTGGTTTACGGTAAATAATTTGGTACTAAATGAAAAGAAAACCAAATGCATTAGATTTAAATTACCAAATGTTAGAAGTAGCGAATGTGACATCATACTGAATGGAGAAAAACTAGAATTTGTTGATCAAACGGTTTTCCTGGGAATCACGCTAGACGAGAAATTACAATGGGGACCTCACATAACATCTCTTGCGGGGCGGCTTAGCTCGGCCGCTTATGCTGTTAGGAAGATAAGACAGTTAACAGATGTAGAAACCGCGCGTTTAGTCTATTTTAGCTACTTTCACAGCATTATGTCGTACGGCATTTTACTATGGGGTCGAGCTGCTGACATTGAATCCATCTTTATTTTGCAAAAGAGAGCTGTCAGCGCCATTTATAATCTACGTCGCCGCGAATCTCTCAGGGAACTATTTAAAAGGATTAATATTATGACGGTACCTTGCCAATTCATTTATGAAAATATTATGTATGTAAGAAAAAATCTACATCTTTTTAATAAAATAAGCGATAGACATAACTTTAATACAAGAAATAAAGATAAAATACATCAACCATTTTTCAGATTAGCCAAAGTACATACATCTTTTATGGGGTACTGTGTTAAATGTTACAATAAAATACCTTGTGATATATTGCAATTAAATGAAAGAAAATTTAAAACTCACATTAAACGTACACTTTGTAAACAAGCATACTATAAATTAGAAGATTATATCCAAGATAAGAACGCTTGGAAACATGCTGGTCCTGCTCCATAGGACAATCTAGAGTCTAGACAAAATCAAACTGGTTGCTAATTTAATTGTAATTTTTTTTATTCTTTTTTTTTACATTTATTACTCACACCCTGACTTATTACTTGTATTTTGTTTTTTAATTAAAATCGTTTTGCTTGTACCATGTTTGTAAATATGTGAGCACCATGTATCTATCAGATATTTAATTTATATGTCATGGTTTCGTTTTTAATTCTTTTACCTATTGTGGTATAGTAATTTTATTGTAGGTGCATCGTCCTCACATGTTATTATATAATTAATGTACCCATGCAAAATATTGTACCTAAACATTTTAAAAGAGTAACGGTGGAGTTTCTTGCCCGTTCTTCTCCATACGAAAACTACCTTTTGGAATGGGCGACTAGAATCAATTCTATTTTAAGATAATTTTTGACGTTCAAAAGTGCCTTTTATGTGCCTATTTGAAATAAATGCTTTGACTTTGACATTTACTGGGTAATACGATACCCCTTGGTAAGACTGGTTGTCAGATTTTCGGGCTTCTGACGACCCGAAACGACTGTCAAAGATCCACGAATGGCAGCTGGGACCGACGGCTTAACGTGTTTTCCGAGGCACGGAGGGATCTTGGTATGTATAGATGGTCACCCATCCACGGACCAACCGCGGCAAGCGTAGCTTAACCTGACCGATCGACCTGTGCGGCTGATATTACTTAGCCACAAGCCCCTCGAGCTTGTTAATGTGTACAGAATTTTATAATGTTGTTCTGTGTTATGTGCGCAAGTGTGCACGGACACAGGTGCACTCTCTCTTCCCTCACTTTCATAGTTCAAGAGGACGGCTACGACCGGAGAGGAAACCAACGGCTTACTGAGCCATTTTATCATCTCATCATCATCTGCCAAGCTTTTTCGCAACTATGTTGAGGTCGGCTCCCAGTCTAACCAGATGCAGCTCAATACCAGTATTTTACATGGAGCGACTGCCTATCTGACCTCCACAACCCAGCAACTACGATACGATATCCTTTAGTAAGACTGGTTGTCAGACTTTCGGCTTCTGAGCCATTTTATAAGGGCACTAGCTTCAGCCCGTAACTTCGTTCGCGTGAAACTTCTTGTTTCCCCCGGGCCACCCCGTCGTATCGCATCACCCGCCCGCGCTATCACTTAACGTTCTTTTTTACTTTTTTTCTTTTTGCTCGGCTCCTAAGGGTCATGGCGTGATGTTAAATAGCCTATAGCCTTCCTCAAGAATTGGGCTATCAAATGCAAGAAGAATTTTTCAAATCCGACTGGTACTTCCAGATATTACCCCCTACATACAAACTTACAAACAAATACCTCTTTATAATATTACTAGCTTCAGCCCGCGACTTCGTTCGCGTGAAACTTCTTGTTTCCCCCGAACCACCCCGTCGTATCGCATCACCCGCCCGCGCTATCACTTAACGTTCTTTTTTACTTTTTTTCTTTTTGCTCGGCTCCTAAGGGTCATGGCGTGATGTTAAATAGCCTATAGCCTTCCTCAAGAATTGGGCTATCAAATGCAAGAAGAATTTTTCAAATCCGACTGGTACTTCCAGAGATTATACCCTACATACAAACTTACAAACAAATACCTAGCTTTATAATATTACTAGCTTCAGCCCGCGACTTCGTTCGCGTGAAACTTCTTGTTTCCCCCGAACCACCCCGTCGTATCGCATCACCCGCCCGCGCTATCACTTAACGTTCTTTTTTACTTTTTTTCTTTTTGCTCGGCTCCTAAGGGTCATGGCGTGATGTTAAATAGCCTATAGCCTTCCTCAAGAATTGGGCTATCAAATGCAAGAAGAATTTTTCAAATCCGACTGGTACTTCCAGAGATTATACCCTACATACAAACTTACAAACAAATTTTACCTCTTTATAATATTATATAGTATCTGTATAGATAAAATACCCACATAGCAAAAAAAAATACATTCCTCATATCGCGCACCACTTGAATAGACAATCTATTTACCGAAACAAGGGCATCTACCACACATAAACATTATATATACAAACAAGGCTTTGCTTATGTAGTAGTGATGGATAAATGGTAATTAGATGACGCGTTGAACAAATACGTGGTGGTATGGGGTGTTATGTTACTTCGTAATAGCGGAACGGAATAATAAATTATCCAAGCCATAAAATGCGTGAAAATTATCACACTTATATGTATTATGAAGGCGAAAGTTTGTGTGTTTTTATATGTTTATTACTTCTTCACGCTCAAACGGCTGGACCAATTTTGATGAAATTTTGTATGGAGGTAGCTGACACCCTGGACTAACATAGGCTACTTTTTATCCCGATATTCCCACGGGATTGACACTAATGCGAGTGAAACCGCAAGGCGCAGCTAGTTGTGTTATAAAATGCTCTAGAAGTTATTATACCTATTTAAAGTTTAATAGAGGCTAAAAGGTGAATAAAAGATAGCGCGTGCTATTAAAAGAAAAGATAATTAATTATGTTACTAAGAGGATGTAGGGGGTCATAATCATAATTAACCTATAATGTTCCCACTGCTGGGACACAAGCCTCCTCTCAGTGACAGGGAGTGGGCCATAATCCACTACGCGGGCCCAGTACGGGTTTGTAGATGCCACCTTAGGATTTTTGGTTTTAGGATATGCCGGTTTCCTCACGATGTTTTCCTTCACAGTTTTGAGGGCAGTGGTGACTGGGTTCGAACCTACGACCTACAGCTTGTAAATCGCGGCCGTTACAGGGGGCAAATACTATTCTAACCATAATAATATCATCATTCACAGAATCCATTCATCGTTTCCGAATTACAAATAACGAACCTAAATAATCGAGAGTTCGAGACTACTCAGTAAATAAGTGTTTTTTTTTCTGACTTCTGGTTTGAATGATAGAATTGGGTCGAATAAAACAAAGATTGGTACTTCAACAAAAAAAATAATCTGTGTTAATCTATTCAGTACTTCTCGAAATCTGTAGATTAACATAAGACCTTCATCAAACGGTTGAGTTGAAACGAATATTGTGTACGGTCAGCATCAAAAGTTGATTAACACTTCAGTTTTTTTAATCTTAGTTATTGAGCAAAATATTTGTTCCAAATTGCAGCAGAAGAATTTTTTATAGAATATAATACTCTTGTCTATCATGTGAAAAGCTAAAAATCAGTTTATTGTAAAAAGTTTTTGTCAATTTAATAACGTGTAAAAAGGATAGTGTTAATCAACTTTCGATGCTGACTGTACTTAACAAATAATAATTTAAGCAACCGAATAGATTATACATATAATTTGAAAATTTGTAGTTGAGTAATACAAAAACGATTTATAAAAAAGATTAAATTACTTTTTTATTTTTCAAATCTTAGAAACTCACTATTAATAGAGGAATAGGTTAGTATGTATATTATTATCAAAATAACTTATAAATCGTTTTTGTATTACTCAACTACAAATTGTCAAATTATATAATCTGTCAAAATATTATGTAACAGTAGGATGGGGTACATATAAAACGTGCAGGTAGGTTTAATCAAAACGTTACAAAAATAACTCAATTTTGAAAAGATCCATTGCGCGTACAAGACGACAAACATTTTCCCGAAACGTTTTCAAACAAATCAGGAGGAGGAAAAATGTTTATTTGTTAGTGTTTTTGTTTTTTGCGAATATTTGAAAACGCAACAGGACATCTTGTAAAGACTGAACCTACTGCACATATCACATATGAAATGCCTCTAATTTTATAGGCCAATGACTTTTCTCAGCAAACTGATAAAGAACGTACTATCAATGTTACACAGATGACTCATCAAAAACGTGTCAGTGCATCTACTGGCCTGACTCGGAACCTTGTCTAGACGTAGCCAGCCATAAGCACGACGCAATTGCTCATAGCTCTTAACCTTATAAGGACGGACAGACATTCGAGAAAGTTCTCATGGGCGCAATGGGTGTGTAGTACTAGAAACTTGAAATGAACGAATTTGTTCCATAAAGGTTTTACGATGTTGATTTGAAGACAAGTTTTGAGAAATCGACGGCGGTAGACTACTGTATATTGGGAACAAATTGTTATTTGAGTACGATTCATAGAAATATGAAAAGATATTGCTATATCAATGGCCAAACCATAACAAAAGAAGAATCTCGATAATAACGAAAGGAAAAACTAATAGAGAAGGAAAAAGGACGGGAATATAATGAGAGTGATAAACCCGGAAAAAATAATTCACAGAATGCTCCGAAATAATAACAAAAGAAAATTCCATTAGAAAATACCATTATCATTTCATCTGCCTAGCCTTTTCCCAACTATGTTGGGGTCGGCTTCCAGTCTAACCGGATGCAGCTGAATACCTGTATTTTACATGGAGCGACTGCCTATAGTGCCTATCAGACCTCCACAACCCAGATACTGGGTAATACGATACCCCTTGGTAAGACTGGTTGTCAGATTTTCGGGCTTCTGACGACCCGTAACGACTGTCAAAGAATCACGAATGACAGCCGGGACCAAGGGCTTAACGTGCTTTCCGAGGCACGGAGGGATCTTGGTATGTAAAGATGGTCACCCATACACGGACCAACCACGGCAAGCGTAGCTTAACCTGATCGATCGACCCGTGCGGCTGATATTACTAAGCCACAAGCCCCTAACAATTACCATTACCATTTAAGTTATTTATGTTATTCGTTATGATAATGAAAATAGAAATAAAACTATACCTGCAAGGTGGCAAGGACATTGACGCGCAACCTGTTAGCCAGGGACCGGACAACCCCGCTTAAGAGTTAAGCCTTTGGACAGGGTAACCCGTACATGGGGTAACTCATATCGCAGTGTTACCTTTTGTTCGAGTACATCCTCGAAACCCAGCGAAATGGTTAACACCTTTATTAAGGTAACCACGTGAACGGGTTAACCCCTTCAATGACTTAAGCCTTTGAAGAGGTTACCTTCTCGAAAAGCTTTTTTTCGTGTTACCCTGGAATTTACCTAATAAACTTGAGCTGCATGTAGGTGGGGGGATACTTGCACCCGTGCGGCGCCTTACAAGTCGCTCGGCAAGTCGGTACATGCAAGATTGGCGGACCGCCGGGCGCGGTACGATGTCACGTGCGGTCGTGGTTATGCAATTTTCAAACTAATATAGATTGTAAACAGTGCATATTACAATGTCTTGAGTTGGAATGGCTTACCCTGTTACAGTGTTACAGGGTGTTGAAAGGGTAACCCGTTCGTAACGGGTTAACTAAACCCGTTCGAAGCTGTAACATGTATCATAGGGTTTTTTTTCGAAGCGCTTAAAAAAACCCCTTCAAAAACCGTTTCAACGAGTATCCGGCCGGTCCCTGCCTGTTACCAATTAGGTATCATAGATTTAGTACGTTACTAAAAAAATGCTGATCCATACATTTTGAGCGCGTAGGTATTGCACTTGTCTATGAAACAGCAGAATTTATTTTAATAACCGACGAAAAATATGTACGCTACAAGGTCTAATCTAGAATCATGTGCTAAATTCATAGTTACAATTTACGCGTCAATGTTCCCGCTATCATAAGTAGTTATAGCATTGACATTGAGCTAGGCAGTGATAGTGAAAAAATACCGCTAACCCTTTTGGACCGAATACTGTTAGATTTCTGAGCACAATTATGTTAGTCGTGGGTGGCTAATCAGCTCTTGATTAAAACAGGAAAAATACTATACTACTATGTATTTTTATTCCATCACATTATGTGTGAATTAAATTATCTTTACAGAATTAATGTAATTGAGCCAGTAGGAATAAAAAAGGAATTTCACAAACATGGCTGACGATTTACTGGGACTTCTTTTGTGTAACGGTAAAAAGATTTATAATGTATTTAACCATGTGCCACATGCGATTAGGAATGTTAATTTTATTAGTAGTTATAAATATTTCAGCAAAAAAATGTCACACTTATTCACTTCAATCGTAACATATTTCGTATGTTTTCATACCAAATGTACCGCCACGTGTGAATACAACTAACTTCCTTCTGTCTCATTAACAGCTGATTCGTTAATTTAGTGTGTTTGAACCCTATTATTAAGTGTTAAAAATCATAATTGCTTGAACATTTCTACCACATGTTTTTTTCGTACCTACACACAATCACGCGACAATCACGCTATAGAAACGCCTAAATAATATCTAATGGGGTTATCGTCACTCATTCATTTAGATAGCAAATCGATACTAATTTCGTTAAGCACTCGTGGTATTTTTCTCATCGCAGCACAACATGATGAGATTATGTTAAAATGCATTGCACATTGCATATATCGACCAACACATCAACAATCTGTAACAGAACAATTGGATTTCTTGAAATACGCTATCCGATGCCGCTCGCACAGTGGAATACGTAAACAAGCCGTTAAAATAAACAGGCATGGAGGACGTGCAAGCGATGCCAACGATTGGAAAGGAAAGCGGCGTAAGCGCGTCGCGCGATAAAATGACGTTTGTGTGACGAGCCAACTCGCTCGGAACCAATGCAGTGTCGAGCCCGCTAGACGTTTCGCCTCAGTCCGACGCGCACGCTTCGCCGGCCGGCCATTCTTACCCAAATATCGTACAAAAATCCGTGTCAATTTAACTCCAACTGCTTTTAAACTTTATTCTTCTGAATCGTGTACAAAACAGGTGCATTTTCAAGTGTCCTCGTGATTGTTTTAAGGTTATAAACTGCACATTCCAACGTGGTGTTCTGTGAATTGGGTCATGGTGTACAATTTATACGTTTCTCTGTAAGTATTACTTTTAAAAATTTCAAAAATCGAATGTGAAATCAGAGTAGTGGTGGCGGTGTACCTTAATTTAGTACGGCTCGATTAAATCGATTATTTTTAGTCGATACTGAGTTGAAATTTTTGTGGCTATTTTTAAAATTCATTCCTTTTACGTTCAAGCGTATTTTTTATTAATCATAATTAGGTTTTAACTAATTGGATTACGCATTCTACGTAACGTCAGAAATGTAACGAGTGTCGTAACATACGGTTCTGTTTAACCGACAACGTATTCTGTTATATCGCTGTTATAATTTTTTAATTATTTGACTCATTTAAAAGTGCCAATATCTTTTTCTACTGCCACAATTTTTAAAAGAAATATTTATTGTCTCCGTAGATCTATTGTACTTCATCATTACAGATAACTGTCCCGTTCTATAAATCAGATTTTATTTAAGCGTCAATATTTTTATTAATGACAATTCGAATACGCAGATTAACTTTATCTTTTAGTTTAATAATTTACCTTTGAAAGATCGCTTTTTTGCGTGAGCAAACTTCATTGTCTTGGCTAGCGTGTTTCGTCGTATTGTTAAAAATTACCTGACACGTCTTACAATACAAACACGCTGGCAGTTCAGTTGCGTTGTGAATAGCCATAACTAACGGCCTTAATGTGGCTGGCAGTTACCGTAGAAAGCAAAAACAATCCAGCTGATGAAAATAACGATATTATTACAAAACCTATGAAACAATCAAAATTTTTACTTTGAACATAAAAAGAACAATCTGGTAAAATTAAAGCAACATTTTAAAATCAACCGAAAGATGCCAGAACTTACGGAGCATCACTACGAAACGTTATGCTTGCAAGTTGCAACAATATTGTAAAGAAATACCACACCAAATCTTCTCAACACGTTTAATTTCACATAGCAAGGTTACTTTCTTGCATTTTATGGAACTGTAAAATGTACAAGAGTCTAAAATTAAAGGGATTAATATAGAATTACTTTGTTACTCTGATATTTAAAGGTAACTATTTTAATATAGCGTTTCAGTCATTGAAATAAAGCTTTTATTCCGTTAGCAGCTGTTCTAAAAATAACTTTGTGATTCATTGTCGTCAGAGAAGATAATCCAACAATGGTAGTATATTGGACTTAGTTTCCTTATTTTTAGGATAGTACATTATTCTTCACTTAGGAGAATACTATCTTTTTATCTTTCATCACTTTTTTTGTTTTAAACTCTACTGCATCGGATCGGAGTTGCAGTTCTTCAATGAACTGTAAATCCGATTGGATTATTTCTGTCGGACTGAAGATTACTGAGTCTAGTCAAAACAATCAAAGTCAAAGTCAAAGTCAAAGTCAAAGCATTTATTTCAAATAGGCACATAAAAGGCACTTTTGAACGTCAAAAATTATCTTAAAATAGAATTGATTCTAGTCGCCCATTCCAAAAGGTAGTTTTCGTATGGAGAAGAACGGGCAAGAAACTCCACCGTTACTCTTTTAAAATGTTTAGGTACAATATTTTGCATGGGTACATTAATTATATAATAACATGTGAGGACGATGCACCTACAATAAAATTACTATACCACAATAGGTAAAAGAATTAAAAACGAAACCATGACATATAAATTAATTATCTGATAGATACATGGTGCTCACATATTTACAAACATGGTACAAGCAAAACGATTTTAATTAAAAAACAAAATACAAGTAATAAGTCAGGGTGTGAGTAATAAATATAAAAAAAGGAATAAAAAAATTTACAATTAAATTAGCAACCAGTTTGATTTTGTCTAGACTCTAGATTGTCCTATGGAGCAGGACCAGCATGTTTCCAAGCGTTCTTATCTTGGATATAATCTTCTAATTTATAGTATGCTTGTTTACAAAGTGTACGTTTAATGTGAGTTTTAAATTTTCTTTCATTTAATTGCAATATATCACAAGGTATTTTATTGTAACATTTAACACAGTACCCCATAAAAGATGTATGTACTTTGGCTAATCTGAAAAATGGTTGATGTATTTTATCTTTGTTTCTTGTATTAAAGTTATGTCTATCGCTTATTTTATTAAAAAGATGTAGATTTTTTCTTACATACATAATATTTTCATAAATGAATTGGCAAGGTACCGTCATAATATTAATCCTTTTAAATAGTTCCCTGAGAGATTCGCGGCGACGTAGATTATAAATGGCTCTGACAGCTCTCTTTTGCAAAATAAAGATGGATTCAATGTCAGCAGCTCGACCCCATAGTAAAATGCCGTACGACATAATGCTGTGAAAGTAGCTAAAATAGACTAAACGCGCGGTTTCTACATCTGTTAACTGTCTTATCTTCCTAACAGCATAAGCGGCCGAGCTAAGCCGCCCCGCAAGAGATGTTATGTGAGGTCCCCATTGTAATTTCTCGTCTAGCGTGATTCCCAGGAAAACCGTTTGATCAACAAATTCTAGTTTTTCTCCATTCAGTATGATGTCACATTCGCTACTTCTAACATTTGGTAATTTAAATCTAATGCATTTGGTTTTCTTTTCATTTAGTACCAAATTATTTACCGTAAACCAATCTTGGACCTGAAGAATAGAGTTATTCACGTCGTCAAGATTTTGTGCCCGTCTGTCTATCTTAAAGATCAATGATGTGTCATCTGCAAATAACACCATCTTCGGTTGATTTTGAAGTAATTGTGGTAAATCATTAATGTAAACTAAAAAGAGGAATGGACCCAATATCGAACCTTGAGGAACACCCATTGCCATTTCAGACCCCAATGAGTTTACGCCGTTTACTTGAACTTTAAGCTTTCTATCTTTTAGATACGACTTTAGTAAATCAAGAGCTAAATTCCTAATCCCATAGTGCTCAAGTTTCAGCAGAAGTGTCTCATGGTTGACGCAATCGAACGCCTTTGAGAGGTCGCAAAAGATTCCAATGGCATCTTGCGCTTCTTCCCAGGCGTTAAAAATGTTCTTTATTAGGGTGACACCGGCGTCAGTGGTACAACGCCCTTTGGTGAAACCGTACTGTTGTTCATGAAAGATGGAATTTTTATTAAAGTGGCGTAACATTTGATTGAGCATCAACTTTTCAAACACCTTACTGAGAACTGGCAGAATTGACACAGGCCTATAATTGTTGGGTTCTTTACTATCACCGGCTTTGAATAAAGGAACTACTTTACTGTGTTTCATGAGATCCGGAAAGACTCCTTGGTCTATACTGATGTTAAATATGAAAGCTAAATAGGGCGCAATCGTTTCAATGATAGATCTACAAACTTTAACAGACATTCCCCAGAGATCTTCTGTTGATTTAATTTTAAGATCTTTAAAAGCTTTTATAACAGCCTGGGGGTTCGTATGTTGAAAACTAAACTCCGAGGGGCATCAATCACTTTGCAGTATCGACAGTATCTAGACTGTCAAGATACCGAGTGCAATGTTCTAAATGATTGAATTTGAAAAACTTCACTGTAACATTGATCTTTTCATCCCTAAGATAAAGATGAATAACGAAAGATCATCTATCGACACAAAACAACTAATCGATAAAGATTTTTATTTCATTCGATTTGCAACATTAAATTAAGAATCGATGTATCGTTGTTAGAATCAACGCAAGAATCTTTACGCTCATTATTTATGTTAATCATGCAAACTAAATGACCGTTAAAAAAATATTCAACGTACCTATTCGGTTGTTTAAATTATTATTTGTTAAGTACACGATATTCGTTTCAACTCAACCGTTTGATGAAGGTCTTATGTTAATCTACAGATTTCGAGAATTACTGAATAGATTAACACAGATTAATTTTTTGTTGAAGTACCAATCTTTGTTTTATTCGACCCGATTCTATCATTCAAACCAGAAATCAGAAAAAAAACACTTATTTACTGAGTAGTCTCGAACTCTCGATCATTTAGGTTCGTTATTTGTGGTTCAGAAACGATGAATGGACTCTGGGAATGATGATATTATGGTTAGAACACTTAGTTGTCCCCTGTAACTACCGAGATCGGAGACATTACAGCGGAGATGACGAATACGAGTAATAGAGAAGCATGGAAGAAAAAGACATGTTTGGGCCGACCCTAGATATAAAATTGGGATAAGGACAGGAGAATAATGAATAATTTGTAGTTCAGAAACATGAATAATGAAATGCTTTTAGACGAAAATGAAAATTCAAAAGAGAGTGTAAATGAACCAGTGGAAGTATTAGATGCTTTGAAGGGTAGCAATGTAATTAGAAAGTAAACTAATTGACATTTAACGAGAATTAAAAACCGAAACAATCAAATAATTGTTTAGTCAAATCTCTACTATAAATAACCAAATCACTCAACAGATAATTTGGACACACACAATTAAATGAATAAATAAGATACTTTTCGCAACGTTAATCATGCCGATGAGTGAATCACAATATTTGGTTTTCGATAAGGAGCGAATGTCAATGCAGTCAAAGAGGACGATTGAGTTTTTTATAGATCAATCTGAGAATAGGACTGGGTTTCCCCAGAGTCTCAGTTACCTGTGTTAAGGGACCATTCTAATCTTGTTTTGCCTACCTTTGACTCAAGTTACTGTTTAATTGTGTTATAATTATAAAAAACTCAATAATTGTTAGCTATGGCTATTTATGAATACTTTTTTTTCGTTTCTCCTCCGTCCTCATCATTAACTTCCTTTTCTTTCATAATTATCATCCTTCATACAATCCATGCTTCGTTTCTTTGGCCTCCCTCTCCGCTTCCATCTATAATGTTTATTTCTTGCTCTCTTATTATTATTTGTTTCGTCCCTGCTTCTTCTTCTTCGTCGTGTCAATAGTTCGATACATCGATCGATCACTTGTCCTAATCAACACCATATCTGTCAATGGCGCCACTTTCAAACGTTCTCTGATATAGGTAGGTACTTATAAGGTGTAAATAAAGACAGAACAATCTAGAACAGTCCGGATGCAGTTTGTACGGGTAACGTTGCAGCAATATTTTTGTTTCGCTCGGCATCAATGTTGGCTTGTTATTGTCCATTGTCAGCTGTGGATCTTTTGTAACTGTATACTTTGTGGTTTTGGGTATTGAAACGGATGCGATATCGTTGCTGCTAGTTTGATTATTGACCCGTGATAATAAGTTTGTTAGTCATGGCCACAACATGTGACAACTTACTATCTGTATTTGTATTGTTGACTACAGCTGACTGTATACTTCTAGAAAATAGGAGTTGATAGTAAAAAAATGTCGTTTCGCAATATTCGCTACTGAACATTTATAACTAAAATCACTAGTTTCTCAATGTTGAGGAACCCTGACCAAGTAAGCAGACTGCGAGTTACGAGTATATCCCGGACGTGATAATAATAATTAATCAAACATGTGGACAATACACTGTGATGAGAAACAACAAAACTAAAATAGATAATAAAAATAATTTCGCAGCATTAATTATAAAAGTAGTTGCTAAGGAATTTTAAAATAATGCTATTTCACAATGTGAAGCAAACTATGCGGTTCAGAAGGCCATATGGTCAACATCACGATGTTGACCATATGGCCTTCCGAACCGCATGTATCAACCCGCTCGAATTAATAGACATTCAATATAGTATTGAGCAGTCTATTTGGGTCTCACTGAAGAGTTTAGATAAATGTCTCTATTTTAGTGTATTAAGTAAAAAGTTTCATCACACAAGATCGATTAATGTACGTTCCATTCAATATTTCGTTTTTGTCATCAAAATTATCATCTTATTTCTTGAACACACACAACGACAACACACTCGTCGTCTTCGACTTCTATTAAAGCATGTTAATTTTTATTATTCTCTGAAATCTCAGTTCTCGTTCCCACACTTCTTTATTTCCAGTTTAAATCCCTTGATAAAATTTGATCGGACCTTACCTGCTCCGTTCATTCCACAGGGGATTATCTTAGGACCCCTTGAGATTGCTCATTGTATTTTGTAAAAAGGGCCCATTTTTAGTAGATATTTATTATATCAGAACGTATGACGTATGAACGAATGTAAGAACATTATTATATCTCAGAATGTTATGCTGTGTTGAAAATGTTCGCTTCTTTATAACTATGTTCATCAGAGAGTGAAGAAACCGCGGAATCTTTAGAGCGAGGAAACTGAAGAATTTAATTAATTTATACTTCCACTTACTCGATTGGCTTCATTTTTAAAGTAATAACTATTATAAAACATATTGCTATGGCGTTGGTCGACCACTTCATTTAATGATTTTTTTTTCTTGTCAACATACAATGGAAGATTTTTTATGGAAAATATAAAGTGCACTTTGCGTCGTTTTAGGTGTACTGGTATCTACTTCTACATACATAGCATAATCTACCTGTATTGTTCCCACTGCTGGGGCACAGGCCTCCTCTCTTCGAGAGGGAGCCTTCTTCCCCCTACATATACAGGGTGTCCCTGGAAGTATGGATCAAATCGAATAGGGGCGTGGGCAAGGTCATTTCCTAACTTTTTAACCCTGAGAATGTCAGTGAATTTTTTTACGTTGCAAAAGTTATGATCGATTTTTATTTATTTTTTCAATCAAGTTTGGAAATGACCTTGCCCACGTCCCTATTCGATTTGATCCATACTTCCAGGGACACCCTGTATACACATGTAATAAATTAAAGTCGCTTCTAGTGACTGTCTGTGTAGCCGCGTTGTTCTTCTAAACTCCGCAACGGCTTTTGATGCGGTTTCCACCATCACTTAGAGAATTTATCCCCAAAGGTGTAGGTATGTGTATAATACATTAAAACTTACATACAAGTAATGAAGAAATCTCGATGTTTAGTGAAGTCGTAAAGAAGAAACATTTGAAAAATATATGTAAGTAGACACTGTTTTTACGTTCAAACCATTTTAATCATTCAGTTCAACATTATACATAACTGTTAATATTTTTTTATTTTTTTATTGAGGAATACAAAAGCTGAAATTATGTTCATTTCGAAATAATACATTGATGATTTGTACTTCTAGTAATAATAATAATATGCGTAATATTATTGTGAAATATTTTTTCTCAATGTGATGCAAAATCTACGAATATTCTGGTAATTTTAATGTTAATCTTGTATTTCATTACCTTGAGTGGCATTGAAAGAATATCATAAATAATTTTAATATTGTTGTGCGACCGACCGAAAGATATTTTTTGTATTACGACGCTATAGATTTTTTAACACGGCGATTTTTTATCATGCAATGTATTTTTAACTCATTGTTTAGTGCCGAGAGTTAAGAATCCTACTGTGTATTTTTTGACGCTCTGAGATGCACTCTGTTGTATTCCCAATCACCGAGAGTTGAAACATAAATGTGCGATAAAACATGACCGTGCGAACAGGGGCTAAGGCGGCAATATTTATATTACTTATTTTGTAATTACCAAAATCTTCTTCTTAGCGTGTCGATAGCAATCCAAATGGACTCGGCCTAGAAGTGTTTGGCGCCGTCACTAGCGTCCATCAGTTCCTGTAACGTGCAGCTGACAGGACACGCAGGGCACGATATTAAGTGTCCCATCGTTTGTGGAACAGCACCATATTTACACACCAAGGCGGAGTCGTCTATAAATCTCCACCTGAACAGGTTTTCCTTGCTTCGGCCAACCTGGGTCCGGAGTCTATTTAAAGACTTCCAGGTTACCCAACTTAACTCATGTCCAGGTGGGAGGGCTTCAGCGGGTGGAACGAACGGTTTGGATAAGGAAGCACTGTCTCGCCACAGCTTCAGTCTTTCTTGTGGTGGTTCGCCAGTGAGTGGGACAACACACTAAAAAACTGTTTCGGCTTTTCAGCCTTTGCGGCACAAGGGTGTTGTCGTGCAAAGGGTGTCGTGTGTCGCAGATTATTTTGGCTCTTTCGCTGGAGCTTGCCACCGCTCTGCGAACCACTGCGAACCTACCAAAATGATTTTTAGACATACTTGAACACTTTATTTATAAACTTTACCAAACTATTTGATCAAATTTCTTTGTATCGCTACCATAGTAGCAAAGAGTTGCAGCAATTGAACAAATCTTGGCTGACCAATTCGAAAGGAAACATAGTCTTTGTTTACGAATTAAATTGTAGTTTCCCTAGGCTTGACGTGGGAACGAATAAGCAAGCTATATTTAACATCAAAGGAGTTACCGATTGGTCATAGTATAGACATTTAAAACGGAGAACTTATGAGCATATGACATGAAAGTGTTCAGTATGAATTTGGATGGAGTACCAGAAGCAGACCAACGAGAAGATGAATGAATTTTGTACAAGCTGAAATAACCAGGGACCGGACAACCCCGCTTAAGAGTTAAGCCTTTGGACAGGGTAACCCGTACATGGGGTAACTCATATCGCAGTGTTACCTTTTGTTCGAGTACATCCTCGAAACCCGGCGAAATGGTTAACACCTTTAATAAGGTAACCACGTAAAGGGGTTAACCCCTTCAATGACTTAAGCCTTTGAAGAGGTTACCTTCTCGAAAAGCTTTTTTTCGTGTTACCCTGGAATTTACCTAATAAACTTGAGCTGCATGTAGGTGGGGGGATACTTGCACCCGTGCGGCGCCTTACAAGTTGCTCGGCAAGTCGGTACACGCAAGATTGGCGGACCGCCGGGCGCGGTACGATGTCACGTGCGGTCGTGGTTATGCAATTTTCAAACTAATATAGATTGTAAACAGTGCATATTACAATGTCTTGAGTTGGAATGGCTTACCCTGTTACAGTGTTACAGGGTGTTGAAAGGGTAACCCGTTCGTAACGGGTTAACTACACCCGTTCGAAGGTGTAACATGTATCATAGGGTTTTTTTTCGAAGCGCTTAAAAAAACCCCTTCAAAAACCCTTTCAACGAGTATCCGGCCGGTCCCTGGAAATAACTGGGAATAAATTGAAACGTATTTGTTCTTTGCAAGTAGAACAAATAGATACCTATAGAACAGCCTGTAAATAAATTTTAAGAAATGAAAGAAATAAAATACGTTTATTTGCGGTAAACATAACGCATAAAAAGAACACAAAAAAGGACACGTAAAATTAAGTGAAGAAAGAAGAAAGAGAGAGAACAGGAAGAGATAGAATGTGCAAGTGAAGATGAAAGAAATATTTCTGTTCCCAATATACCTATCATCCATTAGATTTAATATGAATGAGTCTTATCAATCCAAGATTATTACATTTGCCTTGTTTACAGGTACAATCTTATGACAAGATAGCTGTATCTAATCGCAAATTGTTCCTAAGCCTTGTGATCTATATTCTAAGTAATGTATTAAGACTGGCATTACACAAGTCTACTCTGATTAAATGATAACGCAAATTATAAATGATAAAATATCGATTAATGTTAGTATTTAGAACAATACTCAAACAGTAAGGCAAGCACATTTGAAAGTCAAGCTCAAAGCTTTTATTTCCAGGCACTTTTGAATTGTCAAGGAGTCAGAAAGTTGAAGCTAGTTGCCCGTTCTAAAACGTAGATTCTATGAGGAAGAACGAACAAGAAACTACAAGACATTCTTTTAAATGAAGATTTTACAAAATCTTTGATACATTATTCTTAATGCTTCAACATGGGAGAATAATGTGAAAAATGGCACTCCGAGAGTGCCGACAGAAGTGACAACTTGAACAATTACGTGTGCATTTTTAAAACGTCATATAAACAAAACACAAACAGAATACTTTGCCATCACTCACTGACATATCGGAAATACATTAAAACCGAGTACATTCCGAGGACAGCCGAACACATCCGAATGTAGCGCGGTATCGGTAACAGTGTCGCGAGTTCAATGGTTTTTCCCATCTCAAAAAATGCGCAGCGCGCCCAAAGAAGTTTTCACTTCAAAACAATATAATTATAACAAACTTATAAAGAGACGCGAAAACCTAATGGCCGAAGCCACACAGCTAGGAGGTTTGCTTGGTGCCACGCTTGGTGAGTAGCGTTGCTCGATCAAGTGACAAAGCTAAGCAGAATGGCACCAAGTGCCTTTGCAATAGTAAACCCATGTGTGGGTTCGCTAGGAGTATGTCCTAGAGCCCGCAGTATATCACTAAGCGAAGCACATTTAGCTGTGTAGCTTAGACCTACGATCTTATATTTCTACACGCAGTTCAAAACTGGTCCGTTAGCCCTGCTATCAATGTTGCTGGCTTGATATTTGTTTACCATATGGCATGAGCTATCACGGTATCGTCATTATAACATTATAATCGTGCTAATATTATATGAGAAGCAACGGACGGTTACTTAACCAACGTTCGATTCAGCCTTGGCAACAGCCGAATCCAATAAGTCAGGATGAAGGTCAAACCAAACCGCGTCAGTCGTTAGTTTATAATCTCCGAATAATGTTTTGTACGTCAAACGCATCAAAGTTAATGCACAAAACACATTAGATGAAAAACGCAGCACTCTGAAGATCGCTTGTTTATTAGCGTACACATTTTTTGCTCAGACTGTGTGCAAAAAGATCAGCTATTATATCGAAATATATAGGTTAGTATATTTTATAATCAACCTGTATATATATTTTTTGTGTTATTTTTGCCAAGGATACGCTGGGAAGATCAGCCTGTGCGATCCTTGTTCATTTGGGTCTGTCTGTACATGTTTTCTCGATCATGTGTTCATATTTTTCTTTCTGACTTAAATCAATAAGAACTTGGCGTATTTTGATAATTTCTCAAAAAAGACATCCAAGTGTTATCTATTTCCAGCCTCCCAGCTTTGTGGCCTTCCTTCTCACTTAATTAATTTATTTTACTTTCTGAAAAGCAGTTTCGCAAAGGTATAGTAGTGGGAGTAAATAGTATAATATTATTTTTAACCTTTCCGTGTCATTCCAAAAAGATTTTATATCGTTCATGATGGGGTGCATGTTGTCGGCATCTGGAGCCATTCTTCTTCATCCCTTGTATTGCTATAAAAACTACCCTTACCGTGTCGAAAAATTATCCAAACACCATTTATACTGAACTACGCTTAAAACTTATAAGTACATACATAAGTGCTAACTTTCTTTGACATCAAATGAAATTATTATCGAGCAATCCAACGCGAATTTGTGCCGATAGCTACCTACAAATACATATAAATTAACTCCGTTAAACATAGATTAACAAACAAATAATAAATAAGACGAGATTTATTCAAACAGAAACTGGGAACTTTATCCAGACGTTAACTCCGGGCAAGCAAATAAAACATTAATAAGTCTTCAACTTGATAACTGCGTAAATACCGAGCATTCCCTAATTATCTGTAAGGGAATTTACCCATTTTGTTTATATCGGGTTGGCACGAAATTAATGAGACACTTGTTTACTATTTTATACATTTTATTATTTTTAAATAAAAAAAGACTTAGTCAGTTATATACTTACCTTCGCGATCTAAGACCTCTTGCCAACGACTAGGCAAAGACTGGATGCCTGTAGCCCAGAACTCTTTTGGCTGCGAGTCGAAAAAGCTGGCTAGGTAGGATTCAACTTCATTGAAATTATTAAATTGCTTTACGCGTAAATCATTTTTTAAAGCCCTGAATAAATAATAATCAGATGGTGCAAGGTCAGGAGAATATGGTGGGTGAGGCACCGTCTCCCAACCCAAGTCCTGCAGCTGCTGGCGAGAGGTCGAGGCGACATGAGGGCGAGCGTTATCGTGTAAGAAAACAACACTAGCACGTCTACGTCGTTTTTCCTTAATAACAGTGGATAATTTTCTGAGCTGATCTACATATTTAATGGCATTTACTGTCTCATTGTATAGCAACTTGTATCCCAGAAGCAACAAAGTAAAACTTTTTTGCCGCGGCTTTTATCCGGTTTTGGTTGAGGTGGCGGCTCTTCATGTCGAGGTAACCAATAGGCACGACGTGAAACATTTTTGTAAAGTATCCACGATTCATCCCCAGTCATCAGATTATTCAGAAACTCTTTTAGTTGTGGTCGAAGCAGAAGCGATTTGCAGATTACCACCCGAACAGCCCGATCGGTATCTGTGAGAGCGTGCGGTGTCCACCGAGACAAAACTTTCCGATAGCCCAGAGCGTGCAGATGATCTTCCACGGCGTGGTGACTACAATGGAGTGCTGCTGATAATTCGCGAGTGCTAGCGTCGGGATTTTGTTTTAACTTTCGGAGCAAATCCTCATCGTTCAGGACGGGTGGTCTTCCTGAGCGAGGTTGACTCTCAAGGCTTCTGTCTCTTGAACGAAATTTATTATACCAGCGAGACACTGTCGCGTGGCTTGTAGTGCCTCTGCCAAATGCAGCGTTAATACTATCAGCCGCGGCACGTGCACTGTGGCCTAACAGAAATTCATACAGGTACAGAGTTCGAAGTTGTCGCTCGTCCATTATTGCGTGTACTGAGTTAATCGTTAGTGGGAGCCCGCTTATATACCCTTGGTGCGAAAGCTTCTAGAAAGGTCTACAACATACTAGAATCCTCTTGAAAGCAATGCAAATGAAAGTTTATATTTCACGATGTTTCACAAGTGTCTCATTAATTTCGTGCCAACCCGATATATAGAACCTATTTATTTGTTTCATCATCATCATTTCAACCGAAAGACGTGCACTACTGGACATAGGCCTCCCCCAAGCGCCGCCACTTCGATCGGTTTTGTGCTTCCTTATTTGTTTAACTTCACTTAAAATTTAGGTAACGCTATTATGCTATCCTCTTTCTTCCTCTTTTTCATTACCAACAGTCAACTGCTAGACATAGGCACCTCCATTTTACTAGACCCTCAGCCATGCTCAACCTGCACCCTGATTGCGTAACACACTACGTCAAAGTCAAAGCATTTATTTCAAATAGGCATATAACAGGCACTTTTGAACGTCAAAAATTATATTAAATAAAATAGAATTGATTCTAGTCGCCCCTTCCATATGACACTATCTATCACATTCTGAATCATTTTGACTAGGGATGCGCCGAGTACCTACTCGATTATTACTCGGTACTCGGCATACCTATTCGGCCTATTTTGGTAGTACACGTTATCGGCCGAATAACTTGGTTTGACTGCCGAGGTAACTCATAAACTTGTAACCTGACCTCTTTACAATATTAATGTAGTTAGATTACTTAGTCATTGTCAACAAAATCATGTGAAAAAAACGAATATATTTAGTTAAATAATCAGTCTCTCGTGGTAATCTTAGACATTTGTCTAACTTTTGTTACAATAATTATTTTGTATCTGTAGTGACAAACTAGTGGGTATGTTAATATGAAACAACAACTATCTCAAACACGGTTTATTAAAAAAAAACTGTAAACGAATATTAATAACAAAAGTTCACTAAAAACAAATTGTTGCCAGCCAGCTAATAATAAAATATAGAGAGCGAAGGTCGTGGGGGGTTGGAGATAAACCCTGTACTGTTCCGTTTTAAATGAAATTATTATTTAAGTTAAAAGTTAACAACTATTACAAAACTAAGGAGAAAGTAACCTTCCAGTTATTGATTAATTTAAAATCTATTAAATGGGCGCCAGGGACTTGGAGAGTCCCGGATCCCGGAGCCGACGAAGGTGTCCAATACGATTCCGGACGGGGTAGGATGTCGAACCCGAGATCCACAAATTAAATTATGATGCAGGCCGGTTTCCAGTATCGAAAACCGGACCCAGACAATCAACTGGTTCCTACGGGAACCGTAATAAAGTATAAAAAAGTTAAGGTAGGTAAAAGAAAAAACCGCCCCGCCTGCGCGCTATCGCTAGACGGCCTCAGCCGGCCGCACAGTCGTCTCCTCACGAGGCTTCGCCGTGCTCGAGGAACGGGTCTCGCGTCCAGGCCCCAGACGATCCTCTAGGTCCTGGCGGCGAGACGAATCGCTCGAGGTGCCTCTCCTGGAATCGACAATACGGAGGCCAAATAATATAAAGAGAAACTAATTCACCTGCCTTGAGGTGACTGATCTTGGAAATCTATAAGGCTAAAACATTAGCCGGTTAACCAGGCCTTTTCACAATGACAACATAAGGAGCTACGACTTTGGTTTGCCTAATCTTGAGTGGTGGGACAATAGGGATTAGTTGCAAATAGTCAGCGGGTGAAATACTCACGGTCGTCGTAGGGAGAAAGCACTTGACTGCAAGATTCTTGACCGGCTGGAAAACTGCCTGCGTATGCGCAAATAGGAATCCTGCAATAAATATCCATGGATCACGACAATACCCTTTCTAACAACCAGGGAAGGGCTCACAGACCACTTCCAAAGACTATTACAACCAAATCCTTACCTTTTAGAACATGTAACAAGTTTAGTGGAATCACTCAAGTGTGTCGTAGGGCCGAAAGATGCCAAGTACGGTTCCATGATGCTGTCATGGCTCCAAACCGGAATTAGACGGAGCATTCCAAAAATCTCCCCAATTACGGGTAAAATAATATTAAATCACTGAAGATAAATAATACACCGAGATACTTAAATTCTTGAAAATCACTAGCAACTGCACAACATGACGTTTAATCGCTGAAGCAATAAGAATCTTCATGATCCAGACCAACAAACAAATTATTTGTTATTTCCAATACTAAAACTCGTCATGATAGTGGTTAATCTCCTCGAATCTTAATTCGGCAAATTAAGAAAGTATTAGCTTGTCACATTACGTCAAAGACAATTCACAGATAAAAAATATATTAACTTGACACGAAGTTTCTAGAAAGAAGTCTATATTGAAAAAATGAATTAATTTCCGTTTATGGTTATTTAGTTTATTATGACTTTTTTTTACTAAAAGCGGAAAATTATTGAGGATTGCTCCATACGATATTATTTCGATGGTTAGCAATCAATATGTTAAAATATCGATTTAAACTACACTTATGAATCGGCGACCACTAGATGTCGCCTTTGACAGATAGAAACTGACGTTTGACGGAATGACATTTGGATTGGAATGTAAACAAACGCAACTAATTACAATACAATATGTTTTAGGATTAAGAAAAGTGATTTATTGTGAGGAAGCCGATTATAAAACTACAATGAAATGTGTTACTCGGAAACCTCGTAATGTACTACTCATGTTTTCAGGTAAATGCTACTTTACTAAACCAACCCGTTGTAGGTGCAAAAAAACAACGTAACACTTTATAGCGATGGCACTTTTAGAATCTTCACGCTGTTGTGGCGCTGGAGACCTTGCTAATTCCTCGTAGCAATGCCTAAAACTTGCATGGCATTCTTCTATAATATTTTAAGTATTTCGTACGTTACCAATACCGAGTACCAAGCAATACTCGGTAGGTACTCGGTTACTCGGTAAAACTTATACTCGGTGCATCACTAATTTTGACGGATACTGCTAATTCATTGTTTCATATGTTCGACAAATTGTCTGCTCAACAACGTAGATAACGCAATGAATGTTGTTAAACTGTCAAAATAAAAGCCATTGCTGCTCTTAGTGTTTTACGCAATTACCCCGCATCGTCGTAACACCTAGCCTGAGGGCGTCCTATGTTATGTTTGCCGATTCCCTTTCTTCTCATATAAATGAAACATTTTTTTCCAAAAATTATAACAAAAAGCTATCGCCTCAACAATTGGACCTGCTTATGCAAGACGGAACCAATCCACACACATGCCAAAATCGAGATCGATAAAAGGTGCATTTTGAAAGCTTTCTGTATACTTATCTCGATTTTGCCATGTGTGTGGATTGGTTCCGTCTCGCATAAGTAGGTCCAATTTATTGTTACGCATTGATACGCTACGTTTGATAAATAGATAGTGACGCCTGTCACTTTCTCTCATAACTAACTAAGTTATAGATATTTACAATAATATCAATACTAGATAAACCAATAAGCTATTAATAAACATAGCATTAAAATTAAATCACGCCTTTAACCCCGAAAGGTTAGGCAGTAGCGTAATTATAAAGGCCGCTACACACTTGTAACACCCGACGCCATCCCACGTTTACTTATTGGCCAAATGACGAAAATAACGAGACGAAAAATGTGGCCAATGAGTAAGCTTCATTGATGTCGCGTAACGTGACGTGTTATAAGTCTGTTTCCGCCTTAATACACCCATAATTACCCCGTCCAGTTTTTAGGTCCCATGTAATAGGGGGAGAGCCTATTGCAATCAACCAGGCACAAATCCAGATTCCGAGCTACTGCTGCGAAATTCCAGATGAAAAAACCAAAGAATACT
The DNA here is from genome assembly GCA_945859645.1 of Amphipoea oculea. Lineage (NCBI taxonomy): Eukaryota > Metazoa > Arthropoda > Insecta > Lepidoptera > Noctuidae > Amphipoea > Amphipoea oculea. Next base: position 17,773,068 of record OX243876.1, read on the forward strand.
TTGCCCTTCCTGGGAATCGAACCCAGGACCTCGTACTCAGTAGTTGTTGTAGAGCTGGCTACCACTGGACCAACGAGCAGAGCAGGCTATTACAGACGTTATAAATAAGATTTCCTAATTATGTCAGTGAAATTATCAAGAAATTAAACGTTACAAAAGTAAACATTATCCCCCTTACTAATGAACGTATTATATCAGATGAATAGTTACACACCGATTTCTCTCTTTCAGTCGTCAGTAATTTGACTTTCGAAAGAAGAAGACAAAGCATTGTGTAACTATACAGACGTTATACAACGTTTATTAGTAAGGGGTTGGTACAAAAATACTTTTATGTAGGTACTTACTATGATGAAAGTCTTCATCAATTCTTTAAGATCATGACATTTCAAGTAGGTATAGAAAAACAGGTAACTTTAACTATTTTTTGTTTTGTTGTAGAGGAAAATGTAATTAATTTGTGTCAGATTCACCTTGAATATTTGCGGTGTATTTTGCAACTATTAACGTTCAATCTATGAAAAGAATCGGAGGAAGAAATGAATAATTATCTGAAACGAAACTGAAGAATTGTTTCGCCTTTGGAATGTTTCGACGTTAGACTAGAAAGGATGATAATTTACGACTAGTATAATTTTAAAATTTGCCCGTAGCTAAATAATAACAGCCGCACAGGTCGATCGATCAGGTTTAAGCTACGCTTGCTGCTTTTGGTCTGTGGATGGGTGACCATCTTTACATACCGAGACCCCTCCGTGCCTCGGTCCCGGCTGTCATTTGTGGATCTTTGACAGTCGTTACGGGTAGTCGGAAGCCCGAAAGTCTGACAACCAGTCTTACCAAGGAGTATCCTATTACCCAGTAAACTGGGTTGTGGAGGTCAGATAGGTAGTCGCCCCATGTAAAATACTTGTATTCAGTTGCATCCGGTTAGACTGAAAGCCGAACCTAACATACTTGGGAAAAGGCTAGGCAGACGATATAATTTTAAAATTTATGAAATGACTAGCTTCTACACGCGACTTCATCTGCGTGAACTTTTTTGTTCCCCGAGCCTGACGCATCACATCGTCCGCCCGCGCCATTACTTCGTTAGCGTTATTTCTGACTTATTTTCTTTTCCCTCGGCTCATAAGTGCCATAGCGTGATGCTAAAAGATTATAACCTTCCTCAAGAATCGGGGCTATGAAATGCAAAAATATTTTTTAAATCCAACTGGTAGTTCCAATTCCAAAGATTAACGCGTCCGAACAAAGAAACTCTTCACCTCACTTCACTCTCTTATATTAATTATATACTCTCTCTCTCTCTCTCTCTCTCTGGGTTGTGAAGGTCTGATAGGCAGTCGCTCCATGTAAAATAATGGTATTCTGCTGCATCGGGTTAGACTGGAAGCCGACCCCAACATAGTTGGGAAAAGGCTAGGCAGATGATGATGATGAGATGGATGGATCCCTATAATACTTGCCGGTAGTTGAATAAGATGTTTCAAACGGAAACAGAAACAACAATCACTACATTCTTCTCAAAATTCCGTTCATATAGGTTTAGAATCGTTTTATTGATAATTTTTTCAACTAGGGTCAAACACAGTCGCCTCATTCAAGCTCGAGGCTTAAACCAAACAGACCACTTATTCATTCAAACGATAATCTTGAGCTTGTGTCGGTAATTAACGGTAATTAATAAGATAAAGCTTAATTTATTACCTCAGTAAGATATAATTTATGTACGTAAACTTGTGTATACCTAAATATATATTTTAAGTCTCGTTCTCTGGTAAGTTAAACCAGAATACGTTGATCTGTAATTACATAGTTCATCATTTATGAACCTTTTCACTATCATCTTCATTAGCAGCCTTGTAAAATCGTCTACTGACTGAATAGGATAGGGCTTCATTTTGGCCATGCTTTCCTGGTAGGTATCTTAAGAGGGCATTTAACATCATGAACAACTTTTACTATGGGACCAAACCTGAAATCGCGAAAAAAAATCAGCTGTTCCCTATATTTTGATGAGTTCACGACACCACGACGCTGCACTGGCGCGCGGCGGCGTGATGTGCGTGTACTAGGCGCACAGACACACTACAGATAATGGATAATGACCCTCGTAGTGCTGTGACACGTTTGTTATGATTTCAATTTAATAAACTATCGAAATAAAAAAATATTAAGCATTTTCAAAGTTACTGCTTTTGAGCTGAAATTTTGTACAGAGATTCTAGACCAGATACTGTGGTGTAAATACTTTTCGCTATTGTGTATGTTGACTATTTAATAAATTAAAAGAAAGTAGATAATTACTCCTTGTCACAGCTGTCATACTATCTGCAATTTTTTATGCAATAAAACCATATATCTCTAATGGTTTTTCTATTTGTCTCGCTTTCTCTCGTATCAATTTATATCAATTTATTGCATAAATAAAAACGCAGTGACGAAAGGTAATGGCTTCTATTGCGCGACTGTTCAGGCCTGAAAAGTTCGACGTGGATCCGGGGACTCCAACCGCCGAGCTAAAATATCGGCACTGGAAAGAAACATTTCTAAACTATCTTTCAGAAGAAACGGAGGAAGTCAAGATTCCAGATGATAAAAAGCTAAAAATTCTTTTCAATAATGTGTCTCCTAACATCTACTCGTTTATCAGAGAAACAAAAGAATATACGAACGCTTTACGCCTCTTAGATAAAATTTACTTAAAATTGAAAAATGAAATCCACGCTCGGTATGTACTGTCTTCAACCAAACAAAAGCCTGAAGAAACGGTGGCAGACTATATACGCACGTTACAACAACTAGCGTTTGAGTGCTCTTTCAAATCTGTTTCTGCTGAAGAATATCGAAATGAATATGTCCGTGACGCCTTCATTGCTGGCTTAAATTCTCAGAAAATTCGTCAAAGGCTACTTGAAAATTTAGAAATAAGCCTAGAAGAAGCATGCAATCAGGCCATGTCGTTCGAAATGGCTGAAAAGAATTCAAATGAGTTCCAAACTGTAAAGGAACTCTACCAAATTGAAAAACAGATGAAACGGGAAATAGTTCCAATCTGGCTGCGGCCACATCACGCAAACGCTGCTTCTTCTGTGGGGGAAACGTTCATCAGAGGATAAAATGTCCGGCTTTTCACGTAACTTGCCAAAACTGCGGAAAGAAAGGCCATTTCGCCAAAGTATGCAGAAGTGGAAACGCCGCAGATAAGCCAGTTAGCAACGCTGTAACGCAACCAAAGGAGCCAGAAGCATCAGCAATTTTAGCAGCATCTCCAGCTAGTTTACAGAAGACTACAGTTTCAATCACTGTTAATTACCATAAAGCTGATGCCTTGATTGATAGTGGAAGTTCTACAAGCTTTATTGATAAGAACTTCGCTTTATTGCTAAACTTGAAACGCCATCCATGGAAAGAAACGGTAACACTAGCTTCAAATAAACGAACTTCACTCGTAGATGGATTTTACTACGCAACAATCAAGCTATGCGAGCACATTTACAAGGAGAAGCCTCTTTATGCCTTGGAAGATCTTTGCGCTGATGTGATAATTGGTCATGACAATCTAAGCGACCATTCATCAGTTCAAATTCGGAGGCACAGCAAACCCCCTTAAGATATGTAACGTTATGGAAGCTACGGTGCCTCCTGTATCACTTTTCAGTAATCTTTCAAATAATATTAAACCCATCGCAATAAAGTCAAGAAAACATTCTGAAGCTGATAATCAATTCATAAGAGATGAAATCAATAAACTCTTAAAAGACCGGGTTATCGAACCTAGTAACTCGCCATGGCGAGCTCAAGTTTTGGTCACTGGAGGCACAACGCACCGCAAACGTCTAGTCATTGATTACTCATTAACGATCAACAAATTTACTGAACTGGATGCGTACCCTTTGCCAAACATAGAATCGATCGTATCGAAGGTAGCACAATACAATTTCTTCAGTCAAATTGATTTACGAAGTGCATATCATCAAGTGCCTATCTTGCCGACTGAGAAAAAGTATACGGCTTTTGAAGCTTGCGGTAAGTTGTTCCAATTTACACGTATACCATTTGGAGTCACAAACGGGGTCGCTGCATTTCAAAGGACACTTTATTATATAATTAATAAAGATAAACTGGCAGGTACTTATTCGTATTTGGATGACGTCACAATTTGTGGCAAAACACCAGCAGAACATGATCTAAATTTGTCTCGATTCATGGAGGTTGCGGCAAAATACAATCTCACTCTTAATGAGGAAAAATGTGCATACAGGCAAGAGTCTATTAAATTGTTGGGTTACAAAATTGAAAAGAACACCATTCGACCAGATGATGACCGCCTTACTCCTCTATTGAACTTGCCCATTCCAACTGACTCGAGATCTCTTAAAAGAACACTAGGCATGTTTGCCCATTACTCGAAATGGATACAAAATTTCTCTGAAAAGATCAGCCCATTGACTAAGTTTCTGAATTTCCCCTCGGAAAAGACGCCGTTGATTCTTTTCAAAAACTAAAAGCAGACATAATGGAATCAGCCTTAACCGTTATAAATCAGAACGAAATATTCACTGTTGAAACGGATGCTTCGGAACACTCTATTGCAGCTTCCCTGTCTCAGAACGGCCGCCCAGTAGCTTTTTTCTCACGTTCACTCAACATTTCGATACCTTAATCCGCAAACCAGCCAACTCCATTTTTGTCAAAAAAAATATTATGATGTCGTTTTTTAGTCAAAATAAAAACTAGAAAGTTTTAAGTGTCTCCTGTAAACTATAGCAAACTGGTTTGCGGATTAAGGTATCGATTTCCGAACGCCGACATTCCTCAATAGAAAAAGAAGCAAGCGCTATTGTTGAATCTGTAAGAAAATGGCGGCACTACCTCATTGGTAGACATTTCTTATTAATAACTGACCAAAGATCTGTATCTTTCATGTTCAACCAATCCCATAACAGTAAAATCAAAAATGAGAAGATAGAGAGGTGGCGTCTTGAGCTATCAAATTATAAATATGACATAATCTACCGTCCGGGTAAAGATAATATTACGGCTGATACCCTCTCCCGTATGTGCTCAAGTATGACCACGAACAGACTGAACGAGTTACACAATATCTTGGGACATCCCGGTATCGTGCGAATGTTTCACTGGATACGGTCTAAAAATCTACCTTACTCTGTAGACGATATCAAGAAAATGACATCTGAGTGTCGTATTTGCGCAGAAATCAAACCTAGGTTTGATAAAAAGCAGGGAACGCTCATAAAAGCAACCACTCCATTCGAAAGACTCAATATCGACTTTAAAGGACCTCTACCTACCAACACTCAAAATCACTTCATCTTGACAATTATAGATGAATATTCAAGATTCCCATTTGCCTATCCAACCAAAGATGTGTCTGCTAGCAGCGTTATTAAATGCTTGAAGGACTTATTCTGCACATATGGTGTTCCACAATATATCCATTCAGATCGTGGAGCAGCCTTCATGTCTAACGAATTACGGAACTATTTGGTAACAAATGGAATTGCATGTAGTCAAACCACGCCATATAATCCACAAGGAAATGGTCAAGTAGAGCGTCTAAACGGTACCTTATGGAAAACAATAAAGCTATGCTTGAGAACCAAAAATCTTGAAACAGCAAGCTGGGAGCAAGTCTTACCATACGCTCTCCATTCAATCCGTTCATTGCTGTGCACGGCTACTAACGCCACACCCCATGAACATTTTTTTAAACATACACGACGATCTGCAAATGGGGAATCGATGCCAACATGGCTTTTGGAGCCAGGACCTGTATTGATGCGTAAAAATCAGAAGACGTCAAAATACGATTCCGATGTGGAAGAAGTGGTGCTTGTGGAAGCTAATCCATCTTATTCTCACATAAGATTACCTGACGGCCGTGAAACTACCATATCAAATAGACAGTTAGCACCTCTTCCGCTGCCTTCGCTAGAGAGTGAATCCGAACCTGAAGATCATTATGAGGATGCCGAGGGTGAAACGGAGATACCTCTGGTCCAAGAATTAACAACAGCTCAGGACTCTCAGCAACACGAGACTACAGCAACTCGGCGCTCCACAAGAGAGAAGAGAGCTCCTGCCCATCTTCAGGACTACGTTCTCTGACGCGGGGGTGAATGTGGTGTAAATACTTTTCGCTATTGTCTATGTTGACTATTTAATAAATTAAAAGAAAGTAGATAATTACTCCTTGTCACAGCTGTCATACTATCTGCAATTTTTTATGCAATAAAACCATATATCTCTAATGGTTTTTCTATTTGTCTCGCTTTCTCTCATATCAGATACACTCTTCAACCCGTTTGTAATGATATACCCTTTCCGTAACACCCTGTATACAATTTTTGGTCAAAATGACTTTTCTTCATTAAATACATTAGTATTTTTCTAACAATAGCAGGAAAAACTCACTAACTGGCTAACTCAAATCTATAATTATAGATTTGAGTTAACGAGTTAGTGAGTTTTAAGTGAGTGAGTGAATTTAATGAAGAAAGGTAATTTTGACCAAAAATTTTATTTAACGACTTTTACTTGTCAACCCACGATATGCTAATAATTGTGAGGTAAACTCTGCTTGCGCGATGCAGGATATTGCATGACGTCAGCATGACGCGTTGTTCGCATGTGGCGTTGTAGATACCGATACAACCTTACTGAAATACACGAGCGGCCACGTTGTCGACGGCTGCAGTAACCTCTGCCGTTGACGTGTGTCGCTCATAATTATGTATGCATACTAAGTAAGGCTGGTAACGGGGCTGACTACCCAATGTAACCCTGATTGCGTAAGATCTAGATACTTACTTAAAGTTGAGTCAGGGTACGTTACGTCATCCGTGGAGGCTCTTCGAATGCATGGCATCATGGCATCCCACTCTCTTATCTGTACCTATCCATCCATAAAGTGCAGATAAGGGGATTATAATATACGCTCAAATTGTGTATCAGCAGTCATGCAAGTTGTATGCAAAATAATGGAAGTATTCCCGTTTGAGCACCTATTTTTAAAGCACCAAAGGTATTCCCATTTGAGCACCAATCAATATTTTACCGTGGTGCTCAAAGGGGAACAATAAAAAATATTCAACTTTATTCCCTTTTGAGCACCTACGGTAGCTTCTAGTGATGTGGTGTATAATAAAACATATCGATAAAAATTAACATTCCTATTTGCTGGATGACATCTTGATAAGGAGGATGAGGACTTTAAATGGGGACGGACCCGTGCTTCACCTATTTTCTCCACCTGGTTGAAGCACGGGGTCTACTGATTCTTGGTCGGGTCCCGTGCTCCAACTGATGAGTTTCCCTAATTTTGGGGTAATCGAAACAGAAACCTCGTGCGTGCAGGCTGGCAGGGAAATCGATGCGCAATCTGCTACCATAGATTCGGTACATGATTTTGAAATGACGTCGAATACCTACTAAACGTCGACGTCGGTTATTGAAAAATAAATAGGCTGTTTCATCCTGTCCTAGAACCAAAAATTGGAAGACATGTGACATCTGCCAACCCGCACTGGGCCCGCGTGGTGGATTACGGCCCACTCCGTCTCACTGAGACCCGCCTGTGTCCCAGCAGTGGGAACATTATAAGCCGATTATGATAAATTTTGACGGCGTAGATATTGCAATTTTTATTTGATAACCGGCGAAAATTTTCTACGTTAGGGGTCTAGCCAGAATCCATGTGCTAAATTCATGATTACTTACAGTTTGCGCAGTCAAAACACAGTCGTTTTCTCCAACACCCTCGCACAGCAACACGTGACCAATATGTGATACTTGCTAAGTACCTACCTACTCGTGTGACATACGTCACAATATTGTACTTGAACTTTTGTGTGTCTTCATTGTTTAAATACTCAGTTGCGACAGTTTGATGTTGTACTCATTTTGTATATCTACCTTTATTGTTTGATACCTGTTTACGACAATTTGTTATACACCTTAGTACCTACTGCTTATTTTTTTTATAGTTGGCTGTTTTAGATATATATAGGTAGTTGCCATTTTCATTGAAGGATAAAATAATGTTGGGACTATTCACTTTATCGTCATTATAAATCAAAATATTAGAGACATTCCATCGTAAATGTAAAATAATGATTCAAAATAAGGTGTGTATTCCTTATAATAATGAGGAAACTAATAAATAAAATACAGCATAGAATACCCAAAATATTGTAAAAGGTAAAATCTATCTAACCGAATTGGAATTTAATATACAGGGTGAAATTGAAAACATGCGACAAATCGAAATGGGAAAGTGTACCTACTCATCATTATGAACAACTTTTACTATGGGAGCGAACCTGAAACCGCGAAAAAAAAAATCAGCTGTTCCCTACATTTCTGTTCGAGTAACTCGTCAAAATGTAGGTAACAGCTGATTTTTTTTCTCGATTTCAGATGGTCCCTTAGTAAAAGTTGTTCATAATGATGAGTACTATCTCCCATTTCGATTTGTCGCATGTGTTCAATTTCAACCTGTATAAACATTGATATTGCTCACAAAACGGTGAAGGAAAACATCGTGAGGAAACCGGCATGTCCTAGAACCAAAAATTCGAAGACATGTGACATCCTCCAACCCGCACTGGGCCCGCGTGGTGGATTACGGCCCACTCCCTCTCACAGAGAGGAGGCCTGTGTCCCAGCAGTGGGAACGTTATAGGCTGATTATGTAAACATTGAAATTAAAAAAAGTAAACGAAAAGATCGTTAATGTAGAAAATGTAGGTAAATTTTTTGATTTTTGTTGATTTTTCAAAAACCGCTTGTCCGATTTCGATAAAATTTTCATGTAACCATTTGGAAAGTATACCCTTTCCAACAAAAAAAGAATTTTTCAAATCGGTCCAGGCGTCTTCGAGAAATCGGGGAACATACATAAAAAAAAATAAAAAAAAAGATTCCGACGAATTGAGAACCTCCTCCTTTTTTTGAAGTCGGTTAAAAACAGTAGCGGTAGCGGTTTATCGGATTACGTAGGTAACTTTATCAGTAGTGTAGTGACTCGTGCATACTATTTTAAACCACTTTTTTCGAAAGTACGATCGTCGGCACATTCCGTAGCTAAATCCGCGCATTCATCAAATAATCAAACCCAACATGTCTATCAGCAACTATGGTCGTTGTCTGTCAGCAATTCCGTGCTACAACTAAAACTTTGTTATCTTAAAAACAACACTATCGAGTACTTTCTATCTCCAATTATCGATATCGATAAACCTATTTTTATCTTTTCTTATCTCCATTCAAGTTATTGAACCTGCATGCAAAGCTATAAAATCAGCTTATTAATATACAAAGGAGTCACATATTCTCTTTATCGATATAATAAAATGGACTTTATTGTCTGACCCGATCTTAGAGTATCCATTTTGATTGACGCGGCGTCTTCAATCAAATCGACTGCTGAATAATATCAATTAAACAGAATCAATTACAAATATGACACCTCGTTATTTAAAAGTCATAAAAATTTGTAAATATTTACGATAATATTTGTTTTACTTGTGTCAGTTTTTATCTTATCTGCCTTTCAAAGCTTCATTTAAAGCGACAAATCAAATATAAACTCTCCAGGGATTTTGTTTTATCTATTGTTGTTTTAACTCAGTACTGTCCCCGATGTCCTCTGTGAAAGGTATATTATAGGCAGAATTAGGCATTTCAAGTCCAGTTCACTTATAGAGATAATTGAGGACAGTGCTACAAGTAGATATCAAAAATAATGGAACCCGGAAAGTCAAACGGAAGTACTTAGGTAAGTTTTTTTGTTAACCACTCTGATACATCATCAGCTTATAATGTGCCCACTTCTGGGACACAGGCCTCCTCTCTGCAAGAGGGAGTGGGCCATAATCCACCCCGTCCAGTGCGGGTTGGTAGATGTCGTATGTCATCGTATTTTTGGTTCTAGGACATGGCGATTTTCTCACGGTAGCCCGATGTTTTCCTTCACTGTTTTGAGAGCAGTGGGGAAATAATTTACATGAAGTGCCTGTTTAGGATCGAACCCACGGCCTACAACTCGTAAGTCGCGTCCGTTACTACTAGGCCACCACTGCTCCAGAACCACTGGGCCAGCACCGATCTGATAGTAAAAACATTTCTCAAAGATATTTTCATGGTTACTTTAACAATGCTTAACATTATCCCTTATAATAAAAATATGTACATCTATTTTTAAAACAACATAAGTATCTTAGAGGCCAACCAGATGCATTATTCAAAGAACAGTGTATTCATTGAACTGTTTGCTAACACATTATGTTGCCATAATCGCGCGAGCTGGGATTCTCGAAAGTTCTAGAATTGTCTAAAGGATAAAACCACGCGAATCCAAGCAATTATGAAGTTTTTTATCCCTTGCATCTTTTTAGTATATTGCTACGGATAGGTTCATAATACCAATGTGACGTGTACCTTCACTATTTTTCAAGATCAAAGTTTGTTATACCGGATGATTTTTTTACCGGTTCCAAATTTTAATGTGATATAATGAATAAGAACAACTTTCAGTATGGGGGGACCAACTCTGAAATCACGAAAAAAAAATCAGCTGTTTAATACAAAAGTTCCATACCTAGGTACTTGTCCAAAATGTATGAAACGGATGATTTTTTTTTTGGTGTTCAGGGTGGTCCCATAGTGAAAGTTGTTCATTTTCATGGGTAGAACACCCTGTAAAAATTTGGAACCGGTAAAAAAATCAGCCTGTATAAGTGACAAATTCAACATAATAAAGAAAGAAAATACATTTATTTAACACAGACTAAAAGGCCCGCAACACCACAATACATATTGTACACGAATGTTCATTTTACTATGCTGTATGTTATTGTGCTAGTGAATTGGAGTTGGAATGTAGGTACAGCACATCAAGCTACCCCAAACTGTCAAATTTTCCCAATCAATTTTGAACCTTATGTTTTAGTGATAAAGTTGAAAATCTATTAAAGAAATTTGACAGATTCGTCTGTACCTGCTTTTCAAAAACCTAAATAAATAATCACCACGTGCTTTTTAATGATTACAACAATTGTTAATGTAAAATTACGTTTGTATTGCCTTTTATTGCAAAGTTAGTGAGTAAGTGCATCTTAACCAAATTAGTTAAGTCAGTAGGTCGCGTCCTAACCAACAGGTCATAAATGTCACTTTTTTTCGGTGAACCGGAACTCGTGGTCGGACCGTCGTCAGCGGGCACCTTGCGGTTTTCCTAAAAAAAATTGATGTGTGTTTTTCTTCTCAGAGTAGTCCGATTGGAAACTCCGAACTAATCTAGTTTTTAAAGATAAGTTATTTTTGAAGTGTATTTTTTAATCAAAAAATTGTTTTTTTTTTTATACCAAATTTTCCGAATTTGACCGAAATAAATATCATGTAACAAAGAAAATCCCGGTGAAAAATTCAGATTTCCCAAAATTAAAACCATCCCAAAGAAACATCCTGTATGTCTTCCCATATGCAATTCTGTGTATCTATCTACCTACAGTGTGTATACTCCGTGAGAACACACCGCATCTGATAAATCCACAGCGAAGATTGGAACTATTAAATAGTCAATGAGAATTGAACAATAGGATCCAAATGGACGGAATGATTCGTGCACGAGTTGCCTGAGTGCTATCGATAAAGTTTGGTAATAAATGGCTTTTTAAAGTACCTACCTATGTAATATTATGCTGAACTAATAGTTATAAAACCACTACAATACTACCAGCTGGGACGCGTGAAGAAACCTCCTCGTGTAGCGTAGTTTGTTCCGCCATCGCCAGTTACTTAACTGAACCGTGCGCTCGGCGCATCCTGGACAGTCACACCCAACACCTTATTTGACTGGCCAATTCTTCCCTTGCGGTGGTAGGGCTAACGCCCGCCTGGTTTGCGACCACCCTCCCACCGGGGGAGTGCCAGTGCCTTAGGCATCTTCTGGGCACGCTCGTTCCACCATAGACCTCATCCATCGCTTTCCATCAGGCGTGATCGAGGTCAAGAGCGGGCCCATTCAACAATAAAAAAAATAAATTGCTTATTATTGTCACACTACAAGGCAAAGATATAATAATTATAAGGTACCACTGCCCGTGACTTCGCCGCATGAAATTTCGCATTCCTCTGACTCATCCCGTCGTCGCATCGATCGCTTCGCTTGCCCGGTCTATTACTTCGTTTTCGCAGAACTTTCTTATTTTTTTTCTTTTTGATCGGCTCCTAAGAATCCTAGCGTGATGTTAAATAAGCTATAGTCTCAAGAAATGGGCTATCAAATGCAAAAATATTTTTGCAAATCCGACTGGGAGTTCCGGAGATTAGCGCGTTCAAAAAAACTTTATTATTAATATAATAGATACCTAATTTTATTAAAATCTTCTGGATTTCGGTGTAGTCATTATGATTTCTTTCAGTAGCAAGAAGTTTGAATATTCTGTAGACTGGTTTTCATATACCTAGAACAATAGGTACCTTTACGCCTAAAGAAATAAGTTATGTATGGTGGTTTAACCCAAAAAGTTAAGCCACAAAAACACAAGGCCGGCTCCACACGTTGGCCCCAACGTCTGTCCCAACGCCTCTCGTCCAACGTTTGGATCTAGAAAATAGCATTTGCAACAACGTTGGGACGTGCGTTGGGAGTTGGCCGAGGTTTTATCAAAAGCCGGCTGTACACATGGGGCCAAGGTGTTGGGCCAACGTGTTGGGCAAAAATGATGGATAACCAAGATTGCTGTTCACACATTGGCTTACTGATCATTCTGCATTGGCGCTTCAAAGATGGACGTAGAAGTTCTTGCAGCCGCGGCAATTTATTTATACAGTGCGTTTAATTATTACGTACATTTGCACCAAAGTAGAGTGACTAAAAAGAAATGGCGCAAAAGAAGGTGGTGGATGGTGACTATTCATCGGAATAGAACGAAGTAAATGTGTTATTAGTTATTATTGATATACAGGGTGATAATAATTTTGCTATCGGAACATGGGAACGTAAATTTCACTCACGCGCAACGATACTGTCTCCGCTGACGAGTAACAACGAACTGAACAAGACACCAATGTGTGAACGCTGTTTGCGGAGCGCGTCAAGATCCTTTGATGTGTGCACAAAAAACCGACACTATTCGGATGGCCTGCCAATGTTGGCGCCAACTAGACCAATTAAGCCAACATACCGCCAGGTAGCTCTCTACACGTTGGCCCAACACCTTGGCCCCATGTGTACAGCCGGCTAAAGAATTCTGCACCAACGTTCGCTATCCGTCCACATGTTGGCGCTTTGCTCAGTCCTGTTCCGTGTTTTATGATGTTTCGTCATCTACCATCTTCTTTGACGTGGCTTTTTCTCTTTTTATTAGTATCAAATATATTATTATAATTGGCACTTAGTAGTACAAAAGAGCTTAGAGCAATTTCGATTTCTGTATTTCACGTTGGCTCTGATAGGACAGGACTGGTATAATAGCCAACGCGTGGACGCCTCACGGAATTAACCGACCAATGTTGGTACAATCGTTGGCGGCAACGTGTGGCGCCGTCGCTGCCGGTGCTATCAAATGTAGTTTGGGAAAGACCAATGCCATTGCCACCCCTTTTTCATAATGGGAAATCCCTTTAGCGTTCAATAATTCAAATGATATTGCATCTCTTTTACACAATTTCGTGATCTCACTCTGGTTTTTGTATCAGTCATTCATTTTCTGCACATTGTGCAACCGCTTGTGTTCTGTAAAATGAAGTGGGAAAATAATAATTTAAATAATAAGTACAAGAATTATGATAAAAATACTTAATGAAATTGTGAAAGTGACATTATAAAATTTAGGGACTCGAAATGAAAACGTGAACTTTTAAAAAGTGTGAGTGACTTTGTGCTCATTAGATTTTTCAGCATCGTAAGACCTGAAGTAATTGAACAAACTGTAAGTTAACATAGTCACATTTGTCTATATCGACAGGCGTACAGTTTGTACAGACGATAGCACATCAAGCTACCCGAAACTGTCAAATCCCAATCAACTTTGAAGCTTATGCTAAAGCATAAGCTAAGCATAGGCAAATTGTAGTAGCTTGATGTGCCGGGTCTTTCGAAAGTCGAATTACTGACGACTGAAAGAGAGGTATTAGTAAGGGGGTTAATTATTCCTCAACATTTCACAATAGCATCGAACACTGTTTGTCTCTGCATCACTCAAAGGTTGACTGGTAGAAAATGCCTATGGCATTAAGTCCACCTCTGTACATTTGATAACAACTGCACGGGTCGATCTTCATAGTTAACCAACGTTTGCTGACATCGGTTCATGGATGGGTGACCATTCAATAAATACTGAGATCCCTTCGTATCTCGGAAAGCGCGTTAAGCCATTTGTCCCGTCTGTCATTCGTAGATCTTTGGCAGTCGTTACGGATAGTCAGAAGCCCGAAAGTCAATACTCAATACTCAATTCTTTATTGCATTCCACAATGTAGGCTTAGGTGGTACTTACTTGTAAATATTGCCAAAAGAAACAATCATGGACCCTGTCGGGCACAGCAAAAGAAAGATATGTGGAGAAGAGGACTTATCATTTACGGAGTCTGGCATGTTTGGTTTTACCCAGTTTCTGGATTGTGGAGGTGAGATAGGCAGTTGCCCATCTAAAATACTGATATTCAGCTGCATCCGATTAGACTGGAAGCTGACCCCAACGTAGTCGGTAAAAAGCTAGGCAGACGATGATGACATTTGTACGGATTATTGGAATATAAACACCTGAAAACTACAATAGTATGCAAATTGCAGTCTTTTCTAGATAAAAATTGTGACAAAAATCGAATGAAATAAAATCATCTAAAAGTCCCAAATTAATCGATCACGATTCATTCGAGTGATACCGTTGCGCAGTTCGGCAGTGTTGCTATAGGCATAGTATAATACTATGCTATAGGCCAAGGTTGAACTCGTTGTATTTAATATTTAAAATATTTTTTGATACGAAACTGTGTCATTTTATGTAGTTTAAGTATTAAACAAATTAAGCTGATGTCCCAAATTCATTGATTACCAGATAAATGACGATGCATTTATAAATACGTTCCGATAAGTATCAAGTCTACGACGGCCTAAGTATTATTGTTACGGCAATTTTTCTTTTGACCTTTTTTGGGATGCGTACCCAAAGGCTACCAACAGGAACCTATTACGTTACCTCCGCTGTGCGTACGTCCGTCCGTCCGTCTGTCGAGTCTGTCTGCCAGCGGGCTGTATCTCATGAACCGTAATAGGTCGACGGCGACGGTTGAAATTTTGAGTGTGTATTTCTATTACCGCTATGACAGCAATAGGAGCATTTTGTCCTCGTATAGGACTTTCTGGCTTTTTTTTTTCTTTTTGTTAGGTTAGGTTGTTCTTTTTACAGAATTTTGTTTTTTATTTATCTGTGTTTAGTTTAGTTTCTGATCTTCCTGAACGAGTCACAATGAATACTTATTGTTTCTTTCTTTATAATTATCGCTGTTCCATACATTTTGGCCGCGTAGGGTTTTTTTTTATAACAGACCCAAAATTTCACTCAAAAATCATGTACTGAATCCATAGATATATTTACATTTCTATGACTGAATCCATGGGAACTGCACCCTTGCGTAACACACTATTAATCTCAATCTGAATCATTTTGAAGGATTGCTTCATATGTTCGAAAAATATGTATGCTCAACAACGTAAATAACGCAATGAATGTTGTTGAACTGTCAAAATGAAAACCATTGCTACTATAGTGTGGTACGCAATTACTCCGCAAGTTGCGCGGCGATGTCCCTGCCATCCTGTTGTATGTTGTAGAACTATTGTGGTCAAGGGTAAAAGTCCTTTGACAATAACAGTTTTCACACACATTCAGATTTGTTTCCTTCAATATCAATGATGTGACGTTATCTTAAATCTGTTGGTCAAGGTCTCGTAGTTAATCTTTATGACAACGGTTATCTTAACAGTCTAGACTTTAAATTGATAAAGGAGAAACACTTCTTCCCCACTGCTCAACTAGATTGCTCAACTGCATAAAGTTGAGCAGTAGGTAATACCAATGGCTCAATTGGTAATTGCTCAACTATGAATAGTTGAGCAGTGGGTAATACCCGCTGATCAACTAAAACTGCACAACTATATTTATAGACTAGAAATAAAAAATCCAAATCACCAAGACCCCGGCAGGCATCGGCCCTAGCGGACCCCGTCAGTTAGTGCTGACATCTCTTTGAAGCGTAGCCTTTGGCAGGAGGCGTTTTGACCCCCTAGATCGGGCAGGAGCCGCTTCAAGGCAGCCTCGACCTGCTCCAGTCTGGGAGCCAAACGACGGAAATGCTCTACAAAGTTTCACCGGCTGTCAAGGACAAGTCTCAGATACTTCATAGTCGACTCGAGCCAGGCCACCACGAGTCCCAGTTGCCGGATCCCTTCAACGACTGTCGCAATCCCGCGTGTCGCTAATTCAGCCGCCACCTGGTTCGACCTCCCTTGCGCCAGGACCAGCGTGTCGTCAGCGTAGCAAACTACGCTGACGCCGCTAGGGAGGTCGGCGCGCAGCACCCAGTCGTACCCAATGCCCCACAGATGCGGCCCCAGGACCGATCCCTGTAGGACATCTCTCGCCGGTTCCACTCTCCTTAATGACCGGGGTAGATGACGACCCTGTCCGTCAGATAGGCCTCAACCACGCAACATAGGTAGGTCGGCATCCGGTGGTACCGGAGTGCCTCCCTGGTGCAACTCCAGGGCAGGGTATTGAAGGCATTGGCGGTGTCCTTAGACATCGCCAATGCCTTCAATACCCTGCCCTGGAGTCGACGCCTGAAGACGACGCCACCCTGGGCAACAGCATCCCCCGCCGCCGTGAGGGCTCGTTAGTGGCCAGTGCCTCAAGAGCAGTTGAGCAGTACCTAGGTTATATTGTTCGATTTTATAACAGGATGACCTACTGATCAACTAAGTTGAGCAAAAAATAGATGAGCTATAGAGCATAAAATGTTCGGTAATACAAACTATGTCCTACAGCTCAACAACAACAGGGAAGTAGCGAGGAGAAACGGATCGGATTATCAACTTACCTACATAAACCCACAAACACGTGGCTTTTAAGGTTCGTTTAGCGTTTAGCCTATACTGTTCTACTGTTGGACTAAGGCCTCCCCCAAATCCTTCCAGGAACTCTTTTCTCACGCCACCACGAACGAGCCCTCGCAGTACTCGTCCAAGTCATCTCGCCATCTCTTTCTTGGCCGACCTCGGCGGCAACGTCCATCTTCAGGCACCATTGTGTGGAGAAACGGAACCCTTATAGGATCACTTTTGTTGTCCGTCTGTCTGTCAAGAAGACCCGTTTTCAACTTGATACATCCACGCGTGTAGGTACCTATCAAGTTGAAATTACGATCCCTTGGAGCCTTAAAAAAAATCAAGTTTATAAGTCAACGCAATATATACAAATACCGCCATTTATGCGACATATTTTGATACCCGCAAATAAAGCAAAACCTATAGGGTTTTTTTTTAGTGACCTAGAATCACAAATAACCACAAAGAATCACAAATAACAAGAAATAAAACGCGCGCAGTCGTTACACGTGTTCAAAAGACTTCTAAAGGAACACTACTTGTCGTTGTGATTTTGTCCTAACTGCAATCATCTACTGTCTTCTTTTATTTTCGGTGCTTATAATTAATTAGTATGTATTTATTTAAGTATCTATAATTTCGGATATGTATTTATCTATTTTAGTGTATTGTATATATAATATTTGCACCAATGACAGCCCCATTTTATGTCCAGGGAAATCACTGTCCATTCCAAGGTTGCCTGGAAGAGATTGCAGAAAGCGATAAGGCCGCCCATTGTATATTTTGTAGTGTTCGATTTGTTTATTTCATGTTATGTAATTTTGTGGTGTACAATAAAGTATACAACATTATTTTTA
Source organism: Amphipoea oculea (assembly GCA_945859645.1). Taxonomy (NCBI): domain Eukaryota; kingdom Metazoa; phylum Arthropoda; class Insecta; order Lepidoptera; family Noctuidae; genus Amphipoea; species Amphipoea oculea. Next base: position 17,791,068 of record OX243876.1, read on the forward strand.
GTATATGCGAAACCCGAAACACGTGTCTAGTATTTTTATGTAAAGAATCTATGTACAAAATTTCAAAACTGTATCATGAATAATCACAAAGTTATAAGCTTGTTATGTTACCTGTTTGTCCTTACAAAAACATGGTCATCCACACGCCGCCGCCGCGTGCGTTCGGGCGATTGTATTGTAATTAACTGGTGATAACATTTTCCATCACACTTGCAGGCTTTGGACTGTCGTAATGGTCAAGTGTAGGTAGTTATTATAATGTACTTTATTCGTAAATAAATGCAGCCGTAAGCTACGAATAAGTAATTACTTATTCGTAAGCCGTAAGTGATACAATGTAGTCAATGCGATTTGTTGCACCTTATGTTAACCACTTAAAGTTCAAAGTGGATGAAAAGTGTTAAACATCGTATTACTTAACCACAGCAGGCTGTAGGTACAAATAATAACTTTCTACAATTAACCATCTTGGCGTGTTTAAAAATGTTACACGACACTTTTTACATACGATAGGTACACGATCAACCGAAACACAACTTGTAAGGCCCGCGGCGGCCGCGCGCTCGCGATTATGCAGTTGGACGGGAACGCGAACACGTGCGCGCCTACCTGTGGTACCCGGGCGACTGAAGGGGTTGCTGCACCCCCGCCCCGGTCGCCCCGCTCGCTGTGCGCCCGCGCCGCTATTGTTGTACCTACTTAGTGTCGCTCCTCGAACACAGAGTACACTATAATATACCTCCTCGAACGCGTCGCTCTCGTGGTGTCCAAGCTTTAACCTTTTTTAAATATTTTTGGGCCAAAATATAACATGGGGTAAAAATTATTGGAATCGATTCAGTTACTTATTCTGAACAAACTATATTCAGGTTTCGCATATACTAAAAATAATGTTGTATATAAATAAATAAATAACCTAACCATTGTCAGCACACAGTAACATTACGTGTAGGAGTAAAATTCGTAATCCTGCGTCAGGTTACCAGTAATCGGATAATCGCGTAACGTTCGACATGGTGAGTAGCTGGCAAGAAGCAGGGTCTCACAGGCCACAGCACAAGCAACGGAAAAAAATCCGAATATCGTTAATTTATAGTTTTATCACAAAAACTAATATTCATTGTTTCGTGATTACAAACTTATATTTACTGTTGGGGAATTGACCGAGACGCACATCGATGTATGGATGAAAATATTTTTCAACTACAATGTTCAGTTTGTTTTTGGGATAAGTTCATCCCAACTATGAAACCCTTCATTGTACACGCACTTGGACAGTTTTTTCTTCTTGCCTGCCCTTTTTCACTCCTGGGCAAAGGCCTCGATCCTTCCAATCCTTTCATCTTTCGTGAGTCCACGCGTCCTCGTATAAACATGTGATAAACACGTGTTGAACTCATGTTTTTGGAGATGATAGAAAAATGTACGTTACGTACGAGCCTTATGATTTTAGCTGTTAAGTCAGAAAAAGATTAGCTAGTTAGCAAGTTTTATAAGGACGCTGTCTGTTAAGACTTTGCCGGACGTGATGAATGAACGTATTGTCTTTGGTGAAGGCCATGCATTGAGTATACATGAATGAATACTAAAAACAATGCCTGCGCAGATTCGCGGGATAATTGCGGAACACACTAACACTAGGAATGGCTTTCATTTTGACAATTCAACAACATTCATTACGTTATTTACGTTGTTGAGCAGACCAATTTTTCAAACATATGAAGCGATGGATATCATCATACAACCTGATACTGACCTGCAAATGGCAAAAATCTTAAGAAAATTCGAATTTCGCGGGCTACCCTGATGCTTTCGCCTTATGTTTTGTGGTTCTGAGCAACTAGTCTAACACTTAGTGTGGAGAATTGTTTATTGTGACTAAACTTAAGCATATGCCGTTCTTAGTACGGTCTCCTGAGCTTTAGGAATGTGCATCGAGGCACTTGCGCTAAACGCCTTGCGGTGGCCGATCTTGTCTTGTGAATATTGCTAGCACAATCTTTAAAATCGATACAGTATCAAAAAATGTTAGAAAGAACCCTAAGTCCTTTACCCATAGAAATAATCTATGTCAATAAATCTGCCTAGCCTTTTTCTAAATATATTGGAGTCGGCTTCCAGTTTACGCGCATGCAGCTGAATGCCAGTATCTTACATGGAACGACTGCCTAAGCGTGATATTCCTTGGTAAGACAGGTTGTCAGACTTTTGGGCTCCTGACAACCCGTGACGCCTGTCAATCGATTGTGATCTACGAATGCCAGTCGAGACCAACGGCCTAACGTGCTTTCCGAGCACGGAGGGGTATATGTAATGGATGGTCACCCATCCACGAACAGACTGCGGCAACCGTAGCTTAACCTTCTATCGATCCATGCGGCTGTTATCATTGTGTTTAACACTGTTTATTTATTACAAAATAACCTAATCGAAGGACTAACCTACGATTAGCTACCCTAAAGCCAGGGATACACTAGGGTACAAATGTCCTGCGACACGTGTCGCCAGCGACGTCGGGTGAAGTGGTGCGACGTTGTCGGACTTGGCTCGACATATCTGGCAACATCGCGCGACACGTGCCGCTGACGACATCGAGTGAAGTGGCGCGACGTTGCCAGACTTCGCTAGACATGTCTGACGTTGCCAGATATGTCAGGCGAAGTTTCGCGAAGTCACGACTTCGCCTGACGTCGCTACGGACATAAGTCGCGCGATGTCGCCAGATATGTCAAGCGAAATCGCCCGGCTTCGCTTGACATGTCGCCGACATACATCGTGTGACGTTTGTCCCCTAGTATATCCCTGGCTTTATTTGACTAACAATATCTTTCAACGAACAAAATCTCCTCTTTAATTTTCTGGAAATTCAACCTTACCACTAAACACAACACCAAGCAATTGATAAACAAGTTTTCCTTTTATGCCAGCGATATATTCCCAGCATTCTGTCGACTGTTGCAACGATAAATTAGTAGATCTACTTTTAATCTCTCAATCGAGATTCGTTTAAATTCCGCCATTGGATCCGTTCCGATTGTCCACTCGACTTTTACCGTTAACTTGGCTTCGAGCCAGATATCTACGTTCTGGGTAAGCCTTATTTTAATTAGCTTAAAAATATTTTAGCAAGCTGAGGTTTTCTAATCGACAATCTTGAGTTAGGTATCTCTTTTGACTGGTATTGAAAACACCTTTACAGTGAATTCTAAGATACCATTTTGGCTTTCTTTAAGTACTTACTTTAATTTCAAAAGTACAAAATGGACCTATTTATCGGGTAGAAATGGACCAGTCCATGACTTCCTGATATCATTCCTAAGATGCTTTAGGATGCTTCAGTGCTTATAATATTGTGATAAGAGGATGCGCTGAAACATCCTTCCGTGTATACTCATCAGAAACCTATCCTATCATCACTATCAGAAACTTATACCTAGATATGCATCAACGACCGCTGCACATGCACAAGATATAACCAAAATTTTATCTTAGAATTTTGACGATTTGGGTATATCTTGTGTATGTTTTTATCACTTTTGACTCCCAATACTTGTTTTAAATCTTACACGTTCACTGTCCAGCCAAAATGTCGAAATTAGCTCTCACGTCCAATTTAGTTTTTTCGGTCCTATGTACTGAGGTACTTGCCTATACACCACTTCAGCAGCCTAATTGCGGAACGCCAAATCGTCAAATGATTCTGATCAGTTGGCTTCATTTCTATCACAATTGGCTTCATTTTACGATTTTCGAATTGCGAAACTCTAGTTTATTATGAAACCAATTATGAACGTTAAGGCCCTGCGCAGAAACTAGAGTTTCGCAATTCGAAAATCGTAAAATGAAGCCAATTGTGATAGAAATGATGCCAACTGATCAGAATCATTTGACGATTTGGCGTTCCGCAATTAGGCTGCGGGTCCTTAGAGACCATAAAAGTTGAAGGAACCCTTTTAAAACCCCATTTTAAGTTCGATTTTCAAAGCTATGTAAGTCCTAAACAAATAAAAAAAAAAACGATGGCTCATTGCTTTTTTATTTTACCTACATAATTGTTCATGGATATAATACTATTATGTTTCTTTTATGTCCACGAAGTATCAACCCATTATGTATGAAAAGTTCAGTAACCCACATGTACGGCACGGACGTCTCGTTCCAACCCAAAATGACCCACATGTGGGTCATGGACAGTGAACGTGCATCTGAAGACCGAAAGTCCAAATCCCACAATCTATTCTAACTTAGTCATATTCCCCAATCACAATATCCTCTAACGCGCAGCATTTCCCATGATCAACTCCACCATTCAACAACAACCGCCAACCGGTTTGGTGATCATTGCGCAACTGCAATTATGTAACGTTATGATTGCTACAAGTCGCAACTTGCAATTAATGTCAGGTATATGACAATAATTGCCAATTGCATTATGAATGCTGAAAGCGAAAAATATATTTGAGACTTCTATGAACAGCGATACCCGGTAACCCGGCCCGATTTATCTCCGATGCCTCGGGTGGAAACGGGCAACGTGACACGGTTTGTCAGGTAGCTATGATACTGCAGAGCTCTAACCAGAGGCGGTTTTCCACAACCTAATTTTGGCCTTATTAGTGGCTACTCGTAGACTGCCTGCCATATATTTAACTAGCTTCTGCTGGCGACTTCGTCACACAAATACAAAGCACGTTAAGCCGTTGGTCCCGGCTGGCATTCGTGGATCTTTGACAGTCGTTACAGGTCATCAGAAGCCCGAAAGTCTGACAACCAGTCTTACCAAGGGATATCGTATTACCCAGTAACTGGATTGTGGAGGTCAGATAGGCAGTCGCTCCATGTAAAATACTGGTATTCAGCTGCATCCGGTTAGACTGGAAGCCGATCCCAACATAGGAAAAGGTTAGGCAGATGATGATTAACTATTAAGTCCTGCACCCTAATTGCGTAACACACTATCAATCGGAATCTGAATCATTTTGATGCCAATTGCTAATCCATTGCTTCTTATGTTCGAAAAATGTGTCTGCTCAACACGTAAACAACGCAATGAATGTTGTTGAACTGTCAAAATGAAACCGATTCCGATTGATAAAGTGTTACGCAAGTGCCCCGCTGGTTTCCTCGCGATGTTTTTCCTTCATCGATGTCCGTAATTACAAGATAAACTCGGAAAGTATCGTACAATACAATAGTCAAAACACACACATATCATGTACTTGACGTATTTGACGAGTCGGTGACCCGACACCGACCTTCGCGGTAAGACTTCAAGGAATCGCGGTCCAGTGCACACCACATCAACGTTAATAATGCCTTATAATGCCCACAGTGTGTGCTGCAGAACTACACACGAAATTGATTATGTGGAGTTCCTGCCGTTTTTAGGACGTGATTTTTGGGTTTTTGTATGAAAGAAAGAAAGGAAAGAAAATTTTTTATTTGGACACAGTTCGTGAAACACAAAATACAAAATTAATAAATAAAAAATAATGTTTCAGACAACAATAGTGTGTGCCTCACGGCTGCGCCAAAAAGGTTCATTTCAGCATTAATGCCAGACAGATGCTGTCTGACGCTGTTTTCTAATTAATGTATGTAGGTATGGATTCTGCATCGCTTCATTAGGGTTAATGTGACCAAATGGGGTTTAGAGTAATTTCAGTTTCATGAGCCAATTGCTAAGTAAGGCTGTATTAATTTGTAGATATTTTTAACCGACTTCAAAAAAGGAAGTTCTGTTTGTATGTCCGCGATTTTCTTAAAAACGAATGAAGCAATTTTGATATTCTTAATGTGATCTACATACTTTCAGGAGGGTTTTAGTATATAATACATTAGGTAATTATTCTTATGTGCGAAGTTGTATGCTAAAATGTACTGCATCTCCGGCGTTTCTATGCGAATTTTGATGATTCTTCTAGTCTGTCTTCAATTCTTCAATGCACTGGTGTTAACTGAATCTGTGTGGGGTAGGTACAACTAAAACGTGAAAAATAAAAACTTTTTTACAAAAAAAACCACCGACTTCAAAAAAATACACTACAAAGTGATAAATTACTTTAATTTTGGAAGTTGTTGTCAAAAATGAAAATACGGAACCAACGACTACGACTTCCGAAATTAAAGTTATTTATCACTTTGTAGTTTTTTTTTAAGTCGTTTGTTTTTTTTTTTTTTTAAGTTTTTTTTCTTTCTCGGCTCGCGTCGTGTTACCCGAAATTGGAAACATGCTTATAAAAATTTGTTTTTTTTGTTGAATGAGCTGGTTCATTTAATACAACAGGTTATACAACTTTTTGAGTATGTAACTTTGACGTAATACTAATAAACGTCATAATTTTGGAGTTCTATTTAAAATGCCTCTGAAATTAAAAATGTCGAAAACACAGCACACAATGTATAATACCAGTTCACAATGCAAAGTTACCAAAAATATACTGTAAGTATCAAAATTTAACTGAACTAGATTAATCCGGTTTCCTAAACTTGATAACCGCCGGTATCTGGCGCTGCATTGCAAAATATTTCACTCTCTCATACCATACCATATGTGGTAGGCAGAACCATATGTGGATGTGGACCATGAATCATTTTTAGCATTACCGTGTTTATTTCTAAGTAAATAAAATTGCAATTTATGGCAAGCACAGATGTTATATTGTTGTATTATGTTGAAACGTCTTACTTTCTAGATACCTACATATGTATACTCGCAACTTTTTTACAAAACAGAATTGCAACCTTAATTTTTTTTAGGTATTTTTTCTAGAATAGAGTAGAATATACATATTTATTTGCTTTAAAACATGGTACATTAAGGTCATTATAAATAGAATATGATCTCACATGTTCCGCCAAAGACTGGCATACAAATATTTAAACACGTTATATGTAAAAAAATTAAAAGGATACATTAATTTGTTAAAATTATTATTCAAGATGTCTAATAACTTTACAACATGTCTAGCAGCTCTACATGACTCCATGTTATATACTTTGAAACACTATGCTACGAAATTACCAAATCACAAAGGTAAAAAAAAAATTTAAGTAATCTTTTACCTAAAAAAAAAAAAAACAAACTAATAAATCGCACCTTCGGTGCAACAAAGTCACAACAGCTCATTTTTTAATTTTACTGGAGAGGACTTTTTTTTTTTCGCATTTATTTCCTCATTTTTTCGCATATATGACCACAAAGGCACCCGCGTCATCTAGTACTATCTAGTACTTTCGCGGATGTTTTGGTTGCCCCAAGTATAGGCATGGTTCAGAGATAATTAGGCATACTTACCTCAATTTTGCAGTTTTGGCTATTTGTGACTTTGTTGCACCGAAGGTGCGAAATGTTACCTCTTTATAATATTAGTTTAGACTTAGCAAACCGAAGAAAAGAAGAGATTAAAAAAACGATAAAAAAGAAGAAAGAAAAAGAAGAATAGAAGCGATACCCAGCTACAGCGGTACTAAGTACTAGTTACTCATAAAAACCGAGAGTTAATTCTTAAGCTCCTTCCCGCCATCCTATGAGTCAGACTACCAATCCTAGTTAATAAAGTCACTCCCATTCATAAATTAAAAGGTCAATTAGTGTATTGAGCAGCGGCTAATCGCCACAATTACCAATTGGACGATTAATTTATACAATTAAGGTAACTGCGGATTATCTCTGCGTATACAGGCTGTGCCCACGCGTGGTATGAAATACAGGGTGATGGAAAATAGCTTTTCTATGTAGAACAATAAAATTATGATAAGAAAGTTATAATTATGTGCAAAACAATGATTAATCGTACATAACTATTGATTTTTGAAACTAAAAAAAGGTTATAATTTCTGAATATAACGAAGTCGTAATATGAGGGGCCCGTGGCTAAATAATAACAGCCGCACAGGTCGATCGATCAGGTTAAGCTACGCTTACCGCGGTTGGTCTGTGGATGGGTGGCCGTCTTTAAATACCGAGACCCCTCCATGCCTAGGAAAGCACGTTAAGCCGTTGGTCCCGGCTGTCATTCGTGGATCTTTGATAGTTGTTACGGGTAGTCAGAAGCCCGAAAGTCTGACAACCAGTTTTACCAAGGGGTATCGTATTACCCAGTAACTGGGTTGGGGAGGTCAGATAGGCAGTCGCTCCATGTAAAATACTGGTATTAAGCTGCATCCGGTTAGACTGGAAGCCGACACCAACATAGTTGGGAAAAGTCTAGACAGATGATGAACGAAGTCGTAATATGTTCCTTATCCATAACATGTTCCTTGTACATTTTAGCATGATGTGCATTAAGATTTTTCTTAATTGCTTGAGCGGCACCCTAATTATAATCTATATGTATCTCATCATAATCAGCCTATAATGTGACCACTGCTGAGACACAGGCTTCCTTTCGGTGAGAGGGACTGGGCCGTAATCCACCACGCGGGCCGAGTGCGGGTTGGTATATGTCACATGTCTTCGAATTTTTGGTTCTAAGACATGCCGGTTTCCTCAAGATGTTTTCCTTCACCGTTTTGAGAGCAGTGGTGATGAAATAATTTATTATTATTGTGTGTATCTACGAATACTTATTTTGAATAAACAACGACGTTGGCAACAGCAAGTTTAATAATAAAACTATTAATAATATCGTACCATAATAATGCAGCCATAATTATTATTACAATAAGCGCCACAAGCCATACTATTATGTTGAGTGTGTGAATCATACTCGGATACATTAATATTCTTATGATGTGACAGCGTGTGACGATGTGGGATTTGAACCAGGAAGGGACTGCCCACGGGTATAGCAAATTGCTAACTTCAAACCAGCACGTAATTTCACGGATTTCTTGTAGATTACGGAATCGAATAGGAAGAAAGGTTAGAAGGAGTAGCACACTTGTAACACCCGACGCCATCCCACGCTTACTTATTGGCCAAATGACGAAAATAGCTCAACGAGATGAAAAATGTGGCCAATGAGTAAACTTCATTGATGTCGCGTAACGTGGTGTGTTTCCGCCTTTATGCTGTACGATAATGGCTATTAAATGGAAAAATCTAAGTAGGTATATAAATTAAACAAAGTCGGGTTAACGGCTGGAGCGATTTTTATGATCATGGATTTGTTGGATTTGTACCTATCCGCCCCGAATAGTAGAAAAATTCACGAAAAAAATAATAATGAAGATACTTAATAAAATTCATTTTCTCATACATTTTGTCTTAGGCGCTCCACACACTGCACCGCGCTCCGTCGCGGTGAGCAGATAACGCGCCCCCGCGCGTGATTTTTTACATACAAATTCAACTCCCGCGCGTGATCGCGGGAGCGCGGGAGTTGATTCTGAGGCGGTATGAAGTTCGCCGGGGTCAGCAATAAGGCACCAAGTCTCAAAATACAAATCACAATTAATTAAATTCATATGAAATGGTTCTGTTAAAAAAATATGTCATCCACATTGCTCAAATCTTTTTTTAAATGTCTTGAATTCTTTTTTATTATCATTATCCTGCCCTTCTCCCAATTTTATTTGGGGTCGGAGCAACATGTCTTTTTCTTCCATAAATCCATACTTCTCGTCTCTGAATGCCTTTTAAAGTTGTTGTAATACTACCCTCCTATTTTTATTATGTGTTTTTTGTGCACGAAACAAAATCCTGCTGGTCATATTACGTTACCACCAAGATATACAAATTATTTAATCCAAAAAAAATGCAAGTATTGACAAAAACCAGTGTTCATAATCTCAGATAAGTACATTCCATCGCCACTTAATCAGTTATCTACTTTAGCGAAATGCATTCAAAGTTGATTTTTGAGTGACAATTTTGTAATAAAAAGGTCCTAATAAGTTTTTGGTTGCAATGGAATTCGAACTTTGTCATGTATGACATTCAGTTTTTTTGTTCCATAACTTGTACTTTCTAGATTTATGTCTGTAATTTATATGGTGTACATAATAAAGAGTATTCTATTCTATTCTTGAAAATTACCTCAGTCTAACATAATAACACTTGAGAGAGACACAAAGATCAATTCATCTCAAAACAAAGTTAGTCATAAAACATAAATAGAACCAAAACCGCAGGCAATAAAGGTAGATAATAAAGTAGAGACTATTGGTCACATTAATAGGGGGGCTTGTGGCTAAGTAATAACAGCCGCACGTGTCGATCGATCGGATTAAGCTACACTTGCCGCGGTTGGTCCGTGGATGGGTGACCATCATTACATACCAAGACCCCTCCGTGCCTCGGAAAGCACGTTAAGCCGTTGATCCCGGCTGTCATTCGTGGATCTTTGACAGTCGTTACGGGTCGTCAGAAGCCCGAAAGTCTGACAACCAGTCTTACAAAGGGGTATCGTATTACCCAGTAATTGGGTTGTGGAGGTCAGATAGGCAGTCGCTCCATGTAAAATTCTTCAGCTGCGTCCGGTTAGACTGGAAGCCGACCCCAATATAGTTGGGAAAAGGCTAGGCAGATTATATTGGTCACATTAATAATCAGAACAAAGAAACAAAGCATACACACAATAGCTCATTTGCATTATCATAGCGTGTGGGTGACTAAAAACTTGAATAATAATTAATTTGAATAATAATTTAATATGACCTAAATACTTTGCGAAATGAATTTCGTGAATATTACGTATAAAATGCAGTGTGATTCACCGAAAAACCGGTTTTGGTTGATAATAATACGATGATTTGGAATTCACAATGATAAAATTGTAGTTGTAAAGTTATCCAAGGGTAGTTCTACTCTGTAAGCACGAAATCCGTAGTTTTGGCAAAACTTAAGGGAGTTTGTGACTCCCTATCACTTACGGACGCATCGATATACAGGGTGTTACGGAAAGGGTATTACATATCAATACAAACGGGTTGAAGAGTGTATCTGGTCTAGAATCTCTGTACAAAATTTCAGCTCAAAAGCAGTAACTTTGAAAATGCTTAATATTTTTTATTTCGATCGTTTATTAAATTGAAATCATAACAAACGTGTCACCGCACTACGAGGGTCATTATCCATTATCTGTAGTGTGTCTGTGCGCCTAGTACACGCACATCACGCCGCCGCGCGCCAGTGCAGCGCCGTGATGTCGAAATAAAAAAATATGAAGCATTTTCAAAGTTAATGCTTTTGAGCTGAAATTTTGTACAGAGATTCTAGACCAGAGACACTCTTCAACCCGTTTGTATTGATATACCCTTTCCGTAACACCCTGTATATGTAATAACTCTATGTACGGACATAATATCTATTAGTTCGGGGCCCAAACTAAGAACGAATGACAACACGATTTGAAAATTTAATTATCCTATGGTTCATTTCGAAGTAAAGTATGTCGGGGTAAGATCGGCACTGGTGTTAGACCGTATGAATCAAATTCCCACCTAATGTGGGATAACCTAATTTTTAATGCAGTAATCTTCGATCAAATTTATCGCGACGCATGCGCGTAAAAAATCGCGCTCGTGTGTACGCGCCCTAAGGTCATAATTAGGTTGCTGCAGTCTTGTCTTTTGTTTTGTTGTACAGATTTGTGTTTCTAATAATTTCTAGTCATTGTACTTCAGCTTTTAAAAAATCTGCCTGATTTATTGTAACTTTAGTTTTCTTGTTGTTCTTATCCCGACGCCATTTTTTACTTCATGCGTAACTGATGCATTTAACACGCACCAACACAGATAACATTAAGTTGAAACAAATCAATTAGTTTAGCTCTAAGGCTTAGATTAACGGCCTGATTAAATTCCCTGTTTAGAATTATGTTTACGTGTGAGAACAAAGACACAACGAGAAATAAAGCGGAACAAATGATTTAGTTTCGTATAAGTACAAGTACAGACGCCAGTACATCAAGCTACCCGAAACTGTCAAATTTTCCCAATCAACTTTGAACTTTATGCTTTAGGTATAAAGTTGAAAATCTATTAAAGAAATTTGACAGATTGTAGTAGCTTGATGTGCTGGCGTCTGCACATTCTGATCTTGAAAAGAAAAACGAATTTTCCGCCCTTGACTTTGCATGTGCAAGTTCCATGCCAAATCGTACTTTATGATATACTAAACAATAAGCGAATTAGATGAGCGATGCAGTCATAATCTAATTTTATGCAAACCTCGACATAAATAATATTTAGACTTGATCTAACTCTTTCAAAGTCAAAGTCAAAGCATTTATTTCAAATAGGCACATAAAAGGCACTTTTGAACGTCAATAATTACCTTAAAATAGAATTGATTCTAGTCGCCCATTCCAAAAGGTAGGGTTCGTGTGGAGAAGAATGGGCAAGAAACTCCACCGTTACTCTTTTAAAATATTTGGCATGGGTACATTAATTATATGTATAATAATATGTGAGGACGATGCATCTAAAATAAAATTACTATACCACAATAGGTAAAAGAATTATGAGGCGCTTCTGGCTAAGTTATAACAACCGCACGGGTCGATCGATCAAGTCCGGTCAAGCACCGCGCTTCGCCCATTGGCGACGAAACAATAGAAAATCAATTGTTTCTCATTAGCGGAGCTTGAAAGATTAAGCTACGCTTGCCGCGGTTGGTCCGTGGTTACATGACCATCTTTACATACCAAGACCCCTTCGTGCCTCGGAAAGCACGTTAAGCCGTTGGTCTCAGCTGTCATTATTTCGTGGATCTTTGGCATTCTTTACGGGTCGTCAGCTGGTCGAAGTGAAGGTGCTTGGGGGAGGCCTATGTCCAGCAGTGGACGTCTTTCGGCTGAAATGATGATATTGATGCTGACGAGTCGTCAGAAGCCCGAGAGTCTGACAACCAGTCTTAACATGGGGTATCTAATTACCAAGTAACTGGGTTGGAGGTCAGATAGACAGTAGCTTCATGTAAAATACTGATATTCGGCTGCATCCGGTTAGACTGAAAGCCGACCTCAACAAAGTTGGGAGAAGACTAGGCAGATGATGATGACTTGATCTATCTTTTGTAGTCAAATATTTCAAATTGAAGTCTTCATAGGTATACCATTACTTCACTTACTGGTACTGTGAGCCTCCATCATCCCACAGCTGGGCAAAGGCTAGAGGCCTTTGCCCAGCTCCATGAGTGTCAGCTCTTTCGATCCAAGGCTAATGTGGACCACTTGTCGTCATTGCTTCATTCGATAAGGAGAAAAGATTCCTTATGGCAAATTAGCTGCGCCCCGCGGTTTCACCTGCATAAGTCTTGATCCCACGGGAAGTTTCCCCAATATTGTGCTACTAGCTGCGCCCCGCGGTTTCACCCGCGTAAATGTCGATCTAGAGAGCAGTGAGAGCAGTGGTGGCCCAGTGGTATCGGCCGCGACTTACGAGTTGTAGGTCGTAGGTTCGAACCCAGACAGGCGCTTTACTTTGTGTAAAATTATTTCATCACCACTGCTCTCAAAACGGTGAAGGAAAACATCGTGAGGAAACCGGCATGTCCTAGAACCAAAAATTCAAAGACATGTGACATCTACCAACCCGCACTGGGCCCGCGTGGTCCACCACGCATTACGGCCCACTCCCTCTCACAGAGAGGAGGCCTGTGTCCCAGCAGTGGGAACATTATAGGCTGATGATGATGAAATGTCGATCCCGTGGGAAAATCGGGACAAAACGTACCCTATGTCCTTTCCCGGGACTCAAGCTATCTCTATACAAAATTTCATCAAAATTGGTCCAGCCGTTTGAGCGTGAAGAAGTAACAAACATATAAACACACTCACAAACTTTCGCCTTTATAATATTAGTGTGATTATCATTAGTAACCTTCAATTCCTCTTTCCAGATAATCATCAAGCCGAGCGAAGCACCTGAACCATGGAGGAAACCAAGAAAGAGATCAACCTGGACTCGGTCCTCGAGAGCTTGGGACCTCACGGCAGATATAACCTACTGAACTTCGTCTTACTTCTCTTCCCTATCCTGCTCAGCAGCTTCTTCGAATGTGGCTTCATCTTTGAAGCCCAGGAACTGGCATATAGGTGGGTTTGACTTTGGTATTATTCGAAAGATATTTCTTTCTTGGGTCCAGTGGGGTAATTGCGTAACAAACTAACGCTTCACAGTTCAACAACATCCATTGCGTTATTTACGTTGTTGAGCAGACAAATTGTTCGAACATATGAAGCAATGGATTAGCAATATCCTTCAAAATGTTTCATATTGTAATTGTTAGTGTGTTACGCAATTAGGGTGCAGGCCAGAAAGAGAGGAGAGAGAGTAGAGAATAAAAGAGCAGTAAAATAAAGAAAGAAAATACGTTTATTTGCGGTAAATATGGCACAGAAAAAGAACACAAACAAAGGAAGCGGCCAAGTGCGAGTCGAACTCGCGCACGAAGGGTTCCGTACCGTTATCTCAAAAAACAGCAAAAAAAAAAAAACACGTTTGTTGTATGGGAGCCCCATTAAATACTTATTTTATTCTGTTTTTAATATTTGTTGTTATAGCGGCAACAGAAATACATAATCTGTAAACATTTTAACTGTCTAGCTATCACGGCTCATGAGATACAGCCTGGTGACAGGCAGACAGACGGACAGTGGAGTCTTAGTAATAGGGTCCCGTTTTTACCCTTTGGGTAGGTACGGAACCCTAAAAATAACAAGTTGGAGGAAAACATGCGTCACATTCACGCGCAAAACGGCCAGAGCACGAACGGACAGAGGTCTATGTCGAGCAGTGGACTGCGACATGCGGAGTTGATTGATTCAATTAGGTATAAAGTGAATCTAAAGTCTATTCAAATGTTTCAAATTAATATTATTTCAAGTCAAACAAATATCAACTTCATTTTAATGGTAATTAAGTTGATTTCCTATTATATCCTATTTTTCCTAATATACCCATATATTACTTAAACATAACTGGTGAAATGTGGGTGTACTATAGGTACAGACGCCAGCACATCAAGCTACCCGAAACTGTCAAATTTTCCCAATCAACCTTGAACCTTATGCTGTAGCGATAAAGTTGAAAATCTATTAAAAAGGAAATTTGACAGGTTGTAGTAGTTTGATGTGCTGACGTCTGTAGCTACATCTCTGCCTAACGCTGTGGGGATTACATCCGTGATGTTATGATATTATGTTATGTTCATTTTGGATTCTTAATTAGCCATTATCTTTCTTGGTTCTCCAGTTATAATATACAATAGATTAAAATCTTCATGATTCATAAAACTACTGTGGAAAATTCAAAGAAACGGCAATTAATTAATTGTTTATGTTTTATAATAAGCATCGTCCTCTAACCTTCATAGTCGGTTAGAGTTGGCAGTTGCTATACGTAAATGATTCTCCTTCTACGGGTGTTGCGCGATGTTGAGTATAATTTCGTTTCTCAGGACCTTTTACATGACCTCATCTAAAGTCTTATTATATGCCTGTGTCGTAAATGATGAAGGTACATCGGGAAGTGCTTTATAATTTCTGTAATTATATTCTGGGAAATGAGCGAAAATGGATTATACAGGGTTATTGGAAAAACACCAACAACCTCTTAAGAGGTCATATCTAGAAAAAAATCAGCTGTTCCCTACATTTTGACGAATTATACGAACATAAATGTAGGGAACAGCAGATTTTTTTTTCGCGACTTCAGGTTTGGTCCCATAGTAAAAGTTGATGATGAGTACAATGATCTCTTAAGAGGTTGTTGGTGTTTTTCCAATAACCCTGTATAATTAACTTGACCATAACTTGATCCATCAACGTGACCTCTACGCGTTCCTGAGATAGACACTGACGGACGGACAAGGAAGTGATCCTATACCGGTTCCGTTTGTTCTTTTTGAAGTACGGAACCTTAAAAAGAAGGTAACAATGACAAAAACAATAGCATTTTTTTATCCTTCTTCGAACCCAGCTTTATTCACTTTATCATCGATTGTTATAACATTTAATAGGTACTAAAAAAAATTGTAAAAACGCTATTTTAATTTAATATCATTTTTACTGCAAAGCCATTTACAACATTGATGTCCGATAACACTTTATACATTAATATCAGCAATCAAAGGTATTAATTACACCTGTTGGAATTATGATACTTTATATTTTACACTTGAATGGCTCATTTACATGAAACATTAATTTAACTTTTCCAACAACTAGGAGTTAAATGTTGGAGCTGGAAGTCATAATTATAATCATGACGTATTAAATATTTAAAACATATGTATACTATACAGGGTGTTAGGCCATCGATGCGCAACCGGTTACCAATTATCACAGAATACTTAATAGTACTACGTATGTAAAAAAATATACTTAACAAATCCATACTATCCATATACTTAATATTATATTATAAATGCGAAAGTGTGTCTGTCTGTCTGTATGTTACCTCTTCACGCTTAAACCGCTGAGACGATTTAGATGAGAGATAGTTTGAGTCCCGGGAAAGGACATAGGATACTTTTTATCCCGATATTCCCACGGGATCGAAACTTATGCAGGTGAAGCCGCGGGGCACAGCTAGTCAAAAATAAAATAAAAACCAAAATTGGAGTAGGTATGTTTTGGTCCATTCATGCATGACGATAGTCATAAATAGATGGTTTATTAAAACTAAATTTCTAGAGACAGTACTTCACCTTAATTGCGTAACACATTATCAATCGCAATCTGAATCATTTTGAAAGATATTGATAAACCATTGCTTTACAAGTTCGAAAAATGTGTCTGCTCAACAACAATGTAAATATGTTGATGAACTGTCAAAATGACACCCATTGCTACTGATGTGTGTTACGTAGTTATCCTGCTGAATCATCAAAAAGAGTGGAACTCTCTACCTGCGTCTGTTTTTCCGAGCGCATACAACCCGAATCTCTTCAATGTGAGAGTGAACAGGCTTCTTTTGGGTAAGCTCGCTCCATCGTCGACTTTGTCTCTGTCACCTTTGACCTAGGCTAGAGTCAAGAGCACATTTAAAAAAAAAAAAAAACATTCTCGAACTAAACAATTTCAGATTCTACAATTTCGAAAGATTGGATTGATGGCCAATATATTAATTATTTACCTTTGGCAATAGTCAGCTCGAATATTTTAATTTTATATCATGAAACTTCTTTAAACTATGCTCTCTTGTTATAAATAGGTGATTGAACTATACTTTTTTTAAATTTATTTAAGGATCGGAACCTGACGTACTGTCTCAATTTGCTCCGGTTGTTGCTCTCGTGATGTACTCGTACCTACTAAAATAATCACACAGAGTTCATTTTCCTTATAAGTTTTTGTTGCAACTCTTCCATTAAAAAAAATAGAAGAGTAACAAACGAGAGATAGAGGACAAACGTTAATTGTTTTGTTTACTAGGTTTATCAGGAGTTCCCCACAATTTTTTTTTTGTAAAAAAAAGGTTTTATACTGATTCCAATGCCGTGCAAATGGCACGCAATCCAAGATTCAAATGATGAAAAAATATGATTACGTACAACAAAGTCGCCATTTGCAGTCGCAAATTGGTAGTAGATTGTAAACGGAGACTTCTAAGCTGTATAACGAAGAACTAGGCTAACTTATCGATGGAACTTCTAATTTTGTCCACAGATGCGAGATTGACGGCTGCGAGCAACGCTTCAATGACACCTCCTGGATAAACTACGCCATCCCGACGAACCACATACTAAACAAACCAGAGTCTTGCAAGATGTACATACCCCTTAACAACTCGGAGTTCCAGTGTCTGCCCCACAACTTCGACATGAACAGAACCATGGAATGTGAGAGATATGTCTATGAAGACGAGTATTCACTTGTTAAAGAGGTCAGTAAAAAAAAGAATAGTTTTACTTATTATACTTATTGTTCTTAGTTTTATTTCAATGCCTTGAAAAGACGAATGCTTGTTCTAATGTTCTAAATGGTGTAAGGCTCGTATTCTAGAACGATACTCAAGATAATCAAAACATTTTGGGAGAATCAGCACTTTTTGAACGTCCAAAAATTACAAATGGCAGCCCCCAAAACGGCCACCTTTCATCACTTCCCAGTACTTACTCAAGCATTGATCTCAACTAAAAACTATTATATTTGAGTCGAGGTTAATGCTTGACTTTCATTCTAGAATATAGACTCGAGAATACTGTTTAGCCTTTTAAACATAGCAGTTGATATATCAAGCCTACAAACTGAGAATGTTTTCTCGTTCGGAAAGTACTTGCGTGAAGTAATACTAAAATATTTGCGAAAGAAACTCTTATCCTTATTAGTGTAATATGAGACTATGTCTGTTTGCTTATTCCACTTTCTCATGTCAACTGCTCTGTGAATATTGTTTATCTTGGCAAAAAAGAGCCTTTTATCAATGAAATGTACATTTTCAACCATATCTGCTACATTTTATTTTGCGTTTACTACCTCGCCCAAGAGTTTTGCATTGTGTGGGCAATTGTAGTCCGAGTCCATATGTAATTTGAAGTTTCATACAAATTACACGTAGACTCATTACCAAGTTACTGGCTTTACATAATAATACTATATTTGTCCGCAGTAATCGAAGTACAGGAGGTGGACGCCACTGCGCCTAATATGTAAACTCCACGCTCTAAACATGCTACTTAATTTTAAGACACTTGAGCAATTTTTAAGTCTTCTTCATCTTTCAGTTTAACCTCGGCTGTCAAGAATGGAAGAGGGCTTTGGTTGGGACCATTCACAACTGTGGGATGTTCGTCGCCATGTTGTTCACCGGAGCCATTTCTGACCGGTTCGGAAGGAAAGTGGCTGTTGGTTTCGCGGCAACCACCAGCTTCATATTTGGTTTCTCGAGAGCGTTTGCGCCAAATTATTTGACTTATGTAGCGTTACATTTCTTGGAGGCGGCGTTTGGTGGTGGATTGTATCCGTCGGCTTATGTTTTTAGTAAGTGTTTTTATTTTCTTTAATTCATTATATTGTGTCCAATTTACCATAAGTTCTGGGATTTTGGCAATTCTACTCCAGGAATATCATAATCGACATTAAAAACACTGTTATTCGGAGGAACTGACTTGCTTCTCTAGGGAAACCAATCGGAATAAGTTAGCAAGTTGGGAAATCAGAAACTTAGCTAGTTGCCAACTTGGAACGATATATTATTTTAGCAGTTATAAAAAGTTCTAGCAATAATAATTATGCTATGATATCTGATTATTAGGCCTATGAGTAAAACTTGTTTTACCAAAGTATTTATCAATTTTGTAAGGTCGATGTAGTTTGTCTCATATCGATAATTTGTGCACGCAATGTTTAGTAATCTTATTAAAAATCGCGAATACCTACATTAATCGATATTGTCGCCCATAGTCAAGATATAATCTTACAGATAGTCGTATATTAACGATTTTATCTATAGCTAAATATCTTTAAGAAGACACTCCAAATAATAATGATTAATCGATAACACCACATTCAAGAACGATCGAAACCTTAAAGCAATATAAAATATTACTTTATTAACTCCGCTTTGAGTTCCACTAAACGTATTAGGAAAGACATCACAATACGTACTATCTTCAATATCGTTAACCATGTACGGTGATTCTCACGACTTGCCCATATTGATACTAATTTATTAATTACAGTTATCGAGCTGGTCGGCCTCAAACAGCGAGTCATAGTATCCGCCATGTGTAATATGACCTTCGTCATTGGCGTGGTCCTCATCGCCCTCCTTGCTTGGGTCATCGACAGCTGGCGCACCTACATCCTTATCCTCTACTGCCCAGCCCTCATCGTGGTCATCTATATCTGGTTCATGAACGAAAGCGCCCGTTGGCTCCTCAGCAAAGGCAAAAGAGACAAAGCTGTGACAGTACTCAAAAAAGCAGCGAAAATCAACAATTTGGATCCTAGAAACCTTGAGCTGGACTCTTTAGGAGATCCTCTGTTGAAGGTTGAGAGCCAAACTACGGATAAGAAGTCTCAGTTCTCGAAGGCAATACGTTCTAGTATAATATGGAAAAGACTGATGATTTGTTCTTTCTTGTGGATGACATGTTCTTTAGTTTACTATGGATTGTCGATTAACTCTGTTTCGTTGAGCAGTAACAGGTATGTGAGCTTTATGCTGGTGACGCTGGTGGAGATTCCGGCGTACATCGTGGTTGTGATAGTCCTGGACAAGTATGGAAGGAAGCAGACGCTGGTGGCCACGTATCTGACCTGTTCGCTGATGAGCTTGCTGTTCGCTTTCTTGCCAAGAAGTAAGTAGCTTTTGAAAAATTTTCTGTTAACTTTATTCAATATTGCCTTTATAGATTTATTAAAAGTTTATGCACTAGTAAAAAAAAAAATACTGTACAGACGCCAGCACATCAACCTACTACAATCTGTCAAATTTCTTTAATAGATTTTCAACTTTATCACTGATGCATAAGGTTCAAAGTTGATTGGGAAAATGTGACAGTTAGGTGTAGGTTGATGTGCTGGCGTCTGTACAAAGGCCGACTTAATGCCTGAGGCATTTTCTACCAGTCCCGGAAAAAAACTCGGAAATGACTTGTCTATCTTTTATTTCTCTAGATTCTTCATTTATATGTGTCTTAACTTCATCCAATCACACATCTTCGTTTGTGAAGACATTTACAGCCCCTTCATCGACAAGTAATGGAACTTCCTAACCAGCGGGGCAATTGCGTAACACATTATCAATCGGAATCGGTTTCATTTTGAAAGTCAACAACATTCATTGCGTTATTTACGTGTTGAGCAGAATTTTTTTTCGAACTTATGAAGCAATGGATTAGCAATTTGCTTGAAAATGATTCAGATTCCGATTGATACTGTGTTACACAATTAGGGTGCTAGTTTTATTCTATTTGTATATTGATTTAATTACGATATATTTTTAACCAACTGTATAAAACCGATAAAGAAGACTAGATCAATGCCATAACATTAATACATATATGTATTATGTGTTGCAAGTACCTCATGCTCAATCGTACAATTAATCGTTTTTATTAAACATAATATATTTCAATCTATCGCCAGCTGGTCACGCTATATCGTTATATAAAAATGAATACGTGCGCAATGGACATATCATTACTAATGATATTGCATTCTGTCTGACATATATATTTTTTCTCAACCTTTACTGTCACTCTGATGGCAAAGGACATTCTACTTTATTATAACTATGAATGAGCTCGTAAAGGTTCCACTGTTGAACATCTGCCAACAGCCTTTCATAGTAAGGCTATCGTAATAAATATTAAATAAATCTATTAAATAATATTAAATAAATCTATTAAAAATATTAAATAAATCTACTAAAAATATTAAATAAATCTATTAAAAATATTAAATAATCAGCACGCTTGCTGAAATGGTTTGGTGATCGCTGATCTATACTCTATATAAATTAATAGAACTGAATTTTCTGTTTGTAATGTCAAAATAACAGACTCTTACTAAATGCATATGCAAGTATATACGGTACTTATAAAAAAAAACATTTTTTAAATTTTTGTTTCTGTCTGTTTGTTCCGGCTAATCTCCGAAACGGCTGGAGCTGGACTGATTTTCATGAAATTTGTTATGGGAATACTTTGAATTCTAAGGAAGGACATAGGCTTTAGGCTTTTTATCGACATAGGCACTACCCGGGTCAAGCCGCGCGCGTAAGCTAGTATTTTATTAAAGTAGAGGATAGCTACTGTTCATATTTCGAACACATTTACATCATTTTGTTTTGCTCGAAAAAGTGTCACATTTTGTTTAAGTATCTAAGGAATCGTAATCTATGTTTATAAACATTTCTAGTTTCAAAATATTCCATTTGTTGGCGATATTATCTATCAAAAAAACAAAGTCAAAACAAAGTCGGGTTAGTTACACCATTTATAACTCTTGATTTGTTGGATTTATATCCGCCCCGAATAGCAGAATAACTATTAAAAGATATTAAAATGTATATCCGCCCCGAATAGCAGAATAACTATTAAAAGATATTAAAAAATAATGAAGGGCATGGAAAAATATAATCTATACAGGAAGATTTTTTTATCACCATCCAAATTTTTACAGGAAGTTCCATCCATGAATATGAACAACTTTCACTATGAGACCAACTCTGAAATCACGAAAAAAAAATCAGATGTTTAATACAAAAGTTCAATACCTACTTGACCAAAATGTATGAAACCGCTGATTTTTTTTTTCGTGATTTCAGAGTTGTTTCTATAGTGAAAGTTGTTCATATTCATGGGTAGAACACCCTGTAAAATTTTGGATGGTGATAAACAAAAAATCTGTATATTATGTATACTAATAATAAAGCTGAAGTGTTTGTTTGTTTGAACGCCCTAATCTCGGAAACTGCCGGTCGGATTTGAAAAATTCTTTTTACATTTGATAGCCCATTTCTTGAGGAAGGCTATAGGCTATTTAACATCACGCTATGACCTTCAGAAGCCAAGCAAACAGAAAAAGTCAGAAAGAAAGCTAAGCAAAAACGAAGTATAGCGCGAGCAGGCGATAGAATGCGACGCAAAATTTCACGCGGGCGAAATCGCGGGCAGAATATATAATAAAAAATATATAATTTTAGATTAACTACCGATTAATTCCGCAATTCAAAGTGCAGTCAGTTATTTAATTATAAAACATTGCCTCATGAATCCACAAGGCTATCGCAATACATAAATAAACATACCTATAGAAAACATTAGAATATGAATAGCGGCTCAATAGTAAACAAATGCGTTTGTAAACAAGTTTTGTTTACTACGGAAACAAAATGCGGATATAGTGAATTTAGTTTACAAGTGGATTTAATTAAGGCTGGGTACACATTCACGGTTTTGATCGCGCGACTAACTTCATGACGCGAAAGTCTCAAAGCAGTTATTGTCTACCTTAGTAATCAAACATTCTCACACTAAAAAAATCCATACTAATATTATAAATTCGAAAGTAACTCTGTCTGTCTGTCTGTATGTTACCTTTTCACGCCTAAACCACTGAACCGATTTAGATGAAATTTGGTACGGTATAGAGATAGTTTGAGTCCCGGGGAACGACATAGGATACTTTTTATCTCGATATCCCCACGGAATCGACACTTATGCGGGTAAAACCGTGGGGCGCAGCTAGTTCTTTATAAAAAAGTGGCTAAGTCAAAGCAGGACTCGCACACGAAGGGTTGAGGAAGGGTACAAACTTTAATTTTTAACTTTATTTTTATTATTTGTTATTCTAACGGCTATAGTACACAGTCTGTGAAAATTTAAAGAGTCTTCCTATTACGGTTCAAAATATACAGCTTTGTGACAGACGGACGAATAGACGAACAGCGGAGCCGTAGTAATATCCCGTTTGGCACCCTTTCGGTACAGAACTCTAACAACAGATCATTTCAGAGCCTGTTAGATAGCTGGGTCGTGACCTCATTTACAGTCTTGAAATTGCAAAAAAAAGAATTGAGAAAAATACAAGCGATTATATGTTTATTATAATAGATTAGATCTTAAAACATAACATACCTATTATATTTATTTAATTAGCAAGAATAAAACTTGGTAACGTATTTTAACCTCAGATAACTTCGAAAGTAAGTACCTTACAAATAAAAATCTACCATTAAACATAAAAATGTCTAGATACTTTCAATAGTCGCGCGATAAAACGCCAATGTGAAAGCGGACTTCGCTGACGCGTCAGTCCGTCGACCTTGCGAAGTGGTGAAACATTCTACACGTGTGTATACCTACCGTGCTTATCTTCATAAACTTACGATCACGATCATGTCCGAACGAAATCAGTATTGTTTAATTATTAATTTGATATACATATTGTGTGTGACGCTAATTAAAAACGGGCCTTTCTATCTAAACTAAAGCCTCTTATGCACGATCCATCCCAGCTGTATGGCCGCGATGTTGGACGTACATAGCATACACATTATCGTGCGCGCATCCAGACTGCTAGATGTAATCGAACGAATTAAATGAGCGCACGTGTTTTATTTATTTTAAATCAAAATGCCAGCAGTTATAATCAACACGCCAAAACATGGGAATTCTTCTGATGTTGTCAGCAGCAATCGAAGAGAGGAAAAAAGTATGAAGAGGTTCTGGATGATTTTTTAATCATAAACGTGCAATGTATCTGTCAAGCTCCGCTAATGAGAAAATTGATTGTCTATTGTTTCGTCGCCAACGGGCGACGCGCGCTGCTTGAACGGTTAAATGAATAATATCATGAAAGATTTGAATATGATAGATTGAGACTTTCAATAAATCGTGAGTGTTTCTCGATCCATTTGGGTGTCCGTTCGACTTCCGACACACGCTCTAAATGGTGAATCTCCTGTACAGCATGTTTACGCACGACGCACAATCTTAGGGACGTACGTCCGCGTTATTCACTGTGTATCTGCACGATGTTCGCGGTGGTGGGGGCGCTCGCTTGATGCAAAATTGGTCGTGCAAATCCTAAAAGTAATTAATAACAATTATCGACGTACGTCGAACCTACCCACGTTCTTTTTCGTCGTGCATCGTTCATGACCTTGGCGGGACATAGGTACAGCCAGATAGACCGTGTATAAAAGGCTTAAGGAAGGAACGTGTTTTTCGCTAGCTGTCTTTACTTCTTCCTGTTCCCTTCCAGCCATCTATATTTATAAACATCACTCTTCTAGCCTAGTCATATGTGTTTTATCCCTCTTTATTACTTGCCTATACGGCTATACCAAAATAAACGAGTTATTCCGGTCTGATTGAATTTCCTCATCATCATCTGCCTAGCCTTTTCCCAATTATGTTGGGGTCGGCTTCGAGTCTAACCGGATGCAGCTGAATACCAGTATTTTACTTGGAGCGACTGCCTATCTGACCCCCACAACCCAGTTACTGGGTAATACGATTACCCCCTGTCAAAGATCCACGAATGACAGTCGGGACCAACGGCTTAACGTACTTTCCGAGGCACGGAGGGTCTCGATATAACAATAACGGGTTGGCGGTTTCAGACTTAATACTGCCACTATTTACTATACTCTTACTTTCTGATATCACTTAGAGCCAGTACCCCCAGAAGTCGTTACCAGAAAAACCCGATTTGACAGCCTACTAACCTCAATTTCTTTTGCCAGAAAACCCTAATTCGACAGCCTACTAACCTCAATTTCTTTTGCAAGAAAACCCTCATTCGACAGCCTAGGTACTAGCCCCTATTTCTTTGTCAAAATACCCTAATTCGACAGCCTATTAACCCCTATTTCTCTTCCAGACGACTACTGGTCTATCCCCCTGTACCTGGTTGGCAAGTGGAGCGTGACCCTGGCCTACAGCTCCGTGTACATCTACGTGTCTGAGGTGTTCCCGACGAACATGAGGCAGACCCTCATCAGCATGTGCTCCATGGCCGGCAGGATCGGCTCGCTTATTGCACCGATGACGCCTTTGTTGGTAAGTAGCGGATAAGCCAGACAGTTTTTATGGAGAAAGAAGCTATCATGTACAGACGCCAGCACATCAAGCTACCCGAAACTGTCAAATTTTCCCAATCAACTTTGAACCTTGTAGTTTAGCAATAAAGTTGAAAATCTATTAAAGAAATTTGACTGATTGTAGTAGCTTGATGTGCTGGTATCTGTACAATGCGTGCCACGAAAGATGAGACTTGACACACCACGTGGTTTGACTTGCGCAGTACACGATTTTAGGTCTCTTTAGCGGTATGAGGTCTGAGCGCGGGACGGGACTGGACGTCATAGGGGCGGTTGAAAGAGCGCGGGAGGCGGGGTCAAGTCTCATTTTTCGTGGCGCTGATTATAAGGTTACAATAAAAAATTCTGGACGTTTGACTTTTTTCTAAAAGACTTAAGAACATCGAGACATTAGACTGTAACGTCTTCCGATTCTCTTACGTATACGAAAGAATATCAGCCTGTTTCGTCCTAATGCCGCATCCTAATTGCATAAAACACTATCAATCTCAATCTGAATCATTTTAAAAGATATTGCTAATCCATGGCTTCATATATTCGAAAAATTTGCCTGTACAACAACGTAATTAACGCAATGAACGTTGTTGAACTGTGTGTGGAAAATGAAAGCCATTACTACTAAAGCCACGTCTACCCCGCAGGGCAAAAGCCTTTCCTTTCCTTTTTCCACCGAAATCGATCCTGAATTCCTGAGCCAATATGGAAACTAAAGAATATACTTGCAATTTCGCTTTTGGCGAATGTAGGTTGTAATAATTTGTGACGTCATCATATATTGAGTAAAAAGTAAGAGTAACAAAACCTGTGAATGCCGAAAGAAACTTTAATGTCTTCCAATCTTTCAAAGATCTCTTTGAGAATCTCAGAAAATCATAGAATAGAATAGAATACTCTTTATTATGTACACCACATAAATTACAGACATAAATATAGAAACTTTACAAAGGGGGACACAATGGGCGGTCTTATCGCTGAGAGCGATCTTTTAAAGACAACCTTTGGATGGATTACAAACGGGAAGGACAGACAAATACTGTCATCATAATTGTAAATCAGTCCAGAAACTAACCAAACCATTTTCTTTTACAGTCCCTATACCACAAATCCATGCCAACGGTGATCTTCGCAGCCATGTGCCTGATATCCAGTACCCTCGTCCTGATGCTGCCAGAGACCAGGAACATGAGACTACCAGACACGATCGAGGAGGCAGAGGACCTTTCCAGGAACAGAACCAAGAATTGAGGCTGTTTATCCTAAAAATTAAATTAAGTAGGTATAAACGTCCAAATTATAAAGACATCAGGGACCTTTTAGACTTTTTGTATTGAAATGCAGCTGGTATATTGAGGAAAGGGTTGTAAATCCCTGATTTGTAAAAAGTTGATTTTTTTTTTAAAGCTAACTGTGACTGTGTGTTCTTAGTTCGTCATTTATATTCGACCCTAGCTTACAAAAAGCCTATGTCAAAAAATGTATATAAAGCCTGAACAAATGTGTACTTGCTCCACAAATCACAACATGCCACACATAACACACATACACACATAATCAGCCTATAATGTTCCCACTGCTGGGAAACAGGCCTCCTCTCGGTGAGAGGAAGTAGGCCGTAATCTACCAAGCGGGCCCAATGCGGGTTGGCAGATGTCACATGTCTTCGAATTGTTGGTTCTAGGACATGCCGATTTCCTCACGATGTTTTCCTTCACCGTTTTGAGAGCAGTGGTGATGAAATAATTTACACAAAGTAAAGCGCTTGTCTGGGTTCGAACCTACGAACTATATCTCGTAAGTCGCGGTCGTTACCACTTGGCCACCACTGCTCTCAATGCATGTGCGTCAAATGCACAACATACATTTGACGAAAATATCATTCGGTCTCTTAACTTTTTCAAACAATCCACAGAAATAGAACGATGTTTTTAATTTGTTTAGCGCTAAATACACTCGGTTCGTAAAAACAAAAACGAATCGTTTTGCTTATCAATGGTAGCATTTTTATTAACCGACTTCTAAAAAAGGAGGAGGTTCTCAATTCGGATGTTTGTATGTTTTTTTTTTTTTTTTTTTTTTGTGTTTGTTCGCGCATAACTCCGTCGCTTGCCAACCGATTTGAAAAATTCTTTTTTTGTTGGAAAGGGTATACTTCCCAAATGGTCCCATGAAAATTTTATCGAAATCGGACCAGAAGTTTTCGAAAAATCAACAAAAATCTAAAAATTTATCTATATTGTCTACATTAACGATCTTTTCGTTTACATTTTTGTGGGGTAGGTACAACTAAAAAGTGGAAAATAAAAACTTTTTTACAAAAAAAAAACAACCGACTTCAAAAAAAAACACTACAAAGTGACAAATAACTTTAATTTCGGAAGTCGGTGTCAAAAAACGAAAATGCGGAACCAACGACACCGACTTCCGAAATTAAAGTTATTTGTCACTTTGTAGTGTTTTTTTTTGAAGTCGGTTGTTTTTTGCCAAACTGCCCCTGCAGTCTCGACATTAGACAGCGACAAAAATCGGTCGCTAAGTCGTATCGTTGTCAAATTCCTTTAATAGATTTTCAACTTTATTTCGAAATTATAAGGTTGAAATGTATTACAGAAATTTTACATCGATTAGACTTAACGACCGATTTTTGTCGTTATATTTGTCGTGACTGCAGGGCCTGGGCTTAAAAGTAGATTTATAAGCTAATTTTACCTGTGATAGCTACTTCCATATGGGAGGGTCTACTATGCAAAGCTTTGATGCTTCTATTCTATGCTTCATTAGGGTCAGTTCACACAGCGACGCGACGTGGCGCGCAGTTTTCAAGATAGCAATACAATTATAGACCTTATCTACTACACAAAAAGGTACACAATTCAGTGTGGTAGGCCGCGCGATATCGCGCGGCGTAGTATGACGTAGTAGACACCACCTCACTGAATTGTGTACTGACCCTTATTGGTAAAGATACAAGAATCTTAATTTTAGCCAATGACGGTCCGTAAATTATAGGAATCGGCCATTAGTGATTTGTAGTGCAAGTGGACCTAAGTAGGTTTAATTTTTGGGACGAATTGAGAATACACCGAAAATGTCTCGCCGGTTGATCCGGTAGAACCTCGTTGTAGAGAAGAGAGATGATCCAATGTGTCGTCATGTTATTAGGTATGTGTACTCCTTTTTTACAATGCACTTTTATATTATACTTATCTACTGATCTTACAAGACTAAGTACTTACACAAAATACTTAACGATAATTAGGACTATAATATACTAATTACCCTGTTGGACCCAGAAATTGGCGAATTTTTTTTTTTGATAAATTCCTTATGAATTCTCAAATAGGTATGGATTTGTATACATGGTTATTGGAAAAACATTAACAACCTCTTAAGAGGTCATTGTACTCATGAACAACTTTTACTATGAGACCAAACCTGAAATCGCGAAAATAAAAGCAGCTGTTCCCTACATTTTGACGAGTTAAATAAGAACATAAATGTAGGGAACAGCTGATTTTTTTTTCGCTTTTTTGGGTTTGGTCCTGTAGTAAAAGTTGTTCATAATGATGAGTACAATGACCTCTTAAGAGATTGTTAGTGTTTTTCCAATAACCCTGTATACAAATACTATATTAATCTCCAAATTAAATTCAGAATCGGAATCAGTATCTTTTTGTTCGTGAAGCAGTCTATGAAGTTGTACAATTCAATGAGCTTTGATTCTCGTTTACAACTTTGTAGACTATTATAGACACTTTGCAAAGCCATTATCATTACTAACGAACAATTTCCTTCTGAAAAACTTAAGTCGCCTTACAAAATCACTTGAATTCCCGACTTTGAGTTCCTCTTTCAATACTTCATAGACAGTTATCGGAAATTAAAAAACTCCTCGCTAAATGATAAATTAACTTTTGTTAAAGCAATTTCCAATGGGAAATAAAAGAATCCTACCCTACATTACCAATAGTGCTTTAAAATAATTACAATGGTAAGAAGTACTTTTGTTAATTTTCTAATTAACCCATTAAGTTGTAATTCGTAAATGCCCGAATACACAGTCCGTTTCAGCAATCTTAGATCATTGCAGAATTATTGTTACTGCAAAGCTATGCAAAGTAATAAAAAAAAAAACCGAGTGTGCATATGATCACACGACTGAAGTGAAACTTCAAACGTACCTATTTGGCTATGAGAGGAAGAGAGAAAGAAAATGTGCGCGCGCACTGCTTTCTCTTGCTTATATCCCCCACTCAACTCCCGTTCGCCTCGCCCGATCACAATTTTCGTAACGCTTACGTCACGCGTTCGCCAGCTTACTCCCCAAGTCAAGCGTGCGTAAAGAAGTTTCACTTCAAAAAATAGAAAAAGTAAGTAAGTGTAGTAAATAGAATAAAGTTATATTTATGTTAAATAAATATACAATATCGTGCGACTGACTTTAAATAAGAGAGGTTCGTGGCTAAATGATAACAGCCGGTCGATCGAAGGTTAAGCTACGCTTGTCGAGGTCGGTTTTTGGATGGGTGACCATCCATTACATATCGAGACCCCTCCGTGCCTTAGAAAGCACGTTAAGCCGTTGGTCCTGCCTGTCATTCGTAGATCTTTGGCTGTCGTTATGGGTAATCAGAAGCCCAAAAGCCTTACAACCAGTCTTACCAAGGGTTATCCTGTTACCCATGCAGATACGCAGTTGCTCCATGTAAAATACTGGTATTCAGCTGCATCCGGTTAGACTGGAAGCCGACCATATAGTTGGGAGAAGGCTAGGCAGATTGATTGACTTTAAATAATAGACGAAAAGAAGAGTATAATAATAGAAGAATCATCAAAATTCGCATAGAAATGCCGGAGATGCAGTACATTTATGCATATAACTTCGTACATAAGAATAATTACCTAATGTATTATTTACAAAAACCTTCCGAAAAGTATGTAGATCACACTAGTGAAAGAATTATCAAAATTCGTTCATTAGTTTTTGAGAAAATCGCGGACATACAAACATACATACATATATACGGGTCGAATTATTTCTTTTTTTGACTCCGCCAGCAAGCTATAAGTTACAAAATCGAATAGCAATTTTATTACGGTTTTGATATTATGTTTTCTAACAAAGAAGTGAACTTCAGCCTCCTTTCATTTTCCTTTGATACATTGTATTTTAGTATCCGATATTCATTCTTGTGACTCCATCGTTGGCCTAGTGACCGAAAGCGATGCTGCTGAGCGTTAGTCCTAAGTTCGATTCCCGGGACGGGCAGTGTTAATAGATATTTCCACCTGGAATTTTTCAGTAGCAGCCCGGATTATTCGACGTATGTGGATTTGTGCCCGGTTGATGGCAATTAGGCTCAACCCTTTTACATGGGACTTGAACATAACTGGCGGAATGAGGATGTACTGTAGGTACACCTCTGCCTAGCCATTAGTGCTTGGCTAGACTGGCAGCGCGGGGCGGGATGCGGCGCGGGTGCGGAAACGCGCGCGATCTGCCTGTCCGCAGTCGAGCGTGGCTTCGTTCTGAGTGTTGTCGTGTCCAGTGTTTGTCAAAATATAATATGGATGAGGAAGACTTATTTTTACTAGAAAAAAGCTTGTACTAGTTTCAGTACGCCGCGCCGCGCCCGCGCCGCGCCCGCCCCGCGCCTGCGTTTGCAGTCTGGCCAAGCACTTAGGGTGACCACATTTTTTAAAACGTCAATGTACTTTGTCGATAGTAAGACGTTTAAATACAATTGGTGAATATGACTGTGTGATCGGGCATTAGTGAAATTTACAAACAAACTTTGTATATGCTTGTACAGACGCGCACATCAACCTAACCGAAACTGTCAAATTTTCCCAATCAACTTTGAACCTTAAGCTTTAGCGATAAAGTTGAAAATCTATTAAATACATTTGACAGATTGTAGTAGCTTGATGTGCTGGCGTCTGTTTATTCAAAATCATTACAATTTATTTGGTTACTTAACTCGAATATGATACATAAATCACTTAATTTCTACTTAATCATATCTTATTTTTTATATTAAAAAAAAACATTCACATTGCTCTGCATTGCAGAGGTGGATATTCATTAAATAAAAATGAAAATGTAAAAAAAAAAACAAAGATGTTGCCCAATGTTGGGCGTGGGATGTTGATTTTATCAGCACAAATGTTTACTAAGAATTAATTTTTATTCATCTCCTTGTAACGCATTTTTTATTTCTTCTTAGTTTCGAGTCTATGGCAAAAGTAAAAATAGTTTATTATGTCAGACGAGTTGTGTCCAATAGGTGGCCACGCCAGCGGCAGTGGCGTTTTGAGGTCCTCAGGAGTGCAGGTGTACCTTGGACACTTGAAGAAGAAGCTCCTTTAATAAAACTGACTGGACTTCTAATGTTGCCCTTCTATAAAATGCGAACAAATTGTGCCGAAAACATCAACTACCAACATCAATTTTAATTTATTTAATTATATTTACGTTAAAATTTAACAGTATTTTTGTATTAAGTGTCCACGTTTTATAATTAGTTGTTAAGTTTAGTGTGGGACCAATATAAATAAACCATCGTCCATAGACTACGTTTGTATTTAAATGAAGCTGCTCCTAAATTGAACAAATTGAATGGAATGTAAAATGTCTTTTTTTTTATATTATTATATTCAAACTTTCTTTTTAATCAAGGAGCATGATATTCACACAAGATACATCACGTATATTTTTAATCTTGAACATTTCATTGTACACTGAAATATGTAACAAAAGTTACATTATCTTCGTTCTTTTGACGCATTTAAATAGTTATACAAAACATTCATAATCACAAGATTACATAAACATTACAAATCTTCGATAAAGTTTTAATTAAATCGAAGTTTTTCAATACATATGCACGTCTTAACATGCATGACATGCGTAACAAATGGCATAACAAATGACTTCTATGATGAATTCATTTCTAATGACTAAATCATCACGTAATTATGATGCCACCTTGATTGCTTCATTATTTTAATCATTACTTTTATTGTGATTTCAATGCTAAAAGCATCTTAACAATGACAGTTTACCATTTATCATCTATTATTTACACGATTGGAATATTTATGTAAAAACTAAATGTATATTTAATCACTTTTGAATTGTATCTTTGTGGTGGCAATTACTTTGTTGTGATAGATTAACACAATGTTATGGCATATTTTAAATTATAGATAACTAGCTTCTGCCCGCGACTTCGTCCGCGCGAAATTTATTACCGAGATAAAAAATATTCTATGTGTTAAGCCAGGTTATAAACTATATGTGCGCCAAATTTCATCTAAATTCATTCAGCCGTTTTTGCGTGATTGTATAGCAAATATTCAAACATACAAGTTTGCACATTTGTTATAGGTAATACGGGCTGGTATCCACAACTCAAGGTCTAAGCGCGTATTTTGCGTGCATTCAATCTTACTAATATTATAATTAGTAAGACTAGTAGGATTGTCAAACGTCATGCATAGTTGATACGGCGGAATTTGCGGGGATTTACATATTATATGTAAATGGCCTCTAACCCCTGGCTTGTTAATACAGTTAATGATGTCAAATGTCATGTTAGATGTGATTCAATGAACAAAATGACAACGTCATATAGACGTTATCATGGGATTTGACAACGCAGCAACGGAGTAAATTGAATTGACTTACTGAAATCGGGAGTTAGTTACAAAATATTGATAGCATGCTTATTTCATGTCTACCTTAAAATTATTTAGAGGAGAGCTTTTTGTAGTACCAAAAGCATGAAAATGGAACAAATAGCTCACAAAATGTTTTCTCATTGTTTAACGCGGATTTTGTTTTCTTTTCAAAGTTGGTTAACAAAACGCTTATGTGTATCGCGCCTTAATTTAACTCCCTAAAAAGACGCATCATGACAAATAAAGATTATTATCAAATTGTTGAAAGCTAATTTTTTTTTTTTTTTCTAATGGCGTAGTTTATGGACATACCTTTTGTAGTGATACTACCGAATTACTACTGCACCCAGCATTTTTAGTTAATATTAAAATACATTTTTGGTATTTTATTAATTTAGGTAATTATTATTATACTATTATTATTATGTAGTAGTGCATCAGTGATTGTCATTATTGTGCTTTTATGATACCTATTATTATTTATTACTTGATTTGTATTTGGTACAAATACATTTTTGTTGAATACACAATTTGTATAATAAACTTTTTGTAAAATAGTTATTTCGTTTTATTTTGACGTCAGTTCTTTTGAGCTGACAGACTTCTTTTGAGCTGAAGGTTCTTTCTGTCCATAAATACTTGTAAGTGGTGGCCCAGTGGTACTCGTAACAGTGGCTTACGAGTTCTCGGCCGTGGGTTCGAACCCAGGCAGGTGCATAACTTTGTGTAAATTTCATCACCACAGCTCTCAAAATGGCGATGGAAAACATCGTGAGGAAACTGGCATGTCCTAGAACCAAAAATTCGAAGACATGTGACATGTACCAACCCGCACTGGACCCGCGGGGTAGCCACTCCATCTCGAAGAGAAGAGGCCTGTGTCCCAGCAGTGGGAACATTATAGGCTATGGTGTAAAACAAAGGTCACTAATTTTATGTCTTCACAAACAACAAAATCTAAAGGATTTAATAAGTCAATGTCCCATATTTTTCTAAGCACATAACAACAAAACCACAGGGTGAATTTTTTTAACCTTTTAACCGCCTACGTCGGATATATCCGACAAATATTTTCGTGTCCATTCCGCCAGAGTCGTATATATACGACCAAATAACACAGCTCGTTTAATATGTATTATTATTACATGATCACAGCTCGTTTCATCGGTATTTATTTTTCGTTTTTATTTTATTTTTTTGTCGGGCTCTGGGGGCACGACAACTGATATAAAGTCAAAGGTTAAAAGGTTAATAGTTTTGGGCGAAGACGCATCAAGCAACGCAGTTTACCTACCAAATTAATTTTCTTATACTCTCAACCACAACTAACAGAATACCATCCTGTGTTTATGTATCATTACCATAGTAATAGTTCCAGCATACCTGGCTCATTAAACTTCGCCGCAACGCTCGAACTTACTTTAAATATTTAACTAAGCTTAAGTAATTACTTAAGTATGCAAGGGGTGCGATGACGCAAAATACGCGCTTAGACGTTGATGATTAATTGTTCCAAAGTATGGTCGCGGTTACAGGTTAATGGGAGTTGATATGTCACTCGCGTTTGACGGGTTATGTTCGACGTATATTGGAGCGCAATCACGAATATTGCTCGAGGGTTAATATGATTTTGTTGTGCAATTTAGGTGAAAGCATTGCAGGGATTTTACATACATTATATTTTGGCATACATCTATACCAATAATATTTTTTTTTTACCTCTTTACAATACTAATATACTAATACTATTATAGAGGTAAAATTTGTTTGTAAGTTTGTATGTAAGGGGTAATCTCTGGAACTACCAGTCGGATTTGAAAAATTCTTCTTGCATTTGATAGCCCAATTCTTGAGGAAGGCTATAGGCTATTTAACATCACGCTATGACCCTTAGGAGCCGAGCAAAAAGAAAAAAAAAGTCAAAAAGAACGTTAAGTGATAGCAGTGATAGCGCGG
The DNA here is from genome assembly GCA_945859645.1 of Amphipoea oculea. Lineage (NCBI taxonomy): Eukaryota > Metazoa > Arthropoda > Insecta > Lepidoptera > Noctuidae > Amphipoea > Amphipoea oculea. Next base: position 17,826,156 of record OX243876.1, read on the forward strand.
GCGGGTGATGCGATACGACGGGGTGGCTCGGGGGAAACAAGAGTTTCACGCGAACGAAGTCGCAAGCTGAAGCTAGTAATAAATATTTTGGGAGTAATGGAACATTGAAGTTTGCTTTAGAGATACGACAATACGGCTGTAAATTAAACTACGCAAATCGGATGTTGTCGACTGAAATTTAATTTGATAATTGAGCTGTTTGCTTTCTATTAAGGGGCTTACAGGACCTAAACGTAAATAACGCAAGTTTTAGAAACAATAAAAGTTCTTTGCAGTCCGACAAAAACTGCGCTTTAGGTCATGTAGTGGCCTTAAGGCGAAAAAAAAGAGAAGCGCGATGACACAATGCTGGTAATTTATTGCAAAATATGAAGCAAATGAAACACTAGCGCTTTAGTATGTTGCTTATAAGCAATATACTAAAGCGCTAGTGTTTCTATAGAATAATCTGAAAAAAATCGGGGACGGACCCGTGCTTCACCTAGTTTCTCCACCTGGGTGAAGCACGGGGACTACGGATCCGTGATCGGGTCCCGTGCTCCAACTGATGACGTTATTAAAATATCATAATAATTATATCAACGATGAAGTGACAAGAACTCCTAAGTGACATTTTTGCGATTTTATTTTTTTTACGTAGATAGACTTTAAATAATCATTGTATATACACTAGTCTCATATATCCTCCTATACCCGCTTCTTGTATAATATATAACCAAGAATAATATTTTTCATACCTTGCGTTTAAAATAAATAAAACGTTTTTTTCGTTTCCTGTAAAATTATGTTCTGGTAGATAAAGGTTCTTGTCACTTCATCGTCGATATGTATATTAGTATGGTTTTTATTGCAAAAAGAAAGTTTTGGAGGTATCTTCATGATTTTTTTCTATCGTATCAAATTAGTTGTATTACGTTTTCAACACACTATCTATCTAGCATATATCCTGAAGAATATCATATATTTTTCTGATTTTGTTTACTGTAGTCGATCATATACTTTTATTGTTTCTAAAACTTGCGTTTTTTGCGTTTAGGACCTGTAAAGCCCCTTAGTAAAATTAAATTTTATTGGCGAACATCCATCGGTTTCTAACTAAACTTCTATCTGTTTTGTTGACTGTACTATCAACAAAATATTTATTTTATTTCCAAGGAATGCTCTTCTCTAGCAAAGTTATGCTTTTAGCTACATTTATTACCTCTCTAAGCTAAAAAGTCAAAGTGGTTTCTTGAGAAACTCTTTTATTCGTAATTCCAACATTAAACCCGAGCAAAAATATCTTCTAAACCCCAGAATTCTGCGAGGAACCGCACACGTTAAAAAAGAAAGCTCGCTACACGCCAGAAAGCATTTTAATTTCACAAAAATTGCCTTCTAGAGCCAGTGCTGTTTTTCTCTTGTTTTTCATTTAAAGCTAGACACATGGCCACAAACTGTGTTTTTTGGGGTGTGAAAACGGCCTACAGCAAACTTTAGCGCTCTGCGTAACAATGCAGCTAGAAGGAACGAATCGTGGAGGTTGGAAATTGTGGATGCGGCTCTTGCCACTGCCTCTCATTTGCTTTCCCAGAATTTAAGGCGGAGGTTTCAGAAAACGGTCAAAAAGTAGGTTTTTTAAAGCAGTGTATCTCTTAAACCGTAAATAATTTTGACCAAAAAAAAATATATGATATTTTCAAGCTTATTTTAATACAGTGACGGAACTCAAATCATAATTAAATATATATTAATGCATCAAAAAAATGTTCAAATACACCTCTTAATTGTCTTTAAAAGCAGTTTATCTCTTCATTTTTAATTTATTATAATTAAAAATATGCCATTAAATTTCTAATGCCAAACTGCATCCAGTGATGGATTATTTTTTATTAAATAGTTTTTGTAAATAGATAAGTGCTTCATATAATATTTGCAATAAATTACCACAGTTGTGTCATCGCGCTTCTCTTTCTTTTCTATGCAGTCCGACAAAGACCGCGCTTTAGGTCATGTAGTCGCCTTAATATTTTTTAGAAATACCTACCTTCGGCTAGTACAGTCAGCAGCAAAAGTCGATTAACACTGTCATTTTTACATGTTATTAAATTGACAACAATTTTATCAATAAACTGCTTTTTAGCTTCTTACATAATAGCAAAGAGATTCTAATTTTTTTGCTTCTGCTGCAAATTTGAACAAATATTTAGCTCAATAACTAAAATTGAAAAAACTGAAGTGTTAATCGACTTTTGCTGCTGACCGTACCTGTACTTTTTTTTAGTAAGTTTGACAAGGTGCTATCTCGTAATATCTTTTGGCTCTTGAATGACATTGGCGTTGTTGGTAAACATAATGAAAATATAATTTCGCGAAATTGTTTCGTGAAATTCTCTGGTTATCAGACTAGAACTACCAGTCTGAATTTAAAAAAAAACCGAGTGTGCTTATGACCACACGACTGAAGTGAAACTTCAAACGTATTTGGCTATGAGAGGACATCCAATCCATTGCCTCATTCATATGTTTGAAAAATTCGTCTTCTCGACAACGTAAATGACGCAATGAATGTTTTTGAATTGTCAAACTGAATGGCATTGCCATTGTAAGTGTTTTACGCAATTACCCCGCTGGTATTGCTCACAGCATGCTGGTGGTATCAGACAAAAAAACCAAACTGTTGTCCTCGTAAAAAATGCCATATCAAATAAATAAGAATGTCTTACATGCGTGTTCCAAGTCTGAGTCGAGGGATGGTATCTCGGTGCAACAATGGCGCGGTCCCGGCCCTTTTGTGTGTAACACTCGGGTCGCGGCGCCTCCCAAAATATTGCACTTCTCTAAATCGCCACACAAGGATGTAATGCATATCGATAGAATAAAAATATCGATATAATAAAACAGGCTCATTGGATCTTACAAATGCTGAGAGTTCTTAGGTTGGGTTTTAATATCCGACGGTCTTACTGAGATCATATTTAAAAAAATTCTCGGTAACAACAGTGCCAGCTTACATGATTTTGCTTAAAAACATGTTATAATGAAAGGAAACGGCGAAAAATTACCGTAACCACGTCGGTAATATTTACTGTGTGATTTAATTTAAATGATTGCAACGCGTTGATTGAAGCGACGCTAAATTATCCTTTGTGGTTTGCAATGAGCGTAAAATACGATAACATCATAAAATGTGGACGTGTACATATAACAACGTATTTCTATAATGCTTTGCGTTACAATAGCAAAATATATCATTATGTATGACTCGATTTACGTTGAGTTGATTAGATAAGGATAATATGCTTATAGAAACTAACCATTGGTTTTAAACGATGTGTTATTGTAGTAGGTTGTAATAAACGATTTGCTTCGGCATGCCTCATGATAATAATTGGAAATAGTCTATTATTATGTTAAAAGATCTATTGAATTGCTTTATCTTCCTGTATTAGTAGATACATATTACCAGTCAGATCTTCAATGAGGTGATTATTTTAAATAAACGTTTTGCATTACAATAATCGTGTCGGACATTGCAAAAACTGCAGGAAAATTAAACAACGTGCTAGTTTCATCAAAGGAAATGTTGAAAATCTAGTTCAGCGTTATCTCGAGATCTGCATTGAGGCCTTTTAATGTATATCGGTCCATTTTAACAGGATCAATGTTACACTCGAAATAATGTAGATATGTTATTCTTACCTATTGAGTTCATCATTACAACATCATGGATCATCACCTTGCACAAATACACCAATCTACATTAAAACAATTTCATCGATATCGATAACCAACAACGTTCCCATCCCTACAAGTTGACACCAGTATAAAGGCTCTTTGTGTGATTGAAGCGCAGACCGTAGCCTATCTGCTATCACCACACTACGCTGATCAAGATTACACAGGTGCTTCATGGTTGACATTACTATATACTTTCAGCTTAGAAGCTTCGAGCTCGAAAGCTTAGCTGTAGCGATATATACGGGTACGAAAACGAAAGAAAGTACAGACGCCAGCACATCAACCTACTACAATCTGTCAAATTTCTCTAATAGATTTTCAACTTTATCACTAAATTATAAGGTTCAATGTTGATTGGGAAAATTTGGCAGTTTCGGGTAGGTTGATGTGCTGGCGTCTGTACATTGGATAAATTAGGTTATACTAACAATCACTCTAGTGATGGCACGGGCAACGAATATACTGCTGCAAGAATATTCTGGCGCCCAAATGATCTTGACAGGGGGCGCTGTTACTTAAACATTTTGACGCGTCAAATTTTTTGACGTCTAACAGATTTTGTATGGAAGAAGTGTCAAAAATTCAAAATTATTCCTCGAATAAATTATCTGGCTTTAGAAAAATCAGCCCTTAAACGTTTAATCTATGATAATAATCTAAGTGGAAATATTATGATTGTTATTGATTCGTCAAAAAAGAAGATTTTAGAAAAAAAAAACAATACTCGAAAGGACTTTTAAAGCCCAGGCAGAACAGTATAGCGCAAGGTCAGGCTTTAAAGAACCGGCCATATAGATTTGAGTGAACTAATTGTGGCAGTTAGGATACTCACTGAATCAGTCATCGTATAGCAAATCTAACATTCGAGGCCCTCACACGAAGGTGCGACGTAAACCTAAATTCACACGATTTTAAAAGCCAAAAGGATATTGGAATAATTTGTCAGAGAAGTGGTCTGTGGCCCAATAGAGATGCAGTTTTGTTTTTGTGCAGGGATACCTGAGTAAAGGGCCTGGGCAGGGCCCTTGTGGAAAGGGGTGTTAAAAACTGACTCGTTAATTTTGAGAAAAATAAACGATTACCCCATTTCTAATAAACTTTGTATAGCGTCTGTAACGCTTTGTCTTCTACTTTAGAAAGTTAAATTACTGACGGCTGAAAGAGAGCTACTAGAGAGAAACTATTCATCTGATATAATAGGTTTTTTAGTAAGGGGGTATATACAGGTTGGATATTCGAACTGGTAGCAAAGGGTACAGATGGGGTACACCAGGGTACCTAAATATGAGGTGTCTCCGCAAAATTTAAAAAACCGTATCGCTATTTGTCTATTAACAATTTTTGCCTAGTCTCCTTTAAAGTACCCGTTTCGCAGATAATGTTTACGTAGATTTAAAACTATACGGGTGATAGACACACAACAACATCTTCATTTAAACTATTACACCATTTCAGTATCATTTCATCTTACAAGACAAAATCTTACATCGTTCTCACATATAATTATAAATTCAACATTAATGATGTAACTAATATTTTTGTAAAAATATAATTTAAAAGAGTGTTTTTTTTTAAATAAAATTGTTTATTGGATCTCAAACAGTTACATTTGCAGATGTGATTGAGACAGCCCCAGTAAGTAATTAATAATACTTGTGTTGGGGTTGTCTCGCTCTTTCCCTTAATTTATAGCTTATACACTATTGAGACTCTGTAACAATTAAAATTAAACTAATAAAACTAATTAGAAACAAAGTGAAAACAACGACATGAAAAGTAATTAGCAGCTCTGTGTATTGTGCAATTGTATGTGTTTGGTGACTGTATTAGTGTGTGATCGTGGGTTTGTTTGTGTGTGTATGTTTTATGTTTGTGTGTGAGTTAGTGTGTAGTGTCCATGGAGTTTCTCGCCCGTTCTTCTCCATAGGTACCTAACGCTTTGGAATGGGCAACTAGCTTCATATTTTCTGACTGACCGACTTCTTGACAGTTCAAAAGCGCCTGTAAATGGTTTAATTGAAATAAATGCTTTGAGTTTGAGTTTGAAAGAGATAACCAGAATCTCCTCCTAAATCGCTCCACAGCTAAATCCTCTGTCATTTGATTACAAACTCCAAAGTCGGTTAATAAGCAGCAGTTCTAGTTTGTACTTTGTAGCTAACTGCAATATACGTAACTGAGCGAAGCCGAGCGCATAAGTTTCTTGCAAGGCGCTCCAAAGTACTATCCGATGATATTAGAAACAGATTTGCTTGATACGAGTTTTATAGGGACAGACATTTTTGTTATTATATTAGAGAGTCGAGGGTAAGCGTTGGAGTAATTAAAATGAGGTTTTTATTTGTGTTGCTGTAAGAATTTCGTCGTGGTTTAAAGTTTTTGGTTGATTAAAATTGAAGTTTACTGGAGTTTCTTTCGATACTGCAAACGAGGCTTCCTAAGAAGATTTTTATGGGTCTTTTATATATTGTTTATTACCGAGTATCAAACGACATGCCTAGAAAAAGGTGTTATCACCATTTTATCACCAATCTAGCTGGTGAAAGTTCGTCATAAAACAAAAGATAACAGATTCAAAGACTAATAAAATCTATACTTGGTTCTAAATCTCGCCATTTTAAATACGCTTCTCTTGCACAAAGCTTTATTTCTTATATAGGTATATAATAATAGCCTCCCCACCGATTTCGACACGGTGCGGTGGCCAACGGAGATTAGCCAGGCACGCAGGAGATATTATAGTGCACAAGTATGTGTGTAAACACAGGTGCACTCTCTGTTCCTTTACTCTCATAGCCGATGGGACGGCAATCCGCCACGACCGGGGAGAGACCAACTGCTTTACGTGCTTCAGGCGCAGGACCAACCAGTCCTGGTTCAAGCCATGGTCCGGGGCGAGAGGGAGTGGGAGGCGGTCACCTCTTTCTGCGAAGCAGTCATGCTAGCGAAGGAGGTGGCGGAACGGCTGAGGGAGAGAGCCTCACGTCCCAGCCGCCGCGGGAGACGCTCCGGGCGTCGGGAGCCGCGTGACGACTCCCGGCCACCGTAGGCGCGGGCCTGCGGACGGAGAGTAATGGGTAGCTCACCGTCCGATCAGGACCAGCAGCCTAATTGCGGAACGCCAAATCGTCAAATGATTCTGATCAGTTGGCTTCATTTCTATCACAATTGGCTTCATTTTACGATTTTCGAATTGCGAAACTCTAGTTTCTGCGCAGGGCCTTAACGTTCATAATTGGTTTCATAATAAACTAGAGTTTCGCAATTCGAAAATCGTAAAATGAAGCCAATTGTGATAGAAATGAAGCCAACTGATCAGAATCATTTGACGATTTGGCGTTCCGTAATTAGGCTGCAGGCCTGTGCCGGACGGCGCGTACGTGTTCCACGCGCGCCTCAAAGAGATGTCAGCATAAAGGAAGGGGCCTGCCAGGGCTGAAGCCTGCCGGGGGTGCGGGATTGTCCGAAAGGATTACCGCTACCCCGGAACATAAAGGGCTAAGGAAGGAACACGGATGGGTTTTAGTCAGTAAGAGTCTGACACTCCCTTTCGCTCCACCCAGAGCGGGAGGGGTCATTTGATGATTTCCAAGACCAACTGCTTTACGTGCTTTCCGAGGTACGGGAGTATTAAACCGCCAACTTCCAAACTCCGGGCTGTTGCTAAGAAATTCCTAATGGAAAACCCAATAACACTTTGTCCGGCCTGGGAATCGAACCCAGAACTCCACATTCAGCAGTCGCACTTGCAACCACTACACCAACGGGGCCGTCAAGAAAGGTAAATACAGTATGCCATAAACTGTGTTTACCTATGTATGTAAAGAATAAAGTAAATCGCGTTATTAAAGATGACATGTCCATAAGGTATGACATGGGTATGACAAATAAATAAGCAAGACGTCTTGTTAATTTTGGCAACAGGATTAGCCTTAGGCTGAACGGGGAAAACGTTTAGAAAAGTTTGCTGACGTGAAACTATCAATTCAACATACAGTTGGGTAAAAAGATAAAAAATACGGTATTGCAGATTGGCTTATAACTGTAAAAAAATACGTTGGATATATGTAGATTGACTTAATGAAGTGAGCAGTGGTGACCCAGTGGTAACAGCCGCGATTTACCAGTTGTAGGTCGTAGGTTCGAACCCCGACAGGCGCTTTAATTTGAGTAAATTATTTCATCATCACTGCTCTCAAAACTGTGAAGGAAAACATAGTGAGGAAACCGACATATCCTAGAACCAAAAATTCGATGATGTGTGACATATACCAACCCGCACTGGGCCCGTGTTGTGGATTACGGCCCACTCCCTCTCACCGAGAGGAGGCCTGTGCTCCAGCAGTATACAGTAGGAGAGGGCTATGCTTGGAGTTTCCCTGCGTGATCGAATCAGAAATAAGGAAATCCGCAGTAGAACCAAGGTAACCGACATAGCCCGAAGAATTGTCAAACTTAAGGGGCAGTGGGCAGGGCACTTTCTTGCAATTGCTTGCAAGACATAGCGTTGGAAGGTGGACCAACGACCTTGTGAAGGCCGCAGGAACCCGTTGGATGCTAAAAGCACAGAACCGGTCGAAGTGGAGGTGCTTGGGGGAGGCCTATGTTCAGCAGTGGACGTCTTTCGGCTGAAATGATGATTTGTTATGTAATGAAGAAAATGTGTAGTAGCGTGATGTGCTGGCGTCTGTGCTTAAGGTGTGGGTGTTTTGTTTCCAATCCTTTAAGTATGCGTTGTTATGATTGTTTGCATAATTTCCTCATGCAAATAAGGACTCAACTTATAAATACTCACCTACGCATAATAATAATTTAAAACCGGTACGCTTAGATGTATCTGGGAGAGGCTCATAGCTACATAATAACAGCCACTCGGGTCCAACGGAGATAAAGCTTGCCGAGGCCGGTCCGTCGATGGGTGACCAGCTATTAAATATCGAGAGCCCTCCGTGCCTCAGAAAGCATGGTAAACCTCCTGGTCCTCCTGGTCCTCCTGGTCCTGGTCCTGGCTATCATTTGTAGATCATTGACAGTCGTTACGGGTAGTCAGAAGCCCGAAAGTCTGACAAACAGTCTTGCTATCCTATTACCCAGTAACTGGACTATGGAGGTCAGATAGACGGTCGCTCCATGTAATGTATAGCTATTCAGCTGCATCTGGTTAGACTGGAAGTCGACCCCAACGTTGTTGGGAAAAGGCGAGGCTGATTGGATGATGACGCTTAGTTGTTTTTACCTATCTGTTTACAATAGCACACTGCTTAGAAAAAATTTAGATTTATTATGCATAGGAGAGTTAATTATAAGTTGAGTTATAATTATGCGTGATCGTACATAAAAAAAAATACGCGTCGAATTGATAACCTCCTCCATTTTTTCGTCGGTTAAAAACACATCTACGCATATAAAACCGGTACGATTAGTTGTTTTCACATATCTGTTTACAATAACACTGATTCGCAAAACGAGTTAATTATATCTGAGGATTAAATATTGTATTTTATTTAAAAGGAGGTTGTTGAAGCAGTATTATTTTTAAACGTTAATATACCACTGCTGGCCAAAGGCCTCCCTACTTTCTTTCCAGAGCTGCCAAGGACCAATCTTTATCAAAGGAGTTCAGCTCATCCCGCCATCTCCGTCTGGGCCTGCCGCGATGTCGTTTGCCACATTGGATCGTCAGTTTGGCCCACTGATCATCTGACATGCGGCAAATGTGTCCAGCCCGTGATGTTTGTAAATATGTAAGCACCATGCACATAATTAATTTATCTGTCATGGCTTCAAAAATCTAAGAGGACATGTTCCTAATTTTGACATTGATTTTAAAGTAACGACTACCTAATAATTATTTCACATTGGACTTATTATAAATCATTACATATTAAAATTAATCGGTAATTATATAAAATGACATTTGAATATATGTACACCATATGTTATGGTAGAGTGTATAGAACTTAAAAAATATTAACACCATACTATGTAAAACTACATTCTTACAAATAAATAAAATTCTAATTCTAATTCATTTTCAATTCTTTTACCTATTAAGTAGTTTTATTCTGGGTGCATCGTCGATCTTCGTTCCCAATGTCTTTTTTTTTAAATAAAATATACAAAATATTTTAAAAGAGTAACGGTGGAGTTTCTTGCCCATTCTTCTCCATACGAAAACTATGTTTTGCAAGGGGCGACTAGAATAAATTCTATTTTATTGTAAAATTTGACGTTCAAAAGTGCCTTTTATGTGCCTATTTGAAATAAATGCTTTGACTTTGACCCAAGGGCTGGCTTTGGCCAGAGGCTAAATAAATATTGCCATACAACGTTGCAATGCCGCCAGTCTCTTGGGTAATTACCAGTCGACAGCAATGCGGAGGAATTTCGACGACATAATATTTTAGTTTGTTAATAGTTTCAGTTATTTTTATTCTAATAATTAATTAGGTATGAGTTGTTATTTATGTACCTTCTTGTGCACTAAAGGAGCCTCCTCGAGTGCCGTTAACATAAATCGTACTGCGATATAAAACGCCCAGCGCACCCTGGACAGCTAGCACTCGGTAAGGCTGAGTCTAGCTGACTAATCCTTTCACCCACGATGGTACACTTAAACGGCTCTATTCAGAGCTACGGTCAACGACCCCTATCAGGGCCAAATGTCAATAACAACCTTTCAAGGTCACCCACTACCAGCTTTCTGTGTCCAAACACTATGCCGAAGGTACGCGACCGAGGTTCTGCGACTGATTTTATACGCAACGAAATTTCGGCATAATCTGTCGTCAGTAATTCAAATATCTAGTGTTGCAGGCGTAATTATGCGGAACTTCGGTCGCGTACCTTCGGCATAGTGTGTTTAGACTATAAGCCCGCCCTTATTGTCACCTCAATTATGTACCCACAGTTCATTTTATATCTGCAATAAAAGAAATAACCCAGAAACTAAGTACAGACGCCAGCACATCAAGCTACTACAATCTGTTTTTTTTTTTTTTTTTTAATTAAAATCGTTTTGCTTGTACCATGTTTGTAAATATGTGAGCAACATGTATCTATCAGATAATTAATTTACATATATGTCATGGTTTCGTTTTTAATTCTTTTACCTACTGTGGTATAGTAAGTTTATAGTGGGTGCATCGTCCTCACATGTTATTATATAATTAATGTATCCATGCAAAACATTGTAAATCATTTTAAAAGAGTAACGGTGGAGTTTCTTGCCATTTCTTCTCCATACGAAAACTACCCTTTGGAATGGGCGACTAGAATCAATTCTATTTTAAGGTAATTTTTGACGTTCAAAAGTGCCTTTTATGTGCCTATTTGAAATAAATGCTTTGACATTGACTTTTGTCAAATTTCTTTAATAGATTTTCAACTTTATCATTAAGTATATCATAAGGTTCAAAGTTGATTGGGAAAGTTTGACAGTTTCGGGTAGCTTGATGTGCTGGCGTCTGTACATATTTGTAAAAACAATGAAATCACTTTTTAATTTAAACAGGTGTCCCTTTACGGAAATCAATGATGACGAATCCATTATCATGTAGTATTCTAACAGCAACATTATTGCTTGTGCCGAATTATTTTTAAAACACGACAACCAATATCCGTCGCACGTGTTCTCTGCAAACATTGTCATAATTTAAGCGTTTTCGTGATTTTTAGATTTATAATTTCTGGCTGAGGAACATATTTTGTAATTGAAATCGGACACAGATTTTTTTATTGCTGAATGGGCATGGCACGCTCTTGACCTCAATCACGCCTGATGGAAAGCAATGGATGAGGTCTATGATGGAACGAGCGTGCCCAAAAGATGGACACTGGAACTCCCACACATCGACGAAACACAGCAGGCTACTTGACGCCTGACTCCGGTGGGAAACCAGATGGGCGTTAGCCCTACCACCGCAAGGGAAGAATTGGCCAGTCAAATAAGGTGTTTGGTGTGACTGTCCAGGATGCGCCGAGCGCTCGGTTCAGTTGAGTAACTGGCGGAACCATAGAAATGTAATATATTATATCTATGGGCGGAACAAACTGCGCTACACGAGGAGACTTCTTCATGCATCCCAAATAAGTACTCAACAGAGACTAGACTCCATTTATACACTCACTTTTACTTGTCCACGTGCAATTCAGAAAGCTGAACGAATACTTACCATAAGGCCTGCTAATAAACTTTCGCCCACAATTTTTTTGAGAAAAACTTTTTACTGCCTCGTTTTTCTATTGGTCGCAAGCGCCACTGCTGAACATGAGGCTCTGGGTTTGATTCCCAGGTCGAGCAAAGTGTTACTGGGTGTCTCTGTCTAGAATTTCTACAAACATTCGATTTTTTTTTTATGTTGTCTGTACATGGTTGTTGCCAATATAGTGAGAATAATATATCGAAAAAGTAGGAAAAAAAAAACTTATCTTGGCAGTTGGGTAAATAGAGGTATTATGCACCGACATGAAAATAGGAATGAGGTAAAAAGATGATGATCTATAAAGGGTTTATAATAAAGACCCCAAATTAATTCGGATAAGGACAGGAGAATAATGAATCACTTTGAATAGATCAGAAAGATGTTGGTTTATAACGAGTTTACAGGTTCAAATCAAGTCAATAATTACGCAGACTACACAAATAGTTTCTGCGATTCTTCGAGAGCAGCTCTTTAAATATTTGTTATTACTAAGGAGCTGCTAAAAATGATACTGTGACAGTAAGTAACTGTGTATTTACTTAACAACTTGCGTAAAACACAGCTTTATTATACATGGTGAAATTTTAATCACCGTTTTCCTATTAAGGGGTCATTGTACTCATCATTATGAACAACTTTTACTATCGGAACAAACCTGAATCGTGAAAAAAAAATCAGCTGTTCCCTACATTTATGTTCGCATAATTCGTCAAAATGTAGGAAACAGCAGATTTTTTTTCTCGATTTCACCCTGTATAAACTATATAAACAATGTGGTAAATGGATTTTAGAAGCCATTATCATCATTATACAGGTGAATGACGTCTCACTTCTGGACATAGGCCAGCGGGGCAATTTCGTAACACATTATCAATTGGAATCGGTTTCATTTTGACAGTTCAACAACATTCATTGCGTTATTTACGTGTTGAGCAGACAAATTTTTCGAACTTATGAAGCAATGGATTAGCAATTTGCTTCAAAATGATTCCGATTCCGATTGATAGTGTGTTACGCAATTAGGGTGCCGGTCTCATTCATTCAATAATTCAACCGAAAGACGTCCTCTGTTGGACATAGGCCTCCCCCAAGCATCGCCACTTCGACAGGTTTTGTGCTTCCCGCGTCCAGCGGATTCCTGCGGCCTTCACAAGGTCATCGGTCCACCTTGTGGGAGGCCCTCCAACGCTGCGGCTTCCGGTACGCGGTCGCCACCGGCCGGCCGGTACATTTAGAATATATTATAGAAAACTCTGTTCCAAAGGTACCTGATGAAAGTTCCAACCCTGTTCGGGTTTAATTCTTACGCAATCTAAAGGGTGTTTGGCTATCATAATCAGCCTATAATAATGTTCCCACTGCTGCACACAGGTGTTAGCGCCTCGCATAATTATGTGTGCAGCTGCATACACACATGCAAACGACGTATGACAGAAGATTGGAAAATTCCAGAGGGGCAATTCTCGTAATTTTTAAGAACGTTCACAGTCAGAGGGACAATTCTCGTAATTTTAAGAACGTTCACAGTCAGAAGGGCAATTCTCGTAATTTTAAGAACGTTCACAGTCTGATCTCAGTCTCAATCTGTCAAAAAATACTTCTAATTTCCCTACATTTTCACAAGTTTTTGACATTTGTTTGTCGCCGAGATGAGACTGCGACTAGATTTTGAACGTTTTAAATTACGAGAATTGGCCTTGCGCAACGGAGGCACGCACACAACAGGCGCGCCCTCTTTAGTTTTTCACCAAAAGCTTATGTTTTTGACGAGAAGAATGTCACTTTATTATTTTCTATGTAATTACGTTACGTTAATTATTAAATATATAATCTTCTTTTTGGGGAACCGGTATTAATTACTTCCATCCATCGCTCCACAACGAGCATAACTGCCTTCACAATAGGCCTCCTCTCTGTGAGAGGGAGTGAGCCGTAATCCACCACGCGGGCCCATTGCAGGTTTGTAGGTGTCACATTTCTTCAATGTTTTGGTTCTAGGACGATGACATGCCGGTTTCCTCACGATGTTTTCCTTCACCGTTTTGAGAGCAGTGATGATGGAATAATGGCTGAATTATAATTGTATACCAACTAGCGTCAGGCTTCAGGCAAGGGTGGCCTACCTATCATTCATTTCTTCAACGACCTTTTGTAACTATAATGACTACGTCTAAATTGACCGCTTAAATTAAATCATTTTAACAGACTGTTGTTTGACAGTAATTAGTTAATTAGTACCATCTTTGGTACAATCTATCGTGCCAGTTGACGTCGTACCTGTCAGATTTATTCGATTCTTTTGATATCCATACTAATATTATAAATTCGAAAGTAACTCTGTCTGTCTACCTGTCTGTCTGTCTGTATGTTACCATTTCACGCCCAAACCACTGAACCGATTTAGATGAAATTTGGTATAGAGATAGTTTGAGTCCCGGAAAAGGACATAAGATAGTTTTTATCCCGATATTCCCACGGGATCGAAACTTATGCGGGTGAAACCGCGGGGCACAGCTAGTTACGTAATAAATAATACCTAGTAGCAATAAAACTTAGGGCTGATTTTTCCAACGCCAGATAATTTTATCGGAGGAATAATTTTTAATTTTTGACAATTCTTCCGTAGAAAAACTATCAGACGTCAATTTTATTCCCCGAATAAAAAATATCTGTCGATTGAAAAATCTGCCCTTAATCATAAAAAGGTAGTTATAATCTAAATAAGTAGTATGGCGCCTAAATGACATTGACAGGGGTAAATATTTGTGAAATTATCTCGTAAATTGTATCGACAAAAACTGTAAGTGTAAAAAAACAACCGACTTCCAAAAAAAAAAAACAACATAAAAATACAATACAATGTGAAAACATTTCGGAAGACGATGTCTTTGGTTTTGTATTTCCGATTTTTGCTATTGACTCGAATTAAAGTTATTTATCACTTTGTAGTGTTTTTTTTTTTAAGTCGGTTGGTTTTTTTATATTTAAGTTTTTACTTTTTAGTTGTGGTACCTACCCCGCATAAAATTCGTATACCTTCACTTGCTAAGTAACAGTGACAAACAGTGACATCATCAACGTACTCTAAGTGGAAAAAATACGTATTATTGAAGCTAACTCAAAAACCACTCATCAGAACTTAACCAAATTTATATAGGACCATTCTATAAGAGTATACCCTTTCAAACAAAAGAAGATTTTTCAAATCCGTTTATAAATTACGGAGTTATGACGGTAACAAACTTACAAAAAAGCATCCTTCTTTTGTGAAGTCGGTTAAAAACAAGATAGTTGCGATTTTAGCCAAGCACCAAATAACCTTGTAGCGTTGTAGCTCATTTCAGGGTAATTAAAGCAATGTGCCAACATAATGCAGGTTCGTAGGATATTCCCTACACGAGGACGCACTTACTCCCAGAGAATTATGCTCCTATAGGGACTTAGATGTTAGCTCCCTAAATAATAACTCATTTGGAGGATCTGTCTTGAGATAATAATTGTTATAATAGTTGCAGTAGGTACGGTCAGCAACAAAAGTCGATTAAGACTTCAGTTTTTTTAATCTTAATTATTGAGCAAAATATTTGTTTAAAATTGCAGCAGAAGTAAAAAGCTCGGAGATTTAGACGAAAACTAACATTACTTAAAATAAAACTCTTGTTTATCGATTTTATTCGATTTCGAGCGGCCATTGTTGTTTACATATTTGGCAAATTTGGCACGGCCGGACCTTAAGTATAGACACACCCCGGACACTCCATACAACTCTCGCAAAATAATTACCTAATACTACTACATTAAAAAATGACGTTTGTATACCTATGAATGTGTGCGTGAGGTACTTGTGTTTGCGAGCGCTCTTGTTAAAGAACTGCGACGAATACGCCGAAGTGCGGGGTGAGGTGCGGTAACTGATGTTAGTGCGGGGAAGGGAGTGGCCTTTCTGTACGTAGTACTTTAAGTATTCTATCACGTTGCCTGTCCAGAGTATTTTGGATAAGGTTGTCGTGACGTCCAATTTTTTTTTCGGCCAAACTGTTTCATTTTATATACTTACGAAACATACACAAATGATTTTCAATAAAACTTCTGAATGACAGGCAACGTGCTATGGCATAGATGAAGTAAGTTTGCAAGTAACCTTACTTGCAAACTTCGAGCACAACAACAAAAAAATGGTGTTCTCAGTTTTGTCGGAACATGTTGCTTTCGAATATATCAGTAGGAAAAAACCTACAATGTGGCCTTTCCAACATTGTGAGGTGATACAAAAACAAGCGGATAAACCGCATAAAAAACCGGTCAAGTGCGAGACGGACTCGCGCACCGAGGGTTCCGTACGTAGGTATGTAATTAACTATTTTCGGATTTTTTCCTTTACTTGTGCTATATGACATTGCTTCTTGCCAAATTTCATGATTCTAGGTCAACGGGGAGTACCCTATATGTTTGATTCCCATGCGAGTGTCAAAATATGCGGCATAAACGCTCGTATCTTTTGATTGAGTTGACTTAGAAGTTTGGTGTTTTCACTGCTTCAAGGAATTGCAGCAGTATTTGATACCGGTCAAGCACCGCGTCGCCTATTGGCGACGAAAAAATAGAAAATCAATTGTGTCTCATTAGCGGAGCTCGATATCTCCACGCGTTCCTGAGAAAAAGGGTCTTGACAGACGAACAACAAAGTGATCTTATAAGGGTTCTGTCTTTCCTTTTGAGGTACGGAACCCTAAAAATGTACATTAATTTTGACAGCCAGGCAACACTTAAACACTTACTTCTTTAGCGACATTTAATAATATGTATATACTAATATTGTAAGTTTATAGAGGTATTTGTGTGTTTAAGACTATTTTGGTATAAATACTAAGTGAAAATGAACAATATCCCTTTTTAATTAACAAAAATAACAAAATTAAAACCTAACTTAACTAAAACTATACACAAACTAAAATATAGCGTCGAAAAATTCATCCGCATCGCTGTCGACTGGTAATGTACCCAAGAGACTGGCGGCATTACCACGTTGTATGGCAATGCTTAGCTTTTGGCCAAGGTAAAAGCCAGCCCTTGGGTCACGGGAAGTGTCAACCAGCAAAGACCATGAGCACTCGAACCCCACGGCCCAAAGGTTTCAACCCCAAACGAGTGTGTGTTTGTGTGTTTGTATGTACCGGGTAATCTTCGGGTATTGATCCGATTCCGAAATTTCTTTCACTAATGGAAAGATACGGGTGTCATAGGCTATAATATCACACGGCCGAAATCGTAGGCAGAAACTAGTTCCGAATAATTTTATCATACAAATGGCTAAAGGTGCTTGAGCAGGAAAGTGTAATGTAAATCATTCCACTTTCACTCAAATAAGGCTAATAATCTGTTTACCCTCGGAAAGTACTTATAATTTAAGGAAACTTTCACAACACTCTCGGGTCAGATTTTCGTATTCATAATTCAGAACTTATTCAAGTAAATTACCATTCGTCCTTAGACTGAAGTTCATGTAGGGCTGGCAGGGGATAATTTGAGAATTTGTTTATTTTCGTCTGGTTTAGGTTGTGCATACACACGAGCGGCACTCGTCAACGGCAGAGGCAACTGCAGCCATCGACACTTGTCGACACCCGCCGTAGACGCGTCGGCGGCTGCTGTCGACAACGTGCCGCTCATATATGAAAGAAAGAGATATGCCCGGTAGTTGAAAATGTATCAAAACCCGATGTTGTAGTAGTGGCGCGGTGGTGGGGCCAACCTAGCGACATGTCGCTAGGTTGGCCCCACCACCGCGCCACTACTACACCTGTAGTTTAGTAAAAGCAATAGATACAAAGTCACGCACACACTTGCAATTCATAAATCAGAACGTACTACACAATCAATTATAAACCTTAACTCACCAAACACAGCGTGCATTTTACAATGCACGGTACAACTTACTCACACAAACTTTTTTTTACATTTCTATGGTGCCGCTCGTGTGTTTAAGCACCGTACACGTAGAGTATTATAGTATTATCTGTGACCGACTCTCCGCACGTTATCGACGGCAGCCGTAGACGTGTCGTCGACATGCAGTTGCCTCGCGACGCGTGCCGCTCGTGTGTATGCACACTAACTTAATTTTCTCGGCTAAGATAATTATGTCATTAGCTTTGCGGCTGTCCCCGCGTGGATGGCGGGAATTATCCCACGAGAACGTAAATTCGGGATAAATAGTACTTATCCAATGCCCTAATCCAGGTTTTGGTCTACCTGCGTGTCATAGGTTACAGGCAGACAGGACTATTTTCGCATTTATAATATTACTATGGATATACTGCTTCCACAAATGAAAATTTTCAGGAGTTGTCTCATTATACCATCACTAACTTCTGCCCGCGACTTCGTCCGTGTGAAATTTCTTATTCCCCAACCCACCCCGTCGCATCGCATCGAATCGCCTGTCCACTCTGCTACTTCGTTTTCGCTCAATGTTCTTTCTGACTTTTTTTTGTTTTTGCTCGGCTCCTTATTATTCCAGCTTGATGTTAAATAGCATAGAGCCTTCCTCAAAAATTGGACTATCAAATACAAAAAGATTTTACAAATCCGACCGGAAGTTCCAGAGATTAGTGCGTTCAAACAAACAAACTCTTCAGTCTTATTATTAGTATACGTTTTAAAAGAGCATACACGAGCAGGCAGTCCTCGAACCCGCGACCTATAGCAATCTATACCATTGCTTCCACCACTGAGCTACAGGTGTCGGTACTACTAGTTTCTTATCGATCTTCGCAATAATATTATAATGTTAAGATTATCTTTCCATGATTGTCATTTGTTTTCACTTGACCCAGTTAGCTTACTAGCAATTGAGCATGTTTCCTTTTCGATCTGCTTTTAAGGTCTCCTTGTGATAAACTAAAACCTTGCACGTGTCAGAAACACAATGGCTGGTTGTCAGCCCTACAAGCCGAGCTACCTTCAAGTTACAAGTGCTCATTCCATAATTAAAAAGTTGCCTTTTTCATGCCCAAACGATATTTTGTTTTTTAACAATAATGGCACTTAACCATGATTAGTTTGTAAAGGTTTTTGGAATCTATCTATAGAGGTATGAGGAACAGGGTGTGAAGTTCACTCATACTCTAAAGGAAAGGTAGGATCCTCCGAGCAGACGGGTGTTGTGTCTGGCGAGTAACTGCGCATTGTATACAGGGTGGTCCAAAAGTCGTGGATCAAACGAAATAGGGAGATGAAGGAGGTCATTTCCAACAAAAAATCTTTCTACAGCATGGTCATAATTCATTTGCCCTAAAAGTTATGAATATTTGTGTATGCGGAGTTCTTTTACAATTAGACGAATTAAAAAAAATGTGATATAAAACAATAAAACAAACGGTGTTGTATTAATACTAGATAATGTATCAGCACTACAAAGTTCTATTAGGGCTCTGAGTATCAAATTTCAAGAGCAATTTATTTTTTACCAAAAATTTTGTAACGTTACCAAAAATTATTTCTCACTTAAAAAGCGTTGGAAATGACCTCCTTTATCCCCATACTTCGTTTGATCCACGACTTTTGGACCACTCTGTATATGCTAGTTGCGCGGTAAACTCTGCTTGCGAGATGCAGGATTTTGCGTGACGTCAGTATGACGTGTAGTTCGCATGTGGCGTTGTAGATGCCGCTTCATATTTATATATATAAAATTCAAAGTCTTGGCTGACTGATATATACGAGTATCAACGCACAGCCTAAACCGCTGGTCCTAGACACATAAAATTTGGAGGGTGTATTCTTTGTGAAGAGCGGGTATCCACTAAGAAAGGGTTTTTCGAAATTGTGAATGGGGGGAGGGTGAAATTTCATATAAATATAATTTAAAAGACTAACCGACTTCTTGACAATTGAAAAGTGCCTGTAAATGATTTAATTTTCGTAATTTTTATTTATTTCTAACACACATAACCTATTTTACAATTTAATGCTAAAATATAGATATTATATACAAGTATATAATAAAAAGAAAGGAAAAAAGAAAAAGACTCCTGTCTTTTTTATTTCCATGCTCCTGCATGGTTTAATTGAAATAAATGCTTTGAGTTTGTACACCTCTGCCTAACCCTTTGGGGAATACACGCGTGATGTTATGTTATATTTCTAGAGGGTATAAAATAATTAAAATAACTAAAAAGGCCAAAGCATTGTAATTAAAAACAGCTTTGGCATACAATGACTTGTGAGATTATTTTAGCGTGGGTTTCCCGAAGACTGGGCAAGGTGACTAGATGGAATGACGACCTGGTGATGGTCGGAAGGACTCATACGATATTGGGCGTAACCTTGAGATCTTAGGAAGAATCCTTGGAAGTCCAGTTCCTTGGACGTTTCATGGCTTATAGTCGAGCACAAAATCAAAGCAGGGAACGAGAGCTCCTTAATTAAACAAGTTGATAGGATAATGACGACGAATCTTTCTTATTAATTAATGTTGGGGTACAATAAACCAGGAGACGGTAAACCAGGTAACGGCCCCGACTTACGAGATGTAGATCGTGGGTTCGAACCCAGGCAAGCGCTTTACTATGTGTAAGTAATTTCATCACCACTGCTCTCAAAACGGTGAACGGTGAAGGAAAACATCGTGAGGAACTCGGCATGTCCTAGAACTAAAAATTCGAAGACATGTGACATCTACCAACCCGCACTGGGCCCGCGTGGTGGATTGCAGCCCACTCACTCTCGAAGAGGAGGCCTATGTCCCAGCAGTGGGAACATTATAGACTGATTATCTACAGACGCCAGCACCTGAAGCTACTACAATCTGTCTTTCTTTAATAGATTTTCAACTTTACTTCAAGGTTTATTGGGAAAATTTTACAGTTTCGGGTAGATTGATATTTATTTATTTGTAATAATAAGCACACCAACAGCACAGTCACTTACAATTCAAAAGAAATATCAACTAAAATTAGCATTTCAGTAATCAGTACAGTAACAATATTCTGGCGTCTGTACAATAAACCATCTATACTAATACTTTCTAATTAATATTATAAATTCAAAAGTAACTCTGTTCGCACCTTTCACACCTAAACCAATTTGGCTAGATATTGGCATCGTGAGGCAGAGCATAGGCTACATTTTGTCCCGGTAGCACGTTCCCGTGGGATAATTTTCGACACCCACGCAGGCGAAGCCACGGGCAGAAGCGAATCACACTTCACAGTAATATTATAAAGGCGAAAGTTTGTGAGTGTGTTTGTATATTTGTTACTTGTTCACACACAAACGGCTGGACCAATTTTGATATAATTGGGTATGGAGGTAGCTGACACACTAGATTAACACATAGGCTACTTTTTATCCCGAAATTCCCACGGGATCGAGTCTTATGCGGGTGAAAAAGCGGGGCGCAGCTATTATTCTATATAAGTATCTAATTATAAAATTGTAAATATATGCAGGTAGCTTATCTTCCATTCAAACAGTTTTTGTGCTTTACAATATTCGAACATAAATCAATATGGAAATTGATACAATTGTCACGTCCATTGAACAATCATTTACAATTCACGGGCAGCAACAATAAGCAGGTACTTACATTAATTACTAACGCCAATCAATAAAGTAACAATACCAATAATTTAGTCATTAATGGCGATTTATCATTTTCATTCTGAATTTATACATAATTTCATTCATAATCTTAATCCAAGAACATCGTTTTCTTAATACAATCACATCACACTAATATTATAAAGGCGAAAGTTTGTGAGTGTGTTTGTATGTTTGTTACTTCTTCACGCACAAACTACTCAACGGATTTGGATGAAATTTGTTACACATATAGTATGTAACCGGGATTAACACACAGGATACTTTTTATGCCGATATTCCCACGGGATCGAAACTTATGCGGGTGAAACCGCGGGGCGCTGCTAGTCAACAAATTCGTAGGAAGTATTTCAAATAGGCACATAAAAGGCACTTTTGAACGTCAAAAATTACATTATAAAATAGAATTGATTCTAGTCGCCCCTTCCAAAAGGTAGTTTTCGTATGGAGAAGAATGGGCAAGAAACTCCACCTTTACTCTTTTAAAATGTTTTACAATATTTTGCATAGGTAGGTATATAATAATAAGTGAAGACGATGCACCTAAAATAAAATTACTATACCACAAGACGGTGCACCTAAAATAAAATTACTAAACAATAAACACTTTTGCTCTTATCTGTTTTACCGACTATATGTATTTAAACAGGGTGACAGGAAATTGACGCGCTAATTGTAACCATGAATTCAGCCTAGCGTAGACAAATTTAGCCGTTCATCAAAAAAAAAAACAGCTGTTTCATAAGAAAGGCAAAAACCTACGCGGTCAAAATGTATAGAACAGCATTTCTTTTTAAATAACCGACGAAAAATTTAAACGCATGTTCTCAAATTTTGTTTTTTTTTTTTTTGAAGTGAAAACTTCTTTAGCGGCGTTGAACACTTTTTGTAATGGGTAAAAAATGTTAAACTCGCGTCAGGGCATCGCGTCAGGACACGTGACCGTCAGGAGAGATTTCCCCCCCCCCCCTCTCTTTCTACGGCGGCGGCGCCAACCGAAGTGAACCAAGTTTAGTGACACACGACAACGTATGGATGGATGGATGGATGGATGGATGGATGAATGGATGGATGGATGGATGGATGGATGGAGTGGAAGTGGAAGTGGAAGTGGAAGTGGAAGTGGAAGTGGAAGCAGAAGTGGAAGCGGAAGAGGAAGTGGAAGTCGAAGTCGAAGTCGAAGTTGAAGTCGAAGTCGAAGTCAAAGTCGAAGTTGAAGTCGAAGTCGAAGTCAAAGTCGAAGTTGAAGTCGAAGTCGAAGTCAAAGTCGAAGTCGGAGTCGGAGTGGAAGTCGGAGTCGGAGTCGAAGTCGAAGTCGAAGTCAAAGTCAAAGTCAAAGTCGAAGTCCAAGTCATAGTCAAAGTCAAAGTCAAAGTGAAAGTCAAAGTCAAAGTCGAAGTCGAAGTCGAAGTCGAAGTCGAAGTCGAAGTCGAAGTCGAAGTGGAAGTGGAAGTGGAAGTGGAAGTGGAAGTGGACGTGGACACACTGCACTGTGTATTCGTAACATTCGTGTATACAGAGTTGATATGACAGAGGGGATTTTAAATTACAGTACGTAACTATAGGTGTTTAGTATTAATTCAATACGGTCTAAAAATAAAAAGCGCCAAAAACAAGAATTTGTTTTTTTCAAACAAACTAAATAGCTTACAAATTAGAGTAAAACGCAACAGCCTTTGTAAATAAAGTTGACTGAACTTAGATACCTGGGTAACAAAAATGGCAACGTCGCGCGTGTGCCTATCTCGTGTCGAGGCGGGCGGCGGGCGTCCAACGCCGGCAGTGACTTGGCGCGGGCGGCGGCTTTTATGTTAGGTACAGGGCACATCAACCTACTACAAGCTGTCAAATTTCTTTAATAAATTTTCAACTTTATTGCTAAACTAAAAGGTTCAAAATTGATGGGGAAAATTTTACAGTTTCGGGTAGGTTGATGTGCTGGCGTCTGTACCTAAGGTTTTGAAGTACGCGCACAACAATCACAAAAAAAACACTAAATTTTTAAATTCTCGATGTGTCCTCCATTCACATTAATGCACAAATCATACCGACACGGAGAAGATTGTTATTTATTTTTCTAATTAAATCACTGTCCGTCGCTAAGAATGCTAAAATAATCCTATTTTTTAGTTCAAATACTGTCTTAAACTTATAATTTAGTGTCCTATCACAATAACTAAACAAAATCACAATAATAATTGTCAGCGCGCGAGTTCGGCAAAACAAAAGTGGCGCGGAAGCTCCCGTGTTACATAACGCACCGCACGCTCCGAAAGGGTGCCGTCGGCTTCCCGACCTCTAAAAAACATGTTTTTTCGAGGTCGGGAAGCCCCACTTATCGATCGCAAGGATCTAGGATGCAATAGCAACACACTGACCTATTTCTTTTACGCGCGGGATGTTTTGCTATGATTGTCACTCTCGTAATGAAAGAGCAAGTATGTGTATTTATTGCTTCCTTGTTTGCATTGCCAACTTTTTTGTGAAATATTTGGTTGTACTTGTGACTTGCGTCAGAGCGGCAACAACGTATTGTAGCTGTGGTTATACTCAGATTTATCGTTTTAAGGTGCATGACCTATGCGTTAGACATACTCAGCTGTTACGAAAGATACATCGTGTTCAAACGGGGTAAAAACTTAAAAAATCATTTGCGACTAAACTACTGCTGCTATTTAATTGATTTTTGGTACAGAGCTTGGAAATGGTACCTAGTATAAGCAGTTTAAAGGAAAGCCCCTCTGTCGTATCAACTCTGTATAAAGTGTTTAAAATATGGAAATTGAACAAAGTGCATCTATTAATGAAAAAAGGGACGCAGAAATAGTGAAAAAAAAAATGAGTTATATTAATTCAATTAATGATTGATTTATTTCAACGATAATATTCAAGTTTTCACTTCTGCCGGCACTCCCGGAGTGCAACCCGTCTTTTTTTTTGTTAAAGCGTGCTAATCTCTTAAAATACCAGTCGGATTTGAAAAAATCTTTTAGCATTTGATAGCCCAATTCTTGAGGAAGGTTACGGCTATTTAACATCACGGTACGACCCTAAGGAACCGAATAAGAAGAAAAAAGTCAGAGAGGCGACGCGACGCGAGGGACCGGGAGCCGAGGGTATTTTATAAACTGTCATTTTGCGCTTCTGACGTTCTTCGCCCAAACCCCTGTTATTTTAGTATATTGTGTATCTTACGACTTCCACGCGAACTTCCAAGCTAGTATCAACATAAACTACAAGACATGACATCGTAGCATGCATAATCAGCCTATAATGTTCCCACTGCTGGGACACAGGCCTCCTCTCAGTGAGAGGGAGTGGACCGTAATCCACCATGAGGGCCCAATGCAGGTTGGTAGATGTCACATGTCTGAATTTTTAGGTTCTAGGACATGCCGGTTTCCTCACGATGCATGGTTTCCTTACCGTTTTGAGAGCAGTGGTGGTGGTCTGGGTTCGAACCTACAAGACTAACAACAAGAAAACTACAAGATATTTCAATGAAAATAACTAGTAAAAATCATAGCAATATTCAGCACAAACAAATAAGTTAGAAAGTGGTAAGCAAAGCATACATTTGAAGCTACTTGTCGGATAACAATCCCTCTGAGTCAAAAAGTTTCAATCCCACAAAGAGCTCGGCTTCAGAATAGAGTTGGATAGGGATGGGACATGACGGTGGAAAATATCGATAGTTAATTTTAGGGTACATACTGCATAAGCTTAATCAGCCTTGGCGTTCCCACTGCTGGGATACACGCCTCTATAAGAGGGAGTGGACCCGTGGACCGTAATCCACCACGCAGGCCCAGTGCAGATTGGTAGATGTCACATATTGTCTTCGAATTTTTGGTTCTAGGACATACAGGTACAGTCAACAAAAGAGATAAGTATGCTGGATCGTCGGATAAAGTTGAAGTTTGTAAGAAACTGATGGATGTTGTCCACTGAAATTTAATTTGATAAATGAGCTGTTTGTTTTCTATGTATTAATAAAATTAAATTTTATTCAAGAACATCCATCGGTTTTTTACTAAACTTCAACTATATCCGACGATCCTGCATATATATATCCTGCTCTTTTGTTGACTGTACATACAGGCCGGTAAATACAGGATAGTGCTTATACTGCAAAATGGGAAAACTAACATTTATATCTAACGATGTGGTACAAATATTTTGAGTTATGCACATAATAATTTATTTGTTTCGAATATTAATCTCTTGAACGTAATGCTTCAACTCAAAAACCAGTTTAACGACAGTTTCCAACTAAGTTTTCCTAATCACATTTTTTTAAATATATAAAAGGATAAATATTACGTCTAGTCTTTTGAGCTCCAAAATGAAGTAACGAGTAGCCATCATAATACTTAGTAGGCTGAATTACAGTTAGATACGATTGCAATTGCTAAATAAATAAAAAAAATAGGCTGTATACTGTTACTTTTGACTTACTCATTTAGTCATATATAAAAAAATAAAAAGTGGTTTTTATCTGTGCCACTAGAAGCGTTGTTGATCTTTTTCTCTGCCTGCTTGTAAGTCCGCCATTGTATCAAGTTTTTATAATAAAACTTTTTTTACAAAAAAAAACAACCGACTTCAAAAAAAACACTACAAAGTGATAACAAACTTTAATTTCGGAAGTCGGTGTCCGCATTTTCGTTTTTGACAGAATTATTAAAATTGGTTCATTAGTTTTTGAGAAAATCGCGGACATACAAACATACATATACGCCATACGGGTCGAATACAGGACCTCCTTTTTTGAAGTCGGTTAAAAAAAAATAAACAGAAATCTTACTCAGTTCTATTAATTCTAAAACCGAAGTCAATGGCCATCACGTCATGCGATAGTTCAATCAAAGCTGCATTATCCTTACACCATGTAGTGTGTTCTCTCGAATCATTAAAAAAAATAGCGATTGTTGAGTCATTTCGAAATCGTGCATCGTTACCTATTCTCATTAATGGTCCAAAGCTGTACCTGTTACTAGACAAATGTACACAGCCAAACAAACACACAAAAAATGTTAATACACCATTATTCATCTGTGTTTTTCCCCTCACATGTTTTAGTACGACACAACTTAAAGGTTTCATTGGTAAAGCTACGGTTTACGGTTTATGGAGGGGCCCGTGGCTATCTAATAACAGCTGCACAGGTCGATCGATCAGGTTAAGCTATGTTTGCCGTGGTTGATCTGTGGATGGGTGACCATCTTTACATACCGGGACCCCTCCTCGGAAAGCACGTTAAGCCGTTGGTCCCGGCTGTCATTCGTGGATCTTTGACAGTCGTAAAGAATAGTCAGAAGCCCGAAAATCTGACAACCAGTCTTACCAAGGGGTATCGTATCGTAAGGGATATCGCAAGTAATTGGGTGGTGGAAATACTAGTTTATCATTTGTGACTTCAAGTGACAGCTATGTAAACAGAACCCAGCATTGCATACATATGTAAGCTGTCACGCCCTTTATACCTGGAGGCTTTTATTTGGTCAGTAAGTTTTTTTTTGGTTATATTTTTAATTTTTTTTGCTTGAGTACGTATAGTGTTTATTGTATTTGTTGGTATATTGGCGTGGCTAGTTAACCTATGGCAAATAATTTAATTTAAGGTTCTGTGTCCTGTAATGTTAATTACTTTGCATACATAGTATTGTATAAAATTAATTATTTTCTAACTGAACAGACAGCTGTGCTGCTGGGGAGTTTGTTCCGCCACTTCTTCTCCCCAGCGAAAGCACTAGGAAGTGGCGAAGGGCGGGCGTTTTGGGGGACTGTCTTTTGTAATTTTGACGTTCGAAAAGTGCTGATTCTCAGCCTAGTTTGAATAAATGACTTTTGATTTGATTTGATTTTGATTTGATTTGACTGGTATTCAGCTGCATCCGGTTAGACTGGAAACCGACCCCAACATAGAAAAGGCTAGGCAGATGCCTAGCCTTTTCTATGTTGGGGTCGGTTGATGATGGTGATGGTAAAGCTACAGTTTCCTAGAAGCGCGGTGAAGGCTACAAAACGGCAGTTGTGACGGCTCCCATGAAAATGACGAAAGCTGAGTTTGAAGCAGTGTCAAGAAACGCTCTCTAGGAAAACACACCAACGGGATTGTTGGGATGCATGAAGAAGTCTCCTCGTGTAGCGCAGTTTGTTCCGCCAGTTACTCAACTGAACCGAGCGCTCGGCGCATCCTGGACAGTCACACCCAACACCTTATTTGACTGGCCAATTCTTCCCTTGCGGTGGTAGGGCTAACGCCCGCCTGGTTTGCGACCACCCTACCACCGGAGTCCGGCATTAAGCAGCCTGCTGTGTTTCGTCGGTGCGTGGGAATTACAGTGCCTTAGGCATTTTCTGAGCACGCTCGTTTCATCATATACCTCTTCCATCGCTTTCCATCAAGCGTGATCGAGGTCAAGAGCGGCCCCATTCAGCAATAAAAAAAATAAAATGGTTAAAATGATTTTCCAATTTAATACCTAATTTTGTAATATTTATTGTTATTAATCATGGTATTTTGATAATAGGGTGTAATGTATGTGTAAATTTTGCATGCCCAAGTGACGGCTGAGCATGGAGAACATTACCAAAACGTGTATAACATCTATACCCCTACCCATGTTGGCTAAAAATATGTGATTTGATTTGAAAAATAAAAAACCAACTTACTTTGATAAATAACGTTTCAGTGACGTCATTAGACAGTAAATGCGGACGCTATGTGGCGGCCACCGCTCTTCTAACAAACCTTAGTATTAAAAATCGTCAGCGCAATCACTTTTTAAATAGTGCTTTTCAACTAGATACAAAAACGTTTTGCGGTTGTTAGATTACTCAATTTAGTTCGAACTGGTACCATATGCGGGCGTTCCTAATAATTATGGCACATCAAATTTTAGACATAAATAGTCAGCGGGGTAATTGCGTAACACACTAACAGTACCATGGCTTTAGTTTCGACAGTTCAACAACATACATTGCGTTGTTTACGTTGCGGAGCAGACATATTTTTCAAACATATGAAGCAATGGATTAGCAATTTTTTTAAATATATGCTTTAAAATGATTCAGATTACGAGTGATAGTGTGTTAAACAATTAGGGTGCAGTTTTATGGAGCATCGTCTCTGCCAGTCATGTCAGTGTTACAGTATCATTCAAAACCTTTATATTATGTCGTACTGTAACATTAGCGTTTAGCGATCATTACAATCTCGATTATAATTATTATAAATAATGCAACAGCCACCTTATTAGGGACGAGCCGGTTTACTCGTTGAGAGGATAAGAGGTATATTGTCGTGATTGCTTTAATCATTTTTTGCTTTATTGCTAGTACATAGTAATTGAATAATTATAAAGTGTTTGTTTGGAGTTTAAGAGTTTTTTTTTTTTTTGTTCGTTACAGGTTTGTTGTACTCTTCTGGGTAAAACCCTATTTGCGTAATGTACTTTGCAATAACAATCTGAATAATTTTTTAAGGATGTTGCTAATCCATTGCTTCATATGTTAGAAAAACTGGTCTGCTTAACAACGTAAATAACGCAATGAATATTGTTGAACTGTCAAAATGAATGTCATTGCTATTGTTAGTGTGTTACAATGGGTTGTTCCACTGCGCTCCAGGAATGCATTCCACTGCGCTCCAAAATAAAATAAGTAGATAATACATGCGTCATGTTCGTGAACGGGCGCCGTCAGTAGGGACTGGTCATCTCTTTGCTGCCATGGCTTATTTTATTTTAATTTAATATTTGAATTGTTGTTTTTTCTCATCTTTTCATTATGGACGCTTTTAACGTTCTGCATCGTTCTCACATGTATAATTTTTAACATGAATGATGTAACCAAGACTTTGTAACCATATTATTTTGATTTAAAAGAGTGTCCATGGAGTTTCTTGCCCGTTCTTCTCCATAGGTACTGTAGAGGCCGGCTCTACAAGACTGGCTGGTTATATTTTAAAGTATGTTCCATTCGATATTTCAAGCGAGTGTCAAATATTCTTCTAGTGTTTTTTATATTTAGTTTAAAACTTGCTATTGTAAGAGGTGGTTCTTATGCAATAAATGCTGTAAAAAGCTTAGAGTGTCTTAATTATTGGTCGTCAGCGCCTCTGCAGCTACGACCCCAGTAGCACGGCTACTATAGATGGTGGAGGCGCCCGTTTCGAACGTTTTTTTTGTTGGATGGCGTGTGTAGAGCCGAATAATACTACACAAGTTTCACGTACCTCAAAATTTGCTGCCTAATAAACTTTATTTTCAGCCCAATACATACGCTCAGGCATTATTAAAAATTGCGTGGTGAGGCCTCAAAGTATACTGTGAGTATTTATTAGATGTGAAGAAACGTCGCCAGGAGAAAAAGCTAAGTGGCTATATGTATTTTTTTAATATAAAAAGAGTAAGATGGCTCAAGTTTTTACGGGCACGGACGGTGTATGCCTGGAAGATTTTCTTAGGCGATTTGAAGTTGTTGCCGCCTATAATAAATGGCGTGAGAGCGACTGGGCGCTCATATTAATGGCATATCTTGAGGGTGCTGCCCTAGCAGTCCATAAATGGAAATATGAGGATGACATGTCATTTGAGGCTATATGTGATGTGTTATGGGAAGAGCTTCCTTGCAGATGTCACAGAGACAAAAGATTTAATAAGGTGCAAGTAGTCGAGATGGCACAAGATCTGTCTGAGGAAAGCAGACAAGAAAATATTGTAAATTTAGATAATGATGCTTCTATATTATTTAGTGGAAGACAAGATGACCCGCTACAGAACGAGCAGTGCTGCCTAGAAAGCAGCGTGGAAGTTGAAGGTGATGGAGAAGATGGTGTCGAGCGCAGCAGCGAGGTGTGCATCCTCGCAGAGGAGGAGAAGGAGCCGATAGAAGTGTTCGAGAGCGAACACAATGATGAAAACAACGAATCGGGTCAGTTCTGTCCAATTATTAATGTAATTAGCAATGTTTCAGAGCCACAGAATGAGCACGATGATCGCGATGTGGGAATAAATAAAATTAACATCGCCGCTGATCATTTTGATGTGGATAATGTGTCGATCGATTCGTCCGAAATGAAGGAGAATGGTCATTTCGATTTTTCCAAAATAGAGAAGAAAGATCACTTCATCATCGACATGAATAATAATGATAAGATGATTAGTGATGAGTTAGTTGAGGATGATATGAACGTGGATGCGGTCAGAGATGAAGATGCAGCGTCGAACAACTCCGCACAGTTGATAAACTCATTTAGTTTTCCTACGGATGAGGTGGTAGTTCTTAGTTGTAGTGATTTTATGTTACATTATGTAGATATCCCCAAAATAAATAAGGTTTTTTCGCAATGTGCTGCAAACAATAAAAGAAAAGCACGAAAGAAGAAAAGAATCCCATTGATTAAAAAAGCGAAAACTAAAATATTATTTCCAAAAAGTTTTTTGATAATTGATAATTTTATAAAAACATTTTTTGTAAAGAAACATCATTTTATAAAGAAGTTTTCAATTTTAAAATATAAATTCAGAAAAAGAAAGTTTAGAGATAGAAACCTTTTTAATTCAGATTATTTAATTAAAACTTTTTCTTATTAGTGTGTTAATAGTTGTTGTTTTTTTTAATTGTCATGTATCTTGTCATGTAATGTAAATATGTCACTTGAATGTAAACATCATATTTTAATGCATTATTTTTGTTTGGATAATATGTTACAATTTATTAATATGTGTCCATTTGTGTGTTACATATGCTGTGAAAAAATACATCGGACGCGGCCGGGAGCGTGTGAGGTATCCGCACCTCCCAGAGGGCTGTGAGGTGCGCCCTCACACCTGCAACGGGTCAAAGGGAGGCCTGAATAGATTGTCGATTTCAACGTGATTACAAGTAGGCCTAGGACATGATTCGTACTCCAGTATTTAATGACGCGAGTGATAGGAGGATAGTTATTTTGAAAACTGTGGTCACTCCTATAGAAGGGGGAGTGACAGACACTCAGCATAAGTTGTCACCGACTTTGCTAACAGGGGTATAACCCTTGCAAAGTGTGTTTGGTTGACACTTTTGGTTCAACTTGTGTTTGAGGACACACAGTTTTATCAGCATTGACTGATATTTAATGATATTAGAATTTTAGAGAACGTAGTAGGACTTTAAAGTTTTTTTTTCTGGAATACGAGCATAATATATTAGTTTTTTATTGAACCCTGGCCTCTTAAACTTTTCCCTCCCTCTGGCTCAATCCCGTCCGATGGAGTTAAAAGAATCTGATGCTAAGATCGTTTAATTCTCTTAAGCCTCTTCCAGGTCGATGTGAACTTTCACATCAGTTGTTCTTATTAGGAGGCCGCGTCGAGCCTTTTAGTCGGGTTTTGACCCGACGAGGCTTAAGCATGGCAGCGTTAGTTTGTTTGAGTGCACGTTGGCACATGTAAATGTTAACTTACCTGACACCTAGCGTGGTGTTGGATTCGCGTTTCGTTTGTCCTGACTTAAGCTTTCTCCTGTAAGAGACGGACCTCATCGTGTAAATTCTATCCCGACATAGGTAGACATTCGATAGGATAGGTAGATAGGGCTTGGAAAGTCGAATGGTGTGAATAAAAGTCATGACCTATGCCCAGACTGTTATTCAAGGGTGGGCGTAGCTCATGTAGAGGCCGGCTCTACAAGACTGGCTGGTTATATTTTAAAGTATGTTCCATTCGATATTTCAAGCGAGTGTCAAATATTCTTCTAGTGTTTTTTATATTTAGTTTAAAACTTGCTATTGTAAGAGGTGGTTCTTATGCAATAAATGCTGTAAAAAGCTTAGAGTGTCTTAATTATTGGTCGTCAGCGCCTCTGCAGCTACGACCCCAGTAGCACGGCTACTATAGTACCTACGCTTTGGAATGGGCAACTAGCTTCATCTTTCTGACTGACCGACCCCTTGACAATTCAAAAGTGCCTGTAATTGGTTTAATTGAAATAAATGCTTTGAGTTTGAGTTTGAGTTTGTAGAGTCAGCATATAAAAGGCAAACCATACGTTGTTTGTTATACAAAAATATAAATATCGGTAGTATTTTTTTACTGTGGATTCATCTCGTGTGTCAGAAATGCTCAAGGCCATTTCACACTTTATGGTTTGATTATGACTGAATAAACATTATGTGACATGCAATTTTTTTTAATGATACTTAATATAATGTTTCATGCTTAATTTTTTTTTTTGCTAACTCTACACACACACACACATTTCTTGGAGCGCAATGGAATCAATGTATGAACATTAAAATTATGAGAACAATGGGTTTTGGAGCGCAGTGGAACAACCCGTCACAATTACCCCACTGGTCACTGTGCGCTTTCAAGGAGCAAAGCAAAGAGGAAAATTTTTGTGCGATTAAGTGTTTGCAACGGTTAACTGTAATAATTGGCCCTAAATAGGAGTTAATTGATTACTCAGCCTTATTTCTTTTGAACTTAATCACTATAATTAAGCAATAGATAAGCGTTTGTACCGATGCCGCCTCTTTTCATAATCCGAGTGTCACCTTGCAAATGACTAGGAAAAGGAAGGTCATTCCGTGCGTTTCCGCCTCAAACTCGGTTTATTATTAACTGCACCCTAATTGCGTATCACACTATCAATCGGAATCAGAATCATTTTGAAGCAAATTGCTAATCCATTGCTTCATAAGTTCTAAAAATTTGTCTGCTCAACACGTAAATAACGCAATGAATGTTGTTGAACTGTCAAAATAAACCGATTCCGATTGATAATGTGTTACGCAATTACCCCGCTGGAGTTCCGAGTGAAAAATAAACTAGTCGCAAAGGTGAAAGCCATAAAACCTATTGAACCTTAAAACATAATTAAGATTAAAAAAAATACTTTCACCAGAAATTTTGCCGTTTTAAATTTTATCGATAAAATGTAAGCACATCACTAAACCGCAGGACGTGCAATATCGAATACTAGTTCACGTCAACGGTATAAAACATGGAAGTCTCTTGCAATACAAGTCGTGCCCACCAATGTAAATTGTTGGTGCTATTGCATTATATGCTTATCTGATTCTGGCAGGGAATCTGCTTTTATATTTTAGCCGAACTTAGGGGCTGTAGATTTTCTGCTCTAAAAGAAAATGTTGAGAAAGTTTTGGCTTGGTATGGGTCCACTTGTCAAAATATTGTAACATTTTGATAAGTGCTATCCTCTCATGCACGAGGTTGTGGGGGCAAGAACCAATGGGGTTTATTCAATATTCATATGTACTTTCTGAGTTTATATTGGTCAACATGGCGAGGAAACCTGGACTTATAGTAAATATAATTCTGAAATCACTAACCCCTCTTGAGCAAGCGCCTTTGCCCTGCAGTAGAACCATGATAGGCAGGTATAAGAATTGTGAGTTCAAAACTTGGCAACCGATATGACATTTATAATTAATTTGTATTCTATGTTAATCTTAGACACCTCAGATTTACAGGTAAGGACGTAGTTCCGGACTATAACTTTATGATCGGAAAATAAAAGCAGGCAGTTGGCAAGCCACCAGTCAGCGAGAAGATTCATTGAGGAACGGTCTTAAAGAATATGCCTTTGCCCGGAAATTGGAAATTTTAATTGATATTATTGTTGTAGCAGTATCAAAGAACAATAGATGTATAAAGCTACCATTCACTGGGTACGTTTTTCATTGACTTGAATATGCTCTGGCGGCTGAGAGTATGTCATGCTCACTCAAATGTCTCACTGATGGTGGCGCGTGTGTTAGATCATTTAGCTCCCTTCAAAATGGTTGAGCTGAATGGTGCTAATATACCATACGCAAAATACGCGCATTGACGTGGAGTTGCGGACACCAGCCCGTATTACCTATGGTGCTAATACATGCGTCATGTTCGTGAACGGGCACCGTCAGTAATAGAGACTGGTCATCTCTTTGCTGCAATGGCTTATTTTAATTAAATATTTGAATTACTTATTTTTTCTCGTCTTTTTCACAATGGACGCTTTTGACGTTCTGCATCGTTCTCAAATGTATAATTTTTAACATGAATGATGTAACCAAGACTTTGTAACCATATTATTTTGATTTAAAAGAGTGTCCACGGAGTTTCTTGCCCGTTCTTCTCCATAGGTACCTACGCTTTCGAATGGGCAACTATCTTCATCTTTCCGACTGACCGACCCCTTGACAATTCAAAAGTGTCCATAATTGGTTTAATTGAAATAAATGCTTTGAGTTTGAGTTTGAGATGCTATAGGCGGTGTGGGTCAAAAAGAATGAAGGAAGAAAATTTACGAATAGGTTCTGTTTATTTTATAATACTCATCATTTTCCATTTTTTGATCACTAGGACTTTGCACTAGGCTTCGTCGGCCCTCTATTTCCAATCCTACGAAGCCGAAACGTGGAAACTCATGGTACGGCTGGTGCATAAATTCAAGGTCGCTCAGTGAGCTATGGAACAAGCTGTGCGTGATTCCTCATTGAGACTCCAAGTCTCACTGAGGGATAGAATCTGGAAAAAGGTTATCCGGCAGAAAACCAAAGTTGTCCACATACAGAATAAACACGCTAAATTGGCAATGTTAGCCGTAGAACCAATGACCGTTGGGGTAGACGTGTTCTTGACAAAGTGGTAAAATAAAAATTGGAAAAAATTGTTTTATTAGTGTAGCCCCCCTATATGTAAAGTGGGAAGTGATTTTTTTTTTAAATTTTAACCCTAACGTGTGATATATTGTTGGAAAGGTATTTAAAAATGAATAGGGGTTTACTAAAATCATTTTTTGATAATGTCAATAATTTCGGAAATAATCGCTCCAAAAGTAAAAAACAATGTGCCCCCCCCTCTAACTTTTGAACCATAAGTTTAGAAAATATGAAAAAAATCTGAAAAGTAGAACTTTATAAGGACTTTCTAGGAAAATTATTTTGAACTTGATAGAAACAACAATTTTTGTACAAAAAAGACAAAAAGTTGTACAAAATCATTTCTGGACTAAGTTCGTAGTATAATCGTATATGCAAGCATTTTTTTTTAACTTCGTTTACATATTTTATTATTCTGAACGTATCTTTTTTCAAACAAAAAAAGAATTATTAAAATCGGTTCTCGCAATCCAAAATTACCACCGAAAACTTCTGGCACATCTATGTATTAATTAGTAACCCAATTCCCCGAGAGATGGCGCTGTAGGTACTTATTACATTGGGTCGGGTATTATCGAATTGTACGTGGGAACACTTATTGTGACGGACGGGAAACTACGGAACCCTACACTGAGCGTGGCCCGACACGCTCTTGGCCGGTTTTTTTTTTGGTTTGATCGTAGCAGTTGGCGTTCTGTAGTCTCTGCCTACGCACATGGGAAGAAGGCGTGAGTTTATGTATTATATTGATTTTATGTTACTGGCCATAACAAAAATCAACACTTCTTGTTAATTTGCAAACCCAAGAAAGACTAATCATCAATGAACTAATTGCGTTTGCAGTCAATTCGCTCGATATCGAATGGTTCTATGATATTACAACGGAATGAGCAGTATTTACTGTTAATTAGACTGTGATTTTATTACGGAACGTAATAGTGCTAAGATAATTCAGTTGGTTCTATTATTGCAGCCACAATTCAGGTAATTCTAAGTGCTGAGGTTATTTACAAGAAACATCTTCAGTTAAGCGCTGTGGTTAAGAGTTAGCTAATAAAATTACAATTTATATTATTGTGGTTAACCACAAAATTAGTGTGGAGATACACGAGTTTTTATCGCATGTCCGCAGATTGTAGCAAAGGTGCCCTTGGTACTTTATCACGTTTGCGATCTATAAAAAATATGACTTTTCTTTGACGGGAATAACCAGCTGCTTTTTGTGCTTTACAAGCGTTGGCTGGAGGAGGTATAACCTTCATCAACTAAGGGTTTCATGACGGAAAAAAAAAATATTCCTCAATTTTTCATGATGCACCTACAACTGTTTGTCTCTGCATCACCCAAAGGTTGACTGGTAGAAAATGCCTATGACATTAAGTCCGCCTCTGTACATTTATGTGCTTGAAGTATTAAATAAATAAACAAAACGCATTGCCACGTAAGCCAGTTAATTTACAATCATTGCAAGTGCCTAGAAAATATTTTAACGATCAGCTTATGAACCTTTCTCAATACTGATACATGTAACTACTTAGTCACTTACCTGAATGCATTTAAGTAGAAATAATCAATGTTTATGAGGAAATTTAAAAGAGTGTCCGTAGAGTTTCTTGCCCGGTCTTCTGCATAGAGTGTCCGTAGAGTTTCTTGCCCGGTCTTCTGCATAGAGTGTCCGTAGAGTTTCTTGCCCGGTCTTCTGCATAGAGTGTCCGTAGAGTTTCTTGCCCGGTCTTCTGCATAGAGTGTCCGTAGAGTTTCTTGCCCGGTCTTCTGCATAGAGTGTCCGTAGAGTTTCTTGCCCGGTCTTCTGCATAGAGTGTCCGTAGAGTTTCTTGCCCGGTCTTCTGCATAGAGTGCCCGTGTAGAGTTTCTTGCCCGGTCTTCTGCATAGAGTGTCCGTAGAGTTTCTTGCCCGGTCTTCTACATAGAGTGTCCGTAGAGCTTCTTGCCCGGTCTTCTGCATAGGTAGGTACTACTACGCTTTCGAATGGGCAGCTAGTTTCATCTTTCTGACTGACCGACGCCTTGATAATTCAATAGTGCCTGTAATTGGTTTATCACACTAATATTATACAGGCGAAAGTTTGTGTGTGCGTGTGTATGTATGTGTGTTTATATGTTTGATACTTCTTCACGCTCAAACGGCTGGACCAATTTTGATAAAATTTTGTATAGAGGTAGCTGACACCCTAGATTAACAGATAGGCTACTTTTTATCCCGATATTCCCACGGCATCGACATTTACGCGGGTGAAACCGCGGGGCGCAGCTATTTTGAAATAAATGGTTTGACTTTGACCCTTAGATACTTATAATACTTAGACATTTTTACTTAGTTCAGGAGCCAGTTGTTCAAACTTTTGACCACCACTTGGACAATCATCTTTAGTGTATGACTAACTTGAAGTATATAAATATCTTTCTCTTTGTAAAATAAACTTATTATTAATTATTTTACTTTTTAATAATGTCATTCCAAAATGTTCAACTTTGTAACCATTTTGATTGCCTTTTATTTTTGCCCAATAACGGATCTAGGAGATGCCCATATTAATTTATTACTCATATTTTCTCATATCAAAAAGACTCATCATGTAGGTTGAATTAGATCCATCATGGGTCTGGCTCATGGGTCTTTTGAAAAAAAAAATCTCAGTAGATCCACATCTTGAAATCATGGTCCAATGAGAAAACAATCGTCACTAGATCCATGATCTTCTGAGATTAAACGAATTGTAATCCAAAAGCAAAATAAACATGTGTTATTGATACGCTACTAGCCTTGCAAAGACTCAATGCCCTGCAATTTTCCACTCAATTACACTTAGGAAACACTAGAAAGTGTGCCAAAAATTAAGGACATTCCAACGTCGGTAAATATTTAATACGCAAGCATACCTTCCTTGTTTGTTTACTGAGTTACTTAGGCATGTTAAGAAGTATTTTTTGAAGACTGTTAGGTAATCCATATGTTATAAGAACTGTCAAAGTCAAGTACCTACATCAATTTATGCCTTATTGTGATGACTTGCACTTTAGAATTATGGTGGTCACTCATGCAGCAGGCTAGTCTCATCATCATCTGCCTAGCCTTTTCCCAACTATGTTGGGGTCGGCTTCTAGTCTAACCGGATTCAGCTGAATACCAGTATTTTACATGGAGCGACTGCCTATCTGACCTCCACAACCCAGTTACTAGGTAATACGATACTCCTTGGTAAGACTGGTTGTCAGACTTTCGGGCTCCTGAAGACCCGTTACGACTGTCAAAGATCCACGAATGACAGCCGGGACCAACGGCTTAACGTGCTTTCCGAGGCACAGAGGGGTCTTGGTATGTAAAGATGGTCACCCATCCACGGACCAACCGCGGCAACCGTAGCTTTGCCTGATAGATCGACCCGTGCGGCTGGTATTTCTTAGCCACAAGCCCCTCAGCAGTCTAGTCTCTAATAATAAATAAATATTATTGAAAGTCATATTTAATCTTATAATAAAAAAAAGAAAAATGCATTAACTGGCATTACAGCAAAATAATACACCTTAAAACTACAAAAAACAGAAACCAATGATTACACTGGTTAACAAAATTTTAACTTTTTTTTGTCACATGAAAACTTACATCAAATTTTGAATGTACTAGGGCCAGCAAACAAAAATATGTGAATGAAAAAAAATTGACACGTCAGGTTAAAATAACCATGATCCTTTGGTTCGGTCCAAATCATTGGTTTAGCAAATGGCATATGTCTGGGTTCCAGTTTATCCCAACCTTATAGCAGTCTCACACACGTTACACAACATTTTTGTGGAACCCAGGATTTATCTTGATTTCTGACAGGAAATCCAAAATAGTTTAAATAGCACTGTTTCAATTAGTGATGTGAAATTTCGACGCTGAGATGTAAAAGTTAATTCTCCACACACATAACAAAAACTGTCGGGGTTGTTACAACACTTTCGTGGCATGTTTACGATGTAACAAACGTATATAAGATGTAAGTTGAATGCAATAGTTATACAGTCGTCTAAATTAAGTTATTCAAAAAAAGACACTTATATGAGGTCAGAAATGAATATGTAGCTGTCACAAAAAAACTGGACGTAATTGAAACAAAATTATTATATATTGTTAATGAGGACACACTAACATTAACAAAAATCATCACAAAGTTCGTGTGACAAAAACAGTGTTTACCAGTGTTATCAGCTCAGCATAACGTCAGTTGACAACACATGGTGTACCGCCTGATGCTGATTTTCAGCTGCAACCCACGAGTGCCATACTCTAGAATTATTAACACTGTTAGTAGGTTTATACAAACACTCTCTCGAACGTCAATAATATTTCAAAAACTAGATGGGATCGGTGTTTCGTATTCGAATACTCCGAGAAGAAACACCGATATAAACTCAAAGATCAAAATCTCTATTGAAGGATTTCAATTCTTTTTATACACGACTATTTCCATTTCCAATAATTGTCTCCTAGGAACTGGGACCACCCCTATGTGCTGATGGTGATCACCGGGGTGGTTTTAGCGAGGTAAAAATCCCAAACTCCCCAACCTCCGTCCCCAGAGGTCGAGTGCCTTATGAAGGTTTACCCCAGACAAAAAGAAATGTGTGTTTTCCGTCTACCGAGCGCATTCCACTCGGAGAAGGCGTAGGGGAGTCATCCACCTAGACGTCTAAAACGCCGAAACCCTGCCAGCACAATCTAAGGCAGGCGGGAATTTGAGGTCGCGAGCCCTCAGAGTAGGGACTCTATCCGCCCACTAAGTGACCTCAGGGAAGAACGCGCACAGTGGTCACGTGCTGCCTCGCACACTTCCACAGTTAGGTTTCGGAGAGACCCCTTTACAGTCTTCCAGAGATGTGTCCTAACACGCGTTGCACAGAAGGGGTTTCGGATCGGTCTTTTGAAACGTAACGCTGCCCCTTCCATGTGCAGATGGTGCTTAGGGGGGTGGTTGAGGTAAAATCCCACATAAAAAGTCTTTTCCGTAGGATATTTTAAAATGTACCCCCTTGATAAACCTCTGACTTGAATTTAGTACGAAACTCAAGTCAGCAAACTTGCAGAGCTGGACCGTGACACCAGGGCACAAGGTTTGGATGACAGATAGCGTTTCTATCACAATGGTGTGGTTAACTAACAATACTTGCATTCAGAATAGGATATTTAATTTACGACATATTTTATAAAGCTGTTGAAGTAAATTAAGTAATTTACTTTAACAGCTTATAAAATATGAATTTTTATGTTTTCTATTATACTAAACTATTAAAATTTTCCCAATCAACTTTGAACCTTATACTTTAGCGATCGCCCCTAAGACGAACCACTGACCAAGTGTTTGGTACGGCGAAGTATACCTAAGTGTGGATCTTTTAAATTTTAAGACGCTTTTCCGCTCAGTTGCCTTTTAGGTTATCGGTGCATTATCCGGCTCGTTAGGACCTTCAGATTGGCTGTAGATTCTCTTTATAGAACGAAATACAATTCATTACATTTATGAATCACATTATGAGCTAAACTAGAAGTAGTACTAACAGAACTGATTAAACACTTACACAATTTTTTCCTCTTTTTATCATAATCAGCCTATAATATTCCCACTGCTGGGACACAGGCCTCCTCTCTGTGAGAGGGAGTGGGCCGTCATCCACCACGTGGGCCCAGTGCGGGTTGGTGGATGTTACATATCTTCGAATTTTCGGTTCTAGGACTAGGTTTCCTCACGATGTTTTCCTTCACCGTTTTGAGAACAGTGGCGATGAAATAAATTACACAAAGTAAAGCGCCTGCTTAAGTTCTAGCCCACGTCCTATAACTTGTATGTCGTGGCCGATACCACTGGGCCATCAATGCTCACTTTTCTTTATCAGTTCGTAATGTCTTCAAAATTTTTGGCATATAGTTATTTACTGCCACAACAGGCTCTATTTAAATTATCTAAATTCAATATTTTTTCTAGCTATGTGAAAACAACTAAGCGTACCGGTTTTAAATATAATCATGCGTAGGTGTGTATTTATTAACTCAACTAATATGTATTTATATTTACATAATTTAAAAAGCTAACAGCCTTAAAATAATAATATGTACAAGTATATAAAAAGGAGGGGAAATAATCAAAGGACATCAAAAAATTCTTCCGCATCGCTGTCAATAGGAAAAGTGCCTAAAAAGGCTGGCAGCATTGCCATGTCGTATGGCAATGCTGATTTTTTGAACAACGAAAAATAGGCTAGCTCTGTGGTCTAAAAAAACTAAGTGGATTTCCAAAGAAATTGGAGCATTTGCGCCGTTTGAGTTTTTCTGCACCTGCAGCAGTCCACCGCGCTTGGAACAGGGGATGGTGCAAGGGTGCCAACACGCGTTGCATCCCACATCAAAGGCCTACCTACCTTCCAAGGCATTATGGCCATTCCGTCTGGTCTCTCCTCGCCGTCACATGCCAAGCCATTGGTTTTTAAAACAGCTCGCACCCACCGGTGACAAGAGCACGACGGATGATGTCATTGATGCTGGCATGCCGCGCTATCCGGCCTGCGCTCTGACTGTAGGATAAGTCATGGTGTCGGAGGCAGTCGAAACCTTCACCTCATTGGAAGCGATGCGGGGCCACACAAGGACTGCCCAGGTGCAGACAAGTAACGAGCCGGAAGGTAATGTCACCCAAAAAAGTGCCTATGTTGGGTGACGTTAGCGTCTGAAGTCAGAGGCTCGACTCCCACTCACCCACACCCACTAGGCGGGCACGCTCAGCAGTATTGGTGGACGTATTAATAAGATTATT
Source organism: Amphipoea oculea (assembly GCA_945859645.1). NCBI lineage: Eukaryota > Metazoa > Arthropoda > Insecta > Lepidoptera > Noctuidae > Amphipoea > Amphipoea oculea. The sequence goes on from OX243876.1 coordinate 17,868,149, forward strand.
GATATTTTTCTATGCATGATGAATCATTTTTTTTCTAAGTCGTTTTTTGTAAACAGTTACGTAAAAACAACTAAGTACTCATATACACGAGTGTAAACGGAAGCAGTTGCCGCTCGTGTAGAGGCGACGTGTCGGCGCGACGGTTGCAGTTGCCACTGTTGTTGGCAAATACCGCTCGAGTATAAGAGCATTAAGTGTCATCCATCCAACCAGCCTAGCCTTTTGCCAGCGTTGGAGTCGGCTTCCAGCCTAACCGGATGCAGCTAAATGCCTTCCAGTATTGTCATGGAGCGACTGCCTATGTTAGCTCCACAACCCAGTTACTGGGTAACATGATACCCATTGGTAAGACTGGTTGCGACTGCCTTCTGATTTTACCCTCTCACCTTTGGGATGGCACAGCGAAATACCAACTTGCCGCGCTTGACTCGGTGGAACGCAGAGCTAAGAGGCTCATTGGCGACGTAAAACTGGTGAACGCCAAACTTCACAGCTTGGCTCATCGCCACAAGGTTGCCTGCTTGTCGGTCTTCTACAGATTGTACTTCGGTGAGTGTGCCCAAGAACTCCACGACCTCATTCCACCGGCCCCCTTCTACCTTCGGACATCCAGACGCAATGCAAATTACCATCCCTGCTTACTTTCTATTCCACTAAGCGTTTTCAAATGTCTTATAATGCGCACAACAAAAGAGTGGAACTCTCTACCTGCGTCTGTGTTTCCGAGCGCATACAACCCGAATCTCTTCAAAGTGAGAGTGAACAGGCTTCTTCTGGGTAAGCTCGCTCCATCGTCGACTTTGTCTCTGTCACCTCTGACCTAGACTAGAGCCAAGAGCAAACCCATTTCAAATAAAAAAAAATAAAAAAACCCTCTTTTTATCTTTTACTAGCAACCCGATTTGTACCGACAGTTGCGAGCCATATTTTAAGCAGTACAATATCCTGACACTGCCTTGTATTTATTATATTTTGGAAGTAGCTATGTTCGTAAAGCACAATCCAAGGCGCTTCGAACGTATGGGTGATGTAGCTCCAAGAAATAGGCGTGACAACAGTAGGTTATGTCAATTGAGATGTCAAACCGCTTTGATGCGCAAGAGTGTTTATTGCATGGGCCCAATTATTTATTATAAATTATCAAGAGATTGGAAAGATTTAAATGCTTTGCTGTTTAAGAATAGATTACGTAAATTTTTGATAGATAAAACGTACTACAGTGTGACTGAGTTCTTATCTGAGAAAAATATTAGTTGACTTTTCTAGTATTCGAGAAATATAAGGAACTTTAATAATGATTAATTTAATGGAATATAATTTAATAATAAATAATTTGATAATAATCTGATGTAAATAATGTATGATAATAACTTGATGTAAATAATATTATTATAATAATTTGATGTAAATGATAAATATACAATAATAATAATTTGATGTAAATGCATGCCGAATGGCAAAATATGGCTGAACTTTGTACTGTACTAACACCTATTGATGTATCATCTATATTTGCAAAAATAAATTATTCTATTCTATTCTATGACTTGCCAAAACATCGTTTTTTTTCTAATTAAATAAAAGTTTAATAGATATTAACACACACACACACACACAAAAACCTTTAGAAGAAAAACGCGGTCACACAGCCAGACACGAAAAGCGTCTTCATAATTTCAGCCGAAAGACGTCCACTGCTGGACATAGGCCTCCCCCAAGCACCTCCACTTCGAATGGTTCTGTCAACAAAAGCGTCTTTAATTTATAACATTAACTAGCGGCCCGCCCAGCTTCGCACGAGTGCAATTGTTTTTTCGAATTTCCGAAATTTTCTTTCATACAAACCTTGTCCTGGCAATACCGAACACAAGAAAAAAATAATTATCCAATTTGGTGCAGTCGTTCCATTTTGTCAACTTTTTTTATACTATGTAAGGATTTGAGCCTGTATACATATTATGAATACAGGCATGAATTAAACTAGGTAGCCAGACTCTACATACGTACCTAATCGATAACTAAACATGATAAAATAAAATAAAACTTGATTTTATGTACGGTTAGTGGAAGTGCTCAGGTGCTGTTCGTCCAAGTGCGGTTTAAATCAGTGCTCTGAGTGGAATACCTCTAATTTTTTTTGGGTCAAAAATTTTTTTTGAATCACTTACTTGAATAATCAGTTAAAAAAATTAACTTTTTTTAGGGTAAACTTCACAGACGTACCTACTTAATAGGTGTCGAAAACTCAACACGATAATAAAACAAATAAAAACTGTTTTTCTCAACCCATACTTCAAGAAAGTACAAAGCTAGCTGTCGTTGACGCCAAAAATATTTTTTTTTTTAACCGCCTTCAAAAAAGGGGGTACTGTATTCGACTCATATGTATGTATGTTTGTATGTCCGCGATTTTCCCAAAAACTAATGAAGCAATTTTGATCATTCTTTCATTCATTAATGTGATCTGTATGTAGATGTTTCAGGAAGGTTTTATACCCATAAACGTCTGCGATGTTTCGCTGGCTAATTTAATTTGACTCTGTATAGTTAAATATTGAATAGGTAAACTTGAAAAATACTCAAAAACAAATACAGTTAGTATTTGTTTCTAACTTCGAAAAAAAACCAACGATAAGTTCTTAGCAACTGATAAGTCATGTCGTGGACAAACACAGGTTTCCGTTGCTACGTGTATGTTTATAAAACATTTCTACTGTTACATAACACCAATATAATAGGTGTAAATAGTGGGTAACGATTAGCTTGAACCTGATCGTAAGAACTGCAATAGGTAGTGAAACAAGCAATGGGGGTATCATATGTTGGGAACTCGGGAGAGTACAGTTCTAAGTACCTTCACTACTACACATAATCAGCCTATAATGTTCTCACTGCTGGGACACAGGCCTCCTCTCTTTTTGAAAGGGACTGGGCTGTAATCCACCACGCGAGGCCAATGCGGTTTGGTAGATGTCACATGTCTTCAAACTTTTGGTTGTAGTACAAAGCAATCTCCTCACGATGTTTTCCTTCACCGTTTTGAGAGCAGTGCTTACGAAATAAATCACACTAAGTAACGCGCCTGACTATGTTAGAACCCACGAGCAAAAACTCGTAAGTCGCGGCCGTTACCACTGGGCCACCGCTGCTCTTTTCACTACTATTACAAACGGTAAATTCTCCCAAAGAAAGAACCCAAACCAAGTTGCAAGTAATGAACTCTATAAGCTTAATTTTACGAAAGATAATAATAATGTTAGTTCCAAATCAAGTATCTTGACTTGGCTCGCGAGGTCGTCGACATGTGGGATGTTGACTCAGCAATCATTGTGCCGATAGTCGTTACAGCCAATCCGCCAATAGCCAAGAGCCTCGACCAACACCTGAGGAGGCTCTCGTTGGGCAGCTGGCTCAAGGGCTTGATTCAGAAAGCAGTACTTCTGGACACGGCTCGCATTGTCAGGAGGTTCCTCTCTCTGGAGCCCTGACCGCCGGTAGCTTGGACCCTGTTCCCGATACCGGTGGGCTACTATTTTTATATTTTTAAATGTTTTTATATTCAAATATTTAAAATATAATTTATATGGTATTTAATTGAATAAAGGAAATATGTTAGTTCCACAAATTCAGCCCGAATCCACAGCAGTCTAGGTTGAATACCTCTTCTTTGAAGCCATTATGACATTGTTCCACCGGTTACCTTGGGCAATGGGTCACCAATAGGCTGTCGGATGACGACGATTTAAAGAGGGAACGTGGAGCGTTTTCTGTCAGGTGTAACATGCTGGCCCGCAGGTTCTCACGGTGTACGCGAGAGGTTAAAATAACATTGTTCAGGGTCTACTGCCAGTCGCTATATCCATGCGCCCTGTGGGTCAGTTAAAATTGATTTAGACAGTGTAAATTGAATTTGGAGTCAGTGAAGTCAGTAATACTGACTCCAAATTCAATTTACATTAGGTAAATATCGGGTCAGCATTGACTTGTCTCGAGTTTGGAGTCAGTTACTTAGTTAGGGCTTGTACACAAAACTGCGATGCGACGTCGCATCGTAAAAATCTGCGAGCTCTTTCTAATTCTAACCTATATAAGGTCCCATTAAAATAGGTGGACAAACTTTTAGAAATCATTCAGACCACCAAATTATGGACGATGCTAAAAAAAATAATAAGAAAAACGCATTAGATACTCACAAGAAAAATAATCAGCTAACGAAAATTACACTAATATGATTATTTTAGGTCACAATTTATTATTTTAGGTCAAAATAAAATCACTTTAATTAGTGTTTTTTTTTTACTTGGATATCTTTGGTTAGACGTACTGAGTGCTGTGTTAAAATTTGTCCATCTATTTTAATGGAACCCTGTATGACCTTTCTGCGTTGAGAATTCGCATCGCGCCGATTCGCAGTTTTGTGTACAAGCCCTTACCCTGTCTAAATCAGCCTTTATGCACAGGGCTCGTACAATGCTTTACGAGTCCAATATAATAACGCGTTCCGGGTGATGTTTAGGTTGCCACGCTTCTGTAGCGCGTCGGGAATGTTCGCGGACGCAAGCGTTCCGAATTTCCGAATTTCGGCGCGCTGCTGCGTCTACGAACCGCATCACTGATGCGTGTCGAGTGCGCGACAGCCCCAAAAGCCTCGTGGCTACTGTAGCCGGCAGGGTGGATGGCCAAATAACAATAGAAATAGTGATTGTGTCACATTAGTGACAACTATTAATGACAGCTCAAGAGAGCTTGAGCTCATATGCGAACAAGATTTTAACCCTTTTTATAATTCTATTCTTGTTAGCGGTAAACGTTATGAAGTATCTGCGGTTTCCTCAAAAGACATTAAAGCAGTGACAGTTCTGCATAACTTTCCATTTTAGAAAGGAAAGATTTTACGTAAACAACAACAACATTGTCTAAAACAATTTGTCTTAAATAGTTAACACTCACATCAAACTTACTTACACAAACCAATTAGATTTAAATAGTTAACGTCTATTAAGTCAGGCTTCCTACTAAACACTACCTCACTGGAATTCAGTTTTTTAGTTGTCAATGAGAAAATTGCCGTAGTCACAACATTTGTCCATCGCATTATTGAAATTCTAACCCGCACTGGGCCCGCGTAGTGGGTTATAACCAGTGATCGGAATAGGCTGAATATTGTACCTAATCTTCGGAGAACAGAGACAGAAAGTGAAGACTTCCTTACGACGACATTTTTTTTCCGGAATTCGGGAAAATCTGTATATATTTAATGTATGATACACCGGTTAGTTTAAGGATCGTAAATATAATTCGAATACATGAATTAAAGTTAGACTATTTATTTCTGGATTTTACGTGAAAATCCCGAAAATTTGGTAATTGCAAGTTTAGTTAAAAATAGCCTTTACCCATCTTAAATAAAGCTTATTTACAAATTATTTAAGATTTTTCCCGAATTCCGGAAAAAAAATGTCGTCGTAAGGAAGTCTCCACTTTCTGCCTCTGTTCTCCGAAGTTTAGGTAAATATACTCAGCCTATTCCGATCACTGGTTATAACCCACTCCATCTCACAGAGAGGAGGCCTGTGTCCCAGCGGTGATAACATTATAGCCTGATTATGCGTGTGCTTAATATTGAAATTAGATGACAGAAGGACACCGTTACCCAACCTAGATTTAAATCTCTTGCTAACGAATAAGCATAAAAGTTTTTGGAAAAAAGTAGATACTATGGGGAAAAAATCTAGCATTGTTATCCGTCGCGTCGCGTCGTACCGTTACCAACAGAGATGAATCCGTTTCACGGGTTTTGCCGCGCATCGTGCATCTCTCATGTCATAAATTAACGACCACTAAACAGCTTAATATCTTCAGTCATTATTTGTACTTCTCATAGTAAAAGTAGTTGTAAATAATGTAAAGTCTCATAGTCAATGTTATCGTAAGTAAACTCCGCTTCGATAGGCAATGATTTTTACTTGAACAATAAAAAGCATAAACCGACTCGGTCTCGCGCACTATCAGCACGGCGACCGATGTCGAACGCGCGCGTTCCATATTAAAACAAAAATTTCAATTAATTACGTTCAAAGTGTTGTATTTATTGTATTTTTTTTTTAAATAATTGTTAAAGTGTTGTGCTACAATCATGGATCCAGAAAAAAAACCTAGTTCCGAAGTGTCTGTGGACGATATTTTGACAGTTCTGGGACCTTTTGGGAAGTTCAATGTTTACAGTTATATTTTGATATTGTTTCCTGTGTTTTTGGCGGGAATGTATTCTTCAGTTTATAACTTTGAAGTTATGGATCTCAAATATAGGTGAGGTTATTTTGTTTATATATTTTTGTGATCATTTGTATTTATTTAAAATAATTGCTTATTTAAATATTTACGAAAAGTGCTGAAATCATATGATTGTTTTTTAAACATAAATTAAATCAAATTTGACAGTAGGTTAAAAACATTTATCTATTTCAATTACTGTCGAACAATGTTTCAACGATGCATTTATTTTTAACAATAATTTCCGTTTTTATAACAATAAGATTGCATTGTATTCTTAATATTTAATTATACTTTTTATTACATATTATAAATAAAATACCTTATTGCTTGTGCGATTTATACACATTATGAATGTTTTTCCTGAGGAAATTGGTACTTATTATGAACATAAAAATAAATAACTCTTCCTTTGTAATTTCCCCTTCATTACATAAATAGGTATTTATTGGAGCAGGTAGTAAAAGATGACAATTTTTTAATTTTATTTTTTACTAGGTTCTGCCCGCGACTTCGTCCGCGTGAAATTTCACACCCCCCCCCATTCACCCTCTTAGGGGTGCAATTTCGAAAAACGCTTTCTTAGTGGATACCTACTCTTCACAAAGAACACGCCCTCCAAATTTAATGTCTCTAGGACCAGCTGTTTAGGCTGTGCGTTAATATGGGTCAGTCAGGACTTTGAATTTTATATATAAGTATAGATAAATGGCATCTCGCTGGTAAACCTAGTAGGTTGTCGGTTGCTTAACCGAGCTTGCCTGTGGATACCTCAGTGACAATTAATGATGGTTAAATGATATGCATAGCAACCTCAGATGTCATGATTTCATGAAATAGTCATTCAATAGGATAATTATGAAATTAGAGAGTTCTATCGATATTTTTTTATGATTAAGTATAATTCTTTATGTAAATATTTGCAATGGCCGCGAATCATGTTTAGCTCAATATACAACCTGATACTGATCTGAAAATTGCAAAAGATGTAAACAAAAAAACAACTCGGTTTTCCCTGACGCTCTTGCTTTAAGGTCTTCTTAAAACCTCAACCAGAAAAATAAGCATACAGGTTTTTTTTTAAAGAAAGAAAGAATAAGGAAAAAGGAAGGATAAGGTCTTGGTCCTTCTTTGAGTTGGCTTTGAGGTATCCATTAAGACTTTATTATCTGTGAAATTATAATCTTGTCATCTCTTATCCTTGGTGAGATAGATTACGGAGATGGACATCGAAGTCTTATTAATCTTCTTAGAGTATCGAGTGCAAAAGGTTTAAATATTTTTGACCCAAAATTCAGCTTCCAGAACTCCGCTCACTAACGCAGTCATAAGATCACTTATTGTCTTTTAGGTACGTACGTATACCTGAAAAAAAATGCACATTGCAGGAATATCCATAATTATGTACTCGTATGTATGGGGTTAGGTCAGGTATAAAAATAATGGCCGTGTTAGTAAACACAAAGGGATGCGTGGAAAGATATTTGACGCGCGTTAGGCTCAATTTACACCGCCGCGGAACGGAATGGAAGCGAATTTTTTTGTACAAATCATTATGAACTTTATGTCAATAGTAACGCACAAATTAGATACACCCATACGCACAGGTCGCGGTCGCGCATCTTCTGAAGAATTATCGCGCATTCTCGGGAATTCCTGCAGTCGCAAGCTCGTATCTACATAGTTTGTACGTTAGACAATTGACATAAAGTTCATTTTGCTATTATGAAAACTCGATTCCACTCCGTTCCGCGGCGGTGTAAATTGAGCCTTACCGTTTTGTCGCGAAAATTATCACTTTCTTGTCGACTGGATTATGAGTTTGATGCTTGGTTATCAAGCTGATATTTAGGAATTAAGAAACATACTGGATAGCATATTATCTTTCTAAAAAACTAAATAATAAAATGGGTAAAAAGCCGTCCAAGATTTCAAGGCAAAAATATCTATTACCTACGGCTTTTTATGTCGCCAAAAGAAAAAAAAATCTTGGACGTTTCTCTCAATTTTACATTATTATATAATTAATGTATGCAAAATATTGTAAAACATTTTAAAAGAGTAACGGTGGACTTTTTTGCCCATTCTTCTCCATACGAAAACTACCTTTTGGAAGGGGCAACTAGAATCAATTCTATTTTATTGTAATTTTTGACGTTCAAAAGTGCCTTTTATGTGCCTTTTTAAAATGAATGCTTTGACTTTAAAAAATAACGATCATAATTTTATTTAAAGTCGATACCTATACATATCATCAGAAATAATATTAAAAAAATTGTCTTTTAGAAGACCCTGTAAATCATAAAATCTAAAGTGATAGTATCACTTAAGGGTGTACCGACCATACGCCGACCGCACAGTGGCGCCCTCATCGTTTTTTTGGTTATTTCTTTTATTTTAGAATGAAAATGCAGAAAATAAGCACGTTAAGTTCTGCTCCACAAAATTATACGTTAATATTATTATAAACGGTAGTTTTACAATGTTTAGTTTTATTATAATCACTGAAACGGATGATAGTGGCCACTTTTATCCGTTTTAGTGATTATAATAAAACTAAACATTGTAAAACTACCGTTTATAATAATATTAACGTATAATCTTGTGGAGCACAACTTAACGTGCTTATTTTCTGCATTTTCATTCTAAAATAAAAGAAATAACCAAAAAAACGATGAGGGCGCCACTGTGCGGTCGGCGTATGGTCGGTACACCCTTAACAGGAACTCCTTCCAGTTAGAATAAGCATAATCAACATATAATGTTCCCACAGCTAGGACACAAGCCTCCTCTATGGACTGGGCCGTAATCCACTACGCGGGCTCAGTGCGGGTTGGTAGATCTCACAGGTCTTCGAATTTTTGGTTTTAGGACATGCCGGTTTCCTCTCGATGTTTTCCTTCACCGTTTTGAGAGCAGTGGTGATGAAATAATTAACACAAAGTATAACGCTTGTCCGGGTTCTAACCTACTCGTACTGGGCTCCTCTCACTTAATCAAGATTAAATGACAAGGGCAAGTACCTACATATATACCTACTAGTATTATAGTTAGGTATACTGTCCATAAATGTCAATTTAAAGAGGTTTTTTTTTAACTCATAAAGAGTACCTACAAACGTTTTTACTATACCTACACATCGATAAAAAAAACATCGAACAATAAAATAAATAAAAAACAGCTGTATTGTGCGTTGGTTATTCTTAGACATTTCTTTAAACAAAAAGGAACTTTTTCTTGGGTTGTCTGTCAGTCCGTGACAAATAGGACAATTTCCAATTTAAATCTTTGCCAAGTTTAGCCAAGGTTAAGGCTTAAAAGTGAACGATCAGCTTATTGTTTATTTGTTTTTTTATGTATGTATTGAGAGCACTGGCATAATTTAGTAATTATTTTGTAAACAGAGTGCGTAAAATGAAATTATGACGTCACTGCACGTTGGAATCTGATTCACAATGTTTGTGTGAATGTGCATCACTTTGCACAAACTGTAACTTAATTCCGTGAATGAATGTTTATTTTGAATGGATTACGGATGTATTCGTAATGATTTGAGCCTTCAGCCGTTTGGGGTCGAAACGCTCGGCACCCGTATTGCGTAACACACTATCAATCGGAATCTGAATCATTTTGAAGCAAATTGCTAATCCATTGCTTCATAAGTTCGAAAAATTTGTCTGCTCAGCATGTGAATAACGCAATGAATGTTATTGAACTGTCAAAATGAAACCGATTCTGATTGATAATGTGTTATGCAATTGCCCCGCTGGTCATGGGGCGAGTGCGCGTCTCCTTTTTAAGGAAATTTCTCGCCAGCTGGTCGACACTTCACGTGACCAGAGGGCTGGGTCGTTCTGTGGCCAAAAAATTAGCATTGCCATTCAACGTGGCAATGCTGCCAGACTTCTGGGCACGTTTCCGGATGACAGCAATGCGGACGAATACTTCGACCCCTAAGTGTCCTTTGTTTTTGTATTTATTTGTATAGTAAGTTAGTTAGTCATTTAATTTAGTATCTAGTGTAAATAGTTACATTTTCTTAATTAAAATATAAGTAAGTACTTTCGTAATGATTAAGTATTACTATATTGATTACATTTTATGGTAAAATAAAGACAATAGCCGCACGGATCGATCGAAGGTTAAACTGCGGTTGCCGCGGTCGGTTCGTGGATGGGTGACCATCCATTACATATCGAGACCCCTCCGTGCCTCAGTCCTCATTCGTAAATCTTTGACAGTCATTACGGGTAGTCACAAGCCCAAAAATCTTGACAACCAGTCTTACCAAGGGGTACGTACGAGTATACGGTTATGATTCTGGAGGTCAAATAGGCAGTCGCTCTAATGAATGAATCTATCAGTTCATGACACCATAATAGATATACTTACCTAATATTTGTGCCAAAACGTCCTTTGTAAACCGTCACCTTGTGCATTGCTAAAATTAAATCATACCATATAAATACTATGTTTGGACAACGAATTCTCACTTGCTGGGGTCAAAACTAATTCAAACAAGACACTGTGATTTTGGCTACACTTTGGTAAACAACCTACTTAGATGGTAATAATATCCTTCGCACCTTGACACGTTAACATACGGATAGTAATGAAATTGATCTGTATGCTGAACGGGTCTTGAACCGAGGTATATTGATCTTGCCAATATTTTCGGAAAACTCGACGCTATAACTTGTTTAGCTATTGGTGTTTATGATGATCTCATGTGGTTCAATCACACTATAATATTATGGGTTATGGGACATCTCGCCCACGCAAAAACTGGACTGCGGGCCAGATGTCAACTTTTTAAAATGTGCATGGGTAGATTCGCCCGGACCAGTTTAGTAGAACGGGCCAGATGTCTCCTATTAAAAAGTAAAGGGATATTTCGGCAAAATCGTATATTTTTAAATTAAGTATCTGATAAATCTGCAATTCATAGCATCAATTGACAATTATTTAACCAAAAAAAGATACAGAATAAAGTAACCATCATATCAAACTTATAAGTAGGTACAAAAGGCGAAATTTTGTGAGTGTATGTGTTTATATGTGTGTTACTTCTTCACGCTCAAACGACTGGACCAGTTTTGATAAAATTTTGTATGGAGGTAGCTGACACCCTGGATTAACAGATAGGATACTTTTTATTCCGATATTCCTACGGGATCGACACTTACGCGGGTTAAACCGCGGGGCGCGAATATAGATGTGTCAGATTTCCGCAAAGTACGGAAATAAAGCTTCGAGGTCTTCATCGTCCTGCCCTTATCTAAATCTGGGATTGGCACAGTATATCTTCTAATCAATCTACCAACCTCATCTAGTTTTTAAAATATAATTAACGTGTAAAAGTGTTTGTACAAAGCAACTTACTCTTATCCATTCATTCAATAATAATCTTCTTATTTATTTATATATACTTTATTGTACACCGGAAAATATACAGGATGAAATTTTAATCACCGTTTTCCTCTTAAGGGGTCATTGTACTCATCATTATGAACAACTTTTACTATGGTACCAAACCCAAAATCGTGAAAAAGTCAGCTGTTCCCTACATTTATGTTCGCATAACTCATCAAAATGTAGGGAACAGCTGATTTTTTTTTCGCGATTTCATGTTTGGTCCCATTGTAAAAGTTGTTCATAATGATAAATACAATGACCCCTTAAGAGGAAAACGGTGATTAAAATTTCACCCTGTATAACAGTAAAATATATTTAACGCTACGAATCATACAATGGGTGGCCATATCGCTTATCTCTATCTTATTTATTTTAATTCAAGCCTATGGATGAATTTTGTGACAGATGTTATATTTAGAAAGGGAGTCTTTCTAAATAAATTATCTTTTGCCAAATCCATCCATGTTTTCTTTGATCTTCCTCTACTACTAAGAGATATTTTATCTACATAATTAGTGTTGTTGTATTTTTGTAATTCTCTTTCTATAATCTATAGCAATGGAAGAATCATTCACGCTTAGATATTGTAGCTCATTTACCACTATGCTCAGTAAACTAACGACTATAGTTAAACTACTATATATAACCACAGAATACTTAATAGTTGATATAACGAAAATGATAACATGACCCACTTCCGTTCTTCAACGTTATTAGTTGAAGAAAGGAAATGAGGCTGTGGGGTGTTTCAACTGTCAATATACAAAATAATTATATATTCCCCGGCTATTTGATCTAAGCGAAATTTTTTGCGAAATTGAGTTATATATGTCGTGGCCAGATCATAGAATTGATCATTTCATGAAGTGTTCGGTCATTTCAGGAAATGGTTTTGTATCATTAAATGGCCAGCTAAGATTGACAATACGGTATCGTTTAAAAGTCAACGTTTAATAATATATCATTCGACGTTTGGCCATATCATGAATTTAGGGTTCGTATAATACCAAACGACGTCAGGGGCACCCCGAGGTTCAGTTTGGTTAGGTGCCTTTATCGTCCACTTCCATATCGTCAAACGTTGAGTAATCATTGATCTGGCCAGACCACATCATGATGTGGCCAATAGACAGTGAAACATGTCAGGAAATGTGACCATTTCATGAAATTCTCGAGCATTTCATGATCAAATCTACGATATGGCCAAGACATATACATAATTGGAATCAGAAAAATTCGCGGATTCCAATTATGTATATATATAACTCAATTTCGCAAAAATGTAGCTTAGATCAAATAGCCGGGGAACCGTCGATATCATCAACAGTACTTAGGTACTACAACATCTCGTTGTGGCCTCTTTGATAACCTACAAGGACAATAGTCTCTCATTGGAACAGGCCTGTCTTTCTAAACAGTGCTAATCTTCGCGCTAAAGATGATTGTGTACCATCAAGGCGTCAATGGCCTAATAACGTTGATCTTGTGGTCTGGAGTTTGATGTTCTAGATTGGACAAAGTACAATTGATGGTTTTGGTGTTCATTCATGAGTTTAAAAACTGAATTGCTGGTTCTGCAGAAATACCAACAGGTTTACTTTTCCTGATCGGGAATTGAACTCAATAGATACGCTCAAGGGCCAAGCGTGTCCAGTCTTCAGACAAATGATTAAAAAGTTTTTATAGGTAATTCTAAGAGGTCATTTTTCTTGTATACCTAATCTTGGTTTAGATTTTTTTTTTTAATGGTTTGATCCCTTTTTTTGACCGATTTTGGTGTAAAGACATGAGGCAAAATAGTGGTAGTGTTTGCTCTTGGTACCTTCAACCAATACAACCATCAAGCTTGTAAGTAGTGTTAATTGATGTGGATTTATGTTAGGACCTCCTTGTCATCTTCTGAAGGAAGACACAACACACATATTTAACCACTAGTTATGGAAGGTATGGGTTTTTGTGAAACTTTTTAGTTGATAACTCGTTTCAAATTCATATTCGAACATGCGTGTTTTTGAAGTGAAAACTTCTTTAGCGGCGTTGTACACTTTTTTTGTAATGGGTAAACTCGCGTCAGGACACGTGACCTGATTGAAAATTCGTAAGACGGATGGAGAGTAGACAGCCGGCGCGGCGTAGGAGAGGAAGTATACCCCTCTCTTTCTACGGCGCGGCGAAAATGTATGCCTGCTGTTTCGTTTAGGCGGCGCAGGGCGCTTGCGCGAATGTTCGTGTGTGTTTATGTTACAGCGTGCCACGCGCATCCATGGATGGTGACAGCTGATGGCTCGACCGTCTGTGTAGTGGCCACACTGCTGTGTATTCGTAAAATTCGTGTATATAAAGTGTTTAAAATATGGAAATTGAACAAAGTGCATCTATTAATCAAAAAAGTGACGAAGAAATAGCGAAATAAAATGAGTTATGTTAATTCAATTAATAGTTGATTTATTTCAACGTTAATATTCAAGTTTTCACTTCTGCCGGCACTCCCGGAATGCAACCCGTCTTTTTTTTTATAATGACTTGTGACATTCTTGTGAAAAACTTCATTAAAAAATCTTCTCTGTACAAACAACGTTTTCACTTCCATATCCTAGTTATCTAGTTTATTACATCGAAAGTTTTACATTTTACGACATAATTCACAATAATACAAAGCGTTCGCAATAGGTATACTATTGCTCTATTATTATAACATACTGTTGAAATCTAGCGATTTCATCAGGATTTCGAGGAACACACGTATTGTTTCAATTAAGTAGATATTACTGATACCTTCACTTAGGTACATACGCAATCACAACACAACCTATTCTACGTTTACATAATAGAGATATGACACATTCTCGACCGACGCAATGGTGGCAATTGGAATTGTCTACTCTAGTTATCAATTAAATACCAGAGAGGGAGAAATTCAGATTCTGACTATCTCATTTGTCGTCAAAGCTATTTTCCACATGAGCAAAAATACTTTATTATAAAAAAAACAAGCGACTTCCAACTTTAATTTCGGAAGTCGGTGTCTTTGGCTTTGTATTTTCGTTTTTTGCCACCGACTTCCGAAATTATTTTTTATGATAAAGTTTTTATTTTGCACTTTTTAGTCTACCCTCGTAAATTCCCCCTAAATTCATATACGTTCACTTGTAACAGTGACAGGAAGTTATTATAATATCATAAATATATATTAAATGGAATAAAAATACGTATTATTGAAGCTAACTCAAAAATCACTCATCAGTACTTGAGAAAAATATGGAACCAACCCTATAAGAATACCCTTTCAAACAAAAGAAGAATTTTAAAATCGGTTTATAAATAACGGAATTCTAAGGCAACACATATTAAAAAAGTATATATACAAGATGTCCCAGGAAACCTGTACCTACCAGCGAAGGTCTGTGGTCAAGGGACACTAATACACATCGATTGAACCCCTATGTATGTTCCGCGACATTTTGTAGTTTTTGAGAAAAGCTGAAATCAAGTGTAAATTTCTCTCAAACAGAACCTTGTGATCAAATTCAGAGCTAGTAATAGTAGTTAGATTTGGGTGTTTTTTGTTTTATAACAGGTGAACAGGAACACACATTCTAGCCATAATACTGACAGAAAAAATCTCAAGGAAAAGCAATCAGAAAAAGTTATGACTAAAACTGTCAACTAAACTGTGGGACGCATCCCAGCTGGACGGACAGAAGACCTCAAAAAGGCCTATGTCCAGCAGAGGACTGCGATAGACTAACGCTTATATCTTACTGGACACCATGATGGTGTAACCATGGTCGCGCTGCCAATGAAATATACACAGCTTTATGGTAGGTATCTCACCAGGCGTCCGATCGGTTGCGCAACCAACTATATATTTTTTGGCAGAGCGACCATGGTTGCGCCGCCACTAGTGTCCTAGGCCCTAAATTTATTGATTGACTTCTGACACATGTTTTCTCTCTTCTCCAGATGTTCAATACCAGAATGCGAAGAGGACCCCCTACACATAAATTTCACCATCCCCCATGACAATGATGGGGTGCCATCGAAGTGCCTGCGCTACGCTCCCTTTGCCAACGCGTCACACTTCGCCAACCTGAGCCAATGTTCACCACACCATTATGACACGTCAACGGAGATTGGATGTGAATCTTATGTCTATTTGGAGGAGCATTCTATTGTTAAGGAGGTAAGAAAGTTGGTTTAAAAACAAAAAAAAAATTTTAAAACTAGGTTTTGCCCGCGACTTCGGCCGAATGAAATTTCGTCGCGTCTCATCACTTGCCCGCGCTATTACTTCGTTTTCGCTTTTTTTTTTTTGCTCGGCTCCTGAGGTTCTAGGGTGATGTTAAATAGCGCATTTAAACAAACAAAATAGCAAACTATTCAGCTTTATTATTAGTATAGAAAAAGGGAGGAGCTAGGTAGATGATGATGATGAACACATGCAGTGGCGTGCATTGCATATAGGCATATAAGCAGTGCCTACCTCGATATATCAACATATGCCTGTCAATTACATTTTAGTGTGTGTGCGCCCCATTAAGAAACTCACTAAATTATCATACCTAACAAAAAACAAAAACTTCATACAAACGCGCGGCAGTAGGCAGTCGCCGGACGGCCTACTCGGCTCCCGCACTATTCGCACATTGTCATTGGTCTTTACTTGTTTAAGTTAACACGACAAAATTAAAAATACGTACGTCTCACGCGTAATACCATGACGTTGAACCTTCGCAATTTATCACCCTTAAGTAGGCATGCCTACTCAAATAACCACACTGTTGACCTCACTTTTTTTCTGATTTTGACCGTGTTTGCCTAGACTAGAGCCGGCCTAGTGCCTAACTATTCTGAAAACCAATGCACGCCACCACATGCATCCATTGTCTGCATCGATCTTTGGTGAGCAGCTGCCTGAGCACTGCATTAGGTTCTAGATTCTTCACTGAGGAATCATCGGGGATTAGCTATCTAGCTTTTCCACATTCCTGAGAACGCCAAACAGTATTACAACACTAGTTTGCAATGGAAACAAAAAATACGACTCATCTTCATTGAGTTACTATATGACCTGAATCTTGAATCAAGCAAGTATCTTTACATAACACGATAAATGTTATGTTTGACACCGTTATAATAGGTATATGATGAAAGGTCATTCCTGCTCTTGTTTTGAGAGTACACAATGTACATAACTGTAATCAATACAAACAAACAGACGGTCACTTCTATTTGAGAGTCATCGTTCATTAGTCTAAGTCCACTGGTCTATGTCAATATTTACATTATAGCAATTATTTAAAAATTACTAGCAGCGCCCCGCGGTTTCACCCGCATAAGTTTCGATCCCGTGGGAATATCGGGATGGAAACTATCCTATGTCCTTTCCCGGGACTCAAACTATCTCTATACTTAATTTCATCTAAATCGGTTCAGCGGTTTAAGCGTGAAGAGGTAACAGACAAACAGACACACTTTCAGCGTTTATAATATTATTATGGATGCGCCAGTGTCGCTGGTCTAGTGGTCGCAAGCGCTATTGCAGAGCACGAATGAGGGTTCGATTCCCAGGTCGGACAAAGTGTTATTGAATTTTTCTATCTGGGATTTCTCAGTAGAAGCCACGAGTCTGGATTTGTGCCCAATTGATGGCAATAGATAGGCTCATCCCCTATTACTCAAGTGGCGAAATGTGGGTGTACTAGTAGGTACACCTCTGTCCCACCCTTTGGAGAAACAAGGTGTAATGTTATGGTATGACTAGCGATACGCCCCTGCTTCCCACGGGTGCAATGGCGATATACATTCATTTGCGAGAAGCTTGACACATTTCAAAAAAAATAAGTTTAAAAACTAAAACCCGGCTACTGAAAAGGATGAAACAAGAAAGTACCTGCCCGTGGTCGCATGCCGCTGTACTAATATATTATAAACTATGCTATGGTAGCATGGCGTGGCCCGCTAGAGGGCGCCATGGTCAATTTAATGTGACGTCACATAGCCTATAACTAGCGGATAATCAAGACGCTTCTAACAATACCTTATTTGTCCAATTATGATAAGGACTTTAGAAGTTATGAGGGAACAGATGAACATACATACCGGTCAAAATCATAACCCTCCCTTTTGCTTCGCCGTAGTCGGGTAAAAAGAGCAATTTTTGGGTATGATGATTTAAAAGTAGCGGTAAGAGTGCGACGAATTATAAAGTCACCTCTTTCTAGCTCCCTCATTTTAAGATTTTTAGCGTAATGTCGTTTTTGTAGCACAAAGAAGCTCATCATTTTTATGCCTACTTGCAGATTTTTCGTGATGCCACCTGCCAATACCAATAACATCGAGATTTCTGTGCTGTAACTAAGTTAAATATTAATATGTTACTACACAAAAATCTTCCGAAATATATGTTCTAATTTTATTCTAAACGATGGTGGAACCTAATTCAAAATCTTTTGTGTAGTTTAGAAGTTCTAAGGTTTGTGTTCTTCGGTGTAACTACGGGTGACCGCCACATGCGGTGCAGTCTCGACAAATATAACGACAAAAATCGGTCGTTAAGTCAAATCGATTTCAAATTTCTTTAATACATAATTAACCTTATACTTTTGAAATAAAATTGAAAATCTATTTTTACAAACTTTTAGGAATTTGACAACGATACGACTTAACGACCGATTTTTGTCGCTGTCTAATGTCGAGACCGTTTTTTGACACCTTAACGTTAAATACTGGTGGAAATGACAGATTTTTATGACGTCCGTTATTAATATGACGGAAACGTTCTTCGTGGAAACCGTAGCTGTAGATTCCATAAGCGGTCACACAGACTGACACGAAAAACCATTTTGTTTTATACTCATCATCTGCCATCATCTACCTAGCCATTTCCCAACTATGCTGAGGTCAGTTTCCAGTCTGACCGGATGCAGCTAAATGCCAGTATTTTACATGGAGCGACTGCCTATCTGACCTCCACGACCCAGTTACTGGGTAATACTTTGGGCCCTTGTTAAGACTTTGTCAGACTTTCGGGCTTCTGACTACCCGTAACGACTGTCAAAGATCCACAAATGACAGCCGGGACCGACCGCTTAACGTGCTTTCCGAGGCACGGAGGGGTCTCGGACTCTTGGTATGTAAAGATCATCAGCTATCCACAGACCAACCGCGGCAAGCGTAGCTTAACCTGATCGATCGGCGACCTGTGCGGCTGTTATTATTTAGCCCTCTAAGATTTAGCCACGGGCCCCTCTATTTTGATTTATAATATGTGTATAGATATAGAAAACTTAACTGTGCCACATAACCACGCCACTATCGTTTAAAGTTGTTAGTTTTGCATGAACAAATAAACCGTGTATAGTACAAGTACCTCTTTGTATGGCGCGGGCCACGCAGAAGGTACGTGATACGAGGTCGGAACGCAACGCGGCGTCCCATTCACATATCTCCATTATTCTTCATACAAAATATATTAACGTCATCTGGCACAAAACTTACAGAAAGGACAAGATGTAGGCGCGTAGCTTTTCCATCCGCGTATTATTTCCGCGTCTGCGACACGAGCGACACGCTGCGACAGAGGCAACTGCAACCGTCGACGCGTGACGGCGACAGTCCGCGACGTGTGTCGGCGGCAGCCGTAGAAGTTGGCTCTGTCGTCGACGCATGTCGCTCGTGTGTATATACTAGCTACTTTTCTGGCAAATATCATCAAAATCGGTTCAGTAGTTTCGCTGTAAAAACATAGCAAACATACAGACTCACTGCTGCGTAAAGATGTTTATTTATAAAATTAAATAAATTATTATAGGTTAATTAAAAACTGAATTAAGTTAGTTTTTATTCAGAAATTTTTGTGAAGTCATTGAAAAAACTTGAAAACAATGAAATCCTGTAATGCCAAAGGTTACATTGTGGAAAAATTAATCCATGTTTGTATAATTTATTTGTTAGTAGCAGTTACCCGTGACTACATCTGCGTTTATTTTGTACTAGCTGCGATCCGCGGTTTTACCCGCATAAGTGTCGATCCCGTGGGAATATCGGGATAAAACTATCCTATGTCCTTCCCCGGGACTCAAACTATCTCTATACCAAATTTCATCTAAATCGGTTCTGTGGTTTAGGCGTGAAAAGGTAACATATAGACAGACAGACAGAGTTACTTTCGAATTTATAATACTAGTATGGATATTAGTATGGATCATCATCATTTGAGCCGAAACACGTCCACCGCTGGACATAGGCCTCCTCCAAGCACCTCCACTTCGACCGATTCTGCCCTGTCCACTGCCCATTTTGGCAAAGTTTGGGAATTCTTCGCGCTATGGCGGTTACCTTGGTTCTCCTGCGGATCTCTCCATTTCTGATTCGATCACATAGGGAAACTCCAAGCATAGTCCTCTCCATTGCACTTTGGGTGTCGTTTAGCCTTCTAATAAGGCCAATTGTGAGTGACCACGTTTTTTTTTTTTTTTATTGCTTATTGGGCCCGCTCTTGACCTCGATCACGCCTGATGGAAAGCGATGGATGGATGGGTGGTTTCAGTGTAATGCATACTAATATTATAAATGCAAATGTGTGTCTGTCTGTCTGTTAGTTACCTCTTCACACTTAAACCGCTGAACCGATTTAGATAATATTTGATATAGAGATAGTTTGAGTCCCGGGAAAGGACATAGGATAGTTTTTATTCCGATATTCCCACGGGAAACCTATGCGGGTGAATCCGCGGGGACTACTAGTTATTCAATATAGCAATTGAATTTGGAGTCAGTAGTACTGACTCCACTGACTCCAATTCAATTTACACTAGGTAAATATCGGGTCAGCACTGACTTGTATCGAGTTTGGAGTCAGTTACTTACCCTGTCTAAATTAGCCTAGTAGAACAGTTTCAGGCTAAAAAAACTAGTCATGAAAATCCACCCACGAATTTCAAGTTCATCAGCGGATAATCTTCAAATGCACACAACAACAAAAAATATAATGAAGTGGTCATTATAATGTTTTCCTTTAATAAAACGCCTCGTTACGCTTCTGTGAGCAGCCTAACTATTAGAATTATAATCATTATTATAATTCTCTATGATAAATAGGTTTGGCGTAAATTGCTCTACCGGTAATACATTGTTCGTTTAAATGTTGCGCCTTTAGTCTCGTGGTCGTAAGCGCGATTGCTGAGCTTGGGAAGTTGGCGGTGTGCCTCGGAAAGCACGTTAAGCCGTTGGTCCTGCACCTGATCTCTCTCCGGTCGTGTCGGATTGCCGTCCCATCGGACTATGAGAGTGAGGGAAGAAGGAGTGCACCTGTGTCTGCGCACACTCTTTTGCACTATAATATCTCCCGCGCCGTAGGCTAAGTCTCCGTTGACATTGGCCGCCGTGGCCGAAATACGGTCTGGAGGATTTTTTTTTTATTTTAAATGCTCAAAGCTCTTCAGCTGGTTTAAGTTCACCGCGTTATGCTTGGCGTGCGATTTCGGGTGTTAATCAAAACTACGGTGCTATTCTGTAAAAATCTCGAAGTGAAAACTGGGTGAAGTGAGATTGAAGGGAGCTGTCAATCCCTAGCATCATCTAACTAGCCTTTTCCTAACTGAACTGAAACGGATGCCACTGAATACTAGTATTTTACATGGAGTGACTGCCTATCTGACCTCCACGACCCAATTACTTGTTAATACGATACTCCTTTGTAAGACTGGTTGTCAGATTTTCGGGCTTCTGACTATTCTTAACGACTGTCAAAGATCCGCGAATGACAGCCGGGATCAACGGCTTAACGTGCTTTCCGAGGCACGGAGGTGTCTCGGTATGTAAAGATGGTCACTCATCCACAGACCGACCGCGGCAAGCGTAGCTTAACCTGATCGATCGACCTGTGCGGCTGTTATTATTTAGCCACGGGCCCCCCTCCCCTAGCATCATCACAACTCACTTCACCTGAGTTTCCCCGGTGAGATTTTTACAGAGTAGACCCGCCAGTTCCTATAGCGTTCTAAGTTGAGCTACACGATTATTGATAAATGCTTGCACTGACTGCATAGGTCCACTCAAATCTGTGTGGTTCTTTCCTCAAAAGACCATTTCAGACAGTAATCTACATGGTCCTCACATGATCTGACCAAGATTATGTCTGGACTTTAAAGATTGTTACCTCTGAGTCTGTTTCGGTGTTTCTTTCCAGAGTAGTCGAATAAGAAATGACGACCTTGTCTAGTTTCTAAAATATGCTTGACGTGTAAAAGTGTTTGTTAAAACGACATAAATAATATTATTATCATTATCATTTACCCTTATTGATTATGGGTATTCGTTAGGCGAAGCATAGTTTCAGATTACCGTGACAGGACTTTCATCCGTTCGATGGTTAAATAATAATTAACGATAAATAACTACCTAAATCAATGCTTTAATTTTTTTTTTTTACGTTTCTGAAATGATCAGGAAACATATTTTCGTAGCAACATCTAAGTATGTGACATAATGTTTCGATGTACTCGTAAAGTAATGGTAAAACCACGGATCTATGGGTAAAACCCATGTTAAAAGTGCTAAAAACTTAAAATCAAATAAGTAGAAAAAATACTAACATTTACGAAGAATTTTGACCACAAAGTTTGTCATCTTGTTATCACCATGTTAAACTCGTAAAAGCCATTGAATAAGACTATGTGACTTTCAATTTTTTTTTTTGTTTTTTTTTTTTAAATCACCACGACTGGCAGACAGATAATCTAACCAAGGGGTATCGTGTCATATTACCAGTACTTAACTGGAACTGTGGAGGTCAGATAGGCAGTCGCTTCATGTAAATACTGTAATTACCTGCATATGGTTAGACTGGAAGCCAAGTCCAACTTAGCTGGCGAACGTTTAGGCAGATTAATTGTCTGACAGACAGACTCGTAACTGAAGTTGGTCGACAAAAGATCGACCAACTCTTTTTTTCTTTTTTTAATTGCCTGATGAGCCCGCTCTTGACCTCTTTGCACTTTTCAAAAGTTTATACAATGGTATTTTTCACTAATTAATGCGCAACTGACAATATAATAGGTACGTCACATCTGTCAAAAACAATAATTGCTAATATTGTGTCATGAAATGTCAAACTTCCTGTTAAATCCGTCGTTCGAACTTTAACCCAATATATTAATATACAGTAAAAGAAACCAACATGTTTTTTTTTGGTTCAAGAGCCCAATAGATTGAAATTTATTTATTTAAACAACATGGTAGACTTACAGCTAAAACAAACAGATCAAGGACAGTACATTAGTCTGAAAGCCAATTACAGGTCTCCACTTATAAAATACAGAGAAGAAAAAGTAAATTCTAAGGACATTCACTGATTCACACCAAGTTACTATATAAGTACTAGGTACAGCACAATTACTATGTTGCTCGCACTGCATAACAACCATCATAACAAAATGAACTACATGAAAAAGCACTTCCTGGCTGACGACACACTAGTTAGGAACGGATCTATATCGTACTGTTTACAAAGTTTACTTTTCTTAAAATTACTTTTCTTTTACCTATACTTGGTCATGGTATGCTAAGAAAGCGGTGAACGGTCACACAATACCGGCTGTCCAAATACAAACGTTTTTGACAGCGTAATTCCAAATTCTGGCGAAAATTACAGATTTTCATTATGGCTGTTATAACATGATGGAACCGCATTTCTAGGAGCTTTAGGAAACCGTAGGACTTCTAAGACTTATTTAAAGTTTGATCGAATTCATCCTTAGGGGAATCCCCCACAGCAAAATATTAATTAACCGTACCCACCCATAAACTATGAGTTTTTCCTACTTATTATAAAAAAGCTTGTATTCTTAGAATGTCGCACGCTAGAATTTATGATTTCCTTTGACAAATTATTGTTGTAGTTACATAAGTTTACGTAAAACCCAAGTCTTAAATGTTACCTACGTCCGCCATTTTGCAATAATCTATACATATAATAAAATCGTAGGAAAGTCAAAACGGTACATTGAATATTTTTTTAAAAGAATACTTGGGGCGTGATCTACAATCGATATCGAAGCCAAAAATATAGTTTTTAGAATTTTTGTCTGTTTGTCTGTATGTCCGGGATAAACTCAAAAAGTACTGCATGGATTTACTTCAAATTTTGCATGAATATTACTAAGAGGTCGGGTCAACATATAGGCTACATATTATCACGCTATCACCTATGGGGGAGGAGCTGTGAATATTTATTTTTCTTACGCATTCTGTGACAGCGTTTAATCTAACGACGCATATTTAAATGTTGTTTTTCAGTAAGCCATGCTATTATCTAGCTTTACACTATAAAAACTACGCCATTTAAGTAACTTGGGCAGAAAAAACATAGTTTAATGAATTTTAGTAGTATAAAGAAAATTTTGAAGCAGCGCCATCTATGAGTTTTCATAAAAATCAAATCAAGTTACATGTTGACACTTTTTGGAAATTAATAATTTAAATTTGATCATGTTGGCGAGGTTAGTAGTTAGTTATTCTTAAAATTCATAGATGGCAATGTGCATTTTCTTCATAAAAGTTGTATCGTATAGTTCGTTTTGACAAATTCAAGTTCCAACAAAACCCTTAAAATGTTGAGCAGAGTTGAGGACGACAATAAAAAAAAAAATGCGGTGTTAAGTATTACAAAAAAGTTATGTTTCTACTGGAGACGAAGTCGGAGTAACTGATGAACGCGTGCTGAACACCTGTCTCAGTTCACTTCAAGATGTGGTCATTTCTATCGGCGGCAATCCACTGATCGAATATGGGTTACCAGCTCCCCAATGATCACCGCATCAAGACCGTGTAAATCGGGAGTATAACGCTGAGACAAATTACGATCCGGGCGAAATGACCATGTCGCTTTGTTCTCTTCAGAGCAAAAACAAATTTATGACACCGTCCTTGAAAGCGTTGGGAAAAAACCAGGGTCAAATGTTTTTCTTGGAATGCGTCTGGTGGAACAGGAAAAACATTTGTTACCACTTGCATACTTGCAGAGGTCAGCAGGCAAGGCAAAATTGCTATTGCTGTAGCGTCGTCGGGAATCGCTGCCACACTGCCTCCGAGTGGCAAGACAGCACATGCCATGTTTAAAATTCCTATCGATTTAGAGAGCGCCGAAACGCCTGTTTGTGGTGTGTCACGTAACAGCGATAAGGGACACGTGCTCAAGGATTGCTCTTTGATCGTATGGGATGAGTGTACGATGGCCAATAGGAAGGCAGTTGAGGCCGTGGACGGAATCTTGCAAGACATCCGCAGGAACGAACATTTGATGCGTCGTATCACAGCTGTTCTGTTCAGTGGCGATTTCCGGCAAACGCTTCCCGTGGTGACACGGGGATCGAGGGCTGACGAGGTGAATGCTTCGTTGAAACTATCTTCGTTGTGGTCACGAGTTCGTACGCTGCGCTTGACCATTAATATGAGAGCTCGGCTCGGCGGCAATGCACGTGCTCAAGAATTCTCCAATGTCCTTCTAAATCTTGGCGAAGGCACTCTACCAGAAGAGAGAGGTGGACAGGTGGTGCTTCCAGAGTCTCTCGGTAGAGTGGTATCCAGCTTAGAAGAACTCATTTGCTGTGTGTACGGGGACATCAGTCGTATACTGCACCTGCAGAATTCTTGGGTGTGCATTTTGACGTCCAAAAATGATCAGGCTGCAGCAATTAACGAATGCATTCTCTCGGAAATTGAGGAGAATGAAGTGGTCTACACCTCGATAAACACTGTTGTCGAGCAAGATGACGCCACACATTATCCCGTGGAATTTCTGAACTCCCTGTCAGCAAGTGGACTTCCAGCGCATACCATCAAGCTGAAGGTCGGTGTCCCGATTATGCTTCTTCGGAACCTATCTCCTCTGAAGTTGTGTAACGGGACCCACCCTAAAGTCATTTCGCTCTACAGACACACCATTGAGGCGGAAATTCTTACGGGTTGTGGCGTTGGCGAGGCAGTATTTATACCACGCATTCCCCTCATACCTCATATCTTCCCGTTCCAGTTCAAGCGCGTACAGTTCCCCGTGAGTGTTGGCTTCGCGATAACCATCAATAGAGGCAGACACTGAGGGCAGCGGGTGTCGACCTCAGGACGAGTTGCTTCTCACACGGACAACTGTACGTCGCTTGCTCCCGCGTCACCAGTCCTGACTCTCTTTACATTTTGGCTCCTGGCAGCATAACTACCAACGTTGTTTATAGGGAAGTGTTTTAAGGTATGATGCCTTTGTACGTATTTTTACTCTTTTGTGTCCTGGAATGTATTCCTGCATTGTTTTCTCTATTTCCTTCAGTCACATCCCCCACACCACACTGAACTCAGCAGGACTCCCATATAACTCTCTTCACTTGCTTCGCTTGCAAAAAAAACTTATATTTTAATGCTATTTTAAAAGTTGTTTACTTATAATGCTATAGCGACACTGGCATCTTAGGTATTTTTGGTGCTGTAGAGCCTTCAGGCAGACAACGTCGCGGGCAGCAGCTAGTAATGGTATATAATAACAATAATCTTTTAATAATAGCAATAGTGAATAGATAAGCAATGACCTATTAATTATGCTAAAGTTGTATTGAATTATGTCAACTGAATGTAAGCAGTGCAATGTGAAGCAATGAATAGTTATTTCTTTATTTTAATGAATCTGTTTTGATATTTATACTAGGAAAATCTTGTTATAATAGAGGCAATATTTTATTATATCGAGTTCTAAACGTAGATGATTACAAAGAATTCCTAAGGGGCGGCGCCCACACGAGCTAGAGTCGAGGCGGCGTCGAGGCGCGGGCGCACGTTTTCTATTAGAATAAATACATACCTACCTATATTTACCTATATTTATTCCTATAGATAACGTGCGCCCGCGCCTCGACGCCGCCTCGACTCTGGCTCGTGTGGGCGACGCCCCTTAAAATTTCATATACCTTATAGATGTATACAGCATGTATCAGTAAAGTGGCCATATGGAGTGGTAGAGATCATCAAACTGAGCGATTTTTCAAAATCAAAATATTTTATTTCACATAAACCTATATGAGCAAATAAATAAATATGAGTATGAATATGAGCACAAATTAAACGTCAAAAGCTAGGTGCACGGTTTCAATTGGTCGTTTCCTATGGAGAGGAGCCGGCAAGAAACTCCATGGTTACTCATTTAAAAATAACTGGCTTATACAATGTTTTCAAATTACAGTAGGTATGGGAGGACAGCGTAGGCCAGGTATTTAATAAAATAAAAATGGTATATAGATCTAAAGTCTACAAGGCCTACAAAGTGCTCACATTTACCAAATATAAAATAATCTATCAAAAGGATACTTAGATAAAAATAAAATATTAAAACCTATTAAAATCAAGTGATACGATTGCCATTACAACCACCAGAGTTGAAATTAGAATTTTCTGTACACACCGTGTTCTTCACGATATCAATCTATCGTATAAACTTTGTCAAAGGCTTCTATAGCTTTTACAAACTCAGTCTAACAAAGGAAGTAGTACTTAAAAAGGCTTCGTTACAACAATATTTGTAATTTCATTTAGTGAAATTTAATTGAGCATGCGGTAAGAAAGGGTCTTAACTCAGTTTTGACAAGTTGCAGCCCGCCAAATCTTATGAATGAAAATACGTCATCGTTGCCAATTCGGATAAAGAGACATGGATATCGGGCGATTTACGTCAAGGTATTAAGTTTTTATGAAAATTAACAAAAAATTAAAAATAATAATTCATTACTGTGTCCATAATGAAATGCTTATTTCCGTGGTCTGAACATCTGTTCGAAGTTTATGTATATCGTCCGGAACACGGTGTATAATGTCAAATAATAAAAAGATTATGTCAAAGAAGTATGTAAAAAATAAATAAAAAATAAACATCGTAATTTGGAGCAGTTAGTACTTAGTATACATTTACGTAGTTATGCCGTTAATGAGGTGACAGGGAAGCCACATGTGCAGAAGGAATTATTGCCAAACTACCTTGTCTTCAACATAGTCTTTAATCTTATAATATGTTTTTTTTTATAAGGACACGTTTGATGAGGGTTTTGAATTTTCCATCGCTAAGTTCTGTAACCGGCTTTGGCAACTTTTTATAAAAGCGGATGCTGTTTATAAGAAATACTAGTTCTATTAGTACTATTAGTTATTCTGTGGTTTTAGTTAAGGTGATATATTGAAAAAAATGTGTTTTTTTTTTTTATTGTAACTTATTAAGTATGTGGAATAGGGATTTTACTTTTGGTATATGTTTTTTTGTACTCTTTGGTCTAGTATCATGTAAAAAGAATACACGATTCAATGAATTTTTCTAAATACAAAAAAAATGCAAAGTTATATCTATTTTTTTTTTTACTTTTTTAGACATTATGGCGTAAGGCTTAAGAGTTATTCAATGGAATTTACTTTAAAACATAGATAATTATCATATCAAAGTTTACTCAAAGTATACGTCGTTTTATTCCGAGCGCACGCACATTATAGCCATCACTCTTCTTTTGAATAAAGCATAATTAGCCATATAATGTTCCCACTGCTGGGACACAGGCCTACTCTCTTAGAGAGAGAGTGGGCTGTAATCCACAATGCGGACCCAGTGCGGGTTGGTAAGATGTCACGTGCCTTTGAATGTTTGGTTCTAGAACATGCCTTGCCCAATTTAACCAATACATTTATTTACGCAATAAATGATTGTTCCAATAATATATATTAAGTTTAGTCACACAACTTGCAATTTGCAAGCCTTGGTAGCAGTTGGTATGATAAATTGGTAATCCATTACCTCACGCATCGGAATATAGTAAATCTTTGATAAATAAGTATTCAAAGTCAATGTTACCAACCACGACAAAGTCAGGAATGCTGTTCAAGATCTTATTAAATGATAAATGATTTATTTTCTGTAAGTAGGTTTGTACAAACATTTTTACGCGTCAATCATATTTTTTTAAGCTAGATGAGGTCGGCGTTTCCTATCTGACTATTCTGAGAAAGGCCGAAACAAACTCAGAGGTCACAGTCTCTTTTAAAGTCCAGACAAAATCTTGGTCAGATCATGATAGTGTGAAGACCATGTAGATTGGTGTCTTAAATGGTCTTTTGAGGAAAGAACCATACAGATTGAGCGGACCTGTCCAGTCAGTGCACACATTTGTCAAAAATCGGGCAGCTCATCTCAGAACTTGTGGAGCTCAAGAGATTCGACGAACAATACCAAAGAAAAGACATTTGGGTCATTAATTTCAAGATACATTTAATCATTGACTTATCATAATATTATTTGAATAAACAACACGGTTTAGTAAATCAAAAGTGTATTTAATCTCGCTAACTCCAACATGAAATGAGCTAGGAAGATCACTTGCAAAGCATTTGGGTTCTTTCTGACCTATTTATACTGTCCCAATGATGGTCAAAGTTACGCTTCACTCGACTGAAGGTTTACTCGAATGACTGTTTTTTGTTTCATTCAACGTTCACACAACACCGCCAAAATTTTACAGGAACATACGTTGATCTGCTCATTTCATTAAATTCGATCATTCGTTAGGCGAGTGGAAGATGTCGAGTAACGAAATCCAACATCGTCGGATCGGTTCACTAATGAATTCATTTTTAACATCTTTGATTCATTTTGTGTTCAGGCGTTTCACTTCGAATGACAAAAATGAGCAACAAGTGAAGCGTCTGCTTTACATATTGCTACCTACCTTCTTTCGCTTCTTCCCTATCTCCTTCAGTAATTATACTCTCCCCCCTCTCCCTCTCCTTTTACTCTCAGCATGTTATCTGTACCTTCTGCACATTTGTCAGCATATTTTCAAGATCAACTTTGACAACTGCTTTTCATGCTCACGTCGAGCTGCACTTTTGTTACATCCACATTTTGTTCAATCATTATTTTAATCTTTGCTTTATTATTATCATCACCATCTTTTCAGCCGAAAGACGTCCACGACTGGACATATGCCTTCCCCAAGTACCGCCACTTCGATTGGTTCTGTGCTTCTTGCATCCAGCGGATTCTTGCAGCCTTCTCCAGATCATCAATCTTTCTTTCATCGAAAATTAATAAAGAGTTCTGAATCTTAATCAAAACGCATATAATGTATCGAATCAATGTTCTGTAGAGCACGTGTAATAATTTGCTTTAGACCAGTTGAACTACGCACATAATGAAACCGATGCAAGCGTGCATGCATCTGATACGGTTCAACGATAAGGAATTTTAACATCGATATCGTTACAAAAAAGGAATGGATACGTGTTTGTTTGTGTATTAAATTTGATTTAACCACTAGCTTATGCCCGCGACTTCGTCCGCGTGTTTACTGTTGATCCAACCCGTCACTTTATTTCCGCTTAGCGTTCTTTCTTACTTTTTTTCTTTTTGCTCGGGTCCTAAGAGTCTCTCAAGAATTGGGCTATCTAATACAAGAAGACTTTCTCAAATCAGACTGGTAGTTCTAGAGATTAGCGCGTTAAAACAAACAAAAAATCAAACAAACTCTTCAGCTTTATTATTAGTACACACATATTATATAAACAGATAAGAAGAAAGGAACATAGAAATACGTAAAGAGTGATGCTTATTTCTAAAGACATCTCTTCTAAAATACGTGCGATAGGAGAGTAGAAAAAGATATGTAGAGAGCGTGTGTAAGAGTATTTTGTTACATTTTTTGTAAAACAAATTGGACTTGAGAAATGATTCAGTTCCCTTTATTGTATTTTTGATGATTTTCTGGTTTAATTTTTCAACGAGCAATAATAAAAAGAATATAAGGCTGGCCAATTTTGACAGATTATTATCTTAAACTAAAGTATAATTTTTTTCCGATTTATTTCTTACATTTATTGCTTCATAATAAGTAAGTAACTATATACACTAGATACTAAAGTAAAAGACTAACTAACTTACAATACAAATAAATAAAAATAAAAAACAAAGGACACTTAGTATAAATTACTTACAATCCCCAAAAATCAACCCTTTAACAGAAAATTCTTCAATTTCCAAAAACTAAATATCTGCATGCACGCGCAGTCGCATGCACTGCTATACAAACATACAACCAACAATGTAATCACTGTAATTAAGCAAGTAAAAAACGTTCAATCATACACAATTAAGAAGGTCGTTGAATCAATGCTGGTCTGTTGCCAACGGTCTCCTTTACTTGCGCAGGCGCCAGGACACATCCTGTCATCCTAGTCATAATTGTTGCTTTGACTTCAGATAGTCCTTTGCAACCAACAGTAGCTGTTGCGTTCATTTATTTATTTACTTTGGTCCGCGGCTTCGCCCGCATGGAGGTGAAATTATCCTATGGGAATGTGCTACCAGGATAAAAAGTGTCCTATGTGTTAATACAGGTTATAAACTATCTGTATGCTGATTTCGCCCAAATATATTCTGGTGTTTTTGCGTAATTTGAGTAACAAATATACAAACTTTTTTTATAATATTAAGGGCGAATTTCACCAAACTTTTATACCAAGAATAAGTCTTATTCTGAGAACAAATTTTGAATTTTTGACAGTTTTTCCATGTTACAACTGTCAGACGTAAATTTTATTCTACAGTTAGAAGATATCTAGACTTTGGTGAATCAGCCCTTAGTAGGATAAATATTACACAATTTACCGACCGACGACCTTGTGAAGGCCGCAGGAACCCGTTGGGTGCGAGAAGTATAGAACCAGTCGAAGTGGAGGTGCTTGGGGGAGGCCTATGTCCAGCAGTGGACGTCTCTCGGCTGAAATGATGATGATGATGATTATTATTCTGCATTCAAAGAGACCTGTTGTTGATCGCTTTATTACTCTATTTGCACATAATAAATCTACGCTTTCTCGTAGACCTATAACAAATGCTGACGGCAATGAAATTCGAGCTGAAACACCAAAAAAAATGGAACACAAAAGACCAAATCAATGGCATTTCGCTGATTCGCTGACCGTGAATTCTTTATTCACGCTCTCTTTGAGCATTTTGATTTCCGGACTATCGAAACGTATTGATAATCGAATTACACAGTTCGCGACCTGTGTCGTAGTGTGTCGTAACGTCCGTGACTCATTCTCATGTTTCAATTGGACGTTACGATTATTGGAAAACTCACAATGTATGTTGTTTTATGTCCTTGTAATACCTCGATTATTATTTTCTGTAACACTCATTTTGGTACTGTTATATTTACTTTTTTCGGAAAGACGTTAAGGGTCTTCTTTCAGTAAATGTAAATTTTAAATGATATAAGTACATGTATGTGCGACAGACAAAGAGTTGCATACCTATATTTATATAAATTATCGAAAGTTTTGTTAATATCTAAAGACCATCATCTGCCTAGCCTTTTCCCAACTATGTTTGGGGTCGGATTCCAGTCTAACCGCATGCAGCTGAATACCAGTATTATACATGGAGCGACTACCTATCAGACCTCCACAACCCAGTTACTGGGCAATACGATACCCCTTGGTGAGACTGCTTGTCAGATTTTCGGGCTTCTGACGACCCGTAACGACTGTCAAAGATCCACGAATGACCGCCGGGACCAACGGCTTAACGTGCTTTCTGAGGCACGGAGGGGTCTTCGTATGTAAAGATGGTCACCCATCCACGGACCAACGGCGGCAAGCGTAGCTTAACCTGATCGATCGACCCGTGCGGTTGATACTACTTAGCCACAAGCCCCTCATGTTAATATCTAAAGACCATTTATTACAATTTGGGCCTCTATTGCAAAGCATGGGGTCCATGGGGTTTGCAATAGAGGCCGTAGTCTTCTCAGTTACTGTATTTGTTACCTTCTCTACTCTTTCTTTCTTGAATTCTTCTTTTGTGGAAAGTCCTCTTTCCTGCAATTGATTGTATAATATTCCCTTAACTATAAATTACTTTTTTTATTTCCAGTTTGACCTCGCCTGCCAAGACTGGAAGCGATCCCTAGTGGGTACGGTCCACAACGCAGGATTCTTCATAGCCATCCCCCTAACTGGACTCATATCAGACAAGTATGGCCGCCGTCCCGCCATCGTGTTTGCTTCGGTGGCCAATGGCGTCTTCGGAGTCATTCGGGCACTGTCGGTTAATTACGACATGTTCGTTGTATTTGAATTTTTGGAACCGGCGTTTGGTGGAGGAGTTTACACGGCGTGTTTTGTTCTTGGTAAGTACGCTAATTGTCTGGCACTATTTTACACTATAAGAAAATTCCAAACCACCCTTTGCTAATCAGTTGGTGATATATCAGTACTGGTATAGCAGATATATAAACATAACGTCACGCCGGTAATCCCCGAACGGTTAGACAGAGGTGTACCCTGTAGCGGAATCTACAACTCCAGATGCGAACAACGCGTATACTGAAGTTACGCAAAATCCTGCATCTCGCAAGCAGAGTTTACCATCGCGTTGTACGCATGTGGCGTTGTAGATACTATCAAGTAGTCTCATGTAATAGAAGCGAGCCAACTGCCATCAACCGGACACAAATCTAAACTCCAGGCTGCTACTGAGACATTCTTGATGGAAGAACCCAATTCCACTTTGTCCAACCTGGGAACCGAACCTAGGACCTCATTCTCAGCAGCAGCGCTTGCTACTACTACAAAAACGAGGCAGTCACACATTCATCAGAAGATAATTAGACAGGCCTCCAAAAGTTACTTGACATTTTTCAACTTCAGCTTTGACACAAACATCACATTATAATTTAAAATTCTAGTGATCCAAATGTTTGCACTGCTGTAAAGTTTTTACTGACTAATTCAACTAACTTTGATTTATCTAAATCAAATACCTATAAAATATAATCAGATAATCCCTTAGGAGTACCTGATTTTTTTTTTTATTTGACACTAGCATCGCCCCGCGGTTTCACCCGCATTAGTTTCGATCCTGTGGGAATAACGGGATAAACATTATCCTTAATTTAATCCTGGTTATAAACTATCTGTGTGCTAATTTTCATCCAAATCTGTTCAGTAGTTTTTGCATGAAAGAGTAACAAACATCCATCCATCCTCACAAACTTTCGCCTTTATAATATTAGTGTGATTAGGATAAGTAGGACGAAACTGGCGATAAACTGACGACTGAGGGAAACTGACCAGTGATACGCGGACTCATCTACTAACTATCGCATTGACAATACAGGGTGTTACAGAGAGGGTATATCAATACAAACAGGTTGAAGAGTGTATCTGGTCTAGAGTCTCTGTACAAAATTTCAGCTCAAAAGCAGTAACTTTGAAAATGCTTAATGTTTTTTTATTTCGATTGTTTATTAAATTGAAATCATAAAAAACGTGTCACCGCACTACGAGGGTCATTATCCATTATCTGTAGTGTGTCTGTGCGCCTAGTACACGCACATCACTGCGCCGCGCGCCAGTGCAGCGCCGTGATGTCGAAATAAAAAAATATTAAGCATTTTCAAAGTTAAATGCTGTTGAGCTGAAATTTTGTACAGAGATTCTAGACCAGATACACTCTTCAACCCGTTTGTATTGATATACCCTTTCTGTAACACCCTGTATATTCGTCAAGAACCAACACCCTAATTGCGTAACACACTGTCAACAACAATCTGAATCATTTTGAAGGATATTGCCAATTCATTGCTTTATATGTTCGAAAAACTTTGTCCGCTCAACAACGTAGGTACCTAAATAACACAATGAATGTTGTTGAACTGTCAAAATGAAACCCATTGCTATTGATAGTGTGTTACTCAACTACCCTGCAGGAATGTTGGCTAAGTAAATGATATCAAAATACATATACCGCATACACAACCACAGCTCATTAACTAAGGTCATTGTACGCGGAACACTGACTTCAGAAGTACATACCACCATTTTCCTTGAAATTCGAACGGCGAAGGCAAAGTGACAGTTCTAACGGAAACATAGATATTGATTATGTTGTAAACTTAACATGGCAACTTAATAGAGTATACATTTCGTAATAAAGTGAGAGGAAAATTCCAAAACAATATTTATAATCTTGTTATTGAAAAACTCGAGAGCAAGTGCGAAAAAAATTGTGTTGCTAAGGATCACGTGTGGTCACATGTGGTGTTAGAGCGTGACTAACATTGGATACACTTGAATCTGCATTCCATGATAAGTATGTTCTATGTAGTTTAGGAGGAAAATTGATTATGAAGTATAGGAGTGATTATGGGGAATATATTCGTATTGGAAGACGGTTATGGATTACCGCAAGCTTCTACCGATTTTTTTTCAATTTTTACAGGATATTCTACCCATGAATATGAACAACTTTCACTATGGGACCAACTCTGAAAACAAAAAAAAAACTGTTGTTTCATACATTTTGGTCAAGAAGGTATTGAACTTTTGTTGAACAGCTGTTTTTTTTTTTTTCGTGATTTGAAAGTTGTTCATATTCATGAAAAATTTGGAAATGGGTAAAAAATCACCTGTATAGCAACTAACAAGGTGCCAAGAGTCAAATTACATAGGTCCATAAAAGTAAAAGTATGCCCTGACACCTATTTCTATCTGGCTTATTTTTTCCAACTTTTTATCCAAGTCTCTTGGAGGAGAAGTAGGATTTTTTTTGGAACAAAAACCAAAATATAATCCGAAGAAATATCGACAGTCCTTTAGTACTTTGAATTGTGCACATGGGTGCTTTGTTTTGATATCGGAGACAAAAACAAACGCAGTTAATGCATTTATCTAATGTGTTTCCTTATATACCGGCCGTGTATGTACCACGCAAGATATAAGTACCTAATAGTAATTGATTCAAAGACTCTGATTTAATTAACTGCCACAAAGATTTATTACACTTTATTATTCGTTTCCTACGAGTAGAAGATATACATTGTTGTCTTGTAAAAAAGGACCAATCATAAATTACTAACGCAACTGCATAAATGTTTAGGTATAGGTACAACTTTTAAATATGATGGGTGAAGACAGCTTATTATAAAAGTCAAAAGTCAGAAGGCACTATCTTCTACCATCTATCATAAAGGGGATTTTTTTACCGGTTCCAAATTTTTACACGGTGTTCTACCCATGAATACGAACAACTTTCATTATGGAACCAACTCTGAAATCACAAAAAAAAATCAGCTGTTACATACATTTTGGTCAAGTAGGTAGGTACTGAACTTTTGTATGAAACAGCTGATTTTTTCTTCGTGATTTCAGAGCTGGTAAAAAAGTCATCCGGTATAATATTTATGTTCATTGTTGATATCTACACTTAGGGAAGGGATTCGTGGCTGAATACACGGGTCGTTCGAAGGTTAAGCTACGCTTGCCGCGGTCGGTTCATGGATGGGTGACAATCCATTACATATTGAGACCACTCCGTGCCTCAGAAAGCACGTTAGATCGTTGGTCCCGGCTGTTATTCGTATATGTTTGACAGTCTACGGGTAGTCAGAGCGCGAAAGACTGATGTTCGATATAAGGAACAAAACTTTAAATAATACTCGCTGAATTCAAAAGAGATGGGTTTAATGCATTTAGCATTGAATAAGATAGACTAGTATTAGAAAATTAGGACTTAGTTTTTAGTTTTAAATATAAAAAAGAGCACTAAACTGCATTGTAAGTAGTTGGCGGGGCGGGGGCAAGCCATAGCGACAGTGACTGGCTGCTATTGGCCGCGCCCAGCAAACCGTTTTCGGTGTTGCCAGCGCCGCCGCGCCGGTTGATGCGTTCGGATACGGCCGCGGCGTCAACAACTGACAATCAGTCTTACCAAGGGGTATCGTGTTACCCAGTAACTTGGTTGTGAAGATCAGATAGGCTGTCGCTCCTTCTAAAATACTGGTATTTAACTGCATCTATTTAGAGTGGATCCCGACGTCAACATAGTTAGGAAAAGGCTAGGCAGCTTAAATAGAAATCTATGAACAAAACCAATTCAATTTTTAACACGCTTTTTTGTCTCTACACTGATAAAAACTACACTGAGAGAGCAGTAGCGACTTATGAGTTGTAGGTCGTAGGTCCGCACCCAGACAGGCGCTTTACTTTGTGTAAATTATTTCATCATCACTGCTCTGTAAACGGTGAAGGAAAACACCGTGAGGAAACCGGCATTTCCTAGAACCAAAAGTTCGAAGACATGTGACATCTACTAACACGCACTGGGCCCGCGTGGTGGATTACGGCCCACTCCCTCTCACTGAGAGGAGGCCTGTGTCCCAGCAGTGGGAACATTATAGGCTGATTATGATGATAAAATGAAAGTGACGACAAACCCCAAGTTCATACTTATTTTTTTAAACAAACACAGCTTCTAACTCTACAGAGATTAGATCAAGACCAAAGTGGTCTTTGATATCCCAAAAGTTTTACTAAACTCGTACTTGTTATCTTATCTCTCGTTTATTCGAGAATAAATTCAAGGTTCTACATCTTCTATCCAAAAGGACAAAGCCCTATATCTATTTAAATTAAATGAAAAAACACACAAATTTCAATTTGATCTAGGTACATATCGCACACCTAGAACTAAAGAAAGCTAACTCTAAAATCTAAATATTTGAGGTATGCATACCATCGAATTCCTTAACTCACTAGTTACCTAGCGACCAACAAAACAGATGCAAAAACTTCTAAAATCATTGTTCTATGTGCATTTAAAAAGTATTGATCAATACAGCAAACTCCTGTTGTGCGCAGGGAGATGGTAATCAGTTTTTCAACTTTTCTGAAAAAAGTGTAATATCTAGGTGTGCGATATTTTCGAATCGTCAAACCTTTACAGAACATCCCTCTTTACACAGTCAAATTAACACACAACTCAATTTTAAAAGTAAAGCAGCATTATTTACCCCATTCTGTCATCAAATTAATGTCACGGCAAATACCAAAATTAGTTAAAGTTGGTCCTAAACAAACTGGCTAGGACTCAGTTTGGGACCTTCCTCAACAAATAGTGGCTTCAGGCCTAAGTAACGACACTGGAATAATATTTGAGGGGTTTCAATTATTGCGACCTCCACCCTGAATTTGTGTGGTCCTTGGGTTCTAAGTGAAAATGGCAGAAGGTTTGTGTGAAAAACCGAAACGTAGATACAGGCTGATATTGAATTCATGGGCATCCTTTTAAGGGGGTCATTGTACTCATCATTATGAACAACTTTTACTATGGGACTACGCCTAAAATCGCGAAAAAAAATCAGATGTTCCTTGCATTTATGTTCACATAACTCGACAAAATGTAGGGAAGAGCTGATTTTTTTTTCGCGATTTCAGGTTTGGTCCCATAGTAAAAGTTGTTCATAATGATGATTACAATGACCCCTTAAGAGGATGCCCATGAATTCAATTTCACCCTGTATTCATTACATAATTACAAAATCAGCCTATAATATTCCCACTGCTGTGACACGGGCCTCCTCTCTGTGAGAGGGAGTGGGCCGAAATCCACTATGCGGGCCCAGTGCGGGTTGGTAGATGTCACAATATGTCTTCGAATTTTTGGTTCTAGGACATGCCGGTTTCCTCAAGATGTTTTCCTTCACCATTTTGAGAGCAGTGGCGATGAAATAATTTACACAAAGTAAAGCGCCTGTCTGGGTGCGGACCTACGACCTACAACTCGTAAGTCGCGGCTGTTACCACTTGGCCACCACTGCTCTGATAGATATTTATAAACTTAATTATTTGAAAGAAAAAAAAGAAAGAAAAATGTTTATTTGGACACAGTTCGTGAAACACAAAATACAAAATTAATAAAAAAATAAAAAATAATGTTTCAAACAACAATAGTGTGTGCCTCACGGCTGCGCCAAAAAGGTTCATTTCAGCATTAATGCCAGACAGATGCTGTCTGACGCTGGTTTTCTAATGAACCCTTAGTGTACGGCCTGAGTGCACGCTCTATTCGAGCGTCGGACGTGCTACCCGTGGTGGCCGTCCTGAGTGCCGGCCAAGCGGAGCGTGGGCAGCAGCGGACTTGTTTGCGTCGAGCGGGGCGTCGCGTGCAAGTTCAAACGTTTGTGTTTTGCAGCGGTGATACGAGCGTTCTTGAAGGATGTCGTTTGAAGAAATTCAATTCTCTGTAATATGTAATCAAAAGTTGCCACTGTCATCCTTGTATACTCATGAAATTTATCTTCATTCACCCTTAATGTTTCAAATAACGTAGAAAACTCTCCAAATTGTTGTCTTTGCTTCACAATGTTACTAGGACCTTGTCTTGACTCATAATTAAATTTTAGCCACAAATTTTCTTCTAAATACATATCAATAATATCGTACGACGCAGACGCCATGATCGACACAAACGACCGCCACCACAAACGCTGAGCGTGCACTGAGGCCACTTAAGGCGAATGGGTAGTTGTAGCCCGCGAAATTCAATTTTTCTTACGTTTTTTGCAATTTTCAGGTCAGTGTCAGGTTGTATCTTGATGAAAATTTGATTCGCGACTATAACAGGTACGTATTCACAGAATTATAATCATCAGAATCATTAATACATCTGTTTAAGTTAGATTTCTACCACCAACACTTTTCCATACGAGATTTGTTCTTAACGGTAGAAATCTAACTTAGGAAGATGTATTAATGATTCTAATTATTATAATTCTGTAAATACGTACCTGTTATTGTCGCGAATCATATTTTGATCAAGATACAACCTGACACTGACCTGAAAATTGCAAAAAACGTAAGAAAAATTGAATTTCGCGGGCTACAACTACGCATTCACCTTAAAGAACGCGCTTTCGACCGCTCTTCCCCGCTCCGCCCGACGCTCGAATAGAGCGTGCACTCAGGCCTTACACTTAGGAAAAAGTGACGGGGACTACACATACAGGGTGTTACGGAAAGGGTATATCAATACAAACGGGTTGAAGAGTGTATCTGGTCTAGAATCTCTGTACAAAATTTCAGCTCAAAAGCATTAACTTTGAAAATACTTAATATTTTTTTATTTCGACATCACAGCGCTGCAATGGCGCGCGGCAGCGTGATGTGCGTGTACTAGGCGCACAGACACACTACAGATAATGGATAATGACCCTCGTAGTGCGGTGACACGTTTGTTATGAGATTTCAATTTAATAAACTATCGAAATAAAAAAATATTAAGCATTTTCAAAGTTACTGCTTTTGAGCTGAAATTTTGTACAGAGATTCTAGACCAGATACACTCTTCAACCCGTTTGTATTGGTATACCCTTTCCGTAACACCCTGTATACGTATTTGCTTTAACTTTCTCGTGGTGCACCAGGTGCCGGTCTCGATTCTTAGGTCGGGCATAATGTTATTGGGTTTACTCATTCAGAATTTCTCAGTAGCAGCCCGGAGTCTGCGTTTATGCCCGGTTGATGGAAATAGGCTTGCCCCCTGTTACATGGGAGATGGGACCTAACATAACTGGCGAAATGAGGATTTACCTGCTACAGGTACACCTCTGTCTAACGCTTCGGTGAAACAAGGCTGCGTCCCGCGGTTTCTCCCGCATAAGTTTCGATCTCGCGGGAATTTCGGGATAAAAAGTATTCTATGTATTAATGCAGGGTGTCAGCTACCTCCATACCAAATTTTATTAAAATTGGTCCAGAAGTTATTGCGTGAAGAAGTAACAAACATACAAACACACTCGCAAACTTCGCCTTTATAATATTAGTGGGTAGTGTGAAGTGTGATTTGTGATATTGAAAAGAATGAGACGGACCATTCCAAAATGATTGCATAATATACCATTGTTGGTGCCCTACGCAACCTTGAAACTCCTCTTTCCTCGTAGCTAAGGTGAAAGATCAAAACATTAACACTGATGACCAAAATACCAACTAACCGATTTAGACAAATTAAACAATTTGCCGCTTCGTCGACTATAATATAATAGTACCGTTTTAGCAATCCTAAACTGCCTCTGTCCATTCAGAACATTTATATCTACCTACTGCTTTATTTTTTGTTAATACTTTTCTTTTTATTTACACTGAATAATTTAAAGCAGTTTTTATAGGTCATATAAAAAGGCGAACATTCACTTCATTGTAGTATTTTTTTCTTTTAGTACAAACATGGATTGTTAATAGTAGATTGTTATGCAAGGGTCGAAAGGAATCAATTCTTATACTATAGCCCGAGTAGGAATTGATGACTATCACCCGTGTTAAACACTCTACTTTTCATTTCGAATATAAGGAAAGTAAAAAGTAGTACTTTTTCTAAAATATTTATTGATAACAATAACATGCAAAGTTTTTGAATTTCGGTACAGCTTACAGGGTTAGTATCCCGCCAAATAATACTATTGACTTTTTTATTTTAAATATGGAACACACCGCGTCATCGCCGCGGGCTGTCCCGCTTAATAGGTTTTTTTTTTAATTCACACTGGCTGTTTATATACACTCACAAGACTGCAGCATTTTTCTTAATTTATGTAAAAAATTTCGTAGCTGACTAAAGTTCTATTTTTAAAATTCATTCCCAAGTATTTACAATTTTTTTTTTTTTTTTTTATGGATTGGAAATCATCAAATGACCCCTCCCGCTCTGGGTGGAGCGAAGGGAGTGTCAGACTCTTACTGACTAAAACCCATCCGGAGTCTTTCCCGCCCTGTGGTGGGAAGCAGCGTCTTCCACCCGCTATTTGGATCAAACAAACAATACTTTCCGAGTATGAGAAATGAAAAAGATTTTTTATGTCGATTATACATAGCATCGTCACGCGTTGTTTCCTAAAGGGTTAGGCAGAGGTGAACCAACAGTACATTAATATTTCGCCAGTTATGTTTTAAGACCAATAAGGGGCGAGCCTATTGCCATCAATCGGTTACAAATCCAAACCCCGGGCTTCTACTAAGAAATTCCAAATTGAATTACGCTTTGCCCGATCCGGGAATTAGGCAGATCACATATTACAACGTGACACGCGACGGGGCGCGGGAAACAGCAAAATACCCCGCGCGGAAGCGCGTTTTTATTGGATTTGTATGTAAAACATCACGCGCGGGGGTGCGTTATCTGGGCCCCGTCGCGTTGCGCGTTTTAGTGTGTGATCCGCCTTAAATCCAGGACCTCGTGCTCAGCAGCAGTGCTTGCGACCACTAGACCAATGGAGCAATCGATATTAGTATTTCGATTATAAGACATTTAAAATTGAACATGCAGAAATCAAAGCAAAGTCATCAGCCAAAGCCAAACCAAACCAAAGCTAAGCTGGGGGAGGCCTATGTCCAGCAGTGGATGTCTTTCAAAGCAAAGTATGTCATGCAATTGCAGGTCACAAAACTGAAAATGATTCATCAATACACAATGCAACAGTTTTTGTCACATGTACTCTTGGAATTTTTAAAGTCTCTCCAGTAGAACTAGGATTTTTCCAATCGATATGTGTCTTATTCGAAATGACTCTCAAGAAATTCTGAGAATCATTTAACAGTTTGTCAGGAGCTTTTTCCTTATTGACCGTCTTGTGATCTAACGTTTCGTTTTCATTGCGATTGTCACCAATATAACTAGTCTAAGTTTAGCCATCAGCACCCAAATAACCTTCGCGATTGATTGCTTTATAATTCAGTTGAAACTACGGTTTTTTGTAGCTCATCTTCCGGTCTTTGTTTTAGATCCTTTCTTGCGGTTTTCATGGGAAACCGGTAGTAGGCTTTGTTGTTTCATGGGGACCAAAAAATCTGCCGTTCACACCTTTTTCCTTTTTTGCGTAATCCCAATCAAGCGTTAAAACATTGGAATCACGAGTCATTGGTTGTTTATTTTTCGATTGGTTTATAGAGAGTCATCGACACTTCAACATTCTTTAAAGGAGTTGTCCATCAAAATTTTATAAAAACAAAAAATTATTATTAACTTTTCTAAATCGTAACACTCGGGTTATCATATCTTTACTAACATTCAATTTCCTCTTGTTT
The DNA here is from genome assembly GCA_945859645.1 of Amphipoea oculea. Classification (NCBI taxonomy): domain Eukaryota; kingdom Metazoa; phylum Arthropoda; class Insecta; order Lepidoptera; family Noctuidae; genus Amphipoea; species Amphipoea oculea. Next base: position 17,910,779 of record OX243876.1, read on the forward strand.
CAGCATTGGAACTCGTCGGACCAAAAGGCAGAGTCTTCGTCAGCCTGCTCTTCAACACCATGTTCATCCTCGGAGGAGTCACAGTAACCTTACTCTCTTGGTGGCTTCTCAACTGGCGCTACCTTCTCTTCATCATCTACACCCCTGCAGTCTTCGTCTTCGTCTACATCTGGACACTCACAGAGAGCTTCAGGTGGCTCTTTAGCAAAGGAAGATACGAGGAAGGTCTGAAGGTTTTCAGCAAATCGGAGAAGATGAACAAAGTTAATGTTCCTAAAGAGCATTATGACCAAGTTGAGAAGCATGCAACAAAGCAGAGAGACGAGAGAAAATGTGAGAACGTAGAAAGAAACCAGTCTACATTCAACCAACTTCTAACATCCCCAATGATTTGGAAGAGGCTGTTCACATGCTCATTCCTATGGATATCTTCGACCCTAGTTTACTATGGGCTTTCGATTAACGCCATAGAGTTATCCGGTAACAGCTATGTGAATTACATCGTGATCTTGGTGATAGAAGCACCGGCTAATATCTGCAAGCTGATTTTCTTGGACAGATTTGGCAGGAAGAAGGTGATTGCTACCGCGTATTTCATGACTGGATTGATTTTGATCAACTACGGATTTGTTCCAGGTATAGTAATGTTTTGTATTTTATATAGAATAGTTTCTACATGGGCTTTTTCCAAGGATTTTTGACCAAGTTGAAATGGCAATGCATCTACGGTGCCTCTGGTTTCAAAAATGTCCTAAGGATGGTAACGACTTCACGCGAACCAACAATCGGCTTGTTTTCCATCCAATAACAAACATATGTAGGTACCTATAGTTTACTGAGACAACTAGGATAGTGGGTATATTCCGTTGGATGATAATTTCTACCAAACACAGCGGCATTTTTATATTGATTAGACGCCATTTGATTGCCGGCCGTCCCTTTCGCTTTTGCTATATAAAGTGGAGACGACAATACGACAATAAATTAAAAAAGCGTATATATCTAATGCCATTCTCAGTCAGCATATGAAAATTCCCGCCCATTCTGGGCCCGCGTGGTGGATTACAGCCCACTCCCTCTAACTGAGAGAAGGCCTGTGTCCCAGCAGTGGGAACGTCATAGGCTGATTATGTTATTGTTGCGCGCCACAATTGATGGCGACATTAGCTACCACTAGCGCCATCTAGTATCGAGTAGCAGAACTTATAATTATTCGGGTCCCTTCTAGAAACTTCGATGATAGAACTTTCCAGAACTATCGACGTCTGGTCCGTCGGGTTCGGTATGTACTCGAACATTCTAGATGTTTCTACGGTAGAAGGTTCTGGAACTATCCGAGGCCTATATAAGGCCGGTGTGCCTGCGAGCCGGCAATCAGTCTTGGATAAGCGATACAAGCGAAAACATCGAAGCGATCTTCAAGTGCGACTTTCAAGTGATCTTGTAGTGCGATTGTGTTTTATTGTTAGTGTGTTAAAGTTGTAATTGCTGTTTTTAATTAAAGTGTCTATTTTTGGTTTTTAAATCGGCAGTTTTTATTGTCACGAACCCCAAGCTCGTAACAATTGGTGTCAGAAGCAAGGATTAAAATCATGCCGATTCTACCGAAGGACGACACGGAGGGTATCCGTACCCGGAGTCAACGCCAGCAAGAGACGGACCAGAGGCGATTCGGTGGAGCAACGCCACAGACGTCGGAGGGACAACTACCAATCACGGAGGCCGGCCCGTCCACAGCTGCTCCAGCATCATCAGCACCAGATTTTGCTGCTCTGATGATGATGCTGCAGGAGCAGTCTCGCCGTCAGGAGGAACAGGCCCGCCGACAGGAGGAACAGGCTCGTCGGTTGGAAGAACAGCTCCAGCGGGACAAGGAGGAACAGGCCCGCCGACAGGAGGAACAGGCTCGTCGGTTGGAAGAACAGCTCCAGCGGGACAAGGAGGAACAGGCCCGCCGACAGGAGGAACAGGCTCGTCGGCTGGAAGAACAGCTCCAGCAAGATAAGGAGGAACAGGCCCGCCGTCAGCAGGAGCAGTCCCGCCGACAGGAAGAGCAGATGCTCCTTCTGAAGGAACTTCACGCTACCTTCGGGAAAGACATAAAGGAGGTGAAGGATAAGGTTGCTCAACACGACAACCGCCTGTTGGAAGCTGAAACCCGAATCGACCAAGTGAATAATCGGGTTGACAACGTGATGGCTGACGTGAAGAAAACCGTAATGGCTGACGTGAAGAAAACGCTGGATTACCTCAAACTTGAGGATGGAATCGCAGCCCCCGTCGTAGCTACAACACCTTCGCTACGGGGATTCAAAGTGCCACCGTTCGACGGAACTTCTTCCTGGTCGGCCTACAAAATTCAGTTTGAGGCTGTCATGAAGGCGAACGGGTGGAGTAAGAGTCAGGCCATGACTGCCCTCACCCTAGGCCTGCGCGATCAGGCCTTAACTGTGCTGGAAGCTCTTGGAAAAGAAGTGACTTACGAGCAGCTCCTTGAGGCATTGGAGGCTCGGTATGGCGACGCTCATCTGGAACACGTGTTTCGTGCGCAGCTCAAGGATCGCGTGCAACGCAATAATGAAAACCTGCAGCAGTGGGCCCTTGAAGTTGAGAAGCTGGTTCGGAAAGCATACCAGTCTGTACCTGCGCTTATTGATGGGAACCTGGTGCAGGTATTTATCGACGGCATCCGTGACCTTGAAGTTAGAGCTGCTGTGAGGCTCGGTCACCACGGGACCCTTAAGGACGCCTTGGCCCATGCACTGGAGGTGGAAGCTGTGCGGCAGGATCATCGTTCCCATCGCGTCAGGGAGGTTGCAGCGGCTACAGTTCGCGACCGCAACAGAGGATACAGCCCTAGGTGCTATGGCTGTGGGGAAAGGGGCCACCTTCGATCTAGTTGCCCTAAGCGAACTGAAGAAAGAGAAGACCGAGCTCCAGAGGGTAGTGCGGCTAACAGCACCGCCCAGCACCAGCAGCAGGGAAACGAGTAATAGCCAGGACTGCGGGGCGGGTGCTGGCTGATGCTCAAAGAGCCCCAAGGATTTCGATCACTCAAACCCATGACGGGAACAGCTTAATCATCAAGGGCGAGGTCAACGGAACGCCGTGTAAGCTGACCATAGATACTGGAGCCTCTCGTACGGTCGTCAGTTACCAACTTATAAGTCGGTTCCTTGGGGACTCCGCATACAACCGAGAACGCATTAATTTGGTAACAGCCACCGGTCAGCGTATACCCGTCCATGGAGAGAAGAAGATGGAGTTGAAGCTAGGCAACAGAATCTACCTGCATAATGTCATCGTGGCTGATATAATGGACGATTGCATCTTGGGCCTTGACTTTATGAGGAAGAATTATTGCGAGATTGACGTCAAGCAAGGTGTTTTGAAATGTGGACAAGAGGAACTTTTTATGGAAGGGGCATTACCAGGGAATGTGTACAGCCTTAAAAAGATTGTTCTTCCGCCGAGATCAGAAACGATTGTGCCGGTTAGTCTTCCTCGGAATCCTGGGCAAACTAATCGTTGTGTACTCGTGGAAAGGGTAGACAATGACCTTCCATGGAAAGTGGCACGAACTTTGGTCAGAGCCACCGACATCTCAGGGGTACGTGTGCTGAACCTTTGTGATCAGGAACAGATTATAGAAAAAGGCACACTTGTTGGTACTTGCGAGGAAGTGGATTGGTTTCGACGATGCCAATATCTATCGACTGGGACCCTCAGCAAGGATGTACAAACGAAGGTGTCCACACTTTTAGAAGACTGCCGCAGCGCTCTGTCCCAAAATGAAATGGTCAAGGCGAAGAAGATGTTACTCAAGTACGCCGATGTTTTCTCGTCAAACGATGCTGACATCGGGAAGACTGGCTTAGTTCAACACAAAATAAACACAGGAGAAGAGTTGCCTATCCGTCAGCGGCCAAGGAGATTGCCGGTAGCACGTGAAAAGGAAGTGGAAACCATGATTGAAGGAATGGTGAAGGATGGTGTTATTGAACCTTCATCTAGTCCATGGTGTTCACCTGTAGTGCTGGTAAGGAAGAAGGACGGCAGCATGCGGTTTTGTGTTGACTATCGTCGTCTGAACGACGTTACGAAGAAGGACAGCTATCCTTTGCCAAGAATTGATGACACGCTGGACATGCTTACTGGAGTAAAGTGGTTTAGCACTCTAGACCTGAAAAGTGGCTACTGGCAAGTTGAAATCGATCCCAAGGACAAGGAGAAAACTGCGTTCTCGACAGGAAAGGGTCTTTGGCAATTTAAAGTTATGCCGTTTGGATTGTGCAATGCTCCAGCAACGTTTGAAAGGTTGATGGAACTTGTACTTACCGGGCTAATTGGCGATGCCTGTCTGGTCTACTTGGATGACATCATCATCGTAGGCCGCACGTTTGAAGAACATCTTTAAAACCTGGAACGCGTGCTCATGAAGATCCAGAGTGCCAACCTCAAGTTAAGTCCGAAGAAGTGTTCACTATTCAAACGACAAGTTAGCTTTTTGGGGTATGTAGTGTCGGAAGAAGGTATCCGCACGGATCCAGAGAAAATCGCCGCTGTCAAGAATTGGCCAGTTCCAAAAGATAAGACGCAGGTCAGAGCATTTTTGGGTTTGTGCTCTTATTATCGGCGATTTGTTAAGAACTTTGCGGATATAGCCAAACCCCTGCACAAGCTAACCGAGGAGAAGCGACATTTCTGCTGGGATGAAAGTTGCAATATCGCATTCCAGGAGTTAAAGGACCGACTGTGCAAAACACCTATTTTGGGGTACCCTGATGCAGGCAAGGAATTTATAGTTGACACAGACGCAAGTGACATAGGACTTGGTGGTGTATTGTCTCAACGGAATGGTGATCAAGAGGTTGTAATAGCGTACTTCAGCAAGTCGTTGTCAAAGCCGGAAAGGAACTATTGTGTCACGAGACGGGAATTGCTTGCTGTGGTAAAGTCATTGCAGCATTTTAGCAAATATCTTCTGGGGCGGAAATTCCACTTACGAACCGACCATGCTGCACTGAAATGGCTATTGCAGTTCAAAAATCCGGAAGGACAAGTTGCGAGATGGATTGAGCTACTGCAGGAATACGACTTCGTGGTCGAACATCGCAGCGGAAAATCTCATGGCAACGCGGATGCATTGTCAAGAAGACCTTGTCCTGAAGACTGCAAGCATTGTACTAGGCAAGAAAGTAAAGAAGTCGTACCTGTGAGGATGCTCAAGACAGACCTCAGCAACGAGTGGAAGGAAAACCTACAACGTGCACAACAGGAAGATTCAGACCTCAAGCCGATTCTCGAGTGGATGAAGGCCAGTGCACCTAAGCCCACGTGGAGCGACGTCTCAGCGATGAGTTCGATCACAAAAAGCTATTGGGCCCAATGGGACAGCTTGGTGATTCAGGATGGAGTCCTGTGCCGTAAATGGGAAAATGCTCGGGGAGACAGCTGTCATTTGCAAATGGTTGTCCCTAAAGCTCAAGTACCGGATGTTCTACAGCTGTACCATAATGGTTGTTCAGGAGGCCATCTGGGAGTTAAACGGACCCTACTGAAGATACGAGAACGGTTTTACTGGGTCCACTGTCGGGACGATGTCGAGGACTGGTGCCGCAAATGTACGAGTTGTGCAGCTGTAAAGGGACCTCAGACTCGTAGTAGAGGTGCATTGAAATTGTACAATGTTGGTGCACCATGGGAGAGGATAGCCCTAGATGTTGCGGGACCGTTTCCGGAAAGTGAAAGTGGTAACAAGTATTTCATGGTTGTAATGGATTACTTCACTAAGTGGCCGGAAGTCTTCGCCATACCAAATCAAGAAGCTTCGACAGTTGCAGTAAATTAGTCCATGAAGTCTTCTGTCGTTTTGGAGTACCTTTAGAGATTCACAGTGATCAAGGAAGGAATTTTGAGTCCCAAATATTCCAGGAAACTTGTCGAGTTATGGGTACTCATAAAACGAGAACAACTTCATACCACCCACAATCGGATGGAATGGTGGAACGATTTAATCAGACATTGGAGAGATACCTGGCAAAAGTTGTGGAAAATCGGCAACGAGATTGGGATAAGCACATACAACCGTTCTTGTTGTCATATCGAAGTGCTGTTCACGAAAGTACATCGGTGACACCAGCTTTCGCAAACTTTGGAAGGGAATTACGGCTGCCTGCAGACCTGATCACCGGAATACCACCTGACGCCCCACGCAGTATAACCGATTATGCGAATGACTTGCGGAACAAAATGAATGACATCTATGAGCACGTCAGACAATCGGGCCAGCAAATGTCTGAGAAGATGAAAACCCGTTATGACCGCAAAATGAACAATAAAGGGTTCGACGAAGGATCACTAGTGTGGTTGCACAATCCAGTCCGCAGCAAAGGGAAATCTCCTAAGCTTCAAGCTAAATGGGACGGACCGTACCGGATTGTGACAAAGATCAATGACGTAACCTACCGGATACAGAAAGGTGCAAGAGGTACTCCTAAGATCGTCCATGTGGATCGACTGGCGCGTTATTATGGGGCCAATAATGCTCGGGACGAGCATGTCTTAGGAGGGGGCAGTGTTGCGCGCCACAATTGATGGCGACATTAGCTACCACTAGCGCCATCTAGTATCGAGTAGCAGAACTTATAATTATTCGGGTCCCTTCTAGAAACTTCGATGATAGAACTTTCCAGAACTATCGACGTCTGGTCCGTCGGGTTCGGTATGTACTCGAACATTCTAGATGTTTCTACGGTAGAAGGTTCTGGAACTATCCGAGGCCTATATAAGGCCGGTGTGCCTGCGAGCCGGCAATCAGTCTTGGATAAGCGATACAAGCGAAAACATCGAAGCGATCTTCAAGTGCGACTTTCAAGTGATCTTGTAGTGCGATTGTGTTTTATTGTTAGTGTGTTAAAGTTGTAATTGCTGTTTTTAATTAAAGTGTCTATTTTTGGTTTTTAAATCGGCAGTTTTTATTGTCACGAACCCCAAGCTCGTAACATTATGTATACGAAAATTCAATAAAATATATCCAATAATTTAGTCACTATAGCGTATAGACGCTATAGTGACTAAATTATTGGATATATCGCTATAGAGCGAGTCAAAGATTTGCAAAACCCATAGCCGGTCCATCACTAATTATGTAGTTAGTTTGAAAAAATCACTTTTTTAATTTCGATGCTAAGACTTACTCGTATGATAAAAAACCCTTATGTATTAGTATTTCCAGTGTTTTCATTTATTACCTAATCCCACCGCCGTTGACATTGTAGGTATATCAATGGGTGTTTAAGTAATCTATACTAATTTTAAAAAGCTGAAGAGTTCGTTTGTTTGGTTGAAAGCGCTAATCTCAGGAACTACTGGTGCGAATTGAAAAATTATTTTTGTGTTGGATAGTCCATTTATCGAGGAAGGCTATAGGCTATATAACATCACGCTATAACCTTAGGAGTTGAGCAAAAAGAAAAAAAAGTCAGAAGTTTTCGCTAAGCGAAAACGAAGTAAGTAATAATAGCACAGGCAGGCGACGCGATGCGACGGGGTTGGTCAGGAGAAACAAAAATTTCACGCGGACGAAGTCGTAGGTAGAAGCTAGTATCTCATAATACTTGTATTAATAATTTATTTAATCACCGCATTGATTCTGAACTAACCTAACACAACCGAGAGTTCAGAGTAGGTAGGTACCTATATTTGTTATTGTACGCATTAAATACACATTGTAATAGTAATTTAATACCATAAACTGTTTAATGTGTTTGCACAAATCGTTGTTTTATTACTTAAACATGATAATTACATCCTCATACCGTCAGAGTGGTGTAAACGTTGAAAACATTGCATTTGTTTTGTTTGATTTTATTGATGTAATGTTAGTGGTCTTCAATATTACGTCTCTTTTTTACGATTGTAATTATGCAAAGCCATGTCAAATCCGCGGTTAGTGCGAGGATTGCTTCCTTCTTAGATCATAGGATTATGATAAGATTTTTATTTTGTATTGTTCTCAGTACAAAATTAAAATCTAAAAGATGATCATCTTCTGATGACCATTCAATTCTTATATATCAACTTTTGAGTACAACGATGAAGAGTTAGCTCTTGTCCTCCATTGTTTTCTTTTTCTTAAAAGCCTTTACTGATCCAAAAATGTGGCCGGTTATCATAAAATTTTCATCTACAATTAAATTCATGGGCATCCTTTTTATGTGAACATAAATGCAAGGAACAGTTGATTTTTTTTCGCGATTTTAGGCTTAGTCCCATAGTAAAAGTTGTTCATAACGATGAGTACAATGACCCCTTAAAAAGATGCCCATGAATTTAATTTCAACCTGTATAATTATACCTCATCATCTGCCTAGCCTTTTCCAACTATGTTGGGGTCGGCTTCCAATCTAACCGGATGCAGCTGAGTCCCAGTATTAATATTAATTATAATACCTACTTAATAAAATTCTATATGTCTTTTGTTACAGCCGGAAACTGGTCAATTCTTCTATACCTTGGAGGAAAGTTCTTCATAACATTAGCATATAATTCGCTATATGTGTTTGCTGCAGAAGTGTTTCCAACAAACTACAGAACATCTTTATTAGCCATGTGTTCTACTATTGGAAGAATAGGGTCTACTGTTGCACCTCTAACGCCTTTGCTTGTAAGTATTCGCATTTCTTTTTCGGTAACTTCATTGTCAATGAAACTTTTAAAGTGGTTTAGTATGTAGTTTCCAACAAAAAGGTCGATAACAGAAACTCTTCTCTTTGAAGCTGTTAATAAAACAAGTAGATAATTTAATTTTTTACTCATCTAAAGATTGACAAGGCTGTATGGTTCCACGACCTTTGCCTACCTATTTCAACATCAATAACAAACAAGGCAATTAAAACCAATAAAAAAAGATGATGAATGATACATTATTTGGTTTCCGGCGATAATTAATTGGTTATCTGTTATTAATGTTATGAATTATTTAAATATATTTTTATATTTCCTTCCTCAGACGAGGTACTACGAGTATCTTCCAACTATGATATTCGGAGGAATGGCGGCATTATCAGGATTCCTCGTACTCACGTTACCAGAGACAAATAACCTCAAGTTACCAGACTCTTTAAGAGAAGCGGAGGACCAAGACAGGAGAAATAATGTTGAGGAAACGGTAGAAAAAACAACAGATAACAAAACTAGGTTATAATAGCTAATATTGAGCCAAAGAAGAATGGTTGGAACAAAATAGTGAACTAAATAAAACAAAATTTTGAGGTATTTAGCGATTTTTTTTATACAAAAAGCATGGAATTAGTATGTACTATATGTGCTAAAAGTCTGTGAAGAGACTGGATGGCAGGATGGCTATGGTCAGAAGAAATAAAGTGACATTTGTAATTAAGAACCTGTTTCACTATAGTCTTCAGATTTTTCATCTAGAATCGTTTTTTTTTTTCAAGTATTTTCTAATTGATTACTCGATTAGCGAGTTCGTTACCTAATGTTAATTAATTTTATGAACAACGCTGTCTGTGGCACACGCGAATTTTGACACGCTGGTTGTGAACTTATACCAACATCCACCCAGTTTTTTTACTGAATGTTGTGTTTTATTGGGCATATTATCTGAGCTCTAAAGTTAAAGATCAGTGAAACAGGTGGCCATGTTGAACTCATTAAGACTGACGCATGCTATTGTTTTAGGCAAATCATAAAAAAAACATGATATATTATTTTTTATACTGTCTCTATCAATAATGTGTGACACTCCTAATTAAATTTTAAAATACAATAAAAGCTTTACAATAATTGTATTGATATATATCTTGATAATTTTCTACCAAAAACAAATTATGTTACAGACTTTAAAAACTTAAATCGAACGAAAAAGCCAAATCTGAATTAAGATTCGTTCGTATTAGGTACAATTTGACCTTTATCATCATCATTCTAGCCGAAAAACGTCCACTGCTGGACATAGGCCTCCCCGAAGCAACTTTATTTGTCAAAAAACATTGTGAGTAATAAAAAGAAAAATGAGCAAAAAGCGGTCTTAAATATTTATTATAATAAATCACAACGCATTTTATTATTGCCGCCTGTAAAGAAATCCAAGTTATATGAAGTGTCTTCTAATTCAAATTATCTGCCTTTTTATTTTTTAATCGTCCTTATGTTTCCTGTATGGAAATATTCCGACAATGCAAAGTTGGACAAATCCCTGTAGCATCTCTTGTTTAAATGCTTCAAGACAAACGAAGTGACATAGACATTTAGAAAAACTAATAAATTTTTAATAATTTAGCAAGGCTTGTGATTATTAATATTAAATTACATGTCAAATTTAGTTTAATAGTACGATAAGATTATTTAATCTGTCAAGCGCCGCCAATGAGACACAATTAATTTTCTATTGTTTCGTCGCCGATCGGCGAACCGCGACGCTTGACCGGTTAAGATGATACCTAATGTAAGAATTAATGAGATGAGCCGTACCACGACTAATGTTTGTTTTATAGTCTTTTTATTGAGTATTGTGTATAAATTTTCACTCCCACAAAAGTGTAAAAACAAACCTAACCTATAAAAATGGTACAACAATTGTATTTTCATAAATATTAAATGTATAATTCTCGAATATAATTTTGAATGTACAAATAATACAAAGCAATTATAGACAAGTAGGTACATAATAATACTAGTTAAGCAATTAAGTAGATGATCTTACTTTATCTGACTTTTAAGCAATGTCAAACTGAAAGGAAAGCGTAAGCATTCTGGGATCGATAAAACCACTTTTCACCTTTATGACCTTAGTGTTGTTAAGGTCATAAAGTTGGTTGGTTGGTTGGTTGTTGTTGGTTGGTTGTAGGTTGTTAGGTTGAAAAGTGGTTCACCACTTATGACCGCGATGGTACCTACAATTAATATGGCCATATCTATCTAAGGTCGCATTCCACCAAACTTTTATACATACCTAGAATAAGCCATATACTGAGAATACATTTTGAATTTTTGACAGATTTTTGATATTAGAACTGTCAGATGTCAATTATATTCCACGGGTAAAAGTTATCTGACTCTGGTAAATTCAGCCCTACGTTGGTTAAATAAACGTTACTCCTATATCGCTCGATTCCGTTTAAGTATGACAAATGCTTAATTTTTTTTTAATGCAATACCTAATCCCTACCAATTGTAACTAAGAATGTCCAATATACCTAATTGTAGATAGTACCTTGATAATAGAATAAATTAAGTTTTTTTTAATTCTGTTTTGCTTATTTCCTTTATCTACACTAATATTATAAAGAGGAAAACTTTGTTTGTATGTTTGTTTGTTTGTACTGAATAGGCTCAAAAACTACTGGACCGATTTTAAAAATTCTTTCACCATTCGAAAGCTACATTATCCACGAGTAACATAGGCTATATTTTATTTTGGAAAAAAATAGGGTTCCGTAAGATATTTGGGTTTTTCGGACACAAGGTGTAAAAAATCAACCAGAAAAGTTACTAATTTTGCGTACGCTGCCTAAACTATAAAAGATAGAACCATAAAATGTTCTAATTAATTGTAGATCTTATAAATATCTACAAAAAAGTCCGCGACACACTATACCCATCTATGTCGAGTGAGGCACAGCAACCATTTTTTTATTTAAAAATCTTGAATTTTTTTTGGACTACATTTAAACGCGTTTATTTTACTCATGCTATTAATCCTTATCAAAATAAATGATTTCATCACTAAGAACAGTTTATGGAGATAATATTTGGTCTTTGAATGATTAAAATTGGACGTTTGGTTTTGAAGTTATGGCGAAATTAAAATATTACGATTTCTGCTGCACGGCCCGTTGCGAATTGGGCGTCACCAAGGCGGGGGTGCGCGTGCGGGAGGGGAGTTTAGATCTATAAGCGAAGCTTCGTTATCACATTGTCCAAAAAAACTAAGGGAGTTGTTCGTAGTCATACTTTTATTTTGTCAACCATCGGAACCATTGAAGTTATGGGATACTTTCAAAGATCAGTTCTGTGAAGATATTAGACATCGTATCAGACAACAAAATCAGGATAACACTTTACCCTTCACTGAAGTCATTTATAATGAAGGATTAATCGAAATAGAAAACAAACTTCTAGAATTAAACGACAAAAATTTAAGTGATTTTGGATTACCTTCTCCCGTTCGTACCCAGAATAATACTATTGACACAATGGTACAACAGTATAACAGAAATGATCTAACAGCGTTTGTTAATGACAATGTGCCAAAATTAGTACCAGATCAAAGACATGCTTATGAGACTATTGTGGACAGCGTGAACAAAAACATGGGGAGATTATTTTTTTTGGACGCACCAGGAGGCACCGGAAAGACTTTTCTCGCAAATTTGATACTTGCTAAGATACGGCAATCAGGGAAGATAGCGATTGCAGTTGCTTCGTCAGGAATTGCTGCAACTCTCTTGAACGAAGGAAAAACTGCTCACTCTACGTTTAAACTCCCGCTATCCGTATCTTTAGATCAACGGTCTACCTGCTCTATTCGGAAAAATGGGCCTCTTGGTAAGTTGCTGCAAGACGCGTCGTTGGTAATATGGGATGAATGCACCATGAGTCATAGAGCTCATGTGGAGGCCGTGGACCGTACTTTAAAAGACCTCCGAAGCTCTGCTAATGTCATGGGTGGTATCACTTTTGTATTTGCTGGAGATTTCCGACAAACGCTTCCAGTCGTCAACAGAGGTACGCGAGCAGATATTATGAAGGCATGTTTAAAATCGTCTCACCTTTGGACATCTGTTCAACATTTGAATTTGCGCACCAATATGAGAGCTCATCTACATGGAAATACGCATAGCAATTTTCCACAACAGCTGCTGAAACTTGGAGAAGGAATTTTTCCATCTTTAAATTTGGGCACCGATTAGGCGGTTACTTTGGATGAGTCTCTAGGCCAAATAGTCCATAATTTAGATAGTCTGATAGATGCTATATATCCTGACATCGAAAACTTACATCAAAATGATTTTCGTTGGCTGTGTTGTAGAGCAATAGTTTCTCCCAGGAATGAAACAGTCAACGAAATAAACAGTTTAATTATGCAGAAAGTACCGGGTGAAGTTAAGTGCTATAAATCCATAGACACCGTCACTAACATCGAGGACGCTGTGCACTACCCCCAGGAATTTTTAAATTCTCTGAACCCCGCTGGGCTACCACCTCATGAACTGTCGTTAAAAGTTGGCACGCCGATAATGCTTCTCAGAAATTTAAGCCCCCCCAACATGTGTAATGGCACGAGACTTCTTATAAAGGAGCTAAAAGATAATTTAATAGTAGCGAAGATTATCACCGGCCCTGCAGCTGGTGAATTAGCTCATATACCAAGAATACCCATGATCCCTACTGATTTGCCTATACCCTTCAAAAGGCTCCAATTTCCAGTAAAAATTTCTTTCGCACTAACGATAAACAAATCCCAGGGCCAAACATTCAAATTAGTAGGAATTGATTTACGAAAAGAATGTTTTACGCATGGGCAACTTTACGTTGCCCTATCACGGGTCGGGGCTCCCGACCATCAGTATATTTTGTTACCTGAAAATAATTTAACGTCAAATGTTGTTTATGGAGAAGCTCTACAATAATCGCTTTAGTTATCTATCCTTAAACAACGGGTTGCGCTCCGGGACTGCCGGCAGAAGTGAAAACTTAGTATTAATTACATTTAAATATTTTCATCATTAAAAACTTAACATACACAGAAAGACAATCTGTGCAGCCTGCGGATAATGACTGCGTCGTCAATGTTACTGTCGGTGTCTGTGAATTGACCTGGGAATCATTTTGCTGACCGTGTCTTTCCTGGGTAGGCTTTTTGCAGCGGTAACCGACATCCACGCGGGCGGAGCCGCGGGCGACCGCTAGTCTGTTATAATATAAACGTATGCGTAAGATGCGTATGCGTAAGATGCTATGTTTATTTCCTTGTTCAAAATTTGCATACCTACCTATTTTGACGTAGTAACTTTTTATAATAGGATGCTAATTAGGTATCCAAGATTCTGCAAGTGCAAAAAATGTGTCATATCATTAACAATGTTGAAACCAGTTGCTTAACATATACCTATTTACATTTTGAAAATGCGCAGTAAAAACAAACCTTAACAACACAGAAACTAACTCGAAATTCAAAATTGTTACTAAGTTTACGTAGAAAAAGCAAAAAAAAAAAATGTCTTTGGAAGCCATGGACAAAAAAATCTGCGAAACAGTCATTCAGTATCCAGAATACCTTTTTGGTGGCATAAAAATAAATAAAACTGGCAAACGATAAAACCCAAACGGTTCACGTCAGAGTTTTAATTTGAAAACGGATTAAAAACTGACGTATTACCCCTGCTTCGCGTGTTGGAACCAACGTTGAATCAACCAATTTTGATCCAACATTGGTTCCAATACTTTTGGTCTTTAGAGTCGGTTAAATATTCATGATGATCTGAAAATACAATATGCTGTAAAACGTTGTAGTTTCCTTGAAATAAGTACATTTAAACGTAACGCAACCATACTTAAATCTTTATCTATACTAACTAGCGGTCGCCCGCGGCTCCGCCCGCGTGGATGTCGGTTACCGCTGCAAAAAGCCTACCCAGGAAAGACACGGTCAGCAAAATGATTCCCAGGTCAATTCACAGACACCGACAGTAACATTGACGACGCAGTCATTATCCGCAGGCTGCACAGATTGTCTTTCTGTGTATGTTAAGTTTTTAATGATGAAAATATTTAAATGTAATTAATACTAAGTTTTCACTTCTGCCGGCAGTCCCGGAGCGCAACCCGTTGTTTAAGGATAGATAACTAAAGCGATTATTGTAGAGCTTCTCCATAAACAACATTTGACGTTAAATTATTTTCAGGTAACAAAATATACTGATGGTCGGGAGCCCCGACCCGTGATAGGGCAACGTAAAGTTGCCCATGCGTAAAACATTCTTTTCGTAAATCAATTCCTACTAATTTGAATGTTTGGCCCTGGGATTTGTTTATCGTTAGTGCGAAAGAAATTTTTACTGGAAATTGGAGCCTTTTGAAGGGTATAGGCAAATCAGTAGGGATCATGGGTATTCTTGGTATATGAGCTAATTCACCAGCTGCAGGGCCGGTGATAATCTTCGCTACTATTAAATTGTCTTTTAGCTCCTTTATAAGAAGTCTCGTGCCATTACACATGTTGGGGGGGCTTAAATTTCTGAGAAGCATTATCGGCGTGCCAACTTTTAACGACAGTTCATGAGGTGGTAGCCCAGCGGGGTTCAGAGAATTTAAAAATTCCTGGGGGTAGTGCACAGCGTCCTCGATGTTAGTGACGGTGTCTATGGATTTATAGCACTTAACTTCACCCGGTACTTTCTGCATAATTAAACTGTTTATTTCGTTGACTGTTTCATTCCTGGGAGAAACTATTGCTCTACAACACAGCCAACGAAAATCATTTTGATGTAAGTTTTCGATGTCAGGATATATAGCATCTATCAGACTATCTAAATTATGGACTATTTGGCCTAGAGACTCATCCAAAGTAACCGCCTAATCGGTGCCCAAATTTAAAGATGGAAAAATTCCTTCTCCAAGTTTCAGCAGCTGTTGTGGAAAATTGCTATGCGTATTTCCATGTAGATGAGCTCTCATATTGGTGCGCAAATTCAAATGTTGAACAGATGTCCAAAGGTGAGACGATTTTAAACATGCCTTCATAATATCTGCTCGCGTACCTCTGTTGACGACTGGAAGCGTTTGTCGGAAATCTCCAGCAAATACAAAAGTGATACCACCCATGACATTAGCAGAGCTTCGGAGGTCTTTTAAAGTACGGTCCACGGCCTCCACATGAGCTCTATGACTCATGGTGCATTCATCCCATATTACCAACGACGCGTCTTGCAGCAACTTACCAAGAGGCCCATTTTTCCGAATAGAGCAGGTAGACCGTTGATCTAAAGATACGGATAGCGGGAGTTTAAACGTAGAGTGAGCAGTTTTTCCTTCGTTCAAGAGAGTTGCAGCAATTCCTGACGAAGCAACTGCAATCGCTATCTTCCCTGATTGCCGTATCTTAGCAAGTATCAAATTTGCGAGAAAAGTCTTTCCGGTGCCTCCTGGTGCGTCCAAAAAAAATAATCTCCCCATGTTTTTGTTCACGCTGTCCACAATAGTCTCATAAGCATGTCTTTGATCTGGTACTAATTTTGGCACATTGTCATTAACAAACGCTGTTAGATCATTTCTGTTATACTGTTGT
Source organism: Amphipoea oculea (assembly GCA_945859645.1). NCBI lineage: Eukaryota > Metazoa > Arthropoda > Insecta > Lepidoptera > Noctuidae > Amphipoea > Amphipoea oculea. The sequence goes on from OX243876.1 coordinate 17,927,094, forward strand.
ACCATTGTGTCAATAGTATTATTCTGGGTACGAACGGGAGAAGGTAATCCAAAATCACTTAAATTTTTGTCGTTTAATTCTAGAAGTTTGTTTTCTATTTCGATTAATCCTTCATTATAAATGACTTCAGTGAAGGGTAAAGTGTTATCCTGATTTTGTTGTCTGATACGATGTCTAATATCTTCACAGAACTGATCTTTGAAAGTATCCCATAACTTCAATGGTTCCGATGGTTGACAAAATAAAAGTATGACTACGAACAACTCCCTTAGTTTTTTTGGACAATGTGATAACGAAGCTTCGCTTATAGATCTAAACTCCCCTCCCGCACGCGCACCCCCGCCTTGGTGACGCCCAATTCGCAACGGGCCGTGCAGCAGAAATCGTAATATTTTAATTTCGCCATAACTTCAAAACCAAACGTCCAATTTTAATCATTCAAAGACCAAATATTATCTCCATAAACTGTTCTTAGTGATGAAATCATTTATTTTGATAAGGATTAATAGCATGAGTAAAATAAACGCGTTTAAATGTAGTCCAAAAAAAATTCAAGATTTTTAAATAAAAAAATGGTTGCTGTGCCTCACTCGACATAGATGGGTATAGTGTGTCGCGGACTTTTTTGTAGATATTTATAAGATCTACAATTAATTAGAACATTTTATGGTTCTATCTTTTATAGTTTAGGCAGCGTACGCAAAATTAGTAACTTTTCTGGTTGATTTTTTACACCTTGTGTCCGAAAAACCCAAATATCTTACGGAACCCTATTTTTTTCCAAAATAAAATATAGCCTATGTTACTCGTGGATAATGTAGCTTTCGAATGGTGAAAGAATTTTTAAAATCGGTCCAGTAGTTTTTGAGCCTATTCAGTACAAACAAACAAACATACAAACAAAGTTTTCCTCTTTATAATATTAGTGTAGATAATAAAACTGAACAGTTTATTTGTTTGTTTGTTTGAACGCGCTAATCTCTGGATCTGGAACTACCAGTCGGATTTGAAAAAATCCTTGAGGAACTATTTAAAATCACGCTAAGACTCTTAGGAGCCGAACGAAACGAAGTCGCTGATGGAAGCTAGACTTCCAATAAAATCCATTAGGTTATAAAAAGATAATAACAGACAATTTTACTAAAATATTTTAGAATAAGGTAGTACTTTGCCCGAAGATAAATTGCTCAACCATTGATTACCTATAAAGTTAACTGCAAGCCACATAGTTAACATTTTAATGCCATGTTTTCGCCTCAATGGGATATGTCGTAACTACTGATTAAGTAAGCTATAAGTATTAAATTACCAAGTAGATAAGTTATTTTAATACATTATTAACTTGTAACTCGTCATTGCGTTTGCCTGTCAATATTGAAGGTTTATTAGTATGCCCTCGGTCAGACCTTTCATACATAGGTACCTAGAACATTAAAAAATAATTGCCCTTTTTCTCCAAGAACAAGGTTTCGTAGGCACCACATCCATGACCATATCCCAGCGACTAAGAAAAGTGTTAGTTTGGAAAATTTATTTTAAAAAGCTAGTGACTAGATACTTCAGCTTTGGAACGTAAGTAGATGTCCAGGACCGAGGAATTCGTACTTTTGCCATCTTAACATTCAAAATTCGAATTCTTGACGTCAAAAACATTTGGCGCCAACATTCGCGCAAATAACCCGACTAATATTTTTTTTAAACGTTCCATTCCACGGTCCTCTGCATCTAACGGGGAGCGTTCATTGTAATTATGCGTTTACTACGTGACCCCATTTCGTAGGACGTGACTGCGTGGACTTAGCAATATTATAAATATAAAAAAGCCTATTCATTTTACTGATAGCCTTGCAGATAAGCTGATAACGGATGTGTATTTATAATGTTACATTTTACTTGTAGTTGTATTTGTAATTTGTTGCGTTGTTCGTAGCGCAAGTGTTACCACTGATGTAGGTATGGTTGACTGTATATACCTACTAGAAGGAAATTTGAAATATCCGAAAATGATTATACCCAAACAGTACTACTTATTAGTTATTCTGTGCCCAAACCACAAAATAGAGTCCGTTTTACGAGAGAAGTCCCGCGACAATAAGTGGAACTAATTATTAATTGAAGTCATAATTTAGTTACGTATTTTATAACAAAAAACATAATGTTGAAAATATTACAGTGATGATAAATAAAATATCTAATAATAACAAACAAAAAAAACCATTAAGTACGTTCATATTTAAAAATCATTATTTTAATTAATTAATTACTTACGCATTCAAAATGGAACAAAATAAATACATAATTATATGTCAATAATTCAGTAACAGAAAATTAAATCATCATCATCATCAGCCTAGCCTTTTCCCAACTATGTTGAGGTCGGCTTCCAGTTTCACCGGATGCAGCTGAATACCAATATTTTACATGAAGCGACTGCCTATCTGACCTCCACAACCCAGTTACTGGATGATACGATACCCCTTGGTAAGACTGGTTGTCAGACTTTCAGGCTTCTAACGACCCGTAACGACTGCCAAAGATACACGAATTCGATCTTCTCACGAAAGACTCTGCCTTTTCCACACAATTCTGTCTTTTGCGAGTCTTTTCGGACTAAGGAAAGGAAAACACAAAGCAATCTAAAAAAAAAAACTGAATTCATAAAACAACCTATGAATAAATTATGAATTCAATAACTACTTAGGCATGTAGGTACCTCAAAATGAAAACTCAGAAAATATTTAACAAAAAAGTTTATCCAACAAATCTAATATCCCTCTATTTAGATTTACAGTGTAGGGTAAAAAAACTGGCAACACTCGGTCAGAGGGCAAACGTTATTCGGGCAAAAACAATTTGTAAGTTTTTGTTACAGAACCCTTGGGCCCTTTTGGCTGAATACATGAATACGTTAGGCCGAAAATGCTCTTTATGATAGCTATGGTTTTTCACAAAGTGTGTTGGGTTAAACTCTATAATGTATGAGCGATTGTGTGAAGGATCTTGAGTAAGGAAATAGGGTTTTTGACTTGACTACTGGGCAAACAGATTACGTTAATACGGAATGTAGGTATGTAAGTATTACCACGCAGCCACCGGCGAAGAAAACCCTCTTTTGTCAGTCTCTAATAATTTTATAAAAGGTGGCTACTTAAGATGTCAAAGGATTGTTGCTAAATAATAATTGGAAAAACTATAGGTAGTGCGTATAGGACAAACTGTCCAGTTAGGTAGGTCCAACTTCGAGAAACTACAAAAAAAAAATACAAAATACTAAAATGCTTATTTCTTGGCTATAGTTGTTTACATAATGTTGGTGAATGGCGCGTCCTTTTAAGCAGATAGCCTGTGTTAGAAGACGCCGCTCTTTCTTATACAGTAGGCAGTGCCGGATTAAGACTACTTGATGCCCTAACTAAGCAATCCACGCCACTAGTCGCCTCGTATTTTTTTCAAAAAATCAACGAGCGATTCGTAAGTAAGATTAACACACGTCTCAAGAATAACTTTTGGGTCTTGTAATATCTTGCTGACGAACAGTCTTGCCTTTTATGTCTAGCAAATTTTTTTTCGGTGCTGTTATGTTATATACACGTAGGTAGTTTTAAGTTTTCACGTCTGTCAGTAGTCCCCACGACTGCCTCAATGTTTTTTTATGTGCCCATCGGGGTCTCCGTAACTCATGTACAGACGCCAGCACATCAACCTACTACAATCTGTCAAATTTCTTTAATAGATTTTCAACTTTATCACTAAAACATAAGGTTCAAAGTTGATTGGGAAAATGTGACAGTTAGGTGTAGGTTGATGTGCTGGCGTCTGTACCTACCTACAGTTTTAAGTTAGTACCCAAGACAAGAAAGTAAATCATTCAGGCTCTCGACAGCTTCAATGATTTTGGGGATCATGATCCCCATGACCTCCCCTGGCCCTGGGACCGCGGCTGGTTTATGGTGCCCCTCGAGACGTGATGCCCTAAGCAATTGCTTAATTTGCTAATCCAGCACTGTACGTAGGCTAAAGGTGATAAAAAAACTACTTATGATATTTTACAAAAGATATTTATAGATGTGTGTTCAAGGTGTGTGCGAGAAAGAGGTCAATCGTCGAATCCGACCCGGCTGGGCAGCGTTCGGAAACCTACGCAATATCTTCTAGTCCCACATAAACTTTCTCAAAACGAAAATCTTTGAACTGTGCGTGTTGCCAATGATTACTTATGGCACTGAAACGTGGTCGCTCACAATGGACATTAATAGAAGGCTAAAAGTCACCCAAAGGGCAATGGAGACGGCTAGCTTGGAGTATTACCTACGTAATTGAATCAGAAATGAAGAGATCCACAGGAGAACCAAGGTAACCGACATAGTCCGAAGAATTGCCAAGCTCTAATCTACTTTAAGTCGCACGTACCTTATACTATTGTATAGCTCGTGTGACATAAACCCCCACATAAGTCACCCTTTTCTGTTTAAAATAGACTAGTTAAGTCACAGAAAAGCGTGAATTAACTGGGAGTTTAGGTCACACAGTGCTATAAATAATTTTGCTGTACCCTACACTCGGCGAAGCTTGTTACAGAAGAAAATTATTTCCACATTTTCCTGTTACGCTTTACGCGTGTTAAACGTTTCCCTGTAAAACTTAGAATCAATAATAAAATACCACAACTGTCCTTAAAAGCTACCTAGTTTACGATTGATTGCGGCCCGCCGCCACGCAGTGACGCGGCTAAATTATAGCCACTGCATTGATGGCCGTTGAAAAAAAATTGTACAATATGTCCCTGTCATGTGAATGCGTATTTTATTGTCACGTTGGTACCAGTGTAAGTGTGACGTTTTAGTTGTACGTGACATTGGTGAAAAGGTTTGAATTTCGAACGAGTTCTTTTTTTTAAGTGAATGTGAAATTGTTTATGGCTTTATTAGTTCAGCTTTTGCGGGCCTGAGGCCCAAACATAAGGCAATTATATGTACTAAGTACTTGCTTCTTTCATTACATTAAATTTCACCGATCAAGTTATTCCACTGCCTGCCCCTTTGGGGAATATAGGCGTGATGCTAAGTTGGCTTCCAGTTAAATTAACTCATCTGACCAAGGTAGTTTCCAACGCTCAACGATTCATCTTACTAACTGGAACATCTCAAAGTGATGGACAGTCGAGTATCATCTTGTCTGTGCGGTCACCAAGACGCTTTATCATTGTGGTCCTGATAGGCATTAGGTACCCCTCCATTTAATAGAACCCTATATGTATAGTCTACCTACTATACTACTTATTTGAAGTTGTAAACCGCGGTAGTGTAAAGGACTGCGTTAGCATCCCTTGGGTACAGGGCCGTAAATAAACTTCCAACAATCGCACCTGGGTAGGTACTATCATTTTATAACAACGAATTACCAGTTAGACACACATAAACCTCATGATTTATTCACTCCAATCCCTACTAACAGGCCGTCAACAATTAATTCTAGCAATATCTCAGGAGATTGCAACTGATATACGACCTCCTTACTGCGTTCGCGCCATCACTCAACCAATCCAATATGGCGGCCGTAAATCGCTTCAAGTCATCTGTTAAGTGCTGTGTTGGTATGTAATTAAGCATTCCCGCGTTGAATCAACGCTGTACACAAATTAATGGTGGGTCACCGCGTAGCCGGCGACATTCGGTATTGCGAATTCCGCATGCAACGGCCCCACCTGTGTGTGAATGTCTGTATTACACGCGCTTGCAGACGAGTTGTATTAGCTCGCGCTGCAATGTTTGCATTGTTATGGAATTTATGGTTGGGTGGGCCTGCAATTTCTGTGACGTATTGAGGTCCAGGTCTGTTCGAGGCGGAATTTCAAATTATATCTCGTCTAGTCTAGTTTTCGCATGTAAATATATATATTATCAATACCATGGTTATTCAAATTCAATCTTTTTATTTCAGATCAGAGTGGATCCATATAGTGTTAGTATGAGTGTTAGTATGGTTATAGAACCTTCTAACACAAAAGTTATGATTTTTACACAAAACGACATAGTTACAATTTCTTGATGCTTTTGTCCGAAACCTGTGTTTAAAAGGACCAAATCTCTAGACTTGTTTGTTTCACAGATATAATATACATACTTTTTAGCCGTCTATAAGAAATTCACCATTCAGATGACTCTTTCACAGCCAGCCACCAGAAATATTTAACTCGACAGAAGAAACAGAAATGGTTCACAAAATCACAACGTTGCCAAACAAGATTCTCATTTCAAAGAAAGCAGGGGAGAAAAAGCTGACTGCCAGTGACACCAGCCTTTTACTTTTTTTCCATCTACCGCCACAGTTAAATAATAGTGTTCATTATAGCGGCTGACGTTTTTCCGCAAGTTGGGCCCACAAAGGGTGTCGGGACGTAAATGCAAATAACTGTCACAGGCCAGATGATTTTATGAGGATTTTCCTCGTTTGATTTGTTAAGACTTTTCTTTAATGTTGGCTAGGTTTTGTGGGAGCAAGTTGCCTTTGTTACCTAACTGTTAACGTTTTTATTACAATAACTTAGGTTTTGTGTGATCAAGTTGTCTTTGTTATCCGACTGAGAACGTTTGTCTTACAAAACCTATTAATATTTGTAAATAACGCGTTATTTTGTGATGCTACAAATATGCGTTTATACTATACTCCATTTACTATAGCATTAGACAGAAGTTAATAAAGGCTCTTTTAGGGGCACACTTTGTAATAAATGTACAACAAACATTATTACAGTCAAGATTTATGTGGAGTTCAATATAATCAATTTAAATAACAGCAGTCACACTTAATTAGAGGTACTTATTTAACATATCTACCTTCTGAAATTACAAGGCTTTCATTTAATATTATTTAGTTTTTACATAAAATATTGTCGTGTCAATGTTTAAAATCTAAAAGAAGCAGGGGCGGACAGGTCCGGGAACGTTTTTCATGTCACTATAACTCTACCAAATCTAAAATGTTACCTATTCCTCATAAGTTGTGGCAGCACGTGTTTTTCTATTTTGTCGGCTTATATAAAGTTGTTTTTAATAAACTGATTGTTACTAAAAAATTGTCTCATTTCATGTACCTATCCAAGCATCGTGACGAGTAGATAGATAGAATATGCTTTATTGTATGCCATACATTGTTACTTACAAAAAAAGCACATACATTATTTATTAAAATTGTTTGAACTTAACTTGAAAATAAAAGGTTTCGTATTCCTGCTTCTGTGAGCCTCTTTTTTCTAATGTATAGTAATAAATGGAGTATAGGTTGGATAAAGGAATTTCCGGGATCGCTATTACCTAAATCTAACTTTGGTTTACAGTGAAGTACCAACACCTAACTAACATCGTTCAAATTTACATCTCATACCTACTCACGGAAAGCCATATTCTACTTAATCCATACTATCCATACTAATATTATACTTAAATGCGAAAATGTGTCTGTCTGTCTGTTACCTCTTCACGCTTTAACCGCTAAACCAATTTAGATGAAAGGTAAGTATAGAGATAGTTTGAGTCCCGGGAAAGGACATAGGGTAGTTTTTATCCCAATATTCCTACGGGATCGAAGCTTATGCGGGTGAAACCGCGGGGCGCTGCTAGTCCATACTCCATACTAATACTAATCACACTAATATTATAAAGGCGAAAGTGTGTCTGTCTGTCTGTCTGTTACCTCTCCACGCTTAAACCGCTGAACCGATTTAGCTGAAATTTGGTGTAGAGATAGTTTGAGTCCAGGGAAAGGACATAGGATAGTTTTTATCCCAATATTTCTACGGGATCGAAACTTATGCGGGTGAAACCGCGGGGCGCTGCTAGTTCTTTTATAAATGATTTATGTTCCCTTGTTCATAAAACCATACATTTCCCCAGTAATCCAAATTCCTTACACCCAATCTGTAGCCACACAATAGCCTTACAATAAATCGACCAAATCTAAGCAGCAATCCAGGTGTTACACTGGTATTTGCAAAATGTCCGCCACCGTGCTATGTCGTGCATTCAGGCTCTATCCGCAATATAGCTCGGCCACATAATAATAGCACAGAAGGTCGGTTACGTAAAATTAGTGAAAACAGCGTAAGACGACCTCACTGGCTGCGATCCGTTCCCCCATCTGCTGCCGGTATATCCATACTTAATATTATAAATTCGAAAGTAACTCTGTCTGTCTGTATGTTACCTTTTCACGCCTAAACCACTGAACGGATTTAGATGAAATTTGCCAGAGAGATAGATTGCATCCCGAGGAAGGACATAGGATAGTTTTTATCCCAGAAATCATCCTTTAAGGAGGTGAAAAGGGGGGTGGAAGTTTGTATGGGGAATCAATAACCGCTGAACCGATTTAGATGAAATTTGGTATGGAGATAGTTTGAGTTGTGGGGAAGGATATAGAGTAGGTTCTATCCCCGTAATTATCCCTTAAATGTGTAAAAAGATGGGTGGAGATTTGTAAAGGAAATCAATATAAAATGACTATAATAATTATTTTATCGCGGGTCAAACCGCGGGGCACAGCTAGTTGTGTATAAATCTCACTATGAAAACTTAGGTGAAGTGAGCTGTTATTTCAACTGATGCTAAGGAATTAGGGATTCCGGCAGATCTCGATGGCACGGTGTGCTACGCTAAGAACCAAAGAAGGTGAAGTTACCTACTCACCTTCATAGCATATTGCTTTGACTACGGATTAGTTTGGATGATCGGGAGAACATAACATTCTGTGTGCTAAAGCTCATAAGATTAAATAATGTATCTTTTGATCAAATACCTTATTTAAACTAATGCCAGTCGCGATAAGCGCCTGCAGTCGCTGTCCGTTTATGGTCACCATTTGGAAATTTAAAAAGTCCTGTAAAAAAGTCCGGACATTTTACTTTTCAACCGACTTCAAAAAAGAAGGTTCTGTATTCGACCCGTATGTATGTATGTATGTTTGTATGTCCGCGATTTTCTCAAAAACTAATTAAGTAACTAATTTTTCTTTTTCAGTAACTATTCTTTTTTTTTCTAATAAAAATCTCCTTACGTCGAAAAGTCCTGACAAATGACAAGGCCAGACAAATTCCGGATGGAGGGCAAAAAGGCAAAACACGTCCAGACAAATCCGGATGGATTGTACAGACGCCAGCACATCAACCTACCCGAAACTGTCGGATTTTCCCAATCAACTTTGAACCTTATGGTTTAGTGATAAAGCTGAAAATCTATTAAAGAAATTTGACAGATTGTAGTAGGTTGATGTGCTGGCGTCTGTACGTAAGTGCTCTACACACGAGCGCAATGATGCGACCACGACACAGGTATCGACACGCGTTCACGGCTACCGCCGACACGCGTCGACGGCTGCAGTTGCCTCTTCGACGCTTGACGCTCGTGTTTACTCACACTAAAGCAGTTCCATGTGTGCTTTCGTTACATACAGCCAACCTTCTGCACCTTTCCTTTCTGTGGCTCAGCTCTACGATAAATCGCGTCGGACCTGAGAAATGCTTCATTACAAGTCGCCACACCACTCGACTGCAATACGACTGTGGACCTGATAAGAGAACGGAAACCAATGCTTGTGGCTGCCCGGAGCTATTTATGATTGTCGAAGTAATATCGGCACGGGCTATCAGATTGTATTGTAACATTCTTATATCGGAGCGGGGAATTTCAGGTATTTCAGGCGATTTAATTCTGGGGTGTCGCTGCGAGTTGTTGCTATGGGAATTTCGGAATTTTTATTCAGTGCATATTATCAATGTTATCGAAGGAAAATTGAATAAGTAAGCAATACGAGATAACTGAATTTTCCCCCTGTTCCTTCTGGTTCGTGGTCGGCAGTGAAATAAAGTCAGGTACAAAGCAGTGGTGGCCCAGTGCTAATGGTCGCGACTTACGAATTGTTGTAGGTCGTAGGTTCGAACCCAGACAGGCGCTTTACTTTGTGTTCATTAATTCATCATCACTGCTCTCAAAATGGTGAAGGAAATCATCGTGAGGAAACCGGCACGCATGTCCTATACCCAAAAATAATGAAGACATGTGCAATCTACCCGCACTGGGCCCGCGAAGGATTACGGCCCACCGAGAGGAGGTCTATGTCCCAGCAGTGAGCACATTATAGGCTGATTATGTAGGTACAAAGCGGCTCAGTATTTTTCCTGACATAACATCACACATTTCCTTAATGGGTAAGCAGAGGTAAATGAATAGCACAATCACATTTCGGCACTTACCTAGCTATCTATGTGTACCTAATATCTGTGTGTGTGCGTTTTGCCACTAACCGGGCCCAAACCTAGACTCGAACCTGGATCCCACACAGCTCAGACTTGCAACCACTAGGAAAACGCGGCGGTCCACATTTCTTTTTAACCGACTTCTAAAAAAGGAGGAGGTTCTCAATTCGAATGTTTGCATTTTTTTTTTATGTTTGTTCGCGCATAACTCCGTCGCTTGCCAACCGATTTGAAAAATTCTTTTTTTGTTGGAGAGGGTCTTCCCAAATGGTCCCATGAAAATTTTATCCAAATCGGATAAGCGGTTTTTGAAAAATCAACAAAAATCTAAAAAATTATCTACATTAACGATCTTTTTTTGTTTACTTTTTTTGTGGGGTAGGTACAACTAAAAAGTGAAAAATAAAAACTTTTTTACAAAAAAAAAAACAACCGACTTCAAAAAAAAACACTACAAAGTGATAAATAACTTTAATTTCGGAAGTCGGTGTCAAAAAACGAAAATGCGGAACCAACGACACCGACTTCCGAAATTAAAGTTAGGTATTTATCACTTTGTAGTGTTTTTTTTTAAGTCGGTTGTTTTTTTTTGTTCTTATTAATTATATTGACTAATGACTGCCATATTGGTAATAAGTAGTGGTCGCAAGTGGTCGTGGTAGTGGTCGGAGTTACCGACATAGCTTTCAGAGTAAGCAACTGAAGTGGCAGTGGGCTGGCCATGTCTGTCGAAGGACCGATGGCCGGTGGAGCAGACGAGTCCTGGAGTGGAGACCGCGTACCGGCAAGCGTAGTGTGGGACGCTCCCCAGCTAGATGGACGGACGACCTAAAGAAGGTGGGTGGGGTAGACTGGATGCGGAAGCCGAAGGACAGGGTGCTGTGGCGCAGTCTGGGAGAGGCCTATGTCCAGCAGTGGACTGCGATAGGCTGAGTTGATTGGTTGATTGATTGAGTGGTCGCAAGCGCTAGGTACTACTAAGCATGAAGTCCTGGGTCGATTCCCAGGTAGAGAAGTGGTATTGGGTGTTTCCATCTGGTACTTCAAAGTCAAAGTCAAAGCATTTATTTCAAATAGGCACATAAAAGGCACTTTTGAACGTCAAAAATTATCTTAAAATAGAATTGATTCTAGTCGCCCATTCCAAAAGGTAGTTTTCGTATGGAGAAGAACGGGCAAGAAACTCCACCGTTACTCTTTTAAAATGTTTTAGGTACAATATTTTGCATGGGTACATTAATTATATAATAACATGTGAGGACGATGCACCTAAAATAAAATTACTATACCACAATAGGTAAAAGTATTAAAAATTAAATTTAAAAAATCAAAAAACCCGACTGCGGTAAAAAACATAAGTTAAAAAAAACTGAAAAGCTAAAAACAAGCCCATTTTAAATTAAATAAAAGTTGGAAGCAGGCGGGACCCATTTGAGTTTGAAAATATAAAAATGGTATGGGTCCCGCCTGCTTCCAACTTTTATTTAATTTCAAATGGGCTTGTTTTTAGCTTTTCAGTTTTTTTTAACTTATGTTTTTTACCGCAGTCGGGTTTTTTGATTTTTTAAATTTAATTTTTTTATTTTATTCTTTTTAGTTATGAGTTGTAAATCCCACTTAAGTGTGATAGTTTTCCTTTAAACTTCGTAATATATATTAGGTGCTACTGTCGTAACATTTAAATTTCTAACTACAACCGTTTAGTTGATAGAGGGGGGGACGGGTAAGTAATATATGATATAATTACAAAACCTCTAATATTTACAAGATATAACAACTGAACCTATAATTTTATTTGATACTAGCTTCTGCCCGCGACTTCGTTCGCGTGAAATTTCTTATTCCCTCAATAGTCCATCCAACAAAGAGATTGTAGAGTGCGTGAGCAAGGCCCTAAGCAATTACTTCAGAAAATTGTTCAGGGTGCTTAGAGAGTTAACATACTAAAAGTCCTGACATCTAGGGGGTGAGGCGGAGTGGGGGGAGGGGGTTAAAGTTCCCATTTTTCAGTTTTTCGCTAATATCTTTTAAACGGTGCGTCATGGAGAAGAAGTCTTCTACGCAATGAAAGCTTATAAAATTATGTACAACTTTTATCTTATACACTTTTTCACATTCCTACCTATTTTCGAACTACACATTCCGGAAAAGTGAAAATTGAAAAAAACTACTTGAATTGAACACTACTTTTTGTATACTACTTCCTTCACGTTATTTGGGGATAAAAAGTATCTTATATCTTAAATCAACTCCTACTATATCAATTTACTAAATTTTATCCAAATCTGTACAGCCGTTGGGATATCAAAACTTTTATCTACACTTGTCTTATACACTATTTCCAAATTTTCACCAGTGTTCGAGTACCGTGCTCCGAAGAAAGTGAAAATGAAGTTCATTTAGCGTGATGTGACAAGCATTACCGAATGTTAAATATGAGCTAGTATATAAATTAGGTATTTTATTGATAACATAAGCTGGGAGTACCTCCAAGCTGTGAAGGCGGTAACAGTTTGAGATCTCGTTTTCTACCAGTGGTAATGGAGCAGAAGCGGGTCGTCACTTTTCATTCCATATTTCCTGTCGTAGAAGACGAAAACTGTCCTTTTGATAGCTTTAACTCCTCCCACCCAAGACATTATTCTGCTGAAACCCGGCCGAGGAAAAACCAAAACAGTTGCACTGTCCACCCAAGAGATGCAGCAACATGGATTTGAGGACATCCTTTTCCTTCATTCATTTACAGGTTGTGACACAACATCTGCAACTTTCAGAAGAAGCAAAGTGAGTTTCTTAAAACTGTACTTGAAGTCAGATATTATCAAGGAAGCGGCTGCGATCTTTTACAAGCCCACCTCCACGCACAGTGAGGTTGAAGAGGCTGGGAAGATGTGCTTCCTCAAATGGTATGGCGCACCAGCAAGACTGATCTCCCTCAATGAGTACCGATACCAGTCATTCGTGAGATCAGTGGCAAATATTAAGCCTGATTTCAGCTCCCTCCCACCAACTGAAAACGCAGCTAAACAGCATTCGCGGCGCACTTACCACCAAGTGCAGCTATGGCTCGGAAATGAGCTGCCTCCTCAAGAGTGGGGATGGAAACATGAAGGGGACAGCCTGATGCCAATAACAACCGAAGATTCGCCAGCACCAGAGATACTACTAAAAACAATATTTTGCCGCTGCACGAAGGATTGTGGTAGTAGAAAATGTGGATGTCGGAAAGCAATGTTGAACTGTTCCGCGGCGTGCCTCCACTGCCAAGGGAATTGCCTCAACGGCGTGTCTGTTGACGTTGACGATGATGAAGACGACGTAGAGCCTCTTCAGCAAGTACCATCTAGGTACTGAGGATGAGGGAGCCTTGGAAAAAGAACCATTGTCAGGACCCTCACAGCCTAAACGAATTAAAAGATAAAAGATAATATGTATCAAAGATACAAGTTTTGATTACTCAACGGCTGAACCGATTTGGATGAAATTCGTTATGATTAAAGATTTGGATTTTTAGGCTACTTTTATCCCGAAATAACGCAAACAAAGTAGCAGCAACAGGTAGAGATTCATAAAAGTAGTTTTTTCGAAAATTTTCACTATTTTAGAATGTACCTATATGTAAAAAATGGGTAGTAATTCGAAAAAGAGTATAAGACTAAAGTTGTAGGAAATTTTATAAGCTTTCATTGCGCAGTAAACTTCTTTTCTCTAAAACATACCGTTTTAAAGATATTAGCGAAAAACTGAAAAATGGGAACTTTAACCCTCTCCCCCCCCCCTCCGCCTCACCTCCTAGACGTCAGGATTTTTAGTATGTTTATTCCCTAAGTACCCTGAACAATTTTCTGAAGAAATCACTTAGGGCCTAACTCACGCACTCTACAACTCCTTATGGGTGATATATTGGATGGACTACAACCCATCTCGTCGTATTGCATCACTTGCCCGCGTCTCCTGCTCTATCACTTCGTTTCCCCATAGCGCTTTTGCTCGGCTCCTAAGGGCCATAGTGTGACGTTAAATAGCCTATAGCCTACCTCAAGAATTGGGCTATCAAATGCAAGAAGAATTTTTCAAATCCGACTAGCAGTTCCAGAAATTAACCCCTACATACTAACTTACAAACAAATTTTACCTCTTTATAATATTAGTATACATAATGATCAGTTAATAAACGATTGATATAACTTTAATGTAACTAATTTCTATAAGAATAACAGAAAATTAATATAAAATCATTTGATATACCACTCAATAGACATAAAACCTATTTAGTCTAATATGATAAAAACTTTTTTTTTCATCCTATGTCATCCTATGTCGACGGAGCCCCGCTTCGCGGGGCCCCTATTTCTGTGTAAAGGGTTTAAAGTAACCTAACCAAACCGAACCTCGGGGTGCCCTTCGCTCGCCCTTGCATCCTATGTCGACGGAGCCCCGCGAAGCGGGGCCCCTCTTTCTGTATAAAGGGTTTAAAGTAACCTAACCAAACCGAAACTCGGGGTGCCCTTCGCTCGCCCTTGCATCCTATGTCGACGGAGCCCCGCTTCGCGGGGCCCCTATTTCTGTGTAAAGGGTTTAAAGTAACCTAACCAAACCGAACCTCGGGGTGCCCTTCGCTCGCCCTTGCATCCTATGTCGACGGAGCCCCGCTTCGCGGGGCCCCTATTTCTGTGTAAAGGGTTTGAAGTAACCTAACCAAACCGAACCTCGGGGTGCCCTTCGCTTGCTCTTGCATCCTATGTCGACGAAGCCCCGCTTCGCGGGGCCTCTATTTTTGTGTAAAGGGTTTAAAGTAACCTAACCAAACCGAACCTCGGGGTGCCCTTCGCCCGCTCTTGCATCCTACGTCGTCTATTGCGTTCGTTGAGTTCGGGTGCGGTAACGGTAACGGAAATAATTCGGAAGCCACGAAGCCACGAAGGCTTTCTAACCTAAGCTGTCCGAGTCGGATCGCTCTGAATCGGGGTGTTAAGCATAATGACGGTATCAATATATATTTTAAACGATAGACCTAATGATTTTCGATTAAATAAACGTTATATCCAATAACGTTATACGAAGTAAGTTTTAGAGTAGGTATATAAATGTTATATGGAAAGAAATTATATCAACAGTTGGTATATCTCACGTTTATTGTATCTTGTGAACGTTATTGAAATGAAAATATACCAAATAACTCTATACCTACGATATGAGACGCGCCCGGGGGGGACACTTGATTCTAACGAAAATTGGTACTTTAAAGCTTGATAAGTCACGAACGGTTTACTTAATCAAAAAACGGTCTTCCCAAACCACTAATATTTTTGAAAGACCTATTCAACGATACCCCACTTGACATAGTTTGTTGACTTTCATTTTTTTCATTTTCACAATATGGCGTCCAGTAGTCGCCATATTGAATTTTCACTAACGTCATGTCTTTAGTGACACTCGCCGGACTAAGAGGAATCGATTGACGTGTGAATCATAAAAATCGGCCCAGCGTTTGGTTTGTATAGTGCTTCAAAGGAACATACAAACATACATACATACATAGGCTGATAAACACAGCAGCAGTCGGGTAAAAACGAAACCATGACATATAAATTAATTATCTGATAGATACATGGTGCTCACATATTTACAAACATGGTACATACAAGCAAAACGATTTTAATAAAAAAAAAAAATACAAGTAATAAGTCTGGGTATGAGTAATGAATGTAAAAAAAATTACAATTAAATTAGCAACCAGTTTGATTTTGTCTACACTCTAGATTGTCCTATGGAGCAGGACCAGCATGTTTCCAAGCGTTCTTAACTTGGATATAATCTTCTAATTTATAGTATGCTTGTTTACAAAGTGTACAACTCGGCTCCAGTCGTAAGTTGTTTTTTACTGTTTTCTTCTTTTGTCTGCCCTTTTTTTAATGGATGGGAAATCATCAAATGACCTCTCCCGCTCTGTGTGGAGCGGAAGGGAGTGTCAGACTCTTACTGACTAAAACCCATCCGTGTTCCGCGTGGAAATATTAGTTCTCCTATCTCCTAGTCCTGACCCACTCCGTCCCATCGAATCGCCAGCCCGCTTTAACTTCGTTTTAGTTTAGCGTTCTTTCTGACTGTTATTATTTTTGCTCGGCTCCTAAGGGTCCTAGCGTGATGTTAAATAGCCTATAGCCTTCTTTAAGAATCGGGCTATCAAATGCAAAAATATTTTTTCAAATAAATGGGCATGTTTTCGGATGACAGCGATGCGGACGAGTACTTCGACTCGACTTCAGGCGCCTTTTTTTTTGAGTGTGGGAAATCATCGAATGGCTCCTCCTTGATCGAATGACTTCTAATTGGCAGCCCGGAGTCTGGGTCTGTACCCGGTAACATGACTACCGAAGTGTGGGTGTATTATAAGTACTTACTATAACCTACCTCTGCCAGTCCGGTCGGGGAAAACATACGTGATGTTATCTTATATCTACTCTTCTCATACAAATTCCTATCACGATCTAAATAATAGCCGTGTAGGCAAGGATCTAGGTAAATTCTAAGCTTGGTAGTATGTTGGCTTTGTTGGGCCACGTTCAAGCCGCAAATAGGTCAAGGCATATATACTCCATGCTCTTGCGGTCGGCGTAATTTGGACGAGCATAGGTATTAGCAGCTTGTGATCTAGCTGAATTAATTCTAGTAGGTAGGTACTTTGGGAAAATGTTGTTCTACTTAGTAAAAAAAAATCTGACAGTTTACGAAGGACCAGCGTTCTATTCTATGAAATATGAAAATTATGGTCCTTTTTAATGAGGATATATGCCTAATACTAGAGGAGCAGCGTGCTACTAACAATTTCAGAACATATATAACGTCATAATCATTTATTTATTTATTTATTTTATTTATTTATTTATTTATAACAAAATAAAACACTGATTAAAGTGATTTTATTTTGACCTAAAATAATAAATTGCCGGCACATTAGTATATCGTCCTTATTTTGATGGTCTAAATGATTTCTTAAAAGTTTGTCCATCTATTTTAATGGGGCCTTATAATATATCCTTTATAAATAACATCATTGGTCCTTTTAGTCGACACATACCCGATAATCCAACGGATTTTTTCCTGTGCGTACATTGCTTCTTTTTTTTTGGTTTCCCTTTATAAGTTCAAGATTGCTGTTAGGAAATTGTGATGTTGCAAGCACTTCTTTTGCCTTTAGGTTTATTGTAGGTGCTTATTATTCACCTATTCTTGGATTTTTCTCTAAAGATTTGAAGGGACACGAATGAAGTCTCTAGAGGAGGCTTGAAGGTTCAGGTGAAGTAATTTGAGAGGTTTTCCATGATAATAGAAACTGCATAAATAAGCTAAAACTACGTTGGGTATGCATAACCTAACCCTAGTGACGGCGACCATCACGGTACACTGCTCGTTAACCTTTTAACCGCTTACGTCGGATTAATCCGACAAATATTTTCGTGTCCATTCCGCCAGAGTCGTATATATACGACCAAATAACACAGCTCGTTTAATCTGTATTATTATTACATCATCACAGCTCGTTTCATCGGTATTTATTTTTAGGTTTTTTTTTTTTTCGGGCGCTGGGGACACGACAACTGAAACACTTCCACACAATAGGCATAATGGACAGTCCTCTATGCAGGGCTTGCATGGAGGCTGAGAAAACCGTTACGCATATGCTCTGTGAATGCACAGGCATCACCCTGATTAGGACAGACACCCTCTGGGCACCCAGATCTTACACAGGTGTTCTTAACAGACCAGGAGATGTAATCAACTTCTGGGGTGAGGGAGGTGGGCTGGTTGGAATAACCACCAACGGCCGCCATGGCCCGCGCACTATGGTCCACCTGAAGGACTAAGTGCGGAAACCAAACCCTCTAAAATAGAATGTTATGCATAAACAAGTAAAACAAGATCTTTGATTTGAAAAATATAATATAATTTATTCCTATAATATGTTATACTATTATCAACTTTCATCAAACACAATCTTTTTACCTTCATACGGTAAAATACCAGATTTCTTTTTCTTAGCTTCCCAAGATGGATGCAATTTCTCTGGCTTTTCATCATTATTCCTATCATTTCTATTATTAGAACCTCTTTTATCATTAAAATCATTATTGAAAGACTTCCTATCATTAAAGTTTCTTCTATCATTTTTTTCCCTATCATTAAATCTGTTATTAAAGTTATTTCCTCTATCATAACCATTTTGTTTATTAAATCTATCTTCATTACGGTAATTATTATTTTTTCTAAGTTTGCTTTTATGGACTAGGCCAAACTGGACTGCTCTTCTTAGTCTTCTGTTCCCTCCAATATGCTCTTCTTTCACTTCATCAGGTGCTCTTGGCTCAACCACAGACATATAATTTTCTCCCGTCGACGTGATAAAGAATGGATCTACAATTTTATTTTCAGCTACAGAAGTATCTGAATCTTTCTTTAATTTCTTTTGTAGTATTTTCTCATTGAAGTGTTTAGTTTTGGTCAATTCTTTTTGTTTCTTTTCTGGGTTTTTCTTGATGAATTCTTTTGGTGGTTTCTTAGTTTGAATTTCTTTAAGTTGAATTGTCTTTATGTTTACTACTTCAGGTATCTCTGCTTTTGACTTAGCACCTCTAACAACTGGTTTGACTTTAGGAGAAGCTTTCAAAATGTTGCTTACATTTTCCTTAACTTCCTCATCACTACTTTCTGCAGCTGCATCACTCTGTTCTTCTACATCATCAGGTCCAGAATCATCTCCTATTTCATCATCTCCTTCTGACTGGTCACTCTCTTTACCTGACACTTCATTATCATCATTTTCATCACCCGACACTTCATTGTCATCATTTTCATCTCCTGACATTTCTTGCTCACTACCCTCATTACCAGAACCATCATCATCCTCTCCACCTTTGACTTTGCTATCATCTCCCATAGCAACATCTTCAACATTCCAATCTCCTTCAGAATTGACTACTTTATTATTCTTTGCCTTTTTCTTATTCTTTTGTTTTTCTTTAGCTTCCTTCTTCATTTTTCTTCTTTCTAATCGGGACATAAACAGATCATTGATAGGGACATTGGAGAATCTGCCTCTTATGAACTTGTACTTGTCCTGTAAGGCTTTGTGGAGTAGTAATCTGGCACATGCTTTATCTTCATCTACTTGGGGTTTATTCAAGAAAGTATTCAACTCTCCCTTATGTGTTACTATGAATTTTGCTAGGTCCTTCGGTTTGATTTTCTGTAAAGTACAAAAAGACGTATCTAGTATAGACAATAATAACATATTATATGTTCTTCAAATAAATGTAATCTAATTTAATCTGTCAAGCTCCGCTAATGAGACACAATTGATTTTCTATTGTTTCGTCGCCAATGGGCGACGCGCGCTGCTTGACCGGTTAATATCAAATATCAGGTTGAACAAGTTTTCGATCTTCTCTGTAATTAACTTGTAATTCATTTGACTTTGTACAGTAATTTATTTCAGAAATACTGTAAACACTTGATAAAAAAGCCTGCAGGAATCATCATGTGGAATCAAATAAATACATAACATCATGCCTGTAATCCAAAATGGGATAGGCAGAGGTGTACTTGTGGTTACCCTCGCATTTCGCCAGTAATGTTTAAGTCCCATATATGTATAACAGGGCAACCATATTGCCATCAACCTGGCATAAGGCTATGGGCTGCTACTGAGCAATTTCTGATGGTAAAACACAATAACACTTTGCCTGACCCAGGAATCGAACCTAGCGCAACAAGCTCAGCAGTAGCACTTTCAATCACTAGATCAACAAGACATTCGTATTTAAGCTAATAGGAAATAAATAGTACTGATAGATTACCTTTATAACCAAGACTTCTTTTACAGCAGACTCCGCTTTCCTCTTTAGCTTTTCTTGTAGTTTTTCCGGAGCTTTCTTCTCTGTCAGTTGTTTGGCCTTTCTGGTCAATTTGTGTATTATCTGTATTTTAGCCTGGTTCAGTTTCTTTTTGAGTAATATCACCTGGAATTATTAAGAGTAATATACATTGATTAAAATAGTTTTTATAAGGCAGAATAATTTTATTAAAAGGTCAGTTTTAGAATAAGAAAAATGCATAAAATGCAATATGGATGAGCTCAACTTGTAATTTCTATTGTAGACTACCAGGACAGTCTACTAAGAACTCACTACTCAAGACTTGGACATCATTGTCTGCATGTGATTGGTGAGAAAATAATGTTATGTATAAATGAGAAAAATTCAGTCAGCAAACAGTAAATAATTAATAATATAGATAAAAAATGGTTGTACCTCAGTATTGAAGTCTTGTTTTACTGCTCCAACTTCCATTTTATCAAATAATAAGACTTATTTCTGAAGAATAGGTTATGTTACCAAATGTGTAAATTTATGCTAGTCAGGGTGGTAAAACACAATATTGAACAACAATAGAGTTAGGTACCAGATTGGTTTCAATATTTTTTCTTATTTCTTTACCGAACAAAACAATGTTTCACATAAATTCTTGTGTTGTAAAATTTATCAACACATGAACACACCGAATACCAATTTGCGAAACTGACAGCTGACTGAATGACAGTTTTATTTTAACACTGACAAAATGACAGACACTGCCAAAAAGAATAAATCACAAACTGATATTCTCATAGCACTTACTGACTACGCTATGTTTGATTTCATTCATCTGCCGCTGAAACGCACAAACATGTAGATGCATCACAACTTCACAAGCTCTTCTTGCAAACTTCTTTTTATTTGTGGTCAAATTAGCTGCAAGTGAGCTGAATATTGTTGTGGTTAACAAATAAAGTAATTTTATTTACCCTACCCTTTTCACCCGCATAAGTGTCGATCCCGTGGGAATATCGGGATAAAAACTATCGTCATGTCCTTTTCCGGGACTCAAACTATCTCTATACCAAATTTTATCTACATCGGTTGAAGAGGTAACAGACAGACAGACAGACACATTCACATTTATAATATTAGTATCAGTATGGACAGTATGGATGGTGCAATCAAAAATTCCAAATAGTGTTGCCAGCTTTGTGATTAAATCGACTAAATGTCTATGATCATAAATCCTACCTGTCAAAGTGATTTCAAGGTTTCAACAAATTGAAAAAAGTACAAATTCTTTCTGGTCGGATCTGTCAATCCGAAATGTACGTAAAATATTTGTAAAAAATAAATTCCATGAAAATCAATGTAATCTATTTAATTTCGCATGGTGTTATAGTGAATTAAGATTCCATATATTTAGAAGATAGTGTTGATGTGTTAATTTCGTCCTCATAGTTTCTGTGTTTGTTATTTCAGCATGGCTCCTCGATTTGAGTTAGCAGTCGGTCTTCGAAAGGGACACAAAACGACAAAAATATCCGCCGGCAGGAAGGGTATTACTGACAAAGCCATCAAAATCAGACCAGCTAGGCTAAAGGGTGTAAGTATTTTTAATACCTAATAAAATAACTCAAATTTACAAAGAGGTTATGTTTTGAATCTTGTAAACGTTGTGGTTTGTTGCATTTCATGTTGACTTTTACGGTATTTCTCCTATAATATGATAGAAATAATAACTTTTAAGTTGAAATGAATCGCTTCGAAGAGAAGTACCTCGGAGTAGTTTATTTTTATGTTCACAAGACACCTCATTGTTCCTTCTGTTTTCGACGTAATAGGTACAAAATCCGGCGACTCAATTATTCAAACCTTCAAGGCTTTCTATAGTTTTTCAGTGAAGGATTCCAAGCAACATGACCCATCCTGGAGAGTCCCATAGGTGTTGAAATATTATAACGACTTCTTGATGCTTTTCCTTAGATGACCCTTGACTATTCCAATATTTATTTCTTTCTTTCAATTTCTTTGAATCAGGCTCTGGATAGTTCAGCAATTATAGTTAATCATATTGCTTTCATACAGTGATATTTACTAACAATTGTATACAATTTCTTACAGCTCCAGACCAAGCACTCTAAATTCGTGCGTGACCTGGTCCGTGAGGTTGTTGGACATGCTCAGTATGAGAAGAGGGCTATGGAGTTGCTCAAGGTGAGAAACAATTTTAATAATTTTATATTACTCTGCTAGATCACTACAGTGCAGCCAATGAGAAAATGCATTCTTGAAACCTGTCGGTTTCATAAAAACGAGTATGTATTTTGCAATTTGCATGATTTTTATTAGCTCGTAGAATTGTCGAACAGACAAGTGTGAGGAACGCATTCCCTTGACTGCTGTACAGGTGATCATAACATTAGGAGGCAGGGTTCCACTGCCTACTGTTGTTAAACAATACAAATTGTAATTTCTACCAACAATGAATGCTTTAAGAACTTTGCTTTTTGTTAGAAAAATTCTAATAAAGCCTCTATTCATAAAATTAAAAGTAATTATTGCCTTACTTTGATCAGGCAGTGTGGATTTAGATACTACCCTCTAAAAATACTGCCATAAACTGATTTAGTATCAAAATCCGTCAGCTGGTTCTCTTACCATGCCTCGTTATTTTCTTGTTTACTGTTCAAGACTTTCAAAGCAAATACATATTATCATCATCTCAAAACTTTTTTCTAGGTCTCAAAGGACAAGCGCGCCCTGAAGTTCTTGAAGCGTCGTCTGGGCACACACATTCGTGCCAAGAGGAAGCGTGAAGAGCTCAGCAACGTCCTGACACAGATGAGGAAGGCTGCCGCACAGGCCCATCACGCCCCACACCCCGCTAAGTGATCAATAAACTAAGTAATTGTACTTATGTGGTGTTTTATTGAGGTTTTAATGTTATTATTGGTGTAACAGTTCTGAAGGCCAATTCCTATAATTATACATATCCAACATCTAGTCTCAATCGTCTCAATGACCCTTTATTCCCATCTGCCCCCTTCGAGCTTGCCACCGGGGTGGTGGCTGGCACTAAGTAGTGGCGTTTACCACCCCGTGGCAGATGACACTTATTTAGTGTCATCTGCCCCCTTCATGATGATTGTAAGGTGGTCGATTCTCATATTACGTACTGGCACTGACCTCTATTATTACCACTGGACAGGCTGTTCCAAGCGTTTGACAGCAATTTTTTTGTGTCTTTTTGAAGCGCCACTAGCGAGTGTCCAGAGAACTAATTTTGACATATATTACATTTTGGTAGGGCTGTTCCAAACAATGTAAACGAAACATCGAAGCAATGTGTGGAATACATAGCAGGTTTTGTGATTAGATCTATCAAGAACAAAATTACATGTATTGATTGTTTGAGCGCTTGTGAATCAATACCGTCCGATGCCATATCTGATCGACGAAACGGTATCGCACTAATTATTCAAAAAAATAGAGGTGGACTAACTATTCCATCACAAAGCATCGTTTCTATATGTTTGTGAGTGGAATCACTTTTTCGACAAGCATGCAAAAAGACCAATGGGAAGCCGCCGGTGGAAAAAATATTTCCGGCAGTTCTCACAGCAAAAGTTATAAAAGAATTGCTACCAAAATCAAATACTTTGTTTCCAGAACTACGCGTTCATTTTTTGGAAACAATGATGTTTGAAACTTTAAAAAGTCATTATGATGTATTAATTAAACAGATTATAATTTAAGTATATCGATGTTAGAATTTTTGCAACAACGAAAAATTACTCTTCGAGTCTTCGTCAATTACAGGTCAAAGTATACGAAATTTCTTAACCCGTCAAATAATTTGGGCACGTCAGTAATTAAAATCGCTTATGCTGTTAGGAAGATAAGGCAGTTAACAGATGTAGAAACCGCGCATTTAGTCTATTTTAGCTACTTTCACAGCATTATGACGTACGGCATTTTACTATGGGGTCGAGCTGCTGACATTGAATCCATCTTTATTTTGCAAAAGAGAGCTGTCAGAGCCATTTATAATCTACGTCGCCGCGAATCTCTCAGGGAACTAATTATAATAAATGCTTTGACTTTGAATTTGAAAAATATAAATTAAATATATAAAACGTGTTTTATTTTACCTTTTCGACTGTTACTTAATACATTCATTATTATTATTCATTATTCCCTGTAAATTGTAAATATAAGTAGTAATTATGATGATACGTTTATTAATGTAAAAATATTATCAAAAGTTATCGATATTTGCTCGCTGATATCGACATCACTAGTTTTAGTACCACGGACACTCGCTACGGCCAACAGCGCCAAAATGGCGATTATCAATTAGGCACAAAAGCACTTTGACAGCCGCCAGTCCAGTGGTAATTAATAGAGGTCAGTGCGTACTGGACATTATTAAGCTCTGGATGAGATAATATCCTATTCTAACATTCAAACGTGTGTCAAATATATTTTATATTGTTGTTATTAAAAATAATGTGTCAGATCTAGTATGACGGTTGAATTGTGAATTTGTCTAAGAAATAATATATTAGTTCCAAGTCCTCCGCGTTTCAATATAATTCCCCCTATTTCTAGTACCAGTACCTACTTAGTGCTTTACAGTATTTTTCCATAGATTACGGAAATTCCCTGTACGTCACAATTTGCAATAGATAATCAGACTGCGTGGTGCGCGCGCGCAAATATACCAATATGGCGGAACCACTAGCAAGTGAAAGTTCCCAAGAGTCTGATACGATTTTTTATATTAATAAAAACAATGGTAAAGAGCTGTTACTTGCGGGACATCAAATTATACAACATGTAAATTGTTTTTATAAATATAGAAAAGTTCCAAAATTATTTGCCATTATTAAAGTTAATGATATCCAGTAGTTTTATTTAAATTTCTATTAATAATGTCCAGTACGTAATGAGAATCGACCACCTTACAATCGTCATGAAGGGGGCAGATGACACTAAATAAGTGCCATTGACCACCGCGGTGGTAAACGCCACTACTTAGTGCCAGCCACCACCCCGGTGGCAAGTTCGAAGGGGGCAGATGGGAATAAAGGTATATTACATACCAAACTATAAATATTTTTTCGAGCGATTTTTAGAGGTCATTTGAAGATGTATATTTTACCTCACGTCCCCGGACACCACGCCTCCTCCTGTCTCGCCCTCAGTTTGAATTTTGAATGGTAACGTTCGTGTGCAGACGTGTCAACTGATCACATGTTTTGAATTTTCGTAGATGTTAACTACAGATATTTGAAGTACGCAATCCTTACCTACGCATTAAATTAATTAAATAAAGAGCGTGATGACACAGTGATGACCAAAGCTGAACTGTTCCAAAATATATAGCTTACAGTGTGAACAGCAATCGCGGGATGTAATATATAGCTCAAGATGTAATATATATTACATCCCATAGTCAAAAGCCGGCTTTAGTTAAGCGGTCGACCTACAGGTACGAGTAGGTACTCTTTACGGTCCAAGAATCGAACCTTGACAGCCGCGGTTACGACAACTAGGCCAATGACCGATAAAGAATAGGATTGAAATTAGACCGAGTGAGATTATTTAAACTTTCCACTAGGTAACATTAATTGACTAGCATAGCAACACCACACAGCAGTGTAGCTATAGGTACGGTTAGCAACGAAAGTCGTATGTACTTTTATCCCACGTACATTTCATTTTTTTTATAGTTTCCTACCTACACCGTGCACCGCTTTTGTGTATTTTATATAGGGTAATAGTTAAGAATTGTTCATTATTGAAGTCAAAGTCAAAGCATTTATTTCAAATAGGCACATAAAAGGCACTTTTGAACGTCAAAAATTATCTTAAAATAGAATTGATTCTAGTCGCCTATTCCAAAAGGTAGTTCTGATTATGTTCCGTTTAAAAAAAAAACTTTTTTACAAAAAAAAAACAACCGACGTACAAAAAAACACTACAAAGTGATAAATAACTTTAATTTCGGAAGTCGGTGTCGTTGGTTCCGCATTTTCGTTTTTTTGACACCGACTTCCGAAATTAAAGTTATTTATCACTTTGTAGTGTTTTTTTGTAAGTCGGTTGTTTTTTTTTTGTAAAAAAGTTTTTATTTTTCACTTTTTAGTTGTACCAACCCCACAAAAAAGTAAACGAAAAGATCGTTAATGTAGAAAATGTAGGTAAATTTTTAGATTTTTGTTGATTTTTCAAAAACCGCTTGTCCGATTTCGATAAAATTTTCATGTAACCATTTGGGAAGTATACCCTTTCCAACAAAAAAAGAATTTTTCAAATCGGTCCAGGCGTCTTCAAGAAATCGGGGAACATACATAAAAAAAAAAAAAAAGATACCGACGAATTGAGAACCTCCTCCTTTTTTTGAAGTCGGTTAAAAATAGGTATTACTTAGGTAAGTAATACCTATTTTTTAGATCATAGGTAGGTACCTATGATTACAAAAAGGGCGTCGATGGGTGTCGATGTGGATGGCAGTAGTTGCCTCTCTCGTTGACGCGTGCGTGTCCCTCGTGTGTATGTAGGTACACTTATGGTATGCCAAAAACTCCGTACTCGACTTTTGTTGCAGACCGTACCTACATAGTCGAACGTTCTGAATTTGTAGGCCAAAAAATATGATTAAATCGACTGGCTGGAACAAAGTGGTTCGTTTGATTCTGAGGTCAATTTAATGTAAGTACCTACCGAAATGAAAATTGCGAAAATAACAGCCATGTTGACTATAGTCTGGTTAATAAACATTTTTGCAAAAACATATTTATTATTACCTACCATTTTATCTTTGAACTGTGATTGTGACGCTTGTTATAGCTAGAGGGGGTCTCAGAAAGGTCGCGGGCTATCAGGTTGCGTCAAGAAATTCGAGAGATATGACGCTACGTGGCACATCTCTCATTACTTTTGCTTAGCAGTTAATACATACTACGTGGACTGTTATCTAAGTGTGAATAAACAACGAAAGTTGGTAACTAAACATTCATGACTATATTTAGATTATCGTCATTACATCACCCCATACCACAATGAGTAAAGAAACAGAACCATATTGCCGAACGTAGCTAAGTTTTAAGGCGAATGCGCAGTTTGTTCCGCCAGTTACTCAACTGAACCTAGCGCTCGGCGCATCGGACAGTCACCCCCAACACCTTACCTATTTGACTGGCCAATTCTTCCCTTGCGGTGGTAGGGGCTAACGCCCGCCTGGTTTGCGACCACCCTCCCACCGGAGTCCAGCGTCAAGCAGCCTGCTGTGTTTCGTTGACGCGTGGGAGTTATAGATAGTGCCTTAGGCATCTTCTGGGCACGCTCATTCCATCATAGATCTCATCCATCGCTTTCCATCAGGCGTGATCGAGGTCAAGAGCGGGCCCATTCAGCAATAAAACAATAAAAAAAAAAAAAAAAGATGAGTTTAGCTCGCCGCTGCTGCTGATCTTGGTTCATTCCCTTAGCCTAGGGATCAAAAAAATCCTGTGGTTACTCTTGGTACCTACTTACTAGAAATACTTACTTAAGTATCCTGTAATGTTATTGCCTGTATTTGTAGTCTTGGCAAATGGCGTGCAAAATTGGAAATCATGCATAACGCCGCCGCCAGTGAAGTAATAGAGGACGTCAAATCCCATCTAGATAGGTATATGTAGGAAGAGGAACTTACTACCTACTCTATTATCCAGTAGAGCACTGAAGAAACTCGTCTAGAAAAGTACGTATGCAACCTACATAGTAGCCGCCGGCACTATACCACCATAGATAAGAACAAATTCGACGAAGAAAAACGCGCCGCAGGAAAAGCAGGCCCGTGCGTACCTGGGATTAGACTTTATCCTTCTACGCTTCTTAGTTCTTGTTGTGCTGCTAACCAAGGAACATAATTATTTACTTTAGAACTTGCCTATGCAATGCGGTACGCGGGCTGTATGGTCGTTGGCGGTACGGTTAGGCACAGACGCCAGCACATCAAGTCAAGCTACCCGAAACTGTCAAATTTTCCCAATCAACTTTGAACCTTACATTGTAGCGATAAAGTTGAAAATCTATTAAAGAAATTTGACAGATTGTAGTAGCTTAATGTGCTGGCGTCTGTACATAATAATATGTAAATCACGCAGTTAATTGCTATACTGGCTAGCAATGGTTCTGATAGTGACGATAGAATCCCGTGGCACTGATGTAAGAACAAAGTAAACACAATAGAAACAAGAAATCCGTCAACACTGGGAATTACTGGAAGTCGTGGAACATGACACTTATAATTTCCTGTATCCGATTACTATACTTAGCGGAAAAATATTTTGATTATTTGGTTGAATATTATGTACTACCTAGTCTTCACCGCGTCCACAGCCAGTCTTACCAAAGGGGTATCGTGTTACCCAGTAACTGAGCTATGGAGGTCAGATAGGCAGTCGTTCCATGTAAATTACTGGTATACACATTATCAATCGGAATCGGTTTCATTTTGACAGTTCAACATGGTTCAACAACATTCATTGCGTTATTTACGTGTTGAGCAGACAAATTTTTAGAACTTATGAAGCAATGGATTAGCAATTTGCTTCAAAATAATTCAGATTCCGATTGATAGTGTGTTACGCAATTAGGGTGCCGGTTAGACTGGAAGCCGACCCCAACATAGTTGGGAAAATGCTTGGCAGATTGAACCCCCTCTGACTCGGAGTCTCGGACCGGTCGCATCTTTCTAGATTAAAACTAGGCCTCTTGAATAAAATGGAAGCGATTTATATTTATTCACGACTACACTGATAAGAATTATCAATGACACGATGGTTTTGTTCACATATCTATAGATCTAGACACATAGGTACCTACCTACCTAAGTAGATACTTTTCCGTAATCATCATTTGTATTTCGCTTCAAGAAAAACTGCATACCTATATTTTCTTGATATCTAGTGCCTAAGTATGATTAGTACCTAGCTAAAGGTACAGTAGGCAACGAATATTGATTGATAGAGGTACTGTTAATTCAGTGGAACAAAGCAGTGCCACTCATGAAGACATTGGGATTGGGACATTCATCGCTGGGAGAAATGGAGAACATTAGGTAGTCGTCGTTTTAAGACTCGAATGGTTTTTAGTTTTGCTCGAGTTTTGAGTGCAAAACTCGAGCAAAACTGAAAACCATTTGATTGGTTGAAACAAACTTTAAATAACGCTCGAGTCTTGAATGAGGTTCTGTAATACGGGCACAGAATATATAATAGTACCTACTACAATACGGGCTTTAAAACCGAATCCTCATTAGCTGAATCTAACCATTAAATTATGCTTAGTAGATAAGTACCTACTAGATGTGCCCGCGATCGCGACTTAATTCGCGTAGGTAAGTAGATGTCGGATAACAATGTTATTGTCTCTCTTTACTAACTATTTTTCTAAAATATAAGTAGCATAATTTACACCTTATATTATCAGCTTTCTGCCAGTGAAAGTCCCGTCAAAATCGGTCCAGCCGTTTCGGTGATTAGCCGGGACAAACAGACAGAGAGACAACAATTTCAAAAATAGTTTTTTTGTTATAAGTACCGTCTTACCTATTACCTATACTTTTATATGCATTTAGTAAAAAGCAAACAGACACTTCAATATAAGTTATTTATACAGGGTGGTCCAAAAGTCGTGGATCAAACGAAGTAGGGGGATAAAGGAGGTCATTTCCAACACTTTTAAAGTGAGAAATAATTTTTGGAAACGTTACAAAATTTTTGGAAAAAAATAAATTGCTCTTGAAATTTGATACTCAGAGCCCTAATAGAACTTTGTAGTGCTGATACATTATCTAGTAGTAATACAACACCGTATGTTTTATTGTTTTATATCACATTTTTTTTTAAATTCGTCTAATTGTACAAGAACTCGGTATACACAAATATTCATAACTTTTAGGGCAATTGAATTATGACCATGCTGTAGAAAGATTTTTTGTTGGAAATGACCTTCATATCCCTATTTCGTTTGATCCACGACTTTTGGACCACCCTGTATAGAAGATGTGTATAGAGTAAATACCATTTCTTAGAGTCCAGCCCTATAGGTACCCAAGTATCAGGTATCCGGATCCCATACCGATGCATCATGTTTCATATCAAATGGAGTATTGATTGAGGCAGCTATTGATACACAGCATGTTCTCAAATTCGTTGTAATGTACAGACGCCAGCACATCAACCTACACCAAACTGTCACATTTTCCCAATCAACTTTGAACCTTATACTTAGTGATAAAGTTGAAAATCTATTAAAGAAATTTGACAGATTGTAGTAGGTTGATGTGCTGGCGTCTGTACCTACGTACACAAGTCACGACCTTGGCCGTGACAAAACGTTGCTTAATGTAACTTCCTTTGGGTCCCTAATACAAAATCCTTACAATAATAGATACCTATCATTACCTAGACGTATGTGAGCCTGCTAATAGATGTCGTTACGATATTAAATGCCTCTAGGTACCTATATAATTAAAAATCCCTGTCTTTTTGTTTTCTTTTTCACAACCAACGACATAAGTAATGACCTTTACAATGGAGGGACACTGACTCCCAAAGTCCCAAGTCACAGATAAAAAGCTAGTTTAAAAGGCTGGGGACCAATGTTTGAGGTACTACTTCTGTATGTTGTAAACATAGATATATGAATACATTTCTATGGTTGTAAATGTAATAACTGTAACAAAATTGTAACTTTTTTTAAAATAAAGAAAGTTTGTTATTTGTTTATTTATTTATCTAATGCATTAATTTCAATCTCGTTACTTCTTCATAGGAGCTCGTTATTTAGTTAAGAACCCAAAAACGTCAGCAGTTTAGGAAGTCACCCGGGCGAGGCCGTACGTACGACCGGCGGCATCTAATGCATTTTCTTAAAATATCTAGACAAGTTTTATTTCCGAAACTTACGTACCTACTAACTGTTGTCCGCGACTTCGGCCGCGTAGAGGACGTAAATTATCCCTTGGGAGAGTTTTACCGGACTATAAGGATCGTATGTCCTATGCCTAAGTGCCTAACCCGTCATGCAACACACTATAAATCTCAATCTGAATCATTTTGAAAGATATTGCTAATCCATTGCTTCATTTGTTCGAAAAATGTGTCTGTCAACGTAAATAACGCAATGAATGTTGTTGAACTGTCAAAATGAAACTACTTCTGAATTTCTGATCATAGATATACATTTCTATGCTTCTGATAGTGTGTAACGCAATCATCCCGCAAGTACCTACCTACATAAAAGTGCATACGGTACGCCTATAATTCAGCGAGTATTGTATTACTATAACCGTGCCCGTATCAGCTGTTTATCTCCCTAATTAAAGAAGTCATCGGGGGTCAGGGGAATACTACAATTCAGCGGCGATATCTTCTTAAAATTAACTCCATTATAAATTTATAACTTTAGCTCATATTCTTACCCGGAGCACAGAATACTTCCCGGAGTCAACTAGATTATAACAAGTAGGTAGGTAATTAGTAGCGCCCGTTAGGTATACCTAGCAGTTATAAACCCGAAATAACCAGTCATGTCACTAGTTAATCAATCTGCCTATAGCCTTTCCCCATCTATGTTGAGGTCGCCTTCCAGTCAAACCAGATGTAGCTGGATACCATTATTTTACACGGAGCGACTGCTAATCTTACCTCTACAACCCAGTTAGGTACTGGATGACACGATGACGATACCCATTGCAAGACTGGTTGTCAGATTTCGGGCTTCTGACTACCCGTAACAATTATGTCGAAGATCTACAAAATGACAACCGGGACCAACTTCTTAACGTGGTTTCCGAGGCACGGAGGGGTCCCGATATCCAGGGACCAACCTCAGCTGTTGCTTAATCTAGAAGATTGATCCGAGCGACTGTTATTATTTAGCCACGAGGCCCGCCAGATATGTGACTAAATATAAGTATTCTATTCTACATGAAGCTGCCCCAGCCAGGACACTGCGAGTACTGCGACACATACGCTGCTTCGCTTGGGCCTGACAACGCTGTGCCCTCGTGGCAACACGTGGTACGGGTGAGATCTCTCGCTTACGGCCATGGTTCAGTCCATGGTCAGAAAGAAAAACGCGTGGTATTCTGTCGCTTTTTTGTAAGGAGGTGATGCATGCAAAGGAGGTGGCGGAGAGCGAGAGAGAGTATACCCCTCACTGCACTCGCATCAGAAGAGTAGCGTATGACTGGTGGTTTCGGGTTTTGCGGTTGTAACCATAAACCTTCACCAGTCATGTGGCTTTTTACTTTTTGAATAGCAAATTATTATCGAATAAATACAAATTCTTGACTAACTATATCAAAATGCTAAAAATCCGAGTTTTGTTGCTGACCTTACCGTGGAGCTTCGTGAAATAGCACTTAACTGTGCATTTATTGTTATTTGAGCTTAAAACGAAAAGCAAGGAAAGTGCATGTCATATTGCCACAATGTTTAACTAGCAAGACCGAATTCATGAAAATATTTCTGCGGGTATTTTCGAGAGGTAGTATGTACCTACTGTAAATACCAATTAGTACCAACGGAAGACTGGTACCGACAGGCAGGATCAAAGGAGGTGGGTAAATTCGTTAGAATCGATATTCCCTTTTGTTACCAAGCTAACGGCCGTATTATCAAACGCAACTAAATCGTAATACCAGGAATACCTACTTGAGTGCGAAAACCGTATCATCGAATTTTGTTTCTTCGAAAACCTTTCAACGACATCTCTATACTGCGACGCCTTGCTAAATAGACGTCTTGTTACTGCGATATTTCGTTACATCGAAAAACTGTACTGCGAACGATTTTACTGCGTAAATATCATACTGCGAAGCCTTGTTCAATCGACGTCTCGTTACTGCGATGTTATGTTACTTAGGAAAACTTAATTCGGACTACCTTACGGCGACAACCAAGTACTTACATCGATTTTCTTTATCAAAACAATACCTACATTTCTTTAACATTTCCTTAAAAGCAGTGAGCCTGTGCAAAATTCGTCAGTAGTAAAGGAATGCGAAGTTACTTTTTTTCCAAAATAATTAATGTATCATTCGCTTGAGGTTGCTGGGGTTCTATGAACAATATGTGGGTAGATTAAAAATTGTAATGACAAGAAATATAATGAACTATAATTGCATTTGTACACTGTTAGTCGTTTAGTGTTATAGAAGAGTTCACTGTTAATTGTTTATTGTTAAAATGACTGACTCTGTTATCATAGAAAAATCGAAGCGCGGAAATGACATACTGATTATTAGTGGATATGAGTTTTGTTTGAACAAAAATGTGAATGACAAATTTTATTGGTGTTTTGTGCTTAAGCAAAGGAAGCAGTGTTCAAGTACTGTGGCGACCGAATTTTGTACAGGTAACGGGCATTCCGTAATTAAAAATATGACTGAACACTCTCACGCTTCTAATGCTTCATTGTTGCAATCAATATCATTTAAAAACAAGTTAAAACAAGCAGCGGAAATATCAGAAAGTATCTTGATATTTTGTTTAGTGCAAAATAACAGCAAGCGGTTTTTATTACCGAATTTAGTGTCACGAGCAAAAAATCGTCCTCCATCGACGAAAGCATATGCAGACGGTATTTCAATTTCATCTCTAGTTTGCGGTTCTTTAGGCTTATGTTTCCTTCTGACACGATGAACTATTTGCCTCAAAGCATTTTTATTTGGAAGACTAGATGCACTTGTACTGGGAACAGCCTCCAAATTAGCTTGAATGATCTGTACAGGTGTCATCGAAGTGGCAGCCGCTGCTTGTTTTAACTTGTTTTTAAATGATATTGATTGCAACAATGAAGCATTAGGAGCGTGAGAGTGTTCAGTCATATTTTTAATTACGGAATGCCCGTTACCTGTACAAAATTCGGTCGTTACAGTACTTGAACACTGCTTCCTTTGCTTAAGCACACAACACCAATAAAATTTGTCATTCACATTTTTGTTCAAACAAAACTCATATCCACTAATAATCAGTATGTCATTTCCGCGCTTCGATTTTTCTGTGATAACAGAGTCAGTCATTTTAACAATAAACAATTAACAGTGAACTCTTCTATAACACTAAACGACTAACAGTATACAAATGCAATTATAGTTCATTATATTTCTTGTCATTACAATTTTTAATCTACCCACATATTGTTCATAGAACCCCAGCAACCTCAAGCGAATGATACATTAATTATTTTGGAAAAAAAATAACTTCGCATTCCTTTACTACTGACGAATTTTGCACAGGCTCACTGCTTTTAAGGAAATGTTAAAGAAATGTAGGTATTGTTTTGATAAAGAAAATCGATGTAAGTACTCAAGGTTGTCGCCGTAAGGTAGTCCGAATTAAGTTTTCCTAAGTAACATAACATCGCAGTAACGAGACGTCGATTGAACAAGGTTTCGCAGTATGATATTTACGCAGTAAAATCGTTCGCAGTACCTACAGTTTTTCGATGTAACGAAATATCGCAGTAACAAGACGTCGATTTAGCAAGGCGTCGCAGTATAGAGATGTCGTTGAAAGGTTTTCGAAGAAACAAAATTCGATGATACGGTTTTCGCACTCAAGTAGGTATTCCATCATTGACACAAGTGTATTTAGGTACCTAATAAATTATAACCCTTATAATAAATTTATAAAAACCTTCGCTGCTAAAGCAATAACCAAGAATAAAATAAGCACACGAACAAGATTAATTAATCTGAATAATATTAATTTCAATTATGAATAAAACCAGCCGTTACCTAGACCGCCATCTTGTTTTTCCAATCTCAAAAGTTCAAAACATGTTCAAAACTAACAATGGGCATAGATAATTTTAACATACTTAATTTCAATTTTATATTTCTGTACTAATAGGTACTATCTGCCACGATTATGCAATAAACGATAACTTCTAATCTAGATCGTTGCCTTAGTGTGTTTTATTGTGACGGATAGACGCACCCACTGACAAACAATTTACATCATTTGGCCCGTGACCTTAGGGTCAGTTTTCATATTGATACTGTTAAGACTTGTACTGTGATGTAACAAGGTCATTTGAGATGTACTCAACCTTTATTTGAAAGCGAGTAAGACGAGAGCCGAAAAAGTGGAAAAAGGTCTACTTACGTATTTTGACGAGATGGCTGGAGAAAATAAAGTAGGTAGGCATCTTCAGTCATCCGAAGGTCTATGGTAAGATTTGAAACGTTTTTAAATGTCTAACTAGTCTAATAAATTAGTTTCGTTTTTTCTGGTTCTAGTTTAGTTCTTATCGTAGGTTAAATTACGTGTAGGAAGGTAGACACTTGGCTGATTGCTTTAGTTAGCGGCAATAAGCTCGACAATTTGGTATGGAACTGAATTCATTTGGCTGCTCTAATCTTGCTCCTTTAGCATTTCAGAACGGCCATTTGCAAAAAAGTAAGATTTGGATATATTCGCGAAGCATAGGCTGTTTTAGAAGTACCCGCCCGCAGTATCGTTTGAGCTCAAAATTGGGGGTATACTATAGTTGCCCATAAATGCATAATTTCCTGCCCTTATCCCAATTTATTAGGGGTCGGCGCAACATGTCTTTTTCTTGCCCATAAATGCAGTGCTATTCTGCTTACCCAGCAGTTTCCTTGCCTTAAATTTACGCTCTATAATTATGGTCCTCACATGATCTGATCAAGATGTTTGTTGCTCCATTTCTTCTCAGACGTAGTGAAATAGGAAATGTCGACTCGACCTAGCTTTTTTTTTATATGACGTGTAAAACGTCATATTAAATTGAGTGATTCTGGTATCCTATTTACAGAATAAACAATTTCATTTCATCTCTCTCACACTCACAGTTCAACGGGTGGAGTAAACTTCAGTCCTTTACCATAGTAGGTAGGTAGCTTAGTAGTCGCTCGCTACGAATATAGGTATAAAAGAAATCGATATCAATGAAACCTTTGGTATGACCGAGTTTCGAGACAGTTTCACTAACATTGTTTGGTGAAGTCAGCAAGGACAATAAGACTACAATGACATTATGTAACTTGCACGTTGTAGGTACCTATTTTTATAGAAATCGTGGACTTCCAAGAGTTTTTCTATAGTTTGCAGGTAAGTACCTAAGTAATTGGACTTGCATTGAAAAAGGTTAGATATATTTCGGTACCGAACGACCCTGTTGTATTCAGCCATTGACCCAGGTAACGGCCAGGTAGGCATTGGGACACCAATCTTTGGACGCCTCCAGAATTTACGGGAAACATAAAAAACGGGTCGCCCCAAATTCTTCTTGAATAGAAATGGTGTCTTTACCTGCCCGGTGCGAACTGCGAATAATACCTACCAATATTAGCCAAGAAGTCGTAAAATGGTCACAAACTGACAATTCATAACATTATTTGCGTACAATTTCATATCACGCAATTCATCTGTTTGACAGTTTTGTATGGAGATTCGTAAAATGGTCCACAAAATTGTTTTAATGTCAATCAATATCATGAATTGTCAGTTTGTGACCATTTTACGACTTTTATTATGATTCATAATGTTATCCTTTTATGATTCTGCCAAAGTGGCCTTTTTAGGCCCCCGTCTGCCTTCAATAAAAATTGCTTTTTCTTTGACATCCCTTCACAACCAAGGATATTATGCAACCCTAGTTTCTTCGAGCAGAGCTCCTTGAGAAAACTTATTAAGTAGCTAGGTACCTCAGAATACAGTTGTTTTGTATTCTCAGGTAGGTACATATAGGTATTAGGTAAAGTCAGTTACTGCAATTAGCTGACCCAACTTTGCATAAATGGTTGAGATTTTTTAGAATACGAATCGATAGAACTTTATAATTCTTTTATATTTTATTTACTACATGAAAAGGTGGGTCAGCTAATTGCAGTAACTGACTGTACCTACCAAAGTAGGTCAGGGACATTACAAATAGGTACTTACTGTCTTTGGATCAAGATTTGCGTGTGACGTGCCCGTCATATCATATCCAATGACGGATGCGGATCCTAAAGCCATCTAATGTTAAAAAGGATATCGTCCATTTATCAATCCAGCACCGACTGGCTCATAATTAAATATAATGATGGATGGACGATGACCTTTACGTCACAAACGCCAAGGCTACAACGCAACGTAGGGTACGTTAGGTAAGTATTGGACACGTTTGCGTGTGAATGAAAACAGAATTTGGAACTGAAGCATCAGTGACATCGTCATAGATAGGAACCTATTTCATTCATAACAACCCGAATTCCGTATTTCAATAATTATTGGTTGTAAACACTAGTAGGTAGGTATTTGGCGAACGGTGACGTCATGATTTTCGGCGTGTTTCAGGCGCGTAGGCAGGTTGTTAAACATTCGTTTGTTTTGACATTTTATTATCAAACAAGTAATTTAGCTACTTAATAAAATAATTGTTTCGTTAAATCCTTTTTATTATCTTAATAGTAGTTATCAGAACCAAATATACATAATTCTTTTTATATAAATTTAGAAAAAAATATACATTATGAGGCAATTTATTCCATAGGTACATCAATTTGCTTCTAATTTACTATTATTTGCCAATTATAACAATAGCCTTGAATAATGCGTCGCATTTATAACGATTAGGCAATTTAGAACAATTATTACAGTAATTTAGAATTTTTATAACAATATCTAATTCATGGATTATTGTTAAGTTGCATTTTTTATGAAAAGAAAAGGTAAAACTTAATACATTTTATTTCTAGATAGTTGTAACACAAACAACTTAAACTAGACTGAAAAAAAAAAAACAAAATTCATTAAAATACACAGCAGGATGTTTGCAGTTTCACTATTCTCATTTACATTTTTCTGTTGACAACAATCCAAAAACATTGTTCTAATTCATACTTTCCATTTATAAATTGATATTTCTTGTCACATTTTATACTTTGCTAGGCAAACTGATATTTATTGCACACTGGATTTGAGTAACCTCATTTTTTTACAAATTCATTTATTTGTTATCTGAATCCATTTTCTGGTAAACAATAATAATATTTAAACAACTACTTCGTTTTTCTGATAAGATGTACCAACCATAGATACTGCTAATACATTTTTTATTGTCTCTTGTTAACAGTCATCACTAAAAAAGGTCAAATTATGGGCCATACTAAAATTATTTAGTCCATATAATATAAAA
The DNA here is from genome assembly GCA_945859645.1 of Amphipoea oculea. Classification (NCBI taxonomy): domain Eukaryota; kingdom Metazoa; phylum Arthropoda; class Insecta; order Lepidoptera; family Noctuidae; genus Amphipoea; species Amphipoea oculea. Next base: position 17,965,416 of record OX243876.1, read on the forward strand.
TTAACCGCAAAAATTGGATTATTACTGGACCAAATACACAATTGGATAATAGCAAAACACTATAAATTATGAATTTGTGTTTTTATTTTAAGTTTTCCTCTATTTGACATCAGTGTATTTACAAATAGATGACATGTGTGTATAAATGCTACCTACAGAGTAATCAGTTTGGAATTAGAATAGATTTACCCTTAACATCCTAGCTGTTCTTAGAGATACATAGACATTATGTTTAAAAACTAAAGTGTCTTTTATTTTAAACTAACAATTGATTTTGTCTGTAAAAACAGTTTTTGTGAGGTTTAATGGAGAAAATATGAAAGTTAACAGCTAAAAGTACAAATGCAGACCTAATTTCCAAAAAAATGATAATGGAGTAAATGGAATGAAGTGTTATCTGGCAGAAAAAAGTATTTTAAGTTTAAAATTTCATTATTAAATGATAACATACTAAACTAAAACATCAAAATGGCATTTGGAGAAATAAAACTGAGGGTAGTCTAAATATTTAGTCAACAATTATAATATTTGCTTTTTAAAATTGTAAAAAGCTGTTTTGTAAAAAGCAACTCATATTTTTTGTAAAATTGGCTATTTCTTTTTAGAATACCAGGAATTTCTCTAAATAATACATTTTATCTTCTTAACAAATTAATCACTTACTTGCTTATCGCCATGTCCGATTCCTAACACGACCCCGTCGAACCCAGACAACTGAGGTCCAAAAAAAATCTTCCTTCACTTTCATAGCTCAATATAAACTAACATTTTTTTTTTCATAACAAATATATGTAACACTAAGATTTACTCAAGCCATTATAACATTTATGTTACGAGTTACATACCATTTACTTTTATGATAAAAATCATAACACTCACCTATATTAAAGTAAAATATCATGTAAAATAAAGAAAATTATCCTAGTATGGAACATTCGAAAATAGGTAGGAAACAGATTCGCCATTGTGTGTACGTCTCACGGCCTCCGCAAGCATCATGGACACGTCAATACACTGAATTTTGGGGCACTCCTGCATGTGCCTCTCTTGAGGGATTGTGTTTGTGACGACAACTGCTTCTAAACACGCGTTGTTGATCCTTGAGATAGCAGGCCCAGAGAAAATACCATGAGTAAGTATGGCATACACTTTTATTGCACCTGCTTCTATCAGTTTCTCTGCAGCATGACAGATAGTTCCACAAGTGTCTGCCATGTCATCAACTAGGATAGCTGTCCGGTCCTTTACATCACCAACCAGTACCATGGAAGCTACCTCATTAGCCTTTTTCCTCTCTTTGTGAATCAGAGCAAACTCAACATTCAACCTGTCAGCAATAGACGTGACTCTCTTGGCTCCTCCTGCATCAGGAGACACCACAATACTGGTCTTCCAGTCAGGAATATTTTCTTTGATCCATTTCAGGACAGCAGGTTCAGCAAAGAGGTTATCCACAGGAATGTCGAAAAATCCTTGAATTTGAGACGCATGGAGGTCCATTGTGATGATGTGGTCGGCGCCCGACACCGACAGGATGTTGGCGACCAGTTTGGCGGTGATCGGCGCTCTGCTCTTGTCTTTCTTGTCTTGCCGCGCGTACGGGAAGCACGGAATCACGGCTGTCACCCGAGACGCAGATGCAATCTTACACGCGTTAATCATGATCAGTAACTCCATTAGATTGTCGTTTATTTCGCCGCTGCCACTCTGAACAATGTAAACATCCTCGCCACGTACAGATTCACCTATTTCCACGCATGTTTCCATGTTGCTAAACTTCTTGGTTACTACTTTTCCTAAATCAATGCCCAAGCGGTCGACGATCTTCTGCGCCAGGTCAGGGTGGGAGCTCCCGCTGAACACTTTGATATTAGGCATTCTGGTAGTTAGAGGTAAGGATAGGTGATCTAATTTATTTACTACTTCTTGGATAGTTACGGTTGATTTCATGAGCACAGCACCGATACTACCCTTCGACCGTCACTCGCGGTATATGAGACGGGAATAACAAGATGAACTATTTATGTGTGTCTAATTACCGATAAGAGACACCAGCGGCAACGTGGGGACCCGCCGCGCCGTGCTGTAAATACGCACCGCACTTGACCACACTTCACGCGTTCGCCTCGTCTCAAATCGCACGTTTTTTATTTTACTAAAATTGATTTGACCTGTCAAGAATGTCAAGAACAATGAACTGTTTAAGTTAGAAACCGTGTGCCAAAATAATTTTAAAATGTTAAACTTATCCCTTTTGTGGCTTAAGTGTAAATATTATTTGATAATTATTGATCTGTCGCAGTTTTTTAATTTATCAATGATGCATTATTTTAGATTTCACTATATTTTATTTTGTGACAGTTTTCTAACAAATTGGCTCTTAAAACGAACGTGACCGGTATCAAGTGGAAAAAAAAACGTAAAAACCTCAGAACAAGTTTTTCTTCACCTGTCGAAAGCAAAAAGTGCTTCCGGTGTGTTAATAATACAATTTATTCAGAAAAACAACAAGTGTGTAGGAGGTTATTATTGTATTTCTAAGACATCATAAGTAAATAAGCACTACTTGAAGTCTCTAGATCTAAGCAAAAATTTATTTTAATTTGAAATCTTATTATTTCCCGCCTGCTGACATAATATTGGGCGTACTGCAGTCGAGTCTAGCAGGTTCATGGTTAGAAATATCTAAATCGACTACATATTTTTATAAAAATGGCCACACTATGTTAAAAAAAAAACAACTCAAAACAATGTCATATTGTTAATGTCAAATTGAAACCAAACCGAAACCCACTAAAACTAATCCCGAAAGAAATTCCATGATTATATTCATGTAGTTTTTGACAAAAAATGTGATGGGAGGTGTACTTTGGAATTAACTAACAAGAGAAGTAACAAAGAACAATGAGTGAAGAAGCTAGCAATAGTAAAGATGACAAACAGAAACTCGTTCGATGTATGGAATGGTTGCAAAAACAGAATAATGAAGACACGGAGAAGTTATCATTGGAAAACAAAAACGACATACAGTTTATTATACAAACTCATGCTGCTAGGAAGAACTTTCTACTGGCAGTGGCTGAAGACGATGCGACTGTGCCTTCTGGCGTCAACGAGCCTTCACTAGAACCTCGAATTGTGGTGAGTGATACAAAAAGAATTGTTAAACTTACAGTCAGTAACTGCAGTTATTTTCGTTCTATTCATTTCAAAGCGCATATCGGAAATATTATAATTCGCTAGAAGTAGGTAGTACGGTACTACACTAGTATTTTGGCGCGCAATTTTGTGAACCCTGATATGATTTGGTTTTGGTTTAGGAAAGTTCGTTAATGATGCCAAGGTTATTACTAAAAAGTATCCTTTATTAATAATACAGGTTATTAAATATTTTCCAAGAAGTCAGCATGCTCTTTCTAGGGTTAATCAATTGTAGAACACTGATCAAGACACACACATTAGAAGTTTTGTTGTTCTTACGTCAAATTTTCTGACTTGTGTGTCTAAACTGTCTAAACTGGTGCACAAGTACTCAATGAACCCAAAATTCCAAACCTGCTAGATAAACTATGTAATAACTTCTAACTGAGATTTGGCCCAACATAAGGCATGCATAATTTATAAATTGGCAAAGGTAGAAAACTAGCAACACCTCGCAGTTTCTCCCGTATATGTTTCCTGTGGGAATATCGGGATAAAAACTATCCTATGTCCTTTCCCGGGACTTTAAACTATCTCTATACCAAATTTCATATAAATCGGTTCAGCGGCTTAAGTGTGAAGGGGTAACAGACAGACAGACTTTCGCACTTATAAGTTAGTATGGATAACATGTGATCCTGTGCATAATTTACACTCAAGATAAACAACACTTGCATTCAAAGAACAGTCATGTTCATTTGTTTTATTATTGACCTCTTAATCACCGCTAATGAGACACGATTGAGTTTCTATTGTAATTGACCAATATTGGCCCCCGCTGGGCTGGAGTGGTTGTGCATAAGCATAAACATGATCATCATCCACAGCCCAACTTCACCCACTGCTAGACATAGGCCTCTCTATGCTTGTGCCAATCCCCAAAAACATAAAGCATAAACTTATGATATTATACCATAATTTTACCTAAATTTTAGTGCCAAACAAGTGGCTGGTTCGCACCTAGACAGGCATGTTACTTTGCGGAATTAATTCATCACCACTGCTCTCAAAACGGTGAAGGAAAACATTGTGAGGAAACCGGCATGTCCTAGAACCAAAAGTTGAAGATATGTGACATCTACCAACCTGCACTGGGCCCCGCAATTCATAATTTTCAGTACAATTTTGTTTGTTTTGTTTACAGTCCCGATATAAGCTGCGTGTTGCCGATCTGCAAATGGAATGTGAATGGCAGTCATGTCGACATAACTTCATTGATTATGACCTGTACCAGAAACATGTACGCAACCACTCTTCGGATGTACATGTCATTGAGAAAGATTCTGGAGGTTTGTACTGAAAAGTTTTTTTTTTATTTTGTTGGTATCCCAAAAACAATTTCAAGATTTTTTTTTTTGTACAGACAAGGGGATATAAAGGGTCTAAAGAGATGGCAGATCCTAAACTTGGACCAAAGACAATAGAAATTTAAAGTTTACTTAGTACTGGACAACCTAATGTGAATGTTCAATGGAATATCACAAAATCAATCACATACAAAGGCCCCGTCTGATTGTGGCTAGAAAGCCGCTTGCAATTAACAGGAGAAACAGAATGAAAAATGTACAGGGTGGAAGGGACATTGATGTGCAAACTGTAACCATGAATTCAGCACATGATTCTAGGCCCCCCTGCGTTCCATTCATTTTGGTTTAAAGACAATTATTTCTCAAAAAAAGAACATTAAGGTTCACTTACAAATTAAGAAATGTATACATTTTGCTGTAGGTATTGCACTTTCCTATGAAACAGCAGATTTCTTTTTATATCTGATGAATAACTTCAAGCAGCAGGGTTCAGAATCAGGTACTAAATCAATGGTAACCTAACTAGTTGCGCGTCAATGTCTGCCACCCCGTATACAGCAAAATCAGATTAAAAAAACTGCTGTTATGGAGACCTATTATACCGGATGATTTTTTAACCGGTTCCAAATTTTTAGAGGGTGTTTTACTCAGGAATATGAACAACTTTTACCATGGGAAGAACTTTGACACCAAGAAAAAAATCAGCTGTTTCATACAAAAGTTCAATACTTACTCTACCAAAATGTATGAAACAGTTGATTTTTTTTTTTCGTGATTTCGGAGTTAAACCCGTAGTTATAGTTGTTCATATTCATGATTACAACATCCTGTGAAAATTTGCGCAGTGCATAAAAAATTATCCTATATAGCATGGAACAGGCTCTCGGAAAATGTTGTGACGGCTTCAACACTGAACTGCTTCAAGAATCAACTGGACAGATTAAATATCTCCAAGCTATACGATACGATACACACGCATCAGCTAATTAGCTGCTAGTGTGTCTAACCAAATAATAATAATTATAGGTTACTAGCTGCGCCCCGCGGTTTCACCCGCATAAACGTCGATCCCGTGGGAATATCAGGATAAAAACTATCCTATGTCCTTTCCCGGGACAAACTATCTCTATACCAAATTTCATCTAATTCGGTTCAGTGGTTTAGGCGTGAAATGGTAACGTACAGACAGACCGACAGAGTTACTTTCGAATTTATAATATTAGTATGGATACATATTTTCTATTATGTATCTATTTACATAAAATACAAACACAAGTTAAAAGTTAATTATGTTGATGTAATCATCTACAATTACTTACTGATAAAATACCAGTGATTGATTTTGTTGTTGATATTGTAACTTGTTGTTGTAAATGATTAAGTGATGTAAGTACAGATTATTATTATTATTATAAATGAAACTTTCCCCTGTTTTCAAGGAAAATATTGTTTATATTTTGTTGTACGAGATAAGGTCTAGATAATGTTTATTAGATAAATAACAGCAAACGCGCGTTGCGCAGTCTCGCCCATAACATAATAATGCCTATAATGTTCCCATTACTGGGACACAGGCCTCCTCTCGGTGAAAGGGAGTGGGCCGTAATCCACCACGCGGCCCATCGCATGTTGGAAGATCCTTCACAGTTTTTGAGAGCAGCGGTGATGAAATAATTTACACAAAGTAAAGCGCCTGTCTGGGTTCGAACCTACGACCTACATAGTCACGGCGGTTACCACTAGGCCAGCACTGCTCTCAGTCGCGCCCGCCTATGAGAAAACTTAAATTTTAACAATGTTTTTTCTTTTTTTTTATTACCAGTTGAATATGTCTGCCTCTGGGACGTGTGTGGTCACAAAACATCAGACTTCAATGAAATGGTGCGTCACCTGAACTACCATGCTTACCATGGGAAATTGTTGGCTATCGGATTAAACGGCAGGGCTACACTGAAGCTAGCCCCGTGCAAGAAGGACTCCAGTAAACGAAACCAGATACCAATTCAAGTTAACGATTATGTTTGCATGTGGATTGGCTGTGAGGAGCAAAGTAAATATAACTCAATACAGGTAATTTATAACCGACTTCAAAAAGGAGGAGGTTCTCAATTCGACTGTTTTTTTTTTGTATGTTTGTTACGCGAATCTCCGGCAATTGTGAATCGATTTCAAAAATTATTTTTTTACTGGATAGGGTATGCCTCAGGGGTGATCTCATATAAATGTTAAGCAAAGTTAATTGCTTGGGTAGTTTTTGAGTTAGCTTCAATAATACGTATTTATGCCACTTAATTTATATTGATGATGTTATAATGACTTGCTGTCACTGATATAAATAACTTTAATTTCGGAAGTCGGTGGTAAACAACGAAAATGCGAACACAACGACACCGACTTCCGAAATTAAAGTTATTTTTCACTTTGTAGTGTCCTTTTTTTTTTTGTAAAATAGAAGATTAGCTAAACGAGAGAGAAAGACCACTCTCCACGCAAATATTTATGCCCGAAATTAATAATGTATCTTAATCCCAATCTTTTTCTGTTACCAATCAACGGCCGAGTTTGCCAATCTAAAACTTTAATAGCCCGTGGGCGTAACTCCCAACAGTGAAAATGTTATGTTGACATTGTAGTATTGGGATGTTATATTGTTGAATGAGTAGACAACCGATAGGTATAAAGGTTTTATTGTTACTAAAAATAACATGTTATATTTAATTAGGTACAATACTAAAAATAACATGCTATAAGGTAATAATTTACAGACGCCAGCACATCAACCTACTAAAATCTGCCAAATTTCTTTAATACATTTTCAACTTTATCAATAAAACATAAGGTTCAAAGTTGATTGGGAAAATGTGACAGTTTCGGGTAGGTTGATGTGCTGGCGTCTGTACAATAATGTTAGATTAAACAAACTACTATGTTTCACTATAAGTAGGACGAGTTAGCTACATGTACAGCGTTGATCATACATATTGCCCATTCACAAAGGTAACTTACATGTGGAGTCAACAAAAGAGATAAGTATGCAGGATCGTCGGATATAGCTGAAGTTTAGTAAGAAAGAGAGCAGTAGTGGTGGGCTGGTGGCCCAGTGGTATCGGCCGCGACTTACGAGTTGTAGGTCGTAGGTTCGAACCCAGACAGGCGCTTTACTTTGTGTAAATTATTTCATCACCACTGCTCTCAAAACGGTGAAGGAAAACATCGTGAGGAAACCGGCATGTCCTAGAACGAAAAATTCAAGACATGTGACATCTACCAACCCGCACTGGGCCCGCGTGGTGGATTACGGCTAGGGCTTCCAATACCGGTATCCCCGTATTGGCTAATACCGGTATTGAAAGCCCAATACCGGTATCCCCGTATTGGCTAATACCGGTATTGAAAGCCCTAATTACGGCCCACTCCCTCTCACAGAGAGGAGGCCTGTGTCCCAGCAGTGGGAACATTATAGGCTGATGATGATGATGAAGAAAGCGTTGCCACTGAAATGATGTCGACTGAAATTTAATTCGATAAATGAGCTCTTTGTTCCTATTAATAAAAGAAATTTTTATTCGAGAACACCATCGGTTTCTTACTAAACTTCAACTATATCCGACGATCCTGCATACTTATCTCTTTTGTTGACTGTACATCGGAAATTGTTTCAAAATCAAGTTAAAATGTAAAAGGTAAATACAAACAAAATCCTAAGTTATTATGGTAACTCGCAACGCGCAAAAGGCGACGTTGCTTTATTGAGTGTGCGTGCATTCGATAAGTGCGCTGCGACGTCCTGGACGTTTCTGACATGCTCAATTAGGCTATTTGCCGTAATAGCGGACATCACAAGTTCGATGGACATCAGCTTGAGAATCTAGTTCCTTCTTGAGATTGTTCGTAAACTTCTCAAGGTTTAGCAGACGTTGGTTAAAGAGTTTACGTACCGTTTTTGCAACTGCATCTTCCGACCTCTTCAGTAAATTATATTCTGCTTCGATCACGGATGTTTGATTTCTTAACAACAGTGCCAGACTGTTTCTCGTAGGTCAATGTCTTCTTGATATTGTTTTGCGAATTCGTCATCTAATACTCCGAACAGGGAGCGCGCGATAGAACCAACACCGTTGATAAGCCTACGTTTGCTTCGCGTATTCACTCGGCCTTGCGGATTCAGCAACATTTCGTCGGCCGAGTGTTGTAGTTGTGTTAAAGTTACGTCACATTGTGTTTTCTCTTATATTTTCTCGCACATGTTTTCTAGATGATTGGTGAATTTACTGGATAACTACTGTACCGTACGATAAAGAAGTTGCTCGACGCACCGAGAACGCCTAGAAGAGCTATTGGTCGATGAAACAAATAATGAAGGGAACTCTCCCTCTCTCACTAAAGAGAAAACTCATGGACATGTGCATCCTTCCTACCCTCATCTATGGAGCGCAGACATGGTCACTTACTAATCGTCAAAAGTCCGCACTCGGGTTCTGTCAGCGAGCAATGGAGCGCAGTATCCTTGGAGTTAAACTTACTGATCGTATAAGGAACTCGATACTGCGTTCTAAAACTCAAATTGCCGATGTAGGTCACACAGCTGCCAAGCTAAAATGGAACTGGGCTGGTCACATGCCGGAGGAGCTATGGGCTAAAGTAACCACACAATGGGTCCCAAACAGCAGCAAACGCAACGCGGCATGCCCAGAATGAGATGGCGGAACGAACTCGACTCTTTCGACAAAGATTGGCCTGTAACAGCACTGGGTAGGGATAAGTGGAAGAAGGGAAGGGAGGCCTTTGCCCTGCAGTGGGACAGAAATGGCTGATAATAATACTGTGCCAGTAGGGCTTGACGTCATAACTCATAGTACACGATAATCTTCCACTCGCCGCGTATTAGTTGCATATTGGTCACTTTATCATAGTATAGACCTTGTTGAAAGGGCTTGTGGCTAAGAAATAACAGCCGCACGGGTCGATCGATCAGGTTAAGCTACGCTTGCCGCGGTTGGTCCATGGATGGGTGACCATCTTTACATACCAAGACCCCTCCGTGCCTCGGAAAGCGCGTCACAACTGTCATTCGTGGAACTTTGACAGTCGTTGCGGGTCGTCAGAAGCCCGAAAGTCTGGCAACCAGTCTTACCAAAGGGTATCGTATTACCCAGTAACTGGGTTGTGGAGGTCAGATAGGCAGTCGCTCCATTTAAAATACTGGTATTCATTCAGCTGCATCCCGTTAGACTGGAAGCCGACCCCAAAATAGTTGGGAAAAGGCTAGGCAGATGATATGAGACCTTGTTAAAGCCCGCATAAACACAAGTCACCGTCAAAGACCACGGATCAAGTCATTGAGATACATGATTAATTTCGGGCGTAAATCAATATTGTCGAGAGTGGTTTTTCCAGTCAGATTTCCCTCTTTATATTCTCTGGCAGAATGTCCTAGTAGCAAGGTCCATACTTATAAGGCTAACCTTTTCAGCCGCCTTTTGGGGTCCGGCTTTGTAAGCGCTTTCACCAAAGGATTTGGATGGTTCTGTAGGCGTGCTTTATATACGATATCCCCTAAAATTAATATTGAAACCTGGTACAAAATCTGAAGGGCAATTCTCTTATTTTTAAGACTTGAACGTTCGCATTATAAATTCAGTGTTAATCTGTCAATAAATCTACTTTACCATGACTTTACCTACATCACACCCCGGACACTCCATACAACGCTCGCAAAATAATTACCTACTACTACTACATTAAAAAATGACGTTTGTATACGTATGAATGTGTGCGTGAGGTACTTGTATTTGCGAGCGCTCTTTGTTAAAGAACTGCGACGGTAACCTCGAAGTGCGGGGTGAGGTGCGGTAACTGATGTTAGTGCGGGGAAGGGAGTTCAAGGGAGTGGCCCTTCTGTACGTAGTACTTTAAGTATTCTGTGCCTACATGTTTGACAAGAGTTTGACATTGATTGGCTCTGAGATGAGATTACGACTTGCATTTTACGTTTTATAAGTACGAGAATTGACCTTCTAATAAAATTCCTTTTGCAACAAATACATTGTAATAGATGTAACTAAAAAGTAAGAGAAATAATACTTCCTTGATTTCAGCTATTCCTAGACCACGTAAAAGTCCACGCGAACTATTCAGAAAACTTGCTTTGCTCCTGGGCTGGTTGTGGCGCCGTATTCCCTCGGAAAGAGATGCTAAATGTCCACGTAAGAACCCATACGGGGGAACGACTGATCGCTTGTTATCATTGCGGACAACACTTCGCGAATAATAGGAAACTTAGCGATCATTTGAGAAGGCAGGTATGTTTTGTGATCGTGTTTGCGTATAGAAAATTAGCTTGAATTGTTATAGTTGCTATTTACAAGCATGTGTCATGTGATAAAAGACGACCCACTGAGCGATATTTTGTCAAAACTAATATTGTAAAGAGAAAATATTTGATTTTTTGTATGTTTGTTTGTTCCGCTTTCACGCTGAAATGGTTGAACGGATTTTGATGAAATTTGGCACATGGGTAGATCGTGGATTGATGGACAAGAAAGAAAATATATTATTTAGCACAGACTAAAGGACACACCATACACTAGATACATCAGATAAAAAAAATAACAAAACAAAGATCAAATAAAAAGACCTGGACCTGGATTAGGACATAGGATACTTTTTATACCGATATTTACAAGGGATCGAAACTTATGCGGGCGCAGCTAGTCATTGATGTAGAGTTTCATAATACCAGAAATTGGAATTATTAGAGAATTATTCGTTTTTATCAGAATACCAGCGCTGCGACATTAATTTTTTAAATGTCGCAGCATCATGCTCTTATTACAGCCGTTTGGCCTCGTATAGGACTTTCTGTTTCATTTTTCGTTTTTGTTACTTAAAAAAAAAATAATTTGGTTTTTTATTTTTGACTGTTTTTATTAGTTTGTGAGCTTCCTGTACGAGTCGCAATAAATACTTTTTCTTTCTTTCTTTAGTTTAAATTGCAATGATCGGCGGTAGCTCGTGAAACGGTGTTTTGTATAAACTTCAAAATAATATGCTGTAATGCTTTTGCCTGTTCAGTATTTTAAGGTCTGACAGGCTGCATTCTGATTGTAAATACTACCAAATTCTGGTTTCTATTACAAGAACTGTTGAACTGCATAATGTTACATTGCTGTGGCTCCGCCTTGCATTATGCTGAACGATGGCCGTTTTGCATGGATGTGAATTTGACCCATATTTCCCCCCAATTAGTGTTTATTTTATTCTGTATGCGTCATGGTTAGTGGAAATAAATGTATTTTTTTTTGCTGTAGGTACCAAATAATGCAACTTTTCGGTCTGGGCCTTTACGTGTAATTGAAATAACAAAGTGCTTATTCCGTGGTGTCTTAGAACTTTCTTTCAATATTATTTTTTTGCATATCAGTAAATCATTTACTATTTTACATAGAGCATATTATTTATTTTTCCAGAACGTATACCCAAACTCGCCATTCGTGTGTGAGCTATGCGGCACCCGCTGCGCCACAGAGTACTTGCTAGGCGAGCACACTCGTCAGCACATATCTACATACGCGTGCACTCTGTGCGACATGTCGGCGACGTCACCGGCCGCGCTAGCCAATCACGTGCGCTATAGACATCTGGCGAGGAAGGATACTAGGACGCATGCGTGCCCGCACTGTGAATATAAGTAAGTTAATACAATACACACTCAAGGGCCAGCGCAACGTAGTTTTTACTGCCAAACAAATATCGAAGTTGCTCTGGTTGAAATAAAGTTGAAAAAAAAAATACTTCGATTAGTCAGAGAGTGCATCAAAGCATAAAGTGGTTCTGTCTCGAGTTAACGTCTGCTTGTTTGGCAGGGAAAACCGCGCTTCATTGGGTTCCTCAGAAAAGTATAGTATAACGGGCTGGTGTCCGCAACTCCACAAATTTATTTTCAACTTAATTGCTACTAGAGCAAGGTTGATATTTGTTTGACGTCGTCCGTAAGTATAATACATACCTATATTTATTCCTATAGAAAACGTGCGCCCGCGCCTCGACGCCGCCTCGACTCTAGCTCGTGTGGGCGACGCCCCTTAGAATGACCCATTACCCACAAAAATACACTTCCCGAATTTATAATCTACGTCCATTTATAATCTACGTCGCCGCGAATCTCTCAGGGAACTATTTAAAAGGATTAATATTATGACGGTACCTTGCCAATTCATTTATGAAAACATTATGTATGTAAGAAAAAATCTACATCTTTTTAATAAAATAAGTGATAGACATAACTTTAACACAAGAAATAAAGATAAAATAATATCAACCATTTTTCAGATTAGCCAAAGTACATACATCTTTTATGGGGTACTGTGTCAAATGTTACAATAAAATACCTTGTGATATATTGCAATTAAATGAAAGAAAATTTAAAACTCACATTAAACGTGCACTTTGTAAACAAGCATACTATAAATTAGAAGATTATATCCAAGATAAGAACGCTTGGACACATGCTGGTCCTGCTCCATAGGACAATCTAGAGTCTAGACAAAATCAAACTGGTTGCTAATTTAATTGTAATTTTTTTTTTATTAGTTTTTACATTCATTACTCACACCCTGACTTATTACTTGTATTTTTTTTTTTTTAAATAGTTTTGCTTGTACCATGTTTGTAAATATGTGAGCACCATGTATCTATCAGATAATTAATTTATATGTCATGGTTTCGTTTTTCATTCTTTTACCTATTGTGGTATAGTAATTTTATTTTAGGTGCATCGTCCTCACATGTTATTATATAATTAATGTACCCATGCAAAATATTGTAACTAAAACATTTTAAAAGAGTAACGGTGGAGTTTCTTGCCCATTCTTCTCCATACGAAAACTACCTTTTGGAATGGGCGACTAGAATCAATACTATTTTAAGATAATTTTTGACGTTCAAAAGTGCCTTTTATGTGCCTATTTGAAATAAATGCTTTGACTTTGACTTTGACTATATTTAACTAGCTTCTGCCCGCGACTTCGCTCGCGTGAAATTTCTTATTCCCTCGATCCATCTCGTCGTATTGCATCACTTGCCCGCGTCTCCTGCTCTATCACTTCATTTCCCCATAGCGCTTTTGCTCGGCTCCTAAGGGTCATAGCGTGACGTTAAATAGCCTATAGCCTTCCTCAAGAATTGGGCTATCAAATGCAAGAAGAATTTTTCAAATCCGACTGGTAGTTCCAGAAATTACCCCCTACATACAAACTTACAAACAAATGTTACCTCTTTATAATATTAGTATAGATTAATCACTTTTCCATCTTCCACAGAGCAATAACAAAATCAGACCTCCGCAAACACATACTCACACATAAAAAGAAAAAGAAGAAAACTAAACCAATTAAAAAGGAGATAGACCCATTATCGGATGAAGATAATTCAGACTCCGACTGTTACGAAGTTAAAAAGGAGAATAAAGGGGCGTCTGTTAGGAAATATGCTTGTCATTTGTGTCCTGAGAAGAATATGAAGATATTTTCTAGAGGTAATCGGTTGACGACGCATTTGGTGAAGGAGCATGGAGCTCAGTGGTCGTTTGGGCATAGCAGGTTCAGGTAAGAAGTCATGTCACCTCTTTTATTTATTTAGGGACAACAAACAGTAGTGTAATAATAAGTAAACATAGGTTAGAACTTGATAATAGAGGTAACAAATACACTACCCATAACGTTATCCACATATTACTAAACAGATCTACTAGTTGTTAGAAAGAATGATATAAAAATAATCAGAATAAAAGTAAACATTACTTAATTATTAGGGTTCTGATCACTTAAAATAGCAACAATTTCTTTTCTAAATGAGTGAATTTCAACAACTATGATTGTTACCTAATTTTGGTGGAAATTTTTGTTATTGAATTTTTAATGAATATAAGAAGTTGATATGCCAGAAATGCGTATCCAGTTAACGATACATATTTCTTTCATATCAATTTCTTATATTCATTAAAAATTCAAAAACAAAAATTTCCACCAAAATTAGGTAACAATCATAGTTGTTGAAATTCACTCAAATATAGCCTTGCTGAGAAACATAATATCAGTCGAGCCAAACTGTCTATTGTAGGTGTCGACTAATCGATGCAGCGGGGAGCGTACGCCTGAGTTGGTTCTACAAAAAGTAGTTGCAAACAAGTGTTTTAGAGGTTATAATTATATCATTTTCATCATCTCAGCCGAAAAGACTTCCACTGGACATAGGTTGTGACAATGAACAGTGCTGCGCTTCCCGCATCCACTGGATTCTCGCGACCAACACCAGAGGGGCAATTCTCGTAATTTTAATCTGTCAAGCTCCGCTAATGAGACACGATTGATTTTCTATTGTTTCATCGCCGATCGGCGACGCGCGCCGCTTGACCGTGTAAGACTGGTCTCAGTCTCAATCTGTCAACAATACCTCCAATTTTCCGACACTTTGACAAGTTTTTGTCATTGATTGTCATTGAGATGAGATTGTGACTAGATTTTGAACGTTTTTAATTACGTCAATTGGTCTCTGGTCGTCCAACCTACCTTATGGTTTTCAGCACAGATATAGATAGACCTAGATAACGCAAGTATCACGGACTGTATGAAAACTGAGCGTGCCACTTTTTGACTACCTACTATGACGTCACAAGCTCGCGCTCTCTCGCTCACGCTCACCCAGCCAGCAGTACACAGGACTGAGCGCGAAAGTGGAGGCTTATGATTTTCGAACGTAAGCTGGTGCGATTTTTGGCACGCGAAGTAGTTGCCTTTGCGTTATCTAGGTGTATCTATATCTGTGGTTTTCAGTATTAAAGTAGTATTTCTCTAGGAAGTTGGAAGACCTGAGTAAGAGCGTTATCACACGACGACTTGCCAGCGTGTTTCCAGCGAAGCGATTCGTGAACGTGCTCTCCGCGATAGCGAGGCTAACTGCCGTGCATTCGCGATTTATTTGGCAAAAATGTAAACAAATATGAATGAATGGGAAAATAACTTTAATTCCTACACAATAAAGTTCAGTTTACGCTACAACTTCAAACATTTTTATAACTTTGTCAATAGTGTTTCTGAAATCAACTTAATTATCAATAAATTAAAGTTGATATTTGTTTAACTTGAAATAGGGTAGGGGTGTGCAGCACTTTGCACTTTTACTTTAACTGCGACTACTTTCACAATATCGTGCACTCGCACTCTCTCTCTCTCTCTAGTACACTCACGTCAATAGATCGCGTTATGCACACACAGCGAGCGTTAAACAGTCGCCTCCCTGGAAACACGCTTGCAAATATACAGGGTGAAATTGAAAACATGCGACAAATCGAAATGGGAGATTGTACTCATCATTACGAACAACTTTTACTGTTACTAAACCTAAAATTGCGAAAAAAAAATCAGCTGTTTCCTACATTTTTTTTTAATTTGTTCGCATAACTCGTCAAAACAGCAGATTTTTTTTTTCACGATTTCATCTTTGTCTCATAGTAAGAGTTGTTCATAATGATGAGTACAATCTCCCATTTCGATTTGTCGCGTTCAATTTCAACCTGTATAAGACTTAACTTGTATGCATGTTTATTTAATTGCTTCGACGTATATTATTACGCCTACTTTCGTTGGTTAGCGTAATATATTTGGAGAAAGTCGAACTATTCTGGGCCCTGTGTGGCCGAGTAGTTCGAAAAAACGGCCGACGGTTTCCTTTTTCCACCTATTGACTGCAGAAGATTTGACGAGTTTATAATGTTCTATTTAATATTTCAGGTACCAAATATCCGAAGACGGCATGTACAGGCTGACAACCACCCGCTACGAGTCCTTGGAAGTGTCCGAAAAAATAATGGACGGCTACAGCAGTCCGAACGTGCCGTTAACAAGTCTAGATTTTAAATTAAGACAAGTTGCCGACCCTACCGCGTTCACGCCTAGATGCTTCGAGATCACATTGAAGAATGAAGACGATGATGAAATGGAGGTTGATAAGAAGCCGGTGATTAAAGATAATGGAGTCGAGATCTTGATGTGTGATGTCGATGAGGAAGGGAATATTATTAGTACGGAAGTTATTGATCAGTCTGATTTGATACCGAAGTTAGAGAGGTAGGATTTTCTTACCTTTTTGAAGTGAAACTTCTTTAGGCGCGCTTGACTTGGGGAGTAAACTGGCGAATGCGTTACGAAAACGTGTGATCGGGCGAGTAGAGAAGGTACGTAAAAAATAGCTGGAAATACCTGGTGTAAAAACCCGGTCCCGGTCGCATGAATATGCGACCGGGTTTTTACACCAGGTATTTGCTTCCAAGTACGCACACCAGGTACCGACTCAAAATACTTGCAAGACTATTAAGTATCTTATACGGCTACTCGCTCAAATACGTAGGTACTCAACCGCGTTAGTTTTCGCAAATGCGATCATGCTCCTTATCAGTAAGAGTCTACGGAACAGTTTCGTATGCAAGTAATTTTTACCGACTTCACAAAAAGGAGGAGGTACTATGTTCGGCTGTTTGTATGTTTTTGAAGGAAAACTTCTTTACGCGCGCTTGACTTGGGGAGTAAACTGGCGAACGCGTTACGAAAAGTGTGATCGGGTGAGGTGAACGGGAGTTGAGTGGGGGATATAAGCAAGACAAAGCAGTGCGCGCGTACGTTTACTTTCTCTCTTCCTCTCATAGCCAAATACGTATTAAGTTTTTGAAGTGAAACTTCTTTAGGCGCGCTTGACTTGGGGAGTAAACTGGCGAATGCGTTACGAAAACGTGTGATCGGGCGAGTAGGGAAGGTACGTATTTATGCGACCGGGTTTTTACACCAGCTATTTGCTTCCAAGTACGCACACCAGGTACCGACTCAAAATACTTGCAAGACTATAATGTATCTTATACGGCTACTCGCTCAAATACGTAGGTACTCAACCGCGTTAGTTTTCGCAAATGCGATCATGCTCCTTATCATTAAGAGTCGACGGAACAATTTTGTATGCAAGTATTTTTGAAGGGAAACTTCTTTACGCGCGCTTGACTTGAGGAGTAAACTGGCGAACGCGTTACGAAAAGTGTGATCGGGCGAGGTGAACGGAAGTTGAGTGGGGGATATAAGCAAGACAAAGCAGTGCGCGCGCACGTTTTCTCTCTCTCTTCCTCTCATAGCCAAATACATATGAAGTTTTTGAAGTGAAACTTCTTTAGGCGCGCTTGACTTGGGGAGTAAACTGGCGAATGCGTTACGAAAAGTGTGATCGGGCGAGTAGGGAAGATACGTATTTACGCGACCAGGTTTTTACACCAGGTATTTGCTTCCAAGTACGCACACCAGGTAGCGACTCAAAATACTTGCAAGACTATAAAGTACCTTATACGGCTACTCGCTCAAATACGTAGGTACTCAACCGCGATAGTTTTCGCAAATGCGATCATGCTCCTTATCAGTAAGAGTCTACGGAACAATTTCGTATGCAAGTATTTTTTACTTTAATGGTTTGCAAGTATTTATTTGTAAACGCGATTTTGCTCCTTATTTATAGGAAGTCATTGATCAATTTCCTATGCAAATAGTTTTACTTCCAACGGTGCTTTTGAATACGCGATTGTTCTTCTTATCTGTATGAAGTTATGGATCAATTTTCTATGCAGATAGAAAATATTTGAAAGTATCTCGCTCTGTCGTGCCTCGACGCTCGAGTACGTAGGTACTCAAATAGTTAAACAACCGCGTTTGTTTTCGCAAATGCGATCATGTTCCTTATCAGTAAGAGCACAGAATACTTAATAGTACTACGTACAGAAAGGACACTCCCTTCCTCGACCTCTTATCAGATACCGCACCTCACCCCGCACTTCGAGGTATTCGTCGCCGACTCTTTAGCAAGGGTGCTCGCGAACCGCAGCGCTGTATTGCTGATACGAACACACAATTATGCGATTTAAAAGTTTTATTTGAGTTTTAATCACGATAGTTGGATATTGTGATGCTTTCCCGAATTCGTATTTACATAAACTGTTTGTAAGATTTCGCATTTTTAATAACATGCGATTTAATAACCGATTATTTACAGATAAGTCATTTAAACTAAACTATTTTAGTGTTTTTATTTCATTACGAACCCGACTATATAAATAAACAATTGAACTACATGGTCACTTCATAATAATGCACACGTTCGGGCAGCGCATTCGTCGTTCGGTTCCCCGACACAAATTGCTTCCCGCGCCAATTTTTTTACGCTACTAGATTTCACGCACACATTTGCACGTATACAAACGTCATGTGTTTATGTAGTAGTAATAGGTAATTATTTTGCGAGCGTTGAGAGTGTCCGAGGTGTGGTAAGATTCTACGGAACAATTTCCTATGCAAGTATTTTTACTTCAATGGTTTGTAAAAGTATTTATTTGTAAACGAGATTGTGCTCCTTATTTATAGGAATTCACGGGTCAATTTCCTATGCAAGTACTTTTTACTTCCAACAGGGCTTTTGTTTGATTACGCGATTGTACTTCTTATTTGTATGAAGTTATGGATCAATTTACGATGCAGATAGAAAATACTTGAAAGTATCTTGAGCCCTGGTTTTTTAAGGTGGACGTACTTGGAAGCCCTGGTACTCGATTTTGCAAGTACGACCCATGTCTACGGGCTACGGGCGAGGCGAACGGGAGTTGAGTGGGGGATATAAGCAAGAGAAAGCAGTCAAGTCGTAAAAACCATGCGAAGCAGAGATTTCGGTATGTAAAGGTCACCGATCTACGGACAACCCGCGGCAAGCGTAGCTTAACCAGATCGATCGACCCGCCATACTCTACTATTATTTTAAATTACGATAAATCACATATAGGACTTTTTATTGATTGGATATTGTGAGGTTATTTATTTATTTGAATCTTTTGACGATTTTTGCGTTTTATAACATTAGAAATGAGTATTCTTTTAATTATACGGACAATATTTTATGATCTTGTGCTGTGCATAATATTAAGCAAAAAAACTTTGACAATTTCTTATTATCTCTGATAGAGTTATTATAAATATAGAGTATTTTTATTTATATATTATTATTATTTAGTGTTAGGCTTTGTGAAGGCCCAGAAATCCGCTAGATGCGGGAAGCACAGAACCGGGCGAACCGGTGCTTGGCTCCCCAAGCACCGTCATCATTTCAGCCAAAAGATGTCCACTGTCCTATGACCAGCCGTGGACGTCTTTCGGCTGAATGATGATTTAGTTATTATTGGGTTTTTCTATCTAGAATTTCTCATTAGCAGCCAAAAGTCTGGATTTATATTCGGTTAATGGCAATGGGCTCGCTCCCTATTACATTGGACTTGAACATAACTAGCGAACTGTGGGTGTACTAAAGGCACCTCTGCCCCCACTCTTCGTTGAAACAAGGCGTGATGTTATTGTTATGTAAGTAATATTAGTTTGTAAGTTTAATCTAAATGGATTAAGTTCATCGTGATTTATTTAAAGTAATTTTAGACATATATCAAATTATTTGTGTAGGTACGTGTTTTATAAAAAAAAAACCGGCCAAGTGCGAGGCGGACTCGCACACGAAGGGTACCATACTACAAGCTAAAAAAACACGTTTCTTGTATGGATACCTGCTTTAACTTTATTTTATCATTATTTGTTGTTATAGCAGCAAGAGCAATACACACTCTGTGAACAATTCAACTGTCTACCTATTACGATTCATGAGTTAGAGTCCGCCGCTGACAGACAGACGGACGGACAGCGGAGGTTTACTAATAGGGTCCCGTTGGCACCCTTTGGGTAAGGAACCCTAAAAAGCAATGAGAAACTTGTAATAGAAGAATAATGCACTAAACCTAGGGGTGGACCACAGATATAGATAGATCTTGATAACGCAAGTATCACGATCTGTATGAAAACCAAGCGTGCCATTGTTTGACTACCTACTTTGACGTCACAAGCATTATTTAGTTATGGGAAAATCAAATCGATTCAAAGACGCCGCCGCGTACGGCACCCGTCTCGCTCCACCCCTAAGGGACTAGCGCCAGCGCTCACGCTCACCCAGCTAGCAGTACATACTCGTAGGACTGAGCGCGACAGTGGCGGCTTACGATTTTTGTACGTAAGCTGGTGCGATTTTTGGCACGCGAAGTAGTTGCTTTTGCGTTAACTAGGTGTATCTATATCTGTGGGGTGGACAGTAATATTATGAAATAAAATGACTAATTATTTACAAATTATATTTTCTAATGACTGTTTAGATTACACTGTTATTATAAAATATACTACAGTCCGGCCGCCGAGAGAATGTGTCAGTGCGACAATTCTAATACTTAGCTAATAAAGATCAAATTTGCAAAACGCGTATTCGTTTGTATGAAAGTGACAGGTGTCAAGAACGCGTTTTCTCGTCGTCGTAAGGGTGCATTCCGAGTTGGGACTGTAATCGATATTATCGATTTGAGCGTGCTTAAACCCGTACCGAATTAGGTTTAAGCACGCTCTAATCGATTATATCGATTACAGTCCTAACTCGGAACGCGGCATAAGTACACTATACAAATTGTAATTCGTTTTCATTTAAATATTTGTATGTCAGTCCATGGTGAGACATGTAAATCATTACCAAGACCTCATCATTATTATCATAGGTAGAGGAACCAATCATGGACGGTCTAAGAATGAAAACTAGAGAAAGAAAGAAATACTTAATGTTTATTTGGACACAGTTGAGGCATATAGAATCAAAGGTAGCTAAGTTTTCTAATTTAAAGAGTCAGGGGTTTTCATACTCTCTGAGTTTATTCTCCATTTTAGTTATTTTTTTGAAAGTGGCGCTTAGCTGCCTTTGATTCTATATGCCTCAGTTCGTAAAACACAAAATAATGTTTCAGACAATAGTGTGTGCCTCACGGCTGCGCCAAAAAGGTTCATTTCAGCATTAATGCCAGACAGATGCTGTCTGACGCTGGTTTTCTAATGAACCCTTAGGGAAAAGTGACGGGGAGTACACACGGCTTCAACATACCTAATACTTACTTACTTGTAAATAAATAAATAAACTACCTACTACTAAGATTATTTGCATTTATTGCTTATATTCTTTTGGTATTGGAAGAAAAGGTTATATCTGTAAATAAAACATGGTTTTTATAATCGATATATTTGGCACAGTATGTTCCTCCAATGTTTAATTTTGAGATATTTAAAAAAAATTCAAAACCCTTTATCCGAGGAACTATTATATTATGAACAGTCAAATTCTTATAATGGACACCCATTCATAAACAGTATCTAGTCTTGGACACATAAGTGTTGAACATTAAGTACTAACGTTAACAAAGTTTTTGGGTTCCTCTTTAAGGTTTCGTCCTGTACAAGATTTTGTGAACTTTTGTATTTTCTCCAATGTCTTTGTTTTAAGCTATCAAACTGATTTTCTTTAATTTCTTTCTTATTTCTTCTTTCTTTCGGAATGCATTACGTAGCACCTGAGGATCTATCTCAGCTAATATTTATCCAATTATTCTCGCGAACTCACTTTTTGGCATGACACTCCCGACGCTAAGCCGTTGCCGACGAACCAATAAAGGATCCCAGCGGTCTTTAAAGGACTTCATTACTGCAATGTCCAATGGTTGCAAAATATGACTGGAGTGCGGCGGCAATTTCAAGATTGTTATATTTTCTTTATGGGTCTCTTCAATAATATTCAGCCCTACGTGTGTGGAGTGCCCATCGTATATAAGAAGCACCGAGCGTTGGTACTACAGGACAGCAGGTAAAAAAGTTTTCTTAAAAAAGGCTTCAAAAACCACTGCGTCCATCCAGCCATTTTTTGTTGCGGCGTAAGATGTCCCTGGACATGCTTTGGATGAGGTCCATGTATCTCAAACAGTCTTGCCTTTAGATACTATTAGAGGCGGTGTCTTTTCTCCTAAAGCGCTGGTACCAAGTAGCACTGTTGTATTACCTCTTCCAAGTAAAGAGGTTACCCTGGTTGCTGCATGATCTTTAGCACCAACGATTGTTTCGTCGAGGTTCCATATGGCAGACGGTTTGTATTTTAATTTTAAGTCACTTATTGTCTTTTCCAGGAGATCAAAATAGAGGTTAATAATAAATGGATCAACATCTCTCTTTCGGATGTACTCTACAGCTTGACGCTTATTCATGGATAGACCATGACGTTCTTTAAAAGCCAAGAACCAGTCTTTTCCGGGTATACCGTTTTTAAACGGTGTAATCAGGTCATTTTGGTTGACATAATCTCCAACCATCTGCAAAAGTTTTTTTCTGCTAAGCCCAAACCCATATTTTTCCATTACATGGAGACTCGTAGTCAGTTTAAGTTCAATTTCGGGTGACAGAGCTGTATTCGTGAGTGAGAGAGTGTGCTCAGAAACTCGTTGAAGTCGACCATCTCTCGCATTCAACACATCTCCGGGGACCATTATCCTCGTCTATCAAAAGAACAGCTATTTCGTCTACTATTGGCGCATTATACCGACCTCGATGATCGTTGGGAGGTTTTACATCAGCATGGATAATAAGTTTTAAATCATTCATTGGTCTATTTTCGAGATTGTATTTACCGCCCTATGGCCCCATCCACGAGGCACACTCTTGACAATGAGTGTCGGTATTCTCTCATAGGGATACACAATCATAGGCGAAGCTATAATTCCTGCAGCATTGGCAGTAATTAATACCGTTAAGTTTTCTTTCTCATCGCCAGAGGAACTATAAACGTTTTTTTCTCCTTTACGTACTGGTACTCTGCCTGATTTAGGCCGCAAGTAGAAAGCACTCATCGGTGTTGTATATCCTTGTAGGGTCTTCTACTGCATCCGAAAACCCTTTACCTTCTATGTATGTCTTTATTGTTTGAAACCCTTGGTTCAACTCTTCTTCAGTTACTCTTCTCTGGCCTTTGTCAAATTTTGTGTCGTTCTTTGCGCCAATTCTGGATGACGATTCAAAAACGAAGCGAACCATTTTTTTCCTGGGCGATTATTTGTGAACGCGCAGTTATCCAGATTTTTTCCAAAATACTTTTTGAACACTTATCTAACAACTGGTCCTTTGTGACTGGGAAATGGTTTTCAGCCATGAATAAAACCCATTTGACCAATACTTTTTCTTGGCACAGCACTGTGGAAGGCTTTCAGTTTTCTTTCTCATCGCCAGGTTCACTATAAACGTTTTGTTCTCTTTTACGTACTGGTACTCTGCCTGCTTTAGGCTGCAAGTAGAAAGCACTTTCATCGGTTTTGTATATCCTTGTATGTTGTGAACGCGCAGTTATCCAGATTTTTTCCAAAATACTTTTTGAACACTTATCTAACAACTGGTCTTTTGTGACTGGGAAATGGTTTTCAGCCATGAATAAAACCCATTTGACCAATACTTTTTCTTGGCACAGCATTGCATTTGACCAATACTTTTTCTTGACACAGCACTGTGGAAGGCTCTAAGTTACAGTCTAGCGGGCTTATTCCCATAACTTTGTTTCTTAAAGTTATTCTGGGGATACCATACTTGGTAGCTGCTACAGATACCTTTTCTATTCCTTGTACTTCATCGATTGCTCTAGTCATTTGTTCTTTGGAATAATCTCGTTTGGGTGCCATATGATCTGTGGTGATAAGAAAGTAGCGGTAAAGAGTACTTTATAAATTACCAGTCATGAACAGCCAATCTTGGACAAGGCTGTCCATCATTGGGTATGAAAGTAATAATTAGAAATTATTAAGATAAAAAGACTAGTCTCCCTTTACACAACCAGAAAAAAAAATAAAAATATCAGAAACACAAAAATTCAATGTTGAACAGCAGTACTAGGGTGTCCATGATTGGAAGGTAACTTCTTAGTTTCTTAGTCTGTGATGATTGGGCAAAGACACATTTAAAGATACCAGTCATAAAAAAAATACTTATTTGAGAACTGACGATGAGGTTTTGTGCAAACAAAACCTCAGATTAATGATGAATCATTAAATAAATCAACAAACATTCACAATATAATGTAAAGTTTTGAAAATGTCAATATAGTTACCCACCTGCATTACGATTCTTCTAATAAAAATGGATTTTCTTTTAACTTGGTTTCAGTTGCACTCACATGACCGTAGATAATGTCGGAACAATATGGCCGCCAAATGTCAAAATGAAAAATCTTGTTCGGACTTCGGAGGATATCCATAAAGTTCATAAAAAAATGTTGCCATAGTAAAATAAAAGTTAGGGTTTGGTTATTTTTAGCATCTGGGTTTGAATATGTCCATTATTGGTGCACTGTCCGAGACTGAGGATATCCATAAAGTTCATAAAAAAATGTTGCCATAGTAAAATAAAAGTTAGGGTTTGGTTATTTTTAGCATCTGGGTTTGAATATGTCCATTATTGGTGCACTGTCCGAGACTGGTTCCATTACCGTAAGAACATTATTGTACCATGTTTTAATGCAAATAAAAATGTTATATTCTATTCTGTTAATTCATGTTTTCGTAAAAACCCGAACACCTTCCTTTCCATATTTTTTTAAGTGAGACTTCTTAGATGTCGATAATTTGAGAGTGAAATTTCAAGGACGCATCACGTTTTCGTTACGTGAGAGAGAAAAAAGATACAACTCGCTCTGTCTCTTCTTCACAGATCATGTCACGTAAGTTTGTGGAATCGTAAGCATTTTTTTTATGGATGGGAAATCATCAAATGACCCCTCCCGCTCTGGGTGGAGCGGAAGGGGGTGTCAGACACTTACTGACTAAAACCCATCCGTGTTCCTTCCTTAGCCCTTTATGTTCCGGGGTAGCGGTAACCCTTTCGGACAATCCCGCACACCCGGCAGGCTTCGGCCCTGGCAGTGGAATCGTAAGCTACGTCCTAAAATAGTGTCTGTTTAGTGGTCGCAAGCGCTACTGCTGGGCATGATGGCCTGGGTTCGATTCCCGAGTCGGGGAAAGGGTAATTGGGTTTTTCCATCTGGAATTTCTTTGTAGCAGCCCGGAGTCTGGATTTGTGTCTGTCACACCGATTTCTCTCTTTCAGCTATCAGTAATTTGACTTTCGAAAGTAGAAGACAAAGCGTTGTGTAAATACCTATAGAGACGTTATACAACGTTTATTAGTAAAGGGGATTTTTTTATCATGAATGTGATAGTTTGAATAAAAATACGGTAATAAGGTTATACATGTATTTTACTGTAACAAAAGCATACAAAACAAGTGGACAACAGCCTATAAGATTATAACTTTACAAAAATAGTTCTGAAGATTACTGTTAGCTTGCATCGTCCCACTGCTGGGCAAAGGCCTCTCCCCATGACTTCCAGCTTTTTCGATCCAGGGCTAAAGTACCCTCGTTTGTTTTGTCCAATTCGTCCCACCATCTTCTACGGGGTCGAATTCTTGTTCTGAAGATTGGTTTTGCCGATTTAAATATGACTTGCTATCATTAGAGATATATCATAGGTTTCCTTGGTAGTATGGAATCAACAATATTTGTTATGGAATTCAAAACTATAAATATTTAGGTGAGAGATTAGCCTCATCTGCTCTTTTCACATTAGTTGGTTAGATTTTCATAGTTTTTGATTACATTTATACTAATGATATTACACAAGTCTGCAAAACCACCATCAAAACGACATTTTATTTAAATCCAAACTCCTTGAAACTTTCAATCAGTCGTTCAGCCTCCCTAAAACCTGACTCTACGGCTCCATGACATGCTGTGTGTCTATGGTGCGACGTGGCTTCTCCAGCGAAACAAACTACAGGGAACTTGTTGGGGTGGCACAGCGGTTCTGACAGCACGATGGCACTGCCACCGTTTCCTTCTAAGATGACTGATCGGTACGCGTAGGCTCCTCGTGCTAATCGGTTTGAGGCCCATTGTGATCTGTATAGATAGAGATCTTAGTTTTTCGTTTTTTTTAAATTTTCTGTAGCAATACAGAACTTTCCTAGTTATTTTGCCCCTGGGTTAATTTATGTGCTTAGATGGTTTAGTTATGTTGAGAGCATGCATGAAAAGCGACTACCAAGAGGTATTTACAAGGCTGATGTGAGTATAGACGCCGAAGGGGACGCCTGGGAGGACATATTATTGTGACCTTATTAGCGATATTCTTCACAAAGGTTAGGTGCGTAATACTCGGAACTGGCGTGCATGTATGACCAGATGAATGTACGTAAACGGAGGAAAAGGAGTAAGGATCGTAGCAGGTGGCGTTCTGTTGTTTTTTTCTACCCCAAGGGGAAGAAAGCGTGAGTTTATGCATGTATGTACCTATGTAGGTAAGTATATGTGTTATTTTATGACTGTCAAAATCACAGTGATATTACTTATACTCCATAGGTTTAGGTAGGTAGTTAAAAAGGTAAACAAAAAAACCACGTGACTTAGTTAACCGACTAAACGTAATACCAATCTATTCAGTTGTCATGCTACGTCACAGTTGTAGGTACTCTTCAATTTAGCAACGTTATAATTCATGAAAAAAGTTGTTAAATTGAAGAATAAATAAAACATATCCTATGGCACTCTGCAATAGCGTAGATTTCTATCAGTGAAAGAATTCGAAATCGGATTAGGCGTTCCGAAGATTACCCCCGGCATACAAACTTATAAATTTTACCTCTTATAATAGGTATTAGTACAGATTTGAAAGGTTTTCGAAGGCAGGTACACAAGAAGGAATGTAATAGTTTGAATAAAAATAATGTATAAGGATAAACATGTATTTTATTGTAACAAAGCATATAAAGCAAGTGGACAAGAGCAATCATAACTACCTTATAACTTTACAAAAATACTTCGTTTTGCCGATTTATGGGTAGGTACCTAGGTATATCATAGTTCTCCTCAGTAGTATGGAATAGATGCATATTTATTTTTGGAATTCAATACTGCATTATCAGTCATTCAGTAGAAATGGCTTTCATTTAGACAGTTCAATAACATTCATTGCGTTATTTATGTTGTTGAGCAGACAAATTTTTCGAAGTTACGAAGCAATGTATGCGGAATATCCTTCAAAATCATTCAGATTGTGATTGATCGTGTGTTACGTAATTAGGTATATTTAGGTGAGATTATTTGTTCTATTACATTAGTTGGTGGGTTAGTTTTTCATAGATTTGATCAAATTAATAATTATATTACACAAGTCTGAAAAACCATCATCAAAACGACATCTCAAAAGTATTTATTTAAATCCAAACTCCTTGAAACTTTCTATCAGTCGTTCAGCCTCTCTAAACCCTGACTCTATGGCTCCATGGCCGTCTGTGTGTCTATGGTGCGACGTGGCTTCTCCAGCGAAACAGACTACAGGGAACTTGTTGGGGTGGCACAGCGGTTCTGATAGCACGATGGCACTGCCACCGTTTTCTTCTAAAGCGACTGTTCGGTACGCGTAGGATCCACGGGCTAGGGGGTTTGAGCCCCATTGTGATCTGAAACGTAGAGGTTAGGATAAATATAGGTAAAGAGCGAAGTTGTTGCCTACGTCAGAAATGATTCACAATTGACCGTGACTCAAATTGCTTGTTTGACTTTGACTTTATCGATATCTCTCCTTTAGAGACTTCAATCCATTTCTCAAGTCTGGATATAAAATTCAAAACTATCTTTTTTTTTTTTTTTCACACTACGCCGTCTAGTCCCAAGCTAAGCAGAGCTTGTGTTATGGGTACTAGACAACTGATAAACATACTTATATATTTCTAAATACATACATATTATAGATAAATTACACCCAGACACAGAACAAATGATCGTGCTCATCACACAAACATTTGTCCTGGGTGGGAATCGAACCCACGACCTCCGGCATAGCAGTCAGGGTCACTAACCACTAGACCATCAGGCCTGTCAATCTCCCTTATCGGAGACATCGAGTGTGGATCTACAAGTTCGAACGCAAGATCGAGCGCTTTTAAAGTGGTGTAGCTGCGCCTGCAATACATAAATACACATCCGTCTGCCGCCACTGTCCGCGGGACTCTAGGGCTCCGCCGCGCTCGCCGCCGCGCTGAGCCGTCGACGCGGTCGCCTCGACCGAACAATAACACGACGGCGACCTGCGCGCCCCCGCACGGATTTCTTTAGGAACTAAATCACATACCAAACATTTCAGCTGAACTCCTATTGGTCGATTTACATTTATAAGGAGGTCACTACTTGTGCCCATTAGTTTATAATAAAACATGTACACTTTGGTAGAATGAGACTCTTCACTCTTCACACTACACGCTACTCGCTTCACTATTCCTCATTTACTTTTAATATTAATATACATTCGTCGCACCTACATCTGGAGTATTATTGCCTCACACCACCTAAGCGCTACAGTGGTGACCCCGACGTGATTTTAAGAACCCGACGTGATTTTAAGAACCCGACGTGATTTTAAGAAGCCGACGTGATTTTAAGAAGCCGACGTGATCTTAAACAAATCTCCGACGTGATATTAAGAAGATACCTCCAGATCTGTGTGTGCGTGCCAAGTTTTCATCATGGACAACAACGGTGAACATGAACTATCCGGTGTGTCGACGTCGCTGCGCATTCCACCCATTTGGCGCGACAAGATTCGTCTGTGGTTCGCGCAATTTGAAGCCATCATGTCCGTACAGAAGAAAGGCGATCAAGTTATGTTCGAACTCATTATCGGACAACTTGAGCGGCAAGATATCGACGAAATCTCCGACATCATTCTTCATCCACCCGAAACCCACCGTTATGAAGCATTGAAGAATCGATTGTTCCAAGTCTACGAGGAATCCGAACAACGGCAAGTACAAAGATTGCTATCAGAAATGGAGCTCGGTGACATGAAGCCTTCACAGCTGCTACGTCGCATGAAACACCTCGCCGCCGAAAATATCTCTGACTCAACGTTACGGATTATGTGGACAAACCATCTCCCACAATCCGTCCGAGCAGTACTCGCTGTCAGTGACAACATCGCGAAACACTCCGATATCCACGAGTTGGCGTTGATGGCAGATAAGATCCTCGAGCAAACACAACCACTTGGCGCAGTCGCTGCAGTTACCTCAGTTCCTGCAACCCCACATGCATCTACATCAATTGAGGAGAAAATCGACGCGCTCACGAAAGAAATTGCAGAACTGAAAGCACATCAATCGCATTATCGACGCAGACCATTCGACAGACGACGTTCAAGATCGCGTTCATCGAGCAAGAACAATCGCAGTCGCGCACATAACGACAAACCAGCGATCTGCTTTTATCATCGCAAGTTCGGCAAGGAGGCGCTAAAATGTACGCGTCCGTGCAGTTTCGAAGACAGCAGCGTCCCCTCGGGAAACTAACGCCTGCGTTGGCTGAGGCGGCAACCGACGCAAGCAACATTTCTTACCGCCTATTTATAAAAGACAAAAACTCACGTCTATCGTTTTTGATTGATACTGGCGCCAACGTCTCTGTGATACCGAAAAGAAAAGGCGGGAAAGCTAAACCAACAGATTTTTGCTTGTATGCAGCGAATAACGCGGTTATTCCAACGTACGGAGAGAAAACATTACAACTGGATCTCAACCTACGAAGACCATACACCTGGAAATTCATCATCGCTGCAGTCAGCAAACCCATTATCGGTGCCGACTTCCTGAAACGTCATCAACTTCTTGTCGACATAGCCGGCCGATGTCTCGTCGACAAAGTTACCAACCTGACCGTCAAGGCACCTGTCACCTACTCCGCTGAACCTACTGTCCGAAGTATTGACGTTGATCAGCCATATCACCAGCTAATCAGCAAGTTTCCTGACATCCTGCGACCGTCATGCATGAAGGATACTCCAAAACACCGTGTAGAACACTACATTGAAACTACCGGTCCACCAATATACAGCAAGAGCAGACCACTTCCGCCACATCGGTACCTGTCCGTGAAGAAGGAATTCGAGTCAATGATGCAGCAAGGAATTTGCCGACCAAGCAAAAGTCCTTGGTCTAGTCCACTACATGTCGTTCCCAAGAAAAACGGCGACATTCGCGTCTGTGGTGACTACCGAAGACTCAATGACGTCACCAAACCCGACCGCTATCCAGTTCCACGTCTCAAAGATTTTACCTACCTACTTCACGGCAAGAAAATCTTCACTACCCTCGACCTAAATCGTGCTTACCAACAACTACCTGTACACGAACCGGACATCGAGAAGACTGCCATAACAACACCCTTTGGCTTATTCGAGTTTCCACGAATGTGTCCAGGTCTTAAAAATGCTGGACAGACATTTCAACGATTCATACATGAAGTACTCATCGGGTTAGACTACGCATTTCCATTCATCGATGATGTTATTGTCGCATCGGAAGATGAAAAAAGCCACATCGAAGATCTGCAGGAGGTGTTACGCCGATTAGACAAGTATGGCATCACCATAAATCCATCAAAGTGTGTCTTCGGCAGCGAAAATGTCAAGTTCCTAGGCTATGAAGTGTCGAGCAACGGAATCAAGCCACCACAAGACAAAATAACTGCTATCACTGCTTACCCCAAACCCGACACAATTCAAGACTTACGTCGATTTATCGGTATGGTAAACTTTTACCGTGACAGCATACCAAACGCAGCCCACTTACAAGCACCTCTCAACGCGTTCCTGCACAATTCTAAGAAACGAGACAAAACAAAAGTCGAGTGGAACACAGAAGCGTCACAAGCATTTGAGTTATGTAAAGTTAGCATACAAAACGCAGCTTTACTCGCTCACCCATCTCCATCGCCAACCGACGCAATCTCTCTCATGTGCGACGCATCGAGTACCTGCGCCGGAGCTGTACTTCAACAATTCATAAACAAGAAATGGATACCACTTGGCTATTTCTCAAAGAAATTCTCCGAAACTCAACAACGATACAGTACATTCGACAGAGAACTATTGTCCATCTATATGGCAATCAAGCACTTCAGAAAAATATTCGAAGGTAGAGAGCTTATTGTTTACACCGACCACAAGCCGCTGACCTACGCTATTCGTAAGACTCCGTCCGATAACGATACACAACGGCGCACTCGACAGCTTTTGTTTATCAGTGAGTTTACGACTGACATCCGGCACATAAGTGGAGTAAACAACGTTGTCGCCGACGCCCTCTCACGCGTCGAAACCATCGAATTGCCATCACCAATCAACTATGATGAATTATCAAAAGCTCAAGAAAAGGACAGTTATATTACAATGCCATCACGACAAACAAATATCCAACTGAAGAAAATCGTCATACCCGGTACCAACAAGCCAATGTTTTGCGAAACATCTACGTCACATGTTCGTCCATACCTACCAGCCGACTTTCGTCGCATCGCATTCAACGCCGTGCACAATCCAAGTCACCCTGGAATACGAACTACCCGAAAACTAATGCAAGAACGGTACTTTTGGCCAGCAATGAACACCGACATTGGCGAGTGGACGAAAACATGCACTTCATGTCAACTATCCACAGTACAACGACATAATCACAGTGACATCACAACATTTCCACCGAGCGAACGATTTCAACACATTCACGCTGATATTATTGGACCACTACCTATATCTTCATGTGGACATCGATACGTACTCACTATTATCGATCGCTGCACACGATGGCCCGAAGCCATACCACTTCAAGAGATAACCGCCGAAATCGTCGCAAGAAAGCTGTACGAAGGCTGGATATCTCGTTTCGGTTGTCCTACAAGAATTACAACTGACCAAGGACGACAGTTTGAAAGTCGACTGTTCCAAAACCTCGCACAATTACTTGGAGCAGAAAGAACCCGTACTACTGCCTACCACCCGCAAAGTAACGGCATCGTCGAGCGCTGGCACCGAACACTGAAAGCCGCACTCATGGCTCGACTAGAAAACAGCAGCAAATGGATCTCCGAGCTACCTACAGTATTAATGGGTCTTCGAGCCGCCGCGCGCACAGACACCAACACAAGTGCCGCGCAGCTTACCTACGGCCAGGCGATACGCCTACCCGGCGATTTTATATCACCATCACCAGCCGCAACGAAAATGGACCACGACTACGTCGATCACCTGCACGACGTTATCACGAAGCTCACACCTACATACAAACCGCATTCCAACAAGCGATGTATGTTCGTGCACAACGACCTACAGACATGCAGCCACGTGTTTGTACGCGATGACACCGTCCGCAAACCTCTGCAACATCCATACCGAGGCCCATATAAGATCATGGAACGTAAGGAGAAATACTATACAATAGCACTACCAGGAAGATCTAGCAACATATCAATCGATCGTCTCAAACCGGCGTACACCATCAACGTCGCAGAAGATGATGAACAACCGAATAGTGAGACAAGCCAATCACCTGCAGCTACCACTGAAGATCCATCCAACCTACTCCCAACCTCGACAACAAAACAACACCGCACAAGATCAGGCAGGATCGTCAAGACGCCTGTACGCTTCGCTAAGGGGGGAGTACTGTAGCTGCGCCTGCAATACATAAATACACATCCGTCTGCCGCCACTGTCCGCGGGACTCTAGGGCTCCGCCGCGCTCGCCGCCGCGCTGAGCCGTCGACGCGGTCGCCTCGACCGAACAATAACACGACGGCGACCTGCGCGCCCCCGCACGGATTTCTTTAGGAACTAAATCACATACCAAACATTTCAGCTGAACTCCTATTGGTCGATTTACATTTATAAGGAGGTCACTACTTGTGCCCATTAGTTTATAATAAAACATGTACACTTTGGTAGAATGAGACTCTTCACTCTTCACACTACACGCTACTCGCTTCACTATTCCTCATTTACTTTTAATATTAATATACATTCGTCGCACCTACATCTGGAGTATTATTGCCTCACACCACCTAAGCGCTACAGTGGTTACCAATCCGGCAGCGCAGAGCGTTGAGGGCTTTGACAACCCTGTTTTCTGTTCTTCACAAACTCACGTCTCCTTATTTGACGTCTCTTTGTCAATATTTATGCTCTGCACACAGCAAGAATCTTCGGTCCGAAGTCCGAAAATAAACGTCTTCTTCGTTGTCCTTCTCATCGCTCTGGTTTTATAAAGTCTTCTTTCTTTGTCCAGGCGGTTTTCCTTTGGAATGCGCTCCCTCAGAATATCAGGACGGTAACCGATCGGTTCACATTTAAAGTGAAAGCTCGAGAACACATAGGTACACAAGAAGTTGGCAGATTCGTCTCAGAATTAAGTTGTTGTAGGGTTTCTTATTTATGTCTCATAACTTTTTTTTAAATATAGGTATGTATATAGTTGTACCTATGTATGTATATATGTATTTATTCTTATAACTTAGTTGTAAATATTTTCATTTTTTTTTCTGTTATTGCACGTACTGTGTATTGTCTCTGCATCACCCTAAGGTAGATTGGTAGAAAATGCCCAAGGCATAAGTCCGCCTTTGTACAGTTTTTACTTGTGCATAAAGTTTTAATAAATAAATAAGCAAAAGTCTGTCGGTGTCTTCCTGGCGCAACTATGACGAAGAGGAAAGATAGTGTCCTCTCAATCTTCAAAACTATCTCACTCTCTCTTTTTTAACTATGCCAACAGAAAAAGCTACATGAAAAATGAAACGTTTTTGAACGCAATCTAGACGCAAACTATTCGTAGTACCTATAGTGCTGCCACCTTGCCACACTACAAAGTTCTAATGTGCTACATAGCAAACTACAGATAGCGCCATCCACGAAGACGCGCCCCACGCTTCTTCTTAATCGCTTACAGTACAAGTGTGCAACATTCCGCTAGTGTTTTAGTTTTAAACAGTAATTACTTATTAGTGGGTAATTAGTGTGTATCAAAAAACTAAAACACTAGCTGAATTAACTAGCAATAACCACTAGCGATTAGCAAGAAGAGTGGGGCGCGTCTTCGTGGATGGCACTGTAGCGGTATCTACAACGCCACATGCGAACAACGCGTCATACTGACGTCACGCAAATCCTGCATCTCGCAAGCAGAGTTTACCGCGCAACTAGCATAGATACAACGGCTCGACATGAATCATTGAGCAGTCGCTCGCCAGACACAACACTCGTCTGGTCGGAGGATCCAACCTTTTCTATAGAGTATGAGTGAACTTTACACCCTGTTCCCCATAGGTACCTCTATAGCACTATCTATATAGTAAAGTATAACACTGCCGTTATCACATCTAATGTAGAGCCAAGCCCCTAACTCTAAAAGGCTTAACACTATAAAACTTACATCTTGGTCAAAATATTAGGTCCTTACATATGAAATTGGCGTTTTTCGTACTGGCCACTTTAATCACGAATTTCTCCTCTTTGGTAAGGAATTCCAAATTCAAATTTGTACAGCTATTTACTCATGTATTTGTGCTTCGATGACCGTCATTCATTTGTTTTTTTTCTTCTGTTTTTTCTGTTTGCGTCACTCATTTTACAAAATGGAAAATTTAAAATATCGCATTATTTACGAGTACGAGTTCCGCCGTGGCACTAGTGCTGCGGAAACGACTCGAAGGGTGAATGATGTGTATGGCGGTCATGTTGCAAAAGAAAACACAGTTCGTTTTTGGTTCCAACGTTTTCGTTCTGGAAATTTCGACCTGCAGAACAAGCCCCGTGGACGGCCTGAGACCCAAGTTGATAATGGAGAATTGAAGGCTATTGTGGAAGCGGACCCATCGCAAACCACGTCCGAGTTAGCTGCAGGCTTCGATGTTAGTGATAAAACTGTTTTAATTCACTTGAAGCAAATTGGGAAGATTAAAAAGCTTGAAAGCACGACATCGCCAGACCACACACTGCGCAACAGACGGCTACCAAATTAGAAGAGCTTGAATTGGAATGTCTTAGACATCCTCCGTACTCCCCGGACCTTGCTCCAACAGATTACCATTTTTTTCGCAATTTGGATAACTTTTTGCAAGGGAAAAAATTCAACTCCGATGGGGCAGTCCAAATCGCCTTCAAAGATTTTATTGATTCCCGTCCGACTGGTTTTTTTAGTAAAGGGATCAATGAACTACCTATAAGATGGCAAAAGTGCATTGAAAACAATGGTTCATACTTTGATTAATTAAATATATTATATTAAAAAATATTCGACTTTTTGTTCCTTCCATACAAAACGCCAATTTCATATGTAAGGACCTAATATACGGCTTAGCCGTTTGCGGCTGTCGCACAGACACTCCTATGGGCTTATAGTAAGAAATTAAGTCACTGGTCTTTAATGTTGGGTCATGCAATGGATCAATGAAACGACCAAGCCATGCATTTCCCTTAAGGGTTCCGTTTTTTCATTGGGACGTACGGAACCCTAATAAAATGGTAAACTGTAAAACTCACCTCAAAATATTCTTAATCGGCGAAACATCGAATTGCTTTTTAATAACAGTATCAATTAACTTCTGAACTCCCGCCTGCACCTCTTCCACGCTAAGTTTCTCCATCGTCTCGGCTCCCTTGCCATAGATCCAGGCTAGCAGAACATTAGGCTGGTAATCGACCGTCCAAAGACCAAAAATCTCCGAGATCCATTGGTCCTCACCTACGAATTTGGCCTTATCTTCATCTCGCCATAGCAGAGTGAATTTTGCTGGAGTTTTGGGCCACCAAGGTGTCTCGAATTCGATGTAGATTTTGTCTAAGACGCACATGTTCAGGTTATTGATTGTGTTCACCTTTTCTGCGGGCAGTTGGGGGTAGAAGAGTTGTTCGTGTCTGAAAAAAGGTACAAAATAAATGATGAAATGCTTCAAACATTTTGGAAATTTTGGTATCATTCACGAAGGAAGAATGAGTGTATAAATGACTAGCTTCTGCCCGCGACTTCGTTTGCGTGAAATTTCTTATTCCCTCGACCCATCTCGTCGTATTACATCACTTGCCCGCGTCTCCTGCAGCCTGCTCTATCACTTCGTTTCCCCATAGCGCTTTTGCTCGGCTCCTAAGGGTCATAGCGTGACGTTAAAAAGCCTATAGCCTTCCTCAAGAATGGGGCTATCAAATGCAAGAAGAATTTTTCAAATCCGACTGGTAGTTCCAGAGATTACCCCCTACATACAAACTTACAAACAAAGGAGATCCGCCAAAATTGCCCCAGGCCCGGCGCAAAAGAAATGTATCTCAGATTTCAGAGTAATAATAGTAGAAATATTGTAAAGAATCGCTATTTCCAAATTCGGTGGCTAACATAGTTTTTTTGCCTGGTAAAGTTTCATAAACGCTAGATTTAAAAATGCATCTTTCTGTGTTCTAAGCTTCTAATATTGAAAACCGGAGTATATATTTTTATATGTGGCATACTTATGTACATTATTTATATAAAAATGCAATACTTGCTTCATAGTTTTTGCTTATGTATGTATATTTAGAATAGCTAGAGGTATGTGCGGGCATCTGGGCTTTTTTCGTTTGAAACCTTGTATATGTATATAGAAGTATATAGATTACAATAATACCATTGCATTTCAGGTAGATATATGTATATTTTATTAAGTTTCGTTTATACATTGTTATACTTACAAGAGTTGTCTTAGTCAAGTACTTCAGTCATCCAAATCTATTAAAACATAATCTAAACCTATAGCTGGGTGGTCCAGACATGTTCATTGTTTCTAGCCCAACCCAGATAATATATAACACTTATTATATGAGCGCAACTTCCAAGTGTTCTTTTACCATGATAACAAGAACAGTAATGTTCTTAATTGCGTCAATTCCAGAAACCGCAGTGTTAAATAATAAATAGGTGTAGTACGTTTTTGATCTTACGTGGCGTGAATTCATTCTGCAGCGAATCAGGACATTGTTTGATTGCGACTGCGACCTAGCGACTTCATCGTTTACTACGACGACGCGTCGATTTGTTCAGAGTGTCATATACACCTCGATCTCATAGACGCCAGTTCTTTTCGTGTGTTCGCTGCAGTGTGATCGTGCGATTTTCAGATGGTACGTGCCTATGGCGAATTTTACGAGTTCCTCATACGTCAGCTCCGGAAAATCTGATACTTGTTGATTGTTTGCGTCCAGGCTGGTAAATGTTGCTCTTTGTCTGTTTAAATTATTTTTTAGAACATACGCTGCCAAAAGATTCGGTTTATATAAGTTGCGGTTTATGGATGCAATAAAATCATTTGTATATCTACTGTCTTCATAAGGCTCCAGAAAACGGTTTATTAAGGCCGCTGCTATTTTAAAATCTGTAAAAGTGTTTACCAGGGCATTATTGACCATTTTGTGGCGGAAGATTGTGAAACTATTTTTGAATTTCCCATTTACGGTTTCTACGACCCAACGACATAAGGTTATTAGTCGTGACTTATTGGGCTCTTCTGTAGTGAGCTGAGTTTCACCTCGTTGTTTAGAGGGCGGTAAGAAAGCAACGTAACCGTGCTCCTCCAATGAATTTATTGCATCACGAAACCCCCTGTCTAAGATGAAAACATCTCCTTGTTCAAAGAAATAATGAAACGCGTTGTCTTCAATAGCGTCATGGTTTTGCAGCAGTTGCTTCATACTGTCCGCGTCTGTGGTTGTAGCAGCGTATGGTCCTGTTAGGGGAGAACAGGGTAATGGGAGCCTCCTAAGGGAAAATTTTCTTATAAATCACAATTGTTAATATTCTTACCATTTTTAGTTAGGAACTCTTACATTCATTATTAAAGTATATTTTAATCACAGTTATAATCAATTGCAGTCTTGTATTAGGGTACAATAAGGATTTTACAAAAAAAAATCAGTCGCTCCCATTACCCGACACATGCGGGTAATGAGAACCCATTTAACGCTCATATGGAAAATGGGAGCCATAATTTACTCTTTCTCGAATTTAACTAAACATACTTTAAAATATGTGATCTTAGTAATTAATACAAAGAACTATTTGAAACACAAATAAAAACGTCAACTTAGTAAATAAAACAAAAAAATAAAGATAATAGAAAGATGCTAGGCTACCATTACCCGCTGACTACCATTTTGAAAAGCAATAACATAAATATGTAATTCTACTTTCAATCTCAATTTAACCAATTGGGCTTGTTAGTGCATTTAGCTAGTGATATAAAAAGCATGAAGATAATAAAAAAAGATTATAACTTCATGCTTAACTCGGCGCTGGCAATCAGCAATTTTTATAAACGTGGAGCGAAAAACACATAATCGTCCCTCGTGACTTAACGCATGGCACTAACGGCTCGTGTTCGTCAGGCGAAGTTTCTCAATGGTTGACGAAAGCGGCCGAGTATTTAAGATCGCGCAAATGTGCCTACTTTCCGTTCAATCACTATGGCTCCCATTAACCGACCGCTCTCATTAACCTGTTCTCCCCTACGTCTAAGATGTGAACATCGCCACAAACCATCAAAAATGGCTTTATTAAATTGCGGTATTTATGCAAGCTGTAGCTCAATCTTTGGAACAAAAAGTTTGAACTTTTTTCTACAAATAAATAAGTAACATCGCATATAATTATTGATTTTGGCGATGCGTCGCATCCGAATATGTGGTTAGGTAAAACTCTATTTCGATTAATAACATCACTCCGTGTTATGTGGTCGAACCCTATGTGCAAGGTAACAAAATCTCCAAATAAACAGGTTCTCGTCAGACGTCAGGTTTTCTATAAAAAATATAACTGCAAAATATAAGTAATAAATATGGTTATATATATATATATGCATATATGTATAATAAAGAGTATATACACCACATACGTATGTGTGTATCACACTTTTTAACAACACACTTCAACTTAACAACTTATGTTGTTAAGATGAAGTTTTTTCTAAAAGTGTAATTTTTACATTCACCGGGCAAAAAAACTATGTTAGCCACCGAATTTGGCAATAGCGATACTTTACAATATTTCTACTATTACTACTCTGAAATCTAAGATACATTTCTTTTGCGCCGGGCCTGGGGTTTTTTTGTATGGGATTTGGCGGATCTCCTTTTACCTCTTTATAATATTAGTATAGATAATCAGAGCGCCTGACGTAAATTGACGTAATTTTAGTGGGCAAGTTTTTAAACACGTCTAAACTTGTATGGAAAAAGTGTCAAATGCTGATAAATTTGACAGGACTAAACTAAATTTAACTTCTGTCCTTTTCTTAATGAAATAGAAAGAAAAAAATCGGTTGTCTTTAAAGTCGGTTTACTGACGATAGTTGAACGTGACAACGTCATAAGAAAATACTGATGGAATGGAACGCCTCAGAGCGAGGTAACGCCGCATGAGTCATGTTTTTTCGTGCGTGCAACCGGCTCCATCGAATTATAAGACATTGTCACGTCAAAAGATGCACTGAACTTTTTAGTTTAGTTTGTGAACAAGGGAATCGGCGCCACTATGTGGCAAGTACGTATTTCAGCTAACTTCACACTCAAATCTTAATACTTAGACGGTTGAAATACCTATTTATAGATGGAGTGCAACGGAAATATTTCTAGCCCGAAAACATTAAAATGTTATGACGCCACACATTACCGACGTTAATTTTATTGTGTTTACTTGAAGTGTTAACAGAATTAGTGCTCAGCGCATAATGCGTTATGAATCATAAGTGTGTCTAAGTAACTATTTATTTACGTTTTATTTTAAACGTGTTATTTTTAAGGGAACATTATTTTAAGGACAATAACAAACACACAACATAACGTCACGTTTGTATTCTCCGATGGGTTAGGCAGAGGTGTACAAGTCCCGTCACGTAAAAAGAACGCTGGCGTTTACCTGCGCACTGCAGAGCGATTTAACGATCAAATTGGTGGCATGAAGGCAGCGCGACGCTAGTAAAGTAACTATTATGATTCTACAATAGGTAAGGCTGATTTTATAGTCACGCGTTTTAGCAGCGCCGTCGGAGCGCGCGCGCTCGGATATGTATTGGGGTAGTAGTAGCGTTTCAAATTCGCGCGCTTGAGCAGCGCCGTTCGGTGAACGCGAACGCGCGCTGTTCAACAGCGCGCTGCCCAACGGCGCGTCTAGCGGCGTCACTATAAAACCAGCCTAAAACAATTACACTTACCTATATATGTATATGAAACAATAGGCTAGTACTTTAGGACACGGCTGTATTCGTGCGCAGGTACAGCCCCTCCACTGTCGCTCAGCGTTCTTTTTACGTGACGACAACTGTACCATCGCGGCCTTTCCCGCCCTGATCACTTAAATTTTTTTCCGAAATCCTGCGGCGGCGGCGCCATGCGCCAAGCCACGCCCCCTTAAAGTTTTCGCCTATTAGGAAAGCGATAACGCAATTAGTTGCAACCTGCACTGCGCAGACCACAGAGTACACTATAATATACTGAAAGCGCAGACGCATCACGTATTCTCCTTTTGTGAATTTTACGGACGAATTATTTGACCTTGGCGCGCTTACTAGACAGCGCTTCTATTTTTTGAGTGCAAGCAAAAATGAACTTAGTGGTGGTCAGGCAGTGTCCGCGATCGTACCTATATAGTATACCCACTGCCATACCACCTACTGAGAACTTTCTATGGAAAAACCCAACAATACATTCACCGACCTGGAAAGCGAACCCAGGACAACATGCTCAGCAGTAGCGTTTGCGACCACTAAACCAACGAGAACTTGTTATTATTGAGCGAAAATTATGAAAATATTTTTTTTTGGGATGCATGTAGAAGCCTCCTCGTGTAGCGCAGTTTGTTCCGCCAGTTATTCAACTGAACCGAGCGCTCGGCGCATCCTGGACAGTCACACCCAACACCTTATTTGACTGGCCAATTTCTTCCCTTGCGGTGGTAGGGCTAACGCCCGCCTGGTTTGCGACCACCCTCCCACTGGAGTCCGGCGTCAAGCAGCCGGGCCTGCTGTGTTTCGTCGATGCGAAGGAGTTCCGGTGCCTTAGGCATCTTCTGGGCACGCTCGTTCCATCATAGGCCTCATTCATAGCTTTCATCAAGCGAAAGCAAAGCAAAGGTAAGATTCCGAGCTCGGCAGCACGCAGCAGTGCTGCCGCGGCAGTGCGGTCGCAGCACTACTGATCCTCATACGTTTTCTATAGGTTCTATAGGTTATGAGATTACATTCCGAGCACGGCAGCAATGCTGCGCGACATTGCTGCGTCACATTGCTGCCGCGCTCGGAATGTAATCTCGTATAAACCCATAGAAAATGTATGAGGACCAGTAGTGCTGCGACCGCACTGCCGCGGCAGCACTGCTGCGTGCTGCCGAGATCGGAATCATACCTTGGTCGCAAGCGCAACTGATAATGTAGTATCCTTTCTGGGTTGGTTCCTCAGGTCGCACATTGTATTATTGGGTTTTCGATCAGGAATTTCTTAGTAGCCGCCCGGCAGTAGGCTAGCCTCTTATTATTATGGCCTATTCTTCTATAATTATTGCAAGATTTCTTTCAAGTCAAACTTAGTAGGGAATAGTTTCCAAAAAATTACACGGTGTTAGGGACGTCGTCGATGCACAAACGCGCATCGTCGATTATAACCAAAAATCTGCCGTTCCCACAGATATAGATATATG
Organism: Amphipoea oculea; assembly: GCA_945859645.1. Lineage (NCBI taxonomy): Eukaryota > Metazoa > Arthropoda > Insecta > Lepidoptera > Noctuidae > Amphipoea > Amphipoea oculea. Next base: position 18,007,465 of record OX243876.1, read on the forward strand.
TACCTAGATAACGTAAGTATCACGAACTGTATGAAAACTAAGCGTGCCACTTTTTGACTACCTACTTTGATGACGTCACAAGCTCGCGCTCTCTCGCTCACGCTCACCCAGCCAGCAGTACGCAGGACTGAGCGCGAAAGTGGCGGCTTATGATTTTCGATCGTAAATTGGTGCGATTTTTAGCACGCGAAGTAGGTGCTCTTGCGTTATCTAAGTGTATCTATATCTGTGGCCGTTCCATAAATTTTAAGCACGTAGCAGTGGCGAAGGTACCATACAACTCGATTCCCACCGGCTTCCCTTCGAAAATTCAGAACATAACCACACTATAGTCAATTCATAATTGATTTTTTGGCTTTTTTTTTTGCATTAGCTTATGTCTGTCATAAATTCACCCTTCGCCACTGGCACGTAGGTATTGCACTTTGTATGAAAAAGCAGATTTTTTTTTCTGTACTTATACATAAATCATGGTACAGTTTGTGCGTCCCTTACACCTTGTATAGAAAAACTGGTATCTCTTACCTTTCCTTCAAAACTCCGACTGACACAGTGACAATAACACTCTTGGCTGCGTACAAGCTTCCATCCTTACATTTCACTTGTACCAGCGGGTTGGTAGGGTCGATTGCGAGTTGGCTGGTGCCCCACCGAATGTTCTCCACCTCTTTGTTGAGAAGAATCTGTAGGGGAATCTCTTTGGACGGATCGGGGTATTTATTCTGGAAAAAAAGTTTTATATATATCGCACACCCAGAACAACACTGTATTATGTCGAAAAATCTTAAAGTCCAGTTTTTTATTTCATAGAATAGCCAAAAATTTTCCGCGCTAACCACGAAGACAGGCGTATTTATATAATACTGATACGCATTGGATTCTTCACATGCAATATTCAGGACATTCCCAATAACTTTAACATAACATGAAATAATGGTTTTTCCGTCCATTCTGAAAAATGAGCTATTTTGACTTAGTGCAGTGTTGATCTGGGCGTGCGATATGTAGGAGACGGTTGTCGACTACATTTGTGGGTAGTGAACAGAATTTGTTATGATTTGTTTTCTTATTATTAATTTAAGTGATTTTACTATCAATTATTGTCTATTAATTCGGAACATAATTTATTGAGTACTATTAGTAGTATTTTGATAGTTGTAACCGATGGTTTTGTTCAAAACAATTGATGACATGTTACTTTGATTTTAAAATGACTTACTTTGTGAAATCACTATTGTTTATTTAAGACAATTATTCTTGTTGAATTATTCGATTACTTTATAATGTGAGTCTTATTAGATTTAGCACATTTTAATGTTTTGTATCAAGTAAACACGATGACGTATTTCCGTACGCCATTTGGACAGAGTTGTTGTGGGGAGAGTGCGTGGTGGGGACAAACCTTTATAACTGAGCGCACTCATTTGTGCCGGACAGTCAGTGACAGACAGTCAGTGAGAGTCAGTCGGTGTCCGGACTTGACTCCTGACAGAGCACTAGCTCCCGACAAACCTGTCGGTTTACTTGGGTGGCTCTGTCACTATACGAACAGTAATCGATCCTACGATTTGTTCGCAATTACTTTGTTACTGTACATAATTATTTTACTGTGTATCCTAGTTGTGTCGTGTACCTACAGTGAGTGATTTGCTAGTGTGATTAATTTGTTCGTGATATTAAAATTTGATTTGAACTCCAAACGATTTTTCTATTGCGCAATAACCAACACTACCCACAGTACGCCCACAGTAATTAATAAAATATTCTGATGATAACTAGATGCCAATAACCTACTCCTGATCTGACATATATATATCGCTATCCCAAAGTAGGTAGGAGTTTCGGTCTACTGATTAAATTATACCTGCCATTACAGGTATCCTATCATATCGCGAGACACGGAGAGGTGTATGTCGGTCTCAGTCATATATGAAATTCAGACATCGATGAATCCATCTGGCTGTTAGAAATGGGAGCAAGAATCGAAACTGAAATTCTACTCGTGTAAATGTAACCAAGGCACTCTTTCAGGCACTTTTTTACGCATTACCGATCATACGGCTACCGAAGTTGAAAAAGCATACTTGGGTTTTACCTACTGGGTGGTTTTTAAAGTGAAACTTCTTTACGCACGCTTGACTTGGGGAGTAAGCTGGAGAACGCGTGACGTAAGCGTTACGAAAAGTGTGATCGGGTGAGGCGAACGGGAGTTGAGTGGGGGATATAAGCAAGAGAAAGCAATGCGCGCGCACATTTTCTTTCTCTCTTCCTCTCATAACCAAATACGTTTGAAGTTTCACTTCAGTCGTGTGGTCATAAGCACACTCGGTTTTTAGCCTCTATATTTTCCGAGGCGAAGTTCCATGAATAATCCAAACTAATATTATAAATGCGAAAGTAACTCTGTCTGTCTGTCTGTCTTTTCTTCACGCCTAAACTACTGAACCTATTTGTGTGAAATTTGGTACAGACATAGATTACATTCAGAGGAAGGACATAGGATAGTTTTTATCCCGATATTCCCACGGGATCGACACTTATGCGGGTGAAACCGCGGGGCGCAGCTAGTTATCCCATAAAAACAAAAAGAAACAGAGAAACTCCATGGACGCTATTCCAACATAATTTCATAAAATGCAACTTACCGTCAAAACGTCCAAAATAGTCTTGTACCCTCTTCCCTTCCAGTTCAAGAAGGGATCACCCTCACTCTCCCAGAACTCAGCTAGCCCTTTCAAAGACTTGCCTCTCTTGGGGTCGTCCTGGCCACCCAGGTGGTTGTTCCTTTCAAACCATTCGATGAATGAGCTGGTTAGTTCAGGGTCTTTCTTTAAAGTGGCGTTGGAGTTGGCTCTGAAAATGGAGTCAGGGTTGAATTTTTTGCATTAGTATGTAAATGTCTTATGGCTTGAAGGCTTAGAGACCTGATATTAAAATACAGTCAACGACAAAAGTCGTTTAATACTGCTGCCTTTACCCACACATAATCTAAATTATTGTATTCACTGTATTTCAGCATTTTATGCACTTTATAGCTAAGAGAGAAGATTCTTTTAATTTTATATAAGTTCCGATTTTAATTAAATATCTGAAGTGTTAATCCGGTTTTTCGCTGTTCATGTTGCTGCAGGATTATCCTGTGTCTTTTACAATGTCATATAAATAGGCATCTATCTACTTTTCTTTAGTACCTAGGTATTATAGTTTGACATCATCACACCACTGATTGCCGGTAAAAGAAATATTAAGAAAATATAAATATTTCGTTAGGTGTTTTCACCCAAATATTCGGGGTGTTTGTCCAGCGACGACAATTTAGGTGAGGTAAGCAGTATCAAAGGCTACTTACGCGCCCCTCACATGCTCCGAAATTGATCGCTTGGTGTTCTTGTCGGCACTTGCCACCTCGTCGCCCAAAACCTTCAGGATGTCATTGGCTTTGTCTTCAGGTACCAGCTCGCCGTTAGTACGCACATACCAGTTGGTATCAGGGTCTGATCTGCCCAGAAGACCTAATGGGTTAACCATTTCGAAGATTACGTTGTCTTTCTCTCCGTGACACCTGGAAAGTGTTAAGAATTCGGATTATCCAAGAGTGGTACGGCTGCATATAAATACTTAATTGGCCCGTATAGACCGTAGATATTCAATTCTGAAGTGCTCATTCATTGAAGCACAGCTTACCAAGCAGCGCCAAGATCAATAGTCTTCCCAGCAAATTCCGTGGTAAAGACCCTGCCACCGATCCTGTTGCCGGCTTCAAGGCCCAGGACCTGAAGACCAGCATCGTGCAGCTTCCGCATGGCCGCGATGCCCGCAGCACCACACCCGATCACAATTACATCCATTATTCGCCTGGAAAAAATAAAACAATTACGTAAAATAATTTGCCCGACTTTCTATGTTTAATTTTCTTTCTGTCATAAAATAATCTGCCCAACTTTATACGGACCGATTTTCAATATTCAGGTACAGACGCCAGCACATCAACCTACTACAATCTGTCAAATTTCTTTAATAGATTTTCAACTTTATCACTGAAACATAAGGTTCAAAGTTGATTGGGAAAATGTGACAGTTAGGTGTAGGTTGATGTGCTGGCGTCTGTACCTTATATCTGAGAAATAAAAAGCTAGGGTTTAAGCTTACGACCAAAATACCCAATTTTTATGCTGATATCTAACTGCGCTGTGTGAAACGAAAAACTTATATTTGATACCACTTTAGGCCCTGTGGCTAACTGATCGACGGGTTTCGAGCCACTGGATCGATTGTAACAAAATATTTTTGAAGTCTACAAACATATCCAATTGCCCCGAACTGGGAGAAATCTGCATCGTTATCTTAAAAACAATATGCTAAAGTAAATTGTTTATGTTACATACCTACTGATAATAATAATGGGAGAGGTTCAGTAAATGATTGAATGTCAAAGCCTTCCAGATACCTATTTTAAAAACATAGTCTCCCAAAACGCCCGCCCTTCACCCTTCGAAGAAGAAGTGGCGCAACAAACTCCCCGGCAACACAGCACACATAATTATTTACCTACCTATTATTCTAAAGAAGAATTAAATTGTTTGTTTATAGAGCAGGTAAATGAATAAGTTAAGCAATGTTTATTTCTCTTAGGTATCTTCTTAACGTTTTAAAACTATAACTTACCGATGCGTCCAGTGACACCGGCAGAATTATTTATGACGCGAGTGTTTGATCAAAGCCCACTTTGCGAATGATTTTATGGATTCTCATTACCTACTACATACATATTATATCTGACGCGTTTGCCGCACGAGCATTGAGTTAATTAAAAATATATAGTGAAAGCCATTAGCATTTGTAATTAGACCTACTTACTAGTTAGCTACTTAATTGAATCAAACGTCAACCGACCCGATGATGACCCTCAATCGTACATTAATCTTCGTCTTGAATACATACAGGATACTAACAACTTTAACCAAGACAGCTAGAGGAATACGTTCTTAGAAGAACATTCCAAAATTTTTTAACATATGGTTAGACCATGACGGATCGAGACTTGCGGGTGAAACCGCTGGGTGCAGCTAGTTTCTAATAATTGGCATGGTTACCTACGTCATTTAATTAATGAAGTTACACTGTTGGGAGCGGGAACAATGTATTTTCACTCTGCTAAGAAGATATTCGGAAAAAACTTGAATTTAAAGCTCTTACAAATGCAAATACTTGAGTTACTCACGCCAGTTTTGCAAATTAAAAGAAGTCCGTGGTCACAATAACTATGCCACTACACAGCGGAATATAAACTAATATTCGTCTGTTTATTCATTCAATATCTCATGTTATTGCTTATTACGTAATGATGTAATCGTCGGATCACGATGTTATCAATTGTTGCCACTGTTTTATGTAGATTTTACTTGGGAGCATGTTTATCTGCCATAATTATTGAATTTATAACAAAAGTGCAAATAAGATGAAGAGCATTTCATTTTTCTTGATTTGTATAATCACATCAAAATGTACTAGGTTTTAATGTATTTCCGATTTATGTCAGTGAGTGATGGCGAAGTATTCTGTTTGTGTTTGGTTTATATGATGATTAAAAAAATACACACGTAATTGTTCAAGTTTTCACTTCTGTAGGCACTCCCGGAGTGCCACTTTTTTTTAAATCTATTTTTCTAGGTAGGTACCTAATCATTAAATGATGACAGCTCTTGGTTCCCACCATTTTAAACAGAGCAGCTCTGTCAACTCCTTATAGTATTGTACATAGCCCTTATACGTTTAGTTAAGGCACTCATTACATAGAGCTTGATAGAGCCACTGCTAACAGGATCAGCGGCATTCTTAGACCCATCCTTGTGACACGCGACCGACTGGTAGAGTTACCATGCGTTGATTGTAATTTAGGATAGGATTATACGAAGCAGAGCCGGCACCTGCGGGGTAATGCAATGCAATACAGTAACAAGTTGGATTGGACAGTTCAACAACATTCATTGCGGCTGTCGAGCAGACAAATTTTTCGAACATATGAAGCAATAGATCAGCAATATCCTTCAAAATGATTCAGAGTGTGATTGAAAGTGAGTTACACAGTTAGGGTGCAGATATTGTTGGTCCTTTTTCTAGCGACGCTACTATACTCCATTTGTTTAGGTAATTAAATAAAGGTAAACAAAAAAACCACGTGACTTAGTTAGCCGACTAAACGTAATATCACTCACTTCACTTGTCATGCTATGTCACAGTTGTACTCTTCAATTTAGCAACATTATTAACGAATTATAACGTTGCTAAATTGAAGAGTACAACTGTGACGTAGCATGACAACTGAATAGACTGGTATTACGTTTAGTTGGTTAACCACGGCACGTGGTTTTTTTGTTTACCTTTATTTAATTACCTAAACAAATGGAGTATAAATCGATACCCATTGGGATACGGAGTTTTGCTAGGTAATAAGTTAATATGACCCTTATATATTTTTACCTCACTTAGAGGGGCTTGTGGCTAAGTAATAGCCGCACGGGTCGATCGATCAGGTTAAGCTATCTTTACATACCAAGGCCCCTCCGTGCCTCGGAAAGCGCGGTTGGTCCCGACTGTCATTCGTGGATCTTTGACTGTCGTTACGGGTCGTCAGAATCTCGATAATCTGACAACCAGTCTTACCAAGGGGTATCGTTATTACCCAGTAACTGGGTTCTGGAGGTCAGATAGGCAATCGCTCCATGTAAAATACAGGCATTCAGCTGCATCCGGTTAGACTGGAATCCGACCCCCGACATACGAGTAGATGGGAAGAGGCTATGAGGATGATGATTTTTACTGTCACTTAATTGACCAATATTTTTGTGATTGCCTCCCACTATCTGCTATTTGTTGATCTAAATTACTATACTCCATTTACTATGGCATTAGACAGAAGTTAAAAAAGGCTCTTTTAGGGGCACACTTTGTAATAAAAGTACAACAAACATTATTACAGTCAAGATTGATGTGGAGTTAAATATAATCAATTTAAATAACAGCAGTCACACTTAATTGTACTTATTTAACCTATCTACCTTCTGCAATTACAAGGCAATATATTTAGCTTTTAAATAAAATATTGTCGTGTCAATGTTTAGAACCTAAATAAAAGAAGCAGGGGCGGACAGTACCGGGAACGTTTTTCATGTCACTATAACTCTACCAAATCTAAAATGTTACCTATTCCCTTCATAAGTTGTGGCAGCACGTATTTTTATTATTTTGTCGGTTTCTATAAAGTTGTTTTTAATAAACTGATTGTTACTAAAAATTGTTTCATTTCATGTACCTATCCAAGCATCGTGACGAGTAGATAGATAGAATATGCTTTATTGTATGCCATACATTGTTACTTACAAAAAAAGCACATACATTATTTATTAAAACTGTTTGAACTTAACTTGAAAATAAAAGGCTTCGTACTCCTGCTTCTGCGAGCCTCTTTGTCTAATGTTATAATAAATGAAGTATAGATAGGTAAAACTCGATAACGTATCAAAGGACCAACTAAGGAAACCGTTGCCCTCGCACCCTGGATTGTCCGAAAGGGTTACCGCTACCCCGGAACATAAAGGGCTAAGGAAGGAACACGGGTGAGTTTTAGTCAGTAAGAGTCTGACACTCCCTTCCGCTCCACCCAGAGCGGGAGGGGTCATTTGATGATTTCCCATCCATAAAAAAAAACCTATCCCAATCACAATCTAAATAATTTTGAAGGATATTACTAAATCCATTGCTCGAAATTTTTTTCTGATAATGAACGTAAATAACGCAGTCAATGTTGTTGAACTGTCAAAAGCTATTGCTACTGTTATTCATCCATTTGTCCCTACAGTCCCGTGGGGTACATAATATTGAAACTTTGAGACTCCGTCCTATATAGCGCAAACTTCATGGCGTCCCTACATAAGATGCAAGTTTTTGCTTGACGTGCGGACAACGTCCTCTGTAGCTTATGTAACTTATTACGGCTATAACACATAACACCAGTAGCTAATAGCTTTCCTGGAATATCCATACCTACTACTATTATAAGTGCGAAAGTGTGTCTGTCTCTTTTTGATGAAATTTGGTATAAGATAGTTTGAGTCCCGGGAAAGGACATAGGATAGTTTTTATCCCGATATTCCCACGGGAAACTTATGCAAGTGAAACCGCGGGGCGCTGCTAGTATATATAAGTAGCAGTGGCGAAGGTACCATAAAACTCGATTCCCACCGGCTTCCTTCTTCTTCTTCTTGCCTTCGAAAATTAAAATGACAACCACTCTATAGTCAATTCATCATCTGTAATTTTTCACTAATTCGCATGAAGCTCATAACCTAATAGAAAAGCAGATATAAAGAGGAATTTAATAAAACGGTTTACCTATTGACTTTTTTTTGTGTTTTTATTTGCTCCAGCTTTCCTCTGTCATAAATTCACCCTTCGTCACTAATAAGTATCCAAACTAGTATTATAAACGCCATAGTCTGTCTGTCTGTCTGTCTGTTATCTCTTCACGCTTAAACCGCTGAACCGATTTTGATGAAATTTGGTATAAGATAGTTTGAGTCCCGGGAAAGGACACAGGATAGTTTTTATCCCGATATTCCCACGGGATTGAAACTTATGCGGGTGAAACCGCGGGGCGCTGCTAGTTGGCTAATAAATACTAGTAGTCGTCCTACTATCTCTCTTTAAGGCTGTGCGTAAACCTATCCAAAAAGTTTTGTCTATCGTTGTCAAAATAGATGTGTCAGCAGGTAGTTACAGTCAGCAGCAAAAGTCGATTAACACTGTCATTTTTACATGTTATTAAATTGACAACAATTTTATCAATAAACTGCTTTTTATATTCTTACATACTAGCAAAGGGTTTATATTCTAAACATTGTACTTCTGCTGCAATTTTGAACAAATATTTTGCTCAATAACTAAGATTGAAAAAACTGAAGTGTAATCGACTTTTGTTGCTGACCGTACCTACATTTTGAAAAGAATTCACAATCATTTTCTAGCATTCGGTACATACCGAGTAGGCATTTAGCCGGCGATGGATAATTGCGTAACACACTGTAGCAAATGTAGCAATTGCTTTCATTTTGACAGTTGAACAACATTCATTGCGTTATCTACGTTGTTGAGCAGACAAATTTTTCGAACATATGAAGCAATGGATTAGCAATATCCTTCAAAATGATTCAGATTATGATTGATAGTGTGTTACCTAATTAGGGTGCTAGATACCTAAACTTTTTTAAATATACCGCAAAACGGGGCTACTTTGACTTCCAGGGTAACTTTGACAGGTGTTGGAACTACTTTAACTGTGTGCTCAGCAAGTGTGCGTGACCTCGAGTAATATTGCGCGAGGCGCGGGGTGTGGGCACAGTATAATATACAGTAAGTTATCTAAGGCCGCCCGCCGAGTTATTAGCCTACTCTTGCGTTGATCCCCAGGGTTGTCATTTTTACTTTTAGTTAATATTTTCGAACAAGCAGCACTTGATCTAAATTTATGAAATAAAAAGCATATTGTGATTGAATATTTTACCAATTTATAAATTTAGTAAAAATAAAAAGCCTTTATTCACATAACATTATTATACTAAGTTACAAATTTGATACCGAGAAAATTTTTCTCCTGTTTCTGCACGTCCGGAATGCTTTGTTATTATTTGTTAATGTAAAGTAAATTCTCATTCTTATGTAAAGTTTTTGTAAAAAGCTTTTGGGAAAGCATGGACAGGGCATCTTAAATTCTATATCATTCAGTTGATCGTAAATTGACCGGCCAATTTTAATGTTGATGTGGTCCTTTTCGAACGCTTTGCGAAACACCTGCTCCATCCTTTCTACATTATCGACAAAATCATCAGGTGGGATCATGAGTAAATTTCGATCTTTGCCGTAATTCCTGTAATGGGTGTATCTAGATTCTACACTTAAATTACACGCTCGTTGATTTTAAACGTCGACGTAATTATTTAAAAAATCGCAGTTCTTATGGTAATCAACACATTTTTTTAACAAAGCGCCACAAACATAAAAAATGCATTTTTTTCCGGTAGCTCATGTTGTATTGGTACATAGTCAGAACGTAAGATTTCCGACAAAATATTTTCATTTCCTTGTGTTTGATTGCTACTGGTCAGATGTTTGTCGATTACTGAGGCACTTGTTTCGAAATGTTTGTGATTTTTCAAACTAATCAAAAATTCTGTGATATCTTCAGAACAATTACCATCTATTGGAGGCTTTGTAATATTTGTAAAATAAATCTTTCTATATGCAGATATGTACAAAAAAGTAAACAAAAAGATCGTTAATGTAGACAATGTAGATACATTTTTAGATTGTTGTTGATTTTTCAAAAACCGCTTGTCCGATTTCGATAAAATTTTCATGGGACCATTTGGGAAGTATACCCTTTCCAACAAAAAAATAATTTTTCAAATCGGTTGGCAAGCAACGGAGTTATGCGGGAACAAACATAAAAAAAAAAAAATACAAACATTCGAATTGAGAACCTCCTCCTTTTTTAGAAGTCGGTTAAAAACTAGACTTCTTAAAATAAACTTTAGCTCTAAACATAGTATTCAGAAAGTAAATTTGGGAATACATTTATATGGAAAAATGCGACTCGGCTACGCTCTTAATAAAGCAAATAAACTGTGAAATAAACAATACAATACCACATTTTCTAATAATATTTAAGTATAAGGAGGTACTTACATTTCTGGTTGAGTAGGAACTATGAAGAATGATAAGTCCGGGTTTGCGAAATCATTATTGAGGCACCCGAAAACACTACCTACAATATTTGTTTCCCCTTTTTGAAGTCATGATACTCGTAATTTAAGTGACCGCCGCCGGCGAGAGTTGACGAACGCAAGCGGTCATGTAGCGTACGCGCGTGCTCACAGTCGCGCTGCACAGCCCGCACTGCCGCCACCTTATTCCCTCATATATTATGCTAGCGTGTGCGTGAAATCGCGTGCCGACATGGCGCGCGGCGCGCACGCACACATTCAAACCGAGAGCGGCACGTTTGTATGAAGATGTTTTACTGTATGTTATACTGTGGTGTGGGGAACGCGTCATAGCGTTGTGATCGGCCTTGTCAAAGTAACCCTGGAAGTCAAAGTAGCCCCGTCTTACTGTAGATTAAAAAACTGAATATCTAATTATAATTACTTAAGTCAGCATCACACGAATGAAATGAAATAAGTAGGTACCTATGTATCTATTTAGTATTCTACACTTGTCTTAATTAAACCTTCCTCAAGAAACCTTTATCATGGTGAAAATCGCATCAAAATCCTTGAGATAGAAGAACTGCAAATACACAGTCAAACAAAATAATGCATTAACAAAACTTATAGGAGTTTGGTTTTTAATCTGTTTACGGACACTGAACGAGACACAATAGAAGTTATATCGTCGACCGTAGGTTCAATTGAGGTAAGGGACAAAATACCCAAAATGAGTTGAGTATACAGTTTTGTTCAGAATTTTTCGCTCTATCGAATGGTGATATGGAATGGATATGAAAAAATTCTAGCTTAAGAAAATGTCCCTTACCCTAATGATTTTTGGATCCAAATTTCGAATCAGCCCATAATAACGTCCGAAAAAAAACTTTGTCGGCCTCTCCTGAAAAATCGTATTTTGTCCCTTACCTCAATTGAACCTACGGTCGACGATATATTATTACGTAACACACTAACAGTGGCAATGGCTTTGATTTTGACAGTTCAACAACATTCATTGCGTTATTGGAACATACGAAGGTTGGTTGAGCAATATTCTTCAAAATCATTCAGATTGTGGATGGTAGTGTGTTGGTTAGGGTGCCGATCCGACGGGATTTCGTGCTCATGGGTTTAATTGGTTAGCAGATAGTAATAGTGTATTTTATACTATGTTAGAGGAGTTAATAAGTAATATAGGTAGGTACTCACACTATGTAGGGGTTTTGGTTAACGCCTACACATAGATGATAAAGTGATAGATGACTGCTTCTCGTTGATATAGATGATAGAGATGATAAATAACACAACCTTCTGCGGTGAGTGTTTAATCGATACGTTAGGTACTGATACAAATGATAAGGTGCAGATACTTAGTGCGAATGTTACAGTTTAAATACAGTATAAAAGTGCTGACGCGCGGCGCGGAAATAATTATGTATATAAAACAAAATCAAACCTGTACAGTTGTCTGTACACACTATAAAATAGAAACTTTGAACACTGACCTATGCCCAAGTCCTCGTCTTGACAATGGTTGGCTACACAGTGGTCAACTATTTGTCTGTTTGCTATCCGATCAGATAAAAATAGATTTGACCTTCTATATTGTGACGTTTTATCTTTCAAACTAACTTCGGTTGAGAATTTTGATAAGTAAGATTGGATTATATATCCTTAGAGCGAAGTTCGTACGATCTACGTCAAGGTCAGTTCGACTATTTATTTTCATTGGATTCGCCGGTATCCAATAGATAGAGACTCTAAACCATTGGGTACCGGCGAATTCAAATCCTTTGAATTTTAGAGGATATTTCAAACTGATGTAGCATGGTATAGGATGCAAATTAATATACCTATCCTTGGTAGATTTAGCTCATGGGTTTTAATTTTGTACTTTTGTGTTGGCCAGCAGAGTCGAAAAACGACTGATATCTGAGAGGCAATTCTCGTAATATTTTAGAACGTTCACAGTCTGGTCTCAGTCTCAAACTGTCTAAAAAACTCGAATTTCCCTAAATTTTGACAAGTTTTTGACATTTATTTGTCGCCGAGATGAGACTGCGACTAGATTTTGAACGTTTTAAATGACCAGAATTTGCCTTCTGATCCATATTTTAACATTACGAAGGAAAAACAATTAAAACTTGACGTATTTGTGTCTACTGGTTTATGAATGAAATTCTACACATCATTCTAGGAATTACAAAGACGTGCAGCTTGCGTATTTTTTTATAAGCATATTATGCAAAGTAGCCTTTCCGTTAGTCTTTTATAATGTTTTAACTGTGTGTTAGTAAGTCTAAACTGCTTTCACTGTTAAATCGAATGCGAGAATAACATGAAAATCAAAAGCTGTAAACAGTTGATATTGTAACCTCGTTTTTGCTTTTAATGCCATCCTTAGGTATGCCTACGGAATAGAAGTCCTTTTGAGTGTCGAATCAAAGGACCAATATATATTTTTTTTTAATCTGGCAAAAATTCGATATTCAAATAATTAGGCTAATACTGGCTAAATAGAAACAAAGGCAATTTGCCAATAGTGCTAACTAGCAAAACTTTGCTAATGGTGGTAATTTGCCTAACTGTCAAAAGATTCAACGTAAAATTGCGAGACAGAATGACGCGCTGCAGTCAATAAGAAGTTTGCTATGTCACCTTAGTAACTCCTTGAAAGATTACCCGAAGGTTGGTCTTTCAGGTTTTGGAGCAAAATCCGTTGTTAAGGATAAAACTGGCATGTTAGTAACAGTATACGCTGTGGTCAAGATACAAGGGCAGGTAAACATAATATTTTAATATCCCGTTACGCCATTGTTCGCTGCGGTTTGGGCTGCGCTTCTTTCCCACAGTGCAATATTGTGGCATTTTATAGCGTGTTTAAAGGGAGCTTGAGTGACGAGTTGCCAGGCAATAAAATTAACTAGTGCTTTTTTTTTATTGCTAAATGGACCCGCTCTTCCCGCTCTGAGAGCAGTGGTGGCCCAGTGGTAACGGTCGCGACTTACGAGTTGTAGGTCGTAGGTTCGAACCCAGACAGGCGCTTTACTTTGTGTAAATTATTTCATCACCACTGCTCTCAAAACGGTGAAGGAAAACATCGTGAGGAAACCGGCATGTCCTAGAACCAAAAATTCGAAGACATGTGACATCTACCAACCCGCACTGGGCCCGCGTGGTAGATTACGGCCCACTCCCTCTCACAGAGAGGAGGCCTGTGTCCCAGCAGTGGGAACATTATAGGCTGATTATGTATGGACCCGCTCTTGACCTCGATCACGTCTGATGGAAAACTATGGATGAGGTCTATGATGGAACGAGCGTAACCAGAAGATGCCTAAGGCACTGGAATGAGTATTTCGGGAGATTTTTTCTTGGTTCATTGGTTCTAACATTTGCGGTTGCAGAGGATACTGTGGAACTACGCATTCTTTCAAATCAGGGTCCTAATTCACTATGACCACTCAATGATTCCTTACTTCGAAACCACGTCAATTCCCTAGCTAACTCGCCAATTTTGCGTTCATTACGCACGGTTTCGTTCGTTGGGTCATAGAGAATACGGGTCCAGAGCAGGCCGTATCAAATTGGTCTAATGACATTCTTACATATAATGACTGCACTTGTAATTAATTTCCTATAAATATAATATATAATAAACTAATTAATTTCCTTCAAAACTCCCGCACCATTTGGGCAACGTCTTTTTCTTGGCGCAAGCGCATGCTCCAAGGCACACGTTGCAGGCGCTAGATATTTTTTGTGATAACTTGATACACGTGCACCTGCACGACAGGTGTGCACGTGCCATGGGTGGGCTCGGAAGGAACCAGCTTCTTTGTCAGTTTACTGTGAGGAATTGAGGAACGATTTCTTACGAGAGTGTTAGAAAATTCATGAATAGTAAAAAAAAACAATAATAAATCAGGCTACGGTGCCTGATAATATCTCATACATGATCTCTTTCTCGGACGATGCACAGATTATAAAATCTTCAATGATTCACAGTATTTAAATTCCAGTCAATATTATTTGGAGCAGTGGTGGCCCAATGGTAATGGCCGCGACTTACGAGTTGTAGGTCGTAGCTCGAACCCAGACAAGCGCTTTACTTTGTGTAAATTATTTCATCACCACTGCTCTCAAAACGGTGAAGGAAAATATCGTGAGGAAACCGGCATCGGCATGTCCTAGAACCAAAAATTCGAAGACATGTGATATCTTACCAACCCGCACTGGGCCTGCGCGATGGATTATGATCCTCCCTCTCACCGAGAGGAGGCCTGTGTCCTAGCAGTGGGAACATTATAGGCTGATTATGCTGTGCTGCAATGTAAGAGCCTCTCTAATTAATTGACAAAGTGCGATTGGCTGTTACTTAATTCAATTAATTGCTACATCTGAATCGCATCAAATGTCATCCAACACTAGTTTGAAAGCAAAGGTCATGTAAATGTCAGTTCGTTCAAATAACATTATGGCTTGTTTAATTATAAAGTTACTGCTGTTGTAAGTGGGTAATTGTAATTTTATTGTCTTTGAAGGTGTTATTATAGAAGATTACGTTGACGGGTGTGAAGGTTTTTTTTTTTTAGCCGGTGTTTCCTCTGTGATCTTTTGAAGATGTGAAGACTTGGTGCAGTAGAATACTTACTTATTTCACCTATATTTTTTATTTACCGTCAAACGGGGTGAATAGGGATGCAGGGGTGAATCGGGACAAAACTTTAAAATGGATTTTAACGTTGAAATAATATAGTTTTTTGTTGTCAATAAGGGCACGTAATCGTTAATTAAATTACAGTAAACACATTAGGGTCCTTTTTGGCCACAAACTATATTATTTTAATGTTAAAATCCCTTTTCAAGTTTTGTCCCGATTCACCCCTGCATCCCTATTCACCCCGTTTGACTGTACTTAAGCTTTTACTAATTAGTTTCCGAATTTAAAGGGTTGCTTCTAACTTTTCCATCAGTGCGACCCGAATTTGGATATATTTTTAATTGTAATGAAAATAATGTTCAGGCAGGTTCCTACAACCAGTCTATACCTAATGTTCCCACTCTCTCAGTGAAGTGAGAGGTACCTACTTATTTAACTATCTGAAATTATTTTCTGTTGGAATGGATCCAGCATGAGGTCGCAGACTCGCAGATTAACAAGGTGTCAAAATTCTTTTCCTAATTTTTTGCACGACACTATAAAAAATTTTTGGCATTCTGCGACGCCCACCAACAGGCATTTCGCTAAAAGCGCTCATTTTTTTTTAAAGTTCGTTGACACGCGTTCGCGTTGTTATCATAAAATCCTCCATTATGCGTTGATTTCCTGTTTCGTTGGACACAAGGAAGATGTTACAGCGAAGGAATTTTTGTTTAACCTTGGGGTATCGTATTACCCAGTAACTGGTTGTGGAGGTCAGATAGGCAGTCGCTTCATGTAAAATACTGGTATTCAGCTGCATCCGGTTAGACTGGAAGCCGACCCCAACATGGGAAAAGGCTAGGCAGATGATGATTCGGGTAGCTTAGAGCTTACGATTCTTATAGAAAGTACCTACCTAAATACATATAATTTAAAGTTTACTAGCTGCGCCCCGCGGTTTCACCCGCATAAGTCTCGATTCCGTGGGAATATCGGGATAAAAAGTACCCTATGTCCTTTCCCGGGACTCAAACTATCTCTATACCAAATTTCATCTAAATCGGTTCAGCGGTTTAGGCGTGAAAAGGTAACATACAGACAGACAGTTACTTTCAAATTTATAATATTAGGTATGGGTGAAAAAACAGACAGTTATAACGACTAATTAACATTCCCTGGAACTTGTCAACCAAGTGACCCAAGTTACAATAGATACTAAATCCTCATAAAGTTAGTGCTACTAGTACTTTTGCAACAAAAACTTTATGTCGTATTGTAGTTACGACACTGAAGATGAACGCGTCTTGATAACTGTAAACTTGATGCCTGGAAGATGTAGGTACATGGGTGCAGCTTTTTGCGCCCCTCTTAATGCTTTCTACGTAATCATAGACAGGCTTTAAGGGCTGTCATCGAAGAGTTGTGGAGTTAGAATAACATTGGTAGAACTAATTATTGTTTGTGAGAAGCAGGAAAACGACACGCTGCGCCGACCCGAAAATAAATGTCAATAAAGGTCCTATACCCCTAATTGCGTAACACAGTTTCAAATATAATCTGAATCATTTTGAAGGATATTGCAAATCCATCTATGTATATCGCTCATTTGGAGAAACATCGACGTAAATATATTTTTTCCCAAAAATGAGTTAAATATGACATATCACTTAGAAAGCGTATTTACGTTAGGAAAGAAAAGAAGTAAAAAAAGAAAGGTCTTTGTGAAGAGTAGGTATCCACTAAGAAAAGGTTTTTCGAAGGTACAGATAGTATGTTACGCTATTACCCCGCAGATGATGATGATGCAATTCAACAAATAGGTACTTAATCAAGAAACGTTAAATGAAAAAAAAAAAACAAATAAGTAGGTATCTAAATATACCATTGACGAATGCTTGCTAAACGTAGCAGTTGCGAAGGGTTCACTTAAAAGGATTCCTACTGGCTTCCCTTTTGAAAACCGTCACCCTTCCTGAGAAAAAGTTGCTCCTTAGGACTACTTACAAATGAATAAACATACATATTACTTATGAACTTAATGAGTCTTTGTAAAGACAAAACATAGCTGTTGAAGACGTCATGTTTACAAATGAGTCAGTTAAAAATACTGCACAAACTGTACCTACTAATGACAGAGGTAACAAGTGACCTGTAAAAATGGTGTTTTGTAAACATTATATTGCGATCAATAGGCTACTTGTTTATTCATGGACTAGAATAATGACACTAAACAACCATTATTCTATTGTTAGGGTAGATTAGTACCGATGCGTCCTAGGTCTGTATGCAGTCCTGCAGCGGCTGCAGCCCTCCGACTTGATTGACATACATACGCGCGCGCGCAGGTACGAAGCGCCGTCAGTCGTCCCGCGCCCGTCGCCCGAGCGCCCGCGTCGCTGTGTCGTGCAATAAAACCGGCCCGAATGCCGGAGAACCAGTCGGCGGGATGGCGAGTCTCGGCGTGCTAGTAGCGCCATGTTGAAACATACGCAGCGGCCGCCAGCGGCGAACGATGCCGACCACCGCTACCAGAACATGCCGCGGCGGCCGCACCACCACCTGCCCCTCAACGTGTCAACCCTGGACTCTTCGAAGCACTCCGTCGGGGGCACCTCGGCGAGCGTCAGCCCTGGAGCGCAGCCGGCGACGAACACCGCCCCAGTGTCAGTCGTCGCCCCCTTACCGGTTGCGTCTCCCCCGAAGCTGGCGAATGGAAACGCGACAGGCATCCCGCCGCATCGGCCTTCGACCGCCAGGAACAGGAGCACGAGAGCGGCCACGGAGGAGGCCTTGACTTCGCTAGCCTTGTTGTGCCTCGTCAGCTTGCTGCTGGCTCTTCTCGCGTTGTTGTTCTTGTTGAAGATATCGGCGCCCGCGACCAGTGCTCCCGAGGAGTTTGCAGTGGTGTACGAAGTGACTTTAGCGTTGTGTGCGTTGACGCTATCATTGAATCTTTGCTGTTTGCTCGTGTGTGCAATACAGTTCCTCTTTGCTGTGAAATTGGTGCATACCCCTTCAGCGCCTAATGGACGGTAAGTCTTTCAAACAACCTTATTTTGTTTACTTTAAGACCCTTCGAATCAGAACGATCTCTCCGAGATAGGAATCCGAAGATTACAAACACAAATATTATAATTTGTTAGGTTATTACCTACTGCGGCATGCGTCGCCGGCTCAGTTCCGAACAGACTTATCTCAATTCAGGTTATCTCTTACTCTTACACAACGGCATAACTGTAAGAAAACTTCAAGTTTTCAACTCGACTATCGGGTTTTTAAGTGTTTTTTTGTATAATTAATGCTATAACTGTTGATGGCAGAGACTTCTAAGGTTTATTATGGAATTCGGCAGTTTGTTGAGATTTCTTCGTTTTTATCAGCGTCTTTGTGTAAGGTAGGCAAGGCAGGTGTTAACGGTCCGAAGTGGCGGTTATTAGTGAATGGTTCGATAAAAAATGCTCAGTGTTCAACGGTTGATATTGGCTCGCACGCGCCTAGGCGTTCTTTATCATGTTTTTCAATCCACAATCCACATACGTATTAATATTGTTTTCAGTTGCGTGAGAATATGATCCGTTATGCTATCAAATCAATGTGTTGTACTGTTGTGTTAATTCGCTGAGCTCGTTAGCTACGGTTATCGTTTTTTCCTCAAGATGTTGATTGCTGCTACCATTTGACTACTAAGGCATTCAGCGGTTTACTTCAAAGGAATGTATGTAATGGTAGGTAATCTACCATTAATTTCATGCAATAGCTCAAATTCAAGAGCTATTCCAAGTCCAATAAAGTTATTTAGAAAAAAGAAGCTGACAGTGATAAAAGCAATTTCAAATTTTAAATTAAATGTCAAATTGCGTCACGTTTGGTATTCGAAGACCATCAGAAGGCCGATTCTCGTAATTTAAAACGTTCAAAATCTAGTCGCAGTCTCATCTCGGCAACAAACAAATGACAAAAACTTGTCAAAATGTAGGGAAATTAGAAGTATTTTTTGACAGATTGAGACTGAGATCAGACTGTGAACGTTCTGAAAATTACGAGAATTGCCCCCCAGATTAACAAAACAACAGCATCTGAAAGAGTTGTTGTGACATTTCAATCAGCTGTTCACAAAGTAGTAATACCACTGGCTTTAGTAGTTAATCCTTTGGTTACCGTCAAAACACAACTACATTAGGTATCACCCACTACATCTAAACTGTACCGGTTTATTTTCTAGGTAAATGAGAGACCATAAATGGCGAAACCTGAAACTAAGCTTCTACAAAAGATGCAATTATCTTCTTCTTCTTAGCGTGTCGATGGCAATCTAAATGTACTCGGCCCAGAATTCGGCCACTTGTTTGGCGCCATCACTAGCGTCCATCAGTTCCTGTAACGTGCAGCTGACAGGACACGCAGGGCACGATATTAAGTGTCCCATCGTTTGTGGAACAGCACCACATTTACACTCCAAGGCGGAGTCGTCTATAAATTTCCACCTGAACAGGTTTTCCTTGCTTCGGCCAACCTGGGTCCGGAGTCTGTTTAAAGACTTCCAGTTTACCCAAGGTAACTCATGTCCAGGTGGGAGGTCCTCAGCGGGTGGAACGAACGGTTTGGGTAAGGAAGCACTGTCTCGCCACAGCCTCAGTCTTTCTTGTGGTAGTTCGCCAGTGAGTGGGACGACACACTTTAAGAAGCTATTTCGGCTTTTCAGCCTTTGTGGCACAAGGGTGTTGTCGTGCAAAGGGTGTCGTGTGTCGGAGACCATTTTGGCCCTTTCGTTGGAACTTGCCACCGCTCTGCGAACCACTGGTGGCGCTATTCCTGCTAGCGGATACAGCATTTGTACCGGGGTCGGTTTTAGGCAACCAGTGATGATCCGGCACGTTTCGTTCAAAGCTGTATCCACTAGCTTTGCATGGGCAGAACGACTTCACACGGGGCACGCGGATTCTCCCGCAGAAAAGGACAGCGCCAGTCCAGTAGTCCGCATAACGTCAGGCGAAGCACCCCACTTCGATGAGACCAGTCGGCGAAGAAGACTGTTGCGAGTGTGCACCTTCTGCTTGATGTTCTTGCAGTTTTTGCTGAATGTTAAAGACCTGTCCAGAGTAACACCAAGGTATTTAGGGGAGTAGCTGTGCTCGATAGACACCCCACCCCAAACGATGTTAAGTTTGCGGCCCGCCTCTCTATTGCGGAGATGAAATACGCAAGACTGGGTTTTGCTTGGATTGGGCTTAAGTGAGTTAGTGAAGTAGTATGTGGCTAAATCACCAAGAGCGTCTGACAAGTGGGCCTCAACCTCCTCAAAGGTGGTGGCTTGGGACGTGAGGGCAAGGTCGTCTGCATAGAGGAAGCGGGACGTGTTGGGGCTGGCCGGTTGGTCGTTGGTGTAAATATTAAAAAGAAGCGGTGCCAGGACACTACCTTGAGGTAGGCCGTTTTTCTGCGCTCTCCAACGACTTCTTTCCGAGAGAAGGTGGACCTGAAACCGACGATTGTGGAGAAGTTCTCGGAGTATTCGGACAAAGTTCTGATCGCCTATCAATGTCTCCACCTTCCAAAGCAACCGTTTGAGGTTGACTGTATCATAGGCAGCTGACAGATCTACAAAAACCGCGCCTGTGACCATTCCTATTTCGAAACCATCCTCAATGTGTTGAACGAGTTTGAGGGTCTGGTTACAGCAAGACTTGACGGGTCTGAAACCAGCTTGCTCTGGGATTAACTTCGGGTCAATAACACTCGTTAGTCGGTTCAACAGCATTCTCTCAAACAGTTTGAACGTATGGCAGAGCAGAGATATTGGACGAAAGTTTTTTGGATCGTCCGCTGCTTTACCTGGCTTCGGAATTGCTATGACCTTTGATTTTCTCCAGAGACGGGGTATTGAGGCTGATTCCAGACAGATGTTGTATAGACGCAGCAGCCACGACACAGCAACTGAGCCAAGCTGTTTGATTTGCTCAACTGAGATGTCGTCCACTCCAGAGGCTTTACCGCACTTAAGACCCTTAATCGCTGCGATGCAATTATGATTAGCGGTGAAAGAAGTGTCCTATATTCTTTAATCTCCATCACAGACTTTCAACCAACTACATATATCGACTAATTTACATGTTTCTTCTAATATAAAGCAAGCTTTTCAGATTTTCAGTGCGGCCATCTTCTGACCCTGAGTTTCGAAATGTTAATAATCCAAGAAGGTTTGATCAAACACGCAAAACTTTGGGATAGTCTTGAATCAAATTGGCAAAAAAGGTATCCCGTTAAAAATTATAGACAACTTTCTAAGCTAAACAGTAGGTAGGTATCCTTTAATGTCCATCGCGGACTTTTAACCCACTACTTTACCATTTTCATTCTAAAGCAAGCTGAATGTGATTTTGAGTGCATCTTCTGATCCTGAGTTTCGTGATGTTAATAAAAAAGGAAAATCAGGAAAGAAAAAGATCTAGGAAAGTTTGAAGAAGCACACAAAACCTTTGTAAAAAATAAGTATCCCGTTAAAAATTATAGACTACTTTGGAAGTTAAACAGTATTTTGGAAAAGCGAAGCATGTAGGACAGAGCATGCGACCCTACGTTACGTGCCTCAACCGGTATTACTTTCCGGGTTGCCTGTATTTATACCGTGACCGCATAGCTCAGGGAGCACTAGCACAGAGACAGGTCAGAAAGTGCTATTTTCATGTTTTAGATAACGAAAATGTTATGAAATAGCTTTTGGAGAAGAAGGACCAAAAGTTTGGACGAAGGACCAAAAATGTTGTAAATAAACGTTGAGTGACCAATGATGATAATAGAAAAATGTAAATGAACGTAATATACGAACTGATTAATACCACAAAGTATTCCAATGAAACAATACGAACATTCCTTAAATAACCGGTCTTGACTTTGAAGTTGTAGGTATGCAAACCATAACCGTATTCAAGACCAAATGTTTCGAATCTCGATCTATTTTTTGGCTTGGCTCTATTGAAAGCTTCCTAACCGATTGCCTATATCTCCGCTCCAGCAATTAGTTCGCACTGTCCATACATTCATCAACCACATGCCAATGAGCGCTCATTGTCAAAGGACAGAGGTGATTCAAAAGACACAATAGCAAAAACCTAAGCAGACACGAACACAAAATAAAGCATTAAGTAGGCAAATCATTTTCTGCATTGTACATGGAACCGGTTGCAGAGGTCTCTCGGTTCTGACCTTTGGTGACTGCAAATTGTTGTAAGCAATGCCATCAGCGGCATTCAGACACTCAGCTTATAATATCGAACTTGTAAGCAGAGAGGCTGTTATTACCAAAGGACCAAGCGAAACGAGGTTTGAAGTTGGTGATAATACTTTAGTATCAATGTCAAGTCAACATGGCGGTGCATCAGCTGAGCTTTTAATACGTGGGGAAAATTAAAAGCTAATCAGTGTCAGGGACCAATCTTTGTCAGATCTTTGCCAGTAATTATGAAACCATACTAATATTATAAATTCGAAAGTAACTCTGTCTGTGTGTAACCTTCTCACGCGTATACCATTAAACGGATTTAGAAAAAAATTGGCAAGGAGTTAGATGGCATCCTGGGGAAGGACATAGGCTACTTTTTGCTTCGGAAGCACGTTCCCCTGGGATAATTTCCAACATCCAAGCGGAGAAGCTTAGAAAGTTAATTCAACTCAGATGCACCCAATTTGGAAATCTAATATTATGTTGGTCCTTGCAAATTGCATGGATACGCGAAGGTGCATCCAAAATTAAAGTTAGGATTATATTACTCTCGGCTAATACTCGGCTCAGACCTCCCAGAATTTGAACCATATTAAAACTTCGGAAGCAACCTAATACTTCTTGTATAGCTTGGAGTGATGCCAAACAATTAGCTCTGTAACAATAGATTGTCGTTAGTCGGTCTGCACACTCCGTTAGAGAAAATACGCATGAAGTTATAAATTGAACCAAGAGTCTAGCTCCCGTTGTACCGTATGCACCATTGACCTGCACCATCAATGGTGCAGAGGAGACTAGCTCTAAGTCTTGAATTCTTGATTAAACTCTGGAATTGCTTTCTTATATAATGTTTCTCCATCTGTTTGAATTGCTTGTTCAGAAACAAAAGCATTAAAATTTTAGTAAGTAGCGTATGATTGCAAGGTGCTGCTCTTTTTCTCCAGTCTCTCCTGCCTGCCTGTGTCCCAACAGTGGGAACATTATAGGCTGATTATCCTATGCTCCTTTTCTCGGGAAGGTAATTCAAGGATTGTGCCCCTGTATTTGTTTCCAACTATCCCATTATCATCTAGAAAAGACAAGACACATTCTAGACTTCAAGAGTCATCATAACCATCACAAGAAATCTATTCTCGACGTTCTCATAGAAACACGACCAAAAGAATTCAAATAACATATTTCTCAAGAGCTATCGGACTATAATTGCGTACAAACTTGTTTTCTAAGCAAGAATCGACCTGTGTTCATAATTTATGGCAAAATCAGGAGGCAGGTGCAAGCTTCCACCGAGAAACGCGTAACAAACAACATGGCTAAACAACATCGAGATTAGCGTGATCCATTGCTGGCAGAAAACAGTTGAATAGCAAGAAAACAGAAGAAAATCTTCAATGTAACACAAACGAAACGAATTGGGTTTACGCTATGGAGTTAAGTATTTCGGAGATTGTATGTTTTGTTTAGATTGCAGACAAATGCATAGTTGGTGTTACAGTTTCGCGTAAATTAATTTTGTAACAGTTTGACAATATGGTAGGTACTGAAACTGGAGCACATACCTCTCGAATTACTGAACAGGATATTGGGAAAGAAAAGGAATGATTACTACTGATGATCTACACTTTAGTCCTTTGAGCTGACAAATTTTGGCCCTTGTAGTCTATGGTTAAGATCTTAGTAGGTAGTCTTCCTTCTTCACAAGAAAGACTTAATTTTCTCACTGAATAAGAAGTTAATAAAAGGAAGACGGGCAGTACAGTCCTTGTAATGTAAATTAAGAGTCGAGGGAAAGACCAGTAAACTGACCATTTATTTAGGGTAAAGCCCGAAAACAAAATTGAACTCCTTAGCGAGATCGACTATGGTAGCAAGCATTGTTACGAGTATCAATACGCTCTATGTATTTGAATGAAATGTTTGAATTCCACCGTTTATAAAGCACCTTTAAATAGTGCATGTCAACAGGTCAGTCAGCTCGACCACATAGAATTAAAATAATTTGACATTATAAACGCATTCTAGATACATTTTGTTCTATGAAACGTGCTTGAAATATTAGTCAATGCAAACAATATACAAGCTATTGACAAACTAAATTAGTATGAGAATAGCGTACATACAATTGATTCAAACTGTCGTACGTAACTGTATGTTGTAGTGGATTTATAGTTTGTAAACATTGTACAATGCTCATGCGACGCATAGCTAAAGGTGCTTACATACGAGGTAATATAGTCTCTAGGAATGGCGGAACTCCGACGAGATTTACTGACTAGCTAATATTGTTACTGTCGGTATATTAGAATCTCATGGCAAAAAAAAATGATTTTCATATTTCAATGTCAATCCATATGAAATTCATAATTTATTTTTTTTGCCATGAGATTCTGGTAGACCTATACAGCATGATCTATTTCCATGATGGATCAAAATGACCACTCCGAGGATCCTAAACGCCAGGAAACGAAAACGTGGCAGGTCCAGAAAAAGATGGCGGGATGAACTGGACTCGTTTTTAAAGAATTGCCCCAAAATTGCAGAAGACCGGGGAGAAGTAGAAAGGGGGAAGGGAGGCCTTTGCCTTGCAGTGGAACGGTATAGGTTCATAATAACAATAAATATCTACTCTTATATAGTTCGTGCTGATAGCAGACAAGAAGTACATAGGTATATGATCTTCCAACATTTGTCATTCAAGCGAAGACTTCAATCGACTATGTCGGACGGAAGGATTTAGGGTCATGAGGAGAACTTCTCCCCTTTGCCAGTACCTACATATAAACTTATAATCGAGACCTGAGTATTACAAATGTCATCTCTGGCCGTTAGGCCACTCTGCTTGACTTTGGTTCTGGTTTGATTTTAAGCATGGGGTCCTGGGTCCTATTCCCGGCTTTGGCAAAGTGTTATTGGGTTTTTACATCAGGAATTTCTCAGTAGCAGCCCGCAGGCCCAATCTGTGCCCGCTTGACGACAATAAGCTCGCCCCGTATTACATGGGACTTTAACATAACATGCGAAATGTGGGATATTATACTGCCGTGGTATAACTAAAATGCCGTTATCCGACATCTAATAACATTTTTGCTTATTTCACACGAGAAAAATATATACTTAACGGCATTCTTAAAATGATTATTTCCAAAACTATTCAAGGTATTGAAAATTCGGAAACACAGATCGATAGATATTTTTTTCTCATTAATAATAGCATCAAAAGTTTAAAAAATCGACCAGATGTCGGATAACGGCATTTTTTTTTTATACCACCGCAGTATACAAGTAGAAAGATACACCTCTACCTAATCCTTTGGGGAATACAAGCCGTTACCTATGTATGTTCTCTCTCGTCTCTAGGACCTTGCGAAAAAGGTAAAAGGATTTTACTGGCTTTCTAGCGACTCGATGCATTCAATAAAAGTGTGGACGCATGGAGTTTTTGTGATGTGGTGAACGGATTTTGTGTGGACAGCCTTAGTTCACTCAGTGTTTTGTTCCGTTTAAATAATAATCATCTACATTCTACACTACAATAGTCTTTCAGGTACATAGAGCTGAAAAAATAACGTGTCTCTCTGTGTTTATTATCCTCCAATATAGATAACGCTATTGTACAGACGCCAGCACATCAACCTACTAAAATCTGTCAAATTTCTTTAATAGATTTTCAACTTTATTACGAAAACATAAGGTTCAAAGTTGATTGGCAAAATGTGACAGTTTCGGGTAGGTTGATGTGCTGGCGTCTGTACATTTATCAATCAAAAAGTCTGACATTTTCACATTTCCCAATTTCTTATTTAGAACAAATTAATTCGTGTAAATGCACAATAAAATAACCGTTTTACTACGCTTTAAAAGTACTGCATATCCCCCCATTCCATAATACAAAACTACCACTTCTACTGTAGATTAAAAAAGCGCCCAAAAAGACCAAAACCTTTTCAATGAGCTTTCTCATGAGAACATGCGTTTAAAAAGCTCCTGCCTTTTGTTGAGAATCTCGATCGTGTGAAAAAGATTTCTTTTATTTGCGTCTTTATGTATTTATTCCTTATAAGACCCTTCGCGTTTACTCGTATAAACTACCTGCATATTTTGATTTAAATGATTTAATGAGGATTGTTTAGCTACAGCTAAAACGCTTTTTATCTAAAAATCAATCAGCTAGCAAGCTGTAGCTCTTTAAATTTAAACTTGCAAGCCCTATTAGATCTCTGCCTCAGTGTGTATGTTCATGACTTCTAAATTTCTAATCTATGAACCACTACTGATATCTGAAAACCTATAGTGTAAACTTTTTAGTGAATGATACACTGAAAGTCTGTGTCACTGTCTTAACTTTGTATGTCTCTTACTAATATTTTAACAATAGACATTTATATGTATGTTTATAGCTTAGAGTTATCTCTAAGCTTGCTGTGCCTACCTTGGTTTGGCTAATTAACCAACCTTACCCTAAGAATGGCGCACCTGCTTCTCTGCCTACCAATAACGGAAATCCGTGATGTTACACATAAAGCCTCGTGAACGAACCTCGTATGGAATTTTGAATCGTTATTCTATCCGTATGTTCCATACCCGAGGTCATTCAAGACCGGTTCTTTCAATACAAGATTACACAAAGAAAATTAAACCTTATTCAATTGCGAGAAGATTAGGTTTATTTTGGCAGGATTTGCCCTGATCAATGAAATGTGATTGATATAATTATTCGATGTCAAATTAAGTGCTAGAATTAAGTCAAGTGAGTATTCAAATGTCTTGTTGAATTTGTGGGTGAATTCTTTATTCTGGTTTAAAGATATTAAAAATTGTATATGTATCCCTTGAATGCTCACTGCGGAGCAAATAGCCATTGAATTTTCTAATAGCTATTCTGTAAAGAGATGTATTTAAAGAACCAATAGATAATCTACAAACAGTCGATATGACGGTTGGCGGGAAAATAGAAATAATAATTGAGAAGGAAGAAGAATGGAAGTCTTTCATAAACTAAAAGATGAAGGAAGATCAAAGGTGAAAATATAAAAGGTGAAGATCTCCCAAAGTCTCAAATTAGAAAAGGTGTGGTAGATGTAGTATAAATTCTCCAGTTCATAGAAGAATGCATGATGAGAATATCGAGAATCCCTTGAAGTCTTTCTAGTTTGAGTTATTTCTAAAATATAGATTATATTGAAGACTATAGTCGTGTCATCGGTTGTACACACAGTTCCGATTATAATATAGCAAACGGGAATGTCATTTACTGTAATAATATTAGTGAGCGATGATGGGTGTGCGACCTTTCACCATGGATTTTTTTGTATAGAAATTCTTGGTACCGTTCATAATCTGTTATTTTCGGGTCGATAAGGAAAACATCACGATTAATCTATTAGGTAGACATTCCTATAAATCTCTTTCAATGCTTATGTTAGTCAGAAACGGATTTATTAATTGTAAATTTTTGTTGAATGAAGTGACTGCGATCTTGTATTAAGAAAAGAAATATCTCTACTCTGCGATCTTTATTTGTTAAGCGACATTAATTTCCACATTTCTAAGATCAAGATACTTGTAATATTTATATCCTATAATATTTATAACAGCCAATTTATGAAACCTAATGTCATCTTTCACAAGATCACATAATCATATTTCTGGCAATTCCTAAGGACACCGTTTTCTACAATCACTGTTGAATTTTTGAGTATTTTGATTGTAGCATGTTTCTAAGTATCATTATCTGAAACGAAATATTGATTCACCACGTACATGTGCTTCTCAAAACACACAGATTCAAAATTAAACACTATCTTTACGTCCAAACCATAAATTGAAAGTCATCGAAATGAATTCCAAATCCAAAAAGTATAAAAAAACAAGGGCCAGTCCTTGGGCAAGGCCGCTCGGGCTATCCCAATTATTTCCGGTCATCTACAAATCAAGTTTTTTAGAAACATTTCAGTGGTAAGGTAACTTTTAAATTCCAAGAAGTAGGTATGTACCTATCATTTTGATTTTGTGTTATGTCCGTTAGACAGAGATTTAAGAATGGTGTTTTCTGCTTCTTTGGGTTTATCTTTTGCTATGTAAACGTTAAATGATTGGAGGATATACTAAACAATGGCCTGCAGTTGCCACTGCATAACATATCTAGTTTTTGGTCCTAAGATCCGGAGGAAATTAATTTCTACTGTTTCTGTTGGGTTGCTGACCCCACATAATATAAGTATGTATTTCGTGAAAGCCAGTACAGCAAATGCTTCTTTAATTGTTAAAGTAGCAGAACCCTAAGTTTAATAAAATAATTCAGGAAACACGAGTCTTAAGACATTTCCGCGACACCAATATCGACTTACACCGCACAATATGTCATCGCATGTTTTTCAACACCATCCTGACTGAACTGAGTCATCAATACTGATTCATTAGCACTTCAGTTTATAAATACACCTCTACACGTGCTAAGTTCACCGACTCTGCCTATTGTTCATGTGGACATATATGTGTAATTACTGTTACGGCAAGTGTCAATGGGGCTTAAGATAATAGATTTAATGAGTTGGAAAAAATAACTAATCTTATGTAATGTGTAACACTTGAGGCTTGAGGACTATACATCAGGTGCTTTTGTTTGAAGAGAATTGATAAGGTACACACACACGCAGGTACATCTTCAGAAGAAGAGAAGAAAGAGCGACAAAATTGGGGTGCATCCATAACTATATTTGAATAGTAAACTGGATTATTTATGTTTATTAGCAATCGAAACAACCAGAACTATGGAATATGTGCGAAAGAAATAAGGAGGGATCAAAGAAAGATAGAAGATATAAGGTTCAAATAGACTGAGTCGAATCCTGCGTGGGATTCAATGTAGTAGTGTGTGTTTTTTGTATTCTAGTGTCATCATCTGCCTAGCCTTTACCCAACTACAGTTGGGTTCGGCTTCCAGTCTAACCGGATGCAGTAGAATACCAGTAATTTACATGAAGTGACTGGTTATCTAATCTCTACAACCCAGTTACTGGGTAATACGATACCTCTTGGTGAGACTGGTTGTCAAACTTTTGGGCTTGACGACCCGTAACGACTGTCAAAGATCCACGAATTACAGCCAGGACCAACAGCTTAACGTGCTTTCCGAGGCACGATGGGGTCTTGGTATGTAAAGATGGTCACCCATCTACGGACCAACCGCGGCAAGCGTAGTTTAACCTGATCGATCGACCCGTATGGCTGTTATTACTTAGCCACAAGCCCCTCTTGTATTCTAGTGTATGAAGCATTAAATAATAATTACAATTCACAAGATTGCATATTACTTATAGCTATTAAGATTGCAATAGTTTTATTACTTTTATTAATATTATAGTTATAGTTTTATTACTTTTATTAGTATCGACAATTTAAATTGGAACTATTAATAGAACTGACATTTAAAAATCAGTGCCACTCTAAATTCAAATTCGACCGTTTGAAACGTTTCAAATTAATTTCCAATTTGGTAGATTCTATTGATCGAGTATTTAAAGTACAAAATGGGTTTAAAAAAACCAATGAAGCGGTTAATAGTGTCATTTGTTACTTTGAATGGCTTAAAATTCCTAAGTGTTCGCCTTGTTTGACCCAGTGACGGCTGCCAAAGCTTTGCTTTAGATAACTACAAGTCGTGTGTGGACAAGCAGATTCACCATACATAATGTGCCAAATTCTTGTCTTTCATCTGGCCTTAATAATGATTAGGAAAACCAGGTCGCACACAGGTTGTTGTTACCTATCGCATCTATCCTAGATGGACCCAGAAGGGTTTGTAGGATAATCGATATAACCTTTAATTTACATTTCATCGCTAATATCCATCACGTTTTTGTTCCTAGCGAGGTAGCATTATAAAGTGTGTCATCATCGTCATCATCATAATCAGCCTATAACGTTCCCACTGCTGGGACACAGGCCTCCTCTCTGTGAGAGGGAATGGGCCGTAATCCACCAGGCGGGTCCAGTGCGGGTTGGTAGATGTCACATGTCTTCGATAAATTGTGTATTCGATGGGAAATGTGTTTTATTTTATCTCTATTGATTAATATAATTATGGGACCCAAGATAATCCCTTTGGGTACACCAATCACTGTTAATAATTTTTAGGTATTTTTAATTGATTTTCACTTTTAGGAGTTATCGTTGCAAATAAGTCTGTTTTTAGCTTTCATAAGACCCAATTGCACAATGCATTTTGATAATCTAACATAATTTGACCTAAGCTGAAGCATTTCGAACGCTCAACTCAAAACGTTTAAAGTTGACATTTAACACCGTGTCGTATATAAGTCGACGACTCTATTGTGGTGTTCTGCTCTAGTTATATTGAATGTGTAACCGAGCCGAGTGAATCTCCTGTAGCTTATGAGTTTGTTATGCCTTGTTGGGTCTGCTGCGCTGTGACCAACTTATAATTGCTGGGCTTCAGATCGTGACCGGTCATTGTCTGGAGAGTAGTTTCAGTACTTTATGGTTCTTTATCAATGAAATAAATAATACTATGATCGTAGAATAAAACTCGTAGTTAATTATCTACAAGTAAAAAGCACGTTTTCGTTCACCTCACTGGCGGAAGTTATTTGTGCAAAGAATTTGACCTTATAGAGTAAGACAATTAGAACTTCATTTCTTTTTTTGTCTGGCTCCCAAAGGAGTAAAGTTTTTCTTGCCTCATTCTTAAAACTCACAATTACAAATATTCCGGTTCACTCCTACCAAATTTTAAAATGGACGTCGACTCGCCCGAGATTCTTCCCTGGATTTGTAATTCCAAGCTTAACATACTTATCGACATAAAATTCCATATCGATGCTCTTAAACACGTTACTACCTGTCCCGACACGTTTCTACTGAACTTGGTGAATTCAGTTGCACCTGGCTTTGATAAACGTATTATCTCCTTCCTGTCAACGAATGGAAGCATAAAGAAATAATTCTTTCCGACACTCTAGTTGAACAGATTACAAGTTATTTCCGCTATAAAGAATGTTACCTTCACCGTTGACCGGATTGCAAGGGTCATTGTCTCTTCTCGTGTACTCATCTCTTATAGTAAGTCAATTATCATTAGGAATGTCTTGAATGTTGTTCTGAGACTTTTCAGTTATGTCATCAACTCATCGTACCTACTTATTATTTTTGTCTACTGTGTTTTTGCTTTATTGTCTGTGATAAATGCTTCTAGATCTTGATTATTCAAATCCATTGCTTCATTGGTCAGCATCAACATGTTTGATATTTAAATAATTATGATTATGGCTTCAGGGTTACGTATTCGTCATTCACAATTTCCTCCATAAAAACGCGAGAGGCGCCAATAAATGACTAGTGTTATAGAACTCAATATGCCTACGCCATGACCTTGATGACGACGGAAAAAACGAGCGGAACATTAGCGGTTATATCTGATGACGTGGCGTTACTCGAATATGTTAATTGCTGGCTAGATGAAATATTATATATCGATGCGGATTTATACCTACAGACTAGGCCTCTTAAGCTCTTAAAACCTACACTTTTTGCCATCATCAGCTTGTTTTTTCCGCAGTAAATTGAACATTAATTATTGTGCCTACGATTTTTCTCAACTTTTACTGCCTCGTTGGGCTAGTCACTAGACGAATTGCTGAGCGTGAGATCCTGGGTTTGTCGGGCAAAGTGTTATGGGGTTTTTCGATCAGGAATTTCCCTGTAACAGCCCAGAGTCTGTATGTGTGCCCGATTGATGGCAATAGGCTCACCTGGTGATGGTGTGTGGCCCTATTACATGGGATTTAAACGTAACTGGCGAATGTGGGTGTACTATGCAGGTACACTTTCTGCCTAAACCTTTGGGCAAAACAGGCAGAAGTGAGTAAGTTGAGGAATATCATACATAACATAAATTATGTATGATATTCCTCACCTTTCTCAAGAAGAATTCAGTCGGTACTGTAGTGGGGGTCGTAGCAATGGATGTGCTGACGACATATACTTAAAGGCGTTAAGCTTTGTATAGCATTTATTGTTTAAGAGAAGCTTATCGTACAACGATAAATTCAACACTGCCTCTAAAATAAGAAAAAAACACTAACAGAATATTTGACACACGCTTGAACGTTCGAATGGAACATGCCTTCAAATATAACCAGCCTGTCCCACAAAGAGGTGTGGCTTTATAGCCAGCCTCTACAGTACCTACTTAGGTTCTTCAGTCAATATTATTACTATTTTACCAGGTGACTGGTGGTCTGCTGGTGACTACCAATACCAACTATTATGAATGGTCCAAAGATATTCAATACAATCGTGTTATTCATCTAATGATCATGTCATCAGTAGTAGGTACCTATACAGTTATTAAAATAATTGTAATCATTATTAATTCCACGGTATCTTCATTGTTGGATAACACGATTCGTGAATTATGATGAACTTATTATGTTATGAAAACTACTTGCACGAACCTTCTGAGAAACCATGCGTGCAACAGAGATATAATAAAAACTTTGCTTAGTGGAAAACCCAACGTACGGAGGGATGAATATAAAAGGAATTATACCCTCTGTTATTTTTTGCTTCGACTGTCTTGCATTGGTTACGCGGGGTTGGTGGAAATTGTCCAGAATGACACCTGAGGGGCAATTCTCATAATTTTAATAACGTTCACAGTCTGATATCAGTCTCAATCTGTCAAAAATACGTCTAAGTAATTTCCCTACATTTTTGACAAGTTATTGACATTGATTGTAGCTGAAATGAGATTGTGACTTGAATTCGAACGTTTCGAATTCAAGTTACGAATCGCTTTTAGAGGAATTGCTTAATGCTTAACGTGGAGTTTTTAGGCCCTCAGAAGACAATAAATACCTACTTTTGACTACATGCTATTAGTTTTGGAACCTTTCACTGCAATGTATTTTAATGATCCAATTTCTGCTGATGACTCAGTCATTGTTCTTAATTGAATATGCTTTTTGTGCACTTTAACTTAAAAGAGCTTTGCCTCTCCACGACCACAAAGCATACTTTTCCCAAGCTGGTAATGATTCAAAAAGTTAGAAGTATTGGAGAATCCACGGTGTAGCATTGTAGACCGAATCATTAGCCGATCTACATATTCTGTAAAAATCTCTCCAAGAAAATTTAGGTGAAGTGAGCTTAAACTAGGCTGAGTCCAATGAGACACAGTGCGACTGTGCAGCCTTATCACAGATGATGCCTTACCACTTGTCATGCTCTCTCTTTTAAAACATCTGCTCTATGGATGACTTGCGCGGACAACGCTAACGCTGTCAAAGTGGTTGAATTCTGGTCAAAGCTTACTTAAAAATATAGATGGAATCATCGATATGACGAAGAAGTCAATAGTGTCCATCTTCGCATCAGTAGTGCTATTCTGAAGAAATCTCACCGTGAAAACTTAGGTGAAGTGAGTTTGAAGTGAGCTTTCAATAGTGTCACTCCCTACTTCCCTAGCATCACGTGGACTGACAGCTCACTTGAAGCTCACTTCGCCTAAGTTTTCACGGTGAGATTTTACAGAATAGCACCGCAGGTGGAATGACAGCTCACTTCACCAAAATTTTGACGGTGACATTTTTACAGATTAGACCGGTCGGTTACCTAGTGGCCACACGAGCTTTTCCGAAAAAAAAAAAAACGATATGAATCGAGCACGTAAAATATTAGCGGATTCAACGCTCATCTCAATTCACAGCATGCGTGAAAAAACGAGATGGCATAACCTAATCTTTGCAAGAGACACATTCTTGAAAGGTTAAACTGTTCTCGCCATAACAGGTTCCCATCCCATATGGTCTGATTAAATTATAATAAAAATGTATTACAAAGCATAAATAATTGAAAAAGGTGCGTTTGTGGAGGAAATTGACGTAATTCTTCCGTGGGTGGTCCGTGATTAAGGCTTGCGTTGGCAGAAAGCCGAGCTACTTAAGAAATCAAGAGTTATCGAGCTAATAAAATTAAGTTCAGGCAATGAAGTCGCATTTCCCACGAATGTTACCTTTAAGAAAGTGGATAAACGAAAAAAACTAGTCTTCCTACATAGGTACTCTTATCGATTACCGACCGACCATTTATCTGGTTACCAAGTACCTACGGTGCTTTCCGCGATAATGGGGTAACCAATGTTTGACTGACTCTCACTCAATGCTGAATTTCACGTTTAGGGTAGATTTTTTTTTTCACTTTGCTAGTTATTTTGTGTGTATGTTACGCAAAAAGGGAAAGATCATAATGTCACAAACAAATAAAAATAATAGCAACTAGGTACTTACTGTAAACTTACCTACCTATTGTATTATGATTTATAATAGCAGATATTAGAAATGACTAGGAAACTATTATATTTTATTAACTAAAACCTAAAGAATGTTCTACAAACAAATGCTTTATAAAGCAGTCAGTGGTTTCTTGACTTATTTCAAGTTCGCTAGGTCACCAGGCGTGGGTACAAAACGGGCTTGCCCACGCGCACACTCATTACATCGAAGAATCCTCATATTGCTGTATTTGAGACTATATTCGGTATTTGTAGTAGTGGCTTCTATAGTCTGTTCTCAAAGTATCTGACGAAAGTGTAAACGAATCTTGTTTAGATTAAATTCTTATGCAATCACTAACTAAAGGGAATAAATAACACAATCATCTGTATTTTGAAGGCATCTCACCACTTTTCCGATAATACTGTTTGAATAACATTAGATAATCAATTGTCATTTGAAAAACTCATCGACGAAAATTGAGGTTATAAATTAACCTCAATATTGTCAAATGAATTCCATAAGATTTAAAATTACAATTACTTGAAAGTATTACAATTATAAATCGAAGCACTCAATTTGTTAGTGATACCTACTACACATTCAGCAGTGGTGAACCAGTGGTATCGTGACTTTGAACCCAGTTAGGCACTATGTGTATTTAATTTCATTACCACTGCTCTCGAAAGAGTGAAGGAAAACATAGTGAAGAAACCAGCATGTCCTAGAACCAAAAATTCGAAGACATGTGACATCCACCAACCTGTACTGGGCCCGCGAGGTGGTTTACGGTCCACTCCGTCTCACAGAGAGGAGGCCTGTATCCCAGCAGTGGGAACATTATAGGCTGATTATGCTGTTTACATTTTCATCACATACTTTTGGAACAGACTATAGTTTTTGTATGTAATAAATCATAGATAGTTAAAAGTAATTAATACAATCTTTAAAAGGCTCTTTTAATTACGTAGCGACCATATTAGATACCTTACGCACTATACAGGGTCCCATTAAAATTGATGGACAAATTTTAATACAGCGCTCAGTACGTCTAACCAAAGATGTCCAAGCAAAAACAACACTGATTAAAGTGATTTTATTTTGACCAAATAATAAATTGCCGGCACATTAGTGTATTTTCTTTAGCTGATTATAATAATAATATTAATAAAATTCCACAACTATCACACAACGCCATCTAGTCCCAAGCTAAGCAGAGCTTGTGTTATGGGTACTAGATAACTGATAAACATACTTATATATTTCTAAATACATACATATTATAGATAAATTACACCCAGACACAGAACAAATGATCGTGCTCATCACACAAACATTTGTCCTGGGTGGGAATCGAACCCACGACCTCCGGCATAGCAGTCAGGGTCACTAACCACTAGACCATCAGGCCTGCCTGCTGATTACTTTTCTTGCAAGTATCTAATGCGTTTTTCTTGTATATTTTTTTTACCATCGTCCTTATTTTGGTGGTCTGAATGATTTCTAAAAGTTTGTCCATCTATTTTAATGGGACCATAGATACTTTTGCATATTGGGATTATTGTG
This sequence comes from Amphipoea oculea, assembly GCA_945859645.1. Lineage (NCBI taxonomy): Eukaryota > Metazoa > Arthropoda > Insecta > Lepidoptera > Noctuidae > Amphipoea > Amphipoea oculea. Next base: position 18,043,948 of record OX243876.1, read on the forward strand.
GGCAGTAGACTTCAATCAAAGAAAGTAATTTGTTTCTTTTATGGCCATAGGTTCTTAGGTTCATAACTGGTAGCATTTACAAGCTCTTAACGATAATTGAATAGGAATGGTTACTTAAAGTAATGTAGCACACGGGAATATAGTAATTACCAACAAGCCAACTGACGCGTGAAAGTAACTGAGAGGCGTACGTAGATATCTACTAGATTTACAATATGCAGACAATAAGGAGGTAAGGAATTCAACATCATTGCGATTGTTTTGTTAAAAATATATGTCTACTTACACAAAAACAAATCGATCCTAATCCAAAACTATCGTCTTTCTCATTCTAACTCATAAATATTACCTACCTATTTTTTGTATCCGAGCCCGCCTTTACTACTTGGCAGAAATCCTTACTTTCTCATAGTGACTGACTACTCTTTTAGCCTTGTGTGGGATCACACGTCTCACGTAATATTAGTAAGTAAACACACCTTCCAATATACAGGGTGAAATTTTAATCACCGTTATGTACTCATCATTATGAACAACTTTTACAATGGGACCAAATCTGATATCGTGAAAAAAAATCAGCTGTTCCCTACATTTATGTTCGCATAACTCGTCAAAATGAAGGGAACGATCAATCAAGTACGATTTTAAAATAATAGTGAATCCATTAACAAGCGTTACAAAATATCATGTTTAACAGTTGTACTCAATTGATATTTCAAATGACTACAATAACTGCATTCGATGACTCCCCAAAAATAATAAGTATCAAAATAATTCCTTTTTGTTGTATCGTGATTAGACATCAATACCCATCCCGTCTGTGGAGTTTAGCTACCCAATTTAAAATAACCCTGTATACTCATTGCTGTTGCAATCATTTTATTATTTAAAAAAAAACTTGAAATTCAGTAGGTACGATTTAATACAAATATTGTATCCATTCGCAATCGTTACACAATAGCACGTTTAATTAAATTCCGATAAGCTCGATAATTTGAACACACCAATATCGTTGAATTTAAATATTTAAGTCAGGGATGGGATCATGGGATCAGAATGGAAAGGATTGAATCCTTGGCCATTTAGCCGCTGTAAAATTACATAAAACTTGCATAAAATGGAGAGGCACAATGTCGAATAACAATGATTACAGAATCAATTTGTACAATATTTTGAAAGTTGTATCGTGCTAAATAAATACTTTGATGGTTCCATTGTATGTAATTTCAAAGTTTCGAAAGGAGGAATTTGAATAATAGACTTTTTTTTTCTAGATTCTAAAAGATGAACTGTATGTAGTGTAGGTACGTACTGTACAAATCAGTTGGGGAGGAACGAGATAAATAGTCCCATAATGGGCGATTTTCCAAGGAAAAACCTGTCACATGTGAAAATTCCAGTGACATTTAAGTCGATAGTTAAAATATTTCGTTGCAACGAAACAGCCTGAGGTTTCCCAGGCTAAGAAAAAGCAGCTGAAAAAGTATTCCAATTCGTATTTTCTATCAAACCAACTATAAAACATTCTTATTCTTTCTCCTGGCTCATCATCATCTGCCTAGCCTTTTCCCAATATATTGGGGTCGGCTTCCAGTCTAACCGGACCGGACTTGGCTTACGGTCTTTCTCCTGGCTATTATCGCAATTTATTTGAGGGTCAGCTGGTCAGCCCTTCTAGTACTTCTGCGCCACACGGTAGGTACCGGTTGTGAGTTGTCTGTTTTGTTGGGTTGCGGTCGGTATCACGTTATTTTTTATTGTTCGTAGCCAAGTTACTGGTCGTCCGCAGCCTCTTTTTCCACTTTCTATATTCATGACTCAGTTAGTCATAATATGGTCATCATCTCGCCTCATCACATGTCCGTACCAGTGCAAGCTGTTTTCAAAGTTTTTCGTGTACCGTAGCGACTTTAAAAGTACCACGGATATTATGTATATTCGATTAAATGACTATACCTACCAACTACGAAACTTTATCGTAAGTAAATTCCAAGGTATACCAGCATAGCTATTCACAAACACTCGATACGCTTCCGTATCGTATCGAACATTAATAATTGTTGTCGTAGGAGTCTTCTAAACGCTGTTCACAAGTCCAAAACCCGAAAAGTTTGTCAGTTTAAATCAAATAGACGTCCGCTATTCTTGCAACAGCTATTTGCTGTTGAGGGCAAGTCAAATCAGGTTATCGAAATGTCAGGTTTTCGATACGATAGCCTGTCGTATGGTTGTGAATCAGGGCTCTGAATCCTCTTTATAGCCACACAATACTAACAATTTGATCACCTTTACCACCCTAACGCCATTTGATACCAAACATGTCGGTATGAAGCCTTCCAAGTGCCATTTCTTCACTTACTCCTTGAGGAAATAAGGTAACACCACGGAAATTTAAGACCGGATAGAATGTAATTAAAGATGTACATTGTAAATATTGTAATGTTATTAAGACATAGTCTACTCATTGAAATTTTTAGAAGGAGCGCAAGGAACATGACGATACTTAAATCAGGGATAAGTTTACAATTAGAAAAACTTAAACTATGGCATTTTAGGTTGATTGCGAAAGCTTAGCTTCCCTATACGCATAATTATAAAATCTATATACTTAAATGTAGTAGGTAATTGAAAAGAAGCTGATGATGCTGTGGCGCCATCTACATCGCCACATGCAACTACATATGCTGACGCCATGCAAAATCCTGCTTCCGTGTGACTAGCATATACATATATGTATACGACGACATCGCGCACCGCTTGAAGCGCTTTATTTCCACTATACTAAGATTTGATTTGAATTTTACTGTGTAACGTGTGGATTACGATGTCAACAAATAACTGCGCTGGATGCTTGAACGCTTTCGAGGGCGAAGAGAGCGTACAATGCTTTACCTGTCTCAAATTCTATGATCTTGTTTGTGCTAATATAACAGAAAATCGGCTTAGGCTGATGAGCGTTGACAGTAGAAATACTTGGAAATGCCCTGAATGTCTAATGAAACAACCAAAATTCGATAACACCAATACGCCAGCCCGGCCAACCCGACCAGAAAGTCCTACACATGCCTATCAAAATTTTTCCTCGCCCTCTATTGCTAATGTAACCTGTTCTACTAATGAAAAGGATGATAATTGCATAACTTTAACTGGTGATAATGATATAAATGTCACGTTTAGGAAAAAAAATCCGGAGATACAACGAGCACAAAACCAGCTTGAATTTCAAGAACTCTCGTTTGAAATGAGTAAATTACGACTTGAGATGGAGATATTAAAAGAACAACTTAGCAAAGCTGTATGTCTTATTTCGAACTACGAATCCAAGTTAACCGTCTACTCCTCCCAAATTTACCTCCTTAACACCCAGCTAAAGCAAAGCAACGCTTTAATAACAACGTCTTTTGCCGATCAGCAGCAACCAGCCTGTGTGGGCAGTCAACATCCACCCTGCTGTGTACTTGACCAGCAGCAAGCCCTCAGTGTAACCACTGAGCAGCAAACACACTTTGTAAGTACTCAGGAGCAACCCCCCCTTATAACAACTCAACCGCAAGCTCAACTTATTCCTTTTCCACCCGAAACCCCTGCGGCGGTACAAACCACCAACCGTGCCAAAAGACAGAGAAAGAATAAAGCAAAAAGTGTTGCCCTTAAAGTTCCTATCGCTACAGGCCCTGTCGTCTCGCAGGTAATCCCAACCAACATCGAGGTGTACACGTCGGAAACCATAGAACTGGTCAATAAGAATGTCTACACATCTGCCGATGACCGCGTTTCTTCTGCCTACGACCGCACTACTTCTGCCGACGACCACAGTGACAATCAAGGCTGGACGGAAGTAAAACACAAGAAATTCCGAAAACCTGCTTCATTATGTGGCATCGCTGGGCCCAACATTACTAGCTTAAGAGCTGTCGAACCACGCAAACATCTTCACTTGTGGAACATGGAGTCCAGCGCCGATGAAATCCGTGACTATCTACGTCAACTGTGTCCCACTGGAACGTGCACGGTTGAAGAGTTGCGGGCTAGGGGAAGTTATAAGTCGTACAAGATTGGTGTTCCCGTTATTTACTACGAAAAATGCTATTCTACAGATGTATGGCCAATGAACGCAAGAGTGAATACATGGACGACGTATGAGAACCCGAGACATACCAGAAAATATGAGGCATCTGATAAAGCCCAACCAACTGACCAGACATTTCGTGCCTAAGCAGCCTAATAACAAAATGAAGAGCTTTAGCGTATTGTACCAAAATGTCCGTGGTCTCAAAACTAAACTTTCAACGTGGAGAACGAACTTGTTACAGCTGGAGCATAATCTGATCGCTGTAACAGAGAGCTTTCTCGATGGTTCTATTGAAGACGGAGAACTTGCAACTGAGGATTGGAATGTGATGCGACGCGACAGGAGTACACCGTGCGGTGGAGTGATGCTCGCTGCGCGCGCACCCATTGTGCTGCGCCGGCGCCGTGATCTTGAAACGGACGGTGGTGAGGACTTATGGGCTGATTTTACATGGTGCGGCCGAACTGTTCACGTATGTGTTGTATATATTAAACCTAGTGCAAGCGATGATGAGTACATGAGATGGTTTTGTAAAGTGGAAGAATATATAAATAATTTAAAAGGCCTTGTAATAATATTAGGCGACTTAAATTTAAATAGTGTCTCGTTAAATATTAAGAATTATTATTGTTATTTTGTATCATATTGTAGTCTGAATGAGATGAATGTTGTGGAGAATTCGCATGGAGGTATGTTAGATGTTGTTTTAGTTCAAGAGAACATTAGTGCACGAGAGACAATCGTAACCGCTACTGAGGGAATTGTACCACTGGATGCATATCACCCTGCACTACACATTGACGTAAGAGTTGATGTAGGTCATTTTTCAAACTCAGTTGAGCCCAGCAATATAGACAGTACAAAGGATTGGAACTTCGGTAAATGCGATTACGAACAGCTTTATTTATTACTCTCTAACGAGAATACTTGGGGGGAGGTTTTGGAATCCAAAGATGTACACACAGCTACTCTTAAGTTCTACACCATAATTTATAATTTTTTTGATACTTGCATGCCCAAAAAACGCAGAAAGAAATCGACGGATAAAAGATATCCTGTATGGTTTAATAATGATATCATCCGAGATCTAAGGCTCAAGTTAAAGCACCACAAAAACTGGAAACGCACTAAAAGTGATAGCGCGTATTTGTTATTTTCTGACCTTAGGGAAAGTTTAAAGATTAGTATTTCGAATGCATATCTCTCGTACATGAGACAAATAGAAAATAAAATTAAAGTTACCCCTCGTGAATTCTGGTCGCACATTTCCAGCCTAAGATCCAAAGGTGGTTTTGAGCCTAACATTTCATACAGAGGTATACATTTTTCAGGAACCAAAGCAGCAGGGGCTTTTGCTGAGTTTTTCTCTAATGTTTTTCTGCCTGATGCCCCGGGGCTTAATGCTGATCACATTAGTACGGATGACCATACCAGTGACAGCAATTACATTAATATACCCCCCTTTTACCCTATAGACATTGTTAAAGGCATAAATAAACTAAAACCTAACAGCTCCATTGGCCCCGATAACATTCCCCCCTTTATCATTAAATGTGCAAAACATATCTTCAGTAATCCTCTTTGTCACATTTTCAATTTAGCCTTGCAGACCGGTACATATCCCTCTCAGTGGAAAGTTTCTAGAGTGACACCTATTCCTAAAACCCAAAATAAAAGCTCCGTTGAAGATTACCGCCCTATCGCAATTTTATCTTCCCCGGCGAAAGTCTTCGAGAACATCCTCCATAATTCCATATACGAGCAAGTAAACAAATATTTATGTAATGAGCAGCACGGTTTCAGAAGCAAGAGGTCAGTTGACACGAATCTCCTGACACTGGTTGAATATGTCTCCTCCAGCTTGGACCGCGGGCGTCAGGTAGACGTACTTTATTTCGACTTTCGGAAGGCGTTTGATAGGGTTAACAACGACACACTGCTGATGAAACTTAGCAAAATCGGTTTTGCACCATCTCTCCTTCGTTTCTTCGCAGACTACCTACGCGATCGTCAGCAGTTCGTTAGGCTCGGTATGTACGAATCAACCACCTACCACACACGTTCCGGAGTAAGTCAGGGCTCAATTTTAGGGCCTTTATTATTTTTAATCATGGTTAATGATCTTCCTCAAGTTCTCCGTTATGCAAAATGTCTATTGTATGCTGATGACTTAAAATTGTACCTCGAAATAAACTCCATGAGCGACTGTTTAGCACTACAGCAAGACATAGACGCGATATACAAGTGGAGCTTAGACAATAAGATGGAATTCAATCCCTCCAAATGCTTTGCAATGACTTTCGGTCGAATGCGGCACCCAGTTAATTATGAATATAATTTAAATAACAATACCATCATGAAAACATCAGCCATGAAAGATCTGGGAGTCACATTCGACCGAAAGCTCACCTTCCACGACCATATCGCCACGGTAGCTAAGGAATCCTACCAAAGATTAGGCTTTGTTTTGCGTAACTGCCGCGATTTTCGCTCAGCACATGCCATCAAAATTATATTTAATGCGCTCGTACGTAGCAAATTGGAATCCAGCTCCTGCGTGTGGAATCCACACGAAAGTACCTACGTGCTTTTACTGGAAAAGGTACAAAAAGCGTTCCTCAGGTTTCTGTATAAGCGTAAACACGGCTATTACCCTTACCTCTATCCGACTAAATTTCTACTGGGATGCCTCGGATATAACTCGTTAGAGGTAAGACGAGCAAAAGACCAGCTTACCATAGCCTGTAAGACGCTCCGTGGCACTATTGACGCGCCTGACCTAAATGCTGTGCTGGCCCGCTTCTTTGTGCCAGACAACTACTGCCGCGGCAGAAAGCACAGGCTGTTTGCTGTGCCTCCATGTCGCACAGTTGCGCGTGCTAAGTCCCCAGTACCACGTACTCTGGCTGCACTTAATGATCTCTTGGACTCTAATCCAACAAACGATCTGTTTGTGGACGAGTGGACGAAGATTTTGTCGGTATGTCAGAAGTACTGTGAGAGGGATGTATGAAAGTGTTGTTAACTTCTTTTCATTTTTTATATTGATGATTTAATCTTTTATGTTTCTTTTATGTGTGTCTTTTTGTATTTAATTAATGTAATTGGTTATAAACCGTTTTAATTAAATTAAATAAATAAATAAATAAATAAATCAATCGTTGGGCAGTTGCCCACCAGACACAACACTCGACTGGTCGTAGGATTTTCTTTTCTATAGAGGATGATTGAAGTTTACAACCTGTTCCTCTATAAAACATTAAGCAGTCACTACTTCATCAGACAAGATACAAATCTAAAAGAACAGGAAACTGTTGTTTACAAAGTCCTCTCGAAGGAATTCAGCATCTTGAGATAAATACGCCAAACCTAGGAAACTTATTTATAAACTTATCCTAATGCCAAATCCGAACCAGTACCCTAATTGTAAAAAAAAAACTAATCCATTGCTTGTTAACTTTAAAAATTCGCCTACTCATGGACCTAAATACCGCAATGAACGTAGCTTAAGGCTATTCGATACATGATCTCCCAGCCACTTTATCGCTAGATGGCGGCACATTCGCACTTCGAACATTTTCAATTTTTACGCCTAACTCAGAAAGCTTTGCGAAACAACTTTATTATATGCGTCAACTAACGCATTAACATAATCTTTTTAGATATTCACTTTGCTTGTTAACTCGTCACATACAAAGATTTGTACCCCTAAACATTTAGCCGTTTCACTTTATATCTTTACTATGTCTTTACACACACATGTACAGTTACACACTACGTGTATAGTTTTACTTGCGATATAACTAGATGGCGTTGTATTCATAAACTTGGTTTGTGAACTTGTTTTCCAGAGGTGGCGTTAATTAAAATAAAATATTTTTACGAAAATATTTTTATGACTGTCCTTCATTCTCTAAAGAAAAGCGTACTTTTTATAGTAAAAACCGAAGAAAAGAATACTTGATTGCTACAAGGGTTGTCAGTTGCTTATTCAATTATTCTAAGGGTGCTTTTGTAGTGTGTTAGGGTAGGTTTAGGTTTAAAAATAATAAAATAATAATAAATCCCCTGACCGATTTCGGTCACGGTGGCCAATTTCAAAGAAGATTAGCCAGGTTTGCAGGAGATATTATAGTGCACAAGTGTGTGCGCAAATACAGGAGAGAGAACAGGCGCAGGACCAACGGCTTTACGTGCTTTCCGAGGCACGGGGGTATTACGCCACCAATTTCCAAACTCCGGGCAAAAAAAAAAAGAAAAAGAGTAAAGAAACTCCTAACGGGAAAAACCCATTTTTAATAACACTGTCCGACCTGAGAATCGAACCCAGGACCCCGAGAACGGCAGATGCACTTGTGACCACGAAACCAACGGGACAGTTAAGATTCTTTGTATAATTAAACGCTACTATAAAACAAAATATATAAAATGTTTATTTGAGTCGTGCGCGAGAGATGCAGCGGCGCGACGGAATTCCGCGAATTTCGGTCACTCGTAGGTATAATAATAATGTATCATTCAACCGCAGCCCAGCGTGCCCGCCGTCGCAGGCAGTAAGGCAGTGTACAGACGCGTGAAATTATTAGGCCGTGTACACACGGTTGTGGGTATTTAATTATTAGTGTAATTTTATTACTGTTGTGTGTATGTGTATGTATATGTATATAAGTGTTATGTGTAATATGTATTATGTGTTTACTATTTACGTGTGTTTGTATGTTTAGCCTAAAAACCAACAAATTCACATACACCAGCGTCCACTCAAACCAACAATTCCAATTTCAAATGAGAAAATGAAAAAAAATCAGCTGTTCCCTACATTTTGACGAGTTACCTATACGAACATAAATGTAGGGAACAGCTGATTTTTTTTCGCGATTTCAGGTTTGGTCCCATAGTAAAAAAAATTGTTCATAATGATGAGTACAATGACCATGTTAGTGTTGTTCCAATAACCCTGTATATACTTATACTATATTATATCCATACTAATATTATAAATTCGAAAGTAACTCTGCCTGTCTGTCTGTATGTTACCTATTCACGCCTAAACCACTGAACCGATTTAGAAGAAATTTGGTAGGTATGGGGAAGGACATAGGATAGTTTTTATCCCGATATTCCCACGGGATCGAAACTTATGCGGGTGAAACCGCTGGGCGCAGCTAGTTGCAAATAAAGTTTATTGAACTCTTCTCTCTCTTCGATAATTGAGCTTTGTTGGTACCGACTTTGTTTTGAAGATTCTATACATCTTTTATTAGGTACTTATTTACACCCTAAGTTACATTAAAATTAGCAAGGAAAAACCGGCCAAGTCCATGTCGGACCACAATGAAGAGTTCCGTAGTCGAAATGAATTTATCCCAAGAACAAGCTTAACATTGTAGTTGAAAATCATGTCCTCCCATACATTGCAACTAAAAGTTGGTCGACTATTACTCGTAAAGTCTACTCAGCTGTGATTTTGATTTCGTGACATATAAGTACTACTGCCGTGAATTTTAGTATTTCTTCTAGTATTTCACAAACAATTTAGGGGATATGACATCCCCCTGTATCACCCCCCTGAGCAGTTGGATGGGGCTGGTTTTCTGATCCTGGATCTGGAAAGTCATCGTTGCAGCATCATACAAACATCTCAACACTTCGATGTAGCACCAGTCAATTCGACATCATTGCAGAGAGGCCAGAACTGCCCATACTTCGATGGAATCGAAGGCTTTCTCGTAGTCCACAAATGCCATACACAGTGGCTGACTGTACTCCTCGGTCTTCTGTACAATTTGTCAAACAGTAGGTATGTACCTATATGGTCTACGCTCGTAACTGCGTACAAAACCATCACATCGTCTGGCGTCCGTTCGTCACTGTGGAGCATTCGAGACTGTTTGTTTACCGAGTGTAAACCGAACTCGCGGCGCGTAGGTATGACTCGCATAATAGGTAATATTACCGCGGTAGTAGATTGATGTACTTGCGTCTGTACGTATTGAATTTCATTCATTTTCACCTATTTTTTTTCGCGGAACTTATAACATCAGCTATCTGCCAGTGGAAGTCTCGTCAAAATCAGTCTAGCCGTTTCGGAGATTAGCCGGAATAAACAGACAGAGACAAAAATTAACAACAAATGTTTTTTGTTCAAAGTAGGTACCGTAAATATAAATTACTGTATTCAGATTACTTTATTTGATCAACCGCACAAAACAGAAAGGTAATTTGGTACTTGCACTTTTCATACCTACGCTCGGCGGTCGCGCTGGGGTTGTCAACTTTGGCAAAAAACACACAAAACAAAAAACACAAAAAACTAGTGTAGTAGTGGTACTCGTATCTAGTTATTTGATTCATTGTTGAGAATGAAACAGCAAGAAAGGAAATGATCGTATTTTTTAGCCTATAGGTACTACAATAAGTCCGTCCGTATGTCACAGCCACTTTTTTCCGAAACTATAAGAACTATACTGTTGAAACTTGGTAAGTAGATGTATTCTGTGAACCGCAGTAAGATTTTCACACAAAAATAGAAAAAAAACAATAAATTTTGGGGTTCCCCATACTTACAACTGAAACTCCAAAAATTTTTTTTCATCAAACCTGTACGTGTGGGGTATCTATGGATAGGTCTTCAAAAATGATATTGAGGTTTCTAATATCATTTTTTTCTGAACTGAATAGTTTGCGCGAGAGACACTTCCAAAGTGGTAAAATGTTTGTCCCCCCCCCCCCCCCTCTAACTTCTAAAATAAGAGAATGATAAAATTAAAAAAATATAGATAATGTACATTACCATGTAAACTTCCACCGAAAATTGGTTTGAACGAGATCTAGTAAGTAGTTTTTTTTTAATACGTCATAAATCAAAAACCGCAATTTACCTTTCACAAAGTTACAACGAACTACAAGAACTTTTATATTATGTTACTTGCTGCTACGGAACCCTTCATGGGCGAGTCCGACTCGCACTTGGCCGGTTTTTTGTTACTCCATTTTTGCACTTCACAGCTACGCGTGTCTCGCGCGGATGGCAGTCTGTAGGTACTCTCTATATTTTGTGCCTGTAGGTACTGCGCGGTACAAGTAGGTACTAGGTATTACATTTATATACGGTACGTACCTACATTTTATACAAGTCCGTTGCCTAATTTCAACTTCTTCAATACGTCTATTGAAGAAGTTGAGATTAGGTAACGGAACGCGGAATTAAGAATTTATTTAGGTAGGTACTGCTACTCTACTCCATAGGTAGAATAAAATTATTTACTTTTACTTTTTCGTACTTTATGGAGGTACTAGATTTTTCCCGCAGCTTCGCCCGCGTGGATGTCGGAGATTATCCCACGGAATCGTACTACCGGAATAAAAAGTATCCTATGTCGTAATCCTAACCCAGCATTCTAATTACCTACGTAACACAATCATTATCAATCTCAATCTGAATCATTTTGAAGAATATTGCTAATCCATTGCTTTGCATTACCTATGTTCGAAACATATGTATATCATTTCTATGGTTCGAAAAATGTTTTTGCTCAAAAACGTAAATGATGCAATGAATGTTGTTGAACTGTCAAAATGAAAGCCATTGCTACTGATAGTGTGTTACGCAATTACCCCGCAGGTCATGGTCTACCCATGTGCCAAATTTCATCTAAGTAAATCCGTTCAGCTCAGCCGTTTTAGCGTGAAAGTGGAACAAACAAAGTCAATTGCGCATTTATAATATTAGTTAGGAACAAACATAATATGAAAAAGCTAAAGTATTTGTGTATATTATAAATAATTTCCATATAGTCAAAAATAACGCTAGTTCGGTAGGTACCTAGATTGATAAAAATTCAAACACACATCTCCCCGGCGCGGGGCCAAGCGCTTCGTCCGTACTATAGGTATGTAGTTATATGTACCTGCATGCAGAGCAATTTACAAAACTAGTGCATTTATGCGCGCGGCCAAGTAGCGAGGCGCGTGCGAGATGCGATGCGACATCATGAATGAATGGCTAACCCACCCAAGCGCTCCAATAGCACAGTATAAATATGTCTACTGTGCCAATAGTGCCGGCCGGGCCTGCCGCCCAAAGTCCATGCTGCCGCCTGCGAGTGAGCGGCGGAAGTTACCGAACCCGAACCGAACGCCAACCGAGCGTTCAGGCGCTATCTCTCTCTTTTTGCTTTGCCTCTTTTTCAAACAATGCGCTGGATTGAACAACAAAAACAAGCTTAGCTCCGCTAGGGAAAGGTAATAGTGTTCTGTGAACAAGCTTTTGACTATGCCCGCGTTGACGATAGGATAGACGGTCTGGGAACAGTGGGAACTGGGAAGGGCTCTCTCAATAGGTACTTACCAGCCTAATGCAGAAAGATTTTTAATTCAGAAAATTTCTCGAAGACAGTTCAAGTGTAAGTTAGTACTTACATTTATGTAGGTACTTAGGTACATAAACTTAGTATGTAGGTACATACATTCAATACAGTAATATCGAACCCAGGGTAGATCGCAAATACTATCAATAAGTAGGTAAAGCATTTTTTCGCACTTCATGATTCAATTGATAAATTGATTTAATATATAACTGCGCGGGCAGAGCCACCGCGCCAGCCTTGTAAGAAATATTGCATACCTACCAACGATTCGCAACTTGTCAAAAAAAACACGCATAATTCAACGATTTATTATAAAATCGGCCAACCTGTTTGACATTGACAAACAACGCCATCTAACGAGCAAGATCAATTGTTGTTGATAACCTTAGCAAAAATTTGTGTTCTGCTTCTCGATAGTTCTTTGAAATATCCTGCAGAGGGCGTGTTCCGGCCGCGCACACATAGAAAAATTTATCGATTTTGTCAGGCCTAGATATCCTGGAAATAGTGTTTTTTTTATAGGTTTTTGTCGATATGCGTCAATAATAAGTCATAACAACTTAATATACGTGCTTTTATTCTGCAAAAATCGTTTATTTTTCGAGATTTGTACCCCGAAAGAATGTATGAAAAAGTGTCAGTATCCAATCACCTTAACTGTCAAAATCATAGATATCCGAGTCAAAATGAAATGCATTGCGATCAATTGTCAGTTTATGTGTCTTATGCAATAACCCCTCGGATCTGAAATCAAGGACAGCCAGGGAGCCATTCTTCCTTCCTTTCTCCCACATTCATTTTATTGACTTTAAAACCGATGACAGTTCAATCCCCTTCAGTAATCTCGTCTACCATTGTATGTGGTAACAGGTTTACATTGCTACGGATTCCGACCTCGGTGCATAGACAAAGAAATAGCGGTCCTAGCATATAAATTTGTTGCATAAATTGTGCCGCCCGTTGGTTAGAACATCGGCATTTGTGAGATGGTAATGGAGGTACGGTCAGCATCAAAAATTGATTAACACTTCAGTTTTTTTAATCTTAGTTATTGAGCAAAATATATGTATGTTCAAAATTGCAGCAGAAGAAATTTTTTTAGAGTATATATTCTTGTCTATTATGTGAAAAGCTAAAAATCAGTTTATTGAAAAAAGTTGTTGTCAATTTAATAACATGTAAAATGATAGTGTTAATCGACTTTTGATGCTGACTTTACAAGAGTTAAATAAATTATTTTTTCATTTCTCATACTCGGAAAGTAGTGTTTGTTTGATCCAAATAGCGGGTGGAAGACGCTGCTTCCCACCACAGGGCGGGAAATACTCATAGTAATTACTTCCCTCTTTAGGGTGGGAATGAATTTTAAAAATAGAACTGTAGTCAGCTACGAAAGTTTTTACATATTAAGAAAAATGCTGCAGTCTTGTGAGTGTATAAACAGCCAGTGTGAATTTAAAAAAAAAACCCTATTAAGCGGGACAGCCCGCGGCGATGACGCGGTGTGTTCCATATTTAAAATAAAAAAAAGATAATAGTATTTAAATTTCACAAATTGTTCTAACTTCTCCATTAATTTTAAATAGGTACTATGCATGTTATTGTTATCAATAAATATTTTAGAAAAACTACTACTTTTTACTTTCCTTATATTCGAAATGAAAAGTAGAGTGTTTAACACGGGTGAAAGTCATCAATTCCTTTCGACCCTTGCATAACAATCTACTATAGGTTGAAGGTGGACATTATGAGGAAGGCGGGAATGAGAAAAACTACTGGCTGATGATAAACGAGAGAAAAAGTTAGAACTGTAAAAATAAGAAAACAGTTTGGATTCTTCAAAATTGGAATGCAATTCACGACAAAACCAACTAAGGGCTGATTTTTCCAACGCCAGATAATTTTATCCGAGGAATAATTTTGAATTTTTGACAGTACTTCCATACAAAATTTATCAGTCGTCAATTTTATTTCACGAATAAAAATTATCTGTCGATTGAAAAATCAGCCCAAGTAAAATAAGCTTAACTGTGTTCTTCGATCATTCGTTTGTCTATCATTAAACTTAATTTGGTATTAAAATTCCCTACGATAGCTTCCCTCATTTCCATTTTGAGAACGAACATTCCGAGTTTAATATTCAGGCCAATCCAATAAATGGTTGTCCAGATGCGGAAATTGCACCATTAACACATCAATACCATTTCAAGCTTCCTGTACAAGAGTTCCTACATATCAGAAATGTTTATCTCTTTGAAGATTGGTCCAACTAAACTTCATAACGAACTGCATTTAGGCAAGGTGAGAAAATTTAAGTCCGAATGCAAAAATAGAATACCGTCAGCTATCGGTAAATCAACCAGCGACTGTGAAGTTGCAAGTTTTGGTCCAATTTGACAATTGAGCAGTCGCAGAATCTGCTTCGGAACTACTGCATAGCTATTCACAACCATCCGACAGGCTATCGTATCGAAAATGACACATTTCGATAATCTGATTTACCTTGCCCCCCGACAGCAATAGCGATCGTCTAAATTGGGGCTGATTTTTTCCAACGCCAGATATCTGAGGTAAATTTTGAATTTTTGACAGTTCTTTCATACAAAAACTGTCAATGTCAATTTTATTTCACGAACAAAAATCATCTGTCGATTGAAAAATCTGTTCAAATCTGACAAAATTTTCGGGTTTTGGACTTGTGAACAGCGTTAAAAGGACTCCTACGATAACATTGAGTGATGTTTGATACGGTACGGAAGTCGCGGATTAAATTCCCGTTCGGGACAAATATTATTTCTTAGAGGCAGCTTAGTACTAATGTATGGAAATACCTAGGTATGTGCACGCATCGTCGATGGAATTAAAAAAAGCATAAAGCGTCTTCATACGAGTATATTTCTATACATTTAACTTTCCTGTGTGATAATGATGTCGTGGATGTTCACGATAATACGTTAAAAAAAAACCAAAAGCGCACACAGCAGTGGCAAGAATAAATATTCGGCGCTGATGGTAAAGACACTAAATGAAGAAGGATAACCTATAATATACAGCTTGTCCCTGGAAGTATGGATCAAATCGAATAGGGGCGTGGGCAAGTTCATTTCCAAACGTTTTAACAAAAAAAAAATACTAAAAAAAGAGAAGAGAAATCGAATCGTTTTAAAAAAAATCTTTAAAAGAAACTATCAGGGCTATAAATTTTCAATTTTTTTAGATAGCCCTGATAGAATTTTTTTATGATTATTTGTCTTTGAGCATATTATGCGAAGTGATTGAAAAAAAAATTGAAATTGGTCATAACTTCTGAACCGTAAAAAAATTCACCGACATTCTCAGGGTTAAAAAGTTTGGAAATGACCTTGCCCACGCCCCTATTCGATTTGATCCATACTTTCAGGGACACCCTGCATATCTACAGAATAATAGTACCTATTCCGGTTTTTTTCAGGGACTCAAGATAAAAGAGTCACTCGTGAGGGATTGAATAACTGTATTAACTGTATTTTGCAGACAAAATGCAGTCTCCGCTGCATAAAAGACGCTGACATTTTAAATATTTCAGAGATTACAAAAGAACATTGTGCAAAAATAGTGCTCACAAAAGACATGATTTTTACAAACAATTTTTTACAAAAGATTTGCAATATGGCCGTTAAATTAATGACACGGATTGAAAACCGTGACTTTTCGAGGTTTCTACAGTAGCGGGACATATTGGCTTGTCTAATGTCACTTATGTTTCTTAGTATTAGGTATCGTTATGGTTCTTATGTTTCATGGGTAGTGCAGTCATTTTTAAGCCAGAACCTAATTAAATGAAAAAATGTGCACTAATCCATACTAATATTATAAATTCGAAAGTAACTCTGTCTGTGTCTGTATGTTATCGTTTCACGCCTAAGCCGCTGAACCGATTTAGATGAAATTTGGTATAGAGATAGCTTGAGTCCCGGGAAAGGACATAGGATACTTTTTATCCCGATATTCCCACGGGATCGAGACTTATGCGGGTGAAGCCGCGGGGCGCAGCTAGTATGAAATAAATACAAAAGGATAATTTCCCATTTTATTGAAATGAAATTAAAAACTGTAAACTCTGTGTATCGGAATCAGTTGTGCACGTCACATTAAAAAAAAAAAACGTTTGATTGAGCCGACATTTCCTAAGACTACTCCTGAGAAGAAATGGCGAAACAAACCCAGGGATCAAAGTCTCTTTAAAAGTCCAGACTTAATCTTGGTCAGATTATGTGAGGACCATGTAGAGAGACCTATTCAATCTCGCTTCCACTTTTCAATACGTTGGTAGCTAAATGATCAGAACAGTAATTCTAATGCTGCATTGCATTGTCGGCTAATTAACATGAGATTTGATGGGACATGCACTAAAACAGAGACTATAAACTTGCAGTAACCAGGAGCCGGTCTCGAAAAGGACATCGATTCGATAACTGTAGTTCAAACAAAAACATCGTTTAGCAAGAGAGAATCGCCGACAATATACTCGTAGATAAAATGCAATAATAAACAGTAGCGGTTCATATCTATTAAAAGCGATCCCGATTACCCGATTACACTTAATTAAACACTAAAATGGCGATGGATAAATCAGTTTTAAAAGGACAACGACTATTTATAGTAATGGAGCGGCGAATAAAATGTGCGACGTTAACCTTGGTTTAACTAAGATAACCGACAGGCACGCAATGTGTCGGTAAATGTTTGTTTAAATGCTTTTCAAATTAGGAACGAGCTTAAATAAGGCGCTAAAGATTATACAACATGTAACGTAATTAACGCACACCCTCAGACACCCCAATTAGTATATTGTGTTATAATCATAATACGTACACAAAATATTTAATTAAACATGTTTAAGCATTGATTATTTATTAAATTAGTTATCCTAATTCCGGAAGAATGTTGTGGTCACAGTAGAAATCCACGAACGCACACAGTCGCACACGTCGCTATTAGTGCCGAAAAAAGGCGACAATACACGATTGTTTACGAGAAATATGAACATTAACGGGAAAAACCCCGTGCAGCTAGTCGAGAGAGTGGTTAACAGATGTCCGAACTCCGAGCTGTTTATTGTCTACATTTTTTATTGTATCTTTCCATCACACTGTTCAGGCTTTGGACTGTCGACTCAATAATTTTGTTTATTAATTATGATACAATGCCAATAGGCAATATTCGTTACAAAATGTTTTGCTAATGTAAATAATAATAAACTGCTAAAAAGAGGCGATACTGAAAGATGTGAGTCAAGATATGTATTTACAATAATTTAAAAAATCAATTACTTAAGTACTTAACTTACAATTTTCCTAAACACTCATACGACGTTGTATTTTTAACACACTTTCAAAATGTCCACCACCTTGTTCAATACATTTTAATGCCCGTTTTCTTAATTGATGCTTTAATTTAGAAAGAACTTCAGTGTCATTTTTCACTATTTCAAAAGCGTTCACTATCCTATTTTTTAGGTCCTCGGCACTTGTCGTCTCACTAAAATAAACTAACGATTTAATACGTCCCCACAAAAAAAAGTCAAGAGGCGTTAAATCAGCTGATCTGGGAGGCCACTGAACAGGGCCGCCGCGACCGATCCAGCGCTCTCCAAACTCATCATCAAGGTACTGTCGAACACTCCTAGTGAAATGAGCAGGGGCACCATCGTGTTGGTAGAATACCTCTTGTAAATTATGAAGAGGTATGTCTTCTAGCAGCGTAGGTAGAGTTTCTCGTAAAAACAGTAAATATGCGTCTCCTGTTAATCTTTGTAAAAACACAGGCCCCAGTATGTATGTACCAATGACACCGGCCCAGACGTTAACTGAGAAACGGTGTTGGAAGGAATCCACTCTGCATGCGTGAGGATTTTCGTGCATCCATAAATGTGTGTTGTGTTGATTGTACATTCCCACACGTGTGAATGTACTTTCATCTGTCCAAATTATGTTCCGCCGCCAATTTTCTAATAACCAGCGGCTGAACTGCAAGCGAGGTGCGTAATCGTTTGGAGTCAACTCCTGGCATCTTCTGAGGTGGAATGGTTGTTCTTTATCACCACGAAGTGTTCTCCACACATGCATATGGCTACATTCAAAACGTGGCGCTGCTTCTCGGGTACTGGCATGGGGATTCTCATCAAAATAGTCCAGTATTTCGTTTTGAAGACGAGTACGTGTACGCACATTGGCTCCCCTGTCGATGGCCGTGTTCGGACGGAACGTTCCGTGGTCGCGAAGCCGCTGAGTAGCAGCTAACATAGTCCTGCGGTCTACTCTGGTACCATACCTTTGGTTGAATGTTCTGCAAGCTAGAGCCACATTATCACTACACCGTGCCAAAGTCCTCACCATTTCGGTGTACTGAATATTTGTGTATTGGAAAGACATCGCGCGCGAAAAATTATTTGCATACACTCTACGAAGTCCTTCCACTAATAATGTCCGCGCGTGACTAGTATTGTTTACATTTAAGTCAGCTTTCTTTCTTTCATCGTTGCCGCGCCCGCGCCGCGCGGTATCTTGGTGGCTATCCCGCTCTATCCCAGGTTTTTAGTTTGCAGGAGAAAGGGAACGAAAACAAGCATGACATATTATTTTGTTGTTTTAACTATTGTGTCCTTTGTCCAGTGCCTGTTAGTGTGTGCGTGCGGTTATATCGGTTTACTAAATGTATTTGTAGACTTTTAACTTGCTTGAAATAAGGTTCATTTTTCTTTATTTTGTATTTAATGACGGAATTTGTATTAATACAAATAAAACTGCACTTTTAAAAGTATTATTGCCTTGAGTTACGGTCCATTTTAGTTAGTTTTGACTGTACACGGGTAGTGTGACTGCAATTTACGTACTTTTAATTATTTTTGGGATAAAAAATTACCTATATTAAAAATGATAGAAATCAATTCAGTAAACGATTCTGAACAAACTACTTTCAGGATGTGCGTTAATTATGTTACATGTTGTATAAGGAATTCTTTGAATATTATTCTGAATTCGAAATGTTTGCAAGATGAGCTAGAGAAAAGGTTAGCGGTAAGTAGTTTGAATTGCGATTTTATTTCTAGCCATGTGCAATCCATAAGCAGTGGAGAAGAATTTATAGGGCGAGTCAGAAAGTCTATTTTCAGTAGTAGACGGTTAAAGGGTACCTAATAAATAACTTACGAGATGACCTTACAGTCGATACAGGGCCAATCTGGTATAGCCGTAAAGTTCTTTGCGAGTTGAGGCATCTCGGTTATCTAAGACTGTGCCTGCCTATATCTGGAGGTCGTGTTCGACCCGTTCCCCTGTTATGTCGTTTACAACTATATAAGTAGTTTATAATAAGTAGCCTACAAGTAGTTTACCGCTGCTAATGATTATAAACTGCGGGATGCCAGGTTTCCTAGTTGCCAGTACCGTTGCTATGGCAACGCCAAACACATAAGCGTGGATGGCCAGTATTACCTTCAAGAATGCTCGTTGTAGCTAAGAGGACCATGTTTAGAAGTGGGCGTCTTCCGCTTGACAAATATAGATTATGCAGATTTATTTTTCTAGAATTGGTTATTTCGTAATTGGCTTAATAGGTTTTTAGAATGATTTGCTGTGTGAGTATGGCGGTGGTATTTAAGCTAAAGTGGTCAAGGCGATTTCGCTTATTAGAAATAAATAATATTGCATAATCAGCCTAATAATGTTCCCACTGCTGGGACACAGGCATCCTATCTGTGAGAGGGAGTGGGCTCAGCGGGCTGTAATCTACCACGTGGGCCCAGTGCAGGTTGGTAGATGTCACAGGTCTTCGATTTTTTGGTTCTAGGACATGCCGGTTTCCTCACTATTATGTTTTCCTTCACCGTTTTGAGAGCAGTGGTGATGAAATAATTTACACAAAGTATAGCGGCTATCAGGGTTCGAACCTACGACATACAAGTCGTAAGTCCGGCCGTTTCCACTGGGCCACCAATGCTCCAATAATATTGACTGGCATTTAAATATCTACCTACTGTGAATCATTGAAGATTTTATAATCTGTGCATCGTCCGAGAAAGAGATCACAGCACTGTTATAAAAAAGAATTCAAGACATATTCACACTTGACATCTTTTTAAACAAAATTCCAAGCGTATACCGTAATTCGCAAACTATTTTAAATTCTGCACGCATATTTTCAATACGGATCCATTTAGCTACAACAAGATAAAATGCATAGCGAAAATTCTTTAGCGTCACCTACAATGGCATTCCAGAGCTTTTTTGCGCTTATACCAAACCAGTGTAGCATTCCGAATAAATGAGCACTATTTAAAAGTGGAAGCTTTTTCTCCCTTTTACTCGGGAACGGATAGAGAGGGATGGAGAGCTGTTGGTTTATTTCACTATTTGGGCAATGAACGGCTGAGTAGTACTGCGTGGATGTTTTATGCCAAGAGAAAATCTCGTTAAAACTTTGTTTAGAAAGAGTTTTTTTTAATGTATCTACTTATAGAATTAAATACATCTACACTAATATTATAAAGAAGTAGTTTGTAAGTTTTGATGTAGGAGGTAATCTCCGAAACTCCTCAACCGATTTACAAATTTTTTTCACTGATAGAAAGCTATTGCCGGGAGGGGCTTGTGGCTAAGAAATAACAGCCGCACGGTTCGATCGATCAGGTGAAGCTACGCTTGCCGCGGTTGGTCCGTGGATGGGTGACTATCTTTACATACCGAGACCCCTCCGTAAGCCGTTGGTCCCGGCTATCATTCGTAGATCTTTGACAGTCGTTACGGGTCCTCAGAAGCCCGAAAGTCTGACATCCAGTCTTACCAAGGGGTATCGTATTACCCAATAACTGGGTTGTGGAGGTCTGATAAGCAATCGCTTAATGTAAAATACTGGTATTCAACTGCATCCAGTTAGACTGAAAGCCGACCCCAACATAGTTGGGAAAAGGCTAGGCAGATGATGAGAAAGCTATTGCCGAGTGCCATAGGTCATACATATTTCATGTTATAGTTATTTTAGGCTTCCACGAGGACGGAGTCGCGGGCAGAAGCTAGTTCCCTATAAAGGAAATCGGAATAATGAGAAAACTAGAGAACAATATAGAGTATGGCTTTTCATTGTCCCATTTCATAAAATTTTGCATCATTACCTACTTAAACTCAAAGTATTTATTTCATACTAGCTGTGCCCCGCGGTTTCACCCGCATAAGAGTCGATCCCGTGGGAATATCGGGATAAAAACTATCCTATGTCCTTCCCCGGGACTCAAACTATCTCTATACCAAATTTCATCTAAATCGGTTCAGTGGTTTAGGCGTGAAAAGGTACCATACAGACAGACAGACAGAGAGTTACTTTCGAATTTATAATATTAGTATGGATAACCACATACCTACAGCACTACAGCAACAGGCACATTTAAATTGTCAAGGGGACGGTCAGAAAGCTGAAGCTTGTTGCCCATTGCAAAGCGTAGTAGGTACACACGGCTACACATCAAGCTATACATAACCCGTATAAGCTGACTTCTGATTGTACGAAAAACCTATGCAATGGGAGGTCAGCTAAAACTGGAAATGTATAGCTTTGTAGCGGTATCTACAACGCCACATGCGAACAACGCGTCATACTGACGTCACGCAAATCCTGCATCTCGCAAGCAGAGTTTACCGCGCAGCTAGCATAGATACAACAGCCCGACATGAATCATCGGGCAGTTGCCCGCTAGACACAACACCCGTCTGGTCGGAGGATCCTCCCTTTTCTATGGAGTATGAGTGAACTTTACGCCCTGTTCTCATACCTCTACTTATAGCTTGATGTGTCGCCGTGTGTAGGTTAGGTACCAATGGTAAAGAACGAGCAAGAAATTCCTACCTATAGGTACTTCCGTCACTACTTCCAACGTTACCCCACTTTGTAGATATTCACAGAAAAACGTTCCCATAAAATTATTTAAAGAGTAGTTTCGTAATTTTTAAATACATTCCTGCTGGTCGTTTCGACTTCCTTATGCCATGCATAACTTTGCATGTATTTACATTATTTTCATCGTTACACTAGTTCTAAATATGGATACTGTATGAAACTAATGAGATCACGTTTATTATTTTTGAGCTCGTTTCATTTTATTGAGTGCACGATAGTTGAAAAAAAATGTCAGAATTTTTAGAAATCTCTTGAATAATGATTCTAGTTTTGCGATCCACTGTTGAGCATGTCTGTAAAAGACTGTCTTGAATTCGTTTTAGCTCGAAACTTCTAGCTCCCCGCCCCAATAGGTAAGGTAGCATACATAAATAGAAGTTACTTTGTCGACTTACGCAGAAAAGTCTAAGAAAATAGAGAATATACGGTGCCAAAGCGAGCGCAGCGAGCTCAAAAATTTTAGCACCCTACGTTTATATTTAGCAAATACGTAATTACGTAGTGGGGGCTAACTACAAACTGCCTTTTACTTGGATACTGAACATATTTTTGCCTTTACCTACTCGAGATTTGGGGGTCCTCTAGACCGGGAGCCCGGGCGTACTGAACCTGCCCCCTACCAGCCAGTCCACCACGCCAGTAGTGACAGTATGTCTCCATTCCCGTGACAGGAATAGAAACTGCATCTCAAGTTAAAATCAATACATCTTACAGTTTTACTAGTATCTTTTGGGGATCGAATGACGTTACCAGGAGGACGCTGTTGATAAACATATTTTTTAAATATTGTTTTGTAGAAACAAGATGGCGTCGTTAGTTCCAATTTTGGCCACGCGCCAAAAGATCCTACTACAGTTAAGTAGGTACTGTCATTTCAAACCTATTTAAAACCAAATTAAAGCGTCCGCTACAGGCTACATCAAAAGTTCAGTAGGGACATTACCGATCACATAAAATTTTTATTCATTGCTATTAAAATCAGATTACACTCGATCTTTCTTTTTAACCTTTTGAACGCCAGAGTATAAACGTATCGCCGTACCCCTGACGCCAGGCCACTTTAACAAAACAACACCTACACACACTTAAAACAGCAAATTTCTCGATATTGGTGGTTTATTTATATTAGTTTCGTGCAATACAATATAGACGGAAGCTTAAACTTTTAAATTATATAAATAAAAACACACAAAAGTAATGATAAAATTGTTTATTTCATAATATGGTGCAACCCGTGCGACGTGTATTTTGTCATATATGTGACGTTGGCGTTCAGGGTAAGATTTCGTTTGTCACATATATGTGACAATGGCGTTCAAAAGGTTAATATCCGATCATATAAATTTTTACACAGCAATTAATTGAATTTGACCTTCAAGTTGATTTTATTTTTATTTATTGAAACTTAACACTGTTTTATTGACAGATGCAGGTCGCAAAATATGTTTTTTTAAACATTACTGTCCCGCTTCTGGGCAAAGGTCTGCCCTAAGTCCTTCCAGGAACTCTTTTTCTGTGCCACCTCAAACCAGCCTTAGTAATATTGGTTCAAATAAAATAATAATTGAGCCAAGTTTTTATTTTTCCAATAATAATTATAATTAAATCACTATAATTATCTTGTTACAAATTAGGGAATACATATTTATGATAATTGCAGCAGAATATCATAATGATGACGCCTCAACTGACAGCTACAAGTATCATGTGGTCAAGTTTGTGTTGATTTATTATTATTTTCGAACAAGCTTTCAAGTAGTAACAAACGACAAACGACAATTATCTTGTTAAGTACTTAGCTATCATTTAAACTGCTTTCAACAAGCTTGTGGCCGTAACTATAGTATACTTAGCTATATAAATAAAACAAAATGGGGTTAGTTAAGTACACCATTTATAACTCAAGAATTGTTGGACCGATTTTTATGATCTTTGATTTGTTGGAATTGTCTCCGCCCCGAATAGCAGAATAACTAGTAAAACACGGAAAAAAAAATGAAGAAACAACCTTTATTCGCCGGGTTAGCTAATGTACAAATAAAAATAAATAATATTTTATATAACTTATGTTTTTTCTTTTTGTAATATTGCATAATGTAGCTGTTTGTTGTTCCTATTTAATAAAATAAAAAAATAAATAAAAATATTTTTCTTAAGAAAAAAAAAACTAATAGTTTTGGAAAATAACTTGTGTTTATTTATGAATAAGACATCTCATGAAGAGTTGTTAATACGCTAGGCTCAGCACTACAAACAATAGGTATTAATTTTACCCTCTGCAAGAGCCTTGTTTGAGCCAAAATTTTAGCGAGCGGAAAACTTTTGTTACAGCTTTCTTAAAAATCAATTATTCGAACCAAGTTGCGAATATATACGAAAGCCTTTGCCTTCGATACCTATAGGTACTTAATAATTATTTAAACATAGTCTCTTGTGCATTTTATTACTCGTAAACGAGGTAACTGGTGAGCAACAGGTTATTTTAAGGCATAACGTATGGCAAAGTGTCATTTTATAGCACTTCATGGCCCAACAGTTTACTTGCAGTTTATGAATATGCAGTCACTCAGCTAGACTGAGAGACTCTTAGTTTTACCTACCACGTGGAAAATACACCGAATATTAATCACCTACTAAAAATAGAACTACTAATAAGACTTCCCTTATTACTTTAAGCAGGTGTCTACTAATAGCCCAGCATCCTAATGCGCAACACACTATCAATTACAATCTAAATAATTTTGAAGGATATTGTTAATCCATTGCTCGAAACAATTGTCTGCTCAACAACGCAATGAATGTTATTGAACTGTCAAAATGCAAGCCATTCCTACCACAACGCAATGAATGTTATTGAACTGTCAAAATGCCAGTACTCAAAAGTTACATACAGGTCGTATATTATATATTTTACTGTGAAAATAAATAAATCCCTAGACCTAGTTACTTGTTTTGCTACCACATTTGCAGGTACACTAAAATGGCAATAACATTTGGCCTCCTACTGTTTAAGTTAAATTATAGAATACTAGCTTCAGCCCGCGACTTCGTTCGCGTGAAACTTCTTGTTTCCCCCGAGCCACCCCGTCGTATCGCATCACCCGCCCGCGCTATCACTTAACGTTCCTTTTTACTTTTTGTTCGGCTCCTGAGGGTCATAGCGTGATGTTACATAGCCTATAGCCTTCCTCAAGAATTGGGCTATCAAATGCAAGAAGAATTTTTCAAATCCGACTGGTAGTTCCAGAGATTACCCCCTACATACAAACTTACAAACTTACAAACTTTACCTCTTTATAATATTAGTATAGATAAAGTTTACAAATAAGTATAAAGAATCATACGCTCGATTACATAGCAAAAACTACTCAAAATCACAATAAAAACATAAAAAGCAACTTCCCTTCGCATGTTCAGAGCTCCCCCATAAAAATGCAACAGCGATTATATTCAAGTTAAATCAATATTACTATAACGAGGTATAACTACGTCGTTTACCTGTCGCGACCTCGAATGAAAGGGGCAGACCGGCAGGTAGGCACTAGTGTTGTAGCTGGCTGAATGATTGGTAACGGACTTTTTAAAGTATTTGCTCTTTCTTTTTTTTGTCTATGGTAAATTTTTGCTTAGTGTATTGGAAAGGTAAACAAAGCTGTTTACTACTTCTATTTTTTTTCATTATTAGCAATTTTCTTGGATTCATTTCTTGACTGTGCAACTCGGATATCAAATAGCGTTTCCACAGCGGTTTTTGTATCAGATAATATAAGTACGGTTGCAGTAATTAGAACCGTAAAGAATCGATTGTAACATTAATTTCATACGATTAATCGATTAGTTTGCAGAGCACGTGCTGTTGATAACGATGTGAAAGATTTACCCTTTTACTTTCAAGCATTTACAATTACCCACGAGTACCTACAACAAAATTATAGTTTACAAGAAAAAAAGAGGTTTCCTGGCTATTGAGATTCACCGATATTAGACGGGACAAAGTCAAATCATTTATTTCAAATCAATACTTAATATTATAAATGCGAAAGTGTGTCTGTTACCTCTTCAAGTTTAAACCGCTGAACCGATTTAGATGAAATTTGGTATACTTAGAGATAGTTTAGAGTCCCGGGAAAGGACATGGGATAGTTTTATCCCGATATTCCCACGGGATCGAGACTTATGCGGGTGAAATCGCGGGGCGCAGCTAGTAATATATAAGTCAATGGTCTTAGTATAACACGGCAAATGGACGTACGGTGTCGGTTTGCTGCACGTCACAGGCAGGAAATCCTACTTCATCACTTAATGTATCTACTAGGTACATACGTAGTAGCCAATCTGGGCCATTGTGTACACTTATCATAAAACCCAACTGTATTGACACAAATCTAGAACAAGGCCGCAGATAAGGTTGTATGTTATATAATGCATTGTTTGATAACGTAATAGCATTACATAGATACTACATTATAGCCCCCGTATACGTTTATAGAGCTGGTATGAAGATGACCAGGTATGCGCGGTCGCTGCATGCTGGTGGTCAGGATACCCGTTGAAGCCGTGGGTGCTGGCTGGCTGGGTGACTCGCCGCCCTAAAGCTTGCGGGAGTGATGATGACGTCACGCTGAAGTAGGTGCACGAAGGCTGCGCTGACGTTCATGTTCGGGGTCACCAGTATAGAGGTATGAAGAACAGGGTGTAAAGTTCACTCAACCTCCATAGAAAAGGGAGGATCCTCCGACCAGACGGGTGTTGTGTCTGGCGGGCAACTGCCCAATGAGTCATGTCGGGCTGTTGTATATTATATGCTAGTAGCGAGGTAAACTCTGCTTGCGCGATGCAGGATTTGCGTGACGTCAGTATGACGCGTTGTTCGCATGTGGCGTTGTAGATACCGCTACACGTTCAAGTGTTTGAATAACTTGACGCCTGTGTTATCTCTGATGGATATTTGATTATGAGGCTATATCACACAAAGCTGTATCATTCATTACTAAATACCAATTAAGTGATGTATCTTATTATCATTTTGATGATGATGAATTAGGCAAAGTCGCAGTCTAATTTTTTTTTTTCTCTCCACTTATTGTTTTCTTGTAGAAAATATAAGTGTGTACATACCTTTATACCTTTATATACCTGATAGCTTTGATTATATACACGTATATATAATCAAAGCCTGATAGATACAACTTGTCTTATAACGGGGCGTTATCAGCATGCCAATAAATATAAGTATAATCGGTTAATCATAGTTCAACCGAAGCATTTTTCATCTGAATGGTAAACTTTAGAACTCCTCAAATAATTCAGACATGATGTTAACAAAACGCAGTTTTGCAAACTATGGCGCCAAAAGCGCGCCTTAGCAGCGTAAAAACAAAACTAATGTAACTTTCACGAAACACCCAGGAATGTTCACGAATGCTAGTAGGTATTACTCCATGAGTTGGAACCAATATTGGGACCAAGACTCGGCCTAAATGTAAATGGTATACCCCGGCTTTTAAGCTGAATAATTTTGGAATGCGTTTAAAACTTTGGAAGCCATCTTGAATTATTTAAGCGGATGTGTTGACAATTATAATTTTTTGATTATTATCGTGAATTTTGGTTATTGATATCACTGCTGAATCATCATCTCATACATCTTAAGCTCTTGAATTCTTGATTTTAGGCCTGTTACTTTTATTATGTTAGCTACTGTTAAACAAAAGTTCTTTATTCCGGAGGTATCTAATATTTAAGTAAGCGTAAGCGGCAGAGGAGGACACCGTGGAGTTTTAGTGGGTTGGAGTCCCACATAACTGCACTATCTCCCCGTGGGAGTGCAGAATGCATGAGCATTTCTAAAGGTAAAAAAAAAAAAAAAAAAAAAAAAGGTATCTTATATTTAAGTACCTACCTGATATAGACGACGACGATTCCAATAAGACTTACGATAGGTAGTTAGGTACAGAATGACTAGAAATCAATGAATAATAGCCTTCCTTAGAAATTATGTGCTAATATGCTGCGTCTACAATACAAATAAGTAGAATATTTTTATTTTGTGCAAAACCATTTTATTTATTTTTTCTCACTACGGACTAGACTTTTTTTTTAAGTTTTGGTATTTTTTGCCGCAACTCGCACAGGACTGCAAACTAGAGCTTGGCGTAACAACAGCAACAGTTTTTGGTTTTCTATAGACTAAAGCCCTGGGAATTCGAATGTTAAATGTGGAATTCAAATCAGCAACGTCCTGCTTTCAAGACAAAATAAAGCCGTCATTGCATTTGAATAATACTTAATTGACAACGTAAAGTAGGTATCGAGTAATAAATCAAAATCTGTCCTATACATTAAATAGTCACCTTTACAAAGAACAAACCAATTTTTGATTGATCGTCTTGCAAAACAATCTTCAAACCGCGATGCACTATCAAACCAATAGAGAGATAGGTAGTCACTAAAACCATTAAATTGGCCCCAGCATTGGCCCAACTCTAAAGCCGGTTGTATATACCTGTTACCAGGAATTTCGTTGTGTAGACACTGAGAGTATACCGGTTTCGTCAGCTGACGCGGACTAAAATCAATGGCGGCAAGCGCGCGAACGAAGATTGATAACCTAATCTTGTACTTTTTGTAATCGTTTTTCATGTGTGGGAATTTGATAACGATTATTTAATCGAGTTTTTTATTGTTTATGTTATTTCATCGAGTGATGTCCGTTAATGCCTCCTTGTACCGTAAGTTCAGGTGAATGAAGATGCAGGGAACAAGGGCGACTTTTGGGACAACAAGAGCTGTATAAACAAATTATTTAAAAAAAAATTGTCATTTCGTCTTGTCTATGAAATTATGTTTGTCAATTTTAATTTTCGAATTTCACCAAAATATTAAGAAGAAAATAAAACGCGCCTCTAAGATGAACCGACCGCAATTTTAATTACCTACCTAGTTAAATCTAGAGATTTACCAAACTTAACAAACGTGCCCCTAAGTTGAATTTGACCATAATTTTAATTTAATCTGAAATCTAGGTACCTACTTACCGAACTTAAAAATAACTCCAAACAAATTGAGCACTGGAAGTAGCTAAACACTACACCCTTTTCGCGAATTATCGAAATCACCAATGCATGTAAAAACACGGCTGACACGTTAAATAGAGTGCCAAATACTGATAACAAAAAATGGCTACAGACTCTGTGATCATGTAAAGATAGTCAGTATCACTGATAATGACAGTGATAACTTTATTCTAGTATTGTAATGACAGGCAGAAAATGATGCTAA
The DNA here is from genome assembly GCA_945859645.1 of Amphipoea oculea. Classification (NCBI taxonomy): domain Eukaryota; kingdom Metazoa; phylum Arthropoda; class Insecta; order Lepidoptera; family Noctuidae; genus Amphipoea; species Amphipoea oculea. Next base: position 18,073,600 of record OX243876.1, read on the forward strand.
AATTAGCAGCGTCATGTTTTATCTAATTTTAATATAGGTTTCGTTTATCAATGGATGGCTTTTATCCTTACCTTATCTATTGTTTTGGTTGCACAATATTACGAAATAATATATTAACTTGATATGGATAAGCTGATCTTTTCTCTAAAAATCACACCGTCAAAAGTTAGGTGAAGTGAACTTGAAATGAGCTGTCAATAGTGTCATGAAATGACAGGTCACTTCATCTCATGAAGTGACTTTCACTTTATTTATTTTCATCTTTTTATTATGTGATTTAACCTAATTTTATGATTAGTACCTAATTTTGTGATTGTACGGCATTGATATACAAGGTGTAACAGAATTAACGCAAGTCCTGAAAGTAATTTGTTGATAATTGACTACTGAATCAATTTCAGTAACTTTTGATGTAGGTATTTTTTTCAAAAATTATGTATTTTGCCATACTGACCGCTGATTGAGCCAAAGAAAATTAAATCTTATTTCAAGGCAATAAGACTCAATTTTAAATGCATAAAGTAATGCTGGAATCAACACGATTTTCTTTATAACATCAGTTAGCTTAAAAAAAAATAAGTTTTGGTCGTTGTATTATGCTTTTAACTTAATAGTCTAATTGGGGTGTATGAGGTCTTGCGTTAATTATGTTACATATTGTATATGTTTAACTCAAACAAAATATTTAACTCAATGTTGTATGGCATGTGTAGTTACTAATATTGACTAATAACTTGTATGTGTGGTGCAAACTGTCAATATAAGTTGGTTATTAATAAATAAATAAAACAAATACAAATAAAAAAAATCCATCCATTCAAAGTCAAAGCATTTATTTCAAATAGGCACATAAAAGGCTTTAGAACGTCAAAAATTACATTAAAATAGAATTGATTCTAATCGCCCCTTCCAGAAGGTATAACGAAACCTATATTTATATCGTAATATGGTGCAATCAAAACAATAGATAAGGTAAGGATGAAAACCATCCATTGATAAACGAAACCTATATTAAGATTAGGTACCTAATTAGATAAAACATGACCCTGCTAATTTTAGCTTCATTTTCTGCCTGTCAATACAATACCTTCTACAATAAAGTTACACCAAAATTTTCATGGTAAGATTTTTACAGAATATAACGGCAGAATAACTTACCTACCTACATACTTTCGCAATTCGCTAAACTAAGTTCAATATATTTTAAACTTACGACTTTGCCCATAGATATATGAACTTTGCCTGTATACCTACACTGAAAGTGTGAAAATGTTGTAGATATTACAAAATGTAGAAATCGGTGGTTTTGTCGTAAACAAACATAATTATACGGCTTTTCACTTCAATTCACTTGACATGACATTGCATGTTTGTCATCAAAGGAGATAGGTAAGTAACCAGAGTCGTCGGATATAGCTGAAGTTTAGTAAGAAACTTATGGATGTTTTCGAATGTAATTTAATTTGATAAATGGACAGCCGGTCTATTCTGTAAAAATCTCACCGAGCTGTCATTCCATGATGCTAGGGATTGACACTTGACAGAGCTCACTTCACCTAAGTTCTCACGGTGAATTTTTTACAGAATAGGACTGCTGTTTGTTTTCTATTAATTAAATTAAATTTTATTCGAAAACATCTATTGGTTTCTTGTTAAACCTCAACTATATCCGACGACCCTGGTTACTTATCTCCTTTGGTGACTGTACTTAGTAGGAAATTTTATTATTAGAAGCTTCGCCTCGCGGTTTTAGAAAATTAAAGGCTTTTTAATTTTATTTACTTACCTACTCAGTATTTAATTCATAAATAATCATATTAATTTATTAAACAAGCTTTCATCTTTCATTTAACCCCTTTAGGGGATGAATTTTCATAAATCCTTCCATAGTGCTCACTTTAGGTAGGTCTATCTATCTACTTATAAAGAATTAATTTTCCTAGCCTTTTCCCAATTATGTTGGGGTCGGCTTCCAGTCTCACCGGACGCAGCTGAAAAGCAGTATATTACATGAAGCGGCTGCCTATCTGACCTCCAAAACCCAGTTACAGGGTAATACGATACCCCTTGATCCGTAACGAATGCCAAAGATCCATGAATGACATGGATCTTTTTCATTCGTTATGGGTCGTCAGTAGCCCGAAAGTGCACGGAGGGGTCTTGGTATGTAAAGATGGTCACCCATCCACGGACGAACCGCGGCAAGCGTAGCTTAACCGTGTATTTGGAAAAAGGCTAGGCAGGTTATGTGGTCTGATATTTTTTTACGCAAGTGCCGTCTCGTTTTAGTATGGTCCTTTTTTAGGTTATACCTACTTATATTATTAATATACAAACTTGGGATGAAATCTATTTGCATAAAGATTAGCAGATAGTTACATAAGGGGCTACTGTTTGTAGTAAATGTGGCGCCATGAATTCTTAACAGTTTTTTTTTTAAATTATATTACTGTCATACAAAGTATTCAACTAGGTACTAAAGGTTTTTTTTTTGTTATTGTTAGGACACGTTCGGGTGACATTGGCAACTTTGGAACACTGGATTTTTTAACTTGCATTTGGGTCAGGTCATTCTTTTTTTTATTTTTTTAGCAGTTTAGATTTTTCTCAAGAACTCTTGATAAAGATCTACTCATAAGATGCTACTGCATTTCTGCATAGAAGCATGCAACTACACTCTGATTTTTAATTTGCTAGACCAAAATGACAGCTGCGATCGATCTTTTTATGTCATGTTGACAGCTGTACAACGATCGCAGCTGTCATTTTAGTCTAGCAAGTTATCAAATAGAGTTTAGGTATACCTACTGGAATTCAAACAAATTAATGAAGCCCAAAATAATACCTCATTTGCCAGTAAAAAGAACAAAAACACGCGAAATAAGGCATCAGTTGAATGGCGGTCACTCCGCCCTTTTCGCCCGGAGAACGATCAAACAGATATGGTGAATTCCTTCTACGTCGAATCTTTCCCAGACAACGGTAATTAGGGTCGTCACGCGAACACGAAACAGGGTCACACGGTAAGAGTGAGTCAATATTTTTCGAGTCTACACAGAGTGTAATGTGGTCGTGGTTACGAAAGAGGCTGGGTTCGAGATTACATGGGGATGCAGTGGAAATTATCTATGTGTTTAGGAATACTGATAAAATACAACCTGGATTAAGCTGTTAGCATGCACCTGAGGGGCAATTCTCGTAATTTTAAGAACGTTCACAGTCTGAGGGGAAATTCTCGTAATTTTAAGAACGTAAACAGTATGATCTCACTCTCGATCTGTCAAAATTACCTCTAATTTCCCTACAAGTTTTTGACATTTGTTTGTCGCCAAGATGAGACTGCGACTAGATTTTGAACGTTTTAAATTACGAGAATTGGCCTTCTGATGTTGGTAATTTGATGCAGCTTGCGTTGGCAGCAATTTGTGGCATGTAGTCCGCAAAGGGGACTGCGTCGTTGACCTATAGTAGTCGCCTGGCACACAGGAATCTTCAGGACACGCTCGTTCCATCACAGACCTCATCCATCGTTTTCTAACATGCGTGATCGAGGTCAAGAATACGCCCATCCCCCTTTTAAAGTGAAACTTCTTTATGCACGCTTGACTTGGGGAGTAAGCTGGCGAACGCGTGATGTAAGCGTTACGAAAAGTGTGATCGGGCGAGGCGAACGGGAGTTGAGTGGGGGATATAAGCAAGAGAAAGCAGTGCGCGCGCACATTTTCTTTCTCTCTTCCTCTCATAGCCAAATACGTTTGAAGTTTCGCTTCAGTCGTGTGGTCATAAGCAAACTAGGTTTTTTTTTTTTAAAATGCCACTGCTAGCCATGAGATCCTGGGTTCGATTGCCGGGTCAGGCAGTGTCTTTGGGTTTTTCTACGAGGAATTACTCAGCCCGAGAGTCTGGATTTGCGGCCGGTTAACGGCAATAGGCTCGCCGCCTATTAAATGGGGCTTTTAAACATAACTGGCGAAATGTGGGTGTACTATAGGTACACCTCTGCTTGACCCTCCGGGGATTACAAGCGTGATGTTATGTTATGTGTAGTCCGCAAAAGGTCAAGCAGAACAGCCCCCTAATTCAAAAATAATCTCAATCATTTTGAAGGATATTGCTAATGCATTGCTTCATAAGTTCGAAAAATGTGTCTGCTCAACAACGTAAATAACGCAATGAATGTTGTTGAACTGTCACAATGAAACCCATTGCTACTGATAGTGAATAGAACATTTTGAAAATTTGTTCTTGTTATGATGATTTGTTGCTCTTTTTATTTGCCATGGCAACCCTATAGAGTTACCCTTGGGTTTCATCGTTATAATATGAGTCAGCAAAATACCCCATCGGTCCCGCACGAACGATTGTTTGATCGACACGACGACTGTAACATGCAGTACCTACCTTCTAATATAATTTGGGATTGAACGATTGCTTTTTGTTTTTCGCCCTCCGCCTACAAGTCAGCACAGGAGAAAAATCGCCAATCCGTACTTTTCTCTGGTTCTTCGAGCATAAGTACTCTTCTTTCCATCACTCCAAGCGTTCCATTTGGCGGCCTGCATAACAATCTACAAAAAAAAAACAGTTAGGTCATTGATTGACTATCCAAAATTTAAATAATAATAATAATCCATTTATTTTCAGGTTACAAAGACCCATAGATACATACCTTAACCTAAGCATACATAATAATATAGTAACAATTTTGTTAGTAAATAAAACTTAAAAACTATGTTAGTATCACTTAGTTGCACTAAGTCTTTGTGCGTTCCGGTGGCACTTGTCCGCGAAAGCGGCGGAATACCACATCCTGCGGCCAAAAGCTTTCTTCCATCACCAGGTGCAAGTAGCATGTTGGTATGCGCACCACAACAACTTAAAATAACTTAATTAAACATTGCATCTGTGGTTGTGCTTTAGGTGCAACTAAAGTAAAATTCCCATTTTAGTGTACTTTTAAGTCCTTCTTTTAATTCGGCTTATGTTTAACTTATCACCAGATAAAGTAAAATATAACATTAAAAAAAAAACACTTTTTACTGCCAAAAATAGTAAATGATCACCAAAATTAAAACTCCATTTTATTGTAAAATACCTAGGTAAAGGTATTTGTATTCTCATTTGCTCGCTCTTGCATCCTATGTACAGTCACGTCTAAAAGTATGTATACACTTGGCAATTTTCAATTGCGATTTTTTCGTGAAATAACGAATGCAACGTTGAAATACGACAGGTAACATAAACCTATGGGTTCGAAAATATTATTTTCGTAATAACATAAAATTTCATTCAAAGATAAAGGAGAAAATCGCCTTTGAATAAAGCCAAGTGTATACATACTTTTAGACGTGACTGTATGTGTATACTATTAGATATATTTGATTGAATTTTTATATAAAGACTGAGAACTTCATTAGATATACGCAGTTTAAGGTATTGCCGTCCACCTTGTATATTTTACCGTGGTACGGAACCCTTCGCCCGCTTTTTCATCAATGACAGTTCGGCTGTGCAATTTCAAAACCTAGTCACTGACATAAAAAAATTAAATCGGTGTTTTTGAGAAATGTCAGTTGGAAGGTTTTGAAATTGCACAGCAGAGTTGCTGAGCTTGCTGATGAAGTAAACACTTTTGTAAAATGGCTACCAACTAACTCAGTATTGTTTGTCTAATGACTATGGAACATAAGATAAATTACGATCATTTCGAGTGTTCTTAATGACTTCTCTCGTAGTCTCGGTAGCTAATGTAAGGTATTAACCGGTAGATTTACACCTATTCTGTTTGTTTTGTTTTCACTTCAGTTCCCGGAGCGCCAGTTTTTTTTATTGTGGTTATCATGAAAAATCCTTTTTACATTTGATAGCCCAATTCTTGAGGAAGGTTGTAGGTTATTTAACAAACATAAATAATAAAAAGCAATTAAAAGTTTGGTTACACTTCGTAGAGTATTATATTATCTGTGGCTACACTGACCGTACGGATGACGTAAGCGGGGTTTTTGATTTTTGGGAGAAAAGAAAAAAGGGCGGGAAGCGAACGGGGAAAAAAGATAAGTTTTGGTTCGTAATAAGTTTAGTTTTAATTGCTACAGTAAGTTTATCAATCAGGCACAAATCCGGGCTGCTACTAGATAAAAAGAGAAAAAACTAGGTTTCTTATAGAAAAAATAAGCAACAGAATATTTCATTAAAGCGACGAAGTCTGTATTATTTTTTTGTTCGTATGACTAATCCGTCGGCTCAGCCTACCCTTGTTTACTAATATGGTGATGGCCTACAGACCTAGTGCGGGGATTAACATAACTTTTTGGTCCACTGTGATTTCTGACAAAATATGACAGTGATACGTTTTATCATTGGTCGTTTGAATGTAGGTTTGAATATTTATGCTGCATCTTTTAGTTGTATTTGTTAGGCGTGTGGGTGGAAATTTTATTAGAAAAAATAATTACATAACTTTTATAATGTTAAACTGTATACATTCGATAAGTTTTATCCCAGATAGGTACCACCGTACCGTGTACAGACGCCAGCATATCAACCTACCCGAAACTGTCAAATTTTCCCAATCAACTTTGAACCTATTTTAACAATAAAGTTGAAAATCTATGACAGATAGTAGTACTTTAAAGTTTGACCACTATCTGCGGGGTAAACAGTAGTAATAGCTTTCATTTTGACAGTTCAACAACATTCGTTGCGTTATTTACGTTGTTGAGTGCACACATTTTTCGAACACACGAAGCAATGGATTAGCAATATCCTTCAAAAATGATTCGGTACTAATTAGTTACAAAATTCATTTGGCTTATGTTTAACTTATCACCAGATAAAGTAAAATATAACATCAAAAAAACACTTTTTACTGCCATAAATAGTAAATGATCACCAAAGGTATTTGTATTCTTATTTGCTCGCTCTTGCATCCCATGTCGACGGAGCCCCGCTTCGCGGGGTTCCTATTTCTGTGGGTAACGTAACCAAACCTAACCGCGGGATGCCCAGCTAGAACTATTGTAATTTTAGACAACATTTTTTGGTGTTCAGTATATTTATTTTGGTGATCATTATATTTAAACCCAATTCATTTCCTGGTAAATATAAGAAAAAGGCTAGGCATATGATTTACTGGCTCATATGTTTAATTTCTGGTTGCGTCTTCACGAGACTTTCACCTAGTTACACTTTGTATAAACAACTCCTTTCTAGCAAACTTTTTTGTTATTTTTAACCACAATTACGTAAGAGTTCCGGATGCATTAGATAAATTAAACAAAGATATGACGGCAGAACTAGGTAACGTAAATATTTCTGTTCATTAAATCATTTTATCTACATGGAGATCTGTCTGTTCAGTTTACGTTCTTGGTACTTTATGTGAAAATAACGTGTTACACAACTTTGTGAAATATCTTCAAAAAAAAAACAAAAATATGTCGCATTTAAAAAATCGTACAGTCAGCAACAAAAGTCGATTAACACTTCAGTTTTTTTAATCTTAGTTATTGAAAGTACAATTTTTATTATATAAACTCTTTGCTATTATGTGAAATGCTAAAAAGCAGTTTATTAAAAAAAATTGTTGGCAATTTTAGCCACATGTAAAAATGACAGTGTTAATCGACTTTTGTTGCTGACCGTATCTATGTATACGTCAGTATTCCTTACCTATCTAAAGCTGATAATTATCATTATTAAATCGATAGTTACCGGCACAGATAATATAATACTACATAGTACCGATCTAAGTTTAAGAGATGGGTAATTACTAAACATGAAAATATAAACGATCATATGGCCAGAATGGGGGTGAGTACCTGGATGACGGCTAATTGAGAAGTTTGGAAGAAAATACATGTTGTACCGACCGCAAACAAATTGAGATATAGGCAGGAGAATGATGACTACAGATGAAATAAAAATTAATAAGAAGTATAGAAAAATACATTGTTTAATTATTTCTTTATTCAACACAGAAACCAACCATCTTTCAAATTTATTTTACCCTTATCCATTTAACCCTAACCTCCCCTCCAAACGTATCGACAAAACTGCGGTTGTCGCGCAAAGTGCGACAACGTGCGCACGTGTTCCCTATCGCCCCACCTACCCTAGAATCAGTGGAGCAAGACGAACCGTTGCGTTGCAACGGAAAACCGTTGCTTGTATGAGGTACCCCCATCTGTCATCGGAAGTAGGTACTTGTATAGGTAACCGTCAAGTTGTTATCATTGACAGTATTACGCGCGTATTATAAAGATTGTCGTTAGGGTCAGCTCACACCGCGATGCGACGCGGCGCGCAGTTTTCAAGATAGCAATACAATTATAGACCTTATCTACTACACAAAAAGGTACACATCAGTGAGGAGGGCCGCGCGGCGTAGCTCGACGTAGTAGACGCACAGAATTGTGTAGCTTTTTGTGTAGTAGATAAGGTCTATAAGTGTATTGCTATCTTGAAAACTGCGCGCCGTCGCGGTGTGAGCTGACCCTTAATTTGAAAAAAAACAAATGAACTCGGTGAAATGGAATGCAATGGATGGATGAGTGTCTCAGTTAAGTTATTTCAGTAGCAGCCCGGAGTTCGGAATCTCTGGATTTGTGCCTGCTTGATGGCAATAGGCTCGTCCCGTATTACTTGGGACTTTTTTTTTTGGATGGGAAATCATCAAATGACCCCTCCCGCTCTGGGTGAAACGGAAGGGAGTGTCAGACTCTTACTGATTAAAACCCATCCGTGTTCCTTCCTTAGCCCTTTATGTTCCGGGGTAGCGGTAACCCTTTCGGACAATCCCGCAACCCCGGCAGGCTTCAGCCCTAACAGGCCCCTTCCTTTATGCTGGCATCTCTTTGAGACGCGCGTGGAACACGTACGCGCCGTCCGGCAAGGGCCTGGTCCTGATCGGACGGTGAGCTACCCATCTCCGTCCGCAGGCCCGCGCCTACGGTGGCCATTACTTAGGACATACCATGGAGTTTCTTTGGGATGGGCAACTAGCTTCATATTTTCTGACGGAGCGACTTCTTGACAGTTCAAAAGTGCCTGTAAACGGTTTAGCTGGCCTCATTTCTATTGAAATTCAGTAGGTACTACGTTAGGTCAGCTCCAGCACCCAGTCACTATCTGAATCATTTTGAAGGATAGGTAGGTATTGCTAATCCATCTTCATAATAATATGTTCGAAACAATTGTCTGCTCAACAACGTAAATAACGCAATAAATGTTGTTGAACTGTCAAAATGAAAGCCATTGCTACTGATGGTGTTACGCAATTAGGTAATTACCCCGCATCGACGTGTGGTCGTTTGTACAGACACCAGCACATCAACCTACCCGAAACTGTCAAATTTGCCCAATCAACTTTGAACCTTATAATTTAGTGATAAAGTTGAAAATCTATTAAAGAAATTTGAAAGATTGTGGTAAAGCTAAAGTTGATTGGGAAAATTTTACAGTTTCGGGTAGGTTGATGGCTGGCGTCTGTACAAGAACCAGGAATGCCGTGAGTCTAGTAATTCAGTCTAGTCAATCTAGATATCAACTTGGGAATAAGCATGAGAAAACAAGTGACATCCATTCTTTCCCGACATAGACAAACGTGTGACCCTATGCCTACCTATTGTTCAACTAACGTTATCGGGTCTTTTGCGGGTAATGGCCATTAGGCATGCAGGGAATGTGTCTATCTCTCGCCACGGTCACTTCCTTATTAGGTACATACAGTCAACAAAAGAGATAAGTAGGTATGCAGGATCGTCGGATATAGTTGAAGTTTAGTAAGAAACCGATGGATGTTCTCGAATAAAATTAAATTTTATTAATAGAAAACAAAGAGCTCATCAAATTAAATTTTAGTCGACAACGTCCATCGGTTTCTTACTAAACTTCGACTATATCCGACGATCCTGCATACTTATCTCTTTTGTTGACTGTACCTACTTGCCACTGAAAACTCCCTTGTTCGAATAGAAATTCCAAATTCTAACTGTCAAATTATTCAAGACTAGCAGCGCCCCGCGGGTGCACCCGCATAAGTGTCGATTCCTTGGGAATCTCGGCATAAAAAGTAACCTATTTGTTAATCCAGGGTGTCGGCTACCTCCATACCAAATTTTATCAAAATTGGTCTAGCCGTTTGTGCGTGAAGAAGTAACAAACATACAAACACGCTCACAATTTTTCGCCGTAATTAGTGTGATTATTATTCTAGGAGACACAGATGTCAAATACGGTAGGTTAGGACAATAAAACCATGTTAAAACTAAAACTCATAAAATCAATAAACGCCTAAAGAAATATGCCATGTCGTTGGAGTAGGTGAACCGTACACGGCTGGGGGTCAAATAAACGACCTCCTGTTGTCCATTCCGTTAACACAGCTGTTGGGCTGTTGGACAGAATTCTTTTCCTGTTACCTTTTTTTACCGTGGGGAAATCGTCTTGGATACCTCAGGAGAACCGGACTCCTACCGACTGAAAACCCCTTCCATTATCATGAGTCGGGGGCCCGGGAGATACTTGTACATTCGTCGAACCCCCGGACCTAAGTAGTCGGTAAGAAACAGTCATTCAGGGAATGAGCAGTGACCAAATACAGTCCACCTTTCACTCGATTTTCGCAATAAATCACGGAATATGCCCAAATAAGTGTATGTTGCGTAAACTGCCCGATGCAGGTTTATTATGAATTACTGAGGCATTGAATAAATCTTAGCATTTATAGGTCAGCCCATTTCCACGGCAGGCCTGATGGTCTAGTGGTTAGTGACCCTGACTGCTATGCCGGAGGTCGTGGGTTCGATTCCCACCCAGGACAAATGTTTGTGTGATGAGCACGATCATTTGTTCTGTGTCTGGGTGTAGTTTATCTATAATATGTATGTATTTAGAAATATATAAGTATGTTTATCAGTTGTCTAGTGCCCATAACACAAGCTCTGCTTAGCTTGGGACTAGATGGCGTTGTGCGATAGTTGTGGAATATTATATTATATTATATTATAACTTGCAGAGAAATGGGAAATAAAATGGGCAACGCGAATATAGGTGTGCAAATCTCAGAAATATCTTGCAGGTTTCTTATAAAATATTTTTGGATTTGTTTAAACATAGGTCCCCTGTGTCACAAACTAGGTTTGTACCTGTGACTAGGGAGTCAGTGTTCCTACTGTAAAAAAGTCATTAGATACGAATGTCGCAGGTTATTAAAAATGTGGTGAAAAAGAAAACTGAGGCACATTTTTTAATAGAAAAATTGAAATCATTGGAATCGTGAAATATGTACTTATAATGTAAGTACCTAGGTATCTGTAGTAAATAATCCACGGTGATCTTTTGGCCCTTCCAAGACGAGAGCTAGACGTGACAAGCATGCTTGCCGAAGACCTGACTGTGGCAACTTTTGTTTGTATGTTACAAAGGAGATCTAAGTTAGGGAGGGATAAAAATGTGATATGTCCTCCGTTTTCACAGGAGTGATGAGGATACAGAGGATATTTATAGCCCGTATCTAAATGCTGTTGTACTTTTAATGAGACTTTTCCTATTATGTAGTTGCATGCGGTCTTTACTCCAGTTACCATTGGGCAATTGCCCACCAGACACACGACACCCGTCTGGTCGGAGGCCCTTCCCTTTCGAGGATGAGTTAACTGAAGTAAAGTAAAAGTAAAGTAGAGGTGCGGTGAAGGACAACATCGTGAGGAAATCGGCGTGTCCTACAACAAAAATGCGGAGACATGTGACATCTACCAATGATGCAAAGGGCCCGCGCCCTTGTCCCTCTCACAGAGAGGACGCTTTGTCTATGCTAACCGGTTACAGTTCGAACCAGATTACCCTACCCTTACCCTTTACAGATGCTTGGTTCATAATAAGGACTGGTAACATTGAACAAACCAGAGATGTTGCAAGCCCCAATTTCTTGATAACTCGTCCAAAACTCGTAAAAATGCAGTCCACTTTGGCATACTTATCTACATTATTTCAACAAAATGCAGCAAGTTCGATAAAACATTCGAGTAATTCAAACAAGTTTATAGTGTTTCGATAACAGTAACGATGTTGTAATCAATGATCATAATATCCGTCAGAATATGCCAACAGTGTCACTGACATGCAGCAAATAATATAACCCGACCAATTTCAAAAGCTATTCCACGACTAACATCATCGCTTGTTAGACTGACTTCGCAATTCTCCAAGGTTACCCTCGACCAACAGGTGCCGGGTCCGTTACATGACTGTTCAAACGAGTTTCGATTAAAATCGAGTTCTTATAATATACAATCGATTAAATGTTTGTTTTTTTATTAAATAATTGCAGCTTCTGGATTTTGGAACAGATATGTAAAACGAAATTCTTGTGTAAAACAAACGAGATCGATTTTAAGCTGATTATGGCGAGTATTTGGGGCACGCTGTGTTTACAGCTTTTCGATGTAAAAGTTGTTGAATAAAAACAGTTTTGAAATCTTGAATACTTATCTTTGGTATCTTGTAGGTATGTCTGTAGCTATGTTCACGTATTGATCAGTTATTGGGTCGTGGGAACCCTGCATTAATTATGTTGTACTTAAACGAATGGTATCCGCCACCGTAATGTAGCAGAGTTCCATTATTTTACATGAAACGACTGCCTATCTCAAAATCAAAAGTCATTTATTCAAACTAGGCTGAGAATCAGCACTTTTCGAACGTCAAAATTACAAAAGACAGTCCCCCAAAACGCCCGCCCTTCTGGCCTGCACATCCCAGTTACTGGGTAATACTATACCCCTTGATAAGACTAATTGTCTTCTGACAATCCGTAGCAACTGTCAAAGATCCACGAATGACAGCCGGAACCAACGGCTTAACGTGCTATACAAAACCTACAGCTCTAAAAATACCTTACGAACCAACCCTATCCATCTATCTATAATAACACATGGTTTTTCTTTACTTCCAGATCAAATAAATACCTGCAAAAGTCAGCGATCACCAGGGTATGCGCCGTCGGAGGTTTCTTTATATCCATACCGGTATTTTTAACAGGTTCGTACGATTACGTTGTTTATAATTAGTCTGTGGTTCCCTTTCGTATATAGAACCACTCAAGCTTCCCACGGTATTATAAAGAGGCGATTAGGGCTTGAAGCGTTTGCTGATGGGAACTAATCATGCGGAGCTTCGAGTCTTCGTTAAACTCGATGCGTGTGTTGCAAGATTTCGTCTAGGTACCTATAGTATATCGATAACTGCTTTGTGATAATTCGACAGCAAATTAATCGTATCGGGATGTGCGAAATGATACAGCTTATGAAATTACCACAGGTGAACTTGTAACGATAGAAATCTTAATCTTTTAATAAGCTTAGTCTTCACAGCTATTTTAATCATCCACCTACAATTACTAAAGCCTTAGTAGGGATGATTTATATTAGACCTGCAGCCTAATTGCGGAACGCCAAATCGTCAAATGATTCTGATCAGTTGGCTTCATTTCTATTCACAATTGGCTTCATTTTACGATTTTCGAATTGCGAAACTCTAGTTTATTATGAAACCAATTATGAACGTTAAGGCCCTGCGCAGAAACTAGAGTTTCGCAATTCGAAAATCGTAAAATGAAGCCAATTGTGATAGAAATGAAGCCAACTGATCAGAATCATTTGACGATTTGGCGTTCCGCAATTAGGCTGCGGGCTGTGTTCGGGGCGTGCCGTGTACGTGGCTCGGACGGGGCACGGATTTGAAACGTTACACACATTTTGTATGAAGCAGTTTATATTACACAGTGCATGATCCGTGTCCCGTCCGGGCCACGGGATACGGATCATGCACTGTCATGCCGCGTACATGGCACGCCCCGGTCTAATATAAATCATCCCTTTTTTTTAATTTGAAATGGGCTTGCTCTTGACTCTAGTCTAGGTCAAAGGTGACAGAGACAAAGTCGACGATGGAGCGAGCTTACCCAGAAGAAGCCAGTTCACTCTCACTTCGAAGAGACCACCCTTAAGCGCATAGTTCACCACGTGAGACTACAATCACATGAAGCGCCTATTTTAAAGTAATCCGTGTACAAAACTCATAATCCTCTAGCTCTATCGATAACCCTTGGCAAAAGTCAGTAACAAAAAAAAAAAAACAAAAATAATTATTCAAATTAGGCTCAATCAGCACTATTCGAACGTTAAAATTACATAAGACAGTCCCTAAAAACGCTCGCCCTTCACCACTTCTTAGTGCTTTCGCTGGGAAGAAGTAGCGCAACAAACTCCCCAGCCAGACATAATAGGGTAGTGTCCTGGGTAAAAAAATAATAATAGAATTATTATTTTTTAAAGATAAAGCACGTCAAAATTTGGGAGTGGGGGGTCGTGACGTCACGCCCGCCGTGACGTCACGACGAATTTTGACGTGCTTTATCTTTGTCATTTTTTGTTTGATTGACAAAAGAAAAAATACGGGTCCATTATTTTTCGATAATCTAACTGACGGACTAATTAGAATTTTTTAGGAAACTAGCCTATTATTATAAATTTACAGTAAGTATTTCAGATCCCAAATGCAACCCTAATTACCCTTCTACCCAACTACAACCGTCACTAACCGTCACCCTTCTCAATTTCAGGCATAATTCTCTACACCTTCATACAATTCCACTCAACGCCCGCGATCGTAACATCGGTCTTCATCGGCGTTGGAATCATCTTCTGCGGCTGCGCAATGGTCCACAACGTCTTCGTATGGCAGAAAGAGAAAACGAACCTTGTAAAGGCCTTTCGAACTCAAGAAGTAAATAGTACGACTGCTTCGCAGAACTTGAATGCGTCGAATGGAGTTATTATTGGGAACGGACATTTGAATAATACTGGAATGGGAAACTTGAGCTTTCATAGCATGACTGCTGGTGGAGCTTATACGCACCCTATCACGCTGTTGCAGCAAGGAGGTCCTTATATTATTAGGTGAGTTCTTACTGCCTCTTGTACAGAGGCCAGCACATCAAGTTACCCCAATCTGTCAAATTTTCCCAATTGAATATGAACCTTATTACTTTGTAATAAAGTTGAAAATCTATCAAAGAAATTTGACAGATTGGGGTAGCTTGATGTGCTGGCGTCTGTACCTAATGTTTTCGAAACCCTTGGGATTGCCTTTTTTTTAAATTGAGATACTTACGGAAGAAGCACCAGGGTAGGCCGCGAAATTCAAATTTTCTTATGAATTTTGTAGTAATTGAATAGGATTATTCAGGTTGAAATTAAAAACATGGTGAGTACAATCTCCCAATTCGATTTGTCGAATGTTTTCAATTTCACCCAGTATGAACATGAAGGTTGTATTGACAATTTTAATTATTATAGCTACAAACGGGGTGAATAGGGATGCAGGGGTGAATCGGGACGAAACTTTAAAATGGATTTTAACGTTGAAATAATATATTTTCGCCGCGATGATATCGCCGTGTGGAGACACGTTCTAAGGGAGTGTATAGAAATACGTGGCACGACGATAATATCGCCGCGATTCTCTCGCTCGTGGAGACGCCCAAGGCACACAATGTTCACACAAAAACGAGCCTAATATTATCTGCGTCTTCGAAACGGTACTGATACTTTGTTAATCTGTCGAGTTCCGCTAATGACACACAATTGATTTTCTATTGTTTCGTCGCCAATAGGCAACGCGCGGTGCTTGCCGGTTAACCGGTCAAGCACCACAAAATACGGTAGACGAATTCCTTCCTAAATGACGCATTGAATTTAAAACGAATAAGAAAAAAGTGTTATTAAACAAAGAGGTATTATAATAAAAACCAATATTTACCCTTCAACTTTCAGGCCTCCAACCAGTACTCCCCCAGGCGAAGGTGCCGTGACTCCCGGCGTCCCCGCAGCCACCATCGACCTGAGCCACGACACGCACGAGCTCAGCACGCTCGTATGAGCCGATACGTGTCACTTTATGCGAAACACTTCACTTTATTCCAAGAGTTGACTTTTTGCGAAACTTCTTCACTTTATTCGAGGACTTCACTTGAAGCGAAAAATCTAAAACCACATGACGAACGACCTTTACGTTATAGCCAATTTAGAAAGCCGTGATAACTAGGCGTCTCGAAATCAATATTGTTTATTGGAGGTATTTTTTCAACAGACAACGAAATAATTTGCTTAGCATTTCAAGTCCAGAAAAACCCAGGGCATTTTCAGCCTACAAAAAAAGCTGCATTTTTATGCATCAAAATAACATTATTTTATACATTCATAAATTATTATGTACAGACGCCAGCACATCAAGCTACTGCAATCAGTAAAATTTATTCAATAGATTTTAAACTTTATCGCTACAACATAAGGTTCAAGGTTGATTGGGAAAATTTTACAGTTGGCGTCTGTACCTACGGTATACTATAATCACTTTATCCGAAATGTCGACTTTATTGCCAATTCTGTTCGTGTCACTTTATGGGAGTTGACTTTATTCGAAGTTGTCAGTGTGTGACAATAATGCCTTGATGTGTGTGTCCCAATGGTGGGAGTTTGTGTGTATGGCTGAGGACAGCGAATGTGTGTTGAGTCTTATGAATTAATTTATAATTTTTGATCTTTCGTTTTAAGATTTTCAGACGTCTTGTGTATTACTTAAATGGTTATTATACTTTAAATAGAAAACAGGAATCACAAGTTTCCTTTCCCCATAAATGATTTTCAGGCTACATTAAAAACTGCAGTGCCTTCAAAGTTGGTAAGAAATAAACCTTACACAATATAAATGAGGATTATAATCATAATGACATCTTTAAATCTCAGAGCGAAAGAATCACTAACTTTCAGCGTTGGCTGATATCTTTAACTCAAAGGCCGTAATAAGCCTATAACATTGTTCTTTTTGTATATTGTGGTAACTGTAAATATTGTTTCTCTAGTTTATGTTTTAAAATTGCCATGTTTTTATTTTAATTAGTTTTTATAAGAATCTTCAAAATGGTCTTGCCACAAGTTTGTATCGTGACTGCTTGACTTAAGGTCTATTTTGATTTGTGGGAGTGATTGGTAAAATATTTCGCTTTCAACGCACTGCTTAGCGCCGATAATTGAATATCGAACAGAGATTTTAGACACGCTAGGATGCGCTCTGTTGGATTCTCAACCCTCGGCTCAACACCGACAGTTGAAAATCCAGTGCGCGATAAAATCCCGCCGCGATATTTTTACGTCCGTTCGAACGAGGGCTAAGAGCTCAAGTTACTTCTAGTTTTATAAAAACTTAAAGGGCAATGCAACTTTTGCCATACATTGCTGGCATGTTTTTTTTTTCTTTTAGCCAAAAGTGAAACCTAGGCCATATGTTAGAGGATTGTATGAGAAATCAATAGTAAAAAGAACTAGGTCTACCAACCATAACCGTACCAAGTTAGAGAGTGTTTAGTAGATTGCTATTGTTTTTTTATCAGGCGTTACTTTTCATAATTAAAAATACTCCGTGTGTAATATTTTAAGTTTCCCATTGTTAAATACTACTCGGCAACTCTAATGAATCATTCCGCGTCCCCCGCTTCGTACCAAGTTAGAGAGTGTTTTGAAAGAAATCGCGAATGTTCATGATGTAGAAAACCCGTTTCATAACTTTTTTAAAAGTGACGATGTCTTTATATTAGATAGGGGGTTTCGCGACGCAATTGACGATCTCAGGGCCATGAACTAACCGGGAGCTCCTCCTGGAAGCCTCGATCGTGCAGGCCTGGGTGCCATCACCGGACAGGCCTGCCGATATTGACAATGAGGCGGAATGGCTCCAGGAGGCCATGTCCGATATATGTGACGTGGCAATGCCTCGAGTCCGGCCAGGATGCGCCCGACGTCAGGTGTACTAGTGGTCGCAGGAGGTGAAGTCGCTACGCAAGGCGTGCGTCGACGCGCGACACCGGTACACCAGGCACCGCAGGCTCCGCATCCGCCCTCCGGATGCGGAAGCCACGGAGGCGGAGCTGTACGAGGGGTACAGAGCGGCGAAGACCGCCCTCCAAGGGGCTGTCCAGCGGGCAAAGGATACGGCCCGCGAAGAGATGGTGGAGACTCTGAACAGAGATCCATGGGGGCGCCCTTACAAAATGGTGCGGAATAAACTCCGCACCTGGGCCCCCCCGTTGACGCAGAGTCTCCGCCCATAGCTGGTGGAGGAGGTGGTGAGCACTCTGTTCCCTTCACGGGGGGAGCATACTCCCCCGCCCATGGCTCCGCCACTTGCGGTGCCCGAAGCGGACCATGAAGACGACGACGACGACATCCCTGAAGTGACCGGGGTAGATCTGAGAGTGGCGGTAGGCAGGCTGAAGGCCAAAAATACCGCCCCAGGACCCGATGGCTTGCCGGGTAAAGTCTGGGTCCTGGCCTCGAGGGCTCTCGGGCCTCGACTAGAGGCGCTCTTAATCGCATGTATGGAGAGGGGCCAGTTTCCACTCCGTTGCAAGACGGGGATGCTGGTCCTCATTCAGAAGCCAGGGCGCCCTGCGGACTCTCCGTCCGCATACCGGCCCATAGTGCTGCTCGACGAGGTCGTCATGTGATTGTTTAATTATTGTGTCTGCTTAGTGGGCAGTGAAAGAAAGTGATATTAATATTGTTCTGTGATGATTGATAAGATAAACAAAGGTTTTTGTAAAACCCGAAGTAATAGTTATTTAATAAATAGTTTCGGTTTTTATGGTTGTTTCATTTCTTTTTTTGTAAGAATATTCCATAGTACAATTTACAAAAGTAACCCAGATCTATATTATAGTGGATACGCGTTAAATAGTGTTTCAATAGCGATCATCGCAATACACGCGTACCCACTAACGCGTATCTATTCGATTGAATTATCATTTTTTTTTTTCGTTTTAATGATAACAAACTGCCAATGAGAAAAAAATATGGCAGTAACAACCAACTTGAATCTATTTTATCAATGGAAATATCAAAATATCACGTATGGTTGTATTTTCTTGGAAAATAGATCAACGCCTGACAAAAATATACTAGCAATACTTCAATATTGTATCTTCGTTCGGTTAGGGTTTATGGACCTGTTTCTTTTTGCTATTGATTTCTCGTATTGTCCTTTATAATATAACCTAGGTTTCATTTCTGGCCAAAGAAAGAAAGTAAAACATGCCAATAGTTTGCATACCCCTTTATTAAGCACTTGCACAAATTAAATAGTCAATGCCTGCTTTTATTTTTCACAATCCGGTTATATTATTAATCGAATATTATCGGTTTGTGAAACAAAAAAAGGTTGCAACTGATGTGGCTTTTAACGACGAAGATCGAATTTCAAATGTCACGATATTTCTTTATCGTTTCGTGTGAAGTCTGGCTGGTAATGAATGATACTGAGATTAAAAACTTCGCCATTTTTACAATTTCAAATGTGTACTTGTGTATACTGTTTTCAAATAATTTAACATGTAAAATGTCTAAAATATTTGTATTTTTGTAATTGTTATTTTTATAATTTATTTTTATTTTTACATATTTTTGACAGATTATAATTAAAATAAGAATTCAGCCCATGTTTAGCTAGCAATAAAGGAGGTATTTTGCATGGATTGTTTTGAAAAAATATGAAAGATTTTATAGCGATTTTAGTGTTAAAATAAAACCCACCAATCTGATCATAGAACTAAAAGTAAAAAGAAAAAAAAACAAATCCAAAATAATAATAGTGTCAAAATGTATATTTGTACATATAGTGTGTTAACACAGAAATCAGGAGGCATACATTTATTTATTATTATTTTCTTTAAACTGATAACATTTTCTATTTTTGCTGTAGTTCATTTTATGTGAGACTAAAAAATAAAAATAATATGAAAAAGAATACTTTTTTTATTTCGTACCTTACATTTAAAAAAAATCACTAATATTGGTAGTCTTAGTTTCTGCGTCCTTCCTTTGCCCTGAAAAAAAAAATCATGATGTAAGTAATGTATCGTTATGATCACGAATTACAGCCAGATTCAAACTTTATGGTGGGTCGGGACAGTAGGCGAGTCGCTGCGCAGTAACAAATTCACATGACAGCGGAGATGAGGGGGGAGGAAGGGCGCACCGATTAGCGCACTTCAGAGCCCCCATAAAGTTTGAATCAGGCTGTACTGGGCGACAACAAGGACCTTTCTGAAGCCCTAGCACGAAAGAGCGACGAAAAGGGAACGTAAATTAAAAAAAAAATTACCCAATTTCAAAAAAAGGAAGAGGTTGTCCATTCGGTAATTTTTTTTTGCATCGAAAATTCAACTATCTTAGAGCACTTAGGTTTAAAGTTTTGCGACAAGCACAAAGGAATAGAATACTCTTTATTATGTACACCCTATAAATTACAGAAATTAAATATAGAAACTTTACAATGGGTGACACAATGGGCGGTCTTATCGCTAAGAGCGATCTTTTAAAGACAACCTAACCACAATTGGTATTAGACATGATTAAAGTCTTAAAACTAAGTAAATATTATGTACGAAACGAGTATTTACAATGTTGAAATCGTTGGAATTTACGTTACGTTTACTCAGCGCTGGACCTAAGTTTTCCATAAGCATAAAATGAAAAATAGAGAAAAGTTTTGTCAAGAAAATTATAGGGGGTACACTTTCTAATTTTATTAATTATATCTTGTTTTCAAGAAGATAGAACTACTACTGAATTTATGAGAACAAATGCCGAAGCAAGCAACTGCTTTTGAAGTGGTTAGGCGTTAATTATGTAGCTTGGTCCAACGAGTCCCAGTCTTATTTTAATATTTTTTACGTCTCTGAAAATTTTCGGGACCCTGGGTTTTCTGGACCTTTGGAAGGCGTGCGAGGAGCAAAAGTCAACTCGCAGAGGCCCGTTAGACGTTTTTAATGAAATGACGCGCATACCGACGATTATCCCTGTATGCACTAAATAATTGAGGCGTGGAATTTACAAATGGGCTAGGTGCCAAAACACAATCATTGAGAAATTAAATAAAAATGCATTAGTTTCTTAGTCAACATTTTATTTGGCCATATTTTTATGAAAACTAAATTAAATAAGTAGGTACTATTTGTACATATGTACATATACCTGTCAATAACATATAAGTATTGAAATAGCAGCCCAACATAGCACTTTTGAAAGAAAAAAAATTGTTTTGGTTTTTTGGCACTTAGCCCATTTGTAAATACCACGCCTCAATTAATATAAGCATACACTGTCCCATTGCAGGGCAAAGGCATTCTTCCCTCTTTTCAGTTTAACCTTTTAACCGCCAGACCATCCTAAAAAAAATGTGCCCCTAGCGCCAATCACGTATTTTCAAGGTCAACTATAGTGATGTGGACCAGTCCCTACAGCAAACGAGATTTGTAAGGTAAAATTACACGTTTTTACGAAAATCTAATGTTTTTTTTAATTCATTACCCTCATAACAATAATAAGATTAAAATTACCCACATCAAAAACCTATAACCATGTACATAGACACTAACAAAGCCAAGATAGAGTTTAGTTCATAATTCTACAAAATTCGGCTTTTGGAATCCCTATTGTTGCATTTATACAACTCCGGCGCTAACATTAGAGATAAAAAAGAGCGTAGATAGTGCGGGGACAAGTGAAATTATTTCCGGTTATCGATTTTATTACTCAAACTATGAATATGTTCAATTTGTGTATGACAAAGGGTAGTAGAAAGTTTTAAGTTTTCCTGTTTAAAAAAAATCTTAATTTATGGTCAATGACAGGGCATTTAATTGTCACTGCTTTAACGGACATTGCTTTGCGAGTCTCGAAATGGCAAATACAGGTATGTGTTAATTTTCTTATTTAAATTTTAATTAATTAAAATTTGTTAAAGATAATGAATTGTGTTAATTATTTGTGTTAATTTTCTTATTTAAATTTTAATTAAATATCAATTATATTTGCTTTATGCCATCTAAACCTAAATACTTAAAATATTATATTGTGTAGTAAATTTTTACTTTCTACAAAAAAAAAAAGAATAATAATTCGCAATATTTTTACAGCTTCCAAGCGTTCGAGAATGGAAGTGAATGACGATGAAAATACCCAGGATTTGTTTGAAAAACATGTCCAGGCAGAATCAGCCTCAAGGTTGTCGAAAACCAGTATTGGTGGTGCACCGAACGCAAGGCCACAATGTGAGATATGTGCAACGTTTGGTGCAGACCAAAGAAACGAGCATTTCACACATCTAATTCTTGAAGAGTTAAAGTATATAGCTCCGTGTATGCGTAGCCGAATTCATATAAAAATTTTAAACTTTTTAAACACAATAAAAAATTGTCACATTGAAGACATTGATCTAACGGAAACCGAAAAAAATTAACATAATTACATATCTACATACCAATAAATAAAGCAAGATTTTCAAATTATTGAATAAAACACTTTAATTATTAAATCATGGATTTTATTTTACATATTACCACCCCTAGGCTTTCTATGAAATTCTGTGATGCAATTCTCTAAACACAAATAAGTGTTACACTGTTTGCACATATATCTTGTATATTTTGTTTTTTTTTTTTCAGAGCGCAAACTCTGCAACGCTGCCTTTTCTTATTTGGTATGGTCACAGGAAAATGTTTGAGAACATCATTTGGTAAAAAGCGACAGGGATCATTCTGAACGCCACGCGATGTCGAAGGCACCGGTTCATAATCGTGTATTTTGTTTTTATTAATGATTTGCCGTATAACTGCCAGCTGAAATTCACTTAATGGTTTTGTGGGACAATTATTAATTTTTTTGTATGTGTAGAATGCATTCAACATAGACATGTCGATTATACGAAGGGCTAGTTTGAAGTACCATCGTCTCGTTTTCCTTATGCACGATAGAGTACTCATCATCATGTCTGCGGTGTCAACCACTCCCATGTAGTTATTATAATCAATTACACATTCAGGTTTTAATTTTGGCAGACCAGTAGCTCTGTCTTCCTTATTTGAAGGTAATATTTTAGCATCGTGCATGGTGCTAATCATGGTTACAGCTTTTTTATCCTGCCATTTTAAAGTCATTAAAGGAGGGGAATAGTAAGCATCCACTTCTCCTTTAGACAACTTCTTAAATTTAGGCATGCCTTTTCTATTTTTCTTAACTGTACCGCATGCATATATCCCGTTATCTTTCAAATAAAGGAATAACTTTGGACTCGAGTACCAGTTATCCACAAAAAGTTGTCTGTTCGTGTTAAAGTATTCCTTAAGGAGAGCAACCACTACCGACCCGCTCACCCCCAAATCAGAAATCTGCTCAATATCCATTTCAGATCCACAATAGACTATAAAGTCCAGTATATATCTTGTTTCCACATCGCACAATACGAACAGTTTTATTCCAAAGCGATTTCTCTTTTTAGGCAAGTATTGCTTGAATACAAGACGGCCTTTGAAAGGGACAATACTCTCGTCGATACATAATTTCTGGTGCGGTGTTAAGCCGCTTTTAAATTTGTCCCGTGCATGATTGATTACAAATTGCAGTTTATGTAATCCGGTGCCGACGGAAAAAACATCAGTGAAATGCATCATAGCCAAAATTAAACAATATTTATTTCTGTTCATGGTCTTTTGAAAGATTGGGGAACTCAGCAGTGGATCCGTGGACCAATGTTCTTCAATGGATATCCTTTTGTTCCTGGTAAATAACATTGTTACCGCAAAGAACAAATAAATGTCTTTCGCGTCAACGTCACGCCAACCATGGGTTCTCGAATGTTCTCGTATTTCGACACGTCGAACGTAAAATTGGTAATACCTGTTAGTACACCTCACTATCTCAGCCACCAAACCATCATCGACGAAGTATTCGAAAAAGTCTAGTTCATTAGAATCTGTCGAAAGGTTTATTACTGATGAAAAACCAGCAAGAAAATCATTAAATGGTTGTATGATTGGCGACGTTTCTGCCGCAGTCCAATGGAATTCACTGTCACCGCTTTCCTAAAAAAACAAAGGAACAATATGTTGTGAGTTGGAAAAAACAAAAGGTATTGTATTTTTAGAATCATAAGAATAAATCAAATTTGTATACATACCACCTCTTCTTCTAACTCATTATCGGACACAAATTCTTCTACATCTTCCTCAAAACCTTCTAAAATCCTTATTAATTCCTCTGCACTCGACATTTTGCGATACAAACACAGCCACAATACCCATTGAAATAAATTAGATACCCACTAATTCATTAAATTTTTTAACAAATAAAACAGATGTACCCTCACTATTATCATTATGAGTTCGCTTATGACGTCACAAGCGGTTGCATATATACAACTCCGGCGCTGGACTCTTTTGATAATATTAAAGTGCTAGGGTTGTTACTAAAATACGATTTAGTAAAAACCGTCGCTACAATTGTAATATGAATCTACCTGAAATCATGTGAAGTTTTAGATGTTATAGTTAGAAATAGAATCAAACAGCAACAAGCATTGAATTACTTTCTAATTCTGAATGGCTAACTTATTTGTATGTTATTTGAATAAACTAAAGTTGGCATTAATGAGCAATAAATAAACTTATGTGTTACATCACTACTGTTGTATTTATACAACTCTGGCGGTACAGGTTAAGGTCACACTTGCATTTTGCGATGAGTTTTATTCGTTTTTTTCACCGTTAATTTGGCGCTCAGCATCAGTGATTTTAGGGAAAAATGAAAGAAATTCCTTGAATGGCAAAGGTGGTCTTTATAATTATTATGAAATTGCTGCTACGTAAATAAAAATATGCTTGAAAATCACTTCGTAGACTTTAGTTGCGAATTTACAACTGTGGTGCCAGGGGCTCAAAAATAATAAGTTGCTTATATACAACTGCGGCGGTTAATAGGTTAAAGAACATTATAACAATTACCGACTGGTTAACTAATAACAGCCGCACGGGTCGATATTTAAGTTTGAACAAAGCTTACCGAAACCCATCCGTGACTAGGAAAGCAAGTTAAGCCGCAGCTAGGACCAACGTCCTAGCTGTCATTTGTACATCTTTAACAGTTGTTACGGGTAGTCAGAAGACTGAAAGTCTGACAACCAGTCTTCCCAAAGTGTATCGTGTGACACAGTAACTGGCACAGATATAGATAAAGACATAGTAAAAAATGACTATGGCAAAAGAACCAATAAGTATTTGGCCCCTACACTTTTCAATAATATCGACTGGCTAAGAAAAGATAATAGTGGAATGAGTAAGCGAACACTAAAGATTAAATTAAAAACTGAACTGCTTAATGAAATTGTCGCAACATGCGACAATAATTAGTTGCGCTGCTGTTAAATCTTCTTACCGTCCATTTAAAGTTTATGTATTTACCTACTTAGATGTGTAATCAGATTGTTGATAACAAATGTTTAAGACGAGCGCTAATCCTGCCGACAAACTGTCACGCAGTTTGGCAGGTTTATGACAATGTATACAAGTGTTTGGTCTAAAATAAATGATTTATTTATTTATTTTATTTAGATAGACCTAGATAACGCAGGACTGAGCGCGAAAGTGGCGGCTTATGATTTTAGAACGTAAGCTGGTGCGATTTTTGGCACGCGAAGTAGTTGCTCTTGCGTTATCTATGTGTATCTATATCTGTGGTAACTGGATTGAGGAGGTCAGATAGACAGTCGCCCTATGTAAAATATTGGTATTCAGCTGCATCCGGTTCGACTGGAACGACCCAACAAGGTTGGGAAAAGGCTAAGTAGATTGATTTATAATAATTACCTTTTCATTCCTTGATATAACCCTGTATAGTATCCACTCATGTACCAGCTGAGCAGCATAGAGGATATAGCCTGGTCCTCCGAATCAGTTCGGTCCATTGGTGAAGTAAAAGCCATCGGTGGAGGCGGCATTGGCATTTCTGTTGATCCCAATTGCTGGAAAAATAAAAGAAAAATATTTTTTATTTAAAAAACAAACAATACAACTGTGACGTAGCATGACAACTGAATAGGCTGGTATTACGTTTAGTCGGTTAATTAAGTCACGTGGTTTTTTTGTTTATTTAACCTTTTAACCGCTTATGTCGGATTAATCCGACAAATATTTTCGTGTCCATTCCGCCAGAGTCGTATATATTTAATCTGTATTATTATTACATCATCACAGCTCGTTTCATCGGTATTTATTATTCGTTTTTTTTTTTCGGCCGCTGGGGGCGCAATAACTGATATAAAGTCGGGCGGTTAAAAGGTTAAGAAAAACTGATTTCAAGTCTGGAGTCAAAGTATAAATGAAAACGCTAACAAGTTCTTATTGTAATGATAAAAATAGCCCAGAAAAAAACGATGTATTTTTCAGGTTTTCTATACCCAAAGGAGGAAAACGGGACCCTATTACCAAGTCTGCCTATCCGTCCGTCTGTTTGTCACAGTGTTTCTTTTTTACCGTTATAAGCAGCGAAATATTATAGCCATTTTACAGAAGACATGTTACAATAGCTTCTATCATAGCAAATAATAAAAATGATGTAAACTATAATAGTTTTGGTGTTGTGGAACACTGATTGCTCGAGACCGACTCCCAAAATGACAACATACATAATCAGCCTATCATGTTCCCACTGCTGGGACACAGGCCTCCTCTCAGTGACAGGGAGCGGGCCGTAATCCACCACGCGGGTCCAGTGCGGGTTGGCAGATGCCACATGTCTTCGAATTTTTGGTTCTAGGACATGCCGGTTTCCTCACGATGTTTTCCTTCACCGTTTTGAGAGCAGTGGTGATGAAATATTTTACACAAAGTAAAGCGCCTGTCTGGATTCGAACCTACGACCAGTCGTAAGTCGCGGCCGTTCGCGTTACCACTTGGCCACCACTGCTCTTCAACGACCGACTCCCACGTGACCGGTTTTACTAAACAGCGTCATGATTCCAGCTCGAAAATGAAACCAGGTGCAGTTTCAAAAAGATGATACAACAGCATGAATTTCTGGCGGCATCTGCAACGCCACATGCGAACGACGCATCACAATGACGTCACGCAAAATCCTGCATCGCGCAAGCAGAATTTACTGCGTAATTAACATAATTCAACGTCCCGACATCAATCGTCGGACAGTTGCCTACCAGACAAGATACCCGTCTGGTCGGAGGATCCTCCCTTTTCTATGGTGGATGAGTGAACTTTACACCCCGTTCCTCATACCTCTATAAATTCATTTGATTGTCCATAATTTGTGGATCCATAACACAATATCAATGTGTAGCTACAATTAAGTACCCAATGTCAATGTGTTATATGTTTTGCGGTTACACATTGATACAAATTATGAGACAAAGATTGTAGACAATTAAATTAATTATTGTTGATGTAAACATGTTTTTGAGGCTGACTGTACTGGCCTATAATCGTAAAGGACATCCACCCACTCTGGTTTTTGTTTTTACGGCCTTCAATAATCATTACATATTTTTAAAGTAGGTACACAGAGAACGCGTTATTTTTTACTAAGCATAAAAACTCGCATTTTTTTTTTCAAGTCGAATAATACAATGTAGGTTCGGAGATACATATTATTGTAGGCGGATCGAAAGATAAGATCGTTGTAATCTTTGTTCTCAAATTCATTACAACTTTGTCGCCATACAAATAAATGTTACTACTGCTGCCACCATTCAAATAAAATGTAATTCATTCCTGGCCGCCGACTTTCTATACCAAGTCGCCGAACAAAATTGATCAAACCAAGGAACAAAATGGTTGGGTGGGTGTATCTCCTTTACTTACTGAGCTATAAGCACAGCAAAATATTCTACTCAGAAACCAAAAAAGCTGCAAAATGTACTTACATTCCTCAAACTAGATAAATTTGGTATGGGTGGAATCTCCGGAAATTCGAAGCCATTGATATTCATGTTCCTAGGTTGCTGGTTCTTCTTCTTTTTGGAAGCCTTTTTCTTTTTCTGTGTTGTTCTATCTGAAATATTAAATTTTAAAAGGTAAGTAAATTTGTGTGGTACTGCAGGCAAAATTCTCCACACAATTCGTGTCCGAAGAAAGACGGCGCCGCCAAGGCCGGCCCAGGAAGGGATGGCGTAATGACCTGGACGCGTGCCGTGGAGACTGATTCGAGGTGGCGCGAGAAGAGTTCCTGGAAGACTCTGGGGGAGGCCTTTGCCCAGCAGTGGGACAGTATAGGCAACAAAATAATATATGCGAACAAGTATGCCGTTTTGTAGTCAGGATACCTACTACAAACGGCATACATTTCCATTGTTCACCGATTTCGTATAGCGATTATGCTTCATTAACAATTTAAAGGAGTGATATGGTTTTTTCAACGTAATTGTGATGCAAGCAAGGTGGTCCCAAAAGTAAGTGGTCCCCGCAACCCACAGACAACTGCAATTCCAAAGCCAAAATGCTTCATGTCTTTGTAAAAAATGTCCACCGCTGGTCTATTCTGTGGAAATCTCATCGTGAAAACATAGGTATGGTGAGCTTGCCGGGGGTGCGGGATTGTCCGAAAGGGTTACCGCTACCCCGGAACATAAAGGGCTAAGGAAGGAACACGGATGGGTTTTAGTCAGTAAGAGTCTGACACTCCCTTCCGCTCCACCCAGAGCGGGAAGGGGCATTTGATGATTTCCCATCCATAAAAAAAAAGGTATGGTGAGCTGTCATTCTAGATAAAGCTAGATGTTAGCGCGGGGAGCAATGAAAGAGTGGAACAGTCCACTCTATATAAATAGGCAATGGTTTAATGCCGTTATTACTAACAATATAAGTTTCCCGGATAAACAATGAATCTAATTTAAAGAGGAGTTTACTAACAATATAACTTTCCCGGACAAACAATGAATCTAATTGAAAGAGAGGAGTATCGTCCGTCGCGGTGGAGTCCGTGGAAGCGAGTGGTCGTCGGGCCGAGCCGTGTCGCCGCCACGCCGCATCCCAACTCGCCGATGACGCGCTGAGCACGCTGCCTACGCGTGCAGGCCGAGCGCAAAATATTGTGTTGGGTTCGATTCCCAACACTAGAGATTGACACTATTGACACCTGACTTCTCCCAAACATATTATGCTCCACCTCCTATCCTGTCCTCTGTGTCCCAAAACCTGGAGTCAAAGTGACCTCTGCGTTGCCACCGACAACGGCGTAGAAGTGGCGAAGTTTTGCGCCAAAAAGATCTGAGAAAAGTTGTGCCAGCGACACGAAGAAGAAAACCTATTTTGGGATTTATAATACAAAGACAATAAAAAGTAAACCCTTGACACTTAACACGCAACTTCATGCTTTTGCTCAAAGACATAAGTAGTTATTACTAATTAAAGAATCTGACATTAGATGAGACAAAAAGCATTTTTTTCATTTAAGTATTTTGCTATAAAGTGTTATAACTACGCATTTTTTTAAATTAAATTAATTGAAAGTAAGTACTGCTTTACCTTTTTTCGGCCGACAACAATATTGCCGGAAATGGATATTTCGACAGAAAATTGCCGGTTGGTGAATCGGTGACATCCTGACGAAACGGACGTATCTACCCACCAAAAACAAAAACTTGGTATTCAAAGTCAACTATTTAGTAAAACCTTAGAAGTTGGCTAGATCTCAATTCTTTTATCAGTGAATTTGGACCCGTTTTACATCATGTTTTTGGTAGCAATGTGGTAATGGTAGTGATGAAAAAAATTGCATTAAAAAGTACTTGGCTGATAATTCTGTTGCTAGGCATTGTTAAATCCGTACCCATGCTATCCGGACTAGGCATCCGGTCACTGCAGCCCAGGTCTAGTCCATCCAAGGTCGGAGACACAGTTCCATAGCTGTCTTCGGGCTGTGCTGTAGTCGCCTCTACGATCTGACGAGCCCTGGCCTCCTCACCATGAGAAGGCATTAGATTTTTTACTGACACCAGTTCTTGGTTCTCATAGCCTGGAAGATTGAAATGTTTTGTAAATAATAGGTATAAGTAAATGAAGTATGTTTTTAGTGAAGGAGAAAGTTACTCAATTCGAACATTTATATTTTTTTATGTATATTCTGACATAACTCCATCATATATGTATACTTAAACGGATTTGCAATATTCTTTTTTTTTTTTGTTCAAAAGAGGTTTATTTAGAAAAACAACCAACTTCCAAAAAAAAAAAACACTACAAAACTGTTTTTGGTACAGTACCCGGCGATAAATATTGCACATCGATCTTTGGAAAGAGACAATCGGCTAATTTCGGCTTCGTAGAGCGTTATCTCTGTCGCACGAAATACAAACAGTCCGGTATCTATTAGGAGCTGTTAAAACAATTATGATTTGTTTCTTTTGATAATTCTTTTTATTATTTGTATAAAATACACCAATTTTTCTATAAATGATTGCTTTAGGTTGGGGTAAAATAAAAAGGTTCCCCTATTTTTCCTAAAGATGCCATAGTACAACTTTAAATTATTTAAATTTGGGGGTGTTAACAACTCTAGATATATATTTTGAACTAGACGCGACCGCACTCTATCGCACTTGAACAACGACTGACAAAACGTCAGTTAACGTCACATAGGTAGTGTGCGACAGAGATAACGCACTACGAAGCCGAAATTAGCCGATTGTTTGTTTCCAAAGGTCGATGTGCAATATTTATCGCCGGGTACTGTAGTTGGTTGTTTTTTATAATAATTTACTATCCTATACATATAAAAAATGGAAGCTCTTTCAGCGGTTTTACATCAAAACTATCAAATTACGTAACTGAAACCACTCACTAACAAAGTTACTAGCCTACTAGATGAGAATAAAAACCCTTGCCAACCTAAACCTAACCAATTTAAAAACAAAATTGTATTGTATTGGTGACCGTTACCTACAATAAGTTTATTGCATAATGTTATCATAAGAGAAACCGCGGGTAGTCGTTTCTCCATAGAAACAGTCTCGCCTGTTTTCTTTCTAGTTAATGACCATAAAGCACTGATTTTTTTACAGAATAATAAATAATAACTACTTGTACCAATAACTTGTTTGTGTGGTGCAAACTGTAAATATAAGATGGTTTTTAATAAATCTATACATACAAATAAATAAAATTGAAGTATCAAAATAACAGCTGTTTACTAAATGCATATGAAAGTATAATTATGGTACTTATAACAAACAAAAAGCATTTTTTTTAATTGTTGTCTGTGTATCTGTTTGTTCTGGCTAAAGGTTGGGCCGATTTTGGCGGGACTGGCAGACAGCTGATTTTATAAGGCGTAACTGAAGTTACTTTTATTTTAGAAAACGAATTAGGGTTCAGTGCAAAAAAAAAACCCATGAAATCCAATTTGTTTTCCGACATGCAAAAAGTCGCGGGCACAACTAGTATATAAATTAAGTAGATTCTCACCTATATATCTGACAATACAATCATCAGTGTTGACAAATCTAACAATAACCGCTTCATACTCCAGGCCGTCTTCACTAAACACCAACCGGCACGACATGCCAGTTTTCCACATTCCTTCCTTCGGTCTCTCATCAATGGCCATGTCATTAGAAGCTTTTGGCATTTGACTTTTCTTCATAGATGACTTTGCAGGTATTTTATCTTTTTTTGTAAAGAAAACAACTGTGGAAATAAAAGAGGAGAAAAGTTAGGATATTTGATAAACTTTGCTGATTTTAATAAGAATAAGAATAATTTTTATTCATAAGTGACATATAAATTTCATAGAAGTTACATCATTACAAAGTTACATACTAATATTATGAAGAAAATATTAAACTATGCCTAAAATAAATCTAGTGCATATCGTGGAATCTTTAGCTTTAGAAGTTATAAACAGAAGGTCCGTCCCATAATCAAAATCTTGTTGCAATCGCATCTCAGTGACAATCACTGTTAAAAACTTGTCAAAAATTTAGGTAAATTAAAGGTATTTTTGACAGATTGATTAAGTTGTTGAAATCTTACTGGCTGAAAAATAAAAGGCATCAACAGGTTGCCAACCCAACATCAAATTATTGGAGTGCGTTCCCAGTTGCTCTGTAATTGATTTGAGCATGCTTAAGCCTGTACCAAATTAGCGTGAGCGCGATAATGATGTCCTGTTAATAACGCGACCATGCCCTGCAATTATATCACCATGAGCACTGTCAAAAATGGCAGTTATGCTCTTTTGGTTTGAGCTGCATCATAATTATCTTTAAACTAATGTGGCATTTTCGAAATTGTGCTTGAAGAAATTTTTGGTGTATACACAAAGAAATACTGTAATATCGTTTTGACATTGATTGAGCACTGTGAGCGTGTTCACGAGCATTCCAAATTGTTGACAGCCCACAGCTGTCATAATCGTAATATCTAAAACGCATGTAAGATGATTTGTGAGTGCTGTGAGCGATTAGCTAATCCGGAATGCGGCCTTGGTATGCCACATGCCTGACAGTACCAATTAAGTAGCCAATGTATTATGGAACACAAATTGTACACATTCAAATTAATTCTTGTTGATGTATATGTTGCAGCCAACAGTGTTTGATTGCATGGCTGAATATCATTCAGGGTGCTAGTTGAATGGCGGCATTTAGTAATAAAGCTAGTTGGTGGCGACTTAAGCATCTTTTTAAGGCTGTATGCACAAGTAAAAGGTATCATCATTCAGCGGGCCTACCCACACTACACCTTCCGGTCAAAGGGACTTATGGTACGCAGTCCTCAAAACAGAAACTTTCGCCCCTATCAAAATAAATAGTTATTAACGTACGGTCTGTAGTATGGTCATTAGACGGGCTCGTAGTATTGGTCGACATTGCCACTCGTTTAGCCACCTCAATGTTTGCGATCCTCACAGCCTTGTCATACGCATCATTCAGTTTCTTATCATCCCACTGATCTTCATCATCTGTATCAGACTGAAACAGGAGAAAATAAAATTATACCCTTAACTCGTAAAATCAAAAGCAACTTTGATCCGTCTGCGACTTACAATATTCATCCCTTTCACGTATAGGACTTCACTTTTGGACATCGCGAGCTTATGTTACCCTGTTTCCTTGTGATTATGTATGTTTTATGTCATTTAAATTTTTACATTAAATTTTTAACGCCTCAAACAAAGCGAATTTTCTCAATTTATTTTTTTTTGACAATTCTTGTTTGTCTTCTTGACGTCTCAGGAGTTCAGAACTCTCACCATAGACTATACACTAGACTGAGTCTAGAGACCTATTGTCTTTGGTATGAGAGACGCGATTCAACTTAAATGCTCTAAGCGATTCAAGCAAAGTTTTAGTCTATGTCTTTTATATTAGGTACTGCAAAGTAATAATGGTTTATGTTTTGTATACTACAAAGCCCAAAACACGAAAACTCGTCGTCCTACTTGCTAGTTGTTGTCCTTCCTAGTTCCTTTTGGCTTAGCGGCAAGGGGCGCGGTTTCTCGTAGCCAGGCCGTGACGGCCTCGCCATGACCTCGCCGCTATCAGCGGCAGCTTAGCGCGGGGCGGCAAGTGGTAAAACCAAATATACCAAAATGTACGAACCATGCCACGACGCACCGCTCGCAGATCAACGCTAGACAAAAGAAACCGCGCCGCTTGCCGCTAAGCCAAAAGTCGTGACCGGGCGGTTACGCGTCAAGTACGCGGGACACGAAGCGGGAGCGTCAACAACGCAAAACTAAACGTGAACACCTGCGTGAGCGTGACTACGGTCGCGTAGGTGTGCAAGGCGCCATAGATAAACACGAGCAGCGTCCGCCGACTGACGCTCCCGCTTTGAAAGTCACGCGTCGTTTTGTAACGAGCAAAGAACGGGGGATGCTAAACAACTTCAATAATTAATTCATTGTTATCAATATTCAGATTAATATTGTTCATAGCTACAAGATACTCTGTTAATTACCGAAACAGCTTTTACAAAACCTGGCTGCAAAATCGAAGCGGAATCGGACAGCATCATCTCGATTACGAGGTGTCTCGTAATCTCGTACAAATGTCTCTCAAACGTCAACCATAAGTCCAATTATAAGAAAGTCCGCATCCGATGCGGGAAAGCTTTTAAGAAAATTGTAGGGTCAAAATATATAAAGCAGTGTCTTTTTATGGTCACTATTTTGTGTTATCATTGAATTTATCAGATTTCTCTACTTCATCATCATCAATGAGCATCATTCATCATGAGCTTAGGCTCATGATGATGCCAAGATAGCTTGACGGAGCCCCGTTTCGTGGACTCCTATTTCTGGGTGGTTATGAAAAAAATAACCACGAAGGCTACCTTCTAACCTTACCTATCCGAGTCAGATTGCTCTAAATCGGGGTGTTGACCATAATGTGACACCATGCACCATGCATGTATGAAAGCATGCAGCATGCAGGCAAGCACGCAACATGCAGCAGCCATTGTTTCTGTCACGACTCCGGCGCGGCGCTGCGGGGCTCCAGCGGTCCCACGTGAGCTTATTGTCGCAGATGGTTTTAACACTAACCACCTGCTCGCGTAGGCGCGGAGGGGCGAGGCAGCCCGTGAGCTTTTTTATTTATTTAGTTTTTTTTTATTTCGTGTTTTTTTTTTGTTTTTACACTTCGAATTACTTTTAACCATATAAGTTGTTATATGTATATGTATTTTTGTAATCACCTTTTAAAACCCTTTATTTTGATATCCCACTCGAATAGTATTAGAAGAAAAAAAATTTTGAACTCCACAATTGGCACCCCAAATCCACCATTTTACTTTGTTTTTGATTTTCATGTAGCCAGTGAGTGATACTCGCGTCACCAAGACAAATCTAAAGACGTATAATTTATCCAAATCCGTTCATTCGTTTAGGAGTTACGAGAGAACAAGGAAACGGACATACATATACATACAGGTCAAACACAATATAACCCTCCTTTTGGGCTTCGCCACAGTCTGGTAAAAAAGTAGATACTAAAAAGTAAAAAATAATTTAGCCTAGACAAAGCGCCACTCTGCTGAAAGAAAGTAAATCAGCTGAGAAAAAATAATAAGTATGAAGAAATATCGTGGCTTTTCACAAAAATACCTACGTACATACAAAAAACTGAAACACTGGGTGTCTACACGATATTGCGCATTGCCTGTTCCAAAGGAAATTAATTTCCTGAGAGAAAGATCACAAAAAATAGATTTAGCATTTAGTCTGGCTTTGGAGTTTTTGCAGAAAATTATTATTGGATACGGAATTTTTCCATAGTTTCGTGTTGAAAAGAAGTAGTTGTGGGAAAAGTTGATTTACGGGACACTGACATTTAGTAGACTAGATTTTAGGTAACTTGGTGTTGTCTAACCATGCAACTCAAATTTTTTTAGGATACCTTTTATATAAATCCGTGGGTATTATTTATTTTAGTTTAGTGTATTTTAGTAAAATAAATAATACATAATATTTTTTATTTTTTTTTCCGCAAAATTTCAAGTATTAGTTTACCAGCATTCTTCTCCTCGATCCACAGTACCGATAAATTAACCAGGAACATTTTATCTTCCTCACTGGTCGATTTTGAAGTGCCTTTTTTGACTGATGCGTTGAACGCTTGGAAAATGGCTTGTCCCAATACGGATTTGCCTGATAAGCCGTCTTCCCAGAGACGGTGGGTGGGACGTGCCGCTCTGCAGTATTATACGGAATACCCTTGTAAACACGTCACGTAATACTGTTGAGTGTGCCAGTCTGCTGGCTGTGGGAGAATGGGAGTCAGGTTTGTGGCTTCAGGCGCTCCCGTCATCCACCATAGGCACAATGATGGATGACTCATCGTTTCGGCTCGCTACGTGTCTCCGCTTGGGCCCACCTTGTGTTGCTCCGCATCGATGTCACTGCGGTGAAGCTGTCGACAGTCTCAGACACCATGGCCTGTCCTGCTGCAGGAGCGCAGGTCGCATAGCACGGCACGCCAGCATCAACGATATTATTCGTCGAGCCCTTGTCACTGCCGGCGTACCAGCGGTGTTAGAACCAAACGGCTTGGTACGTGATGATGGGAAGAGACCAGACGGCATGACGTTGTTGCCTTGGAAGGTGGGTAGGCCTCTGGTGTGGGGCGCAACATGTGTCGATACCCTTGCGCCATCTCATGTTCCTAGCACTGCGGGCTGTGCTGGCGCCGCTGCTACAGCTGCTGAGACCCTCAAGCGGCGCAAATACTGTAACCTTATGGGCAACTACAGCTTTGAGACGTTTGGGGTCGAAACGCTCGGGTCATGGGGCCCGAGCGCGCGTCTCCTTTTTTAAGGAAATTTCTCGCCGGCTGGTCGATACTTCACGTGACCAGAGGGCTGGGTCGTTCTTTGCCCAAAGAATTAGCATTGCCATTCAACGTGGCAATGCTGCCAGTCTTCTGGGCACGTTTCCGGATGACAGCGATGCGGACGAATACTTCGACGCCTAAGTGTCCTTTGCTTTTATTTTTTTTTATTTTTATATATTTGTATTGTAAGTTAGTTAGTCATTTATTTTAGTATCTAGTGTATATAGTTAGTTACTTATTATGAAGCAATAAAGCACAGCATTTACTTTTAGTACATAAAATTGTACCTAGTAGGTATAGAAAATGAAGAGTTTATATTCCAGCCGAGACTAAACGCCTCGAAGAAATAAGCTCTCTACTTTATAAAGCAATTAAACAAAATTAATATTCCCTAAAAAATAAAATGTTACTTTTGTCATCAAAATGTTACTTTTTGACTCATGTTATGTTATTTTTGACAAAAGGGCACTGGCAAGGGCAACCATAGATCAAAGGGCAACAGTCAACACTGTTCTGTGGTGACACTGGTGACTGGTGAGTGGTGACGCCATAGGTGACGCCGTGACGGCCATATTTGTTGTTTTACGAGTGATTTCATGATTTGTGCGGGAGTTTATGTTTAAAAAAAATGTTTTCAAGAAGGAAACGGTGAGTAATCTTATGAGATTTTTATACAGAATTACTGAGAAATAAGTATAGATTTCGTATGAAGTGATAGTTTCTAGAAAAGTTATAAATATGTCGAGAAAAAGTTACGAAACTTTTGTAATGTTCATAATTTGATAGATGGCCGCCGTATTTCGTAATGTTTTATGATAAATATTTTTGTTTAGTGTTTGAAATACACTTATGTAGTTAGATTATTGTTCCACAAACATATTTTGGCTAATAGCTACTGACATTATTGCGTATTATCATCGTAATCGTATTTCCAAAAGTAGACTTGCGAATAATAGTTCAATAAGATGAAAAGAGAGATACGTATCTTTCTTGTCCGACGAACTTTATCTTTCATCTAGTTCACTAGTTCATTTAGTTCAATTTATGACCAGTATAAAATGACCTGTCATTGTTGGGTACGCTTATATGATTCGAGGTCAACAGATATTGGTTTCTATACTTGTTTAAAGATACGTCATCATGATTTATCTATTCTATTAATTTTCTAATTTCTACTGTATTCACATATACACAACTTATCTACATAAAAAAAGTTAGTAGAAAAAGCAACAAATTGATTTCCCTTCATACTTGTCAGGCTTAGGACTGTCAACCTCCATACACAATAAATTTAGTTTCTATGTATTATTTTGCTTTTAGCTATATTAAATTATAAAGTTTTAAATGTATTTACAATTTTTGTTATAACTATACACAAAAGTCTCTTTTTATACTATACCTATCTATTTACACTAAATATCTTAAACTACTCAATTTACAGGACTATAAACAATTATTAATCACTAAATTAACGAAAATAACGAGTCAATCACTAAATTAAAGAGAAAGAAATTATGAATTAGGTCACTAGTTCGTCGCAGGTCAGTGTGACACGATTACGAACTACGAACTAAATGAGTGCAATAGTGCATTTCAAATTTTCAATTTAAAATAAATAATACGCAAAAATGGGTATAGTTTATTGACAAAATTCTGGAAAACGGTACCGTATTGTTTGTTACGTAAAGTATATTATTGCTTGTTCGGCAACGCGAGCGATGCATATCTATTGTCTCACATTATTACGTAAATAAAAACAAGACAGCCGATAGGCGCGCTATCGACTCGACGCTCGTGCTCGATCGGTTTTTGTCGGTGTCGGTCGTGATTCATTTAGTTCCGTCGTTCAGTTCAGAAACGAAACGAGCGATCGTCGCGTCGTTCGGTAGTAGTTCTTGAGTCAAAATGAGTGACGAATCACGAAGTGAACTAGTGAACTAGAGATACAGTCTGTACGAAACTGAACGAAAGATTAGTTGCTGCTTTCCTAATGAACTAGTTCATTTTTGTCTTTCGTTCGCGAACTACCCAAGTCTATCCAAAAGTAAAATTCCCGCCCGCCATAACCGTAGGTAATAAAGTAATGTCAGCAAAAAAAATTGTCCGATTATATTTATTAGGTATATTTTAGTGTTCTTTGCCTTTTTTTAGTTTATGTAGTTTTTGTCATGTCTAAGAATAATAAATATTGAGATTTTTTTATAGATTTCAAAATAATATGATAACATCAATTAAATTAGGAGTAAAGATTTTACAGGTAGGCTTTTACTGTAGTAAATATTCCTTTTATTATATTTTTAGCCTGGCTAGGCTGTCGGCCTCGAGGTCGCGTAGCGTGACCCCCTCTCCATCGGAAATAGGGAATAGCGCCGCTCGTCGAGCCCTGATGATGGGGCTCATCAGCGAGCGCCCCGAACCGGTGCTTTCTCCATCCCCACCGTCGCTGTAAGTACTTATACTTATACTAAAGCATATCACTATTTTTGTTTTGATATCAGTGAAGTAATTTGTACTTCATATGTTTTTAGCCACCGCCCCGTTCATGAAGTTCCTGTCCGCGCGACCCCGGGAGGGTCATTCTACGTGCAGGATGGGACTGTGCCCGTGGAGCACACCCCCGGTGGCCACCTCCGACGTGTCAGATGTGAGCCCACCGTACCACTCTGGTAAGTTATAACTCTCCTTCATAGAGTAACTTCTTGGTACGTTTTTTTTGTTGTATTGTTGGTACATACATATCATCACGCCTGTATTTACCGAAGGGTTAGGCAGAGGTGTACCAATGTACACCCACAGTCCGCCAGTATGTTTAGGTCCCATGTAATAGGCGGCGAGCCTATTGCCACTAACCGGGCACAAATCCTAACTCCGAGCTGCTACTGAGAATTTCATAGAAAAACCCAATAACACTGCTCGACCTGGGAATCGAACCTAAGACCTCTAGCGTAGCAGTCGCGCTTAGGACCACTAGGCTAACGAGGCAGTTATTATATTGTTATTGTATATTGTATTGTTTGCAGTATGGATGTCGTCGAGCGGGTGGAGGCAATGGACATGTCGGTGGAAGAGGCTGAAGATCTCATGAACGAGGTCCCCTGGCATGTCAAACGGTGGGTAGAAGATCTGCCGGACTCAACTGCCAAATCGCCTGTATCACCGACACCTAGCGCCACATCTAACATAACCGTCAATTCCGAAGTTGAAGTTCGCCCTTCAACTTCGGGATTGACGGCAATGTCAAGAAGGGCGCTTGGGCGTGAAGTGGGCAGCGAAATGGACAGCGAGTTCGACGACGAATTTGACATGCCAGGGGTCGCCGCCGGTGGGGAGAAGAGGAACGTTCCCGAAATGGAGGATTTGGAAGGACCCATAAAGCAAATCGTGAACGAGATGGATACGGCCATGGACGACGCAGCTGATCGCTTACTGGGTACGTCGGCTAGTTTCTCGTGGGTGTCGGACTTTGAGTCGTTCAGGGGAGTTCGTGAGGAATTCTCAGGTCCTACCCCTGGGCCACTCAAAGACTACGATTCGCCTTATGATGCCTTTATCGACATATGGGATAAAGACATCATAGAGGTTATCGTCCTTGAAACTAACCGATACGCCCAGCAGACAATCGCGGCTAAGCGTAGTACAGGGAAGTTGACACCATCATCTCGCCTTCTTTCGTGGACCGACACGAATGCGGACGAGATAATGGTTCTTTTCGCGATGTTTATGTATATGGCTATCGACCCGCGGACGACAGTAGCCGAATATTGGGCACAAAATGGCATTCTCCAATTACCCATGTTTCGCCGTATTATGTCCTATAATCGGTATCTTATGCTGTGTAAGTTTCTTCATTTTGTAGACAACACCGCTGTCGCGAGTCAGCAATTCTCGCAAACTGGGGAAACTTACACAGCAAGACTGTCGGCCAAGTTGTATAAGCTAGTCCCTATAATTGAACATCTCGAAAAGAAGTTCAAATCTTTGTACAACCTCGGGCCGGACATATCCATCGACGAGTCTTTGACCTTATTCAAGGGCCGCTTGTCTTGGGTTCAAACAATAAGGTCAAAGTCTGCTAGATTTGGAATAAAGTCTTATGAGCTGTGTGAGTCCAGCACAGGTTATATGGCTGGATTCCAAATTTACACGGGCAAGTCTGATGGATCGTCCGGTGAAGATCTATCTCTTGGCGTCAATTTGGGGGAAAAGAGCACGAAAGTGGTTCTTGAGCTATTGCAAGGCCTTGAACATCGGGGACATTGTGTAGTGATGGATAATTTTTACAATTGTCCATCACTAGCACGATATCTCAAGAGTTTGGGCTTTGATTGCCTAGGAACCCTTCGTGTATACCGTCGAAATGTCCCTAGTGACATAGCTAAAGTACCGAAGAAGGTAAAAAAGGGGACGATAATATCTCGCCATTGCGGAGATGTATCTATAATTTCGTGGATGGACTCCAAAATGGTGAACATTATATCCACCTTTCACCATCCCGATACTTTCATTGGAACTAGGGCCGGAAATGCGATTGTGAAGCCTGTGTGTGTACGGGATTATAACAAATCCATGGGGGGAGTTGATCTCAAAGATCAAAAACTCTCCATGTATTTGTTAGAGCGAAAGAGAGGCGTGAAGTGGTATATCAAGATGTTTAAAAGATTGCTGAATGTGAGCATTCACAATGCTCTGGTGATGTATGTCAGTTCTCTGAAACGGCGCGGAAAATTGCCTGTGACGCATCGTGAGTTCCGCTATGAGCTTGCTGAAGGTCTGGTTAATCAGCATCGCCTCTGTCTACCAGAATTCAGC
This sequence comes from Amphipoea oculea, assembly GCA_945859645.1. NCBI lineage: Eukaryota > Metazoa > Arthropoda > Insecta > Lepidoptera > Noctuidae > Amphipoea > Amphipoea oculea. The sequence goes on from OX243876.1 coordinate 18,114,643, forward strand.
CAGCCAGTAGGGGGTCTCATGAGGCTGAGGCGGGATATCGTGCACGAGCCAGATTATTTGAGAGGGCGAGAGTCTAGAAGAAGATGTGCTATGTGTGCTCGAAAGAAGGAAACCAAACTGATTCATACTAAGTGCACTCAGTGTGACGTATTTCTTTGTTTTCGAGATTGCTGGAGAATTTGGCATTCTACAGTAGACCTCCCAGGCGAAGATATACGTGGGCGTAAACGGAGGCGAACTTAATGTATGAATCTTTTGGCGGTGTGGATGTGGAGTATGAACATGATTGAATGCGTTTGATTGTGATGATACATGTAGATTATGAATGAGATCCGGACCCTCGTATGAGGTCCGCATTTCGTCGGTATGGGACGCCCACTGTTTGCTGCATGCGGCCTTCCTCCTCCTCCTCCTGGCGCGTGTATTGGCTCCGTTTAGCTTCCCTTCCCTTCCCTTCACTACTTCAGCTAAATGGTGCTAATCCATGCGTCATGTTTGCGATCTCATAGCTGTTGTTATTTTAACTATTTCTGTATTGGTATTTTTTCTTGTTTCCATTTGTTGTACTCTAGAAGTACGTGTTCATCTTTTTTTCATTGTATTTTTTTTTTTACATAACACATTTTTATTGTAATATATTTCTTGACAAAAAAAAACAGATAAGGGAGCGCGTTAGTTCTAATAGCATTCTGAAAGCCTTGGATAATATGATAAAATTGTTTTAGACGGGCAACCTTCTCGTTCTTATTGTACTTGTTTTAGTGTGTTGTTTTAGTAAAAGTTAGTAACCCTAACTAACATTAAGTTTTTGTTTTATACTAAGAATGGGACATGTCTAGTCAAAATAAATGATTACCATAATAAATTATAAAATGTATTTTATTTAAACTTTTTTCGCGATTTCAGGTTTGGTCCCATAGTAAAAGTTGTTCATAATGATGAGTATAATCTCCCATTTCGATTTGTCGCATGTTTTCAATTTCAACCTGTATATGGAAATCGGATACCTAACTCTCCGTAAGTATACAAGGTCATTTACAGCAACCCAGGACGATTGAAAGCAATACTAGTTTTCGCTTGAATGGTATATAAAACATACTTAGCCATGTGGATAAATATGAAAAATCAGGAAAATTTTATCATGAATAAACACAATAATTACTTCCACATACGTAGTTGTTATTGTTTAGGCACAATCGGACTATTATGTTTTCACTGCTAGGACACAGCCCTCCTGTCTGTGGGGAAGAATGGGTGGGTTTATGGAACGATAATAATAGCGATGTTGAATGAATTTTTTTTTCCGTCAGGTACCTATACTCCATTTGAAATAAGATTAGACATTTAAATAAAGCTTTTTACAGTCTGTTCAACCGACTTTGACTTCTATACCGTAGATATAAGGATGGCATTAAAAGCAAAAATGTGGTTACAATACCAACTGTTTACTGCAGCTGCCATTTGTCATGCAACCTACGCAATAGAATTCAAAATCGGTAGAACGTACTGTAAAAAAGGTTTATTTAAAGTCTAATCTTATTGCAAATGGAGTATAGATTAAAAAAATGTATTGTACATGTATTTTTCTTTTGACTCGTAAAGTTAAAGTAACGACGATATAATGCATTAAAATATCGTGTGACGTCACTATTCGGTACGCTTTATATTAAATAGTGTGCGCTGTTTTATCTCTGTCAATTTTTATTGATTTGGTAAAGCAAAAAATACATGTCCAATATTATTTGATAATCTCACTGACGGACTAAACATATTTTTTCTACCCAAGTAACATCCCTATTTAGATAAAGTTTTATTTATTCACCATATTATTTTTACTAACTTGACTTGCTTTTCAAATAAGTAAATCGAAATAAATATAATAAAATGCATATCGTAGAGTAACTATCCCCAATATTTTATTGAACCCATCATAACTATTTGATAAGAAGACAAACAGTAATATTATGTTATCTAAAATAAAGCAAGATAATAAAGAGAGTGAAATAAAAATAATGATTTATAATAAAATAACAACAGAAATCGAAAGTAAAAAAATATAAAATTTAAATATTTCGTTCGTAGTGTTTTTGCGCTAACCGTACTTCGCGGTCAGTGTTACCGTCGGCACCGTGCGGAGTTCGCGCCGAAAGGGGTTTGAAGATTTTTGTATGGAGGGTGGCCCTAAGGTCGGCCGCCATTTTGATTTTTTTTCAGAATCGCGGTGCACAACAAAAGTTAAATATTTAGATAGAGGACACTTATACAAACAAAAAATGTTACATAACATAATATCCTAAAGCGTCAGGTTTCGGAGTTATTCACCGAAATATAAGTCGAAAACAACAAGGATTTTTTTGTTTTTTTCCCCTACAGGTAACCATATTGAACCATTGAGGTAATAGAAACGTTATAAAACCTTTATGGAGAAGAAACAAATGAAGAATAGATATTTTTTAATAAATAATTAAACACGGCAATTTATAGTTCGTTTTTTTTTAATCCCAGAGACTAATCTGACATTTTAGTCTTTTATGTTTTCGTTTTTTTAGTATAGAAGTTTGACATTACACTGGTCAGATTAGTCTCTGGGATTAAAAAAAAACGAACTATAAATTGCCGTGTTTAATTATTTATTTAAAAAATGTCTATTCTTCATTTGTTTCTTCTCCATAAAGGTTTCATAACGTTTCTATTACCTCAATAGTTCAATATGCTTACCTACCTGGAAGGAAAAAAAAACAAAAAAATCTTAGTAGTTTTCGACTTATATTTCCATGAATAACTCCGAAACCTGACGCTTTAGGATATTATGTTAATTACATTTTTTGTTTGTATAAGTGTCCTCTATCTAAATATATAGGTAACTGTTGTTGTGCACCGCGATTCTGACTCACTCGCACTCCTTTGCGTCGCGCAGTCGGGTAAAAAGAGAACTTACTTTATCGAATTATGACGAAAACCTTAAACTCGTTTTACAGCAGTTTAGGTTTTGGAATCTGGCCTTACCTAAGCCTTTAAACCTTACGTACGAGCGGGGTGCCCAATACTTATCCCAAATTTGCTTCGCTCGCTTTTAAAGGAAAATATTTTTTAGGCGCGTTAAAAAACCCACTGTCATTTCATGGTTTTAAGTTTATACTTCAGTCGGCAGTCCCGATGTCTGCCGATGTTCTTAATGTTTTTGAATATGCCAATCGGGGTTTTCGTGGCTCAAGTACTGTTTTAAGTTAGTAAGGCAAGTAAATCCTTCAGACTCGACAGCTTCAATGATTTTGGGGGGGGTCATGACCCCCACGACCCCCCCCCTCGGACCGCGCATGACCACGTTGTGGTTTAGTTCCTTTGTAAAGATTTCAGTAGTACTTACCCATCAGAAGGTAGGTACAGACGCCAGCACATCAAGCTACCCGAAACTGTCAATATTTCGTAATCAACTTTGAACCTTAGGCTCTAGCAATAAAGTTGAAAATCTATTAAAGAAATTTGACAGATTGTAGTAGCTTGATGTGCTGGCGTCTGTACTGTACCAAGAGGATTAGAGGATATCGATCTGAGAGACAGGTATAGCAAATGCAACTTGTACAACATTAGTCCTATTCGATTTCACGGAAAATCGTTGCCCAAAATGTGACCAGAAATAATTGTTTTTTTGATGATAACAGTTTATATGAATAACGTTTTGTTAGTTCGTTTTTGAACGAGTTTCGTGCGGTGGTGGCGGTGGTAGTCGGTGGTCTCCGGTAGTAGAACGGCCTACGGGTAGTCTGTGGCACAAGTAACGATTATTGATTGAAATGAATTGACAGTTAATGGCAAATGTCAGATTAGTCTATGAAAGTATGAATGTCAGTATCATTGTGTTGAAAAACAAATACCGGAAATTTTTAAGAATTTCTGCAAGTACACCATAATTTTACAGTTAATACCGATAATTAGGCATATGCTGATGTGTATTATTCATATAATACACGAACGTAATATCAGAATATAAATAATATCCATATTCCTGCTAGCAGTCGATCTTGCATAAATCAGCATTATATTTTGCTGTTTACCTGTGTTATTGGTGTAGTTATTTTATAAAAATTGCGAGTATTAACCTTATAATATTCGTAAATAGACCTTAAAAGCTAATATAGTAAAGTTTCATACCATTTAATTCGAAAAATGGCTGGAAATGAATTTACTGATACTGGTTTGGAGGTGAAAACCAAGCGATCGGAACTTGATGCAACCACACCCGATTTTATACCACTCTATAAGACAATCCAGGATAATAATTCTGTGCCAAAAGAAAAAAATAGTAATGGTCTTGAGAAAAATGGGCAGAAGAGGATACAAACGGCACCAATTGGTGCAACTGATGGAAATAGTAAGAAACCTCGCATCAACACGCCTGAAGACTCCAACGCTGCAACTAGAAAGGCAGATGTGGATGAAACCGATCTTCAAAGAAAGGGAGATGAGGAAGACATGTACCAATATAGCGATACTGAAGAGTTTTATTTGACAGTAAATAACTTGCCAAGTGATTGGACTTACGTTCAGATCAAAAATTATTTGGACCAAGAGGTAAGTGTGTTTGCACTAATAAGAATAAAAATAGATAAAAATTGTAATTGCTGTATGGCATTCCAGTAGGAGGATAAATAAATAAATAAATAAGTATACAAGGAGTGCTTTCTGGGTAGACTTGAAGGCGCTAAATTATTTTTAATGGTTCTTTGCAATCAATCTGCTTTGACTATAATTAGGTACGATTTCTGAGCATTGATACAATACATGTCTTATATCCTACTTTAATTTATGAATGTCGCATGACGGAGCAGCATTACGCAAAAACCACAACTCAGTGGATCCCAAATAAACAGAAATACGTAGATGGTTCCGTTTATTTGGGATCCAAAAAGTGATGGTGGGATGAGCTAAACTCCTTAAAGGATTGGCCCACAATCACAGTAGACTGGGAAAAGTAAGGCCCTAGCCCTGCAGTGGGACAACACAGGCTTATAATAAATAATGTATACTGATATTTATAATTTTCATTTTATTTTACTCTCTCTCACTGAGAGGAGGCCTGTGTCCCAGCAGTGGGAACATTATAGGCTGATTATGTATGTTTATTTTAATGTTTTAGTGTGGCCATGTGGATGAAATGGAGATGTTGAAACATAGGAAATCAAAAAACTGTGCCATAAGACTGACATTTCAAAGCATTGACGAATGTGTAGAAGTCTTTAAGAAGTTAGAGAACAAATTTGTTCAAGATAAGAAACTTAAAGTGAAGATAAGTGGTATGGTGGTGATAATATGAATCTTCCCAATCAGTTTTGAATATACAGTCCGGCCATCTAGAGAATGTGTTCCTTAGACTTGTCAGTGCAACAATTCGAATTAAGTAGCTAATATTATCAAATTTGCAAAACACATTTTGTTTGTATGAAACTGACATCAAAAACGCATTCTCTTGGCGGCCGAACTTTAGGTATTCAGGCTTACAATCCATCAAGGCAGAGCAAAATGGTGAATAGAAAAATTTAAAGTCCGGCCATCTAGAGAATGTGTTGCTTAGACTTGTCAGTGCAACAATTCGAGTTAAGTAGCTAATATTATCAAATTTGCAAAACACATATTCGTTTGTATGAAACTGACAGGTGTCAAAAACGCATTCTCTTAGTGGCCGAACTTTAGGTATTCAGGCTGATACTCCATCAAGGCAGAGCAGAATGGTGGAGAGAAAAATTTACCAATACTTTCCCCTTCATTTCTTCTCACAACATTCATTAGTTAATTTTAGTGCATTTGGTGGAGTGTGAGCCTTACTCCTGCTAACATTTTGCTGCATATCACACTAATATTATACAGGCGAAAGTTTGTGAGTGTGTGTGTGCGTGTGTCTATATGTTTGCTGCTTCTACACGCTCAAACGGTTGGACCAATTTTGATGAAATTTTGTATGGAGGTAGCTGACACCCTGGATTAACATATAGGTTAGGTAGGTAATAGGTAATACGGGTAAACATATAGGTTTCTTTTATCCCGATATTCCCATGGGATCCACATTTACGCGGGTGAAACCGCGGGCGCAGCTAGTTATACATAAGGCTCCTGCTGGATGCGGGGAACACAGACCCGCTTGAAGTGTCGGTGCTTAGGGGAGGCCTATGTCCAGTAGTGGACATCTTTCAGCTGTAATGATGATGATGATTATAGTTATGGTTGATTAAAAATAGCCAAAAAAGTAGTGGTTTGGTACCACCAATATAAGAAGATATTCTCTGAGTAGTATATTGCATGGATAATTACGTGATACTATGCTAAAATTATTTTTTTTGTATTGAGACATGATATGCACTAAAGCGTTAAAAAAAACCCATTGTGTTGTTACAGATACATACACGACATTTCCAACAGGTGCTATTGTTCCAAATACTCTTCAGGAGAGCATGATTAAACAATATACAATCTCAAACGAAACCATTGCTGCTACGTAAGTTATTAATTATTTAGATTAAAAACAGGATTTTTGCTTATCCACATGGAGCAAAGCTGTATTATAATGGTTATTCTGTATATTCACCCCAAAAATTCCACCTTAGGCCTAAACGGAATTTATAGGCTTAGGGTGGGTTCTCGGACATGTGTTTCCGTGTATCCACCTTAGGGTTGATTTTTTGGGGTGTATAAACGGAATAACTGCATTATAAGTTTTTTCTTCAAGTTAGAAGAAGTAGTAAGTAGTAGTAGTAGGTAGTAAGAAGTTTTAAGTTTTTTCAGGGAAGAAAAAACTTATAATGCCTTAAACTTAAACTTAATAGGGTATTATAAGCATTAGCCTATTGGGTATGGTATACAATGGTCCACTTGAAGGATTAAGTGCGGAAACCAAACCAATAACTGAGAACATAGAAATAGGGTATTTGACTACTCTCATAACTTTACATGAATTAAATCTTATTGTTAAGATATAATATTATAAATTTGGTGAAAAAATGGAGGAGTACCTACTTTGGTACTGCATAGTTCGAAATTACTATGGCCTTCCTATGTTGTGACGTGTGACATAAGCAGGCGCGGTCGCAGCCTAAGATTTTGGGGGGGGTCATCATGGGTGCCAAGGAATATTTTAGGGAGGTACATTTCCTCGTTGGTCTAGTGGTCGCAAGTGTTACTGCTGAGCATGAGGTCCTAGCTGGGTTTAATTCCTAGGTCGGGTAAAGTGTTAAAGAGTTTTCCATCAGAAATTTCTCAGAAGCAGCCTGGAGTCTGGATTTGTGCCCGGTTGGCGGCAGTAGGCTCGTCCTCTATGACCTTTTACTTAATAACTGGCGAAATGTGGATGTCAGTACTATATGAAGGTACACCCCTGCCCAACCCTTTGGGGATTAAAGGCGTGATGATATGTTAAGGTTCATGTAAATCTCCAACTCCACATTACTTATGCTATTCAGGGTCGCAGCTTTTACATAGGGTGGGTGTTACTTAAATGCTGCCAAATTGGTCGTATGCATCAGAACGGTAGATGGTGCAGGGTGGGGAGCTCGAAAATTTTAACAACCCGCCTCTTTTTGATTAGATTCTGTTTTAAATTTTCAAGTAGAAATAGGAGTCACATTGTCGACTTATGCAGGCAAGCTCAAGCAGCTATCAGAATCTAAAATGCAAGAGCGAACGAAGCGAGCTCGAAAATTTTGCCCACTCTCGGATAGGTTCGATTTTCTTTCGATCATTCGATGCTTTGCGATCATTTCATGTTTTGTCGACTTTTGAAGAAAAGCTCAAGAACCAATGTAAATTGCAAGAACGAGCGAAACAAGAGCGAACGAGAAAATTTTAGCACCCCACCTTGGATAGTCTCTGTTTTCTTTTACCCATTATACAAAAAAAGAACTTACTTTATTGAATTATGACGAAAAACTTAAACTCGTTTTACAGCAGTTTAGGTTTAGGAATCCGGCCTTACCTAAGCCTTTCAACCTTACATACGAGCGGGGTGCCCAATATCCCGAGTTTGCTTCTCTCGCTCTTGAATCCTAGATTATATATTTTTATAACAGGCTTTTTGAAGGAAAATATTTTTAGGCGCATTAAAAAAACCCACTGTCATTTCATTGTTTTAAGTTTTTACTTCAGTCGGCAGTCCCCAAGTCTGCCGATGTTCTTAATGTTTATGAATATGCCCAATCGGGGTTTTCGTGGCTCAAGTACAGTTTTAAGTTAGGGCAAGTAAATCATTCAGACTTTCGACAGCTTGAATGATTTTGGGGGGGGTCATGACCCCCACGACCCCCCCCCTCGGACCGCGCATGGACATAAGGGGGCCTAAACAGGCCATAATGGCAGAATCATAAAAGGATAACATTATGAATCATAGTAAAAGTCGTAAAATGGTCACAAACTGACAATTCATAATATTATTCGTTACAATTTCATATCACGCAATTCATCTGTTTGACAGTTTTGTATGGAGATTCGTAAAAATAATTAAATATTATCAATTGTCAGTTTGTGACCATTTTACGACTTTTATTATGATTCACAATGTTATCCTTTAATGATTCTGCCAAAGTGGCCTTTTTAGGCCCCCAGATCACAGCAGTGCTGTCCCTGTCTAGCTTAAACTTTAAGTCGCATACAACTTTGCCATTTTTTGAGATATTAAATTTTTTTTTTTACTCTGGCTTAACTTTTTTCTTGGTAATTATATAATTGAATAACATAAATCTAGTGAAATACCCTATTGCAGCTACGAATAATATTCATTATTTTATACATGTCAATATTTTTATGTATATAATCCTATTTTGCTCCACTTCAGGGCAAAGGCCTCCCTACTGTCCTTCCACCTCTCAATCCAGAGCTTTTACTTAGACAAGAAATGCACAGACGCCAGGACATCAAGCTACTACAATCTGTTAAATTTCTTTAATAGATTTTCAACTTTTTCGCTAATAAGGTTCAAATTTGATTGAGAAAATTTATTATGGGTAGCTTGATGTGCTGGCATTTGTACATTGGTGACCATGGTTGGTTACTATGGTTATTCCAGAGGGTTTAGTTAGACATGTGGCAAACGCTTCCAAAGTGTTTCATTTCAACAAGAAATACATTCATTCAACTTTTCGGTAACTTCTGTCAATCCAATAAATTTTTTGACTTTACCATTTTCATTATCCTTGATAGAATGTTACTTTCTCTATGCCCGGCCCTACCTATGGCTTCGCTACGTTATTTTCCTTCAAGCGAATCACAACTCAATCAATCTGCCTAGCCTGTTCCCAGCTATGTTGGGGTCGGCTTCCAGTCTAACCATATGCAACTGGATACCAGTATTTTACATGGATTGACTGCCTATCTGATCTCCACAACCCAGTTACTAGGTAAATACGATACCCTTTTAGTAAGACTGGTTGTCAGACTTTCGGGCTTCTGGCGACCCGTAACGACTGTCAAAGATCCAGGAATGACAGCCGGGACCAACGTCTTAACATGCTTTCCGAGACATAGAGGGGAGCGGATCACAACAAGTTTTAATAAAAGTCCAGTTGTAAAATACAATAAATTGTTGACTTTTTTATTGTCTTTGCCAGGCGCTGGAGACCAGATCTAGATTCTTGGGATACAGACCCTGAAGGCTTGTATGGCTTAAGGCCGGAGTTTCTGAAAGCTTTGGGTATAGAACCACCATTAAAAAAAATGGTTCATGTGACAAATGTAAGTAACTGATTTCTGATGGATTATTGATAGGAAAATAAGAAGAATATACAGGGTGAAATTGAATTCATGGGCATCCTTTTAAGAGGTCATTGTAATAATCATTATGAACAACTTTTACTATGGGACCAAACCTGAAATCGCGAAAAAAAAATCAGCTCTTCCCTACATTCTGACGAGTTATGTGAACATAAATGCGAGGAACAGCTGATTTTTTTTCGCGATTTTAGGTTTGGTCCTATAGTAAAAGTTGTTCATAATGATGAGTACAATGACCCCTTAAAAGGATGCCTATGCGTTTAATTTCACCCTGTATTATAAGATGTGATCAGATTTAATGCTCTCATACCAGACACAGGCAGACATTAGTTTTTCAAGGAATGACAAGCAAGTAGGTATGACAGGTGTGTTCTTAAAGAGACTTTGTCGTTTAGTTTACAACCTTCAACAATTTCATAATAGAGTTTATAAACCAGGTGTTACTATTACTAAGACTGTAGTTTTTGTGATACACATACATAAACACACATTTTCAAGAAAAAAAAAAAATATTCCTATAATACATAATGTCATTGAAATTAATTGTTAAGCAACATTACACCCCAAAATTACGTGAATTTGCCACTGTTAAAGTAAAAATCTAGGATTTCCATCTAGTTTTGTTATGGATAACACAGTTTTATGAAATGGCTTGCTAAAGACAGATAGTTTAATAACATTTCTCAACAGTTCAGATGCGACAAAAACGAATTAAAAGAAGTGATGGAAATGGCTGGCAATGTCCTCATGTGTTCTGTGGTAAAGGCCATGGCAAAATACGCAAAGGTGATGTACAGTCATCCTATAGAAGCTGTTCAGGTACGAAACATTTCTCCTACTCGGTACGTGTATTAGCATAATAACCAGTGATCGGAATGGGCTGAGTATATTTACCTAAACTTCGGAGAACAGAGACAGAAAGTGGAGACTTCCTTACGACGACATTTTTTTTCCCGGAATTCGGGGAAAAATCTTAAATAAGTTGAAAATAAGCTTTATTCAAGATGGGTAAAGGCTATTTTTAACTAAACTTGCAATTACCAAATTCTCGGGATTTTCACGTAAAATCCCGAAATAAAACTTTAACATGTATTCGAATTATATTTATGATCCTTAAACTAACCGTTGTATCATACATTACATATAATTTGAATACATTCATTAAAGCTAGACGAGAGACGAGTGAGTTTCGGGATTTTACGTGACAAACCCGAAAATTTGGTAATTGCAAGTTTAGTTAAAAAAAAATAGCCTTTACCCATCTTAAATAAAGCTTATTTTCAACTTATTTAAGATTTTTCCCGAATTCCGGGAAAAAAAATGTCGTCGTAAGGAAGTCTCCACTTTCTGTTTCTGTTCTCCGAAGTTTAGGTAAATATACTCAGCCTATTCCGATCACTGATAATAACTTATAATTTTCCTACTGCTGGGACACAGGCCCACTCTCTGTGAGAGGAAGTGGGACATAAAACACCACGCGGGCCCAGTGCGGGTTGGTGAATGTCAATGTCTCAGAATGTTCAGTTCTAGGACATGCCGGTTTCTTCACGATGTTTTCCTTCACCGTTTTTAAAGTATGATAAAAATAATTTACTCAAAGTAATGTGCTTGCTTGGGTTCAAAGCCACGACCTAGATACTGTGTATTCCCAACAGCAAAATAGCATGATGTGGCCATTGCTTACCTAAAAACTTCAAGTACTTACATGATGCAAAAGAAACATCCGCCGCTCCATCTTGTCTTGTTCGGTCATTTGGGTGGATAGAATACTACAGTAATACAGGAAATAAAAGCCCTTGCTCCAAGCAGACCAATGTCTTCTAAGTTTTGGGTGATGTCTATGTCTGGCTATGGAAGATAGGCCAAAGAGTGATTTCAAACAAAAGGCATTTAATTTAAGCTTAACAATGTAGGTGCTTTTAATCAGGTCCAATTTAAAGTTTCTTCGAGGAGTTCTTTACTTAAATTAATTTGAATTTCAATGGATTTTGCTAAAACCATTTTACTTCGTGAAGTGCTATACCAAATATTTCCTTTTCAGGCGATTTCAATGTTGAACGGACAATTGTATTACGGCGCTCCCCTTAAAATTACTATGGATAAGAACCCTGCAGAAATCGTTGTATTGCCCAAAGGTTTGGCTAACATAGGTCAAGGCTTAGGTGTAAAGGCTAGACCAATACGCAATGTCGTACAACAATACCATAGATACGCAAGCAAACAAAGTTCTTTAATAAATCCCATAGTATTTTCCGAAATAGATTTCAGCGGCGATTACATAAATAATATTAAAGAAGATAATCCAGCAGAAATCGAGAAAAACATCAAAGAATTTTTAAGTTCACGTCCAGGTTGCAATATCCTTAATCCGACCGTTCCGTTTAAAGTACAAAACATTGATCAATTGGAATGCCCCGACAGTTCAATGGACGTGAGTGACTTATCTACATCTGAAACGTCAACTGTCACCAAGGACAAAAGTGGCGGTGAAAAAATAAATATAGGATCTCCTCATCGAGATCAAACTAAAAAAGGGGCTGGAACACCGCAGAGTAATTCACCTCAGTTGGCAGCTCCTCCCAATCGTCTAGTCAGGCCAAGTGCTATGCATAATCCTTTGTCTATGGCTGGTCCTCGTGGGCCTGTCTTTAGACCTTGTAATAACCTACAAGGACCTCACCCCTTTCGTCCGCGTGTTCCCTGTATCCCGCCTCCCATACAGCGTCCTCCATTCCGGCATCCGAGGCCGCCTTTCCCTCCTCCGGCATGTATGAGGCCTCCAATGTCGCCAGTAAGCTTCAATGGGCCTCGAGCGACTCTTGGAAACCCTGTGACTGTTAAGCTTGAAAATGTAAGTACCTAGAGTCTGTTCAAAAAAATTTTGATGAAAATGTAAACAAATGGATCAGAAAACATACCTGTGAATGCCAATTTGTAGTTCAACTTAAAAATTCTAAGTTTAAATCACCTAAGATTTTTTCGTTTTATATTGAGGTTAATTTTATAACCTCAATTTTATAATCATCGATATTTTTTAATCACAATTTTGTAATGTTATTCAAACAAGAATTGTTGGAAAAAGTGGTGAAATATAAAGTTCAAACCTTCTAAATGTAGAATGATGAATGTGTTACTTACTACTGCTATTATATTATCTATGCCTTTAGTGAGTGATTGCGTAAGAATTTAACCTAAACAGGGTTTGTTTACAGTTTCGTCAAATAGTTTTGGAACAGACAGTACCTGTTGATAGTTTAGGTTTTTCATTAAAAAAAAATCTTGTGAATCCCTTTTACGAGACATGCAGTTGACAGTAACAGTCATAATAAAAAAAAAAACGAGTGTGCTTTGACCACACGACTGAAGTGAAACTTCAAACGTATTTGGCTATGAGAGGAAGAGAGAAAGAAAATGTGCGCGCGCACTGCTTTCTCTTGCTTATATCCCCCACTCAACTCCCATTCGCCTCGCCCGATCACACTTTTCGTAACGCGTTCGCCAGGTTACTCCCTAAGTCAAGCGTACGTAAAGAAGTTTCACTTCAAAAGTTTCACTTCAAAAGTTTCACTTCAATAATATTTCCAGCTGCCGCCGTCCACGACATTCCCGTTTCTCTGTGACATGTTAGCCCAGTGTGGCCAAGTGATGTCCGCCCAGTTGACCACTCCCGGATGTGCAGTGGCCACGTTTAGGCATCCGTCCCACGCAGAAAGATGTTTCCGTATCCTTTGTTAAAGTCGCAGAAGTGGAATAAGAGTTTTTAGGGTTCCGTACCTCGAAAGGAAAAAAGCAACCCTTTTAGAATCACTTTGTGGTCCGTCCGTCTGTCTATCTGTCAAGACCCTTTTTCTCAAGAACGCGTGGAGGTATCAAGCTGGAATTTATATCAAATACTCAGGTCTACTGTCCCTTGGAACTGTGAAAAAATCAAACTTTTAAGCCAACGCAATCAAAGATACAGCCGTTTATGCCGTAAATTTTCGACACTCGCAAGGGAATCAAAACCTACAGGGTACTTCCCTTTAACTCAGAATCTTGAAATTCGGTACGAAGCAACGTCTTATAGCACTGATAAAGGAAAAATTGCGAAAACCGTAAATTTTTGTACGGAACCCTCTCGGTGCGCGTGTCCGAATCTCACTTGGCCGGTTTTTTTGGGTAAGCGTGGACTTCTGTCTCGTTTTCATAAAAAAATGTTACTCGACCATTAGAGGGGCGCTAGTGAGACCAGAGAGAGATGAGTGCCCAACGCTAATTAGATAGTGCACATAACAAACTCATACGTGAGGAGTGTCTGTTCAAAAGGTCCTATTTCCATGATAAAGCAAATTTTACAGGAAACACTAAAAACTATTTACATTGTTTAATCTGTCAAGCGCCACTAATGAGACACAATTGATTTTCTATTGTTTCGTCGCCGATCGGCGAACCGCGCCGCTTGACCGGTTGGAATATAATAATAATCTTTATTTATTATTGTATTTAACGCAGATTAGGCTAATTGATATACATGCATTTTTAGTTTTCTACTGTATTTCTTTTTTTTATGTTTCATTTGGAAATAGGACTTTATGATCGGAATTACCATAAATAAGTCTTTTTGATCAGAATATTCTAGAAATAAGACAGTTTGAAATTGATTGGTCACTTTTGGAAATATACCTTTTTGACTAAAATATATTTCAATTGATAATGGAATCATTTTATTTTATTTAGGAGTTATAAATACTAATAAAAAAAAACCGGCCAAGTGCGAGTCGGACTCGCGCACCGAGGGTTCCGTATAAAAATTTAAGGTTTTCGGAATTTTTCCTTTATGTGTGTTATAAAACATTGCTTCATGCCAAATTTCAAGATTCTAGGTCGACTGGAAGTACCCTTTAGGTTTTGATTCCCTTGCGAGTAGTTGCGAGTTTGAAAATATGCGGCTTAAATTGCCGTTTCTTTTGATTGCGTTGACATAGAAGTTTCATTTTGTTACAGCTTCAAGGTATTATAGACCTGAGTATTTGATATTAATTTCAATTTAATACCTATACGCGTTCATGAGAAAAGAAGTAACTTTAAAATTTTCAAAAATATTTTTTATTATATGATGTAACTAAAAATTTACGGTTTTCGCAATTTTTCCTTTATCTGTACTATAAGACGTTACTTAGTACCAAATTTCAAGATTCTAAGTTCACGGGAAGTACCCTGTAGGTTTTGATTCCCGTGCGAGTTTCGAAAATTTGCAGAAATTTGCGGCATAAACGGCTGTATCTTTTGATTGCGTTGGCTTAGAAGTTTGATTTTTTCACAGCTTCAAGAGACAGTAGACCTGAGTAATTGATATAAATTTCAGCTTCATACCTCCACGCGTTCCTGAGAAAAAGGGTCTTGACAGACGGACGGACGGACAGACGGACAACAAAGTGATCCTATAAGGGTTCCGTTTTTTCCTTTTGAGGTACGGAACCCTAAAAATACAATTAAAATTATTAATACATTTTATAAATAATCACACTAAAGTATACAGCCAAAACATCGATTTTATGAATCGAACAAACTCGATTTTCGGCAGGCAATAATGTATGGCAAGATTTAATTACCTTCTCAATAAAATTGTTTAATAAAACATAGTTTGTATGAGAAATAAGACCTTTTGGTCGGAACGTCAAACTTTAAGATTTTTTTAAATTGGATATACTCGCTTTTCGATCAGAATTTTATCAAAATGTGGACGGGATTTAAGTAACAGTTTCGGGGAAAAAAAATAAAAATTCATTTCATTCGACAGGGAAATAGGATAGGACCTTTTGAACAGATACTCCTCACGTGTGAACGAAGCTTTACTCTTCGCAATTTCTTGAAGTTTCAGTTCCTTTAGCAACTTAATAATCTACATAATATATCTATACTAATAATATTGAACTGAAGAGTTTGTTAGCTGGAGCTACAAATATGAAAAAAAAAAATTGCATTTGGTAGCCCAATTCTTGGGGAAGGCTTAACTTCACGCTGGTACCCTTAGGAGCCGAACCAAAAGAAAAAAAGTCAAAGAACGCTCAGCGAAAACGAAGTAAAAGCGCGGGCAGGCGATGTGATGTGACGGGGTGGGTAGGGGAACAAGATATTTCACGCGGGTTCTTTCGGTCGCGGGCAAAAGCTGGTACAGACGCCAGCGCGCCAAGCTACCCAAAACTCAAATTTACCCAATCAACTTTGAACCTTATGCTTTAGCAATAAAGTTGAAAATCTATTAACCTTTTAACCGCTTACGTCGGATTAATCCGACAAATATTTTCGTGTCCATTCCGCCAGAGTCGTATACAGGGTGTTACGGAAAGGGTCCGTAACACTCTGTATACGACCAAATAACACAGCTCGTTTAATCTGTATTATTGTTACATCATCACAGCTCGTTTCATCGGTATTTATTTTTCGTTTTTTTTTTTTTTTTTGTCGGGCGCTTGGGGCACGACAACTGATATAAAGTCCGGCGGTTAAAAGGTTAAAGAAATTTGACAGATTGTAGTAGCTTGATGTGCTGGCGTCTGTACATATTTATAACTTATCAATGTCTTACACTATTTGCGCTGTAGCATGGTGCGGGTGACAGTTGCCCGTATGACGTTGACATTTGTCAGTACCACATGACTAGGGATGTGAGGTTATGCAATTCATTTTTATCGCTAACGATACTCGCAGCGTGAATCTAGTTCTCTTTAATATTGTTATGAAAATTAGTGTATTATTCAGTTGTGCAGTGTAACTACGTGTGTGCTACGTGTATAAACTTGTCAATATAAATGTTTTATGGCTACATAATTATCTTTGTACTTATATAAAATAATCAAAATCGGGTTTATGTTTTTTTTTTCGTGACAACATTTTTGCTCTATGGTGCATCGGCGCGGCGGCCATGTTGTTTACCCGTGCGATGCTGTGAGTGCGAGTACGAGTGCAAGCGCGTTATATTGTGACTTAATGTGACACGTATTACGATTTCATTGTTTGTTTTCATTTTTGTTAAATTGTTATTTGTTATAAGTTTGTTGAGTTTGTTGTTATTACCATGCCTAAGCATACAAAAAAAACTGTTTTGGGTAGTCAGGCCAGGGAGCTTGTTGTTCGCCTCCGAGACTACTTTGAAAGAGAACAACAAAATAATGGACCGTTGTTACCATTGAATCATATTGTAGAACGAGTAGCCGAAGCTCTTGATATTGGCCGCAATACTGTTTCGCGTATAACACGTGAGAAAATTGGCCAAGATGGGATGTTTGAAAATAAATTATCGACACCCAACAAAAAGCGGACCAAGGTGAAGCCAATCACAGATTTGGATGATTTTGCTAAGGTTGCTATTAGAAATCATATTTATGATTATTATAGAAGAATGGAGCTACCCACATTGCTCAAGCTTCTAAAATCATTAAAAGAAGCTGACTTGTTCAAAGGAGGTATTACTTCGCTACGGCAAGTTATAAAGATATTGGCTTTGTTTACAAAAAAGTTAACAAAAGAAAGATTATTATGGAGAGGACTGACATTGCCCTAGCAAGATGTAGATTTTTAAGGAAGGCCAAAAACATAAGTGATTGGAGCAAAGTTGTCTTTTTGGATGAAACGTGGCTAAACGCCAACCACACAGTGGGTAAAAGTTGGACCGACGATACGGCACAATCGTGTACCAAAGTGCCGGAAGGCAAAGGCGAACGCCTTATTATTTGTCACGCAGGTACAGCAAGTGGATTCGTCCCTGATTGTTTGCTGGCTTTTAAGTCAAAAAAAACTACGGAGTATCATGAGGAGATGAATTACGAAAAATTTAAAGATTGGTTCATAGGTCTATTAAACAATTTAAAAGAGACTATGACCATAATAATGGACAACGCACCCTACCATTCGGTGCAAGTTAATAAACCCCCAAACCAATCCAACCGCAAAAGCGAGTTGGTGAAGTGGCTGAGTGAAAACGGAGTTGCAGCAGATATAAAAATGTTAAAGACGGAGCTTATTGCCTTAGTCCGACGCCATAAGCCACCAACTCCTACCTATGCTCTGGACGAGATGGCAAAAGAAAAAGGCCACCAGGTCCTTCGACTACCACCCTACCATTGCCAGTATAACGCTATTGAGCTGATTTGGGCCCAAATAAAAGGTATGCTTTTAATTTCAATTCCCATTTTGAAGCTTTATAAAAAAATCAGCTTTCCGATCGTAGCATGTACCTAGTTTAAAAACATTACCAGATACTAGATTAGGCTGATTGATGATTATTTGAATACTTTTTTTTATAAGTTCGTTTATTTTTAGGTTACGCCGCAAGAAATAATACTTCGCCGCCATTTACGGCAAATAAGATGTTGGCCCTATTACAAGAGGCCATCAACAATGTTCAACCTGAAGACTGGTCGAAGGTCGTGAATAAAACAAAAAGGGACATTATGTCTGATTGGGATCGTGACATACATATTGACAACATAATTGAGTCATCGTTAATAATATCCGTCACAGATTCAGATGATGAATTGAGTGACAATTCAGATGTTCCTGACTCTGATATGGGTTTAGACGAATAACATGTATTTTTTTTTAGCAACCTTTTAAGCAACCTTACCCTATAAATGTTCTGTTGTATAATTAGACCTTTTAAAAATAAAAATTGACCTACGCACAATATACGTTTTTTATTATAAAAAATATCGACTATCCATCGTAGCAGTACATCCCATCACTAAATACGTCTATGGCGTTACGTTATACGCATAACACTTTGCTTAATTTTTCATTCAATTTGATTTTATTTCTTGATTAGAACATTCTGGTTGGGTTTAATTTAATTTACTACAGTTATTAATTATTTAATATATTACGAATGTGGTACAACTGAAATACTAAGTCATAAATTGTAAATCGCGGCAACTTTCAAGAGTGAAACGAAATGTTACTGAAACTGTCACCCGCACCATGCTACAGCGCAAATAGTGTAGTTGCGATTCTTGTTATGAACACATAATGTTCTGTTATTACAAAAATTATATCTATGCACTGTGTGTTATGTAACCATAATTTCCTTAGTACATAAATAATATCAGAAACTTATAACCGGATGAATATGGACGGATTCAACATCAAAGTATCTTTTATCAGAAGCTAGGTAAGTATCTAAGTAGGTACCTACTACTACTTATGCATTTGTTTCCCATGAAGAGGCTTCTTTGCAGGTCTTGGTACCTAATTATACAGGGTGTAAATTTTAATTTTTTTAAGCCAAAAATATTAGATTAGATTTTCATTCTGAGTCCCGTACAAAAAGTAACATTTATTTCGGCATTATGATGCGTGTGAATAGTTAATTAAGCATGCTTTGTGATTTAAATAATTATTTTTACAGTTTCTTTTGCAACTTAAATGACAATTTTATGTTATTTCTCAAAGTATTAGTTATTTTAGTGATCACCTTCTTAGGTACCTACTATGATTAAGATTTTTTGTTTTAAGTACGCACTTATAAATTAATTTCGACAAATATAGTTCCATTAAAATATATTTTTTGTATGGTTTCAGATGCCAAACCACGTTATTTATCACATAATTTTCTGTTTGTTTTTTTTTTTTTCATTTTTATTCACCATTTCATGTCGCGAATGTTTATAAAGGCGGATCCACACCTGCGCACGTGTAGCGCAAGTGCACGAACCGTGCACACTACGCGCCTCGAACATCTATGGACGCGTCACACACTGCGCGCGCGTCGCAAACAACGTAAGCGCAGTTCGCGAGCGCATTGATTTGTTTGCGTTTTATTGGCTGATTGGTATGGTTCGTATGACTCTTTAGAACAAGAAACCACGAAAATGTGCACGTCGTGAATATTACAAGTTGCACGCGAACCGCTCGTTAGCCTCTGGCGAACATGTCGAAATGTGCCCATACTTACTATCTTCCTGGGTTGTGGAGGTCAGATAGGCAGTCGCTCCACGTCAAATACTGGTATTCGGCTGCATTCTGTTAGACTGGAAGCCGACTCCAACAAATTTAGGAAAAGGCCAAACCTTTTGATGCACAGATGATGATTGTATGTTTCTAAGATGCACGCGAACGGCACTGTTTGTGCACGTGCGCAGTTGTGGATTCGACTTAATACTGTGCGAAAGCGAATGCTTGACTTAATATTAAGAACACTGTGTATATACAGTTTTTCACTGGGTGCATACTAGGTTTAATGCAGTCTGTTAAAAAGAGCCTTAACTTTAATTTAGAATAAGTTACTAATTGTCTACTAATTTACTGAAAGCCCTATTTATACGTCTCCAGTCGATGGTTTTCGTTTTTATAAAAGAAATGCGACTTTCAAAGTTACAAGGTGTGAACTCGACTAACAAATGCAACTCTCCAGTAAACTGGTGACATATAAATGAGTCTTTTTTGATTAGTATCAACTAACTAATTTTTTATTTAAGTGTTTAATTAATGAAGTAGGTATTAGTTATTTATTTTAGTTTTGAGTCTTATCAAGTTTTTTGACGCTCGATTTGACATGATTATAATTTACATTTCTGTACATGCGTTTTTTTTTATGAAATTACAACTCGACTTACTAATGCATAGGTACACTTTTAACATTCAATTATTAACAAATAATAAAATTGCAATTATTACTACATTCCGGTCGTCCAGAGAATGCGTTCCTAAAACCTGCCAGTGCGACATTGTAGTGGTGGCTAATAAAGACAAAATTCGCAAAACACGTATTCGTTTGTATGGAATTGACAGGTGTCAAGAATGCATTCTCGTCGGCCGCACTGTAGATACAAGTTAGAAAATCATTTAAGTTAATACCTGCAATTTTGCAAAAACATCACATCTCATATTTAAAATAAGTTATTTAAAACCTAGACGAGTGTTTCATAATCTCAGATAATTTATATTCCATCTCCTCTATCAGTTATCTAGTTTAGTGAAATCCTATTCTAAGTTAATTTTATTTATTTCTAATAAGTTTTTGGTTGCAATGGAATTAGAAATTTCTTATGACATTCGGTTTGTTGTTCCATAACTTGAAAATTATCTCAAATTCTTCATTTAAATATAATTCATGTTTATCCATAATTTAAAATATTTCTGTGGTATGTTTACAACTTTACTAAACAATATCAATTTATCTTAAAACAATGAAAATTGTTTTCTTAGTAAGTAATACGATTACTTACCATAATTATTCTTGACTGATAACCTCGAGTAATGTTTTCATTAATTCTATCAATTTATTAATAAGGTATCATTTTAAGGTCATAAATAACAGTGGAGCAGTGGTGGTCCAGTGGTAACGGTCCCGTCTTACGAGTGCCTCGTGTGTTCGTGCCCAGGCATGCGCTAGTGTAAATAATTTCATCACCACTGCTCTCAAAACGGTGAAGGAAAACATCGTGAGGAAACCGGCATGTCCTAGAACCAAAAATTCGAAGACATTGACATCTACCAATCCACACTGGGCCCGCGTCGCCGCGCCTTTTATTATAGTTTTAACTGGCAACTTAATGTTGATACCTTAGATTTTAAGATTCACTAATCATTTATTGTTTTACCAAAGCTTACTAATTACTTAATTTAAGATCATCGCTATGTATTAACTTATGTCTTAATAACAAATCGTATCATTGGATCCTTATTTGTATTGCCAACATATTATATATTTTTAAGTTTAGTGTAGTCAGTCACCAAAATTATATTTAAATACTAAACCTACTTACATCAATTTCATTAATACTTACATACTTAGATTTTATTTTAGTACCTATTATTATTTATTATTTTAGAATTAAGTTAGTACCTAACACATTTCAAAGAGGACAAATAAATACATTCGAATGAGGTTTTTGTTTTAATTTATTTTACCAAATTTTTCTTCTATTGCAGTTCGAACTACGTAGTAACAGGGTCAAATTAAATGTCAAAAACGTTTTATTTCTTTTTATTTTTAAAGTGGCGTTTAAAATTTTATATGCATTTAGTAAAAAATATTTTGAAATTAGATACAACAAACAGACACTTCAATTTATTTGTTGTATACGTAAAATTTCATAATTATGATTCTCGGCAATGTAGTATTATATTATCTGTGGCAATACTAACTTTCCAATAATGAAAGAATTTTCGGAATCAGATCGGTGCTCCGTCGATTATTATGAGTTTGTATGTAGGGGAAATACAAACTCATAATTACCTCTTTATAATATTAGTACCTATACCTATTAGGTAGTACCTAATGTATCCAGTGCAATATGAAAAAAGAACACGCAATAACTGATTACTTCCCCAATTGACAACATTTCATATTTTTAACCTGCATGTATTATTACGTTATATAAAAGTAAATTCAAATCTAGGGCACCCATATTTTTTTGTTTTTCGAAATTATGTACTTTTCATTCATAATTTTAACTTTGAAATTCGGTGTATTCTAAAAAGACGTAAGTGCCAGATGACGGTAGAATGGCGATATTACCTTTGCTTTATTGTGACCCGTCAAAAAAACTGTTAGATGTCACTTGTCTCAGTCGTTGTTTTGGTTCCGTCATTGGCGTATATTTTTCATTGGGATCCATTTTATTGGCGAAATATCAATAAAAAATTGATAATATTAACAGTAAGCAGCGTGTCGAGTTAATAGGAAAAAATATTGTTGAATTCAATTCAGTTTTTTAGTTGTTTTCTAGTTACATTTCTTAGGTGACATTGACATGTCTTGTTTGATATATTGTTTTCAATCAAAGACATTGGAATGCGCTAAGGTAACTACCTCATTCCGCCGTTTATGTGACGTCATCACATGTTTTTTGATTTTTATTTTTTTTCTCAGAAATTTAGAAATAAAAAAATAAAATAAAAATATATTTGAACTCAGGATACGAAAATAAAGAAATCGTATTTTTGTTTTAAGGTCGTGTCAGGTTTGAAATGTTGTCAATTACGAAGTTTCGTTGCTTCTTCATACAAAATGTTCTTTAAATTCAGTTAAGTTTATTCAATAGCCAGCCGATAGTTTCAGCACGAGGTAGGTATCGGGCTATCGGCATACAGTTTGCGCACGAGGTATCGGAATATATTAGTTTGGGCCATGGTATCGGAGTGAGGTAGGTATAGGCATAATTATGCTTTCGGCACAACGCCTTTTGTTCCAAACGTCGACAAGTATAATTATATAAAAACAAAAAAAAAGTAAATACCTAATTCTCGAGTTCAAAATCCGTTTTTGCGGCCGAAGTTGCGGGCGATTCCGTATCACCTCAATATATAAAGAGTATGGGAACGGAACTAAGAATGAATGACAACACGATTTTGACAGTTTTTCTTACTTCCGATATGTTTTAGCCCATCCGAAAATGTTAATTATTTGGGAGTTGGGTTCACTCCGAAAGTTCGAACTACATTCGGACGGGCCCGTGTCTACGGTAAAGGACTTGAAGAGTAGACACCTAGGAACGGAACGAGAACATCTCATAGCATAGCATTATGCTGGCCGTTTTGCGTGGATGTGATATATGTTTTCTCCCAATTTGTTATTTTTTTATGTGTTTGTGTTCTTTTTAACCGACTTTAAAAAAGGAGGTTCTGTATTCGACCCGTGTGTATGTATGTATGTTTGTATGTCCGCGATTATCTCAAAAACTACTGAACCGATTTTGATAATTCTTTCATTAGTGTGATCTACATACTTTCAGGAAGGTTTTAGTATAAAGTATTAGGTAATTATTCTTATGTACGAAGTTATATGCATAAATGTACTGCATCTCCGACATTTCTATGCGAATTTTGATGATTCTTCGAGTCGTGTCTTCAATTCTTCAATGCACTAGTGTTAATTGAATTTGTGTGGGGTAGGTACAACTAAAAAGTGAAAAAAAAAACTTTTTTACAAAAAAAACAACCGAGTTCAAAAAAAAAACACTACAAAGTGAAAAACAACTAATTTCGGAAGTCGGTGTCAAAAAATGAAAATGCGGAACCAACGACACCGACTTCCGAAATTAAAGTTATTTTTCACTTTGTAGTGTTTTTTTTTGAGGTCGGTTGTTTTTTTTGTAAAAAAGTTTTTTATGCTTCATGTTTGGCGCTAAATAAACGTATTTTCTTTCTTTCTTTCATATACATACAACATCCCGGACAAGGCTGTACATTTGAAAAACAATATTTTGTATGAAGCAGCGCCCAACAACATCCCGTTAAGTTATTCAACGCGAATACCTTAGTCAATGAGCGTTAAATTGATTTGTGCATATTGCTGCGATACCATTGCCTGTTATAATTGACGGCAAATAGCTCGAATAATTAGGTTTACTGTGCACTGAATTACAGTTAATAACCCTGTGTTATGTTATGGATAGTTTATTGTAGCATGCCTTGTAAGTAGGTACAGTCAACAGCAAAAGTAGATGATGAAAATCAGAAATTCAATACTAATGAACCGAGTTCGCGTCAGAACTGTGTGGCGTCGAAGTGATTCAAAAGTATGTGATTGTAAATTATACCAAACATTTTCAAACTCAAACTCAAAGCATTTATTTCAAATAAACCAATACAGGCACTTTTGAATTGTCAAAATTAAGTAGTCGGTCAGTTAGTCAGAAAGTTGAAGCTAGTTGCCCATTCCAAAGCGTAGATCTCTATGGAGAAGAATTTACTACCAGTACAGCTGCCATATATTCGTGATCAGTTTTGACTCCAAAAGTTATAAACTCAATTCATCATCTACTTTTGCTGTCGACTGTACCTACCTATAGGCAGTGGTTGAGTACTGAAAAGATGTTTGAATCGGTTGAATGAAATGGTTGAACGTCAGAGAGGCTGCAAAACCAGGACATCCTCTTCATTAGGTACCTACTTTAGAAGAGTTGACGATTTCGGACTCAAAGTATCTTCGATTTACTCAAAAGGGGTAAAGAGGAAAATAAATTTATGCGCGATGACCGAGGCCGACCAAGAGAGATGGCGAGATGACCTGGACGCGTACCATGAGGGCTGGTTCGAGGTGGCGCGGGAAAAGAGTTCCTAGAAGGATTTGGGGGAGTCCTTTGCCCAGCAGTGGGACGCAAACAAAAAAAAAAAAAAAACCGCTTCAAACTCGCAACAGGTTGCTTACGCTTCGGAAACCTTAGGGCTACTAAGATAATTAATACTTACTAGCTGTTGCCCGCAACTGCACCTGCGATCCAGGATGGAAAGTACCCTATGTTTTTACCCAGGCCATGTTCGGTCTGTGTGCCAAATTTCATCCATATCCGTTCAGCCGTTTTACCGTGATAGCGTAACAAACAAATACACGAACTAACGACGAAACTCACTTTTGTAGTGATCTCTCAAGCTCCACTAATCCTACTCCCTACTATCCTACTAATATTATAAATGGGAAAGTTTGTGAGGATGTTTGTTACTCTTTCACGCAAAAACTACTGGACGGATTTTGATGAAACTTTACAGTAATATAGCTTATACATCAGAATAAGACATAGGATACTTTTTATCCCGATATTCCCGCGGGATCAACGCTTATGCGGGTGAAACCGCGGGGCGAGCTATTACCCGTGACTTCGTCCGCGTGGATTTTTTTCGCGGGACCCTTTTTTTGTCTAACATAAAATTAGCTTAAGTTACTCCTTATTACATCAGCTATCTGCCAGTGAAAATCCTGTCAAAATCGGTCCAGCCGTTTCAGAGATTAGCCGGAACAAACAGACAGACACAAAAATTGTAAAATTGTGAATTTTATTTTTGTAGGTATATATACCGTGTATAAATCCATATGCATTTAGTAAAAAGCGGTTATTTTAATATTGCAAACAGACACTCCAATTTTATTTGTATTGTATAGATCATTCCACACACACCTACTACACTATCAGACCTACTACACACTATCTCGATACTTGCACTAATTACGTCCGGTATGTCTGGTCAGATTACACCTAGCACGTTCCTATCGCATTGTGCACTAGATGACATGGCTATTAGGGAACGGGAAGCTACCTATCTAATGTGGTAGGTATGAGCGTGTTGTATAATGGAACGTGTCGGTTTGTAAGTAGTTTAGACAAGACGTACCTATACAGGGTTGCACAACCTCTTAAGAGGTCATTGTACTCATCATTATGAACCACTTTTACTTGATATCGCGAAAAAAAATCAGCTGTTCTCAAACAGCTGATTTTTTTTTATGTTCGTATAACTCGTTAAAATTTAGAGATTTTGACGAGTTATTACACTAATATTATAAAGGCGAAAGTTTGTGAGTGTGTGTGTGCGTGTGTGACTGTGTGTGTGGGGGTGTGTTTATAATTATGTTTGTTACTTCTACACGCTCAAACGGCTGGACCAATTTTGATAAAATTTTGTATGGAGGTAGCTGACACCCTGGATTAACATATAGGCTACTTTTTATCCCGATGTTCCTACGGGATCGACACTTACGCGGGTGAAACCGCGGGGCGCAGCTAGTACGAACATAAAAAATAGGGAACAGCTGATTTTTCACACACTATCAATCAGAGCTGACACTATCAATCAGAATCTGAATCATTTTGAAGGATATTGCTAATCCATTGCTTCATATTTTCGAAAAATTTGTCTGCTCAACAACGTAAATAACGCAATGATTGTTGTTGAACTGTCAGAATGAAACCATTGCTAATGACAACAATAACTCGTATCCTTTATTCTATAAGCGTGCAAGCCCAGCTTCACTTAGCTAACATGTTGTACGTTATACGTAAGCCGGTGTCTTGGGGTATTCATGTCGTATTAGATACACGGCTATGATCGCCGACACGAAGCCGATACGGGCATTATGCACGTCGGTTACAGGCAGTTACAAATGCCCGGGTATGCCTCGGTTCCTGTGGCCGTATCGACACCTTAAGTGAGCTTTATTGTTGGGTAACATGATTGTTTTGTAAGTTAATTACACCTTTGAAAGCTATTGCTGTTAACGATGTTGGGATATGGAGAGGATAATGTTCCCACTGCGCACTGCAGCTTTGGCTGGCAGCATTGGATGGCAATGCTGATTCTTTGGGCTAAAAATAAGCCAGCCCTCTGGTCACGTGATGAGTCAACCAACCGCTTGGTGATGTCCCGAAATATTCGATGAGCTCTCGAACCCCAAGGCCCTAGTGTTTCAACCCCAAACGGCTCAAACACATAGCTGCCAATAAGGTTTTTATATTTGCGCCGCGCCGTTTGAGGTTTTTTGCTCCTACAGCAGCCGCAGCCGCACCAGCACAGCCCACCGTTTTAGGAAGATGGGATGGCACGAGGGTGTCGACACAGGTAATTGATTTTGGGAAATGTCTTCGATCTCGGTGATATCTTGCTTGAAACTACTTACCTACATACATAAACTCACACCTTCCCAAAGGGATACGCAAAAACTACAGAACACCACCCTGCTATAATCCTTACATCCTACTCCTTTTGCCTCGTTCACGTTCATACATCTGGTCATGCGCGCACGCCGGCCGGTTGCGACTACTATGTAGCTGACCTTTCTGAAGAACATCACTATAATTATGTGATATTCCTCTTAGGGCATACCCTCCCGACGAGTTTGTACTCACAACTGTCTTGTAAATACTAAAACGAATACTAATATTGAAAATAATACTCGAAAAAAAAATTGGTTGTCTGTAAAGTCGGTTTACGGGCGATAATTTTACGTGATATCGTCATAAGAAAACAATGCGTCACAAGCCGAACGCTTGGGCCGATCGTGCCTCTCTATCGCTTGTTCCGCGCTCTCGCTTGCACGCTCGGCTCAGGCGGAACGTGACAATGAGTCATGCTTTTACGTGCGTGCAGCCGGCGTTCATCGATTTATAAGACTAAGTAATTATGGATATTTTTTGTGGCTTTCCCCGTCTCTTAGAAGACTAAAGGAATAAACACTAATAACTTCTAATAGGAACGTACCTAACATGAACTCAGTCTGACAAGTAAACTCTAACAAGCATAACGCTCACGTATTAGTTTGAACGTGAAGTGACGTTGAAGAACAAGAGGAAACTTCGGGTCTTGAAGTTTAGTTAATTTTAGATGCGATGCTCTTTCACGCGATAGTTGAATTGAAATACAAGCTGTGCTTGAGTGTCTAGCTTTGTTTAGCTTGGGGAAGTAGGAATATAGATATTGAATGAAATTTGGTTTAATAGATGGAATTTTGCTGGTATCCAGTGGCGCCATCTACATCGCCACATGCGAACTACGCATCATACTGACGTCACACAAAATCCGGGAACGCGCAACCAGAGTTTACCGCGCAACTAGCATAATTATATATACAACGTCCCGAGCCGACATAAGAGCGAGGCCACACGATGCGTTAACGGTGCGATGCCGCACCGCACCGCAATTAATTCGAGCTATAGGGTGCCACACGGGCAGTGCCGCACTGCAGCGCGCCACGGCCCATCACCCCTCCTTGCCTCTTCTCACAGGTCACAAGCGCGGGGCGCATACGGTGCGACGCCACACGGCGGCCGAACGCATCGTGTGACATGGCATAGTGATTTGTATGTAGGATGACGTTGCGGTACCGCTACGGCGCGTCGGGGCGCTGCACTGCACCGTTAACGCATCGCGTGACCTCACTCTAAATCGACGGGCAATTATTGCCCACCAGAAACAATACCCGTCTGGTCGGCGGATCCTCCCTTTTGTATGTGAGAACTTTGTACCCTGTCCCTAATGCCTCTATAATCCTAATTTAAATTTAATTTCATAGTGGATTAGGGCTTACCATCAGTCGCCTATAGATATAGGTAAAGAGCGTATTTGATTGAAATATAAATGAAAACATTTGCAAATTTTATTATGCGATGGGACCAACCCTGTAATCGCGAAAAAAGAATCGGCTATTCCCTACATTTTGTCGAGTTATGCGAACATAAATGTAGGTATACCTATACCAGTTTTATTGTTGAATGGATAAAATTTTACTGAAAGCGCTTTTCAGAACCGGCCATGACATAAGCTGTTTAACATTCTTATTTAAATACCGTCAACGCGGACACAGACACTTTTGTTGTGAAACGGCGTGCGTGAACGCTTAAAAACAACGTACCTATTAATTCTTTAAACTGCATATTAATGCACATGCAAAAATACACAAGAATATATGAATATTAAAATAAACTGTCGTTCATTTATTTATTTTTGAGGAAATTCTTTATTTTTTTAAGTTCAAGGTCCTCGTGCAGTTTTCGCTGTTTTATGCCAGTATTTAACATCACTTTAATGAGTTTATCTGCCTGTTTGGTACGCCTTAAGCGCTGAACTACTAAACCAATATTGATATTCTATCATCTGCCTAGCCTTTTCCCAACTATGTTGGGGTCGGCTTCCAGCATGCTTCCAGTCTAACCGGATGCAGCTGAATACCAGTATTTTACATGGAGTGACTGCCTACCTGCTACCTGACCTCCACAACCCAGTTACTGGGTAATACGATACCCCTTGGTAAGACTGGTTGTCAGACTTTCGGTCTCCTGACCACTCGTAACGACTGTCAAAGATCCGCGAATGACAGCCGGGACCACCGGCTTAACGTGCTGTCCGTGGCACGGAGGGGTCTCGGTCATGTTAAGATGATCACCCATCCACAGCTAGACCAACCGCGCCAAGCGTAGTTTAACCTGATCGACCGACCTGTCGAAAACATCTATCAGTTTCTTACTAAACTTCAATTATGTCCTATGGTTACTTACTTACCTTTGGTGACCGTGCCTAATTTAATAAACGGGATATAATAATAAACTGTTTCAACTTTTGTATTTTTTCTTAATTATGTAAGGACTAGTTTTTGCCTGCAACTTCGTCTGTGTTGTTGTTTCCCGACACACCCTGTCGTATCGCATCGCCTGTTCGCGCTAGTACCACAGAATACTTAATAGTACTACGTAGGTACAGAAAGGACACTCCCTTCCCCGCGCTCATATCAGATACCGCACCTCACCCCGCACTTCGAGGTATTCGTCGCCGACTCTTTATTAAGGGCGCTCGCAAACCGCAGCGCTGTACTGCTGACACGAACACACAATTTTGCGATTTAAAAGTTTTATTTGAGTTTTAATCACGATGGTTGGATATTGTGATGCTTTTCCGAATTCGTATTTACATAAACTGTTTGTAAGATTTCGCATTTTTAATTGCATGCGATTTAATAACCAATTATTTACAGATAAGTCATTTAAACTAAACTATTTTAGTGTTTTTATTTCATTACGAACCCGACTATATAAATAAACATTTGAACTACAAGGTCACTTCAGAATAATGCACACGTTCGGGCAGCGCCGTCGTCATTCGGTTCCCCGACACAAATTGCTTTCCGCGCCATTTTTTTTACACTACGCAAGACAGCCAACCCTACTACATTTCATGCACACATTTGCACGTATACAAACGTCATTTTTTATGTAGTAGTAGGTAATAGGTAATTATTTTGCGAGGGTTGTATGGAGTGTCCGAGGTGTGCTAGTACTTTGTTTTCGCCTAGCGCTCTTTCTGACTTGTTTTAGTTTTGCTCGGCTCCTTAGGGTCCCAGTGTGATGTTAAATTGCCTGTAGCCTTTTTATCAAATACAAAAATAATTTTTCAAATCCGACTGGTGGTTCCAGAGATTCGAGGCCTTCAAACAAACAAACTCTTCAACATTATTTTTAGTATAGATTTTTCCCTTTTTTTTCGTTAACTTGAAGAACGGCAAACCTTGTAGGCTCATGCTGCTAAATCTTTAATTAGGTACGGCACTTCTTATAAACAATTAAGAAGCAAGAAAGAAGAAGATGTTTCCCCTTACTTTTCTATTTTATTTTCTGTTTTTTTTTTTTTTTTTTTTATTTGAAATGTGCTTGCTCTTGACTCTAGTCTAGGTCAAAGGTGACAGAGACAAAGTCGACGGTGAAGCGAGTTTACCTAGAAGAAGCCTGTTCACTCTCACTGTTTATGTTTTTTTTTGCGTCATTTTCACCGCAAATAAACGTATTTTCCTTCTTTCTTTCTAAATATTGTTAAACAATGTTAGAAATAAAACCAATCTACAAAAAATAACACAAAGAATTTTATTAAGGAAAACGGG
The DNA here is from genome assembly GCA_945859645.1 of Amphipoea oculea. NCBI lineage: Eukaryota > Metazoa > Arthropoda > Insecta > Lepidoptera > Noctuidae > Amphipoea > Amphipoea oculea. Next base: position 18,145,514 of record OX243876.1, read on the forward strand.
TACAATGAAAGTTGCCTTCTAAAAATAATAAAACAACCGAAACGTTAAGCAAAGGTAATACAGTATGAACTTATGCTTTAGTCAATGTTTTCGGAAGAATGAATAAAGGTACGGACAGACATGCTCATTACTAGCACGAAAGCATGCTATTATTGAGCAATAGTTGCTGCTCAGTAGCACGTGTGTCGAAATATTGCTATTAATGAGCATACTTATTTCAAGCCTGCTTAAACATCAACAGTCGTTTGATTTTAGAGCATGCTACCTGAGGTGCGGGTGGAAGGGGAGTGCTCCGAGCGCGTCTGTGCACACGCTTATTTAGGATAGGTTTAAAGTAGCATGCTTTTTATAAGCATGTGTGTCAGTACCTTAATATTAGAAGTATATTGGCAAGAGAAAGAGACAGCGCATATAAGGCAGGGCTGTATTTTAATAAGACTTTCATTTTCAATTCATCCTTTAGAAATAATCGGCTTTAACCCAGAAAAGAATAAAGCGTTAAAGAAAAATCGTTCAAACACAGTACAATGTCTTGCTAATAGAGGATTATGGAAATAACAGGATTCAGACCTTTGAATAGCTTGAATAGAGGCATTTGCACACCGTTACGAATTGACACCACCTCAAAAGAGTATTGAGAAATGAGTTTTATATTAACAAACCCGGAGTTTGGAAGCTGGCAGTCAGTGGCGTGCATTGCATAGAAGCCAAATAAGCAGTGCCCACCTCGATATATAAACATAAGCCTGTCAATTACATTTTAGTGCGTGTGCCCCATTAAGAAACTCACTAAATTATCATACCTAACAAAAAACAAAATCGTCATACAAACACGCGCGGCAGTAGGCAGTCGCCGGATGGTCTACTCGGCTCCCGTACTATGCGCACATTGTCATTGGTCCTTACTCGTTGAAGTTAATACGACAAAATTAAAAATACGTACGTCTCCCGCGTAATACCATGACGTTGGACGTTCGCAATTGATCACCCTTAAGTAGGCATGCCTACTCAAATAACCACACTTTTGACCTCACTTTTTTTTCTGATTCGTGACCGCGTTTGCCTAGACTAGACCCGGCCTAGTGTCTACCTATTCTGAAAACCAATGCACGCCACTGTTGGCAGTGTGATACACCCGTGCCTTGGAAAGCACGTTAAGCCTTTGGTGCTGTGCCTCATCTTCCACCGGTGGAGTCGGATTGCCGTCCCATCGGACTATGAGAAGAAAGAGAAGAGAGAGAAGAAGTGCATCTGTGTCTGCACACACACATGTTGCACTATAATATCCTCTCCCACACCCTCTTTAGACCTCTTTCTCGCCGGTGGACAGCGACGGAACTCTAACGTAGGCACCCAGAACATACGAGAGGGGCAATTCCGAAAGTTCGCTTTCTAATCTCAGTCACAATCTGTCAAAAATACCTCTAATTTCCTTACATTTTTTGACAGTGGCGAAACTATAGGATGACATTGGGGCAAAATGCCACGGGCCCCCAGCCAGAGGGGGCCCCCGGCCCTAGAGGGCCACGAGCTCAGAAGGATCCTAACACAAGTTCATAAATGCAAATTTTTTGAAAATGTGCAACAAAGGACATCATTAAAAAAAACTATAACGTTGGTTGACCTTCTATACATTGAGGGAGGGCTCCATCCCTTGAATTTGCCACGGGCCCCAAACGGTATAGTTACGCCACTGTTTTTTGACATTGATTGTTGTTAAGATGAGATTGCGACTAGAATTTGAACGTTTTTTTATTACGGGATTACGTTCTGTCTGGTGTGCGAAGGCACTAATCCTGCCCAGTTTTAGCCCCAGCGTAACTTCTACAGTATTAAGTGAAATACGTTTTTAGATGAAACTGGGTGATGTGCACAATAGCCGGGTGAAGTTGGTTGTTTGTTTGTAACTTAGAGGTTGAACAGTGATGAATCCCGGGTAATTGAGTGTGAATTTTAGGGTCAGGGTATTTTACAACGAGATTATGTTAAATTGGGTTAACTTTTATAGGGAGCACTTAAGTAACAAGATAAATGGGTTATTTTATACTGATTCTTCATTGATAATATGTCAGACTATATTCTTCTTCTTAGCGTAACGATGGCAAAAACTTCAAACATCTTTGGCCCAAAATTCAGCTGCGCGAACTCCGCTCACTGACGCAGTCAGTCTGACAGGTTGCGTTGCAGGATTTTTTTTTATTGATGGAAAATCATCAAATGACCCCTCCCGCTCTGGGTGGAGCGGAAGGGAGTGTCAGACTCTTACTGAATAAAACCCATCCGTGCTCCTTCCTTAGCACTTTATGTTCCGGGGTAGCACTAAACCTTTCGGACAATCCCGCACCCCCGGCAGGCTTCGGCCCTAACAGGCCCCTTCCTTTTTGCTGACATCTCTTTAAGGCGCGGTGGAACACGTACGCGCCGTCCGGCACGGGCCTGGTCCTGATCAGACGGTGAGCTACCCATTACTCTCCATCCGCAGGCCCGCGCCTACGGTGGCCGGGAGTCGTCACGCGGCTCCCGACGCCCGGAGCGTCTCCCGCGGCGCCTGGGACGTGAGGCTCTCTCCCTCAGCCATCCCGCCACCTCCTTCGCTAGCATGAGTGCTTCGCAGAAGGAGGTGACTGCCTCCCACTCCCTCTCGCCCCGGACCATGGCTTGAACCAGGGCCGGACGCGAGAGGTCGCCGTCGCTGCCATGCGGTGCAGGATGGAAGGTGAGCCATTGTCTGTGGGGAGGTGCGGCATACGCACCTGAGGTCTGAGCCGTCAGTGGACCCCACATCTGTGGAGATTGACCTTGCTCCAGATAGAATATATTTATTTGCATTAATCCGTTGAATGCCGTAGTTACAGACACAATTAAAGCTTCATCACTCTCATATTGTAGTGTGTGTGTATGTTTATATGTTTGTTTAAATTTTGTATGGAGGTAGCTGACACCCTGGATTAACATATAGGCTACTTTTTATCCCGATATTCCCACGGGATCGACATTTACGCGGGTGAAACTTCGGGGCGCAGCTAGTTAATAATATGTCATAATCATCATAGTAATCTACGTCATACACACACACATACACATGGCACTTAAATATAACTGGCGAAATGTGGGTGTAAGTGGTACCTCTGCCCATTTGGAAATACAGACGTTATGTTATGTGTAGGTAATCATAATCAATATCCACAACTCTGTCTCTTTATTTAAAAAAAAAATCTTTTATATTTACTTCCAGCGAAGGCTTTTGATGGTTAATGGCCAATTTTTATAACGGATCGTTATCGGTTTAAACTAAGACTCTTGTGTCTTTACCAATAATGAATCAAATCCCTCACTCATAGCTGTGCTTGATAGACCCTCCCATATGGAAGTAGCTATCATAGGTAAAATTAGCTTACGAATCTGTTTATATGTCTAGTTTGGCAATAAAAAATGTACCACTGGTCAGCAAAGCCATTCGTTTTAGTTTATAGGAACCGAGCATAAGTATGCTAGATTGGTATGCAGGTCTCTAGCTTTGCTCTATTAGGAACGAAGTGTCTTAGTTTAGCTGTGATAAATTTTGTGGTTGAAAAAGTGGAAATTGCACATTTTGCTTCAGAGTAGTGGCGTAGTACTATTATATATTCTGTGGTAGTGGCACAGAATACTTAAAGTACTACGTACAGAAAGGCCACTCCCTTCCCCGCACTAACATCAGTTACCGCACCTCACCCCGCACTTCGGCGTATTCGTCGCAGTTCTTTAACAAGAGCGCTCGCAAACACAAGTATCTACCTCACGCACACATTCATACGTATACAAACGTCATTTTTTAATGTAGTAGTAGTAGGTAATTATTTTGCGAGCGTTGTATGGAGTGTCCGGGGTGTAGTAGTGGTAGCTCATTGGTAGATAACGGCCGCGACTTACAGAATTGTAGGTCGTGTGTTCGATCTCAAGCATGCAATATACTTAGTGTAAATTATTTCATCACCACTACTTTCAAAACGGTGAACGAAAATATCGTGAGGAAACCGGCATGTCCTAGAACCAAAACTTCCATAAAAGACATGTGACATCCACCAACCTGCACTGGGATCGCGTGGTGGATTATGGCCCACTTTCTCTCACAGAGAGGAGGCCTGTGTCCCAGCAGTGAGAACATTATAGGCTGATTATGATTGCTTCAGATTCTGATAAAATATTTTACAACGGCCGAACCGTGTTCCGTCGCCGTCAAAAATTAATCAAATTAAAACAAAAATAGTTGACGCCATCACGCAATATCGTAGTCAATTAATTGAAAACTGCTGGAGTTTGTGGAGCAAATATTTTTATGAAGCCAAATTTTAATTATCGAGGAGAACACTCAAATGAATTTGTTTCATCGACGTATGGTTATCGGTTAGCGCAAGTTTTCTGTGGTCGCACCGTTTAATTAAAGCGTTGGTCAAACAGTTTTATGACATGATCAGTTTTCATATCAATCAAGTTATATGAACCTACCTACCTACCTAGTTATTATATACCCAGGGCATTGAGACGGTAGTATCGACCTCGTTTTACTACTTTTGACAACAATTCCCAGTAAATGGAAATAAAATGAAATGCGTCTGTTTTTCCGAGCGCATACAACCCGAATCTCTTTAAAGTGAGAGTGAACAGGCTTCTTCTCGGTAAGCTCCACAGAGTACTTTTTGATATGGTAAGCTCGCTCCATCGTCGACTTTCTCTGATTAGTATATAGTTATCTGTGGTCGACTTTATCTCTGTCACCTTTGACCTAGTCTAGAGCACAGATAATATAATACTACGTCACTAGAGTCAAGAGCAAGCCCATTTAAAAAAAAATGTTTATTCTGTAAATAGGTAGGATATTGGATCACTTTAAAAAATAAGCTAGATTGAGTCGATATTGCATATCTGACTACCCCTGAAAAGAATGGCTAAACAAACTCAGGGATCAGTCACTTTTAAAGTCCAGACATCTTGGTCAAGTCATGTGAGGACCATGTAGATCAGTGTATGAAGTGGTCTTTTGAGGAATCTTCACTAAGGTTGAAACTACGTGTCACAGACAAATAGACTTTGTTGTTTTATGACGTGTAAGTGACATATTCGCAGGAGGCTGTGTGTATTGTCAGATTTTCGGGCTTCTGACTACCCGTAACGACTGTCAAAGATCCACGAATGACAGCCGGGACCAACGGCTTAACGTGCTTTCTGAGGCACGGAGGGGTCTCGGTGTGTATAGATGGTCACCCATCCACAGACCGCGGTAAGCGTAGCTTAACCTGATCGATCGACCTGTGCGGCTGTTATTATTGAGCCAAGGGCCTCTCTACCAACTTAAATTGGACAATTATTCAAATCGCAACTGTTACTCTTTGTCTGAAATGGCTAAAACACGGCAAAGTTTGTGTCCATTTGCTTAGCGATTAACGCCTTTATTCATAAACGTTGCTTCAAGTAAAGTAGTGATTAGCGACTGTTTAACCGTCGCATACATTTTTGACGTTTAACCGTCGCTTAACTTTAATCATCGTTTATAAATAAACCCCTAATTTCCCTGAATTAGGCTGCCTGTCCACCGGAGCGGAGCGAGGCAGCGGAGCGGAGAAACGGAGAAATATTAACCAATAGGATTGCACAAAGTCTCCGCTCCTCTTCTGTCCAATTTTTGAATTGGTTAATATTTCTCCGTTTCTCCGCTCCGCAGTCTCGCTCCGCTCCGGTGGACAGGCAGCCTTACTGTAGTACGTTTTTTTTTTTTACTCGCGGTGAAAGTCGTTATGGACTTCCTCTATCGTGGGGTTGACAGAGGGGCATGCCGGACTCTTACCGGCTAAAACCACCGCGGTGTTCCACCTCTACCTATGGCCGGGGATGCGGGATTCGCATAAGCATTCACCGCTCCAATGTAGTACGTATACCTAAGTTTAATTCCACCTCCTGAGGGTGAGTATGGTAGTCTCACGCCCAACTTGTTAGCAATCGGTAAAATTAAAAATAGCTGTTTGTGGCTGTGTTCTATCTAACAAAACCACGAAAAACTGTTATCGATCTTACCTATAACTCCCTAGAGATCATAAATTATTGTGACATTTTAATATCCGGTATTTCCGGCAACGTTTCATTACTGAAAGTGTCGATATCCGTTGGATACCGACATCGATAGCCATAGGGGATTATTCTGCGAACTCCATTAAAAACGGATCGCTATGTAAACCGCGACGCGAATGGTGATCCGATTAGGTTTATTTGTACTTGTTAAGGCTTTTATTATTGAATTCATTTGTTGCACAATGTTATTGAGAACTGAGGCTTGTACTTTTTCTCAGGCGTTTTTATGTTTATTGAAAGGAAAAAGAATAAATCTCACACAGAGTGTAGATTATATTCTTAAAAATATAGGATTTTTAAGAATATAATCTACACTCTGTGTGAGATGGGTCTCTTTCGCTGTTTAATTAATTATTTATGGTTATGAAATTAATTATGTTTATTTAGATCTTATGACACTTACACGTTAATATTTTGTTAGTCAATACTTCAAAAACTAGATGGCGCCGGCATTTCCTAGTTGACTAATCTCTGAGAAGAAATGACAGATTTATAGCTGGGCTACTTATTTGGTTAAGAAACTGTAACTTTAAATGTTAAAAAGACTTCAAGTAACAAAGACCAGTACTACATAGGTACTTAAACAATCAATCTGCCTAGCCTCTTCCCAACTATGTTGGAGTCGGCTTCCAGTCTAACCGGGTGCAACTGAATACCTGTATTTTACATGGAGCGACTGCCTATCTGACCTCCACAACCCAGTTACTGGGTAATACTGGTTGTCAGACTTTCGGGCTTCTGACGACCCGTAACGACTGTCAAAGATCTACGAATGACAGCCGGGGCCAACGGCTTAACGTGTTTTCCGAGGCACGGAGGGTCTCGATATGTAAAGATGGTCACCCATCCACGGACCAACCGCGGCAAGCGTAGCTTAACCTGATCGATCGACCCGTGCGGCTGTTATTACTTAGCCACAAGCCCCTCTAGGTACTTAAGCCTGCAGAATAAATTAATTACAACATAATCTGCAACATTACCAAAATCAAGCAAACAGAAAGTATAAAAATTAATGTCAGCCAAAAGTCAAAGGGCCAGTAAATTACTGGGTCGCGTCAAGTTGGCTGCTAACGAATGCCAACTTTGACGTCAGGCCCGGGGCCTAACGACTGGAAACAGGCCGAACAATGCACTGCGGGAAACGAAACCTTCACAACCCAGTTACTGGGTAGGTAATACGATAAGTACCTACCCCTTGGTTAAGACTGGTTGTCATACTTTCGGGCTTCTGACGACCCGTAACGACTGTCAAAGATCTACGAATGACAGCCGGGACCAACGGCGTAACATGCTTTCCGAGGCACGGAGGGTCTTGGTATGTAAAGATGGTCACCCATCCACGGACCAACCGCGGCAAGCGTAGCTTAGCCTGATCGATCGACCCGCGCGGCTGTTATTACTTAGCCACAAGCCGCTCTAGGTACTTAAACCTGCAGCATAAATTAATTACAACATAATCTGCAACATTACCAAAATCAAGCAAACAGAAAGTATGAAAATTAATGTCAGCCAAAAGTCAAAGGGCCAGTAAATTACTGGGTCGCGTCAAGTTGGCTGCGTGACTGTCAACTTTGACGTCAGGCCCGGGCCTAATGACTGGAAACAGGCCGAACAATGCATTGCGGGAAACGAAACCTTCACAACCCAGTTACTGGGTAGGTAATACGATAAGTACCTACCCTTGGTTAAGACTGGTTGTCAGACTTTCGGGCTTCTGACGACCCGTAACGACTGTCAAAGATCTACGAATGACAGCCGGGGCCAACGGCTTAACGTGCTTTCCGAGACACGGAGGGTCTTGGTATGTAAAGATGGTCACCCATCCACGGACCAACCGCGGCAAGCGTAGCTTAACCTGATCGATCGACCTGTGCGGCTGTTATTACTTAGCCACAAGCCCCTCTAGGTACTTACACCTGCAGCATAAATTAATTACAACATAATCTGCAACATTACCAAAATCAAGCAAACAGAAAGTATAAAAATTAATGTCAGCCAAAAGTCAAAGGGCCAGTAAATTACTGGGTCGCGTCAAGTTGGCTGCTAACGACTCCCAACTTTGACGTCAGGCAGGGGCCTAACGACTGGAAACAGGCCGAACAATGCACTGCGGGAAACGAAACGCAAATACTAGTTTTTATTGTAACGTTATCGAGAATTTTTTTATTTTGTTTTGGGAAGGTAATTAGTGGTTTTTCGGTCTAGATGTTAAAACAATAAAATTTTAAAGTGTCCATGGAGTTTCTTGTCCGTTCTTCTTCATAGGACCCTAGGTGTTAATGTAAATTCAACATAAATATTAAGTATAACTTTTATTTGTCATTTTAGTAGGTTTCATAATTGTAATCGATTACTAAGTCGTTTATTAAGTAGCAACACTGTAATTAAGCTTGGCATTTTTGATGTCTGGCAATACTCAATCTCTCTGCATTCATGCTTCCAACCGGCAAGTCCATATTTTTTCCCTACTTTTGTAAATTCTAAGTAATAAATTCAAACTTTTCCACGCATGAGTTTTTATTAAACACTAGGTACTACGCTTTAAAATTGACTACTAGCTTCATCTTTCTGACTGACCGACTCCTTTGACAATGCAAAAGTGCCTGTAAATGGTTTAATCCAAATAAATGCGTGTTTGAATAGAATGTTGCTGTTTAAGGTGATTGGATACTGACACTTTTTCATACATTCTTTCGGGGTACAAATCTCGAAAAATAAACGATTTTTGCAGAATAAAAGCACGTATATTAAGTTGTTATGACTTATTATTGACGCATATCGACAAAAACCTATAAAAAAAACACTATTTCCAGGATATCTAGGCCTGACAAAATCGATAAATTTTTCTATGTGTGCGCGGCCGGAACACGCCCTCTGCAGGATATTTCAAAGAACTATCGAGAAGCAGAACACAAATTTTTGCTAAGGTTATCAACAACAATTGATCTTGCTCGTTAGATGGCGTTGTTTGTCAATGTCAAACAGGTTGGCCAATTTTATAATAAATCGTTGAATTATGCGTGTTTTTTTTGACAAGTTGCGAATCGTTGGTAGGTATGCAATATTTCTTACAAGGCTGGCGCGGTGGCTCTGCCCGCGCAGTTATATATTAAATCAATTTATCAATTGAATCATGAAGTGAGAAAAAATGCTTTACCTACTTATTGATAGTATTTGCGATCTACCCTGGGTTCGATATTACTGTAATGAATGTATGTACCTACCTACATACTAAGTTTATGTACCTAAGTACCTACATAAATGTAAGTACTAACTTACACTTGAACTGTCTTCGAGAAATTTTCTGAATTAAAAATCTTTCTGCATTAGGCTGGTAAGTACCTATTGAGAGAGCCCTTCCCAGTTCCCACTGTTCCCAGACCGTCTATCCTATCGTCAACGCGGGCATAGTCAAAAGCTTGTTCACAGAACACTATTACCTTTCCCTAGCGGAGCTAAGCTTGTTTTTGTTGTTCAATCCAGCGCATTGTTTGAAAAAGAGGCAAAGCAAAAAGAGAGAGATAGCGCCTGAACGCTCGGTTGGCGTTCGGTTCGGGTTCGGTAACTTCCGCCGCTCACTCGCAGGCGGCAGCATGGACTTTGGGCGGCAGGCCCGGCCGGCACTATTGGAGCGCTTGGGTGAGTTGGGTGGGTTAGCCATTCATTCATGATGTCGCATCGCACCTCGCACGCGCCTCGCTACTTGGCCGCGCGCATAAATGCACTAGTTTTGTAAATTGCTCTGCATGCAGGTACATATAACTACATACCTATAGTACGGACGAAGCGCTTGGCCCCGCGCCGGGGAGATGTGTGTTTGAATTTTTATCAATCTAGGTACCTACCGAACTAGCGTTATTTTTGACTATATGGAAATTATTTATAATATACACAAATACTTTAGCTTTTTCATATTATGTTTGTTCCTAACTAATATTGTAAATGCGCAATTGACTTTGTTTGTTCCACTTTCACGCTAAAACGGCTGAGCTGAACGGATTTACTTAGATGAAATTTGGCACATGGGTAGACCATGACCTGCGGGGTAATTGCGTAACACACTATCAGTAGCAATGGCTTTCATTTTGACAGTTCAACAACATTCATTGCATCATTTACGTTTTTGAGCAAAAACATTTTTCGAACCATAGAAATGATATACACTTGGGAGCAAATAAATCGAGCCACTTGCTTTTTTTTGCACGTATAATGGTTATTATTTTTGGTATTATGGAACGTATCAAATCGAAACATATATCGCCTAAGAGCTTATTTAATAATCTTTACAATGAGGGTAAATTATTGAATAATAACCTTATTTAGTGATAAATTATTGGCTCTGAAAGAAAAACGGTAATTTTGATAGAAAATTGTAGGGTTAAAACAGTCCAGAAAATCTATCGAAATCAGGGCAAGGGGGGGTAATACAAGATATTAAGAATAAGTTTATACCATAATTTTGTTTTTAATTGTTTTTTTCTGGACTGACAATTTTCTATCAAAATTATCGTTTTTCTTTCAGAGCCAATAATTTATCATTAAATAAGTTTTTCATTCAATAATTTACCCTCATTGTAAAGGTTATTAAATAAGCTTTCAGGCGATATATGTTTTGAATTGATACCTTCCATAATACCAAAAATAATAACCATTATACGTGAAAAAAGCAAGTGGCTCGATTTATTTGCTCCCAAGTGTATGTTTCGAACATAGGTAATGCAAAGCAATGGATTAGCAATATTCTTCAAAATGATTCAGATTGAGATTGATAATGATTGTGTTACGTAGGTAATTAGAGTGCTGGGTTAGGATTACGACATAGGATACTTTTTATTCCGGTAGTACGATTCCGTGGGATAATCTCCGACATCCACGCGGGCGAAGCTGCGGGAAAAATCTAGTACCTCCATAAAGTACGAAAAAGTAAAAGTACCTAAATAATTTTATTCTACCTATGGAGTAGAGTAGCAGTACCTACCTAAATAAATTCTTAATTCCGCGTTCCGTTATCTAATCTCAACTTCTTCAATAGACGTATTGAAGAAGTTGAAATTAGGCAACGGACTTGTATAAAATGTAGGTACGTACCGTATATAAATGTAATACCTAGTACCTACTTGTACCGCGCAGTACCTACAGGCACAAAATATAGAGAGTACAGACTGCCATCCGCGCGAGACACGCGTAGCTGTGAAGTGCAAAAATGGAGTAACAAAAAAAAAAGTAATTATAAGTAACTGTTGAGTGGATGGTTGTTTAAATTCAACATTACGATGAATTATCGTTTTTTTAAGCTACCAGTTGTTTCAGAGAGGTAAGTAGGCATTTGCTTGTATTTCGAATAGTTAGATAGGTACATAGGTAAGCGCCCCGGCCCCCGGCGCCGAGCCGTAAAAGCGAATATGACTTTGTGGCGTTGTAATATTTTTACAATTTATATTAGATATTTATTGTAGTACCTATAAGCTAAAAAATACGATCATTTCCTTTCTTGCTGTTTCATTCTCAACAATGAATCAAATAACTAGATACGAGTACCACTACTACACTAGTTTTTGTGTTTTTTGTTTTGTGTGTTTTTTGCCAAAGTTGACAACCCCAGCGCGACCGCCGAGCGTAGGTATGAAAAGTGCAAGTACCTACCAAATTACCTTTCTGTTTTGTGCGGTTGATCAAATAAAGTAATCTGAATACAGTCATTTATATTTACGGTACCTACTTTGAACAAAAAACATTTGTTGTTAATTTTTGTCTCTGTCTGTTTATTCCGGCTAATCTCCGAAACGGCTAGACTGATTTTGACGAGACTTCCACTGGCAGATAGCTGATGTTATAAGTTCCGCGAAAAAAAATAGGTGAAAATGAATGAAATTCAATACGTACAGACGCAAGTACATCAATCTACTACCGCGGTAATATTATGCGAGTCATACCTACGCGCCGCGAGTTCGGTTTACACTCGGTAAACAAACAGTCTCGAATGCTCCACAGTGACGAACGGACGCCGGACGATGTGATGGTTTTGTACGCAGTTACGAGCGTAGACCATATAGGTACATACCTACTGTTTGAAAAATTGTACAGAAGACCGAGGAGTACAGTCAGCCACTGTGTATGGCATTTGTGGACTACGAGAAAGCCTTCGATTCCATCGAAGTATGGGCAGTTCTGGCCTCTCTGCAATGATGTCGAATTGACTGGTGCTACATCGAAGTGTTGAGATGTTTGTATGATGCTGCAACGATGACTTTCCAGATCCAGGATCAGAAAACCAGCCCCATCCAACTGCTCAGGGGGGTGAGGCAGGGGGATGTCATATCCCCTAAATTGTTTACCAACGCCTTGGAAGACGTCTTCAAGACGCTGGATTGGACAGGGCATCAACATGAACGGCGAGTACATCTCACTTCTTCGATTTGCCGATTACGTCGTCATAATGGCAGAGACGCTGGAACAGCTAGACCAAATGCTGCACAGCCTAAATGGAGCCTCCCGGTGGCCTCAGCATGAATTTGGACAAGACAAAAGTCATGTATAATTCGCCGTTTTGCCGAGTCCAATCCACATCGAAGGGTCGCTTCTCGAAGTTGTGAAGGATTATGTCTGCCTAGGGCAAGTCATCCAGCTCGGTAGACACAACTTTAAGAAAGAGGCCGACAGAAGGATGCAGTTGGGTTGGGCAGAATTTGGAAAAATTCGTCGAGTCTTCTAGTCGCCTATCAACCTTAAGAAGACCTTAGTCTTCAACCAGTGCATTGTGAAATTATCCGGCAAAGAACCGGAGTTACCGACATAGCTTACAGAGTAAGCAAACTGAAGTGGCGGTGGGCTGGCCATGTTTGTCGAAAGACCGATGGCCGGTGGAGCAGACAAGTCCTGGAGTGAAGACCACGTATCGACAAGCGTAGTGTGGGACGCCCTCCAGCTAGATGGACGGACGACCTGCTACCAGCCATCCTGCGAAGATCGTCGCTCCACCTAGCCTGAGGCGTCCCACCTTACGTTTACCGATTAGCGGTCTCCACTCAAAAACACGTCTACCCCAACGGTCATCGGTTCTACGGCTAATATGGCCGGCCCATTGCGACTTCAGCTTGCTTATTCTGTGAGCTATGTCGACAACTTTGGTTCTCTGCCGGGTTACCTCGTTGCGGATTCGATCCCTCAGAGAGACTCCAAGCATAACCCGTTCCATAGCTCGCTGAGCGATCTTGAATTTATGGTCCAGCCGTACCGTGAGTGTCCACGTTTCGGCTCCGTACGTAAGTCATAACTGGCAGGAAGCACTGATTAAAGACCTTAGTCTTTAGGCTCTGTGGAATACGCGAGGAGAAAACCCGACGAAGTTTCCCAAACGCTGCCCAGCCCAGCTGAATTCTTCTGTTAGTCTCCCTCTCAAAGTTTTTCTTACCAAACTGCAGGTTGCCCGAGGTAAAGTATTCTTGAACAGCCTTGAGAGCACCGCCATTGACAGCAATCGGTCCCGGGGTAACGTGTTCGTTAAACATAACCTGGGTTTTGACCAAGTTCATCAGGCGACCAATGCGAACAGAAGAATCAACTAGGCCGTCAAGCATCTGCTGCAGGTCCTGCACCGATTCAGCCAGTATAACGATGTCATCTGCAAATCTCAGGTGTGAGATGTACTCGCCGTTGATGTTAATGCCGCGTCCTTCCTAGTTCAGCGTCATGAACACATCCTCCAGTGTGTTAGAGAACAACTTCGAGGAAATACGTCCCCTTGTCTCTCCCCTCGACGCAGGGGGATATGTTCAGTTCGCTGGTCCTGAGTTTGGACGGTCATTGTTGCGTCCTCATAAAGACATCTCAGCACTTGGATGAGTCAAAAGCTTTCTCATAGTCCACAAAGGCAAGACATAGGGGCCGATTATACTCTTCGGACTTCAGTATAATTTGTCGCACAGTGTGGATGTGGTCTATGGTGCTAAATCCTCCTCGAAACCCAGCCTGCTCCGAAGGCTAAAACTCGTCAAGTCTTCGCGACAGACGATTCGTCACGACTCTTGAAAACACTACATTCAATACGTAGCTAAGGAGTGAAATGGGTTTGTAGTTCTTTAGAAGGGACTTATCACCCTTCTTAAAGAAAAGAACAACCATGCTCCTTCGTCACGCTCCTGGAGTTCTCCCAGAGAACAGGACAGAGTTGAGGAGCTCCTGAAGCTCTTTCAGCACAGGACTTCTTCCCGCTTTCAGGAGCTGGGTCGTAATCCCGTCCTCACTAGGGGCTTTTCCATTTTTAAGCTATTTAAGAGCCGCCTCGATTTCATCTTGGCTGACTTCTGGCAGGTCTTAAGTGAAATGGCGGGTTAGAGTGGCTCTGGAATCCACATTTTCGGGATCAGGCCGAGATACACGCGAAGTGTATAATTGGCAATTAAAGTTTTCGACTTCCGAAAGGATCTCCGGCTTCGAACGACGATATCCCCACTAGATTTAGTCAACTTCGTCAGGTGGCTCGCAAGTGATTAGACGAACACTTTCGACTCCCGATGTTCCTGAATCTCTTACTCTATAGAGTGTGTATTGGAGCGTCGGAGGTAGCTTCACTACGAGGTACGCAACCCTGTTCGACACACTGGAGACTTCCACAACGTTGTCACAAGGGGATTTATTTACCAAGAACCCGACTCCGCCTTGGGATAGCTGGTCTTCCTCTCGAAAATACATGAGGTGATCCGATTCAAAGGTTATTGTGTCCTCCCCCTCTCTTCGGACTTCACTCAACCCAAGAATGTGCCACCTTATTTTCCCGAGTTCTTCTTCGAGCTGCACTATGTGTTCGTCGAGCCGTAACGTGCGTCCTTTCTTAATTTGCCAGTTTCGGGTAGCTTGATGTGCTGGCGTCTGTACATAGTAACATTTGGAATAAATGTTTGCCATTTAGAATCTCCATTACATGTGCGAAATTTCTATCGATATGTTTTCTTTACTTTTTAATAAGTATATGAGTATATTATGAACGGCCAAAGTTCAGTTAGGTACAAATTGTGCAAAAAAGCAGATTTTTGGAGGCTTATACTGAATTTGATTCTCCAAATTTTTATTTTTTGCTTTGATAGAAACCTAGATAAGTACCTACAACGCACAAGATACCTATTAATTCAAAAAATTCATAGAAAGATGGGTAAAAACGCTATAATCACGTAGAGTACGAGCGCGGCGTTTGTATGAAAAGTACCTATGACTGGCTATGACGGGTTGGCCGCTCTACATTTTCTAACACGATTACCTGCTAATCCATGGTCTACCAACCCGCACTGGGCCCACGTGGTGGATTACGCGATGGTCTAGGGTTGAAGAATCCATAAAGTTAGTATTACTAGCCAGAAGTCCATGTATGCGGCGCGGCGGAGGAGGTCCGAGGTAGGTACTTATGTAAACTATTTTTTTTCCTAAGCTACGATTCACCGATTCACAAGAATTAAAATCAATTAGGTACCTTCGCGAAGGTACCTAATTGATTTTAATTCTTGTGAAACCAACATTCAAATCCAAAAAGTAGTACAGGTTCGAATACATACTCGTAGCTTAGGTAGGTACGATTTGTTTTTTCATTATAATTGTGCTTTTCAGTATTATTAGCACACAAAGTGCGTCAAGTTCAAGGTCATTCTCAACTAGCGAGGCGCCTCGCCTACTGAAGACCATTCGTTCAGAAACTTTACTGCAAAACTAATTCAAATAACAATATTTTTATAATATATTCAATAAGTAGGTAGGTACAAGCAATACGAAAACGCTAATTTCATAAATATAAATAAATGTTTAGCGAACTGTGAAGCCACGAACAGGCCAGTAGGTACCTACTACGTCTTTTTGATTTTTGAACGTACTACTATATTGTGCCTTGTTGTGAACTACATTAGATACGTGAAACGTGCAGTGTGCTCCACCTAAATATATTTCCCTTAATTATTATAGTAAAGTTTATTAGGGTAGGAAATATTTTATTATGAACAAGTTATAATAACATTCGCATGATGTCGACGATGATGTACATTAGATACGTTGTGCATTTCATGTAGATCAAAATTGCCCTTTACAGCATAATTATCATTAAAATGTATATATTAGAACATATCAGAGATTTAAAAAGCGGGGGCAGAGCGGCTGGCGGGGTGGTACGAAGTTCACCGAGGTCAGCTAGTATATAATATAATAATAATTACACATAAAAATTGTTTTTTTAGGAAAAAACTGAAAAAGTGGCAGATCAAAAATCAGAGGTTGGCAGCACTCG
This sequence comes from Amphipoea oculea, assembly GCA_945859645.1. Classification (NCBI taxonomy): domain Eukaryota; kingdom Metazoa; phylum Arthropoda; class Insecta; order Lepidoptera; family Noctuidae; genus Amphipoea; species Amphipoea oculea. The sequence goes on from OX243876.1 coordinate 18,161,883, forward strand.
TTGGTTGACATATTCAAATATTTATGGTCTGCTCTAGTATAATAATAATAGCTCTATGGGTCTGTGGTTACCCGTTGCTGCAAAAACTTTACTGGGACATCTACTGCAATGGAATCTGATATAATTGTTGAAGGCTTTCAACGGAGTGAGAAAATGCATAAGCTTCGGTATCTTCATTTTATAGGAGATGGGGATTCTTCAGTGTTTGCAAATTTAAAAGAAAAGGTGTCATATGGAAACCAAATAAAGAAAATTGAATGCAAGAATCATGTTATAAAAAACTACACAAGTGCACTCTATAAGGTAAACAGCCCCTTATCAATTTTATATATAATTTATACATAAAAAATATTAATAAAGTAGGATTTAGCAACTATAAAAGAAATGTTTCTCCCTTTTGTTTATATTTGTATGTGAATATATTTTTTTGTAAAGATTTTAGGTAATACTAAACTCCCTCTTTACGGACGAAATATTTTGAAGCCCAAGTTAATGAAATTAACACTAGTTGCACGAAAAATTATAATTTACAATAGCAGTCAGCCGGGATCAATGGCTGATGATTTAAGGAATGTTCCGCTTCATGTATTTGGACAACATGAAAAATGTAAGGAATATTATTGTTCAGTGAAGAAATTACCACCTGGTGAGAATAAACAGCAAGACAACCAGGTAGAAATCCTAAGAAATACAGCACCAGAGGTCTGGGCTCTTATTTATGCTGCAAATGAAAGAATTGCTTTGAAAGCTGGACGGTTGTCTAACGAGACAACAAATGTTGCAGAAAATTTTATGAGTGTGATTAATAAATTCAATTGTGGAAAACGACTCAGTCTTGGAAAAGGAGGCTCTTATCAGCGTCGTGTCCATATAGCAGGTAAATAAGTTATTTCATAGATATTTTAAAACAATAATTATGTGACATCTCCAGCGACCTATACTGGACCCACATGGTGGACTATGACATCATCTCTCTGTAACAAAAGAGGCCAGGGAGAGGAGAGAGGAAGTTCTATAATCAAGTCACATAGACTTGATTATAGAACTTTCAATAAAAACTTATGTTAAAAATAGCTATGTGACTATGATTTGGCTTTTTCAGGATTGTCACATTCAGTAGGACACAAATGGCATCAAACTGCATGGAAAAAACAAACTTCACAGAGCCCTGGACAACATTTTAAAAAATATATCCTTCAACAAGAGAAAAGTAGATTGCGTCAACGGGCAATGAATCGAAAACGGCTTTTTACTGAAAAAACTAAAACTCAACCTGATAAGGACTATGGCCCAGAAGCAAGTGACCCTGTCGATATTGATGAGGTAGAATTAAACAGGCAATGTGAATTGAAATTGCTTGAATTTCAAGAAGAGCCACAACAAATAGTACATATTGAAAAGGCGACTTTGGGGCAACATGATAATGACACGTATGTGACATACAGATCTGATCGTCTGACAGCAAGCCAGTTTGGAATGGTAAGATATTAGCAATCCTGTAATTTTTTCTTACTTTCTATGAAGCCACAGTACAAAACAGTACATGAATATGGTGTTGTTTATTTCAGGTTTGCAAGCGTCGTAATGCCACACCATGTCACAATCATGTGAAATGCATTCTCTACAAAAATGATATTTGTACTAAAGATATGATGTATGGACAGCAAAACGAACATGTTGCAAAGAGCATGTTCATGCAACAATATGGCAAGACTGTCAGGTTATCGGGTCTTTTTATTGATGAAGAATTTGGATTCTTAGCAGCTAGCCCTGATGGTAAGTTTATTTCAATAATAAAAATATATAAATAACTAGTTTTCGCCTGCGGTTCCGCCCCCGTGGATGTCTGGGATGAAAAGTATCCTGTCCTTCTTCAAGGTCCAATCTATCAACAGATAAGTTTCTTTCGCATTTATAATAATTATGGACGTATGTTACAAAAACGTTTTGTTTGTTACAGGTATTATAGAAGCAGAAAATGCTATTGTAGAGATAAAATGTTTTCCTTCTTTGGAAAGGAAATCTCAAAATATTAGAGCAGCATCAGGAAATAGAAATTTTCCTATTCATCTGGAAAATGATGTTTTAGTTATGAACAAAAAACATAACTATTATTATCAAGTAAGTAACAAATAGGTACCTACTATTATATCTTTGTTCATGTATAAAAAAATTATGTTTCTCGGAATATTTATTTAAATTGCTATGATTCTAGGTCCAGGGTCAATTGCGAATTACCAAAATGAATAAATGTTACTTCATTTGCTTCATATCTGTCACCCAACCATTGACTGTCATAGAAGTCAACCGGGATGAGGAATTTATCAGTACTATGATGCCGAAGTTAGTTACTTTTTTCAAAACATGTGTACTGCCAGAAATTATTTTGAGACGCATTCGGAAAAATGCTAAATGTCTAGACATCAAGGAATTAAAAGGTATGAATAATATAACTTACTTATTTTTTGGTTCTGAGGTTCGGGTTCAGTATAGAATAGTCTAAAGAAATTGTGTAAATTCATTTGTTGTAGCGAAAACTGCGGCTTCCAGCACTTGATCATGGCATTCGGATGGAAAGGAATGTAACACACGATGGAAGTAAAAAGTGACAAGCAGAAGATGGATACGGCAACAAACAGCAGCGTGTAGAACAGAAGATATTTTTACTGTAATAATTTTAAATTCATGTATTTTTGTACGTAGCAATGTATAGATTAATTAATAATAATTGTGTTATTTGTTAGGGCAGTGGTGGTCAAGTGGTAACGGCCGCGGCTTACGAGTTGTAGGTCGTAGGTTCGAATCCAGACAGGCGCTTTACTTTGTGTAAATTATTTCATCTCCACTGCTCTCAAAACGGTGAAGGAAAACATCGTGAGGAAACCGGCATGTCCTAGAACCAAAAATTCGAAGACATGTGACATCTGCCAACCCGCACTAGGCCTGCGTGGTAGATTATGGCCCACTTACTGTCACTGAGAGGAGGCCTGTGTCCCAGCAGTGGGAACATTATAGGCTGATTATGATGATTTATTTATTAGTTCATAAGATTTTTCATTATAGATATTTTCACTTGTGTATTTAGGTACCAGTTAGAAGTTCAAAATTGTGTAAGTAGGTATTCTTGAAACTATGTTAGGTTAGCAAGCTACTTATGTGTTATTGTGTAAGATAGGTACTTATGTTTCGAGGTGTGATGTTTTGTACGTAGCAATGTATAGATTAATTAATAATAATTGTGTTATTTATTTGTTAGAGCAGTGGTGGTCAAGTGGTAACGGCCGCGGCTTACGAGTTGTAGGTCGTAGGTTCGAATCCAGACAGGCGCTTTACTTTGTGTAAATTATTTCGTCTCCACTGCTCTCAAAACGGTGAAGGAAAACATCGTGAGGAAACCGGCATGTCCTAGAACCAAAAATTCGAAGACATGTGACATCTGCCAACACGCACTAGGCCTGTGTGGTAGATTATGGCCTACTCCCTGTCACTGAGAGGAGGCCTGTGTCCCAGCAGTGGGAACATTATAGGCTAATTATGATGATTTATTTATTAGTTCATAAGATTTTTCACTGTAGATATTTTCACTTGTGTATTTAGGTACCAGCTAGAAGTTCAAAATTGTGCAAGTAGGTAAGTATTCTTGAAACTATGTTAGGTTAGCAAGCTACTTATGCGTTATTGTGTAAGATAGGTACTTATGTTTCGATGTGTGATGTTTTGTACGTAGCAATGTATTATAGTTTGTGTTATTTGTTAAAAATATCCATTTTAATTCTTTTTAACTATTGTGGTACAGTACCTAATTGTATTTTAGGTGCATCGTCTTCATATATATTTAGTTATATAATTAATGTATACAAAATATTGTAAAACATTTTAAAAGAGTAACGGTGGAGTTTCTTGCCCATTCTTCTCCATACGAAAACTACCTTTTGGAAGGGGCGACTAGAATCAATTCTTTCTATTTGAAATAAAAATGGTTTGACTTTGACTGTGAGTCTATTATTTTATGACAAAACCAAATTTAGATTCTGTCAGTATGTGTTTATGTTACTGACATTATCTTAATTTGGTTTAAACACAAATAAACCTATTTACAGCTTACAATAATTAAGTCCAATACCCGTAATACCTAATATATCTATAGTTGGATAATTTGTGGTGTTGAAAGTGGCCAATCTAAACAAAATAAAAGTACATAAGTATATTGAATGAAGGACGGTCATCATAAAAATGTTTTATTTTAATTAACGCCATCTGGACTATTTATTTCAAACCAAGTTTATGAATACAACGCCATCTAGGTCTATCGCAAGTAAAACTATGGTACAGTACATATGTGTGTGTAAAGAGTGTGTAAAGATATAAAGTGAAACGGCTAAATGTTTAGGGGTACAAATCTTTGTATGAGACGAGTTAACAAGCAAAGTGAATATCTAAAAAAATTAAGTTAATGCGTTAATTGACGCATATAATAAAGTTGTCTCTCAAAGCTTTCTGAGTTAGGCGTAAAAATTGAAAATGTTCAAATGTGCGAATGTGCCGCCATCTAGCGATAAAGTGGCTGGGAGATCATGTATTGAATAGCCTTAAGTATATAGAGGGTCCCTACCCTCTAAAGCCCAAGCCGAGGATTTCTAGCATCTAAAGGGCGACATCGCCCTTTTTTCAGACAGAAAGAATAAACATTGATCACTACTCTTTCTTAGTGCATCTTAGACTGTGGATGCAGGGATTCCCCACAATGTATGTTTTTCTATGTAGTGTGGTAATGACAAAGCAAAAAATAGGTGCAAAAAGCTAACCTAACCATTAAAATGTTGAAATATGACGTATTGAGAGGGAGAGTGTGTTAGAAGAAACTATTAGTATCTACACTTCGATCGCTATTATTGATCGAAGATTACACAGAACCTTATCATTTCAATCAAAGTCAACAAGAATGCCGCATGCCGCCTCAGTTGACGCAAATTGAAAGGGGGCGCATCATAGCCCTTCGATTAATTGGATGCCGTGTGATTGATATTTGTCGCCAGACGGGCATAACGGTGAGTAATATTTTTGTAATAATAATTTTTAAATTAAAATAAACAAACTACGATGGCAAGGGACCGGACGGTATGTCTCTATTTCCTTGGAAGGTGGGTAGGCCTTTAGTGTGGGACGCAACTTGTGTCGATACTCTTGCGCCATCTCACCTTCCTGGATCGGCATGCTGTGCTGGCGCTGCTGCTGCGGCTGCGGAAAACCTCAAGCGGCGAAAACATAATAACCTTAACGGAAATTATATTTTCGAGCCGTTTGGGGTTGAAACCCTCGGGCCGTGGGGTCAATGTGCTTATGTCCTTTTTAAGGAAATTTCAAAACGGCTGGTTGACACTTCCCGTGACCCAAGGTCTGGCTTTTACCTTGGCCAAAGGCTAAGCATTGCCACACAACGTGGTAATGCCGCCAGTCTCTTGGGTACATTAGGTAGGTACCAGTCGACAGCGATGCGGATGAATTTATCGACGCTATATTTTAGTTTGTGTATAGTTTTAGTTAAGTTAGGTTTTAATTTTGTTATTTTTGTTAATTAAGGATATATGTACATTACAGACTAGGTTATGCTTTTCTATATACCCAAAAAAACCGGCCAAGTGCGAGTCGGACTCGCCCATGAAGGGTTCCGTAGCAGCAAGTAACATAATATAAAAGTTCTTGTAGTTCGTTGTAACTTTGTGAAAGGTAAATTGCGGTTTTCGATTTATGACGTATTAAAAAAAACTACTTACTAGATCTCGTTCAAACCAATTTTCGGTGGAAGTTTACATGGTAATGTACATTATATATATTTTTTTAATTTTATCATTCTCTTATTTTAGAAGTTAGAGGGGGGGGGGACACACATTTTACCACTTTGGAAGTGTCTCTCGCGCAAACTATTCAGTTCAGAAAAAAATGATATTAGAAACCTCAATATCATTTTTGAAGACCTATCCATAGATCCCCACACGTACAGGTTTGATGAAAAAAAATTTTTGGAGTTTCAGTTGTAAGTATGGGGAACCCCAAAATTTATTGTTTTTTTTTCTATTTTTGTGTGAAAATCTTACTGCGGTTCACAGAATACATCTATTTACCAAGTTTCAACAGTATAGTTCTTATAGTTTCGGAAAAAAGTGGCTGTGACATACGGACGGACGGACAGACAGACAGACAGACAGACATGACGAATCCATAAGGGTTCCGGTTTTTGCCATTTGGCTACGGAACCCTAAAACAGGCCAAAGTTTCTGACCAACTCCATATTCTCGCCGCAGAATTTCCGCTTATTTTCTACGGCACTTCATAGATTATTTACCTTCCCTGTTACTATATCTCGCCGTTCCTAACTATCGGATTACATCAGGAGCACATTAGTTATTTACTAACGTACGGGACGGTAACGATACGCTATCCACAACCTGTCTGCTGGATACCGATCAGTGGTGAGATAAAATATAGCGAAGTAGGTAATAAAAACTAGTCCGATTTAGAATGTTGGTAACATTTATTTCTAGTGCTTTCGTCGGTGGTATTGATAAATGTAAAAGTTTTAAATGAAGTTTTTCGTAATTTTCATATGTAAATGGATTAGTGTTGGTCATACTTCTTTATATAGGCTTCTTTATTTAGTGACTAGCTGCGCCCCGCGGTTTCACCCGCGTAAATATTGATCCCGTGGGAATATCGGGATAAAAAGTATCCTATGTCCTTTCCCGGGACTCAAGCTATCTCTGTACCAAATTTCACACAAATCGGTTCAGTAGTTTAGGCGTAAAGAAAAGACAGACAGACAGACAGAGTTACTTTCGCATTTATAATATTAGTTTGGATTGGGGTTGCGACACCAATCACTAAACGAATTTAATCTGTCAAGCTCCGCTAATGAGACACAATAGATTTTCTATATTATTTCGCGGAACTTAATCGGTTTTAACATCGTTTCTGTCAATCATTTGAAGATGATTGAGACAGAAAAATGTTTTAGATCCTTTTGTGATAGGTGGTGCAAGAGGGCCTTAAGGCGGATCACGCACTATGCCAAACGCGCCACGCGACGGGGCGCGGGTTTTTATTGTATCGTGTCAAAAATCACGCGGGGGGGGGTCGTTATCTAGGCCCCGTCGCGTATCGCGTTGTAGTGTGTGATCCGCCTACGGCCTAATGTAGGTACTGCATCGGATTAGTCATGCGAAGTGTTGGATAAGGCAGGTGGGCACAAAGGCATCGTGGTAATGGTAAGTGTAGTGTATCTATTAAATAGATATGTAAACACTGTCTCATTCACACAAGCGGGGTAGCTGCTGTCACTTATGTCATCTGTCAGTTACGAGTAATGGCGGGAAACAGACAAAGTGAAGCGGGCTATATACGAAGGCGCTTGGTGTGGTAGTGAGCCAGTGAAGTGATATGTTCAACATAAATACGGAATCAACAGGATTCTACAAGTGGCGACGAGGATAAAGGTCAGATAAAATTAACAAAATTAGGAGAAATTATATGTAAGTACCTACCGATACGGCTGACCAAGAAAAACAAAACACTAACGAGGTAAGAACTTGCATAACTATTACCTACCCAAACTAATGTATGTATTGTAAATTGTTAGATTTCGCATCTAGTAACAAAGTATTTCAAGCAGAAGTGAGGATTCTGACGGTGTTTTATTGTAATACACTGTTACTAAAATTGTTACGAAAAAAAAAAAGTTGAAAGAGATGGATCACTCAGGATATCTATAATTTTATGTTGCATCGTGTTTGGCCATCACAAAATGACTACTACACCCAATATAAAGGTTAGGAAAGAATACAAACCACAGTCATTAAATTACTAGGAGTGCTAAGTATTGCAGTGGGAGTCGTAGCAATGGATGTGCTGACGACATATAACTAAAAGGCATTAAGCTTTGTATAGTATTTATTGTTTAAGAGAAGCTTATCGTACAACGGTAAATTCAACACTGCTTCTAAAATAAGAAAAAACACTAACAGAATATTTTACACACGCTTGAACATTCAAATGGAACATGCCTCCAAACATAACCAGCCTGTCCTGCAAAGAGGTGTGGCTTTACAGCCAGTCTCCACAGTACTTAGGCGCCTACCTACTTATTTGAAAAAAAAAAAAAAAAATGGAACTTATCCACCTGCAGAATAAACTGGATTTGCTCCCTTCCTTATGGCTGGACAAGGGCAAGAGGATGATGATAAACTTTGTACTTATTTCATATTCATGAATCTAATGTTTTATTAAATCTTTAATTATTATTCTATTTGCTGTTATCAGCGGGCTTGGACAAGGCAACAGCACTCAAACTATATTAGTACCTTGTAATTTTCAAGAATAAAATGTATATAAGCTAGGTATAACAATGATGATTCCTTTAACTCTGATTTTGGTTTGCAATGTTATCCTACCTATTCATTAAAATAAGAATACTTAATTATTTACTTGCCTGAAACGGTATAGGTATCTATGGGTCTATGAAATTGGACACAAATGGTAGGTAACAGAAATACAAGCAGTGATCTGGATTAGATTAAGCCGCTTCAGATCTTTTAATAAAAAATACATACTAAAGCTGGCTTACTAAAAAAAAAGGGGGTATTAGGTACTGATTATAGTAGAAAGTCTCATAGTGTAGATCTGTTCCGCAGAGGATAATTTCCTGCATGTAGCAAGAACTAATGAGTACTAATGATAACGCTTAACATGTATTCCAGTTCTAGGGTGGCATAATTTAGATGGGTACAACAGACTAAGGAAAAGGTATGTAATTTTTACTATAATTAAATACTAGTACCAACCAGTAAGTTTAAATAATAAGCATACATATTTACTTTGAAATAAAATGTATGCAAAGTGAAAATAAAAGTCACAATAACAGTAAACTGCTGTTTGATGTTATTGCAATGATTAATTAGAATAACATAATATTTTCTTATGATTGATATGAATGAATAGGTATGTTAATTGGTAAATCAATTTTGTTTGAGGAGAAAAGTTCCCTTCTTCTGTTGGAGTATAACTCCTTAATGTGGTAGTACCTTCAGAGGTCACTAAATTACTGGTGCCAATTTACATAATGTGAAACCAAGACATACATACTTATAACAATAAAAGTTTCACATACATATTCACATGTAGATAATTATAAGTAGGTACCTACATAAATGTGTCTGTGAGAGTGTCTAGCTGTTAAAATTTTCATTATCTTAATATTAACTAATTATTATAATTTGTGGTCTAGTGGTTGCAAGCGCTACTGCTGATTGTGGGGTCCTGGGTTCGATGCCCAGGTGGCACCAATGTTATGGGGTTTTTTCCATCAGGAATTTCTTGGTGGTGACGTTGGCCTTAGTCAGAATTTGTGAAAAATTTATGGCTGTAGACTCGCTCTCCCTGTTGCATGGGATCTGGCCAGGACTGGCTAAGGTAAGTTAATTATAAAATACTCTATATCTCTGTCTGGCCCTCTGGTGGGGACAGGCATGATGTTGGGTTATGAAATTATAATTCTTATTTTATCACAAACTTGGTAATACTGCCCTCTGTGGGGTCCTGTTACTGTTACCAGTATTACAATGGTCTGTGTGAAAGTATTGAAGCCTTTGTTATGCGATCTGCACCATCTTATGTATTGTTTGTCACATTAGGAATCAGCATTTATTGCTGGAAGATTACCTAGTTCAAATTAAAATTAAAATGTATTTATTTGTACACATACCTATAGTAAAAGTGCGCACCCCCACTCTATTTCAAGTTGAACAATTATCAACTTTGTTTCAGTGGAAATTGGGTCGATTTCAGAGTGACTGGCTCTAAGGGGGGAGTTGTGGAAATGTTTGGGGTTGTGGAGTAAGCTGGACTTTGTCGTGTAGGAATAAGTTGCTTTTCCATTGATTTATGTTTGTTTGCATTTTTGGCGAATGGGTCGCGAACACAGATTAGGTATACCATACTGGTACATGATGGTATAAAATCAAAAATTATGTTGTGTCACCATGTGTTGCCTTGTAAGGCGTGTAAGTATTGCTTACACAGTAGGTAATAGGTGTACAGATCTATATAATTATAAAAATACTCCTAGTTGAACTAATTTCAATGTGTTACTGAATATGCAAAAATTTCAAGGAAACATTTTTATAATATCATGACTTGGGTTTTAGACGTAATTAACAATTGCACAGTTGTTATAGTAGGTAAGTTGGGTAGGATGCAGCTTTACCCAGTATTCTGGAACTTGATACGATTATACGATTGATATGATTTTTGATTCATTCATTCATTCATAAAATGGAAATTAAATCACAAACGTAAATAAATCTTAATAAGATTATTTTACCTACATGAAGAATATACCTTTGTCCGATTTAACTTCTTGAAGTACCTACCGGAAATGTTTTCAAGTGGTATTGAAGTTGATAAAAATAATGATACTACTGAATTAATTTTAATCCTGGAACGTTCGCATTGACTCGTGTAATATCTTCTTCTACATCAATTATTGTTCAAAAAAAAAAAAAAAAAAAAGAAGGAAGGAATGGAAGAACAATACGCGCATGTTCAGAGATAACTTAGTACTGTTATAGGTACACAGTTTACCTAGTTATATTGAAATATCGGAAGCTCTTTAGTACCTACTTCTCGGAAGTTTTAATCAACCGAGTAATTAGAAAATTCTGTATTTTGAATTCAGAATGTCAGATAATTATCAAGTTTTGGTAACACAAACTTAATGTCATACCTTCATGATAAAGTTCAAATTCCATGGCAACTGGTGGGACCATAATATAGTAATACAAGCTGTGAGTCTAAAGGTAACTTAGACTGGTATGACATACCTACAAGGTAATAGTTGATTAACTACATGTGAACTATCTAAGGATTATTATTCAATTACAGGTAGGCTCTTGAATATGGAAAGAAACGAAGAAAGACATATATTCGTTAAAAAGTGTAAGGGCACAACAAAAATGACAGAAGTAAAGTAATAGAAGAGAATGAAAACACTCGCATGCACTCTGCGTGGTGTCATTGGGCTCGTGTGAATTTGAAGTTGTGTTAAAAAGATCTAAACCCTACACATAATTATAGCATTACATTTCAGCACGACAGTGGTGGTGGTCTAGCCCGACTAAGGTCGTGGGTTCGAAACCAGGCAGGCATTTTGTGTATTATCACTCATCACCACTGTTCATCAACGGTGAAGGAAAACACCGTGAGGAAACCGGCATGTCTTAGAACCAATACTTCGAAGACATGTGACATTACCAGTACGCACTGTTTACGCGTGGTAGATAGGCATCCATTAAATTGGACGCATAGGCATCCATTAAATTGGACGCATGGGCATCCATTAAATTGGACGCAATGGGCATCCATTAAATTGGACGCATGGGCATCCATTAAATTGGACGCAATGGGCATCCATTAAATTGGACGCATGGGCATCCATTAAATTGGACGCAATGGGCATCCATTAAATTGGACGCATGGGCATCCATTAAATTGGACGCATGGGCATCCATTAAATTGGACGCATGGGCATCCATTAAATTGGACGCAATGGGCATCCATTAAATTGGACGCATTGGGCAACCATTAAATTGGTCGCATTTGACATCCATTAAATTGGACGTAACAAAATGGTGAAGGAAAACATCGTGAAGAAACCAGATGTAACACTCCATTAAAATGGATGTATCAAAACGGTGAAGGAAAACATCGTGAGGAAACCACGTGTAACACGGATGTAACAAAGCGGCGAAGGAAAGCATCGTGGGGGGCCGGCGTGTCCTGGAGCGACTACTTCGGGGACGTGTGCTTCTATTGACGCGCGGTGGGCCCGCGTGATGGTTTGTAGCCTACTATTTTATTTTATTTAAACATGAATTCATGTCCCTCACGGAAAGGATGCTTGTGTACTAGTACTGTGGGAGAGGTATATCAATAAAACAATATCTTTCAGATAAAATAATTCTTACGGAATCGTTTCATGTTTTTGACATTTTTGTCCTTGTTGAGTCTTGTTTTAGCTTGTCAGCTAAATCTGACGCCTACTGTTTTCTACCTTCTCAATTCGTATTGGCGTTTTGTTCTGGAGTAATAGGCCATTAACATGTGGTTACCTGAAGGGTTGCATGCCACAAACCATGATCATAATCTCTACAGTAATTACCTTAAGGGGATGTTATAGGCAGAAAAAAAATATTCTGTGGGTCTTGTTTGTACGGTTGTACCTACGTAACTGTATTATTTACTAAGGTGACTTTGTGACCTGATATAATTATTATTATGAGCTGTTACTGAGGGAGGAACACGTACCTAAACAAAACATTCAAAAGACACATTTTTTTTAATGTGGCAAAAGCATGTGAAAAAAATGAACGAAAACGCTTTGATAAAGTACCTACTAATAGTTAAACATCGGAAAAAAAAAATTGATAGGTGGCCATTATAATAGACCAAATTATAGAAATATGTACATGTATGTCGAATCCAGGTACGGTGGATTGTGATCAGCCATACTTAGGGACATACATTGTGTCAAATATACAGTCGTGGGCGCAGAATTGGGATACGGGTAAACGAGAGAAATAGCTCCTTTAATTTCTACACAGTTTATTGTTACAGACTCAATTACTAACACTACTGTACTAATTAATACTCTGAACTTAAAAGGAAACAAGGAAACCTAGGCCAGTATGTGTCGCGACCACGTCTACACGATCACTGTCGCTCCATGGCCCATAAGGTCCGTAACTCCGTATCGGACACCATACTTAATCCTAGACTCCGCACAACGCTAAGTGCATACTTATGAAAGATCCGACATATATTTAGTCGTTTGAGTTGCAACTTGCAACAGATGATTACGATAACGGGCGAAAAAAATAATAATTTGTTGATGAAAGGGAAACGGATATCGGAGGACAGTAGCTATCGATTTGGGAGTCACACAAGGTGATATGGCTTAGGTAGAGAGGGAAGGATTGAATCCCATTTCACACGACGAAGAAGAAGCTAATGAAAGAGATGTGAAAGAAACACAAACAAGGAAACTGGACAAACGATGAGATTAAATAAAAAGTCCTGGCCCGACATGTTCATAAATGCAGATGATCAGGCTTCTTATGTTTCGGTTTACTTCAATTTATTAATGCTTTCATTTCATTGGCAGTTGATACCAAAAATGTATAGTTGAAATAAACATGTTTGTGATTTTGATTTTACACGATTGTTTGATAACGTGTTTAGAGTTGAACAAATAAAAAATATAATAAGAAAGGGATGTAGTGTATCTATTAAATAGATATGTAAACACTGTCTCATTCACACAAGCGGGGTAGCTGCTGTCACTTATGTCATCTGTCAGTTACGAGTAATGGCGGGAAACAGACAAAGTGAAGCGGGCTATATACGAAGGCGCTTGGTGTGGTAGTGAGCCAGTGAAGTGATATGTTCAACATAAATACGGAATCAACAGGATTCTACAGTAAGTTTAGGGTGAATGAATCAGTGAAAGTAACCGCAACAAAACAAAAGCTTCTGGATTCCAAAGTTGCATGAATAAGTTTGCTGGTAGATTTTAACTCGGTTAACATAATATTGGCAATCTTTACTTCCTAGCTAAATGGACTGAGCGCATTTGAAGGGGTCCATATTGGCTCAACTAAAGTTCTTTACCCGAAATTGTTCTTCCTAACGATTTGTAATCCGAATGATCACTCTTCCTAAAATTTTTCATCCTAATGTTTTCATTCATACTATTTGTAGTGCTACCGGCGATGTTCATAACACTCATGTTTCCGAAAATTGTAATTAATAATATCATTAATGTAAATATTTTAAACTCCTACTGTTTTTTATCATAACGCTTTTATCCCTAAACATAACTACCATAATATTTTCATGGCCTGGGAGTTTATATGGGTAAGTAATATATGATATAATTACAAAACCTCTAATATTTACAAGATATAACAACTGAACCTATAATTTTATTTGATATAATGATCAGTTAATATAATAAACGATTGATATAATTTTAAAGTAACTAATTTCTATAAGAATAACAGACAATTAATATAAAATCGTTTTGATATACCACTCAATAGACATAAAACCTATTTAGTCTAATATGATAAACATTTTTTTTTTTTCATCCTATGTCATCCTATGTCGACGGAGCCCCGCTTCGCGGGGCCCCTATTTCTGTGTAAAGGGTTTACAGTAACCTAACCAAACCAAACCTCGGGGTGCCCTTCGCTCGCCCTTGCATCCTATGTCGACGGAGCCCCGCTTAGCGGGGCCCCTATTTCTGTGTAAAGGGTTTAAAGTAACCTAACCAAACCGAACCTTGGGGTGCCCTTCGCTCGTTTTTGCATCCTGTGTCGACGATCTAAACAAAAAGATATGACTTTGAATAATAGTGTAAAAGATGGTTAGGTTGAGAAAATATAGGAAAACAAATAAAAGTATGATAGATGTTTATTGCTACTGACATTATGAAGTTGAATGATTCGGAACTATGAACATTAGAGACAGAGTAATTAGGAATGTGATTGTTAGGATGAAAAATGTTAGGAAGAACATTTTCGGATTTCTAATTATCGGAGTTGAAAAGAACGATGACCATATTTGTATGAGACCCGTCCCCCCCTTCAACAGAACTTTTGTATGTGTTAGTAGGTTCTCAAAGGTCTATAAAAAGACTAGCAACCAGTTTTAATTTAAAAATCCATGGGGTTTAGAAATAAAATAAAAATTAAAAAATCGTTTTTTAACTTTTCCTAATTCGCTAGGCCCGTCCCCCGCCCTGCAACAGACCTTTTGTATGTGTTATCAGGTTCATAAAGATCTATAAAAAGACTAGCAACCAGTTTTAACTTCAAAATCCATGGGGTTTAGAAATAAAATAAAAAATTGTTTTATTTATTTTTTCAAATTCAACAAACATCATATGAGTACATAGTAAATTATTCACTAATGGGATAAAGTAGTGTCTTGTTGTCGCGGGCGCTATTTTGAATCCTGAACGCAACGAAGGATTCTAGGTTAGGGAGTTAAGACTTGAATCCTGAGTGCAGTGAGGGATTCAAGCTCGCCCAAGACGAAGACACCTTTATCCCCGAGGAGAATATTCTACTTTTCGCACCAATTCCGAGGTAATTTAAACCAATTCGGTTATTTATTTATTTAATGCACAATGTACACAACCATAGTTACACGCTAGGCTTAAACTAGTGAGTACATGACCCTGTTAGGGCGCAGCAAGATAACTTAAAACTAATAATATTGTAGTGAGTATCTATTAATTAATATCACGAGATTAGGAACTTTCACAATTAAAATATTATATTAATTAAACTTATAACTAAGTTTATGAAACTGTTAAATAACCGGGGTAGTGACAGGGTTATGTTTTTATGCGTACTTAACTATATACTTAATCTTTGTATGTGGAATTATACCCTATACCCTCGAAGCATCCTAACGGCCGGATAGATTTTAATACATGTCGCACTCGAATAATCGCTGATAGCCTAGCGACAAAACTATCGGAACTACACACACGCTGCTCGCTAACTCGTTTTCAGTTGCTAGTTCTACTCGCTACTCGTTCATCGCCGCCGGTGGGAATAGAAAAAATTGGACGAGTAACGAATGACGTTTTTTGTTTTTTAAATGGCATCTCTTAATTGATCTTGAGAGGTTTGAAAATCAAAGAATATAGTTTACAAACTGTTATTTTGTGGCAAAAATATTAACATTAAAACATGATTTTCTCGGAATATCCCCCACTTTTGAGAGATGTCGTCATAGTAAAAATTGATCATCTTGCTAAGGCGGTTCGAATGAGACACGTTTTAAGTCTGTTGGTCAATGTAAGGGTTGGGGGGACGTTGTGACAATATTAACACTAAAACATGATTTTCTCGGAATATCCCGCACTTTTGAGAGATGTCGCGTCGTCATAGTAAAAATTGATCAGCTTGCTAAGGCGGTTCGAATGAGATACATTTTAAGTCTGTTGGTCAATGTAAGGGTTGGGGGGACGTTGTGACGAAATTAACACTAAAACATGATTTTTCTCGGACTATCCCGCACTTTTGAGAGATGTCGTCAGAGTAAAAATTGATCAGCTTGCTAAGGCGGTTCGAATGAGACACGTTTTAAGTCTGTTGGTCAATGTAAGGGATGGGGGGACGTTGTGACGAAATTAACACTAAAACATGATTTTCTCGGAATATCCCGCATTTTTGAGAGATGTCGTCATAGTAAAAATTGATCACCTTGCTAAGGCGGTTCGAATGAGATACATTTTAAGTCTGTTGGTCAATGTAAGGTTGGGGGGACGTTCTGACTCATCGTCTAGGTGAACTTTGGCGCACCCCATTTGAAGATAAGTGCTAAAGAAAACTAAGTAAAAATCTATGCAACGTAAAAACCCATACCAAAAAGCTAAATCTCTCTTTCAAACTCATTTTGACTACACCTATGAGTATAATATGAAGAAAAGAATCCTTTAAAGACATTTGTTTTCTATCATTACCACCCATTTGCCATTCTTTTCACGTCACAAAAATCCTTAAGAGTTAAAAAGGCACCTATCGCCTCATTCGATCGGTCTTTAATGGCTATAATTATGGGCGTCATTTTATCATGAGACGGGGCAAAAACCTCGTGGCTGTTAGTACCTACTTGATTACTTTGCCAATCTCGTCGAAGTTTGGTACGTATCATAATTATATGAATACAAACCGATTTCTATCTTTCACAGTCGTCAGTAATTTGACTTTCGAAAGAAGAAGGCAAAGCGTTGTGTAACTATACAGACGCTATACAACGTTTATTAGTAAGGGGGTAAGTGTGTGGAAGACTATAATTGAGGATCTGAACTTCTAGAACGTACGTGAAGACGTAAATAGAGGTGGATAAATGGAAATGTAAATAGACGCGAATAAAATAGTTTTTCGCATTACGGTGTTAAAAGTTTGGGCGTTGATAGATGCTCGGTCAAAACATGGGAGTCCAAACAAACCACCAAACAAACCCTTCAGCGATAATATTAGTTGGGTATCATTTAAGCTATCACCAATTTAATTAGTTTTGTGTTTCTTAAATAATAGGGTTTGTCCTCCAAATAGTAGATCTGTCACCAAAATGTAGTCACCAAACAATGCAAGTGACCTAACCAAACCGAACCTCGGGGTGCCCTTCGCTCGCTCTTGCATCCTATGTCGACGGAGCCCCGCTTCGCGGGGCCCCTATTTCTGTGTAAAGGGTATAAAGTAACCTAACCAAACCGAACCTCGGGGTGCCCTTCGCTCGTTCTTGCATCCTATGTCGACGGAGCCCCGCTATCTGAGAACGAAAATATTTCGTGGCGATAGATCTATTTATTAGGTGATACAAATATTTCGTGGCGATAGATCTATTTATTAGGTGATACAACTTGATGACAAATATAAATTTTGGTGATAGAAAATATAGTTCCCCTATTAGTTTCTCAAAAACCAATGAACTGATTTTGATAATTCTTTCACTAAAGTGATCTACATACTTTCAGGAAGGTTTTAGTATATAATATATTGGGTAATTATTCTTATGTATGATGTTATATGCGTAAATGTACAGCATCTCAGGCATTTCTATGCCAAATTTGATGATTCTTCTAGTCGGTGTCTTCAATTCTTCAGTGCACTAAAAGTGAAAAATAAAAACTATTAAACTTTTTAACTTACACCTTTATTCGCGCCAATCGCAGTAGACCGGGAAATGTGGAAAGAGGGAAGGGAGTCGCACAGCGGGACAGCACAGACTTATAATAATATTAAGTTGAGGAAGATACGACTGCGTACCAAAATAAAGTAATCCCGTCAAATATACTTGGTTATTGAACTTCCAAAGTTGTAAGCGGACTAAGTCGATTGTTATAATCGAATTATTGCGAGAATCGACTAACTCCATTGTCCATTGCAAGTTTTGTTAACGAGAAAACTTTCTTACTTTCAATGTTCGTTTAATTTCGGACTGTTTCGGAGTTCTCTGCCTTTCTTTGATGAATCGACGGTTTTAGTGATCATGAAGTTTATGATACGTAAGGTAAACGCGGGTGAAGTCGACAGTGACCCAGAAGTCGTCAAATTGTTTAAAAACATCAATATTTGTTTCTACTAAACATTTAAGTGGCCCATTTTTATGGCAACATATTTTTGGTAACATACTGCAAAATTAAAACAAAACACTGAGTTTTAACTGTAATGGTGGCTGAGATATCTCACTTAAAAAGTGTGTCCCACATTTTTTTCATTTTTTTGCAAGTTTAGCTACTAAATGTCAAACTCAGCACGTAGTTTTGTGTTTTGATTTACGAACCTTCAGTGGGGTATGTGTTAAGTCTGATTGTTTGATGAATTAGTTAAGTTAATTTACTAACGATATAACTTGAAGTTTAGAACACTTTTATCATAAAAGTATTTATTTTTTAACGTGACATCTATTGGCACCTAAAAATTCCTAATTGACCCAAATCTCGTAATTTTAAGTACTTTTTTGACGTTTACTGGGTCCCGCTTAATACTTGCCCCTAAACTCGTCATATTGTAAATATTTTCAACTTTATCGCTAAGATATAAGGTTCAAAGTTGATTGGGAAAATTTGTCAGTTTCGGGTAGCTTGATGTGATGGCGTATTTACAAACATGTAATAAGGTTTGGGCTACATTTGACGATAAGACTGGGTTTCTCTTAAGCTGTTTTCGCTTCGCTCACTCATTTCTTGAGTACTTAAGCGTACTTTGCTTAGTCGTCGCGTCATTGGGTTCGCTTCGCTAGCTCGGCACGAAACTGTGCTCGCGCTTCACTCGTGATAGAGCTCGCTTCGCTCGCTCTTGTCTTGTGTAAGTGCGTTCAGCTCACTCGTGTTGAAGATGGGCTCGCTTCGCTTGCTGGTTTAAGAAGCTGTTAAGACCAGCATGAGAAGTAAGCCCATCTTTTGATTAAGCGCGCTCATCGTGCGATTAAGCGTGCTTTGCTTATTTGTATCTAGGAAGGGCTCGCTTCGCACGCTGTATCGCAAACGCGCTCCACTCGCTCGGCCCGTAAAAAGTATTCTCAGTTCTAACCGAAACTGCCTTACTGGGAAAGGTATAATAATGAGCTGTAATAAGCTTGGCTTAGGCTTGGCTTGTAATAAGTTTGGCTAATTGATGCTAGGTTTACAACAGTACCTCAATCAGATCGAATGTGGATATTACAGTTCCAATCAAATCCTCACATATATAGAGGTGTCTTCTTACTAAGTCTTCTGCCGTTGAATCTTCCTAATGTTCTCGTAATCTTCACACATACTTGCACGATGACAGGCCGGGGCGCCGTCCATTAATAACATGGCGATTGGCGATGATTTTAGGTATTACCCTAGCTTTTTAATTCGCTCATAAGTAGATTTTGTAAGCTTATTGTGTTTCTTATGATTTAAAACTTTCTTTCGTTGGCTTTTGATTGGGTTAATACTAGTCGGAGGCGAGGCAAATGTACAAGTATCTCCCGGGCCCCGGACTCATGGTACTAGAAGGAATAGTGAGGTTTTACTCGGTAGGAGTCCGACATTACCCTCAGTTCTTCCCACACGGAGGGTATCCATGAGGATTTCCCCACGAAAAAAGAAGGCTCATTGCATTTCATATAAAGCAATCAACAATCAACTCAGCCTATCGTAGTCCACTGCTGGACATAGGCCTCTCCCAGACAGCGCCACAGCACCCTGTCCTCCGCCTTCCGCATCCAGTCTACCCCAGCCACCTTCTTTAGGTCGTCCGTCCATCTAGCTGGGGGGCGTCCCACACGACGCTTGCCGGTACGCGGTCTCCACTCCAGGACTCGTCTGCTCCACCGGCCATCAGTCCTTCGACAGACATGGCCAGCCCACTGCCACTTCAGTTTGCTTACTCCGCAAGCTATGTCGGTAACTCCGGTTCTTTTCCGGATAATTTCATTCCTGATTTTATCCTTCAAAGAGACTCCGAGCATAGCTCGCTCCATAGCGCGCTGAGCGACCTTGAATTTGTGGACCAGCCAGACCATCAGTGTCCACATTTCAGCACCGTATGTCATGATGGGAAGGACGCACTGGTTGAAGATCTTGGTCTTCAAACACTGCGGGATAGACGACGAGAAGACTTAACGGAGTTTTCCAAATGCTGCCCAACCCAACTGGATCTTTCTGTCAGCTTCCTTCTCAAAGTTGTGTCTACCGAGCTGGATGACTTGCCCTAGGTAGACATAATCCTTCACAACTTCGAGTAGCGACCCTTGGATGTGGATTGGACTCGGCAAGACGTGCGAATTGTATAACTTAACATAACTTTAAAATTTATTATTATTTAAAATTTCTACTATTATTTAAAATATATAGTTCTAAAATCAGGTTTTTTTAATCTGTCGAGCTCCGCTAATGAGACACAATTTGATTTTCTATTGTTTCGTCGGTTAATGTATAAAACTTTATTTTTCAACTTAAAAAAACAGCTGAAGGAACGGTTGTAGAGATTCGGCGCAATAGTAAAAAATGGGAGGTCTTCCCCACCAGGGTAATAAAATTTTTTCGTTGGCTGGCCATTTTGGGTTTTGGGCCTAATACGGCTGATTTATTTATTTACTGTATTGTACACCACAAAAATACACAACGTAAAAAACACATTAGACAATATAAAATGGGCTGATCTCCTATATTCTGATAAAAACTGATTCTGTGATTCGAAAATCTTAATTTTTAAGCTAAAATATATTAGAATTGACCTACCTAGTCTGCTAACAGCTCACAACCTTCAGTAATTTCTTGCGATTTGGTTTTCTACCTACCTTTTGTTTCTTAGACTTGCCACTCATATGAAAGACAATCCCAATATGTTTTAATGTGTAATCATCTTGAACTCTATGTTCAAGACCTGAAAGTTCATAATTTAGCATCCAAAATTGACGACTACTGGGTCCTTTTGATGAGTAATAGTACAAATCTGGCGAGTACTGGTACAAATCGCCCTTTTTTCACATTTGCTTAAATAAGTATTAATTATCACAAAAAATTACAAAAATTAACAACTTATTTAGAATAACGGATAATTTTTCTATTTCGTCATGCAAAAAGTTTCATTATAAATGAAATACTTCTCACGCAGCAGTTCTTCAAAGTCAGTGAATATCAAAACCCGACGACTATTGGTACATTTACCTTAGGTATTTACGTTTTGAAAATAATGTGACTAGTTTTTTTCTTTCGTGGGGCGTCACATACACGTAATGACATAATCCGCCTATAATGTTCCCACAGCTGGGATACATACAGACCTTTGAGTTGTAACCTACAGGTCTTCGGGTTGGTAGTTAATAATAATAATAAATGTTTATTTGCACCTTCAAAATTAACATAAAGAAACAGGTTTACAATAAAATAGGCCAAAAGGTAGTTACAAGTTACATGTTAGAGTTGCTACTAATACCTAAGCTAAGATAACTTAATATCTTGTGATATAGGTATTAGCACACATCCTCATTTGCATTCACATAATACTAATATACATTAGAGCCAGAAAGCTTAATATTGTACTAAAAGTTAGATTCCTGTTTTACAAAAGTTTAAGTTTAAGTTGTTACATGTGTTCTTACTTTTGGTTCTAGGACATGCCAGTTTCCTCAGGAAGTTTCATTGCCCTTTTGAGAGCAGCGGTGATGAAATTTAATACACAAAGTATTGTGTCTGCCCTGTCTGGGTTCGAACTCACGACCTACGACTCGTAGATCTGGGCCGTTACCCAGTGGTTTGGTGGAGCAAGTCTTTTGAATATTATTTTCATGGAGTGAGGCTTGTGGCTAAGTAATAACAGCCGCACGGGTCGATTGATCAGGTTAAGCTACGCTTGCCGCGGTTGGTCTGTGGACGGGTGACCATCTTTACATACCAAGACCCCTCCGTGCCTCGGAAAGTACGTTAAGCCGTTGGTCCCGGCTGTCATTCGTGGATCTTTAACAGTCGATACGGGTCGTGAGAAGCCCGAAAGTCTGACAACCAGTCTTAACCAAGGTGTATCGTATTACCCAGTAACTGGGTTGTGGAGGTCAGATAGGCAGTCGCTCCATGTAAAATACTTGTATTCAGCTGCATCCGGTTAGACTGGAAGCCGACCCTAACTTACTTGGGAAAAGGCTAGGCAGATGATGATGATTTTCATCTTTGTCGGTTCCACTGCAAAATAACCTGTGATGAAATACCTGTAATTGGCGACTGTGTTAGTTCGAGGCTATAGTACTTAAGATATATTATACCTACATATACAGAAGCTGTTGCTATACCTTAATAAATAAATAAAGATATTTTTTCCGCTGAGGACTTACATCACCACGTTTGAACACTGTATTAAAGTCTATTCAAACCTAAGCGGTATTCGCTGCCGCTGTGGGTAGAGGTACATACCGCGCGGGTTTCGCTCAGGTATTTAGTATCAATAAGAAACTCGAACTCGGTATTCTACCCACAAGGTTAGCGAATTCCGCTTTGGTGTGAACACCCACACCCACACACCCACACGATTACATACCCACTCGGTTTTCTCTACCGCAAACGGTAGCGAATACCGCTTAAGTTTGAATAGAACTTTATGGCATGCCTGTACCACAGAATACTTATTAGTACTACGTACAGAAAGGACACTCCCTTCCCCGCGCTCATATCAGATACCGCACCTCACCCCGCACTTCGAGGTATTCGTCGCCGACTCTTTAGCAAGGGCGCTCGCGAACCGCAGCGCTGTACTGCTGACACGAACACACAATTTTGCGATTTAAAACTTTTATTTGAGTTTTAATCACGATGGTTGGATATTGTGATGCTTTTCCGAATTCATATTTACATAAACTGTTTGTAAGACTTTGCATTTTTAATACCATGCGATTTAATAACCGATTATTTACAGATAAGTCATTTAAACTAAACTATTTTAGTGTTTTTATTTCATTACAAACCCGACTATATAAATAAACAATTGAAATACAAGGTCACTTCATAAATAATGCACACGTTCGGGGGGCGCCGTCGTCGTTCGGTTCCCCGACACAAATCGCTTTCCGCGTCATTTTTTACGCTACGCACGACAGCCAACCCTACTACATTTCACGCACACATTTGCACGTATACAAACGTCATTTGTTTGTAGTAGTGATAGGTAATTATTTTGCGAGGGTTGTATGGAGTGTCTGGGGTGTGCCTGTACTCAAATAACAATACCATTACAAACTTTAATAAAGCCAGACCTACGCAAAATATAAATATTAAAATTAGTATGAAACAAAAGACGAAATCTCCATACCAACCCTTTTCTAAACACAAAGCAGCTGAATTTATTTGAAATCCACTCAGATATCCAGCCTAGTATTAATTAAAAAAAAGTGCGTGTTAGACCGCACACAGTGAAGAGTTCCGTAGTTGTGATGAATTTACGCATGATTGATTTTATTAAACGCAAAAATAAGTTTACTGACACGGACATGCGTGTCAGTGGGCCGAAAGGTTCTGGAATGGCGACCGCGTGCCGGAAGACGTAGCGCTGGAAAGCCTCCCACAAGGTGGACCGATGACCTTGTGAAGGCAGCAGGAATCCGCTGGGTGCGGGAAGCACAGAACCGGTCGTAGTGGCGGTCCTTGGAGGAGGCCTATGTCCAGCAGTGGACATCTTTCGGCTGAAATGATGATGATGAATGATGAAAAATAAGTTTGTACTTCATAGTATTTCTCGAAAAAACTGAATCCAAAGTTATTTCTGCGGTTGTAACCGAAAATATCCCATATCTCAAAAACTACTGACTTAAATAGCATTGACGTTTTGAAACATAATAGGCTTTTTATTTATGGTATTCAGCAATTCACGCTGTATCGAATTTTTTCGCCCCTCTGTTGCATGTGTGGGGGGAGTGTTATATCCCTAATTATTTGTTTCGTATTTTCACTACACCAAATAGTCTTCGAGTAAAATGGCTGTGTGACATCCGGACAGACAAACATGACAAAATCATAAGGGTTCCGTCTTTCCCATTTGGCTACGTAACCCTAAAAATATCATCATACAAGTAAAAGTATGGAAGTGGATGAAACACGGACGCTGTAACTCAATCAAATTAATGAAGGGACCACTTCCCGACAGAGTTCGCTTACAAAATCAATTTCCGTATCCCACAGTCGTACGGAGCTATCCATAATTTACGTCACACGAATTTCATGATTTTTATTAGGTACCCCCCCGTTCTTGTCACAGGCGGTCATATTGGTGTTGTGGTGTAAATCAAACCTTAAAGAACCTTAGAATAAGAAGAAACTTGAGAGTTGATAAGTTAAGATTAGATAAGATCATTTATTTGTCCAAAACACGAGCATGGTAATATTATAAAGCTTTTTGTTAGAGTTGCAGTATTGAGTTTTAGAGATTTAGATTTTTTCGTGTGATAAAATAGAATATATTTATTTCCAAAGAATGTAGGTATAACAAATCAGACGTTACAATTAATCTTAGAATCCTTGTACATTCTGCCATTAAGGCATGCAAAAATATTATGAGAATTATTGCTATTCAAATAAAAATAAATTAACTTACGAGGTCTAAATCTAAATATTTTTTAATTAAAGCTTATCGGCTAAAATTTAGCTAGAGAATATTAACATTTATCTAATAGCAATTTCGTACGATTTTTTTTTTAATATTCTAAATAGTTGGTCTTTAATATTGTTAGGTATTTTATTATACACAGTAGGTGCTATACAAATAACACTTTTTAAGGTGCAGTCTTATAAACACCTATGTGCAACAAGTTTTGGTACCGAGATCTCGTACTGGTATTTCTTTTTCTAATGTCGTTCAGAG
Source organism: Amphipoea oculea (assembly GCA_945859645.1). NCBI lineage: Eukaryota > Metazoa > Arthropoda > Insecta > Lepidoptera > Noctuidae > Amphipoea > Amphipoea oculea. The sequence continues at coordinate 18,186,827 of OX243876.1, forward strand.
AAGGAGATACTGTATATTTATTCGTTCTGACAAATATGGCTAATTCTAGTAAATATACACCGTGTTCCGGACGATATGATAAACTTCGACCAGATGTTCAGACCATGGAAATAAGCATTTTTCATTACGGACAAATTAATGACTTTTATTTTTTGTTAATTTTCATATAAACTAAATACCTTGACGTAAATCGCCCGATATGCTCTTTATCCGAATCGGTAACGATGACTTATTTTCATTCATAAGATTTGGCGGGCTGCAACTTGTCAAAACTGAGTTAAGACCCTTACTGCATGCTCAATTAAATTTCACTAAATGAAATCACAAATATCTATATAACGAAGCCTTTTTAAGTACTACTTCCTTTGTTAGATTTAATTTGTAAAAACTATAGAAGCCTTTGACAAAGTTTATGGATACCGTAAAGAACACGGTGTATAGACACATGGAAACGTTATAAAAGTTTATGAGATTTCAAAACGGTGATGTTCACGACTGCTGAAGCTTATGACTTGTCACACGACGTCACACTTTGTTCACCCTCTCTCCCCCTTAACGACACATTGTGACATAATTTACGGATGGGCCCTACGTCAAAGTTGGGATAAGTAAGGGTTACCGTATGGCGGCAGATATTAATTTACGAGGCTCGTGAACATCTGGGACTACTTTGTTAATTTTTGTGGCTTTGTGTAAATGTACCCTGAAATAATGTAGGATTTTGGTAGAAATGTGTAGGTGATGATGAATACTTAGGCCCTTTGTACACTTACACGTTTTTCTTGCCGTGAAAAACAACGCGTGTGTAGGCACGGTCGTCAGTGTTGTATGGAACACTATGGAAGCTTGTTGATAGATACGTTTTTTCTATGGCCTGATTTATATGCCATACATACTTACACTCATCACACACATTTGCATTTGGTTACCTTTTAGTTTAAATTTATTATTTCTACTGAAACCGTTGCATTTTGTTAACATTTCTTAAATAACTCGTATTATCTGTCGAAAGAGACTCGATCCTGCGACACAGGGTATCCTAGTGCGGGATCCAGTGTCATACCTAAATATTGTAACACTTGTATAAGAATCAATAAAAACTTATTATTATTAAACTTATTATTATTATGTGTAGGTAAGATGCGTCAGTGTTGTATGGAACACTATGGAAGCTTGCTGATAGACACGTTTTATCTACGGCGCGGTTTATACGCCGTGCCGTAAAGAAACCGTGCTGTGTACAAAAGACCTTACGATTTGAGTAATGTAGTATGTAATCGTAATGGTAGCCATACACGTTACAAAATACTTGCGCAAGTATAGACACGCACAAGTCTGCGTGACACCGAATGGCTAGGATACTTGTGCAAGTTCAATTTGGTGCAAGTATATCGTAACGCGTGTGGGCTGCATAAGTAACCCTTGTTGTGTGTAAAGAACACCGTTTACAAAAACTAAGTCATATTTATTTATTAAAACTTTATGCACAAGTAAAAACTGTACAAAGGCGGACTTAATGCCTTGGGAATTTTCTACCAGTCTACCTTAGGGTGATGCAGAGGCAATACAAAGTAGGTGCAATAACAGAAAGAAAAGATAAGAAAATATTTATAACTAAGATATAAGAATAGATATAATAATAAATACATATTTACAACAAATAAATATATATGTCGGATCAGGAGTAGGTTATTGGCATCTAGTTATCATCAGGCATATTTGATTACCTAATTACTGTGGGCATACTGTGGGGTAGTGTTGGTTATTGCGCAATAGAAAACCGTTTGCAGTTCAAAATAATCAAATTATAATATCACGAACAAATTAATCACACTAGCAAATCACACACTGTAGGTACACGACACAACTAGATACACAGTAAAATAATTATGTACAGTAACAAAGTAATTGCGAACAAATCGTAGGATCGATTACTGTTCGTATAGTGACAGAGCCACCCAAGTAAACCGACAGGTTTGTCGGGAGCTAGTGCTCTGTCAGGAGTCAAGTCCGAACCCCGACTGACTCTCACTGACTGTCTGACTGACTGTCACTGACTGTCTAGCACTTGTAGAAATCGCGACGCCCCCGTAAGGGGGCGTGGCGAGCGGTGCCGGGGCTTCGCCCCCCGGCCGCGGAGGCAATGCGGTGGCCTGCAAAAACAGGCCCCTCCCTGCATTCGGCGACAACGGCCTGCGGCTTCGTTGGCCGCACGTAGTGCAGCCATGTGTCTAGCACAAACGAGTGCGCTCAGTTATAAAGGTTTGTCCCCACTACGCACTCGCCCCACAACAACTCTGTCCAATGGCGTACGGAAATACGTCATCGTGTTTACTTGATACAAAACATTAAAATGTGCTAAATCTAATAAGACTCACATTATAAAGTAATCGAATAATTCAACAAGAATAATTGTCTTAAATAAACAATAGTGATTTCACAAAGTAAATCATTTTAAAATCAAAGTAACATGTCATCAATTGGTTTGAACAAAACCATCGGTTACAATTATCAAAATAAGTTGCTAAAATCAATTAGCGCGTACACTGAGTACTCAATAAATTATGTTTCGATTTATTAGACAATATTTGATAGTAAAACTCTTAAATTAATAATAAGAAAACCAATCATAACGAATTCTGTTGACTATCGCTCAAATTTAATTGACAACTGTCTCCGATATATATAAATAGTTATGAGACATAAATAAGAAACCCTACAACATCTTAATTCTGAGACAAATATTCAAGTAGGTATTCAAATTTTGTACGATACAAGTAAATACCTACCTATAATGAGAAAAGACTCGTCTACAATTATTACTGATGAAACTAAATACAGTAAAATAATCACATTAATGTTGTTTACCTAGAAAATGCCGGTGGACATAACTTAATTCCATTTTAATATTTACGTAGGTAGGTGCTTACTGAATTTTGAAACCACATTAATCAAAAACTGTGATTAGGTTAAGTTAGCAAACTGAAACCACGAATTCAGTATATGATTCTAGATTTAGTAGAAATTCCTCGTCAATTGTCAAATGAAAATCTGTTGTTTCTTTTTTTTTTGTTTTTTTTTTTGTTTAGCCTATACTGTCCCACTGCTGGGCAAAGGCCTCCCCCAGATCCTTCCAGGAACTCCTTTCCCGCGCCACCTCAAACCAGCCCTCGCGGTACGCGCTGGTCAATATAAAAGTGAAAACCTACGCGGCCAAAATGTATGGAACAGCTAACTTTTATTTTAATAACTAAAGAAAAACTTCAACACAAAAAGGGGGTCCAGAATCATGTACCGAGTCCACGGTAATAGGTTGTGCGTCGATGCCTGTATATTTAAAACAAAAAAGGTATCTTTAAACACAAATTGTCATCATCCGCCTAGCATTTTCCCAACTATGTTGGGGTCAGCTTCCAGTCTAACCGGATGCAGCTGAATACCAACATTTTACATGGAGCGAATGCCTTTCTGACCTCCACAACCCAGTTACTGGGTGATACGATACCCCTTGGTAAGACTGGTTGTCAGACTTTCGGGCTTCTGACTACCCGTAACGACTGTCAAATATCCGCGAATCACAGCCGGGACCAATGGCTTAACGTGCTTTCCGGGGCACGGAAGGGTCTCGGTATGTAAAGATGGTCACTCATCCACAAACCAACCGCGGCAAGCGTAGCTTAGCTTGTGCTTATCGATCGACCTGTGCGACTGTTATTATTTAGCCACGGAACACAAATTGTAATTGTTCGAAACAATAATGAAGACCCTTTAACCTTTTACCCCTAGATAATTGTATTGATACCCTATATCTTGTAGAAACTTTCGCGAAATTCAATTTCTGCCGAGTCCCTATCGATGTATTCGGTAACGGACTCAATAAAACAAGTTAGAATCAATTGTATTAAGTTAATCGTAGCTGTAGCGTTGGCTTGGTAACCAGAAACGTTATTGTTTTAGTTTCAGATTATTGTGGAAATAAAGTATGACAGTGATAGAAAACGGTGAGAAAGAAAGAGAAGTAGTTGGGTAAGAACATTAAGAGGAAATGCGGTCGGAGAGACCTTTGAATAAGCATAGTAAAAAGCCATAATTCGAGATTTGGCTCTTGCCTATTTCCTCCTTCAATATTGGACCAATCTAAAAGATATTTCATACATTGAATAAGAAGGATATATACTGTGTCCCCATGTTTTTCTTTTTTCATTAATAGTTGCAGAATTTGTACACTTGGCCTCTGTTGACAGCGGTTTAAATCGGCATTTTTTGAGGGTTCTAGTGCTCATAAAAATAATGTATCATCAAAAACGAAAACATAGGGACATACAAGTAGTTAATATTTATTATTCTGTAAAAAATCATTGCTTTATGGTCATTAACCAGAAAGAAAACAGGCGAGAGCGTTTCTATGGAGAAACGACCACCCGCATTTCCTCTTAATATCCTATCGAAATATCCTGAAGGATATTTGTCAGAAAAAATACCACAAGAGTGGTCACACATCTAATAGTTACCACCAACTAGGACGGCCTCGTCAACTAGTAACACAAAACAAAAACAACCGACTTCAAAAAAAAAAAACACTACAAAGTGAAAAATAACTTTAATTTCGGAAGTCGGTGTCGAAAAACGAAAATGCTGAACCAACGACACCGACTTCCGTTAAACGACTTAAAGTTATTTTTCACTTTGTAGTGTTTTTTTTTGATGTCGGTTGGTTTTTTTTTTGTAAAAATGTTTTTATTTGTCAATTTTTAGTTGTATCTACCCCACACAAATTCAGTTAAGTCTAGTGCATTGAAGCATTGAAGATCATCAAAATTCGCATAGAAATGCCGGAGATGCAGTACATTTATGCGTATAACTTCGTACATAAGAATAATTACCTAATGTATTATATACTAAAACCTTTCTGAAAGTATTGAAAGAGCGAAGGGATAGTTCTCCGTTCTCCCGTTGCGCGGGCGCGCGCGGGGAGAGGGGTGAGGGACGGCGCCCGCTGCGCTGCGAGCGCGCCGCCTTCGTTCCGGTCCGCACTTCCGTAGTCCAGAAACGCGATTACTGGCGAGAGCACGCCCCTTTTCAATCTCAACGGTCCGTCTCGAGAGTGCAAACAATAAAACTTTGATTACTGAGTTCCTCTTTCAGTATGTAGATCACATTAATGAAAGAATTATCAAAATCGGTTCATTAGTTTTTGAGAAAATCGCGGACATACTAACATACATACAAACATACGGGTCGAATACAGAACCTCCTTTTTTGAAGTCGGTTAAAAAATACAACAAGAGTTGCCACACATCTAATAGTTACCACCAACTAGGACGGCTTCGTCAACTAGTAACAAAATGAAGTGTCGCAAGATGTCCCCAAGTTTGCGATCATTCACTTCACCACACGACGGCAGATTGAAACTTTGCTAACTCCTGACAGAGTAGTGGTGGCTCTGTAAATAGTATATCTAACACGATACTGCAAACCGTGGTGAAAACAATTTCGAATGTTCTCTACCAACATCTAGTTTACACCGTGTTTTGTGGTTGAAATTGTAATGATGCTTTTTGTTTTTGCAGTGTTTAGCTAGAATTTAATGACGTACGGTCGTTAATAGATTTCACACTGAGAAAGATGCAGATTACATGCCCAAGATTCTTCAATGCGATACTTCGCTATGGCGGTTTGGCTAGCTACCTCGATGTCAAATGTGGAATAGACACGCACACATGTCGAAGGATACCTCACTACGGTACATCGCGGGTTGCCTTTTTTTTTTCGCGGTGGAATTCCTCATTGACTTCCTCTATCGTGGGAGTGACAGAGGGGCATGCCGGACTCTTACCGGCTAAAACCACCGCGGTGTTCCACCTCTACCTATGGCCGGGCGTGCGGGATTCGCATAAGCATTCACCGCTCCCCCGACAGGCCTCGACTCGCTGTTCCTCAGCGGGTCCCACCTCCCCGTGCGCCCATTCCTATAATGGCCGCAGCCCCTCTCGAGTGGCGCGCGTGGAACACTGCAGCGCCAACTTGGGCCTGTCTGGTCGGACGACGGACGCCCCTAGTCCGCCGACCGCAGGCCACCTCTCATCGCAGGCTACATGGGGCTTCACCTATAAGATGCCTGGCGTGTGCTTGCGTGTCTATTAGCGTGCATTTGTTTTACATGGAGGTGACGTCGAGGTAGCGAGCTAACCGCGATCGCAGTGACGTATCTTGGGTATTTTATTACCCTTTTTTTTGTGGATGGGAAATCTACAAATGACCCCTCCCGCTCTGGGTGGAGCGGGAGGGAGTGTCAGACTCTTACTGACTAAAACCCACCCGTGTTCCTTCCTTAGCCCTTTATGTTCCGATGTAGCGGTAACCCTTTCGGACAATCCCGCAACCCCGGCAGGCTTCATTTTATTACCCTTTTATTGAACTCTAAGGAACTAATACCTTATCGTTATCCATACCAATATTATAAATTCGAAAGTAACTCTGTCTGTCTGTATGTTACCTTTTCACGCCTAAACCGCTGAACCGATTTAGATGAAACTTGGTATAGAGATAGTTTGAGTCCCGGGAAGGAACATAGGATAGTTTTTATTCCGATATTCCCACGAGATCAAAACTTATGCGGGTGAAACCGCGGGGCGCGGCTAGTTTGTCTATAAAACTATTTTGTTTTTCTAAAGGTTACTTTAAATAAAGAAATTGGTGACTGGGACTTGGTACAAATATACAAAAATAATTTTCCACCCAGCTCCTTGAACGAATCCCTTAGTCGCCTTTTTAACACCCAAGTTTAGCTTAGGGTTTACCTTATTTTAACGGGAACTACAACCATATCTCGAGTCTTTTGGCTAAGATAATGATACACAACTGTTTTCCACATGTACTATATATATATATATGTAATTACTAGTAACTGCAAGTGTTAGTAATTTTCAGGTCTCTCTGCAATAAAGAATTACCATTGCATGAAAACTGTCGAACATGAATAATGGAACGGAAACTGTTACTCCTCAAACAGCGGTCACGAGCTCGCGAGTTTGGGAATTGAAAAAATTACATTAAAACTTTTGGTGTTTGCGCTGTGTACACATGGGAGGAAAGCAGCAAGTTTCCATTTAAGGGTGGAGCTAGACGTGGTTTCCTGCTATCGGAAAATCGTCTTGTAATATTTACTTAGCGTTTTGATTTTACACAATGGCGATTGGCTTGTGCACTACGGAGAGAAAGAAAGAAAGAAAAAAAAGAAAGAAAAAGTATTGCGACTCATACAGGAAGATCATAAACTAAACTAAACACATTAAAAAATAAAAAACCAAGCTATATAAAAAAAGTAACAAAAAGAAAAATGAAACAGAAACTCCCATACGAGGCCAAAAGGCTCCTATCTCAGCATGATGCTGCAACATTAAAAAAATAAATGTCGCAGAGCTGGTATTTATGATAGGGCCCGCTGCTGTGATGTCACGGACAGTTAAAGAAATAATTAAATATTAAAATAGATTTAATATCATGTAAAATATTAGCAGGACCGAGAAAGTCAATTAATGCATTATGCTTACCTAAGCCTGATGATGCTGCGTGCAGCAATCCCGACGACGCAGCTGTACGTTTCTAGACTACTCCACGAAGGTTGAGGAGATTGTGGAGTACGTGCGTGTGAAGACCAACTGCACTTTGAGGGTCGAGAAGTTGGAGTCGCGTCACAACACGAACTTCAAGTCGTTCGTGGTGCGTGTTCCGACACATCATCTCGAGAAGTTCCTCAAGGAACTGTGTTGTGTACCGCCGGTTTCTTGGCCGGCTTCAGGACAGCAGTCAGCGAAACACAATAATCTTAATCTACATAAATAAAAACAAAGGGCCTGACTGACTGACTGACTGACTGACTGACTCATCAACGCCCAGCCCAAACCCATGGACCTAGAAATCTGAAATTTTACACAGTGGTTCCCTTTATAATGTAGACAAGGAATAAGGAAGGATTTTTCGAAATTCAACCCCTAAGGGAGTTAAATAGGGGATGAAAGTTTGTATGAAAGTCCGTCAGTTTTAAAGTTAGGATCTTCAAATTTTGTGTTTAGGCTGACGATTGAAAATTAATTTATACGTGTCTCAGCGTTTTTGATGATTCCACCCCCAAAGGGTTAAAAAGGGGGATGAAGTTTTGTATGAAAGTCCGCCAGTTTAAAAGTTAGGATCTTCAAATTTTGTATTTAGGCTAACGATTGAAAATTAATTTATACGTGTCTCAGCGTTTTTGATAATTTTACCCCTAAAGGGGGATGAACGACCTAACTGAGATATCGACGTACAGCCTAAACCGCTGGTCCTAGGGACATGAATTTTGGAGGGTGTGTTCTTTGTGAAGAGTAAGTATCCAGTAAGAAGGGGTTTTTGTAAATTCAGCCTTTAAGAGGGTGAAAAGGGGGGATTTTGTTTGTATAAAAATCTTATTCCTTGAGTTAATAACCTTGAAACTTGGCACGAATACTTACCTAAGTAAATTATGAAGTTTGGCATTTTCGTTTTTCTAATCTACCCCCTAAAGAGGTATTGGGGGGTGTCAAATTTGTATGGAAGAATTTTAACGCGCTGTCCGATTAACTCAAAACTCAGTATTTATACTAAGGACTAAAAATAAAGAATAACGTGTATCAGGGTTTTTCGAAAATCTACCCCTAACTGTGTGAAAAGGGGTAATTAATTTTACAGGGGAGGATTTCACTGCGTGGCTTGATTAGTTCGAAAATTGGCATATATAATCTTTGAGTCAAGTTATGAACACATCTTAAACGATTTTTCATAATTCTACCCATGTAGGGGTGAAAAGCGGGATAACAGTTTATATGAAAAATCTTAATCATTTGGTTAATAAACTTGAAACTTGGCACGAATATTTATCTAAGTAACTTATGAAGGTTGGCATTTTTTGTTTTTACAAACAACCCCCTAAAGGAGGATTGAGGCGGGGTGTGTCAAAATTTGTATGGAAGAATTTTAACGCGTGGTCCGATTACCTCGAAACTCGGTATTTATACTTAAGACCAAAAATAAAGAATAACGTCTACCAGGGTTTTCCGAAAATCTACCCCTAACGGGGTGAAAAGGGGTAGTTAATTATACAGGTGAGGATTTTAATGCGTGGCTTGATTAATTCAACAATTCGTATAAATAATCTTTAAGTCAAGTAATGAACACATCTCAAACAATTTTTTGAAATTCCACCCCTATGGGGGTGAAAAGCGGGAGTACAGTGTATATGAAAAATCTTACTCATTTGGTTAATAAACATGAAACTTGCCACGAATACTTAAGTAAATTATGAAGTTTGGCATTTTTTGTTTTTCTAAACTACCCCCTAGAGGGGGATTGGGGCGTCAAAATTTGTAAGTATGGAAGAATTTTAACGCACAGTCCAATTACCTCGAAACTCGGTATTTATACTTAAGACCAAAAATAAAGAATAACGTCTATCAGGGTTTTCCGAAAATCTACCCCTAACGGGGTGAAAAGGGGTAGTTAGTTATACAGGTGAGGATTTTAATGCGTGGCTTGATTAACTCAACAATTCGTATAAATAATCTTTGAGTAAAGTAATGAACACATCCCAAAAAATTATTTGAAATTCCACCCCTATGGGGGTGAAAAGCGGGAGTACAGTGTATATGAAAAATCTTACTCATTTGGTTAATAAACATGAAACTTGCCACGAATACTTAAGTAAATTATGAAGTTTGGCATTTTTTGTTTTTCTAAACTACCCCCTAGAGGGGGATTGGGGGCGTCAAAATTTGTATGAAAGAATTTTAACGCACAGTCCAATTACCTCGAAACTCGGTATTTATACTTAAGACCAAAAATAAAGAATAACGTCTATCAGGGTTTTCCGAAAATCTACCCCTAACGGGGTGAAAAGGGGTAGTTAATTATACAGGTGAGGATTTTAATGCGTGGCTTGCTTAACTCAACAATTCGTATAAATAATCTTTGAGTAAAGTAATGAACACATCCCAAATAATTATTTGAAATTCCACCCCTATGGGGGTGAAAAGCGGGAGTACAGTGTATATGAAAAATCTTACTCATTTGGTTAATAAACATGAAACTTGACACGAATACTTAAGTAAATTATGGAGTTTGGCATTTTTTGTTTTTCTAAACTACCCACTAGAGGGGGATTGGGGGCGTCAAAATTTGTATGGAAGAATTTTAACGCACAGTCCAATTACCTCGAAACTAGGTATTTATACTTAAGACCAAAAATAAAGAATAACATCTATCAGGGTTTTCCGAAAATCTACCCCTAACGGGGTGAAAAGAGGTAGTTAATTTTACAGGGTAGGATTTTAATGCGTGGTTTGATTAACTCGAAAATTGCCGATGTAGGTCACACGGCTGCCAAGCTAAAATGGAACTGGGCTGGTCACATCTGTCGCATGCCGGAGGAGCTATGGGCTAAAATAACCACACAATGGGTCCCAAACAGCAGCAAACGGCAACGCGGCAGGCCCAGAATGAGATGGCGGGACGAACTCGACTCTTTCGACAAAGATTGGCGTGTAACAGCACTGGATAGGGATAAGTGGAAGAAGGGAAGGGAGGCCTTTGCCCTGCAGTGGGACAGAAATGGCTGATAATAATAATAAAATCTTAGAGTCAAGTAATGAATTCCACCCCTGTGGGGGTGAAAAGTGGGGATACAGTTTATATGAAAAATCTTATTAATTTGGTTAATAAACATGAAACTTGGCAATATTTGGGTCAGTAAATAATAACGATTGTCAGTTTTAGTTAAAAAAACCCCTTAAAGAGGATTTTGGGGGTGACAAAGTTGATAGGTTAGAAAAATATGTAACTCGCTATCGGATTAACTCGAAACTAGGTACTACCAAAACAAAAAATAAAACAAGTACTTATCTGTTTTAGGGTTTTTCAAAAATCGACTCCTACCAAGGTGGAAAAGGGCAAGTAAAGTTTAAGGGGTGGATATTACTGCTTGCTTCAATTAACTCGAAAATGGGTATGGGCCTTTGAGTCAAGTTATGACCACGAACGATTTTTCAAAATTCCACCCCTGTGGGGGTGGAAAGCGGGGCTACAGTTTATTTGAAAAATCTGATTCCTTTGATCTATAAAAATTGGCCCGAATACTTATTTATCTAAATAAATGATAAAGATCATACCTACACACATTTTCGAAATTTTTAGAGGTAAATACGAATTTCACGCGGACGAAGTCGCGGGCAGAAGCTAGTTAAGTATATTTTAATATACTTAATATATTTTTTTTAACGTAATCATTTTGATTAAAACAATATCGACCAATATACATTGGGCTACGCAGTACACAGCCAATTTATAGGCAGAAACAATGACTGTTCAGCTAAATTATGTCAAATAACGTTTCCTAAATCAATGTTATTTGTCATAATTAGCTGCATCGTTTAATTGTACTTTTAGAAAATTATCAGAACAAAACGATGCGTTTATTATGTAGTTAATATATTTTATCAACTAATTACTGGCATTATTACGGGTTATTGCACACTTGTAATAGACCATGTAATTTTGTTATTAATTGGTTGCATTAGCATTTTATCTACCTGAATAAATTATGATAACAATTTATTGTTTTAAGCTTGTCACATTTTGGGGTTATTAATTTAGAGAGTCCGCGTATCACTGGTCAGTTTCCGTCAGTCGTCAGTTTATTTGATTCGTCAGTTTCGTTGATTAGTCAATTTTACTGATTCCTCAGTTTTACATAGCCCAGTCAAAATAGACATTCAAGGTTACATTAATTTGCTTAAAGCTGAAAATTTGTATGAATGTTCAAAACACCATTAACAATAAATTGTGAAAAGTCCCCATCGATCCGACGTGTGCAATAAAAAAAATTCAAGGTCAAATGTTGCAAAAATCGGTTTTTTGCATTTTTCAGCTAAACAGTAAGTTTTATCATAAAAATAGGAGAGACAAAATTGTTCATCATGCAATTACCTACTAAAATCGTATTTACATACACTTTTTTCCTAAGAATCACCATTTCGGAGATATAGCGATGCAAAAAGTTGAAAAGTTGTTTTATTTTTGAAGCTAACTTGACCGGACTAACAGTTGCGTTAACTTGACAGTTTCCAGTGTTTGACAGATTTCGTCGATTCGTCAGAATAGATTCTGCTATAAATCGGTTTGAACATTACAAGTTGGGCTGCTGCGTCCAACTGAGTGACCGTGACAACACTTGTCTTGTAGGTGCACTGCATTCACAATTATTTTACCTCTAATTTTACATCACATTCCAAATTATAGTGATCTTTATTTCTATTCTAATAAGGTTGCTGTTAGGTCGCTGCCATTGACAAGTCTATCAAAGTCACACTGGTCTTTATTTTCATTTGCAATAAGGTTGCAGTTGGATTGCTGCTGTCAGAGGTAAAATAAATGTGAACTGTACCTATAACAAGATTATTTTGGAGTGTGGCCAAAATTGGAATTAACGTCGCCATCATGTGTTTTCGATACTATTTCTGTGATTCAATTTTACAAATGTTTACCGACAACACCCGCCCGTCAATATCTCTCAGACGCCATAGTCGCCGTAGCCGTAGCACTCTAGGTCCTTTCCACGTATCCTGGGCAGTCAGCTCCACTATCACCTTCTTAATGGGCTATAATTTTCACTACGGCATGCAAAATGTGCTATTTTCTAATACTTAGTTCGTGCTGATAACCAAGAAGAAAGAGTGCTCGTTCGCAGTTGGTACCTTCCTTCTAATCTACCTATATTATCTATATCTACATCACACTAAAATTATAAAGGCGAAAGTTTGTGAGTGTGTGTGTGTGTTTATGTTTGTTACTTCTTCACGCTCACAACGGCTGGACCAAATTTAATAAAATTTTGTAAGGAGGTAGCTGACACCCTGGATTAACATATATTATACTTTTTATCCCGATATTCCCACGGAATCGAGATTTACGCGCGAGTGAAACCGCGGGGCGTAGCTAGTACATAATATAAATTAAAATGTCGTTTTTAATGCTGCCTGTTTGTTGTTCTTCTATATTTCGCAAAGGATGTTGATGCAGTTTCCACCATCATTTAGAGAATTCAATTATCATATCATGAATATTAAATTACCTACATATATTAAACAAATCTCGATGACTTGTCAACTCGTGAATAACCGATATCCATCGCGTCTGCGGAGTTTATCCAGCCAATTTAAAATAACCCGTTTAATAGCAAGTCTCAAGAATACCTAATCTTTTCTGAGACGATATCCAAACAAAATATTAATTCCACTCAATCAATCATTCTCAACGAAATAATTTTATCGCAATTCTCAAATCTTTATTATTTCAATGTCAATATCCAAAACTTAATCTTGAGCTTGATCTGGGATTATTTTACTGTTGAAACTTCCAACCGAATGAAGATATCTCATTTGGGTCAAACTGAGCGGACGGCATTTCGAAGTCAGACTTCATTTGTACTAACTAATATTATAAAAGGAAAGTGAATTTGTTTGTTCAATTCTTGGCTTCCATTGTTTTATTTATTCATTTTTCTTTTCTTTCTACATGAAAACCATTTTCTGTCGGGATATCTGATGATTATGGAAGCATTGGTGCAACACTGTTGACAGCAGTGGTGGCCCAGTGGTATCGGCCGCGACTTATGAGTTGTAGGTCGTAGGTTCGAACCCAGACAGGCGCTTTACTTTGTGTAAATTATTTCATCACCACTGCTCTCAAAACGGTGAAGGGAAACATCGTGAGGAAACCGGCATGTCCTAGAACCAAAAATTCGAAGACATGTGACATCTACCAACCCGCACTGGGCTCGCGTCGTGGATCACGGCCCACTCCCTCTCACAGAGAGGAGGCCTCTGTCCCAGCAGTGGGAGCATTATAGGCGGATTATGTTATGGAAACTATTTCTTCTGGCTGTTCATTTTAGTGTGCACACTCACGAGCGACACGCGTCAACTGCAAAGGCAACTGTAGCCGTCGACAACACAGACAGCCGTGTATGAATGGCATCTCGCAGTTCAACCTATGAGGTTGAGCCAGGGCTTAAAAAACTTAAAAACTAAGTGACTACAAGCTAAGGGCGCCTCCTGTGGGGTATGGACCTCGGCTTAGGGTGTCGCTGGGAGAGGGCTGCAAGGGACAGGCTGGAATGATGCCACTCGTGTAATTGAGCACCGTCAAATACACGAGCGCTACGTCGTCGAAGGCAGTCGCCGACGCGTTGACAGCGGGCGTCGACGGGTGTTGAAGGCTGCAGCTGCCTCCGCCGTTGACGCGTGCCGCTCATGCGTACGAAACACACACTTAGTAAACCTACCTATTTCTTAGAACCAAAAAAATCTAAGAAATGTGACATCTACCAACCCCACTGGGCATGTGTGGTGGATTATAGGCCTGTGTCCCAGCAGTGGGAACATTATAGGCCTGTGTCCCAGCAGTGGGAACATTATAGGCTGATTATGCTAAAGCATGCGACTTCCTGGCTTATTTCATGACAAATGTCTAGTTGGATATTAGACAAACACCGTACAAAATTGACATAAACTATTTTATCTACTGGCGCCAGCACACCAAGTTACTCGAAACTGTCAAATTTTCCCAATCAACTTTGAACCTTATTCTGTAGTTATAAAGTTGAAAATCTATTTAAAAAAAATTACAGTTTGTAGTAGCTTGATGTGCCGGCGTCTGTACTTATGCACTTTCACAACAGCCTTTGTATCTTAGATTCATTCAAGTCTAGTTCTAAGTTCTCCAGTTTCACTAAGATTCAATCCGTGGTTCCGAATACTTTTATGCGGCAGAAGAAAAACGAAAAGTTATTCATCTCACGTAAAGCCGCGGGCAAAACCAAGTTTCATAATAAATTACATTTTAACAAATTCCACTTCCAATATCTCAGTTTTCTTTTGGATTAAAAATTGGAAATAGTGTCGGTGTGCACTTGCGACTGTTAGTCTTTCTTTTAAGAATCTGTAGGAATTAGTCCTTTAACAGTTATATTAGGAAAGTAGGTACCTCTGATTGGATCACTGTCAAAATCAAAATGATCTTTATTTTCGTTGAAATAAGGTTGTTAGTGGGTTGCTGTCAGAGGTAAAATAAATGTGAAAAGTCTGTACGACATTTCAATTTTATAAGCTTTAATCAGCCTATAATGTTCCCACAGCTGGGACACATGCCTCCTGTCTTCGAGAGGGAGTGGATAATCTATCATGTGGGCCCAGTGCGAGTTGGTAGATGTCACACACATCTTCGAATTTTTTGGTTCCAGGACATGCCGGTTTCCTTACGATATTTTCCTTCACCGTTTTGAGAGCAGTGGTGATGAAATAATTTACACAAAGTAAAGCGTCTGCCTAGGTTCGAATCCGGGCCACGACATACAACTCGTAAGTCGGTGCTGTTACTATTGGGCCAGAATTGCTCTGTTCTATGCAGGTTTGGATAATTTTGGAAACGGTAGGTGATATCTTCTTCTCTCTTCCACAAACATTTTTAAAAATACTAGCTGACCCCGCCAAAGTTGTTTTGCAAAAAAATAGCCTATGATCTATTCTCAAACCTACCAAATTTACAAAAAAAAACATAAAAATCGGTCAAGCCGTTTCAGAGGTGTTCGATAACAAACACTGTGACACGAGATTTTTATACATATATTAACCTACCATCCAGCGCTATTAATTGATATGGATTTCGTTGAAGCTCCTCTATTAGAGTGCGCGCCACGGACGCAATATCTGTTCGACAAAGGTGACTATGAATCTATCAACAATGAAATTTCCATGACTGACTGGGAATCCGAGTTTGCGACACGATCAATTGATGAATCATTAAACTTTTTTAACCAAGTTATTCTCAATTTACACACAAAATACATTCCACAAAAATTACAGCGTAGCAAACAGTATCCAGCTTGGTATAACTCGGCATTAATTAAAACAATCAAGGAAAAATACAAATATTTAAAAAAGTTTAAGACGTACGGCAATATAGCTGATGAGTCAACATTTAAGCTTCTTCGTGAAAGGGTCAAGGTATTGGAAGCGCAATGTTATGAAAACTACTTGAATTTGACCGAAAAATCTATTAAAGAAAACCCCAAATATTTTTGGACTTTCGTTAAAAAACGACACAAATCAAATGCAGTTCCGAGCACTTTAAACTATAATAGCGAAGCGTTGCGTACCGGAGAAACAATATGCGAAGCGTTTTCTACGTACTTTCATTCTACATTTCTAGATACTAGCCCTAGTCATGGAAATCCTTCACCCCATCTTTTTACTGAAACTTCCAGCATATCTGACATATGTAGCATCGTAGTGAACGTTGAAGAGGTCTCTATCTTGCTTCGCAAGCTGGATACTTCTAAAGCGGCTGGCCCAGATAATATTTCATCCAAATTTCTTGTGCGATGTTCATCTTCGATTGCTCAACCTATCTCGATTCTTTTCAGGAAATCTCTGGATACTTGCGTTGTACCTGAACTTTGGAAATCGGCTTTTATTACACCTATCCACAAAAAAGGAGTCAAAACCGAAATTGTGAATTATAGGCCGATATCCAAGCTCTGTATTGTGGCAAAGATCTTCGAAAGAATCATCTTTAACCAGGTGTATAGTGCTCTTAAAAACTCGTTCAGTTCCTTTCAACATGGTTTTTTAAAGGGAAGGTCTACGGTCACCAACTTAATTCTGCTCAACGATTTTATTACTGATGCCATGGATAACGGTAAGCAGGTTGATGTCGTTTATACTGATTACAGTAAAGCTTTTGATCGGATTGACCATGAGATCCTACTATCAAAGTTATATGGTATGGGAATACGGGGTGATTTACTCAGATGGTTTTCTTCTTATCTGGAGAACAGGTCCCAAGCAGTAGTATTAAGCAATTACATATCGGGTTGGGTGCCTGTCCCCAGTGGCGTGCCCCAGGGTTCATTGCTTGGCCCATTACTTTTCATAATCTATATAAACGACATCAACTCTTGCTTGATTTCGTCCAGACTGTTATGTTTTGCAGATGATATGAAAATCTATGCCTCAATTACTTCACATGCGGACGTGATTGCACTTCAGGATGATTTACATCGTCTGGAGGCTTATTGTCGTAGGAGTAAGCTTGATCTTAACCCTGCTAAATGTTCGGTTCTAACATATTCTCGAAAGCGCTCAAACATACCCTCATCGTATATCTTAGGGGATAAAGTATTACCTAAAACGAATTGCATCCGAGATCTGGGGGTATATCACGATTCTAAGCTTACATTTGAATCTCATGTCGATGCCATAGTCGCTAAAGCATCTAAGGCACTAGGCTTCATAATGCGGCTATCCAAGTGCTTCACTCAAGCCAAAACATTAAAGATTCTCTACTGTACCTTTGTTAGAAGCCACTTGGAATACGCGTCTGAAATCTGGAATCCATGTTACCACAAGTACATTGATCGTATAGAGAGCATCCAGAAAAGGTTCATCAAGTATTTGTGTTATCATCAGAAAGTGCCGTACCGGTCTGAAGATTACCTCAACCTCTGTAAGAAGTATCATATATTGCCCCTTATTAATCGGCGAGCAATCTCTGACTGTATTTCATTATTTAAAATTTTCAATAATTCTATAAATAACTCTGAAATTCTATCCAAATTTTATTTTAACGTTCCTGGAAGGTCGAAGCGATGGAACGCACCGTTGCGTGTTCCATTTAGCGCTACAAATTATAGGCAAAATTCATTTATAGTGCGTGCAAGTAGAAACTTTAATTACATTTGTAAACAGCATGATTTTGATACATTCACAACGAGTGTATCCTCGGCCAGAAAGTGCCTTAGCCTTAGCTTTTTTAAGTAATTAAGTTTTTTGTATGTTCGGGTTTCTATTCTTGTATTGAATATGAAATGTGAATTTTAGTTTTAGCTTGAATGTTATACTGTTTTTTTCTCTTTCTTTTTTTGGTAGCTGTGTTGTGTTGTTCACACTCTTCTTTTTTTTTTATAATCTGTTTTTAGAAGCGGTGACTTGTAATTGGCTGTCAGTCTCACATGCAATTTTTTTTATTCCGTTTGTTTTAGCTGTAAGTCATCCATAGTATATAAATAAATAAATAAATAAATTAAAAGATTACACTTCGTATAATAGTACGAAAAAAAAATATTTTTTCTTAAATCTCGCATATTTTCCACTCAGTGTAGGGAAGCTTACCTAGGTAATTATTTAAAACGTGTATATTTAAATTGCTATGAGTATGATTGATGACATTGAGATATAAAATTAAGATATGGAGTAGGTACAATTCAGTTAAAAATAATGATTTCAAAATCGTACATGTATGCCGAATCTTATCTAAAAATGCGACTCAATTCCTCAATGGGGCTCTAAAGACAAAACGTCTTGGTCAGACAGAACTCGGTAATCTTTTACGTACACAATGAAAAAGAACAATGACTGCGGTGGCAGCTAACAAACTGAAGGTAGGTAGATACGGAGCTAAAGATTTGAGCAAATTTAAGAAATAACCACAATCGGTTTTTATTAAAAGTCGAACCAAAAATCAAGCTTAAGAACATTTCTTGAAACCAAAAGAGTTGGATTTGAACTTTTTCACGAGAATAAAACTTGTTTCAAAGGTTTATTTTTTGTGGCGAAGCCACATGTAGTCAAACCCCTAAGTCTTATAGGTATCGGCCCACCGTTAAACCATATCGCTCATTTGGAGAAACATCGACGTACTTAAATGTATTTTTCCCCAAAAATGAGTAAAATATGACAAGTACTTCGAAAGCGTATTACCGTTAGGAGAAACAAATACGTAAAAAAAAAACGAGTGTGCTTATGACCACACGACTGAAGTGAAACTTCAAACGTATTTGGCTATGAGAGGAAGAGAGAAAGAAAATATGCGCGCGCACTGCTTTCCCTTGCTTATATCCCCCACTCAACTCCCGTTCGCCTCGCCCGATCACACTTTTCGTAACGCTTACGTTACGCGTTCGCCAGCTTACTCCCCAAGTCAAGTGTGCGTAAAGAAGTTTCACTTAAAAAAGGAAGGTGGCAGTTACGTCGATGTTTCTCCAAATGTGCGATATATTGAAATAAGATGTAAATGCCTAATAGAATTAGAATCTAGTCTATAGGTATATTTGGTCTAGTTCCAAGCCACGAGGATTTTTTATAAAAAAAAATTAATGATTTTCAATCATTAATTTTTTTTTACCACGCACCAAGTAAAAAATTGTCTGTGGTCAGCTTAATCTAGTAAAGATAATCGGCTAATCGAGCGTAATAAATTGATTACATTACTGGTGAAGAAGTAACTACGTTCTAACAACTGCCTTTTAATCGAAGAGACTATGAATTTCTTCTTAAAAAACAAACACGACTGGACTTTGTTTTTAAAGAATAAATAATAATTCATAGGTACTTCGATGGAAAGGCAGTCGAGATAGTTGATAAAATGTTTAAAACAGTAACTGATGTTTAAGAAAACTTATTAATCTTAAGATGTCTTCTTCGCTAACATTGATATTAATTTTATTTATTTAATACTTCAAGCATATACATGTACAGAGGCGGACTTAATGCCATAGGCATTTTGTACCAGTCAACCTTTGGGTGATGCAGAGACAAACAGTGGTAGGTGCAATCATAAACATTGAGAAATAAATATTTTAAATATAAAGATACGCATAAACTCATTAAAACTATGAATATAATATATACCTAATTAAACATAAATATAAGCACAAATAAATATAAATAAATACATATACTTACTAAAAAGAAATAAGACAAACAATGAGAAAATATTACCGTTGTGATGATACTGCCAGCTTCTTGCGAATGTGCTCGCTAACCTTAACTTTAAAGGATAATCAGTTGGTTGCCATTCTGATTTCCTGGGGGAGCGCATTCCACAGACAGATAGACTGAACGAAGAAGGAAGAGTGAATGAAGTCTGTGCGGTGAGTGGGTTTTATTTTCTATTTCTTAGTTCTAGTAAGAGATTTGAACTGGACCAGCGGGATCCGGATAATTGCGTAACACACTATCAATAGCAATGGCTTTTCTTTTGACAGTTTAACAACATTCATTGCGTTATTTACTTTGTTGAGCATACAATTTTTCGAACATATGAAGCAATGGAATAGCAATATCCTTTAAAATGATTCAGATTGAGATTGATAGTGAGATATACAAGGTGTCCCTGGAAGTATGGATCAAATCGAATAGGGGCGTGGGCAAGGTCATTTCCAAACTTTTTAACCCTGAGAATGTCAGTAAATTTTTTCACGGTTCAAAAGTTATGATTGATTTTTATTTTTTTTTCAATCACTTCGCTTAGTGCTCAAAGAAAATAATCATAAAAAAATACTATCAGGGCTATCTAAAAAAATAAATTGATAGCCCTGATAGTTTTCACGAATTCGACTTTTCTTCTCTTTTTTTTTAGTTTGGAAATGTCCTTGCCCACGTCCCTATTCGATTTGATCCATACTTCCAGGGACACCCTGTATTTGCTTCCACAACTAAAAAAGGTTGAGGCTACAGATAATTAAAAAACTAAATATTATGTAGTTTTTTAAGATAAGTATAATAGTTAGATAGATGAACCATTTTAAGAAATAGCACAATTAAATGATAAAAATTTAGGTATAGTCAACAAAACAGATAAGTATGCAGGATCGTCGGATATAGTTGAAGTTTAGTAAAAAACCGATGCATGTTGTCGACTGAAATTTAATTTGATAAATGAGCTGTTTCTTTTCCATTAATAAAATAAAATTTTATACGAAAACATCTATCGGTTTCTTACTAAACTTCAACTATATCCGACGATCCTGCATACTTATCTCTTTAGTTGACTGTACATGCGGCATAATGTGCGTCATAGACTCATAGCTTTAAGCGAGAATATAACAAAGAATTTAAGCAAAAATGTTATTTTCAACACATTTCACGAAAATTCAATTTATTTTTTAAACGAAATTAATACGGTCCATTCGTTTATTTTCTACAGAAGATAAAAACATTTTGGGAAATTGAAAAATTTAAAACTTGCTAACGTGAAAACGGATAGGAGGTAAAATGGCTGATAGAAAGACAGGTATTTAATTGTAGATATGTATTTTGGCAGCAACATACTCGTACAAACAGTGGTTATACCTGTTAAATGTGGCAAGGTTTCGCTGGTTATAAAAAAAACAGTGGCACAATTTTTTGAATCATCATATAAACAATCGCCATCACTCACCGACATATCGGAAATACGCATCAGAAAGGGGTCTCGGTATGTAGTGGATAGTCACCCATCCACGGACCGACCTTAAAAAGCGTTGCTTAACCTCGACTCGCGCGACTGTTATAGTTTAATCACGAGCCCCCCTAAAAAAAACCTAGTGCTATCTGTTGAGGGGCTCGATATGTAATGGATGGTCCCATCCACGGACCGACCTTAAAAAGCGTTGCTTAACCTCGATCCCTGCGACTTTTGTTATGAGCCACAAGCCCCCCTCACATAAAACCTAGTGCACTCTATTATAGTAGGTACGATCATTTTAAAATATCTTACTTAAGCTAACATTAAGTTTAAACTAGATTAGTTTACTTACCATCAATAACGTCAACACTAACATGGAATTAAGTTCGAACGGTTAGAAGTGAACCCGATTAATAGACGGTCTGGAGATGATTCAATTAGAAATGTGTACAATGAAGCGCTTTCAGCGGAAGACAAAGCGCTGACTTGGCTTGAAGCTTAAGCTTCTAGAGAGTAATATTAGGTACTAGTAGTAGGTAGTAAATGGGTAATAATTACAACTGTTATTTAAACATTAGGGAGGTTATTAAGATTAATTGAATAAAATAAGTTGTTTTATTTTTCAGCGGTTGGTACAAATTAGTATAACAGAAACACATGAACAGTAATAAAAAAAAATGGTCGGTTGATCCTACAATGTCATTACAAAGAATATTCAAGTGTTCAATCACGCGCGAGCCGAATTGGTCGCAATAACTAAGCGGGCACCCCGACCGAATGGGTTAGGTAAGGTTAGAACCGTGACGAAATGCGCGCGATCCGAGCGAGCAAAGCGAGCGACGTCGCAGTAGCGGCCGGCGAGCGCTTTTGTAAGTCAGATCTCAGCTTGGGGCCAACGTTTTTTAAAACATTACCTATCTACTTTTTTTAGTACCTAGAACAATCATAGGCCGTGGGGTGCGCGCACGACCTCTATTTGCCGTATCTTCTAGTCGTACGAACGCAGGCTTACAAGCACCCCTACGTTGCCTTACTGGTCAAAGTCAAAGCATTTATTTCAAATAGGCACATAAAAGGCACTTTTGAACGTCAAAAATTATCTTAAAATAGAATTGATTCTAGTCGCCCATTCCAAAAGGTAGTTTTCGTATGGAGAAGAATGGGCAAGAAACTCCACCGTTACTCTTTTAAAATGTTTTAGGTACAATATTTTGCATGGGTACATTAATTATATAATAACATGTGAGGACGATGCACCTAAAATAAAATTACTATACCACAATAGGTAAAAGAATTAAAAACGAAACCATGACATATAAATTAATTATCTGATAGATACATGGTGCTCACATATTTACAAACATGGTACAAGCAAAACTATTTTTATTAAAAAAAAAAATACAAGTAAGTAATAAGTCAGGGTGTGAGTAATCAATGTAAAAACTAATAAAAAAAAAAATACAATTAAATTAGCAACCAGTTTGATTTTGTCTAGACTCTAGATTGTCCTATGGAGCAGGACCAGCATGTTTCCAAGCGTTCTTATCTTGGATATAATCTTCTAAATTATAGTATGCTTGTTTACAAAGTGTACGTTTAATGTGAGTTTTAAATTTTCTTTCATTTAATTGCAATATATCACTAGGCATTTTATTGTAACATTTGACACAGTACCCCATAAAAGATGTATGTACTTTGACTAATCTGAAAAATGGTTGATGTATTTTATCTTTATTTCTTGTGTTAAAGTTATGTCTATCGCTTATTTTATTAAAAAGATGTAGATTATTTCTTACATACATAATGTTTTCATAAATGAATTGGCAAGGTACCGTCATAATATTAATCCTTTTAAATAGTTCCCTGAGAGATTCGCGGCGACGTAGATTATAAATGGCTCTGACAGCTCTCTTTTGCAAAATAAAGATGGATTCAATGTCAGCAGCTCGACCCCATAGTAAAATGCCGTACGACATAATGCTGTGAAAGTAACTAAAATAGACTAAACGCGCGGTTTCTACATCTGTTAACTGTCTTATCTTCCTAACAGCATAAGCGGCCGTGCTAAGCCGCCCCGCAAGAGATGTTATGTGAGGTCCCCATTGTAATTTCTCGTCTAGCGTGATTCCCAGAAAAACCGTTTGATCAACAAATTCTAGTTTTTCTCCATTCAGTATGATTTCACATTCGCTACTTCTAACATTAGGTAATTTAAATCTAATGCATTTGGTTTTCTTTTTATTTAGTACCAAATTATTTACCGTAAACCAGTCTTGGACCTGAAGAATAGAGTTATTCACATCGTCAAGATTTTGTGCCCGTCTGTCTATCTTAAAGATCAATGATGTGTCATCTGCAAATAACACCATCTTCGGTTGATTTTGAAGTAATTGTGGTAAATCATTAATATAAACTAAAAAGAAGAATGGACCCAATGTCGAACCTTGAGGAACGCCCATTGCCATTTCAGACCCCAATGAGTTTACGCCGTTTACTTGAACTTTAAGCTTTCTATCTTTTAGATACGACTTTAGTAAATCAAGAGCTAAATTCCTAATCCCATAGTGCTCAAGTTTCAGTAGAAGTGTCTCATGGTTGACGCAACCGAACGCCTTTGAGAGGTCACAAAAGATTCCAATGGCATCTTGTGCTTCCTCCCAGGCGTTAAAAATGTTCTTTATTAGGGTGACACCGGCGTCAGTGGTACAACGCCCTTTGGTGAAACCGTACTGTTGTTCATGAAAGATGGAACTTTTATTAAAGTGGCGTAACATTTGATTCAGCATCAACTTTTCAAACACCTTACTGAGAACTGGCAGAATTGACACAGGCCTATGATTGTTGGGTTCTTTACTATCACCGGCTTTGAATAAAGGAACTACTTTACTGTGTTTCATGAGATCCGGAAAGACTCCTTGGTCTATACTGATGTTAAATATGAAAGCTAAATAGGGCGCAATCGTTTCAATGATAGATCTACAAACTTTTACAGACATTCCCCAGAGATCTTCTGTTGATTTAATTTTAAGATCTTTAAAAGCTTTTATAACAGCCTGGGGGTTTGTATGTTGAAAACTAAACTCCGAGGGGCATGCCTTAACATTCTTTCTAAGTAAATCAGCAGAACGCGAGGGTGAGGAATTTAAAGCTTCAGTAGTTTTAATGGGAATATTAGCAAAAAAGTTTTCAAATTCCTGAGCAATTTCTACATCTGAGTTTATGGGGCCATGTGCAGTTTCTAAATTAAATTCAGTATTACGCTGTTTTTTCCTACCTGTTTCATTATTTATTATTTGCCAGGTAGTTTTTATTTTATCATCGGCTGATTAATCAAATCAATATAACGATCTCTTTCAAAATATTGACATATTCGCTTTTCGAATTGGTTTTGGAGGCCTTGTTCGGAAAACTATTGTGGATATTGCTCCGTAATATTGGACTTTATTTTTATAATTTCTAGTTTTTCGTTTTTATTCTCATGCCTGTTTCATTTTATCATTAAAACATTATGTAATTTTATTGTACCTATTAAATTGTAAGCGCACATCGCAATCATTTTTTAGCTTGCTTTTATAATACTCCTAGCTGCGCCCCGCGAATTCACCCACATAAGTGTCGATCCCGTGGGAATATCGGGATAAAAAGTATCCTATGTGTTATTCTGATGTATAAGCTATATTACTGTAAATTTTCATCAAAATAAGTTCAGTAGTTTTTGCGTGAAAGAGTAACAAACATCCATCCACCCTCACAAACTTTCGTCTTCATAATATTAATATTAAAATGTTATTATTATATATTAATTAAATATTTACTAATATATTATATTATAGTGTGTGTGATTAAAAAAAGCAAGTTAAAAATCAATGCGATCATATTATGTGTGAAAATGTCGTGGGATATTTTGAGTAATCGTGTCATGTGTAAATGTGGATTTTACCAACTAAATAAAATAAAATATCTCTCATATTTCCGCCCGACTAATTAATATCACAGTTTGCTACGCCAGTCTCTACCATAACAAAATGGATTTTTCCAATTTCATTTCCCTCGCACACTCACAATAATATGAAACTGAAAACCCATTCATCTAAATACAATTAACCGGACCTCACTTCCTGTCAGAAAATACGCAAAACAACAAAAAAATACTCCGATCCGCATTTCCAGTGTATTTTAAAACTACGCCACCTGCATACCGGATTCGTATTCCGGTTAAACAATGGTGGACGGTAATGAAATGCGATATTTTATTCCAATATTAGCTTTGAGCGTGTCTTTGGACGAATTTTTGCAGCATTTTTACGTAGGTAATGGAATTTTGTGAGCTGTGGTGGCTTTGTGGCGTCGCTCGGCCCCTGTTTACGAGTTATAGCACGTGTTCCAACCCAGGCAGGTACTATTTTGTGTATTCAATTTTATTACCACTGCTCTCAAAACGGTGGAGGAAATCATCGTGAGGAAACCGTCATGTCCTGGAACCAAAAATTTGAAGATATGTAACATCTATCAACCCGCGGCACCGCGCCCACGCTGGGCCCGTGTGGTGGATTACGGACCACTCCCTCTTATGCCCGGGCCACACCATAGGGAAACGCCGATAATTATCGCGATGACTCGTTAATCGTAGGTGCAGCCAATGAGCCACAATTTATCGCGATAATTATCTGCTTTTCCCGTTTAGTGTGGAACCAGCATTACAGAGAGGAGGCCTATGTCCCAGCAGTGGGAACATTATAGGCTGAATATGAAATGGAGTTTTGGGTTGTGAAATAGTTATTTGGGAAAACAATCGTCATGTTAGGTAAGGTTATAATCTTTTTCGTCGAAGAACTCGTCGTGTCAGTAAAAGGGATGAAGGGTCAACCTGTTTTCTCACAAAGCTATTACACACTCTTTGAGTCGTGTGTATTACAAGCTTGTTTATTATGTATTACTAATTTCTGCCCGCGACTTCGTCCGCGTGAACTTTCACCCTCCCCCCATTCACCCTCTTAGGGTTGGATTTTCGAAAAACCCTTTCTTAGTGGATACCTACTCTTCACAAAGAACACACTCTCCGAATTTCATGTCTCTAGGACCAGCCGTTTAGGCTGTGCGTTGATATATCAGTCAGTTAGGACTTTTTTTTTTACGAAATTTCTAGTTATATATTTATTCCAAAAATTTAAAATTTTCATAATATAAGCTAACATATAAACTATAATAATATGTACAATTATATGAAAAATAAACAATCATTATAGGGCATCAAAGAATTCGTCCGCATCGCATGTCAACAGGAACAGTGCCCAAAAGGCTGGCAGCATTGCCACGTTAGGACTTTGAATTTTATATATACAAAGTAAACAAAAAGACGTGGATCAAATGAAATAGGGAGATAAAGGAGGTCATTCCCAATGCTTTTGAAGTGAGAAATAATTTTTGGTAGGTAACGCTTCAAAATTTTTGGAAATAAATTAATTGCTCTTGAAAGGAGACGGCGAGTTCTGGGCCCAGCAGTTAACTAGTTGAAATGGGTATTAAAAAAACCGTTATATTTTTCTAAAGGTAATCACCAAATACAGTACCATGTTTCTATCTAGGAAGCGAGAAAAGTTAAATTAAGTTATAAAACTAAATAATCGATTAAGTACATGCCTGAATTCTAAGTAATCGATAGTGAATAAATCGTTAAAATCTCAGAATATGTATGAAAATCGAGTGACAAATGCTTATCAATCTTTTCGTGGAATCGATTCATAGCGAATCGAGTGAATCCTGTAATTTTTCTTCTGTTAGCAACATTGGTCACTCAGTATCTGTGCTGTCACCGACTGACAGATGCCAGGTAGAAAAAAACAGTGCCGGTCACAGAGTACTTTTTTATAGGTGCCGCTATAAAAAAGTACTCTGTGACCGGCACTCGTTCGTTTTCTTTCGTTGTGAGTGCGCACGTATTTTCCATGTTTTATTGAATATCCCACGACCTTGGCTTTGTCTATACTAATATTATAAAGAGGTAAAATTTGTAAGTTTGTATGTTTGTAAGTTTGTATGTTTGTAAGTTTGTATGTAGGGGGTAATCTCTGGAACTACCAGTCGGATTTGAAAAATTCTTCTTGCATTTGATAGCCCAATTCTTGAGGAAGGCTATAGGCTATTTAACATCACGCTATGACCCTTAGGAGCCGAGCAAAAAGAAAAAAAGTAAAAAAGAACGTTAAGTGATATCGCGGGGGGGGTAATGCGATACGACGGGGTGGCTCGGGGGAAACAAGAAGTTTCACGCGAACGAAGTCGCGGGCTGAAGCTAGTATATTATAAAGGACTATTCGACGGATCTTGCTACTTTGAATTACCTGGCTCTCTATTTTGGACAACTGATTACGCCTATCGTTCGGATATTGACGACATGGATCGCTGTGTGAATTGTACCATTGCGACTGGTCGCAGTAACTCTATTGGCAGAAGAGTCTTGGACGATGAGGCGATTTTATAACTTATTCATCAGTGGCGTGAATATCAGCCTGTAAGTACCTATTTAAAACGAGCTTTTAGCCTATCAAGCGAACAAAACCAGACTTATGTACCTACTGTTTACGGCCTCCAGCGTCATGTCTGTCGGCTGTCTTTTTGTTGGATAGCATATATTAAAACAATACTTACTTAATACCTAATTAGTTGATTAATTAGCCATATGAATCTATGGAACACTCATAAAAAAGGTGTAAGTAACCGTCAAGTCCCGATGGGACCAATTCGGTTCCAAGCTTTGCTGCTTTGAGGTATTGACTGTTATTGAGGCCATTTCGGTCTCGGCTGGGACGTAGCGATTTAGTTGAACATGCATTAGGATTAGGTACATGTAATGAAGCTTGATTATGGTTGAACAAGATTCAAATAGTTAATTTTTTTCAGGTGAAAACTATGTATGCCAAGCATGTTGGAACTTGGCCCAAGATGATTGTGGTTCTTGGGAGACGTCCGATTGAAGCCTTTTTAGATGATATTCTCATAATTATTGAAGACGAATAATAAATATTTTATACATATATTGGTGTTTTATTTTACTTTCTATTCTCCCTTTTTTAAAACGTACCTACTGCTTCTAAGTGCAGGATATTGGATGTAGAGACATGTCTTCGACTGTAGCGACTGTCCAGGGCGTGCCAAACGTGTCAGGATCTTCAACACGTCACACATGGGGGCTCTCTACTTGCACTCCATGCATAAAACCATTATACAGCCAAAACCATTCAAAAATATTTCGCAAATTACATAAAAAAACTACAATGTTATAATGTAACCTCACTTTTACTATATTTCATATATAACCTCACTTTTACAATATTTCATATAACTTGATTCCTGGATAGCCAAATTTCACCAAATTTTCAGTGAGGCCTTGTTATTATATCCACTTACAAATAAGGCTAGTTTGATTGAGTTAACACCTGGGCCCAGGAAACTATGTAGTCTTTCCCTTCTCCTTTGGCACCCAGAGCCGTAATAGTACTTTTGTAGTACTGATACATTGTCTAGTAATAATACAACACAGTTTGTTTATTATGGTCATGCTGTAGAAAGATTTTTTGTTGGAAATGACCTCCTTTATCTCCCTATTTCGTCTGATCCATGACTTTTTGACCACCCTGTATAGATTAAAAAATTACCATGGCAAAGAAAACCACGGTCCTGCCCAGAGATATAGATACACCTAGATAACGCAAGAGTAACTACTTCGCGTGCCAAAAATCGCACCCAGCTTATGTTCGAAAATCATAAGGCGCCATTTTCACGCTCAGTCCTGCGTACTGCTGGCTGGGTGAGCGTGAGCGAGAGAGCGCGAGCTTGTGACGTCATAGTAGGTAGTCAAAAAGTGGCATGCTTAGTTTTCATACAGTTCGTGATACTTGCGTTATCTAGGTCTATCTATATCTGTGGTCGTGCCCTACATAGCCCTTGAGTCCCTAACAAGATAGGCATGTAATACTAAAAGTGATAAGTCCTAAAACTTTAGTCTTAAGTGTATGCGTTGGCCTTGAATCCAGTCTCTAAGCACATGAAACTTGCCTTGTTAAATATGCTAGGATTATGGAACAAACTTTTAACGCCTGTAAAACTGTAGCAAGTTTTGAATTTGAGCGTGTTCGATGTACCTGCAAAAAATGAGAAAACTTCATGGTTTTTGTTTTTAACAACAGTAGAAAAAACAAGTGCGAGTCGGACTCTCCCACCGAGGGTTCTGTACAAAGTAGGTTCATATTATAAATATTTCAGGAATCGAGTCTCGCAGTACTATATTTTTTTTTAATGATTAATTACAAATGTATAGTTTTCAGATTTTTTCTTGTACTGAAGACGATATTACTTGCCAAATTTCATAGTTCTAGGTCAACGGAATTTAAAGCACCCTATAAATTTTGGTTCCTTTGAGAGTGTCTAAATATACGTTAACTTAGAACTTCGATTTTTTCACAGCTTCAAGGTACCGCAGACTTGAGTATATGGTTTTATTTTCAACTGGATACTTCCACGCGTTCCCGAGATGAAGGGTCTTTACAGACAGACAGATAGACGGACAACAAAGTGATCCTATAAGGGTTCCGTTTTTTTCCCTTTTGAGGTACGGAACTAAAAACCGTCCAAGTGCGGAGATAGACTCGCACACGATGGTGTCCATACTATAAGGGAAAAACGCCGAAACTAAGTGGTAACACATATTATGCCATAAGTTCATATGTTTTTTTATATTTCCTTATTATTTGGATTATACTAATTTTCTTTAAATAAACCCAAGCGGTACACAATTGAACTGAGCGCAACTACTTATACAATAATATCTGTGCTCAGTCCAATGAACATTTGTTCCTAATCGGTTTAGAGCCGTCGTTGTTCCGTAATTCTGTTATCGACTCTACACAATGTACACTCAAGGACTCATTGTGTGTATTGTGTGATTTACTTAGTTTTGTTAGTAGCCTCTTTAGAGCAGTGGTGGCCCAGTGGTATCAGCCGCGACTTACAAGTTGTAGGTCGTAGGTTCGAACCCCGACAGGCGCTTTACTTTGTGTAAATTATTTCATCACCAGTGCTCTCAAAACGATGAAGGAAAACATCGTGAGGAAACCGGCATGTCCTAGAACCTGTGACATCCACCAACCTGCACTGGGCCCGCGTGGTGGATTAGGGCCCACTCCCTCTCACAGAGAGGAGGCCTGTGTCCCAGCAGTGTGAACGTTATAGGCTGATTATGTTAGTAGCCTTTGAGTGTGACTAGGCCTCCATTCTCTAGTATCGTTCTATGTTATGGGTTTGGTTTCCGCACTTAGTCCTTCAAATGGACCATTGTGCGTGAGCCATGGCGGCCGTCGGTGGTTATTCCAACCAGCCCACCTCCCTCCAGAAGCTGACTAAGTCTCCTGGTCTGCTGAGAACATCTGTGTACGATTTGGGTGTCCCGAGGGTTTCTGATCTAATCTGGGTGACGCATGTGCACTCAAAGAGCACATGCGCAATGGTTTCGTCTGCCTCCATGCAAGCCCTGCACAGGGGACTGTCCGTTATGCCTATAGTGTGGAAGTGTTTGTTCAGTGAGCAGTGTCTCTAGTACTCGTATCGTTATGGAATGAAAATAGAAATATTATGAATTTAAACCGTAACAATATCTTCTTCCTCTTCTTCTTTGGCTTCGCCTTTTCTCGTTACGCGGGGTCGGCTTTCCCAATCATGCGACGGTGCATCATCTTCCGTAAGTTCCATCTACCTTATATTTAGACCTTCGTCATCTATGTGGTTTGAGGTCTTTCCCTTCCTCTTTTCTTCGTAGCCATGGAAAGGCACTTTTTCATAACATGGTTATCTGTTCATCGAAGTACAGATGCCAGCACATCAAGCTACCCGAAACTGTATTTCCCAATCAACTTTGAACCATAAGGTTCAAAGTTGATTGGGAAAATTTTACAGTTTTGAACTTTATCGCTAAAGCACAAGCTTTAGCGATAAAGTTGAAGATCTATTAAAGAAATTTGACAGATTGTAGTAACTTGATGTGCTGGCGTCTGTACATGACCATACCATCTTAGTCTGGATTCTTTTACTTTATCTGCTATTTCTGCCAGCTTGAAGCTCCGGTGCGGTAACAATATCTCGCTTAAAACACAAAAAAAAAAATAATAAGAATAATGATACTCTTTGATCCTGTTGTAATTTAATTATTCCATGATACTTTCATTTCTTTTTACTTTTCCTGTACCTTTGCCTTTTGAAACAGCGAAGAAAAAAAAAACAAAAACTCTTTAAAAAGCGGACGCATTGTCTTTCGATCTTACTTGTTTTCTAAAAGAAGCTTTTCCTATTTCTGGGAAATATTGGCTTGTACTTTCCTGTTTTGAATAAAAATTCGTTAGTCGGTGTTAGGAAAACATCGTGAGGAAACCGGCATGTTCTATAACCAAAAATTCAAACACATGTGACATGTACCGCCAACCCGCACTGAGCCCGCGTGGTAGATTATAGCCCACTCTCT
This sequence comes from Amphipoea oculea, assembly GCA_945859645.1. Lineage (NCBI taxonomy): Eukaryota > Metazoa > Arthropoda > Insecta > Lepidoptera > Noctuidae > Amphipoea > Amphipoea oculea. The sequence continues at coordinate 18,218,628 of OX243876.1, forward strand.
CTCTCGAAGAAAGGAGGCCTGTGTCCCAGCAGTGGGAACATTATAGGCTGATTAAGCTATTTTATTATGCTATTGCTTTTGGAACGTATTAATGAAGTTTTTTTATCTCCGCGTTTACCGGTTACACATATTATCACTGTTAACACTTTTATATATCGGTTACAGATATATTATTCTCTCCTTTATTGTGACCACCTTTACATAAAAGGTGGTCACCCATCCACGGACCAACCGCGGCAAGCGCAGCTTAACCTGATCGATCGACCTGTGCGGCTGTTATTACTTAGCCACAAGCCCCTCGCCTACAACGTTCTCACATTCACAAAATATAAAATAATCTATTTAAATTTAAAAGAAAAAAAAAAAAGATAAATAAATTCATAAAAATAAAAACCGATTTAAACCAATGACATGATTACCATTACATCTGTAACAAATCTGAATCAATATCCTATCTCAATCAATTAAAGTCAAAAATATTACACAGTTTCAATTAAAGTTAAAAATATTACAGAAAGTCTCAATTAAAGTCAAAAATATTACACAAAGTCTCAATTAAAGTGAAAAATATTACACAAAAACCCGGTGTAATATCTTTTAATCCTCAAAGTTTTTACGAAGATTTCTCCATTTGAATGAGCTCGACGGATTTGTTATTGTTGTGCCCACTTTCTTAATGGTTCGGTACACTCAGACGCGATTTTTTATGGAAATTCACTCTTTTACGTGACATTTTTTACTGAGACCTATAAAATTTAATACTCTAGAGCTTAAAGAGATGTGGCTTGCATATAAAGTGATCGTTTTTAAATCAAACCGTTATTAAATTGTTAAAAAGTCAACGACATTAATTATTTTGCGGTTTTTTTTTGCTAGACATAACATCACGCTTGTTTTTTCCGAAGGGTTATGTAGGCTTATGTAGGTATAGATTCCCCACATTTCGCCAGTTTAAAGTCCCATGTACAGTCAGTTGCAGTAATTAGCTGACCCACCTTTGCATAAATGGTTGAGATATTCAAAAACACGAATCGACAGAATTTCAAAATTCTTTTATATTTTATTTACTTCGCTCAAATAAATAAAATATAAAAGAATTATAAAATTCGGTACCAACCTCGGCTAGCGTAGCTTAACCTTAGATCGGTCCGTGCGACTGTTGTTCATGGGTTTGTAACGTGTTGTTGTGAAGGTTCATTAGTAAACCAGCGTCAGACAGCATCTGTCTGGCATTAATGATGAAATGAACATTTTTGGCGCAGCCGTGAGGCACACACTATTGTTGTCAGAAACATTATTTTTTATTTAATTAATTTTGTATTTTGTGTTTCACGACCTCTGTCCAAATAAATTTTATTCTTTCTTTCTTTCTTTTGTTATTATTAAGCCACGATAATATTTCGTTTATACTTGTAATTTTATTTGTCGTTTCATTTGTTTTTTTTTATAAATTTAATCTAATCTAACTAGCCTGTATTGTCCCATTGCAGGTCAAAGGCCTCCCTCTCCCTTTTCCACCAGATTCTATCTTTTGCGAGTGCCAGCTAGTCCCTACGGTAGGACATCCATCTTCGTCTTGGCCTGTCGCCATGGCGTCGTGGTTTTAATAAATAAACAATAAATATAAAAAAACCCACCTTAAACAGACAATACTACGAAAATCTACAATACCCACATTTACCAGCTCATTTCTGCTTTACTTAATAGAAACAGATTTCCAGAGATAAATTGTCTATAATAATGACACAGACACTGTAGGTACCAGACTTTAATATCAATGTGTCATCATCTGCCTAGCCTTTTCCCAACTATATTTGGGTCGGCTTCCAGTCTTGCCGGATGTAGCCAAATACCAGTATTTTACATGAAGCAAGTGCCTATCTGACCTCCACAACCCAGCTACTGGGTTATACGATACCCCTTGGTAAGACTGGTTATCAGACTTCGGGCAACTAACGACCCGTAACGACTGCCAAAGATCCACGAATGACAGCCGGGACCAACGGTTTAACGTTCTTTCCAAAGCACGGAGGGGATATGTAAAGATGGTCACCCATCCTCGGATCAACCACGGCAAGCGCAGCTTAACCTGAACGATCGACCCGAGTGGCTGTTATCACTTAGCCACAAGCCACACCATGTATCCAGATATAAATTCTCTCTAAAGGGTACTTCCTAAATTAATTTTCTTCCATACTTACCTATATTGTTCTCCGTCGAACGATCAGGTTAAGCTACGTTTGCCGTGGTTGGTCTATGGATGGGTGACCACCTTTATATACCGAGACCCCTCCGTGCTTCGGAAAGCACGTTAAGCCGTTGGTCCCGGCTGTTATTGGTGGATCTTTGACAGTCGTTATGGGTAGTCAGACAGAAGCCCGAAAATCTTACAACCAGTCTTACCAAGGGGTATCGTATTACCCATTAACTGGGTTGTGGAGGTCAGATAGGCAGTCGCTCCATGTAAATTACTGGTATTCAACTGCATCCGGTTAGACTGGAAGCCGACCCCAACATTGTTGAAAAAGGCTAGGCAGATGACTATCTTGTTCTCCCGGAAACTCTGTTGTTTTTAAATTCCCGGAGCTTCGGTAGTACAGTCAGCAACGAAAGACAGTGAACAATGCAGTTGTTTAAACCACAACTATGCACCAATATGATTATATAGGCCTTTTTGGCGCAGCCGTGAGGCACACTTTCCTGCTAATTACTTACATCGGACTTTGCTCATTTTTTTTTTTAATCTGATGTATCTGGTGTATTGTATGTCTTTTAGTCTGTGCTAAATAAATGTATTTTCTTTCTTTCTTTCATAGGCATAAGCATAATCAGCCTATAATATGTTCCCACTGCTGGGACACAGGCGTACTCTCTTAGAGAGGGAGTGGGCTATAATCCACCACGCGGGCCCAGTGCGGGTTGGTAGATGTCACATGTCTTAGATTTTTTGGTTTTAGGACATGCCGGTTTCCTAACGATGTTTTCCTTCGTCGTTTTGAGAGCAGTGGTGATGAAATTATTTACACAAAGTAAAGCGCCTGGCTGGGTTCAAACCCACGACCTACAACTCGTAATTCGGGGCCGCTGTCACTGGACCACCAGTTCTGTATGCTGCTATGATTGAAAAAAAAAAATATTATACCAAAAATTCTAAATGAAATACTGAAACACGAGAATATCGATATTTTGTGTCAACTTACTCAAATTTGAAGCATGTATTTCAAGTAAACCAATGACAGTTTTTTTTCAAGGGGTCGTTCAGTCAGAAAGATGAAGCTTGTTGCTCATTGTAAAGCGTAATAGGTTCCTATGGCGAAGAACGGGCAAGAAACTCCATGGACACTCTTTCAGAAACTTCTCTGAAACGCAAAATTACAGAGGTAACAAACTTGCGTTGCTGACCGTACATGGTCTCCTTTTAAAATAATATTCTCGAACATTATTACTTTATATTCTAAAGTGCATATTAAAGTACACATATTGTGTGAGGAGCTTATCCTTTCGTTGTAACATGGACTATAGGAAATTGGTTGTGTACTGGTGCAGTCAGTACTTGAACGATATCGGGGTGGCGGATACGCTTTCTAACCATATTCTCTATACGGGGTGAAATTTATGGGGTACTCATAATTATGAACAACTTTTACTATGGGACCAAACATGAAATCGCGAATTAAAAATCAGCTGTTCCCTACATTTTGACGAGTTACGCGAACATAAATATAGGGAACAGCTGATTCTTTTTTTCACGATTTCAGGTTTGGTCCCATAGTAAAAGTTGTTCATAATTATGAGTACAAGGACCCCCTTATGAGGAAAACGGTGATTAAAATTTCACCCTGTATAGTATAGTTCTTGTAAAAAAATGCTAGCAAATTGTATAAAACCATTTACTTACGACGATACTGAGGCGCTCTTGCAACACAAAAAGTAACTTACTTGTTTCTCTCAACACTACCCACCTACACGCACAAAACACACACAATACATACATTTATACACACAAGCACACGGAACAATGTCATTTTATTATGTAAAGTTATTTTGCTATGGAAAAACTGAGTCTCCTAATACAGACATTTTTGGATCCAATCACTAACTTGTTACCTAATTTAATATGGATATGAAATAAACAATTTTTATTTATTTGTCTGTAGGTTTATTTTACCGTAGTTTTGACGAAAAAGTCTGAAAACTAAACTGACTAGACGGGGTGTATGGGTACACATCTGCCTAACCCTTCGGAGAATAAAGGCGTGAAGTTATGTTACTTATGATAAGTTTGAAGAGATATCTTATGTCGAAACGAAATGTTAATTGATAGAAATTGTTTGAAAATTGCCGAATTTCGTATCGTTCAACCTTTTAATTTTCTGAACAAGTTTTAGTTCTGTGTTTTTATTCTCATTAATATCGCTATCTTTTCTGCTTCTTTCTTTTCCAATTAATTAGTAGGTAATCACCACCAACTTATCTCAAGTAGTTACCAATAAACTGAACATTCTACATAATACTTCAAACGTGCGACACGATGTTAATTATAACAGCGCTTTGTGATGTAAAGCGACCGCGTTGTCAATAGTACGCGGTAATTGCGAACGATGCGATAATTCCGCGCGACGCGATAATTGCGTGGGACGCGATAAATGCGTGCGAAGCGTTCGATGCGTGTGATACGTTTCATCTGCTTTGTACTGTTATTGGCTCGCGATATGAATAGGTTACGATCTAATGTTGATGCGGTTAGATTCCAGCCGTCGTATCTATGATTGATGGCTATGTTTATGCAATGGTTTGTTTAGTTAATTCGATTTTGTTTAATAATTCATCTGAGAATGTACTACCACAGTTCTTATTTCTGCCTTCACGTTCATTCCTGCGTTTTAGTTTGAACGATTACAGCTTGTGCAGCGGTGACATAACAGGAGAATGAACCTTTCTTTTTGCTGACTTTACCTTCCTTTTGCGGTGACTGGTACCTAAATATTTTACAATCTTAAGGGATGATTTATATTAGACCGGGCCGTGCCCGGGGCGTGCCGTGTCCGGACGGGACACTGATTATGCACGGTGTAATATAAACTGCATCATACAAAATGTATGTAACGTTTCAAATCCGTGCCCTGTCCGGGCCACGTACATGGCACACCCCGGGCACGGCCCGGTCTAATACAAATCATCCCTAAAACATAAATAAAGCCGGTAGAAAAATCAGAAAGTCGTGAAAATACCCAAATTCGTCGTCAGCTCTCATTTCATCTGTACATTCTTCATCCAAAAAGCGTCACATTGCATTCACTACGTGTCAAAACTTGTGTTTTTAGGTAATTTTATTTCACACTTAGGCACTGTTTGCTTTGACAAAAAAAGCGCGGGACGGTCGCAGTTCTCGTAGAATACTGATGAGTTCATTGCAGATCAACTGAAGGAGTCGTACTCACTTTGAAGTGTTATTCTATGTAGTGTTTTTTTTAATAGTCTTTGTGGAACGGTTGTTAATGTCTATAATGTGGAGACGAAACTGAATAATGAAAACACTGACAATACTCATGTACAGACGCCAACACATCAAGCTACTTCAGTCTGTTAAATTTCTTTAATAGATTTTCAACTTTATCGCTAAATTATAAGGTTCAAAGTTGAGTGGGAAAATTTGGCAGTTTCGGTAGCTTGATGTTCTGGTGTCTGTACCTACTACCTATAAGAGATAAATTTTATTAGCAGAGTTGTAACTTTCGGTCGAGGTTTTGTACCTACAATTTCTTTTTATGTATTTTTTCTATTTGTATGTACAGGGTGAAATTGAATTCATGGGCATCCTTTTAAGGGGTCATTGTAATCATTATTATGAACAACTTTTACTATGGGACCAAACCTGAAATCGCGAAAAAAATATCAGTTCTTCCCTACATTTTGACGAGTTATGTGAACATAAATGTAAGGAACAGCTGATTTTTTTTCGCGATTTTAGGTTTAGTCCCATAGTAAAAGTTGTTCATAATGATGAGTACAATGACCCCTTAAAAGGATGCCCATGAATTCAATTTCACCCTGTACATACAAATAGAAAATAATTGGTAAGAGACCAGACGGGATGACCATAATGCCTTGGAAGGTAGGTAGGCCTTTGGTGTGGGATGCAACGTGTGTCGACACCCTTGCGCCATCCCATCTTCCAAGCACGGTAAGCTGTGCTGGGGCGGCTGCTGCAGGTGCGGAAAACCTCAAACGGCGCAAATACTCCAATCTCTTTGGAACTTACATATTTGAGCCGTTTGGGGTTGAAACACTAGGGCCATGGGGCCCGAGTGCCCACTTAGTATTCCAAGACATCGCCAAGCGGTTGGTCGACTCATCGCGTGACCAGAGGGCTGGCCTATTTTTTGGCCAAAGAATCAGCATTGCCATACAACGTGGCAATGCTGCCAGCCTTTTGGGCACGTTTCCCGTTGACAGTGATGCGGACGAATTTTTTGACGCCCTTTGATTATTTTCCCTCCCTTTTTATATACTTGTACATATTATTATTTTAATAGAAAATATACATACATAGAAATTGTACATTGTAGGGACAAACCCTCGACCGAAAGTTACAACTCATCTCTTACAGGTAGTAGGTACAGACACCAGCCGTGCGATTCTGTAACCGTCTCACCGTGAAAACTTAGGCGAAGTGAGCGTGGAGTGAGCTATCAGTGACATCCCACCTGATACTAGGGATTGACCAAGCATACATTTACAATCATAATCGAGATTTTAATAATAGATTTTATGCTAAGTCTATTGATCATTTTATATATTTTCAAAGCTAGTATTTTAGTGGTCAAAACATTAATATTTCGTGGGGTTTTACAATAAAATAGCAAAACAGAAACTTAGCCAGAAACTCAATGTTGTTTTTTTTTTCTTTTTTTCCTAGACTGACTAGTCAATACAGCCTGAGGCGCGAGCGCGTCACGCAAGTGTTCACTTCACCCGAATCACGACATTAAATGTCGAGAATCGGGTGAAGTGAACACTTCACGCCGCGCTTGCGCGTTAGTCACTGTCATTATCACATAGAAGATTATTTTGATGTGGATTGCGTGAAGTGTTCACTTCACCCGATTCACGACATTTAATGTCGTGAATCGAGTGAAGTGAACACTTCACGCCGCGCTTGCGCGTTAGTCACTGTCATTATCACATTGTAGATTATTTTAATGTGGATTGCGTGAAGTGCTTGCGCGTTAGGCGCTGTCATTAATATTAAATTCAGTTTTTATTTATTTATTTTTATAATTGACGACCATGGTCGTAAGCCTGTTCGTAATCGAGTTCAGAAATTAGTTCCTATTTATTTCAACGCTTTTAGATATTATGTCTAAATCCAACCGTGTTTGTACATTTAAAAAGTCAGTTGTGTGCATTTTGTTTTCAACAATTAACCAGATTTTGTATTAACTAGTTACAGACTACTTATTTAACCTGTAACGCGTGCAAATATAACATTATTGTAGATAGATACTAAATAACTAAGATCCGTATTTTTGATGCACGGTCAAGCGGCGCGCGTCGCCCATGATTGGCGAGTGGCGACGAAACCGTAGCCAATGAGCGACGCGCGCGAAGTGATGTTGCCATGGTTACCGTGGAGTGAAATATGGAACATTCCGAATCGCACTGTAATCGATTACAACGTGCTTACACTTTGACCCCAATTATTCTGTATGGTATAAATTACCTATTATTCCCCGCATAATCTTACCATGCCGTACGGTTGTCAAGAGTGGTATTTTGACAGTTCAAACCGGTTTCGTTAAACTAACGTGGCATTTTCGAAATTGTGCTTCCGGCTACAGTCGCCACCTTACCAAAGGATAAGAAATTCGTGTTGTAAAAAAACAAACAAATAAATACTATAATCTAACCGTGAGTAAATAATCAAGTGAAATAGCTTTGACTCTCAGCTGCCATAGTGGTGATTTATCTAAATGGGAACGCAAATTATTTATGTGAGAGTTGTGGGCGATGATGGCCTAATTCGGAATGATCCATATATCACGCAGCGCACTGCGCATGCGTATCAAGCGTCGTAGTCGTTAGTATCAAGTGAACCTTTTTTTTGCTTTCATGCCATTGACGACCATGTACAACTCGTTTATAGAGAGTAGTATATTCCTTGATGTAGAATGTACATAAGCCTGTTAATGCTGTTAGAGATTTTAATGTCTAAATCCAACTGTTTTTGTACATCGAATAAGTCAATTTAGTCAGCCTACATTTAAAATAATATAATATAAAAAATTGTGCTAAGCAAGTACCTATTCAGTGATTGGTGTAATGTTTGTATAGATAAGTACATAATACGTAAAAGCACATATAGGTTTTTTTATATCATCTCTAGGTAAACCACACGTAAAAGATCCAAACCTTATAACATAAATATGTAGGCATATTATTAATCTAGTTACGATTGCTGACACACAAATTGCATTACATTTTTTCTACATAATTATATTGATTATGTAAATATTAATTATGCTACCCATCAAATCTTATGAATGTGCGTTAATTAAGAGAGTTGGATAAAAAATCATATGTTTACGCTATTAAATATTTCATATTTAGCGCGCAAGCTTATTACTTTACCTTTATTAAATTCAAATCTGTAAATGCGATAATCGCCATTTTGTTGACAGTAGTGGTCGAGGCTAAAAAACATAAAAATTGGGGATTTCGAACATCCAAACTCCACCACAGGGGCAGTGAATTATACATCATTTAATTATTTGACGAATTCATCCATTGTTCCAGTTAAAATAAGTAGTGGTAATGAAGTTTTTTGATATCTAATGTCGAAGTTTCGCGCCAATCGATCGTGCGTGTTTACATTTTTACTTTTCACAAATATCATACACACACATGTAGATAAGATTTAAAATGTGACAAATATTATTGGAAATATTATTAACAACACGAAAATGCCCAAATCCTAACGTAATATTGAAACACAGGTCGAATAACACGTATTATTCATTACCACTACTCAGTTTGTGTTCAAAATCGCCGTCCATTTTTGTTTTTTTTTTTATCGTAATGATGTGCGAAAGCGATTATGCTAAACAATTTTTTTTTTAATTTCGATTGACTCGGGTAATTAATATGTCGGAAATCGATAGGTACTCAGAAATTGAAATAAAATTATTTTAAGCATTAAATACAATAAGCATTGTTTGTAATAATGATTTATGCTTTTCTAATGTAATTTTAATAGTTTTATGGACATTCAATTGAAAATGAGTCAGTAACTGAGGACCTTTGACCATAGTCATTTATTGAATTTCGCGCCGAATTGTTTCTATATTTGAATTTATCTTCGGAATGCGCTCGCCGTTTAAAATTATTTTGTACAATTATTTATTTTTGATACTTTTCTAATCGTTTGCTAGAGAATGCCCAGTATATATTTTTTAGGTAGGCTGAGCAAAAGTTTGAGAATGACGTTAAATTAATTGTATAAATTGCGTATTCCGCAATCACTTTACATTTCAATATGTTTTGTTAGTTTTATAAGCTTGGTAGTTTTTGTTTCTATTAGTTTACTTGAGTAATAGTAATTGTTTATTTTTGTGGTAGTTTCCCAAACAAATAAAAAAAAAATGCCATGTTTATGTCGAACCACGCACAGTGAAAGGTTCCGTAGTTGGGTTGAATATTCACGCATGCACAATGCACATAATTAATTTGATCGACTGCAAAAATGAGTTTGTATTTCATAAACTCATCGTTCATAAGTTCATAAGGTATTCAAAAATTAAAGTGCCGGCCAGAAAAGAATAGTCCTGTTTTCTTATGAATAACATCTTGAGCATTTCTTACTATTACAGCGAAAGTCAAGCTTCTTCAAGAGATTAGGTGGTTTATGTGCATATTTTCAGCGATTTTAAGGTGCCTTTACCTTCTGGATAGGTGTAGTAATATCTATTTTATAAACTTTAAGAAAAAAACAACATTGAGTGTCTGACTAAGTTTATGTTTTGCTATTTTATTTTAAAATCCCACAAAATATTAATGTTTTGACCACTAAAAGCTTTGAAATTATATAAAATTTTCAATAAGGTTAGCTTAAAAAATATTATTAAAATCTCGATTATGATTGTAAATGTTTGCTTGGTCAATCCCTAGCATCAGTGGGATGACACTGACAACTCACTTCACGCAAGTTTTCACGGTGAGATTTTTACAGAATCGACATGCTGAACATCATATATTATTCTATAGGTCTATGGGGAGACTTGTGGACAGCGGTGGCAATAGGAACCTACCATTGTTTTGGAACAGTGTTTCAAGTCTGCTGTACATATCAAGTAAGCGGTATAAAGTACCTACTCGTATTAAAGTCAAATAGTGAGGGTATTAAACTTTTTGGGAATGGCTAATTATGCATCGTCATTTACAAATACTTGTCTACACTTGTGGATTTAGATAACCGTGCATATTGTATATTTATCAAGAACCAGGATTTATATTTTAGGTGTATGTTTATTTAAATGTACAGTCAACAAAAGAGATAAATATGCAGGATCGTCGGATATAGTTGAAATTTAACCGATGGATGTTGTCGACTGAAACTTAATTTGATAAATGAGCTGTTTGTTTTCTATTACTAAAATTAAACTTTATTCGAGAACATCCATCGGTTTCTTACTAAATTTCAACTATATCCGATGATCCTGCATACTTATCTCTTTTGTTGACTGTACCTACCCTCTCGACGTGACGTGTCGCATATTTTATGTAAAGTCAGCTGGACCGTGCTTTGTTTCCAAATGGAAAACTAATTTAATTCAACATGGCAACGGTCTGGATTTATCTCATTCTGAAATTAGACATTCATTTCACGCCGGCGTTACGACAATATTCTGCGAAATAACATTGTGAAAAATAACATGTGACATCTACCAACCCAGTGTGGGTTGGTAGATGTCACATGTCTTCGGAGCAGTGGTGGCCCAGTGATAACGACTGCGACTTACGAGTTGCAGGTCGTAGGTTTGAACCCAGACCGGCGGCGCTTTACTTTGTGTAAATTATTTCATCACCACTGCTCTCAAAATGGTGAAGGAAAACATCGTGAGGAAACCGGCATGTCCTAGAACCAAAAATTCGAAGACATGTGACATCTACCAATCCGCACTGGGCCCGCGTGGTAGATTACGGCCCATTCCCTCTTACTGAGAGGAGGCCTGCGTCCCAGCAGTGGGAACATTATAGGCTGATTATGTACATGTCTTCGAATTTTTGGTTCTAGGACATGCCGGTTTCCTCACGATGTTTTCCGTCACCGTTTTGAGAGCAGTGGCGATGAAATAATTTACACAAACTAAAGCGCCTGTCTGGGTTCGAATCTATGTCCTACAACTCGTAAGTCGCGGCCGTTATCACTGAGCCACCACTGCTCCAATAAGTTATACTCATTCGTTTGATGATTGAATTGATTACTGAAAAAAACTTGAGTTCCTGAAAAATTTAAATGGAATCCAGTTGATTTTTCTAAATTTTCGCCTTTAATTTTAAATGGAACTTTATTGATTACTGGAAGCCTACCACGAGCTCTTAACGCGATCCATTTTAGGAACTAAACTGAACTGTTCTTCTAATTCGTACCATGACGTCAGTTTAACGATTCAATTTAGACCATGCCATCTAACAGCGATTGTCCCAAACTGAGTAGCAAGTTTTGGGTTCATTCATTTAATTTTGTATTGTGTTTTTACCTTAAATTACTTAACTAATATTAAGTTATTATGCTCTACATTTAACTAAGTTATATTGTTGACTTCTATACAGATTGACACGCCCTTTTACTGGTCAATACGACATCAAAGTCAAAGCATTAATTTCAAATAGGCACATAAAAGGCACTTTTGAACGTCAAAAATTACATTAAAATAGAATTGATTCTAGTCGCCCCTTCCAAAAGGTATTTAGACATAGTTACTATACACATCTTTGAGACCGCTACGACAAACGATCAAAGAACACACATAATCATTTGAATATAACTGAATTCAAATACAATTACGATAATGAAAACTTTTAATACCATCTAATAGCCTCTGAATAAGAATACGGGGTCAAAGCACAATCGTCTATTATAGCCCAGTAAGGCTGGGGTTTGTGGCCGATGCCGACGGCTATTTAGCCACCGGCTATTGGTGGCTGCCCTGGATGATATTAAACTGGATAGGTTTGAATGTATTGTCATTTCGTTAGGCAAAATAAGGTAGCTTGTGTGGATCTTATGAATATTTCTGGATTTCTGGTTTATCTGTTAACTAGTACACCAATGAATTCATGGAAAACTAGCTGCGCCCCGCGGTTTTACCCGCGTAAATGTCGATCCCGCGGGAATACGGGATAAAAACTATCCTACGTCCTTCCCCGGGACTCAAATTATCTCTATACCAAATTTCATCTAAATTAGTTCAGTGGTTTAGGCGTGAAAAGGTAACATACAGACAGACAGACATACAGACATAGTTATTTTCCAATTTATAATATTAGTATGGATGTGCTGTGATCCGGTATGGAGGCTGATAACAACATAGTGAATATTCAATTTTTTTGTCACTATGTTACTAAACTAAGATTCTGTTTAAGTTTCCCTAAATATATAGTTAGTCCTGTTAAACTATAGTCCGGCCGTTTGGAATTTGCCAAAGATGTAAACAACAATGACCGCTCGTAATGGAATAAAATAGATATACAAGAACATTTATTTTATGTAATGTTTATTTTCGTCTAGTTAGCTCGGAGATTTAGACGAAAACAAACATTACTTAAAATAAATGTTCTTGTAATTATATCGATTTTATTAAATTTTGAGCCGCCATTGTTGTTTACATTTTTGGCAAATTTGGAAATGCCGGACCATAGATACTATAACCTTCAATACGCATTTTCTTATCCAGGTTTAGTTTCAACCGAACCCGTGTGAAGACAAGGGAAGCGTCCACACAAGATAATTGCGTTCCAACTAATGAAATTGTAAGTCTTACGTGCACAATGGTACCTTGTAGTACCTTGTAGTACCTTGTGGTACTTTATAGTACCATACCCTCCGTACCTACGTGCACCATGTTGTAATTAACTTGGATTAGGTAAAATTAAATAAAGCGTTTATGGTTTTAAAGTGTATTAACCTATTTGGAATGCATAAAAGTATCCACTAAGGCTAGGGTCTCTGACCACACGCCAACCGCGACCGACGACGTGTAGCAGTCAGTCACTGACGCGGGACGCGACGATGGCCGAATGCTGTGTTCGTAAATACACTGGCGTGGTCTCGCTAGCACGTCGTCTGCGACCGCCAGGTGCGCCTGCGGCAACTAACGTTTTGGCAAACACCGACGCTGTCGGTAGCGTGAGACGTTTTAAAGATATCGTAGCCTAAGGGCAAATTTCGCCTTTGATATCCACCAATCATATTCATTGTTCCACATAGCATAGCACTGGTGGAAACTGATTCAACTGAGCTACGTTTTTTATATGGAAGGATGCGTGCTGTGGATGCAAGCTATGGATCTGGCTATGGATGCGAGCTATGGATGGGTGCTATGGATGCGTGCTATGGATGCGTGCTATGGATGCGTGCTATGGATGCGTGCTATTTATTTATTTTTCCTTTTTTTTTCAGGCATCAGGACCCATATAAAACACATAAAATACAATATTCATATAACTTAAAAATACTATAAATACATACAAAATTATAATTACACTAAGAAACTAACTAAACACGAAGTGTCTGCGTCGTGTTTCGCTGACTGGTGTCAGGTAGCCGGCCACGAAACCGGCGGTACACAACACCCTTCGGCCAGAACTCTTCTTTGAGAAATTTCTCGAGATGCAAGCTATGGATGCAAGCTATAGATCTGGCTATGGATGCGAGTTATGGATGAGTGCTATAGATATATATATATGTCTCACTGATGGTGGCGCGTGTGTTGGATCATTCGGTTCCCTACAAAATGGTTGAGCTGGATGGTGCTGATCCATGCGTCATGTTCGTGAACGGACGCCGTCGGTTGAGACTGGTCATCTCTTAACTGCCAAGGCTTATTTTTAATCTTATTTCTTGTATTGTTTCTTCATTTGTGTGTTTTTTTACATTGTTCTCACATATAGAAGCAACAAGAATAATGTACCCAAGATTTTGTAATATCTTGATTTAAAAAGAGTGTCCATGGAGTTTCTTGCCCGTTCTTCTCCATAGAGATCTACGCTTTGGAATGGGCAACTAGCTTCAACTTTCTGACTAACTGACCGACTACTTCATTTTGACAATTCAAAAGTGCCTGTAATGGTTTAATTGAAATAAATGGTTTGAGTTTGAGTTTTGAGTTTGAGATGTGTAGCTATGTGCAGAGCAGTATACCTTCCCTATTGTCGAAACGTAGCGTCTCATAGCTCAAGCTGTGCATCGTCTTCGCTCAGCTACCTTGCGATGGCGCATTTTTATAGCACATCTTACCCGCTCCGCTACCTTTTTTTTAACGTGGAGAAATGTTCATGCACTCTGCACTACCACGGGTAGATAGTGCAGTTATGTGGGACTCTAACCCACTAAAACTCCACGGTGTCCTCCACTGCCGCTTACGGCGGGAACACGGGCACGCGTTAGCACTCATCCGTGAACCCGCCGCGGCTGTCCGTCACCGGAACCTCCTCTGGGGAGTATTCCCCCCCATCACCGGCGCACCAGAACACATAGCACGCCGTGACCACCCCAGGGACCAAACCAGCACATGGGCGCCAGACGACCCCATGTCTGGACACCCTTGGTCCCCCTGCGACGGGCCAGGTCATTGGCCCCGCCGCCTGCCAATTTTCGGCCGCAGAGGATAGGGAGAGCGGCCAACGTCATACCAACACTCCTCCTCCTCTGTGGCCCCACCGCGTCCGTCATCAAACGGTGGTGACCCCGTCCAGGCCGCGGAAGGTAGGGAGAGCGGCGCACCGCAATACCGACACTCCTCTCCCGCCGCGGCCTCCAACCCTCAGCCGCGATGCCTGCCATACGAAATCGCGGCCCGCCTCAGCCTCGATGTCGCCCAAGCGGCACCGCAACCTACTTGTTGGCCGCTACGTCGTTGGCTTACTGGCAAAAGGCCTGACAAGCGGCCCCTCTTCGGGTTCCTCTTCGCTTCACTGTAGGTGTCCAAGCCACGGCTACTGAGCCCCCCAGCCTCGACAATGCGGGAACCCACCGGGGGGGACTCGCTCCGCTACCTAGCTTAGCATCAGTGGAAACGGTCACATAGATTCGTAGCTTAGCTTTTACATTCTCGCAGCATAGCTGCATAGCACATCTCTGGTGGAAAGGCACCCTAACTCGTTGAAGTACCATTTGAATAAATAAATAAACTTCACAACATTTTTTTGCATTAAAAAGGCAACAACATAATAGTATATACGAAACCTTTTAATATAAGAACTTCTTGAAAGTTAAAATACCTAGTTCCAAAAGATAATGTCTTATGTTAAGTTAAAGTACAATTTTTAATGTAGCATTTTAAGTAGATTTTTAAACTGATATAAGTACGCTATGTTACTAAGTTATAAAATACTTTGCTTCTTTAGGTTAGCTATTATAACTTGGTTGGTTATCTAATGTTATAAGAGTGAAGTTGTTAATTTATCCAACTTTGCCAAGTGTACTTACATATTTAACTTTTTTATTCTTTTCATAATTTAGTTTAGTATTCTTTCAGCCATTTCTGACGACGGTTTCTTACTCAAATTAGGATTTATTATAGCACCTGAGTACGTGTACTCTGTTCCTTTATTCTCATAGTCCGAAGGGACGGCAATCCGACACGACCCGGGAGAGATCAGGCGCAGGACCAAAGGCTTTTCGTGCTATCTGAGACATGGGGGCTCCACACCACCAAATTCCAAACTCCATATATAACTCCATTGAGACATTCATAATGGAAACACCCAATAACACTTTGCTCGACCGGGGAATCGAACCTAGGACACCACGCTCAGCAGTCGTGCTTGCGACCACGAGACCGTTAGTTAAGTAACAACGGGGTAGTTGCGTAACACAGTGGCAATTGATTGCAATACCTTTCATTTTGACAGTTCAGCCACCTCCATTGCGTTATTTACGTTGTTAAACAGACGATTTTTTCAAACCTATGAAGGAATGGATTAGGAATTTCCTTGAAACCCCTCGGATTGTGATTGAAAGCGTGTATATTATATAAAACTAGCTTCTGCCCGCGACTTCTTCCGCGTGAAATTTCACCCTCCCCCCATTCACCCTATTAGGAGTGGAATTTCGAAAAACCCATTCTTGGTAGATATCTACTCTTTACAAAGAACACACCCTCCAAATTTCGTGTCTCTAGGACCAGCGGTTTGGGCTGCGCGTTGATATATCAACCAGTCAGGACTTCGAATTTTATATATATAGATATATATAAAGGTATTAAAAAAACACCCTAATTGCGTACAAATAGGGTGCTTTTTTAATACCTTTTGAGAATAATGATAATCCATAACAAAAGAACAATAACGGCATTAAAGTCTATGAAACTCCCACAAATAGATACTCAAACAAAATTAAATTGAATTACTTCGCTATTTCAAATTCAAACAGAAACTTATGCAAAAAGTATATCTTGAAGAATGTTCTAGAATGCAGTTTTTCTTTTTAATCCCCGATAGTGTCTTAACAAAGTCGTTTAAAGTCTTTTGCTTATAAACTTCTTCCTTTTTTCTAAGAGTGCAATTTACTTGGATTAATTGAGTAAAGTTTTTGTTAGCACAGTCGGTAGTTGCGACAGAAGTGATGAATAGAGTGGGGAGGAAGAAGTGTAGTGAGGTTTGTGCTAAGGAAATAATAATAACGTTTATTTGTTTATTTATTTAGGGACAACAAACGGTAGTGTAATAATAATTTATTTTCCGACAACCATTGATCCATTACACAATATTACAGATTACATTTATATTGTTAGTATGAACCTAAAAACTATGTTAGTACCTAATAACTAAGAGAGACTTAGTCCTTTGGGTGAGGCTCCACACCAGTGGGCTGTCTGACTTATTGCCTATTACCCTCAGGATGCTGTTACTGCTCCCAGCAATCTGCTTAGCAGTGAGGCAGTCTTCTTGCGCCAGGTGGCATCAAAGCCGTCTGTGCGCGACTCTGCGAACATGGTTGACGCACTACAGAAACGTTGCAGACGTAACAGCGCCCTGAAGGCATTGTTAAACTGGATGCGCAGGGAATTGTAAGCCCTTTGGGTATATCTGAAATGAATAATATGTAAACAGGTTAAAACTTAATAATAGATGTAACAAATACACTACTCACAACGTTATCCACATATTACTAAACAGATCTACTAGTTGTTAGGAAGAACTATATAAAAACAGACAAAATAAAGTAAACATTACTTAATTAATAGGGTTCTGATCACTTAAAATGGTAACGTTGAAAAAGGAAAGCTGAATTTATAGAGAATATTATGGAAAACTAACAGCGCCCCGCGGTTTCACCCGCATAAGTGCCGACCCCGTGGGAATATCGAGATTAAAAGTATCCTATGTTTTATTCTGATTTATAAGCTATATTACTGTAAAGTTTCATCAAAATCCGTTCAGTAGTTTTTGCGTGAAAGAGTAACAAACATCCTCACAAACTTTCACATTTATAATATTAGTAGGAAGTAGGATAGTAAGATTTTCCAATGGCTCACTAAATAATAACAGCCGCACGTGTATGATATTCTAGGTCAAGCATCGTTTCCCGAGGTCGGTCTATGGATAGGTGATCATCTTTTACATACCGAGACCTCTCAGTGCCTCGGAAAGCACGTTAAGCCGTTAGTCCCAGCTGTCAATTTTAGATCTTTGACGGGTAGTCAGAAGCCCGAGTCTGACAACCATTCTTACCAAGGGGTATTGTGTTACCCAGTAACTGCGTTTGCACATCGAATATTTGATTATTATTCAAATACTAGCAGCGCCCCGCGATTTCACCCCCATAAGTTTCCCGTGGGAATATCGGGATAAAAACTATCCTATGTCCTTTCCCGGGACTCAAACTATCTCTATATCAAATTTCATCCAAATCGGTTCAGCGGTTTAAGCGTGAAGAGGTAACAGACAGAGAGACAGACACACTTTCGCATTTATAATATTACTAGCAGCGCCCCGCGGTTTCACCCGCATAAGTTTCGATCCCGTGGGAATATCGGGATAAAAACTATCCTAAATGTCCTTTTCCGGGACTAAAACTATCTCTATACCAAATTTAATTGAAATCGGTTCAGCGGTTTAGTCGTGAAAAGGTAACAGACAGATACACTTTCGCATTTATAATATTAAGTATGGATTCGAGTATGCGTAGGCACTTATCAACTTACATTGATTTTCACGTTTGCACTGAACCTATTACCAAAAGTTCATTGCCTTCTAAACAATTCGATATTTAACATAGTCACAACTTTTCTATACATAAAGAACAACCAATTAATCAATCAATACATAAAGTGATAGAACAGTTAAATTCGCATCAATCCACACAAACGAATTAGGAGCTGTACGATGAAGACATTGCCTTAGGCCAGTCCCAATCAATTTCAAACCTTATCACAAGGAACTGAGACTTAATTTAGCTTGAAAGACATCTAAGGGTATGAGCACAAAGAGGCCACGCTTTTAAACGACGTCTTTACCATCGTCTTTGTAATTTTCATTTGAGTTTCATCTGTTTAAGGTGACGGTAATTCTGAATGGGGATTTAAATGCATTGGATTTTCGCGCTTCTGTTGGCAAAAATGTGTCATTTTGTAAACGGATTAGCTGTTTGTTAAATTTAGGGAGCCGTGGAGTTGAATGAGGAAAGCATTTCGATTATGAGCTGAATCTCCTCATCTGGTGGCCAACTGTTCGATGATTCATGTCGGGCTGTTGTACGAGTATTATGCTAGTCGCGCGGTAAACTCTGCTTGCGCGATGCAGGATTTAGCGTGACGTCAGTATAATGCGTAGTTCGCATTTGGCGTAGATACCGCTACACGATCAAGAAAAAGATTCATAGGTAGAATATGCTTTATTGTACAGTCAGGGAAATAAATTGTTTATCAAATTCACGGCTGTTATTCTAGTTCGGTAATATAATTAGTAGGTAATAGTTGGGTATTTGGAATTATTATACAGGGTGTCCCTGGAAGTATGGATCAAATCGAATAGGGGCGCGGGCAAGGTTATTTCCAAACTTTTTAACCCTGAGAGTGTCAGTGAATTTTTTTACGGTTCAAAAGTTATGACCGATTTTAATTTTTTTTTCAATCACTTCGCTTAGTGTTCAAAGAAATTAATCATAAAAAATACTATCAGGGCTATCTAAAAAAAAAAAAATTGATAGCCCTGATAGTTTTCACGAATTCGATCTTTCTTCTCTTTTTTTTAGTATTTTTTTTTTAGATTTTTTTTTAGTATTTGTTTTTAGTATTTTTTTTTGGTAAAACGTTTGGAAATGACCTTGCCCACGTCCCTATTCGATTTGATCCATACTTCCAGGGACATCCTGTATAATTCCAAATACCCAATCGGTAGTCCCATGCTTGTTTTTCATAGTATAATATTATTCTATCACATTTAAATTAAATTATATAATATTTTTTAGTACGCTGTACCGGTACAGTGTCCTAATAATTGTTTGCTGCACCGGACGACGCACAGTGTGTTAGAAAGCCCGATTTTGTTGCATGCCCTTTTTATTACAGAAATCGATAGTATTTATCATTTTAAGCACTACAGTCAAAGTCCGGCATCGATACGACTTGTAGATGTTTTTTAAAAAAATCTCAAAGTTGCTGTATAACCGGGTCATGAAAATAATAAAAAAAATTATATAAAAAAAACCAGCGTACATATTTAAATTTCCATTATAATTACTAATCAAACTTATAATACCTAACTATCTGACAAGTTTTCGTGTCTGTATTGCAAATAGATCGCGAAATATTAATATTTTTATGTTTTTTACTTTTTATTTAATTTCTTGGCAATAATACGGTATTAGATGGAGATATTTGACCAGACGATTGTCAACATGTATGTCTATCGACATTATTAAAACCACAATCTAATTCAGCGTTATTTAGAAGTTATGAGAATTTTCAGTTATATCCGGATTTTTTTGTACTAGGGTTGTCACTTTAACCAGAATTTTAAATTTAATATTTTTTATAATTTTGAGTTTAGCTGAAAGAAGTCGTATATATTATCGATTAATTATCTTTATATGTGCATTTACCAATAACTGAAACTATACCCATGGGCACTCTTATTCTTTGATTCTTTCGCTTAGTCCGCCTGGGTGGGTACCACCGACTCGTCTATTTCTGCCGCCAAGCAGTAGTGTTGGACTATTGTGTTTCGGTTTGAAGGACAGTTAGCCAGCAAAATTATAGGCACGTGAGACAGAACACACCTTAAAGTCTCAGGGTGGGTAACTGCCGTCTCATTTATACTTGCGCGACATGTCTAGAGGGACGATAGGTGGTATAGGCGACGATGACCGCTTATAACCAGGTGGCTCGTCTACTTGTTTATCCATATAATTAGTGTAAATAAAACTATGACCTTGCAATAAAAAACACATTCATGCTAAAAGGTAAAAGTTGGAGATTTGACGGTGATACTAATTAAAATCTTGTCAAGATTTGTTGAAAATGTTTACTAAACATCAAACGAACATTATTTAGGTCTTTTTTTCCATTAGTGGATGATCATTCGTCATTCACTGAACATGATGAAGATACTTTAATTATTCAAAATGAAAACCAAGATTTATAATTTTTCAGTTTTTTGTAAATATTTTTAGTTTTTACAACCCGGATAAAACTTGACATTTTCGAATGTGACAACCCTGGCTAAAATAGAAAAATTCTCATAACTTCTAAATAACGCTGAATTAGATTGTGGTTTTAATAATGTCGATAGACATACATGTTGACAATCGTCTGGTCAAATATCTCCATCTAATACCGCATTATTGCCAAGAAATTAAATAAAAAGTAAAAAACATAAAAATATTCATATTTCGCGATCTATTTGTAATACAGACACGAAAACTTGTCAGATAGTTAGGTATTATAAGTTTGATTAGTAATTATAATGGAAATTTAAATATGTAGGCTGGTTTTTTTTATATTATTTTTTTTATTATTTTCATGACCCGGTTATACAGCAACTTTGAGATTTTTTTAAAAAACATCTACAAGTCGTATCGATGCCGGACTTTGACTGTAGTGCTTAAAATGATAAATACTATCGATTTCTGTAATAAAAAGGGCATGCAACAAAATCGGGCTTTCTAACACACTGTGCGACGTCATTACATCAGTACCGGCTGTCGCTGAAAACCAACGCTGGGGTTCTGTTTTACATAGGGTCGCAGCATAATGCTGAGCGATAGCCGTTTTGCGTGGATGTGACGCATTTTCCCACTACCTTATTTATTTTATTTTTTGTGTTTTTGTTCTTTTTGCGTCATGTTCACCGCAAATAAACGTATTTTTAACCGACTTCAAAAAAGGAGGTATTGTATTCGACCCGTATGTATGTATGTCCGCGATTTTCTCAAAAACTAATGAAGCAATTTTGATAATTCTTTCATCTTTCTTTTTTTCTATAGTTTTGGTTTTAAGTATTAACCCCTTTTATTTAGAAACAGGATGCAACGGAACTACTTAGAAACGAAGTAACTTCCACCAAAGAAAACTGGGCTAGCTTTTACCTTCGCCAGAGGTTAATATTGCCATACAATGTGGCAATGCCAGTCTCCTGGGTACATTACCCGTCGACAGCAATGCGCAGGAATTTTAGACTGATAAGAAAAAAACTTAGATCATTGTATGTTAAAGTCAAAGTTTACATTTAGATAACATTGGTAAAGGTGTGAAACTTGGCGTTGAAAATAAAATAATCAGTTGTCCCATACAAAATTTCAATACCTACTCGACCTAAATGTATGGGACAGTTGTTTTTTTTTTTCGTAATTTGGATGTTGGTTCCATGAAGAAAGTTGTTCAGTTTATGGTTTATGGTCTGTACCACACACCTCTGAATTTTATCACACATTTTGGATACACGCTGTATAACGTCAAGTTACTTTAACCATTAAAAAACCTTCTCCTTTCAAGACCTTATTCCACTAGACTTGCCTTAAAACGGCAGTGAGTACAAAATCAAGTTACTTGTGCTCATAATAATTAAGGCAACCGTCTTCGTCAACCGCTCGGCTCCCTTCGGCTCTCATCGTCTGCAAGATAACGAGCGTTTAATTGACAATAACGATGCTGGAATAAAGAATCTTCTTGTGTAAAGAAAATTGTAAAGAGGTCTGGAAGGCTTTGTGATGTTTTTTTACTGAAAATTATTATTATTAGATACTTTGTCAGTATTGTGCACAATTCAGGGTGGTAGGGATGTTGGCGCGCAACCAGTTACCATGGTAACTGGTTCAGTATATGACTCTGAAATTTTACGTCGGTTATTTAAAAAAAATTACCGTTCCATACATTTTGACCGTGTAGGTTGTACTTTTCTAAGAAACAGATGATTTTTAGGGTTCCGTACCTCAAAAGGAAAAACGGAACCCTTATATGATTACTTCTTTGTCCGTCTGTCTGTCCGTCAATAAATACTGTTTTTCTCAGGAACTCGTGGAGTTCTCAAGTTGAAATTAATATCAAACATTCAGGGCTGCAATCCGTTGAAGCAGTAATACTATCAAACTTCTAAGTCAACGCGATCAAAAGATACGGGCATTATGTTCCGAAGTTAAAACCCGAGAATCATGAAATTTGGCAGGAAGCAATTTCATGTAGCATAATAAAGGAAAAAAAAATCCGGAAACCGTAACTTTGTAGTTACAATACAAAAAAAAAAATTAAACTATTTACATAGGTATCTATATAGGTGTCGGTCGTATATAAGGTCAACTTTTATCAAGTACAAAAATTTAAACAGAACGTCTATCCATACGATAGAAATACGGCCCTAACATTTTATTTCAAATAATCACGCTAGTTTTTTTTTCAGTTTTTCTAACATAAAAATTACAATATTTTAAAAAGCGTACTGTATACCGACTCAGTTGTTCGGGTCTGCACCCCCAAAAAACCCAGGGTCATTTAACCCGGTATTACGTCATCGCTCGGACTGCATTGACTAAGACTGTAACACATGTTTAGAAACGATTTTAACCTTTGCGCTAATCTATCGTATTTTAATTTTCCATCACACTTTTTCAGGCTTTGGACTAACAATTTAATACAGTTTGTTATTTTTTTTAGTATTGAATTAATGTAAAAATGTTAACAACTTACCTAACTTTTTGCATTAACTTGGCATGTTAAAAATAGTCAAAATTCATTAACAGATTTACACTTATTTACACAATTTACTAGTTATTTACACATATCACATCAATTGTTGGACGTGACGCCCTTGTTGTCGCACACACTGTCTAGCGCGATCGAGAAAATGCCTCCGCACTTCAGTAAGCACTTGATGGTCACTGGACATCACGTTAAATGCACTCACAATTCGCGCACGTAATTCTTCCACTGTACGGATTGTATGACCGTCGTTCCCATACACTAGGTCTTTGGCCCTACCCCACAGGCGCGTAATCCTCAGGCAGCAACTCCTGGACCCGAGTGAAATGGAAGGGATGGTAACCTTCACTGCGCAGGAGCTGCCACACGTAATTCTGGCTTACGCCAAACACATGGCTAGCGTCTCCGGTGCTCGCCACTAGGTGCCGGTGAAAGAAATCCAGCACCTCCTCTTCAAGCTGCACTGGGTGTCGTGGCCTCCCCGAGTCAATAAGACGAGGCTGGAAGTTCTCACTCTCTCTGAAGCGCTGCACGGCTCGAAGAATGGTGCGAATATTGACCACTCGTCCAAACCTCTGGGCGTATAGTTCTTGTGCCCGCAACATTATTTCACCTGTGTCGTGATAGCACATAGCCATATTCATGTATTCTCGGGATGAATACCGATACGGGATTTCGAAAATTTTCGCACAGACAACACACAATTCGGTAAGTTGATTTTGGCGAACTGAAAGACAATCTCCAGCTCTGAATGGCAGCCGCGCAAGGCGGGTGCAGCGGGTGCAGCAAGGGGGGGGACACGCCGCCGCCGCACGTGTGCAGGCGCAACCATTGTTATCTGCCTAGAGTACGTTAGCCATTAATACACAGGTTGTTGTTATTTGAATTTTTAAACAAAATGGTTTTTGGTGTTTTTCTTGGAAACTAGCGTATAGATTTTTTTTTTTTTTTTTGTAATATGTCTATCTTTAGTTATTGAATCTGTCCTTAAAATTTTTGCACTTGATAAAAGTTGACCTTATATAGGTGTCGGTGTCGTTGGTTCAGTATTTTCGTTTTTTGAGACCGACTTCCGAAATTAAGGTTATTTATCACTTTGCCATGTTTTTTTTTGAAGTTGGTTGTTTTTTTTTGTAAAAAAGTTTTTGTTTTTTCACTTGTTAGTTGTACTTACCCCAAAAAATTCAATTAACACTAGTTTATTGAAGAATTGAAGACATCGACTAGAAGAATCATCAAAATTCGCATAGAAATGCCGGAGATACAGTACATTTATGCATATAACTTCGTACATAAGAATCATTACCTAGTATTACCTACCTCCTTACTAATAAACGTTGTACAGCGTCTGTATAGTTACACAACGCTTTGTTTTCTTTATTCGAAAGTCAAATTACTGACGACTGAAAGAGAGAAATCGGTGTGTAACTATTCATCTGATATAATACGTTTATTAGTAAGAGGGTTAATGTATTGTAATATACTAAAACCTTTCTAAAAGTACGTAGATCACATTATAATGAATTATCAAAATTGCTTCATTAGTTTTTGAGAAAATCGCGGACATACAAACGTACATACATACGGGTCGAATACAGGATCTCCTTTTTTTTTGAAGTCGGTTAACAAAATCTACTAAATGAAACTGTGTTGACTCATGACAAAATTGTTCAGTCTACAACCAATAAAACTGTTCTGTGTCTACATAAACGTTCAAAATAAAGTTCGAGGTTTTATTAGATATCAAAATGAAAATGTTGACCGTGTTAATCTAAGAAGCGAGAGAAGATCAGATACTGTATTTATCTTCCCCTCAAGCCATAAAGATCGTCCGAGGAAAGTGGATTTCTATGAACTTATATTAGTATTTTATGAAGCCAATGTTTACGATGCGGTTTAATAAAGAATGCCTTAGTTCTTAGTACACTTAGGTTCCGTATGAAGCTATAAAAGCTGAGCTAGCTTATTGAAGCCATAGCTTTTGAGTGCGTAGTGTAAAAATGAGCGTAGTGTTACGCTGTAAACTCGCAACGAAGCATTTCAAACTTGTAGTGTAGCGTATTATACTAGCATTCTATCGTAATGCTAACCTTAGCAACTGATGAACGTACCGTACATTTTTGGCAGTAGCGTAGCACGTCACGAAAACTATCTTTTCGAAGGGGCGACTAGAATCAATTCCATTTTAATGTAATTTTTGACGTTCAAAAGTGCCTTTTATATGCCTACTAGCTGCGCCCCGCGGTTTCACCCGCGTAAATGTCGATCCCGTAGGAATATCGGGATAAAAAGTAGCCTATATGTTAATCCAGAGTGTCCGCTATCTCCATACAAAATTTTATCACATTGGTCCAGCCGTTTGAGCGTGAAGAAGTAACAAACATATAAACACACATACACACACCCCCTCACAAACTTTCGCCTTTAGAATATTATTGTGATAAGTGTGATGTGATGATGTGATTTCAAATAAATGCTTTGACTTTGACTGACTTTGACGTCAAACTTGCGTAGCACATCGGACATGTAGCGCTACGCTTGCCTCATATTGTATGCTACGCCGTAGCAAATAATAAGCGTAAGTACCGAATAAGCGTACCGAACTACCGATCCTATTGACAGCTTAGGAAGTGAGAGCTTAGTGTCGCGTAGCATATTGACTAATTGACGTATCGTATAAGCATGTTGTTTAGAAATAATTTTAATTATGAATAATTGTTACATTAGCACTTACAACAAATTATTTCATACTGTAACCTTGTACCGTAAAACATGGCAACTTTGCCCTCGACATTTGACTTTGCCCAGTTGTGTATTTTTTTAAAAACTTAATACAAACCAAATTTGTCTATAGTTAGTAAGAACATTTTGTCTATGGTTAAAAATTCATCATTTTTCTGGCAACACTGTGTGACGCGCTGTCACAGATGTTACTTCAGTTGTCTGTCAGACGTCGTTGAAGTTAGAGTGTTTTTTTGCGGGCAAAATCTTTTAAAAAAAACTTTTTCGAGAAGTGCTACTTGGAGTTATCGCAGGTAAGTAATTTTTATACATCCGTTATTACATTGGAAATGAATAATATAGACTAGTTTTCTTCGCTAAATGCGTCGTATAATCATAAAATATAACGGTGGGCAATGTCACAAGCATATTTTTTGAATATCGTTGACGACATTGCCCAACGTTTCTTTTTCACTAGGGTTGTCACCCGAGGTACATTTTTTAACCTAGTAAAAAAAGGAGGGTTCGGATTTGATGAACAGTTTATAATGTTGGTAAACATATAAAGTTTAAAAACACAGTCGGGATTTAGAAGATACGAGGGCTCGTATCTTCCAAATTCTGACTGTGTTTTTAAAGTTTTTTGTTGATTGGTTAAAAACTATATGTATTTACATCGAAATCAAACTACCTAGGTACTCTTGTTTTAATTTACATTTTTTTTAATAATGGGTAGTCTCGACATTTTCATTTAGTTTAATCTAAAAACTTTGCATACTAGTACCTAATCCTGAACTTTGTTGCAGTTTATTTGTCCGTCAGTGTAGATATATATCCAAATTAATTTACGCTAAATGTTGATTATATTATATAACAATAACATAAAAGATAAGTAAGTACCTAATATTTATAGGTACTTAAAATTACTAAAAATTATATTGCATAGTTAATATTGCGATGAGCCATCGCAATTTTAACTATGCAATATAATTTTTCTGTAAAACTCATTACAAATTTTAGTGTTATTTGTTATTTTCATATAAAAACAAAGATCGAGATAGGTACATAATTTTTAGATTTTTTTTTAAATTATTTTTTAGTTTTTGAACACTTTAGAAATAAAGCATATTACGTAAAAAATGATGTTATATTATTTTTAATTTATCATTATAATATATTATAATATTCCACACTAAAAATTATTAAATAGTTAAGTATTGTCAATGGTGACAACCCTTGAACAATCGCCATTTTGTACGAAAAATGTTCTAGAAGGCTTTTTGACTTTGCCCACTCATTTTTAAGGGTCAAGGAATGTGAATATTTGGCGTATAATTTAATACATTATTTGCATTGCTCAGTATTTTCATTCAGTCCTTTTCGAATAGTGATATAGTCCATAGTGACGGAGATCTGTAATGTGGGCAAAGTTACCAAATGTATATGATTTTTTGCCCAACACCTATAATTGTTATTTTCACTAATAAATATGCTTTTTTTTACTATTTTTAGTTTTGTGTATCGAGACATGAGCATATAGTATTATGTGGCACCGAAACAATAATCAATTTATTAAAATTTTCCAAAATATCATTAATTAAGCATTTATTTTTTAAATTTATGGGCAAAGTTGCCATGTTTTACGGTACCTACTGAACTGTGTGTGTGTGAGGGTGTGGGGGTTTTGGGTGTGTGTGTGTGTGTGTATTTTATGTTCAATATTTGTATCAACAGCGTGTGATCATGTTACTGTTATTGCCGCTTAAAATGTTTCAGCACTTTTAATATACATAATTATTTAATACTAGCTGCGCCCCGCGGTTTCACCCACATATGTTTCGATCCCATGGGAATACCTATCGGAATAAGAACTATCCTATGGCCTTTACCAGAACTTAAACTATCTCTATACCAAATTTCATCTAAATCGGTTCAGTGGTTTAGGCGTGAAAAGGTAACATACAGACAGACAGAGTTACTTTCGAATTTATAATATTAGTATGGATGTTTCTTTCTTATGAACTAAGTATACTTCAAAAACAATATATCTTATTATGCTTCCCAGAATGAAAAGTCATATAAAACTGAATCATTCCCACATTGTAACCGAGACTCGGTTATCTTCGCCAGTTTATGCGCCATGTATCCTTTATAATGGGACAGGTATGAAAGAAATCGTTTTACCTGACATTACTTTTGATCATAATCTTAACGCTGGTGTACGACGATGTTATTACATTGTTATTGGATGTGGATTTAGATTGTGGGTTCCGTTGGATGTTTGGATGATATTTGGATGTTTTGTGGGTATTGGATCGTAAACTTTAGTTTAGTTTAGAAGTCAAAAATACTGGCTGTTTTAAAGTGAATATTAACAGGAATATTATTTATAGATGTACGGAGTATAAAAACGTGCATGACCGGCCTTAAATTTCTATATGTGGAGGCTTGTTATTAGCTATTTTTTTAATATTACATTCTTTATGTCATTGGTTTGTTAGTCTGTAAGTCTTCTTAAAAAAAAAAAAAAAACAAAATATTTTACATTTGAGCAGAAAGGTCTTTTACCTCTCACAGAGAGGAGTCATGTGTCCTAAGCTAGCAGTTGGAACATTATACGCTGATTATTGTTGGTGTTACTAAATTGTGCTTATCGCCAAAATTTTAAGCGAAATGCTATAGAATAGCAGCTGTAGTCTCGATTCAAAAATCATTCAAACGCTACACGCTACGCAATACGCTATGCAATACGCTACGCAATGCGCTACGTAATACGCTACGCAATACGCTACGCAATACGCTAGGCTACACGCTATGATTTTTTTATTTTCTTTTATTGCTGTATGGGCCCGCTCTTGACCTCGATCATGCCTGATGGAAAGCGATAGATGAGGTCCATGATGGAACGAGCGTGCCCAGAAGATGCCTAAGGCACTGAAACTCCCACGCATTGACGAAACACAGCAGGCTGCTTGACGCCGGACTCCGGTTGGAGGGTGGTCGCAAACCAGGCGGGTGTTTGCCCTACTACCGCAAGAGAAGAATTGGCCAGTCAAATAAGGTGTTGGGTGTGACTGTCCAGGATGCGCCGAGCGCTTGGTTCAGTTGAGTAACTGGCGGAACAAACTGCAGTACACGAGGAGGCTTTTTCATGCATCTCAAACGCGTGCGCAATGCGTGCAATGCGTAGCGTAGCGCATACGCTACGCTACGCGCTACGCTACGCGCTACGCTACACGCTACGCCACACGCTAATTGTGAAAAATTTTGCATCGCTTCTTGGCGGTTGAAATAGGTATGATAAGTATTTCTCCGTACCACCTCCTTATAGAGTTTTCCAAGCATCCGATCCCCCTTAATTTCGCACGAACTAATGGTAACTGTATAGTACCGTCCCTATACGCCAATATTAAACTTTGATGACAGATTCTTCACTAATTGCATCGTCAAAACGACGTCTTCCTATCTTACTTTAATATAGTCACGCTGTAAATAAATCTGTAGGATGCCATCTTCACTAATCACACTAATATTATAAAGGCGAAAGTTTGTGAGCGTGTGTGTGTGTATTTATACAGGGTGTTACGGAAAGGGTATATCAATACAAACGGGTTGAAGAGTGTATCTGGTCTAGAATCTCTGTACAAAATTTCAGCTCAAAAGCAGTAACTTTGAAAATGCTTAATATTTTTTTATTTCGATAGTTTATTAAATTGAAATCATAACAAACGTGTCACCGCACTACGAGGGTCATTATCCATTATCTTAGTGTGTCTGTGCGCCTAGTACACGCACATCACGTCGCCGCGCGCCAGTGCAGCGCCGTGATGTCGAAATAAAAAAATATTAAGCATTTTCAAAGTTAATGCTTTTGAGCTGAAATTTGTACAGAGATTCAAGACCAGATACACTCTTCAACCCGTATTGATATACCCTTTCCGTAACACCCTGTATGTTTGTTACTTCTTCACGCTCAAACAGTTGGACCAATTAAGATAAAAGTTGGTATGGAGGTAGCTGACACCCTGGATTAACATATAGGCTACTTTTTATCCCGATATTCCCACGGGATCGACACTTATGCGGGTGAAACCGCGGGGCGCAAGTAGTTAAACTTAAGACGTTGGAGGACTTAACTTTTATAATATAGTTAGCTGCTGCTGCTGCCTTGTGGTTTATTTGAAATAAATGCTTTGAGTTTGAGTTTTTTCAAGATTTTTCTTTACTGCTTCTTCTTTTCCACAAAGTTTCTGATTTTATCCCTAAAGACTTTTATTAGTAAGAATATTAAACCACTAGAGTTTAAGGCATAAAATGGCAACGCTAAATTCAGCAAAGTTCGGTCTATCCAAAATTAGCTGCAGTGTGCCAACCTCAAAGTTCTAAAAGGAGAAACTCCAAAACTAGTATTTTAGTAAAATTGCACTCCCCAATACCGAGCGAGCAATTTTCGTGATCCTTTGTGCAATCTTAAAACTTGTCAAAGTTGCCATTTTCATTAAACTTTTTACAAACTTAGTTATAGTTTTTTTGCTTTTGTGCACATGTAAAATACATCACACATTTTTTAATATACAGGGTGAAATTGAATTCATGGGCACCCCTTTAAGGGGTCATTGTAATCATCGTTATGAACAACTTTTACTATGGGACCAAGACTGAAATCGCGAAAAAAAAATCAGCTCTTCCGTACATTTTGACGAGTAATGTGAACATAAATGCAAGGAACAGCAGATTTTTTTTTCGCGATTTTAGGCTTAGTCCCATAGTAAAAGTTGTTCATAACAATGAGTACAATGACCCCTTAAAAGTATGCCCATAAATTTAATTTCACCCTTTAGATTTTTTATATTTTTATTTAGGTGGAGACGATAAACTAATGATACAGAAGCGTAAAACGGAAAAAAATAAACATGTGGTTATTAGATAAGAGACTTAAAATAATAATATTTACTTACATGTATATAAAACAGAACAAGGGCAAAGAATCATAGGGCATCAAAAAAATCGTCTGCATCGCTGTCAGCAGGAAAAGTGCCCAGAAGGTTGGCAGCTTTGCCACGTTGTATGGCGATGCTGATTCTTTGGCCAAGAAATAGGCCAGCCCTCTGCTCACGTGAAAAGTCGGCCAACCGCTTGGCGATATCTCGAAAAACCAAATGGACACTCGGACGGACCCCATGGCTCTAGAGTTTCAACCTCAAAAGGCTCGAACATTTAACTCCCAATAAGGTTGGAATATTTTCGACGTTTGAGGATTTCTGCACCTGCAGCAGCCGCCCCAGCACAACCCGCCGTGCTGGAAAAGATGGGATGGCGCAAGAGTGTCTACACATGTTGCGTCCCACACTAAAGGCCTGTCTAACTTCCAGGGCATTATGGTCATTCTGTCTGGTCTCTTCCCATCATCGCGTGACGATCCGTTGAGTTCTAAAACAGCTGGCACCCCGGCAGTAAAAAGAGCACCACGGATGATGTAATTAATGCTGGCGTGTCCTGCTATCCGGCCTGCGCTCTTACTGCAAGATAGGCCATTATGATGATTATTAGTTAATTTATTTAAATTAAAAGGCAGACTGATCCATACTAATACGAAAGTGTCTGTCTATCTGTTACCTCTTAACGCTTAAACCGCTGAACCGATTTAAATGAAATTTGGTATAGAGGTAGTTTGAGTCCCGGGAAAGGACATAGGATAGTTTTTATCCCGATATTCCCACGGGATCGACATGTATGCGGGTGAAACCGCGGGGCGCTGCTAGTTCATTATATTTCACGGTTGTATCACACGGCACCGGTCCACACGTTTAGAAACGTGAACAAAATTTTAATTAAAGGATGAAATTAATATAAACGAAAAAAAAAAACCTAAAAATATTCACTAAAATTCTGACAGGAATTGTATCAGATTTTGGAGTTCTACTCTCCATCTTCGAATTTCTTGAAACATTACAAAATCATAACAACTTCAACAAAATGCCAATACCTAATGGAAGCCAAAAAAAACTGGTTTTAAGTTTCAAACAAAATGGAAGTTAATCACTTTGCGCTAGTTAAAGGCTTTCCAGCGACTTGAGTTATTTGGGACAAAGTCAGTGTTTGGGAAAATGTCACAAAAGCAGTGTGCGTATACAGGTTGTCCCTGGAAGTATGGATCAAATCGAATAGGGGCGTGGGCAAGGTCATTTCCAAACTTTTTTACCCTGAGAAAGTCAGTAAATTTTTTTACGGTTCAAAAGTTATGACCGATTTTAACTTTTTTTTCAATCACTTCGCTTAGTGTTCAAAGAAAATAATCATAAAAAAATACTATCAGGGCTATCTAAAAAAATAAATTGATAGCCCTGATAGTTTTCACGAATTCGATCATTCTTCTCTTTTTTTTTAGTATTCTTTTTTAGTATTTTTTTGTTTTGCTAAAACGTTTGGAAATGAACTTGCCCACGTCCCTATTCGATTTGATCTACACTTCAAGGGACACCCTGTATAAATTGATTCGAGGTACAGTCAACAGCAAAAGTAGATGACGATTGAGTTTATAACTTTTGGAGTCAAAACTGATCACGAATACTGCTGTACTTGTAGTAAATGTTTGGTATAATATACAATCACATACTTTTGAATCACTTCGACGCCACACAGTTCTGACACGAGCTCCGTTCATTAGTATTGAATTTCTGGTTTTAATTATCTACTTTTGCTGTTGACTGTACTCGACGCCAGCATTTCGCTAAAAGGCTTGATTTAACTGAAATGTCTTTAGCATGCCTAAAGGTTTTAGGTAAATATAGAGAATGTTTTGTAAGTATTTATTGCAAACGTGGCCACGTGTGTCGATAATGGTTGGAACGGTTCACTAATGTTTCACCAAAACTCCATTGACAAATTTTTAGTTTACAACCAACGTTTCGTATACTATTTATTTCACAAACAAGTCATTCCGCAAATGTTTTATTTTATAAATACTCGCTTTACAAACATTTATTTGGCAAATGCTTCTCTTTACAAATGTTACGGATGATATTTAATCATTTATACATTTTTCATTTAATATTTAGATTCTTTTGGAAAAAATAACGTTTATACAAAATAACATTTTATAATACACTAGCGACTGCATTAAAAACTGCATTAAAATCCGTTGCGTAGTTTAAAAGATCTAAGCTTACAGACAACGGGAGTGACTTTGTTTTATGCTATGTAAAGATTTTCGAAACCAGTCGCAAAGTGATCATGACGGTATTCTCCATTTGGGTCAAATAATTTTCAGGCAAGTATTTTTTTCTATATAATCTAGTCTTTTCTGGCACTCGCCGGCCGCTGCCGCGGCACCGCTCGCTTCGCTCGCTCGGCTCGTGCGTAGGGGGTCACAGTTTTAACCTAACCTAACCGAACCATTTTTTTTTAATAATTAACCTAATGTAACTAGTTCGGTTCCGGGTAACCTACTAAAAATAATCTCTTTTTTATCTTCTATTAGCGCAAGTCGTTTCTGGCACCCATATTTTGTGTAAAAGCATTTTTTTTTTAAATAAAATCTAGGCGTTTCTGGCACTTGCCGGCCGCTGCCGAGGCACCGCTCGCTTCGCTCGCTCGGCTCGTGCGCAGGGGTCACAGTTTTAACCTAACCTAACATTTTTTTTGAAAGAATGAATTTCATTTTTAGGAAATTGTGTAATGATAAGTCAATATGCAAAACGTTTTTATTCCAAACGTTGTTTTATGAAATAAAATGAATAACAAATGAATTGCTTGTTAAATAACACGTTATTAAACAAAAGTTTATCTGGTGATTATTTTGTAAAGTGAATTATTTGGCAAACTTGTTGTTGTATAATGATGAAATGACAAATCATGTTTTTGCCAATCGTTGTTTGTCAAGTAAAAATTTGTAAATTAATTTTTGGTGAACTGACAGGGCACCGGTTGGAACAGCACCCTAATTGCGTAACACACTATCAATCGGAATCTGAATCATTTTGAAGCAAATTGCTAATCCATTGCTTTATAAGTTCGAAAAATTTGTCTGCTCAACACGTAAATAACGCAATGAATGTTGTTGAACTGTCAAAATGAAACCGATTCCGATTGATAATGTGTTACGTAATTGCCCCGCAGGTCGTGGAGAAACTATTCTAAATAGCATAATCAGTCTATAATGTTCCCACTCCAACACTCAACCCGCACTGGGCCCGCGTGGTGGATTACAGCCCACTCCCTCTCGAAGAGAGGAGGCCTGTGTTCCAGCAGTAGGAACATTCTTCTTCTTCTTCCTGCCCTTATCCCATGTTACTTGGGGTCGGCGCAACACGTTTTCTTCTTCCATTCTCCCCTGTCAACCGTCACGCTATCATTCACTCCCTTCTCTTTCATATCATTCCTCACACAATCCATCCACCTTTTCTTCGGCCTTCCTCTCCCTCTCCATCCATCAACATGTATATTCATCACTCTTTTAGTCACATGCGTTTCGTCCCTTCTCATCACATGCCCATACCAAGCCAAACGATTTCCTTTCAACAGCAGTAGGAACATTAAAGACTGATTATGTAATGTTCCCATTCACTGCTGGGCTGTAATCTACCACGCGGGCCCAATGTGGGTTGGTAGATGTCTCATGTCTTCGAATTTTTGTTTTAGGACATAACGGTGTCCTCACGATGGTTTCGTTCACCGTTTTGAGAGCAGTGGTGATGAAATTATTTAGTCAAAGTAAAGCGCCTGTCTGGGTTTGAAACACGACCTCCAACTCGTAAGTCGGGGTCTTTACTACCGCTTGGTATTGTGGCGTCCATAGACAATAGTGACATTTAAGCACTCTAGTGGGCTATTTTCCTGAATGAATATGTAGAGCATCATAATATATTCATGCCTATATTTCCAAAGGTTAGACGGTGCACATTATAGTACATTAATATCTATACAGGGTGTTACAGAAAGGGTATATCAATACAAACAGGTTGAAGAGTGTATCTGGTCTAGAATCTCTGTACAAAATTTCAGCTCAAAAGCATTAACTTTGAAAATGCTTAATATTTCATTATTTCGATAGTTTATTAAATTGAAATCATAAAAAACGTGTCACCGCACTACGAGGGTCATTATCCATTATCTGTAGTGTGTCTGTGCGCCTAGTACACGCACATCACGCCGCCGCGCGCCAGTGCAGCGCCGTGATGTCGAAATAAAAAAATATTAAGCATTTTCAAAGTTAATGCTTTTGAGCTGAAATTTTGTACAGAGATTCTAGACCAGATACACTTTTCAACCCGTTTGTATTGATATACCCTTTCTGTAACACCCTGTATAGAACATAATATTTCGAAAATATTGTCTTCATGCTTTCGCAATAACATACATTATAAATATCCTCAAAGCTCTGAGTTGTCCCTATAATTTGCAAAATTCCCTGTAAACCAACTAACTGCCACCCAAATGCAAGTCAAAAGCCATACATACAGGGTGTGGCGTAAATAGTGGTCCACCGTTAAGGATTTGATATACCAGATAATTTACTATAACTTATTACAATTTTAACCATTTTTACCCAAGGGTTCCGAAAATATATTTGATTTAGTTTTTTATTTACGAAATTTCTACCTTTTGTTACTATAGTTTCAACAAAAACCATTGTTTTTCATTTTGATTTCTGTTAATTACTGCTAAATACTAGACATATCAAGCTTTTGAAGAAAACGTTACTACTTCTCTATTTTAATAACCCTAATTTTTAACATAATGATGCAACTTCAAGAGCGATTTTTGTAAAAAAAATTACCTACTAAAATGGTTAAAATTGTTTTATGTAGTAAATCTGGTATATCGAATCTTTAACGGTAAACCAGTACTTACGCCACACCCTATATAAATAAAATACCAAATCGAACGTAGCCGATTATCTACCAATACCACTCCACGTATGGCAGTTCTGTGAAGCACGTACATACATACGTTTCGTACGGCCACTCTGGTACGTGCAAAATACGTCTTTTAAATTTAAGCGGCGTTCACACGCGGACCCGTACGTGTGTGTCAAGATTTTGAGATATAGCTAAGTAAAATGTGATTTTTATAGATGTGGGGAGGTTTGTTATCGTTTTATCGATATTTGTGCGGTATTGAAGTGTTAAAAGACTCTGTTAAGCTGTCTTCAGGAGTTAAAAGTTCTTTGCATGTAGTTACGTAGGTATTTTGTAAGTTTATACAATTACTAGCTGCGCCCCGCGGTTTCACTCGCATAAGTCTCGATCCCGTGGGAATATCAGGATAAAAAGTACTCTATGTCCTTTCCCGGGACTCAAACTATCTCTATACCAAATTTCATCTAAGTCGATTCAGCGGTTTAGGCGTGAAAAGGTAACATACAGACAGACGGACAGACTGACAGACAAACAGACAGACCGACAGACAGACAGACAGACCGACAAACAGACAGACAGACAGAGTTACTTTCGAATTTATAATATTAGTATGGATTTTTAAGAACGTTTGTGGTTCCTGAAATTGCAATAATTCATGTAAAGTCAGGGAAATTAATTGCTAAGCAAATTGACTACTTACCAACTTAAATTATCCGTATATTCGAATCACAAATATACAACTGTCAGTCTTTGACAGTCACAAAAGTCAGTCAGTGTGAAATGGATTTAACACAGCAAATTGACGTAAGGTGTCAATTAAATAAACAATTAATTTCCCTGACTGTTCTAGGTACCATACCTACATAATTATTAGGTATATCGTTGGTAGCAGTGACTGAACAAAATAATTGTTTCCGTTCGTGCTGAGTTGTCACCCCTTTTCCATGTTTTATTGTATTCGTTTTCCACCAAATGGCTCGCATCGCATAGGATCGGAAAGGATACGAACGGATACGGCGACAGCCGATCGCGTCTGTCAGCAAGTCGACGCATACAATCGGCTCCGTACCGTCGTCGTTGCGTACGTATCCGTTTCTGCGCCTAGTCAAATAGTTTCATTCCAACCGTGTTGACGTGCTCTAATTTTTGAAAAAACTTTTTTACAAAAAAAAAAAAACGCTACAAAGTGATAAATAACTTTAATTTCGGAAGTCGGTGTCGTTGGTTCCGCATTTTCATTTTTAGACACCGACTTCCGAAATTAAAGTTATTTATCAATTTGTAGTGTTTTCTTTTGAAGTCGGTTGTTTTTTTTACCCGACTGCGTCAGAAGGAGGGTTATGTTTTTGTAAAAAAGTTTTTATTTTTTACTTTTTAGTTGAAACTACCCCGCATAAATTCAATTAACACTAGTGCATTGAAGAATTGAAGACACCGACTAGAAGAATGGTCAAAACTCGCATTGAAATGCCGCAGATGCAGTACATTTATGCATATAACTCCGTCCATAAGAATAATTACCTAATATATTAAAACCTTCTTGAAAGTATGTAGATCACATTAGTGAAAGAATTATCAAAATTGGTTTATTAGTGATTGAGAAAATCGCGGACATACAAACAGACATACGGGTCGAATACAGAACCTCGTTTTTTGAAGTCGGTTAAAAATGGTTGAAGTTAACGTAGTATTGTTGGCTATTGCATTAGAAGAAGAAGAAAATAATCATAAAACAGAAGAGGAGAAGAAAACTTTGGACGAAAGCCGAAAGGATTTGATAGGATACGACGACAGGCGAACAGAGCCGATCGCGCTTCGCAGCATACTTTCGGTTACGATCGCGTGTCGCGGAAGACGCCCGCGGTCAAGCTGCTGTCGGCTTGGTAATATACACTTTAAATACTGTGTACACGATTTAATATCGTTTAAAGATTGTAAAATCGGTCCGATACGATGCGATGCGAGCCGTTTGGTGGAAATCATCCTTTAGTCAGATTGAAGCAACAACTAAAAAATCGACTAGAAATAAAAAATTCTTAAAAATTATTTAATTAAGGATCCACTGAAAAATTCGTAAGTCAAATTACATAAACGATGAAATCCTATTTTTGGCCCCTTCACTTACCACAGGAAAAACCTCGACATACCCACAAAAAGTCTACAAACAAAGGGCCAATTTAACAGTCGGCTGGTGAATCCGTCGAAGTCTGACGAGGGTACCAGTAAATAGGTACTAAAGATATTTTCATTATTTACCTCGTTTCTCTATGCTACCTACGTCATCCGCAAATCTATGCGCCTGGTGGGTGTTTTAAAATTTTCCCGTTTATTGTATCGCTCTGATTTGGGTTGGAGTTCTAGAATATTTAGTACTAGCTGCGCCCCGCGGTTTCACCCGCATAAGTGTCGATCCCGTGGGAATATCGAGATAAAAAATATCCTATGTCCTTTCCCGGGACTCAAACTATCTCTGTACCAAATTTCATTTAAATCGGTTCAGCGGTTTAGACGTGAAAAGGTAACATACAGGTAGACAGACAGAGTTACTTTCGAATTTATAATCCATACTAATATATACTAATACTAGCTGCGCTCCGCGGTTTCACCCGCATAAGTCTCGATTCCGTGGGGATATCGAGATAAAAAGTATTCTATGTCCTTCCCCGGGATGCAATCTATCCCTCTGTCAAATTTTATCGAAATCTGTTCAGTGGTTTAGGCGTGAAAACGTAACATACAGACATACAGACAGACAGACCGAGTTACTTTCGAATTTATAATATTATTAGTATGGATAGTATATAGTATGGATAAGTGTTTAGTGCTGCGCAATGCTAGCATGACGCAGTTTTTTGGCATTGGCATATAGACACCAATTTATTACATTTCGGGATCACAAAACGCTGTAGAAATGTCTTTGGCTATTAAATAGACCCGAGTGCGTACGTAGTACAGACGCCAGCACATCAAGCTACCCGAAACTGTCAAATTTTCACAGTCAGCCTTGAACTTTATGCTTTAGGGATAAAGTTGAAAATCTATGAAATAAATTTGACAGATTATTGTAGCTTGATGTGCTGGGGCGTCTGTACGTGTTCGGACAATTTTATCAGAATGCTCCAAAAGGAATGTAGTGTTTTATCTGTAACTGTTCTATAAATGCTGCGATTTCCACTACCCCTTTCTTGTAACGCTATTTGTGTGTTTTTTGAAGAGTTGCTGACCGACTGGAGTGGTATAAATGTTTATAGACTGAATAGTTCTGTAACTTACAGTGCAGCAGTCTGTTGTTATACGAGTAGGTACATGACGTACACTGCTAAATATGTATCTCGTGTTCCTTCATGACACACATAATAGATATCTGAGGTCATCGGAAAACCTGAGACTAGAGATGCCGGATGCATTCCACCAGTTTCTATGACAAATCTTTTACTGTTCAAGCAGTACGGTTATGGAATGACTTGCCCGTGTCGGTAAGGCGTGCTCAATCTTTGTCCACTTTTAAAATTATGATAAAAAAGCACTTCCTCTCTCCTTAAACATCATAATTTTATATTTTCTTTGCTCCTGTTTCATGTTTACTATTATATATTTATATGTATGTGTATGTATATATTTAGATTAGTATAATATGCTTTATGTTTGTATTTATTGTGTTGTGTAAATGGTACACCACAGACTACCTACAGTATTTGTCTGTCCTTCCCTTTTTTAATCCATCCAAAGATTGTCTTTCAAAGATCGCTCTTAGCGATAAGACCGCCCATTGTGTCACCCATTGTAAAGTTTCTATATTTATGTCTGTTACTTATTTATATGGTGTACATAATAAACAGTATTCTATTCTATACTATTCTCGACAATTTAGCTGCAGTGTGATTTAGGTTGTTGTCTCGGGGTCACTCGGGAGCGATTCGGTGTCACTCGGTAACGAGTCGCTTTGACCGACATGTTGCAACCTTGATTCCGTCTTGGCTAGTAGGTATTTAACCGGTTGAATGCCGTAATTACAGACACAATTAAAAAGCCATTGTGTCTCGTGTAGATCTACGTTCCGGCATACGAAAGGTTAATATGCTCTTTTTACTTCAAATGATAAAAGCTGATTTGTCTCCTCTATTATTTGAGCCTCTATAATCCCTGGAATTAATAAATAATAAAAAAAACTTTTTTTTTAAGTGGCTTCGTTTTAACAGATATTATATTTACTACATACAAAAGTCTTAAACATATTCTCCCAAACTCGGTTTATACGTGTGACTTGGGAGTCAATGTCCCTCCAATATAAAATGTCATTTCGTGTGTCGTATCACCTACACGTATTTTACAAATACGTCAACAAAGGTAACTTAATCTATCTATCACAAAAATGGTCAGTTTTATAGCCAAAACGAGAGCAAAACAATACCAAATCTGTGTGATTAAATTGAGGTTAGGAATTTAAAAAAAGTTCGTTGAAACATGGCGGCCGCTTCACGTAGACACGGACGTGATCGGAAATACCAATGTTTGTTAATCGCACATAACGTTTTATTGTGGTAAGGCTTTTTTAATTGTAACCTACCTGTAGAATATTATTGTTTTATTAATCTACCATGTAGGGTTGTTGTTATTGCGTTGTGGAACTGTATAGTACAGACGCCAGCACATCAAGCTGCCCGAAACTGTCAAATTTTCCCAATCAACTTTGAACCTTATGCTTTAGCGATAAAGTTGAATATCTATTAAAGACAGATTTGACAGATTGTAGTAGCTTGATGTGCTGGCGTCTGTATTGCCTTCCAGTCTTCAGTACCATTTATTCTTAACGTGTCAATGGCGATCTAAATATACTCGGTTCAGAATTTTGTGACGTGTTTGGCATCATCATAAATTAATCTTCGTACTTATATCTAACGATGTTCCCAGTTTGCATACAAAATCAACCAATTACATCCAATAGTAGTCAAAGATTGGCATAACCCATAGATGGCCCATCACTAGTATTTAGTTTGTTTGACAAAATCTCTTTTTGCATTTCAATGTTATGATTTATTGGACAAGTTCCAAAATACTTTTATGCATGAGTATTACCAATGTTTTCATCTATTGTCGTCCTCACATTGCAGACATTAACAACCGTTACACAAAGACGATTAAAAAAAAAAGACGGGTTGCACTCCGGGAGTGCCGGTAGAAGTGAAAACTTGAATATTAACGTTGAAATAAATTAATTATGAATTGAATTAATATAACTAATTTTTTTCCACTATTTCTGCGTCACTTTTTTATAAATCGATGCACTTTGTTCAATTTCCATATTTGAAACACTTTATATTCACGAATTTTACGAATACACAGCAGTGTAGCTACACAGACGGTCGAGCCATCAGCTGTCCATCCATCCATCCACATCCACGTCCACCATCACCGTCACCGTCACCGTCACCGTCACCGTCACCGTCACCGTCACCGTCACCGTCACCGTCACCGTCACCGTCACCGTCACCGTCACCGTCACCGTCACCGTCACCGTCACCGTCACCGTCACCGTCACCGTCACCGTCACCGTCACCGTCACCGTCACCGTCACCGTCACCGTCACCGTCACCGTCACCGTCACCGTCACCGTCACCGTCACCGTCACCGTCACCGTCACCGTCACCGTCACCGTCACCGTCACCGTCACCGTCACCGTCACCGTCACCGTCACCGTCACCGTCACCGTCACCGTCACCGTCACCGTCACCGTCACCGTCACCGTCACCGTCACCGTCACCTTCACCGTCACCGTCACCGTCACCGTCACCGTCACCGTCACCGTCACAGTCACCGTCGCCGTCACCGTAATCGACACCGTCACCGTCACCGTCTCCATCACCATCACCGTCACCGTCACCGTCACCGTCACCCGTCACCGTCACCGTCACCGTCACCATCATCACCGTCACACCGTCACCGTCACACCGTCACCGTCACCGTCGCCGTCACCGTCACCGACACCGTCACCGTCACCGACACCGTCACCGTCACCGTCACTGACACAGTCACCGTCTCCGTCACCGTCACCGTCATCACCGTCGCACCGTCACCGTCACCGTCACCGTCACCGACACCGTCACCGACACCGTCGCCGTCACCGTCACCGTCACCGTCACCGACACCGTCACCGTCACCGACACCGTCACCGTCACCGACACCGTCACCGTCACCGTCGCCGTCACCGTCATCGACACCGTCACCGTCACCGTCTCCATCACCATCACCGTCACCATCACCGTCACCGTCACCGTCACCGTCACCCGTCACCGTCACCGTCACCGTCACCATCATCACCGTCACACCGTCACCGTCACCGTCGCCGTCACCGTCACCGACACCGTCACCGTCACCGACACCGTCACCGTCACCGTCAC
Organism: Amphipoea oculea; assembly: GCA_945859645.1. Lineage (NCBI taxonomy): Eukaryota > Metazoa > Arthropoda > Insecta > Lepidoptera > Noctuidae > Amphipoea > Amphipoea oculea. The sequence continues at coordinate 18,261,024 of OX243876.1, forward strand.
TGACACAGTCACCGTCTCCGTCACCGTCACCGTCATCACCGTCGCACCGTCACCGTCACCGTCACCGTCACCGTCACCGTCACCGTCACCGACACCGTCACCGTCACCGACACCGTCACCGTCACCGACACCGTCACCGTCACCGTCACCGTCACCGACACCGTCACCGACACCGTCACCGTCACCGTCACCGTCACCGTCCGTCCGTCCGTCCGTCCATCCATCTATCCATCCACCCATCCATTATCGTGTCTCACTTGGTTCACTTCGGTTGGCGCCGCCGTAGAAAGAGGGGTGGGGGGGGGGGGAAATCTCTCCTGACGGTCACGTGTCCTGACGCGATGTCCTGACGCGAGTTTAACATTTTTTCCCCAGTACAAAAAGTGTTCAACGCCGCTAAAGAAGTTTTCACTTCAAAAAAAACAGTGTCACTCCGATACTGCCGACAGAAGTGAAAACAAAACACAAACAGAATACTTTGCCATCACTCACTGACATATCGGATATCCATTAAAACCGAGTACATCCCGAGGACAGCCGAACACATCCGAAGCGGTGTCGATTACGGTAACAGTGGCGCGAGTTCAATAGTTTTTCCCCATCTCAAAAAATGTCCAACGCGCCTAAAGAAGTTTTCAGTTCACTAATACTACATAGAACTACACGTTTAAGTGAGTACGACTCCTTCAGTTGATCTGCAATGAACTCATCAGTATTCTACAAGAGCTGCGACCGTCGCGCGTCGCGTGCTTTTTGTGTCAAAGCAAACAGTACCTAAGTGTGAAATAAAATTACCTAAAAACACAAGTTTTGGCTTGTAGTGAATGCAATGGGATGCTTTTAGGATGAAGAATGTACGAATGAAATAAGAGCTGAAAAGATTTTGGCTATTTTCACGTGTTTATGATTGCTTAGCAGGCTTTTTTATGTTTGAAGATTGGAAAATATATTTGAATTAAGAATATGAGATAATTTTCAAGTTACGGAACAACAAACTGAATGCAACCAAAAACTTACTAGGACCTTTTTGTTACAAATTGTCATTCAAAAAACAACTTAGACTACATACTACTAAAATGCATAACTGATAGCGTGGAATGTAAATTATCTAAGATTATAAACAGAGCTATTAATATACCAATGACCGCAAAATAATTGTAAAGTCAACAAAAAAGCTTCATATTCTTGGTATTTCACCGCTTCACCGACACTCATATTATTTATTTATTTATTTTATTTATTAAAACTTTATGCACAAGTAAAAAACTGTACAAAGGCGGACTTAATACCTTGGGCATTTTCTACCAGTCTACCTTAGGGTGATGCAGAGACAATACACAGTAGGTGCAATAACAGAAATATTATCATTCAAACTCAAACGCAGGAATGAAAGTAGCGGCCGAAATAAGAACTGTGGTAGTTCATTCTCAGACGAATCATTCTACAAAATCGAATCAACCAAACAAACCATGGCATAAACATAGTCATCAGTAATAGGTACGACAGTTGGAATCTAACCGCATCAACATTGGATCATAATCTAAGCCCATAATCATTTGCCCATTCATACCACGAGCCACTAACAGTACAAAGCAGATGAAACGTATCACACGCATTGAACGCGTCGCACGCATAGATATCGCGTCCCACGCAATTATCGCGTCGCGCGGAATAATCGCATCGTACGCAATTACCGCGTACTATTGACAACGCGGTTGCTTTACATCACAAAGCGCTGTTATAATTAACATCGTGTCGCACGTTTGATGTGTTATGTAGAATGTTCAGTTTATTGGTAACTACTTGAGATAATTTTGTGAAGATTACCTAGTCATCATTTGGAAAAGAAAGTAGCAGAAAAGATAGCGATAGCCGTTTTTGCGCCAATCCGGAACATACAATACAGACAAAAGGCCAAAATTTTTCGTTACTATTTTATTATAATAGGTATTGGTTAGTTGTGGTATGAAAAGTTCATTCTTAACCGTCCTTTTTTGCTGATGGTACTATCGAAGCTGCGGGAATTTAAAAACAACATGGCTTCCGGGAGAACAATATGAGTATGAAAGGAAATTAATTTGTATTTATTAATTTTTTGATGCCCTATGTATCTTTCGCTTATTTTTTCATACACAACATGTACATATTATTATTTTAAATGTTATCTTATATTATGTAAATATTATCTTGAATTTGTATCATAAATCATCGTCATCATCATTGTAAAAGTTTATTTCTCAGTATCTACAGACGCACATCAAGCTACTACAATCTGTCAAATTTCTTTAATAGATTTTCAATTTTATCGCCAAAGCATAAGGTTCAAAGTAGTGTGGGAAAATTTGACAGTTTCGGGTAGCTTGATGTGCTGGCGTCTGTACTAGGAAGTACGCTTAAGAGAGAATTTATAACGTGATATACTATATTAACCGGTCAAGCGGCGCGGTTCGCCGATCGGCGACGAAACAATAGAAAATCAATTGTGTCTCATTAGAGGAGCTTGACAGATTAAAGTCTGGTATAGTGTCTCTATTATTTAGGACATTATCGGAAAACCTGTTTCTATTACGTTTCTAGGTAAAGCAGAAATGAGCTGATGAATAATTGTGTAATATTTTCTTTATAAACTGTGATTAAAATAGTAAAAGCAGGGCAATAGAAAAAAATGTAAATGTAATGTAATCCATGAAGGGTTTATTATATATCTAGTCTTTGGGAAGAGGTGTACCTGTAGTTCACCCCATAGAACACTTTTATCTGTTCTGTGGTTCACCCCATAAGGGGCGAGCCTAATGCCATCAAACGGGCACAAATATGTGTGTGTGTGTTTATAGACACATAAACACACACACACCCTCCCCCCATATATTCGTGCTCCAACAGGAGGTAAACGCAATACATTGTCATGTATTGCGTATAGCTTCTGTTGAAGGTATACGCAATATTAACCCCCTTATTCATAATCCTATTTTATCTCTATTTTAGCTAAAATAGGTTTATAGAACTGTGCACGACAGCACCTAAATACACAATAGTTGCTACATTGGGGCATTGACCTCTTGGATGTTGTTGCTGCGACGGTCGGGTTAGAAATGGTAGCTCCCGGTTCGCGCGCGTGGGTTATATTTATAGATTCACCGTTAACAAAAAACACGCCGTGGCAGGAGCCCTGACCGTCGCACGTAAGCATTAGATGTACCGGGGGTCGTGCAATATAGATGTCTTGATTATGTGAATAACCAAATAAATGTAACTGATTGATATGTACATAAATGAATAAAAAAGGGGCGGAGACTCATAATAGCCAATCACAGACAAGATAAGCTTCGACGCGAGTTTGCCGCCAAAATCTTGTGGAAATCGAAATGGTCCGCTGGCCAGACTAGTTTGGCGTGCTATAAAAGAGGGTACGCCGGCCAGTGGACCAACCAGTAGTCAAAGACCAGTCGTCTGAACCAGTAGTTAAAACCAGTCGTTAAGATCAAGTTGTAGATGTCACTATGCCGGTTTAGGCTCCGTAAAACCTGGGTATTATGAGTCCGAGTCCCATCACAAATATATAAAAGTGTTTTAATTAAACAAAGAGCCCCCATACAGTCCACTCGCTGCACATTCTGGTCCTTCGAAAGCCGAATTTTTAAGATACAGCAGGATGGTGGTGACTCGCAGCGGTTCTACGGAGAATACCAGCACCGACATAAGGCAGACTACGGTCACGACAGAAGACACGCGTGGCACCAAGACTACTGGTTCACATGGTACGCTCAAGCCTGGCGACACCAGGTCACGCCGTTCTACAGCATCAAAGAAAAAGCACCTCGCGGAGCTTGAGGCTAAAGAGCGGCTGGCTGAAATGAAAGTGAAGCAAGCGCAGGCAGAGCGAGAGCTGCAAGAGATACACCTGCAGCGCGTCAGAGCCGAAGCTGACTCGAGTGAAGAAGACGATGACATGGTGGACGACCTCGCCTCCGTAAGGATTGGAACGTGGCTAGCGCGACCGGCGCCGCCACCCGGAGGTGAGACTCGACCGCCGCCACACGACGACAGCGGCGGGAGGACCGGCAGGGATGCAGCGAAAGACACCGGAGCCGCGACAGGCTCTCAACCGCCGCGCGACGACGGCGAAGAAGAAAGTGTACGTAACCCAGTGAGTGCGAAAATAAATAAGGGCAATATCGCGAGTGATAAAGTGTTACAGGGAAATACAGTGAATAATAGAATGATAGACGTGGGGACGCTCGCCGCGGCCCTAGCACAAGCCGCACGCAGCTCAAGAGAGCCCCCCAAGTACATCCAACAGCTGCCAATCTTCGATGGAAAACCCGGTGAGTGGATAGCTTTTAAGGCCGCGTATTGTGACTCACAAATGTATTTTTCCTGTGTAGAAAATGTTGCTAGAGTTAGGGTAAGCCTCAGAGGCGCCGCAAAGGAAGCTGTAGGTTGCCTATTATTTAGCCAATCTGACCCTCAGATTATTATAGACGCATTAGAAAGACGTTTTGGTAGGCCTGAGGCCTTGATTATGGCCGAGCTAGATAAAATAAAGTCATTACATAAATTAAATGATAATCCTAGGGAAATTTGTATATTCGCTAGCCGTATAGCAAATACGGTTGGTACGGTAGAAGCATTAAAAAAGATACAGTATTTACATAGCCCCGAAATGTCGCGTTGTATAGTAGAAAAACTAACGCCGATACTAAAAAACAAATGGTACGACTATGCGGCGAATAGAAAGACTGAAGACATTCCCGAACTAAAGCGCTTATCTATGTTTATGAATGACGAGGCAGATAAGTGTGGCGCGTACGCACAACCGGAACAAAACAATGAAGACGCTAGTGTACGGCGGCCGCGGCACCGGGTAGAGCGCACGTTCAACATAAATAAGGAAACGTCAAACGAACAATGCCCGGCGTGCAAGCAACACGAGCACAAATTACCAGACTGTTATAAATATAAACAGCTAGACGTAGACGCACGATGGGAAATAGCAAAGAAATCCAATATGTGTTTTAGATGTCTACGAAAGAAGCATAGAAGGTTCACGTGTAAAGCACCTATTTGTGACATAAAGGAATGCAACATGAAACATCACAAACTATTGCATAAAGAGCGGAAAGTAGAGGCGACACACAACAATGTACCGACGCCGGCGCCGACGCCCGTCATCGCATACGAAACTGTTACGTCATCGCGGGAAACAGTATCAACAACATCGCCTCAGAATTGCCGCGCGTATTTGAAAATAGTACCTGTCACATTAAGCGGACCACATACAAGCGTAGACACATACGCTTTATTAGATGATGGGAGTACAGTCACCTTGATAGATGCATCGGTAGCAGATGTCCTAGGTGCGGATGGGCCAGTCAAACCTATGTGGATACAAGGCATAGGCACGGAGGTTAAGCATGAGCAAAGCCGCACCGTGAGCTTCCACATACAAGGCAGGTACCATAGCGAGCCACAGAAGATAGAAGCGGCGCGCACCATAGATAGGCTTGAAATTATGACGCAAACTGTACATACCGAAGACATAAAAAATTGTAAACATTTGAATGACATTCATAACACCCTTGTTTATGAACACGCGCGACCAATGATTTTAATAGGCCAAGATAACTGGCATTTATTGGTAGCAATAGAAACGCGGACAGGTGCGCGTGATCAACCGGTAGCATCGTACACTAAACTCGGATGGGTATTGCATGGATGTCAGTACTCTATAAATAAAGTTATAGCTACATTTTGCGGCAACATTAAAATTAAAGAAAATCTGGAACCAATAGAAGAAAGCATGAGAAACTTTTTCAAGTTAGAATCACTAGGCATAGAACCTAAGATACCTAGAGATGACCCGCAACAGAGAGCTTTAGACATCCTAGAACAGAAGAGTCGACGATTACCTGATGGTAGCTTCGAAACCGGACTATTGTGGAAACAAGAGGTACCTAAAATACCTAACAACTACCTAGGCGCCCTAAAGCGACTAGAAAAACTGGAACAGCGCCTAGATAAGGACGAGAACCTAAAGACCCAGTACTTGCAACGCCTTGACAATCTATTCAACTCAGGCTACGCAGAAAAGGCACCTGATACCTCCACAATTAATAAAACCTGGTACCTACCTCACTTCCCAGTGGTCAACCCAGCCAAGCCACATAAGCCGCCACGACTCGTACACGATGCAGCAGCAAAGACAGCGGGTCTATGCCTAAACGACCTACTTTTATCGGGACCCGACTTATTAAAATCATTGCCCGGTATTTTAATGCGTTTCCGTCAAAATAAAATAGCTGTGTCAGCAGATATTAAAGAAATGTTTATGAGGATAAAGATAAGAGAAGAAGATCGCGATGCGTTGAGATTTTTGTGGCGCGGCGACCAACGGCGAGGACCGCCAGATGAATATCGCATGACATCTGTCATATTTGGCGCGACGTCATCCCCATGTACAGCGCTAAACATAAAGGATCGCAACGCTAGCGACTTTGCAGACAGACACCCAGCCGTGGCGTCAGCAATAGTAAATAATCATTATATGGACGACTATCTTCAGAGTTTTGCCAGCGAAGAGGAAGCCAAGAGAATAATAACGCAAGTAGATTACGTTCATAAAAAAGTTAAGCAAAAAATAACAATTGAAAAAACAGTAAACTACACACCTATACGTGCTACTTATAACCTACGCGCCGAAGAACAATGGGTCAAGGGCGCACAAGCCGAGAGCTTCGCAAAAGAAATTGCCGCCATAAATGAAAACAAAGCGGCGGCGCCGGCGCGGGCGCCCGGCGACAGCCCGTTATCTGTAATAAGTACCTACCTAGACGACGCAGGGGTTTTACGTCTGCGCGGGAGAATCACAGCGGCACAAGACGTGAATGAAGAAATAAAAAACCCAATAGTTCTCGAGGGTAGGCACAGATATACGAAGCTATACATCGCGCATGTGCATGAAAGTTTACATCATGGTGGTACCGAGATAACAGTGAATGAGCTAAGACAACGTGTTTGGATAACAAGACTGCGTCCGTCTGTAAAGAATGTTATAAAGGGCTGTTTATACTTGATGACGCCTATGCTTAGGTGTGTGTTAGGGAGACTAAATGAAATACTGTTATAGAACAAACCAATACTTATTTAGATCTTTTAAATTTAAACTGACGTGTACAAGATTACAGAAATTCTAGGACCCGTTACAATATTAAGCGTATGTTGACCGATCGGTGGTGCCGCGTCGGAGCAAGTGAAAGAGACCCCGGCCTTCTACCGCGGAGCCCGAGCGAGGTCCCCCCGCCGTCGTGTGTGGTGGCGCGCCGCCATTGGTCCGCTGCGGTATGGCGTGATACCTGCCGCTGGTCGCAACGGCGCTCCGATTGGCTCAGCGGAGATGGTCGGTGGATGACGTCGGCCCGCTGCCTGCGCGCCGCGCTGGTTGCTAGGCGGGCACAGGCCGCAACATACTCCCGGGCGTTGAAGACTTCGACTTCAACTGGATGACATGTCCCGCCAGAGGGGACACATCGTGCGGACGGCACGAGTGACCGTCCCTTTGGTTGTGGCGACGTCCGCCACCCGGCTGACCCCGTCTGGGCCTGGGTGTAGGCGCGTGACGCGCCCCAGGCGCCACTGGAGCGGCGGAAGGTTTGCCTCCCGCAGGAGCACGAGGTCGCCGAGGCAAATGCCTCGCTGCTGGGTCCTCCACTGGGACCGTTGCTGCATCTCGGCCAGGAACTCCTTCTGCCACCTGGACCAGAACTGTTGGCGGATTTTTTCAATTACTTTGTAGCGGTTGGGCCGCAGTGCCGTGATGGGTGGTGATGGGACGGCGGTCAACGGCCTGCCCACCAGAAAGTGCCCCGGGGTTAGTGGAGAGGGGTCATTAGGGTCGGACGAGAGGGGAGAGAGGGGACGGGAATTGAGTATGGCCTCAATCTGCGAGAATAGTGTCGCCAGCTCCTCGAACGTCAAACAGGCCTCCCCAGCTACTCGTTTAAGATGATATTTAGAGGATTTTATACCAGCCTCCCATATGCCTCCGAAATGGGGCGAATATGCAGGTCCAAACACGAAGCGGATTCCCTCGTCCGCCGTGTAATTGTACACAGATTCTTGGGCCTCCTGCAGCATCCTACCCAGCTCATTGCATGCACCTAGAAAATTACGACCGTTATCACAATGTATGACATAGGGTTTACCTCTCCTAGCTACAAACCGGTGGAGACACAGAATGAATGCTTCAGACGTGAGGTCGCTGACCAACTCTAGGTGAACCGCCTTAGTGGTGAGACACACAAACAGACATAGATAACTTTTAGTTATGCGGTTCCCTCGGCCTTTACGACTCGAAATTTTAAACGGGCCCGCAAAGTCTACCCCACAAGAACTGAAGGCGAAGCTATTATCCGTTCTGACGGCCGGCAAATCACCCATAATTGGTTCGAAAGGTTTACCTCTCAATCGCGTACACACAACACACTGCCTGGTGGTCGTGCGAGCAAGGGTTCGCCCTCCCAAGGGCCAATATTCCTCACGGATGGCTGCAAGCAGTGCCTGGGGACCAACATGGAACAAGCGCAAGTGTTCATATTTTACTAACAGCTTAGTGAATCTATGTTTAGCGTCTAGAAGAATCGGGTGCTTCTTATCATAGCTGAATCTCGAATTTTCTAGCCGGCCTCCCACCCGTAGCACTCGTTCCGAGTCTACAAAAGGATTAAGGGGCAATATTTTCGAATTTTTATTTAACTGCAGCCCTTTGCTCAATATTTCGATTTCTTCAGAGAAAGTCTCATGTTGACTGAGTTTAATTAGAAGAGTGCATGCCTTTTGCAACTCTTCAACCGATAAGGTTGGACTAGCATTTATCTGCCCTTTTCCTATCTGGACAAATCTTAGCACGTAGGCAACTGTTCTTTTCAGCCGTAGGAAATTAGAGAACCTGTTGAAATCTATAAGCTTTGTATTATCTACTCTATTACTATTATTTGCCGCACATGAGTATGGGTTAAGTGGTTTGACTTCTGGCAGCGATTTTTCCTCTAACGGAGCTAGCTTGGGAGACCACTCACTGTCTTCTTGTTTTAAGAAGGGAGGGCCTTCCCACCAAAGCGTTGAACCTTGCAGCACGTGAGGTTCTACTCCTCTTGATGCCATATCTGCAGGGTTCAAACTTGTGCGCACATGACGCCATTGATATTCAGCTGTTAACTCCTGGATTTCATTTATTCTGTTACGAACAAACATTTTAAGTGAGTTTGGCTGCATTTTTAGCCATCCTAGTACTACCGTGGAGTCGGTCCATATTAATTTTTTATTTATTTTTCCTTTCAAGGACTGAATTACTTTATGACTAAGTCTCGCGCCGAGGAGCGCTCCACATAATTCTAGTCTAGGGATAGTCATAGGTTTAAGGGGTGCTACCCTGGCCTTGGCACATAGTAGGCGTGAGGTGTAGCTACCATTGTTACTCCTTGACCTTAAATAAACGCAGGCGCCATAGGCTGCCTGTGAGGCATCTACAAAACAATGCAATTCAATATACTCTGGTAATTCACACAGAGTGTGTCTAGGTAGATGCAAGTTATACAGATATGATAAATTATTGCTAAAGTTGAGCCAGTCCTTAGCAAAATGATTTGGTACTGGCTCATCCCAGTCTAACTTGGCGCACCATAGCCTTTGGATTAGAATTTTTGGCTTTATGATGGCCGCACTCAGTAGTCCTAATGGATCAAATATTTTACATGTCATCGATATAATCGTTCGTTTAGTTATCTGAGCAGCTATAGGTATATTTGTGGAAAATTGAATTGTATCATTCACTGGAGACCAGTTTAATCCTAGCACAGCGGATTCCTTGCTCAGATCTAGAACATCAGTACTAAAGTGGTCCTTCTTGAATATTTGCGGACAATTTGTACGAAATTTTCTAAGCTTGAAACCCGCCGACTCTAACACTCTAGTAGTACCCTTATGGATGTGCGTCAGCTGCTCTTCTGATGCGCAGCCAGTGCTTAAGTCGTCTATGTAGAAATCAGTTAGCATAACCTCCTTTATAAGTTCGTCATCACATTCTAGCGCGAGTTGTTGAAGACACCTCGTACTAAGGAAGGGAGCTGACGCTGTACCATAAGTCACTGTATTTAACTGGTACGTTACAATGTTGTGAGACTTCTCACAACGCCATAGTATTAATTGCAAATGACGTTGTGACTCATCAATTAGAATTTGCCTATACATTTTAGTAATGTCTCCGGTAAGAACAAACCTATGCTCTCGAAAACGTAGTAATATGGACATTAAGTCACTCTGAATGACTGGACCTACTGCTTGTATCTCATTCAGCGATTTTCCAGAGGTAGTCTTCGCAGATGCGTCGAAGACTACTCTGAGTTTGGTGGTTTCACTATGTTCCCGAATGACACAGTGATGGGGTAGGTAGTACCCGAACTGCGGTTGTGCAATTTCGGTTAGGTGACCTAATTCCTTATACTCCTTAATGAACTCTGAGTAAGCTTCCTTTAGTTGGGGGTTTTTATTTAATTTGGTTTCTAAGTGGGTAAGCCGCTTCCTAGCTATTGCATAGGAGTCGCCTAACGCGCTCTCAGGGTCTTCCTTTAGAGGCATTGCTACAGAAAATCTTCCGTTTGACAGGCGTTTGGTATGTTGAACAAAATGCCCTTCACAGAAATGTTCATCGGGGGAACGGGAATAGTGTTCAGCATAACCCTCTTCGATTTCCCAGAATCTTTTTAGACACTCTTGTGCGTCTTGGCTAAAGTTACAAGTTACAGTGAGGGACTTTAGGCTACCTTGCCCTGTAGGGCCTGACACTACCCAGCCTAGTTTAGTGTCTTGTAGTGCTGGTTTATTTTTGCCTAGATATATGTGATTGGCATTCACAATCGCCCAATATACATCCGCACCTAACAGAATGTCTATCTTCGAAGGTTCATAGAAAGTGGGATCCGCTAGACTAACTTCCTTTGGTATACCGAGTTGCTTAACGTTTACCTGCATGTTGGGCAACGTACCCATAATATTTGGTAAGACAAGACAGTTAACCGAGATACAGAAATTAGTCACGCGCGACTTGAGTTTAATGTTTACCCTTTCGGAAACCTTTGAAATGGAATTATTTATTCCGGCAACGTGAGTGGGACGGGAAGTGTCACAAATTAACCCGAGCTTTTGTTTCATGCTGTTGGATAGTAAGGACATCTGACTACCTGTGTCTAGTAACGCTCTTGCCTGATAGATTTCCCCAGTTTGCGGATGCACTATGTCTACTAGAGCCGTGCCTAGCAGTACTTGACCTACTGAGGCCGCTGAGAGAGAAACCGGTAAGCTAGAGGGCTCAAGGGCCGGAGCGTCTGCTGTGGACCTATTGGTCTTAAACTCGTCATTGTGTACTAGTGAATGATGTTTCCGTTTGCATACACGACACGTAAGCTTGGACTTGCATTGGAATGAGTTGTGACCGCTCTTAAGGCAATTTTTACATAGTTTTAATCTTGTGACTTCAGATAGCCTATCCCCTATGTCCATATTCTTAAATTTGGAGCACTCGGATAAATGGTGACTGTTATTGCAGACATGACACGTGGACGGTCCACCTTTATCTCCTAATGCAGCAAAAGTCCTATTCGGTTTAGGCTCTTTATTGCTGCTTGGCTTTCGGTCCCTTTTCTCGGCATTTTCCATGCCTGCGAAATACATTGTTTCTAGAATATCGGCTCGATTTCTTAGAAACCTTGTGAAATTTTCTAAGCTATGGTAATCGGCTAACGTAGACCTATGCTCTTCCCATTTTGTATTAGTCACCGGATCTAACTTTGAAGCTAGAATGAACAGAATAAGTGCATCCCATTTGTCGGTCGGCTGACCCAAAGCTTCCAGCGCTCTCAAGTTTTTTGACATATGGTCTACTAAGTACCTTAACGCCTTGTATGATTCTCGACTACACTTTTCAACACTAATTAAAGCTTTGAGATGATTGTTTATGAGAATATTCTTATTATCATATCGCTCGCATAGTAAATCCCATGCTAATTTGTAGCTATTCGAGGTAAACTCTATTGATTTAATTATGCCCTTAGCACTCCCTTCCAAAGCTGATCTTAAATAGTGAAATTTATTTATTTCTGGAATTGATTTATTGCTGTGAATAATAGAATCAAATGTATCTTTAAATTCTAGCCATGTTAACAAGTTTCCATCAAACTTTGGAAGGTGTATGGTTGGCAATTTCACTCCGTTAAATGCATGAGAACAACCGCTTGGCTGATGAGAACAATTACTATTTTCTCCAACACTGTTTGTTTTATTTATTGGTAATGGGGTAGCCTCAATTAATTCTTGAGCTACAGAGAGAGCAGAGTAAAATTGACACTCTGTTGCCTCTCTTTCTTCCAATTGTTCATCTACATCGGAGCAACATATTTCAATTTCTGACTGTAATTCGTCAAATGTTTTAAATAATTCTTGAAACTTGGCTAATCTCAAAGAAATTTCTTTAACTTGTACACTGGCAACCTCTTTAGGCTCCAAGTTCTTCATAGTACCTAAATACTCTATGAATTTTGTTAATCTACCCTTTATGGTGCCACGCTTTCTAATTAACTCTTTAATTTTGACCTTCAGGTCGGTATCTACACTGGTCATTTTGCTATCAACGAGACCTATTGTCTATCGCAATACAAAACACAAAACAATGAAATACAATGAGCTGAATAGATAAATGTGCAGTGAACCTGACAATGTTAGGCGTTGCTCCAACACGGTCCCAGGTACGACTTCCGCGTCGTAGCGGGCCGCCGGCCGGCCGCCGCTAATGTAGTCGGCGCGTCGAGGGAATCCGCTGTGTTGGCTGCGTTGGTTCTGCACCGGAACAGTTGCCGTATGGCCGGAACTCTGAAATAGTCAGCAAGATGGCTGGTTCACCAAGCTTTGGTTGCGTGCACTTAATTCACACGCGTGCATGAATATGGATTGGGTAGGAAAAACAATGCGTGCAGCTTAAAATGCTAGCTTGCGTTTTACAATATCGCCAAAAGTGAGGTTATGCGTTACGTGGGATTAAATTTATGAAACTGAACTTAAGCGGGTAGGTGCACACGAACATACAAATGATTCGACTAGAGTGGAAAAATTGCAGCTTAGCGCCTAGCCAAGCATGAAGCATAAGCCAGCTCAACCCACGTGCAATTAACCCTGCAAATTAGGAAAAGATATGGCCCTTTTCCCGTTTGACGTTCGAACAGCAAGCCGCGCACTGGTTCACAGCGCAAGGGCACACAGGAAAAAGATTAAAGAAAGGAAATGAATGGATCAGGGCTTACTCTCCTGGGCTAGACCTTCGGCAGACGTGTTGAGTTTGACCCGCCGTCACCCTCCGAAGTCTCCCTGGACACAGCAGCTCGTCCGCGCTCCCCTTCTTCTTGATTACGCAGCCCAGCTGGATGGATGGCGGGCTGCGGCACTTGCTCCACGCGACGAATTTTCCGTCGACGCTTCTCGACGATTCGATCTTCCGCCGCTTCTCGATGATTCGATGAATTTAAATTTTACGCAACGAGTCCTGTCACGGTCGCCACTTGTTGACGCCTATGCTTAGGTGTGTGTTAGGGAGACTAAATGAAATACTGTTATAGAACAAACCAATACTTATTTAGATCTTTTAAATTTAAACTGACGTGTACAAGATTACAGAAATTCTAGGACCCGTTACAATATTAAGCGTATGTTGACCGATCGGTGGTGCCGCGTCGGAGCAAGTGAAAGAGACCCCGGCCTTCTACCGCGGAGCCCGAGCGAGGTCCCCCCGCCGTCGTGTGTGGTGGCGCGCCGCCATTGGTCCGCTGCGGTATGGCGTGATACCTGCCGCTGGTCGCAACGGCGCTCCGATTGGCTCAGCGGAGATGGTCGGTGGATGACGTCGGCCCGCTGCCTGCGCGCCGCGCTGGTTGCTAGGCGGGCACAGGCCGCAACAATACTGTAAAATAAAAAAGGCAAAGCCAGCCAATCCCTCTACGGGGAATTTACCATACCCCCGCTTAGCTCATCATGTACAACTTTTCACTTTCACTGGTTTAGATTATTTCGGTCCCATATCTGTTACTGTAGGTAGACATAAAGAAAAAAGGTATGGGGCTTTATTTACTTGCCTAACTTGTAGAGCTATACATATAGAGATAGCAAATTCACTTAGTGCAGATTCAGCTATCGCCGCCCTCCGGCGATTTATAGGTAGGAGAGGTTGTCCCAAAGAAATATGGAGTGACAACGCTACTTGTTTTAAAGCGGCTGATAGGGAACTAGGGGAAAGCGCCTTAAGTGCTTTAGGTAATGAGTCCAATGCGCGGTCCATAAGCTGGAGATACATACCTCCCGCGTCGCCGTTCATGGGCGGAGCATGGGAGAGGATGGTGAGGGCAGTCAAGGAAGCTCTGTACGTCACACTGAAAGAAGTTCACCCATCAGACGAGACCCTTGCTACGCTACTCGTAGAAGTGGAAAATACGGTGAACTCCAGGCCACTCACACATGTAAACGTGGCACCAGACGAGCCCGAAGCCCTGACACCTAACCACATATTGATCGGCCCTAACTCACATGTACCTCCACCGGGTAATTTCACCGAAGCTGACGTCACAGCACGACAACAATGGCGTCGCGCCCAGGCACTCGCAGACGTCTTCTGGCGAAGATGGGTACGTGAGTACCTACCGCTCCTACAAAACCGGCGGGAGCCCTACGGTAGCGGTACTCCACCCAAGGTCGGAGACGTCGTAGTGATCTGCGACCCCAACCTCCCACGTAACACTTGGCCTAAGGGAAGAGTGACGAAGGTGTTGCCAGGCGCAGACGGCGAGGTACGTGTCGTAGACGTGATGACCAAAGGGCATGTACTCCGAAGACCAACGAAGCGGATTGTCGTGCTACCCACCGGGTCGCCTGACGGCGACGGCGGGAGAAATGTGCACGACAGCACCTAAATACACAATAGTTGCTACATTGGGGCATTGACCTCTTGGATGTTGTTGCTGCGACGGTCGGGTTAGAAATGGTAGCTCCCGGTTCGCGCGCGTGGGTTATATTTATAGATTCACCGTTAACAAAAAACACGCCGTGGCAGGAGCCCTGACCGTCGCACGTAAGCATTAGATGTACCGGGGGTCGTGCAATATAGATGTCTTGATTATGTGAATAACCAAATAAATGTAACTGATTGATATGTACATAAATGAATAAAAAAGGGGCGGAGACTCATAATAGCCAATCACAGACAAGATAAGCTTCGACGCGAGTTTGCCGCCAAAATCTTGTGGAAATCGAAATGGTCCGCTGGCCAGACTAGTTTGGCGTGCTATAAAAGAGGGTACGCCGGCCAGTGGACCAACCAGTAGTCAAAGACCAGTCGTCTAAACCAGTAGTCAAAGACCAGTCGTCTAAACCAGTAGTCAAAGACCAGTCGTCTAAACCAGTAGTCAAAGACCAGTCGTCTAAACCAGTAGTCAAAGACCAGTCGTCTAAACCAGTAGTCAAAGACCAGTCGTCTAAACCAGTAGTCAAAGACCAGTCGTCTAAACCAGTAGTTAGAAACAGTCGTCAGAACCAGTCGTCAGAACCAGTCGTTAAGATCAAGTTGTAGATGTCACTATGCCGGTTTAGGCTCCGTAAAACCTGGGTATTATGAGTCCGAGTCCCATCACAAATACAAAAAGTGTTTTAATTAACAAGAGCACCCCCCATACAGTCCACTCGCTGCACAAGAACGTTTGTCGTTATCTGTCACGTTGTCATTTCTGTGTGTAAGAAAGAGACAAACCCGATTTTAACTAAAATAGGTTTGATAAGTTTTATGAATAAGGGGGTAAATTTCAAACCATAATTTTTTCAATAGGTTTTACAGCTAAAGCTAATCTAGACTACAGCAGTGACATGTTGACATTAAAACAGTGTTACCACTACACAAAACGTTGATCCAGTAACATACGAACTCCCATTTTGAAACATACGTCCTCGATTTATCACTGGATTTAAACGGTGAAGGAAAATATCGACAACACTCGTTCAAAATAAAATGGGACGTGGTTCGTACGTGTGATCTAAAGTACTGTCAACACTGCTATCGACAGAGATTACAGTAAAACCGGGACAAACCGAGTGCAGAGGTAAGCTGTGCTGCATATGGACAGGTTGTGGTAGACAATATGTAAATCATTAAATTGTTTAAATGCGGCGGTGGTTTGTTTTTACCCGTCTACGGTGAAGCAAAAAGGAGGGTTATGATTTTGACCGGTATGTATGTATGTTCATCTGTTCCCTCATAACTTATAAATTACTTGTCATTATTAGACAAATGAGGTATCGATGGAAGCGTCTTGATCGTCCGCTGGTTATAGGCTATCTGACGTCACATTAAATTGAATATGGCGCCCTCTAGCGGACATAAAGTCATCATCTAAAATTTTTTTTTTAGTCATGCTTTGTGGGGTATCAAATGAAAGGGCTTAATTATCACATTACAAAAATATAAATATTAATGAAATAAGCCCCAAAGTAACTAAATAAAAAATAAGTTTAAAAACTAAAACCCGACTACTGAAAAGGATGAAACAAGAAAGTACCTTCCCGTGGTCGTATGCCGCTGTACTAACATACATAATAATCTAAAGGGTCTTTCAAATAGGGCGGGTCGATGTTGACAGTTTGCGGCGGCCGTGTTGTTTTGGCGGCATCTGTCAAATGCGTTGTTATTTCTTCAGTTACTGATGCCAAATCACCATGGCAAGTTACACGATTGAGCAGCACGTCCAAATGATAAAATTTTATTATCAAAATGAGTGTTCGTTAGTGAAAACGTTACGCGCATTACGTCCATTTTACGGCAGAGGCGGTGGGCGTGCGATTTGACCTTGCTAGACTTTTTCTTGTGGGGTTTTCTCAAGTCGCAGGTCTATGCCAATAATCCGCAATCAACCGATGCCCTGAAAGTCAACATAACGCAGGCCATCGCTCAGATTCAGCCGGATCTATGCAGTAGAGTAATTGAAAATTGGACCTCTCGGATCCGTGCCACCGTTCGAAGCCGCGGTGGAAATTTAAACGATGTCATATTTCATAAATAATGGCATAAATGGGCCTTTACAATAAAAAAAATAATTTATTTAATATCTCACATACAGCTTGTTTTATTTAATTTCGACATCGACCCGTCCTTGTTGAAAGACCCTTTATATATATAAAAATGAAACCCGTTTTCCGTTGTCACGACATAACATGAAAACGGCTGGACCGATTTCGATGAAATTTGGTATAGAGATAGTTTGAGTCCCGGGAAAGGACATAGGATAGTTTTTATCCCGATATTCCCACGGGATCGACATTTACGCGGGTGAAACCGCGGGGCGCAGCTAGTTAATAATATAAGCTATGATAGCATGCGACCACGGGAAGGTACTTTCTTGTTATAGCATGTTTTATTGCCTTCCCTACATTTGGACATTATATATTATCAAAACCAGGCTGTAACAACTTTATACCATGTTTAAGGCAAATAAAGACTTATCTTGTCTTATCTTCCCCCATTGCAAGAAGTTGTGAGTTTATGTACGTATGAATAGAATATGTATTACGGTATACGACGATTGTATAATACCTTCATTATGGTCCTATGTTTTAATGACGAGTTGGTGTATTTGTTTTTCTCATGTCAAAATTTAATGATTGTGTGATTGGGTTGTGGTTTGCTAATAAAATATTATTAAATTAAATAACTGTATTTTAAACATGTACTCGTACAGGGTGATTCATGGGCATACTTTTAAGGGGACATTGTAATCATAATTATTAACAACTTTTACTATGGAACCAAATCGGAAATCGCAAAAAAAAAATTAGCTCTTCCCTACATTTTGACGAGTTATGTGAACATAAATGCAAGGAACAGCTGATTTTCTTCCGCGATTTTTGGTTTAGTCCCATAGTAAAAGTTGTTCATAATGATGAGTACAATGACCCCTTAAAAGGATGCCCATGAATTTAATTTCACCCTGTATTATGTACACTGCTCTCAAAACGGTGAAAAACATCGTGAAGAAACCGGCATGTCCTAGAACCTTAAAATTCGAAGACATGCGACATCTACCAAACCGCACTGGGCCCGCGTGGTAGATTACGGCCCACTCTCTTTCACTGAGAGGAGGCCTGTGTCCCAGCAATGGGAACATACTAGGCTGATTATGACACAAGTTAAAAGTCAGTAATATTAAAAAGAACACAGAATCAATGATGTGGTCAACTGGACCCGCGGGTCCAGTTCGAGTGCGTCCAGCTGACCGAAGACTCCTACCAACTAAGACAAAAACCTGGCCGTTCAAATAAAATACAAACCTACATTTTATTTTGAACTTACACACTTCAAAATGTTCTTAGACACGAGAGCGACACTAAAAAATCTATTAAAACTTGACAACTAAAAGAAGTCCTTATAAATAATAACGTCTCTCTGCGCAATAGAATAGAGCCTTAATAGTTCTTTCAGCATTTTTCTCAACGATGGAGCGAAGTAAACTCGTTAACTTGCTGAATAGATAATTTTCAAACACAATTTTCTTCACAACACTCTCCCAGGGAGTGTTGTGTTCAAAAATAGTGAGGATTCAATTTTCTACCTGTTAAAAGGTGGCCATGCTTGTTATTTTATATTTTAACACGTTATAATCTGTGGTGAAGTAGGGTGTCTTCTAAGTAAGAAACGGGCTGGTATTTTTTTAAGTTTGCTTGAGTATTTTTTTATAATTTTTGTGCACGACAGCACCTAAATACACAATAGTTGCTGCATTGGAGCATTGACTTCTGGGATGTTGTTGCTGCGACGGTCGGGTTAGAAATGGTAGCTCCCGGTTCGCGCGCGTGGGTTATATTTATAGATTCACCGTTAGTGAGAAACACGCCGCGCCAGGAGCCCTGACCGTCGCACGCAAGCATTAGATGTACCGGGGGTCGTGCAATATAGATGTCTTGATTATGTGAATAACCAAATAAATGTAACTGATTGATATGTACATAAATGAATAAAAAAGGGGCGGAGACTCATAATAGCCAATCACAGACCAGATAAGCTTCGACGCGAGTTTGCCGCCAAAATCTTGTGGAAATCGAAATGGTCCGCTGGCCAGACTAGTTTGGCGTGCTATAAAAGAGGGTACGTCGGCCAGTGGACCAACCAGTAGTCAAAGACCAGTCGTCTAAACCAGTAGTCAAAGACCAGTCGTCTGAACCAGTAGTTAAAACCAGTCGTCTGAACCAGTCGTTAGAACCAGTCGTTCAGATCAAGTCTTAGATGTCACTATGCCGGTTTAGGCTCCGTAAAACCTGGGTATTATGAGTCCGAGTCCCGTCACAAATACAAAAAGTGTTTTAATTAAACAAGGCCAGCCCCCATACAGTCCACTCGCTGCACATTCTGGTCCTTCGAAAGCCGAATTTTCAAGATACAGCAGGATGGTGGTGACTCGCAGCCGTAGCGGAGAATCCAAGAGAGAAAAGGCCCAGCAAGAGCCGTCAGCGAACGCCGAACCGGGTGCCAGCGAGCCGGCACCAGAGACCGGCACGAGCGTGGTCGCTGAAACGGACACAGGCAGCGGTTCTACGGAGAATACCAGCACCGACATCACGCAGACTACGGCCACGACAGAAGACACGCGTGGCACCAAGACTACTGATTCACATGGTACGCTCAAGCCTGGCGACACCAGGTCACGCCGTTCTACAGCATCAAAGAAAAAGCACCTCGCGGAGCTTGAGGCTAAAGAGCGGCTGGCTGAAATGAAAGTGAAGCAAGCGCAGGCAGAGCGAGAGCTGCAAGAGATACACCTGCAGCGCGTCAGAGCCGAAGCTGACTCGAGTGAAGAAGACGATGACATGGTGGACGACCTCGCCTCCGTAAGGATTGGAACGTGGCTAGCGCGACCGGCGCCGCCACCCGGAGGTGAGACTCGACCGCCGCCACACGACGACAGCGGCGGGAGGACCGGCAGGGATGCAGCGAAAGACACCGGAGCCGCGACAGGCTCTCAACCGCCGCGCGACGACGGCGAAGAAGAAAGTGTACGTAACCCAGTGAGTGCGAAAATAAATAAGGGCAATATCGCGAGTGATAAAGTGTTACAGGGAAATACAGTGAATAATAGAATGATAGACGTGGGGACGCTCGCCGCGGCCCTAGCACAAGCCGCACGCAGCTCAAGAGAGCCCCCCAAGTACATCCAACAGCTGCCAATCTTCGATGGAAAACCCGGTGAGTGGATAGCTTTTAAGGCCGCGTATTGTGACTCACAAATGTATTTTTCCTGTGTAGAAAATGTTGCTAGAGTTAGGGTAAGCCTCAGAGGCACCGCAAAGGAAGCTGTAGGATGCCTATTGTTTAGCCAATCTGACCCTCAGATTATTATAGACGCACTAGAAAGACGTTTTGGTAGGCCTGAGGCCTTGATTATGGCCGAGCTAGATAGAATAAAGACATTACCTAAACTAAATGATAATCCTAGGGAAATTTGTATATTCGCTAGCCGTATAGCAAATACGGTTGGTACGGTAGAAGCATTAAAAAAGATACAGTATTTACATAGCCCCGAAATGTCGCGTTGTATAGTAGAAAAACTAACGCCGATACTTAGAAACAAATGGTACGACTATGCGGCGAATAGAAAGACTGAAGACATTCCCGAACTAAAGCGCTTATCTATGTTTATGAATGACGAGGCAGATAAGTGTAGCGCGTACGCACAGCCGGAACAAAATGACGACGCTAGTGTACGGCGACGGCACCGAGTAGAGCGCACGTTCAACATAAATAAGAAAACATCAAATGAACAATGCCCGGCGTGCAAGCAACACGAGCACAAATTACCAGACTGTTATAAATATAAACAGCTAGACGTAGACGCACGATGGGAAATAGCAAAGAAATCCAATATGTGTTTTAGATGTCTACGAAAGAAGCATAGAAGGTTCACGTGTAAAGCACCTATTTGTGACATAAAGGAATGCAACATGAAACATCACAAACTATTGCATAAAGAGCGGAAAGTAGAGGCGACACACAACAATGTACCGACGCCGGCGCCGACGCCCGTCATCGTATACGAAACTGTTACGTCATCGCGGGAAACAGTATCAACAACATCGCCTCAGAATTGCCGCGCGTATTTGAAAATAGTACCTGTCACATTAAGCGGACCACATACAAGCGTAGACACATACGCTTTATTAGATGATGGGAGTACAGTCACCTTGATAGATGCATCGGTAGCAGATGTCCTAGGTGCGGATGGGCCAGTCAAACCTATGTGGATACAAGGCATAGGCACGGAGGTTAAGCATGAGCAAAGCCGCACCGTGAGCTTCCACATACAAGGCAGGTACCATAACGAGCCACAGAAGATAGAAGCGGCGCGCACCATAGATAGGCTTGAAATTATGACGCAAACTGTACATACCGAAGACATAAAAAATTGTAAACATTTGAATGACATTCATAACACCCTTGTTTATGAACACGCGCGACCAATGATTATAATAGGCCAAGATAACTGGCATTTATTGGTAGCAATAGAAACGCGGACAGGTGCGCGTGATCAACCGGTAGCATCGTACACTAAACTCGGATGGGTATTGCATGGATGTCAGTACTCTATAAATAAAGTTATAGCTACATTTTGCGGCAACATTAAAATTAAAGAAAATCTGGAACCAATAGAAGAAAGCATGAGAAACTTTTTCAAGTTAGAATCACTAGGCATAGAACCTAAGATACCTAGAGATGACCCGCAACAGAGAGCTTTAGACATCCTAGAACAGAAGAGTCGACGATTACCTGATGGTAGCTTCAAAACCGGACTATTGTGGAAACAAGAGGTACCTAAAATACCTAACAACTACCTAGGCGCCCTAAAGCGACTAGAAAAACTGGAACAGCGCCTAGATAAGGACGAGAACCTAAAGACCCAGTACTTGCAACGCCTTGACAATCTATTCAACTCAGGCTACGCAGAAAAGGCACCTGATACCTCCACAATTAATAAAACCTGGTACCTACCTCACTTCCCAGTGGTCAACCCAGCCAAGCCACATAAGCCGCCACGACTCGTACACGATGCAGCAGCAAAGACAGCGGGTCTATGCCTAAACGACCTACTTCTATCGGGACCCGACTTATTAAAATCATTGCCCGGTATTTTAATGCGTTTCCGTCAAAATAAAATAGCTGTGTCAGCAGATATTAAAGAAATGTTTATGAGGATAAAGATAAGAGAAGAAGATCGCGATGCGTTGAGATTTTTGTGGCGCGGCGACCAACGGCAGGGACCGCCAGATGAATATCGCATGACATCTGTCATATTTGGCGCGACGTCATCCCCATGTACAGCGCTATACATAAAGGATCGCAACGCTAGCGACTTTGCAGACGGATACCCAGCCGCGGCGTCAGCAATAGTAAACAATCATTATATGGATGACTATCTTCAGAGTTTTGCCAGCGAAGAAGAATGGCCACAAAACAAAAAGGTCATTGCCCCCACAGACACGGGCGAAGAACGCGTCAAATGTCTTGTAATCAACAACGTAAGAATGAACGATCATCTGCCAAATATTACACGTTTTTCTAAATGGACACGGCTGATAAGAACAACCGCACGGGTACTTCAGTTCATTGACCTGTGTAGACCAAACAGACACACCGTCGAATATAAACGTACCAAGAAAAATACAATAAAAGATCAAACGTGGGAAAAAAGAATCGAAAACAAACCCAACAAAAAAGTTAAGCAAAAAATAACAATCGAAAAAACAGTAAACTACATACCTATACCGTGCTACTTATAACCTACGCGCCGAAGAACAATGGGTCAAGGGCGCACAAGCCGAGAGCTTCGCAAAAGAAATTGCCGCCATAAATGAAAACAAAGCGGCGCCGGCGCCCGGCGACAGCCCGTTATCTGTATTAAGTACCTACCTAGACGACGCAGGGGTTTTACGTCTGCGCGGGAGAATCACAGCGACACAAGACGTGAATGAAGAAATAAAAAACCCAATAGTACTCGAGGGTAGGCACAGATATACGAAGCTATACATAGCGCATGTGCATAAAAGTTTAAATCATGGTGGTACCGAGATAACAGTAAATGAGCTAAGACAACGTGTTTGGATAACAAGACTGCGTCCGTCTGTAAAGAATGCTCAGAATACAGAACAAACCAGAAACCGCCAACGCGCTTCAGACTGAAGCAACTAAAACCACTCTTAACTAGAGTGGTATGACGTTCCTGCGATTAGTCACTCGTTTGCGCGTGGCGTGTCGTGAAGTATTGACGAGTATCAATTTTAATTTTATAATGCCGTCTTGTGTTGTTCCTACGTGTAAAAATGCGGCTGGAATTACGAAGAAACAGGATGGGATCACATTTCACCTGTAAGTAGCGACTGTAGAAGTATATTTATTTAATTATTGAATTTGTTTTAATAATCTGATTGCCTTAGAAAATGACGCGTCCATTTTGTGAGTGTTGCCAATTATGCCGAAATTTTTACCCACTTTTTTATTTATTGCGGGTACTATTTTTGTCCATTATAGAACCTTTGTCATTTTAGTTTCCCTGCTGACGAACAGAGAAAATCGGACTGGATGAAAATCATACAAAGAGCACGGTTAGATGAGTTTTGGAAACCATCTAGCCGGAGCGTAATTTGTTCAATGCACATTGAAGAGCAATATTTTTATGACATAAAGGGTTGTTCAAAATGACTGAGGAAAAACTGCGATTCCTTCTAAGGTAGATTTAATTATAATAACATACCAGCAAAAATATAATAATAATATATAATAATAATACCAGCAAAACGGAACGTAATAAAACCTTTACTTACCCTATTGAACCTGTGTTTTATTTATAGTATATAGTAGGTGTAACTAACATTGAACACCTCTCTAGTCATCAGATTTTATAGTACCTAACTGCATGAAATGTGTGAATAATAGTTGCGTAGTTGTGTATAACGCTAGTGTACTACCCTATTCCCAAATACCAGTATATATTTTTTTGCAAATACCTTTTCTCTACTGTCATAAGATTACCCCATTAACAAGGGATTGCTCCAGGGCTAGCAACATTACGCGGGCGGGAAGTGGGGCTGGCGGGGGACTGACGTATTGTTTTTGGACACAATACGGGATATGCAACTAACATTGAGCGTGGTTTCTGGTTTGTTCTGTATTCTGAGAAAGAATGTTATAAAGGGCTGTTTATACTGTAAAATAAAAAAGGCAAAACCAGCCAATCCCTCTACGGGAATTTACCATACCCCCGCTTAGCTCATCATGTACGACCTTTCACT
Organism: Amphipoea oculea; assembly: GCA_945859645.1. NCBI lineage: Eukaryota > Metazoa > Arthropoda > Insecta > Lepidoptera > Noctuidae > Amphipoea > Amphipoea oculea. The sequence goes on from OX243876.1 coordinate 18,285,432, forward strand.
TTCACTGGTTTAGATTATTTCGGTCCCATATCTGTTACAGTAGGTAGACATAAAGAAAAAAGGTATGGGGCTTTATTTACTTGCCTAACTTGTAGAGCTATACATATAGAGATAGCAAATTCACTTAGTGCAGATTCAGCTATCGCCGCCCTCCGGCGATTTATAGGTAGGAGAGGTTGTCCCAAAGAAATATGGAGTGACAACGCTACTTGTTTTAAAGCGGCTGATAGGGAACTAGGGGAAAGCGCCTTAAGTGCTTTAGGTAATGAGTCCAATGCGCGGTCCATAAGCTGGAGATACATACCTCCCGCGTCGCCGTTCATGGGCGGAGCATGGGAGAGGATGGTGAGGGCAGTCAAGGAAGCTCTGTACGTCACACTAAAAGAAGTTCACCCATCAGACGAGACCCTTGCTACGCTACTCGTAGAAGTGGAAAATACGGTGAACTCCAGGCCACTCACACATGTCAACGTGGCACCAGACGAGCCCGAAGCCCTGACACCTAACCACATATTGATCGGCCCTAACTCACATGTACCTCCACCGGGTAATTTCACCGAAGCTGACGTCACAGCACGACAACAATGGCGTCGCGCCCAGGCACTCGCAGACGTCTTCTGGCGAAGATGGGTACGTGAGTACCTACCGCTCCTACAAAACCGGCGGGAGCCCTACGGTAGCGGTACTCCACCCAAGGTCGGAGACGTCGTAGTGATCTGCGACCCCAACCTCCCACGTAACACTTGGCCTAAGGGAAGAGTGACGAAGGTGTTGCCAGGCGCAGACGGCGAGGTACGTGTCGTAGACGTGATGACCAAAGGGCATGTACTCCGAAGACCAACGAAGCGGATTGTCGTGCTACCCACCGGGTCGCCTGACGGCGACGGCGGGAGAAATGTGCACGACAGCACCTAAATACACAATAGTTGCTGCATTGGAGCATTGACTTCTGGGATGTTGTTGCTGCGACGGTCGGGTTAGAAATGGTAGCTCCCGGTTCGCGCGCGTGGGTTATATTTATAGATTCACCGTTAGTGAGAAACACGCCGCGCCAGGAGCCCTGACCGTCGCACGCAAGCATTAGATGTACCGGGGGTCGTGCAATATAGATGTCTTGATTATGTGAATAACCAAATAAATGTAACTGATTGATATGTACATAAATGAATAAAAAAGGGGCGGAGACTCATAATAGCCAATCACAGACCAGATAAGCTTCGACGCGAGTTTGCCGCCAAAATCTTGTGGAAATCGAAATGGTCCGCTGGCCAGACTAGTTTGGCGTGCTATAAAAGAGGGTACGTCGGCCAGTGGACCAACCAGTAGTCAAAGACCAGTCGTCTAAACCAGTAGTCAAAGACCAGTCGTCTGAACCAGTAGTTAAAACCAGTCGTCTGAACCAGTCGTTAGAACCAGTCGTTCAGATCAAGTCTTAGATGTCACTATGCCGGTTTAGGCTCCGTAAAACCTGGGTATTATGAGTCCGAGTCCCATCACAAATACAAAAAGTGTTTTAATTAAACAAGGCCAGCCCCCATACAGTCCACTCGCTGCACAATTTTTAGGGTTGGACCTCATCTGGCAGCACGGAATCGCCTTTTTCCGTCGCCTTTTCTCTTTCTGTCGCTTAGAACTGCCATTTGCTAGACCGAGACAGAAAGCATAATGCGATAGCACGCGGCGGAATCCTCGAGGCGATCGGCATCACGGACAAAATGCAATGGTCGGCAGGGAGACTCCGGAACGCTGAAGCGCGCGATAGCATGCTAACGCATCCTTTCACCGCCGATCACTTGCTATCGCATGCTGTCTCACTCTATCGTACAATGGCGCACGCGGCAAAGGATGAACCCAGTATCTCCGTTTTATTTTGCGAATGCGTTTCTTTTTATTATTTTGATTTTGCATTTCTTGCAAAATACACGCTAGAATCACTGCTCTCTCTTCCGTGGTCCTATCCATCTCGCGCTTGAAACTAAACTGATCATGAAAGCACGCGGCAGTATGCCACCCATGCTACAGCATGCTGACGCGTGCGATCGCCTTTTTTGTCTGCGGAATGCGACAGCGCGCGTTCGCATGCGGCAGCATACTGCAGCACGTGGTAGCACAGGCGGAACAAATGCGATTCCGTGCTGCCAGATGAGGTCCAACCCTTAATGTTTCTGCTTTTCAGAGGTGGATAATGTAATTACAAACGATCATACTCAAATAACATAACGTCTGTGATTACAGATGTTATGTTTTTTGGTTATGATTACGAAGGATTACGCAGACAAAGAGTATATTTAAATGTTGAAATGTCATTTTCTTATTAATCAGCTGATGTAGAGTCGGCCATTTTTTCCTTAAAGTGAGGAGCAATCATTCAATTAGTGTTTTGTCCATAAATCAACGAAATACAACTGAGTATGGAGAAATCATAATTACGATCATATTATGATTTCTCCATACTCAGTTGTATTTCGTTAATTTATGGACAAAACACTAATTGAATGGTTGCTCCTCAAGTACTGTTATAGTAGGGGTCTGGGTTTCATAACTTTATAGTAGACTTAAAGAACGTTTTGGTGCTAAAATGCGTTTATGAATAGCAATTTTCGACATCGAGACTTTAGCAAGCCTTCAGATGTTCCATAACTTATTATGAACTAGCTGCGCCCCGCGGTTTTACTCGCATAAGTGTCGATACCGTGGGAATATCGGAACAAAAAGTAGCCTATATGTTAATCCAGGGTGTCAGCTACCTCTATACAAAATTTTATCAAAATTGGTCCAGCCGTTTGAGCGTGAAGAAGTAACAAACATATAAAAACACACATACACTCACAAACTTTCGCCTTTATAATATTAGTGTGATATAGTGTGATAAGACCGAAAATCCCGTTATAGTGTTTTGTAACAGTATGTCAGTAGGTATTCTGTCATTCATCACATCACAGACAGAGATAGATATATTATATCTAATCTGTCTAATTCCACATCGATGTATCCAAAACCATGTCCACAAATATACTGCAGCTAACAGTCTCTCCCGTAGACAAATTTACTTCCGTAACCACATAGTATACAGGGCGCGCTCGTGTTAATAAACCAGAATCGATACCGCGTCCAAATATAGAACCAGTATTGTAATGTACAGACGCCAGCACATCAAGCTACTACAATCTGTCACATTTCTTTTATAGATTTTCAACTTTATATCTAAATCATAAGGTTCAAGGTTGATTGCAAAAATTTGACAGTTTCGGGTAGCTTGATTGATGTGCTGGCATCTGTAGGTACTACAAGCTTGTTTGATTGAGTACCTGGGCTTTTTAGGATTTCAAGAGCGTTTTAGTACACTTTTAATCGATTGAACCATAGTTATTTATGCAACTGTTTTATAATAAGGGGTATTAAAACACGAATCGCCTCGTAGGTTAATAGTATCATATGAGTGTTTTAATACCTAATTATGTGCAGTTGCATACAAGACTTTGTCTATACCCGTGATATGAATCCTCTAAAAAAAGGTTCTGAGTTTTTTGCAATGCTAATATCGAACAAAATTGGCGGCCGATGGGATACGACGTGAATTCAAATAACCTATAAGTTTTTTTTTAAAATTACGGCGCTGTGGTAGTGAAGCACGCGTGCATGACAATGTTCTTTTTTTGAAAACGAGTTGCATAATGAAATTTTGTACAACATAATAACACTCGTTTGGATGATATTATAGTTACTATGACACTGGTTGGTTTAATGTTGGCAATAAGCTAACTGTTTCAGAAACTTTTATAGAGGACTAAATAGCATGGGTGTAGATAAATAAACATAACACCACGACTGTAAACCCAGAAGGGTTAGGCAGACGTGTACCTTTAGTACTCTTCGCCATTTCGCCAGTTATGTCTAAGTCCCATGTACCTACTAGGTGAGCCTATTGCCACCGGGCACAAATCCAGACCCCGGGCTGCTACTACGAAATTCCTGATGGATAAACCCAATAATCCATACTATCCATACTAATATTATAATTTCGAAAGTAACCTTGTCTGTCTGTATGTATGTTACCTTTTCACGCCTAAACCGCTGAACCGATTTAGATGAAATTTGGTATATGTATAGATACCTTGAGTCTCGGGGAAGGACATAGGATACTTTTTATCCCGATACGGGATCGAGAGTTATGCGGGTGAAACCGCGGGGCGCAGCTAGTATAATAATAATCCTTCCATGCCGTTTTCGGCTACGGCGACCGTTTCATCATCAACCTACTGGCGTCTATCATGGGCCCTCATGTGGCTAGAAAAACCACCTTTGTTTACAAATATTCTTGAACAGAGTGGACACGTGAGAGCACCATTAACATCAGTAATTGATTGCCGCTGGTGGTCGGGCTTTTAGTTAGGATAAACCCAATAACTTTTTGCCCGACCGAAATCAAACCCAAGACCTCACGCTCAGGAGTTGCTTTAACAACCCCTTAACTAACGTGGCAGTCATTCGATTAAAGTGTTATCATATTGGGCTAAATGATGCTGCTTTCCACTTTGTTCGCGTTTTGCAGTCGTGTCATACAGTAAGTAGAAAATAGGAAAAAAAAAGGAACGGGTCAGGTGAGAGAAAATGGCAACAAAGAAAAAACCGAAGACACAATTATAAGCAAGAATAATAACAATTTGCCTAGCCTTTTCCCAACTATGTTGGGGTCGGCTTTCAGTCTAACCGGATGCAGCTGAGTGCCTGTATTTTACATGGAGCGACTCCCTATCTGACCTCCACAACCCAGTTACTAGATAATACAATACCCCTTGGTAAGACTGGTTTGTCAGAATTTCGGGCTTCTAACGACCGGTAACTACTGTCAAAGATCTACGAGTGACAGCCGGGACCAACGGCTTAACGTGCTTTCTGAGGCACGGAGTCTCAGTATGTCAGTCTCAGTATGTAAAGATGGTCACCCATCCACAGATCAACCGCGGCTAGCGTAGCTTAACCTGATCGATCGACCTGTACAGCTGTTATTATTTAGCCACGGGCTCCTCCAAGAAGGAAGGAAGGAAGTTGTTAATACTTTGTTTTTCGGACTAAATGACACTTGATAAGACAGAATCAGCCTTTAATGCTCCCAGTGCTGGGACAGGATACTTCTCGGTGAGAGGGAGTGGGCCGTAATCCACCATGCGGGCCCAGAGCTGGTTGGTAAATATCACGAGTCTTTGAATTTTTCATTCTAATTATTCTCCTCACGATGTTTCCCTTCACCTTTTAGAGCAGTTTCGATTAAATCTTCTTCTTAGCGTGTCGATAGAAATCTAAATGTACTCGGCCCAGAATTCGGCTACTTGTTTGGCGCCATCACTAGCGTCCATCAGTTCCTGTACAGGAACTGATGGATGATGTACACGTTACAAACGTGCAGCTGACAGGAAACGCAGGGCACGATATTAAGTGTCCCATCGTTTGTGGAACAACACCACGATGAAATATTCGATGAAATAATTTACACAAATTAAACCGCCTATCTGGGTTCGAACCTACGACCTACAACTCGTAAGTCACGGCCACTGAGCCACCACTGCTCAAGACAGAATCATTTACATTTAATTATTCAATTAGCGAGAATTTCTTAATATTAATATAGGTAGCTGGTACCTTTTTGATCTTAAACGGAAATTATGCTCCCAAATTCAGTGTGCTATCTACAAAATGATTATATCAGTACTTGGCGAATTGCCGTCTCCTTTGATCGCCTAGCAACACATTAACCGATACCCCAATGTGTCCTCAATTTCGCTTCTCTTTATCACACCTTACAACGTGTTAATAAGAAGCCTTTACATCTCCGACATCAAAAGAAGTAACTTGATTTCGTTAAGGATACATTTCCAAAATTATTTCTGTATTCAATTCATCATCTGCCTAGCCTTTTCCCAACTACGTTGGGGTTGGCTTCCAGTCTATTCGGATGCAGCTGAATACCAGTATTTTACACGTAGTAACTGCCCATTTGACCTCCACAACCCAGTTACTGGGTAATAAGAAACCTCTTGTTAAGACTGGTTGTCAGACTTTCGGGCTTCTGACTACCCGTAACGACTGTCAAAGATCCACGAATGATAGCCAGGAACAACGGCTTAACGTGCTTTCCGAGGCACGGAAGGGTCTCGGTATGTAAAGATGTTCACCCATCCACAGACTGACCGCGGCAAGCGTAGCTTAACTTGATCGATGGACCTGTGCGGCTGTTATTATTTAGCCACGGGCCACTCTTTTTCTGTATTTTTAACAAATTCAATTTCTGTATTCAATTCTAAAAAGTTAATGGCGCATGAAACTTCATTGTTGTCAGGACCAATACTGTTAAAAAGGCGAGAACGTTTCATCCTGTCGTGTTCAAGATAAAAATATCCATTTTCATGAAAAAATAAACATTGTCACGTGAAACAGGTGATAAAAGCAACTGGTAATAATTTACGAGTCTCCCGACGACGCCACCTTTATTAAATTTTTAATTTTACATTCAAGAAACCTTTTCGCATAAAAGGAGAAAGTTCGAGATTATTCCAAGGAACATCTGTGTTTTTCAATGGTGGGGCTATTAAGCTTTTTAAATGTTAAATTCTTTCGAAGTAAGAAAGATCTTTAGTTAAAGGAACTTTTTTTACATAATTACTCAAACTTAAAGCATTTACGAGTATTTCAATTAAACCAATTACAGGCACTTTTGAATTGTCAAGAAGTCGGTCAGTAAGAATAAATCAAGCTAGTTAGGAGTTAGTTGCCCACTCTAAAGCGTTGTAGGTACTATCAGCAAAAGCTGCGGTTGACCATCTTTAGGCGATTTTCGTTTGCATGTCCGTTCTACTGAGTGAGAAGTGATCCCGCCCTTTCTGTTAAAGTTGACCAATAACAGTTCATTGCTCAGCAGAAATGAAAAAAAGATGACCATTTGTCTACAAACAAAAAGATTTTACTACTTACACGTGTTGTAGAATAAACAGTAGGTAGTGAAAGTGACGAAATAGGCGTAAGCCTACTTAGCAGAAGCACAAATAATTCTCTTGAATTTAACAATATCTATCAATCTAAAATTAAATTTCTCTCGCGCCGGGCCTTGGTTCAGGCCATGGTCCGGAGCGAGGAGGAGTGCAGTTCATTGCTCAGCAGAAATGAAAAAAAGATGACCATTTGTCTACAAACAAAAAGATTTTACTACTTACACGTGTTGTAGAATAAACAGTAGGTAGTGAAAGTGACAAAATAGGCGTAAGCCTACTTAGCAGAAGCACAAATAATTCTCTTGAATTTAACAATATCTATCAATCTAAAATTAAATTTCTCTCGCGCCGGGCCTTGGTTCAGGCCATGGTCCGGAGCGAGGAGGAGTGCAGTTCATTGCTCAGCAGAAATGAAAAAAAGATGACCATTTGTCTACAAACAAAAAGATTTTACTACTTACACGTGTTGTAGAATAAACAGTAGGTAGTGAAAGTGACGAAATAGGCGTAAGCCTACTTAGCAGAAGCACAAATAATTCTCTTGAATTTAACAATATCTATCAATCTAAAATTAAATTTCTCTCGCGCCGGGCCTTGGTTCAGGCCATGGTCCGGAGCGAGGAGGAGTGGCAGGCGGTCGCCGACTTCTGCGAGGCAGTAATGCTCGCAAAGGAGGAGGCCGACCGCATCAGGCAAAGGCGCTCTCGCCGCCGCCGCCGGGATTCCGATCCCGATTTCCGGCCACCGTAGGCGCGGGCTCGTGGACAGTGAGCAATGGGTGGCTCGCTGTCCGGTCGTCCGGTACTTTACCGGACCGAGCTCAAGTCGTCGACGGCGCGCACTGTTTCCGCGCGCCTTAAGGAGTTGTCAGCAACAGAAGCGGCCCAAACGGGTCGAAGCCTACTGGGGCCAGGGTAATCCGAAAGGGAGCTCGAGCCCCGGTATGAAGGCTAGGAGGAACGGGGTGGGTTGTTTAGTCAGTAAGAGTCTGACACTATCTCCTGCTCCGCCCAAGAGCGGGGGTTGTCATTAGATGATTTTTCCCACCATAAAAAAAGGGTTCAATGAATCTTTCTCTAAAACTAAAAAAAAACCTTGCCTAATTGAAACTAAGATAGTTAAGAGATTTTTTCTACCTATAGCTACAACATCTGGCCAATTTTGAAAGAAAACAAAGTGCGCACTTTATGAAGTTTTTATGTTTCGTTCCCAACTGACACCGTTATGATAACAAAGGTTTCAATTACAAACTACAATGTGATCCGCTTTTGGCTCATACTAATGACTTACTTTCTCACTCAAAATAAAAAAAGACCTTGTTTGCGTAAGACTCACAAGTTGCAACTGAAGTAAAAAAATTATGAAAACAACTGACTTAACCTCGCAAGTCATAAAATTGGGTATACAAAAGGTGGCCACTTAGTAAAAAATGGACCTTTCTCTGTCATTGGTCAAATAGAAAAGGGGCGGATCGCCCTGTGGTCATCTCATGCAAGCAAAAATTTTTCTTAAATGGTCAACCGTAGCTTTTGCTGATAGTACCTACTTATGGAGAAGAACGGGCAAGAAACTACATGGACACTCTTTTGAATTATATTTTTATAAAAATATTTGTTACATTCATTAATGTTCAATTTATAATTATATGTGAGAACGATGTAAAAAAAACTTTTTTTTCAAAAAAAAAAAAAAAACCAATCGACTTTAAAAAAACACTACAAAGTGATAAATCTAATTTATTATATACTAAAACCTTCCTGAAAGTATGTAGATCACATTAGTGAAAGAATTATCAAAATTGGTTCTTTAGTTTTTGAGAAAATGGCAGACATACAAACATACATACATACGGGTCGGATACAGAACCTCCTTTTTTGAAGTCGGTTAAAAAAGACGTACGCGTTAAAAGCGTCCAGAGTATTACTTGAATGTTATGCGAGTAACATCTGTGTTACGATATTTTGAGGCACTTTGTCTCATAATTTGTCTTTTCTTCTTTGTTTAACATTTACTGTTTTTGACGTGATCATCCACGTGATCCTAATTTCTGTGCGCTTTGTGAAAAAAGGTTTTTTTTTTTTAACATTACCGTGATGTTTTGCAGGTCATGTGCTCTGAAGGTCTTTTTCTTACACGGATTAACAAACTTACTGGGGCATAAGCTCTCCTTGGTGAGTTTTACCAACCATGTTCGCGATTAACTTCAAACCAACATGTGAAGGCACTCTGAGATTACTGGCATAATGCTACTTCCTCTCGTGACACCCTTATGCAGCACCACCGACAACCAACCCCTTCTGTGGGGGTCACCTGGGGATCATTTAATGAACGCTCTGCGCACAAAACGTTTACGATCCGAGTTTCGTGTCTGTTCAAGGTATGCAGTCAGAGGTGTTTTCATTTAATTATTTATTCTGATAGTGTTTCCAAAAGTGTTGTTGAAAAGTTTGGATTGGATAAATTATTTAAACTCAAACTCAAAGCTTGGATAAGTTTTTATCAAATAGACAAATTACAGGCACTTTTAAACTGTCAAGGGGCCGGCCAGTCAGAAAGATGAAGCTAGTTGCCCGTTCCAAAGCGTGGTAGGTAGCGTGGAGAAGAACGGGCAAGAAACTCCATGGACACTCTTTTAAATCAAAATAAAAAGCAATCTTCTTTACAAACTATGTTTTGCTCGTTCCTACTAGAGAGCCCAAAGTACTTATTGCGATGTTAAGCTTATAGAGGTATGAGGAACAGGGTGTAAAGTTCACTCATACTCTATAGAAAAGGGAGGATCCTACGACCAGACGGGTGTTGTGTCTGGCGGGCAACTGCCCAATGATTCATATCATGCCGTTGTATATACGCTAGTTGCGCGGTAAACTCTGCTTGCGAGATGCAGGATTTTGCGTGACGTCAGTATGACGCGTTGTTCGCATGTGGCGTTGTAGATACCGCTATAAGCTTTTCTTTATTTGTAAGCTAACAGTGTAAACATTTTTATAGCTCTTTTCAGTTTCTCTCATGTTAAACAAAAAAAGTAATTCAATCAACTCAACTTATCACAGTCTACTGCTGGAAATGGGCCTCTACCAGGCTGCGCTATAACACGCTGTCCTCCGCCTTCCGGATCCAGTCTGTCCCAGCCTGCACTCTCAAGGTCATCGGTCTGTCTAGCTGGGGACTGTCCTACACTACGCTTGCCGATACGCCGTATCGACTCCAGGACTCGTCTGCTCCACCGGCCATCGTTCCTTCAACAAATAAGGCCAGCCCACTGCCACTTCAACTTGTTTTCTCTACAAGCTATCATCATCATTTCAGCCGAAAGACGTCCACTGCTGGACATAGGCCTCCCCCAAACACCTCCACTTCGACCGGTTTTGTGCTTCTCGCATCCAACGAGTTCCTGCGGCCTTCACAAGGTCAAAGTCATTTACAAGCTATGTCGGAAAATAAAGGAATCTAAAGAAATAACAGAAAGTAGGTATCTACGTAGGTAGTGTGAGCAGTTTCAGTTTCCTATTCGTTGAAACATGCAACGAGATAAGTACTTTGCCTTAATGGCAGCGGTTAAAAGAACAAGTACTTGGTATTCCTTTTACATGGCACGACATTAAAGCTGCCATTTATTTAAAAAGTTAGACCAGCGGGGCAATTGCGTAACACTTTATCAATCGGAATCGGTTTCATTTTGACAGTTCAACAACATTCATTGCGTTATTTACGTGTTGAGCAGACAAATTTTACGAACTTATGACGCAATGGATTAGCAATTGGCTTCGAAATGATTCTGATTCCGATTGATAATGTGTTACGCAATTAGGGTGCTGTTCCAACCAGTATCGACCCACGCGGCCACGTTTGCAATAAATACTTACAAAACATTCTCTATATTTAAAACCTTAAGTATAGCAAGCATAATCAGCCTATAATGTTCCTGCTGCTGGGACACGGGCCTTCTCTCTTTCAGAGGGAGTGGGCTGTAATCTACCACGCGGACTCAGTGCGGGTTGGTAGATGTCACCTGTCTTCGAATTTTTGGTTTTAGAACATGCCTGTTTCCTCACGATGTTATCTTTCACCGTTTTGAGAGCAGTCAGTGGCTAAAATTTTTTTAAATGTCTTACTGAAATTAAAAAGATTAATATTTATATACCTACCATGTTTTTTTTGGAAATTATAAACAAAGTGAATGCTCAAAATTCAGGCTTCTACCGTAGATTTTATCACAGTTGCCGATCTTTACAAATCTCTTTGTAAGTTTTTCGTAGCTGATGAACGAGAACATTTTAAGTATTTTGAAGAAAAGGCCAAGCAGTATACAAAAAACATGGGACATTATTGTAGAGGTCGGTAAGGGCGGCAAAATTTGAATAACCTACTGGCGGCAAAATGTGTAAATCCGCCACTGAGAGCAGTGGCGATGAAATAATCTGTCTTTAAAAGGGAAAAATGCCAGTAGATCTACATATGAAAAGCGATCTAATGACCAAGATTCAGAACCTTTTATACCGTTCAAGGTTTCTTTAAATAAAACGTGCTCGGAGTAGCAGTATCTATCTTTCAGCATAATTTTGTTTCCTGCCGATCGATTCTGTAAAGATTTCACCGTGAAAACTAAGGTGAAGTGAGGTTAAGGGAGGTGTCATTTCACCTTGTGGAAGTAAAGGCTGAGCCGGTTTCCCATGGCCCTCCCATCACGGCGATGCGGGAACACCGCTGAGTTTTAGTGGGTATACTGTTGGTGTCATTCCGACAGGAGTCCCACATACCCCGTCTCGTCCCCCACGAGCGGAAATGCATAATGCATTTCTCAGCGAAAAAAGAAAAAAAGAAAAAGGTGTCATTTCACCTGATGCTTTAGGGATTGACACTATTGACAGCTCACTTCACCCAAATTTTCACGGTGAGATATTTACAGAATCGCTCGGCTGTTCTTTTCGTGTCTATAGTACTGTGGCGGCATCTACATCACCACATGCGACCTACGCATCACACTGATGTCACGCAAAAATCCTGCATCGCGCAAGACAAGTTTACCGCGCAACTAGCATATATACAACGTCCCGACATCAACTTATGTTTTGTCTGGTGGGCAGTTGTCCACCAGACAAAACACCCGTCTGGTCGGTACAAGTTATTTGGGTCAAATCGATGCCAATATTTTAGGAATAAACTGAGCTTACATTCGGGTATGACCCGCGATCTGATCTCATATAGAGGTCATTCGCCCTCTGAATGTAATCATAGAGAGATGTGTTCATGACGGCAATGGAATCGGGAATGGAACAAACTTTGGTAGCCTTTATTGTTATCAGGATTGACCATTGCATTATCACGACTGACTGTCAGAAAACTTTTACTTCCTAAGTAAAATCTACTTATTATTATTTATTTATGGCATTGACTGCCACCGCGGTCACCGGTGACCGCGAACAATAGATTTTCTATTGTGTCTCTTGTGTTAAATGCGTTGAAACTATCATTACAGGGCTTAATCTAATGCGATACGAAAGTTACATACAAAATTAAAATTACAGCACAAAACACATCTCAAGATCATAAAGATCATTGTAGTAACATAGTATAAACAATAGTACTTTTGCGAATTCTCCCCAGTGGTATGTAAATATATCAATTTCGACCTGAATATAATTGTTGGTGTGAACTGCTCGAGTCAGAGGGTTTTTGGCCAGCAAGTTGGTCCTGGCTGATGGTACGACCAGCAGTGGCGGGGGCCGTCACCTCGACACATAACGGTCGGGTCGGTCGGTTTGAGGATGTAATCCCGTTCGTCCCTCAGACTTTGTCCACCTAGTGGGACGAACGGGATAAATAAATTTTTCCCGTTCGTCGTCGTTCGTCGTATGTTGGGGTCGGCTTCCAGTCTAACCGGATGCAACTGAGTACCAGTATTTTACATGGAACGACTGCCTATCTGATCTCCACAACCCAGTTACTGGGTAATACGATACCCTTTGGTAGGACTGGTTGTCAGATTTTCGGGCTTCTGACGACCCGTAACGACTGTCAAATATTCACGAATGACAGCCGGGACCAATGCCTTAACGTGCTTTCCGAAGCTCCATTGGGCCACCATTGCTTTATAAATCACTGAAACTGACCATGTTTCTCCAAAAACATATTTTTGTTAACATTTTTGGATCACCTATTCATGATTCCTATCATGTGTCGCCATCGTATCGTGCTCGTATCGTGACTTCTAAAACCCCCACAATATCGTCCCCCAAGCGACTCACATAACACGAAGTTGTACCGAATACTAGATAACTGCCTCGTGACTTCGATTTTATGCATAGAATTATATCTTCAAGTGTTATAGCTGTTCTGTCTTTTATGAAGCTGTGCATGACTGTTTTAATTGTGTTTCTGTTGTCTGGTGGTGATTAGGGGTTAGTATGCCAGATGTGGTTGCACTTGGTTGCATGTGAGATGAGTTTGAATACAAATATTTATTGGAACAAAAACATATTAAATTTTTGTGTACGTTAATGCTGCGTTAGTTTAGTAACTGCGTCGCAGTTATTAGCGGCACCCCAGGAACGAAAGACCACTGAGTTCTATAACAACCATTTTAGTTATACCGTCAAACGGGGTGAATAGAGACGCAGGGGTGAATAGGGACGGAACTTTAAAAGAGATTTTAAGCTTGAAATAATATAGTTTGTTGCCAGAAAGGACTCTTTAGTGGCTACTGCATTAAAATTAACGATAAAGTGCCCTTGTTGGCTACAAACTATATTATTTCAAGCTTAAAATCTCTTTTAAAGTTTCGTCCCTATTCACCCCGTTTGACTGTACTTATTGGTAGAAACTAGACTTAAACATTAATAATAATAAAACTAGATCTAGAAATGTATTAATAATAGTTGTAGCAGTATAAAGTGGGGGTGTTCTTTGTAACCCCCACAGAATAGTTGATTTACAGAAAGAAATATAAAAACAAAATAAATCCAAGAAAAGAGGCGCAGGTTCAGTAGGTACGTTAGTGTCATTTGTTCAGACTTATCTAAGGGCGAGGGAAATGTTCGTGTCTAGAACCCACTGGCTGATAATAGCTCCGCAATAATGTACATAATACCTACATCTAGTCACTGGCTAGAGAGATAACGAAGCTTCTCTACCTTTTTTTTTTGGTAGGAAATTATCAAATAACTTCTCCCGCGGAGCGAGAGGGCGTGTCAGACTTAAGTTTATACAGGGTGTTACGGAAAGGGTATATCAATACAAACGGGTTGAAGAGTGTATCTGGTCTAGAATCTCTGTACAAAATTTCAGCTCAAAAGCAGTAACTTTGAAAATGCTTAATATTTTTTATTTCGACAGTTTATTAAATTGAAGTCATAACAAACGTGTCACCGCACTACGAGGGTCATTATCCATTATATGTAGTGTGTCTGTGAGCCTAGTACACGCACATCACGCCGCCGCGCGCCAGTGCAGCGCCGTGATGTCGAAATAAAAAAATATTAGGCATTTTCAAAGTTAATGCTTCTGAGCTGAAATTTTGTACAGAGATTCTAGACCAGATACACTCTTCAACCCGTTTGTATTGATATACCCTTTCTGTAACACCCTGTATAAAGTTACTAGCAGTGCCCCGCGGTTTCACCCGCACATAAGTTTCGATCCCGTGGGAATATCGGTATAAAAACTATCCTATGTCTTATTCTGATGTATATTACTGTAAAGTTTCATCAAAATCCGTGTAGTAGTTTTTGCGTGAAAGAGTAACAAACATCCTCATAAACTTTCGCCTTACCAAGCGGTATCGTATTACCCAGTAACTGGGTTGTGGAGACCAGATAGGCAGTCGCTCCACCTAAAATGCTAGTATTCAGCGGCATCTGTTAAGACTGGAAGCCGACCCCAACATAGTTGGGAAAAAGCTAGGCAGATGATGATGTCTATGATGTGGATATGATGTTGTAGCGGCATCTACAACGCCACATGCGGACAACGCGTCATACTGACGTCACGCAAAGTCCTGCATCTCGCAAGCAGAGTTTACCTCGCAACTAGCATAAATACAACGGCCCGACATGAATCATCGGGCAGTTGCCCACCGGACACGAGCCATAAAAAACTTAGGCAAACTTTCATTACCAAACCTATACTACTTTAACAACCAAGAAAACAGTCTAGAGAAGCCCTTTCTCCATAAAACGGAAATCAATAAAATAGGCCTCCTCATTCGATAGTCTAATAAAAGGCATCCCTATCCTTTGTGGATTTCAAATGACTTACGGTCTGGACCGGTTCAAGTAGATGTATAATTTATCAGCACCGATTGATTTATGTGGTTTATATTGAGCAAAGAGTGTATGCATGATAATAGGGGATGGTAAGAGGCGTTTTTGCGGATAACATATTGAGTATGTACGCGCTATCTTTTTAAAAATAAATAGGCTTGGATTAGGCGTATGCTTGTGATTTTTGAAACATATTGTGCCCGTGACTTCGTTCGCGTGCATGACGGAAAACGTTTTAATTTTTTTTGCGGAACCCTAATTCTTTTTTTTTTAATAAAAGTAGCCTAAGTTACTCCTTATTACATCAGCTATCTTCCAGTGAAAGTCCCGTCAAGATCGGTCCAGCCGTTTCAGAGATTAGCTGGAACAAACAGACAGACAAAAATTATAAAAAAATGTTATTTTGGTATAAGTAACGTGTTTACATCCATAATTATGCATTTAGTAAAAAGCGGTTATTTTAATATTACAAACAGACACTCCAATTTTATTTATTTGTATAGATACTTACTTAATGTGCCTTATGGGAAAAACTTTGAAAATATAAGCTGGTCATAAAAAACACGCCTCATGATCGCAAATGGCGGTAATCGGAGAAGCAGCCCAGAAAGTGATAGTAAAGAAAGAAAATACGTTTATTAGTAGGATAAGTTGAACTAATTTTCAAATATTGGTCCCGTGGGCCCGTGGCTAAATGATAACAGCGGCACAGGTCGATCGATCAGGTTAAGCTACGCATGCCGCGGTTGGTCTGAGGATGGGTGACCATCTTTACATATCGAGACCCCTCCGTGCCTCGAAAAGCACGTTAAGCCGTTGGTCCCGGTTGTCATTTGTGGAACTTTGACAGTCGTTACGGGTAGTCACAAGCCCGAAAGTCTGACAACCAGTCTTACCAAGGGGTATCGTATTACCCAGTAACTGGGTTATGGAGGTCATATGGGCAGTCACTCTATATTATTATAAAATACTGGTATTCAGGTGCATCCGGTTAAACTGGAAGACGACCCTAACCTAGTTGGGAAAAGGCTAGGCAGACGATGAAGAGATAAGAAGTAATTGAAGTGAAACTTCTTTACACACGCTTGACTTGGGGAGTAAGCTGGCGAACGCGTGACGTAAGCGTTACGAAAAGTGTGATCAGGCGAGGCGAACGGGAGTTGAGTGGGGGATATAAGCAAGAGAAAGCAGTGCGCGCGCAAATTTTCTTTCTCTCTTCCTCTCATAGCCAAATACGTTTGAAGTTTCACTTCAACCGTGTCGTCATAAGCACACTCGGTTTTTTTTTTTATATATATGAAATCCTACTTACTAAAAACCATGGTTTTACCTTCTCGAAGTTACACAATGTTAAAACCAGGATACCACCCTGCAGTATGCCAACAATTACTTGAAGATACCTACTATTGTGTATTCTGTGACAAAACCAAAGTTCAAAGAAGACATTTAATTTCCCTCAAATGTTTGCACCCACTTCGCACACATTGTACAGTAAACATCACAGTTTTAGCAAAATCCTGTTTGTACATAAATACTCATCAGTATGACAATACAAGACAACAAACATTGGCAAGGCTTCAAGACAATTATAATTTGTACGTATGCCAATGTTTGTCTCTGTGAAGTGGTGACTGATGGAAATGTGCGGAGGGTTAATAGGGGCGGAGACGAGCGTGTTTTGTTTAGTATCCTACATAGGCATCGTAGTCATTTGTTTTGTGTGGTGGGTGGAATCTATTAACATTTGGTACTCATGCAAATATATCTACTAAAGATAGTAATTAGGGCAACATTTCGAGGAAAAAAAAAACAACCGACTTGAAAAGAAACACTACAAAGTGATAAATAACTTTAATTTCGGAAGTCGGTGTCGTTGGTTCTTCATTTTCGTTTTTTTTTTTGACACTGACTTCCGAAATTAAAGTTATTTATCACTTTGAAGTGTTTTTTTTGTAAAAAAGTTTTTATTTTTCACTTTTTAGTTGTACCTACCCCACACAAATTCAATTAATACTAGTGCGTTGAAGAATTGAAGACACCGACTAAAAGAATCATAAAAATTTGTATAGAAATGACGGCGATACAGTACATTTATGTACATGACTTCGTACATAAGAATAATTACCTAATGTATTATACCTATACTAAAACCTTCCTGAAAGTATGTAGATCACATTAATGAAAGAATAATCAAAATCGGTTCATTAGTTTTTGAGAAAATCGTGGACATACAAACACACATACATACGTACGGGTCGAATACAGAACCTTCTTTTTTGAAGTCGGTTAAAAATTATTTTGCATTTGATAGCCCATTTCTTGAGGACGGCTGTAGACTATTTAAAATATAACGCAAGGACTCAGGTCTGATTTTACCAAAGTCAGAAATCTTTTATCCGTGGAATAAAATGGACGTCTGACAGTTCTGGTATGGAAAACCTGTCAAAAATTCTATATTTATTCTCAGGATAAGACTATCCTATTCTTGATATAAAAAGTTGATGAAATGCGCCTCTAGGAGACGAGCAAAAACTAAAAAATAAAACCAAAATGAAGTAACAGCGGGCAGGAATACGATGAAGGGCGGGCGTCTTTTGTAATTTTGACGTTCGAAAAGTGCTGATTCTCAGCCTAGTTTGAATAAATGACTTTTAAGTTTGATTGATTTTGATGCGACGAGGTGGGTCGAGGGAACAAGATATTTCACGCGGACGAAGTCGAGGGCAGAAGCTAGTAATACTATAATGTCACTGTTATTTAAAACTAGCGGCCCGCCCCAGATTCGCACGGGTGCAATTTTTTTCATACAAACATTGTAGGTACTGACAATACCGAACACAACAAAAAAAGATTTATCCAATTTGGTGCAGTCGTTTGTATGTTATGTGCGTACATACATCTCGACGACTCATTTTTATTTATTTACTAGCTGCGTCACGCGGTTTTACTCGCATAAATCTTGATCCCGTGGGAATATCGGGATAAAAACTATCCTATGTCCTTTCCCGGGACTCAAACTATCTCTATACCAAATTTCATCTAAATCGGTTCAGCGGTTTAGGCGTGAAAAGGTAACATACAGACAGACATACTACGTATTAGTATTAGTATATTAGTATTAGTATATTAGTATTAGTATATTAGTATGGACATATAGATACTCACAAAAGAAATGAGCTCTTTCAGAAGCGCATCTGTCCCTTCTCCAAATCCGTATGTTTCCAACTTAACCCAACATATCAGGGTATGCAATCTCATCGGTATAATACAATACTGAGATTTATTCTCTATTAGTTTGACCCGCGGCTTCACTCGTATTCTGACCACGTCTGAACAGATCTACTGAAATATGGTTGTATTATTGAAATATGTTGTCTTAACCGTATGTTATGGAGTGCTGTGGGTATAGAAAATATTTCTAGGGATATTAGTGCATTTCTTATGTAGCGAATATTGATGAATTTTTTTTTGGTAGCATTTGGTGTGTAATCTCTGATTTTTATTTACTTATAATATTATATGCTTACAGTTACTAGATTACACACACACAGGCCTGATGGTCTAGTGGATAGTGACCCTGACTGCTATGCCGGAGGTCGTGGGTTCGATTCCCACCCAGGACAAATGTTTGTGTGATGAGCACGATCATTTGTTCTGTGTCTGGGTGTAATTTATCTATAATATGTATGTATTTAGAAATATATAAATATGTTTATCAGTTGTCTAGTACCCATAACACAAGCTCTGCTTAGCTTGGGACTAGATGGCGTTGTGTGATAGTTGTGGAATATTATTATTATTATTAATTAACATGATTATTTAGGGAGACAGAGTTACTTTCGAATTTATAATATTAGTATGGATAGACAGAATACTGAATAAAAGGATTTTTTGTTAAAATTTAAAATATATTCTTTATTATAGTCTTAGAGTCTTGCCTTTATAAAACAAAGTAATATTTTATGAAATTGGTTCATAAATAATGAACTCCCTGGAGGAGGAAAAAAGTGTAATCCTTAAAGTGAAATTGATATCGAAATATTGGGACTTAGTAAACAAGGGAAGAAAATTGAGAACTTTTTTAAAATCGACTTTGATATACTAAAATTTTCTTTAAATTCGAAAAGCTTGTAAAGTATTGGAACAAATACAATTTTTAAATTGCCATTTATTTTGTAGACGAAATACGGTAGATGCCTACTTACATTGTAAGCTTGGATAGAATGTCATACACGGCCATTTTTCTTAAGATATTATGCTAAATCTTATTCGGAAGGTTCTTACGAAAGGTCCTCAAGTTCTGAGTTGAGCTGCACGATTTTTGACAAATGCGTGCACTGACTGGACAGGTCCGCTCAATCTGTGTGGTTCTTTCCTCAAAAGACTATTTCAGACACCAATCTACATGGTCTTCACATGATCTGACCAAGATATTGTCTGAACTTTAAAAGAGACTGTGACCTCTGAGTTTGTTTCGGCCTTTTTTCTCAGAGTAGTCAGATAAGAAACGCCGACCTCATCTAGCTTAAAAAAATATGATTGACGTGTTAAAGTGTTTGTACAAACCTACTTACAGAAAATAAATCAGGTGCACGAGTAGCCCGCGAAATTCACATTTTCTTAAGTTTGTTGCAATTTGCAGGTTAGTGTCGGGTTGTATGTTGAACTAAATATTATTCGCAAGTGTAGGTAAAAAATACGTATACACAGGATTATAATAATTAAAAACATTAATACAATCCCGTAAGTTTATATAATCCTAATGAATGATTATTCATGAAATATAAATCACTGACACAAAAAAAAAAAACAAAATAAAAATGAAATAAAAAATGAACAAACAAACAAATTGCAAGAATACGTAAAAAAATTTGACCTTTGCAGGCTACCTTGTGAATCCCTTTTAACTGTTGGATACAGGCTTTTTTTCTGATAAATAAATAACATGTCTGAAAAACAATAAATATACGTAGGTAACACACACATGAAGAGAAAGTCCATTAAATTATTTATCCTCGAAATCGCATTAAAAATAAAATGTTATCCCTTGGAAGCTATGGAACTACATATAACAAACTCCTGAGGGGCAATTCTCGTAATTTTAAGAACGTTCACAGTCTGATCTCAGTCTCAATCTGTCAAAAATACATTAAATTTCCCTACATTTTGACAAGTTTTTGACATTTGTTTGACTGAGACTAGATTTTGAACGTTTTAAATTACGAGAATTGGCCTTCGGTCTCAAGGACGAACATATCTACCTACTACATTTATGACAACGGTCAACAGGGTGCACCTTCCGCGTACTAAAAATATTGCTGACCAAAAGTCACGTTCCCATCCCTTAACTTGGGGTAAGCAGAAAATATAAGTCGACGGATAAGCCGAGCCTTGCATACCCCATTTATCAATGTCTGCATACGTTGATCTACTCATGTGGTTAAAATCTAAGGAAAGGCAAAATGTAGACGTAGATCGAATGGGGTTTGATAGGGGGGTAAGCACGTAAAATATTTCGGATTAGTGAGCGTGATGTTGTGTGTTCCATATCTGAAGTGCTAGTCTGGAAAAATCTCACCGTCAGAACGTAGGCGACGGGAGCTTGACGTGAACTGTCACCCCATTTGATGCTGTGTATTGACAGTTTACTTCTAAGACAAAGACATTTCGCTGCTTAAATTCAAAAGGGCCACAAGTCGAAAAAATTACAAATCTAATCAATTTTTTTCGACTTGTGGCCCTTTTGAAATTGATACGATTTTTGCTTTGAAAAGGATTTGTAATTTTTTCGACTTGTGGCCCTTTTGAATTTATGCAGCGATTTATTCGTCGGATATGGTAGGTACAAAGTTGGTTGGTATAAATGGATAAGTTCAACACATCCGCTGCTAACAGCAGCATACGAATATTTACATTGTAAACCTAATGTACAGACGATAGCACATCAACCTACCCGAAACTGTAAAATTTTCCCAATCAACTTTTAACTTTATATTTTAGTGATAAAGTTGAGAATCTATTAAAGAAATTTGACAGATTGTAGTAAGTTGATGTGCTGGCGTCTGTACCTACACGTGGATAGGTATAAAACCTAACTTAAACTTTAATAAACAATACAAAACACTTATACTATGGACATTTTATACTCTAATATACAAAATCAAATAAAAACACAACAATAACAATATGTCTATTACGCAACTGAATAAATAAAAAAAAAAAAAACTTATTTACCCTTTCACCTAAGTTTTCACGGTGAGTTAGAGCCTAGCGGTTACCAAAGTAAAGTCAAGTAAAGTTCAGATAACAAGAAAACAAGTCAATTTTATCCACTAGGTATTATCGCGGACACTCCCGCCTGGCCACCACTAAGTTAATTTTTGCTTGCACTCAAAAATAGAAGCGCTCTCTAGTAAGCGCGCCAAGGTCAAATAGTTCGTCCGTAAAATTCACAAAAGGAGTACACGTGATGCGTAACTAAGCTGCGCAGTTCAGGTCGCAACTAATTGCGTTATCGCTTTCCTAATAGGCGATAACTCTAAGGGCGAGGCCACAACACTGCGTTGCGGCGTCGTATCGCAAAAATCTACGACGCCACACAACGCTACGCGTATTGATTTGCGACGTCGTTTTTACGATGCGACGCCGCAACGCAGTGTTGTGGCCTCGCCCTAAGGGAGCGTGGCTTGGCGCCGCCGCCGCAGGATTTAGGCGAACAAAATTACAATAAAGTATACAGGGTGAATTTTCCAAGTGGGCGTGGATGGCCAAATTCTAAACTATGAGGAATAGCGAAAAGTACTCAAAGGAGTCGCGGGCTCGATTTTGATGAAAACTAAAACTGCATCATTGGATTTTTGAAAAATCAATATTTCTAGCCAGGAATCGAACCTGTTGATTTTGAAAAAAAAAAACACACTGTATTATTACACCATTCGATAGTGTCCCTAATAAGGATCAAATTCTGAGAAGTAATGATATACGGCAAACTTAAGGAATATGTTGAATTTTAATAAACTTCTTCTTATTTTAAAGTATTCATACCTTCTTCTTTGAGTACTTTTCGCTAGTCCTCATAGTTTCGGATTTGGCCATCCACGCCCACTTGAAAAATTCACCCTGTATATAAATAAATAAATAATTTTAAGTGATCAGGCGGAGTAGGCCGCGATGGTACCTAATATAATACTCATACCTCCTTCGAGGGCCGTAATCCACGACGCGGGCCCAGTGCGTGTTGGTAGTTGTCACATGTTCAAAATTTTGGTTCTAGGACGGTTGGCGGTTTGCTCACGATGTTTTCATTCACCGTTTTGAGAGCTGTGGTTTTGAAATAGCCTATACCACAGATATAGATAGACCTAGATAACGCAAGTATTACGAACTGTATGAAAACACTACAAAGTGAAAAATAACATTAATTTCGGAAGTCGGTGTCGTTGCTTCAGCATTTTCGTTTTTTGACACCGACTTCCGAAATTAATGTTATTTTTCACTTTGTAGTGTTTTTTTTGAAGTCGGTTGTTTTTTTTTTGTAAAAAAGTTTTTATTTTTCACTTTTTAGTTATACCTACCCCACATAAATTCAATTAACACTAGTGCATTGAAGACACGACTCGAAGAATCATCAAAATTCACAAAAAATGCCGGAGCTGCAGTACATTTATGCATATAACTTCGTACATAAGAATAATTACCTAATGTATTATATACTAAAACCTTCCTGAAAGTATGTAGATCACACCAGTGACAGAATTATCAAAATCGGTTCAGTAGTTTTTGAGATAATCGCGGACATACAAACATACATACATACATACATACGGGTCGAATACAGAACCTCCTTTTTTAAAGTCGGTTAAAAACCAAGCGTGCCATTTTTTGACTACCTACTATGACGTTACAAGCTCGCGCTCTCGCTCACGCTCACCTAGCCAGCAGTACACAGGACTGAGCGCGAAGTGGCGGCCCACGATTTTTGAACGTAAGCTAGTGCGATTTTTGGCACGCGAAGTAATATAGTAAAAATAGTAGCCCACCGGTATCGGGAACAGGGTCCAAGCTACCGGCGGTCAGGGCTCCAGAGAGAGGAACTTCCTAACAATTCGGGCCGTGTCCAGAAGTACAGCTTTCTGAATCAAGCCCTTGATCCAGCTGCTCAACGAGAGCCTCCTTAGGTGTTGGTCGAGGCTCCTGGCTATCAAACCATTGGCTGTAACGACTATCGGCACAATGATCGCTGAGTCAACACCCCACATGTCGTCAACCTCGCGAACCAAGTCAAGATACTTAAGTTTATCTTTCTATCTGTGGTCTATACGAAGTAAAGCGCCTGTCTGCGTTCGAACCTACGACTTACAACTCGTAAGCCGCGGCCGATAGCTCTGAGCCACCACTGCTCTCTATAAATCTCTCTCTTTCTAACTCGATTACTTACATGTATTAAAAAATAAATACATATTACATGAACAGTCGAAGATGTATTATTTATTCGCGTTGTTTCCGCAAATATCCCCGGGGAAACCTTTGATTTCGTCAACGTATTTACTCAAGAGGATTTTTTTTTGAAAATCTTTACTTTGTTTCACAATACTGTTAAATAAATAATAATGTTATTTTGGAGATAATTCAAGGGTATAATATAAGGATAAGCAAACAAAGTAAAGGATTATTTTCTGAATTTATTTTGAAAGAAAGAAAACAGGCTTAATTGACTTAGAAACACGCGTAGGTACCTATACTAAACGATACATTATTTTTATTTTCAGTTATTTGGTTTTCCAAATAACTGATAATAATATTAAGGTACGGTCGAACAAGCTTATTGATATACAGGCAGCTAACTTGCAACTACTTTTAAACAATGGTGTGCTGAGTTAGTCAATTATTTTCGGGAAATCTCGGGAAATCTGAACATGGAACAGTACCTACCGATTTTCTTTTGTTTGTCCATTAACTACATCCAATCAAAATCTAATGTCAATTATTCAAATTAGGCTAAAGTGGGTGATCGACGGGCGAGCCGTATACCGCGGTTTTGGAGACGACGGTTTTTACTCGCGGAGTCGTAGCTCGTAGGTGCTGATCGACTAGCGAGCGAAACAGTCGAGTGTGAACCGCAAATAAGGCAATACGTCTTGTTTGAAGATTGAAGTTTTGTGTTACCTCGGTATAAGTGTACACGTAGGTACGTCTGTTCGCTAGTGCTGTGTCGCGGAAAACTGTCGGCTCGGCTCGTCCGTGGTGATCGACACGCGGTCTTGCGCAGCGTGCCGAGCAAAAAATTAAACATAACTAACGAGTCGCGAGCCGGGCTCGTAGGTTTTTAATACCTCGGTATAGCAATGATCCACGGGCGAGCTTTACCGACGTGCCATAAACCGGCGGTTTTACTCGCCCGTCGATCATGGCCTTAAGAATCATTACTTTTCCAACGTCAAAATTACGAGTGTAAATCATAGTTGCGAAGTTCATTACCGTGATGTTCGTTACTGAGAAAGTTTACTATCGCGACGTTCGTTGTTGCGAAAGTTCTTTACGACAGTCCCCCGAAACGCCCGCCCTTCACCACTTCCTAGTTAATCTGGGAAGAAGAAGTGGCACAAAAAACTCTCAATCATCAATTAGTACGGCAAGGCGTATGAAAACAAAGTATTAGCATTGTGACTCTTATTTCCCCAACATAAGACTCAAATTTCACGTGGATTCTTGAAAAGGATAATTTGCGAAAATATAATCTTTTCTTGCCTCTTTTACTTCAATTCCGAATATATCAAATAACGTACGAAAATATTGTATAGTTCAAAGACGTTATTATACCAAAAAAGCCTTTGTTTTACCCGAAATATAGGAAAAAGTGGCTTACCATTTTCTTTGGTAAAAATACTTCAATTATACTGATATATAAAGTGAAATCTCGAGAACACATAGGTACACAAGAAGTTGGCAGATTCGTCTCAGAATTAAGTTGTTGCAGGGTTTCTTATTTATGTCTCATTACTATTTTTCTTTTTATATTTATATATATTGTTGTACCTTTTTTTTTTTTTTTTTTTTTTTTTTTATGGATGGGAAATCATCAAATGACCCCTCCCGCTCTGGGTGGAGCGAAGGGAGTGTCAGACTCTTACTGACTAAAACCCATCCGTGTTCCTTCCTTAGCCCTTTCTGTTCCGGGGTAGCGGTAACCCTTTCGGACAATCCCGCACCCCCGGCAGGCTTCGGCCCTGGCAGGCCCCTTCCTTTCTGCTGACATCTCTTTGAGGCGCGCGTGGAACACGTACGCGCCGTCCGGCACGGGCCTGGTCCTGATCGGACGGTGAGCTACCCATTACTCTCCGTCCGCAGGCCCGCGCCTACGGTGGCCGGGAGTCGTCACGCGGCTCCCGACGCCCGGAGCGTCTCCCGCGGCGGCTGGGGTGTGAGGCTCTCTCCCTCAGCCGTTCAGCCACCTCCTTCGCTAGCATGACTGCTTCGCAGAAGGAGGTGACCGCCACCCACTCCCTCTCGCCCCGGACCATGGCTTGAACCAGGGCCGGACGCGAGAGGTCGCCGCCGCTGTCGATCGCCTCTACGAGGGCACGGCGGTGCTCCGCCCATGCGGGGCAGACCTCCACCGTATGCTCCACCGTGTCCTCTGGGCGATCCTCGCAGTGGTGATACCCGGGCGTCTCCTCCCGCCTGATGATGTGCAGGAACCTCCCAAAACATCCGTGTCCGGTGAGGACCTGCGTCAGGCGATAGGTGAGGACGCCGTGACGCCTCTCTAGCCACTCCTCAAAGAGGGGTCTTATCGCCACTATCGTGGCGTGCCCTGCGCTGGGTTGCGAAAGTCGCTCCTTCCATGCCACCATGAGATCGCGCCGGAGGTCTGTCCGCTCCGCCGCGATTTGCCGCGGAAGCGGAGTTTCCCCCCGGCTCAGTGCCTCCGCGCGCCACTCATACAGGCGCGCTAGGACTATCGCCTCCAGGTCCCATGGCGGCAGTCCGGCAAGGAGGCTTGCCGCCTCGCCCGAGATCGTGCGGTACCCCCGGATCAGCCTTACGGCTACCACAATATGACAGCAAATATACAGCAATTATGATACAGCGTGGAAGCTCATTTGTGATCGTTTCGATAACAAAATGTTGTTAGTTCAAAATCATGTGTCATCCTTATTTAACTTGAATGCTATTGCAAAGGAGTCCTCTGTTGCGTTAAAAGGATTGATCGACCAACTTAATAAAAATCTCCGTGCGTTGGAATCGTTAGATGAGCCCATTAAGTATTGGGACACTTTATTAATATTCATAGTAACTCGGAAATTAGATCAGTTAACTTATCGTGAGTGGGAGGAGCACAAAGGTCGTATAGACAAAGACAGCACTATAACATTTGCTGCATTTATACAATTCATTCGCTTTCGCGCTGACTTATTAGAAACGCTAGAAACAGCACGAAATAGCACTAATCCCACTTCAGCTAAGTCTAGTTCACATTCGAATAAGATGAAATCTATGGTTGTATCACAAGATTCTAGTAATTCCAACACTGAACAGTAAGTTGTGTCCGCACTGTAAAGCTGATCACGCTTTAAGTAGTTGTTCACAATTCCTTGCACTTAGCATAGACGCTCGACTCAAATTAATACCTAACTATAAAGTGTGCTATAACTGTTTTCGTACAGGTCACTTTGCTAATCGATGCAAAAAGCCAGGATGCAAGATATGTAAGCGCCGACATAACACTTTGATTCATTCGTCGGAGAATAAAGGTACGGCGAATTCTTGCAATAATGATAACAAATCACACGGTAGCTCGTCCCATTCCGTATCAACGTCATTACCCACTGACGCCGTGGCTAGCACTACTGATGCGAGTGCAAATAATTTAACTTTGTCTGCGGATCTCAGTTCGTTAAGTAGTGTGCGTAAACAACGCGCTGTGTTATTGTCCACCGCTCTTATCAAGTTATGTGATCACAAGGATCGTGAGCACGTAGTGCGAGCCATGCTTGATAGTGGTAGTACATCGTGTTTTATGACGGAACGATTATGTACACGGCTTAACTTAAATACTAGTCAGATAAATGGTTCGGTCTATGGCATTAATAACGTAAGTTCTCGTGTAGGCAAAACATGTCACTTGAAAATGACGTCATTAGACAATAGTTATGCTGCTAAGTTTTATTGTTTTGTTTTGCCATCATTGACGACAGTTGTGCCCAGTCGTGAAGTCGACATTTCAGATCTGAATATTCCAGATAATATCTGTTTAGCTGACCCCACCTTTTACAAGCCTTCAGAAGTAGATGTCTTAATAGGAGCGGATCTCTTCTGGGACTTGGTTGGCTCACAGAGAATTCGGCTAGGAGTAGGTAAGCCAGTGTTGTGTGAAACGTTGTTAGGCTGGATTGTTTCTGGCCCTGTTACCTATAATAATGGTAAATTAATTTCGAATGTTTCATGCAATTTCACTCAAATTGATTCCCCTAGTGACGGTGAATTAAATAAAATTCGCACCGATTTAGACAAATTCTGGAATCTAGAAGAGATTAATTCACCATCCTCACATTATTTACCCGAGGAGAAGTTGTGTGAGGAGCATTTTGTTAAGAATACGACACGTTTAGAGAACGGTCATTTTTGTGTTCGTATTCCTGTTAAGCAAAATCCTGCTCTTTTAGGAGACTCTTTCCAAAGGGCTTCTAAGTGTCTATACTCTTTAGAACGCAGACTGAAGTCCAAGCCTGAATTCGGTAAGTTATACCGTGACTTCATGTCTGAATATGAGACTTTAGGACATATGACAGAAAAAACGGATAATGACAGTCCTAGTGGATATTTCATACCACACCACGGGGTACTGCGTGAATGTAGCACAACTACCAAGCTCCGTGTAGTTTTTAATGCAAGCTGTGCTACTTCTTCAGGACTATCTTTCAATGACGTGCAGATGGTGGGTCCTACAGTGCAGGACGATCTTATATCTATACTTCTTCGGTTTCGACAACACAAGTTCGTCTTGTCAGCTGATGTTGCGAAGATGTATAGATGTATATACGTCCACCCATCTGATCGGTACCTGCAACAGGTTCTGTGGCGTGATAATGCATGCGATCCTGTCAAGGTTTATACATTGAACACCGTTACATATGGTACGGCTAGTGCACCATTTCTTGCTACGCGTTGCCTCAAGCAAATAGGAATGGACTATCAACCCAATGACACTAAGACTACTTCTTGTTCTGCGGGTGAGTCATCCTCAGGTAGCAGAGATAAGATTGCTGACGTCATCATGCATGACTTTTACGTTGATGACCTCTTGACAGGAGCCGATGATTTAAATGAAGTTATGTTTATCCGCACAGAGGTCACCAACGCACTAGCATCTGCTTGCATGCCGCTTAGAAAGTGGAGGTCTAACGTTCCGAACTTAGTTTCCGGAGCTTCTCAGTCGTCATTAGATTTAGATATGGGATGTAATGAACCCAATAAGTTATTAGGGCTTGACTGGTTTTCTAGTTCCGATGAATTTGGGTTTTCAAGTTTAACGTTACCTTCTAAAGAATCTGTAACAAAACGGGATGTACTTTCTGCAATAGCACGTACTTTTGACCCCCTAGGACTTTTATCTCCTTGCGTAATCACAATGAAAATGTTTTTACAACGAATGTGGTTAGAGAAGCTCTCGTGGGATGAGCCACTAACCCCGGCACTTAATGTTATTTGGAATGCTATTGTCAAAGCATTGCCGCTTATCAATAATTATCGTGTTCCACGACACGTTATATGTGATGCACATACTATACTGGAACTACATGTATTCACAGACGCATCTGAGCGTGCGTATGGTGCGTGCGTCTATGTACGTAGTGCCAATGATCAGGGTGAGTACATGGTTCGTCTGCTAGCCGCTAAAAGTCGAGTGGCACCTATTAAGCCGACCACCATTCCAAGACTGGAATTGTGTGGCGCCGTAGTCGGAGCTCGTTTGTGCGAGAAGGTTGTGAATTCGCTGCGACTAAAGTTTAGTCATGTTTATTGCTGGACTGACTCCACCGTCGTGTTGGGATGGTTGCAGATGTTACCTTCTAAGCTTCAGCCATTTGTGCGTAATCGCGTTGCTGAAGTTTTAGATAAGGCGGGGCACTGTACTTGGCGACACATCCCAACCGCCATGAACCCTGCAGACCTAATATCTCGTGGCGTGGATATTAGTGTTCTGCAATCTTTGGACTTGTGGTGGAGTGGTCCCAGTTTTTTGAAGCAAGTCCAATCTCATTGGCCGTCTCAACATAAATCGTTAGAGTTAGACAAACTGCCTGAAACTCGACCTCATGTTTTATTGAGCGCTAGTGTTAGCGATAACAGTCAATGTCACACATTCATAGATTTTAATCGTTTTTCTAGTTATTTAAGGCTGATCCGTAGTGTAGCAACAGTTTTAAGGTTTACAAAA
Organism: Amphipoea oculea; assembly: GCA_945859645.1. Lineage (NCBI taxonomy): Eukaryota > Metazoa > Arthropoda > Insecta > Lepidoptera > Noctuidae > Amphipoea > Amphipoea oculea. Next base: position 18,315,119 of record OX243876.1, read on the forward strand.
TTGTGTAGGAAAGTTCCTTCTAGTAGTTTTCTATCACAAGTCGAGTTGCAGGATGCATTAAATATTATTATAATTAGAAGCCAAATTGAGTCTTTTCCCGAGTATAAATTACTCATTAATAATCAGAAGTTGCCTTATAAAAGCGCCCTTATAAAATTTAACGTATTTTTAGATGATAATAAAATCATGCGTGTCGGAGGACGCTTAGCAAATTCAACTTTTTCTTTCGATAAAAAGCACCCTATTCTTTTACAGTCCACTCACAAATTTACGAAGTTACTATTTGAATTTGAACACGTAAAGCTGATGCATGCAGGCCCTCAGTTATTGCTGGCTTCGATCAGGGATTCATACTGGCCAATAGGCGGACGAAGCCTAGCAAAGAGTTGTTACCGTAATTGCGTGCGTTGTTGTCGCATGTCGGGTAGAACAGTTACTCCTGTGATGGGTAATTTGCCACAGCAGCGTCTCCTTCCAGGTGGTTATCCTTTTGACAGCACTGGTGTGGACTATGCTGGTCACATCATGGCTGCTAGTAGGCAAGGTCGGGGATGTAGGCTGGTAAAAGTGTACATAGCCATCTTTGTGTGCTTCACCACCAAGGCTATTCACTTAGAGCTGGTGAGTGACTTAACCAGCAATAAGTATTTACTAGCTTTATCTAGATTTATCTCGCGACGGGGAAAACCTAGGGACATTTACTCCGACAACGGTACCTCTTTTGTCGGTGCCTGCAACGAACTTTCGAAGTTCCTTAAATCTAATTGCAATTCCTTGGGCGAGCAATTGGCTAACGACGGAGTTAAATTTCATTTTATACCCGCGTACACTCCTCATTTTGGCGGACTCTGGGAGGCGGGTGTTAAGTCAACAAAATATCATCTCAGGCGAGTGTTGGGAAATTGTAAATTAACATTTGAAGAGCTTAACACCACATTAGTCAAGATTGAAGCGATATTGAATTCACGTCCACAGACGCCGCTGTCATCCGATCCAGCGGACTACACTCCACTGACTCCGGGTCATTTTCTTGTTGGCCGGCCACTGACGTCACTTCCGCAGCAAGATCTACAGAACTACTCCACTGCTTCATTATCTCGTTTCCAACGGATCGAGCAGCTACGCCAGCATTTTTGGGCTCGTTGGAGTAAAGAGTTTGTGTCCGAGCTGCAGCAAAGGACCAAGTGGAATACCTGCAAGGACACGCTAAAGTTGGGTTCTTTGGTCATCATAAAGGAGGACCACCTTCCTCCTCTTAAATGGAAACTGGGAAGAGTCGTCGCCGTCCATCCAGGATCGGATGGAATTGTTCGTGTGGCTGACGTAAAAACATCCGCTGGAGTCGTCAGGAGAGCCTTTAATAGGATTTGCCCACTGCCCGTTGATTCTGCGTCTGGTTGAAAGCTGTTCTGCTGCTTCCAACGTCCGGGGGCATGTTCGAGCCAAACGCCTGCTCGTTTAGTATAAGCAAATCTTCATATGATAGTAATTAGATGTAAGGATTGTATGTGTACCTACTCGTTTTTATTATTCTTTTTGTTCGTCATCAAGGCAATACACGTTCACTCAATCTCAAAATATTTGGAGTTTCCTTGACCACAGTCACCTAAAATTCCCCAACATGCACCTACTGTGTATTGTCTCTGCATCACCCTCAGGTAGACTGGTAGAAAATGCCCAAAACATTAAGTCCGTCTTTGTACAGTTTTTACTTGTGCGTAAAGTTTTAATAAATAAATTAAAAAAAAAAATATATGAAGTAAGTTCTTTAAAAATAGCAATGTCTGTATCATATGGTTTGTTTCCGAGGCAATTGGGAAGGACTGACGTCATTACATAGTACATAATTGGGAAAGACGTGTTCTTAGTGAATTCTTTAGTCGATATTCTTTATTTTTTCATGTTTTTCGGTTTTTAAATGGAATGAAATCTTTGAAGTAGACAATAATTTGGAGATAGGTCATATAGGTCAGATAATTACAGTAATTTAACTAGGTTTAGTTTTATTAACAAGAAAGCCGTTCTATTTCAACAAAAAAAAAGAACGTTCATTCTTTTGTATTTAAAATAAATATGGCAAGAAACAAACAAAATTTTCAAATAAAAATTCCAGCCAGTCACATTTTCAAAAATGGAACATGACCTCCATTTTTCAAAGACAATACCCCCTCTAATCTATATAAGGTGGGTACACAACAAAGGCGTCACCCAAAGTGACGTCATATCTCAAATATGACGAGGCACTAAGGTGAATTTCTAAAGAGATAAAGCCGAGGTTACACGACCCTAACAATACAAATTGCGGTATATCTTTGACCCTTGTCATTTGTCGCTTAGTCATCGATATAAAGTAGCATTTTGTCTTGTCTTTTGAGGACGATGACCTGGGAAGGTTTTTAAAGTGAAGTGTTGTGTGTGGGAGGGTTTTAATTCTTATAATGTATGGATGTAACAAATATTGTGTAAGGCATACAAAAGGCACCCGAGGGAAGGGTTTCGCTGGTCTTGATTGGGGACGGTTTGTATATGAGGCTCTTTCTCTGTTTGTGGACTGTGATTTATTTCGCTTACCAACCTTAGATACAAAATTGTAATGCCTTATGTGCTTACCCTTAATTTTATCAGCATCCCTTCCAATTTATTTTATGACAAAAATATTTGTAATAAAACTGAGTATAAACGAAAGTAACCATGAGAGAAATAATATGGTGTGTCAGAAAATGTCATTCAGTACCAGGAACCAAACGATTTATGGATACCAGAGTAACAATAAAAAGGTATATTGAATCAGGTTCACGACGTTTACTTCCGGACATCGAATATCGGAGAATCCATTATCCAATAATGATTTTATTGCATCCGCCAAAAAAATTACGGTCGGTTTCCGGGTATTTTTCGGAGGTTTTTTGCCTCTGTCGAATGATCGGAAAGGAAGAATGTAACGAAAAACCCGAGGCTGCGTGCGCTAGGCTTATAAGCTACGGTAATCGGGCATATAAATGGCACGAAATGCACAACAGTACCTATATATTCAATATAATTATATTCAATCTTCCACAATAATTTGCCCACCTTTTGAATGGTCGATAATGGATTAAGAACCTCACCTAACCCTGTCACTTCTAAAATCTATGTTATATCATCTACCTGAAGGCCAATTCTCGTAATTAAAAACGTTCAGAATCTCTATACTCCATTTATTATAACATTAGAAAAAAGAGGCTCGCAGAAGCAGGAGTACGAAACCTTTTATTTTCAAAGTTAAGTTCAAACAATTTTAATAAATAATGTATGTGCTTTTTTTGTAAGTAACAATGTATGGCATACAATAAAGCATATTCTATCTATCTACTCGTCACGATGCTAGGATAGGTACATGAAATGAAACATTTTTTAGTAACAATCAGTTTATTAAAAAAAACCTTTATATTAACCGACAAAATAAAAAAAACACGTGCTGCCACAACTTATGAAGGGAATAAGTAACATTTTAGATTTGGTAGAGTTATAGTGACATGAAAAACGTTCCCGGTACTGTCCGCCCCTGCTTCTTTTAGATTTTAAACATTGACACGACAATATTTTATGTAAAAACTAAATAATATTAAATAAAAGCCTTGTAATTTCAGAAGGTAGATAGGTTAAGTTAGTACAATTAAGTGTGACTGTTGTTATTTAAATTGATTATATTTAACTCCACGTCAATCTTGACTGTAATAATGTTTTTTGTACTTTTATTACAGTGTGCCTCTAAAAGAGCCTTTTTTAACTTCTGTCTAATGCTATATTAAATGGAGTATAGTCTCAATCTCATCTAAGCGACAAATAATGTCAAAAACTTGTCAAAATTGTGTGGAAATTAGTGGTATTTTTGCCAGACTAGACGATTAAACAATTGAAAAAGATTCGGGATAGAACGTTTTATGCAATACGCACTTACCTACCAACCGCCAAAACAAATGTTTTATAAAATTCACATCAACCAACTCCACTCATATGCACACCTCCTAACACTCTTTGACACCGCGGTTTCTATCTCGGAGAAGACAGGAGCGTCATTAGATAGTAATTTGCTAAGACCGCTACAAACTATTAAGCCAACCACGAGCAGTCATTTGACACAGACTAGACAACGTTGTTATGTAGGTAAAATAACCCGCGCCACGCTTGAAAGGGATTTCAAAAGTTGGTGTACTTGGTTATCGAATTTCAAAGGATTATAACAGATATACAGGTTGAAATTGAAAACATGCGACAAATCGAAATGGGAAATTGTACTCATCATTATGAACAACTTTTACTATGGGACCAAACCTGAAATCGCGAAAAAAAAATCAGCTGTTCCCTACATTTTATGTTCGCATAACTCGTTAAAATGTAGGGAACAGCTGGTTTTTTTTTTAAGTCATATAGCCTATAACCAGTGGACGATCAAGACGCTTCCAGCGATACCTCATTTGTCTAATTATGACAAGTAGTTTAGAAGTTATGAGGGAACAGATGAGCATACATACATACCGGTGAAAATCATAACCCTCCATTTTGCTTCGCCGTAGTCGGGTAAAAATAGAAGTTAATATAATATAAATGGGTATATTAAAGTCATTTGACTGCTTCTTTTTTGAGAATCTTGAAACCTAAAAATCTAAATCCTAAAACAGTCTGCGCGTTACTCTTTGAGTTCTAAACGAGGTCAAAAAGAGCGGGTATCGTTAAAGTAGTGCATTTGGTCCGAGATGAGCTCGAAATAGCTGAGATCACGCAAACGACGGCTCTGCAGCGTCCGGCCGATAAAAGACTGGGCACACTGTATTGTGGCGAAAGGTGGGGTAGGTAGTGTGGGTGTATCAGTGTTGTAAAGGAGGATTTTTGAAGTAAAAACTTGTTTAAGCGCGGTGGGAATTTTTCGAAATGGGAAAAAAAACATTGAATTCGAGCCACTGTTACCGTAACGACACTGCTTCGGATGTGTTCGGTTGTCCTCGGGATGTACTCGGTTTTAATGTATTTTCGTAATGCCAGTGATTGATGGCAAAGTATTCTGTTTGTGTTTTGTTTATATGACGATAAAAAAATACACACGTAATTGTTTAAGTTTTCACTTCTGTCGGCACTCCCGGAGTGCCACTTTTTTTTTTTTTTGTTGCATCTACCGATTACATGCAAAAATAGCTTTCTCTAATACTAAGTTGTACAGTCAGCATCAAAAGTCGATTAACACTATCATTTTTACATGTTATTAAATTGACAACAACTTTTTTCAATAAACTGATTTTTAGCTTTTCACATAATAGACAAGAGTATATATTTTGCTCAATAACTAAGATTAAAAAAACTGAAGTGTTAAACAACTTTTGATGCTGACCGTACGTTCGGCTCACTGTTTTGCATTTTGTTTACAGCTAAGCTCATTTCGAGGACGAGCCAATATGACAGATGAAGCATACTATTGTATTATGGGCACCTTGGGATCGATCATCTTATAGCCTTATTACAGACTAGCTGCTGCCCGCGACGTCGTCTGCCTGAGGGCTCTATAGCACCAAAAATACCTAAGATGCCAGTGTCGCTATAGCATTATAAGTAAACAACTTTTAAAATAGCATTAAAATATAAGTTTTTTTTGCAAGCGAAGCAAGTGAAGAGAGTTATATGGGAGTCCTGCTGAGTTCAGTCATAAGATGTGACTGAAGGAAATAGAGAAAACAATGCAGGAATACATTCCAGGACACAAAAGAGTAAAAATACGTACAAAGGCATCATACCTTAAAACACTTCCCTATAAACCACCTTGGTAGTTATGCTGCCAGGAGCCAAAATGTAAAGAGAGTCAGGACTGGTGACGCGGGAGCAAGCGACGTACAGTTGTCCGTGTGAGAAGCAACTCGTCCTGAGGTCGACACCCGCTGCCCTCAGTGTCTGCCTCTATTGATGGTTATCGCGAAGCAAACACTCACGGGGAACTGTACGCGCTTGAACTGGAACGGGAAGATATGAGGTATGAGGGGAATGCGTGGTATAAATACTGCCTCGCCAACGTCACAACATCCGTTAATTGCTGCAGCCTGATCATTTTTGGACGTCAAAATGGCCCGCTCACACACCCAAGAATTCTGCAGGTGCAGTATACGACTGATGTCCCCGTACACACAGCAAATGAGTTCTTCTAAGCTGGATACCACTCTACCGAGAGACTCTGGAAGCACCACCTGTCCACCTCTCTCTTCTGGTAGAGTGCCTTCGCCAAGATTTAGAAGGACATTGGAGAATTCTTGAGCACGTGCATTGCCGCCGAGCCGAGCTCTCATATTAATGGTCAAGCGCAGCGTACGAACTCGTGACCATAACGAAGATAGTTTCAACGAAGCATTCACCTCGTCAGCCCTCGATCCCCGTGTCACCACGGGAAGCGTTTGCCGGAAATCGCCACTGAACAGAACAGCTGTGATACGACGCATCAAATGTTCGTTCCTGCGGATGTCCTGCAGGGTTCCGTCCACGGCCTCAACTGCCTTCCCATCCAGGCCATCGTACACTCATCCCATACGATCAAAGAGCAATCCTTGAGCACGTGTCCCTTATCGCTGTTACGTGACACACCACAAACAGGCGTTTCGGCGCTCTCTAAATCGATAGGAATTTTAAACATGGCATGTGCTGTCTTGCCACTCGGAAGCAGTGTGGCAGCGATTCCCGACGACGCTACAGCAATAGCAATTTTGCCTTGCCTGCTGACCTCTGCAAGTATGCAAGTGGTAACAAATGTTTTTCCTGTTCCACCAGACGCATTCCAAGAAAAACATTTGACCCTGGTTTTTTCCCATCGCTTTCAAGGACGGTGTCATAAATTTGTTTTTGCTCTGAAGAGAACAAAGCGACATGGTCATTTTGCCCGGATCGTAATTTGTCTCAGCGTTATACTCCCGATTTACACGGTCTTGATGCGGTGATGATTGGGGAGCTGGTAACCCACATTCGATCAGTGGATTGCCGCCGATAGAAATGACCACATCTTGAAGTGAACTGAGACAGGTGTTCAGCACGCGTTCATCAGTTACTCCGACTTCGTCTCCAGTAGAAACATAACTTTTTTGTAATACTTAACACCGCATTTTTTTTTAATTGTCGTCCTCAACTCTGCTCAAGATTTTAAGGGTTTTGTTGGAACTTGAATTTGTCAAAACGAACAAAAGAACTTACAACTTTTATGAAGAAAATGAACATTGCCATCTATGAATTTTAAGAACAACTAACTACTAACCTCGCCAACATGATCAAATTTAAATTATTAATTTCCAAAAAGTGTCAACATGTAACTTGATTTGATTTTTATGAAATCTCATAGATGGCGCTGCTTCAAAATTTTCTTTATACTACTAAAATTCATTAAACTATGTTTTTCTGCCCAAGTTACTTAAATGGCGTAGTTTTTATAGTGTAAAGCTAGATAATAGCATGGCTTACTGAAAAACAATATATTTAAATATGCGTCGTTAGATTACACGCTGTCACAGAATGCGTAAGAAAAATAAAGATTCACAGCTCCTGCCCCATAGGTGATAGCGTGATAATATATAGCCTATATGTTGACCCGACCTCTTAGTAATATTCATGCAAAATTTGAAGTAAATCCATGCAGTACTTTTTGAGTTTATCCCGGACATACATACAGACAAACAGACAAAAATTCTAAAAACTATATTTTTGGCTTCGATATCGATTGTAGATCACACCCCAAGTATTCTTTTAAAAAAATATTCAATGTACCGTTTTGACTTTCCTACGATTTTATTATATGTATAGATAAGGCTTTTAATTTTACTGGTTAAAGACTGGGCACATTGTATTGTGACGCAATGTAGGTATAGTAAAAGTGCGCAGTGTTGCACACCCCCACCCTGTTTCAAGTTAAACAAATATAAACTTTATTTCAATGAAAATTAAGTTGATTTCAGAGTGACTAGCACTATTGAAAAAGTCACAAAAATGTTTGAAGTTGTAGCGTAAACTGAACTTTATTGTGTAGGAATTAAAGTTATTTTTCCATTAATTCATATTTGTTTACATTTTTGGCAAAAAAATCGCAAACGCAGTGGGTGTATGTTTTATGTTTTAGAGTTGGCCTTGTTGTTGCAACTAACTACTTTTATGAGTGATAAGTACTTAAATAAAGATACTTACGTGTGTTTTCATGTGTACGTGTTTTTTCCAAGTATGTTGGAGTCGGAGGGTCTCGATTGTATGTAATGGATGGTCCTCCATCCATAAACCGACCGCGTTATGAGTGGCTTAACCTTTGATAGACCCGTGCAAATGTTATTATTTAGTTACAAGCGTCTTTAACGTTACTTTTAGCCATAGAAATTGAACTTTAATCTGAGACTAGCTGCGCCCCGCGGTTTCACCCGCTTAAATGTCGATCTCGTGGGAATATCGAGAGAAAAGTAGCTTATTTGTTAATCCAGGGTGTCAGCTACCTCCATGCAAAATTTTATCAAAACTGGTCCAGCCGTTTGAGCGTGAAGAAGTAACAAACATACTTATAAACATACACACTCACAAACATTCGCCTTTATAATATTAGTGTGATTCCTTCCGTTCACGTATCAAAAGAATTCTCCCTTTTCCAAAAAATCGAAGCAGTCGGTACCAATACGATGTGTCAGCATTACACGCGGATTTAAAATGGCAATTCTATTGTACACACGGTGCTTCGAACTACGACGTTAAAGTTTTACTTAGACTGTAGAGGAGACAAGATAAAGAGGGTGATAGTCAGCGAATTCTATGGAAGTATTTGTTAAGATATTATGGCTAGCTAGCTACGTAGATTTTTAGATAGCACGCAGGGGCTAGGTTTAATTTATTGGAACTTTACAGCAGAAGTTAGTCATCGAACAAATATTAACCCCTTATTCATAATCCTATTTTATCTCTATTTCAGCTAAAATAGGTTTATAGAACGTTTGTCTTTATCTGTCACGTTGTCATTTCTGTGTGTAAGAAAGAGACAAACCCCATTTTAACTAAAATAGGTTTGATAAGTTTTATGAATAAGGGGGTAAGAGTCTACTGAAAAATAAAACAGTGGCAGTTCGGGAGTGCCGACAAAAGTGAAAACAAAACACAAACAGAATACTTTGCCATCACTCACTGACATATCGGATATACGTTAAAACCGAGTACATCCCGAGGACAGCCGAACACATCCGAAGTGGTGTCGGTTACGGTAACAGTGGCGCAAATTCATTGGTATTTTCCCATCTTAAAAATGCCCAACGCGCATAAAGAAGTTTTCACTTCAAAAAAAGATATGCGTCGAATGGAGAACCTCCTCCTTTTTTTTCGTCGATTTAAAACAAAATGTATGAGTCGTGTAAGGTAATTTATGACAGTACTAACAGCGCACCGCGGTTTCACCCGCGTAAGTTTCGATCCCGTGGAAATATCGGGATAAAAACTAGCCTATGTCCTTGTTCGGGACTCAAACTATCTCTATACCAAATTTCATCGAAGTCGGTTCAGCGGTTTAGGCGTGAAAAGGTAACATACAGAGAGACAGACAGAGTTACTTTCGAATTTATAATATTAAGTATGTATGAAGTAATGTCGAAAACATGCAATCATCCAGTTTAAACCCTGACATCTGTAATAAGCCTTAAACTTCGTCTAAACACCTCCTTATCTTCAGTGGGGCAGAAACATTAGTAATAAACAAACCATTTAGGCTGGACACTAGTCGTTACAGCGCCCATTTGTACCAGGGTACCAGGAAGGAATGAAATTTTAGGACGTGTCCAGCACCCTTATTACGTTACACTGCGTAGTTGGAATGACAACTCCTTTCATTTTGGTGCTACAACACGCTACATTGCTTCATATTATTATGTTTGAAAAAATCGTCTACCGTGAATAGAGGTGAATAGGGATGCAGTAAATTTGTAGTTAGATTAAAAAAAAGACGGGTTGCACTCCGGGAGTGCCGGCAGAAGTGAAAACTTGAATATTAACGTTGAAATAAATCTATTATTAATTGAATTAATACAACGTGTAACGTTAAATGCGCAAAACCTCAGACACCCCAACTGATTTTTAATTCAATTGACCTATTTCAGAAAGAAAAAAAATCATTAAAAAAATTGTAAAGGTTTTATGTGCTGTTTTAGTTTTACTGGCAATTCTAATCGTTTATTGCGGCTGCGACGACGCTCTATTGAGGGAGGAGTCGTCACCGGGCCGCTGCGCCGCCGCGCCGCGCTGCGCCGCGCATTATTTACCATCTACACTCCTAAAAAACTTAGGTTATCTTTGAATAGTGATTTAAATGTTTCCATCACACTTTTCCAGGCTTTGGCCAAATTAACGTTGTCATTACAATGCGCCAACATTCTCACCATTTCACAATATTGAACGTTTGTGTACAAAAACGATGCGAAATTCACGCGCACGCGCCGCCTCGCCGGTGTAACGGGATAGAACAATTACACCTGTGACGCATGTGCCGGCGCCGCTCAGACTGAAGTAAACACGGCCGCTGTCACGTATTTCGCACGCCCCGCCCCCGTACAGATCGTCATTTCTCTTTCTAACCCTTAGGTTAAGTTTATGTTAAAATAAGATAGATAGCATTATTGTTTATTTCAAATTGTCTTATTCATGGTACTTACTGTACGGAAGATTCGTATTTGCAATTTGCATTGAAATAAGAGCTATTATTATGCCGCGTATGGGAAAATTTAAATTGGTCGACAACAACTTGTGTTTGTTTACATATTTTGGCGGGTTTGCGCATGTGATGGCTTGACATATTAATAAATAGACACGGCAACGTTTTTAATGAAGATTTTTTGAAAAATGTGACCTATGTTAAAAAGTGGTTCAATTGATTCTGCTCGTTATTCTGATCAAACTATTTTCAGGTCTTGCGCATTTAACGTTACACGTTGTATAAGTAACTCATTTTTTTTCACTATTTCTGCGTCACTTTTTTCATTAATAGATGCACTTTGTTCAATTTCCATATTTTAAACACCATATACACGAATTTTACGAATACACAGCAGTGTAGGTACAGACGCCAGCACATCAACCTACCCGAAACTGTCAGATTTTCCCGATCAACTTTGAACCTTATGCTTTAGGGATAAAGTTGAAAATCTATTAAAGAAATTTGACAGATTGTAGTAGGTTGATGTGCTGGCGTCTGTACTACACCCACACCCACACCCATCCATCCATCCATTGTCGTGTGCACAGAGTACTTTTAGTCGTGTGTCACTTGGTTCACTTCGGTTGGCGCCGCCGTAGTAGTCTCTCCTGACGGTCACGTGTCCTGACGCGAGTTTAACATTTTTTACCCATTACAAAAAAGTGTGCAACGCCGCTAAAGAAGTTTACACTTCAAAAACAAACCCGTGATAGTACGGAACCCTCAGTGCGCGCGTCCGAGTCGCTCTTGAGCGGTATTTTTTGTTTCAAATGTCAAGTCTGTATATGTGGAAATCAGTGGCGTGCATTGCATATAGGCATATAAGCAGTGCCTACCTCGATATATCAACATAAGCCTGTCAATTATTTATTTATTTATAGTTAATTAGTTATATTTTAGTGTGTGTGCCCCACAATTAAGAAACTCACTAAATTATCATACCTAACAAAAAACAAAATCTTCATACAAACACGCGCGGCAGTAGGCAGTCGCCGGACGGCCTACTCGGCTCCCGTATACTATTCGCACATTGTCATTGGTCTTTACTCGTTCAAGTTAATACGCCAAAATTAAAAATACGTACGTCTCACACGCGTAATACCATGACGTTCGACCTTCGCAATTTATCACCCTTAAGTAGGCACGCCTACTCAAATAACCACACTTTTGACCTCACTTTTTTTTCTGATTAGTGACCGCGTTTGCCTAGACTAGACCCAGCCTAGTGCCTACCTATTCTGAAAACCTATATATGCACGCCACTGGTGGAAATGGCAAGCATTGGATGGAACCCCTCCTGTGGTCCATTCTGCCAAATACTATCATGTAAGCTATATACGGATTTTGACATACAGTAGAGCCTCGAGGGCGGAAAACCATAAAGATAAATGGACTTTACCAAACTTCTCAGTGAGGATCGAACTTTATAGCTTTTGGTATCTGTGGAGGCTTGTAATTAGCAATTTAAGTTATATATTATGTTGTTATGATGTTATTAGTCTGTAAGCCTTCCGAAAATAATAAAAATAATAAAAATAAAATAAAATTTACTGCGTCAAAAGTAGAAATACGAGATAGGCAATATGGTATGCAATATGTAGGTACTGAAAATAAGGACACAAGGCCACTTTCTTTGAGCCTTTATTGAGCCGTAATAACTTCATATTTTAGGTAACTTTCGGGTACGCTACATAAATACGAAAAACTTTATTCCGTCAGTCACAAATAGGTAGGTACAAATTTCAAAATACCGATTTCCATAATTCCGAATGGTTCAAAATTCCTAATATAACAACTCCGATTTATCATTGATCCTATTTTTATAATTCCAAAATGTCAATATTTCTAACGTTTATAAGTAATTACTATTCTCAAAATAACGAGTTTCAATAGATCGAATAACAAAAAGTCCGACTTAATGACAATTTGAAATAGACATTATAATTCTTAGGTAATGAAATTCGGACTTTTGAAAATCGGAGCATCAGAATTCGGAATGAAATATTTCGGAGTATTTGGGTGTACGCCCGTAACTTTCACCTCTGTCTATTCTATTATATAAGGGAGATGTGTATGTGTGTAATAGTTATGACGTCATAAATAAACTTGTACTCGTAGCGTACGTCGCCGTAATTCGTGAAACTGTGTGTAATGGCCCCGCGAGACCAAATATCCAGGACATAAAATATAAATCACATCCAAAAACATCTGATTTGATAAAGTATGTACTAAATCTGAAGTAGCCGTTCGAAAGGGCTTTGATCTGTGAAGTAGGTAATGTCAGGGAAATTTATTGTTAAACATATTGACTACCAATTTAAATTGTCCGTATTGACATGTTGTACGAAATAAATTTATAAAACAGCAAATTGACGTAGGGTGTAGGTTATCAATTTGCTTAACAATTAAGGGCGTTGACTGTATACTCTACCACAGCTCTTAGGCATTACCAAACGTATGACATTTAGGAGCAAAGGATTTCGTGATGTGCTCTCACAAAATTACAAACACATTAAACGTTTTAACCTTCTTGTTAAAATCACCACGATCAAAGAAATTGGTGATAGCAGGTAAGCAGGTCAAGCGGCGCGGTTCGCCGATTGGCGACGAAACAATAGAAAATCAATTGTGTCTCATTAGCGGAGCTTGACAGAAGGTAAATGCGCGATGCAGGATTTTGCGTGACAGTAAGGCTTCTTCTGGGTAAGCTCACTCCATCGTCGACTATGTCTCTGTCACCTCTGACCTAGACTAGAGTCAAGAGCAAACCCATTTAAAATAACCTCCTTTTTTTGAAGTCGGTAAAAAAATGCGCCTAGTTCACATATGTGGCGATGTAGATGCCGCCATACTTCTAATAGCTGAGATTATAGCCAAAAACCTTTGATAAAACTTTTCCCAACCAAATAATCAAACGCACACTAACAACACCTATACGTAAAGATAGACGACTGTCTAATAAAAAGACCGCAACTGAGTACACAATATACGTCATCTTAGAGAAACACTAGAAAATGAATAGGTAAATCCAGTATTTATTACGTACATCATGTTCTGTGGATTTATATCCACGTAAATATATTTTTTCTTGCCAACATTTCTGTAAGATCCACCATTTTTATACTAAAAGCGTTTGAAATCTCTTTTTATCTAATGTTAGGGAGCGTTTACATCCATACTAATATTATAAACGCGAAAGTGTGTCTGTCACCTCTTCACGCTTAAACCGCTGAACTGAATTAGATGAAATTTGCTATAGAGAGTTTGAGTCCCAGGAAAGGACATAGGATGGTTTTATACCGATATTCCCACGGGAAACTTAAGCGGGTGAAACCGCGGGGTGCAGCTAGTTATTCATAAAATAAAATTATAAAACCTTCGTAATAAAAATCTTAAATACACTGACAGACAATAACATAATAATCTTAACTAACATTTAAAGAGGAATGGTTTGATTTTTTGTATGTTTTTTAACACTTTCACGCTAAAACGTCTGAACGGATATGGATGAACTTTCGTACATGGGTAGACTCAGGCCTGGATTAGGACATAGGATACTTTTTATCCCGATATTCTTACGGAATCCAGACTTATGAGGGTAAGTAGCGGGGCACAGCTAGTAATACATAAATACAAAAGTCGGTAAAAATTGCGGCCATTTTGGTACGGTCAGCATCAAAAGTTGATTAACACTTCATTTTTTTTTAATCTTAGTTATTGAGCAAAATATTTGTTCAAAATTGCAGTAGAAGAATTTTGTTTAGAATATATGCTCTTGTCTATTATGTGAAAAGCTAAAAATCAGTTTATTGAAAAAAGTTGACAATTTAATAACATGTAAAAATGATAGTGTTAATCGACTTTTGATGCTGACTGTACATACACAAAAAAACTGCAACTAAAACCTTTAAAGTTGCCACCAAAAAAAACTTACTATACACAAGTGTGTACAGTCCCCAAGAAAACATATCTCGAATACAAGAATAGAGATTTCTGTCCCACAAAAGAATAATATATGTGCATGTTACGCGTGATTCATCGAGTTCACTTTGTATCCGACTGTACCACGTATTTTTATGTAAAGTGACCGGTTTGGCTGGGACTGTACATTATGTTGGCAAGGTTTGGCAACATTTTTACGAAGCTCTTTGATATTTTCAAGGAAATATGTGAGAATTCATCTACCGTGCCCTATTGCCCTTGCTATGCATCCCACGTTCGCTACAATGTTATTCCTATAGAGAAAAATCTTAGTTGTATACAAATATAATATATACGCGGTCTAACCTTTGACACTTTTACATTCTAGATCCTGTCCGTTGCCATCATACTTCATACTAATATTATAAAGGCGAAAGTTTGTGAGTGTGTATGTGTGTGTGTTAATATGTTTGTTACTTCTTCACGCTCAAACGGCAGGACCAATTTTGATAAAATTTTGTATGTAGGTAGCTGACACCTTGGATTAACATATATTTTTTTCCGTTAGCCTGTACTGTCCCACTGCTGGGCAAAGGCCTTCCCCATTTTCTTCTACATTTCCTTGTGCTGTGCCTTCTCCGTCCAGTCGTTTAGACTCATTCCTAACCGACTGGATTAACATTATAGGCTACTTTTTATCCTGATATTCCCACGGGATCGACATTTACGCGGGTGAAACCTCGGGGCGCAGCTAGTAGTTCATAATTTATTTTTATGTGACTTACTTTCTACAATTATTATACTTAATCTTACTATTTTATTCTAAAGATTTATATTAAACTATAACTGTGTAGCGTTATATTGTTGTTTTTATTGTTCTAGGTACTTATGGTGGAAGAATTGTATCAGTGTAACAATATTACACTAATGACGAGGCATCGCCAGGAATGACCTTTTTAGGAAACAGCCAAGAGAAGTTGTGACTTTTCCAGTTACTATAGATGGGCAATCCACACGATTTAAACCCGGCGCTTTTGATAAAAACCCGACAAACACCCGTAAACACCCATAAACACCCAGAAAATTGGGTGTTCATCGGGTGTTTACCAAAAGCACCGGGCTTAAACCCGGTGGATTGCGCGTCTATACCAGTGACCAATCCTAATAATCAGTTTCATCATCATCATCATTTCAGCCAAAAACGTCACTGTTTGATATAAGCCTCCCCCAAGCACCGCCACTTCGACCGTTTTTGTGCTTCTTGTGCAGTCAGTGGATTTCTACGGGCTTCAACAGAAGCCCAATTCTCATAGTTAAAA
This sequence comes from Amphipoea oculea, assembly GCA_945859645.1. Lineage (NCBI taxonomy): Eukaryota > Metazoa > Arthropoda > Insecta > Lepidoptera > Noctuidae > Amphipoea > Amphipoea oculea. The sequence continues at coordinate 18,331,067 of OX243876.1, forward strand.
TCGTTCAAAATCTAGCTCCAATCTCATCTCAGCGACAATCAACGTAAAAAATCATGCGCTAGGTTTTGTAGGGTTTTGAAAAGTTGTAGTGATATGGTTGATTTTCCCTTTGATTCTCTCACTAAGTAAAAATGTAAATTTCTCAAATGTTTATCAGAGGGGCAATTCTCGTAATTTTAAGAACGTTCACAGTCTGATCTCAGTCTCGATCTGTCAAAAATACTTCAAATTTCCCTACATTTTGACAAGTTTTTGACATTTGTTTGTCGCCGAGATGACACTGCGACTAGATTTTGAACGTTTTAAATTACGAAAATTGGCCTTCAGATTTCTTGTAAAAGTGTTTGGATTGTGCGTACGCAACTTTTTAAAGAAATTATGCTTTTAATTCTTAGCATATGTTACTAATATTGAGTTATTTATTTTACTAAGTTTATTTGTACAATATGTAGCTTACAACTAATGTAATAAATAACTTATCATTGTTTTCTTTTAGTGCATGTGGTGTTTACCTATAAGTAATTATTGCACTGTGTAGAGTTTAAACGCATGTTTTAATTTTGCTTGTAGATTAGTGTAAACAATTGTAGGTAGACCAAATAATTTTTTTTTTTTTTTTTTGTCAGCCTATATTGTGTCCCACTGCTGGGCAAAGCCTCCCCTTTTTTCTTCCAAACCTCCCTGTCTTGTGCGATCTCTGGCCATGTTGGCCCTGCGAATGATATTAGATCGTCACGCCACCTTCTTCTTGGTCTACCTCGACGGCGATGTCCTGCCTCAGGCGTCCAGTGAGTGACGATCTTTGCCCATCTCTCCGGGTGCATTCGTGAGACGTGTCCGGCCCATTCCCACTTCAGCCTGGCTGTTTTTTCTCCAACATCCGCTACTTGAGTTATGGAGCGCAGCGTGGTGTTTCTAACTCGGTCTAACTCTGGTCTGGTCCGAGTTAGACCAAATAAATAAAATAAAATAAAACTTGTCAAAAATGTAGGGAAATTAGAGATATTTTTGAAAGGTTAAGACTGAGATCAGACTGTAAACGTTCTTAAAGTTACGAGAATTGCCTCTGATCAACGGTCTACCTAGACAGATCTATCTAGCTTACGCAACAATTACTTTACTACTTCTGACGACGTTTATTACAATATAACTAACGTTATATCTCTCAACAGACCATTTGACAAACTACATAAATCGGCAAACTCGTCACAGAGTTATTTTCCAAAAACTATCATTTTATCTACACCGTCAATTCCACTTTCCCTCACCGCAATTTCACAAAACTGCAAAAACTAAAAAACCCCGAAAATCGGCTTCCACACACTTTTCATTTTCCGCCAAGGCACATATCGCAACATCAATTACCGGCTAACCATTTACAGCGTGTATCAAAAATGTGTGCTCATATTTAAGGTTGTGGTATTATATTATATCAAACTGAACTGCTGGGGAGTCTGTTGCGTCACTTCTTCCCAGCGAAAGCACTAGGAAGTGGTGAAGGGCGGGCATTTGGAGGGACTGTTTTATGTAGTTTTGAGTTTTGATTTTTAACAACTTTCTTAACACTGAGCGGAGCAACGTTATAATACGTAAAATTTGATAACCGCTATTTGACACAACGTTTAATCACGTCAGCAAAAACTATGTCTTTCTTTAAATAACGTGTATAAACGGCTGCGGCTTATACCAATTCCTTCAAGCTACGTTATCGCGCCGTATTACTTTAAATTTTCGGACTGCTAGCGCCACTCCACGTTAGTTTTTTTCACTTTATAAGGCTATTCACACACATACATTCTAATTACGTATTTTGTATGAGAAAATAGTGCGCCGCGCAACAAACATTTGAATACCTAGATGTTCCGCTTAGTGTTAATGGGACTAACGTCGTAATCGAAAAAATAATCAGCTGTCCCATACAAAACTTCAATGCCTACTCGACCCCAAATATATGGAATAGCTAATAATTTTCACGATTACGAAGTTGGTCCCATTACGAAAGTTGTTCAGTTTGATGGTCTGTACCACACCACACACATTTCTGAAGGCCAATTCTCGTAATTTAAAGAACGTTTACAGTCTGATCTCAGTCTCAACCCATACTATATACAATACTTTTACTATTTTACTATTATCACACTAATATTATAAAGGCGGAAGTTTGTGAGTGTGTGTGTGTGTGTGTGTTTATATGTTTGTTACTTCTTCACGCCTAAACCATTGAACCGATTTAGATGAAATTTGGTATAGAGATAGTTTGAGTCCCGGAAAAGGACATAGGATAGTTTTATCCCGATATTCCCACGGGATCGACATTTACGCGGGTAAAACCGCGGGGCACAGCTAGTATATTATATACTATACTATTATTAATATTATAAATTCGAAAGTAACTCGGTCTGTCTATCGGTATGTTACCTTTTCACGCCTAAACCACTGAACGGATTTCAATAAAATTTGGCAGAGAGATAGATTGCATCCCGGGGAAGGACATAGGATAGTTTTTATCTCGATATTCCCACGGGATCGACACTTATGCGGGTGAAACCGCCGGGCGTAGCTAGTCTGTCATAAATACCTCTAATTTCCGTACATTTTGACAAGTTTTGACATTTGTTTGTCACTGGGACTAGATTTTGAACGTTTTAAATTACGAGAATTGGCCTTCTGATACTCGCTGTATACGAGACTACGGGAAAATCAGTTCATGAAGGTGAGCAGAAATGGATGTCGTCCATGGGATAAATGTCGCGAGAGCTCAGCGCTGTTAAAGAGGGTGTTTTTTTAATGGATGTGTTTGGTGTACGGATTTTGTTTTTGATTTATTATTTTCGTCTAGATGTACTCGTAGGTTTTGGTAAATGGACGATAGAATATGATTAATACTTAACTCTTAGTGAGACTATATAAATAAATGCCAATTAATTACATTATTTAAGTGCACAATTCACTATCCCCCTTAATAATAAACTTTGTATAGCGTCTGTATAGTTATATAACGCTTTGTCTTCTTCTTTCGAAAGTCAAATAACTGACGACTGAAAGAGAGAAATCGGTGTGTAACTATTCATCTGATATAATACGTTAGTAAGGGAGTAAATACATACATATCATCACGCCTGTAATCCTCAAAGAGATAGGTAGAGTACTTGAGTAGACCCTCATTTCGCCAGTTATACATATTTAAATCCAATGTGATAGGGGCCTATTGCCATCAACCGGGCACAAATCTAGACTCCGGGGAACCTGGGAATCGAACCCAGAGCCCCATGCTTACCAGTGGCACCTGCTACCACAGACCAACGAGGCAGACACTAAATATATTTAGCGCTAAATATGTTTTAACTTCTCACACGTTTGCCCGCCTACCTGTCAAAACACCCCATGCGTCGGAGTAGTCGAATGGACGCAGTGAAGTCATTGTTTTAACAATGACAATAGTTGTGTACACTTGGTGTCCCGTTGACGTTTCGAGCAATTTCTCTTATGTACGCTTGGTGTACACTTGACGCTTGACGTCTTAATGACGTTTAACGCCCGTTAAACATCATTATGACGTATCTGTGTACTTCTAATGATTGACAGAACAATTCGTACTTACAATGATGTTTTAAATTCGTGTAACGCTAAAATGTATTTAGTAATTTATTGTGCAAGGTTTTTTCGTAATCAACCACTGTATCGGCTGTTGCCGCTGTTTATACCTACTTCGAAAATAATGGACTGATGATGGTTCATGAATTTAATTTACTTTACTTTAATTAATATGACGATGACGTGACGTCTCCGATGAAGGCGAGACGACGACCATTTATGTTTAATGTGTAATAATGAAAAATAACAATATCGATGACCTAAAAATCATCAATTTATGTGTGTCGCAAGGAAATACATTTATTGGAACCTCAAAGACACATCACAAAACAAAATTGGCATCAAAGAATATTCGTTTTCAAGGATGCTTATCCTATGGCAGTGTTTCAAAGGATCTGATACCGCCTCAGGCTAACAGTGACGGTACACAAGACCCATTCGCTCACGTATCCACATCCGTGTCGGCTTTACTCGTAAAATACGCCAGAGACGATGCGTACATTCGAGTACACCCGAGTACATTCGAGTACAATCTTTTACTTTACGTAACACGTCTTCTTACGTATCTGAAATATCTGCGTATATGTCTAAGGCTAATTTATGAGGGTTTAGACATAACCGTCTTGTTTTGCAATTTAGTCCTAAATTTTGAAGTGAAACTTCTTTACGCACGCTTGACTTGGGGAGTAAGCTGGCGAACGCGTGACGTAAGCGTTACAAAAAGTGTGATCGGGCGAGGCGAACGGGAGTTGAGTGGGGGATATAAACAAGAGAAAGCAGTGCGCGCGTACATTTTCTTTCTCTCTTCCTCTCATAGCCAAATACGTTTGAAGTTTCACTCCAGTCGTGTGGTCATAAGCACACTCGGTTTTTTTTTGTACTTAACTTGTAACGTCTCCTCAGTGGCTATTCATCATCCTTAGCAGTTTTGTTTTACCCACTCCTGAGTATGGTTTAAATTTAACTGCCCGTTGGTATTGTGGTCGCAAGCGCGACACGAATGTCCTGGGATCGACTCCCGGGTCGGGTAAATTGTTATTGGTTTTTTCCGTTGTAAAAAATTTCTTAGTAACACAGCCCGGAGTTTGGAACTTGGTGTGATACCCCCGTGCCTCGGAAAGCACGTTAAGCCATTGGTCCTATGCCTGATCTCTCTCCGGTCGTGTCGGATTGCAGTCCCATTCAGACAATGTGAAGGCACTTGTGCCTGCGCACATACTTCTGCACCATAATATCTCCCGCGCCGAAGGCAGGTCTCCGCTGAGATTGGTCGCCGTGGCCGAAATTTGGTCTGGAGGACTTTATGGTTTAAATGAAATCCTTTTTTTTAATTCATGCGTTAACAAAATCTTTATGTTATTATATACTATTATGTATTCATTTAGATATAAACTAACTGAAACCCATCCAGAAGCTGTAGGATAGGCCACTAGCATTATTTATATTTCAGGCTCCCGTCTGAGTAAGTAACAAAACAATTCATAAATAAGTAGGTATGTACTATTGTACGTACCTATCTGAAACACTCAAGCTAGATTCAAGTACTCACATTATGTAAAAGTTAGTTTACAATGGGATTTATTAGGTACAAAGTCGTAAAAACTAGCGCACATTTGTAACAATAGACCTCTAGTAAGTATAAAGTTTTATTACAACTAAAACTGGTACGTTTTGCTCATTTTTTCGCTTGCTTTGTAAAAACTTTGTATTATAAGATTACTTAGAGATTAGGGTTTTTTAACCGACATCAAAAAAGGAGGTTCTGTATTCGACCCGTACGTATGTATTATTTATTTATTTATTTATTACAACTTTATGCACAAGTAAAAACTGTAGTATGTATGTTTGTATGTGCGCGATTTTCTCAAAAACTGATTAATCAGTTTTGATAATTCTTTCACTAAAGTGATCTAGATACTTTCAGGAAGGTTTTAGTATACATTACATTAGATAATTATTCTTATGTACGAAGTTATATGCATAAATGTACTGCCTCTCCGGCTTTTCTATGCAAATTTTGATGATTCTTCTAGTCGGTGTCTTCAATTCTTCAATGCACTAGTGTTAATTGATTTTGGGGTAGGTACAACTAAAAAGTGAAAAATACATTTTTTTTTTACAAAAAAAAACAACCGCCTTAAAAAAAAAAAAACACTACAAGATGATAAATAACTTTAATTTCGGAAGTCGGTGTCAAAAAACGTAAATTTAGTATGGTCTTTACATAGTTCAGCTAGGGAATTCGATAGGCTCTAAGCAATCCTATCAAAATCTAAGCTATGCTTCCTGTCCACGCGGATGCAGCTGAATAAATAAATAAACAAATTATCACAGCAGTTAAAATTTTTAACAATAATCCGAAAAGATATTAGCGAACTCCCTCTGAAATAATTACAATTTTAATTACATAGATGGCTCAAAGGTTATACTTTTTACAGTGTAAAAGAATTCTTTGATAAAAAAGTAGGTAAGTTATAAATATTATTACTGATTTACAGATATCTTATAACCTGTGCTAAGCCGCGGACAGACAGACATACGGACGGACATGGCGAAACTATAAGTGTTTCTTGTAAACTACGGAACCCTAAAAATGAACCTTCACTCAAGTGAAACATTGGTTTGAGTAAAAAGCGTCTGGTATCGGTCTTACCTCATACCTACCTCAGCTAATCTTAACAAAATCTGAAACAGCGGGTGTTTCATTTTGACAGTTCAACAACATTCATTGCGTTATTTACATTGTTGAGCAGACAAATGTTTCGAACATATGAAGCAATGGATAAGCAATATCCTTCAAAATTATTCACATTGTGATTGATGTTGTGTTACGCAAATAGGGTGCTGATCTAAACCGTCTCACTAGTATCACCATTTCAGCCGAAAGACGTCCACTGCTAGACATAGGCCTCCCCAAGCGCCTCCACTTCGACCGGTTCTGTGCTTCTCGCATCCAACGGTTTCCTGCAGCCTTCAAAAGGTCGTTGGTCCACCTTGTGGGAGGCCTTCTACGTCTTCCGGTACGCAGTCGCCACTCCTGAACCTTTCAGCTCCATCGGCAATCTATTCTGCGAGCAATGTGCCCTGCCCACCGCCACTAAAGTTGGCAGCCTCCGAAAGAGTGGGTCTTAAAATGAACATGGACAAAACGAAGGTCATGTCAAATGCCCATGTAACACCCACTCATGAAGAACTAAACCGTAGACGGTTTTGTTACAACTACCATGTAACACCCACTCTCATGAAGAACTAAACCGTAGACGGTTTACTTGCGTGGAAGTAGACTTCCATGCAAGTACAACGTACATTTAAGTAGCCAGGAGAAGCTTGAGTTATTATGATAATAGAGGAAATGAAAGAAAGTTTCTTTATTAAGTCGATAGTGAGTTTAAGAGCGTGTAATTAGTTCCTAGCAAGCACGGCTCAGCTGATGAAACGCTTTGCATAAGTTTATGGAAGGAAAAACTAAAACGTGGAATTCAGTTGTAGGTGTATCAGCATACATAACTGAGTCTTGGTTTGTGCACATTGCGTCATCAGCCTATAATGTTCCCACTGCTGGCACACGCACACAGGCCTCCTCTCTGTGGGAAGGAACGGGCCGTAATCCACCACGTGGGCCCAGTGCTGCTTGGTAGATGTCAAATGGATATGATGGCGATGAAGGCCAGATTCCAACTAGGTCAAATTTTGATTTGGTGCAGTACAATTATGATACTGAATCATAACTGTACGACATGAAATTAAGCCATTTAAATAAGAAATAAAATATTTTTATTCGTAGGAAGTTTTCATAATTATATTAAGAAACCAAAAAAAAAAAACACATTAATTTTCCGACATGAAATTAAGCCATTTAAATCTATAAGTACTAATATTATAAAGAGGTAAAATTTGTTTGTAAGTTTGTATGTAGGGGGTAATCTCTGGAACTACCAGTCGGATTTGAAAAATACTTTTTGCATTTAATAGCCCGATTCATGAGGATGGCTATAGGCTATTTAAGATCACGCTATGACCCTTAGGAGCCGAGCAAATAGAAAAAAAGTCAAAAAGAACGTTAAGTGATAGCGCGGGCAGGTGATGCGTTGCGACGGGGTGGGTCGGGGGAACAAGAAGTTTCACGCGAACGAAGTCGCGGGCTGAAGCTAGTAAAATATAAAATATGTTAGTCGTGGGTTCGATCCCAGACAGGCGCTATAATTTGTGTAAATTATTTCATCATCACTGCTCTCGAAACGGTGAAGGAAAACATCGTGAGGAAATCGGCATATCCTAGAACCAAAAATTCTAAGATATGTGGCATTTACCAATCCGACTGGGGCTCGCGTGGTGGATGACGGCCCACTCCCTCTCACCAAGACGTTTTTGTCCCAGCAGCGGGAACATTATATGCTGATTATAATTATGTACGAGTATATCACCCTAACATGTGACATCTACCAACCCGCACTGGGCCCGCGTGGTAGATTACGGCGTGGCGGATTACTCCGTCTCACAGAGAGGAGGCCTTTGTCCCAACAGTGGGAACATTATAAGCTGATTATATATCGCTGTAAAGAGCTTTCACACGAGGCTTTATAATGCAACAGCCCTGGGTAAGCATTTTCGTTTTAAAAATAAAAGCTAAAAATACAAAACATTTTCTCTTACGGCATGTGTTTTTAAATCCTTATTTTCTCTCATATAAAATACTAACGTACCGTAACATGGTACTTAAAATATCATAATATTTAGGCTAAAGTTAGCCAAGCGCCGCCATATTAAAAAAAAACCAGTCAATTGCGAGTCAGGCTCGCGCACCGATGGTTCCGTACAATTTTGTAGGTATGTAACTACTTTACGGTTTTCGGATTTTTTCCTTTACTTGTGCTACATGACATTGCTTCTTGCCAAATTTCATGATTCTAGGTCAACGGGAAGTACCCTATAGGTTTTGATTCCCTTGCAAGTGTCAAAATATGCGGCATAAACGGAACATAAACGCCCTTATATTTTGATTACGTTGACTTAGAAGTTACGGAACCCTAAAAATAATGTCTTTTACTCAACGAGGAAGTACACCGCAGTATTTTACTTTTTACGATCACTTTGAAAAAAATCTAGAACATTCTATGCGACGAGAATTTTAATATATGGGTACTGGCTACCGGTCGTGTGGCTGATATTCAAAAAAGGAACACTCCCTTTTTTGAAGAAAAGGAGGCTCAAGCATTGAGGCCATCACGGAGCAGGTTTTTGTATATTTTTTAATTAAAATTGTAGTAGAATTTCATGTCACCCTGTTTGTTGAGGCGTTAATTTTTCTTTATTTTTACCCGACTACGGTGAAGCAAATAGGAGGGTCATGATTTTTTCGTGCCTGTACTTTGGGGAAGTTAAATAATTATTAGCTAAGGACATCGTTTATTCATTAGTGTCATTATAACAAAACCGGCTAGACACCAAGAGTTCTGTACCACCGTAAAAAATTTAACACTAAAATCTAAAACTATAAAAAAAAAACACGTTTCCGATAAATGATAAATGATTTATTTTCTGTAAGTAGGTTTGTACAAACACTTTTACACGTCAATCATATTTTTTTTAAACTAGATGAGGTCGGAGTTTCCTATCTGACTACTCTGAGAAGAAAGGTCGAAACAAACTCAGAGCCCAGAGGTCACAGTCTCTTTTAAAGTCCAGAAAAAATCTTGGTCAGATCATGTGAAGACCATGTAGGTTGGTGTCTGAAATGGTCTTTTGAGGAAAGAACCACACAGATTGAGCGGACCTGTCCAGTCAGTGGCAGTCGATGGTACCCTTTGGGTACGATACCCTAAAAATCATTCATTAATTCCTTTGGGATTGATATATTTTCCTATAGCAGACTGTTAAAATACTGATAAGCAACGCCATTCTCGAAGGAGATCCTAAAGGCTCAAAAATACTATACAATCCAGAACATGCTGGGCAGCCTTGTGAAAACGATTGACATGAAAAAATACTATCTAGGTACTAATTAATATAATAATTAAATATTAATCACTAGCTGTGCCCGCGATTTCGTTCGCATGCATGTCGGAAAACAAATTAGATTTAATGGGTTTAATTTTTTTGAGCAGAACACTAATTCTTTTACTAAAATAAAAGTACCTAAGTAATCTAAGCCTGTGAAATTATCTATCAGCTTGTGAAAATTCCGTCAAAATAGGTCCAGCTGTTTTGCAGTTTAGCCGGAACAAACATACACAAAAATTTAAAAAATATATATAATTGTTGTCATGAGCGCCGTATAATATGTACTTTCATAATTATGCATTTAGTAAACAGCTGTTATTTTGACATTACAAACTTTTTATTTATTTGTATAGATTTACAATTGATTTATTATTGTAATCAACTTGCCTAACCATTTCCCAACTATGTTGGGGTCTGCTTCCAATTTAACTGGAAGTAGCTGAATACAAGTGTTTTACATGGAGCGACTGCCTATTAGACCTCCACAACCCAGTTACTGGGTAATACGATAACCCTAAATAAGGCGTGTTGTCAGACTTTTGGGCTTAAGAGGGGACGGGGCCTGCGAGGAATTTGAAAAACAGGTATTTGAAGAAACTATTGCCGTCGCCTTACCTCATGTCTGCCCCCGTAGTGTGTGCTAAAGACAGCTGCAGCTCAGACCGAAATTATCACAAAAATTTGACGAGATCGACGCTTCGTATTCCCCTTTTTTCTCTTCGAAAACTGAGCCGATTCAATTATATCTTACATTAACATTTTAAGAAAGAGTATGTTTAGGTTCCTATATTTTTTTTTATATATTGAAAACTTTTCTAATTTGTCTGGTATCACGGCGGTAAAAATATGGCATTTTTGTTCATTTTTAGAGGGTCATATATTTTTTACTAATTGTTTGCTGAAAAAAAAGAAAATGACAGGGACGTGCTTACAGCAGACCGTGATCTCATGAAAAAAAAAAATTGCTCTAGATGCATTAGTCAGGAAGAAAAAAGGGGAATACATTTGTGTAGAGAATCCCACGCCCTTTTCCCTCAAGACTATCCGTAACGACTGCTACGTGCTTTCCAAGGCACGGAGGGTTCTCGATCTGTAATGGATGGTCACCTATCCACGGATAGACCTTGTCAAGCGCAGCTTTACCTTCGCATTATTTAACGGTTATTGTAATACTAAAGTGGAAATTATCTGATATCACAGCATTTTCCTTTGAAATTAAACAAACTCTGCAATATTTCTATAGGTAATTTATTATTAATTTACGACAAATGAATTACTAGGGCGTGTTAATGAGTTCCAGTTAAACGTTTACGATGAAAATAATTATTATATTGTTAACATGACACGTGCAAACGCAACCTGAAAGATAATGTATAAACATTTTCTTTATAAAATGTAATAATTTACATTTAAACTGTCGGCGAAGCAGAGCGGCAGTTGTTTAATGTAGTTTTGGTACATTACAATATGCCCGTATATTGACTAAACTAAATAAAATGAGTCATAAAAATTATTTAAATGGCTAATTAAATAAATAACCAAGCAGTAAAAATACTGAACGGGCAGTTACAAGTGGGTAGTTAACAAATCAGAATTAGTTGGCAAGAAGTCCGTAATGTCGTCTCCACATTGTATATTCCCACGGATATCGATATCTATGTATATTCCCATGTCGATTATAACTCGGATATCTATGATTATAACAAAAGAATCAGAATTTTATAGACATTCCCAAACAACTTTATTTTCCGATCTCCATACATTAACCAATTCGCTCCTTACCAAACAAAGAAGTCACAAAACTATTACAATGACAAATGCTCGTGTAAATATCAGAAAGCATTATCTCGATAAAGTAGAAGTCTTATTTCAAGCTAGAGCGACTCCGACTCAACGCTGCGATTCGATTTATTTTAACAAACGATGCATTTTGCCACTCAAAAGATGTACGTTTTGGAGTATTGAACTCTTTCGTAAGTGGTGATTTTCTTTGAAAATAAATTGTTTTGTGAAGATGGAAATTAATCAAATTTAACGAATCGTTGAGCTAGCTTGTGGCTAAGTAATAACAGCCGCACGGGTCGATCGATCAGGTTAAGCTACGCTTGCCGCGGTTGGTCTGTGGATGGGTGACCATCTTTACATGCCAAGACCCCTCCGTGCCTCGGAAAGCACGTTAAGCCGTTGGTCCCGGCTGTCATTCGTGGTTCTTTGACAGTCGTTACGGGTCGTCAGAAGCCCGAAAGTCTGACAACCAGTCTTACCAAGGGGTTTCGTATTACCCAGTAACTGGGTTATGGAGGTCAGATAGGCAGTCGCCCCATGTAAAATACTGGTATTCAGCTGCATCCGGTTAGACTGGAAGCTGACCCCAACATAGTTGGGAAAAGGCTAGGCAGATGATGATGATTATGTTGAGCTCCTTACGTTCTGGGTTGAGCTGCACGATTGCTGACAAATGCGTATATTGACTGGACACCTGTCCAGTAAGTGTACAGTCAGTCAGTCTGTGTGTAGTGTTGAGGAACAGACATTTCAGACACCTATCTACATGGTCTTCACATGATCCGACCAAAATTATGTCTGGACTTTCAAAGAGACTGTGACCTCTGAGTTTATTTCGGCCTTTCTTCTCAGAGTAGTCAGATAGGAAACGCCGACATCATCTAGTTTTATAAATATGATTGACGTGTAAAAGTTTTACAAATCTACTTACAAAAATAAAATCATTTATAATTTATCGCAGTTGTTGAATTGCGTCCTAGTATTCGTAGAGAAGAATAATCGCTGTACTAAAGTGACAGTGGGCGGAGAACATTAGTCACAGAACGGACCGCCGATGAGACTAAAAGGTCTTTGTAAAGGCTGGCTCACATTGTTGGGGCGGGCCGCGCCGCAACGCAACGCGTTCCAAAAATCCTCCTCCATCACTTTCGTACATTTTCTATGAATTAACGCACACTACAGTCGGGCAGCACCGCACGTTTTTGTATGAAAACTCAAACTCAAAGCATTTATTTCAATTAAACCATTTACAGGCACTTTTGAATTGTCAAGAAGTCAGTCAGAAAAAAATAAAGCTAGTTGCCCATTCCAAAGCGTAGGTACCTATGGAGAAGAACGGGCAAGAAACTCCATGGACACTCTTTTAAATCAAAATAATGTGGTTACAAATTCTTGGTTACACCATTCATGTTAAAAATTATACATGTGAGAACGATGCAGAACGTTGACATATGACAATGCGTTGCGCTGCGGCCCGTTGCGGCTGTGATGTGCGCTTGGCATAAGTAGTGAGAACGCATAGGGTGGGTAGGCACTACAAGGTGGACCTAGAAACTAGTATAATACAGCATGTCGATTCTGTAAAAATCTCACCGTGAAAACTTGCGCGATGTGAGTTGTCAGTGTCATCCCACTGATGCTAGGGATTGACTAAGCAAATATTTACAATCATAATCGAGATTTTAATAATATTTTTTAAGCTAATCTTATTGAAAATTTTATATAATTTCAAAGCTTTTAGTGGTCAAAACATTAATATTTTGTGGGATTTTAAAATAAAATAGCAAAACATAAACTTAGTCAGAAACTCAATGTAGTTTTTTTCTTAAAGTTGTATTTAAAATAGATATTACTACACCTATCCAGAAGGTAAAGGCACCTTAAAATCGCTGAAAAATGCACATAAACCACATAATCTCTTGAAGAAGCTTGACTTTCGCTGTAATAGTAAGAAATGCTCAAGATGTTATTCATAAGAAAACGGGACTTTTCTTTTCTGGCCGGCACTTTAATTTTTGAATACCTTATGAACTTATGAACGATGAGTTTATGAAATACAAACTTATTTTTGCAGTCGATCAAATTAATTATGTGCATTGTGCATGCGTGAATATTCAACCCAACTACGGAACCTTTCACTGTGCGTGGTTCGACATAAACATGGTATTTTTTTTTATTTGTTTGGGAAACTATCACAAAAATCAAGTAAACTAATAGAAACAAAAACTACCAAGCTTATAAAACTAACAAAACATATTGAAATGTAAAGTGGTTGCGGAATACGCAATTTATACAATTAATTTAACGTCATTCTCAAACTTTTGCTCAGCCTACCTAAAAAATATATACTGGGAATTCTGTAGCAAACGATTAGAAAAGTATCAAAAATAAATAATTGTACAATAAATAATAGTAGATTGTACAACTAAGGCATAAAAGAAGCTATTTTACCCCGAGACGTTTATATCCACGCGAGCCGCAGGCGAGGGTGGATAGTTAAGACGAGGGGTAAAATGGCTCGTTTATGCCTGAGTTATACACTCTGCTTTTCACTTCGATTGCGAGAAAATGAAACAGGCATAAAGTATACAGTACATAATTAATCAAAAATGTTGCAAAGCATAGCTAATTCCCGCCACCACAGATAATACCGCCACGAAACTTTTTAAAAGTTTTTTTTTTTTTATTTCAACATTTGTCATTCGACTTGGGTACTTCATACTGCCAAGTCATAAAAACGTTTCTTTGCGTTTATAAATAATAAATGACAACTATTTTACCTGATTTTATTAAATTAACGATAGAAAACACGGAGGTGGTATAAATTAAAGAAAATGAAATAAATCACGACTTTAATCTGCGAAGTTTTATTGTGCGTGTGGCTATTGGGCCCGATTACCTTAGTCTCAGAAAAAAAAATTACTTTATGCACTAGAACATAAAAAGCGATTTTATGTCGCCTAAGCACAACATAAAGATAAACTTTTAGAGCATGAGAAGTGAAAAAATAATTTTAAACGGCGAGCGCATTCCGAAGATAAATTCAAATATAGAAACAATTCGGCGCGAAATTCAATAAATGACTATGGTGAAAGGTCCTCAGTTACCGACTCATTTTCAATTGAATGTCCAAAAAACTTTAAAATTACATTAGAAAAGCATAAATCATTATTACAAACAATGCTTATTGTATTTAATGCTTAAAATAATTTTATTTCAATTTCTGAGTATCGATTTCCGACATATTAATTACCCGAGTCAATCGAAATTAAAAAAAAAATTGTTTAGCATAATCGCTTTTGCACATAATTACGATAAAAAAAAAAAAAAAAAAAATGGACGGCGATTTTGTACACAAACTGAGTAGTGGTAATGAATAATACGTGTTATTTGACCTGTGTTTCAATATTACGTTAGGATTTGGGCATTTTCGTGTTGTTAATAATATTTCCAATAATATTTGTCACATTTTAAATCTTATCTACATGTGTGTGTGTGATATTTGTGAAAAGTAAAAATGTAAACACGCACGATTGGCGCGAAACTTCGACATTAGATATCAAAAAACTTCATTACCACTACTTATTTTAACTGGAACAATGGATGAATTCGTCAAATAATTAAATCATGTATAATTCACTGCCCCTGTGGTGGAGTTTGGATGTTCGAAATCCCCAATTTTTATGTTTTTTAGCCTCGACCACTACTGTCAACAAAATGGCGATTATCGCATTTACAGACTTGAATTTAATAAAGGTAAAGTAATAAGCTTGCGCGCTAAATATGAAATATTTAATAGCGTTAACCCTTCACAGAGAGGAGGCCTGTGTCCCAGCAGTGGGAACGTTATAGGCTGATTATGTGTGTGTGTGTTAACATATGAGTTTTTTATCCAACTCTCTTAATTAACGCACATTCATAAGATTTGATGGGTAGCATTAGCATATTAATATTTACATAATCAATATAAGTAATAATGTAGAAAAAATGTAATGCAATTTGTGTATCAGCAATCGTAACTAGATTAATAATATGCCTACATATTTATGTTATAAGGTTTGGATCTTTTACGTGTGGTTTACCTAGAGATGATATAAAAAAAAACCTATATGTGCTTTTACGTATTATGTACTTATCTATACAAACATTACACCAATCACTGAATAGGTACTTGCTTAGCACAATTTCTTATATTATATTATCTTAAATGTAGGCTGACTAAATTGACTTTTTCAATATACAAACACAGTTGGATTTAGACATTAAAATCTCTAAAAGCATTAAATAATTAGGAACTAATTATTGTCACTGTACTCGAATACGTACAGGCTTATGTAGTACATTCTACATCAAGGAATATACTACTCTCTATAAACGTCTAAACGAGTTGTACATACATGGTCGTCAATGGCATGAAAGAAAAAAAAAAGTTCACTACGACAACCCCTACTTAATACGCATGCGCTGCCGCTGCGTGATATATGGATCATTCCGAATTAGGCCATCATCGCCCACATCGCTCACATAAATAATTTGCGTTCCGATTTAGATAAATCACCATCATGGCAGCTGAGAGTCAAAACTATTTTCACTTGATTATGTACTCACGGTTGGATTATAGTATTTATTTGTGAGTACACCACGAATTTCTTATTCTTTGGTAAGGTGGCGACTGTAGCCGGAAGCACAATTTCGAAAATGCCACGTTAGTTTAACGAAACCGGTTTGAACTGTCAAAATACCACGCTTGACAACCGTACGGCGTGGTAAGATTATGCGGGGAATAATAGGTAATTTATACCATACAGAATAATTGGGGTCAATGTGTAAGCACGCTCTAATCGATTACAGTACAATTCGGAATGTTCCAATTTTCACTCCACGGTAACCATGGCAACATCACTTCACGCGCGTCGCTCATTGGCTACGGTTTCGTCGCCACTCGCCAATCATGGGCGACGCGCGCCGCTTGACCGGTTAAGGGTTACTTGCATCAAAAATACAGATCTTAGTTATTTAGTATCTATCTACAATAATGTTATATTTGCACGCGTTACAGGTTAAATAAGTAGTCTGTAACTAGTTAATACAAAATCTGGTTAATTGTTGAAAACAAAATGCACACAACTGACTTTTTAAATGTACAAACACGGTTGGATTTAGACATAATATCTAAAAACGTTGAAATAAATAGGAACTAATTTCTGAACTCGATTACGAACAGGCTTACGACCATGGTCGTCAATTATAGAAATAAATAAAAACTTAATTTAATATTAATGACAGCGCCTAACGCGCAAGCACTTCACGCGATCCACATCAAAATAATCTCCAAAGTGATAATGACAGTGACTAACCTAACGCGCAAGCGCGGCGTGAAGTGTTCACTTCACGCGATCCACATCAAAGCTCGCGCCTCAGGCTGTATTGACTAGTCAGTCTAAGAAAAAAAAAACAACACTGAGTTTCTGGCTAAGTTTCTGTTTTGCTATTTTATTTGTAAAACCCCACAAATTACTTATTAATGTTTTGACCACTAAAATGTAGGTATTTTAGTGGTCAAAACATTAATATTTTGTGGGGTTTTAGCTTTGAAATGATATAAAATGATCAATAGAATTAGCATAAAAATTATTATTAAAATTCCGATTATGATTGTAAATGTATGCTTGGTCAATCCCTAGTATCAGATGGGATGACACTGATAGCTCACTCCACGCTCACTTCGCCTAAGTTTTCACGTGAGACGGTTACAGAATCGCACGGCTGGATGTGTACGGAACCTGTTCCGTACACATCCAGTATTATTAGTTCCTGATAGTAGTGGCGATGCTTTGGCCTATGTCGAGCAATAGACGTGTTTCGGGTAACCTGAGGAGCAATTCTTGTAATTTTAAGAACGTTCAGTCTGATCTCAGTCTCAATCCGTCAAAAATACTTCTAATTTCCCTAAATTTTTGACAAATTATTGACATTTGTTTGTCGCCGAGATGAGACTGCGACTAGATTTTGAGCGTTTTAAATTAAGTACGAGAATTGCCCTTCATATATGTCGAGTCGCAATGAAATATAATACTGGCCTAATGAATAATAATTGTTTCACAGCAAAGGACATGTCTGGTGGAGCAATGGGCGAATGTCTAGGCAGTCAAAGAAAATGTTCAGTAATGATTGTTATATTATTGTAATCGTCGTATTTTATAGTTTATTAATTAATGAGTTTCAGGAGTCAGGATCTTGCGTAAACTGGTCAAAATAAGGATTATACGCAAGGGATTTTTCTTAACTTTGTTTAGTATAATGACATCTGTGAGCGAATACAGGTACTAATTGGTGGTATGTTTTTGTGAGGTTAATGAAACATTTTGTTGGTCTGAGATCATATTCTACAGTTTTTTGGATATTTCTATTTGTGTAACAAAAATGTTAAGCACCTATTGTTTGTCACAATATTATAATATAATATTATATTGGCATCATCTTTAATTCCGTATTTTGGTTTCTATATATAATCAATCAAAAAAAAAACAAGTAGCTACATATAAATATAATATTATTTATATGTAGCTACTTGTTGATACTGAATTGGGATTATAATAAATAAAACTATGTATGTATTTATTGCAAAACAAATTATTTTATTGTAGATACCTTCTTAACTAAAATCATAAAAAAATAAACATCTTCTAGAGACACCAAAACATTGTCCAAAAATGTAGCTGGTGCTAGCACGTTATTTTGATGCCTTGCCCAGCCAAGATACCATACTAGCGTCATGACGTGGCAGACCATTGTATGACCTAGTAATATCTCATTGTCAGCAGATTTGGTATTTAATAAATTATAACAATCATGACACTTGCGTATCCATCTAATAGGAGCTGGAACAATAAGACGTCATTGTATTTTTCAAATTATAAGACAACTGCTCAATGTACTGCCTTTCCTGCATGGTTTACACGACTGCCGTAGTATAGAGGCCAACCTGATTTGATAACCATCGAGCAAGTCTCACTTGCAGGGGTAACGCCAGCCTTGACACGATATGTCTGCGAATCCGCAGCACAGCGATGCACCTCATCATAATATCCAAATCGAAAGGAAAAGCAGAATCCTATAAGTATAGCAATAGTCATCGTGTCTAGATGATGTCACTCCGTGTAGAATAGCAATGGTCGTTTAAAGAAAATATCCATAACAGAAAATAATCGCATAGTAAGCAAGGAACGCATACACGCAACTTGGAATTGACAACCAAAAAATAAATGTCAATGCCATGTCAAAAAAGTAATAAATACTTACCTTCATGTTAGGAAGTGGGTATCCGAAGAAAAACACGTTTGATGTGTACACTAAAATATTTTAGTAATATTGTCGTATTATATACGCAAATACGTTAATATATTTCTTTCATCTAAAATAAGCGGCTTATAATTATTGCTCACACTATTTAAAGATAATTACGGGATAAAATGGAACGTCAGAAACATTTTTAGTACTTCCCGTTTAAAATGGCAAAGCGGAAGCTACGATTGAGAACTGTTTTTTTAAGAATTATGTTACGCAAGTAATACTGAATTAATTAATCCATAGTAATTTAAATCTTAATTTTTAAATCTTACTGGAAAACCTTAAATCATGAACATTTATCTATACCAGAATTACCAGAGGGCAGAAACTGGACATGTCCTTTGTGATTGATTGATTGAGGCTTGCAGAAAGTTTGGCAAATGGGGAGCAAAAGATACAAATATTTTATTTAACCTTCTGTTCTTCTTGAATTTGCGTTATTTATAGTAGTATAGCCTACTTTCTACTAATACATATTTACTTTCTAATAATACATTCTACTAATAGAAACGAATAAATAAAAGCAAGGTAAGTCTACATTAATAAATTTATTAATATAGACATTTATCCCACAAATGTAGGTAGGTACCCACCTATATTTTTAATATCGCTTGTAGGTATTCTAGCAAACTAATTGAGAATCTCCAACAATAATAATATTTTATTAAATATTATTACTAGAGACGCAAAAGGAAATTAATAAGCTCAAGAATATCTTCATTATTATTTTTATAAAATATTGGTAGTAGCTGGTTTGATTGCTGGAGATAGGGACTGAGTGGGATAGAAGTGGCAATGGCTTCTATACCAAGGGAATTATAACATAACTGGCCGAAATGTGGGCGTCCATTTCGGGCATATAGAATTAAAGGTAGCTAAGTACCTCCATGTCACATTCTCAGTCCTTATTTTGGTGGTCTGAACGATTTGTAAAAGTTTGTCATTCTATTTTAATGGGACCTTATAATAAAGTAATAAAATGACGCACGTCTGATGCAAGTCACTACGTCAGCAAAACATTTACAGTTTAATCTGTCAAGCGCCGCTAATGACACACAATTGATTTTCTATTGTTTCGTCGCCTATCGACGAACCGCGCCGCTTGACCGGTTAAGATTGTACAGATACTATTGAGTAAGACGACAGTGTGTAACACGATAGTGTTACAAACTCAAATCACTAATGAGTTGCCAGAATCTCACAGTAGGTACCAGTATTTCAATGGCGATGGCGGTCCGTACACGACGCACCGTCGTTAACGCAAGATATTTAACTCAATTAACAAGAACTTGAGTCATCAGCTTACAATCTGCCGATGTACTGTAATTTTCCTTATCATAAAGTAAACTAAGTCCTCACTAAACGCAACTAAACGAGGCACTAAGATTACGGTAATGTTGAGACTGGCGACTAAGCGAAGCACAGTCGCCGCCCGACGCAATCCCAGCGAATGTTTCCCTCAAACTCATTTTAAAATCCATTCCGTTTCCATGTGCGGTACACGGTTATATATTCTATATTTGGTAAATATATTTCGCTGTGTGTGCACGGTTTTCGTTGAATTGTAATTTCTGTTGCATTGTTGATGCTTGTTTCTTCCTCTGTATATTGATTCACAGAATCATTCACATCGAAATTGCTTGTGACTTATATATACAGGGTGGGCAAAAAATCGTGGATCAAACGAAACAAGGCGATAGTTGGGGTTATTTGCAGTAAAAATATATATTTCTGGCAGAGCCCTAACTTGATCTCCTTAAAAGTTATGAAAGTTTGAGTGTTTACATTATGGTTCTAAAGTTACAAATAATTATTCGTGAGACTTACAAGATATTGAAAAAAGTGTCAATACTGATAAATCGGGATCCCTTCTTTTCGCATAATGTTCTTTGTCCTAATATACTTCGGCATAACGATTTTGGCACAATTTGTTTTGGCATAATAACACTTCGGCGTAATTTTTTTAGGCATATATTTCATGTTGGCATAATCATCTTAAAGACTAATTTGTTTTGGCATAAATTTAATTCGCATAATACTAAACGACGTTAGGGGCACCCCGAGGTTCGGTTTGGTTAGGTTCCTTCTAACCCTGCAGACAGAAATAGGAGCCCCGCGCAGCGAGGCTCCGTCGACCTGACGTCGTTAGAAATAAAACGAGCATGCTAAATTTATGCTTTAGAATGTTATGCTTAATCATTATTATGATTAGAAAAATTATGCTTAAAACAAATATGCGTAAGCTGTTATGCGTAATTATATTATGCGAAAATATAATTATGCCAAACAAAATTATGCTAAGTTATATTAGGTCTTAAAATTTTATGCAAATGGACAGGGAACCTGATAAATCATGGTACCCACTGTCATAAAAGCAATGTTGTAGCGATGATACTTTTTTTTTTATTATGTATTATCTTTTTTTTTACTGCAAATAACCCCAACTATCGCCTTGTTTCGTCATTTAATTCACGATTTTTTGCCCACTCTGTATAATGGTTGTAAACGTCAAGCATGCAATTTAATTAGACTAACAGTTGAACAAGGAATCTTCTGGCACTTGAATGACGTTGACAGGGGCGCGCTGTCGGTAGACATTTGCGAAATTGATTTGTGAAATTGTATTGAAAACAAGATAGTTAGTTCTGATTTTGACTACGCGTCAAAAAATCCTTGTATAGCTTTCCCTACTTAAGTATATCTATCAATATCGGGGCCCGTGGCTCAATAATAACAGCCGCACAAGTCGATCGATCAGGTTAAGCTACGCTTGCCGCGGTTGGTCTGTGGATGGGTGACCATCTTTACATACCGAGACCCCTCCGTGCCTCGGAAAGCACGCTAAGCCGTTGGTCCCGGCTGTCATTCGTGGATTTTTGACAGTCGTTACGGGTAGTCAGAAGCCCGAAAGTCTGACAACCAGTCTTACCAAAGGATATCGTATTACCCAGTAACTGGGTTGTGGAGGTCAGATAGGCAGTTGCTCCATGTAAAATGCTGGTATTCAGCTGTATCTGGTTAGACTGGAAGCTGACCCCAACATAGTTGGGAAAAGGCTAGGCAGATGATGATCTATCAATATGCGTACATACTCACAACTTGTAATTCTTTACCTGCTGAAAAAGCCCTATTATTTTAGTATTTTTACCCCACGAAGCGATGCGCGTTTTACTTGTATGCAGTGGCGGATTTACATATTTGCCGCCAGTAAGCTATTCAAATTTTGCCGCCCCTACCGACCTCTACAATAATGTCCCATATCTTTTGTATACTGCTTCGCCTTTTCTTCAAAATACTTAAAATATTCTCGTTCATCAGCAGCGAAAAACTTGCAAAGAGATTTGTAAAGATCGGCAACTGTGATAAAATCTACGGTAGAAGCCTGAATTCGAGCATTCACTTGGTTTATTATTTCCAAAAAAACATGGTAGGTATATAAAAATTAATCTTTTTAATTTCAGTTAGACATTTAAAAAAATGTTAGCCTCAAATTTGCCGCCCCTAAAATCTGCCGCCCTAGGCTCCAGCCTACTCAGCCTATTGGTAAATTCGTCACTGCTTGTATGGTTACCAAGTGCGCTATGAATGTCTGTAAGCGCAGGAGGTCTCGGCACTGTCCGAGGCAATGGCGAATTCGTGTGTGTTATGTCCTAATGCTACGTGTATCCACGCACACATTCACAGCGTGTACACTTGGTTACCACATGTAAAGCGCGCTTCGCTTCGTGACATAAAAATACTGTATCACTGACATATTAGTTACCAAACAGCTAAATACGTAAAAACCCTATAAAGTAATTCCTCCGTACTTAAAACACGTAATTTCTTATTCAGTACTTGAACGCTGAAGTCTCACGATTGTTATAATTTAGTCAGGGAAATAAATGTTAAGCTGTTGCTGCTGTCACTCAACGTCAATTTGCTCTGTCATAGCCATTTCAAACAACTGTCAAGGAATGAGTTGTAATTGAATATACGGACAATTTAAGTTGGTTATCAATTTGCTTAACACTTTGCGGGACATTGTCTTAAGAGCCAGTCCACACGGCGCGTTGCGTCGACGCAGCGCTGCCGTTGCGTTGTTTTACATACAAATAACCATAGTGTGCACACGGTGCGCTGCGTCGTCGCAAAAATTCATGCGTTGCGACGACGCAACGCGCCATGTGGACTGGTACTTACGCCCCTTACTATTATCACAGAATACTTAAAGTACTACGTACAGAAAGGCCACTCTCTTCCCCGCACTAACATCAGTTACCGCACCTCACCCCGCAGTTCGGCGTATTCGTCGCAGTTCTTTAACAAGAGAGCGCTCGCAAACACAAGTACCTCACGCACACATTCATACGTATACAAACGTCATTTTTTAATGTAGTAGTAGTAGGTAATTATTTTGCGAGGGTTGTATGGAGTGTCCGGGGTGTGCTATTATTCTGTGCTTCAACGTAATAACAATAGAACTTCTACAACCCGTCCGACTTAACTGTGCACCTGGCGCTGTGACTTTACTCTGTCGCACTGTTTGAAAAAAAAAAAAAGTTAACTTCGTAAAAATATTTTTTACGATTTTTTTTTTCAACATGCATACTAGTACAAAATTAAAGAGTTCACATGAACATTTTTAGCTCATTAAAAGAAAATTTACTACCGAAAAGTCAAACCCAGGTGCGATGAGCGAATGAAATTTTTACGATCTCAATCGGAAACTGTGAACATAAAATGAAATTATTCAATCCGAATAATTTATTGCTTGAATGTAATCTTGGATTTCAATAAAATAACTGCCTTATGTTGATATTGGTGCTAATTCCCTTGTTCACAAACTAAACAAAATTTAAGTTAATGAACTTAAATTTTGTTTTGTTTTATTTTATTTTATTTATTTTACTTTATTGGGACATAAAACAGTTACACATTACAATTTTAGTGTGACAAAATAAATTAAAAACTATGTAAACGTGTAACCCACACCAATGTCCGCGAAATAATAGTTTAAAGACACATAGTATAATGCGTGCACTGATTTTGGAAAAGAGTAAGAAGTTCTCGTTAATATTTCTGGAATATTAGGTTTAAGATAGCTATTTTAAGGATTCAATAGCCATCTTTTTGAACTTAAAGTGTGTAAGCGCAAATATATCCAAATCGATGAAGTGGGAGTTATACGTATCTACAATGCGTCGGAGAGGCGCCCGTGCACCAGCGTGAGTCCTGCATCTTGCGGTGTGGAACAGCCGAGGCACGCGCGCCTCTCGACGCATCACAGTTCTAGGTACAATGTAACATAGTTTGTTGGTAATATCTGAACAATCGAACCTGTTATTACACAGACCATGAAGCATCATAGCCATAAGCAGGCTTCGTCTTGACTCCAGGCTTAGTAGTTTATAACGCATTAATAATTGGGTGTATGGTAATTTAGACTTAGTGCATCTGTAGTGCATAGCACGTAAAAATTTTTTCAACACACTTGCTCGTAAAATGGCTCTTAATGCACAGCTTTTAGATCCATAACGCAGTGTATTACAAACGCGTGCTTTTTCTTTACGTTACGGTACTCGTGCTTTATTTCCACAGATAACTATTTAATTTACTAGTCGGAGGTCGGAGAAGTGCGTTTTTTTTTTTATCTCTTCAAAGAGACTTCATGCCAAAAAAAATCCGCGAGCCATATTTTACTTTTTTTTTAAATAGTCTGAATTGTCCTTGGTCCCAAGATGAACTAAAATTTATTTACCTTAAGATGAATGCGCAGTTGTAGCCCATGAAATTAAATTTTTCTAACGTTTTTTGCAATTTTCAGGTCAGTGTCAGGTTGTATCTTGATCAAAATATGATTCGCGACTATAACAGATACGTATTTAGAGAATTATAATCATTAGAATCATTAAATACATCATTCTAAGTTAGATTTGTTCCATAAGAACAAATCTCTTATGGAAAAGTTCTTAGGGAACAAATCTAACTTAAATATACATATATTAGGTCCTTACATATGAAATTGGCGTTTTTCGTACTGGCCACTTTAATCACGAATTTCTCCTCTTTGGTAAGGAATTCCAAATTCAAATTTGTACAGCTATTTACTCATGTATTTGTGCTTCGATGACCGTCATTCATTTGTTTTTTTTCTTCTGTTTTTTCTGTTTGCGTCACTCATTTTACAAAATGGAAAATTTAAAATATCGCATTATTTACGAGTACGAGTTCCGCCGTGGCACTAGTGCTGCGGAAACGACTCGAAGGGTGAATGATGTGTATGGCGGTCATGTTGCAAAAGAAAACACAGTTCGTTTTTGGTTCCAACGTTTTCGTTCTGGAAATTTCGACCTGCAGAACAAGCCCCGTGGACGGCCTGAGACCCAAGTTGATAATGGAGAATTGAAGGCTATTGTGGAAGCGGACCCATCGCAAACCACGTCCGAGTTAGCTGCAGGCTTCGATGTTAGTGATAAAACTGTTTTAATTCACTTGAAGCAAATTGGGAAGATTAAAAAGCTTGAAAGGTGGGTACCTCACGAATTGACTGAACAGAAACAGACGGCTACCAAATTAGAAGAGCTTGAATTGGAATGTCTTAGACATCCTCCGTACTCCCCGGACCTTGCTCCAACAGATTACCATTTTTTTCGCAATTTGGATAACTTTTTGCAAGGGAAAAAATTCAACTCCGATGGGGCAGTCCAAATCGCCTTCAAAGATTTTATTGATTCCCGTCCGACTGGTTTTTTTAGTAAAGGGATCAATGAACTACCTATAAGATGGCAAAAGTGCATTGAAAACAATGGTTCATACTTTGATTAATTAAATATATTATATTAAAAAATATTCGACTTTTTGTTCCTTCCATACAAAACGCCAATTTCATATGTAAGGACCTAATATATGAATGATTCTAATGACTATAATTCTTTAAATACATATCTATTATATAAATATTCATTTTGATCAAAATACAACCTGATACTGACCTGCGAATTGTAAAAAACTTAAAAAAACGCGGTCTACCACTGCGCATTCACCTAAGGGTGCATCCACACATAGCGAGGCATGTGCCGCAAATGATTTTTTTATATGTATGGTTGCCTCAGGCTGAGGCATCTAACATACAAAAAAAAGCACTTGCGGCGCATGGCTCGCTCTGTCTGGATGCACCTTATAATTTTCCGTCGTCCCTCCCGTAACCAAACGGAAAAGACCACTGGCGTTCTATTATTGCGGATTCTCACTGAATTAATGTATATTTCTCTATGCAAATAGTACTTTCTAATTCCATACTAACTAAACTACAATTTGACATACGACAACACTACGATCAGTCTTAACATTATTTTGTGTTTATTATAATTTTTCTATAGGCTGTATATCGGTTTTACTTACTCTATGGGTAAACCTGCGCGCGCACGTCAGCGCGGCGCGCGGAATGACAAACCAAGCCCGCCATTATCCATACAAGTTAATATTTAACAATACAAGTCTGTTTTTTCCTCACAAGTGTGTTGAAAAACGTCGTATGATACGCGTGTGCATTGATAATTAAACTCTCGGCTACCTTATCGCGCTCGCCTACGGCTCGCGCGAATAATACCGCCTCGAGTTTAATGATCAACATAGCACACATGTATCATAATGTACTATTTTTGAACCATTTCTATTCCTTTTATGTAAACATCAAAAATGGGACTCCAAACCGGTACTGCAAATTCCAATTGAGAACGGCCCAAAGCTTTGAATAGAAGTAAAAAGTAGACGGTGTTTTGTTCACAAACTAACCATACTCATATAAACCCATAGAAAATGTATGAGGACCAGTAGTGCTGCGACCGCACTGCCGCGGCAGCACTGCAGCGTGCTGCCGAGATCGGAATCATACCTTTACGGCTCGTCGTCCCCGCGCTTACGGCTCGTCGTCCGCGCGCTTACGTCTCTTCATCTACCCTTGCCTCTCTCACCCCTCCGGCCTGCTTGATGCACCATCAACCAGCGGTCGGCGAGCCGTAAGCGCGGCGTTGCCTAGCCGTAGCCGAGTCGACGTATCGGAGCTTCTGATCCGCTTTAGTTACGTGCTTACGTTAGGTTGACGCCTGTTTGATGGCGAGGCGATAGGCTATACGGTGCCGATCTCTTTCCGATTTGATACGTGTGCTACGACCTTAAGGTGCTGTTGGGTTGTTTCAACTGTCAAGTCTGTCAAAATCACAGTGTTCCTTGTTGTTGTTGTAATAGAGTTGCTGTTGGGTTGCAGCTGTCAGACTTGAGGTGTAAATGTGAAAGGACTATAGCTATAATTCAAATGTATATTCCGTTCTCCGAACTCTTTGCCCGTATGTCCTCGAATTCGTGTTTAATCCCGAAACGTTGGCAAAGCGAGATTTACCTCTACTTAGCTAGAATTTAACCCGGATACCTGGAGTCTAGATACTGCAGTTATGCACTAAATGTTACGTCCTTGGAATATTACAGAAGTTTGAGTTACTGGTCTCATAGTTTGCGCTCATTATTTTTTCTTAATAATTAGATCTTGAGTTTATTTCGTTTCGGAAAAGAACAGATACCAACATGATAAAATATTTTCGATATAATCAATCCTTTAACGCACTGATATCTCCCTAAGTGAGAGTACATAGCTAATCCTTTGAGCTGCATTCACTCGCAACTCTGGGCACGTGTGCACGTATTCACTCAGATTAGATTAATATTTATCAAAAGTATTTAGTATGCTACAGTCCGCATTGAAACCAAAAAAAAACACAAAAACTTTTTACCGCCATCTGCCGGATTGTGTGCACAACACTACGCCACTCGAGTAGATCGCAACACAAACAAGATCAATCATCAATAAGAAGACTACTAGCGACATCCCAACTAGCACACTAGTGGAAATAGCAGCCTATTTTGCAACTTTTAGCTGTACAGTAGCGCTTTAGGGGATCAGAAAGTGGTTTTAAGTTCTACTATTGCTTCCGTAACTGCTCATAGCTGTAAATATCACTAGGGGTAGCAGAAACTGAACCAAATGCCACTCTAGGTTTTATAAGAGTTAATTTTACAACCCATTTGCCGTCTATAGCTTTAAAAGAGAGTTAAAACATGTATGTTAAAGCTTAAAGCTGCTAAAAAGCTTCTATTGCCGCTGCTGTACGCTTCAGAACTGCATAAAGACTTTAATTGCAGACTTTTTAACGGAACTATATAAAAGATATATTTATCACTGTTCTGCCACTGAAAGTTTCTTTGCAGAAGTGATTTGTTCTTTTGCGCAGATTTAAGTAGGAATTTGATCGACTGTTTTAATAATAGCGACATTAAGGCTTCACAATAGAAGCAGGAGAGTAATGGACATTCCCTACTCATTTGGATAATTCTGCTATTTTTATTGGAGAAATCAGATTTTATAAAATATTTAAGCCAGTTTAAAAGAAATATGGATCTGAATGCATGGAAGTTCAAACAAAGAACTGGTGGATATCGCAAGAAAGTACGGAGAGTTTATCAGAATATGCAGAAATTAAAAAGGCAACTGTGTGTGAGAATTCTGTAATTGAAATAATACGTAAGTTTTTTTCAACTCAATTACGTGAGAGTAATTTAGCTTTTATTTATAAAACTCTATTCATTTCATTTATTCTTTAAGGGATTCATTGGAAACAAACAAAAATAATGCGCCAAGTTCGAGTTCAACAAACACAAGCGAGGGTCCCGTAGATTTTGTTTTCTCAATTACTGATAACGGGCCAGTTACAGAGGAAAAGTAAGTTATAGCTTGGTGTGGCATATTATAAAAATAAAGTAAAATAACCTTCTTTGCGTAATTTATTGTTTCTTTTTTTCTAGACTAGACTCGGACAGCGATATTGAATATAAACTAGAGTATGTCGAATGTGAAAGAAAATGGATCTATCGCGAGCAAATACGAATTTGGGCGCTGAAACACAAATGTAGTCAAGTAGCTTTAAAAGACTTATCTATTTCAAATTTTAAACCAAATTACTCCTAACGCTATGCCTAAAGATCCACGCTCACTACTTGGTACACCAAGAGAAATTACAATAAACTTCGTCGATCCAGGTGAATACTGGCAGCAGGAGTCTAATCTTCTATTTTACATAATTTTTTACTTTTTTGTTCGGCCAGTGTAACACTCCATGTTTTTCCCACTTAGATGGACAGATGCAAAGTTCTTGTTTATTTTGTTGTTCATTATAAGTTTGAATTATTTTGAAAGGCATTCTGAAAACATGGTAAGACATATGTAGTAAGTGTTAAACAATTGAAAGAGCGAAACATATAGAAGCAGCTACAAATTATCATCGTATTTTAGGGTTTTCAACGAGTTCTACGGATCTCTACACAAATAACTATTAGTGTGGTTCGATATCTGCAGTAAGTACGAAATAAAAGTGATTGTAAAGACTTGAACTGCATTAGTGGTACAGGTATTACTTGGACCTTCAGAAGAGTGAAACTTAGCGTTTTGACGCGCAGAGAGGAAGTATTAAGGTTGAAGTTGCAAGTTAAAGCTGCTTCTCATAGACGACATGTTTACAAGACAATTATTTATCATTACTTGAGAAATTTATAGGTTTTTATCGCAATTTGTAGTAAAATATAACTAAATATAGAACCAGCAACTTACTAAATACAAATGTAGTCAAGTATGTAATTTCAATATCGTGTAGGTATGTGATATTATAATATTTATATAAAAATATTTTACATATTTTAGGATATTCTGAGGTAATTATTGAGGCGCGTTAAAAATACTCCAATAATATCAACTATATGCACGATAAACTGATCTGCGTTTGTAGCCACTTGCATATAATACAAAATATAGCTCAAAAACACTTCACTTATTATTTATTTGTATTCAGTAATGTCTGACTCAGGAACAACAGATGTATTTAATAAATGAGAGACAAGGTGAATGATCAGTGATCCTTTATTCGTTCAGTAAAACCTGTCATTCATTCAATCAATAAGCGCCACAAGAGCTTTAGTGTGGTGTTAATTATCAGCTGTAGCTCATGTAGCGCTTTTATGCCACTATTATGAAGTTCTAATGGAACTATAGATTGCAAAAAGTTGTGCCCCTTTGGCTCCAAAGCGGCTGCATGAGGTCTGCAGTGCACGCTCTGGCGCTTGAGCTTGGCGCCTTTGGGAATAATCGGATTAGCTCCAAAGCTCTTAAGCAGCAGTTTGTGCTAGTTGGGATCATACGTGCGACGTGTAAAGTGTCCATGACGTCAACGAAGGTCACCACTACGTACAAACATGAGATAGTGAAGACACACACACTGATCGGTCCAACCGACTATATAAACGGTCAACCATTGAAGAACGATCACATATTCGCCGACCGAGGCATACTCTCACCAACCCTGACGACGCCACTACTCTCCTCCAGGAGAGTAGAAAGGCCACCAGTACTCTCAGGAAGTACAAGTCCCGACATCCGTCCTTCCGTCCTCGCCGCCGAGGCCCGTCACGACGCCCTGTTCCATGTCCGCCCCGACCCTTGCTCGAGCCAGCTCGCGCTGCTGAGCCTATAGTCTTAAATTCGTCCCCAACTAATACCGATCCAGCCTGACCATTGCTGCCCTCTCCCAGGGACGCCCTAAGCCGAGGTCCGAACCCCACAGGGGGTGCCCTTAGTGTATAGTCGTTTAGTTTATAAGTTTTTAAGCCCTGCCTGGAGGCCGTAATTTTGAGGCATCCACAGGTAAGCCCGGTTAAGCAGACGACAACCTCATAGGTTGAACTGCGAGATGCCATTCACAAAAAAATAAAAATAAAAGGGAACGATCACTCGCAGCTTAGAAGGCATATCTAGTGGTTGATAGCCCCGCAGTCACCACTATTGTCATAAGCTTGACTTGAGCGGAGGCTCCGTCGCCCTCAGGAATAGCAGAGCTAGGAGGTTAAGGGATAGGATAGCCCTGCAGTCCATCCCTGGAACCACCCATAGGTTTTGTCTTGACAACTTTTGTACACTAGAACTTAAGTATTGTCTATACTGAATAAATTCCTAACTGTCATCGTTGGTTTCATTCAATCACCACAATTATTATAAACATTTTTTTGTGAATTTGAACAACGCCAGTGTAAAAAAAAAAAACAAACGCGGACATGAACATGACCCCATCCCTTCAAAGGATTTATCGATACCATTCGATCATACGGGCCTTATCGAATGACTGTATAACGAGTGATGTATGGCGAACATTAGTCATACGTCCGATTATATTATTTATTTTAAGCCGATATCGAATCGGAATTGCATGTCAAATGCAGAAATTGTAGGATTTGTAGGATTGGATCTAGGTTATTTGTTTTTTATTTTTCGTTTTTATACCTATTCTCAGTTCCGGTCTCAGTTGCTGCATATAGATAGATATAAAGAAAGAAAATACGTTTATTTGCGGTTTAATGACGCAAAAAAAAAACAAAAACACAAAAATTAAAATAAAAAGGTAGGGGGAAACATGCGTCACATCCACGCAAAACGGCTATCGCTCAGCATTATGCTGCGACCCTATGCAAGACAGAGCCCCAGCGCTGGTTTTCAGCGACAGTCAGCGCTGATGTAATGAAAACGTGAAACGTGCTGTTAATGTTCAGTGGGCTTAAAGGCTTCCCGCAGACAAGCGCGACACGACGCAACGGTGCGACGCGATTTTGGTAGAGCAATTTCCATGAAGTATTCATAAAAAAAGGAAAAAAAAAAAAACTAAAAAATTGTAGAAATTGTTCTACTTGCGTCGCGTCGTGCTGTCGCGTCGTGCCTGCTCTATACTGGTTGTGAGTTGAAGAATTTTAGTTTTGTTTTGATTAATTTCAAAGGTATTTATTTGATAACTTCTAAATACAAAGGCCTTTGTATTGCTGATAAAACGAACAACAACAACAAGAAAATTAAGAACGCGTAAGTACGGTAGGCTGCAAAAGTGCATGGGTAGTACAGAAACAAAATCGTATGAAGCGAGAAATGACGCCATCTAGCGTAAAACCAGTTAACGACTAACAAAATTTAATTATGCTGTTATTAGATGGCGTTGCTTTGCTTTATATGATAAAATATTTTTGTAGTTTCTTTTTGTCTCTTCAAACATTCAAACAATTTATAATTAATAGTTTCTTTTAAAGAAAATTGTTCCTAATTATTAACCTACTATGTTAAAATTGAATATCAATTTATAAGTAGGTGCTAAGTAACTACTAATTCGAATATTAAATTAATTATTAAAATACCCACTCGTTAGCTTAATAAACATATTCCTATCGGTTTCTTTTATTATTTTTATCATTTAAGCTACGTATGCTGGTAAATGTAATGTAATAATTAGATAAATGTATTAGCCTTGTAACTCTTTGCTCAATCCTACTTAATACGTTTCTTCCTAACTCCTTACTTACGTTTCGTAAATTAGTCATAGTTGTGAAGAAACCAACGCCATCTAGTTTATTTTCGAAAACTTGAATTCAAACGTTCACGGGAAAATAGACACTAAGGTACCCATGCAATTTTGCTGGCGACTGTACCTACAACATCAAAAGGAAGTCTGTTTATAGAAAAAAAAAATGGAAGAGTTTTCAATTTATCAGGAAAGCTATGAATTAATATTTTTTATTAAGTACTGAAGATAAAAAGTTATTACAATTTATAGTCTTCTTCCTCAGTTATGATAAGGGTGAAACGATATCGACAGACTTTGGGTGAGGTCCGTTTGCAAGCGAACATCACAGGAGTCTGCTCGAATAAATAAATATTCAGTTTAAAATCTAAAGATCTATGTCCGTTTATTTCTTAATTTTACTTTAACGGATGATGCGCTCTAAAGACCAATTCCAGTAATTAAAAACGTTCAAAATCTGCCCCCTTATTCACAAACACTCGATATGCTTCCGTATCGTATCGAACATTAATCATTGTTATCGTAGGAGTCTTCTCAACGCTGTTCACAAGTCCAAAACCCGATGATTTTGTCAGTTTAAATCAAATAGACGCCCGCTATTCTTCCAACAGCTATCTGCTGTTGAGGGGAAGTCAAATCAGGTTATCGAAATGTCAGGTTTTCGATACGATAGCCTGTCGTATGGTTGTGAATCAGGGCTCTGGTCGCAATCTCATCTTTGCGACAATCAATGTCAAAAACTTGTCTAAAATGTAGGAAAATTATAGATGTTTTTGACAGATTGAGACTGAGATCAGACTGTGAACGTTCTTTTAAAATTACGAGGATTGCCCATCAGGTAACCGGCAAAATTAAAAGTTTCTTACGGTTTTTGGAATTTGCAGGTTAGTGACAGGCTGTGACCGCAACAAATATACAGGGTGAATTTTCCAAGTGGGCGTGGATGGCCAAATTCTAAACTATGAGGAATAGCGAAAAGTACTGAAAGGAGTCGCGGGCTCGATTTTGATGAAAACTAAAACTGCATCATTGGATTTTTGAAAAATCAATATTTCTAGCCAGGAATCGAACCTGTTGATTTTGAAAAAAAAAAAACACATACTGTATTATTACACCATTCAATAGTGTCCCTAATAAGGATCAAATTCTGGGAAGTAATAACATACGGCAAACTTAAGGAAAATGTTGAATTTTAATAAACTGCTTCTTATTTTAGAGTATTCATACATACATTACGTACCTTGTTCGAAATGATGCTCAATATTTTTATTAACACACCCGCAGCGCAGTCACCTTCACAACATTAGGTTCTAAATTCAAATTTATATTATGATCTTTGGAAAACATTCTAATGGAATCAATAATATTGTAATGCTGAATGCAGCACAATCCTTGAGACGTCGAATCCAGCTATGTAATGAAAACAATGGTCATCATTTTGAAAAATTAATCATTTAAGGTTTAGTAGGTATGTAACATAACCCGGGCCCGGCTAAATAATAACAGCCACACAGGTCAATCCTGGAGGGAGCAGTGGTGGCCCAGTGGTATCGGCCGCGACTTACGAGTTGTAGGTCGTAGGTTCGAACCCAGACAGGCGCTTTACTTTGTGTAAATTATTTTCACCACCACTGCTCTCAAAACGGTGAAGAAAAACATCGTGAGGAAACCGGCATGTCCTAGAACCAAAAATTCAAAGACATGTGACATCTACCAACCCGCACTGGGCCCGCGTGGTAGATTACGGCCCACTCCCTCTCACAGAGAGGAGGCCTGTGTCCCAGCAGTGGGAACATTATAGGCTGATGATGATGAGGTCAATCCATCAGGTTAAGCTACGCTTGCCGCGGTTGGTCTGTGGATGGGTGACCATCTTTACATACCGAGGTATTCAGCTGCATCCGGTTAGAATGGAAGCCGACCCCAACATAGTTGGGAAAAGGCTAGACAGATGATGATGAGGTAGGTAACATAAGAAAAAAAAAGTATTTTGTTAAAAATGAGCTCTTTCCTTTAGTTTGCCGTATATTATTACTTCCCAGAATTTGATCCTTATTAGCGACACTATCGAATGGTGTAATAATACAGTATGTGTTTTTTTTTTCAAAATCAACAGGTTCGATTCCTGGCTAGAAATATTGATTTTTCAAAAATCCAATGATGCAGTTTTAGTTTTCATCAAAATCGAGCCCGCAACTCCTTTGAGTACTTTTTGCTAGTCCTCATAGTTTCGGATTTGGCCATCCACGCCCACTTGAAAAATTCACCCTGTATAGGAATATTTTTTTATCACCATCCAAATTTTTACAGGGTGTTCTACCCATGAATATGAACAACTTTCACTATGGGACCAACTCTGAAATCACGAAAAAGAAAATCAGCTGTTTAAGACAAACGTTCAATACCTACTCGACCAAAATGTATGAAACAGCAGATTTTTTTTTCGTGATGTCAGAGTTGGTCCCATAGTGAAAGTTGTTCATATTCATGGGTAAAAATTTGGATGGTGATAAAAAAATATTCCTGTATATTTACAAATGATAATCATTAGACATTACAATACAACTCTTTAGGAAAGAATTTAGCTCTAATGTCGCGATGTCATGAAATAGTCATTTAATAAGGTAATTTAAAATTAGATACATAGTGTTGATGATATTTGTATAGATATTTTGAAAGAATATAAATAATTAAAAACAATACTGGGTGTCCATTTCTAAAACTTAATTTATTTAAATGATTATTTTGATTTAACCCTTTGTAGAAATATACAAAGGGTTGAAAAATCAAAATAATAGTTTTTATTCACGCGAGACACAATGACTTTTTAACACTCTCCTTAGGAGGCCATGGAGGTCGCCGGCGGATCTCAAAGTTTCTGCTTGTGAACACCGTGAGTCAAAAGTCAAAATTATTACAAGAGGCCGCGGGATACGCCGGCGGGTCCCAAAAAAAAATCTTTCAGAACGCTGTTGGATCCGCCCTGACCTCCCGAATTCAAATAAATTTTACAATTACTGGCGTGCTGTTATGGAAAATGTGATAAGTGTTAAAAAATGTGCTTTGGCCTGCTGAACAAAATTTTTTGGGGGTCGCCGGCGGTTCCCATGGCAGGGAGAGTGTTAATTGTTTATGTAATTACAGCATTCAACCGGTTAATTGTTGGTTATTCAGCTACATCAGCTATTTGATTATTGATACACCAATAACTGTGGTTAAGGCGGTACCCCGACCAAATAACCTTGAGCATTCGCGACAGAAACAGAGAGCGACACGACTTCCTCGTAAGAAAGGGATGCAGCGTACCTTGCGCACGCCCTTTTATCATAGAACTCGAGTAATTTTTGGAACTAGTTTGATAAAAAAGAATGCCGATCTCTTTAAATAAATTAAAACATGGATTATTTAGATTTTTAAATTATCTATCATTGGTGAAATCTTCAAATTAATAGAACGTCAAATTTGGCAAAAGATGAATGCAATCAATGATTTTATTCACTTTTTTAAAAGGAGATTTTAAATGTATTAGTAACATATAAAAACAAATAATAACGTGCAATGTGATGATAGGATATCGAACATTAATAATATGCTTTCAGATGTAGTTTATTTCTCATACGAGTATTTATTGAGTTAGTAGCCTCTGAATAACGAATAAAAACGCGGTTTTGGTCGGGGAACCGCCTTAAAGATAACCGGTAACTTAGCCCGCATATTCATTAAAACCGAATCACTTGGAATGACCTCAAACGTCAGTCCCTTCAACGCGGAAATGTTTGAAACTGCGAAAATTTCACATATTTCTGCATTCTCCTATGATGTACCTTTAAAAAAAAGCGGTAACTGCAAATGTGGCACACTTTTAATTACTCTTTAAAATTGATGGATTTATAATTGAACACACAATAAAAAAAATATAAAAAAATATTACCTACATTATATTTTTTTTTCATACATAGAAAATTGATCACTTCGCTTGCTGCAACGCATGTATCAAACATTAGTCCCCCTTATCCGGAAATGTGTGGAACTGCGAACGGTCCAAGATGAACGACGCAATAATAAACTTGGGCAGTTTCTCCTTCCGGACTAAATTGGGGAAGGCTGAGCTCCGATTTACGTAAATTCGGAGTAATGCCAATTTTCCGCCGTTTTACCCTTGAATGTACCAATTTCAGGCGTTATAATTTTGTGGCTGTGAACGTCCTGACATGGACAAAGGACTGACGAGACGGTGTGATGGACAATTTTGTGCTACACCTCTTTGCCTTTAACCTTTTGAACGCCAGAGTATAAACGTATCGCCGTACCCCTGACGCCAGGCCACTTTAACAAAACAAACACACACACACACTTAAAACAACAAATTTCTCGATATTGGTGGTTTATTTATATTAGTTTCATGCAATACAATATAGACGGAAGCTTAAACTTTCAAATTATATAAATAAAAACAAACAAAAGTAATGATTAAATTGTTTATTTCATAATATGGTGTGACTCGTGCGACGTGTATTTTGTCATATATTTGTGACGTTGGCGTTCAGAGTAAGATTTCGTTTGTCACATATATGTGACAATGGCGTTCAAAAGGTTAAGCTTATCATACTACATAGTTGTTATTGAAATAATTAATTATTTTCCATTTCATTAGCACCAGGCCTTGTAGTGCCCTACAGAGAGGGAGCTTCTTACTATGGCGAAGGTATCTGGCCCACGCTTAACTTCTGCGTGTTTTTGAAATCAGACCATTTTGTATTATTTGTCAAATTGGATTTTTATATCCAGGCCACCACGAAAAGACTAAGGTAGATCGATACTTTCTCAAAATGCCTTTGAAAATTCGTAACCATTGTTAGGGAGTTTTGAGGACTGTAGATATGTTTATTCAATGATGCTAGATGATTACTGTTTCAAGAATTTATTACTTTATATAATATAACAATGATTTTGACGTGCGCAATGCTCGCGGAAGATGGTCGTGTGTCATCAAAATAATTGTTATATAAAGTAATATAAATTCTTGAAACAGTAATCAGCTAGCATCAATGAATAAACATATCTACACTCCTCAAAACTCCCTAACAAGCATTTTATGTATGTGTTTATGTTTTGTGTTTAACCTTTGAGTTACATACATA
This sequence comes from Amphipoea oculea, assembly GCA_945859645.1. NCBI lineage: Eukaryota > Metazoa > Arthropoda > Insecta > Lepidoptera > Noctuidae > Amphipoea > Amphipoea oculea. The sequence continues at coordinate 18,368,355 of OX243876.1, forward strand.
TATTCGTCCCAAGTCTTACACTAGACTTAACACATATTCCTTACGGTAACCGCCAAAGCATTACATATTGTGTGGATTCCTGATCAGTCGTGCGTCCCAATTTGCTCCTTTTGCCCATTGTTGAACGCTAGGCCACTACTATAGTTATAGTACAAGTTCCACTTGAAGAAACTCCTGAGTTAACCGTTGGCACAAAATAGGTTGATACAGAAGGGCGTTTTCATATAACGAGCGAAGACAGGCGCATGCACACATCGCACTCTGATCAAAGCGAGTTTGGTCTGCCGGCCCCGGCATTCGACTGAGGCGTAAAGTGCTCCTGGTTCGAATTCACCCTTCGATAAATTATTTTAAAGGTTTTTGCGTTTGATTTAATGCAATCTCGGTAACTATTTGTCATTGAATAACTCCACTGACAGTTGAAGTTGAATAAGAATACTTTTAAAACATTACTGGTATATTCTACACCGTGAAATTTTAATCACCGTTTTCCTCTTAAGGGGTCATTGTACTCATCATTATGAACAACTTTTACTATGGGACCAATATTGAAATCGCGAAAAAAAAAATCAGCTGTTCCCTATATTTTGACGAGTTATACGAACATAAATGTAGGGAACAGCTGATTTTTTTGTCACGAATTCAGGTTTGGTCCCATAGTAAAAGTTGTTCATAATGATGAGTACAATGACCCCTTAAGAGGAAAACGGTGATTAAAATTTCACGGTGTATAGCTTCGCAAAATTAATTTTCAACGTACCCCACCTTCGAAGCTTCGCACGGGTCAATCTTTACCCGAATCCAATCTCTCAGCTTCAGTAGATGAGGAGGGTAAGCAGGCGAGTAATAGTGGTAATAATATCAATGTTATGAGCAACAAGCGCCAGCATATAAATGGTTCCCTAACAGCTGTGAAATGAACCACTTTACGCGTACCTTTGAAGACTTTAAAGATGAAATCAGGCTAATGCTGAACCCATGGAAAACTGAGAATGATGACCGACTGGCGAGCTGGAAAACTGAACATGGTTTTAACGGGACTCACTAAGGACTTAAATGACCTGAAAGTACAGAGCTCACAAATTCGAGAATCTAACACTGAGATAGAGCGTTGTTTGGAGTTTATGAATGCAAGCTTTGAAATGAAAGGTTGGTCTATGGATGGGTGACTTCCTTTTCATACAGAAACCACTCCATGCCTAGAAAAGCACGTTAAGCCGTTGGTCCCGGCTATCATTCGTAGATCTTTGACAGTCGTTACGGGTCGTCAGAAGCCCGAAAGTCGGACCACCAGTCTAACCAAGGAGTATCGAATTACCCGGACTTTGGGTTGTAGAGGATACGCAGTTGCTCCATGTAAAATACTAGTGTTCAGCTGCATGCGTTTGGACTGTAAGCTGAGCCCAACATAGTTGGGAAAAGGCTAGGCAAATTGATTGTATGAAGTCGACCTTCTGCATCTATTTATTTTGTGCCATTAGGTACATTTATGTTAAGAGCTGTGGGTTTTGTTACTGATACGATGATACGGTATATTTAAACAATTGTTTACAAGTGTTTATTGTTCAATATGTACGTCTGTGTTAAGTATTTTGGGTTACATAGTGAAGATATAACCTAAGTTTGCCTTTAGATCTTCAGGGAATATAGGACAAGAGGCTGCTGTGTTGATAGGACATATTTAGATCGCTTTTCAGTTGTTATTTACGGTTTGAATTAATTTATTTCTAAAGATTACAAATCACTTATACAGAAATAAATACTAGATATTACTTAATTATACGTTTTTGTTGTCCAGGAGTAGGTGTTAAGCGTAGTGTTAACATTACGAATATAGGAAGGTAATTGTAACAAGTTTTGTATTTTTTTGTATGACTACCGCCGTGCGGCGCGTTTTCGCGGTCGCCGTGCGGTGACTCGTTATCATAGTTTTTATGTTCGACATCTAAAGACTCGTTTACACTAGAGGCAACTTAATAATATTATTTATGACCCATTTAAGATGTGGAATTTTAATAGTTTTTTAAATAGTGGTAGCGATTGTGTATTTTTTATGTCTTTTGGTAGTGCGTTATAAAGTTTTGCTCCCTCATGTATTATTGTTTTTTTTTCCATAATTAGTTCTAGTACTAGGTATATGTAAGTCTTGTGCATGCCTCAGAATACGTTTTTGTACCTGTATGTTTTTTGTGAATGTGATTTGTGTGTGTAAATCTTTGGAAAGAATTTTACGAACTAAAATACATGTGTTATATAATTTGTGTTATACAATAGAACATTTTTGCAAATAATAATAGTCCTTCAGACCGTATTTTGGCCATGGCGGCCAATCTCAACGGAGACTAGCCTTCGGCACGGAAGATATTATAGTGCACAAGTGTGTGCGCAGACGCAGGTGCACTCTCTCTTCCCTCACTCTCATAGTCTGATGGGACAGCACGCAATCTCACACGACCGGAGAGAGATCAGGCGCGGAACCAACGGCTTAACGTGTTTTCCGAGGCATGAGGGAATCACATCGCCGACTACCAAGCTCCGGACTGTTACTTAGAAATTTCATATAAAAAAACCCAATAACACTTTGCCCGACCTGAGAATCGAACCCAGGACCCCACACTCAGCAGTCGTGGTTGTGACCAAGAGAGCAACGGGGCGGATAACTAGGTACGAAGTAGGTATTACTGTTAGTGTACAGAAGATTGTCGAATACTTGATTCCACTGCGCCTGAGCAGCAGTGGTGGCCCAGTGATAACGGCCCCGACTTAGGAGTTGTAGGTCGTAGGTTCGTACCCAAGCAGGCGCTTTACTTTGTGTAAAAATATTTTATCACAACTTTCTCAAAACGGTGAAGGAAAACATCGCGAGGAAACCGGCATATCCTAGAACTAAAAATTCGAAGACATGTGATATCTACCAACCCGCACTGGGCCCGCGTGGTGAATTACAGCCCACTCCCTCTCGAAGAGAGGAGGCCTGTGTCCCAGCAGTGGGAACAGCAAAGGCTGATTATGTTATATTATGGTTGAAGCAGCCGTGATATACAAAACCAGTTCATATTCCGCGTGGCAGTGATCAGAAAGCGCTATCAGCGATTACATAAGCGCTTTACCGGCTATTCTTTCCCAATGCGACCGTACCCCAGACCATCCGGAATTTTCATCTAAAAAGTATCTCAAAATATTCTCCGCACTGTTAAAGAACTCATAATGATCTTTAAAAGTGATTTTATGCTTTTAAGCAAGGTAATGAAGCGTTACTTTTTAATGTTCCGTCTACTATCTGATCGTGAGATTACGAACGAGAGGAAGGAAAGGGACGCGACTACTTATCATTATCTCTTCCGAAAATGTCATTTGTTTTAGGACGTTTCTTTAGATGTGTTGCATAAAGTACGGAATAGGAAGTCGGGTCTTTTGTTTCTTTCATGTTAACACAAAGACATGATGGCCGTGGTAATTAAAGGCTGTATTGGACTTACAGTGGCCTCCAAAAGTTATTTGATTTTTTTCCACTTCAGCGGTGATGCCACATATTTTTGAAGTGAAAACTTCTTTAGCGGCGTTGTACACTTTTTTTGTAATGGGTAAAAAATGTTAAACTCGCGTCAGGACACGTGACCTGATCGAAAATTCGTAAGGCGGATGGAGAGTAGACAGCCGGCGCGGCGTAGGAGAGGAAGTATCCCCCTCTCTTTCTACGGCGCGGCGAAAATGTATGCCTGCTGTTTCGTTCAGGCGGCGCAGGGCGCTTGCGCGAATGTTCGTGTGTGTTTATGTTACAGCGTGCCACGCGCATCCATGGATGGTGGCAGCTGCTGGCTCGACCGTCTGTGTAGTGGCCACACTGCTGTGTATTCGTAAAATTATTATAAAACAAAAAAATAGCTACTTTACTTTAATTGTCATGTTTGTGTACGATAGCGCAATAAATAAATATTGTATTCTACCGCATAAATGATAGTACTTTTATACTGATAATTAAAGCAATTCGTGCAAAATTATTCCCTAACCATTCCAAAATATCAAAAATGCACAACGTTAATATTCAAGTTTCCACTTCTGCCGGCATTCCCGGAGTGCAACCCGTCTTTTTTTTTCCCAACTTACATCTATCATTACAGGGAAACCTTTTGCGATAGTGTACTTATCTAAACTCCTATCCTAACTTGTTACTAGCTCATGATTATAATTAAAAGTAGGTAATTTATTACAAACAATGCATTCTTTGTGAACTCACTCAGAGAACAACAGAATAGGTCGGTGTCAATAGCTATAAGGTTGAGAGTGCGGAGTGCATGCGTCAGTGGCGCCTCACTTAAAAGATTGGTCCGAGCGCGCGGCTTCGCTACACTTGTACTGTAAGCGATTAGTAAGAAGAGTGGGGTGCGTCTTCGTGGATGGCACTATCTATACACGTTGAGACGTTTAGTTCAAGTGAAAAGACGCTCGGAAGGATGGAGCTACTGTGCGCATCCGTAGTCCAATCGGATCACTCAGCGAATAGGCGATGATCGGACTGGCAACACCCTTACACACACATGCAAGTTTAGTTACTAATTGTGGAGGAAAGGCTATGCAAAAATCCCTAAGGGTCAAGTCACACCGAGATGGCAGCGAAGCGGTAAGCAGTTTCAGTGTCATATAATTTTAAACTTTATCTTCATTACTATAATACATAGTATCGCTTGAGAAACATGAAAAGGTTGCGCGGCCGCCCGCGGCGCCGCGAGCACTCCGACGAGAAAAGGGAAGATTTTCCGACCGGTGGTGTGTCTGGAGGGCAACTGCCCGATGATTCATGTCGGGCCTTTATATATTATGCTAGTTGCGCGGAAAACTCTGCTTGCGAGATGCAGGATTTTGCGTGACGTCAGTATGACGCGTTGTTCGCATGTGGTGTTATAGATACCGCTTCAGATACAAAAAACCGAGTTTACACCACACATGCACTCTACATTGTATCACAAATACATACACGCATGCTCGCTAGAAGAGAGGAGGAACATGTATAATGGTTAATACTTGTCACCAATGGAGGGAAATTCCTCAAATATCAAAGCTGTCATCCCCAGGGGTTTTTGAATGTTGCGCTGTCGAGCTAATTAATTATAAATTAATAGTTGTATGTATTTACAGAGTACCAAACGCCAGGAATTTAAATGACTGTTTTGATAAACTTGAAACTTTGCTTAAAGACATATCTAACAGGCGTTCAAAAAATGTTGTAATTGCAGGCGATTTTAATATTGATGTCTTAAAACCAAGTAACAATTCAGTTGCATTTGAGTATCTACTACTAGGTTACAATTTGAAACTTGCTCTTAAACAGCCAACTCGAATGGCTAGTGGGACATGTATAGATAATTTTGCGCATAATTTTAAGAAGAGTTGTAAGACAGATGTACTTGAGTTTGCTTTATCAGACCATACAGCACAGCTACTGCAATGTCCAGTTCCCAATGTATATAATATCAAATCCTGGTATATAACTAGAAGAGATTACAGTAACGATAATATAGAGAAATTTAAAAATAGTATAAGCAGCCTCAAATTTTCGGAGATATATCTCACTGACGATCCCAACGTAGCTTACAATGAATTTATCGACATATTCAAGTTATTTTACGAGTTATGTTTTCCGTATAAAGAAATAAAAATAAACCTAATCAATAAACCAAAATGGCTTTCACGTGGCGTTAAATTATGCAGTAGGAAAAAAAGGGAACTTCTGTGGCGATCCAGGTTGAAACCCAGCCATGAAAACAAAAAGAAATTCACTACCTATTCTAGACTATATAATAAAATAATTAACTTGACACAAAAAGCTCAAAATACCCACAAAATACAGCAATCTCAAAATAAATCAAAGACTACATGGCAGGTAATTAATCAGACAAAGTACAATATCCCTAAACAACGAATTGAGAAACTTAAAGTTGGTAAACAAATTTTATACAAACCTTATGATATCGCTAGTGCTTTTAATGACTTTTTCGTTGACAAAATACGTCCGAAAATAGATGTTGACTGTAAGCCGAAAACATGTATCTCATCCATAAAACATAACTCAATGTTTATGGCACCCAGCACACCACACGATTTGAATAAAATAATAATGTCACTAAAAAATACTAACAGTGTTGGTTTTGATGGAATCGCCACGAAGATACTGAAGTCTGTCTCAACCGCGATATGCGAACATTTAAGCCACATACTGAACCTTATTATTTGTACGGGTAAATATCCAGATGCTTTAAAAACATCTATAATAAAACCCTTATTTAAGAAAGAGGATAAGGAGTTGATGAAAAATTACAGACCTATTTCGCTCATACCGGTTATTTCGAAGATCTTTGAGAAATACATTTGCAGGGAATTATATAATTATATGGAAAAATATAATATACTTTGCGAAGAACAAAAAGGATTCAGACAGCACAGAACCATCAATATGGCAATTTATGACTTTTTGAATCCTATTATTAGTAGCATGGATAAACGAACCCCCATATGCGCTATATTTTGCGATATGACCCAGGCGTTCGATTATGTCCATTATAATATATTAATTAATAAATTAGAAGTCTATGGCATTAGAGGTAACGTGCTCGAACTTATAAAATCTTATCTGGAAAACAGGACACAAATAACCGAAGTTAGCAACATTAACATAGTTACCAAACACGAAGATATTATAAGGTCTCGAGAACGTAAAATCTCATACGGTGTACCACAAGGAACCGTGATAGGCCCGTTTTTATTTATAGCGTATGTTAATGATATGCCCAAATCCCTTGAATCTCCAATAACTATGTTTGCAGACGATAGCACTGTAACAATCCCATGTAAAAGTACAAATACATACGAAAATGACATAAATAATTCTCTTGACGCACTAATTAAATGGCTAGACGAAAATAATTTAAATATTAATTTAGGTAAAACAAAGATAATGCACTTTAGACAACGTACTCCCGGCGGAACTAATCTCAACATTCATTATAAAAATGATAAAATTGAGGAAGCAGAGGATACCAAATTTTTAGGTTTGCAAATAGATTGCAACTTAAATTGGAAAGCACATATAGACAGTTTGTGTAAAAAACTGAGTTCATCCGCATATGTGTTATATAAATTATCCTCAATAGTAGATGTCAAAACACTTCTTACGGCTTACTACGGAATAGTTGAATCGCACTTGCGCTACGGTATCATTTTCTGGGGGAACTCAACTGATCGAGATATAGCTTTTAAGGCCCAGAAAAGATGTCTCCGATCATTGTTCAAACTTAAATCGACAGACAGCTGCGCGCCTTATTTTAAGTTACATAAAATCTTGACACTTCCCTGTATCTATATTTTCGAAGTAGCTATGTTTGTCAAGCAAAATCCATCTCGTTTTGAGCGCCTGGCTGTTGTATTCCCAAGGAATAGGCGTGACAACAGCAAATTATGTCAAGTATCATGTCGAACCACTTTAATGCGTAAGAGCGTTTCTTGCATGGCCCCAATTATTTACAATAAATTACCGAGTAGTTGGAAAGCTTTAAATACAGCACAATTTAAGAGCAGATTACGGACTTTTTTGGTAGATAAAACATACTACAGTGTAACTGACTTCCTATCGGAGAAAAATATTTGTTAATTAATGACATCTTGATTTTTTAAAATTTTTATATGACATTTTTTTATTTTTGACATTTTGATCTTTGACATTTTGATTATTGACATTTTTATATGATGTAATGATAATGGTATGATATTTGTAATAATAATGACATGATATATAATCTAATGATACTAATTTATATTTTCCTTTTAATACAATCATATATTTTTAAATTAAGTCGATGATTTAAAATTTTTATAATAGTAATTTATAAATTGGTCTGAATAAGTATAATAATAATGATATAAATAATTTCAAATGTTTGCATGCCGATTGGTAAAATGTGGCTGAGCTAAATGTTATCTTAAGAACTATTATGTATTACCCATATTTGCAAAATAAAATTCTATTCTATTCTATTCTATTCTATTCTATTCTATTCGCTTTTCTCTTGGAAGGTAAGCAGAATCGACAAATCGAGAAAAAAAAGATATTTTTACTTAAAATTGAGACATCAGAAAACATTGCTCCACGAAACGAATTGTTCTACCAACTTTTCCTTACAACTTTCGTTACAATTTTCCGAATCACACCAGACATATAGTTTCATAAATCGTTCCATTGAACCGTATCCGGGGCGGTCGGCCGGACAGCCGGTTTCCGGATAAGGTTCGCTCAACTGTATCGGCACTATCTAATTATGGGATAGTTAGTTCATTGTTCAGAACTGTTTGTTGAGTACACTTGGTAGAGAGTAACTACTGCGTTTAGGATCTTCGAAGAATTTCAGTGGATTTTGGTGTAGGTTTTAGTATACATGGTCAAATTAAATTAGCTAACAAAACGGGTATCGCAGACGTAATGGGCATCGAAATTAATGTAATGAGTTTTTGTTTGGGGTCATCAATCGCCTGTAGGTACTATTGTCACTAGAAAGTTACACAAAAAAACTTAGCTATTGATGTATTAACACGCTAAAAAAAATGCAGTTTTCTACTTATACTTCAGGTACCAACGGTCGTTGACCCCAAAAAACTGGCCAAGTGCGAGTCGGACTCGCGCACCGATGGTTCCGTACAAACCTGTTTAAAATATTTTTATTATATGATGATGTAACTAAAAATTTACGGTTTTCGCAATTTTTCCTTTATTTGTGCTACAAGGCGTTGCTTCGTACCAAATTTCAAGATTCTGAGTTCACGGGAAGTACCCTGTAGGTTTTGATTCCCTTGCAAGTGTCAAAAATTTGCGGCATAAATGACTGTATCTTTTGATTGTGTTGGCTTAGAAGTTGAATTTTTTTACAGCTCCAAGGGACAATAGACTTGAGTATTTGATATAAATTCCAGCTTGATACCTTCACGCGTTCCTGAGAAAAAGGGTCTTGACAGACAGACAGACGGACGGACGGACAGAAAATAAAGTGATCCTATAAGGGTTCCGTTTTTACCCGACTGCGCGACGCAAAGGAGTGGTAATGTGTTTATCAGCCTATGTATGTATGTATGTATGTATGTAAGTATGTATGTATATATGTATGTTTGTATGTTCCTTTGAAGCACTATACAGACCAAACGCCTGGACCGATTTTTATGATTCACACGTCAATCGATTCCTATTAGTCCGGCGAGTGTCACTAAAGACATGACGTTAATGAAAATTCAATATGGCGACTACTAGACGCCATATTGTGAAAATGAAAAAAATGAAAGTCAAGAAACTATGTCAAGTGGGGTATCGTTGGATAGGTCTTTGAAAAATATCAGTGGTTTGGGAAGACCGTTTTTTGATTAAGTAAACCGTTCGTGACTTATCAAGCTTTAAAGTACCAATTTTCGTTAGAATCAAGTGTCCCCCCCTACCAACTAAACGCGGCAGTAGTACCTATATATTACGAAGTTTAAAGGGAAACTATCACACTTAAGTGGGATTTACAACTTATAACTAAAAAGAATAAAATAAAAAAATTAAATTTAAAAAATCAAAAAACCCGACTGCGGTAAAAAACTTAAGTTAAAAAAAACTGAAAAGCTAAAAACAAGCCCATTTTAAATTAAATAAAAGTTGGAAGCAGGCGGGACCCATTTGAGTTTGAAAATAGAAAAATGGTATGGGTCCCGCCTGCTTCCAACTTTTATTTAATTTAAAATGGGCTTGTTTTTAGCTTTTCAGTTTTTTTTTAACTTAAGTTTTTTAGCGCAGTCGGGTTTTTTGATTTTTTAAATTTATTTTTTTTCCTTTCGAGGTACAAAACCCTAATAAGAACATAAAGTAATTTTTTTTGTTTTATTATTTTCAGATATTGATCCTACCCACCACGTCCGTGAAGTTTCACTATCTAATTTAATTTCAAGCTGTAGAAAAATAAGTTTAACAAACTAAGGCTGATTGTTCAATCATCTTATAACTTTATTCGAGGATTAATTTTGAAATTTTGACAGTTATGTCTTACAAAAACTGTCAAACGTCAATTTTATTCCGCCAATAAAAGTTATCTGGCGATGGAAAATCAGCCCTGAATAAAGCAAAATAAAAGTTTTACTTTAATTAATTTTTTATTTAACCTGTTGTGAATTTTGTGGCTTTAATCTGTCAAGCTCCGCTAATGAGACACAATTGATTTTTTATTGTTTCGTCACTTATCGGTAATGCGCGGGGTTATAGCACACATCGCACCCTTAGAACTATGTGTTATTCCTGGTTATAAACTATCTGTGTGCCAAATGTCATCCAAATCCGTTTAGTAGTTTTTGCGTGAATGAGTAACAAACATCCATCCATCCTCTCAAAGTTTCGTGTTTGCTGAGTATGTGTGTTTGTATCCTATTTTTTTTTTATGAATGGGAAATCATCAAATGACCCCTCCCGCTCTGGGTGGAGCGGAAGGGAGTGTCAGACTCTGACTAAAACCCATCCGTGTTCCTTCCTTAGCCCTTTATGTTCCGGGGTAGCGGTAACCCTTTCGGACAATCCCGCACCCCCGGCAGGCTTTGGCCCTGGCAGGCCCCTTCCTTTATGCTGACATCTCTTTGAGGCGCGCATGGAACACGTACGCGCCGTCCGGCACGGGCCTGGTCCTGATCGGACGGTGAGCTATGTGTGTTTGTATCCTAGGCTAGTGTTTACGACCTTAGGTCAGAGAACTCTGAAGTCAAATCCCTACAGTAACGTTCAATTGTTTTAAATGTATAAATACCACAATCTTGCTATCCATATTTTATAGAAGACGCAAAACAAATTCATATACATTCTGTACTGGAACCGTTCGTCCCACGGGATATAATATAAATAATTTTGTTCAACAAATAATGGTCCGTAGCTTTTGTTCCACAGTTTGCTTAGGACCATTGTTTGATTGTTCTCCTATAGTACCGTTATTATTGACACAATGCCGTGTGCGGGAACAATAATTATTTTATAGTAGGTCCCTTCAAGAGGAACGTGTCGAAAAGTTTCGTGAGCTATTTTATACACTGACAAAAAAATAAGCAGTAAATAAAATTTTTATTTTTTATTATATTAATTAAATTTTATGAGCCTAACTTTCAAAACAATATTTTTTTACCGATCCGAAAACCGATCAGAAAAAGCTTGAGGCAAAATGTTACCGTCATGACAGTTAACTTTAACGTTTTAAGTACCTAAAAGGTCACAAAATTAACTGTTTTATTCATTTGGTGATATCGTTTTTGAAGTAAATTTCAATGGTTTGCCATTGGTAATAGTGGTACCTTTTGATAGTAGGTATGTTGATAGTAGGTATGTTCAATCATTCATTACTTAAAAGTTACTGTTTTGTCTTTTACTGTTTTACAAACATTTCTTCTTACTGCATAAAGTCAGTAAGTCTTAATGAAATTGCTTTAATGTGATGACGTACGAAATTATTTTTCATTTTTTTTCAGTGTACATTCTACCATGACATAACATAACGCCTGTAATTGGGTGAAGGATAAGTCAGAGGTGCCTATAATCAGCCAAATTTTGCCAGATACGTGTAAGTCCCGTGTAATAGGCGGCGAGCCCGGAGAACTAGGCCCAAATCCAGACTTCGGGCTGTTACATGAGAACATCCTAATAATTAGAAAACACTCAACAACACTTTGTCCGACCTGGGAATCGAACCCAGCACTGCATATTCAGGAGTAGCGCTTTCAACCACTAAACCAACGAGGCAGTCAAAGTAATTTAGTAAGTCTGCCTTCCCAATTATGTTGGGGTCGGCTTCCAGTCTAACTGGATTTAGCTGAATACCAGTATTTTACATGGAGCGACTGCCTATCTGACCGCCACAACCCAGTTACTGGGTAACACGATACCCCATGGTCATCATCATCATCATAATCATTTTAACCGAAAGACGTCCACTGCTGGACATAGGCATCCCCCAAGCACCTCCACTTCGACCGGTTTTGTGCTTCTCACATCTAACGAGTTCCTGCGGCCTTCACAAGGTCGTCGGTCCACCTTATGGGAGTCCTTCGATGGCGGTCGCCACTCCAGAACCTTTCGGCCCCATCGGCCACACAATTCTTCGGGCTATGTCGGTTACCTTGGATCTCTTGCGGAGCTAAGGAAGAACTAAGTTACCTTGTTATTTATAAAGTAGGTAGGTGACTATAGTTAAATTCTATTATTGCCAACTAGCTAAAATTACCCCATAGTAAGGTAAAGTTATACATTCTACTATAATATCATTACCCTTCAAGGTCTTGCAATGACGCTAGCAGAAGCTGAATTTCAGGATCAACTCACTAACTTACGTAATGTCTTCAGTCATCATCTGCCTAGCCTTTTCCCATATATGTTGGGGTCGGTTTCCAGTCTAATAAGGAGTAACTTAGGCTACTTTTATTTTAGAAAAAAAAAACCGAGTGTGCTTATGACCACACGACTGAAGTGAAACTTCAAACGTATTTGGCTATGAGAGGAAGAGGGAAAGAAAATGTGCGCGCGCACTGCTTTCTCTTGCTTATATCCCCCACTCAACTCCCGTTCACCTCGCCCGATCACACTTTTCGTAACGCTTACGTCACGCGTTCGCCAGCTTACTCCCCAAGTCAAGCGTGCGTAAAGAAGTTTCACTTCAAAAATTGCGTCCCACGAAAAATATCCACGCGGTCAAAGTCGCGGGTAACAGCTATTAAATCAATAAATCTTCCACACATTCGAATTTACAAAATGAGAAAGTTACGTAACAAAATGGTATAGGAAATTGATTAATGCTCATACATTGTTGTAAGGATAGGTCGCGGTTACAACGGCTTGGTTGGATGGCTGATATATTGGTACATACATACATATATACTACGTATATGTAATTATACATACGGCCGTAATGTTCGGCACTTGATTTATTTCGTTAGACGCTTGTTGAGAAATTACGTCGGGTAAAATATTATAAATGGCTTTTGTTGGAGTAAGCTGCGGTTCTTGTTGGTAATTCTTTTTAATAACCAACGAAATATTTCAACGCAGGGGGCTCAGAAACATGTACTGAATTCATTATAACAGGTTTTGCGTCGATGCCATCCATCACACTGTTAACACAAGACTGTATCAACTCAAAATGAAGCTTTTTTTTCAGAAATGATGGAAAACTGATTACTCGTTTCCTGTCGCTACGGCGATAAAAATTACGATTATTAGCCAAGCTGACGGTTTTCGTCGCGAACGTCGAAGGGCGTCCTCCGCAACTCATTAGGATAATATGCAACGCCGATTTATTATATATTTGTATATAAAAAACAATGTGCATATATTGCAAGTATAATTTTATGTGACTTGTTTTTGCCAAAATAAATACAATTAAAAAAAAACGCTGATGGGCGTATTTCGCACCTAAATATTAAATCAAAAAACGCCAAAAGGCGTCCGCCGCAGCGAATGGGTTCACGATTGTAAAAAGTGAACACTGTTTTAAAATTAGAATTATGAGTAACTAGTTGCGCCCCGCGGTTTCACCCGCATAAGACTCGATCCCGTGGGAATATCGGGATAAAAACTATCCTATGTCCTTTTCCGGGACTCAAACTATCTCTATACCAAATTTCATCTAAATCGGTTCAGTGGTTTAGGCGTGAAGAAGTAACAAACATATAAACACACACACACACACACTCACAAACTTTCGCCTTTATAATATTAGTATGAAGTGTGATAGTGTGACTAGAGATTGCACGTTATCAAGTTATTAAATACATACAAAGAATGAGTTATCTCGAATTTGTCTTTTTTTGAGTTGATACAGTCTTGTATTAGCAGTGCGATATGTATATATTAGACTAGTGAAATAAACTAGCAAGTGTTTTTTTTTTTTTTATTGTTTCGATTTCCAGTTTAGGTAAACTTGTTGAGAAAACTGTGAATGCAGTTTTGTTTCTTTTAAAAATAAAGGAATGTTTCTTTCTTAAAGATTTAAAGTAGTTTCTCTTCACGGCCCATTGATTTTTTCCATCCTGTATATAAAACAAAGTCGAGTTAGTTATACCATTTATAACTCTAGAACGGCTGGACCGTTTTTGATGATCTTTTATTTGTTGAATTTGTCTTCGACCTGAATAGCAGAATAATTATTAAAATATGGAAAAAATAAAAACAAAAAAATAATCTGAGGCAGTACGAAGTAGGTACACCGGGTCAGCTATAGTTAATAATAAATACCTACGCCTTTCATTTCGTAACTTTAACTGCTTTCGATATCATTTTGTCCACTAAAAGCAGAATTAAGGAATCTAAAACTGTGTTAGCGGACGGCCTGTTGACCGAAATAACAAGCGATATTAAACAACAACTAAGCTACGTAATAAAGTCACTAAACATTCTTAGCACTATGCAATTTAGTTCACTAATTCAAACTCATATAAGTTAGGGGCAATTTTGAACGAACTATGCGCTATTCGGTAGCGCACACAAAATCCTTTAGCAGCTGTAGGATTTTGTGGAAAACAGTATTTTGTGTTATAACTGGGGCTTGTGGCTAATAAGTGTGTAGTAATAACAGCCGCACGGGTCGATCGATCAGGTTAAGCTTCGCGTGCCGCTGTTGGTCCGTGGATTGGTGACCATCTTTACATACCAAGACCCCTCCATGCCTCGGAAAGCATGTTAAGCCGTTGGTCCTGGCTTTCATTCGTGGATCTTTGACAGTCGTTACGGGTCGTCAGAAGCCCGAAAGTCTGACAACCAGTCTTACCAAGGGGTTTCGTATTACCCAGTAATTGGGTTGTGGAGGTCAGATAGGCAGTCGCTCCATGTAAAATACTGGTACTCAGCTGCATCCGGTTAGACTGGGAGTCGACCCCAACATAGTTGGGAAAGGGCTAGGTAGATGATGATGACCATGATCCACTAAACAAATACTTGCACAAACCCGTCGGGTAAAATATTATTGGGCTTTTTCCATTAGAAATTTCTAAGTACCAATCCAGAGTTTGGATTTGTGCCCGGTTGATGGCAATAGGCTCGCTCCGTAATACATGGGACTTAAGAAAGAAAGAAAGAAAGAAAGAAAATACATTTATTTAGCACAGACTAAAGGACACACAATACACCAGATACATCAGATAAAAAAACAAAACAACGATCAAATAAAAAGCGTAAAGTCCGATGTAAGTAATTAGCAGGAAAGAATAGTACCTGGCAAAATGTGGGTGTACTAAAGGTAGACCTCTGCTCAACCCTTTGGGGCAACAAGCCGTGATGTTATGTGATTTGATCCTAGAACTGTCTCCGTCCTTCTTATTATGGTAACGACTAAAACAGTACACATTAACAACTTCGAGCGAGTGAACTGCAAATCGAACCAAGCTGAGCTGTTGAAATTGCCAATATGGAATCAGTGATGCATTACGTCATAGATTTTGCTCGATTGTCACTTGCAAATATGGGTGTCGTTTCAATTGAGCTAGGTTCATTGTAGGTAATTGACAATGTTCGAGCGCACTTTGATCATGTGTCTGTTGCGTCATTATCATCATTTATTTATTTTCGCCGAAGGGTCGGCGCGTGCGACCTTTTGCTTGTCACAGCAATGTCACCGAGTGCTTCTGACACTCAAGGAATAGACAAGTAATGAGGTTACGTCTGGTGCGGATTAAAAATTAATACATTATTTTATTTGCTAATATTTTACGTTTAAATTTTATTATTTATTTATTTCTGTAACTGCCCGTGACATCACAGCGGGCCCTATCAGAATACTTAAATGTCGCATTATGCTGGGATAGGAGCCTTTTGGCCTCGTTTAGGAAGTTTTCTGATTCATTTTTGTATAATTTGGTTTTTTATTTTTGACTTTGTTTAGTTTACTTTGTGGTCTTCCTGTACGAGTCACAATAAATATTTTTCTTACTTTTATTATATTGTACTGACAGTTACATAAAAATATACTGGCTACCATCAATAGCTATCTGTCAATAGGTTATTGGCTTCGGCCGTATATACCTGAGGGTGAATTTTTCAAGTGGGCGTGGATGGCCAAATCCGAAACTATGAGGAATAGCGAAAAGTACTCAAAGGAGTCTCGGGCTCGATTTTAAGGAAAACTAAAACTACATCATTGGATTTTTGAAAAATCAATATTTCTGGCCAGGAATCGAACCTGTTGATTTTGAAAAAAAAACACACTGTATTATTATCTACATTATTCGATAGTGTCGCTAGTAAGGATCGAACTCTGGGAAGTGATGACATACGGTAAACTTAGGGTCTCCCCACATTATCGCACAGAATCGGCTTAAGCCGAGTGCGTGTCACCAAACTACTCGACTTATCGCCGAGCTAATAGGCAAACGGCTCGTTTCGCTGTCGGTCGGCGTCGCGACGCGTCGTCCGAGCCGAGCCGATGTGAATGGTATTAGTAACACCCTTATTACGTAGACAAAGGCTTTTTTGACCGGTGTTAGCCGATTCCGCGTCGATAAATGTGGAGAGACCCTTAACCACCACCAACACCAAACTACAAACAAACTTAACCACTATAGTGGGACGTGCGCTAGTTTAGACGATACATATCAGTGACTCAGTTTCCGTATTGGGTGCTGGTGGATTTTTCTATAAAGTTTTCATCCATCAAATCACGGCCCGGACACTTACAGTCGTTAATTACCAACACCCAATTATACCCATAAATAATTACCTGCACAAAACGCGCCTGGCCAAAGAGAAAATATCTAAATTCGCGGCCCCCGCCTAATTGTTCTGCCGACGGAGACAAATGGCCGTCAGCCCGTGACGTCAGCCATCGAGTTGATAACGACTTGCCAGGAGGACCAGAAGTTTTACTGATAATAATTATGATGTACTGTTTTATGAGGTGGAAAGTTTGACCTATTAATTTGGAGTGCCCTGTACTAAAACAGCCTGTTTATTTAACGTTTGGTGATGACCGAGTGGATTTTTCGCGAGGGACAAATAAAATTGCTCGCCTCCTTTATGAGTAATTTTATTTGACAACTAGCTTTTGCCCGCGACTTCATCCGCGTGAAATTTCATGTTCCCTGACCCAAACAGTCGCATGAAACTGCCTGCCCGCGTTATCACACTAATCATACTATCACACTAATATCACACTTCACACTAATATTATAAAGGCGAAAGTTTGTAAGTGTGTGTGTGTGTGTGTGTTTATATATATATTTGTTACTTCTTCACGCTCAAACGGCTGGACCAATTTTGATAAAATTTTGTATAGAGGTAGCTGATAGGTACTTTGGATTAACATATAGGCTACTTTTTATGCCGATATTCCCACGGGATCGACATTTACGCGGGTAAAACCGCGGGGTGCAGCGTTATTTATATTTGCTGGGCTCCTAAAGGTCCCAGCGCGATGTTATATAACTTTCCTCAAGAATTGGACTATCAAACGCAATTTTTATTTTCAAATCCATGTAGGGTATGCCAGGGTGTAAAGTTCACTTATCCTTCATAGAAAAGGGAGGATCTTCCGACCAGACGGGTGTTGTGCCTGGCGGGCAACTGCCCGGTGATTTATCGATTTATTACCGTTGGATCCCGTTTTTGAATCCCATTTTAATATTTTTGGCGTTGGATCCCGCAAAACATTATTATGTATTTCCGTTGGATCCCGAATTTAAAAAATGCAAGATAATTACGTTTTATTGTCGTTGAATCCCGAAAAGTATTTCCGTTGGATCCCGAATGCTTAAAAAAATATGAATGCGGGTACATTCAACTACAAAATTGTTTATAATAAAATGAGGGGTTCACTAATGTTTCACCAAAACTCCATTGACAAATTTTTAGTTTACAACCAACGTTTCGTATATACTATTTATTTCACAAACAACTCATTTTCTATATAATCTAGTCGTTTCTGGCACTCGCCGGCCGCTGCCGCGGCACCGCTCGCTTCGCTCGCTCGGCTCGTGCGTAGGGGTCACAGTTTTAACCTAACCTAACCTAACATTGTTTTTTTTTTTAATAATTAACCTAATCTAACTAGTTCGGTTCCGGGTAACCCACTAAAAATAATCTCTTTTTAGTGTTTGATAAAGGTAAATCACTTTTCTTCTGAAATGTACACATGTTGTTATAATATGGGATTCAACGGAAATAGCAAACGGGATCCATCGGTAATACCTAAAAAACGGGATCAAAAAACGGGATCCAACGGTAATAAACGGATTTATCTCGGGCCGTTGTATATTATGTGCTAGTTGCGCGGTAAATTCTGCTTGCGAGATGCAGGATTTTGCGTGACGTCAGTATGACTAGTAGACGTAGTTCGCATATGGCGTTGTAGATACCGCTACATTCACAAACATACAAACTCTTCAGATTTATTATTAGTATACAGGGTGAAATTGAATTCATGGGCATCCTTATAAGGGGTCATTGTACTCATCATTATGAACAACTTTTACTATGGGACCAAACCTGAAATCGCGAAAAAAAATGAGCCCTTCCCTACATTTTGACGAGTTATGTGAACATAAATGCAAGGAACAGCTGATTTTTTTTCGCGATTTTAGATTTAGTAAAAGTTGTTCATAATGATGAGTACAATGACCCCTTAAAAGGATGCTCATGAATTTAATTTCACCCTGTAGATGAGTACCACTAACCAAGTTATGATCGGACAAGACAAAGATACAAAGTTTAAAAAAATTGGTAGCTAAACTGACTCTTCGAAAGTCTCTCGAGAGATTCCAAGTCTTTCTTATTTTCTTTCTTCTAAATCGCATCGCCCAATAACTACCCACCACGCTCGTTCAATCAATCTTTTTCAACAGAAACACTGCATTTTACGGCTTCCGTATACGAGAAAATAGTAAAACCATATTTCCTTTTGGGACTACATTGTATTTCACTAAAGCAGTAAATCTACACGATCCTGGTAAAAATTGGGACATACTTCTTTTGTAAACTCTACGAAAGTAATAATTTAGGAAGTTAAAAGCAGTTTCCGAGGCTTTTGTTATTTACAACTTTACTTAGGTGCTTTTTTACCCGACTACGGCGAAGCAAAAAGGAGGGTTATGATTTTGACCGGTATGTATGTATGTACATATATATGTTCATCTGTTCCGTCATAACTTCTAAACTACTTGTCATAATTAGACAAATGAGTTATCGTTGGAAGTGTCTTGATCGTCCGCTGATTATAGGCTATATGACGTCACATTCAATCGAATACGGCGCCCTCTAGCGGACATAAACATCACGATCTAAAAACAAAAATTTAATCATGCCGTGTGGGATATCAAATGAAAGGGCTTAATTAGCACATTGCCGCTGTACTAACATACATAAGCTATGGTAGCATGCAACCACGGGAAGGTACCTTCTTGTTTCATCCTTTTCAGTAGTCGGGTTTTAGTTTTTTAAACTTATGTTTTACTAGGTATTCGAAAGCATCTGTAATCTTCATGAACTTCTGATGACGCTAACAGGAAGCTGAACTTCAGAATGAACGCGCTATCTATCTCGTATCTTATCTTACACAGTCATCGCGAGGCTAGGAAATCTTCTAAGTTAGAAAATAGATGTATGAAATTTCAATTTTGCGTCTTCGAATTATGCGGTATTTTCATCTCTTTCGAATAGCATTCATTCTCTCAACTCTGGAAAATTAAATTTGTTCTACATTTTTACAGGGCATTGCATCTTTTTAGGGTATTTAGCTAAGTACAGGGATAAAATTTCGGTATGCACTAAAAGAAAGCCGAGTTTAAAGTCTCAATTTTGATGCATGATGAAGGACTCCAATCCAGTCCGAAACTATAGGTAAAATTACGTATGATACAAACACGATATATGTGTATATATAGCTAGCTGCGCCCCTCGGTTTCACCCGTATAAGTCTCGATCCCGTGGGAATATCGGGATAAAAAGTATCCTGTGTCCTTTCCTGGGACTCAAGCTATCTCTACACACAATTTTATCAAAATCGGTTCAGTGGTTTAAGCATGAAAAGGTAACATACAGACAGACAGACAGAGTTACATTCGAATTTATAATATTAGTATGGATGTAATAAAACTGCTTTAAAAAATTACAATGTGTCCGACTTCTGTGACAAAGCGAGTGCCATGACTAAAAATATCATTACATCGCCCTAACCAAAAATTCTTTACATTCCAGCACCAGAAAATAGATTTTCCACATAACTGCCTCATTTTCACACTTAACCTACTGCCGCAGAATCTTTCGTTGTCAGCAAGAAAAATAGGCTTTCAATATCACCGGGCGCGATCGATATCTCAGAATTCACTGAAAATTTCTTTCAGGCCAGATTTTTAACAGAGAATAGGAACTACAGAAGGTTGACTCCACACAATGTCTCACTGATGGTGGCGCGTGTGTTGGATCATTCGGTTCCCTACAAAATGGTTGAGCTGGATGTTGCTGATCCATGCGTCATGTTCGTGAACGGACGCCGTCGGTTGAGACTGGTCATCTCTTAACTGCCAAGGCTTATTTTTAATCTTATTTCTTGTATTGTTTCTTGATTTGTGTGTTTTTTCTTAATTGTTCTCACATATAGAAGCAACAAGAATAATGTACCCAGGATTTTGTAATATCTTGATTTAAAAAGAGTGTCCATGGAGTTTCTTGCCCGTTCTTCTCCATTGAGATCTACGCTTTGGAATGGGCACCTAGCTTCAACTTTCTGACCAACTGTCCGACTACTTATTTTTGACAATTCAAAAGTGCCCGTAATGGTTTAATTGAAATAAATGCTTTGAGTTTGAGAGTTTGAGTTTTGAGTTTGACAATGAGCGAAAACAGACACATAGACGCGTAGTTACTGCGATCCCAAACTCATCATCATTGGCCTAGCCTTTTCACAACTATGTTGGGGTTGGCTTCCAGTTTAGCCGGACATGGCAAAATAACCAGTATTTTACATGGAGCGACTGGGTAACTCACTTCCATACCGTAGTTTATTTATTTATTTAATTTAATTAAACCAATTACAGTAATTAAAAACAAAAAAGACACACACAAAAGAAACATAAAAGATTAAAATATAAAATCATCAAGAAAAAAAAAGTTAACAAAACTTTCATACATCCCTCTCAGAGTGCTTCTGACATGCCGACAAAATCTTCGTCCACTCGTCCACAAACAGATTGTTTGTTGGATTAGAGTCCAAGAGATCATTAAGTGCGGCCAGAGTACGTGGTACTGGGGACTTAGCACGCGCAACTGTGCGTACTGGGTTATAAGAAATTCCGCTTGGTAAGTGTGCACGAGTCCATGGCTGAGGCAACTGCAGCCGTCGACGACAACGTGCCGCTCAGTGCTGCCATGTACGGTGCTCAAATACACGAGTGGCATGTTATTCTTCTTAGCTTGTCGATAGCAATCTAGTACTCGGCGCACATTTCGGCTACTTATTTGGCGGCATCACTAGCGTCCATCAGTTCCTGTAATGTGCAGCTGACAGGACACGCAGGGCACGATATTAAGTGTCCCATCGTTTGTGGAACAGCACCACATTTACACTCCAAGGCGGAGTCGTCTATAAATCTCCACCTGAACAGGTTTTCCTTGCTTCGGCCAACCTGGGTCCGGAGTCTGTTTAAAGACTTCCAGGTTACCCAAGGTACGGCATGTTGTCGACGGTAGTTTCCTCTGCCGTTGACGCGTGTCGCTCATAGTGTGAGCACTAAAACTGCGGCAATTTGAAACTATGCCCGTTCTCATATAGTGTGCTTGTAGTCGCTACACGTGCAGCGTGTAGGTGCGTGCGTTTTCATAGTATCTGGATGACCTTTATTGTTCCCTAGAAAATACATAAAAATAGTAGATTGTTTGTCAAGGGAGCAAACAACTATTTTCAAGGCGAGAGTGTTATCCAGAGCGGAGCGAAGGATTCAAAGCACGTCACTCGAGCTTAAAATAGTGCTGCTCCCGAGGTGGACACTCTACTTTTTATCACCCTCTATGAAAAAATAAGTAAGTGCACCTTAGAATAAGAATAGTACGTTTATTTATTTACATTTATATGTTCGTGATTGATCTCTTTGGTGATTGGAATTTTTACTAACAATATCCACATTACAAATTCAAATCACTTTTAGTCCCTGTTTACGAAGAATACACTAGCTCTTTTTGAATCGATGTGATAAAAAAAGACATTTTACACTACAAAACATACAATGGGCGGCCTTATCGCTTTCTACGATCTCTTCCAGGCAACCTTGGAATGGACAGTGATTGCATGTCATAAAAATGGGGTTGTCATTGGTCAACATAATAAGTATATAGATAGAATAATAGATACATAGGTAAATGCTATATTATAGATGCATTAATACATACGAACTTAAATAATATATACAGTATGAAAACCACATAAATAAAAATAAATACCTTTTCTGACGATATACAAAAAATTAAAAAAATCGGTCGCGAAAAAAAATCTGTTGTTCGACGAGTTCGAAGTTCGAAGTATTTTGACGAGTTATGCGAACAAAAATAAATAGCTAATTTATTCCTCGACCGATTTCGTACACAGGTAACGATTGCGTGCGTTTTTCAGACCTTCTGTACATTATATTCTGTGTTTGCACGTTCTTTTCAAAGGCGAAGTCGGGGCAATTTCTTTTGTATCCAATCCGGATAATGATCGCTGTGAAGAAATAGGAATATTGCTTTGTGCTGGTCGCTGGTGTGATTGGTTTGATCTCTTTGAGTTTGAGTTGAAAGATTTTATTTGTGAAATTATATTGTGTTGTGGTATGACCTGTTAAAAATAACTTTGAACTTTGATTTTAGATAGATTATTGTTGTATTGTACCCACAGTTAAACGTTTTCTAAAGGTATGTTTTCATTATTGTAACCATTTGTAAAAAGTACATTATGACACGTGTGACTTATGTAGTCCATTATTGCTAGACTTTTTTTTTTCTTTTTTTTTTTTCTCGCGGTGGAAATCCTCATGGCCTTTCTCTATCGTGGGGGTGACAGAGGGGCATGCCGGACTCTTACCGGCTAAGACCACCGCGGTGTTCCACCTCTACCTATGGCCGGGGGTGCGGGATTCGCATAAGCATTCACCGCTCCCTAATTATTGCTAGACTACTTAAGTCATACATATCGTATACGATTTTATAACTTGTGTGAATTAAACCCGTATTTAAGGGGACTATATGATCTAAAGAGCAGTCACTGTGGGACTGCAGAGAAAAGAAAGAGAAGCGACACAACCCTGGTAATTTATTGCAAAATATGAAGCAATTATCTATTTACAAAAAATCTATTGTTTGGATTAAAAAATTAAAACACACAGTGAACAGTGTAAACACACTAGTATCTTCATGATTTTTTTCTAATGTAACAAATTAGCTGTATTATTTTTTCAACACACTATCTAACTAGCATATATCCTGAAGAATATCCTATATTTTTCTGATTTTGTTTATTATAGTCGATCATATACTTTTAGGCATTATAAAACTTGCGTTTTTTGCATCTAGGTCCTGTAGTTCCCTTTAAATCACGCTTTTCTGCGTAAAACGTTTTTCTGTACTTCGGTGAGTGTGCCCAAGAACTCCACGACCTCATTCCACCGGCCCCCTTCTACCTTCGGACATCCAGGCGCACTGCAAGTTACCATCCCTACCTGGTTGCTATTCCACAATTCGCACTAAGCGTTTGCAAATGTCGTTTATAATGCGCACAGCAAAAGAGTGGGACTCTCTACCTGCGTCTGTTTTCCTAGCGCTTACAACCCGAATCTTTTTAAAGTGAGAGTGGAGAGGCTTCTTCTGGGTAAGCTCGCTTCATCGTCGACTTTGTCTCTGTCACCTTTGACCTAGGCTAGAGTCAAGAGCAAGCCCATTTAAAAAAAAGACTACTTAAGTCACAGAAAGGCGTGACTTAAGTGCGAGTTTAAGTCACACAGTGTTATAAATTGACTTTTCAATCTCTAGTAATCTGGGAATCTAACATACACATAACATAACATCACGAATGTATTCCCCAAATGGTTAAGCTGGAGTGTTCATTAGACATTCATTTCGCCAGTTATGTTATGTACTAACTAGCTGCGTCCCGCGGTTTCAACCGCATAAGTGTCGATCCCGTGGAAAAATCGGGATAAAAAGTAGCCTACATGTTAATCCAGGGTGTCAGCTACCTCCATACAAAATTTTAGTACTCCATACAAAGTAACAAACATATAAACACACACACAGACACACCCCCACACACTCACAAACTTTCGCCTTTATAATATTAGTGTAATGTGATAAACTTCAGTTTATAATTATATAATTTTGCAGCTTGTAGCTACTTTTAAAACAATAGTTTATTAATAGACGTCTGAAAGAAACTCAAATTATGGTCTTTAAAAAATAATCCTTCCATTTGTAGAAAATCACATCCCTAGCTGCCTCAAGACGAACATTAAAAGTTGGAAAAGCGGAGCCAAGTCTTCCTCAGTTCAGTTGGGTCGCGTTTGACGATAGTTACTTGATTGCGTTCTCTTCTTCTCCAAAGTTTATAACACGTAGGTTCGCGTCGTCTTTGACATCTGGCGTCTGAATAAATTATTAGAGATTCAGTTCAAATTCTGACTTCAGACTCGTGTATAATTTGTGGATTATAGTTGTTAGAATGGCTAAAGTATTATTAATAATAAAAAATCCATACTTAATATTATAAATTCGAAAGTAACTCTGTCTGTCTGTATGTTACCTTTTCACGCCTAAAACACTGAACCGATTTAGATGAAATTTTGGTATAGAGATAGTTTGAATCGGGAGGATAATTTTTATCCCGATATTCCAACGGGATCGACACTTATGCGGGTGAAACCGCGGGGTGCAGCTAGTAATTTATTATAAAAAATATTCAGATAGAGTTATTAAAAGGTACATCCAGCTCTGCAACAAGGCTGCCCCTGTTGTAGAGCTGGATATACTGCTGGATTCCACCGCTCGGACAATACCTTCAAAACGCTGTTCGAGCTGTTTTGTGCTCCGTTTCCTTATAATTGCCAAAAAAATCATCAGTCCGCGCCTCAGCAAACATAGTCGAGCGAGGTGAATCCGGCATGTCCTCGAACCAAAAATTCTAAGACATGTGACATCTACCAACCCGCTCTGTGCCTGCGTGGTAGATTACAGCCCACTCCCTCTTGACGTAAGGAGGCCTGTGTCCCAGCAGTGCGAACATTATAGGCTGATTATGCTATACCGCATACCGTGGTACCGTGGACCATGAGCCCACTGCAGCCTCTACGAGAACAACAATGTATTAAAAAAAATCTTCTAGTTAAGTTAAGCGGAACTTACCCAGAGATTATGAAACGGGCCGTCAATATTTACTGAACTTCAACTATTATTAAAAACTAGCTGCGCCTCGCGGTTTCACCCGGATAAGTTTCGATTCCGTGGGAATATCGGGATAAAAACTTTTCTATGTCCTTTCCCGGGACTCAAACTATCTCTATACCAAATTTCATCTAAATCTATTCAGTGGTTTAGGCGTGAAAAGGTAACATACAGGCAGACAGACAGGCAGACAGACAGAGTTACTTTCGAATTTATAATATTAGTATGGATCTAAAAATAATAATCCTTCAAAAGGATACCAAATGAACTGAACCAAGTTATGAAGTTTCCTGTCCATTGAAAACTGCAACGTTTGAAACAGAAGTGTTTTAATCAAGAATTTTGAGATGCAAATTAGTTCGCAAGCAACGTTCATACCAGTTAAGTTACAATAGAAATAACTAAGAGTCTCCAATCAGATGCGGTTAGCCGCAGTTCAAGAATGCAGGTCACTTGAGCTCAAGCAAATGTAGTATAGTCTAATGTAATCTTAAATTAACATCCGGAGATAGCGCATTGTTCTTGTGCAAGGGAGGAATGTAGTAGTTTCTGTTCTACACTGTTGTAACAGATATTTAGAGGAGAATAAAGGAAGCCAATTTAAAAAAAAAAAACAAATTTCAATTCAAATTTCTGTAGTTTAGATTCTTTTATCCTAATATCTAAATCTTTATCTACAAGCAAGCCGCAAGTAAGCTCTACTACTATTTTTGTTATGTTTTTGAATAGGTAGGTAAGTCATTTCTTTGAAAATACACAAAAAAATCTGGCTGTAATATGTACTGTCAATAAAAGAGATAAGTATGCAGGATCGTCGGATATATTTCAAGTTTAGTAAGAAACCGATGGATATTGTCGAATGAAATTTAATTTGATTAATGAGCTGTTTGTTTTCTATTAATGAAATAAAATTTTATTCGAGAACATCCACCGTTATCTTACTATACTTCAACTATATCCGACCATGCTGCATACTTATCTCTTTTGTTGACTGTACAGACGCCACAGATTGTAGTAGCTTGATGTGCTGGCGTCGGCGACAAAAAACTGGGCGTTTTACGGTGTCCTACGTTTGGGCAGCGCCTTAAGATATGAACTAACTCACTAACGGTGCTCCAAATTTACTAAGCAAAAGAAATATCCACCTTTGCACCTGTCGGTGACAAATTAAAGACATCGCTTCTCAGGTTTTTGCGTCCACGCCTCCAGGAAGAAACCGTGATAAAATATGTAGACGTTAGGTACAGTGAACCACTAAACTTTTAGTTAATGACAAGTCAGTATACAGTACAGTTGCCAAAAGGACTGTGTGTGCAATAAATGACTCGAATGATGTGAAGGGGGAGTTTTGTTTGGTACAATGTCTGTATGAGGCTTTGGTATGAGGTCAGAGATACCATGTCAGATACACATGGGACTGAGGGCCTATTTTTTAATTCTTTCGAAACAAATTGAGACTTATATAGGGAAACTAGCTGCGCCCCGCGGTTTCACCCGCATAAGTGTCGATCCCGTGTGAATATCGGGACAAAAAGTAGCCTATATGTTAATCCAGGGCGTCAGGTACCTCCACTCAAAATTTTATCAAAATTGGTCCAACCGATTGAGCGTGAAGAAGTAACAAACATACTCGTATAAACACACACACACTCACAAACTTTCGCCTTTATAATGTTAGTGTGATGTGATAGTGTAATTAGAGTGACTATTAGCTGTGCTATTAGTGTGGTTAGTTTAAAATATTAAGACCGTCTTAAACGTGAATTAAAACTTTTATGAACAAATGATGTTTTTATAAAATGGCATAGCTAAATCTCAAAAATTACTATCCTTAGAATTTAGTTAAAGTTTCATTCATAAATCTTTTAAGAAATTTACAACTTTCTACAATATGACGTAACAGATTAAGGCAATTTAACTGGGTCCCTAGTTCGTTAATGTATGTGATTGGGGAATCTACAGAATAATGAGTTTAACTAAGGAATTACCTACTTTTCATCCTGGATCGCCAACAAATACCGGGCACAACTATTCGTTTATACGCCCAGTAGCCTAGGTACGGTCTACATACAAAAGAAAAAAAGAAAGAAAAAGTATTTATTGCGACTCGTATAGGAAGATCACGAACTAAACTAAACACAGTAAAAAAAAAAATCCAAGTTATATGAAAAAAAGTAATAAAAAGAAAAATGAAACAGAAATTCCTATACGAGGCCAAAAGGCTCCTATATCAGTATGATGCTGCAACATTTCAAAAATAAATGTCACAGCGCTGGTATTCTGATAGGGCCCACTGTGAAGTCACGGGCAGTTACAGAAATAAATAAATAATAAAATAGGTATAATAATTATGTAAAATTTTATTCATCTCTTAAATAAATTGCAATCTATAGTTTTGTATCATTTAGAAGCATTTAGAAGCATTTTTTCAATTTTGTAAATGTAAGAACCATGGATCCGTTTATTATGATTTTTTAATGTTGACTTGAAAGAGCATGGCAGTTGAGAATGCTCACTTAAATGTCTCGCTGATGGTGGCGCGTGTATTGGATCATTCGGTTCCCTACAAAATGGTTGAGCTGGATGGTGCTGATCCATGCGTCATGTTCGTGAACGGACGCCGTCGGTTGAGACTGGTCATCTCTTAACTGCCAAGGCTTATTTTTAATCTTATTTCTTGTATTGTTTCTTCATTTGTGTGTTTTTTTTTACATTGTTCTCACATATAGAAGCAACAAGAATAATGTACTCAGGATTTTGTAATATCTTGATTTAAAAGAGTGTCCATGGAGTTTCTTGCCCGTTCTTCTCCATAGAGATCTACGCTTTGGAATGGGCGACTAGCTTCAACTTTCTGACTAACTGACCGACTACTTAATTTTGACAATTCAAAAGTGCCTGTAATGGTTTAATTGAAATAAATGCTTCGAGTTTGAGTTTGAAAATATTAGCAAATAAAATAAAATATTAATTTTTAATCCGCGCCAGACGTAACCTCATTACTTGCCTAAGCCTTGAGTCTACAACTTGAGTCTGTACGTGTAGCATTCGTACCAACAGCAAACAGAACACTAGATTCACTTGATTCTTACAATACACATGATCCATGTCCCGAACAGGCTGTCCTCTTTGTTCAGGACAAATATTTACAGGCCTCAAGACATTTGTCCCAAGACTGGATGTTTAGATGTTTGTGCACGGGGTACCTTTGTAGTGGCTAAGTCGACTTGAATCTTTGCGGTATATGAGTGGGCGTCATTTAATTTATTTTCTGCTCTAGGGGCTCTGCTTTTATGACTTTGGAGATATGAGTTAGACGTAAGGTAAACGTGAGGTAGAGATGTTAGGGATGTGGCTCCGTGGCAAATAAGCAAACATGCTGGGTGTAAAAAGACACATCGCAAAGCCGTCATCTACGAATTCTTTACATCAAGCTGTAGCGGTATCTACAACGCCACATGCGAACAACGCGTCATACTGACGTCACGCAAAATCCTGCATCTCGCAAGCAGAGTTTGCCGCGCAGCTAGCATATATACAACGGCCTGACATGAATCATCAGGCAGTTGCCCGCCAGATACAACACCCGTCTGGTCGGAGGATCCTCCTTTTTCTATGGAGTATGAGTGAACTTTACACAGTGTTCCTCACACCTCTATAAAGCTAAGTAACATTACACAAAACATTTTGCTGGGAAACGACTTTTATTTTTGGTGTGATTTGCTGTTTTTGCTGTAGTGCGTATGCTACGTTTGACTGTCCTAAGTGAAATACATGTACGGGGATAATATATCCTGGGATTGACCTGTTTTCGTGTGCAGTAAGCTCAATGTTTCCGGAAATTGAAGCTCTCTTGTATCAAAGCGGGTATTGTGGTACACCACAAAAGAGATGAGGGAACATACTGGACAAACTAAGCAGGTAAATGATAGTGGAACGTCACTGGCATTAGCCGGGATTACCTGACGATATACGGACCGGATCGTAGTGAGGTTTGGAAGGAATGTTAGCACATTAATAATAATCAAGTCATCAGTGGGTTCGAGCTTGTTGTGATCAACTAACAGATGTGAAAAAAACATTCATAAATACATACTACACTAGAAATCTTTCGTGCATGGATTTCATCATAATCGACTTTCACATGGATGTGATTTCCCAATTTTTAGTTTTTTTTATTATTATTATTATTTATTTATTGATTTGTTTATTGTGTCGTACACATTAAAGATGAAGCAAGCATAAACTCGTTGGAGATTTACCATGCACCATAATCATCGACCACATAATTTTAGAAATAACACAACTTAATTACGTACCTGGGAGCAGTCGTAGCCCAGTGGTAACGGCCGCGACTTACGAGTTGTAGGTCGTGGGTTCGAGCCCAGGCAGTTATTTAACTTTGTGTAAATTATTTAATCATCACTTTTCTCAAAACGGTGAAGGAAAAAATCGTGAGTAAACCAACAATTCGAAGACATGCGATATCCACCAACGCTCACTGGGCCTGTGTCATAGATTACAGGCCACTACCTCTCACAGAAAGAGGAGGCCTGTGTCCCAGCAGTGGGAATATTATAGGCTGATTATAACTGTACCAGTACAGTGTTTTAATAATTGTTTGCTGCACCGGACGACATCATTACGTCAGCGCCGGCTGTCGCTGAAAACCAGCGCTGGGGCTTTGTCTTGCATAGGGGCGCAGCATAATGCTGAGCGATAGCCGTTTTGCGTGGATGTGACGCATGTTTTCCCCTACCATTTTCACCGCAAATAAACGTATTTTCTTTCTTCATTATGATGAATTACCTACTTAATTAAAATTCATTGATTTGCTTTTAGAAAAAGCTTAGTTTCACTTATCAAAAACAATTTCTATATTAAAACATCTTCTAGAGTATTAATTTCTCAAACGTCTTTCATAGCAACATGGATACCACACATACGACAGCCTGGATTCTCTTGATGGACAAATTGACACTTTTGACGATCGGGACCCTTGTCACGCGACAAAGGCGTATTAGGGGCGATACTTGTGTATCTTTCAGGTAGCGGGTAGTTTTACGGGATGCGGAAGGGAAGAATGGATGTGCCGGGGTGGTTTCGTGGAACGCTTTTTCTTTTGAGGGTGTAATGTTACATTGGAATGGCGTGAATGGCATCAATGGAGTGGTGGCGTCGCGGTGAGTTATACAGGGTGTCCCTGGAAGTATGGATCAAATCGAATAGGGACGTGGGCAAGGTCATTTCCAAACGTTTTAGCAAAAAAAAAATACTAAAAAGAAAAGAGAACAAAGATCGAATTCGTGAAAACTATCAGGGCTATCAATTTTTTTTTTTAGTAGCCCTGATAGTATTTTTTTATGATTAATTTCTTTGAACACTAAGCGAAGTGATTGAAAAAAAAATTAAAATCAAAAAAAAAAAAAAAAAAAAACAAAAATAATTAAAAATTATAACTTTTGAACCGTAAAAAAATTCACTGACATTCTCAGGGTTAAAAAGTTTGGAAATGACCTTGCCCACGCCCCTATTCGATTTGATCAATACTTCCAGGGACACCCTGTATAAAAAAAAAGACGGGTTGCACTCCGGGAGTGCCGGCAGAAGTGAAAACTTGAATATTAACGTTGAAATTTATCAATTATTAATTGAATTAATATAACTCTTTTTTTTTTTCATTATTTCTGCGTCCCTTTTTTCATTAATAGATGCACTTTGTTCAATTTCCATATTTTAAACACTAACCCCCTTATTCATAAAACTTATCAAACCTATTTTAGTTAAAATGGGGTTTGTCTCTTTCTTACACACAGAAATGACAACGTGACAGATAAAGACAAACGTTCTATAAACCTATTTTAGCTAAAATAGAGATAAAATAGGATTATGAATAAGGGGGTTTATATACACGAATGTTACGAATACACAGCAGTGTGTCCACTTCCACTTCGACTTCGACTTCGACTTCGACTTCGACTTCGACTTTGACTCTGACTCCGACTCCGACTCCGACTCCGACTCCGACTCCGACTCCGACTCCGACTCCGACTTCGACTCCGACTCCGTCTCCGACTCCGACTCCGACTCCGACTCCGACTCCGACTCCGACTCCGACTCCGACTCCGACTCCGACTTTGACTCCGACTTTGACTTTGACTTTGACTTTGACTTCGACTTCGACTTCGACTTCGACTTCGACTTCGCCTTCGACTTCGACTTTGACTTTGACTTCGACTCCGACTTCGACTCCGACTTCGACTTCTACTTCGACTTTGACTTCGACTCCGACTTCGACTTCTACTTCGACTTTGACTTCGACTTCGACTTCGACTTCGACTTTGACTTCGATTTCGACTTCCACTTCCGCTTCCACTTCCACTCCATCCAATCCATCCATCCATCCATTGTCGTGTGTCACTAAACTTGGTTCACTTCGGTTGGCGCCGCCGTAGAAAGAGAGGCGGGGGGGGGGGGGGGGGGGAATCTCTCCTGACGGTCACGTGTCCTGACGCGAGTTTAACATTTTTTACCCATTACAAAAAGTGCTCAACGCCGCTAAAGAAGTTTTCACTTCAAAATCGTGTGTTAAAAAACTCAGATGAGCTGGACTCCTTCTTAAAGGATTGACCCACAATCGCAGTAGACCAGGAAAAGTGGAAAGAGAGAAGGGAGGCTTTTGCCCTGCAGTGGGATAACAGTAGCTTATAATAAATAATAATAATAATGGAATGTGAGCTCGGCTATCATTGTGCCGATTGTCGTATCGGCTAATAGCCTTACGGCCGAATGCCTCGATCAATATCTATCGAGGCTGTCGTTAGGCGGTTGGATCAAGGGCCTGATTCAGAAAGCAGTACTCCTCGATACGGCTCGCATTGTGAGGAGGTTTCTGTCTTTGGAGCCCTAGCCACCGGCAGCTTGGACCCTGCTCCCGACACCGGCGGACTACTGTTTTTTAATATTTTTAAATGTTTTAATGTTGTTGCGACGTAACAATAGAAAATCAATTGTGTCTCACTAGCGGAGCTTGACAGATTAAAGAAATTTGACAGATTGTAGTAGCTTGATGTGCTGGCGTCTGTACTTAGCTTCTTTCATAGGTTCTTTACACACGTTCCTTTCTGTGAGGAACTGCTCAAGATTTGAGAGTCTCGTATAAAACTTAAGGAGTTCTGTGCACCGCTCCTTGAAGTAGTCGGGTAGTGCTCGCGAGATGAAATGAAAGGTGCTTGAGAGCCATTGTTAAAGGAGGTACTCGGCGCAAACATGTGGTATGTCAATTTGAGAAGTAAGTCTGGGACTTTATCTATAATGATTTATCCCGGTCTGATTATACATCACACTAATATTATAAAGGCGAAAGTTTGTGAGTGTGTGTGTGTGTGTGTTTATATGTTTGTTACTTCTTCACGCTCAAACGGCTGGACCAATTTCGATGAAATTTTGTATGGAGGTAGCTGACACCCTGGATTAACATTTAAGCTACTTTTCAT
This sequence comes from Amphipoea oculea, assembly GCA_945859645.1. NCBI lineage: Eukaryota > Metazoa > Arthropoda > Insecta > Lepidoptera > Noctuidae > Amphipoea > Amphipoea oculea. Next base: position 18,401,274 of record OX243876.1, read on the forward strand.
CCCGACATTCTCACGGAATCGACATTTACGCGGGTGAAACCGCGGCGCGCAGCTAGTACAATCTAAACTGATATTATCAAGAGAAAAGATGTGGTTTTTTGTATGTTTGTTTGTCACGCTAAAACGGCTGTACAGATTTGGATGAATTTTCACAGGACACATGGGTAGACCATGGCCTGGATTAGGATGTAGAAAGAAAAATAAAAAAGAAAAAAGTTTATAAGATACCCCCGCAGTTTCACCCGCATAAGTGCCGATCCCGTGGGAATATCGGGATAAAAAGTAGCCTATATATTAATTCAAGGTGTCAGCTACCTCCATACAAAATTTTATCGAAATTGATCCAGCCGTTTGAGCGTGAAGAAGTAACAAACATATAAATAAACACACCCTCACACACTCACAAACTTTCGCCTTTATAATATTAGTGCGATTAGTATGGATTCATATGCGGAAGTCGCTAAGTAAGACACATCCTCATTAAATTACATTTTCCTTTTACTCCCTAACGCGCCACTTTAGACTTAAGAACATTAATTCATAATCCTCATTAATAAATAAATATTATGTTTACCACCATTTATATAAAGAGATTATTACAAAACTTTTGTTGTAAAATTTAATTTAAATGCGGATCTTAATTAAAATTTACAAACAATAGAAGATTTACGAATCTGGTAGCAGGAGCGTTTCTCGCAATGTTTTAAATGAATTGCCTTAATTTAAATATCTAGTTATATTTATTAATTCATTTTAGGAAGGTAATTAAATCACACTAATATTATAAAGGCGAAAGTTTGTGAGTATGTGTGTGTGTGTGTGTTTATATGTTTGTTACTTCGTCACGCTCTAACGGCTGGACCGATTTTGATAAAATTTTGTATGGAGGTAGCTGACACCCTGAATTAACATATAGGCTACTTTTTATCCCGATATTCATTAGACACTTATGCGGGTGAAACCGCGGGGGTATCTTATAATCTTTTTTTTTTTCTTTCTATATTTTAATCCAGGCCATGGTCTACCCATGTGTCCTGTGAAAATTCATCCAAATCTGTACAGCCGTTTTAGCGTGACAAACAAACATACAAAAAACCACATCTTTTCTCTTAATAATATCAGTTTAGATTGTACTAGTTGGGCCCCGCGATTTCACGTGCGTAAATGTCGATCCCGTGGGAATATTGGGATAAAAAGTAGCTCCAGGGTGTTTTTATCCCGATATACCCACGGGATCGACATTTACGCGGTTGAAACCGCGGGGCGCAGCTAGTGTGATAATATTATTATAGTTTACAGTCCCTTTGGAACCTATAGCAGCCTAATGAAGATAGATTGGATGACGAAACCACTGAAGAGCACCAACAAACATGAAGGGGTTGGTTCTGCGTGATGTTTTTTTCATTCGTTTATATTATTTGAACAGGCTAGGCAGAACCACATTGGCTGATGATAACTGATGGACGCTGATTATGGCAAAAACAAGTAGCCGAATTCTGGGCCGAGTCTCGATCGACACGCTAGGAAAATAACTGATAACTTTATTCGAGGAATAATTTTGAAATTGGCAGTTCTTCCTTACAAAAACACCGATTTTATTCCACGAATAAAAAATATCTGTCGATTGAAAAATCGGTCCTTACTCAATAAAAACGTTACGTTCAAACATTTGGATCACTAGAATTTAAAATCATAATGTGGTGTGTCAAAGCTGATGTGGAAACATGTCAACTAGCTTTTGGAGGTCACTGTTTACTAGTTTTCGATTATCTTTCAACCAACCTAACATGCATTTTGGGATATAAAAAAGCCTCCTCGTGTAGCGCAGTTTGTTCCGTCAGTTGCTCAACTGAACCGAGCGCTCGGCGCATCCTGGACAGTCACACCCAACACCTTATTTGACTGGCTAATTCTTCCCTTGCGGTGGTAGGGCTAACGCCCGCCTGGTTGGAAGGGTGGTCGCACCACCCTCCCACCGGAGTCCGGCGTCAAGCAGCCTGCGTTTCGTCGATGCGTGGGAGTTCCAGTGCCTTTGGCATCTTTCGGGCACGTTCGTTCCATCATAGACCTCATCCATCGCTTCCCATCAGGCGTGATCGAGGTCAAGAGCGGACCCATTCGGCAATAAAAAAAAAAAAAATAACAACATAAAATCAAACATAGCCAAAACATGATCCCTGTAACATGCAAGTTTTCGCTAATACTGTTAGCAAGATTTATACTCTCTCGTGTTTATGTACAAAGTTCTATGTAAACAATAAGCAGGAAGCTAGTCTGGAGCCATCTCTCATTCCCTTACATTTGAGATTAGAGGCTGAATACCGAACTTGCTTATTTACGCCGATCTGTGCTTGGCCAGACTGGCAGCGCAGGGCGGGGAGTGGCGCGGGTGCGGGAACGCGCGCGATCTGCCTGTCCGCAGTCGAGCGCGGCTTCGTTCTGAGTGTTGTCGTATCCAGTGTTTGTCAAAATTTAATATGGATGAAGAAGCCTTTTTTTTTTCAATCTTTATTTATTTAGAGGCTTTTACCTTACAAAGGTATGCCAGCCTCATCATACCCTAATCTTACTAATTGTTACACGTAATTATAATATTAATAATACACATATATTATTGTGTAAGTGAGGGAGATAGTGTTGCAGCCACCATTTCATATATCAGTGAAGAAGACTTATTATTACTAGAAAAAAGCTCGAACTAGTTTGAGAACCCCAGTCCCCGCGCGGGCCGCCCGTGCACTCACTGCGGCCACTTGTATGAACGAGCTATGGCGTGAGTTGCTCGCGTGCTCCCCGCGCCAAGCAGCCCGCGCCGCACACCACGTCCGCGTGCCCACTATGGACGCTCAAATGAAGTTCTTATGTTTGAGTACGCCGCGCCGCGCCCGCCTCACGTTTGTAGTCTGGCCAAGCACTTACAGTGTAGTTGTGGTTGAAGGCCGCGAAATAGAAAGGGATAAAGAAAAACATTTCAAGATACAATGTCATTTACGTTAATAATTTTTTAAAAATAAATAAATATACATTTAAAAACATAACGTAATCTACCTTTTGGCTTGAATGTGAAACGTAATATGAAATGTAACATTACACAACGAATGTGCCGTCCGAATATGTATATGTAATGCGACATGAAATGTGACACACGTTGAAACAATTTCGCCTTCTTGTTGTGTTTCATTTCCATAATATGTTTCATAATATTATATGTACCCACTATGAGAAGAGATGTTGATTTATAGTGAACTAGCTGACCCGGCGAACTTCATACCGCGTTAGAATTAAATAATATGACAAAGTTGAATAGAGACGTGGCGCCCTCTATTATCATAATAACGTTATTGTTGTTTTCCTCGGGAACAGCACTTTTTTTTGGGATGAAAGGAACTCTGTGTCCGTTTCTGTACACCTGTCTACGTATATGCAAAATTTCAGGATGATCGGTTCAGTAGTTTAGGCGTGAAAAGGTAACAAACAAACTTACTTTCGCAATATTAATATAAATATATTAATATACTAGTTGCGCCCCGCGGTTTCACCCGCATAAGTTTCGATCCCGTGGGAATATCGGGATAAAAACTATCCTATGTCCTTTCCCGGCACTCAAACTATCAAATTTCATCTAAATCGGTTCAGCGGTTTAGACGTGAAAAGGTAACATAAAGCCAGACAAATAGACAGACAGAGGTACTTTCGAAATTATAATATTAATTATATAGTATGGACTAGTACTAGTATGGATTTTAGTATGGATAGTTTTTACTCAAACATGAACTTCATAAAACAAGTGAACCACGGTTTTACTACAAGCACTCGCAAGATATACTATTTTCTGTTACTTTCTCCTTACCTACGACATATAAAAAATACAACGAAAGGAAATACAAAAATTGTTCCTACTAATATAATAACAAAATTGGGTCAAATTCACGCAATAATTCGCGTGATAATGGATCGCGACGTTTGATTGACACCTTTGCATTAGCAAAATGAAAGTTGGAGTCAGACGAATGATCAAGAATTGGACCCATAAAAATTGTTCTAGACGTTATTATAGGCTGTTTTGTTTTAAGGAAAAATAAATCCATTATAGGTGATTGTTTCATCCGGCCCATGGGGCCGAAAGATTCTGGATTGGCGACCGGGTAACGGAAAGTGTTCCGGATCGATGACCTTGTGAAGGTCGCGGAAATCCGCCGGAAGCTAAACCACGGGACCGGTCGATAGGCCTATATCCAAGAGTAGTGGGACGTATTTTGGCTGAAATTATGATGATGAATTGATTCATAGTTCTCAAGATTCGTCTATCAATTGTTGAGATATATTTTAAAACTAGCTGCGCCCCGCTGTTTCACCCGCATAAGTGTCGATCCCGTGGGAATATCGTGATAAAAACTATACTATTTGTTAATCTTGGTTATAAACTATTTGTGCGCCAAATTTCTTTCAAATCCGTTCAGCCGTTTGTGCGTAAAGAAGTAACAAACATGCAAACACACACAAACTTTCGCCTTTATAATGTTAGTGTGATTTGTGCTCGGCTGTTCTTAGCAAATCTTGCGCTACATACCTACTTAATCGTCACGATAGGTCGTGGTGGAGCAAAATGAAAGTAGAGTGGACTGTATAAAATGTAAGTATAATAAGAAGAGAAATGAAGTCAAAACAGCGAAAGGTCCGTTTAAAATGTAAACAAGAAAATTCACGTTAATAAACGCACAATCGCAGCCTTGCGTGGAAGCGTGTGGCAGCTGACTGTCTTGCCTGGCCCTGAAGTACAAATTTCTTTAATGCATTTTTTACCTTATGCTTTCGAAATAAAGTTGAAAATCTATTAAAAGGAATTTGACAACGATACGACTTAGCGACCGATTTTTGTCGCTGTCTAATGTCGAGACTGCAGGGGCTGGTGGGGTGGTGGGTTGCTCGGCCGCCGGCCGCGGCCGGCTGATTCCGCACTGTCCCCGCATCCCTAGTTCACTGCCGCCAGCGCGTGCCCTAATTGAGAGGAGCAGTCCCAACATTACTGGTTACACTGAATTAAAGTGTTTGCATTGGTCTTACCCATCCAGTGTTGCTGGATTCTAACATAACATCACGCCTGTTTTACGGAAGGGTTTGGTAGAAGGCATCATAATAAACCTATGATGTTCTTAGTCTCACTGCTGGGGCATCGGCCTCCTCCCTAGAGGTACGAGGAACAGGGTGTAAAGTTCACTCATACTCTATAGAAAAGGGAGGATCCTCCGACCAGACGGGTGTTGTGTCTGGCGGGCAACTAGCCGATGATTCATGTCGGGCCGTTGTATCAATGCTAGTTGCGCAGTAAACTCTGCTTGCGAGATGCAGGATTTGCGTGACGTCAGTATGACGTGTTGTAGATACCGCTACCATAAAAGGGAGTGGGCCGTTGTTGTGGCCCTAACCCTCGACATAGGCTCAGTGCGGGTTGGTGGACGTCTCATGCCTTCGAATCTTTGGTGGATTCTAGCGCTGGATTGAATTACAAGATCAATGTAAATCAGCCTCTAAATACCCTAAGTTGTACTAAATTAAAAAAATATTTGATCAACATTGGATGATAATTTGCTAGGCCTTATAAAAAGTTATTAATGCCAGCTATAAATTATTTTATGTTCACTTCTGGCAGAATGATTTTCATTACGTAAATTGACGCGGATTTTTTATGAAGTATAAGCAAATTTGTTTTTTTATTTTTTATTTCATTTAATATCGCGGGCTGGCGACGCGATGTGACACGGTGGCCAAAATTTACCGCGGATGAAATTTTGGGTAGGAGCTAGTTTTTTTATAAGATAATCCTTGTTGTAGGTAGCAATTGAAATTTTCTTTTTTCACCTTATATCGAAGAGCATGTTTCATCCAACATCCATACTGATATTATAGATTCAAAAGTAACTCTATCTGTCTGTCTGTATGTTGCCTTTTCACGCCTAAACCACTGAACTGATTTAGATGAAATTTTGGTACAGAGATAGTTTGAGTCCCGGGGAAGGACATAGGATAGCTTTTATCCCGATATTCCTACGGGATCGACACTTATGCGGGTGAAACCGCGAGGCGCAGCTAGTAAACTATAAACTTCGCAAAAATGGATAAGTGTCGGAAGCTTCCATTATTTATGAAAAAAATATCGTTCACCCGATAGCAGAAAAATTAATAAAGTATCCGTTATTGACACTATGATTGATCATATCATATTTATAGATTGGCACGTCACTGATGATTGATTAGTGAGGACGACACTAGATAGTGTATGAACATTGAACAGTGTGGACCAGTGTGGGATTTGGAACAGTGTGGAACAGTGTGGGATTTGTCTAGAAGGCCAATTTCCGTAATTAAAATTCAAAATTTAGTTGCAATTTTATATCAGCGACAATGTCAGACAGTTGTCAAAAATGTAGAAAAAAACCGGCCAAGTGCGAGTCGGACTCACGCACCGAGGGTTCTGTATAAAATTTTATGGTTTTCGGAATTTTTCCTTTATGTGTGCTATAAAAATTGCTTCATGCCAAATTTTAAGATTCTAGGTCGACTGGAAGTACCCTTTAGGTTTTGATTCCCTTGCGAGTAGTAGCGAGTTTAAAAATGTGCGGCTCAAATTGCCGTTTCTTTTGATTGCGTTGACATAGAAGTTTGATTTTGTTACAGGTTAAAGGTATTATAGACAAGGTAAGGTAAGGTAAGGAAGGTATTGTATTTGATATTTATTTCAATTTAATACCTCTATGCGTTCATGAGAAAAAAAAGTAGTAACTTTAAATTTTTCAAAAAAAAATTTTATTATACGATGTAATTAAGAATTTACGGTTTTCGCAATTTTTCCTTTATCTGTACTATAAGACGTTACTTCGTACCAAATTTCAAGATTCTAAGTTCACGGGAAGTACCCTGTAGGTTTTGATTCCCGTGCTAGTTTCGAAAATTTGCGGCATAAACGGCTGTATCTTTTGATTGCTTTGGCTTATAAGTTTGATTTTTTCACAGCTCCAAGGGACAGTAGACCTGAGTATTAGATATAAATTTCAGTTTGATACCTCCACGCGTTCCTGAGAAAAACGGTCTTGATAGACGGACAGACGGACGGATGGACGGGCAACAAAGTGATTCTATAAGGGTTCCGTTTTTTCCTTTTGAGGTACGGAACCCTAAAAATAGAGGTATTTTTGACAGAATGAGCCTGAAATCAGACTGTGAACGTTCTTAAAATTACAAGAATTGCGCCTTGAAAATGGTTAGGTAGATTATTTTTGAGTGCAAGGTTAGTGTAGCGCTTTAACGATTGGCACTTCAGGTAGGTAATGGATTCGAATATAAAACAGTTTTTTTCTGATTCTAGATACTCTAGGTGTGTATGCATGTGATCTGCACTGTTATTTGAAAACATTGTAAAAACCAATTATTTTTAAAAGAGTAACCGTGGAGTTTGTGGCTCTCCATAGGATACGACCAGTTGGAAACGTGCACCTAGTTTATGAGGTTTCGTAAGTGCCCATCTAGGTTTATGTAAACTAAAATATTTTGAATTTTGAAAGGCCTGAAGGTCGTGTGCTGTTTTTTCTTGATGGATAATGCGTTAGTCAAACCACGGGTCTTAACAAAGTTAACGTGCAAAGTCAAATGACCCATGATGATGACCCATATGATCATCATTAGCCTAACCTTTTCCCAACTATGCTGGGGTCGGCTTCAAGCTTAACCGGATGCAGCTGAATACAAGTATTTTACATGGAGCAACTGCCTGTCTGATCTCGAAAACCCATTAATGTATAACATTTATACATCAATGCGAAAACCTAGTTACTCGTTAATACGATACGAAATCCACGAATGACAGCTGGGACCAACGGCTTAAATATTAAATCCATAACTGTTAGGAACAAATTAATCAACAATCAATGTCGCCGAGTACTGGGCCCAAGTAATTTAGAAAAGAAAATATAACCATTGACTACAAAAAAAGAAGAAAATGAACGAATGACAGGTACGATAAAAAAGGTGACTACTGGTTCCAAGTAATTTAGAAAAGAAAAAAAAAAAGATAACTATTGACTACAAAAAAAGAAGAAAATGAACGAATGACAGGTACGATAAAAAAGGTGACTACTGGTTCCAAGTAATCTAGAAAAGAAAATATAACCATTGACTACAAAAAAAGAAGAAAATGAACGTATAACAGGTACGATAAGAAAGGTAACTTTTGGGTCCAAGTAATTTAGAAAAGAAAATATAACCATTGACTACCAAAAAAGAAAATGAACGAATAACAGGTACGATAAAAAAGGTAACTGCTGGTTCCAAGTAATTTAGAAAATAAAATATAACCATTGACTACCAAAAAAGAAAATGAACGAATAACAGGTACGATAAAAAGGTCGTTGGTTAACTTAAGTAGTTTCATTCAGCTATAAAAGTGTTTAGTAAAGGTTAAATAGTTAAGCCTGAAAAACATTATTCTCTAAAACTAGGTGGGTACTTAGAACTGCCCCGAAACGGAAAACCAGTGGCAAGTAAAAACACATTAATTACGGCTGAACTAAACAAAAGTAAGCCCCCCAGTTCTGTGCGCCTTTTGCCATGAAAATTAAATATTCGTTTGTGTAACATTTTAGCATCATACTTTGTTTACAAGTTTTCTGTACTTAACGAAAACTTCCCGACCACACTCAAAATTCAACCTTCATTTGATAAAAACAAGGTAGTAATTCGTTTGCATGGTATTTTCAAGAAATATCACAACTATTTCTGCTGTTGAAATATTATAATGTTTGGTCTAACAAAGTGTGTGACCGACGTATATTAAAACCCTGGTTACCAATATTTTGTGGCAAATGTGGTAATTTGGCCAGTACTTCGTGGTTGGGTCAGTTTGGCTTGTGTTATAATAACCCGACTACGGCGAAGCAAAAAGGAGGGTTATGATTTTGTCCGGTTTATACCTACTTATGTATGTATGTTCATCTGTTCCCTCATAACTTCTAAACTGTTTGTCATAATTAGACAAATGAGGTATCATTGGAAGCGTCTTGATCGTCCGCTGGTTATAGGCTATGTGACGTCACAATAAATTGAATGTGGCGCCCTCTAGCGGATATAAAATCATGATCTAAGAAAAAACAATTTTTAATCATGCCGTGTGGGGTATCAAATGTAAGGGCTTAATTATAATTAGCACATTTAAAAAAATGTAAATATTACGCAAATAAGCACCAAAATAATTAAATAAAAAAATAGTTTAAAAACTAAAACCCGACTACTGAAAAGGATGAAACAAGAAAGTACCTTCCCGTTGTCGCATGCCACTGTACTAATATAATAATAATAAGCTATGGTAGCATGCGACCACGGGAAGGTACTTTCCTGTTTCATCCTTTTCAGTAGTCGGGTTTTAGTTTTTAATCTACTAGCTTCTGCCCGCGACTTCGTCAGCATGAAATTAATTATTGGCCGACCCACCCCGTCACATCGCATCGCCTGCTGGCGCTAGTTACTTTTGCTCGGCTCCTAATTAAGGTCCTAGTGTAATGTTAAATTTGGATTTGGGCTATCAAATGCAAAATGAATTTTTCATATCCGACTGGTAGTTCCAGAGATTAGCGCGTTCAAACAAACAAACAAACTTTTCAGCTTTATTATTAGTATACTAGCTGCGCCCAGCGGTTTCACCCGCATAAGTTTCGATCCCGTGGGAATATCGGGATAAAAAGTAGCCTATATGTTAAAACAAGGTGTCAGCTATCTCCATACAAAATTTAATCAAAATTGGTCCAGCCGTTTGAGCGTGAAGAAGTAACAGACATATAAACACACACACACACTCGCAAACTTTCGCCTTTATAATACCTATTAGTGTGATATAGATTGGCTCCAGTGAATTTATGTTAGGACAGAAAAAAATATAATTTACATTTTGAGCAATTGTATACAGGGTGTCCCTGAAAGTATGGATCAAATCGAATAGGGGCGTGGGCAAGGTCATTTTCCAAACATTTTAACCTTGAGAATTTCGGTGAATTTTTTTACGGTTTTAAAGTTATGCACTTTTTGTTTTTTTTTTCAATCACTTTGCATAGTGCTCAAATCTTAAAAGAAAAACTATCAGGGCTATCTAAAAAAATTAAATTTATAGCCCTGATAGTATTTTTTTCTAATCGTGCAGTTCAACTCAGACCTTAAGGAGTTCAAACATGTATAGAGACTTACCGTTATCCCGATATCCAAAATACCCACAAAACTAAACTACGAGCTCTTGGCAAAGATACACACGACTTGATTAGAAAGAAAGAAAATACATTTATTCAGCACAGACTAAAAGACACATAATACACCAGATACATACATCAAAGAAAAACAAAAAGCAAACTTTAATTTTAAAAAAAGTATAAAGTCCGATGTAAAAAAAAAAGCAGGAAAGTGTGCCTCACGGCTACGCTAAAAAAGGGTCAGTTCAGCAAAAATGCCAGACAATTAGTGCCTGACGCTTGTTTTCAACTGCATCTGGTGTGTGAGGTGACGGATGTAAATCAGTTTTATATTGCAACGTGACGTATGTATGGGTACTTAAATAAAAATAAAATAAAAATTTTACCGGCAAAGATCAGTTAGTAAGAGGAACAGAAACTTCTAGCCAATTCTATTTACAATTACCATTATCTTAATGTTAATACAGATAATATAAACGTCAAATTGTCAGCTACGTCAGATAAAGTGTAATGACAATGGAGGCGCCTCTCAAAATTTAAGATCCCTCTTCCGACTAATTTCCCGTCTCTATTAACATACTCCTCTCCAGATCTGCTTTTGGCGCTGATGACCTTCATCCGTCACAATAACATAAAATTATGAATCAGCGGAAATGAAAAAGCAGCGCCCCGCGGTTTCCCCCGCATAAGAGCCGATCCCGTGGGAATATCGGGATAAAAAGTATTCTTTGTTTTATTCTGATGTATATATATATTACTGTAAAGTTTCATCAAAATCCGTTCAGTAGTTTTTGTGTGAAAGAGTAACAAACATCATCACAAAATTTCACATTTATAATATTAGTAGGAAGTAGGATAGGATAGTAGTATTAGTAGGATAGTACGATAGTAGGAAGTAGGATTCTGTATGTGTGGGAGTGCTATGCGTGTATTTTATGTTTTAACAATTATAATATTTATTTATTTCTATTTTGAAGTGAAACTTCTTGACGCACGCTTGACTTGGGGAGTAAGCTGGCGAACGCGTGACGTAAGCGTTACGAAAAGTGTGATCGGGCGAGGCGAACGGGAGTTGAGTGGGGGATATAAGTAAGAGAAAGCAGTGCGCGCGCACATTTTCTTTCTCTCTTCCTCTTCTAGCCAAATACGTTTGAAGTTTCACTTCAGTCTTGTGGTCATAGGCACACTCGGTTTTTTTTTGTTTGTTTCAGTCCCGTACTAACCCAACAAGATCTACATTGTATCAACTGGATCAATCTAATAATTTTATTCATTTATAACTTTTTTTTTCTCATGCACACTTGTTATTTCAGCTCACTTTAGACATTGGCAGAATAGTCGACATCGGCTTTGCTTGCCATTTATTAAAAAACATTTTTACAAAAAAAAAATAACCGACTTCGAAAAAAAGCTAAAAAAAAGCTACAAAGTGATAATTAACTTTAATTTCGGAAGCCGGTGTCGTTGGTCACGCATTTTCGTATTTTGACACCGACTTCCGAAATTAAAGTTATTTATCACTTTGTAGATTTTTTTTGAAGTCGGTTATTTTTTTTGTAAAAAAGTTTTTATTTTTCACTTTTTAGGTGTAACCTACCCCACACAAATTCAATTAACACTTGTGCATTGAAGAATTAAAGACATCGACTAGAAGATTCATCAAAATTCGCATAGAAATGCCGGACATGCAGTACATTTATGCATATAACTTCGTACATCAGAATAATTACCTAATGTATTATATATTAAAACCTTCCTAAAAGTATGTAGATCACATTAGTGAAAGAATTATCAAAATCGGTTCGTTAGTTTTTGAGAAAATCGCGGACATACGAACATACATACATACGGGTCAAAAACAGAACCTCATTTTTTGATGTCGGTTAAAAATAGAATAGAATAGACAATGGAGCATTAAGGATAACTTATCAATTTGCGACTAGATGTGAAAAATGGACCCTCTTAATTTCATAACAGTTGTATGTGGATTGACAATTTTGACATGATAGATGTCCTGTGTGATACACGGACACTCAAAATAGGGAAGGGAGTCGATTTTCACTGGATAAAGTTACCGAATTGTTTTGTGTATTTTTTTTTTTTGTTTATTGATTGTGAGTGATTGGGTTTCCACAAATTAAGTTGATATTGTTACACATAACATATTATTTTCTTCTTGTCCGATAACCTAAACTGTTTCATAACGTCATCATCTGCCTCGCCTTTTTTCCACCTATGTTGGGGTCGGCTTTCAGTCTAACCGGATGCAGCTGACTACCAGTATTTTACATGGAGCGACTGCCTACCTGACCTCCACAACCTACTTACTAGGTAATTCGATAACCCTTGGTAAGACTGGTTGCTAGACTTTCGGGCTTCTGACTGCCCGTAACGACTGTCAAAGATCCACGAACGACAGCCGTGACCATCAGCTTAACGTGCTTTCCGATGCACGGAGGGTCTTTGTATGTAAAGATGGTCACCCCTCCACGGACCAACCGCGGCAAGCGTAGCTTAACCTGATCGATCGACCTGTGCGTCTGTTATTAATTACTTAGCACATGCCCCAAAAGTTTTTCTGTTTATACTTCTAAAATCCATATCATGATTAAAACCGTTTTTGTTAGAGGAAGGATATGACGAGTGGTCCAGTATATAAAAAAAATTGTAATTAAAACTACGTTGAATGGCGTACTTTCCATAACGCTGCGCTGTTTCCATTAACTACTCATAAAACTCGACTTTTCGCCCCCTCATTAGATACGCTTCGCAAAAAAACACTTAGGGCGGACCGCTAAATAATAGCTGATTTTACCATAGAGGGGAACAGTAGAACGAGTAGGTACAGTCACCAAAAGAGATATGTAACCAGAGTCGTCGGATATAGTTGAAGTTTAGTAAGAAACCGATTTTCGACCGTGTTTTCGAATAAAATTTAATTTAATAGATGATCTGTTTGTTTTCTATTTATTAAATACAATTTAATAAATAGAAAGGTTTAGGCGTGAAAAGGTAACATACAGACAGACAGATAGACAGACAGAGTTACTTTCGAATTTATAATAATAATATTACTAGCTGCGCCCCGCGGTTTCACCCGCATAAGTTTCGATCCCATGGGAATATCGGGATAAAAACTATCCTATGTCCTTTCCTGGGACTCAAACTATCTCTATACCCAATTTCATCTAAATCGGTTCAATGGTTTAGGCGTGAAAAGTTAACATACAGACAGACAGGCAAACAGACAGACAGAGTTACTTTTGAATTTATAATATTAGTATGGATAGTATGGATGTTCTATAGTTTCTGCCTGCCCTAATAAAGTCGTCATTTGTTTCTATATGTAAAAGAAATCATATAAGAGTAGATGAAGACCAAAGAACCGATGGATGGACTGTGTGAATGATGTTATGGTTACTACCGAGATGACATGAAGAAGCCTCCTCGTGTAGCGCAGTTTGCTCCGCCAGTTACTCAACTGAACCGAGCGCTCGGCGCATCCTGGACAGTCACACCCAACACCTTATTTGACTGGCCAATTCTACCCTTGCGGTGGTAGGGCTAACGCCCGCCTGGTTTGCGTCCACCCTCCCACCGGAGTTCAGCGTCAAGCAGCCTGCTGTTTTTCGTCGATGCGTGTTCCAGCGCCTTAGACTCCTTCTGGGCACACTTGTTCCATCGTAGACCTCATCCATCACTTTCCATCAGGCGTGATCGAGGTCAAGAGCGGGCCCATTCAGCAATAAAAAAAAGACGAATAATAGAGAAGCTATCTTCAAACTCAAACTCAAAGCATTTATTTCAATTAAACCAATTACAGGCACTTTTGAATTGTCAAGGGGTCGGTCAGTCAGAAAGATGAAGCTAATTGCCCATTCCAAAGCGTAGGTACCTATGGAGAAGAACGGGCAAGAAACTCCATGGACACTCTTTTAAATCAAAATAATATGTTTACAAAGTCTTGGTTACATCATTCATGTTAAAAATGATACATGTGAGAACGATGCAGAACGTTAAAAGCGTCCATAATGAAAAGACGAGAAAAAAAAGCAATTTATATATTAAATTAAAATAAGCCATGGCAGGAAAGAGATGACCAGTCCCTACTGACGGCGCCCGTTCACGAACATGACGCATGTATTAGCACCATTCAGCTCAACCATTTTGAAGGGAGCTAAATGATCCAACACATGCGCCATCAGCGAGACATTTGAGTGAGCATGACATACTCTCAGCCGCCAGAGCACATTCAAGTCAATCAAAGACGAACCCAGTAAATGGTAGCTTTATAGTAAGTACATAGTACTCACACATGTGCTATGCAATTATACAATACTAGAAGATTGAATTTATATAATGCAAAAATAGTATTTTAAAATCTTCAGCAGCTCCAACAGTATTTTCCAATTCTAATCAATTTATTTGTGCGTCCTTATGGAACAGGACTAGCATTTAACCAAGCATTTTTATCAGTGATGTAATCCCCCAATTTATAATATGCCTGGCTGCATAGTGTGCGTTTTACACAAGATTTAAATTTAGTTTCATTCAGCTCAAGTATGTGGGTAGGTATTTTATTGTTACATTTTAAACAGTAGCCCATGAAAGATGAGTCTACTTTAGCCAGCCTGAAACCTGGTTGAGGGTAGATTTTCGTTATTTATCATCATTTAGAGGTGTTATTAATATTATATTATTTATAATACGGCACCGCACCACAACCACGGCACGTGTCACATCCCAACATATATTGTGTCAAACGAAATACCAAACGAATACCAATATACTATATTTTCAATGTAAGTGAATACATTGTAACAATCCACGCACTCAGGACCGAAGGACCAAAAAAAAATTTGTGCGATGAATGATGAAATGATGATAAATAACGAAAATCTACCCTTGAACTAATTGGTCCCTATTTCTAGTGATATAATTGTGTCTTCCACCTCTTTTACTAAAAAGATCTAGATTTTTCCTTACTTACATGATATTTTCATAGATATATTGACAAGGTACCGTCATGATCGCTTCGCTTCATCATCGCTCTTCAGCCCTTATCCCGATTTATTTGGGGTCGGCGCAACAAGTCTTTTTCTTCCATAATTATCTATTAGTCGACGAATAATACTCCAAATAAATTGGGATAAGAGCAGGAAAATTATGAGGATATAAGAAAGCATTTCGAGTGAGTATTTAGAATACGGGCAAAAAGGGTAAAAAAAACCGGCCAAGTGCGATTCGGACTCGCGCACCGAGAGGGTTCCGTACAAAAATTACGGTTTTCGCAATTTTTCCTAAATCAGTGCTACAAGACGTTGCTTCGTACCAAACTTCAAGATTCTGAGTTAACGGGAAGTACCCTGTAGATTTTGATTCTCTTGCGAGTGTCGAAAATTTGCGGCATAAACGGCTGTATCTTTGATTGCGTTGGCTTAAAAGTTTGATTTTTACACAGTTCCAAGGGACAGTAGACCTGAGTATTTGATATAAATTCCTGCTTGACACCTCCACGCGTTCCTGAGAAAAAGGGTCTTGGCAGACGGACGGACGGACGGACAGCAAAGTGATCCTATAAGGGTTCCGTTTTTTCCTTTCGAGGTACGGAACCCTAAAAATAACTCACAGAAAATAATCCCAATCAATATTATTATTGTCTACGGCCACTTCAGTTCGCAGGCCAAATGTCAACATACGTTTCCCTCCCATTGTGTATAATCTGTATTTACAAGCGGCCATCCTAAATAATGAGCCACTCAAGTTATGGGAAAGGACATGTGCCGCTGTTTATGGTAACGCAACCCATGAACAAGGTTTGTGTTAGTAGGACTCGTTTTGTTAACCGCCTCGTTAAGTCACTTATGGTTTATTCATATTGTCAAGGGGTAAATTTTATATTAACAAAAGGGCCGGACATTTTAATCGTGGGTAAATTTTTTAGGTGATAAAGTTTGAGAAGTTATGGGGGTAGCCTTTAGTCGGCTATAGTGGGACAAATTATGGTGTATATAAAATGAATGGGATAAATAGTTGATATTCATACTCAGCCTATAATGTTCCCACTGCTGGGACACAGGCCTACTCTCTGTAAAAGGGGGTGGGCCGTAATCTACCACGCGATATTGCTTAGACAGAAGTAATGTCGTTTTTATTCAAAATCTTATTGTGAAATATTTATTTATTTACTATCACACGTTTTACAGAATAATTACTATCGGTTTTTGTGCATGAACCGGCCAATGGCCTTATGGCTGAAAGCCTCGATCAACATCTATCGAGGCTCTCGTTAGGCGGTTGGATCAAGGGCCTGGTTCAGAAGGCAGTACTCCTTGATACGGCTCGCATTGTGAGGAGGTTCCTGTCTCTGGATGCCTAACAACCGGTAGCTTGGACCCTGCTCCCGACACCGGCGGATCACATTTTTTTTATATTTTTAAATGTTTTTTATACTTATTTTTTATATTTTAAGAAATATTAAAAAACGTAATAAAATAAGATAACAGAATAAATGAACGAATGAATAGGTAATAGTAACAATCAAGTCATGTAAATTCATTGTGAGTAATTTAATTGAATTATGTTATGTCATTTTACAAATACAAAATAAAATAAAATCTTAATGTCACTGGAATATAATACAATGTTTATGTCATCGTTTAGAACGTATCTAATAAAATAAAGAAAAAATAATTACGAATTATATTAAGGCGGAGGTTTCCGAAAACGGTCAAAATGTTGGTTTTTTAAAGCAGTATCTCTTAAACCGTAATTAATTTTGACCAAAAGAACTTATATGATATTTTCAAGTCTTATTTTAATACAGTGTTGGAACCCAAATCATAATTAAATGTACATTAATGCATCAAAAAAATGTTCAAATACACCTCTTAATTGTCTTTAAAAGCAGTTTATCTCTTCATTAACAATTTTAATTATAATTAAAAATATATCATTTTTCTAATGCCAAACTGCATCCAGTGATGGATTATTTTTTATTAAATAGTTTTTGTAAATAGATAATTGCTTCATATTTGCAATAAATTACCACCGTTGTATCATCGCGCTTCTCTTTCTTTTCTATGCAGTCTGACAAAGACCGCGCTTTAGGTCATGTAGTCGCCTTAAGGTGAATGCGTAGTTGTAGCCCGCGAAATTCAATTTTTCCTACGTTTTTTGCAATTTTCAGGTCAGTGTCAGGTTGTATCTTGATCAAAATATGATTCGCGACTATAACAGGTACGTATTTACAGAATTATAATAATTAGAATCATTAATACATCTTTCTAAGTTAGATGTCTACCGTTAAGAACAAATCTCGTATGGAAAAGTGTTTATGGTAGAAATGTGACTTAAAGAGATATATTAATGATGCTAAATGACTATAATTCTGTAAATACATATCTATTATTGCCGCGAATCATATTTTGATCAAGATACAACCTGACACTGACCTACAAATTGCAAAAAACCTAAGAAAATTTAAATTTCGCGGTCTACCACTTCACATCCTATAATAAGTCTGTCGGTCTACCCTGTAAAGATTTCATCGTGAAGACTGGCACGTGTAATGGCAGCTCCCTTCGCCTAAGCATTCACAACGAGATTTATTAGTGTGTCTAATTTAGATAGAGAAACTAATTAACATGTGGAACGCTCAACACTCCCAGACGTAGTAATAATTAAACTTCTATTGTGTCTCGTTCAATGTCCTTCAATGACTTGTGTGTAACTTAATAACTTTTTACTTTTATCAACTCAGTCAATCGCAGTCCACTGCTAGGCAAAGGCCGCTCTCAAAATAATTTATTTGTAAAATTCATTCTTTTTGGACATTGATTTATTTATTATTGTTACGCGCCACACTTGATGGCGACATTAGCTACTACTAGCGCCATCTAGTATCGAGTAGCAGAACTAATAATTATTCGGGTCCCTTCTAGAAACTTCGATGCTAGAACTTTCCAGAACTATCGACGCCTGGTCGGTCGGGATCGGTATCTACTCGAACATTCTAGATGTTTCTACAGTAGAAGGTTCTGGAACTATCCGAGGCCTATATAAGGCCGGTGTGCCTGCGAGCCGAGAACAGTGTTGGATAAGCGATACAAGCGATAACATCGAAGCGATCTTCAAGTGCGACTAGAGTGATTTGTAGTGCGATTGTGTTTTATTATTAGTGTGCTTACAGTTGTAATTTGTGTTTTTAATTAAAGTGTCTATTTTTGGTTTTTAAATCGGCAGTTTTTATTGTCACGAACCCCAAGCTCGTAACATTATTATTATCAGTCATTTCTGTTCCACTGCAGGGCAAAGGCCTCCCTTCCCTCCTTCCACTTATCCCTATCCAGTGCTGTTACACGCCAATCCTTTTGGACATTGATTTACATTATTTATTTATTTAATACTTCAAGCACATAAATTTACAGAGGCGGACTTAATGACACTCACACCCTTACACACACACACACACATTCGTCATTTAGACATTCTGTAATTACTTTAACTCACACCCTGACTTATTACTTTTGTTTTTATATTTTCACTTAAATGAATATCATCTACTTTTACTATGTTTGTAAATATGTGAGCACCATGTATCTATCAGATAAATAATTTTTATTTTAGGGGCATCGTCTTCCTTCACATACTCGCAAACTTTCGCCTTTATAATATTAGTGTGATGCACTTCTTATTATTATTCGATTGTCATCAGGGCCCTAATTCACTATGACCGCTTAACGATTCCTTACTACGAAACCACGTCAATTCCTTAGTTAATCATGACATCTGCTAGTAACGTATTCTCTATGACAAAATGGCGTGGTTTGAACTGTCAAAATACATGTTGTCCGTACCGTTGACATTTCGATTCCTTGCCGTTAACAAGACACGATATTGACGTGGTTTGCACGTGGTAAGATTTCGCGAGAAATAACACAGTCAAAGTCAAAAAGTCAAAGTCAAAGCATTTATTTCAAATAGGCACATAAAAGGCACTTTTGAACGTCAAAAATTACCTTAAAATAGAATTGATTCTAGTCGCCCCTTCCAAAAGGTAGTTTTCGTGTGGAGAAGAATGGGCAAGAAACTCCACAGTTACTCTTTTAAAATGTTTTACAATATTTTGCATGGGTACATTAATTATAATAATATGTGAGGACGATGCACCTAAAATAAAATTACTATACCACAATAGATAAAAGAATTAAAAACGAAACCATGACATGCAAATTAATTATCTGCTACATGGTGCTCACATATTTACAAACATGGTACAAGTAAAAGATTTTAATAAAAAAAAAAAAGGCTCCGACGCAGAATGTCCACTTCGCAAAATGTCCACTGGTCACAAAATGTCCTTTTCTCAGAATGTCTCTTTCGCAAAATGTCTCTTTCGCAGAATGTCCACTTCGCAAAATGTCTCTTTCGCAGAATGTCCACTTCGCAAAATGTCCCTTTCGCATATTGTCCCCTTTTCATTTCTGACTTACTTTAATCGTAATTCATTTTAGCAATTAGCTTTTCACACATCATGGTTGACGTGTGTTTATTTGTATCGATATGGGTAAGCAAAAAAAAAAAATAAAAAAATATAGTACAAATCACATTTATTTCTTTGCATAATCGCTTGATTTTTATTAAAGTCATTATTTTACCAACTTAATTGTTATTAACTCGCAATAAAAAAAAAAAAATAGAAATTTGAACACTCTTTAATTACCTACGAACCGTTAACTGTAAAAATATTACTTTTTTTATAAATTGTGGCAATGTCAAATTATTTCGTTCTAATTGAACCAATAATGCCTTATATTTTTTATCAAAATAAATGTCAAGTTTTCTTCTATTGTGCTGCACATTTTTAAAAAGACTGTTCCTTATTTCCCTATCCCAGTATTTACTTTCCTTTTTCAACTTAAAGACAAACATGTACAGACTTGGTTTTCTTGGTATACGTCCTGTATTAACGCGTCGGTGCCAGCCTTCCAAAGCATTCGTTGTTCTATGGCGTTGGAAAGCACAACACAACAACGTGGTAGACATTTTGGGGTACCACTGTTTTTCGAAATACTTTCTAAAACGGTGCATTTCAGAACTATTCGGCGCCTGGTTTATAATATAACACCACGTAGCTGGTATTTTATCTGCTGGCACGAGCGGTATCATCGCAGCGATTCTTGCAACATTTCTACCTTCTTTTGATTTTAATAAGCCCATTTTTTTGCATTCTTCCAAATAGCGGCATTAAAATGTCTGTAACAACCACTAACTCTGGCATCGGGGAATAGAGCTTCCACCGCATTAATTTTGATAAAAAATCTTCAACAAAAAAAGCTAATTGCTAAAATGAATTACGATTAAAGTAAGTCAGAAATGAAAAGGGGACAATATGCGAAAGGGACATTTTGCGAAGTGGACATTCTGCGAAAGAGACATTTTGCGAAGTGGACATTCTGCGAAAGAGACATTTTGCGAAAGAGACATTCTGAGAAAAGGACATTTTGCGACCAGTGGACATTTTGCGAAGTGGACATTCTGCGTCGGAGCCAAAAAAAATTACAAGTAATAAGAACACACAGAATTGGGGCACTTACCTTTTAGCTGGGTAACCGGTTAATTTAATATTAACTATTTCCATAAACGAAAACGAAGAAACTGAATTCCATACGCATGTTAAAACCTTATCACATAATACAATCATTTCCCTCGCAAAAAAAAACCGTAACCCAAAGTGTTTAAAACATACGTTGAACATAAAAATACATTTTTAACCCCATAATGCGACGGAATGTTAATCAGATTGTAAGGGTTGTAATCTAAATTACGCACCCCTAATTACGTTCTATGTCCCTCGTGAATATTAACACCCTTTACGTGTGTACAGGTTGTTATACTAAATGATGTTTTGTTTTGGGATGCATGAAGAAACCTCCTCGTGTAGCGCAGTTTGTTCCTCCAATTACTCAACTGAAGCGAGCGCTCGGCGCATTCTGGACAGTCTCACCCAACACCTTATTTGACTGGCCAATTCTTCCCTTGCGGTGGTAGGGCTAATGCCCACCTGTTTTGCGACCACCCTCCCACCGATGTCCGACGTCGAGCAGCCTGCTGTGTTTTGTCGATGCGTGGGAGTCCCAGTGCCTTAGGCATCTTTTGGGTACGCTCGTTCCATCATAGACCTCATCCATCGCTTTCCATCAGGCGTGATCGGCATTCAGCAATAAAAAAAATGTTTAAAATGTATGACCAATTAGCTTGAAATTATGTTTTTAAAAGAAAATTTTTGGTGACTGATTTTTAGAAGGCATGATCGAAAGAGTTGCATCCATGTGTTCCCGAGGAAAACAACAATAACGTTATTATGATAATAGATGGCGCCACGTTTATTGTTGTTTTCCTCGGGAACAGCACTTTTTTTCAGGATGAAAGGTATCCTATGTCCGTTTCTGTACACCTGAAAACATATATGCAAAATTTCAGGATGATCGGTTCAGTGGTTTAGGCGTGAAAAGGTAACAAACCAACTTACTTTCGTATTTATAATAGTAGTTAGGATAGGATTTCACGCGGACGAAGTCGCGGGCAGCAGCTAGTCTTTGATAAACCAATGCCTACATGTGTTCGTTTGTTTTATGCTTATTTTTTGAATTGTTTCTTCATTTTTGTGTTTTTTTACAGTGTTCTTACATATAGAAGCAACAAGAATAATGTAGCCAGGATTTTGTAACATCTTGATTTAAAAGAGTGTCCACGGAGTTTCTTGCCCGTTCTTCTCCATAGATATCTACATTTTGGAATGGGCAACTAGCTTCAACTTTCTGAATAACTGACCGACTATTTAATTTTGACAATTCAAAAGTGCCTGAATGCTTTGAGTTTAAGTTGATTGATCATTAAATAAATCGGCCTTACGTAGCGCTAATTGTCGTGCGTGTCGTTTTCCATTACAACAAAGGGACTTCGAACCAATTATTCCAAATCAAACTACAACGTACTTAGTAATAAATACCAACCATTTGATATTGTTCCGAAAACGTTCAATTGAAACAGTACCTGACTAAATACAGTCGCATGAATAGCGTCAATTAATTACGTTAGTAATGACGTAATCAGAGTGGCCCATGATTAAATAATATCAGCTGCACAGGTCGATCGATCAGGTTAAGCGACTCTTGCTGCGGTAGGTCTGTGGATGGGTGACCACCTTTACATACAGAGACCCCTCCATGCCTCGGAAAGTACGTTAAGCCGTTGGTCCCGGTTGTCATTCGTGGATCTTTGACAGTCGTTACGGGTAGTCAGAAGCCCGAAAGTCTGACGACCAGTCTTACCGAGGGGTATCATATTAGCCAGTAACTGGGTTGTAGAGGTCAGATAGGCAGTCGCTCCATGTAAAATACTGGTATTCAGCTGCATCTGGTTAGACTGGAAGTCGACCCCAACATAGTTGGGAAAAGCCTAGGCAGATGATGAGTAATGACGTAATCAATTTACATTCAATTTACTAAAGATATATGACTGCCTCGTCTCGTTTGCTGAGCATGAGGTGCTGGGTTCGATTCCCAGGTCGTGCAAAGTATTATTGGGTTTTTTCATCTGAAATATCTCAGTTAAGTAGCCATCCCGCTGCCCCATATTTTTTTTATTGTTCATTACAATCATTACCAAAAAAATATGAGTTATTCCGGTCTGATCCCCTCACCCCCCTCCCCTCCACGCCCCCCCTCCACCACCCCCATCCTTGATCCCCTGCTAGTTCTTCTTCTGTTTTAATCTCTGACTTATCCACTATAAACGATAACAATTTTTTACTTTCAATTCTACAACTCGCTTACTACGCAGTGTCGCTTAATTCACTACAAGTGCTACGGTGCAGCTCGGTCTGTACTACGACGTAGCTTGGTCTGCGCTATGGCGTAGCTCAGTCTCCGCTACGACATATAGCTCAGTCTGGGCTACGACGTAGCTCGGTCTGTGCTACGACTAGCTCGGTCTGTGCTATGGCGTAGCTCAGTCTGCGCTACGACGTAGCTCGGTCTGTGCTACGGCGTAGCTCGGTCTGCGCTACAGCGTAGCTCGGTCTATGCTAAGATAACGATTGCATTTTGAGTAGAAAACTCTTTTTATGGGCTAAAATATAATGACATAAATGGATGATTCTTGTCGCGACCAAATGGCACATTTTTTCATATAGGTTTATATTTTTTCTTGCGATTTATCTCATTGTATCGAAAAATAATTCAATTTTAGTTGACGACAACAGTAGGCAAGTACAGTAATACGACGTGGGTACTCTGTTCTCTTTGTTAAACCAAGCATTACATCACGATTAATGTCTGAATATAATAAAGACAGCCTATACATAATACATTTTACTAGTAGTTTTCATGTTCATGTAATAATTTTTATGTCACATCATAATAATAATTTATTATGGAAAGAGGATTTATGTGCAACACTACACAATAAAATAATTTGTCGGTGACATTTTAGTCTTCATAAAATATTTATTATTTGGAAAAGGATTTATTTTCATGATGGAGTATGTGAGCAATAATTGCCATAGCTCAAGTTATTTTCAACTTTAGTGAATGATAGTTTTAGGGCTTAGTATAATTTTGGTTTTGGTTTGTTTTTTTTTTTTTACTAACTGCTTAATATTTTTGCGAGTTTGTCGGGTTGAAGTTTTATTGTATGTGAAGTTGACCGGTACAGTTTTTTTGTGGTTACGTCAATTTTACTAAGGCTTTGAAGTCTGCTGTACCCCAAAAAGTATTTGAAATGAGTGGTTTTTAGGATAAATTTTACGTTATTTACATTCTAGTGATATTTATTTTAGAAGTATGTATATTTATTTGTATGTATGTAAGTATATTCTCGTATTATTTGTTTAGTTTTATTAAGTGAATTGTTTTTAGATTTTATGTTTTTTTTTTGTCTCCCCTTACTCTTTAACACGCTGTCACGCTGTTTATTTGTTGTCGTATCGCAGGTATGCTGGAAGAGATTTCTTATGAAATAAGCATCACCTTTGTACCTATTTTTCTGTTCTGTTTTTTTCTTGTCTGTTTATATATGTGTGTACATAAATGGTTAAATAAATAAATAAAAACAAAATTATTAGTTTGATAAGATTTTTTTTTTAATTTTCACGTTTTCTCTTAAAACTTTTAATAAATTGTTGTTACACAAGGTCTTTACCGAAAACCTTATTTTCTCCCAACCTCCATACCTAATAATAATATGATGAAAGAAGACATTCCGCCTAAAAATATATTTCAATCCGCCACCCATAAAAAGCGCCCCAAGATATTCCGTTTTAAAATAACAAATACAAAATTCTCTTTAAATAAAACCGTTGTTACTGAGGCCGATTCGAATTACACTGTTTGGTTAAAGAATGCCAAAGGGGCTTGAAATATCTAACGAAATTGGAGGGGAACTAGGTAGTGGCGAGATAATTACCTAAATAAACAACGGAAGAGAACATTTTCCCCTTTGTGAAACAGAGGGAGGTCTAAAGAGTTCGTGGTAGAAAAATCAATGAGGGTTTTGTATAAAATTGTTTTTTGAACAATTTTCAGCAGTTCGGCGTGGACTGTGGAAGTTAGGATATTTTTGGAACTTCTTACTTTTTGGTGGAATTTGAACAGGAAGTGGTTGTTGATTTTGAGATATGATTATGGCCTAAAAGTGGGCTTCAAATATTTGGGCGTAACAAAAGCTCATTTGGTTTTTGCGGCTTTCTAAGAATTTCGACTGATTATATATCACTCAATTCAATGTATTAGTAGATACTTTTGAACTTTGGCTACGTCGTAAATAGCTATCAAATAAATTTGGCGTTGTGATTAATTTATCAATATTACTAAATTTATCTTCCGGGCTTGTTCGTTACATCATAGACCTCATCCATAGCCTTCTTCCAGGCGAGAACGAAGTCAAGAGGAAAAGATGGCCCTCTTTCAAAAAAATATATTTATTAAAACTTTGTGCATAAGTAAAAACTGCACAAAGGAGGACTTAATGCCTTGGGCATTTTCTACCAGTCTACCTTGGGGTGATGCAGAGACAATACACAGTAGGTGCAATGACAGAAAAAAAAAAAAAATATGATAGGTATGATTATGAATTATGGGTAGTGCAATAATATATTTATAAGTTGCCCTAAGATGCCATTTAGAATGCTCCTTCTTAACGATTCGATTGTCATCATCATCATCATCATTTCAGCCGAAAGACGTCCACTGCTGGACATAGGCCTCCCCTAAGCACCTCCACTTCGACCGGTTTTGTGCTTCTCGCATCCAACGACATAGCCCGAAGAATTGCCAAACTTAAGTGGCAGTGGGCAGGGCACATTGCTCGCAGAACAGATGGCCGATGGGGCCGAAAGGTTCTGGAGTGGCGACCGCGTACCGGAAGGCGTAGCGTTGGAAGGCCTCCCACAAAGTGGACCGACGACCTTGTGAAGACCGCAGGATTCGATTATATTATAACATTATTATTTAGCTTATTTTTGAAGTTAAAACTTCTTTAGGCGCGATGGGCATTTTTAAAGATGGGAAAAATTCATTGAATTCGCGCCACGGTTACCGTAACCGATACCGCTTCGGATGTGTTCAGCTGGCCTCGGGATGTACTCGGTTTTAATGTATTCCTCTCTCTTACCTATATAAAAAATTGCTGTGCCCGACAGGGTCCATAATTGTTTCCATTATTTTTATTTACCACCATTGTACATTATGGATTGCAATAAACAATTTGAGATTTGAGATTTGAGATTTGTATATCCGATATGCCAGTGAGCGATGGCAAAGTATATTGTTTGTGTTTTGTTCTCACTTCTGTCGGCACTCCCGGAGTGCCACGGTTTTTTTTAAATTTAATTTTATAATATGACGTGTAAAAGTGATTCCAATATCCTATTTATACAGGGTGTTACGGAAAGGGCAATACAATCGGGTTGAAGAGTGTATCTGGTCTAGAATCTCTGTACAAAATTTCAGCTCAAAAGCAGTAACTTTGAAAATGCTTAATATTTTTTTATTTCGATAGTTTATTAAATTGAAATCATAACAAACGTGTCACCGCACTACGAGGGTCATTATCCATTATCTCTAGTGTGTCTGTGCGCCTAGTACACGCACATCACGCCGCCCCGCACCAGTGCAGCGCCGTGATGTCGAAATAAAAAAATATTAAGCATTTTCAAAGTTAATGCTTTTGAGCTGAAATTTTGTACAGAGATTCTAGACCAGATACACTCTTCAACCCGTTTGTATTGATATACCCTTTCTGTAACACCCTGTATAAGAAAAATTTACATTACCTAAATATTTCAGATTTCGTCAGTCCATATGTAAAGCTACCAATATTGATTGTTTTCAATATCTAAATTGATTATCATTATATCAATCCATTGAGGCTTTTCTTATATCAATCTATTAAAACTTTTCCTCTCATCACCAAACTATCTCAAAACCATTATAACACACCAAAATTCAGAATATTTGCCATAGGAAAGCAATTAAAAAAAGTGCTGTGGACACATTAAGCAGGCAGCTCTATCCGCAAGTTTGTTCAGATCCCACGCTCGAATCAACTGTGTTGACGCAATCATACATTCAGGATAGGTTCCCTACGTTTTTGAGGCATAGAAGGATAGGTTTACACTTTACTGTAACTTTAAAATAAAAGTACATCAAATTAATAATTCATGGAAAAAATAGAAAAAAAAACATTAATGTAATAATTAATTAATAATCAAGTATCTTGACTTGGCTCGCGAGGTTGTCGGAATGTGGGTGTTGACTCAGCTATCATTGTGCTGATAGTCGTTACAGTCAATGGATTGATAGCCAAGAGCTTCGACCAACACCTGAGGAGGCTCTCGTTGGGCAGCTGGATCAAGGGCTTGATTCAGAAATCAGTACTTCTGGACACGGCTAGCATTGTCAGGAGGTTCCTCTCTCTGGAGCCCTGACCGCCGGTAGCTTGGACCCTGTTCCGGATACCGGTGGGCTACTATTTTTTATATTTTTAAATGTTTTTATATCCTAATATTTAAACATATAATTTATATGTAAATAATGAAATAAAGGAAATAAAAATATTTTTTAATGTTTTTATATCTTTTTCATATTCTAATATTTAAAAATATAATTTATATGTATTTAGTTGAATAAAGGAAATAAAAATATTATACAAATAAAATAAAAATAATATATAATTAATTATTTTTCACATTAGCAATTCATGGGTTGAATAGGTTTTTTCATCTGGAATTTCTCAGCAGCAGTCTGGAGTCTGACTTTCTGCCCGGTAAATTGCAATAGGCTCGCCCTGGCCCCTAATTGCGTAACGCACTATGAATCACAATCTCAATAATTTTGAAGGATATTGCTAATCCATTGCTTCATTTGTTCGAAACATTTGTCTGCTCAGCAATGTAAATAACGCAATGAATGTTGTTGAACTGTCAAAATGAAACCCATTGCTACTGATAGTGTATTACGCTATTTCTTCGCTGGTTTATATAAAACTGTTAAAGATCTAAGTCTAAGCTCTATTTAGGTTTTGAAAGATTTACATATATGTATAAAATTCAAAGTCCTGACTGCTTGTTATATCAACGCACAGCCTAAACCGCTGGTCCTAGAGATATGCAATTTGGAGGATGTGTTCTTTGTGAAGAGTAGGTATCCATTAAGAAAGGGTTTTTCGAAATTCCACCCCTCTAAAATGGTGAAATTTCACGTGGACGAAGTCGCGGGGCGAAGCTTGTTGATAAATAAAAGACAAAAAACATCTTTGCACCCATTTGCACGTTTGTGCGGCCATTTTTTTTAGGTAATAAACCCGAAAAACACATAGATCAAAAATAAAATAAGTTAAAAATCTAAGTTAATCTCCGCTCAAATATTTTAAAAGAACAAACAGAATTGAACAACGCAAAGTCAAACTTAACTTTTACTTAACAAATAAAAACAAGGCACATTTGTGAAACACAAATATTGTTGTTTCAAAGTTTAAGCTTGCCATTGCTCTCAGCCGGACGGTTCGCGTTACTTTTTACAAAATAAACACAACTTGAAGAGTTCACGTAACGTTCAAACTCACTTTTCATGTTTTTGATGCGTTTTTGTTTATATGGGGCTGTTGGAAAAATATGGTGGCTATTTCGTCGCTCGCATGACTAACTGTCCTCTCTCATTTTTCACATTTTTTGGCTGATCTGAGTCAGGACGACTATAACGCTCTTTCTATTAGAGATTCTTTGAAAGAAAAAATATTTATTGTGACTCGTATAGGAAGATCATAAACCAAACTAAACACAGTAAAAAAATTCAAGTTATATAAAAAAAAAAAAAAAAAAGAAAAATGAACAATAAGTCCTATACGAGGCCAAAAAGCTCCTATCTCAGCATGATGCTGCGACATTTAAAAAATAAATGTCACAGCTCTGGTATTCTAATAGGGCCCGCTGTGATGTCACGGGCAGTTACAGAAATAAATAAATAATAAAATAGGTATAATAATTATGTAAAATATTAGCAAATAAAATAAAACACTGCACTTGCGTAACATTACACTTGTCACTAACCGTCGTAACTTTATGTTATTTGGACCTCAATATAAAACTATTTTGAAAGACAACAAAATGCAAAGAATCATGAATAGAGGAGTGTAGCCGTCCCAACCCAAATCAGCTAAAAAATGACATAGGACAGTTAGTCATGCGAGCGACGATATGATGAGAATGACTGCTGTATTGTTATTAAGCCATCTGGGCCCTAACCCTGTATTATTTCCCGCGAAATCTTACCACGTGCAAACCACGTCAATATCGTGTCTTGTTTATGGCAAGGAATCGAAATGTCAACCGTACGGACAACATTTATTTTGACAGTTCTAACCACGCCATTGTGTCGTAGAGAATACATTAATAGCAGATGTCGCGATTAACTAAAGAATTGACGTGGTTTTGCAGAGTAAGCAAACTGAAGTGGCAGTGGGCTGGCCATGTCTGTCAAAGGACCGATGGCCGGTGGAGCAGACGAGCCCTGGAGTGGAGACCGCGTACCGGCAAGCGTAGTGTAGGACGCCCCCCAGCTAGATGGACGGACGACCTAAAGGTGGCTGAGGTAGACTGGATGCGGAAGGCGGAGGACAAGGTGCTATGGCGGAGTCTGGGAGAGGCCTATGTCCAGCAGTGGACTGCGATAGGCTGAGTTGATTGATTGATAGACGTGGTTTTCAAGTAAGGAATCGTTAGTGGTCATATTGAGTTTAGGCCTTGGCGCCGAGCGAAAATTGTGTCGCGCTATCGTTCGTCGATCAAAAGTATCGTCGTCCCATCGTTTGTCGTAAAAATAATCAGTTGCACTAACGTACATCGAGCCGATGTGCTGTCGCACCACTAGTTGTCGACATATCGTACTGTCGCCCTAACATTTGTCGCGTATTTATTTGTCGCAACTTTGACGCGGAGTCGTGAATGAAGAGGACTATTTTTTTTTTTTTATTGAAATGAAATCCACCAACCCGCACTGGGCCCGCGTGGTGGATTACGGCCCACTCCTTCTCACAGAGAGGAGGCCTGTGTCCCAGCAGTGGGAACGTTATAGGCTGATTATGTTATGTTATGTTTATTGAAATGGGCTTGCTCTTGACTCTAGTCTAGGTCAAAGGTGACAGAGACAAAGTCGACGATGGAGCGAGCTTACCTAGAAGAAGCCTGTTCACTCTCACTTTGAAGAGATATCTAAATTGATCAATTACAATTAATTATATCTTCTATCTATAATAATGTTTTATCTATTCTATGTTATTTATAAACATTTAAAATTGTTTTATGTACAAACATAATCAAAAATTATTTTACTGATACAAAAGTACAAGACACTATTGACGAGTGATATAAAATGACGTTAAACCAGTACTTTACAAATATATTTACAAAAAATTTACTAACGTTACCTTTGACGGTTAAAACTTGTTTTTCGCACACATTTTCGCAATGGAATTTTCACTGAAGATAATCCAGATCAGAAATCTTCACGTTTTAAAGAAAATGTTGCAATGAAAACCCACATTACGAGTAGTCATAAAATAAAACTTATGTTGAAATGTATGATTATACACACATGTGGAGGTAAGCAGCTTCACATCGGGATTTTAATAAAAAATAACAACGCAACAGCTTATTTTCATGTTAAAGTAACATTACGTTTACGATAAGCTATAATATACGTAAGTGAAGTTTTAGGCCAGAAGCTCCCAACCTGTGATATGCGAAATATTTTAATTTTCATATACTTTTACATATATCGGCGGTTCCCCGGCTATTTGATCTAAGCGACATTTTTGAGTTATATACATAATTGGAATCAGCAAATTTTTCTGATTCCAATTATGTATATAACTCAATTTCGTAAAAAATGTCGCTTAGATCAAATAGCCGGGGAACCGTCAATATATTTTTTAAATTTCTGTTAGTTTTACTAATAACTTAACCAATATGTTGAGTATTAAAAAAAAATGTTTTATGCTTAAAATAAACGTTATTCCAGGTTGTTTCAGACGGTTTTGTTGGGTTTGTAGTGTATCTATTAAATAGATAAATGTAAACACTGTCTCATTCACACAAGCGGGGTAGCTGCTGTCACTTATGTCATCTGTCAGTTACGAGGAATGGCGGGAAAGAGAAACTTGGTGTGGTAGTGAGCCGGTGAAGTGATATGTTCAACATAAATACGGAATCAACAGGATTCTACAGGGTTTATTCAAGCTCCTGGCATATGAAAGGTTGGCAGCCTCAGCTTTAACACATATACGTACAAGCACTAACTACAATATTACGGAAAATGAACCTTATCGTTATTTCTCGCCTTTACAACTCCTGTAGGTCTCTCAGACTCCGCGGATTACTCATAAAGGTGTAATGAAAGGAGCGCATAATATTGTTTATGGTTTAACATGGAGATTTTTTACGGTTTTCCTCCTTTAGAGATAAGTGAAAGTCTACGATGTAATAACATAAATTCATGGTGTTATACACGTGTACGTGGAGCCATTTGTTTTTATTTTACGTTAACCTTTGTAATTTGGACACAAATACGGGGTTTAACATGGATTTCTTTTAACTAGAATTGATTGTGGGGATAATTAATTGATTGAGGAAACTGAAGTTTGTATCTTTGTATCTATTTCTCTGTTTCTTTTTTTCTTGTCTGTTTATATACATATAAATGTGTACATAAATTATTAAACAAATAAGTTATTTCTTCTAGGTTTAGCTTAGAGAGTTATGTTTTCCGCTTTATTAATGTACCTTTATAATGTACAGCTTGGCAAAAAAGAGTCTGACGCGGTGACAGTTGGAACTAAAAATCGTTAATTGTGGCAACATTGCTTTAGTTGTCAACTGCTAGTACATTCTGTGTCAACAGTTCGTATATCCTAGTCGTTTTTCATAGATTTCTAAAAATTATCAACTTTCGTTGCATAATTAACTATTTAAAATGAATAAAACTATTCGTAGTAGTGGCAGAGCAGTGATTTACCACGTCTTTTCGTGGTGTTTGGCCGAATCTCAAGCGAGACAAGTTTTGTCTGATATCGAGAATGTTTATCAAAGAACTGCCGATATGACAGGTATTTATGTAACATAAATAAGTCATTGTTCCTTAAATAAGTTTTTATAAATGTTTTCAATGCGAAGTTTTGTTAGTATCCAGATTTAAGTAACTTTTAGTCTTGTTTACAGAAATTGAAAATTGAGGTTATGTTTTGAAGTTTGACAAATCTCGTATACGCTAACCTCCATGATTGGATACTTGAAGATAATGAACATGGAATTAATAAAATACAGTTCCCTATTGAATTAATATGTGGAATTGCAAAGCATACTACTCTCTGATATCCATTCCATTGAAATTAATATAGATGATGTAGGGAAGCTACTTAGTAAACTAGATCCCTCAAAATCAGCAGGACCGGACCATTTATCACCTTTGTTCCTGATTGGTTGTGCAAAAACTATTGCCTTACCGATATCGCTATTATTTAAAAAATCCCTATCAACTTGTACGGTGCCCCATATTTGGAAGTCTGCCTTTATTACACCAGTCCATAAAAAAGGGCACAAAAACGAAATAGTTAACTATAGACCCATTTCCAAACTGTGTATACTGGCTAAAGTTTTTGAACGATTGGTCTATGACCAGGTCTACGCTGCACTTAGTTCATCTTTTAGTTCTTCACAACACGGGTTTTTGAAGGGTCGTTCAACAGTCTCCAACCTAGCACTGCTTAATGATTTTTTAACGCTTAGTATGGACAGGGGGGTGCAGGTCGATGTCGTTTACACGGACTATAGCAAAGCGTTTGACAGAATTGATCATGACTTACTTAAAGCAAAACTCTTTAACATCGGTATTAGAGGTGACCTACTTCGCTGGTTTTCGTCTTACTTAGATAACAGGTCTCAAGCTGTAGTTGTCAGCAACTACATTTCGAGCTGGGTTTTGGTTCCCAGTGGTGTTCCCCAGGGTTCCCTGATGGGCCCGTTACTCTTCATTATTTATGTGAATGATATCGACTCGTGTTTCCATAACTCTAACCTTCTTTGTTTTGCTGATGATATGAAAATATTTACTTCTATATCGTCGTTTAGTGATATGGATGCTCTCCAATCTGACTTATTGAGACTTGATGAATATTGCCGCGTCAATAAACTAGACCTAAACCCTACTAAATGCTCCGTGATTTCGTTTAGCAGAAAACGCTTTCCACTTCATACCTCCTATAGTCTGAAAGGGCAGCCCCTACAGAGGTGTGACGGAGTTCGTGACCTGGGCGTATACCACGACTGTAAACTTCAGTTTAATGTTCACGTGGAGCAAATAGTGGCAAAAGCATCCAGAGCATTAGGTTTTGTAATGAGACTGGCAGCATGTTTTAAGAAAGTGAAAACTATCAAGATATTGTATTGCTCATTTGTGAGAAGTCAATTAGAATATGCATCTCAAATTTGGAACCCGCGTTATGGCGTGCACATCGATCGCATAGAGGGTGTGCAGAAAAGATTTGTAAGGTTTCTGTGTTATCGTTTGCGGTTGACATATCACAGTTGTGACTATTTGAATCTTTGCAGGAAATTTCACCTACAACCACTTATTAACCGTCGTCGATTAGCAGACTGTACATTTTTGCTCAAAATTGTATCCAATGAGGTTGATTGTCCGCAGCTTCTACGTAAACTGTATTTTAATATTCCCCAGCGATTACTCAGATTTAATCCACCTATCGCTATTCCGTTATCTTCTTCCAACTACAGGCAAAACTCATTTTTAGTGCGAGCGAGTAAAGACTTTAATGACTTATGCAAGCAGTTCTCTTTTGACTTATTTTCAACGAAAGGCTCAAGCGTACGCAATAGGCTGAACCTTGATTTCTTTAAAATTAATTATTAAGTGTTAATAGTTCTGGTAGGTACTTATTTTATTTAATTATATTGTAGTTTATCCCTCATGTTTGGCGATACCGTTTTGATGACTGGTGCGCTTATGTTATTGTTAATTTGTCGTGTATAAGATCTCTTTCTGTATTATTGTTTAGCTAGCCGTGAAAACCTATAATTGGCTTCGTGTTTCTTATTCCAGTGTATTTATTGTATTTATGTAAAGCTGTTGGTTTTCCATGAGATAAATAAATAAATAAATAAAATTGCTTCAGTCAATGTTGGGTCTATTGATATAAAGGTATGTAGCCTACTTTATATATGCATATTTAAAATTGCTATGTAAGAACCATAGTTAATGTTTAATTATTTTTTATAGGTGGCTGCTGAACGAGCATTTTCAAACATTACTGCCGAAGACTGGAAAAATTCATGCAACCATGTAATTAAAATAGAAAAAGAATATTATGACAGAGGTGTGACTATGTATGAACAGATAGAATGTTTGGTAATAAATCTCAGAGATGACAGTAGCAGCAACAGTGATTTATCAGAATTAGAATTTGCTAGTGATTCTGAAGTTGCAGGAAGCTCTAGACAAAATGTGAGCTTTTCTGGCATTGAATATTTAGATGAAAGTGTTTTCGTTTCGTCTGATTGAATGTTTTGTATTAAAATAAAACTTCAAACAAAACGTGTTCTTTCATTATCCCTGTAAACAAACTACTGTCGACAATAAATTCCTAAAAATCCCACTGTTAGACTGCTCTTAGGGGCATGATTATCTGTCTGTGGGTACCTACTGCACCGCTTTCGTGACATTGAAGCCTTCCATGGTGTTTGCGTAGTGTCCAAGGGACTGAACCGTACCTGGGATTGGGATCATATCCCCAAAAATAACAAGTATCAAAAACTTTTGAGTCGTAGTATTTCGGGTTGCCACAGGTGCGATACTGGCGACCTCATTTATTCCACACTCTTTTTTGCCAAGCTGTATGTCTCGTTTTAGTGAAATTGGGCCCTTTGATTTTTTTTCTATCCACACACAAGTAAAGGAAAAAGGTCCGAAAACCGTAAATTTTTAATTAAATACCCACAAATTTGTATGGAACCCTCGGTGCACGAGTCTTTTTTTTAAAGTTCACCATCACTTATTCTCAACGTAATGCCCGAAGAAGCTTACAATATCTCCAGCATAGAATATTTAAAAAGTCCTAACGATTCTTTAATACCTAGAACCCAAACTTTTCGGATATCCTAACTACATTTTGAACGTGGTAACCCTCGAAGAACAATTTACTTCGTTCTAACACGAATCTGTCTACTTCGAGCTCAGATTACGGTCTGGGCAATATCGAGCAATTTTCACTATAATATGTCGAACATTAATTAATTTTGGTTACATTACATTACATAATTAATGTATTAAATGTTTATTTGTAGTAAGTACAACCCTCAGTTGAGTGTTGAATAACTTAATTTAATCAAACTGTTGATGTATTTAGTGTAAATGGATGTTTTGATGGATTGGTAAAATTTATTTCGATGCATGGATTTTGAAACCTAGATCAAGCAAAGTGATGTTGAATTATTTCAGCAACAGGAGTTTTTCAGTAACTGTCCGTAGTCGTCCGGCAAAGAAAAACAGAAATAAATAAAAATTGTTTATTCTGCACAAATAAGCCGCCCATTAAATTGTTAACATAAAATAATCTAAGAAGCCAAAAGCCTCGTATTCGACCATGAGAAATTACAAAAATTTTAAAGGCTTAATCTATATATATAAAAATGAAACCCGTTGTCACGACATAACATGAAAACGGCTGGACCGATTTCGGTGAAATTTGGTATAAAGATAGTTTGAGTCCCGGAAAAGGACATAGGATAGTTTTTATTCCGATATTCCCACGGGATCGACATTTACGCGGGTGAAACCGCGGGGCGCAGCTAGTAAAATTATAAAGTTTTGGAGCTACTGCCTACCCCTTGGCACGAATACTTAATAGTACTACGTCCCTTGGTAAGACTGGTTGTCAGACTTTTGGGCTTCTGATGACCCGTAAAGACTGTCAAAGAACCACGAATGAAAACCGGGATCAACGGCTTAACGTGCTTTCAGAGGTACGAAGGGTGGTATGTAAGATAGTCACCCATCCACGCACCAAACGCAGCAAGCGCAGCTTAACCAGATCGATCGATCCGTGCGGCAGTTAGTACTTAGCCATAAATCCAAAATTATGTTTATAAAATTATTGCAAGTTATGTGCGTTTCCTTTCGAAACTTAAAAAGTCAAAGCATTTATTTCAAATAGGCACATAAAAGGCACTTTTGAACGTCAAAAATAACATTAAAATAGAATTGATTCTAGACGCCCTTCCAAAAGTTAGTTTTTGTATGGAAAAAAATGGGCAAGAAACTCCACCGTTACTCTTTTAAAATGACATTTTGAAAGAGTAACGGTTAAATAATAATAATAATATTTAAATAAAAAATATTTATATTCGAAAATATATTGTTATTAATATATATTTAATTAAAATAAGGTAAGGTTTAATTAAAATTCCTATACCACAATAGGTAAAAGAATTAAAAATGCAACCATGACATATAAATTAGTTATCTGATAGATACATGGTGCTCACATAGAATTGAATACTCTTTATTATGTACACCATATAAATTACAGACATACGCATATAGACAGTAATATTTACAAACATGGTAAAAGAAGACGATTTTCATTAAAAAAAGGGTATGAGTTAAAGTAATTACCGATGGTAAATCAATGTGAAACAAAAAAGAATAAATTTTACAATTAAATTAGCAACCAGTTTGATTTTGTCTAGACTCTAAATTGTCCTATGGAGCAGGAACTAAGTTGCTATTAACGCAAAAATAAGTATAAAATTAGTTTCAGGCCTAGTCTTCTAAGCTAGGTATTACATACCGAAGATATCTAGAATATTCTTGACATGGCTAGGTCATAACCTCCGGTCTAGTTATCTGAGGGGAATTTAATCTAATCTACGCTTTTGCGTCCATGCGCTGGCAATTTGTTGAAATGTTCTGTTCTCGGATAACGTAACGTAAGATTACTTTTATGTTAGTATAACAGAAGTCAAGGGGTTTGATTTAATAGGTATTTTCATGTCCACCACATTATATCACTATATCACTTGGGTAATGTAAAGGTTGTTTGCAAAAGTCGACCTTATGTTATGCAGGCTAGCATAAAAATAACTCTGGTTGCATTTGAACATTGAAGCGAATTTGAAACGACCTTCAAATTATTTCTATTAGGTTTTTTGCTTCGAAAAAACAGGGATAGAATAAGCGCGTTTAAATCAAATCAAAAGTTATTTATTCAAACTAGGCTGAGAATCAGTACTTATCGGACGCCAAAATTACAAAAGACATTCCCCCAAAATACCCTTCAGCATTTCCTAGTGCTTTCGCTGAGGAGAAGAAGTTTCGCAACAAATTCCCCAGATGTTGATGGAAACACGTGCGCTTGGAATAAACGTAATAGTCATAACGTTGTACCATACAGTATCTTAATTCTACATTGTTTCTCAAGGCATTAGACATACTGACAGTTTTTTTTTACCGTGACAACCCTATAAATACAAATTAATATTGAGAAAAAGTAACTAACTATTTACACTAGATACTAAATTAAATGACTAACTAACTTACTATACAAATAAATACAAAAACAAAGGACACTTAAGCGTCGAAGCACTCGTCCGCATCGCTGTCATCCGGAAACGTGACATCTTTACTAATATTATAAATTCGAAAGTAACTCTGTCTGTCTGTCTGTATGTTACCTTTTCACACCTAAACCACTTAACCGATTTAGATGAAATTTGACTAACTGGACCTTGTTTTGTGTACCTACTTGTATATATTTTACCTATAATTTTTCATCACTGTCATAATCACAGTGATCCGAACAACAACTGTTGGTGCCATTGACAAGTCTGTCAAAATCACACTGATTTTTCCTGACTTTACCTATAATATTCATAATGAAAACTAACTAATAAATCTCCCCGCAATCCTGTCGTGTTCGATAACCTATAACTAAGTAAGTAAAAACGCAAGCATTTTTTGCTAAACTCCTCGACAAACTCCATTATAAATGGGCTCGCTAACGACCTATTCTTGACTAACACTATCTAGAATAACGCCCTAATGACACAAGATGAAGTTGTCTAAAGCCTCTGTGTGGGGTGGATATGCAAGCGAGTTTTGTGGGACTTTCTTCCTTCTTTATTATATAAAATTTTATTCACAAGAAAAACACAGGTTTTTCTTGTGAATAAAATTTTACTGGACTTAAATTTTATTAGACTGGTAGAAAATGCCCAAGGCATTAAGTCCGCCTTTGTACAGACAAAGGCGGACTTAATGCCTTGGGCATTTTCTACCAGTCTACCTTAGGGTGATGCAGAGACAATACACAGTAGGTGCAATAACAGAAAACAAATAAGAAAAAAAAAATTATGACTAAGATATAAGAAAAATACATACGAGTATATACATACATACAATAAAATATAAAACAAAAAATAAAGTAATGAGAGATAAACAAGAAACCTTACAACAACATAATTCTGAGACTAATCTGCCAACTTCTTGTGTTCTCGAGCTTTCACTTTATTACTTTTTTTTTTCTGCTCCACTCGATGACTTTGTCCTTTATCATGGATGTGCTTTTACTGAAACTGTTCACATATTTCCGAACAGCTGAGAAATCTATCTGTAAGATATATAATTAATGTTTGTACCGTGCAGACTTATATTAATCTGACACTGTCCCAAATTATTCCCCAAAAAACACACCCCCTACATCTATACAGCGTGTTGGAACCGCGAACACCTTCAGTTATAAAGGTGTGGCCACGTCAGCGTTTATCGGTCGCGGGCTACTCATCAATCTTGCTTTCGTTCAGGTGATATGTCGAGCGTCCATTGAACACGATTTTGTGTGGGACGTATTCAACTAACGTTACAAATGACATTTTTCTGTTACATGAGCGGTTGAGCGCGTTTTCGATAGTGTGGTCGGGGTTTATGTTATTTTTTTTTCTTTTGTTTCCTTTGATTGAGTATAGGTTTGGTTTTGAAGTGAAAGTAACAGCTACGTAGGTAAATACCGAATATGAAAAATGACATCGTTCTAGAATTTTTTGGGTTTAGAAACGTTTTTATCGGTGGGATTTTCACCACTTTCAATGTCCAATTGAAATATTTATCCAAAAAGCTCCAAATAAATTATATATATGTCCACGACGCATTAAATATTCACTTGTTTCGAATATATTTGGGATGCTTGTTTCCCATTCGCATACAAATCATTCATTTCAGAATAAAAATACATTCGTTAATTTCGTTCACTCGTTTGTTGTTCGGTAGAGATGCCCAAACAGATCAGTGGAACATATTTACTTTTGTCATTACAATTTATTGTTGAGCCTCCGAATCGGTTTAATCCTGCATTTTGGCTCGTATGTAGTTTTTGTCGTATTTGGAATGTTACGATTGTTCCCGATTAAATTTCATAGTGTTTGCGTTTTCTATATAACAGTTTGTTCAAGCTTGTATTGAATAATGTTTTCATAGTCAAACTGTCCTGGAAGGGGCCCGTGGCTAAATAATAACAGCCGCACATGTCGATCGATCAGGTTAAGCTATGTTTGCCACTGTTGGTCCGTGAATGGGTGACCGTCTTTACATACCGAGACCCCTCCGTGCCTCGGAAAGCACGTTAAGCCGTTGGTCCCAGCTGTCATTCGTGGATCTTTGACAGTCGCTTACGGGTCGTCAGAAGCCCGAAAGTCTGACAACCAGTCTTGCCAAGGGGTATTGTATTACCCAGTGACTGGGTTGTTGTGGTCAGATAAGCAGTCGCTCCAAGTCAAATATTTGTATTCAGCTGCATCCGGTCAGACTATAGAAGCCGACTCCATCATAGTTCGGAAAAGGCTAGGCAGATAAAACATTTTTATCGCAGAGTCTGGAAAAATCTTTTCTTCGTTTTTTTCAGCCTTTATTTACAATAAACATGTGAACCCGCAATAACTTTAAGGACAATCTGAAACAAGCCTTAAAATCATTAAATGAAACTTTTAATATAATATAATATTCTTTTTTTTTTAATATAATATAATATTCCACAACTATCACACAACGCCATCTAGTCCCAAGCTAAGCAGAGCTTGTGTTATGGGTAAATACATACATATTATAGATAAATTATACCCAGACACAGAACAAATGATCGTGCTCATCACACAAACATTTGTCCTGGGTGGGAATCGAACCCACGACCTCCGGCATAGCAGTCAGGGTCACTAACCACTAGACCATCAGGCCTGTCGAAACTACAGCCGTTTAAACGATATCATAACGGATATAGCATCGT
This sequence comes from Amphipoea oculea, assembly GCA_945859645.1. Classification (NCBI taxonomy): domain Eukaryota; kingdom Metazoa; phylum Arthropoda; class Insecta; order Lepidoptera; family Noctuidae; genus Amphipoea; species Amphipoea oculea. The sequence goes on from OX243876.1 coordinate 18,441,401, forward strand.
TATCCCCATGTGGTTTGACGTTAAGTTGCCAGACCAATACGTTATCGGAGTAAGTACCGAAGAGACTAAGGATCGATACCGCGTCCGACTTAGTCATACGATGCCTTATTGTATTTGAATGCCTTTTAAGTAATTCTGCTTAAGGGCAAATTTCATTCATAAAACTGAACGCGATCAGTAAATTAAAACCGCGTTTAAAATCTGTAAGTGTCAATAGCATATCCAGCCTATAATCTTCCCACTGCTGGCACACAGGCCTCCTTTCTATGGGAGGGAGTGGGTCATATTTTTTTTTTTTCGTTTATTTTAATTGCTTTGACATTTTATTTTCATTTTAATTCTGTGACCTTTTTAATTTTTTTTTATTTGTATTCGTTAATTTATTTTATTTATATGCATTTTTTGAAATTTTATTCTTAGGGTTATTATTTGCAGAAATTTTATTCTGTGGCAGTAGGCATGTTGATATTTTTATTTTAAGTAGTATGGGTTTTGCCTGAATTAAATGAAAATTTTATTTATTTATTTTTATAATCCACCACGCGGGCCCAGTGCGGGTTGGTGGATGTCACAAGTCTTCGATTTTTTTGTTTCCTCACGATGTTTTCCTTCACCGTTTTGAGAGCTGTGGTGATGAAATCATATACCGTAAACCGGGGTTACTTTGAATCACGGGGTTAATTTGATAGAAACTTCTTATCGACATAAAATTGCAAATTGCGTAAAACGGAATAAATTTTGGTAGAATTTTTTTTTCGGATGACTACACTGGTAAACTGTCACAATCCTTTTTGCGGGTGCGCTGGTGATGACACGTTGTTTCACGCAAAAAAGGTAAGTTTTTTATCAATAACGATTTTTACCTGATAAAATTATTTATTGGGGCTACTTTCAGATTCTATGTTAAAAACGGGGGGTTCCAAAGTAACCCCAGAATCATTTTAACTTTTATCACTTTGTTTTATTTTTTTTTCTGAAAAACTAATCGATTTTTTTTTATTTTTTTTTACTTTTACAGAGAGAACTATAAAAAACGATTATTACATTTTTTTATATTTTTTTTAGAACCACACATTCAAAAATTACAGTCAATTAAAGTTCAAAATTGATCAAAGTAACCTCAGTTTACCGGTACAGAAAGTAATGTGCCTGCCTGGGTTCGAACTCACGACCTACACCACAGCACTGTAAGTGTCAATATTTCATCGCAGTGATGACATTGAAAGCTCTTGAACGCGGTTTAGATTTGCTGATCAAGCTAAGTTTCATTGGTGAATTCCGTCCTTAGTTGATAGGCGCGAATTAAAGATATACCCCCTTACTATTATAATAAACGTTGTATAGCGTCTGTATAGTTACACAACGCTTTGTCTTTTTCTTTCGAAAGTCAATTTACTGACGACTGAAAGTGAAATCGGCGTGTACCCAACTATTCATTTGATATAATACGTATATTAAGTAAGGGGAATAATTAATATTAGCTACCGTTTTTCCATAAATTTTTGAGGGATAAAACATTAGCATAACTTTAGTCTGGGTAAAATAAGGGGGTTATAGTTAGAGGAAGTTTTAAGTTCTGAGGAACCGAGTCATCGGTTTAAAAAAAGCCAGCCATTTTCAAAGTTTTAATAATAAAAAAGGTATGTTTCTTTGCTTTTATATCTAAAAAAATGTCACAGATTTCGTTTTAGTCGTGGTATTAAAAACTAGTTTCTGCCCGCGGCATTGTTCACGTGGATGTCGGAAATAATCTCACTGGAACGTACTCCCAGGACAAAAAGTAGTCTATGTTCTTTCCTAAAATGCCATCTATCACCCTGCCTAATTTTATCGAAATCCCTTCAGTGGTTTAGGCGTAAAACGGTAACAAAAAGACAGAGTTACTTTCGAAATCACAATATTAGTATGGATTTATGAAATTATTAATAAAAATTATCTGTAAATAATGATTCCAACATTTTGCTCCCGTGAAGCTATTTGACATTAACTAAATTGAACCATTGGGGTCGAATTTTCCTCCTCGATCTAATTTTAATTCTGTTCGATCAAGAAACGGTCGTCGTGAACTATGCAAACACTTCTTCATTAAGAGGGCTCTTTGTCTTCCAGTGTAGGGCTCCGAGAATTACTGGAAGTAAAATCCAATATCTATTATTTTAGATAAAATTCAAAGTCCTGACTGACTGATATATCAACACATAGCCTAAACCGCTGGTCTTAGATACATGAAATTCGGAGGGTGTGTTCTTTGTGAAGAGTAGGTATCCACTAAGAAAGGGTTTTTTCAAAATTCTACCCTTAAGAAGGTGAAATTTCACGCGGACGAAGTAGAAGCTAGTTCTAGTATAACATAATATTATCTTAACATACCAAAAATTAAAGCTGCTTTTCGTGTCTATCTGTGTGACCGTTTTGTGCTTTTAAACTGCGCAACGGTTTTTGATGCGGTTTCACCATAATTTAGAGAATTTATTCAGGTCCGTTTATGTGTATATTAGGTATATGAATATTAAACTTACTATAACTTACATATATTAAATTAGTCTCGATGTTTTATCAAGTAAAACAGACAGACTGAGTCGCACCATAAGGGTTCCTTTTTACCATTTTGGTACGGAACCCTAAAAACCGTGTGAAGTGGACAATCACGAGCATAAAATATACAAGGTGTGTAAACATTTAGAAAAAAAGTTTAATTTTTAATTTAAAAAACCCCCGACTCAAACAAAACCTCTCTAAGCTAAAAAAAATAATATATATTGGCCCTTTAAGTTTAAAATAAGTTGTAGGAAATATTTTGATCCATGCGTCCTCGCAATGCGGCCTGGCAAGATTATGTCTGGACTTTAAAAGAGACTAAGCCCTCTGTGTTCGTTTCGGCCTTTGTTATCTGAGCAGTTAGATAGAAAACGCAGACCTCAACTAGTTTAAAAAATATGACTGACGTGTAAAAGTGTTTATACAAACCTACTCACAGATATAAAATCATTTATCATTTCTTGAGACAAAATTTTTATTGAGGCAAACGGCAACGCGGCAGGCCCAGAATGAAATGGCGGGACGAACTCGACTCTTTCCACAAGGATTGGCGTGTAACAGCACTGGATAGGGATAAGTGGAAGGAGGGAAGGGAGGCCTTTGCCCTGCAGTGGGACAGAAATGGCTGATAATAATAATAAAAGAGACAAAATATTCGGGCACTATATTTTAAAATATTTTTAAAATCTCAAATCAAATCTCAAATCGTTTATTGCAATCCATAATGTACAATTACCAGGTGGTCAATAGAAAATAATAGAAACAATTATGGACCCTGTCGGGCACAACAAATTTTTAAACAAATAAGCGAGAGGAAGAGCGCTTTATTATTTTCCTTGTTAAGTTAGAAATATTTTCTATCCTATTGTATATAATTATATTTCCATTCATTCACTTATTCTATTAATATTTTATATGCAGGTCTATCTATTCATTTATTTAATTTTATTTAATATCATTTCTTTACTCGCTTAAAATTTGTTCATTATTATTAATGTAGTATAATTAATTAGTATTATGTTATAATTTATTTTTGTTATTTTACGTATTAATATCTATTTACTCTTTTACTTTAGCTTTACTTGGTATATTTTAGTTTAGACATAGAAATTGACTTCTCATTCAACTCGCCTATGTCCTGGCTCAACAAAGACTCGCATTAAACGAGAAAAATCAACAGCGAATATAAATATTTTTCCACGTGACGCCAATGAGTAATGACTGATTGAATGAACAATAAAAAATTGCCTATGATCATAGAAATAAGAGGGATGTGACGACTTTTTACCCGACTACGGCAAAGCAAAAAGGAGGGTTATGATTTTGACCGGTATGTATGTTCATCTGTTCCCTCATAACTTAAAAAGTACTTATAATAATTTGACAAATGAGGTATCGTTAGAAGCGTCTTGACCGTCCGCTGGTTATAAGCTATGTAATGTCACACTAAATTTAATATGGCGCCCTCTAGAGGACATAAAGTAATGAATTTAAAAATAAATATTTTGGAACAGTGCCTTGTGGGGATCAAATGAAAGGGCTTAATTAGCACATTTCAAAAATATAAGTATTACTGAAATAAGCTCAAAATAATTAAATTAAAAAAAAAGTTTAAAAACTAAAACCCGACTACTGAAAAAGGATGAAACAAGAAAGTTCCTTCCCGTGGTCGCATACTACCATAGCTTATTTAGTACAGCGGCATGCGACCACGGGAAGGTACTTTCTTGTTTCATCCTTTTACAGTAGTCGGGTTTTAGTTTTTAAACTTTTTTTTAATGTAAATTGAGAATGCTTTAAATGTTCTCCCTTGCTCTTGTATTGCATAACATCATGCCATGTTATCATGTTAGGCACAGGTGCAACTATCGACAGGTGCAAGTATCGTATGAGAGAGCGGTGGTAAAAGGGGTCACGGTCGCGACTTACGAGTTGTAGGTCGTAGGTTCGAACCCCTTGCAGTCAGGCGCTTTACTTTATGTAAATTATATCATCGCCACTGCTCTCAAAACGGTGAAGGAAAACATCTTGAGGAAACCGGCATGTCCTAGAACCAAAAATTCCAAGACATGTGACATCTAAGAAAATAAAGAACGAAAGAAAAAGTATTTATTGCGAGTCGTATAGGAATATCACAAAATAAACTAAGCATAGTAAAAAAAAAAACAAGTTATATAAAAAAAGTAATAATAAGAAAAATGAACCCGCAGGGCAGCATGTGGCGAGCTGTTGGGCAGTAGCGACCCCACGGACCCTATCTCCTGGGAGAAGTCTTGTTCCTCACCTCTGGCTTGCCTTTATTGGCCGGCTGGAGTGAACAATGACGAGGAACAGAGCTCCCACCTAATTCTTGCCTTTGTTGGCATGAGGGGAGATTCGCAAGAGCAAACGTGCTTGGAGGAAGGAAGTATTTCAGTAAGATGCTGGTAGGGATCTTGACCGTATTTCCGGGATTGTCCTGATAGCCATGGAATACCTCTCCACTCCTCATAAGCACTTCAGGACATGTTGCCCCCTTGTCGCTACGTCACTATGTGCTAGCGACCGTTTCCGGGGCCCATTATTGAGTGTGCAAGTCACCCCCTGCTATTTTATCCGTGTATATATAAAACATTGATTAGGCAGGGGTCATAGTTCTTCCATAGTTATTGGTAACCAGTCCACTTTAGCCACCCAAACCCATAGTCCAATTTTTTATTTTTCCATATCCTGCAATAGTCCTACACCAACCGGGGGTTGTTCTTGGGTGCAGTGCATACAGGGATAATCGTCGGTTGGTGCCACATTTCATTAAAATTTCCTAAGGGGCCTTTGCGGGTTGGCTTCGGCCCCTCGTACGCCTTCCAAAGGACCGGGACCCCACGGTACCGAGATATGTAAGATCAAAAAAAAAAAAAAGAAAAATGAAACAGAAAGTCCTATTCGAGGCCAAAAGGCTCCTATCTCAGTATGATGCTGCAACATTTAAAAAATAAATGTTACAGCGCTGGTATTCTGATAGGGCCTCTAGGGATCTACGTACTGTAGAGGCCGGCTCTACCATCTGAGGCTGGCTGGAAAGCCACACCTCTACAAGACTGGCTGGTTATATTTTAAAGTAAGTTCCTTTCGAACATTCAAGCAGATGTCATATGAGAGTCGTAGGTTTGACGTCTATAAAATAAGTCGTGAATTATTATAATATATGAAATATGATGAAAGACTCCTAAATAATACGTTATAAAACTCTAACTGGAGTTTTATTCAATAATATACTTAACCCGCACAGGGCCCGCGTGGTAGATTACGGCCCACTCCTTCTCATAGAAAGGAGGCCTGTGTCCCAGCAGTGGGAACATTATAGGCAGTGTATGTGCAACTATCGTACACCCACGTTTCACCAATTATATTTAAGGCCCATGTATGTCTTATGTGTGTGTGGGGCGAGCTTATTGCCATCAACGAGAAATGCTTGATAGAAAAAACCCACGAACCCAAAACTCAGGACCTCATGCTCAGCAGTAGCGCTTGCGACCACTGCTTCGGGTGACAGATCTCGGCGATAAGCCTAAGTCCAGGGATGTGTGGCCGGCTTTAGGTTTTATCTCGATGGTCTCTTGAACGCAAAGAATGTCGTAATGAGTTTTGCGGTAGACATCAGAAAGAATTTCAGATTTGTCTCGAGAGAACCCTTCGATGTTAATCGAGACTACGCGCAGAGCCGGTTTTATAAGTGGACTTTGGATTGCCATCGTGGTGAAAGTATTAGCCAATCAGCGTGGATAACTCGCTGATTGTCCAGGGTGCGCCGGACGTATAGTGGTTCTGTAGACACGTCGCTCGGGGAGGCTCCTTTCATGCACCCCTGCGACCACAAGTCGACGCAGTAAAAAGTTTAAAGGTCATAAGCACACATATCAACTCTGAAAGGGATCGTCACCGTATCGCCTTTCGCCTCGTCGTCAAACAGGCGTCAACCTAACGTAAGCATGTAACCAAAGCGGATCAGAAGCTCCGATACGTCGACGTAACGTAACGATTCCTTTTCGATTGGATACCTTTATTCATAACTAGGTATATTAAAATATTTAACGTAAGCGTACAGACTTCTATTTTAAATTCAGAAAGTCGTCAAAACTATGAGCTGACAGTTTAGATCATAAAAGTCCGAAACTTTGATAATTTGCTTTGTTTAATGATATAAGTTATAAAACTGCTAAAGATAGATGGAACACTTAATATTGTTTGTTCAATTTAAGCCAATCCCGAGAGTATGAAAAATGATTCCAAAAAGTTTTAACCTAAACTGTCAAACAGGTTTAGACGAAACACAATGATCTTCTGTCTCTTTTTTGTTGTACCAAATTCAAATGTATTTAATTCAAAGGCAGCTAATCCAGTACCCACCAGCCTCTACTGGGCCCGCGTGGTAGATTACAGCATACACTAACCTAACCTAGCCTTGTACTTGGCTTAAGTATCCTATTTCTTTCTTATCCAGTGCACAACCAAAACATTCTGTTCTATCCTAATCCTAACTATCCTAACTATTATTAATATTATAAATAAGTTTCTTTGTTTGTTTGTTACCTTTTCACGCCTAAACCACTGAACCGGTCATCCTGAAAATTTGCATATACGTTGTCAGGAGTACAGAAACGGACATAGGGTACCTTTCATCCCGAAAAAAAGTGCTGTTCCCGAGGAAAACAACAATAACGTTATTATGATAATAGATGGCGCCAAGTGTATTGTTGTTTTCCTCGGGAACAGCACTTTATATGCAAAATTTCAGGATGATCGGTTCAGTGGTTTAGGCGTGAAAAGGTAACAAACAAGCAAACAAACTTACTTTTTAGGATAGGATTTCACGTGGACGAAGTCGCGGGCGGCACCTAGTACAATATACTAATGATCATTGAGTTCATGTCGCTTTTTATCTAAATTACCGCACAGTCGTAAATGTATGCCAACATTTTTTATATGAATGAGATAAAGTTTTTAAATGCCAGTATGGTACAGTAAATCAAATATCCCCATGGTAATAATTTCACATTGACAGCGCCTTTATTTCGTAGGTGTTACGGGTGGTTTTCGTAGTGTAAGTGTTAATGCACACTTGCTGATGACTGTACGTCCCTATGTTTATGTTTTACATGTTAGTTGTGTTTTTATGTTTATTTGATAGTTTTGTAGAATGTAGACGCAGTTTTTATTCTGCATCGTCGGATAGTGTGTGACCTTATTTATGCGGGTATTACAAGAGACAGAGTCGAACAGTTCGACCATGTTTTAAAAAATTCTGAAATTAACTGTACACCGATAAAACTAGGATTATGTACGCAAAATACGCGCTTAGACGTGAAAAAAAAGCGTGAAACTAGAATATCCATATAAATTCAAAGTCCTGACTGACCGATATATCAACGCACAGCCTAAACCGCTGGTCCTAGAGACATGAAATTTGGAGAGTGTGTTCTTTGTGAAGAGTAGGTATCCAGTAAGAAAGGGTTTTTCAAAATTCCACCCCTAAGAGGGTGTATGGGAGGGTGAAATTTCACGTGGATGAAGTCGCGGTCTGTTACCACTGGGAACAAGACTAAAGGCTGACTAGAGACTGTAAGACCAGAGGCTGCCAATCGAAAGGTTCTGATTAGGAACATCAGACATTACTATATTAGACTAGTTTCTGCCCGCGACTTCATCTACGTGAAACACACTACCCCCATTCACCCTCTTAGGGGTGGAATTTTGAAAAACCCTTTCTTACTGAATACCTAATCTTCACGAAGAACACACCCACCAAATTTCATGTCTCTAGGATCAGCGATTTAGGCTGCGCGTTGTCCAGCTCGTCCCGCCATCTTCTACGGGGTTTGCCGCAACGCCTTCTACTTGTCTCAGGGCTCCACGTGGTGGTTATTTTGGCCCACCAAGAAAATGGTATAAAATTAAAACTTCCCGCGTCTAATTCTTAAAAGCAACCGTTTTCCTTACATTTATGCGAGAAAATTAATCTTCTTTGTTTATGTGTGTGTGTGTACACACACACACACACATAAAGAAGATTGCACATGCCATCTCACACACGTGAGATGGCATGTGTACTCAAGCTATAATCTCCGTCCCCAAATGACTTCATACACATTTCACACATAGTAAAACTCTCGAAGAAAACGTAAAGAGATTACGACCGAAGGCTTTACGAGTACGATGCCGGTGAAAGCCTAATTACATTTATTTATAGCCAATTAATCATAGCTGCCAGTTAAAGAAATAGCCTGTTGGTTATATGAATCGCGAATAATTAATGTTGGTAGTAAAATCTCTATTTCAGACGCTAACAGGAATCCGCGGAAAGGTTTGTTGTAATAATTTATGAAAAGTTTATTTTTATGACTCCTTTGATGTTCAGATTCTTGTTAATTTTAGAGATTAGATGGAGAATATTCAAAGTCAAAGTCAAAGCATTTATTTCAAATACACACATAAAAGGCACTTTTGAACGTCAAAAATAACCTTAAAATAGAATTGATTCTAGTCGCCCCTTCCAAAAGGTAGTTTTCGTATGGAGAAGAATAGGGAAGAAACTCCACCGTTACTCTTTTAAAATGTTTTACAATATTTTACATGGTTACATTAATTATATAATAACATGTGAGGACAATGCACCCAAAATAAATTACTTAAGACGACTTGCAAATCAAATAAAGCTTTGTACGTCTTGTCAGTGCGAGCGATGTATCATGTAATCGAAGTGCTACGCCTCGTAGCAAAGTCGTAGCGTATCGATTGGGTTCTACGAAATTCGTAGCGTCGTAGGTGATTGTGGGAACTTGATACTTACCCTTAGGGCTTTGAACTCACGACCTGAATGGTTCAATCGTTATTTATCTTTGTTTGATGGTGTTAAGGCTACACTTATAGGTGTTCATTAACTTTAATGAGCAAGTTAGATATTAATGATGTAATGGTGGGAATTTTGGCCATAAAGTTGAATAAATATTTTCTTATTTTTTTCTTTTCGTTTCGTGGTACATCTATGTTGCTCAAACTGTTTGGGCCTAGTAGGTGAACACTTATTGCGGCGTCAGAGGCGTTGTTCAGATCGTCAAGGGTGCAGGTGAACGGACATTTCGGACACTACCAGATGGAACATAGTCTGTTCAGTAATTATTATTATTTCCTTTATTTCATTATTTACATATAAATTATATTTTTAAATATTTTGATATAAAAACATTTAAAAATAAAAAAAAAGAAATAGTAGCCCACCGGTATCGGTGACAGGTCCAAGCTACGGTCAGGGCTCCAGAGAGAGGAACCGCCTAACAATTATCCTAATTATTATTATTATCCTTTTATTGTTATAATTTTTATGTCTTTTACATATCTCGGGATCCTGGGGACCCGGACCTTTGGAAGGCGTACCAGGGGCCGAAGCCAACTCGCAGAGGCCTCTTAAACAATGTTAAATGATAAGAAGGCACCAACCGACGATTATCCCGGTATGCACTATGCAAGTGCACCCAAGGATAACCCCTGGTTGGTGCAGAACTAATGGACAGAACATGGGAACGAAATATATTGGTTATAGTGAATCGGTAACCTTGAACTATGGAAGGACTATGTCCCCTGCCTGACCAATGATAATATAATATTTAAAGATAAAATGGTAGGGAGTGTCTTGCACACTCAATAATGGACCCCCGGAAACGGTCCCTAGCACATAGTGACGTTGCGACAAGGGGGCAACACGTCCTGAGGTGCTTATGAGGAGTGGAGAGGTATTTCATGGCTATGAGGACAATCCCGGAAGTACGGTCAAGATCCCTACCAGCATCTTACTGGAATACTTCCTTCCTCCAAGCACGTTTGCTCTTGCGAATCTTCTCTCAAGCCGGCCAATAAAGGCAAGAATGAGATGGGAGCTTTGTTCCTCGTCATTGTTCACTCCAGCCGGCAAATAAAGGCAAGTCAGAGGTGAGGAAAGAGACTTCTCCCGGGAGATAGGTTCCGTGGGGTCGCTACTGCCCAACAGCTCGCCACATGCTGCCCTGCGGGTTTATTATTGTTATTATTATCAACCATTTCTGTCCCACTGCAGGGCACAGGCCTCCCTTCCCTCCTTCCACTTATCCTTATCCAATGCTGTTACACGCCAATCCTTGTGGAAAGAGTCAGTTTAGTTAGTTTTAGTTTTGTTCAGTAATTAGTTGCAGCAATAGCTGTGTAGGTTTAGGTACATTGTACTTGTTTATACAGGATGGCAGGGACGTCAACGTACAACCACGGGGGATTCAGTACCTGATTTTGAACCCCAGGGCGGTTCTAGATTCTAGACACCCAGCATTAAAATTTTTCGCCGAAAAAAATGGCTGTTCTGTACATTTTAACTTCTTAGGTATTGCACTTTTCTACTAAATAAGGTGTTTTGGAAGTAAGAAGTTCTATAGGCGCGTTGGGCATTTTTTGAGATGGGAAAAACCATTGAATTCGCGCCACTGTTACCGTAACCGACACCGCTTCGGATGTGTTCGGCTGTCCTCGGGATGTACTCGGTTTTAAATGTATATCCGATATGTCAGTAAGTGATAGCAAAGTATTCTGTTTGTGTTTAGTTTTCACTTCTGTCGGCACTCATGGAGTGTATTTTTTTCATAACCGACGAAAAAATTCTACTCTAAGGGATCTAGAATCATGTGCTAAATTCATGGTTACAATTTGCGCGTCGACGCCGCTCTGTATAGTTAAGAGGAAATGCGAGTGGTATTGTCTCCATAGAAACGGTCTCGCTCTCGCCTGTTTTCTTTCTGGTTAATGACCATAAAGCAATGATTTTTACAGAATAATAAATATTAACTACTTGTATGTATAAGGAAAAAAAAAAACAAAAACAAACATAGGGACATCCCTATGTTTTCCTTTTTGTTGATAAATTTTTTTTATAGGCACTAGGGTTAAAAAATGCCGACTTAAACCGCTATCAACAGCTGGCCTAGTGTACAAATTTGACAACTATTAATGAAAAAAGAAAAACATAGGGACACAGTATATGTCCTTCTTATTCAGTTTATGAAATATCTTTTAAATTGGTTTAATATTGAAGGAGGAAATAGGCGAGAGCCAAACCTCGAATTTATGACTTTTTACTTAGGCTTTTTCAAAAGTCTCTCCGACCGCATTTCCTCTTAATGGATTCATCAAAGTTAATGAACTACTCGGACTTGTACCGTAAGCAATCAGTTTCAATTTAACCAATTTTATAAACATAAATTTTATTAAGAAGCCGTTTGCAAAACTTTGACTTTAGATTAGGAATAATTATTTCAAGGTGACGTTGAAATTATTTTGAACAAGTTAGATGAAACTTTTGCCAAGCTGTTAAGTTGTCACAGAACATTCTAAATAGTTTTACAAGTTATTTCGATTGAAGTTATTAAAGCTTGAGATTATTCAGTTAGTCTGTTTGAAATTCCTCGTTATTCGAAACTGGCTTAAAAGTAATTTCGAAAGCAATCAATTAAGAATTCTATTAAGATGATTTCAAGAGTCTTCTAAGTTATTACTTTACTGCATATTTTTCAGCGACGGAAACAAAACGGTGTTATAAGCTTAACCGATTCAGTGCGATGGTAGTTTTTTCAAACTATAGCGCATACTCCTGAAGTATGCGTTTTCATGCAATATCCCGAAGCTAACACTGGAATCGTAATCTGCGTGACAAATAAGGACACTTTCATTTACGGGTAACCACTGAAAAATTGTGTTTTATCCGAGTTTTACAGGTAAACATTTGGCTCCTCTCGGGCGCCACACGCCATTCACAGAAAATACCCATGGCGCTCTACGGCGCTATCCGCACGAAATCGGTTAACGTGTGTATCTGTGTGTCTGTCTGCGGCATCGTAGCTCCCAAACGACTGATGCGATTTAGATTTTTTACGGCTCATGAAAACGCCAAACAGACGAGGCTTATAAAACACCCAGCAATAATGAATGTATGCCATTGTAAAAATTCGCATAGAAATGCCGGAGATGCAGTACATTTATGCATATAACCTCGTACATAAGAATAATAACCTAATGTATTATATACTACAACCTTCCTGAAAGTATGTAGATCACATTAGTGAAATATTTATGAAAATTGCTTCATTAGTTTTTGAGAAAATCGCGGACATACAAACATACGGGTCGAAAACAGAAGCTGTGTAGTGGAAAGATGAATATTTTTGCCTGTATACCAAATAGCTTGTTCGACCGTACCTACCCACGTGAGTTTAATGTCTAAACAGATTTCTTATTCAATGACAATATACTCGCCTCGTGGATTACGCGGGTTAGATGAAATCTCGTCAGTAATGGCTTATGGTAATCTTACCCGCCACCTTATGGTAACTTTACCCGCCACCTTATGGTAACTTTACCCGCCACCTTATGGTAACTTTACCCGCCACCTTATGGTAACTTTACCCGCCACCTTATGGTAACTTTACCCGCCACCTTATGATAACTTTACCCGTCACCTTCGAATGATAACAACGGTTTCATAAATGGGATGACTGCCCGGTTGCTATGAAGGGTATTTCAGTATGGCGTAGGGTGGTGACCTCTTCTTTGAGGAGGCTTAGAGATCAAGACGAACAATTTTAATCTTAAATAATAGGTCTGGCTGTATTTGAGACATTGATATTATTTTTGCATTTTCTTAAAAAGTTGGAAGATATCATAAAATTTTGAATTAGTAGATGTAATATCTTGCGTTTATTTTCGTTGGATCCCACTTTTGAATCCCATTTTTTAGGTATTAACGATGGATCCCGTTTGCTATTTCCGTTGAATCCCATTTTATAACAACATGTGTACATTTCAGAAGAAAAGTGATTTACCTTTATCAAACACTAAAAAAATATTATTTTTAGTGGGTTACCCGGAACTGAACTAGTTAGATTAGGTTAATTATTAAAAAACAAAACAATGTTAGGTTAGGTTAGGTTAAAACTGTGACCCCAGAAACGACTAGATTATATAGAAAATGAGTTTTTTGTGAAATAAATAGTATACGAAACGTTGGTTGTAAACTAACAATTTCAATGGAGTTTTGGTGAAACATTAGTGAACCCCTCATTTTATTATAAACAGTTTTGTTGTTGAAAGTACCCGCATTCAGATTTTTTTAAGCATTCGGGATCCAACGGAAATACTTTTCGGGATTCAACGACAATAAAACGTAATTATCTTGCATTTTTTAAATTCGGGATCCAACGGAAATACATAATAATGTTTTGCGGGATCCAACGCCAAAAATATTAAAATGGGATTCAAAAGCGGGATCCAACGGAAATAAATCATATCTTGCAGCATTAAAGAGTCACGAAAAAGGGCACGTCTATTTTATTTTTGTTATCAAGTAGCAACTGCGGGCTGTTTTATGAATGATCTATGGTTGCCGATAAAAGAGGCACATGAGACGGATTACCATCTAAACCTGGTGCAGGTCTAAACGCACGGCGACCTCCCGCGTCCTGCTCTGGTTCAAGCCATGGTCCGGGGCGAGAGGGAGTGGGAGGCAGTCACCTCCTTCTGCGAAGCAGTCATGCTAGCGAAGGAGGTGGCGGGATGGCTGAGGGAGAGAGCCTCACGTCCCAGCCGTCGCGGGAGACGCTCCGGGCGTCGGGAGCCGCGTGACGACTCCCGGCCACCCTAGGCGCGGGCCTGCGGACGGAGAGTAATGGGTAGCTCACCGTCCGATCAGGACCAGGCCCGTGCCGGACGGCGCGTACGTGTTCCACGCGCGCCTCAAAGAGATTTCAGCAAAAAGGAAGGGGCCTGCCAGGGCCGAAGCCTGCCGGGGGTGCGGGATTGTCCAAAAGGGTTACCGCTACCCCGGAACATAAAGGGCTAAGGAAGGAACACGGATGGGTTTTAGTCAGTAAGAGTCTGACACTCCCTTCCGCTCCACTTAGAGCGGGAGGGGTCATTTGATGATTTCCCATCCATAAAAAAAAAGGTCTAAACGCAATCACTTTTCCAATCAGTTTTGTTCATCTTATCGCACAAGATATGTAAATGTAGCGTAGAAATATTTCTTTGGTTATCAAAAAAAAAACAGCTGTAACATAGAAAAGTACAATACCTACGTGGTCAAAATGTATGGAACAACTTATTTTTTAGGGATCAGTACCTCAAAAGAAAAAATGGAACCCTTATAAGATCACTTCGTTGTCCGTCATTCAAGATCCTTTTTCTCAGGAACGCGTGAAGTTATCAAGTTGAAATTAATATCAAATACTCAGGGCTAAAATCCCTTGAAGCAGTGAAAAAATCAAACTTTTAAATTAACGCAAACAAAAGATACGGGCGTTTATGTATCGTTTATGCCGCATACTTTGACACTCGCAAAGTCGCAAGCGAATCAAAACCGGTACTTCCTGTCGACCTATAATCATGAAATTTGGCAAGATGCAATGTCATGTAGCGCAAGTAAAGAAAACCATCCGAAAACTGTAAATTTGTAATTACACGGAACCCTCGGTGCGCGAGTCCGACTCGCATTTGACTGGTTTTTTTTAATAACCGGCGAGCTGTTACAAAAGTTTTCCTGTGTTTGCAGCTGTCACCATTTTTGACACCATCAGGATAAATCTTTTGCAAAACAAATCCGTATGTAGGTGACCAATCTAACCCCCTACTGCGACACGACGGTACATAATACCCAATTAGCTCACGGATTACGATGAAAACACAAAATCTTGCCAGTAACGGCTTAATAGAACTTAACCCGTTAAATATAAGGCCTTAACCTCCTGTGAAGGATTTGTTGTCGCGTGATAAAGGACGAGCAAGGTTTTGGAATAAAAAGTTTGTTTTGAGTAAAAGTTTGCACGCTGCGTGGTGGAATGTGTAAATAATGTGTGTGTTGATTTTTTAAGCGTTAATCGACTATACAATAATGGTATACAAAATGGACGATAAATACTTTTTCTTAAAATCTGGTAACTACTTACTTAACATAACAGATCATCACTCCTGTTTTCAAAGAAAGGTTATGGAGAGGTTTTCACAATTTAGCTAAAAAGTCTTTGTAGAACAGTTTCGCACCACAAGGCGAAACACATTTCTTGTATGGAAATTACCCTTTTAATTTTTAACTGTATTTTATTTTTAATGTTTGGTGTTAAAGCGGCAATAGACATACACACTATGTGAAAATTTCACTGTCTAACTAGTACGGTTCATGAGATACAGTCCGCTGACAGACAGACGGACTGACGGACAGCCGGATGGACGGAAGGACAGCGGAGGCTTTGTAAGGTTCCCTTCGTTTCGCATAATGTTCTTTTTCCTAATATACTTTGGCATAACTATTTTCGCATAATTTGTTTTGACATAATAATACTTTGCCATATTTTTTTTGGCATACAGTTTATGTATGTGCTTAATCATTATTATGATTAGAAAACTTATGCTCAAAAAAATTATGCGTAAGCTGTTATGCGTAAATCATGTTATGCGAAAATATGATTAGGAAAAACAAGAGTATGCCAAGTTATATTAGGTCTTAAAATTTTATGCAAATGGATAGGGAACCCTTTATAATAGGGTCCTCTCGGCACCCTTTGGGTACGGAATCCTAAAAAGGCGATCCTGTTGCCAACAACCAAGAACAATTCGAGAATCTGGGCTGGTACTGAGAAATTTATAATGACTCCACCTGACAATAAGTCCTTATAATGTCTTTGAACAACAACTACAACAACTTTCATATTGCTATTCATAACTATGTTCATAAGCCGACTAGGCAGATGATGATGAACTATGTTCATAATAATCACAAGTTAAGCAGCTGCGTTGCTTTGTATAAAACTTTTAATGCTCTGTGCTGCCGTTTTCAAGGAAGTTCAAATGAGCTCCGCAAAGAAACAATTAGTTTCTCTTAGTACTAAAAAGTAAGTTAGAAATAGATTAGAAAACGGTTTAGATGGAGTGAAATACAAGACAAAGACTCTTAAAAAGGTGTAGCGATTTGTTAGAAAACCTTTAGCTTTGGTTGAAATGAAAGTAATATAAACTCAAACTCAAAGCATTTATTTCAATTAAACCAATTACAGGCACTTTTGAATTGTCAAGGGGTCGGTCAGGCAGAAAGATGAAGCTAGTTGCCCATTCCAAAACTCAGGTATCTATGGAGAAGAACGGACAAGAAACTCCATGGACACTCTTTTAAATCAAAATAATATGGTTACAAAGTCTTGGTTACATCATTCATGTTAAAAATTATACATGTGAGAACGATGCAGAACGTTAAAAGCGTCCATAATGAAAAGACGAGAAAAAAAAGCAATTCAAATATTAAATTAAAATAAGCCATGGCAGCAAAGAGATGACCAGTCCCTACTGACGGCGCCCGTTTACGAACATGATGAGAGATGGGGACTAATATAATAGACATTCATAGGAAATAGAAGAGAGTTGATCTAGTCTAGCTATTGTAATTGCAAACGTGATTGTTGAGCACAGACAGTTCTGTGGTTAGATTTCTGGGTTGGAAAAACTTTTATTGGGGTCTTCAATGAAAATTCCAAGTCAAATCAAAAGTAATTTATTTAAACTAGGCTGAGAATCAGCACTTTTCGAACGTTAAAATTACAAAAGACAGTCCCCCAAAATGCCCGCCCTTCACCACTTCCTAATAGTGCTTTCGCTGGGGAGAAGAAGTGGCGGAACAAACTCCCCAGCAGCACAGCGGTCTGTTCAGTTAGAAAATAATTGATTTTATACAATACTAAGTAGACTAAAACTCTCAAATAAAAAAAAATAATAATAATAAAAAAAAAACAATTATATGAACTCATATATCCTGTCAGTAAGCTAATTCTGGAGAAAGAACATAAAAATTGTCTTGAGTTAATCAGGTCGACCAATTATTCTTATCTTTTAAGTAGTCGTTGATGGAATAGTATGCTTTTGAACAAAGGTTGGAAAAAAAAAGTAGCCAGAGTCCCGTCGAACTATAATACAGTAAAAAAAATCACCGTGAAACTTCAGTGAAGTCAGCTTGAGGTGAGCTGTCCATAGTGTCAATTCATGGCGTGGGGTGGCAATTCAAGCTTACTTCATCTAAAATACGATAAAATTGTTGCAAAAAATTGCGCCCAGTGTCTAGTTCTACGTCTGTTTATTGGCAATAAAGTCAACTTATCACATAGCAGTGGAAGCCCAGTTGTAACGGCTCTGACTTACGAATTCGGGTCGTAGCTTCGTACCCAGGCAGGCGCTTTACTTTGTGTAAATTATTTCATCACCAATGCTCTCAAAACGGTAAAGGAAAACATCGTGAGGAAACTGGCATGTCCTAGAACCAAAAATTCGAAGTCATTTGACATCTACCAACCCGCGCTGCGCCCGGTGATGGATTACAGCCCACTCCCTCTCTAAGAGAGGAGGCCTGTGTCCCGGTAGTGGGAAAAGGCTGATTATGTATCACATAGCTGCCGAAATGTAGATGTTCTCGACACTACCCACAGCTTACTCCGTCCACAACTACCCTGTTGGTGTTTTTTTTAGCCTAGCTACTGTCCCACTGCTGGGCAAAAGCCTCCATACTCTCTTTCCACCTCCCTTTGTGCAGAGCTGCCAAGGACCAATCTTTATCAAAGGAGACCAGCTCACCCCGCCATCTCCGTCTGGGCCTTTTTTTTTTGTTTTTGTTTTGGCACCTGACCTCCGGGGAGAGAGGTCGGGGAGTGTGGGATTTTTACCTCACTAAAACCACCCCGGTGATCACCATCAGCACATAGGGGTGGTCCCGGTTCCTCTTAGAAGACCAATTCCGGAACCCCCCCGTGCAACGCCTGTAAGCCACATCCCTGGGGAGACTGTAACTCCGTCTGGGCCTGCCGCGATCTCATTTGCCATTATAAGGGACCCACTGGGTCGTAAGTTTGGCCCATTGGTCATCCGACATGCGGCAGATGTGTCCAGCCCAATTCTACTAAAGCGTGGCACCTTTCCAAGTGACATCAGAAAGCAAATTCTCGCAATTTAAAACGTTAAAAATCTAGCCGCAGTCTCATCTCGGCAACAAACAAATGTCAAAAACTTGTCAAAATGTGGGGAAATTAGTGGTATTTTTGACAGATTGAGACTGAGATCAGACTGTGAACGTTCTTAAAATTACGAGAATTGCCCCTCTGTTATTTAAGTGATGGAATAGATTGTTGTATTCTTAATCAGCACCCTAATTGCGTAACACACTATCAATCGGAATCAGAATCATTTCGAAGCCAATTGCTAATACATTGCTTCATAAGTTCGAAAAATGTATCTGCTCCACACGTAAATAACGCAATGAATGTTGTTGAACGGTCAAAATGAAACCGATTCCGATTGATAAAGTGTTACGCAATTGCCCCGCCGGCCCACAAGTTTCATACCCAGAATACTCCGTTCCATAGCTCTCTGGCAAATTCTGCTAGGTTAGGAAGTAAATATATAAATATTACTACGCTTACGTATATATACAACCCCTTATATATTCCTTGAATACGATGATTAAGACGCCTATTCGCATCGGCGTCAAAGTGTCAACCCCTAACGCGATGGGGGAACAAATCAAGGCACGCAGGTACAAACGACCCTAATGTGCCGTGATGTGCAGGTGCCCCAGTAATGAGGGGTTAACGGTTTTAGTGTTACGTATTAAATTTGAATTTATGTTAAAGTTGGCACGTGAATTGTTTATGTGTGCGTAGTGTGAATTTGTGCGTAGTTTGGAACGATTATATTAACACAGTATGGTCTTAAGAAAACGCTTTTATTAAAAATACAACCGACTTCAATTTTAGTGAAAGAATTTTCAAAATCGGTTCAATAGTTTTTGAGAAATTTGCGGACATACAAACATTCATACATACGGGTCGAACACAGAACCTCCTTTTTTGAAGTCGGTTAAAAAATAAAAAAACAGTGGCACTCCGGGAGTGCCGACAGAAGTGAAAAATTACGTGTATTTTTTTAATCGTCATATAAACAAAACACAAACAGAATACTTTGCCATCACTCACTGACATATCGGAAATACACGAAAACTGAGTAAATCCCGAGGACAGCCGAACACATCCGAAGCGGTGTCGGTTACGGTAACAGTGGCGCGAATTCAATGGTTTTTTCCTATCTCAAAAAATGCCCAACGCGCCTAAAGAAGTATTCACTTAAAAAAAAAAAAAGTATTATGTGTAGTAACGGATTTAAAATGATGAACATTTTAATATAAATAAACAGCGTGTATTAGAAAGGTGTGGTCAAAAGGTATAGGACCATGAAACTAAACAACTTTCTGAATGGGATCAACATCGTAATCGCGAAAAAATAATCAGCCGCCCCATACATTTGGATCGAGTAGGTATCGAAGTTTAGTCTGGGACAGCTGTTAATTAAATCGACGCCATCTTGGTATAACTCGACAGCCTTCTGAAGTAAACTGACTGCAGTGGAAATGATTACATTTTAGACTGGCTATTGATAGGTGAACAGTCATCTAAACCTGGTGCAGGTCTAAACGCACGGCGACCTCCCGCGTCCTGCTCTGGTTCAAGCCATGGTCCGGGGCGAGAGGGAGTGGGAGGCAGTCACCTCCTTCTGCGAAGCAGTCATGCTAGCGAAGGAGGTGGCGGGATGGCTGAGGGAGAGAGCCTCACGTCCCAGCCGTCGCGGGAGACGCTCCGGGCGTCGGGAGCCGCGTGACGACTCCCGGCCACCCTAGGCGCGGGCCTGCGGACGGAGAGTAATGGGTAGCTCACCGTCCGATCAGGACCAGGCCCGTGCCGGACGGCGCGTACCTGTTCCACGCGCGCCTCAAAGAGATTTCAGCAAAAAGGAAGGGGCCTGCCAGGGCCGAAGCCTGCCGGGGGTGCGGGATTGTCCAAAAGGGTTACCGCTATCCCGGAACATAAAGGGCTAAGGAAGGAACACGGATGGGTTTTAGTCAGTAAGAGTCTGACACTCCCTTCCGCTCTACTTAGAGCGGGAGGGGTCATTTGATGATTTCCCATCCATAAAAAAAAAGGTCTAAACGCAATCACTTTTCCAATCAGTTTTGTTCATCTTATCGCACAAGATATGTAAATGTAGCGTAGAAATATTTCTTTGGTTATCAAAAAAAAACAGCTGTAACATAGAAAAGTACAATACCTACGTGGTCAAAATGTATGGAACAACTTATTTTTTAGGGATCAGTACCTCAAAAGAAAAAATGGAACCCTTATAAGATCACTTCGTTGTCCGTCATTCAAGATCCTTTTTCTCAGGAACGCGTGAAGTTATCAAGTTGAAATTAATATCAAATACTCAGGGCTAAAATCCCTTGAAGCAGTGAAAAAATCAAACTTTTAAATTAACGCAAACAAAAGATACGGGCGTTTATGTATCGTTTATGCCGCATACTTTGACACTCGCAAAGTCGCAAGCGAATCAAAACCGGTACTTCCTGTCGACCTATAATCATGAAATTTGGCAAGATGCAATGTCATGTAGCGCAAGTAAAGAAAACCATCCGAAAACTGTAAATTTGTAATTACACGGAACCCTCGGTGCGCGAGTCCGACTTGCATTTGACTGGTTTTTTTTAATAACCGGCGAGCTGTTACAAAAGTTTTCCTGTGTTTGCAGCTGTCACCATTTTTGACACCATCAGGATAAATCTTTTGCAAAACAAATCCGTATGTAGGTGACCAATCTAACCCCCTACTGCGACACGACGGTACATAATACCCAATTAGCTCACGGATTACGATGAAAACACAAAATCTTGCCAGTAACGGCTTAATAGAACTTAACCCGTTAAATATAAGGCCTTAACCTCCTGTGAAGGATTTGTTGTCGCGTGATAAAGGACGAGCAAGGTTTTGGAATAAAAAGTTTGTTTTGAGTAAAAGTTTGCACGGTGCGTGGTGAAATCTGTAAATAATGTATGTGTTGATTTTTTAGGCGTCAATCGACTATGCAATAATGATAATTATACAAAATGGACGATAAATACTTTTTCTTAAAATCTGGTAACTACTTACTTAACATAACAGATCATCACTCCTGTTTTCAAAGAAAGGTTATGGAGAGGTTTTCACAATTTAGCTAAAAAGTCTTTGTAGAACAGTTTCGCACCACAAGGCGAAACACATTTCTTGTATGGAAATTACCCTTTTAATTTTTAACTGTATTTTATTTTTAATGTTTGGTGTTAAAGCGGCAATAGACATACACACTATGTGAAAATTTCACTGTCTACCTAGTACGGTTCATGAGATACAGTCCGCTGACTGACGGACGGCCGGATGGATGAATGGACGGACGGAAGAACAGCGGAGGCTTTGTAATGGATCCCTTCTTTTCGCATAATGTTCTTTTTCCTAATATACTTCGGCATAATTATTTTGGCATAATTTGTTTTGGCATAATAATACTTGGATATATTTTTTTGGCATACAGTTTATGTATGTGTTTAATCATTATTATGATTAGAGAAATTATGCTTCAAAAAATTATGCGTAAGCTGTATGTGTAGAGAAACAAAAGCATGCCAAGTTATATTAGGTCTTAAAATTTTATGCAAATGGATAGGGAACCCTTTATAATAGGGTCCTCTCGGCACCCTTTGGGTACGGAATCCTAAAAAGGCGATCCTGTTGCCAACAACCAAGAACAATTCGAGAATCTGGGCTGGTACAGCCCGCTTCAAAGAAAGGGAACCCCTTTTGGTAATGACATTAAACCCATTTAAGTTTTTTGTAACGTATTGTATATCGATACCTTTAGACTCAAAAGGCGTAAACGCCAAAAGGCCACTTTTCAGGAAAAGCAAAAAACAAAAAATATTTTAAGAAAAAAATCATAACTTTTTTGTTTCAAGACTGAGTTAGTTCATTTTCGGCCCACATTATTAAATGTTTAAGATAAACAGAACGATTATATATTATTTAGGATAAATTAATAAATAAAGAAAATAGGATTGTTATACGCCCCCAAAAAAATAAAAAAATGTTGTTTACAACCCAAAATATTACATTGTCTGTAAGATGCTTAGGGTGTATAGGTCAATTAAAGCGTCTTTTCTTGCTGAAAAGGGGTGTATTGACAGTCAACGGAGAAGTATGTACTTAATATTATAACATTATGATAAACGGTTAGGGTTTAAACGTCACTACAAGCATCTATTGTTGTAAAGAAGGGGTATATAACACAGTCACCGGAGAAGTTTTTAGCTAATAATTACACAATGCTTTTAACTGCTCGATCGTTATAATCAAAGTCAGCTCATTGTTATTATTTATTTATAATGTGTTCATAAAAACCTCTACTAAAAAAGTTGGCCATCGTAATCTCAAACTTTTGGCTTAAGGTTACGCAAATACTAGTTGTCATTGAAAAACATGGCTAAGATTTACTAGAACTAAAACCCAGATAAACAAGAGCTTGATACGGAATCAGTATAACAAAAAACAATTAATCATTTCAAAATCTTTATTATCATCACACTAATCACACTAATATTATAAAGGCGAAAGTTTGTGAGTGTGTGTGTGTGTTTATATGTTTGTTACTTCTTCACGCTCAAACAGCTGGACCAATTTTGATGAAATTTGGTATAGAGATAGTTTGAGTCCCGGGAAAGGACATAGGATACTTTTTATCCCGATATTCCCACGGGATCGACACTTACGCGGGTAAAACCGCTGGGCGCAGCTAGTTATGTCATTAATTAGAGTCTATGTCAGAGCCTGAGCCTGTGAAGAAGTGCGTTTTTCTATAAACTTTAGGGTAAGAGTTACGGGCACTTCTACTGTAGCTTTTTCTCTACATTACTTTAATAACAGATATTCTTTGGAATCGTTACAACATTCTTAATTATCAAAACAAGAATAACTACTTTATTAAATTATGGTAAAAGACTAGAAGCCCCATCTAAGACAAAATGCTTTTAACTAAAAATAAAATTACTTAAAAAAAAAATCAATTGAAAGTGTTGGAGCTCTAATCTACATCCATTTCTTGGTTTTCTTCGTAATCACTATGAAGAAAAAAGTCACAAACGGTTTCTTCACATGGAAGTCGACGATACTCATTGTGATAAGCCTTTGGAATGGTTCCATTATCACAAAGTCTTATCAAATCTTTATATTTGGCCTTGGATATAGGCAATCTGGCATTGTAGGCAGGCTTTTTTATAGGTCCTGGAATGTCTTGTCTGGAGTCATCAACCACTGCAACAGTATCTTTTGTGTTGTCTGTGCTTGCCTTAGAATTCCCCTCACCCTTACCCTTCAACTTACTCTTGGCTGTTGCTGTTCCTTTCCCTTTTCCTTTTACAGACTTTGTTTTTAGATCACCTTCATGCAATGTTACTCGAATTTCCTCTGCGTCCTCAATCATTGAATATTTTAGTCTTATTTCATCGCGATACTTTTTCTTAAAAGTCGCCGTTCTTATTTGTTGGATGCGCACTTTTTTTTAAACTGATGGTGTGTATGTTTTTTCAACTAGGTCTTCAAAATTAAGCAAGTCTGTGTGATTGAGGACTTCTACTCGGTAGGGACGGACACAGTTGATTTTTTCGAGATAATCTCAGTTAGGGCGTATAAGTCATCTTTAATTTTTTAACGGAATAATAGGGGTGTATGCACCACAGAGCGATGATATGACCAAAATTTTGTGGCATCAACGTTAAGTCGTATGAGTCAACTTTATTTTTATACGAGAATAAGAAGGGCGTATGCTCAAGTTTTGGTTAACGACTTTATTATACGACCTTTAAGTTTTTTTAATAATTGTGCATGTTACCTAAATAACCAATAAAATAAAAAATTATATCAAATACGCCTCATGTCTTTAAAAAATCTTCAAAAATCACGTGGGTCGTATTAACCTTAATTTTGCGAATTTCGCAGTTTTAACTACACAGATTGATAGAGAAAAAAAAACTGAACATAACTGCATCAAAAAGTCATTTTGGCCAAATTGGCGTTTACGCCCTTTGAGTCTAAAGGTATCGATATGGCGTGTTGGTCTAGTGGTTAAGACAGCGGCTTAACAATTCGATGGTCTCGAGTTCAAATCCTCGGACGAGAAGTTCTTTTTTTGTTTTTTTTTGTTTCTTTTATAGGTTATTATGTGATTTTTGTTAATTATTATTTAAGAAATCAAATGTTGAAGTAGGTATGAGGTTTGTAAGAAAATCTAGGTATGTTGCATAAACAATATTCATTTATTTCTCTAATTACATTTCTAGGACTTCATGGAATCCACTTCACGGTTGAATATACAGTTTTCTATGTGTGTTAAATTGGGGTTATTTACTTAGAATATTAACTAAACACAAAATAGATACCCTGGGTGAGGTTTAGAATGTTTAACATTAGATAACGGTTCATTTATAGATTTTTCTAGAAACAACTACAATAATATTTATTCATTTAAAGTTGTGAAAACATTATTTTTTTATACTTTGTATGATCTTATCGGAAAAAAAGATTAAAAAATTAAATGTTGTCATTTATGCCTGTGAATTACAGAGGAAGAACCAACATGCTAAACTATAACCCCCTTATTCATAAAACTTATCAAACCTATTTTAGTTAAAATGGGGTTTGTCTCTTTCTTACACACAGAAATGACAACGTGACAGATAAAGACAAACGTTCTATAAACCTATTTTAGCTAAAATAGAGATAAAATAGGATTATGAATAAGGGGGTAAAAGTATAGCAATATACATCTTTCTCTTTTATCACATTTTCTGATAACCCTTATTTAACACAACATTAGAAATTATAAAAATATGTGAGGTCAGATGGTGCATCACACATTACAAGACTACTTGTAAACAAAAGCATCTGGATTGATAATAATAAAGGTTGTTTATTTTTGATTAACTACGAATTAATGATTCCACAAATATTGGGAATTATTAACACTTGCTCATACGTTCCAATGTAATTTTATCAGATCAGTTACACAATAAATCTGCCGAGTAAATTGCTTATTAATAACGGAGAGGATGGCCGTCACTGTCTATCACTTCTTGAAGTCACACTTGAACGCGTAGTTTTGAAGGGTGTCACTGAGTGAACTTCCACAATATTACGGTGTCGCCCCGATTCATTAGTGTAAACAATTATTGAGCGAGGGCCTTGGCGATCACATTTCACATCACCAGTTGCATGATACCTTTGTATCCATCTACGAAATGTTTTTCTCTGGAACGAAAATAATAATATTAGGAATACATAAAAAAATCCAACTTGTCAGTAATAATGCAACATGATTGCAACAATAAATACATATATGTGTATAACGTAAATCTTACCGTTATGGCCATATCTCGTTCTTTATGCTTTGTTCCTGTTCCCAGAGAACAACAATTTTAGAGTCCGCGTATCACTGGTCAGTTTCCCTCAGTCGTCAGTTTATTTAATTCTAGCCTTCAAAAAGTTATTAATCGAACAATACTATCGGTTAATATAATAACTTGTTCAAAAACTTAATAAATTGGAGAATATTTCGACGAAGATAATTACGCACAAGCGGATCGACACGAAAACGAAACGATTTGAAAAGTAATTATACCCTCAATCACAGTTTAGTAAATAAGGCGAAGAAGTATTCTAAATTCAACCTTAACTCGCAGTTCATACAGCTAGTTAAGTTTCTGAAGTAAAATTACGGTAGGTAGTGCAACAATCGGAATCAGGCACATTCTATTCAACCAAACAAGAAATCTATGCAAATTTCAACCTTATCTTTTAGTAAATTGAGGAGTTACGAATTGCATTTTGTAAAACAAGACGGTAAGGTGTTAGTATTTATAATACGTGGTGGAAGTTGAAATTTAAACCTTAATATCTAGAAGATTAGACCGTTATCAACCTTGTTCGATAAAAGGAGTAAAGCTATTAAAATTTTCGTTAAGATGGCTAACTGATTCAATAGTCTAGTGGTATAAGGCGCGGTCTATGTGATCGGCTGGCGCCTGGTGATGCAGGTTCGTATCCTCAATCGCACGGAAAGTGTCTTTTTGTAAGTTAAGTTATTCTTGGGATACGGTTCGGGCAACAAGCCGAAAAAATACCATATTATAATTATTTAAAAACTTGCAAATAATATTTGAGTGGGATCGGTGGATGCTCGGGCAGAGATGGATGCGCCGCGCCGCGCGGCAGCGGGGGAGGGAGCTGCTTGAGGCCAGAGCCACGTGACGCGCCCAAGCGCGCGCGCTCGAGCCCGCCATCGCTCGAGCGACGAGCGACGGCGGGCTCGAGCGCGCTCGGGCGATAATCTTTAAAGTCTTGGGGGGTTCCTTTTCTCTGAACCTGTCTGTACTGAGAAATTTATAATGACTCCACCTGACAATAAGTCCTTATAATGTCTTTGAACAACAACTACAACAACTTTCATATTGCTATTCATAACTATGTTCATAAGCCGACCCCAACATAGTTGGGAAAAGGCTAGGCAGATGATGATGAACTATGTTCATAATAATCACAAGTTAAGCAGCTGCGTTGCTTTGTATAAAACTTTTAATGCTCTGTGCTGCCGTTTTCAAGGAAGTTCAAATGAGCTCCGCAAAGAAACCAATTAGTTTCTCTTAGTACTAAAAAGTAAGTTAGAAATAGATTAGAAAACGGTTTAGATGGAGTGAAATACAAGACAAAGACTCTTAAAAAGGTTTAGCGATTTGTTAGAAAACCTTTAGCTTTGGTTGAAATGAAAGTAATATAAATTCAAACTCAACTCAACTCAAACTCAAAGCATTTATTTCAATTAAACCAATTACAGGCACTTTTGAATTGTCAATGGGTCGGTCAGTCAGAAAGATGAAGCTAGTTGCCCATTCCAAAGCGTAAGTATCTATGGAGAAGAACGGGCAAGAAACTCCATGGAGACTCTTTTAAATCAAAATAATATATTTACAAAGTCTTGGTTACATCATTCATGTTAAAAATTGTACATGTGAGAACAATGCAGAACGTCCAGCCCAATTCCACTTAAGCGTGGCAGCTTTCCAAGTGACATCAGTTATTTTAGTGATGGAATGGATGGTTGTATTATTAACCCGGTCCACAAGTTTAATACCCAGAATACTCCGTTCCATAGGTCTCTGGCAAACTTTGCTAGGTTAGGAAGTAAATATAGAAATACGAGTATTACTGCGTTTACATATACACACATCAAAAGTGTCTAGGGATCAACATATATTTTTGCAATAACTTTTCTCCTGATTGATATTAATTAAAATTTTCTTTAAGGATTCATCAAATAAAGTGTTTTCGTTTGTCACAGTAACGATAAACCAAGTCACCTTTGCATTAATAAAGAAATTTGCCATTTTCCTAATAAAGGGATTTTTGACATTTGAACCACTAACACAAAAGTTCGAAAAAAAGACTGAAATAACAGTTTTCTTTAAAATTTTATTGGGTAACTTAAACAATTAATAATCCGTGTTTCTACCGCGAACACTAACAACACAAGAACATCGGTTTGGCATACTCAAAATGAGTTCATCCAAATCACGCTGTGGAATGGCCGCCCATGTTCGTTGCAACAACAAAAAAAGGTCTTCTTGCGACTGGATACCCTCCATATTCGGCAGAGCTCTTCTCTGTAGCATATCCCATGCATGCTCAATCGGGTTCAAGTCTGGCGACTGAGCAGGCCAGGGCAGGACATTGATGTTAGCTGCGGCGAGAGTCTGTCTTACAACTCTTGCGGTGTGCGGTCGTGCATTATCATGCATTAACTGAAATAAGGGACCGATTTGCACTTGTAGAGGAACGATGACGTCTGATACAATCGTCTCAGCATAAATTTGAGCGTTGAGGTTGCCTCTGATCCAAATCAACTCAGTTCTTCCGCCGATCCAAATACCCGCCCATACCATGATGGTTCCACCACTATAAGGATGGACTTCCTGGCAGGATTTTAATCGCTGTTGGCGTCCAGGGGTTCTCCAGTGTCGTATACGTCTTGTATCCGGTCTCATACCAAAACGAGACTCATCAGAAAAGCACACGAAACGCCATTGTTCTTCTGCCCAATTTCTGTGTTCAAGAGCCCATTGATATCGAATCCTACGATTGTGCATTGCTATAGGTGGTACCCGTAGCGGTCTTCGGGAATGAAGGTTCACTTCATGCAAGCGGTTTCTGACTGTTTGGTCGCTAATTAAGTTCCCTGAAGAGTGATGAAGCCTCACGGCTAACATCATGGCGGTTATTGTTGGAGCTCTTCGAGTTAAGATTTGAATGTATCGGTCTTGTCTCCGTGTGGTGCAGCGATACCGTCCTCCATGGCGCTCAGCCACGGTACCAGTGCTTCGGTAACGTGTCCAAAGTCGACTGATAACACTCTGACTTGTATTCAGAGCTAAAGCCACAGTACGTTGCCGGGAACCAGCTTCTATCATTCCCACGGCTCTGAGCATTTCTTCCCTGCTTAAATGACGTCGCCGCTCCATAATAACGTTGGTTTTAATCAGTAGTAGGGAAACAGTAGCACTAATAATGTCTTCAATGCGTTGTATGTTTTTATAGGGAAAATATTGACAGCTGATTTTCATCTTTTACTCGAATTTGATTCACAGTTCCTGATTCAAATTATGAAATGCACCAAAAAGGATCCATATAAATTTATAAAATCATAAATTTATTACAAAGCCACATCTCAATCTCAAGAAATCCGCATAAAAATGCTTGATCCCTAGACACTTTTGATGTGTGTATATACAACCCCTTATATATTCCTTGAATACGATGATTAAGACGCCTATTCGCATCGGCGTCAATGTGTCAACCCCTAACGCGATGGGGGAATAAATCAAGGCACGCAGGTACAAACGACCCTAATGTGCCGTGATGTGCAGGTGCCCCAGTAATGAGGGGTTAACGGTTTTAGTGTTACGTATTAAATTTGAATTTATGTTAAAGTTGGCACGTGAATTGTTTATGTGTGTGTAGTGTGAATTTGTGCGTAGTTTGGAACGATTATGTTAACACAGTATGTGCTTATGAAAACGCTTTTATTAAAAATACAACCGACTTCAAAAAAAAAAACACTAAAAAGTGATAAATAACTTTAATTTCGGAACTCGGTGTCGTTGGTTTCGCATTTTCGTTTTTTGACACCGACTTTCGAAATTAAAGTTATTTATCACTTTGTACTTAGTTTTCACTTTTTAGTTGTACCTACCCCACACAAATAAAATTAACACTAGTGCATTGAAGAATTGAAGACACCGACTAGAAGAATCATCAAAATTCGCATAGAAATGCCGGAGATGCAGTGCATTCGTACATAAGAATAATAACCGAATGTATTATATACTTAAACCTTCCTGAGAGTATGTAGATAATATTTTTAGTGAAAGAATTTTCAAAATCGGTTCAATAGTTTTTGAGAAATTTGCGGACACACAAACATTCATACATACGGGTCGAATACAGAACCTCCTTTTTTGAAGTCGGTTAAAAAATAAAAAAACAGTGGCACTCCGGGAGTGCCGACAGAAGTGAAAAATTACGTGTATTTTTTTAATCGTCATATAAACAAAACACAAACAGAATACTTTGCCATCACTCACTGACATATCGGAAATACATGAAAACTGAGTAAATCCCGAGGACAGCCGAACACATCCGAAGCGGTGTCGGTTACGGTAACAGTGGCGCGAATTCAATGGTTTTTTCCTATCTCAAAAAATGCCCAACGCGCCTAAAGAAGTATTCACTTAAAAAAAAAAAAAGTATTATGTGTAGTAACAACGGATTTAAAATGATGAACATTTTAATATAAATAAACAGCGTGTATTAGAAAGGTGTGGTCAAAAGGTATAGGACCATGAAACTAAACAACTTTCTAAATGGGATCAACATCGTTATCGCGAAAAAATAATCAGCCGTCCCATACATTTGGATCGAGTAGGTATCGAAGTTTAGTCTGGGACAGCTGTTAACTAAATCGACGCCATCTTGGTTTAACTCGACAGCCCTCTGAAGTAAACTGGCTGCAGTGGGAATGATTACATTTTAGACTGGCTATTGATAGGTGAACAGTGTTTAAGTTATTAGGTGAAAGCGCTTTTAGAATTTCTAACGTAACGGTAACGGTGTTTAAACTGTAATGTTATATAATTTATATTAATTTTTCTCAAACATGCTTGGAAATTTGAGCATTATTTTGACAACCTTCATCGAGATAAATCGACATTGCTGTACTGGAAAAATACATGCGAGCAGCGGCCGGCAAAAGTTTTATGAAAATGCTAGTGCTGTACAAAAATGAGCATAAGTTTCTATATTTAATGTCTGTAATTTATATGGTGTACATAATAAAGAGTATTCTATTCTATTCTATAAACAAACGCTACAAAATATTAGTACCTCTTTTTTGCCTGGCGTGAAACTACAGGACAGTTAAGACTATGAAAACATTATCCAATACAAGCTTGAACACACTGTTATACAGGGTGAAATTGAAAACATGCGACAAATCGAAATGGGAGATTGTACTCATCATTATGAACCACTTTTACTATAGGACCAAAACTCGAAACGCGAAAAAAAAATCAGCTGTTTCCTACATTTTGACGAGTTATGCGAACATAAACGTAGGGAACAGCTGATTTTTTTTCGCGATTTCAGGTTTGGT
This sequence comes from Amphipoea oculea, assembly GCA_945859645.1. NCBI lineage: Eukaryota > Metazoa > Arthropoda > Insecta > Lepidoptera > Noctuidae > Amphipoea > Amphipoea oculea. Next base: position 18,472,622 of record OX243876.1, read on the forward strand.
CCCATAGTAAAAGTTGTTCATAATGATGAGTACAATCTCCCATTTCGATTTGTCGCATGTGTTCAATTTCACCCTGTATAGAAAACGCAAACACTATGAAATTTAATCGGGAACAAGCATTACATTCCAAATACGACAAAAACTACATACGAGCCAAAATGCAGGATAAAACCGATTCGGGGGCTCAACAATAAATTGTAATGACAAAAGTAAATATGTTCCACTGATCTGTTTGGGCATCTCTACCGAACAACAAACGAGTGAACGAAATGAACGAATGTATTTTTATTCTGAAATGAATGATTTGTATGCGAATGGGAAACAAGCATCCCAAATATATTCGAAACAAGTGAATATTTAATGCGTCGTGGACGTATAGTAATTTATTTGGAGCTTTTTGGATAAATATTTCAATTGGACATTGAAAGTGAAAATCAAACGTTTAGGGCGCTATTGGCGTACATTGAAAATGTGAGAACGGGACCGCACACTGCTACGCAGGATGTGTCCGGTGAGATGCCCACGTTAAGGCTCCCGCAGACAGGCAAGTCGCGACGTTGCAACGCGATTCTGCTAGAACAATTTCCATGCAGCTTTCTTAGAAATTATTCTACTCGAGTCGCGTCGCGCCTGTCTGTTGATTAGTTTGCCAGCATTTGTTTCGTGCATGACGTGGCAGTGGTTTGTAGTAGACGATCCCCTGCCTACATTTTCATACAAATCACATGTGCACCTTAACCATGGGCTGATGTGGCTAATGAAATGGAATGTTTGGAATTTTTATTATTAATCGTACCTACATAGTATCAAACTAATGGTCTATTTTTACCCGACTACGGCGAAGCAAAAAGGGAGGTTATGATTTTAACCGGTATGTATGTATGTATGTTCATCTGTTCCCTCATAACTTCTAAACTACTTGTCATAATTTGACAAATGAGGGATCGTTGGAAGCGTCTTGACTGTCCGCTTGATATAGGCTATGTGACGTCACATTAAATCGAATATGGTTCCTGCATTGATCTAAAAAAATATATTTTTAATCTTGCCGTGTTGGGTATCAAATGAAAGGGCTTAATTAGCACATTTCAAAAATACAAATATGACTGAAATAAACCCCAAAATAATAAAAAATAAGTTTAAAAACTAAAACCCGACTACTGAAAAGGATGAAACAAGAAAGTACCTTTCCGTGGTCGCATGCCGCTGTACTAACATACTTATAAGCTATGGTAGCATGCGACCACGGGAAGGTACTTTCTTGTTTCATCCTTTTCGGTAGTCGGGTTTTATTTGTTTTAAAGGTAAAGTTTTTGATATTTTGTCTCTCTTATATCTGCAGGAGCTATATGAACATTACCAATAAGGTTTTTATGGAAGCTGATTATCCAGATACGGATCTACTTAGGTAAAGGGATTTGTAGTCGCTCTTAATGTACTTCCTCCTTAGACGACTTGTCTGGTAGGTTCATGTTTAACAATGGACGTTTATCGAAGTAATTTTATAACCAAATTCCAGCTGATGGGCTATTCAATCAGTGTCCATATCACGACTATGCTTATAACACAAAAATATGAGAACTATCACAAATCATGGACGATAATATTAGTTCGTAAATTATCGCGATCCATATCGGCGACTATGTTGTGCCGAATTTATATTAAGCTTAGTTCAGATTGATGTACCTAGTTGTTTAGGCAATGCTTTAGATGCATAGGTTCAGATAGGGCTGGTATTGCAGGGTTGCTTAATGCTGTTCTTATGTGGGTTAAATAAATTTGTTTTATTCACATGCTATCTAAGATAACAAACAAAGAAAGAATATAAAAAAAAACCGACTTCCAAAAAAACACTACAAAGTGAAAAATAACTTTAATTTCGGAAGTCGGTGTCTTTGGATCTGTATTTTAGTTTTTTGCCACCGACTTCCGAAATTAAAGTTATTTTTCATTTTGTAGTGTTTTTTTGGAAGTCGGTTTTTTTTTTCTTAAAAAGTTTTTATTTCACGCTTTTTAGTGGGTCTGCTTATAATTTATCTAAGTTACAATAGCTTAGTGCTCATCGCCTTTTACAAACAAATTATTGCTTTTCTCGATGCAGGGAAGTTAATTGTTGAGGAGTTCTCCATGTCCACCATCAGCTCCATATCACCATTCACATTGTGACGAGCATAAATTGCTTAGCAACCATATTAAAGTAATCGAATCGCAACCCGTGAAATACTTAGATATTATTGAGTAGTTCCGGTGGCCATCTGTGGTCTTCATCATCAGTTCCACTTCACCAAATGGTGCTTTCCGAGAGCAAGTGCACGAGTTACTATAAAAAATACCCAAATCGCTATAGGTGTGCCTATAATATTTGAAGAGTTCCTTCGATTTCTCCAGGATCCCATCATCAAATCCTGACCTGATGTTTTTAGACTAGATGCTGATAATCCTGGCTGCAGCATCAGGCCAGACTAATGTCAACATTGCATTGAACTTAAAATTTAGTCCTGTTTAAAATGAGCCCAAACACGACTACGGTGCTGTTATTTCAAGGTTTGTACTATTTCTGATGCTCCTGGCTTCAGCATCAGGTCTCTATATACTTCGGTGTTCCTCATTAACAGTACGTTTATCCACACATCGAGCCCTTTTCAATGAGCCTAAACACGATATATCTGCTGTTAATTGTCGAGGAGTTAGGTACTCTGCAGACTATCCTGACTGCAGCATCAGGTCATGACTTGATGATCATGAGACCAAATGTGGCAAATGCCCTATCAAACATCAAAACAATTTACTAAAACAGTCCTTGCCTGTTTGAGTAACTTCTTACTGTTAAGGAGTTGTACCTTCCATCATCAGCCCAGCTACCTGAGATGGTGACAACCATACGCAAATAAACAAGATACTTCATAAAATATGCGAAAAACAATAAGTGAGCCTATAAAATTTGAGGGTTGCCCTCGATTTCTCTAAAATCCCATCATCAGATCCTAACTTGGTGACAATGGGACCACCTCAGAACTATCTACTTTTGAACAAAAAAAGAATTTTGAAAATCCGTCGACAATTGGCGGAGTATTCGATGAACAAACATACAAAAAAAAAAAAAAAAACATACAAACAGCCGACCATAGTACCTTCTCCTTTTTGTGAAGTCGGTAAAAATACTGGCAGCACCCCGCGGTTTCACCCGCATAAGTGTCGATTCCGTGGGAATATCGGGATAAAAAGTATCTTATGTGTTAATCCTGATTATAAAATACCTGTGTGCCAAATTTCATCCAAATCCGCTCAGCCGTTTGTACGTGAAGAAGTAACAAACATACAAACACTCACAAACTGCCTTTGTAATATTAGTGTGAAGCTCGAAACCCACCGTAATTATAGAAAAAAAAAAACAGAAATCTAAACGTGTATTAACAACCACACTAAAATATTATAAGTTTTGTATGGTTATGCAAAAAGTTTCTGTTTTAGTTTTCAGAAACCAATTTAATAAAACGGACATTTTTGTCAACAAAAAATAGTGACATGTTTGTCAAAAAATGACTAAATTGTCACCTTTTCACGACAGGTGCTGTTTAATAAAGAAAAAAAAGTATGAATAAATAATAATAACGTGGACCTAAACTTGTCAAATTTTCGAATTCTCGCCCGACACATGTCGATAATATAATTTGCAGGGCCAGCATGAACAGAGATCGCACAAGATAGGGAGGTAAGCAGTAAAAAGGGAGGCCTTTGCCCAGCAATAGGACACAAAAAAGCTAACAAAAAAAAAACATGTCGGTTTAATTAAAGGCCCCCTGCTCCTATTTCTTTCATGGCAAACACATTCTGGGAAACTAATAACATCGATATCGTTGCGACTCAACACCGCTCGTTTCACACGATTTCCGTCTGAGCCCTCCCTTAGCTCCGAAATAATGAGACTGTATCAATTACTGCGATACCGGGGCTATCATTATTTCGATATGAATTAGGATCTTCCTACAGGATGTAATTACTGTCGTGGTGTCATTACCCTCAGTAGTTATTATGTTTTCTTTTGGTACTTATATAATATTCCCAAGTAATAATAAATAAATAAAATAAAATTTGTTTAATTCAGGCAAGACCCATCTATACTAATATTATCTATACTTCTATACTAATATTATAAAGAGGTAAAATTTGTTTGTAAGTTTGTATGTATGGGGTAATCTCTGGAACTACCAGTCGGATTTGAAAAATTCTTCTTGAATTTGATAGCCCAATTCTTGAGGAAGGCTATAGGCTATTTAACGTCACGCTATGACCATTAGGAGTCGAGCAAAAGCGCTATGGGGAAACGAAGCGATAGAGCACGAGACGCGGGCAGGTGATGCAATACGACGAGATGGGTCGAGGGAATAAGAAATTTCACGCGAACGACGTCGCGGGCAGAATATTACATAAAATAAAAATACCAATAAAAATATCACCATGCCTACTGCCACAGAATAAAATTTCTCCAATTAAAATGCCTCTGAATAAAATCTCAATACATACAAATAAAATAAATTAACGAAAACAAATTATTAAAAAAGGTCATAGAACACATAATACATAGGGGGGCTCGTGGATAAATAATAACAGTCGCACATGTCGATCGGAGGTCTAACTAGCGGTCGGTTCGTGGATGGGTGGCCATCTTTACATACCGAGACCTGTGCCTCCGAAAGCAGGTTAAGCCATGGTCCCGGCTGTCATTCGTAGATCTTTGACAGCCGTTACGGATAGTTAGAAGCCCTAAAATCTGACGACCAGTTTTCCCCAGGGGTATCGTGTTATCCAGTAACTTGGTTGTGGAGGTCAGATAGGCCGTCGCTCCATGCAAAATACTGATATTCAGCTGCGTCCGGTTAGACTGGAAGCCGACCCCAATACACAGGGTGAAATTGAATTCATGTTCATCCTTTTAAATGGTCACTGTAATCATCATTATGAAAAACTTTTACTATAGGACCAAACCTGAAATCGCGAAAAAAAATCAGCTCTTCCCTACATTTTGACGAGGTATGTGAACATAAATGCAAGGAACAGCTGATTTTTTTATAGTAAAAGTTGTTCATGATCCCTTAAAATGAGTACAATGACGCCTTAAAAGGATGCCCATGAATTTAATTTCACCCTGTAGTTGGGAAAAGTCCAGGCAGATTGAAACGTGATGATACTAGGTAAAGCCTCATCTTACGAGTTGTAGTTAGCTGGTCAGATACGGCATGGAGTCAACTTCGAGCAATAAAAAAATATAAACAATGATTCAAAGAACTGAAAACCTCTAAATGGGTCTTTATGCTCATTATGCGCAAAAAAAACAAATTCCGTCTTGTCAAGAGCGCGGTCTAGTTCTAACGGCATCCTAAATATGTTGATGGAGAAATACGACGCACCCTGGTTGTCGCACGCTGTGGAGGTGCTGGTCAGAAGACCCCCACGGCTAACTTTGCAATTTTTATCTTTGTTTTGTTTTGTTTCTGTTTTCTGAAATCCGACATACAGGTTTTTACCTAGTTTGGGTTTCAGAGGCTTCATATGTTTTGTAACACTATTTTATTCCAATAAAAAAATTATTATTTATTATTTTATTATTGTATGTGTTTACTAACAATAGTTTTTAAGAACTATTTTACTAACAATTGGGCCTAGTTGCAAATACACAAACAAATATTTATTTATTATTATGAAATCGCGATAAAAGAATCTCCTGCTCTATACAATTTTAAGACTACTTTCTTTTCTATGCAATCCGACAGTGACCGCGCTTCAGGTCATGTAGTACTCTTAAAGCGAAGTGTGCGAATGGAGAGGCAATGAACATAGACATATGGCAGATGTGTCCTCAGTTTTTACGAAAGAGTGAAGAGTTAGCAACTGAGTACTCCAAAGTTTAGAATTGTTAGACGCAGTTTCTGATAAGTTAATCGGTTGCCAAATCTCGTGTCTCATCTCGAAATCTAGCAGTAAATAAATTGTTTTTTCGAAACCCGGGAAATTCTGTCAAGTTTGAACGGCTAAAGGCCGCGCCCAATAATTACTTTTAGCGAAGACAAGTTAGATTTTTAAACCAATATCTGGCAATACGAAACCAGGCTAAAAATGCCCATGATATACAGGATGTCCCGTAATTAATGGGTAACCTCTTAAGGGGTCGTTGTACTTAAAATTATGAACAACTATTACTATGGGACCAAACCTGAAATCGCGAAAAAAGAATCAGCCGTTTCCTACATTTCGAAGAGTTATGCGAACATAAATGTAGGGCACAGTAGATTTTTTTTCGCGATTTCATGCTTGGTCCCGTAGTAAAAGTTGTTCATGTTGATAAGTACAAAGATCCCTTAAGAGGTTATCCCATAATTACAGGACACCTTGTATGTATTAGTTTTCCTCAAAAACTAACTTAAGTTCAAAAATATATCCGCTATTCTAAATCAATCGCACACTTTCTCAAATTCTCCCCTTCAGTTCAAATTCGAGTTCCAAAAAACTGATAAACACTCTCTAAAATGCCATTCCCCTTTCAATATGCAATCACCTTTATACAAAGACCTTTGATGTTTAGTGTTCGTATAAGGCACAGACGCCAGTACATCAAGCTACCCGAAACTGTCAAATTTTCCCAATCAACTTTGAACCTTATACTTTTGTGACCTCTCCAAGGCATTTGATTGCGTCGATCACGAAACCTTGCTTTTGAAACTTGAGCATTACGGACTTGGAAAACTTGCGCTCAGTTTAGTTAGTTCTTATTTAAATGATAGACAACAGCAAGTTCAAATAAATGGTGTCAATTCACATGGCTTAACAGTAAAAATGGGTGTGCCACAAGGCTCGATTTTGGGTCCTTTCCTCTTTTTAGTGTATATAAATGATCTACTCCATTTATTAAAAAACCAACCACAAATGGTGTTATTTGCTGATGACACTTCTTTAATTTTTAAGGTAAATAGACGTGCTATAAATTTTGACGACGTAAATAACGCCCTACTGCAGGTCCAAAATTGGTTCACTGCTAATAATTTAGTATTAAATGGAAAAAAAACTAAGTGCATAAGATTTTCTTTACCAAATGTCAAAGGTAGTGATTGCGAGATAATATTGAATCAAGAGAAACTAGAATTCGTCGATACAACTGTTTTCCTAGGAATCACGCTCGACTCAAGGCTACAATGGGGTCCTCATTTAACATCTCTTGCAGGACGGCTAAGTTCAGCTGCTTATGCTGTCAGAAAAATCCGTCAGTTTACTGATGTAGATACCGCGAGACTGGTCTATTTTAGTTACTTTCATAGTATCATGTCTTACGGTATTTTACTTTGGGGACGGGCTGCAGACATCGATTCTATTTTTATTCTGCAGAAAAGAGCCATCAGAGCCATATATAATCTTCGCAGGCGCGATTCTCTAAGGGAACGGTTTAAGGAAATTAACATCATGACGGTACCTTGTCAATATATCTATGAAAACATCATGTATGTAAGGAAAAATTTACATCTTTTTAGTAAAAGAGGTGAAAGACATAATTATAGTACTAGAAATAGGGACCTATTAGTTCAACCAGGTTTCAGACTAGCTAAAGTAGACTCATCTTTTATGGGGTACTGTTTAAAATGTTATAATAAAATACCTCCCCACATTCTTCAACTGAATGAGACAAAATTCAAGTCTTGTATTAAACGCACACTATGCAGGCAGGCATATTATAAGTTAGGGGATTACATCGCGGATAAAAATGCCTGGCTCAATGCTGGTCCTGCTCCACAACCACAACTAATTGATTAACACTTGAAAATACTGTTGGAGCTGCTGAAGATTGTAAGTCTATCTTTGCATTGTATAAATTCAATCTCCTAGTATTGTATAATTGCATAACACATGTGTGAGTACTATGTACACACTATAAAGCTACCATTTACTGGGTACGTCTTTCATTGACTTGAATGTGCTCTGGCGGCTGAGAGTATGTCATGCTCACTCAAATGTCTCGCTGATGGTGGCGCATGTGTTGGATCATTTAGCTCCCTTCAAAATGGTTGAGCTGAATGGTGCTGATGCATGCGTCATGTTCGTGAACGGGCGCCGTCAGTAGGGACTGGTCATCTCTTTGCTGCCATGGCTTATTTTAATTTATTATTTGAATTGTTGTTTTTTCTCATCTTTTCATTATGGACGCTTTTAACGTTCTGCATCGTTCTCACATGTATAATTTCTAACATGAATGATGTAACCAAGACTTTGTAACCACATTATTTTGATTTAAAAGAGTGTCCATGGAGTTTCTTGCCCGTTCTTCTCCATAGGTACCTACGCTTTGGAATGGGCAACTAGCTTCATTTTTTCTGACTGACTGACTTCTTGACAATTCAAAAGTGCCTGTAAATGGTTTAATTGAAATAAATGCTTTGAGTTTGAGTTTAGAGTTAGCGATAAAGTTGAAAATCTATTAAAGAAATTTAACGGATCGTAGTAGCTTGATGTGCTAGCGTCTGTACCTTTGACTGCATTTTAATAAACAGAACGTGTAAACCAAGCCTTAATAAGTAGGTAGGTATTTATTCCAGCATTGTTTTGTTTTGAACTTGTTCGAAGCTCCATTTTGAGGTGGTATTTGTGTTTCCCCAGGATGCGCCAAAGCATTGTTTATAAAACAGAAAATAGTTTGGCAAAATATTTTGTTGTTTGTTTTAACGTTTAGCAGAACAGTTGGGTATTTCGAAATAATTTTATAAAAAAATTAAATTATTTGGGTCGTAGATACGCTTTTACAATGAAAAGAAGAGAGCAAAGATATACTTATGTCTTCTTCTGTTGTAGAGCCATAAACAAAAAACTTAAAACCAGCCAAGTGCGTGTCGGACCACGCACAATGAAGGGTTTCGTAGTTGGAATGAATTTATCCCACGAACAAACTTAACATTGTAGTTGAAAATCATGTTCTCCCATACATTGCAACTACAAATTTAAGTTGGTCGACTATTACTCGTAAACTTGTAAAGCCCACTTAAGTGTGATAGTTTTCCTTTAAACTTCGTTATATATAGGTACTACTGCCGTGACATTTCAATTTGTAACTACAACAGTTTAGTTGGTAGAGGGGAAGGGGGGGAACACTTGACTCCACCGAAAATTGGTACTTTAAAGCTTGATAAGTCACGAACGGTTTACTTAATCAAGAAACGGTCTTTCCAAACCCCTAATATTTTGAAAGACCTATCCAACGATATCCCACACTGTAGGAAAGACGAAAAAAAAAATTTATCATCCCCACTTTACACGTAGGGAAATTCCACCCTAAATTATTATTATTTTTTCAAAATTTTATTTTACCACTTTTTCACAACTTTCTAGTATCAATGGTTTTTGAGCTAAACCGCGGACAGACAGACAGACGGACATGGCGAAACTATAAGAGTTCCTTGTTGACTACGAAACCCTAAAAATAACACGCTGTGTATGTGCTGTGTGCATATTAGCAAGTCAGCTGGTTGACCAGGATGCGCCAGACACTACATAAAAAACACTACTCGTTGAGGTTTTTATACTGAAATTCGATCCTTGGCCAGACTTTTTACATCAGCATTAATTTTCCTTAAGTAAAGTCATGTAAATTAGTTGTTTATCAAATTGACTTGCTATACTTTATGGCCTATTTTTTGGCCAAAGAATCAGCATTGCCATACAACGTGGCAATGCAGCCAGCGTTTTGGGCACGTTTCCTGTTGACAGCGATGCGGACGAATTTTTTGATGCCCTATGATTCTTTCCCCTCCCTTTTTATATACTTGTACATATTATTATTTTAACACTTTTAGCTTTTTTAAATTGTGTAAATACAATATGAATCTTTAATAAAATTAGATTACTCTAAAAAAAATAACCTACCAGCTTAAATTGTCCGTATATTCAAATCACTACTATACTATTTTGACAGTTGTATGAAATTGCTATAATACTGCAAATTATTGATGTAGGGTGACAGTTTGCTCAACAATTAATGTCCTTGACTGTACAACTGGCCCTCAATTTCCCTACATTTATTCGCCAAAGAAATTTTAATAAAATGTTTTATTCATATTATAAGCTACGGTAAAATGGATCCCATAATAGACAGCAAATTAATTTAGACCAAGATATAATACAAACACATTAATATACTCATAACTTCTGAAATTAATTAACGTCACATCATTCTAGATAATTAATTTTGTGAGAAACGAGCCTGCCGCCATGTTGGTCTAACAGCGATAAGATAATAATTTTAGAGAATATCTATTTAAATGAATTATTTTGGGACTGAAAATAAACTAAAGATGAAATTAATCATCAAAAAATGAAGAATGATTCATTGTGAATGTATCTTATATTGAAGAATTAATTAGTAAACCTGAGCCCTAATTCACAATGACCACTTAACGATTCCTTCCTTTCAAAACCGCGTCCATTCCTTAGTTCATCATGATCTGCCTAGCCTTTTCCCAACTACGTTGGGTTCGGCTCCCAGTCTAACCGGATGCAGCTGAATACCAGTATTTTACATGGAGCGACTGCCTATCTGACCTCCACAACCCAGTTACTGGGTAATACGACACCCCTTGGTAAGGCTGCTTATCAGACTTTCGGGCTTCTGACGACCCGTAGCGACTGTCAAAGATCGACCGATCGTCAAAAACATTAACGTATTATTTAAGACACAATGGTGTGGTTAGAAATATCAAAAAAATAGACGTTGTCCGTATGGTTGACATTTCGATTCCTTGCCGTTAACAAGACACAATATTGACGTGTGAATAATACAGGGTTGGAGCCCAGAGGGACAATTCTCGTTATTTTAAGAACGTTCACAGTCTGATCTCAGTCTCAATCTGTCAAAAATACCCAGTGGCGTTCATTGCATATAGGCATATAAGCAGTGCCTACATCGATATATCGATATATCAACATAAGCCTGTCAATTAAATTTTAGTGTGTGTGCTCCACAATTAAGAAACTCACTAAATTATCATACCTAACAAAAAACAAAATCTTCAAATAAACACTCGTGGCGGTAGGCAGTCGCCGGACGGCCTACTCGGCTCCCGTACTATTCGCACATTGTCATTGGTCTTTACTCGTTCAAGTTAATACGACAAAATTAAAAATACGTACGTCTCACGCGTAATACCACGACGTTGGACCTTCGCAATTTATCACCCTTAAGTAGGCATGCCTACTCAAATAACCACACTTTTGAACTCACTTTTGTTTCTGATTAGTGACCGCGTTTGTCTAGGCTAGACCCGGCCTAGTGCCTACCTATTCTGAAAACAAATGCACGCCACTGAAAATACCTCTAATCGCCCTACATTTTTGACAAGTTTTTGACATTAATTGTCGCTGAAATTAGATTGCGACTAGATTTTGAAAGTTTTTAATTAATTAATTATGGGAATTGGCCTGCTGGTATATTTACTTCGTGAAGTAAACTATCAGAGTTTAGGAATTATTTATCCGAACGTGCCCGAAACCGGCAGTAGCAGATAAATCCAGTGCCAGTCCTATCTCTTATCTACCATGACATTTGTACAAATTGCCTTAAAAATAGTGGAGTAAAGGCCTGGCGAAATATGCAATTCCGAAGGCAATGGCAGACCGCAAACTGCAGCGGCAAAGCCGCTTAAGGGGATTAGAGGACCTAAACGCACAAAACGCAAATTTTAGAAGCACTAAAATTATATGATCGACTACATTAACCCGAATCAGAAAAAAAAATGATATTCTTTAGATAGTGTGTTGAAAACATAATATAACTAATTTGATACGATACAAAAAAATCATGAAGATACCTCTAAAAACTTTGTTTTTACAATAAAAACCATACTAATATACCATACAACAATTCTGATTTTTTGTCAGATTATTCTACAAGCAACATACAAAAGCACTAGTGTTTTAATTTTTTTGTCCAAACAATAGATTTTTTGTAAATACATAATTGTTTCATATTTTGCAATAAATTACAAGCGTTGTGTCATCGCACTTCTCTTTCTTTTCTATGCAGTTCGACAGTGACCGCGCTTTAGGTCATGTAGTCCCCTTAACCGTAATGACTGATCGCATCGACACTACTGGTTTATGTAACACTATGACACGCTTCCGTAGATGGCGACATTACCACCTGCTGCTGCGGTCGAGCGTTAACTGCAGACGACATACGAGCGGCATAGAAGAACTGAGTGGTTTTAACTTAAGGAGCGACCAGAAGGCCAATTCTCGTAATTTAAAACGTTCAAAATCTAGTCGCAGTCTCATCTCGGCGACAAACAAACGTCAAAAACTTTTGAAAATATAGGGAAATTAGAGGTATTTTTGACAGATTGAGACTGAGATCAGTAATACTATTCTGTAAAAATCTCACCGTGAATACTTAGGTGAAGTGAGCTTAAAGTGAGCTGTCAATAGTGTCAATCCCTAGCATCAGGTGGAATGACAGCTCACTTTAAGCTCACTTCACCTAAGTTATCACGGTGATCTTTTTACAGAATAGCACCGCAGACTGTGAACGTTCTTAAAATTACGAGAATAGCCCCTCTGATTTTTTTGTTTGACAAAAAATTTTTATAACCTAAAGCTACCATATACCTACTAACCCAATAAAATTATAACTCGTTACGAAACCACCCTTTGATATAATTAAAATAAACTCGCTTACAGTAACAGCCCTTCCTTTAATTTAAATTCTTTGACAGCTAATGAAGTTAGTTACTGGGGTGTAGCCGTCAGAAGTCAATTAAGATCTAGTTAGTCTGTTAAAAGCGGTACGCGTCTATCAGAGATGGTGTGGTCTGTATTGTTGATTTATTTAATAATTTGCGGCTGGGAAAATGAATGAAAGTGGGTGGAACTGGTTCTGGGAAAATTTACTGACAATTATAGCAAGTAATTTAATTTAATGTTCGGTGTCTTGTAATGTTAATTACTTTACATAATCTAGTATTGTATACCATCAAGTATTTTCTAACTGAACAGACAGCAGTGCTGCTGGGGATTTTGTTGCGCCACGTCTTCTCCCCAGCGAAAGCACTAGGAAGTTGTGAAGGGCGGGCGTTTTGGGGGACTGTCTTTTGTAATTTTGACGTTCGAAAAGTGCTGATTCTCAGCCTAATTTGAATAAATGACTTTTGTTTTTTTGATTTTCCGGGAAGCGCAATTCCCAACGGTATGCCTGTTGGTTGTTTGAATCGCGAATAATTAATGTTAGTTATTAAATCTCTATTTCAGACGTTAACAGGAATTCGCGGAAAGGTTTGTTGTAATAATTAATGAAAAGTTTATTTTTATGACCTCTTTGATGCTCAGATTCTTGTTACTTTTAGAGATTAGATGGAGAATAATTACTTCAGACGACTTGAAAATCAAATGAAGCTTTGTACAGACGCCAGCACATCAAGCTACCCGAAACTGTCAAATTTTCCCAATCATCTTTGAACCTTATGCTTTAGCGATAAAGTTGAAAATCTATTAAAGAAATTTGACAAATTGTACAGTAGCTTGATGTGCTGACGTCTGTATAAGAATGTTCGCATTCTAATCTGTCAAAAGTACCTCTAATTTACCCTCGTTTTGACAAGTTTTTTAAATTAATTTCAGTGACCGAAATAAGAAGGCCAATTCTCGTAATTTAAAACGTTCAAAATCTAGTTTCAGTCTCATCTCAGCGACAAACAAATGTCAAAAACTTGTCAAAATGTAGGGAAATTTAATGAATTTTTGACAGATTGAGACTGAGATCAGACTGAGAACGTTCTTAAAATTACAAGAATCGCCCCGCTGATTGCGATTAGATGTAGAATGTTTTTAATTCGATGATGTTTTTTTATGTTTTGAGAAAAATCTGTATAAAACAGTTTGTATGGAGAATGAATACTACTTTACCTGCTTTCGTCGCTTAACAGTGATTCTATGTTCCAGTTTCAAGGATATGGTATGTACGCCATTGTAGTTGCTGGCACCATTGGATTACGATGCATCTGTGATGCCTCTAGTATTGTAGATGAGTAGAGTGACGGTAACTATACTTACAATAAGGTGGGCCGCTTGCTTTTTTTATCACACAAAAGTAAAAAAAAAACGATTTTGACTATATTAAATTACATCGGAGACAAAAAGAAAATGTGATAAGCCCTTAGATACTCGCCATCCATACTATCCATACTAATATTATAAATTCGAAAGTAACTCTATCTATCTGTCTGTACGTTACCTTTTCACGCCTAAACGGCTGAACCGATTAAGATAAAATTTGGTATAGAGATAGTTTAAGTCCTAGGAAAGGAGGGATCCAAAGTTTGTCTTTAAAAGATCGCTCTTAGCGATAAGACCGCCCATTGTGTCACCAATTGTAGTTTCTATATTTATGTCTGTAATTTATAAGGTGTACATAATAAAGAGTATTCTATTCTATTCTAAAGGACATAGGATACTTTTTATCCCGATATTCCCACGGGATCGAGACTTATGCGGGTGAAACCGCGGGGCGCAGCTAGTTTTATATACGGAAACTATTTAGCTGATCCTTTAAAAGTATACAAACATGTAAATATACTCACCTACTAATGATTAACGGTTTTTTAAAATTAATGATCTTCTTGTTAATTTTCTGACCCATTTTCTCTTCTCCGTATGTCGCAATAAAACTAAGCTAGGGTACTCCGACCAAAGGGGTTAGGTAAGGTTAGAACTGTGACCAACTACGCGCGAGCCGAATTGGTCGCAGTAACTAAGCTAGGGCAGCCCTACCAAATAAATTAGGTTAAGTTAGAACCATGACCAACCGCGAGCGAGCTGAGCGAGCGAAATACGCGGTGACGTGGCAGCGGCCAGCGAGCACTACATCCAAGTTCATCGCAGTTACTTGGCTATTTATTATTTTTAGGAACCCAAAATAGGAATTATTTGAGGTTCATAAAATGAGGCGCGATTCATTATATGAGAGTGTTCAACAATAAGTTTTAGGAAAGCAAATTTGGAGTGATTTTAGGTTCGACTAAATACATGCCTTTATACTTAGATATGGAATTCTACCTCCAAACAACGTTCTCCGCAAGATGGCATCTAAAACATTGCAATAAAGCCATGAAAAATAGGCAGAATATTTGAAATATAGCCCAGTGGTTATATTAAAAATTGTACAAGACGAATTTAAAGGAACGACATTTGACATTGAGGTACAAAACCTTCGAAGAATTTTTTATTAAAATAAACAGCTGTATAAAATGGTGACTTACCTGTCCAGAAACATTATTTTAATTAAATTGGTGTCCCTTGGAGGATTTTGTGAGTCTGTATTTTTTAGGGAGGTGAAACTTGTGCTGAATAAAAAATATGTCGATATTTTGATTTATAAATGTTACCGGTAATCTGTATAATTCAGGTATTCTATACAATACCTAGGCATTGTATAGAATACCTGGGGCATCCAGGCAATGTATGAAATATTATGAATATGATTGTCCATTACATGCTTTGCCTAGAAAATGTATACATTTCCTAGGGATTGTATAGAATACCTGCTGGTTCACCGGCAATGTGTAAAGTAAATAGATTTGATCTATATTTATCAATGTTATGTAAGTACTATGGGAGAAACGAACATCTACACACCGTAAGGACTATCTTGCTTGCAACACACGGCCGCTAACAGATGTGTTCATCATGTGCACGTGAAAACCGACTAAAATAAAGGGGGAGGTTCTCAATTCCTATATTTTGTTTTCAAATTGGTCAGATGTAAGTTTCCTCTATTAAAACAGCTCATTTTTGCTCAAAATTAACTTTATTAAAATTAACAATTACTCATTAAAAATAATCTTTATAAAAAAGGTAGGTAATATAATACTTTTTTTTTTCAGTAGAATAAGAGTTATTACACTCAAAAATATTTATTAATTATCGCGTGGAGTTTACTACCTGCTCGCACGTCTTCCCCTTCCCCGCTTTCGTCTTTTTCACACATTGCCGGCTGCGCATTCGGTACTGTATAGAATGCCTAGGCAAAGTATAAAATAAATAATATTTCATACATTACCTACACGTTTTAGGTATTTTATACATTGCCTAGGTATTGTATAGAATACCGGATTATACAGATTGCCGGTAACATAAGTACTCGTTGTTTATTCTCCTTCACTGTTATTACCAGTTTTCATAATAATTTCGTTTTGTCTACGGTGTCTTGTCTTATTTAGGACATCAAAAACGATACTATTCTTTCGAATTTGATAAACTTATCCCTCACTAGCAGCGCCCCGCGGTTTAAGCCGCATGTTTCCCGTGGGAATATCGGTATAAAAACTATCCTTTGTCCTTTCCCGGGACTCAAACTATCTCTATACCAAATTTCATTTAAATCGGTTCAGCAATTTAAGCGTGAAGAGGTAACAGACAAACACACTTTTCGCATTTATAATATTACTAGCTGCGCCCCGCGGTTTTACCCGCATAAGTTTCGATCCCGTGGGAATATCGGGATAAAAAGTACCCTATGTCCTTTCCTGGGACTTAAGCTATCTCTATACCAAATTTCATCAAAATTGGTCGAGCCGTTTGAGCGTGAAGAAGTAACAAACATATAAACACACACACTCACAAACTTTCGCCTTTATAATATTAGTGTGATTAGTGTGATAAGTATGGATATACCTTTATACTGGGTTTATTATTTTGCTTGATAATAACTGGCTCTTTTAATCAACATGTTTTGCATTATGTCCTCTTTGACAAAATAAATCTAAAAACACATGTATTATTTCCATATTTTGGACTGGTTATAAAAGGTTATGTCTAACTTATCACCAGATAAAGTAAAATATAACATCAAAAAAACACTTTTTACTGCCAAAAAATAGTAAATGATCACCAAAATTAAAACTCCATTTTATTGTAAAATATCTA
Organism: Amphipoea oculea; assembly: GCA_945859645.1. Lineage (NCBI taxonomy): Eukaryota > Metazoa > Arthropoda > Insecta > Lepidoptera > Noctuidae > Amphipoea > Amphipoea oculea. The sequence continues at coordinate 18,489,569 of OX243876.1, forward strand.
GGTAAAGGTATTTGTATTCTCATTTGCTCGCTCTAGCATTCTATGTGGACGAAGCCCCGCTTCGCGGGGCTCCTATTTCTGTGTAACCTGACCAAACCTAACCTCGGAGTACCCAGCTAGAACTATTGTAATTTTAGACTTCATTTTTTGGTGTTCAATATATGTTTTTGGTGATCATTATATTTAATCCCGTTATAAAACAATGCTAGTCTCGTTAAAATCCGTTCAGTAGATTTTGATGGGAAAGACAAAGAAATAATGTAAAAAATACATCGTTTTGGCTGCGTTCCTAAATATCCGAGGTCATCTTAAGGAATATTTTTTGGTGATATACAGTATGGGTAAAAAATCGTAGATCAAACGGAACAGGGCGATAGTTGGGGTTTTTTCTTATTAGCCTGTGACGTCCCACTGCAGGGCAAAGGCCTCCCTACTCTCACATGAGAGAGTAGAGGTTTAGGCAAATTAAGTTGGGGTCATTTGTATTAAAAAAATATCTCTGTGGCAGTGCCCTAACTTGATTTCCTTAAAAGTTATGACAATTTGAGTGTTTTTTTTAAGAAAATACCAAAATTTACAAAAATGGGTACCCTCGTTTTAATCGTCATTAAATAGTACAAGTTTGTCTAATAAGTACAGAGTAATTTTTTGGTAGTACATTTTTTTTACAGTACCTATGGTTCTAAAGTTACAAATAATGTTTCGTGAGACTTAAAAGATATTAAAAAAAAAAACCGGCCAAGTGCGTGTCAGTTCACGCACAATGAAGGGTTCAGTAGTTGGAATCAATTTATCCCAAGAACAAACTTAACATTGTAGTTGATAATCATGTTCTCCCATACATTGCAACTACAAATTTAAGTTGCGGTCGACTATTGCTCGTAAACTTATAAAGCCCACTTAAGTGTGATAGTTTTCCTTCAAACTTCGTTATATATAGGTACTACTGCCGTGACATTTGAATTTCTAACTACCATCGTTTAGTTGGTAGAGGGGGGGGACACTTGACTCTAACGAAAATTGGTACTTTAAAGCTTGATAAGTCACGAACGGTTTAATTAAAAAACGGTCTTCCCAAACCCCTAATATTTTTGAAAGACCTATCCAACGATATACTACACTATGGGAAGGATGAAAAAAAAATTATCATCCCCACTTTACATGTAGGGGAGGTGCCCTAAATAATTGCTTTTTCAAAATTTTATTTTACATCTTTTTCGGCGTCATTAACGTATACTCATGCCAAATAACAACTTTCTAATACCAATAGTTTTTAAGCTAAACCGCGGACAGACAGACAGACGGACATGGCGAAACTATAAGGGTTCCTTGTTTACTACGGAACCCTAAAAAGTGCCAATACTCTTATATCATGGTATCCACTGTCATAAAAGCACTTTTGTAGTGATGATACTTTTTTTACTGCAAATAACCTCAACTATCGATTTTTTACCCACCCTGTATATGGTTATAGCTACTAGAAAAGCCTTTTGGATTGAGCCTAGGCTAAACTTTGCTAGCATTATTAACGGGAGTTAATAATGCTAGCAAAGATGCTGATATGTGATCAGCATCTTCATCAGAGATGTGTGTGTGTGCTGAAGATGATGATATGTGATCATTTAAACACACAAATGGAAGAAGAAAAAAAGGGAGAAATGGACGAAGAAATAATAATTGAATGTATGTAATGGATGATTGATGGAAAATGGACGAAGGTGGACTTAATGCCATAGGTATTTTCTACCAGTCATTCTTTGGGCGATGAAGAAATCAATAGTCGTAAATAATATACGACTTTATTTTGATTTTATTGACTGTTGAAAGGGTAATTTGATCAATTAATCTGACAATTAATATTCAAATCAAGGATTATTGTTTTAACAATTAGCATTTTAAGCGACTACAAGGAAACTCTTTGATTCGAAAATATAAATAAGTATTCTTGAAAATGTAAATTAAAACGTTCACGTGCAAACAATTAAACCATAGTCTGAATTGAATTACGTGTTACAAGGAGCAAATAACGCCAAAACAAAACATTAAAATCCTTCTCATTTTTCAAATATCCTCAAAAATATTCAAATTCGTCTCTCTAGGGTGTCCTCAGTCCTCATACTCAGAGGAGGACTCTTAACTCAAGTGTCCCTGTTTCAAGTGCCAGGATGAACACATCTTCAAACGGTCCACTTAGCTTTTTTATCTGTGGAGATGCGACAAATGCTAATTCCGACTGCTGGGAATGTTTACAATGTGTATACTCTTGTCGGTGGAGGGGGGTTAGCGTACTGATTCATTGGAAAAGACTTTTTGAATAGATAGTGGACGAATTTTTTATGATAGAGTGTAATTTTTTTTGTGTTAAATTGTTTTACAGACGCCAGCACATCAAGCTACCCGAAACTGTCAAATTTTCTTTCTAAATCAACTTTGAATAAGGTTCAAAGTGCTTTAGCGATAAAGTTGAAAATCTAACCTTTAAACCGCCCGACTTCATATCAGTTGTCGTGCCCCCAGCGCCGAATCCGGATATCCGGATATCGGAATCCGAATAGTCTAAGCCGACCCCAACATAGTTGGGAAAAGGCTAGGCCGATGATGATGAGTTTTCTTTCAACGCTTCTCGTCACTTGACATTCTCACATCATCATCATTTCAGCCGAAAGACGTCCACTGCTGGACATAGGCGTAGCGTTGGAAGGCCTCCCACAAGGTGGACCGACGACCTTGTGAAGGCCGCAGGAACTCGTTGGATGCGAGAAGCACAAAACCGGTCGAAGTGGAGGTGCTTGGGGGAGGCCTATGACATTCTCACATATCCAATGGAAACCCAAAACATAATAGGGGAAACGCTATAGTTATTGGCCCCCATACAGTGATTGGCCATTTTAACTTTGACGGCCTAAATTAAGCAATAAGCTACTATAATAGTAGATTTAAAACTGCATTAATGGCAACACTTTCATCCTCTGTCAAATAGTTTCAACAATATTCCGCTAGGTGAACTGGTTCTTTTTCGTCGTGTGATATTTTGCCGGGAGGTACAACGTAAGTAATTTGCTAAACAAAAAATTAAGACCGCTACTTTTTTAATGCAATATTTTATAAAGTATATGTACCAGTGCCGTTATTTATATTCTACAAAATAGTGTCTTGTTATGCCTTATAAACAGATTTAGGGCGCAAAATGACCTACTTTCATCATAACCTCAAAATTTTGTAGTGGCCAATAACTGTCACAATTATTTGAATAACTTATAGTTATTGGCCTCCTATGCCAATTGCTAAAATTAAAAATAAATAAATAAATAGCATTGTTAAGGAATAAAACGTCTTCTCTTATAATAATAAGCGTCATATTCCATTACTAGAATTTTCAAATCATTATGAGCAGTTAATGGCCTAGGCCAATAACTGTGTTATCCGTAAAGCTGACTTTTAGAAAAAGTAGGCCAATTACTATATACTATTTTTTTTCATTTTGAATAAACTAGTGTAAAATTATTTTCTCCTTTTATGTCAGGTTCTTGAAGAAAAAATAATGCCGAAGATACCTCAATACACAAAAGAGGCCCTTGACGAGGCTTTAGAAAAAATCAATACTAAAACTATGTCTTTGCGAGCAGTTGCAAAAAAATATAATATACCTAGAGGTACTTTACAGTTTAAACTAAAAAATCCTACTTCAAAATCTCAATTTGGACCAACACCGTATTTAACATTTGAAGAAGAAAATGCTATCACAGATTGGTTGATTAAAATGGCCCGCAAAGGCTTTCCTAGAAAGTCAGATGATGTTCTCGACACAGTTCAAAAATTTTTGACTGATAATCCACGCGTTACTCCTTTTGTCAATAATCGACCTGGTCAGGGATGGTTAAAAGCTTTCTTAAAACGTCATCCTAGTTTAGTCAAAAGAACCAGCGAGGGAGTAACTAAAGCCAGTGCCTGCGTGTCTGAAGCTGACATAAAGAAATGGTTTCTTGAAATAAGAAACTACTTCACGAGTGAAAACCTGTTAGATGCAATTCAAGATCCAAAACGTGTTTTCAACGCTGACGAGACGGGATTTCAGCTCTGTCCATCTACTGGTCGCGTGCTTGCTGCTAAAGGAGACAAAAATGTTTATGCAGTGGAGCTAGGGAACTCCAAAGAAAATGTAACAGTATTATTTACATTTTCTGCTGACGGCACGACTTGTCCTCCACTAATTGTGTTTCCCTATAAACGACTCCCTGAAAAAATCGCTTCCTCAGTGCCACCTAAATGGGGTATAGGACGGAGCGATACGGGATGGATGACGGCGGATGTTTTTAACCAGTTCATTACCGAAATATTTGCTCCATACCTCACTGAAAACAACATCAAAAAACCGGTTATCCTATTTATAGATGGTCATAAAAGCCATATCACTTTACAGCTTAGTTTGACTTGTAAAGAGCTAGGGATTGAACTGATTGCTCTTTACCCCAACACAACCCGTATCACTCAGCCAGCAGATGTTTCCGTCTTTGGGCCTATTAAAAAAATGTACCGAAACGCAGTTCGAAAATTTCAATCAGAAAACATTGGAGAGGTGGTAACAAAGTTAAACATCGCTATTATTCTAAAAACTGTTGTAGATGATTTAAAGCCTGAAACTATAATAAATGGTTTTCGAGCATGTGGTTTGTGTCCTTTTGATGAGAATGCAATAGATTACTCCAAATGTTTAAGTACACTAAAAAATGTAGAAGAGTGCAATGATGAAAACAAGCTCATGTCTCTAAAAGAATTTGAAAACATTGTAGGAGTCGAAATGATAGACAAGTTGAAAGCACTGAGATCTCAAGGTGTCATCACGAATGATTCGTCTCCTACATTATTTAAACTCTGGTCCTTTTTTCAAAGTGATCACCCACAGAAGGAATCAACCGATATCGAAATACAATATGATAAAAATACAGCAACAAATGTAAATTTTACCAGTGAAAATAATGTGACTACACTTAAAATTACTATGACACCTACAAAAACTCCTATAAATTTGTGCCAGCCTTCGACTTCTGCTACTGTAACCACTACGAATCTCAACAAGTCAATTAATGATTACCTACATAATGCCCCAGAGAATAAGAGAAAGTTTATTCGAACAACGGAAAAAAATCCGTTTGCCATCACTTCCGAGAAATTTAGATCAGCTATTGAAAGAAAAGAATTAGAAAAACAAGAAAAAGAGAATCAAAAAATGGAAAGAAAAAGAAAAAGAGAGGAGAAGGCAGCTGCACGGAAAGAAAATCCTCTGACGACAAATAAAGGTAAAGGTGTAGGAAAGAAATCAAAAAAAGTAACCAAAAATTATGAAAATATTGAGATTGAAAATACTGATGAGAAAAACAAGACTGAAATTGAGAAAGATATAGGTAAACCAAAGATATTATCAAATATAGAAGTAGTTACTTGTGATACATGCCATCGTCTAGCTGCTAAAAATAAGTCTCTATTATGTGATTGTTGTAATAAATATTATCATCGTCATTGCATTCCAAGAAAGCATGAAGAGCATGTACCAGATGACGATGAGCTTTCTGATTTTGTGTGCCATAAATGTTTTTTCTTGAATGATGATGACTCTGAATCTTTTGAGAATGAAGATCATCAAGAAGATATGTTTTAGTTATTTAAAAAAAGTGTTCAAGTTTCAATTTATATTTTATATTTCGATGTGGCCAATTACTGTGTGATCTCATGGCCAATAACTACAATGTTATGGCCAGTTACTGTAATTTTAAGTTTTAAGTTTTTATGTGAATTTTATTCCTCAAATATTTGATAAAAGTGTATGTAAGACGACATAACCAATAAATATATTAATATAAAACCATATGTTATGACTTTTATTTATATCCAACTGAGTGTTTTAATTTTGATTGAGATTTTTGATCTTGAAGTCGCTTAACTGGCCAATAACTATACCTTTTCCCCTACCTGTGTACAAAACAAAAAGCAGTGTTGGTTTCGTGCAGGAATTTAACACGCGATCCATTTTGCAGAAATCCAATCGTTTCGACGAGTGCAATAATTGAATTGTTATAAATATGTTACTGCAGACCTATTAAAGTGATTGATTGAGAATTCGAGTGGTTTTATGCATGTGGTTCATTTGATTTATTGGTATTATTTAGGTGACAATAATGTAACCATTTTGAAACCTATACAAAGCACAAGTCCCATCCTGCATGGAGTATTGCAGCCACCTTTGGGATGGCTCAGCGAAATACCAACTTGCCGCGCTTGACTCGGTGGAACGCAGAGCTAAAGGGCTCATTGGCGACGTAAAACTGGTGGATGCCAAGCTTCACAGCTTGGCTCATCGCCGCAAGGTTGCCTGCCTGTCGATCTTCTACAGACTGTGCTTCGGTGAGTGTGCCCAAGAACTCCACGACCTCATTCCACCGGCCCCCTTCTACCTTCACACATCCAGTCGCACTGCAAGTTACCATCTCTACCTGATTGCTATTCCACCAATTTGCACTAAGCGTTTGCAAATGTCCTTTATAATGCGCACAGCAAAAGAGTGGAACTCTCTACCAGCGTCTGTTTTTCCGAGCGCATACAACCCGAATCTCATCAAAGTGTGAGTGAACAGGCTTCTTCTGGGTAAGCTCGCTCCATCGTCGACTTTGTCTCTGTCACCTTTGACCTAGACTAGACTCAAGAGCAAGCCCATTCCAAATGAAAAAAAAAAGAAAAAAAAATGCCGGACCTTACATCGATACTAATATTATAAATGCGAATGTAAATATCTGTTTGTTACCTTTTCACGCCTAAACAGACAGATAGGTAGCCTGGAATCTAGAAAAGGATGTAGGCCAAGAAGAAGTCCAGCTCATCCCAACATCTCCGTCTGGGCCTGTCGCGATGTCGCTTGGGATCAAGAGGGACCCATCGGGTCGTAAGTTTGGGTCGTTTGACATGCGGCAGATGTGTCCAGTCCAATTCCATTTAGCGTGGCAACTTTCCTAGTGACATCAGTTATTTTTGTGATGGAACGGATGGTCGTATTCCTAACCCATTCTGTTAGTTTGATACCCAGAATACTCCGTTCCATAGCCCTCTGGCAAACCTCGAGCGTGGCCCTCTGTTAATTTGTCAAAGACCTTGTTTGTCCACCATATGTGAGGATTGATAAAGTAGCATTATGTACCTATCTGTAAAGCCTATTGTTGAGTAACTTTAGTTCAAAATTAGTTAGAATCATAACAAAGCCCTAGGGACTTAATATTCAATTTACAATTTGTAGTAAATTAATTATGTTTCTATTTAGCGTTGAACATAATAATAATTATTATGTTTGATCCACGCCTATTTTACCAAACTAATTTTGTAGCTGGGTTGCTGATCTAAACGAATAGGTATGTACCTATGTTTACTATTATGGATTGAGATTTGTATAGAGAAACGGCAAATTACTATGAGCAATCGTGTTGGCAACACAACGAGCATTCATAACATGATTGCTCACGGTGTATTGATTTTCAAAGCATTTGTTTTAGAAGCTATACTTTCCATTATGGTCTAACTAGCTGCGCTCCGCGGTTTCACCCGCATAAGTGTCGGTCCCGTGGGAAGATCGGGATAAAAAGTAGCCTATGTCCTTTCCCGGGACTCAAGCTATCTCTATTCCAAATTTCATCTAAATCGGTTCAGTGGTTTAGGCGTGAAACGGTAACATACAGACAGACAGACAGACGGACAGACAGAGTAACTTTCGATTTCATTATATTATTACTAACTGCGCCCCGCGGTTTCACTCACATAAGTCTCGATCCCGAGTGAATATCGGGATAAAACGTACCCCATGTCCTTCCCCGGGACCACAGTATAATATACAGTAAGTTATCTAAGGCCGCCCGCCGAGTTATTAGCCTACTCTTGCGTTGATCCCCAGGGTTGTCACTTTTACTTTTAGTTAATATTTTCGAACAAGCAGCACTTGATCTAAATTTATGAAATAAAAAGCATATTATGATTGAATATTTTACCAATTTATAAATTTAGTAAAAATAAAAAGCCTTTATTCACATAACATTTATTATACTAAGTTACAAATTTGATACCGAGAAAATTTTTCTCCTGTTTCTGCACGTCCGGAACGCTTTATTATTATTTGTTAATGTAAAGTAAATTCTCATTCTTATGTAAAGTTTTTGTAAAGCTTTTGGGAAAGCATGGACAGGGCATCTTAAATTCTATATCATTCAGTTGATCGTAAATTGACCGGCCAATTTTAATGTTGATGTGGTCCTTTTCGAACGCTTTGCGAAACACCTGCTCCATCCTTTCTACATTATCGACAAAATCATCAGGTGGGATCATGAGTAAATTTCGATCTTTGCCGTAATTCCTGTAATGGGTGTATCTAGATTCTACACTTAAATTACACGCTCGTTGATTAACGTCAACGTAAAGCAACCCTAAGCGTTAGTCGGTCACATGTTACTGTAATTTTGTTAAGTTAATATTATGATTAAGACACCATATTTGGATTGAACAACACATCAGATAATAGAAAAAATAATAATTTCAATAGTAATTAATTTGCAATATTAATTATTGTGAAATATCCCTTATTACAACTATACGCGACAAATACGTTTACCTAAACGATGTTTCGTACTCAATCCTCTGTTTTATAATATAAAAACTTTTTTACAAAAAAAAAACAACCGACTTCAAAAAAAAAAACACTACAAAGTGATAAATAACTTTAATTTCGGAAGTCGGTGTCGTTGGTTCCGCATTTTCGTTTTTTGACACCGACTTCCGAAATTAAAGTTATTTATCACTTTGTAGTGTTTTTTTTTGAAGTCGGTTGTTTTTTTTTTTGTAAAAAAGTTTTTATTTTTCAATTTTTAGTTGTACCTACCCCACAAAAAAGTAAACAAAAAGATCGTTAATGTAGACAATGTAGATACATTTTTAGATTGTTGTTGATTTTTCAAAAACCGCTTGTCCGATTTCGATAAAATTTTCATGGGACCATTTGGGAAGTAGGTACCTATACCCTTTCCAACAAAAAAAGAATTTTTCAAATCGGTTGGCAAGCAACGGAGTTATGCGGGAACAAACATAAAAAAAAAAAAAAATACAAACATTCGAATTGAGAACCTCCTCCTTTTTTAGAAGTCGGTTAAAAACTAGACTTCTTAAAATAAACTTTAGCTCTAAACATAGTATTCAGAAAGTAAATTTGGGAATACATTTATATGGAAAAATGCGACTCGGCTACGCTCTTAATAAAGCAAATAAACTGTGAAATAAACAATACAATACCACATTTTCTAATAATATTTAAGTATAAGTAGGTACTTACATTTCTGGTTGAGTAGGAACTATGAAGAATGATAAGTCCGGGTTTGCGAAATCATTATTGAGGCACCCGAAAACACTACAATATTTTTTTCCCCTTTTTGAAGTCATGATACTCGTAATTTAAGTGGCTGCCGCCGGCGAGAGTTGACGAACGCAAGCGGTCATGTAGCGTACGCGCGTGCTCACAGTCGCGCTGCACAGCCCGCACTGCCGCCACCTTATTCCCTCATATATTATGCTAGCGTGTGCGTGAAATCGCGTGTCGACACGGCGCGCGGCGCGCACGCACACATTCAAACCGAGAGCGGCACGTTTGTATGAAGATGTTCTACTGTATATTATACTGTGCCGGGACTCAAACTATCTTTATACCCATCTAAATCGGTTCAGCGGTTTAAAGGCGTGAAAAGGTAACGTACAGACAGACAGAGTTACTTTCGAATTTATAATATTAGTATGGATTATAGAACCTGTTTTTATATTAAGGTATACCACCTTAATATAATGAAAATAAATAAAGCATTAGGCTCAGGTTTTATTCACAATGAGTTCTTTCACCGTGCCCAAACTAAATCTTTCGTCAATTTTTTGGACCCCAGGGCCCTTTAATATAACTGACAATGCGTCATAATTAGTTAAAAATTTACAAATTTGACACTTGTTTAACCCTTCGTTTGGCACAAATATGGATCCACGCGAGACACAATGGCTTTTTAATTGTTCTTATAATTACGGCATTCAACCGCTCAATAGAGCAGAAAATGTTTGGATAAATTGTCGGATTTTTGCCTGTCATTTTCGTTGCTAAAAATCAGTCAAGATTGTAATAATTAGCAAGAACTTTCATCTACTCTATAAACCTACAAGGGACCCAACATATGGAATTAAATTAAACGAATCCCTTACACCTAAGGGAAACTGTTGTGAATTGTTAAATAGTTTAATATTAACATGCCTGTTCAAGGATACGAAGTTAAGACTTTCCCAAAACTGCTGAAGTTGAGGTAGGTTGAAATCTCCCTTTCATTTTCAGTTTCACCTTAAGGCGCTTGTGATTTAGAAAACATGTAATATTATTTAGGGAACACACAGGAAATGCACATTCCGTCAGATATGTTTCAAACTCAAACTCAAAGCATTTATTTCAATTAAACCATTACAGGCACTTTTGAATTGTCAAAATTAAGTAGTCGGTCAGTTAGTCAGAAAGTTGAAACTAGTTGCCCATTCCAAAACGTAGATCTCTATGGAGAAGAACGAACAAGAAACTCCATGGACACTATTTTAAATCAAGATATTACAAAATCCTGGGTACATTATTCTTGTTGCTTTATTATTATTATCCCATATAGTAGTAGGCGAGCCGCGACTTACGAGTTGTAGGTCGTAGGTTCGAACCCAGACAGGTGCTTTACTTTGTGTAAACTATTATATCATACACACTACATACATACATTCCCTACATTTTTGACAAGTTTTTGACGTTGATTGCCGCTAAGATGAGATTGCGACTAGATTTTGAACGTTCATAACCGACTTCAAAAAAGGAGGTTCTCTATTCGACCCGTATGTATGTATGTATGTTTGTATGTCCGCGATTTTCTCAAAAACTAAAAAACTGATTTTGTTAGTTCTTTCATTAATGTAATCTATATATAATACATTAGGTAATTATTCTTATGTACGAAGTTATATGCATAAATGTTCTGCCTCTCTCTCCATTTCTATGCGAATTTTGATGATTCTTCTAGTCGGTGTCTTCAATTCTTCAATGCACTAGTGTTAATTGAATTTGTGTGGAGTAGGTACAACTAAAAAGTGAAAATATTTTTTTTTTACAAAAAAAAAACAACCGACTTTAAAAAAACACTAAAAAGTGATAAATAACTTTAATTTCGGAAGTCGTGGTCATTCTTGCACGCCGGATGGGAGTACTACGAATCTGACCTTTCTAAAGAAAATCATCAATTGTTCTTCTTTTCGTGTCGACGGTACTTTGATTATTATCACATTGTTTGAGCCCAGCAGGTGGTCACGTTAATTACCAATTAGTTTCGACTAATAGCGATCAGACAAAGAAATCGCCCAATACTTAGGTACTCCCAAAAAAAAACCTAATATTGGCTTTGCCCTGTCAATCTCGCACAAGAAATGACCAAATAAGATACTAATATTGATATTATTCCCAGGACGCTCTCTTAAGCCATGTTCTAACCAAAGCGGTCGCGTTCATTTTGTTCGATGAACCTGAACGCGACGTCGCACCGCCAGAGAGCTTTCCAGTATATAAAAAACGAGCAGCGCCCCGCGGTTTCAGCCGCATAAGTTTCGATCCCGTGGGAATACCGGGATAAAAAGTGTCCTATGTGTTATAGTCCGCGCGGAACTAGTTGGCCGCGCCTTAGGTATGTGAGCGGTGGGCCGCCTCTCCCCTGTCACCACCTCAGCGGCCAAATAGTTCCACGTGGACTATAGTTCTGGTTATAAACTGCACACTGTGTGCCAAATTTCATCCAAATCCGTGCAGTAGTTTTTACGTGAAAAAGTAACAAACATCCATCCATTCATCCATATATCCTCACAAACTTTCGCGTTTATAATAAGTGTTAGTAGGATAGGAAGGATAGTAGGATTGTATAGATTAGCTATCAGCGTATGCCTTTTGAGATCGACGAAAGTCTTTGGCAGGCACTTCTAAACTGGTACTACCACATGTAGTCGGGTAATACTTTCCAAAGAAATCGTACCTTGACAGCCGTATTACGCCCCAGTTGTAGGATAATAACAAGGGACCGACAGAAAGTTTTTATAGATGAAGGAGATCGAGAATACAGGAAAATATTTTTATCACCATCCAAATTTTTACAGGTTGTTCTACCCATGAATATGAACCACTTTCACAGTGGGACCAACTCTGAAACCACGAAAAAAAAAATCTGCTGTTTAATACAAAAGTTTAATACCTAGGTACTTGACCAAAATGTATGAAACTGCAGATTTTTTTTTTCGTGATTTCAGAGTTGGTCCCATAGTGAAAGTTTTTCATATTCATGGGTGGCCAACCTGTAAAACTTTGGATAGTGATAAAAAAATTCCCGTATATTTTTGTCTCGTTTCCCCTTACCACATCTCGGACACTCCATACAACACTCGCAAAATAATTACCTATTACTACTACATAACCAAATAACGTTTGTACACGTGCAAATGTGTGCGTGAATATTAGTAGGGTTGGCTGTCGTGTGTGGCGTAAAAAATGGCGCGAAAAGCGAACGACGACGGCGCTGTCCGAACGTGTATTATGCGTTTATTTTCGTTGGATCCCACTTTTGAATCCCATTTTTTAGGTATTAACGATGGATCCCGTTTGCTATTTCCGTTGAATCCCATGTTATAACAACATGTGTACATTTCAGAAGAAAAGTGATTTACCTTTATCATAAAACAACGTTTGGAATAAAAACGTTTTACATATTGACTTATCATTACGCAATTCCCTAAAAATGGTAAACTCATTCTTTCATCGACTTGCACTAATAGAAAAAAAGTTTAGTGGGCTATCCGGAACCGAACTAGTTAGATTAGGTTAATTATTAAAAAAAAAGTGTTAGGTTAGGTTAGGTTAAAACTGTGACCCCTACGCACGAGCCGAGCGAGCGAAGCGAGCGGTGCCGCGGCAGCGGCCGGCGAGTGCTAGAAACGACTAGATTATATAGAAAATGAGTTGTTTGTGAAATAAATAGTATACGAAACGTTGGTTGTAAACTAAAAATTTGTCAAAGGAGTTTTGGTGAAATATTAGTGAACGCCTCATTTTATTATAAACAATTTTGTTGTTGAAAGTACCCGCATTCAGATTTTTTTAAGCATTCGGGATCCAACGGAAATACTTTTTGGGATTCAACGACAATAAAACGTAATTATCTTGCATTTTTTAAATTCGGGATCCAACGGAAATACATAATAATGTTTTGCGGGATCCAACGCCAAAAATATTAAAATGGGATTCAAAAACGGGATCCAACGGAAATAAATCGTATTATGAAGTGACCTTGTAGTTCAATTGTTTATTTATACATATAGTCGGGTTCGTAATGAAATAAAAACATTAAAATATTTTCGTTTAAATGACTTATCTCTAAATAATCGGTTATTAAAACGCATGGTATTAAAATGATCTTACAAACAGTTTATGTAAATACAAATTCGGAAAAGCATCACAATATCCAACCATCGTGATTACAACTCAAATAAAACTTTTAAATCGCAAAATTGTGTGTTTTTGTCAGCAGTACAACGCTGCGGTTCTCGAGCGCCCTTGCTAAAGAGTCGGCGAAGAATACCTCCAAGTGCAGGGTGAGGTGCGGTATCTGATATGAGTGCGGGGAAGGGAGTGTCCTTTCTATACGTAGTACTATTAAGTATTCTGTGCCCTTACTCAATAGTAACGGTAATTACATGCCGAAGACACCTGACTGCGATACCTCGCGGTTGCGGTTTAGCTCGCTACCTCGATGTCACCTCCATGTAAAACAAATGAATGCTAAAAAACACGCACGCACATCATGCATGTAATTATTCTAGAGCAATTACAAGCGAAGATGCCTCATGTTAACGAGACGCTCTTATTAGATCCAATGATTTTTAATAAGTGCGTCTGAGTCATTATTATTATCTAGTCATAGTTTCTAACGTTACAAACATAAGGGGCTTGTGGGCATTTGTGACTTTCAGGGTAAAATACTCAGAGAAAATGATATATCCTATCTTACGACCGTATAATACTAGCTGCGCCCCGCGGTTTCACCCTCATAAGTGTCGATCCCGTGGGAATATCGGAATATGGAATATGGAATTTGTAACATCTTAGTTCTGATTAGAAATAACCAGTCGCAATTATATTAGTATTTTTAATTTTTTTTTTCTTTACATATTTTAGGTGATGGTCTATTTGCAAATTTCTATTCTTATTTTTTTATATTTATTTTAGACTTTTCTTTGGCAACATTTGGCAGTGTGTATATTTGTATATTTGTTCCACAGTACTTTTATACCAGACAAGTTCTAGACGTGAAGACTTGTAATTGGCTGTCAGATTATCATACTGTTATTTATCACTATTGTATTTAGCTGTAAGTCTTCCAAAGTCCTTAAATAAATAAATAAATAAAAAGTAGCCTATCATGTTAATCTAGGGTGTCAGCTACCTCCATACAAAATTTTGTCAAATTTGGTCCAGCCGTCTGAGCGTGAAGAAGTAACAAACATATAAACACACACACACACACACACCGCTTTACAAACTTTCGCATTTATAATATTAGTGTGAAGTGTGATTACACGTTTAAATATAATCGTGGCAATAGTTGTTTCAGATTCGAGACAGACGAAAAGTAAAAAAAAATGGAGGTTCTAGAAAAAAAATACCCGTGTGTGCGAAGAAGCGAAGAAGAAGAAGAAGGCGAAGAAGGTTGAGAACTTATGATTGAATGACTTGTCTATTGCCATACCACAGATATAGGTACACCTATATAACGCAAGAGCAACTACTTCGCGTGCCAAAAATCGCACCAGCTTACGTTCGAAAATCATAAGCCGCCACTTTCGCGCTCAGTCCTGCGTACTGCTGGCTGGGTGAGCGTGAGCGAGAGAGCGCGAGCTTGTGACGTCATAGTAGGTAGTCAAAAAGTGGCACGCTTAGTTTTTAGACAATTCGTGATACTTGCGTTATCTAGGTCTGTCTATATCTGTGTGCCATACTCTGTCTACGAGTTCTCTGAAGACGACGATCGCGTGTTTGCGCAACCGATCGCTTTGGTTAGAACTCGCGGTAATACCGATACGTCTTATATCTGACATTTATAAGAAGCGGCATCTTGACCTATATTTATGATAAATAATTGAGGGAGCACTCGTGTTTGCCCACGGATTTGTCTGTTTATTTGTTCTGTATCGGGATGTTTGCTGTTTATATTCACGATTTGTTTAACTAGGTTTTGTATGAATATGTTATTCGAACTGTTAGTTTGTTAAGAGACTGGTAGATATACATTTGAACTTGTTTGTCCTCGTTCATCTAAAAGGTTTTGGGAAAATGATAGAAAGTAGCGTTATTAAAAGACTTTTAATATATATTTTTAGTTATTGTATTTATGTTTTTTAATATTCTGTCCGTGTTATTGTGTTGTTATTATGTTAATGTCTATAGTATTTAAGAGTATGTGTCTGTTTGGTATGGGTTTAATAATTGCCTGAAATAAATGATATTTAATTTAATTAAAACGTGAATCAGGAGTTAGGCCAGGACTATCTTAATTTGTCAAGCTCCGCTAATGAGACACAATTGATATTTTATTGTTTCGTCGCCAATGGGCGTTAAGACAGACTATCGCCGCTCTATGAAAACAATGATACGATTACTACACTCGCAAGAAAACAGGTTTATAGTCAAAGTTGTCAAAACGAGGGGTAAGTACTGAAAACTGCATAATCAAGTCGGGTCAAAGACCCAACACCAAATTGTTCTACCTCATCATCTGCCTAGCCGTTTCCCAACTATGTTGGGGTCGGCTTTCAGTCTAACCGGCAGGATATAGCTGAGTACCAGTATTTTACATGGACTGCCTATCTGACCTCCACAACCCACAGAAGAGAAAGAAGAAGAGAAGTCTTTCGGGCATCTGACTACCTGCAACGACTGTCAAAGATCCAGGAATGACAGCCGGGACCAATGGCTTAACGTGCTTTCCGAGACACGGAGGGGTCTTGGTATATAAAAATGGTCACCAATCCACGGACCAACTGCGACAAAGGTAGCTTAACCTGATCGATCGACCCGGGAGTCTGTTATTACATAGGTAGCCCCTCAAAAATTGTTTTTTTCTGTATTAATGCGAATAATAACAAACTACAATCAGTGGCGTGCATTGCATATAGGCATATAAGCAAGTGCCTACCTCGATATATCAACATAAGCCTGTCAATTACATTTTAGTGTGTGTGCCCCACAATTAAGAAACTCACTAAATTATCATACCTAACAAAAAACAAAATCTTCATACAAACACGCGCGGCAGTATGCAGTCGCCGGACGGCCTACTCGGCTCCCGTACTATTCGCATATTGTCATTGGTCTGTACTCGTTCAAGTTAATACGACAAAATTAAAAATACGTACGTCTCACGCGTAATACCATAAGTTCGACCTTCGCAATTTATCACCCTTAAGTAGGCATGCCTACTCAAATAACCTCATTTTTTTTCTGCTTTGACCGCGTTTGCCTAGACTAGACCCGGCCTAGTGCCTACCTATTCTGAAAACCAATGCACGCCACCTACAATCAGTAATCCGTTTGTCAAGCATACCTTCTCAAGGCAAATTCTACTTTCACTGTGGAGCCATTATTGTTGAGTCTATTATTTAGCCACTCCTGTAGCGGTATCTACAACGCCACATGCGAACAACGTGTCATACTGACGTCACGCAAATCCTGCATCTCGCAAGCAAAGTTTCCCGCGCAATTAGCATAGATACAACAGCCCGACATGAATCATCGGGCAGTTGCCCGCCAGACACAACACCCGTCTGTTCGGAGGATCCTCCCTTTTCTATAGAGTATTAGTGAACTTTACACCCTGTTCCTCATACCTCTGTACTCCTAATGTGAAAGAGCCAGTAGCTGTAATGGAATAACTAATGTTCAGTTTGTTGAAGCGATAGTTTGTCACGTTTCGCGAAAGGGTTGACTATCATTAATCTATAGCATAAACTAAGTTTGAGCCATATCCGGACATTTTACTATCTTACAATGTTTGCAGTTACTCATTTACTTATCGGTTGTATCGACACATGTTATTATGTGTGTCTTGTAGAGATGTTACAGCGCTGGGGCTCTGTCTTGCTTAGGGTGGTAGCATTATGCTCAGCGATGGCCGTTTTGCGTGGATGTGACGCATATTTTCCCGTAACTTTTTTTTTCTGTGTTTGTGTTTTTCTCTGTGTCATGTTTACCGCAATTAAACGTATTTTCTTTCTTTTGAAGCATCATGGAGGCTATTTTAATTATAAACCCTTACATTTTGATCGTTTTAATCCTTAAAAGGGGTCATTGTACTCATCATTATGAACAACTTTTACTATGGGATCAACCCTGGAATTGTGAAAAAAAATTATTTGATCCATACATTATTTCGAGTTATGCAAACATAAATGTATGGATCAACCGATTTTTTTTTCACGATTTCAGGGTTGGTTCCATTGTAAAAGTTTTTCATAATGATGAGTACCCATTTTAACCTTTTGAACGCCATTGTCACATTATGTGACAAACGAAATCTTACCCTGAACGCCAATGTCACAAATATATGACAAAATACACGTCGCACGGGTCGCACCATATTATGAAATAAGCAATTTAATCATTACTTTTGTGTGTTTTTATTTATATAATTTAAAAGTTTAAGCTTCCGTCTACACTTGGGAGCAAATAAATCGAGCCACTTGCTTTTTTTTTCACGTATAATGGTTATTATTTTTGGTATTATGGAACATATCAATTCGAAACATATATCGCCTAAGAGCTTATTTAATAACCTTTACAATGAGGTTAAATTATTGAATGATAACCTTATTTAATGATAAATTATTGGCCCTGCTAGAAAAACGGTAATTTTGATAGAAAATTGAAGGGTTAAAACAGTCCAGAAAATCTATCGAAATCAAGGCGCGGAGGGGTAATACAAGATATTAAGAATAAGTTTATACCATAATTTTGTTTTTTTTCTGGACTGTTTTAACCCTACAATTTTCTATCAAAATTACCGTTTTTCTTTCAGAGCCAATAATTTATCATTAAATAAGGTTATCATTCAATAATTTACCCTCATTGTAAAGGTTATTAAATAAGCTCTTAGGCGATATATGTTTCGAATTGATAAGTTCCATAAAACAAAAAATGATAACCATTATACGTGAAAAAAGGAAGTGGCTCGATTTATTTGCTCCCAAGTGTATATTGTATTGCATGAAACTAATATAAATAAACCACCAAAATCGAGAAATTTGTTGTTTTAAGTGTGTGTTGTTTTGTTAAAGTGGCCTGGCGTCTCGGGTATGGCGATACGTTTATACTCTGGCGTTCAAAAGGTTAAGGAATAAAACGATCAAAATGTAACAGTATATTGTCCATACCTAAGATCATTAATACTAACGCAATATTTGTAATTAATCACTAAGTTATCGATTTAACCAACACATGCGCTCATATGTCTTGTGGAGGCAATTTAGCCCTGGCTTGTATGTGATTTGTATCTAGATACAAATGCAGATAGTTAATATTGAACAGCCTTGGGCGAAGAACGGGCATTGTACTGTGCTTTCTAGAATTATTATTGACGCTTATAATAACTATATCGGTATTGGTGGTATTGGTTTAATAATAATGTTCAAATGTCGGAGTTGAGTAAAGGTACTTACCTACTTAGCCCCAAAACGCAGTCGAATTGAGAACCTCCTCCTTTCTTGAAGTCGGTTAAAAATAGAAGACTGACGTAGAAGTCTCTTTCTAAATTCTCTGGTAGCAAGCACATAATAGCTACCCGGAGATTGCCAATAGCTAACGTCATCTATCTCGGGGCGCATTATCTACACAGCGACATAGACAAATTGATTGCATTCACGACAACGACTGACACTTGAGTTAGTGCATGCTCTTAGATTGATAATATCTAGCCTTGGACCGAAATCAATATCTGTACTTTTATTTTATTTCCTGCTCATTGCCAGCGACCACAGATACACCTAGATAACGCAAGAGCACCTACTTCGCGTGCCAAAAATCGCACTAGTTTACGATCGAAAATCATAAGCCGCCACTTTCGCGCTCAGTCCTGCGTACTGCTGGCTGGGTGAGCGTGAGGGAGAGAGCGTGAGCTTGTGACGTCATAGTAGGTAGTCAAAAAATGGCACGCTTAGTTTTCATACAGTTCGTGATAGAATAGAATAATTATTTATTTGCATAGAAGGTAGGTACAAAAAATGCAGATATTTTTATATTTGCGTTATACTTGCGTTATCTAGGTATATCTATATCTGTGCCAGCGACCTAGTCTGCACTGCAGAGTTTGGATCTCATTGAGGAATGCGGGAGCGAAAGGTTGCAAAGAAGAAAATTTACTGTGCCAGTGTATTGATCTTTGTTTATGGACATTAGCCTGGTTCATGTTTTTTTTTTTTAATTTTTGAGGAAGGTGAGATTCCACTGCAAAATTATAGGCATTCCACTTTGCCCCACCCGTAGGGCGGCTGGTGGGGCAAAGTGGAATAATCCGATAAAATGTGGAGTTTCGCTCCGATAGTTTTTCATAGATGATCAGAATAATACATTTTCGATAATAAATGGCGGAATACAAGCACACACATTTCAGGATATTTATTTATTAAGGTTAACTAACAATTGTTTACACCAATACATTGTTATTATTATTTATAATAGGATCCAATTGCAGAACAATTAATTATAGGTTAACACCGCTAGCACAAAAAACAATTAAATTACGACAAATTCATAAATACAAGGGAGTAAAATGTGAAAATCAAATTCATAAATGAGTAAACAAGATACAAATTAAATTATATGATGATAATATACAGAAGTTAACAAAACTACATACCGATAGCACCAGTTCACCCAAAATAAAATAAACTCGACTCCCCAAATGTAAATCATTAAGATAAGTACCCTCAGACTCGAGGCCTCGGATAGCCTGTCGAGGCCAATCGTCCGTGAACGTGGGTTTATGACGAGTGGAGGCCTCTGGCCTCACGCAGATTGTAAATTGTTAATCCGTGATAAATTGTACGTAAAATTGGCCTTAACCTCGGATCACTGAAACAAGAGGGATAATCTGTTGTGTCCTAGGAAATTGAGGACGCTTAATGGGTACGGAAATCCTATTTTCTGTCGAGAATCGAATCTAGACATCAGAGGGGCAATTCTCGTAATTTTTAAGAACGTTTACAGTCTAATCTCAGTCTCAATCTGTCAACAATACTTCAAATTTCCCTACATTTTGACAAGTTTTTGACATTTTTTTGTCGCCGAGATGAGACTGTGACATTGCAAAACTTGATAAGTTAATAATAAACTTTTTCAACACACTTGCTCGTAAAATGGCTCTTAATGCACAGCTTTTAGATCCATAATGCAGTGTATTACAAACGCGTGCTTTTTCTTTACGTTACGGTACTTGTGCTTTATTTCCACAGATAACTATTTAATTTACTAGTCGGAGGTCGGAGAAGTGCGTTTTTTTTTAATCTCTTCAAAGAGACTTCATGCCAAAAAGAATCCGCGAGCCATATTTTACTTTTTTTTTTAAATAGTCTGAATTGTCCTTGGTCTCAAGATGAACTAAAATTTATTTACCTTAAGATGAATGCACAGTTGTAGCCCACGAAATTAAATTTTTCTAACGTTTTTTGCAATTTTCAGGTCAGTGTCAGGTTGTATCTTGATCAAAATATGATTCGCGACTATAACAGATACGTATTTACAGAATTATAATCATTAGAATCATTAAATACATCTTTCTAAGTTAGATTTGTTCCATAAGAACAAATCTCTTATGGAAAAGTTCTTAGGGAACAAATCTAACTTAAATATATATATTCTCTATGCAAATAGTACTTTCTAATTCCATACTAACTAAACTACAATTTGACATACGACAACACTACGATCAGTCTTAACATTATTTTGTGTTTATTATATTTTTTCTATAGGCTGTATATCGGTTTTGTCTTTGCATTTAAGTAAATAAACGCGCGCCGCGCTAGCAATGCGCGCGCAGGTGTAGGAATGACCATTACTTACTCTATGGGTAAACCTGCGCGCGCACGTCAGCGCGGCGCGCGAAATCACAAACCAAGCCCGCCATTATCCATACAAGTTAATATTTAACAATACAAGTCTGTTTTTTTCCTCACAAGTGTGTTGAAAAACGTCGTATGATACGCGTGTGCATTGATAATTAAACTCTCGGCTACGTTATCGCGCTCGCCTGCGGCTCGCGCGAATAATACCGCCTCAAGTTTAATGATCAACATAGCACACATGTATCATAATGTACTATTGTTGGCTTATCTACCTTCTTTCTACAATCTTTGGCTTCAACGCTTCATTTGTTTAGTGGCAAGCTATTCGATTGGTTCGATTTCCGTGTTAGAAAAATAGACTATTTATTTTGGGAGTTAACGTCGATCATTCACAGAATGAATAGAAATACAATTTATCCCTTTAGGTTGTAGATGATTGTACGCCTTTTACAAGCTGAGAATGTTTGTTTACTTTTTTCCTTCTTACATTTCTTTCCAAAGTGGTCAAAAAAATAAGTTTAAAAACTAAAACCCGATTACTGAAAAGGATGAAACAAGAAAGTACTTTCCCGTGGTTGCACGTTACCATAGCTTATAAGTATGTTAGTACAGCGGCATGCGACCACAGGCAGGTACTTTCTTGTTTAATCCTTTTCGGTAGTCGGGTTTTTGCAGTGGAATCTCACCTTCCTCAAAAATTAAAAAAAAAAAACATGAACCAGGCTAATGTCCATAAACAAAGATCAATACACTGGCACAGTAAATTTTCTTCTTTGCAACCTTTCGCTCCCGCATTCCTCAATGAGATCCAAACTCTGCAGTGCAGACTAGGTCGCTGGCACAGATATAGATATACCTAGATAACGCAAGTATAACGCAAATATAAAAATATCTGCATTTTTTGTACCTACCTTCTATGCAAATAAATAATTATTCTATTCTATCACGAACTGTATGAAAACTAAGCGTGCCATTTTTTGACTACCTACTATGACGTCACAAGCTCACGCTCTCTCCCTCACGCTCACCCAGCCAGCAGTACGCAGGACTGAGCGCGAAAGTGGCGGCTTATGATTTTCGATCGTAAACTAGTGCGATTTTTGGCACGCGAAGTAGGTGCTCTTGCGTTATCTAGGTGTATCTGTGGTCGCTGGCAATGAGCAGGAAATAAAATAAAAGTACAGATATTGATTTCGGTCCAAGGCTAGATATTATCAATCTAAGAGCATGCACTAACTCAAGTGTCAGTCGTTGTCGTGAATGCAATCAATTTGTCTATGTCGCTGTGTAGATAATGCGCCCCGAGATAGATGACGTTAGCTATTGGCAATCTCCGGGTAGCTATTATGTGCTTGCTACCAGAGAATTTAGAAAGAGACTTCTACGTCAGTCTTCTATTTTTAACCGACTTCAAGAAAGGAGGAGGTTCTCAATTCGACTGCGTTTTGGGGCTAAGTAGGTAAGTACCTTTACTCAACTCCGACATTTGAACATTATTATTAAACCAATACCACCAATACCGATATAGTTATTATAAGCGTCAATAATAATTCTAGAAAGCACAGTACAATGCCCGTTCTTCGCCCAAGGCTGTTCAATATTAACTATCTGCATTTGTATCTAGATACAAATCACATACAAGCCAGGGCTAAATTGCCTCCACAAGACATATGAGCGCATGTGTTGGTTAAATCGATAACTTAGTGATTAATTACAAATATTGCGTTAGTATTAATGATCTTAGGTATGGACAATATACTGTTACATTTTGATCGTTTTATTCCTTAACCTTTTGAACGCCAGAGTATAAACGTATCGCCATACCCGAGACGCCAGGCCACTTTAACAAAACAACACACACTTAAAACAACAAATTTCTCGATTTTGGTGGTTTATTTATATTAGTTTCATGCAATACAATATACACTTGGGAGCAAATAAATCGAGCCACTTCCTTTTTTCACGTATAATGGTTATCATTTTTTGTTTTATGGAACTTATCAATTCGAAACATATATCGCCTAAGAGCTTATTTAATAACCTTTACAATGAGGGTAAATTATTGAATGATAACCTTATTTAATGATAAATTATTGGCTCTGAAAGAAAAACGGTAATTTTGATAGAAAATTGTAGGGTTAAAACAGTCCAGAAAAAAAACAAAATTATGGTATAAACTTATTCTTAATATCTTGTATTACCCCTCCGCGCCTTGATTTCGATAGATTTTCTGGACTGTTTTAACCCTTCAATTTTCTATCAAAATTACCGTTTTTCTAGCAGGGCCAATAATTTATCATTAAATAAGGTTATCATTCAATAATTTAACCTCATTGTAAAGGTTATTAAATAAGCTCTTAGGCGATATATGTTTCGAATTGATATGTTCCATAATACCAAAAATAATAACCATTATACGTGAAAAAAAAAGCAAGTGGCTCGATTTATTTGCTCCCAAGTGTAGACGGAAGCTTAAACTTTTAAATTATATAAATAAAAACACACAAAAGTAATGATTAAATTGCTTATTTCATAATATGGTGCGACCCGTGCGACGTGTATTTTGTCATATATTTGTGACATTGGCGTTCAGGGTAAGATTTCGTTTGTCACATAATGTGACAATGGCGTTCAAAAGGTTAAAATGGGTACTCATCATTATGAAAAACTTTTACAATGGAACCAACCCTGAAATCGTGAAAAAAAAATCGGTTGATCCATACATTTATGTTTGCATAACTCGAAATAATGTATGGATCAAATAATTTTTTTTCACAATTCCAGGGTTGATCCCATAGTAAAAGTTGTTCATAATGATGAGTACAATGACCCCTTTTAAGGATTAAAACGATCAAAATGTAAGGGTTTATAATTAAAATAGCCTCCATGATGCTTCAAAAGAAAGAAAATACGTTTAATTGCGGTAAACATGACACAGAGAAAAACACAAACACAGAAAAAAAAAGTTACGGGAAAATATGCGTCACATCCACGCAAAACGGCCATCGCTGAGCATAATGCTACCACCCTAAGCAAGACAGAGCCCCAGCGCTGTAACATCTCTACAAGACACACATAATAACATGTGTCGATACAACCGATAAGTAAATGAGTAACTGCAAACATTGTAAGATAGTAAAATGTCCGGATATGGCTCAAACTTAGTTTATGCTATAGATTAATGATAGTCAACCCTTTCGCGAAACGTGACAAACTATCGCTTCAACAAACTGAACATTAGTTATTCCATTACAGCTACTGGCTCTTTCACATTAGGAGTACAGAGGTATGAGGAACAGGGTGTAAAGTTCACTAATACTCTATAGAAAAGGGAGGATCCTCCGAACAGACGGGTGTTGTGTCTGGCGGGCAACTGCCCGATGATTCATGTCGGGCTGTTGTATCTATGCTAATTGCGCGGGAAACTTTGCTTGCGAGAT
Source organism: Amphipoea oculea (assembly GCA_945859645.1). Taxonomy (NCBI): domain Eukaryota; kingdom Metazoa; phylum Arthropoda; class Insecta; order Lepidoptera; family Noctuidae; genus Amphipoea; species Amphipoea oculea. Next base: position 18,514,237 of record OX243876.1, read on the forward strand.
GCAGGATTTGCGTGACGTCAGTATGACACGTTGTTCGCATGTGGCGTTGTAGATACCGCTACAGGAGTGGCTAAATAATAGACTCAACAATAATGGCTCCACAGTGAAAGTAGAATTTGCCTTGAGAAGGTATGCTTGACAAACGGATTACTGATTGTAGGTGGCGTGCATTGGTTTTCAGAATAGGTAGGCACTAGGCCGGGTCTAGTCTAGGCAAACGCGGTCAAAGCAGAAAAAAAATGAGGTTATTTGAGTAGGCATGCCTACTTAAGGGTGATAAATTGCGAAGGTCGAACTTATGGTATTACGCGTGAGACGTACGTATTTTTAATTTTGTCGTATTAACTTGAACGAGTACAGACCAATGACAATATGCGAATAGTACGGGAGCCGAGTAGGCCGTCCGGCGACTGCATACTGCCGCGCGTGTTTGTATGAAGATTTTGTTTTTTGTTAGGTATGATAATTTAGTGAGTTTCTTAATTGTGGGGCACACACACTAAAATGTAATTGACAGGCTTATGTTGATATATCGAGGTAGGCACTTGCTTATATGCCTATATGCAATGCACGCCACTGATTGTAGTTTGTTATTATTCGCATTAATACAGAAAAAAACAATTTTTGAGGGGCTACCTATGTAATAACAGACTCCCGGGTCGATCGATCAGGTTAAGCTACCTTTGTCGCAGTTGGTCCGTGGATTGGTGACCATTTTTATATACCAAGACCCCTCCGTGTCTCGGAAAGCACGTTAAGCCATTGGTCCCGGCTGTCATTCCTGGATCTTTGACAGTCGTTGCAGGTAGTCAGATGCCCGAAAGACTTCTCTTCTTCTTTCTCTTCTGTGGGTTGTGGAGGTCAGATAGGCAGTCCATGTAAAATACTGGTACTCAGCTATATCCTGCCGGTTAGACTGAAAGCCGACCCCAACATAGTTGGGAAACGGCTAGGCAGATGATGAGGTAGAACAATTTGGTGTTGGGTCTTTGACCCGACTTGATTATGCAGTTTTCAGTACTTACCCCTCGTTTTGACAACTTTGACTATAAACCTGTTTTCTTGCGAGTGTAGTAATCGTATCATTGTTTTCATAGAGCGGCGATAGTCTGTCTTAACGCCCATTGGCGACGAAACAATAAAATATCAATTGTGTCTCATTAGCGGAGCTTGACAAATTAAGATAGTCCTGGCCTAACTCCTGATTCACGTTTTAATTAAATTAAATATCATTTATTTCAGGCAATTATTAAACCCATACCAAACAGACACATACTCTTAAATACTATAGACATTAACATAATAACAACACAATAACACGGACAGAATATTAAAAAACATAAATACAATAACTAAAAATATATATTAAAAGTCTTTTAATAACGCTACTTTCTATCATTTTCCCAAAACCTTTTAGATGAACGAGGACAAACAAGTTCAAATGTATATCTACCAGTCTCTTAACAAACTAACAGTTCGAATAACATATTCATACAAAACCTAGTTAAACAAATCGTGAATATAAACAGCAAACATCCCGATACAGAACAAATAAACAGACAAATCCGTGGGCAAACACGAGTGCTCCCTCAATTATTTATCATAAATATAGGTCAAGATGCCGCTTCTTATAAATGTCAGATATAAGACGTATCGGTATTACCGCGAGTTCTAACCAAAGCGATCGGTTGCGCAAACACGCGATCGTCGTCTTCAGAGAACTCGTAGACAGAGTATGGCACACAGATATAGACAGACCTAGATAACGCAAGTATCACGAATTGTCTAAAAACTAAGCGTGCCACTTTTTGACTACCTACTATGACGTCACAAGCTCGCGCTCTCTCGCTCACGCTCACCCAGCCAGCAGTACGCAGGACTGAGCGCGAAAGTGGCGGCTTATGATTTTCGAACGTAAGCTGGTGCGATTTTTGGCACGCGAAGTAGTTGCTCTTGCGTTATATAGGTGTACCTATATCTGTGGTATGGCAATAGACAAGTCATTCAATCATAAGTTCTCAACCTTCTTCGCCTTCTTCTTCTTCTTCGCTTCTTCGCACACACGGGTATTTTTTTTCTAGAACCTCCATTTTTTTTTACTTTTCGTCTGTCTCGAATCTGAAACAACTATTGCCACGATTATATTTAAACGTGTAATCACACTTCACACTAATATTATAAATGCGAAAGTTTGTAAAGCGGTGTGTGTGTGTGTGTGTGTTTATATGTTTGTTACTTCTTCACGCTCAGACGGCTGGACCAAATTTGACAAAATTTTGTATGGAGGTAGCTGACACCCTAGATTAACATGATAGGCTACTTTTTATTTATTTATTTATTTAAGGACTTTGGAAGACTTACAGCTAAATACAATAGTGATAAATAACAGTATGATAATCTGACAGCCAATTACAAGTCTTCACGTCTAGAACTTGTCTGGTATAAAAGTACTGTGGAACAAATATACAAATATACACACTGCCAAATGTTGCCAAAGAAAAGTCTAAAATAAATATAAAAAAATAAGAATAGAAATTTGCAAATAGACCATCACCTAAAATATGTAAAGAAAAAAAAAATTAAAAATACTAATATAATTGCGACTGGTTATTTCTAATCAGAACTAAGATGTTACAAATTCCATATTCCATATTCCGATATTCCCACGGGATCGACACTTATGAGGGTGAAACCGCGGGGCGCAGCTAGTATTATACGGTCGTAAGATAGGATATATCATTTTCTCTGAGTATTTTACCCTGAAAGTCACAAATGCCCACAAGCCCCTTATGTTTGTAACGTTAGAAACTATGACTAGATAATAATAATGACTCAGACGCACTTATTAAAAATCATTGGATCTAATAAGAGCGTCTCGTTAACATGAGGCATCTTCGCTTGTAATTGCTCTAGAATAATTACATGCATGATGTGCGTGCGTGTTTTTTAGCATTCATTTGTTTTACATGGAGGTGACATCGAGGTAGCGAGCTAAACCGCAACCGCGAGGTATCGCAGTCAGGTGTCTTCGGCATGTAATTACCGTTACTATTGAGTAAGGGCACAGAATACTTAATAGTACTACGTATAGAAAGGACACTCCCTTCCCCGCACTCATATCAGATACCGCACCTCACCCTGCACTTGGAGGTATTCTTCGCCGACTCTTTAGCAAGGGCGCTCGAGAACCGCAGCGTTGTACTGCTGACAAAAACACACAATTTTGCGATTTAAAAGTTTTATTTGAGTTGTAATCACGATGGTTGGATATTGTGATGCTTTTCCGAATTTGTATTTACATAAACTGTTTGTAAGATCATTTTAATACCATGCGTTTTAATAACCGATTATTTAGAGATAAGTCATTTAAACGAAAATATTTTAATGTTTTTATTTCATTACGAACCCGACTATATGTATAAATAAACAATTGAACTACAAGGTCACTTCATAATACGATTTATTTCCGTTGGATCCCGTTTTTGAATCCCATTTTAATATTTTTGGCGTTGGATCCCGCAAAACATTATTATAGAGTGTGTGACCTTTATTGAAGAGATCACTGCATAACTCCATGACCACATTAGAGGGGGTATTGTTAGTGGTTTCATTGTTTTTGCCGGCATATACGTTGACCTTGTACGTATACCTGGGAATAGTGCACAGTTTGAATTCCTTCATCCCATACTTGTGTCGTTTTTGCTTGTTGTACTGCCGGAAAATAATTCTGCCACGAAATGGGACGACGCTCTCGTCGATGCACAAGTCTTCAGCAGGGGTATAATTTTTTTGGAAATTCTCATTTAAATCATTCAAAAGCTTACGTACACGATGAAGCCGATCTAATTTATTAAGTTCATCTTCAGTAGAAAAATGCAACATTTGTAGCAGCAGCTCAAAACGATTGCGTGACATAATCGTTCGGGGATATGATTGACATATTATTGGGTCTTTAGACCAATAGTCCGCTATTTTGGGAAGTTTTACAATACCCATGAACAATAGTAACCCAAAAAACTTTTTAATTTCAGTGGAGTCTGTGGGAATCCACTTACGAAGCCTTGCAAACTTAGAAGCTTCATTGCTGTGTGCGATTTTTTCTAAAGCAAATTTGTTAGTGCAGTCAGCTATGAGTTCAAAAATTTCATCCGACACCATTAGTTTATAAAAAGCTGCAGGGGATTCGTAACACATGCTCATGCGAAGATGAGGTGTAAGGCCAGGATTTTCAGTAAAAGGTATAATACTTCTTTGGTTACCTTTGGGTGCTGTCCATACTCCTGAAGATGGTGTATTACCTGCATAACGAAATATTTATTTGTTATGAATACAAAGTCAATAATTTGAGGGTTTATTTGAAAAGTTTGTAATGAAATGCATAGTTATTTTAATTCATCTTTTAAAACACAAGCATACAATGACAATTGTATTTATCTAAAGAGTTGAATATAGGTATTGTACCCAGGACTTGTGAATCAATTATTAGGTAGGTACATAAATAAAAAATCTATTAAAAACATAACTTTTTCTTTGCAGTCGGGTAAAAAAATAGTAATAAAATAATAGTTAATGTTAAATTCACTCTAAAACAAGGGTATTTTAAACTATTGAAATAAACAACTCAAATATAGGTTAGTTAAATAGTTAAAAATAAATTGCTTACCTGAAATGTCAGGGGTAACCCTAATAGTGGTATTTTCGTTATCACTTTCTTCACTATCTGACATTATAACACAACGACGACGTCGCTTATGCAGTGATGGTCGGGCTATCAGTTCGTCATCAGAACTGAGCTGGAAGCTATTGTTTAGAAAATTTATTTCTACATTTTCAAGTTCCGTTAAGTCTTCTTGGGATAAATCAAAGTCTTCAAAGTAATTATCCATTATAACCACAGCAATTTTACGCAAATTCACCAAAACGAGAAAAACAAAACATCGGAACAACTACAGTAAAAATAATAACACGTGCACGTGTTCTATCATCACTGTGCGGCTAGCGGGAATAACTCACCCCGCGCGAGAAAGATGCGCGGGCGCGCGGGGTGCGCCGCGCGGTGACCCCGCGGCCCCCGCAGACGTAATATCGAGATTTTATATCACCAGGCCACGGGGGTCACCGGTGACCGATCACAAGTTTCCTTAAGAAAATATCACGAAAAATTGTTTAAATCAAATTAAACATGCAAATTTAATCATTTTTTATTATTTTGTGTCGATATTAACTTTAGCGAAAAATTATGGAATTGATGATTTCCACTAAGCCTGAACGGGTTTGCTTGAATCGCCCACCGGTGGGCCGCGTGGCGTTCAACGTGTTAAGAAGCTAGTCAGTAATTTTGAACATATTTGAGGCATATAGAGGCATGAGCAACAGGGTGTAAAGTTCACTCATCCTCCATAAGAAGATCCTCCGACCAGACATGTGTCGTGTCTGGTGGGCAATTGCCCGACATTTGATGGCAGGACGTTGTATAATTTATTATGCTAGTTGTGCGGTAATTTCTGCTTGCGCGATGCAGAATTTTGCGTGACGTCAGTGTGATGTGTAGTTCGTATGTGGCGATGTAGATGCCACCACAGGTGTGAACATATTATTATTTAAGTTTGTCAAAATATAATATGGATAAAGAAGACTAAAATCAGCCTATAATGTTCCTGTTGCTGGGATACAGACCTTAGCGAGGAGCGGTCCGTAACCCACCACGCGGGCCCAGTGCGGGTTAGTGAATGTCACAATTCTCCCAATTTTTGGTTCTAGAACATGCCGGTTTCCTCACGATGTTTTCCTTTACGGTTTTGAGAAGTGTTAAAAAATAATTTATACCGAGTGTAAACTGTCTGTCTGGGGTCGACCCAACGATCTAACTCGTAAGTCGCGGCCGTTACCACTGGGCCACCACTGTTCTCCAAAATCCTAATCCGCTCAACGCAAATACATGAGCTGAAAAGCAAACCCTGTTAAGAATCAAAGTAAACAAAATGTTTTATGGACCAAACAATCTCGTCAACATTGTACTTAAAAAAAAAAAACAATTCTAAATTGTAAGTCTAGACGCAGAATATCCCTAAGGATAGCTTGATCGAATATCTTCCATTTTTATTCAGGACAGAGTACAGAAGCAATCTTAACATTGTAAAATCGAAGGTAGGATTGTTTGGTCTCGTCACATTTTGATTGTTCTAGAAATCTCTATAAGCCGTACAGACATTGTTAATGATATCAGAATAAGGCTGCGTTTACACCAGAAATAAGCGAGGATGCGTAGCGAGGGATGTGTGTGAAACTAACGAATAACATCGCTTCATTTTCATAGCTTGAGCTAAGCTAGTGTTGTTATTGGTGTAGCGGTATCTACAACGCCACATGCGAACAACGCGTCATACTGATGTCACGCAAATCCTACATCTCGCAAGCAGAGTTTACCGCGCAACTACGCATAGATACAACAGCCCGACATGAATCATCGGGCAGTTGCCCGCCAGACACAACACCCGACTGGTCGGAGTATCCTGTCTTTTCTGTATAGAGTATGAGTGAACTTTACACCCTGTTCCTCATATCTCTATAATTAGTTTTACGCACATCGCTCGCTCATTTCTGGTGGAAACGCCGTCTTAGGCACACACAGACTGTTTTAAGCAGAGACGAAAAATGAACTAGCTCCACCTTGCGTTGCCATAAATGAGATGGCCCTCTAGGACCCAACGAAACATCATCGACAACAAAATCCTGAGGAAACAAAATTCGAAGACATATATGTGACATCGATCAAGCCGCACTGGGCCCGTGTGTTAGATTATGACCCAATCCCTCTCACCGAGAGGAGGCCTGTGTCCCAGCAGCGGGAACATTATAGACTGATTATAATTATGCTCTATGAACTACTAAAATTATTTTCAGGGCGGGTACCGTCACAGGTGCTGTCTGTGTGTGTGTGTGGAGAGGGCAAAGTGACAGATAGGGTTGGGGTTGGGGCACACGTTCTCAAAAAAAAAAACACCGAGTGACATGACCACACGACTGAAGTGAAACTTCAAACGTATTTGGCTATGAGAGGAAGAGAGAAAGAAAATGTGCGCGCGCACTGCTTTCTCTTGCTTATATCCCCCACTCAACTCCCGTTCGCTTCACCCGATCACACTTTTCGTAACGCTTACGTCACGCGTTCGCCAGCTTACTCCCAAGTCAAGCGTGCGTAAAGAAGTTTCACTTCAAAAATCGCAGGACTCTTTATGTATCGTCCTATTTTAATGTTAGCGCTCTATACACGTAGAACCTATTATAAAGCCTATTAGCAAAGTTAGTATCAATATGGGACTGATAGAAAGCTGTTCCATCAAAAAGCCAGTCACAGATATTGAGCAGATAGTGCATCGTTCCTTCAAAAGGCAAAGGCGCAAACACGTTTGCGGAAACTCCCAACAGACTAAACAAACAATAAAACAACGCCATCCAATCCTATATTGTGTTCTCAGTTCAAAGCAAGTTCAAACAGGACGGCGCGGCGACACCTATCGTCAGTAAACCTCAGGAGGATTAGCCGAACATTCCCGATGTCGATGTCGTGCAAAACTTCAGTTCCTGTCGGGTTCTCGTTTGATTTCAAGCGTACCTATGTTTTTGCTTTTTGCAAATTTTTGGATGTAATGGATTTTTACACCGGTGGGTAGTTTGTATTAGAATTAGTTTAGGGCCAAAGCACATACGCTACTTTTAGCATCGACGATTTTACAGCTGTATCGATGCTGCATCGCGTTTTGGCGACTCTTTGCGTTCGAACGCGGTGTCGGAATCGCGCGTTTTAGTGACTGCTCCGATGCTGGCGCAAGTGCCAAATCGCTGCGACCGGCATCCTTGCAGAGATCCTGCAGAGTGTAGCGTTCAGCCGCTGTGTCGAGCTTCCGAAAAGCGACTGAATCGCCTCGTTTGGCCTTTTTAAATGTGCGGTGTGGAATGCTTGGTCGCTGCATTAAGCTTCTAAAAAGCGGCTAAATCGCCGATACTAAAAGTAGCGTGATTGCTTTGGCCCTTAGATCCTTTCTGGGTTAAGGCTGAGTATGGGATAAGATGTCTCACTGGACTCACTTACTCGACTCTTTAAATATACATTTTTGACGTTTAAACGTCACTTTAATCATCATTTATAAATAAAACCCAAGTGTAAACCGATGAAGAGACCCAACGCTGTTTATTTATTCATCTACTCAGAAATGTACAATCCCCTTTCTGTCATCGTTGTCATAACAAATCAACAAGACAACCACTCGAAGAAACCTAATAAAACGATAATTTTGAAGACCGCTCACTCAAATCATTTTCAATCATTTCAAACGGCTAAACAATAATTCTGAAGCACAAACCTCAAAATGTTGGCAGTCTGTGACAATTCCGGTGCCCAAAAGCATTTTGACATCTGTCAATTTGTTAAGAAACAATTATGGCGGGCGCGGGCGTCTATCCGTGCTCGCTTACAAAATATTGATGTTGAAAATGTACGGTTTATTTTATAACTGGCACGTACCTTTCATGTATATTTTGTCAGCATGTAATTTTGTTATTTGAAAATGTTTTTATTTCAAGTGACGCATTACGCAGCGTTATATCAATCGTTGAGTTTAACTGAGCAAGTGAGCCTAACTATCTTAGTTATAAAAGAATATCACTGCTTGTGGAATATGCGCTTTATGTAATGAAGTTTTAGTGCGTTATTATATTGTTCAGACACATGCATCTGTGTTCCCCTCCCACTTTTAATCCGTCTGCCTTCAAAGCAAGAGTGAACAAGTTTCTTTTGGACACGCTCGTTCCATCATAGACCTCATCTATGCTAGTAATATTATAAGCATTTATGTACAAAAAGTGCATTACATTAGCTCTAATTGTATGTAGTAAATTATCGTGCCAGCGCCCAAAGTATGCAAGTCAAAACATACATGGTGCGAGCGAGTAAGGACTTTAATATTCTTTGCAAAGAGTTCTCATAATGACCCATTTACCACCAAAACCTATTCTGCATGCACTCGACAAAACGCTGACTTTTTTAGAAGTGCATAGTGCTTATATGGATCTTGTATGTAGACTCAACGTATAGCTAAGTGACCCAAATGATTTTAATGACTTACTAAGCTATTGTTAATCAAGTTAAAATTGCATGAAAGTGTAACACTTAACACTAATATTATAAAGGCGAAAGTTTGTGAGTGTGTATGTGTGTGTGTGTTTATATGTTTGTTACTTCTTCACGCTCAAACCGCTGAACCGATTTAGATGAAATTTGGTATAGAGATAGTTTGAGTCCCTGGAAAGGACATAGGGTACTTGTTATCTCGATATTCCCACGGGATCGACATTTATGCGGGTGAAACCGCGGGGCACAGCTAGTTGTAAATATAAAATCCCAATGTTCCTTATTATTTTATTCTGACTTAACATTTGCACAACCGTAAGGTTGAATATAGCGTAACAAATAAACTATAAAACATCTAATGTACATCCTATATTCTAGCAAATAAAGATATCATTCACTCATATATACCTTATATTTGTATTCTTTTCTATCGTGCTTGTTAGTGATCCTAAGATTTCTACTACATTTGCTGTTTTTGCCCGTGATAACCTGTAATTGGCTTTATTTCATAAACAGGGTGTCCCTGAAAGTATGGATCAAATCGAATAGGGGCGTAGGCAAGGTCATTTCCAAACTTTTTAACCCTGAGAATGTCAGTGAATTTTTTTACGCTTCAAAAGTTATGACCGATTTTTTTTTTTTCAATCACTTCGCATAGTGCTCAAACAAAATAATCATAAAAAATACTATCAGGGCTATCTAAAAAAAATAAATTGATAGCCCTGATAGTATTTTTTAATTTTTTTTTTTAAACGATTCGATTTCTCTTCTCTTTTTTTTTTTTTTGCTAAAACATTTGGAAATGACGTTGCCCACGCCCCTATTCGATTTGATCCATACTTCCAGGGACACCCTGTATGATACTGTTATGCTTCTGTTATAGCTGTTGGTTTCTCCTGTAAACAAATAAAACATTAAATTCTATTCATCAACAAGCCCATTGCAACTTGCAAGCCAATACTGAACAGGCCAGTCCCAAGTTACACCACAGCACCCGGTGCAAAACTTATTTACTCAAGCAAGTACTAGAGAAACATTTTCTCCCCCCCCAGACGGAATCTAAGCATCAAACTAGGATATACTTTAACGGGAAGTTTTCTCTCAATTTATGCATAGTGGTTAGCTTAGAGGCTACATTGTATATGCATTGCATCGCTTAAGAATCTGCTAACTTAGAGAATAAGTTATAATTGGACAATAGGGATACTGAGAGGTTTTGTCTTAAGTTTAAACTAAGTTAGAGGTGACCGTTGTTTCATACCGGACCGGGAACGTTGTTGCGTCATTCCAATATTTAAAATATTTAAGTTGTTTTAGTGTATTTTTTGTGTAAACTAAGTACGAGTATGTGTTTTCATGTATGTATGTATGTTTTGTGTAAAAAATTGTAATATGTGTTGTTTATGGTCTGATTATTATTTTTATGTCTTTTACATATCTCGGGACCCTGGGGACCCCGAATTTAGCCTTATCACTAGGCTATATTTTTGGCTTAAAACGAACAAAAAATTGCCCAAAAAGCTACCTGCATTTAACTAGAGTAACATAATTTAGTATGACATAAAAACTATTATTCGGCTTGTGACGCAAAAGTGGACAAAGGCGTTCCATTTCTGTGTCCTGAGCAACGAATGCATTTAACACGAACCGAATTTCTGTCCCGAATTTCAAAGCTTTAGCAGTAAGAGAGCACAATGAATTTCAGATATACGTAGGTACCGAATGTATGAATACTCGTAAATATAAAGTCCCATTAAAATAGATGGACAAACTTTTAGAAATCATTCAGACCACCAAAATAAGGACGATGGTAAAAAAATATGTAAGAAAAACGCATTAGATACTTTATAAGAAAAATAATCAGCTAACAAAAAGAAATAATTCAGACCACCAAAATAAGGACGATGGTAAAAAAATATATAAAACAAAAACGCATTAGATACTTTACAAGAAAAAATAATCAGCTAACGAAAATCGTTTATTGCCCGTGGTCCGACCGCGTAGTTCTACTAGTAGGACCAAGGGCATTTTTCTTTCACTCAACCAGTAGGTCTATTGCCATTACAATGTGATAATTTTATAACGATAGTCCGATTGATAGAACCAGCGAAAAGAAAAATGCCCTTGGTCCTACTAGTAGAACTACGCGGTCGGACCACGGGCAATAAACGGAAAATATACTAATGTGCCGGTAATTTATTATTTTAGGTCAAAATAAAATCACTTTAATCAGTGTTTTTTTTTTTTGCTTGGATACGAATTTAGAAATTTAGACTATTTTCTCGTTTTAATTAGGCGAATACCAAAAAAAAATAGAAAATCGATATTCCTAACTCATGAAGGGGTATCACATTTGTCGCATCGGCATCGGTGCATGGTATGACCACGTTGTTCTTCCAAATAATGAAAGAAAGAAAGAAAATACGTTTAACGCAGCGGATTTGGATGCTGTTTTCACAATAACATAAAAAATTTATTTCAGAGGGGTATGTGTATTTTTTTTTCTTTTTTTTTTTTAACTAGCGAGCGCTGTCCCACTCCTGGGCAAAGGCCTCCCTCCACTCCTTCCACCCTTCGCAAGCCCGCGCGTCCTCACTCCAGTTTTGACGGAACCTACCAGCTCGTCCCGCCATCTCCTACGTGGTCTGCCGCGACCCCGCCTCACTGTGTCAGGGCACCAATTCTGCGCTATTTGGGCCCACAGTTTGTCCAGCATGCGGCAAACATGTCCTGCCCAGTCCCATTTAAGTTGAGCAGCCTTTTGAGCCACGTCAACTATCTTTGTTTTGGAGCGCAGTATGTATAATACTTATAATGGGGAAATATTGATGTTTTTTCAAGTCGTAAAAACCATGCCAAGCAGGGGCGGGTCGTTAGTACAAAATATAATAATTCAAAGAAATAATAACCTTGTAGCAGAATGATAAATGTGAAAATAACCTGAGAACAGTAAAGAAATTATCACCTGTCTTGGAGAACTTCTTTATAAGTAATAAATTGTAGTGAATTTAGTTGGGTAGATCTAAGCGAGTATTTGAATACAATTATTTTTTATCTTATAGAATTTAGTCCTAATTAGCCCCAAGTATTGTATTGTTTAAGTGGTTGATCAAATAAACTATAATTTGCTAATTGAATGATGATACATAAACCATACATTTTTGCGAGCGAAGCAACTTTTAATTAATGTTCATAAGCACCCTAATTGCGTAACACACTTATCACAATCTGAATCTTTTTGAAGGATATTGCTAATCCATTGCCTCATACGTTCGAAACAAATTGTTTACTCAACAACGTAAATAACACAATGAATGTTGTTGAACTGTCAAAATGAAAGTCATTTCCAATGTTAGTGTGTTAAGATATTACCCACAGCTCTAAAATTAACATTTAACATTTGTTACTTCACTCGTAATAAAATGGGCGAACTTTAGTAAAAACACGTCAATTTTTTAATGTAAAACCATTACTTGCTGATGTAGGGGTGGGCCGGACTCGGCGCACGAATGCACCTGGAGAGATGTGCAAAGATACACTCACACATTGGTCACCTGATGGAGGACATCGCCATCGAGGTAGACTACGACGAAGGTTGTGTAAGAGATTGCACAAGACAGGAAGGTTTAGAACGAAAAAGAGGAGGCCTTTCCTCAGCTGTGGGACACTGCATGAAAATAACTCCTAGGGAGTAAATTTAAACACCTTATCAAATTACATTAAGGGAATTTCAATTAAGAAATAGATTCCTTCTGCCCTTGTGACAGGAAAAAGACATAATGCAATTATGTAGATCACTTGGTTATCAATTAACTTAGAGCTTGATTAATTGAATATAGCCAATTTTAAGGGTTACTTTCGGTACGTCCAATTTTACTTGAGTACTTAACTCTTATAACTTTACCAGAAAGAAAAAAAAAAAAACCGAGTGTGCTTATGACCACACGACTGAAGTGAAACTTCAAACGTATTTGGCTAACAGAGGAAGAGAGAAAAAAAATTTGTGCGCGCACTGCTTTCTCTTGCTTATATCCCCCACTCAGCTCCCGTTCGGCTCGCCCGATCACACTTTTCGTAACGCTTACGTTACGCGTTCGCCAGCTTACTCCGCAAGTCAAGCGTGCGTAAAGAAGTTTCACTTCAAAAAACCATTTACTTACGGTAAACATAACGCAGAGAAAGACAAAAAACACAACACACAGGGGAAAAATATACGTCACATCCAGGCAAAACGGCTATCGCTCAGCACAAAAGCTAAGACCTAGCTTTTAATCGTCTGATTAATTATAGTACTTAGCTGTTAAGAATGGCATTTGAATACTAGCTGTGCCCGCGATTTAGCCGGAACAAACAAACTGACAGAGTCAGGGGCGTAGCTACCGCCGTATCTGCCGTATCAATTATACGGGGCCCCCCAACGTGCATAAGCAAAAATTAATAAAAGTTCTCAATTTTTTTTTTATTTCACAAATGACTAAAGTCAAAAAAAGCAAATCAGCTATAAATGATTTAATAAGTTTGCCGAAAAAAAGGCAAGGAGAGTGTATATTTAATTTGAATTGCTTGTAAAAATTTTAAAAAAAGTGACAGATAGATAATTATGATGAATATTTCTTTTAATTTTATGCAAAAATTTTTTTTAAAAAAAAAATTCTCATTCTTTACCCTTTCTAAGGGCCCCCAAACAAATTTTTATACGAGGCCCGCCAAGGAACGCTACGCCACTGAGACAGACATTAATTTTAAAAATGTTTTTTTTTTTTGTTATAATTACCGTTTATAATACTTTCATATTATAATCTGAAAGCCAAAGCACGCCACTGCCTGACTCTCTCCGGTCGTGTCGAATCGCCGTCCCATCGGACTATGGGAGTGAGGGAAATGGGAGTGCACGTGTGTCTGCGCACACACTTGTGCACTTTAATACCTCTTCCTTACCTAAGCCTAGTCTCCATTGAGATTGGCCGCGAAATACGGTCTGGAGGACTATAAATTATTATGATCGTGGTGCCTTAGACGTCCGCGATGATACCGTCACGTTATAAACTATAAAAGTACACATAATGGAGGTTTTTAGGGTTCTGTACCTCGAAAGGAAAAACGGAACACTTATAGGATCACTTTGTCGTCCGTAAGTCCGTCTGTCTGTCAAGACCCTTTTTCTCAGGAAAGCGTGGAGGTATCAAACTGGAATTTATATCAAATACTCAGGTCTACTGTCCCTTGGAGCTGTGAAAAAATCAAACTTCTAAGCCAACGAAATCAAAAGATACAGCGGTTTATGCCGCAAATTTTCGACACTCGCAAGGGAATCAAAACCTACAGGGTACTTCCCGTGAACTCAGAATCTTCAAATTTGGTACGAAGCAACATTGTATATATATATACCACAGATAAAGGAAAAATTTCGAAAACCGTAAATTTTTAGTTACATCATATAATAAAAATATTTTAAACAGGTTTGTACGGAACCCTCGGTGCGCGAGTCCGACACGCCACTTGGCCGGTTTTTTATACTTACCAGGTACACTATCCGAATAATACTATTGCTTGGTCAGTCTGCCCCAATGACATCAAATCAATGATGGCAATTACGGTTTGTACCTAGGTAGAAACCTACCACAGATAGACAGATAGAAATCTGTCCGCGATTCCTACATAGACCCATGTACCTTTTACAACTACATAGTCCCGAGTTCAGAATTGGTATTTAAAGCCCTATTTGTCTAGTATTCGCCCATGTTATACTGTCTGAATAGCCTGTATAGGTCATTCATATTCATGAGCTATCCGATCGGGCTAGGAGCCCGAGCTATGTCGCACAAATGCTCACGTGGTGGGCAATCCTGCGAAGAATATAGATGATTTATGTTTTGTTCGTGTTATTTTCTGTATTTGTGTATATGGCCAGTTTTTAGATGGATGTAGGGATTTGTAAGAAACATCTGGCCGGGGTAACTTATTATTTGGAAAACATCAGTAACAATAGCGAAATTTGTGTGCGTAAATGGGATAAACTAATAATGTATGCGAAAATATGAAAAACACGATGAAAAGCGATCGCATTTTTCTGTAGAAAAAGGTAAAGATTTGTAAATAAAGAAGGAAAGAAAAATTGTTTATTTGGGACACAAAGGAACAGTAAAAAAAGAGAATTTAAAAGGTCTGTTCCCGTTGTCCCCATTGTCGCTGCCCCCATTATGGGGACAATGGGAAGTCACAAAATTTCCTTCCCGTTGTCCCCATAACTAACAAAATTAACATTCATCATCATCTACCTAACCTTTTCCCAACTATGTTGGAGTCGGCTTCCAGTCTAACTGGATGCAGCTGAATACCAGTATTTTATGCTAGCAGCGCCCCGCGGTTTCACCCGCATGAGTTTCGATGCCGTGGGAATATCGGGATAAAAACTATCCTGTGTGTATGTCCTTTCCTGGGACTCAAACTATCTCTGTACCAAATTTCATCTAAATCGGTTCAGCGGTTTAAGCGTGAAGAGGTAACAGACAGACAGACACACTTTCGCATTTATAATATTAGTAGTATGCATGGAGCGACTGGCTATCTGACCTATACAACTCAGTTACAAGATAATACGACACCCCTTGGTAAGAATGGTTATTAACATTAACTTATTTTTATTTATCATTTATTTTTTACATTAAAACAACAGAAAAAAATAAACAAGAAAAAAAACTTTTTTACAAAAAAAAACAACCGACTTAAAAAAAAAACACTACAAAGTGAAAAATAACTTTAATTTCGGAAGTCGGTGTCGTTGCTTCAGCATTTTCGTTTTTTGACACCGACTTCCGAAATTAAAGTTATTTTTCACTTTGTAGTGTTTTTTTTTTAAGTCGGTTGTTTTTTTTTGTAAAAAAGTTTTTATTTTTCACTTTTTAGTTGTACCTACCCCACACAAATTCAATTAACACAAGTGCATTGAAGACACGACTCGAAGAATCATCAAAATTCACATAAAAATGCCGGAGATGCATTACATTTATGCATATAACTTCGTACATAAGAATAATTACGTAATGTATTATGTACTAAAACCTTCCTGAAAGTATGTAGATCACACTCATGAAAGAATTATCAAAATCGGTTCAGTAGTTTTTGAGATAATCGCGGACATACAAACATACATACATACATACATACATACATACATACATACATACGGGTCGAATACAGAACCTCCTTTTTTAAAGTCGGTTAAACATACATACATACGGGTCGAATACAGAACCTCCTTTTTTAAAGTCGGTTAAAAATTACCTGTGCAAGGCCAGAAAGGCTCCTACCTCAGCATAATACCGCGATATTAAAAAAATAAATACCGCTGCACTGGTAAGTAGTATTCTGATAAGGCCCGCTGTGTTGTCAGATGTTATTTACCATATAAAAATACCAAGCCTGAAAACAATAAGCATAAACAAAATCAGCCTATAATATTCTAACTGCTGGGACACAGGCCTCCTTTCTGTGAGAGGGACTGGGCCATAATCTACAACGCGGGCCCGGTGCGGGTTGGTAGATGTCACATGTCTTTGAATTTTTGAAGTGAACACTTCTTTAGCGGCGTTGCACTTTTTGTAATGGGGAAAAAATGTTAAACTCGCGTCAGGACACGTGACCGTCAGGAGAGATTCCCCCCCCCCCTCTTTCTACGGCGGCGCCAATCGAAGTGAACCAAGTGAGACACGATAATGGATGGATGGATGGATGGACGGACGGACGGTGATGGTGACGGTGACGGTGACGGTGACGGTGACGGTGACGGTGACGGTGTCGGTGACGGTGACGGTGACGGTGACGGTGACGGTGACGGTGTCGGTGACGGTGACGGTGACGGTGACGGTGACGGTGACGGTGACGGTGTCGGAGTCGGTGACGGTGACGGTGACGGTGACGGTGACGGTGACGGTGAAGGTGACGGTGACGGTGTGATGGTGATGACGGTGACGGTGACGGTGACGGTGACGGTGACGGTAACGGTGACGGTGACGGTGACGGTGAAGGTGACGGTGACGGTGACGGTGACGGTGTGATGGTGGTGACGGTAACGGTGACGGTGACGGTGAAGGTGACGGTGACGGTGACGGTGACGGTGACGGTGACGGTGACGGTGACGGTGACGGTGACGGTGAAGGTGACGGTGACGGTGACGGTGACGGTGACGATGACGGTGACGGTGACGATGACGGTGACGGTGACGGTGACGGTGACGGTGACGGTGACGGTGACGGTGACGGTGACGGTGACGGTGACGGTGTCGGTGACGGTGACGGTGACGGTGGACGTGGATGTGGATGGATGGATGGACAGCTGATGGCTCGACCGTCTGTGTAGTAGCCACACTGCTGTGTATTCATAAAATTCGTGTACCTATACATATAAAGTGTTTAAAATATGGAAATTGAACAAAGTGCATCGATTAATGAAAAAAGTGACGCAGAAATAGTGAAAAAAAATTAGTTATATTAATTCAATTCATAATTGATTTATTTCAACGTTAATATTCAAGTTTTCACTTCTGCCGGCACTCCCGGAGTGCAACCCGTCTTTTTTGGTTCTAAGACATGCCGGTTTCCTCACAATGTTTCCGTTTACCGTTTTGAGAGCATTGGTGATGAAATAATTTACACAAAGTAAAGTGCTACAAAATACAGAACCTCTTTTTTTTAAATCGGTTAATAAAAAACCCAATAATAGTTCCGACCTGGGACTCGAACTCAGGACCCGCTTACCATGAGACCAACGGGGCGGTTAATAATGGACAAGTATATTATGAACCCGTCAATGAAACTACAGCGTATATTGCCCATTGCCCGTAGCACGTATGCGTCAGTGCTTTCCAACCGCTAAAGTATTCATTACAAGGGAAGGGGTCGTCTATTTTTAGACAGAAATCACCTAGCTTACTTACTAGGTACTAAAGTCATCGATAATACTGTTTCAATGTTTTCCATAATACTCAAACTCAAAGCATTTGTTTCAAATAAACCAATTAGAGGCACTTTTGAATTGTCAAGGGGGGGTGGGGGCCACGTATTGACTTTTCATAAAACTCAGTGAAAGTAGTACCAAAATTTTACTTCTGTTGACTTTTGTAAAAGGATTACCGACTCGTTTAACTTTTTACTTTTTTTTAGTTGTATGATAAAATTCCATACTCGATTTAATTTTGTATATAAGCTTAGCACATCTAATCATGGATTGTGGATGAAAAAGCAAACGATTTCTAAAATGATTCGTCGTTTTTGCGTAGCACTACATTCTTGCTATATAGGAAATATGGTAAGAAAGTAGTCTACAAAATACTACCAACATAAAAAGTCTCTACGTTTTCCCTTTACATCATAACCGCTTTTGCTCGAAGCAACACCGCTCAAACCAAATACGTTTTCCCAGATTTGAATATGGAAAATTTTCAGAAACTCCTCAAATGTCCGGCCAAAACGGCTCCATCAACGACGGTACTTGATTTGATCCGTTGTGGAGACGGCCATGTATTTTGGACCCGCATTCGAAATTTGAATCAAACGTTCGGTTTACGAACTATGCCTGAATATTCGGCCAGTGTTTTTTTCACCGTTTTGAGAGCAGTGGTGATGAAATCTATCTATATAAATAAAAACAAAAGGCCTGACTGACTGACTGACTCATCAACGCCCAGCCCAAACCCATGGACCTAGAAAGCTGAAATTTTACACAATGGTTCCCTTTATAATGTAGACAAGGAATAAGGAAGGATTTTTCGAAATTCAACCCCTAAAGGAGTTAAATAGGGGATGAAAGTTTGTATGAAAGTCCGTCAGTTTTAAAGTTAGGATCTTCAAATTTTGTGTTTAGGCTGACGATTGAAAATTAATTTATACGTGTCTCAGCGTTTTTGATGATTCCACCCCCAAAGGGTTAAAAAAGGGGATGAAGTTTTGTATGAAAGTCTGCCAGTTTAAAAGTTAGGATCTTCAAATTTTGTATTGAGGCTAACGATTGAAAATTAATTTATACGTGTCTCAGCGTTTTTGATAATTTTACCCCTCAAGGGGGATGAACGACCTAACTGAGATATCGACGCACAGCCTAAACCGCTGGTCCTAGGGACATGAATTTTGGAGGGTGTGTTCTTTGTGAAGAGTAAATATCCAGTAAGAAGGGGTTTTTGGAAATTCAGCCTTTAAGAGGGTGAAAAGGGGGGATTTTGTTTGTATGAAAAATCTTATTCCTTGAGTTAATAACCTTGAAACTTGGCACGAATACTAACCTAAGTAAATTATGAAGTTTGGCATTTTTCGTTTTTCTAATCTACCCCCTAAAGAGGTATTGGGGGGTGTCAAAATTTGTATGGAAGAATTTTAACGCGCTGTCCTATTAACTCAAAACTCAGTATTTATACTAAGGACTAAAAATAAAGAATAACGTGTATCAGGGTTTTTCGAAAATCTACCCCTAACTGTGTGAAAAGGGGTAATTAATTTTACAGGGGAGGATTTCACTGCGTGGCTTGATTAGTTCGAAAATTGGCATATATAATCTTTGAGTCAAGTTATGAACACATCTTAAACGATTTTTCATAATTCTACCTATGTAGGGGTGAAAAGCGGGATAACAGTTTATATGAAAAATCTTAATCATTTGGTTAATAAACTTGAAACATGGCACGAATATTTATCTAAGTAAATTATGAAGGTTGGCATTTTTTGTTTTCACAAACTACCCCCTAAAGGAGGATTGAGGCGGGGTGTGTCAAAATTTGTATGGAAGAATTTTAACGCATGGTCCGATTACCTCGAAACTCGGTATTTATACTTAAGACCAAAAATAAAGAATAACGTCTATCAGGGTTTTCCAAAAATCTACCCTTAACGGGGTGAAAAGGGGTAGTTAATTATACAGGTGAGGATTTTAATGCGTGGCTTGATTAATTCAACAATTCGTATAAATAATCTTTGAGTCAAATAATGAACACATCTCAAACAATTTTTTGAAATTCCACCCCTATGGGGGTGAAAAGCGGGAGTACAGTGTATATGAAAAATCTAACTCATTTGGTTAATAAACATGAAACTTGCCACGAATACTTAAGTAAATTATGAAGTTTGTCATTTTTTGTTTCTCTAAACTACCCCTTAGAGGGGGATTGGGGGCGTCAAAATTTGTATGGAAGAATTTTAACGCACAGTCCGATTACCTCGAAACTCGGTATTTATACTTAAGAGCAAAAATAAAGAATAACGTTTATCAGGGTTTTCCGAAAATCTACCCCTAACGGGGTGAAAAGGGGTAGTTAATTATACAGGTGAGGATTTTAATGCGTGGCTTGATTAACTCAACAATTCGTATAAATAATCTTTGAGTCAAGTAATGAACACATCCCAAACAATTATTTGAAATTCCACCCCTATGGGGGTGAAAAGCGGGAGTACAGTGTATATGAAAAATCTTACTCATTTGATTAATAAACATGAAACTTGGCACGAATACTTAAGTAAATTATGAAGTTTGGCATTTTTTGGTTTTCTAAACTACCCCCTAGAGGGAGATTGGGGGTGTCAAAATTTGTATTGAAGAATTTTAACGCGAAGTCCGATTAACTCGAAACTCGGTATTTATACTTAAGACCATAAATAAAGAATAACGTGTATCAGGGTTTTTCGAAAATCTACCCTTAACGGTGTGAAAAGGGGTAATTAATTTTACAGGGTAGGATTTTACTGTGTGGTTTGATTAACTCGAAAATTGCCGATATAGGTCACACGGCTGCCAAGCTAAAATGGAACTGGGCTGGTCACATCTGTCGCATGCCGGAGGAGCTATGGGCTAAAATAACCACACAATGGGTCCCAAACATCAGCAAACGGCAACGCGGCAGGCCCAGAATGAGATGGCGGGACGAAGTCGACTCTTTTGACAAAGATTGGCGTGTAACAGCACTGGATAGGGATAAGTGGAAGAAGGGAAGGGAGGCTTTTGCCCTGCAGTGGGACAGAAATGGCTGATAATAATAATAAAATCTTTGAGTCAAGTAATGAATTCCAACCCTGTGGGGGTGAAAAACGGGGATACATTTTATATGAAAAATCTTATTTATTTGGTTAATAAATATGAAACTTGGCAATATTTGAGTCAGTAAATAATAACGATTGTCAGTTTTAGTTAAAAAAACACCCCTTACAGAGGATTTTGGGGGTGACAAAGTTGATAGGTTAGAAAAATATGTAACTCGCTATCGGATTAACTCGAAACTAGGTACTACCAAAACAAAAAATAAAACAAGTACTTATCTGTTTTAGGGTTTTTCAAAAATCGACTCCTACCAAGGTGGAAAAGGGCAAGTAAAGTTTAAGGGGCGGATATTACTGCTTGCTTCAATTAACTCGAAAATGGGTATGGGCCTTTGATTCAAGTTATGATCACGAACGATTTTTCAAAATTCCACCCCTGTGGGGGTGGAAAGTGGGGCTACAGTTTATTTGAAAAATCTGATTCCTTTGATCTATAAAAATTGGCCCGAATACTTATTTATCTAAATAAATGATAAAGATCATACCTACATACATTTTCGATATTTTTAGAGGTAAGTACGAATTTCACGCGGACGAAGTCGCGGGCAGAAGCTAGTTATTTACATAAAGTAAAGCGCCTGTCTACATTTGAAAACACAACTCGTAAATCGGGGCCATTTCGAATGGGTTACCACTGCTGCACTGCTCTTCACAAGTGCATAACGTTTTAGAAAATATAGTTAGGTAAGTGATATTGCCTACCAAAACGAACTCTTTTACAATACTCTAACTATTCCACAAGAAAAGTAGCTAATAAATCCATCGTCTTTCTCTCATGAATAAATAATAAAGTATGTATTGTATATTTTATTCCTAAGCAGTCCATAAATATTTCAGCACAAATAATTCAACCTTTCACAGATAATGGAGGCCTTGCGAGAATCTCGGTCCAATCTGTCTCTGTATTGTCAATATCTAACATTATCTTCATAATCTCTGAGATTGGTCCAGACTGTATCGATACAGACATATTGAGACCAATAAAAATTCATGACTGTAGAAACAATTCTATGTTATGTTTATTCATTGGGATATTTGATACGGTATACAATATCGAAATATAGAAGTTTTGATATAGAAACTGAAAACACGGTGGAATGGACGCATAAACTAAAAAAATATTGTTTATTGTTTGTTTCTGAAGTGAAAACTTCTTTAGCGGCGTTGAACACTTTTTGTAATGGGTAAAAAATGTTAAACTCGCGTCAGGGCATCGCGTCAGGACACGTGACCGTCAGGAGAGATTTCCCCCCCCCCCCATCTCTTTCTACGGCGGCGCCAACCGAAGTGAACCAAGTGAGACACGACAAAGATGGCCGAAGAAAATGACATTTGACGTACAAATGTTTGAAAAGTCAGTTTCGTAAACAATAGTACTTCGAGGAGCCGCAGTTGTATTTAATTTATTTTGAACTTCTGTTTAACCAATTTAGTTTATTATTATATAGATACCTACCTACAATACAAAATAGAAGCGACGAAAAATATAACGAAGCACATTATAGCAACAAGAAATACTGTGGGGCATTGCTGCTTTTGTGTGAAAACAATGCTTCCGTGTCGACCACGGAAGTTTACACCCTGCAGGGAGATGCTCCAGTAGGGTGTGGCTGTGAAGCTATGTTGCAAAACATGCTCCACGTCTTATCCTGCCTTATTTGTACTACCCAAAACATGTCAGTCAAAGTGACCTCTGCGCTGCCACCGACGACAACGTGGAAGTGGCAATATTTTGAGCCAACAAGATTGTGGTGATATAGAAACTCATTGGAGTTTCTATGGTTTAAAAATAAAACTGTTAATTTGACATAGTCATTTTCTGTCAATACGACTGAAATCTTTTCGTTGTATTTTGCTGAATAAAACCATTTATTCTAAAGGTTTTATCTTATTTATCAATTTATTCAGCAAAATGTTCTAAAATGGAGAGATTCTTACGTCCCGAAAAACTAGACATTGATCCGTCTGACAGCTCCGCCTCGAAGGACTGGGAGCACTGGAAGAGGACATTCGAAAGTTTTTTATCACATTGCGAAAAGGATACGAAAGATAGTAAAGTTACCCTAGACTTACTCATAAATCATGTATCCGCTCGAATTTACTCATTTATTAGTGAGTGCACCACTTATGATATAGCTATTAACACACTCAATAAAATTTTTATCAAACAAAAAAATATAATTTACGCTAGACATATGCTGGCAACAAGAAAACAAGAGAGTGAAGAAAATATTGATGCATATATTCAGGTACTAAAGTTAATGGCGAAAGACTGCAAATTTGAAAAAGTGGATGCCGAAACGAATAAACAAGACAGTATAAGAGATGCATTTATTTCTGGCATGAAGTCAAACAAAATAAGACAACGATTACTTGAAAATCTGTCATTAACACTTGATCAAGCCTACAATCTGGCGTTGTCGTTGGAAATGGCCGAATTGAGCTCACAGAACTACAATACTTCAAATTTAAGTGCTGTTCAAAGTTTAAAAGAAGACGGGGAACCTATAGCAGCAGCGTTTACTAAGCGAAAGTGTTTCTTCTGTGGAGGGCGTGTGCATCCTAGAAAGGATTGTCCAGCTGTCGATGTCAACTGCCAGATTTGTGATAAGAAGGGACACTATGCTAATGTATGTCGAAGCAAGAAACTTAATACTATTGCTGTTCTAGATAAGCAAGATACAAATAATAACAGTTCTGCATGTATTGTAGCAGCATCACCAGATTCTCTTAAGAAAGCAACTGTAACAGCCTACATCCAAGGAATTCGTGCCCAAGCATTAATTGATACGGGCAGTTCTATCAGCTTTATGAATGAAGCCTTCTTTAAATTGTGTCGATTAAAGAAGAGACCTTGTAACCAAACGATTTCAATGGCTTTAACTACACTGACGTCTCAAGTAGAGGGACAAGCCTGCGTCTCGGCTAAAATTGGAGATCATAATTATGAAGGTCTGAATTTGCTTATTGTTAAAAACCTGTGCGCTGATCTTATTATTGGTCATGACATACTAGAGAAGCATTCTTCACTAGAGTTCTCTTTTGGAGGATCAAAAGATCCAATTAAGGTATGCAGTGTTGCTGCGGCTTCTGTACCTGCTGTGCCTTTGTTTTCGAATGTTTCTCCCGAATGCAAGCCTGTCGCCATAAAATCTCGAAGATACAGTGAGGATGATAAAAAGTTTATTGGAGATGAAATAAGAAAACTTTTGGCTGAGGGAATTATAGAAGAAAGTATGTCACCCTGGAGAGCTCAAGTCCTCATTTCACAGAATACTAATCATAAGAAACGACTCGTTATCGATTATTCTCGAACAACAAATAGATACACTCATTTAGATGCATACCCACTTCCAAACATAGAAGAAATGGTGTCACAGATTTCAAAATACCGCGTGTTTAGCGCTATAGACTTACAAAGTGCATATCATCAAGTCCCGATTCTGCCAAAGGAGCGTCACTTTACTGCTTTTGAAGCACTTGGAAATCTTTACCAATTTCGGCGTATTCCATTTGGTGTCACTAACGGGGTGTCAAGTTTCCAAAGAACTATAGACTGGGTTATTCGCAAAGAAGAGCTTAAAGGAACGTACGCGTATTTAGATGACATCACGGTGTGTGGAATAAATCAGGAGGAACATGATGAAAACCTTAAGAGATTTTTAGCAGCAGCTCAAAAATATGGCTTAACTCTCAATAAAGAAAAGAGTAAGTTTTCCAAAAAATCTATTAATATTCTGGGATACAATATAGAGAACCAGGTTATTAAGCCGGATGAGGAACGCTTAAGGCCACTATTGAGTTTGCCACCACCAAGCGATGTGCCATCACTGAGAAGAACAATAGGAATGTTCGCACATTATAGCAAATGGATTCCTAATTTCTCAGAAAGAGTTCATGCTCTCGCTCATACACAAATATTTCCGCTAAAAAATGAATTAGTTCAAAGTTTCGAAAGACTAAAATCTGATATTGCAAAGTCAGCTGTTCACGCTATCGATCACAACGCACCATTCACTGTGGAAACAGATGCATCCAATCATTCCATCGCAGCAACTTTGTCACAATGTAGTCGACCGGTTGCATTTTTTTCCAGAATGCTAAATAATAGCGAACTTAATCACTCAGCTATAGAGAAAGAAGCTTATGCTATAGTGGAATCGCTAAGGAAATGGCGTCATTTCCTCATTGGCAAACCATTTCGTCTCATTACTGACCAGCGATCTGTATCATTCATGTTTGATAATAAACTGACAAGCAAAATAAAGAATGAGAAAATACAGCGATGGCGCTTGGACTTAGCACCTTTCAAGTACGACATAGTGTACCGTCCCGGAAAGCAGAATGATGTGGCTGACGCACTTTCCCGAGTTTGTGCTTCGGTACCGGTACGAACTGAAAAACTAATTTCATTGCATGAAGCTTTGTGTCACCCAGGAATAATGCGCATGAATCACTGGATAAAGTCCAAAAATTTGCCTTATTCTACTGAAGAAATTAGGAATATGACTAATTCCTGTCGGATATGTTCCGAAATAAAACCGAAATTCTACAGATCTGACCTATCAGATCCAATCTTAATAAAAGCAACTTCACCTATGGAGAGATTAAGCATTGATTTCAAAGGTCCTGTACCATCTAATACAAGAAATAAATATATATTGACTGTAATCGATGAATATTCACGTTTCCCGTTTGCGTTCCCGTGCACCGATATGAGTTCTGCAACGGTTATAAAACATTTGAATGAGATATTTATGTTATTTGGCATGCCATCTTACCTTCATTCGGATCGAGGAACTTCATTCGCATCGGCAGAAGTAAAGAATTTCTTGAATTCACGTGGCATTGCTTCTAGTAGAACCACTCCGTACAATCCAAGAGGAAATGGCCAAGTAGAACGTTTTAATGGAACTCTATGAAATCAATACAATTGGCTCTACGTTCACGCAATCTAGCAATAGAAAATTGGGAACAAGTTCTTCCTCAAGCTTTACATTCGATACGGTCTTTGCTGTGTACAGCTACTCATTGTACGCCTCATGAACGGATGTTTACGCACACTAGACGTTCATCGAATGGAGCCTCTATCCCTACTTGGCTGACAGAATCAGAACATGTGCTAATGCGAAAATTTAACCGTAATAATAAATATCAACCAGTCGTTGAGGAGGTGACGTTACTTCATGTAAATCCGGATTATTCCTATGTGCGTCTTGCAGATGGTCGAGAATCAACTATCTCTAATCGACATTTAGCACCATTAGGACAAGATAGTGAGATAATCCAGGAAACGGCTGAAGTACTTAATGAGACCCAAGAATCAGTCGAGACTAATGAAGACTGCTTCTATGATTCTCGAAGTATGAACGAAGAAGAGGAACGGCAACAGTTGACAGATCACCCAACAGTCGAAACCGATCACATGGCTACTGAAACTCCAGCTACTGTTCAACGAAGGTCCACTAGAAATCGAAGGCCCCCAGACCGCTATGGAGATTACGTTCTAAACTGAATCGTTCTCTTTTAAGCCTGGAAGAATGTGGTGATATAGAAACTCATTGGAGTTTCTATGGTTTAAAAATAAAACTGTTAATTTGACATAGTCATTTTCTGTCAATACGACTGAAATCTTTTCGTTGTATTTTGCTGAATAAAACCATTTATTCTAAAGGTTTTATCTTATTTAT
Organism: Amphipoea oculea; assembly: GCA_945859645.1. Classification (NCBI taxonomy): domain Eukaryota; kingdom Metazoa; phylum Arthropoda; class Insecta; order Lepidoptera; family Noctuidae; genus Amphipoea; species Amphipoea oculea. Next base: position 18,541,134 of record OX243876.1, read on the forward strand.
CAAAGATCTAAAGTAAAAGAGAAGAAATTTAGGGAGTAGTTCATTAGTAAAAAGCTTGTATACAAATATCAGTTTATTTTTATAATACTTGTACGCACCGGGACTTACAGCTTAGTACGGCTGTTATTCCAAATGCATACAGTGTGGCTAAGTTTGTAACAATTGAGCCTGGTATCTATGGTTACCTCACCCTACTGATTATAAACCTGCAGCAACTACTTAACACCCTCGTTATCCTAACACCCTAACCTATCATACAAGCCTACGGGAGACCTACGGGAACAGACAGAATTTGGGTAGAAATAGGGGTTTGTGTACGTCGTGCAATGTGTACACAGGAAATAGTTTTGTCATTGCCGGTCCCACAGACTCATAGAACTGGTGATGGCTAAAGGTGTCTTGGCCATAGTGAGAGGAATTATGGAAGATGAATCAAACTCTACTCCAGCTTGATGACTAATTTATTCATTTACTAATTACTAATTTATGTAGAACGAATGTATGTCGCTCTTGATGCTGACGCTGGCGTATGTAACTCTTGCCTGTTCACGGTTGAACAATACTCTAAACTCTAATTTGGCTTCTAAAACTTGTGCAAGCAGAACAACATTTTTAAAATGTTTGCTTTTCATTTGCCATCTGTGCCATCTCTTCTGTAGGCCGTTTCATTTTCTGCTATTCGTAGTGAAGCACCATCCTTACTAGTCCTATTGACCTGAAATACAAAACTAATGTTATAAATTCTTTCTCTTCATTATCTTATTTATACTGATTTAATTAATCAGTAGCGGCATCAAAATAACAGTCATTATTATTCTTATGGCGGGTTTTTTTTTTGTTACAATGAGTTTTGTACAGGCAAACGAATTTCTTCGTAAAATTGTAAATTGGATAGGCACCTAATACGTAAATCATGCCAGGCTGCCCCTGTTTAGCGTTAGTGCTTGTGTCAGTGTTTTTATTTTCTATTATGGAGACCTCTCCCTGACCAATTCTTCCAAAAATCTAAGGATTAGAAGCAAAAGCAAGCATAAGTATAAGAAATGATTTATTCTATTATTTGAATTTAAAAACTTAATTAACAAAAATAACAAGATTAAAAACTAACTTAACTAAAACTATACAAAAACTAAAATATAGCGTCGAAAAATTCATCCGCATCGCTGTCGACTGGTAATGTACCCAAGAGACTGGCGGCATTGCCACGTTGTATGGCAATGCTTAGCCTTTGGCCAAGGTAAAAGCCAGCCCTTGGGTCACGGGAATTGTCAACCAGCCGTTTTGAAATTTCTGTAAAAAGACCATGAGCATTCGGACCCCACGGCCCGAGGGTTTCAACCCCAAACGGCTCGAAAATATAATTTCCGATAAGGTTATTATATTTTCGCCGCTTGAGGTTTTCCGCAGCCGCAGCAGCAGCGCCAGCACAGCATGCCGATCTAGGAAGGTGGGATGGCGCAAGAGTATCGACACAAGTTGCGTCCCACACTAAAGGCCTACCCATCTTCCAAGGAAATAGAGACATACCGTCCGGTCTCTTGCCGTCGTCGCGTACCAAGCCATTGGGTTCTAATACAGCTGGAACGCCGACGGTAACAAGAGCTCGTCGGATGATGTCATTAATGTTCGCGTGGCGCGCTAAGCGACCCGCACTTCGGCTGCAAGACAGGCCGTGGTGTCCGAGGCTGTTGACATCTTCGCCACAGTGACAGCGATGAGGGGAACAGCAAGGACTGCCTAGTCGCAGGGAAGCAGCGAGGCGAAAAGTAGTGTCGTCGAACAAAGTGCCTATGTTCGACGAAGGTAGTGCATGAAGCCAAAGTCCCGACTCCCATCTACCCACAGCCAGCAGGCGTGCACGTTCCGCAGAAGTAGCAGACGAGTCAAGTAAATTGTTCTGTACTACTCTGCAGAGCGGCTCATCCCACCGTCTCTGGGAAGATGGATTGTCAGGTGGATCTGTATTCGGGCAAGCGAGTCTCCAGGCATCCATAGCCTCGGTGAAACACGGCACATCAGAATTAATCAGTGTGGAGGCTAAGATTTTCCTGATTAATTTATCAGTGCCGTGGACCGAGGATATGAAAGCCGGTAAACTAATACTAGAAATTTTGCGGAAATAAGAAATTGAGAATGTTTACAAAACATAACTTACTTTGAACACATTTTAGCTGTAATAGTAGGTACACACCTTATCCTCCTCCAAACAATATTCAATTCTTTGCCCTTTATTGCAACTAGTTTCCGGTCTTAATTTCATTTATTTTAAATACAAAAAAAATATTCAAAAGTTTTTTAGTTTGACACATACAATATCAAATTCATTCATTGACATATTCATATTGTTTCCATGACGACCATGACGTTGTCGCGTCAAAACTGTTGAAACTGTAGACAATAAATTAGTTTTTCATACGTAATAATGTCTATGGACACAAATATTCGGTTCGTAGACAGATATTCTCGTATGCCGATTTAATGTGTTGGCCAATTTGTTGGATGACTTCATTATAATGGCAACATTTAGAAGTTGTAGGACATTCTAGTTATAGAACGTTTATGAAGCGTTTATGAATACAAAATTTTATCGAATGTTTTAGAGGCCTATTGAGCATTTTAACTAATGAATGGTTTAAACCTTCAATAGGCTTTTTTTATGAATAAGACCGAAAGTGTTTAAAATATGGAAATTGAATAAAGTGCATCTATAAATGAAAAAAGTGACGCAGAAATATTGAAAAAAAAATGAGTAATATTAATTAAATTAATAATTGATTTATTTCAACGTTAATATTCAAGTTTTCACTTCTGCCGGCACTCCCGGAGTGCAACCCGTCTTTTTTTTATAACTACTGGGTGAAATTGAATTCATGAGCATCCTTTTAAGGGGTCATAATACTCATCATTATGAACAACTTTTACTATGGGACCAAACCTGAAATCGCTAAAAAGAAATCAGCTCTGCCCTACATTTTGACGAGTTATGTGATCATAAATGCAAGGAACAGCAGATTTTTTTTTTCGTGATTTCAGGTTTAGTCCCATAGTAAAAGTTGTTCATAATGATGATTGCAATGACCCCTTAAAAGGATGCCCATTAATTTTATTTTACCCTGTATATGCATTGGTATCTTATATCATGTCTGTTAGCTAGACTCGGAACGTAAAGGTCAGGATATAGTGTTAGAGGGCAGCGAAATTTTATGTAGAATTTAAAATGAGCGTGTTTTCTATTTTTTTTCGATTATCAACTTACTGCTTAGCGTCGAGAGTTGAGGATCCAACTGATTCGATATTTGGTCGCCCTGGGATGCGCTCTGTTGGATTCTCAATGCTCAGCTCAATACTGAGGGTTGAAACTCCAGTGCGCGATAAAATTCCGCCGCGATATGTTTACGTCCTTGCGAAAGTAGGTAGGTTTATACATATATAGGACACAGTCTGGTATTACTAAAAGACAAGTTCTCTTTGCCTTTTACTTATGGTAAGCGTATAATATCACTTTCGAGTGATTCTCGTGATCGATTTTTGTATCAAGGGGTTCTATTGATGAACCCCCTTACTAATAAACGTATTATATCAGATGAATAGTTACACACCGATTTCTCAGTCGTCAGTAATTTGACTTTCGAAAGAAGAAGACAAAGCGTTGTGTAACTATACAGAGGCTATAACGTTTATTAGTAAGGGGGAAAGAGTTTATGAGCGTATTTTTGTTTTGTATTTAATATTTCTGTTTTGTGTTCGTAATTATAGATCTACTATGGTTTATTTTTCTTTATTATTCGTGTTCATTATTTTTTGTATGCACGTGTTTTACTTTTTGTGACAAATAAGCCTATATATTTTTTTCTTTCATATATTTTCTAACAAATAAGGGACTTGATCCCGTCTCAATAAATCCCTTTTAAAGACCAATTTCACAAGTGAGATCGGGTGCCCTATGGCCTAGACAAAGCGACGTTCCATCAACGATAATTATAATGGTGGTCAAAAATGTATCGGCTTGACATAAGCTACCGGAAATTTCATGTCAATCCTGCTGAAAGACGTTGTACGGAATGCTTTGGAAGCGATTGCCACTTGTCTAGGCTCTCAATGGCCATATTATAAAGTGTTTTATTGCCATCCGAAAAAGGCATGATGCTATAGGGGAATGAGGAACAGTGTGTAAAGTTCACTCATCAATCCATCAACTCCGCCTATCGCAGTCCACTGCTGGACATAGGCCTCTCCCTGACTGCGCCACAACACCCTGTCCTCCGCCACTCACTCACTCACTCACTCTGAATTTACTCATACTCTATAGAAAAGGGAGGAGCTTTTGACCAGACGGGTGTTATGTCTGGCGGGCAACTGCCCGATGATTCATGTCGGGCTGTTGTATCTATGCTAGTTGCGCGGTAAACTCTGCTTGCGAGATGCAGGATTTGCGTGACGTCAGTATGACGCGTTGTTTGCATGTGGCGTTGTAGATACCGCTACAATGCTATTGGTTATATATAGCCTCGTCTCTCTTTCACACTGGAATTAAGATAACATGAAACGTCATAATACGGCACATGTTCTAAACTAAAAACCTAACCAATCCAATTTCGTCATAATATTTGTTTCTTATTTATGACTGTTAGCCAGTCACAACACTCACCCATCAAAACCTCTCAACATGATATCCGCTTCCGCAAATCGCTGTCGCTTAATATTTTTCTTGTCAAGTATCTAATGCGTTTTTCTTATACAGGGTTATTGGAAAAATACCAACAACCTCTTAAGAGGTCATTGCACTCATCATTATGAACAACTTTTACTATGGGACCAAACATGAAATCGCGAAAAAAAAATCAGCTGTTCCCTACATTTTGACCAGTTATACGAACATTAATGTCAAAATATTTGTTTCTTATTTATGACTGTCAGCCAGTCACAACACTCACCCATCAAAACCCATTAACATGTTTCCGCTTCCGCAAATCGCTGTCGCTTATCCACTAAGCATGCAACCACAATCGTCGCCACATTGTCTAACGTAAGCAGGGCGCGGATTTAACCGCCGCGCGGATAAACCCCTTCGGATATTCAAGGTACAGCGGATATATCCAGCTATATTCCGTTTTACGGGGCCGTCAAGCCGTACGCTGTATACTGCATATTGGGAACACATATTGTTAAGCAAATATCCGATGCGACAGGCCATCTCTAGTTTATGTTTTCTCATTTCTGCTGCCTTTGCTTCGAATATATTATGGTGGTATCTATAGATTTTTTTTTTGTGGCTGTGAATTTTTGGTGAAATAGGTATTTGGTTTTTTTTGGACTTTTTGTTTACAGCTCCCTGTAAAAAAAGAGTCATCATCTGCCTAGCCTTTTCCCAACTATGTTGGAGTCGGCTTCCAGTCTAACCGGATGCAGCTGAATACCAGTATTTTACATGGAGCGACTGCCTATCTGACCTCTACAACCCAGTTACTGGGTAATACGATACCCCTTGGTAAGGCGGGTTATCAGACTTTCGGGCTTCTGACTACAGAAGCCCGAAAGTCTGATAACCCGAATGACAGCCGAGACCAACGGCTTAACGTGCTTTCCGAGGCACAGAGGGGTCTCGATATGTGAAGATGGTCACCCATCCACAGATCAACCGCGGCAAGCGTAGCTTAACCTGATCGATCGACCTGTGCGGCTGTTATTATTTAGTCACGGGCCCGACTCTAGCTCTGTAAAAAAAGAGTCTCTGTAGGAAAAGAAGATATATTTTCATCCTTGGAGGCCATTTTACTTGCAATTTACCGGCTACTTTTTATTAATGATTGAGTTACATAGAAATCTGCTTTGTGTAAATTTCATCAAGTGTTCTAATAATAAAAAAAATACAAGAAACCGTATAAAACGCTAAAAGAAATAAGATCGTTTCTTTATTCAGCTAATAAAGGGGTTTGAAGATTTTTGTATAGAGGGTGGCCCTAAGGTCGGCCGCCATTTTGATTTTTTTTCAGAATCGCGGTGCACAACAAAAGTTTATATTTAGATAGAAGACACTTATACAAACAAAAATGTAATATAACATAATATCCTAAAGCGTCAGGTTTCGGAGTTATTCACCAAAATATAAGTCGAAAACAACAAGGATTTTTTTGTTTTTTTTCCCTCCAGGTAAGCATATTGAGCTATTGAGGTAATAGAAACGTTATGAAACCTTTATGGAGAAGAAACAAATGAAGAACATTTTTAAATAAATAATTAAACACGGCAATTTATAGTTCGTTTTTTAATCCCAGAGACTAATCTGACATTGCAGTCTTTTGTGTTTTCGTTTTTTTTAGTATAGAAGTTTGACATTACACTTGTCAGATTAGTCTCTGGGATTAAAAAACGAACTATAAATTGCGGTATTTAATTATTTATTTCAAAAATGTCTATTCTTCTTTTGTTTCTTCTCCATAAAGGATTCGTAACGTTTCTATTACCTCAATAGTTCAATATGCTTACCTAGTGGGAAAAAAAACAAAAAAATCCTTGTTGATTTCGACTTATGTTTTGGTGCATAACTCCGAAACCTGACGCTTTAGGATATTATATTATAATACATTTTTTGTTTGTATAAGTGTCCTCTATCTAAATATATAACTTTTGTTGTGCACCGCGATTCTGAAAAAACATCAAAATGGCGGCTGATTTTAGGGCCAAAACCTTCAAACCCCTTTATCTTTTGTCTTTATTGCTTATTTATATTAAAGGAACTAAGTGCCGATTTTTCAATCGACAGATAATTTTTATTCGTGGAATAAAATTGACGTCTGATAGATTTTTTATGGATGAACAGTCAAAAATTCAAAATTATTCCTCCGGTAAAGTTATCTGGCGTTAGAAAAATCAGTTCTAAGTAAATCTTTCGCATAATACTTCAATAAAAGAGAGACAGAGAGTCTGCAAAAATATAATATGTAAAGAAAGTACATGTAACTCAACTGTATGTTATTTATATAAACAATATCCATGGCCATCTATATTTAAATTTATAAAGAGCTTTTACGAAGCATAGCGCAGTAAAAATCTTCCAAATATACAAATAGAAAAATAAGTCCTCGACTTCTGAAAGAAAGAAACATTTGTTCAGCTGCAAAGTTTTGACTTAATGTCTAGGATTTTTTTTCAATAAAATATTTTTCTTTGAAATATTACAATGCATTCATATTTTATCTAAAATGGTTGAATCATTCACAAAAAATAAAATCAAACACTTTAGATAATTTATCAACGAAGCGTAACTATTATTTTTGTCTAGGAAATTGTTTGTTTTTGAAGAAAATATTAAGGTACAGATAGATGACCAGCACATCAAGTTACTATATTCTGTCAAATTTCTTTAATAGATTTTCAACTTTATCGCCAAAGCATGAGGTTCAAAGTTGATTGGGAAAATTTGTCAGCTTCGGGTAGCTTGATGTGCTGGCATCTGTACCTACCGACCGTTCTTATCTTAAACTCCTTTCCTTTTATCAGCTACCTATGCGGTGACAATAGTGTACATTGGCTTCGCTCTAAGCGATTCTTTAGTAAATGGAGCTTTGGAGGTGTCAATTTACACTGTAGTGCTAATGCTGGCTCCGCTTTCCCTTTGTCCCGCTTTCGAATTGGAATTTTTGTTCGAAAGATATCAACTGGCGTGCAGAAAAGTTGACCCAGTACGTGTTTCCTTACGTATTTCTCTTCCTTAACACAAAATCAGACCGTCTGGGGATCGGGATAAAGGATGATTCACGCTACACCGTGTTGCGACCGGGCCGTGCCCCGGCCGGGGCACGGTCAAATATTATAGTATGACATTTCAACGCCGTGCCCCGGCCGAGACCCGGCGGCGCACGGCCGAGGCACGGTCAGGCATGAATCACTTCATACAAAAAGTATACCATAATGTTTGACCATGTCCCGGCCGGGCCCCGGCCACGGCCCGGCCGGGACACGGCCCGTTCGCAACACGGTGTAGCGTGAATCATCCTTTAACCCGTTGAATGTCGTAATTACAGACACAATTAAAAAGCCATTGTGTCTCGCGTAGATCTACGTTCCGGCATACGAAGGGTTAATTGAGTCAATTTAATCCAATTTAATAATATAAATACGAAAGTAACTCTGTCGGTCTATCTTTTGCCTAAAGAGCGTTTACGACTTACGGCATTTCATACAAACTTTTAAGCCCTTGTTTTTCGAAATGAATAAACCGATTTTAATGAAACTTCGTATGCATAAGTAGGATGCAAAGGTCTAAAAAGTTAGTTAAGAACATTTTCGAAGTAAGAGTAAGGGCCACACGATTAGACCATGACATGGGTTAGGACATAGGAATATTTGTTATCTCTGTAGGTAGTATGTTCCCATTAGATAATTTACGACTTTCACGCAGGTGTAGCTGAAGGCAATAGTTGGATATTTATAAGCCCGTTAACAGTTGTGAAGATATTGCCGTAAGGTCCGTTATCCACAACGCTACTCAAAAGTAACCAATTACAAACACAAATTACGCGACTATTAATTATGCCCACTGACAACCCCATGTTTTTATATCCATGTAATCACTGTACATTCCAAGGTTGCCTGGAAGAGATCGCAGAAAGCGATAAGGCCATCCCATTGTATGTTTTATATTAATAATCTTTTTTTTTTTGTTATGTTTTTTTTGTTGTTGTTGGTGTCCAATAAAGTATAAATATAAATAAACATGCCCCTCCCCTTTACGTAATTCCTAGTTCATTCACCTTTTACGATCAGTTTTTTTTTTATTAACATAGCCAAGTTCAATAGAAAATTGCTTTTAAAATTAAAAATATTTTTCTATCTAACTTCAAATAAATGGGCGAATATCAATTTCCTTTTTTACAAAGACTTCAGCTTCAAAGAAATATTAGATTTTCATATTATACGTAGGTATTCCTATTAACTATCACTATAAAGAACTAATATAAGGTGGAGATGACAACACAACAATAAATCAAACTTACTATAATATAAATGTGTAATGACGTTCTCAGTCTGCATAAAAAAAAAATTCAATCAAATATATCCAATAGTTTAGTTACTATAGCCGGTCAGCTGATTTTCAAAACCCATTATCGGCCCAATACCAATTGGTATTTATTTAGTTTGTTTGAAAAAAACACTTTTTCAATTTAAATGTTTAAATTTATTTGATACTACATATATGTAGGTATGTATCTTCCACTATGTCGATAAAAAGTAGCCTATGTCTTTTTCCCAGGATTCAAAGTATCCCGATACCAAATGTCATCAAAATCGTTGCAGCCATTCCGGAGATACACACAACAGAGAGAGGCATAAACAAATTTTTCTTAAATTGTTATTTTTGAAAGTGCCATGTATACTTTCATATGAATTTAGTAAAACGCTGTTATTTTGACATTGTAAACAGACACTTCAATTTTATTTATTTGTATAAATTAAAAAAAAATACTCTAATACGTTAATATAGCTAGTATCTTAAACTTTGAATTAAACTACTTGATTTATGTCGAAAATTTGCATACAACGATAAAATTCAATTGATTTCAACCCTACTCAATACAAGAATGGAAATGAAACCAATTGGATTCAAAATAGCCTCGGAACATAATACCGTGAACAGTAAATGGAAAAAATAATAGAAATGCAAATGTTATACACAGTTACGTAAACTTTATTAAAGGTTTTCAAATTATCTAAATTTGTATGGGTTTTATTATTATCTTGTCCATAATAAAAAAAACAATACAATTTTCAGATAAATAGTAATCACTGAGTGCATGGATTGGGGGTGTAATTTGATTAACGTCCTCATAACATAGGGTCCAGTTGAGAACCAGCGTCAGGCATTAGTTGTCTCGGGCATGCGGACGGAGAGTAATGGGTAGCTCACCGTCCGATCAGGACCAGGCCTGTGCCGGACGGCGTGCATGTGTTCCACGCGCGCCTCAAAGAGATGTCAGCATAAAGGAAGGGGCCTGTTAGGGCCGAAGTCTGCCGGGGTTGCGGGATTGTCCAAAAGGGTTACCGCTTTCCCGGAACATAAAGGGCTAAGGCTAACCCACCCGTGTTCCTTACACGGGTGGGTTTTAGTCAGTAAAAGTCTGACACTCCCTTCCGCTCCACCCAGGGAGGGGTCATTTCATGATTTCCCATCCACAAATAAAAGCCATTAGTTGTCTGACATTTTTGCTGTACTGGGCCTATTTGGCGCAGCCGTATCATATGTCAGTTACAGTTTACTGAAGTGATAATCGAATTTTGTTGCAGACTGTGCACAGCTATAAACATTTGTTATTCGTACCTACTTGAGACGTGGTCCATCGATTTTACGACCACAGTTTTACGTCAACATTGAGCCCTTATTTTCCGCAGAGATAGTTTATCTGTGGCCAAACCTCATGAAAACTGTTGTGATTGTTTGACAGAAATAACGGTATCCTACCTAATCAATCCATACTTTCTTACTTACTAATATTATAAATTCGAAAGTAACTCTGTAAGCCTGTCTGTCTGTCTGTATGTTACCTTTTCACGCCTAAACCGCTGAACCGAATTAGATGAAATTTGGTATAGAGATAGCTTGAGTCCCGGGAAAGGACGTAGAAAACTTTTTATCCCGATATTCCCACGGGATCGAGACTTATGCGGGTGAAACCGCGGGGCGCAGCTAGTAGAAAATAAAATTACAAACAGAATCAATTAAATCTCCTCTCTCTCTCTATACAGGGTTATTTTAAATTGGCTAACGAAACTCCGTAGACGTACGAGTATGTTCCATCATAGACCTTATACATCGCTTTCCATCAGACGTGATCGAGGTCAAGAGCGGGCCCATAAAGCAGTAAAAAAAATTAAAAAAAAAACGCGATGGGTATCGTTAACTTTTTATTAATTGGTGTTTTTTTATGAGATCATCGACCGCAGTTATGTAGGTAGTCACTTGAAATATTAGATTAAAAAATCTGTTTTTTTATGTAGATAATCTTAAAAAACGTGGTGGGCATCTATATCCAAACACGATAAAACGGTTTTTCTCTACTCTTACTTCAAGTTACTATTACTAACAGCGGTCGTTGACCTTCCAAAAAACCCATGAAATCCTTTTGTTTTCTGTGTTTAGATGCCCATCATGGCGATATCTATCGCGTCTACGGAGTTTAGCTAGTCAATCCATACTATACAGGATGTTACGGAAAGGGTATATCAATACAAACGGGTTGAAGAGTGTATCTGGTCTAGAATCTCTGTACAAAATTTCAGCTCAAAAGCAGTAACTTTAAAAATGCTTAATATTTATTTATTTCGATGGTTTATTAAATTGAAATCATAACAAACCTGTCACCGCACTACGAGGGTCATAATCTGTAGTGTGTCTGTGCGCCTAGTACACGCACCTCACGCCGCTGCGTGCCAGTGCAGCGCCGTGATGTCAAAATAAAAAAATATTAAGCATTTTCAAAGTTAATGCTTTTGAGCTGAAATTTTTGTACAGAGATTCTAGACCAGATACACTCTTCAACCCGTTTGTATTGATATACCCTTTCCGTAACACCCTGTATATACTATCACACTAATATTATAAAGGCGAAAGTTTGTGAGTGTGTGTGTGTGTGTGTGTTTATATGTTTGTTACTTCTTCACGCCTAAAACACTGAACCGATTTACATAAAATTTGGTATAGAGATAGTTTGAGTCCCGGAAAAGGACAGAATAGTTTTTATCCCGATATTCCCACGGGATCGACACTTACACGGGTGAAACCGCGGGGCGCAGCTAGTAATATTCTAAATGCGAAAGTGTGTCTGTCTGTCTGTCTGTTACCTCTTCACGCTTAAACCGCTGAACCGATTTAGATGAAATTTGGTATAGAGATAGCTTGAGTCCCGGGAAAGGACATAGGATACTTTTTATCCCGATATTCCCATGGGATCGAAACTTATGCGGGTGAAACCGCGGGGCGCTACTAGTTTAAAATAACCCTGTATAAGTTTATAAGTAGAATTGCCACATCTGCCGCATGTCGCAACAGAATTGAGCAAAAGTAGCCACTGACTGGATTCCGAATAACAGAAATCGGCGACGAAGAGATGGCGTGACGAATTGGACGCCTATCTAAAGGATTGGCCAGATGTAGCAAGAGACAGAATAAAATGGAAAGACGGAAGGGAGGCCTTTGCCCTGCAGTGAAATATAACAGGCTCATAATAATGATGATAATTATAAAAATGACATCAAAGAGTTAATAATAAATGATAATTTAATCAATGATCCTAATGACATATGTAATCAATTTAATAACTATTTTATAGAAATGACCAATAAATTTAACCTTAATGATAGTAATAACGTAAGTAACATTGACATTACAACTAACACTGACAGTATCTTTTTGACTCCAGTGAATGAACAAGACATTGTAAAAATTATCAACTCTTTAAATGATACTAGCGCTACTGGATATGATGAAATAACTACAAAAATAATAAAACTTAGCAGTAAATGCATAGTAGCACCTTTAAGTCATATAATTAATCTGTCATTTGAGACAGGAACATTTCCTACTAGATTAAAACAATCCATAGTCAAACCGCTATACAAAAAAGGTAACCGTACGGATATGTCCAATTATAGACCCATTACATTGATCCCTATCCTATCAAAGATTTTCGAAAAGGCAATGTACGGGAAAATAATAAATTTCATAAATAAAAACAGCATACTTACTGAGAACCAATTTGGTTTTAGGAAAAATAGTTCAACTTCACTTGCTTGTTTCACTTTGGTCAAACTGATATCTGAAGCCCTTAATAACAAAATGTCTGTATTGTCAGTGTTTTTAGATATGAGCAAAGCATTTGATTTTGTTCCACATAATCGTCTACTTTGCAAAATGGAAAAATACGGCATAAGAGGCAAGGCGCATGACTGGCTTAAAAGTTATCTATCGAGTCGCCAGCAAAGGACAGTAGTATCAAAAATTGACAATAACACAAAAAAAACATACAGTTCAGGGTTAAAAATAAATAGTTGTGGTGTTCCTCAGGGAAGCGTATTAGGGCCTCCATTATTTATAATATATATAAATGACCTTTGCAAGAGCTTAAAACATAATTGTACACTATTTGCTGATGACACTACTCTCACAATAAAATCTTCAAATAGGAATGATCTAGAAACTGACACTAACAATGAAATACTAAAAGCAATGAAATGGCTGGAATCTAATAATTTACGTGTAAACATTGAAAAAACAAAGTTAGTACAATTTCAAACATACAATTCTTTGGTAAAACCACCTCAAATACAATACAATCAATCAATTTTGGAACCCGCACCTTCAACTTTATTCTTGGGAATAGTTATTGATGAAAAATTGAATTGGAAAGAACATGTAAAAAAAGTCTGCACTCGACTCGACAAATTTGTGTTTGCTCTTCGAAAACTGCGACGAATAGCCAGTAAAGAAATAGCCCTCAATGCGTATCATGGCTATGTTGCATCAGTGCTGCGTTACGGCCTCGTGATTTGGGGAAATTCAGTAGATGTGAACAGAGCATTTATTGCACAAAAAAAATGTGTCAGAGCTGTGTATGGAGCAGAATATTTGGAGCATTGTAAGCCGTTATTTAAAGCACTAAAAATTCTTCCACTTCCTTGCCTATATATTTTTGAAATTTGCATGTTTGTAAAAAGGTATTCGCACATGTTCCCATTGTATGAACACATTTCTAAAAGAGTGAAAAGCAGAAGCCCAAATAAATTACTTGCACCTAGCCAGAGACTACATCTTTACAGCAGGAATTCCAATTGCATGGCAATCAAAATATTTAACAATTTACCCCCACACATCAGAGTGTTGCCAACAAATAAATTTAGAGGAACAATATTTGCTTGGCTTTTAGACAACTGTTTCTATTCAGTTAATGAATTTTTAAATTATAAATTTTGACATTACTTACATTTTATCAATACTTACTCTGTGTGTGTGTATGTATACCTATTGACTTGTACTGTTTCTTTTTTGTTTTGACATTATAAATGAATATAAAATTGTGCACATAAAACTTGACATTGTATAAAAATTACCAATTTTCATCTTAGAGTTTCGATGACAAACTAACTAGGTCATATGATTATATTGTTACGGCCTAAAATTTGGCCACTTTGCATTTGTAAGTAATTTTAATATTTCTACACCGGCAACGGTAGTGTATGTGAAACTGTTTATTTATTAAGATCTTAATGTACCATATACTCAGAAATAAATAAATCTATCTATCTATCTATCTATAATAAAAGTTTTTACAAATCAAGTAATTCGAAACAAATACTGCCGAGTGAACGATAGTTTAAAGCTACCCCACAAATTAGACGCTGACTCACAAAAGCTTTCCGTCCAACATTTTGCCAACTCATTTAATTCCGTTTAGTTTCAATCGCAAAAGAACTAGCACGGGAAAGTTAGTCTTTGCTGTAAGAATAAAAAAACACTAACGTTCGTGGACCAAGATTTTCTAGATAACATGAACCTTCTCTTATATTTTCTATCTCTAATTAGACCGGAATTATTCTATCTTACAATGAAACGGTTGAAGATAAAAATGGTCTAAGTGCCACAAAATGATATGATTACTTTTGCAAAAATCAATGGTATTGGCAAAAATGTCTAGCCTCATTAATCGCCGAAATCGAGGGAGTGGCAATGGAATCCTGAAGATGATTGCAGACAGACTGTGGGAAGGCTCATCAGGCTAAATGTTACCTGATGAAATTTTGTACATTTAATTTAATTCAATAATCATTTATTTCAATTTATTTATTAAAAAAAAAATATTTATTTATTTTAAAAAAATATTACTTCGTTTATTTAAAAAAAATATTAGTTAATTTATTTAAAAAAATATAAAAATTATTATTTTTTTGTTAGCCTATACTATCCCACTGCTGGGCAAAGGCCTCCCCCAAATCCTTCCAGGAACTTTTTTCCCGCGCTACCAAAATAAAATAAAATATATTACATTTTTATTTTATTTATGCATGTTTACGATTTTTATTAAATAAAATACGTGACAATGAACAATGTTTTCTGATTGTTTAGACAGTCAAACAAGCTGCGACACAGTTATTAACTTTTGTAGCTATATTCGTTGCTATTTGTATTGTAATAATAAACATTTGTTGTTAATCAGTCTTAAGATAATTGAATACTAACAGAATATGGACAAAAATATTATTTATTTATTTATTTATATATACTTTATTGTACACAAGAAAAAAACCAAACAAAAAAAAAACGATTATTAACATACAAAGTATAAAACATACAATGGACGGCCTTATCGCCTTATATTCTGAAATAAAAGTTTTTTTTTTTTTAAGTTTGGCGCAGTGTAGTGCGTCTGTCGGTTTTTCTGGCATTCTTCTACCCCGGCCAAAGGTACTTGGAGGGACACCATGTGGTTTTAGTCAATTAGAGTCTGCCAGGCCCCTCCCCCTGCTTCCGGGCGGAATTCGCAGGATTGGATGTGGTCCCAAGAGAATTTCGTCACGTAAAAATAACGTGTGGATTAAGTATGTGCAGTAAGGCGTGTTGTGGCTAATATCACACTATCACACTAATATTATAAAGGCTAAAGTTTGTGAGTGTGTTTACATGTTTGTTACTTCTTCACGCTGAAACGGCTAAACCAATTTCGATAAAATTTTGTATGGAAGTAGCTGACACCCTGGATTAACATATAGGCCGATTTTCCCACGGGATTGACATTTACGCGGGTGAAACCGCGGGGCGCAGCTAGTACCTAATATTACTAATTTATTTCTAAAACACTAGCTTTGCCTATTTTACAATTTGGTTTTAGTCACACAACGAAAACCTCTCAGGGTTTATCTGTGTGCTGGCGAGCCGTTCATTTAAATTTTACAAAAATGTTAATTTAATAATACTTTTACAAGGGCGATAGATTGAGAGCAGTGGTGGCCCAGTGATAACGACTGCGACTTACGAGTTGTAGGTCGTAGGTTCGAACCCAGACAGGCGCTTTCAAAACGGCTCACCACTGCTCTCAAAACGGTGAAGGAAAACATCCTGAGGAAACCGGCATGTCCTAGAACCAAAAAATCGAAGATATGTGACATCTACCAATCCGCACTGGGCCCGCGTGGTAGATTACGGCCCATTTCCCTTTTACCGCGAGGAGGCCTGCGTCCCAACAGTGGGAACATTATAGGCTGGTTATGTAAGGACGATAACCAATGAAAATGATAGCGATGAAGTTGAAGATGACGCGATGAAGTATTACGTGTCATCATGTCACGCGTAATATTTTCTTAACGGGCTTTATTGGAATTGTATAAATATACAGGGTGACTGGAAATTAGTGGCGGAGCCGTTAAGGGGAGGTAGTCTAGGGTTATTCCGACAGATATCACTATGAGACCTACCGTCCTTACTTAACCCTTTCCAAGATATTCCTACTTTTTGTTTAGCAGTTTTTGCATAAAATAATGACAGTAGCGGAAATTTTACAATTAATATTACTTATTTAGAATATCTTTGTTGCAAAACAAAAAAAAGTAGGCCAAAATCACTTTTTTTTAGGATTTATTACTATCTCTTTAAGTAGGAATATCTTGGAAAGGGTTAAGTAAGGACGGTAGGTCTCATAGTGATATCTGTCGGAAAAACCCTAGACTACCTCCCCTTAACGGCTCCGCCACTAATTTCCAGTCACCCTGTATACAGGGATACATTTCATTCATTTAACTATTCCTAATTTCAAATAAAACCCCTTTAGACACCCAACCTTCCAAATTTCCAATTCAAAAAGCCAATCGCGCCATTGAGACTACAGAATAATAATTACAGAAAGTGATACGGGAATTAAGGCTGACGTAGACGGCGCGGCGGCGGCGTAAAGAAGACGGTTCAATTAGTGGTTCGAACGAGTGGTCCAATTAACCCCGCTCTCCCGCGTGTATTGCGAGCGGTGCGAGCCACTCTATTAGCTTTTGATCTATTTATTTTGTGAAACATTTTGGCTGTTTTAAAGGTCAGGAGTCGAGTTTGTTTTAATTGAGGGTTGAGTTAAAATTGAGTGAAATGTCAAATTGGTATTTATTTTTATTATTAACGGTTTTACTGTATCATGAAGAATGTTTACGTTTTAATTTTTGAAGTGAAACTTCTATACGCACGCTTGACTTGGGGGGTAAGCTGGCGAACGCGTTACGAAAGTGTGATCGGGCGAGGCGAACGGGAGTTGAGTGGGGGATATAAGCAAGAGAAAGCAGTGCGCGCGCTCATTTTCTTTCTCTCTTCCTCTCATAGCCAAATACGTTTGATGTTTCACTTCAGTCGTGTGGTCATAAGCACACTCGGCTTTTTTTTTAGTAATTTGGAGAACACGCAGCGTTGTAGGAACTGGCAGTTAGGCGATTATCACACGCAGCGGGGTGCTGATAACGCACCCACGCGGGTGATTTTTTATATACAAATTCAATAAAAACGCACTCACGCGTGTGGAATTTGGTTCAATTTGACTTGCTTTCCTCTGGGTATCGTGTATTGTTCTCATCTGGTTTTCTTCTCAGATTTTATCTTATAGGAGCACACATTTTAATTGCCTGTTCTTGTCAGTACTCGGGTATATAATAATTAGTAAATTTTCTCTGCTGATGAAGACAAAAATCCCGCTATTAAGGGAAATTGAAATTGTGAAGTTGATGTTACAATTCATCATCATCATCAGCCTACCTATAGCAGTCCACTGCTAACATAGACCTCTCGTATTGCACGCCATTCAACTCGATTTTCGGAAACTCTCATCCAGCTGCTACCAGCCATCCTGCGAAGATCGTCGCTCCACCTAGCCTGAGGGCATCCCACCTTACGTTTACCGATTCGCGGTCTCCACTCAAGAACATGTCTACCCCAACGGTCATCGGATCTATGGCTAATA
The DNA here is from genome assembly GCA_945859645.1 of Amphipoea oculea. Classification (NCBI taxonomy): domain Eukaryota; kingdom Metazoa; phylum Arthropoda; class Insecta; order Lepidoptera; family Noctuidae; genus Amphipoea; species Amphipoea oculea. The sequence goes on from OX243876.1 coordinate 18,559,112, forward strand.
TGGCCGGCCCATTGCCACTTCAGCTTGCACAAATGATTACTTGGTGTTACAAATGATTTCCATTTATCCATACTAATCACATCAAACTAATATTATAAAGGCGAAAGTTTGTGAGTGTGTGTGTTTATATGTTTGTTACTTCTTCACGCCTAAACCACTGAACCGATTTAGATGAAATTTGGTATAAAGATAGTTTGAGTCCCAGGAAAGGACATAGGATAGTTTTTATCCCGATATTCCCACGGGATCGAAACTTATGCGAATGAAACCGCAGGGCGCAGCTAGTAGTATTATAAATGCGAAAGTGGGTCTGTCTGTCTGTTACCTCTTCACGCTCAAACCACTGAACCGATGTAGATAATATTTGGTATAGAGATAGTTTGAGTTCCGGGAAAGGACACAGGATACTTTTACTTTTTTACACAAAAATGTACAACCCAAATGAAAACGCAAACATATGTAACAAGACTAGACCATCACCATGTTTCCCTTCGGCCCAAACTTCAGTACTTCACGCAAATTACGAAGTACATTCCCTGTAGCTCGGTGGGACCAGTTCACTCGTACCTACCACAGTTCGCAACGAAACCACATGCCAATGAAACAGCTGGGAATTGTCCCACGTTGTAAGCTCAAACTAATCTAAAGAGACCTGGTTTTAGGAAAAGTATTGTACTAGAAATGGCATGGGGAAAGATTAGAAACAGTGTTTTAGAAGGAAGATAGAAGTTTGCGTAAAATTAAAATAATCAATATGAAAAAGACCGAAACTCTTTGAGATTCTCAATGAAAATATTCGTCCTACAACGCATGAATAGCGTTTTTCTAGGCTATACTTTAATACTCGCCTGCTTTATAAGGCCCGTTTGCACCATCAATCACTAAATTCTAAAGTAGATTCTGTCTGTCATCTTCAAACGATTGACAGAAACGGAACGATTTTTTTAAACTAGCTGGGCCCCGCGGTTTCACCCGCATAAGTTTCTATACCGTGGGAATATCGGGATAAAAAGTAGCCTATATGTTAATCCAGGGTGTCAGCTACTTCTATACAAAATTTTATCAAAATTGGTAGAGCTGTTTGAGCGTGAAGAAGTAACAAACATTTATTGTTTAAATGTCGCAGCATCATGCTGAGATAGGAGCCTTTTGGCCTCGTATAGGAGTTTCTGTCTCATTTTTCTTTTTGTTATATAACTTGATTTTATTTTTATTTTTTACTGTGTTTAGTTTAGTTTGTGATCTTCCTGTACGAGTCACAATAAATACATTTTCTTTCTTTCTTTAAACACACACACACTCACAAACTTTCGCCTTTATAATATTAGTGTGATTCGTTTAGCGCTAAAGGTAGTTACTGATTAATGTGGTGCGAGCGAGCCTAAATAACAACCACAATACTTACAAAACATTTTCTGTCTTTCTTTCTTTCATCACTAGACGATATTGCAAGAAGATAATTTAAAAAGAAGCTGTAGAAATTAATTTAATCACACTCGCAAAAGAAGAGGTTCTATCAGAATTTTTAATTCTCCAACACCTGCCCTCGCCTACACGTACTGCGATAAAATTCAATATCTTTAATACCCAGGTAAAATGCGACAGACACTTTTTGCCCAGTTGCTAGAAACATTTTCACGGATAAAATACGCTAGTACCGATATCGATATTGGTAAAATTTGGGAGACAGGCATCCTGTTACTTAGGAAATAACTAGATACTAACTTTGTATTCGAAGGAATTGTGAATTTTGGAGGTGGGTAGGTATAAAGGTACGATTCCACCAGTGTGCTGAACTGTGCGGCACTGTAATGCACAGTGTATGACACAAATGTTTATTCTGGGCGACTCACTCAAGCAAACAATAACAAATTGTGCGCGAACATTGTAGAAATGTTCGCGCACATCTGTATACTTTTATGCGCGCACACATGCATGCAGTGGACTCGCGTCGACGCGTACACATGCATTGATATCGGTTAATCCGTATAGAAGTTATCGTGGAATAAAGAAACTCACAAACATACATGAGCCCTGAAAACATAACACTCCTTTTTTTGGGCAGTTGTGGGGTAAAACGAAAAAAAATAAACATGTAAAAAAGGTACGATTTTATGAAACCTGCCAGTGTACGTCACACAAAATCGTACCAAATTTTACTCAAGCCCCGGGAATCAACGTAGATGGAAACCATCAGACCACTTACCCCAAAATACAATAAAGTGCATTACCCAGTAACATTTTGCACTCGTTAGTTTGATATCCGGGTTATCCTTTTTGCCGACCATTTAATTCCATTGATGTCCGTAACCTCAACAGAGTGCTGTAAACCCCTTATCCGCGTGGGGACGAGCCGGGTATATAAATGACATATTTTCCGGATGTAACGTCCAATCTGTAGGTGAGTTTCCGGTGGAAATCGGGGTACAACTTTGATGGTCCAATATTAAACAAGTGCGAGTCGGACTCGCACACGAATGGTTCCGTACTACCGTACAATATATAAATAAAATATTTTTTTAAATTGAAAACTTCTTTAGCGGCGTTGAACACTTTTTATAATGGGTAAAAAATGTTAAACTCGGGTCAGGACATCGCGTCAGGACACGTGACCGTCAGGAGAGATTCCCCCCCCCCATCTCTTTCTACGGCGGCGCCAATCGAAGTGAACCAAGTGAGACACGATAATGGATGGATGGTTGGATGAATGGATGGATGGTGATGGTGATGGTGATGGCGATGGCGATCGCAATGGCGATAGCGATGGTGATGGCGATGATGATGGCGATGGTGATGGCGATGACGATGGCGATGGTGATGGTGATGTGATGGTGATGGTGGACGCGGACGCGGTCGTGGATGGACAGCTGATGGCTCGACCGTCTGTGTAGTAGCCACACTGCTGTATATTCGTAAAATTCGTGTATATAAAGTGTTTCAAAAAATGGAAATTGAACAAAGTGCATCGATTAATGAAAAAAGTGACGCAGAAATAGTGAAAAATACTTATTTATATTAATTCAATTAATAATTGATTTATTTCAACGTTAATATTCAAGTTTTCACTTCTGCCGGCACTCCCGGAGTGCAACCCGTTTTTTTATATTTGAGTTGATTGAATGAAAGGTAAATTGCGGTTTACGATTTATGATGTATTAAAAAAAAACTACTTACTAGATCTTGAGGTGCAAGGTACTTGATATATTTTTTTAGTTTTATCATTCTCTTATTTTAGAATTTACAGGGGTGCTGGGGGGGACACACATTTTACCACTTTGGAAGTGTCTCTCGCGCAAACTATTCAGTCTAGAAAAAAGTTATATTAGAAACCTCAATATCATTTTTGAAGACCTATCCATAGATACCATATGGGTTTGATGAAAAAAAATTTTTAGTTTCAGTTCTAAGTAAAAGAAACCCCCAAAATTGATTGTTTTTTTTTTTCTATTTTTGTGTGAAAATCTTAATACGGTTCACAGAATACATCTTCTTACCAAGTTTCAACAGTATAGTTCTTATAGTTTCGGAAGAAAGTGGCTGGGACATACGGACGGACAGACAGACATGACGAATCCATTAGGGTTCCGTTTTTTGCCATTTGGCTACGGAACCCTAAAAAGTGCTTACGTGACCCGGTTAATCGGATTGTATGTTACTTTGAGTGTTTTTTTATGAATTTGTTACATCTATACTTTCTATACTAATATTATAAAGAGGTAAAATTTGTTTGTTTGTTTGTATGTATGTAGGAGGTAATCTCCGGAACTACCAATCAGATTTAAAAAAAAATTATTGCATTTGATAGCCCAATTCTTGAGGAAGGTTATAGGCTATCTAACATCACGGTATGTTATTTAGGGGCCGAGCAAAATAAAAAAAAGTCAGAAAGAACACTAAGTGAAAACGAGAACACACACACACACACACACACCCATTCCTGCTAATTACTTACATCGGACTTTACGCTTTTTATTTGATCTTTTTTTTTTTTGTTTTTTTTTTTTTTTATCTGATGTATCTGGTGTATTGTGTGTCCTTTAGTCTGTGCTAAATAAATGTATTTTCTTTATTTCTTTAAGTAATAGCACAGAATACTTAAAGTATTACGTACAGAAAGGACACTCCCTTCCCCGCACTTCGGCGTATTCGTCGCAGTTCTTTAACAAGAGCGCTCGCAAACACAAGTACCTCACGCACACATTCATACGTATACAAACGTCATTTTTTAATGTAGTAGTAGTAGGTAATTATTTTCCGAGCGTTGTATGGAATGTCCGGGGTGTGGTAATAGCACGGGCGAGCGATGGGATGCGACGCGATGGGTCGAAACACGCGGACGAAGTCGCAGACAGAAGCTAGTATGTATATGTATAAAAATATTGTGGTATGTTGTTTATTTTGATTTGAAATACGTGAACACTTTATTAAATCAATAGGATACAGGGATCATGGAATTGAAATGCGATTGAATTGAATTGTGAATTTCGCCGTTTCGATATAATCTGGTATTGGTGGTAATGCCGCTAGTGGTGAAGTTGAATAGCGGCTTTTCGAAGGACCAATACGCGTTGTGTAATTTAGCGGGAAAATCATTTTTATGCTGGATCGAATATTGGACGACACAGAAAATTGAGCAAAATGAAAGTATGGGAAGAATATGACTTACTTGGGAGAACTGGATGTCAGGTTGGTGCAACGACTGCCAAACACACACACCGCTGCTGTGGACACGCGTTCTCGGATCATTCGCACTCGGTAAATCGATTGTATTGTCCCACTTTGTCACTTTGTGTCGGCCAACACGTTAAATAGTTTATATTATAATGATGGTACAACGGTTAAGTTAAAGCGGTGTTATGCAGTTGGCTGCTTGAAGAGAACAGTGCGAATCCTCATGGCGACCTCTGTCAAGTCACTGCGGCGGAAACGCTTCTCATTGGTGTTGCGGTGTAGCACCTTTTTGCGGCATGGGGGTAGGATTGGAAAGGAAGCCGGAGTATGATTGGCTCAATACTGTGGTCCAATATGAATTCTACCCTCAATATGTGAGACGCGTTTGGATACATGATACCAAAATTTTTATATTGCTAGCTTGCGTAAGCAGCCAGTCTCTTGGGTACATTACCAGTCGACAGCGATGTGGATGAATTTTTCGACGCTTTATTTTAGTTTGTATATAGTTTTAGTTAAGTTAGGTTTTAATTTTTGTTATTTTAATAGTTTAATTAATTAGGTACCTATTAGTTATTATTTGCTTACTTGGCGTTGTTTATATTGAAATAAAAAATTTGTTGTCTGTAAAGTCGGTTTACGGACGATAATTTAACGTGATAACGTCATAAGAAAACATCAGATAGATGCGTCACAAGTCGAACGCTTAGGCCGATCGTGCCTCTCTATCGCTTGTTCCGCGCTCTTGCTTGCACACTCGGATCAGGCGGAAGGTGCGTGCAGCCGGCGTTTATCGATTTATAAGACATTATCACATCAAAATATCTATATCTGGTATTAGACTTATGATCGTCATGAATAAAATTACTATAAGTTCTAAATCACAATACTAGAATCTCATCTCTATCATTTTGAATATTGTAAACTACGGCTCGGCCCAGACGTAAGTTTAGAACATATGAAAAGCTATCTTTATTTAAATTGTGACCATTAATCTTTTCGTAATCAAATACGAATGGCGCAGCATAAAAAATAACTCGAAACATTTTGTTCTTTCGAATAATAATATATTTTTCAATACATCTTGAACTTACTTAAAATTCAATGCACTCTCTAGTTACCAGTAAGACGTAAAAAAGAAAGAAACACAATTTGAAAAACTGTAAATCGCCATCTTTAATTAAGTGGGTTCTTAATTTAAATTTATCTCCCCCGATAGCTATTGGCGATTGTTTATAGGTACTTTAACCCTAATAAACGTTGTACAAGTGTATGTATAGTTAGACAACGCTTTGTTTTCTTCTTTCGAAAGTCAAATTACTGACGACTGAAAGAGAGAAATCAGTATGTAACTATTCATCTGATATAATGCGTTTATTAGTACACCCTGACTCACTGCACCTAGTCTTAATAAATCAAGTCAAGATAGGATATTTCTATCAAGGGGGAAACACTAGAGAAGACCGCAAAGTTCAAATTTTCTTACTTATTTTGCAATTTGCAGGTCAGTGTCAGGTGTGTGTTGAAAAAAATATGATCCGCGAGCGTAACAAGTATGTATTAACGGAATAATTTTCATTAAAATCGTCAATACAACCCTCTAAGTTCATATAATTCTATTGATTCATATTTCATGAAATAGACATTAAATAGGGTTGTGCAGCCGCCAGCACATCAAGCTACCCGAAACTGTCAAATTTTCCCAATCAACTTTGAACCTTACATTTTAGCAATAAAGTTGAAAATCTATTAAAGAAATTTGACAGATTGTAGTAGCTTGATGTGCTGGCGTAAACCACGGTTTCCTAGTATAGTGGTGGACACCACATAAGACCCGCAGTGACGGTTGCAATGAAAGTGATCGCAGCGGGGTTTGACTTTGCGGTGTCAAAAGTGCTCTCTAGGCAAATCTACCAACTTCAACGTTCATAAATAACGTTTTAGTGACGTAATTTGCCAGTAAACTGCCGACGCTATGTGGCGGTCACCGCTCTTTTAAAGTCATTCTAGGGTTAAGAAAAAGTTAGGTTAGGTTCAATAAGCCATTCACGGATGAGTGCTAACGCGTGCCCGTGTTCCCGCCGTAAGCGCCAGAGAAAGAAAAGAAAGAAAGAAAATACATTTATTTAGCACAGAGTAAAAAACACAATACAACAGATACATCAGATAAAAAAACAAAAAATAAAGATCAAATAAAAAGCGTAAAGTCTAAGGACACCGTGGAGTTTTAGTGGGTTAGAGTCCCGCATAACTGCACTATCTCCCCATGGTAGTGTAGAATGCATGATGAGCATTTCTCCATATTAAAAAAAAATAGGTTCAATAAGTCAAAGGTTGTTTGAAGGGTAGACGTTTGGTTGTTACAAAAGTACTGGCGGAATACTTTTTTTTTGTCAATTATTATGAGTATAATAAAGAGCCAAAATTGTTATTTTACAGGCTCTGACCAATCAGATCACGCCAATTTTGCTCACGTCATTAATGCAAACTTTGTACCGGAACTTTCTTAGGCAATTTTCCGTGGTAAGGTATCTCTTACGAGGTTTTACACAATTTTCTAACATTAGGATTAAATTTACTTAACTAATCACAGAATAATTGGAACAAAAACCTTAATTTACACCCTAAAAATTACAAAATACCCTAAAATTATAAAAAAATTGTTTTGAAGATGTTGTCAAAACGAGTCTAAATAAAACCTGACAGCTCGTGACCCGTTCGTTAAGCTTAGAAAAAGAAAAACATTAAAACCAATTTTTATTTTTAATTGTCTGTTTATCAATAAAACAATGGTAACAAAGGCCACAATAAAATCGTAATCAACAACCTAAAAATTCTTGGAAAGCCCAAACAATACCCTATTAAAATAAATCAAATTGTTCGAAAACTAAATCCAAACCAATTCTTCAAGTTCATTCGGTGCCTCGGAGATTTGTCACCACAATGCGAGATTAACTTCTAATTATAGTGGCTAGAACCAAAAGGGGATTAGCAAGACAAAAGCTGATTGATTAAGGAGTACAAAAAATCTTGGAGTTTTTGGAAGGCGTGGCCGAAGTGGTCTTATCGGTTAATTAATTTCGCCGTTGATCTAAGAAAAACCGACTGATTAGGACAACGTCAGTCGTGGGGCATCTGTTGGTAATCTAGGAGAAATGAGGTTCTGATCGATCATTATCGTTTTATGTAATTACTGAATTGCCTCTCTGAATGTGTGATCAAAATAACTGTTAATAGAAACAGTGTAAATTGCGGAATAATACTTTATCTGACTTCAAGCTATGCACACCGTGGGTTTAATCGACTTTTGACAACAATGCATACTTATCCATACTCAAAAGTAACCCTGTCTATCTGTTTGTATGCTACCTTTTCACGCCTAAACCACTGAACGGATTTCGATGGCAGAGATATAGATTGCATCCCGGGGAAGTACATAGGATAGTTTTTATAATAATAATAATAAAATCTTTATTTCAGACTAGGTCCATAGATATTATAATACAAGCGAGAGTTATAAAATTTGCACACGAATAAATTCTTTCAGGATATTTGAGTCCTGTTTATGAGCAATGACTTGTAGGATGCTGTTAGTGCTACTCCGGACTCTGCTCAGTAACGACGCGAGCCGCTTGCGCACAATGGCATGGAAGCCATCTACCCTAGCCTCCGCAAACATACCAGCAGCCTAATTGCGGAACGCCAAATCGTCAAATGATTCTGATCAGTTGGCTTCATTTCTATCACAATTGGCTTCATTTTACGATTTTCGAATTGCGAAACTCTAGTTTATTATGAAACCAATTATGAACGTTAAGGCCCTGCGCAGAAACTAGAGTTTCGCAATTCGAAAATCGTAAAATGAAGCCAATTGTGATAGAAATGAAGCCAACTGATCAGAATCATTTGACGATTTGGCGTTCCGCAATTAGGCTGCAGAGGCACTACAAAAGCGGGGCAACCCTAACAGCATCCTTAATCCATTATTGTATTGGAGACGTAGGGCATTGATCGTCCTCTGCGTATACCTGAACCACAGGCTGCACGTGTAGAAAGTCTGACAGTAGGCTCTAAATAGTGTCACCTTGACTTGTTCACTACAACGCGCAAACCTGCGGGCCAGCATATTGCTCCTGACCGCCAATGCCCTACGTTCCCTTTCTACATCAGCTTGGTCATCAAGGCCCTCAGTAACGTAGTGTCCTAGGTATTTGAATTGATGTACCCGCTTCAGTTCACTACCATTCATCTTTATCGCAGGTATATATGACGGACACTTACCGGCGGCCTTGAAAACCATGTACTCACTTTTCTTACAGTTATACACTAATCCATGCTTATTGCTGTATGTTTCACAGATGGCTAGCAACTGTCTCATTGCGTTTACAGTTGGGGTCAGCAGCACCATGTCATCAGCATAACTAAAGTTGTTCATGCATACATTGTCAACCCTGCATCCTACTCGAGTACTGCTGAGCCCAACTATAAGCTCATTCACGTACAAGTTGAAGAGCCTGGGAGAACTCAAACCACCTTGTCTCACCCCGCACTCCAACCTGTACGTGTCGGAGAAGCTGTTCGCCCACCTTACAGACTTTTTCTGGTTTTGATACCAGAAATGAAAAATCCGTTGCACCTGTGTAGGCACACCTGTCCTCTTGAGTTTTTCCCATAATACGTCATAAGACACTAGGTCAAATGCTTTGGATAAGTCAAGGAAGCATGCATACACAGGTGTACTCCTTTCCGTATAGTATTGTACAGTGTGCTTGAGACTCAGAATTGCGCTTTCAGTAGAAAGTCCAGCGCGAAAACCGAACTGAGCGTCATGAATATTAAGGTGTTTATCTAGTTCTGAGTCAAGCACACCGTCCAAAACTTTAGCCACGATTGTTGCTAAGGAGATTGGCCGGTAGTTGTTCTTATCGGACAAATCGCCAGTTTAGTTTTTAACAATCGGTACAACAACCGTTTTCATAAGGTGGTTTTAATTCGCCCGTCTACCCACGATAGCTCGGCAGCTGCAATGAATCCAGAATTGTCTGATGATGGCCATGTGCCGATATATTCGATTCAATTCAATTGTTTATTGCTCAACACAGTACATAATATACATTTCTAGATGTCAAGTGAACGCGCAGTACGCTCTTTTGCACCAATTTAGGCATGCGAAATTATGAATAAAATTATACTATGTCGTAAATTCAGATATATAAAATAGTAATAATTAAAACAATTGCGAGGTTGACTATACTAAACGTCTTTGCCCTCCCTTTTTTTTAGAAATATAGACGCAATGTCATGGTATTCTTTAGGTCAGTTTGGTCACATAGTGCTGTGAGAAACTGCGCCAGAACTTGGCATGAAAGTGGGCAGTTTATGCCAAACAGTGTTTCAAGGTTTTGGCATCGCTTACGGTGTACAAACATGCTGTAACGTGTGTGTGTGTGTGTGTGTTTACATTGTGTAGAACATGGAAGGAATAATGTAGGAGACCGTGAGGCAGTCGCTTATGTCGTATAAAATACTGATAAATCAGTTGGGAAGATGAAGCCAACAGGGATTTTAAAATGTACAGCCACGAGCACTAAAAGCTCCCGTAGACAGGTGCACTTCATGGAAATTATTTTCGCGTCGCGCCTGTCTGCGGGCGCCTTAATAACCTAACCTTAGCCTTAATGCCTATGGCATTAAGTCTGCCTATGTACATTTATGTGTTTGAAGTATTAAATAAATAATTAATAATGTAGGTACTTAACTCTAAGATACTTTTAAAAGTAATTTTCTCCTTTTGTTTTGATTGCCATTTTCAGGAACTCTCTGTAATTTTTATGGTATTAAAGAGTATTCTGTTATGAAATAGGTCTATAGAGGGATGAAGAATAGGGTGTAAACTTCACTCATCCTCTATAGAAAAAGGAGGATCCTCCGACCAGACGGGTGTTGTGTCTTGCGGGCAACTGCCCTAAGATTCATGTCGGGCCGTTGTATCTTTACTTATATGCTAGTTGCGCGGCAAACTCTGCTTGCGAGATGTAGGATTTTGTGTGACGTCAGTATGACGCGTTGTCCGCCCGTGACGTTGTACAAGTCTTATCTCAAAGTTGAAATCATTATTCTACGAGAAAATCGATTAAGTATTTTGCTAAATGTTCACGAACCTAATGCGCTAGTTATGTTTATGCCTCGTATAAGTAGAAAAGAGACGAGCCTTTTATCATCAACCGCACACAGATCTAAACTGCGGACAGTAAACCCTAATAAAATAACCCCATAACAGTTACCCTGATCAGGGGTTTGAGCCCCAACATCTGCAGTCATCACTTGACAACGACTCACCCAAACAACACATCACACTGTAACAAAAGTCCAGTACAACATTCATTTGTTTCACTGTCCACACATTATCAATTTGACACCGACAGTGGTTTTGTTTCGTAGCAATAAGGTCGATTTTCGTAGTCCACGTGTCCAGTGACGTGCGGTTGTCCACGTAGTAATTGAAAGGGCGATCTGTCACCCACAGGGGCACTTAATAAATTCTCTGCGCGAAACAAAAACTCCGATATGATCTACAAAGTATCGCCGTAGTTTTCTTTGTGGGGGATTTAAGTAAGCGATTTTTTTAGGGGTTATTGCATTTTTTTCTCTTTTGATTTTGTTAGAGGAAAGGGTCGGGCCATTACGCTCAATTAGGCCGACTTTTATTTGCAAATGGTGATGACATTTGGTGCGTGTTGATTGCAATAATAAATTAAATAAAGGTGTTATACTTTTTTAGATAGCGGCGCCATACGTAAAAAAATGTAAGAAAAGTCATATAAAGTAAAAAAAGAATGCAGCTATGATATTTAATTTATTATTAGCATATATTCGCCGTTAGTGGATTTCCGCGGATTGACCCGGTCGTGCGGTTGTGTGGGACAGAATATCTTTGCTCCCAATAAGTACACGATTTCTAACTACATTACTGAAAATCGGTAGGTATAAGAAACATACAGTTTATTTCACTTGTTTCCTTTGCTGATTTTGATAATTAATAAAATATTTCGGTAATTTTTCACAAGGTTACACATCCACCTATTACTTGTTGGTATGCTTAAAGTGTGAGAGCAGTGGTGGCCAAGTGGTAACGGCCGCGACTTACGAGTTGTAGGTCGTAGGTTCGAATCCAGACAGGCGCTTTATTTTGTGTTAATTATTTCATCACCACTGCTCTCAAAACGGTGAAGGAAAACATCGTGAGGAAACCGGCATGTCCTAGAACCAAAAATTCGAAGACATGTGACATCTGCCAACCCGAACTGGGCCCGCGTGGTGGATTACGGCCCACTCCCTCTCACTGAGAGGAGGCATGTGTCCCAGCAGTGGGAAAATTATAGGCTGATTATGTTATGTATGCTTAAAGTTATGTATTGGCTCTAAATATCCATAGTAGGCAAACTGAGAAAGTTTCAGTTCTAATTGGTCATTATTTCTTTACTGAAATTTTTTTGATAGTTTCTCATGAAAAGCAGCTTATTTCGTGGCCGTGGTACGTGGGTGGGATGAATATGACAAATGATAGCCAACATTACGATGGGAATTTTCATCTTTGACAGATATGGGTGATCCCCATTGGAGCGAAACGTGATATTTTCGTATCAAAATATTATAAAAAAGATACATTTTCAATGAAAAAAAAAAATAAAGATGTCTGAAAAAGAAAAGGGTAAACAGAATTTGAAACTAATATTCTATGTGACGTTTTTATTTAAATAAATACGTGGCCTGTCTGAATTTTACTTAGGGGTTAAAATGATTCTATTTCGTTTCTTATTCAGATGTGTGAAAAGCAATTTTGAGTCGACAAAGTGTCAGTCATTTTCACATAGCCGTAGAATTTTTTTAGGGAATTTAGTTACGCAGCTGTTTGAAATTCTCATTGACTCTGGAAATAGAAAATTATACTTTTACGTGTATTATTTCACTACAGTAAAGGTTCTCTGTCTGTATTTTAACAGGTCATGCGGCACGGTTCGCCCATTGGCGACGAAACAATAGAAAATCAATTGTGTCTCATTAGCGGAGCTTGACAGATTAAATTATCATCATCAAAATCAAAAGTCATTTATTCAAACTAGGCTGAGAATCAGCATTTTTCGAACGTCAAAATTACAAAAGACAGTCCCCCAAAACGCCCGCCCTTCACCACTTCCTAGTGCTTTCGCTGGGGTGAAGAAGTGGCGGAACAAACTCCTCATCATCATTTCAGCCGAAAGACGTCCACTGCTGAACATAGGCCTCCCCCAAGCACCTCCATCTCGACGGGTTCTGTGGTTCTCGCATCCAACGGGCTCCTGCGGCCTTCATAAGATCGTCGGTACACCTTGTGGGAGGCCTTCCAACGCTACGTCTTTCGGTATGCAGTCGCCACTCCAGAACCTTTAGGCCCTATCGGCCATCATTTTAAATTATACGTTCCATCTACTCTGTAATATTAGGCAGGTATAAACCTGCTGCTTCAAGCAATAATAATTAGAGGGGCAATTCTAGTCTAGTATAGAAGCTAGGAAGGCTTAACATGCGAAAGGAAATTGTTTGTTTAGTAAAGTCAACGTCAAAGTCAAAGCATTTATTTCAAATAGGCACATAAAAGGCACTTTTGAACGTCAAAAATTATCTTAAAATAGAATTGATTCTAGTCGCCCATTCCAAAAGGTAGTTTTCGTATGGAGAAGAACGGGCAAGAAACTCCACCGTTACTCTTTTAAAATGTTTTAGGTACAATATTTTGCATGGATACGTTTATTATATAATAACATGTGAGGACGATGCACCTACAATAAAATTACTATACCACAATAGGTAAAAGAATTAAAAACGAAACCATGACATGCCATGCCATGGCATGCTGAGCGATAGCCGTTTTGCGAGGATGTGACGCATGTTTCCCCCTACTTTTTTATTTTATTTTTTGTGTTTTTGTTCTTTTTGCGTCATTTTCACCGCAAATAAACGTATTTTCTTTCTTTCTTTTCTTTCTTACAAAAAAATAATTATCTGATAGATACATGGTGCTCACATATTTACAAACATGGTACAAGCAAAACGATTTTAATTAAAAAACAAAATACAAGTAATAAGTCAGGGTGGGAGTAATAAATGTAAAAAAAAGAATAAAAAAATTTACAATTAAATTAGTAACCAGTTTGATTTTGTCTAGACTCTAGATTGTCCTATGGAGCAGGACCAGCATGTTTCCAAGCGTTCTTATCTTGGATATAATCTTCTAATTTATAGTATGCTTGTTTACAAAGTGTACGTTTAATGTGAGTTTTAAATTTTCTTTCATTTAATTGCAATATATCACAAGGTATTTTATTGTAACATTTAACATAGTACCCCATAAAAGATGTATGTAATTTGGCTAATCTGAAAAATGGTTGATGTATTTTATCTTTATTTCTTGTATTAAAGTTATGTCTATGTAAGAAATGAGTATATTATAAGAGGAAGTTTGAAAGTGGCGCCAGTGACAGAAAAGTTGAAAGGAAATCGTTTGGCTTGGTATGGGCATGTGATGAGAAGGGACGAAACGCATGTGACTAAAAGAGTGATGAATATACATGTTGATGGATGGAGAGGGAGAGGAAGGCCGAAGAAAAGATGGATGGATTGTGTGAGGAATGATAAATGAAAGAGAAGGGAGTGAATGATAGCGTGACGGTTGACAGGGGAGAATGGAAGAAGAAAACGTGTTGCGCCCACCCCAAGTAACATGGGATAAGGGCAGGAAGAAGAAGAAGAAGAAAGTTATGTCTATCGCTTATAGTATGTAAACTGAAGGGCAATTCTCGTAATTTTAAGACCGTTCACAGTCTGACCTCAGTCTCAATCTGTCAAAAACACTTCTGATTTCCAAAATTTTTGACAAGTTTTTGACATTGATATGATATTGCGACTAGATTTTGACTAGATTTTTTCTTCATTTGTGTTTTTTTTACATTGTTCTCACATATTGAAGCAACAAGAATAATGTACCCTGGATTTTGTAATATCTTGATTTAAAATAGTGTCCATGGAGTTTCTTGCCCGTTCTTCACCATAGAGATCTACGTTTTGGAATGGGCAACTAGCTTCAACTTTCTGACTAACTGACCGATTATTTAATTTTGACAATTCAAAAGTGCCAGTACATGGTTTAATTGAAATAAATGCTTTGATTTTGAGTTTAACAACGTTTTTAATTAAGGGAATTGATCATATCGTCTACCATTAATGTTATTTAAGAAAAGCAAAACAAAACTGCAATAAATGTTCAGATAATCCAATTTACACCCACTGAATTCAAACTACCCACTTATTTTTACACCCGCAATCACTACACTACAGTTCAAAAAACCGCTTAACAACGTTGAACAATACTGCATGAATAATTCAATCACGACATAATATACGCAAGTTACAGAAGCACAATGTTGCAATGCATAGCATTAACATCGATTTACATATATTTACAACATATTATGTAGGAAATATTTACGGTTAGTGAAAGGCAAATTGATAGCTACCAACTGATAAATGACAGAATGACAGTTCATTTTAATAACACCGGAAAAAATGGGATTATATTTTTACTGGTTTTTTAATTCCGGAATCTGTTTGTGTTATATTTTTGAAAAATGGGGGTCGTGTTTATTTTACCTTCCAGTGATTTATAGTAGCTAGAGGCGGTTTTTTTTGTATTAGCTGTTTCCTGATTTGGAAATGTATGAAAAATCTGTTATTTATTTATGTAGATTTTTCGATTTCCATGAGTGGATTGTCTGATCTCTGAACGGAAAAAATAATATGATAAAATTAAACATGTGAATCTGCAAAAATATTTTAGAATGAAACGTGAACCAATCCTAAATTCCTTTTAATAATTATTTAGTTAATTTGTAATAAAGAACCAAGTTGACGTCACCATTTCGCCATGAGAAGTCTACTAAAGTAAATCAGAAGCATTTCATAATAACAAAATTATAGAATCAAAGAAAATACTTAAAATTCTCTTTGAGTTTTAATACTTAAATCTATTTAACAAAGCAGGTCCTAAAGATACTAAGACATTTTGAATTTTCTAAGAAAATGGCTGAACATCTAAATATCTGGAATAATTTCTGCGTTAGTTCGAGATTAAGACAGACGTGGAATATTTATAATTCTGGCTTATTTTGAAGATCCAAAACCTCGCGGAATGTATGAATAGACCTACCTTCAAATCCTATCCTACGATACATAATATAATATATAATAATATTACAAACGCGAAAGTTTGTGAGGATGTTTGTTACTCTTTCACGCAAAAACTACTGAACGGATTTTTATGTAACTTTACAGTAATATAGCTTATACATCAGGATAAGACATAGGATACTTTTTATCCCAATATTACCACGGGCTCGACACTTACGCGGGTAAAACCGTGGGGCGCAGCTAGTGGAATTATAATAATATGTTATGTTAAAGGGCCAAACAAAAAAAGAACCAAACTCACCAATATTTGGTTCGCGTTCGTAATATTAGGAACATCCTTGTCCCTAATATCACTTTTTTTATAACACTTTTTTGATATATTAACAACTTATCATCAATAACAGAAATACGACGTCACAAAAAACACGTACAGTCGTACACAACAGTCGATCATACGTAAATACGATTAATATTGTGCGCATCTGTACCCAGTGGAATTACTATATTTCATCGCGACGAACACCTGGGCTCTGTAAACATTGAAGCTGTTTGTACATATCGGCTGAACGTGTTTTCTGCGTTTTTAGTACCCATGTAGGATTTGAGTGGGGTACTTCCTATTATTGTCACTCAATAGTGGAGGAACAGATGATGGAACTGAACAACTTTCTTCATGGGACCAACATCGTAATCGTGAAAAAATAATCAGCCGTCCAATGTATTTGGTTCGAGTAGATAATCCATACTATTTCTTTTTTTTTTTATCTAGCCTGCGCTGTCCCACTCCTGGGCAAAGGTCTCCCTCCACTCCTTCCATTTTTCGCGAGTACGCGCGTCCTCCCTCTAGTTTTGACGGAACCTATCCAGCTCGTCCCGCCATCTCCTACGTGGTCTGCCCATTTAAGTTGAGTAGCCTTTTGAGCAACGTCAACTATTTTTGTTTTGGAGCGCAGTATTGTGTTTCGAACACGATCCGATAATTTAACGCCTAGTATACTGCGCTCCGTTGCTCTTTACAAACCTTGAGTTTGGACTTCTGGATGTTAGTCAAAGACCAAGTTTGTGATTTCACTTCTGTCGGCACTCCCGGAGTGCCACTCTTTTTTCTCATAGAGCATAATACATACCACATAGATTGCTGGGACACAGGCCTCCTCTCTGTGAGAGGGTGTGGGCCGTAATCCACCATGCAGGTTCACTGCAGTTAGTAGATGTCATATGTCTTCGATTTTTAAGTGCTAGGATATGCCGGTTTCCTCACGATGTTTTCCTTCACGGTTTGGAGAGCAGTGGTGATGAAATAATTTACACAAAGTAAAGCGCCTGCCTGGGTTTGAACCCACGACCTACAAATCGTGAGTCAAGGCCGTTACCACTACGCCACCACTTCTCTATACTATAATAATAAAATCTCATAGAAATCCGAGTGTAAGTTAAATGTACAGTCATCAAAAGAGATAAGTAACCTGGTTCGTCGGATATCGTTGAAGTTTAGCAAGAAACCAATGGATGTTTTTGAATGAAATTTAATTAGATAAATTAACTGCTTGTTTTCTATTAACTAAATTAAATGTCATTCGAAAATATTCATCAGTTTCTTACTAAACTTCATCTATATCCGACGACCCTGGTTACTTGTCTCTTTTTGTGACTATACCTACAAAAAACACAGCATCCCAAACAGCTAAGCTGGATAGTGATTTAGCTCTCAAAATATGCATATCTTGTCGCAGTGCAGTACCATAGAGTACTAGCAATAGGTACCTACTGCAGTAGTACAACCAGTACTTTAGACTCGTTTTAATTTAGTATGTGTGCGTTGGTCGTGAGTTATCCTTTATAACTGGGAGAATGTTCCAAAAAATATTTGGGTTGTATGAAAATATTGGTTAGGCGAAATTAGAAGGGTGCGGGATTGCCCGAAAGGGTTACCGGTACCCCGGAACATAAACGGCTAAGGAAGGAACACGGATGGGTTTTAGGCAGTAAGAGTCTGACACTCCCTTCCGCTCCACCCATAGCGAAAGGGGTCATTCGATGATTTCTCATGCATAAAAAAAAGGAGAAATTAGAAGAAATTATCATTTTACAGGTCTTGTGTAGATATTTTTTTTGAAGGTATTTATTGGTATTTGAGCAAGATGTTTAGTTTTAAAATCTTTTTTGTTTTTTTGAATTTTAACATTTCATAATAACACCGCTTTCTTTTTGAAAGATACATATTTTTTTTTATATGCGTTTAGCGTTCGTTCACTACCTACTTTGTGAACATAGATAAAATGATTTTGGTATCTTATGATACGAAAAAAGAGAAAAAACATTTTCTTTTCGAGGTCCAAGAGCAAATTCGAATTAATCACGAACTTGTCAAAATATGATGTGGCAATATAAAGGTGAAAGTTTGTGAGTGTGTGTGTTTATATGTTTGTTACTTCTTCACGCTTAAACGACTGGACCAATCAAAAGTAGCTAACATCCTCGATTAACATTTTTTATTTTTATTATTTAGCCTGCGCTGTCCCACTCCTGGGCAAAGGCCTCCCTCCACTTCTTCCATTTTTCGCGAGCCCGCGCGTCCTCCCTCCAGTTTTGACGGAACCTATCCAGCTCGTCCCGCCATCTCCTACGTGGTCTGCCGCGACCCCACCTCACTGTCTCAGGGCACCAATTCTGCGCTATTTGGGCCCACAGTTTGTCCGGCATGCGGCAGACATGTCTTGCCCAGTCCCATTTAAGTGAAGCAGCCTTTTGAGGCACGTCAACTATCTTTGTTGGTTTAACATTTAGGCTAATTTTTATTCCGATATTCCCACGGGATCGACACTTACACGGGTGAAACCGCGGGGCGCAGCTAGTATAACGATATTAACGACCACTATTCCCATGAAAATGGAGCACACATAAAACCTAAATTGTTAAGACACAGTTTCCGATAAACAAACATACAAATGCGCATACATTGGTTCCAACAAACTTGCTTATTCCGAATACATTTTATGTATAAGCAAAAGATAATTATCGGAAACAGCACAAAAATGGCGGTACCCTTTTAAATAGATTGGGTTATTCAAACCGATAGCCCTTTAGATGTGTGGGCTTGTGGCTAAGTAATAACAGCCGCACGGGTCGATCGATCAGGTTAAGCTACGCTTGCCACGGTTGGTCTGTGGATGGGTGACCATCTTTACATACCAAGACCCCTCCGTGCCTCGGAAAGCACATTAAGCCGTTGGTCCCGGCTGTCATTCGTGGATCATTGACAGTCGTTACGGGTCGTCAGAGGCCCGAAAATCTGACAACCAGTCTTACCATTGGGGTATCGTATTACCCAGTAACTGGGTTGTGGAGGTCAGATAGGCAGTCGCTCCATGTAAAATACAGGTATTCAGATGCATCCGGTTCGACTGGAAGCCGAACCCAACATAGTTGGGAAAAGCCTAGGCAGATGATGATGAGCTCTTTAGATGTATGACGAAGTATATGCAGAGACATAACATTTGAGCCTATACGGATGTAAATGAATTGAAGATTTTACTGCAGTCGTAATATGCTACGCGAAGGTCTACGGCGTAGTACTGTGCTACGAACGGGCTACGAGTTCGTAGCGTTTCAAGAAACTTTCTTAGTGTTGAATACAGAAGAAAAAAATTGATGATACTTAGTTGTTGTCTGTCATAAACAGCAACGCTCATCTATTCTGAAAATGCTGCTTATTGCGCCATTAAAAAAAAAAACCTGTGGGACCAATCTGTCAAGAAAACCACAAATGTTTCTACATTTTTTGACTTTGATAGTAGCTGAGATGATTTTCACCTATTGACCGCCCCAGTCGGATTAATGCGACGATTTTTTCTGTACCCGTGCCGCCTCAGTCGTATTTATACGAATGAGAACCTAATGTTCGGTTTTAACCTAATGACCGCCCCAGTCGGGTTAAAGCGACAAGTTTTTCTGTGCCCGTGCCGCCTCAGTCGTATTTATACGACCTACGTATAAACACGACGTATTTAACCTAATGTTCGTCTTTTGTTTTTTATTGTATTGCACGACCCCCATTCGTCTTAGGCATTTATTTGTCGATTTATGACCTGGGCGCTGGGGGCACGGTTATTGATATAAAACCAAGCGGCCAATAGGATAATATGTAGGTACGAGAATGATTTATTTTCGTTGGATCCCGCTTTTGAATCCCAGTTTAATATTTTTGGCGTTGGATCCCGCAAAACATTATTATGTATTTCCGTTGGATCCCGAATTTAAAAAATGCAAGATAATTACGTTTTATTGTCGTTGAATCCCGAAAAGTATTTCCGTTGGATCCCGAATGTTTAAAAAAATCTGAATGCGGGTACTTTCAACAACAAAATTGTTTATAATAAAATGAGGGGTTCACTAAAGTTTCACCAAAACTCCATTGACAATTTTTTTGTTTACAACCAACGTTTCCTATACTATTTATTTCACAAACAACTAATTTTTTATATAATCTAGTCGTTTCTGGCACTTGCCGGCAGCTGCCGCGGCATCGCTCGCTTCGCTCGCTCGGCTCGTGCGTAGGGCTCACAGTTTTAACCTAACCTAACATTTTTTTTTAATAATTAATCTAATCTAGTGTTTGATAAAGGTAAATCACTTTTCTTCTGAAATGTACACATGTTGTTATAATATGGGATTCAACGGAAATAGCAAACAGGATCCATCGTTAATACCTAAAAAATGGGATTCAAAAGTGGGATCCAACGAAAATAAACGACGAGAATTAGTCTTCTGATATAAACTTTAAAACAATAGTCCTAAAACTTGTACTCATAGGAAAATATAAAACTGAAATAAAACTGGTTAATGATGTGAGTGAGGGTCAACAAAATGTACTCACATACATACAAATGTATGCCCTGAAATGACCATTGTGGTTTTTTCTAGTTCCACAAGTACGCACACAACGATTATGACGTCATTACACAGGAAATTGGGTCTTGACACATCAAAGTCAGCTAAAAAGGAATCACCGACATAAATTTTTACTAAGCAATAAATTGAGGTATTCGAGCAACGGGTAAGTTTAGGGTCCCGCGGTCTGAAGTGTGAAACTATGCGCGAAGATATTTGGGAGTATGATATAATGCTATTGAGGGCAATGTGTATGGTTTTGGTGTCAAAGTAAGTTGGTATTGAGAATACTAGAATTATAGAGTACTAGCTGCGCCCCGCGGTTTCACCCGCATAAGTTTCAATCCCGTGGGAATACGTATGTCCTTCCCGGGATGCAATCTATCTCTTTGCCAAATTTTATTGAAAACGTTCAGTGGTTTAGGCGTGAAAAGGTAACATACAGACAGACAGACAGAGTTACTTTTGAATTTATTACCCGACTACGGCGAAGCAAAAAGCACCCTCTTTTTTGCTTTTGGTACTTTCTCGTTTCATCCTTTTCAGTAGGCGGGTTTTAGTTTTTAAACTTATTTTTTATTTTATTATTTTGGAGCTTATTTCAGTAATATTTATATTTTTGAAATGTGCTAATTAAGCCCTTTCATTTGATACCCTACACGGCATAATTAAAAAGTTTTTTTTTTAGATTATGACTTTATGTCCGCTAGAGGGCGCCATATTCAATATAATGTGACGTCACATAACCTATAACCAGCGGACAATCAAGACGCTTCTAACGATACCACACTTGTCTAAATAGGACAAGAAGTTAAGAAGTTATGAGGGTACAGATGAACATACATACATACCGGTCAAAATCATAACCTCCTTTTTGCTTCGTCGTAATCGGGTAAAAATGAAATTTTGTGCAAAATGTCATGTACCCAACGGTTTAGGCTGTACGTTGTCTGTCGGTAAATTTAAGATTTATATTGAGAAGATTTATCGATGAAGAACGTAGGACTTTGAAGACAGTCAAGTGCTGAAGTAGGTCTCATGAATAAATCGGTAATATAATATGAACGACTGTAAAACTGCTTCCAATCATTCGTATATTAATTGACCATAAAATAAAGTTGCTGAGGATCTTTAGTACATTTTCATGACACAAGTCTTTACGATTTGAATGACCACGACAAATCCTTGTAAGTGTATTAGTATGCGAGCTCAGTATGTGAGTGTAAAATCAGTTGTTGAGTTGATATTATCCAAAATAGGTATACAGGGTTACTTGCAATTCAACGTATATCCGTCAGGAGCTAATAGGGGGCCAAAATGTACAAATTGAATCCCACATATTTATGGCCGAAATTCAATAGTTTTCGAGATATTTGAAACATTTTTGAAGCGTAAAATGAATATATTGGTAAGATAATATTCTTAAATCACTTATCATTTTAATTATTTTGTTGAATTAAGTATCTTTTAATTATGTTGATAGCTTAATTGAAGTGCCAGCTACAGTATAATTTTTTAATGGTACCCATTCAATATGTAGTTTTTTTTTTATTTGGAATTATATCGAGAAACCCTTAAAATTCAAATATCTCGATAACTATTGGATTTTGGACATATATATAAGTGGTTCAATTTGTTGCATTTTAGCCCCCCTATCAGCTGCTGACGGATAAACGTCGAATTACAAGTAACCCTGTATAGTAATTGCATCATCATTCAGAAGTCACAATGCTCTGCTGATATTAAACTCAAACTCAAAGCATTTATTTCAATTAAACCATTTACAGGCACTTTTGAATTGGCACGAAGTCAGTCAGTCAGAAAATATGAAGCTAGTTGCCCATTCCAAAGCGTAGGTACCTATGGAGAAGAACGGGCAAGAAACTCCATGGACACTTTTATAAATTATATTTTTACAAAAATATTACTTAAATCATTAATGTTGAATTTATTATGTAAGAACGATGTAAAAATAAATAGACGTACGCGTTAAAAGCGTCCAGAGTACAGCAAATAGGAAAAAAAAACAACAATCCAAAAATAAAATAATTAAAAATAAGCCGAGGCAGCTAAGTGATGACCAGCCCCAATTGACGGCGCCCGTTCATGAACATGACGCATAGATCAGCACCATTCAGCTCAACCATTTTGAAGGGAGCTAAATGATCCAACACACACGCTACTGTCAGCGAGATATTTGTGTGAGCATGACATACTTACTATCAGCCGCCAGGGCACATTCAAGGCAACGAACGACATATTACCCGGTAAATGGTAGCACTATAGTACATGGAATTCACATCAGTTCTATTAGGCTTCCAATTTAATATCGGTCCTTAGAGCATCGTCAGCTCAAGTCTCTAAGTATTTTAACTCATCCACTATCCTCGAACCCTACTCAATAGTTAAACAATCACGGTGAACCATTCAAACTTTTGAATTGTCAAGAGGTCGGTCAGCCAAAACCATTAAACTAGTTGCTCATTTCAAAGTATTAGGTTCCTATGGAGGAGAACGGACAAGAAACTCCACGGACACTCTTCTAAATGGAAACAAACAAGGAATCCAACATCCAGGCGCACTGCAAGTTACCATCCCTACCTGGTTGCTGTTCCACCAATTCGCACTAAGCGTTTGCAAATGTCGTTTATAATGCGCACAGCAAAAGAGTGGAACTCTCTACCTGCGTCTGTTTTTCCGAGCGCATACAACCCGAATCTCTTTAAAGTGAGAGTGAACAGGCTTCTTCTGGGTAAGCTCGCTCCGTCGTCGACTTTGTCTCTGTCACCTTTGACCTAGGCTAGAGTCAAGAGCAAGCCCATTTCAAATAATAAAAAAAAAAAACATTGTTACAATATATTGGTAACAACGTTCATGTTGAAACTATATATGTAAGTGATAATTTCTAGGGCACTAGACAACTCAAGTGTTAAAGTGTAATGGCTACATTTTCTTCAGCACCATACATCTTAGTAAAAATCGCACTTTACTCATGTTTTATACGTCTCATGGGCTGCAGCCATAACATTCAACGGGGAGCCGTTTGTAATGTGTACCAAATATATATTTATTTTATATCAACATAAATCATGGTAACGCATGAAAGAGGACAATATATGACAATGTATGGTTCTATGCAAATGATGACGCAAAACGGTTTTGTGGCAGCAGCCATTTTGTTGCCTTCTTATTTTAAAATGTGAATATAAAATCCGCAGTGATATTTTTTGTGATGTTGGTGCCGCAGATCGTCATTCGAAGCTGTTAAGCTGTCAAAGTCATTGCCATCGACGTCAATGTCATTTAGATGACAACCGAGTGCTTTTTACTAGCCGTTATTGGCCTACTGCTGAGCAAAGGTCTTCCACACAGATATAGATACACCAAGATAACGCAAGAGCAACTACTTCGCGCTCAGTTCTGTGTAAAATTTTCACTTCTGTCGTGTGTATTTTTTTAATCGTCATATAAACAAAACACAAACAGAATACTTTGCCATCACTCACTGACATATCGGAAATACATTAAAACCGAGTACATCCCGAGGACAGCCGAACACATCCGAAGCGGTGTCGCTTACGTTAATAGTGGCGCGAATTTAATGATTTTTTCCCATCTCAAAAAATGCCCCACGCGCCTAAAGAAGTCTTCACTTCAAAAAGAAAAAAAAAATAGAAAACAACGAGCAAGAGTACCATCGACACGAAAAGAATAAGAAAAATGCCATGCGTCATGTTCGTGAACGGACGCCGTCGGTTGAGACTGGTCATCTCTTAACTGTCAAGGCTTATTTTTATAATCTTATTTCTTGTATTGTTTCTTCATTTGTGTGTTTTTTTTTACATTGTTCTCACATATAGAAGCAACAAGAATAATGTACTCAGGATTTTGTAATATCTTGATTTAAAAGAGTGTCCATGGAGTTTCTTGCCCGTTCTTCTCCCTAGAGATCTACGCCTTGGAATGGGCGACTAGCTTCAACTTTCTGACTAACTGACCGACTACTTAATTTTGACAATTCAAAAGTGCCTGTAATGGTTTAATTGAAATAAATGCTTTGAGTTTGAGTCAAATAGTAACCACTGATGACACACGTAGTTGACTGTACCTTAGTTCCAAAGACCCAATATTTTTTAAAACTGTAACATTTTTTTAGTAGGGGCAGTTGAACGCATTCAAAGTGGAGGCCAATCGATCGTTAACAGTTTCTATTTTTCCGCTGAAAATATTTGAACAAAGTTTACATTCGTTAGTAATTTTGCATATTTGTGGACTGTACGACCAAGTCTTTTTAGAATGGTTACAGTTAGTGCCAGCGCAAACTGGGCGTTTTGTCGTCGTGGGCGTCTAGCCGCTAAAACAACACGCAAAGTGGTCATTTGAATCTGTGACTAGTCGTTGCGACAGGACAGAAAGCGATTATTTTCTTTGAGTATCCGTGAGACACGGTCTTATCCACCTTGTGAGTGAATAGAATACTCTTTATTATGTACACCATATAAATTCCAGACATAAATAAAAATAGAAACTTCACAAAGGGTGAGACAATGTGATGGTGAATTTTGAGACTGTAGTTGCAGTTGCCTTGGTGGTGATCATGCAAAGGCAAAGCGAATGCGGGGGGGGGGGGATTGCCATAATCGCTATGTTTTTCAGGGGGGATGGCAATCGCAGTATGGTTTTGAAAAAAAATGCATAGAGGATGTATGCCTGTCGTTTCTACTCTACAACTGGACGACGCAAAGTGTGCTATATGAAAGTTGTCGGCTGTAGCCTGTAGGTGTGCTGGTCGCCGAGCCGTCGCAGACACATGTCGCATAGATTGCGCTATGTCTTAGCCATCACTAACAAGCGTTCTTTTTTATAGAGACCCCCTCTGTATATTCTGTATGTTCATTTATACAAATAAAAAAAAAGAGTCGCTTGTCCTATTTAAAGAACAAAATAACTTTTTTTAAATAGCTTTCTCTACACCCATGCTATAAATCCTCTATAATAGTTTCTGAAACAGTTAGCTCATTGCCAACATTAAAACAACCAGTGTCATAGGAACCATAATATCATCCAAACGAGTGTTATTATGTTGTACTAAATTTCATTACGCAACTCGTTTTCAAAAAAAAAAAGAACATTGTCATTCATGCACGCGCATTTCACTACCACAGCGCAGTAATTAAAAAAAAAGAACTTATAGGTTATTCGAATTCATGTCGTATCCCGCCGCGGCCGGCCGCCATTTTTGTTCCATATTAGTATTGCAAAAACTGTTTTAGAACCTTTTATAGAGGATTCATATCATGGGTGTAGATAAAGTCTTGTATGCAACTTTACATAATTAGGTATTAAAAAACTCATGTGATACTATTATCACCCACATTCGTGTTTTAATACCCCTTATTATAAAACAGTTGCATAAATAACTATTGTTACTTTGCTTGCCTGGAGCGTGTACACTAATGTTCTAAACTAATATTATAAAGAGGTAAATTTGTTTATTTGTAAGTTAGTATGTAGGAGGTAATCTCCGGAATCACCAGTCGGATTTAAAAACTCTTTTTGCATTTGGAAGCCCAATTCTCGAGGAAGGTTATAAGCTTTTAACATCACGCTATAACCCTTAGGAGTCAAGCAAAAGGAAAAAAAGTTACTATGCGAAAACGAAATAGTAGCACGGGCGAGCGATGAGATGCGATGCGATGAATTTCACACTTATGAAGTCGCGGGCAGAAGCTAGTGTAAGTATTTAAAAACAATGCTTTATTAAATCGCCAATTTGTGCTGAAATATACATTGTATTTATATGCTTACTCTACTTGTCAATCGCTGGATAATTAAAAAAAAAATATCAAAGAGAAGCTCTTTGTTGAGATTTGGTTTTTGAAGTGAAACTTCTTTACGCACGCTTGACTTGGGGAGTAAGCTGGCGAACGCGTGATACGTCACGCGTTCGCCAGCTTACTCCCCAAGTCGTTACGAAAAGTGTGATCGGGTGAGGCGAACGGGAGTTGAGTGGGGGATATAAGCAAGAGAAAGCAGTGCGCGCGCACATGTTCTTTCTCTCTTCCTCTCATAGCCAAATACGTTTGAAGTTTCACTGCAGTCACAGCACACTCGTTTTTTTTTTTTTGTATCTCAAAGAAAATTTCCCTTTTTCCATAAACAAAACATACATCTTTGCACAGATAACCAATAAGCAATACAAGTCAATTAGAAGTTCGCGCTTTGTCTCCATGTAGGATAGCCGTATAGATAGAACAGACGCTGAACAAAAGATCAATGATGCGTAGGATATCGACATGGAAGTAATTTGTTAGGATGCCAGTTGCACGCGACCTTGGGTGAGTATAAGTACCTAAACATAGTAGTTATAGGTACATACTGTTTTGGAGATACACATATTACAGCAATTTTTTGCTTAAATTCTTAGTTGGGTTCGTGGGTCCACCCTTTATAGCAGAACTTTTTTTGTCACAATATTATTTTGCATAACAGCTAATAGCCCAGTCAAAATAGACATTCAAGGTTACATTAATTCGCATAAAGCTGAAAATTTGTACGAATGTTGGGAACACCATTACAAATAAATTGTCAAAAGCCCCCATCGACCCGACGTGTGCAAAAAAAAATTTTTGCAAAAATCGGTTTTTTGCATTTTTCAGCTAAGCGGTAAGTTTTATCATAAAAATGTGTAAAATATATAATGCTAAATGCTAATTTTTTAAATAATACTATCCTATTTATAGTAGGTACTAAATACTCGTACAAATAAAAAAATATCAATTTAATAACTACATCATTATTGAAGTACTTCTAGACTTGTATACTTCAATAGGGTTGTCAAAGAAAACAAATTTGAACGCATTTATCCTTGCGTTCCTTTAAAGAGTTCTTGGCTGTAAAACTTCTACGTAGATAAATCGATCCAGGATCGTGCTTTGAATAAAATACAGTGCTTTAGATATTGAGACCAGTTTGTGCCTGGGAAAGCACTTTAGGCTTTCGACCCAGTTGGTATACCAATCTATAAAACCTATTGTCGATAGCCTGAATCTATCAAAATGCCAACGCTGAGATTGTAACTTTCAAGGTCGAAGAAGGGCATTTGTATAATTTGTAGTAAAGTCGACCTTGTCACAAGTGGTCGACGTCCTTTAATACTTTTGACTACAGTTCCCAGTAAATATAAGAACTTCAGTAGGGTTCAAACTTTCTATCTGTCATATACAGGAAGATTTTTTTAACACCATCCAATTTTTTACAGGGTGTTCTACCCATGTATATGAACAACTTTCACTATGGGACCAATTCTGAAATCACGAAAAAAAATCAGCTGTTTCATACATTTTGGTCAAGTATCTAGTTATTGAACTTTTGTATTAAACAGCTGATTTTTTTTTCGTGATTTCAGAGTTCGTCCCATAGTGAAAGTTGTTCATATTCATGGGTAGAACACCCTGTAAAATATTGGGTGGTGATAAAAAAATCTTCCTGTATAGCTTCTGCCCGCGACTTCGTCCGCGTGAAATTTCACCCTCCCCCCATTCACCCTCTTAGGGGTGGAATTTCGAAAACACCTTTCTTAGTGGATACCTATCTTCACAAAGAACACACCCTCCAAATTTCTCGTCTCTAGGACCAGCGGTTTAGGCTGTGCGTTGATATATATCAGTCAGTCAGGACTTTGAATTTTATGTAGATAGACCTTAGGGGCAATTCTCGTAACTTTAAGAACGTGCACAGTCTGATCTCAGTCTCAATCATCAATCTATCAAAAATAACTCTATTTCCCTATATTTTCTACAAGTTTTTGACATTTGTTTGTCGCCGAAATGAGACTGCGATTAGATTTTGAACGTTTTAAATTACGAGAATTGGCCTTTTTGACGTTTTAGGTCGTGCAAATGATTTTGATACTTTGGGTGCAAAATCAATGACTAGGTAGAATAATATACCTATCAGATTCTAGACCAATCTTCATTTATTTATTTATTTATCCTCACATTGGAACGCTATACAGCAATTACACCAGCGGAGTAAAAAATCACTTCATCTGCTGCTTTCCATCCATGTTGTGCGCGGTGGACATCGAACGAGTGTCAATGGATCACGAACGCTCACACAGCGTCAAGACATTTCTCCATAACCCCATCACTCCTTCCATAAATTGCACACATTAATTGCGAATTTTTGAAACACAATGATTTTTCAAAGTAAATACATTAAAAAAGAAAAAAAAAAACCAACCGACTTCAAAAAAAAAAACTCTAGAAAGTGATAAATAACTTTAAATTCGGAAGTCGGTGTCGTTGGTTTGACACCGACTTCCGAAATTAAAGTTGTTTATCACTTCGTAGTGTTTTTTTTTTTTGTAAAAAGTTTTTATTTTTCACTTTTTAGTTGTACCTACTCCACACAAATCTAATTAACACTAGTGCATTGAATAATTGAAGACACCGACTAGAAGAATCATTAAAAATTCGCATGGAAATGCCGGAGATGAAAATGATTTATGCATATAACTTCTTACAGAAGAATAATTACCGAATGTAGAAACCTTCCTGAAAGTATGTAGATCATATTAGTGAAAGAATTATCAAAATTGGATCATTAGTTTTTGGGAAAATCGCGGACATACAAACATACATACATACGGGTCGAATACAGAACCTCCTCTTTTGAAGTCGGTTAATAATCAAAAACGGAAAATTTTGAGGTCATCCTGCCATTTCTCTTTTTTCATTTATATCCCCCTTATCGTCTTCAAACAGCCTATTAATATTCGATAATAGCCTCAAACATATCGCAAACCTCACATCACTTAACGCCCAAACTCGGTCTCCCTTTCTGCCATTATATATAGATTATCTTTTGATATACGTATTTATAAAAAACCGAGTTTCTGTTTGATGCGAGACCGGCACCCGCGGAGTTTGAAACCCGGGTATTGTCGGCAAATTGTCTTACAATTGAATTGAGCTCGCAAACTGGTTTGCGTCAAACCACTAAACAAGGCTATACAGAAGACCAATTGGTAACTCGATCCTTTTTTTATTAACCGACTTTAAAAAAGGAGGTTCTGTATTCGACCCGTATGTATGTATGTATGTATGTATGTATGTATGTATGTATGTATGTTTGTATGTCCGCGATTATCTCAAAAACTACTGAACCGATTTTGATAACTCTTTCATTAGTGTGACCTACATACTTTCAGGAAGGTTTTAGTATATAATACATTAAGTAATTATTCTTATGTACGAAGTTATATGCATAAATGTACTGCATCTCCGGCATTTCTATGGGAATTTTGATGATTCTTCGAGTCGTGTCTTCAATTCTTCAATGCAATAGTGTTAATTGAATTGGTGTGGGGTAGGTACAACTAAAAAGTGAAAAATAAAAACCTTTTTACAAAAAAAACAACCGACTTCAAAAAAAAAACACTACAAAGTGAAAAATAACTTTAATTTCGGAAGTCGGTGTCAAAAAACGTAAATGCGGAACCAACGACACCGACTTCCGAAATTAAAGTTATTTTTCACTTTGTAGTGTTTTTTTTTGAAGTCGGTTGTTTTTTTTGTAAAAAGGTTTTTTTCTGCGTGTGTCTGTGTAACTTTAAACAGATGCATGGTGGCATGCGTCATGCTCGTGCGCCGTCAGTAGGGACTGGTCATCTCTTTGCTGCCATGGCTTATTTTATTTTAATTTAATATTTGAATTGTTTTGTTTTCTCATCTTTTCATTATGGACGCTTTTAAGGTTCTGCATCATTCTCACAATCGCACCTTCGGTGCAACAAAGTCACAACAGCTCATTTTTTAATTTTACAGGAGAGGACTTTTAATATTTTTTTTCGCATTTATTTCCTCATTTTTTCGCATTTATAACCACAAAGGCACTTGCGCCATCTAGTAGAATTTTTAGATACTTTCGCGGTTTTTGTTGCCCCAAGTATAGGCATAGTTCAGAGACAATTTGGCATACTTACCTCAATTTTGCAGTTTTGGTTATTTGTGACTTTGTTACCTACATGAAAATAAAGATTACAATGACTTTGATAGACCTGTCATGTCAGTGGTAGCAACCTAACGACAACCTTATTAGAATGAGAATAAAGATGACTATAATTTGCAGAAACAGATAAAATAACTGTGAACTCACTTGTTGTCGCAATCACATCACAGCGATAGTCAATATCAAAAGAACTCACTTGTTGTCGCAATCACATCACAGCGATAGTCAATATCAAAAACTTGTCAAAAAATAGAGGAAAATTCGTTGTATTTTTGAGAGATTAAGACGGAGATAAGAATGCAAACGTTCTTAAAAATACGGGAATTACCTCCCGTGAACACACGCCAGCACATCAAGCTACCCGAAACTGTCAAATTTTCCCAATCAACTTTGAACCTTATGCTTTAGCGATAAAGTTGAAAATCTATTAAAGAAATTTGACAGATTGTAGTAGCTTGATGTGTTGGCGTCTGTACCTATTGAACACGGTCGCATATTATTTAATTTGCGTCACCTCCAAAACACATTAAATATTTTTACCGAAAAAGCATGCAAAATAGATACAAAATATTTTTAGAATGGACGTTTGTGACCCCTTTTCATTAAGTATTTATTTGTACCTAAGCTTAGTCCGATGCGGACGTAAGCAATGAAGACATAATAAAAAGATTTTCTATTCTTTTCTCTTTTGTGGTTAAAACGACATGAACCGTTTTTCGCTTAGCAGTAAAATTCGTGGCGATTTAAATGTGCAGCAATTTAATGAAATTTAATTGAAAATCTCTGTTTTATTTTTGGAAAAATAGAATTTAAATGTTTATGAGTTTCTCGTGTGTGAATATCAATTGCGGATCTCGTTTTAAATACGAAGTTTCTTGAAATTACTTTTTTACGTGTGGTAATAAAATGTGTTCCTGCGTCATGTAGATAAAAAGGAAATCCACATGTTGGTAAAGTACTCACTATTTTAAGTGCCGTTCTAGTCACAGTTTTTAGGGCACGCATTACAAAAAAAGAAAGACATAAAATGCACACATACAAAGAAGCCAAAAGCCTCGTATTCAAACAATAAAAGGTTGTCAATTTTGTCCATTGCTTTTATGCACATTGAATTAATAATGAATTACATTATCTGAGAATCATTAAAGAATGCCTCACGCTAAATTGTTGGCTAAGTTGTTTTACAGCAAGGCAAATGCCTTCTTTTCTTTTACGCGACTGCGCGACAGCAAAGTCAGGGTTATGGTTGTTTCACTCCAGATTCTCGATCTTTAGATCTGGTAGAAAATATTTAACACTAAACTCTAAAATAAAACATCGCCATTATCTGCCACCATCCATCAACTACAAGAACCCAAAATAGACCGAAACTCATTACTTCAAAAATGACGCCGAATAATCAATCAATTTTCAATTCTATTCCTTCACAATAAAATTGAAGATCGATTGCTATAAAGTGCTGAACAAAAAGCACATACCTAGATCATTGCTGCCTTATATGTTACATTAGTGGTAAGCGATCCGGGTACGACATTATGCTACTTCAATAGAGCTGAGAATTCGCGTGAGGCACGCTAAACGTTTCATGTTGAGGGGGATATACGGGACCGGAAAGTGTACGAGCAAGCTGAAGAGGATTATCCACGTTCTTCTTTTTTGTTTAACATAAAGAATGATTTTTTTTTTTATTGTCACAGCGATTACAGCTGCGCACGATCTCTATATACAGGGTTATTTGAAAAACATTAACAACCACTTATAATCATCATTATAAACAACTTTTACTATGGGACCAAATCTGAAAAAGCGAAAAAAAAATCAGCTGTTCCCTACATTTTGACGAGTTATACGAACATAAATGTAGGGAACAGCTGATTTTTTTTCAGGTTTGGTCCCATAGTAAAAGTTGTTCATAATGATGAGTACAATGACCTCTTAAGAGGTTGTTAATATTTTTCCAATAACCCCGTTTATAAAATTCAAAGTCCTGACTGACTGATATATCAACGCACAGCCTAAACCGCTGGTCCTAGAGACATGGGAGGGTGTATTTTTTGTGAAGAGTAGGTATCCACTAAGAAAGGGTTTTTCAAAATTCCATCCCTGAGAGGGTGAATGGGGGGAGGGTGAAATTTCACGCGGACGAAGTCGGGGGCAGAAGCTAGTCAGAGAGTACCATAATTCATCACGCGTGCCCAGTGCGGGTTAGCGGATGTCGCATGTCTTCGAATTTGTGGTTCTAGGACATGCCAGTTTCCTCACGATGTTTTCCTTCAACACAATATAAAGATGTATAATTTGGTCTTTATTGAATATATTATGCCATAAGCCATATCCTGGCTTAAAACTATAAGTACGTTGATTTATTTGGTTATGCAGTTAAAGTCAAAATCATTTATTTCAAGTTGGCCAATAAAACGCACTTTTGAACGTCATTTACAAGAAAAATAGAACTAATTCTAGATACGCCCCTTCCAAAAAGTGGTTTCATATGGAGAAGAATGGGCAAGAAGCTACATAGTTTTCTTTTAAAAATAATTTACAAAAATATACAATATCTAATAATTATAATTAACTTCATTTGTGTAAATTAAAATAGTAAGTAAGCAAATAATAACTAATGCCTAATTAATTAATAAAAATAACAAAAATAAATCCTAAGTATACTGGTAATGTACCCAAGAGACTGGTGGCATTACCACGTTGTATGGCAATTGCAGCATTGCCAAATAACAGTCGACAGCGATGCGGATGAATTTTTCGACGCTATATTTTAGTTTGTGTAAAAGTTATAATTATAATAGGGTA
Organism: Amphipoea oculea; assembly: GCA_945859645.1. Lineage (NCBI taxonomy): Eukaryota > Metazoa > Arthropoda > Insecta > Lepidoptera > Noctuidae > Amphipoea > Amphipoea oculea. The sequence goes on from OX243876.1 coordinate 18,592,718, forward strand.
TTTTCCTGGGTAAAAAAATAATAATTAGATTTAGTCCGTCAGTTAAATTATCGAAAAATAATGGACCCTTATTTTTTCTTTTGTCAATCAAACAAAAAATGACAAAGATAAAGCGCGTCAAAATTTGGGGGGTCGTGACGTCACGGCGTGCTAAAAAGTGTCGCACGGCGTGACGTTACGCGGAACCTTAACGGGCGATATCTTCATCATTTTTTATATAATTGACAAAAGAAAAAATAAGGGTCCAATATTTTTTGATAATCTAACTGACGGACTAATTAGAATTTTTTAGAAAACTAGCCTATTGTGTGAAGACGATACATCTGGACTACTACATTAGGTAAGTATAAAAATATAAGCAATGACAAATAAATTAATTATGTTGATACATATATGGTGCTTACATATTTCCAAATATTTAAACCATCACATAAATTAATCAGCTGTTTTTGTTCTGCTTTCTCTTCAGCAGGGGGCCGCTAAGCAGGATCGGAAGAGGGATATCCCAGTCGAACACGAAGGCATGGAGAAAGCGACTGTTTTGGTTACAATACGAGCTAAGGCATCGCACCGAACCCCTTCTTGACATATCCATACCGCATAACCTAGTTACAAGCGTAACGTCTTTGACGTAGCACTTAATAGTCACACATTTTGAGAACGTCAATGGAAATGGCTTCTGTTTCCCCCGGGAGGTGCAAACGGCATAGTAAAGGAGGTCACATAGGCCGTTCCCCCAGAGATCCCAAAATTCAATACAGGGTGTAAAAATAACCCTCACGTAGCCATCGTCAAAGCAGTTTGTAAATCAAAATATGTAACGTCGTACAGACGCGAGCACTGATGTGCTCGCGTCTGTACGACGTTGCTTATTTTAAAATCTTTTAAAGAAATTAAATAATAATATAATAAATAGATAGGTAATAAGTAGATAGGTAGGTATAGGTTATTAATGAATAGATTTTCAACTTTATCGCTAAACTATAAGGTTCAAAGTTGATTAGGAAAATAATATGACAGTTTCGGGTAGCTTGATGTGCTGGCGTCTTTACAATAATAATTGACAACATTTCAAACCTGACACGACCTTAAAACAAAAATACTGTTTCTTTATTTTCGTATCCTGAGTTCAAATATATTTTTATTTTATTTTTTTATTTCTAAATTTCTGAGAAAAAAAAATTAAAATCAAAAAACATGTGATGACGTCACATAAATGGCGGAATGAGGTAGTTACCTTTGCGAATTCCAATGTCTTTGATTGCAAACATTACGTCAAACAAGACATGTCAATGTCACCTATGAAGTGTAACTAGAAAACAACTAAAAAACTAAATTGAATTCAACAATATTTTTTCTTATCAACTCGACATGCTGCTAAATGTTAATATTATCAATTTTTGATTGATATTTCGCCAGTAAAATGGATCCCAATGAAAAATATACGCCAATGAAGGAACCAAAACAACGACTGAGACAAGTGACATATAACAGTTTTTTTGACGGGTCACAGTAAAACAAAGGTAATATCGCCATTCTACCGTAAGCATGACGTCATTTGGCGCTTACGTCTTTTTAGAATACACTGAATTTCAAAGTTGAAATTATGAATGAAAAGTACATAATTTCGAAAAACGAAAAAATATGGGTGCCCTATATTTGAATTTACTTTTATATAACGTAATAATACATGCACGTAAAAAATATGAAATGTTGTCAATTGCTGCATGAAACTACTTTTATTTGTTTGTGCAAAAAATTGATTACGTAAATGTAACGCAGGCAAACATTGTGCTTACGGGTGCATGCACCGGTCGTGGGGTGTATTAAATTTAAGTTACAACAATAAAACATCATTTTCATTTAAAAAAAGTTGAACTTCTATAGGTATGTGGGTGGGTGTGGTGGTCAACCGTTCCATGCTAGAGTTGAGTTGACTACTTAGTACTTATAGTTAAAAAATTAGAGTCGAGTGTCGACTGTTCCCAATATACTCCCGTATGTGCCAACATGTGTGCATGAGAAAGGAATTCAGCAAAGTAAACTTAAGTTGTACGCTTTTGTGCGCGTGCCCGTGTATGCGTGAGGAATGTTGCCAAATTACATTGGATATTATATTTGCCACTAGTTTCACACAACTTTCAGGAAGTTACCTACAACTATGAATTGTTTCTTCGCACAAGATAAGTCTTAAGTTTTGTTGACTTAATTTTCCATTTTCGAAAGAAGCGACCCTTCTTTCGTAGTTTCTTACCAAAAGTATTAAACTGCGTAACAAAAAGTATGGCGTTTAAAAGTATTTTGATGAAGGGAAAATGCAGATGCTCTCACAAAAATAACTTATTTCAATACCTACCACATTATTACCCTTGGTAAATAAACATTTATTTAGAGATGAACTTCTGAGACGACTCCGCAATCAAGTTTGTCACTGTGTGTGTGACTGCAGATTTAGACCACAAAATAGATTGTCACTGTGGGTGTGACTGCAGATTTAGACCACAAAATAGATGATGTCATTAACGCCTGCCAGACAGGCGCTTTACTTTGTGTAAATTATTTCATCACCACTGCTCTCAAAACGGTGAAGGAAAACATCGTGAGGAAACCGGCATGTCCTAGAACCAAAAACTCGACGATATGTGACATCTACCAACCCGCACTGGGCTCGCGTGATTGATTACGGCATACTCTCTGTCACAGAGAGGAAGCCTGTGTCCCAGCAGTGGGAACATTATAGGCTAATTATGATTAAAACCTGCCGGCTGTGCATTTACACCAGAAAGTCAATTCTCATGCTTAAAAAACGTTCTGTATTTAATTAAGCCACCTAGTGTGAGAAATAATAAAATAAAAAGGATCCAAAATATAAAAGTATCTGTATCACAATTATCGTCTGTATACATTGAACCATCATGAAAATATGTTTCTTTTACATGCAGATGCGCATGTAGATTGCTTTTACGCAAGAATGCGTAACAGGTGCGCTTCGCTGGTGCGCAGGGTGGTCTATTCCCGTTGTCCCCATTGACGGTGTCCCCATTATGGGGACAACGGGAAGTCATAAAATATCCTTCTCGTTGTCCCCATTGATGCTTTCATGTAATGGGGACAACGGAAAGTCATAAAATATCCTTACCGTTGTTCCCATGGGTGGGGTGGCTCCAACAGTGTCTTAAACATGGTTGCAAATCACCTGGACTGTGTTTACGTGGGTCACTGTTGTGCCGTCCGTGACCAACCGTTACTTCTTGTGTTTTTGTTTAGTATCTGTAACATAGTCGTAACAATCTTGTTTTGAGTCTTGGTTACTCTAATAAAGAAAAATTCTATTCTATTTAACCTGCTATGAGACACGCGGCTGGATTGATATTGCGGCCAGAATGTGAACGAACCAAATTGTAAGATTAGCCGAAAAAAATGTTGTTTTCTATTTTAATCTCATCGCATTCCAGTCAACTGTCTTTCACTTTGTACGTACGTTACTTAGTAGAGTTAGCCTTTTGCCCTTTTATAGATCTGTATTTGGCGGAAGTAAACACAACAGTCATTCAAAATCATCGAAGGCACAAACATAAAGAAAAAGATTATTCCCCAAGTAATTTTAAGAACATAGCGATAGAAAGAGAAGAAAAAAAAAATCAAAAATTTCATATTCATTCTCATTGCTATCCGGTTTGCTTGCCAAATAAAATGCTGATACAAATAAACGATTACCATACAAAACCTATAAACAATGACATTCGTTAACTGAATACGTTTTTCCAAGGTCACATCTCATATGTCGAGTCGAAATAAACATAAAACAGTACATGCATTTTCTGCTATATGGATGATTTAACTTATTCAGGCTATATTTTTTTCGGCATGGTTGAACTATTGGCTTTTAAGAAAAAAACCGGCCAAGTGCGAGTCGGACTCGCACACGAAGGGTTCCGTACGGTTTACGATTTATGACGTATTAAAAAAAACTACTTACTAGATCTCGTTCAAACCAATTTTCGGTGGAAGTTTACATGGTAATGTACATCATATATTTTTTTTTAGTTTTATCGTTGTCTTATTTTAGAAGTTACACACACATTTACCACTTTGGAAGTGTCTCTCGCTCAAACTATTCAGTTCAGAAAAAATTATATGAGAAACCTCAATATCATTTTTAAAGACCTATCCATAGATACTCCACACGTATGGGTTTGATGAAAAAAAAATGTTTTGAGTTTCAGTTCAAGTATGGGGAACCCCCAAAATTTATTGTTTTTTTTTTGGATTTTTGGAATCTTAATGCAGTTCACAGAATACATCTACTTACCAAGTTTTAACAGTATAGTTCTTATAGTTTCGGAAAAAGTGGCTGTGACATACGGACGGACAGATAGACAGACAGACTGACATGACGAATCCATAAGGGTTCCATTTGTTGCCATTTGGCTCCCGAACCCTAAAAATGGACTACTTAAGTTACAGAAAAGCGTGACTTAAGTGCGGGTTTAAGTCACACAGTGCTATAAACAATTTTTTTCACAGTTTCACTTTTGACCACTATCTCTCTCTCCTGATGATAAGTGGACGAAAAGTAGTTTAATGTAACTTATTCAATCGAGTCTCGTAGACTATTAAGAGCCTACCTCAGCTGAAATTCACTTTTTATCTCGCTCATATGATACTGCTCGCGGACTGAGTGAGAACGAGACAGAGTGCGGTGCTGGGCGGCAGGCAGCGCCAATAGTTTAGGTATTTGCTTTTTACAGTGAAAATAATGGTAATTATAAGAAAATAAATAATATAAGACCTACTTTAAAGTAAGTTCAGTTAGTATGCAAAGTTTCATGATCTAATTTGAAGTATTTTTTGAATATCAGCGGTTTATTGTTCGGGTTTAGAGGTAACTTTGGATTTTTTTTCTGTCGAGAAAATTTATGGAATCGTGTTTTCGTGTAACATAGGACTTTGCATTAATCCTCAACTCTACCCATTGATGTATTAAAAGGAGGTTCCTTTTTAATACATCAATGACTCTACCATATATTTATTTCAAAATTAATGGTGCAGTATTTTCGACATATCGGAGGATCACGCTAAGCCATTTGAGGTAGTATAGGCTCTTAAGTTTTAAAGACTCGAGTGAATAGGTCTAAACTCCTTATCAGACTCTCGCAAATAGTTTTCTCAAAAACGATCTTGTAAATCAACCTTGGATTTACCAAAATCTATACGATTTTTAGTAAGACAGTAATTTCGCAATTTACTCCAAAAGCTGTTCTACCGTCTTCCTGGATCTGTGGTAAGCCTCAAATTTAGTGGATATTAAACATAGTGAAACAGTTCGGTTGGCACAAAATGGAGAGGCGAAGCGTAGTAATAGTCTTATCTTGTTGAATAAATGGCTGCGAAACTGATATTATAGCCGAGTTTTCTATAAGACTTTGTTATAGGAAGTTTTTGCTTTATTGTTCAGTTCTAGTAGCTCCTTGTGTAATCTTTGTCGAGGAAATACTCCCAAAACGTGTATACAGGTTGAAATTGAAAACATGCGACAAATCGAAATGGGAGACTGTACTCATCATTATGAACAACTTTTACTATGGTACCAAAACCGAAATCGCGAAAAAAAATCAGCTGTTCCCTACATTTATGTTCGCATAACTCGTCAAAATGTAGGGAACAGCTGATTTTTTCTTCGCGATTTCAGGTTTGGTCCCATAGTAAAAGTTGTTCATAATGATGAGTACAATCTCCCATTTCGATTTGTCGCATGTTTTCAATTTCACCCTGTATTTGCGCAACTAGCTGTGGCCTAGCTTGAAGAGTATGGTGTGATGGATTGGTAAACTCATTTGTAATCTGATAGTAAAAACTCGGACGACTGCAGTCTACTGCTAGACATAAGCATCTCCAAAGTATCACCTGGTGGTCAGCGGGATTGTCCGAAAGGGTAACCGCTACCCCGGAACATAAAGGGCTAAGGAAGGAACACGGGTGGGTTTTAGTCAGTAAGAGTCTGACACTCCCTTCCGCTCCACCCAGAGCGGGAGGGGTCATTTGATAATTACCCATCCACAAAAAAAGGCATCGATCACATTAGGGGGTCTAGTTTCATGGTACCCTCTATTAGGGGGTCTAGTTTCATGGCATCTCCTGGTACTCTGCCTTCCACATCCTCAACATCTTTTTAAAATCGACAAGCCATCTAGCTGAGGCGTTTACTCAAAGGCACGTCTGCTTCAATGGCTATCCGTCCTTCGCCACTCCATTTCCAATTCAGGTCACTCCCTCTATGTCGTTGACTATTCGGGATGTTAACATGAAGAGAAACTACTAGGTATACTATTAAATTGTACCGTTGTTTTTGTGTTTATTATTATTGTGTCTGTTTTTTCTTTGTGTTGTTGTTGTTTTTTTGAAGTGAAAACTAGTTTAAGCGCGTTGGGCAATTTTTTGAAATGAGAAAAAACCATTGAACTCGCGACACTGTTACCGATACCGCGCTACATTCGGATGTGTTCGGCTGTCCTCGGGATGTACTCAGTTTTAATGTATGTCCGATATGTCAGTGAGTGATGGCAAAGTATTCTGTTTGTGTTTTGTTTATATGACGATTCAAAAAATACACACGAAATTGTTTAACTATTTTCACTTCTGTCGGCACTCCCGGAGTGCTACTGTTTTTGTTTTTGTAATTTATATGGTATACCTATTAAAGAGTATTCTATTCTATTCCGCGTCGGAAACTACGTAAAATAAAATAAATAAAAAATATCGGTTTCTCTTATAACTTAAACCATCATTCTGAAATACTCAAGCAAACATACAACGCCTTGGCTTCTAAAACGTTTACATTAAGTCTTGAAGCAGTGTCCAATTTGTATAATTTGTCACTAAACTAACTTGCCTAATTAAATTAAATAAAACTTTATTTCAGACTAGGTCCATAATTTAGTTAGTATTTTGTTGTTAGTAACAATAATGTTTATGTAAATAAATTAGTATTGTTAGTTTTCAAATAGTAATTATTAATTCAGTTTTTTTTTTAAATAACTTACCTAATTCTAGTTTTTTGCCTCTGTACCTACTTTCTGCTTGGTGAAGCGTGTAAATAGCCCGCACCTTTGTAAAGGTTGTAGGAAATAATCTATGTTAAAAGGTTGTTGTTTTGTCTCTGCATCACCCTAAAGTTGACGGGTAGAAAATGCCTCAGGCATTAAGTCCGCCTTTGTACAGTATTATGTTTTTTACTTGTGCATAAAGTTTTAATAAATAAATAAATAAAAGTGTGTAATGGCGGACCTCAAAAAATATAAAAACCAATTTCTCTATTGATGTCGAATCTTCGAGAAACCAATACCAAAGAATTATTAGCAGCAAAACATGCCCACGTACCTTGGCAATCCAGAGATCCCACTCAGACCCAGGGAGATGGGAAGATACCTCGTTCATATGCGCGTGATGGCTTGTAGGTATAAACTGCCGGCCGACGAGCAAAATCTTCCTAAATCCACCGGTGGAATGGTTAAAACTCCAAAAATCAACACTGCACTATAAGGTTCTCAATGAAGCACAGACGCAGGTCCATTTATTTTACGAGTATCATCAAGGTTTCACCAAAAAGGAATTTTTAAAAGGCGGAGTCCAGCGCAACCGCAACATCCCCGAACGACCGCGGGAAAAGAACTGCGGCCAATGCCATCTATTGGTCATATAGCGAGAAAACTCAAGAAAGTTTCGATACATGGGCGCTGCGGCAACAAATATTGGTGCAAGGATTCATCAATTGAGACGTTAAAATATTTAATTTGAAATACTAACATATTACATTATAGGAAAATATCCTAAAATGTTAATATTTTATCCTACATAATAAAGTGCAGTTTACGCTACAACCTCAAACATTTTTATAACTTTTTCAATAGTGCTAGTCACTCTGAAATCAACTCAATTACCTTTAAAATAGAGTTGATATTTGTTTAACTTGAAACAACATCAATTTGAAACATTTTGAATAGACTTTAGTCTAGTTCATCAGCATAACTTCCCACGTAGGCTTATCATTAATTAGAAAGGACATCAGTATTCTTATCAGCTCTTGTGTCAACACCATAATTAGGGATAGTGTAAGATCATCTCGTTAATTACCTACCTAACGGGTTTTCTTAGGAGAGGGACGAAATTAGAGGTGTTTACTTAGCGGGGTTTGTTAGAAATCACCGGAGCGTGAGTGATTTTGGGTTTAATAATCTTTCATCATAATAATTATCATCATCTGCCTAGCCATAACTATGGCCTTGCCTTTTTCCAACTATGTCGGGGCTTTTTTTTTATGGATGGGAAATCATCAAATGACCCCTCCCGCTCTGGGTGGAGCGGAAGGGAGTGTCGGACTCTTACTGACTAAAACCCATCCATGTTCCTTCCTTAGCCCTTTATGTTCCGGGGTATCGGTAAACCTTTCGGACTATCCCGCACCCCCGGCAGGCTTCGGCCCTGGCAGGCCCCTTCCTTTATGCTGACATCTCTTTGAGGCGCGCGTGGAACACGTACGCGCCGTCCGGCACGGGCCTGGTCCTGATCGGACGGTGAGCTACCCATTACTCTCCGTCCGCAGGCCCGCGCCTACGGTGGCCGGGATTCGTCACGCGGCTCCAAACGCCCGGAGCGTCTCCCGCGGCGGAACTATGTTGGGGCTGGCTTCTAGTCTAACCGTATACATCTGAATACCAGTATTTTACATGGAGCGACTGCCTACCTGACCTCCACAACCCAATTACTGGGTAATACGATACCCCTTGGTAAGACTGGCTGACAACTAGACAGACTGTCAAAGATCCACGAATGCCAGCCGGGACCAACGGCTTAACGCAACAATATTCCAAAAGAAATAAGGGAACTCTATAACTAAATAAACTCCCTCTAAAATGCTTTAAATCAAAACTACACAAATGGCTTATTGGTATTTGTTTTTATAGTGTGAAATAATTTTTTGACAAAAAAGTAGCTGATAAATATAATATACGAGTATGATGCTGATATTGAATTATATTGCTTTATATACTTATTATCTTATGTGTTCAAATAAATACGACACCCTAATAACCAATGTTATTAAAAATGTTTTAATTTTAATATATTTACATACAATTTACATTTAACTTGTTTAAATATTTGTATGCCAGACCATGGCGAAACATGTAAGATCAACACTTTATTTATAAGACCTTAATGTACCATGTTTTAAAGCAAATAGATATATTCTATTCTATTCTATTCCGAGCTTCGGAGGGGTCTCGGTATGTAAAGATCGTCAACCATCCACAATCCAACTATGGCAAGCGTAGTTTAACCTGATCGATTGACCTGTGCGGCTGTTATAATTTAGCCACGGGCCCCTCAATCTTTCATCATAATATGTACAATCTAATTATGATGGGTTAAACTGCCTATTTCGAGAACACCGACCTTTAAGAAAACCCATTAATTGTAAAAGTATCATACAATATTTTCGAGTCAAAAACACTTCAAGTTTACGTTACTTTTACTTTCTGCACACTAGTAAAATTACCAAAAATATCGATTCAGACAGGCCTGGGCAGGCACGGGGCAATCCCTTTGTTATTCTGGTCAGGCCTACTCGGGGCCGCATCTGTTGTTCGTTCAATATGTCTAGACGGAGCTAATCGCGGCAAGGAATAATCTACCATCACTTCAATAAAGGGCTTTAAAGATCCGTGGCATACCTACTCTCACGCCATTTTGTTTTTTTTTTTTTCAAAATGGCGGCCACGCATTATACGTACTTAGTAATACTTACTTACTAATATTATAAATTCGAAAGTAACTCTGTCTGTCTGTCTGTATGTTACCTTTTCACGCCTAAGCCGCTGAACCGATTTAGATGAAATTTGGTATAGAGATAGCTTTAGTCCCAGGAAAGGATACTTAGGATACTTTTTATCCCGATATTCCCACGGGATCAAGACTTATGCGGGTGAAACCGCGGGGCGCAGCTAGTTCCTATATAAATCGATAGCTGATATCAATGCAAATAGAAAACATAATAAGACCAAACCCAATAAAGTGTCACGTTTCCGAGATATTATAATAATATTGTTAGGACAGAAGTGAAACCACAATTTAACAAAACAATTATTTAAGTAACAAACTAAAAACTAATTCTAAAGTTACAGACAGAGGAACGAAATCATCATTAAACAAATAAAAGAAATAATGCGATACCAAATAGCACCGAACGGCTGACAGAAAGTGCTTCCACCCACAACGCTGTCAAAAAGCATAGACCACTAAACAAGAACCAGAGAGCCTGACTCGTCGCCTGTGGCAGCCTTCTTTCAGTGACCGCGTCCTCCGTGCTCCTGGGCCGGGTAGTAGTATCCAACACGGCCATCCTGATCATGCGTCGTCCTCGACAGCATCAGAAAGGTCCGGCAAGGTTTGCATGGCTGCTCCATGGGTCTCGTCAGCTGGACGGGAAGGCCCAGCGACTGGCTCTGCACCATGATGAGCGGAAGTGGTGTTTTTAGTCAGGTTGTCTTCTGTGAAACCAACAAGAAAGGCTAACGTCTCTCGGAGAGCAAACACATCTGCCTATTCTTTCGCTTGCTCTCAATTCGTCTTACGTGGCCTTTTTCTTACATTCATCAAACACAAAAATTGACTAGGTAAATAGTCTATGGGATACCAAGACGTTATCTTAGTACTCCATAGAGTTCCATTCATCACACAGAACATCATAACCCATGTCATCGACATTCATATATCATGCAACCCACATGGATCCATGTTCATTCACTGTCATGTAAAGCGTTTATCGCCAAAAGGAACGTCTCGCAGTCCGTCCTCTACATGACCCATCGTGTAGGGTGATTACCAAATCACCGAAAGGAACGTCTCGCAGTCCGTCCTCTACACGACCTATCGTGTAGGGTGATTACCAAATCACCGAAAGAAACGTCTCGCAATCCGTTCTCTACACGACCCATCGTATAGGGTGATTACCAAATCACCGAAAGGAACGTCTCGCAGTCCGTCCTCTATACAACCCATTGTGCAGGGTGACTACCAAATCGCCAAAAGGAACGTCTCGCAGTCCGTCCTCTATACGATTCATTCTGCAGGGTGATTACCAAATCGCCGAAAGGAACGTCTCACAGTCCGTCCTCTGCACATCAAAACACACGTTATACGGGAAGAACATCTGTTTTACGTGAGTGGGAAGGCCACTCTTTGTGAGGCCGGTCAGGTATCTCGCAGTTTACCTGACGTAGACGTCTCGCAGTCCGTCTACTGTCCCACCCCAAGATCTGCACAACCCTCTGTAAAAATGCAGACCTCTCATAGTACGCAAGCACACTCACGCTCAAAGAACACAGCGCAAGTCTCAGGACACCACTCCCCTTTCCAGAGCACCATGTACTGAGCAGCAGCTTGCGTTGTCTTGCCATAGGAGCCGGTCAACAAGCGCAGCTCATACCGCCCACTCGGTAGCGCGCGTGTGACCCTGTAAGGCCCTCGCATCCCGTGGTCCATCTTTCCAGTTACCTGTGAAAACTTAAAGACGAAAACCAAATCATTCACATTAAAAACTCTTGGTCTCCGCCGGTTTCGATTCACATAATCATCCTGTCGTGACTGATTTTGTTTTAGCAGATCAGTTGCACGGGCTCGGCGTAACTCTCTTTGTGCTTCACGATTCGGTTGTACACCTTCCAAGGCAACATCACGGACCAGTGACCTGATGACGGGCTCACCGCGTCGGTGCCCACCAGCAGATTTAACGGCGACGCCTGAGTCGTCTTCTGTTTGGTCACGTTGAGGGTCAGCTGGAGTCTCCACAGCGTCTCGGACCAAGCTGCCCCTTTGTAATTGGTCTCGATGCGAAGAAGGTTGAGAACAGTGCGGGCGTACCTCTCGACCTGGCCGTTCGATTGGTGCATCTCTGCAGTAACCAAATGTATCTCCGATCCTATATCTTTAACAAAACCTAAGAACTTAGCGGACTGATACATTCTACCTCTGTCGGTTACAATCATTTTTGGAACACCAAAAAGTGAAACTGCATTTGTGAACACTCTTAAAAGTTCTTCCACATCCTGTCTATAAATGGGGTAAAGGAGCGTATATTTAGTGAACGCATCCACAATAAGGAGAACAAACTTAAATCCGTTTGACTCGGGAAGTGGACCTAGTACATCTGAGTGTACAACTGAAAAAGGTTCATCGGGTTTTTCCCAAGAAGTTATATTTTGTTGCGGGGCCCTAGGCACACGTTTCTTGGAGATGCAAATCAAACAATGTTCGAGGTATTTTTTAACGAACTGCCTAAGGCCTGGGAACCAAAAATGCCTTAGGATTAAATCCAAGGTCTTGTCATAGCCAATGTGATTGTGTTCGTCATGGAACACTCGGAGCAGACTAAGTCTGTGACCTCGGGGAATAAAGCAAAGAAATCGCGGTTGCTCGCCAATCGGAGTGTACTTGTAGTACAAAAGGTCATTTTTCTCAACATAGCGACTAGGATCTAGGCTGCCTTCTCTAAGCTTTTGGAGAAGCTCTCGTGTCTCTTCATCTGCAGCTTGCGCTATCTGAGCCCAATTGCGATGTTGAGTGACGTGAAGTACTTTACGAGGGGGGTTTCTGCTCAAATAATCAGCGTGAGGCATCATCGCCCCTTTTCGGTACTCCATCTCGAAAGTAAAATCTTGAAGGTACATCCACCAGCGGGCAACTCTTGGCAGCAGATCCTTTTTACGTTCGGTGGATTTGAGAGCATTGCAGTCTGTAACTAATTTAAACTGAAGTCCGACCAAATAGTGTCGGAAATTCTGCAATGCTTTCACAACCGCCAACGTCTCTAACTCATAAGAGTGGTATCTACTCTCTGCGCCTTGAGTGGTGCGGCTGAAGTAAGCCACCACTCTTTTACTACCGTTCGGGTGGGTTTGCAAAAGAATTGCGCCATAACCAATAGTGCTTGCATCGGTATGGACCTCTGTGGGTAGACTCGGGTTAAAAATTGCTAACAGAGGCTCATTGGTCAAAATTGAAATAATTTCCTGTCGCACTTTTTCCTGTTCGGGACCCCATTTGAACTGAACATCTTTTTTGGTTAACTGTGAGATTGGGAAAGTTTTCGTTGCATAGCCCTCAATGTACTTTCGAAAGTAACCAGTAACCGGCCAGTCCTAGGAACTGCCTAACTTGTTTGACATTTTCCGGGGCGGGCGAGTCTACTAGTACCTGGATCTTGTGAGGGCTCGGCCTAACCTGACCTTGACTTATTATTCGGCCAAGATATTCTACCTCAGTTGTGAGAAAGACACATTTGCGTACGTTTATCGAAAACCCTGCCTTGGTTAAGGTAGTAAGTACCTGTCGCAACAGGTCGACACCCTCGTCCACTGTGGCGCTCATCAATAGTACGTCATCTATGTAAACTAGAACTTGTCCCGCCGTCCCGCGTCAATGAACTTGCGGAGCGTTTTGTTGATGATGCGTTGATACACAATGGGCGAATTTGTCAGACCGAATGGCATTTTTAAGTACTCATAATGCCCCTCGGGGGTAACAAATGCGGTGCGATGGACTGACTCATCACTAATTTTTAACTGATGGAAGCCAGAGGCCATGTCAAGAGAAGAGTATCTCGTTATGTTTTTGTCACCTAAACGATCGATATGGTCATCTATTAACGGAAGCGGATATCGCTCTTTGACAGTCACCCTGTTCAAAGCGCGAAAATCAACGCAAAGCCGGTCCGATCCGTCCTTTTTCTTCACTAAAATTATCGGACTAGAATACTCAGACTCAGACTCTCGTATAATGCACTTCTGTAAAAGGTCATTGATGATTTCGCGAACTCTAATTTTCTCAGCAATTGAAAGTTTATAAGGGCGGTAGGTAACGGGTAAGTCGCTGGTTACATTGATATGCATTTCGCCCGTAGTAACAGTAGTTGTCGCCGTGCCTGTTATAAAAAACTCCGCAAAATCATCAATTACCCTCTTAAGAGATTCCCGCTCTGCACCCTGTAGCGGTGTAACTATAGGTATGTCAGTTTCTTTAGAGACCGTGAACACATGAGGCATGTTCTTACTGTCAGGCGCGCGTGTGAGACATTGTCGGTCTTTGGTTCTAATGTATGTTATGCCATCCCTATTCAAAATGTCAGTTCCAATTATCAGGGGTGTACTCATAAACGCGGCTGGTACTACAACAAAATCAGCCTCTAGTGCAATATTAGCAAACTCAACCGTAAGGGTTGCGTAAGACGTGGACACAACTTCGTGGTTGCTAATACCCTTCAACACACATTTAGTAGGTTTTACTCCGCAAGCCAAATGTTTTACTACGTCGGACGATATGAGAGAGACATTAAGCGCGCCGCTGTCTATTAACACATCGACCGGTATGCCGTGTACTACTGCGGTGGTTATGTCGCGGTTTCATCCGGAGGATGCTGACAAAAATTTACTTTGCGTTTGTTCTGCTGACCCTGTGGTCCTGACGATCTTTCTTTGGCGAAACAAACGTCCTCCGTATGCCCTATCTTTTTACAGAACATGCAGGTTGGTACATTGGGTCGTACTTTGGACTCTGGCTCGGACGGTTTAGATCTTCTAGGGCAGTTGTGAGACAAGTGACCTTGGCCCTTACAGGTAAAGCAAGTCTTACGCTGATTCGAACCCGCATGTTCTGTACCGCGTTTTCGTGACAGAGGGTGGGCCGTAGTTTTAGCTGAGCCACCCTTCGTCTGATCTGGTTTTGCATATATAGAGAGAAAGGACACCAGATTTTCTGAAGAGAGTTCTGCGTTTGCTGCCGCTGCCCGCACTTGTGCATCGTCTATGCCGCGGACAACTATTTGCGTCATTAATTCCTCACTAAGGCCTTTGACAATGCGCAAGCGGAGCAGGGTACGTCTCGCGTACTCAGCATACGACGTGAATCTGTTAGACGTCATATTCATCGTTTCAAAAAGTATCGTCGCGTAATCTAATTTTCGGGGGCAAAGTGGTTTGAATTCACGTTTAAAGCTACTCCACGATCTATCAGAGGTTACCCATTCGTTTAACCAAGTTCTCGCGTCACCTTTCAAACATCCGGCTACGCGTGACAGGCATTCTCTGTCGCCCCAGCGATTAGTTATTTGTGCGCGATCCACTTCATCACACCAAGAATTCACGTCGTGGAAAGATGGGTCAAAGTTTGATACAAAATAATGGGAACGCCCCGGATTTATAGAGTAGATCGCGTCTACTACAGCTTGAGCCACGGATGGCGGCGTAGGGTTCGGTTGCGGAACGGGAGTAGATGTGAATTTGTTCTCGATCATTTCCAGACGGGATAAGATTGTGTCTAATGTTCGCGATTCTGCAGGGGTAGATCGCGGTGTCTGGCCAATATATGACACAAAGGGCGGCGCCCCGTTTGATCGTAATCTCGAGGAAGTCCGTTCGCGACGACTACGTGACCTATTCCGAGGTTTTCGTGAGCTATCCCGCGACCGCTCGCGCCTATAATGCCGTCGGTGCGATCTGCTACGCGATCTGCTACGTGAACTATGCGTGTTAGGCATGTTCACCCGTCAAAACAAGTTCTATACGTACAAAACAAGAAACAAACAGAAAAACACACGTGGGTAACGACAAAGTTCCTCTGTTATGAAATTCAAACTCGTCAAGGAGCCTAATCTAGGGCTGGATTGTTATCCCACTTCTGATGTTAGGACAGAAGTGAAACCACAATTTAACAAAACAATTATTTAAGTAACAAACTAAAAACTAATTCTAAAGTTACAGACAGAGGAACGAAATCATCATTAAACAAATAAAAGAAATAATGCGATACCAAATAGCACCGAACGGCTGACAGAAAGTGCTTCCACCCACAACGCTGTCAAAAAGCATAGACCACTAAACAAGAACCAGAGAGCCTGACTCGTCGCCTGTGGCAGCCTTCTTTCAGTGACCGCGTCCTCCGTGCTCCTGGGCCGGGTAGTAGTATCCAACAATATAATAATAATATTCCACAACTATCACACAACGCCATCTAGCCCCAAGCTAAGCAGAGCTTGTGTTATGGGTACTAGACAACTGATAAACATACTTATATATTTCTAAATACATACATATTATAGATAAATTACACCCAGACACAGAACAAATGATCGTGCTCATCACACAAACATTTGTCCTGGGTGGGAATCGAACCCACGACCTCCGGCATAGCAGTCAGGGTCACTAACCACTAGACCATCAGGCCTGTCAAACAAAAAATATTAACGTTCAGAATTGATCACGTGACATCCATAATTTTCAACTTGAAAAAAAAAAAGTCGCGACAGTAGGTATGCTAGGCTCCATATAAAAATCTTTAATCCCCTTGACATACTGCCTTTATCTCACTTATGCACATACTTACTGCACTACGCGGTTTCACCCGCACAAGTCTCGATCCCGCGGAAATATCGGGATAAAAAGTATTCTATGTCATATATGATATAGAATGACATAGAATCTATGACATAGAATACTTACAGAATACTGGACGGATTTGGATGAAATTTGGCATATGGGTAGACCCATATGCCAAATTTCATCCAAATCCGTCCAGCTTTGTTAGCGTGAAAGAGTAACAAACAAACATACTAAGAAATCAAATCATTTCTCTCTATGATATTGGTTTAGATAATACTAGTTGCGCCCCGCGGTTTTACCCGCATAAGTTTCGATCCCGTGGGAATATCGGGATAAAATCTATCTCATGTCGTTTCCCGGGATTCAAACTATATCTATAACAAATTTCATCTAAATCGCTTCAGTGGTTTAGGTGTGAAAAGGTAACATACAGACAGACAGACAGAGTTACTTTCGAATTTATAATATTAGTATGGATTAGTTTAGATAAAAGGATTCCTTTTGCTAGGTCAATCAACTCAGCCTATCGCAGTCCACTGCTGGACATATCCTCTCTTCCCAAGCTGCTTCACAATACCTAGTCCTCCCCTCCGCCTTTCGCATCCAGTCAGTCCCATCTACCTTTTAAGTTTATCGGTCCATCTAGCTGGGTTGCGCCCCACACTACTTGCCGATACACGGTCTCCATTCCAGGACTCAATCAATCAACTAAGCCTATTGCAGTCCACTGCTGGACATAGGCCTCTCCCAGGCTGCGCCACAACACCCTGTCCTCCGCCTTCCGCATCCATTCCAGGACTCGCTAGGTATTAAAGCTGAATCTTATAGTTTACTATAAACAGTGGCACTCCGGGAGTGCCGACAAAAGTGAAAACAAAACACAATCAGAATACTTTACCATCACTCACTGATATATTGGATATACATTAAAACCGAGTACACTCCGAGGACAGCCTAACACATCCAAAGCGGTGTCGCTTACGGTAACAGTGGCGCGAATTCAATGGTTTTTTCCCATATCAAAAAATGGCCAACGCGCCTAAAGATTACAGCTGAATCTAAGAACAAGTAAGATTTAACATCGTTTAAATATTTACGACTTCGTTAACGTCCTTGTTGGATTCCAAAAGATTCTCCGCGATTGAAACGTCGCTTTAAAACAGTTTATGTGGAAATAAACGTAAATTCTAAATAACGACTTGTAAATTAATTTAATTGTGTTTTATTTTACCACTTGAAGTAATAACAGTAAAAGACCAGGTAAACTTACCTGGTGGATTTAAATGTCAATTTCATAATTCACTAAGGGCTGATTTTTCCAACGTCAGTTAAATTTATTCGAAGAATAATTTTGAATGTTTGACAGTTCTTCCATACAATAACTGTCAGACGTCAATTTTATTCCACAAATAAAAAAAATATTTGTCGATTGAAAAATCAGCCTTAAAGCTGCTGATTTACGGTCGAGTAAAACTAAAACCTATAATTATTTTAAACTAGCTCACCCGACAGAAGTCGTCCTCAATAGTGCATACAAAAATCACTTAGAAAAAAAGGATGTATTTAATTTTACTTTCCATAAAAACTAAAGAACATTTTAAAATTAAACAAAAACTGAAATCGGTGTAGCCGTTCTCAAGTGATGCACTTACCAACTAAACAGCATTTCATTTTTCACACTAATATTATAAAGGCGAAAGTTTGTGAGTGTATGTTTATATGTTTGTTACTTCTTCACGCTCAAACGGCTGGACCAGTTTTGATAAAATTTTGTATGGAGGTAGCCGACACCCTGGATTAACATATAGGCTACTTTTTATCCCAATATTCCCACGGGATCGACACTTATGCGGGTGAAGCCGCGGGGCGCAGCTAGTATTTATATAAATCAGAAATACGCGCGGGTTCGTGGATGTCGGAGGTTTTAATTTTTTTGCGCGGAACCCTAATTCTTTTTCTAAAATAAAACAAGTTACTCCGTATAATATCAGCTATCTGCCAGTGAAAGTTCCGTCAAAATCGGTTCAATTGATTCGGAGATAAGCCGGAACAAACAGACAGACAAAAATTTTTTAAATTGTTTTTTTGTTGTAAGTACCTAGTACTCGTACCATGATTTATGTCATATGCATTTAGTAAAAAGCTGTTATTATGATATTACAAACAGATACATTTATTGATTTGTGTACACTTATACAGGGTGAAATTGAAAACATGCGACAAATCGAAATGGGAGATTGTACTCATCATTATGAACAACTTTTACTATGGGACCAAACACAAAATCGCGAAAAAAACTTCAGCTGTTCCCAAAATTTATGTTCACATAACTCGTCAAAATGTAGGGAACAGCTGATTTTTTTTCGCGATTTCAGGTTTGGTCCCATAGTAAAAGTTGTTCATAATGATGAGTACAATCTTCCATTTCGATTTGTCGCATGTTTTTAATTTCAACCTGTAAAGATTTCTTTTCTTACCTTTATGGAAATGCCTTTGTTCTGAAGTAGAATACTTGTCTATATTTAGAGTATTAATAATTTCAGCCGTGTATGTCAAACAATCCGGCCCGATAAATAATTTATTAACACCTTTGCTTCAACTTAATTATTAAAGTCAGTCAGACATGTTCAACCATGTTTCAAAAGGACGAACCGAAAACAAAGTTATGGTTGCCATACTTATCAAAATATATAACTTCTATGAATGTGTATTAAAGTTTACAATCGGCTGACAAACCCTTTTCAAGCTGTAAATGAGTATAGCATTTAATTTACTTACTTGAGGTCTTGACGTCAAACAGAGTAGTCATATTTTGTTTAAAAAAAAAAACTACATTTGAAATGGAATGAAATCAGTAAGGAAATTGTGATAAACGATGCTGTTATCTATGTTTAGTTTGCATTTAATGGACCGTTAACAAGGTCTTGTTGAATGACCTATTATTATGATTATATTATTATTTTATGATATTATTATATCAATTTCAGTCACTTAAAAAATATAGCATAATTAAAATCCTATGAAAAAGTAAGTGAGAATTATCTGTGTTCGCTTACTAAAAAAGTAATTTAAAAAAAAAATTAATCGACTTCAAAAATTAATTAACTCAAAATCATGAAATAACTTTAATTTCGGAAGACGGTGTCTTGGGATCTGTATTTTAGTTTTAGTTTTTTGCCACCGACTTCCGAAATTAAAGTTATCTCATAATTTTGAGTTAATTTATTTTTGAAGTCGATTTAATTTTTTTAAATTACTTTTTTATTTCGTAATTTTTAGTTTCAAGTAAAAACTAGAATATTTTTTGTAATAAGTAGGTAATAGTTTTGTTGTACTTAAATATTGCACTAGAATTTGACCAAGGTTTTGAGATGTTTTCCCTTTGACACTACACCCGTAGCTCGTATCAATAAGCCAGGCCGTCACACTTACACGTATTAGTCCATATCTTGAAAATTACTGAATCGATTTTGATGAAACTTGCACTGTTCCCTAAGTTGAAGTAAATATAAGCCAATAAAAAAATGGTCAGGATCCGATTGATAGTTGCGAAGAAATGCGTGGACAAACATACATTCATACATCTATAAAATTTGTTTGGAAGCCCTAATAGACTGTCATTTGTAAATATAATGCAGTTCCAATAATATTGCATACAAACGTGTCGAATTGATAACTTTTTTTAAGTCGGTAAAAAGGACTAGGCAAACATGATTTAACAAGATCTTACCAAGGTAAGTAGATTTCGCTTTCAACGTCTCTATTTGTACGAACACGGAATCTGATTTAATCTTGTCCTTTATGCCTCTGAGCTTAGTAAAGGCGTTCCTCTTGGTCTTTTCATGCCCGTTGTATAAAGGAAAACTATTTCAAACTTCTGAGGTCTTAGTTGTAACAAAACTGTTCTTTAAAGGATAAAAGAGGATTACACAGAGGATTAAAGAGGATTTACATTTTATACAGTGTAGAATTTAAAAAAAAACAACTGTTTTCTACAAAAGTGCTACACGGTAAAAATTTATCGTTTTTTTTTTATAACCTACGAATAATTTAAGCGCGGGCGGGTTTAGTATAACGCACTTATAATGAACTCGTGGTAACAGCTTCCGCGTCGATATCTCCTTTACTTTAAAAGGTTCTGGAGTGGCGACCGTACCGAAAGACGTAGCGTTGGAAAGCCTCTCACAAGGTGAACCGACGACCTTGTGAAGGCCGCAGGAACTCGTTGGATGCGAGAAGCACAAAACCGGACGAAGTGGAGGTGCTTGGGGGAGACCTATGTCCAGCAGTGGACGTCTTTCGGCTGAAATGATGACGATGATGATCTCCTTTACACCCTGTTTATTTTTGCGAAGACGTCTTTGTCCAGAGGTGGTCATTGTTCCTGCTATAGTCTGCGCGGATCTAGTTGGCCGCTGAGGTGGGGACAGGGGTGAAGCAGGCGGTTCGCACGTAGCGAGTAAAGCGGCCCCGCCCCTCCGTCCCACCACTCACATACCTAAGGCGCGGCCAACTAGTTCCGCACGGACTATACTTTGTTATGCTATTCACTTTCGAATAATTTTTGTCAGCTTACTCAATATATTAATAAATCCACCAACCTATGCAATCAAATGATGTTAACATGTTCACTGGTGAACTACCACAAGAAAGACTGAGGCTGTGGCCAGACAGTGCTTCCTTACCCAAACCGTTCGTTCCACCCGCTGAGGACCTCCCACCTGGACATGAGTTACCTTGGGTAAACTGGAAGTCTTTAAACAGACTCCGGACCCAGGTTGGCCGAAGCAAGGAAAACCTGTTCAGGTGGAAATTTATAGACGACTCCGCCTTGGAGTGTAAATGTGGTGCTGTTCCACAAACGATGGGACACTTAATATCGTGCCCAGCGTGTCCTGTCAGCTGCACGTTACAGGAACTGATGGACGCTAGTGATGCCGCCAAACAAGTGGCCGAATTCTGGGCCGAGTACATTTAGATTGCCATCGACACGCTAAGAAGAAGAAGAAGATAGTGTTTTTGATATTTGATATCACAGAATTAAATCATTTTATTTTCACACGATTTGTATGTATCTATATCATTAGGAGCACATGGCTAAATAATAACAGCTAAATAGGTCAATCGATCAGGTTAACCTACGCTTGCCGCGGTTGGTCTGTGGATGGGTGACCATCTTTATATACCGAGACCCCTCGTGCCTCGGAAAGCACGTTAAGCTGTTTGGTCCCGGCTGTCATTCTTGGATCTTTGACAGTCGTTACTAGTCAGAAGCCCGAAAGTGTGACAACCAGTCTTACCAAGGGGTATCGTAATAAATACCTACCCAGTAACTGGGTTGTGGAGGTCAGATAGGTAGTCGCCTCATGTAAAATACTGGTATTCAGCTGCATCTGGTAAGATTGGAAGCTGACCCCAACATAGTTGGGAAAAGGGTAGGCAGATGATGATACTGTATATACTCGTATATCATAGATTATGTTCTGTATTACAGTCTATCGCATCGTAGATGGCATCTCTCTGAGCACTGAAAAAAATATGATCAACATAATCTTATTATTTTTGATCGAAGGTTGCCTTCGAGTATCTTGTTTTCAACTAAAATACCTTTACCTAACGGAAACCATAAAACATGACACCTTAATAATATACATAACCTTGATATCATAAAATTCTTAGGCTCAATTTACACCGCCGAAGAACGGAATGGAAGCGATTTTTTTTGTACAAAGCATTATATACTTTATCTCAATATTGTAACGCACAAATTACAAATTAGATACATCCATCGCACAGGTCGCGCATCTTCTGAAGAGAATTATCGCGCATTCTCGGGAATTCCTGCAGTAACAAGCTTGTATCTAGTTTGTACGTTAGACAATTGACATAAAGTTCATTTTGCTATAACGAAAACTCGATTCCACTCCGTTCCGCGGCGCGGCGGTGTAAATTGAGCCTTAGTGTACTCGTATAGGTAGGTGTGGGAGCATGTGATGCTATGCTTTGAATATGAATACAAGACATATTTATAAGATAACGCACGAAATTCAATTACATACGCGTTGGCTTGATGTTTTTCCAAAAGGAAGACAATTCAGACTTCACTGTATACAGCATTCATCATCATCATTTCAGCCGAAAGACGTCCACTGCTGGACATATACCTCCCTCAAACATCTCCACTTCGACCAGTTTTGTGCTTCTCGCATCCTACTGGCTCCTGCGGCCTTTGCAAGATCGTCTGTCCACCTTGTGGGCAGCGTTCCAACGCTATGTCTTCCGGTACGCGGTCACTAGTCCAGAACCTTTCGGCCCCATCGGCCATCTGTTCTGCGAGCAATGTGTTCTAGCCACTGCTACTTAAGTTTGGCAATTCTTCGCTGCTGATCTGTTATATACCTTTTTTATGGATGGGAAATCATCAAATGACCCCTACTTCTCTGGGTGGAGCGGAAGGGGGTCTGAATTTCCTTAGACAACTTTGCTGGTTCTAATGCTACGGTTACATATAGTTGCGATAACGCGAACTATACTTCGCGCGCTCTCACTCGCACACCGCTCGACGTCTCGCAGAACAACATAGAGCGCGCGAATGGGAAATTCGCGTTATCGCGACAGTGTGGCTATAGCATGAGGCGTATTTCTCTATGTGCGAAATGGGATGGGGTGGCGGTGATGAGTGTCATCAAGCTTTACGATATTAATTTGGACCTAGCGCCGTTCTAGCGTTTTTTTACCACTTCTTCTTACCGTGTCGAAAGCAATCTAAATGTACTCGGCCCAGAATTCGGCTACTTGTTTGGCGCTATCACTAGCGTCCATCAGTGCCCGCACCCGCGCCCGCGTTGCCAGTCTGGCCAAGCACATAGGCTCGCCCACTTTTACATGGGACTTAAACATAAGTGTCGAAATGTGGATGCTCTATTAGACGCACCTCTGCCTTGCCCTGTCGGGATTACAGGCGTGTTGACATGTTACTGTCTGTTGACACAAACAAATAAAAGATAGTCAAGTAACCTTTTTAAATAAACTGTGATTGATGTGTTTCCATTTTCGTTTACCAAAGGTACAGTCGAACAAGCTATTTGGTATACCGGCAAAAATATTCATCGTTCCACTACACTGCCAATGTTTAGTTTTATTTTGTGCATTATAACTTTTTCAGCTTATTTTTTTTTTTTTTTTTTTTTTATTTGAAATGGGCTTGCTCTTGACTCTAGCCTAGGTCAAAGGTGACAGAGACAAAGTCGACGTTTTCCGTTATCCTGTACTGTCCCACTGCTAGACAAAGGCCTCCCCCATTTTCTTGTGCTGTGCCTACTCCATCCAGTCGGTTAGGAATGAGTCTAAATCGTCACGCCAGCGTTTCTTAGGCCTGACTCGGTGTAAGGGGTTCCCAATAACAGCCTAGGAACTCAAGTCAACCGCACCTGCTCGTGGTATACCCTGCTTTCAACCATCGAGGCTCTAGCACACAATACTTAAAGTACTACGTACAGAAAGGCCACTCCCTTCCCCGCACTAACATCAGTTACCGCACCTCACCCCGCACTTCGGCGTATTCGTCGCAGTTCTTTAACAAGAGCGCTCGCAAACACAAGTACCTCACGCACACATTCATACGTATACAAACGTCATTTTTTAATGTAGTAGTAGTAGGTAATTATTTTGCGAGGGTTGTATGGAGTGTCCGGGGTGTGGCTCTAGCGACCCGCCAACCCGCACTGGACCAGCGCGGCGGGTTATGGTCCAAACCCCTCATAAATATGGAAAGCACAACAATAATAATATTTCAGCTTATGCGATCCTTAATTAAATAGAGTGGTATAAAAAAATTGACTAACTCAGCACACCATTGTTTAAAAGTAGTTGCAAGTTGCCTGTATACCAAATAGCTTGTTCGACCGTACATCACTATGAAGACGCATCAACAAAGATTACTTGAAAAATATTCGATATGAAAATAAAATATCGGCGCCGTTCCTTTGAAGTCAGTGGAAATTATGCCTATCTTTCAGTAGCTAAGGTATTTTATATTTTCTATAGACGAGTGCCTCTTGTGGCTTTTCTATTATCCTTACTCGCCTTTTACTCAAAGGTAAAGGTTTTATAAGGATTTTGTTTAGTTCAAAGATTTGCGAAGAATTGACAACCAAAGAAAAGCTTTGGAAATTGCTTGGAAACACAAAAAAAAAAAAACACATCTGAACATTTTTGTTAAAGAGTTTTTACCAAAATTATGTGGCTTTTTCTATCTTAGTCGTTACTGACACCTGCGAAGGAAAACATTGTGAGGAAACCTGGACTTATAGTTAGCTAACAACGCCCCAAGGTTTCACCCGCATAAGTTTCTCGTGGGAATATCAGGATAAAAACTATCCTTTGTCCTTTCCCGGGACTCAAACTATGTCTCTATACCAAACATCTAAATCGGTTCCGCGGTTTGAGCGTGAAGAGGTAACAGACAGACCAGGCTTACTCAAGACGCGAATTGGCGATTTCAGATTTATCTATAAAATTGAAAGTCCTGACTGACTGATATATCAACGTACAGCCTAAACCGCTGGTTCTAGAGACATGAAATTTGGAGGGTGTGATCTTTGTGAAGAGTAGGTATCCACTAAGAAAGGGTTTTTCGAAATTCCACCCCTAAGAGGGTGAATGAGGGGAGGGTGAAATTTCACCGCGGGCAGAAACTAGATAATTATTATTATAAGAAAGAAGAGAGAAAATACACGTATATTTGCGGTAAACATGACGCAGAAAAAGAACACAAACACAAAAAAGAACAAGTTGGGGGAAAATATACGTCATATCGACGCAAAACGGCCATCGCTTAGCATAATGCTAAGACCCTATACGCGACAGTGCCCCAGCGCTGATTTTCAGCGACAGCCGGCAGATCATAATAGCTTTGTAGCGGTATTTACAACGCCACATGCAAACAACGCGTCATACTAACGTCACGCAAATCCTGCATCTCGCAAGCAGAGTTTACCGCGCAACTAGCATAGATACAACGGCCCGACATGTATCATTGGCCAGACACAACACCCGTCTAGTCGGAGGATCTTCCCTTTTCTATGGAGGTTGAGTGAACTTTACACCCCGTTCCTCATACTTCTATAGCATCATTGCTTTGTTGTTTGAAAAGTATGGGTGCCCGTAAAATTGATGCTACAAAAAACCGGCCAAGAGCGTGTCGAGCCACGCTCAGTGTAGGGTTCCGTAGTTTCCCGTCCGTCACAATAAGTGTTCCCACGTACAATTCGATAATACCCGACCCAATGTAATAAGTACCTACAGCGCCATCTCTCGGGGAATTGGGTTACTAATTAGTACATAGACGTGCCAGAAGGTTTCGGTGGTAATTTTGGATTGCGAGAACCAATTTTAATCATTCTTTTTTTGTTTGAAAAAAGATACGTTCAGGATAATAAAAGATGTAAACGAGTTAAAAAAAAAATGCTTGCATATACGATTATACTACAAACTTAGTCCAGAAATGATTTTGTACAACTTTTGTCTTTTTTGTACAAAAACTGTTGTTTCTATCAAGTTCAAAATAATTTTCCTAGAAAGTCCTTATAAAGTTCTACTTTTCAGATTTTTTTCATATTTTCTAAACTTATGGTTCAAAAGTTAGAGGGGGGGGGACACATTGTTTTTTACTTTTGGAGCGATTATTTCCGAAATTATTGACATTATCAAAAAATTATTATAGTAAACCCATATTCATTTTTAAATACCTTTCCAACAATATATCACACGTTAGGGTTGAAATTAAAAAAAAATCACTTCCTACTTTACATATAGGGGGGCTACCCTAATAAAACATTTATTTACAATTTTTATTTTACCACTTTGTCGGCGTGATTGATATACATATACATATTGGTACCAAATTTCAGCTTTCTAGTGCTAACGGTCACAGAGATTAAGCGAGGACGGACAGACGGACGGACGGACGGACGGACAGACAGACATGGCGAATCTATAAGGGTTCCTAGTTGACTACGGAACCCTAAAAATGGAGAAGGTATTTTAAAACTACCATTCCTACTTCTAATTTTCAGCCAGGTAGGTATTTAGAATAGAGTTTTGCTTATTTATTTTCTGAGTACTTAGTGTACTTACTCATCGGCTGCTCCAAGTTTATTACCGAAGTTTTAAAAGGTTTTGTTGATACCAAATTCAGGTCAAGAGTTGTTCTAGAAGTTTACTCGTAAAAATTTGGAAAAGCTAAAGAATCCGTGGTTTAAGAAAGCTTTGGAATCTCTTACAGGAGATACGTAATTTTATAAGGAATTGCAAATTCTTTTATCTTTAGCTTTCGGGTTAATTTTGAAGTGCTTGAAAGATGAGAAAAGATGGCCGTCTATTTGCACCTTTTATTATATTACCTAGCTAATATAACAAGTCCATGAATTGCACAATACATTATGATCTGCATGGTTTGTAGCAAACTTTTTGGTAATTATAAGATGATGGCATAACATTATAAGATAAACGCCAATACGAATTGAGGCGGCAGAAAACAGTAGGCGTCAGATTTGGCTGACAAGCCAAGTGAGAAGGAAAGAGATTTTTTTTATTTTTTTATTGCTAAATGGGCGTGCTCTTGACCCCGATCACGCCTGATGGAAGCGATAGATGAGGTCTATGATGGAACGAGCGTGCCCAGAAGTTGCCTGTTCACTCTTGATTTGAAGGCAGACGGGTTAAATGTCAGATGTGAAAAACGAGAAACAATTCCATAATAATAATTTGATCAAGACTTGGCTCGCGAGGTTGTCGACATGTGGGATTTTGACTCAGCAATCATTGTGCTGATAGTCGTTGCAGCCAATGGATTGATAGCCAAGAGCCTCGACCAACACCTTTGGAGGCTCTAGTTGGGCAGCTGGATCAAGGGCTTGATTCAGAAAGCAGTACTTCTGGAAATGGCTCGCATTTTCAGGAGGTTCCTCTCTATGGAGCCCTGACCGCCGGTAGCTTGGACCCTGTTCCCGATACCGGTGGGCTACTATTTTTTATATATTTAAATGTTTTTATATTCTAATATTTAAAAATATAATTTATTTGTATTTAGTTGAATAAAGGATAAAAATTTGATCTGCAAGATATTGTTTTATTGATGTATCTCTCCTGCAGTACTCTAGTCTAGTCACAAAATTATCATCAAGAAGTATCAAAAGCAACATCTGTACCTTCCTCCCTCTTCCTCACCATCTCGTATCTTTGACTGATCCACATAAAGCAGTATTATATTATACAGGGTGTCCCTGGAACTATGGATCAAATCAAATAGGGGCGTGGGCAAGGTCATTTCCAAACTTTTTAACCCTGAGAATGTCAGTGAATTTTTTTACGGTTCAAAAGTTATGACCGATTTTTATTATTTTTTTTTAATCACTTCACTTAGTGCTCAAAGAAAATAATCATAAAAATTACTATCAGGGCTATCTAAAAAAAATAAATGGATAGCCCTGATAGTTTTCACGAATTCGATTTTTGCTTCTCTTTTTTTTTTAGTTTTTTTTTTTGCTAAAACGTTTGGAAATGACCTTGCCCACGTCCCTATTCGATTTGATCCATACTTCCAGGGACATCCTGTATATAACTAGAGGCCCGCCCTAACTTCGCACGGGTGCAATATTTTCGAAAGTTTCTTTCATACAAACCTTGTCCTGGCAACACCGAACAAAACAAAAAAAAAAAGAATTACCCAATTTGGTGCAGTCTTACGGAAGTTATGCGCGTACAGACATTTCGCCGACTTTGTTTTATACTCATCATCATCTGCCTAGCTCTTTCCCAACTATGTTGGGATCGGCTTCCAGTCTAACCCAGATGCAGCTGAATACCAGTTTTTTACATGGTGCGGTTGCCTATCTGACCTCCACAACCCAGTTACTGGGTAATGTAATACCTCTTGGTAAGACTGGTTGGTTGGCTTTGTTTTATACTATGCAAGGATATAATATACAGGGTGAAATTAAATTCATGGGCATCCTTTTAAGGGTACTCATCATCATTGTACTCATCATTATGAACAACTTTTACTATGGGACTAAACCTAAAATCGCGAAAAAAAATCAGCTGTTTCTTGCATTTATGTTCACATAACTCGTCAAAATGTAGGGAAGAGATTTTTTTCGCGATTTCAGTTTTCGTCCCATAGTAAAAGTTGTTTATAATGATTATTACAATGACCCCTTAAAAGGATGCCCATGAATTCAATTTCACCCTGTATTTATTCATTTATATATTTATTATTATATTCAAGGCTTCTACTAAATAAAACAACCAAAATATATAATGAAATTTTATTTCCCAATAACTATTCATAATTTATCTCCATAATGAAACGTATATTTACATGTTTCTAAACGCTTTTCATCACGTCGGTAACAATATATAAAGTTCATTCGGTGGGCCTTGGGCCTGTACTGTATGAGCTAGTGCCGTGAAAGTAATCACAGGTTTGAAGAACAGTGATTCTTCTGCTAGGTAGAGTATGGTTAGGAGTAAAATGAGCGTTGTCACCGACGGCGGGTGCAGTGACTGGGTCCCGGCGTGCAGTTCCGCTAGGCTTTCTTCTGGAACAAAGGGCTACGTGTTAGTGAAAGAATATTTTCACTTCTCATGCTTTAAAAGTTCGTCTTTATGTTGTGCTTAGGCGACACAAAATCGCTTTTTATGTTCTAGTGCATAAAGTAAATTGTTTTTCTAAGACTAAGGTAATCATGCCCAACAGCCACGCGCACAATAAAACTTCGCAGATTAAAATCGTGATTTATTTCATTTTCTTTAATTTATACCACTTCCGTGTTGTCTATCGTTAATTTAATAAAATCAGATAAAATAGTTGTCATTTATTATATAAAAACGTAAAGAAACGTTTGTATGACTTGGCAGTATGAAGTACCCAAGTCGAATGACAAATGTTGAAAATTAAAAAAAAATACTTAGAAAAACATAGCGAGATCTATTTCGACGCCAACGCCATCTATCGAGCTTGACCTCAAACCTTTGAATTTTTACAATATTCATGAACAATAGTCGATCATATACTTTTAGGTATTATACAACTTGCGTTTTTTATGTTTAGGTCATGTAATCTCCTTAATTGGTTGGGTAAAATATTTATCCTTCCTATGTCAGTTGCACGCAGCTGAATTCCTTTCATCATAAACTTCCTGCCCTTGTCCTATGTCACTTGGAGTCGGTGCAACACGTTTTATTTTTCCTTTCACCCCTGTCAAACCTTATGCTATCATTCACTTCCTTCCTTTATGTATTTAAAAGTATAAAGAGTATAAATTAGATATGTTGAAACTGTGTCCCCCTGTCACTTGCTCCATAGGGGCCATCTCCACAAGCGAGAGAATCGCGGCGATATTATCGTCGTGACACGTATTTCTATACACTCTCTTAGAACGTGCCTCCACACGGCGATATCATCGCGGTGAAAATTTGATGGCACGACGAGACTATCGCCGCGATTCTCTCGCTCGTGGAGACGGCCGCTAAACGTTCATTAAAAAACCAGCGTCAGACAGCATCTGACTGATATTAATGCTGTAATGAACCTTTTTGGCGCAGTCGTGAGACACACACTATTGTTGTTTGAAAAAATTTATTATTAAGCTATTACATAGCTTTTATCGCGGGCTTTGAGCGCGGCGACCGAATCAAGAAATTCCGTAAAGAAAATAAACCTAACACCCCCCACTCCGACCGGCACAGTGGTGCAGCGTTGAAAGCCGTGCATCGTCTAACGTCGTTTCAGTTCGGGAGACTTCGGCACGGTGTTTGTGTGCGTGCGACTAGACGTATGCGTGTAGACTGTACGAAGCTCGCACGGATCGAGACGAACTTCGTAACTTGAATTAATATCAAAGAAAAAACTTGAATTAATATCAAAGAAAAAAAAATATTGCATAAATATTATAATTGCATAAGTTGATAAAAAATGCTATGCAATAGCTTTACTGGGCAGTCCCCGAGTGCCACACGTATTTTTTATTTTTTGTTAATTTTGTGTTTCACGAACTGTATCCAAAGAAACTATTTTTCTTTCCTTTGTTTCTTTCTTCCTTCTCTTTCATATCATTCCTCTCATTCATCCCTTTTACATTTGTGACCCAACAAACCTAATTTTGCAAGTAATACTCGATATCATAAATTACAAAAACAATATTAATTGCCAATCAAAAATTAGTATACATTAGTCAGCCCTCAAAGGATAAAAGAAAGAAGTTTCCGTAGCTTGTTTTCATTTTCTTATCTTATTAATATCTTACTGGAAAGGGGAGCATTATTATTTTAGACGCGACACCGACTTTCAAGTTTTCTTGTACTACTTAAATCAGTTTCTGTGATACTTGTACAAAAGTTTGGTCTTTATTTGCATAATAATATCGTTTGTGAGTTGATATCGAACTTGGAAAACATTTTTTGGCTCAAACCTCGATATCAAAGATTGAATTTTGATATCTGATGTTTGATCTTCGGTTACATTTATTTTATTTGAGAACGCTTGGTGATCAAATATGATTGATTTAATATTTTATTGAGAATTGGATTGATTCATGCATTTATATGGCTAGCTTTTACTTTGTAGTAATTTTCCTTTCTGTAGTTTGCTGAACCCATATTTGTGCTTTTCATTGCACAATTTTTCATAGGAATCGGCAAATAGAAAGTCTTTTCTTTTTTGTGGCAGTCAAGAACTCAACGAAGCTTTTATTCAATTTGTTTATTTATAAAATAACCTGAGGCCTCAAACCATGGCTACCATTAGAATATGAATGATGAACGTGTTATATTATATCTGGTGTAAAACTTAGGAGAAGTGAGCTAAGTATTATTAAAATTATTCCACTAATCCCCATCAATGAAGTCTCATAGAGCTCATAATGTGGATTTGTGAAAAAAAAAAAACGTTAAAAAATCTCCATCAGTTTAAAAATAAAATACTACCTACATTAAGTATTAAGAAGTGTTTATTTGGAGGTAAGAATTCATTGGGGTTTTTTTTTAATTAAACCAGTAAAATTACTGGCTAAATTAATAGCCTACGTGTAAAATATTTTAGCTAAAAGAATAAAATCATCAAGATCATATAAGGAACTCGATACTGCGTTCTAAAACTCAAATTGCCGATGTTGGTCATACGGCTGCCAAGCTAAAATGGAACTGGGCTGGTCACATCTGTCGCATGCCGGACGAACTATGGGCTAAAGTAACCACACAATGGGTCCCAAACAGCAGCAAACGGCAACGCGGCAGGCCCAGAACGAGATTGCCGGACGAACTAGACTCTTTCCACAAGGATTGGCGTGTAACAGCACTGGATAGGGATAAGTGGAAGGAAGGAAGGGAGGCTTTTGCCCTGCAGTGAGACAAAAATGGCTGATAAAAAAAAATTAAATCGCGGTCCAAACTTTACTAAAAATAATTCCCCTGATTCAAACTATTGACAGCTCACTTCAAGCTTACTTCACTTAGGTTTTTAGGATGAGATTTTTACAGAATAGCACTACATAATTAGATCTTCCACTCTGATTATAAAATGAGCCTTTTAAACGTAGGTGTATAATAAAATAGTTTCACATTAGGTACCTACTCTCTCACTCGTAGGTAACAATACTATCTTTTTTAAAAGCGACAAGTTTTTAAAATAAGTCGTGCAGTTCCTTGAATAGGACACAAATGTTGATCCCTTGATTCAGAAACGCTGAAAACATTCATTTATCTCTTTTTTTTTTATTTATCTTCAAGTGCACCTATTAGATTTCAACCAGTAGTTCAAAATCATGTACTGAACCCATGGTAACGATGTCGAGGTCCTTACCAACCTGTATATTGTACAAAAATAATGCAGTTTATAGCAAACGTGCATGCTCAACACTCAATCTATATCGGATTAAATATAAATAAATCCCGATAACATCCATAATTGCATGAAACTGTACCAAAGAGCACGTGTATTTAAATAGAGCCATTTACAACAGAATGCGCACGTTTAACCAATAGTGCCTTCCACTTCTGCATTTAATTTTACATATTTGGACCTGTTTTATGCGTATTGTGAATGTATTAATAATTTAGATCATACGTATTCATTAGCCATTTGTACAACGGTGTCATAACACGTACATAAGACATTCCAACTCTGCCTCTGAAAAATCTACGCACTCACGATACCTCTAGTATTTCATATTATGTCCATAACTTGTATAAAACAGCGGGTTTTCCGGCACTCTTCTAAGTCCATCAACAAAGATACAGTGCCCTTTCAAAAGTAGTTAATCCCAAAGCAAGTCTCAAATAGAAAAAAATCAGACAGCTATCAAATCGTGGTTTCATTCATTCTTACGTCGGGCCCCGAACTAATTTTACATCTATTAATAAACATAAGGTGTCTACACCTTAAGTTACTGTAACCGTTATTTCCTGTCAATCTTAGACCGCGATCTGAGGGTCTACCCTCAGACCGTGGTTAAGATTGACGGAAAATAACGGTTACAATGTTTTGCCTGTTCCTTTGTGTGAGCGCATACGTTAATATGGGCCATCAGTACCGACTTGTCCTTATCGGGAACCCGCGTCTTTGTGCAAGCAACCATAAGCTTACTATACCATCAGAAGACTAGCTTTCTTATTTACCTACTAAAATATTGGCGATTCATCATATTCTCAATAATTTCCCCAATACGTACCGTTGAGCACGTGCACCGATACGGTGTGGGATCTGGCGCCTCGGACCGCGCATGTGTAGTTGCCAGCGTCGCTGCTGTTGACACGTGCCAAACGCAGCTGACTATCAGCGCCCCCTGGCACTTGTTCTGTCTTCACGCTGTGAAAGAAGGAAGTACTTTAGTGATATTTTCATGAATTTGAATCAAACTCAATGCATGTATTTCAATTAAACCATTTAAAGGTACTTTTGCATTGTGAAAGAGTCGTTCAGTTACTCAGAAAGCTGAAATCACCCAATTCAAAACAGAGATCTCTTTAGGGATAAACGGGCATGAAACTCCAAAGGGGTTCTTTTAAACCGGTCTCAAGCGACGCGCGTCGCCCATTGGCGACGAACCAATAGAAAATCAATTTTGTCTCATTAGCGGAGCTTGACAGATCAAATCAAGATATTACAAAATCCTGGGTACATTATCCTTGTTGCTTCTATAGGTACGTGAGAATAATGTAAAAAAAAATGAGGAAACAATTCAAAATATAAGATTTAAAATAAGCCCTGGCAGTTTAGAGATGACCAGTCTCAACCGGTGGCGCCCGTTCACGAACATGACGCATATAAACTTGAAGAATAAAGGGACAATACATGTCGATGAATATCTTTTTTTTTTTTTGGGTGGGAAGTCATCAAATAACTTCTCCCGCTCTGGGCGGAGCGAGAGGGCGTGTCAAACTTTTACTGACTAAAACCCACCCGTGTTCCTTCAGTTGCCTGTGCCAGGGGCCACGGTATCTCTTTCGAACAACCCGCGACCCCGGCAGGCTTCGGTCCTGGTAGACCCCGTCAGTTAGTGCTGACATCTCTTTGAGGCGCGCGTGGAACACAACGCGCCGTCGACCCGGGCCTGGTCCTTACCGGACGGCGAGCTGCCCATTGCTCGCCGTCCGCAAGCCCGCGCCTACGGTGGCCGGGAATCGGCTATCGATTCCCGACGCCCAGGGCGTCTCCTGCGGCGAATGTCGATGAATATCTAGTAACTAGATAAATAAAACCTGTCAAGAACAGCCTTCTTAACAACCTCTAGTAAATAAAGGAGCTTTTTGTCTAACTTTACTGTTTTTAGTTGACAATATTTAAGGTAACAATAGTAGGTACTGGGTTTTGATTAATCGCTGGGACTGACACTACTATAATGGCCACCTCGTCGTTATACGATCCAGAAGACTAGATTAAAATAAGTGATTCTTCATCCAGTTATTAAAAACATTTATACATACAAAATCTCTAAAAACCATTTACAGTTCCATAGTCCAAAAAATAGGGCAGCAAACATTTCCGCAGTTTGAAGAAAGTATACAACAATATTCACAACGTCAAC
The DNA here is from genome assembly GCA_945859645.1 of Amphipoea oculea. Lineage (NCBI taxonomy): Eukaryota > Metazoa > Arthropoda > Insecta > Lepidoptera > Noctuidae > Amphipoea > Amphipoea oculea. The sequence goes on from OX243876.1 coordinate 18,627,234, forward strand.
GTTCTATTAGATTGTTGTCAACGGCGTGTTTCTGAGCGGGATCTATTTAAAATTTCATAAATGTCTGGCCCGGCTTCAAGTTTCACGTTTGCGTGAGCCGCCCCGTTTACATTGTATATGTATAAGCAATCCGGTTTGCTTCCTTTTCTGTACACTATGAGTACCGATAGAATGTAAAATAAACCATTATTTCCTTGTTTGGATGGTGACTTGAATTATTTATTGGGAAAGTTAAAATTTAAAGTGAGTGAAAGAGGTTGGACGGATTATATATTCACGATTTGGGCTATTTTGATTAACTATAATTATGCTTGTCTATTGGATTCTAATGTATGGTAAAGCTCCAACTATTTCAATTTAATAGGTACTTATTATAGAGAAGTATTTACTTTATTGTTTCACGTTGTTGGCCCTATTTTTTTAGTTTTTTTTGTGGATGGGAAATCATCAAATGGTCCCCCCCGCTCTGGTTGGAGCGGAAGGGAGTGTCAGACTCTTACTGACTAAAACCCACCCGTGTTCCTTCCTTAGCCCTTTATGTTCCGGGGTAGCGGTAACCCTTTCGGACAATCCCGCACCCCCTTCAGGACGTTGTTGGCCCTTGCTAAGTAGATTCGAAAAACACGATTGATTCTAAGAAGACGATTATATGACGTTTTAAGTTTTTCGTGATAATTACATGACATTACTTACGAGCGTAGGTTGACATAAAGGTCAATTTTCTTTAAAGAAATCATCATAATGTTAGCACGCCACATTTGGCAGAATGTGATTATATCATTGACCTGACAAATTATGACTATGATTATAGAATCTATGAAATTTTTTTTTTATAAAAAATCTGTTGTAGTATTTATGTGCCGTAGTATGTATGGTGCAGCGTTTTCGTTTTATGACCCCGACTTCCGAAATTCAAGTTATTTTTCACGTTGTAGTACTTATTTTTTTTTGAAGTCGGTTATTTTTTTTTTGTAAAAAAGTTTTTATTTTTCACTTTTTAGTTGTATCTACCCCACACAAATTCAATTAACACTAGTGCATTGAAGAATTGAAGACATCGACTAGAATAAGCATCAAAATTCGCATAGAAATGCCGGAGATGCAGTACATTTATGCATATAACTTCGTATATAAGAATAATTACCTAATGTTTTATATACTAATACCTTTCTGAAAGTATGTAGATCACATTAGTGAAAGAATTATCAAAATTGGTTCATTAGTTTTTGAGAAAATCGCGAACATACATACATACAGGTCAAATACAGAACCTCCTTTTTTGAAGTCAATTAAAAATCAGTTGTAATATTTATGTCATCCTTGGTAAACAGTTTTCAACTATTTACTGGATCTCATTTACTTTAGAATCTTCTAGCAGCCAGTAATCCAGTTTAATTTAATTTACTCACAAGCTTAACCTAGATAGCATAGTCGCAGCAGAATTATTAATCCACACATACTTTGACTAGATTTTCGCAACTAAAATACATCACAAGAACTTAAATTGAAATAGTCGAGACCTCATTATAACGATGCATGCAGGTCTAAAGAACTTGAAAATTCGCTGACAAAAGTATGCTTTGATGAACATGATCGGAAAATGCTTGAGCGTGCAACTAAAGTGAAAACTGTTTTAGGGCGTAGTTATTAGAGAAAATCATGTGAGAATGCTTTTGACAAAATGACGGATTTTCATGTTTTTGTCGGGTTCAGACTACACTTCAGACAGCCTTACTACATCGTTTGCAAGTTCCATTTTAATTTCAGAAATAAATCATGCAATACAATCTGGTTTGTTCTTTATATTTTACTAGCTTCTGCCCGCGACTTCATTTGCGTGGAATTTCAGCCTCCCCCCATTTACCCTCTTAGGGGTGGAATTTCGAAAAACCCTTTTTGAGTGGATACTTACTCTTCACAAAGAACACACCCTCCAAATTTCATGTCTCTAGGACCAGTGGTTTAGGCTGTGCGTTGATATATCAGTCAGTCAGGACTTTGAACTTTATATACAGGGTGTTACGGAAAGGGTATATCAATACAAACGGGTTGAAGAGTGTATCTGGTCTAGAATCTCTGTACAAAATTTCAGCTCAAAAGTATTAACTTTGAAAATGCTTAAATTTTTTTATTTCGACATCACGGCGCTGCACTGGCGCGCGGCGGCGTGATGTGCGTGTACTAGGCGCACAGACACACTACAGATAATGGATAATGACCCTCGTAGTGCGGTGACACATTTGTTATGATTTCAATTTTAATAAACTATTGAAATAAAAAAAATTAAGCATTTTCAAAGTTATTGCTTTTGAGCTGAAATTTTGTACAGAGATTCTAGACCAGATACACTCTTCAACCCGTTTGTATTGATATACCCTTTCCGTAACACCCTGTATATAGATGTATTCGTCAGTATAAACTGTATAAACAGGGAGGCAGGGTAATCGACGCGCAACCTGTTACCAAGGATTCTGTACATAATTCGGAACTCCTGCGTTAAAACTTTTCGAAACCAAAAAAAAATTTCAGTGGTTATTAAAAAAAAAAAATGGTGTTCCATTTTGTTTTCGATTTATTTTCGTTGGATTCCACTTTTGAATCCCAGTTTAATATTTTTGGCGTTGGATCCCGCAAAACATTATTATGTATTTCCGTTGGATCCCAAATTTAAAAAATGCAAGAGAATTACGTTTTATTGTCGTTGAATCCCAAAAACTATTTCCGTTGGATCCCAAATTCACTGATTTTTTTTTGATAACCGACGACAAACTACGCTAGTCTTGAATCATATGCTGAATTTATGTTTACAATTTGCGTGGCGATGTCATCCTAATGTTTATACAACGTGTCCCAAAATTCAACGATAAGCGCCACCAGAGGGTGTACCTGCTCATGAACACTCGAGAATAATGAAAAATAATATAAACATCATTTTTTTTTTGGAAATTACAAAAATTACATTGAAATCCTTCGAAAATTGACACCCCTGTAAGATATTTTTAACTACCATGACCACAATTATTCAAATATTTCTTTTTTTTTTGTTCGGCAACCTAGTAGCACTGCTATCCACCACAACCATTAAAAACTCAGAATGCCTGTACTTTTTACACAAAAATCAATCAAAATATTTTTTTCCTTAAAATATTCAAAGCTTTCAATCCACTTTGTAATTACCAAAAAAAAAAGAGGGAGTCGCACTACGTCCGCTACGCGTTACGTCCGTTTATAGCCCTACCAGCTGCGCCCCGCGGTTTCACCTGCATAAGTTTCGATCCCGCGGGAATATCGGGATAAAACTATCCTATGTCCTTTCCCGGGACTCAAACTATCTCTATACCAAATTTCATCTAATTCGGTTCAGTGGCTTAGGCGTGAAAAGGTAACATACAGACAGACAGAGTTACTTTCGAATTTATAATATTAGTATGGATTGTATTCTCGAAGATGCATTTTTTTCTCGGATCAGTCGCGTTGCAACCGTTCTACCTAAAGTACACTCAACGCTAAAAGCGCTTGTGATTAGAAAAATATCACAGATACCCAAATTAACATTTTGTGAAGCCTCGTACTAGGAGAGCAGACTTATCAGAAGATGGTTTTTGTCTATTATATCTATTTTGAATTTTGTATGTATTGGCAATATTATTGCGAGTATAGTGGCCGCTTTAGTCAGATGGTTCTTTGCGTTGTGACTGTACTGGACTGACGGACACAGAGCGACTAATGGTAAAATATGAAGGTCAACGGCCGTGGTGCGATCGATTTGAAAAGAATGAATCTTCCAGATACAATGGGGCCATAAACTGACGCTACGCGTAGCGGACGCCGTGCGACTTCGGCAGAAATTGAGATATTTTTTTTTTCATTATTTTATCTCGAGTTGTCATGATCAGGTCCACCCTCGCTTATCGTTGAATTTTGGGACACGTTGTATAAGGGACCGTTTAATTAGAGATGAAAAGAATAATGGGGTAAAGATAAGAAATACAGCTCGGATTTCCAGCGCTCCAAAATAGATATTAATATTGTTACAATAATGATTTTTTACCTTTAGCGGCAAACTATTATAAATAAGGAACATATAAGGAAACAACAAACAATCTCAAACACTGTATATTTATAAAAATAAATTAGCTCAACATAACCACACTCGGTAGCCGTTACCGATGTACCGCAATAAAAGGTGGAACCTTAAGAACTAATTCACCTTATCCATACTAATCCATACTTATACTTACTAATATTATAAATTCGAAAGTAACTCTGTCTGTCTGTCTGTATGTTACCCTTTCATGCCTAAACCACTGAACCGATTTCGATGAAATTTGGTATAGAGATAGTTTGAGTCCCGGGAAAGGACATAGGATACTTTTATCCCAATATTCCCACGAGAACGAGACTTATGCGGGTGAAACCGCGGGGTGCAGCTAGTAATATTATAAATTCGAAAGTAAGTCTGTCTGTCTGTACGTTACCTTTTCACGCCTAAACCACTGAACCGATTTAGATGAAACTTGGTATAGAGCTAGTTTGAGTCCCGGGAAAGGACATAGGATAGTTTTTATCCCGATATTCCCACGGGATCGAAACTTATGCGAATGAAACCGCGGGGCGCAGCTAGTTACTTATAAATTAGGTAGGTAAAATAGCTAAATTCTATTATTGCCAGACAGCTAAAATTACAGCAGAAAGAGCTATGGCCGTGGGGAATTGGAGATAAACCCATTACTGTTCCGTTTAGAAGTTTCAATTAAATATTATGCAATAGGAAGGTCAAACCTTCCAGTTATTATGAATGTTATTAATTAATAAATGGGTACCACGGACTTTGAGAGTCCCGGATCCCGGAGCCGACGAAGGTGTCCAATATACTTCCGGATGAACGTAGAATGTCGAACCCAAGGTCCTCAATTTAAATTAAACTAGACTATCAAACTCAGATTCACTTTTTTGCGTCACTTACTATTGAAACAAATGATTTAAGTGTACCAGTAAATAAACAGCGGAGCAATTGCGTAACATACTTACAATGGAAATGCTTTTCATTATGACAGTTCAACAACATTTATTGCGTACGTCACGTTGCTGAGCAGTCGATTTTTTCATAGTAGGAAGGAATGGATTAACAATTTCCTACAAAATCATTCGGAATTTGATTGAAAGTGTGTTACTATAAGTTTATAAACTAAAACCCGACTACTGAAACGGATGAAATAAGTACCTTTCCGTGGTCGCATGCTAACATAGCATTGTATGTTAGTACAGCGGCATGCGACCAGGGAAGGTACTTGTTTCATTCTTTTCAGTAGTCGAGTTTTAGTTTTTAAATTTATTGTTTATTTAATTATTTTGGGGTGTATTTCAGTAATATTTATATTTTTGAAATGTGCTAATTAAGCCCTTTCATTTAATACCCAACACAGCATGATTAAAAAAAAAATCTTTTAGGTCATGTCTTTATGTCCGCTAGAGGGCGCCATATTCAATGTATTGTGACGTCACATAGCCTATAACCAGCGGGCGATCACGACGCTCCCAACGATACCTCATTTGTCCAATTATGACTAGCAGTTTAGAAGTTATGAGGGAACAGATGAACATACATAAATACATACATACCGGTCAAAATCATAACCCTCCTTTTTGCTTCGCCGTAGTCGTGTAAAAATTAGGCTGCTGGTCTCACCTGATCCCTCCGCGAGTGGTGTCAGCATTCAGCGCCCTGCCTTCATGCAGCCACGTCAGCAGCGTCGGGGTCTCGACGTGTCGCGCCCTGCAGAGCAGCGCAAGAGTCGACTCAGCTTCGTAGTATTTCTCCAGGAGAGGGGCGCCAGCCTCGTCAACTACCCACACTTGAGGCGCTGAGGACAAAAAAAAAAGTTTTAAACCTTCGTATGCTTAAACGTAGATCCACGCGAGACACAATGGCTTTTTAATTGTGTCTCTAATTACGGCATTCAACCGATTAAACTGGAATTGAATACAGTTTACGGTTTTCATGTCTTTTGTATTTGTTCCTATGACTAACGAATGAAAATAGCGTCCCCAGTTTCAAGAAGTTCTTTTATTTTTTTTAGCCTTCAGAATAGCCTAAACTAATATTACTAAATCAGGACGAAAGACTTGAGAATTCAATGTAATGGTAGGTATATATACTGAATCCCCTGACCTCTTATCAGGCATAACAAGAGGCTTGCTCGAACCAGTATGAAAGTACTAGATAATTTCATGTGTATCGTCTTCACAATCATATACAGTGTGAAATTAAATTCATGGGCATCCTTTTAAGGGGTCATTGTACTCATCATTATGAACAACTTTTACCATGGGACTAAACCTAAAATCGCGAAAAAAAAATCAGCTGTTCCTTGCATTTATGATCACATAACTCATCAAAATGTAGGGAAGTGCCGATTTTTTTTCGCGATTTCAGGTTTGGTCCCATAGTAAAAGTTGTTCATAATGATGACTACAATGACCCCTTAAAAGGATGCCCATGAATTCAATTTCACCCTGTATAATTAATGTATGCAAGATATTGTAAAACATTTTAAAACCACCACACACCACACAACCAACCAAACGAAAACTACCTTTTGAAAGGGGTGACTAGGATCAATTTTATTTTAATGTAATTTTTGACGTTCAAAAGTATCCACCTTTTATGTTCCTGTTTGAAATAAATGCTTTAACTTTGAATCATATCTAGTCGGTTTGGCACAATTTAATTTTACCGAACTAAAGTTAAACCGCTTAAAGCAGAAGTTTAGTCAAGGCAGCAGAACGCGAGTTTATACTGAAAAGTAAAACAAAGTAACGACACCCAACTTCTTAGCGACACCTTCCAATGAGTTCTCATTCAAGTTACTCTCCTAACTTTATTAACTAACACTCGCACACTTCATACAACTCATTAAAACTTCAATTTTACCGATTGACAGTAGCTCAGGAGTCCCTTGTTACATAATGTATGGATTACTTGTTGTTTGAGGAAAGGGCCCCAATTAATAACGATGCGAGGAAGATTATAATCGAGTTTGTGATAATTGAGAGGGTTGTAAATTCCTGTTGGATGTAATTATGACAGTCTCTGACATAATATTTTGTTAAACGATTTAACAGAAAACAAAGCAGAGAAGCACAAAACCGGTCGAAGTGGAGGTGCTTGGAGGAGGCCTATGTCCAGCAGTGGACGTCTTTCGGATGAAATGGTGATGATGTGATATTTATAAAAAAGTACGGTCGAGTATAGTATACAGACAGGGTTGCAGGGACATCGAAGAGCAAACTCAAACCATAAATTCAGCATATGATTCTATAGGCCCGCTTAACTGAGACACTAGGCCGGGTCTAGTCTAGACAAACGCGGTCACAAATCAGTAAAAAAGTGAGGTCAAAAGTGTGGTTATTTGAATAGGCATGCCTACTTAAGGGTGATAAATTGCGAAGGTCGAACGTCATGGTATTACGCGTGAGACGTTAAAAACGAGTAAAGACCAATGACAAAGTGCGAATAGTACGGGAGCCGAGTAGACCGTCCGGCGACTGCCTACTGCCGCGCGTGTTTGTATGAAGACTTTGTTTTTTGTTAGGTATGATAATTTAGTGATTCTCTTAATTGTGGGGCACACACACTAAAAATGTAACTGACACGCTTATGTTGATATATCGAGGTAGACACTGCTTATATGCCTATATGCAATGCACGTCACTGACTTAGTGGTCTTTTTGCTAGATTAATTTTAATTTTGATAGGAAGTTTACTATATTAAATGGTTTAAAAAACTCCCAAATCAGGAAGGATTAGCCGAACATAAGATTCCTAAAAAGAGACAGTTGAAATAACAATCCCTCTTTTCTTATTTTTTGAGTCAAAGCTGCAGGCTTTAAAAGAATGCACGTTTTCAGTTTGATTGTATATTCTTTTATTTTTGTTATCTTATATTCGCGAAACTTTAAAACATAGCCGTCATCGGGAGATTCATATTCAGCATTCAAAATCTTTTCAGCCTGATGTTAAATCTATAGTAAGCAGTCTAAATGCCAAATCTAAAATGACGTCAAACTCCTAGTTAATATTGCACAGAATTCTCTTTAATACCCTTCCAATATAACAGGAACTTCCATAGATAGTGCTAGAATTTTCACCAAAGGCTGCGGTGTTTAAAAAAAACTGCTCAGCTATGTGTATTAAAATGTGTAATAGGCACAATCAGACATTAAAGATCTCCCTCTACCAAAATTTAAAAAAAGCTTAAAGAGCTACTTCTTAAAAAATGATTTACTCAATAAATGAGTGGTTACAGGAATAACGTGTCATTATTTAACAAAACAAAAAAAAAACGAGGTTGTTACTTTTACAGCAACCTCCAACACAACACAACAGAGCAACGACATACAAAAAAACCGAGAAAGCAGTAGAACCCCGCCAAAAGACTCAACGATGAAGCTCGACCTGAACCAGCCTGGCGGCAAGGTCGTTAAAAGATGCCCAGCCATAGATATAATTACCCATCTCTCTACTAGTCCAATGCTTACTCTAGGATGCATATCCGGTAGGCTCTGAAATCCTTACCTATCCTTCGGGCACGTCTTCCCTACCATTACCGCGCACCCCGGTCTATTCCTTGATATGCAATGGTCGCTGTAGCACCATGAAAATGAGGCTACAGGAGCTAGTGCGAATCTTGGGGTTCATTCGATTAATCGAGTCTGGTTTAACTACGCTGAGATCGGTGCAAATCATTCATTCATTTGTGGCGATCCTTAACATTTAATATACACAAAACAATTACCTCTACACACATACATATACATAAAATACATAAACATAACTTATACACTTACATCTACTGAACATATCATCTCCACTTACATTATTTTAATATTATTTATTATTAATTATGTCGTTCACAACAACACCATAAAGGTACAGTGGAAACACGTACGTCTACGTCACGCGGTGACGTAGTCGATGCGCATGAGTGGGGACCGCGAAACACAGCGCGCGTACGTTCACCTTGGCTGACCTTTAGTCCGATCCCGCTATCGCGACGCGAAGCCCGTGCAACTACCTATTATTGATCCCGGTCGAATTGTAAACTTCTGTAACCCTTCAGGGTTATCACAGTACCTCAGTAATTCGGTATACGGAGTGAATGAACTGTCAAAAACTGTTAACTGTTACATAGACTTTCTTCTTCGTGTGACTGTCATTGTGTGTACCTAACTTGTGCCCTTCTTCTGTGAACGTTTTTGTGATGTGTGTTTGTGCAATACAACTGTGAGTAGAAAGTAACCACTTTTATTTACCCTCACTCACTACACAAGCACAATAATTAGTGTACATAACGGAACACTAAATTGGTGACCCCGCCTAGAATACGCCAGAAAGGCTCGATAACCATAGATCAGGGAAGGAAAAACACAGTGGCACGATGAGTGATAGCAGTGACTCTGCAAAATCGTTCGGATCCAGCCGTTCGCGCCAACAACCTCGTCGCGCAAAGTGCGTGTCCATTGACGAGCCATCCGGCATTTGCCGTATTGCGGTACGTATACCACCATTTTGGCCGGATGACCCAGAGGTTTGGTTCGCACAAGTGGAGGCTCAATTCGCGAACGCGAACATCACCAGCGACGCGACGAAGTTTAATCACGTTATCGGCAACTTAGAACACCAGTACTCCAAACAAGTACGGGATATTTTCCTCAACCCGCCAGAGCACAACAAATACGAAAAGCTCAAACACGAGCTCATTAGGAGGCTTACTGCGTCGCATGAGAAGCGCGTGAAGCAGCTACTCTTACATGAAGAGCTCGGAGATCGCAAGCCTTCGCAGTTCCTACGACATCTCCAAAGTTTGGCCGGACCGAGCGTCCCAGAGGACTTTCTCCGGACAATATGGAGCAGTCGTTTGCCAAGCAACGTCCAGACCCTTCTGGCTTCACAGCCACATACTTCCCTGGAGGGACTAGCAGACCTGGCGGACAGGGTCCAGGACATTGTGTCGCCATGCCAAGTCGCCGCAGCATCGACTACGGGCCCTAGCATGCACGAGATGGCTAATGAGATCGCCGAACTAAAGAAGGCCGTGAAGAGTCTGACAACGCAGCTGAGTAGGAGACCTCGTTCGCAATCGCGTTCGAAACATCAACAGCGTCATCGATCCAGACAGCGGTCCGAGTCCAGCCACCAGAAGCAACCGTTCTGCTTTTACCATGCCAAGTTTGGGGCCAACGCTCACAGATGCGTTAAGCCATGTGATTACGAGAAGTCGGGAAACTCCAAAGGCAGTCGGTAATGGCGGCTGACGACTGTCCGACGACCACAGGTCGCCTCTTCGTCACGGACCGGACATCGAAGACACAGTTTTTAGTGGACACTGGTAGTGATTTGTGTGTGTTTCCGCGGCATGTTCTACGTGAACAGCGTGTCAAGTCGAACTATCAATTATCGGCCGCTAACGGGTCTATAATTGATACTTACGGCTATCTTCAGCTAAACTTAGATTTAAGTTTGCGCCGTAACTTCCCATGGCGATTTATTGTAGCTGATGTCACCAAGCCAATCATTGGTGTAGATTTTTTAAGCTTTTACGATTTGCTTGTTGACATCAGAAACCGACGTCTGGTGGACAAAACCACCTCAATGTTTGTCACAGCTTCCGTTGCAAAGGCTTCAGCGACGTGTTCAGTGAAGGTCTCAGTTGGCGATTCCAGGTATCACTTAATACTTAATAAGTACCCCGAGATCACGCGACCCGCTGGCACACATCGGAAAACCACACACCACACAGTACACCACATACGTACCACACCCGGCCCGCCCATCTCTTGTTCCCCTCGCAGGCTAGCTCCAGACAAACTGCAGATCGCTAAGCAGGAATTTGAGATCATGCTCAGCAACGGCACTGCTCGACCGTCTGAAAGTCCTTGGTCTTCACCACTTCATTTAGCGCCAAAGAAGGACAATAGCTGGCGACCCTGCGGTGACTACAGGCTGCTCAACGCCAGGACTATACCCGACAGGTATCCAATCAAACATGTCCACGACCTTACCCACAGCATAGCTGGTTGCAAGGTCTTCTCAACTATTGACCTGGTTAAAGCATATAACCAAATACCTGTCAGTGAGGACGACATCCAGAAGACGGCGATAACAACCCCGTTTGGCCTGTACGAATTTCCTTATATGACCTTTGGTCTGAGGAACGCAGGTCAAACATTTCAGAGATTTGTCGATGAAATGACGCGCAACCTCGACTTTTGTTACTGCTATCTCGACGATTTCCTTATCTTCTCTAAAGACCAGGAGCAGCATGAGGATCACCTGCATCAGCTCTTCACCAGGATGCAGAAATATGGCATCGTCATCAACACCTCGAAGTGTGTGTTCGGAGCAAATGAAGTCACGTTTTTAGGTTACCGCATCTCTGCTGCTGGAACCAGACCTTTGGAGTCCAAGGTGGAAGCCATCAAGGACTTCCCTACGCCTAAAACGGTCAGGGAACTCAGGCGTTTCTTAGGGATGTTGAACTTTTACAGGCGGTTTATACCCCAAGCCGCAAAATTTCAAGGTCCCCTTAACGCCCTGCTGACTGGCTCAGTAAAAGGTCAACATCCCGTGGAAATAACGGGCGAGGCGCTCACCGCCTTTAATACGTGCAAAGACAGCCTCTGCAACGCTGTATTGCTTGCACACCCTGACTACCAAGCCAAGCTGGCCCTAGTTACAGATGCGTCTGATCTGGCAATGGGAGCAGTTTTGCAACAGTTCAGGGACGAGCAGTGGCAACCGCTTGCCTTCTTTTCACGCAAGCTAAGCCCCGCTCAGCAGAAGTACTCGCCATACGATCGTGAGCTACTTGCGATCTACGAAGGCATAAAATACTTCCGCCATATGTTGGAAGCGAGACACTTCACCGTCTATACTGACCACAAGCCGTTGATATACGCTTTCCATGAGCGAAAGCACAACTGTGCTCCGCGTCAGTATAGACACCTCGACTTTATTTCGCAGTTCACAACGGACATACAGCACATTTCCGGCAAGGACAACATCGTCGCTGATACATTGTCCCGTGTCAATGAACTGCAAACTCCAATCGATTTCGAGGTTCTCGCAAAATCCCAAGCTTCAGACCCAGAACTGTTGCAACTTCAACAGTCAGAAACATCTCTTCAACTAAAGAGGCTTAAAATCGACGGCAGCCCCGTCGAGTTACTCTGTGATGTGAGCACAGCCACTCCCAGACCATTCGTGACCAAACCTTTACGACGGCAAATATTTGAGAGCCTTCATAGCCTCAGCCATCCAGGAGCAAACACGTCCGCAAAACTAATTGCACAGCGATACGTTTGGCCTGGAGTCCGCAAGGACTGTCGACAATGGTCACGAACGTGTCTCAGCTGTCAACGCACCAAGGTCAATCGCCATGTGTCATCACCACTGGGCACATTCGAATTACCCCGTGCAAGATTTGCTTTCGTGCACATTGACCTCATAGGTCCTCTTCCTCCATCACAGGGGTACCGGTACTGCTTGACGGCCGTGGATCGTTTCACTAGGTGGCCAGAAGTGGTACCGATTGCAGACATTACTGCTGAGACAGTCGGTAAAGCATTGCTAACCAACTGGATCTCACGCTTTGGTTGTCCAACGGATATTGTCACAGACAGAGGACGGCAATTTGAATCCGCACTGTTCCAATATCTAGCCAAAATAATCGGGTTCAAACACCGGAAGACCACAGCCTACCACCCAGCATGCAATGGCCTAGTGGAACGATTCCACAGGCAACTAAAAACGGCGATAATGTGCCACGCTGACCATAACTGGACAGAATCTCTGCCCTTGGTTTTACTGGGTGTCCGGAGCGCTTTTAAAGAGGATCTTCAGACTTCTTCTGCGGAACTCCTATACGGTGAGCCATTACGACTTCCGGGAGAATTTTTCATTCCTGGTGACTGCGGCACCACCGACATCTCGGAGTTCACCACTCGTTTACGCTCGTTTGCCGCAAAATTGCAGCCCACTCCAGCTGCACGCCATTCCAGGGACAAAATATTTGTCCATAGGGACCTTTCTACCTCAAGTCACATATTCCTCAGGGACGATGCACTTCGAGGGTCATTGCAACCAGCATACACCGGTCCCCATGAAGTTGTACATAAAGGCGACAAAACTTTTACAATATTAGTAAAAGGTAAAAAGGTAAAAGTTTCCGTGGACCGCCTCAAACCCGCATACATATTGGCAGACACCCCACCAACCGACCAAGATGTGCAAGAAGAGGAAATACTGCCAACGGACACTTCCGTCAGAATTACCAGGTCTGGGCGAAGGGTACGATTTCCAGATTATTATCGCCCGTAGGACGGTCTCTGGAGGGGAGTGATGTGGCGATCCTTAACATTTAATATACACAAAACAATTACCTCTACACACATACATATACATAAAATACATAAACATAACTTATACACTTACATCTACTGAACATATCATCTCCACTTACATTATTTTAATATTATTTATTATTAATTATGTCGTTCACAACAACACCATAAAGGTACAGTGGAAACACGTACGTCTACGTCACGCGGTGACGTAGTCGATGCGCATGAGTGGGGACCGCGAAACACAGCGCGCGTACGTTCACCTTGGCTGACCTTTAGTCCGATCCCGCTATCGCGACGCGAAGCCCGTGCAACTACCTATTATTGATCCCGGTCGAATTGTAAACTTCTGTAACCCTTCAGGGTTATCACAGTACCTCAGTAATTCGGTATACGGAGTGAATGAACTGTCAAAAACTGTTAACTGTTACATAGACTTTCTTCTTCGTGTGACTGTCATTGTGTGTACCTAACTTGTGCCCTTCTTCTGTGAACGTTTTTGTGATGTGTGTTTGTGCAATACAACTGTGAGTAGAAAGTAACCACTTTTATTTACCCTCACTCACTACACAAGCACAATAATTAGTGTACATAACGGAACACTAAACATTCATTGAAATTTGTAGCTTCACATGCCATAACAAGGCTAATTAATAGAATATAAGCATGTTTGATCTCTGACTTGTTATTTGTTTTGTAAATTATGTTAATTATGTAATATGCTTAGTTTCATGTTTAGTGTTACCTGTTAATTACTGTCATTGGCGGAAGCCGTTGTAATTAATTATGAATAAATAAATAAATAAGACCAAATAATGTAACATGTAGAACCACCAATTGTATTTACTCTATTTAAATGGGAATAAATGAATTTGAATTTGAATAGAATATCCGGTAGTCTACGGAATACTTACAGTGAACCCTAGACATTAACAATGCCGAAATATCGATTACAGCCGACATTCTTTCGGAAACCTTCGTGTCTAGCCCGGGGACCCAGAATAGTTTTAGTACAGAGGTTTAGTTACAAATTACGAGGGACGACCCACGCACACATAGACACGCTTCATGTGAAGTCAGGGAAATTACTTTTCAAATCGACTACTAACTGTCAATCTTTTACAGTTGTATGAAATGGCTTTCATACGACATCTACGGGTTTATGTATGATTTAATAGTACATTTGTGACGTCCAAATGTCAAAAATATATGGTGAAACAGTTTCTTATCACTACTTACCTTTAAGCAACCTTTGTGAATAAAAGGGATTGACGTAGGATATCAATTCGCCTAATTCCATCATAGACCTCATCCATCGCTTTCCATCAGGCGTGATCGAGGTCAAGAGAGGGCCAATTCAGCAATAAAAAAAAAAATCCCTGACATCGAGCGCAAGCGCACTCACGAATACTCACGATTGACATTCAACCGAGACAGATCCTTTGCTCGCTGTATACCTAAAACGCAGTGTGCCTAAGTCGCGTTATGGCTAGACCAAACGAGATGTGGGCGTATCAGTAGATACGCAAGGTCGAATCTCTAGATAGGATCTCGAATGTTAGGAGTTAGACCAAAATTTGGAAGGGACAATTTCGATAAAAAAGGTGCCTAGATTTTGGCCTAGTCAGTATAGATAAGGCGGATAGGAGCGATCGAGTGCATACTTTGGCGCTGGGCCTTTGTTTTAGGCATAGAGAAAATACTTAAATGAGCTTAGGTCTTCTTTATCTGTATGTATAAGCACCTACCTACTTGAGAATTTATTGATAGTTGATGATAAACCATTCTCTCGAATATTTTTAGATATAAACATGGGCCCGTGGTAAATAATAACAGCCGCACGGGTCGGTCGATCAGGTTAAGCTACGTTTGCCGCGGTTGGTCTGTGAATGGGTGACCATCTTTACATACGGAGACCCCTCCGTGCCTCGGAAAGCACGTGTTGGTTCCGGCTATTATTCGCGGATCTTTGACAGTCCTTACGGTTAGTCAGAAGACCGAAAGTCTGACAACCAGTCTTATTAAGGTGTATCGTATTACCCAGTAACTGGGTTGTGGAGGTCAGGTAGGCAGTCGCACAAATGTATACTCCTTTTGCTCCATTTAAGTTCATACATTAGTCATACATACGTCTGTTGCAAATACTACGCAGTATGAGTAATCTTTGCCATTATGCGGTCTTATTCAAATTGATGGGTAAATGAAAAGGATGAAACAAGAAAGTACCTTCCCGTGGTCGCATGCTACCAGAGCTTAGGTATATATATGTTAGTACAGTGGTTGCATGACCCCGGGAAGGTACTTTCTTGTTTCATCCTTTTCAGTAGCCGGATTTTAGTTTTTAAACTTATTTTTTATTTAATTATTTTAGGGCTTATTTCATTAATATTTATATTTTTGAAATGTGCCAATTAATCCCTTTCATTTGATACCCCACACAGCATGATTAAAAAAAATGTTTTTTAGATCATGACTTTATGTCCGATAGAGGGCGCCGTATCCAATATAATGTGACGTCACGTAGCCTTTAACCAGCGGACAATTAAGACGCTTCCAACGATACCTTAATTGTCTAATTATGACAAGAAGTTTATAAGTTATGAGAGAACAGATGAACATATTATACGTACATAGGTACATACATACTTAAAAACATACCGGTCAAAATCATAACCCTCCTTTTTACTTCGCCGTAGTCGGGTAAAAAGTAACATTATCAATAGCACCATAATTCAAACACACGAATAAATTATTTTCGATAACCTTTATGAAATCCAACTCTCCTACATCAATTAAGCCATTTATAACTGTCCAAAAAAGAAGCAGTTACGGAAGGTTTTAATACATTTTTATGCAAATAAGCCCGAATCTAAATCCTTTTCGAGACCGATCTCGAGTATATGATTAATTGTTTCAATATTATTTGAATCACAATCAGTCATAATGTTCCCACTGCTGGGACGCAGTCCTCCTCTCTGTGAGAGGTCATGGATTATTGAAATACATTATCTAACGTCATGTTCGTGAACGGGCGCCGTCGTCAGTAGGGACTGGTCATCTCTTTGCTGCCATGGCTTATTTTAATTTAATATTTGAATTGCTTTTTTTTCTCATCTTTTCATTATGGACGCTTTTAACGTTCTGCATCGTTCTCACATGTATAATTTTTAACATGAATGATGTAACCAAGACTTTGTAGTCATATTATTTTGATTTAAAAGAGTGTCCATGGAGTTTCTTGACCGTTCTTCTCCATAGGTACCTACGCTTTGGAATGGGCAACTTGCTTCATCTTTCTGACTGACCGACCCCTTGACAATTAAAAAGTGCCTGTAATTGGTTTAATTGAAATAAATGCTTTGTTTTGAGTTTAAATAATGGTTAAAGAATTATTGAAGCTTCTGTGAATTTTTCGTTAAAGTTTTGGTTTTGATCTTGTCACCAGTGTAATTACTGATGGTTAAAAAAAATATTGATACCAAGTTTAAACCAAAAAGTTTAATTAAATAAAATTGAATCAACCGTTTACTTATATAGCCAGTATAAAAATTGTAGGTAAAAAACAACGCAGAAGAAAGGACGCGTACCCCAACAACGGGTGATCCCGAGATGGAAAAATGATTACGCTGTAACAATGACAGGTAAAACATATTGAAAAGGCAGTAACCGCGGAATAGATAAAACCTCTTTTTTATTATGTGGCGTTTGTAACCCTTTTACTTTTTGAACCAATGAATATCGCTTTATCGCTTACTGTGTCCTTTTCAATGAAGTGAAGTGAATATGTGAAGTGTTAACATAATCTCAATAAACGTCTGTCGAAATTTTCTTCAAACCCAATCTTGTAGCATCCGTTAGATTTTGCATTTCCCAAATGGGCCTTAAAAAGGTTCATAGTTGACCTTTACGTTGGGTACGATCGTATACCGGTTAAAAGACCGGCGAGGGACCGTAAAACGTACATTATTTATGAGTATATCCTTCAAATGATGGCAGCGGGAACAGGCACGCATAATTAGCTTTATAATTGCCTTTCTATGTAATACTAATGTTATGCCCTGAGGGGCCCATGGCTAAATAATAACAGCCGCACAGGTCGATCGATCAGGTTAAGCTACGCTTGCCGCGGTTGGTCTGTGGATGGGTGACCGTCTTTACATACCGGGACCCCTCCGTGCCTCGCTCAAAAGCATTAACTTTGAAAATGCTTAATTTTTTTTTTTCGATAGTTTATTAAATTGAAATCATAAAAAACGTGTCACCGCACTACGAGGGTCATTATCCATTATCTGTAGTGTGTCTGTGCGCCTAGTACACGCACATCACGCCGCCGCGCGCGACTGCAGCGCCGTGATGTCGAAATAAAAAAATATTAAGCATTTTCAAAGTTAATGCTTTTGAGCTGAAATTTTGTACAGAGATTACCAGATACACTCTTCAACCCGTTTGTATTGATATACCCTTTCTGTAACACCCTGTATAGTAATGAATTCCAATCGCGAAGAATTTGAAGGTTAAAGACACGAAAAACCCAACTGAGTTAAAATTACAGCTTCTAAATAGCTTTTATTGAGATATTGATGTCTGTGGCTGTCTTAACATGTGAGTTTTTGCTTAGTAGGTAGTAGGAATACCTCGAAGTGCGGGGTGAGGTGCGGTATCTGATTTGAGCGCGGGGAAGGGAGTGTCCTTTCTGTACGTAGTACTATTAAGTATTCTGTGGTAGTAGGTATTATTAAAACGACGATGAAAATACAAACATGCCTTTATGTTAACCTTTTAAAAAAACTAACATTGTTATTATTCTTCTACTTGTATTCTTTAATATTCATCACATACAGCCCCTAAGTTATAACCATAACAGTAACTTAGTTCATTTAGTTAATCGGCTTTCGCCTAAGAAGGGTAAGCAAATGTTATATTCTGTTTTATTTAAGGGTAGTGCTGAAATAGCTCCAGACATAAGCTTTGGCCATTTTCGGACGCTATTGCTGGCTTCCACTTAGCTTAAAAAGAAACTGTATATATTATCTGCTATACAAAGGCAGAGGGCAAAGGATTATGTTCGGAACTGTTAGCGATAAAAATCTATTATTGAAAGTAGGTTGCTAAAACAATTTCACTGTTAAAAAGTTAGCAGATTTTATCTAGAGCCAAGCCCCTAATTTTACAAACCTTACATCTTGGTTAAAATGTATGGTTTGGCCACTGAACTATTGATGCAACATTAAAGACCAGTGACATAATTGATTACCTTACGCCCTTATCTGTGCGACGGCTGTGAAATGACCAAGCCGTACATTTTGATAAAGATCTAAGGATTCTTGTGTTATGTTGAGTTAGGGGCTTTTTTTTATGGATTGGAAATCATCAAATGACCCTTCCCGCTCTGGGTGGAGCGGAAGGGAGTGTCAGACTCTTACTGACTAAAACCCATCCGTGTTCCTTCCTTAGCCCTTTATGTTCCGGGGTAGCGGTAACCCTTTCGGACAATCCCACACCCCCGGCAGGCTTCGGTCCTGGCAGGCTCCTTCCTTTTTGCTGATATCTCTTTGAGGCACGCATGGAATACGTACGCGCCTGAGTTAGGGGCTTGGCTCTACATTAGATCTGAGGGGCAATTCTCCTAATTTTAAGAACGTTCACAGTCTGAACTCAGTCTCAATCTGTCAAAAATACCTCTAATTTCCCTACATTTTCACAAGTTTTTGACGATTGTCGCTGAGATGAGATTGTGACCAGATTTTGAACGTTTTTAATTACGGGAACTGTCCTTCTTAAATATTTTTAACAGTGATAGCGTTATATAAGTCTTGGCAACCTTCGTTATATGTAATACTTGCTGCGCCCCGCGGTATTACCTGCATAAGTGTCGATCCCGCAAGAATATCGGGATAAAAAGTACCCAATGTGTTAGTCTGATGTATAAGCTATATTACTGTAAAGTTTCATTAAAATCCGTACAGCAGTTTTTGCGTGAAAGAGTAACAAACATTCATCTATCCATCCTCACAAACTTTCGCGTTTATAATATTATTAGGAAGGATTTTTGGTGGGTAAGATGTTCATCGTACGGAACCTTTTCACGCGAATGCAACTCGCACTTTTCCAGTTTTTTTTACATTTAGTGTATGAGTTTTGTAGGAAAAGTTGTTTAGAATGACGTGTAGAATCAGCCAATTGATGATTTCATTAAATTCAGCAAAGCACTGCCCCGTATTACCGTGATTAATCACTGAAATATTTTATCCCACATTTTGAAATCTGAAGGGCCCGTGGTTAAATAACAACAGCCGCACAGGTCGATTGATCAGGTTAAGCTACGCTTGCCGCAGTTGGACTTTGGATTGGTGACCATCTTTACATAAAGAGATCCCTCCGTGCCTTGGAAAGCATGTTAAGCCGTTAGTCCCGGCTGTCAATCGTGGGTCTTTGACAGTCGTTACGGGTAGTCAGAAACCGAAAGTCTGACAATCAGTCTTACCAAAGGGTATCGTAATACCCAGTAACTGAGTTGTGGAGGTCAGATAGGCAGTCGCTCCATATAAAATACTGGTATTTAGCTGCATCCGGTTAGACTGGAAGCCGACCCCAACATAGTTGGGAAAAGGCTAGGCCGATGATGTTATCTAAATCTATATTCTAATATTTATAAAGAACCACTTACTATTAATGTGCAAATAGGTCCTGCTAACTCTAGGCGGATGCGTCGATATCTGGCACTCGTATACTCCCTCGTCATCAGGCTTGACTTCCCTGATGAGTAGCCTCCAGTTCCCAGGGTATCTCCTGGCTACAGACACTCGGTTGTCATGCGCGTAAGTCACGGCTCCTACTGTGAGGAGCTCTGGCATTTCATCCTTGCCTCTGCGACGGACCCAGGACACCTGGAACAAAAGGATATCATTAGGAGATTATAAAGTAAACAAGGCTGACCAGTAACTTGTGAAGGCCACAGGAATACGCTAATCTGCGTTTGCAATTTATTTCCAAAATTTGTTAACAAATATGAATTAATGGAACCAAAAATAACTTTAATTCCTACAAAATAAAGTTCAGTTTACGCTACAACTTCATACATTTTTATTTATAACTTTTTCGATAGTGCTAGTCATTCTGAAATCAACTTAATTATCATTGAAATAAAGTTGATAGCCCACGTTATATCCCTTTCCGAGTTGAAATGTGTGCTATGACCTCTCAAATCCTATATAGAGCGGCATTTGTTTATTTCTCTGTTCACATAAAATACCTATTTAACTAATCCATAACAATCAACCGTCAAACTTTTTACCAACAAAATAAATCCCAATAATGATTTTACCATTAAAACGATTCGCCCATTACCATTTAAATTACGAAAATCTCAACGTTTGTGGTGTTAATCCCCAGGTGATTAACCCATCAACCAAACGAGGCATCGATTGTTGTTGCCTCGCTAAATCTCCTCTTAATGCTCCACCATGACATTTCAGAATTTCCCAAATGAAATACTCCGTGCAAAGTTAAGTGATTAGCACCCGTTCGCGTCTGATATCAGCTGCGCGGCGGCATACTTTGAATCTAGTGCTAAATGGAGTAATAAATTGAGCTGTTAAAAACATTTGGGCCTTTGGTTATGGATCTAATTACCGAGTAACTCATTTCATAAAATTATTTTAGAATTACACCGCAGCTGATGCCGCACTGAAAGAGCGGCAAGGAGTACCTCAAATATACTTTAGAACATCAGGGCACATTGGGTATCAAATCAGCCCTGCTATTAAGCTGCTGGCTCGTTATTTTTTTTTACAACAATGACCAATTTGTCGTATATACTGCTATTTTCTTTTTGAAGTGAAAACTTCTTTAGCGGCGTTGTACACTTTTTTTGTAATGGGTAAAAAATGTTAAACTCGCGTCAGGACATCGCGTCAGGACACGTGACCTGATCGAAAATTCGTAAGACGGATGGAGTGTAGACAACCGGCGCGGCGTAGAAGAGGAAGTATCCCCCTCTCTTTCTACGGCGCGGTGAAAATGTATGCCTGCTGTTTCGTTTAGGCGGCGCAGGGCGCTTGCGCGAATGTTCGTATGTGTTTATGTTACAGCGTGCCATGCGCATCCATGGATGGTGACAGCTGATGGCTCGACCGTCTGTGTAATGGCCACACTGCTGTGTATTCGAAAAATTCGTATATATAAAGTGTTTAAAACATGGAAATTGAACAAAGTGCATCTATTAATGAAAAATATCAAAAATGCACAACGTTAATATTCAAGTTTTTACTTCGCACTCCTGGAGTGCAACCCGTCTTTTTTTTTTTTTTTTGGAAATGGCATCTTGCCGGTCAACCTAAGAAGTTGTCGTCCGAGCCTCGATAAATTAAGGCCTCCAGCCAGGGCTTAAAAAACTTAATAAAAACTACGCGACTTCACGCTCAGGGCACCCCATGTACCAAAATACCAGCGCTGCGACATTTATTTTTTAAATGTCGCAGCATCATGCTGAGATAGAAGCCTTTTGGCCTCGTATAGGATTTTCCGTTTCATTTTTCTTTTTGTTACTTTTTTTTATAGAACTTGGTTTTTTTATTTTTGAAGTGAAAACTTCTTTAGCGGCGTTGAACACTTTTTGTACTGGGGAAAAAATGTTAAACTCGCGTCAGGACACGTGACCGTCAGGAGAGATTTCCCCCCCCCCACCCCTCTTTCTACGGCGGCGCCAACCGAAGTGAACCAAGTGAGACACGATAATGGATGGGTGGATGGATAGATGGATGGACGGACGGACGGACGGACGGTGACGGTGACGGTGACGGTGACGGTGACGGTGACGGTGACGGTGACGGTGACGGTGACGGTGACGGTGTCGGTGACGGTGACGGTGACGGTGACGGTGACGGTGTCGGTACGGTGACGGTGACGGTGATGGTGACGGTGACGGTGACGGTGTCGGTGACGGTGACGGTGACGGTGACGGTGACGGTGTCGGTGACGGTGTCGGTGACGGTGACGGTGTCGGTGACGGTGACGGTGACGGCGCCGGTGACGGTGTCGG
Source organism: Amphipoea oculea (assembly GCA_945859645.1). Lineage (NCBI taxonomy): Eukaryota > Metazoa > Arthropoda > Insecta > Lepidoptera > Noctuidae > Amphipoea > Amphipoea oculea. Next base: position 18,649,678 of record OX243876.1, read on the forward strand.
TGACGGTGACGGTGACGGCGACGGTGACGGTGTCGGTGACGGTGTCGGCGACGGTGACGGTGACGGTGATGGTGTGACGGTGATGACGGTGACGGAGACGGTGACTGTGTCGGTGACGGCGACGGTGACGGTGACGGTGTGACGGTGATGACGGTGACGGTGATGACGGTGACGGTGACGGTGACGGTGACGGTGACGGTGACGGTGACGGTGACGGTAACGGTGACGGTGATGGTGGACGTGGATGTGGATGGATGGATGGACAGCTGATGGCTCGACCGTCTGTGTAGCTACACTGCTGTGTATTCGTAAAATTCGTGAATATAAAGTGTTTCAAATATGGAAATTGAACAAAGTGCATCGATTTATAAAAAAAGTGACGCAGAAATAGTGGAAAAAAATTAGTTATATTAATTCAATTCATAATTGATTTATTTCAACGTTAATATTCATGTTTTCACTTCTGCCGGCACTCCCGGAGTGCAACCCGTCTTTTTTTTTACTGTGTTTATATTAGTAGTAACGGTCCCCACTTCTGAGGTGAAGGACGTGGGTTCGAACCCAGGCATGCACTTTATTTTGTGTAATATAAAAGAAAAAGAAGGAGTAACTAAAGTTTTTTTTCGTTTGTTGTTATTTTGTCTGTTTATTCTTCTTCTGTTCTGTTTATTGTTTTTAGTTGATTCACTTCATCACCAACCCGCGCCACTAACACCTGTAGGGTTAATTGCGTAACACTCTAGCAATCGGAATCAGAATCATTTTGAAGTAAATTGCTAATCCGTTGCTTCATAAGTTCGAAAAATTTATCTGATCAACACATAAATAACGCAATGAATGTTGTTGAACTGTCAAAAGTTTCATTTTGCCAGTTCAACAACATTCATTGCGTTTCCGATTAATAATGTGTTACGCAATTGCCCCGCTGCTCTCAAAATGGTGAAGAAAACGCGTGGTGGATTACGGCCCACTCCCTCTCACAGAATGGAGGCCTGTGTCTCAGCAGTGGGAATATTATAGGCTGAGGAAGCTCAAAAAGAGGTAATCTTTAAAGCATAAACGTGCATTTCTTTAGCTACACTTCCAAGCTTCATTCGATTTATCATTTCTTGCAGGAGTATCCTTACATATGGAAACTCAGCCTTACAAACACTCAATTAGTGTTGACTTTCGACCAACCACCTCTCCATGTATTTCATAATACTGTTTCTATAAATAATGAGTTATACCCTAACGATTCAAGTTACTTACCCCTGAATAAATATAAGATGGATAGATAAACCATTTAACGACCCATTACGGCCGCAGGCCATATTTGTAAAGCCGTAGTATTTATTTAATGAATAAAGGAGATATTAATATCATTCAATACTCAATAATTTATGAGCTAACTTATAAAGTATAATAATATGTATATTTATATGAAAAAATAAACAAAATAATCATAGGGCATCAAAGAATTCGTCCGCATCGCTGTCAACAGGAACGGTGTCCAAAAAGCTGGCAGCATTGCCACGTTGTATGGCAATGCTAATTCTTGGCCAAGAAATAGGCCAGCCCTCTGGTCACGTGAAGAGTCGACTAACCGCTTGGCGATGTCTCGAAGGCTTTTTCGATTGTAGATAAGTAAGCATTTAAGGCAACAAAAAGTACAAAATATGATTAAAATTAATTTAATTTCTTAAGTGTCCAAAATTAAGTAAGATTCTCAAAGCTACGACTACGTAAATTTCATTATTATCTTGGTCACGTCTTTTGCAAATTGTATGGCATAAACAGTCTCGAGATACTTGCCAAAACAAAACAGCGGTAAGTTGGCGGTAAAATACAATATAGGAACAATGCACAGCTTCTAATGGGTGCATTGTAACGAACTTCAAGTATTTGTATACTTGTATTCCTGGGGAACAATACTTAGGTACTTGAATGTTTGAAGGAAAATTTGTTTGGCATTTGTACGTACTTGCATTTGCGAGTTTTAAGCAAATTATTATGGATATTTGTGCAAGCATGTATTTTGGTTTAATTTAGTTTGTTAATGTTTTAGGAACCACCTAAAACATTAATATAAGGGTTTATTTCTGAGGTTTTAATATAAGAGTCCCGATGTCGCGAAATCTCCTAAAAATCGGTCATCATTTCAGCCAAAAGACATCCACTGCTGGACATAGGCCTCCCCCAAGCACCTCCACTTCGAAAATCGGTAACAATAGAAAAAGTAATTGTGCCTCATTAGCGACAGTGACATACGAGCAAATATTAGTAATTAATGGCAGTATGAGATGTGTTGTTACGTATCTAATACCACTCTCGTGCACGCACACGCACAAATGTTCTACATAAGTAAATAAGTAGCTTAATTTTAATTTACTGTTTATTTTATTACCTTATTATATTTTTTAAGAGTTCACTTATATAGCACGTTCGAATATTAATTTTCTTATGTAACCTGTCTTGGAAGGCGCTGGTGTCTGTGATACAATGATTTTCTTTCATTAGTACAGGCACCAACGATACACTTTTTTCTGTAATGCTCATTTTTACTTGGAACATTGTTTTTGTGAACCTTAAATGTGTTTTTCTGAAATAAAATTTATTATTATTTAATAGCTTGTACCAATGTTATTCGTGAGGTCGAACTAAATTGTTAGACAACGTTCCACTGACGCAAACAATGCGTAGACTATGGTTTTCGACAGAATAGATCTTTTCTCATGTTCACTGAGCGAGTTCGCAAGGGTAGAGTATTATATTATCTGTGGCAAGGATAAGGGTTCGCACGTGTTGTTTTTAATTTGTAAATTATGTATGGTAGGGATATTAATATGTAGTAAATTATTTCATGAATTGTTAATTAACTACACTACCGAATTGGGACACTTTAATGGTGGCGTATGTATGCAAATAAAGAAATAGAAAAAGTTTTAAAACTAAAACCCGACTACTGAAAAGGATGAAACAAGAAATTAACTTCCCGTGGTCGCATGCCGCTGTACTAAATAAGCTATGGTAGCATGCGACCACGGGAAGGTACTTTCTCGTTTCATCCTTTTCAGTAGTTGGGTTTTAGTTTTTAAACTTTTTTTTTATTTAATTATTTTGGGGCTTATTTCAATAATACTTATATTTTTGAAATGTGCTAATTAAGCCCTTTCATTTGATACCCCACAAGGCACCATCCCAAAATATTTATTTTTAAATTCATTACTTTATGTTCTCTAGAGGACGCCATATTGAATTAAGTGTGACGTCACATAGCCTATAACCAGCGGACGGTCAAGACGCTTCTAAGAATACCTCATTTGTCAAATAATTAGAAGGACTTTTTACGTTATGAGGGAACAGATGAACAATATACATACATACATACCGTTCAAAATCATAACCCTCCTTTTTGCTTTGCCGTAGTCGGGTAATTAATAAATATTTGCACTTCACTTTACCATCAGTATTCCACAAATACCTAAGGTATTCATATTATCCTCTCAGAGATTAACTCTAAAATATTAATACATGCAACCCTTCGAAACTTAATCCAGCCAATATTTAAAGTGCGGTAATTTTCTCGTATAAATTTTAGCCGCTGATTAATAATCCTTCTTAATAGCTCCCAGGACGACCACTTTGTAGACAATGGATGTAACAATTCCAATAATGAGTCTAGGTGGCGCCACTGTCTCAACAATGGCCGCTCTTGGCGCCATTAACGAATTTTAAGTCGGACTTCAGCTGATCGCTCCATTAAGTATAGAAGAATGAAACTTCTGTGCGTTGATTGAGTGAATGGAATTTTTGGAGAGTAGTTACTTGAGTAATGGTCAGTTCGATTTTGTTTTGGGTTTTTATCTGTCTTTGGTTCTCCTTTCGTGGTCAAAGTCAAAGTCAAAGCATTTATTTCAAATAGGCACATAAAAGGCACTTTTGAACGTCAAAATTTATCTTAAAATAGAATTGATTCTAGTCGTGGCGCCAATAACAAGAATTCTTGGGGTAAGAACCCTATGTCCTCTTATCTATTCTGTATAAATAAAACAAAGTCGGGTTAGTTACACCATTTATAACTCAAGAATGGTTGGGTCGAGATTCTTGATTTGTTGGATTTGTCTCCGCCCCGAATACCTAGCAGAAATTCACGAAAAAAATATGAAGATAATTTTTCTCATAGACTTTGTATGGAATGGCTTTTTTAATGAATAAAACAAAATTTATTGATTCTGAGGTCGTACGAGGTTCGCCGGGTCACCTAGTATAATATATTATTATAAAATGCGAAAGCGTGTCTGTCTGTCTGTTACCCCTTCACGCTTAAACCGCTGAACCGATTTAGATGAAATTTGGTATAGAGATAGTTTTTGAGTCCCGGGACAGGACATAGGGTAATTTTTATCCCGATATTTCCACGGGATCGAAACTTATGCGGGTGAAACTGCGGGGCGCTGCTAGTTCTTTATATTCTTACATGCATTTTCGTACAGAGTTGAAACTTAGCGTAAACTTAAGCTTCAATCTGAAAAAATCAGTGTACAGACGCCAACACATCAAGTTACCCCAATCTGTCAAATTTATTTGATACATTTTCAACTTTACTACAAAGTAATAAGGTTCATATTCAATTGGGAAAATTTGACAGATTGAAGTAGCTTTATGTGCTGGCCTCTGTACTTTAGCGTAATTTTAGTAGATTGAAATCCGAAGTGTGATTTCTTTAGGAGAAAATATTTTTTAGGGTAGAGAGAGACAGTCGCAACCGAATCCTGGAACTGTAGTGAAGAGTTTCAGTCCTCTAATTGTAAAGCAGTTTTTGCGGAGGGTGATTGGTACTAACACTAGATATTAAGTTGTTTTAATATTATGTTACTAACACTCTATGGATTCTTTGTTCTGAAAAAAACATCATTTATTTATTTATATGCTATTGGCGGTATGCTGAAAGCCGGTAGGCTGAATGTCACCCAAAGGGCAATGGAGAGGGCTATGCTTTGAGTTTCTCTGCGTGATCGAATCAGAAATGAAGAGATCCGCAGGAGAACCAAGGTAACCGACATAGCCCGAAGAATTGCCAAACTTAAGTGGCAGTGGGCAGGGCACATTGCTCGCAGAACAGATGGCTGATGGGACCGAAAGGTTCTGGAGTGGCGACCGCGTACCGGAAGACATAGCGTTGGAAAGCCTCCTACAAGGTGGACCGACGACCTTGTGAAGGCTGCAGGAACTCGTTGGCTGCGAGAAGCACAAAACCGGTCGAAGAGATGCTTGGGGGAGGCCTATGTCCAGCAGTGGACGTCTTTCGGCTGAAATGATGATGATGATGATTGGCGGTATATTGAAACAGACCGAGTCTAAAAGTTGTTAGGTCTGAAAATTGTTACAGTTTAGTTAGGGCAAAAGCACACACGCTACTTTTAGCGTCGGCGATCGGCGATTTAGCCGCTTTTTAGAAGCTAAATGCAGCGACCTAGCATTCCACACCGCACACTTTAAAACGCCAAACGCGGCGATTCAGTCGCTTTTCGGAAGCTCGACACAGCGGCTGAACGCTACACTCCGCACACATTCGGATGTCGGTCGCAGCGATTTGGCATTTGCGCACGCATCGGAGCAGTCGCTAAAACGCGCGATTTCGATACCACGTCCGAACGCAGAGAGTCGCCAAAACGCGATGCAGCATCGGAGCAGTCGCTAAAACGCGCGATTCCGATACCGCGTCCGAACGCAGAGAGTCGCTAAAACGCGATGCAGCATCGATACAGCCGCAAAATTGCTGATCGCCGATGCTAAAAGTAGCGTGTGTGCTTTGGCCCTTATAACCACAAAGCGCCACAGATGAAACGCGTTTCGGATTTGCACGTAGTAAAATTTCATCAAACTTTTACAACATCATCATGAAATTATGTAGGCAGGTACTTTAATTTATAGTGAAAATTCTCTCAACTACTTAGTTTGCAAGTTCAGAAAGTGTCGTAAACGGGAAGCCTTGGAATGAGATTTCGTAAAATGTCATGTTGTTTAATGGAGGCAACTAACGAAGTGTGTAAAAGTAATAGTCTGGGGCGCTCGGCTAACTCCGTATCTCTTCGGCTAGCTCCGTATCTCCATATAAAATATAACAATAGATAGGTACAGAAGGTCAGGTCCATACTACAAACGAAAATACGCGCACACATAGACACGCTTCACGTAAAGCGAGTGCAAGCACATTCTTGACTAGCATTTGACCGGATATAGACCTTATGGCTCGTTTACATTAGGTCGGTTTGGCCGTACTCGACTACAACCGTTTTCGGTCACCGACCAATATAAACTGTACCTAATTCCATTGCTGTAGTAGTGTAGACCGGCCCGGTTTAAAAGTGGCCGTATTCGGTCATAAATGACTTGTGAAAAGATGCTGTTGGTCGGGGAGCGAAATTCAGGCAAAATTTGAATGCGTCTATCGTCGCAGTTAATGGACGCGACGCACCAAACGGACTAATTCGGTAATCGAATCCGGTTAAACCAAATGCGGACGACGCATTTGGTCGTACAGATATCTGTACAGACTTTAAAGTATGAGTAAAAAAATTTTATGCGGACATCTCCACGGAATGTTTGCGGCAGACTTTTCATTAGTTCAGACGTGGATTTTCGAAAACCTGTAGTATTACTAAACTTAATATTTTGTATGAATTAGTTAATCAATTTATTTAATAATTAATTATTTGGCTTCGACAACTAGACTTTTTTGACTTTTTTGATACATTTGTCTCTACTACTTTGTTGCACTGACAAAATTCTATAGAAGTTGAAATTCTATGAAAGTCTGTATCGTGTGGACCCACCATTATGGACCCGACCTTCTGTACATTTTTATTTAGTGGCTTAAGGTTACTAGCTAAATAAGTAATGGCCGTATTCTGGTACATAATAGATCACATTTCGTTCAAGCTGATTTGGGAGCGAAGGAAAAAAGAATATGGCGCTCGATTATCATGTTGTGCGGGTGTTATCTTCGATATTGTCCAATTTCAACATGTTACCGACCTTTATTGGTTAAGATTACCACTCGTGGGAATAAATTATTAGCAACATATTGGTTAGAGACCTACGCACACACGCACAAATCATTAGCTTAAACAGCGGCCAAGTGCAATTCGGACTCGCATACGGAGGGCTCCGTACTACAGTACAATATTAAACACTAGGGGTGTATGATCCCTAATTGCTAGACCACACATTACTTTTAGTTAAAGAACGAATGGAATAAAAGAAGGTAAGTACTGAAACACTACTGTATTGTCCCAAAAGATAAGTAAAATGAGCTTAATGGACTGATGGTGTGGAAATGAAGTGAGTGACGCAGCCCTTGTTGGCTGTAACGAGAACGCCTGGCTGGCTTGATAGCCCAACGCGAACTGAACTAATTATTATGAGTTGAAATGAATGTGTGGCGTGAACTGCTGAATTGCAGAATGTGCGTTTGCACCGTACAAGGGGGTTATTTATAAACGATGATTAAAGTCAAATGAGATACAATTGATTTTCTATTGTCTTGGGCCGCTAGCAGCCCGCGCCGGGACGGGGCGATTAAACGTCAAAAATGTATGTTTAAACAGTCGCTAATCACTGGCTCTAATGGTAAAGTAAACCATGTTTACCCAAACCATGTTAAACCATGTTTAACATTGTTTACCATGAGTTTACTAGCTTATCAAAAATCGAGGCCTAAACACTGTAGCAAAAACATGAACACTAAAACAATGAATTTTCTTCAAAGCCAAGTGAATCAAACAGTTTTTACCACTGTGAGTTATAGGCACTTGGTTTACAAAACGGCTGTTAACACGCTTACAGTTTTAAGTAGATTAGCTACTTAAGAAAATATGGGGTTCCGTAATCTAAATGGTGTCCGTTTAAAAGAAAGAGCTTTCCTTATCTTGGGTGAGGAAACACACGCTAGCCGAACTGGCTGAAACAGTGCTGTCCCACGCAATATGCTCGTTGCGTTTCCAGTACGTACAGTCAAAAAAAGAGATAAGTATGCAGGATCGTCGGATATATTTCGATGGCAGCAAAGTAGAAACGGACATCTACATTTTTGTGAAAATGCTTTTTTTTACAAAAATGAGCTTATTTCAACCCTATCTACAAGGTCTGTATTAAAATTATTTAAAATTTCATAATAATTAAGAAAATCTGCCACGTAAATAAGGACAATTTTTAATAAATTTTTACTAAATCAGCTATCCTGTAAAATTGTGATTTTGTACATGTTCGTTTCTACTTTGCTGCCGTCGATTTGAAGTTTAGTAAGAAACCGATGGATGTTGTCGACTGAAATTGAATTTGATGAATGAGCTATTTGTTTTCTATTAATAAAATTAAATTATATTCGAGAACGTCCATCGCTCTCTTACTAAACTTCGACTATATCCGACGATCCTGCATACTTATCTCTTTTGTCGACTGTAAATTAAACCCGGACGAGGTTATGAACCGATAAAAGCATGAGAAAAGTACCAAGTAGGTACTTGAAATCAAGTTTGAAACAACAGTGTAAGTTGAAAGCTACAACGTTGAAGCCCCTAATTAAAAAATTAAAAACTTTTTAAAAACAAGCTTTTAGCGCCAAAAAGAATAAAATAAACTTTTCCTTTAAAATTTTTAGTATCAACTTATAACGTCATTAAGTACACAATTTATATGATATAAAAGCTTGTCGCAAGATTTAAGTACTCATATTTACTTAATTTGTAATTTAAAAAATTAAAATCAATCAGATCAAGTTATTTAATTTATTTTTTTAACTACACAGGTAAATCTCGCGACAAGCTTTTATATTTTATACTAAAAGTTTTAAAGGAAAAGTTTATTTTATTCTTTTTAGCGCAAAAACAAGCTTTTAGTTAATAAAAGCTCTTTTTTTAAGTTTTTTACTTTTAATTTATTTTTTACTTTTTAGTTATCGCTGACAAGGTTTTTTTTTCCGGTCAAACGGCGTGCGTCGCCCATTGGCGACGAAACAATAGAAAATCAATTGTGTCTCATTAGCGGAGCTTGACAGATTAGCTAGGATTCATATTTCCAGCAAGACCTTTCATTTGATACCCATATTGTAGGAAAGCATAAAAAACTTAGTCCGCCATCTTTATTTTTTGACGTCACTTTATTTTTTGAGTTATTTGTAGCAATCCCTTTCATTTGATACCAATATTGTAGAAGTGCATTAAAAATTGTCCGCCATCTTGGATGTTCCGCCATGTTGGATTTAGAATAACGTCACTTTATTTTTCGAGTTATTCGCAGCAAGTCCTTTCATTTGATACCCATATTGTAGGAGTGCATTAAAAATAACTAGTCCGCCATTTTGGGTGTTCCGCCATGTTGGATTTTGAATGACGTCACATAGCTAACCTTGTATTGTTATCCTAACTAAACGTGTATACACAATTTCATATCAATCGGTTGAAGATAATTATCTGCTTCAAAATGAGTTGCAATAATCCACCCGAACAAACATAGTTACATACATACATTGCAAGTTAAATACCTAAAAGCTTGTAAAAATGATTTTTTGTTTCTGCAAATAGGTTTGTACAAACACTTTTACACGTCAATCATATTTTTAAAACTAGATGAGGTCGGCGTTTCCTATCTGACTACTATGAGAAGAAAGGCCGAAACAAACTCAGAGGTCACAGTCTTTTAGTCAAGACATAATCTTGGTCAGATCATGTGAAGACCATGTAGACTCAGAACTTACGAAGCTCATGTTCGTGAACGGGCGCCGTCAGTAGGGACTGGTCATCTCTTTGCTGCCACGGCTTATTTTAATTTAATATTTGAATTGTTTTTTTCTCATCTTCTCATTATGGACGCTTTTAACGTTCTGCATCGTTCTCACATGTATAATTTTTAACATGAATGATGTAACCAAGACTTTGTAACCATATTATTTTGATCTAAAAGAGTGTCCATGGAGTTTCTTGCCCGTTCTTCTCCATAGGTACCTACTCTTTGGAATGGGCAACTAGCTTCATCTTTCTGACTGACCGACCCCTTGACAATTCAAAAGTGCCTATAATTGGTTTAATTGAAATAAATGCTTTGAGTTTGAGTTTGCTCCACGATTCGACGAACAATACCAAAGAAAGCACATTTAGGTAGGCCGCATAAATTATTCAAACGGGCCAATCATGATTAAAACTTATTGTAACTTAAATAGCATCAGTTTAATTTAAAAATAACCCAATACAGAGACATCTAATTGACCTTAGGGCTCTAAATATGAGTAGATAATTGATTGAAACCCAAGTCATCTTATTAATTTCTACAATAGTTGGAGTTATTAAAAGAGCCATGCATAGATACAGGTACACCTAGATAACGCACGAGCAATTACTTCGCGTGCCAAAAATCGCACCAGCTTACGTACAAAAATCGTAAGCCGCCACTTTCGCGCTCAGTCCTGTGTACTGCTGGCTGGGTGAGCGTGAGCGCTGGCGCTAGGCGACACGGGTGCCGCACGCGGCGGCGTCTTTGAATCGATTTGATTTTCCCATCACTAAGTAGTGCTTGTGACGTCTTATATAAGGTAGTCAAAAAATGCCGCAATTGGTTTTCAAACAGCCGTGATACTAGCGTTATCTAGGTCTACCTACATATACCTTTGGAGCCATGGCATAAACTCGAAGAGTCATCACCTATAATAATAGAATAAGCGATGCACACTCACCGTTTTATCTTGCAGCAAACTAATTCTGCAGTTCAAATGCGCATCTTCTCCTAACTGCACAGTAATCTTAGTTATATTTCCATCGGGAGCATCTTCAAAACTCGGTCCATACTTCCTATCGTGGTCGAAGTACGTGTTCTTCAGCACCACATGCGGTACCATGTCTACCTTAGTAGGTTTAGAGGTCGCAGGGTCTTGGGAAGGTTGGGGTACTTTAAAAGACTTGGTGCTGTCGATGGTTGAGTTGCCAAGTCTGAGCATCACTGGCGCGGGGACGATGCCAGTGCTGAGCGCGTAGAATGTTGTCACCGTTTGGGTTTCTTCTGTAGTCGTTGTTTGTGGGTTTTCTGGGGAAGAAGGATATTGGTTACTTATTATATCAAGTATATAAGATGATATTTATCAAGTTTTGGGACAACTAACTCAATCTCAGGGTTAGGCCAAAGAAACCGAGAGATAGGTTTTGGGGTTACCCAACTGAACCGAGCCATCGGCGCATCGTCACACCCAAAACCTTATTTGACTGGCAAATTCTTCCCTTGCAGTGGTCGCGCTAACGCCCGCCTGGTTTGCGACCACCCTCCCACCGGAGTCCGGCGTCAAGCAGCCTGCTGTGTTTCGTCGATGCGTGAGAGTCATAGACCTCATCCATCGCTTTCGCTCTCGCATGATCGAGGTTAAGAGCGGGCCCATTCAACAAAAAAAATCCAGACCGTCCAAAAGCGCGTTGGGTTGACGATATCGTGAAAGTCGCGGAAAACACTCGAATGAGGGACCACGGAACCGGTAACTATGGTAGGAGAAAGGGGAAGCCTGTACGCAGTAGTGAGTGATTCCAGGCTAAAATGATGAAAGATCCAGTTCCACTGCACCCAAAAAAAATTTATTAGGAATTTTGATTACAGATTGTCATTTCAAAATCAACTGAAAATACATAAGCTAAAGTAGATTGTTGAGTAACCGGCGATGGAATGTAAATTGTCTGAGATTATGAGTTCAATTCTGGGTGTAAGTTGAAGTCGTAAATAGGATAAGGGCAGCAGTAAAGAGAAATGAGGTTTGTGGGGATGAGAAAGCGTTTCGCTCATTAAAGGACTCTTGAAATTCTCTGCTTAAATAGTATGTACGTTCTGCACGTGTAAGCCGCCGCGTGAAATAACTGTCTTTGAGTTTCAAGGGCTCTTTGTTTGATGACATTTTAGAATACTTAGGGCAGATTTTTCCACTGCCAGATAACTTTATCGGATAAATAGTTTTGAATTTTCGACAGTTCTTCCATATAAAAACTGTCAGACGTCAATTTTATTCCATGAATTAAAATTATCGGTCGATTGAAAAATTAGCCCTTAAAGGATATTTCAATACATTCAGAATATTCCATGGTTTGCCGCAGTGCACATTCGATTAGTCAGGACTGTTTTTTTTTTTTGTCATTGCGGCCTAGGTGATTAATCGACTATTCATGCAGAGCAAAAAAAGACATTTAAGTGCATTCAAAATAAACGCGACGTTTTTTGGATTTATTTTCGTTGGATCCCACATTTGAATCCCAGTTTAATATTTTTGGCGTTGGATCCCACAAAGCATTATTATATATTTCCGTTGAATCCCAAACTTAAAAAATGCAAGAGAATTACGTTTGATTGTCGTTAGATTAGTCAAGACTTTTTTTTTATCATTGTAGCCTGTGACTGAAAATATATGTATACAGAGCAAATAGAAAAGAAGTAAATAGAAAGTTCTGGAACTTAAGAAAAGAAAGAAAGAAAATACATTTATTTAGCACAGACTAAAAGACACACAATTCACCAGATACATACATCAAATAAAAACAAAAAGTAAAGATTAAATAAAAAATTATAAAGTCCGATGTAAAAAAAAAATAAGCAGGGCAGTGTGCCTCACGGCTGCGCTAAAAAAGGCCCATTTCAGCAAAATGCCAGACAACTAATGCCTGACGCTGGTTTTCAAGGTGTGTGAGGTGACGGATGTAAATTAGTTTTATACTGCAACGTGACGTGTGTATGCATACTTAAATAAAAATTAAATAAATTTTTTGTCAGATAAAACAGTAACGAATATGTATAAATAGTGTGATATTAAAAACATTGCAAAAAAATAAATAAACAAACAAATACCTACTGATAAATAAATAAGTGAGATGGCCGCATGCTAGACCTTCGCAAATAAAGAAATTCTTCGAAATGAGTCAGAACAAAAACCTGTTTTATACGAACTGACCTGTAGTAAATTGACAAACGACTATCTGTGTGAGGAAGAACACGCTCGCACTCCACATAGCGCCTGGACGAGGCTCTGCCCCCCGCAGGGCTTCATAATCTGGAACAAATAGAAACACACATGAAAATCCATGGTACGGATAATGGAGTGCCTTTACTGCTGGCGTGATTTGATCACCCGAGTTTACGTCACTACCAGTGCCGAATCGTTGTTACTCAATACTTACATAAAAGCAACAAAAAAAATTAAACATGTGTCCGTTACAATAAGAATTACGAACGTATGTATTTCAATAAACCCTGTACTCATTTTTGTTGCTGACGATCCTTCAGGAATAAAAGTTTTTAACAAAAAAACAACCGACTTCCAAAAAAACACTACAAAGTGAAAAATAACTTTAATTTCGGAAGTGGGTGTCTATGGATCTGTATTTTAGTTTTTTGCCACCGACTTCCGAAATTAAAGTTATTTTTCACTTTGTAGTGTTTTTTTGGAAGTCGTTTTTTTTTTTTGTTAAAAAGTTTTTATTTCACGCTTTTTAGTGGGTCTGCTTATAATTTATCTCAGTTACAATAGCCTAGTGTCAACTTTCTCATCGCCTTTTACAAAATATTGCTTTTCCCGATGCAGGGAAGTTAATTGTTGAAGAGTTCTCCTGGTCCACCATCAGCTCCATATCACCATTCACATTGTGACGAGCATAAATTGCTTAGCAACCATGTTAAAGTATCGAATCGCAACCCGTGAAATAGTACGGAGATATTATTGAGTAGTTCCGGTGGCCATCTGTGGTCTTCCATCATCAGTTCCACTTCAACAAATAGTGTTATCCGAGAGCAAATGCACGAGTGTTACTATAAATAATTTCGAAAAAAAATTCTTTTAACTCCAAGCCGTTGAGGAGTTGTACCTTCCATCATCAGCTCATCCACCTGAGATGATGATTATCAGATGCAAATACTTAAACAGCTTTAGAAAATATATGAAAATGGTACTATGTGCCTATAAAATTTGAAGGTTGCCCTCGATTTCCCTGAGATCCCATCATCAGATCCTGACCTGATGATCATGGAACCACTTGGGAAATATACCCTTTCAAACAAAAGAAAAATTTTCCAAATCGGTCCAGGCGTCTTCGAGAAATCGGGGAACATACATAAAAAAAAAAGATTCCGACGAATTGAGAACCTCCTCCTTTTTTAGAAGTCGGTTAAAAAACAAAAGAAAAACTGGATCAAACCGGAATGAGAAAGCTTATAGTGGATAAGGCAAAGTTTAAAACAGAAGACGAACTAGCAGGGAATCGAGGGGGCGGAGGGGGGGGGGGGTGGTCAGGGGCTATGACCGAAATAATTCGCCAGTTGCAGTGCACTTCCCTCCGTCCCTCTTTTTATTATCATACTAGCTGTTGCCCATGATCAAAATATCTCGCAGTAATACGTCTGCGATCCGGGATCAAAAAAAGCTTTTGTCCTTACCCAGGTTATGGTCTATCAGTGTGCCAAATTACATTCAAATCAGTCTAGCCGTTTTTGCGTGATTGTGATTGACAAACAAACAAACTCACTCTCGCATCCATACTTTAATAATATAAAAACCGGCCAAGAGCGTGTCGGGCCACGCTCAGTGTAGGGTTCCGTAGTTTCCCGTCCGTCACAATAAGTGTTCCCACGTACAATTCGATAATATCCGACCCAATGTAATAAGTACCTACAGCGCCATCTCTCGGGGAATTGGGTTACTAATTAATACATAGACGTGCCAGAAGTTTTCGGTGGTAATTTTGGATTGCGAGAACCGATTTTAATAATTCTTTTTTTGTTTGAAAAAAGATACGTTCAGGATAACAAAATATGTGAACAAAGTTAAAAAAAAAAAAAAAGACGGGTTGCACTCCGGGAGTGCCGGCAGAAGTGAAAACTTGAATATTGACGTTGAAATAAATCAATTATTATTACCCATCTTCCCAGAGACAGTGGGATGAGCCGCTCTGCAGGTTGGTACGGAATAATCTTATCAATACGTCCACCAATTCTGCTGAGCGTGCCCGCCTGCTGGCTGTGGGTGAGTGGGAGTCGGGGCTGTGGCTTCAAGCACTCCCGTCACCCAACATAGGCACTATGCTGGGTGACACTACCTTTCGGCTCGCTACCTGCCTGCGTTTGGGCGCTCCTTGCGGGGCTCCGCATCGCTGTCAGTGCGGCGAAGCTGTCGACTGCCTTGGACACCATGGCCTATCCTGCAGTAGGAGCGCAGGCCGGATAGCACGGCACGCCAGCATTAATGACATCATCCGTCGTGCTCTTGTCACCGCCGGGGTGCCAGCTGTTTTAGAACCCAACGGCCTGGCACGCGACGATGGAAAGAGGCCAGACGGAATGACCATAATGCCCTGGAAGTTAGGCAGACCTTTGGTGTGGGATGCAACATGTGTCGACACCCTTGCGCCATCCCATCTTCCTAGCACGGTGGGCTGTGCTGGGGCGGCTGCTGCAGGTGCAGAAAACCTCAAACGGCGAAAATATTGCAACCTGATTGGGACTTATATGTTCGAGCCGTTTGGGGTTGAAACACTAGGGCCATGGGGTCCGAGTGCCCACTTGGTATTTCGGGATATCGCCAAGCGGTTAGTCGACTCTTCACGTGACCAGAGGGCTGGCCTATTTCTTGGCCAAAGAATTAGCATTGCCATACAACGTGGCAATGCTGCCAGCCTTTTGGGCACTGTTCCTGTTGACAGCGATGCGGATGAATTCTTTGATGCCCTATAATGATTGTGTATTTTTTCATATAATTGTACATAATTATTATAGTTTATATTTTAGCTTATATTATGTAAATATTTAATTATAACTTAAATTTATAATTATCTATTTACGAAAAATCTATTGTTTGGACTAAAAAATTAAAACACTCTGTATTATTAATTGAATTAATATAACTCATTTTTTTTCACTATTTCTGCGTCCCTTTTTTCATTAATAAGTAGATGCACTTTGTTCAATTTCCATATTTTAAACACTTTATATACACGAATGTTACGAATACACAGCAGTGTGTCCACGTCCACTTCCACTTCGACTTCGACTTCCACTCCGACTTTGACTTCGACTTCGACTTTGACTTTGACTTCGACTCCAGTTCGACTTCGACTTCGACTTCCATTTGCACTTCCGCTTCCACCTCCGCTTCCGCTTCCGCTTCCGCTTCCACTTCCACTACCACTTCCACTTCCACTTCCACTTCCACTCCATCCATCCATCCATCCATCCATCCATCCATCCATCCATTGTCGTGTGTTACTAAACTTGGTTCACTTCGGTTGGCGCCGCCGTAGAAAGAGAGGGAGGGGGGGAAATCTCTCCTGACGGTCACGTGTCCTGACGCGATGCCCTGACGCGAGTTTAACATTTTTTACCCATTACAAAAAGTGTTCAACGCCGCTAAAGAAGTTTTCACTTCAAAAATGCTTGCATATACGATTATACTACGAACTTAGTCCAGAAATGATTTTGTACAACTTTTTGTCTTTTTTGTACAAAAACTGTTGTTTCTATCAAGTTCAAAATAATTTTCCTAGAAAATCCTTATAAAGTTCTACTTTTCAGATTTTTTTCATATTTTCTAAACTTATGGTTCAAAAATTAGAGGGGGGGGGACACATTGTTTTTTTGACATTATCAAAAAATGATCTTAGTAAACCCCTTTTCATTTTTAAATACCTTTCCAACAATATATCACACGATAGGGATGAAATTTAAAAAAAAATCACTTCCCACTTTACATATAGGGGGGCTACCCTAGTAAAACATTTTTTTCCAATTTTTATTTTACCACTTTGTCGGCGTGATTGATATACATATTGGTACCAAATTTCAGCTTTCTAGTGCTAACGGTCACAGAGATTAAGCGAGGACGGACAGACGGACGGACGGACGGACAGACAGACATGGCGAAACTATAAGGGTTCCTAGTTGACTACGGAACCCTAAAAACGAAAGTCTGTCTGTCTGTTACCTCTTCATGCTTAAACCGCTGAACCGATTTAGATAAAAGGTAAAGAGATACTTTGAGTCCCAGGAAAGGACATAGGATAGTTTTTATCCCGATATTCTCACGGGATCAACGTTTATGCGAGTGAAACCGCGGGGCGCTGCTAGTTTATAATATTACAGTTAGGATTCCTAGCCAGTCTGACAACCAGTCTCACCAAGGGGTATCGTATTACCCAGTAACTGGGTTGTAGAGGTCACATAGGCAGTCGCTCCATGTAAAATACTGGTATTCAGCTGCATCCGGTCAGACTGGAAGCTGACCGCAACATAGTTGGGAAAAGGCTAGGCAGATTGAGTTAGGATTCCTGGCATTGTCCCAGGCCTGTGTTCCAGGCTCCCAGCAGTGGGAACATTATAGGCTGATTATGCATAAAGCCAAACTTTTATTTATCCTTTCGTTAATTATATGCGCCACTTTTAGTCCAAAATAAAGAAGAACTTCCCCTTTTTTGCTTTCTAAAAAATAACTACGAACGCAACCCTTTCATCCCCAACCAAGTTAACGGCTTACAAGTAATGATAAGCAAGTACAACTTTTGTTCTTGTGTTGTACTTTGAGATTAACATTTAAGGTGTATTCTGGAACAAAACATCGCCAATTAGGCTAATTGCCTTAAATCTCTTGTAACCGCCCCTTTCAATTCACGTTGAATATTTTCCTTTTAAGAATTCTTAGATGTTGAACATATTCGTTTGGGTTAACAAATGCGTACTTTTATCTTAGCTTATTTCTATTATGTTTTTATTGGTAGGGGAGCCCAGAGGGTTTTTGAGCAAGCATATTCAGGGCGAGAAGTTGATAGCTGAGTAGGTCTGGCATGAGGAGAGAACACCGAAAATATATTTAAAAAGTTTCTGATAGGAGACCCGTGGTCAGGAGACCACTTTCAGATTTCAAAAAAGGGCCGAAATTAAAGTGATCTTCAGAGGCGTTGGTTTTGGCATGATCGGGTCTGGCCTAACCCATAATGACTTAAATAGGCAAATCTGACGGAGAAATTGTGGGCTTTCCCCAAATCTGACGACTTTGAAAACTCAGATTTGGGCCATTTCTAAAAGGATATTCAGGGCGAATGAAAGTTATTCTATGCAATAGTGTTACGTGTCCTGATAGTGAATATATAAATATCTGACGGGATGATGGAGCCTTTTGGCAAATATGAGGAAATTTCATCAATTCAGAAAATTACCCAAAAGTGGCCATAATTTTGCATTTATCCCTAAATCAAGGAACCTAGTAGCTTCGATAGCTATTTGCATTGGAAGGTGACACGATTGTGAAGATTTCTCCATATTCAGAAGTTTGAAAAAACTAAACACTTGAACGTAATGATTAAAAGTTAAGTAGCAAAATTAAAACATCGTCGGAGTACACCATAAACAAAGTTGATTATTTCAATATTTTACTAAGACACCAATTAAACCACTTATTTAAAAAACATCCTCATCTTATGGGCTATCTAACGAACTAGCAACGTTCTAAAAAATATTGAGAGATGCCCGTCAATTGTTTGTTAAAGCTGGCAAAGGTGGAAAGCCATACTTACTAAAATTAACAAAAATATTAAAGTAACGACTTGTTTACGTCGTAATACTTTTCTATTCGAGGTTTTATTGTAACTACGAACCTCTGCGCTCGATATCGTTACTTATATCGCCTCCAATTCTCAGTGATAGTTCGTTATGAGAGTTTTGTTAAATAAGTCCCAACACTTCTGCTTAGGCCGCCAGCTGCTAGTTAACTAGATTAAATGACAGATAATGAGATACAAATTTATTTCTAACCGATTTCTAAAAGAGAGAGGTTATTAGTTCGTCTGTATATACAGGATGAATGTTTCAAGTCATCATGTGGATGACCAAATCCGGAACTATAGGTAATACCGAAAAATTCTTAAAGGAGTCACGGGGTCGATTTTGACGAATACTAAAACTGCATCATTAAATTTTTGAAAAATCAATTGCTCTAGCCAGGAATCGAACTAGTAGATTTTGAAAAAAAAAAATACTGCCTGTTTTATTGCACCCTCCGACGGTGTCGTTAGTAAGGGTCAAATTCTGGAAAGAAATGATACATGCCAAAGTAAAGGAAAGTGGACATTTTTAAGATTAACTAAAATCAGATAAACAAATTGATTAATTATGGTTTAACAATGAATTCAAAATATAATTTATTATATTAAAAACATAAGTTAACGGCCAAATAACTACTGCTACAGTGCAAACGAACAAATCACTTACATTCTAGATACTTAAAAACTGTCACTATCTTAAAATAATTGCTTTTGGTTAAAATGCGCCCTTTACTGTACTTTGTCGTATATCTTTCTTTCCAGAATTTGATCCTTATTAGCGACACCATCGGGGGGTATACGACAAAGTAAAGTAAAGGGCGCATTTTTAACAGAAAACAATTATTTTAAGATAGTAACAGTTTTTAAGTATCTAGAATGTAAGTGATTTGCTCGTTTGCACTGTAGCAGTAGTTATTTGGCCGTTAACTTATGTTTTTAATATAATAAATTATATTTTGAATTCATTGTTAAACCATAATTAATCAATTTGTTTATCTGATTTTAGTTAATCTTAACAATGTCCACTTTCCTTTACTTTGGCGTGTATCATTTCTTTCCAGAATTTGATCCTTACTAACGACACCGTCGGAGGGTGCAATAAAACAGGCAGTATTTTTTTTTTTCAAAATCTACTAGTTCGATTCCTGGCTAGAGCAATTGATTTTTCAAAAATTTAATGATGCAGTTTTAGTATTCGTCAAAATCGACCCCGTGACTCCTTTAAGAATTTTTCGGTATTACCTATAGTTCCGGATTTGGTCATCCACATGATGACTTGAAACATTCATCCTGTATATACAGACGAACTAATAACCTCTCTCTTTTAGAAATCGGTTAGAAATAAATTTGTACCTCATGATCTAACATTTAATCTAGTTAACTAGCAGCTGGCGGCCTAAGCAGAAGTGTTGGGACTTATTTAACAAAACTCTCATAACGAACTATCACTGAGAATTGGAGGCGATATCAGTAACGATATCGAGCGCAGAGGTTCGTAGTTACAATAAAACCTCGAATAGAAAAGTATTACGACGTAAACAAGTCGTTACTTTAATGTTTTCGTTAATTTTAGTAAGTATGGCTTTCCACCTTTGCCAGTTTTATCAAACAATTGACGGGCATCTCTCAATATTTTTTAAAACGTTACTAGTTCGTTAGATAGCCCATAAGATGAGGATGTTTTTTAAATAAGTGGTTTAATTGGTGTCATAGTAAAATATTGAAATAATCAACTTTGTTTATGGTGTACTCCGACGATGTTTTAATTTTGCTCCTTAACTTTTAATCATTACGTTCAAGTGTTTAGTATTTTCAAACTTCTGAATATGGAGAAATCTTTACAAACGTGTCACCTTCCAATGCAAACATCAATCGAAGCTACTAGGTTCCTTGATTTAGGGATAAATGCAAAATTATGGCCACTTTTGGGTAATTTTCTGAATTGATGAAATTTCCTCATATTTGCCAAAAGGCTCCATCATCCCGTCAGATATTTATATATTCACTATCAGGACACGTAACACTATTGCATAGAATAACTTTCATTCGCCCTGAATATCCTTTTAGAAATGGCCCAAATCTGAGTTTTCAAAGTCGTCAGATTTGGGGAAAGCCCACAATTTCTCCGTCAGATTTGCCTATTTAAGTCATTATGGGTTAGGCCAGACCCGATCATGCCAAAACCAACGCCTCTGAAGATCACTTTAATTTCGGTCCTTTTTTGAAATCTGAAAGTGGTCACCTGACCAGGGGTCTCCTATCAGAAACTTTTTAAATATATTTTCGGTGTTCTCTCCTCATGCCAGACCTACTCAGCTATCAACTTCTCGCCCTGAATATGCTTGCTCAAAAACCCTCTGGGCTCCCCTACCATATATTCTTATTGACATTGAAAAGCAAAAGGATTTGTTCGTGTGTAACGCAATTATTTGTCTTTTACATAATATTCTGTCTAACCTTTTGGGAATTACAGTTGTGATTTTACATAATAGCATAATCAGCCTGTAATGATCACACTGCTGGGACACAGGCCTCCTATCAGTGAGGGGTAGTGGGCCGTAATCCACCACGCGGGCCAGGTGCGGGTTGGTGGATATTGGTGATGTTTAATGGGTGGAAACATCATAGGCTGATTATATAGTAGGATCATACGTCTAAATGTACAGACGCCAGCACATCAAGCTACTACAATCTGTCAAATTTCTTTAATCGATTTTCAACTTTCATCTCTAAAGAATAAGGTTCAAAGTTGATTGGGAAAATTTGACAGTTTCGGGTAGCTTGATGTGCTGGCGTCTGTACAGTCAGCATCAAAAGCTGATTAACACTATCATTTTTACATGTTATTAAATTGACAACAACTTTTTTTCTATAAACTGATTTTTAGCTTTTCACATAATAGACAAGAGTATATATTCTAAAAAAAGACGGGTTGCACTCCGGGAGTGCCGGCAGAAGTGAAAACTTGAATATTAACGTTGAAATAAATCAATTATTAATTGAATTAATATAACTCATTTTTTTTCAATATTTCTGCGTCCCTTTTTTCATTAATAGATGCACTTTGTTCAATTTCCATATTTTAAACACTTTATATACACGAATGTTACGAATACACAGCAGTGTGTCCACGTCCACTTCCATTTCCACTTCGACTTCGACTTCGACTTCGACTTCGACTTCGACTTCGACTTCGACTTCGATTTCGACTTCGATTTCGACTTCGACTTCGACATCGACTTCGACATCGACTTCGACTTCGACTTTGACTTTGACTTTGACTTTGACTTTGACTTTGACTTTGACTTTGACTTTGACTTGGACTTCGACTTCGACTTCGACTTCGACTTTGACTTTGACTCCGACTTTGACTTCGACTTTGACTTCGACTTCGACTTCGACTTTGACTTCGACTCCGACTTCGACTTCGACTTTGACTTCGACTCCGACTTCGACTCCGACTTCGACTTCTACTTCGACTTTGACTTTGACTTCCACTTCCACTTCCACTTCCGCTTCCACTTCCGCTTCCACTTCCACTTCCACTGCATCCAATCCATCCATCCATTGTCGTGTGTCACTAAACTTGGTTCACTTCGGTTGGCGCCGCCGTAGAAAGAGAGGCGCGGGGGGGGGGGGGAATCTCTCCTGACGGTCACGTGTCCTGACGCGAGTTTAACATTTTTTACCCATTACAAAAAGTGTTCAACGCCGCTAAAGAAGTTTTCACTTCAAAAATCTTCTGTTGCAATTTTGAACAAATATTTTGCTCAATAACTAAGATTAAAAAAACTGAAGTGTTAATCAACTTTTGATGCTGACCGTACCACTAATATTTAGTCACTACACACCCAAACTATTAATTACCTACACTATTAATTTCTCCTTAACCGAAACTAAATTGTAAAGATTATTTAAATTAATTTCTTATGTTTGTTGACAAAGAAAATAAAATCACTCAGAGTAACAAAATATTTATGATGCTTCAAGCAGACCAGCGCAAAATATTATGATACCCTAAAAGTAATGGTCCTTGTCACCTGCGAAGGTACTATGACTTTCAACATTACTCAAGGAGGCATCAGAATTTTAATAACAGTGGGTCTGACACTAACTCGCGAAGTAAAACGTAACGTAATTTTTTTTTTATTGCTAAATTGGCGCGCTCTTGACCACGATCACGCCTGATGGAAAGCGATTGATGAAGTCTATGATAGAACGAGCGTGCCCAAAAGATGCCTGTTCACTCTTGATTTAAAGGCAGACGGGTTAAATGTGGGAGGGAACACAGATCCACAGATAGACCCAGAGAGTTCCACACTTTGGCTGTGCGCATAATAAAAGTGGAGGAGAAGCGCTGAGTACGACTCATCGGGATATCAACCAAGTGCGGATGGTACGCTGCAGTACGTCTGGTTGTCCGGTGGTAAAACGATAGTGGGATCTGGTTGTGGAGCTCCTGCGCACACAAATTCGAACAATTTTAAAATTGAAAAGACGCACATAATATTTACGTATACCCCCGCCGTCGAGAAAATGCGTTCTTGACATATTCTGTCAGTGCGAAAATTCTAGTAGCTAATAAAGATCAAATTTGCAAAACACTTATTCATCATAATTTCAGCCGAAAAACACCAACTGCTGGACATAGGCCTCGGGACCCAGCACCTACACTTCGACCGGTTCTGTGATTCCTGCATCCAGCGTAGGTAGTGTTGGAAGGCCTCCCACAAGGTGGACGGGCGATCTTATGAAGGCCGCAGCGGGAAACATGTATTCATTTGTATGTAAGTGAGAGGTGTCAAGAACGCATTTTTAGTAGTAGTTCGTCAGTACATCTAGGGGGGGCGTCCCACAGTACGCTTGCCGATACGCGGTCAACGCGGTTTTTCTTTTAAAAGGTGCTTAGCTGGGACATACTGGATACCTACAGAAAACGGAGGACAGGTTGTTGCAACGCGATAGGCGTTGGTAGGAGTTGATTGAAGACATTGGAAATATCTATGGATAAAACTAATTATGTCTGTCGCAAAAATTTAAAAGAAAATACTATAGGACAGTTGTTTTTTCGTTTCAAATACGTAAAATTACGATGCGTTTTCATGCTAGGACCATCAGTTTTCCACCGCTTGTCCTTAAATTGTGCCAAAACTCAATTATAAATAAAAAGTGTGTTAAAATACTTTGTAGCCTAACCATCCAACATTTTAGAGAGATATACCTGTAAAAATTAACGAGTATTTTTTATGAAAGTAACTTTTTTACTGTCTTTGGACATAGCTTAGGCAATTAAAAGTTTGAAAAATTAGTCGCCGCGTTTTTGTTTCGACTTTTTCTCTTTACACTGTTACTCGGGAAAAAACGTGGCGAAAAAGTATTGCTTAAATAATGTAGTTAGGTTGTAGACGTTGGCGCGTTGGACGGAATCCTTAAGCCTAACTATAATATTATAAATGCGAAAGTGAGTTTGTTACGCTATCACGGTAATGCGGTGTCCTACGTGAGCAACGAATACGACGCAACGCGACGCTACGAACGCGACGATCGCAATCAACTCAACGGCATACCCTGCTTGCGGCCTATATGACAGTCTGCGGCGAGACGCGACGTAACGCGTACTTGTTTTGAGAGCGACCAAACGCGACACCACGAACTACATATGAACTTTCCGTCTGTTCCCGTTGTCCCCATTCGGAACTCAATCAAAATAATTAAAATGTATTCCCGTTGTCCCCATTGACGGTTTCCTGTTAAAATTGTACTGTACTTCTCCATGATTCGAGAAGTAATGACCAAAGTCACGTAGGACATTTGTCGCGTGTAGCATCGCGTCCCATTACGTCGCGTCGTGTTGCGTCGCGTCGCGTCGTATTCGTCGCTCACGCAGGACACCGCGTAAGGGTCAGCTCACACCGCGACGCGACGCGGCGCGCAGTTTTCATTATAGCAAAACAATTATAGACATTACCTATTACACAAACAGGTACACAATTCGGTGCGCCGCGCGGCCCTCCTCACTGATGTGTACCTTTTTGTGTAGTAGATAAGGTCTATAATTGTATTGCTACGAGTATCTTGAAAACAAGGCAAGTGTGTAGACCATAACCTGGAGAAGAACATAGGATACTTTTAATGCTGGATTGCAGACGATATCGCGGGCAGTAGCTAGTTGAAAATATAATATATATGAAGTTGCCAGTTAATTTCTAAATTCAGCTAAAGTACCTAAGTGGCTTAACGCAGGCAATTTTTGGAGAACAGGTACAAAATTTATGGAAGTTTGTTGCTCCACTTTTTCTCTGCTAAAACACTAAAAAGTTGTGAAGGGTGAGCGTTTTGGGGACTGTAATTAGAATAAATGACTTTTGATTTTCTACAACGGCTGAGTTTCCTCGTCGGTTTGGAGAGTACCTAAAGTTGAATAAAATGTTTTACAACTGATTTCTGATACTTGCGTTCCCATTGAGGGACCACATTTGAATTTTGAGCTTTTGAATGCGTCAGCCTTTAGTAAAAGTTCTCAAACAATTGTAAATTCAGCCTTTAATTTGTAAAAGTAGCCACTCAAAAGTTACAATCGATTAAAGGTGGTCCCTCAGTCGTGACTGACAGGCATCCCTATCTCAAAACCTAGTGAAAATTTGCAACTGCTATAAATTACTACTCTTAGTAAAAGATTTGTAAAACTAATTTATTTGAATAATTTATTTGAATATCAACCCTTCCTGTTCAAGGAATAAAAAGAACTAGCATGCGGAAGGTGGTCCCTCAACCGATCACCATATGTTCACCTTGAGTGGAGACCACAATGGAATTTGAAATTTACATATGGGTCTAGCGTTAGTAAAAGTACTTGAACGGTTGTATATTCAACCTTTAGTTTGTAAAAGAAGCCATTCAAAAGTTACAATCGAATTAAGGTGGTCCCTCAATTGAAACGTTTATCATAAGAAAAATCAATTTACGTAGCATTCGGAAGTTAAATAGACGAATGCTACAGTCTATCCTTTAGTAGTATTTTTTTACTAAGGATTACTTTTCTAAACAGTATCAAAAAATGTACCGTTTTATTTCAAATAATAATCAAATTCCTGGGAAGAAATACCAAGATAGAGGTGACCACACAGCAGGATTGTTTATTAAGTAAAAACTAGTGAGTGTTTGTTGATATTAATTTTTATGAATATTTGACATCACTTAGCTAAATAAAAACACAAAGAAAATAATGCTTATGATAATAAAAAAAAAGAAACAAAATTTTACCCTGCACTGAAAATGTAACTCTGAACTTTTTAACCGACTTCAAAAAAGGAGGTTCTGTATTCGACCCGTATGTATGTATGTATGTCCGCGATTTTCTCAAAAACTAAAACCGATTTTGATAATTCTTTCACTAAAGTGATCTACATACTTTCAGGAAGGTTTTAGTATATAATACATTAGGTAATTATTCTTATGTACGAAGTTATATGCATAAATGCAGCATTTCTATGCGAATTTTGATTATTCTTCTAGTCGGTGTCTTCAATTCTTCAGTGCACTAGTGCTTATTGAATTTGTGTGGGGTAGGTAAAACTAAATAGTGAAAAATAAAAACTTTTTTACAAAAAAAAAAAACAACCGACTTCAGAAAAATACACTACAAAGTGTAAATAACTTTAATTTCGGAAGTTGGTGTCAAAAAATGTAAATGCAGAACCAACGACACCGACATCCGAAATTAAAGTTATTTATCACTGTGTAGTGTTTTTTTTTTGAAGTCGGTTGTTTTTTTTTTGTAAAAAGGTTTTTACATCAAACATTACTACTAATGCAAAGTGTATGTATAAATTTTTTTTCTTTAGAGGACTGTCATCAAATTTAAAGCGTAAGTCGTCGTAAGAACGTATGCTCTCATTAAAGAAGTAGAGACATCTGTAATGGCCGAGCTCACTGGCGCTAGCTCCGGGAATAAATTCAATAGCCCCAACTAATTTGTAGAAATTTTGTTTGACTTTGATCGTTCGAGGTATTTCGCTAATCGGTCCTTTAGGTGTGTCGTTTAAATCGAAAGATATAAAATCTGTAAGCTCATATTCGTACGTCACTTGATTATTACACAATGTACATTCTTTAATTTCGTCACGAATTAAAATGGCTTCTTCCAAAATACTAATGCCAAATATTTTAATAAGCTGAATGTTCAAACTGATAAATATATATCTTTTTAAAATGTTTTCTGTTTGACACCATGCATTGATTGCTACACAGTTTGGAGAATTTGACACTAAAAAAATCTTATTAATAACTTCTTCAAAAACGGTAGACACATTATATTCGCAACTGTAAGTAACGACGTCTCTGATTTTATTATTTTTATTACTTAGCGTGGGAAATTATTTGTGCTCTCAGAATGTAAATATCATCTATCTTGTAATTATTGTCATTCAAGCCTTTAATATACATTAAAATTATGTCATCATCAACATTAGCCTCATTAAAGCAGTCATGTAGCACAAATAAAGGAAAAAATCCGAAAACCGTATATTTGTAGTTATATAAAAAAAAACAACTGTGATAAACTATTTACATACCTACAAATTTGTACGGAATACTCGTTGCACGAGTCCGACTTATTCGGATTTTTTTAATTATTTGCGGCTTGAGTTACTAGTCATTGAACCAATGTTTTTTTTTAAGTATGTTCACGTAGGTACGCGACGTGCAGATTTTATTTTTATTAAAAATTATTATCAACAGTCACTAGAAAAACCCTGCTGTGTGGTCACCTCTATCTTAGTATTTCTTCACAGCTATTCGATTATTATTTAAAATAAAACGGTACATTTTTTGATACTGTTTAGTAAAGTAATCGTTAGTAAAAAAAATTTACTAAAGGATAGACTGTAGCATTCGTCTATTTAACCTCCAAATGCTACGTAAATTGATTTTTCTTATGATAAACGTTTCAATTGAGGGACCACCTTAATTCGATTGTAACTTTTGAATGGCTTCTTTTACAAACTAAAGGTTGAATATACAACCGTTCAAGTACTTTTACTAACGCTAGACCCATATGTAAATTTCAAATTCCATTGTGGTCTCCACTCAAGGTGAACATATGGTGATCGGTTGAGGGACCACCTTCCGCATGCTAGTTCTTTTTATTCCTTGAACAGGAAGGGTTGATATTCAAATAAATTAGTTTTACAAATCTTTTACTAAGAGTAGTAATTTATAGCAGTTGCAAATTTTCACTAGGTTTTGAGATAGGGATGCCTGTCAGTCACGACTGAGGGACCACCTTTAATCGATTGTAACTTTTGAGTGGCTACTTTTACAAATTAAAGGCTGAATTTACAATTGTTTGAGAACTTTTACTAAAGGCTGACGCATTCAAAAGCTCAAAATTCAAATGTGGTCCCTCAATGGGAACGCAAGTATTTCTGATGACTGATGTAAAATTGCTTTTGAGTGGATTGCGTGTTCAGTTATATTTAAAGTTGTTATAAATCACAGTATAAGAAAAAAAACAAATTAAACGGAATACGTCGTTTGAATTATTATCAAATTCAGCAGTTCTTTCTGAATACCATCTTAAATCGAGGGAGACCTCTAGAGATACCAACTCGGTTTCCATTTAAACGAGAAAACTTCATTATTACATTTAAAATCAACACCTAGATACGTACACACGCCAGCACATCAAGCTACCCGAAACTGTAAAATTTTCCCAATCAACTTTGAACCTTATAATTTAGCAATAAGGTTGAAAATCTATTAAATAAATTTGACATATTGTAGTAACTTGATGTGCTGGCGCCTGTACATTACATACTGCCACTACTACTAATGAAGATATTTGCACCAACTCCGCCACCAAAGTCCAATGTAGGACCAACATTAATTAAAGTTGGTCAATCCTTTAAATTGCGACGAAGCTTGGTTTAAAACCTGACCCACAAAAAAATGTACGGTAAAATTTGCAAGTCCTCATCAGGGACGAGAGGCGTACTATCAGCAGTAATACAAGCGTACAGGGTTTCATTTGTAATTGTGGCTGGTTCCGGTCGTTAACCTCTAGTCGTCCTTTGTTCTAACTCTTTACAGCCCGGTAGGTGGTTGGGGGAAGTGATAAGAGGTAGCGGGTCATAAAGGTTAACATGAGAGTTCATCATCATCATCATCATCAGCCTATAATGTTCCCACTGCTGGGACACAGGCCTCCTCTCTGTGAGAGGGAGTGGGCCGTAATCCACCACGCGGGCCCAGTGCGGGTTGGTAGATGTCACATGTCTTTGAATTTTTGGTTCTAGGACATGCCGGTTTCCTCACGATGTTTTCCTTCACCGTTTTGAGAGCAGTGGTGATGAAATAATTTACACAAAGTAAAGCGCCTGTCTGGGTTCGAACCTACGACCTACAACTCGTAAGTCGCGGCCGATACCACTGGGCCACCACTGCTCCACCTGAGAGTTAGGACAATCAAATGGTTGAGCTTGATAGGACAGTAAAACAAAGTATTACTTAACTTTACACTGTCTACTTTATGATACTGTGTTAATTTATTTATTTATCCTCACACTGGAACGCCATAGACACACCAAAGTGCCCGTGACATTCAAGGCATAGACAAGTAATGATGTTACGTCTGGCGCGGATTAAAAATTAATATTTTATTTTATTTGCTAATATTTTACATGTTAAATCTATTTTATAAATTATATACATTTTTTAAAGTATATACGATAGTTATAACATTTTTTTTTTTAATTTTTGTGTCTGTCTGTCGGTTTGTTCCGGCTAATCTCCGAAATGGCTCGACCGATTTTAATGAAATTTCGTATGAGAGTACTTTGAACCCCGGGGAAGCCTCATGTGCTACACATACATACGGGTGTACATATCATACGGGTTCTATAATCTAGTATGCTTAAAAAGAGTGCAATGATCTCGTACTTGCGCGACAGTCACCTTCGGTAAGGACGCGGCTAACCGAAGTCCGAGCTTACAATTATTTCATTTGTTTTCAGTAATAAATCTCTCAAGGTGTACCAGATTAAAATGTCAAATGTCATCTAATAAATCATCTGCTTCGTCCTCAAATCTCTCAAAACTTGCGGCAAAGTGCTAATTATGTTAGCATTTAATTTCTTCAAGAAGCCAAAAGTTTCATTCTACGAATGTTTGAGGAAACGCCTGCGGACCAAATCTGGATGAGAAATTCCGCAAACACGGGAGGGCGTTTTTTTGTATTTGAGTGTTACGTGTGGCCTTTTTTCGTGGGCTAGAAGATTTGAGAAACGAGAAGTGTCTGTGACATTTAAATTCAACTTGTAAGTGTTTAAATGTTATAAGATAGAGACTTAATGCTAAATGAAGAAAGAAAGAAAAGAAAGAAAGAAAGAAAAGAAAAGAAAAGAAAAGAAAAGAAAAGAAAAGAAAAGAAAAGAAAAGAAAAGAAAAGAAAAGAAAAGAAAAGAAAAGAAAGAAAGAAAATACATTTATTTAGCACAGACTAAAAGAGACACAATACACCAGATACATACATCAAATAAAAACAAAAAGTAAAGATTAAATAAAAAAAGGATAAAGTCCGATGTAAAAAAAAATAAGCAGGATAGTGTGCCTCACGGCTGCGCTAAAAAAGGGCCAGTTCAGCAAAAATGCCAGACAACTAGTGCCTGACGCTGGTTTTTAACTGAACCTGAAGAAAAGAACAAAAAAATTATAATAAGAAAATACCCCTGAAATACCCCCAGACTCCCCCCCAGTCCTGTAGTAGATAAG
Source organism: Amphipoea oculea (assembly GCA_945859645.1). NCBI lineage: Eukaryota > Metazoa > Arthropoda > Insecta > Lepidoptera > Noctuidae > Amphipoea > Amphipoea oculea. The sequence continues at coordinate 18,680,028 of OX243876.1, forward strand.
ATACCTAAGTAAATGATAAGTCCACACATCCCACATATCTTTCTTTTGCTGTGCCCGACAGGGTCCATGATTGTTTCTTTTGGCAAATATTTACCACCTAAGCCTATATTGTGGAATGCAATAAAGAATTGAGTATAAATAAGTAATTAAATACCAAAAAATGTTTGCATAAAGTTTTATTAAATAACCAGACCTCGATCCCGTGGGAGTATCGGGACAAAAAGTATCCTATGTCCAAATCCATGTCGTGGTCTAAACATGTGCCAGATTTCATCCAAATCCGTTAAGCCGTTTAAGCGTGGAAGCGTTACACACAAACAAAGAAAATCTAATCTTTTCTCTTTATTACAATACTAGTTGCGCCCCGCAGTTTCACCTGCAAAAGTGTCGATCCCGTGGGAATAGCGAGATAAAAACTATCCTATGTCCTTTCAAACTATCTCTATACCAAATTTCATCTAAATCGGTTCAGTGGTTTAGGCATGAAAAGGTAACAAACAGACAGACAGACAGCAAGACAGACAGACACAGTTACTTTCGAATTTGTAATATTAGTATGGATTAGTATGGAAGTATGGATTAGTTTAGATAAGTGGTTTTTAAATTATGTGTTAGAAGAATAATAAATTTGGTATTATTCAGTAGCGGTATCTACAACGCCACATGCGAACAACGCGTCATACTGACGTCACGCAAATCCTGCATCTCGCAAGCAGAGTTTACCGCGCAACTAGTATAGATACAATAGCCCGACATGAATCATCGGGTAGTTGCCCGCCAGACACAACACCCGTCTGGTAGGAGGATCCTCCGTTTTCTATAGAGTATGAGTGAACTTTACACCCTGTTCCTCATACCTCTATAATTCTATGGTTTTGCCTTTGAAAGATCAATAGCAAAAACTTTATTCATTCAGGCATTCTTTAAACTATCGTGTATTATACACTATTTTTTGTAAATCTAAATAAATGCTTAGCACTTGGTAGAAAATGACATCAAAACGTGCGGTAAAAAAATAGAAAAGAATGAACATGGCTTCCGTCGTAAAAATCAAAGGGTTATTGTTTTTTTTTTTTTCTTCGTGTACAAAATATTTGTTTTGATGAGGCCTTTTTATATCATCGACTTAGATTTGTGAAGTACCTTCTTGAAACGCATTTCTTGTGAAAACCACAAACAGAATTCTTAGTAAAAGATGAAATAAAATGAATTTATTTCATGGTTTTCTAGGAATAATTAACGACGACTTCGTCTTATTGTTTAAATTGAAACGATCTCGGATTTATGTTTATGATTGAGTTGAAAGAGAAGATTTACTCTTAACATGGGATTTTCCGGAAATTCCTATTAATCCCGTTTGCGTTAGGCTTCGGCATCTGACATTATTGTTTGTTTTATGGGATTATTCCACTTTGCCCCACCGGCCGCCCCACTGGTGGGGCAAAGTGGAATGTCAAAAATTCTGCAGTGGAATCTGCCCCACTAAATCGAAATAGTGGGGCAGATTCCACTGCATTAAAATCCTGTTGGATTCTGCCCCACTAGGGTTGGCGCCTTAGAATAAACGTACAAACATTTTATTTTCGAAAAATTTTTATTTCCTAGTTGTTTCTGGAAGGATAAGGGATGTAAATTGCTGATTAATTACACGATTTGTTACAAGCATTTGTTACATGCAGCGTTGGAGTAAGAATGACCAAACCGTCATTTACCTACACAATAGACCTGCATTTGGCCATTTGCATTTCTTATCAGTATAGTTCATTTTGAGACCCACTCTTTCGGAGGCTCTACTGAGATCATCGAGCATTGTACTGAGGTACTCCATAGTCTCAGCCATGACTACAATATCGTCGCAAACCGAAAGTGAGTTATACAAGTACTCGCCATTGATGCTAATGCCAGCCCCTTTTCAGTTCAGAACCTTGAAGACATCCTCCAGTGCAGCAGTGAACAGTTTGGGAGAGATAACGTCTCCCTGTCTCACACCTCTCTGCAGAAGATTCTGGTTCTGCATAGATTTAACCATGGAAAGTGTTATATTTCATATAAGACATTAACGAGTATAAATAAACTGGGGAGTTTTTTTTTTGCAAATCTTTTTATTTGGTTTATTGTGCCAACCCTCATCATCTGGACTCTGTGCGGGTATTTTGCAAATCTTTTTATTTAGTTTATCATGCTAACCTTCATCATCTGGAGTGAGGCGGCCGGTGGGGCAAAGTGGAGTATTCCAAACCATTCAGTTATCTTTTCTGCTGGTAATAAGGGTAAAACAGCTGCGCTAAGTGCTACTTGTTTTCGCAAAAATTTTGATTTATTTTTTATTTTTTTGCCACTGTCTCAAAATGCGATTGAAAAGTGTGGTTCCCATTCCGGAATCTGTGATTTTACAGAAAAAAAGCGGTGTAAACTTCTGTTGACTTTGTACTCATAACAGCGTACACGAATGGCACAATATTTGTTGTGTTGAGAGCTACCCCAATCACCATGCAACGTATACGTCTTTTTTTTTGTTTGTTTTTGAAACGATTTAATGTAAGCTTATTAATGTGTGATTTTAGTTGATTTTATTTTAGTTAAGTTGTTTCTTATTTATAAGTTCATCATAAGACTGTATTATGCCATACCAAATGATGATTAATGTGTGATTTTGAATAGTTAAATAGTTAGAGTAATGATAAACACATTACCACTCCTTTGCGTCGCGTAGTCGGGTAAATAGCATTTCGTTTTCTATTTACAGGGACGAATCATACTCAGTTTGTGATTTTAAGCTTAAATAAAGTAGTAAAAACCAATCTAGTTGTCATTAATAAACAAATATTTAATTTAATTTAATTTAAAATCGCATAATATCTGTGATTTTAAAAGTTTAGTGTACAGACGCCAGCACATCAACCTACTACAATCTGTCAAAATTCTTTAAAAGATCAACTTTATCACTAAAACATAAGGTTCAAAGTTGATTGGGAAAATGTGACAGTTTCGGGTAGGTTGATGTGCTGGCGTCTGTACATAGTTATATTTTATTAATAAAAATTAGCGAAAATAAAATGTTTGTACGTTTATTCTAAGGCGCCAACCCTAGTGGGGCAGAATCCAACAGGATTTTAATGCAGTGGAATCTGCCCCACTATTTCGATTTAGTGGGGCAGATTCCACTGCAAAATTTTTGACATTCCACTTTGCCCCACCAGTGGGGCGGCTGGTGGGGCAAAGTGGAATAATCCTGTTTTATGTAGGTAGCCCTATTTTGGTAATTCAAAAAGAAGTAGGTTCCTACGGTTTGCAAAAAATAATTGTGCTCAGGTTGTAGATTACCTAAGTTACATGTTTTCAAATAGTTGAAACTCAAACTAGCAACACTCAAAGCAGAACTCAAAGCATTCATTTCAATTAAACCAATTACAGGCACTTTTGAATTGTCAAGGGGTCGGTCAGTCAGAAAGATGAAGCTAGTTGCCCATTCCAAAGCGTAGGTACCTATGGAGAGGGCACGCCACGATAGTGGCGGTAAGACCCCTCTTTGAGGAGTGGCTAGAGAGGCGTCACGGCGTCCTCACCTATCGCCTGACGCAGGTCCTCACCGGACACGGATGTTTTGGGAGGTTCCTGCACATCATCAGGCGGGAGGAGACGCCCGGGTGTCACCACTGCGAGGATCGCCCAGAGGACACGGTGGAGCATACGGTGGAGGTATGCCCCGCATGGGCGGAGCACCGCCGTGCCCTCGTAGAGGCGATCGATAGCGGCGGCGACCTCTCGCGTCCGGCCCTGGTTCAAGCCATGGTCCGGGGCGAGAGGGAGTGGGAGGCCGTCACCTCCTTCTGCGAAGCAGTCATGCTAGCGAAGGAGGTGGCGGAACGGCTAAGGGAGAGAGCCTCACACCCCAGCCGCCGCGGGAGACGCTCCGGGCGTCGGGAGCCGCGTGACGACTCCCGGCCACCGTAGGCGCGGGCCTGCGGACGGAGAGTAATGGGTAGCTCACCGTCCGATCAGGACCAGGCCCGTGCCGGACGGCGCGTACGTGTTCCACGCGCGCCTCAAAGAGATGTCAGCATAAAGGAAGGGGCCTGCCAGGGCCGAAGCCTGCCGGGGGTGCGGGATTGTCCGAAAGGGTTACCGCTACCCCGGAACATAAAGGGCTAAGGAAGGAACACGGATGGGTTTTAGTCAGTAAGAGTCTGACACTCCCTTCGCTCCACCCAGAGCGGGAGGGGTCATTTGATGATTTCCCATCCATAAAAAAAAAAAAAAAAAAAGGTACCTATGGAGAAGAACGGGCAAGAAACTCCATGGACACTCTTTTAAATTAAAATAATATGGTTACAAAGTCTTATTAACATCATTCATGTTAAAAATTATACATGTGAGAATGATGCAGGACGTTAAAAGCGTCCATAATGAAAAGACGAGAAAAAAAGGAATTCAAATATTAAATTAAAATAAGCCATGGCAGCAAAGAGATGACCAGTCCCTACTGACGGCGCCCGTTCACGAACATGACGCATGTTGGTCATGTGAAGAAGAACTGAGGGGGCAATTCCCGTATCTTTATGAACGTTCGTTTTATAATAATTATCAATCAACTCATATCGTAGCCTATCGTACTCCACTGCTGGACATATGCCTCTCCCAGGCTAAACACAACACCCTGTCCTCCGCCTTCCGCATCCAGTCCGTCCCAGCCATCTTCTTAGGGTCGTCGGTCCATCTAGCTGCGGGCTTCATTATAATATCTGAAGGGCAATTCTAGTAATTTTAAGAACTTTCACAGTCTGATCTCAGTCTCAATCCGTACTCTGTGTGTATATCCTTGTGCGATAAAAATTCATCAGCTATCGGTAATGTCATCCTTGTATTAGCCAGTGCTACAGTGTAAATAGGTTTTATTCATTAATAAGGTTCTCAAACAATTTTGGGGATTCTAAAGGAAATTAGAGTTTTATGTGATCCCCTGGGGCATCGTAGTGGAACATTGAGTGTTCAGTGGCCCCTGGGGGACTGGTCTAGGGGTTTTTAGTGGAACGAGAAAAATACCTTTAATTTCCCTACATTTTGACAAGTTTTTGACATTTGTTTGTTGCCGAGATGAAAACCCATTCGTGTTCCTTCCTTAGCCCTTTATGTTCCGGGGTAGCGGTAACCCTTTCGGACAATCTCGCACCCTCGGCAGGCTTCGGCCCTGGCAGGCCCCTTCCTTTTTTGACATTGATTGTTGCTGAGATAAGATTTTGAACGATTTAGGCAGCGGTAGGTATTTTACTCACTATCCTGCAATACTTCGTTGTTTTTTTATCGAGGACCTCTATATATTACATTTCGAAATTAAAACGTCTACCACCTTCCACTACCCAAAAACAAAAGACGCCATAGTTATTACCCCCCCCCCCCTTCTTTTAAATGACGTCAAACTTTAAAAGGAGCCCATGCCGCCATAGAAAAGATAACTCGTAAATCTTTGGAAACTTTCAAAGGCGTTCAAGACTGTCGGAATTTCCTAGGAACGGTACAATACTGGCTAATAGAAAAGTATAATATAATGGTCCAGTAAAGTTGGCGGTACAGGGGAGCAAAGCTATTCTTTTAAAAGAAAAAGGAGGTTCTGACATTTTATTTAATGCTTGTAGCTAGTTTCTTGCGGCTTTGCTGGACACACACAAGTCGTTAGTTATCAATAGTTGTTTTTCCTCGTAGTCCTTTGAAAGTCTTGCTACTTTATCTGCAATGGATCGGGAATATAAATAAAAAAAATTAAAAATGGTTTATTATTTTAACAAGTATACCTTAAAAGAACGTATCCAAAATCCCATTAGTGCTGCTCCAGCTGCATTTTGTACTCGTCACAAACACAAACAGTGGCGTGGATTAGTTTTCAGAATAGGTAGGTACTAGGCCGGGTCTAGTATAGGCAAACGCGGTCACTAATCAGAAAAAAAAGTGAGGTCAAAAGTGTGGTAATTTGAGTAGGCATGCCTACTTAAGGGTGATAAATTGCGAAGGTCGAACGTCATGGTATTACGCGTGAGACGTACGTATTTTTAATTTTGTCGTCTAAGATTGAACGAGTAAAGAAAGACCAATGACAATGTACGAATAGTACGGGAGCCGAGTAGGCAGTCCAGCGACTGCCTGCTGCCGCGCGTGTTTGTATGAAGATTTTGTTTTTTGTTAGGTATGATAATTTTGTGAGTTTCTTAATTGTGGTGCACACACTAAAACGTAATTGACAGGTTTATGTTGATATATCGAGGTACGCACTGCTTATATGCCTATATGCAATGCACGCCACTGAACACAACACACACGACACAATATCGAACTAGTATCTTCGTCTGCACATCCATTTATTATCTAATTAAGTTATGGAAGAGCGGAGTCTCCTAACACAGGTTTATCTGCTTAAAAGAAGGCTCCTATCACTAGTTGTTAAAATAACACATTGTTTACTTGGAAGGGGCTGGTTAGTGTAACATTTTTCCAGATAATATTCTTATGAAAAAGAACGTCTGCAGAATAACCGTCATCTATTGTACTTCCCTCAAACCTAGTTATAATTAAAGTAAAAAATGCCTGAGAGAATGTTTTTTACTTTTCGCTTAGCTAATTACCCTCCTACTTTGCCAAAGAAATAAGGAAAATGAAACGTGATTTAGGTACCTCTGTTAAAAAGTATAATTATGTAAATCAGTAGGACGCTTTTGAGGGAAGGTTTTTCTCGGTTACAAGGGTAGCTGATTTACATTCTGAAGTCAAGTGCAAGCGGTCAAGCCTTTCGTACGTTTTCTTTTTCATTATAACCTGTTTGTAGTACCTCAATTTACGAAAAATATACACACATCAAAAGTGTCTAGGGATCAAGCATTTTTATGCGGATTTCTTGAGATTGAGATGTGGCTTTGTAATAAATTTATGATTTTATAAATTTGTATGGATCCTTTTTGGTGCATTTCATAATTTGAATCAGGAACTGTGAATCAAATTCGAGTAAAAGATGAAAATCAGCTGTCAATATTTTCCCTATAAAAACATACAACGCATTGAAGACATTATTAGTGCTACTGTTTCCCTACTACTGATTAAAACCAACGTTATTATGGAGCGGCGACGTCATTTAAGCAGGGAAGAAATGCTCAGAGCCGTGGGAATGATAGAAGCTGGTTCCCGGCAACGTACTGTGGCTTTAGCTCTGAATACAAGTCAGAGTGTTATCAGTCGACTTTGGACACGTTACCGAAGCACTGGTACCGTGGCTGAGCGCCATGGAGGACGGTATCGCTGCACCACACGGAGACAAGACCGATACATTCAAATCTTAACTCGAAGAGCTCCAACAATAACCGCCATGATGTTAGCCGTGAGGCTTCATCACTCTTCAGGGAACTTAATTAGCGATCAAACAGTCAGAAACCGCTTGCATGAAGTGAACCTTCATTCCCGAAAACCGCTACGGGTACCACCTATAGCAATGCACAATCGTAGGATTCGATATCAATGGGCTCTTGAACACAGAAATTGGGCAGAAGAACAATGGCGTTTCGTGTGCTTTTCTGATGAGTCTCGTTTTGGTATGAGACCGGATACAAGACGTATACGACACTGGAGAACCCCTGGACGCCAACAGCGATTAAAATCCTGCCAGGAAGTCCATCCTTATAGTGGTGGAACCATCATGGTATGGGCGGGTATTTGGATCGGCGGAAGAACTGAGTTGATTTGGATCAGAGGCAACCTCAACGCTCAAATTTATGCTGAGACGATTGTATCAGACGTCATCGTTCCTCTACAAGTGCAAATCGGTCCCTTATTTCAGTTAATGCATGATAATGCACGACCGCACACCGCAAGAGTTGTAAGACAGACTCTCGCCGCAGCTAACATCAATGTCCTGCCCTGGCCTGCTCAGTCGCCAGACTTGAACCCGATTGAGCATGCATGGGATATGCTACAGAGAAGAGCTCTGCCGAATATGGAGGGTATCCAGTCGCAAGAAGACCTTTTTTTGTTGTTGCAACGAACATGGGCGGCCATTCCACAGCGTGATTTGGATGAACTCATTTTGAGTATGCCAAACCGATGTTCTTGTGTTGGTAGTGTTCGCGGTAGAAACACGGATTATTAATTGTTTAAGTTACCCAATAAAATTTTAAAGAAAACTGTTATTTCAGTCTTTTTTTCGAACTTTTGTGTTAGTGGTTCAAATGTCAAAAATCCCTTTATTAGGAAAATGGCAAATTTCTTTATTAATGCAAAGGTGACTTGGTTTATCGTTACTGTGACAAACGAAAACACTTTATTTGATGAATCCTTAAAGAAAATTTTAATTAATATCAATCAGGAGAAAAGTTATTGCAAAAATATATGTTGATCCCTAGACACTTTTGATGTGTGTATTTTACAAAAGATATAGACTTACCCCCTTACTAATAAACGTTGTATACGTCTGTATAGTTACACAATGCTTTGTCTTCTTCATTCGAAAGTCAAATTGAGGACCTTGCAGCAAAAGGGAGGCAGATCCAATGATGTATAAAACTATAGATACGTTGTCCGCACTCTAAAATGGCAACATGAAATGAAGCCAATTGGCCACATTGCGTTCAGTCACGCACCAACCTGTCGCGCGACGCGCTAGTGTTTGTTTTTAATTTATATCGTGTGTGAAAAGTGTCAAAACCTGTGCAAAACATAAAGAAAACATGCCGTCGTGTGTTTTCAGAGGATGTACAAATTATACCCCAAAAGTTAAAGACAAAAATGTGTCATTCCACGCGTAAGTTTACAAAACTACATTATTTTATTTTATTTTGTACGACGCTGCGTCTAATGGCGGCCGGCGCATGAAGTTAGTAGTCACGTGACGTTAGGGGGAGGTTGGGACACTATTATACAAGTTTTTTTTGGTTGTTAGAATTTATAATATTGTTTGAATATAATATGCACTTGTTATGTTATGAATATACATTATTGTTTTCCGTTTCATTTTAGATTGCCTACAGATAGGCTGATAAAAGAAAAGTGGCTTAACACAATAAGGGTTTAAAGACGTGAAAACGATTGGCTACCAACTCCCTATACTAAAATACTACCTACATTTAAAAGATATAATATTGGTATTACTTTATTGGTAAAGTAGGTAACACGGTACAATTATCAATTATTTTATTAACTCTAGAAAATCGAGTGTCCTTTTTTCCCCATATGCCTCTGATAGCTACGTCACTCATGCGCTCGACCAATGAGCATGTAATTTGACAATTACTTATCCTGTGACGTAACTGAAGATGTTTGTTTATCTCCCTCTTGCATCAGGCATCCCGCCGTACGGTGTCATATTTTCTTTCCCTTTCTTTACGCGTATAAGTAGTTATCTAGTATTTTCGCCGTTTTTAAGCGCCGAGATGTTGGTTGATAACGTGTCTATATATAATACGTCATTGGGCAGATCCAAATTTTTACCGTTACTGTTTTTTTCACCTACTCGTAAAATTTCAATAAAAATTGGGACTATCGTTTGATGCATGTACGAGGCACGGCCCGGAGTTTGGAAGTCGGCAGTGTGACACACCCGTGCTTCATAAAGAACGCTATTAGGTGTTGGTCCTGCGCCTGATCTCTCTTCGTTGGTGTCGGATTGCCGCAGTGGCGTGCTTTGGTTTTCAGAATAGGTAGGCACTAGGCCGGGTCTTGTCTCGACAAACGCGGTCACTAATCAGAAAAAAAAAGTGAGGTCAAAAGTGTGATTATTTGAGTAGGCATGCCTATTTAAGGGTGATAAATTGCGAAGGTTTAACGTCATGTTATTACGCGTGACGTGAAACGTACGAACTTTTAATTTTGTCATATTAACTTGAACGAGTAAAGACCAATGACAATGTGCGAATAGTACGGGAGCCGAGTAGGCCGTCCGGTGACTGCCTACTGCCGTGCATATATAAAAATTTTGTTTTTTGTTAGGTATGATAATTTAGTGACTTTCTTAATTGTGAGGCACATACACTAAAATGTAATTGACAGGCTTATGTTGCTATATCGAGGTAAGCACTGCTTATATGCCTGTATGCAATGCACGCCACTGGATTGCGGTCCCATCGGACTATAAGAGTGACGGAAGAGAGAGTGAAACTTGTAACATTTATTAAGATCTTTAATACACATGTGAATGCAATAAAGATTTGAATTGAATTGAGTTGAGAGTGTACCTATATCTGCGCACACACTTCTTGTTCACTATAATATCTCGCGCGCTGAAGGCTAGTCTCCGTTGAGATTGGATGCCATGGCCGGCATACGATAATACGTTGCATGGATGAAAACCAAACAAAAAAAAATAGTGATCCCTAAGTACCAGATATTCTTCTTCTTCTTAGCGTGTCGATAGCAATCTAAATGTACTCGGCCCAGAATTCGACCACTTGTTTGGCGCCATCACTAGCGTCCATCAGTTCCTGTAACGTGCAGCTGACAGGACACGCAGGGCACGATATTAAGTGTCCCATCGTTTGTGGAACAGCACCACATTTACACTCCAAGGCGGAGTCGTCTATAAATCTCCACCTAAACAGGTTTTCCTTGCTTCGGCCAACCTGGGTCCGGAGTCTGTTTAAAGACTTCCAGGTTACCCAGGGTAACTCATGTCCAGGTGGGAGGTCCTCAGCGGGTGGAACGAACGAACCAGATATTTTCTTTCGCAATGTCTTTGTTGGTACCGAACTAAAATTCGTTCATCATGTAATTTCAAAGACACTTTCAGGTTTGCAGTAAATTCAAATGATAAATCATCATCAGATGTGCACGTGGCATGTGACACGTGGATAGTTAAAGTGTTTTTTCTTTTCTTTATTTAGACGCATCATTATTTATTTCCACACATCTCAAAATACACACAAAATTGTTTCTGACATCCACAGTACTTTTTTTTTTTTTAATAATAATAATAATATTCCACAACTATCACACAACGCCATTTAGTCCCAAGCTAAGCAGAGCTTGTGTTATGGGTACTAGACAACTGATAAACATACTTATATATTTCTAAATACATACATATTATAGATAAATTACACCCAGACACAGAACAAATGATCGTGCTCATCACACAACCATTTGTCCTGGGTGGGAATCGAACCCACGACCTCCGGCATAGCAGTCAGGGTCACTAACCACTAGACCATCAGGCCTGTCAAACTTAACTTAAACGAACTATTAAAGTTATATAATGTTTCGAAACTTCATGAATGTTGGACAGTTCTTATTTATGTAACGAAAACTTTTCCAATAAACTACTAACATGCCCTGTATTTGTCTGAACTAATAGAATTTAGTTCAGCGGAATTTTAAAAAGTTTCGCTTGAAATTGGTAGAACAAAGGGCGTGTACGTTATGTTTTCTACACAAAGTGCGGAGTAAGGAGGCGCATATACTCGGGCATTTATTGTGCTGGGTTTCATAACTGTGCGAGTTTTTTTTGCTGATGCTATTCATCTTCACGTAAACATTCACTGCGTGTTTGTTAACTTCATTACCACATGTATAGCGTGCGTCGCTTCGTGAAACAAAAATAACATAATAGCAATCCCGACGACGCAGCTGTACGTGTCCAGACTGCACCACTCCACGAAGGTTGAGGAGATCGTGGAGTACTTGCGTGTGAAGACCAACTGGACTTTGAGGGTCGAGAAGTTGGAGTTGCGCCACAACAAGAACTTCTAGTCGTTCGTGGTGCGTGTTCCGACACACCATATCAAGAAGTTCCTCAAGGAAGAGTTCTGGCCGAAGGGTATTGTGTACCGCCGGTCTCGTGGCCGGCTACATGACACCAGTCAGCGAAACACGACGCAGACACTTCGTGTTTAGTTAGTTTCTTATTGTAATTGTAATGTTGTATGTATTTACAGTATTTTTAAGTTATATTAATATTGTATTTTATGTGTTATATATGAGCCTTGATGCCTGAAATAAATGGATAAATAAATAGCATCCCCAGGGCTCCCCCAAGGGGTGCGGGATTGTCCGAAAGGGTTACCGCTACCCCGGAACATAAAGGGCTAAGGAAGGAACACGGATGGGTTTTAGTCAGTAAGAGTCTGACACTCCCTTCGCTCCACCCAGAGCGGGAGGGGTCATTTGATGATTTCCCATCCATAAAAAAAAAAAAAAAAAAAAGGGCTCCCCCAAAAAATAAGCAGGTGTACACAGCACTCACGTTTTGCCAATAATTTTCACGGTAACGATATTTCCAAGCGAGATCAATATTACACCCCACATCACACCACTCGACACTCTACCCTATAGATTCAGAAAAGAACAGTAGGCCAGAGGTACGGTCAGCATCAAAAGTTGATTAACACTTCAGTTTTTTAAATCTTAGTTATTGAGCAAAATATTTGTTCAAAATTGCAGCAGAAGAATTTTTTTTAGAATACAATAATATACTCTTGTCTATTATGTGAAAAACTAAAAATCAGTTTATTGAAAAAAGTTATTGTCAATTTAATAACATGTAAAAGTGATAGTGTTAATCGACTTTTGATGCTGACTGTACCTACCGGCCCCCGACTTACGAGTTCTAGGTCGTGAGTTCGAACTCACGACCTAAAACTCGTAGGCAATTTACTTTGTGTATTTAATTTCATGACGTATATTCTTAAAACTGTGAAGGAACGACATGCCAGTTTCCTTCCGATGTTTGTAAGAAAACCAGCATGTTCTAAAACCAAAAATTCGAACACATCTATCAACCCGCACTGGGCTCGCGTGGGAAATTACAGCCCACTCCCTCTTACAGAGAGGAGACCTGTGTCCCAGCAGTGGGAACATTGTAGGTTTATTATGCAACGCTTACGCTACAAAAAACCAAAGTCTCGAAAAAAGAATCAAGAATCGATGGCAATGAATACCAAAGTAAAATCTCATATTTTTTTAACACTGTCGATTCAACATCAATAAATGGACATTAGTTTAACCGAGTTACCCACCTACCTACCTGTGGATTACCTAGTTCAGGTACAAATCATGGTGAACTTGACATAGATTTAAGAAAAACTGTATTTTAACGTTACTTTCCTTTCCTTATTTTTTTATTTTTTTTTATTTCGACATCACGGCGCTGGACTGGTGCGCGGCGGCGTGATGTGCGTGTACTAGGCGCACAGACACACTACAGATAATGGATAATGACCCTCGTAGTGCGGTGATACGTTTTTTATGATTTCAATAAACTATCGAAATAAAAAAATATTAAGCATTTTCAAAGTTACTGCTTTTGAGCTGAAATTTTGTACAGAGATTCTAGACCAGATACACTCTTCAACCCGTTTGTATTGATATACCCTTTCTGTAACACCCTGTATAATAGATTTTATTATTATTCCGCCCCAATAACTCCTCTCCAAAACCCCCTACCCCCTCCTCGATTCCCTGCTAGTTGAGGATAAATAACTAAGTAACGGTTAAGTGATTCAAAGTTTTAATAGTTTTTATCATCCATACTACCATGCTAATCACATCACACTAATATTATAAAGGCGAAAGTTTGTGAGTGTGTGTGTGGGTGTTTATATGTTTGTTACTTCTTCACGCCTAAACCACTGAACCGATTTAGATGAAATTTGGTATAGAGATAGTTTGAGTCTCGGAAAAGGACATAGGATAGTTTTATCCCGATATTCCCACGGGATCGACATTTCCGCGGGTAAAACCACGGGGCGCAGCTAGTATTATAAATTCGAAAGTAACTCTGTCTGTCTGTCTGTATGTTACCGTTTCACGCCTAAACCGCTGAACCGATTTAGATGAAATTTGGTATAGAGACAGTTTGAGTCCGGGGAAAGGACATAGGGTACTTTTTATCCCGATATTCCCACGGGATCAAGACTTATGCGGGTAAAACCGCGGAGCGCAGCTAGTCAGGAATATGTCAATAGGAACTCGGAGTTTGGATTCGTGCCCAGTGATGGCAAAAGGCTCGCCTTCTATTACGTGGGACTTAAACATAACTGGGGAAATGAGAGTGCACTATAAGCACACCTCTGCCTTATCCTTCTGGGATTAAGAAAGAAAGAAAATACATTTATTTAGCACAGACTAAAATACACACAATACACTAGACACATATATCAGATAAAAACAAAAAAAAAAAAAAAAGGTCAAATAAAACGTGTAAAATCCGATGTAAAAAAAAAAATAAGCAGGAAAGAGTGCCTCACGGCTGCGCTAAAAAGGCCCAGTTCAGCAAAAATGCCAGACGTCTAGTGCCTGACGCTGGTTTCAATTGGACCTGGTGCGTGAGGCGACGGATGTAAATCAGTTTCATATTGCAACGTGACGTGTGTATGCATACTTAAATAAAAAATTAAATTAAATTTTTGTCATATAAAACAGTGTATAAATGATAACAGGCATGATGTTATAAGTCTAAACAATAAGGGCCAAAACACACACGCTACTCGTACTTTTAGCATCGGCGATCGGCGATTTAGCCACTTTATAGAAGCTAAATGCAGCGACCAAGCATTCCACACCGCACACCCAAAAACGCCAAACGCGGCGATTCAGTCGCTTTTCGGAAGCTCGACACAGCGGCTAAACACTACACTCCGCACACATTCGGATGCCGATCGCAGCGATTTGGCATTTGCGCCAGCATCGGAGCAGTCGCTAAGACGCGGGATTCTGATACCGCGTCCGAACGCAGAGAGTCGCCAAAACGCGATGCAGCATCGATACAGCCGCAAAATCGCCGATCGCCGATGCTAAAAGTAGCGTGTGTGCTTTGGCCCTAATCAAATGCCAAATGATTTTCTCTAACGATCCAAAACCCGGTGTGTAACCGCTCTAAGCTAGATTTAATAATTGAAATCTAGGGCTTAAACAAAGTTTGTAACTTGACTTAATTTATTGTAAGTTGAGCCGACTCTGGCTTAACGATTATAGTTTCAGTGGCTTACTAACATATATGTTAATCTACCTAGGCAGTTACGGTGAAGACTAGTTATTTAGTTTGATTCAGTTAGGACTAAAGATTTAATTACTAGTACTTGAGTAGTGGTGGCCAAGTGGTATCGGCCGCAACTTACGAGTAGTAGGTCATAGGTTCAAACCCAGGCAGGCGCTTTACTTTGTGTAAATTATTTCATCACCACTGCTCTCAAAACGGTGAAGCTAAATATCGTGAGGAAACCGGCATGTCCAAGAACAAAAAATTCGAAGACATGTGACATCTGCCAACCCGCACTGGGCTCGCGTGATGGATTACGGCCCACTCCCTCTCATCGAGAGGAGGCCTGTGTCCCAGCAGTGGGAACATTATAGGCTGATTATGTACTTAAAATGTGTCCATACTGAGAAGAGTGAGCTCTAACGTTACCATGACTATCAAGTAAAGTCATTGCGACAATGTGTGTGTCGGAGGTGTCAAACAGAAACGCCTCTATGTTTGTTGTGTGGGAAAATTATAGGTTGAACACGGCTAACTGCATACCTGACCTCCACAATCCAATTACTGGGTAATACGATACCACTTAGTAAGATTGGTTGGCTTTTTTTTATGGATGGGAAATCATCAAATGACCCCTCCCGCTCTGGGTGGAGCGTAAGGGAGTGTCAGACTCTTACTGACTAAAACCCATCCGTATTTCTTCCTTCACCCCTTATGTTCCGGGGTAGCGGTAACCCTTTCGGACAATCCCGCACCCCAGGCAGGCTTCGGCCCTGCCAGGCCTCTTCTTTTTTGCTGACATCTCTTTGAGGCGCGCGTGGAACACGTACGCGCCGTCCGGCACGGGCCTGGTCCTGATCGGACGGCGAGCTACCCATTACTCTCCGTCCGCAGGCCCGCGCCTACGGTGGCCGGGAGTCGTCACGCGGCTCCCGACGCCCGGAGCGTCTCCCGCGGCGGCTGGGACGTGAGGCTCTCTCCCTCAGCCGTCCCTCCACCTCCTTCGCTAGCATGACTGCTTCGCAGAAGGAGGTGACTGCCTCCCACTCCCTCTCGCCCAGGACCATGGCTTAAACCAGGGCCGGACGCGAGAGGTCGCCGCCGCTACTGATCGCCCCTAAGAGGGCAAGGCGGTGCTCCGCCCAAGCGGGGCAGACCTCCACCGTATGCTCCACCGTGTCTTCTGGGCGATCCTCGCAATGGTGACACCCGGGCGTCTCCTCCCGCCTGATGATGTGCAAGACTGGTCAGCTGACTCTAATCCTACATAGTAGGTATGGACCCAATAAATCAGCCAACTCCTTAAAATCTTCACACCAAGAATTAAGTATGAAAATCTAACTACAGCGCGGTTCGCTCGTGCTATCGCGTTGCCCAATTATACTAAAATTACTCCTTTAATAAATGAAAATCCTTGGGAGCCTTAATTTTAACCTGTAGCGTGCAAAATGCGAGGGTTCTTTGAATAATTCAAACGCAGTGTACGTTACTCGTACAAATGTAGTCGTTGAGAATGGGCAATGTTTCCCAAAGTTTCGAGGTAGGCGCCAAGAACTAAGTATGGCTAGATCCGTAACTTTAAAACCAACATTTTAATTGCTTCGTAACCAGATTAATGATTGTCGAATATTCTCGAAACTAAAAATTAAATAAAAAATGGTCAAGTATTTTTAACCGCTTTGTAGTTTGGCAGAGAATATATTTTGTTAAAACTTTATTCGTGTGAATAAACAGTTTTTCAATTATTTTTTTTTTATGAAATGGCTTTTACGTCTGAAAACAGTAATCTTCTAAACGAATAAATAAAATTGGAGTGTCTGTTTGTAATATTAAAATAACCGCTTTTTACTAAATGCATATGGATGTATACACGGTACATACGAGTATACCAAAATAACATTTTGTACAATTTGTGTCTGTGTCTCTGTTTGTTCCGGCTAATCTCTGAAACGGCTAGACTGATTTTGATGGGACTTTTACTAGTTGATGTAACATGGAGTAACTTAGGCTACTTTTATTTTAGTAAAAATAGGGTTCCGCGCAAAAAATCAAAACGTTTCTGTCATGCATGAGAACGAAGTCGCGGGCGCAGCTAGTTGTATATATAATATTTATTTATTTATTAAAACTTTATGCACAAGTAAAAACTGTACAAAGGCGGACTATGCCTTAGGCATTTTCTACCAGTCTACCTTAGGGTGATGCAGAGACAATACACAGTAGGTGCAATAACAGAAAGAAAAGATAAGAAAATATTTATAACTAAGATATAAGAATAGATATAATAATAAATACATATATACATACATATGCATAACAATATATATATATATATAAAAATAGTTATGAGACATAAATAAGAAACCCTACAACAACTTAATTCTGAGACGAATCCGCCAACTTCTTGTGTATGTGTTCTCGAGCTTTCACTTTAAATGTGAACCGATTGGTCACCGTCCTGATATTCTGAGGGAGCGCATTCCAAAGGAAAACCGCCTGGACAAAGAAAGACGACTTTATAAAACCAGAGCGATGAGAAGGACAACGAAGAAGACGATTATTCTCGGACCGAAGATTCTTGCTGTGTGCAGAGCATAAATATTGACAAAGAGAAGTCAGATAAGAAGGAGAAGCGGGATTGTGAAGAAGAGAAAACAGGGTTGTCAAAGCCCTAAACGCTCTGCGCTGCATAATAATATAATAATATAAATTTTAATAATAATAAATTTTACTGACATAGGTAGTTATAACATAATTTACTAACAACGTCAATTGTTCTGAATTAAATAATTAATTACAACAATTACGTTTTGAGGGCGCTTAACATTAATATTAAGCCAACTTAATAACATAAACCTACCAGGATTAAGATATCTCAATTAATTATTGTAATTCAATTTATTAACTAACATCGTTACGAAATAATTACTAACTTATCTAAGCATTATTTCACGGAAACCAATTTCCTGGGTCATGTTTCCGTGAAAATAACAAAATTTCAATTTAATTTAATACTTGGACAATTTGCCGGTAATTAATTACTTGATTGTTTCGCGAAATCTTATATTGGGTATAATTAGTGTCGTTGTTAAGTACTAAACAAAGATTGGTTGGGCATTTTGATAAACTTGAATCGGTACACAGTAAACTTTGATTGATTAAATCAAAGTTTACTGTGTACTTGAGATCGGGAGATAGTTTTGGGTCATTATTAGTTTGGCTTTAACTTTGCAACGCCGTTGCTTGTTAGCCTAGATAACAGTTTTGAGTTAAAGGACTATTAATAAATTCTTTTCCCAAATGTTGCTACTCTTATCTCCCACCATTAAAACCTTTTAATAGCTTTTTTCTATTTTATTTTTATCCCTTTGATAGATTATTTTATATTTTGTGAATGTGAAAACATTATAGTCCTTGTAGACTGTGGATTTGTAGACCATTTTGAACCGACTTCAAAAAAGGAGGTTTTATATTCGACTCGTAGTATGTATGTTTGTATGTACGCAATTTTCTCAAAAACTCATGAACCAATTTTTATCATTCTTTCACTAATGTGATCTACATACTTTCAGGAAGGTGTAAGTATATAAAACATTAGGTAATTATTCTCATGTACGAAGTTATATGCATAAATGTACTGCATCTCCGGCATTTTTATGCGAATTTTAAAATTTAAAATTCTTCTAGTCAGTGCCTTCAATTCTTCAATGTACTAGTGTTAATTAAATATTTGTAGTGTTGGTACAACTAAAAAGTGAAAAATAAAAACTTTTTTTACAAAAAAACAACCGACTTCAAAAAAAAAACAGTATAAAATGATAAATAACTTTAATTTCGGAAGTCGGTGTCAAAAAACGAAAATGCGGAACCAACGACACCGACTTCCGAAATTAAAGCTATTTATCATTTTGTAGTGCTTTTTAAGTCGGTTGTTTTTTTTTTTGTAAACAAGTTTTCTCTCATTATGTCCTGCCAATCTAAATAAAGCAATAATGAGGCAGTTACTATAGAGTCACCTCCTAACTGGTTATCTAAGAATATCTGACAAGAATGGCTTTTACTACCAGATGGTCTTTATGGTAATACTAAGGGGAAAAGGGTGCACTTAGAGCCCGCCGACGGAAAAGGATGCAATTAATTGTGGGCTGTTCTATAGAATGTCTTGGGCGAAAACTAACTTTTTGGCTTTTATTATGGTCGACCGTATTAGGTATTTTTGTTGAGTACCAGCCGGTCTAGTGTGTAACAGATCTCCCTCTTCCAAAAATTGAAGAAAAAGTTTAAAGAGCTACTTCTTAAAAAAACGATTAAGGGAAGGTTCACATCTGACGGAAGATGCGTCGGGCGTAACTACGATTACGTCTATTTATTCGCTCGACGCACTAACGTATCATCGGTTGAGTGTGAACGGTCACGTGTTTTTCTATACATTTGTCTGTTCTGGCGTTACGCGACCGATAATACGCGACGCATGTTGCGTCAGATATGAACCTTCCCTTACTCAATAAATGAGTGGTTACGGGAATAATGTGTCATTATTTAACGAAAAAAAAAACGAGGTTTTTACTGGTACTAGTCACTGTGGTTAGCTAGATACTATATATTTGACATTATTAATACTATCTTCTATACATATAAAATTCAAAGTCCTGACTGACTGACTGATATATCAACGCACAGCCTAAACCGCTGGTCCTAGAGACATGAAATTTGGAGGGTGTGTTCTTTGTGAAGAGTAGGTATCCACTAAGAAAGAGTTTTTCGAAATTCCACCCCTAAGAGGGTAAATGGAAGGAGGGTGAAATTTCACGCGGGCGAAATCGCGGGCAGAAGCTAGTACGATATATTTGACATTAGGCTCTATGAATCTCGAAGACATGTTTTGATTTTTGACTAGGTATATACCTGTACTTTTAATTTTTTATGTATTAGATTAATTTAATATCTAGAATTATGTAGCTTTACATGCCATACCAAAGCTAAATAGAATATAAGACTATTCTCTATTTAAATGTGAATAAATGAATTTGAATACAAATGTCAACGTGAAAACTTAAGTGAATTGAGCTGTCATTCTAAATGATCATCGGATATTTCAACAAAACAAAGCCTATTGCTAGGAAGATAATAGGAAATATTGTTTAATGATACGACTTACAACATAAAAGTATATACAGGGTGTTACGGAAAGGGTATATCAATACAAACGGGTTGAAGAGTGTATCTGGTCTAGAATCTCTGTACAAAATTTCAGCTCAAAAGCAGTAACTTTGAAAATGCTTAATATTTTTTTATTTCGATAGTTTATTAAATTGAAATCATAACAAACGTGTCACCGCACTACGAGGGTCCTTATCCATTATCTGTAGTGTGTCTGTGCGCCTAGTACACGCACATCACGCCGCCGCGCGCCAGTGCAGCGCCGTGATGTCGAAATAAAAAAATATTAAGCATTTTCAAAGTTAATGCTTTTGAGCTGAAATTTTGTACAGAGATTCTAGACCAGATACACTCTTCAACCCGTTTGTATTGATATACCCTTTCTGTAACATCCTGTATATACAAAAAAGCCACTTAGGGCAGTAAAAAGCCCTTCTTGTATTATGAAATCGACACCTCTGAGTCTTCCATTTTGGTAAGACAATATCCAATTCACTAAAGGCCATGGCATTATAATTTGTAACCTTTCTTATTTATAATTTACCTTGACCCGATAATGATAACTGTAATAACTTGTTGATGTCGAATTAATGCCTCATTCTTTGAACAAAAAATCGAAGAAGAGCGTAGAACGTATCAGCATCAAAATGTTCATCCACATTGCTGTTAAACGGTGAAATGTCCAAACTGACAAACAAGACTGCGGGGTTATGGCTTAATACCTACATTTAAAATGTCAAATAACACTAGTTTATGTTGTAGTTTTTTTATGTTCATGAAATGAAACATATATAATTATTTATGTAGCCTATGCTGCCGCGCTAAAGTTCGTCTTTTAATCCCAGAGACTAATCTGACAGGTGTAATGTCAAACTTTTACACTAAAAAAACGCAAACACAAAAGACTTAAATGTCAGATTAGTCTCTGGGATTAAACAACGAACGAGTTAAAATCAATATTTTACCAAATTTTGACAAAAATTGCACTTAGGTACTGCTGATTTCGCTAGCATGGACGGTAATTAAAAAAAATATTTGTTTGTTTTTCGTAGCACGTCACAATCACAATTCTGAGATATAGAGGTCTTTGAAAATTTTATAGGCAATACAAAAAGTGATAATTACAAAGAGATTGTTGAAAATCTGTTGCAAAATTATGAGCGTATGGGTGTAAATATCACTAAAAATTCATTTATTGCATTCCCATTTAGAATTTTTTCCAGAAAATGTTGGTAGTGTGAGTGATTTCACCAAAATTTAAAATCATTTGAGCAAAATTGTCAAGGTTTTTGGGATCAAAATATGCTAGATGACTAGTGTTGGTCTGTTGTAAGAGATACAGATTAAAATGTTTACAAAAAAAGAGCAAAAATTACCCATTTTTAATGTCTATTGTTTATTTAGATGTAGTTTTCTAAAAATCTTCTTAATAAATATTTAAAAAAACTGACGTGCTGGATTTTTTAAAATATTTTTTCCGAGATGTAGTTACCCAAAGTAACGTAACCATATATATTCCATTTCATGAACAAAAGTCATGTAAACGTAATCAATGTCTTTCATTTTCGCAGTTAAACAACATTCATTCCGTTATTTACATTGTTGAGCAGACGAATTTTTCAAACAATGGTTTAGCAATTTCCTTGATTGAAATTCACGATTCGAAATATTATGAAGCAATGGTTTAGCAATTTCCGTCAAAATATTTCGAATCGTGATTGAAACTGTGTTATGGAATTAGGGTGCTGGTAGCCACCATGTAAGATAGTATAGATAAGAGGTATGAGGAACAAATATAAAAAATCATCAAAATTTTTTTGGAAATTACAAAAAATACATTGAAATCCTTTGAAAATTTATACCCCTTAAGATTTTTATAACTACCATGACCACAATTTTTCAAACATTTTCGTTTTTTCTTTTGTATCGGCAACCTAAGTAGCATTGCTATCCACCACAATCCTTAAAAATCCCAAAATGCCTGTAGTTTTTACACAAAAATCAATCAAAATTATTTTTTGCCTAAAAATTTTCAAAGTTTTTTACTTTAAGTCAACTTTGTAATTAGGTATCAAAAAATTTAGATTTTATTTTTGTTATTTTTTCTCGAGTAGTCATGATCAGGTCCACTCTCTGCGCTTACCGTTGAATTTTGGGACTCGTTGTATATACTAGTTGCGCGGTAAACTCTGCTTGCGAGATGCAGGATTTTGCGTGACATCAGTAATACGCGTAGTTCGCATGTGGCGTTATAAATACCGCTACAATAGCAATGATCTTTTACCCGAACAAAGCCCAGGTTTTGATCATTTGAAGTCAATCAATGAGCGTTTTTTGTAATTTCTAACGTGACGACATTACCGGGGATGTCAGAACACAGGTAAGTAAAATGTATGGAAATATATGAAGGCGCTTTTAAATTTCCATTCACGATAAGGTTAAGCAAGCTGAAGTGGCAATGGGTCGGCCATATTAGCCGTAGAACCGATAACCGTTGACAAAGACGTGTTTTTAAGTGGAGACCGCGAATCGGCAAACGTACGATAGGACGCCCTCAGGCGAGGTAGAGTGACGATCTTCGCAAGGTAGCTGGTAGGTAGGGAAGGTAGATGCGTGCGATTGCAGACGCCATGACCAGAAGTGGGTTGCTGCAAGCTGATGATGATGATCAGTCGGGGGTTGCGGAAGGATCGTACTGTTACGCGCCACACTTGATGGCGACATTAGCTACTACTAGCGCCATCTAGTATCGAGTAGCAGAACTAATAATTATTCGGGTCCCTTCTAGAAACTTCGATGCTAGAACTTTCCAGAACTATCGACGCCTGGTCGGACGGGATCGGTATCTACTCGAACATTCTAGATGTTTCTACGTTAGAAGGTTCTGGAACTATCCGAGGCCTATATAAGGCCGGTGTGCCTGCGAGCCGGAATCAGTGTTGGATAAGCGATACAAGCGAAAACATCGAAGCGATCTTCAAGTGCGACTCTCAAGTGATTAGTAGTGCGATTGTGTTTTATAATTAGTGTGTTTAAGTTGTTATTAGTGTTGTTTAATTAAAGTGTCATTTTTGGTTCTTAAATCGGCAGTTTTTATTGTCACGAACCCCAAGCTCGTAACAGTACGTTCCCGCGACCCCCGGCGTAGGTGTGAGATGGAACACCGAGGTGGTTTATAGTCAGGAATCTGACAGACCTATCAGCCCGTCCCAGGGCGGAGGACATAAATGAGGACTTTCCACCCCGGAAACAAAAAAAAATAAAATAAAGGCTGATGATGATAAAGTTTAACGTTCTGCATCGTTCTCACATGTAAGTATAATTTTTAACATGAATGATGTAACCAAGACTTTGTAACCATATTATTTTGATTTAAATGAGTGTCCGTGGAGTTTCTTGCCTGTTCTTCTCAATAGGTTCCTACGCTTTGAAATGGGCAACTAGCTTCATCTTTCTGACTGACCGACCCCTTGACAATTCAAAAGTGACTGTAATTGGTTTAATTGAAATAAATGCTTTGAGTTTGAGTTCGTTGTAACGTGCACGTATTTCCATACATTTTATGGACGTAGACGTGGAAGTCCACAACAATATCGCCACATTAGAAATTATAAAAGCGTGCAATGGATTGAAAAAAAAATATCTCGAAACAGAAACGACCACGTAGGTAGCCAAGGAATAAATAAAAGGATAAACTGCACTTTCACGTCACAACGTGCTTTATTCCTCTTGAATACCAAGTAAACCGACCTAAAGGGCTATATATTAAACTTTTTGCATTGGATTGAAACTAGTTTCATGGTTAATTTAACTCACTTTGAGTTTGCACTCAGTAGTGCAGCGAACGTGCCACTTGAAAGTGCTCAGTGCTTGCAAATGTACGGAAAAATAAAAAAGTTGAATAAGTCGTTTTTTTATGATGAGATTTGGTTAATCGGGTTACTTTTATTAACGTTAGAGGTACTGGCTGTTGAAAATTTTATCGCGATTATTTTTCGTTAAAATTACCTACCTACTACTAATAAAGAATCAAAAGTAAAAAACCGACTTCCAAAAAAACACTACAAAGTGAAAAATAACTTTAATTTCGGAAGTCGGTGTCTTTGGATCTGTATTTTAGTTTTTTGCCACCGACTTCCGAAATTAAAGTTATTTTTCACTTTGTAGTGTTTTTTTGGAAGTCGGTTTTTTTTTTCTTAAAAAGTTTTTATTTCACGCTTTTTAGTGGGTCTGCTTATAATTTATCTAAGTTACAAAACAATAGCCTAGTGATCATCGCCTTTTACAAACAAAATATTGCTTTTCCCGATGCAGGGAAGTTAATTGTTGAGGAGTTCTCCAGGTCCACCATCAACTCCATATCACCATTCACATTGTGACGAGCATGAACTGCTTAGCAACCATATTAAAGTAATCGAATCGCAACCCGTGAAATACTTAGATATTATTGAGTAGTTCCGGTGGCCATCTGTGGTCTTCATCATCAGCACCACT
The DNA here is from genome assembly GCA_945859645.1 of Amphipoea oculea. Taxonomy (NCBI): domain Eukaryota; kingdom Metazoa; phylum Arthropoda; class Insecta; order Lepidoptera; family Noctuidae; genus Amphipoea; species Amphipoea oculea. The sequence continues at coordinate 18,704,623 of OX243876.1, forward strand.
TCACCAAATGGTGCTTTCCGAGTTACTATAAAAAATACTCAAATCGCTATAGGTGTGCCTATAATATTTGAAGAGTTCCTTCGATTTCTCCAGGATCTCATCATCAAATCCTGACCTGATGTTTTTAGACTAGAAGCTGATAATCCTGGCTGCAGCATCAGGCCAGACTTATGTCAACATTGCATTGAACTTAAAATTTAGTCCTGTTTAAAATGAGCCCAAACACGACTACGGTGCTGTTATTTTAAGGTTTGTACTTTTTCTGATGCTCCTGGCTTCAGCATCAGGTCTCTATGTACTTCGGTGTTCCTCATTAACAGTACGTTTATCCACACATCGAGCCCTTTTCAATGAGCCTAAACACGATATATCTGCTGTTAGTGTCGAGGAGTTAGGTACTCTGCAGAGTATCCTGACTGCAGCATCAGGTCATGACTTGATGATCATGAGACCAAATGTGACAAATGCCCTATCAAACATCAAAACAATTTACTAAAACAGTCCTTGCCTGTTTGAGTAACTTCTTACTGTTAAGGAGTTGTACCTTCCATCATCAGCCCAGCTACCTGAGATGGTGACCCCCATACGCAAATAAACAAGATACTTCATAAAATATGCGAAAAACAATAAGTGAGCCTATAAAATTTGAGGGTTGCCCTCGATTTCTCTAAGATCCCATCATCAGATCCTAACTTGGTGACAATGGGACCACCTCAGAACTATCTACTTTCGAACAAAAAAAGAATTTTGAAAATCCATCGACAATTGGCGGAGTATTCGATGAACAAACATACAAAATAAAAATAATAATGATGATGATAAAAAAAAAAAACATACAAACAGCCGAACATAGTACCTCCTCCTTTTTGTGAAGTCGGTAAAAATAATTATCAGTTTGACCATCTTCAGTCTATAAATATATATAAGGTGTAAAAAAATTAACTGCAAGAACTTTAAGAGGTGCTTTAGACCATCGAACTGAACAACTTTCACTATGGGACCAACTCTGAAATCACGAAAAAAAAAAATGAGCTGTTTCATACATTTTGGCCGAGTAGGTATTGAACTTTTGTATGAAACAGCTGATTTTTTTTTCGTGATTTCGGAGTTGGTCCCATAGTGAAAATTGTTCAGTTCGATGGTCTAAAGCACTTCTTAAAGTTCTTGCAGTTAATTTTTTTACACCTTATATATGTCGCAGTAACATGGTTAAAGCCGTGATATAGTTATATCCCTAGGGATATAATACTACAACTACTATTAAACTTGTAATTATTTTACTAGATTAGTTTAGTAAGATAGTTATATTACTAGATCTTGCTCGTATCATAATTATTTTCCTAGTAAGACTGTTATGAACCGCTTTCAAATAACTATATTACGGTATTATGGCTTTAACCATCTTACTGTGACATAAACATTTATTATGATTATATAGAAGGAAACACATTAATATTGAACGCACATAATAAAGAAGTCTCATCATAAGTGAAATCATGTAAAAATCCGCATAAAACATAAACTTTAAGAACCACTGCCTTGTTTGCACTTCTTGTATTTAGAACAGCAAATGTTTTATTTGTACAGCCGAGCACACAATTCACTGCGACCTACAACTTAATGTACACTTAAGCACTAAAATAAATACGCAAAACCCCTTACATATACAATCGACAAAAGAGTTTGTAAGCAGGCTAAAATTAACATATTTGCACAGATTAATATTATTACTTTTGACATCTCTCAACTCCTTATCTTTTTTTTTTCATATAAAGTACCTGTCGGTGGTACAGATCCTTTATATGAAAGCTTGTGGCTAAGTCATAACAGCCGCACGGATCGATCGATCAGGTTAAGCTACACTTGCCACGGTTGGTCCGTGGATGGGTGATCATCTTTACATACCAAGACCCCTCCGTGCTTCTGAAAGCACGTTAAGCCGTTGGTTCCGGCTGTCATTCGTGAATCTTTGACAGTCGTTACGGGTCGTCAGTAGCCCGAAAGTCTGACAACCAGTCTTACCAAGGGGTACCGTATTACCTAATAACTGGGTTGTGGAGGTCAGATAGGCAGTCGCTCCATGTAAAATACTGGTATTCAGCTGCATCCGATTAGACTGGAAGCCGACCCCAACATAGTTGGAAAAAGGCTAGGCAGATGATGATGCTGACTTATCTCATCCGTGGACTGTGCGAAGTGTTCATTTTTATTTTCCAGAAGGAAAACATACAACAGATTTTATCCGAAATCTCTTATATTTATTATTCATAAATATTCTTCGTTTCCTTATAGGCCGGACACATAAAACGATGAAAGATATTGCATATAAGTCTTCTTTATTTAGAGGTCTTTATTTACGAGGAACAAGTTATGAGGTCGCATCTGACAGTGTAGTAATAAGTACATGAAGATATATTGTTATTGGTCAAATGCTATTAAGGCAGAGCTTGGTAATGCTTTCGCTAGTGAACTATGCTGGAACATTTTACGTGTTCTGATACTTGGTGTCTTTTTAGGGTTCCGTAGCCAAATGGCAAAAAACGGAACCCTTATGGATTCGTCATGTCTGTATGTCACAGCCACTTTTTTCCGAAACTATAAGAACTATACTGTTGGAACTTGGTAAGTAGATGTATTCTGTGAACCGCATTAAGATTTTTACACAAAAATAGAAAAAAAAAACAATAAATTTTGGGCGTTCCCCATACTTAGAACTGAAACTCAAAAATTTTTTTTTCATCAAACCCGTACGTTTGGAGTGTCTATGAATAGGTCTTCAAAAATGATATTGAGGTTTCTAGTATAATTTTTTTCTTAACTGAATAGTTTGCGCGAGAGACACTTCCAAAGTGGTAAAATGTGTGTGTCCCTGTAACTTATAAGAGAATGATAAAACTAAAAAAAATACATGATGTACATTACCGTGTAAACTTCCACCGAAAATTGGTTCGAACGAGATCTCGTAAGTAGTTTTTTTTTTAATACGTCATAAATCGTAAACCGTACGGAACCCTTCGTGTGCGAGTCCGACTCGCACTTGGCCGGTTTTATGGTTTATGTGCTTTTGTCATTATGGTGTGCAACGTACTCACCCTGTGTTCTGGAGTAAAACGTGTATGTTTTTTACGGGGCATTAAAATGACGGGAGGGAAGATAATGTAGGGAACCACATCATGTAGTACTAAAAATACATATGGGATTATTCTGGGACATAGCAGGGGTAATGAACATTTCTTGTTCAACTTTCGTGTTAAAGCCAACAAGAAGTGTAAAACGGAGGTTTTCACACTTCAACAATAAATAAAAGGAGTGGTAATACGTTTTCGTCGGAGGGGCCCGTGGCTAAATAAAAACAGCCGCAAAGGTCGACCGATCAGGTTAAGCTACGCTTACCACGGTTGATCTGTGGATGGGTGATCTATACATATCGAGGCCCGGCCGTACCTTGGAAAGCACGTTAAGCCGTTGGTTCCGGCTGACATTCGTGGATCTTTGACAGTCGTTACGGATATTCAGAAGCCCGAAAATCTGACAACCAGTCTCACCAAGGGGTATCGTATTACCCAGTAACTGGGTTGTGGAGGTCAGATAGGCAGTCGCTCCATGTAAAATACTGGTACTCAGCTGCACCTGGTTAGACTGGAAGCCGACATGGAACTAGAACAGAGACATTTCTCTGTTATACTGTGTGTGTATATCGATACAATAAATAATCTAGCTAATGAACTAGTTTTCTGTGAAGAATTAAATTGTAATATGTGGCTAGCAAATACTTAGTACATCAACAACTCAACAATGAATTTATAAAAAAATGCTAATAATTACTGTCCTTTGTAGTTCGGGTCGGTAGATGTTACATGTCTTCGGATTTTTGGTTCTTAGAAATGCCGGTTTCCTCACGATGTTTTCCTTCACTGTTTTGGAAGCAGTGGTGATGAAATAATTTACACAAAGTAAAGCGCCTGTCTAGGTTCGAACCTACGACCTACAACTTGCACGTCGCGGCCGTTACCACTGGGCCACCACTGCTCAAGCGGGTAAGATATACTCACTAATACGTATGGAATATACCAGTAATTAAAAACGTTCAAATTCTAGTCACAATCTCTTCTCAGCCACAGTAAATGTTAAAAACTTGTCAAAAATGTAGGGAAATTAGAGGTATTTTTGACAGATTGAGACTGAGATTCGACTGTAAACGTTCTTAAAATTACGAGAATCGCCCTTCAGATTTAATGTCATTTTGTAAAACATTATTACGTTGACCCAATTTGAAAACAGAACGCTCCCGTTGCTCAAAGATCAACATTGACATTCAATTCTTAAAAAGTCCACTTAAAATGTCGGCTCCATTCGATCGAGTTCGTAAATTGGATCTAAAGAGGGTAACAATAAAACCAGACTCTTTTATAGACGTTAGACGTCACACATTAAAATGTAAGCCGAACGGTTTCCGAACAGTTTCGACGTTAAAAGCGAAGGTTATTTTAACTGTATGGAAAACTTGTCTCATAAAAAAGCGGCCAAGTGCGAGTCGAAATTACACACGAAGGGTTCCGTACCATCGTGCAATATACTAAACACTATGTATTTTTTAAATACTTGTAAAAAAACACGTTCCTTTACTTTAATTTTTAACCTCTTTAACCTTTTGATCGCCATTGTCACATATATATGACAAACGAAATCTTTCCCTGAACGCCAACGTCACAAATATATGACAAAATACACGTCGCACGGGTCGCACCATATAATGAAATAAACAATTTAACTTTTGTGTTTTTATTGATATTATTTAAAAGTTTAAGCTTCCGTCTATATTGTATTGCATGAAACTAATATAAATAAACCACCAATATCGAGAAATTTGTTGTTTTAAGTGTATGTGTGTGTTGTTTTGTTAAAGTGGCCTGGCGTCAGGGGTACGGCGATACGTTTATACTCTGGCGTTCAAAAGGTTAATTTTTAACTTTATTTAATTATTATTATTTTTTGTTATACCGGCCGTAGTAGTACACACTTTGTGAAAATTTCAAGTGTCTACCTATTATGGTTTAGAAGATGTGACCTGAGACAAAGGACCCTTAGTAATACAGCCCAGTTGGACTGTAAAAAGTGATTCCGAACAGTTCCGATGTGAAAACCGAAGGTTGTTTCAACTGTATGGAGAACTTGTAAAAAGAAAGGGGTTTTTACTAGCTTTAGGTAATGGCCATGTTTTATCACTGTGGAATACAATAGAAGACTTTGCATTTAAAGCGGTTCTGCGGAAGAGGGATTTTCGTTTGATGGAGTGGAACAATCTGCTTTGCATTCTAGGCTGTCTTTTGGTCTAGAATTCTAGATTATTGCATCGTGATATTGTATGGGATTTATTTGATGGTGACTGGTAGCTGTTTTATATTATGCTGAACTGAGGTTCTTTTGGTATAGTATTGTTTTCTTTCTGTTTTCATAGTTTTAAGGTATTTTTAACCGATTTTAAAAAAGAGGTGGTTCTCAATTCGGCTGTATTTTTTTTGTATGTACCTATGTTGAGCGATGTTTCCGGAAATTGTGTTTCTATTTCAAAAATTATTACTTTTTGGCATAAAATGAAAATGTGGAACCAACGACACCGACTTCCGAAATTAAAGTTATTTTTCCCTGTGTACTGTTTTTTTTTGGAAGTAATTTTTTTTAGTAAAAAAGTTTTTTATTTGTTCTAATGCCAATAAGCGCATTTTTCTTTCTATTCCTTATGAGTTTACTTGAACATGTCCCGATTGTTTGGAAAGACTTCATATGCAAACATATTATTCGGTTGAGTGTCTTCATTTGACATGAAACATATACATATACCTTCTGACGACACCTTTACTTGCCCTACAATATTTTTACCCGACTACGGCGATTCAAACAGGGGGGTTATGATTTTGATCAGTATGTATGTATGTATGTTCATCTGTTCCATCATAACCTATAAACTATTTACCTATCATAATTTGACAGATGAGGTATCGTTGGAAGCGTATGACCAACGCTATCCTCTGAAAATCACTATGAATATCACACTATCACACTAATCACACTAATATTATAAAGGCGAAAGTTTGTGAGTGTGTGTGTGTATGTGTGTGTGTTTATATGTATGTTACTTCTTCACGCCTAAACCACTGAACCGATTTAGATGAAATTTGGTATAGAGATAGTTTGAGTCCCGGAAAAGGACATAGGATAGTTTTTATCCCGATATTCCCACGGGATCGAAACTTATGCGGGCGCAGCTAGTTTGAAATAAATCACACTAATATTATAAAGGCGAAAGTTTTACTTCTTCACGCTAAAACGGCTGTACCAATTTTGATAAAATTTTGTAGAGGAGTAGCTAACACCCTGGATTAACATATAGGCTACTTTTTATCCCGATATTCCCACGGGATCGACATTGACGCGGGTGAAACCGCGGCGCGCAGCTAGTAAAAATATATTACGAGGTTGTTTATTTAATAGTCGCTCAATATTGAATGGTTTGTACATAAAAATTTCAGATGAGAATATTTTCATAGTAGTTTCATACCTTATGCAGCATGTTTTTTCAGTAGTCGGGTTTTATTTTTTGAACTTACATTTTATTATATAAAGTTAGGGTCTTCCCAAATTTATCGACGCGGAATCGGCTAACGCCGGTCAAAAAAACCCTTTATGGTCTACGTAATAAGGATGTTACTAATACCATTCGCATCGGCTCGGCTCGGACGACGCGGCGCGACGCCGATCGACGGCGAAACGAGCCGTTTGCCTATTAGCTCGGCGATATGTCGAGTAGTTTGGTGATACGCACTCGGCTTAAGCCGATTCCGCGTCGATAAATGTGGGGACACCCTTATTCAGACTTTACAAACTTCTAGGGCTAAATAAACTCTGCAGTCGTAGAATCAGCCCCAATGGTTTACGTGTTCTAATAATATTCCTAATAATTGGAATATAACCACAAACTGTCTGCGGCAAACAAAATGACTGATCCATGAGGTTGTTATCAAACCACGACTCCCCTATATAGTATTAACTTTAATTATAACTTGACTTCGGTTGTAATCATACTGGGAATACGAACACTGCAATATTATTTATACCTACTAATATTATAAAGAGGTAAAATTTATTTGTAAGTTTGTATGTAAGGGGTAATCTCTGAAACTACCAGTCGGATTTGAAAAATTCTTCTTGCATTTGATAGCCCAATTCTCGAGGAAAGCTATAGGCTATTTAACATCACGCTATGACCCTAAGGAGCTAAGCAAAAAGAAAAAATGTCAAAAAGAACGTTAAGTGATAGCGCGGGCGGGTGATTCGATACGACGGAGTGGCTCGGGGGAAACAAGAAGTTTCACGCGAACGAAGTCGCGGGCTGAAGCTAGTAACATTGTAAAACAGTGGTTTTCTTACACAACTTCAATTACTCTTGCTGTTTCTCACAAGGGAAATCGTGTAAAGCAATGCACTGAGTAAAACAAACCAATGTATTACATACGAACTGAGTATGATGTTGATTTTCATTTCATACTAGCTGTGCCCCGCGATTTCACCCGCATAAGTTTCGATCCCATGGGAATATCGGGATAAAACCTATCCTGTGTCCTTTCCTGGGACTCAAACTATCTCTATACCAAATTTTTATCTAAATCGGTGCAGTGATTTAGGCGTGATAAGGTAACATACAGACAGACAGACAGAGTTACTTTGGAATTCATAATATTAGTATAGATTTTATGGACAGCTGGATTAAGTATATTAAGTAGATACCACATTCCGGTTAGACTGGAAGCCGACCCTAACATAGTTGGGAAAAGGCTAGGCAGATGATGAAGTAGGTACTATATTCTTACTGAGTGTCAATAGACGAAATTGTAAAAATACCATTAACGCAGCAACTTTCAGCCAACATAATTAACCAGACAATCATAAATAAATAAAAGAAAATTATAAAGGATAGCCCAAAAATCTTAAAAACTATATTATGAACCTATACAAAGGGGGCAAGAACACAATGGGCATCAGAAATTCGCTTGCCTTACTGTGAATGGGTAAAGTGCCAATATATAATATATTTCATTCTTGTAGATGAAAAAAAAAACTCTGAATAGGTATATTGTTTTGAACTAAATCTTAGTCAAAATGAAAGCATTTATTTCAAATAGGCACATAAAAGGCAATTATGAACGTCAAAAATTACATTAAAATAGAATTAATTCTAATCGCCCCTTCCAAAATGTAGTTTTCTATGGAGGAGAATGGGCAAGAAACTCCACCGTTACTCTTTTATAATAATAAATGTTAGTAATGCATTTTATTCTAAATATCCCAAATAATAATCCTAACGGCTGATTTTTCCAACGCCAGATAATTTTATCTCCGGAATAATATTTTGAATTGTTTACAGTTTATTTATTTAGTTAAACTTTTCGCACAAAAAGGTACAAAGGCGGACTTAATGCCTTAGGCATTATCTACCACTCAACCAAGGGTGGTGAAGAGATTAGATGGCAGGTGCTTTGGGTAAGAGGAACAATCTAAAAAAAAAAACTATTAAAACTAGGTACACAAATATATAAGTTGTAAAAAAATTAACTGCAAGAACTTTAAGAGGTGCTTTAGACCATCGAACTGAACAAGTTTCACTATGGGCCCAACTCTGAAATCACGAAAAAAAAATGAGCTGTTTCATACATTTTGGCCGAGTAGGTATTGAACTTTTGTATGAAACAGCTGATTTTTTTTTCGTGATTTCGGAGTTGGTCCCATAGTGAAAGTTGTTCAGTTCGATGGTCTAAAGCACCTCTTAAAGTTCTTGCAGTTAATTTTTTTACACCTTATATAAATAGGTTATGTACACATACATACTATTTACTATAGTGCATACAGTTCTTCCATACAAAAAAGTGTCAGACGTTAATTTTATTCCACGAATAAAAATTATCGGTCGGTGGAAAAATCAGCCCCTAATCCATACTAATATTACAAATTCGAAATTAACTCTGTCTGTCTGTATGTTACCTTTTCACGCCTAAACCACTAAACGGCTTTCGATAAAATTTGGCAGAGAGACAGATTGCATCCCGGGGAAGAACATAGGATAGTTTTTATCCCGATATTCCCACGGGATCGACACTTATGCGGGTGAGACCGCGGGGCGCAGCTAGTCTAATAATATCATCATCATCATCATCATCAGCCTATAATGTTCCACCTGCTGGGACACAGGCCTCCTCTCTGTGAGAGGGAGCGGGCCGTAATCTACCACGCGGGCCCAGTGCGGGTTGGTAGATGTCACATGTCTTTGAATTTTTGGTTCTAGGACATGCCGGTTTCCTCACGATGTTTTCCTTCACCGTTTTGAGAGCAGTGGTGATGAAATAATTTACACAAAGTAAAGCGCCTGTCTGGGTTCGAACCTACGACCTACAACTCGTAAGTCGCGGCCGATATCACTGGGCCACCACTGCTCCTAATAATATAATACTCCTGAATCTAACCTTAAAATAAAATATAAAAGTAACAAACCTTTGCTTTTACACCCGCCATTCGGACGGGTTGACGTTTTAAAAGGCAAACCAATCTCCATTACAGTGGGGACATGGACGGAAGTCCATTCCGTTACCCACGTACGGACATCCTTTGGTGAGGACGCTAGAAGAGGGGCGATTCATAACTTTGACATCCACTGGACTTACGCTCGAACTCTATGTTGTATCGACATTTTAAGGGTTCCGTACCTCGAAAGGGAAAAACGGAACCCTTATAGGATCACTTTGTTGTCCGTCCGCCCGTCCGTCTGTCTGTCTGTCAAGACCCTTTTTCTCAAGAACGCGTTGAGGTATCAAGCTGGAATTTATATTTTATACTCAGGTCTACTGTCCTTTGGAGCTGTGGAAAGATTAAACTTCTAAGCCAACGCAATCAAAAGATACAGCCGTTTATGCCGCAAATTTCCGCAAATTTTCGACACTCGCAAGAGAATCAAAACCTACAGGGTACTTCCCGTGAACTCAGAATCTTGGAATTTGGTACGAAGCAACGTCTTATAGCACAGATAAAGGAAAAATTGTGAAAACCGTAAATTTTTAGTTACATCATATAATAAAAATATTTTAAACAAGTTTGTACGGAACCCTCGGTGCGCGAGTCCGTCTTGCTCTTGGCCGGTTTTTAAAAGCTTCTCTCCAGGTGACAGGTCACTTTCGTACAAAAAAGAGCGCCGGAACGAAAAAATTCAGTAGCGTCCGGTTCCTAGAAAATTCATCATCGTTTTGTACTAAAAAGGTACACTGAAAAAAATGCACACCAATCAAGTGACTTTTTAGCTTGATTGACGATATCTTGTTTAGATTAATCAAAATCTTAGTTAAGTTGATCATCACGACATGATTGCAGCAATACTAGTTCAAATGATTAAACGCTAAAACAAGTTTTTTGATTACCCTTAACATGACATCATTGTAGAAGAGTTAAAACAACAAAGTAAGTTAGTTGTGTCAATCAAGCAACTTGATCAACTTGATTGCTGCAAATAGGTTTTGTGATAACTCCAATCAAGACCCCGTTTCAAATCTCAATCAAATAGAAGTAATAGCTGTGATCATTGTGCTTGATAGGCTCAGATGCAAACAAGTTACTTAGTCAATATAAACAAAATCCTTGATTGTGGCAAATACTTGCTTTTTTCAGTGTATATTTTCAAGAAACCGTGAAGAAGTGAGCTGTCATTTCACCTAATGCTAGGATTTCGAATGCTTTGACAACAAACTTCATCTAAGTTTAAACGTTGAGATTTTTGCAGAATAGACCCGCTGATATAATCGGCCTATAATGTTCCCACTGCTGGGACACAGGCCTCCTCTCTGTGAGAGGAAATGGGCCATAGTCCACCACGTGGGCTCATTGCGGCTTGGTAGATGTCGCATGTCTCCAAATTTTTGGTTCTAGAACATGGCCGGTTTCCTCACGATGTTTTCCTCATTTTTGAAGTGAAAATTTCTTTAGCGGCGTTGCGCACTTTTTTGTAATGGGTAAAAAATGTTAAACTCGCGTCAGGATATTGCGTCAGGACACGTGACCGTCAGGACAAAATTCACAAGACGGATGGAGTACTACTACTACTAACTACTAAGTATCCCCCTCTCTTTCTACGGCGGCGCCAAATGAACGGATGAACGGATGAACTGATGAACTGATGAACGGATGAACGGATAAACGGATGAGCGGATGAACGCATGAACGGATGAACGTATCGACGGATGGACGGATGGACGGATGGACGGATAGATGGATGGATGGATGGATAGATGGATGGACAGCTGATGGCTCGACCGTCTGTGTAGTGGCCACACTGCTGTGTATTCGTAAAATTCGTGTATATTCAAGTTTTCACTTCTGCCGGCACTCCCGGAGTGCAACCCGTCTTTTTTTATGTAGGATATTTACAATGTGACAAATAAATTGGGTCTTTGTACCTACCTCCTGAGAAAATAACATACACTCCAAGTTATATTTCCAAAATTACAAGCAAAGTATTACGAGTCATTACCCAGCTTTCACAACCACTTAAGACTGACATTTTTAAAGCACAACATCATTTATCTAATGGCAACATGCACGAAAGTGCATTTCACCGCACGTGAGACTAAGTTTAAACCTGAGCCACAAGAAAGGCGATTTACAATGTCTTATTATAACAAACCCGGTTCTTAAAATGGAGCTATTTTTGATTATCGAACTTTGTTCCGACTGCGGTAAAGTTCTTAAAACAAAACTGACAGCTTTGTAACGGACTGAGTCAGTTTTTTATAAATATTTGTTGTATTGCAGTCACAGATGTTCAAATTCTAAATCTAATATTTTTGTTTCTAGAACATAGGTGAACAAAAGGCAGCTGAGTACGAGTATTTTACATGGAGCGACTGCCTATCTGACTTGCGCAACCCGGTTAGGTACTGGGTAATACGAAACCCCTTGGTAAGACTGGTTGTCAGACAGCTCAGCTGCATCCGGTTAGACTGGAAGCCGACCCCCAACATAGTTGGGAAAAGGCTAGGCAGATGATGATGAGGTGAACAAAAGGTACAGATGTTAATATTAATAAAAAAAGGAACGCTATGTCTTTCCGCTGTTTGGTTCTTATTAAAAACTTAGTCGATGATTTAAACCATGTTAGAAGAAAAACCTAATCCATACTTCCATACTAATATCCATACTAATCCATATCCATACTAATCCATATCCATACTAATATTATAAATTCGAAAGTAACTCTGTCTGTCTGTCTGTATGTTACCTTTTCACGCCTAAACCGCTGAACCGATTTAGATGAAATTTGGTATAGAGATAGTTTGAGTCCCGGGAAAGGACAAAGGATACTTTTTATCCCGATATTCCCACGGGATCAAGACTTATGCGGGTGAAACCGCGGGGCGCCACTAGTTTTGTTATAAGTCCGATAACGTCGAGAAACGCTGGGCACGCAATATACACAGAGTATACATACAAATGTAGCCGCTAGCACTTTCTATGTTGATCTGGCACCGCATGGCAAATGCAGTACCTACTCGCACATGTAAGTACATAGGTTAATGTTTTGTTGTATTGCTATCCTCTTGGCCACTACGGAGACTTTGTTGGGGGTATATGTACACTTGGCACACAATCATACTACCTTTTTTTTTTTTTATGGATGGGAAATCATCAAATGACCCCTCCCGCTCTGGGTGGAGCGAAGGGAGTGTCAGACTCTTACTGACTAAAACCCATCCGTGTTCCTTCCTTAGCCCTTTATGTTCCGGGGTAGCGGTAACCCTTTCGGACAATCCCGCACCCCCACAATCATACTACCTACAGTTCAAAATATGATATACTAGCTGCGCCCCGCGTTTTCACCCGCATAAGTTTCGATCCCGTGGGAATATCGGGATACAAAGTAGCCTATATGTTAATCCAGGGTGTCAGCTACCTCCATACAAAATTTTATCAAAATTGGTCAAGCAGTATGAGCGTAAAGAAGTAACAAACATATAAACACACACACACACACTCACAAACTTTCGCCTTTATAATATTAGTTTGATGAAAGAAGAAAGAAAGAAAATACGTTTATTTTCGTTTACGTTTTTTTGATGATTATAGATATAGAGGTTTTGAAAAATTCGGTATTGTACCGTCTTCTCTGTCACTCATACATAAACCTAGCATGGCTTTTATTGTGAAAAGAAAGTTTTTTTTTTATTCCGTCAGATTATTCTACAAGCAACATACTAAAGCACTGTTTTAACTTTTTGTTCCAAACAATAGATTTTTTGTAAATAGACGATCGCTTCATATTTTGCAATAAATTACCAGCGTTGTGTCATCGCGCTTCTCTTTCTTTTCTATGCAGTCCGATAGTGACCGCGCTTTAGGTCATGTTGAAAGTCGTTGAAGAAATACGAAACGCTTTCGAAGCGTTTTCACTAGACCCTCGTAACTACATACATATAAATATTAAAAAGCGGGTATTAATTAATGATTCTAATGTTAATATTTATGAAAATGTTTCTTGGACCATAATCAAATTGTCAAGAGGAAATAAACAAAAGAAAAGCAACAAATAAATTGAGTTGGACTAATTAAGAGCCCCAAAGGTAAGCAAAGGAGGTTTTAATTTAGAAAAGCGGAAGACAACCTAAGAAAAATAATTATAATAATTAAAATTAGCCAGAGGGTGTCTTCTTAAGTATATCCATAACAATGAAATAAAAATAAGAACAGCTTAGACATATAAACCTGTTGCTTACTCATCAACGGATAATGATACTGCAAAGCTAGACCTTACATCAGCCAATTTAAATTTAAAATCAACCAGTTTTGGGATTAGTAACCTTAGCTTCATAATACAAAGTTTAATTTCCATTGTCACTAAAAATAGTTTTATAAAATCTCTTAAAATGCCGTTTAATTTTAAAATCAACTTAGTTATCCCCGTCTTGTGGTTCATTATCGAGTAAGTGAGAGATGTTCTTCACGGTCCTCTCTGATTACTCTGGGCAACAAAGCCAGTAATTTATTACGTTAACTGAATTTGTTAAGACCTTAGATTTGGAGATGAACAACGACATTTAGATAAATAGCGTTAAGTAAGCACAAGAATTTCCTGTTTTAGTTTAGATGGAATTCGAAGGGGATTTTATGGAGATACTTGGAATAAGTGGAAAGAGACTAGTATATATCTAATGGCTCCAGGATTCAGTTTCAATATACTTAGTCCAAAGCTTCGTATTAAGTCTTTAAAGTTTCGGCAATCTGATATTATTGTTAGATGTTTCAATGTATCTGTAACTTTGAATTAGGTATGTAGGTGATGAGCACGATCATTTGTTCTGTGTCTGGGTGTAATTTATCTATAATATGTATGTATTTAGAAATATATAAGTATGTTTATCAGTTGTCTAGTACCCGGGTCATTTTTCTAAGCTTGAAAATCATTTTTCTCACTAAATCATTATCCTCAACAATAGTAAAACAAAAAAAAAAAAAAATTCTTTAAATTCTTGTTTATCTGCAGTAAGTCTAATAAAAAACTTGTAAACTGAACATGCCTATCAATACTGTTAAAAAATATGAGCGATACACGCAGGTTTTCAAGAATCCACAAAATTTACTCAAAAATAATATTTTCTGGAGATTCACCCACCCATAACACAGGCTCTGCTTAGCTTGGGACTAGATGGCGTTGTGTGATAGTTGTTTAATATTATTATTATTATTTTGTTTTTTATAGGTCTTAGGCATATTTCTTACTTGGGGGTTTTGCTAAAAAAAATAAGTCAGTTCAAAATTACCTACATGGGCACTTGTGAAACGACAGAAGCTAGGTTAACGGATCCAATTAGTCGTTTCTTATGTAGAACTAGCTGCGCCCCGCGGTTTCACCCGCGTAAATGTCGATCCCGTGGGAATATCGAGATAAAAACTATCCTATGTCCTTTTCCGGGACTCAAACTATCCCTATACCAAATTTCATCTAAATCGGTTCAGTGGTTTAGGCGTGAAGAAGTAACAAACATATAAACACACACACACACACACACTCACAAACTTTCGCCTTTATAATATTAGTGTGATAGTGTGATGGCCGTCAAGAAACTCCACTGTCGAAGTTCACAGACAGAATCAACAAAACATTTGAAAACAGGACTTTCTGGACCAGTTTACCAAAAAAAAATTACCTCGAAAAACCTATTTGAATAACTTCTCCTAAAAATAAAAAATCCACGCCCTGTTTACATTTCCACAACTACATAATTTACGCTCAAACGGATTGGTGGTACCATTGAGGTCGCTGGTCCCACCATTTCTTTCCCCAATCCGATACAATGGCAGTAATCGGTGCGTAACGAAATTGAATAGACGTTTTAAGGTTCCCCAAACAAATGCCATCAATTACTGCCCTGAAACCAATCTAGGTGTTTTGGTTACCTTCCATTGTTGTTTGCATTACCTTGGATTAATTTATTTCGACTTTTATTGAAGGAGAGTGATGTTTCTTTGAAATCGAATTGAATGGGAACATCTTTATTTGAGCGTTGATTAGTTTAAATTAAGTATCTTCTGTATACGTCTTTTCCTGTTGATTTTGTTAGCGGTTATACTCAAAACCATTATATTCTTCTACTGTCTACATCCATACTTAATATTATAAATGCGAAAGTAACTCTGTCTGTCTGTCTGTATGTTACCTTTTCGCCTAAACCGCTGAACCGATTTAGATAAAATTTGCTATAGAGATAGCGTGAGTCCCGGGAAAGGACATAGGGTACTTTTTATCCCGATATTCCTACGGGATCGAGACTTATGCGGGTAAAACCGCGGGGCGCAGCTAGTTCAGTGGCGTGCATTGGTTTTCAGAATAGTTAGGCACTAGGCCGGGTCTAGTCTAGGCAAACGCGGTCACTAATCAGAAAAAAAGTGAGGTCAAAAGTGTGGTTATTTGAGTAGTCATGCCTACTCAAAGGTGATAAATTGCGAAGGTCGAACGTCATGGTATTACGCGGGAGACGTACGTATTTTTAATTTTATCGTATTAACTTGAACGAGTAAAGACCAATGACAATGTGCGAATAGTACGGGAGCCGAGTAGGCCGTCCGGCGACTGCCTACTGCCGCGCGTGTTTGTATGAAGATTTTGTTTTTTGTTAGGTATGATAATTTGGTGAGTTTCTTGATGGGGCACACATACTAAAATGTAATTGACAGGCTTATGTTGATATATCGAGGTAGGCACTGCTTATATGCCTATATGCAATGCACGCCTCTGAGCTAGTTATAATATAAACGTTAACGTCTCTCTGCATTTGCAAACTAAAGCTGTAGAAATAGGTGTCTCAAGCATCGTCAAAAGCGTCACACGCTACCTAAGGGTATGTTTCTGTCATTCCAAGCGAGTGCTCTTCAAACAAGATGTATATGATGTCTTTTAATGCGTTATGTATCTTGCTAGGAAACTTGACGAACCCAATGTTGCCGAGGACGACAATGAATACGTAGAAATGAAAATGTGGTTACCTAAGGTTTATATTATACTAGCTGCGCCCCGCGGTTTCACCCGCATACATTTCGATCCCGTGGGAATATCGGGATAAAAATTAGCCTATTAACATATAGGCTACTTTTTTTGGCATTTAATTGCTTAAAAGGACGCTTCTATAACTAGCTGTGTAGTACAAAGCTTGTTAAAGAAAATGAACTATTTGTATTTATTGGGATAAAAAGTAACCTATATGTTAATCCAGGGTATCAGCTACCTCCATACCAAATTTTGTCAAAATTGGTCCAGCCGTTTGAGCGTAAAGAAGTAACAAACATATAAACACATACACACACAGTCACTCACAAACTTTCGCCTTTATAATATTTGTGTGATATACAGGGTGACCTGGAATTTGGCGTATTCTTCTAGGGATCTAATGGAATAGCAATGTAGGCCATTTAAGGGCTTGTAATAGTTCAGCTCAAATTCAGATTTTGCCCCCACTTCCCCGCGCTATGTATCATTCTATCCCACTCGCACTGACATACTGATTCAGTTAGGGTGAACCGAACTATTGTTGGAAGGATGTCAAGAAATAAAATGATTAAACTTAACATTAATTTATTACATTCACATTGTATGTTCAGTATATATAAAATTCTTTTAAATGGGCAGGTAAATAATAAGTAGGTATAACAAAACAAACATGAGACACTCATCATTCGCATAGCAAATACAGTTTACATCGAAATCCGCAATATACCTACTGCATTAGTGTTCTATGACCGACCAAAGACCATTGCTCTACCGCCATATATTTGTCACCATAAGACATCGACAGCCAAATACGAGCCGACGCTCAGCTCACTGACAGCGTGCCACGGCAGGTTGTGCTGCGGCATCCCGCGGCGTTCCGTGGCATCCTGCTGAAAGCCCGCACAGACCGGACTGCATCCCATTAACCGAAATGACCGCAGCACAAGTTTCAATCTTATTTCAACTAGCTTAGCAATCATAATTCCTCGACACAACGTGACCCACACGTCCCGCGGGATGCAATGGCGCGCCGCGGCATTACGTGGAATGAAACGGCATGACACGTCATGCCGCAGCATCCCTCGGCGCGTCGCGTCATGCCGCAGCGTCCCGCGGCACGTCGCGTCATTTCCCGGCATCGTGGTATCGAAATAAAGTAACATGAATTCTAAACTCATTGAAATAAGATTCAAAATAACTTGATTAGTAATAAAATCCTTTGCCATGACAAAGCCTTAAAATTACTTTCTTTTTGCTGAATCTTTGGCCAAAAAATAGGCTAGTCTTCTGGTCACGTGAAGAGTCGACAAATCGCTTGGTGATTTCTCGAAAAATTAAGTAGGCACTCGGACCTTATGGCCCTAGTGTATCAGCCCCAAACGGCTGGTACATATAAGTCGGAATAAGATTAGAGTATCTATTTGCGCTGTTTGAGGTTTTCTGCACCCGCAGTAATCGCACTAGCACAGCCAACCGTAATAGGAAGATGGGGTGGCGCAAGGTAGTCGATACATGTTGCATCACACACCAAAGGCCGACCTAACTTCTAAGGCATTATGGTCAATCTGTCTGGTATTTTCCAATCGTCGCGAGCCATTGGGTTCTAAAACAGCTGGCAACCCAGCACTGTCAAGAGCACGCAATGGTTATAACGCATAATAATACGTCATCGGAATGACTGATGTCAATTATAAAGTTTCATACATTTTGGCTTTAACGGAGGTTTAGAATAGAACGAATTTTAAAATAAGTTGTTATTAATGAAAACATTTAAATTAAAAAAAAGGAATCAAGAGGAGGAGAATGACGAAAGCAAGAACATTTATGTGAATTCCCTTAAATCCCTAATTTCCACATTCCGTGTATGTCTGGGATCACATAACTCTGGCAACATGATGAGTAAAAATTTGTTAATTTAGGTCTCATGAATTTTGCCCAATAATGATCGTCTTTCTGTATAATTTCAGTTTTGATATGATTTTTACATCCCGACCATACGGCAAAAATACATGTTTTTCTACCAGTTATGTGTAGTTGTCCCTGCACCTGAATGTACCAAGGATGTTTCA
The DNA here is from genome assembly GCA_945859645.1 of Amphipoea oculea. Taxonomy (NCBI): domain Eukaryota; kingdom Metazoa; phylum Arthropoda; class Insecta; order Lepidoptera; family Noctuidae; genus Amphipoea; species Amphipoea oculea. The sequence goes on from OX243876.1 coordinate 18,723,265, forward strand.
AATTTATGGAAAGTCCATCTTTCGTTTTCCTCCAAAACCTTATTTTTTTTAATCTATTGCATCGTCCAACGAAGTCCTGAATGCAGAAATTGGACACTTTATTTCTACTATTGTGTCTTCTCCCTGCACAACTCCGTCCGGAGTTGCACCTAGAAAAGGTAACTCATTATCAATAAAAAGACCACAAGGCTCTATTTTTTTTATATTAAATTTGATGCTAGTTGTTCCATGGCAGTTGTTTCACTTTCTATTCCATGTTTTATGGACGGCACATTACATACATTTTTTGGATATATAAGATTTTTAACTAAAAATAACTTTAATTTCGGAAGTCGGTGGCAAAAAAGTAATACTTATACAATTTAAATCCAAAGACACCGACATCCGAAATTAATGTTATTATTCACTTTGTAGTATTTTTGGGAGTCGGTTTTTTTTTTGTTAAAAATTTTTTGAAGTGAAACTTCTTTAGGCGCGCTTGACTTGGGGAGTAAACTGGCGAACGCGTTACGGAAACGTGTGATCGGGCGAGTAGGGAAGGTACGTATTTATGCGACCGGGTTTTTAAACCAGGTATTTGCTTCCAAGTACGCACACAAGTACGTAGGTACTCAAATAGTTCAACAACCGCGTTTGTTTTCGCAAATGCAATCATGCTCCTTATCAGTAAGAGCACAGAATACTTAATAGTACTACGTACAGAAAGGACACTCCCTTCCTCGACCTCATATCAGATACCGCACCTCACCCCGCACTTCGAGGTATTCGTCGCCGACTCTTTAGCAAGGGCGCTCGCGAACCGCAGCGCTGTATTGCTGACACACAATTATGCGATTTAAAAGTTTTATTTGAGTTTTAATCACGATGGTTGGATATTGTGATGCTTTTCCGAATTCGTATTTACATAAACTGTTTGTAAGATTTCGCATTTTTAATAACATGCGATTTAATAACCCATTATTTACAGATAAGTCATTTAAACTAAACTATTTTAGTGTTTTTATTTCATTACGAACCCGACTATATAAATAAACAATTGAACTACATGGTCACTTCATAATAATGCACACGTTCGGGCAGCGCCACCGCCGTCGTCGTTCGGTTCCCCGACACAAATAGCTTTCCGTGCCAATTTTTTTTACGCTACTAGATTTCAAGCACACATTTGCACGTATAAAAACGTCATTTGTTTATGTAGTAGTAATAGGTAATTATTTTGCGAGCGTTGTATGGAGTGTCCGAGGTGTGGTAAGAGTCTATGGAACAATTTCGTATGCAAGTATTTTTATTACTTTAATGGTTTGTAAAAGTATTTTATTTTTAATTATAATTAAAAATATACCATTGAATTTCTGATGCATTCAGTGATGGATTATTTTTTATTAAATAGTTTTTGTAAATAGATAATAGCTTCATATTTGCAATAAATTACCACCGTTGTGTCATCGCGCTTCTGTTTCTTTTCCTACCGAACCTACGGTCCTGCATGCGGCAGCAGCGGGCAGCATTATGTATGTTTATTTCCTTCAAAGGAACTATCTAGTCTCAGTAGTTCCTTCAGCTTTTGCAAAGGAACTACTGATCAAAAAGTTCTCAGTAGTTCCTTCAAAGGAACTGCTAAAGGAACTATCTAGTCTCAGTAGTTCCTTCAGCTTTTACAAAGGGACTACTGATCAAAAAGTTCTCAGTAGTTCTTTCAAAGGAACTGCTAAAGGAAATATCTAGTCTCAGTAGTTCCTTCAGCTTTTGCAAAGGAACTACTGAGCCAAAAATTCTCAGTAGTTTCTTCAAAGGAACTACGCGAAGGAACTAGTGAGCATAAACGATATTTTTTTACGAAAACAAGTTTTGATATTATAACACAACTTTAAATACCTCCAGGACCCCTGTACAGTTACATGCGGGGGCAAAATTTGCTGTTTGTGGTAGTGCGCATACAGCAAATTTTCACACCAAAAATTAAAGTCGATTTCCAGCAATTACTTTTGTCACAGATCTTTTGTGCAATGTTACTTAGTTTGATGTACGACGGCTATAAGTCTTTTTACACCCTGTATCAATAAATAGATAAAATTATTTATAAAAATAGTTTTGCTGAATATATTGAAAACACCATTACACATTGGGAACTGTCTAAAATAGGTACGTTTACCTCCCTAAATTTCTGACAATGTTTTGACATTGACATGAGATTACGATTTTAAACCATTTCAAAAATTATTTTATGAATGAAAACTACAAAATTTGGAAAAAATAAAAATACGAGGCCTTATATTTTACATCTATATTTCATTTTACTTTATTACATAATTTCTTCAGAACATAAAACGTTGTCAATCGGGTCTTTTGAGCGCAAGCAAAGTGACATGGGTTCCCCGTCTGATAGCCGAAGCGGTACTGACAAATACTAAATCGGGGTCCTGTCGGGGGCCGGGCGGCAGAGCGGTTCAAGGTATGAGTGGTTATAAAGCTGGATATTTCGGATCTCATCTTTTTACGTTAAATTTAACGATTAAAAAAATAAAAACGAACCTATGACACCTGCTTTATGCATAGTTCGATTAGCTTGCAAATTTTCATGGCCTAATTTGAAAATTTTCATTGAATATTCTCCTTTTATTTTGCGGTTTAGAGGTAACTTTGAGACTTCTTTGTATCGAGAAAATTGTATGCAATCGTGTTTTCGCAACCGATGACACCTTGCAGTAGTCCTCATCTTTATCGTATATTAATTTCAAAGTGAAAACTGCAGAACTGTTGGAACTACAGCCGTTAATGCTAAGGCAATTTTCGCAATCTGAGGTAGTACCGGTTTGAGAGTATAGAGAAAAGTGATATTTTGTGACGAATTCTGGGAAATTTTCAAAAATACATGAACATTTGATTTTCTCGAATTCCATGAATTTTCGACTAGGCTTTATGGGGTGCTTAACCAGAATAAATTAGATTTTAAATATGAAACTTTTAGCCGTTTCAACCACTTTTTTCGGCCATTATTTTACAAAATAGAACTGCCTTGTTGTTCTAGTGGTTATAAGCGCTACTGCTGAGCGGTCCAGGTCCTGGGTTCAATTCCCGGGTCGGGCAGTGCTGTTGGGTTTTTCCATCGGGGATGTGTCTGTCTGTCTGTCTGTCTGTCCGTATGTTACCTTTTCAAACCTAAACCACTAAACCAATTTAGATGAAATTTGGTATAGATATAGTTTGAGTCCCAGGATAGGACATAGGATAGTTTTTATCCCGATATTCCCACGGGATCGTAACTTATGCGGGTAAAACCGCGGGGCGCAGCTGGTAAGGTTCATATTTACGAGGAGTGATGATAAACTACAAACTTTAAATTAATAACATTGATGTACTTAAAACATCATTTTTAAGAAAATCAAAACTTTGTACTAACAAAATAACATTGCTATCGCTTCTACAAACAGAACCGCTAACTTCAAAGCCCCTTCAAAAGCGTTGTATGCAGTGCATTCGTCATTCCGAGAGAGTGCACGTCAAGTTAAATGTTTATGATGTCATATGCACTCGGGAACTTGCAACAGAATTTATTCTTGATAATAAATTTAAAAGCAAGGAAGCTTTTAGTCTTACTACGGTTCTTGAAGTTGAAAAACTTAATATTGTGGCAGGAGAAATACGGAAGGAAAATAAGACCCTCTAAATATTTTAAACTCCGTTGGTTGTTTGGGGAGCGGTCCATCCCATGGAGAAGATTGTCCAAATCCCTTGAATATCATAAGCAACCTTGTCTGAGCAGATTAAAAAAATTTAGTAATGAAGATGTTGGGATTAAAATTTTGGGGTTTAGGAAGGTGAATTTGGAGAAACAGCATAATGCTTTATGATATTATGATGCTGTAAGACCCATTAATTTTCCATGATCTTGATAAATTATCTGTTGATCCCTATTACTGGCTGCTTATACAGGGTTATTGGAAAAACATCAACCACCTCTTAAGGGGTCATTGTACTCATCATTATAAACAACTTTTACTATAGGACCAAACTTGAAATCGCGAAAAAAAAATCAGCAGTTCCCTACATTTATGTTCGTATAACTGGTCAAAATGTAAGGAACAGCTGATTGTTTTTTCGCGATATCAGGTTTGGTCCCATAGTAAAAGTTGTTCATAATGATGAGTACAATGACCCCTTAAGAGATTGTTGATGTATTTCCAATAACTCAGTATACTCGTATGTGTATATCCAGCTATAGGCAACCTGCTCGGTCATATCTTGAATAGGTGACTCTAAATATATGTATACACAATGACATTGTAGGTATCAGGTAGAGATATATGGAACAGAGTGTAAAGTTCACTCATCCTCCATAAAAAAAGAGAGGATCCTCCGACCAGACGGGTGTTGTGTCTGGTGCGCTATTGCCTGACGATTGATTTTGTGACGTTTTATATAATGCTAGTCGCGCGGTAAATTCTGCTTGCGCGATGCAGGACGTGCGTGACGTTTGCGTGACGTCAGTGTGATGCGTTCGCATGTGGCGATGTAGATGCCGCCACAACACTTTGTTAAAGAGTCCAAAATGTTAATTTGTAAACAAATAAAATTTAAGCAAAACGAAAAAGCCAAAGCTGCTGATGATGGTGGAATTGGGACTTCCCACAGATATAGATATACCTAGATAACGCAAGTATCACGAACTGTATGAAAACTAAGCGTGCCACTTTTTGACTACCTACTATGACGTCACAAGCTCGCGCTCTCTCGCTCACGCTCACCCAGCCAGCATTACGCAGGACTGAGCGCGAAAGTGGCGGCTTATGATTTTCGATCGTAAACTGGTGCGATTTTTGGCACGCGAAGTAGGTGCTCTTGCGTTATCTAGGTATATCTATATCTGTGGGACTTCCACAATCAATAATATTGAAAACCTATCAAAGAAACAAGTCACAGCTCACTCAAATGCAGTATAGTTTAAGAGTGTAACACTTGTGCAGTCATTAGTTGAATGACTTTCCTTAAGCGCATTAGACGATGTCAGGTCGACGCCAGCGAGACAGTAACCTAGTTCTTTTGGCTTGAAACTAAAGCGACAGTGGGAATTAGCAGCTGACTTTGAGTTTTTCTTGGAACACGTTCCAATGGTTAAAGGGGAAGTTTACAAAGAATATTGTGTTCATGAGACTTGGTTTCAGTAAAAGTTTTCTTTATTTTTGTTAGGTTAGTAAAAATTGGTTATGATTGTTGGGTGTGGTCTGACTTTAAAGATATTGCAGTTAGTTTTCGTGTTAAACGAATATTAGCGAATATTGCATAATATTTTTTCTATCATCCCACAGAATTAAATAGATTGGTATTTTAAGTTTACGTACCTAAGATTTACTATACAATTTTATTCAAACACTAGCTGCTGCCCGCGACGTCGTCTGCGTGAAGACAGTACCAAAAATACCTAAGATTAGTGTCGCTATAGCATTGTAAGTAAACAACTTTTAAAATAGCATTAAAATATAAGTTTTTTTTTTGCAAGCGAAGCAAGTGAAGAGAGTTATATGGGAATCCTGCCGAGTTCAGTCATAAGATGTGACTGAAGGAAATAGAGAAAATAATTCAGGAATACATTCCAGTACACAAAAGAGTAAAAATACGTACAAAGGTATCATACCTTACAACACTTCCCTATAAACTACGTTGGTAGTTAGGCTGCCAGGTGCCAAAATGTAAAGAGAGTCAGGACTGGTGACGCGGGAGCAAGCGACGTACAGTTGCCCGTGTGAGAAGCCACTCGTCCTGAGGTCGACACCCGCTGCCCTCAGTGTCTGCCCCTGCGACTTATTGATGGTCATCGCGAAGCAAACACTCACGGGGAACTGTACGCGCTTGAACTGGAACGGGAAGTTATGAGGTATGAGGGGAATGCGTGGTATAAATACTGCCTCGCCGACGCCACAACCCGTAAGAATTTTCGCCTTAATGGTGTCTGTGGAGCGAGATGACTTCAAGGCGGGTCCCGTTACACAACTTCGGAGGAGATAGGTTCCGAAGAAGCATAATCGGGACACCGACCTTCAGCTCGGTCGAAGTCCACTTGCTGACAGGGAGTTCAGAAATTCCACGGGATAATGTGTGGCATCATCTTGCTCGACAACAGTGTTTATCGAGGTGTAGACCACTTCATTCCCCTCAATTTCCGAGAGAATGCATTCGTTACTTGCTGCAGCCTGATCATTTTTGGGCGTCAAAATGGCCCGCTCGCACACCCTAAAATTCTGCTGGTGCGGTATACGACTAATGTCCCCGTACACACAGCGAATAAGTTCTTCTAGGCTGGATACCACTCTACCGAGAGTGTCTGGAAGCACCACCTCTTTTGGTAGAGTGCCTACGCCAAGACTTAGAAGGACATCGGAGAATTCTTGAGCACGTGCATTGCCTCCGAGCCGAGCTCTCATATTAATGGTCAAGCGCAGCGTACGAACTCGTGACCACAACAAAGCATTCACCTCGTCAGCCCTCGATCCCCGTGTCACCACGGGAAGCGTTTGCCGGAAATCGCCACTGGACAGAACTGTGACACCACCCATCAAATGTTCATTCCTGCGGATGTTCTGCAGGGTTCTGTCCACGGCCTCAACTGCCTTCCTATTGGCCATCGTATACTCATCCCATACGATCAGAAAGCAATCCTTGAGCACGTGTCCCTTATCGCTGTTACGTGACACACCACAAACAGGCGTTTCGGCGCTCTCTAAATCGATGGGAATTTTAAACATGGCATGTGCTGTCTTGCCACCCGGAAGCAGTGTGGCAGCGATTCCCGACGACGCTACAGCAATAGCAATTTTGCCTCGCCTCCTGACCTCTGCAAGTATGTCAGTGGTAACAAATGTTTTTCCTGTTCCACCAGGAGCATCCAAGAAAAACTTTTTACCCTGGTTATGCCCAACGCTTTCAAGGACGGTGTCATAAATTTGTTTTTACACTGAAGAGAACAAAGCGACATGGTCATTTCGTATGGTGGTCATTTCACCCGGATCGTAATTTGTCTCAGCGTTATACTCCCGATTTCCACGATCTTGATGCGGTGATGATTGGGGAGCTGGTAACCCATATTCGATCAGTGGATTGCCGCCGATAGAAATGACCACATCTTGAAGTGGACTGAGACAGGTGTTCAGCACGCGTTCATCAGTTACTTCGACTTCGTCTCCAGTAGGAACATAACTTTTTTGTAATACTTAACACCGCGTTTTTTTTTAATTGTCTAATTCTTTAATTTTGAGGGTTTTGTTGGAACTCGAATTTATCAAAACGAACTATACGATACAACTTTTATGAAGAAAATGTACATTGCCATCTATGAATTTTAAGAATAACTAACAACTACCCTCGCCAACATGATCAAATTTAAATTATTAATTTCCAAAAAGTGTCAACATGTAACTTGATTTGATTTTAATGAAATCTCATAGATGGCGGGCGCTGCTTCAAAATTTTCTTTATACTACTAACATTCATTAAACTATGTTTCTCGGCCCAAATTACTTAAATGGCGTAGTTTTCATAGTGTAAAGCTAGATAATAGCATGGCTTACTGAAAAACAACATTTAAATATGCGTCGTTAGGTTACACGCTGTCACAGAATGCGTAAGAAAAATAAAGATTCACAGCTCCTCCCTCGTAGGTGATAGCGTGATAATATGTAGCCTATATGTTGACCCGACCTCTTAGTAATACTCATGCAAAATTTGAAGTAAATCCATGCAGTAGTTTTTGAGTTTATCCCGGACATACATACAGACAAACAGACAAAAATTCTAAAAACTATATTTTTGGCTTCGGTATCGATTGTAGATCACGCCCCAAGTATTCTTTTAAAAAAATATTCAATGTACAGTTTTGACTTTCCTACGATTTTATTATATGTATAGATAATTTCTACTTGACAAAATACAAAAATGCATTATGCCGGGGCTACACAAGGCTACTTTTTAAAGCTTGGTTAGCATGCAATTAATATCCTGGCTTGGCAAATGCTAGAGCTGTTTACATGATGCTAGGACACTTTAAAGTGTCTTAGTCTGTAAAGTAAATAATAATGATCCGATTGGATACTGGCTTCGCCGGCCACAGGGCTAGTACACAACCCAGGATAGTAAAATCGGTGGTGGGGGGCGCTACTAGCTCAAAAATAGAACCCCGTCCTATTAACAAATATTCTAATATTTCCTATCAGACAAATCACTGTTCCAATACAAGTGTTCCTCAGTCATGATGCGTTCAGTTGCCCATTGATGTGTACCTACTCAAATTCGTTTCGTTTTATTTTTAACAGATTTCAAAAAAGGAGGTTCTGTATTCGACCCGTATTTATGTATGTCCGCAAAAATGTATGAACTGATTTTGATCATTCTTTCATTAATCTGCTCTACATACTTTCAGGAAGGTTTTAGTATATAATGCATTAGGTTTTTATTCTTATGTACGAAGTTATATGCATAAATGTATTGCATCTCCGGCATTTCTATGCGAATTTTGATGATTCTTCTAGTTGGTGCCTTCAATTCTTCAATGCACTAGTGTTAATTGAATTTGTGTGGGGTAGGTACAACTAAAAAGTGAAAAATATTTTTTTTTTACCTAGCCTGCGCTGTCCCACTCCTGGGCAAAAGCCTCCCTCCACTCCATTCATTTTTCCGCGCCCGCGCGTCCTCCCTCCAGTTTTGACGGAACCTATCCAGCTCGTCCCGACATCTCCTACGTGGTCTGCCGCGACCCCGCCTCACTGTCTCAGGGCACCAATTCTGCGCTATTTGGGCCCGGCATGCGGCAAAATTACAAAAAAAAGACACTACAAAATGATAAATAACTTTAATTTCGGAAGTCGCTGTCAAAAAACGAAAATGCGGAACCAACGACACCGACTTCCGAAAAAAAAGTTATTTATCATTTTGTAGTTTTTTTTTTTGAAGTCGGTTGTTTTTTTTTGTATTTTTTTTTACATTTTTTTATATTTTATGTGAAATCTTGATAATATATAGCAATAATGTAAGTCAATTTAATTTAATTCATATGTAACTAACTATTGTATGCCTTTTTTTTTTTTATGGATGGGAAATCATCAAATGACCCCTCCCGCTCTGGGTGGAGCGAAGGGACTGTCAGACTCTTACTGACTAAAACCCATCCGTGTTCCTTCCTTAGCCCTTTATGTTCCGGGGTAGCGGTAACCCTTTCGGACAATCCCGCACCCCCGGCAGGCTTCGGCCCTGGCGGGCCCCTTCCTTTATGCTGACATCTCTTTGAGGCGCGCGTGGAACACGTACGCGCCGTCCGGCACGGGCCTGGTCCTGATCGGACGGTGAGCTACCCATTACTCTCCGTCCGCAAGCCCGCGCCTACGGTGGCCGGGAGTCGTCACGCGGCTCCCGACGCCCGGAGCGTCTCCCGCGGCGACTGGGGTGTGAGGCTCTCTCCCTCAGCCGTTCAGCCACCTTCTTCGCTAGCATGACTGCTTCGCAGAAGGAGGTGACCGCCTCCCACTCCCTCTCGCCCCGGACCATGGCTTGAACCAGGGCCGGACGCGAGAGGTCGCCGCCGCTGTCGATCGCCTCTACGAGGGCACGGCGGTGCTCCGCCCATGCGGGGCAGACCTCCACCGTATGCTCCACCGTGTCCTCTGGGCGATCCTCGCAGTGGTAACACCCGGGCGTCTCCTCCCGCCTGATGATGTGCAGGAACCTCCCAAAACATCCGTGTCCGGTGAGGACCTGCGTCAGGCGATAGGTGAGGACGCCGTGACGCCTCTCTAGCCACTCCTCAAAGAGGGGTCTTATCGCCACTATCGTGGCGTGCCCTGCGCTGGGTTGCGAAAGTCGCTCCTTCCATGCCACCATGAGATCGCGCCGGAGGTCTGTCCGCTCCGCCGCGATTTGCCGCGGAAGCGGAGTTTCCCCCCGGCTCAGTGCCTCCGCGCGCCACTCATACAGGCGCGCTAGGACTATCGCCTCCAGATCCCATGGCGGCAGTCCGGCAAGGAGGCTTGCCGCCTCGCCCGAGATCGTGCGGTACCCCCGGATCAGCCTTACGGCTACCACCTTTTGGGGCGCGTTCAGATAGTGGGCGGCTCGCCGCCGCAGAGAACGCGCCCACACCGGGGCCCCGTATAGGGCCATGGACCGCACGACCCCCGCGTAAAGCCTCCGGCAGGAGGTGTTTGGCCCCCCCAGGTTGGGCAGGAGCCGCTTGAAGGCGGCCCCGGTCCTTTCCAGTTTGGGGGCCAAACGTCGGAAGTGTAGGTAACTATTGTATGTCCTAAGGGCGGGACATAGCTGATCACAATTTAATTATTTAAGACCCGTATTACGTATCTACCTATGATCCACAATAAAGATATTGATTAATTGATTTATTAAACTACCCACTAATTACAAATTTTCTCACCAGCTTACTAACCTAAAAATGAGGATAGTTCTGCATACACTACGGGGCTGTTACAGAAAGGGTATATCAATATAAACGGGTTGAAGAGTGTATCTAGTCTAGAATCTCTGTACAACATTTCAGCTCAAAAGCAGTAACTTTGAAAATGCTTAATATTTTTTTATTTCGATAGTTTATTAAATTGAAATCATAACAAACGTGTCACCGCACTACGAGAGTCATTATCCATTATCTTTAGTGTGTCTATGCGCCTAGTACACGCACATCACGCCGCCGCGCGCCAGTGCAGCGCCGTGATGTCGAAATAAAAAAAATATTAAGCATTTTCAAAGTTAATGCTTTTGAGCTGAAATTTTGTACAGAGATTCTAGACCAGATACACTCTTCAACCCGTTTGTATTGATATACCCTTTCCGTAACACCCTGTATATTACTAGCACAATCTTGCTGTCCTAAGAATAGAATAGAATAAAATATTCTTTATTATGTAGGTACACTATAAAAATATTACAGATATAAGTGTAGAAATTTTACAAGGGTTAATACAATGGGCGGTCTTATCGCTACAAGCAATATTTTAAAGAGTACCTTTGGATGGATTTAGAGAAAAATCAGTGAACATACTGCAGGCAGTCCTCACCCGGTTATTATTGTTGTCTAGAATCAGAATTTTAGGTTGACTTCGTGAAAGGTCAACAAAAAAATCCGCTCCATTATTTTGCACGCTCGCTTGTGAATCTGCGTTGTACCACTTGACGACCAAGTGAGGTTTGAACTATTCTACTTCAAAAAAATCCACCAATATTCGAAAATTCAACAACGTACGAACAACCCTTGAATTTGGAGAGCCGAATATTTCCACAGTCGAACATTTGCATGTTGGTACAAAACTAATATTTGCTAGGCACACCACTAGTTTACGTTTTTTGTGATTGCGTAAAAATGGTGTAAGCGGATAAATGTTCGGGAGAACTGGTGCCGTAAATATTTTAAAGAGAGAAAAGAAGGAATAAGACCAATATTTAATAAGCAGCAGCTACCTCTACAGGGTGAAATTAAATTCATGGGCATCCCTTTAAAGGGTCATTTGGGACCAAAACTGAAATCGCGAAAAAAATCAGCTCTTCCCTACATTTTGACGAGTTATGTGGACATAAATGCAAGGAAGAGCAGATTTTTTTTCGCGATTTTAGGTTTAGTCCCATAGTAAAAGTTGTTCATATTGATGAGTACAATGACCCCTTAAAAGGATGCCCATGAATTCAATTTCACCCTATATAGATGTTGAACAGATTCATACTTTTTATGGTTCTTTCTCTTGACCATATTATACTGACAGGGTCACACTTTGGGGGTGCGGGATTGTCCGAAAGGGTTACCGCTACCCCGGAACATAAAGGGCTAAGGAAGGAACACGGATGGGTTTTAGTCAGTAAGAGTCTGACACTCCCTTCGCTCCACCCAGAGCGGGAGGGGTCATTTGATGATTTCCCATCCATAAAAAAAAAAAAAAAAGGGTCACACTTTCCGGTGCTAAGGATTTCTTGGCACCAACTCGTCTCACAGTAACTGTTGTCAAAATACTATCGCTGCCTAAATTCTATTTTTGAAGTTTACGTCTTAGAGTAGATTATTATATTTATTTAAATGATGATTGAAACCGTTTGAGAATATACTGTTCCACTTTTCATATTTTTTCTTAGTTTATTTCCCACGAGTAGTACCATCGATCTTCCACATAATATTAATTGAGATCGATCTTCATTCCTGACGTACACTGTAATTTCCTTCTTAACTCGATCCATTACTCTTAATGTTGTCAACTTTTCAACTCGTTTTAGTTTGTATATTATTTCAGAAGGATACATTTTTTTTTTAGTTGAAAATATAGTTTTTAATGTTTTTTTTTTTTTTAATTAAATAAACACAAACTAAAGACAAACACAATTTTTCAAAATAAATAATAATATAAGTATAGATTAAAGCCGTAGGTGTGTGAAGAAAAAAATCCTGGCTCCACTAAAAAGATAAGCTCGTCACATTTTTCTGATGATGTAAACAAATTTTATGACGGTAAAAGTCAAGATAGTAGGTAAGAAAAGCTATCACAAAGTCTAATGATTTCAGCGAAACACCAATTAAAATAAAATTAGCAAAATAACAAGACAAGGCAATTTTAATAAAAAGGGCTGCGAGCAAAACCGAGCTAATTACACAATTAAAATTAATGGAAAATCTCACTGACAAATTACAAATATCACTTACAAACAATTTAGCGCAGATTCTATGCCATTTAGCAATATAAAACAGTAAGAATAACACCCAAACGAAATTAATGTTTCATTGAAAACGGGGCCACCATCCCGAAGTTGGCGAACTTTGTATTCAAATATTATTGAACTAAAACAATCTTCAGCACAACAGCACACTGCAGAACTGAATTTCAGTGAAATGGTTTCAACAAAGTTTTTCAGTGATACACAAAAAGTACTTTGATTTTTACGAAATAAAAGTTGTTTGAAAAGTCCACAACTTTTTAACTTTAGATTTTATCGAAATCATGTCGAACCTAAAGTAAGAATGAATAATTTTGCTGCTATAATAAAAATTCGACTTAAAAATGTCTACCCGGTATTTTCCTAAGACCGCTACAAATTAGTCCTGCGAGAATATTACCACAGTTTACTTCTCTGCACAAGATAATACCACTGCCCGTTCTCCGGACACAATATATTATTGTTATTTTACAATATACGAGCAAGCTGTAATAGGAGGAATATTCATGAGGAATTATGATATTATTAGTTCAGAAGTGCACCTTGCTGCTACAACTAATATTCCAAAATCACTTGTTACGTCAGCCAAAACAATCGATGTACTCGTATTAACATTCATGTACAAAACAGCGGAGCAATCGATATCAGTTTTGTGCAAATACCATGTTATTATATTCCACCGTATTAATGTATGACCCCACTATATCATCAACCACAAAACGAAACCTGTAAATAAATAGCACACTCGACCCTTTCAGAATATCAGTAATTTCATATTGCTCGCAATTTACGACACTTATCGGTCGAGTGCCCTTTCCTCGTTTCATTGTCTCTCTCCGTCATACTCGATTTGAAGGAGACAACATTTCCAATCACCTGGAAAATACCGGTCGAAACGGGTAATTACTATATACTGGTAGTATCTAGAGAGCGTGAACCTTAATCAAAGGGGACTCTATTAACATTTTATTGCGGGGACGATTCTTTTATAGGCTCTTTAGATTCTTGGTTTATGAGGTCAGATTCTGTTGATAAAATATGGAAGAGGGTATTGGGATTAATTGCCCTATCTTCAACGTAGTCGGTAGTATTGGAAGGTATGGATCTGAAAATATTTGGATTCAATTTTCTGATGAAAAATGAAAGAATTGCGAAGCGGTTGGGAAATTGCCATAGTTGATGAAAGAATAACATACGTTAATTGGATGTCCTACAGTTGAGCGAGTTTACTAAACATAGTGCTGTTTGAGAGTGTAGGGAATGGTCAAATGAGTTTTGAAAACCCAATTGAGTTTTGAAAACCACGTCTGATTATTCACTTGTTATTGATCAATTCTGAGTAATTAACAACCATCGTTATGGAGTGTAGCAGGGAACTATCTTCGGTCCATGTCGCGCCCGACATTATACAGATTAATGATAGCGGCATATGGCGACTAATTTTCACCTCGATGCTAATGTCTAAACTCGTTACGAATAAGTAGTTGTCTCTCATTAAGGTTACGATCAATAGTGAAATGGAATTCACATTGAGAAAACATGGTTCGCTACTGCATGTGATTAATATTAATAGTTTTGCAAAATTTACGCAATGAATCCAGTTTCGTACATGAAACAAAATTATAAATCAGAATCAAATGGACGAAATCATTATAATACATAATAAATGTTGCTGAAATTGAGTTCGGTTTGTTTCATTGAACATACACAATATGAGCAAATTAAACGCTTCATATTCCAGAAGCATAAGGGTCTAAACAAAAGCATTATTGTTCGTCAAATAGCATGCAGGTTTAATATTCAGTTCATTTGCACATTAAATTGGTACTGATGTAGAATTTATGTCGTATAATGTTCATTCAATTTCAATTTTTCATTACATTATACTAATATGTATTTATTTATTTATTTTATTACATGGAGGACTTACAGCTAATAAAAACAAACAAAAAATGGAAAACATAGTCACCCGAAAGCCAATTACAAATCCTCACGTATAGACTTAATATAATAATTATTTATGGTGTGAGCACAAAAACAAAAAACACACCGCCTAAATTAAACTAAAAAGTAATTAATAAATAATAAAATAACAAAAACAAATAATATAACCTACCACTACTTGAAAAATTTCAGGCTAAAGCACCTTCTGGCCGAATTCACACTAATTGTGAATGGATCAAAATTATATTCCTTGCATATATTATCATTAAAATTTCTGCTTGCGCACACAATGTAACTGTTCTGCCTATAATTCGAAGCTGTATGAGGTACACGTATACTGGATTAAAACGAAGTGCTTTACTTGGCACATTAAAATAAAATTTTGACAATAACTCAGGGTTATCAATACTGTTATTGAGGATTTTCAACAAGAATAAACAGTCTGCAATTTTACGTCGATCTACCAGTGGCCGCAGATTATACTTCTTACAAAGTCCAAGATAATCGGCTCACTAAGAGCTCTTACACACGAGCGGCATGTTCCCAACGGCAGAGGTAACTGCAGCCGTCGACGCGCGTCGGCGGCAACCGTCGACGCGTCGACGGCAACAGTCGACGCGTCAACGGCAGCCGTCGACATTTCAACTTCGAAGATATAGGTCGACGGCTGCCGTCAACGCGTCGACGGCAACAGTCGACGCGTCAACGGCAGCCGTCGACATTTCAACTTCGAAGATATAGGTCGACGGCTGCCGTCGACGCGTCGACGGCTGCAGTTACCTCTGCCGTTGGGAACATGCCGCTCGTGTGTAAGAGCTCTAATATGGAATCTTTTGACGAAAGCAAAGATATATATTACCCAAAGGGATAGGTAGATGTGTATAATGTAGTTCACCATATTTCGCAAAGTTATGATTAAGCAATGGTTTTTAATAAGCAAGCTAAAGCGGCAATGGGCCGGCCATATTAGCCGTAGAACCGATCAGCGTTGGGGTAGACGTGTTCTTGAGTGGAGATCGCAAATCGGCAAACGTAAGGTAGGACGGCTGCAGACTAGGTGGAACGACGAACTTCGTAGGGTGGCTAGTAGCAGCTGGATAGAATTGGCGAGAATCGAGCTTAATGGCGTGCAATTGGAAAGGCCTATGTAGAGTAATGGACTGCTGTAGGCTGATGATCATGATGAATGGTGCTAAAACATAATCTGGCAAAATTTGGGGAATCCTATTGCCAAACTGGACACGTCCACTCCAGGGAGCCACTAAGAAGTCAATAAAATACAAACCCGGCTGACAAGAAAGGTTATGTTTTTAGCGCATGTCTTTGTATGGTACATAGTTATGCTCTCTGTATGTAGGATTCTTTATTAATTCATAGCATCCAGATGTCTGTCTGGACGTAAATAACTTTGAATCGCAATCCAAAGGATTTAGAAGTAAATTCGTATTTCAATAGGTTTGGTTTCACAAAAATCAACATGGCTGACATAACCCAATAGTTATGAAAAAAGTTTTTAGTACCTATGTCAAAATAAAGGGCTTGATTCCAATAATATGACTTATGACCTGTGGTCACCACAGTCATTTAATTACTTTTATTGGCTCACGAACAATTGTTTACACTGATTTATGCTAAATGTAACATTCAAAAGTGTGTATGAGGCAGTGCAACAATAACATACTGTCATAATTAGTCATATAATTGGGTTCATGATGAATTAGCCCGACTCGGTATCTAACCCATGACATCACGCTCAGCAGCTGGCGACCAATAGACCAACGAGGTACTCCTTAAGTAGGTCATCATCATCTGCCTAGCCTTTTCGTAACTACGTTGGGGTCGGCTTCTAGTCTAACCGGATGCAGCTGAATATCAGTATTTTACATGGAGCGACTGCCTATCTGACCTCCACAACCCAGTAACTGGGTAATACGATACCCCTTGGTAAGACTGGTTGACCAAAATTTCGGGTTTCTGACGACCCGTAGCGACTGTCAGAGATCCACGAATGATAGCCAGGACCAACGGCTTAACGTGCTTTCCGAGGTACGGAGGGGTCTAGGTATTTAAAGATGGTCACCCATCCACGGACCAACCGCGGCAAGCGTAGCTTAACCTGATCGATCGACCCGTGCGGCTGCTATTACTTAGCCACGAGTCCACAAGTCACAAGTTGTTAAGTAGGTAATATTGTTAATATTAAAGTACAAGTGAAAACAGTTGCTTATCTACAATAAACACACCATTCTGTCACCTCAAACGTTACCCAAGAGACAAATAGAGGCGATTTATTTAAAAAATGTAAACCCGAATCTACTTAAACCCTTCCCCCATATTATGGTAACGTAAACTCAGATCAAGTAGAGATACAACCAATTTATTATTAGAAAATAGAGGTCTATTGCTCGATAAGGCGATCTTACATTTAGTATTAGGATCACGTATTTGACCCACTCCATTGGGTTCGTATAAAACAATTCCTTCTTGTTCCTTTTCTTCTAGTTATAGGTCAGTTTTAGCTAGAAGGTCACATTCAAAGAGGCTAATTAAGAAAATGGTAACAGTTAGGATTTTAAGATTAATTTGGGAGTCGTTTTGCTCGATTGATTTTTGTTGGCAGTTTGGCCTAAATAGATTCTTAGCTGGTTCTTATAAACTAATAAATAATCTAACGTCATGTTTGTTAAAGTATCCAGGTACTTAGTTATCTACCTACCTATCGTTTGGCTAGGTATGGCTAGGAAGTGGTGAAAGGCAGGCGTTTTGGGAGATTGTCTTTTGTAATTTTGACGTTCGAAAAGTGCTGATTCTCAGCTTAGTTTGAATAAATGACTTTAGATTTGACATGTGATGCCGCATGATTGTGACTAAAAGAGTGATGGATGGAGAGGGAAGAAGGCTAAAGAAAAGATGGATAGATTGTAATAGGAATGAAAAGGGAGTGAATGATAGCGTGACAGGTAGAATGGAAGAAGAATTTTGGGATGCATGAAGAAGCCTCCTCGTGTAGCGCAGTTTGTTCCGCCAGTTATTCAACTGAACCGAGCGCTCGGCGCATCCTGGACAGTCACACCCAACACCTGATTTGACTGGCCAATTAATCTCTTGCGGTGGTTGGACTAACGCCGCCTGGTTTGCGACCACCCTCCCACCGGAATCCGGCGTCAAGCAACCTGCTGTGTTTCGTTGATGACGAGCTCCAGTGCCTTAGGCATTTTCTGGGCACGCTCGTTCCATCATAGACCTCATCCATCGCTTTCCATCAGGCGTGATCGAGGTCAAGAGCGGGCACATTCAGCAATAAAAAAAAATAGAAAACGTCTTGTGCCGACTCCAAATACCACGGAACAAGGGCAGGAAGAAGATGACGATGATGACCTAGGCACCTATAAAGGAATCTTGATTATTTTTTATTTAACAACATCTTGAACCTAAAAAGAAATCGATTGACTTCTAACAAAACTGAGCGGCAACATGACTGTGTTTAATACGACCGCAAAGCATTAATTATTTGCACCTACGCGAAACACAAAAAACAAATCAGAACGGCAACATCGCATTGTATACCTATCACACTGTAAATGATGCTGGAATGTCTAGAATTATAAAGCCACATTCAGATAGGGACAGAAAATAAATTGCGACGGTCTGTTGCTTGTGCCAGTATTAATTTCACGCTACTCACACCAAAAGAAAATCTAGAATTTACAGAGACATGAGATGTCTGAATAAATGTTGATATTTCATAATATTACAGAGGATATAAGGCGTATCTCACACAATATCACGCGTCACGCTCCGGTGCGCGTGGATTCTACATACAAATTCAATATAAACGCGTTTCCGCACCGGTATTTGGCTCATTTTCCCGCGCCCCGTCACGTGGCGCGCTGTAGTGTAAGATACGCTTTATGTACGGTTCCTAGTTAGTAAGCCGGGGCTCCGTAAATAGCAATAAGAATTAGCTGGATATTCCTAGGACAAAATGTAACCGGCGAAATGTGAGTGTACGGTCATCATACGAAAACGTTGCCACTTTTGGACTTGAACAAATGAAAGTCGTTCGTTGATGCGTCACATTTTTGACGTCCCCTATTTTGTATCGTATAATTTGGCCAATGTCGGTCCATAATACCATTATATAGGCCACGTACTCGTAACGCGTTAGTAGGCAGACGCAAACGTAACGTAAATTCGAACGTTTTTGAAATAAAAATACAACTATCCTGCAAAGCATTTTGGTTTAAACACAATTAGTGTCACCAATAGATATGAATAACATGAGCGAAACGAGTATTTTCAATTTTTTAAATCGAGTCCACGTTACCTTTACTTCGCGCGTTCGTGACAGGAACTTAGGTTTCAAAGTATGGTTAAGTTTTCGTAAGTCAAACATTCCTAAGTATACCTATAACCGCCTACCGTATACCGCGCGTATACCAATAGCCGCCGCGGGAGACGCTCCGGGCGTCGGGAGTCGCATGACGACTTCCGGCCACGGTAGGCGTGGTCCTGCGGACAAAGAGTAATGGGTAGCTCACCGTCCGATCAGGACCAGGCCCGTGCCGGACGGCGCGTATGTGTTCCACGCGCGCCCCAAAGAGATGTCAGCATAAGGGAAGAGGCCCGTCAGGGCCGAAGCCTGCTGGGTCAGCGGGATTTTCCGAAAGGGTTACCGCTGCCCTGGAACATAAAGGGCTAAGGAAGGAACACGGATGGGTTTTAGTCAGTAAGAGTCTGACACTCCCTTCCACTCCACCCAGAGCGGGAGGGGTCATTTGATGATTTCCCATCCACAGAAAAAAAAAGTATACCTATAACTATAGGTACGCTTCTTACACCTTCGGGAATAAAAGCAAGATCTTATGTATAAGATATACGGATATGCTAAAGCAGGTTTGACCCTCCAGAACTTTTCGTGTTGTGCATCTGGGAAATATAAAAATAAGAAAGTTTACCTGAACTCAACTCTCAAGAATACACGTAACTGCTTACAACTTGGATGTCCGCGCAAGTTGAAATAAAATTTTCAAGCGATAAAGATCCTTAGAGGTGTCCGCCATTGAACGGAGTACACAACGGGGACTGGAGGTCTTATAAACACCGGTCTTTAGAGGTTACTGTCGTAACCATAACTCTCTGTAGACATTTTAAGATCGCGATTTAATTTTTAATACTTTGCTTGGAGCTGTACTTGGAAAGATATAAAACTAGATAAGTATAGAGTTGACCCTTTGCATAAGATGTGTGGCAATCCGGGAGCCTTTTCCCAAATATGTTGGAGTCGGCTTCCAGTCTAACCAGATGCAGCTGACCTATACTACCTATCTGACCTCCACAACCCAGTTACTAGGTAATACGACCCTTGTTAAGACCGATTGTCAGATTTTCGGGCTTCTGACGACCCGTAACGACTGTCAAAGATCTACGAATGACAGCCGGGACCAACGGCTTAACGTGCTAATAAACCCATAATAGATATAACTTTTATTATGTTGTGGAAAATGTCGTAGGTTAAACATTTACCCCCTTATTCATAATCCTATTTTATCTCTATTTTAGCTAAAATAGGTTTATAGAACGTTTGTCTTTATCTGTCACGTTGTCATTTCTGTGTGTAAGAAAGAGACAAACCCCATTTTAACTAAAATAGGTTTGATAAGTTTTATGAATAAGGGGGTTATATTATAACCTTTGTGTATTTACAACTTAGTATAAGATTTAACCCCCTTACTAATAAACGTATATCAAATGAATAGTTACACACCGATTTCTCTCTTTCAGTCGTCAATAATTTGACTTTCGAAAGAAGAAGACAAAGAGTTGTGTAACTATACAGACGCTATACAACGTTTATTGGTAACTGTTTATTTTCCCGAATGAAAAAATAATCACAGCAAAAAGAACCACCCACAAAAACAAACGTCAACACTTAAAATCTTCGCAAATGGCCACGGTAACTAATACGCACGCGACATTGTAAGTAGCTGTTAGGAGGAGCAGGTGTTGCGAACAGCTCTAGAAAGCTTTTAACTTAAGAGCCTCGCACTTGGTGACTGCTACTTACCATCGTCGGTCGCTTTATAAAACTTTGATATGGGGAATAATGAAAAATGTTTTATTAAAGTAGGGACATTTTTAGATTTTTGAAGTGAAAACTTATTACATTGGGTCGGGTATTATCGAATTGTTCGGTTTGTCTCTCCTTGGCATTGGCGGTATCTTATAACAACATAAAACTTCTATCAGGAACATGCTAAGGCAATTTAAACAAAACTAAAATTAAATTAATTACTAAAATGTTAAGGTAAAAACCAGTTCATAAATGGTTCGATAGATGGCGATGCGTAATGACGTAATTTTTTTAAAAGTCGATGTTAAGATTTTCCGTGCTTTCATGACCTACCGTGGTAAAGAAAGTTGCACTTGAACATATTCGTGATTTTATGACGTACCCACTACCGTAGGAGCGCGGAGCGCTGCTGGAGCGCGAACATAATGGATAGTATGGATACCCACCTTTAAACTCATAAGTGGGAACACTTATTCTTACTTGGGACGGGAAACTACGGAACCCTACACTGAGCGTGGCCCGACACGCTCTAGGCCGGTTTTTTTTATATACCTACGTAGTTTGAGCCCAGTATGTGGCCACTGTTTGTTTTCTAATAAAAAAAAAAAAAATTTATTCGAGAACATCCATCGGTTTCTTCTTAAACTTCAACTATATCCGACGATCCTGCATACTGTTGACTGTAAAAGAAAAGGAAAATTGTTTTAGCCATTATTCTCGTTACCTAATATCCTTCTAAGTACCTCTAAACTTGCCCTCTAGCTTTAAGGCCGAAAAAATATCGTCGTCATCCCACTCAAATTGCTTCTTTTTTTGGTCATTATTAGCAAGAACGGTCCACTTTAGTTGCAAAAAACGTTTGTCACAAAAACCGTCATCAACATTTTATCCACATGTCCATGTCCATCAAGTAGGATAATCTTCAGGACTCATCTTTCTTATGTTAAATCAATCTGCCTAATCTGCCTAGCCTTTTTTTAAACACAGCGTATTACATGTTTTCTTTTTTTTAGAAAATATGGTATCATGTTAAACCACCATAAAATTAGATTTTCACTTCTCATGCTCTAAAAGTTCATCTTTATGTTGTGCGTAAGCGACGTAAAGTCGCTTTTTATGTTCTAGTGCATAAAGTTTTTTTTTATTCTAACACTAAGATAATTAGGCCCAACAGTCACACGCACAATAAAACGTTGCAGATTAAAGTCGTTATTTTATTTAATTTGCTTTAATTCAATATCACTTCCGTGTTTTCTATTGTTAATTTAATCAAATTAGATAAAATAGGTGTCATTTATTATTTAAAAATGTATAGAATCGTTTTTATGACTTGGCAGCATGAAGTACACAACTTGAATGACACATGTTGAAAATTAAAAAAAAACTAAGTTTCGTGGCGGGAATTAGCTATTCTCTTCTTCAATTGTGCAACATTATACATATATGCCTGTTTTATTTTCTCGCAATCGAAGTGAAAAGCAGAGTGTATCACTTAACTATCCACACTCGCCAGCGGCTCGGGTGGATAAAAACGGCTCAGGGTAAAATGGCTTCTTTTATGCGCTAGTTGTACAATCTACTATTAAGTGTAAACTCGTACTGTCTCTTTTTTATGTCATTTAATTGTAAAAGCATTAGGTATCCACTCAATCATTCATAGATATATTATTACTAGCTGCGCCCCGCGGTTTCACCCGCGTAAGTTTCGATCCCGTGGGAATATCGGGATAAAAACTATCCTATGTCCTTTCTCGGGACTCACACTATATATCAAATTTCATCGAAATCGGTTCAGTAGTTTAGGCGTGAAAAGACAGACAGACAGACAGAGTTACTTTCGCATTTATAATAATATTAGTTTGGATTTTTGACATCTCATCACCTGCCTAGCTCAACAGCTATTTTCGAGGTCGGCTCCAGTCTATCCGGATGCAGCTGAATACCAGTATTTTACATGGAGCGACTCCTATCTGACCTAAACAACTCAGTTACTGGGTAACACGATATGTCTTTGTATGACTGACTGTCAGACTTTCGGGCTTCTGGGGACCCGTAACGACTGTCAAAGATGCGAGGATGACAACCGGAACCAACGGCTTCATGTTCTTTTGAGATAGGAGCCTTTTGGCCTCGTATAGGAGTTTCTGTTTCATTTTTCTGTTTGTAACTTTTTTTTTATATAACTTGGGTTTTTATTTTTTACTGTGTTTAGTTTGTGATCTTCCTGTACGAGTCGCAATAAATACTTTTTCTTTCTTTTCGAGACACGGAGGGGTCTCGATAATTATGTAAAGATCCACTCCCATCCACGGACCAACCGCGGCAAGCGTAGCTTACCTGATCGATCTACCCGTGCGTCTGTTATGGCCGCCGGAGCCCCTTTATGCGTGAAAATTTGAAGTTATACTTTAAAAGCAGTTTTTGTAGAAAATTGCCCATAAAAATTGTTTATTCCGGCCTTTTAATTAGAAAACCTTTGTCTAAAAACTAATAACTTTCTACAAGACTATAATTTACTAACGAAGTGGAAAGTTTTCAGTTCAACCTGAAGTAGGTGTTCCGTTGGCCTGGGAAACCTGAGAACAACCTTTTTGTTCAAGGTTAATGACGTACAAATTTAGGCAAGCAATGATTTTTTTAATAATATCGTAGGGATCCCTATTCTAGAAGAAAACTGAAGCTTATTGATCTATTTATTTTAAGTAACTGCCACACTCTGACCAAATAAAAAAGTCAAGCCATAGCGCTGCGAACAATGCAGTGAAGCATGCTAAAACTACACCTCCGCTCTGTGCGTACACGTTCACACGCACACATTTACAACCATTTACAATCAAACTACACCTCACTAAGTGCACACATGTTAAAGAAATCGGCTTCTCTTTACTGTTGACAGCCCTTTGTCTTGGTTTTTTATTTGGTCTGAGCGGCCACATAACATATTGTGTTAAAAACCGTCAGATTTCATTTACTTTACTATCTTCTGCCCGCGACTTCGTTCGCGTGGAATTCGTAAGATACACAATATTTATATAAAAATAACAGTCGCTTTTTTATAAAACTCCCTGCCCCTGACTGACTGTATCGCATCGCATCGCCCGCTCTCGTTATTGTTTCGTTTTGCTTAGCGTGGGTACTTTATTTTCTTTTCGCTCGGCTCAGTGTCGTAGACTCGTAGCATGATGTTTAATAGCCTTCCTCAAGAACTGGGCTATCAAATCGACTGGCAGAGATTAGCCTGTTCACTTCAACTTTATTATATTAGTCATTAAAACCGTCAGATTTTATCTACTAATATTATAAAGCTGAAGAGTTTGTTTGTTTGAATGCGCTAATCTCAGGAATTCCTGGTTCGAATAGAATTTTTTTTTGTTATACAGGATGTTACGGAAAGGGTATATCAATACAAACGGGTTGAAGAGTGTATCTGGTCTAGAATCTCTGTACAAAATTTCAGCTCAAAAGCATTAACTTTGAAAATGCTTAATATTTTTTTATTTCGACATCACGGCGCTGCACTGGCGCGCGGCGGCGTGATTTGCGTGTACTAGGCGCACAGACACATTACAGATAATGGATAATGACCCTCGTAGTGCGGTGACACGTTTGTTATGATTTCAACTTAATAAACTATCTAAATAAAAAAATATTAAGCATTTTCAAAGTTACTGCTTTTGAGCTGACATTTTGTACAGAGATTCTAGACCAGATACACTCTTCAACCCGTTTGTATTGATATACCCTTTCTGTAACACCCTGTATAGTCTATTTATTAAGAAAGGCTATAGGCTATATAACATCACGATATGACCAATAAGAGCGGAGCTTCAATGAAAAATGTTGCAAAAACGGGAAATAATTCCTTTTGAGAGCCTAAAAAACTAGTACCTATACTATAATTATGATTATCTAGCGCGTTTATATTATAGAACTACCATTACACCTAAAGATCACCGACCTCAACAACACTGTATAAAAACCATAAACAATTTCTTCTTAAAAACGTCTCCAAAAATACAACCACGATAATTTTGAACACCACTCTCTAAAACAGTCAAAACTTAACCGCTTTCAACGCGTTTAATGCGTATCGCATTAAATGCAAACTTTATTACTGTCGCCGAGTCACCGAAGTGGTGACGTCATTATTCTGCGGATGACAAGCTGTATAAACTGGTGGTACATTCACCGGGTATTGGGGCCATGATTCAGGGAAAAACGAGGATTTATTTTTGGTGTTAAGCGCGAGACAAAAGTTTGATACGTATATCTTTTATTTTATTCATGAAGATGGATTTTAATTTGATTTATATTGCAAAAGGATTCAACGCTACAACTACACTTATATATTGGTGGCACACCTCGCACATTCCATACAACCCTCGCAAAATAATTACTACTATATAACCAAATGACGTTTGTACACGTGCAAATGTGTGCGTGAACTCTAGTAGGGTTGGCTGTCGTGCGTAGCGTAAAAAATGGCGCGGAAAGCGATTTGCGTCAGGCGAACTGAACGACGACGGAGCTACCCGAACGTGTGCATTATTATAAAGTGACCTTGTAGTTCAATTGTTTATGTATATAATGTAATGAAATAAAAACAATAAAATATTTTCGTTTAAATGACTTATCTCTAAATAATCGGTTATTAAATCGCATGGTATTAAAATGCGAAATCTTACAAACAGTTTATGTAAATACAAATTCGGAAAAGCATCACAATATACAACCATCGTGATTAAAATTCAAGCTAAACTTTTAAATCGCAAAATTCTGTGTTCGTGTCAGCAGTACAGCGCTGCGGTTTACGAGCGCCCTTGCTAAAGAGTCGGCGACGAATACCTCGAAATGCGAGGTGAGGTGCGGTATATGATATGAGCGCGGGGAAGGGAGTGTCCCTTCTGTACGTAGTACTATTAAGTATTCTGTGCCTGTGTTTCAGGTAGGTACTATAATGCACCAGTGGGCAAAAGGATCCTTTTCTTAATTTTGAAACAGCATCATTTTTCCGCTAAAGATGTTTCTATAGTCAAATGCTCAAACAATGCATATTATACGAATTTCATAGGACGTTATATGCAACTTTGGGTAGTAATTATAGTTATTTATGCAACTGTTTTATAATAAGGGGTATTAAAACACGAATGTGGGTTTCACATGAGTGTTTTAATACCTAATTATGTACAGTTGCATACAAGACTTTATCTACACCCATGATATGAATCCTCTATAAAAGGTTCTGAAACAGTTTTTTAGTAGTAGTTTACGTAGTACTATTAAGTATTCTGTGCCTGTGTTTCAGGTAGGTACTATAATGCACCAGTGGGCAAAAGGATCCTTTTCTTAATTTTGAAACAGCATCATTTTTCCGCTAAAGATGTTTCTATAGTCAAATGCTCAAACAATGCATATTATACGAATTTCATAGGACGTTATATGCAACTTTGGGTAGTAATTATAGCTTAGTTATTTATGCAACTGTTTTATAATAAGGGGTATTAAAACACGAATGTGGGTTTCACATGAGTGTTTTAATACCTAATTATGTACAGTTGCATACAAGACTTTATCTACACCCATGATATGAATCCTCTATAAAAGGTTCTGAAACAGTTTTTTTGCAATACTAATATGGAACAAAAATGGTGGCCGGCGGGATACGACATGAATTCGAATAACCTATAGGTTCCTTTTATAAATTACTTCGCTGTGGTAGTGAAACGCGCGTGCATGACAAGTTTCTTTTTTTGAAAACGAGTTGCATAATGAAAAGTACAACATAATAACACTCGTTTTGATGATATTATGGTTACTATGACACTGTTTGTTTTAATGTTGGCATTAAGCTAACTGTTTCAGAAACTTTTATAGAGGATTTATAGCATGGGTGTAGATAAAATAATAAGTTTTAAGCATTTCCCAGCCACTATTTTAGCTTTCTCAATACCTGAAATTGATTTCTTAAAACCATTCTTCAAGTTAAGGAGGCCGGTACCGCCTCTTTGCTCGAGGGTGGCGTTAAAAGAGACAAATGAGTTTAATCAGTGGGCTGGGCAGCATCTTACAGCTCTGTACCTAACATGTCTATACAAACCAACTGGGAAAACTATACCTTGGTACTAGTTTTTTATTGGTTGTCGAGGTTTGGAAACACTTGTTTTAAGTGCGAGATGTACTTACCAAAGAAGATGGATGCTTGTTAAAAGAAAGGTTTGTAAAATTGCTGTAACATAATTTATTAAAAGTAGTAACTACAACTTCGAATCATAATCATCATCATTTCAGCCGAAAGACGTCCACTGCTGGACATAGGCCTCCCCCAAGCACCTCCACTTAAACCGGTTTTGTGCTTCTCGCGTCCAACGAGTTCCTGCGGCCTTCACAAGGTCGTCGGTCCACCTTGTCCAACTTCGAAAACTTTGTGGCTAAATAATAACAGCCGCACAGGTCGATCGTTCAGGTTAAGCCACGCTTGCCGTGGTAGGTCCGTGGATGGGTGACCATCATTACAAACCAAGACCCCTCCGCATCTCGGAAAGCACGTTAAGCCGTTGGTTCCGGCAGTCATTCGTGGATTTTTTTGCAGTCGTTATGGGTCGTCAGAAGCCCGAAAGTCTGACAACCAGTCTTACCAAGGGGGATCATATTACCTAGTAACTGGATTGTGGAGGTCAGATAGGCAGTTACTCCATGTAAAATACTGGTGCTCAGCTGCATCCGGTTAGACTGGAAGCTGACCCCGACATAGTTGGGAAAAGACTGCGCAGATGATGATGACGTTCGAATGAATTGAGTTATTATTATTGATGCCTTGAACTAAAACTGCAATGGGTGTAAAGGCCACCTTTTTTGGAGTTCATAAAAATTACCAAGTACCTGATAAATCAGGTATAAAGAATCTATTTGTAAGCACAATACCATAGACACCCTATCGACTATACAGCGTGATTCCGACCGCATCCTAAATCTCGAAACGAGTTTGTTTTTCAAACAATTTCACGAATCACAACACTTTATTGTACACCCTTTTTTTATTTTGTGGACGTTTTTAAATTTTTAATCATTCTGTTTTACGTTTTTGAGTGTCGAATTTTTTCGTTTAATTAAAACTTCAGATTTCGCAGTAATAAAAGGGATTTCTCGATGGCATAGTCATTTACTTGGGGCATTTATTGGATTATGGTTTCCAATTTTGTAAGATTTAAGAGTAAAATTGAGTTAAGTTTGGCAAAGAATTAAATTAATAAATATAGTTACTTCTACAACTCTATGAATACGGTAAAAAATAAAACTTTAACTCTGTAATTGAATTAATTGCAGTGCTTAAGTTTTAAGACATGCTAGCAATTATTTTTATTATAAACCTATATTCAGGACCAGGCCCGTGCCGGACGGCGCGTACGTGTTCCACGCGCGCCTCAAAGAGATGTCAGCAAAAAGGAAGGGGCCTGCCAGGGCCGAAGCCTGCCGGGGGTGCGGGATTGTCCGAAAGGGTTATCGCTACCCCGAAACATAAAAGGCTAAGGAAGAAACACGGATGGGTTTTAGTCAGTAAGAGTCTGACACTCCCTTCCGCTCCACCCAGAGCGGGAGGGGTAATTTGATGATTTCCCATACATAAAAAACAAATTCCACTGCAGAGGAAAGGCCTCTCTTCCCCCCCTTCCTCCCCTTTCCACTTTTCCAGGTCTACTGCGAAGTTAACAAACCAAATTAAATCAAAACAGTTCTAAAATCAGATCCCAACATACAAGACAATCAATCATAACCAAATCATGTTCCCCGTTACGAATCATAAGCATAATATAAGACAATGACGTAATCAATTGAGTATTACCTATTTACGAATGCTACCCTATTGCTAAGCAATTCAATCGATAACGGGAAAATCATGCTCACTGTTTGTTGATGGGTGTTTTCCGGCTGATATGATGAGTGTAAAGCGGTCGTATTCAATCGAGTCGTTCGATTCTGAAGGGTTTAGACTTACGACCCCTGCTTTCAGGGGCTTACAACTTTCATTTCGTGTATTGATAATTGTTAACGTTATTAGACGTCATTTGAAACACGTCCTTACTGTTTTGTATGTATAAGGGGTTCCCTATACGAGTACGAAATACTATTCTGCGAAAATTGTTACATCGATGCTTTGATAATGCGACGTTATGTTTTTACGACATCTTGTTTTGTTCGCTGTTTCTTTATATCGATAACCTTACATCGAACCCTTGTTTCTTCGATGTTTGTTTGTTCGAAGTAACGATACCTTGAAAATATTTAGCCAACGAGATGCTATTGATTTGTAAAGTAAGTAAGTGTTTCAGTTTGTAATTAAGTACCTATGTATTTAATTTTATAAAAAAATTAAGTTGGACAATTTAAGCCGATAGAGGCGTTAAAGTTGTTTAGTTTTGTAAAATATACAAGGTGCTATAAAAATATCTGCCACGGCTTCAATTGGAGACAGTATTTTGTATACTTATAGATTAAGTATAGTGGTGAAGAAATTTTATACCTAATAAACATAATTAATTAATCTTACCATTCAAATCTTACTCAAAACAAATGGGCTTGAGGCTAAGTATTAACAGTCGCACGGGTCGATCGATTAAGTTAAGCTACCCTTGCCGCAGTTGGTTCGTGGACGGGTGACTATCTTTACATACCAAGACCCCTCCATACCTCGGAAAACACGTTAAGATGTTGGTCCCGGCTGTCCTGTATTTTTGAGAGTCATTACTGGTAGTCAGAAGCCCGAAAGTCTAACAACCAGTCTTGCCAAGGGTTGTTACCCTGTAACTGGGTTGTGGAGGTCAGACAGGCAGTCGCTCCATGTAAAATACTGGTGTTCATCTGCATCCGGTTAGACGCGGACCCCAACAATGGTTTGGGAAAGGCTGGGCATAGGATGAGATGTTCAAAATAATATAGCTATGAATGGATTTTTTTTTCAGCGTAACGTCTCTGAAAAATAAAATCCATTCATAGCTATATTAATTTGGTATCAAAATACGTTCATCTTAACTCAAACTCAACGCATTTATTTCAAATAAACCAATTACAGGCCCTTTTGAATCGTCAAGGGGTCAGTCAGTTAGATTCTACAAAGGTAAGTAGATTTTTTCCTTATAAATAAATAATCTTAAGCCAAGGGTTGTTTCGTTTGAAATCACAAAAGTCAACATTACCAGTCGAAAGCGATGCCGATGAATTTTTCAGCGCTATATTTTAATTTGTGAATAGTTTTAGTTAAGTAACGATATAATTTTGTTATGTTTATTAATTAATTTGGTATCTATTCAATTCAATTTCATTTATTTATTCAGACAATAAATATCCATCAAATGATAGGTACACACATTTAACAACACATTAAAAAAAAATTAAGTAACATCTAAGTATACAGAGTCAAACAAAATTAATATAATAAATTAAAATTTAAAATAACAAAATACGGAATATAATTTAAAACAGAATAATAATAATTAGGTATTAATTGTTATTTATTTTCAATTGAAATTGAAAACATGTTCGAGAATTCGCTGTAGTTTTTTTTTTTTATCTGTAGATTTTAAATCAATGTCAAAAATGAAAATAAAAAGAAAGCAGGATCCCTAAACCTCTACCTTTGAGATCTAGGTCATATCGAACAAAAGTTGCGGTCCTCAGCTGCTATCAGACGACTGTTCGTGAAGTTTCATCGCCGTAGACATCGCAATTGATACTAACATTAGACATTTTTATGGTGAGAAAAAGAATGTTATGGATGTTTTGGTAGAACGTTTAGTCGGTTTTCAAAGTATTAAGTACAACTTGTCGTTTTGATTTTGTCCTCGTTTTGACTTATTTAATCTGTCAAGCTCTGCTAATGAGACACCATTGATGTTCTATTGTTTCGTCGCCAATGGGCGACGCGCGCTGCTTGGCTGGTTAAACCAGGACCCTAATTGCGTAAGACACCATCGATCTTAATCTGAATCATTTTGAAATATATTGCTAATCCATTGCTTCATATGTTCGAAAAATTTGTCTGCTTAACAATTCAAATAACGCAATGAATGTTATTGAAATGTCTAAATGAAAGCCATTCCTACTGTTAGTGTTTTACGCAATTACCCCACAGCAGCATTTTTGCAGCACTATCAATAGCCTGCATACGCTTTGCCTCATCTTTTCCTATTTCAAGTCAGGTCATCGTGTCCAAACCATCCCATTCTGTACCTACTTTATTTGCTATCTTGCCATTGATTTGCCTCTATACACCATGTTCTTCACGTTATCCACAAATTTTGTCAAACGCTTCTATAGCTTTTACAAATTAAATCTAACAAAGGAAGTAGTACCTAAAAAGGCTTCGTTGCAAAGGTATTTGTAATTTGATTTAATGAAATTTAATTGAGCTTTGCAGTAGGAAAGGGTCTTAACTTAGTTTTGACAAGTTTCAGCCCGCCAAATCTTATAAATGACAATACGTGTCGTTGTAAATTCGGATAAAGAGGCATGCATATCGGGTGATTTACGTCACGGTATTTAGTTTGTATGAGAACGATGAAAAAATAAAAAGTAAGAATTCATTAATGTGTTCGTAATAAAAAATGCTTATTACCATGGTCTGAACGTCTGGTCGAAGTTTATGTATATCGTCCGGAACACGGTGTATTTCATAAGCCCACTTTTAGCCACGGCTCCTTTTGAAATTGATATTGACTTAAGGTGCCACTATTCGATATTTTTTCCATACAAATTTCGGAAGAGTATTACTCCACTGTTTGACATTGTACATTCAAAGTTAAACATTGTGTCGTTTTGTCTAAATATTAATTGTGTCTGTACCGAAGCAGAATTGTAAAATAACAAGCCATTAAAAAGTTATGAGCCAACAAAGATTCGTTTTTCTTGCTATTTAAATTAGTAAATAAGTAATAAAAGAACTAAAAAATATTAAACATTAAATCCGTACCGACAAAGCTCAGTTATCGAAGAGTTCAAAAAACTTTATTTGTGATTGATTTATGTAGTGGATTTTTCATAGAACTCGATTTTCCAAAGCACTTTACAAATATTTTTATGCGCCTATCAGTTCGGAACGGTGTTTCTGTGCGTGAGAACTAGATGTTGTGCGTGTAGATTAGCGTCTAACTGCTCATCACCGATACTAGCTCCGTCAGACACGAAGCCAAGTTAGACAGCGTGATTTTGGCCATGACCACCAGTGAGTTCGAGCTCGCGTTTAGTTTACTCTTAAAAGATCAAGCACCCTAAAATTTCTTTATTCAAAAATTTTCAACTTAAGTCTCTTTCAATTCCCAATTCTTCTTCTACTTTCCCTTGTATTTATCCCGTTATCTAAGTCAATAAAGCCCGTTTTTACTTACACTAGACGACACCTAGATTAATGCCTAAATAAAAGCAAGCTGTTGGATTTTGAACTCTCGACTTAGCGTTGAAAGTTGAAAATCGCTTTTATTTAGGCATTCATTTAAGTGTCGCCTAGTGTTAGTGAAAACTGGCATTACTTCCAGGAGCTACCTCCATGAATAACAAATCCGAGGGAAGGATGGAGGCCGATTTAAAATATCCGATAAAAACTTCAACCTAAGTGTCCGACAAGGTCTAAGATTATGCGGTAGAATGTAGTTTCTTCTGAGGTTTAAACGGATCTTTATATAAAAAGATGAATATTTTATCCGTTGTTTTTTTTTGTAAACTTATAAAAGATTTACGGATTTGCGTGTTGTGATTATATTAATCCAGATCCGTACAAGCTATAGTCTTGAAAAAATTGGACTCGCATACATTCGGATGAGTGATGCCCCATTGGTAACAGCCTCGATTTACGAGTTCGAAAAGTTTCTTAAGAGGACTACATGACCTAAAGCGCGGTCTTTGTCGGACTGCATAGAAAAGAAAAAGAAACGCGATGACAAAACGCTGGTAATTTATTGCAAAATATGAAGCAATTATCTATTTACGAAAAATCTATTGTTTGGACTAAAAAATTAAAACAATAGAGTTTTAGTATGTTGCTTGTAGAATAATCTGACAAAAAATCATAATGATTGTATGTATATTAGTATGGTTTTTATTGTAAAAACAATATTTTTAGAGGTATCTTCATGATTATTTTCTATAGTACCAAATAAGTTGTATTATGTTTTCAACACACTATCTACCTAGCATATATCCTGCAGAATATTATAATTTTTTTTTGATTTTGTTTACTGTAGTCGATCATATATTTTTATTGTTTCTAAAACTTGCGTTTTTTGCGTTTAGGTCCTGTAAGCCCCTTAACTGCGTAACAAAACGTTTGGCGTTTAAAAATATGTTGATGAAGGAAAAATGCAGATGCTCTCACAAAAATAACTTATTTCAATACCTACCACATTATTACCCTTAGTAAATAAACATGTATGTAAAGGTGAACTTCTGAGACGGCTCCGCAATCAAGTTTGTCACTGCAGGTACACCTTGGACCATTGGGGATACTCCGAAGAGACGCAATGTGACTGCAGAATTAGACCACAGAATAGATGATGTCATTAACACCAGCCAGACAGGCGCTTTACTTTGTGTAAATTATTTCATCACCACTGCTCTCAAAACGGTAAAGGAAAATATCGTGAGGAAACCGGCATGTCCTAGAACCATAAATCGAATCGAAGATATGCTGTGACATCTATCAACTTGCATTGGGCCAGCGTGGTGGATGAAAGCCCACTCCTCTCACAGAGAGAAGACCTGTGTACCAGCAGTGGGACAGCACCGGATAACGGAAAAAAATTAGGTACACTTTTTGTTGTCGATGTATCGATACGCCATGTTCTGGCTTGTTATATAGGTGCACATGGCTTGTACATTAAAAAAAAAAATGAAAAAAAAAAAAAATATTATTATTTAAAATAGATTAGGCTGGTTTGGTACACATGATGACACGACGACACATCAATCAATACATTTCCAGTTTTAGCTGACCTCGTATTGTACAGGCTTTTCGTACAATGAGAAGTTAGAAAGAAGAAAGAAAGAAATAAAAT
The DNA here is from genome assembly GCA_945859645.1 of Amphipoea oculea. Classification (NCBI taxonomy): domain Eukaryota; kingdom Metazoa; phylum Arthropoda; class Insecta; order Lepidoptera; family Noctuidae; genus Amphipoea; species Amphipoea oculea. Next base: position 18,757,009 of record OX243876.1, read on the forward strand.
ACATTTATTTAGCACAGACTAAAAGACACACAATACACCAGATACATCAGATAACATAAAAACAAAAAATAAAGATCAAATAAAAAGGGCAAAGTCCGATGTAAGTAATTGGCAGGAAAGTGTGCCTCACGGCTGCACCAAAAAGGCCCAGTTCAGCAATAATGCCAGACAACTAGTGCCTGACGCTGGTTTTCAACTGGACCTGTTAGCTAATACTGGTAACGTATAGCTTGTACGAACGGCTAAATCTACAAACACGCTGAGCAAACATAACGAAACTCCACAATTTCTTTATGAGATTTGACTATTTAGGTCATCATGCGTCATCAGTCCGCACCCGACCATACGCAAATCAAAGGCTGTGAAGTTCAAGTTATTTTTTTGCCCATTTTGGAAATCTGAAAGTGGATCCCTAACCAAAGGGCTCGTATCCGAAACTTATCAAATATATATTTTCGGTGCTCTTTCATCGTTATCATCATCATTTGCCCAGCCTTTTCCCAACTATGTAATTATGTTGGGGTTGGCTTCTAGTCTGATTTCCACTTAATACCAGTATGTTACATGAAGCGACTGTCTATCTGACCTCCACAACCCAGTTACGCGATAATACGATGCCGATTATCGAAACTTTTCAAATATATTTTCGGTGTTATCTTAACACTTACTCAGCTATCAACTTTTCGCCCCGCATATGCTTCCTCAAAAACCCCCCTATGGGCTCCCATACTACCATTTATAGTTGTATTTTCGATTCAAAAATCGTTCGAATGTACATTACATCAACTGTGCGCCTTCGTGCCAGTGGCGTGCATTGGTTTTCAGAATAGATAGGCACTAGGCCGGGTCTAGTCTAGGCAAACGCGGTCACTAATCAGAAAAAAAGTGAGGTCAAAATTGTGGTTATTTGAGTAGGCATGCCTACTTAAGGGTGATAAATTGCGAAGGACGAACGTCATGGTATTACGCGTGAGACGTACGTATTTTTAATTTTGTCGTATTAACTTGAACGAGTAAAGACCAATGACAATGTGCGAATAGTACGGGAGCCGAGTAGGCCGTCTGGCGACTGCCTACTGCCGCGCGTGTTTCTATGAAGATTTTGTTTTTTGTTAGGTATGATAATTTAGTGAGTTTCTTAATTGTGGGGCATACACACTAACATGTAATTGACAGGCTTATGTTGATATATCGAGGTAGGCACTGCTTATATGCCTATATGCAATGCACGCCACTGCTTCGTGTTAGGGCCTTTAAAAAAAGCACTTTATGTGCTGTATTTACACTTGAATAATGAACTACCTAACCCCTTACATTTTCACACAAAAAAATCTCAAGCACAATACGCACATCTATAATCCATCAACAACTGCAAACAGGTATGAAACGTATTAAGGAGTATGAGACGTCTAACAGTATACATATATAGTCCCCGGTACGTGCGGCCGTAATGTCGTTATTCAAGAACGGGATATAAATGGACTGATCGTGCGGAAGACACCTCAGTTCTGACGACGGAGGGATTCCCTTCTTTTTGTAGGAAACATGTCCTAACTTTTCGCCCAAATGTCTGCAATAAATAAAAAAAAAATATTGACAGGCATCGCAGGCCCATAGCGCGTTAGTTTACTAGTAACTTAAAAATCTATGTTAGTAGTAGAAATTAGGCACACAAATACAATCTAAAAAAAATAAAAACATAACAAAAACTACCCAATCACAGGAGGTTTAACAAGCCTTCATGTCTAGCATGAAGCTTGATAAACCTATCCACTGTAGGCCCTTCTAACCTTTCAGAAAATACCTTCAGGACGGTATTGCCACCGTAGGCGCGGGCTTGCGGCAGCTCGCTGTCCGGTAAGGACCAGGCCCGGGTCGACGGCGTGTTGTGTCCTACGCGCGCCTCAAAGAGATGTCAGCACTAACTGACGGGGTCCGCTAGGGCCGATGCCTGCTGGAGTCGCGGGTTGTTCGAAAGAGATACCGTGGCCCCTGGCACAGGCGACTGAAGGAACACGGGTGGGTTTTAGTCAGTAAAATTCTGACACGCCCTCTTGCTCCCAGAGCGGGAGAAGTTATTTGATAATTTCTCACCCAAAAAAAAAAGGACGCTATTGCCACTTCCACTCATTCTGCGTATTATTGACGCCACTTTCTTGCGCATGATCGTGAAATACCCGTCAGTGTGCGCTTCAGCGAACATCAGTGACGCACTACAGTAAGGAGAAATCCCCAACAGCGCCCTGAAGGCATTATTGTATTGAATGCGAACGGTGTTGTCTGTTTTTTGGGTATGATTAGCCCACAGGCTGTTGGTGTAAAATGTTTGACAAAACGCCTTAGAAAACGTAATATCTTTTGTGTTGAATTACACCTAGATTATACTGACAGGTTTTAGATGCTATTTTCATTATGAAACTAAAACTTTGTGTTTAAGACTGTTAAAAAACTGACAAAAAAAATGCTGAATGAGCCTGCTCTTGACTTCGATCACGCCTGATGGGAAGGGATGGATCAGGTCTGTGATGGAACGAGTATGCCCAGAAGATGCCTGTTCATTCTTCCTTTGAAGGTGGATGGGTTAGACGCTGGCAGAGAGTTCCACACTTTGGCGTGTGGAGGAGAAGCGTCATCATTACATCGGATAACGATTATAATATCTACATATTTTCTTAACTATGTATATATTTTTTTAAGAAAACGATACTAGGTATGCGTTAACGATACTACGTTTATTTCGGCTAATAATTGAATGGAATTTCATGTCTTCATAGAAATTAATTAAAAATTATTCAATACAATGTCATCATTGTATTGAATAATTTTTAACATTATATTTAACTAGCTGCGCCCCGCGGTTTCACCCGCATAAGACTCGATCCCGTGGGAATATCGGGATAAAAACTATCCTATGTCCTTTTCCGGGACTCAAACTATCTCTATACCAAATTTCATCTAAATCGGTTCAGGGTTTTAGGCGTGAAGAAGTAACAAACATATAATCACACCCCACACACACTCACAAACTTTCGCCTTTATAATATTAGTGTGAATAGTGTGATAATTCTTGACATTATAATTAATAACCCTTGATATTGTAATATATTTGATAGTAGTTAACGTTTCCCTTATCCACGACATTGTATGGTTTAATTTTGACATTGTTTTAATACTCTTTTATTTTAACTCTTTGAAATATTTGTACGCTAGAAACAGACATCATATTACGTGTAACACTTTTGTAAGTACAAAAATATTCTAACAAATAAATACATTTATTATTATTATTATGTTACATGTATCAACTAAATTGCTATTGTTTTCAAACTAACCTTTCACATTTGAAACTAAAGGGTACTTTTTTATTAAGAAGAGTCGTATTCCTTTGTATATTTTGTTTCAAAGGACTTTCAAATTCAGACTGTATACCTATTTGTCAAACAAAAGACATTTTCAAGGGTTATTTTACCTTTTATTTTTGGGAATAGCATAGGTATTGTTTTACTACTCCTACTAAATTTTCTTCTGCCCATGGCTTCGTTCGCGAGGATGCCGGAAATAAACCCACGGGAACGTGTTTCCGGGACAAAAAGTAGCCTATATCCTTTCCCGGGATGCCATCTATCTCCTTGCCAAGTTTTAATCGAAATTCGTTCAGTGGTTTAGGCGTGACAAGGTAATATACAGACAGAGGCGCTTTTTAATTTATGACATTACTAGCTGTTGCCCATGATTTCGTCTATAAACCAGGATGAAAAGTAGTTATGTCCTTAAGCAGGTCATGGTCTATCCATGTGCCAAATTTCATCCAAATCCGTTCAGCCATTTTTGCGTGAGAAAGCTTAAGAAATAAACATCCAAAAAGAAAATACTTTTTCTGTAAAATATTCGTTTAGATCTATGACGAAACCTACGAGTAATAGCCGTCTAGGACATAAGTTTCAAACAAACGTTTCATCTTCATTACATGCTAATCTCTTCACAACAGCACCACTATTAACAAATACCTCGTGCCAACATAAAAAAAAAACACATTCCACATTACACGCTAAAAAATTATTCACCAAAGCTGCCTTTTAAATACCTCATAGATATGCCAAGCCAAGTGGCTCGGAATTTCAAAAATTGCAAATTCACACGTAGACGTTTTAAAGGCAGCCCGGTTGGCACGCCAGCCAATGTAGCGTGCCAACCGAGTCTATTATACTCTGGTTCTTTTAACAAATCTTATAAATGCATGGCATTTTTAAAATTCCGCCGACCTACTCTCCTTTGGTGACATTGAGCGATGTTGTAATGAATTCATTCATGAAGTTTATGGCGGATTCTCGGAGAAATAAAGTGTTCTTGCGGTTTTTGGAAAGAGGAGTCGGTTTTCTTTGCCTTTATCCAGATATCAATGGATCCTAAATAGTAGGAGGTGACTTCGCGGCAGGCCCAGAAAGAGATGGCGGGATGAGCTGGACTTCTTCTTAAAGGATTGGTCCACAATCGCAGTAGACTGGGAAAAGTGGAAGGAGGGAAGGGAGGCCTTAACCTTGCAGTTCAATATAAGCTTATAATAATGAATAATAAAATTATGGCCCGATAGTTCTCCTAAAAAACTAAGTAGAGGGTTGTCTGATGCAGCTCTTTCCTTAGAATCGAGAGATTTTGCATGTTTCTGTAATCTATTTGCATCGGCACTTTAAACCAATACGACGCAAAGCTGCTTAGTCGCAAACGGGTTTAGGGGTACTACTTTCCAAGAACAATTCACAGGAACCCACTTTTACTATGTACAGTCACGTCTAAAAGTATGTATACACTTGGCTTTATTCAAAGCCGATTTTCTTCTCCTTTATTTTTGAATGCAATTTTATGTTATTACGAAAATAGTATTTTCGAACCCATAGGTTTATGTTAAGTGTCGTATTTCAACATTGCATTCGTTATTTCACGAAAAAATCGCAATTGAAAATTGCCAAGTGTATACATACTTTTAGACGTGACTGTACTGCTGCAATTATTTCCTACATGGTTACTATCGCGGACACTCCCGCTTGACCTTTACTAAGTTCATTTTTGCTTGCACTCATAAAATTGAAGCGTTCTCTAGTAAGCGCGCCAAGGTCAAATAGTTCGTCCTTAAAATTCACAAAAGGAGTACACGTCGTGATGCGTCACTAAGCTGCGCAGTTCAGGTTGCAACTAATTGCGTTATCGCTTACCTAATAGGCGAAAACTTTACGGAAACCTAGCTTGGCGCCGCCGCAGGATTTAGGCGAAAACATTTTTAAGTGATAAGGCGGAAAAGGCCGCGTTTGTATATCTGTGTTCATGTAGAACATTATTAAATTAATCTAACTCAACGAAAAACTTGAAGAGCATAATATTTAATTTAATAAATCATACCAAATAACGACTTCAGAATGTAGCCAATAATCTTGAAACTCAAAGATGAGATTACCTGAAACAAACATAAAGAAACACATTTAATATGAATATTAAAATAAAATAGGTAAGTATTTATTTACAAAATGATACAATCCCGTCTATTATATTGTCGCAAGAATACATACAGCTCGGACTGGCAAACCGGAGGCATTGTTCTTTTTTCGAATTTATCGACATTCTGTAAAACAAGTCAGACAGAAACGTCCCTCGTCGCCGGAGGGCTGCCGGTCCGATAAAAATCCCGGCGTCGCCGTCCCCTTATCGTTAGTGGATTGCGGCCGGACCAAGCGGCCGTATTCGACACAGGAATATCACGGTTTAATACGAATTTTGATATTTGTATCGGGATTTGGGATTGTGGTGTTGTGTGAGCGTTTCATATGCTGTGATAAAGGTGATTGTCTAGATATGAAAAATTTCTGATTGCGTCATACTAGATGATTCGCTATTGATTATTCAAATACAGTTAAGGAGACAGCGTCAGGGTACTCCGCGAAATTCAAATATTCTTGCGTTTTTTGCAATTTGCAGGACAGTATCTGAGGGGCAATTCTCGTAATCACAGTCTGATCTCAGTGTTAATCTGTCAAAAATGCTTCTAATTTCCCTACACAAGTTTTTGACATTTGCTTGTCGCTGAGATGAGACTGCGACTAGATTTTGAACATTTTAAATTACGAGAATTTGCCTTCTGGTTGTATGTTGATCTAAATATGATTCACGGCCGTAAAAAGTATTTATTTATTAAAAAAAAAATTATCAATACAACTCTCTAAGTTCACATTACTCTATTGAATGACTCATATCACCCTATCCTCCCGGAGGGGAGTGATGTAGTGGTATCTACAACGCAACATGTGACCAACGCGTCATACTGCCGTCACGCAAAATCCTGCATCTCGCAAGCAGAGTTTACCGCGCAACTAGCATATTTACAATGGCCCGACATGAATCATCGGGCAATTGCCCCCCAGACACGACACCCGTCTGGTCGGAGGATCCTCCCTTTCTTATGGAGGTTGAGTGAACTTTACACCTTGTTCCTCATACCTCTGTAACTATTTCATAAAGTATAACATTTGAGGCCAATTCTAACTTAAGGAGTTAGTTGTTTTGCTGATTCTAACGATTATAATTGTGTAGTCATAGTTTTTACGATTGCGGATCATATTTTAATCAACAGACAACCCCGGCAAATTGGAAAAACGTAAGATTTGAATTTCTCGGGCTACTGTAGCATATCCCCCTTAAAACAATTGAATTTCGAATTTCCTTAAAACAATTGAATTTCGAATTTTTGATAGCCCCCAAATATTCCTGCCTTTCACCATTTTTTAACAGAAAAAATGCAGTCAGTTTATATTTCGCACTCTTTTCTTATACCTAATCACAGAAAAAAAAACCGAGTGTGCTTATGACGACCACACGACTGAAGTGAAACTTCAAACGTATTTGGCTATGAGAGGAAGAGAGAAAGAAAATGTGCGCGCGCACTGCTTTCTCTTGCTTATATCCCCCACTCAACTCCCGTTCGCCTCGCCCGATCACACTTTTCGTAATGCTTACGTCACGCGTTCGCCAGCTTACTCCCCAAGTCAAGCGTGCGTAAAGAAGCTTCTTCACTTCAAAAAAAAACAGTTACTCATTTCCTCATCAACGCTGACATCGAAATACTAAGCTGGCAGTACCCTTATTGCAACAACAAATGACATTCATAACGCAGATCTGTAATTGCAACACAAAAGAAAAGAGGTGCAGGAGCAGAGTAAATACCTTTTTGCCCGCGCTCGACTCGCTTTGGGAGCTACAGAAAAATAATCTAGCTAAGTGGATGGCGACACGATGGAAACTGGGGGGGGGCAAAAAATTATAATTATAACGTCAACACTGGGAATAGGTGGTTGTTTTTGGCTATCGCGGCATTGTTTTTTTCTGTGTGGGTTACTGGAGGGTAATTGCGTAACACGCTAATTATTGTAATGCCGTTAATTATGATAATTCGACAACATTCATTGCGTTATTTACGCTGTAGAACAAAATAAATTTTCAATCTTAAGAAGCAATGGTTAAGAAATTTCTTTCAAAATCCTTCGAATTGTGAAAGATAGTTTGTTACGGAATTCAGGTGCTGGCTACCGTTCTTGTTAAAGCACGGCGGTCGCCAAGCGGATCTTATTTACATGAGCAATTTCATATTCGTTCAGACGTAACGATGCGGTTCCCGCCGTGTTCGAACGGTAATTTTTTTTTCTGATCTGATCGCAATTTCGATCGTAATTTTTTTTATCATACGCCAAAAGGATGTCGGATACATTTGGCGGAACGCAACAATCCTGCGCACCGTATTATTGCTACGCTCGCTTTTGAAGTACTGTTATAGAGGTATGAGGAACAGGGTGTAAAGTGAGTAGGGTAAAATTGGGGGACCTGGATCAGGGAGATCCAGGTCACCCCAATTTTACTATTCATTTCATCATTCAAATATTATTTCATACTTTCTATTCAACATTCTATTCGAAAGACTGATCTAGTGTTATTTTGTATTAGGAACTGAATGATTTGAATAATCAATTTATAATATTTTTTTACTTTTTGTGGTTGGTTTGTGGTTGGTATCGTGAAAAAAGAAACAAAGTATGCTGTCAACTAAGTAACACATTTTATTATCATTATTCATAAAAAGCATGAGAAGAATAAATAATCGATTACAAAACATTTGATTTCTTGATCCACTGTTGACATTTCATCATAGACATTTTCCATAATTGCATAGGCTTCAGACATTGATTTCGGTTGGGCGAGCTTGAATCGTTTTCTAAAGAAATTAATACGGTTCTCATAGTAACCCTTTACCCTAGTTAAGTGACGTAAACGTGAATCAAGGCAATTCAGTAAATGATTCAGACACCACCACTCTTCACAACAGATGACGATCGATTTGGTTCCAATGTCAATTGTGACGAATTTTTTGCTTCCTTCTTCATGTTCAGGCAGGTTTATATACTTGATCACTTGTCGTTCTCGTTGCGGCTGCTGCTTTGGTAAAGGAATTGAACCAGATGTGAAGAATCCTGATATGTCAGAGGCGTTTTCCATAAATATCATGCCCCACTCGTCTTTACTTAATGTTATCCTATTAGCAATATCAATGCACTCTTCCAGTAATCCATTGATTTGATTTGATGGCTTCAAATATGTTTTAATATATGGAATCGTGGAGCTGGAAACTTGATACATATACTTGCAAAGTTCAAAATGCAAGAGTGGAATCGATGGAGTATATGATGGTTGTATAAACTGATACATGTTGTCGCTATAAGTGTTGATGATTAACTGCTCTATCAACTACACTGACTGCTCTTTTCATTCACATGAAACGACTTCTAATGAGGATTTTTCAGGACCAGGATGTGCGTTGCCAAGCAAATGTAAGGAACTCATTGTGACAACTCTTGAGTGTAAGATATTGCATATTTTCAAAGGTGGAATTTGCTGAGTTTTGCTCTGTGTTGTTTGTATTATCCTGAAGTTTTGATGAACTGGTGTTAATTATTTTCTGGTCAGCTATGTCTTGACTAAATAGAATCTCACCACTAGCATTCTTGAAAATAAGTTTAGAAATGCCCTCCAAATCAAATTTCGATGAATGGAGCATAATGTGAATAATATTAATTTATTCTCTCATGATGAAGCAAGCGTTGATTAAGATCGAACCATCACACTACAATGCTAAAAGTTTAATGCTGTGATGGAGATATGCGTATTTAATTATATACTCCTTTCCTTTCACAGCGTTCAAATAAAAACACTCAGGATAATGTATAGCATGTTGCATCCAAGGATCATCATAAATCTCCCAATCTTCGATAACACCTCCACATGAGAAACATGCTGCAATATCATTTATACTATTTCCATAATAAAAAAATCCTGCGTCAGCCATTTCCCTCACTAATCTTTTCTTTTTATTAAACGTCCTCCAGTAATAATTAAATGAAAATTCACGCATTTTAAACGTGTTATACATGTCATATCGAGGTTTGTATTCATTTTGAGACATGTTCTATTTACTTCTTATTCAATTATAAACGTATAATGATATCGTCCCGCTGTTGTCAACAACTTATAAAGACCGGACAGAGGTGGGGATAAAAAACGCTAAGATGTGTTTTAACTAAATAAAGAAAGAAAACAAGAAAATATTTATTTTAAAATTTTATTATCAAAGCACCACTTATTTAAACACAATACATTTTTTAAAGCACATACAGAGTCATGATAAATACAGTTATATAAATCTTGAGAATATTTATATTCATCGTATAAACTTATCAAACTAGGACAACCTTTATCTTCTAAATTGAATACATTACAATTACTATTTTCTAAAATATGCTTTAACCACAACACTTTTTCTGAACCTTTGACGTAGATACATTTATCTCTTAAAATATCTATAACCAAATTCTGATAATTAGAATAGGGTACAAATCCTTCACGCCAGTGTATCTTTCTGTTACGTTCAATCCAACTAACTTGTTTTTTTCTTGTTTCGTTAATTTTCCAAATGAAAATGGTGGCTTAATTAAAAACACTTGTAATGTTTTATTATACAATATAGCGATTTCTTTTATTATAAATTCATTTGTTTCTGTTTTGAAGCCTTGAACATCCACAATAGCAATCATGATAACCTGCGCACAATGTTGCTGAGAGGTTTGTATTCCACAAGTCGATCGTTTATAATCAAACAATATGCAGTCGTATTATCTGGTATTTCTGTAGAACATTCAATTTCCAACCTCACGTCCACTGGACCTGTTTTTAGGCTATCATTTTGTCTTGAGCAGTCTAAGATAAAGAGAGGGGCTTTTTCTTTGAACTCTTTTAGGTCAAGCAACGGGTCTACTGGACAGTTGTAATACGACTGACGAAATTTCACAAACATTTCGTATAATATACTATATTTGTTCTCAGAAAACTTTAAGCCTAAAGGTTCATATGGATAATATTGTGAATTCAAAAAGAGCGTAAGGTTTGTTACTTCACAATGATCGAATACTGAACTGTCTTTAGTTTTATTATTTTTTCGATTGGTTTGTAAACAAAAAATTACATATCTGGGTTTTTCCAACTGTGAAGCAGTTTTAACTGACCAAGAATGCTTTGTGGTTTTAGGCAGTAACGGATACTCATATAAATCCCAATTTCTGAACGCCATCTGAATAGGTTTATCTCTTTCTAAATGTTTTAAAAGTGTCAGTCGTTCTCGGTCTGATACTTTTATGTGTGGCACCCTCCACTGGACTCTTTGTATATCTATTTGAAAATGAACAATATCATCAGTAAGGATAACGCTATTTAAGTTACTGTTACTTCTGTTCAATATAAGTTCATGTTTGCAATTTATCACTATTTTATTGTAATCTTCTGCAAACCCTAAAACCTTATTTAATGGTATCACAGCACTAAAACGCCCATCACTTTGAAATCCCTTTAAACTCCAACCCCATAGGGCAGCAACTTTATTTTCTGCTTCATTTAATGAGATGTATGATTTTATTGTTGATGTTATTCCAGAATTTTTTATGCGGTCTATTTCAATACCATTCATTTCGTATCTGATGTCTTGAAACAAATACATAACAGGGTTATTAGTGAACGTAACAGTTTTCTTGATTGGATTCCCATCTTTACCGAAGAGCTTCGCTTGTCCTTCGACGTAAATTGAACTGGCTGATGGTAGCACGTATATGTCTTGCTGGTGGATGGGAATTCTGATTTCATCGTTTTCTCTAAAGCTGTTATTGTAGGGATTGTATGAATGGACTTCATAACTTTCAATCGAAGTGTCGTAGTGCGGTAATTCAGTAATCTGTAGTATATTCATACTTTAAACCCTAGGGCTTTAAGAAAATCTTTATTTGCTTTAGTCAATTTCTTAACTTTTTTCTTACGTCTTTGCACCTTAGCAATCGCAGAAGAACTAAGACGTTTTTCATTCCCTTGGGTGTTTTTATAATACACTATCATTTTGTTTTTCTTAAATGAAGACGTAACTGAACTTGTTCCTCTCCAAAGTTAATACAGTGACCAAATTGATCTACAATCTTAACAGATACCGATGAAATTATATTTTTATTTACTGGAAAGTAAATAACATTTTGTGGTATTTCCATGCACTGATGACCTGGAGTAGTATCAGACACAAATTCATGAATAAAATGAGTTGGTAATCCGTTGCAGTACGAACCGTGAACAAGATCACATTCGATTCTGATTACAGACAGACCTCTGTTAATAATGGGAATATTTGGTCTTGATTTTAATACTGAAAAATATATCAAACCGCACTCGTATTGATCTGACAAATGCAGTGGTGGTTGAAAGTATGAAACCAATTCCGATTTATTTCCAGAGATGGTAACCGTAGCAGACATGCTTCAATACTGGCCTCTTTCGGAAGATCCTGTTTATTTTATTCCTTCACTACACCAAAAATTCTTCAAAAAGTTTAAACAAAGATGTCCGCAATTAAAAGGGTGATCACGCTGAAGATTATCATAATTATAGTTAATTTTGGATCCCAAGTATTTAATAAATTCCTTTGGAGGCTTAAGATTTCCGTAACTATCAAAATACTCAATATAATCGTTGCATTTTGCATAGGCTACCCAATGAGAACCAGGATTTTTAGAGCTATCTAAATTTATAACTCCACATTCTTTTTTAAAAGGGTGTTTAGGGAGCTTATCTCTCATAAAGACACCTCTGAAATAGGGAATATTATTTCCATACTTCAAAATGTCTAAATTACTCAAGGCTCGTTTGGGTAGCCGATATCTTAGTTTTTTTCTTTCGATACAAAAATTCCAAGCCCAGCTTTATGTGGTTTAAGGTGTAGTCCTTTTCCGATGCACAGAGCTTCCATCTTTTCGTTGTGTCTCTTCGATTCAGTCAATAACTTTTTAGCCATCTTGAATTCATTTATGGTTTTAGCAATACCAGCTGCACCGCCTGCTAGTGCCCCTGCGGCCGATAATCCCGCAAAAATTGGAATCAAAGGCAATACTCCACCAGTTTTTGGTATAGGAATTACACGAGGAAGTTTTATAGACGAATCATCAGCTAATTCTCTGACAGCGGCCATAGCTAATTCGATTGCCATTTTCTTGCATTTCGGTTTTAATTTTTCCATCTGTCTCTTCGTTTTGTTAATAACATTTTTAAATTTATTTTTCAACCCTTTTCCAGGTTTAATTTTAGGAGAACACTTTTTGCTATTTTTTTTTTTTTTTTTTAGGCCAAACCCAGTTTTAACTTTTGTTGACATAGCGCTGCTTACTAAGCACGCTGCCAATTTTTCCCCTACACTCGCATCTGAGGCAAGTGCTCGCTCTTTAGCCATATTTAACAAAACTAAATCAGCCTTGTGGCGATCCTTTAAGTTTGAAGACTTGTGATAGGCAATGTCGTGTTGTTTACAATATTCGTCTAATTTATTAACACCTTTATCCCCACGAGTAAGCCTTTTAATTAATTTAGTGCCAGGCCCACAATAATTGTATCCTGGTAAATGTAATTCAATTGGTAAATTATTTATAAGCCAATTGAGAATACTGCTCTCTCCAATACCCATCATAAGACTGATGTATCATGAGTTGAACATTTAATAAATATTCGATTTATCAATCCAACTGTTTTCAGATGAAGACAAACCTAACCATTTTACTAAAACTCTATTTCCTTTACTTCTAAGAACTTTCTCGACTAGATATAAATTGGGATGTTTCGTCTTTTGCAGCTCTTGCACATAAAATGCACCTAAAATGGGTTGGCCTCTGATTGCATCTTCAATTAAGTAGGTAATAGGAGTTGTATTTTGTATGTTTCTAATTTTAAATATTTCTGTCGACCAGTTGGGAGTATACCCCTTTTCAAATGTTCCTTTGTATTTACTGATACGTACATAATCACCCACTTTAAACTTGCTTTTTGTAGTATCGGTTTTTATCAACCTGAAATATCTCCCTAATATGCGTGTTTTATTAGTATTGTCCACGTTTGCCGGGATTTCATTAATTGTCCGATGATAGGTGTGATTGTATTTATAGATAACATTATTGAGGGTATTATCTATCCAATTATAGTCACCTTTTAAACTGAATTCCTTATATAGTTTAGATTTTAATGTTCTGATAAAACGCTCAACTATTGATGCCTTTTTTGTTGAGAAAGTTGAATAATGGTTTATACAATAAGATTTCATAAGTTTTTGGAATTTATTATTATAAAATTCTGTTCCATTATCCGTTTGTAGATTTTGGGGGACACGCCCTTTATCCAACAAAATCTTGAAAGAGTTGCATACAACATCTTTTGTCTTATTTTTCAAAGGAAAGGTCCAAGCGTATTTCGAAAATGTATCAATAACAGTAAGAATAAATCTGTAATTTTTATTTTCTTTGGAAATTGATTGCATATCAATTAAGTCTGCTTGCCAAAGGTCATCTATATCTTTCATAATAACATGTCTTCGTGGAAAGTTTACCCTCGCATTTTTATGAATTTCGTTTACCACATCAGCTTTACTCATATTCAAAACTCAGTATATAAACATTTGTAGTGAATCCAGAAATGATACTGAATGAAAATTATGTTATTGCTACTATTTATTCTTTAATTATGTTAGCTTCTTTTAATTCTTCAATTATCGATAGTATTTCATTATCATGGTTCGTATTGCCAGCATCTTTTGAAGCAACTAATAGTTTTAATCTCTCAACTAATTCGTTTGGGTCATCCCAATATACCAGGTCAGTATTTTTTTTATATTTCTTTAACATTGGCAAGTATCCCCCAAGTTTAGTGTGAATATTATCGTTTGATGTTTCGGAAAACAATGGTCTGATTATTTCACGATATTTTATTCCTTTATCACCTTTTATTTGACCTCTAGGATTGAAGTCTCTCTTATGAACATTTGTATAATACAATATATCCTTGTAAACAAGTTTATCTTTGTTGGATATTACTTTTAAATCAGGTTTTTTTCGAAGTAAAAGTTCTTTCAGCCCAGGAGTTAAATTGTAGGATTTATCACCGATTTTAATCAAAATGACATTTTCATTATTCAAACCGTCAATTTTAGAAAATGTTACTACTGAATTCCCCATCAATAAAGTTTGGTTTTCACTTCTTATTCCAAACGGTATATTTACACCGTCATAAATATCATAGATATCCTGACCCTCTAATGATATCTCTAAATCATCTGGCAATACCATTTCAGGAGACTCTTTAACCAATTGTGTAGAATTAGGTTTTGGTTCGTAACAGTCCACAAACTTTGTAGATGAGCTAGTATCCATTTCATCCAATTCAATACCTCCAGAATTAGTAAGTGTTGTATTTTCTAAATGTTTTATTTTTTCCATAGTTATATTCGAATCAACTAGAGTTTTAAGGGGGTCTGTGACAGGTTTTAGCATTTTATCGAGTGACAAGTTCATTGAGTGTTCCTGATCCTTCATTTGTTTTATTTTATTCTTTATGGAGTCTACAGACTTCATTAATTCTATTTTAATGTTTTTTTCCATTTTATATTATAACAACTGCGTCCAGCTATAGTACAAATTATACTGAATTTTATTTTGCATGTTAATTACTTATATGTACTTATAAACAGTCAGTCGAATTTAAAAAACATATCAAAGTTCTGTCTGTACCTTCCGTTATTTAATGACGATTCCTTATTAATAAGTAGAAAATTATAAGGTTTACTCCAAACAGTTCGACAAATGTTTCTGAACTCTTTCCATTGTAAATCAGAACTAACATGCTCTTCATAAATATGTTTTAAATTCACATCATCTTGTTTAAATATAATAAGAAAATTAACATTATCACGTAACAATTGCTTCGGAATTTTAGAATAGGTTTGAGATAAATAGAAACAGTCTATTTGCTTATGCCTACCCATACAGAAATAATTGCGGATATTTATTTGATTTTCACACGCAACATCATCAAAAATAAAAACAGAATTTGTTAAAGCTTCACTCGGAGAAATGACATCTTTATCATCATTGAACTCGTAAAAGTTTATCTGTGGCACTCTTTTTAATACTTCGGTCAAGAAACGGTATTTTGGTTGAAAAGAAGTTTTAGAGTAAAGATACAGATTTTTAAATTTGAGCCCATTTTCATGCAGCAGTAAACTAATCATAACATTCGTTTTACCACAGCTTGATGGACCGCATATTATACAACGAATGGTATTTGGCAATAAAGCGCTATGTCTGATGCGGTGAACAGAGTCACTTAATCTTATATTATTAACATTGAGAGATATGGGTTGTTTGATCAACTTCATAGTGCATATTAATCTAATTACCGCTTAACATACACTTATATAGTCGTTACTACATGAACCTCATCATACAACAAGCGTGAACTTGATGATGACGTTTAGGAAGTTGAATACGTTTGAATAAAAGTCCATTGTTTTAGACATATCATTTTATTATAAGTTCAAATAATAGTACATAACTTATTCTAAAATAATTATCATACATCATTTCTTTATAATACATTAATTTATTCTTATTTTAGTATTTTAAATCATATACTTCAAATGAATATAATTTAGAACAGTGGCTCTCAAGATGTGGATTATATTTAATTGGTGCTCAATTTAAACGTAATAAGTTGAATAAAAAGTGAAACGAACATTGGTTTAGATCATCGCATCATAAAATCCCCAAGGCAAAGTGTGAATTTGATCTGAAAGTATCTGAACTTTGTCATCGTTTCTATTTAGTACTTGCTTACTAACTTGTTGTGAGTACAATATATGCTTGATAGATCTTATAATATTCATTTTAAAAGATTGACTTTTATCTAATATCAAAGAATCGTTGTAATTACTTTGTTTTAAATGCTTAGTAACAGATTTAGACAAACCTTTCGCTTTTGTTATCCGTGTGTTTAAACTGCTAATGCAATACAGTTTTGCTCGTAAACCTGTAAATTCTGTAATTACATCACCCCCCATTTCGTCCTTAAATAGGCCAGGGATTTTTGAGTTAATTCTTGGTATGTTATATTGATTATCTATTGAAAAATTGCTAGTATCAAAATATGTTAAATTATCGTACATATCACGATAAAAGTCATCTGTATGAATTAAGTAAAGTAAACTATCAGTATCTGTATAACATAATTCAACTTTATCTCCATATTTCTGTTTTATAAAATCATAATGAAACTGATATAGATGTTCTTTGGCGTACTCCAGAACTGTAAATCCGATGTAAATTGGTCGGTCTAATATTATTTTTTCACGATTCAATTGTATAGCTACAAAATCCTCTGCGAATATTGACACACTTTTTAAATTAGGTTTTGAAATCAATTTCTGTGCACAAAGTTTCTTATTCGTGAAGTTTTTCTTATCATCCCATTTGGTTACCAGTTTTATCTCAACTTGTTTCCTTTTATTTTCTATAGTTTTGCCAAATATCGCATTATTTAAAAGTTTAAAAAAATCTTTTTCAAAAGAAGTTTTAGATTCCATACGCCGATTGGTATTAAGATCTATATATTTCTTTAAGAAATCATCTTGTCTAAAGGTTAGTATGCGATGAATTTTTTTTAACACCAAACCATTTTTTATGCATTGTTTTAAATGTACGTAATGAATAACATAATTTGATTTATCATACAGATTAGCAATCAACTTAGCTGATTTCGCTCCTAGGGGTACAAATTTCTCTGCAGCAAATGGTAAGTCTTTATGCTGATCATGAATACAATCCGGGTAATATAAATCTACTTCTAAAATAAAACCATACGGACTGTCATCTGAAACATGCAATACATTAAAGTTGTCAATTTCATCTTGAGTTAAAAATCTGAACTCCGAAACAGGCAATTTTTTAGTCATTGCATAACCATAAAGATTATTGCAATCTAAATATGTCAAATAACTCGAGGGTTTTAAATGATTATAATGAGGTAAATACTTATTATTTGCCTTAGCATGACGGAGGAAACATTGTGCCAAGCCCCCTCGTATACCTTTTTCAATAAATGTATACATTTCTAAGTCACTAATGAGCTCTAATTCAGCGTTAGTGTACAGAAGCATAGCATCCCAGCTCAAACTAGGTGAAGTCACATAGTGAGCAGGATCCAATTTGTAAAAATGTAAACTTGTCTCTCTAAATTTTTCAAATATGTCGCATAACAGCAAAACATCGCATTTCAAATACAAATCACTGTATTCGCCAAGCGTTGTTATCTCAAAATTGTTCCAAATATCTTGGGCGTGAGCATATTCGTCATCTGATAGAGATTCCATAGTTAAACTATTATAAAAACTGGACTTTGAGGGTAGTTGATTTTCATCAAATTTTGACCAGTCGTCCATATAATCATATGGATAAATACCTTTCTTACGTAATAAATTAAGTTTAGTTTTATCCGTAAATTCTCTTGACAAATGAACAAAGTCTTTTTCTGACAAGCTTTTACTTAAAGAATCTAAGCTTGAGCTAAGAAAATGAAATGAATCAATAAACTTAATCTGTACTGAACGAGTACCTTTTTTTGTCTCAATTAGCTTAGTTATTGTAAGATATTTTTCTTTAGTTTTTGGTATTATTTTAATTGAGCCTTCATACTTAGCCAACTCTCTTATAAATATATGCGAATCATAACCACTTAGATTATGAAATACTACCGGTATGAATGGACACACTTTATACATCAAATTACAATGTGAGTGCGCTGCCCCTCTATACTCGGAAGTAATATGATCATGATCTCGAACTTTATCTCCAGACAATGACTGATTACATATATGACACTTAGTTGTATTTCGATATTCTCGTTCTTGATTATAAGTTAAAGTTTTCATTGATAAATGAGTAGACAAAACTTTGTTTATCCGCTTTACATCTTTTACTAAACGTTTAATAAAGACTTCGACGCAATCTATGCCTCTGTACGTGACAAACTTGTTAAGTTTGCTGTCGTGACAACAACATATGTAATATGCAAAACTTGAAGGTTGATGCATTTTTAGTGTCTTAGTATTTTTAGAACTATTTTCATTGCAATTTATTAGCAAACTCTCAAAATCAGCATAAATAATAAAATTAATTTTTAGTTTTCTTTCATAATGTTTAAATTTCAATATGGTATCTTTTTCCGGTAGTATAGTTAGTATTTTAGAACAAGTGTGAGAAACATATTTCTTTTCATTCGTAAAAAATTGTAAACATGATTCGCATAAAAAAACTTTGCCATGATGATGAGTAACCTGGCGTCGCACTAATCGTATAAGATCTTTTATCAAACAGTAATGTCCTTTACCATTCCGTTCAAAGTATAATAAATTAACGTGTTTTTCTTTTTTCTTATTCGTCATGTATAACGGGCCAGTAACAACGTATTTGCTATCTAGCCCATAAATGGTAACGCTTATTGTAGGATTTAACCGTTCAAAAAGTTGGATGTCATTCTGTGAAAGAGGAAATAACATTCCTTGAATATTGAGAACTTGGCTATAATGAGGATAGGATGTCGTTCTGCACACATTATTTTCACGAGGAAATAATGCGGCTACGACGCACCATAAGAAACAATACTCGTCATCATTACGTAAATTCAAACAACTTTTAGTATTTTTTATTACTGAGGGCAACTCTATGTACGTGCCGCCTCTCATGGGGCAATATTTACATATGTTAATCTCAATATGACTTAGCGAAAGATATGTCCAACCTGACTGTACATGTTCAAATTCAGACATTTTGCGCATAAGTACATGTATTTTATTCAAAAAGAACTCGTGTATATCAGTATTTTTATAGATAATATCATACTTAGTGTTAAATGATTTCAGTTCTACTTGTTCGTCGTCAGATTTTAGCAGAAGAAACTTAGCAAAAAGCTCAAAATTTACTTTTATGCAATCATACTTTTTCAATATCATAGTTATTAATTTATCAATATCTGGATGTACAGAATTCAGGATCGCCTCAGGAGTGAGGTGCTCGTCATCCTGTGGTATACATGTCTGAATATTACTCGGGATCGCCTCACGAGTGAGGTGCTCGTCATCCTGAGGTATACATGTCTGAATATTACTCGGGATCGCCTCACGAGTGAGGTGCTCGTCATCCTGAGGTATACATGTCTGACTATTACTCGGGATCGCCTCACGAGTGAGGTGCTCGTCATCCTGAGGTATACATGTCTGACTATTACTCGGGATCGCCTCACGAGTGAGGTGCTCGTCATCCTGAGGTATACATGTCTGACTATTACTCGGGATCGCCTCACGAGTGAGGTGCTCGTCATCCTGAGCTAAGTTCAGACGAAAAGTTACTATTCTATTTTTAAATGCTGTTGCCACAATAAAAACATTTTTGAATTCAGTACTCAATAAGCTATTTGTCTTGTGTATATTAGTTCTCTTATGATATGCATATTGGTTTCGTGGTATTTCAGTTTCACATTTGGTACACTTCACAATTTTACTACGAGGTCTTGTTAATGGTGTTCTGCGATCTCTGGACTGTATAACTGTGAAATAATACATTAGATTTAAATAGCATAATATTTTATTTATCAATTGGCTATTTAGGTACAAGTATTTAGATATTGTTTAGTTGGGAAATAAATAAATAAATAAATAAATAAAATTATAAAGATTACTTATAATATAATGTATGTATAGGTATTATTCTGTAATGATTAAATGTTTTACATATATTTGTATAAAAACTAGCAAGAATACATAGTAAGTACTAATAGTAAGAATTTATAAGGGTAGTTGGACAATTACGAAAATCTTGTTCAACTGAGGACGTAAATCCTTTTAGATGGCGCCACATCTCCGTGTCCGTATCAACTTTTCTTTTAATTGTAACTATTGAATGGCGCCACCTATTTACTGGTGGTATGTCTGCGATTTCATCACAATTGTAAACTTTTACTTCTACGTAATACGGCCCCTGCTTTGTCTCACTTATTTTTCTGGCATAGCCTTTGTTAACCCTCTTAGTAAAATAAGAATGAAGAGGAGACGGTGTTTTACCAGTTGATGTGGACGGCTTCACAGACGAATCCTCTTCATCGCTCTCACTACCGAATAGGTCCCGTGCAGTTAGCTTGTTGTTGGTTAACGGCACCGGTTGTATCCTAGGCTTCTTAGATCCGTGCGTCTTAGATCCATCGATTCGATCGGTTTTGGGCCGCTTGTTTGCTGTCGATTTTTCGAGTCGGGTCGAAGAATAAGTCGATTTCTGCTTTGTCTGCGTCTCAATTTCTGACTCTACATCCGAAGAAAACAGCTGAGGCAACGTAGATGAAGTTGGCTTGGACCTGAAACAATATTATTTGAAATATTATATTAACCTGAATACAAAAATAAATTAATGGTGGGATTTATTTATGGTCGGATAGGAAGAAAATATTTTGTATCATTCATTCTTTTATGCATTCATTCAATCTATACGTTCGTTCTGTCCTACATTCAATAATTCATTTATAAGTTCATTCAATTATTTATTCAATAATTTGTGCATTCATTCATTCATTAATATATGCAATCATTCAATTATTCATTAATTCATTCATACATACATGCATTCATTCAATCATTCATTCATTCATTCATACATACATTCGATCATTCACTCATTCATAGAATAAACCTTGTGATGACACATTTATACACATATAATAAATAAAATATTAATTATGATCTACTTACATTTTGAAGATTCTGGATTCTGGTTGAAGCGTAGATGCGATAGCGTTGAAGGTTGAAGGTGATGATTGTTTCCCTCGGGAGAGCAGTTTGTGATTTTGTCTGGCATCGATGCACTTTATATACAGCAAAATTATGACGTTGTACTACCAAATATGTCATCGAGAAGATGTAATGCTTATATTGCAAAACAAGATATCATATTAACCAATCCAAAAAAAATATATTAGTTATTGATTATGTTATACTATGCAAATACCATGGCTTCACTCATTCTAATTACTTATCGTACCTGCATTTTTTCATACAATAAAAAACTTCAACAAACAAACAAATCAACCGACACCATAATCAATATAGTGACTTACTTTTAGCATCAAGTAATAGTAGAACTCTGTCAGCATTTTATCCAAATATAGATTCATTAGGGTAAGGGCACATTGTTTGCTACACTTTATTTTAATCATATTTTATTGTATTACATTATACGTGTATAATAAATTAATAAGTACGGTTGACCAGTGACCACCTTAATTTTGATGATACATACTAACAAATTCCCCATGGTTTGCTTCCACATTACAGCAGATTACTTAGATGTTTCTTTTGTGTTAACTATGACTTTTTACTGCTAAAAACAATATTTTTTTGAGCATAGCCGCGGGGCAATTCCTAGTCATAAATATATTCAACTCAGCATTACGTTATTTTGAACTCTATCAGCAACAAAATATTTTATATATAAATCGGGATAAAATAAGAAACAAATTCACTTCAGTTCTTCCATTCCTTTAGTGTGCTACTGTTATATTCTACAATGTCTGTAAGTACCTAATTTTACAAAATATTTTACTTTTAATTATAATAATAATAATTATATAGAATGTGTTAAACCAGTGAAAATAAAAAATAATGTATGTATTCTGTTTCAGATACCGAGTTGGGTTTATTCACCAACTTCACCTCCGTTAATGATAGAACCTGACGTGATTGATAAAGTCGTAAATTATTTGGATGAGGAAGAACGACAACGAACCCCATGTGTTCCAAATACAACTAATAATAAGGAGTTGATAAGTTTTTACAAAACGGTCTCGACCGGTGGCACTAAAGTTATACGGATCGAAATTTACGATGCAAACCAATTTGAAAGTAATTCTATGTGCCAGTGCAGTGCTGAAATATGTGTTCAGCATGTTGTTAAGAACATTTACACTGATAACATCTACTTACGTGTCAAAGACATGCTACCATATTTAAACAATACTTTTTATCAATCCTTGTAAAAAGAAAAACGGACCTCACCTACAAGCACCTAGATCACCTACGGCATCTGTTAATTCCTAATTATTTTGTTTAATTAATTGTAATTATATTGTTTATTTAATTTGTAATTATATGAACTAATAAATACTTGCTTATTCATTACAATAATGTAGTTTCATTTCAAAAGCTGTAAAATTAAATCATCCGTAAGAATCTAAGTATATTCTCATTATTTTAATGTCATTCAGCAAATAATGTTCATTGAAAAAAAATCTATTAGTCATAACAGTGTGTTATAAATATCACGTAGCAACAATGCTCGTCCATTCACGAGATCATAGTTGCATTGAGCAGATCAAGTATCAAATTTTTGCTAGCTAAAATAATATTAGATACTCGAAACTAAGCACATGTGTAAATGATTGAGTTTAATGAATATAAAAATAATCAATTAGAATAGAAAGTATGAAATAATATTTGAATGTTGATGAAATGAATGATAAAATTGGGGTGACCTGGATTTCCTTGATCCAGGTCCCCCAATTTTACCCTACTAAAGTGCACTCATCCACCATAGAAGAGGTAGGATCCTCCGACCAGATGGAATTTGAGTCTCGTAGGCTACTTCCTGACAATTGATGTCGGGATGTGGTATGATTATAATAAAAAAAATATACTAACTGCGCGGTAAACTTCGCTTGCGCGATGTAGGATTTTGCGTGACGTCAGTGTGATGCATAGTTTGCATGTAGCAATGTAGATGCCGCCACTAGCATTAAAACATTTGGCTTCATAATCAGCCTATAATGTTCCCACTGCTGGGACACAGGCTTCCTCTCTGTGAGAGGGAGTGGGCCGTAATCCACTACGCGGGCCCAGTGCGGGCTGGTAGATATCACATGTCTTCGAATTTTTGGTTCTAGAACATGCTGGTTTCCTCACGATGTTTTCCTTCACCGTTTTGAGAGCAGTGATGATGAAATAATATTTACACAAAGTAAAGCGCCTGTCTGGGTTCGAACCTACGACCTACAACTTGTAACTCGCGGCCGATACCACTGGGCCATCACTGCTCTGCCATAGATATGAAAACATTTGGCTTGTATAAGCCAAAATATAAACACACAAAAAAATACACATTACGTAACACTTACCTCCCGATTACAAGCAAAACATTCCGCAGCTTAACCGACATGAAAAAACAAAATTACAACACCATACTTATAACACCCGTATCTAGTATAACAGACACGTTCACGCGCTGTTACGTCTGAAATGACCTTAAAAAGGTCGACGTCGGACTCAAACTTTCGTAAATGGGTTCCGCGTCTAATTTTTCTGACGTTGATATGGATTGAGTTACTTATTTTCACGCCTCTTTGAGATGACTTCGCACAATTGGTGAGTAAAAGTTTAGTGGGTGTATGATTTTTTTTGTTGTAATATTTCTCCCTTGCGGCTTTTGGTGGCGTCTCGTTTAGTGAGAAGGGGCGGTTGAGTTTCTGGATGCGTTCACATCTTAACTTACCAAGAGTATCTAGAAAATATTATTGAAGTGCAAACTTCTTATGACGCGTTGGGATTTTTTTCAGATTGGAAGAAATCCATTGAATTCGCGCCACTGTTACCATAAAAACACCGCTTCGGATGTGTTCGGCTGTCCTCGGGATGTACTCGGTTTTAATGTACAGGATGAAATTAAATTCATGGGCATCCTTTTAAGGGGTCATTGTACTCATAAATTATGAACAACTTTTACTATGGGACTAAACCTAAATATGCAAAAAAAAATATCAGCTGATCCTTACATTTATGTTCACATAACTCGCCAGAATGTAGGGAAGAGCTGATTTTTTTTTTTGCGATTCTAGGTTTAGTCCCATAGTAAAAGTTGTTCATAATGATGATTACAATGACCCCTTGAAATAATGCCCATGAATTCGATTTCACCCTGTTTATCTGATATCTGAGTGATGGCACAGTATTCTGTTTTTATTTATAGAGGGTGGCAAGAACATTGACGCGGAACTTTTTACCATGGATTCAGTACATGACTCTGAACCTCTGACGTAATATTTCAATGCGGGGGAAATATTACGTTGGTTATTAAAAACAAAAATGCTGTTCCATACATTTTGACCGCGGAAGTATTGCACTTTTCTACGTAAAAGCCGATTTTTTTTTTGATGATAAAAAATTTCTGCTCTTGGGGTCTAGAATCGTGGACTGAATTCAAGGTTCTGAATTCAATTCTCAATTCTTTATTGCGTACCATAATGTATACAGGGTGTTACAGAACTTTATTACGTACCATAATGTATACAGGATGTTACAGAAAGGGTATATCAATACAAACGGGTTGAAGAGTGTATCTGGTCTAGAATCTCTGTACAAAATTTCAGCTCAAAAACAGTAACTTTGAAAATGCTTAATATTTTTTTATTTCGATAGTTTATTAAATTGAAATCATAACAAACATGTCACCGCACTACGAGGGTCATTATCCATTGTCTGTGCGCCTAGTACACGCACATCACGCCGCCGCGCGCCAATGCAGCGCCGTGATGTCGAAATAAAAAAATATTAAGCATTTTCAAAGTTAATGCTTTTGAGCTGAAATTTTGTACAGAGGTTCCAGACCAGATACACTCTTCAACCCGTTTGTATTGATATACCCTTTCTGTAAAACCCTGTATAGTTGGTAGAGAAATAATTGTATTAGTCACAAAAAAAAAAAAATAAGTATAGAAAGAAAAATAATAGAAGAAGAATAATAGAAATAATTACGTTAGTATTATTGTGTTGTGTTAATAGGTTGCAGATTGCCCGTCTAATGAGGTTGTCATCATAGGTGCAAAATTAATAAGTATATAGATACAATATACTATTAACTATGGCTGGGTTTTTAAGAATGAGCAGCTGCATTTATCAACTTATACTCTGAATAAGTGAACATTATTATAAAAAATTATTGAGGCGAAGTTAACATAGCATTAACTAAAATATACATACCTTAAAAGAAACAGCTTAAAAGAAAGAAATAAAGAAAAATAAAAGATGAAAACAAAAGAGTGTCCGTGGAGTTTCCTGCCCATTCTTCTCCATAACCAACCCCTTGACAATTTAAAAGTGCCTGTATTTGGTTTATTCGAAATAAATTATTTTTCAAATTGTTACTGCTAGCGAAATCATTCGAATAGTTATATAGCCTTCATTCGAAGTGACAGTACAATTGTTTCAAAGTTTTTACGTCATTCCACCCCGTAGAACACCAACTGACATGCGACAAGGTCATTCCTTTTATCCGACTCACGGAACCCAAAAAAGTTGACGGGTAGGGACAATGCTGATGCGGTAGGGGTAGATACGACACGAATTTTATAGGTCTGTGGATAGGGTATACGGTTACGTTAGCCGTGGGTTGGCGGCTCTGTAAGGGTTAAAAGCCTTTAAGTTAGTAAACGATTAATGATTTTATTTCATTTTGCAAAAACACTTTTACACGTCAATCATATTTTAAAAATCAGATGAGGTCGGCGTTTCCTATCTGACTAGTCTGAGAAGAAAACCCGAATCAAACTCAGAGGTCACAGTCTCTTTTAAAGTCCAAACATAATCTTGGTCATATCATGTGAAGACCATGTAGATCGATGTCTGAGATGAAAGAGGAAAGAACCACATAGATTGAGTGGACCTGTCCAGTCAGTGCACGCATTTGTCAGAAATCGTGCGTAACTCAAAACTTAAGGAGCTCAATGATTCGACGAACAATACCAAAGAAAGGACATTTGGGTAGGCCACATAAATTACTGAAATTGCCAGAAAAAAAATCATTAATATATGTAAATATTGGAAGCAGCTCAATTCCAATAGTGATTCAAGTGGAGGTTTTAGTATCTAAGTTCTGTATTCATGTTAGTTGCTATGTTATCGTAACATTTCAAGGTTTCTATTGAACTCGCTTTTTTCTGTGGTTTCGCCCACGTGGAGTTCGAAAATTATCCCGCGGGAACGTACTGGGAAAAAAAAATCCTATATCCTAACCCAGTTCATGCCATATCCGTGTGCCATATGTCATCCAAGCCTTCAAGGTGTAAAAATGGATCAGACAGAGTTACTTTTGCATTTATAATATTAAGTAGATTTATCTAAACTATACTATATTATAAAGAGATAAATATATAACGGAGAAGGTATGGTAAGTGTCTCTCGTTATTATAGCCATATTTTAATTACTGTGGGCGTACTGTGGAAAGTGTTGGTTATTGCGTAATAGAAAAACCGTTTGCAGTTCAAACCAGATTATAATTTCACGAACAAATTAATCACACCAGCGAATCGCACACTGTAGGTACACGACACAACTATATACGGAACGCGGGACAGTTTCTGAGCACATGTTATTCGTACGATGTCCGATGTCCAAGAGAGCTCCACATCGTTCTGACGCGCTGTCGTCGACCCCCCATAAACTCAGGCTAGACTCTGTCAGCGCCACCAGATGGCGCTCGCGTTCCGAATAGTCAAACGAATGACCGAATGCGACATAAATATATTTTTGGTATGTTTGTTTCGCTTCCACGCTGAAACGGCTAAACGGATGGCAGACGGGTAAACCATTATGCTGGATTACTACATAGAATACTTTTTATCCCAATATTTCCACGGGATCCAGACTTATGCGGGTGAAGCCGCGGGGCAAAGCTATTAGTATAATTATATTATAGTTTATATATGTATATTATTAGTGTGGGATATGGATTCGAAGTTTCCGTGAGCCCTGATCCCGCATAAAGTCCCAGACATACTAACATTTCGATATTCCGAAATTGACAGATTAAGGGTCCAAAAAGGAGGCTGGAATATCTCAACATGATTAATGTAAAGCCCCTTTCTTATGAATATGAAACTTTTTTGTCTACTTAGCCTACAGATCTAGATAACGCAAGTAGGTATCACGATCTGTACGAAAAACAAGCGCGCCATTTTTTTGACTACTTACTGTGACGTCACAAGAACTATTTAGTGATAGGAAAATCAAATTGATTTAAAGACGCCGCCGCGTGCGGCACCCGTTTCGCTCCACCCCCGGGGCCTAGCGCCAGTGCTCACGCTCAGCCAGTCAGCAGTACACAGGACTGAGCACGAAAGTGGCGGCTTACGATTTTTGTACGTAAGCTGGTGCGATTTTTGGCACGCGAAATAGTTGCTCTTGCGTTATCTAGGTGTATCTGTGAGTTAGCCCATGTCAACAGTTTGGCCAGGAATATTTTGCACCGTAATGTCTATGGATGAAAATATAATATGGATGTTGATATAAATATTCGATTGATAAACTGCAACACTATATTTTGATCTATCACCATGAAAGTTGGCTTCTACGTATTTTTCATTGAGAAGTTTATAATAATAATACTAGCTTCTGCCTCCGACTTTGTCCGCGTGACATTTTACCCTCCCCCCATTCACCCTCTTAAGGGTGGAATTTCGAAAAACCCTTTCTTATTGAATACCTACTCTTCACAAAGAACACACCTTCAAAATTTCATGTCTCTAGGACCAGTAGTTTAGGTTGTGCGTTAATAAAAATTATATCAGTCAGGTCTTTGAATTTTATTTTTAAAGATACTTTTTTTAATTTTAAACTCTATGCAGGCGATGACGTGAAAAAAGTTAGTAATTTAGCTTTATTTTTGCATAACTATTATGTTTCAGTATCGCAGGGTAATTCAAAGTGGTTCATAAGATGTTTTTTTTGCTTTTAGCAGAATTAAATAATGTAGGTTACATTAAAATGTGACCTAAATAAAAAATAGGAAATCAGCACTCATGTCTCACTTAGAAAACGTTCATACGTGTTTCTGACGTGCCTTGGAGACCTGCCCAATCCGTAAGTAAAAAAAAAGAAAAAAAATACAGCAAATCCAAGTACTTTTTAACGACCTAGCAATTCCGTATTATTTATTTTCTCGGATTTCTCCGCAAAAATCGCTTAGGCTTGACGCAAAAGTTACGGAAATCCGTAAGTCTGTCTGGTCTTGTCAGTTTTTACCTAGTGGAACCCAAAGTAAGGGGTTTTTCCTTTAAATACGTGGCTAAAGCTTTTGAAATGGTTTTTCCTCGTAAAGGTAATATTTTTGACGTGGGAGGGAATTCTTTTGCATAAGATTTTGTTGTGTTGTGATTTCATAACTGAATTTCTAAGCATTTCGGATAGGTGTGATTAAGGAAAACGTATTTTGATTGAAGTGAATTTATCCTGTTAAATATTAGGTCTTTACCTATGAAATTGCCGTTTTACATAGAAAAAATGAAAAAAAAAAAATTTTTTAAGAAAATTTTGTGTTTCGTTAATCGAAGTGTTGGTTATTAGTGAAGATGTACTCTTGCCATTTTAGTGGAAGTTCGTTGATGACTCTGCTGTAAAAATCCTGGCGACGGGAATCGATGAACTCTTTAGAGGCGTTTTTATATGTGAGCACCATGTACCTATCAGATAATTAATTTATATGTCATGGTTTCGTTTTTAATTCTGTAACCTATTGTGGGATAGTAATTTTATTTTAGCTTTGTAGTATTTTTTTTTGAAGTCGGTTGTTCTTTTTTATATTTCCAATTTGAAGGAAGTTAATCAGTATCGATTTATCACTTACGTTGAAGGCTGCTGCAAGTAACAACATGATTTGAGATGAATTTGCGTCCACTATGGCTTTCAATTCATCGTTGTTCTGGTCGGCCACGGGGCTCATTGTAGAGATCAAAATTTCCAGAACAAAAGCGATCAAAACGGACCGTGTGTTCATATGCGGTACAATGTCTTACACGTCGTTAATATTGCGTGCTGTCTGTGCTGCGTTGGTGCCTCGACGGAACTCGTGTTTGAAAATATCGCGCAATTTCGATTTTTTCATGGTTACAGAAACAGCGTTATTAAAAAAAAAATCGAACGGCGGGAAAACAAATGAACAACTGATTTTGAAAAACCACATGTCATGCTATATTATAAAATTAATTTGAATTTGGAATTCTAAATGGAATGAAACATCGATCTTTACAATAGCCAGTATCAAAAATCGGCAATTTCATAGGTAAAGACCTATTATTATATACCCATTGCGTGTGTCAGTCAATCTTTTTTAATTATACTTGACCTTTATAATATCCACTTATGGTACTTTAATAAACTGTTACCATTGAATATTTGATAGGCATACCTAAATGGTGGTCATTGATATACTAATAATACTCTTTATTATGTAGGCACACGAAATGGATCATGGATATGGAAGGGCTTGTGGCTAAGTAATAACAGCCGCACCGTTCGATCGATCAGGTTAAGCTACATTTACCACGGTTGGTCCGTGGATGGGTGACCAACTTTACATACCGAGACCCGTGCCTCGGAAAGCACGTCAAGACGTGGTCCCGGCTGGCATTCGTGGAGATTTTTGACAGCATACATACCGGTCAAAATCATAACCCTCTTTTTTGCTTCGCCGTTGTCGGTAAATAATTGGCTTTTACAATGTTTTGAAATTACAGTTTTAATAGGTTTGGGAGGACAGTTTAGGCTTGCCTAGCCTTTAGGCATATCATTCCAGACTGCAAATCTTGTAATTTTAAGAACGTTCACAGTCTGATCTCAGTCTCAATCTGTAAAAAATACCTACGTCTAATTTCCCTACACTTTTTAATAAGTTTTTGACATTGATTGTCGCTGAGATGAGATTGCGATTAAATTTTGGACGTTTTTAATTACGGAAAATGGCCTTGAGATTCTATCCTCTCCTTCTGCGAAGCAGTAATGCTCACGAAGGAGGAGGCGGAGCGCGTGAGGGAGAGGCAATCTTAGCGCCCTCGCGCCCCTAGTCGCCGCAGGAGACGCCCTGGGCGTCGGGAATCGATAGCCGATTCCCGGCCACTGTAGGCGGGGGCTTGCGGACGGCGAGCAATGGGCAGCTCGCCGTCCGGTAAGGACCAGGCCCCGGTCGACGGCGCGTTGTGTTCCACGCGCGCCTCAAAGAGATGTCAGCACTAACTGACGGGGTCTACCAGGACCGAAGCCTGCTGGGGTCGTGGGTTGTTCGAAAGAGATACCGTGGCCCCTGGCACAGGCAACTGAAGGAACACGGGTGGGTTTTAGTCAGTAAAAGTCTGACACGCCCTCTCGCTCCGCCCAGAGCGAGAGAAGTTATTTAATAATTTCCCACCCAAAAAAAAAAAAGATTATATCCTCTCAATGTGAATTTTAAAGGAAACGAATATTGCATTGAATAGTACAGAATTGACTCAACATTTGCCAAACAATCTCCAGAAATCATAGCTAATAGCATTCGTCCCCACAATCTTGCCCCATCCCTCCCAAATCTCTCCCCATTACAATTTCAACGTTCAAGATTTCAATCGTGACGTCATCAATCACTGACGTCATCACGCACGGCATAGTGTTTTGTATTCATTCGGGTACAGTCGGCCTCCAAAAGAAGTATACATTGACAAGAATTAATTTGATTGTCAATAATTTGTGTTTCTTAATACTGTATTAATGACATATCGTCATGTAAGACATTAGAAAAGCGCACATTGGGTACTTACTTAATTGTAGCTACACAATCAAAGTAATCACATCACACTAATATTATAAAGGCGAAAGTTTGTGAGTGTGTGTGTGTTTATATGTTTGTTACTTCTTCACGCTCAAACGGCTGGACCAATTTTGATAAAATTTTGTATGGAGGTAGCTGACACCCTGGATTAACATATAGGCTACTTTTCATCCCGCTGTTCCGACGGGATCGACATATACGCGAGTGAAACCGCGGGGCGCAGCTAGTTCTTGATATTTTCGTGTACGCCCGCGCCCACACACAAGGAAGTTAAATCTTCAATCAGGAATATATGAAAACGCTTTAAAATTTCCGTCGACTATAAACTTGCGTGCTCGTATTTCCGTACCTACATGTTATGGACATGGACGTCCATCGTCAAGTTAGAAATGATTAAAGCACGCAATGTGTAATTTGTTTAGTTAGTGGCTACGGATTGATAAATTATTGTGGAACAAAGTTTGACACGATTATATGAATTCTTGTACATGTGTACATATTTTTGAGGCTGACTGTACGAGCCACAAGAAGCTGGGTGTAACGGACGGTCAAAATATTCTGAGTAAGGAATTGATTGGAAAGTGAAAACGGTTTGGTTTGTGTAAGGCGAATAATTGGAGATAGGGAACGTTGGGTTACTTTCAAGTAGACGTACCTATAAGAACACAACGCAAGGCAACGATGCAGTTTCAAAGAAGATGTAGTGACAAAAATTTAAAAGAGTATGCTAGATGGTTTGGTCATGTTGAGAGGAGCAATGAAAGGCGACTAACAAAAGTTATTAAGCCGGAGGTTTCAGAAAACGGTCAATAAGTCAGGAAATTATTTATTTTTACATCACTATTATTGCTTCGTAATAAATAACTAACAACAGGTTGAATTTTTCAAGTGGGCGTGGATGGCCAAATCCGAAACTATGAGGACTAACGAAAAGTACTCAAAGGAGTCGCAGGCTCGATTTTGATGAAAACTAAAACTGCATCATTGGATTTTTGAAAAATCAATATTTCTAGCCAGGAATCGAACCTGTTGATTTTGAAAAAAAACACACACTGTATTATTACACCATTCGATAGTGTCGCTAATAAGGATCGAATTCTGGGAAGTAATGACATACGGCAAACTTAAGGAAAATGTTGAATTTTAATAAACTGCTTCTTATTTTAGAGTATTCATACATACATTACGTAGGTACCTTGTTCGAAATGATGCTCAATATTTTTATTTATTAAGCAATTATTTATTTTGTAAATAGATAATTGCTTCATATTTGTAATAAATTACCACCGTTGTGTCATCGCGCTTCTCTTTCTTTTCTATGCAGTCCGACACAGACCGCGCTTTAGGTCATGTAGTCGCCTTAACAAGGCAGATGTGAGTGGGAACGCCGCGCGACCTTAGAAGGACATAGTGTCCTTTGATGATGTTCTTAAAAACGGTCAGGTGCCTGGTACTCGCAACCAATCGTGTGTGTATGACTATGAATATATCATGGCGTTGAGAACTGTCAAAATTGTGGCATATTGAAATGTAGGTAAATACAGGCTGTTACGGAAAGGGTATATCAATACAAACGGGTTGAAGAGTGCATCTGGTCTAGAATCTCTGCACAAAATTTCAGCTCAAAAGCAGTAACTTTGAAAATGCTTAATATTTTTTTTATTTCGATAGTTTATTAAATTGAGATCATAACAAACGTGCCACCACACTACGAGGGTCGTTATCCATTATCTGTAGTGTGTCTGTGCGCCTAGTACACGCACATCACGCCGTCGCGCGCCAGTGCAGCGCCGTGATGTCGAAATAAAAAAATATTAAGCATTTTCAAAGTTAATGCTTTTGAGCTGAAATATTGTACAGACATTCTAGACCAGATACACTCTTCAGCCCGTTTATATTGATATACCCTTTCCGTAACACCCTGTATAAAATAAATAAAATTTAATGAAACGAAAAAACTCAGTTTACAGAATCTCTGTGTTCTTGCTTACTGTAAAGACCCGCAAATTGTTTTGTACGTTTCCTCAGCGAGAAAATCGTTGATATCCAGTAGCTTAGTCGGCGATGGCACAGGTGCCACTGGCCTCTCTAAACACAGTGGTACACAGCTGTTTTTCGTCTCATACTAATTATAATCCATTAAGAATTTTAAGTTACGGAGATACTTCACAGAAATGGTTAAAACTGACAATGTTTTCGGTAATAAATCAAGGTGATTTCTAGTTGATTGATCATTGGGGAGCGTCGAAAGTAATCAATCAGCGGGTTCGTCTGAAAGTAGGTACTTATTTCCTGTTTTTCAAGATGAATGTTTTCCTGAAAATATTATCGTCTATTGCTTTTTACCCGACTACTATGTTAATATGTTCCCTCATAACTTCAAAAGCACTTATAATAATTTGACAAATAAGAAATCGTTACCGTCCGCTGGTTATAGGCTATGTGACGTCACACTTAATTAAATATGGCACCCTTTAGAGGACATAAAGTAATGAATTTAATAATAAATATTTTGGGATGGAGGCTTGTCGGGAATCAAATGAAAAGGCTTATATAGCATATTTCAAAAATATAAATATTACTAAAATAAGCCCAAAAAAAAAAAAAAATTAAAAACTAAAACCTACTGAAAAGGATGAAACAAGAAAGTACCTTCCCGTGGTCCTGATACAATCAAATATGGACCAAATATTCTAGACAATTAAATTCATTCTTGTCGACGTCAGATACCTATAGAGCTTTCTGAGGCTACTTCCACGTAAAATATTATCAGGAACATTATTAATTCTTGTCATGCAGCTTGTAGGTATTTTAAATTCATCTCAGTCAGACTCATCCGAAATCTCACTGAAGGGGCGAGTAAAAACACCCGGATGACGTCATCAAGCATGATTTGAATAGATAAACAATCTGTATCAGATTAAACATTTGCATAAGATTTTTTTTTATTTTCGTAGAGGATGAAAATTAGGTAAATATTCTTGGTATAAAGTTATAAAGGATACTTTATCTATATCTATATATAGAAAATTCAAAGTCTTGACTGACTGATATATCAACACACAGCCTAAACCGCTGGTCCTAGAGACATGCAATTTGGAGGGTGTGTTCTTTGTGAAGAATAGGTATCCATTAAGGAAGGGTTTTTCGAAATTCCACCTCTGAGAGCGTGAATGGGGGAGGGTGAAATTTGGGCGGACGAAGTCGCGGACAGAAGCTAGTGGGCAATAAAACAATTTAATTAGAAAAATAAAAAAACCTGACTACGTAAAAAGCGAACTATAAAAATAAAAAAGATGGAAACGACATTACCTATTTCTGTTTCAAATCCCACACCCCGTAAGTACACCCTTTTTTATGGATGGGAAATCATCAGATGACCCCTCCCGCTCTGGGTGGAGCGGAAGGGAGTGTCAGACTCTTACTGACTAAAACCCATCCGTGTTCCTTCCTTAGCCCTTTATGTTCCGGGGTAGCGGTACCCCTTTCGGACAATCCCGCACCCCCGGCAGGCTTCGGCCCTGGCAGGCCCCTTCCGTTTTGCTGACATCTCTTTGAGGCGCGCGTGGAACACGTACGCGCCGTCCGGCACGGGCCTGGTCCTAATCGGACGGTGAGCTACCCATTACCTACTCGTCATCATGCAGCCCCCGACGCCCGGAGCGTCTTCCGCGGCGGCTGGAACGTGAGGCTCTCTCTCTACACCCTAAGCCGTACAATCTCAATCACCGACGTTGAAGAAGCCAAGTTGCAGACATGTAGTCTAATATTTACATTGATATTTTTGTCTATCTAAAACTGATTCTTATTTATAAATAAATTGTAATTGTGTTGTGTTATTAATTGTTGTTGTAAAAAAAAAATCTTTTATTTAATGATAAAACCGTATCAACTTTAAAAGTATTGTGCAAAAATTCTTGCTTATTATCAACACAACAAAAAAAAAATCAAGGTAAGTTAAACTGGGTTAAAAACAAAAAAAAATAGAACAAAAACAAAAAAAAACCAGCCTTGTGTTTGAATTCAAATATTTCAACAACAAAAGTGTACGCTACAAATCAAACCTATGTACTCGTAGTTCAAATCTAGCCTTTGTAGTAAATCTTTGTCCGAACTCAAATAACCGATGTTCGTTTAACACTGGCCAGTATTTTTTAAAGAACAGAGAAATATAAAAAAAAAAATCCTTTTTTAATCATGGTTCTGAGAGTGTTCAGTGGTGGCCAAGTGGTAACGGCCGCGACATACGAGTTGTAGGTCGTAGGTTCAAACCCAGACAGGCGCTTTACTTTGAATAAATTATTTAATCATCACTGCTCTCAAAACGGTAGGAAAACCTCGTGAGGAAACCGGCATGTCCAAGAACCAAAGTTCGAAGACATGTGACATCTGCCAACCCGCACTGGGCCCGCGTGGTGGATAACGGCCCACTCCCTCTCACCGAGAGGAGGCCTGTGTCCCAGCAGTGGGAACATCATAGGCTGATTATGATGAGGTGGTTCTGTGGGGTAATTGCGTAACACACTATCAATAGCAATGGCTTCCATTTTGACAGTTCCAGAACATCTCGATCTCCCTCGAGTCTCTCTCGATTTTAACTCGAGGCATCATGACTTCCTTTCCTTCGAAACTCTCTCTTTACGTAATGTTTATCCATCTGTGGATTAACAAGTGAATGAGTGGATTTCCTATACTATAATAATTTTATTCCTTTCGCACATCACACGAAACAGAAAACCGAAAAAACTAAAACCCGACTACTGATAAGCTTGGATGAAAGAAGAAAGTACCTTCTCGTGGTCGCATGCTACCATAGCTTATAATATTTTAGTACAGAGGCATGCGACCACGGGAAGGTACTTTCTTGTTTCATCCTTTTCAGTAGTCGGGTTTTAGTTTTTAAACTTATTTTTTATTTAGTTATTTTGGGGCTTATTTCATTAATATTCATATTTTTGAAATGTGCTAATTAAGCCCTTTCATTTGATACCCTACCCGGCATGATTAAAAACATTTTTTTTGGATCGTTATTTATAATATATATATAGAGAGCGCCATATTCAAATTAATGTGACGTCACATAGCCTATAACCAGCAAACAATCAAGACGCTTCCAAAGATATCTCATTTGTCTAATTATGACATTTAGTTTAGAATTTATGAGGGAACAGATGAACATACATACCGGTCAAAATAATCACCCTACTTTTTGCTTCGCCGTAGTCGCGTAAAAATTCCATTGTATCTGCCTTCAATCCTGCCGAATCTCGAAGGTACGGTGTCACTATAATATTATCCGCGTTGATTTCCCTAGTCGCGAATCATTAATTCCACGGAAACATCTACAGGGAAATATATTTATCACCGATCGTGCTGTTGTAGTGCTATTTGTTTTTATTGACGCTTTTCAAGATCAAATAACATTTTATTTTTTGTCCAGAGGATTTATATTGATTGCTTTATTTTGCTGCTTTATAGCATGCATAAAAAAGATGAGGTCGATGTTGGTCTCATGGACATAATTTTTCAGTTTGATGGTCTGTACCACACCCTTCAATTTGGCTGGTCCTGGAAAACTAATCCTTTAAAAACATCCGGGAACCGGAGTTACCAACAGCTTGCAGAGTAAGCAAACTGAAGTGGCAGTGGGCTAGCCATGTCTGTCGAAGGACTGGTGGCCGGTGGAGCAGACGAGTC
Organism: Amphipoea oculea; assembly: GCA_945859645.1. Taxonomy (NCBI): domain Eukaryota; kingdom Metazoa; phylum Arthropoda; class Insecta; order Lepidoptera; family Noctuidae; genus Amphipoea; species Amphipoea oculea. Next base: position 18,793,798 of record OX243876.1, read on the forward strand.
CTGGAGTGGAGACCGCGTACCGGCAACCGTAGTGTGGGACGCCCCCCCAGCTAGTTGGACGGACGACCTAAAGAAGGTGGCTGGGGTAGATTGGATGCGGAAGGCGGAGGACAGGGTGCTGTGGCGCAGTCTGGGAGAGGCCTATGTCCAGTAGTGGACTGCAATAGGCTGAGTTGATTGATTGAAAAACATCCGAACTGAGAACGTCCTCCTTTTTTGAAGTCGGTTAAAGAACCATGATTACCAATATATCCGCAAGTCTCGATTTCAGACATTTTACATAACATAATAACAGCATATCACGCCTATATCCCCGAAGAATTAGGCAGAGTTGGACCTATAGTACACTGCAGACATTTAAATTTAGCAATTCAGTGTCACTTGGAAAGCTGCCACGCTAAAATGGAACTGGGCTGGACACATCTGCCGCATGTCAGACGAACAGTGGGCCAAACTGATGACCCAATAGGTCCCTCTTAGTGACAAACGACATCGTGGCAGGCCCAGACGGAGATGGCGGGATGAGCTGGACTCCTTCAACAAGAACTAGTCCTTAGCAGCTTTGAACAGAGAGACTTGGAAAGAGAGTAGGGTGGCCTTTGCCCTGCAGTGGGACATCACAGGCTAATAATTCAGAGTAGACAATTAGGAATACTATTCAACAGAAACTGCTATGATGATGGGAAACAATATTCTAGATCTATGAACAGTAAGGTCTTTTGAAAAACTTTTAAAGGAGTGACTCAGTTATTTTGTGGTAATTGTTCAGGTACACACACATACTTACTTATAATAACGCCTTCTTCCCACGGGGATAGGCTAAAACTACAGAACCCCACCTCGTTATGATCCATACATACTCCTTTTGCCTCGTTTGTGTTCATACATTAGCACCCTAATTGCGTAACACACTATCAATCGGAATCTGAATAATTTTGAAGCAAATTGCTAATCCATTGCTTCATAAGTTCGAAAAATTTGTCTGCTCAACACGTAAATAACGCAATGAATGTTGTTGAACTGTCAAAATGAAACCGATTCCGATTGATAATGTGTTACGCAATTGCCCCACTGGTCATACACGCACGCCCGTTGCGAGCACTACGCACAAAAACAGCACACACGCGCTGAATTGCACATGTATTGTAAATAATTAATCTCATTCATAATTATTTTTCTTGTTTTGAAAACATTAAAAAGAGCAAACGCTACATTTCAGTAACTATTTTTACGTGGTTCATGTCCAAAATGGCTACGTTTATTCCCTAACACTACAGGCCATCCCAATATTCTGGTTACGCAATACCTACAGTCGGATGTATTCCCCACCTCAAACATCCTGTCCCTTAACTTTATCTCCACACAGCTGCTCAGTTGGTCTGCACCCTTATCTATTTAAATACGTTACGTATCGCCTCCGGATGAGGGGCCCGTGGCTAAATAATAACAGCCGCACAGGCGATCGATCAGGTTAAGCTACTCTTGCCGCGGTTGGTCTGTGGATGGGTGACCATTTTTACATACCGAGACCCCTCCGTGCTGCGGAAAGCACGCTAAGCCGTTGGTCTCGGCTGTCATTAGTGGATCTTTGACAGTCGTTACGGGTAATCAGAGGGGCAATTCTAGTAATTTTAAGAACATTCACAGTCTGATCTCAGTCTCAATCTGTCAAAAATACCTCTAATTTCCCTACATTTTGACAAGTTTTTGACATTTGTTTGTCGCCGAGATGAGACTGCGACTAGATTTTGAACGTTTTAAATTACGAGAATTGGCCTTCTGAAGTCCGAAAGTCTAACAACCAGTCTTGTATTTTATTGGTTCATTTCAAACTAAGAATTTAGTCGATCAACTTCAAACGGTTAAAATGAATGTTGGTTTATGGAACGATATTTAAATTACATTATCGTCCTTGAAATTGTATTTATTTTTCATTCCAGCACGCAGGTTACAAACGTATACGTTATTACTTGGACCTCGTTCTCTCTGGAATAATGTATTTCTCACATGCATAATATTATTATTATGTATTGGGAATCAAATATTGTCATTCCTACTTAGTGCGACACGACACAGCGAAATCCAATATCCAATGAAGGCACTTCAATTATTAGACCCTGTATTATCATGTTACGTAATTTTGAAAGTGCTATACCCATCTCAAACAGTCAGACCCTAAACTTCATCTCGTGCGTGTCGTAATCTAAATACGTTGTACCACTACACATAAACTTCCAACACGCTCCGTTTTGATACCTTGTTTTTTCATTCAGCAGCTGCCATGTTTTTGACAGTCTGACAGTTAATATTTGTATTGATGCCTTCAGAAACTGGCACTCTAATTGCGTAAGACGTTTTCAATCACATATATTTTTTAGAAAAATAAAACTAATTTTTGAAGTGAAACTTCTTTACGCACGCTTGACTTGGGGAGTAAGCTGGCAAACGCGTGACGTAAGCGTTACGAAAAGTGTGATCGGGCGAGGCGAACGGGAGTTAAGTGGGGGATATAAGCAAGAGAAAGCAGTGCGTGCGCACGTTTTCTTTCTCTCTTCCTCTCATAGCCAAATACGTTTGAAGTTTCACTTCAGTCGTGTGGTCATAAGCACACTCGGTTTTTATCTGATCTTTATTTTGTGTTTTTTTAACCGACTTTAAAAAAGGAGGTTCTGTATTCGACCCGTATGTATGTATGTATGTATGTATGTATGTATGTCCGCGATTATCTCAAAAACTACTGAACCGATTTTGATAATTCTTTCATTGGTGTGATCTACATACTTTCAGGAAGGTTTTAGTATATAATACATTAGGTAATTGTTCTTATGTATGAAGTTATATGCATAAATGTACTGCATCTCCGGCATTTCTATGGGAATTTTGATGATTCTTCGAGTCGTGTCTTCAATTCTTCAATGCACTAGTGTTAATTGAATTCGTGTGGGGTAGGTACAACTAAAAAGTAAAAAATAAAAATTTTTTTACAAAAAAAAACAACCGACTTCAAAAAAAACACTACAAAGTGAAAAATAACTTTAATTTCGGAAGTCGGTGTCAAAAAACGAAAAACCCGGAACCAACGACACCAACTTCCGCAATTAAAGTTATTTTTCACTTTGTAGTGTTTTTTTTGAAGTCGGTTGTTTTTTTTTGTAAAAAAATTTTTTATCTGATGTATCTGGTGTATTGTGTGTCTTTTAGTCTGTGTTTAATAAATGTATTTTCTTTCTTTCTTTCTATAACACTTTGCCCGACCCGGGAATCGAATCCAGGACGCCACGCTCAGCAGTCACGAGATCAACGGGACAGTCAAAGAGTTTATAAAACATAGAATAGGGGTTGATTTTTCGGTTAGAAAATATTGTGTTATTACTTTAAAATTGACATCCCATGCAATCATGTTGTTACACAAGCCCTTTATTACTGCTCGCAAAACGAATTCCTTATTATCCTTATCTATCGCATTAATCTTTAAATATTCTCTTCAAATTATCTCCCCTAATGAGATGAAGTAATCTATCTTTACTCAGATACAGCACACAATAGAAGCCTACGTCTACACCGCATACTAAACTAGAACTAAATCCGTGCATGACCTTGAGCTAGGCTTATAGTATTCGCTCGTATATTCATATCCTAAGATTTTACACGCGCCGCCATCCATCTATATAAGGTGCGTCGTAATCCTTAAGAGTCATGTCTAGGGATCCAGTTTATTAGTACGGTCGAAGAAGCTATTTGGTATACAGGCAAAGATATTCATCGTTCCACTACACAGCCAATATTTAGTTTTATTTTGTGCCTTATAACTTTTTCAGCTTATGGCATCGTTAATCAAATAGAGTGGTATTAAAGAATTGACTAACTCAGCACACCATTGTTTAAAAGTAGTTGCAAGTTAGCTGCCTGTATACCAAATAGCTTGTTCGACCGTACAGTATATAGGGATGGATATATGTAGGTAATAAAATATTAGAATGTTGACACATTATGTAAGGTATAATTTTCAGTAATTTTTTTATTAGGTAAAAGGTAACTTCAAGTGTATTTATAACCGACTTCAAAATAGGTGGAGGTTCTCAATTTGGATGTTAATATACTTTTTATGTATGTTTGGGCATAACTCCGTGTAAACGGTTTTTTTTTTTTTTATGATTTCCGTTTACCATTTTACTAACTTTATTGCTTGGGTAGTTTTTGAGTTAGCTTCAAAAACACGTTTTTTTTGCACTTAGTTTATAATGATGTTATAATAATACGTTTTTTTTGCACTTAGTTTACAATGATGTTATAATAATACGTTTTTTTTGCACTTAGTTTATAATGATGTTATAATAATACGTTTTTTTTGCACTTAGTTTACAATGATGTTATAATAATACGTTTTTTTTGCACTTAGTTTATAATGATGTTATAATAATACGTTTTTTTTGCACTTAGTTTATAATGATGTTATAATAATACGTTTTTTTTGCACTTAGTTTATAATGATGTTATAATAACTTTCTGTCACTGATATTTATATAGCAAGTAGTATTATATGAATTTGTGTGGGGTAGATACAACTAAAAAAAGTGGAAAATGAATCCGTTTTTATAAAAAAAACAAACGATTTCGACGACATTAAAAATAACTTTAATTTCGGAAGTCGGTGTCCAAAAACCAAAAATGCAGAACCAACAACACCGGCTTCCGAAATTAAAGTTATTTTTCACTATACCTAGTGTTTTTTTTTTTTAGATTCAGTTGTTTTTTTTTGTGAAAAAGTTTTTACTTGTTACGTTGAAGCATATTTTCAACGACTAGGTTTAACGACACTCAGCTCAAGGCTCTAACCTAATAATAAATTAGGTTAGAGGAGATAGATATTGATGAAATGTACGATTCAAAACGCGTGCACTGACTGGACAGGTCCGCTCAATCTGTGTAGTTATTTCCTGAAAAGAACATTTCAGACACCAATCTACATGGTCTTCACATGATCTGACCAAGATTTTGTCTGGACTTTAAAAGAAACTGTGACCTCTGAGTTTGTTTCGGCCCTTCTTCTCAGAGTATTCAGATAGGAAACGCCGACCTCACCTAGCTTAAAAAAAATATGATTGACGTGTAAAAGTGTTTGTATAAACCTACTTACAGAAAATGAAGTCGGTTAATAAATCATTTATCATTTATTGACACTTTAGGTATGATGAAAATAATCCTCCCATACTCATGAAAAACGTTATAACGTAACTGCAAATATCGTCGGGATAGTTTCATAACGTCACATATGATGGTAACTAGAATTTACGACGTGAACCAGGTAACGTAAGGGAGATAAACTATGTTTTATAGCCTGTGATTAAAGTTGGCTTTGTGGTAGTATTACATTTAAGTAATGGGGTCGGTGGGTAAATATAGGGTACTGATTTGGCACCAGTGTGTCTGTAATATTCATAAAACTTATCAAACCTATTTCAGTTAAAATGGGGTTTGTCTCTTTCTTACATACAGAAATGACAACGTGACAGATAAAGACAAACGTTCTATAAACCTATTTTAGCTAAAATAGAGATAAAATAGGATTATGAATAAGGGGGCTAGTATTTGTAATCAAAACAGTGGAGAGGGCTATGCTTGGAGTTTCCGTACGTGATCGAATCAAAAAAGAAGTAAGTCTAAGTAATAAGAGTCGCACGGGTCGATCGATCAGGTTAAGTTACGCTTGCCGCGGTTGGTCCGCGGATAGGTGACCATCTTCACATACCAAGACCCCTCCGTGCCTCGGAATGCACGTTACGTCGTTGGTCCCAGCTGCCATTCGTGAATCTTTGACAGTCGTTACGGGTCATCAGAAGCCCGAAAGTCTGACAACTAGTCTTACCAAGGGGTATCGTATTACCCAGTAACTGGGATGTGGAGGTCAGATAGGCAGTCGCTCCATGTAAAATACTGGTATTCAGCTGTATCCGGTTAGACTGGATGCCGACCCTAACATAGTTGGGAAAAGGCTAGGCAGATGATGTGTGTCTGGATACCCCTCAAACAATCTATCACAGTCTCCATAATTCATTTATTATTTCATCAATATAAATCTCAAATAGAATACCTAGCTCCGAAATATCATTTACTTTTACTGGTCTAACAATTATTCTAAAACAATAAACAGTGTTTGTAAATCAAACCTCGTTTGAAGACACATCAAAGTCAAAACCTCTTTGTTTCATTTACTACATTTTATTGTTTTACTGACTACTATTAGTAGTAAAACTACACAATCAACTTGAATAATCAGTTGTATTTTGAATAATTACTAATGAAACTTGCAGTTGCATGACCGCGGGTTCGTGTTTCAGTGGTTGCTTGACGCTTGACATTCGTTCGATGCCTTTGTTAGAAATTGCAAGAAACTGGTTTGGAAAACAATTGAAGACTGATTTTGCTTGATCAACTAACAAAGCATTGTTTTGTAAAAGCTATTTACATGGCTCTTGGTCAATGCGCCTGGCAACGATCTATTGTGAGTTGCGAGGCTACTAACAGAGGACCTCTAAAGCCTGTAAACCGATCATTAATCTTATTGTAGGAAACTAGCTTCTGCCCGCGACTTCGTTCGCGCGAAATTTCACCCTCCCCCCATTCACCCTCTTAGGGGTAGGAAATTTCGAAAAATCCTTTCTTAGTGGATACCTACTCTTCACAAAGAATTCACCCTCCAAATTTCATGTCTCTAGGACTAGCGGTTTAGGTGCGTTGATATATCAGTCAGTCAGGACTTTGAATCCATACTAAACTTACTATCTACTTACACTATAGGTATATAATATTATAAATTCGAAAGTATGTCTGTCTATCTGTCTGTCTGTATGTTACCTTTTCACACCTAAACCATTTAACTGATTTAGATGAAATTTGGTATAGATATAGTTTGAGTCTTGGAAAAGGACATAAGATAGTTTTTATCCCGATATTCCCACGAGATCGAAACTTCTGCGGGTGAAACTGCGGGGCGCAGCTAGTTTTATATATGCCATCAATTTCGGTTTATCCAACTTTAAGATTCGATATTTTATTTTTTCAGTCGATCATAAAGTGCTCAACCAGAATCGAATCCCCCGATAGCCGTACCGTCGACACGTATCTACAGCAGCGGTAACCATCCCCGGTTGGCACGTCGTCTCCCCATTTCTTTACGACCCTCGTAAATTACATAGTTTCCAACTATTTCTGCGTTTATTGACGCAAAAAACCTAAGGTTATGTTATCTGAAGATTTAGGTACGTGGCAGTAAAACGGTTTGGGCGAAGTATTGAAAATAATAGGCGTATTGGGTAGGTTTTTTTAGGTTAAAGTCTGTTCGCGACATAATTTTTGTCGACTTGATTTACTGTTAACGTCACTGATTATTCCTTATGTGACCTATGTTATATGCTTTTAATAAGCCTAGCCTGATTTTGTGCGAGTAGCACTATTACTGACAAATACATGCAATAACTGGACAGGTCCACTCAAGCTGTGTGGTCCTTTCCCCAAAAGACTTTTTCAGACACCATTCTGCATGGTCTTCACATGATCTGACCAAGATTATGTCTGGACTTTAAAAGAGACTGTGACCTCCGAGTTTGTTTCGGCCTTTCTTCTCAGAGTAGTCAGATAGGAAACACCGACCTCATCTAGTTTTAAAATATAATTGACGTGAAAAAGTGTTTATGCAAACCTACTTACAGAAATAAAATCTATGATTAAAAAAAAAACTAATCCCGGTATAGTGATTTTCGTTCAGATAGAGGAATAGACGTTGCGAGGGACTTGTGGCTAAGTAAAAACAGCTGCACACGTCGATCGATCAGGTTAAGCTACGCTTGCCGCGGTTGGTCCGTGGATGGTGACCATCTTTACATACCAAGACCCCTCCGTGCTTCAGAACGCGCGTGTCTCGGAAAGCATACTAAGCCGTTGGTCCCGGCTGTCATTCGTGGATCTTGACAGTCGTTACGGGTAGTCAGAAGCCCGAAAGTCTAACAACGAGTCTTACCAAGGGGTATCGTATTACCCAGTCACTGGGTTGAGGTCTGACCCCAACGTAGTTGGGGAAAGGCTAGGCGGATTATGAGAGGAATAGACGTTGCGATTAATTATGTAAGGATAATTATGATTTATAATGGAAACTAGCTGTGCCCGCGACTCCGTTCGCGTGCATGATGGAAAATGTTTTAATTTTGTTGCGCGGAACCCTAATTCTTTTTCTAAAATAAAAGTAGCCTAAATTACTCATTTTTATATCAGCTTTCTGCCAGTGTAAGTCCCGTCAAAATCGGTCTAGCCGTTTCAGAGATTAGCCGGAACAAACAGACAGACAAACAAAAATTATAAAAAATGTTATTTTAGTATATGTACCGTGTATACATCCATATGAGAGCAGTGGTGGCCAAGTGGTAACAGCCGCGACTTAAGAGTTGTAGATCGTAGGTTCGAATCCAGACAGGCGCTTTTTGTGTAAATTATTTCATCACCACTGCTCTCAAAACGGTGAAGGAAAACATCGTGAGGAAACCGGCATGTCCTAGAACCAAAAACTAGAAGACATGTGACATCTGCCAACCCGCACTGGGCTCGCGTGGTGGATTACGGCCCGCTCCCTCTCACCGAGAAGAGGCCTGTGTCCCAGTAGTGGGAACATTATAGGCTGATTATGTATACATCCATGTGCACTTAATAAAAAAACACTACAAAGTGAAAAATAACTTTAATTTCGGAAGTCGGTGTCGTTGGTTTCGCATTTTCGTTTTTTGACACCGACTTCCGAAATTAAAGTTATTTTTCACTTTGTAGTGTTTTTTTTTGAAGTCGGTTGTTTTTTTTGTAAAAAAAAATTTATTTTTCACTTTTTAGTTGTACCTACCCCACAAAAATTCAATTAACACTAGTGCATTGAAGAATTGAAGACACGACTCGAAGAATCATCAAAATTCCCATAGAAATGCCGGAGATGCAGTACATTTATGCATATAACTTCGTACATAAGTATAATTACCTAATGTATTATATACTAAAACCTTCCTGAAAGTATGCAGATCACACTTATGAAAGAATTATTAAAATCGGTTTAGTAGTTTTTGAGATAATCGCGGACATACAAACATACATACATACATACATACGGGTCGAACACAGAACCTCCTTTTTTAAAGTCGGTTAAAAAAACGGTTATTTTAATATTACAAACAGACACTCCAATTTTATTTATTTGTATAGATAAGAGTAATGATGATAATGGGAGTGTGTCTATCTATCATGTGTTTGGATGAGGAGCTTACGTGAGGTAAATCTGTGTCACATTCACCTAGACATTCGATCTAGTTGTATATTCTAGTCACGTATATGCCCAGTTTGTCTGAGCAGCTGGGGTGTAAATTTTAGGCATTCTGTTACGTGTGGGAACTTGTGTTACGTGGGAATAGTTACGGGTAATATTATACATACAATACTAGCTGCGCCCCGCGGTTTCACCTGCGATAAAAGTATTTATAGTAATTTTTTATGGATTCTCTTTACGAATATCCACCCCCTTTTTTACACCCTCAAGGGATAATTTCGGGGATAAAAAGTATTTTATATCCTTTCCCACAACTCAAACTATCTCCATACCAAATTTCATCTAAATCAGTGCAGCGGTTATTAATTCTCCATACAAACTTTCATCCCCCTTTTCACCACCTTAAAGGATGATTTCTGGGATAAAACTATCCTCACAAGGCACAACTCACAAGCGCGAGAACTGTCGTGGAATGAAAACTATGTAGGTACTTCTACTAATATTTACAAATGGGTTGATAAATAATGAACAACCAGAATAAAATACAGTGATATTTATCATCATCTGTTTAATTATGGTAAACATGGCAACATTATGTCGTGAACATACGTTAGTAATGTACTCAATGCACGGTGATGCCAGCGGATAAATTAAATTTTATTAATATTTATTCATATCATTGGTTGTTTATGTAGTTGCTTTATATTATTATTTTTTTATTGCTAAATGGGCGCACTCTTGACCCCGATCACGCCTGATGGAAAGCGATAGATGAGGTCTATGATGGAACGAGCGTGCCCAGAAGATGCCTGTTCACTCTTGATTTGAAGGCAGACGGGTTAAATGTGGGAGGGAACACAGATGCCGGCAGAGAGTTCCACACTTTGGCTGTGCGCATAATAAAAGTGGAGGAGAAGCGCTATAAGTACTGTTATTTTATTTTATTACTTATAGTACGAATCATTTAATCTGACTAACTATATACAATAGATACTAAAATAAATGACTAACTTACTTACAATTACAAATATATAAAAACAAAAAAAAATAAAACAAAGGACACTTAGGCGTCGAAGTATTCGTCCGCATCGCTGTCATCCGGAAACGTGCCCAGAAGAGAGCATTGCCCAGTTGAATGGCAATGCTAATTCTTTGGCCAAAGAACGACATTCTGACTTGGTTTCTGTCCTTTTCGGGTAACTACTGAAAATCAACGCTGTGCTGTGGGTCCCCATAGCACAGCATCATGCTGAGTGGAAGCCTTCTTGTCACAGTCATGACGTGCAGCTGTCGACTATTTCGTTTGTGCTCGTGATTATAGATATACTAGCTGCGCCCCGTGGTTTCACCCGCATAAGTATTGATCCCGTGCGAATATCGGGATAAAAAGTACCCTATATGTTAATCCAGGTTGCCAGCTACCTCTATACAAAATGTTATCAAACTTGGTCCAGCCGTTTGAGCGTGAAGAAGCAACAAACATATAAACACACACACATACTCACAAACTTTCGCCTTTATAATATTAGCGTGATGTGATTAGTGTGATGTGATTTCATGAAAAGTAATTCCCAGTACCAGAGTGTGTGTTCACAAACGCCTTATGTATGAACTAAGGTACATCTACAACAGCACCCTAATTGCGTAACACACTATCAATCTCAATCTGAATCATTTTGAAGGATACTGCTAATCCATTGCTTCATATGTTCGAAAAATGTGTCTGTTCCATAACGTAAATAACGCAATGAATGTTGTTGAACTGTCGAAAAGAAACTCATTGCTACTGATAGTGTGTTACGCAATTATCCCGCTGATCCGTCTCTCACTTTATTGATAGCTTTTCCCGCGGCTTAACCCGTGTGGATGTCGGAAAATATCCCAAATAAATATCAATAAATATTGGGATTAAGAGCCCTCTTATATTTCGGCACTGAGCGCGCATCTTTCTTTTTTTAATATAAATGGCATCTCGCAGTTCAACCTATGAAGTTGTTGCCTGTGGATCGTCTCCAGCCAGGGCGGGCGCGCTTCGCCGGCGCAGTGAAATATATAAATTATATATTTTATTAATTAAAATATCAAAGTATCAATATATTTTTTAAATCAAATATTAGAGACTATTTTGGTATAAATACTACGTGAAAATGATGTAGAAGTTCGGAGATATTCAGTCTTGTTTCTAGTACAAATTTGAATTAGGTCCAGTCGTTTTTTCTTTATTTATAAGGCATATAACATAAATGTATTCTATTATTATAAAAGTATAGATATGTATGATATTTAAATCATCAAATTAGAGCTCTCAAATCAGCTCTCCATGACTTTTTGCCTAAACATGCATCAGGAGAACGATTATTGCTAAGTAAAAAGATAAATAATAAAAAAATCGCTTTATCTATATTTACCAATTAATTGTTATTTACACCAACCAACGAATAGTATTCAATTTCGACGAGGAAATCATGCATCTACGCGCATTTTTGTAATACACCTCTTCAAAATACGCGCATTGACGTAGAATTATGGACACCAGCCCGTATTACCTATTACCCTACAACTCTTAAAAATACCCTAGGTTTTAATCTAGGTTAGAGAATAGAATACTACCATATAAATTACCAGACATAAATATAGAAACTTTACAATGGGTGACACAACGGGCGGTCTTATCGCTAAGAGCGATCTTTTAAAGACAACCTTTGGTTGGAGGTTATAAACTATCTGTGGGCCAAATTTCATCCAAATCCGTTCAGTCATTTTTGGGCCGATTCGGAACATACCTACATACAGACAAACGGACTAAAATTCCAAAAACTATAAGTATTTTCGGCGTCAGACTTGTTTCCAAACCTTGTAGCAATTACTTTTTTTATTATTTATATTATATTCCATTTTTTTTGTATGCAAACTCATATGGATCCCGCCTTCTTCCAACTTTTAAAAAGGGCTTGTTTTTAGCTTTTCAGTTTTTTTAACTTAGGTAAGTTTTTTATCGCAGTCGGGTTTTTTAGTTTTTTTTTTTTAATAACTTTTTTTATGTAATATCTTGATTTAAGCGAATGTTTAATTGAATTTGATAAACTTTCAGGACTCTTTCAAGATTACAAGTAATTGAATGTTTATTTCACCCCTATTTCAATACTCATAACATAAATACCTTGAAACATTGGCAGAACCTACGCAAGTAAAATCAAACGGCAAATGGTAAATACTTTTGTCCAATTACTTTCAGATTGTTGTCAGCCAATCACAGTTAACGAGAAAATTGTGCTGAAAATCATTTTCGCTGAATTCTCTTTGAGCAATAAAAATATTAATACTATCCGCAATTCAACATCCAATTGATGTGAAGGTCCGACTATTTGCAAATAGCTTACACAGCGCTTTTATGGCCTCCCGGACTAGTCATAAAATCGTCATTTCACGTTAAACACAAGTAAAAAAGCGGCCAAGTTCGAGTCGGACTCGCACTTTAAGGGTTTCGTGCCACCATACAATATTTAATCCTACATAATTATTTTATTAATACTTTAGTAAAAAAAAAACGGACAGGCTTGTGGCTAAGTAATAACAGCCGCACGGGTCGATTGATCAGGTTAAGCTACGCTTGCCGCGGTTGGTCCGTGGATGGGTGACCATCTTTACATACCAAGACCTCTCCGTGCCTCACGTTAAGCCGTTGGTCCCGGCTGTCATTCGTGGATCTTTGACAGTCGTTACGGGAGTTCGTCGTCAGAAGCCCGAAAGTCTGATAACCAGTCTTACCAAGGGGTTTCGTATTACCCAGTAACTAGGTTGTGGAGGTCAAATAGGCAGTCGCTCTATGTAAAATACTGGTACTCAGCTGCATCCGGTTAGACTGGAAGCCGACACAAACATAGTTGGGAAAAGGCTAGGCAGATGATGACTTTAGTAAAATAAACGCCGCAACGAAAACACGTTTCTTGTATGGGGGACTCCCTTTAATTTTTAACTTAATTCTACTTTTTATTGTTGTTATAGCGGCCATAGGAATACACAATCTTGAAACATTTTAGGGTCTAAAAGATATAGCCCTGTGACAGACGTACGTACAGACGGATAACGGAGCCTAAGTGCTTGGCCAGACTGCAAACGCGGGCGCGGGGCGGACGCGGCGCGGCGTACTCAAACATAAGAACTTCATTTGAGTGTCCATAGTGGACACGCGGGCGCGGTGAGCGGCGCGGGCTGCTTGTCGCGGGGAGCGCGCGGGCAACCCACGCCATTCAGCTCGTTCATACAAGTGGCCGCAGTAAGTGCGCGGTCGGCCCGCGCGGGGACCGGGGTTCTCAAACTAGTTCGAGCTTTTTTCTAGTAAAAATAAATCTTCTTCATCCATAATTATTATATTTTGACAAACACTGGACACGACAACACTCAGAACGAAGCCACCCTCGACTACGCACAGGCAGATCACGCGCGTTCCCGCACCAGTGCCGCTCCCCGCCACTCGCTGCCAGTCTGCTCAAGCACTTACCTAGTAATTCGAGAGTCCCGTTGGCACTCTTTGGATATGGACTCTACATATAAGCGAATTTATTTAACCTATCAAATGGCGTATAAACGATATCAAAGATACTTGAAAAAAAAAAAACATTTTCTGTTACGATATTTCAATATCGTTTTTCGTTATTTGCCTTGTCATTATAATATCAGAATTTAATTGCTTGGTATCAGTTTTTGACGTAACATAAAAGTGAGTTCAAATAAAATGTCCTCGTTAAAATTCGGTAGGAAGTAAATTAATAATCATTGACAAAATTATATGGAAGAAGTCCGTAGCTTAATGTAAATTCAAAATTAATGATGTACAGACGCCAGCACATCAAGCTACTACAATCTGTCAAATTTCTTTAATAGATTTTCAACTTTATTGCAATTAACATAAGGTTCAAGGTTGATTGGGAAAATTTGACAGTTTCGGGTAGCTTGATGTGCTGGCGTCTGTACTTAACAAATATTTTTGTAAAAATATGATTTAAAAGAGTGTCCATGGAGTTTCATGCCCGTTCTTTTCCATAGGTACCTATGCTTCGTAATGGGCAACTAACTTCATGTTTTTTGACTGACCGACTTCTTGAAAATTCAAAAGTGCCTGTAAGTGGTTTAATTGAAATAAATGCTTTGTTTGAGTTTGAATATAATAAAGGTTGCTGCGAACGCTATGTAGATGGGTGACGATCCATTACCATATCGAGACCCCTCCATGCCTCGCAAAACACGTTGGTCCCGGCTGTCATTCGTAGATCGCAGTCGTTACGGTATGCCCAAAAGTCTGACAACCAGTCTTATCAAGTGATATGGTGTTACGCAGATACTGGGTTGTGGAGGTCAGATAGGCAGTCACTCCATGTAAAATTCTGGTATTTAACCGCCAGTTAGACTGGAAGCCAACCCCAACATAATTGAGAAAATCCAACGCGGACTTGATTTACATAATAATGTAGGAGACAAAAACGTTGCTGAAAATCCACGGACTATAGACAGATAAATTTATAGATAATACTGTTTTTGCACAATACCTAGACAATGCAAAAGAAAACAGGTGATACAAAGGGCGGTCTTATCTTAATCAGCGATTTCTGTTACACTACTAATCGTTCAAAAACCCCTAATGAACGTGCAAGAATGTAAAAAACATTATTATCACATTTTATAGCTCGATAAGTATGCGTAGGTGATATCAAATAGCATAATCAGCCTATAATGTTCCCACAGCTGGGACGCAGGCCTTCACTCTTCGAGAGGGAGTAGGCTGTAATCTACCACGCGGGCCCAGTGCGCGTTGGTAGATGTCATATGTCTTCGAATTTTGTTCTAGGACATGCCGGTTTCTTCACGATGTTTTCCTTCACCGTTTTGAGAGCAGTGGTGATGAAATTATTTACACAAAGTAAAGCGCGCCTGTCTGGGTTCGAACCCGCGACCTACAACTCGTAAGTTGGGGCGGTAATATTGGGCCACCGCCGCTTCATAAATTGATACCAAATATTTGGTATCAATTCGGTTTGTGAGTTTGCTATTTAGTTTGTTAGTTACTGCTTCATTCAGAATATATTTTGAGAATTAAAATGTACAGACGCCAGCACATCAAGCTACCCGAAACTGTCAAATTTTCCCAATAAAATTTGAACCTTCTGTTTTAGCGATAAAGTTGAAAATCTAAAAAAGAATGATAACATAACCTTAATCTTATCGGCTGTATTTCACTTTGTTACCTAGTTGTTTTAACTGTACAAATCTTGGTTTCCGTACGTGGTTTTCGGGTCTCCTTCTTCAATCTGTCCCTCATTACTGAGGATTGTGGTCAAGCGGACAATCTGCCTCCATCTACTCCGGTCCAAAGTTGCCATCACCTCCTGCTAAAAATTGCTTGAGGACGTAGCTTCTTTTAGTTAGTCAGACCATCGTGTTGGCGACCGGCCTATCGCTCTCTTTCCTTCGGTATTTCCAACAATAACCAGCTTTTCAAGGCTGCTATCTCCCCTTCGCATTATGTGGCCGAAATAGGACAGAATACGCTGTAGGCATATTGTAGACCATCAGGTCTTGACATCGAATTGGGAAAGGATAGACACATTTGTGCGTTTGGCTTTTCATGGTATTCGGAGCATCCGCCTCCAACACCACATTTCGGTTTTTGGATAACCACAGATTTTTTTTTTTTAATTTTTTTTTTTATTTATATGGTGTACATAATAAAGAGTATTCTATTCTATTCTAATTTGCGCTGTGCTGTGGGTCCCCCACACAGCATGATGCTGAATCGAAGTCTTCTTGTCATAGTCGCGACGTGCAGCTACCGACTAATTATGTTGTGTGATTATAAATCTGAGGGGCAATTCTCGTAATTTTAAGAACGTTTACAGTGGGATCTCAGTCTCAATATGTCAAAAATAAATCGACCTTCTGTTTTGTTTTTTACTCCAATTAACTTTCATAACTTTTAATGTGCACCTGTTTTTACGACTAATAAACCTAGTTTTCTTTCTTCCCTTAAGGCGGTACGCCGACCAAATAACCTTGAGCATTGCGATAGAGACAGAGAGCGACACGACTTCCTCGTACGAAAGGGATGCAGCGCATCCTGCGCACGCCCCTTTATCATAGAACTCGCACAATTTTTGGAATTATTTGAATAAAAAAAGAATAGAGATCTTTTTAAATACTATTGTTTGTATGAGACCTTTTCTTTTGTAACCATATTCGCAAATTAATAAATGATTATGATTATTATTAAACAAATTAAAACATGGATTATTTAGATTTTTAAATTATCTATCCATAGATGAAATCCTCAAATTAATAGAACGTCAAATTTAGCAAGAGATGCATGCAATCAATAATTTTAGTCACTTTTTTAAAAGGAGATTTTAAATGTATTAGTGACATATAAAAACAAATAATAACGTGCAATGTGATGATAAGATATCGAAAATTATTAATGTGCTTTCAGATGTAGTTTATTTCTCATAATTATTGAGTTAATAGGCTCTGAGTAACGAAGAAAAACGCGGTTTTGGTCGGGGTACCGCCTTCACATTGCATGCACTTTTTCTTCACGCAGTTAGTCTTGCAGACGTCCCCTTGTTTACTTTGAAATCTCTTTTCGACTTGCTCGTAAAACAAATGAGGATGAAAAGAAGTAAGGATTTTCTCGCAATCTCCTCGTAAAGATGAACCATCCGTAGTTTAAAGTCATCCATCCCAGACAATGTCATCTGGCTAGACGTTAGAACGAATCGAGTTTCTCGAAAGATTGGATATATTATTTGTTCAAAATATAGCAAAATATTTTGTTCTAATATTAAATCTTGGGATAACATAAAGAAAGGATTTTTACACGTCGCTCATTTGAATACACGTTGACGTAACTGCTACTTTTTTTTTACGTCTATGGTTTCCTAACGTAAATACTTATTAAATAGATAGATTTAAAAACTTAATTGCATCCATGAAGTTACAAACTACTTATAAATTAATTCTATTATAATTAATAATCCTCACATTATAGGCTGAACATTATAGGCTGATTATGCTAAAGATAGGATATTATTATACGTTTATAAATTATTTCTAAGACTTTATGTGAACATTTTACCAATACTGCATACAATATTTATTTTTAGATACCTACCTTAACATGCCATTTGGCGCGATAGATAGCATTGTGGCAGCCGGATAGATCGCAGGATAGATTCGTTCACAAACCCCGAGACAAAATGATGATTGAAAGATTTCTTTTACTAATAAATAATAAAATTAAATTCAAAACACAAAATCGTTTCACTTTTGCATTTTGACAATGAATAACCATTTCATTATCATTTCCAAAAAAAAAAAAGAACATACACAGAAAACTTAGCCAATCTATTAATATAAAAAACAAAAAAAAAATAACTCCTTAATTCCTGCGGCTTCGCTCGTATGAAACAGATTTTCTCCCGCCCTCCGGAACCATACGTTTTTCTTCACAAAATGGTAATCTACGGTATTAAGGACTGTTAAAAGATTTACATAGAAAATTGTTTACAAATTCCTCTTAATCCTTTGGCAAAATGTTATGATGTAATGTGTTTACTTCTTATATGTTATTTTTTTTTACCTTTTTGTAAACAGGAAATTGTTATTTCCGCCTGTCGTACCTTCTTTATTTTGGGCCTACGTGTTTTATTTTGATTTAGAAAATCCGTGGCGTTTTTATGAAACATTTTCTGAAAGGTTTTGGTGTTATGTAGGTATATTGTGTGTAAAAACATTCTTATTATAATTCTTTATCGTACAGTCACGAGCATAAGTATGTATACACTTGGCTTTAATCAAAAGCGATTTTCTCCTTTATTTTTGAATGAAATTTTATGTTATTACGATCATAGTATTTTCGAACCCATAGGTTTATGTAAAGTGTCGTATCTCAAAGTTGCATTCGTTATTTCACGAAAAAATCGCAATTGAAAATTGCCAAGTGTTGTCATATTATAGTGCTCGTGACTGTACACACATACAATAATGATACCGATTTTTTTCTGTAAAAACTCACCGTGAAAACATAAGTGAAGTGAGTTGTCAGGTAATCTCTAACATCAGGTGGAAAAGACAGCCATCTTTACTTACCAAGACGGCAAGACCCCTCCGTGCCTCGGGAAGCACGTTAAGGCGTTGGTCCCGGCTGTTATTCGTAGATCTTTGACAGTCATTACGGGTCGTCAGAAGCCCCGGTCTGACAATCAGTCTTACCAAGGGGTATCGTATTACCCAGTAACTGGATTGTGGAGGTCAGATAGGCAGTCGCTCCATGTAAAATACTGGTTCTCAGCCGCATCCGGTTTTAGACTGGAAGCTGACCCCAACATATGTAGTTGGGAAAAGGCTTGGCAGATGATGATGATAATGATGATGTGGAATGACACCTCACTCTACGCTCACTTGACCTAAGATTACACGATGAGATTTTTATAGAATAGCACTACTGTTGTTAAACGGTTGGATTATAGGTACAGAGTTAAGCTTAACTCTCTCGAATAGAATACTCTAACAGCAAATATAGTTGCAGAGAGCATGGAGCAGTGGTGGCCAAGTGGTAATGGCGCGACTTACGAGTTGTAGGTCGATTCAAACCAAGATATAGGCGCTTTACTTTGTGTAAATTATACAGGGTTATTGGAAAAACATTAACAACCTCTTAAGAGGTCATTGTACTCATCGTTATGAACAACTTTTACCATGGGACCAAACCTGAAATCGCGAAAAACAAATCAGCTGTTCCCTACATTTTGACGAGTTATACGAAGATAAATGTAGGGAACAGCTGACTTTTTCTCATGCAGCATGCGACCACGGAAAGGTACTTTCTTGTTTCATCCTTTTCAGTAGTCGGGCTTTAGTTTTTAAACTTATTTTTTTGTCTATTCTGTCTGTCATTTTATCTATTCTTCCGTTGACAAAACCCGTGTCTATGGTGGTCGTGCTACGCGTGCAGTTGTAATTTGAATATCCGGACAATTTCAGTTAGTGAAAACAATATCATTTCCCCAGACTTCACTTGCTAAGTTCAATCATTGCCAAACAATTATGCAGAAAGACTTTTCATGTATCACATCAAGGTAACAAAGATTTTAACCAAAACAAAGCTAGTTACTGAAAATAAATCTCTCACGTTAAGCACAAACATATATTTCAGGCAAGTTATACGCGTGGTGAATACCAGTGAACGTATTAACTGTTAATTAACATATTCAAGTAATTAACGGGTTGGAATTGAGTTTACGGTTCAGCTCAGTGTTAAGAGGACTACATTACCTAAAGCGCGGTCCCAGTCGGACTGCATAGAAAAGAAAGAGAAGCGCGATGACTCAACAATGGTAATTTATTGCAAAATATAAAGCAATTATCTATTAACGATAAATCTATTGTTTGGAATAAAAAATGAAAACACTAGTTTTAGTATGTTGCTTGTAGAATAATCTGACAAAAAATCAGAATGATTGTATGTATGGTTTTTATTGTACAAAAGAAAGTTTTTAGAGGTATCTTCAGTACCAAATAAGTTGTATTATGTTTTCAACACACTATCTACCAAGCATACATTCTGAAAAATATCGTATATTTTTTTGATTTTGTTGACTGTAGTCGATCATATACTTTTATTGTTTCTAAAACTTGCGTTTTTTTGCGTTTAGGTCCTGTAAGCCTCTTAACAGAGAGACGTTTGTGTACTTTGGTTTTAAGGAGATTACGGATAAACAAATTAGTACATAAAAATACTCATGTATTTCCTCTTGGAATACACACTAATATTTTTATAGTAATGTTTTAGTCACATGTAATAGGCGGGCGAGCCTATTTGAATCCAAAAATTGGACTGCTACGAAGAAATTCTTGGGCTAATTTGCATTGTAACTACACATATTTCAGCAACTAAGAAATTCCTAATAGCTAGATCGCTTGTAGCGATAAGACCGCCCATTGTTGTGTAAATGACTACATTTATATCTGTAATTTATATGGTATAGGTACACAATAAGTGAGTATTCTATTCTATTCCCAATAAGATTTTATCCAACCTAAAGGAGCTTCCTCACCAGAAGCATTCGCGTGTAATGTAACATTACAGATTCAACTTTGAGCATTACATTACAATACTACCTCCCTGACTGACGAGCATTCGCGTGTAATGTAACATTACAGATTTGACTTTTTACAAGTGGAGCGCATTAGGCGCTCCACACACTGCACCGCGCTCCGTCCCGGTGAGCAAGTTTTTACATACAAATTCAACTCCCGCGCTCCCGCGCTCACGCGCGCGGAGTTGAATTTGTATGTAAAAACTTGCTCACCGGGACGGAGCGCGGTGCATTGTGTGGAGCGCCTTAATGTTACAAGTTGTGTCAAGGTATTACACATTCTATCATTACAAGGTGCGCATTGTAATGCTCGGTTCTCCTCCTTCACTGATGTAATACTCGTTTTGTATCATTACAAGGTGCGCATTGTAATGCTCGATTTTCCTCCCTCACTGATGTAATGCTTGAATCTGTAACGTTACATTACAGGCGAATGCTCCCGACGAGGGAGCGCCATAAGAATCATACCAAGGAGGGTTCTTTTGCGACCACTACACAAACAGGGCAGTCACAGAAAACCACACCTTATAAAGAAAAACATCTATCTTAGCTGGGAAACTGTGGAAACGGATCGTTTTGGCGCAGGGGATGGCCAAGTAATCTATACATTCGTGTGTGCTTTAACTTATTTATTTCTACGTCCATTTTCCTTTTTGCCAGGATTCGGCAAAATGACGGGCCAAGTCACGCGTAATGACGTAATGTTTTTGGGGATCAGATAATATGGGTAGACACTCCCTTTTGTCTTCTCGTGTACCATAAATTTATTTAGGTTTGTATTATTTGTTTGATTTACGAGTATAAAAATCATATCGTGTATTGGTTTCCAAACATGGGTGTTTAATACATACGTAGATGTTTTATTATTAGAGTTCTCCATGTTCTACCGTCACATGGGCATGCAAATAATAAGTATTATTATTGCTTTGCACAATTTATAGATCAAAAATCAATCTGCCTAGCCTTTTCCAAATACACACACATACACAAACACTACACATACCTGATCATGCTATAACAATTTTGTAACATTCTAGAATCTAAACTTTTTCATTTCTTTTTTTTTCGTCGAAATACCCCACGCGTCGGAGTTGTTGAATGGGCGCAGTAAAGTCATTGTTTCAACAATGACAATAGAACAATGACACTGTTTGTACACTTGGTGTACTGTTGACGTTTCGAGCACTTTGTCTTATGTACACTTGGTGTACATTTGACGCTCGAGGGGTTATGTCTCAACATTGTACATAGGTAGTGTATGTTCACTCAGAAGGAATAACCCATCGTAAAAACGTAAACAATAAAGGTATATAAGGTAAGAAATAAGTGCCTAAAACTGATTTCACTCCTGGCGTAACCTAAAAAGGTATACAATCCTTCAGCCTTCTTTGTAAACATTTTGATTAAGCACAAAAAGTCACTTTCATCCTTCGTTCTAAATTACCTGCCATGACGCACCTGAAACATTTTTCTGCCATACTTCAGCTCATTTTTATTCCAGTCTACCTAGCCCGAAATAATGTCCCTATATTAATATAAACCGACCCTCAATTCAGAACACGCAGCTGAATAATTGAAGGCAATTTTCTGATTAGTACCACAGCGAGTGTTACACTATCCCAAACCTCTGTTGGATCTAATGACTGCTATCTATGTAAAGTGCCGGCTCCATTTCGAAGCGACCGAGTAATGTAGGAGGTACACTGAGAGGCGAACGTGGATATGTGGTGCGATTGAAATTTTGGTACTGGCGACCACGGAGTTGAGATATTGTTTGAAATATTTATGCTGTTTCAGATGAAAGGGACACTTGTTGTGAGGAGTTAGTTGTTAACTGACGGTTTGTACACATTCGTAATTGATGGATCTGAGAAGTGGCCATTTTGTTTTTGGGTTCACGTGATTTCGGAGTCTGTTTTGTTGATCTGAATTTATAATTTGAGGCTTGAAGTTTGATGTCATAACTTTAGTGAGCGACACATTAATGTTTATTATTGTTTGTGGTTTTGGAGTTTATGAAATAGTAGTCGGATTGAGTTTGGAACTAGTCGGCTAATCTCATAGCAACACGAGCAAAACCGTCAACAATATAAAACTTTACGTAATCCATTTTAAAATAACATTAGGCGAAGTCAAAAGGCCTATTCTGTTTTCATATACACCAATCAATGGAACTACCTATAATTTATCCATAATTGTATATTGATATCAACTACAGCTAATGACTCGTATTTCTAACGAAATATTGAAAGAAAGAAAGAATATTAGGTATATATATTAATAGGTACTTAACAAAATAAAATAAAACAAACAGTACTTATAATATAAATATAAAGCAACTGATTGGTTGTTTATGTAGTTGCTTTGCAAACAACCAATTAAGTATAACTATGAATAAATATTATTAAGGTGGAGTGGTAGCCCGCGAAATTCAAATTTTCTAACGTTTTTTTACAATTTTCAGGTCAGTGTCAGATTTTATCTTGATCAAAATTTGATTCGCGACTATAACATGTACGTATTTACAGAATTATAATCATCAAAATCATTCATACGTCTTTCTAAGTTAGATTTGTACAGACAGCGTCAGAGAAAAGGAACCACCCCAAGACTTCTTGATGTCATTACCAAAGAGGGTTCCTTTTCTCTGAATCTGACTGTACCGTAACAACAAATCTCTTATGGAAAAGTGCTTATGCCTCTACAGTACCCACCCCAGGCATTTATTGATAAATGATTTATTTTCTGTAAGTTGGTTTGTAAAAACACTTTTACATGTCAATTTTTATTACACAAGAATATTCAGTTCAGTGTTTTGTCTCGCTCCCAGCCGCACCTTCACTTCGCTTGCGCGCACGCTCAGGCCGCTCACAATACATTGCTGTTTTTATAAAAGTTAATATCGATAGAATTACCGATCGAATTAATAACGAAAGAAATTAAAAGTCGCGGAACAATTCTATGAAAAATATTTACATCGTACGTTTCATGATATTGCCATACTCAATATTAGAACACGTTTATTAACTTTACTGACAAACAATAATATAAAATCGAAATATCAGAACATGATAAAAAAGGCCCTCTGCTCGGTCTTTCCTGTTAATTAAAAGTATAAATAAAAGTCTCACAGTTGTTTCAAATTAATCCTGCTTACACTTTTTTCTTTAATATGAAACATTCGATATATCCATACTAATATTTAATATTATAAATTCGAAAGTAACTCTGTCTGTCTGTCTGTCTGTAATGTTACCTTTTCACGCCTAAACCACAAAACGGTTTTAGATGAAATTTGGCAGAGAGATTTCATCCCGGGGAAGGACATAGAATAGTTTAATAATATAATAATAATAATCATCATCATCATCAGCCTATAATGTTCCCACTGCTGGGACACAGGCCTCCTCTCTGTGAGAGGGAGTGGGCCGTAATCTACCACGCGGGCCCAGTGCGGGTTGGTAGATGTCACATGTCTTTGAATTTTTGGTTCTAGGACATGCCGGTTTCCTCACGATGTTTTCCTTCACCGTTTTGAGAGCAGTGGTGATGAAATAATTTACACAAAGTAAAGCGCCTGTCTGGGTTCGAACCTACGACCTACAACTCGTAAGTCACGGCCGATACCACTGGCCCACCACTGCTCCCATGATAATAATAATATTCCACAACTATCACACAACGCCATCTAGTCCCAAGCTAAGCAGAGCTTGTGTTATGGGTACTAGACAACTGATAAACATACTTATATATTTCTAAATACATACATATTATAGATAAATTACACCCAGACAGAGAACAAATGATCGTGCTCATCACACAAACATTTGTCCTGGGTGGGAATCGAACCCACGACCTCCGGCATAGCAGTCAGGGTCACTAACCACTAGACCATCAGGCCTGTGTTTGTATGAGGAATCAATAACCGGTGAACCGATTTAGATAAAATTTGGTATAGAGATAGTTTGAGTTGTTTGAAAGGATATAGAATAGTTTTTATCCACGAAATTATCCCTTAAGGGTGTAAAAAGGGGGTGGAGATTTGTAAAGGGAATCAATAAAAAAGGACTATAATACTTTTACCGCGGGTGAAACCGTAGGGCACAGCTAGTCTACTAATAAAGCTTATTAGTAAGTCTGCTAGCGCGTTGAAATGGCGATAAAGAAAAAACACACTCTTTGAGCAGAAGAGAATTATTGTAGCGACAACATGCTAACATGAGATGCATTAATTAAATTCCCTACGGTATGTTTCGCTTTTATTCAATAACTAGCTGCGCCCCGCGGTTTCACCCGCGTAAATGTCGATCCCGTGGGAATATCGGGATAAAAACTATCCTATGTCCTTTCCCGGGACTCAAACTATCTACCAAATTTCATCGAAATCGGTCCAGCCGTTTTCATGTTATGTCGTGACAACGGAAAACGGGTTTCATTTTTATATAGATTTGATATTAAAATAGTAACATGCCTTTATTCCTGAGTAAAAGAGTAGTAAAGCCGGCGATAATTGGGAAAGATGATTCTAAAAAACCAATGAGAATAGATTAATTATAATTAATTATAATAGTAATTACTATTTTAAGTCTATACTTGAGGATTTGTAATTGGCTTTCGGGTGACTATGGTTTCCTTTTTCGTTAGTTTTTATTAGCTGTAAGTCCTCCATGTACTAAAATAAATAAATAAATAAGTAATAACATGAAAACTTCACAATCTCAATATTTTTGCAGATTACGTACATAAAAAAATACCTTATATTCCTCGATATCTTTTAGTTTAGTTTATTTTACTAACATAATAATAAGTTAACAAAAAAACGTTAACCGGTCAAGCGGCGCGGTTCGCCGATCGGCGACGAAATAATAGAAAATCAATTGTGTCTCATTAGCGGAGCTTGACAGATTAAACATATCCGTTCCGATACTCGTTCCAATGAACGTTTATATTTATGCAAGCAGTGTTTCTCATTCCAAATGAATAATTGTATTCTGGTTATGAGAAATAAATGTCTTAAACCATAAAACTTGCAGGCCAATAAATTCTCGTAGTCAAAAACGTTTACAGTCTCAATCTCATCTCAGCGACAATCAATGTTAAAAGCTTGTCATTTGGGGAAATTAGTGGTATTTTTGACAGATTGAGACTGAGATCAGACTGTTCTTAGAAATACAATAATTGCCCCTGATGGTTTTGTACAGACGACAGCACATTAAGCTACCCGAAACTGTCAAATTATCGCAATCAACTTTGAACCTTATGTTTTAGCGATAAAGTTGAAAATATTTTAGAGAAATTTGACAGATTGTAGTAGCTTGGTGTGCCACTAAATGTGTTTAGCGTTTAATATATTTTTAAACGATTCCGAACCCGAACGGCTCCGAACGGTTTCGAAGTTTAGGGCTGAATGTATTGTGTGATTTGTGGTGCAAAGTCAAAGTCAAAGCATTTATTTCAAATAGGCACATAAAAGGCACTTTTGAACGTCAAAAATTATCTTAAAATAGAATTGATTCTAGTCGCCCATTCCAAAAGGTAGTTTTCGTATGGAGAAGAATGGGCAAGAAACTCCACCGTTACTCTTTTAAAATGTTTTAGGTACAATATTTTGCATGGGTACATTAATTATTGTATAATAACATGTGAGGACGATGCACCTAAAATAAAATTACTATACCACAATAGGTAAAAGAATTAAAAACGAAACCATGACATATAAATTAATTATCTGATAGATACATGGTGCTCACATATTTACAAACATGGTACAAGCAAAACGATGTTTATTCAAAAAAAAAAAAAATACAAGTAAGTCAGAGTGTGAGTAATGAATGTTCTAATTTATAGTATGTGTAATGTTCACTAAGACTCAGGGGATGATATTGGGAGATAACAACACCAAATTATACTGATATCGGCTCGCAGCAAGCGTCCGCGTCTTTTCTGTCCGGCGGTCGGTAGGTCAGTCCCCCGCCCCGCGACCCCGCGCGTGCGCTGCTCGAGACGACAGATTATACACAACTTACTATGAATGTCTATACACTACATCCCTCCCTTATTATAAAAATATAAATTTAAGGAACTGTGATCAGGTTAACGTACAAATTTAATACATTCATAATCACCAAAATATATAGTACTTTAATAAACATTTTTATTTCTTTACATATAAGTATATCAATTACAATCAGCAAATCCTTATTCAAATTATTTTTAATGACTAATCATCAATTATTTTGTCATTATGGTCCATCATTTTATTCACTCGAGTTGTGATTGATTTACGTCACTATTATCGTTCGTTTGAGCATCACTAGCATTATTCTCATTATTCTCATCATCCAGCACCTTCCATTGTCCTTCCACTCGTTTTAGGTGTACGACGTTCCGTCTGATTCGCTGACCAGTTTTATCATTCCGAAGACTTACGTCCCCTCCCTTGTTCGCTTCGACGGTATGTGTTTCGGGTTCAAAGTTTAAGCTCAGCTTGTTTTGTTTAGTCATGTTCTTGACGTATACTTTGTCTCCGACTTCCAATTCACAACCAGTAGCTCTTCTCTTCCTATCCGTATATTCCTTCCCTTTTTCCTTTAGTTCCTTATCTCTATCCCTCATTTCAAGATCCTCTGAGAGATGCGTCATGTCCTGAATCATAGGCAGCTTGTCTCGAAATTGTCGTCTAAAGAACAGTTCTGCAGGTGTTTTTCCTGTAACTGTGTGAGGTGTACTATTGTACATCACCATGTACTCACGAAGAGCCTCCTTCCAGTTCTTTTCCTCTACTTGAGAAATCTTGAGGCGTTTTAGGATGTCCCTATTCTGGCGCTCCACTTCTCCATTTTGTTGCGGCCAGTAGGGAATGGTATTATAGAGTCGTATGTTCCTCTCTGCACAGAAACTCTTAAAGTCTTCGCTGGAAAATTGTCTCCCGTTGTCTGATGTAAGCGAGACCGGATTGCCAAGTCTGCTAAAAATGTCTTTAAGCATTCCGATTATTTCGGAGCTTGTTATGGTTCTGCATGTTTTCACCTCTTTGTATCTGGTGTAATAATCCACGACTACCAGGATATAATCTCCACTAGGTAAGGGGCCCATGAGGTCAATTGCTATGTCAACCCATGGTTCGCAAGGTAAATCTCTTCTTTTTAATGGGTTTGGGGCACTGGGAGCAGAGACCAGGATGCATCCTTTACAGGCTTTGCATATGTTTTCAGCGTCTTTGTCGCACTTAGGCCACCATACCTTGGTTCTCAATCGGCCCTTCATCGCGACTATCCCCGGGTGGCCTTCGTGAGCAGCTTCCAGAACTTGTCTGCGTAATTTGGATGGGATTACAATTTTCGTCCCCCTGAGGAGAACATCGCCATGAAAGCATAATTCATTCTGGAAAAGCTTATAGGCTTTAACCGTTTCATCCCAGTTTCCATTGTAAAGGCCCTCTCTAACCTTCTGTATCTCTGCATCTCCAAGGGAACTCTCAGTGATCTCTTGTAATGAGATGGCTACTGGTCGTGCAGATTCGGTAACCGCTTGAACATGGTCTTCAAATAAAGCCGTCGTGTTTGTTGCCACTTCACAGAGTCTTGATAGTGGATCGGCTATGTTGGTCTTCCCCGGGCTATATTTCACCTTGAAATTGTAGGATTGCAGCCTTAACACCCACCTTTCAATGCGAGCACATGGTTTTGCTTTCGGGCCAAATATCACCTCCAAGGGCTTGTGATCCGTTACTAGATCGAACACCTTGCCATACAGGAACATGTTGAAATGTTCGACTGCCCAAACCAGGGCTAAGGCTTCTTTTTCTGTTTGGCAGTAACGACGCTCACAGCTGCTGAGGGTTTTATTACCAAATGCAATAATTCTCGGCCCATTATTGTTGATTTGCACCAGCACTGCACCCAGACCTACTGGGCTTGCATCTGCAATCACCACCGTCTTATCGTGAGGATTGTAGTAACCTAAATTTGGTACCTTCATAAGTGCCGCCTTGAGACCATTAAACGCGTTCTTTTGGGCGTCTCCCCAGTCATCTTGAATGCTCGTGTTTCTTCCCGTTCTTTTCCGTAACAATTGCTTGAGGGGTTCTGTTACCGTTGCTAAGTGAGGGATCCATTTTCCTACGTAATTCACTAAGCCCATAAAACTCTGCAGTTCAGCGATATTCGTCGGGGCTCTGAATCCTTTTATAGCCAAGATATATTTGTCCAGTGGTTTGACTCCCTGTTCTGACAGTTCATGTCCTAGGAAGTGGACTTTCTTCATTCCGAAAATGCATTTGTCTTCCCTCAACATCACGTTATTTTCCTTTAACACTGCCATAACTTTTTTTAGCCTTAAGTCGTGTTCTACTACGTCTTTCCCAAACGTCAAGATGTCATCTATGAAGTTGATGACTCCTTCGCAACCTAAAAGGATTCGTTCCAGTGTTTTTTGAAAAATCTCTGGCGCACACGAGATACCGAACATCATCCTTTTGTATTGATATAATCCTTTGCTGGTAATGAAGGTCGTGATATGCCTTGAGTCTGGGTGAAGTTCGATATGATGGAATGCATCTCTTATGTCTAGTTTGCTAAAGATTTTGGCTTCTCGAACTTTTGGCAACAGTTCTTCCATCGTAGGCAGTGGGTGGTTTTCACGTTGTATAGCCGCATTTGCTCGGCGCATATCGACACATAATCGGATGTCCCCTCCGTCTTTTAGCACAGGGACTATAGGCGAGATCCAGTTAGAAGGACCTTTCACGACTTCTATAATGTCCCTTTTAAGTAATTCCTCCAGTTTCCCCTCTACTTTTTCTTCGAGCGGGATGGGAACCCTCCGATATGGCTGAGCAACGGACTTCACTGAATCGTCAATCGGAATGGTAACTAAGACGTCTTTAAATTTTGGAAACGCCATAGTTTCAACCTGGTTGATGTCCAAATTGATCCGAAGTACTCCCAATGAGGTTGCCGTCACCCGTCCGAGTAGATCACGCGTACCGTTTTTGATCACGTAGAATGTAGTGATGTCCTGTGATGTTCCGGCCAGTTTTATCGTAGCTTTGAATGATCCTAACAGCTTCAGCGGTGTTGCACTCCCGTAAGCTACGAACGTTTTGTCAGGATTCGCATCTTGATTGGTAACTTGAGCGTTATCTGTCTTCATTCTTTCCCAGGTTTGGTCTGTTATAAGATTGTGCTTGCAGCCCGAATCTATCAACATCTCCACGTTGGTTCCACCTATGTTACATGTGACCTTTGCGTCGTTCTCGATATTGAAAATGTAGTCGACTTTTCTTTCATCCGTGCTTATGTTTGCAGTTTCTTCGATATTATTTATTGTCCTGTTTTTCTTCTTTAAGCCCTGACTGTTCGATGATTCTTCTTCTTCCAATTTCCTCTTCTGAGTTTGTCTTGTCCGACATTGATCCCTGAAGTGTCCTAAGATGCCACATTTAAGGCAAGTCTTTCCTTTTGCAGGGCAGTTGTTGTCACGGGCCAAATGTCTGAAACTTCCACATCTACTACATTCTAACCTTTTCTTTTTTTGCTTCTCCTTCCATGTCTCTGTACCTACTCTGTTGATTGATTGACTTTCCACAGGTTTCATACCAAAGTTTCCTAATTGACGATCTATGGCTTCCAGTGCATTCGCTTCTGCAACTATTTCATCTAAAGTGATCTTGTCCCCTGTTTTCAATATCTTCTTTCGGAGTTCTTCTGTCTTGCCCTTTTCAGTTATTTGATCTATGATATGCTCGTCTTCTTGTCCACCAAACTGACATTTTTTGGCCTGCAGTCGAAGTCTGATAAGAAATTTTTCGAACTTCTCATCCTGTTCCTGTTTTAAGAGACGAAACAGGTGTCGCTCATACACTTTGCTCTGTTTAGGTGCAAAGTAGTTGTCTAATTTTTCGATCGCGATGTTAAAAAGCTCGCCTTCAGTTGCATTAGCTCCCGGGATGTTGTAGAAGACTTCTTGTAACTCGGGACCACCGAAATGTAAAAGACTAGCTCTTTTCTTTGCCTCGGTGTCTATGCCTGCCGCCTCGAGGTAAATGTTTAGACTTCTTTTCCATCTTTCCCAACGGACAGAGACTGAACCAACCTCCCCTTCACATTCAAACTTCTCTAAGGTGTAGTGTGCCATTTGGGGCTACCTGTTGACAAGGCAGGTAACTATGTTGTATATTTGTAGATTTTTAACACGCTATCGCAATCTAATGCTAGAATAAATCGTCTTCTATACGTGATTGTACCTATGCTATATTTAGTACGCTACGTAGGTATCTACGCCCGCAGTACACATTCGGCGTTAATTAATGACGTCACGTAGTCGTCATAGCAAACACACCCTGTGCACGCATGACGACACGTTGTCGTCATACTGTGCAGTACTTTGGCGCTGCCGCGTGAGTAGTACCCAGCGCGGCCGCCAAGCGGCGAATGGGTGCTCAACGTGTAAACATAAAACTTTAAGCCGTGAAAACTTCGCAATTTAATGCCATTTAGGTATGTCCGCAATTTAATGCCATACCGCTAAATCTCCGCAATTTAATGCAAGTTGTATACTAAGTATTCATCGATATACGCAATTTAATGCTTTTATTAACACTTTTTTTTTTCAAGTCTCGTACCGCAATTGAATGCCCAGTCGCAATTTAATGCCATTTAGGTATGTCCGCAATTTAATGCCATTTAGGTATGTCCGCAATTTAATGCCATTTAGGTATGTCCGCAATTTAATGCCATACCGGTAAGACTCCGCAATTTAATGCAAGTTTTACACTAAGTATTAATCGATATCCGCAATTTAATGCGCAGCCGCAATTTAATGTCCCGTAGTTAAAACTTTTCACAAGATTGACAAATATAGGTATGTCACTCCCCTGATGTACACCCATAGAAACCTAGATACCTAAAACGCGAACAAAAGAATACCTATGCAGCTCATCGCCCAGTGAGTACCAGTTACTTTACATTTCCTTGTATTTTTCTTAGTCGAAAATGTTATATACAGTCAACGTCTGTTAGTAACAATGATAACAGTAAATAAACACTTTACTTTATAGGTAAGTAACTAATTAACCGGTCAAGCGTCGCGGTTCGCCGATCGGCGACGAAACAATAGAAAATCAATTGTCTCCTTAGCGGCGCTTGACAGATACTGTGGTCCAATTCATTAACTACCCACCTAAATGGATTAACGAAACTCGTGAGGCTGTGTGTTCATTTTAACTATTAAAATTTCTTATACCGCTATATAGGTAATAAATACTGAGGCTCAAACTCGAGTAGGTAGTTTGTCATGCATGAATTTTATTTACAGCCAGTGCCTCGTGATCCGTAAGTTTTGTTTATTCAACGATTGTAGTCGGGTAGTACCTATAGGTATGTATTTTGTCCACACGTATATTTTCTCTCTTTTCTTTTGTTATTAAATGTTAAAATCCTTAAAAATACTCACAGTTTGCCTCGTCGCCACATGTAATGTTCACTAAGACTCAGGGGATGATATTGGGAGATAACAACACCAAATTATACTGATATCGGCTCGCAGCAAGCGTCCGCGTCTTTTCTGTCCGGCGGTCGGTAGGTCAGTCCCCCGCCCCGCGACCCCGCGCGTGCGCTGCTCGAGACGACAGATTATACACAACTTACTATGAATGTCTATACACTACAGTATGCTTGTTTACAAAGTGTACGTTTAATGTGAGTTTTAGGCATGCATGCCTAATCTACAATACGATTTCATACATGATAACTTTTGTTAACATTTACACTGACGTAAACTTTAATATTTACTGAATTTAAAAAGCTAACAATCTTAAAATAAATAACGTAATCTTTGAAAATTATAAATTTAGTGACCAATCACGCAGTAAGGTCGCAAATCGTACTTCATTACGTATTATTATTCATCCATCCAAAGGTTGTCTTTAAAAGATCGCTCTTAGCGATAAGACCGCCCATTGTAAAGTTTTCTATATTTTTGTCTGTAATTTATATGGTGTACATAATAAAGAGTATTCTATTCTATTCATTTCTAAAAAAAAACTTGAAAACTATTTTTTCATCTAGTGTCTTACGACCTCTGTGTATCCCAAACCTCAATGTTTAAATGGGTCAAGTCCCGCGGTTAGTCAATGACTGGTCGTTTAGGAGTGGGCCATCATAATTTGGCCCGTGATGACCGGGTAGTCTCTTGATTGACGACCCTTACCTTGCGTACATAATAATATAGATATAATGGCCCAAGTCTTGGGCACCTTATTGCATTGGGTAACATATTTTTCTTTATAACGGATCTTTCATCATCTGCCTAGCCTTTGCCCAACTGTGTTGGGGTTAGCTTCCAGTCTAACCAGATGCAGCTGAATACCTGTACTTACCTATTTAACGTGGAGCGACGGCCTATGCGACCTTCACAACCCCGCTAATGCGTAATACGATACCCGTTGGTAAGACTGATTGTCAGACCTTTAGGTTTCTGACGAACCAAAACGACTGTCAAAGATCTACGAAAGAAAGCCGGAACCAACGGGGCCAACCATAGGTATCCGAGAGACAACTCAGTATAGGGCACGGATATGTAGCTGCGCCCCGCGGTTTCACCCGCATAAGTGTCGATCCCGTGGGAATATCTGGATAAAAACTATTCTATATCCTTCCTCGGTACTCAAACTATCTCTATACCAAATTTCATCTAAATCGGTTCAGTGGTTTAGGCGTGAAAAGGTAACATACAGACAGACAGACAGAGTTACTTTCGAATTTATAATATTAGTATGGAGTATGGATTGATATGCAATAATTACGTGTCTTTGTGTACAAAGTCTTTGTATTTAGTTGAATCATTATATTATTTGTGATTTTGATGTTTTTGATGATTCATATGTTTCAGCTACAATTAATCTGTCCCAAAAACCAATAGTATTCCAGTAATCTATGACTCATTTACTATCTTATTCTACCCACGATCAATAACATGGAATGTTTCAACTTAAACACAACTTAATCGCGAATGTAATAAGGTTTAATTTAGAAGTTACGAAATTAGAGGTCACGCTTTATCAGCAATTGATAAAATAAGATATCGTCAAATAATATCGATAAAAGATAACAACGAATTTGAAGTATTCGTCGCAACAGAACGGATAGTGATACTCGTGTGAAACAAAGCAAACATAAAAGAAGAAAATGGGAAGTTGCAAATATTACACGGAGGTGACCCTGGGGTGGATGTTGAACAACAAAGTCATAGTTTTGTTGTCACTACTCTCATTCTGTCTGTTCGTGTCGACGTTGGCTTTGGCTGGTCAGAAGAGGGGGTTAGGTTATGAATTGGAAGAATGCAGGAGCAGTATTTCGACCACAGTTACTACACCTGCAGCAACGACTTCAGAAGCGACTACAACAACAACAGCTCCACAAGTACCTGAAACGTTAATTGCTGGCCAGGCAGAATCACCAGAAAGTCAGAATAAATTACTCCAACTACTAGCCGGTGCTTCATAAGACGGAGGTTTCAGAAAACGGTCAAAAAGTTGGTTTTTTAAAGCAGTGTATCTCTTAAACCGTAAATAGTTTTGACCAAAAAAAGTATCGATATTTTCGAGTGTTATTTTAATACAGTGATGGAACTTAAATCATAATTAAATATACATTAATGCATCCAAAAAATGTTCAAATACACCTCTTAATTGTCTTTAAAAGCAGTTTATCTCTTCATTAACAATTTTAATTATAATTAAAAATATACCATTAAATTTCTAATGCCAAACTACATTCAGTGATGGATTATTTTTTACTAAATAGTTTTTGTAAATAGATAATTGCTTCATATTTGCAATTAATTACTACTGTTGTGTCATCGCGCTTCTTTTTCTTTTCTATGCAGTCCTACAAAGACCGCGCTTTATGTCATGTAGTCGCCATAATCATTTCCATTAAAAGTGAAAGTGCTTCTGTGATTTGCGGAAAGAAAAGATGATTCATTGTTATCATAAGCTCCTAGTTATCCACGTACCTAAGTGTGTCATGTGTGAATTGTATAGAACGTAAATGGATATCCGCCATGTTGTTTCTTATCCATTGATATAATTAAAATTTATTCTTTTCATTTTTCTCGTGCGTTTTTATAATCGCTGACAATGTTTCGGCCAATCTTCATGTAATTTTATAATATTCCGAAGTCCACTGATCACGAACGGTGCCACATATTAATGACAGGAATGTTAGGCTGGATCTTTTTTTTTTGCCTGTATTGTGTCTCATTGCTAGGCAAAGGCTAAAGTCAAAATCTGGATCTACTAAACTTTTTTTTTTCCGAGAATTGAGTGATCAATTTATATTTTTGTTTTAGCACATTCCAGAGGGGCAATTATCGTAATTTTAAGAACGTACACAGTCTGATCGCAGTCTCAATCTGTCAAAAATACCTTTAATTTCCCTACATTTTTGTAAATTTTTTGACATTTATTGCCGTTGAGATAAGATTGCGAGTAGATTTTGAACGTTTTTAATTAGGTACGGGAATTGGCCTTTTGGATACTGTTACACTTTTAGCCCTCTAAATATTTTATGAAAATGTTTTATAATAATAGAGACTTTCTGTAATGAAGAATTATGTGGTATTTATATATTCTGCAAAGTTAATATTTTGTTATCTATGAATATTTGATACGTGAACAATTTTGATATTGTATTCGGATCCGTGTTGTAAAGTATAATAATATTTATGAAAAGATAAAAAAAAATGTCTTTTATTTGGATTTAGTTGATATTTTTCATCGGATTACGCACGTTTTTGCTAATTTCACCTGTATTATTATTAAGATACAAGAGTGTCAGACTCTTACTGACTAAAACCCACCCGTGTTCCTTTATGTTCCGGGGCAGCGGTAACCCTTTCGGACAATCCCGCTGACCCGGCAGGCTTCGGCCCTAACAGGCCCCTTCCCTTATGCTGACATCTCTTTGAGGCGTGCGTGGAACACATACGCGCCGTCCGGCACGGGCCTGGTCATGATCGGACGGTGCTAACTAACCTGACTTCATAAAAAAGCAGTGTTGTAATTAATGTTGTGTTGGGTTCGATTTCCAACACATGTGGTGGTAGAAAACTAGTCTATAACTGACGTCACATTGAATTACTCATATAACAGACGCAAAACGATACGGTAAAGATAAGATTCTGAGCACCTACTACTGTACAGTCACGAGCACTAATATGTCTACACTTGGCAACTTTCAATTGCGATTTTGTCGTGAAATAACAAATGCAACATTGAAATACGACACTTTACATAAGCCTATGGGTTCGAAAATACTATGTTCGCAATAACATAAAATTTCATTCAAAAATAAAGGAGAAAATCCCCTTTGAATAAAGCCAAGTATATACATACTTATGCTCGTGACTGTACTACCTACTAACATTATCATTATTCTTGAGTACGTTGAATGAGCTGTATTAAATCTACGTGACACAATTGTCTGAGTTGATATTGTCCTGGAGTGGAGACCGCGTATCGGTAAGCGTAGAGAGGGACACCCCCCAGCTAAATGGACCGACGTTCTCAAAAATTCGCTGGGACAGACTGGATGCGAAAAGCGGAGGACAGGGTGTTGTGGCGTATCATGGTAAAGGCCTATGTCCAGCAATGGGCGTTGATAGGCTTGAGTT
This sequence comes from Amphipoea oculea, assembly GCA_945859645.1. NCBI lineage: Eukaryota > Metazoa > Arthropoda > Insecta > Lepidoptera > Noctuidae > Amphipoea > Amphipoea oculea. The sequence goes on from OX243876.1 coordinate 18,829,918, forward strand.
GATTGATTGTTCTGGTTTGAAAGGTGTTTTGGTCAAATTAAAGTAGCTAGCCAAACTTAGCAGACGTAATGTGTATCGATGGGTATCACAGATATAGATATACCTAGATAACGCAAGTATCACGAACTGTATGAAAACTAAGCGTACCACTTTTTGACTACCTACTATGACGTCACAAGCTCGCGCTCTCTCGCTCACGCTCACCCAGCCAGCAGTACGCAGGACTGAGCGCGAAAGTGGCGGCTTATGATTTTCGATCGTAAACTGGTGCGATTTTTGGCACGCGAAGTACCCCTCTTGCGTTATCTAGGTGTATCTATATCTGTGATGGGTATCGACAAAAAATATACTTATGACGAGAAAAAAATATCGGGGTCAACGACCTTAGTAGTACTTTAAATAACAGTTTTAAAAATCTGTTGTTTTGTGTAAACTTCACAGACTATTGATACTTAAATACGTTAAAAAAAAAAAAACAGATTTTCTCAACTCATATTACGAGTAACTACGCTACCGGCGGGTGTTGACCACAAAACATTCGCCAATTATATATTTTTTTGTTTTATTATATTCAGATATCGACACCCATCACGTTTGTTGAGATTTGCTAGCTAGTTTAAATTGACCCTGAATTTCTTCTTCACGTTGATGGCAATCTAAATGGACTCGGCGCAGAAATCAGCTTCGTATTTGGCGCCATCAGTTCCTGTAACGTGCAGACGACAGGACACGTAGAACACGATCTAATTATACGGTACATTATAACAAAAAAACTATTTTTTTAATTTTTTGTCTGTCTGACTGTATGTTTGTTGCGGCCTATCTCCGAAACGGTAGAACCGATTTTGATGAAATTTGGTACGGGGATACTTTGAACCCTGAAGAAGAACATGGCTACTTTTTATCGACATACCACGAGGACAAAGCCACGGGCAGTAGCTAGTTCCTAATAAGTACAGACACCAGCACATCAAGCTACCCGAAACTGTCAAATTTTCCCAATCAACTTTGAACCTTATACTTATATCATAATTATAATATAGCGCTGGGTTTCTGTCTTGCATAGGGCCGCAGCAAAATGCTGAGTGATAGCCGTTTTGCGTGGATATGATGCATGTTTCCCCCAACCTTTTCTTATTTTTTTGTGTTTAAATGTTCTTTTTTGTGCCATGTTTACCGCAAATAAACGTATTTTCTTACCTTATACTTTAGTGATAACATTTTAAATCTATTAAAGAAATTTGACAGATTATAGTAGCTTGGTGTGCTGGCGTCTTTACCAAAAGACCTGAAAAACCACTAGTTTTCAATACCAACTAGGATGTTATAATCCGAAAACGTCAGCCTTAATACATAGGTATAAGCCTAGTCCCATAGCTGTTCCAGAGTACCGACTAAGGTCATAAGTGAGTTTCGGAACTCAGTTTGCAGTTTCATACTAGTGACGTTTATTTGCCAACTTGTATCTAGTGTAAACCGTGTTTAAACAAAGTTATTCTGTGTGTTTTGTATTTCAGAATTTTGTTCAGTTTCGATGTAATTTTTTTCTAAACTAATATTATTTAATTAAGAGAAAAGATTTGATTTTTTGTGTTTGTTTTTTAAGCTTTCACACTAAAACGGCTGAACGGATTTGGATGAAATTTGGCACATGGGTAGACCATGACCTGGATTAGGTCGTGTGATACTTTATATACCGATATTCCCACGGGATCGAGACTAATGCGGGTGAATCCGCAGGGCGCACCGCAGTTAGTAGTAAAGTTACTTTTGATTTCACGAGTTTTCAGTTTGAAGTTTAGGCTTATTAAATGAATAATACATTTTTTTTTATTACGGATACAAATATGTGTAAGCTTATTGAGGTATGAGGAACAGGGTGTAAAGTTCACTTATAATCTATAGAAAAGGGAGGATCCTCCGACCAGACGGATGTTGTGACTAGCGGGCAACTGCCCGATGATTCATGTCGGGCCGTTGTATATGCTTGTTGCGCGGTAAACTCTGCTTGCGAGATGCAGGATTTTGTGTGACGCTAGTATGACGCTACGTCTTCCGGTACGCGATCGCCACTTCAGAACCTTTCGGCCTCATCTGCCATCTATTCTACGAGCAGTGTGCCTTGTCCACTGCCAGTTATGTTTGGAAATTCTTCGGGCTATGTCGGTTAACTTCTTGGGAAACTCCAAACATACCCCTCTCCATTGCCCTTTGGGTGACTTTCAGCCTTCTCATGAGGCCCATTGTGAGCGACCTACGATATTTTGTTACTCTATACGAATTACAGGTATTTTATTTTATGTCAGTGAATTAAATGATACCATTTAAGATACAAAGTATCAGTGGCGAAGGTACCATACAACTCGATTCCTACCGGCTTCCCTTTGAAAATTCAGAACATAGCCACTATATAGTCAATTTATAATTTTTTTTTTTTGGCATTTTTTTTTTTTGCTTAGGCTTACCTCTGTCATAAATTCATCCTTCGCCAATGCAAAGTATGTAGAGCACCACTACTGGGTAATCAGAGTAAGTGAATGTTAAGTTTTCAATTAGTAGAAGGTAGTTATAGAATTCCGCGAAAGGCAATTGCTAAAGTAAAGCTAAATTACTCATTACAGATTTCAGAGAAATTCTTTGAATCAGTCTCCATTTTGAACTACTATAGCTTCCTTTCAATTGATACAAACTGTAGTGTTTTTCCAGCACCTAACTCAAACTCAAAGCATTTATTTCAATTAAACCATTTACAGGCACTTTTGAATTGCCAAGAAGTCGGTCAGTCAGAAAAAATGAAGCTAGTTGCCCATTCCAAAGCGTACACCGGCGATAAATATTACACATCGACCTTTGGAAAGAAACAATCGGCTAATTTCGGCTTCGTAGTGCGTTATCTCTGTCGCACACTACCTATGTGACGTTAACTGACGTTTTGTCAGTCGTTGTTCAAGTACGATACAGTGCGGTCGCGTCCAGTTCAAAATATATATCTAGAGTTGTTAACACCCCCAAATTTAAATAATTTAAAGTTGTACTATGGCATCTTTAGGAAAAATAGGGGAACCTTTTTATTTTACCCCAACCTAAAGCAATCATTTATAGAAAGTTGGTGTATTTTATACAAAGAATAAAAAGAATTATCAAAAGAAGCAAATCATAATTGTTTTAACAGCTCCTAATAGATACCGGACTGTTTGTATTTCGTGCGACAGAGATAACGCTCTACGAAGCCGAAATTAGCCGATTGTCTCTTTCCAAAGATCGATGTGCAATATTTATCGCCGGGTACTGTAGGTACCTATGGAGAAGAACGGGCAAGAAATGCCATGGACACTCTTTTAAATTATATTTTGACAAAATATTAGTTACATCATTAATGTTGAATTTATAATAATATGTGAGAACAATTTAAAAAAAAAAAAACGTACGCATTAAAAGCGATCAGAGTACAGCAAATAATAACTACTCTTTATCAAAGACTAGCTGGGCCCCACGGTTTCACCCGCATAAATATCGATCCCGTAAGAATATCGACACAAAAAGTAGCGTATATATTAATCCAGGGTGTCAGCTACCTCCATGTAATATTTTATCAAAATTGGTCCAGCCGTTTGAGCGTGAAGAAGTAACAATCATATAAATACACACATTCGCAAACTTTCGCCTTTATAATATTAGTGTGATAATATAGTGTGATGTGATTGTACGTACACTAAGGGAAATTAAGTGTTTATCAAATTGACACGCTACGCCAATTTGCTGTGGTACCTATAGTACGTGATCAATTTGGAAAACAATTAATCTCCCTGACTCTAATTTCAGCAATCAGTCGTAAGAAATGGAAAGAGGTACTAAGACAATATTATACCTCATGGGATCTAAGATTGGAATAAATATAAAGTCCAAGTCAAAGCATTTATTTCAAATAGGCGCATAAAGTATACTTTTTAACCTCAAAATGAACAATAAAATAGAATTTATTCCAGTCGCCCCTTCCAAAAGGTAGTTTCGTATAGAGAAGAATGAATGGGCAAGAAACTATATTTTCAACGTCAACATTATCATCAACTTAAAATTGTACTTATCTCCCACTTTTACGGAATTTCCCATTCTAACAAACTGTTTTAACTTATCAATAAACTTAACTAAAGTCTAAAGGAATTGGACCGTTAACTTAACGATGCGGAAGCAGCCAAGCCTCTCCCCATTCATCAGCTTAGCGAACCGTCCGTTAGATCTTCAAGCTAATCACTTAGTTCTAACTTTAGTTGGATTGAAAACAGAACTATTGTGATTTTCTGTTTGAAGTTCAACTGAAGTTTTTAAAGTTGAAGTTGTATTGAAGGCTGAATGGTCAGTATTTTTTTTGGTGTATTGGATAAAATTGGACCCCGCTTCATAGTTTTAGAAGTCGGCTGAAAAGAGTATGTTTCTAAAAAAAAAATGTTCGGGCAAAATTGGCTTTTTTTAATCGACTTCATTTATATGAAAATTCGAGCAGCAGCCTAGCTCGAAATATACTAATTCAGATGAGTGTGTTTGTTGGTTCGGAACTTCCAGACGAATTTAAAAAATATATTTTTGCAAGTGATAGCTCAATTCTTTAGAAAGGCTTATATCGTCGGCTAAATATTCTAAGCTGCTAACTCCATTTTTGGCTTAACTGACTATTTAGTATCAAATGTAAGAGAAACCTCACCTATTTCTGCCGTAACTCACCTGGAAGGGTAGGTATATGTGCCAACGATATTGCATAACATTGCTTAACTGTATCTTTAGAATAAAAATAGAATTTTCTCTTTCATTTTATACTAAATAGTCAGTTAAGCCAAAAATGGAGTTAGCAGCTTAGAATATTTAGTTGACGGTATGCTACTTGATATCACGCTAGGATCCTTAGCAGCTGAGCAAAACAAAACAAGTAATAAACAACGCTGAACGAAAAGAAAGTAATAGCACATGCAGGCGATGCGATGCAACGGGGTACGTGCGGGGGTACAAAAAAAAATCACGCAGACGAAGTCGCGGACAGAAGCTAGTTTATTTACACAATTGAATTTCTTTCCTATTCTCCGAAATAAATTGGAAAAAAAGAACTTGTTTTATATTGTTCTTTATTGCCTAAAGGCTGAATGCAAAAACTCATAACTCTGATATCTCGAAAAATTCACTTGCAAAGCCAACACAACTGGACCGTGCTTATAAACTACATAAAATCCAAAACATTACTGGAGTTTTATTCTACCATTTCTTTTTCAATTTCCACGAACTGAGCCATCAAACAATGCCAATACAATTAAAGTATAAAAGAACTCATCCATAATACCTCTCCCGACTTTTAATCACATGCAAGACCGAGTTAAGAAAGATCCAAGTTAATCACGCATCCATCCAAGCTCTCCACTTGATTAGAACCGTTTTCCAAGATTAATAGTGACTGTAATGTGCCTTTTTTTAATGTATTACTATCTAACTGAACGACGTACATAAGTCTTGTTGATAGGACCTATTTATTTCCAATTAGGTTCTGTAGCAGTTTTGGTCCTATTACATACCCTTGGGGCATCCCTGATTATTTGAAGCACGGAAGCTTTCTTGAGGGTGATGAACTGATGACTGATGGTGGTGTAATCAATTTGTGTCATTATTGAGTATGGAAGACGATTTTTCTTTAGTAATAGTGTGTTAAAATTAGAGTGCTTTGGATGATGGTTTCGCATCTTTTTGAGAAGTCTCAAACTATCAGTCTTAACCCACTTAAGGCGTAATGTATTCATATTAAAGACATTCTTAGTAATATGAAGAAAAATGGTCTTTACGTGTAGCGGGAAAACAAAACTAAATTAATTTGTAATTCAGTTTCTTTTTTCAGTCGTTAGATACTACTCAAAATGAAAGCAAGTGAGTCGAAAAAAATGTAAATTTAAAAAAATGCGGTACACTGAAATTAGCGTCGTTTGAGTGACACTTTACTTGAGACCCATTTACAAGTTGAGAGGTGAGCATTAGAGAACAAGGTTTTATGGGCACTGGAGCGAAAGTATAAGCTTGACACTATGCTTATATGGATTAAAAGTTCAGGAATGATAAATATTAAAAACCCGAAAAAATACTAAAATATTTATGTTGAAGATACACACGGATAGTTAGGCTCTAGCAAAAAGTCTTGAACAAGATGCACATGCCTACGCCGATTATAAGGTAGGAACAGTTAGATATAAGGACCATTTCAATATTACACTTAGGCATCTAATAGTAGTTTTCATCATCTGCCAAGCCTTTTCCCAACTATTGTTGGCGTTCATTTCCAGTCTCACTCATAATTTTTAACGAAGTTAGGTTTAAATTCTCAAGCTAAAAACTTATGACCTGAACATACAATATGAACCATTCTGGCTTTAAAACGGTGTCTATTACTTTGACTAATGAGTTTGTTCATAATTTTTAAAGAAACCTGAAAACAGCCATTTCATAAAGTAATTGTTACTAGGTATAGTGCAATTTGTTCACAAAGTTATGTTTATCCAGTTGTGCTCCGAAGCCCAAGTACCTACTTACGGTGAGAAGACACACACACACACACTCACAATTACAGGATTTTTCTAAACATTTTTATTATTATTTTGTATTCATGAAATATTTTTGAGGGGCTTGTGGCTAAGTAATAACAGCCGCAAGGGTCGATCGATCAGGTTAAGCTATGCTTGCCGCGGTTGATCCGTGGATGGATGACCAGATTTACATACCAACCCCCGCCCCCCGCCCCACCTCGGAAAGTACGTGAAGCCGTTGGTCCCGGCTGTCATTCGTAGATCTTTGACAGCTGTTAGGGGTCGTCGAAAGCCCGAAAGTCTGACAACCAGTCTTACCAAGAGGCAATATTATGGGCATGAATTACCTAGCAACTGGGTTGTGGAGGCCAGCTGAATCCGGTTAGACTAGAATCCAACCCCAATATAGTTGGGAAAGAGCCTAAGCAGATGATGTCTTTTTTTTTATTTCTCCTTTTTTTTCTAGTTTCATAAATTTTTAATAATATTTTCTCCCGGTAGAGGAAACCCGAGGGGCACTTCTCGTAATTTTAGGAACGTTCACAGTCTGATCTCAGTCTCAATCTGTCACAAATACCTCTAATTTCCCTACATTTTTGACAAGTTTTGACATTTCTTTGTCGCCGAGATGAGACTGCGACTAGATGTTGAACATTTTAAATTATGAGAAATTGGCCTTCTGACTATTGTAACATTATAGGTTTATCACCTAATACAAGTGTCAGGGACTTCACACAATTTACAACGACTTTCTTATTTAATTAAGATTGTTACCTCCTTTATAATATTCATTTAGTTACACAAGGAAATATAACTAATTATTGCCACTTCTCAAAAATTGATGAAGAAATAATTAGCGTCGCACATCACGGTGTGAAAATCTCAAACGAGGCCGTAATTAATGATCCTTTGTTTCAAAATAAAGGCTTTCGATATGTAATAATCAAGTCAAGCTATGAAGTTATAGACTTCTAAAATGGCGAATTTTTTAACAATAAATATATCTATATTAGGTTAATTAGGTAATTTTTTTTTTTCATTTAGGCTATCACTGTTTTATCGAAATATTTTGCCTTAAAAGATAATTAATTTCGTACTGCGTAATTAAGTATTTGTCATAAATAAACTTGTCTTAAGCTTCAAATCAAAAACATGAACATTTCACGTTTTGACTCATTCTGTAGCGGCTTGAAATAAAATATACATAATCAGCCTATAGTGTTCCCACTGCTGGGACACAGGTTTCCTCTCGGTGAGAGGGAGTGCGCCATAATCCAACACACAGGCCCAGTGTGGGTTGTTAGATGTCACATGTCTTCGAATTTTTTGTTCTATGACATGCTGGTTTCCTCACGATGTTTTCCTTCACCGTTTTGAGAGTAGTGGTGATAAAATAATTTACACAAAGTAAAGCGCCTGGTTGAACTAACAACCTAACAACTCGCAAGTCGCGACCATTAGGTACCATTGGGCCTTCACCGCTCTCAAATAAAATATACGGATAACCAAACCTAATATAAAACAGCCGAAAAAAGTTTCGAATTTCAAACTCAAACCGAAGCCATATTTTCTGATCCGAATACCGCAGAGCTCTCGTAAAAAAGTTACTTTCGAACTCCGACCCTTGTGATCCCAAACTCATCGATTCGTCGCTAAATATACGTTATCTGCCATTGAAACTCATAGCAGAACGGGAAAAAACGTTGAACATACAATGGCGGACGCAATTACACGCCTTCTGTAGTCGTTTGCATTCACCGCTCCGATTTACTTTGTAATGTTACTTGTGTGGACAAGTTATGATCAAACAGCGATTTTTCAGCTGCTAATTTGTTTTGCGTTATTGAGACTGCCATCTCGATAATTATGAAAAAAAAAAATTGACATTTTTGGAGCAGTAGAAAACAGTGAAAAGGTGGTGCTGAATACTTTTGGATATTACTTATAGATTTTTCTAATAATCTTAGGTAATCCGACTTTTTGTCTTAAACTAATATTATAAAAAAGGTGAAAGTTTGTAAGTTTGGGGTAATCTCCAGAAGTACCAGTCGGATGTGAAAAAATATTTTTGCATTTGATAGCCCAATTCTCGGGGAAGGTATTCAAGGCTATTTAACATCCTTAAAAGCCAGGAAAAAGGAAAAAAAGGCAAAACGCTAAGCCAAAACAAAGTAGTAGCTAGGGCGAGCGATGAGATGCGACGCGATGAGTCCCGGGGGCCGAAATTTCATGGGGATGAAATCGCGGGCAGAAGCTAGTAATAATAACAATCAGCTTAGACGTGTTTTGGATTCCACCGAGCAATCTATTTATTTAAATCACCGTCATTAAATTTTCCATTCAAATACCTAGCCCTAATCTATTCAAAGGCCAAACCTAACATCTACACCAAAACATCTGGATTTAGGATATCAATTCTATCATCCCTTTCATCAATCAACGCGACTCAAAGGATCAGCGTATCTGTAAGGATATTACGACCAAACCTTTAATCGCGCTCGCTTTAGACTTACGCCATCTAAACGTCCCCATTCGCTTATCTGCTATGACTCGGCGAATGCCTCTGAATACAGTTTGAGCTTCATACGTCATCGTTGGTACAGACATTACCTGTGCGTCACCGTGAATGTAAAATTTTGTGTGACGTCATTAAGTGACTCACACGTACGATTATTACTGTTATCTCGAGGCAAGCGGCAATTGGTGTCGTAAATTATATTTTGTTAATGTATTCATGTTTGTATAGCTATGCGTGGGTGAGGTATGTTAAGTCATTTAATTTGTATGTTACGGAATTTCGAGGGGTGATTATTTTGGTAAGAGGCTTGCGGTCTGCGGGCATTTAAACTGTGTGTGATGATATTTTTGGTAATGTCTTGGAATGGTAATGTATGGAATTTGGGGTTGAATCCCTCGGGCCGTAGGGTTCAAGTGGTCATGTTCTTTTAAAGGAAATATCGAAAGGGCTGATTGACACTTCCTGTGATCCAAGGGCTGGCTTTTACCTTGCCCAGAGGATAAGCATTGCCATACAACGTGGTAATGCCGCCGGTCTCTTGTGTAGGCTCTCTTCTCCAGTCGACAGCGAGGCGTAGGAATTTTTCGACACTATGTTTTAGTTAATTTTGTTATTTTTATTAATTAGTTAGGTATTAGTTATTATGTGCGCTGGGATTTTGAGCATAAAACCAAGATCAGGAAGAATGACAGTAGCTAAGACGCTTTGAAATAGTTTCGTCTACAATATTATTTTTGTAGGAAAAATAAAAATAACAAATTAAATATTTTTATACCTACTGATCGGCGCCATCATTTTTTTTTTTAAGTGTAAAAGTTTCATAAAAGATCTACTTTATCATCATCATCATCAGCCTACAGCAGTTCACTGCAGAACATAGGTATCATCACGCTCAAAGATTTACTTACAGAAACAAAAATCATTTCACTTCATCATTATATAAAAAAAGGGGGGGGAAATAATCAAAGGGTATCAAAAAATTTTTCCGCATCGCTGTCAACAGGAAATGTACCCAAAAGACTGGTAGCATTGCCACGTCATATAGCAATACTGATTCTTTGGCCAATAAATAAACCAGCCCTCTGGTCACGTGAAACTGTCACTTTATTTTGATCTTTAAAAAAAGAATTTACAAACAACTTATTCTTTTAAAACAACAAAACTTAATAAAAAATCAAACTATGACGTCAACAGATGAGTAACTAATCCAATCGATTCAAACTGATTTACATCCGTCACCTCACGCACCAGGTCCAGTTGAAAACCAGCGTCAGGCACTAGTTGTCTGGCATTTTTCCTGAACTGGCCCTTTTTAGCGCAGCCGTGAGGAACACTTTCCTGCTTATTTTTTTTTTTTTTTTTTTCACATAGGACTTTATACTTTTTTTATTTAAACTTTACTTTTTTGTTTTTATTTGATGTATGTATCTGGTGTATTGTGTGTCTTTTAATCTGTGCTAAATAAATGTATTTTCTTTCTTTCTTTTAATCGCAAATGTAAAATGTAATCTAACAATAGCTCTCTACTCGAGCAGGCCCCATAACTTTGAAGTTACATAATTCCAAACTTAATCCTAATAAAAACTAAAGTTTTAGAATTAATAATCTAATTAAAAAGATTGAATAGAAAGCTGAATACGTGTAAAAGGCTTTGTTAATTTTACACTTAAGATTTAAGTTAGTCAAACTCAAACTCATTAAAACTTAAAGCATTTTCAGATATATACTTCTGAATAGGTCGGAGAAAATGTTGAAATTAGTTGCTCGTGCCGAAGCGTGGATTATGGAAAAGAATGGGTCAGAAACTCCATGGTCACTCTTTTAAATCAAGTTACATTTTTTTTTTATATACAGATTGACATTTATGAATATTTACTTTGTAAAGCATTTTTATTTTATTTTATTATTGTGAATGTGAGGACTATGTGGGTCATTTCTTTTTTCTATATTTCTTTTTTCCTTCTTAGTTAGTTTTAATCATGATCTGGCAGTTTGAGTAATTTACGCGGCCTACCCAAATGTCCTTTCTGTGGTATTGTGCGTCGAATTGACAACATTTCAAACCTGACACGACCTTAAAACAAAAATACTATTTCTTTATTTTCGTATCCTGAGTTCAAATATATTTTTATTTTATTTTTTTATTTCTAAATTTCTGAGAAAAAAAATAAAAATAAAAAAACATGTTATGACGTCACATAAACGGCGGAATGAGGTAGTTACCTTTGCGCATTCGAATGTCTTTGATTGAAAACATTACATCAAACAAGACATGTCAATGTCACCTAAGAAGTGAACTAGAAAACAACTGAAAAACTGAATTGAATTCAACAATATCTTTTCCTATCAACTCGACACGCTGCTTACTGTTAATATTATCAGTTTTTGGTTGATATTTCGCCAATAAAATGGATCCCAATTAAAAATATACGCCAATGAAGGAACCAAAACAACGACTGAGACAAGTGACATCTAACAGTTTTTTTGACGGGTCACAATAAAGCAAAGGTAATATCGCCATTCTACCGTAAGCCTGACGTCATCTGGCACTTACGTCTTTTTAGAATACACCGAATTTCAAAGTTAAAATTATGAATGAAAAATACATCATTTCGAAAAACGAAAAAAAATGGGTGCCCTAGATTTGAATTTACTTTTATATAACATGCAGGTTAAAAATATGAAATGTTGTCAATTGTTGAGCTCCTCAAGTTCTGGGTTGAGCTGCACGATTTTTGACAAATCCGTGCACTGACTAGACAGGTCCGCTCAATCTGTGTGGTTCTTTCCTCAAAAGACCATTTCAGACACCAATTTTACATGATCTTCACATGATCTGACCAAGATTTTGTCTGGACTTTAAAAGAGACTGTGACCTCTGAGTTTGTTTCGGCCTTTCTTCTCAGAGTAGTCAGATAAGAAACGCCGACCTCATCTAGCTTTAAAAAAATATGATTGACGTGTTAAAGTGTCTGTACCTCATCATTTCAGCCGAAAGACGTCCACTGCTGGACATAGGCCTCCCCCAAGCACCTCCACTTCGACCGGTTTTGTGCTTCTCGCATCCAACGTGTTCCTGCGGCCTTCACAAGGTCGTCGGTCCACCTTGTGGGAGGCCTTCCAACGCTACGCCTTCCGGTACGCGGTCGCCACTCCAGAACCTTTCGGCCCCATCGGCCATCTGTTCTGCGAGCAATGTGCCCTGCCCACTGCCACCTTAAGTTTGGCAATTCTTCGGGCTATGTCGGTTACCTTGGTTCTCCTGCGGATCTCTTCATTTCTGATTCGATCCCGCAGGGAAACTCCAAGCATAGCCCTCTCCATTGCCCTTTGGGTGACTTTCAGCCTTCTAATAAGGCCCATTGTGAGCGACCACGTTTCAGCGCCATATGTCATCACTGGCAACACGCACTGGTCAAAGACTTTCGTCTTGAGACACTGCGGTATGTGGGACGAGAAGATATTGCGAAGCTTCCCGAACGCTGCCCCTACTTACAGAAAATAAATCATTTATCATTATTACTTTGCTTACTATTCTAATAAATCTATAAATGAACAATGTTGGTATTTTTGGAACAAAGTTCCTCATAGCACGTTATACTCTGCAAAGACGAATGAGAGCTAGACCGAAAACAGCATAACATTATGACTGGCACAACACTTTCTTTAATACTTATGACGAAATGAAAGGGACTCCTGGCTAAGTAATAACAGCCGCACGGTTCGATCGATCGGGTTAAGCTACTCTTGCCGCGGTCGGTCGGTGGATGGGTGACCATCTTTCCATACCGAAACCTCTCCGTGCCTCGGAAAGCCCGTTAAGCTGCTGGTCCCGGCTGTCATTCGTGGATCTTTGGCAGACGTTACGGGATGTCAGAAGTCCGAAAGTCTGACAACCAGTCATATCAAAGGATATCGTCTTATCCAGCAAATGGTTTGTGGATTACAGATAGACAGTTTGCTCCACGTAAAATACTGGTATTCACCCCAAAAATAGTTGGGAAAAGGCTGGGCAGATGACACGCAGATCAGATGTTGATGCCTCATGGCGAAATGTGGGATTGTTTATACAGGGTGTTACGGAAAGGGTATATCAATACAAACGGGTTGAAGAGTGTATCTGGTCTAGAATCTCTGTACAAAATTTCAGCTCAAAAGCAGTAACTTTGAAACTGCTTAATTTTTTTTTATTTCGATAGTTTATTAAATTGAAATTATAACAAACGTGTCACCGCACTACGAGGGTCATTATCTATCATCTGCAGTGTGTCTGTGCGCCTAGTACACGCACATCACGCCGCCGCGCGCCAGTGCAGCGCCATGATGTCGAAATAAAAAAATATTAAGCATTTTCAAAGTTAATGCTTTTGTGCTGAAATTTTGTACAGAGATTCTAGACTAGATAAACTCTTCAACCCGTTTGTATTGATATACCCTTTCTGTAACACCCTGTATACACTTCTACTTACCCTTTAGAGTTGCAAGCGTAATGTTATATTATTTTACTTATAAACGAAACGAAATACTGTATCATCCAATGACTTGTATAAAATCCAAATATAAGCGAAAAAATATTTCACCAATCGTGCAAACCGCTTACTCGCTCCAGTTCAACTAAAAGGCTAGGAAGTTAATGAGGCAAACGCATTAGGCTATCTTACACTTGCAGTTACGGTTCGTTAGCTAATCCGACGTGTAACGGTAATAGTACGATTAGCCAGTAGAAGTGGCTGCTTGAGAATACTTAGGTTTCAGTTTTTGCTAGGTTAAGTTGCTGGTTTCAGGGTGATAGGAGGCAATTTTTAGTTACGTATTTTAGTAAGTCTTAATTATGATAAACTAGCTGTGCCCGCAACTTCGTTCATATGCGTGTCGAAAAAGAAATTGGGTTTTTAATAGCTGCATCTCGTTATACTGGAAGCCGACCCCAACTTATTTAGGAAAAGGCTAGGCAGATGATGAGTGAGCCTTTTATTTTTTTTGATGTGAAAATTCTCGCGCTCCGGGCGGAGCGGAAGGGCGATTTAGACTTTTACTGACTAAAACCCACCCCTGTTCCTTCAGTTGCCTGTGCCAGGGGCCACGGTAACTCTTTCGAACAACCCGCGGCCCTAAGGTAATATGGGCTGGTGTCCGCAACTCCACATCAATGCGCGTATTTTGCGTACAGGTGGGAAACTCGATTTTTCAATCCTCAAGGAAGTCCAGCAAAGTGTTGATATTATTGACTGATTCACGGAGATGAGCCTAGCGTAGTGAATATAAATATTTGCTACGTTACTTATCATCTTAGCAACGTTAAGAACACAGAAATCTGCCAACGGGCAGCACAAGAACGGTCATTAGGCGCGGCAGGAGAACGTCTTCCTGCTGAGAATATTTTGATTTTTTTGGGTACATATTCGTTCAACTTTCACTAATATTATTGCAATGGTGAGGCATTATTTAAAACCTCATAACAGTTAATTTCGCAAAATGCGCGAAAATCGTTAACATTTTACTTAGGTAAGCTGATAAAATAAATAATTACGATTCCGTTTAAAACATACAGTACATTTATTCTCGAAAGGATTACATCAATAATAAAATATTTTCGTAAATCACTCAGCCGTTCATTTTAACGTATTTACAAATTAAGTACGAACGATATTAATGACTTAATACTTACAAAAGCCTCTAAATGCATTTCCCTTCAATGTAAATGTTGTAAAACGTGACGTAAAAAGCAGTAATCGGATTTATTCGTAGAGTAATGAATTTTATTCACTTATTTGGATTATTCAGAATTCCGGAAAACATTCGCGTGCTTAGTGTTTCATTTATTTCAAGGAATGAAGCGATAAAGACTTGGAATTTTCAATATAAAACTGCGTTGGATTTATTTAATTAGAATGTTTTGATTTTGGTCGTTTCAAGTTGCAGGTTTTCATTTTAGCATCTGCCTAGCCTTTTCCCAACTATATTGGGGTCAGCTTTTAGTCTAACCAGATGCAGCTGAATACCAGTATTTTACATGGAGCGATTGCCATGAGCGATTGCAGTAGTGATAAAATAATTAACACAAAGTAAAGCGCCTGTCTGGGTTCGAACCTACGAGCTACAACTCGTAAGTCGCGGCCGTTACCACTGGGCCACCACTGCGCTTCCTTAATTAATTAATTATTTATTATTAACTACTCACTCGTCGACCCATTTTCCATAAAAGCTTTCGAAAATGGCTACCTTTTCAGTATTAAAAAAAACATTAGTCCCTATGTATATTTTAGTTCATATAAAAGATAGCTTCTGCCCGCGACTTCGTCTACGTGAAATTTCTTGCCTCCCCAATCCACCCCGTCGCATCGCATCGCCTGACCGCGCCATTACCTTATTTTCGCTTAGTGTTATTTCCGACTTGTTATAAATAAGCTAGAAATAAATAAGTTATAAATAAACCTATAGCCTTTCTCAAGAATTGGGCCTTCAAGCGCAAAAATATGTTTTCAAATCCGAGTGATAGTTCAAAGATTAGCACATTCAAACAAAGAAACAAACCCTTCACATTTATTATCAGTATACATTTCTAAACAAAATAAATCATTAAAAAAAGCGTAATGCTATATCTAAAGATCAAAATACTAATTACGATTCTTATTTCCGAGGCGCTCGTATTTTTCAAGAGTAACTCAAGGAAGTAATTAAAAAGAAACTGTTTAATTATCATTCCTGACGTAATAATACCTTTGAGTGTAATGAAACGCTTATTTTGTAATCTAAGAGCCATTGGACTTTACATATTTTATTTATAAAAGCTTTTATATTGAACTAGCTGCGCCCCGAGGTTTCACCCGCATAAGTGTCGATCCGCTGAGAATATCGGGATAAAAAATATCCTATGTCTTTGAGCCAAATTTTATCGAAATCCGTTAAGTGGTTTAGGCGTGAAAAGGTAACATACAGGCAGACAGACAGAGTTACTTTCGAATTTATAATATTAGTATGTATTAAATTAATAGACAATACGGACCTAAGCGAGAGTTGGGTAGAGGTGGCGCCACAAAAGAGCTCCTGGATGGATCTGCTTTCTCTTGCTTATATCCCCCACTCAACTCCCGTTCGCCTCGCCCGATCACACTTTTCGTAACGCTTACGTCACGCGTTCGCCAGCTTACTCCCCAAGTCAAGCGTGCGTAAAGAAGTCTCACTTCAAAAAAGGTCCATGTTTTACTCACTTAGTCCTTTTTCGTTAAGTTATCATTTCAATTATGAATTTCATAGGAATTGAAGAAAATAATGTACTTACCTATTAATTGGCGAATGTATCCACAGTATTTTTGAAGAAATCAATCAACATCCTTTCATCAACTTTTCGTAACCCTTTTTTTTAGTGGGTATTATCAAATAACTTCCCCCGCTCTGGGCGGAGCAGGTCTTTCGTATCTCTGACGCTACTTCCTTGTACCATCAATAATAATTATCCTATTTTGATACCCAAATAAAAACTATAAACTTATAAGGTGTTCTATATCCTAAGATTCTCCTCATCCATCATCCAAATTGACCTAAAAGATCCATAATATCAATAAGACCGTGTGTGCTTAGATTTCCCGCAAAGGACCATTTATCTCCTACAACTTCCAAGTCACTCAAGGATGACAGATTTATTAGCCGGCAAATGGCTGCCAGTGTTAACGTATCGCATCGACCTCAATACACCCCTAGAAGATGTTTTAAAACATAGACAGCAACTGTATGATAACCTCGTGTTCAAATATTGGACCAAAAGACCAACTAAGGGCCAAAGCACACACGCTACTTTTTGCATTGGCGATCGGCGATTTTGCGGCTGTATCGATGCTGCATCGCGTTTTGGCGACTCTCTGCGTTCGGACGCGGTATCGGAATCGCGCGTTTTAGCGACTGCTCCGATGCTGGCGCAAATGCCACATCGCTGCGACCGGCATCCGAATGTATGCGGAGTGTAGCGTTCAGCCGCTGTATCGAGCTTCCGAAAAGCGACTGAATCGCCGCGTTTGGCGTTTTTAAGTGTGCGGTGTGGAATGCTTGGTCGCTGCATTTAGCTTCTAAAAAGCAGCTGAATCGCCGATCGCCGATGCAAAAAGTAGCGTGTGTGCTTTGGCCCTAAGATACAATATTACCTACAAACTTACTCGCTTTCCAATGTTGGGCCAATTTGAAACAGTGATACTGGTCAAGCAGGCTTTTGAGCCAACATTGGTCATATTGGGACCAGTTTTATCTATTTCAGTGTCCAAGTATTTTAGTCGAGTTTCATATTACATAGATAGAAGATATATATTTAGGACATTATTACGGAGAGATTTCGGGCGACGCGACGAAATATACTTGAATTTTCGTCATGTCAGTGAACTTTTGTCGCTTATAAAAAGAGTATTTGACTTTTAAACATGAAAATTCATGTGAACGAGTTTTTGGTGACTTTTGACTCAGTTTTCTATAACTCAATAACTGAGGAACGATTGTCTATCAAGTATTGAATAATAGAAATCTTTTTACTTCGTTTTTATATTTACAGAAATGTATAAAGTTTTTTTGTTTTTATAAAGGGGCTAAGTAATATCAGCTTGTGGCTAAGTAATATCAGCCGCACGGGTCGATCGATCAGGTTAAGCTACGCTTGCCGCGGTTGGTCCGTGGATGGGTGACCATCTTTACATACCAAGACCCCTCCGTGCCTCGGAAAGCACGTTAAGCCGTTGGTCCCGGCAGTCAATCGTGGATCTTTGACAGTCGTTATGGGTAGTCAGAAACCCGAAAGTCTGACAATCAGTCTTACCGAGGGGTATCGTATTACCCAGTAACTGAGTTGTGGAGGTCAGATAGGCAGTCGCTCCATGTAAAATATTGGTATTCAGCTGCATCCTGTTAGACTGGAAGCCGACCCCAACATAGTTGCGAAAAGGCTAGGCAAATGTATAAAGTTTTTCTAAGACACGTCAATATGACAACGAGACAGAAATATTTCAGTAAGATCAAACGAAAATAAACCGATATTACATATTCGTATTACAAGGAGGCCGGGTAAAAGTAATGTCATAATGTGAATTGGCTGCCATTTTGTTGGAAATGAAAAAATAGGGCTATAGAGGTATGAGGCACAGGGTGTAAAGTTCATTCATACTCTATAGAAAAGGGAGAATGCTCCGACCTGACGGGTGTTGTGTCTGGCGGGCAACCGCCTGATGATTCATGTCGGGCTGTTGTATCTATGCTAGTTGCGCGGTAAACTCTGCTTGCGAGATGCAGGATTTGCGTGACGTCAGTATGACGCGTTGTTCGCATGTGGCGTTGTAGATACCGCTACAGGCTTTGTTTTCACGGAGAGTTTATCTGTCATTGATGATATTAAGTCAAAATTACCACCTCCTGTGTTGATACAATCTGTGCTTGTTTTACGCCATTTTGAATTATTGCTCGCAAAACATCTTCCTGTGATTTGTTCCTCAATGTTGGCTTTCAAGACTTAAGGTTCCTGCTTTGATTGATAAACGCAAGATTTCAAAACCGAAGGAAGAAAACTGACGCTGTCAGATCTGGCGATCTGGACTACCAGTTCAAATAGCCAGAACGGGGGATAACACTGCCCGGAAATTGGTGTTTTAAAATGTCCATCGTTGCCTGAACCGTGTGATTGTGTATATCCCTGCCTTGCATTCTCAACTAATTCTCTATCTACAACTTAAGTATCAATTTTCAATGGCATTATGACGCCATTTGCAAAAATTACAGCACATTTACAGTGTCACACTAATCACGCTAATATTATAAAAGCGAAAGTTTGTGAGTGTGTGTGTTTATATGTTTGTTACTTCTTCACGCACAAACCGCTGAACGGATTTGGATGAAATTTGGCACACAGATAGTTTATAACCAGGATAACCACATAAGCTACTTTTTATCCCGATATTCCCACGGGATCGACATTTACGCGAGTGAAACCGCGGGGCGCAGCTACTGTCATTATATTTTTCGCCCCACCTTGTAGTAGGCTAGTACTCGTAGTACCTATATTTCGATTTTGTGAAGTAATGAAAGCTTAGATTGGATGCTGTAAGTGAATGATAGCGTGACGGTTAACATGGAAGATGGAAGAAAAAACCGCGTTGCGGTGACACCATGTAACATGGATAAAGGCAGGAACATGATAGATATTTGGATTTTGTCAGACACTCATAACTGCGCCCCGCGGTTTCACCGGTATAAGTTTCAATCTAGTGGGAATATCGGGATAAAAATTATCCTATGTATTATTCTGATGTATAAGCTATATTACTGCAAAATTTCATCAAAATCCGTTCAGTACTTTTTGCGTGAAAGAGTACCAAACATCCTCATCAACGAATAACGTACAATACCCAAAAGATTTTATAATTCTGAATGCGTTATTATTTGTGAATAAAGTTAGCATTTCCCTAAAAAAATCAGACATCATCATCATCATCTGCCTAGCCTTTTCCCAACTGTGTTGGGGTCGGCTTCCAGTCTAACCGGATGCAGCTGAATACCAGTATTTTACATGGAGCGACTGCCTATCTGACCTCCACAACCCAGCTACTGGGTAATACGATACCCCTTGGTAAGACGGGTATTCAGACTTTCGGGCTTCTGACTACCCGTAACGACTGTCAAAGATCGACAAATGACAGCCGGGACCAACGGCTTAACGTGCTTTCCGAGGCACGGAAAAAATCAGACATGCAGGTAGATAAATTACGTAACTTAAACACTTCGATAATTACAGTTTAAAAACCCCTAAAGATAAGAGACAAAGCGTATCGCCCCATCGGGACCGATTCCGATTCAGGTTTCTAACTGAGAATTTTCCTAACAGAAAAATCCAATTATTCTAAATTGGCTCGATAACTCCTCCCTCCATAAAAAGCCTTCCTTTTTTACCAATTTTCGCTTTTAATTTTAACCTTTTGACGTGTTTTTCTTTTAGTATCTTTTTCCGTATATAGCGAGTCCTCAACATTAAGCATAGAATGTTCAACAAGAAAATATTACCATTTCTTTCTTTCGCGACAAATCGTCAAAACATGAGAAAGCTTTTATTTTGTTAAAAATTATGAGATTTCGTGAAAGAAATTTCGTTTTTTTTGTTTATTAAGTTACTGAATTCAGGCCTTTTGATGTGGAAGCAAAATGTGAAAGTCAAGCGTTAAAACGACGCCGGTGCCTACGCTCCTTTTTAAAAATACCCCTTTTTTATTGGGTTATTTTGGGGTGTATATGTTACGGCTAATAGCCGAAGTGCGGCTACACCTAGTTTTAACCAAACCTAACCTCGGGGTGCCCTTCGCTCGCTCTTACATCCTACGTCGCCTCCCGAAGTACACACGAACCACATGTGGCCGGCTGCACCTAATTGTACCCGGGTAAAACTAGGTGTAGCCGCAGTTGTACCCGGCTAAAACTACTAGGTGTAGCCGCAGTTGTACCCGGCTAAAACTACTAGGTGTAGCCGCAGTTGTACCCGGCTAAAACTACTAGGTGTAGCCGCAGTTGTACCCGGCTAAAACTACTAGGTGTAGCCGCAGTTGTACCCGGCTAAAACTAGGTTTAGCCGCAGTTGTATCCGGCTAAAACTACTAGGTGTAGCCGCAGTTGTACCCGGCTAAAACTAGGTTTAGCTGCAGTTGTATCCGGCTAAAACTACTAGGTGTAGCCGCAGTTGTACCCGGCTAAAACTTCTAGGTGTAGCCGCAGTTGTAGCCGCAATTGTACCCGGCTAAAACTAGGTGTAGCCACACTTCGGCTATTAGCCGTGACATATACATAAATATGAATATGGCACCGGCATTACGTTTAACATTTATTATTATTTTAGGACCAAATTATTCAGTCAATTATCATTTAAATAAGGTCAACTAGTGATGGGGCTCTGTGTCGTAAAGGGTCTTAGCATCATGCAGAGCGATGGCCGTTATGTGTGGATGTGACGCATTTTCCCCTAACTTGTAATTTTTTTTTTGTGTTTGTGTTTTTTCTCTGAGTCGTGTTTACCGCAAATAAACGTCATTCTTTTCTTTTCCTTTCTTTGTCTAATAGGTACAGATACCAGTACATCAAGCTACCTGAAACTGTCAAATTTTCCCAATCAACTTTGTACCTTACGACAAAGTTACAAATCTATTAAAGTTTGACCGATTGTGTCTTGGCGTCTGTACGTCTAAATACTTTTTAATGTTCAAAGAACCGTTATAATCAAATTCGAATAGAATCGGATTGGCGACGCGATGCGATGCAATGCGACGCGGTGGGTCAGGGGCCGAGGGAGTATTATAAAAATGTGTCTGTTACTTATACATATAGTATTACTAGCAGAGTCCGCGAATTCGTTCGCGTGCATGAAGGAAAACGTTTAAATTTTTTTACGCGGAACCCTAATTGTTTTTCTAAAATAAAAATAGCCTACGTTACTCCTTATTACATCAGCCAGTGCTATCTGCCAGTGAAAGTCCCGTCAAAATCGGTCCAGCGGTTTCAGAGATTAGCCGGAACAAACAGACAGAAAGACAGAGACAAAACATTTAAAAAATATTATTTCGATATATGTACCGTCTATACATTTAGTAAAAAGCGGTTATTTTAATATTACAAAAAGACACTACTATTTTATTTATTTGTATGGATTGTGTATCTTACTTCCACGCGGACGAAGTCGCGGGCAGAAGCTAGTAGCCTATATTTCCGTAGGTTTTTCAGGACACCCTCTTCTTGATATAAAACACCGTGGAACAGAGAAAGTAATTAAAGATAGAGCTCTTCTTTCCAAAAAGAAAGAACAACACTATTACAAGTTGTCGTTCGTTCGTGGAAAACTTAATTGAAAAGGACGCGTTTCCGTGGGTTTTGTGTGTGCAGACAAAGTAAACTAGAGAATTTTAGAAGCATTGTAAAAGATTTTAAATGTATTAGTAACAAAAATAACAAAATTAAAACCTAGGTAACTTAACTAAAACTATAGACAAACTAAAATATAGCGTCGAAAAATTCATCCGCATCGCTGTCGACTGGTAATGTACCCAAGAGACTGGCGGCATTACCACGTTGTATGGCAATGCTTAGCCTTTGTCCGAGGTAAAAGCCAGCCCTTGGGTCACGGGAAGTGTCAACAAGCCGTTTTGAAATTTCCTCAAAAATAATTTAAGTTTTTACTGCCCCCGTCCTGTAGTCTGCGTACGATTAAAAAGTGTTTTGATTAAAGGGAGTTTTGATAATTAAAAAAAACACAATACAGAAAAAAAATTAGGTATTAGCTAATATTGTCAAAGAATTAATAACTAAAATCGACTTGACTAAAGTGGATTAGGTTATTTTAGAGCCTGGGGCCTATATCCCAGCAGCGGGAACGTTATAGGTTGATTATGCTCCCGGCTCCCCTATAAGTACATTATTTTAAACACATTACTGTAAAGTTTATACTCATTATTACAGGCTCTCAAAAGACAGACGCGAAACGACGTCATAAAGTAGAATTTAGCTGCGTACAACCTTTGTACTGAAAAAGTTGTAAGGATCATTTGAGGGCATGATGCGACATTGGGACCGAACTTTAAATTGGAAAGGGGATATAATGTAATGATGCGAGACTAGTAGACTTTAGCAAGTTAATACGCCTGGCATTCAAGATTAGATGGCTGTTCTGAATATTTATTACGATATACTCTTAGTAATTATGTCAAATAAAAAAGGTACATTATAAACATGATACTGTCTTATTTATTTATATAATATAAAGTACACCAGCACATGCATAACAAAAAAAAAAAAATTTAATGAATACTACAAAACATACAATGACGGCCTTATCTTAGTACCCTCTTAAAAGCTTTTATGCAGATATTGGAAGTTACAAGTACCTAATTTTAATGTGGCACCAAAACCATGGTTACATGTTTTCAACAGTTGCCTGCGACTTCGTCCGCGTGTATTTTTTAATACAAATATCCAGGTTAAAAAGTACCTATGCTATTTCCTTTTCCACATTCTGTTTAGACGTGAAAAGGCAACAGATAGACGGACAGAGTTTGTCCGTTCCTGCTTTGTTGAACTTTTGAAACCGAAAGAGTTACTTTCGCATTTATAATATAGTATAAATACACTATCGTAGTGATAACAGATGTGCTGTAGATATCGCACCTTCAGTGCAAGAAAGTCACAAAAGCTCATTTTTTAATTTTACAGGAGAGGACTTTTAATTTTTTTTTTCGCATTTATTTCCTCATTTTTTCGCATTTATAACCACAAAGGCACCTGCGCCATCTAGTAGAATTTTGATATACTTTTGCGGATGTTTACTTTACTCTACGGGCATGGTTCAGAGACAATTTGGCATACTTACCTCAATTTTGCAGTTTTGCTATTTGTGACTGTGTTGCACCGAAGGTGCGATATATTTAAGCGGTGCGGACTGTTTTATGCTAAAAGTGAAGATTGTAACTTGATAAGCTTGTAAAACACATAAATAATATTAACTTATATTATTGATATTATAGCGAGCACACGAACGGCAACTACAACGGAGCTGAAGCAATCGCCCTGGCCGAAATCGGTCGGATCGCATCATCATCATCATCATATTATATTTATAGTGTTAAAAGATTTATGCGTATCTTTATATTTAAAATATTTATACCTCGATTTTCATGATTGAACCTAATATTGTTTGTCTCTGCACCCAAATGTTGACTGGTAGAAAATGCCTATGGCATTAAGTCCACCTATGTACATTTATGTGCTTGAAGTATTAAATAAATAAATAACTTATGAAATCTATACCCAGGACAACTAGGTACATAAAATAGTTGTCCCAGGTGATGATCATTGCAGTAGATAATTTGTAGTCTATAAATACCTGTTTCGTGCTTAAAAGGCATACCTAATGGATACTCCACAATCATTAATAGTTATTTATGCAACTGTTTTATAATAAGGGGTACGCCTCGTGTGATAAAATGAAATCAAATCAAAATCGTTTTATGCATAAAATGTGGCACAAAAGATGATAATGTAATATTGTAGTGCAACGACACGTTCCGCCATGTAATGATGGCATGCAAATATTTAATACATGAAGTAGGTATTACCAACATGCAGTAACATAATAATAACGTACAGTTAATTAAATTAGCAAAGGAACATAAATAATTAAAAAAATATAGTATCACATGAGTGTTTTAATGGGTACCTAATAATTTAAAAAGACTATGTACAGCCATGATATGAATATAAAAGGTTCTGAAACAGTTTTTTGCAATACTAATATCAAACAAAAATGGCGGCCGGCGGGATACGACGTGAATTCGAATAACTTATAAGTTCTTTTTTAAATTACGGCGCTGTGGTAGTGAAACTCGCGACAATGTTCTTTTTTTGAAAACGAGTTGCATAATGAAATTTAGTACATTATAACACTCGTTTGGATGATATTATTGTTACTATGACACTGGTTTTTTTTAATGTTGCCAAGAAGCTAACTGTTTCAGAAAGTGTTATAGAGGATTTATAGCATGGATGTAGATACAATACCTTACATTTCCACACATTTTGACACTAATCCTTAAAAGATTAAAACTCAACAACCGAAGTGTTGGCCGACACAATAAAAAAAGAAAAAAAAACCAGATAAAACACTTGAAGCGCTAGTGACGAGAGCTACAGTTTTATTTTTATTTTCCACACTTTTTTTCCGCCACGAGGTGAGTTGCTCCGGCAATTTTTACGCAAAGATAAGCATGCGATATGCCTGCTTTTTTTTATTCTTTACTTTTTCAGCTTGGAAATACGATTTTATTAAAAACTCCGGTATCTCTAGCAATATACGGAGATCCAAATAATTGGTTTCGTTACTAATGAGATAATTTGTATAAACATTAGACCTCTGAAAATTGTGTTGTTTTTACTGTAACACTGCAAACAATACCTAAAAGACCGTGAAAAAAAAAACAGTACCGGTAAACGGAGGTTACTTTGATCAATTTTGAAGTTTAATTGAATGTAATTTTTGAATGTGTGGTTCTAAAAAAATTTAAAAAAAATGTAATAATCGGTTTTTATAGTTCTCTTTGTAAAAGTAAAAAAAAAATAAAAAAATCGATTAGTTTTTCAGAAAGAAAAATAAAACAAAGTGATCACAGTTAAAATGATTCTGGGGTTACTTTGGAACCCCCCGTTATTAACATAGAATCTGAAAGTAGCCCCAATAAATCATTTTATCTGGTAAAAATCGGTATTGATAAAAAACTTACCTTTTTTTGCATGAAACAACGTGTCATCACCAGCGCACCCACAAAAAGGATTGTGACAGTTTACCAGTTTAGTCATCCGAAAAAAAAAATCTACCAAAAGTTGTTCCGTTTTACGCAATTTGCAATTTTATGTCGATAAGAAGTTTCTATCAAATTAACCCCGTGATTCAAAGTAACCCCGGTTTACGGTATCGAAAACCACACTACCTTACTCTGTTTTTTTTATTTTTATTTTGTTATTTGAGAGTAGCTGCGCCCCGCGGTTTTACCCGCATGTCTCGATTCAGTGATAATATCCCTACGGAATACACACAATACAATATCCACACGGATATTACCATGGAATCGAGACGTGGCAATATCGGGATATTTATTTCTTTATTACCTACTTCCCAGAATTCGATCCTTATTAGCGACACTATCCAATGGTGTAATAATACACTTTTTTTTTTTTTTTTTTTCAAAATCAACGGGTTCGATTCCTGGCTAGAATATAGTTTTCAAAAATCCAATGATGCAGTTTTAGTTTTTATCAAAATCGAGCCCATGACTCTTTTGAGTACTTTTCGCTATTCCTCATAGTTTCAGATTTGGCCATCCACGCCCACTTGGAAAATTTACCCTGTATGACACTACTTTAGTTCTAGCCAATTTGAAGCTTTAGTGCTTCTCTTGAGGAATAAAAGTATTATATCGTAATCCAGGTCAGGATGTACCCATGTGCCAAATTTTATATAAATCCGTTCAGCCGTTTTAGCGTGAATGCGTAACAAACAAACATACAAACAATCAAAAAATTTCGTTTTATAATATTTGTTTGGAAAAACAAATTAATTGAATTGTCATTAAATGGTGCCTAGAGCGGAGAACTTGGAATGTGTCTATTAACAACTATTAACAAGATGTAAACAATACCAGAAAGTAAACTCATCGAAAACATAATTGAATCCCATGAGACAGACAGCAATATGGCTTGATTCATTGCTTAATGATTTATTCAGCAATGAGAAATTGATGTTGGTTTTAGCAACGAATATTATACTTATATGTTCATGTAGGTACAGACGCCAGCACATCAAGCTACCCGAAACTGTCAAATTTTCCCAATCAACTTTGAACCTTATGCTTTATCGATAAAGTTGAAAATCTATTAAATAAATTTGACAGATTATAGTAGCTTGATGTGCTGGCGTCTGTACATAGCTCGTCGGCTTCTAGTCTTACTAGATGCAGCAGAATACTAGTATTGAACATGGAGCGTCTGCCTATCTGACCTCCACAACCCAGTTACTGGGTAACACGATACCCCTTGATAAATCGGATATCAGACTTTTGACCTTCTGAGTACTCTCAAAAATCTACGAATGACAGCTTTCCGATTCACGTAGGGGTCTTGATATGTGATGCATGGTCACCATCCACGATCCGACCGCGGCAAGCACAGCTTAACCTTCGATCGACCAATGCGGCTGCTATTATTTAGTCACAAATCTCTCATGATTTCGTTTCGTAAGTCCATAGCAACGAATATGATATATAGTTCAAGTACAGTCCAAAAAAGACATGAGTATGCAGGATCGTCGGATATAGTTGAATTTTAGTAAGAAACCGATGATATTGTCGAATAAAATTTAATTTTATTAATAGAAAACAAACAGCTCAATTATTAAATTAAATTTCAGTCGACAACATCCACCGGTTTCTTACTAAACTTCAACTATATCCGACGATCCTGCATACTTATCTCTTTTGTTGACTGTACCTAAACCTACCAACCAAAAAGGGAACTGCCTACTTGTGGCTATAATCGAATTTTGTCCCGCCATAATTGAAAAAGACCGAAGACAAGTAATTCCCTAAGCAAACACAAAAACGTAAGCCAACCTCATTTTCATGCGCCTTATTTTCATTTATTTTTTTCTCAGCAACCCCAATAACTTCGTACTGGCAACACGGTTCAATTCACTATGTGCCCAAACGTCCCGGTAGATTAATTTTGGTGAAAACCTGTGGAAGACGTCCTTCCTTCATTTTGCTAATTCATCGTATTGATTTAGCTGTAGGTTTTTCTAATTTCCTGTGGAGAATTAATGGAAGGAAAGGACCGTGTTTGTCCTAGGAAGTGTTTTGTTTTTGTTTCGCACTGATTGCGCGTGAAAGGACCTCTTATCTTAGTGGATTGTGGTGAGGAAGGGATCGCTTGATTGTATCTGTAGGGTAGGGACGTCTGCCTACGAAGATTTCATTCACGGTGTGTTGATGTTGCAAGAAGTTCACAGAAAAAAGAACTTTATTGCAAAACATTGTGAAGAGTTTAAAATATCAGCTGAAGTTGGTCTTTCTTTGGGCTATATCCACAGGACTATCACTGACGACTATCACTGACGACTATCACGACTACTGAAAAGGATGAAACAATAAAGTACTTTCCCGTGGTCGCATGCTACCATCCATAGCTTATATGTATGTTAGTACAGCGGCATGCGACAACGGGAAGGCACTTTCTTGTTTCATCCTTTTCAGTAATCGGGTTTTAGTTTTTTTCTACCTCCAGTATGCCAAAACTGGTGATAGATAGGAATTGGGTTAGGCCGTTAGTACCTAGTCTGTGCCTAAGACTATCTGTTCTATAACACATCATCAAACCCAAGTAACAAGACAACTTTGAAGAGAACCCATACATATTACATGCAGCATATAATTCTACCTACCGTATATGAGTTGCGGCAACTGCGACGATTCATAATAGCAGGTCGGATACAATAAACTTCTTAATTCCTTGTGCCACTGGAATGTCACGGAGTGTTTACTTATTTCAACGATATCCAATGCAATTTTTCGCATATTTCGTTATCATAATTTTAAATTGAGTTTCAAAAATCTCATTATTTCAATATCACTGCATCGTTTGCGTACACAACAACTGTCATTTTCCCTAGATTATTTCCCTCGGGGAATACGAGCATGATTTTACGTGTTATTCCACAATAGAAATCTGTTCATTCTTCTCAATAATCGCAATCTAAAACTGACATTACCGAACCTAGGGTTGCCAGGTCTTAAAACCGAAAAGCCGGACAGACCAGCAAGTTTAGCCGGACATTTGGGTAAAAAAGCAGGATGCCCTTAATTTTTTAGTCTTAGTAGGTATAACACGACAATTTTTTTTTAAGTAAAACTAGGATTTTTTATCATTTACTATACATATGGGCGCAAACCATTATTTAATTTTAATTTCAAGCTTGTTTTGATTATTTTGTACTTGATTTGACTTCAATGTCATTTATTGAATTAATACTTGTATTTCCGGTTTAGTCTGTGTTTAGTTTTTATTTTGATGTGTTTAAAATATTGCGGTTTCCGTTTGAATTTGTATAAAGTTTCTATTTTGTTACTTCCTTTTTATTTATTTTAAATATTGTAGTTTCCGGTTAAGTTTATATTGTTTCTGTGTTGGTATTAAGGATTTATCTTGACACATCCGCTTGAATTATTTAAAATGACAATCTAGAATTAGTTTGACATATCCGCTTGATTTGTATAAATTCTATTTGGCGGCAAAGCTTCGCGGTATAGTTTGGCGCCATGTTTTGGCGGTAGTTTTGTGTATAAAAACTGTTGTAATGCGAATGGAAGCACATTCTTTGTTCGCTGCTCGTGGAATAAACACCCTGAATTGAAGTGAGGTATTTTCTTTGTACTTTCTTAAATATTTTCTTGCTATTTCCTATTACTGTGTACTGTATATTTGAGTGATATATTGGTGCAAATCAATAATATGTGTGACTCCGACAATGACGGCGATGATGCGCCGACAGCAGCGGTGGGATCCACCTCGCCCCTACTGAGGTCTTCTGGATTCCGGGTCCGCAGACCAGTGCCGACCACTCAGCCAGACCCAACTTTCTCAATGGAGCAAGTTATGTGTCTGGTGACGTCAATCACGAAGCAAGCCACATCGAGCGCCGTGGCCGCTGCGCTATCCGCTACTCCAGCGCCTTCACGGGATCGTGGCAATTTCTACCTACCGCCATTCGATCCCGATGTGCGCTCACATGTCATCAGGGACTGGTGTGCCAATGTTGACCAAACCATTGCAACTATTGGCATTTCACCACATGAAGCTCGCATGAAGGCGATACTGCAGCTGAAAGGAAGAGCGAAGACGTGGGCTGATACGTGGTCCCTACAATCCACCACGTGGGAGCAAGTTACGCAAGACCTGATCCAGACGTTCGGCGAAGAGTTCCTGTATGCTGACGACGTCTAGCGGTGGCGCGACTACACATCAGAGCAGGCGAGCAGCTACGCGGAATATGCAACCACGGGATGGACGCTGTTCAAGAGAGTGCGGCCCGAAGCCGCGGACACCGAGGTAATTGATGCTCTTGTCACTGGTATCTACCCTGATTTTGTGAAATGTGAATTGTTACGTAATACGCCTGACTCTTTGCCCAAACTAGTCTCCGTTCTGAAAACGTTTTGTAAACGTGACGACCGAAATCTGACAGTACAGACAAAAATCATCTTAACAAAAAATCCCGGCTTTCGGAAACCCCTGATTCTTTATTAGGTCAGTCGCCAATTTGTTTTAAATGTAAACAACCTGAACACCGAGTTCGTGACTGTAAGGAAAATTTGACAAAAATCCGTTAAATTTTGTGGTTCAAATCGTTTCACGACTACCGTCAAAATTGGAGCTAATTCATATCCTTGCCTATTTAATTCCGGCACAGATTGTTCGTTAGTACGTAAAAGCATTTCTGGTGCGATTCCGGGAAAAAGGAAAACTGTCAATACAGTTTTTAAGAGAATAGGGGGCGTGAATGTCACGTGTTTCCAGAGTATCTCGGCTATTGTCGAGATCGATCAAGTTAGTGTAGAATTAGAACTATTTGTTGTAGAAGATTACCAAACACAGTTTAATATTTTGAATGGGTATGAATTAGTGCAAATTCCGGGTCTTACATTAATAGATAAAAATATGACTATATTGAGAAATTTGATTATTATTGAATGTTCTTTAGCAAATTCGGAAACAAAACTGAAAACCGACCTTCTTGACCCTATCAATATCATGTTAAGAAAATTATATTCAATTTTAAACAATTTCAACGACAGTTTCACCTCCGGTAGGTAATAAAGTTTCAGAGGTAAAAACTGGTCACCCAACTATTAGATTAAGCAATAAAGATAGAATTGTTCAACGAAGACCGTACAGATTATCGCTAAAGGAACGCGAAAAAGTCAAGGACATTTTAAAACGATCTTAGACAAAACTGTATATTCCGAGACTGCTCATCCCCTTTTAGCAGCCCCATTTTATTAGTTAAGAACTGACCGATTATGCGTTGACTTTCGGGACTTAAATGCAAACACAGCTAGGGATAATTTTCTATTACAATTGATTGCCGATCAGATTGAAAGGTTAGGTAAAGCGCGTTATTTCACTTGTTTAGATATGACTGCAGGGTTCTATAAATGCCAATTTCAGTAGATTCTGTAGAAAAAACCGCGTTCGTTACACCTGACGGTCAAATGCTTTTTAGGCTGTCCAATGCACCGTCTGTATATCAGCGTGCCATTAATAAAGCTTTGGGTGACTATAAAGATAAGATTGCTCTAGTTTATGTTGACAATGTCCTTGTAATTTCTGAAACTATAGAAGAAGGGTTAACTAACTTGGAATTAGTTTTGGAAAGATTAACTAATGCAGGTTTTTCACTAGACATACAAAAATGCTCATATCGAAATATAATAGAAAACGGAACCGTTAAGCTCAGTTCCAGAAAATTAGATGCCTTCTCTAAATCTGCTGAAAAAAAGTTACGGCAATTCAATGGCCTAGCTGGTTATTTTAGGAAATTCTTACCAAATTTTTCTAAAATCATGGCCTCTTTACATGAATTAACTAAATCTGGCGTATATTGGAGGTGGACTGAAAAACAGGCAAATGCCCGAATAGAAATAATTTATAGATCTTCCCCACTCTTGACAATTATTTTCGACCCTGATTTACCATGTGAACTCCATACAGATGCTAGTTCTATAGGTTATGGTACAATTTTGATTCAGCCACATGATAAGAATTCTCATGTCGTTGGTTATTTTAGGATGCAAACGACCAATGCAGAGAGCAAATACCATTCATATGAGCTCTAAACATTGGCTGTCGTCTGTAAATGACTCTGGTTGATGATTTTCGCTATGATTAGATAATAATCATAGTTTGTTTACATGGCTCTGGTCATTGGATGTTTTTGCTAAGATTAACCAAAGATTGTTTAGTTAATTTAGAGATATTGTTTTGTAAAAATAATAAGAAGAGGATTAAAGTTTTCTGGTTTCAAAAGTTAGAAGCCGTAAATGGTCAGAATTGGCCGAGTGGAACATGCACTGCTGTTGAATTTTTCGGTTACAGGTTAATACACAAAAAAGTGTGCAAGCAAGATGGGTGTCGGACAGCGCTGCACTCTTTGGATCTTCGCTGATCAAGGACGATGCTTTTCGTGCAAGAAGTTTGCGACTTCTATCAAGGGGAAAGTATCAATCTAAACCTTATTGCGACTAGTTCATCTCTTGCGAATGATCAAGTAGAAATGGATAATGCGTGTGCTCAAGTAAATGTTAACTTTATTTATGACAAAGATAATGAACCGACCGTATGGGCGGATGATTTGTAAATTATTTTAGCTGCTCCACCTTCCTCCCTATTACGCTGGCTGGCCACCATGCGTATCCCTTTTCCTGGTCTTAGGGCTATATCCCAGGCGGGTGATGCCATGAAATATGGCTAGATCCAAGGCGGGTGATGCCGTGTTAGGGGGCTATATCCTAGGCGGGTGATGCCATGAAATATGGCTAGATCCAAGGCGGGTGATGCCGTGTTAGGGGGCTATATCCCAGGCGGGTGATGCCATGAAATATGGCTAGATCCAAGGCGGGTGATGCCGTTTATTTTTGGCTAAGCCCGAAGTGGGTGATGCCGTTTTAAAGTAAAATGTTCTACAGCGCAGAGAGCGCGCTGGATCAGAATGGCCGTATGGGCGCAAACCATTATTTAATTTTAATTTCAAGCTTGTTTTGATTATTTTGTACTTGATTTGACTTCAATGTCATTTATTGAATTAATACTTGTATTTCCGGTTTAGTCTGTGTTTAGTTTTTATTTTGATGTGTTTAAAATATTGCGGTTTCCGTTTGAATTTGTATAAAGTTTCTATTTTGTTACTTCCTTTTTATTTATTTTAAATATTGTAGTTTCCGGTTAAGTTTATATTGTTTCTGTGTTGGTATTAAGGATTTATCTTGACACATCCGCTTGAATTATTTAAAATGACAATCTAGAATTAGTTTGACATATCCGCTTGATTTGTATAAATTCTATTTGGCGGCAAAGCTTCGCGGTATAGTTTGGCGCCATGTTTTGGCGGTAGTTTTGTGTATAAAAACTGTTGTAATGCGAATGGAAGCACATTCTTTGTTCGCTGCTCGTGGAATAAACACCCTGAATTGAAGTGAGGTATTTTCTTTGTACTTTCTTAAATATTTTCTTGCTATTTCCTATTACTGTGTACTGTATATTTGAGTGATATATTGGTGCAAATCAATAATATGTGTGACTCCGACAATGACGGCGATGATGCGCCGACATACACTAGAGCGGGGATATGATGAAAAGTGACGGGGAGGCCGGGGCGCGCCGCGCACGCTTTGATCAAATTTAAAAAGCCGGACAGGCCGGGCACCGTCTGATTTGGTTGGACACGCCACCAAAAAGCCTGACTGTGTCCGGTTTTATCCAGACGCCTGGCAACCCTAACTGAACCGAAGTAGCAAGACAGCTCCAAAGATAACCCATACATATTTCATGCAGTACACTTCCACGCAACTGCGACGATCGATATAGCAGGCCGGATTCATTTAATATTTTATTTAGAGAAGTTATCGCGTAAAACTTACCCGGTGCGTCGGAAAAATGCCGGTGGAAAATTGAATTTTAAGGTCTTAACCCCTGGCCATGAGCTACGAGCTCAAGCGACACGCGACTTGCGACAGCGACTATGGAGAAAACAAATGAACGAAGCTGTATAGAGCACTAGCTGCGCCCCGTGGTTTCACCCGCATAAGTCTCGATCCCATGGGAATATCGGGATAAAAAGTATCCTATGTCCTTTCCCGGGACTAAAGCTATCTCTATACCAAATTTCATTTAAATTAGTTTAGCGGTTTAGTCGTGAAAAGGTAACATACAGACAGACAGAGTTACTTTCGAATTTATAATATTAAGTATAGTATGGATGCCATGACTCACCGCAACGTGACTGACAGTGTGACGGACGGAAACAATTGACGCGCGCGCGTTTTGCGACGACTTTGACGCAAGTCGCGTCGCAAGTCGCATCGCTAGAAGCCGTGAGGACCTTAGGTAAGGTCAGGTATGGCTGGGCTGCGTGGGTAGACAACGGTTATTTTTAAAGAGGCTCGTTCGAGCCCATTTAGTGTTAGGACATCCGGCTAGGGTTTTGTTTTTTAAAGTTATTAACAATAAAATAATGTTTTGAGTGTAATATTTGGCAGTAAGTAAATTAAACTTGCTCTATTCTTCCTGCGGGTGTCCTAAAAGACAATTTAGACATTATTTCTATTGATACTTTGGTCTTTCTAAGCACTCGGTCAGTGGATCGTCTTAGGGGCGGAAGCACTCAAATCACCCTCCAGCTGGATGATAACGGCAAAATGATTTAATTATAAGAGCCATACCTGATCGGGACGCCATAGCGGCGTCGCCATGTCGCGCTGCCAACTAAATGTATACTGCTAAATAGTGGGTGGCTCACCTGGCGTCCGTTTGGATACACAGCCAAATATTCTACATTCACAGATTGATACGGGATAAGAAAACTCATTTGCGAAAGTTAATTTTGTAAACAAAAGTAGGCTGATTTTGATACCTAAGTTTTGTTACATTTTGGTCCTATGATCCCACTTCTATTTAAAGAACCAGTACTTCAACATTTACAATCTCCTTCTTTTACGGCTTTACAAAAAGAATATGACTGTCAATCTCCGCTAATGAGACACAATTGATTTTCTATTGTTTCGTCGCCAATGGGCGACGCGCGCCGCTTGACCGGTTAATACTACAGTAATAGTACCTACCTACTGCTTAAAGGACATCATCCATTCTGGGATATATTTTTTTTTTGGCGACCTACAATTATAATTACATATTTTTAAAGTACGCATATTATAACTCATTATTTTTTACTACGGCG
The DNA here is from genome assembly GCA_945859645.1 of Amphipoea oculea. Lineage (NCBI taxonomy): Eukaryota > Metazoa > Arthropoda > Insecta > Lepidoptera > Noctuidae > Amphipoea > Amphipoea oculea. Next base: position 18,864,539 of record OX243876.1, read on the forward strand.
TCAAAGTCGAGAACAAATTTGGATTTGTAAAATTTTATATATACAACATTATTTTTAGTATATGCGAAACCCGAAACACGTGTCTAGTATTTTTATGTAAAGAATCTCTGTACAAAATTTCAAAACTGTATCATGAATAATCACCAAGTTATAAGCTTGTTATGTTACCTGTTTGTCCGTATGAAATCATGGGCACCGCGTGCCTAAACGTACCGCGCGGCGATTGTATTGTAATTAACGGGTGATAACATTTTCCATCACACTTGCAGGCTTTGGACTGTCGTAATGGTCAAGTGTAGGTAGTTATTATAATGTACTTTATTCGTAAATAAATGCAGCCGTAAGCTACGAATAAGTAATTACTTATTCGTAAGCCGTAAGTGATACAATGTAGTCAATGCGATTTGTTCAAAGTGGATGAAAAGTGTTAAACATCGCATTACTTAACCACAGCAGGCTGTAGGTACAAATAATAACTTTCTACAATTAACCATCTTGGCGTGTTTAAAAATGTTAATCATCACGGCAAAGCATTGTGTTCCACGATACTCTGATGTACGTACCATTTCTGTGTACTGGACGTTGGTGTATGAGAAAGTCATGGTTACACGACACTTTTTACATACGATAGGTAAGTACACGATCAACCGAAACACAACTCGGCGGCCGCGCGCTCGCGATTATGCAGTTGGACCCACGCGACACGTGCGCGCCAACCAGTGGTACCCGGGTGACTGAGGTTGCTGCACCCCCACCCCGGTCGCCCCGCTCGCTGTGCGTCCGCGCCGCGCCATTGTGCGCGTATGGTAGATAACTACCTACTTAGTCGCTCCTCGGGGCACAGTATAATATACTCGGGGTGTCCAACTATTAACCTTTTTTAAATATTTACACACTATACAAACTATATTCAGGTTTCGCATATACTAAAAATAATGTTGTATATACAACATTATTTTTAGTATATGCGAAACCTGAATATAGTTTGTTCAGAATAAGTAACTGAATCGATTCCAATAATTTTTACCCCATGTTATATTTTGGCCCAAAAATATTTAAAAAAGGTTAATAGTTGGACACCCCGAGGAGCGACTAAGTAGGTAGTTATCTACCATACGCGCACAATGGCGCGGCGCAGGCGCACAGCGAGCGGGGCGACCGGGGCGGGGGTGCAGCAACCTCAGTCGCCCGGGTACTTCAGGTTGGCGCGCACGTGTCGCGTGGGTCCAACTACATAATCGCGAGCGCGCGGCCGCCGCGCCGCGGGCCTTACAGTGTTGTGTTTCGGTTGATCGTGTACTTACCTATCGTATGTAAAAAGTGTCGTGTAACCATGACTTTCTCATACACAAACGTCCAGTACATAGAAACAACGATAACAGTGATAACGTTTCCCTGGCAGTGCGGCGGTACGAGGAGCAATCAGAGTATCGTGGAACACAATGCTTTGCCGTGATGATTAACATTTTTAAACACGCCAAGATGGTCAATTGTAGAAAGTTATTATTTGTACCTACAGCCTGCTGTGGTTAAGTAATGCGATGTTTAACACTTTTCATCCACTTTGAACTTGTGGTTGACATAAGGTGCAACAAATCGCATTGACTACATTGTATCACTTACGGCTTACGAATAAGTAATTACTTATTCGTAGCTTACGGCTGCATTTATTTACGAATAAAGTACATTATAATAACTACCTACACTTGACCATTACGACAGTCCAAAGCCCGCAAGTGTGATGGAAAATGTTATCACCAGTTAATTACAATACAATCGCCGCGCCGCCGTACCGAACGGCACGCGGTGGGGGAGACCATGTTTTTGGACGGACAAACAGGTAACATAACAAGCTTATAACTTGGTGATTATTCATGATCCAGTTTTGAAATTTTGTACATAGATTCTTTACATAAAAATACTAGACACGTGTTTCGGGTTTCGCATATACTAAAAATAATGTTGTATATAAAATTTAAAGTCCTGACTGGCTGATATAACAACGCACAGCCTAAACCGCTGGTCCTAGAGACATGAAATTTGCAGGGTGTGTTTTTTGTGAAGAGTATGTATCCACTAAGAAAGGTTTTTTCGAAATTTCACCCTTACGAAACGAAACAAACGAAAGATAGGATCGTTGTATATCTTTGTCCTCAAATTCATTACAATGTTGTCGCCATACAAATAAATGTTTTTACTACTGCGACCAACCAAATAAAATGTAATTCATCCTGGCCGCCAACTTTTTATTTTTTATACCAAGTCGCCGAACAAAATGGCTGATCTCCTTTTGCGCCTTGCAAGAGATGTTCTTGTTAAATTGAATTTCAGGGGAAAGGTTAAAGGTTACTTGTATCGGTAATGTTATCTTACTTATGTTGTTACGTTGAGACAATGAATTTAAAGTACACCGAGAACATGGTTCTACTTGTTCTTTTTGTCTTGGTTCGTTACACTTTTCTGTTGTTTCGTGTAAAGTAATTACAATTTTAAGTTGTCGATTTAAGGGTCTTTTTCGAAAGAACGAGAACGACGGTTACATCCGTGTAATAATGTGAATTTTTTTAATGACTTTGTGCCATCGACACGACGATGGAGAAGAATGTATATTTTTTTAAATTTATTTATTTATTTACTCGGGGGTTGTAGAACACGTTAAAAATGCAGTTTTACAAAATAAGTACTACAATACATCGGTACTTTGTACATACTTAATGTAAAACGTCTTGTCATATTTCGAGATTATTAAAGCGATAAAAGCTTAAATAAATAACGAGTATGTATTATGTTGAAAGGCTACATTTCTTTGAATGTTTATTCATTTAATTGGATTAGGAAGTGAACCTGGGTTTTTGAACTCAAACAACTGACTGAAATTACTTTGGAATAAACGGACTTATTCTTTTTTTTTCAATGAACCTACTCTGACTTCTTCTTCTGACACCTAGTGTACCTACTACAAAAGACACTATTTGATTGAATAAATAAATAATTATAAATTATTTAACTGTAGATAGTACTCGTAAAATCCACTGAATCACTAAAGGAAATTTTTTCGCCGACTGGTCGAGACTTCACGCGACCAGAGGGTTTTTTTTTTGAAGTTGGGAAATCATCAAATCACTCCTCCCGCTCTGGGTGGAGCGGAAGGGAGTGTCAGACTCTTACTGACTTAAACCCACCCATGTTCCTTCCTTAGCCCGCTATGTTCCGGGGTAGCGGTTACCCCGTGGACATGTGGAACGTGGACGCTAATCCATCCGAAGCTGCGACATATATAATATACTCGTATCACTAACTAAATCATCATCATTCGATTCTGTTCCAGGAGCATAATAAAGCCGTTTTACCAGTTACTTACAGACTAGAGAACGTTAGAGAAAACAATATACAAAAACCACCAGTTTACCAAGTTTGTTGTTAAGGAAGTTCTTAGAAGGTATAAGCAGTGAAGTTAGTACCTGGAAAGAAAGAAAGGGAAAATTAATATTGGTCTCAATACACGCCACACAAACAAAGTAATACCATAAAAAAGAAACCGTCAAGCCAAAGCGAGATCATCATCTGCCCAGCCTTTTCCCAACTATGTTGGGGTCCAGTCTATCCGAATGCAGCTGAGTACCAGTATTTACACTGCTAAGTAGGCTCAGAGTGTCATTCTACACAAGGGTTACCCTGAGCACAGATTACTAAATAGTTACTTCGCCCTGAGTAAGAATGATATTGTAAAAGCTGTGTACCGTGTCGTCCATCTTGCAAGAGAGGTAAAAGACTTTTAATATTATATTTTTAGTTATTGTATTTATGTATTTTAATATTCTATATGTGTTATTATATTCTATCTGTGTTATTGTGTTGTTATTATGTTATGTGAATTTTATAATGTTAATTGCCTATATTAGTATTTAAGTGTATGTGTCTGTATGGTATGGGTTTAATAATTGCCTGAAATAAATGATATTTAATTTTAATTTAATTTTAATTTTACATGGAGCGACTGCCTATCTGACCTTCATAACCCAGTTAATGGGTAAGATCCACCAATGATAGCCGGAACCAACGGCTTAACGCAAGGCAACGGTGGTCTTGGTATGTAAAGATAGTCAGGTCACCCATCCACGAACCAACCGCGGCATGCGCAGCGATCCGAAATATGACGGCCAATAGAGAAAGAAACAGGAAGTTTTATTAAATTTCGTTTGTCCCCGTTAACAGGGACACCGTCAATGGGGACAACAGGAATACATTTTAATTAATTTTTATTGAGTTCCGCAGTCCCCATTGAATGGGGACTGCGGAAATGGGGACAATGGGAACGGACAAGAAAAAGTATTTATTGTGTCAATAGATACAGTATACCGTACAGCAGTGGAAAAAAAACTAATATAAGCTGCCCTTTCGTACTATTGAAACTACGTACTACGCTAGACCAGCTCAAGGCAAACATGTTAGCAATGTCGTGAGTAATGTATTTATTTGTTTATGTATATATACTTTATTGTACACCAGAAAATACATAACAAAAAATACGATTATTAATACAAAACATACAATGGGCGGCGTTATAGCTTTCCGATCTCTTCCAGGCAACCTTGGCTATATGAGCGCTTGGTTGATAATGTAGTAGCTATCATCGCCATATCGAAGTTATTTATCGTACCTACATCTCCGCTCATCTCTTCAGGGATTTATACGTGTAATGTTTAAATAAGTTTCATACTTTTCCTGACTTGAATATGTAAAGACTCAGGTTATACGAGCAGGCACCTAAAACTCTAGCAAATACTAAATCGAATTTGCCGTTGGCTAGCCGCCAATACTTTGAGATGCGGCTTTAAGTTGACTTTGGAGTTTCTTGACAGAGAATATACAGCTCTTTGAGGATTTGCTTGTAATAAAGAATTTTCTTTGGATTACCGTTGAAATAATAGTAGATTGTACAACTAAGGCATAAAAGAAGCTATTTTAACCCGAGACGTTTATATCCACGCGAGCCGCAGGCGAGGGTGGATAGTTAAGTCGAGGGGTAAAATGGCTCGTTTATGCCTGAGTTATACACTCTGCTTTTCACTTCGATTGCGAGAAAATGAAACAGGCATAAAGTATACAGTACATAATTAATCAAAAATGTTGCAAAGCATAGCTAATTCCCGCCACCACAGATAATACCGCCACGAAACTTTTTAAGTTTTTTTTTTAATTTCAACATTTGTCATTCGACTTGGGTACTTCATACTGCCAAGTCATAAAAACGTTTCTTTGCGTTTTTAAATAATAAATGACAACTATTTTACCTGATTTTATTAAATTAACGATAGAAAACACTGAAGTGGTATAAATTAAAGAAAATGAAATAAATCATAACTTTAATCTGCGAAGTTTTATTGCGCGTGTGGCTGTTGGGCCTGATTACCTTAGTCTCAGAAAAAAAAAAAAGAAGGGTTGCACTCCGGGAGTGCCGGCAGAAGTGAAAACTTGAATATTAACGTTGAAATAAATCAATTATTAATTAAATTAATATCTCATTTTTTTTACTATTTCTGCGTCCCTTTTTTCATTAATAGATGCACTTTGTTCAATTTCCATATTTTAAACACTTTATACACACGAATGTTACGAATACGCAGCAGTCTGTCCACGTCCACTTCCACTTTGACTTTGACTTTGACTTCGACTTCGACTTTGACTTTGACTTTGACTTTGACTTTGACTTTGAATTTGACTTCGACTTCGACTTCGACTTTGACTTTGACTTTGACTTCGACTTCGACTCCAACTTCGACTTCGACTCCGACTTCGACTTCCACTTCCACTTCCGCTTCCACTTCGACTTCCACTTCCACTTCCACTTCCACTCCATCCATCCATCCATCCATCCATTGTCGTGTGTCACTAAACTTGGTTCACTTCGGTTGGCGCCGCCGTAGAAAGAGAGGGGGGGGGGGAATCTCTCCTGACGGTCACGTGTCCTGACGCGATGCCCTGACGCGAATTTAACATTTTTTACCCATTACAAAAAGTGTTCAACGCCACTAAAGAAGTTTTCACTTCAAAAAATTACTTTATGCACTAGAACATAAAAAGCGATTTTATGCCGCCTAAGCACAACATAAAGACTAACTTTTAGAGCATGAGAAGTGAAAATTAACTTTTATTGTCCAGTGACTTAACAAAGCTTGTAGCAAGATGTGTATATGGCAGAGATAATAGCTTGGATATCATCTATCAGATAATTAATTTATATGTTATGGTTTCGTTTTTAATTCTTTTACTTATTGTGCTATAGTAATTTTACTTAAGGTGCATCGTCCTCATATATCATCCTAAGTATGTTAAAATGGAAGAATACGACGCACCCTGGTTGTCGCACGCTGTGGAGGTGCTGGTCAGAAGACCCCACGGCTAACTTTGCAATTTTTATTTTTGTTTTGTTTCTGTTTTCTGTGTGTGTTTACTAACAATAGTTTTTTTTAAGAACTATGTTACTAACAATTGGGCCTAGTTACCATCAATAAACAAATATTTAATTAAAAAAAAATATATTTTAATAGCATTATACAAGTTGTTTTTTTTTATATCCCATAACTCTAGGGAATCATTGTACTCATCATTATGAACCACTTTTACTATGGGACCAAACCTGAAATCGCGAAAAAATAATCAGCTGTTCCCTACATTTATGTTCGCATAACTCGTCAAAATGTAGGAAACAGCTGATTTTTTTTTTCGCGATTTCAGATTTGGTCCCATAGTAAAAGTTATTCATAATGATGAGTACAATGACCCCCTAGAGTTACGGGATATCAAAAAAAACACGTTGTATAATGAATGTACCTATATATTGTAAAACATTTTAAAAGAGTAACGGTGGAGTTTCTTGCACATTCTTCTCCATACGAAAACTACCTTTTGGAAGGGGCGACTAGAATAAATTTTATTTTAATGTAATTTTTGACGTTCAAAAGTGCCTTTTATGTGCCTATTTGAAATAAATTTTGACTTTGATTTTGACTTTGGTTGGTTAGAACTAGACAGGATTTGTACGACACAGGGTGGAATATAAAAAAAAAAAAACGTGTGCGGTCCTTACGCTCTATACTCGCACACACTCAGCATAATCATAATCAACCTATAATGTTCCCACTGCTGGGACACAAGCCTCTTCTCCGTAAGAGGTGTTCTGTAAGCCTCCACGTGGGCCCAGTGCGGGTTGGTAGATGTCACATGTTTTCGAATTTTTGATTCTATGACATGCCAGTTTCCTCACTAGGTTTTCCTGCACAATTTCAGGAGCAGTAGTGACAAAATTAAATACAAAAAGTAAGTGCTTGGGTTCGAACTCACGACCTACAAACTCGTAATGTCGGGTCAGATACTGATTTGCTTATTAGTCACCCAAAGGGCAATGGAGAGCGCTATGCTTGGTGTTTCCCTGCGTGATCAAATCAGAAATGACGAGATCCGCAGGAGAACCAAGGTAACCGACATAGCCCGAAGAATTGCCAAACTTAAGTGTCAGTGGGCAGGAAACATTGCTCGCAGAACAGATGGCTGATGGGGCCGAAAGGTTCTGGAGTGGCGACCGCGTACCGGAAGACGTAGCTTTGGAAGGCCTCCCACAAGGTGGACCGACGATCTTGTGAAGACCGCAGGAGCCCGTTGGATACGAGAAGCACAGAACTGGTCGAAGTGGAGGTGCTTGGGGGGGGGCTATGTCCAGCAGTGGACGTCTTTCGGCTGAAATGATGATGATGAACCGTGCACAAATCGTTAAAGTAAATTCCAAAACAGAAATGTCAAGCCTATAAATGAAAGATCTTGCTTTATAATATTTAATAACTCTTAATTCATTACAATCTTGTGTAACAAATCTAAAGAAAAGCAAAGTCTTTAAAACGTCTAATGAAATGCCTGCCTTACAGCCGTCTCAACTGCCTTTTCATAAATATTAATATCAACTCCTTAACGAAAACATTACCATAACAAGTGAATTACATTAATTTGATATATGTGTCGACTTCGTTTTGAAGAGAACGTAACCACACACGTTACGTTAATCAGTTGATTCTCCCAGGCATAACATATAATAGGCTTTATGGAGAAACAGACTGTAATGTTTTCGTCGCAAAAGACATAATGAGATACGTTCGTAATTTGTGACGCAATTAGGAATGTTACCATATGCTTACGTTCCTTGGTACGGTCGAACAATCTATTTGGTATACAGGCAGCTAACTTTGCAACTACTTTTAAACAAAAGTGTGCTGAGTTAGTCAATTCTTTTATACCACTCTATTTTATTACATAATCCGCCTAGAATGTTCCCACTGCTGGGACACTGGCCTCCTCTCTGTGAGAGGGAGTGGGCCGTTATCCACCTCGCGGGCCCAATGCGGGTTGGTAGATGTCACATGTCTTCGAATTTTTGGTTCTAGGACATGCCTAGGTTTCCTCACGTGATTTTTCTTCACCGTTTTGAGAGCAGTGGTGATGAAATAATTTACACAATGTAGGTAAAGCGCCAGTCTGAATGATCTGAGTCTCTATTTTATTAAGGATGCCATAAGCTGAAAAAGTTATAACGCACAAAATAAAACTAAATATTGGCTGTGTAGTGGAAAGATGAATATTTTTGCCTGTATACCAAATATATTGGTTGACCCTACCTACCTTTCTTCTTGTCTTCAAACTCAAATGAAATATTATCATAATATGTTCTGTTCATGCTGAGATAGGAGCCTATTGACCTCGTATAGGACTTTCTGTTTCATTTTTTTTTTATGTTACTTATGTTTGTTGAAGTGAATTACGCACGCTTGACTTGGGGAGTAAGCTGGCAAATGCGTGACGTAAGCGTTACGAAAAGTGTGATCGGGCGAGGCGAACGGGAGTTGAGTGGGGGATATAAGCAAGAGAAAGCCGTGCGCGCGCACATTTTCTTTCTCTCTTCTCTCATAGCCAAATACGTTTGAAGTTTCACTTCAGTCGTGTGGTCATAAGCACACTCGGTTTTTTTTATTATTTTTTTTTGACTAGCTTCTGCTCGCGACTTCGTCCGCGTGAAATTTCACCCTCCCCCCATTCACCCTCTCAGGGGTGGAATTTCGAAAAACCCTTTCTTAGTTGACACCTACTCTTCACAAAGAACACACCCTCCAAATTTCATGTCTCTAGCTAGGACCAGCGGTTTAGGCTGTGCGTTGATATATCAGTCAGTCAGGACTTTGATTTTTGTATATATGGACTGTGTTTAGTTTAATTTGTGATCTTTCTTATGAGTCGCAATAAATATACTGTGGTGTATATAGATATGCGGGTGAAACCGCGGGGCGATGTTATATTCTCTCTCAAAGACGTATATACATAGCACGTTAATGTTATTACCAATCACAAACCCCAACGTCATGACGCGCGTCACCTCAGCTTCCTAAATACAAACAAAACGGTGGTTTACACCATTATTTTGACGTTAACAGCACCCCTGAGACGTGGGTTAGGAAATTAACTGTACGTTAATCCGTGGTTAGTAAACCGATATACACACATCAAAAGTGTCTAGGGATCAACATATATTTTTGCAATAACTTTTCTCCTGATTGATATTAATTAAAATTTTCTTTAAGGATTCATCAAATAAAGTGTTTTCGTTTGTCACAGTAACGATAAACCAAGTCACCTTTGCATTAATAAAGAAATTTGCCATTTTCGTAATAAAGGGATTTTTGACATTTGAACCACTAACACAAAAGTTCGAAAAAAAGATTGAAATAACAGTTTTCTTTAAAATTTTATTGGGTAACTTAAACAATTAATAATCCGTGTTTCTACCGCGAACACTAACAACACAAGAACATCGGTTTGGCATACTCAAAATGAGTTCATCCAAATCACGCTGTGGAATGGCCGCCCATGTTCGTTGCAACAACAAAAAAAGGTCTTCTTGCGACTGGATACCCTCCATATTCGGCAGAGCTCTTCTCTGTAGCATATCCCATGCATGCTCAATCGGGTTCAAGTCTGGCGACTGAGCAGGCCAGGGCAGGACATTGATGTTAGCTGCGGCGAGAGTCTGTCTTACAACTCTTGCGGTGTGCGGTCGTGCATTATCATGCATTAACTGAAATAAGGGACCGATTTGCACTTGTAGAGGAACGATGACGTCTGATACAATCGTCTCAGCATAAATTTGAGCGTTGAGGTTGCCTCTGATCCAAATCAACTCAGTTCTTCCGCCGATCCAAATACCCGCCCATACCATGATGGTTCCACCACTATAAGGATGGACTTCCTGGCAGGATTTTAATCGCTGTTGGCGTCCAGGGGTTCTCCAGTGTCGTATACGTCTTGTATCCGGTCTCATACCAAAACGAGACTCATCAGAAAAGCACACGAAACGCCATTGTTCTTCTGCCCAATTTCTGTGTTCAAGAGCCCATTGATATCGAATCCTACGATTGTGCATTGCTATAGGTGGTACCCGTAGCGGTCTTCGGGAATGAAGGTTCACTTCATGCAAGCGGTTTCTGACTGTTTGGTCGCTAATTAAGTTCCCTGAAGAGTGATGAAGCCTCACGGCTAACATCATGGCGGTTATTGTTGGAGCTCTTCGAGTTAAGATTTGAATGTATCGGTCTTGTCTCCGTGTGGTGCAGCGATACCGTCCTCCATGGCGCTCAGCCACGGTACCAGTGCTTCGGTAACGTGTCCAAAGTCGACTGATAACACTCTGACTTGTATTCAGAGCTAAAGCCACAGTACGTTGCCGGGAACCAGCTTCTATCATTCCCACGGCTCAGAGCATTTCTTCCCTGCTTAAATGACGTCGCCGCTCCATAATAACGTTGGTTTTAATCAGTAGTAGGGAAACAGTAGCACTAATAATGTCTTCAATGCGTTGTATGTTTTTATAGGGAAAATATTGACAGCTGATTTTTATCTTTTACTCGATTTTGATTCACAGTTCCTGATTCAAATTATGAAATGCACCAAAAAGGACCCATATAAATTTATAAAATCATAAATTTATTACAAAGCCACATCTCAATCTCAAGAAATCCGCATAAAAATGCTTGATCCCTAGACACTTTTGATGTGTGTAATTGGAATTTGACCGCGTTCTGACAGTTTACACGTAAGTCGGTTTAAATACGCGGTTTAGTTTATGAATGGTGGTAATGTTGGAAATCGAATACACTTTAATATCACGGATTAATCGTGTCTTAATTATCATAATCAGCCTTTAACGTTCCCACTGCTGGGACACAGGCCTCCTCTCTTCGAGAGGGAGTGGGATCTACCACGCGGGTGCGGGTTGATATATTATGTATTCGAATATTTGGTCCTAGGATATGCTGATCCTTCACGATGTTGCCCTCTACCGTTTTTGAGAGCAATGGTGATGATATAATATTGTGATTTCGTACCCCAATTATTTTGCGTTTATCTGTTTTTTATTTTACAGTATCCACAAGTTAGTCGATGCTGATTTGAGAGGCTAATGACACTCATTATGTAGTACCTAATTGTATTAAATAAAGTTAAATGTTTTAATTTATTTATAATGTTTTCATGATTTTGTTACATTTTAATTTCATCTTACTCTAGGCACAATAGAAATGGAGGGGCGTGCATATTGGTACGTAATAATCAGAAGGCTAAAATCCATGACATAAAGGAACATACTGTGAGAAATATTTTAGAGTGTAGTGCCATTGAACTCGTAGAGCATAATATTATTATAATCAACATTTACAGACCCCCCACCAACAAACTAGAAAAGATAAACATATTTTTTGCTAAATTTAACGAAATACTTAATAAAACTTGTTTACAAAATAAGAAAGTTATTATATGTGGTGATTTTAATATCAATAGGCTAAAAAGGGATAAAATGGTAATAGAAATGGAGCAGTTACTGGCTAGCTATAACCTTAAATTAATGATTAATGAACCCACGCGATTAGGTAGTAAGACATGTATTGACAATTTTATTTGTAATAAAAGGGGCGCCAAGTATGATATACTAGAACTAGCGCTGTCGGATCATACTGCTCAGCTGCTGCAATATCCGGTCAAGGAAAGCTTTAACATAACGCATTGGTACACACATAAACGAGACTATAGTGTCTCTAACACGGATAAGTTCGTTGATTGTATCCAAAATCTCGCCTTTACTGAAGTTTACACTGCAGAAACAGCAGATGAGGCTTTTAGCAAATTCCACGATTTATTAAGATTATTCTATGATCTCTGTTTTCCTTTAATAAAAGTCAAAGTCCCTATACACAAACGACCACAATGGATATCAAAAGGTATCAGAGTTTGCTCCAAGCGTAAACGTCAATTACTTTGGAAATACAGGAAATCACCAAGCCAACTATTTAAAGATTCATACAAAGTGTATAACAAAAGATTAAAAACAATAATTAAATTAACCCAAAAATCTCAAAACGATTACTATATTAAAACCTCAATAAATAAAGCGAAAGCTACGTGGAAGGTTATAAATAATTACAAAACAAGTGTCCACCAGCAATTAAAAAAAATTGACAAAATAAACGTAAACAATATACCAATCACAGATCCAATTACTATAGCTAATGAATTTAACAAGTTTTTTACAACTCAAGTACCAAATAAACACTTTATTAACCAAAACCCTCATTATGGAATTACATATAATAATTCAAACTCAATCTTCATGAGCCCGTGTACCCCAGAGAATATCATTCAAATAATAAAATCCCTAAAAAACACAAATAGTGCGGGGTATGATGGAATATGTACTAAAATGATTAAGGTAGTGGCGGAAATAATAGCGCCAGTACTGTGTCATATAATTAATAGATGCATTGAAGATGGGGTCTTTCCAACAAAATTAAAATTATCCGTTGTCATTCCGATATTTAAAAAACAAGATAGGGAAAATATTAATTGTTATAGACCAATATCTTTAATACCCATCTTATCAAAAGTTTTTGAAAAAGTCATCTATAACAGTTTATATAACTATATGGAAAAAAATAGTATCCTTGCGAAAGAACAAATGGGTTTTCGGAAAAATAAATCAATTAACAACGCATTTTACACTTTTCTCAAAACGGTACTAAAAGGCATGGATAGTAAAAAACATGTCTCAGCACTTTATATGGATATGACGAAGGCCTTCGATTGCGTCAATCATGAAATACTAATAAATAAACTAGAAGCTTACGGAATACGAGGAAACGTTAGAGATCTAATTAAATCATATTTAAGTAACAGGGAACAACAAACTGAAATATCTAGCTTGTCACATAAAACAAAAGTCGAAAAGAAGCACTTGTCAACATCAATAAAAGTCTGCAACGGTGTACCGCAAGGGAGTATTTTGGGTCCTCTGCTCTTTATTATCTATATTAACGACCTTCCCAAATCTATCAAATCCTCCATGGTTCTGTATGCTGATGATAGTACTGCGATAGTTGTATCTGAAGATCTTACGACTCATAAACATGAAATTAACTATGCGCTATCATCTATAGTTAACTGGCTAAATTTAAACGAACTTAAAATAAACTTAACTAAAACATATATAATGACTTTCAAAAATAAAAATTCAAAATTAAGTACATTCAATATAAATTATGAACAAATAAACACAACAAAATTTCTTGGATTACACTTAGACTCAGACATGACATGGAGGACACATATTGAACAAGTATGTACAAAATTAAGTTGTTATTCATATGCCATTTATATGCTTCGTAAAGTGGTAAATCAGAGTGCACTTCTATCTGCTTACCACGCTTACGTTGGTTCAACACTAAGATATGGTGTAATGTTTTGGGGGAATGCCACTGAGAGAGAAACCGTCTTCAAAGCCCAAAAGAAATGTGTCCGGGCAATATGTGCATTAAAACCTACAGATACTTGTAAACCACATTTTATAAATTTAAAAATATTGACACTCCCATCACTGTATATCTATGAATTAGCATTAAACATTAGAAGTAATTTAAATAAATATGAGACTTTAAAAAGTACCAGGCTTGCCAGTACACTTCAAGCAATACGCCATAGAACGGTTATGTTTGATAAAAGTGCATTTTGTATGGGCCCTAGAATATATAATAAATTACCTAATAATATAAAGGAAGCAACTAATTTTATATCATTTAAAAATAGATTAAAGATTTTTTTGATCGATAAAGCATAATATTATAAAGTTAATGATTATTTAAATGATAAATATACTTAATTAAATTTTTAAATTAAACAATGATTCGTAGCAGGTGGCGTTCTGTAATTTTCTGCCTAACCTGGCCTAGCCCCATGGGCAAAAGATGTAGGATTTATTTTATTTTATTTTATATTATTAGATATTTGCACACCTATTAAGGTAGGATATGGTTTAAAGAACTGTTATAATCATATACCACCTCATGTACCTACCCATATTCGAGCAAATAAATGATTTGATTTGATTTAATATTCTTTTTTATTGTTTGTATTTTGCTGTTCGTGGCCAAAATAAAACTGTTTACTTTCTTTGTTTACCTACCCACTTTTATACATGCCATCGTGATTCGTGACCTTTAAGTAGACTACACAACACCGCCCTATATTCAACTGAAAATTTACGTCCCGAAAATGGTGTAAAAGTGACACAAAATACAATAAATTTAATGATAATTTGCAACAATTCGCGCTTGGAGGAGCATAAACAAAAATCTTTATTGGAACAATGAAATACTGACAACAACAAGGGAGGGAGTGACACCCTCAACCTCATGCATGTAGAGGGTGATACAATAGGCATCTATTTACAAGTATTGGGAAAATATTATACAGGTTGTGCGAATATTGAGACCTTGAATGTGTCAAAGTAAACATTATTATCAAATACATTATGTGCTTCTATTTTGCAGCTTATATTCAGTGATTTCATGACCAGCGAAAGCCTTAGGGCCAAAGCACACACGCTACTTTTTGCATCGACGATCGCAAGCATTCCACACCGCACACTTAAAAACGCCAAACGCGGCGATTCAGTCGCTTTTCGGAAGCTCGATACAGCGGCTGAACGCTACACTCCGCACACATTCGGATGCCAGTCGCAGCGATTTGGCATTTGCGCTAGCATCGGAGCAGTCGCTTAAACGCGCGATTCCGATACCACGTCCGAACGCAGAGAGTCGCTAAAACGTGATGCAGCATCGGAGCAGTCGCTAAAACGCGCGATTCCGATACCGCGTCCGAACGCAGAGAGTCGCCAAAACGCGATGCAGCATCGATACAGCCGCAAAATCGCTGATCGCCGATGCAAAAAGTAGCGTGTGTGCTTTGGCCCTTACTGGGAAAAACTAACAACCTTAGGTTAAATTATGTATATAATATACATATAATAAAATCGTAGGAAAGTCAAAACTGTACATTGAATATTTTTTTAAAAGAATACTTGGGGCGTGATCTACAATCGATATCGAAGTCAAAAATATAGTTTTTTGAATTTTTGTCTGTTTGTCTGTATGTATGTCCGGGATAAACTCAAAAACTACTGCATGGATTTACTTCAAATTTTGCATGAGTATTACTAAGAGGTCGGGTCAACATATAGGCTACATATTATCACGCTATCACCTACGGGGGAGGAGCTGTGAATCTTTATTTTTCTTACACATTCTGTGACAGCGTGTAATCTAACGACGCATATTTAAATGTTGTTTTTCAGTAAGCCATGCTATTATCTAGCTTTAGACTATAAAAACTACGCCATTTAAGTAATTTGGGCCGAGAAACATAGTTTAATGAATGTTAGTAGTATACCTAAAGAAAATTTTGAAGCAGCGCCCGCCACTATGAGATTTCATTAAAATCAAATCAAGTTACATGTTGACACTTTTTGGAAATTAATAATTTAAATTTGATCATGTTGGCGAGGTTAGTAGTTAGTTAATCTTAAAATTCATAGATGGCAATGTTCATTTTCTTCATAAAAGTTGTATCGTATAGTTCGTTTTGATAAATTCGAGTTCCAACAAAACCCTCAAAATCTTGAGCAGAGTTGAGGAAGACAATTAAAAAAAAACGCGGTGTTAAGTATTACAAAAAAGTTATGTTCCTACTGGAGACGAAGTCGAAATAACTGATGAACGCGTGCTGAATACCTGTCTCAGTTCACTTCAAGATGTGGTCATTTCTATCGGCGGCAATCCAATGATCGAATATGGGTTACCAGCTCCCCAATCATCACCGCATCAAGATCGTGGAAATCGGGAGTATAACGCTGAGACAAATTACGATCCGGGCGAAATGACCACCATACGAAATGACCATGTCGCTTTGTTCTCTTCAGAGTCCGCCACACCGTCCTTGAAAGCGTTGGGCATAACCAGGGTAAAATGTTTTTCTTGGATGCTCCTGGTGGAACAGGAAAAACATTTGTTACCACTGACATACTTGCAGAGGTCAGGAGGCGAGGCAAAATTGCTATGGCTGTAGCGTCGTCGGGAATCGCTGCCACACTGCTTCCGGGTGGCAAGACAGCACATGCCATGTTTAAAATTCCCATCGATTTAGAGAGCGCCGAAACGCCTGTTTGTGGTGTGTCACGTAACAGCGATAAGGGACACGTGCTCAAGGATTGCTTTCTGATCGTATGGGATGAGTGTACGATGGCCAATAGGAAGGCAGTTGAGGCCGTGGACAGAACCCTGCAGAACATCCGCAGGAACGAACATTTGATGGGTGGTGTCACAGTTCTGTTCAGTGGCGATTTCCGGCAAACGCTTCCCTTGGTGACACGGGGATCGAGGGCTGACGAGGTGAATGCTTTGTTGTGGTCACGAGTTCGTACGCCGCGCTTGACCATTAATCTCGGCTCGGCTCGGCGGCAATGCACGTGCTCAAGAATTCTCCGATGTCCTTCTAAGTCTTGGCGAAGGCACTCTACCAAAAGAGGTGGTGCTTCCAGACTCTCTCGGTAGAGTGGTATCCAGCTTAGAAGAACTCATTTGCTGTGTGTACGGGGACATTAGTCGTATACCGCACCAGCAGAATTCTTGGGTGAGTGAGCGGGCCATTTTGACGCCCAAAAATGATCAGGCTGCAGCAAGTAACGAATGCATTCTCTCGGAAATTGAGGGGAATGAAGTGGTCTACACCTCGATAAACACTGTTGTCGAGCAAGATGACGCCACACATTATCCCGTGGAATTTTTGAACTCCCTGTCAGCAAGTGGACTTCCAGCGCATACCATCAAGCTGAAGGTCGGTGTCCCGATTATGCTTCTTCGAAATCTATCTCCTCCGAAGTTGTGTAACGGGACCCGCCTTGAAGTCATCTCGCTCCACAGACACACCATTGATGCGGAAATTCTTACGGGTTGTGGCGTCGGCGAGGCAGTATTTATACCACGCATTCCCCTCATACCTCATAACTTCCCGTTCCAGTTCAAGCGCGTACAGTTCCCCGTGAGTGTTTGCTTCGCGATAACCATCAATAAGTCGCAGGGGCAGACACTGAGGGCAGCGGGTGTCGACATGAGGACGAGTTGCTTCTCACACGGGCAACTGTACGTCGCTTGCTCCCACGTCACCAGTCCTGACTCTCTTTACATTTTGGCACCTGGCAGCCTAACTACCAACGTAGTTTATAGGGAAGTGTTGTAAGGTATGATACCTTTGTACGTATTTTTACTCTTTTGTGTGCTGGAATGTATTCCTGAATTATTTTCTCTATTTCCTTCAGTCACATCTTATGACTGAACTCGGCAGGATTCCCATATAACTCTCTTCACTTACTTCGCTTGCAAAAAAAACTTATATTTTAATGCTATTTTAAATGTTGTTTACTTATAATGCTATAGCGACACTGGCATCTTAGGTATTTTTGGTACTGTAGAGCCTTCACGCAGACGACGTCGCGGGCAGCAGCTAGTAACCAATAATTAGTCACTCCTTTAATTGTGATTCCGTCCACCTGAGGGCATAATGTGAATTCGCGATTTATTTGCCAAAAATGTACACAAATATGAGTTTATGGAAAAATAAATTTAAATCCTACAATTATAAAGTTCACTTTACGCTACAACTTCAAACATTTTTATAACTTTTTCAATAGTGCTAGCCACTCTGAAATCAAGTTAATTGCCATTAAAATAAAGTTGATATTTGTTTAACTCAGAATAATATTAATTTCAAACAAAAGTTTTAATAGACTTTAGACAAGTGGGAATCGCTTTCAAAGCATTTCATATTTCAAATATGACTTTTAACAGGATTGACATAAACTTTTCAGTAGCTTATATCAATCCAATACATTTTCCACATCTCCATCATCTTTAGCGCTGAAAGAATGTCACTTTGTTTAGGCCTTAATGTCATTATTTTCCATAATGTTACGTTCTTGGCATATCAATGAAACAAAATATTCTTTTTAGCTTGTCGATAGCAATCTAAATGTACTCGGCCCAGAATTCGGCTACTTGTTTGGTGCCATCACTAGCGTCCATCAGTTCCTGTAACGTGCAACGGACAGGATACGCAGGGCACGATATTTAAGTGTCCCATCATTTGTGGAACAGCACCACATTTACACTCCAAGGTCGTCTATAAATCTCCACCTGAACAGGTTTTCCTTGCTTCGGCCAACCTGGGTACGAAGTCTGTTTAAAGACTTCCAGGTTATCCAAGATAACTCATGTCCAGATGGGAGGTGTTCAGCGGGTGTGACGAACGGTTTGGGTAAGGAAGCACTGTCTCGCCACAGCTTCAGTCTTTCTTGTGGTGGTTCGCCAGTGAGTGGGACGATACACTTTAAAAAACTGTTTCGGCTTTTCAGCCTTGGCACAAGGGTGTTGTCGTGCAAAGGGTGTCGTGTGTCGGAGACCATTTTGGCTCCTTCGCTGGAGACAACCACCGCTCTGCGAACCACTGGTGGCGCTATTCCTGCTAGTGGATACAGCATTTGTACCGGGGCCGGTTTTAGGCAACCAGTGATGATCCGGCACGTTTCATGTACTGACAGCTGTCAGGAACGTAGACTCTCAAAGGCCTCATCATCATCATCATCATCAGCCTACAATGTTCCCACTGCTGGGACACAGGCCTCCTCTCTGTGAGAGGGAGTGGGCCGTAATCCACCACGCGGGCCCAGTGCGGGTTGGTAGATGTCACATGTCTTTGAATTTTTGGTTCTAGGACATGCCGGTTTCCTCACGATGTTGTTCAAAGGCCGGACTGTAATATTTATATATCACCAATAAAATCGTTCACTAATCCAAATAATACGTCAATTACCAAGACAATTACAACCTTTATAAAACAATTGCGTGTTCCGCAGACTTCAACAAAAGATTCTGAACACCCTCTAGAAATAACGGAATTAAATGTTTTTGACGGGTGTTAACGATAACGGAACTCGTTATAGCCATCAGGAGGGCTATTGTAACCGCCTTCAGGCTTTTAGTAACTGTCAATTGGATTGGAGTTAAAAGTGTTGTAACCTCGTTGAATATATATAAATATATAGGGGGAAATGGAAGTGGGAGTGATTAATGGGTTCCGCGGTTTTATGTGCTTTTGAGGACATTTTCAGGTGTTGCAGGTTGTGTTTTTATTGGCGTGTAATT
Source organism: Amphipoea oculea (assembly GCA_945859645.1). Lineage (NCBI taxonomy): Eukaryota > Metazoa > Arthropoda > Insecta > Lepidoptera > Noctuidae > Amphipoea > Amphipoea oculea. Next base: position 18,884,155 of record OX243876.1, read on the forward strand.
TTGATTGGTGTCTTTATTTGAATTGTGGTTTCGAAATTCAGTGTAGCGTGATTTAATTACTGTGGGTTATGGAGCATGCGATGATAGGGCTAATTAACAATGTTTTTGATTGTGTTATTGTTAATTCGTATTATTAAACCCCCTTTTTTTTCTGTGTACCCTTGGCTGTCCCCTTGATGGTACAGTGGAAGATCAATTTTAACCGCTGTACCCTTGGCCGTAAAACCCGATCAAATTAAACGAAGTGCATTAATTAAAACCTTTTTTAATGTTTTATGGCACAGTACCTAAGTACCTACTTATTATACAGAGTGTTACGGAAAGGGTATATCAATACAAACGGATTGAAGAGTGTATCTGGTCTAGAATCTCTGTACAAAATTTCAGCTCAAAAGCATTAACTTTGAAAATGCTTAATATTTTTTTATTTCGACATCACGGCGCTGCACTGGCGCGCGGCGGCGTGATGTGCGTGTACTAGGCGCACAGACACACTACAGATAATGGATAATGACCCTCGTAGTGTGGTGACACGTTTGTTATGATTTCAATTTAATAAATTATCGAAATAAAAAAATATTAAGCATTTTCAAAGTTACTGCTTTTGAGCTGAAATTTTGTACAGAGACTAGACCAGATACACTCTTCAACCCGTTTGTATTGATATACCCTTTCTGTAACAACCTGTATAAACAAAATACAGCTCGTCATAACAACATCAATGGTTTTGATTTATCTAACATCATTGTCCGACTTTGTTGTGAAGTACTTGCATAGGCAAAGAGATACATAAAGACGACGTATTGCCCATATAGTTACCTATATGTGCAATACGTTGTCTTTATCAAAAGGGGTCTTATTGTCTCTTATAGTGCGTGAGTATGCGGGCGAGAATACGATATAGCGTGTCGTGTAAAAACGGACGACTTTTCAAGAGACCAAAGGCTCTAATTGGTCCTTTCGCTTAGAATTAGACTTAATTACTTTTTCAGTTCACGAACCATGTATTTATTTACGTATACAGGGTCAAAAGGGCTTATGGCTAAGCAATAACAGCCGCACATTTCGATCGATCAGGTTAAGCTACGCTTGCCGCGGTTGGTCTGTGGATGGGTGACCATCTTTACATACCGAAACCCCGACGTGGTATTATAGTCCACTCCCTTTCGAAGAGAGGAGGCTTGTGTCCCAGCAGTGGTAAGAATATAGGCTGATTATGATGATGATGATTATGAAACGTAAAGTAGGATGTCCTCAGGCTAGGTGGAGCGACGATCTTCGCAGGATGGCTGGTAGCAGCTAGATTAGAGTTGCTGATAATCAAAATGTGCATTGCATATAGGCATATAAGCAGTGCCTACCTCAATATATCAACATAAGCCTGTCAATTACATTTTAGTGTGTGTGCCCCACAATTAAGAAACTCTCAAAATTATCATACCTAACAAAAAACAAAATCTTCATATAAACACGCGCGGCAGTAGGCAGTCGTCGGACGGCCTACTCGACTCCCGTACTATTCGCATATTGTCATTGGTCTTTACTCGTTCAAGTTAATACGACAAATTTAAAAATACGTACGTCTCACGCGTAATACCATGACGTTCGACCTTCGCAATTTATCACCCTTAAGTAGGCATGCCTACTCAAATAATCACACTTTTGATCTCACTTTTTTTCTGATTAGTGACCACGTTTGCCTAGACTAGACCCGGTTTAGTGCCTACCTATTCTGAAAACCAATGTACGCCACTGAATTGGAGAGGCCTATGTCCAGCAGTGGAGTCCTGTAGGCTGATGGTGATGACTCATTCAAGTTATTCAGTTGCCAAACCAATAGTGACAAACCTATCACAACAAAGATGAGATCTGACAGCAAGCTTACTGATCAGAAAATAATTACATAATCAGCCTATAATGTTCCCACTGCTGGGACACAAGCCTCCTCTCGGTTAGAGGGAGTGGGCCGTAATCCACCACGCGGGCCCAGTGCGGGCTGGCAGATGTCACATGCCTGTGAATTCTTGGTTCTAGGACATGCCGGTTTCCTCACGATGTTTACCTTCACCGTTTTGAGAGCAGTGGTGATGAAATAATTTACACAAAGTAAAGCGCCTGTCTGGGTTTGAACCTACGACCTACAACTCGTAAGTCGCGGCCGTTACCACTTGGCCACCACTGCTCGAAGAAAAGAATTATAATTCAATAATATTATTCGTTCATCTTCCCCAAATCCTTACTTAATTTACTTTTGATGTTCTAAGCAATTTACATTCAAATAAAATCGGATAGCTTTATTTGTGATCAGTGTAAGCGGTTTCTGCTTCTGCGTAAACAAGCGTCTTAAATCTGTTTGTCTGACTAGTTATTGGGCCTATTGATTAATTTTATGCAAATCTAGATAGATTGAATATGTTCAAATGGGTTATCACACTTCACACTAATATTATAAAGGCGAAAGTTTGTGAGTGTGTGTGTGTGTGTGTGTTTATATGTTTGTTACTTCTTCACGCTCAAACGACTGGACCAATTTTGATAAAATTTGGTATAGAGATAGCTGGAGTCCCGGGAAAGGACATAGGATACTTTTTATCCCGATATTCCCACGGGATCGAGACTTATGCGGGTGAAACCGCGGGGCGCAGCTTGTAATATTATAAATGCAAAAGTTTGTCTGTCTGTTACCTCTTCACGCTTAAACCGCTGAACCGATTTAGATGAAATTTGGTATTGAGATAGTTTGAGTCATGGGAAAGGACATAGGATAGTTTTTATTCCGATATTCCCACGGGAAACTTATGCGGGTGAAACCGCAAGTCGCTGCTAGTCTGGTATAAAGGATGAAATACATAATTATACTAAAGATGATTTTCTTCAGAAAGGTGCGTAGAACCAAGCGCGGTTCCACCGTTGTGGGCACGATGGGCATCCCCACAACCCTATTAGACTTGAAACGGAACACTTTCACGGTCTAATGAGATTGATAGGCTGATAACATTATATTATCCTATTTACGTAATAAGAGGAACTTGTGGCTAAGTAATAACAGCCGCACGGGTGGATCGATCAGGTTAAGCTACGCTTGCCGCGGTTGGTCCGTGGATGGGTGACCATCTTCACATACCAAGACCTCTCCGTGCCTCGGAAAGTACGTTAAGCCGTTGGTCCCGGCTGTCATTCGTGGATCTTGGACACTTGAGTTACGCCTCTTTGGAGACGCTAATCTGATTCAAGAATAAAGTTTCTTTGACCTCTGTACTACGAAAAATGTGTAACCTCTACTACATTATACAAGGGGTGAAAGTATTTACATGAAAACAAACAACTTTTATTATGAGACTAACCTTGAAAATATATTGAGAAAATAAAACAGCTGTTTCATGTATAAGTCCTCGTGATAGTGATTTTAGTCTTAATATTCTAGACAAACAAGCAACCTACTCATTTCTTATACCAGCGGGGTAACTGCGTAATACCCTATCAGTAGCAATGGTTTTTATTTTGACATTTCAACAACATTCATAACGTTATTTACCTTGTTGAGCAGGCCAATTTTTTGAACATATGAAGCAATGGATTAGTAATATCCTACAAAATGATTCAAATTGAGATTGATAATGTGTCACGCTCTAATTCTCTGGTGGGCTGGTAACGCAATGCGCTGGTTTCTGAATTGAGAATTTGAAGTTGAGAACTCTAACTATACTTTCTATTCGAATTCTCAATTCAGAAATCGCGTGTTAGCCTTTTTACCCGACTGCGCGACGCAAAGGAGTGGTAATGTGTTTATCAGCCTATGTATGTATGTATGTAAGTATGTATGTATGTATGTTTGTATGTTCCTTTGAAGCACTATACAGACCAAACGCCTGGGCCGATTTTTATGATTCACACGTCAATCGATTCCTCTTAGTCCGGCGAGAGTCACTAAAGACATGACGTTAATGAAAATTCAATATGGCGACTACTAGACGCCATATTGTGAAAATGAAAAAAATGAAAGTCAAGAAACTATGTCAAGTGGGGTATCGTTGGATAGGTCTTTCAAAAATATTGGTGGTTTGGGAAGACCGTTTTTTGATTAAGTAAACCGTTCGTGACTTTTTAAGGTTTAAAGTACCAATTTTCGTTAGAATCAAGTGTCCCCTCCCTCTACCAACTAAACGCGGCAGTAGTACCTATATATTTACGAAGTTTAAAGGGAAACTATCACACTTAAGGATATTCGATACATGATCTCCCAGCCACTTTATCGCTAGATGGCGGCACATTCGCACTTCGAACATTTTCAATTTTTACGCCTAACTCAGAAAGCTTTGCGAAACAACTTTATTATATGCGTCAACTAACGCATTAACATAATCTTTTTAGATATTCACTTTGCTTGTTAACTCGTCTCATACAAAGATTTGTACCCCTAAACATTTAGCCGTTTCACTTTATATCTTTACTATGTCTTTACACACACATGTACAGTTACACACTACGTGTATAGTTTTACTTGCGATAGAACTAGATGGCGTTGTATTCATAAACTTGGTTTGCGAACTTGTTTTCCAGAGGTGGCGTTAATTAAAATAAAATATTTTTACGAAAATATTTTTATGACTGTCCTTCATTCTCTAAAGAAAAGCGTACTTTTTATAGTAAAAACCGAAGAAAAGAATACTTGATTGCTACAAGGGTTGTCAGTTGCTTATTCAATTATTCTAAGGGTGCTTTTGTAGTGTGTTAGGGTAGGTTTAGGTTTAAAAATAATAAAATAATAATAAATCCCCTGACCGATTTCGGTCACGGTGGCCAATTTCAAAGAAGATTAGCCAGGTTTGCAGGAGATAATAGATATTATAGTGCACAAGTGTGTGCGCAAATACAGGTGCACTCTCTGTTCCTTTACTCTCATAGTTCGATGGGACGGCAATCCGACACGACCAGAGAGAGATCAGGCGCAGGACCAACGGCTTTACGTGGTTTCCGGAGCACGGGGGTATCACGCTACCAATTTCCAAACTTCGGACAAAAAAAAATAAAAAGAGTAAAGAAATTCCTAATGGGAAAAATCCAAATTATATATTACTTGGTCCGACCTGGGAATCGAACCCAGGACCCCTTGCACGGCAGACGCACTTGTGACCACGAAACCAACGAGACAGTCGAGTTTAACTCTATAATTAAACGCTACTATAAAACAAAATATATAAAATGTTTATTTGAGTCCGCGAGAGACGCAGCGGCGCGCGGCGCGGGCGGCGCGGGGTTATTCCCCGAATTCAACTCGGTGGTAGGTATCATTCAACCGCAGCTTTCAGCGTACCCGCCGCGCGCCGCCACAGCACATGAGTAGACAATTCCGTTTGTCTCATGTGGCCACAGGCCGCAGGCAGTAAGGCAGTGTACAGACACGTGAAATTATTAGGCCGTGTATACACGGTTGTGGGTATTTAATTATTAGTGTAATTTTATTACTGTTGTGTGTATGTATATGTATGTATATAAGTGTTATGTGTAATATGTATTATGTGTTTACTATTTATGTGTGTTTGTATGTTTAGCCTACAAACCAACAACTTCACATACACCAGCGTCCACTCAAACCAACAATTCCAATTTCAAATGCAAAAATTAAAAAAAAAAAAAACAGCTGTTTCCTACGTTTTGACGAGTTATAAATGTAGGCAACAGCTGATTTTTTTTGCGATTTCAGGTTTAGTCCCATAGTAAAAAAAATTGTTCATAATGATGAGTACTATGACCATGTTAGTCTTGTTCCAATAACCCTGTATATACTAATACTATATTATATCCATACTGATATTATAAATTCCAAAGTAACTCTGTCTGTCTGAATGTTACCTTTTCACGCCTAAACCACTGAACCGATTTAGATGAAATTTGGTAAGTATAGAGATAGTTTGAGTCCCGGGGAAGGATATAGGATAGTTTTTATCCCGATATTCCCACGGGATCGACACTTATGCGGGTGAAACCGCTGGGCGCAGCTAGTTGCAAATAAAGTTTATTGAACTCTTCTCTCTCTTCGATAATTGAGCTTTGTTGGTACCGACTTTGTTTTGAAGATTCTATACATCTTTTATTGCTTATTTACACCCTAAGTTACATTAAAATTAGCAAGGAAAAACCGGCCAAGTGCGAGTCGGACTCGCCCATGAAGGGTTCCGTAGCAGCAAGTAACATAATATAAAAGTTCTTGTAGTTCGTTGTAACTTTGTGAAAGGTAAATTGCGGTTTTCGATTTATGACGTATTAAAAAAAAAACTACTTACTAGATCTCGTTCAAACCAATTTTCGGTGGAAGTTTATATGGTAAGTAATGTACATTATATATATTTGTTTAATTTTATCATTCTCTTATTTTAGAAGTTAGAGGGGGGGGGGGCACACATTTTACCACTTTGGAAGTGTCTCTCGCGCAAACTATTCAGTTCAGAAAAAAATTATATTAGAAATCTCAATATAATTTTTGAAGACCTATCCATAGATACCCCACACGTACAGGTTTGATGAAAAAAAATTTTTGGAGTTTCAGTTGTAAGTATGGGGAACCCCAAAATTTTTTTTTTTTTTTTCTAGTTTTGTGTGAAAATCTTACTGCGGTTCACATAATACATCTACTTACCAAGTTTCAACAGTATAGTTCTTATAGTTTCGGAAAAAAGTGGCTGTGACATACGGACGGACGGACAGACAGACAGACAGACGTGACGAATACATAAGGGTTCCGTTTTTTGCCATTTGGCTACGGAACCCTAAAAACCGGCCAAGTCCGTGTCGGACCACGCACAATGAAGAGTTCCGGAGTTGAAATCAATTTATCCCAATTCAAGATTGTATTTTACCACTTTGTCGGCGTGATTAATATGTATATCCTTGCCAAATTATAGCTTTCTAGTACTAAGAGTCTCTGAGCTAAGCTGCGGGAGGACGGACGGATTGTCTGACGGTCATGGCGAAGCTATAAGGGTTCCTTGTTGACTACGGAACCCTAAAAAAACTAATCTTTCTTAGCTCATAACTTTTTAATGGCTTTTCATTTTACTATTTTGTTCCCGCGCATACAAAATTAATAAAACTAAATAAGAAAAAACGATATAATGTTTAACTTTGGATGTACAGACGCCAGCAAATCAAACTAGGTACTTACTGCAATCTGTCAAATTTCATTAATAGATTTTCAACTTTATCGCTAAAGTATTAGGTTCAAAGTTGATTGGGAAAATTTTACAGTTTCGGGTAGCTTGATGTGCTGGGGTCTGTGCTATGTCAAACAGTCCACTGTTATTAGGTACTCCAGTACCTAATAAATTCCTGAAATTTGTAAGTATGGAAAAATTTCGGCTAGTGTGCTCATCAACTTTATAGATGATACGTTCATTATTACAGTAATGTCGAACCCAGGGTAGATCGAAGATAATTCTATCACAAAGTAAGAGCCACCGCGCCAGCCTTGTAAGAAAAAAAATTAACAAAAAAAACCGCCTTCCAAAAAAAAAACTACTAAGTAAGTCGAAAATAACTTCGGTGTCTTCAGTACCTACTTTAGTTTTTGCCTCCGACTTCCGAAAATAAAGGTTTTTTTGCCTAGTAGTTTTTTTTTAAGTCGGTGTTTTTTTTTTTTTAATTAAATATATCTCGCTTTTTAGTGGGTCTGTTTATAATTTATCTAAGTTTCAATAGCCTAATGTCAACTTGCTTATCGCCTTTACAAAATATTGCTTTTCCCGATGCAGGGACGTTAACTGTTGAGGAGTTCTCCTGGTATTTCACCATCAGCTCCATTTCACCATTCGCATTGTGACGAGCATAATAATTAATTGCTTAGCAAGCACATTAAAGTAATCGAATCGCAACCCGTGAAATACTTATTATTGAGTAGTTCCAGTGGCCATCAGTCGTGTGGTCTTCATCATCAGTTCCACTTCACCAAATGGCGCTTTCCGAAAGCAAATGCACGAGTTACTATAAAAAATAGGTACCCAAATCGCTATAGGTGTGCTTATAATATTTTAAGAGTTCCTTCAATTTCTCCAGGATTCCATCATCAGATCCTGACTTGATGACAATGGGACCACCTGGAAAGTATACCCTTTCAAACAAAAAAAGAATTTTTCAAATCGGTCTAGCCGTCTTCGAGTAATCGGGTCGGGTAACATGTATAAAAAAAATTAAAAAAGATTCCGACAAACTGAGAACCTCCTCCTTTTTTTGAAGTCGGTTAAAAATTGCATACCTACGCTTCGCAACCATCGATCAATAGTGATCGATGTTCGCAACTAAACTTGTCAACAAAATCACGCATAATAATGCCTGTGCGACGGTTGACTACAACGCCATCTAACGATCAAGATCAACTGTTGTTGATAACCATAGCAAAAATGTATGTTCTGCTTCTCGATGGTTCTTTGAAATATCCTGCAGAGGGCGTGTTCCGGCCGCGCACACATAGAAAAATTTATCGATTTTATCAGGCCTAGATATCCTGTAAATAGTGTTTTTTTATAGGTTTTTGTCGATATGCGTCAATAATAAGTCATAACAACTTAATATACGTGCTTTTATTCTGCAAAAATCGTTTATATTTCGAGATTTGTACCCCGAAAGAATGTATGAAAAAGTGTCAGTATCCAATCACCTTAAGTGGGATTTACAACTCATAACTAAAAAGAATAAAATAAAAAAATTTAATTAAAAAAATCAAAAAACCCGACTGCGGTAAAAAACTTAAGTTACAAAAAAAACTAAAAAGCTAAAAACAAGCCCATTTTAAATTAAATAAAAGTTGGAAGCAGGCGGGACCCATACCATTTTTCCATTTTCAAACTCAAATGGGTCCCGCCTGCTTCCAACTTTTATTTAATTTCAAATGGGCTTGTTTTTAGCTTTTTAGTTTTTTTTGTAACTTAAGTTTTTTACCGCAGTCGGGTTTTTGATTTTTTTAATTAATTATTGAAGATTTTATCTCCGGGGATTATTCTTTCTTTCTAGGTATCTGTCTCGTTATTCCAGTATTTAAAACAATTTAGTCCCAGACGGCAAGTTTTTAGCTCCAAATTGTAATCTACTCCTTAACTATGTAGTTAGACAAATGTGGTTTGTCTTACAGACAGGCCTTTAACAGAAGTATGTCTTGTAATTTATGTAAGTGATTTCTAAGCTGGTCCACAAATGCCTAATATTCCGTTTCTTAACCTTTTGACCGCTTGTGTCGCATTTATGCGACATATATTTCCGTGCCCCTACCGCTCGTGTCGTATTTCTGCGACAGAGAACATGCATGATTTTCTCGTTCTATTTTTGTCCTATTAACTGCGTGATACAACTAAAACCATTATTAAATAGAGATAAAAACTTTTTGACTATTTTTTAATCGATACAACGATTTCTCTTCCTTATTTATTGTAGGTATTATTTTATCTTGATTTTCTCGATTTGTAGCCGCACGCTAGGGGCACGGCAATTGATATTTAGCCAAGCGCTTAAAAGGTAAATTACGTTTTTGACTGACAAAACATCATGTGCATCAAATTGTATAATAAAGTTCAGAGTACAATAAAAACAATACCATTTTTTTATAATTTAGGCGTACTTAACAAAAACTACTTCATTCTATTAACATTTTAACCGCTGACGCCGGATTAATCCGACAAATATTTATTGATTTAAACAAACAAACAAAAATATTTAACAAATATTTTCGTGTCCATTTCTCCAAGGTTATTTACGACTAAATGCTACATCTCGTTTAATCTGCTTTTTTATTTAATTAGACTGTGTTCTATCAGGTATTTATTTTTCGATTCACTGTGCCGGGCGCTGGGGGCACGACAACTGATATGAAGTCAGGCATTTAAAAGGTTAAACAAAATCATACTTCAGACTCAGATGGGTCTTGAGAAATTAAAGCACAAATTACCTTCCAAAATATCATAAGAAACTTGTAGGCGTTTAAAAAATTACATTCCAACAATACATATTATTTTTGAAATATTAACGTCCTTGGCTTGTCCCTACCCACTCCAAAAATATGTAATCTACTTTCAAGACACTTCGACGATGAAGTTTATTTCTCAATAGGGGATAACGAATGGGTATACCCGAGGGTGATGGGCCGCAAAACTACCACTAATATAATCATACTATCGACGCGTATCCAAAACCATAAAAGATATTGTTATCCGTGGCTTAAGAGCAATTGAGAACAAAGTTCTAAGATATAATATACGTGGTGAAGAGGTTTTGCTCAAATCAATAGGAGAGGCTGTGTTGGAAAGTCGTTTTGATAGAATCTATCAAACTTTTAATACACTATGCAAAATTCGATTATGACAAGCTGGCTATTTTGAAAAAAAAAAATCAGACAGACAGACAGAGTTATTTTATTGTTATTAACCATGATGTCATTAAAAAAATCTATACTAATATTATAAATTCGAAAGTAACTCTGTCTGTATGTAACCTTTTCACGCCTAAACCGCTGAACCGATATAGATGAAATTTGGTATAGAGATAGTTTGAGTCCCAGGAAAGGACATAGGATACTTTTTATACCGATATTCCCACGGAATCGAGACTTATGCAGGTGAAACCGCAGGGCGCAGCTAGTGTAATCATAAAATCGTGCTTCCATATGATCGTTAATAATCTTTTAATTTGCCTCAAAAACAGGTTACTGTATCTAACATACAAAAATTAAGCCAAATCTCCTATAACGAAAAATAATAACAAACATATTACTTCCCCAAATAGCCATATGAACACCCAAACCTACTATTATAGCCCTATAAAAATTTCATTACAACCCTTGGGCTTGGGAGCTTAGGGCTAAGTAATAACAGCCGCACGGGTCGATCGATCAGGTTAAGCCATGCTTGCTGCGGTTGGTCCGTGGATGGGTGACCATCTTTACATACCAAGACCCCTCCATGCCTCGGAAAGCACGTTAAGCCGTTGGTCCCGGCTGTCATTGGTGGATCTTTGTCAGTCGTTACGGGTCGTCAGAAGCCCGAAAGTCTAACAACCAGTCTTACCAAGGGGTTTCGTATTACCCAGTTACTGGATTGTGGAGGTCAGATAGGCAGTCGCTCAATGTAAAATACTGGTACTCAGCTGCATCCGGTTAGACTGGAGGCTGACCACAACGTAGTTGGGAAAAGGTTATGGAGATGATGAAACTATATTCCCAGGTACAAATCAGGTAATTAATGCCATCCCCCACGTTCAGGGTCAATATGACCTGAGCTTTAATGTGAATTGTTCTAGTTTCTTATCGTTTAGGTCTGGATTTTATCCTGATTCAGATCAATGTGGAACCGTTTGACTAGCAATGGCTGTTGATAGTTATCTAGTAGTGTGATTTGCCCATAAAAACATCAATCATATTCAACTAAAGAAATAATAATCACATAGGTAGCTAGGTAAGTCATAGAATTAGAAATAGACCCAGAGGCTACGAACCAATAATTCCGTCCGTCACAGTCCACATAACAAGGAATATGACTGACGTTGCGGCCTAATAGCCATTCGTAGAAATTCGAAACTCGAAATGTTGGTAGCTTTGTGACGTCAGTCAACATGTCGTCTATTAAAACGAGATATGAACGTGGCATTTTCTCGGCCATTAAAAGTCTATGAAGGGATTCCAAGTACTTTTTGAAATCTTAGTACCTAAAGTTTCGAGTACTACAACGTTTTTAACGAACGAATTCTATAGATTTATATTCTAGAATCTATTAGAAATCATCAGACATCTATTATAAAGGCGAAAGTTTGTGAGTGTGTGTGTTTACGTTTGTTACTTCTTCACGCTCAGACGGCTTTACCAATTTTGATAAAAATTTTGTATAAAATAGCTGACACCCTGGTTTAATCTATAGGCTACTTTTTATCCCGATATATTCCCACGGGATCGAAACTTATGCGGGTGAAACCGCGGGGCGCAGCTAGTATTGTTATAAAACTTTATCGGCAGATAGACTTGCGTGGCGTGTTTTTTCCTTCTTAGGATATTTTACACCCAGAACCCAAAACAAACTAGGTCGGATCAATATTTACACAGAGTAGTAGCTAGTAGTAGTATATTTTACTGTCTGCTATCAAAACTTATGAATAGGTATCATATCATGAATTCATGACACACATAGCCTAATTACTTCAGGAGAATTTGTACAAGATAAAGTCGGATAAAAATCAACAAACAAAAATCACTTCAAAATTAAAACGGTGTTTTTTTTTGAAGTGATTTTTGTTTGATTTGATGATGAATGATTTGATGTTGTTTGATTTGATGATGAAATTAAATGTTCAAAATCTAGACACAATCCCATCCCAGTCAAAAACTTGACAAACGTTTAAGAAAATTATAAGTCGTTTTGACAGAAAAAATACGAGATTTCCTTTAATCTATTGAACGCTCCAGTCGGATTTATACGACAAATGTGTTCTTGCCCGTAAGAGGTTGGGAAGCTTGTTTAGTTTTTATTACCTCCTCAGTCGTATTTATACGACTACCTATGACGAGTGCCTATGGTATTTATAAATTTATTTTAAGGGACATAGGGATACATAGGGTTAGTTTTTTGTGTTTTATTTAATTCGTCGTAGATATTTATTTGTCGATTTATTTATTAGCTGGGCGCTGGGGGCACCAAGCGGTTAATTTGTAGGTTAAAAACAAGAGAATTTGCTTTTCTAATTGAACAGACGCCAGCACATCAAGCGACTACAATCTGTCAAATTTCTTTAAGAGATTTTCAACTTTAATGCTAAAGCATAAGGTTCAAAGTTGATTAGGAAAATTTGACAGTTTCGGGTAGCTTGATATGCTGGTGTCTGTACCTATGCAGTCACTTGACTGAGGTTCAAAGTGAACTCTACAGAATACTTATCTTGCTTATAACCTAACTAGCCCCCACAAGTAGCGATACTTATGCACGTCTGGCGCTCCCTAAGTAGTAAGCTCCGCATCCACGTTAGATACTGGTTGTAATTTTTACCACGGCAAGAGCTCCTCTCATTTATAGTCTACTAGCTGCGCCCTGCGGTTTCACTCGCATAAGTTTTTTACCCGTGGGAATATTCTAATAAAAACTATCATATGTACTTCCCTGGGACTCAAACTACATCTATACCAAATTTCATCTAAATCGGTTCAGTGGTTTAGGCGTAAAGGTAACATACAGACAGACAGACAGAGTTACTTTCGAATTTATAATATTAGGTCCTTACATATGAAATTGGCGTTTTTCGTACTGGCCACTTTAATCACGAATTTCTCCTCTTTGGTAAGGAATTCCAAATTCAAATTTGTACAGCTATTTACTCATGTATTTGTGCTTCGATGACCGTCATTCATTTGTTTTTTTTCTTCTGTTTTTTCTGTTTGCGTCACTCATTTTACAAAATGGAAAATTTAAAATATCGCATTATTTACGAGTACGAGTTCCGCCGTGGCACTAGTGCTGCGGAAACGACTCGAAGGGTGAATGATGTGTATGGCGGTCATGTTGCAAAAGAAAACACAGTTCGTTTTTGGTTCCAACGTTTTCGTTCTGGAAATTTCGACCTGCAGAACAAGCCCCGTGGACGGCCTGAGACCCAAGTTGATAATGGAGAATTGAAGGCTATTGTGGAAGCGGACCCATCGCAAACCACGTCCGAGTTAGCTGCAGGCTTCGATGTTAGTGATAAAACTGTTTTAATTCACTTGAAGCAAATTGGGAAGATTAAAAAGCTTGAAAGCACGACAATGCCAGACCACACACTGCGCAACAGACGGCTACCAAATTAGAAGAGCTTGAATTGGAATGTCTTAGACATCCTCCGTACTCCCCGGACCTTGCTCCAACAGATTACCATTTTTTTCGCAATTTGGATAACTTTTTGCAAGGGAAAAAATTCAACTCCGATGGGGCAGTCCAAATCGCCTTCAAAGATTTTATTGATTCCCGTCCGACTGGTTTTTTTAGTAAAGGGATCAATGAACTACCTATAAGATGGCAAAAGTGCATTGAAAACAATGGTTCATACTTTGATTAATTAAATATATTATATTAAAAAATATTCGACTTTTTGTTCCTTCCATACAAAACGCCAATTTCATATGTAAGGACCTAATATTAGTATGGATTCCAAATGTAAACAAATGAAGCAGAGAACGGAACGTAGCTATGGATGCCAATGTGTAGTGCCACTAACAAATTGAGTGCTTTGATTTGATTTTTTTTTAATACCATAACCCGATATTCTAATTTTAAATAATTTTAATTTTTTTTATGGTTTGGCAATGGCAGTTAATTTTATTACCTCTATTTACGTTGATGATTCTTAAGAGCCAAAGCACACACGCTACTTTTTGCATCGGCGATCGGCGATTTTGCGGCCGTATCGATGCTGCATCGCGTTTTGGCGACTCTCTGCGTTCGGACGCGGTATCGGAATCGCGCGTTTTAGCGACTGCTCCGATGCTGCATCGCGTTTTGGCGACTCTCTGCGTGCATCGGAATCGCGCGTTATAGCGACTGCTCCGATGCTGGCGCAAATGCCAAATCGCTGCGACCAGCATCCGAATGTGTGCGGAGTGTAGCGTTCAGCCGCTGTATCGAGCTTCCGAAAAGCGACTGAATCGCCGCGTTTGGCGTTTTTAAGTGTGCGGTGTGGAATGCTTGGTCGCTGCATTTAGCTTCTAAAAAGCAGCTGAATCGCCGATCGCCGATGTAAAAAGTAGCGTGTGTGCTTTGGCTCTAAATTACAATTTAATAATGTTGTGCATGTCTTTTGTACTTTTTGATGTTTTAACTTTTTATACCTTTTGTTTATGCTTTTTCTACCTTTTGGTTTTTATTTTGATTGACACATTATATACTTTGTTTTACTACCAGAACTAGCGTATTTTAATTTCGGTAGTTAATAAATGTTATTCGAACAAGAATATTGGTAAAACTTTGAAGCTTTAGGTATAAATATGAAATCCCTTTAGTTAGTAATTTCATAATAAGAATTTTATCTGAACAGGGTTTGTTTACACATTCATCAAAAACTTTTGGAATAGACAGTTATAGTAGTTCTTTGTCGATAACAAGAGAAAAAACTAAATCTCTATAGGCAAACTCGCGGGCAAGCTACACATTCCTATTTAACCTAACTATCACTACCATGTCAAACAAGAACTCTGAAGCCACAACTTGAAGTCTTGAACTCATTGTGTGTTATCTAATTTCGTCCCTTACTTTAGCTTAGCTTAGACTCAACTTGGGAACCTTGTTGCTTTTCTTCTAAATTCTCTCTAAGTCAATTTAAGTTTCTTAGTACACCAGAAAAGGTTATTTGGAGACGTTACGAGTCTTGTAACTACATAGTACCCACTTTATTTGAACAAGAAGTATAGGTGGAGGTCTGGAAGTACTTTAGATGTTGGTGGATTTTCAACGCTCGGCTCAGTACCGAAGGTTGAAAGTCCAACTGCGCTTTTATTTAGGCATTCATTTGGTTGTCGCCCAGTGTTAATGAAAACGAGCAAATGTGTCCCCTTATTGACCTCCGAAAGGTTATTTAGATGTACTATTGTATAGATACGAAGCTGTAGACAAGATTGATTACCACAAAAGATTAAAATTTCGCCTTTAGGAGTGCTTATCCCGCGCGGGCTGGCAACGTCGCATTTGTAGTGGCTTTTCGTGAATATTTTATTAAATTTAAACCAAAATACTATTTTTATTTACAGCCAAGCACTAGATTGTTGGTATGTATAACTATTTTTAACATTTACTCTTAAACAAAAAATATTTTATCGTAATAAGTAGGTATTGTAAATAGAAAATTATTCAAAATCAATTTCAAGTTAATTTTTATGATTAAATACCAAAATAAGTCTTAAAAAATAGCATAATAAACTTATAAATATGAATGAAATTTAACTTTATATATTAACAGTTTGTTTTCTATTAATTAAATTAAATTTCATTCGAAAACATCCATCGGTTTCTTACAAAACTTCAACTATATCCGACGACCCTGGTCACTTATCTTCTTTGATGACCGTACATATATAATATTCAAGAAATGGCCCAAAAATGAAAAAGGTCTTTCTCCTCACAACCTAATCTCTGCTTAACACAGTGACAAAATCTACAACCTGTATTAATAGACATCCCCCACGCAAAAAAATCCTTAGAAAAGAGGGTATCCAATCGATGCCAACATATTGACTTAGGCAATACCCTGCAACCCCTTTCAGGCTTAAATCGGGATGATACACCCAAACCGTTAATCCACTGCATACATTTTAGATAAGCTCCTCAGAATCTTCCCCTTGACTTTGACCTTATTTGGGATCATAATTATATCTATAGGATGTTTAAAAATTCTTGTATTATTAATGAGAGAGCAGTTGTGGCCCAGTGGTATCAGCCGCGACTTACAAGTTGTAGGTCGTAAGTTCAAACCCCGACAGGCGCTTTACTTTGTGTAAATTATTTCATCACCACTGCTCTCAAAACGGTGAAGGAAAACATCGTGAGGAAACCGGCATGTCCTAGAACCAAAAATTCGAAGACAGGTGACATCCACCAACCCGCACTGGGCCCGCGTGGTGGATTACGGCCCACTCCCTCTCACAGAGAGGAGGCCTGTGTCCCAGCAGTGGGAACGTTATAGGCTGATTATGTTTTATGTATTATTATGTATACTATACGTGTCATTAGTCGACGCTCAATTAATAAGTAACAAATAAAGCGGACTAGGTAGAGTGTTATAAGAAACTTTTGGCGTCTGACTGACATTGACAGGGGGGCGTTGTTGGTAAACATTTGTGAATTTGTCACTGTCATTGAGTATTGACATAACAAGATAACAGTGTTAGTTCCGATTTTGACAACGCGCCAAAATAACCTTAAAAGGTTGTTCTACAAATCAATGGGGAACCGTAGCATGACGAAGTATTTTTGTAATGCTAAATAATATTAATAACTATCATTATGCATGGACGAAACAAGATGGCGCCTTTAGTTCCAATTTTGGCCACGCGCCAAAATAACGTTAAAGCATTGTATTTAAAACTTGTTCAAAAAATCAATGAAGAGCCTTAGCATGACGGAGTATTTTTTTTTTCTAAATAAAAAAAAAAGCCATTGCAGATAATCCATTTTTTTTTTTTGTTATTCTTTACAGAACAGGAGAAATAAAGAACAATAGTAGCTCTGACTCCCTGAGTATAGATTTAAGCTCAATTGATGGCAATAGATTCGCTCCCTATCATATGGCACGTAAACATATCTGGCCAAAGGTAGGTGTACAGACAGCGTCAGAGAAAAGGAACCACCCCAAGATTTCTTGATGTCATTTTACCAAATGGGGTTCCTTTTCTCTGAAGCTGACTGTACTACACCTCTGTCTAACCCTTTGGAAGAATAGCTGTGAAGTTATGTTATGCTAGAAAAGGAGATAGATAGAACCTACAAGAATTGAAGCACCCTGTATACGCCCTTTCTATACCTACTCCCTTTCACAGAGCTGAGTGCGGACTGATATTAACTTAACATTGACCCTTCAAAGTACGTAACATAATGGACCTAACCATCCAGAAACACTTACATCCTTGGCTCTTGGTAATACGCACTAGCATCTATTTTAGGGTTCCGTATCCAAAGTGTGCCAAAAGAACCTTATTACTAAGCCTCCGCTGTCCATTCGTTCGTCCGTTTGTTTGTCAGCGGGCTCTTTCTCATGAACAGACGGTTCATAAAATACAGCCGCTGGCAGACAGTTGACATTTTCGCAGAGCGTGTATTTCTATTGCCGCTATAGCAACAAAATCCATAGTAATATTCATCATCATCATTTCAGCCGAAAGACGCCCACTGCTGGACATAGGCCATAGTAATATTATAAATTCGAAAGTAACTCAGTCTGTCTGTATGTTACCTTTTTACGCCTAAATCGCTGAACCGATTTAGATGAAATTTGGTATAGAGATAGTTTGAGTCCCTGGGGAAGGACATAGGATACTTTTTATCCCGATATTCTTACGGGATCGAGACTTATGCGGGTGAAACCGCGGGGCGCAGCTAGTAATAAAAATAAAATAAAACTAATACAAATAAAAGGGGGTCTTCTTTTATTTTTATTAACTTTATTGTACTTTTATAAACGTGTTTTTTCGTAGATTTTTGCCTTGTGGTGCGGCCCTTTGTATGCGATTCCTACTCACACTTGGCCGGTTTTTTAATACTGTACTCGGAGTAATGGACATTGGGAATGGTTATTTCTATGTCCGTTAAAAGAAAGTACGTTTTTTTGGGTGATGTATGTGAGTAATCGACTATGACCTTTACGGAATTAAAAACAGGTAACAAAAAAGAAAAAAAAAAAAAAACGAAATGAAGTGAATTTTCAGCCAGCCAAATTATGCTAGGTTTCAATAATACCGTTAGAAAAAAAATCTCATGTCTAGGCAATTAATAGTTAAGAAAATTGACTAATCACTTAACTGTCATTCTTTGACAGTTTTATGTAATGGTTATAACACGGAAAATTGACGTAGGAATGCTTAACAAATAATTTTCCTGACTGTATATTTAGGGTCAGGACACATTGATCGACAGCGTTCGACGGTTTGTCCATACAAAAAGAGAGCAAAGTATGGATTGGATTGACGTAGGCATCCTTTCGCATCGACGCGAGAAACGCGCTCCGGCGGCGGACTGCCACAAAACGCGATCATTCGTCGGCGGCCTCCGTAAGGATCGGCTACCTAATTGCGGAACGCCAAATCGTCAAATGGTTCTGATCAGTTGGCTTCATTTCTATCACAATTGGCTTCATTTTACGATTTTCGAATTGCGAAACTCTAGTTTATTATGAAACCAATTATGAACGTTAAGGCCCTGCGCAGAAACTAGAGTTTCGCAATTCGAAAATCGTAAAATGAAGCCAATTGTGATAGAAATGAAGCCAACTGATCAGAATCATTTGACGATTTGGCGTTCCGCAATTAGGCTGCAGTTCACACCGAGAAGCGACGCGACACGGCGCGTAGTTTTCAAGATAGTAATACAATTATAGACCTTATCTACTACACAAAAATGTACACAATTCAGTGAGGTGGAGCCTACTACGTCAAGCTAAGCCGCGCGGCGCCGCGCGGCCCGCCTCATTGAATTGTGTACTTTTTTGTGTAGTAGATAAGGTCTATAATTGTATTGCTATCTTGAGAACTGCGCGCCGCGTCGCGTAGCGGTGTGAACTGACCCTAAGCGGTGGATCGGCATAATGCGTACTAGTGTGTTCCTTTTCAATCGGCAAAGTGCGAAAGGCCGTCGATCGAAGGTTATCTGTTGCTTTTACGCACCACGACCCGATGTAAAAATATGCAGAGCAATATTTCGCACAGTTCAAAAGGATTTTTGCGATATTTTGCATTGTACGAGGTCTCACTGTGTCGTAGGTGACCGCTGCGCAATGACGTGCGATCGCATTCAAACGTTTTATATCGAGCCATTCCATCAAAGCTTTTGGACATCACTCGATCAAAAATATTTTTCTATTGTGCTGTGATTTATTTGATTTAATAAAAAAAAAATGACATTTATTATTTTTATACCGAATTATAATATCCACGGTGGCAACACTGCAAAGTACAAATTATTCATAAATGGTAACAAAGTTTTTAATTGTATTTTCGTTATGGCGATTGGCAAGGATGTCAATTGAATGTATAACCTACTTAATCTACCTTTGCAACAAAAATGAATTAAAGATTAAAAAAACTACACAGTATTCATAATAAAAACCACTAAAATCCGCTGTCACTTTGTCTGAACGTAAAACAGAACGACCCTGAAACGGCATGAAATTCTTACATTGTCTATGGTAAAATGTAAATTTTATAATGTAAATTGTATGTTAAATACGTTTTTAAAATGCTGGATTAAGTGAAAGTGTTTAACATAACGACATGTATAACTATTAAAATTGTGAAGCTTCGGATGAGCGGGTGTGGAGGTACAGTGGAGCCAAATCCCTTCCTGACTCGTTACGAGTAACAGTTAACAGCGAAACATTTGCAGCTCTCAATCTTACTTTATCAGGATGTAACCTTACTAAGGCTGCCTGTCCATTGCAGCGGAGCGAGTAAGCTTAGCTGAGCGAGATAACATTGCAATGTAGCGAAGCGGGCCTATGGAGCGGTGTAAAAGGACAAGAGGTTCGAAGCGGAAAAAGTGAGTATACATTGTCTATTATTCTGTGGTTGAAATGAACAACTTACTAATCTATTCTGCTGCAGCGAAGAATAAAATAGTCTTTATTATGTACACCATAAATACTACAGATATAAACGTAGACATTTTACAAGGGATGACATAATGGGCGGTCTTTGACAAATGGATCGCGGTGAATCGTTGAGATTGACAGTTCAGATCGATCCAGTGTGGTACATGCATAGCAGCGGGATTATGTTCAAACTCAAAGCATTTTATTCATGACAGGCAGTTTTGGATTGTTAGAGTCGATCAGTCAGAAATATGACGCTAAAACGGCGCAATCAAATACGTAAATGATATTGAAAGATAAATTGTATCAATCTATTTATGCGGAGTGAAACTTGAATTTCAATTAGCTAATAATTTCCTAGGAGTAGGTTTATTTGTCCACTCCTCTCCGGTTCAATGACAGCAGCCTAACTATCACTCAGTCAGTAAATTGAAGCCTCAGCTCATTAGTATAATGGCGCACTGAGTCGGCAAATGTTTACAAACCAAATGTTTTAACACGGACGGGGCTAATTCGTGTCTCGGGGCTTAGAGAAGATTCTCTTTCCGTATTTGTTAACGTCTGAGAAACTTGGGCTAAAAGATTGAGCTATAATTATGGGCTATTTTTAGTCGTAGATGTGGTTGGGTAAGGGTATCCTAGGGCTGTTTATCTAGGGCTTTGAGTTTTGCTAAGGATAGTCTGCTAATGTAGTGTGTTGATAGCGTGTAGGAGATTTTCTTTGCGAATTAGGCCAATGTTTTGTTATTATTTTATCAGAGACTAGCTTCTGCCCGTGACTTCGTTCGCGTGAAATTTCTTATTCCCTCGATCCATCTCGTCGTATTGCATCAATTGCCCGCGTCTCCTGCTCTATCACTTCGTTTCCGAATAGCGTTTTTGCTCGGCTCCTAAGGGTCATAGCGTGACGTTAAATAGCCTATAGCCTTCCTCAAGAATTGGGCTATCAAATTTAAGAAGAATTTTTCAAATCCGACTGGTAGTTTCAGAAATTACACCCTACATACAAACTTACAAACAAATTTTACCTCTTTATAATATTAGGTCCTTACATATGAAATTGGCGTTTTTCGTACTGGCCACTTTAATCACGAATTTCTCCTCTTTGGTAAGGAATTCCAAATTCAAATTTGTACAGCTATTTACTCATGTATTTGTGCTTCGATGACCGTCATTCATTTGTTTTTTTTCTTCTGTTTTTTCTGTTTGCGTCACTCATTTTACAAAATGGAAAATTTAAAATATCGCATTATTTACGAGTACGAGTTCCGCCGTGGCACTAGTGCTGCGGAAACGACTCGAAGGGTGAATGATGTGTATGGCGGTCATGTTGCAAAAGAAAACACAGTTCGTTTTTGGTTCCAACGTTTTCGTTCTGGAAATTTCGACCTGCAGAACAAGCCCCGTGGACGGCCTGAGACCCAAGTTGATAATGGAGAATTGAAGGCTATTGTGGAAGCGGACCCATCGCAAACCACGTCCGAGTTAGCTGCAGGCTTCGATGTTAGTGATAAAACTGTTTTAATTCACTTGAAGCAAATTGGGAAGATTAAAAAGCTTGAAAGCACGACAACGCCAGACCACACACTGCGCAACAGACGGCTACCAAATTAGAAGAGCTTGAATTGGAATGTCTTAGACATCCTCCGTACTCCCCGGACCTTGCTCCAACAGATTACCATTTTTTTCGCAATTTGGATAACTTTTTGCAAGGGAAAAAATTCAACTCCGATGGGGCAGTCCAAATCGCCTTCAAAGATTTTATTGATTCCCGTCCGACTGGTTTTTTTAGTAAAGGGATCAATGAACTACCTATAAGATGGCAAAAGTGCATTGAAAACAATGGTTCATACTTTGCTTAATTAAATATATTATATTAAAAAAATTTCGACTTTTTGTTCCTTCCATACAAAACGCCAATTTCATATGTAAGGACCTAATATTATATTAGTATAGATATATTTCTTACTTCTACTTCTTTTCTCCAGCGAAAGCACTAGGAAGTGGTGAAGGGCGGGCGTTTTGGGAGACTGCCTTTTGTAATTTTGACGTTCGAAAAGTGCTGATTCTCAGCCTAGTTTGAATAAATGACTTAAAAAAACCCACCCGTGTTCCTTCTTTAGCCCTTTATGTTCCGGGGTAGCGGTAACCCTTTCAGACAATCCCGCACCTCCGACAGGCTTCGGCCCTAACAGGCCCCTTCCTTTATGCTGACATCTTTTTGAGGCGCGCTTGAAACACATACGAGCCGTCCGGCACGGGCCTGGTTCTGAATAAATGACTTATGATTTTGATTTTACAAGGCATCTTTTTTTTAAGGCAGATGAAAAAGGGAAACCCGGGGACGCCCTAGGAGGATAGTGACCTTATTGGTGATGTTCTTTATAAAGGTCAGGGGTCAGTGGGTGTAGCTCACCGTCCGATCAGGACCAGGCCCGTGCCGGACGGCGCGTACGTGTTCCACGCGCGCCTCAAAGAGATGTCAGCATAAAGGAAGGGGCCTGCCAGGGCCGAAGCCTGCCGGGGATGCGGGATTGTCCGAAAGGGTTACCGCTACCCCGGAACATAAAGGGCTAAGGAAGGAACACGGGTGGGTTTTAGTCCTTTTAGTCAGTAAGAGTCTGACACTCCCTTCCGCGGGAGGGGTCATTTGATGATTTCCCATCCATAAAAAAAGTCGGTCGTCAGGTATTTAGTACTCACAACCGGCGTGCGTGTATGACCAGATGTATCTATATCCTTCCCCAGAACTCAATCTATCTCCATACCTTTCATCTAAATCGGTTCAGCGGTTATTGATTCCCCATACAAATTTTCACCCCCCTTTCTACCCCTTAAAGGATGATTTCTGGAATAAAAACTATTCTATGTCCTTCCCCGGGATGCAATCTATCTCTCTGCCTTTCATCTAAATCCGTTCAGTGGTTTAGAGGTGAAAGGTATCATGCAGACAGACAGAGTTACTTTCGAATTTATAATATTAGTATGGATTAGTATGGGGGTGGGGCGCGGGCAGGCGATGCGATGCGACGGTGTGGACGGTGGCCGAAACTTTACGCGGACGAAGTCTCGGGCAGAAGCTATTTAAGAAAAAAAATTAAGAAGCTACTCTTTTGATTTCCTCATGTTTCTTTATAAACTAAACCATGCAACAATGATCCCGTTGATAGTTTCAAAGCGTAATTTAATACTGCAGATTGAAAACATAAACCGAAGTACTCACATGCCAAAACTTACAAGCAACAGGGTTTCTTCATTAGCAAAACTTATAAAATCAACATACGCGGAGTTTAGAGTTTGTGTCTACTGTCTACTCTAATTGCGAAAATGTTTGCGTAACTAACTTGTAAGAGAGTCTGAGATCGCTCGTGTCTAACACGCCTTAGGGCCGGCGCACATCACGCGAGGCGCAGCGCAGCGCGGTTGTCACTGCCAAAGAAATATCAACGTTGCTTGCCCAAAAATAAAGTTGAAAATAAATAACCTGTGACGCGCGCTTCTTTCCGCTTAGACGCGCTCTCGAGCTAATGACTAAGGGGCCTTCTCCACGAGCGAGAGAATCGCGGCGATAAGTAGTCTCGCCGTGCCATCAAAGTTTCGCCGCGATGACATCACCTTGTGGAGGCACGTTCTAAGAGAGTGTATAGAAATACGTGACACGACGATAATATCGCCGCGATTCTCTCGCTCGTGGAGACGGCCCCTAAGTTGAAAATAAATTAATTTATTTTCAATTTTATTTAACTAGTGCAAGGTCGATATTTGTTTCGCAGTGACGACTGCGCTACGCTGCGCCTCGCCAGATGTGCGCCGGCCCTAAGATGCAAACTCTTGTAGTGGTAAAGTTTAAGAATAGCAATAGTTGTTTATGATTTAACATTTTGTTATTAAGACTGAGCAACATCTTGTTGTACCTTATAACTTTCTAGGCACACCTTTGGTGTGGGATGCAACATGTGTCGACACCCTTGCGCCATCCCATCTTCCTAGCACGGTGGGCTGTGCTGGGGCGGCTGCTGCAGGTGCAGAGAACCTCAAACGGCGAAAATATTGCAACCTGATTGGGAGTTATATGTTCGAGCTGTTTGGGGTTGAAACACTAGGGCCATGGGGTCCGAATGCCCACTTTGTTTTTTGAGATATCGCCAAGCGGTTAGTCGACTCTTCACGTGACCAGAGGGCTAACCTATTTCTCGGCCAAAGAATTAACATTGCCATACAACGTGGCAATGCTGCCAGCCTTTTAGGCACTGTTCCTGTTCACAGCGATGCGGACGAATTCTTTGATGCCCTATGATTATTTTGTTTATTTTTTCATATAATTGTACATATTATTATACCTAGTTTATATGTTAGCTTATATTATGTACCTAAATATCTATACAAATAAATAAAACTTTCTAGCTGTTTTTTAAATTGCGTTTTTTATAGATAGTTTGGAATATAGTCTTTTTTTATCAGCCTATATCGTGTCCCACTGCTAGGCAAAGGCCCCCCCTCTTTCCTTCTAAACCTCCCAGTCTTGTGCGATCCCTGGCCATGTTGGCCCTGCAAACCTTGTCAGATCGTCACACAACCTTCTCCGTGGTCTACCTCGACGACGATGTCCTCCCTAAGGCGTCCATTTATTTATCCACAGATCAAGAGAGATACAGAAACCCACAAGGCAGCATGTAGCGAGCTGTTGGGTAGTAGTGACCTCACTGACCCTATCTCCCGGGAGAAGTCTTGTTCCTCACCTCTGGCCTACTTTTATTGCCGGCTGGAGTGAACAATGATGAGGAACAGACCTCCCACCTCTTTCTTGCCTTTATTGGCCGGCTTGAGTGGAGGTTCGCAAGAGCAAACGTGCTCGGAGGAAGGAAGTATTTCAGTAAGATGCTGGTAGGGATCTTGACCGAACTTCTGGAATTGTCCTGATAGCCGTGGAATACCTCTCCAGTCTTCATAAGCATCTCCCCTTGTCGCTATGACACTATGTGCTAGCAACTGTTTCTGGGGGCCCATTATTGGGTGTGCAAGTCACCCCCTGCCATTTTATCTGTGTAATTTTAATTTATATAAAAAATTGGTCAGGCAGGGGCCAGTCTTCCTATAGTCTTAGATAACCAGTTTACATCAGCCACCCAAACTCACAATCCAATATCTTTGTTTGCATATCCTGCAATAGTCCTTCACCAACCAAATTGCTTACGCAAGCTAGCAATATAAAAATTTTGGTATCATGTTTCCAAACGCGTCTCACATATTGAGGGTAGAATTCATATTGGACCACAGTATTGAGCCAATCATATTCCGGCTTCCTTTCCATTCCTACCCCCATACCGCACAAGGTGCTACACCGCAACACCAATGAGAAGCCTCTCCGCCGCAGCGACTTGACAGATGTCGCCATGAGGATTTGCACTGTTCTCTTCAAGCAGTCAACCGCATAACACCGCTTTAACTCAACCGCTGTACCATCATTATAATATAAACTATTTAACGTGTTGGCCGACACAAAGTGACAAGTGTGAAGTGAACGCGTGCCCACCACGTCGGCAGTCGTTGCACCAACCTCACATCCAGAGATTCCAAGTAAGTCATATTCTTCCCATACTTTCATTTTGCTCAATTTTCTGTGTCGTCCAATATTCGCTCCCGCATAAAAATTATTTTCCCGCAAAATTACACAACGCGTATTGGTCCTTCGAGAAACCGCTAATCCAACTTCACCACAAATGTTGTCCTTGGGTGCATTTGTATAGTGCAAACAGGGATAATCGTCGGTATGTGCCTAATTTCATTAAAACGTCTAACGCTCCTTTGCGAGTTGGCTTCGGCCCTTGGTACGCCTTTCAAAGGTCCGGGGCCCCAGGGTCCCGAGAAATATCAAGAGACGTAAAAATAATAATTGAAAATAAAAAATGTTTCTGTATTCATGCCAATTACCACAAAAATAATAACGACACGATTTTTTAGCAAAACCATTTTTATTACAAATCCGCCTATAAAATAATCTAACTGGGGCACGTATCAATCGGCTTTTTCTGGCTATTCTAAAATAATCAGATTCTCGTTGCGGCAAAACCGTCGAATATTTTTGAAGTGAATATTTTTT
The DNA here is from genome assembly GCA_945859645.1 of Amphipoea oculea. NCBI lineage: Eukaryota > Metazoa > Arthropoda > Insecta > Lepidoptera > Noctuidae > Amphipoea > Amphipoea oculea. Next base: position 18,910,538 of record OX243876.1, read on the forward strand.
GGTACGCTTTAAATAAGATTTCGCTTTTAAACTGGATTGAACTCTCTTTTATAAATCAATTGTTTGTTTAGATTTAAGCGCAATATTTTTAGATTCAGGGTAAGTATTTGTAAGGTGTATCAAAAAAAAGAGTATTCTATTCTGTACAAGTATACAAAAAGGAGGAGAAATAATCAAAGGAAATAATATAATTTACATAAATAGTATTTGTTTCAAATTCAAGTTTGCAAGCCGTGGAATTATGTAAAACTAGCTGCGCCCCGCGGTTTTACCCGCATAAGTCTCGATCCCGTGGGAATATCGGCATAAAAAGTATCCTATGTCCTTTCCTGGGACTCAAACTATCTCTGTACCAAATTTCATCTAAATCGGTTCAGCGGTTTAGGCGTGAAAAGGTAACAGACAGACAGACAGAGTTACTTTCGAATTTATAATATTACTAGCTGCGCCCCGCGGTTTCACCCACATAAGTTTCGATCCCGTGGGAATATCGGGATAAAAACTATCCTATGTCCTTTTCCGGGACTCAAACTATCTCTATACCAAATTTCATCTAAATCGGTTCAGTGGTTTAGGCGTGAAGAGGTAACAAACATATAAACACACACACACACTCACAAACTGTCGCCTTTATAATATTAGTGTGATAGTGTGACTAGCTGCGCCCTGCGGTTTCACCCAAGTAAATGTCGATCCCGTGGGAATATCGGGATAAAAACTATCCTATGTCCTTTTCCGGGACTCTATCTATCTCTATACCAAATTTCATCTAAATCGGGTTAGCGGTTTAGGCGTGAAGAAGTAACAAACATAATTATAAACACACACACACACACACACACACACACACACTCACAAACTTTCGCCTTTATAATATTAGTGTGATAGTGTGATGTGATAGCTGTGCCCCGCGGTTTCACCCGCATAATTTTCGATCTCGTGGGAATATCGGGATAAAAACTATCCTTTGTCCTTTCCCGGGACTCTAACTATCTCTGTATCAAATTTCATCTAAATCGGTTCAGCGGTGTAGGCATGAAAAGGTAACATACAGACAGACAGACAGACAGAGTTACTTTCGAATTTATAATATTAGTAAGGATAGTAAGGATAACTCAAATATTATCACAGCAGCTTACAACTTGAATGTCTGCAAACTATGAAACTACAAAGTTAAAATAAATATACAGTGTATACAATGCTTAACTAAATATTTCTCTGTTTGTTCGTTTGTAATGTCCTGTACCTACATTACGTTAGTATTTGAAGGGATTAGGGGACGAACCACTTTTATCACCTAATGAACAAACTGAGATATTACTAATTAAAAGATAAGATCTTAAGAGCCTATACTACCTCAAATGGCTTAGCGTGATCCTCTGTTATGTCGAAAATACTGCACCATTAATTTTGAAATAAATATATGGTAAAGTTGAGGATTAATGCTAAGTCTTATGTTAGACAAAAACACGATTCCATAAAATTTTCTCTATAGAATAAAAATCCAAAGTTACCTCTAACCCGAAAAATAAACCGCTGGTATTCAAAAAATACTTCAAATTTGATCATGAAACTTTGCATACTAACTGAACTTACTTTAAAGCAGGTCTTATGTTATTTATTTTTTTATAATTACGATTATTTTCACTGTAAAAAGCAAATACCTAAACTATTGGCGGTGCCTGCCGCCCAGCACTGCACTCTGTCTCACTCTCACTCAGTCCGCGAGCTGTATAGTATGAGCGAGATAAAGAGTGAATTTTAACTGAGGTAGTATAGGTTCTTAATAAAATAGTGTCATTTATACCCATGGCACTTTAACTGTAATAGGTATAATGGTATAGGGGGTGGGGGTCCGGACATAGTATGTTTTTTCCCTGTATCGATATTTTAAAAGCATGAAAGCTCGGAGACTGTGGATGTTATTGCCCTGTTGTTTTTGACAGAACATAGCGACAGGTATAACCTTTCAGACTGCATTGCCAGTTGAAAAAAAGACGGGTTGCACTCCGGGAGTGCCGGCAGAAGTGAAAACTTGAATATTAACGTTGAAATAAATCAATTATAATTTAATTAATATAACTCATTTTTTTTCACTATTTCTGCGTCACTTTTTTTATTTAATAGGTAGATGCACTTTGTTCAATTTCCATATTTTAAACACTTTATATAAACGAATTTTACGAATACACAGCAGTGTGGCTACTACACAGACGGTCGAGCCATCAGCTGTCCATCCATCCATCCATCCACTTCCACTTCCACTTCCACTTCGACTTCCACTTCGACTTCCACTTCGACTTCGACTTCCACTTCGACTTCCACTTTGACTTCCACTTCGACTTCCACTTCGACTTCCACTTCGACTTCCACTTCGACTTCCACTTCGACTTCCACTTCAACTTCCACTTCGACTTTCACTTCGACTTCCACTTCGACTTCCACTTCCACTTCGACTTCCACTTCGACTTCCACTTCGACTTTCACTTCGACTTCCACTTCGACTTCCACTTCGACTTCCACTTCGACTTCCACTCCGACTTCCACTTCGACTTCCACTTCCACTTCGACTTCCACTTCGACTTCCACTTCCACTTCCACTTCCATCCATCCATCCATCCATCCATCCATCCATCCATCCATTGTGTCCGTGTGTCACTTCACTTCGGTTGGCGCCGCCGTAGAAAGAAGGGGGGGGGGGGAAATCTCTCCTGACGGTCACGTGTCCTGACGCGATGTCCTGACGCGATGTCCTGACGCGAGTTTAACATTTTTTACCCACTACTAAAAGTGAGCAACGCCGCTAAAGAAGTTTACACTTCAAAAATTAAAAATGTGACAAAAGTTGTTCTTCCCCTGACCCCTTCATTTGTTTGGCATTAATCGGAATTCTGTCCAAGATCAATTTGCCTAGCCTTTTCCCAACTATGTTAGGGTCGTCTTAATTCCAGTCTATCGAGATGCAGCTGAATACCAGTATTTTACATGGAAAGACTGCCTTAGGGGCTGTCTCCACGAGTGAGAGAATCGCGGCGATATTATCGTCGTGGCACGTATTTCTATACACTCCCTTAGAACGTGTCTCCACACGGCGATATCATCGCGGCGAAAATTTGATGGCACGGCGAGAATATCGCCGCAATTCTCTCGCTCGTGGAGACAGCCACTAACTGACATTCTGCTCCAATTATATCCATCCCCTATTAACTTAATAGTCAATTCAGTCAAGTCAGTTCAGTTATCCACAAGGTGGACCGACGACCTTGTGAAGGCCGCAGAAACTCGTTGGATGCGAGAAGCACAAAACCACTCGAAGTGGAGGTGCTTGGGGGAGGCCTATGTCCAGCAGTGGACGTCTTTCGGCTGAAATGATGATAATGGGTTAAGTTATTTACACTTCTTTCTGAGAACCTGCGGGGCAATTACGTAACACATTATCAATCGGAATCGGTTTCATTTTGACAGTTCAACAACATTCATTGCGTTATTTACGTGTGGAGCAGACAAATTTTTCGAACTTATGAAGCAATGGATTAGCAATTTGATTCAAAATTATTCTGATTCCGATTGATAGTAAAGTAAACCAAACCTTATCATTGTTTATTTACTGACAAGTGTTAGTAATGAGGTCGAGTTAGTCGGAAAATAACCACTTCGAGGTTAATTTTGAAAAACGAATAATGATGAACTTTGTATGTTACGCAATTAGGGTGCTGTAAGTAATTCTAAACGGTCAGTTAACTAAATAATTGGTAAGTTTTCAGGGCGTAATAGAATTGGACTTACAGGCTCCTTTTGAGTCTGAAACATAACATTGCGCCTGTAATGCTTAAAGGGATAGGCAGACCTGTATATCCTATGGTACATCCACATTTCGAAAGTTATGTTTAAGTTCCATAATAAAAGGGGGCCATCCTTTTGCCATTACACATAATCAGCCTATAATGTTCCCACTGCTGGGACGCAGGCCTCCTCTCAGTGAGAGGGAGAGGGTCGTAATCCACCACGTGGGCCCAGTGCGGGGTGGCGGGTTGCCATTAACGGGGCACTAATCCAAACTCCTGGCTGCTACTGAAAAATTCCTGACGGAAAACGCAATAGCACTTTGCTGGAAATTGAACCCAGGACCTTACGCTCAGCGGTAGCGGTTGTGACCACTAGACCGACGAGGCAGTGAGTCTGAAACTAATGAAATACTACCGAAAACAAAAATTAAAAAAAGAACTATAAAACCCAACTGCGGTAGTGACACTCGCGCCACCGAGACAAATCTAAAGACGTATAACTTATCCAAATCCGTACATTTGCTTAGGAGTTACGAGGGAACAAAGAAACTTTACATATGTACATACATACATACAGGTCAAACACATAACCCTCCTTTTGGGCTCCGCCGCAGTCGGATATAAAACGACAGTAAGACCATGAACAAAAATAAGTATTGAGGCACTCGAGGTTGATCCCAAAATCTGACATACAACATATTTTACGACCGAACGGTTTATGTTTGAAACTTGACACGCGGACAGTACCTCCCATAAGTTTTACGACGTATAGCGAAAGGACACCAACCAAGCGAACGAGACAAACAAAACTCAGCCAAGCATTCTGCTAAATATCTGACCGCTTTTTTGCTTTTATTTTTATGTGCAATTTTTAGGGTTCCGTTTCCGTACCCCGAAAGGAAAAAACGGAACCCTTATAGGATCACTTTGTTGTCCGTCCGTCCGTCCGTCTGTCTGCCTGTCTGTCAAGACCCTTTTTCTCAGGAACGCGTGGAGGTATGAAGCTGGAGTTTATGTCAAATACTCAGGTCTACTGTCCCTTGGAGCTGTGAAAAAATCAAACTTCTAAGCTAACGCAATCAAATGATACAGCCGTACCTATATGCCGCAAATTTTCGACACTCGCAAGGGAATCAAAATCTACAGGGTACTTCCAGTGAATTCTGAATCTTGAAATTTGGTACGAAGTAACGTCTTATAGCACAGATAAAGGAAAAAAATTTAGTTACATCATATAATAGAAATATGTATTTTAAACAGGTTTGTACGGAACCCTCGGTGGGCGAGTCCGACTCGCACTTGGCCGGTTTTTTTTTTGCCATTTTATTCCAACATGTCATTGTTATTGCAGTGCAAATTCAAGGCTATTGCTATCTATGTACCTATGTACTTAAGTATTATAAACAGAAGCTATTGATGTATTTTTGTAAATCCTACTATCACACTAATATTATAAAGGCGAAATTTTGTGAGGTTGAATGGATGGATAGATGTTTGTTACTCTTTCACGCAAAAATTACTGAACGGATTTTTATGAAACTACAGTGATTTAGTTTATATCAGAATAACACATAGGACACTTTTTATCCCGATATTCCCACGGGATCGACACTTATGTGGGTGAAAGCGCTGAGTGCAGCTAGTAAAAAATAAAATTAAAATAATTAAAATTACAACAATGCCCTGTCCTGAAGCACTAAACTTCTACCTACACGCACCTACCATACTGCCCTCATTAGAGAGCATCTCTGTATTCACGGGGTTATGTTGCCTATTAGTGCAACTAGAGAGGTTCAAAGGTACGGACTTTCAATTAACAGTGCGCCTGTATCGTTAGAGCAGTGCTGGCCCTGTAGTAATGGCCCCGACTTACGAGTTGTGTGTCGTGGGTTCGAACCCAAACTCAAAGTATTTACTAGTGCGAATTTTGGTGATAAAACAGAAGGCCAATTCTCGTAATCCAAAACTTTCAAAATTTAGTCGCAGCCTCATCTCAGCGAAAAACAAATTTCAAAAATTTGTCAAAATGTAGGGAAATTAAAGATTAAAGATTGAGACTGAGATCAGACTGTGAACGTTCTTAAAATTACGAGAATCACTCTGCAGGTCTTACAGATATTTTACAAGCAACTCAAAAATCTATTCTTTAGGGCATTGGAGCGTTTTTTGATAAACGAATACAATTCTGCCAAATAAATGTCATTTGAGTTTGAAGTTTGTGACATACTATCTCTGTCAAGATACGTTGAATTAAAAATTATTGTATCGCCGCTCTCTTGATTAAAATCTCATTCAATCAGATGTATTGAGTTTACTTTTTTCATAAAAACCATCAGGTTTACACTATTAATTTAACAATATTAGAAATTAAATAAAACAATATGATTATACGTAGATATCTAATAAAGTCTGGTAGGAATAATTATTACATTATACTTAAATCAAAAATACAGGTACAGTCACAAGAAATTTTGGTCAGCAAGAAATTCGTCAATTGTATACCCAAGCAGGCGCTTTACCTTGTGTAAATAATTTCATCACCACTGCTCTCAAAACGGTGAAGCGAGCTGCCCCCTAACCCAGGAAAACATCATGAAGAAACCGGCATGTCTTAGAACAAAAAGAAATGACGTGACATCTAGTAACCCGCACTGGGCCCGCGTGATGGATTACAGCCGACTCCGATTTATTCCTGCCTGATGCCCTAAATAGAATGTAAACTAAACTCAAGCAAAAAAATAACTAAAAATATTAACGAAAACAAAATTTAACACCTAAATAAAAGCCTCTAGGGTGTTGTGTACCGCCGGTTTCGTGGCCGGCTACATGACACCAGTCAGCGAAACACGACGCCGTCACTTCGTGTTTAGTTAGTTTGTAATTATAATGATGTATTTATTTATAGTATTTTTAAGTTATATTAATATTGTATTTTATGTGTTTCCTATGGGCCTTGATGCCTGAAATAAATGGATAAAGGTCACTGGTCACTCAAGACTTGAATGATGACCTGGGGATATAGAGGGAACGCAGGGCAATGGCTGTCCGAGGTAATATGCTGATCCGCAGATTTGCACGTTGTACGACGCAAGTCAAAATTACCCTTCTCAGAGCATACTGCCAGTCTTTTTACACGTGCAGTCTGTGGGTCAGGTATACGCTGAGGGCATACAACGCCCTGCGTGTTCAGTATAACAATGTATTCAGGATGCTGTTGGGTCTACCACGCTTTTGTAGCGCTTCCGGAATGTTCGCCGAGGCCAGGGTTGATGGTTTTCATGCCATTATACGGAAACGATGCGCTTCCATTCTCGGTAGATTGCGTGCTACCTCCCACAGCGTCCTGAGTGTACTGTGTGATAGGTGGAACAGTCCCATGCTGGCTCACTGGATACGGCTGCACACTTAGGTGTCAGTCGTTTCAATTTGCAATTTCTCAATTTTGTGGTTTTTGTGTTTTTTACTAACATTAGGTTAAGACTTTTACTAACAACATATGGATTTTTAATCTGAAATAAATGTGTTATTATTATTAAAGGGCGTGACAGCTTACATATTTATGCAATGCTGAATTATGTTCACATGGCTGTCACTAGAAGTCACAAATGATAAACTAGAACCAACGAATTAAAATAAATAAACAGTTAATTACTAAGTCCCGAGCTCTTACTGTTCTAATGGAAAACCCCAATTTATTTATCAGCTTTATTTTATCCCTTACGTGTAGTTTTGTGTTGTGAACTTACTTATTTATTTGTTGGTAATTTTAGTTTTGTAATTAAATAAGGTTAGTATCATTAGGTACAAGGGCCGCCTTTTGCGGTGAAAGCCTCCTGCAAACCGTTGCAGATGGCTCTATCCTTTGCCCATCTGGGTCAAAAGTTTCCGGCTGTTTGTACGATGTCATCGAAAAAACTCAATACCAAAACTCAATAAATTATTATGACCGTTTGTTACACGCTTTTTAATTCAAAAAACACTTTACAGGAATCATTTATAAAAACAAATACAAAATACATTTCACAAAATAAAGGTTCCGTAACATTGCATTAAAAATAACTCCATGAAACATTTTATACTTGTTTCGGGTATAACTTTTAATGGAAGCCGTTTCGGGAAACACGTATAACTTAGTTGTTTTGTAACGAACCTGGTTTTAACTTGAACGTGGGGGGGAAATGTGTCGAATTTTGAAGACTATAATAATGATGAAGAGAGTATTATCTTACTTTTCTTTTTTGTTTGTTCGTGCGTTAACATAAGGCTTACAAAATTATAATATTAAGTTAATGAAGAAGGAGGAGTTTCTTGCCCGGTTCTTCTCCATAGGTAACTACCGCTCAGTGGCGTGCATTGCATATAGGCACATAAGCAGTGCCTACCTCGATACATCAACATAAGCCTGTCAATTACATTTTAGCGTGTGCCTCACAATTAAGAAACTCACTAAATTATCATACCTAACAAAAAACAAAATCTTCATACACACACGCGCGGCAGTAGGCAGTCGCCGGACGGCCTACTCGGCTCCCGTACTATTGGCACATTGTCATTGGTCTTTACTCGTTCAAGCTAATACGACAAAATTAAAAATACGTACATCTTACGCGTAATACCATGACGTTCGACCTTCGCAATTTATCACCCTTAAGTAGGCATGCCTACTCAAATAACCACACTTTTGATCTCACTTTTTTTCTGATTAGTGACCGTGTTTGCCTAGACTAGACCCGGCCTAGTGCCTACCTATTCTGAAAACCAATGCACGCCACTGCTACCGCTTTGGAATGGACAACTACATTCAGTTTTCTGACAGACTGACCCCAGCCCATGACATTCAAAAATGCCTGTAATTGGTTTATTTGAAATAAATAGTTTGAATTTAAAGAACGTTCAACTCAACGGTTCATCGGCTTTCACGATTATTATTGTCGTTTCGAGAGTTTTCTAATGAAAAATCGCTGATTCATACGAAATTGTTCTTTAACCAACTTTCTTTGCTTTGGTGAAACAGTGTAAACAGCCACTCGAGTAATCACAAAAGCAGGTAGGTAAATAGCTCGTATCACTGAATTCTGTAAACCAAATCTTCACTAAATACATTTGTATCCAGTTTAGCATTATATCTCTTAGCCCATCCTCGTAATTTTACTCTAATAACACCGCAAAAAGGAATTTTAATATAAAAACTTGTCGCAAACCGTTCCGGACACAGTTTACTCACTTTGTTTCGACGATGATTCAAAGACAAAAGAAAATTCTGCCGCTAAGTTATCTTTCATAAGTTTTGACAGTACTTTTTTGCGGCGACGCGCTACTAAAATATTTTTTACTGTTTTAAAAAAAAACTAAGAGCTCATTGGGAGGAGTTTTATAAGTGGAGCTGCTTTGACGAATAAAAATGTTTGTAAAATTTACTTTAGAATGACTGGGGAACAATAATATTTGTCACATCTGTTGAAGAAAATGGGTAATCAAAATACCATTGAAAGTTAAAAATAATGTTAGATATTACTGAGCATGGGATTTTCAAAAATGACCGTTTTACCTGGATGTGACGCATATTTTACCCCAACTTGTTATTTTTTGTGTTTGTGTTCTTTCTCTTCGTTAACTATACAGATGCTATACAACGTTTATTAGTAAGGACGTTTATAGATCACCATGCTTGCTCAAGGCAAATCAGCAATTTCAGACTCAATTATAAGTCTCGGTTTCCTCACGATGTTTGTCTTCACCGCATACCGGTGATGTTCAAGATAAAAATATGAATTAAAATACACTTGCTCGTATTTATAGGTTCCCTATCCATTTGCATAAAATTTTAAGACCTAACATAACTTGGCATACTTTTTTTCTCCTAATTATATTTTCGCATAACATTATTTACGCATAACAGTTTACGCATAATTTTTTTAAGCACAATTTGTCTACATAAAATTCCAAAGCATAAATTTATCATGCTCGTTTTATTTCCAACGACGTCAGGACGACGCGGGTCTCCTATTTCTGTCTGCAGGGTTTAAAGGAACCTAACCAAACCGAACCTCGGGGTGCCCCTGACGTTCGTTTAGTATTATGCAAATTAAATTTATGCCAAAACAAATTAGTCTTAAAGATAATTATGCCAATGATAATTATGCAAAAAATATGGCAAAGTATTATTATGCCAAAACAAATTATGCCAAAATAGTTATGCCAAAGTTTATTAGGAAAAAGAACATTATGCGAAAAGAAGGGATGCCTATTTATATCCAGAGAATTCATTCTTAGGTAACTTAGAAATGGACCACAAAAACTAAAATAATTTAAACTTTAAACTGACAGTAAACTATTCAGCTACATAGCGTTAAAGCTAAACTTTTACATTCAAGATGAAAGCAAGTTTCCACAGTAAAACTTCTCAACTATGTCGGGGTTACGAAGTTAACCCAACGCGATGGTGATAGCACGTTGCATGATGGGTAGTTCTTAGCTCTTGAAAAAAAACTCAAGAGTCAAAATCTCTTTAAAAATCCAGATTATAAACTTGGTCACATTATAGAGGTATGAGGAACAGGGTGTAAAGTTTACTCATACTGTATAGAAAAGGGAGGATCCTCCGACCAGACGGGTGTTACGTCTGGCGGGCAACTACCCGATGATTCATGTTGGGCCGTTGTATATATGCTAGTTGCGCGGTAAACTCTGCTTGCGAGATGCAGGATTTTCTATGACGCCTGTATGACTCGTAGTTCACAATATGTGGTGTTTGTAGATACCGTTGCAAGATAATGTGAGGATTACATGGTTTCCGAAATGGTTTTTGAGAAAATAGCCACACTGATGTGAGTGGACCTGTTCAGTCAGTGCAGGCATTTGTTAGTAATCAGGGGTCAGGGGACGACTCCCGGCCACCGTAGGCGCGGGCTTGCAGACGGAGAGCAATGGGTAGCTCACCGTCCGATCAGGACCAGGCCCGTCCCGGACGGCGCGTACGTGTTCCACGCGCGCCTCAAAGAGATGTCAGCAAAAAGGAAGGGGCCTGCCAGGGCCGTAACCTGCCGGGGGTGCGGGATTGTCCGAAAGGGTTACCGCTACCCCGGAACATGAAGGACTAAGGAAGGAACACAGATGGGTTTTAGTCAGTAAGGGTCTGACACTCCCTTCCGCTCCACCCAGAGCGGGAGGGGTCATTTGTTGATTTCCCATCCATAAAAAAGGGGATTATTATATTTGTTCATTATTTCACGAGTTATGAAATAAAAGCTGCATGTACGAGTATATTTCGTAAGAAGGCATGCCAATGACACATCCTGCGCCCAAAATTCAGTTAATTGTTTCGTAAGTTGTTCCATAGTAGTGATGATTGCAGAAAATTCAATAGTATTTTCTTCAATTGCAAATATGATAAATAATAACAATGTTAGAATTTCTGAACTCAAATATCTATGCTCTTTTATTTCTGTAAACTTGATAAATAATGCATTCAGTCAGGCGTAAACAATAATTTTATTTTCGGAGAATAACTCACAATTCTAAAGAGATTCAAAAGAAAATCTCTTTTGAATTTCGTTAAGTGATCTTTTATCTTTTTACACGTGACTTGCTTACCTTTTTCCCTGTCTAGCTTTGTATATCTATTTTTATTTCTCTGCACATGTATTCCAGCGCTATATTTGTACAACACATGGTACGGCTGTAGGTATGTACATTTGCGCAAAACGGCTTACTCGTCAAAAATGCATTACTACGTGCTAATATTCGCTAAACGAGGTACTTGTGCACGCTTGCAGCTGGTTGTATGGCAGTGCTGTGTGCATACAGCTTTAATAGGATTGTTGTGACAACTCAATATTGAAAATCAAGGGTTATTTTTGAAAGACCGTAGGTGCTCTAAAGGGAATAAAGTTGAATATTTTTTATAGTTCCCCTTTGAGCACTACAAAACAAAAAAAAACAAAACAAAAACATTTATTTCTAGCAGCACAATAACAACCTTAGGAAAATATAATATATATATAAAAGAATAAAGATAAATAAGAATAACATAAGATCTCATAACGAATGACTAACGTATATGGTTGTTAGAGAGTAATTCACACTGACCTCCGTACTAGTAAAAACTGTATCACGGTAGGTCAGTCCTCCTCGTTCTCCGACAATCACATACTCAATCAGTGAATCTAGTATTTTAAAACATTATGCAGGTAAAATATTGATTGGTGCTCTAATGGGAATACTTTTGGTGTTCTCAAAAAAGGTTATCTGAAAATAGGTGCTCAAACGGGAATACTCCGGTTTTTTGTATACTTTATTTTTGGATGCAAATTAAAGGTTATTGGTAGAGTTTTATCAGCCCGCACTGGGCCCGCGTGGTGGATTACGGCCCACTCCCTCTCACAGAGAGGAAGCCTGTTTCCCAGCAGTGGGATCATTGTAGGTTGATTATGCTGGGATCATTGTAAGTTGATTATCGTAACGCTGAAGAACAAAATACTCTGATCAGGTCAACATTTTAGTTTATATGTAATTATACCCGACTATGGTGAAACAAAAAGGAGGGTTATGATTTTGACCAGCATGTATGAACTACTTGTCATAATTAGACAAATGAGGCATCGTTGGAAGCGTCTTCATTGTCCGCTGGTTATAGGCTATTTGACGTCACATTAAATTGAATATGGCAGCCTCTAGCGGACATAAAGTCATGACCTAAAAAAAATTTTTAAACTTATTTTTAGTCCTATGGGCTCCTGTGCTCTTTAAAACGACCGTATACCACTTGTATAGGTACATTATACAAATAATACAGTCGAGCAAAACTCGACAAAAATAATAAGTCCAACATCCAATTCAATTGAACAAAATAGTCACTATTATTCTAACCCTCTACACAAAGTTCATTCTATTCCAACAAAATGTCCTATTTCATTTAGAAAAACACATTGCTGAAAATACAAGTCACTTTTTTTCGACAATTTCATTTATTTTTGACTGTTTTCATTCAATATCATTGTTATTTTCAGTTGTTCAGAGAATAATTATAATGTGAAGCTCAATGTGATCGGGGACGCGGCTCCAATCTGTCACATTTCGCATTGCAGATCAATTAGTTCATAATGTAGAGAAGTACATATGTGTCAATTATATTTTTCTGACCCAGTTTTTACGTTGATTTCGAGATATGCAGACGGTATACAGGGTGTGGCGTAAATAGTAGTCCACCGTTAAGAAGTCGCTATACCAGATAATTTACTATAACATATTACAATTTTAACCATTTTTACCCAAGGGTTCCGAAAATATATTTTTTTTTTTGTTTTTTATTTACGACTTTTCTACCTTTTTTTATAAATTTTATCTGTGGATGGGTGACCATCTTTACATACCGAGACCCCTCCGTGCCTCGGAAAGCACGTTAAGCCGTTGGTCCCGGCTGTCATTCGTGGATCTTTGACAGTTGTTACGGGTAGTCAGAAGCCCGAAAGTCTGACAACCAGTCTTACCAAAAGGGGTATCGTATTACCCAGTAGCAGGGTTGTGGAGGTCAGATAGGCAGTCGCTTCATGTAAAACACTGGTATTCAGCCGCATCCGGTCAGACTAGAAGCCGACCCCAACATAGTTGGGAAAAGGCTAGGCAGATGATGATGTATGAACATAAATAAAGCAAATGGAGTGTGTAAGGATCTTAGCAGGTGGTGTTTCTGCCTACCCCAACAGAAAGACTATTTTTCCTCAAAAACCGTGTGAGTTACTCTAACGAGTAAAACAGCCGTAAAATCAGTTAAAGATTTATGTTTTTAAGCTATTGCATAGCTTTTATCGGGGGCTTTGAGCGCGGCGACCGAATCAAGAAATTCCGTAACGAAAATAAACCTTACACCCCCCACTCCGTCCGGCACAGCGCAGCGGTGCGGCGTTGAAAGCCGTGCATCGTCTAACATCGTTTCAGTTCGGCAGACTTCGGCACGGTGTTTGTGTGCGTGCGACTAGACGTATGCGTGTAGACTGTACGAAGCTCGCATAAGTTGATAAAAAATGCTATGCAAAAGCTTTACCGCGGCAGTCCCCGAGTGCCACACGTATATTTTTTATTAAATAAAATCCATCACAAATCACTATTCTCACACGCGTCACAAATCCTCATAAACCCTTACATTTTCCCTTGCACGTTACCAAGAAACATCGAAAATTTGTTATTTACAAAAATTCCCGGAATATTCCTTCGAAACGATTACGGCGGCTATCATAACTTCGCCATTACTCAAGTTACCTAACGATCCATGCTACCTTCATGCGATTGATACCGTAACTACAATTTTATAGCCCTGTACCAATAAGCAGGGAGGTGTGAAGAAGGATCACTATGGAATATCGTTTAAAACATACCTAGGTACTCGACTTATGAAAGTAAAACTTCTTAAGCGGCGATTTGATAAAATTGGACGAGAATTGAAAGTGAATTTTCAAGGACGCGTCTCGTTTAACCTTTTAAGCGCTTGGCTAAATATCAATTGCTGTGCCCCTAGCGCGCGGCTACAAATCGATAAAATCAATATAAAATAATACCTACAATAAATAAGGAAGAGAAAATCATTGTATCGATTAAAAAATAGTCAAAAAGTTTTTCTCTCTATTTAATAATGGTTTTAGTTGTACCACGCAGTTAACAGGACGAAAATAGAACGAAAAAATCGTGCATGTTCTCTGTCGCAGAAATACGACACGAGCGGTAGGGGCGGCACGGAAACAGGTGTCGCATAAATGCGACACAAGCGGTCAAAAGGTTAGCACATTTTGTTACACGGGAGAGAAGAAAGATATAAGTTTCTTTCTCTATCTCTCACATTAAATCTCCGTGTTTCATGTTTATCGTGTGTACGCGCATTTTTTACGTATTCGCTGCACTTAAACAGATTGACTTATAAATCTATATAACCTTTTCGAAAAGGAAGGTAAGCATTACTCATTATGAACCCAATGCTTCTTATTCCATCAAGTATAAAACTGAATGCTTATAATCCTTCATCATTATACCTAAAAATGTAGCCAAAACCTTCTCAAAAAAAATATTACTAGCGGATCGGATTGCATAATTTTTTGCTAGAAAATATCAGGGAAAGGCTCGTGACTAGGTAATAACAGGCGCACGGGTCGATCGATCAGGTTAAGAGGCTTACAGGACCTAAACGCAAAAAACGCAAGTTTTAGAAACAATAAAAGTATATGATGGACTACAGTAAACAAAGTCAAATAAAATATATGATATTCTTCAAGATATGTATATGCTAGGTAGATAGTGTATTGAAAACACAATACAAATTATTTGGTACGATAGAAAAAAATCATGAAGATAAGCTCTAAAAACTTTCTTTTTACAATAAAAACTATACTAATATACATACAATCATTATGATGTTTCGGCAGATTATTCTAAAAGCAACATACTAAAACTCTAGTGTTTTAATTTTTTAGTCAAAACAATATGTTTTTCGTAAATAGATAATTGCTTCATATTTTGCAATAAATTACCAGCGTTGTGTCATCGCGCTCCTCTTTCTTTTCTATGCATTCCGACAGTGACCGCGCTTTAGATAGCCCAGGTAGGTTCATGTAGTCCTCTTAAGGTATACTTGTCGCGGTCGGTCCGTAGGTGTGTGACCATCTTTTCATACCGTGCCTCGGAAAGCACGTTAGGTCCCCGAAATTCTGACAACCAGTCTTACCAAGGGTTACCCTATTGCTCTGTAACTGGGTTGTAGAGGTCAGCGGGGCAATCGCGTAACACTTTATCATTCGGAATCGGTTTCATTTTGACAGTTCAACAACATTCATTGCGTTATTTACGTGTTGAGCAGACAAATTTTTTTGAACTTATGAAGCAATGTATTAGCAATTCGCTTCGAAATGGTTCTGATTCCGATTGATAGTGTGTTACGCAATTAGGGTGCAGGTAGGCAGTCACCCCAAGTAGAATACTGGTATTCAGCTGCAACTGGTTAGACTGAAAGCCGAACCCAACATAGTTGGGAAAAGGCTTGAGAGATGATGCATAGAAAATACCTAATTGTACCTGTTGTTGTATTTATTGTATTTGTGTGTGTGTACCTAATTTTAAGTTTTTTTTTATCATTGTTCCTCTCAACCAAAGCACCTGCCATCTAATCTCTTCACCACCCTTGGTTGACTGGTACAGAATGCCTAAGGCATTAAGTCCGCCTTTGTACCTTTTTGTGCGATAAGTTTAAATAAATAAATAAAATATCATTAAATTATCGTACCAAATTGTACCTTCTGTTTTCTTCAGACGATGTCTCAACGTTGTCGAAACAAAAGCCATAATTTTTACCAGCGATCCGTTTTGGATACATCGTTTTCGTATAAATCTGGGACAGAGTAGTTTTAGTTTTATCATCATTTTGTGAATAGCTCGTTGCCTCGGCTTACTCACCTCTTTGGAAGATTGTGTAATGGGATAAAAATTGTGTTTTAAAGCCTTGGAAGCATCTCTCTATTTTGGGAGTTTTTTTTTGTGTTTATCTGTCGTTATATTCAAACATTTTTGGGTACCCTTTTTACCTTTGTTTAATCCATACTAATATTATAAATTCGAAAGTAACTCTGTCTGTATGTTACCTTTTCACGCCTAAACCACTAAAGGGATTTAAATGAAGTTTGACAGAGAAATAGATTGCATCCCGGGGAAAGACAAAGGATAGTTTCTATCCCAGAAATCTTCCTTTAACCCTTTTACCAGCAGAAGGAAAGCCGCCCATTGTATATTTTGTACTGTTTGATGTGTTTATTTCATGTTATGTATTTTTGTGGTGTACAATAAAGTATATATAAATAAATAAATAATAAGGATCCAAGTGTAGGTAGCAGTAAAATAAAATTTGGGGTATGGTTTACCAAAATTGTTTGGTAAACCAAAATGGTTCGCCAAGATGGTGGCACGTATATTGCCGTTATCAGTAAAAGGGTTAACGGGGTAAAAAGGGGGGTGGAAATTTGTATGGGGAATCAATAACCGCTGAACCAATTTAGATGAAATTTGGTATGAAGATAGTTTGAGTTGTGGGGAAGGATATAGAATAGTTTTTAACCCCGAAAAAGTGTAAAAAGGAGATGGAGATTTGTAAAGTGAATCAATAAAAAAGGACTATAATACTTTCATCGTGGCTGAAACTGCGGGGCACAGCTACTTGTTATTTAAAGCCTTTTTGACGACATGCCTACTAACTACTCTCTCTATTGGTCTTACGCTTATTTCAAAATGGCGTCATATAGCGATTAACAAAAGAGATGCAGGATGCTGATGATAACAAACAATTGAAGGCTCAGCTTATGGTTATTCCTTAAATGAGGCCTCAAGCCTTTTGAAACCATAGTTATAGCGAGTGTTATTACATTTTCCAGGAACGACCTGGAAAGTCTAACACCTATTATCGTGCATATAATATAAGGTCCTAAAAGTTCATAATCATAAGGATTATTAATGTATGGTGCGGTTAGGAACTTCTGTAATTTACCTATGTAGTTACGAGATCCTTTTCAAAAGTCTAGGTTACCTAGATTTCGAATACAATTTTATTGCTCCGAACATTGGTATTATAGATAATGGTAACATACGCGTGTCGAATTTGTTATTGGTATGATTTTGTACCGAGTACAGGCTTATAGAAAATAAGAAGTAGGTAATAGAGCTTATAGGTTATTTAGTTCGTGTATATTTTAACTAGCTGCGCCCCGCGGTTTCACTAGCGTAAGACTCGATCCTGTGGGAATATTGGGATAAAAAATAGCCTGTACGTTAAAGTCAAAGTCAAAGCATTTATTTCAAATAGGCACATAAAAGGCACTTTTGAACGTCAAAAATTACATTAAAATAGAATTGATTCTAGTCGCCCGTTCCAAAATGTTGTTTTATAAAGCGTACAAGAGCAAATTACACAGTTACATCTACTACCTAATGTAAAAGAAAGAGTTCAATTTGACACTATTTAAAATCATCTATGTTGTATGTATTGGTTTCAGTGCCGTGCATTGCATATAGGCAAATAAGCAGTGCCTACCTCGATATATCAACATAAGCCTGTCAGTTACATTTAAGTGTGTGCCCACAATAAAGAAACTCACTAAAGTATCATACCTAACAAACTGCACTGCTTATATGCCTATATGCAATGCACGCCACTGATTGGTTTTATTCTAGGAGTGATTGAAAACAAAGATAGAAACTAGTTCAATCAACCTGCCTAGCCTTTTCCTATGTTGAAGTCGGCTTCCAGTCTAACCGGATGCAGCTGAATACCTGTATTTTACATGAAGCGAGAGCAGTGGTGGCCCAGTGGTAACGACCGCGACTTATGAGATATAGGTCGTAGGTTCGAACCCTGACAGGCGCTTTGCTTTGTGTAAATTATTTCATCACCACTGCTCTCAAAACGGTGAAGGAAAACATCGTGAGGAAACCGGCATCTCCTAGGACCAAAAATTCGAAGACTTGTGACATCTACCAACCCGCACTGGGCCCGCGTGGTAGATTACGGCCCACTCCCTCTCACAGAGAGGAGGCCTGTGTACCAGCAGTGGGAACATTATAGGCTGATTACAAAACATGGAGCGACTGCCTATCTGACCTCCACAACTCAGTTACCGGGTAATACGATACCCCTTGGTAAGAATCGTTGAAACTAGTTATACATAAATATTAAGTTAGGTACAAATACAATACAAGAGACCGTACAGCAATAGCACGGATAGAAATTACTAGGTTTGAATCTAACAAGAAAAATCTGGGTTTTGACCTACATTGAAAAGACAAAAAGCCTACTGTTTTAACAAAACGTGACTGTCGGTACTACTATATCAGATATATTATGATAGTCCCGATAATCGTGCCTTACGACGTTTCATGTTTGATAACCATCTATAAACTTTTATGATACGATGAAACGTTTTATTTTTAGGATTTCGTTATAGATGGATGGAAACTTTTTGGATGACATGATTCGATTTTCTGAGTTATTCTGCACAGCTCTTGTAAAAAGGAGCGGGTATTTAAAAGCGGTGTAATAACAAGTTTGTTAATTTATTTCCAGTTATACTTTTACTGATAGGAATATTACATACTAGCTGCGCCCTGCGGTTTTACCCGCATAAGTTTCCCGTGGGAATATCGAGATAAAAACTATGCTATGTCCTTTCCCGGGACTAAAACTATCTCTATGCCAAATTTCATCTAAATCGGTTTAGCGGTTTAAACATGAAGATGTAACAGACAGACACACTTTCGCATTTAAATATAGATACGTCACTAAAAAGCCCGAAGAGCTGAATAAAAAAATATTACTGAAAATCTTTGATACCCAGACTAGCTTTGTAATATCAAGCCTAAGTTATGAAAATCCTTTCGTTAAATCGGTAAGCCCAAGCTCTTTTAAACGAATTTTCCGAAGGCCGTCAGTATAATCTAGAGGGAAAACTTCGTTTTTATTATTTTTGTTTAGCTCAGTAAATCTTACGACATTTTTTAGCGTTTACTAGAAGTAGGTAGGTACCGACTTAGATATTGAACTGCGATGAGGGTGATCTTTTGTAGTTCAGTTTCTGAAGTGAAACTTCTTTACGCACGCTTGACTTGGGGAGTAAGCTTGCGAACGCGTGACGTAAGCGTTACGAAAAGTGTGATCGGGCGAGGCGAACGGGAGTTGAGTAGGGGATATAAGCAAGAGAACATTTTCTTTCTCTCTTCCTCTCATAGCCAAATACGTTTAAAGTTTCAATTCAGTCGTGTGGTCATAAGCAAACTCGGTTTTTTTTTGTAAAAAACTGCCTGACCCGAACCAAGGACGCTCAGTCGCGTTTGTAACCACCAGACCAACGTGAACATATGAAGCAATGGATTAGCAATATCCTTCAACATGATTCTGATTGTGATTAATAGTGTGTTACGTAATTAAAGTGTTGGTTATAGATAGTGCTAATAACATACGGGTCGTTAGGAAATAATTAGAACCGTAAACACCACATTTCGCAAATGGAAATGTAACGGTTATCTACATATTAAGCTTTCATTAGAAAATACAATAATTACAAAACCGAATTTCTCAGCTTTTCTGTTTATTTTTTTTAATTCCAAGTATTCTTTATTTACATAATATAAGCTTACATATAAACTATAATAATATGTACATTTATATGAAAAAATAAACAAAATAATCATAGGGCATCAAAGAATTCGTCCGCATCGCTGTCAACAGGAACAGTGTCCAAAAGGCTGGCAGCACTGCCACGTTGTATGGCTTTGGCCAAGAAATAGGCCAGCCCACTGGTTACGTGAAGAGTCGACTAACCGCTTGGCGATATCTCGAAAAACCAAGTGGGCACTCGGACCCCATGGCCCTAGTGTTTCAACCCCAAACGGCTCATTAGGTATATTTTTGTACCTCAATGACTAAAAACATTTAGTGCTTGGCCAGACTGCAAACGCGGTCGCGGGACGGGCGCGGCGCGGCGTACTCAAACATAAGAACTTCATTTGAGCGTCCATAGTGAGCGGCGCGGGCTGCTTGGCGTGAGGCGTGAGGTAGGTACGCGCGGGGAGCGCGCGGGCAACTCACGCCGCTATGGCGTCGTTGGTTCCGCATTTTCGTTTTTTGACAACGACTTCCGAAATCAAAGTTATTTATCACTTTGTAGTTTTTTTTTTTTGAAGTCAGTTATTTTTTTTTTGTAAAACAGTATTTATTTTTCACTTTTTAGTTGTACCTACCCCACACAAATTCAATTAACACTAGTGCATTGAAGGAATGAAGACACCGACTAGAAGAATCATCAAAATTCGCATAGAACTGCCGGACATGCAGTACATATATGCATATAATTTCGTAGATAAGAATAATTACCTAATTTATTATATACTAAAACTTTCCTGAAAGTATGTAGATCACATTAATGAAAGAATTATTAAAATTGGTTCATAAGTTTTTGAGTAAATCGCGGACATACAAACATACATACATACCGGTCGAATACATAACCTCCTTTTTTGAAGCCGGTTAAAAACGTATTGCGCCGACCTCAAGTAACATTGGACAAGGACATGAAGATGATGACACAGGGTAGAGTCGTGGTAGTATAAATGCCTAAAGTCTTAAACCATCTACAAAACGACTTCTAGAACAAGAAAATGGAACTGCAAAAATGAGTGATTTCAACCACGATCTTTCTTTACATAATGACGTAAGATAAGTAAAGAAAATCTAGACCATAAAACACAGCAGTTATTCAGAATAACTTACAACTGTACGTTAAGAAAACTCGAAATGAAATATTAAACCTGGGTAAGAGTTTCTAAGACAGCGAAGAATGGCGTCATTTTTCACGACAGTCCTAATTAGCTCACAGTATTGTGTAAAAGTACTAAGGGTTCAGGCAACTGAGAGATTGTTTTGGGAAGATAGAACACCTGTTACCTGTCTACAAATGTGTGTAGGTGTAAGTATGATCATAATAGAACTTTATGTTGTAGTTTTTAGCAAAGTGTTTGGTACATTCTTGAAAGAATAATGAGGTAAGCGGCCTGCTGTATTTTCTCCTCACAAATATACAGGTTGTCCGGTAATTAATGCATAACCTCTTAAGGGGCCATTCTACTTATCATTATGAACAACTATTATTATGGGACTAAACCTGAAATCGTGAAAAAAGAATCAACTGTTCCCTACATGCGAACATAACGTAGGGAACAGCTGATTTTTTTTCGCGATTTCAGGTTTAGTCCCATAGTAAAAGTTGTTCATAATGATAAGTCCAATGACCCCTTAAGAGGTTATCCATTAATTACCGGATACCCTGCATATAGATATTTTTGTATCTATATTTAATTAAAACTATATAATATGCACGTTTTTATAAAACTCCAAATCCTGATGTACTACAAATCCTTTATGTACAGTCGCCAGCAAAATTGCATGGGTACCTTAGTGTCTATTTTCGCGTGAACGTTTGAATTGAAGTTTTCGAAAATAAACTAGATGGCGTTGGTTTCTTCACAACTATGACTAATTTACGAAACGTAAGGAAGGAGTTAGGAAGAAACGTATTAAGTAGGATTGAGCAAGGAGTTACAAGGCTAATACATTTATCTAATTGTTACATTACATTTACCAGCATACGTAGCTGAAACGATAAAAATAATAAAAGAAACCGATAGGAATATATTTATTAAGCTAACGAGTGGGTATTTTAATTATTAATTTAATATTTCCATATTCAACCTACCCTCTCAAGTTTGAAAACTAAAACTTAGAAAATCAGATACCTACCTACTTATAAATTGATATTCAATTTTAACATAGTAGGTTAATAATTAGGAACAATTTTCTTTAAAAGAAACTATTATTTATAAATTGTTTGAAGAGACAAAAAGAAAGTACAAAAATATTTTATCATATAAAGCAAAGCAACGCCATCTAATAACAGCATAATTAAATTTTGTTAGTCGTTAACTGGTTTCACGCTAGATGGCGTCATTTCTGGCTTCATACGATTTTGTTTTTGTACTACCCATGCACTTTTGCAGCCTATCGTACCTTAATAAATTTATTATTAAGTATTATAATTATGATTTAAAAAAGTGTCCGTGGAGTTTCGCTTTGGAATGGGCAACTAGCTTCATCGTTCTGACTGACAATTCAAAAGTGCCTATAATATAGGTTTATTTGAAATAAATGCCATAAGTTTTGTTTTTTACTGTCGAGTATTTTTTTTACATTTTTTTTTATACGAAATTTCTGTATTTCACTTTTCTACATTCATGTTTGAATATCATTCTAGAAACTTCCAATAATTTATTCACTAACAAAACTTCGGGTGCGTTACGTGACTTTGAAAGGCTCACAGCAATCGTGCGACATCTACATTCAGCCTTAAGGCGTCAACAATGTAGGACACCAATGACTTATACCCACAACAAGTATGTAGGTATATCACATATAACTAGTCTTCGCTATCGATCGGTCAGTCTCTAACCACAACACAAGTACCATTGGCAAGGAAAGTGTCTTGACTACATCGCCTATCAAAACAAATGAAGATATTGGTGCTGTTGACTCAATTTGAACAAGGAACGCGTGACGTCACTACAAACCTACTTCTATATGGATTTATAATA
Organism: Amphipoea oculea; assembly: GCA_945859645.1. Taxonomy (NCBI): domain Eukaryota; kingdom Metazoa; phylum Arthropoda; class Insecta; order Lepidoptera; family Noctuidae; genus Amphipoea; species Amphipoea oculea. Next base: position 18,933,487 of record OX243876.1, read on the forward strand.
TTAAGTATGGAAGTATGGATATACTTCCAAACTATCCATACTTAATAGTATAAATTTGAAAGTAACTCTGTCTGTCTGTATGTTACCTTTTCACACCTAAACCACTGAACCGATTTAGATGAAATTTGGTAGAGAGATAATTTGAGTCCAGGGAAAGGATATAGGATAGTTTTTATCCCGATATTCTCACAGGATCGAGACCTATGCGGGTGAAACCGCGGGGCACAGCTAGTCTATTATAAATTAAAGTGGAATTTCGTGTCTGTCTGTGTAGCGTAGACTTTTTTTTACGCAGTAACGGATCAAAGTAATTAGTTATTCGCCATAGAGATAGTTTATGAGCAGACTGCGTTTATTCCGAAAAAAATCAGTTTCTGTAGTATACCTACACTACGAGAGCAACGCCAAGGGTAAGAGCTAGTATATTCATAAATACAGCATAAAGTAATCGATATTCAAATTATTTTTGAAGATGAATATAATATTTGCAAACTGTCAAATCCCATGTCAAGTTATTTGATTGGCTCCTCTTATGTCATTCAGCCAATCACAATACAGTTATATTAGATTGTCGGCCTGTTATCATAATATTATTTTTATGTTGAGAAGCCTGTTAAAAAGAGATTGCAAAGTCTGGTAGACCACTTTTGTGTTTGAGTCTTGTACTGATGAATAATTTATTTAATTCGTGCACCAAATAACTTGTTGAATACTTAAGCACGTATACGTTAGGTCATCATTTGCCTAGCCTTTTCCCAACTATATTGGGGTCGGCTTCCTGTCTGACTGGATGCAGCTGAGTTCCAGTATACCTCCACAACCCATTTACTGGGTAACACGATACCCTTTGGAAAGACTGGTGCTGCTGGACTGTTAAAAGAAAAACCAAAACTCGCAAGTTTTGGTCTTTTTTTTTGCACCAAACTAATGATTTATCTTTCTATCTATGTACTTAACCGCCTTTAAAAATTAAGTACATAAGTACCTCTGTAATATTTTTTGTCAAAACCTCACTGTAGAGAATAGCTTAAAAAAAGTAAAAAATCTGTATGTCTGATTAACTTTTATGTGAAAAAGTGTCATTACATAAAAATATAAAATATCTTAATATTATGTACAAAAAAAAATGGAGCTACGTCTGCCAACAAACTGCTTTGCAGTTTGGCAAAAGTAATATATCTTGTTAAAATTATTTATGTTAATACTTAAACATTTTTTCAGTTTTTTTTTTAACTACATGCAACACTATGTAAGGTGTAAACCGCCTACCCCTTCTGAACATACAAACGTGTTTATAATGTTATCTTACTGATATTATCAAATGAGTAGGTACTCCTCATATTAAACCAAATTACATCATACATTCCACCTTATAACCCGTTAATATGCACATACCAGCTCCACTCATAAGCGAAGTGGAAACTCCGCAGTTCCCATCGCCTCAGTAAGCAAAACAATTATTATAATGCTGGCTATCAAATCAGACATGATGCTGATACCATTGAGTTCAAATTCGAATGAGAAACACAATAATTAATTGTATGTGTGAGCTATTGAGAGAATGTAATTATGCTAGACTAATTGTGGCCTGTGTTGTGTTACTCGTATGACCATCTATACAAATAATAAAGCTTGTAGGGTTGCTTGTTGTGAAATTAAAGCCCCGTTGAACTTGATGATACTTTATTGGCAACTTAACTTATTTTATGTAACACGTTACAATAGTTATATATCATGAGGCAACCCTAAGCGGAGGCAGTGCCAGATTAACCCTAAGCAAATTAAGCAATTGCTTAGGGCATCACGTCTCGGGGGGCACCATAAACTAGGCGCGGTCCCAGGGGGGGGCATGGGGATCATGACCCACAAAATCATTCAAGCTGTCGAGAGCCTGAATGATTTACTTCCTTGTCTTACTAACTTAAAACTGTAAGGTACTTGAGCGGAGACCCCGATGGGCACATAAAAAAAAAACATTGAGGCAGTTAAACCTAGGTAGTTTTAAGTTTTCACGTCTGTCGGTACTCCCCACGACTGCCTCAATGTTTTTTAACATAACAGCACCGAAAAAATATTTGCTAGACATAAAAGACAAGGCTGTTCGTCAGCAAGATATTACAAGACCCAAAAGTCATTCTTGAGACGTGTGTTAATTTTAACAAATCGCTCGACGATTTTTTGAAAAAAATACAAGGCGACTAGTGGATAGGGGGGCCCACAGGCGTGGATTGCTTAGGGCATCAAGTAGTCTTAATCCGGCACTGAGTGGAGGGATGAAAGGGACTGCGTGGCTATCGCCCTTCAGACCTCCCCTAGCTGGCTAGTTACCTGAAGACTGCTAGGCTATCGAAGCAGGGAACTAGTCGTATTAAGGATCAGAGCTGGCTGCGTGGCTGCCGCGCTCAGAAACCTCTAGCTAGTGAATGACGATTTGGTCGATGACAGCTCTGCTTATAAAGGCGGATAGTCGACATAATATGTGTGCGTAATCATTACACGTAGTCATCTGTTGTTATGGTGCAGATTACTCGCGGGGTGGCGCTTGCGCAGATTGTTGCACACGAAGATTGTAGATGGCGTCACTTGTCTATAGAAATAATTTGTAGTTGCTGTCTTCTAGTTTGTGAAGCTGCTCATCATAATACTTGGATAATTTACACTAGATGGCGCTGTGCGTTTGTTACAACTTCAAGTTTGTTTGTTGGTTTTGTGTGAGCTATTGAGAGGATATAATTATGCTAGACTAACAGCTGTGGCCTGTGTTTTGTTATGACCATCTATACAAATAATAAAGCTCAAGATTGTTTGTTGGTTTGCACGCCCTAATCTCTGGAACTACCGGTCGAATTTGCATTTGATGCATTTTGCATTTGAGAGCCCAATTCTTGACAAAGCTACATACATACAGTGGCATGCATTGCATATAGGCATATAAGCAGTGCCTACCTCGACATATCAATATAAGCCTGTCAATTACATTTAAGTGTGTGTGCCCCACAATTAAGAAACTCACTAAATTATCCTACCTAACAAAAAACAAAATCTTCATACAAACACGCGCGGCAATAGGCAGTCGCTGGACAGCCTACTCGGCTCCCGTACTATTCGCACATTGTCATTGGTCTTTACTCGTTCAAGTTACTGCGACAAAATTAAAAATACGTACGTCTCACGTGTAATACCATGACGTTAGACCTTCGCAATTTATCACCCTTAAGTACGCATGCCTACTTAAATAACCACACTTTTGACCTCACTTTTTTTTTTCTGATTAGTGACCGCGTTTGTCTAGACTAGAACCGGCCTAGTGCCTACTTATTCTGAACACCAATGCACGCCACTGCATACATACACCGTTAGAACTCATAGGAGCAGGGCAAAAAGAAGAAAACAAAGGAACAGCGCGGGTAGGCGACACGATGCTATGCGTGGGTTGGTGGAATAAGAAACGAGATGGGAAATCCTGGGCCCAGCAGTTAACTAGTTGAAATGAGTATTAAAAAAACCGCTATATTTTTCTAAACGCAATCACAAAATACAGTACCTACCATGTTTGTATCTAGGAAGCGAGAAAAATTAAATTAAGTTGTGAAACTAAATAATCGATAAAGTACATGCCTGAATTCTAAGTAATCGATAGTGAATAAATCTGTAAAATCTCAGAGTATGTATGAAAATCGAGTGACAAATGCTTATCAATCTTTTCGTGGAATCGATTCAAAACGAATCGAGTTCCTTTAATTTTTCTTCTGTTAGCAACACTGGTCACTCAGTATAGTCTAAAGTAATCTGTGCTGGTCACCGACTGACAGATGACAGGTAGAAAAAAACCGGCACCTATCAAAACGTATTCTGTGACCGGCACTCGTTCGTTTTCTTTCGTTGTGAGTGCGCACGTATTTTCAGTTCTCAATCTAAACGGGTCAGGATCTTCAACACGTCGCACATGGAGGCTCTCTACTTGCACTCCATGCGTAAAACCATTATAAAACCAAAACTATTCAAAAATATTTCGCAAATAACATCAAAAAACTACAATGTTATAATGTAACCTCACTTTTACTATATTTCATATAAATTGATTCCTGGATAGCCAAATTTCACCAATTTTTCAGTGAGGCCTTGTTATTATATCCACTTACAAATAAAGATAGTTTGATTGAGTTAACACCTGGGCCCAGGAAACTATGGAGTCTTTCCCTTCTCCTTTCACGTGGACGAAGTCGCGGGCAGAAGCTATTATTACAATATAATAACGTCCTATAAACTTGTCAAATATCATTTCAAATAACTAAAAGGAAATAAGTAAAATCAAGAAAAATCTAAAGTAAGGGGAACGATACGTTTTAACGATCTCTAATAATATTAGCAACGTTATACAATTCAGTAACAAAAGTATGTACCTCGAGCAATAAATTAACGGTAAGACTGTAGTCGTTAATTAGTGAACACTGCAGTTAATTAAAAACAGGCGTTAGGTTTCAAGCCATTCCGTCGTTTCATTCTAAAATATCACACTAATATTATAAATGCGAAAGTTTGTGAGAGTTTGTGAGTGTGAGTGTGTGTGTGTGTTTATATGTTCGTTACTTCTTCACGCTCAAAAGGCTGGACCAATTTTGATATAATTTTGCATGAAGGTAGTTGACACCCTACATATAGGCTACTTTTTATCCCTATATTCCCACGGGATCGACAGTTACGCGGGTGAAACCGTGGGGCGCAGCTAGTAATATTATAAACTTGTAAGTTTGTGAGGATGGATAGATGTTTGTTACTCTTTTACGCAAAAACGTCTCAACGGATTTGGATTAAGTTTGGCACACAGACAGTTTATAACCAGGATTAACACATAAGATACTTTTTTATCCCGATATTCCCACGGAATCGACATTTACGCGGGTGAAACCGCGGGGCGCAGCTAGTCATTTATAATTTTATCATTATCATTACAACCACTTAATTAAAAAACAAATATAAACATTATGATCGAGCGTATTGTGTGCTACCCTATTATTACATGCATGCATACATCAAAAATGAAAGCGCTTTGCTAATTAGCAATGTTATGATAACATCACCACGACACGATGCGTTTCGACAGCACTACACATTAAATAATAACAACACAGGGTGTACATAAGGGGCTTGTGTCTAGGTAAGTAATAACAGCCGCACAGGTCAATCGATCAGGTTAAGCTACGCTTGCCGCGGTTGGTCCGTGGATGGATGACTAACATTACATACCAAGACCCATCCGTGTCTCGGAAAGCACGTTAAGCCGTCGGTCCCGGCTGTCATTCGTGGATCTTTGACAGTCGTTACGGGTCGTCAGAAGCCCGAAAGTCTAACAACCAATCTTACCAAGAGGTATCGTATTACCCAGTAACTGGGTTGTGGCGGTCAGTCGCTACATGTAAACGCGGATACAGACATTGCGAAGCATGCGCCGCGCACCGCCGCGCACGCCTCTCAACACACGCCTCGATATTAATTTTACGACGAGTAGCCTCACCACGTATAAGAACGTCCACACATTGCGAAGCATGCGATGAGCGCCTTGCGCTGCGAATGCCTCGCAATGTCTGTATTTGCCTTAAAATACTGGTATTCAGCTGCATGAGATTAGACTGGAAGCCGATCCTAGCATAGTTGGGAAAGAGCTAGGCAGATTGATTGAGTGTACATAGTAAAGGGTATTCCATCTCTCCATCACAAGCAAGCTGAAAATTCGACTGTAATACCTACATAGATAAATAGAACATTAATATTCCGTGGAAAAGTTTTTGTCTGCTGCTTTGTACAGGAAATTTATTTTAAATACAGTAGCCAGAATTCTAGAGAAATTGTTTTATAATGATGTTTTTGTATTTGCGAAAGTGTTTTAGGCCTTGTAAACTCATAGATGTTTCAATTTGTTGGCTATTTCCTGTACTTGGTACTTGTTGACAGTCCAACACTGTCCTCTCATAACTATTTACACTGTAATTTGAAAACATTGGAAAAGGCTTTTCTTTTTAAAATGAAACAGTGGATTTTCTTACCGGCTCTTCGCTAGGAAACAACCAATTGAAACCGTACGTACCCGTGAAGGTTAATGTAAAATAAAATATTCTGAACTTAATTTTTTTTAATGTTGTAATGGAATATTTTGTGAGTCATGCGAGTCCGTCTAGGACTATGTCCATCTAGGGATAGTTACATGACATTCAATCAATTGTCTAATCTTATCTTAAATGTTCCTGTTGACAGCGATGCGGACGAATTCTTTGATGCCCTATGATGTAGACTTTGTAACCATATTATTTAATTTAAAAGAGTGTCCATGGAGTTTCTTGCCCGTTCTTCTCCATAAGTACCTACGCTTTGGAATGGACAACTAGCTTCATCTGTCTGACTAACCGACCCCTTGACAATTAAAAAGTGCCTGTAATTGGTTTAATTGAAATAAATGCATTGAGTTTGATTATTTTGTTTATTTTTTCATATAATTGTACATATTATTATAGTTTATATGTTAGCTTATAATATGTAAATATGTATACAAATAAATAAAATTAATCATTTTATCTTATCTTCCAAAATGTAAAGTTCATAAAAGTTTGAAGCAACCCTCAGTCTCTCAAAAAAAGTTATAGAAAGCTTCCAGGACAGCCTAGAATTTCCAGATTTTCCTTCCCAAGTTATTTTTCCGTATTTCTTTCCTGCAATCATAAACAAAGATTGCTTACGTGTTTTGGACTTCTGAACCCCAATCACAAGCAGTTTGGTTCCGTGTTACGAATGAGATTACCGGATTGGTTCCCCCGGGGGTCGTAGATGGCGACAAAGGGACAGTAAATGCAGATCCTATTGTGTTTGAGATTTCCAAAATCTATTTTCCTACACTCGTCATCTTAGACCTTTTCGGATAACAAGTTTCACTTTGCATACCCGCTATTTCTGAATATTTTTTTGTAAAGTTAGTTTTCCGTTAATATAAGTAAAATAATGCTTGTATAGACCATCAGTTGGGACAAAAACGTAATATAATAATATTAGATTTTCAGAAGACTGATAAGATAAGCCAAGTTTTTTTAAAGCTTCCTCTCTTCTACGATTTTGCTGTGCCCAACAGGGTCCATAATGATCACATGTTTTTGCTGAACTGGGCCTTTTTAGCGCAGCCGTGAGGCACACTTTCCTGCTTTTACATCGGACTTTACACTTTTTATTTGACCTTTTTTTTGTTTTTATCTGATGTATGTATCTGGTGTATTGTGTCTTTTAGTCTGTGCTAAATAAATGTATTTTTTTTTTCTTTTATTTTTTTCTTTACATATAATTTTAGGTACACTTTGTGGAATGCAAATAAAGTACTGAGTCAAAATCATATTTTTCTTTTACTATTACAACGCCTGGAATTTTACTGTGTCAATTTAAATATCAAGCACAAACTTTTACAACAAAAACATTACCTACTACTTCTGGGCCAGTCGGATAAAAATGAGGCCAGATATATTATGACGAAACTAGAATGTAGGTAAAAAACAGATCCGGGTGTCATAACAACTAACATGAGTAACATCAAGCGAACTATGATTTGATTTCATTCATTGAGCCAGATTCTATAAATCCAGGCTCAAACTACCCGGTACAAAGCTTTTAAAAATGGAAATTCCATTTAAAAATCTGACCACTTATACAATAAAAGTTGCGGCCTCATATTAGTGTGAAACGTTTAAAACATTAAACCGCAGTGCATGGCAACGAGTTTACTGATTGGTGAATTGATGTAAAAAAATGCCAAATAAAGATCGTGTATACTATGGGATTCCACCAATTACACGATTGCTGGATTCCACGCTTTAGCCCGGGATCCAATGAACGATTATATCAGCATTCGCAATTCAAATCGGCCTGGTTCTAAGTGATGGATTGCAATGGTGGAGCACTTTAGTGTTTTAGAAATTGGAGAAATGTGGGAGCTGAAATTGGGTCCCGGAATTTGTTCCGTCCTTAGGAAATGCAATGGCCGATTCCTATATTTTGCGAAAGCTAGAGTATTAATAGTAAGTTATAAGAAAACCTAGAGATTACATACAAAGAATTTAGTATCCGTTGGTATGTAAAGGGCTCGTGGCTAAATGTAAAAGGTTAAGCTACGCTTGCCGCGGTCGGTTTGTGGATGGGTGACCATTACATATTGAGGCCCTTCCATGCCTCGGAAAGTACGTCAAACCGTTGGTCCCGGCTGACATTCATAGATCTATGATATTCGTTACGGGTAGTTGGAAGCCCGAAAAGTCTTACCAAGGGGTATTATGTTACCCAGTAACTGAGTTGGTTAGGTAAGCAGTCGCTCCATGTAAGTATAATACTGGTATTCAGGTACATCCGGTTAGACTGGAAGCCGACCCTGACATGGTTGGGAAAAGGCTAGGCAGATTAATCTGACATAATATGAGTATAAAACTATACAAGATAACACGAATTAAGCATTTTTTTATTCTATTTTCGTCATAAAGTCAAAGTCAAAGTATTTATTAGTGCGATTTTTGGTGATAAAACAGGTCTTACAGATATTTTACAGAATCTCAAAAATCTACCCTTTAGGGCATACACTATTAATTTAACAATATTAGAAATTAAAACATTATAATTATAAGTACAATACATTTCTAATAAATTAAAAGTCAGGTAGGAATAAGTACATCATAAATACAGGATCAGTCACAAGAAAGTTTGTCAGAAAGAAATTCGTCAATTGTATAGTAGCATTTGTCTATTAAAAAATTATTTAGGCTGCGTTTAAATTGAGTCAAGTTTAAATCTTTTATGTCATTTGGTATCTTATTAAAAATTTTCGGAGCCATGCATAGTATGCTCTTGTACATAAGGGCAGTTTTTGATCTTTTTAGGCATAATTCATGTCGGTATGTTGGTCTTATAGATCGATAACATTGCTCCGAAGCCTTTTTAAATAAATTACCATTCTTTTTTACGAACAATGCGGTCTCATAAATGTAAAGACAAGGCAGCGTTAGAATTTTAAGGGAAGTAAAATATGGTTTGCAACTGTCTGTTGATTTAAGATTGCATATAGAGCTAATGCATCTCTTTTGTGCTTTAAAGATATCATGCTTTTCGCATGAATTTGCCCAGAAAATTACTCCGTAACGTAGTATGGAGTCTACATAGCCATAATACGCGGTTACGACAGCTGCCTGATTCACAATTATGTAGGTGGTGAGTCTATTAAAATATTCAGATTCGTGAAAGGTAAAACGAACTTTTAATCACATCTTTTGAAACTGAAAAATAAAACCGTAATTACGACCTTACAAAGCAAATTATAGTGTTCTTAGAATTGTATAATAATTATTACCTACACAGGTAATTAAACACGATTCTCATTACAAAATGTAAAGACAACTAATAGAATTATTTCTCTCTGAATTTCTTTGGTAACTTGAATTCTTGTAGTCTTTCGGTGACTGATTTTCTATTTACTCCTTAAGTAGAAAATATTAAAAACCGGCCAAGTGCAAGTCGCACACTACACACAAATAACGGCAAAAAAAATCAAGTTTGTTGTATGGGAGCCCCCTTAAATATTTATTTTATTCTGTTTTTAGTATTTGTTGTTATAGCGGCAACAGAAATACATCATCTGTGAACATTTTAACTGTCTAGTTATAACGGTTCATGAGATACAGCCTGGTTATAGACAGACAGACAGATAGACGGACAGTGGAATCTTAGTTTTTACCCATTGGGTACGGAACCCTAACAACCGATAAAAACAATTATTTCTTTTTTTACAGTAATCTAAGTCGCAAGAAAACGGTGGTACCTATTTCCAATTATTCAATTTTATTCCATACTAGTCTAAATAATTTACCTATAAAAAACCACACTCAAAAGTTTAATCACAACTGGATAAAAGGATACACTTTACAGTAGCGGTACCTATGATACGCCCATATTTAGTGCACACAACACTCGTGAAGCAGCTACAAATACATTACCTATTCCTATATTTCGATCTTTAGGCGCTTGAATGACATTGATAGATTAAGTAAACATCTGTGCAATTGTTTTGTGAAATGTCATTTGAAATGTATGCAAAAAAACAAGATGGCGACATTAGTTCCAATTTTGACCACGCGCCAAAAGAAACTTGTAGCGCTATAGCTAGGTACAATCGCGGACACTGGCGGTGGACTACTTTTCAACCTTACCCCTTAAGGACATAAGGATGAAAAGTGGTCGGCCGCCATTGTCCGCGGCTGTACATACGAAACAAATGAAAGCGTCAAATTTCAAGATGCCCCCTGTCAAAAATACACTCCACGTACGAAAAAAGGCTTCACTATTATACCAGTATATTTGTCACTTCTCAAACGACGACAAATTGAGACAAAAACATGAGCCCTTTACAAGCAACACTAGATGTGTCACACTATTACATTCCTGTCCTTGACAGCACGGCAAAAGAATACTAATATCTAGAGAAAATTTCATAACGCAAGCGTGTTCTATCGTACAATCAAACAACGAGATACCTATACAGGGTGACTTGTTATTTAACCTATTCCTTCTAGGACGTGACAGTGTGACCCATTTGCAACAATTAATAAATTAATGGGGAATCGAGAAACTTGAATTTTCATATTGTATTTTGAAAATTTCCCAGAATTCGTCACTAAATATCACTTTTTCTCCTAATAATTTAACAAACCTTTCGATGTAACCAAATTTTTTAAAACATCCAAAGTCAATGGAAGAAGTTTATCAACCATTTCCAAAATCTACCTACATGAACTTTGAGACGAGTTATATCAAAATTTTACTAAGACATTAAGCGTACAAATTACGAGGAAGACAGATCTTCATTTACTTAACTGTTTACAGCTAACTTGCAAAGTTAAATTTTAAACAATGTTAGGGTGTGGCGAGTCAAAACGTTTACATGATTCTTCTATGTGGTTCTAAGACCCAAAAAGATATAACGCCATACCTACCGAGTAAGAATATTAGGTATTTCCGCCCCATGGGATATAAACATAACTGGCGAAATGTGGGTGTACTGCAGGTCCCTCTGCGTAACCCTTCGAGGTTTACAAGCTGTTGATATTATAAAAAAAAAAAAACTTTAATTCGGATAAGCAGCATCCATATGGGTTAGTAAAACGAAAAAAGATAACTTATACCTATGTTAGTAAACTAATCTATTTGGAAACAAGGCTGTTGTTTGAAATACATCTTCGAACAACATCACCTAATAGCGGAGACTCGCACCTCCCCACTATGGTCTTCAGGATGGAGTTGGAGCTCCCCCGCACCCTGCGGAGCAAAGAGGCAGATTTCCGTCTGACAATGGTGTGGAAGCTATCGACGTGTGCTTGTGCAAACATACCTGATGCACTGCAGAAACGCATTATGTTTTAACTAGCTGCGCCCCGCGGTTTCACCCGCATAAGTCTCGATCCCGTGGGAATATCGGGATATAAAGTATCCTATGTCCTTTTCCGGGACTCAAACTATCTCTATACCAAATTTCATCTAAATCGGTTCAGCGGTTTGAGCGTGAAGAAGTAACAAACATATAAACACACACACACACACACTCACAAACTTTCGCCTTTATAATATTAGTGTGATGTTCTTTTTTAACCGACTTCAAAAAAGGAGGTTCTTACTTTTTTTTTTTTCATAATTTTGTAAGATTCAAATAAAATAATTTTCCTCCTTTCTTTCTTTTTTTTTTTTGTTATTTGCTTCCCAATTTCTTTATTCGTCTGTACAAACTATTGCTGAGAAAACAGATAGGTATCCTTTTATAAAATCATGACGAGGAAAGTGTGTGTTGTTTTGTGTAAAGGATTGTCTCCAATACAGTCCTGAGAGTCGAGACTCTTTTTTTTCTCTCCTTTCTACTGAAAGCATTGATTCGATAAGCATAAACTAGTGAAAAGGTCGTGGTGTGACAGTATTGAATTGTATATCTATTTTATTTTTTATTTCTTATTTATATCTCACTAGTCTTTGCCCGCGGTTATGGACATGGAGGTCGAAAATTATCCCACGGGAACGTTCTACCGGGATGAAAAGTATCTGTGTAAGTGTTATATAATATATCGAATATCTATGGTTATACACCGTGTTCCGGACGACATACATAAACTTCGACCAGATATTCAGACCATGGAAATATAAACGCTCCGTGAGTATCAAATTTTTTGTATTGTTAACGCCATATACACATCTCTTACATAAACAAACCTAGCACACATACACAACTGCACACATCTTTACCCTCACCCCACACTCACATCCACCTCTCACTCACACACATACACACACACCCCAACACTTCCCACTCACACACAACACAACATACAATCGCAATCATACCTACATCTTTTTCTTGCTCATTAATAATGCCTTATTAGTGTTATGTACTTACATCAATTATAATTGTTTTATTTTAATTTTCTTTTGCATGGTATTTTAATTTTATTTTTTATTTATTTAGGCTTTCAAATTATTTTTCTTAAAAAAACTTTTTATAATAATAATAATAAAAAAGCTGCAATTTTAAATACATGTCGCATTGTCAGAAAGTTCATGCAAATACATGAAAACGAAATAGGTCCTCATCACCACACAGTTTTAACATAACACACCACCAGCTGCATTTACTTGGCTTCGGTCCGTAAATGTCGCAAAAACCAGCCAAAGAGCTGAGAAGAGAAAACACTCTAAAAAATAATAATAGTAATAATATTCCACAACTACCACACAACGCCATCTAGTCCCAAGCTAAGCAGAGCTTGTGTTATGGGTACTAGACAACTGATAAACATACTTATATATTTCTAAATACATACATATTATAGATAAATTACACCCAGACACAAAACAATAAATGATCGTGCTCATCACACAAACATTTGTCCTGGGTGGGAATCGAACCCACGACCTCCGGCATAGCAGTCAGGGTCACTAACCACTAGACCATCAGGCCTGTCATAATCAAATAAATTTTTCACTTGCTTTACTTTGTACCTAGAATGCTCCTTTTCTTCTTATAATTTTAGTACAATATTAAGCTTTCTGCCTCTAATGTATATTAGTATTATGTGAATGCAAATGAGGATGTGTGCTAATACCTATATCAAAAGATATTAAGTTATCTTAGCTTAGGTATTAGTAGCAACTCTAACATGTAACTATCTATTGGCCTATTTTATTGTAAACCTGTTTCTTTATGTTAATTTTGAAGGTGCAAATAAACTATTATTATTATGGAAATAAGCATTTTTCATTATGGACACATTAATGAATTCTTATTTTTTATTTTTTGTTAATTTTCATACTAACCAAATACCTTGACGTAAATCGCCCGATATGCATGCCACTTTATCCGAATTGGCAGCGACGACGTATTTTCAATCATAAGATTTGGCAGGCTGAAACTTGTCAAAACTGAGTTAAGACCCTTTCTCACTGCATAGCTCAATTAAATTTCACTAAATGAAATTACAAATATCTTTATAACGAAGCCTTTTTAAGTACTACTTCCTTTATTAGATTTAATTTGTAAAAGCTATAGAAGCGTTTGACAAAGTTTATGTATATCGTGAAGAACACGGTGTATAATACGATCTGTGTGCCCATCCGATTTCGTTTAGACGTTTTTGCGTAATTGAGTAACAAACATCTTAACATACAAATTGTCACACTTATAATCGTAGTCCACTGCTGGACATAGGCCTCCTCCAGACTGCGCCACAACATTCTGTCTACCCCAGCCATCTTCTTTAGGTTGTCCGTCCATCTAGACCGTCCGACCGTCCGTCCGTCGTGTACATTTATAATATTGACTAGGAATTAGGATTGTTATGCCATACCGGTCGACGTTATCATGTCAACACTGGCTGTCGTTTGAAACCAGCGATAGGGCCCTATCTTGCAAAAGGCCACAGCATTATCCTGCAAGCAATTGCCGTTTTGCGTGGAAGTAACGCATATTTTCTCCTAAATTGTTATTTTTCTTTGCGTTTTTACCACAAATAAACGTATTTTACTTCTTTTCCTTTCTTTCTTTTGTGGGCAGATAGCATTCGATCCGCTATTTATTATTACAATGGAAGTAATGCCGATAATATTCAGCGGTATTTAGTATTCGGGCTTTGAGGGGGCCGTGGCTAAATAATAACAGCTGCACAGGTCGATCGATCAGGTCAAGTTACGCTTGCCGCGGTTGGTCTGTGGATGGGTGACCATCTTTACATACCGAGACCCCTCCGTGCCTCGGAAACCACGTTAAGCCGTTGGTCCCGGCTGTCATTCGTGGATCTTTGACAGTCGTTACGGGTAGTCAGAAGCCCGAAAGTCTGGCAACCAGTCTTACCAAGGGGTATCGTATTGCCCAGTAACTGGGTAATTCTGTCTGTCTGTATGTTAACTTTTCACGCCTAAACCGCTGAACCGATTTATATGAAATTTGATATAGAGATAGTTTGAGTCCCGGGAAAGGACATAGGGTACTTTTTATCCCGATATTCCCACGGGATCGAGACTCATGCGGGTGAAACCGCGGGGCGTAGTTAGTAAAGAATATATTATAGTATTATTTTATTATAACCTAATCAATGAACTAAGCCTATCAAAGTCCACTAATGGACACAACACCTGACCCTTCGAGCCTTCCGCATCCACCCAGTCCCAGCCGCCATTTTACGTACCCCTCTTTCTAATATGCTAAAAGTATCATGTCATATCATCCTATGGAACAACCTTAAGGTTGTTAACACGATAACTCCTTAGGGATGAGTAGGAGGAGATGGATTGAATGTCATCAGTGTTTCGCGGTCGCAGTACTTTGCTTGATAAAGAAATATTTTCAACCCGTGATAAGTGACGGCGTCAGGGGAGAAGACATTTCGTCGTTTACCGTGGAAAATGTTTCTTGTAATTTTTTTTTCTTTTGGGTTTATTATTTTCATTATGCTAATAGGATAGGTATTTGAAATTATCCCATGGGAACGTGCTACCGGGACAAAAGCCTATTTCTTGTCCTAGGATGCCATCTATGTCCTTGCCAAATTTTATCGAAATCCGCTCAGTGGTTTAGGCGTGAAAAGGTAACATTCAGGCAGAGTTATTTTAGAATTTATAATATTTTACTAGCTGCGAACCACGGCTTCACCCACATAAGTTTCGATCCCGTGGGAATACCGGGATAAAACTGTAGTGTGCAGCACGCCTAACCCTATATAACTGTAACTGCACGCATAATATGATTCATTATTATATCGATAGTAGAGCCAAACAGTTTTCTTTATTTAATACGCACGTCACCTTATTACATGGCGACCTTGCTTGCCTTGTCATATGTCCTTTCCTGAGACTCAAACTATTTCTATACCAAATTTCATCTAAATCGGTTCAGTGGTTTAGACGTCAAAAGGTAACATGCAGACAGACAGAGTTACTTTCGAATTTATAATGTTACCCACTTACTAATAAACCTATTATATCAGATGAATAGTTAGACACAGATTTATCTCTTGAAGACGTCAGTAATTTAACTTTTGAATGGAGAAGACAAAGCATTGTATAACTATACAGACGCTATACAAAGTTTGTTAGTAAGGGGGTTAGTATGGATAGTATGGATTAATTTGTCAGTATGTTTACTGGTCAATGATTTGATGAAACCAAGTGTTATAGTGTCAATAACAATAGAAACAATCTCTTTTGAAACAAACTCTATGAATGCTATTGAACTGGAATCACACTAATATTATAAAGGCGAAAGTTTGTGAGTGTGTGTGTGTGTTTATATGTTTGTCACTTCTTCACGCTCAAACCGCTGAACCGATTTAGATGAAATTTGGTATAGAGATAGTTTGAGTCCCAGGAAAGGACATAGGCTACTTTTTATCCCGATATTCCCACGGGATCGAAACTTATGCGGGTGAAACCGCGGGGCGCAGCTAGTATGACATAATTTTGCATCATCATCATCAGCCTATAGTCGTCACGACGTAGGCATACCTGCTCAATCTACCTTTTCTCTATTACCCACATTCTATATTCCTACATTGAACCTGAACATTACGCTTCAGTAATTTTTCAACCATCCTTACGAAATATGCCCATAAGAAATTCAGGCCACCTTTAAAAAATACGCAAACCTTTTTTGTTTCTCATAAAGATCGCCTTATATTCATGAGCCATGAGCATAAATCGCATTTGAGCATTTAAGATTTTTCATGACCTTTTTCCGTTAAAATCTGTTCCGATTTTCGTGAAACAATTTCCTTGTCTATTTCGGATTCATTAATGTTAATTTGGTATTTTTCCTCATATTACTAAGAAAATAACTTGTAAATCGTTATTAATTAAAATATTAAAGCGTAGTCAGTAATTATTTGATCTAAAATATTATTTTAAGCATGACAAAAATACCAAATGTCTGGGCACAAAAATCTAGGTTTCATTTTAATTAAGCTCAGAGTAACATTAATATCTACTTTAGAATATTTATATAATTTTCAGTAATCCCTAGGGCTAGGCGGTCGCTTACAGATTTTTAATGAAAAAATGTGAACGCTAACCGTTAAGTTAGACTACTAAACTAAATTAAAACATTTCACATAAAAAACAGCTGCGAGACGTAAAACTAATTTTCATTTTAGACGCAAAATCTTAGAATTTTATTCGCAAATAAAAATAAATACTAGACCTCAAATATTTGTTCTAATTTCACCTTCTTACAATGTTCATGAGCTTTGTGCCAACCTCGTTAGATTTATAACACATAAAATTATAAAAAAATCAACTTTATTACGCATACAATCGACCAATTCCGGTTATTGTATTCCGAATTTTTTTTATAGACCTATAAAACGTCACGAAATAACCGTAATGACGCGCAAAGTAACAAGTTTTTATATACCGAAAAAAAATTCAAACTTGGAATGGAAAATGTCCTTTCATCCCATATTAATTAAAAACACAACTAACCTGTAAAATGAAAAGGTCATCGTTTGTTGTTTCTGCAAATTGGACAGCGGCGACCAACGATCATAATAAATATACCCAAGTGTACACTCACACTTTTAATAGACACTTTAACACAAAAATACACTTTACATATTCCTATAACGTACACAGTGTTCACTTAACTAGTTTAATATATCCTAGGAAAAGTTTGACCACGTTTGTGATTAGATCGTAGCGCGCGGCATGGTCCGCTATGGCGTAGCGATCGGGGCGGCCGGCGTAGCTCGACTGAGGCTACGGCTACGCGGTGCTACGACGGCGCAAGTCCAAAGTTAGGCTGAGTGTACAAAAAGTTAATATTCCAAAAGGGGAGGAAAAAGTTATTTGAAGCATTTGATTTCATTGATATTATAGGTGTCGAATTTTGAAAAGAAATCACACTAATATTATAAAGGTGAAAGTTTGTAAGTGAGTGTGTGTGTGTTTATATGTTTGTTACTTCTTCACGCTCAAACCGCTGGACCAATTTTGATAAAATGTATGGAGGTAGCTGACGCTCTTGATAAACATATAGGCTACTTTTTATTGCAATATTCTCACGGGATCGACGTTTACGCGGGTGAAACAGCGGGGTGCAGCTAGTCTTTTATACATTTTAAAGTTAGGTCTTAGATATAATATAGTGTGATGAATTTTGACGCGGCGTCTTATGATGTTTGCTATAGTTACGGGTGAGGAGGTCCTAAACTAACAAGAGATCCCAGTTACGTTACACGTTTAGCCAATACACTGAAACCCTACTACGTAAAATACTTGTTTTGTATTATAAATTCTGATCGCATAAAATGAAATTGAACTCAAATGGTTGCGCTTCGAGGAATAATTTAGTTGCGCTTAAAAATAGTTGCGCTTTTAGGAATACCCCAAATTAAAAGGCTTCGGGAATCATGTTTGCGAAAATTTATAAATTTGATACTTAACCTATGTAAAGTAAATATAGTTTCAGCCATTTCGTGTCACGTATTTTGTGTTTATTTATACTGTTTTGCTTTATAAGTCACCTAAGGGTATATTGGAATTACACATTAATTAAAGATAAGCTCATGCCCGGAGCTACATGAGGAAATAATCTTCATTAAATAAGGAAAACAAAACAAGATAAATAAGGAATATTTCAGAGGTTGATAAAAAGTAAATATCTCTCATGTTTTTATTTTGAATTTCCTTTTATCTTTTTGTAATGGTCTTCCTGTGCGAGTCCCAATAGATACACTTTTTCTTTATGTCTTTGATGTTGGCAAAACTTAAAATTCAAGAGTTATCATATACCTTTCTATGGATATATCGGCGCAGACACACCCCCACCCGCACATCTACTTCCTTTTTCGGTGAATTCACCGAAATGAATATGAACAACTTTGCAACTTTTACTGCATGAGGGAAAAGTTGTCCTCATTCATGGGCTTTCACCCCCAAAAGCCTGTTATTTGTCACGTCTCTCACTGTTGCAACTCCACTAACATTAAACGATTTAAAACGCACATAAATCGCAGATATTTTAAAAAGCATAAAGTTTATCTCGAAAAGTATGGCGGTGAAAAATTACTATCACGCGTTCTCACAGAGCAAAGTTACGACATTTTATTGAAATTTTTGATGTTACAACTTTTTTTTAACATTTTTAAACTTACACATTGAACTAAAAGTTTGCCTTTGTGATGTCATGGCTAATGGAATAGAGTACTGGATTAAATAATTTATAAACTAGCTTGACACTTTCACTGAGTTCCGTGAAAGTGAGTTACATGATGGAAATGTTGAGAATAAAACATTGTTTTAATTAATATTATATAAGCAGGATAGCAATAAGAATTTCATTTCAAATGGCCTAATAATATAAGTCCCTTTTTTCAACGAATGTCATTCACAGTGACTTTGAATAAAGAGACCTATAAAAGTTACTTAGCACGTCAGACACGTGCTAATCCCGTCTCTATCTTGCACTTGTAATTTGACAGTTGTGTGACAGTGACAAGAATAACGCATAGCCACCGTACGTGAATGTTTAAATAATTATAATGTCTTTGTGTTATGATGAAAATAAACAGCGATGTCTCAAAGTCAAAGATTTATTTCAAATAGGCACATAAAAGGCACTTTGGAACATCAAAAATTACATTAAAATAGAATAGGTTCTAGTCGCCCCTTCCAAAAGGTAGTTTTCGTATGGAGAAGAACGCGCAAGAAACTCCACCGTTACTCTTTTAAAATGTTTTAAAATATTTTGCATAGGTACATTAATTATATAACAATACGAGTATGTGAGGCCTCATTTACTATACTAACTCTCCTCATATTTTTGTCGCTAAAGGACGGACAACAGCGGTGTATTTATTTGTTCCTTAGTTATCATATCATACTCAGCTCTGTGGAGCAGACGAGTCCTGGAGTGGAGACCGCGTATCGGCAAGCGTAGTGTGGAAAGCCTCCAGCTATGGACGGACGACCTAAACGTGGTGGCTGGGACAGACTGGATGCGGAAGGCGGAGGTCAGGGTGTTGTGGCGCAGCCTGGGAGAGACCTATGGCCAGCAGTGGACTGCAATAGGCTGAGTTGATCGACTCAGTACTGTGGCACTTACGCCACGAGGGAACTAATTTATTAATATGAAACTCCTATCGGATTTCATAAGTTATTATTTTGGAGTTATTTCATTCAATACATAAAATTAGCCCGTCTTATTTCTTACACGTCAAACCTACAACTCCAATGAGACACGCTTGAACGTTCGAATGGAACATGCCTTCAAATATAACCAGCCTGTCCCGCAAAGAGGTGTGGCTTTACAGCCAGCCTCCACAGTACTATACACCACATTATCTACGCGTTCTGTCTAACCGTTATCTCCCGATCGCAAGGTTTAGGTATCTGCCATTTGGGTACCCCTTGTTGTACGCTGTATAAGCAAGAAACTTCAAAAAACGAGAAAGCTGATTGTTCGCGTCATCACGGATATCAGATAAAATACATTTGCAAATAAGGTTACTACGGATCTCAAAGGTCTCTCTCAATCCAATCGTAAAGAGGTTAGTAGGTAAGTACCAAACTACACGTAACTTGGACGATTTACGCGTAATCACAACTACGTAAAAATCATACTTTTTATTTGGGAGCTCCTTTGTCCCATGAATTATGGATCCAATAGTTTATGCTCAGGCGGTGGGTTGCTGGTTCAAGGTTATTTGACAAATTACGGGCTTAAACTGCGTAGTGGTAGGACTGAGCAGTTTTTGGCAGGTTTTTTTTTTTAAATGGCGAGAATTTTGGGTTGAATAGTATTGAAGAGCTCGTTTTGGAATAGTGATCGTATACTCTAGCAAAGCATATTATTGTTTCAAAATTACTACTTTTGTCGACACCTAACTCCGGAGCTGCTTATAGTTTAGTTAAGTTTGTTTTATTACGTTTTACGTTATAAGGGTCAATAAGTTTGGTTATTATTAAGTAGTACTATTAAGTTATAAGGTCCGATGGGAATGGCATATACAATTGTATAAAAGTCCCTAATAATAAATAAAGAAAAAAAAATTACTACTTTCAGATAAAATACTCAACACTCAATTCTTTATTGTCTTCCATGTATTACATAGATGGTATTACAAAGTAGAAGATCAATATGGACGCTATTTATTTTTTTAATTTATAATTTTTGGAAGTTTGTCCATGATAAAAAACTAACACAATGTAGTAAGGTTTGTTTTTTATTTAGTTGTAATATAATATAGGCCAAACAAAATAAATACATTTATTTAAAAACTAGCTTCTGTCCGCGGCTTTGCTCACATGTCTGTCGGAAATTATTCCACGGGAACGTGCTACCTGACATAAAGTAGACTATGTACTTCCCCAGGATGCCATTATTCTCCTTACCAAATTTTATCGAAATTCGTTCTGTGGTTTTGGCGTGAAAAGGCAACATAAAAACAGAGTTACTTTCGAATATATAATATTAAGTATGGATAATACGGATATTAATATATATTCAGTCGCAAAAGACAGAATTGTGTGGCAAAGGGAGAGGCAGGCCTTTGCCCTGCAGTGGAACAATACAGGCTGGTAAGTTTAGTTTTAGTTTAGTACGGATATGGTTCATATTTTTATATTTGTCATTGACACGATTGGTAAAATCACCCGATGGAGAATTGAAGTCATTTCTGAGAACGTTACTTCTGTTGTGTTGAGTGTTGTTTATTTTTTTCCTCTTTCCTTCCTTTATAATCCGGTCATTGACAGCTGACACGAGAATTTGTAACACGGACTGTCGATAGACAGATTTAGGAAACGCATTTTCTAAAAACAAAAACCTCTTTGCTTTTAATGCGAACTTTGTGATGCACTATAATTATGCTTAGGTAATAAATAAGAGTTCTCGACATCATAATACAAATATAAATTTATTTCCACAAAAACACAATTTTTTATTTCACCAACACTCACATTTTATAAAGTGGTCATTTTTTTCATAGCAGTCTACCTGATATTTTTACCAGTAATAAATTTTCATTTTTACACATTTACAGATTGTCCCCCGTCGACCGTGTGGCATAAATATGAACAGGCGAATTAATCTGCTCAAATCTGGTAAAATTTCGCAACCCACTCTGTAACAGTCATATGAAAATCAGTGTTATTTATTTAGGACAAAAATGTATAGCCTTAATATAACTTGTTTGGGTAGGACGAGTCTTTTGATAACAGTACATATACTTATGTTCACGTAAACATTTGAAACAGGGCAGCTTTGGGACATAATAGAAAGTATTAGAAGAGTTCACAGTTTGCTCACAGCTTTTCGTCAAGCATAATTAAATAAGGATTTGTCAACACAGCTATTTTTATGTACCCAAAACTAAGAATGTGAATTCGTCATCGGCTATATAAATGTTTAGATACAGTAAAACAAAAGTTTACTCAAAGGGACCTAGCACGAAAAACCATCCTTGCCTACTATAATTATATTAATGTTTAATTTAAAAATATTTAGCATACACTAAAAATATAATAATGCTTTTGATTCTGTTCATCATTAAACATCGATCAGGAAGTGAGATCGTTGTGTAAGTAATAAAACTGCTTCCACCTCTGTATTTTAACTGGACAGTACAGTATTTAAAAATCCGAGGTAAATGTGAAAAAGTATTTTGGGTTTGTGTTTACAACGGGATTCCCACAAGGTTCTATATTCACCCTGCCTATAACGTAACAGTTTTTTTAAATATTTTTTTCAACAATTAAAAAGCTTTTACTTTATAAACCAACGGTGATAGCTAAAAAATGAGTGAAGTGAAAAATAAACCACAGATAGATTAATTAAAACATAACAATGATACAGGAAAATAAAATTGGAACCGTGTTACAAACAGAATTCTTGATGGATCACTTGCTTGTACATGTACATCACAATGGATTGGCGGAGTGTTTTTAACTGGATCGTGACTTTTGATTGGTAACAGTTTGGATCAACAGAAATCTGAAAATGGTTTTTGTGTATACAGAGCTTTTTATTTTGAAGTGGCAATTGGTTACAGCTTTGTTTTAAGAGAGATATTTCATTAATTGAATGAAAATGAAAAAGTATCATACAATATTTGTTAAAATATCAAATAGAATATGGAATATATATTTGTATATGGGTATGGTAATGTAATGGTAGTCAAGATTATTGATATCCAATACGATAACAGAAGTTACAAATAAAATAACCCAGCGCAAAAAAGAAAATAATACTAATATATTTTATACAAATCTGAAAGTCAAACTAGTAGGAGGAGGATTAGATAATAAATTGCTACGAAGGCGTAACTAACGTGTCAATATTTCCTGATTCATTAGGATCCTAAGGCTATTAGAGACTGCATAAGCAAGATGTACGACGAGTCTGTGAGTGTGACCTACTTATTACCGTGGCCTAGCAAGGAGATTTGATTTATAGAAAAGTTGTAAGTGCGTCACTCAGACGGTTTACCAAATTGATATGTTAAGC
Organism: Amphipoea oculea; assembly: GCA_945859645.1. NCBI lineage: Eukaryota > Metazoa > Arthropoda > Insecta > Lepidoptera > Noctuidae > Amphipoea > Amphipoea oculea. The sequence goes on from OX243876.1 coordinate 18,956,531, forward strand.
TGTCAGTTATAAATAATGTAGATTTTGAAGATTTTAATTTTGTAGACATGTGCTATTCAGTTAATGTTAATGATTATGTAATTAAGTGTCGTCTTGTGAGTACGGCAGAAAGTAAGGTTGCTTTTACTATAACGTTAAAAATATAAACAGTGGATAAACTTCTTATTCTATGTAAATTAACATAAAAAATAACAATATAAACTAACTAACCCTAATCCTCTATCTTAACTGAAACTACTATCATACTTTTAAGTTACATTTCATTGATAGTTTGACTTTTAACTTCCCTATAGTTTATACATGAATTTTATTTTGGGATGCATGAAGAAGCCTGCTCATGTTCCGCCAGTTATTCACCTGAACCGAGCGCTCGACACATCTTGGATAGTCACACCCAACACCTTATTTGACTGGCCAATTCTTTCCTTGCCACTTGTGCCACCGGAGTCAAGCAGCCTGCTGTGTTTCGTCGATGCGTGGAATTTCCAGTGCCTTAGGCAACTTCTGGGCACGCTCGTTCCATCATAGACTTCGTCCATTGCTTTCCATCAGGGGTGATTAAGGTCAAGAGCGAGCCCATTCAGCAATAAAAATACAAAAAAGACACGACGAGACGAAATGAGTTCCAGCGGTGTGGATGTCAATTAAATTCAGTGTGAACAATCAATCACTTTGTTTTATATTGTTCGTGGCGCGTACTTCATCATGATTAGTCACATCATCGAATATTATAGACCAAATACGAGTAAAACAAATGTTTTGTAACATAACATAACGGTTGTATTCTCCGAAGAGCTAGGCAGGGGTGTACCAATAGCACACCCTCATTTCAACAGTAAGTCCAATATGTTACCCTATTGCCAACAACCGGTTAAAAACTAGACACTACCGGGCATTTCTCGTAATTTTAATAACATTCAGTCTGATCTCAATTTCAATCTGTCAAAAATATTTCTAATTTCTCTACATTTTTGACATTTGTTTGTCACCGGGATGAGACTGCTACTAGATTTTGAACGGTTTGAATCACGAGAATTAGCCTTCCGGCTGCTACTGAAAAATTCCTAATGAAAAAACTCAATAACGCGTTACCTAACGTGGGAATCGAACTCATTACGTAATGCTCAGCAGTAGCGATTGCGAACACAAGACCAACAAAGCAGTTTAGGAAAGTAAAAATTGTTCCACAACAAAGTCTTCATCAAAATTTATTTAACTTTCACCCATAAAATAATATGGCACGCAAAATATATAGCTATGCCGCATCCGATACAGAAGCAACTAGCGCTATAATCTGGCAACAGATACAGTTTCCGGAAAGCATTACCCACTGACCTAGTCATTAAATGGAATATCTACGTAAATATATCATGTAGGAGATAATACTAAAGGAGATTTACAAAACGTTGTCGTATATCAAAAGGCAGAGCCTTGCAAACTAATAAAATTAGGCATGTTTCCAAGTTAAGTTTCAATAAAACAAACAGCATCTTACACTTTGTTCGCCAATTTTTTTGTTTGTACTTTTGTTGTATCTCTTTTGTCTTGTGGGTAAGTAGGGCAGTTAGTAGGAATGGAGTTTTTCTTTTGCCGCACTATTATCTCGTAAATATATCAGACTTTTCTAAATTAATTATGGAAATAAAACACAAGACAGACTAAAAAAAATCCTCTTTATCTAATTATAGCTTCCATAATTAGACAAGACATGACGATATATATTATTCAATTCATTTTGGCACAAATGGCGCTTTGGCATTTTCTCCTTTCCGGTGACGATTAAGTATGGTCTTAAGAATCCCTCATAAATCCTCCTCCTCTCCTCCTAAGAAAATGAGGAATTCTTGAGGTCATAATGAGATCGATCAAATAATCGAGATAAGATGATAAGACTATAGGTACTTTTCAAAACTTGCTATTGCTTACGCCATTCAAAATATTGAAGCAACTTAAAAACCTATTCATAGTCAGGAACCCAATCAAATAAACAATTTTTATTCCACTATCAACAAGGCCAGTAGAAAGTACAATTTTAATAAAGCCAGGCATTGTTCCAACTGAAATTTCAATAAAACAAACAACTTACTATTCGGTTTGCCAAGAAATTTCTGTTATTTCTTATCTGTGTTGGCCTTCGTTTGGTTGGACTTCCGCGTATTTACGTTACAGATTTGACATGATTAGTAACGTACATGGTGTAATGCTTGCCAACAGTATTTAGGACTGACTATGAATAGGGCTCTGTGTTATTGAAACATACTTTGTGTAGGTCATGTTTGGGTGACTGGAGTGGTTTTGATTCTAAGCTTTATGGCTCATAATATATTATTTCCTGATTTTATCAAGGATATGACGAACACATAACAATTAATGATAGTCCTCTAGACCGTATTTCGGCCATGAAGACTGCTAACCTTCGGTGCGGGAGATAATAATTTATAGCGTACAAGTGTGTACGCAGACACAGGTGCACTCTCTTCCCTCACTCTCATAGTCCGAAGGGACGGCCCCCAATCCGACACGACTGGAGCAAGATCATACGCAGGACCTACGGCTTAACGTGCTTTCCGAGACACGGGGGTTTCACACTGCTATCTTCCAAACTCCAGGCTCTTACTAAGAAATTCCTAATGGAAAACCCAAAAAAACTTTACCCGGGCTGGAAATCGAACACAGGACCATATTGGTCAGCAGTCGCACTTACAACCACGAGACCAAAGGAGCAGTTAAACAGTTTCATAGTATTTTCTATGTAGATGTGTGTATACTAGGCTCCGAATTTGTTTTGCCGTATTTTTTTCGGTATTGCTTTTTTTGTGTTAGCCTATTTTTTCCCACTGCTGGGCAAAGGCCTCCGCTTTTTTCTTCCAAACCTCACTATCTTGTGCGATCTCTGGCCATGTTGGCCCTGCGAATGATATTAGTTCGTCACGCTACCTTCGTCTTGGTCTACCTCGACGGCGATGTCCTGCCTCAGGCGTCCAGTGAGTGACGATCTTTGCCCATCTCTCCGGGTGCATTCGTGAGACGTGTCCGGCCCATTCCCACTCCCGCCGGGCTGTTTTTTCTCCAACATCGGTATTGTTATGAAAGAAAATCAGGAAAACAAAACAAAAAAGTTTCTCACTTCTTAGCAAAACTACTTAGTATCTCTATTATGAGCTACTTCCTTATTCTTAATCATGGTTGTGCCAATTTATCAAAGCGTAAGTAATAGTAGATATTTAATGGCCCTTATTTATGGTAGCTTTTATTTTCGTTCCCCGTAACCTTATTTTACCGTGGCAAGAATTTATGAAGTAGCCGTAAAAATTAGCCAAAATTTATGATAGCTTTTAGCATTACTACGAAAGTCTGTGTGGATAGAACCCTTTGTATCTTCAGTGAGATATTTGTGTCTGCAAAATTACTATCTACCTTATTGGTATCGTCGACCCCGGCCTTGACCCCCAAGGACTTGTCTCAATTTAAGCAAACGTATCGGGGAATTTCCCGGATCCAACACAGAATACTTAAAGTACTACGTACAGAAAGGACACTCCCTTCCCCGCACTAACATCAGTTACCGCACCTCACCCCGCACTTCGATGTGTTCGTCGCCTGCTCTTTAACTATATTATACTGTGCTTTAACAATGGCGCTCGCATACACAAGAACCGCAGCGCTGTACCTACCTACTGCTGACACGAACACATTATTTTTTTAAAGTTTTATATTTTGTGTTAATCACGATGGTTGTATATTGTGCATTATTTGGATGCTTATCTTCATCGAGGAACGATAAATACAGGAGTTTCTTTCGGTTCCCGAAACATGAAAGAAGGTAAGGAACAGCAACTCAAATATCCTTTAAACCCATAAAAAATAAAAGCTAGTATATTACAGACAAACAAGCCAGTGTTGTGATAATTTATTTTCATAATTTTCTCTATTATTCATTTATTTTCCAAGTTTTCTTCGTTTTAGAACAATTAAAACTTCCGTAATATTAACATACCAACTATTGAATTATTGCTCTCTCTCTTTATTGTCTTAGTTATGTCTCTTTCTTTCACGTTTTATTCGTTCTTCGACTTGAAAAGTAGTACAATAGAAATGTTATTAATTAGATTTCTGTGAGTACCTAGTGTCGCGGCGCGCGGCGCCTCATTGTTGCATACGTTCGGGCAGCGCCGCCGCTGGCCGAGTACTGCCAGCCAACCCCAAAGAGTATGTAACAGCCAACCCTACTAGATTTCACGCACACATTTACACGTATACAAACGTCATTTGTGTAGGTAATTATTTTGCGAGCGTTGTATGGAGTGTCCGGGGTGTGGATCCAATGAGCGAAAACGTTATTAAAATTTTTTACTTACTTGTTTTTTTGTGCGGTCAAGGGCAGCTTGTAGTCAGGAAGTAACATCACACTAATATTATAAAGGCGAAAGTTTGTGTGTGTGTGTGTGTTTATATGTTTTTAACTTCTTCACGCTCAAACGGCTCGACCAATTTTGATAAAATGTTGTATGGAGGTAGCTGACACCCTGGATTAACATATAGGCTATCTTTTATCCCGATATTCCCACGGGATCGCCACTTATGCGGGTGAAACCGCGGGGCGCAGCTGGTTGTAAAGTATTCGTACATGATGTTTTTTTTTTCGTTTAATATCAGTCCATTGCTGAATATTCTACAGGGTGGTAAGGACATAGACACGCAAACTTTAAACATGAATTCAGCATAATTATGATTCTTGACAAAAAGAAAAAAAACTAGTTGTTTCATATGAAAGTGCAACATCTCATCTGCCTAGCCTTTTCCCAACTATGTTGGGTCGCCTTCCAGTCTAACCGGATGCAGCTGGATACCAGTATTTTACATGGTACGACTGCCTATACTGACCTCCACAGCCCAGTTAATGGGTAATACGATACCCCTTGGTAAGACTGGTTGTCAGACTTTCGGACTTCTGACGACCCGTAACGACTGTCAAAGATCCACGAATGACAGCCGGGACCAACGGATTAACGTACTTTCCGAGGCACTGAGGGGTCTTGTTATATAAAGATGGTCACCCATCCACGGACCAACCGCAGCAAGCGTAGCTTAACCTGATCGATCGGACCGTGCGGCTGTTATTACTTACCCACTAGCCCCTCATGACAGGTAAATTATTTTCAGTAATAAGAAATTGTAGTTACACGTGCCTCTGCCCAAATATTCTTTAGTTGCCTCTAAGATACCAAAAGTAATTAACTTAAATTAGCTAATTTATCATAAGAAATCATAACCAGATGATACACTTAAATTAATTTATATTTCAATTGGAATATTATTTATTAACTAGAACTTTAGATTGCGTAATCTTGAAATAAGTAAAATCTTTGCTTCATTATTTTATGTCGCACGACTACAAAATAATGAAGTGTTGAATTAATTAATATGGCTACTGTGTAGTTAATAATGAGTAATAGTAATTAAAGAGTAATTAAAGAGAGCAGTGGAGGCCCAGTGGTAATGGCCGCGACTTACGAGTTGTAGATCGTAGGTTCGAACCCAGACCAGCGCTTTACTTTGTGTAAATTATTTCATCACCACTGCTCTCAAAACTTGAGGAAACCGGCATGTCCTAGAACCAAAAATTTGAAGACATGTGATATCTACCAACCCGCACTGGGCCCGCGTGGTAGATTATAGCCCACTCTCTCTCGAAGAGAGGAGGCCTGTGTCCCAGCAGTTGGAACTATATAGGCTGATTATGAGTAATTAAATACTAAGATGAATGGTAAAAGAGTAAGTAAGGATCAAAGTAGGTGGTGTTTTGTCAGTCGAGGGTGCGGCGAATATACAGGTTGTTACGGAAAGGGTGTATCAATACAAACGGGTTGAAGAGTGTATCTGGTCAAGAATCTCTGTACAAAATTTCAGCTCAAAAGCATTAACTTTGAAAATGCTTAATATTTTTTTATTTCGACATCACGGCGCTGCACTGGCGCGCGGCGGCATGATGTGCGTGTACTAGGCGCACAGACACACTACAGATAATGGATAATGACCCTCGTAGTGCGGTGACACGTTTGTTATGATTTCAATTTAATAAACTATCAAAATAAAAAAAAATATTAAGCATTTTCAAAGTTACTGCTTTTGAGCTGAAATTTTGTACAGAGATTCTAGACCAGATACACTCTTCAACCCGTTTGTATTGATATACCCTTTCCGTAACTCCCTGTATTTACAAGTATCCCCCGGGCCCCCGACTCGTGGTACCGGTAAGAAATCGTGGGATTTTAGTCGGTAGGAGTCCGACATTTAAAACCTCCATTCTTCTCAGACGGCGAGTATCCATGAGGATTTCACCACGGAAGAAAAAAGGTGCTGTTCTGTAGTTTTTGCCTATCTCCATGGGAAGGTGTGAGTTTATGTATGTGCTAGCTGCGCTCTGCGGTTTCACCCGCATAAGTATCGATCCCGTGGAAATATCGGGATAAAAAGTATCCTATGTGTTATTCTGATGTATAAACTATATTACTGTAAAGTTTCATCAAAATCCGTTTAGTAGTTTTTGCGTGAAAGAGTAACAAACATCCTCACAAACTTTCGCCTTTATAATAGTGTGTGGCAACGGCCGCGACTTACAAGTTGTAGGTATGTAGGTCGTGGATTGGAACTCAGGCCTATGTGCTGATGGTGATCGTCGGTGTGGTTTTGGTGAGGTAAAAATCCCACACTCCCCGCTCTCCCTTCCCGGAGGTTGGGTGCCTTTTGATGGTTTCCCCCCGAAAACAAAAAATGACCCTTTACTTTGTGTAATTTATTTCATCATGAAGGAAAACATCGTGAGGAAACCGGCATGTCCTAAAACCGAAAATTCGAAGACATGACATGACCAACCCGCACTGGGCCCGGGTGGTGTATTATGGCCCATTCCCTATCACAGAGAAGAGGCCTGTGTCGCAGCAGTAGGAACGTTATAAACTGATTATGCTAATTGATTTTTTTTTTCAGACAAAGTCCATTCCATTATTACATTAGATTAGAAACATAAAAAATAGATAGAATAATCCTACATAAGTACACAATAAAATAACACTCAGACATTTAAATGAAATAAAATTAAAATACACACAAATGTCATTCAAAACCAAATAAAATTTAAAATAAAATTTTTGATGAAACTACAGTGTTTCAAACAGACATAAAGACTTTTTAATTTTATTCAAAACCAAAATAATTTTCCATGATGAATTTTCATTTTATAAGTTGGCAAAATAATTTTCTAAAATGAATTTTCATATTTTTTTTTACTGGCAAAAAAGGACCAAAATGATGAACCAAAGACAAAAAACAAAACGCTATAAAATTGAAGGTAACAACGGAAGTATTTAATGATACGTGACATAGACACTGTCGGCAGCTTAGAGTTTGGCATGAAATATCTCATATATTCTGTAAAAAATGGCGCCGCGGGACTCATTATTTTTGTTCGTATATTAAATTCAACAGTCGTTCCTAATATTTCTCAGTTTTGGCACACGCGTGAGCAGGTTACGAAGATGTATTGTGGATATTTGAAAATGTTTTAGCGGTATTTAATGTTTGTGGGGCATGAAGTTTTTAGAATAACTTAGGACATGTTATTTTTATTGGAATTATGAAATGGAACGAAATATATTTAATTTTTTATCCGACGACGGCAAAGCAATAAGGACCGGTATGTATGTATGTACTCGTATGTTCATCTGTTCCGTCATAACTTCTAAACTGCTTGTCATAATTTGACAAATGAGGTATCGTTGGAAGCGTCTTGATCGTCCGCTAGTTATAAGCTATGTGACGTCACATTAAATTGAATATGGCGTCCTCTAGCTGGCATAAAGTCATGATCTAAAAAAAATGTTCTAATCATGCCCTGTGGGTTATCAAATGAAAGGGCTTAATTAGCACATTTCAAAAATATAAATATTATTGAAATAAGCCCCAAAATAATTAAATAAACAATAAGATTAAAAACTAAAACCCGACTACTGAAAAAGATGAAACAAGAAAGTACCTTCCCGTGGTCGCATGCTACCATAGCATATAGTACAGCGGCAGCGGATTGAAAATATTCCTGCAATTTTACTTCAGTCTTTATTTTTAGTCTTTGTTATTCATAATATGATCAGATTTCATCTCATGAAACTAAAACTGCAAAAGCATTTATTTCAATTAAACCATTTACAGACACTTTTTAATTGACAAGGAGTTATTCAATCAGAAATATGAAGCTAGTTGCCCATTCCAATGCGTATTACTATGTTTTGAACTCGCAGACCTATTTCAAAAACTTACAAACATATTTCCTTCTTAGAGATAATAATAACATCTTACCTAGGAAATAAAATCGAAGACATACATACTATAAGAAATTATATGTATAAACAATTTCCAAAAACAGTAAACAAAAAGGTACTTCTATTTCGAAACAAATACGTGAAAACTGAAACGCGAATGTATCGAATTGACTCGCAATTGTATTCAGAACGAAATTTGCAAAGGACCGAATAGTTCCACTTTCAAACATATTCCGTTCCTATACATCCATCTTTTCAAACATCTCCAACCCGCGTACTGAAACACCAAATAAGTTATGCGGCTGTGAAACTCCAAAACTAATATATTTTCTATCGTTTGTGCGAAAAACCAACCGCAACAAAACTTTGTTTTTTTTTTTTTTTCAAGGTCAACCCTGTCACCGCCTTCTTTTACGGCCCCAGAGGCATGGTTTTATTTATGACTGTTCTTTCCCTAAAATGTAGGGTTGAATTGCACGTAAGTAATGTTTTGATTTTGTATGGCATTTCTTGTTGTTTTCTGCGTTCAATAATGGCGTTTCGTAAATTGTAAGTGATCATTTGAATAGAGCAGTGGTGGCCCAGTGGTATCGGCCGCGACTTACGAGTTGTAGGTCGTAGTTTCGAACCCCGACAGTTGTTTTACTTTGTATAAATTACTTCATCACTAGTGCTTTGGAAAACGGTGAAGGAAAACATCGTGAGGAATCCGGCATGTACTGGAACTAAAATTTCGAAGACATGTGACATCTACCAACCCGCATTGGGCCCGCGTGGTGGATAACAGCTCACTCCCACCAAGACGAGGCCCGTGGCTCAGCATTGGGAACATTATAGGCTGAATTATTTGAAAATCGATTTCAGAATGCATGAATGGCGACAGGCGTTGTGCTATCCAAATAATAGTTCATATAAAAATTCCATTATATTAGAATTGGGAAACTGAAAGTACTTTTTGTACTTCAGTTTTTCCGATTTTCCCAATTTATTGAAAAACATCCCATTTTTCTTTCCCTAAAAACCTGATTAGGAGTAATACGAACATTTGAAAATAAAAATTACCCAAATCGGTCCAAATGCTCACAAGTGATGCGCTTACTAACGAACAGAATTTAATGTTTATTTATATACATAGATAATTTACACTTCAATGTTTATTAATTTTGCAGGCTCTGTTACTTTGTCATTTTTTTTATTACACTCTGTGAGGCTTTGTATGTTGAAATGTATTTCGATTACTATACAAACGAATTTGAGTTATTGAAATGGAGTCAATGAAAGTCTGAACCTAATGTTATTTCACTGCATTTAATGTATTTATATTGAGAAAATGCCTTTACAAATAGTTGGACAGTTATAGGCTACTGTTGTTATTATTATTAGAAAGAAAGAAAATGTTTATTTCATCATAAAAACATGTACATATAAAAAAAAAGTCCTGCTAGAATACCTCCTTAAATTATGAGCCCTTTTTTTTTTTTTTTTTTTTTATGGATGGGAAATCATCAAATGACCCCTCCCGCTCTGGGTGGAGCGAAGGGAGTGTCAGACTCTTACTGACTAAAACCCATCCGTGTTCCTTCCTTAGCCCTTTATGTTCCGGGGTAGCGGTAACCCTTTCGGACAATCCCGCACCCCCGGCAGGCTTCGGCCCTGGCAGGCCCCTTCCTTTATGCTGACATCTCTTTGAGGCGCGCGTGGAACACGTACGCGCCGTCCGGCACGGGCCTGGTCCTGATCGGACGGTGAGCTACCCATTACTCTCCGTCCGCAGGCCCGCGCCTACGGTGGCCGGGAGTCGTCACGCGGCTCCCGACGCCCGGAGCGTCTCCCGCGGCGGCTGGGGTGTGAGGCTCTCTCCCTTAGCCGTTCCGCCACCTCCTTCGCTAGCATGACTGCTTCGCAGAAGGAGGTGACGGCCTCCCACTCCCTCTCGCCCCGGACCATGGCTTGAACCAGGGCCGGACGCGAGAGGTCGCCGCCGCTATCGATCGCCTCTACGAGGGCACGGCGGTGCTCCGCCCATGCGGGGCATACCTCCACCGTATGCTCCACCGTGTCCTCTGGGCGATCCTCGCAGTGGTGACACCCGGGCGTCTCCTCCCGCCTGATGATGTGCAGGAACCTCCCAAAACATCCGTGTCCGGTGAGGACCTGCGTCAGGCGATAGGTGAGGACGCCGTGACGCCTCTCAAGCCACTCCTCAAAGAGGGGTCTTACCGCCACTATCGTGGCGTGCCCTGCGCTGGGTTGCGAAAGTCGCTCCTTCCATACCACCATGAGATCGCGCCGGAGGTCTGTCCGCTCCGCCGCGATTTGCCGCGGAAGCGGAGTTTCCCCCCGGCTCAGTGCCTCCGCGCGCCACTCATACAGGCGCGCGAGGACTATCGCCTCCAGATCCCATGGCGGCAGTCCGGCAAGGAGGCTTGCCGCCTCGCCCGAGATCGTGCGGTACCCCCGGATCAGCCTTACGGCTACCACCTTTTGGGGCGCGTTCAGATAATGGGCGGCTCGCCGCCGCAGAGAACGCGCCCACACCGGGGCCCCGTATAGGGCCATGGACCGCACGACCCCCGCGTAAAGCCTCCGGCAGGAGGTGTTTGGCCCCCCCAGGTTGGGCAGGAGCCGCTTGAAGGCGGCCCCGGTCCTCTCCAGTTTGGGGGCCAAACGTCGGAAGTGTTCGACGAAGTTCCACCGGCTGTCGAGGACGAGACCCAGGTATCTCATTGTTGCCTCGACGCCGATGTGAACCCCTCCCACCGTTAGTTGGGATCCCGATGGTGGCCCGTTCCGAGGCCCATGGAAAGACATGGCCTCGGACTTGTGCAATGCCACCTCGAGACCCAACCGCCGGATTCTTTCCACGACTATCGCAACCCCGCGTGTCATCGCGTCGGCCGCCGCCTGATGCGACCTCCCTTGCGCCAGGACAAGCGTGTCGTCAGCGTAGCAAACCACGCTGACGCCATCAGGGAGGTCGGCCCGCAGCACCCAGTCGTAGCCGATGTCCCACAGGAGCGGCCCCAGAACCGATCCCTGTGGGACACCGCACGACATCTCTCGCCGGTTCCACTCCCCGTTGCGACCGGGGTAGATGACGGCTCTGTCCGTCAGATACGCCCCAACTACTCGACGGAGGTAGGTCGGCACCCGGTGATACCGGAGTGCCTCCCCAATACAGCTCCAGGGCAGGGTGTTAAACGCGTTGGCGATGTCGAGTGACACCGCCACGACGACCCCACCCCGGGTCACCGCATCCCCCGTCGTGAGGGCTCTCACGCGCATGATGGCATCCACTGTCGAGCGCCCCTTGCGGAAGCCAAACTGGCTATCCGACAAGTGTAATGTCAAACTTCTATACTAAAAAAAAAGAAAACACAAAAGACTTAAATGTCAGATTAGTCTCTGGGATTAAAAAACGAACTATAAATTGCCGTGTTTAATTATTTATTTAAAAAATGTCTATTCTTCATTTGTTTCTTCTCCATAAAGGTTTCATAACGTTTCTATTACCTCAATAGTTCAATATGCTTACCTGGAGGGAAAAAAAAACAAAAAAATCCTTGTTGTTTTCGAATTATATTTTGGTGAATAACTCCGAAACCTGACGCTTTAGGATATTTAGTTGTATTACATTTTTGTTTGTTTAAGTGTCCTCGATCTAAATATATAACTTTTGTTATGCACCGCGATTCTGAAAAAAAATTAAAATGGCGGCCGACCTTAGGGCCACCCTCCATACAAAAATCTTCAAACCCCTTTCACGCGGAGTAAGTCGCGGGCAGAAACTAGGGGTCTTTGGTCAACTGGACCCACTCTCTGTTAAGCTTCACTAATGAGACACAATTGATTTTCTATTGTTTCGTCGCCAATGGGCGACGCGCGCCGCTTGACCGGTTAATATAATTACATGTTCAATTGTTACCGAACTTAATATGCTTGCCTAACTAACTAACTAACCTAACTATACAGGGTTACTCGTAATTCGACGTATCGTGATGTTTTTTCCTGTTGTTCATGTTACTGAAGACATATTGATCCATAGAACATGGGAAGCTACTCTCTTGCTATGTGTATGTCGATTGGACAGTTAACGTCTGTAGTACGTTTTAGGGACACCTGACTCAGCTGTCTGGATATTAGTTCGTAATGATGATTGCTTTATGGTCAACCATTCGACACAGATTTAAATACGTAAGTTGGTGACCACTGATCACTGCCGTGACTGACCAGCGCCGTGCTAAATCAATATTTTTTTCCGTGGCTTTTATTCTGTTGCTCATTGGGCCAAAAAAAAAGACAGAAAAAGAAAGTTTAAAAGGCTGGCAGCTTCACCACGTTGGATGGCAATGCTGATTCTTTGGGTTAAAAATATTCCAGCCCTATGGTCACATGAAGAGTCAACCAACCGCTTGGCGATGTCTTGAAATATTCGATAAGCACTCGGACCCCAAGGCCCTAATGTTTTAACCCCAAACGGCTCCAATTCCTAGATCTGCTTCAAGACATTGCATTAATTAATAAAAACGTTTGTTCTTTGAAAGAAATAAAAGGATCTTTCTTCATTAACATTCCGGTTTATTCTATTATACTTAGTCTAACTAGTTTATATTACTTAAGTAGAAAAATGGACGCTCATAACAGTATTTTATTTTTTGCCACGATATTTTTATAATATCTTTCAAAGTTGGAAGCAAAATAATAGAGATACAACTATTCATCATTAAAGGGATTACATGGTCTTAAGCGCGGTCACTGTCGGACTGCATAGAAAACAAAAAGAAGCGCGATGACACAATGCTGTTAATTTATTGCAAAATATGAAGCATTTACCTATTTACAAAAAATCTATTGTATGGACTAAAAAATTAAAACACTAGTGCTTTTGTATGTTGCTTGTAGAATAATCTGACAAAAAACTGAATGATTGTAAGTATGTATGATAGGATGGTTTTTATTTTAAGAAGAAAATTTTTAGATGTATCTTCATGATTTTTTTCTACCTTATCAAATTTTGTATGAATGTTACTATGGTTTTTATTGTAAAAACAAAGATGTATCTTCATCATTTTTTCTATCGTATCAAATTAGTTGTATTATGTTTTCAACACACTGATATGATATTCATCAGGATATATGCTAGGTAGATACCTAGTATATACCCTAAAAAATATCATATATTTTTCTGATTTTGTTTATTGTAGTCGATCATATACTTTCAGGCATTATAAACCTTGCTTTTTTTGCGTTTAGGTCCTGTAGTCTTCTTATATATTAATTAACACTCTATTCTGACATATTTTTGCTATATAGCTGGATAGTGTATTTTTTAGGACTATATTTAGATTTAGACTTGTTTGTAGGTAACTAACTATAGCCAAGTCGAAATGTCACCAGCAATGATCAGTTAAGTATTGACACAGAATACTTAAAGTACTACGTACAGAAAGACCACTCCCTTCCCCGCACTAACATTAGTTACCGCACCGCACCCCGCACTTCGGCGTATTCGTCGCAGTTCTTTAACAAGAGCGCTCGCAAACACAAGTACCTCACGCACACATTCATACGTATACAAACGTCATTTTTTAATGTAGTAGTAGTAGGTAATTATTTTGCGAAGGTTGTATGGAGTGTGGTATTGATATGGACCAATATAATGACCAGTGATCGGAATAGGCGGAGTATATTTATCTAAACTTCGGAGAACAGAGACAGAAAGTGGAGACTTTCTTACGACGATTTTTTTTTTCCCGGAATTCGGAAAAAATCTATACTAATATTATAAAGAGGGAAAAGTTTGTAAGTTTGTATGTAGAGGGTAATCTCTGGAACTCCCAGTCGGATTTGAAAAATTCTTCTTGCATTTGATAGCCCAATTCTTGAGGAAGGCTATAGGCTATTTAACATCACGCTATGACCTTCAGGAGCCGAGCAAAAGGAAAAAAAGTCATAAAGAACGTTCAGTGATAGCGCGGGCGGGTGATGGGGTACATATTTGAATGTCGAACAATAAAATACCTACGTGTAAAATGTCAACGTTCAAAACATCGAAAATTTAAATATCGGTTATATCATAATATCGAAAATTGTTATACCTAAGCATAAAATGTCTAACATTGAAATGCCGAGTTATAAAAATATCTAATGATTAAAAACATCGATAATCATTATACCTAAGTTCAAAATGTCAACATTCAATACACTTTAGTTCATTATATTTACGTTAAAAATACCTACTAGTTAAAATATCGAACTTGCAGGCAGACATGGTTGCAGGATGCAAGAGACAGCGAAGGGCACCCCGGTGTTAGGTTAGGTTAGATTACTTTAAACCCTTTACACAGAAATAGGGGCCCCGCGTAGCAGGGCTCCGTCGACATAAGATGCAAGAGCGGGCGCGGCCTACAAATGTGTTTTTTTTTAAGTTATTTATTAGGTATGTGAAAATAATATTACTTAAGCATGCAGAGTGCAAGCGAGCGTGCATCATGCAGCAGGCATGGTTTCCGTCACGGCTCCGGCGCTGCGGGGCTCCGGCGATCCCACGCGAGCTTATCGTCGTCGATGGTTTTGACGCTCACCACCGCAGCTTCGGCTTGCTGGCCGGCTTCGCCGGCCAGCCTCAGCCGCGGCGGCGGGCGTTAAAGCCACCTCCGCTCAGCTCGCGGGCCGCCTCGCCCCTCTGCGCCTACGCGGGCTTAAATTACACTCTAGGGGTAGGGCAGACAAGACCACGTGGAGTCGGTTTTGCAGCAATTTGTTTCTGTCACTAATTTTTGTAGCACAACATATAAATAAATATCGATATTTAGGACATTCGATACTCTGTACTTCGATATTTACATCATTAGATAATCTGTACTTCGATATTTAAGCCTTTCGATGTCATGTTTGCCGATAATTAGATTTTAGATATATTGGACGTAGGTTATCTAACCATTCGACAATATAAACTTACGTTATTTTAATTTTCGGTTTTATGGTCGTTCGATATTTAAATTTTCGATGTTTTGAACATTGACATTTTAACCGTAGATATTTAAATTTTCGAAATTCAAATATGTACCCCGGGTGATGCGATACGACGGCGTGGCTCGGGGGAAACAAGAAGTTTCACGCGAACGAAGTCGCGGGCTGAAGCTAGTCTTAAGTAAGTTGAAAATAAGCTTTATTTAAAATGGGTAAAGGCTATTTTTAACTAAACTTACAATTACCAAATTTTCGGGAATTTCACGTAAAATCCCGAAATAAATAGTCTAATAACTATAATTCATGTATTCCAATTATATACAGTAATGTATGATACAACGGTTAGTTTAAGGATCGTAAATATAATTCGAATACATTTATACAGTAGTTCGGTGAGTGTGCCCAAGAACTCCACGACCTCATTCCACCGGCCCCCTTCTACCTTCGGACATCCAGGCGCACTGCAAGTTACCATCCCTACCTGGATGCTATTCCACCAATTCGCACTAAGCGTTTGCAAATGTCGTTTATAATACGCACAGCAAAAGTGTGGAACTCTCTACCTGCGTCTGTTTTTCCGAGCGCATACAACCCGAATCTCTTTAAAGTGAGAGTGAACAGGCTTCTTCTGGGTAAGCTCGCTCCATCGTCGACTTTGTCTCTGTCACCTTTGACCTAAGCTAGAGTCAAGAGCAAGCCCATGTCAAATAAAAAAAAAAAAAACAGTTGTTCAAACAAACCCTTTAGCTTTATTATTAGTATAAATAAGTATAAGATATACAATCTCTTACATAGTAGACCTATTTAAACAAAAGCATTCTAGCCTTCTAATCTTTCCTTTTGTAAAATAAAATCAGCAAATATAGACGATGTCTAAAGGTCAAAGATTTCTACAAAATGACCTTCAAGTGTCGAACGCGTTCTTTGACCTAGGTTTAGTAATAATTTACGGGTCTAGATAACTGGGTCGCGCCGGCAATCTCCTAATACTGCTGCGGAAATCTCTTGTGATTCTAGTGACAATGGTGATGCGGCTTGGTGCGTGGTCCAAGGTATTAGAAAAATAGATAATTTAGCATTTTTATACAGGGTGAAATTAAATTCATGGGCATCCTTTTAAGGGGTCATTGTACTCATCACATGAACAACTTTTACTATGGGACTAAACCTCAAATCGCGTAAAAAAATCAGCTGTTTCTTGCATTTATATTCACATAATGATCTCGTCAAAATGTAGGGAAGAGTTGATTTTTTTTCGCGATTTCAGGTTTGGTCCCATAGTAAAAGTTGTTCCTAATGATGATTACAATGACCCCTTAAAAGGATGCCCATGAGATAAAATTCACCCTGTATATTTTTCAGTTAGTTGACATTAGTTTCAGATACACTTGCAGAGGATTTTTAACTTTATTCCGACAACCGTAAAGTTCTTAATGCAAAATTGACAACTAAGACTCGGGTTTAACATCAATTTTTGTAATAAGAACTTTAACTTTGTCGGAATCATCATCTGCCTAGCCTTTTCCCAACTATGTTGGGGTCGTCTTCCAGTCTAATCGGATGCAGCTGTGTTACAGTATTTTACATGGAGCGGCTGCCTAACTGACCTCCACAACCCAGTTAATGTGTAATACGAAACCCCTTGGTCAGATTGGTTTGGTTGTCAGACTTTTGAGCTCCTGACGACCCGTAATGACAGTCAAAGATCCACGAATGACAGCCGGGACCAACGGATTAACGTGCTTTCTGAGACACGGAGGGGTCTTGGTATGTAAAGATGGTCACCAATCCACGGACCAACAGCGGCAAGCGAAGTTTAACCTGATCGATCGACCCGTGCGCCTGTTATTACTTAGCCATATGCCCCTCTAACTCTTTTCTTTTCCCCATTCTTCTAAATATGAAATATTATTATATAATATGTTAAACAGCAGCTACTAGTAATATGGTTGAATGCCTAGGATACTTTAGACGTACCTCCATTATTAAAGATACATTACCCGTTGAGGTTATTTAAGTAAACTCTAAAACCGCTTTGACACACGTAGGCTAGACTTTTAATATAGGGACACACAATCCATACTTGATATTATAAATTCGAAAGTAACTCTGTCTGTCTGTAAGTTACCTTTTCGGGTCCGTGGCTTAGGCCCCCAGCGGTCGAGGCACCTGTGGCCGACGCCCCCGATTCGATTAATTCAATACCTTCTTTTTTTTCTGCTTTTTCACTTAGTACAGTAAATGAGAAAAGCGTTTCACCATAATAATAAAGTTTTTTTTTTTTGCTAAACAAAAGTTATGTGTCGAATAGCAGAAAAAAAAAGATCGCCACTTAACCTTATCCTTACACACCTTTTTCCCCATTAAAAGCATATTTATTATGTACAAACATAAAAAAAGACTTCTATAAAATGTTGTTAATATACATTTATAATAAATTACCATATGGAAAATTTATCTTTCAATTTCAACCAACTAGTCAACTAAGTAAGCCAAACCAGTTAATGGTAACAATAAAAAGTCCGTCTTTTTGTCCACAAAAATGTCTATCTCTTTCATACCAGATTCAAGTTAGTGAATATTGCAATATGCAACAGATAAGAAAGTTTAGTGTGTCATCTCAAAATGACGAGCGAAGGTCCTTCGCAAGGGCTCGTGCGAAATAATTACAACAAACATTTTTTCGCCAAGTCTATTTTAACTAAGTATTATATACTTAAAAATAGACTTGGTGTAAAAATGTTTGTGCCTGACAGTACATTTGATTAAAAATTGCTTTGAATTAAATTAATCGAATCGGGGGCGTCGGCCACAGGTGCCTCGACCACTGGGGGCCTAAGCCACGGACCCACCTTTTCACGCCTAAACCGCTGAACCGATTTTGATGAAATTTGGTATATAGATAGCTTGAGTCCCGGGAAAGGACATAGTATACTTTTTATCCTGATGTTCCCACGGGATCGAGACTTATGCGGGTGAAACCGCGGGGCGCAGCTAGTGATTATATAAAACATTATATTTTTAACTCATTGAGCTCCGCTAATGAGACACAATTGATTTTCTATTGTATCGTACTACATAGGTAACGCGCGGAGCCTGACAGGATTGTATTTTTTTATTTAATTTTATTCATTTGACTTCGTGTCTCTCATGTCTTATACCGCCTCCCACGGAAGTGTTTCGTGGCTTTATTTCCGCCGCGCCGTAAAAAAGCCAGCTCCAAACACCAGCGCTGTTTGCGAGCGGTAGCCATACTTGTTTGGGTTCCTTCGAGAACCATAGTAAGGGTATTGTGTAAATAAAATGGACGAAGATTGTGAGATCTTTATATTGTAGATACGGCACAATTTCAAGGTCTTAAAAATTCTTCGCTATTTCTTCTAGTTCGAGCTATGTTTATAAACTCAGGTACTGATTGACAAATTAAAAAACTTTTTACAAAAAAAAAACAACCGACTTCAAAAAAAAAACACTACAAAATGATAAATAACTTTAATTTCGGAAGTAGGTGTCGTTGGTTCCGCATTTTAATTTTTTGACACCGACTTCCGAAATTAAAGTTATTTATCACTTTGTAGTGTTTTTTTTTTTGAAGTCTGTTTTTTGTTGTAAAAAAGTTTTTATTTTTCACTTTTAAGTTGTACCTACCCCACAAAAAAGTAAACGAAAAGATCGTTAATGTAGACAATGTAGATAAATTTTTAGATTTTTATTGATTTTACATAAACCGCTTATCCGATTTCGATATAATTTTCATGGGACCATTTGGGAAGTATACCCTTTCCAACAAAAAAAGAATTTTTCAAATCGGTTGGCAAGCGACGGAGTTATGCGCGAACAAACATTAAAAAAAAATACAAACATCCGAATTGAGAACCTCCGCCTTTTTAGAAGTCGGTTAAAAAACTTTGAATAACTCTTAGTGAGTACAGCGAATATAAGCATTTGCTGTTACCAGTTTTTGTTGGGTCCATATTGGCTCAACTAAAGTTCTTTACCCGAAAATGTTCTTCCTAACGATTTGTAATCCGAATGATCACTCTTCCTAAAATTTTTCATCCTAAAGTTTTCATTCATACTATTTGTAGTGCTACCGGCGATGTTCGTAACACTCATGTTTCCGAAAATTGTAATTAATAATATCGTTAATGTAAATATTTTAAACTCCTACTGTTTTTTATCATAACGCTTTTGTCCCTAAACATAACTACCATAATAGTTTCATGGCCTGGGAGTATATACGGGTAAGTAATATATGATATAATTACAAAACCTCTAATATTTACAAGATATAACAACTGAACCTACAATTTTATTTGATATAATGATCAGTTAATATAATAAACGATTGATATAATTTTAATGTAACTAATTTCTATAAGAATAACAGACAATTAATATAAAATCGTTTGATATACCACTCAATAGACATAAAACCTATTTAGTCTAATATGATAAACACTTTTTTTTCATATTATGTCATCCTATGTCGACGGAGCCCCGCTTCGCGGGGCCCCTATTTCTGTGTAAAGGGTTTACAGTAACCTAACCAAACCGAACCTCGGGGTGCCCTTCGCTCGCCCTTGGATCCTATGTCGACGGAGCCCCGCTTCGCGGGGCCCCTATTTCTGTGTAAAGGGTTTAAAGAAACCTAACCAAACCGAACCTCGGGGTGCCCTTCGCTCGCTTTTGCATCCTATGTTGACGATCTAAACAAAAAAGATATGACTTTGAATAATAGTGTAAAAGATGGTTATGTTGAGAAAATATAGGAAAACAAATAAAAGCATAATAGATGTTTATTGCTACTGACATTATGAAGTTGAATGATTCGGAATTATGAACATTAGAGACAGAGTAGTTAGGAATTGTGATTGTTAGGATGAAAAATGTTAGGAAGAACATTTTCGGATTTCCAATTACCGGAGTTGAAAATTTAGGTGAACTTTGGCGCACCCGTTTTTGTTGCTTGATTACGTAATGCGATGGAATCTTGTGTCGTTGTATGTTAAAACAGAACGTGTAGCTCAAGTTGCTAAAGATTGGTGATGTTATCATGTAAGCAGAAAAAGTCAAAGTCAAAGCATTTATTTCAAATAGGCACATAAAAGGCACTTTTGAACGGCAAAAATTATCTTAAAATAGAATTGATTCTTGTCGCCCATTCCAAAAGGTAGTTTTCGTATGGAGAAGAATGGGCAAGAAACTCCACCGTTACTCTTTTAAAATGTTTTAGGTACAATATTTTGCATGGGTACATTAATTATATAATAACATGTGAGGACGATGCACCTAAAATAAAATTACTATACCTACCACAATAGGTAAAAGAATGAAAAACGAAACCATGACATATAAATTAATTATCTGATAGAAATTACAGCGATGGTTTTGCAGTTGTGTTAGTACTTGGCCAGACTGGCAGCGTGGGCGCGGGGCGGTGCGCCGCGGCGTACTCATAGAACTTCATTTGAGTGTCTATAGTGGGCACGCGGCCGCGGATCTCGGCGCTGCTCGGCGTGGGGAGCGCGCGGGCAACTCACGCCATAGTGAGTTCATACAAGTGGCCGCAGTGGGTGCGCGGGCGGCCCGCGCGTGGACCGGATTTGTAAGAATGTAAGAAAGTGACAGAACGCATTCTCTCGACGGTCAAAGTGTATGTGATAGATGGTTCCCTATCCATTTGCATAAAATTTTAAGACCTAATATAACTTGGCATACTTTTGTTTCTTGTAATTGTATTTTCGCATAACATTATTTACGCATAACAGCTTACGCATAATTTTTTTAAGCATAATTTCTTTAATCATAATAATGATTAAGCATAACATTCTAAAGCATAAATTTAGCATGCTCGTTTTATTTCTAACGACGTCAGGTCGGCGGAGCCCCGCTGCGCGGGGCTCCTATTTCTGTCTGCAGGGTTTAAAGGAATCTAACCAAACCGAACTTCGGGGTGCCCCTGACGTCGTTTAGTATTATGCGAATTAAATTTATGCGAAAACAAATCAGCCTTAAAGATAATTATGCCAACATAAACCGTATGCCAAAAAAAAATATGGCAAAGTATTATTATTCCAAAACAAATTATGCCAAAATAGTTATGCCAAAGTATATTAGGAAAAAGAACATTATGCGAAAAGAAGGGATCCCGTGATAGATACATGGTGCTCAAAGACTGTCACGAGACTCACTAGCTTTATAATGAAGTCCATTTGCATTTGACTCTGCTACAATTGCTTACAATATCATGTTACACAATAGCGCCACAAATTTGATAGCCGACGTAAAATGAAACATGGCGATGGCATGATGAAGCTTATTATGGACTAGGTGAGCCCGTGACTTCGTTCACGTGCGTGACGTAAAACGCTTGTTCTAAAATAAAAGTAGCCTAAGTTACTCCTTATTACATCAGCTATCTGCCAGTAAAAGTCGCGCCAAAATCGGTCCAGCCGTTTCAATGATTAGCCGGAACAAACAGACAAACAGACAAAAATTGTAAAAAATGTTATTTTGTTATAGGTACCGTGTATACATCCATATGCATTTAGTAAACAGCGGTTATTTTAATATTACAAACAGACACTCCAATATATTTGTACGGATGTTTGTTGACGTTGCAAGATCGAACTCGATAAGATTCTATTACTTTTGTATCTTGTACGCGCTGACTTACGACTTACGAGTTGTGGTCGTAAATCCGATGTAGTAGAAAACTCCAAGTATAAAGATAGAAACATGTGTTTTATGTGTATATAAAGTTGTGAATTACGGAAGGGATATATCGAGTTTATGGTCATCGCAATAAGGAGGATTTTCCTAGCGCTAGTTGTACCACTCATGTACAGTTGACTGTACATGGATTTTGGTAGATGATAATAATGTTACATGTACAAAAAATACCTATTTCATAGTAGATAATAATATCGTACAAATTCAAGGTCACTCAGCGCGCTATGGAGCGAGCTATGCTTGGAGTCTCTTTGAAGGATAAAATCAGGGAAGAAATTATCCGGAAAATAACCAGAGTTACCGACATAGCTTGCACAGTAAGCAAACTGAAGTGGCAGCGGGCTGGCCATGTCTGTCGAAGGACTGATGGCCGGTGGAGCAGACGAGTCCTGGAGTGGAGACCGCGTACCGGCAAGCGTAGTGTGGGGCGCCCCCCCGCTAGATGGACGGACGACCTAAAGAAGGTGGCTGGGGTAGACTGGATGCGGAAGGCGGAGGACAGGGTGCTGTGGCGCAGTCTGGGAGAGGCCTATGTCCAGCAGTGGACTGCGATAGGCTGAGTTGTTTGATTGAATAATATCGTCTCGTTGCGCCTGATTTTTAACCGACTTCAAAAAAAGGAGGAGGTTCTCAATTCGTCGGAATCTTTTTTTTTTTTTTTTTTATGTATGTTCCCCGATTTCTCGAAGACGCCTGGACCGATTTGGAAAATTTTTCTTTTGTTTGAAAGGGTATACTTCCCAAGTGGTTGCATGATCATCAGGTCAGGATCTGATGATGGGATCCCAGGGAAATCGAGGGCAACCTTCAAATTTTATAGGCACATAGTACCATTTTCATATATTTTCTAAAGCTGTTTAAGTATTTGCATCTGATAATCATCATCTCAGGTGGATGAGCTGATGATGGAAGGTACAACTCCTCAACGGCTTGGAGTTAAAAGAAAATTCTTTCAAAATTATTATAGTAACACTCGTGCATTTGCTCTCGGAAAGCACCATTTGGTGAAGTGGAACTGATGATGAAGACCGCAGATGGCCACCGGAACTACTCAATAATATCTCCGTACTATTTCACGGGTTGCGATTCGATACTTTAACATGGTTGCTAAGCAATTTATGCTCGTCACAATGTGAATAGTGATATGGAGCTGATGGTGGACCAGGAGAACTCTTCAACAATTAACTTCCCTGCATCGGTAAAAGCAATATTTTGTAAAAGGCGATGAGAAAGTTGACTCTAGGCTATTGTAACTGAGATAAATTATAAGCAGACCCACTAAAAAGCGTGAAATAAAAACTTTTTAACAAAAAATAAAACCGACTTCCAAAAAAAACACTACAAAGTGAAAAATAACTTTAATTTCGGAAGTCGGTGGCAAAAAACTAAAATACAGATCCAAAGACACCGACTTCCGAAATTAAAGTTATTTTTCACTTTGTAGTGTTTTTTTTGGAAGTCGGTTTTATTTTTTTAAATTAGACGATCGGTTTATTATTTGAAATGTGTATGCATTAAGCAGTCAAATCACTGCATCATCATCATTTCAGCCGAAAGACGTCCACTTTATTTTTTATTTTATTATTGCTGAATGGGCTCGCTCTTGACCTGGATCACGCCTGATGGAAAGCGGTGGATGAGGTCTATGATGGAACGAGCGTGCCTAGAAAATGCTTAAGGCACAGGAGCTCCCACGCATCGACGAAACACAGCAGGCTGCTTGACGCCGGACTCCGGTGAGAGGGTGGTCGCAAACCAGGCGGGCATTAGCCCTACCACCGCAAGGGAAGAATTGGCCAGTCAAATAAGGTGTTGGGTGTGACTGTCCAGGATACCCGAGCGCTCGGTTCAGTTGAGTAACTGGCGGAAAAAACTGCGCTAAACGAGGAGACTTCTTCATGCATTCCACTGCTGGACATAGGCCTCCCAAAAATCACTGTATGTTTTAAGAGATAAGAGGAAACTTAGGTTTAGACAGTTAAAAATTAAACTAGGGTTTTAGCTGACACTCGAGGCAATCGGTCCCTGTCGTGTCGCAAATTTTCCGGCTAAATTTGTCTAAAACTCAATATTATTTGCTGTCATCCGCATAGCGTAAACTATGCGAGTCGACTTTAACCCAGATTTTTACCCTGATGCGGGTTGAATATTAAAATTTTACTCGGAGCGACTGCCATCTGATCTCTAGCACCCGGCTAAGGAATATCGGCAGCCAGGTTAAAAACGGTGATCATTGTTCTTCACCTAAATACTATACAGCATACACGTATATGGTTTCGCGTTATCGTTTTATGAACTTACTAGCTGCGCCCCGCGATTTCACCCGCATAAGTGTCGATCTCGTGGGAATATCGAGGTAAAAACTATTCAATGTCCTTTCTCGGGGCTCAAACTATCTCTATACCAAATTTCATCTAAATCGGTTCAGTAGTTTAGGCGTGAAAAGGTATAGATACAGACAGACAGACAAACTTTCGAATATATAATATTAGTATGGATTAGCGGCGCGGTTCGCCGATCGGCGACGAAACAATAGAAAATCAATTGTGTCTCATTAGCGGAGCTTGACAGAAATTTTTGATTACTGGCCCTACTCGTGTGTTGCCATTTCAGCAGCACGTTGTATAGTCGTCTGACTTTCCATTTCATTTCCATACTAGCTTCTGCCCGCGACTTCGTCCGCGTGAAATTTCACCCTCCCCCATTCACCCTCTTAGGGGTGGAATTTCGAAAAACCCTTTTTAGTTGATACCTATTCTTCACAAAGAACACACCCTCCAAATTTCATGTCTCTAGGACCAGCGGTTTAGGCTGTGCGTTGATATTATATCAGTCAGTCAGGACTTTGAATTTTATACAGGGTCCCATTAAAATAGATGCATACATTTTAAAACAGCGCTCAGTACGTCTAACCAAAGATATCCAAGCAAAAAAAAAAACACTGATTTAAATGATTTTGTTTTGACCTAAAATAATAAATTGCCGACACATTAGTGTACTTTCGTTAGCTGATTATTTTTTTGTAAGTATCTAATGCGTTTTTCTTATATATATTTTTTACTATCATCCTTATTTTCGTGGTCTGAAATCTGAATAATTTCTAAAAGTTTGTCCATCTATGTTAATGGGACCTTTGTATATATATTTTTTTTTATCACCCTGACATTTAAAACCGCTCTCATAGTCACCTCAATAAATTCTACGCAAAAATACCTAGTAATAAAAAAATAAATAGTAACACTTTCCTGCGGTAAGATTTTACAGCATTTACGAAGTAATAACTCCATTTTATTTTTGTTATAACTTAAAAAGTATTTTGTTTTAAAAGTAACTTTACGTGTTGTTGCAAGTTTATTGTTTAAATTTTATGCTCGCAACGTTAACAGTGCTCATTTTCTTGCTCGCTTAACCCGAATGCGGGGAAAACGACTTCTTGCTGGGTAGTAAATAATATGTAACATGCTGGTACAGCGTGTAGTAGTTTGGTTTGATAGCATTTTAGTGTTGGAACTGGATAAACGTGATATTAAATGAAGGTAAAAGAGTATGCAAAAATAGTGCCTAAGTGCCTACGTGTAGGGAGAGAGCTTCACGTCCCAGCCGCCGCGGGAGACGCTCCGGGCGTCGGAAGCCGCGTGATGACTCACGGCCACCGGAGGCGCGGGCCTGCGGACGGAGAGTAATGGGTAGCTCACCGTCCGATCAGGACCAGCCCCGCGCCGGACGGCGCGTACGTGTTCCACGTGCGCCTCAAAGAGAAGTCAGCAAAAAGGAAGAGGCCTGCCAGGGCCGAAGCCTGCCGGGGGTGCGGAATTGTCCGAAAGGGTTACCGCTACCTCGGAACATAAACGGCTAAGGAAGGAACACGGACGGGTTTTAGTCAGTAAGAGTCTGACCCTCCCTTCCGCTCCACCCAGAGTGGGAGGAGTCATTTGATGATTTCCCATCCATAAAAAAAGTGCCTACGTGTCGTTCTGTAGCTTCTGCCACCTCCCGTGGGTTAATAGCGTGTATTTATTTATTTATTTATAGGAGAACCAACAGCTATAACAGAAGCACTACAATATTATATGAAACATAAAGCCACTTACAGGTTCTCACGGGTAAAAACAGAAAATGTAGTAGAAATCTTAGGATCACTAACAAGCACGATAGAAAATAATACAAATGTAAGGTATATAAGAACTATGCACTTTTAAAAAAGATAAATAAAGAAGCATAGGTATATAGGTAAATAAAGAAACATGTGGTACAGGCATAGATATCCGAGAGATATGCCTTCACTGCATATTTGTTCAAGTTCAAGTGTCGCCACATTTTCCCACTCCGGAAACTCCCACAAAAACAAAAGAAATAGATACGGCACACATGATCAAATTGGGCGGCTTTTTTGGCACACACAAGAAAATAAGCGTAACACTTGCTGCACACATGCTCAAAAGGGGCGGGCACTAGAAAGTATAGACACAGTCACGGAATGCACACATGCAACTCTAGCATCAACTAGGGAAGATGGGTTAATATAAATATTTGATCGATAAAAATATCGATAGATATCAACTACAAAAAAGAGGAGTGTTTTTGGGTGTATTTTGTATTATTTATTTTTCCTGCTTTCAACGTGGTATATTAATAAAAAACCAATAAAACCAAATCACGTAATAATATAATATATTTGTTTGCAAATGACATTTAAGTAAATAAGTAGTTTCTTTAGTTTCTCTCTTACGTAAAATTAAAACTATTTAACTATCGATCATAAAACAACAATTCAAATAACCTATTGAACATTTAATAAAAAAACGTTTATTAAAATAAACAGGTTCTTAATAATTAATTACAATCTAGCCTATAAGACTTTTTACATAATAATTATTACCCGAATGCTGCGAAGCCCAAAAGGAGGGTTATTTTAACCTTTTAACCGCTTACGTCGGATTAATCCGACAAATATTTTCGTGTCCATTCCGCCAGAGTCGTATATATACGACCAAATAACACAGCTCGTTTAATCTGTATTATTATTACATCATCACAGCTCGTTTCATCGGTATTTATTGTTCGTTTTTTTTTTTTGTCGGGCGCTGGGGGCACGACAACTGATATAAAGTCCGGCGGTTAAAAGGTTAAAACTTAGAATAGTGTTGATTATTGGTACTTTACAAAAGTACAGAACAAATTACAGATTGGTTTGAGGGAAACCAATTATTTTTCCTGCCTGTTGCATCTATCCATTTATTTTTAATTTCTGGATCTTTCAGGAAACTGAAAAAAATAATTATTAATTCTTGTAAAATTACAATTTATCGATAGCAATATCTCAGCGCTACGCATCACTAATGCATCATTTGACACGATCCATGTCAAATGACGTTGCTAGGCAATTTTCTCATGTCATCACAATAATATTTCACAACGAAATATTTGTAAAATTCTTAAATAATATAATTAGTGCAGTGATTTTTTACTTACCGGTGGTAGGACACGCCGCTTGTCTTAAGGTTTGTTGTGACTGATCTATTTTTGCAAATAAGGACGGAACAATTCGGCATTTTGTAAAAATACGAAATGACACCACACGTTTCGATACAAACATATGACTACGGCGCTTACTGCCGTCGCGCAACTCGCGCATCTAACATACGCCCAGATTACAAGTTATGGCCATGGTACTATATAATTGTACCATGGTTATGGCCTTTTATAGAGGCGACGTGCGCCACGCCTCCATGCCATATCCCTCGATATCCGTGGGTACAGGTTTCATATTTTTCGTCATCATCATCATCTGCCTAGCCTTTTCCCAACTATGTTGGGGTCGGCTTCCAGTCTAACCGGATGCAGCTGAGTACCAGTATTTTATATGGAGCGACTGCCCATCTGACCTCCGCAACCCAGTTACTGGGTAATACGATACCCCTTGATTAGACTGGTTGTCAGACTTTTGGGCTTCTGACGACCCGTAACGACTGTCAAAGATCCACGAATGACAGCCGGGACCAACGCCTTAACGTAATTTCAGAGGCATGGAGGGGTCTCGGTATGTAAAGATGGTCACCCATCCACGGACCAACCGCGGCAAGCGTAGCTTAACCTGATCGATTGACCGGGCGGCTTTCATATTTTTATGGTTATTAAAATGTTATGTCTACTAGATATCGACGGTTCTGAGATGCATCGGTTTGGTTTGGGAAAATTCTCCATAATCGCCCGGGGTATACTTACCTATATATGTAGTAAGAAGTTTATAAGAATCCCTTGTCTTGAAATAAAAGTCCAGACGAGTAACTAATTAATTAGTAAGCCCCAGTTTTATGTAGAGTTCACTTTGAAACTAAAGTAGGAACATTACACTGAAATAGTCGAATAATTGTTTTAAAAGCTATTTCTAAGCACAGACCTATTTAAACACTATAAAAAGGCAGCGAAATTATACCTAGTATTTTTAAAATCGTTCGAATTTACGGCTTATTAGTCGATTCGCACATAGCCAGAAACGTCCGCATCGTCACTTTTAAATAATGTTATTTTTTTTGTAACATGTACCTACGTTTTTATTATTATTGAAAGAAAGAAAAAGTATTTATTGCGACTCGTAGGAAGATCACAAACTAAACTAAATACAGTAAAAAAAACCCCAAATTAAATTAAAAAAATGAACAGAAATTCCTATACGAGGCCAAAAGGCTCTTATCTCAGCATGACGCTGCGACATTTAAAAAATAAATGTCACAGCGTTGGTATTCTGATAGGGATTGGATAATATTCACAATGTGCCATTGTAGCCTAATAATCTTGCGTGCAAAAAAATTGGCCCCCCCATGCTCTCCATTGCGTGACAGCAGTGGTGGCCCAGTGGTAATGGCCGCGACTTACGAATTGTAGGTCGTAGGTTCGAACCCAGACAGGCGCTTTACTTTGTGTAAATTATTTCATCACCAGTGCTCTCATAACGGTGAAGGAAAACATCGTGAGGAAACCGGCATGTCCTAGAACCAAAAATTCGAAGACATGTGACATCTACTAACCCGCACTGGGCCCGCGTGGTGGATTACGGCCCACTCCCCCTCACAGAGAGGAGGCCTGTGTCCCAGCAGTGGGAACATTATAGGCTGATTATGTTATGCTCTCCATTTGAGACACGAAATCTCAAAAATCGTAAAGAATATCAATTATTATTCTATATTGTGTGAAAGTAGTTAAGGTCTTAAGGTACAGTTTACTTGAACGCATACTATATTATGATAAAAGCAATATTCTTGACAAGATCGACTCGATTCTTCAGATGTACTCATCACTCACTTTTTCTCGGAAAAAGTGCGTGACTATTTTTCTCAATAAAATTGACAAACGTTAAATTTTGTTTATTTCTGTTTGTTTTATTAAAATTGAACTTGATTTTGTTAACGGACTTAAAGGAATGGAGGTTCTTTATTGAACACCCATATTTATAAGTTCGCGATTTTCTCAAAAACAAATGAATCAGTCTTAATCATCCTTTCACTAGTGTAATCTACATACTTTCAGGAAGGTTTTAAACTTTAATTTACAATGTTATAGGTTATTGTTAGTGAAACTTGTTGAATTATATTGTTTCAAATCGTAGAGCATGGACTGGGTTAATTTTTTTGCACGCAAGTGTATATATTTCTGCGGGGCAATTGCGTAACACATTATCAATCGGAAGCGGTTTCATTTTGACAGTTCAACAACATTCATTGCGTTATTTACGTGTTGAGTAGACAAGTTAGAACTTATGAAGCAATGGATTAGCGATTTGCTTCAAAATGATTCCGATTGGTAGTGTGTTACGCAATTAGGGTGCAGGAGTTGCCCACAAATAAATTTACTTTATGCGGGTTAAAAAATAAATGTGACGATTCGCAAGTTTCGGGCGAGTAAATTATTGCGAATCGATTAATAAGCCAAATTGATGATACATTTACTTCGCGCGCTCGTGCTAGGCCGTCAGGTATAAAATACGCATTCTCACTGTTCAAACTTTCTTCTCAGGTACCGGCTATAAATAAACTCTTCGATCCTCCTTCTGTAATATCAGACGCCACGTCAGCTAGTCACCGGGTCTCCTACATTCACAATATTAAAACACCTGTTCCACGACGATGGATTATGTGATGTCAGGTCTTATGCATCGCGTCAGCGATATTTTAAAGTTTAATATAAAGTTGTACACTGAACTGAATTTCTGAAATTATTTATACTAAATTCTTACGCTGTTGTAATTACTTTAGTAGTTAGTAGTAAAGTGTTTTTATCAATTTTATCAGATCCTAAGGAAGTGTTACGGGGTTTTATAAAAGTGCAGATTGACATATTCTTAGTTATAAGTTATAACATACTAGCTGCGCGCCGCGGTTTCACCCGCATAAATGTCGGTCCCGTGGGAATATCGGGATAAAAATTAGCCAGCTACCTCCATACAAAATTTTATCAAAATTGGCCCAGCCGTTTGACTGTGAACAAGTAACAAACATATAGATTAACACACACTCACTATCATTCGCCTTTATAGTATTAGTGTGATTATAGTGTGATTATCACATGGTACCTATAATAAGTTAGAGTTAAATTACTTATTTGTATATTGGGCTGTATGAACTTTAGTTCTTATTAATATAGGAATAAAAATGTATTTACAAGTAAAGTAAACATTCGTTTTGACAAGGTGTCTCGAAATTAGATGGTCAGAGTATATCTTGAGCTCAAGATTTCGGCGCTATAGATGACAAAGCTACCGCTTTGTGTGATTTTCAAATGTGCGTATCAGATTTGTGTCTGGCAACACCCTAAAACATTTTTTTTACATTAAAAGTGCATTTAAAAAAAAATATTTATCCCTACCTAATCATTTTCATTATAATGATCCCCCCTTTTTTTTTTTTTTCTCACGGTGGAAATCCTCATGGACTTCCTCTATCGTGGGGGTGACAGAGGGGCATGCCGGACTCTTACCGGCTAAAACTACCTCTACCTATGGCCGGGGGTGCGGGATTCGCATAAGCATTCACCGCTCCCCCGGCAATTACAATAATCCCCTGGACGTTCAACCTATAAAAATAAAGAAAAAAAAATGACAGTCTAGTCATTATTTTCCTGACGGCTCCTTACTAAAAAGGGCGGTTAAATCTGTCTTTCCCCTGCATCCTTCGAAGCAATTTCCGTGCATAAAACAGTAACCTGAACATGTATTTAAGTACCAACATTCTTCCGGAACGTGCTAACAGCCCTGGGATGTCTTAAAGTGCATCGATACTTAAAGATACTTTAAAGATACTTAAACCTGAATGGCCTGAACCTATTCACTTACATTGATAGTGGTATAAATATTGTATTAGGATATACAGGGTGAATTAAATTCATGGGCATCCTTTTAAGGGGTCATTGC
The DNA here is from genome assembly GCA_945859645.1 of Amphipoea oculea. Classification (NCBI taxonomy): domain Eukaryota; kingdom Metazoa; phylum Arthropoda; class Insecta; order Lepidoptera; family Noctuidae; genus Amphipoea; species Amphipoea oculea. Next base: position 18,987,962 of record OX243876.1, read on the forward strand.
ACTCATCATTATGAACAACTTTTACTATGGGACTAAATCTAAAATCGCGAAAAAAATCAGCTGTTCCTTGCATTTATGCTCACATAACTCGTCAAAATGTAGGGAAGAGCTGATTTTTTTTCGCGATTTTATCCTTGTTTGATTACTTATTCTGCTATTCGGAGCGGAGACAAATCCATCCAACAAATCAAAGATTATAAGCATCGATCCAGCCGTTTTTGAGTTATAAATGGTGTAACTAACCCGACTGTGTTTTAATCTGTCAAGCTCCGCTAATGAGACACAATTGATTTTCTATTGTTTCGTCGGCAATGGGCGACGCGCGCCGCTTGACCGGATAAAAGTCATTCCGATATCCCATATACAGAATAAACAATTTAATTGAATTGCCATTAAACTGATATAAAAGAACTATTCATTTCCGTGTTTTAATAAATTGCTATCGAAATAAAAGCTTTATTTAACCCGAGAGTAAATAAAAGCATTTAATTTCAATAGAAACCTTAACTGGTTATCAAGCTCGATAACCACTAAAATCGAAGTCATTCCCGAGAGTCTATTTATTTTTACGACTTCAATTCTAAATTAGACTAGCCATTCAATATCCAGGTCCAATTACAGACACCTCTTGGGCTAAATTAGTCTGTTTCCAATAGTGTTATTGAGTATTGTTTGTAGTTAATGTGTAGTACCTAAAACAGAGTAACGGGAATTACATTTTGTTTTTAAAGAATCTTTATTTACTCAAAAGAAATTTACTACAAATTTCACTTAATGAGAATTATTTTAACTAAGTATATAATAATGATGACATTCATGAGCGTACGGACACGCACAACTATTAAAGAAAACAACAACAATTAACGTACATAACAAGACATTTGAAGGTAGCAGCAAAGGATTTCTGTTTCATGCGAAACAAAAGTATACATTTTGTGGGTAAATTAAAGACATAAATAAACCAGGGCCGGATTCAAATTTTGTCAATAACAAAAGATTTTAAATGAGTTTTAAATTTTTGCAAACGCTTAGAGGTTTTTATTTCTCGTGGTAATTTGTTCGAGATGATTCGAATGGTGCATTGGCTGAGCAATTATCGGGGTCTGTGTTTCATGACTAATCCCTATTATTATGGAATGAAATGTCCCAATGGCGGGTTGACACTTTCCGTGACCCAAGGGTAGGTTTTTATCTTGGCCAGAGGCTAAGTATTGCCAAACTACGTGGCAATGCCGCCAGTCTCTTGGGTACCTTACCAGCTGATGCGGAGGAATAATTCGACGCCATATTTTAGTTTTTTAATAGTTTTAGTTAGGTTAGGATATTATATTTTATTATAGAAATTTAATTTTAACTGTTTTTAGGGTTCCGTAAAACAAAAGAAAAATGCGGAACCCTTGCCCTCTCACTTTGTAGTCCATATGTCTGTCTGTCAAGACCCTTATCACAGGAAGGCGTGGAGGCATCGAGCTGAAATTAAAACCATATACTCAAGTCTACGTCCCATGAAGCTGTGAAAAAATCAAACTTCTAAGTTAACGTAAAAAAAATACGGCCGTTTACGCCGCAAAAAACGTTTATTTCGACACTAAAGGGATTCAAAATTTATAGGGTACTTCCCGTTGACCTAGAATCATGTAATTTGGCAAATAGCAAGGTCATGTAGCAAAAGTAAAGAAAAAAATCCGAATACCGTAAATTAAAAAAAAAACCCGTCATAAACTATTTACATACCTGCTTTGTACGGAACCCTCGGCGCGCGAGTCCGACTCGCACTTGACCGGTTTTTTGTTTATACGATGTCCAGTCTAAGTAGTCTTGATTGAATGTTTTTGCCAACCCCCACGCTTCTGTGCCAGCTTCATCCAGGTTTTTCCAGTGATGGCAACAATGTCATCTGCCCATCTCGCCGCCTGACGATCGACCGATTGTGACTCTTCGGTTTGATTAAAATTTTGGTCTTTTCTATCCTTACAAAAATCAATACTGACCACTTATCTTGCTTTTCGGGACACGAAGCGTTTCGGACACGTTTTTTCATTAAAAACCCCTATCCGAACACACTGAAGGTAAATAGCCGTTCCAAAATGCTACTGGCAGATTGATAAAAAACTCAGATGAAACTCAAACTCAAAGCATTTATTTCAAATAAACCGTGTACAGGCACTTTTGAATTGTCAACATTAAATAGTCAGTCAGTTATTCAAAAAGTTGAAGCTAGTTGCCCATTCCATAACGTAGATCTCTATGGAGAAGAACGGGCAAGAAACTCCATGGACACTCTTTTAAATCAAGATATTACAAAATCCTGAGTACATTTTTCTTGCTACTTCTATATGTGAACAATGTAAAAAAAAAACACACAAATGAAGAAACAATTCAAAATATAAGATTAAAAATAAGCCTTGGCAGTTAATAGATGACCAGTCTCAACCGACGGCGCCCGTTCACAAACATGACGCGTGGATCAGCACCATCCACCTCAACCATTTTGTAGGGAACCGAATGATCGTTGGATCATTCGGTTCCCTACAAAATGGTTGAGCTGGCGCGTTTGACACGCGCCACCATCAGTGAGACATTTAAGAACGTTCCATCTATTTAATCTGTCAAGCTCCGCTAATGAGACACAATTGATTTTCTATTGTTTCGTCGCCTTAGTCACAACAATGTTTCTAAACTTAGTCCAGACTCAATGAAATCTAGAACACAGGTAGCCAGTTCGTTCTAATAGCCTTAATTATGATAAGATCCATAAACAATAGACTGTAGGTCGTTGCCGGCAGCTTGTTATTTATTAAAGGCAAATTGTGGGTACCGGGCTATAATAGCAGGATGTGACGTCATACACCTCTGCTTGGAGCCTTGGTTGATGTAGATGTATGTTGTTTTCTGGTTGATATGGTAATGATTTTTTTCTAAGTTAGGTTTTACGAATCGTTTTCCTTGGTCTTCTGACAATTATTTACACAGCTACTAAACACATGCGTTTACTTACTTAACAGCTTAAATCAGTTCTATTTGCTCCGGATTACGAGTTGTAGGTCGTGGGTTCAGACCCAGACAGGTGTTTTACTTTGTGGAATTTATTTCATCACCACTGCTCTCAAAACGGTGAAGAAAAACATTGCGAGGAAACCGGCATCCTAGAGCCAAAAATTCGAAGACATGTGACATCTACCAACCCGTACTGGACCTGCGTGGTAGATTACAGCCTTTTATCTGTTCTGTGATTACAGCCCACTCCCTCTCGAAGAGAGGAGGCCTGTGTCCCAGCAGTGGGAACATTATAGGCTGACTTTGTAAGGGCAAAACATGCCTTCTCTTTTGCTTAATTCATCCACGTTCGTTGCATCCGCTCGTGTTGGTTCAACCGTTCAAACCACGTTTGAGCCTCGTTTCACCTAGTACACCAATTTTATGTAATATTATCATAGATCTTTGCCTGTTTTACGTTATATCTCGGATTTATGAACCAATTTCAAAGATGACTTTAAACAGGCCACATTTACCAACAACGTAAAATTTTTATAACCGAATAAAATATCTAAAGTTATTATCTCAATAGCAACATCGAAAATGTTTTTATTTTTTTTTTATTTCTTTCTTTGTTAGTTTAATATTGGTCTGGCAGTTTGAGTACTTTATGCGGCACTTTTTGGTATTGTGCGTCGAGCTCCCCAAGTTCTGATTTGAACTACACGATGACTGCTACGAATGCTTGCACTGACTGAACTGGTCCACTCAAATTTGTATGGTTCTTTCCTCAAAAGACGAGAGAAGAGTGGGATGCATGCAGAAGCCTCCTCGTGTAGCGCAGTTTGTTCCGCCAGTTACTCAATTGAACCGAGCGCTCGGCGCGACCTGGACAGTCACACCCATCACCTTATTTGACTGGCCAATTCTTCCCTTGCGGTGGTAGGGCTAACGCCCGCATGGTTTGCGACCACCCTCCCACAGGAGTCCGGCGTCAAGCAGCCAGCTGTGTTTCGTCGATGCGTGCAAGTTCCAGTGCCTTAGGCGTCTTCTGGGCACGCTCGTTCCATCATAGACCTCATCCATCGCTCACCATCAGGCGTGATCAACGTCAAGAGCAGGCCCATTCATAAATAAAAAAAATAAATAAAAAGACCATTTCAAATATTATAATCTACGTCACATGATCTACCCAGGTTTTTGTCTGGACTACAAAAGAGACTTTGACCCCTGAGTTTGTTACGTCATTTCTTCTTACTTTTTTATAATGTAATGACGTGTAAAAGTGATTCTGATATCGTATTAACAAAACTAACAATTTCATTACATTATTTTATGTTTTACAAAGTTTTCAAAATTCTAACGTATTGTTTTTATTTTTATCTCGTTAAAAGGAACACAAGATAATAAAGCGCTCGTTGAGTGCATTATTATATCATCAAGATGGCATAAATTTAAAATTTTCATTAAAAATAACGACGAACAACGGCTAGTGCAAAAGTTTTTGATTGCAGTACTAATTTTAGCCCATCTCCTTAGTAATGAAACTTAAAAGTTACATGAACAATCTCGCTCTTGCCACACTTATTTTAAGGTTGAAAATCCTGCGTACATCAACTTGGCAATAGGCGACGGGCAGAGCAATTACCGTTAAGCGACATGTATGATGTACATTCTAGATGGTCATTACATTAATGATAATAGGCATATATAAATTAGGAAATCCTTCAACGATACATGACCAAATTGTTTTTGCTATTAACAATAGAAACAGTCAGGGCTGCCTGGTTTAGATGTACACCATACTTATTCATTTATGCAATATTAGCTGCGCCCCGCGGTTTCACCCGCTTAAGTGTCGATCCCGTGGGAATATCGGGATAAAACTATCAAATTGACCTTCCCCGGGATGCAATCTATCTCTCTACCAAATTTTATCGAAAACCGTTCAGTGGTTTAGGCGTGAAAAGGTAACATACATACAGACAGACAGACAGAGTTACTTTCGAATTTATAATATTAGTATGGATGTAGTCTTTTGCCGTCGCCATGACAGTAGATGGTCGAAATTTTCTCCGAAATTCGCTCAACTGTTGAAAAATCAAAATTTGATTTATTACAATAGAAATCCAATTGTTTCCCAATAGCCACAGTTGAGCTAATCTGCTAATAATTGCAGATGGCACCAAACTGAACCTTGTAACTAGTCCTTTATGCTCGCTTGAACAGCCCGACTCATGAGTTGGTAACCAATCATTACAAGCGACTTTTGTTACTGGTAACATAAAGAGATCTACGTTTTGGAATGGGCAACTAGCTTTAACTTTCTGACTAACTGATTGGCTATTTAATTTTGACATTTAAAAAGTGCCAGTACGTGGTTTAATTGAAATAAACGTTTATTGCCCGTGGTTCGACCGCGTAGTTCTACTAGTAGGACCACGGGCATTTTTCTTTTCGGTGGTTCTATCAATCGGACTATCGTTATAAAATTATCATATTTTATTGGCACTGGTTCTACTGGTCGAGTAGGACTAAGATAAATATTTTTGCCCATGGTACTACTTACGTAGTACTTATACCTGTTAACTATTATTTTTATTTTTTAGCCTTTTGGTAACAAATGACTAAAAAATCATAGTGATTAAAAATGTTTTTGTAGCTAAGTACCTATTGCACTAAAAAGAAAATAGTACCTACATTACTGCAGCAGCCAGCAAAAGAGGCATTGATGGACGGACGTGTAAATGTGAGATTAAAAATGTGAGAGTAAAGAATTAGCTGGTTTAACTAAAAAAAAGATTTTAGACAAAGAGTAAGTAAACGTGGACGAATATATATCATCGCAGCTTATCCAATGCATATCCAACATTTATTTTGGTATTTAGTAACTCCAAGGTTTACATGCAAAGAAGTTTACTCACTTAATAGAACCACGGGTAAACAAAGTTGCCCTTAGTACTACTGATAGAACTTGATTTGCCCATGGTCCGATTGATAGAACCACCGAAAAGAAAAATGCCCGTGGTCCTACTAGTAGAACTACGCGGTCGGACCACGGGCAATAAACGGAAATAAATGCTTTGAGTTTGACTGTTTTTCTTCTTCTTAACGTATCAAGAGTGCTTCTGATACTTAAGGGATAGACAAGTAAAGAGGTTACGTCTGGCGCGGATTAAAAGATAATATTTTATTTTATTTGTTAATATTTTATTTTATTATTTATTTATTTCTGTAACTGCCCATGACATCACAGCGGGCCCTATCAGAATACCAGCGCTGTGACATTTATTTTTGAAATGTTGCAGCATCATGCTAAGATTGGCCTCGTATAGGATTTTCTGTTCATTTTTATTTTTATCACTTTTTATTTTATAACTTATATTATATAACTTGGTTTTTTTTACTGTGTTTAGTTTAGTTTGTGATCTTCCTATACGAGTTGCAATAAATGCTTTTTCTTTCTTTCTTTCTTTAATGGCAAAAAGTTTAAACATTTTTGGCTCTAAATTCAGCTGCACGAACTCTTCTCATTGACGCAGTCATAAGGTCATCAAGTGCACAGGTGACAGGTCATGTGGCGCAGGATGAACGGTATGCCATTGTCTGTGGGGAGGTGTCGCATATGCACTTGAGATCTCAGCCGTCTTTGAGCCCCCATTTGTGGAAATTGTCTTTGCTCCGGCCGACTGGGGTTCGAAGTCTATTTAGAGATTTCCAAGTCGACCACGGTAATGCGTGCTCAGGCGGAGGACTCTTCGACGATGGTTTGATTATGGTTATGGTTTCATTGTGTTATTACAGTGATAATATCCACGTATTTTATTTATATTGCTGTTTTGTTCAACCACATTGGGACAGACTGGATTTGGAAGGCATAGGACAGGGTTTTGTGGCGCAGCCTTGGACATAGGCCACTCCAAGGCTGAGTGCTGAGAGCTCCAATTCGATAGAATGAGTTGATTAATTAACTGTTCTTAACTCTCAAATTACGGTTGCTTGTTCATCTGCCCAGAAGATCTATTTACACCCGCGTAAGTGTCGATCCCAAGGGAATATCGGGATAAAAAGCCTATATATTAATCCAGAGTATCAGCTACCTCTATACTAAAATTTTATCAATATTGGTCCAGCCGTTTGAGCGTGAAGAAGTAACAAACATATAAACACACGCACGCACACACTCACAAACTTTCGCCTTTATAATATTAGTGTGATGTGATTAGTGTGATAATAGAGCCAATTATAACTAACTAGCTTCTGCCCGCGACTTCGTTCGCGTGAAATTTCATATTCCCTCGACCCATCTCGTCGTATTGCATCACTTGCCCGCGTCTCCTGCTCTATCACTTCGTTTCCCCATAGAAAGTAAAGAAAGAAAGAAAATACATTTATTTAGCACAGACTAAAGGACACACAATACACCAGATACATCAGATAAAAAAACAAAACAAAGATCAAATAAAAAGCGTAAAGTCAGATGTAAGTAATTAGCAGGAAAGTGTGCCTCACGGCTGCGCCAAAAAGGCCCAGTTCAGCAATAATAATAGCGCTTTTGCTTGGCTCCTAAGGGTCATAGCGTGATGTTAAATAGCCTATAGCCTTCCTCAAGAATTGGGCTATCAAATGCAAGAATAATTTTTCAAATCCGACTGGTAGTTCCAGAGATTACCCCCTACATACAAACTTACAAACAAATTTTACCTCTTCATAATATTAGTATAGATCACCGCAATACTTATTTTTCTCAAAAGGACAGACTATTGACGAGGCCTATGTCCAGCAATGGACTGCTACAGGCTGATGATGATGAAGATGATTGACGGGAATGAACAAGAAAATAAAATTATCCACGCAAAAACAATGGCAGCTTTTACACAATGTTTTTGGCAACCCTATTCGCGTATTAATGTAATAATACTTTTATTACGACAATTTCCAAAGAAGGCAGGAGACAAGAAACAAGATAAAAGATATACTCATGAATAAATTGTTTATGATAGCATAATTTTAGTGTGTCTTTCTTTTGGTATAAAGCAGACGAGCTACATTCGATAACCTTTTTTTTTTTGTTAAAATAAACTGTCTTTTATTGTTGAAACTGAAACTGCCCACATGTCATTGTGTTATAGGATCAAGATGTATAGGATCTAGTATTAACACTCTGAAAATGTAGAAAATAAATGTAAAATGTGGTATTTCACTGTGAATTTGAGCCCTTTGAAGTGTGTTTTAGAACTTTAACAAACGCAGTTAAGGTGAATGCGCAGTTGTAGCCCGCGAAATTCAATTTTTCTTACGTTTTTAGCAATTTTCAGGTCAGTGTTAGGTTGTAACTTGATCAAAATATGATTCGCGACTATAACAGGTACGTATTTACAGAATTATAATAATTAGAATCATTTATACATCTTTCTATGTCAGATTTTTTACCTTAAGAACAAACTCGTATGGAAAAGTGATTATGGTAGAAATCTAACTTAAAGAGATATAATTAATGATTCTAATGACTATAATTCGGTAAATATATATGTATTATAGTCACGAATCATATTTTGATCAAGATACAACCTGACACTGACCTGCAAATTGCAAAAAACGTAAGAAAATTTTGAATCTCGCGGTCTGCAACTGCGCATTCACCTTAAATATTAAAAAATACGGTATTACGATATACCGTATTGAGTCCACATGAGTAAATGTAGACATTTTTCAAAAGGAACCAATTTTTGCCTGCAATATCCACCATAATTATTCTTCTTTATAAGTAACCGACTTCAAAAAAAGGAGGATGTTATCAATTTGGTTGATTTTTTTTGTGTTTATGTTTGTTAGGTACCCCAGAACTCCGGTTATTTATAAGCCGAAATTCATTTTTTTTTTATTTGAAAGGGTATTATTTCAGATTGGTATCATAGAAATGTTATCAAAATCATTTCAGTAGTTTGGTTTTTCAACAAAAATTACTGGTAAAAATTCAAGAAAACAAAGCAATTCTAAATCGATTTCAAAAATTATTTTTCTAATAGATAGGGTTTGCCTCAGGCGGTCTCATATAATTTTTTATTATATTTGCTATATTTTTTGAGTTACTTTCAATAACACGTATTTTTACCACTTAATTTATAATGATAATGTTATAATAACTTCCTGTCACTGATATTTACATAGCAGGTAGTGTTATACGAATTTTAGTGGGGTAAGTACAGCTTAGTGAAAAATAAAAACTTTTTAACAAAAAAAAAAAAAAAAACAAATAACGTTAATTGCGGAAGTCGGTGGCAAACAACGTAAATGACTTCCGAAATTAAAGTTATTTTTCACTTTGCAGTGTCTTTTTTGTAAGTCAATTGTTTTTTTTGCCATTGGTTGATGCGGTGGAATGAGGAAAATGTCGTGAGGAGAGTTTTGAGTATGAATGTCGATGGCTATAAGAGAAGGGGGGGAAGTAGGGGAACGATGGATGGACTGTGTGAATGATGATATGGTTAGAAAGGGGGTGACTACCGAGATGACGCCTAATAGACAAGTATGGAAGAAAAATACATGTTGCGCCGACCACAAATAAATCGAGATAAGCGGACGAGAATGCTGGTTAGTTTTTTTTTTTTCTAAAAAAGTTTTTTTAATCTGAAGTGTTGCTACCAAGTAGTCCGTCTGCAGCAAAATATTATTCATGGCAGTACTGGCCATGTTTAATTACGTTGTAACATTGTATCGTTACTTTCAATAAAATAACAAAATGACAACATTACAGTGTCAAGTCAAACCACAGACGTAATTGTATTAGGGACGTCCTCGGTTACTAAACAATATAAATTTGCTGTCTGCACTAGTGACGCGCGCGGTAATGCTGTATATCTGAACGTATTTAGAGGACCTATACCTATCTAGGCGCGCGACACGACCGTGTGCAATTCACTCACGGTGACCAGCACATTCGAAATCCTGCTCAGAAATCCTGCCGGTATCGTATTACCCAGTAACTGGGTTGTGGAGGTCATATAGGCAGTTACATAACATAATCAGCCTATAATGTTCCCACTGCTGGAACGCAGGCCTCCTCTCGGTAAGAGGGAATGGGCCGTAATCTACCACGCGGGCCCAGTGCGGATTGGTGGATGTCACATGTCTTCGAATTTTTGGTTCTAGGACATGCCGGTTTCCTCATGATGTTTTCCTTCACCATTTTGAGAGCAGTGGTGATGAAATAATTTACATAAACTAAGACGCCTGTCTGGGTTCGAACCTACGACCTACAACTCGTAAGTCACAGTCGTTATCACTAGGCCACCACTGCTCTATAATACTCTTTTGCCTCCACCGGCACTATTCTGGTTTACAAAGAATTCTTCGTTCTGTAATTTTGATTGGCACATGATGATATTTTTTGCAAATAGTGTGCAAGTTGATGAGTATCTCGCAGAGCACAGTCCATACAAAACGCGAACATGATTTGATTCCCCGCTCGAATGGCAGGGTCGCCATATAAAGACGGGTATTAAACACAATGAAACATCTCGGATGCTTGATAAACACTGCGTATATTTGGTCCATTCATTGACCATATAAAACACACACTCTTACTATAACATGCTTACATACAACACCACAATATAGGTATAGATAGGCAGTCGCTCTATCTAAAATACTGGTATTCAACTGCATTCAGTTAGACTGGAAGCCGACCCCAACATAGTTGGGAAAGGCTAGGCAGATGCTGAGTGAGCATCAAGCTCACTCAGCATCTGAGTGTCAATCATTAGCATCAGGAGGATTGACACCTTAGAAATAAATAAAGAAAATACATTTATTTAGCACAGACTGAAACACACAATACACCAGATAGATCAGATAAAAAAAAAAAACAAAAAATAAAAATCAAATTAAAAAAGCGTACAGTCCGACACCGCCGTCACTTCACTTCAAGCTCGCATCATCTTAGCTTGCATGGTGAGATTGATTCACAAAATAAACCAGCTGATCTTCAAGTCTCATTAAAGTTTATTTTAAAATGAAAGACAAGTACAGTCAGCATCAAAAGTCGATTAACACTATCATTTTAACATGCTATTAAATTGACAACAACTTTTTTCAATAAACTGATTTTTAGCTTTTTACGTAATAGACAAGAGTATACAGGGTGTTACGGAAAGGGTATATCAATACAAACGGGTTGAAGAGTGTATCTGGTCTAGAATCTCTGTACAAAATTTCAGCTCAAAAGCAGTACCTAACTTTGAAAATGCTTAATATTTTTTTATTTCGATAGTTTATTAAATTGAAATCATAACCAACGTGTCACCGCACTACGAGGGTCATCCCTCCATCCATTATCTGTAGTGTGTCTGTGCGCCTAGTACACGCACATCACGCCGCCGCGCGCCAGTGCAGCGCCGTGATGTCGAAATAAAAAACAATTAAACATTTTCAAATTTAATGCTTTTGAGCTGAAATTTTGTACAGAGATTCTAGACCAGATACACTCTTCAACCCGTTTGTATTGATATACCCTTTCTGTAACACCCTGTATATTATAAAAAAAATTCTTCTGCTGCAATTTCGAAAAAATATTTTGCTCAATAACTAAGATTAAAAAAACTGTAGTGTTAATCAACTTTTGATGCTGACCGTACGAGTAGACTGCAATTTAACTGCACAAACTGCAAAAGTATTAAAAGAAAAATGTAAATTCTCCTAACATCTGGCACGACGGCTTTTCAAATTACGACATTTTGCAGTGTTTATGCATCAGTTGAACTTAATTAAAATTTTAACCATCTTGTTAGAATTCGCTTTTTATTTTGAAATGAAATGCAGTTCTGAGTGAGCTCTTTCTCATAATAAAACATTTCAGCTTCCATAATCTCACTGGTTCCGTTTGACATGCCATCGTCCGGCTCTGTACCAGTTTCTCCTACGTCATTCAACTGTAAAACATCCATTGCTGGATACAGGTATTCCCCAAGCATCGCTATAACAACCGATCATGTGCCTCTCGCATTAGGTGGATGTCCGCGACATAATTATATACAGAAAGATTTTTTTATCACCATCCAAATTTTTATAGGGTGTTCTACCCATGAATATGAACAACTTTCACTATGGTACCAACTCCGAAATTACGAAAAAAAAAAAATAAGCTGCTTAATACAAAAGTTCAATACCTACTTGACCAAAATGTATGAAACAGTTGATTTATTTTTCGTGATTTCAGAGTTGGTCCCATAGTAAAATTTGTTCATATTCATGGATAGAACATCCTGTAAAAATTTGGATGGTGATAAAAAAATCTTCCTGAATGTGTCGCTTCACCTTGAAGCCTACCCACGATGTGTTTTCTGGTACATTTTGGCTCTATCGACCATCCGCTCTGAAAGAAAGAAAAGAAAGAAAATACGTTCTCTCGTTCTTCCCGTTCTAGTTGATCTCGTTCTTTCGTTCTCTGCGAGTAATAATAGTCCTCCAGACCGAATTTTGGCCATGGCGACCAATTTCCGCGGAGACCGGCCTTCAGCGCGGGAGATATTATAGTGCACAAGTGTTTGCACAGACACAAGCGCACTCTCTCTTCTCTCACTCTCATTGTCCGATGGGACGGCAATCCGACAAGCCCGAAGAGAGATCAGGTGCAGGACCAACGGCTTAACGTGCTTCCCGAGGCACGGGGTATCACACCGCCAACTTCCAAACTCCGGGCTGTTACTAAGAAATTCCTAATGGGAAAACCAATTATTAATACTTACCCTAACCCGGGAATCGAAACCAGGACCCCACGCTCAGCAGTCGCTCATGCGACCACAAAACCTACGGTTCGCTTCTGCGAGTAATGTGCTGGTTGCATAGAGGTCACATCTTCGATGTCGACCGCATAATTCTCAACAGCTGCTCCCGAAGCATCCATTGAATTTAAAGTTACGATCTTTCACGTGACATTGCTCGTATATTTTTAGCACCAATTCAAGAACAATTTTGCCTGTTAAGCCATGAAAATTCCCGTCATTAAACTGATATCTACAAGTTCTAACTTTATTATGTTCTATTTTATTATTTGTTTAGGTGTTGCCAGTTAACGGGTCAGGCGAAAAACCTTTAATATTTATAGTCTGTCAACGTTTTTGGCCTAACTACCGTCCTTGGATCACTTGATGGGTTGTTAGAAGTTAATGGTTCGTTATGTCAAGTGGATCGGACGAGAAATATTTTCTTATGGACGTAATTTTGAATGCCGTTAGTGTATTGATGGCCTTGTGTTGGAAATGGGTTAACATATCACGATGTGTTCTTGTTTTCAGTGTTTTGATGTTGTGGTAATATAGCGAAGGTCAGTTTCCTGGCAGTGTCTTCTCGATCATAGTTTTTTTATGGCTTCCAAAATATTTTCTTTACTTGTAGACTTTAACAATATTTATTTGCAAGTAGGTATATGTATAGGTAGCTGACATAAGTTCTTAATATCTATGGGTTTCACTATATTTGGTAAATGAACTATAAGCGAATAATAACTAATACCTAATTAATTAATAAAAATAACAAAATTAATTGCTAACTTAACTAAAACTATAGACAAACTAAAATATAGCGTCGAAAAATTCATCCGCATCGCTGTCGACTGGTAATGTACCCAAGCGAAGGCATACTATTTAGGTCTACGAAAATATCCAAAATTGTAAAAAAATAAAATTCGACCCGTATGTATGTATATTAATAATAATAATAATGTTTATTCGGTATTCAAATTGGTAAAATTATTACAAAAGTCTTAGAAATTAATTACATAGGTATAATAAAGTTAGATGCCTGTACTAGGATAAACCTGTATCACAGGCGGCATGAGCATACTATAATAATATGTTAATGGTAGGACAATAAAAATTCTTAACAATATTTAACTTTAGAAGTATTGAAATAATGACAAAATTTAATTAATTAATTATTTTATACCTAGTTTACTTAAATACCATTTATCTTGAAGATCAAAAAAACAAAAAATCTTATAAATTATACGTAATTATTTAGTCAGCGTTAAATAGTTTCTTGCACTTTAAAACTTAGCTACACATAATGATTATGATTTTGCGTCAGCAGAAAATGGTAAGTAGGTTAAAGTCAATGTTGCCCAAAATTAAATCACGTTCGAGGTAATGTGTTTCATCAACAAAATCGAGGGTTTGTAGGCCAGTGCAATGTTTTGTTGAGTCAGCAGCAGGCAGTAAACACGGAAGTCTGGCCTTAAGTATGACGCTCTAGGTGCCCTCGTAGTCGATAGAGTTGATGTACCTGTATTCCGCTATTTTCCTAGCAGGGCACCCAGCTTCTCCCGTTTTGTGGTTATTGGGCTTTTTAAAGCGTGAGCAAGTTGCACATTTCGGTGTGTCAGCTTTCTTCGCGCACTCTGACATCGAGTGTCCTTCTTCACCGCAGTGACCACACGTAGATTTTAGCTCTCTGCATGTTTTTGCTGCATGACCATATTGTTGGCATTTGTAGCATCGGGTGACTAAGGTGACGTCCCTGACAGGGCATGACGTCCAATTTATAAAAAGCCTTGATTGGGATAATAGGGCTTTACGTATGTTGGCTGTAACTTCAATGACGTAGTTACCGGTCGACGCATCTTTCTTCCCAGATTTGTGGCTTAATTTAACCACGCTCAAAAAGGACTCCATAGGCAATGCTGGAAACTTATCGGTTACGTTCTGTTCAAAAATGCACCTGAAGACTTCAGTTTCAGCCAAAGTAGTCGGCACACCAACAACCACGATCCGAGGTTTGCGCTTGTTTGGTTCAACTACATTCCCCAAAATTCGCACACACAAAACCAAGGATGCACCCATTATCTCGGCAAATTCATAATATATACCTAGCCGAAACGCCAAAATTAAAAGTACCCTACAGCTCTATAAGAGATACTGAAAACTTTTCAGCAATTAGAACAAAAGCTCTCGACTTTAAAGTGTTATTAAAACACATCCCACGAGACTCCAGTCCTCATGAAAATACGAAGCAAATGAAATTATTTTTTGCATGCTAAAACGTGGAATGTGAAATTGAAAATGCAATGTGTTAATCAGCTCAAAGAATTCCTTTGCCTAATGTGGGCGTTTTGTGATGGAAAGGACGTCAGTGTTTTGTTTTGATATTTTCTGTTAGCGTGTGTCTTGAATTAGATATAAATGAAACCGCCGGATAGTTTTATTTTATACTTGTACTTCGACAAAGAATAGTTTTTTGATGTGAAACTTCTTTACGCACGCTTGACTTGGGGAGTAAGCTGGCAAACGCGTGACGTAAGCGTTACGAAAAGTGTGATAGGGCGAGGCGAACGGGAGTTGAGTGTGGGATATAAGCAAGAGAAAGCAGTGCGCGCGCAAATTTTCTTTCTCTCTTCCTCTCATAACCAAATACGTTTGAAGTTTCACTTCAGTCGTGTGGTCATAAACACACTCGGTTTTTTTTTACAATTTTTTAGCGGAGCGATCAACGTTATGCAAAATGGATATAATGAAAAAGGTAACGGACATCGTTGGGAATCAAGCATTGCGCATGCAGTGTGATCAACGCATCATCGGCAAGCTGAGGCGCGGCGCGGCGACGACACGGCTCGGCACGATAACCACTCGCTTCACCGGACTCTATCGTAACGGATGTTACTTTTAAAAACTAAAACCCGACTACTGAAAAGATGGAACAAGAAAGTACCTTCCCGTGGTCGCATGCCGCTGTACTAACATACTTATAAGCTATGGTAGCATGCGACCACGGGAAGGTACTTTCTTGTTTCATGCTTTTCAGTAGTCGGGGTTTTGTTTATAAACTTATTTTTTATTTAATTATTTTTGGGCTTATTTCATTAATATTTATATTTTTGAAATGTGTTAATTAAGCCCTTTCATTTGATACTCAGCAAGGCATGATTAAAAAAAAAAAAAATGTTTTTCGATCATGACTTTTTTGGCGCCAAGTTCAATTTAATGTGATTTCACATAGCCTATAAGCAGCGGACGATAAAGACGCTTACAATGACACCTCATTTGTCTAATTATGACAAGTAGTTTATAAGTTATGAGGGAACAGATGAACATACATACATACCGGTCAAAATCATAATCCTCCTTTTTGCTTCGCCGTAGTTGGGTAATAAGAACGGTAATAAGCCATTGCCTAAAATACAGTCCACTTCTTTCAGTGCTCCCTGCGCTAACAAACATATTGCCATAAACAACATAATACAGTCCACAGAATTTGTTTCCCTCAATCTAATGGATCAGCTCCACCCTTACCATGCCTCAGCTAATTACTAAACGTTAACGGTAAAAGGTAATCACGGTCTAAAGCTACCACTTAAGACATTACTCACGAAGGCTAATTCCATTATATTTTTTGTCCAATCATAGAGCACTTTGATAATGTCTCTTGGGATAAAATCAGGGATACTTACGTCAATGAAATACCCTAATTGATGGCATAAGGAATAGATTAGGCACAAATAGTACAAAATCTTGATAAATGATTTATTTCTGTAAGTAAGCTTGTACACTTTTACACGTCAATCATATTTTTTTAAAGCTAGATAAGGTCGGCGTTTCCTATCTTACTACTCTGAGAAGAAAGGCCGAAACAAACTCAGAGGTCACAGTCTCTTTTAAAGTCCAGACAAAATCTTGGTCAGATCATGTGAAGACCATGTAGATTGGTGTCTGAAATGGTCTTTTGAGGAAAGAACCACACAGATTGAGCGGACCTGTCCAGTCAGTGCACGCATTTGTCAAAAATCGTGCAGCTCAACTAGGACCTTTTTTATCTGATTTTATTAAATTAACGATGAAAAAACACGGAAGTGGTATAAATTAAATAAAGAAAATGAAATAAATCACGACTTTAATCTGCGAAGTTTTACTGTGCGTGTAGCCACACGTCGGGCCTGATTATCTTAGTATTTCAAAAAAAATTACGCACTAGCACATACAAAGCGATTTTATGTCGCCTAAGTACAACATAAAGACGAACTTTTAGAGCATGAGAAGTGAAAAAAATATAAATTGTTTAATAAGCGTGATGTACAAGATCATGTTGACGTCACGCTCATGACCTAAAGTACCTATTGTAAAAATATACATACGGTAGGCAATAAAAGTCACAAAAAAAGGTAAGATTATTTCCTTTCAAACTTTACATCCCAAAAAGATAACGCACACGTAAAAAATCTATATCAAAATCATCTAAGCAACAAAGGTCGTAGCACTCTCAGAAAGACCCAAACAAAATCTGAAGACTCCAGAAAACAGTAAGATTATCCTATTATTGAGTTACACTTTCCTCAAGGGAAATATGTAAAAAAAATATATATAGTGATGATATAAAAAAAAAAGATGTTCCATCGCCGTTAGAATGGAAATCATGAATAATTGAGTGGACCGTAGAGGCGGGCATAAGTCATGAATCGATGATACGGATGTACTATTTCTGGATGAGACTTCAAGGTTTGGGCGTGGTTTGTCTGTCCAGTGGAAGTTGGGTTTTTTATTTATTTATTGACTGTGCTGTATGTATATCTCTGAAAGAATGCTGTTTTGTGCTTGTCAAGTTTTGAGTGAGTGGGTCAGATTATCATTTAACCTCTCACACGTTTGCCCGCCTACCTGTCGAAACACCCCACGCGTCGGAATAGTTGAATGGGCGCAGTAAAGTCATTGTTTTAACAATAACAATAAAACAATAACACTGTTATGTACACTTGGTGTACCGTTAACATTTCGAGCACTTTCTTTTATGTACACTTGTTGTACACTTGACCCTTGAGGAGTTAAGGTGCTAATCTACACTAAGCACTGGATTAAGGATATGCGTGGGCGTAAAATGTCAACAGGATGTCAAGATGCCGAAGATGACACTATTTAGGACTCTAGTAATTTATAAATAATCTTTAATTCATTCTAAACTGCTGTCAACTTTAGTTTATCATTTCCGACCATTCATAAATGCTTATAATAGAAGTCTTCTTCAATACAATGCGCGTGATCTTTTAACCGGTTGAATGCCGTAGGTAATTACAGACACAATTAAAAAGCCACTGTGTCTCGCGTGGATACACGTTTAAGCATACGAAGGGTTATTGTATTTAAATCATGGTCAGTAGATCTCCTTCCACCATTAAAAGAAAGAAAAAACGTTAATTCTGCACAAACAAAACGCACATTACAAAAAAAAAAAAAACATAAAATATACACATCCAAAGAAGCCAAAAGCCTCGTACTCGAGCATTAAAAGGTTGACAATTTTGTGCTTGGTGTCAGAGTCAAGACGATACAAAAAATGACAAACAAACAAACTACAATCAAAGCAAAAACAAAATGCCGATTGCAGAGTGGAAGAATAAACTTTTGCGCTGTGAATTATATTTTTCATCCCCAGATATTTTTCTCCTTCTGACTTTCTTTTTGTGCCCGCTTTTCTTGTCTCATCCATCTCCCAACTACTTCCCTGTCCCATGTCCATCCTATTTGTATTCGGATTGCGGCCCTCATGTTCCTCACTGCGGACCAAGATTGGTTATGCGTACTTAGGATATTATGTCGACGTTTGTGTCAGTCGGAGTCTGAGATGTGGTAC
The DNA here is from genome assembly GCA_945859645.1 of Amphipoea oculea. Taxonomy (NCBI): domain Eukaryota; kingdom Metazoa; phylum Arthropoda; class Insecta; order Lepidoptera; family Noctuidae; genus Amphipoea; species Amphipoea oculea. The sequence goes on from OX243876.1 coordinate 19,006,550, forward strand.
ATTATTTATTTATACTACGTATTGTGCGGCTAAGAGTAGTGTTGACTATTAAGAAGGGATTTTTCGGAAGAGAAAGTTTGAATAATATTGTAAGTTCAGAAAATGACAAGGACAAAGGTCTCTTTGTATACAGAAATTTATATATACAGGGTGAATTTTCCAAGTGGGCGTGGATGACCAAATTCTAAACTATGAGGAATAGCGAAAAGTACTCAAAGGAGTCGCGGGCTCGATTTTGATGAAAACTAAAACTGCATCATTGGATTTTTGAAAAATCAAAGTTTCTAGCCAGGAATCGAACCTGTTGATTTTGAAAAAAAAAAACACATACTGTATTATTACACCATTCGATAGTGTCCCTAATAGGGATCAAATTTTGGGAAGTAATGACATACGGCAAACTTAAGAAAAATGTTGAATTTTAATAAACTGCTTCTTATTTTAGAGTATTCATACCTACATTACGTACCTAGTTCGAAATGATGCTCAATATTTTTATTAACACACCCGCAGCGCAGTCACCTTCACAACATTAGGTTCTAAATTCTTTCTATTACGATCTTTGGAAAATATTCTAATGGAATCAATAATATTGTAATGCTTAATGCAGTACAATCCTTGAGACGTCGAATCCAGCTATGTATTGAAAACAATGGTCATCATTTTGAACAATTATTAATCAGTTAAGGTTTAGTAGGTAGGTAACATAACCCGGGGCCGGCTAAATACTAACAGCCGCACAGGTCAATCCATCAGGTTAAGCTACGCTTGCCGTGGTTGGTCTGTGGATGGGTGACCACCTTTACATACCGAGGTATTCAGCTGCATCCAGTTAAAATGGAAGCCGACCCCAACATAGTTGGGAAAAAGCTAGGCAGATGATGATGAGGTAGGTAACATAAGAAAAAAAAAGTATTTTGTTAAAAATGAGCTCTTTCCTTTAGTTTGCCGTATATCATTACTTCCCAGAATTTGATCCTTATTAGCGACACTATCGAATGGTGTAATAATACAGTGTGTTTTTTTTTTTCAAAATCAACAGGTTCGATTCCTGGCTAGAAATGTTGATTTTTCAAAAATCTAATGATGCAGTTTTAGTTTTCATCAAAATCGAGCCCGCGACTCCTTTGAGTACTTTTCGCTAGTCCTCATAGTTTCGGATTTGGCCATCCACGCCCACTTGAAAAATTCACCCTGTATACAAATGACGTTTTTAATAAATTTTTTTTTAAATACTTTCTAAAATTTGTACCAGATGTCTATCTATATTATGATTTCATAAAGGTCTTTAAAGCCAAAATATACTGAAGTCCCGAAAACACAATCTGATAATTTGTTATATTAGTATACTTTAGAAATCCTTCACCTTTTTATAATTTGTTTTTAGAAGCTATACTTTCCATTATGTTCTCATTTCTATTTATATTATTTACTAAGTCTCCAAGAAAGTGGGCAAAATTGCAATGTTGTTCGACATTTTATTTTACTTTTTGTTATTAATCTTAAGGTCTAATCCAGCTTCAACTTTCTGACTAACTGACCGACGCGACTATTAAATTTTGACAATCCAAAAGTGCCTGTACGTGGTTTAATTGAAATAAATGCTTTGAGTTTTGAGTTTGACACCAACAGTAATAATTATTTATCTTAAGGACTATAAATCACAAAAGTCTCTGTCCTACCTAGTCGCCAATTACAGGTTTACCAGCAATCTCAGAAATAAGTTATCAGTGTGACCACACATAATAGTAACGAAACTAAAGACTAGAAATTAAATAAAATATCGCAAAATACTTCTTCATAAATAAAAAAAAGACATTTACTTTTTTTATTTTTATACGATGTTTTCCATCACTTACGAGTACGTCGATAGCATCCAAGATTAATATAAATGTACACACCTGAAAATATACCCTGCCCAAAAAATATATTGTCGTAAATAAAACTATCAAGATGTCAATGACTAGCCCTACTTCTTCTTATTATGTGCAAGACTTGTGTGTTTTCCCCTCTACGTAGTATGTAGTATATTGGAACTAACTAAGATACTCCAGAAGATATTTGCTTAACACTTCAGAACCCTCCTGTTTAAGGGTACTCGGTAATATTAACGTTTTTGTATAGAACTTCGTATGAGTGAGATTATTCAAATATTATTACACCTAAAATTGGAAATCCTTTTATTTGTAGATAATGGCAGTTTTCGAGGAGTTGGTCAATAAACTTCACGAAAAGACGAATTGTTTCTTTGTAATATTTACTATATGGACTTATTTTCTGGATTTAAATTGTAATAAAATGGGAAAAAAATGTTGGATCGACAAAAAGAGAATTTGACCCCGACGTGATTTGAACACGCAACCTTCTGATCTGGAGTCAGACGCGCTACCGTTGCGCCACGGAGTCGATTGATTGTGCCTCGAAATAGGCGGACGCTTTTCATAGATACAAAACATTGGCTATATCATTTTGAAATTGATATTGGCATTTTGGGTACTTTGCAACTATGAGAAATCGGTGGAGTTCGTGTATCGTTAGGAAACTATTTAATAATTTTTAACAAAAGCCTAGAGTTGTTTTGAATCCTAGGTCGGGTCAAATGATCAGTCGGGTTTTGTCCATTCAGGAATTTCTCAGCACGTAGTAGAATTAGCTGCAGTTATACTTCAATGTGTGTCCTGTTAGCAGCAATAGACACATTTTTTTTATAAAATAATTTTGTATTTTGTGTTTCACGAACTGTCCAAATAAACTTTTTTCTTTCTTTCTTCAATAGGGTTGGTCGGGCAAAATGAGAGTGACTATACGAATGATGTAAATTATGTTCGACATGCTAACTTGCAAAATTGTACACACACATACAACACACGCACACACACAATTAAATGAACAAAACACAAACTAACTCAGTTATCTCACAGGCAGGTGCGGTTTATAATACTATATCGAACAAGACAATTCATAATAGTATGGAAATCAGCTTGCTATGCCTCTTGTACAAGTTTGTGAACAGTTGTGAATAGCTTATTATGAACAGATGTGTCGGCTGTGTGTTGTGAATGAAAGAAATTGTTAGTATCTCTCGATTGTGCGGGATAATATGGATGTGTTATTAGCATTTCGAGCAGGTAAACGTAATTTAGAAGTCAAAGTCAAAGCATTTATTTCAAATAGGCACATAAAAGGCACTTTTGAACGTCTAAAATTACATTAATATAGAATTGATTCTAGTCGCCCCTTCCAAATGGTAGATTTCGTATGGAGAAGAATGGGCAAGAAACTCCACCGTTACTCTTTTAAAGTGTGTTTTGAAGTGTTTTGTAAAAGCATTTATTAAGCGACTAGCTGCTGCCCACGACTTCGTACGCGGATCCTGTTGCTTATGCCAGCGAAAACGGGGTCGTACAAATCAAAGATCTGAAACGTCTGATGTCGAATTCTAAGAGCCCGGGGACTGGAAAACAACGGGATGCGCGAGACGATTCGAGACGTTCCATATCTTTCATTTTTGTAAGTCAACAGGAAATGCCCATTAGACTAAATAACTTTTGCTAAGACGTCATTCCTATATATGTTATAGTGTCGCTGGGCTTTGGAGTTCCAGAACAGGTGTTCCAGATCTTCAAATTTATTCTCACAGCAGAAAATGCTCTTCACGTGGAATAATTTTTGCTATGGCGCCATTTTTATATCTCTTATATTGCGGTTCTGCATCAGGTGTCCCATTTTCCAAAATAAATTATATCCTTTATGTTGCCCAGACTTAATACCTATACAATAAAAAAACTTTTCTTCCCGTAATTCCGCAGCGGATCCCAAGGGTACACTGAATTAATTGCAAATAACTTTTAAATTTTTTTTTATAAACTATATTTTCTTGATAATTGGATACGAAATATATTTGGAGAAACTTGGGGTCATTTACTGGCAATAATGAACCAATGAGGTGGTAAACTTGGCCTTGCACTTTGAATGTTGGCATAAATGGGTCTTCTGAAATCTGTTTCGCACCAAAAGATGTCATTTGAAAGGCATTGTTGTACGAACGGATGTTGTCCAAGAAATGTTTTGACTGTGGATGGTCACCGATTAGCAGTGATCTTAATATTTCTGGAGGATTTCGTAATATTTCAATATGTACTTTCCCAACTGAGCAACACATACCGTTTGTTTCTTTTTGCCATTTAACAGCTTCACAAAAAGTACAATTTTGAACCATACCTCCGATGGCGGAATATGTGGCGTAGTCAATTATAGGAGTATACGTAAATGCACTCCGTCCCTTATCAACCCAAGGAAGGACGCCATACCCTACGGCTATATCTTGAGACACATCCGATTCTTCAGATGATATCGACATTCTGTTCAGAGAATGTCGAAGTCGATCAGAATTCAAACGTTCGTTGCGCTCTTCTTCTGTCTCTTCATGCTGTACTCCAGCAATTCTTTCTCTCTCACTTTCTAACTGATTATGAATATTTTGTTGTGTGCGTGTTCGGGACAATGTATGATAATCTCGATCAGTAGTTAGTCGCGCATCACGTTCATCACTCGTTTCAAAAGACCTGTTAGTAGATGTGCGAATATGCTGAAAACTCAAGCGTGATTCTGTATCGGTAAACGTTTCCGATTCGCGAGACAATGCATGTCGCTTACGATCAGCGGACAGTCGCACATCACGTTCCGCACTTGTCTCTAGAGACCTAGAAGCAGATGCGTAAATACGCTGAGAACTCAAGCGCAATTCTCTATCCGTGAACGTCTCCGACTCGCGAGACAATGCGTGACGTTCACGATCAGCGGTCAGTCGCGCATCACGTTCCCCACTTGTCTCTAGAGACCTAGAAGTCGATGCGTAGATACGCTTGGAACTCAAGCGCTATTCTCTATCCGTGAACGTCTTCGACTCGCGAGACAATGCATAACGTTCACGATCAGCGGTCAGTCGCGCATCATGTTCTTCACTGGTCTCTAGAGACCTGGATGTAGATGCGTAAATACGCTGAGAACGCAGGCGTGCTTCGCGATCCGAAGAGGTTTCCACGGAGCGAGTTGCAGCCTGATGTTGAACAGTATCAAGGCTCTCCTGACGCTCTTCAGTAGATTCTTGGGATCTTATGATCCTCAATCTTTTAGCTCCTTTGGAACATTGGGAAAGATTTGACCTCTTTCTAGGCATGGTTATAGTTTTATTGTGAAGATACCTGATCAATTAAAATCTAAGTGACTGCTGTCCTGCGTTACCGGGTAGGCTACCGTGTCACGAAGATAAATTGAAAAGGAAATTAAACACTCAAATAACATAAGCCCGAAGGCATATTTATTTGATAAAATAAAAAAATAAATGGGAGTTTTGGCCAGTAGAGTAAAATTTTCAATGATATACCATCGTCATCGAAAATCAGTCCTAAACTGTTACCGCCTTCACCGCGTGGAGGTACTCCCAGCTTATGTTATTTTATAATTATACAGTGAAATTAGTGATAGCTTTGATTTCCACATCAGATGTTCCTGATCTTCGATTTTTATAAGTCAACAGAAAATGCCCATCAGACCGAACAACTTTTGCTAAGACGTCATTCCTATATGTGTTATGGTGTAGCTGGGCTCTTGGAGTTCCACATCAGGTGTTCCAGATCTTCAAATTTATTCTCTCAGCTGAAAATGCTCATCACGTGGAACAATTTTTGCTATTGTACCATTTTTGTATCTCTTATAGTTTAGCTAGTCTGTTGCGGTTCTGCATCAGGTGTTCAAGTTTCCAAGATAAATTATGGCCTATATGTTGCCCAGACATAATACCTATACAACAAAAGAAAAATCATTTAAATCCGTCCAGTAGTTCCGAAGATTAGCGTGTACAAACAAACAGACACACAGACAATTTTTTTTTTTTAGATTCGTGCCCTATTACTGTTTCTAAACCCCCCTCAATTATTTTTTTTTAAATATATTGAATGTACAGACACAGTTTTTTTACTGTTTTATTATATGTATAGATTGTTAGATATGTTACCGGCCAAACCCGATTTTAGGATGAACTAGTTTCGCCTAGGCCAAACCAGTTCTCATTCGCTCGCTCTTGCATCCTATGTCGACGGCCCCGATTTGCCGGCCCCGATTTGCGGGGCTCCTATTTCTGTGTAAAGGGTTTAAAGTAACCTAACCAAACCTAACCTCGGGGTGCCCTTCACTCGCTCTTGCATCCTACGTCGCCTAAGCTCTTACCAACCTTAGAACTAGTTCTGGTTTGGCCTGGTTTGGTGTAAACATGGTGTAAACCTCTCTAGATTGAAATTTATTGTACTAAATCGAATCAAATTCGGTGATTAAGTATTATAGACGTATAGCTAACAACTAAAGAGGAGTTTTGGAATTATTCCCAAACTAGCTGCGCCCCGCGGTTTCACCCGCATACCTAAGTGTCGATCCGTTGGGAATATTGAGATAAAAAGTATTCTATGTGTTAATCCTGGTTATAAACTACCTGTATGCTAAATATCATCCAAATCCGTTCAGCCTTTTGTGCGTGAAGGAGTAACAAACATACAAACACACTCATAAACTTTCGCCTTTATAATATTAGTGTGACGGTAAAGACTTAATGAAAATAAATTTAAAAAATCACATCTTCTAAACTATTGATTTTTGCGGAACATACATTGCATTTAAATGAATTATTAAGATGTCGTAGAACCAAAAAAAAAAATTGGGACCACTATAAATTGGCTACCTTGTACATAGTTTAGGCGCGTTATGGCGCCCTGTTTATATGAATGAAACTAGATCCAGTTCTTGTAGATGTGCATTTATATCACAGCACAGTATCCAAGAGGCAGCGAAGGAATGGGTAGTTCTTCAGGGACAAAATTTTTGATGTCTGTGGGTATATTTCTGTAACCAACTAACAAAACGGCATGTAATATTTTTTTTTGTACAGTTTAGCTTTATCCCTTACTAGGACAAATTATATTTTTTAAATATTTGCTGTCTAGGTACAAAATAAAAATATTTGAAGTTCGTTCTTCTGATTCATATAAGGCGTCCGTTTGCCATTTTCCGGAACAAAATGGTCGATGTCGCATTTTCCCTTTGATTCATCAATATAAATTATAATTATATCGAAAGTAAATGAGTTGTCCTCTTACAAAAAAAATGTGTATTAGTTATAACTACGTTAGTGTGTTTATAAATAAGTAAATAAGAAGTGTCCGGCGTATAATACTGATTAATGTGGCGTAAGCTGCACTTGACCGTACTTGATCGGGTAATAATAATGAGAGTCTGGCTTCCCGCGCGGGGGGAGCCAGTGGTGCAACGGACAAGCTAGAAGGCGGACGTGCTGCTGGTTGGCTTAGATCCCGGAGTTACGAAGGAAAACATCTGATTCATCTGTGTTTGGTTCAGGTGGCACTCTGATTACAATGCCTACCTTATAAAATTTATTTAATTGTTTTAAAACTTTAATCTATGTTTCGTGTGATGCTTTTGAGTTATAGATTCGTGTAGTAAAATGACAATAATGAAGTCTGTATGTATGATGAGTTATGCATGATTGTAGGCAAAATTCTGATACTACTGTGCCTGATTCGTATGGTCAATACCCCATATAAATATTAAAAATAAATTAGATTTCCCCTCTCCAGCATGAAAAGAGTGCTTTTATTGCATTATAATGTCCAATTTTTGACCGTGTACAAGTCTAGTCTAGTCTAGAGTTCTAGTCTTATTTATTAATATTTACCCTTTTGAATAATTAAAAAATGACAGGAGTATAAACTTGTTCTAAATATGGTACTTTTGATATGTCTTAGTCTTAGTTAAGAATTAACAATTATTGTTTAGAATTAACAATCATAACTAACGGTGTATTTATTACTTTTTACTTCTGTTTCTGATTCATCTGGGCACAAAATATTCGAACGTCGATATCTTGAAAACTACTTTATAAAAACGAGTCCCTCATACAAACATATGTTATTTGGTATACCTATTTTCATATGAACATGTGTTACAGAGCTGAAAGTGAAAAAAAATTTTGCCCATATGGATCAGTCGAAGAATCAAATTTCGAAGAACTACCCGAATACACGTTTACTTAAATACTAGGTAATAAAAATTTTATTGTGTTGAGAGTCTTGTGGAGAGGAGTAGATAATTGTGGTTTTACATTCCGATTCAAATTCAGACCAACTAGCTATTTTTTGTGCCATAGACATCATGCTCTAGATCCGCGTAGTGTTGTCGTTATAATGTGATAGTGGGAACCATAAACAATTAGTTTGGTTCGCCACAATAGAATTGCAGTTACAGTTCGATCGGTTTATATTAGCTCTAAGATTTCCACTGTAGGATAAAGACCTCCGAAAAGTATCTACAACGACGACTCCTGGGTTATCTGCATTCATCGGATTCCTGTAACCTTCAGCAGATAAACTTCTATAAACTAGAAAAAAGAACCGTAATTCAGTGAATCAAGAATTTGCCAAGGCAGACAATTACCCAGTAAGTTTTTTAAGTAGGTTTTCATTGTTAGGAACCCAGGGGATCGTCATTATGCCAATGCACGTACACACTACAATAACGATCCCAACCTCCAAGCAAATAATATAGCCGACCCAATCAAAAAAGCGTTAATTATAAAAATCCATTCCAAATTAATCTTCAAATAACGTTCAGTAACGACATTTTAAATCCGCCATCTTTCGCCACTTCGGAAGCGGACCGAGGTCATGGGTTTATTAAACAAACTTAATATTTAAACACTTCTGACTAAAAATGGTTGTTTGCGTAAAAAACAAGGGTAAAACTTTTCTAATTCTGTGCCCCAAACCCCGCCCATTGGCTGATTAAATAAACAAAAGGAGGTTTTTTATGTGCCTGTAATCTTAGCAATGAAACTCTTTGGAACTACTTAAGTATTTTAGCGCCTTTGTCCATAATATTAAGGTGTGAATGAGTGTATGAGCTGAAGTTAACGATAATTTGTTAAGATAGGAATTTAAGTGGTTTTTTAAAGTTTTGTGAATGGTACTCATCGTGACGTGGCTGTAGTATTCCTTCACAATCTGCTTCAAACCAAGGTAACCGACATATCCCGAAGAATTGCCAAACTTAAGTGGCAGTGGGCAGGGCACATTGCTTGCAGAACAGGGCCGATGGGGCCAAAAGGTTCTGGAGTGGCGACCGCGTGCCGGAAGACGTGGCGTTGGAAGAACTCCCACAAGGTGGACCGACGACCTTGTAAAGGCCGCAGGAACTCGTTGGATGCGAGAAGCACAAAACCGGTCGAGAGGAGGTGCTTGGGGGAGGCCTATGTCCAGCAGTGGACGTCTTTCGGCTGAAATGATGATATGTTTGGATGTGTAACTGCTGGGAGTTAATATTTCAGAAAATTATTTGAACCATCAGTTACCGGGATGGGTGCAGGGTAGAATACAGGGCACTAGACCACGCGGACGCTCACCCATGAGATGGACTAACTAAATTAAATCCGCAGTGGGCGATCCCGTGTATGAGTGCACAATAATTACTAGAAATCGGAGTAGGTGGCGAAACATCGTGAGGTGAATCACTTCAACCCTTTTTTTTTTTGGATGGGAAATCATCAAATGACCCCTCCCGCTCTGGGTGGAGCGGAAGGGAGTGTTAGACTCTTAAGTACTGACTAAAACCCACCCGTGATCCTTCCTTAGCCCTTTATGTTCCGGGGTAGCGGTAACCTGTTCGGACAATCCTGCACCCCCGGCAGGCTTCGGCCCTAACAGGCCCCTTTCTTTATGCTGACATCTCTTTGAGGCGCGCGTGATCACATCATCCCTAAGACAAGAAGCTACATGAAGACCACGACCGCTCTGACAAGAGTACTACGAAGAAGAAGAAAATTTATGAACAACAAAATCTTTAAAATAAGTCATTCTGAAACCCATTGCAAATACGTATCTCATAGTAAACAGACGTAACAAAGCGTCAATTGAGTCACAATAAGTCCATACATTCATTCGCATGTAGATTTCCCTCGACGCCGGGCTTACTGTGATTCTGTCAGTCAATACGACCATACAATAATTTTGTTTTCTCCGACACTCCCAATTGAGTGTGAAGTGATGTTATGAAATCGCATTTCAAGTATTTGGACATTTACAAGACAGTGATATTAAATAAGAGGCGGTCCTAAAATAGAATGAGATAGAAGATTAGTATAATCAGCCTATAATGAGTTTTTTTTTTATTGCTGAATGGGCTCGCTCTTAACCTCGATCACGCCTGATGGAAAGCGATGGATGAGGTCTATGATGAAACGAGCGTACCCAGAAGATGCCTAAGGCACTGGAACTTCCACGCATCGACGAAACACAGCAGGCTGCTTGACGCACCGGACTCCGGTGGGAGGGTGGTCGCAAACCAGGCGGGCTTTAGCCCTACCACCGCAAGGGAAGAATTGGCCAGTCAAATAAGGTGTTGGGTGTGACTGTCCAGGATGCGCCGAGCGCTCGGTTCAGTTGAGTAACTGGCGGAACAAACTGCGCTACACGAGGAGGCTTCTTCATGCATCCCAAAAGATGCGAGAATGGAGGGCTGTAGCCAAGTAATAAAAGCCGTCCGGGTCAATAGATCAGGTTAAGTTTCCCTTACTGTGGTTGGTCCGACCCCTTCGTGCCTCGGAAAGCACGTTAAGCCATTGGTCCCGAAGCCCGAAAGTCTGTACCCTGTCTGTATCTACCCTTTACCAAGGGTATTACCCAGTAACCGGGTTGTGGAGGTCAGATCAGCAGCCGCTTCATGTAAAATACTGGTATTTAAATGCATCCGGTTGGACTGGAAGCCGACCTTAACATAGTTAGGAAAAGGCTAGGCAGACGATGAATCAGCCGGTAATTCCTATACTATTCCCACTGCTGGAACACGGGCCTCTGTTCTGTGAGAGGAAACGGGCTGTGATGCACCACGCGAGCCTCGTGTCATCATCATCATCATCATTTCAGCCGAAAGACGTCCACTGCTGGACATAGGCCTCCCCCAAGCAACGCCACTTCGATCGGTTTTGTGCTTCTCGCGTCCAACGAGTTCCTGCGGCCTTCACAAGGTCGTCGGTCCACCTTGTGGGAGGCCTTCCAACGCTACGTCTTCCGGCACGCGGTTGCCACTCCAGAACCTTTCGGCCCCATCGGTCATCTGTTCTGCGAGCAATGTGCCCTGCCCACTGCCTCTTAAGTTTAGCAATTCTTTGGGCTATGTCGGTTACCTTGGTCGTCTTGCAGCCATACACATTTTGTTTGTTCCATTCACCTTTTGAAGGTCAAAGTCGATTGCAGTTTAAATTAACTTATCAAAACTATCGCTACCAGCACTCAACTCTAAAGCCCTCAGCAATTAATGTCTTATTAACAAACTCGTAAACTCTCCAATAGCGAGCGGAATGTAACTTACTGGAACAACTTAACTTGCGTATTACTGCTGCAAGTTCGTCGCCAACTTATGCTATGCACTTGCACAAGAAAGTTTTGCACAATACTTGTAAGTTTTGTTGAGTGTAAAGCTTTTGTGGTCTTATGATATTGTGTGGTATTTTAGTTTTTGTTCGTTATTTGCTACGTCTAAAGTAGGTTTTATTAAGTGTTGTTTTTGCTTAGCGTATTGTACTGGCTTTTAGGAAGGATTATTTTTTTGATCTAACTAGCGAGTCAATCTTTTAAATAATAAGTTATACCACTAATGGCACCTGCGCAAAATATCGATAGGTGCCGTATGTGGAATACCTCAAGTGCCATTCACTCATCCACTAAGGAGATTAGTGGTGGCCAAGTGGTAACGGCCGCGACTTGAAAGTGTAGGTCGTAGGTTCGAAACCAGACAGGCGCTTTACTTTGTGTAAATTATTTCATCACCACTGCTCTCAAAATGGAGAAGGAAAACATCGTAAGGAAACTGGCATGTCCTAGACTCAAAAAAATTCAAGACATGTGACATCTGCCAACCCGCACTGGGCCCGCGTGGTAGATTACGGCCCACTCCCTCTCTCCGAGAGGAGGCCTGTATCCCAGCAGTGGGAACATTATAGGCTGATCATATACGATTATGTAATCCCCTAACATATTCATCCATCCATTTTTACACCGTGTTCAAATAAGCCGCTTTATCCTTAAATGTAAAGGAGTGTTTGACGAGTGGCAGATTACGCACGCGAATGAGCATCCACGTTGTAAGCCGTGGAAGTTTTTGTGATTTTTCTTATTTTTCGAGAGCGAATTGGTGTGTTTGAAGAACTGGAATGAAACCGTTTTATTCACAGAAAGGAGGCCTGTGTCCCAGCTGTGGGAACATTATACGCTGATTTGATTATGTTATTGAATTTTAAAAGTACGAATTTTGAATTTGCGATGAAATTAATCACCACTGCTCTCAAAATACAAACAAAAAAAAATTAAATACACAAAGTAAAGTGCTTGCCTGGGTTCGAACTCAAGACCTACAATTCGCAAGTCGGAGCCGATACCACTGGGCCCCCAATGCTCTCTCTTCATCATCATAACTGCTTATAAACACATTGCCATTTATGAATTTTATATACAGGGTGAATTTTCCAAGTGGGCGTGGATGGCCAAATCCTAAACTATGAGGAATAGCGAAAAGTACTGAAAGGAGTCGCGGGCTCGATTTTGATGAAAACTAAAACTGCATCATTGGATTTTTGAAAATTCAATATTTCTAGCCAGGAATCGAACCTGTTGATTTTGAAAAAAAAAACACACACTGTATTATTACACCATTCGATAGTGTCCCTAATAAGGATCAAATTCTGGGAAGTAATGACATACGGCAAACTTAAGGAAAATGTTAAATTTTAATAAACTGCTTCTTTTTTCATACCTTGTTCGAAATGATGCTCAATATTTTTACACCCGAAATACTCGTAGCGCAGTCACCTTCACAAAATTATGTTCTAAATTCAAATTTTAAATTGCAGTACAATCCTTGAGACGTCGAATTCAGCTATGTATTCAAAAACAATTGTCATAATTTTGAACAATTAATCAGTTAAGGTTTAATAGGTAGGTAGCATAAGAAAATAAAAAAGTATTTTGATAAAAATGACCTCATTCCTTTAGTTTACCGTATGTCATTACTTCCCAGAATTTGATCCTTATTAGCGACACTATCGAATGGTGTAATAATACAGCGTGTGTTTTTTTTTTCAAAATCAACAGGTTCGATTCCTGGCCAGAAATATTGATTTTTCAAAAATCCAATGATGCAGTTTTAGTTTTTATCAAAATCGAGCCCGCGACTCCTTTGAGTACTTTTCGCTATTCCTCATAGTTTCGGATTTGGCCATCCACGCCCACTTGAAAAATTCACCCTGTATATAATGACATGAATATTAACTTTGTAAAGTATTTTTATTTTATTATTGTGAATGTGAGGACTATGTGGTTCATTTTTTTTTTCTGTTTTCCTTCCTAGTTAGTTTTAATCATGATCTGGCAGTTTGAGTAATTTACGCAACCTACCCAAATGTTCTTTCTTTGATATTGTTCGTCGAATCGTTGAGCTCCTCAAGTTCTGAGTTGAGCTGCATAATTTTTGACTGGACTGGACATGAATGTAAGGACTATGTGGTTCATTTCTTTTATCTGTTTTCCTTCCTAGTTAGTTTTATTCATGATCTGGCAGTTTGAGTAATTTACGCAGCCTACCCAAATGTTATTTCTTTGGTATTGTTCGTCGAATCGTCGAGCTCCTCAAGTTCTGAGTTGAGCTGCACGATTTTTGACTGGACTGGACAGGTCCGCTCAATCTGTGTGGTTCTTTCCTCAAAAGACCATTTCAGACACCAATCTACATGATTTGATTAAGATTTTGTCTGGACTTTAAAAGAGACTGTGACCTTTGAGTTTGTTTCGGCCTTTCCTCTCAGAGTAGTCAGATAGGAAACGCCGACCTCATCTAGCTTAAAAAAAATATTATTGACGTGTTAAAGTGTTTGTACAAACCTACTTACAGAAAATAAATCATTTATCATTCAAAACTACACTAACTAAACTTCAACTTATATAAACTAAAACGTTAAGAATAACGTGATACCAGAGACGCTAAACTGTAATCAAAGTCCAACACAAACATTAAAGACGTTATGATGCGACGTTAAGAGGCTTTCAGCTCAAGAGCTAGAGCTTCTAACGTCAGATTTAGTGACGTCACGAGGTTGTCCAGAGTCGGATTATCTACTAACTGTTTTAGTAGCTAACACTATGCTTCGGTCAGTTACATGGGTTTCATTGAGCTAATTGGAATTGTGGGCAAATCACGTAATTATTAGCTATCAGAAAATTACAATTTTATGTAAACGAATTAATAATAATAGGGAGGGATAATCGTCGGTTGGTGCCACATTTCATTAAAATTTCCTAAGGGGCCTCGGCGAGTTCGCTTCGGCCCCTGGTACGCCTTCCAAAGGACCGGGACTCCATGGTCCCGAGATATATATAATCATAAAAAAAAAATATTAATATTATTTATATTTTAAGAAATATTTAAAAATGTAATTAAATATGTAAATAGATATGTAAATAAAAGAAATAATAATATAATAATGTTTATTTGGACCTTGTAATGTTGGATGTTTATAATAATGATTATGTAAGGTGGACCGACGACCTTGTGAAGGCCGCAGGAACTCGTTGGATGCGAGACGCACAAAACCGGTCGAAGTGGAGGTGCTTGGGGGAGGCCTATGTCCAGCAGTGGACGTCTTTCGGCTGAAATGATGATGATGTGATGAATGTTTATTTTACACAAAAACCAAACAATACAATTTAGTGACAGGATTTAGTTATACAGCAGAGACAATTTATGAATGAACGTTTGACTTCTAAACTAGGCAAGGAGCCTGTGTCTTAGAAGCCATTTGTTCCCCGAAGTGTGGTGGTAGACATCTATACATTAAAAAACATGCAGGTACTTTTAATACACAGGGTGACAGGAACATCCAAGCACAACCTGTTAGTCCTGTTACTATAGATTTAGTACATTATTCTGGACTGCCTCTGCGTTGAAAGGTATGCGGTCAAAATGTACTGAACAGCAAATACATCATGAAAAAAGTTTTTCACAAAAAAACAACCGACTACAAAAAAAAACACTACAAAGTGTTAAGGAACTTTAATTTCGGAAGTCGGTGTCGTTGGTTCCGCATTTTCGTTTGTAGACACCGACTTCAGAAAATAGAGTTATTTATCACTTTGTAGTGTTTTTTTTTTTAGAAGTCGGTTGTTTTTTTTTTTTGTTAAAAAGTTTTTATTTTTCACTTTTTAGTTATACCTACCCCACACAAATTCAATTTACACTACTGCATTGAAGAATTGAAGACACTGACTAGAAGAATCATCAAAATTCGCATAGAAATTCCAGAGATGCCGTACATCTATGCATATAACTTCGTACATAAGAATAATTCCCTAATGTATTATATACTAAAACCTTTCTGAAAGTATGTAGATCACATTAGTGAAATAATTATCAAAATTGGTTCATTCGTTTTTGAGAAAATCGCGGACATACAAACATACAAACATACATACATACGGGTCGAATACAGAACCTCCTTTTTTGAAGTCGGTTAAAAAGCTAACATTTTTCAAGAACAAAACTACTGCTACGAAATCTCTACGAAGCTACGAAATTGCTACGAATCGCTACGAGATTACTACGAAAGCTGGTATCCATAAGTATGCCATATAAAATGTCATATCCACTTGATTTGTCGTACAATATGCAGTTAATATAAACAGGCTAAGTTTTCCCCTCCCCTCCCCCTACTTTTATCCCTCTCTACGCTGAAAGCAATCGCGGAACTTGTAAACATGTTTGAAATTTTTCATCATAAGTGCTTATCCACTAAAGTTGGTATTATGTTAGTGAGTGTGTGTGTGTGTCTTTGTTTGTTTTGCTGCTTACGACATCAGTGGGGCTTTTAGTTGTTTATGATCTAATAGTAAACGGTGCGACTTTTTAAGTATAAATATTTTGCGAAACAATTATGTAGTTAGTTGTAAAATTATGTGTGTTTAAATTTTAATCTTATTTTATACATTTTTAAACATGATACAAGTCGTGCTTGTAGGTTAAAGAATCACAATATTGTAAAGGCGAAAGTTTGTGTGTGTTTATATGTTTATTACTTCTTCACGCTAAAACGGCTGGACCAATATTGATAAAATTTTGTTTGAAGGTAGTTGACAACCTGGATAACCATAATTATAGGCTACTTTTAATCCTGATATTTCCACGGGATCGATACTTACGCGGGTGAAACCCGGGGCGCAGCTAGTATTTTTATAAATAAACGAATACAGGATAAAAAAAAACATAACCCTCCTTCTGGCGCAGTCGGATAAAAAAAAGAATGCTGACAATACAACATTCCAAATATTTCAGAATATCTTCCAATTATTTTCAACACGAATAAAAACGAATAAGTATCATCTCAAAGCAAATCCCATTCAAAAGCGTTTAAAAACCTTATCAAAGCTACGTAAGGTTTGAAAGAGCGACTTATAAAATGCAGATATTTTTTCCCTTTAAAGCTTTTTAGGCTTAGCTCACACGTACTACTTTCCAAAGAAATTAGAACAAAAAAGTCGTTTTCTGTAGAAAGTAACTCTGTCTGTCTATCTGTATGTTACCTTTTCACGCCTAAACCGCTGAACCGATTTAGATGAAATTTGGTATAGAGATAGTTCGAGTCCCGGGAAGGACTTAAGATACTTTTTATCATGATATTCGCACGGGATCGAGACTTATGCGATTGAAACCGCGGGGTGCAGCTAGTTTAGTAAAAAAACGCGTAAAAACCTACGTCTCATTTCCATCGATTTCGACGACAGTCGTAACGTACCATGCATTACTAGAATTGTTGCCTGTCGACGACTAAAGATGGGTAGAACCGGATAACCCGGATGGCTACGAATCCAAGGACCCACATCCCCCGAGTTATGGATGGATGTACAGACGCCAGCACATCAAGCTACTACAAATTTGTCAATAGATTTTCAACTTTATCGCTACAATATAAGGTTCAAGATTGATTGGGAAAATTTGACAGTTTCGGGTAGCTTGGTGTACTGGCGTTTGTACTACATATATCTCAATAATAAGATCGGTGATGCGACTACACTAGCTCGCTGTTCATTGTTTGCTTCGGACTGGCTGCGGCGGTCGCGCGCCTGTGCCTCGCGGCGCCTGCTCGCGGTGCTGCCAGTGCGTACCCATTCTGTTCGCTATGCTCTCACAAGCCAAGCGATCAATCTGCTGAACGCCCTGATTGCGCAGGAGCCGGAGGTTGACATATGGTATAGCAGTGAATCTATGTTTAATGTTTGTACGAAGTTTTTGAAGTGAAAACTTCTTTAGCATCGTTGTACACTTTTTTTGTAATGGGTAAAAAAATGTTAAACTCGCGTCAGGACACGTGACCTGATCGAAAATTCGTAAGACGGATGGAGAGTAGATAGCCGGCGCGGCGTAGGAGATGAAGTATCCCCCTCTCTTTCTACGGCGCTGCGAAAATGTATACCTGCTGTTTCGTTTAGGCGGCGCAGGGCGCTTGCGCGAATGTGTGTGTTTATGTTACAGCGTGCCACGCGCATCCATGGATGGTGACAGCTGATGGCTCGATCGTCTATGTAGTGGCCACACTACTGTGTATTCGTAAAATTCGTGTACATAAAGTGTTTAAAATATATTATGGAAATTGAACAAAGTGCATCTATTAATGAAAAATATCAAAAACTCACAACGTTAATATTCAAGTTTTCACTTCTGCCGGCACTCTCGGAGTGCAACCCGTCTTTTTTTTTAGTAAAATTTACGTTGTTTGCTTGCTGCGCGCTTTGGTGTTTACTGTATGCACTTACACTTACAAAAAAGCAATTGTTACATAAATAAATATCCAACGGCGATTCGGATACCGATCGGAACGACGAGGACTGACGATCGCGCCTCGCGCTCCACCTTCTTTTCTTTTTTTTTTTGTGGATGGGATATCATCATATGAGCCCTCCCGCTCTGGGTGGAGCGGAAGGGAGTGTCAGACTCTTACTGACTAAAACCCACCCGTGTTCCTTCCTTAGCCCTTTATGTTCCGGGGTAGCGGTAACCCTTTCGGACAATCCCGTAACCCCGGCAGGTTTCGGCCCTAGCGCTCCGCCTTCTGTGGTTGGTTTGTGGTGCATTAACTCAGACAAAAAGTTATAAAGTGATCGATAGCTACAACAGCGTAACCATAGCACAAAGACTTTTCTAACTTTTTTTGCAGGAGAAAGTCAGTGTAAGAGTCAGGGCTTCATTTGTTGAAAAACAGACGCAGGTAGAGAGTGGAGAGAGACGCGGGAGACGCTCGGGGCGTCGGAAGCTGCGTGACGATTCCCGGCCACCGTAGGCGCGGGCCTGCGGGCGGAAAGTAATGGGTAGCTCACCGTCCGATCAGGACTAGGCCCGTGCCGGACGGCGCGTACGTGTTCCACGCGCGCCTCAAAGAGAAAGAGATGTCAGCAAAAAGGAAGGGGCCTGCCAGGGCCGAAGCCTGCCGGGGGTGCGGGATTGTCCGAAAGGGTTACCGCTACCCCGGAACATAAAGGGCTAAGGAAGGAACACGGATGGGTTTTAGTCAGTAAGAGTCTGATACTCCCTTCCGCTCCACCCAGAGCGGGAGTGGTCATTTGATGATTTCCCATCCATAAAAAAGGGCTTCATTGGTTTGTACAAGATTTTTAATGCCAATAAAGAATTATTATTTAACTTTTTATTTGCTATGGTTCCAAAATTTTAATATCGTTGGAAAGTCGTTCGTGTGTATAAAGCCTTAGTCGACGCCAAGCGAGGTTAACGCCCGGAAATATTATAGTAACGAGATAAACGGTATTAAAGTGGGAGATGGCGGATACCGGAATACCAATGAGTATTTCATTTCATATTTTAACGTCGGGAATTGTCACCGTAATGGTAGCAGGTCACAAAAGAAATGAAGCGTTTTTAGAAAAAGTGCTTGATAAAAATTCTGGCGCCTTTTGTGTGGCTATATTTTTATGAAATTATGTGTGAAGTAATTTTGTTATTATGTAAGATAATATTTTGTTTATATACCATTTAAAAGGTTTTTATAATTATTAGGTACAAGAAATGAGTTAGGCATACTTAAATGTATGAACATCATTTGCAATGTGTTTCAAGCAAATACATTTTTTGTCAATTACAATTACTTTTCAAAATGCATTGGTGCGTTTGGTAGTCCACGGTATTCTCAACATTCGTTTCCAGCACCAAACCTCCATGTAAATAATAAATTTCAAACAAACTTTTACATTAATTATTTATCTCTCTCAAAAAACTACCACGAAAACGACAATAAATCCATCCAAAAATTTTATAAAATAAAAAGAGAAAAATTGCATGAAACTCACCATTATTTGTACAATAGGTATGTGGATATGGCACCGTTCCCGGCATGCATTCGCAGAAGCTGTAATTTATGTATGAGCATTGTCCAGGAGTCGGTTATCTCTGGATTTACGCCAATGCCCGATATTGTGTAGAAGTTTGCTGTGAAATGTTAGTTTTTTGATCGATGGAAAGAGCAATGAGTTAAAATACTTGACCATTTTTTTCTATTGTATCGATGAATATACATCCGGGCCATAAGTCATGGTCTAATTGAATCGTCATCTGCCTAGCCTTTTCCCAACTATGTTGGGGTCGGCTTCCAGTCTAACCGGATGCAGCTGAATACCAGTATTTTACATGGAGCGACTGCCTATCTGATCTCCACAACCCAGTTACTAGGTAATACGATACCCCTTGGTAAGACTGGCTGTCAGATTTTCGGGCTTCTGACGACCCCATGGTCTAATAATTAGACCAGTTATTCAATTCGACTCTAATTGAATAACTATAATAATTTTTTTTTAAGTAATTTTGTTTTATTGTGTTGTATCTGATTTTATGCGTGTCTAGATGTTATTTACCTGAAATAAATGAATTTAGTTTAATTAATTTACTACAATCTCGCAAAACGTCCAATGAAATCGTGGCAGATACTGGTGAAGATGGCAGAACGAGCTTGAAGCCAAGCCAAGATTGGTTCACACAAGCTCAAGATCGAGAGGATTGGAAAACAGAAGTTATATATAACTTCCGACCTCCACGCGGGTGCAGCTGTGGGTCCAAGCTATATTTTACAAGGAGCAGTTTTTGGGTTATTGAGTAATAACAAATCCCTACAGTGGGGCAGTAATGCTATAAGAAATGAAAAAAAAACTATGGGGCCTGGGTATTTTTTTTTTGGGCTGGGTAGGTAGCAGAAGACCCCAACGTTCTGCCGAATACCCTGTATTATTTCTGTTGACAAAAGCAACACAATGGAATATATAGAATATACAATCTGCCTTTATCTCTCTTGTCTAATATATCCATAGACAAGAGAGCCAAAGGCATCACTGAGAGAGCGGTATGTACATATAGTGCGGTCAATTCCTTTGACGATATGTTCGAATGAGTAGTCGACATACCTTCCAATATATGGAACGAGAACTTCGTACTTAATATATATACGAACGTCTCGGTCTTCAGATAGTCCCATTTATGTGACTTATGTAGAACTAGCTTCTGCCCGCGACTTAGTCCTCGTGCAATTTCACTTTCCCCCCATTCACCTTCTTAAGGGTGGAATTTCAGTGGATACCTACTCTTCACAAAGAAAATACTCTCCAAATTTTATGTGTCTAGGACCAGAAGTCTAGGCTGTGCGTTGATATATCAGTCAGTCAGGTATATTATCATCACACTAATATTATAAAGGCGAAAGTTTGTGAGTGTGTGTCCCCGTGTGTGTGGGGGTGTATTTATATGTTTGTTACTTCTTCACGCTCAAACGGCTACACCAATTTTGATAAAATTTTGCATGGAGGTAGCCGACACCCTGGATTAACAATAGGCTATTTTTTATCCCGATATTCCCACGAGATCGACATTTACGCAGGTGAAACCGTGGGGCGCAGCTAGTATGTTTAATAAATATAATTATAAGTATAAAATATAACATATTTATACAAAGACCTTAACACGATAAAACAAAATAAATTCGATACAGCAAAGTTTCTCAACTCATCGATCCATAAAATGTCTAGTTAGTCATTTATTTTAGTATCTAGTGTAAATAGTTAGTTACATTTTCTCAAGTTATAGAATTAATAAATACGATGTAAGAAATTATTCTACACACTAAATAATTTTAAGTCTTCCGAAGAGATTTCTGTCAACATTATAGAAACAAGTTGATTATACTTTTTTTACCCAAAACATCATTTTCTGCATTTGACTTTCGAATCCCTTTGTTTCACAACAGTTTCAAATCAACACTGTTTTTTTTTTTATATACAAGAGTATAATAAAAAGAAAGGAAAAAGAAAAAGACAGGAGCTCATTGGGCATCAAAAAATTCGTCCACATCGCTGTCAATGGGATAAGTGCCCAAAAAGCTGCATTACCATGTTGGATGGCAATGCTTATTCTTTGGGCTAAAAATAGGCCAGCCCTCTGGTCAGAGCGTAGAGTCAACCAACCAGAACTTCCGAAGACAGTTTTGTTTTTTGCAAATTCACTCGAAAACTATGCCAAATGTACAAAGAAGCTAAGATAGCGATTTTCCACGCACTTACGAATCAAGGTCAAGCGTTTAATAGCCTGCTCAGTTACAAACATAGTTGTTCCATCAACACCAACCTTATGACAAGAAGTTTGAGATCCATTTTTGAGTGATTGGAGTGTAATATAAGTTGGTGTTCCGTTATATTGTGTTGAAACATCGTGAACTCAAAATCAGCGGATTTATTGAAAATAATGTATAAAGTACTTTTCCGTTGTACGATGAAGTGATGAAATACAGATAAATTTGTATTTAGAGTAAAATAAGCTAGTATCGTTTATTGATAGACATTAACTTAGGATTGCGGGTTTGCTGAGGGGCTTGTGGTTAAGTAATAACTGCCGCACGAGTCGATCGATCAGGTTAAACTACGCTTGCCGCGGTTGTTCGGTGGATGGGTGACCGTCTTTACATATCAAGGCCCCTCTATCAGATAACTGATTTACCTGTCATTGCTATTCTATTTACCTTTTGTGGTAGAGTAATTCTAGGTGCATCGTCTTCCCATATAATTTTAGAATTAATGTAAATCATGTAGGTAAAACATTTTAAAAGAGTAACGAAGGAGTTTCTTGCCTATTCTTCTCCATTGGAAAACTACCTTTTGGAAGGGGTGACTAGAATCAATTCTATTTTATTTATGGTAATTTTTGACGTTCAAAGTGCCCTTTATCTGCCTATTTGAAATAAATGATTTCACTTTGACTTCGACCCTCAGTGCAAGCCGTTGATCCCGGCTGTCATTCGTGGATCTTTGACAGTCGTTACGGGTCGTCAATAGCCCGAAAGTCTGACAACCAGTCTTACCAAGGGGTATCGTATTACCCATTAACTGGGTTGTGGAGGTCAGATAGGCAGTCGCTTCATGTAAAATACTGGTATCCAGCTGCAACCGGTGAAGCTGGAAGCCAACCCCAACATAGTTGGGAAGTGGCTTTGAACTAAATCGATTCACTTTGACTGAAAGGAAGCTGAAATAAATGATATAGACTAGTATTTTTCAATCTTTTTGAGGAGTACCTACGCGATCCCTTTACAGTTTCAAAAATTCTAGCAACCCCCTTCGGCAATAGACAGATAAAAAGTTAGTCTTTATTTCTCTATTTTGTTATCTATATTCATTATTAAAACCTTGCCTTGCCTTTCCTTTTGCCGTCAACCCCCCGAGTAAGGCTTCGCGACCCCCTAAGGGTCGCGAACTCGCGACCCACAGATTGAAAAGCACTGGTATAGACGACGTTTAATCATTCATATTTTTGTTTACATTGTGTGTTTAGGTAGGTTATATCGTCACTAACCTAACTAAGTGACGTAACTGATTCGAAGAATATTTTACAGGGCAAGCTATTAGCAGTTGAGGGTTACCTATGATTGAGTACCCTCCATCATTCTATAAATTCTACTGATACAAAATTGAGCATCTGTGTAGATCTTTATATTATATATATAAAGGAGAAGGCATTTGTGTCTTATTATTATGAGCCATATTTTAACTACTCTGGGCGAATAATGTGGGTATAGTGTTGGTTATTGCGCAATAGAAAAACGGTTTGCAATTCAAATCAGATTATAATTTCACGAAAAAATTAATCACACTAGCAAATCACACACTATAGGTACACGATCCAACCAGATACGGAACGCGGGACAGTTTCTGAGCACATGTTGTTCGTATGATGTCCGATGTCCAAGAGGGCCGCTCCACCTCGCTGTACGATCTCTTGTACTCCCCACGAACTCAGGCTAGACTCTGTCAAGCGCCGCCAGATGACGCTGGCGTTCCGAATAGTCAAACGAATGACCAGACATATATATAAGTTTGGATAGACATTAGGTGACTGCCTACTTTGCCCTTCGGGGAATAGAGACGTGATAATTATTATGTAGAAAATTAATTACGCACAACTTAAGTTACCCAAAACTTCTAACACTATTAGGACAGCCACTAATATATTACTTAGTGGCCGAAAATAGGCAAAAGAGTAGTAAATCATTCAGTGACCTTAGTCAAAGTTTTAGCGAGTAGCTATCGTATTGAGTTATAGTAGAGACGTGATAATTAAGTTAACGTTTACGTTCAGAGTATGGCGGAAGACTAACAATGTATGTTACATTTTGTAAAAGTCAAAGCATTTATTTTAAATAGGCACATCAAAGGGACTTGTGGCTAGGTAATGTCAGTCGCACGGGTCGATCGATCAGGTTAAGCTACGCTCGTCGCGGTTGGGCTGTGGATGGGTGACCATCTTTACGTACCAAAACTCATCCGTGCCTCGCAAAGCACGTTAAGCCGTTGGTCCCGGCTGTCATTCGTTGATCTTTGACAGTCATTATGGGTCGTCAGAGGCCCGAAAATCTGGCAACCAGTCATACCATTGGGGTATCGTATTACCCAGTAACTGGGTTGTGGAGGTCAGATAGGCAGTCGCTCCATATAAAATACTGGTATTCAGCAGCATCCGGTTAGACTGGAAGCCGACCCCAACATAGTTGGGAAAAGGCTAGGCAGATGATGAGGTCTGATCCCCTGAACCCCCCTTCCACCCCCCCTCCCTCTATCCAAGATAATCCAAACTAGTCATTATTCATATTTTTTTAAACATATTCTAATTTCTATACATCAGCAAGCATTTTTGAACGTCAAAATTTATTCTAATAATTTTGAACAGTTTTTTTGAATCTCTGGAACTACCAGTCCGAATTAATAAAATATTTTTGCATTTGATAGCGCGATTCTTGAGGAAAGCTACAGGCTACTTAACATTTCGCTATGCTCCTTAGGAGCCGAGCGTAAAGAAAACAAATCAGAAAGGTTGCTAAACGAAAACGCAGTGACAGTGCGGGCAGGTGATGCGATGCGACGGGGTGGATCGAGGGAACAAGTTTCACACGGACGAAGTCACAGGCAAAAGCTAGTAAAGATAATAAAGAGTTCACTATGTCATGCAAGAGGCAGTGGCGTGCATTGGTTTTCAGAATAGGTAGGCACTAGACCAGGTCTAGTCTAGGCAAACGCGGTCACTAATCAGAAAAAAAGTGAGGTCAAAAGTGTGGTTATTTGAGTAGGCATGCCTACTTAAGGGTGATAAATTGCGAAGGTCGAACGTCATGGTATTACGCGTGAGACGTAGACGTATTTTTAATTTTGTCGTATTAACTTGAACGAGTAAAGACAATGTGCCAATAGAGTAGTAGGGGAGCCGAGTAGGCCGTCCGGCGACTGCCTACTGCCGCGCGTGTTTGTATGAAGACTTTGTTTTTTGTTAGGTATGATAATTTAGTGAGTTTCTTGATTGTGGGGCACACGCACTAAAATTTAATTGACAGGCTTATGTTGATATATAAATGTTTGTAATTTAGCAATCTTACGAAAGAATATAAAGTTATCTTTCTTTGACTAACAAAGGCATAAGGTGCATAATTCCGAAGCCATTTTAATATGTAGAAGCATTATGAGATAAACAGAAAATTGGATGAACTAATTGCACAAAGAGTGCGTTTGGGATTGTGTATGTTCAATGAATATATAATTTTCAAAATGAACCCAACAATCTTTAAGCTTTAGACCATCGAACTGAACAACTTTCACTATGGGACCTACTCTGAAATCACGAAAAAAAAAAATCTGGCTGTTTCATACATTTTGATCAAGTAGGATCAACTTTTGTATTGAACAGCTGACTTTTTTTTCGTAATGGAGGTGGATAGTGAAACTCTTCAATGGCTACTAGTAAATCCCTCGAGTTTGGGCTCATATGATTTGTTTTGACGAGTTTAATAAAAATCATAATTAAAACTACATCATCATCTGCCTAGCCTTTTCCCAACTATATTGGGGTCGGCTTAAAGTCTAACCGGATGCAGCTGAATACCAATATTTTACATGGAGCGACTGCCTATCTGACCTCCACAACCCAGTTACTGGGTAATACGATACCCCAATGGTAAGACTGGTTGTCAGATTTTCGGGCTTCTGACGACCCGTAACGACTGTCAAAGATCCACGAATGACAGCCGGGACCAACGGCTTAACGTGCTTTCCGAGACACGGAGGGGTCTTGGTATGTAAAGATGGTCACCCATCCACGGACCAACCGCGGCAAACAAGATAAAACTACGTATTATTTCAATTTTATTATAATTGCTGTATTTTTCCACACTAAATAATTCGTCTAATCATCGTTAATTCTAGGTTTACCAACTGAATGTGAAAGAGAAAAAGGTGGGAACTACTTTTAAACAAAAAACGCGTCGACTTAAGAACCTCCTTCTTTTTACGTCGGTTAAAAAAGGTCTGAAATCAGATTACGCACTAGTCGTAACCGTGGTGATCAATGGTCATTGAGATGAAGTCAATGCTCGCGGAAAAGTGACAGGCCGACATTTTTTTCTAAAACGTGTGAGTACAGTCAACAAAAGAGATAAGTATACTGGATCGTCGGATATAGTTGAAGTTTAGTAAGAAGCCGATGGATGTTCTCGAATAAAATTAAATTAATAGAAACTCACACAGCTCATTTATCGAATTAAATTTCAGTCGACAACATCCATCGGTTTCTTACTAAACTTCAACTATATTCGACGATCCTGCATACTTGTCTCTTTTGTTGACTGTACATCGCCATCAAGTCCCATTCTAAACCGATCAACAGAACCGGGTGACGTGTTGTTCAAAACCCGGATAATTCGATTCGGCCTAAACGACCCATTTATATTCGTTCCCGTTAAAAAAACAAGCGGATTTGCGAGGTAATACTGCGAAATGTGTCATTCATCGCTTAGCTCCGCCATCTTTTATTCTCTACTAGCGACCCGCACTTGCTTCGCACTGTTGTTGCAACTTGACAAAACATAGCGATTTATTTTTAAGGCCGCGATTTTTGAAGTGAAACTTCTTTACGCACGCTTGACTTGGGAAGTAAGCTGGCGAACGCGTGACGTAAGCGTTACGAAAAGTGTGATTGGGCGAGGTGAACGGGAGTTGAGTGGAAGATATAAGCAAGAGAAAGCAGTGCGCGCGCACATTTTCTTTCTCTCTTCCTCTCATAGCCAAATACGTGTGAAGTTTCACTTCAGTCGTGTTGTCATAAGCACACTCGGTTTTAAACTATATTTTATCCCCCTTAATAATAAACGTTGTATAGCGTCTGTATAGTTACACAACGCTTTGTCTTCTTCTTTCGAAAGTCAAATTACTGACGACTGAAAGAAAGAAATCGGTGTGTAACTATTCATCTGATATAATACGTTTTTTAGTAAGGGGTTATACCTTTCATTATAAATGTTAATCAAAGCTACGTTCATTGTTCGCTCAGCTTTAGCTCAGACCTCGCCGTAACTCTAGTGCATTCTAGATAGTGAGTTTAGAATGAACTGAAATGGAAAATGGATTTTTAACGCATCGCCCCTTTATGCGTTGCCAGTTAAACTCAGAGGTCATTTTGATTTTGTTTTACTTACGAGTAACAATGAATGTTCCTGACTCCTACTCATCATCAAACGCTTTTTCTTAACTCATAATCCATTTCCTTTCACTGTAGCTAAATTAAAAAATCTTCTAAAACAACAAACCGCCATTGGCCGAGTTATTAAAAAAATCCGAAAGAGAAAGGATTGCGTCGAAATTCAACACTCGACTCTCGTTATGAAAACTCTTTGTTTTCGTAATTTTATATCCGAAATAAGTTTTCTCTGAAGCCCGACAGTGAAATAATATTATTCTTTCTAACTCTTAGTTTATGAGTGGTGCAGATGAGCGACTTGTCGCTGCGACTTTTACGATGGCGGTAGACGCTAAACACGTCATAGTGTAAACGACGCCTTATTCAACAAGGGTGAGGTGTATTTTTGTTTTTTTTTTCTCGATACGTGCTTATCACTGTTTTCTTTTAATTCTATCTTTTTCTTCATTCATTCATGAGTGAAAATTTAGTGCGCTAGCCTAAACATAATAACATACCTCATAACCCCTGCTTTTGACTTCTAGTTTAATAACAATCGAGAATACTAAACAAATCAAACTAACACTCATTTAAAAATAATGTGCTTGATGATGAGAAAAAAAAAATAAAATCAAATAGGGAAATTAAAATTCGGAAAGCACTTTCAGCGAAGTAGTAATAATCCACAACTAAGCTGAAAGCGCTTTCCAAATTATCCAGTAATTAGACAATTATTCAGTTTCGTTATTCATATCAAGCACTTCTTGAAGTTATAATTGATTCATTTGAAGCGCTTACGGATGCTTCCAGAGATCGCTTATGCAGAGTAATGAAGCGTAGGAAAGCTCTTTGAGCAATTATTTGGTGTATGTAGACTTTGTCGAATGCTGGAGTGTTATAATTGGCTCTGCAAAATGTTGGGAAATCATACTTTCCTACATATTTATTTTACATGTATAGAGGTATGAGGAATAGGGTGTAAAGTTCACTCATACTCTATAGAAAAGGGAGGATCATCCGACCACACGGGTGTTGTGTCTGGCGGGCAACTGCCCAATGAGTCATGTCGGGCCGTTGTATCTATGCTAGTTGCGCGGTAAACTCTGCTTGCGAGATGCAGGATTTGCGTGACGTCAGTATTACGCGTTGTTCGCATGTGGCGTTGTAGATACCGCTACACATGTGTTGGTAAATGGCCTACTTTATGACTCTTGCAACACTGACATATTTATTTGCATGCAATCCCGATTCGTTCACATTCATGATACTTCCCACCCTCAATTTGTATCTATATAGGTAAACGCGTGTACAAACCAGTTATATTTTTTTTTAACATAATGAATGTGAAGTAAAATAAATAAATGAGAACAAAGTCGTTCGTCTGCAACATTCTTAGACACCAAAATATTAATAAAAACGAGACATTGACCCTAGAATTTCATTTTACTCTTAGGGAGAGAGAGAAACTTTATGCCTACCTAAACCATAGTCCATCCTGGCCATCATTACAATCATAACTAACCTATTGCAGTCCACTGCTGGACATAGGCCTCTCCTATTGCACGCCATTCAACTCCTAAAGGGTAGGTATTATAATAAAGATACCTAGTAATTTTACTGTGTCCCCTAGTCACCTAGTAGGTATTCCTATACAGAGTTGAAAGGAAATGTAACCTTTTTTTTCTTTTTTTTTAACGTGGAGAAATGCTCATGCATTCTGCACTACCACGGGGAGATACTGCAGTTATGTGGGACTCTAACCCACTAAAACTCCACGGTGTCCTCCTCTGCCGCTTACGGCGGGAACACGGGCACGCGTTAGCACTCATCCGTGAACCCGCCGCGGCTGTCCGTCACCGGACCCTCCTCTGGGGAGTATTCCCCATCACCGGCGCACCAGAACACATAGCACGCCGTGACCACCTCAGGGACCAAACCAGCACATAGGCGCCAGACGACCCCGTGTCTGGGCACCCTTGGTCCCCCTGCGACGGGTCATTGGCCCCGCCGCCTGCCAATTTTCGGCCGCAGAGGATAGGGACAGCGGCCAACGTCATACCAACACTCCTCCTCCTTTGCGGCCCACCGCGTCCGCCATCAGACGATGGCGACCCCGTCAAGGCCGCGGAAGGTAGGGAGAGCGGCGCACCGCAATACCGGCACTCCTCTCCCGCCGCGGCCTCCAACCCTCAGCCGCGATGCCTCCCATACGACATCGCGGCCCGCCTCAGCTGCGATGTCGCCCAAGTGGCACCGCAACCTACTTGTTGGCTTCTACGTCGTCGGTTTACTGGCAAAAGCCCTGACGAGCGGCCCTTCCTCGGGTTCCTCTTCCCTTCACCGTGGGTGTCCAAGTCACGGCTACTGAGCCTCGACAATGCGGGAACCCACCGGAGGGGAAGGACATGTATCTTCGACTAACTTGGATGTAGCGCTCGTTCGGCTCGCGCGCAGTTGGTCACAATACTAACCTAACCCCCATTTGGTCCCTTAGCTTACTCGTAGTTACTGAGACAAACTCTAAGCAAAAGCATGAAAGTAAAATCTTTTTAACTTCTTTTTATCTTTTAAGCCTCTTGAGTCATTTATTTAAAAAAGTTCTCATCATTAGAAGACCAAAAAATTTTTAAGGTCAATTAATTTAAAAAAAGCGTATGCCATAAGAAGGTCTAAGTTCTTAAAAAGAAAGAAAAATTGGATATTTTTAATTTTTTTTATTGGGTTAGTTAAATATTTCCCTCTTCTTGCATAACATGTCGAATATTTCCCTAAGGCCCCTTTATACACACACTTTGTACACACACATTTTTCTTGTCGTGAAAAACAACGGTTTATTCTCCGTGTGTAGGACTGTTACTATAGGTGTAGGCACGGTCGTCAGTGTTGTATGGGTCACTATGGAAGCTTCTTGACGGACACATTTTTTCTACGGCGCTGTTAATACTCCGACCGATAGCCGAGGGAGCAGACGAGCCTTTTTTTTATGGATGCGAAATCATCAAATGACTCCTCCCGCTCTGGATGGAGCGGAAGGGAGTGTCAGACTCTTACTGACTAAAACCCATCCGTGTTCCTTCCTTAGCCCTTTATGTACCGGGGTAGCGGTAACCCTTTCGGACAATCCCGCACCCCCGGCAGGCTAGCAGACGAGTCCTGGAGTAGAGAC
The DNA here is from genome assembly GCA_945859645.1 of Amphipoea oculea. Taxonomy (NCBI): domain Eukaryota; kingdom Metazoa; phylum Arthropoda; class Insecta; order Lepidoptera; family Noctuidae; genus Amphipoea; species Amphipoea oculea. The sequence goes on from OX243876.1 coordinate 19,036,857, forward strand.
TGCGTATCGGCAAGCGCAGTGTGGGACGCCCCCCCGCTAGATGGCCGGACGACTTAAAGAAGGTGGCTGGGGTAGACTGGATGTGGAAGACGGTGGACAGGGTGTTGTGACGCAGTCTGGTAGAGGCCTATGTCCAGCAGTGGACTGCGATAGGCTGAGTTGATTGATTGGTTAATTAATACACCGTACCGCAAACAAACCGTGCCGTAAAGGGCCCTATGTTATGACGCAAACACTCAATACTAACAACATACACGTTAATTTGTACCAAGATACAAACACATACGTTAATCAATATGAGCACGATTGACAGTTAAACATTTACAAACTAACATACATGTATACATATTTATCAGTTGACACAGGTGCTTTGAAGCATCTAATATTAACTTCCGTAATATTGTTAAATTATGTGTTTCTATGTTAATGAAATGCCGGAGAAAGTTTTAGATTAAATTTATTAGAACACGGAGTTCAAGTTGGTAGATTAATTAGTTGTATTTGAAGCAGCTTCGCATAAAGGGGTCTTTTAATAACCAATACATACATATTTTACTTATGAACATAATACAGGGTGAAATTTTAATCACCGTTATCCTCTTAAGGGGTCATTGTACTCATTATGAACAACTTTTACTATGGGACCAAACCTGAAATCATGAAAAAAAATCAGATGTTCGCATAACTTGTCAACATGTAGGGAACAGCTGATTTTTGTTTTTCGCGATTTCATGTTTGGTAACATACCGAGTAACGACTCACTCAAAAGTTAAAAGGAACTTGAAAAAACAGAAGTCAAATGCTTTTACCAAAAGGTCATTGGCAGCAAGTATATTTTAGTAGGTCTACGTAATCATTAAACATCAATCATCAATTCTAGAGTACTCTAAAGTACTTGGCAAAAACAATAGCACTTGAAACTAGGACGTCTGAATTCGGGATAAAAATGGCGACGCGATAGCAATAAATCATTTTTGATAATCGTCCGGGAAGACTTTTCTGAACGATTTCTTTTTGGGACGGATTAATGTAAGAATACTGTAATTTACTGTTTTTTTTTGGCAATTTATGACTAGAAAACCTCTAAATCAAACTTTAGTTTATATAACGTTTTAGAAATAAAAATAAAATTTTTAAGAATTTTTTACCTCGACTGTTGGCACTTGGCCACCGCTGCTCATTCAATACATTTTATACTCAACTAGCTGCGCCCCGCGGTTTCACCCGCATAAGTGTCGATCCTGTGGGAATATCGGGATAAAAAATATCCTATAGCCCTAAATAGTCTATGTGTTAATCCAGGGTGTCAGCTACCTCCATATCAAATTTTATCAAAATCGGTCCAGCCGTTTGTGCGTGAAGAAGTAACAAACTTACAAACGCACTCACAAATGTTTGCCTTGAGTGTGTATGTGTGAAGTGTGAATATTCATCCAAAATAATCTTAGTCCAATTAATCTTCTAATTTTGTTGCGCGAGACACCTTCATAATTTATGAGTATCTATCGTTACTAAATGGTCAACAATTGATATCTTAATAATATTAGCGTCAAAGACAATTAAGTCTGGACCCTTCTCAAAATACAAGATTAATTATAATAATATCAATACTCACAATACCGTAACGGTCCACTTAGCTAAAAGCTGTTTGTAGATGAGAAATGGTTTGTAGAAGATCAGTTTACAGTGTATTAATTTTATAGTTAAACTAGCTGCGCCCCGCGGTTTCACCCGCATAAGTCTCGATCTCGTAGGAATGTCCAGATAAAAAGTAGACCAGGGTGTCAGCTACTTCCATACAAAATTTTATCAAAATCGGTCCAGCCGTTTGAGCGTGAAGAAGTAACAAACACACACACTCACAAACTTTCGCCTTTATAATATTAGTGTGATAGTCCACCAGACCATATTTCGACCATGGCGGCATATATTGACGTAGGTAGACTTGAGTTCGTCGCAGGAGATATTATATTGCAGACGTGTGTTCGTAAACAGGTGCACTCTCTCTCTTCCCTCACTCTCATAGTCCAATGGGACGGCAATCCAACACGATCGGAGAGAGATCAGGCGCAGGACCAACGGGCACGAGGGTAAATGCCTAGTTGTGGCCAAGGCTTGTATAGTACTTTTCTCAAATAATGTGCGGAAATTAAAACTAAGTAGTACCTAGGCAGAATTTTTTTGTCAAATACGATCACTTTTGAAAATCAATGACGAACAACGATCATTTTTTCCGCGTTAAAGTGTTCATTTGTTTTTTTTTTTTTTTTTTCAATAAACAGCTTTTTATTTGCAAGCCAGTTCGAAATATAAATAAAACCTTTGATAAGTTACCTCCTTGGTTGCCATGTTTCGGAGCAAAAGATCGTTCCATTTTTTACCGACTTCAAAAAAGAAGCTTCATTAAATTACACGACAGGTATGAGTTTACTATGTAATTTACATAATTTGGTCGCTAAACCACAATAGAAATGGATTTTCGTACATCGTTTGCCGGCCGCTGCTTGCATATATTTGGCCAGTACAGCAACTTCAAGTTATCTCGAAGAAGGTTGTCAAACTAATGCTCTTGAGAAAAGATAATTAGGTATCTAAACCCATTTACAGAATTATATAGGTATAGAACTAGCTGACCCGACGAACTTCAAGCCTCAGAATTATTATTTTTTTCGTTAATTTTTCCCATGTTTTAATAATTATTCTGCTTTTTGGAGCGGAGACAAATCAAAGATCATAAAAAATTGTCCAGCCGTTCTTGAGTCATAAATGGTGTAACTAACCCGACTTTGTTGTATTTATATAATCATAATAATCATAATGTTTATATGTGAAACATAGGTATACGATAGGTCATACATATGCCGTTGGCTTGCACAATAGCAAGTTTTAAATTAATTTTCCGAACTTACCAACATTGTGTAGGAAAACCCAAATTGTAATCCGATCAATGACTATCTTAAAACTATAAGGTAGCGAGGTCAGACGACCGTCTGATATCAAACATAATTGTGGACGTAAAACCCGCATTTCTACCGCAATACGACCTCAAGTGTATGCCTTCCACAAAGCCCTTTTTAACCCTCCTAACATTGAATTTTACCGAAGAACGTAGGATATTGTGTGGGGCATAATAGACCCAATCTGCTGCCCGAACCCGGTGGTCGGCCCACACGCGATGAATACAAATTTGTGGTAGAAGTCGCAGGGCTAAAGGCCAATTTTTGATGGAAAATATACCTGTATGAGTCGATTGTGTCGAAAATAGTAAATGGGAGAGGTCAAAGCCGTCTCGTGAGATTTTTTCGTTGTAAAAGGCGGTAAAAATGGTTTTGAAAGGATGCTGAAGTTGCGTTGCATTGTTGTGTTTTTTATATGGATCCGAGGTATGTACAGCATAAAAGTTCTATCTATGGTAAAAATCGTAAAAACTTCAGTGCGAGATGGCTTGAAATGAACTGGCGACACCCTGAGTGAGACTGAACTGCATACATACATACATGCGGGTCGAATACAGAACTTCCTTTTTTGAAGTCGGTTAATAAAATAAGACGTAACTGTTTCTTTTTCTTTATTACTGAAACTGTGCCCACTGAAGCACAGCTCTAACATCCATACTTAATAATATTATAAATTCGAAAGTAACACTGTCTGTCTATCTATCTGTCTATCTGTATGTTACCTTTTCACGCCTAAACAACTGAACCGATTTAGATGAAATTTAGTATAGAGATAGTTTGAGTCCCGGGGAAGGACATAGAATAGTTTTATCCCGATGTTCCCACGGGATCGATACTTATGCGGGTGAAACCGTGGGGCGCAGCTAGTATACATATAAAGCCACGAACACGTCCGCAACTAGACAAACAATACCTCGATAAACCACTTACAATCGGTACATAAAGCGAGGGTAGTCGTAATAAAACATTGTTTAGTGTACCCGGCAGCTATAAAGCGCACATTGATACCGGTTACATTGCGTATGTTTGTACCTAGTTTACTTATTAACCGACTTCAAAAAAGGAGGTTCTGTATTCGACCCTTATGTATGTATGTTTGTATGTCCGCGATTTTCTCAAAAACTAATGAAGCAATTTTGTTTTTTTTTTTTTTTTCATTAATGTGATCTACGTACTTTCAGGGAGGTTTTAGTATACATAATATAATACATTAGGTAATTATTCATATGTACGAAGTTATATGCGAAGTTGATTGGGAAAATTTGACAGTTTCGGGTAGCTTGATGTGCTGGCGTCTGTACATGAAGCACGCACCATTTTTGCTTGGTTCACGTGAATCTACATTACATATACCCGTTTATTGAATCCAGAAATAAATGAGTTACACAGTGCAGTCAGTCGGGAACGTATCGAATGTCCCCAGTTTCAATCTGGCCCGAATTCTGGCTGGTGTCCAGCGGCCCCAACTACAAACTCTAACTAGTTTCCCTATATTTGAATAGTTGTAGTTTTCTGGGCTTGAATATTTTAAAACAAGTGTGCGCCTTGATAACTTATTTTGGTTGATGTGTATCTTTTTATCTCAGCTTTGAGAGTTCGAAGTTCGATTCTATGATAAATAATTATATTTCTGTTAGAAATTTTGTACATATGATTTCATTTCTGTAAGTAGGTTTGTACAAACACTTTTATACGTCAATCATATTTTTTTGAAAGCTAGATGAGGTCGGCGTTTCCTATCTGACTACTCTGAGAAGAAAGGCCGAAACAAACTCAGAGGTCACAGTCTCTTTTAAAGTCCAGACAGAATCTTGGTCAGATCATGTGAAGCTACCGAAACTGTCAAATTTTCCCAATCAACTTTGAACCTTATATCATAGCAATAAAGTTGAAAATCTATTAAAGAAATTTGACAGATTGTAGTAGCTTGATGTTCTTCCGAGTTGATATGTGTCTTATGACCTTTACACTTTTAATTTGAGTTTTTTATTTTGCAGAATATGACTTGTGTGCTTTTTAGTATGAGCTAACATATTATGTATTTTATTTCTTTCTTTCAAATTATTTCTTGGTGTATGTATTTTAGAAGTGAAACTTCTTTACGCACGCTTGATTTGGGGAGTAAGCTGGCAAACGCGTGACGTAAGCGTTACGAAAAGTGTGATCGGGCGAGGCGAACGGGAGTTGCGTGGGGGATATAAGCAAGAGAAAGCATTGCGCGCGCACATTTTCTTTCTCTCTTCCTCTCGTAGCCACATACGTTTGAAGTTTCACTTCAGTCGTGTGGTCATAAGCACACTCGGTTTTTTTTTTTTTGTTAGCCTCTACTTTCCCACAGCTGGGCAAAGGCCTCCCACAAATCCTTCCGGGAACTCGTTTCCCGCCCCATTTCGAACCAGCCCTCGCGGTACGCGTATATAATTATAAGTAATTATTAATTAATTAAGAATTTCAAAATACCTACATTATTCTTACGCAATACTTTCATAAAATAACTAATATACTATGCCAAATACACAAACCTAATAATATATATATATATATATATACATAACTATACACCCAAATAAGCACATCTAGTAATTTATAATAATATTGAATTTGTACTTAGCCGTCTTCCTCTCTCAAAATGTTGCTGTGCCCGACAGGGTCCATATTGATATTTTACTTGTAATACCATCTATGTAATACATATGGAATGCAATAAAGAATTGAGTATTGAGTACCTACATGATTTTGAGGCTGAATGTACTACGGCTACTTCGGACCGTCATTTCTCGGATTCGGTATGGATCTAAAATTAAGCATAGATCCAAGATCAAATTGTTATGCATGTACAATTAACGAGCCGTGACGGGTAAACTCGCTAACTTACAAGTGCCAAGAATGAGTTGAAACCACATTTGGCATATTGTAGGCATTAATAAAATGTAGTGAATTGATGGCAGAATAGGAAATTCGTTTTTGTAGGGTTCCGTACAGAAGGGGTGCTAACGGGACCCTGTTACTATGGTTCCGCCGTCCGTCTGTCGATCCGTCCGTCCGTCTGATTTTACAGGTCTATTACTGTATCTTTTGAACCGTAAAAGGTAGACTCTTGAAATTTCCACAGAATGTAGATAAACCATTTATTTGGCGCACACAAAAGACAGCACAACAACACACAAAAGTACAACATTAGATGATAACCAATTACCCACATGAACATAATATAAAAACAAGGTGCCGATACAAAAACAAAAAAAAAACAAAAACATACATATCTAAATAAACTAATTTAGTGTAGTTCATTAGCAATTAATAATAATAGGTGCCACATTTCGTTAAAATTTCCTAAGGGGCCTCTGCGGGTTGGCTTCGGCCCCTCGTACGCCTTCCAAAGGACCTGGACCCCATGGTCCCGAGATATGTAAAATCAAACAATAATAATAAGTTTATTAACACAAAAACCTTAATATACAAAGCTCATACAATACACATAGGAACATTAAACTTTAAAATTCATGAAATAATTTACGACGTATTAATACCCATGCCATACAAGATTTACAAATTAAAAACATTACGTGTAACGTTATCCTTGCGAACCCGCTAAGTGAACATATTTAAGAAAAGATCTATTTTATCGGCAACCAAATTTTGTGTGCAAAAATACAGGGTGAAATTAAATTCATGGGCATCCTTTTAAGGGGTCATTGTACTCATCATTGTGAACAACTTTTACTGTGGGACTAAACTTAAAATCGCGAAAAAAAATCAGCTGTTTCTTGCATTTATGTTCACATAACTCGTCAAAATGTAGGGAAGAGCTGATTTTTTTTTGGCGATTTCAGGATTGGTCCCATAGTAAAAGTTGTTCATAATGATGAGTACAATTACCCCTTAAAAGGATGCCCATGAATTCATTTCACCCTGTATAGACAAAATTATGTAGCTACTAGCGCGGAACACGACTGTTAGCATAATGTTTGCATTCGCGAGTTTAATGTTACTTTAAAGACATTGAGTGAGTTCTTAATTACTGCAATTTAAAGTTTGTCATAATGCGAGAAGACTCATATGAAAGTTTAGACTCCTAGTTGTTTGACTTTACGGTAGAGATCTTTAAACGTTACTTTAGTTATCCTTCGACTTACGGCGAAGCCACACGGTGCGCTGCCATTGCGTTGGTACGCCTGATCAGTGACTCTGCGTCATCTTACATACAAATTATAGTGACATGCCACACGGTAGGTACGTTGCGACGTTTTTTTTTTTTTTAGTACGTATAGTGTTTATTGTATTTGTTGGTATATTGGCGTGGCTAGTTAACCTATGGCAAATAATTTAATTTAAGGTTCTGTGTCCTGTAATGTTAATTACTTTGCATACTTATTATTGTATAAAATTAATTATTTTCTAACTGAACAGACAGCTGTGCTGCTGGGGAGTTTGTTCCGCCACTTCTTCTCCCCAGCGAAAGCACTAGGAAGTGGCGAAGGGCGGGCGTTTTGGGGGACTGTCTTTTGTAATTTTGACGTTCGAAAAGTGCTGATTCTCAGCCTAGTTTGAATAAATGACTTTTGATTTTGATTTGATTCAGCAATAAAAAAGAAAGACAAGAGTCCATAGGGCTAATAACAATTTAATTTAACTTCTAGTGTTAGTGGGTTATAGACACAAACGCAAACTCAAAGCATTTATTTCAATTAAACCATTTACAGGCACTTTTGAATAAATGACTTTTGATTTTGATTTTGACGACGACTAACAAACGCATCGCACGCTCACCGCACAAGGAGACCAGAGCAACGAAGCGGGGAACAATAGTCCTTGTACTAGAAAAAACTGATACACCCAACACCGTGAGTTGCGACGTCGTAGTAAACTACATGGCGTTGCGACACTGCAGACTCAGGCCCTCTTTTTAGGGTTCCGTACCTTGAAAGGAAAAACGGAACCCTTATACGGATCACTTTGTTGTCCGTCCGTCCGTCTGTCTGTCTGTAAAGACCCTGTTTCTTAGGAACGCGTGGAGGTATCAAGCTTGAATTCATATCAAATACTCAGGTCTAACTGACCCTTGGAGCTGTGAAAAAATCAAACTTCTAAGCCAACGCAATTAAAAGATACAGTCGTTTATGCCGCAAACCGCAAGTTTTCGACACTCGCAAGGGAATCAAAACCTACAGGGTACTTTCTGTGAACACAGAATCTTGAAATTTGGTACGAAGCAACGTCTTATAGTACAAATAAAGGAAAAATTGCGAAAACCGTAAATTTTTAGTTACATCATATAATAAAAAAAAAAACAACCGATTAAAATAAAAAAACACTACAAAGTGATAAATAACTTTAATTTCGGAAGTCGGTGTCGTTGGTTCCGCATTTTCGTTTTTTGACACCGACTTCCGAAATTAAAGTTATTTATCACTTTGTAGTGTTTTTTTTTTTAATCGGTTGTTTTTGTTTTTGTAAAAAAGTTTTTATTTTTCACTTTTTAGTTGTACCTACCCCACAAAAAAGTAAACGAAAAGATCGTTAATGTAGATAAATTATTAGATTTTTGTTGATTTTTCAAAAACCGCTTGTCCGATTTCGATAAAATTTTCATAGGACCATTTAGGAGGTATACCTACCCTTTCCAACAAAAAAATAATTTTTCAAATCGGTTGGCAAGCGACGTAGTTATGCGCGAACAAGCATAAAAAAAATACAAACATCCGAATTGAGAACCTTCTCCTTTTTAGAAGTCGGTTAAAAATATTTTAAACAGGTTTGTACGGAACCCTCGGCGCGCGAGTCCGACTCGCACTTGGCTGGTTTTTGTCACTTGATTACCACTGGTTCATGTTACAAGTGTTCTTTTATTGTGTTTTTTTTTTTTGTTATTTTCTTGTATTTATATATTTTTTTCTTTTTATATGTATTTTACCTTACCTACTTAACTATGTACATGTGTAATTTATAAGTTTGTAAATTGCTCTGTACACCGCCTTGGGATTCATTACGTAATGTTGTGCATGAAATCCTGCTAATATTATAAACGCAAAAGTTAGTGAAGATGGATGGATGTTTGTTACTCATTCACGCAAAAACTACTGAACGGATTTTGTTGAAACTTTACAGTAATATAGCTTATATATCAGAATAACACATAAGATACTTTTTATCCGGATATTCTTACGAAATCGTTACATACGCTGGTGAAACCGTGAGGCGCAGCTAGTCTTATATAAATAAATCTAAATTGCCCGTGTGGCACTCGGTGCGTTGCAATCATAGCGGGGCGACGACGCAACACACCGCCAACGGCCGTGTGGCCAGAGAGCCAGTCCACACGGCGCGTTGCGTCAACGTTGCATCGACGCAGCGCTGCCGTTGCGTTGTTTTACATACAAATAACCATAATGTACACACGGTGCCCTGCGTCGTCGCAACGCACACATGACGGACAGCAGCCCCCGAGACGAAGCGGGAGGGGTGTAATTACCTGCGACGCCGGAGCGTCACCGCTCAGTTGCATTGATAAAGAGGAGACACGCGGAACTGTGAACTGAAACCGAAACTGCGTCAACGGAACGTTACGACTGCGTCCTAGTAACGCTGCGTTGACGCAGCGCTCGTGTGGCCGGCAATGCGTTAAAATTCATGCGTTGCGACGACGCAACGCACCGTGTGGACTGGCACTCACTCTTCCACTCAGTTGTTTGACTTTAAGGTAGAGATCTACAGGGTGAAATTAAATTCATGGGCATCCTTTTAAGGGGTCATTGTACTCATCGTTATGAACAACTTTTATTATGGGACTAAGCCTAAAATCGCGAAAAAAATTCAGCTGTTCCTTGCATTAATGTTCACTTAACTTGTCAAAATGTATGGAAGAGCTGATTTTAATTTTCGCGATTTCAGTCTTGGTCCCAAAGTAAAAGTTGTTCATAATGATGATTACAATGACCCCTTAAAAGGATGCTCATGAATTCAATTTCACCCTGTATAAGTGCTTCTTAGCTTGCTGTGACTCGTATCTGTCTTGCACTTGTAGTTTGACAGTGACAATAATAGATAACATCTAGCCAAACTGCTAAGTAACGTTTATAGATATCATACATGTCAGGACTCATTACAGGGCAGAGGCATTTGTAGGCAACGAATCGTTAAACAAAATTCACCTTATTTATAAACGTTTTAAAAGTTAGGTAAGTGACGTCTATACGACAAATAAAGAAGAAGCAGGCGTTAATCATTACATACCTTTAAGAAACGTTAATGACTAAGGAGGTATATGTTTCGAGTCATATATTAAAAATCTAAAGTCAGGGAACTTAATTGTTTAGCAAATTGATTTCCAACTTAAATTGTCCGTATATTCACAGTCATAGACAACTGTCTGTTAATTTGCCGTGTTGCTTATGCTGCATGCGGCTGTGCTTAACAATTAATTTCCCTGACTGTACTGTACAAATAAAGTATTAACTCTAATGCACATTTATATAAGTTGGCAGGCACATCGACGAAAAACTAAAAACATGAATTCAAAAATTGAGTTGAGGTACGGTATCGAAAAAAAATCTACTCTTGCATCGAAAAGTGGACATATAAATTTGACCTACGCGGTTAAATGTACAGTCACGTCTAAAAGTATGTATACACTTGGCAATTTTCAATTGCGATTTTTTCGTGAAATAACGAATGCAACGTTGAAATACGACACAACATAAACCTATCGGTTTGAAAATACTATTTTCGTAATAAAATAAAATTTAATTAAAATATAAAGGAGAAAATCGCCTTTGAATAAAGCCAAGTGTATACATACTTATAGACGTGACTGTACGGCATAGCAAATTTTTTTTAAATTACCGACGACAAAATTTCAACGCCCCCTGGGTTGATTTTTTTTCGAAACATGTTCTTACTGAAATCATGGTAGCTCGTTTGCGTCGATGCCACCTTTTATATGTTGTACATAATAAAGAGTATTTATCTATAGATCGAATGCAGTAATTTATTCCAAGTGCCATAAAAACATTCTTACACAAACTCAGTGTATCATGTCAAGAAACACATTCGGTCCTACATTTTTTTTTATTCGTAAACTTGTCAAACATTCCAATTTCGAATTCGCAACGTTCAAGATGCTTTCTCGAAAGTCTAATACGGAATTTGGATGTGATCCAGGAGTCTTGGTGAGACAAAGTTTTGACCCGGTTTCGTCCAGCAATCCGTAATAATATTATAAATGTGTCTGTGATACTCTCGTGCAATGAGCAGACAAAAATAGCCCTTAAGGTGATGAACATAATTATTTTAGATGTGACTGTACTTAGCATTCAAACGAGCGGCTTCTAGAGAGCAAAATGTTGTTTTTAAGGTAATACTTAACCTATACACTAACTATACAGGGTGAAATTAACATCAAGAGGACCCTAAGAAACCGAGCAAAATAAAAAGAAATTTAAACGTCTTAAGTATATGTATATACAGGATGAAATTGAATTCATGGGCATCCTTTTAAGGGGTCATTGTACTCATCATTATGAACAACTTTTACCATGGGACTAAACCTAAAATCGCAAAAAAAATCAGCTGTTCCTTGCATTTGTGTTCACATAACTCGTCAAAATGTAGGAAAGAGATGATTTTTTTTTCGCGATTTCAGGTTTGGTCCCATAGTAAAAGTTGTTCATAATGATGATTACAATGACCCCTTAAAAGGATGCCCATGAATTCAATTTCACTTTAAGAAAGTCAGAGAGATAGTGTCCGAGAATTCGATAGATGGCGTTGTGCGTCCGGCCGCGAATCCTGAACCTAGATATGGTTTCGTTACACGAGCTAGTACATAGTCTGGCACTGTCTCCCTTATGTTAACTGTATAATTTAAGGAACTAATGATGCATTTATTTGTAAATGATAATATTTTTGATAAATCAGTCTTCATTTTTGTAAAAGGCTGATTTAAAATTATTATAAAAGACTAGCTGTTACCCGCGACCTCGTCTGTGGGTTCATAATTTTTTAATTCAATTAACCACGATGAAAGTGACCAATGTCCTTCTCCAGGTAAACAGGGTACCTATCTATCCATCGGTTCGGTGCTTTCAAAGCAAAACTTAAAGGCAGGTTAACCGACCAGGTATGATATGACCTAAAAGAATGGTTTTAGGTGTAATTATAATTTGAGTATTTGTCTGCTTTTTGTTTATTGACACGTAATTTTAATAATTATGAATAAATGAACTGAACTGAACTGTTCAATGGTAACAGACAGGGTTACTTTCGTGTTTATCCATACTATACACCAAAGAGCAATACGAGTATATTGACACAGCAGACTACAAAAACGCACAATGCCAATACACAGCTCGCATAAGTTGATAAAAAATGCTATGCAATAGCTTTACCGCGGCAGTCCCCGAGTGCCACACGTATTTTGTTTTTTACCATCGTCCTTATTTTGGTGGTCTGAAAAAAGATTGTCCATCTATTTTAAAGGGACCTATATATCCAACATACAACCGGCTGTTTGATGCAAAAAAAGTGTGCTAACCAGATGATGGGTGTTCGGCAGAACGTTGAACACACGAAAATGGCAGAAAGGTGGGGTCGTCTGCATCAGTAATTTTTTTTGGGCTGAGTAGGTAGCAGATGACCCCATCTACCTATCTGCCATTTTCGTGTGTTCAACGTTCTGCCGAACACCCTGTATTTAAGTCTCGTGTGATATGAGCCTATTGCCATCAACCTGACATCTAAAATCCGAGCTGCTACTGAGAAATTCTAGATGGATGAACCCAATAAGACTTTGACTTCTCGACCCGGAAATACTTGAACAATAATTTTGTTAGTTTTGTTAATTAAGGATATATCTAACTAAATAATAAAGACGTCATTTATATGTTGAATTAAAAAAAAAAACTAAAAATAAATAAATGTCATGTCCCACAAGAATGAGAAAGTTTATAATGGATAAGACAGAGATTAAAACAGAAGAAGAACTAGCAGGGGATCCGAGTTGGATGGGTGGAGGGGGGTTGCGGGGATTGGACCGGAATAACTCAAACAATGGGGCACCCAGCGTGTCCTGTCATCTGCACGCTACAGGAGTTGATGGACACTACAAAAGGTGCCAATTAAGCTCGTAGCCAAATTCTAGACTGACTATACACCGTGTTCCGGACGATATACATAAACTTCGAACAGATGTTCAGACCATGGAAATAAGCATTTTTCATTATGGACACATAATGAATTCTTATTTTTTATTGAAGTGAAAACTTCTTTAGCGGCGTTGCACACTTTTTGTAATGGGTAAAAAATGTTAAACTCGCGTCAGGACATCGCGTCGTGATCGTCAGGAGAGATTCCCCCTCCCCCCCTCTCTTTCTACGGCGGCGCCAACTGAAGTGAACCAAGTGAGACACGATGATGGATGGATGGTGATGGTGATGGTGGTGGTGATGGTGGTGGTGATGTTGGTGGTGATGGTGGTGGTGGTGGTGGTGGTGGTGATGGTGGTGGTGGTGGTGATGGTGATTGTGGTGGTGATGGTGATGGTGGTGGTGATGTGGATCCACGTGGACGTGGATGGATGGATGGATGGACAGCTGATGGCTCGGCCGTCTATGTAGTAGCCACACTGCTGTGTATTCGTAAAATTCGTGTATATAAAGTGTTTAAAATATGGAAATTGAACAAAGTGCATCGATTAATGAAAAAACTGACGCAGAAACAGGTAGTGAAAAAAAATTAGTTATATTAATTCAATTAATAATTGATTTATTTCAACGTTAATATTCAAGTTTTCACTTCTGCCGGCACTCCCGGAGTGCAACCCGTCTTTTTTTTTTTTTTTTTAATTTTCATACTAACTAAATACCTTGACGTAAATCGCCCAATATGCATGGTTCTTTATCCGAATCGGCAACGATGACGTATTTTCATTCAAAGATTTGGCAGGCTGAAACTTGTCAAAACTGAGTTAAGACCCTTTCTTACTGCATAGCTCAATTAAATTTCACTAATTAAATTACAAATATCTTTGTAACGAAGCCTTTTTAAGTACATCTTCCTTTGTTAGATTTAATTTGTAAAAGCTATAGAAGCGTTTGACAAAGTTCATGGATATTTATTTATTTTATTTTATTATTAAGGCACATCAGCAACACAAACATTTACAAAGAACAAAGACATGGACTAGTGTTTACGTCAATTACAGACGTGCACAGCATTCACAATAAAAGAGAAGAAAAAAACACAGCATTCACGCTACAAATAAAAAATAAATAATAATAATAACTAATAAAAGAAAACAAAAACAGCAAAAGAACAAAAACTCTAGCTAAAATCTCGGTAGTAGAGAGAATATCCTCATCGACTTATTAAACATTGACTAATTATATTATTATTATAATCGTGAAGAACACGGTGTACCTACGAGTATACAGGTTGAAATAGAAAACATGCGACAAATCGAAATGGGAGATTAGACTCATCGTTATGAACAACTTTTACTATGGGACCAAAGCTGAAATCGCGAAAAAAAAAATCAGCTGTTCCCTACATTTATGTTCGCATAACTCGCCAAAATATAGGGAACAGCAGATTTTTTTTTTCGTTGTTCATAATGACGAGTACAAAACATGCGACAAATCGAAATGGGGGATCCATTTCGATTTGTCGCATGTTTTCAATTTCACCCGGTATAGATTGCCATCAACACCTAAGAAAAAGAAGAGCATCATTTTTCATTCACATTGCCTTTTCACTAAATCAGCCTCATAAACACAGACAGTTTATTGCCACGGCCCGAAAGCCTTCCAACACTTAAGCTTGGGTATCCTTAGGGACTCACAAGACGGTCTGAAAACCGCAGCGAATTAATCACTCGAGATTAGATGTGAACATTGAGTGCAAGTTATTCAGCACGTGGTGTTTGTCATTTATTTATTTATTTATCCTCCTACTGGAACGCCATACAGCAATTACACCAACGGAGCAAGAAATTATGTGCTGTTTTCATCCATCCTGTGAACATCGAACAGGTGGCGATGGAACGCGCACGCTCACACAGGCAGCGTCAGCTCCACAGTTCCAGTACTCCATCCAAATTGCGCACATTCTTTGAGACTCAATGAATTTTTCAAAATAAATACCTACATTAAAAAACTTTTTTTACAATAAAACAACCGACTTCAAAAAAAAAAACACTACAAAGTGATAAATAACTTTAATTTCGGAAGTCGGTGTCGTTGATTCCGCATTTTCGTTTTTTGACACCGACTTCCGAAATTAAAGTTATTTATCACTTTGTATTGTTTTTTTTTTTGAAGTCGGTTGTTTTTTTTGTAAAAAAAGTCTTTATTTTTCACTTTTTAGTTGTACCTACCCCACAAAAAAGTAAACAAAAAGATCGTTAATGTAGACAATGTAGATAAATTTTTAGATTTTTGTTGATTTTTCAAAAACCGCTTGTCCGATTTCGATAAAATTTTCATGGGACCATTTGGGAAGTATACTCTTTCCAACAAAAAAAGAATTTTTCAAATCGGTTGGCAAACGACGGAGTTATGCGCGAACAAACATAAAAAAAAAAAATACAAACATTCGAATTGAGAACCTCCTCCTTTTTTAGAAGTCGGTTAAAAATGATATAAAAACATACAATATTGCCTGACAGCCAGGATGATAAAAAAAAAAAACCGAGTGTGCTTATGACCACACGACTGAAGTGAAACTTCAAACGTATTTGGCTATGAGAGGAAGAGAGAAAGAAAATGTGCGCGCGCACTGCTTTCTCTTGCTTATATCCCCCACTCAACTCCCGTTCGCCTCGCCCGTAGCGTAGCCCTTAGACATGGGTCGTACTTGCAAAATCGAGTACCAGGGCTTCCAAGTACGTCCACCTTAAGAAACCAGGGCCTAAAACCAGGGCTCGAGATACTTTCAAGTATTTTCTATCTGCATCGAAAACTGATCCATAACTTCATACAAATAAGAAGTACAATCGCGTAATCAAACAAAAGCCCTGTTGGAAGTAAAAAGTACTTGCATAGGAAATTGATCCGTGAATTCCTATAAATAAGGAGCACAATCGCGTTTACAAATAAATACTTTTACAAACCATTAAAGTAAAAATACTTGCATACGAAATTGTTCCGTAGACTCTTACCACACCTCGGACACTCCATACAACGCTCGCAAAATAATTACCTATTACTACTACATAAACAAATGACGTTTGTATACGTGCAAATGTGTGCGTGAAATCTAGTAGCGTAAAAAAAATGGCGTGGAAAGCAATTTGTGTCGGGGAACCGAACGACGTCGGCGGCGGCGCTGCCCGAACGTGTGCATTATTATGAAGTGACCAAGTAGTTCAATTGTTTATTTATATAGACGGGTTCGTAATGAAATAAAAACACTAAAATAGTTTAGTTTAAATGACTTTTCTGTAAATAATGGGTTATTAAATCGCATGTTATTAAAAATGCGAAATCATACAAACAGTATATGTAAATACGAATTCGGAAAAGCATCACAATATCCAACCATCGTGATTAAAACTCAAATAAAACTTTTAAATCGCATAATTGTGTGTCAGCAATACAGCGCTGCGGTTCGCGAGCGCCCTTGCTAAAGAGTCGGCGACGAATACCTCGAAGTGCGGGGTGAGGTGCGGTATCTGATATGAGGGCGAGGAAGGGAGTGTCCTTTCTGTACGTAGTACTATTAAGTATTCTGTGCTCTTACTGATAAGGAGTATGATCGCATTTGCGAAAACAAACGCGGTTGTTGAACTATTTGAGTACCTACGTACTCGAGCGTCGAGGCACGACGGAGCGAGATACTTTCAAGTAGTACTTGCAAAATCGAGTACCAGGGCTTCCAAGTACGTCCACCTTAAGAAACCAGGGCCTAAAACCAGGGCTCGAGATACTTTCAAGTATTTTCTATCTGCATCGAAAACTGATCCATAACTTCATACAGATAAGAAATACAATCGCGTATTCAAAAGACCCGTTGGAAGTAAAACTACTTGCATAGGAAATTGATCAATGACTTCGAATAAATAAGGAGCAAAATCGCGTTTACAAATAAATACTTGCAAACCATTAAAGTAAAAAAAACTTTTTAAGAAAAAAAAACCGACTTCCAAAAAAAACTTTACAAAGTGAAAAATAACTTTAATTTCGGAAGTCGGTGTCTTTGGATCTTTATTTTAGTTTTTTGCCACCGACTTCCGAAATTAAAGATATTTTTCACTTTGTTGTGTTTTTTTGAAAGTCGGTTTTTTTTTTTTCTTAAAAAGTTTTTATTTCACGCTTTTTAGTGGGTCTGCTTATAATTTATCTAAGTTACAATAGCCTAGTGATCATCGCCTTTTACAAACAAAATATTGCTTTTCCCGATACAGGGAAGTTAATTGTTGAGGAGTTCTCCAGATCCACCATCAGCTCCGTATCACCATTCACATTGTGACGAGCATAAATTGCTTAGCAACCATATTAAAGTAATCGAATCGCAACCCGTGAAATACTTAGATATTATTGAGTAGTTTCGGTGGCCATCTGTGGTCTTCATCATCAGTTCCACATCACCAAATAGTGCTTTCCGAGAGCAAATGCACGAGTTACTATAAAAAATACCCAAATCGCTATAGGTGTGCCTATAATATTTGAAGAGTTCCTTCGATTTCTCCAGGATCCCATCATCAAATCCTGCCCTGATGTTTTAAGACTAGATGCTGATAATCCTGGCTGCAGCATCAGGCCAGACTTGTCAACATTGCATTGAACTTAAAATTTAGTCCTGTTTAAAATGAGCCCAAACACGACTACGGTGCTGTAATTTCAAGGTTGGTACTTTTTCTAATGCTCCTGGCTTCAGCATCAGGTCTTTATGTACTTCGGTGTTCCTCATTAACAGTACGTTTGTCCACACATCGAGCCCTTCTCAATGAGCCTTAACACGATATATCTGCTGTTAGTTGTCGAGGAGTTAGGTACTCTGCAGACTATCCTGACTGCAGCATCAGGTCATGACTTGATGATCATGAGACCAAATGTGGCAAATGCCCTATCAAACATCAAAACAATTGACTAAAACAGTCCTTGCCTGTTCGAGTAACTTCTTTCTGTTAAAGAGTTGTAACTTCCATCATCAGCCCAGCTACCTGAGATGGTGACAACCATACGCAAATACACAAGATACTTCGTAAAATATGCGAAAAACAATAAGTGAGCCTATAAAATTTAAAGGTTGCCCTCGATTACTCTAAGATCCCATCATCAGATCCTAACTTGGTGACAGTGGGACCACCTCAAAACTATCTACTTTGGAACGAAAAAAAAAATTTGAAAATCCGTCGACAATTGGCGGAGTATTCGATGAACAAACATACAAAAAAAAAAAAAAACATACAAACAGCCGAACATAGTACCTCCTCCTTTTTGTGAAGTCGGTAAAAAATACTTGCATACGAAATTGTTCCAAAAGGAGCATGATCGCATTTGCGAAAACTGACGCGGTTGAGTACCTACGTATTTGAGCGAGTAGCCGTATAAGATACTTAATAGTCTTGCAAGTATTTTGAGTCGGTACCCGGTGTGCGTACTTGGAAGCAAATACCTGGTGTAAAAACCCGGTCGCATATTTATGCGACCGGGATCGGGTTTTTACACCAGGTATTTCCAGCTATTTTTTAAGTACCTTCCCTACTCGCGATCACACGTTTTCGTAACGCATTCGCCAGTTTACTCCCCAAGTCAAGCGCGCCTAAAGAAGTTTCACTTCAAAAATCATGTCATTCAAGATGTGAGAGAATTATTTGCCATATCATGGTTCGTCTAAGAGGAGCTCATGGCTAAGTAATAACAGCCGCACGGGTCGATCGATAAGAATAAGCTATGCTCGCCATGGTTGATCCGTGGATGGGTGACCATCTTTACATACCGAAACTACGCCGTGTCTCGGAAAGCACGTTAAGCCGTTGGTCCCGGCTGTCGTTCTTAGATCTTCGACAGTCGTTACGGGTCGTCAGAAGCCCGAAAGTCTGACAACCAGTCTTACTAAGGGGTATCGTATTACCCAGTAACAGGGTTGTGGAGGTCAGACAGGCGGTCGCTCCGTGTATTCAGCTGCTAGGTTAGACTGGAAGCTGACCCGAACATAGTTGGGAAAAGGCTAGGCAGATGAGTAGTTGAATAATAAGAAAAGGCTTTTGCCCAGCAATGGGATAAATACAGGTTGGTATTATTAGGTAATATATCTCCTAGTTATCCAATTTCACATGCTATCATAAACCTTCACCTGGATCATTATTAAAATCGACTTGCGGAGCTTCGTAGAAAGCAGATGAAAATATTCAGATATCGCTTAAAGCTCGTAAGACCACTGTCCGATAAATCCCGGGTACCTTCGGCTTTTCCGTCTGCAGATCCTTATTAGAAAATGGTTTTTCTTACATTTTATGTTCGTTGAGTATTCTAGACTGGGAATTCGAGGAAAACGGAGTACCTCCTACTTTAGGTACAATCTGCTTTCATAACATAGTTTTAGAATAGAAGAGAATACTCTTTATTATGTACACCATATAAATTACAGACATAAATATAGAAAATCTACAATGGGTGGCACAATGGGCGGTCTTATCGCTAAGAGCGATCTTTTAAGGACAACCTTTGGATGGATTAAAAAGGGGAAGGACAGACCAATACTGTAGGTAGTCTGTGGTTTTGGGGTCGCGGGCGAACCGAGTGGGGACTCTGTCCGCCCACAAAGTGACCCCAGGGAAGACGGTGGCACAGTGGTCACGTGCTGCCGTGCATATCGAGGCTCAGGGGAGGCCCCTTTACAGTTTACAGTCTCCCCAGGGATGTTCCTTACAGGCGTTGCACGGGGGGGTTCCGGAATTGGTCTTTTAAGAGGAACCGGGCCGCCCCTATGTGCTGATGGTGATCACCGGGGTGGTTTTAGTGAGGTAAAAATCTCACACTCCCCGACCTCCTTCCCCGGAGGTCAGGTGCCTATTGAAGGTTTCCTCCCGACAACAAAAAAAAAAGGTAGTCTGTGGTGGTGGTGGTGTGGTGTGGTGACTGTGTTTTACATACATTTTTAGGGTTCCGTACCCAAAAAAGAGCAGTGGTGGCCCAGTGGTAGCGGTCATGAGTTACGAGATGTAGGTCGTGGTTTAGAACCCAGACAGGCGCTTTACTTTTTGTAAATTATTGATATGAAATTGTATTTATTTGCCAGAATACAGGTACTTACATAATAACATGGTAAAATAATTTTAGTCTCACTATATTCGACTTATCAGTCGTGCAAATATTTCTAGTACATGCATTATAATACTTATCAAATACGTTTATTTGCATAAAATGTGGTACAAAAGATGGTAATCTAATATTGTAGTGCAAAGACACATTCCGCCATCTAATGATGGCAAATATTTAATACATGAAGTAGGTATTAACAACATGCAGTAACATACTCGTAATAATAACGTACAGTTAATTAACACATTCGCAGCCGTGTAGGTCACCGGTGACCGCGAAAAATAGATTTTCTATTGTGTCTGTTGTCTGGCAGTCAAGGTGTAAAATTAGCAAAGGAACATAAATAATTAAAAAAATATTACAATGCATTTCTGAAGTGGTAGGACTGACAAGATTTTTTGTTCAGAAATTCGCCGACAGAATAAAAACTATCGGATATCAACCACTTTTTCAAAACCACGCAGAACTTTTTGTAAGGTAGTTCTGTTATCCAGATAGGTAATGAGTTATATCATGAAATTACATCAATGTCATTAGTCATTAGTCACACACATAAAAAAATAATAAAATTTAGAGTCTTGCTTCGTTAATATTAATTAGATTAGACACATTACATTATAAAATATATTAAATTAGTGTATTAGGTTATATCTCACAGTCAAGACAGTTCATCAATTTATTGATTAGATTAAAAACTAATATCAATAATTACAATTTAAATAAGTGTTCGTTATATTATACATCATGTCTGTTTAAAATTTAAATTATTATCTATTAAATAAAAACATTTGTCACAAAGCCAATTTTTTAAAGTATTGCGTCACCGCTACTCTGGAAACAGTGAAAGATAACCACCAGATAACTAGCGCTGGGGCTCTGTCCTGCATAGGGTCGCAGCATAATGCTGAGCGATAGCCGTTTCACGTGGATGAGACGCATGTTTCCCCCTACCTTTTTATTTTATTTTTTGTGTTTATGTTCTTTTTTGCGTCATTTTCACCGCAAATGAACGTATTTTCTTTCTTTCTTTCTTATAACATCGTGTGGAAACCGGCGTCTCCTAGAATCAAAAATTCGGAGACATGTGACATATACCAACCCGCACTGGGCCCGCGTGGTGGCTTACGGTTCACTCCCTCTCACAAAGAGGAGACCTGTGTCCCAGCAGTGGGGACATTATAGGCTGATTATGTATGTACAGTCAACAGCAAAAGTAGATGATGAAAATCAGAAATTCAATACTAATGAACGGAGTTCGCGTCAGAACTGTGTGGCGTCGAAGTGATTCAAAAGTATGTGATTGTAAATTATACCAAACATTTACTACTAGTACAGCTGCCATATATGACGCGAACTCCGTTCATTAGTATTGAATTTCTGATTTTCATCATCTACTTTTGCTGTTGACTGTACCCAAAAGGTGCCAACGGGACCCTATTATTATAAGGCTCCGCTGTCTGTCCGTCCGTCCGTCAGTCACAGGGCTGTATATATGGAACCGTTATAGGTAGACACTTGAAATTTTCACCGAGTGTGTACTACTATGGCCGGTTTAACAATAAACAAGTAATAAAAGATTGTTACAAAATTTGAAATAATAAATGCCTATACTAAAGTACCTATAATATGTTTAAAATTAATGAACGAATGGATAATAATGGCTAATTTTAAAATAAAATGTAATAAATTATTGTAATTATGTTTAATTGTTAATGTTTAGTATAATGTAAATTTGTAATAATAATTATAAATAATACGGCTGGCAACACCAACGTCAACAACTCAATTTCATTCTTATAATATAATTTTCAGATTAATTAAATTTTAGAAGCAGTTTTATCGTGAAATTTTACAAGCAAAGCCCAGAAACTCAATTTTTAATAATTACAATAGAAAAAGTACATATAATGAACAATAATACTCAAATCTTTCACCAAAAACTACCGAACCGGAGGTGACATCTGTCATGTCACCTCCGGTAAAACCAGAGAAATGAAACAATAAAAATGTTGACAAGATCAGCCGCAAGACGTGCACGCCTACCACCTCCGGACTCTTCGCTCAGCTCCGCCTCGCCGCCCGCGCCGCCGGTACCCAGCGCCACTGTGAGCGCTGTGACGAGGCCGGCCGCGGCAGTTGCGTCGAGCTCGAGCGACGAGTATTTCTCTCCGCCCACGACGCCACCACCTGTTCGTCGACGGGGAGCACGCCGGCCGCCGGACGGCTTAGGACCTCGAGGCCCATCGGCCTCTGATAGGGTCCCAGCTCCCGGCGGAAGTGTGCAGCGCATGAGATGGACACGATCCATCAATGAAAACGTCATGCGCTCATACTATGGGGCTACAGAGGGGGGAAACAATCTGACCGCGTATCGTGTTCGGATGCTCTCTCTTTTTCAGGTGCTTGAACCAGCTGTCAACGTTTCGGTACAACGACTATCGGATCAGGTACGGGTCATCCAACGTAATCATATGTTGGATGACACTATACTTGATCGCCTGCGAAATGAAATACAGAGTAGCCATGTCACCGCCCCCCAGTCGCAGACTACTGTAATACTACCGCAGACTAATACAAGTCATGCTGACGAGGGGAGTAGTGATAGGGCTACAAACGTAAGTACCCAGTGCAATGAGGAATTGAGGAGTGCTTTGGAGGATGCGATTCAGGAATACCGCTTCATGTCGCCCCATCTTAGGCCACGCTTACCTCGTTTGCCCATGCATAACAAAAATAGGGCGCTGGTGGCGGTCCTGGATTCGCAGTTGTCAAAATATTTTGATACCTGCGAAGACCTCACCGATACTCATTCGATTCTGTACTGTGCGGCTGTAGCGGCATGTCGTGTAGCTCACGTTAAATTTACCAATGATTCTAAAGCTACACGACCGAAACCAGCCGTACCAGCTTGGCAGTGCAGAATTGAACGCCGTATTGGTGGGGCCAGAACGCTCATCGGCAAACTAATCTGCTTCAGGGAGGGCAATACTCGCCCTAGAGTGATGCGCTATGTAAGGCGGGCATTCTCGGGGACTGATATCAGTCCTCAAGACTATATGTCCTGTGTCACAGAGCGCATCGACTTCCTGAAGCAGAAAGTATATGCATGGGCGAACCGTATCCGTCGGTATAAGCGGCGAGTAGAGCGATACACTCAGAATCGCACCTTCCAGAGTGATGAAAGGTGGGTTTATAGGGGTTGGGAACGACCGGACCAAGGTGTGGCTGACACGCACCTGCCGGATGATGATGCCATGTGTTCCTTCTGGCGCAGTATCTGGTCGGTGCCTGTCAGTCACACCGAAGGTGATTGGGCTCGAGAGGTCGAGCGAGCCTGCGATCCAATACCAGAAATGGGGGCTATAACCATCTGCCCTCAAGATGTAGCTCGTGCAGTCCGTCCACTGCCCAACTGGAAGTCTCCAGGGCCGGACGGGCTGCAGAACTTTTGGATAAAATGGTTTACAAGGTCGCACGCCCGCTTGGCATCTCAG
Source organism: Amphipoea oculea (assembly GCA_945859645.1). Lineage (NCBI taxonomy): Eukaryota > Metazoa > Arthropoda > Insecta > Lepidoptera > Noctuidae > Amphipoea > Amphipoea oculea. The sequence goes on from OX243876.1 coordinate 19,060,569, forward strand.
TTCCAGATTGCCTTGGAATCTGGTTCGGTACCCCAGTTCCTAACGACAGGAATTACCCACCTGCTCCATAAATCAGGTAGCACCGCGGAACCCAAAAATTATAGGCCGATCACGTGTTTACCGACGGTCTATAAAGTCCTTACATCCATTTTGAGAGCTAAAATTAACAAACATATAGACACCAACTCCATCATGTCTACCTCTCAGAATGGATGTAGGAATGGGTCCCGCGGTACTAAGGAGCTACTCCTCATTGATATGGCCATTAGCCAACAGGTTCGTCGCTTCCGTAAGGATCTGTCGACATGTTGGATAGATTATAAGAAGGCCTATGACTCGGTGCCACATACATGGCTCATGAGGGTGTTGGAGTTGTATAAAGTAGATACAACTCTGCGCACCTTCCTGATGTCGTGTATGGGGCAATGGAGGACGGTCCTTCGCTATCCAGGATGTCGAAATATTCAGAGGAATAGCGAACCGATAAGGATCGAGCGAGGCATATTTCAGGGTGATAGTTTGAGCCCGCTTTGGTTCTGCTTAGCCTTGAATCCTCTAAGCACACTGCTGGAGGATTCAGGTCTAGGCTATCGGCTGAGGAGAGGTGGTCAGGTTATATCCCACCTCCTTTACATGGATGACCTAAAACTCTTTGCCCCCAACAATTTGCAACTGATGGAGCTACTGAAAGTAACTCAAACTTTCAGTAACGCCATTAGGATGGAATTTGGTGTGGACAAATGTGCGGTCATGCATGTAAAACGAGGGGAGATTGTGGAATCCGTGGGAACTCAACTCTCGGATTCCACAAACCTTAGAGCCCTCTCCGCATCCGAAACCTATAAGTATTTGGGTATGTCGGAAGCGTTAGGCGTCAATGTTACTGACATGAAGCAATCGTTGAAGGAGCGCTTCTTTGGCCGCCTGAAAAAAGTACTTAATAGTCTTCTATCAGGCGGAAACAAGGTGCGCGCCTTCAACGGCTGGGTCATGCCGGTTTTGATGTACTCTTTTGGCATACTCAAATGGACTCAAACCGAACTCGACGCCCTGGATAGGAGGGTCCGTACACTGTTGACTGCAAATCGAATGCATCACCCACGGTCATCGGTAATGAGGTTGTATATCCCGCGAAAGTGTGGAGGTCGAGGGTTTTTAAACGCTAAGACCCTCCACAATCGCGAGATATGCAATCTCAGGGAATACTTCCAAGAAACCGACGTGGGGATGCATCGAGATGTAGTCATAAAGGGCCTCACCCCGCTCTCCTTGGCTAAAGAGAACTGGCGCAAACCAGTAGTGCTTGACACTAATGATCGCATGGAGGTATGGCAGAGTAAGGAGCTTCACGGACGCTTTCTTCGGGCCCTTCATGGACCCGATGTAGACCTACTAGCGTCCGTAGCCTGGCTACGTTGCGGTGATCTCTTTGGAGAAACCGAAGGTTTTGTCTGTGCAATTATGGACGAAGTTGTGATGACGAACAATTACCGGAGATTTATTGTGAAAGACGGCACGGTTGACATCTGTCGGGCATGCCACCGGCCGGGAGAATCAATCAGGCATATTATCTCCGGGTGTTCTCGTCTAGCTAACGGAGAGTACTTGCATAGACACAACCTTGTAGCCAGGATAATCCATCAGCAACTTGCTCTGAAATACAACCTTGTGGAATCGGAGGTGCCGTACTACAGGTATGTGCCCGACCCAGTTCTCGAAAATGGAAATATCACATTGTACTGGGATCGATCCATCATCACTGACAGGACTATTGTTGCCAATAAGCCTGATATAGTGGTGATGGATCGATTAGAGCGGCGCGCAATGATTGTTGACATAACCGTCCCGCATGATGAGAACCTCGTGAAAGCCGAGAAAGATAAACAAATAAAGTATCTTGACTTGGCTCGCGAGGTTGTCGACATGTGGGATGTTGACTCAGCAATCATTGTGCCGATAGTCGTCACAGCCAATGGATTGATTGCCAAGAGCCTCGACCAACACCTGAGGAGGCTCACGTTGGGCAGCTGGATCAAGGGCTTGATTCAGAAAGCGGTACTTCTGGACACGGCTCGCATTGTCAGGAGGTTCCTCTCTCTGGAGCCCTGACCGCCGGTAGCTTGGACCCTGTTCCCGATACCGGTGGGCTACTATTTTTTATATTTTTAAATGTTTTTATATATTTTTTATACTAATATTTAAAAATATAATTTATATGTATATAGTTAAATAAAGGAAATTATAATCAATATTATAATATTATGTAATTTGATATATAAAATGTACTCGTACAGTGCCCTTACAGGGTGCATATCTTAATACTGTGTCATGAAATTTTAATGCATGCATACTACATATGTGTTTTACATATTAGCAAATAGAATAGAATAGAATACTCTTTATTATGTACACCATATAAATTACAGACATAAATATAGAAAACTTTACAATGGGCAAAAAAAAAAAAAAAAAAATCAATTCTAAACAAATCAAATCAAATTTTCAAACCAAATAAAAAAAAAAAACAAAAAAAAAACAAAGCAAAAAATCTAAATCAGGCAAATCTATACAAATATACAAATAAATAAAATTGGAGTGTCTGTTTGTAATATTAAATATTAAAATAACCGCACCATCGGTTTCTTACTAAACTTCAACTATATCCGACGATCAGATACTTTGTTACGTTGTTTTTTTTGCACCTACAACGGGTTGGTTTAGTAAAGTAGCATTTACCTGAAAACATAAGTAGTACATTACGAGGTTTCCGAGTAACACATTTCATTGTAGTTTTACAATCGGCTTCCTCACAATAAATCACTTTTCTTAATCCTAAAACATATTGAATTGTAATTAGTTGCGTTTGTTTACATTCCAAATGTCATTCACTCAAACGTCAGTTTCTATCTGTCAAAGGCGACATCTGGTGGTCGCCGATTCACAGTTGTAGTTTAAATCGATATTTTAACATATTGATTGCTAACCATCGAAATAATATCGTATGGAGCAATCCTCAATTATTTTCAGCTTTTAGTCAAAAAAAAAAGTCATAATAAACTAAATAACCGTAAACGGAAATCATTCATTTTTTCAATATAGACTTCTTTCTAGAAACTTCGTGTCAAGTTAATATATTTTTTATCTGTGAATTGTCTTCGACGTAATGTGACAAGCTAATACTTTCTTAATCTGCCAAATTAAGATTCGAGGAGATTTAACATTATCATGACGAGTTTTAGTTTTGGAAATAACAAATAATTTGTTTGTTGGTCTGGATCATGAAGATTCTTATTGTTTCAGCGAATAAACGTCATGTTGTGCAGTTGTTAGTGATTTTCAAGAATTTAAGTATCTCGGTGTATTATTTATCTTCAGTGATTTAATATTATTTTACCCGTAATCGGGGAGATTTTTGAAATGCTCCGACTAATTCCGGTTTGTGAGCCAGTGACAGCATCATGGGACTCACTTAGCATCTTGAAGCCCTACGACACGTTGAGTGATTCCACTAAACTTGTTACACGTTCTAAAAGGTAAGGATTTGGTTGTAATAGTCTTTGGAAGTGGTCTGTGAGCCCTTCCCTGGTTGTTAGAAAGGGTATTGTCGTGATCCATGGATATTTATTGCAGGATTCCAAATTGCGCATACGCAGGCAGCTTTCCAGCCGGTGAAGAATCTTGCAGTCAAGATTAGGCAAACCGAAGTCGTAGCTCTTTATGGTGTCATTGTAAAAAGGCCTCGTTAACCGGCTAATGTTTTAGCCTTTTAGATTTCCAAGCTCAGTCACCTCCAGGAAGGTGAATTAGTTTCTCTTTATATTATTAGGCCTCCGTATTGTCGATTCCAGGAGAGGCACCTCGAGCGATTCGTCTCGCCGCCAGGACCTAGAGGATCGTCTGGGGCCTGGACGCGAGACCCGTTCCTCGAGCACGGCGAAGCCTCGTGAGGAGACGACTGTGCGGCCAGCTGAGCCCGTCTAGCGTTAGAGCGCAGGCGGGACGGTTTTTTCTTTTACCTACTTTAACTTTTTATTATACCTTATTACGGTTCCCGTAGGAACCAGTTGATTGTCTGGGTCCGGTTTTCGATACTGGAAACCGGCCTGCATCACAATTTAATTTGTGGATCTCGGGTTCGACATCCTACCCCGTCCGGAATAGTATTGGACACCTTCGTCGGCTCCGGGATCCGGGACTCTCAAAGTCCCTGGCGCCCATGTAATAGATTTTAAATTAATCAATAACTGGAAGGTTACTTTCTCCTTTGTTTTGTAATAATTGTAAACTTTTAACTTGAACTCATTTTAAAACGGAACAGTACCGGGTTTATCTCCAACCCCCCACGACCTTCGCTCTCTATTTTCTATTATTAGCTGGCTGGCAACAATTTGTTATTAGTGAACTCATTTTGTTATATTAGTTTACAGTTTTTTTTAATAAACAGTGTTTGAGATAGTTGTTGTTTCATATTACCATACCCACTAGTTTGTCACTACAGATAAAAAAATCTATATTGTAACAGTGGCGCCCAACGTGGGGCGCCACTGTTACAATATAGATTTTTTTCGTATCACAATGCAAATCAAAGGAAATTGTGTGTTTCCGTTGCGGCAAGAAGGGTGTACGTGCACCATCGTGCCCTACGTGCAGTAAAAAGCAGAAGGAGGCGCAGTCCTGTCCAACCTGCATTTCAAAAAACTAAATTTACGGAACTACAGCCAAAATTTTGATAGGTCCGATTGGGACAATTATTTAAAATCTTTAAAATTATTTTTTAATTCACTAAGGGTTGATACAGTACATTATAAGACTACGGACGATAGTCGTCCACATTTAACCGTTTCTATATACGATGAGCAGTATTACGGTTTACTCGACTCGGGTTCTTGCATTTCGGTGTTGGGTTCCGATGTTGGCCAACAATTCATAAGGGCTGGTGCAACTTTACACGCCGATAGACAGTTGGGCAACATCGTAACTGCCAATGACTCGCGGGCATCCGTGGAGGGTTATTTATTTTTACCAGTGACTCTTATGGGAGTGACTAAGGTTATTAAATTCTATGTTATTCCAGACATTACTACACCGTTGATTTTCGGCGTGGATTTTTGGAAGACCTTTAATTTGGCACCAAAAATTTTTAATAAATTGCCATTTCAATATTTAAAAACCAATAGAGGTCATAAATGCGTCTCGGAGGTTAGGCACCTTCAACCGTTTGAAGAATTAACATCGGATCAAAAGAATGAAGCGGAGTTATTAATTAAAGACTTCGAAAAGGTTTCCTTCGAGGCTAAAGGATTGGGTCGTACCCATCTGTTGCGTCATAAAATAGACACAGGAGACGTTCCTCCTATTAAACAGCGTTATTATCCTTTATCACCTGAACGCCTCAAGGAACTTAATCGTCAGCTGGATGAGATGTTAGAGATGGGAGTGGTGGAACCTAGCAGTAGCGCGTGGAACAACCCGGTTTTACTGGCTCCAAAACCTAATGGGGAATGGCGTTTTTGCCTGGACAGCCGAAAGCTGAATGCGGTCAGCAAGCAAGATGCGTATCCACTGCCCTACGTCTCTCACATCTTAGACCAGTTACGGGACGCGCGATACCTTTCATCGATTGATTTGAAATCTGCATTTTGGCAAATCGAGTTGGACTCCGCTTCATCCAAAGAGAAAACCGCGTTCACGGTTCCCGGTCGAGGTTTGTTCCAATTTAAAGTTATGTGTTTTGGGTTGACTGGAGCCCCAGCCACCCAACAGCGATTAATGGACAGACTTTTCGGCCCGGAGTTTGGTAATAAGGTGTTCGTATATTTAGATGACATCATTATTTGCTCATCAACCTTCGAGGAGCACATTTCACTTCTTAAACGGGTTTTAGACAAATTAAGGCAGGCTAATTTGACAATTAATTTATCTAAGTCCTGTTTCTTTCGACGGGAACTAAAATATCTAGGTTACAGAGTGGACGAGCATGGCTTACACACTGATCCGTCGAAAGTTCAGTCAATTATCGACTTTCCAACCCCTACAACCCGTAAAGAAGTGAAAATGTTTCTTGGAACGGCCTCATACTATAGACGTTTTATTAAAAACTTTAGCTCGATAGCGGCCCCTTTAAACGCACTAACGAGTACTAGCAAAAAAGCGCCGCCTTTTAAGTGGACGGCTGAGACAGAAACCGCGTTCTCAACCTTGAAGGAGGCATTGGTGTCTGCTCCAGTATTGGCTTGTCCAGATTTCTCTCAACCTTTTGAGATTCATTGTGACGCATCTAGTTTTGGGATAGCGGGCACTCTGACTCAGGTCATAAATGGAGAGGAGCACCCAATAGCCTACTGCAGTCGTTCGCTTAATCCGGCCGAACGCAATTATTCAGCAACGGAGCGTGAGGCTCTCGCTGTAGTCTTCGCCGTGGAACACTATCGTCCTTACGTGGAAGGCGGCCCTGCGTTCAAAGTGATAACCGACCACTCGAGTTTAAAATGGTTTTTTAATTTAACCAATCCCTCTGGTCGATTGGCCCGTTGGGGTTGTCGGTTATCACCTTATAACTTTACCATTGAACACCGCAAGGGTAGGGACAATGTGGTTCCAGATGCCTTATCTCGTGGCGTTCCGGTGCTGGAAATTAAAGTGTCTGACACTGACACTTGGTTTAAAGGGTTGTGGGATAAATGTGTCAGCACGCCCAGATCGTGTCCAAATTTTATTATTAAGGAGGATAAACTTTACCGTTATTCGAAAAATAAATTCGGGGTGGCTAGTGCATATGATTGGAAGCAGGTGGTACCGGAGGGCAATCGGCAAGAATTATTAAAGAGTCACCATAGTGGCGAATTATCTCCACATTTCGGGGTGTTTAAAACTTATAAACGACTTGCACTCCGATACTACTGGCCTAACATGTATAAGGATGTGATTAGCTACGTTGGTAAATGTGATACGTGTGCCGCTTATAAACACTCACAGTTACCTCCTCCCGGTCTCTTAGGTGACGCGAAAGAATGTTCCAAGCCATTTGAAACCATAAGCATTGACTTGGTAGGTCCGTTGCCACGGTCTAGAGCGGGATTCACATATCTCTTAGTTGTCGTGTGCTGTTTTACGAAGTACTGTTTACTGTTTCCTTTACGTAGAGCTGTTGGTAAGGCTATAGCACAGAAACTAGAAGACGGCGTTTTCCTCGTACACGGTATACCCCGTACGGTTATAGCAGACAACGGGACGCAATTCACGGGTAATGAGATTCGTTCACTACTGGAGAGGTACAAAATACCTCAAGTTCACTTCACACCTCGTTATTGCCCAAGCGTGAATACCGTGGAACGCTATAATCGTACCATAATGACCGCGGTATCAATTCTCGTGGAGGATGATCATCGATCCTGGGATGTTAACATCTCAAAGATCCAATTCGCTATGAACACCTCCACAAATGAAGTTACTCGTTTCACCCCGTTCTTCCTAGTACATGGCAGAGAGGCAGTTAGTAGTGGTGATGTCTTCGGCAATGATACCGTTGATCAGCCCACTCTAGCTTGCGCTTCCCGCAGATCATATGCTAATCAGCTAGAGGCATTGGGTGGTATCTTCAATAAAGTAAAGGACGCGCTCGTCAAATCACATAAACGTAGTGCACGTTATTATAATAGTAGTAGGAGGCACGCGGAGTTTGAGGTAGGCGACACTGTGTGGAAGAAAACGTATCCCCAGAGTGACGCCTCCAAATTCTTCATGGCCAAATTAGCCCCTAAATACGAGAGATGTATAATTAGGAAAAAACTTTCACCCTTAGTGTATGAATTGGAAGGCTGTAGTTCCGGTAAAAACCTTGGCACATGGCATATCAAGGATTTTAAATCACCATGTGGCGAGGAATAATTTTTTTTTAAATATTTTATTTGAATTTAAACTAAAATTCACTAATAGTAGTTGGTCGCAGTGACCATTGAGGGCTGTATATGCCTTGTGGTTGTTTATTTTTATTAAGAAACAGTTTGTAGTGGTACACAGGTTTCTACTGTGTCCACATTTGTAAACTATATTTAGAAGTTGTTGGTGGTCTGTGGTTGTTGCAGGATTGACACCCCTCCCCCCCGGTGGGTTCCCGCATTGTCGAGGCGGGGGGGCTCAGTAGCCGTGGCTTGGACACCCACGGTGAAGCGAAGTGGAACCCGAGGAGGGGCCGCTCGTCAGGGCTTTTGCCGGTAAGCCGACGACGTAGCGGCCAACAAGTAGGTTGCGGTGCCGCTTGAGCGACATCGCAGCTGAGGCGGGCCGCGATGTCGTATCGGAGGCATCGCGGCTGAGGGTTGAAGGCCGCGGTGGGAGAGGAGTGCCGGTATTGCGGTGCGCCGCTCTCCCTACCTTCCGCGGCCTTGACGGGGTCGCCACCGTCCGATGGCGGACGCGGTGGGGCCGCAGAGGAAGAGGAGTGTTGGTATGACGTTGGCCGCTCTCCCTATCCTCTGCGGCCGAAAATTGGCAGGCGGCGGGGCCAATGACCTGACCCGTCGCAGGGGGACCAAGGGTGCCCAGACACGGGGTCGTCTGGCGCCCATGTGCTGGTTTGGTCCCTGGGGTGGTCACGGCGTGCTATGTGTTCTGGTGCGCCGGTGATGGGGAATACTCCCCAGAGGAGGGTCCGGTGACGGACAGCCGCGGCGGGTTCACGGATGAGTGCTAACGCGTGCCCGTGTTCCCGCCGTAAGCGGCAGAGGAGGACACCGTGGAGTTTTAGTGGGTTGGAGTCCCACATAACTGCACTATCTCCCCGTGGTAGTGCTGAATGCATGAGCATTTCTCCACGTTAAAAAAAAAAAAAAAAAAAAAAAAAAAAAAAAGGATTGACACCCCAGGGAAGTGTAAACCTCCGGATTGCTGGTAAGGCAGCAAAATGATAGTCCTGAGATAGGTGGCCTAAATGGCGGGCGTGTAGGCTGCATTGATGGAAAACGTTTCAGATGGTATTTTTTTTTAAGGCAGATTAACCGTCACATTTTTATTATGGTAGACGGTTAGCCAATGTTCATTAGTTTGTAGCATTTAATTTCTTTTAGTGTATTGTTGGGGTACCAGCTCAGCACTATTATCGGTAGTTATTTAAATATTTTTACTCTTTTTGGAGCTTGTCTTTTACATGTTTGTAAATGGATTAGACTCGCTCTTAATTTCTTTTAGTGTATTGTTGGGGTACCAGCTCAGCACTATTATCGGTAGTTATTTAAATATTTTTACTCTTTTTGGAGCTTGTCTTTTACATGTTTGTAAATGGATTAGACTCGCTCATCTCCATTTATTTTTATTTTCTTTCTCTGTTCTTGTTTTCAGGCATGAACGTTGTAGATTTTTGTAATTGTGCTTGGTCCTTCGGAGTCTGCTTTGACGCTGGAGGGCCAGCGGCGAGATTTGCCCTAGTGGGTCAAATCTCTGGTGGTTGGGGAGGTACTGTTACGTTGTTTTTTTTGCACCTACAACGGGTTGGTTTAGTAAAGTAGCATTTACCTGAAAACATAAGTAGTACATTACGAGGTTTCCGAGTAACACATTTCATTGTAGTTTTACAATCGGCTTCCTCACAATAAATCACTTTTCTTAATCCTAAAACATATTGAATTGTAATTAGTTGCGTTTGTTTACATTCCAAATGTCATTCACTCAAACGTCAGTTTCTATCTGTCAAAGGCGACATCTGGTGGTCGCCGATTCACAGTTATAGTTTAAATCGATATTTTAACATATTGATTGCTAACCATCGAAATAATATCGTATGGAGCAATCCTCAATTATTTTCAGCTTTTAGTCAAAAAAAAAAGTCATAATAAACTAAATAACCGTAAACGGAAATCATTCATTTTTTCAATATAGACTTCTTTCTAGAAACTTCGTGTCAAGTTAATATATTTTTTATCTGTGAATTGTCTTCGACGTAATGTGACAAGCTAATACTTTCTTAATCTGCCAAATTAAGATTCGAGGAGATTTAACATTATCATGACGAGTTTTAGTTTTGGAAATAACAAATAATTTGTTTGTTGGTCTGGATCATGAAGATTCTTATTGTTTCAGCGAATAAACGTCATGTTGTGCAGTTGTTAGTGATTTTCAAGAATTTAAGTATCTCGGTGTATTATTTATCTTCAGTGATTTAATATTATTTTACCCGTAATCGGGGAGATTTTTGAAATGCTCCGACTAATTCCGGTTTGTGAGCCAGTGACAGCATCATGGGACTCACTTAGCATCTTGAAGCCCTACGACACGTTGAGTGATTCCACTAAACTTGTTACACGTTCTAAAAGGTAAGGATTTGGTTGTAATAGTCTTTGGAAGTGGTCTGTGAGCCCTTCCCTGGTTGTTAGAAAGGGTATTGTCGTGATCCATGGATATTTATTGCAGGATTCCAAATTGCGCATACGCAGGCAGCTTTCCAGCCGGTGAAGAATCTTGCAGTCAAGATTAGGCAAACCGAAGTCGTAGCTCTTTATGGTGTCATTGTAAAAAGGCCTCGTTAACCGGCTAATGTTTTAGCCTTTTAGATTTCCAAGCTCAGTCACCTCCAGGAAGGTGAATTAGTTTCTCTTTATATTATTAGGCCTCCGTATTGTCGATTCCAGGAGAGGCACCTCGAGCGATTCGTCTCGCCGCCAGGACCTAGAGGATCGTCTGGGGCCTGGACGCGAGACCCGTTCCTCGAGCACGGCGAAGCCTCGTGAGGAGACGACTGTGCGGCCGGCTGAGCCCGTCTAGCGTTAGAGCGCAGGCGGGACGGTTTTTTCTTTTACCTACTTTAACTTTTTATTATACCTTATTACGGTTCCCGTAGGAACCAGTTGATTGTCTGGGTCCGGTTTTCGATACTGGAAACCGGCCTGCATCACAATTTAATTTGTGGATCTCGGGTTCGACATCCTACCCCGTCCGGAATAGTATTGGACACCTTCGTCGGCTCCGGGATCCGGGACTCTCAAAGTCCCTGGCGCCCATGTAATAGATTTTAAATTAATCAATAACTGGAAGGTTACTTTCTCCTTTGTTTTGTAATAATTGTAAACTTTTAACTTGAACTCATTTTAAAACGGAACAGTACCGGGTTTATCTCCAACCCCCCACGACCTTCGCTCTCTATTTTCTATTATTAGCTGGCTGGCAACAATTTGTTATTAGTGAACTCATTTTGTTATATTAGTTTACAGTTTTTTTAATAAACAGTGTTTGAGATAGTTGTTGTTTCATATTACCATACTGTAACACTGGCCCGTGCGTAGTTTACAGAAATTAATTGGAAACAAGCTGATGATGGTTTCTATTTGAACTATACTACTCACCACCGTGCTAAAGTAAATTTATAGGGTATATTCTGCTAGGGAAAGATTCAATTAAACAAGTACCTTCTTACACAATACAAGTTTATTGGAATTAATACAAAATTAAGGCACACATACAAACAAAGTGGCGAGCCACTAAAATAATGCCTCTTTCCCTGCTACTATGGCATTCACCCACACAACTAGTCTCCGTACCTAGTGGTATGGGTGAAAACCTGCATGAGACAAATAGCAGTTTCTCAGAGTCGCTATGCGAGTCCGCGAGGGAATAGATCAATAACCTTACTAGCTCACGTACATGTGTCGACCTATTTGGACTGTGCTCATATGGGGAAAATAACTAATATGCTAAGCAAACCCGAGACACAATATCTTACGACAACTGGTCTTAACACCTAGCCTTTTTACAAAAGGCCTAACTCTCTCATAGGTTAAATTATACTCTTACACAATAACCTCTCAGTTTTGATCTCAGTCAGTTGACGGATCGTCGGTCCTTGGCTTCGCTCACAGGAGGTTCCTGTGAGCACACGCGAACGCGGCCTACGGACGAGATGGTGACGCTTTCGTTACCTGGAGTGGCGTACTTCCCTCATAACCGGGAACCGGCTAAGTAAGGCCTTCCTGAACGTCGGATGACCACACCGCAAGGGATAACCTTAAAGCCGCCTGCGCTCTGATGAATTCCAAATCATCACACAACGGCGCAACATCCAGGCATCAATTTAGCTGCGCATAGCATCAATCAAAATGAAGGCTAGCATAACAAGCCAGACCTGTAACAACGTCCTCGTGTCAGAACATACATGCAAGAGACCTGGGCTATAGGCTGTCCAGCAAGAATAAAGCAAATGGTTTAATACTCACAGGATTCTGCTCTTACTGGATTATATTAAAACCCCATCGGGTTATTTGGGCACATCCCGTTCCTCTCAGGATATAAAGTCCCTCTCAAACAGCCCCCAGGCTCGTGTTCTTGGTCGTAAAAGACCGGACACGGAACACCGTTTTTTTCCAAACCAATCTGACAGTTTCTCGAATAATCTTCCACAGACTATATAAGATTATTATCGATTTTTATCCTTAATACAATCGACTATGTTTTTAATTAAAAATATGGTGAATTATGTATGTTTGTTTATTTGTTTTAATTAACTGTTAAACTGCAATTAATTTACTAAACACAAAAAACCGTCTTTGCGTAACGTAAACCACCATGTCAATCGCTATTCCACGACAGGTGTCGCTAGTATTAGTTTTGCAACGTCACAATACCCACTAGTTTGTCACTACAGATAAAAAAATCTATATTGTAACAACTTATCTCTTTTGTTTATTGTACATTCGTTTTTAAATAAGTGTATATATTTTGTAACTGTAAACGTACCCAGGATAAAGTAATGCGGAGCGACATGAAAAAAAAATTATGGAATAAAAACTACGATAAATTACCTACGTTTGTCATACCTTTGCAAGGTAAAAAGCAAACCTCTAAAAAAAGTAAAATTAAAACTACCCTCCTTTGTCATAAGTCTTTTGTTTAGTGGTGTCATTTACAGAAAACATAAACATCGTAAATGTTTGTTTTTGTAATGTAGTTGCGGTGCGCGTTCTTGGTGCGCAGGGTGCGGGCTAGCTCCAACACTGGGTTATGATTGCCAAGCGTTTTAATTTTTAATATATTTTTAATTTAATTATGTATTCAGAGCATGTGTACTCGATAATAGCTGTGGTTACCTGTAATTGAGTGTGCATTACAGGATAATGTATAATAATATAAGTTATAAAGATAATTTATTGTAATGTATCTCGTTGGTAATCCTTAAATAAATAAATAAATTGTCCCTACATTGGGCACTGTTATGGCAGGCATGTCGCGAGAGTATAATTTGTCATGTCATTCCTGTTCTGAAGACATTAATATCAATTCTGTGTTTGCCATTATTATTTAGTTATTACTAAATAATTATAAAATACAAATAGGTGTGATGTTATGCTTATTTAGGCTCAAAATGTTTTTTTTCGGTCCAAACTTTTTTATTTATTTTCCTCAGCCCTAACTGAAATGAAATATTTCCAAACAATAACGTAGTTTGATCAAAATTCAAATGAAATAAGTTTTTGGGACAACAACACCATTTTTCATAAAGTTGGTTTGAAGTCGCAACTGTTGAGTATAAAACCAATTAATTGATTTATGCCAATATAAAACGTAAACAATACCAGCAGCTACAAATAAATTCAACTAATATACAAATAAATAAAATCAATCATTTTTTAACTGAACAGACAGCTGTGCTGCTGGAGAGTTTGTTCCGCCACTTCTTCTCCCCAGCGTAAGCACTAGGAAGTGGTGAAGAGCGGCCGTTTTGTGGGACTGTCTTTTATAATTGTGACGTTCTAAAAGTGCTGATTCTCAGCCTAGTTTGAATAAATGACTTTTGATTTTAATACATGTCCAGGAATCACACCACCAAACACCCAAATTAGAATATTATGTTAAACCTATAATCATAATACACACACTGACCCCCTACTAATAAAATTACTATATCAGATGAATAGTTACACACCGATTTCTCTCTTTCAGTCCTTGGTAACTTGACTTTTGAAAGAAGAAGACAAAGCATTGTGTAACTATATAGACGCTATAGAACGTTTATTAGTAAGTGGGTGACAATATTGTGTAGGTATTTATTAAATAAGTTACAGTGATTGTGGAAGAATAGTATTTCCCCTCCCACTTTTTTTTTATTGCTGAATGGGCCCACTCTTGACCTTGATCACGCCCGATAGAAAGCGATGGATGAGATCTATGATGGAACGAGCGTGCCCAGAAGATGCCTAAGGCAATGGAACTCCCACGCATCGACGAAACACAGCAGGCTGCTTGATGCCGGACTCCGGTGGGAGGGTCGTCGCAAACCAGGCGGGCGTTAGCCCTACCACCGCAAGGGAAGAATTGGCCAGTCAAATAAGGTGTTGGGTGTGACTGTCCAGGACGCGCCGAGCGCTCGGTTCAGTTGAGTAACTGGCGCAACAAACTGCGCTACACGAGGAAGCTTCTTCATGCATCCCACTGCAAGGATAGGCCTCTTCTTATATACAGAAGGCAAGAGCATTAATCACCACAGTTGCTCAGGACGGGTTGGCGATTTCAGACTGAATAATGATGGACGATGACTCAATGATGGTGGTTTTCCTTTGCCGATGCCAGTAAGGTCCAAGATAAACTTAGAAGTTGAATATTTTTTATTGTTCCCTTTTGAGCACCACGGTAAAATATTGATCGGTGCTCTAATTGGAATACCTTTGGTGCTCTAAAAAAAGGTGCTCTGAAAATAGGTGCTCAACCGGGACAACTCCAGAATTTTCATAGAAAGAAAATAGATTAAAAAAAAAAAGACGGGTTGCACTCCGGGAGTGCCGGCAGAAGTGAAAACTTGAATATTAACGTTGAAATAAATCAATTATTAATTGAATTAATATAACTCATTTTTTTTTTCACTATTTCTGCTTCACTTTTTTCATTAATAGATGCACTTTGTTCAATTTCCATATTTTCAACATTTTATATACACGAATTTTACGAATACACAGCAGTGTGGCTACTACACAGACGGTCGAGCCATCAGCTGTCCATCCATCCATCCATCCACGTCCACGTCCACGTCCATCCATCCATCCATCCATCCATCCATCGATCCATCGATCCATCCATCGATCCATCGATCCATCCATCGATACATCCATCGATCCATCCATCGATCCATCGATCCATCCATCCATCCATCGATCCATCCATCGATCCATCGATCCATCCATCCACCGATCCATCCATCGATCCATCCATCGATCCATCGATCCATCGATCCATCCATCGATCCATCCATCCATTGTCGTGTGTCGCTTGGTTCACTTCGGTTGGCGCCGCCGTAGAAAGAGAGGGGGGGGGGATCTCTCCTGACGGTCACGTGTCCTGACGCGAGTTTAACATTTTTTACCCATTACAAAAAGTGTGCAACGCCGCTAAAGAAGTTTTCACTTCAAAAAGTTTCAAGCCATTGCCCCTTCAGCGTGTTTATTCTGTAAAGCCTATGACTTTATTATCTACTAAGGGTTATTTACCCATGAACTCCATAAACTAAGCTACGAGAGCCATTAGGGATAATTGAATGAACTGCGTTGTCATAACATTTCAACGTCAAATTGTTTGTTGTGACAAATAATAAGTTTTAAGTACAGTACCCGGCGATAAATATTGCACATCGACCTTTGGAAAGAGACAATCGGCTAATTTCGGCTTCGTAGAGCGTTATCTCTGTCGCACACTACCTATGTGACGTTTTGTCAGTCGTTGTTCAAGTGCGATAGAGTGCGGTCGCGTCCAGTTCAAAATATATATTTAGAGTTGTTAACACCTCCAAATTTAAATAAGTTAAAGTTGTACTATGGCATCTTTAGCCATAACCATAAACTTAGACATGTTGTTGTTGACTTAAAGCCATAATTTATAGAAAAATTGGTGTATTTTATACAAAGAATAAAAAGAATTATCAAAAGAAGCAAATCATAATTGTTTTAACAGCTCCTAATAGATACCGGACTGTTTGTATTTCGTGCGACAGAGATAACGCTCTACTAAACCGAAATCAGCCGATTGTCTCTTTCCAAAGGTCGATGTGCAATATTTATCGCCGGGTACTGTAAACGCCTTGCGTTAAGGCCGGCCGATCGATACGATGATGTTGACTTGTTTAGTTTGTTACCTAGGTGGGGTGGAAATTATAGTGATTTTATTTTTTGTAGTATATAATTATGTCGCAACCAATTGGTTAAAATGACACTGACACAAGACGCAAATGGCGTAGTTTTTTGAAGTGAAAACTTCTTTAGCGGCGTTGAATACTTTTTGTAATGGGTAAAAAATGTTAAACTCGCGTCAGGGCGTCGCGTCAGGACACGTGACCGTCAGGAGAGATTCCACCCCCCCATCTCTTTTTACGGCGGCGCCAACCGAAGTGAACCAAGTGAGACACGAATGGATGGATGGATGGATGGTGATGGTGATGGTGATGGAGATGGTGATGGCGATGGTGATGGCGATGGTGATGGTGATGGTGATGGCGATGGTGATGTGATGTGATGGTGATAGTGGACGCGGACGTGGATGGACAGCTGATGGCTCGACCGTCAGTGTAGTAGCCACACTGCTGTGTATTCGTAAAATTCGTGTATATAAAGTGTTTCAAAAAATGGAAATTGAACAAAGTGCCTCGATTAATGAAAAAAGTGACGCAGAAATAGGGAAAAAAACTTATATTAATTCAATTAATAATTGATTTATTTCAACGTTAATATTCAAGTTTGACTTCTGCCGGCACTCCCGGAGTGCAACCCGTCTTTTTTTTTTACGTTCCGATTCATCGATTTTGCACGACATTTTACACCACAGACAATATACTGGACATACTGGTACAGATTTGATTGTCAATCGCCCATATTATTATTAATGTTTCATTTTCCCTTTTTATCTGATTTGAGGTTAGAATCAATTTTGTATAAACGGTATAAGCATCAGCCAGTTAATTCATTAAATTTTGTATTAGACGAATTGGCGGAATATCATTTAGGCCGCTCGCAGTGGCGTGCATTGCATATAGGCATATGAGCAGTGTCTACCTCGATATATCAACATAAGCCTGTCAATTACATTTTAGTGTGTGTGCCCCATTAAGAAACTCACTAAATTTTCATACCTAAAAAAAAAAAAAATCTTCATACAAACACGCGCGGCAGTAGGCAGTCGCCGGACGGCCTACTCGGCTCCCGTACTATTCGCACATTGTCATACAAAATTAAAAATACGTACGTCTCCCGCGTAATACCATGACGTTCGACCTTCGCAATTTATCACCCTTAAGTAGTCATGCCTACTCAAATAACCACACTTTTGACCTCACTTTTTTTTCTTATTAGTGACCGCGTTTGCCTAGACTCGACGCGACCTAGTGCCTACCTATTCCTGAAAACCAATGCACGCCACTGGCCGCTACTTGAACGGCGCCGTTTAGTTTATATAAGGCTAAGCATTTAACTGAACGGTTAATCTAACCAGTTAGCTGCGATATATAGACCGTACCTACGTGAGGGGCTCGTGGCAATATGAGAACAGCCGCACAAGTCGAAAGAAGGTTAATCTACGTAAACCACGATTGTCCGTTACTTATCGAGACCCCTCCGTGCCTCGGAAAGCATACAGGTTGTCCCTGGAAGTATGGATCAAATCGAGTAGGGGCGGGGGCAAGGTAATTTCCAAACTTTTTAACCTTGAGAATGTCGGTGAATATTTTTAAGGTTCAAAAGCTATAAGCAATATTTGTTTTTTTTTTTTTTTTTTAGGTAGCCCTGATTGTTTTTTTTTTAATGATTTTGTACAGTAATTGTGGTTACCATTACTGTAATGTAAGTAAATTTCAATGGTTTGAAAGATATCACCAAATTAATAAAACAGGTGTGACCTTTTTTACTGTCATGACGGTAACGTTTTGCCTCAAGCTTTAACTGTTATCGGATCCGCAAAAAAACTGTTCTGAACGTTAGGCTCATATGGAACTGTTCATAGCAGTTCAGATCAATGTTTTTTCATTTTTATTTAGAGAGAGAGAGAGCAGTGGTGGCCAAGTGGTAACGGCCGCGACTTACGAGTTGTAGGTCGTAGGTTCGAATCCGCCGCACCGCTGCTCTCAAAACGGTGAAGGAAACTGGGATGTCCTAGAACCAAAAATTCGAAGACATGACTTGTGACATCTGCCAACCCGCACTGGGCCCTCGTGGTGGATTACGGACCACTCCCTCTCACCGAGAGGAGGCCTGTGTTCCAGCAGTGGAAAAATTACAGGCTGATTATGTAATGTTATACAATATCATACAAAAAATCATAAAATATCTCTCTAACCAACCAGACCCAAGCTATTTTAATAAAGCTCAGGTCACTATGTTTTACGATTGTTTATTTTAAACAACCAAAGTTACACTACCAAATTAATACGGTTCTCGCCCCGCCGTACGGCCGTACAGATTAAAAATTCCCGCGCTCGCCAAGTGTTGTCAACTCATCATAATATCGATTCCTCAAATCGATTATACTTAGGTACCGTTATTCGGTTTATTTAATTTTATGTTTAATTAAAAAGTTTTATTAATTGCTATTAAAAAATCATAAACCTTACACTATTAACAGTTCAATGAATACCACACAGCTACCCATTGTTTCCTAAAACCCATTCTACAGTGCAGTTGTACGTAGAATCTCCATGCAATTAGAGGAAACGGCTTACAAGCCTGCAGTTTGAACGGAAAACTTCCGCGTTGCTTATCATTAGTGCAAATACGATGTAGGTATTAAATGCTTGACTACCTAGGTTTAAGTTCTGGTTATACTGAAGCGACCCGCGGGACACTGGACAAAATTCTGCCCGGCAGGCTTCGGCCCTGGCAGGCCCCTTCCTTTTTGCTGACATTTCTTTGAGGCGCGCATGGAACACGTACGCGCCGTCCGGTACGGGCCTGGTCCTGATCGGACGGTGAGCTACCCATCGGCAGTCCACCTGCCAAACAATTTTATTGACCTATAATAGTGAGGATTAAAACATTGCACTACTTTAGAATTCTTCTAAAATTTTGTAAAGAAAATAGGTTATTCAGCTATTGCGTTTTCTGTTATTTTAGTTCAACATTGTATTGTATTACTTAGTAGTTTTATTTCTGAACTACATTGTTTTAGTACCTAAATAAAGACTGTTTTGTGGCTCCAAGTTTTTATTGATTTTATTTTCTATTGAACAGAGTTAAGTGGAGTTAGAAGTACTGACAGTACCAGGCTTTTCTTTGTAACTGGGGTACCTGACTTGAACGTCTCCTGGTTGAAATGATGATGATTATAAACTTGAAATTAGTACAAATGCTTACAGCAAACCTGAACAAAAAAAAAGGTAATTCAAAAAACCGACTGCAACCTTATACTAAAACTAACTGAAAAGCTAAAAACAAGCCCATTTTAAATTAAATAAAAGTTGGAAGCAGGCGGGACCCATACCATTATTATAGTTTCAAATTCAAATGGGTCCCGCCTGCTTCCAACTTTTATTTAATTTAAAATGGGCTTGTTTTTAGCTTTTCAGTTAGTTTTAGTATAAGGTTTCAGTCGGGTTTTTTAATTTTTTTAATTCCTTTTTTTTATTTCCAGCTTTTTAGTTTACAAATGTGAAAGATTTCGCAGACGATTTAGTTCTTGATACGTGTTTTTTACGATTTGTCACTTTGAATTACTTTTAACCATATAAGTTGTTTATATTTTTGTAATCACCTTTTAAAACTCTTTATTTTGATACCCCACTCGATAAGTATGGACAAAAAATTTTTTGAAGGGTTAATATGGCGCCAAAAATCTTTTTGATTTTTCAAAAGCCATTTTGATTTTTTTCTATTTTGATATACCCAGTGTCACTTTCACAGTCAATACGAATCTAACGACACCTCTCAAGCTAAAATCCATCGAGCCGTTTAGGCCACAGAGCGTGCCAAACAATTATACAAACATACATATACATACTCTCGAAAAACATAACCCTCCTTCTGGCACAGTCGGGTAAAAAAACACGTAAATTTACATACAGGGAGCATTTTACGTGGTGGCTCAGTGGTATCGGTCCCGAATTACGAGTAGTTCGAACCCAGGCGGGCACTTTGCTTTGTGTATTCAATTTCATCACCACTGCTCTCATAACGGTGAAAGAAAACATTGTGAGGAAGCCGGCATGTCCTAGAACCAAAAAATTCGAAGACATGTGACATCCACCAACCCGCATAGGGCCCGCATGGTGGATTATGGCTGACTCCCTCTCACAGAGAGGAACACAGGCCGTGTTCCAGCAGTGGGAAAATTATAGGCTGATTATGCTATTTATATGCTTATAATACAAAAACTATAAATTACATTATTTGTAATACTTACTGCAAACCTGAACAAAAAAAAAACAGTGGCACTCCGGGAAGTGAAAACAAAACACAAACAGAATACTTTGCCATCACTCACTGACATATCGGATATACATTAAAACCGAGTAGGTACATCCCGAGGACAGCCGAACACATCCGAAGCGGTGTCGATTACGGTAACAGTGGCGCGAGTTCAATAGTTTTTTCCCATCTCACAAAATGCCCTACGCGCCTAAACACAAAATATTCTGCCACAAAGCGACCTGAATATTTCAATAAGTATTCTATTTCTACTTAATCTCCACAATGCGCAGTCCCGGATACTTTCCACAGTATTTTTATCAACGGCGCTTAGAATGGCCCCGACATACCCTCAGATTAACTTCGAATTGCCAGCACAATGGGATTCCTATCTAGAAATTCTTATTGAAGAATTTTAAGATCAAAAAGATTATTAGGAAGATTGTGAAGAGAATGTTTGTTACGATTTACTGGATTTGTTTATTCGTCGGTTGTTTTTAAGCAGTTTAGTGGGTAAAAATTATGAAATAGGTAGGTATTGGTGCTGATTGGACCTTTTTGGCGCAGCCGTGAGGCACACACTATTGTTGTCTGAAACATTATTTTTTATTTTTTTATTAATTTTGTATTTTGTGTTTCACGAACTGTCTCCAAATAAACATTTTTCTTTCTTTCTTTCTTTCTGATTGTACAGACTAGCACATCAACCTACCCGAAACTGTCACACTTTCCCAATCAAATTTGAACCTTAAACTTTAGTGATAAAGTTGAAAATCTATTAAAGAAATTTGACAGATTGTAGTAGGTTGATGTGCTGGCGCGTGTACTAATATGGCAATGTTGCATGGTTCAAGCAAATTGATTCACTTTGAGTGAAGGACTCCTATGGCACCTCTCCCACGCTGACG
This sequence comes from Amphipoea oculea, assembly GCA_945859645.1. NCBI lineage: Eukaryota > Metazoa > Arthropoda > Insecta > Lepidoptera > Noctuidae > Amphipoea > Amphipoea oculea. Next base: position 19,081,831 of record OX243876.1, read on the forward strand.
AGCAAGCAATTAGCTCTGATTTCCTGGCTCAAGAAACGTACAAAAGCTTGTAGTTAGATCCCAATGTAAGTAAAAGAGATACATAATAAATAAATGCATAAATTTATTTCTGAGTACATTAAGATCTTAATATTAAACAACTAGCTGCGCCCCGCGGTTTCACCCGCGTTAGTGTCGATCCCGTGGGAATATCGGGATAAAATTTAGCTTATATATTATCCAGAGTGTCAGCTACCTCCATACAAAATTTTATCAAAATTGGCCCAGCCGTTTGAGCGTGGAGAAGTAACAAACATATAAACACACACACAAACTTTCGCCTTTATAATATTAGTGTGATTATTATTATTAATTATTAATATTATTAATGAACCCAATATACCCCATATACACGGACAATTTATTGAATATCAATATGCCTAACAATTAATTTCCCTGACTTTAGCATATACCTGCATTTTAATAAAGATTATCCTGAAAATCTGTCATCATTATAATGGACCAAAACCATTATCCGATTAACTGTAAATCAATTAACCTGTCTCATCAACAAATCGGTTGATCAACAAACAATTGGTCGGAAGTCGAGTGTACACACATTGCGATCCGCAGTTAATGTGATGCGACTAACTATCGAGTGATTGGGTATTGATTACCCAATCCCCTAACAATGGACATTTTGATTTATTTTTGAAAAATGACGTGGAGATATATGTATACGTCAAATATCCCAGAGGGATGGTTAAAACAGATATCGAAGCAAAACTCTAAGTATCGGTGTAGCTGTTAGAGATAATTAATGAGCAATGATCGGAATAGGCTGAGTATATTTACCTAAACTTCGGAGAACAGAGATAGAAAGTGGAGACTTCCTTACGACGACATTTTTTTTCCCGATATTTGGAAAAAATCTTAAATAAGTTGAAAATAAGCTTTATTTAAGATGGATAAAGGCTATTTTTTAAACTAAACTTGCAATTACCAAATTTCCGGGATTTTCACGTAAAATCCCGAAATAAATAGTCTAACTTTAATTCATGTATTCGAATAATATTTACGATCCTTAAAATAACCGTTGTATCATACATTACATATACTTATAAAGATTTTTCCACAATTCCGGCAAAAAAAATGTCGTCGTTAGGAAGTCTCCACTTTCTGTCTCTGTTCTCCGAAGTTTAGGTTAATATACTCAGCCTATTCCGATCACTGTTAATGAGGAAGTAATGCGTTATCACAAGGAGTCACGATTCTTACAAATAGGAACCGATGATAGGAGAGGAGAAGAAACCTCTAAAAAAATTATTTTTAACAGATTTCAGATGGGAGCCGTAAAGTTCTAGGATAAGTAAGCTCCACAGGTAGACGACGACTAGTGCTCACGGCTTGGTGAATAAGGTGAACACACGACACAGGGCTCCAACACATAAACACGATACGACGCCGCGTCGTGCTACGACGTATATGATTTTAGTGACGTATCATTCAAACCGGGAAAAGTGGAAAGAGGGAAGGGAGGCCTTGCAGACCCTGCAGTGAGACAACACAGGCTTATAATAATAATACGTCAATCAAACGGTGAAACGATGCTGCGTCGTAGCACGACGCGACGTCGTATCGTGTTTATGTGTGGGGAGCCACAGGGCTCCAACACATAAACACGATACGACGTCGCGTCGTGATACGACAAATATGATGGTATATGATTGTAGGAACTTTTCATTAAAACGTTAAAACGAGTCGTATCGTGTTTATGTGTTGGAGCCCTTAGTGAAGGTCGTGGAAATCCGCTGGATGCAGACTGTGCTGGCCATTTTGACGATGCTTGTGAGCATAGGCATCCCAAGCAACGTCCAACAGTGGTCGTCTTTCGGCTCCGAACATGATGACGATCTTTTGCCGGTACCTAAAAGAAATAAAAAAATGGTCAAGTGCGAGTCGGACTCACGCACCGAGGGTTCCGTACAAAGTAGACATGTAACTACAAATATCGTTTTCGGATTGATTCCTTTACTTGTGCTACATGACGTTGCTTCTTGTTAAATTTCATGATTCTAGGTCAACGGGAAGTACCCTATAGATTTGGTTTCTCTTGAGAGTGTCGAAATATACGTTTTTTGCGGCATAAACGGCCGTATCTTTTTTTTACTTTAACTTTGAAGTTTGATTTTTCACAGCTTCAAGGGACTGTAGATCTGATTATATGAGTCCACGTATCACTGGTCAGTTTCCCTCAGTCGTCAGTTTATTTAATTCGTCAGTTTCATTGATGAGTCAGTTTCACTGATTCGTCAGTTTTACCGATTACACAGTTGTGTTAACTCGGCAGTTTCCAGTGTTTTTCAACTCGGTGCCTCCACGCGTTCCCGAGATAAAGGTTCTTGACAGACAGACAACAGAGTGATCGTATATAGGTTCCGTTTTTTCCTTTTGAAGTACGAAACCCTAAAAATGACATAAAAAATTGCCTGGAGCTAAAGGGCGTGTCCTATCCTATCAAACATATGTACAGACGCCAGCACATCAACCTACTACAATCTGTCAAATTTCTTTAATAGATTTTCAACTTTATCACTAAAACATAAGGTTCAAAGTTGATTGGGAAAATGTGACAGTTAGGTGTAGGTTGATGTGCTGGCGTCTGTACGTCTACTATTATATCGCATTTCCATCCCAAAAACCGGTACAAAAAGTATAGACCACTATATTGACAGCGATGTGAACGAACAGAGTTGACAAAAGATATTTTCTGGGCCACTGAACTAAAACGTTAGCTGTCGACGCTCACATAATTTGCTTAAAAGCCTCGAGTACATGTGATGATCGCTGAATTTCATGAGTAATGTCTTGATGTATGTCACTCCGGCATTCTGTAATTTGTTCGGAGCAAATTAGGGTTTGTGAGGAAGAATTTTTGGCAAATTACTTTTGTAGGAGGTCGGGAATTCACGGAGGGTTTTCAGAAGCTTGTTTTTTTTTTTTTTCATTTATATTGATGAGAATAGCAGTATTTCATTGTTGCAGTTTGTTCTGAGATGGTTGCGGCAGGTTACCAAGGAGATGACGAGATGAACTGGATAGATTCCATCAAAACTGGAAGGGGGACATGAATGATGGAAGGAGTTGAAGGAGGCCTATATCCAGAAGTGGGGCAGCGAAGGCTAGCAAAAAAGGGAGAAACATTTTTTTTTCTTCATTATTTTATTATTTCACGTTAGACCGATCAGGCCTAGATGTTCACGAGTCATCTGCCTAGCCTTTTCCCAACTATTTTGGGGTCGGCATCCAGTCTAACCGGATGCAGCTGAATACCAGTATTTTACTGTCCTTTCAAAATATATGTATGTCGGTGACGTCAATAGTACGGGAGCTGACTTGACAACGAGGCGAAAGCGCTGTGACGACAACGCTTCCACGGAGTAAATCGTTTGACTATTCGGAACGCCAGCGCCATCTGGCGGCGCTTGACAGAGTCTAGCCTGAGTTCGTGGGGAGTACAAGAGTGCGTGCAGCGCGGTGGAGCGTCGCTCTTGGACATTGGACATCAAACGAACAACATGCGCTCAGAAACTGTCCCGCGTTCCGTATCTGGTTGTATTGTATCGTGTACCTATAGTGTGTGATTTGCTAGTGTGATTAAATTGTTCGTGAAATTATAATCTGATTTGAACTGCAAGCCGTTTTTCTATTGCGTAATAACCAACAAATACCCATAGTTCGCCCACAGTAGTTGAAATATGGCTGATAATAGCGAGACACACATGCCTTCTCCGTTATGTATATTTGGGAACCTAGATATTCTGTAAACAAACCAGAATAAATACACACTACCTTAAGAATATGTTTGATTTACAAATTATTTTGGTATTACGTTTGTATAAACTGCGCATGCTACGCCGGTCCCTTAGGCGCGTCGCCCACACGATCTAGAGTCGATGCGGCGTCGAGGCGCGGGCGCACGTTTTCTATAGGAATAAATATAGGTAAATATAGGTATGTATTTATTCCTATAGAAAACGTGCGCCCGCGCCTCGACGCCGCATCGACTCTAGCTCGTGTGGGCGACGCGCCTCAAACACGGGTCTTGCCGTCATTATATAATATATTTTCCAACTATGTATATTATTTAGCGGAAAATTCCGGAACTTGCTTCCTGGTACAGATAATTTAAACCCACAATAATGTTTGTAACTTCGTGTACCGTGGTCCTTTCATACCAAAGCATACAGGTAACTCGTTAATGAGGGACAAATCCCTCGTCAGCAAGTTATCTGTTCCTAGAATTAAATTATATGTCATATCCTGGGTATAATATTATTAAACTTTGTTAGTGACAGCTTTGTGTTCACGTTTGAAACTTTGGACACAATGAGTTCTTGAGATGAGAAATCAGGGTGAAAACCAAAACCTACAAAAAATGTATACTCCATTTGTTTAGGTAATTAAATAAAGGTAAACAAAAAAAACACGTGACGTAGTTAACCGGGCGCGTGAAAAGTTATCATTGTTCGTCATTGATTCTGGAATTTATAAATAACTGGCGGCACCCCGCGATTTCACCCACGTAAATGTCGATCCCGTGGGAATATCGGGATATAAAGTAGCCTATATGTTAATTCAGGGTGTCAGCTAGCTCCATACAAAATTTTATCAAAATTGGTCCGCCCGTTTGAGCGTGAAGAAGTAAAAATCATATAAACACACACACACACCCCGTCACAAACTTTCGCCTTTATAATATTAGTGTGATTTGCTTAGTCTGAATTTTCACGTATTATTAGGTCAAATAATGAATGAAACAAGCCTTGGCCGCAACCAGCGGGGTAATTACGTAACTCGCTTTCATTCACCATTTTCATTAGCTTTCATTTTGACAGTTCAACAACATTAATTGCGTTATTTACGTTGCCGAGCAGATTTTTATTCGAACATAAGAAACAATGGATTAGCAATATCTTTCAAAATTATTAAGATTGTGTTTGATAGCGTGTTACGCAATTAGGGTGCAGACATTGCTGAACTCAAGTACGCCTTGCCTCGGCTTTACCTCGGCCCACATGTTCACGTTCGTCCATCAATGCAGGCCGCGTCATCGTCAGTAACGTACTATAAATACAGGGTGAAATTTTATTGAAAACATGCGACAAATCGAAATGGGAGATTGTACTCATCATTCTGAACAACTTTTACTATGGGACCAAACCTGAAATCGCAAAAAAGAAGTCAGCTGTTCCATAAATAATTTATGTTCGCATAAGTCGTCAAAATGTCGGGAACAGCTGATTTTTTTTCGCGATTTCTGTTTTTGTCCCTTAGTAAAAGTTGTTCATAATGTAAAAACTACCTCAGAAGGGAGTCATAGAATTGAAACAACAAATAAATCAACGCAATAACAACATCTATAGGTACTTATAATAAATCTGTAGAAGTGAAAATTCTGTACATTGAAAATATCAAAAAAATAAATGGCGGGGGGTGTTACTACACAGACACCGAACCCAAAAATGTGATTAAAAAAAATTTTGTCTGTCTGTCTGTCTGTTTGTTCAGGCATCACGCAAAAACTATCGGTTCGATTACGATGAAACTTGGTATAATTATCCTTTAATATCCTGGGCACCACCCTGGGTACTTTTTATCCCGGAAAAAAGTGCTGTTCCCGAGGAAAACAACAATAACGTTATTATGATAATAGATGGCGCCACGTGTCTTTCGAATTATGATTGAATTATATAAGAAACTTTAGAGTTTAGAGTCGAATTGATTATCAAATTCTAAATTAACGCGAGCGAAGCCGCGGGCAAAAGCTAGTTTATTATAAATCATTCAACACAGTTCAGTACATTTTACATCATTTACTAACCTTAACACTCCGGTGCCTCGTTCAAGACTGAGCCATGTCGGCAACTTGTTAAACTGACAATTCCTTTCAACTGTTGCGGCTTGAAAATGGTTATGATCTAGAATTCTAGTCAGACTAAAAGTCAACCATAAAATAATTAGGCCTTACCCAATCCCGAGCTCAAAGGGCCATTCTCGTAATTTTCGGAGAACGTTCACAGTCAGATCTATATCAAACTGTCAAAAGTACCTCTATTTTTTTCCCTAAATTTTTGCTAAGGATTTGACATTTGTTTGTGGCCGAGATGAGACTGCGATTAAATTTTCAACGTTTTAAATTACGAGAATTGGCCGTCAGAATTCATCATTTCCAGAACCGTTTTGCATTAACCCCCTTATTCAGAAAACTTATCAAACCTATTTTAGTTAAAATGGGGTTTGTCTCTTTCTTACACACAGAAATGACAACGTGACAGGTAAAGACAAACGTTCTATAAACCTATTTTAGCTAAATTAGAGATAAAATAGGATTATGAATAAGGGGGTAAGTATATACTCGTAACCATTTCATAAAAAAAATCTTGGTAGTATTATCAAACAACAGCATTTAATAGTTTTTCTACCCACATTATGATAACGACACTCCAAACAAAATAACTTTAAATCGATTTTTTATGACGCCGAACTTTTGGGTCCCTGTACCGTATTTATTAGAAGTATGCTGTTGGCATTAGTATGGGGGTTACAGGGCCTTAGAAAGGTTGCAATAATATCTATTATATTGACTTATTTACATGGCTTTTACTTATTATAAAAACGGGCGAAATTGAAAGCTAGCAGAATAGGTATTCAACGCATTTAAAAATCTTATTAAAAATGGCGGATAGGTAGGCGCCACCTGTTCGCCATTTTGAAAAAAAAAATCAAAATGGCGGGCAGTTATGCGACGGATATTCAGAACCCTTTCAAGTTGTAAGCTGATATAATTATTTTAATGTAACCAAACCAGATATATGGAATATCGCAATACAAAAGCGTTCTTTTATTTCTACAAACACATATCGCACCTTTAGAACATAAATGGCACTATACGAAAATGTTCATTTTACGGTTTGGCCGTTTTAAGTTTTTTTTTAAGTATCGTATGGGTGATATGGAACAAAAAAAATTTTAATAAAGCTTTGTGATTGGCTTAAAATAATAGTTTAACTAACGCTGTTTCAGTATCCAGTGGCATACAATAAAATTATTGATTAATTTTCAACGGAGAAGCAATTTAAAAAAAAAAGACAGGTTGCACTCCGGGAGTGCCGGCAGAAGTGAAAACTTGAATATTAACGTTGAAAAAATCAATTATTAATTGAATTAATATAAGTAACTCATTTTTTTTCACTATTTTTGGGTCACTTTTTTCATTAATAGATGCACTTTGTTCAATTTCCATATTTTAAACACTATATACACGAATTTTACGAATACACAGCAGTATAGGTACTACACCCACATCCACACCCACACTCACACCCACACCCATCCATCCATCCATCCATCCATCCATCCATCCATCCATCCCTCCATCCATCCATCCATTGTCGTGTGTCACTTGGTTCACTTCGGTTGGCGCCGCCGCGCCGTAGTAGTCTCTCCTGACGGTCACGTGTCCTGACGCGATGTCCTGACGCGAGTTTAAGGTGAATGGGTAGTTGTAGCCCGCGAAATTCAATTTTTCTTACGTTTTCTGCAATTTTCAGGTCAGTGTCAGGTTGTATCTTGATCAAAATATGAATAGCGACAATAACAGGTACGTATTTACAGAATTATAATAATTAGAATCATTAATACATTTTTCTAAGTTAGATTTCTACCGTTAAGAACAAATCTCGTGTGGAAAAGTGTTGATGGTAGAAATCTAACTTAAAGAGATTTGTATTAATGATTCTAATTATTATAATTCTGTAAATACGTACCTTATTGTCGCGAATCATATTTTGATCAAGATACAACCTGACACTGACCTGAAAATTGCAAAAAACGTAAGAAAAATTGAATTTCGCGGGCTACAACTACCCATTCACCTTAACATTTTTTACCCATTACAAAAAAGTGTGCAACGCCGCTAAAGAAGTTTACACTTCAAAAATGTGTATAGTGCTCAGAATAATAACTGAGGTATAGTGCCACTTATGTTTTAAGGGTGCGATATTATAATACTCTAATGGTTTTTTTTTCAGCTTAAAAATTATTCATTTACCTGTATGCCATGTCCACCAAAAAGACCCAATGACCTCTGCATACCCACAAAGAAATTGGCAAAAGATCAGCATAAAAAAATACCAGGCTGTAAAAGAACAACCAATTTTTTCACGCTTTTTCATATAACGTAGCCGACCTACACAAAGATAACAGAACAATAAAAAAGGTGAATTTGAATAAACTTTTTACAGTACAGCTGTCGTTTACGCCGATCGTAAAACATCGGACGGACTCGCACGAATGTGTTCGGTGTTACAGGCTTCACGTTACCGTTTTAACGTACCTGGCCTTAAATTCGGAAAATTTAAAAAAAGTATTCTTTTTTTAGAAGTAGTTTTTTTTAATGCCATTCCGTTGTTGCCACAGATATAGATACAGCTAGATAACGCAAGAGCAACTACTTTGCGTGCCAAAAATCGCACCAGCTTATGTTCCAAAATCATAAGCCGCCACTTTCGCGCTCAGTCCTGTGTACTGCTGGCTGGGTGAGCGTGAGCGAGAGCGCGAGCTTGTGACGTCATAGTAGGTAGTTGAAAAATGGCACGCTTGGTTTTCATACAGTTCGTGATACTTGCGTTATCTAGGTCTATCTATATCTGTGGTTGTTGCCAACTGTACTTATTCGCGCCGTTCTGTCAGACGCGGTCGAGGTTGGAAAGAGATGTCACTATACCATGTATGCATGACTGCATATCCGACGTGTATTGGCCACCTCACCACGAGCCTATATAGCCTCAAACACGTTATAAAAAAACTGTCCTTATCAAACACGCTCGCTAACATAACTCGCTAAACGGGTCGACCCTTTAGTTGGAGTTCGTGAAATTCGCCAAAATTTAACGCAAATACTTCGGGGGCGTGCCCCTACTCACTAACCGGATCCGTGAAACAACCCTATTTGGCGTAGAAGACCTTCGCAGGAGATCAGGTTAGTGGACTCTCAATTTCTTCTTTGGTTGTGTCAAATCGGCGGAATATTCCTTCAATTCGTTACATGTACTCCGAACCCCGAAGTGATTAAATACATATAACCGATCATAAGGATCCTCAATTTCTAGCATTTCCCTTGATTAAATTAATTTCCCAATACCCACATCTATAGTCCACCGCGCGACCAGTACTCGTACGTCGTAATAGGTCTTTTTTCGTTCTGAAAGGGTTTACTGTTTTTGTACTGTGATACCCGTGTGTTTGTGTGTGAGCAAATAATTTATTTCATACATCCATACTAAAGAGAAGAGAAGAGAAAAGAGAAGAGAGGATAGACAGACATGTCTGTCACCTCTTCGTGCTTAAACAGCTGAACCGATTTAGATGAAATTTAGTAAAGAGATAGTTTGAGTCCCGGGAAAGGACATAAGATCGTTTTTATCCCAGAAATCATCCTTTAAGGGGGTGAAAAGGGGGGGGTGGAAGTTTTTATATGGAATCAATAACCGCTGAACCGATTTAAATGAAATTTGGTACGGTGATAGTTTGAGTTGCGGAGAAGGATATAGAATAGTTAATATCCCCGAAATTATCCCTTAGGGGTGCAAAAAGGGGGGTGAAAATTTGTAAAGGGAATCAATAAAAAAGACTATAAAGACTTTTATCGCGGGTGAAACCGCGGGGCGCCGTTAGTATTTAATATATTCTGGATTGGTACTGACGCCAGCACATCAACTTACTACAATCTGTCAAATTTCTTTAATAGATTTTCAACTTTATCTCTAAAGCATAAGATTCAAAGTTGATTGGGAAATTTGACAGTTTCGGGAAGGTTAATGTGCTGGCGTCTGTACATTTCCCATTTCTGTAAATTTTTCTTTGATTCCCAGAATCTGGATTTTGGATCTGTGCCCGATTAATGGCAATAGGCCCGCCCCATGTGGGACTTTTAAACACAACTGGCAAAATGTGTGTGTAGGTCCTATAGCTACGAATCTGTCTAAGCCTTAGAGGATAGGACGGCGAGCAATGGGCAGCTCGCCGTCCGGTAAGAACCAGGCCAGGGTCGACGACGCGTTGTGTTCCACGCGCGTCTCAAAGAGACGTCAGCTGACGGGGTCCGCTAGAACCGTTGCCTGCCGGGGTCGCGGGTTGTTCGAAAGAGATACCGTGGCCCCTGGCACAGGAAACTGAAGGAACACGGGTGGGTTTTAGTCAGTAAAAGTCTGACACGCCCTCTCGCTCTGCCCAGAGCGGGAGAAGTTATTTGATACATTCCCACCCAAAAAAAAAAGCCTTAGAGGATTGCTAGCTTGATGCTATGTTAATTAAAATTTCCTATTCAATTTCAACAACATATTCATGTGAAGTATAAAAATAACTTTTATAATTATCTGATCTGTTTGTAAAGTATTGCCAGTAAATTTAATGCCAACAAAAACATAACTTGTAAAAAAAGCCAAGTCTCGCAACTCAGTTCTTTTACCGTAAAAAGTTGTTAGATCCATGTAATACCAGGTCGGTTAATGTATTCAGTCCCTTCTTAAGGGACCTTTACGTAATTAGCTAACCTAACAACATCTTATAGTGACCATATCAATATTAAAAATCTTTTATGTTTTAAATAAGTAGATTGACTTGGCCATCGTATGAAAACACAATGTTTCTCACAAGTAATACATATTATATTAAATTAGATTGCTTAGTGCGATTGCTAGAGCAAGTTAGTTAGTTATGATCGTCTGATTAGTTATTCGATTAACTATTCAGAGACTTGATCGGCCTTTCAAGACACCTATCGCCCAGTGTGTTGTTATTAAAATGCATCATCCTGTGTAAATTTCATTCAATAAGTGATAAGCATCGTGGTCGTTATTGTACATTATGGTTGTGATTTCTAAGTACCTCACATTTTTTTTATAAACTATGTAGTGTGTTATAACTAAGTATTAAGTTAGTTTTTTAAGATTGCTTTATGTGTGTCAACATCCGGACAAATCTATTGAAGTTTTTGTGATGTTTATGTTTGTATGTTTTTCCTTAATTAATAAACAAAAAAAAAAATTAAAAAAAACATGATCGACATTAATCGGCATGACGTTTACGAAGCCGGACTGAAATGTCTGAAATGTATATCACATGTTGTCAATCAGAAACAGCCGATGTCTAATTATTGTAGGTAAATAGAATGCTTACTTCCTCATAATTTAGTGCATCTGTATACTAATAATGACTTTATAGATGACGACTAATAGAGAAGTATGGAAAACGACATATTGCGCTGACGCCACAATAATTGGAATAGGAGCATAAAAAATTATAATAAGGTCTGCGGTTTGATGAACAGCAAAAACTTCATTCTGCACTTAACATCAGTCTCAACACCAATTTATCTCGTCTGCTCAACCTCCGTATGTCACTGCAGGGATCCAGCAGAATATCAGCGTCAGGTACATTTGCCTGACACATGCTGAGCTGGACTCCCATTTGGTGCAACCTTGAGACGCACACCGCACTGTGTACCTACATATGTTTCGTTGTTAATTTGTTTTTGTATCGGCACCTTGTTTTTATATTATGTTCATGTGGGTAATTGCTTATCATCTAATATTGTATTTAAGTGTGTTGTGCTGTCTTTTGAAATAGTTTATCTATCTATTTACCACCCCTTCAACTTGCTTTGAATCCTGGTTTGACCATCATTCATCGCCCTAAAATCACCTCCAAAAAGCAATTCATTATCACATTTGTCAACTCGCATAATGAACCCATTACCCAAAACCGTTAGTACAATCATGACATCACAAGACCAATTACCAATTTGCGGCATTAAGACGAACAGAATAAGGCTTCACGTTAACCACAGCACTTGAGTTTTACAACGCAAATTCGAGGTATAACTGTAAATGGTACCGCAACGCGATTGCTCTGAGGTCGTATTACAATCCATTTTACGAGTACACCTAGCCGTGGTATGTAAATCTTGGAAATTAAAGGTGTCTTCAACGTTCAGATATGGTGGAAACATTCTGTATTACAGGTACTGGGGTATAGAAATACCTGAGGGATCCTGTAATAAAAACATCTGCAGATGAAGCCGTAAATTTCTAGTGTGTGTTTTGATGTGTAAGGTTTCTTTTATTAATATTCTTTTTAACCGACTTCAAAAAAGGAGGTTCTGTATTCGACCCGTATGTATGTATGTTTGTATGTCTGCGATTTTCTCAAAAACTAATGAACAGATTTTGATAATTCTTTCATTAATGTGATCTACATACTTTCAGGAAGGTTTTATTATATAATATATTAGGTAATTATTCTTATGTACGAAGTTATATGCATAAATGTACTGCATCTCCGACATTTCTATGCGAATTTTGATGATTCGTCTAGTCGGTGTCTTCAATTCTTCAATGCACTAGTGTTAATTGAATTTGTTTGGGGTAGGTACAACTAAAAAGTGGAAAATAAAAACTTTTTTACAAAAAAAATAACCGACTTCAAAAAAACACTACAAAGTGATAACTAACTTTAATTTCGGAAGTCGGTGTCAAAAACTAAAAGGCGGAAACAACGACACCGACAAAGAGAGAGACCTGACAGAGACAGAGAGGAGGCCTGTGTCCCGACAGTGGGAACATTATAGGCTGATTATGATGATGATGATTATGAACATAATAAGCCTATAACGTTCCCACGGTCGGGACACAGGCCTCCTCTCTGTGAGAGGGAGTGGGCCATTATCCAGCACGCAGGCCCTGTGCAGTTTGGTAGAAGTCACATGTCCCCGAATTTTTGATTCTAGGACATGCCGGTTTCCTCACGATGTTTTCCTTCACCGTTTTGAGAGCAGTGGTGATGAAATAATTTACACAAAGTAAAGCGCCTGTCTGGGTTCGAACCTACGAGCTACAACTCGTAAGTCGCAGCCGTCACCACTTGGCCACCACTGCTTATGTAAGAAAATTATGTTTATATAAGAAAAAGACAAATTGTGCCGACCCCAAATAAATTTGAATAAGGGCAAGTGTATGGATGATTCATCAGAGGATCAATGGGAATAATGCATGTTCTAGGCCTTTGTAAGGCCATTGGCTACAATTTATAGGTTCTCATAGGATCACACGCCCTTGCCATGTTACACAGTAAAGAGGTCGAGGCCTCAAATTGGACGGCCATGTTAACTAAGGCCATAATTACTGGAGTAGGCCATTAAAATAGCCCATTGTTCAGAATTAAAACTAAAAGGTGAAAATATTTTAGCAAAATGAAATGAAAGGACTAGTCAAAGTCAATGTCAAATCATTTATTTCAAATAGACACATAAAAGGCACGTTTGAGCGTCAAAAATTTGGTACATTACAATAGAATTGATTCTAGTCGCCCCTTCCAAAAGGTTTCTTCTGGATGGATGAAGATAGTACTCGTAAGCATATGTAAAGCACCTATAGTAGATTGTACAACTAGTGCATAAAAGAAGACATTTTACCCCAAGACGTTCATATAAATTTTTTTCGTTTTGGTATGGAGAAGAATGGGCAAGAAACTCCACCGTTACTCTTTTAAAATGTTTTACAATATTTTGCATACGTACATACATTAATTATGAAACCATGACATATAAATGAGTTATCTGATAGATACATGGTGCTCACATACTAGAGAAATTAATACAAAACAAAGTAATTAGATTTTTTTTCTTAATTCTATTTTATAAGCAAATTAGGCATGTTCAGACTTAAAGGCAAAATAGGTGCAGATATTAGCAGAACGAGGCCTCGTTAAATCAATAAATTCAAAACATAATTTCCTTTTGTATATTTTGTTTTATAAGGTAACTAAGTCTCGATCCCGTGGGAATATCGGGATAAAAGCTATCGTATGTCCTTTCCCGGGACTCAAACTATCTCTGTACCAAATTTCATCTCAATCGGTTCAGCGATTTAGACGTGAAAAGGTAACATACAGACAGACAGAGTTACTTTCGAATTTATAATAATAGTATGGATATGGATATTAGTATGAATTTATATCAAAAACCTTTCACACAGAGAAAAAAAAGCCTATCGTCGAAGACCATTTTTTCGGTATCTTGTTATTTAACCACTAGGTTAATAACGTAACACACTATCAGTTGCAATGGCCTTCATTTTCACAGCTCAACAACATTCATTGCGTTATTTACGTTGTTGAGCAGACAAATTTTTCATATTACGCAATGTATTAGCAATATTCTTGAACATGATTCAGATTGTGATTCATAGTCATCATCTGCCTAGCCTTTTCCCAACTATGTTGGGGTCAGCTTCCAGTCTTACCGGTTGCAGCTGAATACAAGTATTTTACATGAAGCAACTGCCTATCTGACCTCCACAACGACCACAACCCAGTTACTGTGTAATACGATACCCCTTGGTAAGACTGGTTGTCAGACTTTCGGGCTTCTGACTACTCGTAACGACTGTCAAAGATCCACGAATGACAGCCGGGACCAACGGCTTAACGTTAACGTGCTTTCTGAGGCACGGAGGGGTCTCAGTAAGTAAAGACGGTCACCCATCCACAGACCAACTGCAGCAAGTGTAGCTTGATCCGATCGATCGACCTGTGCGGCTGTTATTATTTAGCCACGGGCCCCTTCCTTCATAGTATGTTACGCACTTCATTCATAGTGTGTTACGCACTTCATTCATAGTGTGTTACGTTCTTCATTCATAGTGTGTTACGTACTTCATTCATAGTGTGTTACGTACTTCATTCATAGTGTGTTACGCACTTCATTCATAGTGTGTTACGCACTTCATTTATAGTGTGTTACGTACTTCATTCATAGTGTGTTACGTACTTTATTCATAGTGTGTTACGTACTTCATTCATAGTGTGTTACGGAATATTAGGATGCTGACTTAATCTTACATAACTTCACGCAAAAACTCGCATAATATAAATCATTTGACCTTTACGCGTCCTCTTTAGTCTAAAAACTATTCGAAACTTTCATTACCAAACAACTGAAAACGTTGTTGAAAGGTGAGTCGTATTGTTTTGCCGCCAAATATTTCGCTAGCCCTGAGGCCTCAGAATCTAAGGCTAATGTTAATTAACGTAATGTCGGCTTCAGTCTGCTACCAGACTGATTAAATTATAGTAGGGCCTTAATTAAAAAAGATATGCCAATGTAGAACGGACTTTCATTAACGATATGACACGACTTAATTAATATAGCTCTTCGGTACGTTTTATGTACATTTTGCTCGAGAGTTGTATAATTATAAAATACTAGAAACCCGCCCTAGCTTTGCACGGGTACAATTTACTGATGTGCCGACATATCAAAACATCAAGTTTTCTGTTCTATATGTAAGTTAAATATTAATCAATTATACACAAAAACCTTCCAGAATAATTCCCTAAATGATGGTGAAAAGCACATCCAATCTATTGTGTAGTTAAATCCATACTAATATTATAAATTCGAAAATAACTCTGTCTGTGTGTATGTCATGTATGTTACCCTTTCACGCCTAAACCACTGAATCGATTTAGATGAAATTTGGTATAGAGATAGTTTGGGTCCCGGGAAAGGGCATAGGATAGTTTTTATCCCGATATTCCCACGGGATCGAAACTTATGCGGGTGAAACCGCGGGGCACAGATATTGGTTAAATCCTCATCCCATTGTGTTGGGAATCGAACCCAACACATCACGTTGCACGCGATCTGCATGCGTAGGCAGCGTGCTCAGCGCATCATCGGCGAGTTGAGACGCGGCGCGGCGGCGACACGGCTCGGCCCGACGACCACTCACAACAGTTGCGACCACAGCTATAGATACACCTAGATAACGCAAGAGCACCTACTTCGCGTGCCAAAAAACGCACCAGTTTACGATCGAAAATTATAAGCCGCCACTTTCGCGCTCAGTCCTGCGTACTGCTGGCTGGGTGAGCGTGAGCGAGAGAGCGCGAGCTTGTGACGTCACAGTAGGTAGTCAAAAATTGGCACGCTTAGTTTTCATACAGTTCGTGATACTTGCGTTATCTAGGTATATCTATATCTGTGGTTACGACAGTAAGTAAGTAGTATAGCGGCAATAAGTCTTATCAGGTCCTTTAAATCCTGCGCTTATGAGCTTGGAAACATGACCATACAATCATTATTATGAAAAGGTGATGCCATTTCTAAAGTTATTATACAAATTGTCATGCACATGTGTTTACGAGTGCGACTTATTGTCGCTTCCACGGACTCCACCGCGACGGACGATAATCCTCTCTTATGATAATTTATTGTTTGTCCGGGAAAGTTAATACTTATTGTAAATAAGAACGGCAGTAAACCATCGCCCTAAAATACAGTCATCATCTGCCTAGCCTTTTCCCAACTATGTTGGGGTCGGCTTCCAGTCTAACCAGATGCACCTGAGTACCAGTATTTTACATGGAGCGACTGCCTATCTGACCTTCACAACCCAGTTACTGGGTAGTCTACCCTTGGTAGACTGGTTGTCAGACTTTCGGGCTTCTGACGACCCGTAACGACTGTCAAAGATCCACGAATGACAGCCAGGACCAAAGGCTTAACGTGCTTTCCGAGGCACGGAGGGGTCTTGGTATGTAAAGATGGGCACCCATCCACGGACCAACCGCGGCAAACGTAGCTCAATCTGATCGATCGACACGTGCGGCTGTTATTACTTAGCCATAGTCCATTTTATTGCTCCCCGCGCTAACATATTCACTGCCTATAGCTATCCACGAAAGCATATTTATTTAAATTAAATCACTTATAATTCCTAACTCTCTTGGAGTTAGAAATAAGTGATTTGCGAGGACAACAAAGAGTGGGATTATTCACTGTTCACCAAAACCTAGAATTATAAACATTATTCATTCAAACTTTGTAATGAAGAGGCTGGAAGGAGCCTTCAAAAGTTTTCATTAGGGAAACGAGTCGGCCAATAAGGAAAGAAGTGGGTGACAAGTTATTATTAATGCAGCCGGGGAAGACACAGAGTAGCGAAGTTCAGTTGATTAAGGAGATTTATTTATTAAAGACTAGCTGCGCCCCGCGGTTTCACCCGCGTAAGTGTCGATCCCGTGGGAATATCGGGATAAAAACTATCCTATGTCCTTTTCCGGAAACTATCTCTATACCAAATTTTAATTAGAAAATTTAACTAGCCTTCTCTTAACTATATTGGGGTCGGCTTCCAGTCTAACCGGATGCAGCTGAATACCAGTATTTTACATGGAGCGACTGCCTATCTGACCTCCACAATCCAGTTACTGGGTAATGCGATACCCCTTGTTAAGACTGGTTGTCAGACTTTCGGGCTTCTGACGACCCGTAACGACTGTCAAAGATGTAGGAATGGAAGCCAGAGCCAACGGCATAACGTGCTTTTCGAGGCACGGAGGGTCTTAGTATGTAAAGATGGTCACCCATCCACGGACCAACCGCGGCAAGCGTAGCTGAACTTAGCGGCTGTTATTACTTAGCCACAAGCCCGTCTAACCCCCGAATAAATTGGAATATGGTCAGGATAATGAAAATTAGAATGAAGGGATGTGTAGGAATTAGTTACAACGTGTCTAATCCATACTTCCATACTAATATTATAAATTCGAAAGTAACTTCTCTGTCTGTCTGTCCGTCTGTCTGTCTGTCCGTTTGTCTGTCTGTATGTTACCTTTTCACGCCTAAACCGCTGAACCGATTTAGATGAAATTTAATATAAAGATAGTTTGAGTCCCGGGAAAGGACATAGGATACTTTTTATCCCGATATTCCCACGGGATCGAGACTTATGCGTGTGAAGCCGCGGGGCGCAGCTAATTATTCATATGAACGAGTATGTCCACGAATAGTATAGGAAGTACAGACGCAAGCACATCAACCTACTACAATCTGTCAAATTTCTTTAATAGATTTTCAACTTTATCACTAAAGCATAAGGTTCAAAGTTGATTGGGAAAATTTGGCAGTTTCGGGTAGGTTGATGTGCTGGCGTCTGTACAGTCACGTCTAAAAGTATGTATACACTTGGCTTTATTCAAAGGCGATTTTCTCCTTTATTTTTGAATGAAATTTTATGTTATTACGAAAATAGTATTTTCGAACCCATAGGTTTATGTTAAGTGTCGTATTTCAACGTTGCATTCGTTATTTCACGAAAAAATCGCAATTGAAAATTGCCAAGTGTATACATACTTTTAGACGTGACTGTACATCATATTTAGTTGCCGCGATTTTAACAATTAAGTTTCATCATAGTGTTACTGCATTCCGTACTCTGTGTGTTTAATCAGTAGATTTAATTAGTGCCGCTTGAGACCTAGGTACTTATAATAATATTTTTTCTCAACATCTTGTCCCGGATAGTTATGAGCGCTTAGTTGAAAAGTAATAAAAAATAAGTATCAACAATCTCATTATTTCTAATGTAAGAAGATTTCATCTTATTAGTTTACTAATTAATTTTCATTTTAAGACTGATTTAACTTGAGAAAGGGTTGATTATTACAGAGAGAGTGGTGATTTGGTGGGCTATGTCAAAAGTATTCATCTAGGTAAAATGAAATTTTTGGGATGCATGAAGAAGCCTCCCCGTGTAGCGCAGTTTGTTCCGACTGTTACTACTACTGTTACAGCGCATTTTTGACAGTCACACCCAACACCTTATTTGACTGGCCAATCCTTCCCTTGCGGTGGTAGGGCTAAAGCCCGCCTGGTTAGCGACCACCCTCCCACCGGAGTCCGGCGTCAAGCAGCCTGCTGTGTTTCGTCAATGCGTGGGAGTTCCAGTGCCTTAGGCATCTTCTGGGCTCGCTCGTTCCATAATAGACCTCATCCAACGCTTTCCATCAGGCGTGATCGAGGTCAAGAGTGGGCCCATTCAGCAATAAAAAGAAATGAAAATAGATTATCACAGTCGTGGCATGGGGTTTGTGGCCGAGTAATAACTGCCGCACGAATCGATTGATCAGGCTAAGCTACACTTGCCGCGGTTGGTCCTTGGATGGGTGGCCATCTTCACATACCAAGAAGCCTTTATTTATTGGGCCAACCACAAGCAAGCCCGGTTAAGCAAACAAAAGAAAAAAAATAACAATTTTCGGACGTCCCGAATCCCGACATCAACGCTTTGACGAAACTTAGAACTACATGACTTCGTATTATAAAGAATATACCTAAGCTAAACTACCGTACAGACAACTCAATATATTATGAAAACATCTATTTTGACTCACCGCAGCACTTTGAATCTTGAGTCATTAAGTTATGGTTCAAAATTGAGTGTAGATAAACTCAAACTCAAACTCAAACTCAAAGCATTTATTTCAATTAAACCATTACAGGCACTTTTGAATTGTCAAAATTAAGTAGTCGGTCAGTTGGTCAGAAAGTTGAAGCTAGGTGCCCATTCCAAAGCGTAGATCTCTATGGAGAAGAACGGGCAAGAAACTCCATGGACACTCTTTTTAAATCAAGATATTACAAAATCCTGGGTACATTGTTCTTGTTGCTTCTATATGTGAGAACAATGTAAAAAAACACAAATGAAGAAACAATACAAGAAATAAGATTAAAAATAAGCCTTGGCAGTTAAGAGATGACCAGTCTCAACCGACGGCGTCCGTTCACGAACATGACGCATGGATCAGCACCATCCAGCTCAACCATTTTGTAGGGAACCGAATGATCCAACACACGCGCCACCATCAGTGAGACATTTAAGTGAGCATGACACATTCTCAACTGCCATGCTCTTTCAAGTCAACATCAAAAAATCATAATAAACGGATCCATGGTTCTTACATTTACAAAATTGAAAAAATGCTTCTAAATTATACAAAACTATAGATTGCAATTTATTTAAGAGATGAATAAAATTTTTAATACCAAACAGGAAAAGGTGTTTAGTATTGCAGCATTAGCAATTAAAACATGATTGAATAAAATAAAAATAAATATTAAGATCGTAATGTCAGAAACACTAAAAAAGAAAAAGGGAAGCACCTCTTCCAAATATTGAAATTTTAACTAGTAAGCTCAAGTGCCTGTGGAGCAGGACCAGCATTTAGCCAAGCATTTTTATCTGCAATATAATCATCCAACTTATAATATGCTTGTCTACATAGTGTGCGTTTAATGCATGTTTTAAATTTCTTCTCATTTAGTTGAAGAATATCGAGTGGTATTTTATTATAACATTTTACACAGTAACCCATAAAAGAAGTTTTTACTTTAGACAATCTGAAACGCGGTTGATCTAATTTGTTCCTATTTCTTGTGTTAAAATTATGCCTGTCACTTATCTTACTAAAAAGATGTAGATTTTTTCGAACGTACATAATGTTTTCATATATATATTGACAAGGAACCGTCATGATGTTAATTTTTTTAAACAGTTCCCTTAGAGAATCACGCCTGCTGAGCTTGTATATGGCTCTGACAGCCCTCTTCTGCAGGATGAAGATAGAATCAATATCTGCAGCCCGTCCCCACAACAAAATACCGTAAGACATGATGCTATGAAAGTAACTAAAATAGACCAGTCTCGCGGTATCCACGTCTGTTAATTGGCGGATTTTCCAAACAGCGTAAGCGGCTGAACTTAGCCGCCCTGCAAGAGATGTTAAGTGCGGACCCCACTGCAGCTTTGAGTCAAGCGTAATCCCCAGGAAAACCGTATTTTCGACGAATTCAAGTATTTCCTTATTCAATACAACGTGACATTTACTACTTCTAACATTTGGTAAAGTGAATCTAATGCATTTAGTTTTTTTTTCATTTAATACCAAATTATTTACAGTAAACCAATTATGGACCAAAAGCATAGCGTTATTTACGTCGTCAAGCTCCTGTGCACGTCTGCTTACTTTAAAAATCAGAGATGTGTCATCAGCAAATAACACCATTTGTGATCGGTTTATCAGTAAATGAGGTAAATCATTTATGTATACTAAAAATAGGAATGGCCCCAATATTGAGCCCTGCGGTACACCCATTTTGACTTTCAAACCCGATGAATTCACACCGTTAATTTGAACTTGCTGAAATCTGTCATTTAAATATGATTTCATTAAGCTAAGAGCAAGTTTACCGAGTCCGTAATGCTCAAGTTTCAAGAGCAGTGTATCGTAATTCACGCAATCAAATGCTTTGGATAAGTCGCAAAAAATGCCTATTGCATCTTGTGCCTCTTCCCATGCGTCAAAGATATGTTTTAATAAGGTGACACCGGCGTCGGTTGTACAACGTCCTTTGGTGAAACCATACTGTTGATCGTGTAGGATGTTATTACGATTAAAATGATTGAGCATTTGATTTAACATTACTTTTTCAAAAACTTTACTTAAAACCGGCAAAACCGATACGGGTCTATAATTATTAGTGTCTTTACTGTCCCCAGATTTGAAAAGTGGAATAACTTTACTGAACTTCATTAAATCCGGGAAAACCCCTTGATCTACACACAAATTAAATATTAAAGCTAAATAGGGTGCAATTGTCTCAATAATGGATTGACAAACTTTAGTAGACATGCCCCACAGATCCTCGGTAATTTTGATCTTAAGTTGCTTAAATGCCTTTATAATGACTGTAGGGTTTATATGTTTGAATTTAAATTCCACAGGACAGGCTGAGACATTCGCTCTTAATAATTCAATAGCTAGTGCAGGCGAGGAATTTAAAGTTTCTGTAGTTTTAATTGGGATATTGGTAAAGAAAGTTGCAAATTCCTGAGCGACATCGATGTTATCGCTAATGAGACCGAGGGAAGTGTCCAGTGTGTAATCAGTATTATGTTTTTTGTTCCTGTTCGTTTCATTGTTAATAATTTTCCAAACTGTCTTTATTTTATTGTCTGCTGATTTAACCTTGTTACTAATGAAAGAAGCTTTAGCTACTTTGCAGACATTTTTAAAAGTTTTAGAATATGTAGTAACATACTTATTAAACGTATCCGTGTTAATATACGGCTTAAGGCCATACAGTTCAAATAATCTATCCCTACTTTTCCTGATTCCTTTAGTTGCCCAGTCACTGAATAAAAACTTAGGGCAAATAGTTTTTGATTTCTTCTTAAAGGAATTATTGAACTCTGTTTGCACTAGTGAAAAGAATTCTTCATACAAAGTATTACCATTAGTCACACATAGGCCCTGAGCACTCAACTTGCTAATTAAAGTAGCATTAAACTTATTCAAATTACCCGATGTTATTGGTCTAGTTTGAATCTGCACTTTTTGCATCGGTGTGTTGAACTCAAAAGAAACAGTTTGACCACTGTGATCAGAAGGAAGATAATTTACAATGGCTTTATCTAAATATTCGCAGCAACAAAAGACATTATCAATGCATGTAGCCGTAGCCGTAGTTATTCGCGTTGGTTCCAAAAACACATTTGACAGATTGAACGATTTAAAGAGGCTTAACAATCTACTGCTATTTGAATTATTTTCTAAAATATTAATATTAAAGTCACCACAAATAATTACTGATTTGTTACCAGTTGCAAGTTTTCCCAAGACATCTTCCATTACTGACTCAAATATAGAATAGTTTTGATAGTTTGGAGGTCTGTAAACGCACACTATAAAATGCTTATCCAGCTCAACACAGGACAGTTCGATGCTATGTTCCACCGATAGTTCCACTATGTCTTTACGAGTCTTATATTTTACACAATTTTTAATTAAGATTAATGAACCACCACGCAGCATGGATTTTCGGTTAAAGCAACTGCCTACACTATAGTTCTCATAATTAATCATCATTTCATAATCTTTCAACCAGTGTTCAGTAATACAAATAATATCAAACATTGTTTTTTCTAAAAACAATTCAATTTCTAATAATTTGGAAGAAAAACCTTGAATATTTTGATGAAACAATTTCAAGGAATTCTGCTTAGCCCCTTTTTTACAATTAACTAATTGAGTGCTAGAAGATACCTTGTTGGAGGTGGTATTAATAATATTGTTATTGGTACCTTCTGTTGTCTTACTGACTAGTTTAAATTATTGTGGCTAACCACCTTCATGTTAGTATCATTACTAATTTTTATGGTGCTAATTATATCTGACTTCGACATACTACTTATGTCTGAGTTAATAATAAAAGCTATATAGATAAAACGTTATGTTGTAAATTGAAAATGTTGTAGGGTGTATACAGGGTGACTGGAAATTAGTGGCGGAGCCGTTAAGGGGAGGTAGTCTAGGGTTATTCCGACAGATATCACTATGAGACCTACCGTCCTTACTTAACCCTTTCCAAGATATTCCTACTTTTTGTTTAGCAGTTTTTGCATAAAATAATGACAGTAGCGGAAATTTTACAATTAATATTACTTATTTAGAATATCTTTGTTGCAAAACAAAAAAAAGTAGGCCAAAATCACTTTTTTTTAGGATTTATTACTATCTCTTTAAGTAGGAATATCTTGGAAAGGGTTAAGTAAGGACGGTAGGTCTCATAGTGATATCTGTCGGAAAAACCCTAGACTACCTCCCCTTAACGGCTCCGCCACTAATTTCCAGTCACCCTGTATACAACTCAATAAAGTTGCAACATCACTATCTGCCTTGTTATAAGTTTGTGCCTTGTTATGTTACCAAAGAACTTGTACTTATTCCTTTCTTGGCGTTCAGCATTAACTTTATTGGATTATAAACTTTAATCCTTTGAGATAAAGTAAACAGTCAGTTCCTAGTTCTTCGGGTACATGATCCTGAATCTTGTTGAAATAGAAATAATTTATTTGCCAAAAATGTAGGTATACATATAATATGGTTATTTTGTGGAGAGTCCCAATACATTTTACCTTACGGCATGCAAAATTGTTTATAGTACACGAATAGTCAAATTTAACAAAAAGCAAAATTATTATTTAATACAAATCACTATTAAAATTCATTACTGTCTATAATACAAATATGTCAAAAATATAGAGATGTCTATAATACAGAGATGTCAATAATAAGAATGACGACAGTAATAAAGTTAATAATAGAACAGAAACCTTCGGAATTACAAATTATTATGTCAATAAAATTAATCACACTAATATTATAAAGGCGAACACACTTCTGCACTATAATATCTCCTGCGACGAATTCAAGTCTACCTACGTCAGTATATGCCGCCATGGTCGAAATACGGTCTGGTGGACTATCACACTAATATTATAAAGGCGAAAGTTTGTGAGTGTGTGTGTGTGTGTGTGCTTATATGTTTGTTACCTACTTCTTCACGCTCAAACGCCTGGACCAATTTTGATAAAATTTTGTATGGAGGTAGCTGGCGCCCTGGATTAACATATAGGCTACTATTTATCCCGATATTTCCACGGGATCGACATTTACGCGGGTGAAACCGCGGGGCGCAGCTAGTTAATTAATATACGAAGCATTTTTACTGAAAGTTTTGTCCTCTAAAAAATCTTTGATTGTGTAGTAGCACTCATCCAATAACAATTTTGCTAACTGCTTTTTAAACATTTTGGTGGGTACTTCTTTGAGGTTTTGAACTCGCTCACTTATCGTCGTTGTCAAACCAAAATCTGCTATGTGCCGTTTTTTGAGATTTCAAGATTTTGACCACAGATAAGAAGAAAAAGATGAAGATGAAGATTTTGTCAAAATCTCAAACAACGACGTTATAGTAATCAGTGTCGATTAAAACACTTCTGTTTTTTTTTTATCTTATTTTTTTTTTGTTAGCCTTTAGTATCCTACTGCTGGCCTCCTCCAATTCCTTCCAGGAAATGTTTATCGCGTGTAGACAGACAAACAATCGCGGCGGAGGGGACTTTGTTTTTACCGACTACGGCGAAGCAAAAAGACTTTGACCGGTTAGAGAGTTTAACCGGTATGTATGTATGTTCATCTTTTCCCTCATAACTTCAAAAGTACTCCTAACAATTTGACAAATGGGGTATCGTTAGAAGCGTCTTGACCGTCTGCTGTTTATAGGTTATGAGACGTCATACTAATTTCAATATGGCGCCCTCTATATGACGTAGAGTACTTAATGGATTTAAAAATAAATATTTTGGGATGGTGCCTTGTGGGGTATCAAATGAAAGACCTTAATTAGCACATTTCAAAAATACCCGACTACTGAAAAGGATGAAACAAGAAAGTACCTTCCCGTGGTCGCATGCTACCATCTATACTAATATTATAAAGAGGTAAAGCATAGGTAAAGTTTGTAAGTTTGTATGTAGGGGGTAATCTCTGGAACTACCAGTCGGATTTTAAAAATTCTTCTTGCATTTGATAGCCCAATTCTTCAGGAAGGCTATAGGCTATGTAACATCACGCTATGACCCTTAGGAGCCGAGCAAAAAGAAAAAAAGTAAAAAAGAACGTTAAGTGATAGCGCGGGCGGGTGATGCGATACGACGGGGTGGCTCGGGGGAAACAAGAAGTTTCACGCGAACAAAGTCGCGGGCTGAAGCTAGTAGCTTATATGTATGTTAGTACAGCGGCATGCGATCACGGGAAGGCACTTTCTTGTTTCATCCTTTTCAGTAGACGGGTTTTAACTTTTTTTTTTTTTATAATATGTAGTGATCAGTAATGTTTTGTGGAATCCAACGTCAAAAATATTAAACTGGAATTCAAAAGTGGGATCCAACGAAAATAAATCATAGTAATTGGCATCATATTGGTTTAATAAATACCGTCAAAGTCTATCTATTATCTTGATAGCTGTATCAACAAACAATCACAGCTTCAAATTACACGTTTACCCAATTAATTCAAGCTGCAGGCGTTCCATAGATATCCGTGAGGCGTTCTATACCTAATAGCTGCATCATGCACTAAGTGTGCCTGAAGCCACCTCATTATCTTGAGTTTGCATAACAACTCACAGCTGACAAGACAGTAATTAGATACTATTAGCAGCTGTTAAGTACTGTATGCAGGTGACAGGCGTCAAAGTAAAGGCGGAAACAGACTTATAACACGCCACGTTAGGCGGCATCAATGAAGCTTACTCATTGGCCACATTATTCGTCTCGTTGAGCTATTTTCGTCATTTTGCCAATAAGTAAGCGTGGATGACGTCGGGTGTTACAAGTGTGCAGCGGCCTTAATCAGTGGGGTAATTGTTACATAACACACTTACAACGGCAATGACATTAATTTTGACAATTCAACGATATTGATTGCGCTATTTACGTTGTTGTACAACGAAATTTTCAAAAATACATAACAATGACTTTGTGGGGCTTGTGGCTAAGTAATAACAGCCGCACGGGTCGATCGATTAGGTTAAGCTACGCTTGCCGCGGTTGGTCTGTGGATGGGTGACCATCTTTACATACCAAGGCCCCTCTGTGCCTCGGAAAACACGTTAAGCCGTTGGTGCCGGCTGTCATTCGGCAATTTTTGAAAGTCGTTACGGGTCGTCAGAAGCCCGAAAATCTGACAACCAGTCTTACCATTGGAGTATCGTATTACCCAGTAGCTGGGTTGTGGAGGTCAGATAGGCAGTCGCTGCGTATAATATACTGGTATTCAGCTGCATCCGGTTAGACTGGATCCGACCCCAACATAGTTGGGAAAAGGCTAGGCAGATGATGACATAACAATGAGTTTATTTACGTCAAAATCCTTCGGAGTGTGATAGAAAATGTGTTACGCAGGTAGGGTGCAATTCTCGTAAGTAAAAAGTTCAAAATCAAAACGCAATCTTATCTCAGTGACAATCATGTCAAAAATAAATTTATTTTTTACAGATTCCGACAGATTACAATGCGAACGTTCATAAAAATACGGGAATAAATTTAATTGTTTTAAAAATGAGCTTTTGAATAATACATATACCTATCCTTAATTAACAAAATTAAAACCTAACTTATTGGCCAAAGAATTAGCATTGCCATTCAACGGGGCAATGCAGCCAGTCTTCTGGGCACATTTCCGGATGACAGCGATGCGGACGAGTACTTCGACGCCTAAGTGTCCCTTTTTTATATTTATTTATTTGTATTGTACGTTACTTAGTCTTTTATTTTAGTATCTAGTGTATATAGTTACTTATTATGAAGCAATAAGTTCGAAAAAAAAAAACTAAAACTATATTCAAACTAAAATATAGCGTCGAAAAATTCATCCGCATCGCTGTCGACTGGTAATGTACCCAAGAGACTGGCCGCATTACCACGTTGTATGGCAATGCTTAGCCTTTGGCCAAAGTAAAAGCCAGCCGTTGGGTCACGGGAAGTGTCAACCAGCCGTTTTGAAATTAAATACGGGAATTGCTAAACATTATGCTACCAATTTATTATTTTTTTTTATTTTTTAATTATGTCGCAGCATCATGCTGAGATAGGAGCCTTTTGGCCTTATATAGGAGTTTCTGTCTCATTTTTCTTTTTGTTACTTTTTTTTATATATAACTTGTTTTTAATTTTTTACTGTGTTTAGTTTAGTTTGTGATCTTCCTGTACGAGTCACAATAAATACTTTTTCTTTCTTTAATTTGCAATTTATGCTTCCTATTTTTCTCATTTCTAAAAGATAAAATCCAAAGCTGTTTGTTTCTGCACTGTATTTTACGCAGTAGAACGTAGAGTATATCTTTCAGACAACACAATTCCTCTTTCTACTCGGTTCAGAGGGAATTAAAGAAAATCCTTCAATTCGAGAAAATGGCCGCAAACTGAAAGAAAATACTGGAAATAGAAGTGAACGGGTACAGTAGTATGTTTGTGGTTCTGCAGCGTGGAATTAAAAGGAAATATTGGCATCGTTGTGAAATTTCTATTTTCTTGTATTTTTGAGACATCTGAGGAACCAGCTCTCGCGGTACGCGTCCTGACGGACAACTCCCGTAAGTTTAACCGGTCGAGCGGCGCGGTTTGCCGATCGGCGACGAAACAATAGAAAATCAATTGTGTCTCACTAGCGGAGCTTGACAGATTAAGAACGTTCACAGTCAGAAGGCCAATTCTCGTAATTTAAACGTTCAAAATCTAGTCGCAGTCTCATCTCAGCGACAAACCAATGTCGAAAACTTGTCAAAATGTAGGGAAATTAGAGGTATTTTTGACAGATTGAGACTGAGATTAGACTATGAACGTTTTTAAAATTACGAGAATTGCCCCTCTGATCTCAGTCTCAATGTGTCAAAAATACATATTATTTACATAATATATTTTTGACAAGTTTTTGGCTTTGATTTAGATAAGATTGCGCCTTGAATTTAAACGTTTTTTAAAGTACTTTACGTGAATTGGCCTTCCGACCTTTAGCATAATTGCAAGACACACTTAAAATGACAATGCCTTTCTACAACATTCATCACATTACCTTGTAGAGCAAATGAATCCAGTTTTTTTAGAATTTTTTTCAAAATCTTTCGGATTGGGACTATGAAAGTGTGTTATGCAATTCGGGCGCTGTTCTTAAATGTTATGGAAAAATCATAACCCTCCTTTTTGCTTCGCCGTAGTCGGGTAAAAACAGGTAGGAACAGGTCAAAATATCATATCTTCGTAAGCAATGTTTTGCACATTCGTGAATCTATTAGGAAGAAAGCTCCAGGGGTAGCCTGCAAAATTCAAATTTTCTTAAGTTTTTTGCAATTTGCACGTCAGTTTCATGTTGAATGTTGATTAAAATATGATTCACGAGCGTAACAAAATAACCCTCTAAGTTCATATTATAATCCTATTTACTAACTAAATATTTACACTAGATACTAAAATAAATGACTAACTTACTTACTATACAAATAAATACAAAAACAAAGGGTCGAAGTACACGTCCGCATCGCTGTCATCCGGAAACGTGCCCAGAAGACTGGCAGCATCGCCACGTTGAATGGCAATGCTAATTTTTTGGCCAAAGAACGACCCAGCCCTCTGGTCACGTGAAGTATCGACCAGCCGACGAGAAATTTCTTTAAAAAGGAGACGCGCGCTCGGGCCCCATGACCCGAGCGTTTCGAACCCAAACGGTTCAAAGCTGTAGTTGCCCATAAGGTTACAGTATTTGCGCCGCTTGAGGGTCTCAGCAGCCGCAGCAGCGGCGCCTATTTAATGTCTATTTCATGAAATATGAATCATCATCATCTGCCGAGCCATTTCCCAACTATGTTGGGGTCGGCTTCCAGTCTTACCGGATGCAGCTGAGTACCAGTATTTTACATGGAGCGACAGCCTATCTGACCTCCACAACCCAGTTACTGCGTAATACGAAACCCCTTGGTAAGACTGGTTGTCAGACTTTCGGGCTACTGACGACCCGTTACGACTGTCAAAGATCCACAAATGACACCCGGGACCCGGAGAGGTCTTGGTATGTGAAGATGGTCACCCATCTACAGACCAACCGCGGTAAGCGTAGCTTAACCTGATCGATCAACCCGTGCGGCTGTTATTCTTAGCCACAAGCCCTATTTCATGAAATATGAATCAAAAGGATTATAGCACTTTACCCTTAACAACAAAGTTTCAAACGGAATAACCTTGACAAATTTATAGTACACGATCTGAACAGTTTACTTGCCATTATGCTAACAAGACAGCAAATCCAGAACTGTGGAACCAGATTTACAAGGCTTCAACTGAGAACGCCGAATATTCGCCAACTACGACCTTGAATAATTCAATAGATGTATTACAGAACATTAGGACATAGAACAGGCGGGAGCGATAGCGGGTAATGATATCCGCAGATAACATGATGGTTCCAAAATAATGCTAACATTCTGTATTCATCATCATTACCATACTAATATTATAAATTCAAAAGTAACTCTGTCTGTCTGTCTGTATGTTACCTTTTCACGCCTAAACCGCTAAACCGATTTAGATGTAATTTGGTATAGAGATAGGTTGAGTCCCGGGAAAGGACATAGGATAGTTTTTATCCGGATATTCCCACGGGATCGGGACTTATGCGGGTGAAACCGCGGGGCGCAGCTATTAATTATAATAAATATGTATAGTCTCTTTTAGTAGTCTATAAAATACAGGGTGGCAGGGACACCAACACGAAAATTGTTACCATAGACTCAGTACATGATTTTGAACCGTACAAATGTTTCGTCGGTTATTAAAAAAAACCGGTCAAGTGAGTCGGACTCGCGCACTGAGGGTTCCGTACTTTGTAAAAAATATGAATTAATGGATACATAACTTTAATTCCTACACAATAAAGTTCAGTTTACGCTGCAACTTCAAACATTTTTATAACTTTGTCAATAGTGCTAGCCACTTTGAAATCAACTTAATCGTAATTGAATTAAAGTTGATATTTGTTTAACTTGAAATAGGGTAGAGGTGTGCACCACAGCGCACTTTGACGTTAAATAGTTTATCACGGGATTTTTTTTTTTGTAATGTAACATTACGGTTTTCGGATTACTTTACCTTACCTTTACTTGTGCTACATGACATAACTTCTTGCCAAATTTCATGATTCTAGGTCAACGGGAAGTACACTATAGGTTTTGATTCCGGTACATAAACGCCTGTACCTTTGATTGCCTTGACTTAGAATTTTTTTTTTTTTTTAACTGCTTCAAAGGATTGCAGCCCTGAGTATTTCATATTAATTTCAACTTGATAAACTCCACGCGTTCCTGAGAGAAAGTGTCTTGACCGACGGACAGACAGACGGACAACGAAGTAATCTTATAAGGGTTCCGTTTTTCCTTTTCAGGTACGGAACCCTAAAACAATTGCTGTTCCATACTTTTTGACCGCGTATGAATTGCACGGTTCTATGAAACAGCAGATTTATTGTTTTGTTCATGAATACTTACCAAGTTATAGGTGCTTATGTAGAACTTAAGATTCTGGTGACAAGCAAAAGCTGTTCCTGTCACATTTCACTGCAAATTGTAGGTATGTGACTTTATCTATTCCAAAAACGCTACCGCTTATGCACTGCATTGCTACCTAACCGTTCACTGTCAAGACATCAGCTCGAGAATCCCTTTCCTGTATACTTCCGAGGCCTTATCCGCCTCACTACCCGAGCCCTGGTCCAACGTGGCCATTATTTACCCATCTCTTACGATACATGCCATAGGATTGGGTGTTGGGGTGAATTTTCCCATGACTGCGTTCGATTTTATGATAGAAGGTTCTTAGAGACAGGGATATGAATTTCGGTTTGGTATCTAGGGTGGTTTTCTCGTGAATTGCAAGATGGTTTTGAAGATGCTGTTTCTTAAAAAAAAAAAAAAAAAAAAAAAATCGCTAACATGGGATTAGCGGGTGGACCATTGGCAATACACGATTTAAAAAGCAAATTTACGGATCATAGATTTGGGTTCAATGCAATTAGAAAAAAAAACTTTTAACAAAAAAAAAAAAACAACCGACTTAAAAAAGCACTACAAAGTGATAAACAACTTTAATTTCGGAAGTCGGTGTCGTTGGTTCCTCATTTTCGTTTTTTGAAGTCAGTTATTTTTTTTTTTTTTGTAAATAAGTTTTTATTATTCACTTTTTAGTTGTACCTACCCCACACAAAATCAATTAACACTAAGTAGTACATTGAAGACACCGACTAGAAGAATCATCAAAATTCGCATAAAAATGCCAGAGATGCAGTACATTTATGCATATAACTTCGTACATAGGCATAATTACCTAATGTATTATATTCTTAAACCTTTCTGAAAGTATGCAGATCACATTAGTGAAAGAATTATCAAAATTTTTTCGTTAGTTTATGAGAAAATCGCGGACATACAAACATACATACATACGGGTCGAATACAGAACCTCCTTTTTTGAAGTCGGTTAAAAAATAGTAATTGTGTGGTCGCAAAAAATGTGCTACTAAATAACAGTTTCAGCTAAGTGCAAAGAGATTTATTTTTATTGTTTCAACGAGAGTGCGATTTCTAGTAATGCCACACTTAGCGTTAATGACCAGCATTTAGCACCATATTGCGTATAATATAGAAGAAAAAAACTCCTAATTTTATCAGCCATAGTTTTGGTGAACGAAGCCATAAATATGGGCAATATGGCGGCTGTAAATACAGATGATATTATATTATACTTTTAGTGCTAATGGAAACCAAGATGCTTAAAACTATTGTGATATCTGGATTAAAACCAGCCAAGTGGAATAATTTTTAGAAGGGGTCGCTGAAGGTTTTTTGTTCAATCTTAGGCTGAGGCTACATTAGGCCGCGACGCAAACTGCGACACATGAGCGATTACACCAAATAAATGAATGCACCAAATATTACTAGCGATCTTTGATTTCTTTATGTGATAGGAAAAACATTCCTGTAATCACGGCATCGGCTACATCAACATATCAGCGAAATTGAAGCGAATTTATTAGAAAATTTCTCACTTGCACGACTAGTTCAATAGTGCTACTAAATATGCGTGTGGCTACATTATGCGTACAGTAAACCGCGACGGATGATTTGATAGCATGTGTACTGTAGCCACGTTATCGCCGAATATACGCCGGATTTTCGCTTATAATGTAGCCATACCATGTTTATCTCGTTTTGCTCTTACCTCGTTTTGGAACTTATACCTACAATAATATTGAGCAATATCGCAAATTGCACTATGTTTTATTTATTTTTAGGGTTCCGTATTTTGAAAGGAAAAAACGGAACCCTTACCTATACGATCACTTTGTTGTCCGTCTGTCTGTCAAGACCCTTTTTCTCAGGAACGCGTGGAGGTATCAAGCTGGAATTTATATGAAATACTCAGGTCTACTGACCCTTGGAGCTGTGAAAAAATACAAGCCAACGCAATCAAAAGATACAGCCGTTTATGCTGCAAATTTCCGCAAATTTTTGACAATCGCAAAGGAATCAAAACCAATAGGGTATTTCTCGTGAACTCAGAATCTTGAAATTTGGTACGAAGCAACGTCTTGTTGCGAGTGTGAGTGCAAGGAGTGATTCAATCATTTGTTCTGCAATAAAAATATTGTATAAACTTATTGTAGGTGTACAAACCACCTTAGGCGTGGGTTTCCCTTAAGGTGAATGGGTAGTTGTAGCCCGTGAAATTCAATTTTTCTTACGTTTTTTGCAATTTTCAGGTCAGTGTCAGGTTGTATCTTGATCAAAATATGATTCGCGACAATAACAGGTACGTATTTACAGAATTATAATAATTAGAATCATTAATACATCTTTCTAAGTTAGATTTCCACCGTTAAGAACAAATCTCGTATGGGAAAGTGTTGATGGTAGAAATCTAATTTAAAGAGATATATTAATGATTCTAATGACTATAATTCTGTAAATACATGTCTATTATAGTCGCAAATCATATTTTGATCAAGATACAACCTAACACTGACCTGAAAATGGCAAAAAACGTAAGAAAAATTGAATTTCGCGGGCTACAACTACCCATTCACCTTAAAAAAAGGCCGCTGAAGGAAATGTAAAGGTTCACTGTTAAAAGTAAGGGGTCTCGGAAATAATAAAGTTCGCTTTTTATGTGGGATGTAACTTGGGCACATAATCTAAAGAGGATTGAGGAAATACTTATGTTCTTTGTATAGGACAAACGCAATATGAAGCGAGTTGTTTATTTTAGCCTGATTGATGGCCAAGTTGCAAGGCTACCCGCGTATTTTACGAAATATCATGTAAATTGTAGTGTTGAGTTGATGTTAGTGCTATCACCATATCGCAAGTCGGTTTTAATACTTTGACCTTGAGCTGATCCAGTGTAGTACCGAATTTCAATAGAATGTGAGGACGTGCAAAGCGACTTACGAGTTGTAGGTCGTAAGTTCGAACCCAGACAGGTGCTTATTACTTTGTGTAAATTATTTCATCACCACTGCTCTCAAAACGGTGAAGGAAAACATCGTGAGGAAATCAGCCTGTCCTAGAAGTCCTAGAACCGGTTCAAAAACATGTGACATCTATCAACCCGCACTGGGCCAGCGTGGTGGATTACGGCCCACTGCCTTCTCACCTGGGAACCTTCCAGTGGGAACATTATAGGCTGATGATCGAGGATTGGCTATTTCCGTCCAATAATGTATTGTCGCTCGTGCATGCTTATAAGCTACCCAGCGAAACTATAAAATAATCATAATATTAAACACACTATTCAACTATTTCTTGCCCCAACCATCCCTACATTTTATAACCCAATAAATACTAAGGGTAGGTACTTGAATAATATCTGCTATTTTATTAGGATTTTTTACCCAATGCGTCCCAAAAATGGCATTGTTAGCTAAACCTATCGAAACGCTCGGGTCACGAGGCCCGAGTGCAAAATTTCTCGCCGGCTGATCGACACTTCACATGACCAGAGGGCTGGGTCATTCTTTGGCCAAAGATTTAGCGTTGCCATTCAACGTGGCGATGCTGCCAGTCTTCTGGGCACGTTTCCGGATGACAGCGATGCGGAATAGATGCGGACAAGTATTGGACGCCTAAATAAATTTTTGTTTTTGTATAGGTATATATATTCGTATAGTTAGTTATTCTTTTAAATTTAGTACCTAGTGTAAATAGTTAAGAGATTATGAAAATAAACAGATTCTTAGAAATCTTATATTTCAGAGATAATTCCTATAAAAAGTAGCATAGTGACCCTGAATATATTCCACTTATGATACCGGGTATGAATTGAATAAGGAAAATCGCCAGTACTTAGAATGTTGAGAGCTGGATATGTAAAGTGGATTTATTGTTTCTTCCTGACTTTAGCCACAGAATACTTAATAGTACTTTAGCATTATGTTTTGGTTATTGTAATTATATAATGTAACTACTGTTTTGAAACAATACAATTGTAAAAGCGAACCTTATAATCAACCTTTAGCTGGCAAAGCATAAAAATGAGAGAACAAAACAAAATACAATAAGTAGTTTCCAAAAATCATAATGATTAATTTATTTTTCTTATTTTTTGATCATTTATGTACAAAAAAATAGGTACAAAGGTGAAGGAGAACGGGTGGTTTGGATGTGGTATGAAGATGTGGTGGTGATGGTTTTTCTTAAAGTTTTTAAAAAGCGAAATCCTCCTTAAGATTAATAATAGTCAACGTTTAATTTCCGTTGATTTTCTACAATTTTGGACTTCTTTACACCCAAGGTCAATAAAACATATCCAGCTCTCTATAATCTAAGCCACTACAGCCATTTTACTGCCAAAAAAGGCACAGAGTATATGGCAAGGTCCCCTCCATATACAAACAATTACATTAAGTGTTTGGATCGCTGCCAACGCCATTATTAATGTTACTAGATTCATATTACGATAATCTTACTAGTTAATTACCGAAGGATACAATATGATCAATCTATAATGTTCCCCACGGATATCTATGAAGTTCCCACTGCTGGGATACAGGCCTCCTCTCGGTGGGAGAAAGTGGGCCGTAATCCACCACGCGGGCCTAGTGCGGTTTGGTACTAGATGTCACATGTCTTCGAATTTTTGGTTTCAGGACATGCCGCGGTTTCCTCACGATGTTTTTCTTCACCGTTTTGAGAACAGTGGTGTTGATATAATTTACTCAAAGTTAAGCGTCTGTCTGGATTCGAACCTACGACCTAGTCGCGGCCGATAGCACTGGGCTACCACTATATATCACGAACATAAATGTAGGGAACAACATTTATGTTCGTGCAACTCGTCAAAAAGTAGAGAACAGCTGATTATTTTTCGCGGTTTCTTAAGAGGTTGTTGGTGAATTTCCAATAACCCTGTATAGTACGTTTGATAATAATAGAGAGCACGGATATAACGGAACCTCGTCCCCGCCTCTATAAATGCGGAACATCCGCAATTGATCGTGCGTTCACCTCACCTCCGCTTCCGCAAGGTCAACAGCAGTTATAACGCGGAGATTTGTATTGTATGCCTGCGTTGAATGCGCGTGCGCGAGACGCTTCAAAAGGTGGGGGAAGTCACATGACCTCAATGTGCACTCGGCTCGCTTGACGTCGCGTCGTGTTGATAACTCGCGTGAATTTGTTGCGTTTTAAATAGCTGTAATACTTGCTAAAATCGCGTGATGAAGCCAAAAACAAGTGATATTTGGCAGTATTTTGTACAAATTGGTAATGACCATGCAAAATGCAAAACCTGTTGCAAAAACTATTCAAGAAAAGGCCGGACTACAACATCATTAAAAGGGCATTTGAAATCTATGCATAAAGAGAAATATAAAGAATTTTGTAAACTGGAAGAGCAACGGGAAATAGCAAAAGTGAATCAGATACCATCAACAGTGACACCATTACAGCAAGCAGAGAAACAGGGGAACAAAGAAGAGGGTACAAAAAAATATCAACTGTGGAATACATCTCATGGTAAAGCAAAAAAAATGGACGATTTGATTGGAGAAATGATTGCATTACAGAATCTGCCATTCAATTTTGTTGAAGGCATTGGTTTTCATCGCGTAATGCAAACAGCATTGCCAAATTACCAGTTAAGAGGGACTCAATTCTTTACTGACCATATTTGTGGCAAAATATATACGAAAGTGGTAGCAAAAATCGGACAAATGCTCAAACAATTTCCTAAACTATCATTCACCACCGATATATGGTCCGAACCATGTGCTAATATGTCGCTTTTGAGTTTAACGGCACACGGGATCACTGAAGACTTCACTCAAATTCAGATTGTTTTAGAATGCTGCTCAGCTTATAACCGTCTCATCGGTGATCATATTTGGGACCATTTCAATATGATGTTGCTGAGGTGGGACATTGATGACGAGCGATTGCATTGCTTTATACATGATGGCGGCTCGAATATGGCCAGAGCAATGCATATGGCCAATATAGCTGATGTAAATTGCACAGTCCACCAATTACAGCAGTGTGTTCGTTCTGCCCTTGAAGACAGTGAAGTGAAGGACTTAATTGCAAAATGCAAGAGGATATCGGGACATTTCATAAACTCTCAAATAGCCCATGATGAGCTGATTAAAATTCAAACGGAGCAACTAAATGAGCCTGCACTTCGAGTGATTCAGGACTGCGGTACCAGGTATGTTTTTATTTATTTACTAGCTTCTGCCCGCGACTTCGTTCGCGTGAAATTTCTTATTCCCTCGACCCATCTCGTCGTATTGCATCACTTGCCCGCGTCTCCTCCTCTATCACTTCGTTTCCTCATAGCGCTTTTTCTCGGCTCCTAAGGGTCATAGCGTGACGTTAAATAGCCTATAGCCTTCCTCAAGAATTGGGCTATCAAATGCAAGAAGAATTTTTCAAATCCGACTGGCAGTTCCAGAGATTACCCCATAGATATAAACTTACAAACAAATTTTACCTCTTTATAATATTAGTATAGATAACCAATATCCAAAAACGCTTTTTAAAATTAATTGATTTAGAATTTATATTCATATCTTTATTGTTACGATATTTTATAGCAAGGGCATTACTCTGATTAAAGTTGTCTTTAACCGACTTCTTTTAAAAAAGAGGAGGTTCTCAATTCGTTTGTATTTTTCTTTCATTTGGTAGAGGAACGGGATATTATATAATAGTTTTTAGTAAGGAAATTTTTGAGTTAGCTTGAATAATAAATTCCTGCCTGCGTAGCAAGTAGTGATATACGAAATTGTGTATCACTACTTGCTACGCATACCACAACTAAAAAATAAAAACTTTTTACATAAAAAAAAACTTTAATTTTGGAAGTCTAGGTAATCTTTGGTTTTGGATTTTCGTGTTTTGCCACCGAATTCCGAAATTAAAGTAACTTTTTTAGAAGTCGTCTTTATTTTTTGTAAAAAAGTATTATTCTTATAACTTCATTTTATCTGTAACTTTAGATGGAGCAGCACTTTCCTTATGGTCGAGCGGCTGTTGCGGATCAAAAACTCAATTTGCCAGTATACCAGCAATCACAGTATTCCTCAAATATCTCCTGAAGAATGGGTGAGTCTTAGTAAAATAGTGGCAATACTGAATCCTTTCGAAGAAATAATGAGGAATTTAAGCAATACAAAAACTTGCATATCATCAGTGATCCCATTGATACACGGACTGAAGCATACCTTGCAGATAGAAAGAGACAAATCTGGGGCAAATTTAGATTTAAAAAACATGATAATAAGAATAATTGAAGACATCAATTCGAGATTCTGCGACTTACAAAACAATACACTGTATTCGCTTGCTACATATCTAGACCCTAGATATAAGTTAAAGTTTTTTAATGAAATAGATAAGGAAAAAGTTATCTTCGAACTGTTACGCTTGTTAACGGTGCATGATTTGAGTCCTGCTGTAGCTGCAAGTGGAGTAAAAGATGGCGGAGCTTCTGCTCGCAAAAAATCGAATCCAATGGATGATGAACCATGCACAAGCTCCCAAGTATTACCGCCGACGCAAAGTGTAAATTCAAATCTGAAGGACCTGCTGAAAAATAGCAGTGATGATGAAGAGGAAATAGGATATGACACCACTGTCACTAATAACAACCTTATGAAATGGAAATCATTAATAAATGACTATAATAAAGAAAATCGACTCCCACTAAACGAAGACCCTTTGATGTGGTGGAGATATAACACGAAATTTCGAGTTTTTGCTCCAATCGTGCGCACATATTTGTCAACACCCCCATGTTCAGTACAAACTG
The DNA here is from genome assembly GCA_945859645.1 of Amphipoea oculea. Lineage (NCBI taxonomy): Eukaryota > Metazoa > Arthropoda > Insecta > Lepidoptera > Noctuidae > Amphipoea > Amphipoea oculea. Next base: position 19,120,470 of record OX243876.1, read on the forward strand.
AGCAATTTCTTAATGGAGCTGGTTTAAATTATGAATCACTTCGAAATCTAGGTGAAAAAGCCGCAAAACTGTTGTTTGTAAAATATAATTTACCTCTTCTACATTCTGATAGGTAGATATATTTTTTTTTAAATAAATATTTAATTAATCTTTGTGTTTTCTTTTTTTTCCACCTCCACCTCAGCTTCTGCCTCCTTTAGCTAAAAAAAGAAACATTGTTTATTCTGCACAAACAAAACGCATATTACAAAAAAAAGACAAAACGTACTCAAAAGCCTCGTACTCAAAGCATATAAAAGTTGTCAATTTTGTTAACCTTGTTTTGTTGTTTTAAGCATGGTACAATAAATACCATGGTTTTAAGTTTAGTACTAGCTATTACGCGCGTATAGCTTGGCCGCCACAGAAGCGGAGGTTGACTTCCGCTTCTCTTCTTCTGTGTGCACTTCCGCTTCAACCCTCGGACCAAAATTACCTCCGTGCCAATCATTGTAACAGAAGAAAGACAATACGTACATCCTAATGTTTTTAGACATGGAATAAACTTAATTGCTTTTCATGATTTGATAGACGTCTCATCAATGCAGGTTTTTTCACAATACATTTTTGAAATATTTACAGAATATACTATGTATATGGTACAAACTAATGCCATGGAAATCATAATTGACAAAACAAGATGGCGGAATTAGTTTCAATTTTGACCATGCTCCAAAATATTCTTGTACAACATCAAGCTACTACAATCTGTCAAATTTCTTTAATAGATTTTCAACTTTAGGGCTATTAGCATTAGGTTCAAGGTTGATTGTAAAAATTTGACAGTTTCGGGTATGTAGCTTGATGTTCTGGGGTCTGTACCACTTTTACCGTTGTATGTTGCGTCACGGAGTCACGTCAGCCTACTTGTCAGTGCGTCCACAGAGTACTAACTGAAGACGAGGTATTTATTGGCCTTACTTTTAGTCAAGAAGGACAATAAATACTGAAGACAAAGCTGTATGGTCCAAGACCTTAGCCTGCCCGTGTAAGGCGAAGGAAAAAAAAAGTACTTTTTGATAGATTGCGTCAACTAGTCAAATTTCTATATAGAAATTAAATTATAGGAATTTTGAAATATACCAACATGGATAATGAATAAAAAGATCAAGATGAATTCATAACCTAGAAGCCAGCCAGTCTTAACACACGAACACGCAATCATTTGAACTGAAATGGTTAATTTTCTTCAGTTAATACTATCAAAAATGCGTCTGCTAGTCCAGCAGCCTCAAATACTAACAAATGTGCGGCCGCCGTAAAACCAGTAAGCTATGTTCATTATTACTTATTTACTTTTTTCCAGAAAGACGTAAGGGGCCGTCTCCACGAGCGAGAGAATCGCGGCGATATTATCGTCGTGTCACGTATTTCTATACACTCTCTTAGAACGTGTCTCCACACGGCGATATCATCGCGGCGAAGATTTCATGGCACGGCGAGACTATCGCCGCGATTCTCTCGCTCGTGGAGATGGCCCCTAAGAGTCTATCGACTGTCGACTACCTCGTCGGTCGGTCGAGTGATCGCAAACTTTGCTACTGAGCATGGGGACCTTTTTTTTATGGATGGGATTTTTCCCGTCCATAAATCCTAATAGAGAAAAATGGGAACAAAGACATGTTGCGCAGACCTCAAATAAATTGGGATTTTTTTTTTATGGATGGGAAATCATCAAATGACCCCTCCCGCTCTGGGTGGAGCGGAAGGGAGTGTCAGACTCTTACTGACTAAAACCCATCCGTGTTCCTTCCTTAGCCCTTTATGTTCCGGGGTAGCAGTAACTCTTTCGGACAATCCCGCACCCCCGGCAGGCTGCGGCGCTGGCAGGCCCCTTCTTTTTTGCTGACATCTCTTTGAGGCGCGCGTGGAACACGTACGCGCCGTCCGGCACGGGCCTGGTCCTGATCGGACGGTGAGCTACCCATTACTCTCCGTCCGCAGGCCCGGAGCATGGGGACCTGGGTTCGATTCTCAGGTCGGGCAAGTGACATTGGGATTTCGCATTTGGAATTTCTCAGTAGCAGTAGAGCCTGGATTTATAACCGTTTGGTGGCAATAGGCTCCCCCCCTATTACATGGGACTTGTTGGTACACCTATGCCTGACTCTTATCTTCAGTGGCGGATTTACCAGCAGGCTGAATAGGCTGGAGCCTAGGGCGGCAGAATTTAAGCCGGTTGCAGACCGAAAACTAAGCTATGCCAAGGCTAAACTGAGCTATTCCAAGCAAGCTAGGCTAAGCTAAGCTAAAAATAAATAGCGTGCACACCAACAGCTACTTAAGCCAAAGCTCAGTGTTGCGTAGTGCACTGGCGAAGGATGTGCAAAGGGTGTGCGGGGTAGCGGGAGGAGCTTAGCTTAGCTCGTGTAGCTGCGCATCGGCATACACAACTAACTTAGCTTCGCATATTTTAGTTAGCTCACATAGCTTAGTTCGCATAGTTTGCGGTCTGCACACAAGTATGGAAAACTGGGTCAGCTATGCGAGCTAAGCTAAACTAATTTAGCTTAGCTCTTGGTCTGCAACCCGTATTAGGGGCGGCTGGGGCTAAAATTTATTTTTTAATGTCGTAGTGAAATTAAAAAGATTAATATTTATATACCTACCATGGTTTTTTGGAAAAAATAAACAAAGTTAATGCAAAATTCAGGCTTCTACCGTAGATTTGATCACAATTGCCGATCTTTACAAATCTCTTTACAAGTTTTTCGTAGCTGAACGTGAACGTTTTAAGTATTTTGAAGAAAAGGCGGTGGAATTAGGCGTGTCGAAGCAGTATACAAAAGACATGGGACATTATTGTAGATTTCGGTCGGGGCGGCAAAATTTGAATAGCTTACTGGCGGCAAATGTGTATATCCGCTACTGCTTATCTTATATGTTATGTTAATGTAAAAGTCTATTGTTCGTATCACGATGGGCAGAGAAATGTCGCTTGATCTTAAAATATTTATACTGGTGAGATTTATTTGTTAACTATTAGTATTCATTTCCTACAGGAAATAAGGAAACCCAAGTCCCAACTAAAAAGAAAAAGCTTGGTTATAGACGCAGGTGCAAACGTTGGTTTTTTAGAAAAATAAGAAGATGCTTCTTGAAACAAGTTTGTGGAAAAAGTGATTTTTCGATTTTTGGAATTAAACTAGGAATAAAACAAACCGAAAAGAATACCTCTAACAAATCTCTTGAAGAAAACATGATAAAGCTATCTAAAGTAAATAATAAAGATATAGAGAATGTCAGGGCAATTAAAGTCACGGAATTAGAGAAGAATTACTCAATAACGGGATCTCAACTTAAAGTTTTAGTAGAATTGGTTCAAGATTTCGAGGGAGGAAACATATCTGCATCAGAAAAGCCTCGCATACGTATACCTTTTCTAAAAAAGAAAATCAGTAAAAAACAACTTAAAGAAATGATAAAAAGTTACGATGAAGCAAAGAAAGAAAGAGACGCTAAATTGCTAAAAGCTAAACGCAAGAAACAGTTGTGGGACATTTTCGAAGATTTAAGTGCAAGCAAATTTCTGGATGAAAATTTTTTTAGAAGTATATTAGCCAATTTGAAGAATTTCAAAGAAGATATCAATTTGACAGAGTTGAGCGATGCGGTGCAGCAGGCTAGAGGCATGTCTTTTATAATACGAAAAAGTAAACTAGCATTCATGTCCAAATCGAAGTTTCAGGATCTATTATTAAACCTAAAGAATGTGCGCGTTTAGGAACTACAAAAAACCGGTCAAGTGCGAGTCGGACGCGCGCACCGAGGGATCCGTATTTTGCAGGTACGTAAAAAAAGGTATGTAAATAGTTATAAAATATATATTTTTAACCGACGAAAAAAAACGGAGGAGGTTCAGTATACTAACGGTATATGTGAAATAAATGTCTTCCTATTATTATTATTTATTAATGCTGAAATGCCTTTTTGGCGCAGCCGTGAGGCACACACTATTGTTGTCTGAAAAATGATTTTCTATTTTATTAATTTTGTATTTTGTGTTTCACGAACTGTGTCCGAATAAACTTTTTATATTTTTAATAAAAATGCTTGAATATAGGAATGCAATAGTTTTATTGGTCCATATTATCATCACATTATTCATAAAATATGTCGTTTAAAATCAGAGCCGGCGCCTCAACAGACCTAAGGGCTCAAACACATAAACACGTTACGACGACGCAGCGTGACACTGTGCGGCAACGTGACGTGGAAATCGACGTCGAGCAACGTAAAATCCACGTCATGAAGATTCACGTCACGACAACGCAACTTGCCACGGTATTGAAGCCGTCGGGTGGCGCATTTGTAGAATTGCAGCAGTTAATTTCCGAGAAATGGACCGCACTAGACGTGTTATCCTCCTGCTAATTTTAAGAAGACGGATAAAGAAGAAACATACGAAGAAAATACTGGATCCATCCATATCTTTCGTCATGAATAACGGGAGTCGCTTCGAGAAGAAGTATAATGCCCTGAAAATCGACCACAAAAAGTTTTTTGATTTCTTTAGAATGAGTGTATCAAATTTTGAAGAGTTACTAGGCCGGATAACGCCTTATATTGCAGGTAAATATGGCAAAGGCAGATTGTCTTTTGAACGTGAGATTTTACGTCACGACGACGTGCTGTGCAACGTGGCACGTTGCGTTGTCGTAACGTGATTATTTACGTTGCTCGACGTCGGTTGCCACGTTACGGCACCGTGATGCAACGTGTCACGTCACGTACCGTGACACGTTGCGTCGTCGTAACGAGTAAGGGCTCCCACACATAAACACGATACGACGCCGCTTCGTTCTACGACGTATATGATTTTAGTGACGTATCATTCAAACCGGGAAAAGTGGAAAGAGGGAAGGGAGGCCTTTGCCCTGCAGACCCTGTAGTGAGACAACACAGGCTTATTAGAATAATAGGTCATTCAAACGATGAAACGATGCTGCGTCGTAGCATGACGCGACGTCGTATCGTGTTTATGTGTGGGAGTCCTAAGTGTTTGAGCCCTTAATCGAGCCCAACTACGATACCATCAAATGGTCATAACGTGAGCACAGCATCCCACTGTCCGATTACCCAGCAAACAATTGCAATAATAGCTAGTAATATCAGCTACTGAGTTACTTGTAGCCCTATTAACTAAAATTTAGGCTTAGTACACCTTACTGCTGACATATCGTGACTTAATTCTTCCCCTTACTAAATACTTGTCCGTCCCCAGTACTAACGGCAAGTCAACCTCAATGTCGTTTGCTAGTTCAATTTCGTAGTTTCCGTTCCTACGGACATGCTACCCATAATACGACTCATCATCTGCCTAGCCTTTTCCCAATGATGTTGGGGTCGGCTTCCAATCTAACCGGATGCAGCTGAATACCAGTATTTACATGGAGCGACTGCCTACCTGACCTCCACAACCCAGTTACTGGGTAATACGATACCCCTTGGTAAGACTGTTATCAGACTTTCGGGGCTTCTGACTACCCGTAACGACTGTCAAAGATTGACTAATGACAGCCGAGACCAACGGCTTAACGTGCTTTCCGAGGCACGGAGGGGTCTCGGTATGTAAAGATGGTCACCCAACCACAGACCAACCGTGGCAAGCGTAGCTTAACCTGATCGATCGGCCCGTGCGGCTGTTATTACTTAGCCACAAGCCCCTCAAAACATCGAAGAACCATCGATATGAAAAGAAGAAGAATTACATTACCTTTCCTCTGTACTGTGAGTATTTATATATTTATGTATATATGTTTATATATTTTAGTATTATGTATTTATTTAAGTATACTTATGTTATTTTTATTTTATTTTGCATTATATGTGTAGGTTTATTTAATATTTTAGTTTTAGGCTTCACACATTCATAATTCTCTCTTCTAGTTTTCACACACTATTGTCTACATTTCTTTTTTTACTTCTCCTTTCGCAGGTCTGCTGGAAGAAATTTCTTAAGAAATAAGCAGTACCTTTGTACTCAAATTATAATTATAACATTTCCTTATGTATTTTATTGTGTGTACATAAATAATAAAATAAATAAATAAGAATAAAAGCTTGTAAAAAAACATAAAAATGTACAAGAAAATTCCATATTCTATTTTAGCCCATTCCCGTGATAAAAGAAGACAGGATACAACACTCATAATACTTCCCATAGACCGTTATAACTATCTAAATGGCTATTTAAAACTTTTTACGAAGCCATAATATACAATGCCTCTAGGGTCTTAACGACCAACATAGGTATATTCAAATAACAAGTGTATCTCGATGACGGGCCATCCGGAGGGTTCCTATTGTAGGTGTCGGGTCAAAGAGACTATTCGCAGGTAGGGCAGGGTTGCTTCTGAATAATGGCGCCATTATGAGAGGTGAAAAAGGCCAATTTTAAGCTCTTATCCTTTAATGACGTGAAAATAATATTTTAAATATAACTAATATTTATCGGGAAAACTCCATCAAGTCTTCTCGTCGCCTATCCTGCAGTGTTTGAAGACTAAGGTCTTCAACCAGTGCGACCTACCCGTCATGACATACGGTGCCGAAACGTGGACACAAATTCAAGGTCGCTCAGCGCGCTAAGGAGCGAGCTATGCTCGGAGTCTCTTTGAAGGAATCAGGAATGAAATTATCCGGAAAAGAACCGCGGTAACATAACTTGCAGAGTAAGCAAACTGAAATGGCAGTGGGCTGCCCATGTTTGTCGAAGGACCGATGGCCGGTGGAGCAGACGAGTCCTGGAGTGGGGACCGCGTATCGGCCAGCGTAGTGTGGGACGCCCCCCAGCTAGATGGACAGACGACTTAAAAAAGGTGGCTGGGACGGACTGGATGCGGAAGACGGAGGACAGAGTGTTGTGACGCAGCCTGAGAGAGGCCTATGTCCAGCAGTGGACTGCAATAGGCTGAGTTGATTGATAATATTTATCAGATGGAAGAAATGTATAATTACATGTAATTATGTTGGGACGATGACTGTGAGAGCCAGAGAATTAGCGAGCGGATGTATTAAAAAAAAGACGAATAAATGTGGCGTGTTTGCAAGAAACAAAATGGAAAGGAACGAAAGCGAGAGAAATCGGTGAAGGATACAAGTTTTTCTACTGTGGGAGTGACGGGAAAAGAATTGGCGTGGGAATAGTGTTAGACAGTAATTTGAAAGAAGGCGTGATGGAGGTAAAAATAATTAATGACAGATTAATAATATTATATCGGACATCCAAGAAGAGGCATGCTGAGAGGTATGCTGTTTGCTGATGACATTGTGCTGGTTGCCGAGAACGGCTTAAAGGTCAAAAGCAGATTGCCGGAGATGCAGTACATTTATTCATATAACTTCGTATATAAGAATAATTACCATTAGGTAATTACACATTAGTATTTATACATATACTAAAACCATCCTGAAAGTATGTAGATCACATTAGTGAAAGAATTATCAAAATTGGTTCATTCGTTTTTGAGAAAATCAGACATACAAACATACCTACATACATACATACGGATCGAATACAGAACCTCCTTTTTTGAAGTTGGTTAAAAATCAACTTAGAATACATTTATCTAAAGTAGATAACTGATTTTGTGGCAATGAAATGTAAATTATCTGAGATTATGAACACTGCTATAGGTAATTGCCCACGTTGCGTGGCGTTGGACAATATATCTCTGCCCATCCCTTCGGAAATTACCGGCAGTGGCGTGATGTTGTACATACAATCAAACTCAACCGGCTCAAAGAATAACCTAGGTTGCCCCTATTTTATTTAAAGTCCTAGTCCAAGAAAAGAACAGCAATAATTAAAAACAAAAATAATCAAGCACTCGCAGCGACATAAATGGACTCTAATGACGTCATTCATAACTGACGTCATAGCTGTGATGTAAGAGGTGCATCGTCCAAGTTTTCATTGCCTCGGTCTAGACTGTAGCCACTAATTGCGAGGAAGTTCGCGGAAAGTTCTAGAATCCAGAATGTTGCTTGATTTTTACTTTGAAAAAGTTTCGTTGCGCAGTTTTTGGAGTTTGGGCTTCTTGGGTGTTTTATATTTATCCCTTACTAATAAACGTATTATATCAGATGAATAATTACACACCGATTTCTCTCTTTCAGTCGTCAGTAATTTCACTATTGAAAGAAGAAGACAAAGCGTTGTGTAACTACAGACGCTATACAACGTTTAAGGCGCCTCGCGCACTAGGCGGCCACGACCACAACCAGTGGCCGCAACGACCAGATTAAATAAAGATACAGTAAAACGGGGCTACTTTGACTTCCAGGGTTACTTTGACAAGGCCGATCACAACGCTATGACGCGTTCCCCACACCCCGCGCCTCGCGCAATATTACTCGAGGTCACGCACACTTGCTGAGCATACGTGAAAACCGATTTTGGCGCTCTGTTAAAGTAGTTCCAACACCTGTCAAAGTAACCCTGGAAGTCAAAGTAGCCCCGTTTTACGGTACCATGTTGCGGCCAAATGCACGATGTTTATACTTCTTTAGTTAATCTGCGGGGCAATTGCGAAACACATTATCAATCAAAATCGATTTCATTTTGAAAGTTCAACAACATTCATTGCGTTATTTACGTGTTGAGCAGACAAATTTTTCGAACTTATGAAGCAATGGATTAGCAATTTGCTTCAAAATAATTCAGATTCCGATTGATAGTGTGTTACGCAATTAGGGTGCTGATCGTTGCGGCCACTGGTCGTGGTCGTGGCCGCCTAGTGCGCGAGGAGCCTATTAGTAAGGAAGTTAGTGTAAATATTGCAAATAGTAATAAAAGGATTGGATTTAAACGTTAGTTTTTTTTTAAATGAGTATCCTATATAGATTCTACAGTTTTTTTTTATTTCTTTCAAAGTGCTGTCAGGAAATTTACTTGTTTATCAAATTGAAACACTACATCAATATGCCGTGATAAAGCCATTTCATAAAACCACCAACTATCAAAGAATGATCAGTTGAGATTTGAGTATACGAGCAATTTCAGTAGGAAGCTCATTTGGAAGTCAAATAATTTGACTGACTTCACTTTGGTTTTGTTATGGAAATTGTTCGATGGTTATTACAAAAATATCTATCTACTGTTAAATACATTTGGACAGTGCAGGACTTATGTATAAAACAGCTGCGATTTTTTTAAGCCGATGAAAATATATTTACGCTAAGAATAGAAAACTTTTATTTCAGACATGCCTGTGCGTGCATACGTGCATCCTGGACAGTCACAGCCAACACCTTATTTGACTGGCCTATTCTTCCCTTGCGGTGGTAGGGCTAACGCCCGACTTGTTTGCGACCACCCTCCCGCCGGAGTCCGGCGTCAAGCAGCCTGCTGTGTTTCGTCGATGCGTGGGAGTTCCAGTGCCTTAGGCACCTTCTGGGCACGCTCGTTCCATCATAGACCCATCGTTTTCGATCAGGCGTGATCGAGAACAAGAGAGGGCCCATTGAGTACGTATAGATTTTATTATGTTTGTTGGTATATTGGCGTGGCTAGCTAACATATGGCAAATAATTTAATTTAATGTCCTGTTTCCCGTAATGTTAATTACTTTGCATACCTAGTATTGTATACAATCTAGTATTTTCTAAATGAACAGACAGCTGTGCTGCTGGGGAGTTTGTTGCGCCACTTCTTTTCCCCAGCGAAAGCACTAGGAAGTTGTGAAGGGCGGGCGTTTTGGGGGACTGTCTATTGTAATTTTGACGTTCAAAAAGTGCTGATTCTCAGCCTAGTTTGAATAAATGACTTTTGATTTTGACTTAATTCAGCAATAATAAAGAAAGACAGGAGTCCATAGGGTTAATAACAATATACTCAAACTCAAAGCATTTATTTCAATTAAACCATTTACAGGCACTTTTGAATTGTCAAGAAGTCGTTCAGTCAGAAAATATGAAGCTAGTTGCCCATTCCAAAGCGTAGGAGGTACCTATGGAGAAGAACGGGCAAGAAACTCCATGGGCACTCTTTTAAATTATATTTTTACAAAAATATTAGTTACATCATTAATGATGAATTTATAATTATATGTGAGAACGATGTAAAAATAAAAAGACATACGCGTTAAAAGCGTCCAGAGTACAGCAAGTAGAAACAAAACAACAATCCAAAAATAAAAGAATTAAAAATAAGCCGAGGCAGCTAAGTGATGACCAGCCCCAACTGACGGCGCCCGTTCACGAACATGACGCATAGATCACACAGATATAATTCACCAATTTATTCAGCACTTCCGCAACATCGGGAAATCCCGAACACACTGACAATACTGTTGATGCTGCAGTGAACACGCGTCACCTAACCCTTAGCGCAGACATTTCCATATTATACATGAAAACATTCAGCGTACACATTTTAATTTTTTTTTTGCTTGCATGGGTCTTTTTTTATTTAGTAAAATGAAAGAGTCAAAGGATATCCACCGGAGGATTATCTAAAAATAACGTAAAAGAATAGATTTTTGTTAAGGTTAAAAGCTTTTATAAGCCGTAAATACAGTCTTTGTTATTCTTTCAATCCGATAAAAGGGTTATGATGTACTTCGGAAATAATGAATGTGAGAGTACAGGATAAGTTCAACAACCCATTTTCTCATTGGAATGACAATATCCTTTGCTGAAGAAGGTTCGATTGGTTTAAAAATAAACATTATAGTATTACAGATAGCGCCATCCACGAAGACGCGCCCCACACTTCTTCCTAGAATCGCTTACAGTACAAGTGTGCAACATTCCGCTAGTGTTTTAGTTTTGTCGATACACGGTAATTACTTATTAGTGGGTACAGACAATAATATAATGGACAAACTGGTACAGATTCAATTGTCAATCGCCCATATTAACGTTTCGTTTTCCCTTTTGATCTGATTTGAGGTTAGACACAATTTTGTATCAGCCAGCCAATTTATTAAATGTTGTATTAGACGTGTTGGCGGAATATCATTTATGTCGCTAGTTGAACGGCGCCGTTTAGTTAAAAGGCTAGGCATTTAACTGAACGGCTAATTTAACCAGTTGGCTAGGACATATATATGTATAGATTAAAAATGTTTGTTAAGCTTGAGGTAGGTACAGTCCGGCCGCCGAAAGAATGCGGTCCTGACACCTGTCAGTGCTAAAATTCTTGTAGCTAATAAAGATCAAATTCGCAAAATACGTATTCGATTTCGTTTGTATGAAGAACCTATTCTCTCGTCGGACGCACTGTAAAACGATTATTTTTCGTAGGATTTTAGAAACTGGTATTTATACATATCTCTGTCCCCTTATGAGGGTATAAAAACCTCAGCAAAAGCCTTCCAAAATGGCCGCTTATAAATCAAAATCATAAAGAACAAAACGCAAGGAAAGCTCTCTCACAAATAAAACAAAAGGAATTTTAGACACATTCCGGGAATTTCGGCGCCATGATTTACAAATCTTGAACATATTACTTATTATAATTATAAGGCGACCTTATTTCAGCCCCCATTTTATCTAGCAGTCCTCTAAGGCGGATTTACAGTGGTTTGTGGTTTTGTGATGTGACTTTTTGTAATAAATACGAGAAAAGCGCTGAAGGGACGGAGGTGGGCGCTAAACAATGACTGTCGGAGAAAAGAGGGATAAATTTTAACCTAGATAGAAATTTAATTATCATTTTGTGAGAAGTAAATTAATAACGTTAGCAACAGCGCCCCCCGGTCTACTCCTTGATATGCAATGGTCACTGTAGCACCATGAAACATGAAGCTACAGGGGCTAATGCGAATCTTGGGATTAATTCGATTAATAATGCGTAAAAAAGTTGCGTCGGTGGTGCGACGAGTACGGGGGAGCCCGAATAGCGTCCTGAAGATGTTTGGCGAGAGAACCGATACTACTCTGCTCAGTAGGTTCACCGAGCTCCATGTGTTGCGAGACCGATGAGCGTACTGAGCAGAGATAAACGGTGTGTTTAGTTTCTTCTTTTTATTTAATTACTTACATTAATTATAAGCTAAATTCTTGTTACAAACAACCTTCCCTTGCCTATGGACTTTTTGTCTGAAATAAATGATTTTTATTATTTTATTTATTAATCGAGTCTGGTTGAACCAACCTGGAGTCATTTCATTTATTTATTATTCATATTTATGATGTAAATAAATAAGGTTTTTTCATTCAGTTATTCATACGAGACCCACAGCAAAATATGCAACTAAAACTTAATTGGTTGTATCATTTGTTCTATAATAATGTTTTTCGCAAAAAAACGACACAAAAAATCGTTCATCATCATCATTTCAGCCAAAAGACGTCCACTGCTGGACATAGGCCTCCCCCAAGCACCTCCACTTCGTCCGGTTTTGTGCTTCTCGCATCCAATGAGTTCCTGCGGCCTTCACAAGGTCGTCGGTCCACCTTGTGGGAGGCCTTCCAACGCTACGTCTTCCGGTACGCGGTCGCCACTCCAGAACCTTTCGGCCCCACCGGCCATCTGTTCTGCGAGCAATGTGCCCTGCCCACTGCCACTTAAGTTTGGCAATTCTTCGGGCTATGTCGGTTACCTTGGTTCTCCTGCGGATCTCTTCATTTCTGATTCGATCACGCAGAGAAACTCTAAGCATAGCCCTCTCCATTGCCCTTTGGGTGACTCTCGAAAAAATCGTTATGCTCTGCAATTTCGCAAATATTTAGCAACTAGGATAAACTATTCGATCGTGGTTCTCTCTCCTGAGATTAAGGTAATGTCTTTAGTTAAGTATTTGATTAAAACTCAATCCGCTTCCTGGGAATTAATATGGTAATAGGTACTTTACCTGTGATAAACTTTTGAAATAGTTCCCAGGAGAGGAATTTACACACTTTGAGCCTATGTTTTAGTGTTGAAATGTTACCTGAAAATGAAAATAAACGATTCCTTTTATAATAAACTAGCTGCGCCCCGCGGTTTCACCCGCGTAAGTTTTGACCCCGTGGGAATATCGGTATGAAAACTATCTACTATCTTTTACTATGGGACCAAACCTAAAAACGTGAAAAAAAAAATCAGCTGCTTCCTAAATTTTGGCGAGTTATGCGAACATAAATGTAGGGAACAGCTGATTTTTTTTTCGCGATTACAGGTTTGGTCCCATAGTAAAACTTGTTCATAATGAAGAGTACAATCTCCCATTTCGATTTGTCGCATGTTTTCAATTTCAACTTGTAGAAGTCATCTATATACGCGTCCGCAAACATACCTGAAGCACTACAAGAACGCGGAAGCCGCAACAGTGCCCTGAAAATGTTATTGTACTGAACTCTGAGGGCAAAAAGGAACAAACATCTACCAATATCTTAAAGCCCAAAGCAGTGCCACTACCAGACACCCTATTATACCACAGTGAAATAAAAGATAGGCTATTTTTAGCCACGCAGATTCTGCTCACTACGGCCTCAACATAATTAATCACCCTTCAGCCCTGGGGGTATAAAGTCGCTCGTGTCAAAGGTATGACGAAGCTAATTAAACGCTTTGTGAATAGTAAGCCTCCGCCTTTGCGGAGGTAAGATGTACTGATTCATTACTAGTACGGAACCGAGATGAGCCGGGTGACGGGTTTTAATATTGGATGAACATTTTTGGGAGAATTTAGTGGATTTTGTAGGGTTGAAATGTTATAAGATTTGCAGTTCTAAAAGCTTTGATTATATGACGTGTATATAATCAAAGTCTAAAAGGTTATCTATTTCAGACTCTTTTTATATTTGGTCAAATAGGTACCAGGGGTGCCTCCACCATGTGTGAGAGTCGAGTTAACTCTAATGTGACGCTTGCGCCACGGAGGGGACTATATTACTGAATTAAACTCCAGTTAGAGTTTTATATCATATTATTTAGGAGTCTTTTATCATATTCATATATTTACCGACTTATTACTTAGACGTCAAACCTACGACTCTCTATGACACATGCTTGAACGTTCGAATGGAACAGACTTCAAATACAACCAGCCAGTCCTGTAATGAGGTGTGGCTTTTCAGCCAGCCTTGCTTTACAGCCAGTCTCCACAGTACTTACGGGATACCTCATAGATTTTTGGAATGTTTTCTCCTTCAGAGAAAACTCATTGACATGTGTTATATAGAAAATTATTTTTATTTGTCACAGAAAAACGTGCATATAATAATAAAAAAAAAAAAACAAAATATGTGTATCTGTAATCAAAGCACAAAACAGAAATATTCGACAGCTTTAAGTCGTGAGCACCATGTATCTATCATATATAATCTATATACATATATACAGGTTGTCCCTGTAAGTATGGATCAAATCGAATAGGGGCGGGGGCAAGGTCATTTCCAAACGTTTTAGCAAAAAAAAAACTAAAAAAAAGAGAAGAGAAATCGAATCATTTTAAAGAAATCTTTAAGAAAACTATCAGGGCTATCAATTTAATTTTTTTTAGATAGCCCTGATAATATTTTTTATGATAATTTTTCTTTGAGCACTATGCGAAGTGATTAAAAAAAAATTGGTCATAACTTTTGAACCGTAAAAAAATTCACTGTCATTCTCAGGGTTAAAAAGTTTGGAAATGACCTTGCCCACGCCTGTATTCGATTTGATTCATACTTCCAGGGACACCCTGTATAATGTATATAAAAAAAAGGAGAAACTGACTGACTGATATATCAACGCACAGCCGAAACTACTGGGACTAGGAATGTGAAATTTTGCACACATTTTCCTTTTATAATGCAGGGGAGCACTGAGAAAGGGTTTTTGGAAATTCAACCTTTAAGGGGGTGAAAAGGCGGGATTTTTTTTGTATGAAAAATCTTATTCCTTGAGTTTTGAAACTTGAAACTTGAACTTGAAACTTGTCACGAATACTTATCTAAGTAAATTATGAAGGTTGGAATTTTTTGTTTTTCTAAATTACCCCTCTTAAGGGGGATTGGGGGGTGTCAAAATTTGTATGGAAGAATTTTAACGCGCGGTCCGATTACCTCGAAAGTCAGTAAGAAAACTGAAGCTGAATTTCGAAATTTAATTGAAACTGAAGACTCATCTTCAGTTTCAATTAAATTATTTTCGAATAACGGCTCAAAGAATATCTACTCCTAAAGCTATAATATAATTAGTGTATTCATAAAAAAAAAGAATTACAAAACACGCCTGCCTTATCAAAAAGTATATTAAAAACTGAACTAAAAAAATAATAAAAACAAGCTAAGTGATTTTAGTGTTGAATGAATACAAGGTAAGTACTAAATAGATAATAATATTTACTGTGCAATTAAATCACCATAGTTCCCAAAAGTGGACAACTGAAAACCAATATTTTCAGCAAAGTTGGGGAACTTGTAAAAAAAGAACTGTTCCAAGGAACCGTCCCCCGACTGCAAAGAAAGATTGAGATTGAAGATGAAAGATTGGTTTTAGCTGGTAAGAGTCCGGCATGCCCCTCTGTCACCCCCACGATGGAGGAAGTCCATGAGGTTTTCAACCGCGCACCAAAAACAAAAAGGCGATGCGATGCGACGAACAAGAAATAACAAATTTCACAACAACAAACACACAACAATACAACACAACAACGAGAACAAGAAATTTCACGCGGACGAAGTCGCGGGCATAAGCTAGTTCAACATAAAATTTTAGTTTCTGTACCAGAAAAATGTTCGCAAAATTAAAATATCTCAGTCCATGCAATCAAGTGTGGTACACGCAAGAATATTTGTGTATAATATTAGATTATGCCTGATTGGTAAAAACAAAGAATCGTCAAAGAGTCCTCATGAATGTATAACGATTCGAACAATTCGCGCTGAAGGCGGAGTCTACAGCATAATGCTATGTGTCAATATTTGAAAATTATGGGATACACACAGAAGATTTTGTTTCTAAAGGATATACAGGATAAAATTGAATAGTTGAGCAAAATAAAATATTTAATTCAAAGTGTTATAAAATAAATTTAGAGCATGTCATTATGGATAGGGATGCACGACGTGTCCGTAGGAATTGGCAACGTCGTCAAAAAAATCAGCTGTTTCATATATTTTGGTCAAGTAGGTATTGAACTTTTGTATGAAATAGCAGATTTTTTTTTCGTGATTTCAGAGTTGGTCCCATAGTGAAAGTTGTTCATATTCATGGGTAGAACACCCTGTAAAAATTTGGATGTTGATAAAAAAATATCCCTGTATATTGATGTCTTGGTTTGGGTGGCTTGGCAGTTTTATCTTTTTAGTTTGGGTGTCTGATCCTGTGAGTGTTTTATTTCGGTTGGTTAGTTGGTACAATTGTATTAAAAACAGTTTTTATTCTACATTAAATAAATATGACGTCACATTAAAGATTGTATTGACCATTTCCTATCAATAGCGTCGGCACAGTCAATACAAATTATTTATAGAATGGCTTGCCAATAATAACTATGAAACTGAAGTGGAATGGGTTCATATTGTTGACTGTCAAGGAGCTATAATAGAATTAGTTACGGGTGGTTGTATACAATACAATAATTGGTATCAATTGCATTGATAAACAGAAAGTGGTCATTTTTAGACTAGCTTTTGCGCGAGGTTTCGCCCCATGGGTGGAAAGTACTGCCGGGATTAAGAGTACCCTATGTGTTAATCCAGCATTTCATTCCATAACAGAACATCTAGAAGGTAGTCTAGATCAAGGGCGTCTATGTGGGTTACCTTTATCTTTATCGGGAACAAATAGTGTGCACTGCTAACTGAGCATTTTATTTATTAAAACTTTATGCACAAGTAAAAACTGTACAAAGGCGGACTTAATGCTTTGGGCATTTTCTACCAGTCTACCTTAGGGTGATGCAGAGACAATACACAATAGGTGCAATAACAGAAAGAAAAAAATAAGAAAATATTTATAACTAAGATATAAATAATAAATAAATAGGTATAAGAATAAATACATATATACATACATATGTACAACAAAAATATACCTATATAAAAAAATAAATAGTTATCACACTTAATCACACTAATATTATAAAGGCGAAAGTTTGTGAGTGTGTGTGTGTGTGTGTTTATATGTTTGTTACTTCTTCACGCTCAAACGGCTGGACCAATTTTGATGAAATTTGGTATAGAGATACCTTGAGTCCCGGAAAAGGACATAGGGTACTTTTTATCCCGATATTCCCACGGGATCGAGACTTATGCGGGTAAAACCGCGGGGCGCAGCTAGTTAGACATTAATAAGAAACCCTACAACATCTTAATTCTGAGACGAATCTGCCAACTTCTTGTGTATGTGTTCTCGAGCTTTCACTTTAAATGTGAACCGATTGGTTACCGTCCTGATATTCTGAGCATTTTGACTTTTGACAGCAATCATCTCACAATTCTCACACAACCGTCTACCAATCCAGTACCACTCTCGACACTGTTGATCAATCCATACTTTAATACGAGTATTATAAATTCGAAAGTAACTCTGTCTGTCTGTCTGTATGTTAAATTTCACGCCTAAACCACTGAACCGATTTAGATGAAATTTGGTATAGAGATAGTTTAGTCCCGGGGAAGGTCATAGGATAGTTTTTATTCCCATATTCCTACGGGATAGACACTTATGCGGGTTAAACCGTGGGGCGCAGCTAGTAATAAATATATTTACGATGTTTCTCATATAACATGGCATATAATTTACAGACACAGGACTGTTCTCCGGATGATAATAAAACCTCCCATTTGGCATCCCTCCCATGACAATCACGGGGTAAAACGTATAAATCTACGTCCTTTCGTAGCGGTGGCTTTCCGCGGGGACAATGTAAAGGGATATTGTAGAAGGTGCGTAAAGATCAATGTTTTTTAGTGCATATAATCTATCTATACATATTGTTACGAGCTTGGGGTTCGTGACAATAAAAACTGCCGATTTAAAAACCAAAAATAGACACTTTAATTAAAAACAGCAATTACAACTTTAACACACTAACAATAAAACACAATCGCACTACAAGATCACTTGAAAGTCGCACTTGAAGATCGCTTCGATGTTTTCGCTTGTATCGCTTATCCAACACTGAATGCCGGCTCGCAGGCACACCGGCCTTATATAGGCCTCGGATAGTTCCAGAACCTTCTACCGTAGAAACATCTAGAATGTTCGAGTACATACCGAACCCGACGGACCAGACGTCGATAGTTCTGGAAAGTTCTATCATCGAAGTTTCTAGAAGGGACCCGAATAATTATAAGTTCTGCTACTCGATACTAGATGGCGCTAGTGGTAGCTAATGTCGCCATCAATTGTGGCGCGCAACACTGCCCCCTCCTAAGACATGCTCGTCCCGAGCATTATTGGCCCCATAATAACGCGCCAGTCGATCCACATGGACGATCTTAGGAGTACCTCTTGCACCTTTTTGTATTCGGTAGGTTACGTCATTGATCTTTGTCACAATCCGGTACGGTCCGTCCCATTTATTTATTTATTTATTTATTTATTGGCCTATCTACAATTGCTACACTGTTTATCCTTAAAATACAAGCAATATACAAGCATAGTGTACAATATGATGCGATAGACACAGCATGCAAAAACAAAGTTATAATATAAATAAAATTGCAATAATTGTGCAGAAATAACGCTTACAACACTAATGATTAATTTTATAAAAACAGGACAGGGAAAAAATAATAACAATTAAATGAAGAAAGAAAAAAAAAAAAGCAGTTAAAAAAACAGTTAATTGTGTTGGTTAATTTTTATGGACTTGGCGCTTGAATTTTTGAAGTGATGTGGAAAAAATATCTATTGATTCATCGCAATTATTAAGAAGCCTGCAAATTCTGGGGATGGGGGAATTGGATCCTGAAACAGTTTTGCGGAATGGGGGACGTAATAGTTTGACAGGATGGCGCGGATAATTGTGGGGTAGGTTAAAACTTAACTTACTTAACAACTGGGGGCAGTCTAATTTATTCTGAAGTATTTTATAAAGAAAAACTAGATCTATACCATCTCTTCGCTTTTCGAGTGAAGTCATGAAAAATTTTTCAAGCCGTTTAGCGTAGCTCGGAATTTTTTTGTGTAATCTAGCGGAGAAGGCAAGATGATATATAAATCTTTTCTGGATCCTCTCTAACCTAAGACTATGCGTTGCATAGTGGGGACGCCACACAACCGCGCAGTATTCCAATACAGGACGAACGAGACAATTGAAAAGATAAATCTTAGTTTTAGGCTTGCGAAAACATTTAGCATTACGTAACACAAAACCGAGTGTCTTTGACGCTTTTTTAATAATGTTATCCATGTGGGGAATGAATGTTAATTTACGATCAAGAAGAACTCCCAAATCTCTGACAACATCGACTTTACTGAGGTGCGAACCATTCATACTGTAATTAAAATCCATAAACTTAGCCTTGCGAGTGAACGTAATTTGGGAACATTTTTCTACATTAAGTTGCATGCTATTATCGTTACACCAGTTTAAAAGTCTGTTCAGGTCTTCCTGAAGTAATGTTGAATCAGCTAGAGAATCTATAACGCGTGCTATTTTCAAATCATCGGCAAAAAGGAATGGCGTGGAGTTAAAGAAGCAATAAGGAAGGTCGTTAACAAAGATAATAAATAATACAGGGCCCAGATGGGAACCTTGTGGAACACCGGAGGTTATGATCATAGTTTCCGATTTATAGCCATTGGCCACCACATAAAAGGATCTATCTGTTAGGTAAGAGTGCAGCCACTTAAGAAGAGAACCAGCAAAGCCGTACGCAGCAAGTTTTTGAATCAGCACTTCATGGGAAACTTTGTCAAAAGCCTTGCTGAAATCAGTGTATATGGCGTCGACTTGCTGGTTCGAGTCAAGCGAAGCTGCAATAACCTCAACGAAAGCTACTAGATTACTGCAGGTGGATCTTGCGGCAGTAAAGCCATGCTGGTGGTCAGACAGATATTTCCTAAAATAGTTTTGTATGTCAGGGCATACTATTGCTTCAAAAACCTTGGCAAATGTCGGAAGGATAGATATAGGACGATAGTTTCCAACCAAATCATCAGCGCCTGACTTATAAATCGGTACTACTTTGGCCAGCTTCCATTGAGTTGGGAAAATACCAGCGCTAAGAGATTTGTTGAAAATCATGTAAAGGGGGGTTGCCAGTTGGTCAGCGCAAGTTACGACAAAGTAAGGGGGAATTTCATCGCTGCCGGAGCCTTTGGATATGTCCAAGTTTTTGAGATGCTTAGCTATTTTATACAACGGAATCTGGATCAAGGAAAAGCTGTCTGTGTTGCAAAGGAGGCTTTCCAAGAAAGGCGAAGTTTGAACCACGTTGGAAGCATGGGTAGCTGGACTGTACACTGAAGAAAAATAGTATCCGAACATGTTGCACATCTCATTGCCATTACAAGTTTTGCTGACGCCATTTGACATTGAGGCTGGATAGGCATTAGCAACACCCCGTTTCGACTTAATGAAGGACCAGAAAAACTTGGGATTCGTTGTTATTTTCTGTTCTATACTATTTACATAGGAGTTGTAACATTCTCTTGCCAATCTGTCACAACGCTTACTACACCAACGAAGGGATATCTTATCCATAGGGTTTTTGTACGTACCATACCTTCTTCTTAAGTTATTTTTTTCACGCAGCAATCTCTCCAGCTTTTTTGTGTACCATGGTGGTCGCGAGTTATTTTTCACTAGGGTCGATGGGACATTCCGGTCTATAATCTGATAAAGTACCGTATAGAACCGATCCAGCATTATACTGGGGTCGTCTGTATCCGAGAATAATGCATTCCAGTCGGTATTTTCTAGTTCTGACTTAATAGCAGAGTAGTTGGCTTTTTTGAAGTTTAATCTAATGTTAGGTTCTGGTTTTAAACACTTATTTACTTTAAGGCTTAGGGAAATTTCAAGAGGAGGGTGATATGCATCTATCTTTGTCAGACTATTATTAGCTTCAGTCACCTTACATTCACGAAGGTCTACAAGAACCAAGTCCAGGATTTTATTTTTAACATTACAGACATTGTTATATTGTTTGAGGTTATTTAAGTGGATAAAGTCTAGAAGGGCCTGATTTAGTTTAGAATTAGTCCTTGAGGGAGCGGGGTCGGAGTGAGTAACGTCGCTGGTAATGATTTGATTCCAATCTATATTGCTCATATTAAAGTCACCTATAAGAATAGTAAAATAATTATTTCTTTCAGCTACAGAATTATAGCTATCTAAGAAGTGCTCCAAAGTTGAATAATGCACAGGTGGGGGCAAGTAAAGAGCACAAATAGCTATTTTGAAGCCAGTTGCAACACTCACAGTGACCCATAAGTCTTCGCACCCACTCTCCCAAGAACATTGTCTGTTAGCAGCGTACTTTCTCGATATAGCGATCAAGACACCTCCACCCTCTTTTTTCGGATGAAAACTCGAAGTTTCTCTGTCACGTCTGAAAACTACGTACCTTTTATCAAAAAGTTCGCTGCTATGAATACAATTATTGAGCCATGTTTCTGTTAATACTAAAGCATCAAAATTTGAACATACTAAGTTACAATAAAATTCTTGAGTTTTAGATCGTAATCCACGAGTGTTTTGGTAATATATGTTAAAGGTAGCGAATTTAACTTAGAATAGCCTCAATGACAGCTTTTAGTTGTAAATTGGACATTATACAATTGACTGTAGCGAATCCATATCCTTTATAATCTTGGTGTCATCATCATCCGACTTTCTAACATAAATACGTCCTCCTCTGATCCAAACGTAACGATACCCTTTTTCTTTAGCTTTGAGACGTGTAGCCGTGTGCAGTGCCTTATTAGCCGGGCTCAGATGCTCCGTCACGAAGATCGGAGACTTAGCACCATCAAGCTCGATATGGGAGGTGTTTAGCTTTTCACTGACTGGCTTTGCTTTATTGAAATTTATCGAAGCTGCTAGGAAAGAGTCCCGTAATCTGGGAGTGGCAAATTGTACAACAATTGATTTAGGCCGATTTGTGCTGTTGTTGAGCTTCATCACACGAGTACAATTACTGATACATTCTTCTTTAATGTCGCAACCTATGGTTTTCCCCAGCTGAGCCACAATGTTGAGAAGGTTTTCATTTTTCTTCTGGGGGACACATTGAATCTCAACATTACTTGCACGGGCGTGTTGTTCCAAGGTGTTTAAACGACTTGACATGTCTTTAATTGTAGATGATAACTTCTCGTTTTTATCAAGCAGATCTTTTATTCTTTCTTCACCCTGTCTTTTTTCCTTCAACATGTCATCATATTGGTTGCTAAGGAATTCCACGGAGTCCCTAAGGCCAGTGACTTCTTCACGTATTTCTGTTAACTCCTTGTTCAGCAAGTTGCTCATGGTCAATGTAATTTTTTCTAAGAGAGAATTCATCTTCGATTCCATCACATTCTCAACAATGGCACGAATACCCTCTTCCGTGACGGGGACAGATGTTGGATTCGGTGGAGATTGCAATGCTTGCCTCTTGTTTGTGCGCATAGTTATGTTAGGATTAAACCGTACAGGTGTGATATCGGTGCTTTTCGCTTCAGATGGATTTATAGTGCATTGACTACAAGACCACGATGTCAGTTCACATGTTGATTCTAAGCCCAGGCACTCATGATGAAACGCCTTTTCGCATACTTTGCATCGAATAAAACCTTTATCAATTTAGCTTGAAGCTTAGGAGATTTCCCTTTGCTGCGGACTGGATTGTGCAACCATACTAGTGAACCTTGGTCGAACCCTTTATTGTTCATTTTGCGGTCATAACGGGTTTTCATCTTCTCAGACATTTGCTGGCCCGATTGTCTGACGTGCTCATAGATGTCATTCATTTTGTTCCGCAAGTCATTCGCATAATCGGTTATACTGCGTGGGGCATCAGGTGGTATTCCAGTGATCAGGTCTGCAGGCAACCGTAATTCTCTTCCAAAGTTTGCGAAAGCTGGTGTCACCGATGTACTTTCGTGAACAGCACTTCGATATGACAACAAAAACGGTTGTATGTGCTTGTCCCAATCTCGTTGCCGATTTTCCACAACTTTCGCCAGGTATCTCTCCAATGTCTGATTAAATCGTTCCACCATTCCATCCGATTGTGGGTGGTAAGAAGTTGTTCTCGTTTTATGAGTACCCATAACTCGACAAGTTTCCTGGAATATTTGGGACTCAAAATTCCTTCCTTGATCACTGTGAATCTCTAAAGGTACGCCAAAACGACAGAAGACTTCATGGACTAATTTATCTGCAACTGTCGAAGCTTCTTGATTTGGTATGGCGAAGACTTCCGGCCACTTAGTGAAGTAATCCATTACAACCATGAAATACTTGTTACCACTTTCACTTTCCGGAAACGGTCCCGCAACATCCAGGGCTATCCTCTCCCATGGTGCACCAACATTGTATAATTTCAATGCACCTCTACTACGCGTCTGAGGTCCCTTTACAGCCGCACAACTTGTACATTTGCGACACCAGTCCTCGACATCGTCACGACAGTGGACCCAGTAAAACCGTTCTCGAATCTTCATTAGAGTCCGTTTTACTCCCAGATGACCTCCTGAACAACCATTATGGTAAAGCTGTAGAA
Source organism: Amphipoea oculea (assembly GCA_945859645.1). Taxonomy (NCBI): domain Eukaryota; kingdom Metazoa; phylum Arthropoda; class Insecta; order Lepidoptera; family Noctuidae; genus Amphipoea; species Amphipoea oculea. The sequence continues at coordinate 19,144,092 of OX243876.1, forward strand.
TATCCGGTACTTGAGCTTTAGGGACAACAATTTGCAAATGACAGCTGTCCCCCCGAGCATTTTCCCATTTACGGCACAGGACTCCATCCTGAATCATCAAGCTGTCCCATTGGGCCCAATAGCTTTTTGTGATCGAACTCATCGCTGAGACGTCGCTCCACTTGGGCTTAGGTGCTCTGGCCTTTATCCACTCCAGAATCGGCTTGATGTCCGAATCTTCCTGCTGTGCACGCTGTAGGCTTTCCTTCCACTCGTTGCTGAGGTCTGTCCTGAGCATCCTCACAGGTACCACTTCCTTACCCTCTTGCCTAGTACCATACTTGCAGTCTTCAGGACAAGGTCTTCTAGACAATGCATCTGCGTTGCCATGAGATTTCCCGTCATAGTTTTGTGTGATCGAAATCCTCGGGGCTCTTTGAACATCAGACAGCACCCGCCCCGCAGTCCTGGCTATTACTCGTTTTCCCTGCTGCTGCTGGGCGGTGCTGTTAGCCGCACTACCCTCTGGAGACCAGCCATCTTCCCTTTCTGCAGTTCGCTTCGGGCAACTGGATCGAAGGTGGCCCCTTTCCCCACAGCCGTAGCACCTAGGGCTGTATCTTCTATTGCGGTCGCGAACTGTAGCCACTGCAAACTCTCTGACGCGATGGGAACGATGATCCTGCCGCACAGTTTCCACCTCCAGTGCATGGGCCAAGGCGTCCTTAAGCGTCCCGTGATGACCGAGCCTTACAGCAGCTCTGACTTCAAGGTCGCGGATGCCGTCGATAAATACCTGCACCAGGTTCCCATCAATAAGCGCAGGTACAGACTGGTATGCTTTCCGAACCAGCTTCTCCACTTCAAGGGCCCACTGCTGCAGGGTTTCGTTACTGCGTTGCACACGATCCTTGAGCTGCGCACGATACACGTGTTCCAGGTGAGCGTCACCATACCGAGCCTCCAATGCCTCAAGGAGCTGCTCGTAAGTCACTTCTTTTCCAAGAGCTTCCAGCACAGTTAAGGCCTGATCGCGCAGGCCTAGGGTGAGGGCAGTCATGGCCTGACTCTTATTCCACCCGTTCGCCTTCATAACAGCCTCAAACTGAATTTTGTAGGCCGACCAGGAAGAAGTTCCGTCGAATGGTGGCACTTTAAATCCACGTAGCGAAGGTGTTGTAGCTACGGGGGCTGCGATTCCGTCCTCAAGTTTAAGGTAATCCAGCGTTTTCTTCACATCAGCCATTACGGTTTTTTTTACGTCAGCTATCACGGTTTCCTTCACATCAGCCATCACGGTTTCCTTCACATCAGCCATCACGTTGTCAACCCGATTATTCACTTGGTCGATTCGGGTTTCAGCTTCCAACAGGCGGTTGTCATGTTGAGCAACCTTATCCTTCACCTCCTTCATGTCTTTCCCGAAGGTAGCGTGAAGGTCCTTCAGAAGGAGCATCTGCTCTTCCTGTCGGCGGGCCTGTTCCTCCTGTCGGCGGGCCTGTTCTTCCTTGTCCCGCTGGAGCTGTTCTTCCAACCGACGAGACTGCTCCTTCAGCATCATCATCAGAGCAGCAAAATCTGGTGCTGATGATGCTGGAGCAGCTGTGGACGGGCCGGCCTCCGTGATTGGTAGTTGGCCCTCCGACGTCTGTGGCGTTGCTCCACCGAATCGCCTCTGGTCCGTCTCTTGCTGGCGTCGACTCCGGGTACGGATACCCTCCGTGTCGTCCTTCGGTAGAATCGGCATGATTTTAATCCCACTTCTGACACCAATTGTTACGAGCTTGGGGTTCGTGACAATAAAAACTGCCGATTTAAAAACCAAAAATAGACACTTTAATTAAAAACAGCAATTACAACTTTAACACACTAACAATAAAACACAATCGCACTACAAGATCACTTGAAAGTCGCACTTGAAGATCGCTTCGATGTTTTCGCTTGTATCGCTTATCCAACACTGAATGCCGGCTCGCAGGCACACCGGCCTTATATAGGCCTCGGATAGTTCCAGAACCTTCTACCGTAGAAACATCTAGAATGTTCGAGTACATACCGAACCCGACGGACCAGACGTCGATAGTTCTGGAAAGTTCTATCATCGAAGTTTCTAGAAGGGACCCGAATAATTATAAGTTCTGCTACTCGATACTAGATGGCGCTAGTGGTAGCTAATGTCGCCATCAATTGTGGCGCGCAACAATATCTATACAATTAAATAAAATTATATTATATAAGGTGTAAAAAAATTAACTGCAAGAACTTTAAGAGGTGCTTTAGATCATCGAACTGAACAACTTTCACTATGGGACCAACTCTGAAATCACGAAAAAAAATGAGCTGTTTCATACATTTTGGCCGAGTAGGTATTGAACTTTTGTATGAAACAGCTGATTTTTTTTTCGTGATTTCGGAGTTGGTCCCATAGTGAAAGTTGTTCAGTTCGATGGTCTAAAGCACCTCTTAAAGTTCTTGCAGTTAATTTTTTTATATATTATATTTATTTTATTGAAGTGTCTGTTTGTAATGTCTAAATAACAAATTTTTACTAAAGACATGTGAAAGTATATACGGTACTTTCATAAAAAGAATGTTTAAAAGAGCTATTGCCACACAATTAACTGTCACATTACATTAGCATGAAATTCTTTCTGTAAAAAAGTGTGTGTGACTCGAATAGGAAGATCACAAACAAAACTTAACATAATCATAAAAATTAAAAAAAAAACAAAACTAAATAAAAAGAAAGTAAAAAAAAAAACAAAGTCCTGTACGAGTGAGCTGCGACCTGTGTAATGAGAATGAAAGCGTTGCAAATGGTCATAAGTTTTCGGAAATCTTCAGCTGAATGATTGACGTTTGTACTACGAGTAGCTACCCCTTCCCTTTGGGTGTAGAGTTGTTATGTTTCGATTGGAAAGTACACCATTTTCTTATTCATTAAAAGTACTTCATTGGTAGTGTAGCGGTATCTACAACGCCACATGCAAACAACGCGTCATACTGACGAGACGCAAATCCTGCATCTCGCAGACAGAGTTTACCGCGCAACTAGCATAGATATACAACAGCCCGAAATGAATCATTGGGCAGTTGCCCGTCTGGTCGGAGGATCCTCCATTTTCTATAGAGTATGAGTGAACTTTACACCCTGTTCCTCATACCTCTATAGTAGCATTATGAAAATTAACAAAGCAATCCTTCTCCCAATCATCTGTCTACTGTAACATCCAACAAATACTGGTTTATTTAAATTCTCCGACATCTTGGGAGTCGTTTGCGCTCGTTCCACTAAAATCCCCTAGACCAGTCCCCTAGGGGACTACACAACACTCAACGGGTGTACAATCACTAAGATAAATGCTGCGACATTCCTCGCGGTCATCAGATATTGTGGCAGTAAAGGAATTGTACCATGTATGTGTGTTCGTTTATGTATGCGGATGGGAAATAGGCCACACTCTGGCTGTCATAAACGCAAAACTGTTATATTCGAACAAGCTAAACATAATATTATAATGTTCGAAAAAAGTACAATGAATTCTGAGATGATTGATGATGTGTACTATAGCGTAAAAACGAACCCTTATGGTGCGACCCAGTCTGTCTGTCACAGCTGGAAATCTCAAGAACTACTAATGCAATTGAAATAGTTTTAGATGACATTTGCCCAACTATTTTGAAAATAAGAAAAAAAATAAATATATATAACATAATTTTTCAGACCCTGTTGTAAAAAATATATATTATATATTTTTTACAACAGGGTCTGAAAAATTCGAAGTGGGGCTACTATGGCATGTGGGGTATTATATGAAAGAGCACAGTTTGCACATTCTCAAACAATTTTCTTTTTTTTTTAGGCCGCATCGTACTTTTGATGAAAAATATTTAAAAAAAAACACCGTTCGTTCCCCCCGGTATCTCCGAAGTTGGCATAGAGAAAAATCTGAAATTATTCTATGGGATAGAAATTTATGTAAAGATTACAGGGAAAATAAAACGGTGTCTCTAAATAGCACACTTCAGAAATCGTCAACAAAAGTTACATTAGTTCTACTATCGGTCAAGAGATGGCGCTGATCTGAAACTGCATTATTGTACACCGCAGCGCGCAGTGTTCAAATTTTCTGACGAATGATGGCCTCGCCGATGACAATTTAAAAACACATTATTATGATGGTACGGAACCCTTTGTGCGCGAGTCCGACTCGCTCTTGACCGGTTTAATTTTCATGTATCTGTAATTGCACAGGCACCCATACACTTCGAAGTGGAACATAGCAAGGTACCTCGGTATTAATTACCTAGGTATTTTCCTAAACAAACTTCTCCTACACAATGTAAAGGCAAACCAAAGTTTACCTCAAAATCTTGAGGTGAACCAGGATAATTTTGATCAATGTTCAATAACATGGTTTTATGTACTCAAACTTTCAACATTATAATATGTAGATACAAACATTACCTACATAATACGGAAGCCTCAGGCGTTCACTAATTATATTGAAGAAGGCCTTGTTAATGTTATATACCAAAGATATTGTTTTTTAGGGTAATAAGGGTTTTTTTATTCAAGTTTTGTTATTTTTATATTGGGATTTAGAAAGTAGATAGGTGAAGGGGCACCTGGTAGGCAATCTTTGCGCCCTCGCGGCCCTAGTCGCCGCAGGAGACACCCTGGGCGTCGGGAATCGATAGCCGATTCCCGGCCACCGCAGGCGCGGGCTTGCGGACGGCGAGCAATGGGCAGCTCGCCATCCGGTAAGGACCAGGCCCGGGTCGACGGCGCGATGTGTTCCACGCGCGCCTCAAAGAGATGTCAGCACTTACTGACGGGGTCCGCTAGGACCGATGCCTGCCGGGGTCGCGGGTTGTTCGAAAGAGATACCGTGGCCCCTGACACAGGCAACTGAAGGAACACGGGTGGGTTTTAGTCAGTAAAAGTCTGACACACCCTCTCGCTCCGCCCAGAGCAGGAGAAGTTATTTGATAATTTCCCACCCAAAAAAAAACGGCTTAACCTGCTTCAAGCCGTTTGTATTGCCTGCTATTCTTGGATCTTTGACAGTCGTTACGGGTCGTCAGAAGCCCGAAAGTCTGACAACCAGTCTTACGAAGGGGTATTGTATTACCCAGTAGCTGGGTTGTGAAGGTCAGATAGGAAGTCACTCCACGTCATATACTGTTAAAGTCAAAGTCAAAAAATTCTGTTCACCTAGTTGCTTAAAAAATCTTATCTCGAGGGATGTAGGCCCTTAGAGCTTGACCCGAGAACTTGTTATGCAAGATAAGAATGATTATCATTTTGTGATTGGTGAAATTTAAAAGAGAGCAGTGGTGGCCCAGTGGTAACGGCCGCGACTTACGAGTTGTAGGTCGTAGGTTCGAACTCAGACAGGCGCTTTACTTTGTGTAAAGTATTTATTTAATCACCACTGCTCTCAAAACGGTGAAGGAAAACATCGTGAGGAAACCGGCATATCCTAGAACCAAACATTCGAAGGCATGTGACATCTTCCAACCCGCACTGGGTCCGCGTGGCGGATTACGGCCCACTCCCTCTCACCGAGAGGAGGCCTGTGTCCCAGCAGTGGGAACATTATAAGCTGATTATGTATGTGTAAAATTTAAAAAATCTTATTGTCACATTGCAATTGATCACCATAGTTGCTTACTGCCTGTTGGCGGTTTTAGATTATTGCTGTGCTAGGCCATCGTCGTGAAGAAACCGGCATGTCCTAGAAGCAAAAATTTGAAGACATCTGACACATACCAACCCGCACAGGTACCATATTATGATGATTTAATGTCATCATGATTCCAGTGCAAGTGAGAAATGGAGATATACATAATCGATACCTAGCACAATCCCTTTGAATCATGATTGCATTAATACATCGTAATACGGTCCTTGGGCCCGCGTGGTAGATATTATAGTCGCGTGGTAGGATTATAGCCCAATCTCGAAGAGAGGTGGTCCGTGCCCCAGTAGTGGGAACATTATAGGCTGATTATACTGGGCCTTATGAGCAGTGTTTTATATTGATTTAAAAATAGTAGTAGAATTTGGACCGCCAATGAATTCCAAATCCCAATCCGTTACATAAATTTTGGTTGTTTTCATTATTTACCCCAATCACTCCCTCACTATAGACCACACACACACATAACACTATAGATTCCAAACAAAACGAGCTAATATTTGTACTCTGAATGAAGCCGCGATACCAATAGCTAATTGTGAACCAATGCATTCAATGAATGTTTGTTCAATAGTTTCCACGAGTGTTAATGTACTTGTTTGTTATTTTGTGGAAATTAATTAGTAGCAATAGGTATTGCAAAACTTTTGAATTAATATATACAGGTTGAAATTGAAAACATGCGACAAATCGAAATGAGGGATTGTACTCATCATTATGAACAACTTTTAGTATGGGACCAAACCTGAAATCGCGAAAAAAAAAATCAGCTGTTCCCTACATTTATATTCGCATAACTCGTCAAAATGTACCCCTTTTGATTTCTCTCCTTCAGTCGTCAGTAATTTGACTTTCGAAAGAAGAAGCACATTTATTAGTAAGGGGGCCAAAATAAAAACCTAAGTTAAAAAACACGATTAAAAAAAAAATCGCGGTTAATATTTAGTGCAGCGTTCAAACCTAATTTCCCCGGCCAATGAGATTTTCTATATTAACACTTCAGTTTTTTTAATCTTAGTTATTGAGCAAAATATTTGTTCAAAATTGCAGCAGAAGATTTTTTTTTAGAATATATGTATATCTACTCTTGTCTATTATGTGAAAAGCTAAAAATCAGTTTATTGAAAAAGTTGTTGTCAATTTAATTAATTTAATTTCTTTGACAGTCGTTACGGGTAGTCAGAAGCCCGAAAGTCTGACAACCAGTCTTACCAAGGGGTATCGTATTACCCAGTAGCTGGGTTGTGGAGGTCAGATAGGCAGTCGCTCCATGTAAAATACTGGTATTCAGCTGCATCCGGTTAGACTGGAAGCCGACCCCAACACAGTTGGGAAAAGGCTAGGCAGATGATGATGATGATGTTGTCAATTTAATAACATGTAAAATGACAGTGTTAATCGACTTTTGATGCTGACTGTACATCGAAAAACAACGTATTGACAAAGTACCATCCTGAACTTTAATCTCTCTATAGTAAGAATACCATTGTGTTAGTCTTTCACAGACTTAAGAAAGGAATATAAGCGCAGCTCAGCAAACAAAAGGAAATCCATTAGAACTGCAGTGTGTAATAAAGTTTATGAGATTAATGACACTCCATCACTTTTGTTCTGCTTTGTTATCTGTAGCAGGGTTGTGTTTGTTGTTAGGAAAACATGGAGGTGTGGTATTAAGATTGTTTATGCAGTTTGCAGTCAAATTTTGTCACCAGCAAACACCCGGTTCAGGGCAGTGATGGCCCAGTGGTAAAGACATAGTACCTGTACAGTCTTCAGCTGTTCATAACATTTTGCTGACGCTGCGATCGGAACGAACGCGCGTCAGTTTGCTTAGGTATTTAAGTCATATTTCACCTAATTAACAAGCAGTGTGATATAGCTAATAACTGAGTAAACAACATAGAGAAAGGAATCGCCAACTGTGCATTATTGCATTATTATTGTACATAACTTGGGTGCATTAAACTTATTTACGTGCCATCAACCTCGTGATCTTTTCTCCACACACTCCAACAACAACATCAACAACTCTGCAAGTGTACGAACCGTACATTTAATGGTCCTTCGAGCCGGATTCTTGGTGCTTGTGTCTCTTTACGGTAGCGAATCGGTCTAGCTGGTCTCCCAGAAGCGGGTCGCCCCAGTTAGATTGAGAAGGCGCACAATACTGTAATCGAGGCGCAGGGGTACCGAGTTCCATCAACCATTTCGAATCGAGGGTTCAAGATTTGAAGTGAGAAGACTATCAGCAACTAAGAAGTCTTCGTGTCAACAAACTAAGCAACGCTCTACAGTCGCCGTCAACTACGTGACTACGGGCTACACAAACAAACAACTACTAGAGGAAAACTGCACACTGCTGTCTTCTAGTAGCTGTAACTAAGCAACGCTCTACGGTCGCCGTCAACTACGTGACTACGGGCTATACAAACAAACAACTACGAGAGGAAAACTGCACACTGCTGTCTTCTAGTAGCTGCAACAAACGCAACGCTCAACGATCGCCATCAACTAAGAGACTACGAGCTAAATATCAGCATCGACATGGACAAACTGGAACTGCAGTCAACATGTTTTGATAACATCAAGACCTTGTGTATCAACTATCGCAAGGACTCATCAGCCCGCAAAACCGCGGACTACCTGAACAAGCGCTTGTCCTCGCTAGAAAACCAATGGCAGGATTTCAACAGCAGACATGCCCTTTTAGTTCAAGAACTAGAAGATAAAACTATTGATTATTTCGTGGGTAACATCCACGGAAAAACGGAAGAGATGTACCTCAAAATAAAAACAGACATTATCAACAAACTGTCAGATTTGAAAGAACAACAACAGAAGGTGAAGTTCGATCTAACCGGGACTTTAGCAGACGCCAACCAACATGGTGACGGTGATGATGGAATCCAGCTTTTACTCAACAAACAAGAATGTAACTTTAATGCGATACATCGTGTTATGACAAAGATAAACAGCGCATCAATTGCTGAAAAATGGGAACTGGATGATCACCTTCACACGTTAAACTCAAAATGGGAGCCTATCGACAAACTACATTGGGAAATCGACTTCCAACTAAAAGGATCGAATGAAAAATACTACAATGTGTTTGCTGACGTCGAACAAAAGTATGACGAGATAAAAAAACGCCTCAACTCTAAAATTTGGACCACCGCCCACTACTCGAACTCGGCTCCTAAGATCGAAGTTCCCGAATTTTCCGGCAACTATAATCAGTGGATCTCGTTCAAGGATCTGTTTTTGGAGACTATCCACAAGAACCCCATGATTAACAATGCACAGAAAATGCAACACCTGAAAACCAAACTGCGAGGTGAAGCTGAGCGCTTGGTACAACATTTAAGCGTTAGAGCTGATAACTACAACTCCTGTTGGGACATCCTCAATCAGCGTTACGACAATCGTCGTTTGCAGTTTACATCATTCATGAACAGCATGCTGAACCTTCCGGTCATACAGAACCCGGATTCTTACAATTTAAAGAAAATGCATGATGTCATCACGGAATGCTTAAACGGGATATCGAATATCGGTATTGAAACAACATCGTGGGGTCCGATTATCGTGCACATTATGTCACAAAAATTAGACTCAAAAACATTGAGCGATTATATGAAAGAAATACAAGATCATCGGGAACTTCAGAATTTACAGGATTTTCTGTACTTTCTCGAAACCCAATTCATGGCATATGAATCAATGAAGTCTGCAAAAAAGGGAATTTCAACCACTTCAACAGAAAAGCCAACGAACTCGAAAGTTAACAATCCACAAAAACGGAAGAAGTCAAATTACAAAACCTACAACGTTTATGCATCGCAGCGAAAATGCCCACATTGCAACGGAAGTCATGTGTTAATGAACTGTAACCAATTCCGAGACATGGACATTAGCAAAAAATATAACACAATTTCAAAGCTGCAGCTATGCAAAAATTGCTTATTCAGCCACGGTAGCGAAGAATGCAAATCATCAAAAACTTGCCAAGAGTGTAATTTAAAACACCACACATTATTGCATAATCCAGAAAAGAAAAACATAACATCTAACCGAAAAACCAACCATGACCAAGCTTCTCCGTCGACATCTCAACAAAACTCGTCTAACCACGTAAACACAAGAAACACGGAAGTCTTGCTAACTACAGTCCAACTTAGAGTCAAAACAATTGATGGGACGTATGTAAAACTACGAGCACTTCTCGATCAAGGTTCGCAGGTGAACTTGATCACAGAAAACGCTGCTCAAATTCTGCGACTTCCTCGGTTAAACGTCAACGCATGCGTAACCGGAATTGGAACTGTGTCGGGAGATTGCAGGGGAAAACTGAACCTCACCTGTACATCAATTCACTCCGATTACTGTTTCACAACACAGGCGCTTATTATGAAGAAGCTAACAAATAACCTTCCAACTACAACGATTGAGAAAATTGAATGGCCGCATTTGAAGAACCTAAAACTCGCGGACCCAGAATACAACATTTCTAACCAAATTGATCTCCTGCTAGGGGCTGACGTATATTCAGAGATAATTCTGGATGGAGTACTGAAAGGCAGCAACCAATCCCCCGTGGCACAACAAACGCAAATAGGATGGATTTTATGCGGAAAAATGAACACATTTAACTGCAACGTAGCGTTGATCAACTTGGAGGAAGTAACCAAATTTTGGGAAACGGAAGACATTCAACTCTCAAAGAACATGTCCAAGGACGAAAAATGTGAACAATTCTACACGGAAACCGTAAAACGCTTGCAAGATGGAACATACGTCGTCAAAATGCCATTTTCTCCTAATTTTGAGGAAAAGCTGGGAAAATCTAAAGCAGTGGCCGTATCACAGTTCCTACAAATGGAAAAACGACTGCAAAAGAATGAGATACTTTCGGCCATGTACAAGCAATTCATTAGTGAATACATTGAACTCGGCCATATGAAACCATCGTCTCATGTTCCAGCTACGTGTTGCTATCTCCCGCATCACGGAGTTCTAAGGGAAAACTCAACCACCACAAAATTGAGAGTTGTATTTAACGCATCGCAAAAAACTTCAAGTGGCTACAGCCTAAACAGCCTTATGGAAAAAGGTGCCAATTTACAACAGGATATACAGGGTCTTATCCTAAAGTGGCGAACCTATAAATACGTCTTCACTGCTGACATCGAGAAGATGTATCGCTGTATATGGATGTCAGAAGAGCAACAAGGCCTTCAGAGAATCGTCTGGCGAGATTCACCAGATGAACCCCTACGCGACTTTCAGCTTTGCACAGTTACATACGGAACAAAATGTGCTCCTTGGCTGGCCATGCGCACTTTAAAACAGCTTGCTGCTGACGATGCAGACAAGTATCCAGTAGCGGCCAAAATACTGCAGACAGAATGTTATGTCGATGACGTAATAAGTGGCCACAACTGCGTTAAGGAAGCCCAACAACTACAAGCATCTCTCATACAACTTTTGAGAGGAGGGGGAATGAACTTGCGGAAATGGTCAAGTAATCATCGTGCTTTACTTGAAAACCTAAACGAAGAACAGATTTCAAGACAAAACACTTTTGACTTCAAATCTGAAGAAACTTCCAAAACATTGGGACTAGGTTGGAACCATACAAGCGATACCTTCTACTTTAACTGGCCGGTGAAAGAAACAAAACGACTAACGAAGAGATCGTTACTCTCAGAGATTTCCAAATTCTACGACCCACTAGGCTGGCTGTCTCCAGTGACAGTCAAGGCCAAACTACTATTCCAGAAACTCTGGGTTGGTAAACTTAGCTGGGATGACGAAGTGCCTAACGACATAAAAACAGAATGGATAAAGCTGAATACAGAAATGACCTACATAAAAAACATGAAGATAGATCGCTGGATAGGTGATACGCAACAACGCGTAGAACTACTCGGTTTCTGTGACGCAAGCGAAAAAGCTTACGCTTGTGTGATATACAGTCGGGTATGGAATAAACATGGACTGCCCACAATAACATTACTCGTCGCAAAAACAAAGGTGGCACCAGTTAAGCAGAAAACTACTTTGCCCAGGCTGGAACTCTGCGGCGCCGTACTATTGGCAGACCTAATGGAAAAAACAAAGGAAGTACTATCTGAGTTCACCATTTCTGTACAGGCTTGGTCTGATTCCCAAGTTGTTTTAGCATGGATTCAGGGTGACTCAACAAGATGGGAACCATACGTCGCCAACAGAGTTACGAAAATCAAACGCATCATCTCTGCAACTCAATGGGAGTACGTGAGGTCCGAAGAAAATCCCGCCGATTGTGCGTCAAGAGGACTACTGCCAAGCAAACTTATGGGCTTCAACTTATGGTGGCAAGGGCCAGAAATTATAAGGAAATTAGAAACATCTAAAAATATACCAAGCTCATTCCAAACAAATATCGGTTGCGCAAATCATGTTGAAACGAAAATAACAAAACAAGAAGATCAGCAAAATTGTATAAGTGACTTGTTGAACAATTACAGTTCAATGACACGAATAATACGCATCGTCGCATGGATACAACGCTTTATAGCAAACATGCGATATAAAACGAAATGTGAAACCTCGTACCTAACAACAAGCGAACTACGTGCAGCGGATATAAGTATCGTCAGCTATGCGCAACGGTTACAGTTCGATTCCGAATATAATCAACTCAAACGAAACGAAGACATATCAAGAAAAAGCCCAATCTGCAAACTAAATCCCTATTTGGATGACAAAGGTATTATTCGGGTTGGAGGTCGTCTCAAGAATTCTAACCTGCCTGTTGCGATGAAAAATCCGGTTATCGTAGCACATGGGGGACGACACACTCAACTTTTGATAGAACAAGCACATTTAAGCACGTTGCACGGAGGAGCTAGACTTACGTTGATGTACTTAAGGCAAAAGTACTGGATTGTTGGAGGAAACAGAGCAGTCAAAACTGTACTCCAGAAATGTGTTCGTTGTCATCGCTTTAGCAGAACAGACACTCACCAACTGATGGGAGATTTACCCCGACAAAGAATCACACCGTGCAAGCCATTCACACATACCGGTGTTGACTTCTCGGGGCACGTAGACGTCAAACATAACAAGGGTAGAGGCGTCAAAACATCAAAAGGCTATATAGCAATATTCATATGCATGGCCACAAAAGCCGTCCATATTGAGTTGGTGTCAGACCTGAGCACTGAGACCTTTATAGCGGCCTTCCAAAGACTGTGCGCGAGGCGCGGCACACCGAAGCACATGTACTCGGACTGCGGTACTAACTTTGTTGGCGCTGCAAGGGTACTCCGTGAAGAATTTGAATTATTCAAACAAGTACTAAAACCAGAAGTCTTCAGCGAGTTAGCGAAACTAGAAGTCGAGTGGCATTTCAATGCTCCAGCTTGGCCCAGTGCAGGTGGCCTTTGGGAAGCTGCCGTGAAATCAATGAAGCATCATCTGAGACGAGTATTGGGTGACCAGAAACTAACCTATGAGGAGTTTGCTACACTCTTGGCCAAGATAGAAGCGTGCTTAAACTCGAGGCCGCTGTGTCCTCTTACAGAGGATCCGGAAGAATTCTACAACTGCCTGACTCCTGGTCATTTCCTCACAGGAAGCCCCATACTATCATTGCCACTCTCAGATTACAGCGATGCAGATAACATTGACTTACGTCGCAGGTGGCAACTTTGCGAACATATGTTTCATCAGTACTGGAAAAATTGGTCCAACGAATATTTAACTACACTGCAAACTCGCAGTAAGTGGAATAGGCCAAACAAGAATATCAAGGAAGGTGACATAGTACTGGTAAAGGAAGATAATTTGCCCCCGGGAAAATGGGCTATGGGACGTGTTATGGAAACCCACCCTGGAGCCGATGGATACGTTCGGGTCACAACTATCAAAACACAATCGGGAACCATCAAGCGCCCCGTAGTCAAACTGTCACCATTGCCTTTGGACACCGAAATTCAAGCGGAAACGGATAACGATATAAGCAAAACATCAAAACGAGTAAAAGGAAATAAACTTCTTTCCACCTTACTCATAACAACATTAGCATTGCTTTCATGTATATCGGGAGCCTATGGGGCCATTGACACTGCTCGCATCGCGCCAGGCGCTCAGATTACAAGTTTGAATCCAGAACGGCCTGTTTACTACGACACGGTCGGTAAAATGCAAGTTGTACATGATGAATGGACTTTAATCATGTACTATAACTTAACTAACTATTGGGAAGGAATTCATCGAACGGAAGCTTTTTTCGAGAATGTGAAGAAAGCATGCTACCAGACAAAGATACAACATTGCCGAACCACTATGGAACAACTGGGCCATGAAATGGAGCTGCTTAGCTACTACAACTTTGTGCTGATTAATCCACATAAACATCTTAGCGAACGAAAGAAACGCGGCTTAGTGGATGGAGTCGGTTACCTAGCTAACAGTTTGTTCGGAATACTGGATCAACAGTTTGCTGAAAAATATCAAAATGACATTAAATCACTCAAAAGCAACGAAGATTACCTTCTGAGTCTAATAAAAAACCAAACGTCTATTGTGGAACTGGAGAACCAAGTTTTGAAGAAAAGCGAAACAAACATTAAGCGTCAATTTGACATCATTGACAGCTTCGTCAACCAAACTAATATGAACTTGGCGTCCATCGAATCGGAAATAGAAATAATTTCAGCCACAACATACATAAACTCAGCCTCCTTGACTGTATACCTACTGATTAACAGCCTAAGGACATTCCAAGAAATGCTGTTTAACACCCTCACCAACGTGTACCAAGGACACACAGATGTGCATCTAATAACTCCGGTACATTTGATACAGCAACTAGGCGAAATATCTGGAAATCTCCCGAAGACGGTATCATTGCCGATCGAAAATTATAAGGAAAACATAAAAGACGTCTACAAGCTAATTAATGTAAAGGCTCGAGTCACGAAAACTTATTTCCTGTTCGAGGTGCACATACCTCTTGTGGCTAACGAAGACTACACTATCTACCAAACCATACCGTTACCACTTATGGGAGCCAAAAAATCTATGCAGGTTCAGACATCGTCCAAGTACATCGCTGTCAACCTTAACAAGAGCATGTACATCCTACTGACAGAAAACGATTTTAAACAATGCGTACAACAAAGGTCAAACAACTTTCTATGCAAAAACAACTTACCGTCTTACAATTTGCATAGCAGCAAAGCACCGTGTGAAGCAAAACTGCTGTCGCATCAAAACACTTCACCTTGCGACCTAGAGAGCACCGTATGCAAGGACGTATGGATTGAGTTACACTCATCGAACAGCTGGCTAGCAATATGCTGCGATACGTGTTTATTACGTACAATTTGTAGTAATGACATCACAACTTACACCGTAACGTCACCAAGCTTAGTGACGTTATCTCAAGGATGCGTACTGCAGTCTAAAGACTTAACAATCTACGCCCATCGTCAGTATAACAGCCGCATAAAAATGGACTACGAGTTGACAGCTCCTACTTTAGACACATCCATAAACAAAATCGTAAACTTAACGTATCGCTACGCGCCAAACATGCTGCAATCATCATCTACAAGCCTTGAAATAGCTAAGATTGAAGACAAGATTAAAACACAAAGGGAAAATGAAGCTCAACAGACAACAGTTACAATACACGACATTCATCAATATGTCGTCTGCTATTTTCTGTTGACATCGGCAATCATTGCTGTGCTTGTGGCGGTTGGGAGGAAGCGTTGTCTCCACTGTTTCAAAAACATGTCAAGAAACTCAACCACTGGACAACAGAATGAGGATGTCGAGCTTCAAATCATCCATCAAGGGAACCACAGTCGGAAGGAAACTGCTGAAACATCATCGCGAAGCAAGGACAGCAGCGTGGAGCCTCGCCCTGAGACATCTCGCCGAAGCAACACCGGAACTAGGAATATTGCGTTCAACTTTGATAATTAATTGTTTTAATTTTATTGCTTTGTGATGGTTTTTCCTTGTCTTTGTTGTTTTCTTTTGGGGTTGCCAAGATGTACAGTCTTCAGCTGTTCATAACATTTTGCTGACGCTGCGATCGGAACGAACGCGCGTCAGTTTGCTTAGGTATTTAAGTCATATTTCACCTAATTAACAAGCAGTGTGATATAGCTAATAACTGAGTAAACAACATAGAGAAAGGAATCGCCAACTGTGCATTATTGCATTATTATTGTACATAACTTGGGTGCATTAAACTTATTTACGTGCCATCAACCTCGTGATCTTTTCTCCACACACTCCAACAACAACATCAACAACTCTGCAAGTGTACGAACCGTACAGTACCGTCAAACGGGGTGAATAGGGATGCAGGGGTGAATCGGGATGTCCAGCTTGGGCAGAGCACCGCCGCGTCCTCACGGCGGCGATCGGCGGCGGCGATCTCTCGCGTCCGGCCCTGATCCAGGCCATGGTAAGGAGCGAGAGTACATGGGAAGCCGTAGCCTCCTTCTGCGAAGCAGTAATGCTCGCGAAGGAGGAGGCGGAGCGCGTGAGGGAGAGGCAATCTTGGCGCCCTCGCGCCCCTAGTCGCCGCAGGAGACGCCCTGGGCGTCGGGAATCGATAGCCGATTCCCGGCCACCGTAGGCGCGGGCTTGCGGACGGCGAGCAATGGGCAGCTCGCCGTCCGGTAAGGACCAGGCCTGAGTCGACGGCGCGTCGTGTTCCACGCGCGCCTCAAAGAGATGTCAGCACTAACTGACGGGGTCAACCAGGACCGAAGCCTGCCGGGGTCGCGGGTTGTTCGAAAGAGATACCGTGGCCCCTGGCACAGGCAACTGAAGGAACACGGGTGGGTTTTAGTCAGTAAAAGTCTGACACGCCCTCTCGCTCCACCCAGAGCGGGAGAAGTTATTTGATGATTACCCACCCAAAAAAAAAAAAAAGGGGGTGAATCGGGACAAACTTTAAAAGGGATTTTAACAATTAAAATAATATAGTTTGTGGCCAAAAAGGATCCGAGTTAAACTTTTTTACCCTACAAAAAAAGTGTACAACGCCGCTAAAGAAGTTTTCACTTCAAAAAATTATGAAGATACCCCTAAAAACATTATTTTTACAATAAAAACTATACTAATATACATACAATCATTATGATTTATTGTCAGATTATTCTACAAGCAACATACTAAAACTCTAGTGTTTTAGTTTTTTAGTCCAAACAATAGACTTTTCGTAAATATGATAATTGCTTCATATTTTTCAATAAATTACCAGTGTTGTGTCATCGCGCTTCTCTTTCTTTTCTATGCAGTCCGACAAAGACCGCGCTTTAGGTCATGTAGTCCTCGATTGATTTTCTAATCACCCAACGTGATCTCCTAGTTAACAATCTGAGTGTCTCACGTTGATCAATTTATCACCGGTATCGTAGGGTTATTAAGCTGAGATCTAATTAATACGTGTCTTCAATTGAGTCGGGACTCTGCCAGTTGGCCACTAAAATGGCACTTGGAAGAGTTTTTGTTGGTTCCGATTTAGATTCATAGTTGTGTATGTATTTTTAATTATTTTATTTACATTCTAGTGATATTTGTTTTAGCAGTATGTATGTTTATTTGTATGTATGTAATGGTAGGGGAGCCCAGAGGGTTTTTGAGCAAGCATATTCAGGGCGAGAAGTTGATAGCTGAGTAGGTCTGGCATGAGGAGAGAACACCGAAAATATATTTAAAAAGTTTCTGATAGGAGACCCCTGGTCAGGAGACCACTTTCAGATTTCAAAAAAGGGCCGAAATTAAAGTGATCTTCAGAGGCGTTGGTTTTGGCATGATCGGGTCTGGCCTAACCCATAATGACTTAAATAGGCAAATCTGACGGAGAAATTGTGGGCTTTCCCCAAATCTGACGACTTTGAAAACTCAGATTCGGGCCATTTCTAAAAGGATATTCAGGGCGAATGAAAGTTATTCTATGCAATAGTGTTACGTGTCCTGATAGTGAATATATAAATATCTGACGGGATGATGGAGCCTTTTGGCAAATATGAGGAAATTTCATCAATTCAGAAAATTACCCAAAAGTGGCCATAATTTTGCATTTATCCCTAAATCAAGGAACCTGGTAGCTTCGATTGCTGTTTGCATTGGAAGGTGACACGTTTGTGAAGATTTCTCCATATTCAGAAGTTTGAAAATACTAAACACTTGAACGTAATGATTAAAAGTTAAGTAGCAAAATTAAAACATCGTCGGAGTACACCATAAACAAAGTTGATTATTTCAATATTTTACTATGACACCAATCAAACCAATTATTTCAAAAACATCCTCATCTTATGGGCTATCTAACGAACTAGTAACGTTTTAAAAAATATTGAGAGATGCCCGTCAATTGTTTGATAAAACTGGCAAAGGTGGAAAGCCATACTTACTAAAATTAACGAAAACATTAAAGTAACGACTTGTTTACGTCGTAATACTTTTCTATTCGAGGTTTTATTGTAACTACGAACCTCTGCGCTCGATATCGTTACTGATATCGCCTCCAATTCTCAGTGATAGTTCGTTATGAGAGTTTTGTTAAATAAGTCCCAACACTTCTGCTTAGGCCGCAAGCTGCTAGTTAACTAGATTAAATTTATTTTATTTTATTTTATTAGGGAAAATAAACGGTTACACATTATAATGTAAGGTATAGAACTTAAGACTAAAATGGGAGTATAAATGTATAACCAACAACATTTTCCACAAAATATTAAAAAGTTAAACAAACACGAACGACATGCGATATAGATTACATACATTCAAAAGAGAGCATGGTAAAATACTTAAAAAAAAAAATTAAACTAAACTGAAACATACACTATACTGGTGAAAATAATAAAAAGAGAAAGAAGATATAATTGAATTAAAATTTAAATAAAAATTTAAATTTGGATTTAAGGATTGTTATGTATCTACTTAATTCTGCTATGATTTTAAACACAATACTTCTAAATTTTCCAGCAGAAACGGCAAAGAACTCGATATCCCGGAAAATCTTATTGAACTGAGTAGTAAGACGCCGTAGGGGTGCTCGCGATCCTGCGTTTGATCGACACGAGGTTACAGCAAATAGCGGTCGTGCGCGCACAGCTCGACATATAGTAGTTCTGGGTACTACATAACTTATTCTATTGCTTATGTCTATACAATCATATGAATGACAGATCATAAGATAAAAATTTATTTCTAACCGATTTCTAAAAGAGGGAGGTTATCAGTTCGTCTGTATATACAGGATGAATGTTTCAAGTCATCATGTGGATGACCACATCCGAAACTATAGGTAATACCGAAAAATTCTTAAAGGAGTCACGGGGTCGATTTTGACGAATACTAAAACTGCATCATTAAATTTTTGAAAAATCAATTGCTCTAGCCAGGAATCGAACTTGTAGATTTTGAAAAAAAAAACACTGCCTGTTTTATTGCACCCCCCGACGGTGTCGTTAATAAGGATCAAATTCTAGAAAGAAATTATACACGCCAAAGTAAAGGAAAGTGGACATTTTTAAGATTAACTAAAATCAGATAAACAAATTGATTAATAATTATGGTTTAACAATGAATTCAAAATATAATTTATTATATTGAAAACATTAGTTAACGGCCAAATAACTACTGCTACAGTGCAAACGAACAAATCACTTACATTCTATATACTTAAAAACTGTTACTATCTTAAAATAATTGTTTTCTGTTAAAAAGGCGCCCTTTACTTTACTTTGTCGTATACCCCCCGATGGTTTCGCTAATAAGGATCAAATTCTGGAAAGAAATGATATATATAAATGATAGATATATATATATATCTGGAATTTGACAGGAGTTTTTTTTGATGTTACGTCAAATGACGTCTGGGTCTGAGCGGTTAAGAGTTTTTCGGTATTACCTATAGTTTCGGATTTGGTCATCCACATGATGACTTGAAACATTCATCCTGTATATACAGACGAACTAATAACCTCCTTCTTTTAGAAATCGGTTAGAAATACATTTGTATCTTATGATCTGTCATTTAATCTAGTTAACTAGCAGCTTGCGGCCTAAGCAGAAGTGTTGGGACTTATTTAATAAAACTCTCATAACGAACTATCACTGAGAATTGGAGGCGATATCAGTAACGATATCGAGCGCAGAGGTTCGTAGTTACAATAAAACCTCGAATAGAAAAGTATTACGACGTAAACAAGTCGTTACTTTAATGTTTTCGTTAATTTTAGTAAGTATGGCTTTCCACCTTTGCCAGTTTTATCAAACAATTGACGGGCATCTCTCAATATTTTTTAAAACGTTACTAGTTCGTTAGATAGCCCATAAGATGAGGATGTTTTTGAAATAATTGGTTTGATTGGTGTCATAGTAAAATATTGAAATAATCAACTTTGTTTATGGTGTACTCCGACGATGTTTTAATTTTGCTACTTAACTTTTAATCATTACGTTCAAGTGTTTAGTATTTTCAAACTTCTGAATATGGAGAAATCTTCACAAACGTGTCACCTTCTAATGCAAACAGCAATCGAAGCTACCAGGTTCCTTGATTTAGGGATAAATGCAAAATTATGGCCACTTTTGGGTAATTTTCTGAATTGATGAAATTTCCTCATATTTGCCAAAAGGCTCCATCATCCCGTCAGATATTTATATATTCACTATCAGGACACGTAACACTATTGCATAGAATAACTTTCATTCGCCCTGAATATCCTTTTAGAAATGGCCCAAATCTGAGTTTTCAAAGTCGTCAGATTTGGGGAAAGCCCACAATTTCTCCGTCAGATTTGCCTATTTAAGTCATTATGGGTTAGGCCAGACCCGATCATGCCAAAACCAACGCCTCTGAAGATCACTTTAATTTCGGCCCTTTTTTGAAATCTGAAAGTGGTCTCCTGACCAGGGGTCTCCTATCAGAAACTTTTTAAATATATTTTCGGTGTTCTCTCCTCATGCCAGACCTACTCAGCTATCAACTTCTCGCCCTGAATATGCTTGCTCAAAAACCCTCTGGGCTCCCCTACCATAAGTATCATCATCATCGTCATTTCAGCCGAAAGACATCCACTGCTGGACTAGGCCTCCCCCAAGCACCTCCACTTCGACCGGTTTCCGAGTTAACGAGTTCCGGTTCTTCGACCGGAACTCGTTGGATGCGAGAAGCACAAAACCGGCATGTAAATATATTCTCATATTATTTGTTTAGTTTTATTAAGTGAATTGTTTTTAGATTTTATGTTTTTTTTTTTGTCTCCTTTACTCTTTAACACGCTGTCTACATCTCTCTATTTCTTGTCCTATCGCAGGTATGCTGGAAGAGATTTCTTATGAAATAAGCATCACCTTTGTACCTATTTTTCTGTTCTGTTTTTTTTTTTCTTGTCTGTTTATATATGTGTGCACATAAATGGTAAATAAATAATTCAATTAATTGTCTAAAATGCTTTGAATAAAAATCTATGAAAATTATACTAGGACGCTAGTATAGTTATACGAGTAGTATAATATTACCAACGCAAACTTAGAGCCATAAATCATTATGTCACTAACAATAACACAGTAATGCTCCGGCTAGTTTGTCGCCAGAGAGGGCGCGCGTCTCGTTATCGCGGACATGTAGCCGTAGCATTACGCACAACACTAGCACTGCTCCATAAGGGTCGTAAGTGCGAGCGAGAGATTCGATAAAAAATATTTATGACTATTTGCGTTTGTAATAGCCTGAGTATAGCTTGATTTTTGGGCGTAACCTTTTTGCACTATTTTCTTATTTTATTGTACCCTTTGATATACCGTGATTAAGATCCAAATCCTAGTTGTAAAATTAACGTGTACAAATGTTTATTAAATATAATTATTTGTAATATATTTTTTACACCCAATTAAACGGTCAGCAGTGCTTGCTGCATTTGGTAAATTAATGAGATGGAGGATTTGGTTATAATCTCCAAACGCCACAGTTCTAATAGCATTTATCACATTTATCAGAAAACAATCACAAGGAGCAAATGATAGCAGTCCCTTGATTGATACACCGGTATCAATATTGTTACCGATAGGTTCACTGGTCTTGAACCGACTACCATTTTTGCAACATAATCAGCCTATAATGATCCCACTACTGGGACATAGGCATCCTCTCTGTGCGAGGGAGTGGGCTGTAATCTACCACGCGGGCCCAGTGCAGGTTGGTAGATGTCACATGTCTTCGAATTTTTGGTTCAATTGAATTCATTTATTCTCTACACACGTGCATCCTAAATTATCATTGGTTGTAGGATATGACGGTTTCCTCACTATGATGTTTTCCTTCAGCATTTTGAGATTAGTGGTGATGAAATAATTAACACAAAGTAACGTGCCTGCTTGGGTTCGAACCCACGAACTCCAATTCGTAAATCGTGCCCGTTACCACTGGGCCACCACTGGTCTATTACTATTTTTGCAACAGCCACAGGTATTTGCTCTCTATACCGTTCGCCATCACGCAGCATTTTAGCGCCCCAACAGATTGTCGAAACTATAACGTTTAACCGTTAAACTATAACGTTTGATATATTATTTATTTAATACTAGCTGCGCCCCGCGGTTTCACCCGCGTAAAAGTCGATTCCGTGGGAATATCGGGATAAAAAGTAGCCTATATGTTAATCCAGGGTGTCAGCTACCTCCATACAAAATTTTATCAAAATTGGTCTAGCCGTTTGAGCGTGAAAAAGTAACAAACATATTTTTCTGTACATTAAAGTAGGACAGTCACTGTTAGGTACTTATAAAGTCACCAGTCGAGCAATTTGCACGTGGGGACGGAGAATTAATATATAGTGAGTTAACAGTTATGGGTAAGGTACATCTCGAAACGTTGTACCGTGAACCCAGTTTTTTTTTTTTTTTTTAATAGCATTCACACCTCGAGTCGTTGTGAAGTAAGCTTCAAGATATATTTAAAGAAATATTTACAAATTATATGGTCATCATGCGTTAGAATACGGTACTTCTGTTACCATGCATTAACTATGGGTAAGGTACACCTCTAAACGTAAACACACACACTCACAAACTTTCGCCTTTATAATATTAGTGTGATTATTGTGATAGTGTGATATCAAACGACGAGTTTGACGTCTTAACTAATCGCAAAACGTAGTTAAACGCATTGGCGTTTAACGGATTAGTTCGACGTCAAACTAAGTTTGACGGTTCAACTTGCCGGATCGCGGTGTTACTACTTAGAATAACTTATGAATATCTCATATTGTTTCACTTAAGTACTTATGTCACAGGTACACTTCGGCGTACCTACCTCAGCGTGAATTACGATTTTGAACTGACTGATATTATTTGATAAGAACGCAAATCTTGCTTAGGGGCCGTCTTCATGGGCGAGAGAATCGCGGCGATAGTCCCGCCGTGCCATGAAATTTTCGCCGCGATGATATCGCCGTGTGGAGACACGTTCTAAGGCGCTCCACACACTGCACCGCGCTCCGTCGCGGTGAACGAGCAGATTTTTACATACAAATTCTACTCCCGCGCTCCCGCTCTCACGCGAGTGAGTTCAATTTGTATGTAAAAAATCACGCGCGGGGGCACGTTATCTGCTCACCGCGACGGAGCGCGGTGCAGTGTGTGGAGCGCCTAAGAGAGTGTATAGAAATACGTGGCACAACGATAATATCACCGCGATTCTCTCGCTCGTATAGACGTCTCCTAATAGTTGAAATTCATGACCATTATTTTGTTTTATTCATTAACTAGCAGTTAGCCGCAACTTCGTCAGCAATCTAGGATGGAAAGTAGCCTATCCTCCAGGTCATAATCTACCTAAGTGCCAAATTTCATCCAAATCAGTTCAGCCGTTTTAGCGTCAAAGCGTAGATAACAAACAAACAAACTTACTTTCACATTAATTATAATATTAGTTACGAAGTTAGGATTTATTCATTGGATTTCCAACAGATAGAACGGAAAAATACGCTGTGCGCTGCCGATTATAGGAGACCACATCATACATAATCAGCCTATAATGTTCCCACTGCTGGGACACAGGCCTCCTATCAGTGAGAGGGAGTGGGCCGTAATCCACCACGCGGGCCCAGTGCAGGTTGGCAGATGTCACACATGTCTACGAATTTTTGGTTCCAGGACATGCCGGTTTCCTCACGATGTTTTCCTTCACCGTTTTGAGAGCAGTGATGATGAAATGATTTACACAAAGTAAAGCGCCTGTCATCATTATTTCATCACCACTGCTCTCAAAACGGTGAAGGAAAACATCGTGAGGAAACCGGCATGTCCTAGAACCAAAAATTCAAAGACATGTGACATCTACCAACCCGCACTGGGCCCGCGTGATGGATTACGGCCCACTCCCTCTCACAGAGAGGAGGCCTGTGTCCCAGCAGTGGGAACATTATAGGCTGATGATGATGATGAAAGCGCCTGTCTGGATTCGAACCTACGACCTACAACTCGTAAGTCGCGGCCGATACCTCTAGGCCACCACTGCTCCACTACTGCTCCACTGCTGCTTGGAGACCACATAATTTCCTTATAATCTTGGTAGAGTAAATTTCACAAGGTAGATCTAGAATCATAATGCTGAATTCGTGTGCTGAGTTTGCGCACTGGTTAAAATTGTATCCTGTAAACCTCTTCTAAAAGCAGCCGGTCGATTCTGTAAAAATCTCACCGTGAAAACTTGCGTGGAGTTAGCTTTCAGTGTCATCCCACTGATGCTAGGGATTGACCAAGCAAACACTTACAATCATAATCTACCATTATCTAGGCTATTTTATTTCGAAACTCCACAAATTAGTAATGTTTTGACAACTAAAATACTAGCTTTGAAACTATTTAAAATGATCAATAGAATTTGCATAAAAATATTATTAAAATCTCGATTATGATTGTAAATGTATGCTTGGTCAATCCCTAGTAGCAGGTGGGATGACACTGACAGCTCACTCCACGCTCACTTTGCCTAAGTTTTCACGGTGAGATGGTTACAGAAAAGGTTTGTAAATGTAAGGACCATGGATCCGTTTATTATGATTTTTTTATGTCTACTTGAAAGAGCATGGCAGTTGAGAATGTGTCATGCTCACTTAAATGTCTCACTGATGGTGGCGCGTGTGTTGGATCATTCGGTTCCCTACAAAATGTTTGAGCTGGTTGGTGCTGATCCATGCGTTATGTTCGTGAACGGACGCCGTCGGTTGAGACTGGTCATCACTTAACTGCCAAGGCTTATTTTTAATCTTATTTCTTGTATTGTTTCTTCATTTGTGTGTTTTTTTACATTGTTCTCACATATAGAAGCAACAAGAATAATGAACCCAGGATTTTGTAATATCTTGATTTAATCTGTCAAGCTCCGCTAATGAGACACAATTGATTTTCTATTGTTTGGTCACCGATCGGTGTCCCGCGGTCCTTGAGCGGTAAAAGAGTGTCCATAGAGTTTCTTGCCCGTTCTTCTCCATAGAGATCTACGCTTTGGAATGGGCAACTAGCTTCAACTTTCTGACTAACTGACCGACTACTTAATTTTGACAATTCAAAAGTGTCTGTTATGGTTTAATTGAAATAAATGCTTTGAGTTTGAGTTTGACAGAATCGCACTGCAGATCATTCTCTTTTCGACGCAGTCATTAGATCGTGTCACTGTCCCATACATTAGAGATACATTAACGCTCACCACTAGCCAGAGGTGCAACCAAATGATTTATCAACTAATTATGTATGCAGCGACGTGAAAATTAGTGGTCGGTGCGACGTGGTCTTAATGAGAGGCAGGGGTTACAAACCTTTGATAATATTCATTTATTTATTTAGGGAAACTTTTCGCACACAAAAAGGTGCAAAGGCGCACGTAATGCGTAAGGCATTTTCTACGAGTTACCCAAGGGTGGTGAAGAGATTAGATGGCAGGTGCTTTGATTGAGAGGCACAATGATAAAAAAAAACTATTTGAAATATAATTATTTTAATCAATATTGTATTTATGAAGGACTAGCTGCGCCCCGCGGTTTCACCCACGTAAGTGTCAATCCCGTAGGAATATCGGGATAAAAGTAGCCTATATGTTAATCCATGGTGTCAGCTACCTCCATACTAAATTTTATCAAAATTGGACCAGCCGTTTGAGCGTGAAGAAGACACAAACATAAAAACACACACACCCACAAACTTTCGCCTTTATAATATTAGCGTGATAATGGTGTCACGTTTCGACGCAGAAAGTTTATTTTTGTACCATGTTATAGCTAGGAGTGGGTTGTGAAGTTGCGGATTCTGATTAAAAAAAAAAAACTTGTGCGTGTGAACAGTCGCTCCATGTAAAATGCTGGTATTCAGCTGCATCCAGCTAGCCTGGAAGCCAACCCCAGACTTTCGGGCTTCTGACGACCCGTAACGACTGTAAAAGATCTACCAATGACAGCCGGGACCAACGGCTTAACGTGCTTTCCGAGGCACGGAGGCTCTTGGTATGTAAAGATGGTCGTCGATCCACAGACCAACCGCGGCAAGCGTAGCTTAACCTGATCGATCGACCCGTGCGGCTGTTATTATTCAGCCACGGGCCCCGCCTACTTCGATTTGTCGCAAGTTTTCAATTTGATCCTGTATAGACGAAATACTCTTTATTTGACACAACTATCTTTGTTTCAAATGCTAATACCTATTGATATGTATAGAAAACAAGTCAATGGACACAGTAGCTATACAGGGTGAAATTGAATTCATGGGCATCCTTTTAAGGGGTCATTGTGCTCATCATTATGAATAACTTTTACTATGCGACTAAACCTAAAATTGTGAAAAAAAAATCAGCTGTTCCTTGCATTTATGTTCACATAACTCGTCAAAATGTAGGGAACAGCTGATTTTTTTTCGCGATTTCAGGTTTGGTCCCATAGTAAAAGTTGTTCATAATGATGAGTACAATGACCCCTTAAAAGGATGTCCATGAATTTAATTTCACCCTGTATATTGATGTCTTGGTTTGGTAGCCTATAAATTCGTTCAGGTACAAAATTTCCTTGTCGACTTCAAACTCACTTTTCATTCTAGTTATTCAGTCACTACGGTGGCGGTGATTCGCGTTGACACTCGGTCATTAAGTAATAAACATTGCTCGCTCGACTGAAAGCCGCATGATTTATTAACCAATTAACTACGCAGTGTAGCCGTAGCTAATTGTGTTTGTAGAGGACGCCTGTTGACAGGTGTTGCTTTTACGTAGGGTTAAAAAGTTAATGGAAAACATAACTGATTGTTTCTTTTAGTGAAAGCTCTTTATTCCCATATAAGAAAAAACGCCATAGATAAACATATATTACACACTGAAAAAAAAAAGTAATTGCCACAATCAAGTTTAGATTGACTAAGTAACTTTTTTGCATCTGAGCCTAGCAAGCACAATGATCACAGCTACTACTTTTATTTGATTGAGATTTGAGACAGGATCTTGATTGGAGTTATCACAAAACCTATTTGCAGCAATCAAGTTGATCAAGTTGCTTGATTGACACAACTAACTTACTTTGTTGTTTTAACTCTTCTACAATGATGTCATGTTAAGAGCCTATACTACCTCAGCTAAAATTCGCTCTTTATCTCGCTCATACGATACTGCTCGCGGACTGAGTGAAAGCGAGACAGAGTGCGGTGCTGGGCGGCAGGCAGCGCTAATAGTTTAGGTATTTGCTTTTTACAGTAAAAATAATGGTAATTATAAAAAAGTAAATAACATAAGACCTGCTTTAAAGTAAGTTCAGTTAGTATGCAAAGTTTCATGACCTAATTTGAAGTATTTTTTTAATGCCAGCGGTTTATTGTTCGGGTTAGAGGTAACTTTGGATTTTTTTTCTATCGAGAAAATTTTATGGAATCGTGTTTTCGTCTAACATAAGACTTTGCATTAATCCTCAACTTTACCATATATTTATTTCAAAATTAATGGTGCAGGATTTTCGACATAACGGAGGATCACGCTAAGCCATTTGAGGTAGTATAGGCTCTTAAGGGTAATCAAGAAACTTGTTTGAGCGTTCAATCATTTGAACTAGTATTGCTGCAGACATGTCGTGATGATCAATTGGTGAGGGATGAACAATTAACATCACGGTCACAGTCTGATCTCAGTCTCAATCTGTCAAAAATATCTCTAATTTTCCTAAAGTTTTTGACGTTTATTTGTCGCCGAGAAGAGACGATTTATTTTCGTTGGATCACAGGGAGACTGCGATTAGATTTTGAACGTTTTAAATTACGAGAATTGGCCTTCAGTTCAAAACAGCTTTTTCCTGAAGTCCAAAGTTGCTAAAATAATACAAAGGTACTGTGCGGTAGTTACGTCGTTGTTTATTTTTTACAAGTGAGAGTTTATCCACGGGAGGAAAGCTGTCACTCGAGTGAAGACAGAGGGAGCGCTTGCTTGACAACCTTCGCTGGGTCCGAAAGAAACCACACCTACCTGAAAACATGGACGAATTAATCAGAAAAGTCAACATAGTGAAATGTGGATGCCGTTGCATAGCAATGGAAAACACGGTTGAAAAAAAAATCCATTAAAAATACAAATCTCCACCGGGGTTTTTACACCCTTAAGGGATAATTTTGGGGATAAAAACTATTATATATATCCTTCTCCACAACTCAAACTATCTCCATACCAAATTTCATCTAATTCGGTTCAGCGGTTATTGATTCCCCATACAAACTTCCACCCCCCTTTTCACCCTTTATAGGATGATTACTGGGATAAAAACTATCCTATGTCCTTCCCCGGGATGCAGTCTATCTCTCTGCCAAATTTCATCTAAATCCGTTCAGTGGTTTAGGCGTGAAAAGGTAACATACAAACAGACAGACACAGTTACTATCGAATTATAAAGTATGGATACGTTTAAGAAGCCATGTTGTGGGTTATGTTGTTTCTGAAATTGGAATTTAAAAAAATCGATTTCAGGGCCATTACAACGTGTTCATTGGAAGGTGACTTGAATATCATCGACACTCAAAATTGCAATAGTATGACAATAGCCGGTACTCCTCACTTTGCATCCAACAAGGTGTAATTGCAATTAGGAGTGAGGCGTATACAGGGTGAAATTAAATTCATGGGCATCCTTTTAAGGGGTCATTGTACTCATCATTATGAACAACTTTTATTGTGGGACTAAACTTAAAATCGCGAAAAAAAATCAGCTATTCCTTGCATTTATCTTCACATAACACGTCAAAATGCCAACTACCAACTTAAATTGTCCATAATATGAATTATTCAAATCACAACTGTCAATCTTTGACAGCCATTTTATACAACTGTCAATCTTTAACAGCCATTTCATACAACTGTAAATTTTCGACAACCATTTCATACAACTGTAAATTTTTGACAGCCATTTCATACAAGCGTCAAAGATTGACAGTTGTATGTACACAAATTAACGTAACGTGTGAATTTGCTAAACATTAATTACAAAACACCTACTATTCATAACGGTAGATATCAGTAAAACTTACCAAAATTCTCTTATTGTTACGCAGAACAGTCAAAGGCCCACCGGAGTCGCCATCACAGGTTCCCTTGCTACCCGTCCCGCTGGTGCAAAGATGGCTGGCTACTATGGTAATCTTGAAGCTGTTCTGACAGACAGCGTTCGTAATGACAGCTACTGTTGTCTGGTGGAGGGCCGTTGTCACGGGGAAAGTGTTTTGAGCTGTATACAGAAAAGAATAAGGGTGATATTTGTTTGTTAGAGTTATTTACTAATCATTTTTTAAGGCGGCGAAATGTATATTGAAACTAGCTGCGCCCCGCGGTTTCACCCTCGTAAATGTCGATCCCGTGGGAATATCGGGATAAAAACTATCCTATGTCCTTTCCCGGGACTCAAACTATCTATATACCAAATTTCATCTAAATCGGTTCAGTGGTATGGGAGTGAAAAAGTCACATACAGACAGACAGAGTTACTTTCGAATTTATAATATTAAGTATGGATTTTCTTAATTAATCGTACTTAGGTACCTACATCTTTCAGGAAAATCCACATTCATTTTAAAAGAAAACAACCTTTATTATCTAAAAAAACAAAGACAAGGCTTTAAGGGTAATTATTTTTTACTATATTAATTTGATACGAAAATGCCTAGAACCTGTGGAGACCCACAGGTAAATATATTAAAAATTCAGAGAAAACTCTCTGGCGTAATTTTTTATAGGCTATACCTACAAATTATAAAATTAATTGGAAATCGTGAATTTCGCTTGGGGCGTTAATTTTCTTTTGTTTTGGCTCGTTTGGGTACATGTTGGGCTCACAAAGGGGCTTGTTCGGGCCTATCCCGGCCCTTTACAAGAACGCCATTTGTTTGAATCAGAATAACCCATGGGAAGGAACAGTGTTTTCGCATTTAACGCAGAAATGTTAAAGGTTATTTTCAATAGGACGGAATGCTGGGATTTTTGGGAAGCATTGGTCTTCTATTGAGCAATAGTTTTGATCTATTGTTTTATGTAATATTATTTAATAATAAAAATGCTGATGTTTATGGGTAGGATATAGGTATAGATGACCTCGTAATTGCTTTATCACTTTTCCCACGACAACGATTCCCACTAAATAGGGTATTTTACTCTATATGAGAAAAAGTCTAAAAATATATTATTGAGATAGCTTAGGCAAAAAGCAGTCGGAAAACGTTAGTTTTAGTTCATAAAATAGCAAACTAAATGTTAAAATTCAATTCAAAGGTTTCAGCTTTTTTAATCTGTTTCATAACACCATTAAATAGTAGTCGCCATGTTATTACGTCATACTGCTATGTAAACTTAGAAGTGTCAGCTGTCAACTATTATTTATTTATCAACTAACTGCATTTGTTTACACAGCCGCGGACGTAAAGCCAAGGTAATATTATCTATACACTATTCTATCTTCATACAAACGATCGGAACGCGAGTCATACTTACGCGCCTCGAGTTCAGTATACACTCGGTAAACACACAATCTCAAATGCTCCATGCTCTGTGTGCTCCGCAGTGACGAACTGACGCCGCACGGTGTGATGGTTTTGTAAGCAGTAAGCGTGCGATTTGTGACAAATATTCATTGAAATACGTACAAGTACTTATTTAATATTAATGAGATAGATAAAGAGCAATTATTTCTAGAACAGAGCCGAGTCACAATCAGTAGCGTGCATTGGTTTTCAGAATAGGTAGGCACTAGGCCGGGTCTAGTCTAGGCAAACACGGTCACAAATCAGAAAAAAAAGTGAGGTCAAAAGTGTGGTTATTTGAGTAGTCATGCCTACTCAAAGGTGATAAATTGCGAAGGTCGAACGTCATGGTAT
The DNA here is from genome assembly GCA_945859645.1 of Amphipoea oculea. Classification (NCBI taxonomy): domain Eukaryota; kingdom Metazoa; phylum Arthropoda; class Insecta; order Lepidoptera; family Noctuidae; genus Amphipoea; species Amphipoea oculea. The sequence goes on from OX243876.1 coordinate 19,175,183, forward strand.
TACGCGGGAGACGTACGTATTTTTAATTTTATCGTATTAACTTGAACGAGTAAAGACCAATGACAATGTGCGAATAGTACGGGAGCCGAGTAGGCCGTCCGGCGACTGCCTACTGCCGCGAATGTTTGTATAAAGATTTTGTTTTTTGTTAGGTATGATAATTTAGTGAGTTTCTTAATTGTGGGGCACACACACTAAAATGTAATTGACAGGCTTATGTTGATACATCGAGGTAGGCACTGCTTATATGCCTATATGAATTGCACGCCACTGGTCACAATACCATATAGATAACTTTACCGTGGTAAAAGTTTAGATGATGATGTCGCCTAGTGTCAGCGAAAACGGTCATCTATATAAATAAAAACAAAAGGCCTGACTGACTGACTGACTGACTGACTCATCAACGCTCAGCCCAAACCCTTGGACCTAGAAAGCTGAAATTTTACACGATGGTTCCTTTTATGATGTAGACCAGGAATAAGAAAGGATTTTTTGAAATTCAACCCCTAAGGGAGTTAAATAGGGGATGAAAGTTTGTATGAAAGTCCGTCAGTTTTAAAGTTAGGATCTTCAAGTTTTGTGTTTAGGCTGACGATTGAAAATTAATTTATACTTACGTGTTTTAGCGTTTTTGATAATTTCACCCCTAACGGTGGATGAACGACCTGACTGAGATATCAACGCACAGCCTAAACCGCTGGTCCTAGGGACTTCAATTTTGGAGGGTGTGTTCTTTGTAAAGAGTAGGTATCCAATAAGAAAGGGTTTTTGGAAATTCAACCTTAAAGGGGGTGAAAAGGGGGATTTTGTTTGTATGAAAAATCTTATTCCTTGAGTTAATAACCTTGAAACTTGCCACGAATACTTATCTAAGTAAATTATGAAGTTTGGCATTTTTCGTTTTTCTAAACTACCCCCTAAAGAGGTATTGGGGGGTGTCAACATTTGTAAGGAAGAATTTTATCGCGCTGTCCGATTAACTTGAAACTCAGTATTTATACTAAGGACTAAAAATAAAGAATAACGTGTATCAGGGTTTTTCGAAAATCTACCCCTAACTGTGTGAAAAGGGGTAGTTAATTTTGCAAGGTCATATTCAAGGTCATTCCTTCTGCGTGGCTTGATTAGCTGGAAAAATGGCATGAATAATTTTTGAGTCAAGTTATGAACACATCTTAAACGATTTTTCATAATTCCACCCATGTAGGGGTGAAAAGCGGGAATACAGTTTATATGAAAAATCTTATTAATTTGGTTAATAAACTTGAAACTTGGCACGAATATTTATCTAAATAAATTATGAACTTTGGCATTTTTTGTTTCTATAAACTAACCCCTAAAGGAGGATTGGGGTGGGGGGTGTCAAAATTTGTATAGAAGAATTTTAACGCGTGGTCCGATTACCTCGAAACTCGGTATTTATACTTAAGACCAAAAATATAGAATAACGTGTATCAGGGTTTTCCGAAAATCTACCCCTAATGGGGTGAAAAGTGGTAGTTAATTATACAGGAGAACATTTTATGCGTGGCTTGATTAACTCAACAATTCGTATAAATAATCTTTAAGTCAAGTAATGAACACACCCCAAACAATTTTTCGAAACTCTACCCCTATGGGGGTGAAAAGCGGGAATACAGTGTATATGAAAAATCTTATGGCACGAATACTTATATAAGTAAATTATGAAATTAGGCATTTTTTGTTTTTCTAAACTAACCCTCATCCACTGAACTTGAACAGATGCTCCAAGAACTTAGCAATGCAATTAGCAATGCAAGCCTTGAGGTTGGACTGAAGATGAATATGTCTAAGACCAAAGTCATGTGCTATGAAACACCTAGAAGCATAAAAGTAGACGGGGAGATAATACAACATGTCCAGGAATACCTTTACTTGGGTCAAGTAGTCTCTTTCCAGGCGATGCAAGATAAAGAAATCTCAAGACGAACGGAAAACGCCTGGAAGAGCTACCGGTCCTTGAAGGAACTATTTAAGGGTGAGTTGCCTATGGCACTGAAACGCAGGCTCATGGACATGTGTATTCTTCCCGTCTTAACCTATGGTGCACAAACTTGGTCTTTGACTAACATCCAGAAGTCCAAACTCAAGGTCTGCCAACGAGCAATGGAGCGCAGTATACTAGGCGTTAAATTAACGGATCGTGTTCGAAACACAATACTGCGCTCCAAAACAAAGATAGCTGACGAGGCTCAAAGGGCTGCTCAACTTAAATGGGACTGGGCAGGACATGTCTGCCGCATGCCGGACAAACTGTGGGCCCAAATAGTGCAGAATTGGTGCCCTGAGACAGTGAGGCGGGGTCGCGGCAAGCCACGTATGAGATGGCGGGACGAGCTGGATAGGTTCCGTTAAAATTGGAGGGAGGACGCGCGGGCACGCGAAAATGGAAGGAGTGGAGGGAGGCCTTTGCCCAGGAGTGGGACAGGGCAGGCTAGACAAAAAAAAAAACTACCCCCTAACGGGGTATTGGGGGCGTCAGAATTTCTATGAAAGAATTTTAACGCGCGGTCCGATTAACTCGAAATTCTGAATTTATACTTAAGAGCAAAAATAAAGTATAACGTGTATCAGGGTTTTTCGAAAATCTACCCTTAACCGGGTGAAAAGGGGTAATTAATTTTACAGGGGAAGATTTTACTGCGTGGTTTGATTAACTCGAAAATTGGTATAAATAATCTTTGAGTCACGTTATGAACACATCACAAACGATTTTTCAAAATTCCATACCTGTGGGGGTGAAAAGCGGGAATGCAGTTTATTTGAAAAATCTGATTCCTTTGATCTATAAACTTAAAAATTTTCCCGAATACTTATTTATCTAAATAAATGATAAAGATCATACCTACATATATTTTCGAAATTTTTAGAGGACAGTACGAATTTCACGCGGACGAAGTCGCGGGCAGAAGCTAGTAACTTAATATATAAAAAAGGGTACGCACCATCGGTATTCTTGCCATATCCGGATATTTGGCCGGTGGAGCCAACAAAGTTCTGGCTCACATCAGCTGTCGTTGGAAGAGGAATCACAGCAATCCTATCTGAAAACAAAACAAATTAGATAATGATCTGATGGCAAACACGGCCTTATTTTGACGAATAGGTATTGTTTCTGCATTTGAAAGAAAGAAAAAGAAAGAAAATACATTTATTGAGCACAGACTAAAAGACACACAATACACCAGATACATACATCAAATATAAACAAAAAGTAAAGTTTAATTAAAAAAAGTATAAAGTCCGACGTAAAAAAGAAATAATAAGCAGAAAAGTGTGCCTCACGGCTGCGCTAAAAAAGAGGGCCAGTTCAGCAAAAACAAATAGTTATAATAATATGGTTTACAAAACAAAATTTTAAAAATTTTAGTTTTTTGTGGTAAACTCCTTCATACTGAAATACGTATAGTTATTTTTTTGGAATTCCGCTTTCCAGTCGGGATTCGGCAATCAGCCATGTCAAAATACCATTTGTAACGTGTTATAGAACATCTCTGATGTGATAACAAACGTACGGATCCCAAAAACCAATAAGCATTTCCTGTTTTTTCTATTCCAAACTTAACAAACAGATCACGATACATCGTAACTCATTTCGATTACAAAAACCATAATCTATACATATAATAAAACAGTAAAAAAACTGTGTCTGTACATTCAATATATTTAAAAAATAATAATTGAGGGGGGTTTAGAAACAGTAATAGGGCACGAATCTAAAAAAAAAAAATTGTCTGTGTGTCTGTTTGTTTGTACACGCTAATCTTCGGAACTACTGGACGGATTTAAATGATTTTTCTTTTGTTGTATAGGTATTATGTCTGGGCAACATATAGGCCATAATTTATCTTGGAAACTTGAACACCTGATGCAGAACCGCAACAGACTAGCTAAACTATAAGAGATACAAAAATGGTACAATAGCAAAAATTGTTCCACGTGATGAGCATTTTCAGCTGAGCGAATAAATTTGAAGATCTGGAACACCTGATGTGGAACTCCAAGAGCCCAGCTACACCATAACACATATAGGAATGACGTCTTAGCAAAAGTTGTTCGGTCTGATGGGCATTTTCTGTTGACTTATAAAAATCGAAGATCAGGAACATCTGATGTGGAAATCAAAGCTATCACTAATTTCACTGTATAATTATAAAATAACATAAGCTGGGAGTACCTCCACGCGGTGAAGGCGGTAACAGTTTAGGACTGATTTTCGATGACGATGGTATATCATTGAAAATTTTACTCTACTGGCCAAAACTCCCATTTATTTTTTTATTTTATCAAATAAATATGCCTTCGGGCTTATGTTATTTGAGTGTTTAATTTCCTTTTCAATTTATCTTCGTGACACGGTAGCCTACCCGGTAACGCAGGACAGCAGTCACTTAGATTTTAATTGATCAGGTATCTTCACAATAAAACTATAACCATGCCTAGAAAGAGGTCAAATCTTTCCCAATGTTCCAAAGGAGCTAAAAGATTGAGGATCATAAGATCCCAAGAATCTACTGAAGAGCGTCAGGAGAGCCTTGATACTGTTCAACATCAGGCTGCAACTCGCTCCGTGGAAACCTCTTCGGATCGCGAAGCACGCCTGCGTTCTCAGCGTATTTACGCATCTACATCCAGGTCTCTAGAGACCAGTGAAGAACATGATGCGCGACTGACCGCTGATCGTGAACGTTATGCATTGTCTCGCGAGTCGAAACGTTCACGGATAGAGAATAGCGCTTGAGTTCCAAGCGTATCTACGCATCGACTTCTAGGTCTCTAGAGACAAGTGGGGAACGTGATGCGCGACTGACCGCTGATCGTGAACGTCACGCATTGTCTCGCGAGTCGGAGACGTTCACGGATAGAGAATTGCGCTTGAGTTCTCAGCGTATTTACGCATCTGCTTCTAGGTCTCTAGAGACAAGTGCGGAACGTGATGTGCGACTGTCCGCTGATCGTAAGCGACATGCATTGTCTCGCGAATCGGAAACGTTTACCGATACAGAATCACGCTTGAGTTTTCAGCATATTCGCACATCTACTAACAGGTCTTTTGAAACGAGTGATGAACGTGATGCGCGACTCACTACTGATCGAGATTATCATACATTGTCCCGAACACGCACACAACAAAATATTCATAATCAGTTAGAAAGTGAGAGAGAAAGAATTGCTGGAGTACAGCATGAAGAGACAGAAGAAGAGCGCAACGAACGTTTGAATTCTGATCGACTTCGACATTCTCTGAACAGAATGTCGATATCATCTGAAGAATCGGATGTGTCTCAAGATATAGCCGTAGGGTATGGCGTCCTTCCTTGGGTTGATAAGGGACGGAGTGCATTTACGTATACTCCTATAATTGACTACGCCACATATTCCGCCATCGGAGGTATGGTTCAAAATTGTACTTTTTGTGAAGCTGTTAAATGGCAAAAAGAAACAAACGGTATGTGTTGCTCAGTTGGGAAAGTACATATTGAATCTATATACATATAATAAAACAGTAAAAAAACTGTGTCTGTACATTCAATATATTTAAAAAATAATAATTGAGGGGGGTTTAGAAACAGTAATAGGGCACGAATCTAAAAAAAAAAATTGTCTGTGTGTCTGTTTGTTTGTACACGCTAATCTTCGGAACTACTGGACGGATTTAAATGATTTTTCTTTTGTTGTATAGGTATTATGTCTGGGCAACATATAGGCCATAATTTATCTTGGAAACTTGAACACCTGATGCAGAACCGCAACAGACTAGCTAAACTATAAGAGATACAAAAATGGTACAATAGCAAAAATTGTTCCACGTGATGAGCATTTTCAGCTGAGCGAATAAATTTGAAGATCTGGAACACCTGATGTGGAACTCCAAGAGCCCAGCTACACCATAACACATATAGGAATGACGTCTTAGCAAAAGTTGTTCGGTCTGATGGGCATTTTCTGTTGACTTATAAAAATCGAAGATCACGAACATCTGATGTGGAAATCAAAGCTATCACTAATTTCACTGTATAATTATAAAATAACATAAGCTGGGAGTACCTCCACGCGGTGAAGGCGGTAACAGTTTAGGACTGATTTTCGATGACGATGGTATATCATTGAAAATTTTACTCTACTGGCCAAAACTCCCATTTATTTTTTTATTTTATCAAATAAATATGCCTTCGGGCTTATGTTATTTGAGTGTTTAATTTCCTTTTCAATTTATCTTCGTGACACGGTAGCCTACCCGGTAACGCAGGACAGCAGTCACTTAGATTTTAATTGATCAGGTATCTTCACAATAAAACTATAACCATGCCTAGAAAGAGGTCAAATCTTTCCCAATGTTCCAAAGGAGCTAAAAGATTGAGGATCATAAGATCCCAAGAATCTACTGAAGAGCGTCAGGAGAGCCTTGATACTGTTCAACATCAGGCTGCAACTCGCTCCGTGGAAACCTCTTCGGATCGCGAAGCACGCCTGCGTTCTCAGCGTATTTACGCATCTACATCCAGGTCTCTAGAGACCAGTGAAGAACATGATGCGCGACTGACCGCTGATCGTGAACGTTATGCATTGTCTCGCGAGTCGAAACGTTCACGGATAGAGAATAGCGCTTGAGTTCCAAGCGTATCTACGCATCGACTTCTAGGTCTCTAGAGACAAGTGGGGAACGTGATGCGCGACTGACCGCTGATCGTGAACGTCACGCATTGTCTCGCGAGTCGGAGACGTTCACGGATAGAGAATTGCGCTTGAGTTCTCAGCGTATTTACGCATCTGCTTCTAGGTCTCTAGAGACAAGTGCGGAACGTGATGTGCGACTGTCCGCTGATCGTAAGCGACATGCATTGTCTCGCGAATCGGAAACGTTTACCGATACAGAATCACGCTTGAGTTTTCAGCATATTCGCACATCTACTAACAGGTCTTTTGAAACGAGTGATGAACGTGATGCGCGACTCACTACTGATCGAGATTATCATACATTGTCCCGAACACGCACACAACAAAATATTCATAATCAGTTAGAAAGTGAGAGAGAAAGAATTGCTGGAGTACAGCATGAAGAGACAGAAGAAGAGCGCAACGAACGTTTGAATTCTGATCGACTTCGACATTCTCTGAACAGAATGTCGATATCATCTGAAGAATCGGATGTGTCTCAAGATATAGCCGTAGGGTATGGCGTCCTTCCTTGGGTTGATAAGGGACGGAGTGCATTTACGTATACTCCTATAATTGACTACGCCACATATTCCGCCATCGGAGGTATGGTTCAAAATTGTACTTTTTGTGAAGCTGTTAAATGGCAAAAAGAAACAAACGGTATGTGTTGCTCAGTTGGGAAAGTACATATTGAAATATTACGAAATCCTCCAGAAATATTAAGATCACTGCTAATCGGTGACCATCCACAGTCAAAACATTTCTTGGACAACATCCGTTCGTACAACAACGCCTTTCAAATGACATCTTTTGGTGCGAAACAGATTTCAGAAGACCCATTTATGCCAACATTCAAAGTGCAAGGCCAAGTTTACCACCTCATTGGTTCATTATTGCCAGTAAATGACCCCAAGTTTCTCCAAATATATTTCGTATCCAATTATCAAGAAAATATAGTTTATAAAAAAAAAATTTAAAAGTTATTTGCAATTAATTCAGTGTACCCTTGGGATCCGCTGCGGAATTACGGGAAGAAAAGTTTTTTTATTGTATAGGTATTAAGTCTGGGCAACATAAAGGATATAATTTATTTTGGAAAATGGGACACCTGATGCAGAACCGCAATATAAGAGATATAAAAATCGCGCCATAGCAAAAATTATTCCACGTGAAGAGCATTTTCTGCTGTGAGAATAAATTTGAAGATCTGGAACACCTGTTCTGGAACTCCAAAGCCCAGCGACACTATAACATATATAGGAATGACGTCTTAGCAAAAGTTATTTAGTCTAATGGGCATTTCCTGTTGACTTACAAAAATGAAAGATATGGAACGTCTCGAATCGTCTCGCGCATCCCGTTGTTTTCCAGTCCCCGGGCTCTTAGAATTCGACATCAGACGTTTCAGATCTTTGATTTGTACGGCCCCGTTTTCGCTGGCATAAGCAACAGGATCCGCGTACGAAGTCGTGGGCAGCAGCTAGTACTAAATATTTAAGCAATAAAGTTGCCATAAAAACCCGCACTTTCTGAGTTGTACGTGCAAAACATTATAATTTGCACTTACAACAATTTTTATCGGTAGTTCCTGTTGTACTTTTACAGAAATCGAAAGAAATAAATAAAGAAAATGTATTTATTTGCGGTAAACATGACGCAGGGAAAGAAAACAAACACAAAAAAATAGACGTCACATCCACGCAAAATGGCCACACAAATCAAATCGCTTACAAAAAGCTATTCAATTAATAAGAGTTATTCCGGTCAGATTCCCTGTTATTCTTATGTTTTAATTTCTGTCTTGTCAACTATAACAAGGTCTGATCCCCTTGCTTGATGATTAACCCTTGACCGCTTGGGTCGCATTTATGCGGAACATGTTTCCGTGCCCCTACCGCTCGTGTCGTATTTCTGCGACAGAGGAGAACATGCATGATTTTTTCGTTCTATTTTCGTCCTAATAACTGTGTGGTACAACTAAAACCATTATTAAATAGAAATAAAAACTTATTGACTATTTTTTAATCGATACAACGATTTCTCCTCCTTATTTATTGTAGGTATTATTTTATCTTGATTTTATCGATTTGTAGCCGCGCTGGGGGCACGGCAATTGATATTTAGTTAAGCGCTTAAAAGGTTAATAGCGCCGATTCCCTTGTTCACAAACTAAACTAAATTTAAGTTCAGTGCATCTTTTTCTTTCTATTTCATTAAGAAAAGGACAGAAGATAAATATTAGTTTAGTTCTGTCAAATTAGGCAACGCCTGACGTAAATTGACGTATTTTTAGTAGGCAAGTTTTTAATCGCGTCTAAACTTGTCTATGGAGTATCTTATTTTGACAGGACTAAACTAATATTTATCTTCTGTCCTTTTCTTAATGAAATAGAAATAAAAAGATGCACTGAACTTAAATTTAGTTTAGTTTGCGAACAAGGGAATCGGCGCCAATATCGTTATTAGAAATTTTATGAATAACTACAGAAAAATATTTAAAAAAAATGTTATTTTGAATAATTTTTTTTTTGGAATGCTTAGGTATTAAATGCGTCAACTTTTAATGTTACTTGCCAAACTCGCATAGTACAGTCAGAAGTTTGGAAAAATATTAGTTTTGAATATTTGCCGCTCGTCAGGGCTTTTGCCGGTAAGCCGATGACGTAGCGGCCAACAAGTAGGTTGCGGTGACGCTTGGGCGACATCGCATTAACGCGCGAAGGCGAACGAGAAGCGAGCGTGTCGCGGCAGTGGCCGCCCAGTACTAGATCCCTTCTATTGTTGGTGAATCATTTCGGTTAGATGAGCTTATAACAGTATGATGTTCACTTACTATTCATTACAGAATAATTTTTCCCGAAAATTAGTAAATACTAGCTGCGCCCCGCGGTTTCATCCGCGTAAATGTCGATCCCGTGGGAATATCGGGATAAAAAGTAGCCTATATGTTAATCCAGGGTGTCAGCTACCTCCATACAAAATTTTATCAAAATTGGTTCAGCCGTTTGAGCGTGAAGAAGTAACAAACATATAAACACACACACTCACAAACAAACTTTCGCCTTTATAATATTAGTGTGATAACATTCGATCACATGAAATTAGGTTGAACGTTTAAAATTATATCATATGAACGTTATTATATTACACACCCCCTTTAAAACACTCTGCAAAGTTTGTTCGCTGACGCCAGATGTATGTTACCGATGGCGAATAATACTCCACTCCAGCCTTATCGTTCAGTGATAACACGTGCATTTAGAGGTGACGTACCTAACGTACTCAACACAGTCTTCTCATTCAATGACAAAGTACCTGCTACAGTCCTTTCATTTTTTTTATTTATTTCATTTAATCAAAACGGTTTAAAACCAATTACAGTAATTAAATACAAAAAAGACACACACACACATATAAAATCATCAAGTAAAAGAAAGTTAACAACACTTTCATACATCCCTCTCACAGTACTTCTGACATGCCGACAAAACCTTCGTCCACTCGTCCACAAACATAATACGTTTGTTGGATTAAAGTCCAAGAGATCATTAAGGGGCTTACAGGACCTAACCGCAAAAAACGCAAGTTTTAGAAACAATAAAAGTGATCGACTACAGTAAATAAAATCAAAAAAATATACGATATTCTTCAGGATATATGCTAGGTAGGTAGTGTGTTGAAAACATAATAAAACTTATTTGTTACGATAGAAAAAAACAATGAAGATACCTCTAAAAACTTACTTTTTACAATAAAAACCATACTAATGTACATATGTACAATCATTATCATTTTTTGTCAGATTATTCTACAAGCAACATACTAAAACTGTAGTGTTTTAATTTTTTAGTCCAAACAATAGACTTTTCGTAAATAAATAATTGCTTCATATTTTGCAATAAATTACCAGCGTTGTGTCATCGCGCATCTCTTTCTTTTCTATGCAGTCCGACAGTGACCGCGCTGTAGGTCATGTCGTCCTTTTAAGTGCGGCCAAAGTACGTGGTACTGACGACTTCGCACGCGCAACTGTGCGACATGGAGGCACAGCAAACAGCCTGTGCTTCCTGCCGCGACAGGAGTTGTCTGGCACAAAGAAGCGGGCCAGTACAGCATTTAGGTCAGGCGCGTCAATAGTACCACAGAGCGTCTTACAGGCTATGGTGAGCTGGTCTTTTGCTCGCCTTACCGATAACGAGTTATATCCGAGGCATCCCAATAGAAATTGAGTCGGATAGAGGTAAGGGTAATAGCCGTGTTTACGCTTAAATACAGAAACCTAAGGAATAATGTTTTACCTCTGATTTTCCATCACTGTCTAAGGGGTACTGTCGATTCATTAACCCGTCGATGGAACTTTTTCGATACAGCAGCGACCGAGTCGATGTAGTGACTATCGATATTATGAACCAGACCCAAATCACGGTGATCTTTATTCTCATTCAAATAAGGTTGCAGTTGGGCCATTGATATGTCTGCTAAAATCATTGTGGTCTTTATTTTCGTCATAATAAAGTTGCTCTTGCTGCACCTTCTACTTTTTATCTGTATGTTGAAGTATAGTCAGTGGACTAGCCACGTGAAACACTCAAGTGACACTTCACTTGACTTTCACGTGGCTATTACAGTAAACTTAAGCGAGGTTTAGATTAGCAAGTTCTTCCTGCAATTTCTTGAGCGAGTTCTTGCTGGTCCGTTTACATTACGTGCAATATTTGTAGCACAATTCACGGTCGCAAGTGACCCGCAAGATCTTCCTTGCAAGTTCTTGCCCGATTGTTTAGATTTATGATGACTTACAACGATTTCTTGGGCAAGCATTCTCTGGTCCGTTTAGATTGCTTGAAATTTTTGTAACACAAGTCGCTTTCGGAAGTCACCAGCAAGATCTCGCCTATAAGTTTTTGCAAAACTGTTTACATTTTTACGCAATAATTATTGCCGAGTGTCACTTTATTATTTTGAAGTGTCCGTGCATTTATCGAAACGCCAAAATGCCTAGCTGTAGTAAAAGACGTGCTGCTGCTGTTGTTATGATAGTAGGCAGCGTAACACAACGTAAAGATCTAAAGTAAAAACAAGACATATTGTTGATACGGTCTATACAAATGAATTTATTAATTGAGATGAGAACTGAAGAACCTTCACAATTTAAAAGTTTCTTGAGAATGACTATACTACGTATCAAAATCAGTACGAATTCGCTATTCATACTTTTCTATTAGCGCCACAATTTCATTTCGCGCCCATACTTTTTTAACTGACATCTTGGTCAACACAGAAAACTTTATTTTGCAAACAAATTAATCTAGAAGTTCTTGCGGCAATGTCAAAATAGCGGTTACACGTGTAACTTCCGACAAGTCTGTGCAAGTTACAACCCTAGCAGAAGTTAACTTGCCGCAACAGTTTACACAATGGTGACTGCTTGAGGAAGTCGATTTCTGCAATTTTTTTTGCTAATCTAAACTCGCAAGCCTTGCAAGCTGAAAAAATTGCAGAAGTAGCTTGCCGCGGCCACATTTTGGCGTTTACACATGTAACTTGTAGCAAGGTCAGCAAGCTGCAGCACTTGCAGAAGTTAGCTTGCCACACCTATTTACACAGTGGTAACAGCTTGCGCAAGTCAACTTCTGCAAGTTTTATTGCTAGTCTAAACCTTGCTTTAGATGTGTCACCGATTGAACATACATTGAACAGTCATCTTCCGAGAAATGTTGTAGTCATTGAACCAGTTTTTCCAATAAGTAACTACCTATGCAATAGCGGTCAGAGATTATGAAGAGTACTATCATGATTATCATTTTTTGGTTTAACGTCGAGTACTTTTGGACATCCAAAATTTATCCATGTCAATTACAGAGGGCGAATCCCCGTATTTTTTTTTTAATAATAATAATAAGTTTTTATTGATTCATAAACAAGTGTTACAATATTTAGGTATGACACTGGATCCCGCACTAGAATACCCTGTGTCGCAGGATCCAGTCTCATTCGACAGATAATATGAATTATTTAAGACTAGCTGCGCCCCGCGGTTTCACCCGCATAAGTTTCGATAACGTAGGAATATCAGGATAAAAACTATCCTATGTCCTTTCCCGGGACTCAAACTTTCTCTATACCAACTTTCATCTAAATCGGTTCAGTGGTTTAGGCGTGAAAAGGTGACATACTAATAAAAAAATATTAAGCATTTTCAAAATTACTGCTTTTGAGCTGAAATTTTGTACAGAGATTCTAGACCAGATACACTCTTCAACCCGTTTGTATTGATATACCCTTTCCGTAACACCCTGTCATATTAGTAGGATTGTGTTGTGTGTGATTGATTACACATTACATTAATATAACTTATACATCAGAATAACATATAGGATACTTTTTTATTCTAATATTCCTACGGGCTCGACACTTAGGCCGGCCGCATACGTCCGGTTTATCTTCTCTTCAGCGTACAGTCACGTCTAAAAGTATGTATACGTATACACTTGGCAATTTTCAATTGCGATTTTTTCGTGAAATAACGAATGCAACGTTGAAATACGACACTTAACATAAACCTATGGGTTCGAAAATACTATTTTCGTAATAACATAAAATTTCATTCAAAAATGAAGGAGAAAATCGCCTTTGAAGAAAGCCAAGTGTGCTTTCAGACGTGACTGTACACGTTCTTATATTTTCCGTTCGGAAACCCTGACGGAAAATATAAGAAAAAAGAAGCTACGCTAAAGAGAAGATTTTTTATGAAATGCGCGCATTCGGGGTCTCCGAATCTGAATTCCGAATCAGGAAACCGGACGTATGCGGCCGGCCTTATGCGGGTGAAACCGTGGGGTGCTGCTAGTCGTCAATAACCAGAATATTCTTCGAAATGAGATCTTCACGGTCTCAACAAATGCACACACGCACACACCCCCACACACCCCCACACACACCCCCACACACACCCCCACACACACCCCCACACACGATGCATTAGTTAAAATAAATGAACAATACTTACTACTTAACTTGACAGCAGCTATCTTCACAATAGCAATATCATTCAGCAAATAATTCCAAGATGGATGCATGGTGACGTCAGATGTGTCTATTCTTGTCCCTCCTGAGAAGATAGTGAGGGAGCCAAGAACGATGGTGAACCGTCTCGCCTGGTTCTGACCGTCGAACCAGCAGTGGGCTGCGGTGAGGACCCTGGTGGCTGAGATTAGGCTGCCTCCACATACTGAGGATTGGCCTCCGCTTAGCCTGGCTATGATACCTGCCTGGGTGATAATAATAGGTTGTAAGTTTTATGTTTTTAGGGTTCCGTACCTCAAAACAAAAAAACGGAACCCTTATAGGATCACTTTATTGTCCGTCCATCCGTCCGTCTGTCTGTCTGTCGGTCAAGACCCTTTTTCTCAGGAACGCGTAGAGGTATCAAGCTGGAATTTATATCAAATACTCAGATCTACTGTCCCTTGGAGCTATTAAAATATTAAACTTCTAAGCCAACGCAATCAAAAGATACAGCCGTGTATGCCGCAAATTTTCGACACTCGCCAGGGAATCAAAACCTACAGGATACTTCCCGTGAACTCAGAATCTTGAAGTTTGGTACGAAGCAACGTCTTGTAGGACAGATAAAGGAAAAATTGCGAAAACCGTAAATTATTAGTTACATCATATAACAAAAATATTTTTAACTTGTTTGTACGGAACCCTCGGTACGCGAGTCCGACTCGCCACTTGGCCGGTTTTTTTTGATGGAGAGCGTTTGGGGTTTGAGAACGTATAATATATGGTTCTGAGTGCAGATGCACCTACTGAATAGACTACAGACGATGTTTTGTAAAAAACATTAAAAAGATATTAAGCCTACTTGCGACCTTACTATCTAAACATATCATACTTCTGTTATTGGTTTATTTAACTTTATAATTTTTACACCAACTCTGTCTGCCTGTACGTATGTCTGTATGTTACCTTTTCACGCCTAAACCGCTGAACCGATTTAGATGAAATTTGGTACAGAGACAGTTTCGAGTCCCAGGGAAGAACTTAGGATACTTTTTATCCCGATTTTCCTACGAGATCGAGACTTAGCCTGAAGCCGTGGGGCGCAGCTAGTAATATAATAAATTACTGGTGCTGCATCCGGTTAGACTGGAAGCCGACCCCAAACATAGTTAGGAAAAGGCTAGGCACACAGACTTATACATATATAAGTCTGTCTTCTTCTTAGCGTGTCGATGGCAATCTAAATGTACTCGGCCCAGAATTCGGCCACTTGTTTGGCGCCATCACTAGCGTCCATCAGTTCCTCAGCTGACAGGACACGCAGGGCACAATATTAAGTGTCCCATCGTTTGTGGAACAGCACCACATTTACACTCCAAGGCGGAGTCGTCTATAAATTTCCACCTGAACAGGTTTTCCTTGCTTCGGCCAACCTGGGTCCGGAGTCTGTTTAAAGTCTGTTTATAAGTCTGTGGCTAGGTAGATGATGATGAATTATATTGTACACTGAAAAATACTCGGAACAAGAAGATTATTACATTATTATTTTAGGCAAAGATATAAAGGGCCGCTTTATCGCTAACTGCGGCTTCTTTCAAGCTTCCGTCTTTTGACAGAACAGTCGTAATCTATCTATATAAATAAAACAAAGTCGGGTTAGTTACACCATGTATAACTCAAGAACGGCAGGACCGATTTTTATAATCTTTGATTTGTGGATTTGTCTCCACCCCGAATAGTAGAATAACTATTAAAACATGGGAAAAATTTATGATGATTTATCATTTTCTCATACATTTTGTTCTTATTGATTTTGAGGCGGCACGAAGTTTGCTGGGTCAGCATCAATAATCAAGAATGTAAGAAACAGAACAGCTTACCTGATGCGGTATAGCAGTAGCATCGTTGACCTGGAGTCCTCCAACGATCCGATAAGAGAATCCCTGAGACTCTATGCTCAATATCCTCAGGGCTTCTGGCACCCCAGTCTTCAAATGATAGCCATAAACTGGCGAAGTTTCAACACTCTTACAGTAAAAAGAACGAAAAAATATGAATAAACATATTATGATTAATTTGTTAAAACGCATCGTTCTTTATTGTTGTTATGCTATAATTGAGTCGTTATCCTTAATACACGTTATTTTCTACTTGTAGATCACACACTGATAAGAAATCAATCATGGTTGTTATCAGTGTGTGATATAGATTAGCAGATACTGGGAGGTACGTTTACACTCAGAAAATTTGCACGTAATGAGATAGTAGTGAGCAGGGTTGTTGCAAACATCAGCATCAGCATCAGCATCCGCGGAACTTCAGCATCATTTTCAACATCAGCATCAGCATCCGCATTGATCGATGCTGATTATTAATGCTGAAGTTCGAGTCGTAACACGACCGTAGAGGGGGCGTGGCTTATAGCACGTCACGGAAATACCTAGACTATGTAGTGGTACTACATATTATGTGCTACGCTACCACTAGGTATTTAATTACTAACTAATTATTACTAAACTAGTTAGTTAGTTTCAATTGTTTATTAAAAGTCACAATATTATTGAACCAACCTTTTATTTCAATACCAAGAAAAACTGTGCAACTTTTAGGTATAAATTCATAATGTTCACTGCTTTTTTTAAGAAAATAATTAAAATCAGCATCAGCATCCGCTGATGTCAAAGATAAAACATCAGCATCAGCATCCGCTGATGTGAAAAAAATATGCATCAGCAACAACCCTGGTACTGAGTGTAGTTGTATGATGTACATAGTAAACAGTAAGTATTCTATTCTGTTCGATTCTATTTGAGTACGAAGATTATGGTTCCATTCCATTCAAGTTTATTTATATAACTGTAGTTTTTAGGGTTCCGTACCAAAATGGTAAAAACGAACCCTTATGGTGCGACTCAGTCTCTCTGCCTGTCACAGCTGGATATCTCAAGAACTGCTAATGCTATCAACGTGAAATTTGGAATAGTTTTAGATGACGTTTGCCCAACTATTTTGCAAATAAGAGATTTTTTTTTTTTTGACTGAAAAATTCGAAGTGGTGGATGTATGATATCATATGAAAGAGCGCAGTTTGCACATTCTCAAACATTTTTCTTTATTTTTAAGGCCGCATTGTTTTCGACTTTTGATGAAAATGTAAAAAAAGACCGTTCCCTTCCTTATCTCCGAAGTTTGCATAGAAAAAAATCTGAAATTATTCTATGTGATAGAAGTTTATGTAAAAATTACAAGAAAAATAAAACGATGTCTCTACATAACACACTTTTTCAGAAATCATCAACAAAAGTTACATTAGTTCCACTCGGTCAAGAGATGGCGCTGACCTAAAACTGCAATATTCTACACTGTAGCGCGCAGTGTTCAAATTCTGTGACTATAGCCCTCGACAATGAAAATTTAAAAAAATATCATTATCATGGTACGGAACCCTCGGTGCGCGAGTCCGACTCGCTCTTGACCGGTTTTTTATGTTATCTTTGTGTTATTACTGTACGCCCTTGGAGGGGACGGCCTAGGAGGACATAATGTGACCTTTCTGAAGAACATTACCAATAGTCGCGTTGGCAAAGGCGCGTTGTAGGTACTCGCAACGAGATGTAGGTATGGACGTAAACGAGGCAAAATGGTATTTTTTTTTTTAATTTCATTTATTCATAAACAATTTACATTGTGTTGAATACAATATACACATGCAATTTAAATACAAATACATAAAAACTATGAATGATTAATTAACAAATCCAAGTGAAATTCAAAAGTGTCAAATTGTTTTAAATAATTATAATGTCAAACAGTTTTAAATATAATGTCAAACATACGTCATGTAACAAATATTACCTATGTAAACAAATACACAACGAATTGTATTTTAATCTCGCGCCCGCATTGGTGTCAAAATTCGTTGAAATTAAAATGTTCCACAATCTCGTAAAAGCCATTGTTACAATCGGTTAGGTAAAGCAGCGCCTCGCTTTTCCCAGATTGCTTCCTTATTGCTGGAGAGAATTTAAGAGATTTGTTTAATATCTTCATAAATAACTGTAACGATATAGACCAGCCTTTAGCAAGGTCGTCGTATTAGTGATTCAGCAGTATCAATATCATCAAAGGGGCGATTCTCGTAATTTTAAGAACGTTCACAGTCTGATCTCAGTCTCAATCTGTAAAAATATCTCAAATTTCCCTACTTTTAGGGTTCAGTACCCAAAGGGTAAAAACGGAACCCTATTACTAAGACTTCACTGTCTGTCCGTCTGTCTGTCACCAGGCTGTATCCCAAGAACTACGATAATCCTTGGAACAGTGAGGTCGCTCTGTGAAGCCTGTGAAGCTCCCAGGAAGCTTCTGTGCTTTTGGGCGGAGCTAGGCTGGCTCTGTTAGCCAGTATTCCCACGCACAACGGACCAAATGGGAGTCTAAGTGCGGAAAAGGGAGCCCCATTATCATCATCATCATAGTATTCAATCAAGTCAGCCTATCGCAGTCCACTGCTGAACGTAGAATAGAATAAAATATTCTTTATTATTTATTGTGTACCTTATCACAGAATATTAAATGTAGAAATTTTACAAAGCGTGACAGAATGGGCGGTCTTATCGCTAAAATCGATGTACACAGGCCACAGGTGACATAAGCCTCTCCCAGGCTGCGCCACAACACCCTATTCGCTGTCTAAAGGTCGTTAGCACACTTACCAAATCGGAAAGGGATCGGCACCGTATCGCCTTTCGGGTTGCAGTCAAACAGCCGTCAACCTAACGTAAGCACGTAACCAAAGCGGATCGGAAGCTCTGATACAACTATACGTCGACTCGGCTACGGCTAGGCGACGCCGCGCTTAGGGCGTACCGACCGCTAGTTGATGGTGCAGCAGGCAAGCCGGAGGCTGCACGAAGAGACGTAAGCTCGGGTACGGAGAGAGGTAAGCGCGGGGACAACGAGTCGTAAGCGCGGGGACGACGAGCCGTAACGCGCCGCACCGCGGTTTGTGAGCTTGTCCCGAGGCGAGGCGATTACGTTACGATTCCGGTAAGTGTGCGTTGCAGTACGGAGTTTTATACAAAGAATACTGAACGGCTCGAGTTGATACGGTGCCGATCCCTTTCCGGTTTGAAACGTGTGCTACAACCTTAACTCATCAAGTCAGTTCCAGCCACCAAGGTCGTCGGTCCATCGAGCTGGGGCGCGTACTACGATAAGAACTGGCATTGCTCGACACAGACGCATTTTAAAATAAACATTAAAAAATCCCCTACAATGTCAACTAGGCAGCTTCCCAGATAAGTCAGTAGAAAAAGACAAATATTTAACTCTTCGTTTAAATAATATTGATTCGCAAACAAATCCTTGTTATCAGATGTGATTGCAGTATCTCGAATCAAAAATTAAGTAATGATAAATTAAATAAGGTATCTTTTTCCTCTTGTATGCTGTCAAGAAGCCATTTATAGATAAGTATGTATTAAATACTTTTTACCCGACTACGGCGAAGCAAAAAGGAGGGTTATGATTTTGACCCGTATGTATGTATTTATGTATGTTCATCTGTTCCCTCATAACTTAAAAATTACTTATAATAATTTGACAAATGAGGTATCGTTAGAAGCGTCTTGACCGTCCGCTGGTTATAAGCTATGTGACGTTACACTAAATTCAATATGGCGCCCTCTAGATGACATAAAGTAATGCGTTTAAAAATAAATATTTTGGGATGGTTAGCACATTTCAAAAATATAAATATAATTGAAATAAGCCCCAAAATAATTAAATAAAAAAGTCGGGTTTTAGTTTTTAAACTTTTTTTTAATCTATACATACATACACACCAATAAAATTTAAGTGACAGACTGACATATAATGTAATGTCAAAATACCACCTTTTTACTAAATGCATATGAAAGTTTACACGGTGCTTATAACAAAAAAAAAATAGTAAAAACCTTTTTAAACACAACCTTTTAATGAACTAAAAATTATCAAATAAACCTGATGATAGCATATAACTTTAATATTTTCTTAAAAGCTTTAGGCCTAAACGTCCTTCTTACACTTTTAGAAAAGCCTAAGAGAAGATAAGAGGAAGTGGTTTTAGTTCAGCTTGCAAGATTTGACCCGATCACAGACAGATATCCGAGAGATATGCCTTCACTCATATTTGTTCGAGTTCAAGTGTCGCCACCTTTTTCCCACTCCGGAAACTCAAACAAAAACAAAAGAAATAGATACTCAAAATGCGCTCAACCCATTATTGAGTAACAAAAATTGAAACATATTCATAAACTCTCATTTTATAATTTTATGAGAAAATAATCACTTACTTACAAATAAGGAAACGGAGTATTAATAAAACATTGAGATTGGGAAAATCCATATTGGATATTATTAATATCTAAGATAAGATTATATTGACGAAGAAGGTATTTTTGTCTCGTTATCACCAGCCATATTTTTTAATTACTGTGGGCATACAGTCGGTGATAGCAATTACCTGACCCACCCTATACACGAAAGAATTTGAACCCTCTGCCTGTAACATTAAAGGTTATTTCCATTTGTATGAGTTTATCAGACTAGCGCTACTCGGTAATAGTTTCGCCTAACTTGTAATTAGTGGGTAGTTGTAAGACAAACATGCGCATTCATTATAAAACTGGTATTTAAATGTTACTAAGAATACGGGTAGGAAAATAAAAATGAACCGTCACAATAATGAAGAGTGGGACTCTCTACCTGCGTCTGTTTTTCCGAGCGCATACAACCCGAATCTCTTCAAAGTGAGAGTGAACAGGCTTCTTCTGGGTAAGCTCGCTCCATCGTCGACTTTGTCTCTGTCACCTTTGACTTAGACTAGAGTCAAGAGCAAGCCCATTTCAAATATAAAAAAATAAAGCTAAATTAAGCCAGTCTACGCACAATTGCAGTAACTACGCGTAAACATATTTTACCTTGCCTTACTCAATTGCGAAAAACAACGTCTTCTTACAATTTTTTTAAATTTATTTTTATAGTTTTACTAGCTGCGCCCCACGGTTTCACCCGCATATGTTTCAATCCCGTGGGAATATCGAGATAAAAAGTATCTTATGTCCTTTCCCGGGACTCAAGCTATCTCTATACCAAATTTCATCTAAATCGGTTCAGCGGCTTAGGCGTGAAAAGGTAACATACAGACAGAAAGACAGAGTTACTTTCGAATTTATAATATTACTATGGATGAGATTTCTAAAACTAAACCGTCTTATTACAAAACAAGATATATTTTCAGACCCAGGTTTAAACCATGGAGCCATTTCTGACCTTTATTCTGACTACGGTAAAGTTCTGAATTCAAACTCACGATTTTGTAAGTCTAACTTGTGAATTTAGTAAAGAACTGCGGTGCTATTCTGTAAAAAGATCACCATGATAACTTAAATGAAGTGAGCTTAAAGTGAGCTTTCCACCTGATGCTATTAACAGCTTACTTTACCAAGTTTTCATGGTGAGATTTTTACAGAATTGAGCGGCTGTATTTCTATCACATCATAATCAGCCTATGGCGTTCCCACTGCTAGGACACTGGCCTCCTCTCTGTGAGAGAGAATGGGCCATAATCCACCACGCGGGCCCAGTGCGAGAGATGCCACATGTCTTGGAATTTTTGGTTCTAGGACATGCCGGTTCCCTCACGATGTTTTCCTTCACCGTGTTCTATCAGAGCTAGGTTCTTATTACGAAAACTTTCTCGATTGTTTATACCATGTCATAAGTAATATAACCTGTGACCGAAAATGGCCGACATTAGGACGCGTTCACATTAGCAAACGCGCGCTGAACGCGTTTATTCATGCGAGAATTGACGTCACAAATACACGTGACAGACAACTGAACGGTCAACTTGTATGCCTTTGGTGGGCACGTTTGTCGCGCGTTAACAAACAGGTACACACGGCGACACATCAAGCTATGCATTTCCAGATTTAGCTGTCCTCGCATTGTACCTATAGGTTTTTCGTTCAATCAGAAGTCAGCTTAAACTACACTTTATCAATCGGAATCGGTTTCATTTTGACGGTTCAACAACATTCATTGCGTTATTTACGTGTTGAGCAGACAAATTTTTCGAACTTATGAAGCAATGGATTAGCAATTGACTTCGAAATGATTCTGATTCCGATTGATAGTGTGTTACGCAATTAGGGTGCAGGTTATGTATAGCTTGATGTGAAACAGTGCGTACACGCGAAAAGTCTACCAGTACGTTTGGTGTGTTTGGACTACGAGTTACAAACCACGTTACGCGGTTTTTCGGGTACACCTATGTTCTATCGAGATAAGGTAATAAACAGAAATAACTAATCATAATTTTCCTGCTCTCTCCCATATTACATGGGGTCGGCGCAAACCGTTTTCTTCACACTAATATTATAAAGGCGAAAGTTTGTGAGTGTATGTGTTTATATGTTTGTTACTTCTTCACGCTCAAACGGCTGGACCAATTCTGATAAAATTTTGTATGAAGCTAGCCGACACTCTGGATAAACATATAGGCTACTTTTTATCCCGACATTCCCACGAAATCGAAACTTATGCGAGTGAAACCGCTAGGCGCAGCTAGTCTTCCATAAACAGAAAACTAATCTCATCATCAGCCTCCAGCAGTCCACTGCTGGACATAGGCTACTCCTATTGCACGCCATTCAACTCGATTTTAAGCAACTCTCATCCAGCTGCTACCAGCCATCCTGCGAAGATCGTCGCTCCACATAGCCTGGGAGCATCCTACCTTACGTTTGCCGATTTGCGGTCTCCACACGTCTACCTTAACGGTCATTGGTTCTACGGCTAATATGGCCGGCCCATTGCCACTTTTGCTTGCTTATTCTGTGAGCCATGTTGACAACTTTGCTTCTCTGCCGGATCACCTCGTTGCGGATTTGATCCCTCAGAGAGACTCCAAGCATAGCCCGTTCCATAGCTCGCTGAGCGACCAAGGAAAACTAATGTGAGTCTAAAATTCCGAATAGGGAGGCATGACCTTCTTGACCATTGTATTTTTAAGAAGGTATTAGAAAAGATACCTATTTCAAATTTCCAGTTCAGACTTATCCCAAAAATAAGTAAAAAAGATGGCTTTATATAAAAGAATTTAACCGATATCTCCAAGATTAGTTTCCACAGAATTAAAAGGGCCTCAGGCGTATTTTCCAATTTGTTCGCGAAGACTAACTGAAGAGTTAAATAATGAAGATGTTCCATTTAATAATGAAAAATGTTCTAGAATTTTCCACAATGCTCTTTCAGATTGGATTCCGTCGCTTGATGAGCCTAATCATAGTTTGAAAGAACATTTCTGTGGGATATTATTTTTAATGTAAGTGGGTTACCTAGTTTTGAAGCACAATGACCGGTATGTATTATGTGCTGCATGATTCGAAAAGTATACACACTCGTGTAACACTATGTGAGGACCGATCGACCTGGTTAAGGCGACTACATGACCTAAAGCGCGGTCTTTTTCGGACTGCATAGAAAAGAAAGAGACGCGCGATGACACAACCCTGGTAATTTATTGCAAAATATGAAGCAATTATCTATTTACAAAAAATCTATTGTTTAGACTAAAAAATTCAAAAACTGGTATTTTAGTATGTTGCTTTTAGAATAATCTGACAAAAAATCTTAATGATTTGATGTATATTAGTATGGTTTTTATTGTAAAAAGAAAGTTTTTAGAGGTATCTTCATAATTTTTTTCTATCGAATCAAATTAGTGGTATTATGTTTTCAACACACTATCTAATTACCATATATCCTGAAAAATATCATATATTTTTCTGATTTTGTTTACTGTAGTCGATCAGTTACTTTTATTGTTTCTAAAACATGCGTTTTTTGCGTTTAGGTCATGTTAGCCCCTTAAGCTACGCTTTCCGCGGTTGGTCCGTGGATGAGTGACTATCTTTTCAAGCCAAGACACTTCCGTGCCTCCGAAGGCTGTCTATCGTTTTTCTTTGACAGTCGTTACGGGTCGTCTGAAGCCCGAAAGTCTGACAACCAGTCTTAGCAAGGAGTATCGTATTACCCAGTCTTTAGCCTGGGTTGTGGAGGTCAGGTAGGCAGTCGCTCCATGTAAACTACTGGTATCCGGCTGCATCCCGCTTGGACTGGAAGCCGACCCCAGTAGTTGAGAAAAGGCTAGGCAGATGATGATGATGATGTCACCAATCTCTACATAGCCAGCAAAATCTGTCAATAACTAATATATTGACTTTTGAACCATTTCTTTATCTATTGTTTTTACAAAAAAAATATCAATTTTATTTTAACATAATAATATATCCTTAATTAACAATAATAACAAAATTAAAACCTTACTTAACTAAAACTATACACAAACTAAATTATAGCGTCGAAAAATTCATCCGCATCGCTGTCGACTGGTAATGTACCCAAGAGACTGGCGGCATTACCACGTTGTATGGCAATGCTTAGCCTTTGGCCAAGGTAAAAGCCAGCCCTTGGGTCACGGTCAGCCCTTCATTTCTTTATCTTGGATAGATCACTGACTATACAGGGTGTTACGGAAAGGGTACATCAATACAAACGGTTTGAAGAGTGTATCTGCCCCCTTATTCACAAGCACTCGATATGATTCCGTATCGTATCGAACATTAATGGGTAGTTCTTCGAAATTTGATTCTTCGACTGATCCATATGGCCAAAATTTAATTTCACTTTCAGCTCTGTAACACATGCTCATATGAAAATAGACATACCAAAGAACATATGTTTGTATGAGGGGCTCGTTTTTATAAAGTAGTTTTCAAGATATCGACGTTCGAATATTTTGTGCCCAGATGAATCAGAAACAGAAATAAAAAGTAATAAATACACCGTTAGTTTTGATTGATAATTCTAAATAATAATTATTTATTCTTAACTAAGACTAAGACATATCAAAAGTGTCATATTTAGAACAGTTTTATACTCCTGTCACTTTTTAATTATTCAAAAGGTTATAGCTAAATAAATGATAATAAATAAGACTAGAACTACTGACTTGTGCACGGTCAAACATTGGACATTATAATGCAACAAAAGCACTCCTTTCGTGCTAGAAAGGGGAAATCGAATTTATTTCATTAGTCATATGGGGGTTTTGACCATACGAATCAGGCACAGTTGAATCAGATTTTTACCTACAATCGTGCATAACTCATCATACATACAGACTTCATTATTGTCATTTTTCTACACGATTCCATAACCTAAAAGCATCACACGAAACACAGATTAAAGTTTTAAAACAATAAAATAAATTTTATAAAGTAGGCATTGTAATCATAATGCCACCTGAACTAAACACAGGTGAATCAGATATTTTCCTTCGTAACACCGGGATCTAAGCCAACCAGCCGCAGGTCCACCTTCTAGCTCGTCCGTTGCACGACTGGCTTCCCCCCGCGCGGGAAGCCAGACTCTCATTATTATTACCTGACCAAGTACGGTCAAGTGAAACTTACGCCACATTAATCAGTATTATACGCCGGACACTCCTTATTTACTTATTTATAAACAAAATAACGTAGTTATAACCAATACACATTTTTTTGTAAGAGGACAACTCATTTCCTTTCGATATAACTATAATTTATATTGATGTATCAAAGGGAAAATGCGACATCGACCATTTTGTACCGGAAAATGTCAAACGGACGCGTTATATGAATCAGAAGAACACACTTCAAATATTTTTATTTTGTACCTAGACAGCAAGTATTTAAAAAATATAATTTGTCCTAGTAAGGCATAAAGCTAAACTGTACAAAAAAAAATGTACATGCCGTTTTGTTAGTTGGTTACAGAAATATACCCATAGACATCGAAAATTTTGTCCCTGAAGAACTACCCTAATCATTGTTACCGTAGGAGTCTTCTCAATGCTGTTCACAAGTCCAAAACCCGAAAATCTTGTCAGTTTAAATCAAATAGACGCCCGCTATTCTTCCAACAGCTATTTGCTGTTGAGGGGAAGTCAAATCAGGTTATCGAAATGTCAGGTTTTCGATACGATAGCCTGTCGTATGGTTGTGAATCAAGGCTCAGGTCTAGAATCGCTGTACAAAATTTCAGCTCAAAAGCAATAACTTTGAAAATGTTTAATTTTTTTTTTATTTCGATATCACGGCGCCGCACTGGCGCGCGGCGGCGTGATGTGCGTGTACTAGGCGCACAGACACACTACACATAATGGATAATGACCCTCGTAGTGCGGTGACACGTTTGTTATGATTTCAATTTAATAAACTATCGAAATAAAAAAATATTAGGCATTTTCAAAGTTACTGCTTTTGAGCTGAAATTTTGTACAGAGATTCTAGACCAGGTACACTCTTCAACCCGTTTGTATTGATATACCCTTTCTGTAACACCCTGTAGATTAAGGGAAATATTGTGCGAAATCTATTTGAAGGGGTATTCCGCGAAACGCACCAACTTTGAAACGCACCAAATGAAACGTCTATCGATATCATTTATTACGAATCTGTATGAGCAAAAGCCAGCCTTACAGTATCTGCTGTGGGTCAATTACAGACTGACATTAATGTCTACCGATCTACCAATTAATTACTACAAAAAGCTAATTAAAAATCAAATTATAACAGGAACAAATTGCGTATTATGAGTAAAATATACGTTCAATAAATACATCAACGTATCTTCTGACTTATAATTAAAATATCTGATCGCAGGCGTCACGTCATTTGATATCGTTAACTATTTAATTAACTTTACTAAGTCAATGTTGGCAGTAATAATCTAATGGAAAGAGAACACAGTAATTCAACCTGAGATGTATTTTTACCCGACTACGGCGAAGCAAAAAGGAGGTTATGATTTTGGCCGATATGTATGTATGTTCATCTGTTCCCTCATAACTTAAAAATTTCTTATAATAATTTGACAAATGAGGCATCGTTAGAAGCGTCTTGACCGTCCGCTGGTTATAGGCTATGTGACGTCACACTAAACTCAATATGGTGCCCTCTAGAGGACATAAAGTAATGAATTTAAAAATAAATATTTTGAGATGGTGCCTTATGGGGTATCAAATGAAAGGGCTTAATTATTCATTTTAACGTTAAATTCGGCGAAAAATGCCTTCACTAAACAAAATGTATACAGGGTGTTACGGAAAGGGTATATCAATACGAACGGGGTTGAAGAGTGTATCTGGTCTAGAATCTCTGTACAAAATTTCAGCTCAAAAGCATTAACTTTGAAAATGCTTAATATTTTTTTATTTCGACATCACGGCGCTGCACTGGCGCGCGGCGGCGTGATGTGCGTATACTAGGCGCACAGACACACTACAGATAATGGATAATGACCCTCGTAGTGCGGTGACACGTTCGTTATGATTTCAATTTAATGAACTATCGCAATAAAAAAATATTAAGCATTTTCAAAGTAACTGCTTTTGAGCTGAAATTTTGTACAGAGGTTCTAGACCAGATACACTCTTCAACCCGTTTGTATTGATATACCCTTTCCGTAACACCCTGTAGATATAGATGTTGGGTTCTCTTCCAGTCCAACGGGATGCAGCCAACACACAGTAGCAAATTAAAAATAAAGTTGACCAAAATAAATTCAGTTCAGAGACCGCGACGGCGCTGCTTGCAAATCAAAAATTTAGTAATTTCTAATATCGCCACCTGTTTGGATAAACTAGCATCAATCCAGACTGTCCACTATATTTTGGTAGACACCGAAAATATACCGACATTAAAGTTTTTTTGACTTCGGTAATAATAATTATCTTGCTAATAATGGCCACTGGCTCAATTACTCTTTGCGTGGCCTTCATCATCCTCTGAGCCGAAAGACGTCCACTGCTGAGCATATTTATTTATTTATATGTCCCCTAAGTCCCTAGTCCTGCCCCTAACGCATTCAGCTGACTAGCACGCGAAGAATGTGATGCCGACTGCCGTTTGGGTCAGTTTAGCAATTTTTCGAGCAATGTCGGGTGTACCTTGGTTCATTTGTGATCACACAGGAAAATTCCGAGCAAAGCTCTAAGTAAGTTTACAGCCAAAGTACGACCTCATTACTTCAATTTCCGTAACTTAATTAAAATCAAAACATCACACAATCTAATTTTAGATTATCAAAGTGAAGCCTTAATAGCCTACATAGACTAATCAGTGTATCAATAAAGCCAACTTGCAAAGATAAACTTATTGGAACTAGTATAAATTGGATCTTGGTTTGTTTTCTACTGTTGTATCATCATTTCAGCCGAAAGACGTCCGCTGCTGGACATAGGCCTCCCCCAAGCACCTCTACTTCGACCGGTTTTGTGCTTCTCGCATCCAACGAGTTCCTGCGGCCTTCACAAGGTCGTCGGTCCACCTTGAGGGAGGCCTTCCAACGCTACGTTTTCTGGTACGCGGTCGCCACTCCAGAATCTTTCGGCCCCATCGGTCATCTGTTCTGCGAGCAATGTGCCCTACTTTTGTGTATCTACTATTGTATAGAATCAACTGAATAGACAGCTGTGCTGCTGGGGAGTTTGTTGCGCCACTTCTTTTTCCCAGCTAAAACACTAGGAATTGGTGAAGGGTGGGCGTTTTGGGGAACTGCCTTATGTAATTTTCACGTTCGAATAGTGCTGATTCTCAGTCTAATTTGATTTAAAATTTTTGATTTCTTCAATTCTGATAATGATCACGCAGAAAAATTTCGTGCATAGCTCTATGTAAGATTAGTAAATAAAACAGCGAGTGTAAAATTTTTAAATTTTTAGCTGATTCGATTCCCGGTTTAGGTAAGCTTGTCGAGAAATCTGTACTTAAATGCAGTAGTTTCTTTTTAAAAATGAAGGAATGTTTCCTTTAAGTAAAATAATGGTTTCCCTTCAGGGACCATTGATTTTTTCCACCCTGTAAATATTTAAGTGTTAGATTGTGTATTGTATTTATTATTTATCAATAAATAAAAACATCACGTAGATATTCAGTATCAAAATATACCCTAAGCAACTAGACGACTAATTAGCCTATCAATGAAGACAACTTGCGAAGATAAATTTATTGAAACCACTATAAATTGGATATCTCCGTAACGCCCGCGCTGCCACTGGAGTAATTAATCAATTTCATGCAGTAACGTTTTATGGAGAGAGTTCCTGTGTTGTAGTTTAAAAAAGTTTATTTTTGTATTTTTTCGACTTCAAAAAGAAATTAACTCAAAATTATGAAATAACTTTAATTTCGGAAGTCGGTGTCTTGGGATCTGTATTTTATTTAGTTTTAGTTTTTTGCCGCCATATTGCAATACTAACACATATAATATAATTATAAAATTATAATGAATGAATAAATTCGAAAGTAACTCTGTCTGTCTGTCTGTATGTTACCTTTTCACGCCTAAACCACTGGACCGATTTAGATGATACTTGGCATAGAGATAGTTTGAGTCCCAGGAAAGGACATAGGATAGTTTTTATCCCGATATTCCCACGGGATCGAAAATTATGCTGGTGAAACCGCGGAGCGCAGCTAGTAAGTAAATAAGTGTAAGACAATAAAGCTATAAATAATTCATCATCTGTCTAGCCTTTTCCCAACTATGGTCGGCTTATAGTGAATACTATAAATATATAAAATTTACATTGGCTTGTCCATAAAAAGTGTGTATCATCACCGTTAGCGAACAGTCCCCTGCTGGACATAGACCTCTCCAATTGCACGCCATTCGACTCGGTAAAAAATGTATAGCCACCGAAAATTCATTGTTACCGTAAACCTACAAAAGTCCAAAAACCACTGCACTTTGCAATTCTTAAAAACTTTTGGAATCACTTGACTAAATAGACAGCAGATTGTATTCTATTTAAGAATTTACTTACACTGGTGTACCGTGGTCATTAATTTGTGTGCCTCGGAAAAATAAGGATATCATCATTTCAGCCGAAAGACGTCCACTGCTGGACATAGGGCTGGAAATAAGGTTATGTTATAAACTTATTTACAATAAAAACAAAAAAAAGAGAACGCCTCAGGACAATCGACGAAAGAATTGAGAGCAGCTTTTTCAACGATTACGCCAAATTTAGACCGTCTATGCTCGATAAAACAGGCTCATGTTTCGTATTAAATACCTTTTCTGCAATTTAAACTTTAGGTTTGTTGACTAATAATAATAAATACCTTTTCTGCAATTTAAACTTTAGGTTTGTTGATTAATAATAAATATTGTTTCAATGATTAATAAATAAATGTTGATTAATATTACTTAAAAAATGATTTTTATTTGTGGTCTACCTGCAAACATTTTCGTTTTCCTAGATGTACCTTGAACACAAAAAGTTTGCGGAACACTGTTCTAGAGAATGCGAATTTTAGATCTTAAATGTTTTAAAAGCCAGGAAATAGCCACAATACACTCATGGATGAACGAGCTAAGCCTGCAGAATTCTGCACTTGCTTTGAGCATACGCTTAGTCCATGTAAAAGCAACGGAAGGAGTCGTGGTAAGCCGACTGTAGTTTTGTATGCCGTCTAAATTTCTTTTACCGTTTTAAGTTTACCAAGTTACAGTAGAATATTTAAAACTACATTGTAAAGTAAAAGAAAGAAAGAATTGGCTCCTTTCAATCCTTTCCCACAGAAACCCTTGCATATAAAAAAATAGTAAATTTAAAAAAATCAAACAGATCTAATCTACGTTCGCGACTTATTTGCCAAAAATGTAAACAAATATGAATTAATGGAAAAATAATTTTAATTCCTACACAATAAAGTTCAGTTTACGCTACAACTTCAAACATTGTTATTACTTTTTCAATAGTGCTAGTCACTCTGAAATCAACTTTGATATTTGTTTAACTTGAAATAGGGTAGAGGTATACAGCAGTTCGCACTTTTACTAGGTATATGTATAATCATGAGCACAGAAATAGTCGGCAGCTGCATGGCTGTGACAAGAAGGCTTTTACTCAGCAAGATGCTGTGCAGTGCCCAAAGCACACACTAGGAGTGGGTTGAAACAGGTAAAATCGCATAACCGTTCCGCCTGTTCCTGTTCCACGTAATTAACAGTTCCAAAAACCTGTTACAAAATAACAGGCTGTTATTTCATACTATGTGGAAACAAACTATTTTGTGTTCTCTGTTACACGTAGCGCGTGTCAGCTGATATACGTAGGTATATCTCTTTCTTACTAAGGTTTTACACCTATGCGAGAAAAGGTGACGAACGATGTATGATTCTGGATTCTGTTATCTCGTCGTGGAACAGAAGCTGTATTTTCAGTTTGTTTGTCACAGTTACAGTCTGTTATCTTGTGATACCAGTTATATTTAGCTGTTACGATATACGCCTCACTCCTAGCACACACACAAGAACTAGTTTAATCGGGCGGCCTATTGGTACTTGTCTTAAAAATATTTTCTCTGATGAATTTATTATGTAAAACGTACACAACAAAAATGGCTAATGTGTCAAAAGAAGAATAGACATTAAAAATGTAAAAAATAATAGGATAGCTATGTTTTACTAACAAAACAAATAACGGACTAAAAAGTTCGTAATGATATAGCAACAAGTAGAATCAAAATACAAAACAAATCCACTTCAAAAAGAATCAAATGTACATAAACATTAACCAAATAAGACTAAAAGAATCCATTGAGTCGATTACCTACCAATTCAGGCAAAAAATAAAAACTTCTACGGAGATGTTTACGAGTTTGTACGATTAGGCGCGAATTGATTTAGAAACGGATACAATCTCTTTGTTTTTATTTTCTATGGTAAACACATAAAATATTATGTGAGTAAAAGTGTCTCCCAAGATTTGGCTATTGCAATTGTTCAGTCATGAAAATTAATTGTTAATCAAATTGGCACATCACGGTAATTAGCCGTGTTATAGCTACAATAAATAATCAAAGAAAGCAAGCTCTGATTTGAATATACGAACAATTTAAATTGGTAGTCAATTTGCTTAACAATCAATTTCCCTGACCTTCCATTGGTACTTATTAGTCTGGGCCCACTTCTGCCAAGGGCTACTGCGACCTAATACCCTAGATAGTAGGCAAACAAAAACAATAGTGTGCTACTTAGGAGGCTTCGATTCAAATTACTGAATATTACCTTCCTTTTTGAAGAAACTGAAGGCCAAAATCTAGTCGCAGTGTCAAGAACAACAAACAAATGTCAAAAACTTGTCAAAATGTAGGGAAATTTGAGGTATTTTGACAGATTGAAACTGAGAACACACTGTGAAGGTTCTTAAAATTACGAGAATTATTTATTTATTTATTTATTTATTAAAACTTTATGCACAAGTAAAAAAAAAAATACTGTACAAAGGCGGACTTAATGCCTGAGGCATTTTCTACCAGTCAACCTTAGGGTGACGCAGAGACAAAACATGGCAGGTGCAACATACAGAATAACTAGCTTGGAAATGACTATAAAATACAAGAATATATACATAGATACATACATACATACATATAAACCACATGAACTCTCAGGGGAGAAATGATCGGTAGAGGAGAAAACGAATCCAGCAAATCAGCGCTGGGATGTTACAGCCAACTTCTGCCGAATATGTTCACGTGCCTTCACTTTAAAAGATAACCGACTGGTTGCCGTCCTGATGTTCAGAGGGAGTATAATTATCTCTCAGGTCTTTTATTAACCTTCAAGATTTACACAAAGTAAATTGATATAGGAGATACTTTTCAAAACCACAACTCTACAATCATTTAACAGAAGTAATTAAGGAATCAAAACTTCCTCCAACTTTTAAAAGGCTAATATAAGCATAGCTATATTAATATGTTTGAGCCGTTTGGGGTTGAAACTCTAGGAGGGCCTTGGGTCCGAGTGCACAACGAATATTTTGAGACATCGCCAAGCGGTTGGTTGACTCTTCGCGTGACCAGAGGGCTGGCCTATTTGTAGCCCAAAGAATAAGCATTGCCATCCAACGTGGTAATGCAGCCAGCGTTTTGGGCACTTATCCCATTGACAGCTGTTAACGCCATAATTCATTTGTTTATATTTTCATGCCTAATTAATGGCAACTTTAAAATAATATTAGTATCTGTGCGACACAAATTTCCTTCCGCTTTCCCTTTCCCTTCCGTAACCCTTATAATGCCTGAGCGAGAGCGAGAAACAAGATTCGCAATGCGCCAACGCTGCCGCGTGCCGCCATGAAGAAAAAAACCGCCAGTGGCTCAACCGCTATCAAGACTCGCGGGTCAAAATGAAACCCTAAGTCAATCAAAGAGAACCCATAATTCACCGCTAAGAACGAAGATTGATATTAAACTGTGCAAGTGCGTGTCTTTGTGTTGTGGAAAGTGTCGATCCTCGTCCGTACGTACGTGACATCATGGACGCACCGCCGCCACGTGGCTAAGGAACCTTCATCAGCGTATCTCCGCTATAGCTCGCCAGGCAAGTACGATTATCATTTTCCCACACCACCAACACCTACTCGCATCATCGAACCGCCCCTCAAACAGTCCACTAAGAAAATTTCGATTTTCACCCCAAGGCAAGCCGCCGCAACAACAGCAATGCGGACGAATTTTTTGATGCCAATGAGCTTCTGTCTTTTTCTTTTTGTTTACCGCTCGCAACTAGCATAGATACAACAGCCCGACATGAATCATCAGGCAATTGCCCGCGAGACACAACACCCGTCTGATCGGAGGATCCTCCCTTTTCTATAGAGTATGAGTGAACTTTACACTGTTCCTCATACCTCTATAAATATAAGCAAAACATTTTAAAAGAGTAACGGTAGAGTTTCTTGCCCATTCTTCTTTATACGAAAACTACCTTTTGGAAGGGGCGAATTGATTCTTTCTAATGATTTCTAGAGGTATAATTTGAAAAAAAAAGGAATATCATAAATTCATAATACCTATATTTAAATGTGACGTTATTTATTGCAGTTTCATTAGATTTTTTAATCATTACAATATTTTAACTTAATAATAAATAATTTATATCCTTTATTTATTATGAATCATGCTACTACTCATACTCGTATTTTTAGTAAATTGTTGTGCTTGACAGAGTGGAAAAAAAAAGTTAACAAAAAAAGTTCATAGTTCACAATCATGTACCTACATGTGAACTTTATAACTAATAATAAATAATTAATTATTAAGACCTTGTAAACACATGTGATAAGCAATGAAGATTTTAATTTGACACGAGAAACAGGATAAAAATATGGGTACTTCTCTGTGCGAAAGACTAGTGTCAAGAGTACTACAAATGGCACAGCGAATTTTTCCTCAACAACCTATTCAATATGAGAAGATACGTAAACAAATTTATCATAAAAACGTAGAAATTAAATTCAAATCACATCAAAATACGGGAAACAAAATAAAAGGTTCTCCGCTGAACCCTGGCAAAGTTTGCAGCCACTTGGCAACAGAAAGCGGCGAGAACAAATGTGGTAGAAGTCACAAGATTATGACGTCAAATCTGTAATTGAGTGTACTGATTGTTTTGTCTGTTTTTGCTTACAAGTGCACGACGTCACAAGCACGACTTTACAGCATGGGATCTGGGGTTTGGTTCACCAGTGGAACAAAGTGTTGAAATTGGGTATCCTCATTAGGATTTGTACCCGGTTGATGACAATAGACTCGAACCACAGCCACTTATTTGCAAGTACCAAAAATTAGCTCACCGTCCGATCAGGACCAGGCCCGTGCCAGACGGCGCGTACGTGTTCCACGCGCGCCTCAAAAAGATATCAGCAAAAAGGAATGGGCCTGCCAGGGCCGAAGCCTGCCGGGGGTGCGGGATTATCCGAAAGGGTTACCGCTACCCTGGAACATAAAGGGCTAAGGAAGGAACAGGAATGGGTTTTAGTCAGTAAGAGTCTGACACTCCCTTCCGCTCCACCCAGAGCGGGAGGGGTCATTTGATGATTTCCCGCCCATAAAAAAAGTACCCAAAATTCAGACACGAGGAAAGGCCTATTTCTATATTGCAGAATAACAGACACATTATTTTAATATTATTTAGATAGACGACAGACGAGTCAAGTAACGCAGTAAAATTCTGTTCAATGAGGTAAGTAATGCAATAGAATAAAATGATAAAGCATCTACAACCATCTGACAGTTCGGGCCTCTTTCCCAAAACAAAACACACCTGGATACACAACTCATGTTTTTTTAAACCGCTACCACTTATCATTTAGACTACAGTTTCCCCGACCATGCCCCGCTTGGAGTAGTTCCAGCATTGACCGATTATAAAATCCATAAAACGCGTCCAAGTTTGTTTTGAGCGGTCTAACCGAACGATTTGGAAGCGTCCGTACGATTTTATTCCGCAATATTGTTAGCGAAACAGGAATGTCCGTGATCGAGGGTCCAAGGTGCTTGCCAAAATGTCTTGGGAATACTCGGGATTTGGTTAAGTGGCTCCGGTGCCGAAGAGTCTGATGCTAAGATGTTTTCTGGTTCGGATGGCTGATTTTATGGGCTTCGGCTTCGAGTGGATTTATTTGGTGGAAGTGCATTGTGAAGGAGGATTAATGAGACCTTGGGTAGCTGCAGTGGTGTTGGTGCAGTTTTTAAGTACTTGGGCGGAAAATTCTTTACTGCAATGGAGATTCAGATACTGGTTATTGTTCACAATCATATAGCCTCATTCATCTTCTTCTAACAGAATTAATGATTATGATTGGACTCACTAGATTGTACTTTCCAAGTTGTCACGAAAATGCTCCTTTTCATGTTTCATTTCATTTATTTAATAACAATTTACTTAATTACAACACAACCAACAACAACATTACAATTACATTTTTTTATTACAAATGTTTTTTTTTTTTATTTGTCTGAATGTGTAACATAAAAAAATAGTCAAATATAAGTACAAAAAAATACACTACCTATCTCAAAAATTCAAACCATTTACCTAAAATTCATTAAAATGTTTAAACATGCCAAAACTTCATCAAACGTCAGAAATTAAAATCATATTAGGTACATAAAATCCATTAAGAAAAACATGTCATATAAACTAATAAATAATCAACAATGTTCTATATAATAATTCATTAAAATTCATCATACATAAGTTTTTTACTTTAATAATGACCATAATGCCTTGGAAGGTATGTAGACCTTTGGTGTGGGATGCAATGTGTGTCGACACTCTTGCGCCATCCCATCTTCTAAGCACGGTGACCTGTGCTGGGGCGGCTGCTGCAGGTGCGGAAAACCTTAAACGGCGCAAATACTCCAATGTCTTTGGAACCTGTGTAGATAAAAAAGTAAATTAAATGACTTGATCTGATTGATTTTAATTTTTTAAATTTTCAAACAAAGTAAATATGAGTATTTAAATCTCACGACAAGCTTTTATATCATATAAATTATGTACTTAATGACGTTATAAGTTGATAGTAAAAGTTTTAAAGGAAAAGCTTATTTTATTCTTTTTAGTGCATTTAACTAAAAGCTTGTTTTTACAAAGTTTTTTGCTTTTAATTTATTTTTACTTAGGTATTTTACCGCAGTCGGGTTTTTTAATTTTTTTAATTACTTTTTAAAAAGGTAGTTACCGTAGAAATACTAGCCATATCATCTTTCATACAGCCCATGTGTCTTTTCTTTGATCTTCCCTTACACATAGGTATAGCTATCCACATTCATAATAAAATCTTTCCTCACGACATTTTCCATTAATTTTCTATGCTATACCAAATGAACTCCTGTATAATTTTTTTTTTCCATTACATCCATTTAGCATTTTTTCCTCTCTACATGACGCACACTTTAACCAAAACCTACAACCCTACATTTCCCAACTGACAATGTCACCATCCAGCCATTAATCTTTGAAAAATTCCTCAAAAGGCACTTGTAAGGAGGTCGCATGAAACCTTGCGCAGACGTCTTAATTTCCGCCCGCACTGCTTCCTAAGGAAATTCAACCCTTTCCGAGAAAAGGTGACTTTGTACACACGGCTACACGTCAAGGGTATACATTTCCAGTTTTAGCTGACCTCGCATTCAGTGGCGTGCATTGGTTTTCAGAATAGGTAGGCACTAGGCCGGGTCTAGTCTAGGCAAACGCGGTCACTAATCAGAAAAAAAGTGAGGTCAAAAGTGTGGTTATTTGAGAAGGCATGCCTACTTAAGGGTGATAAATTGCGAAGGTCGAGCGTCATGGCATTACGCGTGGGACGTACGTATTTTTAATTTTGTCGTATTAATTTGAACGAGTAAAGACCAATGACAATGTGCGAATAGTACGGGAGCCGAGTAGGCCGTCCGGCGACTGCCTACTGCCGCGCGTATTTGTATGAAGATTTTGTTTTTTGTTAGGTATGATAATTTAGTGAATTTTTGAAGTGAAAACTTCTTTAGCGGCGTTGAACACTTTTTGTAATGGGTAAAAAATGTTAAACTCGCGTCAGGGCATCGCGTCAGGACACGTGACCGTCAGGAGAGATTCCCCCCCCCCATCTCTCTACGGCGGCGCCAACCGAAGTGAACTAAGTGAGACACGATAATGGATGGATGGATGGTGATGGTGATGGCGATGGCGATGGTGATGGCGATGGCGATGGCGATGGTGATGGCGATGGTGATGGCGATGGCGATGGCGATGGTGATGTGATGTGATGTGATGGTGATGGTGGACGCGGACGTGGATGGACAGCTGATGGCTCGACCGTCTGTGCAGTAGCCACACTGCTGTGTATTCGTAAAATTCGTGTATATAAAGTGTTTCAAAAAATGGAAATTGAACAAAGTGCATCGAATAATGAAAAAAGTGACGCAGAAATAGTGAAAAAACTTAGTTATATTAATTCAATTAATAATTGATTTATTTCAACGTTAATATTCAAGTTTTCACTTCTGCCGGCACTCCCGGAGTGCAATCCGTCTTTTTTTTAATTGTGGGTCACACACACTAAAATGTAATTGACAGGCTTATGTTGAAATATTGAGGTAGGCACTGCTTATATGCCTATATGCAATGCACGCCACTGCTCGCATTGTATAGGTTTTTCATACAATCAGAAGTCAGCTTATACTTGCATAGCTTGATGTGTAGCCGTGTGTACCTGCGTGCTCCTGCCTCTGAAATATGCTTTACTATCGGAGCATATTGAGATTGTGGCAACGTCGGAATTTAGAGAATTTCGCTTGAATTTTGGTGAATATTTGGTTACTGGTTTATTGGTAGAGAAATGTTTATTAATTTTGTAGTGGGAATCTAGGTTGGCATAGTTTTGTTCATTAGTGTTTTTGAAAAGCACGCATGTGATGAGGAAGGATGAAACGCATGTAACTAAAAGAATGATTTCATTAATATAATGGGTTGAGAACTTCAGATTGGGAGGGAAAGGAAGGCCAAAGAAAAGATAGATGGATTGTGTGAGGAACGATTTGAAAGAAGAGGGAGTGAACATAGAACTATTATTACTCTAGTACTTTATCTCAGTGGGAGTGAATGATGTCTTGACGGCTTACAGGGGGGAATGGAAGAAGAAAATGTGTTACGCCTACCCCAAATAACATAAGACAAGGGCAGGAAGGTGAGTCTTTTTGGAAAGCAGTATACAGGGCAGTGGCGAAGGTACCATACAACTCGATTTCCACCGGCTTCCCTTCGAAAATTCAGAACATAGCCACTCTATAGTCAATTTTATCATTAAAATTTTCTTTTGGAATTTTTTTTTTCTCCGGCTTACCTCTGTCGTAAATTCACCCTTCGCCACTGATACAGAGTGTGGCGTAAATAGTGGTCCACCGTTAAGGATTCGATATACCAGATAATTTACTATAACATATTACAATTTTAACCATTTCTACACAAGGGTTCCGAAAATATATATTTTTTTATTTTTTATTAACGAAATTTCTACCTTTTGTTACAAAGGAGAAGGGAAAGACTACATAGTTTCCTGGGCCCCGGTGTTAACTCAATCAAACTAGCCTTATTTGTAAATGGATATAATAACAAGGCCTCACTGAAAATTTGGTGAAATTTGGCTATCCAGGAATCAAGTTATATGAAATATTGTAAAAGTGAGGTTATATATGAAATATAGTAAAAGTGAGGTTACATTATAACATTGTAGTTTTTTTATGTAATTTGCGAAATATTTTTGAATGGTTTTGGCTGTATAATGGTTTTATGCATGGAGTGCAAGTAGAGAGCCTCCATGTGTGACGTGTTGAAGATCCTGACACGTTTGGCACGCCCTGGACAGTCGCTACAGTCGAATACATGTCTCTACATTTGGATGTAGAGACATGTCTTCGAGAGAAACGTACCTACTGCTTCTAAGTGCAGGATACCAATATCCTGCACTTAGAAGCAGTAGGTACGTTTTAAAAAAGGGAGAATAGAAAGTAAAATAAAACACCAATATATGTATAAAATATTTATTATTCGTCTTCAATAATTATGAGAATATCATCTAAAAAGGCTTCAATCGGACGTCTCCCAAGAACCACAATCATCTTGGGCCAAGTTCCAACATGCTTGGCATACATAGTTTTCACTGGTAACCTGAAAAAAATTAACTATTTGAATCTTGTTCAACCATAATCAAGCTTCATTACATGTACCTAATCCTAATGCATGTTTAACTAAATCGCTACGTCCCAGCCGAGACCGAAATGGCCCCAATAACAGTCAATACCTCAAAGCAGCAAAGCTTGGAACCGAATCGGTCCCATCGGGACTTGACGGTTACTTACACCTTTTTTATGAGTGTTCCATAGATTCATATGGCTAATTAATCAAGTAATTAGGTATTAAGTAAGTATTGTTTTAATATATGCTATCCAACAAAAAGACAGCCGACAGACATGACGCTGGAGGCCGTAAACAGTAGGTACAGGTAAGTCTGGTTTTGTTCGCTTGATAGGCTAAAAGCTCGTTTTAAATAGGTACTTACAGGCTGATATTCACGCCACTGATGAATAAGTTATAAAATCGCCTCATCGTCCAAGACTCTTCTGCCAATAGAGTTACTGCGACCAGTCGCAATGGTACAATTCACACAGCGATCCATGTCGTCAATATCCGAACGATAGGCGTAATCAGTTGTCCAAAATAGAGAGCCAGGTAATTCAAAGTAGCAAGATCCGTCGAATAGTCCTTTATAATATACAAAGCCAAGGTCGTGGGATATTCAATAAAACATGGAAAATACGTGCGCACTCACAACGAAAGAAAACGAACGAGTGCCGGTCACAGAGTACTTTTTTATAGGTGGTTACATGGTTTTTTTCTACCTGTCATCTGTCAGTCGGTGACAGCACAGATACTGAGTGACCAATGTTGCTAACAGAAGAAAAATTACAGGATTCACTCGATTCGCTATGAATCGATTCCACGAAAAGATTGATAAGCATTTGTCACTCGATTTTCATACATATTCTGAGATTTTACCGATTTATTCACTATCGATTACTTAGAATTCAGGCATGTACTTAATCGATTATTTATGTAGTTTTATAACTTAATTTAACTTTTCTCGCTTCCTAGATAGAAACATGGTACTGTATTTGGTGATTACCTTTAGAAAAATATAACGGTTTTTTTAATACCCATTTCAACTAGTTAACTGCTGGGCCCAGAACTCGCCGTCTCCTTTGGTTGTAGTTTCAACAAAAACCATTATTTTTTCATTTTGATTTTTGTAAATTACTGCTTAGTATAAAAATCGTCGTATCGTCGGCTATCGTGTAAAATTATGGTTTTTGTTATGTAAATTTAGAGTTTTTGAAGAAAAAGTTAGTTCCTCTCTATTTTATACCTACCCTAATTTTTAACATAATCATGCAAATTCAAGTGATTTTTGTAAAAAAAAAAGACGGGTTGCACTCCAGGAGTGCCGGCAGAAGTGAAAACTTGAATATTAACGTTGAAATAAATCAATTATGAATTGAATTAATATAACTAATTTTTATTCACTATTTCTGCCTCACTTTTTTCATTAATAGATGCACTTTGTTCATTTTCCATATTATAAACACTTTCCCCCTTATTCATAAAACTTATCAAACCTATTTTAGTTAAAATGGGGTTTGTCTCTTTCTTACACACAGAAATGACCACGTGACAGATAAAGACAAACGTTCTATAAACCTATTTTAGCTAAAATATAGATATATAATATAAATATATATAATAATATTCCACAACTATCACACAACGCCATCTAGTCCCAAGCTAAGCAGAGCTTGTGTTATGGGTACTAGACAACTGATAAACATACTTATATATTTCTAAATACATACATATTATAAATAAATTACACCCAAAATAGGATTATGAATAAGGGGGTTAATATACACGAATTTTACGAATACACAGCAGTGTGGCTACTACACAGACGGTCGAGCCATCAGCTGTCCATCCATCCATCCACATCCACGTCCACCATCACCGTCACCGTCACCGTCACCGTCCACGTCCACGTCACCGTCCCCGTCCCTGTCACCGTCCCCGTCCCTGTCACCGTCACCGTCACCGTCACCGTCACCGTCATCACCGTCACACCGTCACCGACACCGTCACCGTCGCCGACACCGTCACCGTCACCGTCACCGTCACCGTCATCACCGTCACACCGTCACCGTCACCGTCACCGTCATCACCGTCACACTGTCACCGACACCGTCACCGTCACCGACACCGTCACCGTCACCGTCACCGTCACCGTCACCGTCACCGTTACCGTCACCGTCACCGTAACCGTCACCGTCACCGTCTCCGTCACCGTCACCGTCACCGTCACCGTCTCCGTCACCGTCACCGTCACCGTCACCGTCACCGTCATCACCGTCACACCGTCACCGTCACCGTCACTGTCACCGTCACCGTCACCGTCACCGTCCGTCCGTCCGTCCGTCCGTCCGTCCGTCCGTCCATCCATCC
Source organism: Amphipoea oculea (assembly GCA_945859645.1). Classification (NCBI taxonomy): domain Eukaryota; kingdom Metazoa; phylum Arthropoda; class Insecta; order Lepidoptera; family Noctuidae; genus Amphipoea; species Amphipoea oculea. The sequence goes on from OX243876.1 coordinate 19,216,856, forward strand.
ATCCATCCATCCATTATCGTGTCTCACTTGGTTCACTTTGGTTGGCGCCGCCGTAGAAAGAGGGGGGGGGGGGAATGTCTCCTGACGGTCACGTGTCCTGACGCGATGTCCTGACGCGAGTTTAACATTTTTTCCCCATTACAAAAAGTGTGCAACGCCGCTAAAGAAGATTTCACTTCAAAAATTTCCTACTAAAAATGGATCAAATTGTAATATGTTATAGTAAATTATCTGTTATATCAAATCCTTCGGTGGATCACTATTTACGCTACACCCTGTATATGAACTGCAACTATGTAAATGACTACGTTTACGATGTGTGCATTTATGCACCTTTTCGTTTGCATAGTAATTATACATTGTGCGAGCAAGCAGAAATTTCAATGATATATGCAAGGAATATGATTTTGATCCATTCACAATAAGTGTGAATTCGGCCAGAAGGTGCTTAAGCCTCAAATTTTTCAAGTAGTGGTAGGTTATATTATTTGTTTTTGTTATTGTATTATTTATATTACTTGTTACTTTAATTTAGGCGGTGTTTTTATTGTTTTTGTGCTCACACCATAACTATTATAAGTCTATACGTGAGGATTTGTAATTGGCTTTCTGGTGACCATGGTTTTCTTTTTTGTTTGTTTTTATTAGCTGTAAGTCCTCCATGTACTAAAATAAATAAATAAATTATAACAGTTAAGTTTATTTTAACAGGTACAGTCAACAAAAGAGATACGTATGTAAGATCGTCGGATATTGTTGAAGTTTAGTAAGAAACCGATGGATGTTGTTGACTGAAATTTAATTTGATAAATGAGCTGCTTGTTTTCTATTAATAAAATTAAATTTTGTTCGAGAACATCCATCAGTTTGTTACTAAACTTCAACTACATCCGACGATCCTGCATCCTTATCTCTTTCGTTGACTGTACCTATATTGTGAAATTACACACAATAAAGTTCTATTTGGGTCAAATCAGCTACAATGCCTGAAGGCGTTGCGTCGATTCTTGTCAGAGTTCAACAAAGTCTGTTAGGGCAAGTTCGCACTTTGCATCTTTGTCAAAAAGTGATAGTACAGCTGAACTTTTGTAAAACTTTCAACCTCATTTTTAGTAGCAGAGATTTCGTGCATCTTCCGTTTACAGGGTTCAGAACTTGATTCTAGACCGTAGCCTAGAAATTCTTCGTCGGTTATAAAAAAAAATGCTGTGTGGCTGTCATTCGTGGATCTTTGACAGTCGTTACGGGTCGTCAGAAGCCCAAAATTCTGACAACCAATCTTACCAAGGGGTTTCGTATTACTCAGTAACTGGGTTGTAGAGGTCAGATAGGCAGTCGCTCCATGTAAAATACTGGTACTCTGCTACATCCGGTTAAACTGGAATCCGACCGCAACATAGTTGGGAAAAGGTTAGGCAGATGATGGTTGTAAAAAAAAATCAACTGTTTCATGGAAAAGTGCTATCTATACCGACGCGGTCAAACTGTCTATTCTTTAATATCTATTTTTTTTTAAACGGTTACTCTACCTATGTTTACAAATGAAGTATATTGATTCTGATGAGCTTGTCTAAGTCATAGGGGGGCATTCATTAATTACGAGAGGTGTTTAGGGGGGGGGGGGAGAGATCAGGCAGATTCTCACCCAATCTCACGTCGGGGAGAGGGGGGGGTCCTGGCAAGGATCAGGTGTTTTTTTCCGCAAGAAACTGATGGTAATCTGTAAACGCAATACGTCAATGTGTCAAACAAACGTCACATTATTTCTATATATGTTCTCTCTCTCTCGCATTTTCTATGGCCGTCTGTAAGAATGTTGTAAACTCACTTAATAATATATCACAGTTAATCCTGCCTGTTTCTTTTATTTATACTCTCAACCCTTCAGGTTATGGGCCCAGGCATGGTCCTGTTTGTAATTCTTGCAATATTTATTAATTAATTCGATATTTGGCGAAAAGAAAATATTGCGACGGCAACATGGCAACAGGTATTAACACATCTTCTCTAGTCATGGACAAACTAAAAGGCATTGAAAATTATAACTCATGGAAATTCATGATGAAAATGGTGCTGATCCATGAGGACCTATGGGATTTTGTGGAGAAGGAGCCGACGGATGCTGAGCACGCTAAGAAGGTACAAAAGGCACTCGCCCGCATTGCATTATCTGTACAACCTGCTGCATTTGCACACGTCAGGTCTGCGAAATCTGCACACGAGGCCTGGACTAATCTTCAAAAGGCATATGAGGATAGAGGCTTGTGTCGGAGACTGGCGCTATTGAGAGCTTTGTTTAGTACAAAATTAGAGAACCAAAGTATGGAGAGCTACATCAACAAAATCGTTGAAATATCACAGCAACTCAGCGATATTGGGTCACCACTCGATGATGATTTCACCGCAGTCATCATGCTAAGCGGACTGACTGAGGATTACGATCCCCTGATCATGGCGATTGAAAATTCCAACATTAAATTGTCCAGCGAGGTAGTACAAGGCAAGTTGTTGCAAGAGAACCTGCGTCGTGGTGACAAGAGTGAGGCTGGCTCCGCCCTACTTGTTCGAAAACAGCCAAGGTGTTACAGGTGCAAGAAAGTGGGACACTTTATTAAAGATTGTCCTAAGTCCAACGAGCAAAAGAAAACTGGGAAGACCAATACGGATAAATCGAAGGCCCTACTAATTGCGCTGTCAGCAAACATCAAGCATGGTTCGTGGTACGTAGATAGCGGTGCTACAGAACATATGTGCGGGAACAAAAGTGTCATGAGTGATTTTGTGAGTGATAAAAAGCCAATAGAGGTTAATATAGCTAACGGTGATAAGTTATACACCGCTGGAAGTGGTTCTGTTAGTGTTAATATGAGGAATGGTGACATAAAGACAATAAGTCATGTTTATTATGTACCTAACTTAACTGTTAACTTGTTATCTGTGAGTGCTATGGTTAGAAAAGGTTTTAAAGTAGTGTTTAGTTCTAGCATGTGTCAAATTTATGACAATAAGGTCATGATAGCAATAGCCATGCTGTGTGATGGCATGTATCGACTAGACACAGTAGAATCAACTACTTTAAATTGTAAGTTTACTAGGAAATGCGATGCCCCTCTTAGTTTTTCAGATAGTGGTTGTGCTGAGAAATCATGTATTGTGGACGAGCCGGCTGTAAGTGAAGAAAATTCAAAAGCTGTAGCAACGCCTGCTGTCATTGAGAAGGAAGAGAACCCTTCTCAGCAGGTATGGCATCGTCGTCTGGCACACCTCAATCATCGAAGCATGGAGTTACTAAGGCGAGGTATGGTTACAGGCATTTCATACAATAACAGTGTTTTTCAGAAATGTGTATCATGTATCGAGGGAAAGCAGACTCGTACATCATTTCCTAAGAATTCTTTTAAAAGAGCTGAAGAAGTTCTAGAGTTGGTTCACTCTGACCTGTGTGGTCCAATGCCTACTACATCATTTAGTGGCGCAAAATACTTTATTACATTTATAGATGATTACTCTAGAAAAACTTTTGTCTATTTTTTAAAAAAGGAAAGATGAAGTGTTTGATACATTTAAAGCTTGGAAAGTTCTAGTAGAAAATCAGACGAATAAGAAATTAAAAATTATAAGGAGTGATAATGGAACTGAATATTGTAATTTAAAATTTCAGAACCTGTTGAAGGACTCTGGTGTTATACACCAGACAACAGTGCCATACTCTCCACAACAGAATGGAGTTGCTGAACGTGCAAATAGGAGCATTATGGAAAAGACACGCTGTATGCTGCAAACGGCGGGCCTTGGTCAAAAATACTGGGCTGAAGCTGTTTTAGTGTTCCGTTATGTACACTAATTATTGTGCTTGTGTAGTGAGTGAGGGTAAATAAAAGTGGTTACTTTCTACTCACAGTTGTATTGCACAAACACACATCACAAAAACGTTCACAGAAGAAGGGCACAAGTTAGGTACACACAATGACAGTCACACGAAGAAGAAAGTCTATGTAACAGTTAACAGTTTTTGACAGTTCATTCACTCCGTATACCGAATTACTGAGGTACTGTGATAACCCTGAAGGGTTACAGAAGTTTACAATTCAACCGGGATCAATAATAGGTAGTTGCACGGGCTTCGCGTCGCGATAGCGGGATCGGACTAAAGGTCAGCCAAGGTGAACGTACGCGCGCTGTGTTTCGCGGTCCCCACTCATGCGCATCGACTACGTCACCGCGTGACGTAGACGTACGTGTTTCCACTGTACCTTTATGGTGTTGTTGTGAACGACATAATTAATAATAAATAATATTAAAATAATGTAAGTGGAGATGATATGTTCAGTAGATGTAAGTGTATAAGTTATGTTTATGTATTTTATGTATATGTGTAGAGGTAATTGTTTTGTGTATATTAAATGTTAAGGATCGCCACATCACTCCCCTCCAGAGACCGTCCTACGGGCGATAATAATCTGGAAATCGTACCCTTCGCCCAGACCTGGTAATTCTGACGGAAGTGTCCGTTGGCAGTATTTCCTCTTCTTGCACATCTTGGTCGGTTGGTGGGGTGTCTGCCAATATGTATGCGGGTTTGAGGCGGTCCACGGAAACTTTTACCTTTTTACCTTTTACTAATATTGTAAAAGTTTTGTCGCCTTTATGTACAACTTCATGGGGACCGGTGTATGCTGGTTGCAATGACCCTCGAAGTGCATCGTCCCTGAGGAATATGTGACTTGAGGTAGAAAGGTCCCTATGGACAAATATTTTGTCCCTGGAATGGCGTGCAGCTGGAGTGGGCTGCAATTTTGCGGCAAACGAGCGTAAACGAGTGGTGAACTCCGAGATGTCGGTGGTGCCGCAGTCACCAGGAATGAAAAATTCTCCCGGAAGTCGTAATGGCTCACCGTATAGGAGTTCCGCAGAAGAAGTCTGAAGATCCTCTTTAAAAGCGCTCCGGACACCCAGTAAAACCAAGGGCAGAGATTCTGTCCAGTTATGGTCAGCGTGGCACATTATCGCCGTTTTTAGTTGCCTGTGGAATCGTTCCACTAGGCCATTGCATGCTGGGTGGTAGGCTGTGGTCTTCCGGTGTTTGAACCCGATTATTTTGGCTAGATATTGGAACAGTGCGGATTCAAATTGCCGTCCTCTGTCTGTGACAATATCCGTTGGACAACCAAAGCGTGAGATCCAGTTGGTTAGCAATGCTTTACCGACTGTCTCAGCAGTAATGTCTGCAATCGGTACCACTTCTGGCCACCTAGTGAAACGATCCACGGCCGTCAAGCAGTACCGGTACCCCTGTGATGGAGGAAGAGGACCTATGAGGTCAATGTGCACGAAAGCAAATCTTGCACGGGGTAATTCGAATGTGCCCAGTGGTGATGACACATGGCGATTGACCTTGGTGCGTTGACAGCTGAGACACGTTCGTGACCATTGTCGACAGTCCTTGCGGACTCCAGGCCAAACGTATCGCTGTGCAATTAGTTTTGCGGACGTGTTTGCTCCTGGATGGCTGAGGCTATGAAGGCTCTCAAATATTTGCCGTCGTAAAGGTTTGGTCACGAATGGTCTGGGAGTGGCTGTGCTCACATCACAGAGTAACTCGACGGGGCTGCCGTCGATTTTAAGCCTCTTTAGTTGAAGAGATGTTTCTGACTGTTGAAGTTGCAACAGTTCTGGGTCTGAAGCTTGGGATTTTGCGAGAACCTCGAAATCGATTGGAGTTTGCAGTTCATTGACACGGGACAATGTATCAGCGACGATGTTGTCCTTGCCGGAAATGTGCTGTATGTCCGTTGTGAACTGCGAAATAAAGTCGAGGTGTCTATACTGACGCGGAGCACAGTTGTGCTTTCGCTCATGGAAAGCGTATATCAACGGCTTGTGGTCAGTATAGACGGTGAAGTGTCTCGCTTCCAACATATGGCGGAAGTATTTTATGCCTTCGTAGATCGCAAGTAGCTCACGATCGTATGGCGAGTACTTCTGCTGAGCGGGGCTTAGCTTGCGTGAAAAGAAGGCAAGCGGTTGCCACTGCTCGTCCCTGAACTGTTGCAAAACTGCTCCCATTGCCAGATCAGACGCATCTGTAACTAGGGCCAGCTTGGCTTGGTAGTCAGGGTGTGCAAGCAATACAGCGTTGCAGAGGCTGTCTTTGCACGTATTAAAGGCGGTGAGCGCCTCGCCCGTTATTTCCACGGGATGTTGACCTTTTACTGAGCCAGTCAGCAGGGCGTTAAGGGGACCTTGAAATTTTGCGGCTTGGGGTATAAACCGCCTGTAAAAGTTCAACATCCCTAAGAAACGCCTGAGTTCCCTGACCGTTTTAGGCGTAGGGAAGTCCTTGATGGCTTCCACCTTGGACTCCAAAGGTCTGGTTCCAGCAGCAGAGATGCGGTAACCTAAAAACGTGACTTCATCTGCTCCGAACACACACTTCGAGGTGTTGATGACGATGCCATATTTCTGCATCCTGGTGAAGAGCTGATGCAGGTGATCCTCATGCTGCTCCTGGTCTTTAGAGAAGATAAGGAAATCGTCGAGATAGCAATAACAAAAGTCGAGGTTGCGCGTCATTTCATCGACAAATCTCTGAAATGTTTGACCTGCGTTCCTCAGACCAAAGGTCATATAAGGAAATTCGTACAGGCCAAACGGGGTTGTTATCGCCGTCTTCTGGATGTCGTCCTCACTGACAGGTATTTGGTTATATGCTTTAACCAGGTCAATAGTTGAGAAGACCTTGCAACCAGCTATGCTGTGGGTAAGGTCGTGGACATGTTTGATTGGATACCTGTCGGGTATAGTCCTGGCGTTGAGCAGCCTGTAGTCACCGCAGGGTCGCCAGCTATTGTCCTTCTTTGGCGCTAAATGAAGTGGTGAAGACCAAGGACTTTCAGATGGTCGAGCAGTGCCGTTGCTGAGCATGATCTCAAATTCCTGCTTAGCGATCTGCAGTTTGTCTGGAGCTAGCCTGCGAGGGGAACAAGAGATGGGCGGGCCGGGTGTGGTACGTATGTGGTGTACTGTGTGGTGTGTGGTTTTCCGATGTGTGCCAGCGGGTCGCGTGATCTCGGGGTACTTATTAAGTATTAAGTGATACCTGGAATCGCCAACTGAGACCTTCACTGAACACGTCGCTGAAGCCTTTGCAACGGAAGCTGTGACAAACATTGAGGTGGTTTTGTCCACCAGACGTCGGTTTCTGATGTCAACAAGCAAATCGTAAAAGCTTAAAAAATCTACACCAATGATTGGCTTGGTGACATCAGCTACAATAAATCGCCATGGGAAGTTACGGCGCAAACTTAAATCTAAGTTTAGCTGAAGATAGCCGTAAGTATCAATTATAGACCCGTTAGCGGCCGATAATTGATAGTTCGACTTGACACGCTGTTCACGTAGAACATGCCGCGGAAACACACACAAATCACTACCAGTGTCCACTAAAAACTGTGTCTTCGATGTCCGGTCCGTGACGAAGAGGCGACCTGTGGTCGTCGGACAGTCGTCAGCCGCCATTACCGACTGCCTTTGGAGTTTCCCGACTTCTCGTAATCACATGGCTTAACGCATCTGTGAGCGTTGGCCCCAAACTTGGCATGGTAAAAGCAGAACGGTTGCTTCTGGTGGCTGGACTCGGACCGCTGTCTGGATCGATGACGCTGTTGATGTTTCGAACGCGATTGCGAACGAGGTCTCCTACTCAGCTGCGTTGTCAGACTCTTCACGGCCTTCTTTAGTTCGGCGATCTCATTAGCCATCTCGTGCATGCTAGGGCCCGTAGTCGATGCTGCGGCGACTTGGCAAGGCGACACAATGTCCTGGACCCTGTCCGCCAGGTCTGCTAGTCCCTCCAGGGAAGTATGTGGCTGTGAAGCCAGAAGGGTCTGGACGTTGCTTGGCAAACGACTGCTCCATATTGTCCGGAGAAAGTCCTCTGGGACGCTCGGTCCGGCCAAACTTTGGAGATGTCGTAGGAACTGCGAAGGCTTGCGATCTCCGAGCTCTTCATGTAAGAGTAGCTGCTTCACGCGCTTCTCATGCGACGCAGTAAGCCTCCTAATGAGCTCGTGTTTGAGCTTTTCGTATTTGTTGTGCTCTGGCGGGTTGAGGAAAATATCCCGTACTTGTTTGGAGTACTGGTGTTCTAAGTTGCCGATAACGTGATTAAACTTCGTCGCGTCGCTGGTGATGTTCGCGTTCGCGAATTGAGCCTCCACTTGTGCGAACCAAACCTCTGGGTCATCCGGCCAAAATGGTGGTATACGTACCGCAATACGGCAAATGCCGGATGGCTCGTCAATGGACACGCACTTTGCGCGACGAGGTTGTTGGCGCGAACGGCTGGATCCGAACGATTTTGCAGAGTCACTGCTATCACTCATCGTGCCACTGTGTTTTTCCTTCACTGATCTATGGTTCTCGAGCCTTTCTGGCGTATTCTAGGCGGGGTCACCAATTTAGTGTTCCGTTATGTACACTAATTATTGTGCTTGTGTAGTGAGTGAGGGTAAATAAAAGTGGTTACTTTCTACTCACAGTTGTATTGCACAAACACACATCACAAAAACGTTCACAGAAGAAGGGCACAAGTTAGGTACACACAATGACAGTCACACGAAGAAGAAAGTCTATGTAACAGTTAACAGTTTTTGACAGTTCATTCACTCCGTATACCGAATTACTGAGGTACTGTGATAACCCTGAAGGGTTACAGAAGTTTACAATTCAACCGGGATCAATAATAGGTAGTTGCACGGGCTTCGCGTCGCGATAGCGGGATCGGACTAAAGGTCAGCCAAGGTGAACGTACGCGCGCTGTGTTTCGCGGTCCCCACTCATGCGCATCGACTACGTCACCGCGTGACGTAGACGTACGTGTTTCCACTGTACCTTTATGGTGTTGTTGTGAACGACATAATTAATAATAAATAATATTAAAATAATGTAAGTGGAGATGATATGTTCAGTAGATGTAAGTGTATAAGTTATGTTTATGTATTTTATGTATATGTGTAGAGGTAATTGTTTTGTGTATATTAAATGTTAAGGATCGCCACACTGTCAATACAGCTGTCTACATCAAGAATCGTTCGCCCACTAAAGCTGTCAGAGGGTGCACTCCAGAGGAGAAGTGGACGAATAACAAGGTATCCATTTCACATTTGCGTACTTTCGGTTGCATAGCTTATGCACATGTTCACCGTCGAACTAAACTAGAACCCAAAGCTGTGAAATATATTTTCGTAGGATATTGCGAAAATACTAAGGGCTACAGATTATTAGACCCTGATAATCCGAAAGATTGTATAAAGGCTCGGGATGTTACATTTATTGAAGATAAATTTATTAAAGATAATAATGTGTCAAATGATGATAATCATTGCAATGAGTCATTCACACAAGTAGTCTTGGATGTAAAGAATGACACTGAACCTACTACAGATTCATCTACTGAGGGAAATATCTCTAATGAGGTCCATTCTGACGACATAACTTTAAGTCAGCCTGAACCAAGATATAGTGTGGTATCAGTAAATGATTCTGACAGTGAAGAAAGTTTTTATTCAGAAGATCATTCTTCAGACGAAACTTATATTCCTGATGTAGATGGAGAACAGTCGTCTTCGAATTCAGATGGTTCCATGGTTGCTCATCTCGTCAAAGAAATATCCCGGACTAGTGATACCGATGAACCACAGACAGTACAGGAAGCGCTAAGTAGTCCAGAAGCAGTTGGCTGGAAGCAAGCGATGAAAGATGAGTATGATTCATTCATCATCAATAAATGCTGGACACTTACTGATCGAGTTGATAGTCAAAAACCTGTAAAATGTAAATGGGTATTCAAAAAGAAACTGGGTGTCAATGGCGAACTCCTCAGATATAAAGCGAGACTGGTTGCAAAAGGATTCACGCAGCGACATGGGATAGATTACAATGAGACATTCTCTCCTGTGGTCAGATATTCAAGTATTAGAACACTGTTGGCTGTAGCTGCTGAATATAACATGGACATTCAGCATTTAGATGTAAAGACAGCGTTTCTCAATGGTGACTTACAAGAATTGGTACTTATGGAGCAACCTGAAGGTTACACAATAAAAGGCAATGAGGATAAAGTCTTTAAGCTTAATAAAGCAATTTATGGGTTGAAGCAAGCTGCTAAAGCCTGGAATGATAAAATTAATAAGGTTTTGTGTGACAAATTAAATTTCAATAAGTCGTCATTAGAAGCATGTGTTTATTATAAACACAGTAATGATAAACTTATAATAATAGCACTTTATGTTGATGACATTATGCTAATGTCAACACCTAATACGTGTAAGGAGATAATTGATATTAAAAATAAACTCAAAAATGAGTTTGAAATAACGGATTTAGGGCCAGCAAGGTATATTTTAGGAATGAGAATCTGTAAGTATAAGGACAGAATAACATTGGATCAAACAAATTATATTGAGAAAGTGTTGAACAAGTTTCAAATGGAAGATTGCAAACCAGTGGCGACACCTATGGAGACTGGTTTGAAACTTGAAAAATCAAGTGTTGATCAAAAGGACAAATTTGATTATAGAAGTTTAATAGGATCACTGATGTACATTGCAGTAGGATCAAGACCAGATATTACCCATGCAGTGAGCTATCTGAGTCAATTTAATGATTGTTATAATGAAACACACTGGAAATCAGCGAAGAGAGTACTTCGCTATCTCAAAGGTTCAAAAGAATCGTGTTTAGTTTTTCATAAAGGTGAATTTACTATTACAGGGTATGCAGACGCCGACTGGGGAAGGAACGAGACAGATAGGAAATCTTACACTGGTTATGTATTTCAGGTTGGCAAATCTGTAGTTTCCTGGGAGAGCAGAAAGCAGAGAACTGTAGCCTTATCCAGCACAGAGGCTGAATATATGTCTCTTTCAGACAGCTGTAAGGAGGCTCTGTTTCTTCGTAATTTTTTGCATGAAATATTGGGCAAATTGTGTATTGTTACAATTTTCAACGACAACCAGTCAGCTCAAAAGTTATGCAAAAATACTATGTTCCATGCTAGAACAAAACACATTGACATTCGTCACCATTTTATCAGAGAACATATTTGTAATGGTTCTATTGATATCAAATATTTATGTACTAAAGAAATGTTAGCAGACTTATTAACTAAGCCATTGGCAAAAGAAATGCATAATAAGTTTGTAATTCAAATAATGTCTAAATACCAAGACTGTAATAGTTAAATTCATTTATAATTTATTAGTGTGAATTATGATGTTATGTTAGCAGATAGGTAAAGCTACTCTGTATTTATGTTTCTTAATTATTGTGCATTATCTATGTACATTTAATTAATGTTTATTGTATCGGACTGTATTGGTTTAAGGGCCAGTGATGGTAATCTGTAAACGCAATACGTCAATGTGTCAAACAAACGTCACATTATTTCTATATATGTTCTCTCTCTCTCGCATTTTCTATGGCCGTCTGTAAGAATGTTGTAAACTCACTTAATAATATATCACAGTTAATCCTGCCTGTTTCTTTTATTTATACTCTCAACCCTTCAGAAACAGTGTAAAATTGGGAGAAAACTAGGTTGAGTCTTAACTAGTCTTAAATAAAAATAATTAAATAAATTGTTTTTTTTTTTTTAATAAATCCAACACAATGAAGCATAGATTAACGTATTTACACCGAAAATACGCATTTTGAACAGTCTCACGTGAGATTAGAGGGAGGGGGGAGGGGGTCGAGCCAAATCTCACGATATCTCACTAAGGGGAGAAGGGGGGGTCCAAAAATCGCCAAAATCACCTCACGTAATTAATAGACCCCTAGCCAGCCGAATTCCGAATTCTGGTCATATTAACCATTTTTTTCAACTCATTGATCAGCCAGCAGGGTAATTCAGTAACACACTAACAACAGCAATGGCTTTCATTTTGACAATCAATCAACTCAGCCTATCGCAGTCCACTGCTGGACATAGGCCTCTCCCAGACTGCGCCACAGTACCCTGTCCTCCGCCTTCCGCATCCAGTCTATCCCATCATTAATTCATTCGTTCATTTTGACAGTTCATCAATATTGATTGCGTTATTTACGTTGTTGAGCACACAAATTTTTCGAACATATGAAGCAATGGATTAGCAATATCCTTCAAAATCATTCAGATTGAAAGTGGGTAACGCAAATAGGATGCCTGATCCAAATGAACCACAAATTCTAACACACATTCTGCCCGCAATTTAATCGTTTCGACAGCGTTAAAACTTTTTTACAAAAGAAACAACCGACTTAAAAAAAAAACAGTAAAAAGTGATAAATTACTTTAATTTCGGAAGTCGGTGTCGTTTTTCCCGCATTTCAGTTTTTTGACACCGACTTCCGAAATTAAAGTTATTTATCACTTTGTAGTTTTTTTTTTGAAGTCGGTTGTTTTTTTTGGAAAAAAGTTTTTATTTTTCACTTTTTAGTTGTATCTGCCCCACACAAATTCAATTAACAATAGTGCATTGAAGAATTGAAGACACCGACTAGAATAATCATCAAAATTCGCATAGAAATGCCGGAGATGCAGTACATTTATGCATATAACTTCGTACATAAGAATAATGACCTAATGTGTTATATACTAAAACCTTCCTGAAAGTATGTAGATCACATTAATGAAAGAATAATCAAAATCGGATCATTAGTTTTTGAGAAAATGGCGGACATACAAACATAATACAGGGTGTTACGGAAAGGGTATATCAATACAAACGAGTTGAAGAGTGTATCTGGTCTAGAATTTCTATACAAAATTTCAGCTCAAAAGCATTAACTTTGTATTTTTTTATTTCGACATCACGGCGCTGCACTGGCGCGCGGCGGCGTGATGTGCGTGTACTAGGCGCACAGACCTACTACAGATAATGGATAATGACCCTCGTAGTGCGGCGACACGTTTGTTATGATTTCAAATTAATAAACTATGGAAATAAAAAAATATTAAGCATTTTCAAAGTTACTGCTTTTGAGCTGAAATATTGTACAGAGATTCTAGACCAGATACACTCTTCAACCCGTTTGTATTGATATACCCTTTCCGTAACACGCTGTATACATACATACATACATAAGGGTCGAATACAGAACCTCCTTTTTTGAAGTCGGTTAATAAATTCTCGCTGCTAAACCAACCATTACATTCGTAAGCCTCTAGCTCCAGCTTCCAAGTGCACCAGAGCTAAGTAATAAGCTATATAACGCATAAATCCAGCTTTTAATGAGAAAAGTTAAATAATTTTGCACTCATAAAGTACAGACAGCGTCAGAGAAAAGGAACCCCCTTTGGTTACTTACCAAAGAAGGGGACTCATTACCAAATGGGGTTCCTTTTCTCTGACGCTGTCCGTACAATTATGGTTTTGACGTTTTAATTTCCACAGGCAGCAAAATATGCTATAGGTAGGTACTGCTTTTTGGTGTAACTGGAAATTTTGGACGGAGTTATTTCTACCTTTATCGGTTTTTGTAGGTCTGAAAGAGATAGCGGTGGAGAACGTGATTTATGATAATTATTGGAGTTGAGTTTGCAGTTATTTTTAGGAGAATGGTCATTGTGGTCTGAACTCACTTAATCAAGGTGGCTTTTAGTGGGAAAATTTATATTTGTACTACCTGTGGCCCGCGGTTTAACCCGCGATAAAAGTATTATAGTCCTTATTTATTGATTCCCTTTACAAATCTCAACCCCCCTTTTTACACCCTTAAGGGATAATTTCGGGATAAAAACTATTCTATATACTTCCCCATAACTCAAACTATCTTTATACCAAATTTTATCTAAATCGGTTCAGCGGTTATTGATTCCCCATACAAACATCCACCCCCCTTTTCACCCCCTTAAAGGATGATTTCTGGGAAAACTATCCTATTTCCTTCCGCGGAATGCAGTCTATCTCTCTGCCAAATTTCATTTAAATCCGTTCAGTGGTTTAGACGTGAAAAGGTAACATACAGACAGACAGACAGAGTTACTTTCGAATTTATAATATTAAGCATGGATACCTGCGATTTCTTGTGAACTTATTAACGGGACTAAAACAGACAAGGGACAGACAGCAACATTTTCAATGAAAGAGAAAACCTCTGTTCCCCCCAACCTACTTGGTTGCTGAGGTTGCAATGTGCAATGCTTATCCTCAGTTTGGTAAAGGGCTATGTTTAATATTGTTACTATCGCGGGTAGATCCTGGATGAGGCTGGGACATGAACGTGGGCATTGGCGCAAGAAAAGACAGGGGACTATGTTCAGTAGTGGATGAAGTCGGATCATGGTTGATGATCACACTAATATTATAAAGGCGAAAGTTTGTGAGTGTGTGTGTGTGTGTGTTTATATGTTTGTTACTTCTTCACGCTCAAACAGCTGGACCAATTCCGTTAAAATTTTGTATGGAGGTAGCTGACACTCTGGATAAACATATAGGCTACTTTATCCCGATATTCCCAAGGGATCGACATTTACGCGGGAGAAACCGCGGGGCGCAGCTAGTGTTCAATATTGCCTACTGTAACACCATCATACATAGTACTTCCTTACAAGGCATTGTTGTTGCGGTTGAAAATTGACTCCTCTCCACCTCGTAAGTAGTGATAATAGTATCTCAGTTCTACTAAGGATGTTTTCAATTCAATTCAAATATTTTATTTCGGATAAATCCATATAGTGTTAGTATAACTTAATTTAACATACTTGTTTATTTAGTGAAGTGTGTCTGGACTCCTAACCACCTTCGTAAGAGGGGAGTGTCCCACCGGTCTGAAAACACATTCAGGATGCCATTGGAGGAGGAGCGCAAGCGCGCCATCATGGAAGCGCATCGCTTCCGTATGATCGCAGCGAACCCGTCGACACACGCCTCCGCAAACATTCCTGACGCGCTACACCGCCACGGCAACCCCAATAACACCAAGGATGGACCTACTAAGGATGTTTTCAAAATCAAGTTCCACGATTCGTACCTAAATTCTCGCGCAATCAATCCAAACCGCTGCAACAAAAAAGAAATTAACAATTCATCATCTAAAATACAACATAATTAGGTACATTTTCGTGAAAATTACCGCCTAATTTTACACGCACATTACTCCCCACTAGCGCCACTAGTTCGGAAACACGAACGAAGCGAGTTTCAATTTAATAACACGATTCACCGCGATACCGTGCGAATATATTCCGTACGAATAATTACCGTGCGGTATGTGTATGCGCGTTATTATCGGTAATGAGTTATCGTCATGATTCGAGCTAATTGTGACAAAATGGATGGTACTTGATTTCAATTAATTTACATGTAATGTGACGTCACATATTGCTTCAAACTTGGTACAAAAGAGAGGAAGCCTATACTCAGATGGCTGCCAATGCTGACGATGATGTTGATTGATGATGTTGATTTGTAAGAATGTTATACGATTTCTTGTTTTATGTGTCAAACTAGCTGCGCCCCGTGGTTTCACCCGCGTAAAAGTCGATCCCGTGGAAATATCGGGATAAAAAGTAGCCTATATGTTAATCCAGGATGTCAGCTACCTCCATACAAAATTTTACCAAAATTGGTCCAGCTGTTTGAGCGTGAAGAAGTAACAAACATCACACACACACAAACACACACACCCTCACAAACTTTTGCCTTTATAATATTAGTGTGATAGTGTGATTATTCTGTTCTGCTTTTTGTCTTTCAAAAGTAATTAATTGATTGATTGATTATTTTCAATCAATGAATTTTATTGTTTCTTTTTTTATGCGTCATGTTTGCCGCAAGTAAACGTATTTTCTTTTTATTTTCTTTCAAAAATCCAAAAGAGGCGGAGGTTCGTATGGGTAAGTGATAGATGAGAAATAATAAAACATTAACCCAAAGTCGAGTGCGCTCAAGTTAAGTCTGCGCGCGACGTTTGGCCTTCAATATTATATCTCTGTCAGCACTTTTGATCACTTTCGGCGTAATGATGTCGATAATTTACTTTGGAAAGTACGGAACACAGCACGCTCTCTTGAAACCTGACATAAACGTCAAGATAGCGACAAACGATTATTTCCGATTTCGGCCGCGCGCAGACTTAGGGTCGCCGCACACGGGCCACACGCGACAGCCTCAAACGCCGCCACGAGAAGATAACGAGCAGCGACGATTTGTAGCGTGTGGCAGCCACTGGCGTCAACCGTGTGCGGCGAGTCCATATAAAATGTATAAAACTACAGGAAATAAGCCGTTTGGCGGCGTTTTGTGGTTATGGCCGGTGGCCCGTGTGCGGAGACCCTTACTTAGCGCAGTCTATGAGGGGAACGTTATTCGTCATACCTATAATTCCCTTCCCGAAGTGTATACCGTTTTGCCGTTTATTCTTTTGCTTATTTTCGGACACAAACCTCTTTTACAAATCCCGAAAACGATTCGGTATTTTAAACCTTTAAGGGAATTAAAACCTTTTTTGCCTCTCCAAAAACCCCCGACGCCTATAACTAAACCACAAGTACGCCATCAAACATAGTTTACTTTTAAAACACAAGAGGGACTTCCGCTCGTAAACCAAGGATTGGTTACATTCAATTTGTAACCGACGCTGGCTCTCCCCAAGGCAAAGATTCCATGTTTTACGTTTGACAGCCGCAGTATATAACGATAAGTTACTACGGAAGGTCGGAAATGTGACGAAAATGTATATTAATGTTGTGCTCAGTTAAAGAATTATTTATGAAGTGTGAGTTGGGAATCGGTTGCGATTGACAGTTATTTTTTGTTTGACCTTGATGTTAGTCATATTGCCCCCCAGCTAGATGGACGGACGACCTAAAGAAGGTGGCTGGAGTAGGCTGGATGCGGAAAGCGGAGGACAGGTTGCTGTGGCGCAGTCTGGGAGAGGCCTATGTCCAGCAGTGGACTGCGATAGGCTGAGTTGATAGTTATGTTGAGAGTTCTTAAAGCAACTGACTGTAGCGAAACTAAATCAAATCAAAAATTATTTGTTTCTCCAACATAAATTAGTCTAAACAGAGTAGTGATTGGAGCCTCCTTTTAAGCAAGTAATGCTTGTATTCGGAGACAAAACTAAATTTTTATACTCCATCTGCCTAGCCTTTTCCCAACTATGTTATGGTCTGCTTCCAGTCTAACCGAATGCAGCTGAATACTAGTATTTTCCAGTTACTGGGTAACACGATACCCCTTGGTGAGGGCAGGTTTTCAGACTTTCGAGCTTCTGACGACCCGTAACGAATGCAAAGGTCTACAAATGACAGCCGGGACCAACGGCTTAACGTGCTTTCCGAGGCACAGAGGGTTGTAATGGATGGTCTTGCATCCAGGAACCGACCACTGCAAGATTTGCTTTACCTTGAAGATCAACCCGTGTGGCTGTTATTATTTAGCCACGAGCCCCTTTTTTTATGGGAAATCATCAAATGGCCCCTCCCGCTCTGGGTGGAGCGGAAGGGAGTGTCAGACTCTTACTGACCCATCCGTGTTCCTTCCTTAGCCCTCTATGTTCCGGGGTAGCAGTAACCCTTTCAGATTTGAAGCGCGCGTGGAACACGTACGCGCCGTACGGCACGGGTCTGGTCCTGATCGGACGGTGAGCTACCCATTACTCTCCATCCGCAGGCCCGCGCCTACGGTGGCCGGGATTCGTCACGCGGCTCCCAACGCTCGGAGCGTCTCCCGCGGTGGCTGGAACGTGAGGCTCTCTCTCTCATCCATCCCGCGACCTCCTGCGCTAGCATGACTGCTTCGCAGGAGGAAGTGACTGCCTCTCACTCCCTCTCGCTCCCGACCATGGCTTGCCGCCGCTACCGATCGCCTCTACGAGGACACGGCGGTGCTCCGCCCAAGCGGGGCAGACCTCCACCATATGCTCCACCGTGTCCTCTGGGCGATCCTCGCAATGGTGACACCCGAGCGTATCCTTCCGCCTAATGATGTGCAGGAACCCCACGAGCCCCTTAAACTAAAGTTTTACAGCATTTCCTGTAAATTATCAAAAAAACTAAAGATGCTCGTACGTTTACCATAAACCAACCATAATAACCTTAGATTTATGGCCGAACATAATGCGTTTATTGACCATCCACCCGATGAAACCGTTCATAAAATATGTGATCTTAAAGAAGATTTTGTCTAGAGTAGGATTCATAGTCTGGGTCTGAAGCTATTCATCTGTAATTAAGTGAGTGATGAATTGATCTAGATTCTTTATTATGATGTAATTAGTTGGGGAACAAAAGTAGATATGAATGTTATTATTTTTGATCTAACTAAAGTTTTGTGTTGAAAAAAAAAGTTCGGTGTTAATCTATAATATGTCGCAGCTGACTGGTTTAATAAGCCGTTTAGTTGACCGCCTAGCCTTTTAACTAAACGGCGGCCGTTCAACTAACGGCCTGAATGATATTCAATTATAGTTCAGGTTGTAACTCTAACCAATCACGCGCGAGTCGAATTTGGTCGCGGTAACTAAACCAGGGCACTTTTCTATTGCGCAATAACCAACACTATCCATAGGACGCCCACAATGGTTAAAATATGGCTGATGATCACGAGAGACACGTACCATCTCCGTCATATTATCAGGTGGTAATTAGAATATTTTCTAGAAGAAACAAGCATTTCACAATGCATTACATGTAAAATTGTGCATGCATTATCATTATGGTATTGTGCCAAATAACGTTTTTTTTTTATTATTTACTTCGGATATTGAAAGTACATAGAAATAGAAAACATTTTATTTCCAACGAATTGTCTTAGACAATGATTTATCGTAGCAGTTTTATAGGAGGAGGTCAAGAGGGTGGCGTTTGGAAGGAAAAAAATAAATCATTTCATTCAACCCTCATCGTTTTTCAAGACTTTTCCTCGTCAATTGTTGTCCTAAAAAGCTTTATACATACATACATACATAATCAGCCTATAATGTTCCCACTGCTGGGACACAGGCCTCCTCGGTGAGAGGGAGTGGGCCGTAATCCACCACGCGGGCCCAGTGCGGGTTGGCAGATGTCACATGTCTTCGAATTTTTGGTTCTAGGACATGCCGGTTTCCTCACGATGTTTTCCTTCACCGTTTTGAGAGCAGTGGTGATGAAATAATTTACACAAAGTAAAGCGCCTGTCTTGGTTCGAACCTACGACCTACACCTCGTAAGTCGCGGCCGTTACCACTTGGCCACCACTGCTCTCTTAAAAAAGCTTTATATTCTGGCCAAATTCGCATTATAACTATTGTTGACAAAATGTACTGCAGTTTGGCCAAAGATTTGTGTTTTAACTGGGTCCGGACCCGTGCTTCACCTAGTTTCTCCAACTAAGTATATTATAAAAAGCCGAAAGTCTGACAACCTGTCTTACCAAGTGGTATCGTATTACCCAGTAACTGGGTTAGGTTAGGTTAGAACTGTGATCAACCGCGTGTGAGCCGACAGAGCGAAGCGAGGCGAGCACAAATTTCAAAGGCCAGAAGTCATTCAGGCCGTTAGTTGAACGGCCGCCGTTTAGTGAAAAGGCTAGGCGGTTAACTAAATGGCAAATTAAACCAGTTGGCTGCGACAAGTTGAAGCAAAAGGAGTGTGTAAGAGTCGTAGCAGGTGGCGTTCTATAGTTTTTGCCTAACCCCATGTAAAGAAGGCGTGAGTATGTACCTATGTCACAAAATTTACCCAAAAATATTTAAAAAAAATAATTTATTAGGGCAAAGCACACACCCTACTTTTTGCATCGGCGATCGGCGAGTTAGCCGCTTTTTAGAAGCTAAATTCAACGACCAAGCATTCCACACCGCACACTTAAAAACGCCAAGCGCGGCGATTCAGTCGCTTTTCGGAAGCTCGACACAGCGGCTGAATGCTATACTCCGCACACATTCGGATGCCGGTCGCAGCGATTTGGCATTTGTGCCAGCATCGGAGCAGTCGCTAAAACGCGCGATTCCGATACCACGTCCGAACGCAGGAAGTCGCGAAATCGCGATGCGGCATCGGAGCAGTCGCTAAAACGCGCGATTCCGATACCGCGTCCGAACGCAGAGAGTCGCCAAAACGCGATGCAGCATCGATACAGCCGCAAAATCGCCGATCGCCGATGCTAAAAGCAGCGTGTGTGCTTTGGCCCTTAGGTATTATGTCTTAGTAATCCTAGTCAAGATAAATAAAAACTTCCACCTACTCTTCTCTTGTAAGTGCAGTTTCAGCCTGTAGGTACAAGCAACACACAAACATTTGAAACTACACAGGGAGTAATAATTTCTCGAAACTTTCAAATGGAGTTGTGCAACATAGAAAAATATCAGCAAACTGTAACACAAATGTCATTGCATTTGTTCCTTTGAAATCCTCGGCAGACATATTGCTGCAATATTTTTGTTTTAAACCGAACCGATTGGTAGCGTTTGTAGCGAGGTACCTAGCCGAAATACATAATATACGCAACGGAATTGCAGGGTGCTTCGAGCATAATGCTGACCTCAAAGATGATGATGATATTGAAAGAGAAAGAAGGGCGCTCTCGGTGAGAGTTAATATGATCGCTCGCAGGTTTGCACGTTGTTCTAGAATAGTTAAAAAACCCTATTTCGTGCATATTGTACATCGTTTTGCAGCCTGTGGGTAGATTACACTCAAAAATCGTACAGCGCCCTTCGCATTCAATATAATAATGCGTTCCGGGTGTTGATGGGGCTGTTCCGCTTCTGTAGCGCTTCAGGGATGTTTGCTGAAGCTCGTGTCGATTGCTTCTACGCTACGATGCAAAAAAGATGCGCCTCTCTGGTGCGCCGGGTGCGGGCCAGCCCCAACATTAGGTATATTGCGGTATATCGCGAGCAGACTGGACTGGACTCGACATCGGTGTTGGGCTTGTACCACCATATTCATACCACCATACCATATTCATAGTCACTTTTACACATATTAAATAACTAGTAACCATTCTAATATTCAAAGCTTTATATTTGGGAAATATACATATAGAGTTGTTAATAGATTCTACCCCATTTTCTAACAAACGCAAATTACGCGACTGAATTTCAGCGTGCTAACGACTATGCCAATGCAAATAACGCGATATAACTTCAGCCTAATAAAACTAGTTTGATTAGAGAAAATCGTCTTCTGCCCTTGAATGATTTGCAGTTGTAATTAAAATTTACCGACATAGCCTGCAGAGGAAGCAAGCTTAAGTGGCAGTGGGCTGGCCATGTTTGTCGAGGGAACGATGGCCGATGGAGCAGACGAGTCCTGGAGAAGAGACCGCGTATTGGTAAGCATATTGTGGGACGCCCCGCAGCCAAATGGACAGATGACCTTAAAAATGTGGCTGGGACAGACCCGATGCGGAAGGCGGAGGACAGGGTGGGAGAGGCGTATGTCCATCAGTGGATACGATATGCAGAGTTAATTGAGTCACCTACTAAATGAATACAAACAACAATTAGCACCAAAAAGACAACTGTCATATTACCACAAATATAAAAGTACACACGACAAAGCGCAACATTAATACTGCTCATGTGGTACTTCCAAATTTTACAAGAAAAAAATTTCAGAAGGTCAACTTTAAGAAAATCTGCGGGGCCCGCCTTTCTGTTTGATTCTCGGCAACTCTCATCCAACTGCTACTAACCACCCTCCGAAGATCGTCGCTCCATCTAGCCTTTGGTTTCCTAATAAAATGGTGAACGATCACCCAATAACGACTGTCTAAATACAGAGCATTTTTTGACACTACCATACACACACACGGGGTGTGTGTGTGTGTGTGTGGTAGTGTCAAAAAATGCCACACACCACCACCACTACACTACTTTTTTTTTTGGAGATAGTTTTTTTTGTTGCTGCGTGGGCCCGCTCTTGACCTGGATCACGCTTGATGGAAAGGGATGGATGAGGTCTATATTAAAACGAGCGTGCCCAGAAGATGCTTAAGGCACTGGAACTCCCACGCATCGACTCCGGCGCGAGGGTGGTCGCAAAAAGGCGGGCGTTAGCCCTACCACGGCAAGGGAAGAATTGGTCAGTCAAATAAGGTGTTGGGTGTGACTGTCCAGGATGCGCCAAGCGCTCCGTTCAGTTGAGTAACTGGCGGAACAAACTGCGCTACACGAGAAGGCTTCTTCATACATCCCAAAAATGAAATCGTTATGAAACGCTAACCATACTATACTTCTTTGTACTCGTAGATCTTTTGTATAATTTATTTGCTGGTCGTAAGGTACGGCTGTGAGAAATTGATGCCATATATCAGCTCGGTCCTTTGGAAAATATAAATAGTGGGATCGTGTTCCCTACTTCCTCATGAGGCTGGAACTGAATGGGACAACCTGAATGGTATCGCAGAATGTTATATTTTCAGTTGCTATGAAAAAGAAAATATTAAAGAAATATTTTAGTAAACTTCGCTTGTGATAAATCTATATATATAAAAATGAAACCCGTTTTCCGTTGTCACGACATAACATGAAAACGGCTGGACCGATTTCGATGAAATTTGGTATAGAGATAGTTTGAGTCCCGGGAAAGGACATAGGATAGTTTTTATCCCGATATTCCCACGGGATCGACATTTACGCGGGTGAAACCGCGGGGCGCAGCTAGTAACCAATAAATAGGTACCTAAATAAAACCTTTATTTAACTGTTGTAAAAAATGTTTTCAGTCACAGATGCCTTGTTAATGCCTTGTAAGATACCTTTTGTAAGTCGCCATTAATGTCTACTCATAAAATGATCATGACAATAATTTTAATAAATTGCAGTAACTTTTGTGCGACTTTTACGGTGGTCTATCAACTTTGCGTGCTTTTAATATTTTATGAAATATATGAGGGTCGTTTCGACTGAAATATTAATGGAGTTTCTAATAATTTGTTCGTGATACGCCTGTGGGTTTTATTGCCAAAATTGTTTTGCTAAAGGGTTGTTTTTTTATTTGTTTCTAATAATTGGAGATAGTAATCAGAGATTATAGTTTGCAGAAATTATTGGTAAATTGGGATATTTAATTGTAATTAGTCATTTGTTACGTTAATTTTTGGTAAAGATTCAAAAAGTTTCATTATTTTTGTTTTAATGATAATTATGTCAGTCTTTGAACATCCATAAAACTGCAATTGTATTTATTTCCATTACATAATATGAACAGACTTACACCCAGTTTCTGAATTGAGAATTAGAAGTTGAGAACTTATTAAACTCTAGAATTACTTGAGGTGGAACATATAGTGTAGCCCACCAAATTCAAAGGACACCAAATTCAAAGGACAATCTTGTTTGGGACGTGGTCTGTAGACCAAAAGCAATACGGTTTTAATATTTTATTGATTTGATTTTTTTTATTTGATTTCGGTTTTTTTTTTGTTTCGGTTTTGATACCTCATCTATACCTTTTTGCAAAGGGTGATCAAAATCTGACCTCCTCAATCTGCGAAAAATATACGTTTAGAATTTACAGGATTTTCAAGGACATCTTAACCGCTGTAAATACAGGGAAACGTTATGAGATTTGCTAACTGGATTCACAGATTTTGTAAAAATATTACATTCAGCTAGAAAAAAGCAAATTCTTACGTTTTATTTTTATGGTGCCAATCGATGCAGTTTCGTATTATAAGCACTAAAAGACTGCCGAGTATACGGGATTCAGCGTCACGGACCAACTGGAATCGAGCATACACGATTCAACGTCACCAACCCGAGCGTGACGGTTTAGTTTTGTCCATTGTTCAGAAAAAGCGCAAAGTGCGCCTAACGAAGTTTTCACATTAAAAAATAAGTCGATACCGGAAATATGAAATAACGTAAGGGACATTTTGTCGAAAATCAGTTATATATATCATTGGATTCGGAATTTCTTGCTCTATCGATTGGTATATTTAAAATCTCAATATCTCCAAAAAATGTCCCTTACATTACATATTTTCCGCAGGTCTAGACCATTTTTTTTATAAAAATTGACTGTATAGGACGTTTTAAATTAATATTTTTATAAAAACTAATGTAAGTCTCTTTACTCACAGTATTTGGTACTTACATTAAAAAAAAATCGAGATCATTTTACAACAGGTCTTATACATTAGTGTTCCATGAGTAGGTGCAAATACCATGTCCCTTACGTTAAATTGTGGCTCGAATTATCATAATCATATTGACCCATACGTTAATTTGTCAGCATCGAAAATAATTGACCTGTCCTTTACATCTAAAACTTATCTAAACGAATATTATTATACGTCTCTGTCACATGCAAAACGGTGCAACACGTCTGAGCTAGATAGCAATAAGTACGGATTTTGTGTTTGATTTTACCTGCGCGGTCGTGACCCTTACTCAGTATTTCGTAACACTGTTTGTTACATTACACATCTTCATTTAAGTAATAGGTACATCATCGTTTTCATTGATCTAACTACAAGTACCTAGTGAAAGTTTTATCTGGATTCTAAACATGAGCGATGAAAAGTTATCTTCACTTCTCTAGCCCGCAGGCAAAAATTTATGAACATTATAGGAATCACATAAACATGTAATTATTTCTTACTACTTTTGGTAAATTATTGTTTAGTCAAAAATGGAGTACAGTAATTAAAAAATTGGTCTATTTAGATGGAATAAAACCTTAAATCCTTGCTGAAGAACTATAGACCCATCTCACTTCTGAGGCACGTATACAAGCGTTCTCGAGGGTCGTCACAAACCGTCTCGCCAGAATACTTGACGAGTTCCAGCCGCCAGAACAAGCCGGTTTTCGAAAAGGCTTCAGCACCGTAAACCACATCCATACTGTTCTGCAAATTGAACAGGAGACCGAGGAGTACAATCAGACGCTGTGTATGGCATTTGTGGACTACGAGAAAGCCTTCGACTTCATCGAAATATGGGCAGTTCTGGCCTCTCTGCAACGATGTCAAATTGACTGGCGCTACATCGAAGTGTTGAAATGTTTGTATGACACTGCCACGATGATTGTCCCGATCCAGGATCAGAAAACCAGCCCCATCCAACTGCTCAGAGTGGTGAGACAGGGGGATGTTATATCCCCTAAATTGTTTACAAATGCGTTGGAGGACGTCTTCAAGACGCTGGATTGAACTGGACTATCAACGTGAACGGCGACTACATTTCAGATCTTCGATTTGCCGATGACATCGTCATAATGGCAGAGACACTGGAACAGCTAAACCAATTGCTGCACAGCCTAAATGTAGCTCCTCGGCGGGTTGGCCTCGGCATGAATTTCGCACGTCTTGCCGAGTGCAATCTACATCAAAGGGTCGCTTCTCGAAGTTGTGAAGGATTATGTCTACCTAGGGCAAATAATCCGTTTATTGTCGTTGGATCCCACTTTTGAATCCCATTTTTTAGGTATTAACGATGGATCCCGTTTGCTATTTCCGTTGAATCCCATATTATAACAACATGTGTACATTTCATAAGAAAAGTGATTTACCTTTATCAAACAATAAAAATAGATTATATTTAGTGGGGTAACTGGAACCGAACTAGTTAGATTAGGTTAATTATTTAAAAAAAAACAATGTTAGGTCAGGTTAGGTTAAAACTGTGACCCCTACGCACGAGCCGAGCGAGCGAAGCGAGCGGTGCCGCGGCAGCGGCCGGCGAGTGCCAGAAACGACTAGATTATATAGAAAATGAGTTGTTTGTGAAATAAATAGTATACGAAACGTTGGTTGTAAACTAAAAATTTGTCAACGGAGTTTTGGTGAAACATTAGTGAACCCCTCATTTTATTATAAACAATTTTGTTGTTGAAAGTACCCGCATTCAGATTTTTTTAAGCATTCGGGATCCAACGGAAATACTTTTCGGGATTCAACGACAATAAAACGTAATTATCTTGCATTTTTTAAATTCGGGATCCAACGGATATACATAATAATGTTTTGCGGGATCCAACGCCAAAAATATTAAAATGGGATTCAAAAGCGGGATCCAACGGAAATAAATCAAATAATCTAGCACGGTAGACACAACTTTGAGAAGGAAGCCGACAGAAGAAGCCGTCAAGTCTTCTCGTCGCCTATCCCGCAGTGTTTGAAGACTAAGATCTTCAACCAGTGCGTTCTGCCCGTCATGATATATGGTGCCGAAACGCGGACACTGACGGTCGGGCTGGTCCACAAATTCAAGGTCGCTCAGCGCGCTATGGACCGAGCCATGTTCGGAGTCTCTTTGAAAGATAAAATCATTTCCCGGAAAAGAACCGGAGTTACCGACATAGCTTGCAGAGTAAACAGTTGCCACCCCACCAGCCCCACACAAACAGTGGGTTAGGGCCAGCCCACGGTCATTTCAGTTGAAGTGGCAGTGGGCTGGCCATGTTTATCGAAGGACCGATGGTCGGTGGAGCAGACGACTCCTGAGTGGAGACGGCGTATCAGCAAGCGTAGTGTGGGACGCCCCCAGCTAGATGGACGGACGACCTAAAAAAGGTGGCTGGAACAGACTGGATGCCGAAGGCGGAGGACAGGGTGTTGTGACGCAGCCTGGGAGAGGTCTATGTTCAGCAGTGGACTGCAATAGGCTGAGTTGATTGATTGAGATAGAATAATTCGAATCCTAATAAAAACATACCTTCCATTTGGTAAAATATTGGTAAGTATGATATATAATTGTGTGTAGTAAGTAGGTCATGTAAAAGTTACAACTTATCAAGCAGTTAACGCAGGATGAATAGACAGCATGCATGTTATCGTTCAAAGGGAGATTAAAAAACTGATGGTTTGGGGATCTTTCCAGTGGCCATCATTTATGGAATCAGCCAGAAAAAGTCCTCTTGCTTATCGAGCAATTTTGTTGTACTTAGCATAATTTATGCGAGTTATTTGCGTTTATAAAAGAGGATTAGTGAGTACAAATAAAAGTTTTAATCTATTTTATTCGTTTATTTTTTATCCTTTTATGTCAGCAAGTAGGTTTAAACTATATTGATAGGCGCAGTAGGTCATTTTTAAATTTATTAACAGCATAAGCAATAAAGAGTACACCATTAAGAGACCTTTACTTTGAAAAACACTAAATGTTTATTTCCTATAAAGTCCCTTACATCAATAAAAAAACATTATTTGTTTCCTATAATGTCCCTTACATCAATGCTGTTCATTTACATCTCAAATTTTGTTAACGTATGTCACCCGTATTCATTATTATTTAACGTAAGGGACATGCTATCTTTAAAACTATAGGTTTTAATCAATGTTTGCTATTTTAGCTTAAAAGAATGAAAAAATCTAAGAAACTTTGTCCTAGACACTTTTTACATAAAACATATAGTTAAAAAGTTATAGTCAGTTTTTGTAAAAAAATATCTTATTTTTGCTCTCCTGTAAACCTTAGTTTTGTCCCTTACGTTATTTCATATTTCCGGTATCGAAGTTTAAAAACTAAAACCTGACTACTGAAAAGTATGAAACAAGAATGTACCTTCCCGTGGTCGCATACTACCATAGCTTATAACATATTCGTACAGCGGCATGCGACCACGGGAAGGTACAGTAAAACGGGGCTACTTTGACCAGGCCGATCACAACGCTATGACGCGTTCCCCACACCCCGCGCCTCGCGCAATATTACTCGAGGTCACGCACACTTGCTGAGCAAAGTAACTCTGGAAGTCAAAGTAGCCCCTATTTGCGGTACATTCTTGCTTCATCCTTTTCAGTAGTCGGGTTTTAGTTTTTAAACTTGTTTTTATTTATTATTTTGGGGCTTATATCAGTAATATTTATATTTTTGAAATGTGCTTATTAAGCCCTTTCATTTGATACCAAACACGGCATGATAAAAAAAATTTTTTTTTTTAGATCATTACTTTACGTCCGCTAGAGGGCGCCATGTTTAATTTAATGTGATGTCACATGGCCTATAACCAGCGGATGATCAAAACGCTTCTAACGATACCTCATTTGTCCAATTATGACAAGAAGTTTAGAAGTTATGAGGGAACAGATGAACATACATACATACATACCGGTCAAAATCATAACCCTCCTTTTTGCTTCGCCGTAGTCTGGTATAAATGCGTGCCCAATCGATTTGTCTCTCAACGCAATGCATGACTAAATCTTTGTGCTGGACCACATTAACAATAAAACAAAGAAACATACGAGTCAGAAATCCTATTAGCTCGCGTTTTCCATTAAAACTGTGAACAAAAAACGTGTTGTAAACTAACAAAGCAACTAAATTATTGCGCGGGTTTGCTCAACACTCGACAGTGTTCTCACTAACTGTGTTCGAATTTTATTGTGGGGAGACGATCTAGTTTAGTCTTTTGGGATATTCTCTAAAGATGAAACCACGCATAGGTAGATTGCGGCAAGGCGATGTGACTTATGTTAATGTGTAATCGTGTATTGTCTTTGGAACCTGGCCCTGACCGTAGAGGAAAAACTGACACACTGACCTGTATTATACAAGGAGGTCAGTGCCCTGACATCAAGCAATGGACAAAATTGTCAACCTTTTATTGCTGGAGTACGAAGCTTTTGGCAAAGGACATTGGTCCTTTGCTAAAAGCTTCGTACTCGCCGTTAAGCCGTTGGGCTTAACGTGCTTTCCAAAGCACGGAAGTGTCTCGATATGTAATCGATGGTCACCCATCCACGGACTGACCTCGGCAAGCGTTGCTTAACCTTAAAGATCGACCCATTTCATTTTTATTATTTAGCCACGAGGCTAAGATATGATAACTGTTGAACTAACAAAAGTGGATATTGAAAAGAATACTTAACCCAATTTTGATTGGCTTAATTAAAAAAGCTTAAAAGCAAAAAACTAGCACCCGACTACTGAAAAGGATGAAACAAGTACCTTCCCGTGGTCGCATGCTACCATAGCTTTGTATGTTAGTACAGCGGCATGCGACCACGGGCAGGTACTTGTTTCATCCCTTTCAGTAGTCGGGTTTTAGTTTTCAAACAATTTTTTTTATTTAGTAGTTTTGGGGCTTATTTCAGTAATAATATTTATATATTTGAAATGTGCTAATTAAGCCCTTTCATTTGACACCCAACACTGCATGATTCAAAAAAAAATCTTTTGGTTCATGACTTTATGTCCGCTAGAGGGCGCCATATTTAGATTATTGTTACGTCACATAGCCTATAACCAGCGGACGATCAAGACGCTTCCAACAATACCTCATTTGTCCAATTATGACTAGCAGTTTAGAAGTTATGAGGGAGCAGATGAACATACATACATACATACCGGTCAAAATCATAACCCTCCTTCTTGCTTCGCCGCAGTCGGGTAAAAAGGCTTTAAATCTCGTTACATTATCACCCTCTGTTACCTGTCATGCATTTGTCCTTACAACCTTTCCCGACCTAGTTTACACGTTACCAAGATAGATGGCACTAAAAGCCACCTACATATATCAAAATCCCCTACTCACAACTCCTTTTACCCCATAAAAGACAAAAGTGGCAACGAGACCCCATATATTATCTCAAAGGCGGAAATTTTCAATATATCCTAATGGGAAAACAGGGTAGGGAGAAGTGGGAAAAGTGACAAATCATCTAAAAAACCGGCTAAGTGCGAGTCGGACTCGCCCATGAAAGGTTCCGTAGCAGCAAGTAATTGCGGTTTTCGATTTATGACGTATTAAAAAAAAAACTACTTACTAGATCTCGTTTAAACCAATTTTCGGTGGAAGTTTACATGGTAATTTACATCATATATTTTTTTTAGTTTTATCATTCTCTTATTTTAGAAGTTACAGGGGGGGGGGGCACACATTTTAGCACTTTGGAAGAATCTCTCGCGCAAGCTATTCAGTTTTGAAAAAAAATATTTTGTAACACTGGCCCGTGCGTAGTTTACAGAAATTAATTGGAAACAAGCTGATGATGGTTTCTATTTGAACTATACTACTCACCACCGTGCTAAAGTAAATTTATAGGGTATATTCTGCTAGGGAAAGATTCAATTAAACAAGTACCTTCTTACACAATACAAGTTTATTGGAATTAATACATAATTAAGGCACACATACAAACAAAGTGGCGAGCCACTAAAATAATGCCTCTTTCCCTGCTACTATGGCATTCACCCACACAACTAGTCTCCGTACCTAGTGGTATGGGTGAAAACCTGCATGAGACAAATAGCAGTTTCTCAGAGTCGCTATGCGAGTCCGCGAGGGAATAGATCAATAACCTTACTAGCTCACGTACATGTGTCGACCTATTTGGACTGTGCTCATATGGGGAAAATAACTAATATGCTAAGCAAACCCGAGACACAATATCTTACAACCACTGGTCTTAACACCTAGCCTTTTTACAAAAGGCCTAACTCTCTCATAGGTTAAATTATACTCTTACACAATAACCTCTCAGTTTTGATCTCAGTCAGTTGACGGATCGTCGGTCCTTGGCTTCGCTCACAGGAGGTTCCTGTGAGCACACGCGAACGCGGCCTACGGACGAGATGGTGACGCTTTCGTTACCTGGAGTGGCGTACTTCCCTCATAACCGGGAACCGGCTAAGTAAGGCCTTCCTGAACGTCGGATGACCACACCGCAAGGGATAACCTTAAAGCCGCCTGCGCTCTGATGAATTCCAAATCACCACACAACGGCGCAACATCCAGGCATCAATTTAGCTGCGCATAGCACCAATCAAAATGAAGGCTAGCATAACAAACCAGACCTGTAACAACGTCCTCGTGTCAGAACATACATGCAAGAGACCTGGGCTATAGGCTGTCCAGCAAGAATAAAGCAAATGGTTTAATACTCACAGGATTCTGCTCTTACTGGATTATATTAAAACCCCATCGGGTTATTTGGGCACATCCCGTTCCTCTCAGGATATAAAGTCCCTCTCAAACAGCCCCCAGGCTCGTGTTCTTGGTCGTAAAAAGACCGGACACGGAACACCGTTTCTTCCAAACCAATCTGACAGTTTCTCGAATAATCTTCCACAGACTATATATGATTATTATCGATTTTTATCCTCAATACAATCGACTATGTTTTTAATTAAAAATATGGTGAATTATGTATGTTTGTTTATTTGTTTTATTTAACTGTTAAACTGTAATTAATTTACTAAACACAAAAAACCGTCTTTGCGTAACGTAAACCACCATGTCAATCGCTATTCCACGACAGGTGTCGCTAGTATTAGTTTTGCAACGTCACAATGCCCCTCTTCCCACAATAAGGTTTTTGTGTACGCAAAAACCAACACCGCCCTCGGTGTTATAACACTGGAGTGGGTAAACAAATTCTCATAGAAAGCTCAGTGGAAGAGTACAAATCTTTATAATCTGATGATTCTGAAACGACAGATATAATTATTTTTAAGATGAAATATAAATAAATTCCTTCATTTCTCCTACTGTAAGTAAATGACCAACCTTATAAAATCCAAACTGCCAGGAAACTTATTCTGCTTACAAATCTTCCTACATTCCGGGCATAACCCCCCCCCATTCTTTCATACATCCCTAAATTTTCCTCTCTTTCAATCCTGTAGCAACCTGCATTCATATCGCAGGAAGCCACCTCTTGCATACTCCCGAATTCCGTCTGTATACCAGTGGAACTCTGCATTGTTTAATACAAATCTAAACGATCCTCCTGGTGAATATGTTCAGCGAGCTGATACATATATAGGGCAACCAATGTGCATAACTCACCAGGCAAGACGTATACAGCGTTCCCAGAAATAAATCTTCTGAAAACATAATGGTGGTTTGGCTTATTTTAAGAGTCACCGGCCGCTCGTAACTAGATAAGCACTAGTGCTATCTAAAGTCTCACCGAAGCAACAATGCTATCTCGGCAAAACAAAACATTAGTGAAGGCCTATTTTAGAAGTCACAATCCGCTTCATAAAAAAATACAACCAAGCAAACTTGGCTATAAACAACGTGTAGGCTTATTTTAGAAGTCACTATCCGCTTCAGTCAAGGCCTATTTTAGGAGTTACTACCCGCTCCATAAGAGAAACCAACCAAGCAGAATTGATTATAAATATCGTGAAGGCTTATTTTAGAAGTCACTATCCGCTTCAGTCAAGGCCTATTTTAGGAGTTACTACCCGCTCCCTAAGAGAAACCAACCAAGCTGATTGATTATAAATATCGTGAAGGCTTATTTTAGAAGTCACTATCCGCTTCAGTCAAGGCCTATTTTAGGAGTTACTACCCGCTCCATATGAAAAACCAACCAAGCAGATTGATTATAAATATCGTGAAGGCTTATTTTAGAAGTCACTATCCGCTTCAGTCAAGGCCTATTTTAGGAGTTACTACCCGCTCCATAAGAAAAACCAACCAAGCTTGATTACAAAAGTTATGGACCGAGCCATAAAAATAAGTTTGTTACTAAACGCAAGGCATGCAAAACGGCATAGTTCCCGTATAAATTTTAAACAAAACCCTAAACTCGCGTTCATAATTTAATATAATAAGCAAAACAATGTAAATACCATGTGCAGCATTATAGTTACGTTACGCCTCGTCGTCGTTGTTCGAATAGACCTCAAAACAACACGTGAAAACACGGACTACGGCTAATATATTGTAAACTGCTACAACATATAAATTAACATGGCAAAAAGCAAACTAAGCCATTTACATTAAAAAAAAAAATTAAAAAAATATATATATATATATTTATATCAATTAGGGCTGAATATATCCCTGTCTGGCTTGAATAGTGTTGAGTCTGACGTGTTGAGTTTGTTATAATCAGAAACACTTAAAAAAAACTATTTATCCATTTCGACCGGTTCTGGTGGTTGGTGACTGACTGTTGAAACTGGTTTTTTAGAATATTTGGTACAATTTTATTTTCTGGAATAAAGTAAAAAAAAAAAATAATTGGCAAAAAAAAAAATCTAAATAAATAATCTATTTTTTCCTTTTATAAGACGATACAACTGACTTTGCCGTTTAAATGTCCCTTTCCACCATGTTAGTGTGTGGTGCGCCCATAGTGAACTTGAGGTACGTTAAACTTCTATAGTAGCCTATGAAACTCTGATCCCGTGAATTGAACCTCATTAATGGCAATTACGGTTTCAGGAATCCCGTGAGCAAGAAGAACATACATAATTCTCAAAGTTCCGGCTACCAAAATCACTAGTTGTGTAATGGTATCAGTAACATTTTTTTTTTTAACCGCAAAAAACTACAAGTAAAAGTACGAGTCGCACACAAGTAATGCATGAACCGCAACCTCATACGTCAATTCGCCCTCAAGATGGGAATGTCAATATACTGCCTCTAAATCCATTATTATTTTAATTTGTAAAGTTATTATTTCGATATTGTAAATGCAAAATTAAACGCAAAATAAATAACAAGTAACTAAACGCAAATCGTGTATAACGCGTTTCCGAACGCACCGTAATATTTCAATACGTCAAATGTCACCAATGTCAATGTGTTTTATAGGTTAAGTTCCAATGTATGAAAACGAACGTCGATAATAAACAATGCTGTTTTATGGAATGCCGGTTGTATTATAAATCTGGGTTTAAGGATGAGTGTTTTAACGTTAAACGTATAAGAGACCGACCAGTTGTCATAAAAATTATAAGTGTTTCGTTTCAAAGAAAGTTGACTGTTATTGTTCAATATTTTCGACAAATTTCAGCTCCCTGTATTGCACAATCCAATTAATAATAGTGAAGCTTGCCTGCAGTGTTATTATCTTACTACTGAAATCCTCTATAACAAAGAAGAGACCGCTAGAACACTACTGAGAACTGCGTCATAGAAACTTTACAATTTTTAAGTTTACCCCCTAAATTATTTTATTACCGTTACAGAAATTTATATTGGGTTTATTGAGTTATAATACAATGTTTCACTATATAAATGCAATACAGTTTATCTGAATATGAACTGAAACAAACACATGAACATAAACAAGAACTGTTATGTTTTATATTGTAAAATAATTATCTTCCAGTTATAATAATTATTACTTGTACCTGTGAGTTGCAAGAAATAAACCTTACCACAAATGCAAACTAGTATGTTACATAAACTTTCAAAATATAGGTAATATAAGTCATCAACCACTAGACAAACATTTGGTACATAAAATAGTCCCAAAGTAATAAACAGAATGCAACTTGTTCAACTTGTGAGTTGAGCATACATACAAATAAGGTAATGACCTTTATCAACACTCTGCACCTTACCGGTCCAACAAAGAAATGGTTAGATTGTGGTGCGTTGACCACTTTATATTTAAAACTTATAAACTAGCCTTAAACTAAAACGAGAATCCGCCAACCGAAAGGACTGAGAGAACTGAGAGAGAGAGAGATACCGTTATCAATCTGTTCACCTTATACAATTAAATAATTATATACCGTTGGGCGCCAACTGTACACTAACATATCGTCAATTGGGTTGACCTAATTGGTACGACGCTCATATGGGGAAAATAACTAATATGCTAAGCAAACCCGAGACACAATATCTTACAACCACTGGTCTTAACACCTAGCCTTTTTACAAAAGGCCTAACTCTCTCATAGGTTAAATTATACTCTTACACAATAACCTCTCAGTTTTGATCTCAGTCAGTTGACGGATCGTCGGTCCTTGGCTTCGCTCACAGGAGGTTCCTGTGAGCACACGCGAACGCGGCCTACGGACGAGATGGTGACGCTTTCGTTACCTGGAGTGGCGTACTTCCCTCATAACCGGGAACCGGCTAAGTAAGGCCTTCCTGAACGTCGGATGACCACACCGCAAGGGATAACCTTAAAGCCGCCTGCGCTCTGATGAATTCCAAATCACCACACAACGGCGCAACATCCAGGCATCAATTTAGCTGCGCATAGCACCAATCAAAATGAAGGCTAGCATAACAAACCAGACCTGTAACAACGTCCTCGTGTCAGAACATACATGCAAGAGACCTGGGCTATAGGCTGTCCAGCAAGAATAAAGCAAATGGTTTAATACTCACAGGATTCTGCTCTTACTGGATTATATTAAAACCCCATCGGGTTATTTGGGCACATCCCGTTCCTCTCAGGATATAAAGTCCCTCT
This sequence comes from Amphipoea oculea, assembly GCA_945859645.1. Taxonomy (NCBI): domain Eukaryota; kingdom Metazoa; phylum Arthropoda; class Insecta; order Lepidoptera; family Noctuidae; genus Amphipoea; species Amphipoea oculea. The sequence continues at coordinate 19,251,956 of OX243876.1, forward strand.
CAAACAGCCCCCAGGCTCGTGTTCTTGGTCGTAAAAAGACCGGACACGGAACACCGTTTCTTCCAAACCAATCTGACAGTTTCTCGAATAATCTTCCACAGACTATATATGATTATTATCGATTTTTATCCTCAATACAATCGACTATGTTTTTAATTAAAAATATGGTGAATTATGTATGTTTGTTTATTTGTTTTATTTAACTGTTAAACTGTAATTAATTTACTAAACACAAAAAACCGTCTTTGCGTAACGTAAACCACCATGTCAATCGCTATTCCACGACAGGTGTCGCTAGTATTAGTTTTGCAACGTCACAATTTGAGTTTCAGTTCTACGTATGGGGAACCCCCAAAATTTATTGTTTTTTTTCTATTTATGTGTGAAAATCTTAATGCGGTTCGCCGAATACATCTACTTACCAAGTTTCAACAATATAGTTTTTATAGTTTCGAAAAAACTGGCTGTGACATACGGACGGACAGACAGACAGACAGATATGACGAATCCATAAGGGTTCCGTTTTTTGCCATTTGGCTACGGAACCCTAAAAAGGAAAAGTGTGAATGTCCCACAGATTGAAGTATCCTTGTCACATTATTCATCCCATATATTTTTGGTCAGCGGGTTTTTCGTGTTAAAACGAAACCGTTTTCGGGACATTTTATTAACTGTTAAAACAGTTTTAATGACGTTGATTTGTGTTGTGGGGGGTAACATTTCTGGATTTATGAAACAAGTTGGTAATAAATTGTTTGAGCACAAATACGTGTTTGGTTTGGAAAGAGATGGCTTAATTATTCCGGATCGAGAGTCGAGTAGATTGACGATTTAAAACGTAATAATATACTAGCTTCTGCCCGCGACTTCGTCCTCGTCTCCGACCCACTCCGTCGTATCGCATCGCAGCTGCCCGCACCTAATTCGTTTTCACTTAGCGTTCTTCCTGACTTTTTTTTTTTTTGTTTTTGATCGGCTCTTAAAGGTCCTAGCGCAATGTTGAGTATCCTATAGCCTACCTCAAGGATTAGGCTATCAAAATATGACTGGTAGTTTTAGAGATTACCGCCTACGTACTAACAAACAAGCAAATTAATTGTAACTCTTTATAATATTACTAGCTGCGCCCCGCGGTTTCACCCGCACAAGTCTCGATCCCGTGGGAATATCGGGATAAAAAATATCCTATGTCCTTTCCCGGGACTCAAGCTATCTCTATACCAAATATCATTAAATCGGTTTAGCGGTTTAGGCGTGAAAAGGTAATATACAGACAGACAGACAGATACACAGACAGAATTACTTTCGAATTTATAATATTAGTATGGAAGTATTGATAGAACTATCAAACGAGAAGCTTTTGTTCACACGAAATATTCTCCAGCATTCTTCTCCAAAGTTCACCGTTTGGATATCCGACGATATAGTCAACGGCGCCAAACGTCGCGCGACACAAATCCCCTTTTTTATCCCCGAAATTCATCCTTTGTGTTTACTAGTGTTGTGCTTTGTTATCGATAGGGATGAGGCGAAATAATCGACTAAAAGAGACGGATGTAGTTGTGCGAGATAATTTAATTTTTCGAAATTAGAAATAATTAAAGGCATTAATTGTATTTTTTTAAGTCAACTTCCGATTTATAAAAAGTATTGTATTGACTTCTCGTTACGCGCCGCTCCCCACCTACCGATCGAGTTGAGTATAAAACAAGGTGCGCGGCGCTCGACAGATCAGAAGTTGTCTAGTAGCAGACACGGTACGAAGGTGCTCTGAACTGTCAGGTAACGTTGAGTTAATTATTACTTTATACTGTTACTATGTCGGTTGCTTTGTTGATGTGATATTTAATTAAGTTACTTATTTATTGAACGGCTATTTAAATTGTGTATTTGCTGTATTATTTTCTATTTTAAACTATTTCTTTCGTATTATTTCTTACTCGTCTCCCACATCAGAAGCGGGATATAATTCGTGTTGGTTCATGCGCAAAATGGGAGCGCCAAAAGTGAAAGTGACCGTTGACATTTGAAAAACAAAGTGTAGGCGTGTGAACGCTTATTGGATAATCGTGTGGATCTGTCCAAATTCGACCCAGACAAACCAGATACGGATGCGCGATCGTGGTGCATGTTGTTTTCGGCATAGGCTGTATGCAGAAATACGTTTGCCTAGTAACGCGTCTGTTGCGGAAACATAACAGTGCACAACAGGTGATTTGTTTTGCTGAAAATTCACTGCCAGGTGGTCAAACGAGTAGTGGCCATCAGTAGGGTGCGCAAAGGAGCAGCATCAACGTAGCTATCGTAAATGGCATACCAAGGCGTAAAGCTACCAGTGACGTGGAGTGGCTGAATCAAGCCAAGCAAGCCGTCAGCGAGGCCCTTCGTGTGCTGCTAGTGAGCGATTCCGGGGCATATCGTGGCCCAGTGCACGAGCAGTTGCAGTGCAAGCGGATGGTGGAGCATGTGCTGGAAGCAGCAATGGCGATTGGATGTTTGCGTCTTGCACCTACCCTCGGACATCTTAGAAAATGAGGGTGAGCTGTATCGTTTTTTTTTTCTGGTGCTCAATGCTCCATAGTAAGAGTGAGTTGTGCAGCCAAATTAAGTGGCAAACCAATTCAAAATGTTAGAGTACGGTTGGCAACCCTACAACAAAATGTCATTTCAATTTGTGCGAAGATCCTGAATGTCAGCTTTATAGTGTTATTGCGTGCACTGGTATTGGTCAAATATGTGTGTTCGGTACGGAACAATTCTTATGGCGTAGTGTAACGAGCGAAGATTGGGGTTTTGTTGAACTTCTGCCCGACATTGACTTGCAAAGGGAATTATGATGGTGCGTGAAATATTGAAAAGCCTATTTCAATTAATATGACTACGTTAGAGTTTTTGTTACATAAAGTTCTTGCGATTAGTTTTCAGTTAACAATAACAAGGTTCCATTTGATGCGACATAAGCAACTATTACAAAGTTTTGGTTTGGCGATTTCATCAGTCTAAGCTGGATTGGAAGTTCAGAGGTCCGTTTGAAGTGGCGGAGGTTTTGAATGGTGATCGCTTTATCTAAATAGCTTTGAATTCTAATCGTACGTATAGGCGCGCTCACGGTCGCGTGCGGGGGATGCCTCTAAGTAGGTGTTCCTAAGACGGTGAGGAGAGTTCCTCCACCGAGTAGTTGGAGCACATACCATGGCTGGGTCACACTGTACGCACTTGTCTGTGGTCGTGGCTGCAACTAACTTGTGACTTGTTCGGGAAGCGATAGGTCCAGCGGGGACCCGAGTCTCAAATGGGACTATTGTTGTGTTGGTCTTGTGATGGCCTGGGAGTCGTGGACTCTATGTGAAGTGATGTGTGTTGGTCGTGTCACTTGGGGTGGTGACGATATGGGTGGCATGAGTGTCGCTGGCTGCTGCGGCGGCCGGGCCATGAGCGTTGTATGTGATCTGCTAGTGGGTTGATACAGTTTCTAGTCAATTGTTACTGATGCTTAGAGGAATATTTTGTTGTCGATGATTGTTATTGTTTTTATTATGCGTTTCGATGGATGTGGTCAGAATTGGCCGAGTGGAATGTGTGCTGCTGTTGATTTTTTACAGATTAACACACAAGGACGTGTGCAGGCAGGATGGCAGTGTCGGACGGTGCTGCAGTCTTTGGATCTCCTGTACGAATAATCACTGATCAAGGACGGTGCTTTTCGTGCAAGAAGTTTAACAACTTCTGCCAAGGAAGCGGTGGCAGCAAGTTGATGTCTGTACTATTGGGCCAGCTGCAGATCTAATGTCTACCGAATCTGTTGAATCGTTTTCATTTTGTTTTGACTCTGGTACTGAGTGCTTCCTTGGTAAACAACGGCAAAAATGGTAACATTGTTAGTTATAGCCCAATCTGGTTTACCGATAAATTAAGAATGATGCCAGTAGGTCATGTACCAGTCAAAGTAGATGGTGATCACTGTAGTGATGAGCAAGCCTAAGTAGTGGCACCACGCGAGTAGGGGTTCTCTATCGACCGTAGTAAAGTTGTGTGTAGTCACAGGGTGATGCATACGTATCCATGTGCTGGATGTGTGACAGCAATGTGATTGCTGGTTGGCTAGAGAGCTGTGGCGTTAGAGTGGTTTACTCGTGTGTAGGTTTCCAGGTATCTAAGGCTCTTAGCGAAAAAGATGGTTGTTAATGTGGATAACGATGGTACATGGCTCTGGTTGATGATTTTCGCTTTGGCTATATAGTCAAAGTTTGTTGATGATTATGTCTTGTAGATGATTTATGCTATGATCATCAAAATTTTGTTGCTGTGGCTCTCTGGTTAAATCAAGTACGCACATGATTGTGTACAAAAATGCCTGAATGTCTAGTTACTGTTAAAGATGATGTCAATGATGACACTGATGATGATGATTCATCTGCTGCTGACATACTATGGCTGAATTGACAAGTTGTCTATGTTGACTCTTGTTTGGTTGTCTATGTTGACGCCTGGATTTGGTTCGACTCCAAATCACTTGTCGAATCCCATGGTGTGATTTCGGCTGGGAGACTATGTGTCTACTTTAATTGAGCTATGTATTGTCTGCAACAGTATGGTCATTTTTGAATGGTTGCGATGCAACTGCTTTTGATGATAATTTTATTTGACTAATTCAGGATTTTTATTTTGAGCATACCTTTTGTTGGTCAGAAAGGCCGATCGATATTCACCTAGACATTTTTTTATCCCAAGATTACACGAGGACGTGTAGAACGTCAGTTCTGGCCGTGTCGGAGACAGTTGTCAATTAAATTTGAGCGATAGTCAACAGAATTCGTTATGATTGGTTTTCTTATTATTAATTTAAGAGATTTTACTATCAAATATTGTCTAATAAATCGAAACATAATGTATTGAGTACTCAGTGTACGCGCTAATTGATTTTAGCAACTTATTTTGATAATTGTAACCGATGGTTTTGTTCAAACCAATTGATGACATGTTACTTTGATTTTAAAACGATTAACTTTGTGAAATCACTATTGTTTATTTAAGACAATTATTCTTGTTGTATTATTTGATTTATAATGTGAGTTATAATGTGAATCTATTTGATTTAGCACATTTTAATATTTTGTATCAAGTAAACACGATGACGTATTTCCGTACGCTATCGGACAGAGTTGTTGTGGGGCGAGTGCGTAGTGGGGACAAACCTTTATAACTGAGCGCACTCGTTTGTGCCGGACAGTCAATAACAGTCAGTGACAGTCAGTCACAGTCAGTGACAGTCGTTGAGTCAGTCGGTGTTCGGACTCGACTCCTGACAGAGCACTAGCTCCCGACAAACCTGTCGGTTTACTTGGGTGGCTCTGTCACTATACGAACAGTAATCGATCCTACGATTTGTTCGCAATTACTTTGTTACTGTACATAATTATTTTACTGTGTATCCAGTTGTGTCGTGTACCTACAGTGTGTGATTAATTTGTTCGTGATATTATAATTTGATTTGAACTACAAACGGTTTTTCTATTGCGCAATAACCAACACTACCCACAGTACGCCCACAGTAGTTAATCAAATATGCCTGATAATAACTAGATGTCAATAACCTACTCCTGATCCTGATGAAGTAAAAGACAATGATAGATACATAGTTAAGGTTCATAAAACAGGTAATGAGTTATGTTTCACATGATAACTTGCGAGTTGTTACTCCCGATATGGGATGTGAGTTGACCGAATCTTTAGATACATCTGATTTATAACTGTTTGTAGATTTGATTTAATTGATTAGGTTAGATTGTCTTGCATAATCAGTAATCGCCTGGCCAACGATCATTGTTATGCCTGATAATCGCATTTTTTCTTTGCCATGTGATTTGGCAATTGTATTTGGTTGTCATGTCGTTTGACAACTGCCATGTGATTTGGCAATTATGTTTTGCTGTCATGTGATTTGACAAGCAGCCATGTGATTTGGCAATTATGTTTTGCTGTCATGTGATTTGACAAGCAGCCATGTGATTTGGCAATTATTTATTTATTTATTATGTTTTGCTGTCATGTGATTTGACAAGCAGCCATGTGATTTGGCAATTATGTTTTGCTGTCATGTGATTTGACAAGCAGCCATGTGATTTGGCAATTATTTATTTATTATGTTTTGCTGTCATGTGATTTGACAAGCAGCCATGTGATTTGGCAATTATGTTTTGCTGTCATGTGATTTGACAAGCAGCCATGTGATTTGGCAATTATGTTTTGCTGTCATGTGATTTGACAAGCAGCCATGTGATTTGGCAATTATGTTTTGCTGTCATGTGATTTGACAAGCAGCCATGTGATTTGGCAATTATGTTTTGCTGTCATGTGATTTGACAAGCAGCCATGTGATTTGGCAATTATGTTTTGCTGTCATGTAATTTGACAAGCAGCCATGTGATTTGGCAATTATTTATTTATTATGTTTTGCTGTCATGTGATTTGACAAGCAGCCATGTGATTTGGCAATTATTTATTTATTTATTTATTATGTTTTGCTGTCATGTGATTTGACAAGCAGCCATGTGATTTGGCAATTATGTTTTGCTGTCATGTGATTTGACAAGCAGCCATGTGATTTGGCAATTATGTTTTGCTGTCATGTGATTTGACAAGCAGCCATGTGATTTGGCAATTATGTTTTGCTGTCATGTGATTTGACAAGCAGCCATGTGATTTGGCGTTTGTGGTCATGTGACTTGACCCATCTTGTTTGTAAGCCATGCGATTTGGCAGTAGGATCATCATGAGATTTGATCATTAACAGATGGTATTACTTTAAGTACTTTAATATTTATAAATTATGTTCGCGAGCCATGACGGCTGCTCGTCAGAATGGCCGTGTGCGAGATAATTTAATTTTTCGAAATTAGAAATAATTAAAGGCATTAATTGTATTTTTTTAAGTCAACTTCCGATTTATAAAAAGTATTGTATTGACTTCTCGTTACGCGCCGCTCCCCACCTACCGATCGAGTTGAGTATAAAACAAGGTGCGCGGCGCTCGACAGATCAGAAGTTGTCTAGTAGCAGACACGGTACGAAGGTGCTCTGAACTGTCAGGTAACGTTGAGTTAATTATTACTTTATACTGTTACTATGTCGGTTGCTTTGTTGATGTGATATTTAAGTTACTTATTTATTGAACGGCTATTTAAATTGTGTATTTGCTGTATTATTTTCTATTTTAAACTATTTCGTATTATTTCTTACTCGTCTCCCACATAGTATATTGTAGTATTTTGTGGTCATCGCAGATCTTTGTTGTGTAAAGCAACGCTCACTGTATTTTTATCTTTAATTCTATGTTAGACTTAAGACCCTATGGATATAGCGTGATAATGGAAATCTATCATTCGAGTTAATGGACAGACGCTAGCACATCAACCTACTACAATCTGTCAAATTTCTTTAAGGGGCCTTTTACAGTCCACTAGCGCCGCCAATCGAAAAAATGTCATAACTCGTAAATAGAATCAAAAATACAAAATGTGGTCTATTATTACTGTAGAAAAGGCAATAACGTAATTTTATAACACATTGTCAACACTTGAAATATAGCTGTTTAGCTAAATCGTGCATTTGTAACAAAAACGGCCGTTTATGTTTTGAATGCACGATTTAGCTAAACAGCTATATTTCAAGTGTTGATAAGGTGTTATACAATTAGGTTATTGCCTTTTCCACAGTAATAATAGAACATATTTTGTATTTTTGATTCTATTTACGAGTTATGACATTTTTTCGATTGGCGGCGCTAGTGGACTATAAGAGGCCTCTTAATAGATTTTCAACTTTATCGCTAAAGTATATGGTTCAAAATTGATTGGGAAAATTTGACAGTTTCGGGTAGGTTGATGTGCTGGCGTCTGTACTTAAAACACAGTAGCCTTACCTGAAGTAGCTCGAGTTAATATGAGTACGCACAAGTGAAAATAAATTGCTATTTTTTTTATTTTTCATACCAACAGCTCAATTGCAGTTTGCAAACCAGAAAAAGTAGCGAAAAAGGTGCTTGCATTTGGTCGATACATCGTAATTCTCTAAAAGGACATCACTAAATACGCAACCGCTGTTCACTTTCTCGGACAACGTAGTGATTCATGACCACGCTTTGCGCGAATTTTACATTCCAAGACTATCCTGTTATCCCGATAACTACGAAACGTTTCTCTTACATTTTTACATGCAATGATCCACTGTGCAAACCTAATGGCGGCTATGCACCGGAAAATTCCGGCAACAGGCAGTTCAAACCAGTATACATTCCTTTCTGACATACTCTTATATGCGAGAAAGAAAGAGATGGGGATAGTAACTGCAGAAAATTAATAAATCTTTACGCTAAAAATAGCTGGATTTTAATGAAGCCGGGAATTGTAGATTAAAGGATAAAGATGGTACTTATGTACTAGAATGGCTGAAACGTGTTTTACAGGGAATGTAAAGATTAAGCTAGAGGAGTTGTGTTATTTAAAAGTTTTTACTGTAAATGCCTAAAAAACAACTCAAGTACTTTTTTTTTTTTTTTATGGATGGGAAATCATCAAATGACCCCTCCCGCTCTGGGTGGAGCGAAGGGAGTGTCAGACTCTTACTGACTAAAACCCATCCGTGTTCCTTCCTTAGCCCTTTATGTTCCGGGGTAGCGGTAACCCTTTCGGACAAAAAGGAAAAAACCCGGCAGGCTTCGGCCCTGGCAGGCCCCTTCCTTTATGCTGACATCTCTTTGAGGCGCGCGTGGAACACGTACGCGCCGTCCGGCACGGGCCTGGTCCTGATCGGACGGTGAGCTACCCATTACTCTCCGTCCGCAGGCCCGCGCCTACGGTGGCCGGGATTCGTCACGCGGCTCCCGACGCCCGGAGCGTCTCCCGCGGCGGCTGGGGTGTGAGGCTCTCTCCCTTAGCCGTTCCGCCACCTCCTTCGCTAGCATGACTGCTTCGCAGAAGGAGGTGACGGCCTCCCACTCCCTCTCGCCCCGGACCATGGCTTGAACCAGGGCCGGACGCGAGAGGTCGCCGCCGCTGTCGATCGCCTCTACGAGGGCACGGCGGTGCTCCGCCCATGCGGGGCATACCTCCACCGTATGCTCCACCGCGTCCTCTGGGCGATCCTCGCAGTGGTGACACCCGGGCGTCTCCTCCCGCCTGATGATGTGCAGGAACCTCCCAAAACATCCGTGTCCGGTGAGAACCTGCGTCAGGCGATAGGTGAGGACGCCGTGACGCCTCTCTAGCCACTCCTCAAAGAGGGGTCTTACCCTGGGTGGCGTGCCCTGCGCTGGGTTGCGAAAGTCGCTCCTTCCATACCACCATGAGATCGCGCCGGAGGTCTGTCCGCTCAAGTACTAAGCTGCATACTTTCTTTTCTAACATAGAGCAAAGTTTTAGATTATTTGTGGTATTGACTGACGAGCCCTTTAAATTTCATCGATATGCCTTATGCGAACATCATTATCATTCAGCCGAAAGAATGTCCACAGGTGGACATAGGCCTCCCCCAATCGTCGCCACTGCGACCGCTCCAGCACTGCCCTCCTCCAGTGGATTCCTACCCACTAGACAAAAAACCTACAAACAAGTATTTCTTAAATAAAATAAAAATTAAATGATTTTACGTCAGATTTATGAAACAAAAAAATAAAAATGCCTCTAATTAGTAACCCAACAATCGTGAAACAGAATGAATACAATCCTCAGTTTCAACGGCCCTCGTATTATAATGAGAACCGCAATCGTTTCCATTCGTTCCTTCTTAATCTGTGCGCGAGGAAATGAAGTCATTATATCATTCATATGAAGTTTTCATTCATTCACACGGATGTTAGTACCTAGTTAGCGTTGGTCTACGAAGCGAAACGAAGCTATAGATGTATGAGGGACAAGGTGCAAGGTTCACTAATCCTGCATTGAAAAGGGAGGATCCTCCGACCTGAAGGGTATTGTCTGGTGGGCAACTACCCGACGATCGATGCCGGGACGTTGTATACATGCTAGTTCCGCGGTAAACTCTGCTTGCGCGATGCAGGATTATGCGTCACGTCAGTGTGATGCGTTATTTGCATGTGGCGATGTAGGTTTCGCCACAAAAGTTCTACTGGCGCGTGGCCAAAATCGAAACTAACGCCACCAACCTCTTTTTCAAGACACTTCATAATACAATTGCACAAATTGTTACCAACTGCGGCCTCCATTCGAGCGCCGAAAGATCCTTGTAGCAGTGTATCTACAGTGCGGCCGAAGAGAGAATGCGTTCTTGACAGCTGTCAGTTTCATACAAACGACTACGTGATTTGCGAATTTGATCTTTATTAACTACTAGAATTGGAGTTATTCCCTGACAGGTGTCGGGAACACATCCTCTCGACGGCCGGACTGAAATGGAATTCCACGAATACAATCGGACGACAAACTTCTTAACGTAAAAAGGACATAATGAATTGGAACATTATGTCTGGAAAAAGTAGAAAAAAAAAACTCGTTAGTTCTCTTAAACATGTTACAAGGAAACATTGTGTACGTTTAATTTCAAGGATGCTAGCTTCACAATTTTTAGTTCTTATGTTAACTTTGGCATGAACCATCGTTATGGGTAGTCGGAAGCCTGAAAGTCCGCCAACCAGTATTACCAAGGGTGATGCCCCTTATTACCAAGGGGCATCATGTTACCCAATAACTGGGTTGTGGAGGTCGGAAAGGCATTCAGCTGCATCCGGTTAGACTAGAAGCCGATCAAGGTGATCATGCGATAAACAAAAAGAAATGTCTGATATTTATTCAGAATTAAAACAATATGTACGTAAATAACAACTAATACCTAATTAAGTAATAAATAAAACAAAATTATATCCTTACTTAACAAAAACTATTCACAAACTGAAATATAGCGTCGCAAAATTCCTCCGCATCGCTATCGACTGGTAATGTACCCAAGAGACTGGCGGCATTGCCACGTTGTATGGCAATGCCCTCTGGCCAAGGTAAAAGCCAGCCCTTGAGTCGCGGGAATTGTCAACCACCCAAAACATTGTCAATCTAACTCGATTCGACAGCATTACTCACTTCGTTTTTCCAAGAGCAACTCAAAAGAAAACGTATAAAATATCTTTTAAAAATTCCTTTACACACAAGCCATGGAATTTACCCTCTATTCCAGCACACGACCCACATACTCTCAACGTTACCCCTCGATTGAGTCCACAACTTTATTCTTTCATATTTCGCTCACTATACGCTATTTTAAAAAGAATTTGTGGCGGCCATTCCTATATTTTATACTCTTTTACTTTCTGCGGTACCGTTTTATTTTACGTTGTTCCAAGAAAATATTTCTGAGCGGGGCTTAGCGACGTTTTGTTCGAAGAGCTGCTCTTGTTCCGGGCAATGGAGCGGGTAATTTGTAATTTAATTTTGTGTTTCGCATGGAGTATAATATAATATGTATGTGCTGGTTTAATTTGAGCTAACTGACCCGGCGAACTTCGTACCGCCTTCAGAATCAATAAGAACGAACGTATAAGAAAATGAATTATCTTAATATTTTTTTTCGTAAATTTCCCATGTTTTATAGTTAATTCTGCTATTCGGGGTGGAGACAAATCCAACAAAGCAAACGTCATAAAAATCGGCCCAGCCGTTCTTGAGTTATAAATGGTGTAACTAACCCGACTTTGTTTAATCTATACAGGGTGTTACGGAAAGGGTATATCAATACAAACGGGTTGAAGAGTGTATCTGGTCTAGAATCTCTGTACAAAATTTCAGCTCAAAAGCAGTAACTTTGAAAATGCTTAATATTTTTTTATTTCGATAGTTTATTAAATTGAAATCATAACAAACGTGTCACCGCACTACGAGGGTCATTATCCATTATCTGTAGTGTGTCTGTGCGCCTAGTACACGCACATCACGCCGCCGCGCGCCAGTGCAGCGCCCGTGATGTCGAAATAAAAAATTATTAAGCATTTTCAAAGTTAATGCTTTTGAGCTGAAATTTTGTACAGAGATTCTAGACCAGATACACTCTTCAACCCGTTTGTATTGATATACCCTTTCCGTAACGCCCTGTATAGATATAGATTATTTTATTGATAGCAAATTATAATTATAGATAAGTGTACCCCGAGCCCCAGGATACAGGCTGTCTAGTTTGGGGCTCACTGGCAAATAAATATATTTTAACCTAGCTGTAAGTAGTATTTTAATCTGTCAAGCTCCGCTAATGAGACACAATTGATTTTCTATTGTTTCGTCGCCAATGGGCGACGCGCGCCGCTTGACCGGTTAAGCTACTCATGTCGTCTTATCAAATTATAACTAAGTATACGTTTATAAGATTAACTGACCTCACAGTGGTTATAGAAAATTGCTAGATACGTACGAGTATAAGCTTCGTTCGAGTTTCAGCACAGCACCTGATTCCCTGTCTTCCGCATCAAGATTGGACTCTTTGAGAAGAATTAAAAGACCCTCTACAAGTACTCATAGGTTTGAGTATCATCCTTTCAGAATAAGGCATCATCATCTACCTAGCCTTTTTCCAAGTAAAGAAAGGTAACACGTTTATTGGCGGTGAAAATGACGCAATAAAGAACATAAACACAAAAAATAAAATAAAAAGGTAGGGGGAACATGCGTCACATCCACGCAAAACGGCTATCGCTCAGCATTATGCTGCGACCATGCGACCTTATGCAAGACAGAGATTATGCTGCGACCCATGCAAGACAGAGCACCAGCGCTGGTTTTCAGCGACAGCCGGCGCTGACGTAATGACGTCGGACGTCGTTTGGGTCGGCTTCCAGTCTAAACAGATGCAGCTGAATACCAGTATTTTTCATTTCTTTCAGATTATGTACACGGCATTAACATGTGTAACTCGTGCCGTCACGAGACAAGAGAAAAACACCGCTGAAATGTAACCAAAAGCAACATGTAGCGGTATCTACAGTGCCACATGCGAACAACGCGTCATACTGACGTCACGCAAATCCTGCATCGCGCAAGCAGAGTTTACCACGCAACTAGCATATATACAACAGCCCGACATGACTCATTGGGCAGTTGCCCGCCAGACACAACACCCGTCTGGTCGGAGGATCCTCCCTTTTCTATGGAGGTTGAGTGAACTTTACACCCTGTTCCTCATACCTCTATAAACATAATCGACGACCTACTTTCTCTCCCTCAGACATCCTCAGATTTTCTCGTCTGATTGCCCTGATTATGATGTCAAAGAGAACGAGAAACCGGACAAATCCCTAATAACTCATAAATTGAATTATTGTTACAAAGAAAATACTTACTTGCATCCCCAAATGGCACAAATAAATAATTTATGAAGTAAATTAAGTAAATATTTTCGCCTTTTCGGGATTCGAATTCGATCGGTATTTGGTACCTATTAGGGAAAACAGTAAACCAGTTCTGAATATAACTGAGTTTTTACGACTCTGTTAGAAACTTTTAGCATAATCATGCTGAGACACAGGCCGGGATCTGTGAGTGGGCCGTAATCCACCAGGCGGGCCCAGTGCGGTTTGTAGATGTCACATGTCTTCGATTTTTTATTGTAGGACATCCTAACGATGTTTTCCTTCACCGTTTTGAGAGCAGTGATGATGAAATAATTTACACTAAGTAAAGCGCCTGTCTGTGTTCGAACCTATGACTTACAACACGTAAGTCGCGGCCGATACCACTGGACTGTCTACTTAGAATTAATCCTTCTGCTGCATAATATTTTTATTTTGATGTTGTTGATGAATTTTAACAACATTGACGCCATAAAGTGAGTGTTTCAAAATATTGATCAGTAAAATATCAATCCAAAACAATAGTTTGCATCTGTTTTTTTTTTACAATTCAATGGTTTGCATAAATATTAAAATATATAAGTACCATTCGACCATTTACAGACAATCAACATGGCTTTATTCGATATTGTTAGCATTGTGAACTCAACACCCATACAATTATTTATTATTTTTATGAGCATTGCCATTCAAAGTGGCAATGCTGCCAGTCTTCTGGGCACATTTCCGGATGACAGCGTTGCGGACGAGTACTTCGACGCCTAAGTGTCCTTTGTTTTTGTATTTATTTGTATAGTTACTTAGTTACCTAGTCATTTAATTTAGTTTAGTACCTAGCTAATGTGAATCTCGTAGTTAGTTGTGTTAAACATTTCAAATATATAATAAACCAGCTGCGCCCCGCGTTTTAACCGCCATAAGTCTCGATCCCGTGATCCGGATAAAAAGTAGCCTATATTATGTTAATCCAGGGTGTCAGCTACCTCCACAATTTTTTTTTATCGAAATTGGTCCAGACATCATATAAACACACACACACACTCACAAACTTTTGCCTTTATAATATTAGTGTGATTGGCAAAAGTTTCATAACAGTAAAGTTACCGTAAGAAAACGTTGTACATGTATGAACATTTAAAAAAAAACCTACACTATTACAAAGTTTAACTTCTGCATTCTCACTCGACTGGATAAAATCAAAAGTAACACTCGCAATGATTAAAGGCCCGTCCTTTGAGATATCTTCCTTGAATATATAACTAAGTAATTTATTTGACGAGAAAAAATACAAGAGGAGTCAGTTCCGTCTAAAATATCTGCTTGATTTTCTTACTCGTCTTCAGTCTGATGGTTTTAGGTTCGGCGAAACTTCATTAAATAACTTTCTTGTTGATTTCGTAAACAGGATCTTATTTTGAGCCGATTTTGGTTATTAAAGAAGATGGTGTTAAGTCAAATGAGCAAACAATTGATTGATTTATCTTTTTCGTAATAAAACCTAAACTTTTTTTGGGTTTTTAACTGTGTACTTTATTAAAAGCTATACTATTTGCATAATTATATAAGCCAACAGACTTAAAATCACACTAATATTATAAAGGCGGAAGTTTGTGAGTGTGTGTGTGTGTTTATATGTTTGTTACTTCTTCACGCTCAAACGGCTGGACCAATTTTGATAAATTTTTGTATGGAGGTAGCTGACACCCTGGATTAACATATAGGTTACTTTTTACCCCGATATTCCCATGGGATCGACACTTATGCGGGTGAAACCACGGGGCGCTGCTAGTAACATTAATAATATACGTAGAGACGCCAGCAGATCAAGCTACTACAATCTGTCAAGCTACTTTAATTTTTTTTAACTTTATCGCTAAATCATAAGGTTCAATGTTGTTTAGGAACATTTTACAGTTTCGGGTAGCTTTATGTGCTGGCGTCAGGTCAGTAGGTACATGTAGGTATGTAAATAAAGAGGGATAAAAGTCATAGGTCATCAAAAAATTCCCAAAAGGAAAAGTTCCCAAAAGGAGAAAATCCCAAAAGGGAAAAATCCCAAAATGGAAAATTCCCAAGAGGGAAAGTTCCCAAGATGGAAAATTCCCAAAAGTCTTGCAGCATTGCCACGTTATATGGTGATGCTGGTTCTTTGGCCAAAATATAAGCCAGCCCTCTGGTCACGTGAATAGTCGACCAACCGTTTGGCGATGTCTAGAAAAACCAAGTGGGCACTCGGACACCATGTGTGTTTGATTTATCTATTCTAATTATAATATTTCGTAGAGCATAATAAAAATTATTCAGAAGAGCATGCGCTTTAATATCCTTGCTACATTTAGAACAAACTGTGCTTATTTATATAATATTAGCTGAGCCCCGCGGTTTATGTCCGTAAGGATTGAGGAGCCACATCAGATTTTTAAAATCTGATCTCACCATTATTTAGCAGCAATGTAGCTTATTTTGCAGCACGAATTCTAGATTTAGCAGCAAAATATATCACTAGTTATTTTAATGCAAAAGTGGCTCCTCAATCTAAACGTCTGAATTGAGGAGCCACCTGGAACTCGTTAATTAATAGATGAATATTTATGAAAATTTTGTATCATTTAGTAGCAATTTTGCATATTACCGTCTAAAAATTTAGCTTCTGTAGCGCTAAAATGAAAGAAAATACAATACTTTTAATATGGCTCCTCAATCTAAACTCAAGAGGTGAATTTCTATTGGATGTGAGCGATCAATTAATATATTCGACATATTGATCATTTAGCAGGTGTTGTGTTTGTTTTTGCAGTATAGAAGTAAAATAGTAAAACAGAGTAAATTTTGTATATGAACGCATTTTCTTTGGCTCCTCAATCCTGACGTTCTAATTATATATGTTTGACTGTAGCCACCTGAGATCTCAACGGAATCTAAAGCCAGAGATACTAACATTTAGCAGAAATGTCTGCTAAATATATCTGCACAGTTCAGCAATGTATATATTTTGGATTCTGAAAAAACAATACTTAACTATTGTCTTGTAAATTCAGTGTGTGGGGTGACCATATTATACTCGTATTAATGAAACCAGGATTTTTCATTCAAAAAATCTCAAACCCAGATGGAAAAATCTCAAAAAGGAGTAAACACATCTCAAACGCAAGTGAAAAAAAGAAAATTAACAAAGTCTGTGAGAGTTAAGAAGATTAATCGGTCATTTGATGCCGAATCAATTTTTTCTGATCGACCTTCTTTTATTGAGAATTGGAGGGGTGAAGCCGATACTGATTCATTAACAAAAATAAAAGTAAAATTTGTAAAAAAATGGCAACCTATGCGATGCTGTATCCATCGGTGAAAATTCTATTAAAGTAGATTTGAGAAACACATGTTGCTTTGATTCGGTCATTTATTTGTTGAGCATGACTTTTAATCAAAGCAGACGTTTTCAAGAAATATTAAACACATACTCAGAAGATTTAATCTCGCAATATATTAAACTTCTATCAGATTCTGCTTCTACTGACGGTGATATACACAAAATGAGAACCCAAATTGGCGTGCTGTATTTTGATACTACAGTAAATAGTAGCCACTGTGAATTTGCTTGTAACGTGTCTTACATTTTTGAACACGTAGCCTTGAAGTATTGCTTTAGTGCCATTTTTACAAAAAAATGTACTAATGATTCGTGCCATTTTATCCCAGTATCCAGGCAGATCGCATTTTTGCCTTTGAATTTGAACATAATTTCTGTTTTTGGCATCCAAGGTTTAGAAGATGCAACTTTAATCGCTGAAGAAAAAACCGACTGTACGTTTTGTAACAACCAAACTGTGTGTAAGTATACTCTATCAAACACAGTTTCATATGAACTGAATGGTTGTGAAAAGTTTAGAGTGAGAGAAATACCAGAATTTGTAATGTTTTCGAATAAATCATATCAGTTAGTAGGTGCTATAGAATTTATTCCTGCAATTAACGAAACTGGCACGGGCCACTACAAATGTCACTATCTTACACTGAAAGATGAGATGTTCTGTTACGATGATTACGATTCTAAAATTCGTATAAGTACTAATCAGCCAATATTCATTCATTCTATAACTTATAGCGAAATTGATTGCTAAATAACCAAATCGTAGGTACGATAGATATAATCTGTTATGAAAATATAAATTTAATAAATTACTTATCCTGGTTTCATTAATACGAGTATAATATGGTCACCCCACACACTGAATTTACAAGACAATAGTTAAGTATTGTTTTTTCAGAATCCAAAATATATACATTGCTGAACTGTGCAGATATATTTAGCAGACATTTCTGCTAAATGTTAGTATCTCTGGCTTTAGATTCCGTTGAGATCTCAGGTGGCTACAGTCAAACATATATAATTAGAACGTCAGGATTGAGGAGCCAAAGAAAATGCGTTCATATACAAAATTTACTCTGTTTTACTATTTTACTTCTATACTGCAAAAACAAACACAACACCTGCTAAATGATCAATATGTCGAATATATTAATTGATCGCTCACATCCAATAGAAATTCACCTCTTGAGTTTAGATTGAGGAGCCATATTAAAAGTATTGTATTTTCTTTCATTTTAGCGCTACAGAAGCTAAATTTTTAGACGGTAATATGCAAAATTGCTACTAAATGATACAAAATTTTCATAAATATTCATCTATTAATTAACGAGTTCCAGGTGGCTCCTCAATTCAGACGTTTAGATTGAGGAGCCACTTTTGCATTAAAATAACTAGTGATATATTTTGCTGCTAAATCTAGAATTCGTGCTGCAAAATAAGCTACATTGCTGCTAAATAATGGTGAGATCAGATTTTAAAAATCTGATGTGGCTCCTCAATCCTTACGGACATCGCGGTTTTACTCGCTTAAGGCTCGATCCCGTGGGAATATCGGGATAAAAAGTATCCTATGTCCTTTACCGGGACTCAAACTACCTCTATACAAAATTTCATCTTTCAAAATCAAATCGGTTCAGTGGTTTAGGCGTGAAAAGGTAACATACCTACAGACAGAGTTACTTTCGAATTTATAATATTAGTATGGAAGTTTGGATAGTATGGATATGGATAACATATTATAAGTATCCTCTTCTAGAAACGTATGATTTTGTCTCTCATACAGATTACTCAGTAATCTAGCTAGGAGAGCAGCGATTCACCCAACAATTCGTTGTACCTACACCATGTAATTATTAATGCATACTTTTGTAGTGGCCTACAAACATACATCTAGCCGCCACGGAGCGCTGCAGCTTACTGGAGTGCGCGCGCGCCGGCACACGCGGCGCGACGATGTTCGTTGATGTGGGAGCGTGGAGAGTGACGTCATGAGCATGCTAGCTGCGCCGCGTTCATTCCTCGACTGAGGTAAAAATGTATGGTGGGGCGCTTTTATACTCTGCGCGCGATGGTCTCGTTTCCAAAACATTTTGAGTTTTGTGTAGCAGGTCTGTGATTGGTGTTTACTTAATTTGTATAAAGGGTTAGGCCAACCACTAATTGTGCATTGTATTTTTAGCATATAAGTAGTACATAAGAAAATAAAGCATGGATTGGATTGGCTAGTGGCTACCTACAGCTGGTCCAGTCCTACGCAGACTAGTTGTTTCCGCGCGGACCGCGATATTTTTTAACCCCGCTCATCTTGTGTTTGCGCGAGCTCCCTAGGGCACTCGTGCGAACACAGGGGGAGCCCACCTCGCTGCCCGGCGGATCCCCGCCGCAGCGGTCGCGGAGGCCACGCACCCGCGATGTCGAAACCCGGCAAGCGCGGCTCTTTGGGCCGCGATGCCGGGTCCGAGGAGCTCCGTCCGGCGTTGGATCGGACGGCGTCTATGCCGAACATCGGCCAGACGTCGTCCGGTGCGCCGACGGCCGGACCCAAGAAGAAGGAGGAAGGAGGAAGAAGAGGGGGGGGTACGGGAGCCGCAGTAGCTGCCGGCCCACCGACGTCATCGGCGCCTGCGCGCGTTGCGCCGGCGCCGTCGACGAGCCGACAGCACGCGGTACCTATCCGCCCAGCTGCGTTCCGCCCGGTGCCCATACAGGCCCCGGGACCAGTCGCAAACCCCGGCCGCGCGCCGCAAGCGCGCCCCACCGCACCACCCGCGCGCGTGCCTGCGCCCATGCGCACGACCGCGCCCGCTGCGCGGCCCGCTGCGCCTGCGCGCACTACCGCGCCGACCATGCGTGCCGCCGCGCAGCAGGCGCAGCCCGCGCTGCCCGCGCACGCACCCGCACCACCCGCACCGCCCGCGCGTCCCCGCGTACCCCCGGCGCGCCCCGCCGCGCCGCCAAGCTTCGCGTCCCCGCCCGCGCCCTCCGGGGCTGCGAAGGCGGCGACGCCAATACAAGCCGTGCCAGCTCCGCGCACCGCCGCACCCGGCCCCCGCCTCTCGCTGGCGGGACCGGCGATGGCGGAGTGGGAGCGGTCGGCGATGCAGTCGCCGCAGGCGCCCGACTCACCGGCGCCCCCCAGGGCCTCCGCCCTCGACTCGCCCGCCATGCTGTCGGCATGCTCCTCGCGCGTAGGGTCGAGCATGTCGCTGGCGTCAGTGGGCTCGGCCGCGTCCGGTCGCGATGACGTGTCGCGAGATACGTCCCCGCGATCCGGGCGTTGGCCCACCGAGGATGGAGCAGCCTCCGCGCCGCCTACACCGGCACCGTCAACGCCGATACCGCCGCCGCCCGGTTTCGGGTTTGAGTTCCGACTCGAGCCCAGACCCCAGCGGCGACGAAGAAGCTCGGACGAGACCGTCGAGGGAGAAGAGGCGAAGAGGTACTGCCTCGACCCGCCGCGGCCACAGCGCGAACGCGCGCCGCGGGGTCGGGCCGCGCCTACCTCGCCCACCTTCGCCGATGCGGCGCGGCGTACGCCGCCGCCGCCGCCGCAGTCGCCCTCACCCGGACCCAGCACATCAGGGGTAAGTGCTACTCATTTACCCCCTGCCCCTGTGACTGTCACCGCACCCCCTGCTGCCACCCCCGGCGCCCCGACGTCGACGAAGACGACGAAGCAGAAGCCGGGGGCGAAGAAACTAAGATACCCGCCGCTGGTAGTTGAGAAGCTACCCAACTGGGCCGCTCACTTCCGGGCTATCGCCGCCAAGCTGGGCCGGCCGCCGAATGCTCGGCCTTACGGGTGCGGGGTGAGATTCACCCCCGACTCGGAGGAAGAGTACCGGCTGGTCCAGCGGTACCTGACTGGCCTGGAGAAGGAGAGCGGCGTTTCGTGGTTCGCTTACTCGCTGCCAGCGGAACGTAACATGAAGATCGCCATCAGGGGGCTGCCACCGGACACGGACCCCCAGGAGATCGAGGAGGAACTCCGGACGCTGGGATACCAGCCGGAGTACGTGCGCCACATTAAGGGCGCACAAGGAAGACCCGGCTGCGTGTTCCACGCAGTACTAAAGAAGACGCCAGACGTCCGGGCTATCTTTGACACCAGCGTGTTTATGTACATGCGGGGTGTCAAGATAGAGGCTTGGCGGGGCAAACGTGGCCCCGCTCAGTGCCACCGGTGCCAAAAGTTCCGGCACAGCTCGCACCAGTGCCACCGACCGCTCGCATGCGTCCGATGCGGAGGGGAACACGTGGCACGTGACTGCCCGCGCCCGCGGGAGGAGCCGGCCACCTGCGTCAACTGCGGTGGCCCGCACCCCGCGTGCAACAACAAGTGCCCCGTGTTCCAGGCGGAGACCCGGAACAAGCGAGCGGGGACTGCCGCCATCACGGCCACCACCGCGCGCCGGCCTCAAGCGGCCACCGAAGGGCCGCAAATGGTGGAACCAGAGGCCCAGAGCGCCACACTTATGGCGGCAGCCAACGGGCCCACTGACAAGAGCCAAGCCACCTCCTCGAAGCGGAGGAGGAAGAAGGGGCGCGGGGGCAAAGGAAAGGGGAAGAAGACCCAACCCCCCCCCCCGGCGACACAGGAAGAAATTCCCAAGGCCGCCGACCCTGCCTCTACCGAGGCGCAGGTCGAAACAAACGCCGACGCTCGGACTAGCGCCGGCGCTGCGCCGCGGCAGCAAGCGGAACTAAAACAGTTCGCTCAGAGAGCGAGCCGCGGCGCCTCCGGCGCTACAACAACAAAACAAGAAGCTAGATCCGAGCCACAAAATAAAGAGTTCACGACCTGCGCCATTAAGTTATTGATGGACCTTATCAAGGCCATCAGGCAGGGTCAGAACATCGAGACGGTCATCCTTGATGGCCTGGCCACGCTGCTTACCCTGTATCATGGCTAGGCCATTAAGGGTGATTCATTGGAATGCCCGCGGCCTTAGAGGAAAGGTCGCCCCCCTCCGCCATCTCCTGAGGGAACAGGACATCGACGTGGCGCTTATAAGTGAGACCCTACTAGGACCCGAAGATAGGGTCAGGGTCCCGGGGTATCACTTATACAGGAAGGATGAAAGGTCGGCCCACGTAAGGTACCGTGGTCTGGCGGTACTAGTGAGGCGAAGAGTCGTCCACCAGGAACTCCCCTTGCCGTCTATTAGCAGTTTCTACGCCCTGGGTGTGCAGCTGCACGTAGCCGGCGAGGACATCAACATCTACGCCTGCTACAAGCCGCCCGCGGCTCGCCTGGACCTTACCGAGCTGCGGGCCCTGCTTGTTGACACCACGCGCGCCACCATCCTCGCCGGCGACTTGAACTGCAAGCACCCGGCGTGGAACTGCTATACAACGAATACCGAGGGGAGACGGCTCCTCGCGGACTCGGAAGCCCTCGGCTATACGGTGTCCGGCCCAGAGACGCCGACGCACTACCCGGACGCGGCCAACTACATGCCGGACGTGCTGGACATCGTAGTCCACCGGGGGCTGTGCTGCCAGATCACACAACAAGTGATTGACGACGAGTTACAGTCGGACCACCAACCTGTACTCGTCGTCTTATCGGGAATGCCGACCCGACTGAAGCCCATAGCGCCACGTCGTACCACGGACTGGACGAAGTTCGTGGAAAAAGTAGAGGCCACCACGCCGACTCGGCCTATCGCTACCTCCGCAGACGTTGACAAGACCGCGGATGACGTCACTGCTTGCATACAGAGCGCCTTAGAAACGGCGACTAGCACGCAGCCGCAGGGGAGAGTGCTATTGCCGCCCCTGCCGGCGCACATTAATGCGATGATCGCCG
Source organism: Amphipoea oculea (assembly GCA_945859645.1). Taxonomy (NCBI): domain Eukaryota; kingdom Metazoa; phylum Arthropoda; class Insecta; order Lepidoptera; family Noctuidae; genus Amphipoea; species Amphipoea oculea. The sequence continues at coordinate 19,274,477 of OX243876.1, forward strand.
AGAAGAGGCGCATTCGCAAGCAGTGGCAACAACTAAGATGCCCCACCCTAAAAAGAGAGCTCAACCGTCTCGCGGAGAAGGTCAAGGCCGAGCTGCAGGCGCTCACCACCGCGGGCTGGGAGGACCGAATTGAAGCTACAACAGACAGCTGGCCGTCACTATACAAGTTGTGCGGCCAGCTAACGAGTACCCCAGCCCCGGTGCGTCCGCTGCTCAACAGCGACGGGGCGCTTAAGTATGTAGCGGAGGACCGGGCGGAGGTCTTCGCCGAACACCTGGAGCGTCAGTTCCGCCCAAACCCGACCAGCGACACCGACCATGTCGCAGCAGTCGAGCAACACCTGGGAGACTACTTCGCCACGCCGATAGCTCCCGATGAAGACCCTGTCTTTTTCTCGCCCGGCGCAGTCAGACGCGCCATCCTAAAGACGAAGCCCAGGAAGGCCCCCGGTGCTGACGGTATCACCAATACAGTGCTGCGCCACCTGCCGTACCGCATGGTAGCGGCGCTGGCGCGCCTGTTTACGGCGATACTGCGCACGGGGGCCTTTCCCGCCTCGTGGAAGGAGGGGCGCGTCATCATGCTGCCCAAGGCGGGAAAGGATATTCTGAAGCCGGAGAGCTATCGGCCGATCACACTCCTGTCGACCGTCTCCAAGGTGTTCGAAGCACTCCTGCTGCGACATCTCCAGCCTCACATCGCGCCGCGCCCGGAGCAGTTTGGGTTTCGGGCGGAGCATAGCACGACGCTCCAGCTGTCGAGGGTACTGCACCACCTCGCAGCCGCGACCAACAAGAAGGAGTACTCGGTGGCAGTATTCCTCGACATGGAGAAGGCCTTCGACCGTGTGTGGCACGACGGCCTCATATACAAGTTGGCCACTTCCGGCGCGCCCCGTCGCGTCGTCAAGGTGGTCTCTACTTTTCTCACAGACAGGACTTTCAGGGTGGTGGTCGAAGGGGCGCTATCGAGCGCCCGTCCGGTGCTCGCGGGTGTACCGCAGGGCAGCTGCGTGTCGCCGGCGTGTTACTCGCGTTACACCGACGACATCCCCGTCACCTCTGACGCCATGCTCGCGCTGTACGCAGACGACGCCGCGTACATCACTACATCGCTTAATGCGAAGTACGCGGCGGTCAAGATGCAGCGCGCGCTCGACACGCTGCCAGAATGGCTGTCCAGGTGGCGGCTGTCGGTTAACGTGGGTAAGACGCAGGCGATGGTCACCGGCTTCGCGCCTCTCCCACCACCCTTGAAGCTGCAGGGAGCCGACATCGCGTGGTCGCCCCGGGTCAAGTACCTGGGGGTGACTATCGATCGTCGGCTCACGATGGGGCCACACGTCCGCTCGGTCGCCGCAAAAGGTAGGGTCGCCCGCAACCTCCTTAAACCGGTGCTCTCATCCCGCATCCCGGCGCGCGTCAAGTTGGGCGTGTACAAGCTGTACGTGCGCCCAATCTTGACGTACGCCGCCCCGGCCTGGTTCGCCCTCACGAGCGAGTCGAGCCGAAAGCTGCTCCGCACGCAACAAAGTCAAGCGTTGCGGACAATTGTTGACGCTCCTCGTTTCGTGAGGAACGATGTCATAGAGCGAGACCTCGGGATTGAGAGCCTGGACGAGTTTGTGCGGCGACTCGCGAAGGGTATGTTCGCGCGTGCCGACGCATCCGCCTGGCCGCATGTCCAGGACATTGCGCCCTGGCACGCGCGCCCACCCGACGCGAGACCCTTGCCCCGCGACCTGGTAGCGGACGACGATCCCATCGCACCGGATTGACGCCTCAAGTGAGCCGCACCCAGGTTACACGCGGCTCACTTGAAACAACTGAACTCTACACTTCTACATACATTCGTTACGTAGCGTGTGCTAGGTTAATATAGGCACGTTACGTAGCGAGCGCAGCCACACACCACTATACAGACGCTTAAACTCACACGCGTAGGCGCAGCGCGGGCCGCGATACGCGTAGACACTGAGCGGTGTCACACAATACAATACCGCTCACACACACACGACTGCTCCTTAGCCCAGACCGTGACCGGCTAGCTCTGGAAGCGGGGCGGGCGGGAGCAAACGCCTATATTCTGTAGGAGCGTCGAGTCGGCACCTCTGTCGCTGGTCGTCCCCCGCCGGGCCTCCCCCAGGTAACTGGGGGTCTCACCTGGCGGTGACAGACCGCCGAGGTGTCGTGAAGAAAGCGGCGCTGTATAACAGCGTCGCGGCGCGCCTACAGAAAAACAAATAGCAATCACTCACATGGCTGCACTACGTGCGGCCAACGAAGCCGCAGGCCGTTGTCGCCGACCACAGGGAGGGGCCTGTTTTAGCAGGTCACCGCACTGCCTCCGCGGCCGGGGGGCGAAGCCCCGGCACCGCTCGCCACGCCCCCTTACGGGGGCGTCGCGATTTCTACAAGTTCTAAAGCATGGATTTATTACCATACAATCGAGTTTCACTTATACATAACAATAACTACCAAAGTGGTGACCCCGAACGGAAACATGCAGGAAGAATCGCCGAAGCTAGTACTTAGCCGAGAAGACGTCGAAGTTGTCTCCGTGAAGTCCCGGATTCCTCAGTTCTGGCGTGATAAACCAAGACTATGGTTCGCGCAGTTTGAAACAGTGGTTGCTAATCAGAAGCTCGGTGACGAAAGCAAGTTTGGTCTCGCAGTCGCGCAGTTAGAGAAGGTTGACGTGGAAACAATAACTTGTCCCTCACCGATCAACTACGAAGAGTTAGCTCAGGCCCAAACGCAAGATGAAGAGCTCAAACAAATAACGAATAACCACCGTTATACGTTCAAGAGAATCGAACTACCGGAAACGAAGAAAAGAATTTACTGCGAGATGTCTTCGGGTTCCGCTCGCCCATACCTGCCCACCGCATTCCGAAGAGAAGCATATAAAACGTTTCACGACCTCAATCACCCCGGCGTAAGAGCAACGAGGCGGTTAGTTACTACGCGATATTTCTGGCCATCGATGAAGACCGACGTAATAGAATGGGCGAGAGCTTGCAGCCAATGTCAACTAGTGAAAGTGCACCGACACACAAAAGCACCGGTAGCAAGTTTCAAGCCCGTCGAACGATTGGCTCACCTTCACATCGACATTGTTGGTCCACTGCCAATATCCAATAATTGTCGTTATTTACTAACGATGATCGACAGGGCAACAAAGTGGCCCGAAGCAAAACCGATTGAAGAAATAACCGCAGAGAGGGTAGCCAGCGTGGTTTACGAAGAGTGGATCGCAAGATTTGGGTGCCCGGTTACGTTAACAACAGACCGCGGACGACAATTTGAATCAGAGCTTTTCAACAAGTTAATGCATCGTATGGGCATTCAACGCACGCGAACTACTGCTTACCACCCACAGTCAAACGGTTTGGTTGAACGCTGGCATCGGACCCTCAAAACATCGCTTGCCGCAAGGTTAAATTCTACGGGTTGGACGCACGAACTACCTACAGTACTGCTGGGTCTGCGTGCCGCTTACAAAGAAGATATCGGAGCAAGTACGGCCGAGCTACTGTATGGGCAAACTATACGCCTACCGGGAGAGTTCTATGGAGAAGCAATAACGCAATGCAACAGCCCATCATACTTCATGGAACATTTAACCGAAGCACTGAATAAAGCACAAGCTCAGCGAGAAGCAAACAAGACCGGCTCAGTCTTCATTCACGGCGACCTCTACAAGAGTACACATGTATATGTACGCAACGACGCAGTGCGCAAGCCATTGACGCCTACTTATAACGGCCCGTATCCAGTCATCGCTCGCAATAATAAATACTTCACCGTGCAACTGGCAAATTCAAAATCGAACGTCTCTATCGACAGACTGAAGCCCGCTTACTACCTGAATACAGCACCAGATCACCAAGCAACGTACGCACACATCACGAAATCTGGAAGAACATCAAAACCACCTGTACGCTTCGCTGGCGGGGGAGTAATGTAGTGGCCTACAAACATACATCTAGCCGCCACGGAGCGCTGCAGCTTACTGGAGTGCGCGCGCGCCGGCACACGCGGCGCGACGATGTTCGTTGATGTGGGAGCGTGGAGAGTGACGTCATGAGCATGCTAGCTGCGCCGCGTTCATTCCTCGACTGAGGTAAAAATGTATGGTGGGGCGCTTTTATACTCTGCGCGCGATGGTCTCGTTTCCAAAACATTTTGAGTTTTGTGTAGCAGGTCTGTGATTGGTGTTTACTTAATTTGTATAAAGGGTTAGGCCAACCACTAATTGTGCATTGTATTTTTAGCATATAAGTAGTACATAAGAAAATAAAGCATGGATTTATTACCATACAATCGAGTTTCACTTATACATAACAATAACTACCAAACTTTCTAGGTCCCTCGTGTACTACAAAACCTTTATGTATACTTACCTTAATAAATTATATTATATTTATATTATTACTAGCTGCGCCCCACAGTTTCACTCGCATAAGTTTCGATCCCGTGAGAATATCGGGAAAAAGTAGCCTATATGTTAATCCAGGGTGTCAGCTACCTCCATACAAAATTTTATCAAAATTGGCCCAGCTGTATGAGCGTGAAGAAGTAACAAACATATAAACACACACACTCACAAACTTTCGCCTTTATAATATTATTTAGTGTGATGATTTTTCGGTCGGCCTGAAGAATCACATTTCAAAAATAAAAACAAATACTAATCATAAATTAAAAGGTCCCAAATGTCACCTGAACATCAATTCAGCAACAAGATAAAACTCCGTAACCCGAAATTCTCGCCACGCTGCCTCCCATGCAAATCTCCAGCTAATCCATCTCAACCTTGCACCAACAAATTGAGAGGGTTACAATACTTAATCTAGCAGATTGCGAGATTATCCTCCCCGGAAGATATTATTTAAATTGCCTTGTAAGGGAAGATAATGCTCGATGTAAATTGTGGATTTTGGAACTCAATATCGGCGAGTTAGGGTTGGATCTTAAAATTTTATGGTGGACACAACTGTTGCGAGAGTTTGGCGTGGAACTGTAGATCTGTTTTTTTTTACCGACTTCAAAAAAAAGGAGGTTATTTTGTTTCTGGGTGGGAAATTATCAAATAACTTCTCCCGATCTGGAGCGAGAGGGCATGTCATACTTTTGCTGACTAAAACCCACCCGTGTTCTTTCAGTTGCCTGTACCAGGGGCCACGGTATCTCTTTCGAATAACCCGCGACCCCGGCAGGCATCGGCCCTAGCGGACCCCGTCAGTTAGTGCTGACATCTCTTTGAGGCGCGCGTGGAACACAACGCGCCGTCGACCCGGGTCTGGTTCTTAGCGGACGGCGAGCTGCCTATTGCTCGCCGTCCGCAAGCCCGCGCCTACGGTGGCCGGCGAATCGGCGATTGATTCCCGACGCTCAGGGCGTCTCCTGCGGCAACTGGGGGGCCGGGTGGAATTGTAGGCCTTGGTTGATTACTGCGTCTGACTGGGTACTGGGTAGGTATTGAGTCTTTTGGGCTCTACAAGACCTCTCTTTCTATCAATAAAAGGCTATCCTATTTTTACTTGAACATGATCCGTCTTATTACAAAACGACACCTGACTTTAATCTGTCAAGCTTCGCTAATGAGACACAATTGATTTTCTATTGTTTCGTCGCCAATGGGCGACGCGCGCCGCTTGACCGGTTAACCCGAACCAAAACCGAACCGAACCGGGCCAAAAAAATAGGCCAGCCAAGTGTAGACTCTTCACTTTGATATTTCAGTAAGGATAATAATTTTTAACATCTTATCATAATTCTGTAAGAATAACAAATGAAGGCAAAATGGCTGTGCCGAGCGCGGCAAGCGTAGGAAGAATGTAGGTACAGGCGTTACCACAGATAATATAATACTACGGCGTTACTAAACTCAGAAAAGAGGTTTATGTTTAAACTTAGCTAGTTATTACAGTGCGTGGGAGCAAATGAGCTGAAGCAACTGGTGAAGTCACTTGACTTAAAGTTGTCTGCTTATCGTAAGACTGTAAAAGCGAGAGCTTTAAAATAATTGTCTCTTTTGTAACTGGTTGTGCAATAAAACATTCTACGAGTATCTCTATACAGGGTGAAATTGAACACATGCGACAAATCGAAATGGGAGACTGTACTCATTATTATGAACAACTTTTACTATGAGACCAAACCTGCAATCGCGAAAAAAAAATCAGTTGTTCCCTACATTTTTATGAGTTATGCGAACATAAATGTAGGGAACAGCTGATTTTTTTTTCGCGATTGCAGGTTTGGTCCCATAGTAAAAGTTTTTTTTATCCTAAAGCTTCACTGTACACTATGTTGGCAGTGGTATTTGTAGGTGGGAACAAAACATTGATTTTCAGCAGATCCTACTCGATAAAGAGCAACATACAATTGCCCATGAGAAAAGCACTCTTTCCTTAGGTCGATGCCAACCATCGAGAAAGTTTGTCCCTGGGATTTTTGTTCTGCGAGACGAATTGAACGCATTTGCGACTCGTACTCTCTCATACATGCGAGACGATTTGAATTTTCTGAAGGAGATTCTCCAATACGACGTAGTTTTGCTAATCTCACTTGAAAACTACTCGTATGTTTAGATAATTGCGACTTTCTTTTTGTAGGCATATTTATAGTACATATTTGAAAGTTGTAAGGGGGTTGCAATTATATTAATACTGTATTTTATGTGTTTTATATGGGCCTTGATGCCTGAAATAAATGGATAAATAAAAAATAAAAAACAATAAATATTGACAACAACAACAATAAATAAATAATAAATATTGTTTGGAAGGTCTTTTTTATTTTATAAGTACTAACGACAAATTGCACTGAACATCTGTCATGCTAGCCGCTAATAAAAGATTATAAAATAAATCAGGAAAGGTTTAAGGAGGTAGTTCTGAAAAGAAGTTTTGATAAGTACTTCCTATAAAAAAGTGTGAGAATACTATGAAAATTAAACAGTAAAGGTTGAATAAAATAAGTTATAAGTAGCTCTGAAAATAACTTTTTAACTGGAACAATAAAAAATAAAAGACATAAAATGTAGGTACACATACAACATAGTCAAAAGCCTCGTACTCAAGCATATAAATGTTGACAATTTTGATCAAAGACAACACACATTAATTGTCATTGACAATACAAATGAAAGACATTTTATGGCTAATTTTTTTACACCTTGGGTTGTTTGGGGTCGCTGTCAATGAGATAAATGCCCAAAAGGCTGGCAGCATTACCACGTTGGATGGCAATGCTTATTCTTTGGGCTAAAAATAGGCCAGCCCTCTGGTCATGCAAAGAGTCAACCAACCGCTTGGCGATGTCTCGAAATATTCGATGAGCACCCGGACCCCAAGGCCCTAGAGTTTCAACCCCAAACGGCTCAAACATATATCTCTAAGTTAATATTTTCATAAAGACATAGGCACAGGCCTATGTCTTTATGAATTTGGTCAGCGCCAGAAAACCGTCTTGGGACAGCCCAAGACGGTTTTCTGGCGCACCACAAAATCTGGATTTCCGTTTTTTGCATCCAAAGTATCTAAACCTTCTTCAGCACTAACATCATCCTTCAACCATTACTTTACCTGCATACCTACTTCTTTAACGTGTACCCAAGATTTTAAAGTTTATTCCAACAGTAAATCTATCCATAATATTATCCTTATATCAAGATGAAACCGTCTCTGAGCACTGAAGGACACTATTCCACTCCAATTAGCGCCAAAACTTAATTGTGTCGCTGAAACTTTGGCCGCTGCACCACCGAAGTAGGTCAATTGTGACAATAGCCTACATGCACCATTCAACTGGTTATTTCACTCCTTATAGTTGCGATTTTCGATCTTAGTTTATCATTATTTATTTATATATACTTTATTGTTCACCAGAAAAAAACATAACAAAAAAAAAACGATTATTAATATAAAACATACAATGGGCGGCCTTATCGCTTTCTGCGATCTCTTCCAGGCAACCTTGGAATGGACAGTGATTACGTGGATATAAAAACATGGGATTGTCAGTGGTGCAAAATAATATACTATAATAGATACATTTATTCAGTCTATTTCCTATTCATTATTTACAAAAATAACAAAATTAAAATCTAACTTAACTAAAACTATACACAAACTAAAATATAGCGTCGAAAAATTGATCCGCATCGCTGTCGACTGGTAATGTACCCAAGAGACCGGCGGCATTACCACGTTGTATGGCAATGCTTAGCCTTTGGCCAAGGCAAAAGCCAGCCCTTGGGCCACGGGAAGTATCAACCAGCCATCAACTACTTATTTCACTCCTAATTGTTGCAATTTTCGGTTCTAGTTTATCATTTGAGAATTCGAGTGACAGCTATGTGAACATAACCCAGCATTGCATGAATATGTCAGCTGTCACGCCCTTTATGCCTGGAGGCTTTCATCTAACCCCCTTACTAATAAATGTTGTATAGCGTCTGTATAGTACTTAAAGTATAGTTACACAACGCTTTGTCTTCTTCTTTCGAAATTCAAATTACTGACGACTGAAAGAGATGAATCGGTGTGTAACTTCATCTCATATAATACGTTTATTAGTAAGGGGGTAAGTGTTAAATTTTGTTTTTTTGCTTGAATATAGTTTACCTACATTCTATTTATTGATATATTGGCGTGGCTAGCTGTCATAATGGCAAATAGTTTAATTTAATGTTCTGTGTCTCTAAATATTAACTATTTTGCATTCCTACTATTGTGTAGAAGCAAGTTTTTTTTTTTTTTATGGAAGAGTCAGCTGTGCTGCTGGGGTGTTTGTTGCGCCACTTCTTCTTCCCAGCGAAAGCACTAGGAAGTGGTGAAGGGCGGGCGTTTCGGGGGACTGTCTTATGTAATTTTGGCGTTCGAAAAGTGCTGATTTTTAGCCTAATTTGAATAAATGAGTTTTGATTTTGATACCGATTTCCTCACGATGTTTTTGTGTTTCTATGTTCTCTCTTTTTTCTCTTTCTATTACTTCGCATCTATTAACTACACACATCAAAAGTGTCTAGGGATCAAGCATTTTTATGCGGATTTCTTGAGATTGAGATGTGGCTTTGTAATAAATTTATGATTTTATAAATTTATATGGATCCTTTTTGGTGCATTTCATAATTTGAATCAGGAACTGTGAATCAAATTCGAGTAAAAGATGAAAATCAGCTGTCAATATTTTCCCTATAAAAACATACAACGCATTGAAGACATTATTAGTGCTACTGTTTCCCTACTACTGATTAAAACCAACGTTATTATGGAGCGGCGACGTCATTTAAGCAGGGAAGAAATGCTCAGAGCCGTGGGAATGATAGAAGCTGGTTCCCGGCAACGTACTGTGGCTTTAGCTCTGAATACAAGTCAGAGTGTTATCAGTCGACTTTGGACACGTTACCGAAGTTATCAGACGTCATCGTTCCTCTACAAGTGCAAATCGGTCCCTTATTTCAGTTAATGCATGATAATGCACGACCGCACACCGCAAGAGTTGTAAGACAGACTCTCGCCGCAGCTAACATCAATGTCCTGCCCTGGCCTGCTCAGTCGCCAGACTTGAACCCGATTGAGCATGCATGGGATATGCTACAGAGAAGAGCTCTGCCGAATATGGAGGGTATCCCGTCGCAAGAAGACCTTTTTTTGTTGTTGCAACGAACATGGGCGGCCATTCCACAGCGTGATTTGGATGAACTCATTTTGAGAATGCCAAACCGATGTTCTTGTGTTGTTAGTGTTCGCGGTAGAAACACGGATTATTAATTGTTTAAGTTACCCAATAAAATTTTAAAGAAAACTGTTATTTCAGTCTTTTTTTCGAACTTTTGTGTTAGTGGTTCAAATGTCAAAAATCCCTTTATTAGGAAAATGGCAAATTTCTTTATTAATGCAAAGGTGACTTGGTTTATCGTTACTGTGACAAACGAAAACACTTTATTTGATGAATCCTTAAAGAAAATTTTAATTAATATCAATCAGGAGAAAAGTTATTGCAAAAATATATGTTGATCCCTAGACACTTTTGATGTGTGTATTATCTATTACACTATAGGCGAGACGAAATCGCTTAGAACTTATCTGGTAGGCGATAGTTTATAAAACCTTAAATAAGACAGCACAAATACAACCTCTCAACACGTACAAAAGACGGTTCAAAAGATACAGCCGTGTGACAGACGGATGGACAGCGGGGCCTTAGTAATACGGTCCTGTTCGCACCTTTTAGGCACGGAAACCCAAAAAGCATTTAAATATGGCTACCTACTTTTTTAGTTTTACTGACAGATAAAACCGACTAATTGTCCGCACCACACATATAGATACACTTAGATAACGCAAGAGCAACTACTTCGCGTGCCAAAAATCGCACCAGCTTACGTTCCAAAATCGTAAGCCGCCACTTTCGCGCTCAGTCCTGCGTACTGCTGGCTGGGTGAGCGTGAGCGAGAGCGCGAGATTGTGACGTCATAGTAGGTAGTCAAAAAATGGCACGCCAGGTTTTCATACAGATCATGATACTTGCGTTATCTAGGTCTATCTACAGGGTGTTACGGAAAGGGTATATCAATACAAACGGGTTGAAGAGTGTATCTGGTCTAGAATCTCTGTACAAAATTTCAGCTCAAAAGCAGTAACTTTGAAAACGCTTAATATTTTTTTATTTCGATAGTTTATTAAATTGAAATCATAACAAACGCGTCACCGCACTACGAGGGTCATTATCCATTATCTGTAGTGTGTCTGTGCGCCTAGTACACGCACACCACGCCGCCGCGCGCCAGTGCAGTGCCGTGATGTCGAAATGAAAAAATATTAAGCATTTTCAAAGTTAATGCTTTTGAGCTGCAATTTTGTACAGAGATTCTAGACCAGATACACTCTTCAACCCGTTTGTATTGATATACCCTTTCCGTAACGCCCTGTATATCTTTGGTCCGCACACTATCAACCACAATCTGAATAATTTTGAAGGATACCTATTGCTAATCCATTGCTTCATATGTTAGAAAAATGTGTCTGCTCAACGACGTAAATAACGCAATGAGTGTTGTTGAACTGTCAAAATAAAAGCCATTGCTACTTTTAGTGTGTGTCATTTACCTTGCGGTTCCCAACCTTGGAAACAAAACCGACGCTTATATCCCTTTACTACCAACAAAGAGGTTCATTGAACTAAAACTAAGGAACATAGTACAAGAGACTCGCACGGAGGAGGTAATATCCGCTGTCTGGTAAACATTGTACACAGGTAACACAGTATTATGTGGGTAGTTGGAACACGCTCTCGTAGACAACTTGATACCTACTTTTAGAAGACAGCTCTTTGAAACGAAAGCCAGTAGATAAATATACAAGCAACACAATACGAAGCCTGTTTTGTAGCCATGTTTAAATCCTATTCTATTCCTACTTAGGGCTGATTTTTCTGTGGTAGAATAAAATTGTCGTCTGACAGATTTTGTATAGAAAGACAGATAGAAAGAAAATAGAGTGCGTTTCAACAAATACTTTCTATGTTATAATGTTGGCTCCCCTGTCCTCCGCTAGGAGCATATGTATTTTGTGCCCATGACTGTCAAGATAGTAGATATGGGAAGACGATTCTGCGGATTTTTTTTAAAGATTTATAAGGTTTCCGGGAGTGGTGAAGAATAAAAATGGTATACATTGCTGCCAACATAACGGCATAGGAAGTATTTGTTGAAACGCACTCTACACGTCATTTAGCACGGATTAAAGTATATACTAAAGTATGGAAGAACTGTCAAAAATTAAAAATTACTCCTCGGATGAATTTATCTGGCGTTGGAGAAAAAGCCCTTAATGTTACAATACAAAGTCACAAATTGTACCATAAAGTGGTACAATTTGTGACTTTGTATTGTACCAATTATGCAGCCTAACGATTTTGCTAAATTTATTTTTAATTTATCTTGATAGTTCACTCACTTTATCTAAATAAAGTATTCTATCCAGTTTCAAACGTCCAGAAATTAAATTAACGCAAGCATGTCTCGAATTAAAATTCAAGATAACGCAACTCAGGCCTCCAAGATACAGGTACTGCAATCCACTGCTGGACATAGGCCTCTCCTATTGCACGCCATTCAACTCGATTTTCGGCTACTCTCATCCAGCTGCTACAAGCCATTCTGCGAAGATCGTCGCTCCACCTAGCCTGAGGGCGTCCCACCTCACGTTTCTCGATTCGCGGTCTCCACTCAATAACACGTTTACCCCAACGGTCATCGGTTCTACGGCTAATACGGCCGGCCTATTGCGACTTCAGCTTGCTTATCCTGTGAGCTATGTCGACAACTTTGGTTCTCTGTCGGATCACCTCGTCGCGGATTCGATCCCTCGGAGAGACTCCAAGCATAGCCCGTTCCATAGCTCGCTGAGCGACCTTGAATTACACACAAGAAGCGCATTGCAATGGACTCGGATAGTGATTCGTCAGGAGCACAGGAAATCAGAAGAACTAAAACTGCCTGCTGCTCAACCAATACCTTGAACGAAACAATAAATGCTTTTCGAGAGGAAATGAAAGCTATGCACTGTCTCCTTACCACTATGAAAGAAGAGCAGAACTCACGTTTCGTGCGTATTCAGACAGACATATCCGAAATAAAAACCGAAATGGCAGAAATTAAGAAAAATGATAAACACACTGAAAATACTGTTAATGACCTGAAATTGAATTTTGAAGATTTAGATAAATCGCAGAAGGAATTCTCAGAAAATATCAAAAAACAGGATAATAAAATAAAAGATATATATCAAAATAAAATATACTTAGAAAAATGCAATAAGGCATTAGAGGAGCGTATCATGATTTTGGAGCAGAAAGAACTGAGCAGGAACATTGAACTAGTACATGTACAAAAACAGGATGGCGAAAATGTTACGGAAATTGTAGCAAGAATTGCAAAGAAGTTGCAGTTAAAGACTGAAGATATTGAAAATGCATGGAGGGTTCCTACTCGAGGAGTCGACGGAAAAAACCCACGACCAATAATCGTCACACTGCGTACAAAAGCAGCTCGATCAGACTGGTTGAAAACTCGCAAAGAAACAAAAATAACAAATCACACAATATACCAAAACAATGATGATTCACAAATATATGTTAATGAACATTTGACACGTCAGATGCGCAACTTGTTCTGGGCTGTTAAGACTAACTTGAAGGAATCCTACAAATATATCTGGATTCAAAACTCTAAAATAATGATAAAAAAAAAAGATGATAACGATAAAAAAGTACACCACATACGCTTCGAAAGCGATATTGATAATTACCTAACAGAAAACAAAGAGTAGTCATATAAAATCTACAACCTAATCCTATATATAAGCAGATTAATTAATATATAAATAATAACAAATAATAGTACATAGATTTAAACGATACCTACTAAGATGGACCTGGAATCAGAGATACGAGATATAGAATATACAAAATACACGCAGTTAAATGAGTGGTATGAGCACGTAAACAAACGACCGGCATCACTTCAAGTTATACATATAAATGTATGCTCACTGAGAAAACATTTTAATGAGCTAATTGTTTTAACAAAGGAATGCCTGCATCGACTGGATTTAATTTGCCTATCGGAAATAAATATTAAACAAGAAGATACTAAACTATACGAGATTAGTGGATTCAATATGTATGCTTTAACAAGAGAAGACAGAAGAGGTGGAGGAATACTAGTTTATGTGAGCGACAGAGTGCAGTTTAATCCAGTAAAATCCGGTATTACCGCGACTTATGAGTTTGTACATGGACGGCTATCCATTAATGAATACACTACCGACATTATGGTTATCTATAGACCGCCAAGCACAAATAAAATAAAATTTGTAGCAGACATCAAAAGATATATCCAAAGTATACCAAAACGAACCGATATAATTATGGTCGGTGACTGTAACATCAACATACTGCCCAGTGGTATCGACTCAACTGCTGACAGGTATCTGAACGCACTGTCGGAGAGGGGATTACAATGCGGTATACGAGACGTAACACGTGACGTAGTCACGGGTGATCGCAATGTGACGTCCTGTCTCGATCATGTATTTGTGCGGAATGAGAAGGCGTGCTTATTAGAAGCGTACACGGTAACGACTAAGATCGCGGACCACTACATAACGGGATTATCAGCTGATGTGAACATACAACAATGTATTCAATCGAGTAGAATGACTATCCACAACAAACTAGTAAGTAATAAACTTCATAATGTTGACTGGCAACAATTATTAAACATACATGATCCTATTGAGTTATATGATAATATGTGCACAATTTTTAGTGACATTTATGAGTCTTCCAAACAACAATCAACAGTTAAAAAACGTGATAGCCAAGCTTGGGTTAATAATACACTACAAAACATGATCATACGAAAAGATGACTTATTTAGGCGCTGGAAAATGGATCCAAACAATAACAACCTTAGATTACAATATACTAAATATAGAAATAAAACAAATAAACTTATAAATGTGGCTAGAGATCGATATAGGCGTGACGAAATAAAAAAGTGTAAGGGAGACATGCGTAAGATATGGTGTAATATTAATAGCTGGCTGGGTAGAAGTAAAGTAACAGTAGATAGCGTCATAGAGAAATATTTACAAAAAAAAGAATGTTTGACAACCATTTGTAATAATTTTTGTAACACATTTACAACGGAAATCGACAATATCAAGCATCAATGTAATAAGACGTTTTTAAATAGACATGATTATGTTAAACCGTGTAATGTTAGTTTTAGGTTCAATAAAGCAACGTCCACACATATCGCTAGGATAATAGACTCATTGGACTGCAACAAGTCGCCGGGATCCGATGGCATCAGAGTAAAAGATTTAAAGGAAATTAAGAACTTCATTAGTCCTGTTATAGCATATTTTATAAATCTGTGTGTAAAAGAAAGTAAATACCCTGTTAGGTTGAAAGCGTCAATTATCAGGCCAATCTACAAAGAAGGATCACATCTGGAATATACAAATTACCGACCAATAGCTATTTTAAATACAATTAATAAGATTATGGAAAAGTTCATAGTTAGTCAAATCACAACTTACTTAGACAAAAACGACATCATTACCGACATTCAACATGGTTTTAGACCAAACAGAAGTACGGCAACGGCGCTAGCAAGATTTACGGATGATGTAAATAATTATCTAAATGATAAAAAAATAGTTGTAGCAGTTTTTATAGACTTCAAAAAAGCCTTTGATACCCTGGATCACGGCGGCCTGTTGCAGGCCATGGATGAGTGTGGGATAAGTGGACCAATCAACAAATGGTTTGGTCAATACCTAGATCAAAGAACTATTAAAGTACGGGTTGCTAATGTCCAAAGTATGGAAGGCGCTGTCAAATACGGTGTTCCTACCGGATCTGTTTATGGACCTATTGGTTATATTGTACACGTTAATATTAGGTCCTTACATATGAAATTGGCGTTTTTCGTACTGGCCACTTTAATCACGAATTTCTCCTCTTTGGTAAGGAATTCCAAATTCAAATTTGTACAGCTATTTACTCATGTATTTGTGCTTCGATGACCGTCATTCATTTGTTTTTTTTCTTCTGTTTTTTCTGTTTGCGTCACTCATTTTACAAAATGGAAAATTTAAAATATCGCATTATTTACGAGTACGAGTTCCGCCGTGGCACTAGTGCTGCGGAAACGACTCGAAGGGTGAATGATGTGTATGGCGGTCATGTTGCAAAAGAAAACACAGTTCGTTTTTGGTTCCAACGTTTTCGTTCTGGAAATTTCGACCTGCAGAACAAGCCCCGTGGACGGCCTGAGACCCAAGTTGATAATGGAGAATTGAAGGCTATTGTGGAAGCGGACCCATCGCAAACCACGTCCGAGTTAGCTGCAGGCTTCGATGTTAGTGATAAAACTGTTTTAATTCACTTGAAGCAAATTGGGAAGATTAAAAAGCTTGAAAGGTGGGTACCTCACGAATTGACTGAAGCAAACCGGCAAACGCGCGTCGACTGCTGCGTTACATTACTGAACCGGCACAACAATGAAGGTATTTTAAACCGAATCATTACCTGTGATGAAAAATGGATTCTTTACGATAATCGGAAGCGCTCAGCGCAATGGTTGGATCCTGGCCAGCCAGCCAAATCCTGCCCCAAGCGAAAATTAACCCCAAAAAAGTTACTTGTAAGCGTTTGGTGGACTAGTGCCGGTATTGTTCATTACAGTTTTCTCAAATCTGGCCAGACTATTACAGCTGATGTCTATTGTCAGCAATTACAAACCATGATGGAAAAGCTAGCGGCTAAACAACCAAGGCTGGTCAATCGCTCCACGCCACTGCTGCTTCACGACAACGCCAGACCACACACTGCGCAACAGACGGCTACCAAATTAGAAGAGCTTGAATTGGAATGTCTTAGACATCCTCCGTACTCCCCGGACCTTGCTCCAACAGATTACCATTTTTTTCGCAATTTGGATAACTTTTTGCAAGGGAAAAAATTCAACTCCGATGGGGCAGTCCAAATCGCCTTCAAAGATTTTATTGATTCCCGTCCGACTGGTTTTTTTAGTAAAGGGATCAATGAACTACCTATAAGATGGCAAAAGTGCATTGAAAACAATGGTTCATACTTTGATTAATTAAATATATTATATTAAAAAATATTCGACTTTTTGTTCCTTCCATACAAAACGCCAATTTCATATGTAAGGACCTAATAGTATGTGTAACGTCATCAAAAAATGTAAAGCTTATATGTACGCCGACGATACATGTCTCATATTCAGTGGTAAGGACCAAACGTCCATACAAGAGGCAATACAAGACGATTTCGACAATATAATTAAATGGGCGCACGATAACGGTATTATTATTAATGTAAGCAAAACTAAGTGCATGCCAATTCATTCTCCTTATGCACGTAATAAAAATATTGACTTGAAAATAACAGGTCACAGCTATGAATGTCTTCACAATGGAAAATCTAGCTGTCAGTGTACTAATTTAGAGCAGGTTAAAACATACAGGTACCTAGGACTGACGATTGATACTAAATTTGCATGGAACATACACATAGACACGATTTGTAATAAAGTTCGATCAGTTCTGGGTAAACTGTATGCTCTGAAGCCTGTAGTCAAGAAAGGACTATTGTATGTATTGTACTATGCACTTGCCGACTCGATTATTAGTTATGGGTTGTGTGGTTATGGACTAACTTTTAAAACATATCTAAATAAAATTAAAATGCTACAAATACGACTTCTAAAAATGTTAGTGAGCAGACGAACTAAACAAAGCTTGAACAAGGAATATGAAAAATTATTTAAGAAGTGCAATATATTACCAGTTGAAATGAAAGTAAAAATGACAATAATTCTTGAACAACATAATATTAACAAACACAAAAAAGAAAAAGTACATAACTACCCAACCCGACTTGCAAAGAAAAAAGAAATTACATGTGCCTAATGTAAATAATTACTATGGTAAGCGTACGAGACGATGGATTACACCTACATTCATTAATGAATTACCTGAAGGAATAATCGATCGTGTTAACAGTAAAAACCACCTAAAAAGTGTCCTAAGGAAACATTACCTGTCGATGTGTCCATAGTTACTGCGGTCGAGCGGCGGCCTCGGTCGGCTGATGTCGTGGGTTCTAATCCAAAGATTGCTTACCATCTAAAGTCTATCCAAACTTTTTTCAAGTTAATATGACTTCAAGTTGAACAAATATCAACTTTTTAATAATGGTAATTAAGTTAATTTCAGAGTGACTAACATTATTGAAAAAGTTAAAAATGTTTGAAGTTGTAGCGTAAACTGAGCTTTATTATGTGGTTGTTAAGTTGATGTAAAGTTGTTATTTCATTAACTCATATTTGTTAGCATTTTTGGCGAATGAATCGCGAATGCAGATTAGGTACTATGGGATGCTCTCATGACGTTTGTTGGCTGATGCCGCGGAATGTAGTGGCTGTGGTTGTAGAAGCTATGGTTTTGTGGGTAATTATCATACTCTGTATTCAGATATGAAATCTTGGCCTACAAAACCATGGTTTCAGTCTTAGTTGTAACTTAGATTTAATTTTAGTAATTAGTCAAGCAGAAAGTCGTGCAAAATCCACGAGGACCTACTGCCGACAAATTGCTTTGCAGTTTGGCAGGTGTTATGTTTAAATAAAAGTGTAATATTATGGATTAAATAAATATAAAAAAAAAAAAAAAAAAAGTTACAGTAAGCATACAATATTATTATATTTGTAATTAGTTTTGTACCAATAGACCAATCAATTATTTTCGTAAAGTTCGCTTTTCGTGTCTGTGTGACCGCGATTTGATTTTGAAGCGATTTTCACCATTATTAATTAGATAATTTATTCTAGAAGGATTGTGTGTTTAATAGATTTAACTTAGATATATTTTTTCCATTAGCCTGTACTGTCCCACTGCTGGGCAAAGACCTCCCCCATATTCTTCCACATTTCCTTATGCTGTGCCTTCTTTGTCCAATCAGTTAAGAACGAGACCAAATCGTCAAGCCAGCGTTTTTTAGTCCTACCTCGGTGACGTCGTCGTCAACTTGGATATAGCACAGAAATATCGATAATTTGACATGTCGCCATTGTAGTTATCCATGCGTAGATGGGCCGGGTCGCTAGTAAAATTATATTAAAACAATATTGAGAAAATCTTGGCACAGTACTTCAATTTCTTATAGAACTTGAATGCTGAGACCCAAAAGTAATTCGATTGATATGGAACCTGTCCAATTCTGCTGATATAAATTTAACATCGCTATAACTTAGTACGTATCTGATTATGTTCTGCAAAGTTTTTAAGGAGCGTGCCAAGGGAAATTGGCATTCATTTTAGATTTTTGAGAAATAGTCATCGATATTAATTTTTAAGTCTTTAATTGCCTAGCAAAACTCAATAGACGCGACGTGTATAAAAAAAAATAAAAAGATCAGATGACTTATTTTTTGGGTCAATTACCGCATGTTATTGTCACATTAACTGTGCATGTAATGTGGTAACTTGAAGTAGGTACGTCAGTTGTTTTTTGTTCATGTTCAACTATCTATATACTTATCACATAGGTGTAGTTTACAAAAAAAAAAAACTGAGTTTTTAAACTAAAGTTAAAGTTGGTATGCTATTTTTTTACCCAACTACGGCGAAGCAAAAAGGAGGGTTATGATTTTTTGACTAAAAGTTTGCAGTTAAAAATAAAAAAAAAACATACTTCGTCTAAGACATGTATGGCTCAAAATGGTGTCAACTATCACCCCTTAAAGCTTTCCACTCAGCTTCCAAACATCCTGTATATTTAAAAAGACAAACCAAACCTTGTCTTGCATCTTGTCGAATCGTAAGACATGAGTAAGAGCAATCACTTAGCAAAATACCTGCTGCTCAATGAAGTGAACACACACAATAAGTAAGTACACACTTTATGAAAGTGAGGACTTTTGACGAATTTGGAGAAACAAATGTCTGATACAAACTAAAAATAGATCTTGAACTGACCCCGAAAAATTTTGAGTCTAGCTTTCCTTCCAAAAACCACGTTTAGCATAAATAAAGCATACTTCCACTGTTTTCACGTTCCTGAAAACTAAAATATTACACAACTGAGTGAGTGGAACACAGTTATGACATACATTATTTAATGGCCAACCCAACTTGTTCAAACACAAGATTTTAAACCACTTAAAACAAGAATAGTATCAAAACTAAATTTCACAACTAGGTACATACATTATTCGTTTCTCTGAGAATCACAGTAGTGGCGCGTTTCATGAATTTTAAATAGTTTGTTTCATTGTGCGCGAGTCTTTGAAAGCTTTTGTCAAAAATAGTACATTATGATACAAGTGTGCTATGTTGATCATTATGCCCGAGGCGGTATTATTCGCGCGAGCCGCAGGCGAGGAACTTGTCTTTGCTTCTCATTTTGTCGCATCGTGGATTTCCGTATAATACGGCAATTGCCGTATCAATAACAACGTTGGTCCGGAGTCTGTTTAAAGACTTCCAGGTTACCCAAGGTAACTCATGTCCAGGTACACAAAATCAGCCTATAATGTTCCCACTGCTGGTGGGGTCAGCTTTCAGTCTAACCGGATGCAACTGAATGCCAGTATTTTACATGGAGCGACTAAAATAATATAACCACTTGTAAGTAAAACTTTCTAAAAAAACCATCAAACTATAACAAAGTCAACTTACACAATGTTAAAAGGGAAAACTGCGGAATGTTTTAATCAAGTACTACAATGGTAGCATGTAAATGAACGAACATAAAATTTAACCTCCATAGTAGAGTTTTAAAGTTCTCGCGAAACAAAGAATGCTTTTAGTGAATGGCTTGAAAAATGGCTTAAACATGGACGTCGTTGATGTACAATATTACTGGAAAGGAATTTTATTAAAATACCTTTTTTTTTCTACTGCTTGCGCTGTCCAGTTTTTGGCGGCGTGTTTATTCTGTGTGAGTTCCTGAATTTCATGCTCAAGTTGAAAGCATAGATAAGTTTTTTTCGTTTCATAATTTCCGTTGTCCGGCTAGAGTCTGGTATTTAGCTCACCCATTATGAAACAAAATACCGCTCTCAGGTTCTCAGCGTTTTCTGTCTGATTCAACAAGAATATTTTTTATGAGTAATTTATTCTTTTAACCTCTTATACATAACATACTAAACAACATAAACTTAAACTCGTTACCAACATAAACTCATTAGAGTTTTACCGTGCACCAAAATCATCGACTACATAATTTAGAGAATTATAACCACTTAAGTAGGTACTTAGGTAAAAAGTAACAACAAAAACATAACAAAAAATCAAATTAAACGGGTATAAGCGAAATAACCAGTGTATTCTTATAAACACTTATGCATGACACACTAAATATTTACTGAGCTGCAGCTGCAGAGTCCACCAAGATTTGCCAGTTATGGTTTAAGGGAACTAAAGGACCTAAACGCAAGTTTTATAATGCCTAAAAGTAGATAGTATATGATCGACTACAGTAAACAAAATCAGAAAAATATATGATATTTTTCAGGATATAATATGCTAGTTCGATAATGTATTGTTAACATAATACAACTAATTTGATACGATAGAAAAAAATCATGAATATACCTCTAAAAACATTCTTTTTACAATAAAAACCATACAATCATTACAGTATACATCCAATCATTCTGATTTTTTGTCAGATTATTTTACAAGCAACATACAACTCTAGCGTTTTCATTTTTTAGTCCAAACAATAGATTTTTTGTAAATAGATTATTGCTTCATATTTTACAATAAATTACCAGCGTTGTGTCATCGCGCTTCTCTTTCTTTTCTATGCAGCCCGACAGCTGTGCCGACAGTGACCGCGCTTTATTTATTCATTTATTTCAGGCGACGCAGGCTTATAGATAAATACCATTACCTAAACATACATATTTTTATTATTAAATTACTACATCACTTCACTAACTAGTTCTTGTACTGTTCTGTGGTACTTGTCCGCGGATGCGACGGAACACGACGTCCTGCGGCCAGAAGTCTTCTTCCATGGCGACGGGCAGATAACAATTCAGTACGCGCACCACGAACGCCTTGAAGTTGACGTTGCGGTGCGACTCCAGTAACTGCACCCTCGGCGTGTACCTCGTCTTCTGGCGCACGTACTCCGCTCCGTTCCGCTTTAGGTCATGTAGTCCTCTTAAGTCCCATGTAATAGGGGCGAAGTTATTGCCTTCAACCGGGCACAAATCCAGACTCCGGGCTGCTGTTGAGAAATTCCTTTCCTGATTCCAGTATAGATAAGATAGATAAAACGTTTATTTAGTGCAATATATTGTTTGCTGCACCGGACGACGTCATTACGTCAGCGCCGGCTGTCGCTGAAAACCAGCGCTGGGGCTCTGTCTTGCATAGGGTCGCAGCATAATGCTGAGCGATAGCCGTTTTGCGTGGATATGACGCATGTTTCCCCCTACCTTTTTATTTTATTTTTTGTGTTTATATTCTTATTTGCGTCATTTTCAACGCAAATAAACGTATTTTCTTTCTTTCTTTCAATACAGGCATTAAAAAAACATCAAAAAAGGGGAGAAAAAAAAACAAAGATTAAAAAGATAAATTGACACATAGACACCTCATATGACATTTATAACGGTCGATCACTACTGGGCGGTGTGTGCAGTCTGACGCAACTGTCTAATAAAAAAAGAAACTATGAAACGTGTACTAAACATAATGGCGGCTATCGCTGTCTCGATTTAACATGTGCAGTCTGCGCATAGTCTGTGTCATTTTTGTTATGTTATGTTGGTATTCAGTTTTAGTACAAGTTTCATACAAGCGACGTTTTTCATCTTTTTCTATGAACATTACTTACCCTATGGGTGTGTGCCTCATGGTTGCACCAAATAGGAGTCCAGCTCAGCATATGCCAGGTACAATACCTGACGCAGGTATTCTGCTGCATCCCGTTAGTGTAATGAAATGATATCCAATTCTCTTGCTGCCATTCAAAAGAGTCTGAAAATATAAATTCTAGAGAGTTTCAGAACCGCTAAATAAAACTTCCAGTACACCTAAACCTCTGTTTGACAGTTTTTAATAACGGGACGTTATGAGAAAAGACACGATGACTGGCTGCGTTTGTTTCACAAAGGGTTTCTGAACTAATATGATAAATATGATAATCTCATCCGTTCACAAGTCGCATGTGATGAATTACCACTGTTAGGAAATGCAGAGGAAATGCCATTGTGGTTTATAATAATCATAACCCTCCTTTTTGCTTCGCCGTAGTCGGGTAAAACTAGACTGGATTAGACTATGTGATCTTCATCATCTGCCCAACATTTTCCCAACTTTTTTAACCGATTTCAAAAAAGGAGATTCTGTATTCGACCCGTATGTATGTTTTTATATTCGCGATTTTCTCAAAAACTAATAAACCGATTTTAATAATTCTTTCACTATTGTGATTTAAATACTTTGAGGAAAGTTTTAGTTTATAATACATCAAGAAATTATTCTTATGTACGAAGTTATATGCATAAATGTACTGCATCTCCGGCATTTCTATGCGAATTTTGATGATTCTTCTAGTCGGCGTCTTCAGTTCATCAATGCCTTAGTGTTAACTGAATTTTTGTGGGGTAGGTACAACTAAAAAGTGAAAAATAAAACTTTTTCAAAAAAAAAATACTACAAAGTGATAAATAATTTTAATTTAACCGGTCAAGCGGCGCGCGTCGCCCATTGGTGTCGAAACAATAGAAAATCATTTGTGTCTCATTAGCGGAGCTTGACAGATTAAGGTTATCTTGCAGTATAACTGGATGCACCTTTATACTAGTATTTTACATGAAGCGACTGCCCATCTCACAACCCAGTTACTGGGTAGTAACTGGGTTGCGGACAGACACTAACACGATACCCCTCGGTAAGACTGATTGTCAGACCTTTAAGCTGACAACTGTCAGTCTTCGACAGTCGTAAGAAAGACTTCAACACGGCAAATTGACGTAGTGTTTTAATCTGCACAACAGTCAAGTTCCCTGATTGTACAGACGCCAGCACATCAAGCTACCCGAAACTGTCAAATTTTCCCAAAGAACTTTGAACCTTATGCGTTAGCGATGAAGTTGCAAAGCTATTAAGGAAATTTGACAGATTGCAGTATCTTGATGTGCTGGTGTGTGTACATGAATTTTATAGAGGTAAATCTGAAAAAAATCCACTATATCTACCAGCAACTTCAAACCAAAAAACATGTATGAGAAATAAGTTGTCCATGTCGACAGTACCTACTTCCCCGGATATTCATTTCATATAACTACTCTTACACCAAAAGCGGTGATTTTTAATAGACACAAAGTCTTTCTAACTCTTTTTTAGTGTATTTTCACTGAACTACTATCAAAGAGCTCACATTCGCATTCACACATACACACACACACACTCACACTATCGCATGCTTGCGTGCGTGCTGCATGTTTAGTTTTAATTTTCTCTTTTTTTTTTCGTTATTCTTCCCTTTAGTTTTGCATAAAACAAGTAACTAAACAATATTTATTAAGTTTTGGAAGAGCGGAGTCTCCTAACACAGGCTTATCTGCTTAAAAGTATGCTCCAATCTCTTTTTAAGGTTAACTTGTTAATATAATAAACCAACTTTCATTTTCAAGAGTGAACACCAAACAAAACTTTCGAACCAACAATGTTTCCTCCCCATCCGAGGATATTTTAAAAACAGTTTTTAAAAACTAGCTCAGTCACTTTTCAAGCTGCATCGCAAATCCGAGTCACAACCCTTTCATATATCACGTTGTATCCAGCTTTAACCGACTTTGGCGAGAGAATAAATGAGTTTAACCATGATATACCTAGATACACTTTGTTTAGAAAGAAAAGAAAATACTTATATACATTTATTTAACACAGACTAAAAGACATAGGTACATCAGAAGGGTAATTCTCGTAATTTTAAAATCGTTCACAGTCTGCCCCTTATTCATAAACACTCGATATGCTTCCGTATCGTATCGAACATTAATCTTTGTTATCGTAGAAGTCTCCTCAATGCGCTTCACAAGTCCAAAACCCGAAAATGTTGTCAGTTTAAATCAAATAGACGCCCGCTATTCTTCCAACAGTTATTTGCTGTTGAGGGGAAGTCAAATCAGGTTACCGAAAAGTCAGGTTTTCGATACGATAGCCTGTCGTACGGTTGTGAATCAGGGCTCTGATCTCAGTCTCAATCTGTCAAAAATACCTCTAATTTCCCTACATTTTGACAAGTTTTTAACATTTGTTTGTCGCCGAGATGAGACTGCGACTAGATTTTGAACGTTTTAAATTACGAGAGTTAACCTGATAAAAACAAATAAAAATTGTAAAGTCCGATGTAAGAATTTAGCATGAAAGTGTGCCTCACGGCTGCGCCAAAAACACACGTTAACATCTTTGTGTTTATATCTGGAGTTTAAGTTTAAACTGATGGATGTTAAAACAGCGAGGATTTTGTGTGAATGGTAAGTGGAATATAGCTCCATTTTTTTTTTGTACTGGTATCTTCAATCAGCCTTTCGGGTATAAGCAAATGTGTTGTTGGTTCATGGCGTGGCTATGCAGGGCTCCAGTGAGCACCGCACATATGGTGCTTAATTATTTGTTCAGCTCGAGGATGTGGTGCCTTTCGAGGCGCTTGGTGATATTTGCATGAAGCAGGTCTACGGCCAACTGATTTGGATGGTGTTTGAGTCTGTCCTTGTACCTATATATTTTCTACCATCAGTATATCTCCTTTACTGTGTTTACTTTTAATAACTCGTGGATTTCTGCACTGGTGATGAACCCTCGGGCATTGGAAATTGACTTCAGAATTGAGTTTTGTAGTCGTTGCACTATGTTGATGTTTGAATCCGGGGCACTACCCCATAGCTGCATCCCGTAGGTCCATATTGGCTGTTTCACGGCTTTGTAAACCAATAACTTGTTCTCGAGTGAGAGTTTAGACTTTCTTCTTAATAATTGTATGTAATCTAGCTAAGCAATTTAACGCTAAGATGATAGATTATGTTATAATTGTGGCTTGTGGCTAAGTAATAACAGCTGCAAGGGTCGACCGATCAGGTTAAGCTACGCTTGCCGCGGTTTGTCCGTGGATGGGTTACCATCTTTACATACCAAGACCCCTCCGTGCCTCGGAAAACACGTTAAGCCTTTGGTCCCGGCTGTCATTCGTGGATCTTTGACAGTCGTTACGGGTCGTCAGAAGCCCGAAAGTCTGACAACCAGTCTTACCAAGGGGTATCGTATTACTCAGTAACTGGGTTGTGCAGGTTAGATAGGCAGTCGCTCCATGTAAAAAACTGATACTCAGCTGCATCCAGTTAGACTGGAAGCCGACCCCAACAAAGTTGGGAAAAGGCTAGGTAGATGGTGATGATGAGATTATGTGTTATAACTAAGAAAAGTGTGCACTTTTACATCATTTTTAGCTCCGTTGCACTTTTTTGGGGTCTGATAATCGATGAAAACATGTGTTAAATGTATCTATAACACAAACCAGTGCGTGCATTGCATAGGCATATCAGCAGTGCCTACCTCGATATATCACCATAAGCCTGTCAATTACATTTTAGTGTGTGTGCCCCACAATTAAGAAACTCACTAAATTATAATACTTAACAAAAACAAAATCTTCATACAAACACGCGCTGCAGTAGGCAGTCGCCGGACGGCCTACTCGGCTCCCGTACTATTCGCACATTGTCATTGGTCTTTACTCGTTCAAGTTAATACGACAAAATTAAAAATACGTACATCTCACGCGTAATACCATGATGTTCGACCTTCGCAATTTATCACCCTTAAGTAGGCATGCCTACTCAAATAACCACACTTTTGACCTCACTTTTTTTTCTGATTAGTGACCGCGTTTGCCTAGACTAGACCCGGCCTTGTGCCTACCTATTCTGAAAACCAATGCACGCCACTGACACAAACCATAACATAACGCATACGCGCCGAAGAGGTAGGCAGAACTGTTTTTTACAAGCATTTTGCCAATACGGCCTAATGGAATAATCACATTGCCATTCATACCTGCAGAAGTCGGGCTAATAATGGCAATTTTACTTTAAATCACTCTTTCAGTCTTCCCGTCGCCTATCCCGCTGTGTTTGAAGACTAAGGTCTTCAACCAGTGCGTCCTGCCCGTCATGACATACGGGGCTGAAACGTGCTGACGGTCGAGCTGATCCACAAATTCAAGGTCGCTCAGCGCGCTATGGAGCGAGCTATGCTCGGAGTCTCTTTGAAGGATAAAATCAGGAATGAAATTAACCGGAAAATACGGACATAGCTTGCAGAGTAAGCAAACTGAAGTGGCAGTGGGCTGGCCATGTCTGTCGAAGGACTGATGGCCGGTGGAGCAGACGAGTCCTGGAGTGGAGACCGCGTACCGGCAAGCGTAGTGTGGGACGCCCCCCAGCTAGATGGATAGACGACCTAAAGAAGGTGGCTGGGGTAGACTGGAGGACAGGGTGCTGTGGCGCAGTCTGGGAGAGGCCTATGTCCAGCAGTGGACCTCGATAGGCTGAGTTGATTGACTGTGAATCACTATAGAAATCCTTATCCGCCATCTCATTCACCATCATCATCATTCATTCTCATTGTACCTTATCCGGGATCGAACCTAGGACCATTTAAGCTTAGCACTCGCGCTTACAAAAGACTAACGAGTCATTCACCAAGCGGCTGTTAAAAAAGTAAAATCAATTTAGTTTCTACCCTCTTATCTGCAGCTGTAGTTTTCTACTAACGACACTTTCACACTATACAGTAGCATTTTATTGAAGTGAAACTTCTTTAGGCGCGCTTGACTTGGGGAGTAAACTGGCGAATGCGTTACGAAAACGTGTGATCGAGCGAGTAGGGAAGGTACGTATTTATGCGACCGGGTTTTTACACCAGGTATTTGCTTCCAAGTACGCACACCAGGTACCGACTCAAAATACTTGCAAGACTATAAAGTATCTTATAGGTACGGCTACTCGCTCAAATACGAAGGTACTCAACCGCGTTAGTTTTTGCAAATGCGATCATGCTCCTTATCAGTAAGAGTCTACGGAACAATTTCGTATGCAAGTATTTTTGAAGGGAAACTTCTTTACGCGCGCTTGACTTGGGGAGTAAACTGGCAAACGCGTTACGAAAAGTGTGATCGGGTGAGTTGAACGGTAGTTGAGTGGGGGATATAAGCAAGACAAAGCAGTGCGCGCGCTCATTTTCTTTCTCTCTTCCTCTCATAGCCAAATACGTTTGAAGTTTCACTTCAGTCGTGTGGTCATAAGCACACTCGTTTTTTTATAAGGGACCGTTCAGACGCATCCGGCGCAGACAGTCAATGATCTTTATTTACAAGATTGCAATTTTATTTAAACGTTAAAGTATTTTCACGCTGATGTTCCCTTGAGGAATGGGTACGTTTATTGGATATGAGAAAGGTTCACGACTTCTAGATTTATTCTGAACTAGCTTCTGCCCATATTGGCTGCCATAGTCTAGTTTAAATTTTATAATCGGATCAGTACTTCCAGAGAATACCTTTTACAAACAAACAAACATTTTTAAGCCTGAAATCGCGAAAAAAAGTTTGTTGTTCCCTACATTTATGTTCGTACTAGCTGCGCCCCGCGTTTTCACCCGCATAAGTCTCGATCCCGTGGGAATATCGGGATAAAAAGTACCCTATGTCCTTTTCCGGGACTCAAGCTATCTCTATACCAAATTTCATCAAAATTGGTCCAGCCGTTTAAGCGTGAAGAAGTAACAAACATATAAACACACACACACACAGACACACACACACTCACAAACTTTCGCCTTTACAATATTAGTGTGATAACTTGTCAAAATGTATGATTTCAGGCTTGGTCCCATAGTAAAAGTTGTTCATAATGATGAGGTACAGTGATATCTTAAGAAGTTGTTTGTGTTTTTCCAATAACCCTGTATACATGTACCTATATGTGTGTGTATCGGCACTTGTTTGTACGCTAGCATCCGGAGCAGACAGTCAACGATCTTGTAACTATTCGCGCTGAGATGACATTGTGGGCCACGAGGTATGCGAATAAAACAAGTTTAAGATTTGAAATACATCCATACTAATATTATAAATTCGAAAGTAACTCTGTCTGTCTGTCTGTCTATCTGTTTGTCTGTCTGTATGTTACCTTTTCACACCTAAACCGCTGAACCGATTTTGATGAAATTTGGTACAGAGATAGTTTGAGTCCCGGGAAAGCACATAGGATACTTTTTATCCCGATATTCCCACGGAATGGAGACTTATGCGGGTGAAACCGCGGGGCCCAGCTAGTAACTAATAAAGGTTTGAACTTCTTCTTGAATAGTAGCTGATTACTTTTTTCAACTATGCAGAGTTATTAGAAAAACACCAACAAAAATCAGCTGTACCCTAAATTTATGTTCGTTAACCCCCTTTAATTAAACCCCCTTTTTTTGAGTGGAGGGGGTCTGTCAGACTCTTACTGACTAAAACCACACGGTGTCCGCTGCTACGTTTAGCCGGGGTGGTGGAGTGCTTGCGCATTTCGTCACGCTCAGGAACCTCCTGGCTGCTACTTGAAATTAAAAAAAAAAATACAAAATCGATGAAAAGTTGGTATTTTTATTGAATTGCTGCAACCGATGCAAACCAGCTCATTTGTTTCATGGCCACACAATATTCATGTTATGCATAACATAACCGGTCAACACGATAACTTGGAATCGAAAGCTCACAGTTTACGACTAATATCCTATACTTTATGGAAAGGATTTAGATTATGCTGAAATATATAGAAACGAGATTATATATACAGGGTGAAATTGAATTCATGGGCATCCTTTTACGGGGTCATTGTAATCATCATTATGAACAACTTTTACTATGGGACCAAACCTGAAATCGCCAAAAAAAAATCAGCTCTTACCTACATTTTGACGAGTTATGTGAACATAAATGCAAGGAACAGCTGATTTTTTTTCGTGATTTTGGGTTTAGTCACATAGTAAAAGTTGTTCATAATGAATTGCGTAACACTTTATCATCGGAATCGGTTTCATTTTGACAGTTCAACAACATTCATTGCGTTATTTACGTGTCGAGCAGACAAATTTTTCGAACTTATGAAGCAATGGATTAGCGATTGGCTTCGAAATGATTCTGATTCCGATTGATAGTGTGTTACGCAATTAGGGTGCTGAGTATGATCAAAATGCATGTATCTAAACAAATCGCTGGTTAAGGAGAAGCTAAGCAGCATTTCAGTACTAACCATCACAATTTTTTATTTTTTATTGCTGATTGGGCACTTTCGTGACCTCGTTCACGCCTGATGGAAAGCGATGGATGAGGTCTATGATGGAACGAGCGTGCCCAGAAGATGCCTAAGGCACTGGAACTCCCACGCATCGACAAAACACAGCAGGCTGCTTGACGCCGGACTCCGGCGGGAGGGTGGTCGCAAACCAGGCGAGCGTTAGCCCTACCACCGCAAAAAAAGAATTGGCCAGTAATCTCCGTTGAGATTGACCACCGTGGCCGAAATCGGTCAGGAGGTCAGTATTACTCCTAAAACATCTGCACTTTTGTCCTCAGTTATAATTCTAGCCACAAAAGTAGAACAATTCAAACTAGACCAGAGATGGCGAATCAATGTCACGTGTGCCGCTGGTGGCACGTGACAAGATAATTTAGGCACTCCATCAATGTTTCGATTTCGATTATCGTTGCCGCGTAAATGCAAGGGATAATTTGAACCTGTGGCATCTACATAGTAGGTATGTATAGTAGAAGTCGCACTAATTTGTTCTTTCATTCAAAAAAAATTAAAATGGTAAATGTTATGATGACTGAATAATAGTTAGGTCTCTTTCTGTTTGCAAATAAGGAGTATTATTTTGAAACTATTGCGTTATTTTTCCAGTAGTCAAGAAGTCAAGATTGTTTGTTGGCACGTCATGGCCATATTAAATATGTCGCATCCGGTCATTCGTTTGATTATTCGGAACGCCAGCGCCATCTGGCGGTGCTTGACAGAGTCTAGCCTGAGTTCGTAAGGAGTACAAGAGAGTGTGCAGCGAGGTGGAGCGGCCCTCTTCTTCTTGGAGATTGGACATCATACGAACAACATGTGCACAGAAACTGTCCCGCGTTCCGTATCTGGTTGTATCGTGTACCTATAGTGTGTGATTAAATTATTCGTAAAATTATAATCTGATTTGAACTGCAAACCGTTTATATATTGCGCAATAAGCAACACTATATCCATAGTTCACCGGGCACATTAGTTAAATATTTATTTAGAAAAAATGGCACGTAGATCTATAGAGGTTCGCCATCCCTGAACTAGACCATCTATAAGCAACTGAACTAACTCAATAGTTATTCCAATCCAAACGAACCACAGTTATATCAACATTTATTCCCCAGAGCCCGCCCCTGCACAGAGTTATTGCCGTACGAAGAAATGACAAATGCGTTTGATTTGTATTCTATGCAGTTCCCTCCACAGCCGACAAACTGAGGCTGGGAGCTAAAATACTAGGAATAATAATAGGAAACTATTCGAGGCAAGAGCTACATAAAGTTTCATATTCATTTACTTTGCATTCCACAAGGTAAAAAGATGTTTACAAAAGGCTTAGAGCTAATATCTGTTGTAGACCTTTTTAGGACACAGCAAAAATTTTTAATTGGTACATACATACTTAGCAGTTATTACTTAACAGTTAAAAATCTAAATCATAGAAACTAAAGTTAAAATAAAATTATACAGGGTGAAATTGAATTCATGGGCATCGTTTTGTACAACTTTTACTATGGGACCAAACCTGTTATCGTGAAAAAAAATCAGCTCTTCCCTACATTTTGACGAGTTATGTGAACAGCTGATTTTTTTTTTTTCGCGATTTTAGGTTTAGTCCCATAGTAAATGTTGTTCATAATGATGATTACAATGACCCTTTAAAAGGATGCCCATGAATTCAATTTCACTCTGTATTTACTTAGGAAATATTATCAGTTTCCTATTCAAGGTTGGAGCTAAAATACTTTCCCATCCAAAACGTGTATTTGCCCATATTTTTAACCGACTTCAAAACAAGAGGTTCGTTATTCTAAACGATGAAAAATTAAGTTTATTTTATTTGTGGGGTTTGTAGCGTATTTCTTGATAAAAACTAATGTTCGAATGTTTGTTAGCGTCATTTGGAGTCAGCTAGGATTTATGTGAGTTAGGTTAAATCCTCTGTCTGGGTCCATTTTTTCTCTGCTATGTCCCAACCGTGCAGGTTTATTAAGATCGGCCGCCATTTACATCGTTATATATAGGTAATAACCAACAAAGTGGTGAAATTTGGTCTCAGGTATGACTAGTTCTATGACTTTCTGGCTGGGCGCATACGTTCGTAAAAATCATGGGAAACCAACCAAAAAGATACCTAGTATTATCATCTGCTGTGATGATGATTTCGGCTTCCAGTCTAACCGGATGCAGCTAAACACCAGTATTTTACATATAGCGACTGCCTATCTGACCTCCACAACCCAGTTACTGGGTAATACAGTTCAACCAAAAAGATGGCAACAGAACAATTAAAGGATCAATATTTTCTATGCAAGATCGAACTCAAAACCGATAAAATTATTTAAATTCAAATATTCGTTGGATGTTTCTGGGAAACCAATATGTAAGCCAAATTGCCGTGTAACTGGATACTTGAAATTATATTTAATTGAATCTCAAAGGCTTCTTCTATTCATTGCGGAGGTCCGTTGTGGCCAAATTGAGGACAATGATGACGAAATAAATTACACAAAGTAAAGTGTCTGCCTGGGTTAAAACCCACGACCTACAACTCGTACGTCGGGACTGATGCGGGGGGCCACCGCTGCTCTCCTGCTTAGAAACAATATAAAAGTGCTAATAAATAAAAACATTTATTACGACCAACGAAGGGATCGTAGTAGACACAATTTAAAAACATAAAAAAGACTTTACAAAAACATAGTACAAACTGCGATTGCTCAGTAAGTAAGGTACTGACAATCGAACCTCTGCGCAAATGCCTTCAGGATGCCGTTGGAGCTAGCCCGAACCCTGAGCACCAGGATGTGCATCGTTTTCGCATAGTAGCATAGAAACAGTCTACTTGCGACGCGGCGCACAGTACAGAATCAGGGCAACCTTATCAGCACCCGTTTCATTTCTTCAGCATTCACGCATTGGGCTTTGTTCAAATCAAATCAAAATCGTTTACTTTTGCATAAAATGTGGTACAAAAGATGATAATGTAATATTGTAGTGCAAAGACACATTCCGCCATGTAATGATGGCATGCAAATATTTAATACATGAATTAGGTATTAACAACATGCCGTAACATAATAATAACGTACAGTTAATTAAATTAGCAAAGGAACATAAATAATTTAAAAAATATAATATTATAATGCATTTCTGAAGTGGTAGGACTGACAAGGTTTTTTGTTCAGAAATTCGCCGAGGGCCGCAGGTGTGCAAAACCCCAAATGACGCAAATACTCCAAACTTTTTGGGACTTATATGTTCGAGCCGTTTGGGGTTGAAACACTAGGGTCATGGGGTCTGAGTGCCTACTTAGTTATTGGAGACATCGCCAAGCGGTTCGACGACACTTCAAGTGACCAGAAGGCTGGCCTTTTTTGGCCAAAGAATCAGCATTGCCATTCAACGTGGCAATCTTCAAGGTTGTCTTTAAAAGATCGCTCTTAGCGATAAGACCGGCCAATGTGTCACCCATTGTAAAGTTTCTATATTTATGTCTGTAATTTATATGGTGTACATAACAAAGAGTATTCTATTCTATTCTAGCTAGCCTTTTGGACACTTTTACTTTTGCCGTTGACAGCGATGCGGACGAATTTTTTTATGTCCTCTCCTTTTTTACTTTTTTCTTTTTAAATTATGTAAATATTAAAAAGGTATAATAACTTTCACGCATTTCATTGCTTCAAAATCGCCCACATTTCTCTAAATCAAAGCCTTACTTTCACAATTCCCGATCGCTGTATATTTCAGGAAGCCCCATAAATATTACATGGGCTGTGAAATCATAAGAAATGAAATTAGCCTACCTGCTACCAAGTTTTTATGTAACTAACTTTTTTATAACCTTGTTTCCATCGAATCGTAAGTAATTTATTTACATCTTCCCCTTGCACCTCTGAGTAAACTTTGTGTTTCCCCCTCTATATCATTTTTATATGAATTCTTCTAGTCATTTATTTATAAGTATAATTTGGCTTTTCGTTTTATTTGTAGGTTTGGTTCCTTGATAGACCCAAGGTTTTTGCGTGCTCAAAACTAGACTTTATTTTCTATTGTCAGCGCGTTTATATACTTACACAAATCTTACATGCACAAACACACTGACCCACCGGGTAATTGCGTGGGTAGCGGGATTGTCCGAAAGGGTTACCGCTACCCCGGAACACAAAGGGCTAAGGAAGAAACACGGATGGGTTTTAGTCAGTAAGAGTCTGACACTCCCTTCCGCTCCATCCAGAGCGGGAGGGGTCATTTGATGATTTCCCATCCATAAAAAAAACTGGGTAAATGCGTAACACACAGTGGCAATGCCTTTCATATTGACTATTTCAACAAAATTCCATTACATAATACAGTCCCCCAAAACGCCCGCCCTTAACTGTCTGTCTGTGGGTCCCAGAAAACATCCAGCGACATTAAGGCAGACCCAAAATAAGATGGCGGGACGAGCTTGACGCCTTAGGAATTTAGGATTGGTCCACACTAGCTCAGGACAGACAGGAGTGGAAAGGAAAAATGGAGTCCCTCGCCTTGCAGTGGGACAACATAGGCTATAAATAAAAAACCGGTCAAGTGCGAGTCCGAGGGTTCCGTACAAATTTGTAGGTAGATGTGTACCTAATTACTAAACTTTTTGTCCGCTAGAGGGCGCCATATTCAATTTAATGTGACGTCACATAACCTACAACCAGCGGACGATCAAGACGCTTCCAACGATACCTCATTTATTTAATTATTACAAGTAGTTTAGAAGTTATGAGGGAACAGATGAACATACATACTTACAGACATACATGCATACCGGTCAAAATCATAACCGTTCTTTTTGCTTCGCCGTAATCGAGTAAAAATACTCCTTTCACACTCATGTATGCTGTGCTGACTCACACACACGCAAGCACGAACCTACCAGTGGCGTGCATTGGTTTTTAGAATAGGTAAGCACTAGGCCGGGTCTAGTCTCGGCAAACGCGGTGACTAATTAGAAAAAAAATGTGAGGTACAAAGTGTGGTTATTTGAGTAGGCATACTTTAGGGTGATAAATTGCGAAGGTCGAACGTCATGGTATTACGCGTGAGACGTACGTATTTTTAATTTTGTCGTAAGTATTAACTTGAACGAGTAAAGACCAATAGGGTAGTTTCCTGGGTAAAAAAATAATAATTCTAATTAGTCCGTCAGTTAGATTATCGAAAAATAATGGACCCTTATTTTTTCTTTTGTCAATCAAACAAAAAATGACAAAGATAAAGCGCGTCAAAATTTGGGAGTGGGGGGTCGTGACGTCACGCCGTGCGACACTTTTTAGCACGGCGTGACGTCACGACCCCCCACTCCCAAATTTTGACGCGCTTTATCTTTGTCATTTTTTGTTTGATTGACAAAAGAAAAAATAAGGGTCCATTATTTTTCGATAATCTAACTGACGGACTAATTAGAATTTTTTAGGAAACTAGCCTATTACAATGTGCGAATAGTACGGGAGCCGAGTAGGCCGTTCGGCGACTGCCTACTGCCGCGCGTGTTTGTATGAAGATTTTGTTTTTGTTAGGTATGATAATTAAGTGAGTTTCTTAATTGTGGGGCACACACACTAAAATGTAATTGACAGGCTTATGTTGATATATCGAGGTAGGCACTGCTTATATGCCTATATGCAATGCACGCCACTGGAACTTACCTACATAATACAAAAACGCGAGTTATCTATTTTAAAAATCTCCGTTTCTCTCAAGAAAAGACATTCGTTTTCGAACAGACAATCCATGTCAATCACTCATACGCTATACTGCTGAAGGCTGTACCTTACTGTCACTTATAGGAAATATATTAAGATGTAAAAGGATGTTTCAACAAAAGACTCCGTCTATCATCGCTCCTCCGAAGCGGCTGCACTGATTAATGTCGAAGCATTTATTCTCAGAAATCGTGAAGAAATTTTGTATTTACCCAGAGAATCTTGGAGTGGGGGAATTGAAGAAGCGGGTCAGGTTTCGGCTTCAGACCTGACGAAAATTCGGTCAAACGATTTTAAGGGGTTTTTTGTTACATGATTTTAAGTTGGAGGGTTAGTCCTTGACAATTCAAAAGTGCCTTGAATACATGCTTCGAGTTTGAGTACTTACATTATTCTTGTACAGTTAACCTCAAAAAGATAACACACATTGTAGATGAATACATTTTAGAATTCTCTTCGATGTACAGTAGCCTCTAAAACCACCCCCACCACCACCTCCACCACAACCCACCCAACCACACACCCCACCACCCAACCACAGAAAAACCTCCACCCACCCACCACCACCACAAACACACCAAACACAGGCACGTGGATGTATACAGGGTGTTACAGAAAGGGTATATCAATACAAACGGGTTGAAGAGTGTATCTGGTCTAGAATCTCTGTACAAAATTTCAGCTCAAAAGCAGTAACTTTGAAAATGCTTAATATTTTTTTATTTCGATAGTTTATTAAATTGAAATCATAACAAACGTGTCACCGCACTACGAGGGTCATTATCCTTTATCTGTAGTGTGTCTGTGCGCCTAGTACACGCACATCACGCCGCCGCGCGCCAGTGCAGCGCCGTGATGTCGAAATAAAAAAATATTAAGCATTTTCAAAGTTAATGTTTTTGAGCTGAAATTTTGTACAGAGATTCTAGACCAGATACACTCTTCAACCCGTTTGTATTGATATACCCTTTCTGTAACACCCTGTAGAGGTCCACCATCGCGGGAGTAGGAAAACGAATCCGCTATTAATTCCCAGCTACAACATTAGGAAGTGGTGCAGGGTGGATGTTTAGGTGCGCTTCTGTCTTATGTAACTCGGATGTTCAAAAAAAATGTTTAACAAAAAAAAAACACTACAATAAGTGATTTAAATAACTTTAATTTCGGAAGTCGGTGTCGTTGGATCCGCATTTTTGTTTATTGACACCGACTTCCGAAATTAAAGTTATTCATCACTTTGTAGTGTTTTTTTGAAGTCAGTTGTTTCTTTTTGTAAATTATTTTTTTATTTTTCTCATTTTTTAACCGACTTCAAAAAAAGGAGGAGGAGGATTTTTTTTTTTTTTTTTTTATGTATGTTCCCCGATTTCTCGAAGACGCCTGGACCGATTTGGAAAATTTTTCTTTTGTTTGAAAGGGTATACTTCCCAAGTGGTTGCATGATCATCAGGTCAGGATCTGATAATGGGATCCCAGGGAAATCGAGGGCAACCTTCAAATTTTATAGGCACATAGTACCATTTTCATATATTTTCTAAAGCTGTTTAAGTATTTGCATCTGA
Organism: Amphipoea oculea; assembly: GCA_945859645.1. Lineage (NCBI taxonomy): Eukaryota > Metazoa > Arthropoda > Insecta > Lepidoptera > Noctuidae > Amphipoea > Amphipoea oculea. Next base: position 19,311,748 of record OX243876.1, read on the forward strand.
TAATCATCATCTCAGGTGGATGAGCTGATGATGGAAGGTACAACTCCTCAACGGCTTGGAGTTAAAAGAAAATTCTTTCAAAATTATTATAGTAACACTCGTGCATTTGCTCTCGGAAAGCACCATTTGGTGAAGTGGAACTGATGATGAAGACCGCAGATGGCCACCGGAACTACTCAATAATATCTCCGTACTATTTCACGGGTTGCGATTCGATACTTTAACATGGTTGCTAAGCAATTTATGCTCGTCACAATGTGAATAGTGATATGGAGCTGATGGTGGACCAGGAGAACTCTTCAACAATTAACTTCCCTGCATCGGTAAAAGCAATATTTTGTAAAAGGCGATGAGAAAGTTGACTCTAGGCTATTGTAACTGAGATAAATTATAAGCAGACCCACTAAAAAGCGTGAAATAAAAACTTTTTAACAAAAAATAAAACCGACTTCCAAAAAAAACACTACAAAGTGAAAAATAACTTTAATTTCGGAAGTCGGTGGCAAAAAACTAAAATACAGATCCAAAGACACCGACTTCCGAAATTAAAGTTATTTTTCACTTTGTAGTGTTTTTTTGGAAGTCGGTTTTATTTTTTGTTAAAAAGTTTTTATTTTAGTTGTACCTACCCCACACAAATTCAATTAACACTAGTGCATTGAAGAATTGAAGACACCGACTAGAAGAATCGTCAAAATTTGCATAGAAATGCCGGAGATGCAGTACATTTATGCATATAACTTCGTACATAAGAATAATTACCTAATATATTATATACTAAAACCTTCCTGAAAGTATTTAGATCACATTAATGAAATAATTATCAAAATTGGTTCATTAGTTTTTGAGAAAAACGCGGACATACAAACATACATACATACACGCGGGTCGAATACAACACCTCATTTTTTAGAGTCGGTTAAAAAGTGCTAATTCTCAACAGTTAGTTTGAATAAATAACGTTCGATTTTGATCAGAGTTTACTAACCTCACAAGATGCTTCCCATGGCCTCCTTCTTTAACCGGCTTAGCTAAGAAGCTAAGCCGGTTAAAGAAGGATCAATAAGAATTGATCCCTACGAACAGGAAGGATTGCAGCATCCATCTTGATTACGTCACCATGCTATGATGATGACTGACGGCAGACAGCGCCGACATAACTCCTGAAATTGTTCGGGACATCCAAATATTGAAACTTAATAATTGCTTGTCAATCACGAAGTTGTCATGAGATGGGGTGCCGTGATTATTATGGTGGGTTGATAATTGGCAGTGACGTATCAGATTTTGTTGAGGTTTAAGGAAAGTTGATTACAGATGTTCAGGAATAAGAAAGTGTGCTTTAAATTGGATAAACTAAAATTACATCTTTTTTTTTTTCAAACACCTTCTTAAAAATGTCGTTACCGACGTCGACCGGGCGAATTTCGGTGGATGTTCCAAAAAAAACCTTTCAAATTTATAAACAAATTATCCTAAAAATTACGAACACAACAAAAAAAAAGCCAATTCGGTCGGGCCGTTCTCGAGTGATGATCTCTCATACATGCGGCAATCGATTTTATAGGTATACAGTCATGGACTTTAGAAGAACGCAAAAAAAGGTTTAATTTCTCCTGTTGTAATTAATTATCGTACTGGCCACTAATAAATGCTATTGACAAAAAAAGTTTTGGAATGTTTTTTTTTTCGAATTTCTTTTGTTTTTATGTAATTATTGCATAATATTGCCAGTCTGACGCAACTGCCTAATAAAAAAAGAAACTATGAAACGTGTACTAAACATAATGGCGGCTATCGCTGTCTCGCTTTAACGTCTACAGTCTGTGCATAGTCTGTGTCATTTTTGGTATGTTGGTATTCAGTTTTAGTACAAGTTTCATACAAGCGATGTTTTTCATCTTTTTCTATTAGACTCTCGTCTCTTCTTACATATAATGAACATTACTTACTCTATGAATAATGCTGTCATACTGCTATTATTGTGTCTTAGTATTTTTTTTACAAAAGGACGATATCCGTACTTAGGTACCGGCTACCGCGTTTCTCCATCTAACAAATGAAAAAATCGCCTCATTTAGTAACCTTTAAAACTGGGAGTCAAAACTTTTTAACAAAAAAATTAAACCTCCGAAAAAAACTGAAAAGCAAAAAATAAAAACCTTTTTTATTTTACCTTAATAAATAAGTTCTTAAACTAATGCAAGTAAACCTAAGTAATTTTGAGTCGGCGCCAAACAAGCAACTTAATATCGTTGCGAGTGGTCGTGCGGAGAACGCACTTTTTGTTTTTATCGCTGGAGATTTCACGTTGCATTATTAATGTAATTTGGTTATTTATTTAAATTTAAGATAATTTAGTGATCTTTGTTCATTGATTGTTTGGCGCCGACTCAAAATTTCTTAGGTATACTTGCATTAGTTTAAGAACTTATTTATTAAGGTAAAATAAAAAAGGTTTTATTTTTTGCTTTTCAGTTTTTTTTCGGAGGTGTAATTGTTTTGTTAAAAAGTTTTTATTTTATAATTTCTCGAGGCTGTAATTTACGAATTACTACATGCTTTTATTTTTGATTACTTTTAAAATAGCTACCTACCTTACTTTAGATATTAACTGTTATATAATCCTACTTTAACTATTATTTTTTGTATAATAAAATATTTAAAAAAACAGGCTTTATATACCAACATAGATCTATAGGCCTTTTATTTTAATTGTAATACACAGCTCAGCATTAAAATCTGTGAATGAACAATAAATCACCCCTATTGTCCCACCCTTAGGGTAGGATTTTTTTTCCCAAATTTACATGGGACCAACTACGAGGTATGTCCTATCCAATAAAAAAAGAATTATCAAAATCGGACTACACTGTAAAAAGTTATGCGTGGTCATACATTACAATCAGTGAGTGAACAATCAATCATCCCCTGTTTTCCTACCCTTAGGGTTGGATTTTTTTTCCAAATTTATATAGGACCAACTTCGGGGTATATCCTTTCCAATAAAAAAAAGAATTATCAAAATCGGACTGCTCTATAAAAAGTTATGCGTAACCATACATAAAAAAAAAATATACTAAATATATAATACGCGTCGAATTGATAACCTCCTCCGTTTTTTCGTCGGTTAAAAAGTGGAAATGTTAGATGACTTTTACCGTGGAGTTCCTTGCCGAATATTGTCAATAGTAACAATAAATTCGGACCCTGCAATTAGATTCTGTCGTTTTGTAAGTGCCCATGTAGGTTTATGTGAAATAAAATATTTTGAATTAGAATTTGATGTAGGTCTTGCACCACTATTCTCGCTTTGAAGAACAAAGCATTGCAAGGTGATGTTCCTAGAACCAATTTCTAAACACGAGTATACAACACCAAGGCAAGGTTCAATTCATTCACTCATTCGTTCTCATTCCACGAACTATACAAAGGCTCTTTGTGTGGTCCTCTCAAGTTCATTCAAATGACAATAGCGGTCTATAAGTTGTGTAGTAGTATTTATAGAAAGGGTTCGGGTTTAACGGTTCGCCTAGAGTAGTGGAAGGCAAACACGCTAGAAAAGTAGGTAGCTTTAATAACTTTGACAAGCTTCTTTTTTCTTCATCGTGTCGCTGGCACGACTATACGAGTAAGTATATCTTATCTCTTTCCTGCAAGAACATTTGCTAGTTTTAATAATGTCATAGATACCTAACATGTTGTAATATGATGTTCATGTCTTATGTTCATTGCAAGAAAGGCCAATTCTCTTTACACAAATTCTAGAATATACTTAGATGTTATTTTAGTTCTTTTTCATGTAAAACTAGCTGGGAACGTATTTACAGATTGCAGCAGGAGCGTGTTATCTGTGATTGGAACACGCCGAGCCACTCATGAATGTGTAACGAGACGGCAGCGGGCGAGAATGTAACTGGAACGCTTTCAATATAAGGAAACTTGTTGGGAAACGTACTATCGCGGACACTCCCCCCTGACCACCACTAAGTTCATTTTTGCTTGCATTAAAAAAAATAGAAGCGCTCTCTAGTAAGCCCGCCAAGGTCAAATGGTTCATCCGTAAAATTCACAAAAGGAGTACACGTGATGCGTCACTAAGCTGCGCAGTGCAGGTCGCAACTGATTGAGTTATCGCTTTCCTAATGGGTGAAATCTTTAAGGGGGCGTGGTTTGGCGCCGCCGCAGGATTTAAGCGAAAAAAAATTTAAGTGATCAGGCGGAAAAGGCCGCGACGGTACCTATAAGATTTTCGGAAAAATTATGTAAAATTAAGTTTGTTTTTTTAAACCTATATCAACCCACTGCTGGGCATAGATCTCCCCCATACTTCTCCAATTTTCTTTATCTTGTGCCTTCTCCAGCCAATTGGTCAGGAACGAGTCATCAAATCGTCACGCCAGCGTTTCTTTAGGCACCCACTTTATGACGATCCTGGCCCATCTGTTTTGATGCACCCTATCCTATGACCCGCCCAGTCCAGAAATTAAGTTGATTATATTAAATTGGATTCAGTACGTGGTACTGATAATATTATTTCCTATTTATTCTCTCATCCCATTACGTTCTCAAGCAAGTATCAGCTCTAAGTATGTTCACAAAAACTTGTGCAAGTCAGCGGAAGCCGCTCGCGGGCTCTCGCCAACTACGCGACGACAATGCGGCGACTGCGCGACGACTGTGCGACGACTACGCGACGACGACGCGACGTGACAAACCTCCTCGCTTGAATAACTTTTAACTTTATACTTTTGTATTGTGTGGGAAGAGTTTGAACTGTGATATTGCGATGAAAGGAAGGAAGGATACACGTAGTCTGTGGGAGGCACAGATAAATTGTTTTGTTGTGATGCCTAAGGACTACATATTATCTACTTAATAGCGTTGAATAAGTTAAAGTTAAGCACAAATAAACAGTAAACACTAATTATCTGGGTATAATAATAATAATAAGGCATTTATTTCAGACGTAGTCCATATACTGTTAATAACACAAAAACCTTATAATAGTACATTATGATACATGTGTGCTATGTTGATCATTAAACTCGAGGCGGTATTATTCCGAGCCGTAGGCGAGCGCGATAAGGTAGCCGAGAGTTTAATTATCAATGCACACGCGTATCATACGACGTTTTTCAACACACTTGTGAGGAAAAAAACAGACTTGTATTGTTAAATATTAACTTGTATGGATAATGGCGGGCTTGGTTTGTCAATTTGTCATTCCCCGCGCCGCGCTGACGTGCGCGCGCAGGTTTACCCATAGAGTAACACCTGCGCGCGCATTGCTAGCGCGGCGCGCATTTATTTACTTAAAGGCAAAGACAATACCGATATACAGCCTATAGAAAAAATATAATAAACACAAAATAATGTTAAGACTGATCGTAGTGTTGTCGTATGTCAAATTGTAGTTTAGTTAGTATGGAATTAGAAAGTACTATTTGCATAGAGAAATATACATTAATTCAGTGAGAATCCGCAATAATAGAACGCCAGTGGTCTTTTCCGTTTGGTTACGGGAGGGACGATGGAAAATTATAAGGTGCATCCAGACAGAGCGAGCCATGCGCCGCAAGTGCTTTTTTTTGTATGTTAGATGCCTCAGCCTGAGGCAACCATATATATAAAAAAATCGTTTGCGGCACATGCCTCGCTATGTGTGGATGCACCCTTAGGTGAATGCGCAGTGGTAGACCGCGAAATTTAATTTTTTTTAAGTTTTTTACAATTCGCAGGTCAGTATCAGGTTGTATCTTGATCAAAATGTATATTTATATAATAGATATGTATTTAAAGAATTATAGTCATTAGAATCATTAATATATATATAATATTTAAGTTAGATTTGTTCCCTAAGAACTTTTCCATAAGAGATTTGTTCTTATGGAACAAATCTATCTTAGAAAGATGTATTTAATGATTCTAATGATTATAATTCTGTAAATACGTATCTGTTATAGTCGCGAATCATATTTTGATCAAGATACAACCTGACACTGACCTGAAAATTGCAAAAAACGTTAGAAAAATTTAATTTCGTGGGCTACAACTGCGCATTCATCTTAAGGTAAAAATATTTTAGTTCATCTTGGGACCAAGGACAATTCAGACTATTTAAAAAAAAAGTAAAATATGGCTCGCGGATTCTTTTTGGCATGAAGTCTCTTTGAAGAGATTAAAAAAAAAACGCAATTCTTCGACCTCCGACTAGTAAATTAAATAGTTATCTGTGGAAATAAAGCACAAGTACCGTAACGTAAAGAAAAAGCACGCGTTTGTAATACACTGCATTATGGATCTAAAAGCTGTGCATTAAGAGCCATTTTACGAGCAAGTGTGTTGAAAAAACTATTGTTAATACACACAAAAGCAAAACCACAGAAAGAAATAAAAAATAAAAATCACAAAGCTTCGCATCATGCTTAGCAATCTACTTAAATTAAAATTCATTTAATTCAGGCAAGACCCATATTACATAAAATAGTTATTATAGTGCTTATATTAAATACATGCGGTATATACCGTAATATAAGCGGCACGTGCTTTACTTGTGTTTATCAAGTATACAAACACGCTGTGAATAATGTGTATAAGCGCAGAAGCTCTCGTTACCGTTCAAGGCAACGGCGTAGTCGGAAGCGTGTGTGTGTACGTGTGTGTGTTATGTACAGACGCCAGCACATCAAGCTACAACAATCTGTCAAATTTCTTTAATAGATTTTCAACTTTATTACTAAAACATAAGGTTCAAAGTTAATTGAGAAAATTTGACAGTTTCGGGTAGCTTGATGTGCTGGCGTCTGTACTGAAGCTACTCCTCTTCACGCACGCATGTAGCAAACGCAGGGAACCTACCCGTAGCTCGCCGTCCGATCAGGATGGCGCGTATGTGTTTCACGCGCGCCTCAAAGAGATTTTAGCATAAAGGAAGGGGCCTGTTAGGGCCGAAGCCTACCGGGGGTGCCGTATTGTCCGAAAGGGTTAACTCTAGCCCGGAACATAAAGGGCTAAGGAAGGAACACGGATGGGTTTTAGTTAGTAAGAGTCTGACACTCCCTTCCGCTCCACCTAGAGCGGGAGGGGTCATTTGAAAATTTCCCATCCACAAAAAACGGGAGCCTACCAGGAGATTACAGCAGTGACGTCACCGCCAATCTAATAATGTATTTTTCATAATTATTTAATTAAGTACTGTTAAGACTTTGTTTCCTCGGATTGATTTCTGGTTCATGTTTGGTTGATTTATTTATTAGTAATTGATTTTATTGCTGCTTATATTTAATTTGTTTAATTTTTAAATCATATCGATGTATCGAGTTGTATTATTTTTTTAAGTTAGCAACATTGATTGTACACGTTTATGAAATACTTGCTGCGCCCCGCGGTTTCACCCGCGTAAATGTCGATCCCGTGGGGATATCGGGATAAAAAGTAGCCTATATGTTAATCCAGGGAGTCAGCTACCTCCATACAAAATTTTATCAAAATTGGTCCAGTCATTTGAGCGTGAAGAAGTAACAAACATAAAAACACACACACTCACAAACTTTCGCCTTTATAATATTAGTGTGATGTACCTTGTAACCGTCATTTGACCCTCCGTGTTATTTCTATACTGCACCTACGCCCAGCCTCAGCAGAACCCACATAGAAGACACTACTGACACCCTCACACGTGGATCCCCTTCTTTACACACATTCACAGCGTGTTTCCACACATAGTTACCACAAGTAAAGCGCACGTCGCTTCGTGAGATAATAATACTCTTATAAATAAAACATAAAACGCATTCAAAAAAAAAAAAATAGCAAACTACAAAATTACATAAAAATCAAAATAATAATTAAAATAAAAATTAAATCGAGCACGAAATGGGCAGAGGAACAATGTTGACAAGTCCACGACAGCTAATAAAATGACCGAGTCCACGCAGGCATCTTGATTTTATACTCGTGGCCGCGCTGGAGAGGGGCAGCTAGTGTTGTCATCTAACTATAACCGATACTGATCTATGAAAGGCTATCTACACATATTTATCTCTTAAAATGATTACAGGAAGGTGTTGTCCTTTTGTTTATTGTTTAAAGCTACTTTTCTTAAAAGGCATAACGGCACTTTGTTGTATTGATAAAAATATAAAATTAAACCAAGATTATGAGAGTATTATTTCAACCAAAACCTAGAAAACATGCGACCTAATTTATAAACAAATTAGGTACATTAGTTTCAAATTAAACCTTTATAATTAACTCAGTGAAAAGAGGATTTACGAAAAAAGTTTTCTTTTGCGTCGAAAAAATCCAATTACTCCAGTGCTTCGTGTAAAAGTAAAAAATACGCGGTTTTCTGTGAATCCCCGAAAGCTATACATAGAGTACACGTCGCTTACAACATCATTACATGATCATTACTTACGTAATTACCTATTTGAAAACCTTTTTTGACATACACCTGAAAATGTTACCGTCATTATGAGATTTTTTGAGAACCAGTCTTACCAAGCGACATCGTCGACTAACTAATATTTTTCAAAAAATGTTTGAGGTACCATCGAGGAAACTGACATCTATACACCGTAAGGGCTATTCTTGCTTGCAGCGCTCGGTCGTTATAGTAGCGCTTACTACACAGATGTGGTCATCGTGAGCACGGGATTTTGTTTTCAAATTGGGCAGATATAAGTTTTCTCGATAGTACGTGAGTAGAGATTAGTGGTGGGTCGTTGTCGAATTTTTGACGGACGAAACGCAACCGTTCTCCCGACGATGAAAACGGTTGCAGAAAACGGTCGTCGTTGCAACTGGTTTGAAGACGGCATAAAAGACGAAACTTATCCAACATGGAATAGAATTGCGTTTTCGAGGTTTTCGTTTTTGAACGACTATTTTGTAAACGAAAACGAACGCGGAACGAGAGACGATGCGACGGACAAGGGTGTGATAGAGTTGAACCATAGCATTCTCGACTGTATTTTCATAAGCGTAAAATAAAAAAATCGCAACAAGTAGGTAATTCGAAGACTGGTTTTTGCAACGAAGACTGTATGAACTCAGGACGTAAAATGTTTGCATCGTTGCAGAATGCAAAACGGTCTTTGTAAAGGGTTCGTCGTCACATCGCCCACCCCTAGTAGATTATGCCGATTTTTTTATACCTACTATAGAGACTATTTTCAGATAGTGAAACATAAATAATAAAAAAAACCGAGTGTGCTTATGACCACACGACTGAAGTGAAACTTCAAACGTATTTGGCTATGAGAGGAAGAGAGAAAGAAAATGTATATCCCCCACTCAACTCCCGTTCGCCTCGCCCGATCACACTTTTCGTAACGCTTACGTCACGCGTTCGCCAGCTTACTCCCCAAGTCAAGCGTGCGTAAAGAAGGTTCACTTCAAAAACCTATATACATACATAAACTTGGGTTTTCTTCCCATGCGTTGGCTCACTATTACAAGGTTCTAAGTTAATTTTAATGAAGTTGAGTAATTTGACTTTTAAATTTTTGACTTTAGTAAAATGTATACATGTAGCCCTAATGCCTAAGTGAGATTTTATTATCTTAATTTAGGACTACATAATGCTTTCTAGGAACAAAAAATTGGACATCGACTTTTATAATCTGATTTATTAACGAAATTAAAATAACATAGAACTTTGTGATTAAAAAATATTTATTTATTTATTTTAAACCAGAACTTAGGACTTTGTTCCTCTGAAATAAGTGAAAGAAATCATAATTTCAGCCCAGACTCACCCACTGCTGGGTACCTATAGTATAGGCCTCCCCTTTTTTTCATGTCACAGTAGCATTAAAAAACATTATACCATTAAATATCTTTATTTATCATAAAAAAAGTATGCTTATTTAGACAAAATAAGTCACTAAAAGTTAAATTTAGACAATATTAAAAAGTTACGAGTCATATTTTATTTTCTGAATATTGCTTCATAGTACTCCTTGTCCAATGTAGGCATCCACCTGTACATAGACCGTATATTATCCGTTTTAGTCTTGCTCAATACAGGTCTTTTGAGCAGTTTTGGTTCGGTAAAATAATTTGTGTTTACATTCCTTCGGATATTCTGGAGTCTCAGATTAGCTACAGTGTATGATTCTGCAGTGTGTGAGCATTTAAAACTCACTTCTAATTGTGACTTCGTAAATCGAAGCTCTGTCACTTTGGAAAAAGGAACTAGTGAATATTTTAGCCTTGAACAGGCTTCTTGAAAATTAAAGAAATCTTTGCCACTCATTTGCAAGATAGAATAGGGTTTAGCTGAATTTACCTGCAATAATAATCTCATGAGAGATACAGGTGAATAATATTCAGCCTTTAGGAGGACTCTATCAATACAGCTATGCACATTGTCAATTTCTTGAATGCAAGAATGTCCAGGGGTTGAAAATTTTAAGGTAATTTGTTCCAATGTAGAAAATTTATCAATAAGCTGTCTTAAAGCAAAGCTCATGATGCTGTTGCGGTTCTGTGGAACACAACTATCACTCCATAATATAATTGATGTGAAATGGGGGTTGTCAAGCAGAACCTGTGTCAAAATTTTGTATACTGCACTTGCTATATCATTTCCACTTCTTCCAGCAGTGTTCTCACTCCAAATGGCACAGTACACTTTTTTATTAGTAGAAAGATGGCCAGTCATGTTGTAAGTGGAAAATTTACTTTTGTAAAAAAAATTGCTTACTTCTGCCTTGGGACAAGATAAAACATTCTCTAGATCAAAGCACAATACTGGAATCGTACCTTTTCTGTCTTTATCACGGTTCGACCTAGCAGCCATCTTTTCTGTTTTGTGCCTGTTTATCTTCTCTTGTAAATCTGATGTTAATGTATGTCCTTCTTTGTAATTTATATCAACCTCCTCACATAAATCACATCTGTCTTTTTTAGGTTTTTGAAAGTAGATATTGAAATCATTACAAAATATACGTCGATATACTTCTTGCTTAATTGGAAGCTTGTTTTTTTCTGCAATCCAGGCAATATACAGAGAATACATTTTTTTGATGGTCAAAAAGCGTTCTAAATACTCTCTAGAAGAGTCTTTTCTACAATAATGTGATGGAACCCGGGGAAATGAATTAATGTGTTCCTTAACAAGCAGTCTATCTTCTTCAGCTGTGGCTCTTTTTGTATGTTTCCCTTGGTTACTGGGTACAGGAGTATTTGAGATATTATTCTTTGTTTTGTGAATATTATATATTGGTTTCTGGCTAATCACTAAAGTATCACAGAAGAAATTCTTACAAACTTTTATCTTTGCAGAGTTCACAGTGAAAAAAAACTGATAGCTGACTTTTTTCTTTGAATTTTCATCATTCTTTCCTTTGCGTCTCCTGTCAGGTTGTAAACAATTCGTATTATTCAACAAAAACATTCGTTTTTCTTCTGAAGATAATTTATAATAATTAGTAAAAATTGATAACCTTTCATCATCAGTAATCTTTTGGCTACATTTAAACACACATTTATTTAGACAATCCTTGCTTTTTCTTATCTTCTTTGCCGGCATTAGCTTCTTTCGACTAGACACGTATTCTAACCCCTTATTTCTTGCATCTTTTCGTTTATTAACCTTCCATTCTTGTTCATTTCTCTGTCGTTTACGTGATCGTTTTTTAGGTTGTGCTTCAGACACATTTCCTTCATCAACGTTGGATTGATTCTGTACAGATCTGAAAATAAAAGAACTAGTTTAGTTCATGAAAATTATCAATTGAAAAACTTCTTGAACCGTTTGGTATGAAATTGTAATGAACTCACCTCCTATCTTCATCAGAATCTGTGGAACTCATAGAACTTGAGGATATACGAGAAGGAGGTGATGGAGGCACGAAATCTTTATCTGCCACTGAGTCATCACTCGAATAGTCCATAATTATACGCCGCTCATCCATTTTACGCAAAATTGAAGGGATAACCGTTAATGACCGTTACAATGTTTCTATTAACACAATAAACCCGCTAAACCCGTAGCACTAACCGCGAAATTGAGATGACTTTGACACTGACAGCTGACATAGAACTTTGGTCATAGACATGGATTATGTTTTTTTCTCTTAGCAAAGTTCTATGTTTAACATAGAACCGTGTTATCGTAAAAATGAATAAAATCAAAATTGGATGGTTCTATGTTTAACATGGAACTTCGTTATTTCTTTGCGTAGTAAAAATACAACATAAGACTATGGAAAATTTAAATTTTCTAGTAAATAGTGCTGCCATCTAGTTGTTGGTTTTTTGAAAAGTGTGGCTAATGACACATAGAACCTTGTAGCATTCTTATCTCAATAGTGCTAAAATTGTAACATAGAACCTTGTAATAGTGAGCCAACGTGGGGCTAGAAACTAAAGTACGCCAGCTGCTACCATCCTTAAATATTCCTTTTGCGACATTTAGGTTCATACATTAGAGGGGCAATTCCCGTAATTTTATGAACGTCTGATCTGTCTCAATCTGTCATTTTTTTTTTTTCTTTTGTTCCTTGTGGAACAGGCTAGGGTCAGGGACCATGCTGCCTAGTCATCAGTAATTAGTTCGTATTTTTTTGTGAATTCAGTTTAATTCATCAGTTTATTTTTAGGGTTCCGTACCCAAAGGGTGAAAACGGAACCCTATTACTAAGACTTCGCTGTCTGTCCGGTCGTCCGTCCGTCTGTCTGTCACCAGGCTGTATCTCAAGAACCGCGATAGCTAGACAGTTGAAATGTTGACAAATAAAGTATTTCTGTTGCCGCTATAACAACAAATACTAAAAATAAAATAAATATTTAACCCCTTAAATATTTATTTTATTTTTAGTATTTGTTGTTATAGCGGCAACAGAAATACTTTATTTGTCAACATTTCAACTGTCTAGCTATCGCGGTTCTTGAGATACAGCCTGGTGACAGACAGACGGACGGACGACCGGACAGACAGCGAAGTCTTAGTAATAGGGTTCCGTTTTCACCCTTTGGGTACGGAACCCTAAAAATAAACTGATGAATTAAACTGAATTCACAAAAAAATACGAACTAATTACTGATGACTAGGCAGCATGGTCCCTGACCCTAGCCTGTTCCACAAGGAACAAAAGAAAAAAAAAAAATGACAGATTGAGACAGATCAGACGTTCATAAAATTACGGGAATTGCCCCTCGGCTCCCATACAACAGACGTGATTTTTTTATATTATGTAGGGTTAAATATTGTACAGTGGTACGGAACCCTTCGTGTGCGAGTCCGACTCGCACTTGGCCGGTTTTTTTTATAACTAAGGTAGATCCCGTTAAAGTCATTACTTTGATATTTATCCATAAGTAAGTAAATCCAAGTTAAGTCATTGGTTTCTTATTTTTCCTAAGTACCTACTCAATATGTCACCTCTAATTTCCCTACATTTTTGACAAATTTTTGACATTGATTGTCGCTGAGATGAGTTTACGACTAGATTTAAAAATCTAGTTTTTAATTACGAGAATTGATCTTCAGATCACTGATGCCAGGCAATCACCTTGATTTTAAGCTTGACCACTGATTAGTCCAACAGAGATTTTTTTTAAGCTATTGCATAACTTTTATCGCGGGCTTTGAGCGCGGCGACCGAATCAAGAAATTCCGTAATGAAAATAAATCTGTTTGGCAGACTTCGGCACGGTGTTTGTGTGCGTGCGACTAGACGTATACGTGTAGACGTGGTGGTCACCACGCTCAAAAAGTGTAACTTGACTTAATTTCAAAGAAAAAACTTTAATTAATATCAAAGAAAAAAAAAATTGCATAAATATTATAATTGCATAAGTAGATAAAAAATGCTTTGCAATAGCTTTACCGCGGCAGTCCCCGAGTGCCACACGTATTTATTTTATTGTTCTGTGATTTTAATGTGTACCTATTCAATAAAATAACTACATTTTACAAAACTTTCCCAGTAAAAAAAAAAAACTTTTTTAGGGCGCATTCCACCAAACTTTTATACTGTGTCTAATACTGAGAATTGAATTATTGACAGTTTCTCCTTACTAGAGCTGTCAAACGTCAATTTTATTCCACGGATAAAAGATATGACTTTTGTAAAATCATCCATTAATGTTTAAAATATTAATGCTATTTTTTGCCCAACTGCCCAAAAAGAAGGCTATTTATTTCACAATAATATGCTTATATACACACAGTGATTGCCCTAACAGTGAATAGGGTATTCGTAGTATACAGGGTGAAATTAAATTCATGGGATTCCTTTCAAGGGTTCATTGTACTCATCGTTATGAACAACTTTTACTATGGGACTAAGCCTAAAATCACAAAAAAAAAATCTGCTGTTACTTGCATTTATGTTCACATAACTCGTCAAAATGTATGGAAGAGCTGATTTTTTTTCGCGATTTCAGTTTTGGTCCCATAGTAAAAGTTGTTCATAATGATGATTACAATGACCTCTTAAAACGATGCCCATAAATTCAATTTCACCCTGTATAGGGTATTAATATAATTATGTATATACAGGGTGAATTTTTCAAGTGGGCATGGATGGCCAAATCCGAAACTATGAGGACTAGCGAAAAGTACTCAAAGGAGTCGCGGGCTCGATTTTGATGAAAACTAAAACTGCATCATTGGATTTTTGAAAAATCAATATTTCTAGCCAGGAATCGAACCTGTTGATCTTGCAAAAAAAAAAACACACTGTATTTTTACACCATTCGATAGTGTCCCTAATAAGGATCGAATTCTGGAAAGTAATGACATACGGCAAACTAAAGAAAAGAGCTCATTTTTAACAAAATACTTTTGGTTTTTTTTCTTATGACGTTTATATCCACGCGAGCCGCAGGCGAGGGTGGATAGTTAAGTCGAGGGGTAAAATGGCTCGTTTTACCTGAGTTATACACTCTTCTTTTCACTTTGATTGCGAGAAAATGAAACAGGCATAAACTATACAGTACATAATTAATCAAAAATGTTGCAAAGCATAGCTTATTCCCGCCACCACAGATAATACCGCCACGAAACTTTTTAAAAGTTTTTTTTTTTAATTTCAACCTTTGTCATTCGACTTGGGTACTTCATACTGCCAAGTCATAAAAACGTTTCTTTGCGTTTTAAATAATAAATGACAACTATTTTACCTGATTTTATTAAATTAACGATAGAAAACACGGAAGTGGTATAAATTAAAGAAAATGAAATAAATCACGACTTTAATCTGCGAAGTTTTATTGTGCGTGTGGCTGTTGAGCCTGATTACCTTAGTCTCAGAAAAAAAATATTACTTTAGGCACTAGAACATAAAAAGCGATTTTATGTCGCATAAGCACAACATAAAGACGAACTTTTAGAGCATGAGAAGTGAAAAATAATTTATAAATCGCTACCGCTCCCTCCTCTAACTCACACTGCCTCCGAAAACAACAGCTCTCATCATAAAGCAACGCGTTTAAGTTAAATAAAGCCGGTCTCCATGATTTAAGGTCGATTAAAGTCTTAGCTAACGAAATAAAGTTCACGAAGAAATACTACAAACACGTTGATTTAGTGTGTACTCGGCACAATTTAAATTGTATGAGATGTTCATTTTCATAATGTTAATTTGCTTTATGTTTTCAGGTTGAGGTATTAAGTTGATTATAATTTTAGAGGAAAAAGGTTGTGTTAGTACTTGGTGCTACAGTAATTTTGTAGAGACGCTACTTAGAAGAAGATAATAATTATTATCGACAGCTGTATTTTTTTTTATAAAAATGTGTACATCAGTTAAACTTCTTATATTTACAAACTAGATATTTAAATTATTATTATTATTTTCTTATCTTTTGTATGCAAAATAATAGTAGGTTCATCAAGAGGTATAACAGAATCTGCCACGACTAAACTAAACTCTCGCCAAGAAGCTCGACCCAATTTATTTTTGGTAAGAACATTGTTACGTTTGCTACGAACATTGCTACGCTTGCTACGAACATCGCTACGCTTGCTACGAACATCTCTACGCTGCCAAGTGCTACGCCAAAGGGCTAAAAGGAGGGCTTGCGATTTTAATCCATATTTCTCCACGATCTTTTCTGAGATGTTCTACACGATTTACCTGTCCCCAATCAAGACAAAACGCTAAACCAAAGTAAAAACACGGTTCAAGAGAAGTATAATCACTGTCCGTATTTTCTCAGGTGACCACACATTCGGAGGAAACCACTTCGTAAAGTTGACGCTCCAAGTTTGACCAGCTGGCACCGCGTCCAAGTTCACCTCATGTTTTACTTAGACGGTTCAAGTTTGAGAAATAAATTGGATTGGAACGGTGACGTAAGTGTGTTAGGTTAGATTCAGGATAGGAGGAAGGATTTATTTGTGAGGAAAGGGGTAAGAAAATTATTGAATGATGATTGGTTGATTGATGAGTGTTTTAATAATTGTTTGCTGCACCGGACGACGTCATTACGTCAGCGCCGGCTGTCGCTGAAAACCAGCGCTGGGGCTCTGTCTTGTATAGGATTTGCGTGTATGTGACGCATGTTTCCCCCTACCTTTTTATTTTATTTTTTTGTGTTTACTTTCTTTTTTGCGTCATTTTCACCGCAAATAAACGTATTTTCTTTCTTTTCTTTCTATTCATAATCTTTATGTATATAAAAGCTGTTATTTTGATATTACAAACGGACACTTAAATTTTATTTATTTGTATAATATATGCATATAAAATTAAAGAGCTAATTTTTCAATCGACAGATAATTTTTAATTGTAGAATAAAATTGACGTCTGACACATTCTGAATGGAAGACGTGTCAAAAATTCGAAATTATTCTTCGGATAAAATTATCTGGCTTTGGAAAAATCAGCCCTAAATTAACTAACAAACAAGATACATATTTAAATATAAGTAACCTTTCGTTTCAATAATGGCCCCCAAGAAAAAAAAGTCAACAGTGCAGGCAATTTTGATCATGGGTTTTCCGGCACAATTTCCAATTCTATTCCCACTGCTAAATTCTACCATATACCTAAATAAAGTACGCCTGCTGCGACAGCCATGACACGACCAATAAACCAGCCTTATCACAACATGACTTCATTAAATCACAACTACGCTCCGCCTAGTACAATTCTAGAATAGCTCAGAACTTGCATACCAAGTTGGTACCTACTGCTCAAACAGTACAGATGAAGAAATAGTATAAATATACCTGTGAAGCGTATCCGATGTTATTACAGCACAAACTTTGTTTCAAGCAAGTTATTATCAAGAGTGCGTTGCATACTGAGCAGTTAGGGTGCCGCCATGTTAGCGCAGTACAATGAACACTGCGTTTTCGTATGCAGGAATATGTAAGTACTGACAAACAAAGACTAACCGGTCAAGCGGCGCGCGTCGCCCATTGGCAACGGAACAATAAAAAATGAATTATGTCTCATTAGCGGAGCTTGACAGATTAAACAAACCCCCTTATTAATAAACGTATTATATCAGATGAATAGTTACATACCGATTTCTCTCTTTTAGTCGTCAGTAATTTGACTTTCGAAAGAAGAAGACAAAGCGTTGTGAAACTACAACGTTTATTAGTAAGGAGGCTATAAGGGTATAACTACACAGCCGTTGCCTCCTTCTGCGAAGCAGTAATGCTCGCGAAGGAGGAGGCGGGGCGCATAAGGGAGAGGCAATCTTGGCGCCCTCGCGCCCCTAGTCGCCGCAGGAGACGCCCTGGGCGTCGGGAATCGTTAGCCGATTCCCGGCGCGGACTTGCGGGCAGCGAGCAATGGGCAGCTCGCCGTCCGGTAAGGACCAGGCCCAGGTCGACAGCGCATTGTGTTCCACGCGCGCCTCAAAGAGTTGTCAGCACTAACTGACGGGGTCTACCTGGACCGAAGCCTGCCGGGGTCGCGGGTTGTTCGAAAGAGATACCGTGGCCCCTGGCACAGGCAACTGAAGGAACACGGGTGGGTTTTAGTCAGTAAAAGTCTGACACGCCCTCTTGCTCCGCCCAGAGCGGGAGAAGTTATTTGATAAATTCCCACCCAAAAAAAAAGGGTATAACTACACACAGGCACAACAATAACTATACATACTACCTTACTGTTACTGTTAGCCTGCATCATCCCACTGCTGGGCAAAAGCTTCTCCGCATGACGTCCAGCTCTTTCGGTCCAGGGCTAAAGTGGACAACAGCTGGTAGTTTGTTTTCTCCAGCACGTCCCGCCATCTTCTACGAGGTCTGCCGCGAACACCTACTACCTACTAATATTATAAAATTTGAAATTAACTCTCGTCTGTCTGTGTCCTTAACCCCTCAAGCATCCACTGTACACCAAGTGTACATAATAGAAAGTGGAAACGTCAATGGTACACCAAATGTACACAACTATTTTCATTGTTATTGAAGTCATTGTTTTCTGCGTCCATTCATCTATTCCGACACTACTATATATTAAAATGGATAACTGCACTGTTCCCAGAACTATAACCATTTATATATCTCTTTTACAATATTTAACGCAACTAATTATAATAATAATAACTAATAACAAAACCCTCGATCAACGTCTATCAAGGCTCTCGTTAGGCGGTTGGATCAAGGGCCTGATTCAGAAGGCATTACTCCTTGATACGGCTCGCGTTGTGAGGAGGTTCCTGTCTGTGGAGCCCTAACCACCGGTAGCTTGGACCCTGCTCCCGACACCGGCGGACTACTATTTTCTATATATTTTAATGTTTTTATATTTTTTATATCCTAATATTTAAAAATATAATTTATATGTAAATAGATAAATAAACAAAATAATAATAAAAAAATTATTCAAGTATACAGTAAGGTAAAAATATGATTTACATTAATTACAAGCAATTAATTACAATATTAACACTAAGTACCTACTAAATTAAATGGAGTATTCCCGTTTTGACTAATTATTTATCTAACTATACAAATAAATACAATAACAAAAAGACACTTAGGCGTCGAAGTGCTCGTCCGCATCGCTGTCATGCAGAAACGTGACCAGAAGACTGGCAGCATTGCCACTTTAAATGGTAATGCTTACTCTTTGGCCAAAGAACGAGCGTCACGTGAAGTATCGACCAGTCGGCAAGACATTTCCTTAAAAAGGAGACGCGCACGCGGGCCCCAAGACCCGAGCTTTTCAACAACTTATAGAACTAACAAGGGTCTTTTATGAAGATTTTTCAAAGAATCGTCCAGTTCTCTGCAGTTCTCAGCCGCAACACTAGTGCGGGTGAACCTTTAGTCCGTGCAGTTGACGAAACCAGATGAATGTTTAAGTGCAATTCGTCGTAGAATGCTCGCTTGTTTATTGTTTAAACTTGTCTCTGATAAGGCCACCACTTTACTAGATATCTAGTAAAACATTTATGGAATGTAAAACATTTATGGAATAAATAAACTGAAGAAAAGAGCTCTGCTAGCATAAATAATATACAGGGTGTCCCTGGAAGTATGGATCAAATCGAATAGTGTCGTGGGCAAGGTCATTTCCAAACGTTTAAAAAAAAAACATGAATAGGTATTATCTTCTTATTTATGAAATGCAGCTTCGTATCTATTGCTTTTACAGAACTACATTTGTAGTAGTAGCAATTGGTAGAGGCAAACTAGAGACACTGATTCCGATACATTTTCAACTATCGGGCATATCAAACTCAAACTTAAAGCATTTATTTCAATTAAACCAAACAGGCACTTTTGAATTGTCATTGGGGTCGGTCAGTCAGAAAGATGAAGCTAGTTGCCCATTCCAAAGCGTAGGTACCTATGGAGAAGAACGGGCAAGAAACTCCATGGACACTCTTTTAAATCAAAATAATATATGTAGTTACCTACAAATTCTTGGTTACATCATTCATGTTAAAAATTATACATGTGAGAACGATGCAGAACGTTAAAAGCGTCCATAATGAAAAGATAAGAAAAAACAACAATTCAAATATTAAATAAAATAAAATAAGCCATGGCAGCAAAAAGATGACCAGTCCCTACTGACGGCGCCCGTTCACGAACATGACGCATGTATTAGCACCAACCAATCAACTTTGAACCTTATATTTTAGCGATAAAGTTGAAAATCTATTAAAAAAAAATTGACAGATTGTAGTAGCTTGATGTGCTGGCGTCTGTATGTACCTACATATCTAAACATTCTCAAATGTCACAACAACCTTCTAACACTAACGCACCACAGTGCACAAACTATCTCGACACAACACAAACTTGTAAGATATGTACACTGGCTCCAACTGATGCTGAGATACTCCACAGATGTTCGCGTCTAACTTGGATTAAGTTTGACCTTATGTTGATGTTGATAACTTATGTTTATAAACTAGGTAGGTACTTAGTTTACCGAGAAACGTAACTTTTCATAAAGTTTTTTGAAATCATAATAATATACATATAATATACAGTTATTATTCTTTATCTACAGGGTGTAATTAAATTCATGGGCATCCTTTTGAGGGGTCATTGTACTCATCATTATGAACAACTTTTAGTATGGGACTAAAACTAAAATTGCGAAAAAAAATCAGCTGTTCCTTGCATTTATGTTCACATAACTCGTCAAAATGTAGGGCAGAGCTGATTTTTTTTCGCGATTTCAGGTTGGTCCCATAGTAAAAGTTGTTCATAATGATGAGTACAATTACCCCTTAAAAGATGCCCATGAATTCAATTTCACCCTGTATACGTACAAACATAGCCGCATACGTACAATCATACCGAGTTTGAACAAACGCAATTTTATATTGAGAAAATGTAACTATTTACAATAGATACTAAATTAAATGACTATTATATAACTAACTTACTATACAAATAAATACAAAAACAAAGGACACTTAGGCGTTGAAGTACTCGGCCGCATCGCTGTCATCCGGAAACGTGCCCAGAAGACTGGCAGCATTGCCACATTGAATAGCAATGCTAATGTAACAATGTAACTGTAGCGGTATCTACAACGCCACATGCGAACAACGCGTCATACTGACGTCACGCAAATCCTGCATCGCGCAAGCAGAGTTTACCACGCAACTAGCATATATACAACGGCCCGACATGAATCATTGGGCAGTTGCCCGCCAGACACGACACCCGTCTGGTCGGAGGATCCTCCCTTTTCTATGGAGGTTGAGTGAACTTTACACCCTGTTCCTCATACCTCTATACTGGTGACCCCGACGTGATCGTCAGCGCAGCCTTCGTGCAAACACTTCAGCGTGACGTCATCATCATCACTCCCGCAAGCTTTAGCGGCGAGTCACCCAGCCACCCAGAATCCACGGCTTCAACGGGTATCCTGACCACCAGCATGCAGCGACCGCGCATATCTGGTCATCACCCTCAGCCTCATCAGCAACCTTGGCACAGCACACTGCACTTTCGGCCGGTCTACAAGCAGAGCCCTCAATAAGCCTCTCCTGGTCGACGCCAGCAGTCAGCCTCAACCCGGCGCTGTACCACATCCGACGCACTGGAGCATAACGCAGCGCCACCCCGACTCACTGGGGACATCTTCGCAGACAGTTCCGACTCACCGTGACCTATGCGGCAACCGGTTCCGACTCACTGGAACCTCAGCTGGCCTGGCAAGCATCGCAAGATACAAGACTACTATCGACCTCCGGTCTCCGGGGGGGAGTGATGTAGCGGTATCTACAACGCCACATGCGAACAACGCGTCATACTGACGTCACGCAAATCCTGCATCGCGCAAGCAGAGTTTACCACGCAACTAGCATATATACAACGGCCCGACATGAATCATTGGGCAGTTGCCCGCCAGACACGACACCCGTCTGGTCGGAGGATCCTCCCTTTTCTATGGAGGTTGAGTGAACTTTACACCCTGTTCCTCATACCTCTATATAACCTTTCATACAGCTTTTTGAAATCACAGTTATTTGTACTACTATTTGATAAACCTTAAAATTATTTAAACCTTCTATATCTATAACTATCTAGTACTGAAGACATTATTCTTAATCCTTCGCTCAAAAATATGAGACAAATTATGTCCGTCCCACAAAGACGAAGTTTGCGCGTTGATTGCACACTTCAGAACTTAAGCCGCACAAAGTTCTGGCAGACGATGCTATTATGGCATCGTTTGCTTTCATTCGTTGCTTGCTACTCTTTTTCAGGTTATGGCGAAGTTTTAGGCAAGTGAATTCTTTTCTGTATACCCTGAGAGCAGTGGTGGCCCAGTGATAACGACTGCGACTTACGAGTTGTAGGTCGTAGGTTCGAACCCAGACAGGCGCTTTACTTTGTGCAAATTATTTCATCACCACTGCTCTCAAAACGGTGAAGGAAAACATCGTGAGAAAACCGACATGTCCTAGAACCAAAAATTCGAAGACATGTGACATCTACCAATCCGCACTGGGCCTGCGTGGTATATTACGGCCCATTCCCTCTTACCGAGAGGAGGCCTGCGTCCCAGCAGTGGGAACATTATAGGCTGATTATGTATACCCTGAAAGAGCAGACAGCTTCTTTAAGATTTGTGTGTCTTTCGACTATGGAATTACCTACGTTAAGAATTTGAGCGAGCGACGCGACGGTATGAGAAACTCAAAAAAGAAAACGTACAAACATAAAAGTCACGTTACCGACGAAATTAATTTAAAAAAAACAAGCGACTCCAAAAAAACACACTACAAAGTGATAAATAACTTTAATTTCGGATGTCGGTGTCGTTGGTTCTGCATTTTCGTTTTTTGACACCGACTTCCGAGATTAAAGTTATTTATCACTTTGTAGTGTTTTTTTTGAAGTCGGTTGTTTTTTTTTTTTAAGTTTTTGTTTTTCACTTTTTAGTTGTAGGTATCATACCTACCCCACACAAATTCAGTTAGCACTAGTGCACTGAAGAATTGAAGACACCGACTAGAAGAATCATCAAAATTCGCATAGAAATGCCGGAGATGCAGTATATTTATGCATATAACTTCATACATGAGAATAATTACCTAATGTATTATATACTAAAACCTTCCTGAAAGTACACACATCAAAAGTGTCTAGGGATCAAGCATTTTTATGCGGATTTCTTGAGATTGAGATGTGGCTTTGTAATAAATTTATGATTTTATAAATTTATATGGATCCTTTTTGGTGCATTTCATAATTTGAATCAGGAACTGTGAATCAAATTCGAGTAAAAGATGAAAATCAGCTGTCAATATTTTCCCTATAAAAACATACAACGCATTGAAGACATTATTAGTGCTACTGTTTCCCTACTACTGATTAAAACCAACGTTATTATGGAGCGGCGACGTCATTTAAGCAGGGAAGAAATGCTCAGAGCCGTGGGAATGATAGAAGCTGGTTCCCGGCAACGTACTGTGGCTTTAGCTCTGAATACAAGTCAGAGTGTTATCAGTCGACTTTGGACACGTTACCGAAGCACTGGTACCGTGGCTGAGCGCCATGGAGGACGGTATCGCTGCACCACACGGAGACAAGACCGATACATTCAAATCTTAACTCGAAGAGCTCCAACAATAACCGCCATGATGTTAGCCGTGAGGCTTCATCACTCTTCAGGGAACTTAATTAGCTACCAAACAGTCAGAAACCGCTTGCATGAAGTGAACCTTCATTCCCGAAGACCGCTACGGGTACCACCTATAGCAATGCACAATCGTAGGATTCGATATCAATGGGCTCTTGAACACAGAAATTGGGCAGAAGAACAATGGCGTTTCGTGTGCTTTTCTGATGAGTCTCGTTTTGGTATGAGACCGGATACAAGACGTATACGACACTGGAGAACCCCTGGACGCCAACAGCGATTAAAATCCTGCCAGGAAGTCCATCCTTATAGTGGTGGAACCATCATGGTATGGGCGGGTATTTGGATCGGCGGAAGAACTGAGTTGATTTGGATCAGAGGCAACCTCAACGCTCAAATTTATGCTGAGACGATTGTATCAGACGTCATCGTTCCTCTACAAGTGCAAATCGGTCCCTTATTTCAGTTAATGCATGATAATGCACGACCGCACACCGCAAGAGTTGTAAGACAGACTCTCGCCGCAGCTAACATCAATGTCCTGCCCTGGCCTGCTCAGTCGCCAGACTTGAACCCGATTGAGCATGCATGGGATATGCTACAGAGAAGAGCTCTGCCGAATATGGAGGGTATCCAGTCGCAAGAAGACCTTTTTTTGTTGTTGCAACGAACATGGGCGGCCATTCCACAGCGTGATTTGGATGAACTCATTTTGAGTATGCCAAACCGATGTTCTTGTGTTGTTAGTGTTCGCGGTAGAAACACGGATTATTAATTGTTTAAGTTACCCAATAAAATTTTAAAGAAAACTGTTATTTCAGTCTTTTTTTCGAACTTTTGTGTTAGTGGTTCAAATGTCAAAAATCCCTTTATTAGGAAAATGGCAAATTTCTTTATTAATGCAAAGGTGACTTGGTTTATCGTTACTGTGACAAACGAAAACACTTTATTTGATGAATCCTTAAAGAAAATTTTAATTAATATCAATCAGGAGAAAAGTTATTGCAAAAATATATGTTGATCCCTAGACACTTTTGATGTGTGTATGTAGATCACTTTATTGAATTATCAAAATCGGTTCATTAGTTTTTGAGAAAATCGCGGACATACAAACACACATACATACGGGTCGAATACAGAACCTCCTTTTTTGAAGTCGGTTAAAAATATGGTATTTTACTTTCGCTACGCAGCTTAGCCAACTTCAAGACGTTCGTGGTGCGCGTACCAAATTGTTATCTGCCCGTCGTCATGGAAGAAGTCTTCTGGCCGCAGGACGTGGTGTTCCGTCGTTTCCGCGGATAAGTACCACAGAACAGCACAAGAACAAGCTAGTGAAGTACTAGTACATATACAGGGTGAAATTGAATTCATGGGCATCCTTTTAAGGGGTCATTATAATCATCATTATGAACAACTTTTACTATGGGACCAAACCTGAAATGGCGAAAAAAAAATCAGCTCTTCCCTACATTTTGACAAGTTATGAGAACATAAATGCAAGGAACAACTGATTTATTTTCGCGATTTTAGGTTTAGTCCGATAGTAAAAGTTGTTCATAATGATGAGTAGGTGCGACCCCTTAAAAGGATGTCCGTGAATTTAATTTCACCCTGTATATTTTATAATAAAACTATCTACGTCGCCTGAAATAAATAAATAAATTAGCACATATATCTGGTTGAAAGGCAGCCTAATGACCATCAGTAAACAATGACGTGACATCAGTAAACAGTGACGCCACGTCAATAAGTTAATTGGTTTACGTAATGAACCTGTTGTTCTTGTAGCAAATAGGTAGAATATGTTGTTTGTTATTGCTGATTCGGTTTAGGGTTGTTTCAATAGATGGGTGTCGCTTTGTTAAATTTAATTGTATTGACAAATATTAGGTACGTTTAATTGTAATTTTAAGCAAAACTGTTTTCACTGGATTTTTTAATAAATATTGCTTTACGAGATGTTTAAATTAACTAATTTCCGACACCTTTGACTGCTTTTTTTTCACACTTATTTTCGCAATGTACAGACGCCAGCACATCAAACTACCCGAAACTGTCAAATTTTCCTAATCAATCTTGAACCTTATTATGTAGAGATAAAGTTCTAAATCTATTAAAGAAATTTGACCGATTGTGTAGCTTGATGTGCTGGCGTCTGTACTTTCACACAGTATTTTCTGATGAATAAATAAAGATTCTTCACTAGAATTTTATTCGCAGTAAATATGATATTTTCCTGGAAATAAATAATAATCGAAGAAGTATTTGTATCTATAAAACGTGTTTTTTTTGATATCCCATAACTCTAGGGGGTCATTGTACTTATCATTATGAACAACTTTTACTATGGGACCAAACCCGAAATCGCGAAAAAAAAATCAGCAGTTCCCTACATTTATGTTCGCAAAACTCGTCAAAATGTAGGGAACAGCTGATTTTTTTTTCGCGATTTCAGGTTTGGTCCCATAGTAAAAGTTGTTCATAATGATGAGTACAATGACCCCCTAGAGTTATGGGATATCAAAAAAAAACACGTCGTATAAAATATTAAATTGATACCTTAGGAATTATATCACGTATTTTCTGTATTCCTATGTCAAAAAATTGGATATACTCGTAAGCTGTTAGGTTTTATTTTACCAGATTTTAGTCATTTTATGACTTAAAAACATATCTATGTAAAAGCTTAAATATGATTAAATTTTAAACAGCAAACCATTAAAACAGTAATAAAAACAATTATACACGCCAGCAACCAGAAAAGATCTCAAATAAAAAACCGATAATAAATCTCAAGAGTCGTTAAAATCTAATTGAGATATCCATCAAAACTCCCCAAGCATCTTCATTCATTCACTCACTCACTTACTCATTCATTCAATCTGATTGTGATTCCGGGACAAGCCCGCACTCCTCCGGGTATAATTACATTCCATATAATGCAAGGATTGGACTGAAAGCCTGTTCAAATATTTGGTCGAAGGTTTGCCCATTCAAGGAGGTTCATTGTCTGGTCGGTAAATTGTGAGGTAATGTGTTTGTCGATTATCACTTGAAAATAGGGCAGTTTATTTTGGAAAATACGTAAATTAAATACAGTTCTTAGAATGGGGTGCATTTATAGTCTAATGAGGCATAAGTAGGTACTATGTAAGGTTAGCGGGATTGTCCGAAAGGGTTACCGCTGCCCCGGAACATAAAGGGTTAAGGAAGGAACACGGGTGAGTTTTATTCAGTAAGAGTCTGACACTCCCTTCCGCTCCACCCAGAGCGGGAGAAGTCATTTGATGATTCCCAATCCACAAAAAAAGTACCTATGTACAGACGCCAGCACATCAACCTACTACAATCTGTCAAATTTCTTTAATAGATTTTCAACTTTATCACTAAAACATAAGGTTCAAAGTTGATTGGGAAAATCTGACAGTTTCGGGTCTGTATATTTTATCGTCGTATCATCCATCATACGACGACAAATCTGTTCTAGCTAACTGGCTATATTTTTACCAATCTCTATCAAAATACTAAATTATGCATAAAAAATTATGCGTAAGCTGTTATGCGTAAATATTGTTATGCGAAAATAAAATTAGGAGAAACAAAAGTATGCCAAGTTATATTCGGTCTTAAAATTTTATGCAAATGAATAGGGAACCCTCTCAACATTATCAAACCATCTAAGGATACTCTTTTCAATATTTATCACTACATCTTCTTTCAAACCGCATCGTTCCCTTATCACATGTCATCATTCCTGTCACCTATCATTCATAGTCACACGACACATGCTTCGCAAAGAACGCATTTCCACAGCATTTATTCTACTAAATGCTATACATAAATTATCTATATACATAATATTATAATTCTGCTCGTGCCGAGGCAACAGAAGAAAACCATTTTGTTATTTATATAATAGTAATAAAAGACAAAGCAGAATTTTATTACCCTATTATACAAATACTAAAAACAGTCATCAAATAAATATAATCAAAATTAAAGACTAGAATTCATCTGTAGTTTCCCTCCAGTTTTTCTCGAAAAATTATTTGCGCCAAACAAATTAAACAATGTTTTGTCTGGATGAATGAAAGGCAATTGGATGCAGCTGAGATGAGAATGCTAAGAGGGATGTGTGGTGTTACACGAATAGATAGAATAAGAAACGAGTACATAAGAGGAAGTCTGAAAGTGGCACCGGTAACTGATAAAGTTGTGTGGAATAGAATAGAATAGAATACTCTTTATTATGTACACCGTATAAATTACAGACATAAATACAGGATGTTACGGAAAGGGTATATCAATACAAACGGGTTGAAGAGTGTATCTGGTCTAGAATCTCTGTACAAAATTTCAGCTCAAAAGCATTAACTTTGAAAATGCCTAATATTTTTTTATTTCGACATCACGGCGCTGCACTGGCGCGCGGCGGCGTGATGTGCGTGTACTAGGCGCACAGACACACTACAGATAATGGATAATGACCCTCGTAGTGCGGTGACACATTTGTTATGATTTCAATTTAATAAACTATCGAAATAAAAAAATATTAAGCATTTTCAAAGTTACTGCTTTTGAGCTGAAATTTTGTACAGAGATTCTAGACCAGATACACTCTTTAACACATTTGTATTGATATACCCTTTCCGTAACACCCTGAATAGAAACTTTACAATGGGTGATAGAATGGTCTTATCGTTAAGAGCGATCTTTTAAAGACAACCTTTGGATGGATTAAAAAGGGGAAGGACAGACAAATACTGTAGGTAGTCTGTGGTGTACCATTTACACAATACAATAAATACATACATAAAGTATATTATACTAATCTATAAATATATACATATAAATATATAATAGTAAACATGAAACAGGAGCAAAGAAAATATAATTCTGATGGATAAGGAGAGAGGAAGTGCTTTTTTTATCATAATTTTAAAAGTAGACAAAGATTCAGCACGCCTTATCGACACGGGCAGTCGGGCAAGTCATTCCATAACCATAAGGTTATGAAATAATGCAGCAGTAATGCTTGAAAAGTAAAAGATTTGTCATAGAAACTGGTGGAATGCATCGGCATCTCTAGTCTCAGGTTTGAGGTGGAAATCGGTTGTCATGGCTTGTGATGCAAAGGAATGAAGAAAATGTTTTAGGTATGATTGTCGATGGCGATAAGAGTAAGGGAAGACCAATGAAACGATGGATGGCCTATGTGAATGATGATATTATGGTTAGAAAGGGGGTGACTACCGAGATGACGACTAATAGAGAAATATGGAAGAAAAAGACATGTTGCGCTGACCTCAAATAAATTGGGATAAGGGAATGATGATTTCGTCTGGAACGAAATGAACAACGCGTGGGATCTTGTAAATTATTATTCCAATTCGAGACATAATTGTAATTGTCCAAATATTAATAGTCTGTCTTGAATATTTCTTCGAATACCTATTGTACGAGTCGGAGATTTAATGACGTTTCTCGAGGAATAGCTGAACGATCGAATAACGGAGATATTTTGAATGTTATTCTGTTTTGTTTATCTGTTTGAGGGCTGATTTTACCAAAGTCAGATATATTTTAAATGTGGAATAAAACGACGTCTGACAGTTCTAGTAGAGCAAAGCTGTCAAAATATCAAAAATTGTTCTTAAAATAAGACTAAAAAAACTAATAATATACGACTAAAAATATAGAGAAAAATTATAGAGAGTAATTGATTTAACCGATTTAAGAACGAGGGATGTTTTTGGTACAATTTTAATTTTGTATGGAAAATAGGAGAACGGTATTTCATTGTTTTATAGACTACTAGCTGCGCCCCGCGGTTTCACCCTCATAAGTGTCGATCCCGTGGGAATATCGGGATAAAAACTATCCTATGTCCTTCCTCGGGATGCAATCTATCTCTCTGCCAAATTTTATCGAAATCCGTTCAGTGGTTTAGGCGTGAAAAGATAACATACAGACAGACAGAGTTACTTTCGAATTTATAATATTAGTATGGAAGTATGGATTATAACCCGCTTGCTTACGTCACAAAAACTTCATAATGACCCCTTATTGTAACTTCTTTTGTTTTTATTTCTGTTTAAGAATAATGAAAACTATCAGAAGAGTGAAAGATTTAACCGACTTCACCAAGGAGGATTCTTAATAAGCTCTATTTTTTATATAGAAATAGGTGAACGTTATTGTATTATTTTCTAGCCAATATTAACCGCACCTGTTTTGGTATATTTTACAGTACAAACTCTCTTGTTTTAACAAAATGTAATCCTACAATAACATAATCAGCCTATAATGTTCCCATTGCTGGGACACAGGCCTCCTCTCTATGAGAGGGAGTGGGCCGTTATCCACCACGCGGGCCCAGTGCGGGTTGGTAGATGTCACATGTCTTCGAATTTTTGGTTCTAGGACATGCCGGTTTCCTCACGATGTTTTCCTTCACCGTTATGAGAGCAGTGGTGATGAAATAATTTACACAAAGTAAAGCGCCTGTCTAGGTTCGAACCTACGACCTACAACTCGTAAGTCGCGGCCATTACCACTGGGCCACCATTGCTGTCAATCCTAAAATAATAAAACACTATTCTTATCAGTCCATAAAATCTAGGAGAGTCCTATTTGAACAGATAGTTTCCTAGTATTCACGACACGTTCCCAAATCCGAGTCTTACATTTTTACACCTCCGGGGCAGATGAAAACGTTTAAAAATGTTCAGTATTCGTGCGACGTAAGTACATTTTTGTCTCTTCCGCTGGAAGTCCAACAATAGTAGCACCTAGCGGAAATTTCATGCATACTTTATGTGCATAAAGAGCAGTGCTACCTCCCAAATATATGGAATGGGTTCCGTAATAATATAATAATCGTTTATTGGGAATAAAAAACAATTTCATTAAAAAGCAAACAATGTAAAATGATAAAAGTTAAAACAGTGGCGCAGCTACCAATGCCCGACGCCTAGAAGGAGGGTAGATTGATCCAAGACTAACACATAATAAAGGTATATTTAAAGAAAAGAAAATTATATAATAAAACATTTTGAGATGAGTGCCGTAAGTGTGAGTACCTAATGTTGAGCATGTTGTTGTTGTTTTTGCATGAAGATGTGTGTTGTATGATATAATTTCATTTTTTTCACCCCTCAGTACCTTTACCCCGTGTCCTAACCAAAAACGGCAGTCGCGCGAATACGCGATCGACTCGATTATTTTATGAATTAGGGCGCGTTCAGACGACACGCGCGCATATGCGCTGATCGCGTAGAGTCAGCTTTCAATAAGAGTCCGCGTTGCGCTCGCAACGCGATCGCGACGCGAACGCGCGCGGTTGCGGCAAGAATGCCATCCTTACGTTAGTAGCGGAGAGGGGGGTGTGGAGGCGGCGCGGGCTCTGCTCGGGAGGGCGCAGCGCGATCGCGGGGCGTGCGCTGCGCTGTTACTACGCGACCGCTGAGCGAGCGCGCGTATTTAAAATCGATATATATTTTAAACTTTACAAAAGAGAAGCATTTAATTCCAATGTTTCTAAAGTTAGAGCGATGCGTACGCGACGCGCGCGCTGTGCCGAAAAAAATCGCAATCGCGTGTACGCGCCCTTATGCCTTAACCTATCCATCCTTTTTTGAAAAACAGTCGGTTTTTCATGACCGTAGACTTCTTGGTGGACTACCTCTAGTCACCAAGAAAACTGTCCGTCTCAGAAGAAGCCTTCACTTTGAAAAACTACAGATCACTGAATTTGTGTTTTTCAAATCCGTTTGAAGACAAATCTGTGCTCCAAACATTTCTATCTAAGCAGGTATACTAAAATAGCCTTTGTAAGGTTCGAACCAAAAATAAAATTGAATTTGACATGATGTTCGTATTAACAAAAAAGCTGACATGAAAGGTTCCTAGAATTTCCTTTTACAACACCCACGCAGTGAATTTAGAAAAACTGTCAATGAATGAACGAAAGAACGAAGGAATGAATGAACAAATGACAGCACCCACGCACCCTGTCTGGAATGTTTTGTTAGGATATTTTGTTTTATGCTCGAATTCGTTTATTTTATTAATCTAAATTTTGAATGAGCTCTATTTGTGGCCCCGGCATTTTTTACTTACACGAAATAATAAAAGGGTTTTTTATTTTTTTCTTTGTACCTATTTTATTTTATATACAGTATACTTGGCTATGAATTCTTAACTTGATTATTTTCTCTCACAGAACCCTAAAATCTTACTGTTACGGTAAAAATGCAAATGTAGCCCCTCTCACCTCGAGTTGGAGGTATCTGTGTTTGCAATAAACACATATTAATACCTAGGTGTTGGCTCCAGTCTATTTTATTATATTACATACTACTTTGTACAATACACGTTTGTTTTCAGTTTCAGTTACTACATTTTGTTTTGGTAAAAATATTAGGTTTACGAATGGGTTTGACGATTTATTGTAAACGAATCTAGCTTGTATTGTTTTCTTTTTTTGGACCTGGCAGTGCTAGTTTGCGCAATACCAACGAGTTTATTTAATACTAACTGCGCCCCGCGGTTTCACCCACGTAAATGTCGATCCCGTGGGAATATCGGGATAAAAGTGGCCTATATGTTAATCCAGGGTGTCAGCTACCTCCATACAAAATTTTATTAAAATTGGTCCAGCCGTTCGAGCGTGAAGAAGTAACAAACATATAAACACACACACACGCACAAACTTTCGCCTTTATAATATTAGTGTGATGTGATGTGATTTTTCATGAAGTCGACCCCGTTATTAATTAATCAACGAAGTATAGATAGGGTAGGGACATCGATGCCTTTAACTTGTGCGTATCGTTGCATATAGCATGTACTGGACTTGACTTGCTTGCGTATTCACGTATTTTTGCAGAAGTCTATTTTAGTGAAGAATACCTGAGCTTATATTTTTTGAATAAACCAACAATGTTTTGGTGCTGTGAAAGCGACGTAGATAAAGAAAACTTACGGTTAAATTGAAGAAGGCTTTCGCATAATACTGCAGAAATCAGGCAACACTGTATTTTCTCCGATTATTCCAAGCGAACGTCTTTACACCACCTCGGCTAAATTTAAAGCTATTTTTTTTATCTAAACACGCTTGACTGTTCGAATGCAACCAGAGGGATTACTTGCATGTTGTCAGAAACGCAAGTGGTCAAATACGCATTTCGTTGACAGACACTCATCTCGTCAGATTCGCAGTACGTCAAAGACGCAGTTTGACAAACACGCAACTTATCAGATACGCATCTCGGCAGATACGCAACTCGGCAATCAATTAATAAATAAAATCTAAACGCTTGTAGACAAACAAAGTAATCTATTTCGTAAGTATTTTATCATAAAAAAACTTAATAATTTCCAACCTGCACTATACAGGTTGAAATTGAACACATGCGACAAATCGAAATGGAAGATGGTACTCATCATTATGAACAACTTTTACTAAGGGACCATACCTGAAATCGCGAAAAAAAAATCAGCTGTTACCTACATTTTGACGAGTTACTCGAACATAAATGTAGGGAACAGCAAATTTTTTTTCGCGATTTACGTTTGCTCCCATAGTAAAAGTTGTTCATAATGATGAGTACAATCTCCCATTTCGATTTGTCGCATGTTTTCAATTTCACCCTGTATGAAGTAGACTTCAGCAGACAACCTTTACAATACCTAAGTCTCTCAAACATCACTGGCCTACATAAAACCAGACCTACATACATACCACATGACGTCATATTAGAGCGTTTGCAAGAATGAAAGCAGAGATGACATGATGCGGCAGAGCAGTGCACATTCACAATCAATGTTTCAGTGTTTGCTTTGACAATGGCACGGACGGGGGAGGGCTCGGTCTGAGTGATGGCGGGGGAAATGCTTGTGACAACCAAACGAAGTTTGTGGAGGCCAGCAACCTAATTGCGTAACACATTGTCAATCGATATCTGAATAATTTTGAAGCAAATTGCTTCATAAGTTCAAAAAGTTTTTCTGCTCAACACGTAAATAACGCAATGAATGTTGTTGAACTGTCAAAATGAAACCGATTCCAATTGATAATGTGTTACAGTTCGACACAACTTAGATGTAGCATCGGCAAAATTCGTAAAACCGATCACATCCGAACTAAGTGCGCCTTCAAAATCACCAATCTTTATTACTACTTTAGGAAAATTTGATCAATTTTTCCTAAAGTAGTAATAAAGATTTACGAATAACGAATTACGAACGTTTTACGAATTTTGCCGATGCTACATCTAAGTTGTGTCGAACTGTACGCAATTGCCCCGCAGGTTTAAATCGTTAGGTGCACCCAACCGTAACAAAAGATGTCGCGTTTGTTTCCTTTTTGACTTTTTGATCTTCTGTAAGGGGTTTTTTTCTGTTAGGGGTTTTCTGTTTGTTTCTGTTAGGGGTTCCACGCGCGCCTCAAAGAGATGTCAGCATAAAGGAAGGGGCCTGTCAGGGCCGAAGCCTGCCGGGAGTTCGGGACTGTCCGAAATGGTTACCGCTACCCCGGAACATAAAGGGCTAAGGAAGGAACACGGATGGGTTTTAGTCAGTAAGAGTCTGACACTCCCTTCCGCTCCACCCAGAGCGGGAGGGGTCATTTGATAATTTCCCATCCATAAAAAAAAAGTGTCGGAGACACTTGACTTGATTGTCATGGAAACACTATTATTATTGTGTGAGCTGACTCTTCTTAGTATAGATACTTTTTCGCCTGAATTAGTTTGGTGAATGCAAATCTAACGATTTAAATCCTTGGGTGGAGGCAAAACCCTATATAGACCTAATTGGCTGTCAGATTATCATACTGTTATTTATCACTATTGTATTTAGCTGTAAGTCTTCCAAAGTCCTTAAATAAATAAATAAATTTAAGTGGCGTATTCCAATGAAGCGAAACTTGAAAGAGGCTTATATTCAGCAGAGGACTTTAATAGGCTAAGTTCATTCATTGATTGATAGCTTATTTCTTTATTAAACTTTTTGCACTAACAACAACACAGCTTTATGCTTTTTGCGCCAACAGAGAACGCCCTAGAAGGACATATAGTGTCCATATTGGTGATGCTCTTTAGAAAGGTCAGGTGCGTAGTACTCGCAACCGGAGTGCGTGTATGACCAGATGTATGAACGAGAACAAAGCAAAAGAAGTATGTAAGATTTTTTTTTTTTTTTAGAAATGGCATCTTGTATTAGCGACGTAGAGCAGTGGTGGCCCAGTGGTATCGGCCGCGACTTACGAGTCGTAGGTCGTAGGTTCGAACCCAGACAGGCGCTTTACTTTGTGTAAATTATTTCATCACCACTGCTCTCAAAACGGTGAAGGAAAACATCGTGAGGAAACCGGCATGTCCTAGAACCAAAAATTCAAAGACATGTGACATCTACCAACCCGCACTGGGCCCGCGTGGTAGATTACGGCCCACTCCCTCTCACAGAGAGGAGGCCTGTGTCCCAGCAGTGGGAACATTATAGGCTGATGATGATGATGATGATCTCGTAGTTGACCTTGAGAGGTCGTGACTGCTTAACCGGACTATCCTGTGGTTGCCTTAAGTAAACTCAAAGCCTCCAGCCAGGGCGAATATCTACTATACTAAGCGACTACACGCTAAGGGCACCCCCTGTGGGATACGAACCTCGGCTTAGGGCGTCGCTGGAGAGGGCAGCAAGATGGGACAGGCTGGATCAGATTTTATTATGTAAGAATCTTAGTAGGTTGCGTTATGTAGTTTCTCCTAACCCCGTGGGAAGAAGACGTGACGTCAGTTATCAAGCAACTACAATCTGTCAAATTTCTTTAATAGATTTTCAACTTTATCGCTAAAGCATAAGGTTCAAGGTTGATTAGGAAAATTGGACAGTTTCGGGTAGCTTGATATGCTGGCGTCTGTACACAAGTTAAAGAAAACTGAACCAACAAAGTAACAGTAACAGTTTGTTCAAACAGAGAATCAGGAGCTTACAGTTCGACACAACTTAGATGTAGCATCGGCAAAATTCGTAAAACCGATCACATCCGAACTAAGTGCGCCTTCAAAATCACCAATCATTATTACTAGTACTTTTTAAGTAGTAATGAAGATTTACGAATACGAATTACGAACGTTTTACGAATTTTGCCGATGCTACATCTAAGTTGTGTCGAACTGTACTTTCTTGTATGCTAAAGACTACCGAGTACTTCCTAATCAACATTAAATAATAATTAAAACGAATCGCTCACTCCCTCGGTTTGACCACAGCCTTATGCACTTGTGTGAATTTTTATACAACTGTAAGCCGTACTCAAACTCAAAGCATTTATTTCAATTAAACCAATTACAGGCACTTTTGAATTGTCAAGGGGTCGGTCAGTCAGAAAGATGAAGCTAGTTGCCCATTCCAAAGCGTAGGTACCTATGGAGAAGAACGGGCAAGAAACTCCATGGACACTCTTTTAAATCAAAATAATATGGTTACAAAGTCTTGGTTACATCATTTATGTTAAAAATTGTACATGTGAGAACGATGCAGAACGTTAAAAGCGTCCATAATGAAAAGATGAGAAAAACAACACTTCAAATATCAAATTAAAATAAAATAAGCCATGGCAGCAAAGAGATGACCAGTCCCTACTGACGGCGCCCGTTCACGAACATGACGAATGTGTACCCATGTGACCGTCCAGTTAAAGTTAATTAATGCACACGAAAACTTGTCGTAAGTATTTTTCAGAGCCACTGCGTCGGTCGAGACGTTGATTCGCAATAGCTTTATCTTCAAAGTTTATTTAAGTTCCGTTGCCAGCTTAAAAATGAACAGGTACTGCCTGTTCATTTTTAAGCTGGCAACGGAAAATTACTGATTTTCCTGATTTTTTTTTCAGATTTTTCGAAATGAAACATAACGAGACCATAACCACACCCCGGACACTCCATACAACGCTCGCAAAATAATTACCTACTACAACTACATGAAAAAATGACGTTTGTATACGTATGAATGTGTGCGTGAGGTACTTGTGTTTGCGAGCGCTCTTTGTTAAAGAACTGCGATGGTAACCTCGAAGTGCGGGGTGAGGTGCGGTAACTGATGTTAGTGCGGGGAAGGGAGTGGCCTTTCTGTACGTAGTACTTTAAGTATTCTGTGCCATAACGCCAGTGGTACTTCAAACCACAAATACACGAGTGCGTCATTTTCAGTGACTGTGACAATAATCCCCGTGACCGCAACTAACATGCACTTTCAGCCAAAAGCGCTGGGCGGATCACGTTGCACAAAGCGCTGCGCTGAATACATCACGCTGTACAGTCAACCGGACGTCCATCGAGGCAATTTAATAGATATACTACATGATAAAAACTTTATATATTTATTTATATAACCACATATACAGGGTAATTGAAAAAACACCAACAACCTCAACTTTTAATATGGGACCAAACCTGAAATCGCGAAAAAATTCATCTGTTCCCTACATTTTGACGAGGTCTACGAACATAAATGTAGGGAACAGCTGATTTTTGTTCGCGATTTCATTTAATTAAAAACGTAAGTAAAAACGACGTTTTTACAGATTGAGACTGAGATCAGACTGTGAACGTTCTTAAAATTACGAGAATTGGTCCTCAGATTGCGGACGATTTGTGACATCGACCATTCAAGCTGACCAGAGCCCTGATTCACAAACATACGACAGGCTATCGTATCGAAAACCTGACATTTCGATAACCTGATTTGACTTCCCCTAAGCTCAACAGCAAATAGCTGTTGGAAGAATAGCGGGCGTCTATTTGATTTAAACTGACAAAATTTTCGGGTTTTGGACTTGTGAACAGCATTGAGAAGACTCCTACGATAACAATGATTAATGTTCGATACGATACGGAAGCATATCGAGTGTTTGTGAATAAGGGGGCTGGTGTGGTTCACGGCTGCCGGATTACGCAACGTAGACAGTTTTCATTCGACGTCAATCGGTGGAGTGGAATTCTCTAGTTACGGTCGTACAAATAGGTTATCCAAATAACGGCCGACCAGCAAACGAGAAGGAATATCGAATAATATTCGACGACCTTTGATTGGCAGATCTTGATTGACACAAAACATCTCCGTCTACAAAACGAGATTTAGGTAAGTATGTTTTGATCAGTTATTTTAAAAAAATATATAAACATCGAAACTGAAGCGAAATATGGTTTCAAATGCCTGCCAGAGACAAAATTCTTAATACTAAACTGACAACTTAGACTTGGGTTTCAAAATCAGTTTTTGCTAATTAGAACTTTAGAGTTGTCGAAATAAAGTCCGAAATTCGAAAATATTTACTCTTTAGTTAAGAAATATCCGGCTGTTAAAAAATCAGCCCTAGAGTAAATGTAAACCAGCCATAATGGCGGTTTTTGTAGTTCAAGTGTTAATACTAACGGTCGGGTAACTGTACCTACATCCCTAGTCTTTGGTACCCTGTACAAACACGACGACTCATTATCTCGTCGACACGCTCGTGTGTCGTGACACGTCGGTATTAAAAACTGACAGCGTGTTAGGGACGGGTAGACGAGACAGTTTGAAGCGCGGGAGTTTGTTGTCGTGGGTGTGGAAAGGAGATTGGCAGAAACCCATGTATTTTCAGTATCACATACAGGCTTACCGTTTCATAAATTGAATATATGGATTTGAATGCTACCATAGAGTATAACAAAATATGCAATGGTAAGGCCTCTTTTATCAACGGGTAACAGGCCGACGCGAAACGGTTACCTTTGTACACGATCCGCTAAATACAGGGTGAAATTTTAATCACCGTTTTCCTCTTTAGGGGTCATTGTACTCATCATTATGAACAACTTTTACTATGGGCAAAAACCCGAAATCGTGAAAAAAAAGTCAGCTGTTCCCTCTACATTTACGTTCG
The DNA here is from genome assembly GCA_945859645.1 of Amphipoea oculea. NCBI lineage: Eukaryota > Metazoa > Arthropoda > Insecta > Lepidoptera > Noctuidae > Amphipoea > Amphipoea oculea. The sequence continues at coordinate 19,350,220 of OX243876.1, forward strand.
CATGACTCGTCAAAATGTAGGGAACAGCTGATTTTTTTTCGCGATTCACGTTTGGTGCCATAGTAAAAGTTGTTCATAATGATGAGTACAATGACCTCTAAAAGGAAAACGGTGATTAAAATTACACCCTGTATAACGTGAGTGCGTCCGTTGTTGTCGATACCAGTTCTGTATTTCAAGGGCGAATAAGTGCGCGTACGTTATGTCGAGTGCAAAGAAAAGCTTATTCTAGCCTACTATTTGTACATAAAAACAGCAGCTACAAAAAAAAAAAGGAAGAAGCCATGGGTTCATCCTATTTTATTAGAAAATCTTAGGGAGTATTCCGTGCTCTCATGGAGGATTTAAAGAAAGACGGAATAAAGTTCTTTAACTTCTTTCGAATGACTCGTGATAAAATACAGGAAGATAATTTTATCACCATCCAAATTTTTACAGGCTGTTCTACCCATGAATATGAACAACTTTCACTATGGGACCAACTCTGAAATCACGAAAAAAAAATCAGCTGTTGCATACAATTTGGTCAAGTAGGTATTGAACTTTTGTATTAAAGAGTTGGTCCCATAGTGAAAGTTGTTCATATTCATGAGTAGAACACCTTGTAAAAATTTGGATTGTGATAAAAAATATCCCTGTATAGGTAAAAACGTGCGCACATCCGTCGTCGTCAACACACTTCTATGAAATGACGTAGTCCACTGCATCGGACCGACCGCCGCGCCGTCGCGCCGAGAGACGATGTGCGCGTATCCGTTGAGTTTCGTTGCAACGGGTATATGCCCGTCGCGTTAACAAACACCCAAATAACCTATTAAACACTGTGCGTCGGCCCGTCGCCCGTATACAAGGATAATAGTATATAAGGATTAGTGTATACAGGGTGTCCCTCGAAGTATGGATCAAATCGAATAGGGGCGTGGGCAAGTTCATTTCCAAACGTTTTATTAAAAAAAAAAACTAAAAAAAAAAGAGAAGAGAAATCGAATCGTTTTAAAAAAATCTTAACAAAAAACTATCAGGGCTATTAATTTAATTTTTTTAGATAGCCCTGATAGTATTTTTTTATGATTATTTTCTTTGAGCACTATGCGAAGTGACTGAAAAAAAAAATTTAAATTGGTCATAACTTTTGAACCGTAAAAAAATTCACCGACATTCTTAGGGTGAAAAAGTTTGGAAATTACCTTGCCCACGCCCCTATTCGATTTGATGTGTGATACTTCCTGGCCGCGCCACAGTGGAAAATTAAAGTAACACGTTTCTAGATAAATTGTACCCTTTATGTACTTTAGGGTACATGTAGTAAAAAAAATTGTACCTCAAAGAATAATGAAATATAATGAAGTTTTGGTGGCGCGGCTGGGAAGTATACTTCCTGGCCGCGCCACCACGGTTTTCGTAAACTATTAGGCGTACGCGGACATAGTGCACACTAAAGAATTGTACCAAAATTGTTCTTTTCCGTACGCTATAAAGAGATTCGAAAATTTTACTAATTTAGAAATTATAGCCTTGTGTTGGTGGCGCGGCCAGGAAGTATACTTCCCAGCCGCGCCACCAAGTTTTATTAGGCGTACCCGGATATAGTGTACGCTAAAGAATTGTACCAAAATTGTTCTTTTCCGTACGCTATAAAGAAATTCGAAAATTTTATTAATTTAGAAATTATAGCCTTGTGTTGGTGGCGCGGCCAGGAAGTATACTTCCCAGCCGCGCCACCAACTTTTATTAGGCGTACCCTGACATAGTATACACTAAAGAATTGTACGCATTATGTACTACCCAAAAACATAATAATATTACGGATGGCTGTAATATATTAAGAGAAAACATCAAAACAAGTTTAAGCGCATCAGCAGACTTGCTGATCTTTGTACCTACTAGATGTGGCCTCCAAATTAGAAGTAGGTACTGGAATTATCTCGGTGGGATGGTTGCATAACTTGCATAGAAGGGCGAGAAATAAGCAACACAATACGAATCGATGTGCATAACAAGAGAAATTGACCTTCAGGAAGAAGATAAGAACTTGGTAGGTACTTAGGTATTAGGGACGGTCAGCAACGTAAATCGTTAACTCTGTTACTTTAACGTGTCAATAATTATTTCAAAAACTGAAATTTTGATCTACTTCGTCGTTAATTATACCTACCTACAGTACCTACATATATTATGTAATTTAAAAAAGTTGAGGTACTTAACGAACCTATGATAACAAAAAGACGGGTTGCACTCCGGGAGTGCCGGCAGAAGTGAAAACTTGAATATTAACGTTGAAATAAATCAGTTATGAATTGAATAAACAATTGAATAACAACAAACAATTGAATATAACAATTTTTTTTTCACTATTTCTGCGTCACTTTTTTCATTAATCGATGCACTTGTTCAATTTCCATATTTTAAACACTTTCCCCCTTATTCATAATCCTATTTTATCTCTATTTTAGCTAAAATAGGTTTATAGAACGTTTGTCTTTATCTGTCACGTTGACATTTCTGTGTGTAAGAAAGAGACAAACCCCATTTTAACTAAAATAGGTTTGATAAGTTTTATGAATAAGGGGGCTAATATACACGAATTTTACGAATACACAGCAGTGTGGCTACTACACAGACGGTCGAGCCATCAGCTGTCCATCCATCCATCCACATCCACGTCCACCATCACCGTCACCCTCACCGCCACCGTCCCCGCCCACGTCACCGTCCCCGTCCACGTCACCGTCCCCGTCCCCGTCCCCGTCCCCGTCCCCGTCACCGTCACCGTCACCGTCACCGGCACCGTCACCATCACCGTCACTGTCACCGTCACCGTCACCGTCACCGTCACCGTCACCGTCCGTCCGTCCGTCCGTCCGTCCGTCCGTCCGTCCATCCATCCATCCATCCATCCATTATCGTGTCTCACTTGGTTCACTTCGGTTCGGGGGGGAATCTCTCCTGACGGTCACGTGTCCTGACGCGATGTCCTGACGCGAGTTTAACATTTTTTCCACATTACAAAAAGTGTGCAACGCCGCTAAAAAAGTTTTCACTTCAAAAAATATTGTGGCGTTAGCTATAAGTCTGAACCTGTTTTATTTATACAGGATGAATTTTTCAAGTGGGCGTGGATGGCCAAATTCTAAACTATGAGGAATAGCGAAAATTACTCAAAGGAGTCGCGGGCTCGATTTTGATGAAAACTAAAACTGTATCATTGGATTTTTGAAATATCAATATTTCTAGCCAGGAATCGAACCTGTTGATTTTGAAAAAAAAAACACACTGTATTATTCCACCATTCGATAGTGTCCCTAATAAGGATCAAATTCTGGGAAGTAATGACATACGGCAAACTTAGGGAAAATGTAGAATTTTAATAAACTGCTTCTTATTTTGAAGTATTCATACCTACATTACGTACCTTGTTTGAAATGATGCTCAATATTTTTATTAACACACCCGTAGCGCAGTCACCTTCACAACATTATGTTCTAAATTCAAATTTCTATTACGATCTTTGGAAAATATTCTAGTGGAATCAATAATATTGTAATGCTCAATGCAGTACAATCCTTGAGACGTCGAATCCTATGTATTGAAAACAATGGTTATCATTATGAACAATTAATCAGTCAAGGTTTATTAGGTAGGTAACATAACCCGCTGGCTAAATAATAACAGCCGCACAGGTCAATCCATCAGGTTAAGCTACGCTTACCGCAGTTGGTCTGTGGATGGGTGACCATCTTTACATACCGAGACCCCTCGGTGCCTCGGAAAGCACGTTAAGCCGTTGGTCCCGGCTGTCATTCCTGGATCTTTAACAGTCGTTACGGGTAGTCAGAAGCCCGAAAGTCTGACAACCAGTCTTACCAAGGGGAAGGGGTATCGTATTACCCAGTAACTGGGTTGTGGAGGTCAGATAGGTAGTCGCTCCATGTAAAATACTGGTATTCAGCTGCATCCGGTTAGACTGGAAGCCCACCCCAACATAGTTGGTAAAAGGCTAGGTAGATGATGATGAGGTAGGTAACATAAGAAAAATAAAAAAAGTATTTTGTTAAACATGGGCTATTTCCTTTAGTTTGCCGTATGTCATTACTTCCCAGAATTTGACCCTTATTAGGGACACTATCGAATGGTGTAATAATACAGTGTGTGTTTTGTTTTCAAAATCAACAGGTTCGATTCCTGGCTAGAAATATTGATTTTTCAAAAATCCAATGATGCAGTTTTAGTTTTCATCAAAATCGAGCCCGCGACTCCTTTGAGTACTTTTCGCTATTCCTCATAGTTTAGAATTTGGCCATCCACGCCCACTTGAAAAATTCATCCTGTATAAATAAAACAGGTTCAGACTTATAGCTAGCGCCACAATATTTTTATCATAGGTTCGTTAAGTACCTAAACTTTTTTAAATTACATAATATATGTAGGTACTGTAGGTAGGTATAATTAACGACGAAGTAGATCAAAATTTCAGTTTTTGAAATAATTATTGACACGTTAAAGTAACAGTGTTAACGATTTAGGTTGCTGACCGTCCCTAATACCTAAGTACCTACCAAGTTCTTATCTTCTTCCTGAAGGTCAATTTCTCTTGTTATGCACATCGATTCGTATTGTGTTGCTTATTTCTCGCCCTTCTATGCAAGTTATGCAACCATCCCACCGAGATAATTCCAGTACCTACTTCTAATTTGGAGGCCACATCTAGTAGGTACAAAGATCAGCAAGTCTGCTGATGCGCTTAAACTTGTTTTGATGTTTTCTCTTAATATATTACAGCCATCCGTAATATTATTATGTTTTTGGGTAGTACATAATGCGTACAATTCTTTAGTGTATACTATGTCAGGGTACGCCTAATAAAAGTTGGTGGCGCGGCTGGGAAGTATACTTCCTGGCCGCGCCACCAACACAAGGCTATAATTTCTAAATTCATAAAATTTTCGAATTTCTTTATAGCATACGGAAAAGAACAATTTTGGTACAAATTCTTTAGCGTACACTATATCCGGGTACGCCTAATAAAACTTGGTGGCGCGGCTGGGAAGTATACTTCCTGGCCGCGCCACCAACACAAGGCTATAATTTCTAAATTAGTAAAATTTTCGAATCTCTTTATAGCGTACGGAAAAGAACAATTTTGGTACAATTCTTTAGTGTGCACTATGTCCGCGTACGCCTAATAGTTTACGAAAACCGTGGTGGCGCGGCCAGGAAGTATACTTCCCAGCCGCGCCACCAAAACTTCATTATATTTCATTATTCTTTGAGGTACAATTTTTTTTACTACATGTACCCTAAAGTACATAAAGGGTACAATTTATCTAGAAACGTGTTACTTTAATTTTCCACTGTGGCGCGGCCAGGAAGTATCACACGATTTGATCCATACTTCCAGGGACACCCTGTATAAGGATACAAAAGCAAGATGCAAGTATTTCAAAACTACCTTTTTGTTTGAGAAAATGCAGTCACTTATTAGCGAATAATAACAAAGCTACAGCTGCAGCGTCCAGCTAATTTATACCTCGCTTTTGACGTATCGTCTACCCTCCCACTTACCTCAAACTGCCATTGTTTTTGTTTCGATGTTTATTTGAACTTTGTTCGTTTCAAAGTTGTTTTACATTGCAGTGTTTTTTGTGAGTTTACCTGTATTTTAAGCAGTTGTGGCGTCGCATATTGTGCATTTGTGAACGCACCTTAGAATACGTGGCGTCGCCTGTATTATGTTTTTATAAGTTACCCATAGCGTTCCTTACGTAGCGTCCCTGTCTTTAAAAATATCAATCCATAATTATTGTGCATTTTATTTTATCCACCTTTTGGACTTCACTGCTCCTCAACCCCAGTGATTATGAAGATGAAATTCACGTAAACGCATGGAGCACATTGTTGTGCTCCATGCGTAAACGTTATCTTATTATGGAGTACTAAATATTACGATATATTTAATTTCTGTTGGTTCTACGTCCAGTCGCCATACAAAAATGCCCATCATCCTTTTGTAAATCAATCATGTGCCTGAGCCCTCACATTCGTTGATAGAGGAAAACTGTTTTTTCGACAAAAGAGCGTTCAACTTGCACTATTTACATGCTATTTGAAAGTACAATTCGTTTGAAAGTTTTCAACTCAGTCCCCAGTTTATGAATTTGTAAAATGTTTTCGAATAAGTAATAAATACAAAGTAGTTACAAACTCTTTCGAGTATTTAGTTATTTTTCATTTAAATGAGGTTTGAAGTTGTTTTGAAACTAGGTAAGTCAAGTTTTGTTACTTACGTAACTAGGTAGCTTCTCACACTTTTATAGTTGTTTTCTGTTCATTATATTATTTGTATAGAAACTTAACGGTTAAATTATTACGAACTGAATATAATTATAATCTATGCTATTGTGTATGTATGAAACAGATCAGTATTATAGGCAATTCTGTTTCCATTTCGGCTAATGTTCTACTACACGCACATCACGCCACCGCGCGCCAATACAGCGCCGTGATGTCGAAATAAAAAAATATTAAGCATTTTCAAAGTTAATGCTTTTGAGCTGAAATTTTGTACAGAGATTCTAGACCAGATACACTCTTCAACCCGTTTGTATTGATATACCCTTTCTGTAACACCCTGTATAGGTCACTTTTGTAGCGGTATCTACAACGCCACATGCGAACAACGCGTCATACTGACGTCACGCAAATCCTGCATCTCGCAAGCAGAGTTTACCGCGCAACTAGCATAGATACAACGGCCCAACGGTCGGAGGATCCTTCCTTTTCTATAGAGTATGAGCGAACTTTACACCCTGTTCTTCATACTTCGTTCCTCATACTTCTATACTTTACACCCTGTTCCTCATACCTCTATACTTTACACCCTGTTCCTCATACTTCTATAATTTACACCCTGTTCCTCATACCTCTATATTTTACACCCTGTTCCTCACACCTCTATACTTAACATCCTGTTCCTCATACCTCTATACTTAACACCCTGTTCCTCATACCTCTATACTTTACAACCTGTTCCTCACACCTCTATAATTTACACCCTATTCCTCATACCTCTATACTTTACACCCTGTTCCTCACACCTCTGTACTTTACATCCCGTTCCTCATACCTCTATACTTTACACCCTGTTCATCACACCTCTATACTTTACACCCTGTTCCTCACACCTCTATACTTTACACCCTGTTCCTGATACCTCTATACTTTCAAGTCCCACCACTCCTTTTTACCCGACTGTGCGACAGCAAAGATAAGGTTATGTTTTGCACGCATAACTATGTTTCTTTGTATCTATAATATGTAAGCGGGATTCTTTATACCAACAAACTATCGTAACAGCGGTATGGATTTTATTGTACGAGGTGTCTTCTCTAGGTAATCGTATTGTCAAAAAAGAAGGAAAATGGTGGATTATGGTGGATAGACTGCGAATTGCTTACGTTTATATCTCGGTTAATCACTCATGAATATGGAATAAGTAGAAACCGGTGCTCAGAGGTTTCATAAAGAGCCCTTTGGGACAAGTACAAACTCGCATTGGCTCAAACAATGGTTAATCCGCCCTTCACACCACACTAATCCAATAAGCATATAATCACTAACCTTCGTATTTTCATTTAATTTCCTCCGAATGGAAACTTAGGCGTCGACACACGCACACACGCGCAGTCTATTTCCTTAACATAGTTAAAGTTAATACACGCTTCACATAAATTGGTTCAACATGCCGTATGCTTAAGATTAAGGTCATAGCACACATATCAACTCGGAAAGGGATCGTCACCGTATCAACTCGAGCCATTCAGTATTCTTTGTATGAAACTCCCTACTGCAACGCACACTAATCAGAATCGTAACGTAATAACCTCGCCGCCGCGGGACAAGCTCACGAACCGCGGTGTGGTGTGTTACGGCTCGTTGTCCCCGCGCTTACGTCTCTTCGTCCACCCTTGCCCCTCTCATCCCTCCCGCGGCCTGCCTGCACCATCAATCAGCGGTTGGCGAGCCGTAAGCGCGGCATCGCCTAGTCGTAGCCGAGTCGATCTATCGGAGCTTCTGATCCGCTTTGGTTACATGTTTACGTTATGTTGACGCTCCTGTTTGACGCCGAGGCGAAACGCGATACGGTGACGATCCCTTTCCGAGTTAATATGTGTGCAATGACCTTAAGCCTTATTATTTGCGTTGAAGTTATAGATACATGTGACTGCCTCGTTGGTTCATTGGTCGCACGCGCTACTGATGAGCGTGAGGTCCTAGGTTTGATTCCCAGGTCAGGCTACGTGCCATTAGGTTTTTCTTGGTTGATTGAGTGATTGATGGAGTTTTTCTTAGTATCAGCTCTGGGCCTGGATTTGCCCGGCTGATGGCGAGAGTCTCGCCCCCAAATCACATCACATCACACTTCACACTAATATTATAAAAGCGAAAGTTTATGAGTGTGTATGTGTCTTTATATGTTTGTTACTTTTTCACGCTCAAACGGCTGGACCAATTTTGGTAAAATTTTGTATGGAGGGGTGTCATAGGGCAGCTGACACCCTGGATTAACATATAGGCTACTTTTTATCCCGATATTCCCACCAGATCGATATTTACGCGGGTGAAACCGCAGGGCGCAGCTAGTTAAATATAACTGGCGAAATGTAGGTGGTCCTATAGGTTATGTTATGTTTTGAAAATTATAGATACAAGTAAATATTACACACAAACAAATATTTATACTTCTACGTAAGTAAAGTCAGGAAAATTACTTATGTATGCCTTCGCCCTTCTTGGACTATGGATTTTTGGATTGCAGTTTACCTCGGCTACAATAACAATCCCTATAACTCGCATCTCGGACAACTCTGATTTTGCCTGGTTTCCAACGGAGATCTAACGTTCTGTAAACTGGGGCATTGCGAATGAATCATTTATGAAACATTCGTTAGATTTGAGTGAAATTCAATCTGTTGGAAGACAATGGATTACTCCATGATCGACAGGTTTGAATTTAATTTTTGAAGTGAAAACTTCTTTAGCGGCGTTGAACACTTTTTGTAATGGGTAAAAAATGTTAAACTCGCGTCAGGGCATCGCGTCAGGACACGTGACCGTCAGGAGAGATTCCCCCCCCCCCCCATCTCATTCTACGGCGGCGCCAACCGAAGTGAACCAAGTGAGACACGACAAAGATGGCCGAAGAAAATGACATTTGACGTACAAATGTTTGAAAAGTCAGTTTCGTAAACAATAGTACTTCGAGGAGCCGCAGTTGTATTTAATTTATTTTGAACTTCTGTTTAACCAATTTAGTTTATTATTATATACCTACCTACAATACAAAATAGAAGCGACGAAAAATATAACGAAGCACATTATAGCAACAAGAAATACTGTGGGACATTGCTGCTTTTGTGTGAAAACAATGCTTCCGTGTCGACCACGGAAGTTTACACCCTGCAGGGAGATGCTCCAGTAGGGTGTGGCTGTGAAGCTATGTTGCAAAACATGCTCCACGTCCTATCCTGCCTTATTTGTCCTACCCAAAACATGCAGTCAAAGTGACCTCTGCGCTGCCACCGACGACAACGTGGAAGTGGCAATATTTTGAGCCAACAAGATCTAAAGTAAAAGAGAAGAAATTTAGGGAGTAGTTCATTAATAAAAAGCTTGTATACAAATATCAGTTTATTTTTATAATACTTGTACGCACCGGGACTTACAGCTTAGTACGGCTGTTATTCCAAATGCATACAGTGTGGCTAAGTTTGTAACAATTGAGCCTGGTATCTATGGTTACCTCACCCTACTGATTATAAACCTACAGCAACTACTTAACACCCTAGTTATCCTAACACCCTAAACCATCATACAAGCCTACGGGAGACCTACGGGAACAGACAGAATTTGGGTAGGAATAGGGGTTTGTGTACGTCGTGCAATGTGTACACAGGAAATAGTTTTGTCATTGCCGGTCCCACAGACTCATAGAACTGGTGATGGCTAAAGGTGTCTTGGCCATAGTGACAGGAATTATGGAAGATGAATCAAACTCTACTCCAGCTTGATGACTAATTTATTCATTTACAAATTACTAATTTATGTGGAACGAATGTATGTCGCTCTTGATGCTGACGCTGGCGTATGTAACTCTTGCCTGTTCACGGCTGAACAATACTCTAAACTTTGGCTTCTAAAACTTGTGCAAGCAGAACAACATTTTTAAAATGTTTGCTTTTCATTTGCCATCTGTGCCATCTCTTCTGTAGGCCGTTTCATTTTCTGCTATTCGTAGTGAAGCACCATCCTTACTAGTCCTATTGACCTGAAATACAAAACTAATGTTATAAATTCTTTCTCTTCATTATCTAATTTATACTGATTTAATTAATCAGTAGCGGCATCAAAATAACAGTCATTATTATTCTTATGGCGGGTTTTTTTTTTTTTGTTACAATGAGTTTTGTACAGGCAAACGAAGTTCTTCGTAAAATTGTAAATTGGATAGGCACCTAATTCGTAAACCATGCCAGGCTGCCGCTGTTTAGCGTTAGTGCTTGTGTCAGTGTTTTTATTTTCTATTATGGACACCTCTCCCTGACCAATTCTTCCAAAAAATCTAAGGATTAGAAGCAAAAGCAAGCATAAGTATAAGAAATTGAGAATGTTTACAAAACATAATTTACTTTGAACACATTTTAGCTGTAACAGTAGGTACACACCTTATCCTCCTCCAACCAATATTCAATTCTTTGCCCTTTATTGCAACTAGTATCCGGTCTTAATTTCATTTATTTTAAATACAAAAAAAATATTCAAAAGCTTTTTAGTTTGACACATACAATATCAAATTCATTCATTGACATATTCATATTTTTTTTTTTTTCCTTTTTCTTTGCCCTTTATTGCAACTAGTATCCGGTCTTAATTTCATTTATTTTAAATACAAAAAAAATATTCAAAAGCTTTTTAGTTTGACACATACAATATCAAATTCATTCATTGACATATTCATATTGTTTCCATGACGACCATGACGTTGTCGCGTCAAAACTGTTGAAACTGTAGACAATAAAATAGTTTTTCATACGTAATAATGTCTATGGACACAAATATTCGATTCGTAGACAGATATTCTCGTATGCCGATTTAATGTGTTGGCCAATTTGTTGGATGACTTCATTTTGAACAAAGAACTTGAACAAAGTGCATCTATTAATGAAAAAGTGACGCAGAAATATTGAAAAAAAATGAGTAATATTAATTAAATTAATAATTGATTTATTTCAACGTTAATATTCAAGTTTTCACTTCTGCCGGCACTCCCGGAGTGCAACCCGTCTTTTTTTTTACAGGTTTGAAATCATCAGATTTGGGAATGGTGTTGTTCACCAACTTTTACGACGAACCAAAATATACGGGGTTTTGAAACACTATTATTGCTTCATAATACATTTTGTTTTATTTGTGTCCATTTCTGGACCAAGCATGTATGGGACAAAAATCCATCTTCTTTGAGTACCAACTTAAATTGACCGTATGTTCAAATCATAACTGTCATTCTTTAACAGTTGCATGAATGGCTTTGTCACAGCCAATTGACTTAGTACAGACGCCAGCACATCAAGCTACTACAATCTGTCAAATTTCTTTAATAGATTTTCAGCTTTATCGCTAAATTATATATTGTTCAAAGTTGATTGGAAACATATTAACAGTTAGCAAAAACGGACGCAGAAAAAAACCAATTTCAGCTCTCATAGATACTCATCATCATAGCTTTGTGAGAGATAGCAAAGAACTGCAAACACCAATTCCTAAAATCTGCAAAGTTACGTTTAAACTACAGTTCTCACCGTGCTAATTTGCATCTACAGGCTGATGATTATTCAGTATCAACACGCTGTATCAGCCAACGCTTACAAATCGAACCTCACTCTCCAACTCCTCATACAGCCAAACATAATATTGACACAGACAGATCCACTGTGGAGCCCATTTACGTCTGCAAACAACCAACCGGTATTAGGCTATCGTGTTACAGAAACAACCACCCTGTAATTTATTTATGCGGTTGTTGTTCTGAATAATAACAACAGACTGTATTGTCGTGTGGTTTGGTCACAGTGGTGCGTGAACAGTGCATCAATTGAGCCTTTCTCTGTGTTAATTGTTAGGTAACTAAGTCCAGTACACCCTAATTAGATAAAGATAGCACATTCGCAGGAAGCTGGCAGTATCATCACAACGGTAATATTTTCTCATTGTTTGTCTTATTTCTTTTTAGTTAGTTAGTAAGTATATTCATGCATTTATGTATATTTATTTGTGCTCATACATATTTATATGTAATTAGTTATATATTATATTCATAGTTTTAATAGGTTTATGTGTATCTTTATTTTTAAAATATTTATTCCTCAATTTTCATGATTGCACCTACCACTGTTTGTCTCTGCATCACCCAAAGGTTGACTGGTAGAAAATGCCTATGGCATTATTCCGCCTCTGTACATTTATGTGCTTGAAGTATTAAATAAATAAATAAACCAACTAAATGGGTACCTATCTAGCTGTCTGACAAAATAATTTGACTGTGGTATTAGGTATACAGTTATTGGAACTTGCAGTTTCAAGAGAGAAGAAGAACATTCACAGCTAAGACGAGCCCTAAACAAAAATTATATTGCACAATATCACGAATTGCGCAATGTTTTTGACCGTTTTAGGAGATTGCACAATTGAACAAAAATTTGAGCGAATTTCAGTCAATGTTATTTTACGTGTAAATAACGGATCGTTTGAATTGATGCAAGGGTTGATTCAATCAAATTGCGCAATATAATTTAAATATTACGTAAACTTATTTTAGGCGTAGAGGCCGCCTAAAATAATCACAATGAACACGCTTAATGATCGTAGAATTTTGTTGTTTTACCATAGGCCGACTAACCGAGTGCATAAATAACTTTCCTTAAAAAATCGGTTTGATTAATAAATTCAACAGTCCATGCAAATGTGTGCTGGCGTTTTTGATATCATACGATTCTACGACTACGAGTAGCATATCTCTTTGCACAAAGCGCTAGCCACTTCTCAGAGCCAACTCCAAAACTTTATGACACGTCTTCCAAAATACACTGCAGTTCTAGCCGTCTTGCTAAGTTTAAGGCCCTCTTCACGTCACGTCCTAGAGAATGCGACTTGCGACGCGATTTGCAATCCGACTTGCGACGCGCGTCACCTGTTTCCATCCGTCGCTCCAAAAGTTGCGTCTGGTGACTCGTGGCATGCTCTAACCAACTACGTTCTTTTGTTTTCACCGCAGTTGCTGTCGCTTGAGAGTGTAGCAGCCAGCGCACATCGGCGGACGGCGGGGCAGAGATTTTAAATTTACCAACGTAAATTCGTACGTATCTAGTGGCAACAAGATATAGATTACAAGCTCGGAGACCAACCACGGAACATAAAAGGGGATTTCTCTCAGGGGAGAGCGCGCTAGAGGATCCCGTGGCATGATGCGAAGGTATACGACGGTATGCGCCGGAGTCCGCTAGCATGCGATCGCGGGGGAGAGGCAGTGGAAGCGGGGGTGCACTCCCGCATTTCCCCGTGACATACCGCGGGATGCTGCCGGCATGCCGCAGCATGCGCAGTGCGCTGGCGGCCGCTAGCAGCATCTATCAATGTGCGCTCGCCGGTGGCAAATCCTCGTCGATGCTATACCCGCCGTCCACCGGTGTGCGCTAGCCTTAGCTCGTGGCCACGGGGAAAGCCTGCATAAATGGCTTCAGTTTGCCCTAGGAGCTTTCTATGACATACACACGAAGTTTGAATTCTCTCCAGGCATCAATAAGATTAATTCTAGGAGTTTGAAGCTGCTATGTCTTGGGGGACGACTCGTATCGTATTAGCACTTAGGACTTAGACTTGCTTTGGACTTTGAGACTGACTAACGTATTCCTACCAGGTGGCAATTACCTGCATGATTGGCTAGCGGCTAGCCGAAAGCACAACAAGGTTTCAAACTAGATTTACTGATCCAAGAGATGAAGCAGGCGATCGGAAAATCTATGATTTAGCCAAAAATATACCTAAAGTCTGATTTTGCATCACATCACATCACAGTGATATTAAATCACGTAGGGTTGCTGTTAGGTTGCTGGATCTGTCAAGTCTGTCGAAATCACAGTGAACTTTATTTATCACATCACATGTTTCCATTTCCATTACAGATATAAATCTAATGCGACAAAGTAACTTAAAACATACTTAACTATACCTTACATGCTACACAGTAAGTGGCTCTTGTGAACTCAGCCAGTGTACAGGTGAATATGTCTATTGCATCCGCCACCGTGTTGAGAGTGCGCAGCGCACGAGTCAGCGGTGCGCGCCCCAACAGGTTAGTGCGTGCACGCGGCACCACCAGCAGCTGCGTCTTGCGCCGCCGCGGCACGTACCTATCCGATAAATTAAACCCTATTTCTGATAATATACCTGAGTTTTGTATACTACCTCTCAAAACTTTGAAAAGATGCGTTGCCAGTGTCACTTCACGTCTAATTTCTAATTTGTAGTAGCCCACCATACCGAGACAGAACAAGGTAGGATACAGTAACGGGTTATTGTTGTTGTTAGAAAGTTGCTGATGGGTTGCAGTTGTCACAGGTAAAATAACATTGAAAGGTTTGTACTATTTTACCAACGAAATCCGAATGAGTCCCTAATCTGTAGTGCCAGTAGTAAAGTAAACAGACTAGAAAATTTGCGGTGTGACTGCGGGTTGCGGTCACGCAGCGAGGGCGGACGTTCGCGGCTCGGCGCGGGTTTATGCTACTGTATGAGTAAAACACTCTATTCTGTTCAGCTGTGGCTAACGTTGTTTTTAGAAATGGGTTTTTGTTTTCATCGTATACGAATCGGCAGAATTTTTGGAGATATGAGAATACAGGGTGGCAGAGACATCGGAAAATGAATTCAACACACGATTCTAACTAGCGTAGACATAAAGAGGTCGGTTATAAAAAAAAATCTGCTGTTTCACAGGAAAGTGTGTGCG
This sequence comes from Amphipoea oculea, assembly GCA_945859645.1. NCBI lineage: Eukaryota > Metazoa > Arthropoda > Insecta > Lepidoptera > Noctuidae > Amphipoea > Amphipoea oculea. The sequence continues at coordinate 19,365,281 of OX243876.1, forward strand.
TGTACTTACGCGGTCAAAATGTATGGAACAGCTGTTTTTATGTTTTTAAATAACCGACGAAAAATTTCAACGTATGTGGGTTCAGAGTCAATGTACTGAATCTATTGTAACAGAGGGGCAATTCTCGTAATTTTAAGAACGTTCACAGTCTGATCTCAGTCTCAATCTGTCAAAAATACCTGTAATTTCCCTAGATTTTGACAAGTTTTTGACGTTTGTGTCGCCGAGATGAGACTGCGCATAGATTTTGAACGTTTTAAATTACGAGAATTGGCCTTCAGGTTGCACAGCGATATCCTTGTCACCCTGTATAGAAAATTCAAGAAATGTTTATTATGTTACAGAAACACAAAAAAAAAACTAAAAAAAAAAACACTGAAAAAACGAAACCAAATGCTATGTCCACTAACACATAATTATCTAAAGCACAACAATGCTTTTAAGAAATACAGAACGTGACAAAAACGTAAATTGGAAAATGTCCAATGTCGAAACAACACGACCCATTTCACTAGACAAAATAAATTACTTTAAAAACTGCCCTCAACACAGAATACAAAACTACTGAAGAAAATAAGCGCCACAAACCAAAACAAAGCGCGATATTTCATAACAAAAACTTTCAGTTGGTAAGTACATACCTAAAACTTTACAACCCACTATTTTTCATTTAATGTTTTATTTAAACTGCTGGCCGTCGGTCGTGGGCTCACAATTGAGATAAGGACACTCTTTATGGCCGTGCTCCACTGGAAAATATTCAACGTTCCCGGACTTCCAGGTATTTTATTTATTAGCACATTCGAACAATCCTTTATTTACACGCAGATTTCGTTTTAACAAATAATTTATCTGTATAAACTGAGAATATTGAATCGGAAAATCTGTTCCCGGTATAATATTCATTGCCTTATTTATGTCGATCTGTGGCGTAATTGCGTGACGCACTATCAGGAATGGGTTTCATTTTAACAGTTCAATAACACTCATTGCGTTATTTAGGGCGGTACCCGGACCAAAACCGCGTTTTTCTTCGTTATTCAGAGGCTATTAGCTGAATAATTATGAGAAATTAACTACATCTGAAAGCACATTATTAATGTTCGATATCCTATCATCACATTGCCTGTTATTATTTGTTTTTATATGTTGCTAATACATTTAAAATCTCCTTATAAAAAAGTGACTAAAATTATTGATTGCATGCATCTTTTGCTAAAGTTGACGTTCTATTAATTTGAGAATTTCACCAATGGATAGATAATTTAAATTTAAAAATCTAAATAATCCGTGTTTTAATTTATATAAAAAGACCGCTATTCTTTTTTTATTAAAACAATTCCAAAAATTATGCGAGATTTATAACAAAGGGACGTGCGCAGGGTACGCTGCATCACTTTCGTATGAGGAAGTCGTGTCGCTCTCTTTCTGTGTCGCGAATGCTCAAGGTTATTTGGTCGGGGTACCGCCTTAAGTTGGAGAGCGACAAAATTTTCGTATACATATGAAGCAATGGATTAGCAATATCATCCAAAATGATTGATTGGTTGTAATTGATAGTGTGTTACGCATTAGGGTTTTGGTTGGTTTGGGACTGTTCTGAATGATGGAATTTAAGTTTGTTACGTTTTAAGTAAGCTTTAATATTTGAGTTTCACGTATTTACTGTAATTGTCCCGGCCGTAGTCTTGGATGATGATTATTTCGGTACCATTATCAAGACTATCTGCTGGGGAGTTTGTTCCGCCACTTCTTCCCCGCTAAAGCACTAGGAAGTGGTGAAGGGCGGGCGTTTTAGAGGGCTGTCCTATGTAATAAGTTTTGTTAATAAAACACTCATGACATTGTTACGGTGAAGTGTAACTTGATATAACACTATGCCACTTACGCCAATATGATGCAACTTGAGTCCAATAGAGTTTTTACTATGAAATAAATAGTATAGGAAGAACTCATATTTTAAATTTTCCTAATTAAATACGCGTCATAGATTTGGGCGCATAACTCGAGACGGATGTACAGACGCCAGCACATCAACCTACTACAATCTGTCAAATGTCTTTAATAGATTTTCCACTTTATCACTAAAGCATAAGGTTCAAAGTTGATTGGGAAAATCTGACAGTTTCGGGTAGGTTGACATGCTGGCGTCTGTACTTTAAAGCTGAGCTTTCATAGTAACTATTGTTTGTATGGAAGTAACTACACATCTAACAAAGTGGCGTTAGTATGTCATGAAAAAAAAGACACCATTTTTAGGCATAGCCCTTTTATATTCAGTACTAGCTGTACCCGCGACTTCGTTCGCGTGCATGATGGAATTTTTTTTAAATTTTTTTTGCGCGTAACACTAATTATTTTACTAAAATAAAAGTAGCCTTTTTTCATGAATGGGAATTCATCAAATGACCCCTCCTGCTCTGGGTGGAGCGGAAGGGAGTGTCAGACTCTTACTGACTAAAACCCACCCGTGTTCCTTCCTTAGCCCTTTATGTTCCGGGGTAGCGGTAACCCTTTCGGACAATCCCACAGTTTCTCTGTCTACGGTTCGTTCGGAATTGATGCAATCGTTATGCTAGATACACACGAAAGCGAAATATCCTACGAAAGTTTATAAATTTCCTAGGAAATTTATAAACTTTCGTAGGATTGTAAACGAGAGATAAATTGCATTATTTTACGCCCACATTTTCGCAAATTTATCAACTTGCGACGTCTCGTGGTAAATTTATACTCTAAAGGATATCCATTCGTAAGATTCTAAACGGTTCGACCAATCACAGAAGAGCTGTTAATTTTACGCTTTTTTAAAATACGGCAAATAATACACTGCTTTCTGATTGGTCGATGTTGACAGTGGCGATGCTTGTGTCCATAGACTTAGGTACAATTATGGGTCTAGCTTAGTATCCTTAGCAAAATAAAACTACTTTCACAGTTACAACATAATAAGAACTTTACAAAAACACACTAGCAATCGGTTTATTTATGTTTCGTGGCGAACAATGGCGGTGGAGAGGAAGGAGAAGGAACACGTGACTTATTCAACCAATCAGAGCGCACAGTGCGTTTGGTTTATTGCTTACTTATTATTTTACGCGTGAGTTCGGTAAGTTTATCAATTTGCGAAAATGTGAGCGTAAAATAATACAATTTATCTCTCGTTTAGAATCCTACGAAAGTTTATAAATTTCCTAGAAAATTTGTAAATTTTCTAAAAAATTTATAAATTTGCGGTATTTGTTATTTTCCGGTGACATATACATTTCAAATCACTATTAATCTTAGTCAAATTTAGAAATAATGACTACCAAACTGCGAGCTAGTAACTGAGAGCAGTAAATTCTGTCAGATAAGTTCCTTATACTTTCAGCAGCTGTCCTCGATCGCGGTCATGCCTGGGCCCCGCCGATTCGTTGGAACCTCGCCTAATGAAGATATATGGGGCGATTCCTTCATTTACCGCCGAAATGGTTACACGATTGCCTGGTGTTAGGGAGTCGTGTTCGTGTAGTTGTTAAATAAACGAAAGTTTGTATTACTTGTGAGTTTTGTATTATGTGGTTGTGTTGTGTTGGCTGATTCTTGCTACGCTTGTCATTACGCCTGCTTATTATGTCCCTCAAAAGGATTAGACAGAGGTATTTTGTGACACTAATAATAATAATAATAGTTGGGCAGCTGGATCAAGGGCTTGATTCAGAAGGCAGTACTTCTGGACACGGCTCGCATTGTCAGGAGGTTCCTCTCTCTGGAGCCCTGACCGCCGGTAGCTTGGACCCTGTTCCCCATACCGGTGGGATACTATTTTTGATATTTTTTAATGTTTTTATATATTTTTTATATCCTAATATTTAAAAATATAATTTATATGGTATTTAATTGAATAAAGGATAACAATTCATTTATTTTTCAGACAAAGTCCATTCCATTATTACATTAGAAACATAAAATAGATATAATTATCACACACAATAAAATAATACTCAGACATTTAAATCAAATAAAATTAAAATACACACACATGTCATTCAAAACCAAATAAAATATACAAATGTCAATCAAAACAATAAAATAAAATTAAAATACACATGTCATTCAAATAATAAAATTTTAATTAATATATAATTCCAATGGAAGAACCCAATGACAATATCGCTTTACATTCGACCCCTTGAACTCCTGCTCCACTCTGGCTTACCCCTTCGAAAAATACATACATACATGATGTTATATTACGTTAAGCGTGACGTAAACCATGAGTTCATAACATTTGGTCGCATATACATCATTTTAGACGTGAGAGTGCGACATCCATATTAAACTGTATCTTGTGTCATGCATCTCATCGGTGATAGATGGCGTGCTGTACTGAACGGCGTGACGCGAATACTGAGAGGAACCTTGTGGGCAGTTCATCTTGTGGCAGCTAACATGAACCTGGCATAAAATGTTATGAAAATGTTTTGATGGAGAGAATAATCTTTATACAAGCACCTGACCGGAATGAAGGTGTAAGGAGTCGCTTTATAAGCACCGAGTTCTTAATTTAAAACCTGACAAGTATCAACGTAACTCTTCAAAAATCATCTCTACAGGGTGAAATTAAATTCATGGGCATCCTTTTAAGGGGTCATTGTACTCATCATTGTAAACAACTTTTACTATGGGACCAAATCTGAAATCGCGAAAAAACAAATCGCCTGTTCCCTACATTTTGACGAATTATGTGAACATAAATGCAAGGAACAGCTGATTTTTTTTCGCGATTTTAGGTTTAGTCTCATAGTAAAAGTTGTTTATAATGATGAGTACAATGACCCCTTAAAGGATGCCCATGAATTCAATTTCACCCTGTATAAATCTGGACTCACGTCAAAGACTAAAATCGCAACAAAAAAAAACTGGGAAATCTGGTTATTTCTTTTTTAAACACACCACCTGATGGCAATGAGAAACACAGCGACCAAATCTGGGCGATATGGGTAATTTAGTAAGTACCTAGTGTGTTTTCTCAAACCTCATCAAGTCCCTTACCTCAAGAAAACCTAACCCACCAGTGAAATAGTCATATTTCACACTCCAAAACACCAACAAAGGAACTTCAGAAGAAATCCTCCGCCAGTTTGCATACAGCAAAAATAAAAACAAGTACTAGAAGCGCTAAGACACCACTATATAACTTTTATAGAGTAACAAAATGACATTAGTTTCACCCCGCGGAGCTATGCAACGTTCGCAGTACTTACCATATAAAAATATTACGTCGTGTGTTTACCGTTTAAGCCTGAAAATGTTACGTTTTGCATGCAGGGAGAATGTAGTTTTTATTAAATGGTTACTGGTTGCGAAATAAGAAAGCAATGGTTTTATGTTTCTACCTTAACCCCCTACTAATAAACGTTGTATAGCGTCTGTAAAGTTACACAACGCTTTGTCTTCTTCTTTCGAAAGTCAAACTCAAACTCAAAGCATTTGTTTCAATTAAACCAATTACAGGCACTTTTGAATTGTCAAAGGGTCGGTCAGTCAGAAAGATGAAGCTAGTTGCCCATTCCAAAGCGTAGGTACCTATGGAGAAGAACGGGCAAGAAACTCCGTGAACACTCTTTTAAATCAAAATAATATGGTTACTAAGTCTTGGTTACATCATTCATGTTAAAGATTATACATGTGAGAACGATGCAGATCGCTAAAAGCGTCCATAATGAAAAGATAAGAAAAAACAACAATTCAAATCTATACATATAATAAAACAGTAAAAAAACTGTGTCTGTACATTCAATATATTTAAAAAAAAATAATTGAGGGGGGTTTAGAAACAGTAATCTATATACATATAATAAAACAGTAAAAAAACTGTGTCTGTACATTCAATATATTTAAAAAAATAATTGAGGGGGGTTTAGAAACAGTAATAGGGCACGAATCTAAAAAAAAAAAATTGTCTGTGTGTCTGTTTGTTTGTACACGCTAATCTTCGGAACTACTGGACGGATTTAAATGATTTTTCTTTTGTTGTATAGGTATTATGTCTGGGCAACATATAGGCCATAATTTATCTTGGAAACTTGAACACCTGATGCAGAACCGCAACAGACTAGCTAAACTATAAGAGATACAAAAATGGTACAATAGCAAAAATTGTTCCACGTGATGAGCATTTTCAGCTGAGAGAATAAATTTGAAGATCTGGAACACCTGATGTGGAACTCCAAGAGCCCAGCTACACCATAACACATATAGGAATGACGTCTTAGCAAAAGTTGTTCGGTCTGATGGGCATTTTCTGTTGACTTATAAAAATCGAAGATCAGGAACATCTGATGTGGAAATCAAAGCTATCACTAATTTCACTGTATAATTATAAAATAACATAAGCTGGGAGTACCTCCACGCGGTGAAGGCGGTAACAGTTTAGGACTGATTTTCGATGACGATGGTATATCATTGAAAATTTTACTCTACTGGCCAAAACTCCCATTTATTTTTTTATTTTATCAAATAAATATGCCTTCGGGCTTATGTTATTTGAGTGTTTAATTTCCTTTTCAATTTATCTTCGTGACACGGTAGCCTACCCGGTAACGCAGGACAGCAGTCACTTAGATTTTAATTGATCAGGTATCTTCACAATAAAACTATAACCATGCCTAGAAAGAGGTCAAATCTTTCCCAATGTTCCAAAGGAGCTAAAAGATTGAGGATCATAAGATCCCAAGAATCTACTGAAGAGCGTCAGGAGAGCCTTGATACTGTTCAACATCAGGCTGCAACTCGCTCCGTGGAAACCTCTTCGGATCGCGAAGCACGCCTGCGTTCTCAGCGTATTTACGCATCTACATCCAGGTCTCTAGAGACCAGTGAAGAACATGATGCGCGACTGACCGCTGATCGTGAACGTTATGCATTGTCTCGCGAGTCGAAGACGTTCACGGATAGAGAATAGCGCTTGAGTTCCAAGCGTATCTACGCATCGACTTCTAGGTCTCTAGAGACAAGTGGGGAACGTGATGCGCGACTGACCGCTGATCGTGAACGTCACGCATTGTCTCGCGAGTCGGAGACGTTCACGGATAGAGAATTGCGCTTGAGTTCTCAGCGTATTTACGCATCTGCTTCTAGGTCTCTAGAGACAAGTGCGGAACGTGATGTGCGACTGTCCGCTGATCGTAAGCGACATGCATTGTCTCGCGAATCGGAAACGTTTACCGATACAGAATCACGCTTGAGTTTTCAGCATATTCGCACATCTACTAACAGGTCTTTTGAAACGAGTGATGAACGTGATGCGCGACTAACTACTGATCGAGATTATCATACATTGTCCCGAACACGCACACAACAAAATATTCATAATCAGTTAGAAAGTGAGAGAGAAAGAATTGCTGGAGTACAGCATGAAGAGACAGAAGAAGAGCGCAACGAACGTTTGAATTCTGATCGACTTCGACATTCTCTGAACAGAATGTCGATATCATCTGAAGAATCGGATGTGTCTCAAGATATAGCCGTAGGGTATGGCGTCCTTCCTTGGGTTGATAAGGGACGGAGTGCATTTACGTATACTCCTATAATTGACTACGCCACATATTCCGCCATCGGAGGTATGGTTCAAAATTGTACTTTTTGTGAAGCTGTTAAATGGCAAAAAGAAACAAACGGTATGTGTTGCTCAGTTGGGAAAGTACATATTGAAATATTACGAAATCCTCCAGAAATATTAAGATCACTGCTAATCGGTGACCATCCACAGTCAAAACATTTCTTGGACAACATCCGTTCGTACAACAATGCCTTTCAAATGACATCTTTTGGTGCGAAACAGATTTCAGAAGACCCATTTATGCCAACATTCAAAGTGCAAGGCCAAGTTTACCACCTCATTGGTTCATTATTGCCAGTAAATGACCCCAAGTTTCTCCAAATATATTTCGTATCCAATTATCAAGAAAATATAGTTTATAAAAAAAAAAATTAAAAGTTATTTGCAATTAATTCAGTGTACCCTTGGGATCCGCTGCGGAATTACGGGAAGAAAAGTTTTTTTATTGTATAGGTATTAAGTCTGGGCAACATAAAGGATATAATTTATTTTGGAAAATGGGACACCTGATGCAGAACCGCAATATAAGAGATATAAAAATGGCGCCATAGCAAAAATTATTCCACGTGAAGAGCATTTTCTGCTGTGAGAATAAATTTGAAGATCTGGAACACCTGTTCTGGAACTCCAAAGCCCAGCGACACTATAACATATATAGGAATGACGTCTTAGCAAAAGTTATTTAGTCTAATGGGCATTTCCTGTTGACTTACAAAAATGAAAGATATGGAACGTCTCGAATCGTCTCGCGCATCCCGTTGTTTTCCAGTCCCCGGGCTCTTAGAATTCGACATCAGACGTTTCAGATCTTTGATTTGTACGACCCCGTTTTCGCTGGCATAAGCAACAGGATCCGCGTACGAAGTCGTGGGCAGCAGCTAGTATTAAATAAAATAAAATAAGCCATGGCAGCAAAGAGATGACTCCATACTGACGGCGGCCGTTCACGAACATGACGCATGTATTATCAAATTTCTGACAACTGAAAGAGAGAAATCAGTATGTAACTATTCATCTGATTTAATACGTTTGTGAGTTAGGGGGTAAAACTAAATGTTTTTAACTATACTATGATGTGATTTCAGCGGTGGCCCAGTAGAAATGGCCGCGACCTACGAGTTGTAGGTCTTGGGTTCGAACCCAGGCAGGCGCTTAACTTTATGTAAATAATTTCATCACCACTGTTCTTAAAACGGTGAAGGAAAACATCGTGAGGAAAGGCATGTCCTAGAACCAAAAATTCGAAGACATGTGCACTGGGCCCGCCTGGTGAATTACGGCCCACGGGAACGTTATAGGCTGAATGAAATAATGTAATTACGTATCCGAAAATGTAATTGTAAATGATAGCCAGGTTTTAGCATAAATTGAAACTAAGTTAAAAAAAAAAAGTGTTTTTTAAACAATCCAAAGCTCCATGGGATTAAAGTTTCAATTCAAAGACTGCACAAAAAGGTATTAAAATGTAATTTAAATTACAATAGATATTTCATACAAGACTTGTTGCAATTTATTATATTTAATCTCTTTACAAAAGAACGATTTACTTTTAAAATTGGATATTAATAAGAGCAGTTTTAAAGTTTAAATTCAATTGAATTACAAAGGGTTTATAAATATAATAGTAATAAAATTTTACGGTATACTGAGTTTTAGTAAGTTCGATCAAAAAAGTTATTAGGGTCTCTGCTAACTACATTTTACTTTAGTTACACAATAAATAAATTACTCTTAATATGTCTGATGTCTGTATACATACATTTTTGGGGTGCATGAAGAAGCCTCCTCGTGTAGCGCAGTTTGTTCCGCCAATTACTCAACTGAACCGAACGCTCGGCGCATCCTGGACAGTCACACCCAACATCTTATTTGACTGGCCAATTCTTTCCTTGCGGTGGTAGGGCTAACGTCCGCCTGGTTTGCGACCACCCTCCCACTGGAGTCCGGCGTCAAGCAGCATGCTGTGTTTTGAGTTCCAGTGCCTTGGGCATCTTCTGGGCACGCTCGTTCCATCATAACCATCCATCGCTTTCCATCAGGCGTGATCGAGAGGTAGAGAGCGTGCCCATTAAGCAATAAAAAAAATAAATAAAAACACGTCACACACACATGCCATACTTGAAATCACCTCTCTAGTCTCCGCACTGAAATTTGTACCCTGAGCCCCAACATACAAACTAAACTGTCTAGTTTGGGGCTCACTGGCAAATAATATATTGTAACTTAGCTGTAGGTAATATTATAAGCTACTCATCTTGCTGTGAAACTGTGAACTTGCTTACTGTATTACCTGGACAATAAATATTTTCTATCTAACAGAAGTGGGGTGCTTCGCCTGACGTTATGCGGACTACTGGACTGGCGCTGTCTTTTTCTGCGGGAGACTTCGCGTGCCCCGTGTGGAGTCGTTCTGCCCATGCAAAGCTGGTAGATACAGCTTTGAATGAAACGTGCCGGATCATCACTGGTTGCCTAAAATTGACCCCGGTACAAATGCTGTATCCACTAGCAGGAATAGCGCCACCAGTGGTTCGCAGAGCGGTGGCAGGCTCTAGCGAAAGAGCCAAAATGGTCTCCGACACACGATACCCTTTGCACCGCAACACCCTTGTGCCACAAAGGTTGAAAAGCCGAAACAGTTTCTTAAAGTGTGTCGTCCCACTCACTGGCGAACCACCACAAGAAATACTGAAGCTGTGGCGAGACAGTGCTTCCTTACCAAAAACCGTTTGTTCCACCCGTTGAAGCCCTCCCACCTGGACATGAGTTACCTTGGGTAACCTGGAAGTCTTTAAACAGACTCCGGACCCAGGTTGGCCGAAGCAAGGAAAACCTATTCAGGTGGAGATTTATAGACGATTCCGACTTGGAGTGTAAATGTGGTGCTGTTCCACAAACGATGGGATACTTAATATCTTGCCCTGCGTGTCCTGTCAGCTGCACGTTACAGGAACTGATGGACGCTAGTGATGGCGCCAAACAAGTAGCCGAGTACATTTAGATTGCTATCGACACGCTAAAAAGAAGAATATTTTCTATTGTGATGTCATGAAGTTTTCACTTTAAAAGCTCACACATAAACCTAACCAATGACCTGTAATATGTACAAGCTTACTAAACAGAAGACATTACAATCACGCTCTTTGAAAGGTCGTGGTAACCAGAAAATACCGCGTCCAACACAAATTAACGTTACGCACATTAGTGTGTCGATTACGAAAGCTAACCTTTACAGGCTTAAAAAGGACCCTCAGAAGTTCAATGCCTCTTGTCAAACACAATGCGCCCTTGACCCTCAGTAATTAATTACGAACACCTATTAATCTTACACGACGCGGATAAAATGTGCTGGTAACAGGAGCGTTATTAGCAAAAAACGTTGCTTGATGAAATTATGAGCAAATTGCTTTTGAATTGCGAATAGTTCGGTCGTCCTCGCCGTCGAGGGAATGTGGAATTTGTTTAAGGCTGAAGTCTTTGTTTGATTACTATGAATTGTTGCTGGTAGTTTTGCTTGCTCTTCTATTATTTTAACAGTCCTTTTAACTCTGGATAAATCGGTTACAAAATACTTATCCAACGCCCGCCATGTATCGAACCGGAGCTCAAGCTCCTTTAGCAAGACGAATCTCAAACGAAACTAGGTGACCGTATAAAATCGTTCTTTATATTACAATCTAACTAGTATAAAAGCCGACCGGCGTTCGCCTACCAATGTTTACTCACATTAATTTAAAAAAAAGATCGACGCGTACGCTGTATTAAATTTAGTTTGAGCTTAACTTACTCTTTAGTTATTTTATAGGAAAAAATATATATAATTATTTATTTATTTATTTAAAATTTCGTAAATAACACCAATAATTAGTATCATTTAAATTATTACATAAAGATTCCTTAATTGCTTAAATACAGGCTGTCGCGGAGTCGGTCGTGCGTTTACACTTGATTGTCCGACTACTGCCGCTCCAGAGTAGAATCGACTTCAAAAGCATAAGGACTGAAACGAGAATTATGTAAAAAAACCCATGCGAAACTGTGGGTAGCATCGCGGGCCGCCTGACAATACTCTGGTAGCAGCAACTCAGTAGCAACGCAACCTTATATTATAATACGAGAATAAAGATCACTATATCATTTGAGAACTTCAGAGAGGCAATTCTCGTAATTTTAAGAATGGTCACAGTCTAATCTCAGTCTCAATCTGTCAAAAATACCTCTAATTTCCGTACATTTTTGACATTTCTTTGTCGCCGAGATGAGACTACTTACAACTAAATTTTGAACGTTTCAATTAGCCTTCAGAGCCCTGATTCACAACCATACGACAGGCTATCGTATCGAAAACCTGACATTTCGACAACCTGATTTGACTTCCCCTCAACAGCAAATAGCTGTTGGAAGAATAGCGGGCGTCTATTTGATTTAAACTGACAAAATTTCCGGGTTTTGGATTTGTGAACAGCATTGAGAAGACTCCTACGATAACAATGATTAATGTTCGATACGATACGGAAGCATATCGAATGTTTATGAATAAGGGAGCAGATCATAAAAGGTAAAAAAAATTAAAAAACTTTGTACAGGATTTACGCTGTGGCTTTATTACGGGGTTAAATATAATGATCACCAAAAAATATATTGAACACCAAAAAATTAAGTCTAAAATTACAATAGTTCTAGCTGGGACCCCGAGGTTAGGTTTGGTTACTTTAAACCCTTTACACAGACATAGGATGCAAGAGCGAGCAAATGAGAATACAAATACCTTTACCTTTATTTTGGTGATCATTTCTATTTTTGGCAGTAATAAGTGTTTTTTTGATGTTATATTTTACTTTATCTGGTGATAAGTTAAACATATGCCCTTTATTACTATGATTCAATGTCAAAGAATTTATTTCAAATAGGCACATAAAAGGCACTTTTGAATGTCAAAAATTACAATAAAAAAGTAATTAAAAAAATTAAAAAACCCGACTGCGGTAAAAAACTTACGTTAAAAAACTGAAAAGCTACAAACAAGCCCATTTTAACTAAATGTTGGAAGCTGGCGGAACCCATTTAAATTTGAAAATATACTAAAAATGGTAAGGGAGCCTGCTTCCAACATTTATTTAATTTAAAATGGGCTTGTTTTTAGCTTTTCAGTTTTTTAACATAAGTTTTTTATCAGAGTAATATTATAAAGGCGAAAGTTTGTGAGTGTGTGTGTGTGTGTGTGTGTGTGTGTGTGTGTTTATATGTTTGTTACTTCTTCACGGCTAAACCACTGAACTGATTTAGATGAAATTTGGTATAGAGATAGTTTGAGTCCTGGAAAAGGACATAGGATAGTTTTTATCCCGATATTCCCACGGGATCGACATTTACGCGGGTGAAACCGCGGGGCGCAGCTAGCAGCTAGCAGTTAAAAAAAGTATGAAAATGGCCGCAAAGTGTATAAGTAATTAATTGAACAGGCTGCCATCCGGTACCTATTCAGTAAACAGGAAAGAGAACAATATAAATCTTTGTGAAAGGTCCTATTGTAATGGACTTTGTAACTGCGGTGTAGCAGTGGTGTTCAACCTTATTGATAGCGTGAAAAAGGAGTAGGTAAACTATTTGTGTGAATGATAATTTTTAGAAAGGGGGTGACTACCGAGATGACGACTAATAGAGAAGTATGGAAGAAAAAGACATGTTGCGCCGACCCCAAATAAATTTGTAAAAGGGCAGGAAAATGATAACGAGGTCGGCATTTCCTATCTGACTACTCTGAGAATAAAGTCCAGACATAATCTTGGTCAGATCATGTGAAAACCATGTAGATTGACGTACCTTTTTTTATGGATGGGAAATCATCAAATGACCCCTCCCGCTCTGGGTGGAGCGGAAGGTAGTGTCAGACTCTTACTGACTAAAACCCATCCGTGTTCCTTCCTTAGCCCTTTATGTTCCGGGGCAGCGGTAACCCTTTCGGACAATCCCGCACCCCCGGCAGGCTTCGGCCCTGGCAGGCCCCTTCCTTTTTGCTGACATCTCTTTTAGGCGCGCGTGGAACACGTACGCGCCGTCCGGCACGGGCCTGGTCCTATTCGGACGGTGAGCTACCCATTACTCTCCGTCCGCAGGCCCGCGCCTACGGTGGCCGGGAGTCGTCACGCGGCTCCCGACGCCCGGAGCGTCTCCCGCGGCGGCTGGGACGTGAGGCTCTCTCCCTCAGCCATCTCACCACCTCCTTCGCTAGCATGACTGCTTCACAGAAGGAGGTGTAGATTGAAGTCTGAAATGGTCTTTTGAGTAAAAAACCACACAGTTTGAATGGAACTGTCAAGTCAGTGCACGCGTTTGTCCGAAATCGTGAAGCACAAATCAAAAGTAGCTCATTGACATTCCTTACTTATCTTTTATCCAACCAAGGTTGACTATCTCTGACCAATCTACGACAAAGGTCGCGAAACACCTAGGCGTGAACTTCGGGAACACATTTGGAGGGTCAAAACAAGTGTAGCGGTACATTGGCGGCCGTAACACTAAAGTAACTTGCTGATTGCTCCGATCAAAGTAAACGTGCGGAAATGATTGGGATATGGACGGATACCTTATTTTATTGGAGGGTTATTTGTTGCCTTTTATCTTGATTGTTTTATTTCGGTTATTAGGCTAGGCGTTCCTGATTTGTTTTTAGGTTTTATAGCCTGTTTTAGCACTTCTGGTTTAGTTCATACTTAGCATAAGCAACCTATAATATTCCCACTGCTTGTATACAGGTTGTACGGTACACGTACATGGATTTTAAAATATATTTATTACAATAAGTTAGTCAGTAGGCTCGCGTATTTGCACTTTGGACGCGACCTACATTTGGCAGTGCATTGACACTGACATATTGCATGGTTCTATGCATTTTATGTACATATTACATTTTAGTGTTCAATTAGACGTAGTTTGAAACTTTGAATCGGACGAACAACTTGCATTTTTATTTAGATTCATCCCGTTGAGCATTCACTGACATTTTCTGCATTGAAGTTTAAATCTGACATTTTACATTTGCACTGACATTACTTATGTTAGGGAAGCACCCTACACAGGCCTTCTGACGGTGAGAGGGAGTGGGCCGTAATCTATCATGCGTGCCCAGTGCGGGTAGGTAGATGTCACATGTCTTCGAATGTTTGGTTCTAGGACATGCCGGTTTCTTCACGATGTTTTCCTTATCATAAGTTTACATGATCATTCATGTAAACTTATCTAGGAGATGGTTTCATAGGATAGTGTCTATCCGCATTTTGTGATACAGGGCCTTGTTTGGCCCTGTTTCACAAAATGCGGTTAGGCATCATCCTTTATCATCAAACTTTATTTTAAAACGTAGGTGCCAAAACCCGGTTTATAGCTTATTTATTTCGTCCGTTTCTTTCTTGTTAAAAGATAAACTAACTTTATTTTAGATTAATTATTAAAGTCAAAATAAAAATAATAAAACATTGCAATAAAAATAAACGGTGCCTATCTACAGTCAACAAAATAGATAAGTATGCAGGATCATCGGATATAGTTGAAGTTTAGTAAGAAACCGATGGATGTTCTCGAATAAAATTTAATTTAATTAATAGAAAACAAACAGCTCATTTATCAAATTAAATTTCAGTTAACAACATCCATCGGTTTCTTACTAAACTTCAACTATATCCGACGATCCTGCATACTTATCTCTTTTGTTGACTGTACACTAACTTGTACAAACCCAGTGTCCTGTGTCCACCCAGGTAAGTCTATGTTGACTCTTATATTCTGAAGGTAAACTAAAACATAAACAATAGCAAAGCTTAAACACACAGAGCCGTGTTTTCTTTGATTCCCAGAAGAAGCTGGAAGTCTGCATGAATATTACTATTGTTTGTATGAATTCACAGTTTAGTTTACTTTAAAATAAGGTACAACAATTCTTTAATAGCAAAAAGACTTATAACATGGGCGTAGCACAAACGCGCGGAGTAAATGAAACGTAAATTCGAACGATTTTAAAGTTGAAAATACATTTTTCGCACATTTTAATTACTTATTGTTAGTTTGAAGGCTTTATCCATATCAACGACATAATCAATATCAGGCTATAATTTTCCCACTACTGGGACAAAGGCTCCTTTTCGG
Organism: Amphipoea oculea; assembly: GCA_945859645.1. Taxonomy (NCBI): domain Eukaryota; kingdom Metazoa; phylum Arthropoda; class Insecta; order Lepidoptera; family Noctuidae; genus Amphipoea; species Amphipoea oculea. Next base: position 19,381,029 of record OX243876.1, read on the forward strand.
TAGGGAGTGGGTGTGGGCCTGGATTATTATAGACTAGCTGCGCCCCGCGGTTTCACCCGCATAAGTGTCGATCCCGTGGGAATATCGGGATAAATACTATCATATGTCCTTTCTCAAGTTCCAAACTATGTGTGTACCAAATTTCACACAAATCGGTTCAGTAGTTTAGGCGTGAAGAAAAGACAGACAGACAGACAGAGTTACCTACTTTCGCATTTATAATATTAGTTTGGATGTTGCAGTTGCGGGTTGGTAGATATTAAGATATGTCACTTGTCTTCGAATTTATAACCCACGACCACACTCGCAAGTCGAAGCGGTGGCCGTTACCTTTGGGCCATCACTGCTCTACTCATAGGTATATCTACAGGTTGTGCAAAAAAAAATGCTCTAGAACAGGTTACTTTTTATCCCGATTCATCATATTTCAAAAATAGAATCTAATCTAATTTAATCTATGTTATTAATTTCATTGTAATCAATTTAGCTTTATCAGTTTATTTTTTTTTTCAAACTATTTATTATGTTATTTTTTAAATAATAGTGTTATTATCTGCGCGTAATGTAGTGCATGCTACGCTTTTCTGTAAGTAATGAGGCGCTTAGACTTAAGTTTGCAATGTACAAATTATAAAGTAACAGTGTACTCATTGTTGAAAAGCCAAATAAATAAATACTCCCACGGGATCGACACTTACGCGGGTGAAACCACGGGGCGCTGCTAGTATTCTAGATAAATCTCCGATAGAATTACCGGCGTATAGAGCCCATGTTATAAACTCCGTCTAACTTCGACATCTGCTTCCCTTCAGAGCATCGAACGAGGCGCGATTGTTTCATATTGAAGTCTTTTGAAGCTTACATGACTGTTGCATAAGCTAATCGATATGGAAAAGTAGTTATCGATTTGAAAATTTATGATAATATAATGGTTTAGTAGCGTGTCAGAAAAGGTCGTATTTCGGTGAATATGGCCACAACAATCCATTGCCCTCTATCACCAAAACCGCCTAAAGGAAAAATCGGGCAAAAACTTCTATAAAGTGTTACGTTGCTATTTTAATTTGGCAGGCGCATTAAAAATCACTTTAAAAAAATTAAATGATTTATTTAACTGTATTATTTAAGGTCCTTTTAGAAGAAAATCTATCTGTAACTGTAAGCTACATACGGTAAACACAAAATGTTCCCCTATGTTCACACAGGCTAACGTATTTGATATCAAACGGTTCCGAGAAGCTTTGTGTTTGGATCCACAAGAGCCTTAGAATGTTGGCTCGGAATGTGCGTCGTTTATAATAGTCTGGTTATAATATGAAAACTAGAGTGATTATAGTAGGTAGGTAGGTAATTAATTTTTTTTAGGAATGTTTCATGTTGCCAGCAACACCGAAACATTCCTTGTTGCAACCAACATGCGCATTTTTAGGTAATTGCCAGTGAATATGGGACTTTACTGCCCAGCTAAAAAGTATTAAACCTTTTTGCTACCTCTGGTTTTCAAATTCCGTTTAAATATTTTAAGCCACGAAAAATATACAAAGACTAACAGTTATAACATTTTAAACCACGAAAAATATACAAGTCGTGTTTATAAAACCAACTAAAGTAAAAAATAAACTGCACAAAACATTTAAAATCCTAGCAACACTTTGCTACCGTATGCTGGCAACACTCGCAGCGGCGTACGTTTCCAGTTTGTTTTGATACGCGAGGCTCAAGCCACAGGTGTGCCGATACCAGCTAATTTATGGCGGGAAGTTTCTTTCTGCTTCACATTTTGTTCGAAAGCTTATCCTTTTCGTGTTTATGGTAATGACTTATTTCTTGAAGGAGGATGGGGATAATGAGGATGAATTACTTTCAAAGTAACATTAAAACATCGTCTTTCGTGAATAAACTACGATGGGCATTTAATAAGCGGTACTTTTTTTTAATTTTGTAATTTTTATGCCTATGATCTTGTGTTGGTCGAAATAAACGATATTATTATAGGTACCTTCTTGAACAGTCAGGGAAATTAACTAAATTGACATCCTACGTCAATTTAGCCGTGTTAGCCGTTTCATGTAACTGTCGAAGAATGACAGTTGCAATTTGAATATACGAACCGGACAATTTTGCTTAGGACCAAAGCACACACGCTACTTTTAGCATAAGCAATCGGCGATTTTGCAGCTGTATCGGAATCGCGCGTTTTAGCGACTGCTCAGACGCTGGATCGACGCTACATCGCGGTTTCGCGACTTCATGCGTTCGGACGCAGTATCGGAATAGCACGTTTTAGCGACGGGTCCCCTATGTTGTTTCGAACGCCGCTGTTGCGACACACGCTGTTGCGAATTATTTTTCCACTGCCTCACAGGTTCGAAAGCTCATGGACTCGAATGAAGTAGTCGCGAAAGACGCTGTTTCGAAAAACATTTTCACTGCCTCATACGCTCGAATGCTTGTGATTTCGATTTACTTAGTCATAAAGTGTACAGAAAAATATTTAAGCAGTAATTAAATAAAATCAACAAATTCAGTGTCAACATCAACATTTAATATTATTATTAACGTACTGTTTTACGTTTGTTGTTTACATCGTACATCAAAAATTATTTACCGCAAAACGGGGCTACTTTGACTTTCAGGGTTACTTTGACAGGCGTTGGAACTACTTTAACAGAACGCCAAAATCGGTTTTCACGTGTGCTCAGCAAGTGTGCGTGACCTCGAGTAATATTGCGCGAGGCGCGGGGTGTGGGGAACGCGTCATAGCGTTGTGATCGGCCTTGTCAAAGTAACTCTGGAAGTCAAAGTAGCCCCGTTTTACTGTACCTATTCGTGAGTCTCGCGTCATATATTTATAGGTTTTATAATTGCGCAGTTTTGCTTCCCATTCCTGCCTAGATAATAATAATGCATAGAATAAACGCAACACATTCAGTTTCATCGATTTCAATAAAAAGCCAAACGCAATAATTTCAAAACGTGTGGTGGTTACTTTGTTAATAATAATATTAAATGTTGATGTTGACACCGAATTTGTTGATTTTATTTAATTACTGCGACACAACATAGGGGACCCTTAGCGACTGCTCCGATGCTGGCGCAGATGCCAAATCGCTGCGACTGGCATCCAAATGTGTGCGGAGTGTAGCGTTCAGCCGCTGTTTTCAGCTTCCGAAAAGCGACTGAATCGCCGCGTCTGGCGTTTTAAGTATGCGGTGTGAAATGCTTGGTCTCTGCATTTAGCTTCTAAAAAGCAGCAAAATCGCCGATCACTGATGCTAAAAGTAGCGTGTGTGCTTTGGCCCTTACAAACAAAAAAACACATTCTTTTAAACAACAAAAAGAAAACTTATATTTAATTTATCTGACTTTACTACGACCGTTGCATCCTAAACAATCAGGCTCACTATCACCACCGATCTCCTTGCCTAAACCACGTCACTGTCCTTTCAGGAAACCTATTCCTGTGAAGTATTTCGGCACAAATAGAATAACGTTTTTCACGTGGTTAATTAGCCTAATTAACCACGTGAAAAACGTTTCGTAGGGGTTTGCACTTTACCTAATTAAATTAGGTAAAGTGCAAACCCCTACGAAACGCTCCCAGTTTCAAAGAAGAAGGGTCACGTCCCATAGAAAATTTACCCAGGCCCGACACAAAAGGAACGCATCTCAGTTATTTTGTTATATTAAATATAACAGAAATAAATTAACACTATTCTGAATATCAGTGGCTATCACCCATATATTGCCATTTGATTTTGGTAAGTCAAAATATTTTAAAATATATTTTTTTAATGAATAGCATTTATATCCATTTAAAATGACGCCAATTTAGATAAATATACAAAAATAGACAGCTGGAGGCCTTAATTTATTCAGGCATCCACAGGCAAGCCCGGTTAAGCAGACGATAACCTCAAAGTTAAACTGCGAGATGTCATTAAAAAAATATAAAATAAAATTGGCTTTCTGTGTTGAGATCTCTGCGTTTTTTAACCGACTTAAAAAAAGGAGGTTCTGTATTCGACCCGTATGTATGTATGTATGTTTGTATGTCCGCGATTTTCGCGATTTTTGACGTTCAAAAGTGCCTTTTATGTGCCTATTTGAAATAAATGCTTTGACTTTGAACAAAAACACAAGGGAATATTTTGGTGTTAGCCATTGATTTGGAATATAAAAAATATATATTTTAGCTATATTTAAAATAGCAAAAAAACTGAGATATGTCTCATTCGTGTCGGGTCTGAGTCACAAATGACCGTTCTTCTTTAAATAAAACAAACCATAAACAAAAAACAATACGACAAACCCAACCCAGAAATACAGACACGAAGTAAACTAAAAACGTAAATCCAAAATTCGTATACATTTTACAGCGAGGTTGAGGTTGCATTACCTATATCGGAACACAAACATTCATCTTTAGTCTACGAAGCAAGGAAACGAAGGAGTCATTTGTGTGTTACGTCCTCGGCACACAAGTTCAAAGATACCTACAAATAAAGGATTTTTGTATCGCTACGAAAATATTCATGTTGGGAGCTGAATATTCAGTCGAGATAAAATTCATTGGATCTGAATTAAGTATAGACAGTGGTTTTATTTTAACAAGTTTTAAGACTAAAAATTTTACAAATACCGTGGTCGAGTTTTATGGCGTCATTAATCAATCAATCTGCCAAGCCTCTTCCCAACTATGTTGAGGTCAGCTTCCAATCTACCCAGATGCAGTTGAATACCAGTATTTTACATGGAGCGACTTATGTGGCGTCATTAATATGAATGACAAAATGTATGTTTCTCAAATGAGTTGTTGTTCATGTTTTCACCTTTTCTGATGATCCATCATTTCATGCCTGAATTGCCGTGCAAATGTCCATTAACGGTAATCGTTTAACATCGTTAATAAACATACGGAATTATTCCTAGGTGTAGGCAAGTTGTTCAAAAAGCGAGAGCATCAGCCTAGACATGTATCTATACGAAATTCTCCATTAAACTTTTGTATCAATACAAATACAAGTATCGTGTACGCGGGTCTTAACAGAAGACGCAGCGGAGGCTGGATGTGATCCAAGTGGGACATCCCGTCGCCAAATATCTTGAGAATTTGATAGAGAAACGCTGAAGTGTTTTAAATTGATTCGACTCTAAGGAACGAAAAAGTTAAAGTTTCTGATTTTGAACCAGGAAAAACTGATTATAATTTTACCTTTTTTAACCGACTTCAAAAAAGGAGGTTCTGTATTCGACCCGTATGTATGTATGTCTGCGATTTTCTCAAAAACTAGCGAACCGATTTTGATAATTCTTCCATTAATGTGATCTACATACTTTCAGGAAGGTTTTAGTATATAATACATTAGGTAATTATTGTTATGTACGAAGTTATATGCATAAATGTACTGCATCTCCGGCATTTCTATGCGAATTTTGATAATTCTTCTAGGCGGTGTCTTCAATTCTTCAATGCACTAGTGTTAATTGAATTTCTGTTGAGTAGGTAGGTACAAATAAAAAATGAAAAATAATTTTTTTTACAAAAAAAAACAACCGACTTCAAAAAAAAAAACACTACAAAACGATAAACAATTTTAATTTCGGAAGTCGGTGTCAAAAAAAAAACGAATATGCGGAACCAACGACACCGACTTCCGAAAATAAAGTTATGTATCATTTTGTAATGTTTCTTTTTTTGAAGTCGGTTGTTTTTTTTTTAATTTTTTTTCGGTAAGCGAGTGGGATCGACTTTCCGTCCATACTAATATAATGCGAAAGTGTGTCTTTTACCTCTCGCTTAAACCGCTGAAACGATTTAGATTAAATTTAGCACCTGGGTAGACCGTGACCTGGATTAAGACAGGATAGGTACTTTTTATCTTGATATTCCTACAGGATCGAGACTTATGCGGGTGAAACCGCGGGGCGCTGCTAGTCTTATTATAAATGCCTTTAGTTCCAGACAATATCAAGATCTCATCATTCAACAGCAATGGTGGCCCAGTGATAACGGCCGCGACCTACGACTTTTTCACTTATTAGGTCATGGGTTCGAGCTGAGGCAGCACTTTACTTTGTGTAACAAATATTTTCATCACCACTGCTTTCAGAACTGTGAAGGAAAACATCCGGCATGTCCTAGAACCAAAAATTCAAAGTACATAATATACCAACCCGCACTGGGTCCGCATATCAGATTACAGCCCCTCCCTCTAGAAGAGAGGAGGCTTGTGTCCTAGCAATCCATATTTCCATACTAGTCCATAGTAATATTATAAATTCGAAAGTAACTCTGTCTGTCTGTATGTTACCTTTTCACGCAGGAAATTTGGTATAGAGATAGTTTAGGTCCCGGGAAAGGACAGGAGGACTTTTTATCCTGATATTCCCACGGGATCGAGATTTATGCGGGTGAAACCGCGGGGCGCAGCTAGTGGGACAATAAAGGCTGATTATATGCCAATTTCCTAACACTACCCACTACCTACTTTCACACTGCTTAAGAACTGGAACATAGTGCTTGGTAGATGAAGTAAGTGAGATGGCAGCAATGGAATAGTGAAGTTCTATCCCGGATGAAGTTATTCATCAGGAAAGGATAAAAATATTTTCATGAATTTATTGTTTTTGCATCAATTCCTTCTTCTTCATTTAATTATTTCCTCTATTAAATACATATCTATAGGTACTAATATATTATAAAGAGGTAAAATTTGTTTGTGAGTTTATACGAGTATGTATGGGGTAATCTCTGGAACTACCAGTCGGATTTGAAAAATTCTTCTTGCATTTGATAGCCCAATTCTTGAGGAAGGCTATAGGCTATTTAACGTCACGCTATGACCCTTAGGAGCCGAGCAAAAGCGCTATGGGGAAACGAAGTGATATAGCAGGAGACGCGGGCAAGTGATGCAATACGACGAGATGGGTCGAGGGAATAAGAAATTTCACTCGAACGAAGTCGCGGGCAGAAGCTAGTAAATTATATTTTTAAACATAAAAAATATAAAAACATTTAAAAATATAAAAAATAGTAGCCCACCGGTATCGGGAACAAGGTCCAAGCTACCGGCGGTCAGGGCTCCAGAGAGAGGAACCTCATTTAATTTATCATTACGTTTTATCTGATTCATGTGGTTTATGAAGCAGTTATCAGTTCATTTAAATTACTTTTACAATGGGGTTTAAAAGTACCTACCTATCTTTTCAATAATAGATTTCTATTTCTAATTTTCGAACGAATCACTTTGCGCCTTCATCCCTAAAATCTATTAAAATTAAAATATCGTCGCAGATGAGCGAAACACGAAACAAAAGGATTTTCGTGAAATTAATAATGATAGCGATAGCTGTAAGCTACTTAAGGAGGGTCGAGGTTTGTTTAATATTTATTGTCTTTACGTATTATTTTAGAAGAGAGGTCTCTTTTAGTGGCCGTATTATTTTTATGTTTGGGACATTTCTGGGTTGTACGTGTGGAACTGTGAACCACATTGAAAGAAATTTTATTTGCTCGAACATGTGTATACATACAGAATTAAAATAATATATGCATGTAAGATCTTAAAGTAAAAGCGGCTCACGACATGTCTGCCATTTCTCATGGCGTGCAAATATCTTTGGTACAATTTATTATTTATTATGTGCTGGGGCGGCTGCTGCAGGTGCGGAAAACCTCAAACGGCGCAAATACTGCAATCTCTTTGGAACTTACATATTTGAGCCGTTTGGGGTTGAAACACTAGGGCCATGAGGCCCGCACCCTAATTGCGTAACACTTTATCAATCGGAATCTGAATCATTTTGAAGCCAATTGCTAATCCATTGCTTCATAAGTTCGAAAAATGTGTCTGCTCAACACGTAAATAACGCAATGAATGTTGTTGAACTGTCAAAATGAAACCGATTCCGATTAATAAAGTGTTACGCAATTGCCCCGCTGAGTGCCCACTTAGTATTTCGAGACATCGCCAAGCGGTTGGTCGACTCTTCACGTGACCAGAGGGCTGGCCTATTTTTTGGCCAAAGAATCAGCATTGCCTTACAACGTGGCAATGCTGCCAGCCTTTTGGGCACGTTTCCCGTTGACAGTGATGCGGACGAATTTTTTGATGCCCTTTGATTATTTTCCCTGCCTTTTTATATACTTGTACATATTATAGTGTTGACAGTCGATCAAGTCATTTATTATTATTGAATCAATGATTTTTCACTTTTATATGTATATCTTCGCAGGGTGGCTGGTAGCAGCTGGATGAGAGTTGCCGAGAATCGAGCTGCATGGCGTGCAATTCGAGAGGCCTATGTTCATCAGTGGGTTGCTGTAGGCTGATGATGAAGACGATGATGATGATTTTACAAAATGAAACCAAACGTATTATTCTGAACGAAACGTTTTATATTTCACCATTAATAAGGCATTGTGTACATCGAAAGTGCACAAAATAAGGTGCAGTGCAGACGACACACTATTTGCGCGATCGAGTCTGTGGCGCACAAAATGTCTCTTTGATGCTGAGCTCTGAGTAAGCTTTTCTATGTAGTAGCCGAAAATTAGAACGCGACATCATCCTATGTTTATTACAACTATTCCAGGTAATTCCTGTTATTATTTTATCTACAGTTTCCATTTTATTGGTACTTACAATAAAAAGTGCGTCACGGATAGTCTGTCGTCTGCGCCGCACCTTAAAGACATTTTTTCCAATCAAGCTAAGTGCAAAATCAACTAATTTCTAAAGGGTAAGTTACCTATCCTAATACATTACAGCAAAGAACGAGTATGAGGACCGAAGTACCTGAAAAGAGAGAAGGAAAATATAGAAATAATAAACATCATCTTCCTAAACAACCATTGTCTTTTAGGCCCATTTCTATACAATAAATTAAATAGGAAATTAAGTATCTATAAATTAAGTTATTAAGACTGTAAAAAGATTATTCTGCAATTTTTACTTAGCACATCATATAGTGAGACAGAGGATTTACTCGTTGTCTGTAAATATAAGATAATATTAGTTTTTAATTAGTCTTCTCAGTGTTTTATATTTAAAAATTCTAAGCACTTTTCTAGCCTGAAACACAGGTTCCATCTAGTTCAGGCAAATGAACAACTGTGTCCTCTATAATTTTTAAGTTATGTTATTGTAAATCTGCACCACTTTTAAATAAACGATATTATTATTATTATTGCTAAAAGGGCCTTGTTGTTCGCAAGGAAACTTAATCCCCCTTATTACAAAACAGGCCTTTTCTTTAAATCAGGTTTAAACCACCGGGCCAGTTATTGAATTAAGAACCTAACTGTCCATCGATCACTAATAAAGAACTAGATACACAATCAGCGACAAAAAATGTCCTCGCCGAATGTGCACCCAATTCAACATTTGGGTGCACTTTTAATCTTGTAGCATTCGAACGCTCCGACGGTAAACACGCCTCAGTGCTCGTTTAAAAAAGTAAAAAAAAATCTGCTGTGCCATCAGAATCATGTGCTGAACCCATGGTATCAGGTTGCGTGTCCATGTCACTGCCATCCTGTGTATAGAAAAGACTAGGCTGCTATCTCCGCATTTAGTAACCTTATCTACTTGATAGCTTGATGCTCTCAATAGTTCGGTTAGATCTTGTGAAGAAACTTCAGAGACAAGAAAGACTCATTACTGCCTGTCTTTTCTATAAAAACCTCATCGTTAAAACTTAGGTGATGAGAGCTTTGAGTGAGTTACCATTCCACCTATGCAAAGAAAGAAAAAATATTGTTACTATAGATGGGCAATCCACCCGGTTTAAACCCGGTGCTTTTGGTAAACACCCAATTTTCTGGGTGTTTATGGGTGTTTACGGGTGTTTATCGGGTGTTCATCAAAAGCGCCGGGTTTAAATCGGGTGGATTGCCCATCTTTGTGACTCGCACAGGAAAATCACAAACTAAACTAAACACACGAACAAGGACTCACCGATATAAGGTTAGTATGAGACAAAGTAATCACTCCGAAGGCTGTCATGTATACGGGCACCTGACTCATCTGCAGAGCCAGTACAGCCAGGACCCGGAGATCAGGCCCCGGTTGGCACTCCTCCCAACCGCTGTGGAATATCGACGTGCCGACCAGCGAAGCCTGGAAAATAAACACGGTGGAATTGAAAACATGCGACAAATCGTAATGGGAGATTCTACTCATCATGATGAACAACTTTTACTATGGAACCAAACCTGAAATCGCGAAAAAAAAAATCAGCTGTTCCCTACATTTTGATGAGTTATGCGATCATAAATGTAGGGAACAGCTGATTTTTTTTTTCGCGATTGCAACCTGTAGTATAATCAGCCTATAATGTTTCTACTGCTGGGACACAGGCCTCCTCTCGATGTGAGAGAGCGGGCCCAGTGTGGGTTGATAGATGTCAAATGTCTGAATTTTTGGTTCTAGGCGATGCCGGTTTCGTCACGATGTTTTCCTTCACCGTTTTAAGAGCAGCGGCGATGAAATAATTTATACAAAGTAAAGCTCCTAACGGCACCTATTGGACAGGCGACCAAAATCAAAATCAAAAGTCATTTATTCAAACTAGGCTGAGAATCAGCACTTTTCGAACGTCAAAATTACAAAAGACAGTCCTCCAAAACGCCCGCCCTTCGCCACTTCCTAGTGCTTTCGCTGGGGAGAAGAAGTGGCGGAACAAACTCCCCAGCAGCACAGCTGTCTGTTCAGTTAGAAAATAATTAATTTTATACAATACTAAGTATGCAAAGTAATTAACATTACAGGACACAGAACCTTAAATTAAATTATTTGCCATAGGTTAACTAGCCACGCCAATATACCAACAAATACAATAAACACTAAAGAAGATGGCTGGGACAGACTGGATGCGGAAGGCGGAGGACAGGGTGTTGTGGCGCAGATTGGGAGAGGCCTATGTCCAGTAGTGGCCCTAATAGGCTGAGTTGATTGAAAGCGCCTATCATGGTTTCGAACCTACGACCTACAACTCGTTAAGTCGCTGCCGTTGCCAGTTGGTCCACCACTGGCCTTTTGAAAAATATACATACTGGCCATATGGCGAATTTGGAATTTGGAATTTGAAACTATTTTCGGAACATTGTTTTATCTCACTGAAAGCCAGTGGTTTCTAAAACTAAAATTAAATGAATAAGTAGCTTGATGTTGGGACTTTTAAACACTATTCCCCTTATTCACAAACACTCGATATGCTTCCGTATCGTATCGAACATTAATCATTGTTATCGTAGGAGTCTTCTCAATGTTGTTCAAAGTCCAAAACCCGAAAATTTTGTCAGTTTAAATCAAATAGACGCCCGCTATTCTTCCAACAGCTATTTGCTGTTGAGGGGAAATCAAATCATGTTATCGAAATGTCAGGTTTTCGATACGATAGCCAGTCGTATGGTTGTGAATCAGGGCTCTGGTCTGCTCCTAACGTACACGTTATTTTACAAACTACATGTTTCTACCTCCAGTTAGTACTATTATAATTATGTATATTCTGTGCTCCAGTCAAGTATGCTGTTTGTTGTTTATCACGTAACTATGCAACACATAGAAATAAGGTGCATTAAATGACGTAGTAGTCACAATCACACTAATATTATAAAGACGAAAGTTTGTGGGGGTGTGTGTGTGTGTGTTTATATGTTTGTTACTTATTCACGCTCAAACGGCTGGACCTATTTTGATAAAATTTTGTATGGAGGTAGCTGACACCCTGGATTAACATATAGGCTACTTTCTATCCCGATATTCCCACGGGATCGACATTTACGCGGGTGAAACTGCGGGGCGCAGCTAGTGACAAATAATTCTACTAGATACCTCATAAGTAATATCTCCGGCAGGCATCATGTAGGAACCAGTGAGTATTATAAGACAGAGAATATATGCAAAGGTTGCCAGCAGATAGGTGATATTACGCTCCGCCACCTGCAAAAAAAGAAGTGTGCTTATGACCACACGACTGAAGTGAAACTTCAAACGTATTTGGCTATGAGAGGAAGAGAGAAAGAAAATGTGCGCGCGCACTGTTTTCTCTTGCTTATATCCCCCACTCAACTCCCGTTCGCCTCGCCCGTAGCCCGTAGACAAAATGCAAAATCGAGTACCAGGGCTTCCAAGTATGTCCACCTTAAGAAACCAGGGCCTAAAACCAGGGCTCGAGATACTTTCAAGTATTTTCTATCTGCATCGAAAATTGATCCATAACTTCATACAAATAAAAAGTGCAATCGCGTAATCAAACAAAAGCCCTGTTGGAAGTAAAAAGTAGTTGCATAGGAAATTGACCCGTGAGTTCCTATAAATAAGGAGCACAATCGCGTTTACAAATAAATACTATTACAAACCATTAAAGTAAAAATACTTGCATACGAAATTGTTCCGTAGACTCTTACCACACTTCGGACACTCCATACAACGCTCGCAAAATAATTACCTAGTACTACAATATAAACAAATGACGTTTGTATACGTGCAGATGTGTACGTGAAATCTAGTAGCGTAAACAAATGGCGCGGTAAGCAATTTGTGTCGGGGAACCGAACGACGACGGCGGCGGCGCTGCCCGTACATGTGCATTATTATGAAGTGACCATGTAGTTCAATTGTTTATTTATAAAGTCGGGTTCGTAATGAAATAAAAACAATAAAATAGTTTAGTTTAAATGACTTATCTGTAAATAATCGGTTATTAAATCGCATGTTATTAAAAATGCGAAATCTTACAACCAGTTTATGTAAATACGAATTCGGAAAAGCATCACAATATCCAAACATCGTGATTAAAACTCAAATAAAACTTTTAAATCGCATAATTGTGTGTTCGTGTCAGCAATACAGCGCTGCGGTTCGCGAGCGCCCTTGCTAAAGAGTCGGCGAAGAATACCTCGAAGTGCGGGGTGAGGTGCGGTATCTGATATGAGGGCGAGGAAGGGAGTGTCCTTTCTGTACGTAGTACTATTAAGTATTCTGTGCTCTTACTGATAAGAAGCATGATCGCATTTGCGAAAACAAACGCGGTTGTTGAACTATTTGAGTACCTACGAACTCGAGCGTCAAGCCACGACGCGACGGAGCGAGATACTTTCAAGTATTTTCTATCTGCATAGAAAATTGATCCATAACTTCTTACAGATAAGAAGTACAATCGCATATTCAAAAGCCCCGTTGGAAGTAAAACTACTTGCATAGGAAATTGATCAATGACGTCCTATAAATAAGGAGCAAAATCGCGTTTACAAATAAATACTTGCAAACCATTAAAGTAAAAAATACTTGCATACGAAATTGTTCCGTAGACTCTTACTGATAAGGAGCATGATCGCATTTGCGAAAACTAACGCGGTTGAGTACCTACGTATTTGAGCGAGTAGCCGTATAAGATACTTAATAGTCTTGCAAGTATTTTGAGTCGGTACCTGGTGTGCGTACTTGGAAGCAAATAATGTAAAAACCCGGTCGCATGTTTATGCGACCGGGACTGGGTTTTTACACCAGGTATTTCCAGCTATTTTTTACGTACTTTCCCTACTCGCGATCACACGTTTTCGTAACGCATTCGCCAGTTTACTCCCCAAGTCAAGCGCGCCTAAAGAAGTTTCACTTCAAAAAGATATTGCATTATTAATGATACAAGGATAAGCGGACTATAATGTTCCCACTAGTGGGCCACAGGCCTCCTGTCTGTGAGAGGGAGTGGAAAGTAATTTTAATTTTATACTTACCAAACGAAACAAACTGCCAAACATATACTGCCACAGAAGTTCTCTTTGACGTAAAAGTAAAGTAAAATGGTTTATTTGATATTACAAAATTACAATATGGAGGTATTGTTGGGCCCAAACTAGGCACAGCCTGTGTCTTGGGCACCATTACAATAGCACAACATTTTGATAATTTTATACGAAATATTAAGCTAGTTAGCCACATCGCGTGCATCGGGACTACAAATCTAAATGAACACACAAATATACTTACTAATAATTAAGGGAAAGCTGAGATCAACAAATGATCGTATTAGTCTAATCAGACTCATCCACTAACACACTCTCCAACACACCCCCACACCCCCTCTCACACACATTCATAAAAACCTCCCAACATACTTTTACTTTTCAATCGTGTTATTTATTTTTACTCTAATAATAAGCTCACTAATTGTTTGAAATTTTGTTACTTGCTGTGATGTCAGATGTAAGCTATCAAATATGTAACCATGAACAGGTGGGGACCTGGTGACCTGTATTACAGGTGTTACTGCCTACCACAGGCACCAGCGATCCACAACCAAAAATCGATAGCTATTTCTTGTGTGTAAAATATTGTTTCTTTTTTTTTGGTTTGTGGTGAGAAATAAACACTTTTTATTATTATTACTATACTTACAACTAGCTTGACCAGGCACATGACGAGCAGGGCAACGCTCTCCAACACTTGGATGCTATATAGAGGCCCCATGGACTGCTGCACATTTCGGGCACACCTGCAAAACGGATGATCATCATTCATCATCATTGTTTCAGCCGAAAGACGTCCACTGCTGGACATAGGCCTCCCCCAAGCAGTTTGACCAGTTCTGTGCTTCCCACATCCAGCGGGTTCCTGCGGCCTTCACAAGGTCGTCGGTCTACCATGTGGGATGCCAAATGAATAATATTTTACTTTTATTCCAGAAAATGAGCTCGGAAGAATTATTTGCATTCTGAAATTAGTAATGCGTCAACGATGAAATTAAATATAAACACACTACAGTATTTTATCATTTATTAATAAATAAATTTCAACGACATAATACGAGTACTTACCACAAGGCATCTAAATGTAACTTGATCCCTATCACAAAATCTTTCTTAAACTCTTCTGTAAGCTCCTTCGCTGTCTTCTTCCCTTTATTCTCCATAGTCCTGACCCTCAGCTTGCGGAAATACAGCCTTAGGACCCTGAACTTATGGCCTACAGTGATGAGGGAACATAGGGCGAGACAGTCCATGGTCGCCATCATGCCGACGATGCAATACCAGTGGAACTCCACGAAGAAACGGAGCACGTTGATGAAGAATCCAGTCTGTGATGAATTGGGGAAGTAGACAACTTCTGTGCGGACCGGTATATCTGGAAGAAGAGATTTATTTAAGCTAGGTGAATGAAAATGTACATAGACGAAAGGCTAAAACTATCAAAAGGACAAACAAACCTTCTATAAAATGAAGCCTCACTGCTTCAATAGTCGTTGAGCACAAAGTCACATAAGAAACACAGGTCAACGTAAAGCAATGCTTTGCAAACTGCTTCACAGACATTCTTTCCAGCTCTATCGAGTGGAAAATAGACCTGGAACCTTCCAACAAACGCTCTAATACCACCTTGATGCGACTCTTCCAGATGTACAGCGTCAACACCTTGCAATAGATCAAGGGGTGCGCAAAAGTGAACTGCACCAAGTCATTCTTCTCCCTGTCTGTCAAATCGGTCCTGGCGTATGATAGGAGTTCGTCAAGCAAGACGACGATGATGTAACCATTCGCCAATAACATCCAAGCCGTGTAGAGCTTCTTCTTATAATAGGAAATTTCGGTTTTTTCATACCAGAGATCCCCCATCCCAAAATAAAACATGATTCTACATAGTGCTTTGAAATAATATTTCTGAGGATGAGTTTCCTTCAACGACGGTACGTCCATACCTATGAATTTTTAGAATCGAATTGCCACAAAGTTTGGGTCGCTGGCTCGCTGGTCATTGGGTATGAATAATCGAAATTGGTCTTTTCGATTTTGAAATCCAATTACACAAATTGGTTAATTCGATAAATGATAGTTTGTCTGATTAATGCTCCGATAGTTATGAATCAATTTATTAGTCTAGAAAGTTGAATATAGGACAAAGTTTTAAGGAACATTACGGCTTTTCCCTAAAGACATGCGTAATAATTATTTCACACGAGATCGACCGCGATAATAAAGTTAGAAACAAATAACTGTTGGTTTGCGCAAATATGACTATGTTGCTGAATTTCGTGTGAAGCTCAAGTGGTTACTATAGTCCGCGCGGAACTACACACATCAAAAGTGTCTAGGGATCAACATATATTTTTGCAATAACTTTTCTCCTGATTGATGTTAATTAAAATTTTCTTTAAGGATTCATCAAATAAAGTGTTTTCGTTTGTCACAGTAACGATAAACCAAGTCACCTTTGCATTAATAAAGAAATTTGCCATTTTCCTAATAAAGGGATTTTTGACATTTGAACCACTAACACAAAAGTTCGAAAAAAAGACTGAAATAACAGTTTTCTTTAAAATTTTATTGGGTAACTTAAACAATTAATAATCCGTGTTTCTACCGCGAACACTAACAACACAAGAACATCGGTTTGGCATACTCAAAATGAGTTCATCCAAATCACGCTGTGGAATGGCCGCCCATGTTCGTTGCAACAACAAAAAAAGGTCTTCTTGCGACTGGATACCCTCCATATTTGGCAGAGCTCTTCTCTGTAGCATATCCCATGCATGCTCAATCGGGTTCAAGTCTGGCGACTGAGCAGGCCAGGGCAGGACATTGATGTTAGCTGCGGCGAGAGTCTGTCTTACAACTCTTGCGGTGTGCGGTCGTGCATTATCATGCATTAACTGAAATAAGGGACCGATTTGCACTTGTAGAGGAACGATGACGTCTGATACAATCGTCTCAGCATAAATTTGAGCGTTGAGGTTGCCTCTGATCCAAATCAACTCAGTTCTTCCGCCGATCCAAATACCCGCCCATACCATGATGGTTCCACCACTATAAGGATGGACTTCCTGGCAGGATTTTAATCGCTGTTGGCGTCCAGGGGTTCTCCAGTGTCGTATACGTCTTGTATCCGGTCTCATACCAAAACGAGACTCATCAGAAAAGCACACGAAACGCCATTGTTCTTCTGCCCAATTTCTGTGTTCAAGAGCCCATTGATATCGAATCCTACGATTGTGCATTGCTATAGGTGGTACCCGTAGCGGTCTTCGGGAATGAAGGTTCACTTCATGCAAGCGGTTTCTGACTGTTTGGTCGCTAATTAAGTTCCCTGAAGAGTGATGAAGCCTCACGGCTAACATCATGGCGGTTATTGTTGGAGCTCTTCGAGTTAAGATTTGAATGTATCGGTCTTGTCTCCGTGTGGTGCAGCGATACCGTCCTCCATGGCGCTCAGCCACGGTACCAGTGCTTCGGTAACGTGTCCAAAGTCGACTGATAACACTCTGACTTGTATTCAGAGCTAAAGCCACAGTACGTTGCCGGGAACCAGCTTCAATCATTCCCACGGCTCTGAGCATTTCTTCCCTGCTTAAATGACGTCGCCGCTCTTTAATAACGTTGGTTTTAATCAGTAGTAGGGAAACAGTAGCACTAATAATGTCTTCAATGCGTTGTATGTTTTTATAGGGAAAATATTGACAGCTGATTTTCATCTTTTACTCGAATTTGATTCACAGTTCCTGATTCAAATTATGAAATGCACCAAAACGGATCCATATAAATTTATAAAATCATAAATTTATTACAAAGCCACATCTCAATCTCAAGAAATCCGCATAAAAATGCTTGATCCCTAGACACTTTTGATGTGTGTAGTTGGCCGCTGAGGTGGGGACAGGGGTGAGGCGGCGCGCGGCGGTTCGCAACGCACGTACTGAGTAATGCATCCCCGCCCCTCCGTCCCACCGCTCACATACCTAAGGCGCGGCCAACTAGTTCAGCGCGAATTATAATTCGCTTTCACTCATATTCTTTCCCTTTTGTTTCTTGCTTGATGTGTTGTTTTCCCCATCCACACCTCTGTGCGACTCTCACACGAAATTTTCAAGGTCTTCAGATAACTTGAAGCTTAACAACTGACTTCAAAAAACAACACTACAAAGTGAAAAATAATTTTTATTCGGAAGTCTGTGTCGTTGGTTCCGCATTTTCGTTTTTGACACCGACTTCCGAAATTAATATTATTTTCCACTTTATAGTGTTTTTTTTTTTGAAGTCGGTTGTTTTTTTTTTTGTAAAAATGTTTTTATTTTTCACTTTTTTGTTGGACCTACCCCACACAAATTCAATTAACACTAGTGCATTGAAGAATTGAAGACACCGACTAGTAGAATCATCAAAATTCGCATATAAATGCTGGAGATGCAGTACATTTATGTATATAACTTCGTACATAAGAATAATTACCTAATTTATTATATACTAAAACCTTCCTGAAAGTATGTAGATCACATTAGTGAAAGAATTATCAAAATCGGTTCATTAGTTTTTGAGAAAATCGCGGACATACAAACATACATACATACATACGGGTCGAATACAAAACCTCTTTTTTTAAAGTCGGTTAAAAAGCCTGTGCATTCTACAATTATTTTTCCTGGACAAATCCTTTTACTGTCTAGACCGCTCATTTGTAAAATGCATTGCGAGTTGAAATAAAATGCATTGCCAGATGAAATAAAACGCGCGCAGTCGTTACCTACGTTTAAAAGGACTCAGATTATTATTAGTCTGAGCATTCAGATCAATAACATCCAGGCTTCCTATAATAGGAAACTTTGGTTTTTTCATACCGGAGATCCCCCATACCAAAATAAAACATGATTCTACATACTTAGTGCTTTGAAATAATATTTCTGAGGATAAGTTTCCTTCAACGACGGGACTTCCATGCCGATTAATTTTTAAAATCGCATTGCCACAATTGGGTTGCTAGTCATTGAATATGATTAATCGAAATTGACATTTTTGATTTTGAAATACAATCGTATATAATATATAATAATATATCGTGTATAAAAAAAGAAAAAAAAAAGACAGGAGCTCATTGGGCATCAAAAAATTCGTCCGCATCGCTGTCAATGGGATAAGTGCCCCAAAAGGCTGGCAGCATTACCACGTTGGATGGCATTGCTTATTCTTCGGGCTAAAAATAGGCCAGCCCTCTGGTCAAGCGAAGAGTCAACCAACCGCTTGGCGATGTCTCGAAATATACCCCAAGGCCCTAGAGTTTCAACACCAAACGGCTCAAACATATAGCTCCCAATAAGGTTGTTATATTTGCGCCGTTTGAGGTTTTCTGCTCCGGCAGATTACACAAAAATCTACATTTATGAATTAGTTTGTCAGTCTAGACAGTTAACTAGGTATAGGACAAAGTTTTAAGGACCATTTCAGCTTGTCGCATGCAAGATTGACCGATAATAAAGTTAGAAACAACAACTCTACTTCGAGTACATTAAAGTCAGACAACACATAGGCACAGTCAGATTACTACTACTTATGAGTATTCAGTAGCAGGTAGTGTTTCCCTTATAGAAACCTATGTACTATCGCGGACACTGCCGCCTGACCACCACTAAGTTCATTTTTGCTTGCACTCAAAAAATAGAAGCGCTCTCTATTAAGCGCGCCAAGCTCAAATAGTTCGTCCGTAAAATTCACAAAAGGAGTACACGTGATGCGTCACTAAGCTGTGCAGTGCAGGTTGCAACTAATTGCGTTATCGCTTTCCTAATAGGCGAAAACTTTAAGGGAGCGTGTCTTGGCGCCGCCGCAGTATTTAGGCGAAAAATTTTTTAAGTGATCAGGCGGAAATGTCCGCGATGGTACATATAGGGAAAGGCTGCCTTTGAAAATCGTATACATATGTCACGGCTAATAGCCGAAGTGCGGCTACAACTAGTTGCAGCCGGCCATATGCGGTTCGTGTGTACTTCGGGTGTTGCATGGTTGCGGTCACTCGATAGGCGACGTAGGATGCAAGAGGCGAGCGAAAGGCACCCCAAGGTCCCTGGCACAGGCAACTGAAGGAACACGGGTGGGTTTTTAGTCGGTAAAAGGGCACCCCGAGGTTAGGTTTGGTTAGGTCACTTTAAACCCTTTGAAGCGCGAAAAGGAAATAGGAGCCCCGTCGACGTTCCGGCTAAAACTAGGTGTAGCCGCACTTCGGCTATTAGCCCTAACATCCATACTAATATGATAAATTCGAAAGTAACTCTGTCTGTCTGTCTGTATGTTACCTTTTCACGCCTAAACCACTGAACGGATTTCGATAAAATTTGACAGAGAGATAGATTGCATCCCGGGGAAGGACATAGGATAGTTTTTATCCCGATATTCCCACGGGATCGACACTTCTGCGGGTGAAACCGCGGGGCGCAGCTAGTATATAATAAAAGCCAGAGAGGTACTCGTAATAACACTTCTACCTTCTTACTCCAAATAGTCTTCCCAACTTATTTTCAGCACCAACGTTTTTCCAGTCACCTTGTAAATGTTAATGCATTCTCCCAGTTCCACTTTTTAAATCAAAAACTTGGTGTGACTTAAAGAAATGAAATCTCAAGCACTTTCCGTTTTAGTTTATTTATAAATGTATGTCTTGAGAGCTTCTCGACTTCGTAACTGCAATATACTCAAATGCGTTCAGGTTCAGAATAATACAAAATAATGGAATGACTTTCTTGAATAAATAAATAGAAAATTACAAGGAATCACAAATTGTGGTAGAATTGCAACATTTGCGTTAGCAGCAGATCATTAGATTACATAAACTACAGTCCGGCATTTCTAAATTTGCCAAAGATGTAAACAACAATGACCGCTCGAAATTGAATAAAATCGATATACAAGAACATTTATTTGTTTTCGTCTAGTTAGCAAACGAAAACGAAACATTACTTATAATAAATGTTCTTGTATATCGATTTTATTCAATTTCGAGCGGTCATTGTTGTTTACATCTTTGGCAAATTTTGAAATGCCGGACCTTACATGTGCGTATCCTGTTACCCAGTAGTGGGATATATAGTTCAGGTAGGCAGTCGCTCCATGTAAAATAGTGGTATTCAGCAGCATTATTATGCGCACAGCTAAAGTGTGGACCTCTCTGCCAGCGTCTGTGTACCCTTCCACATTTAGCCCGTCTGCATTCTAATCAAAAGTGAACAGGCATCTTCTGGGCGGATCGCTCGTTCTAACATAGACCTTATCCATCAGTCGTGATCGAAATCAAGAGCAGGCCCATTCAGCAACAAGCCGACCTCAACATAATAGAGAAAAGGCACATGTTGAGTTAATAGGCTGAAGTTATGACGCGGTATTTTAAGTAGGCTACAAAGTTGATACGGAGTAACCCATTACCAGGTCTTTACCAAAGCTGTTTTTCCTTTCGCATTTCTAAGTGACTTTGCGAATAGTAAGACCAGGGCCGTCTTAACCATATTGGGCGCCGGGGTGCGAAAATCAGTCTGCACCCCAATTTTTGTGTTTTATTTTTTTCTTTAATACTTACTCAACAATAAAATTAGGTACCTAAGTACATTCTCAAACATCAAATTTAATTTTTCTGGCTTTTATATCTCCAATCTTTTTTATGATATCGTCTGTTTTGGAAACAATTTCAACTCAATAGGTAGGTATACTATCGCCAAATTTGTCAACCTATCTTGACTTGAGTTATAGTTAATCATGTAGTTTGTAACCAAAAATTCAAAGACATGTGACATCTACCAACCCGCACTGGGCTCGCGTGGTGGATTACGGCCCACTCCCTCTCACAGAGAGGAGGCCTGTGTCCCAGCAGTGGGAACATTATAGGCTGATGATGATGATGATGATGTAGTTTTTTATTAATTTCAATTTCGAGAAGGTTTACACATGGTACGTGTAGGTATAAGGATTGGCTTGCGCCCCCTAAGCACAGATTACTGTGCCCTAAGATCCTGCACCCGGGTGCCACGCACCCCTTGCACCCCCGGGTAAAGACGGCCCTGAGTAAGACCACTGGAAGCATTGACCGTATTAAAGTATGAATAAATATAAAAAGATTGCCTTTTTTTATTCCAAAGCCTTGTTATCAAATAATTAGAAGAGAATAAAGAACCATTGTCTACCAAGAAACAGGGGCTGATAACATTCTGATAACATCTTCCATGAAAATATTGTGTTTTCCTAAATTATTCTATCATTACATCTCATTAGCTGGGTTATGTTTAGTTTTAACAAAAGATTCGGTTTCGTTGTAATTATAATCTTGATTAAGTACGTTTCTTGGCCCTTAAAATTTTCGTTCGCTTAATAAGGTAATAAAAATTTAAAAGTCCTATCAGAAAGTCTCAGGAGTACAAGGTAATTATAATTTGGTGCCAAATAATTTGATTTATATTAAAGACGAAGGTTATATGCTGAAATGAAGCAGGTAAATAATACAGCTGTAGCATCTAATTCTCTCGAAAGGATGAATGATGTTCCCGTATCGAAGGCTGGTGATTTTATAAACTTTTAAAGTAAGAAAATTCAGCGTTTTCAAATTTTCCTTTGGCACTATGAGAGGCTTAGCCCAGGATTGCATTAGCGCGTTTTTCCCGCGGCTGGGTTTCTTCAACGCACACATAATGCCGAGAGATGAAAATGCAACAATATGTTTTTTGACGCGCTGGAATGCGCCATTTTGGATTCTCAATGCTCAGCTTAACACACAGTTGAAAATTCAGTGAGTGATAAAATCCCCCGCGCTATTTTTTCCGTGCGCACGTCGGTTAACGGAATAATGACAAGCTGTTTTAATTTAATAACGGGTATCTGTCAGAACAATCAGTCTTGCCAAGGGGTATCGTTTAAAACTGTCTTTATATAAAACATGTTAAATCTGTATTTTCTGTGAAATAAAGTTATTATTATTAAAGTTATTATTATTATTGTGTTATTATGGAATCCGCTAGCGTCACCGCGAGTGCCCCAGGTGCTCCAAGTATGAAGCTTATGCCAGAAAAGGCACCGAATAGGGCTGATGATGAGGGTTTCGTGACGGTGCAAAGGAGGAAGCGCAGGTCACGAACGATCTAGAACCGTTGCGGCAAAGCTCCTACGGAGCCCGAAGTCAGCTTGAGTTCCGCAAAGCCGAACACACCGGCGTACATCTCCCGCCTACAATGCACCACTAAGGCGGAGGACATCGTTGAGTACGTGCGCCAGAAGATGAGGTACACGCGAGGGTGCAGTTACTGGAGTCGCAACGTCAACTTCAAGGCGTTCGTGGTGCGCGTACCAAATTATTATCTGGCCGTCGTCATGGAAGAAGACTTCTGGCCGCAGGACGAGGTGTTCTGTCGCCTCCGCGGACAAGTACCACAGAGCAGCACAAGAACAAGCTAGTGAAGTGCTATTTTATAATAAAAATATGTATGTTTAGGTAGTACGATTAAGTATTCTGTGGTTTAGGTTAAGGTGTTTATATGTGGACCTGCGTCGCCTGAAATAAATAAATAAAAATTAACCAATAACTTGGGTTGTGGAGGTCAGATAGGCAGTCGCTTCACGTAAAATACTAGTATTCAACTGCATCTAGTTAGACTTGAAGCCGACCCCAACATAGTTGGGAAAAGGCTAGGCAGATGATGATGATGATGGATATTACAAAAATCTCAGCAGCCCAATATAATATATTTTTACTGTTCGACGGATTCCGTTTCATTATTATCTTTTATATCGAGTTACTGTTCCATATTTCTCGCGGCTCTTACCCGTCGGATCTGATGCAAATTGAAGTGTCTAAGAATTTAAATCCCTATGAATTTTAAAATATACACAGCACTCAGGCGGAAGTGAAATTATTTAGCTATGTAGATGTGACATTAGTTAGTTTTGTGTTGCTGGGTTGCAAGAATCAGTTTCTGTAGATTTATGAATAAAGGACTTATGAGAAACGCATCATAAATTCGTTTTTCGTGTCTATTTGGGTGTCCGCTTGTTATTTGCAACAGATTTTGATAATATACAAAAGTTTTCGCCATCATTTTAGAGAATTGATTCGGGAAGGTTTATGGGTAAGTATAAATGCATGCATTTTTTCTCAAATAAAGAAATCTCAATGTTTTGCGTAGTCGTAAAAACCATTGCGAAGCAGAGGCGGGTTTTTAGTTTTGTACAGGGTTATTGGAAAAACACCAACAACCTCTTAAGAGGTCATTGTACTCATCATTATGAACAATTTTTACTATGGGACCAAACCTGAAATCGCGAAAAAAAAAATCAGCTGTTCCCTACATTTGTGTTCGTATCACAATCATCATAATCAGCCTATAATGTTCCCACTCCTGGGACACAGGCCTCCTCTCAGTGAGCGGGAGTGACCCGTAATCCACCACGCGGACCTAGTGCGGGCTGGCAGATGTCACGTGTCTTCGAATTTTTTGTTCTAGGACATGCCGGTTTCCTCACGATGTTTTCCTTCACCGTTTTGAGAGCAGTGGTGATGAAATAATTTACACAAAGTAAAGTGTTATCGGCCGCGATTTACCGAGTAGTAGGTCGTAGGTTCGAACCCAAACAGGCGCATTACTTTGTGTGATGAATGATAATGTTGCAATTATGGAAAGACCTTTAATGAGCAGACCAAAGAAGGAGCTGTTTATCTTCTTAGGACTCATTCAAAAGCTCACTTTAAACAAGAAGAACTAGGGGTGAATTTCACCAATGAAACTGAACGCGATTAACTTATTAAACCACGTTCAAGAGCTGTCATCACTGTAATGTAATATTGCCACTGACAGCTCTTGATCGCGGTTGAAACGTGCTGATCGGTTTCATTGGTGAAATTCGCCCTAAAAGACGTTCCATGCACAGTAACCCAAGACCACAGAACAAAAACAGCTACATGCACAAGCTTCATATATCCACCTTTCTCATCCCACTTTAACAAACATATGAATATCTAAGAACGCAACCGCGCAAGCAAGCCAGACATATGTCATAGTGTGCGCCCGTAACTCATTCCAACTCACGCTTGAATCCTCCGGGAAAATTCAGACTTGCTCAGTTGCTTCAACGGTTGCCACTCATCGCACAAACGCTGGCACTGTGTAACCACCCGCATTGCGTCGGTAATTTACAACTACCTACGTAACAAATGCGATAACCATCGCTATTTACAGAAACACACTTAGGTAATAAATCACTCAGGATTCTTGGTTTCTGTGAAAACAAACATTGGATGCCTGGCGGACAAAACGATGGCTTTATAATGGAATCTTAGATTCGAGATTTTTCTCTTTAGATTTTCTTAAAAATTATGCTTCAAACTCGTCTCCGTAGTGAGGGCCCCTCTCTATGGAGACGAGTTTCAAGCATAATTTTTATGACGAGTTTCAAGCGTATATTCCGAAGTCATATTCCAAGGTCATACTCCAAGGTCATATCCCAAGGTCATATATTATTTGTATATGTTCCAAGTCATCAGTCCGAATCAGTATCTATCACTTTTGTTCGCTGGCGTATGGCATGAATTAGGTAACCTTAAGTGTTTGGTGCGTGTGTGTGACTGAGTAATATTTGTTAGATTGCTTGGCAACGCTCCGTACGTTTTGCGAATTTCGTTCCTGGTTCTATGTTAGTGGAAATAGTTCGCAGAGTATATCAAAATTCAGCCTGAAAGTACACACGGCTACACATCAAGCTATACATAACCAGTATAAGCTGAGTTCTGATTGTACGAAAAACCTATACAATCCGAAGTCAGCTAAAACTGGAAATGAATAGGCTTGATGTGTAGTCGTGTGTACGAGTACACTGAGCTTAAATCTTCATTAGCACTATCGATGACTACAAATCAAGCACTTACCAATGCTAATTAGTCAGATAACGGGCTAAAAAAGCCAAACTTCCGCCCATAATTTATGTCAGATCCTTCCAGTGAGGAACCTAATTCCGCGAAGGAGGCTGTACCTAATCCAGAGATTTATTACAACAAGACGCCGTGAGCCGCGTTAGAGAGATTAATTGTCGCCGCAGCCACGATGCAGATGTATCTCTAAATAATGTTAAGACTTCGCAATTTTTTGACAGCGTGACTTTTTAAAGGCTTTCGTTTTGACAGTTTTTCGTTTTTCTCCTTTTTTTTCTTTGGAGGGTGAAAAAGCAAGGTGGTACCTGCAGACAATGGCTGATGTCTTTTGTTTACTGTTAGGTTGAATTTCATTAATAATAATTGCGCAGTCCTATGCGATATTTCAACATCTGACACTGGTGTGTTCCGTTCTGGCCCGGCCACGATGCCAAACAAGGCCATGGTTATGGCAGTAGACTGTACGGATATGTACCTTTTGGTACTAGAAAGAGAAATAATAGTACCACATTATTTCATGACTTATACACCATTTTCATTTTCACACGTACAATCATTTCAGACACGAATCATCCATTAAAGTTGTGGATTTCAGCCGATCTAAGCGTGGCCGTGCTAGGACGGATACGTGGTAGCCCGGCCACTGAAAATGGTGTATAAGTCATGAAATAATGTGGTACTATTATTTCTCTTTCTAGTACCAAAAGGTACATATCCGTACAGTCTACTGCCATAACCCTGGTCTTGTTTGGCATCGTGGCCGGGCCAGAACGGAACACACCTGACACTGGATGTTTATTTTGAAGTGGTCTAGCCTCTTAACCCGGAACAATAAACTAGAGTGAGTTCATATAATTAGAGACTTGTGGAGAGGGGCTTGTGGCTAAGTAATAACAGCCGATCGATCAGGTTAAGCTACGCTTGCCGCGGTTGGTCCGTGGATGGGTGACCATCTTTACATACCAAGACCCCTTCGTGCCTGGAAGAGCACTTTAAGCCGTTGGTCCCGACTGTCCAGCCTTACCAAGGGGTATTGTGTTACCCAGTAACTGGGTTGTGTTGGGTGGGTGTACCCAGCTGCATCCGGTTAGACTAGAAGCCGACCCCAACATAGTTGGGAAAAGGCTGTAGGAAACCAATATTGAATAGTGTATTTGCCTCTTTACATCACTGGGGTAATCATGAGTCAACAGATGACGACAAAAACTTAAAAAACAGATTTATTTAAAGTATTTATTTCTTACGAATATTTTCAACAACTAACAAAAACAATTAACGTTTCATTAGGAACAATGCACCGTTCTCTTAGAAGCAAAAAAAAAACTTACAACAATGTTAAAAACTTAACTACAAGTAGCTACTAGCGCCGCCGTGATCTAAATGCGAACTAATAATGTAGTGTCATCATGACAGTCACTGTCATTGTCAAAGTCAAAGACAATCTTTTGATGTAGGCATTGTCAACTGTAATTTTGGGTTTTATGTGGTATTTATACAGTCCAGTGTATTTTGGCCCTCGGCTCATAAGGGAAACAAAAATAAATAAAAATAATTGTACTGAATCTAACATTATAACGTTAGCTGAAAGGAGCGACGCCATTGGTGCCAATATATACCTACTCTGGCCATAAACTGGTATTCTAAATTAATACTCATTTATCTTCTTACACAATAGGTACAAAATAAAAAAACAAAACTAGATTCTTTTGACACTTACATTGACATAAGATATGCAACCGTCCAGGTTGATTTGCATCTTTGCCACGAGAGGGCCTGCACAATAAAACATGAGATCTGCGTTTTGGCAAGAGATTTTGAGAGAGACGGGGCAGTAAGGGCAGCTACCTTAACCATTGTAGCTAAATAAAAGCATTCTTACGAGACTGTCCCGTAACTGTTTGAGTAAATGCTATCTGCATTCACAGTTTTGGAAAATGTACTAGTGTCAGCTAGAGAAAGGTCAATTCTCGCGTTTTATTTACAGCACTAGAAAAGCCACCAATCGCAAAAAAAGTTTCCCATACGTACGGAGCAACGTATTCACTATTCACTGTATATACCTAGGGAAGAAATGTTCCAAGAGACATGTCTCCATAGAGACCGCTTGAAGTCGCGCAAGTACGCCCGACTTCGTACGGCATATCTTGCCACGTCGAAAGCGATGAAAAACGTCTTGCATGAAAAGTTGTGAGACGATGTCTAGTGACATCGGGCGACGTTATGACTCCTTGTAATGTCTCTGGAGACACGTCCCGGAGACATTTATGACATTTAGGGTCAGCGCAGACCAACGGAGTTGCAGCGGAGCAAGTATTTAATAAAACCCAAGTTGTTATAGAGTTACTCGCTTCGCCGCCACTCCGTCGGTCTGCGCTGACCCGGGTTTATGAATACCCAGCTTGAAGCAGCTCAATTGCCACCTTGCAGTCATTTTACTTATTTCGGCATTCGGCGCCCACTCAAACAAACGCAAAGCTCATGTTTTCTTGTTGCTTGTTAACAAAAGTGACGGCAAATTGCCACAAAATGATTTTTTTTTAAATCAGTTCAGTCAGCCTTTTGGTGACAATAGCTATGAGGTGTACTCAAAAAAAGGAGTATTACGCAAGTCGAAAAACAATAAATTTCCACACAGTAAACAAAAATCAAGAAATTATAATACCACAGTGCTATCCGAATCATACCCAAGATCGGTTTCTGTGCTATAGTCGACGTTTTTCCTATACTTAAATTCTAAATTTGGCCGCTTTCCACTATTATCGTACTTTTCCTTACATATTTTTTTGGAATGTTCAGATTTGTCGTCATTTTTGAGTATTCTTTTTTTATATTCGTCTAAAGAAATCTTCTTAGCGTCATCTTTTCTTCTACTGTCTTCGACACTATTCCATGCATTATTATGTTTTCTTTTGCAACATTTGACGAAATCTCTTTTCCTCATTGGTTTACATTCATTTCTTAAATTGGATCTGGGATCTCCAGGACGGAAGGCAATCTTCGGTGATGCATTTTCGATTTGTGGATTTGAAGTCACAAGGTCTAATACTCTTTGATATGTCGGTATAGGTAGAATTGGCGGCGAATATCCTTGTGCTGGCTTTGTCTTATCTTTCTGGTTCATTGTTAGTTTCAAAGTTTCAAATCTACCAGGCTTTTTTGACATTATTGCTACTTCTAATGTGTCTTCCTTTTTCTTTTCATTAATAACACTAGCGGGGTAAACTCCTTTAAATTCATTTATATTTTCGTCAACAAATGACAACTTGTCCAATTCTTTTAACATTTCTATCTTAGTTGCAACTACTTCTGAATGTTCAACCGGACTCATAATTTGAGGAGCTTTAATTTGTTCTACTTTAACTGCTCCTACATTTTTAACAGGCATAGCGACTATGTTAATTTTTTTAACTAAACCATCATTATTCATTCCGATTATAGAACTATTGTGAGTTTGTTGGGTATTAACAGAGTTTTGACGGTAAGCGCTTTGCGGATTTTGCATAGGGTGTCCAAATGACGTTGATGTACGGTTTAAATTAGAACAATCTTTGGATTGATTCACCACGTGACCATTTCTTGGGGGAATGTTAGGTGGAAGAACAGGAGGTGGTGGTGGTGGTGGAGGAGGAGGTGCCAAATTTTGTGGCAACCAACTTTCTCTGTAAAAATCTTGCATTGAATTACTCAGTTGTTGACTTACATAAGGTTGTGGAGGATGGAACCGATTTGGAACAGAATTGGCAGAACTTGGATAATTATTCTGTGGCCTGCCCGAAGGAGCAGGGGGATAAAATATAGGATATGGTGGTTGGGGATCTCTAGACCGTGGCTGTGTATGGCTCAGGACAGGAATAGGAAAGGGACTAGGTCTTTGAAAAGCCATGGTTTGCACAGGGGGTTCGCAGTGCTTCTCGAATGGAAAGTTTGTGTTATTATTTGACTTTAAAATTATAGCCGATGCGTAACGATTTTGTACTGGGCCATTGATATTGTTGTTAGAAATATTGCTGCTACTCATTTTACTAGGCACTGCGTTATGGATGGGAAAATGAGGCCCGTGAGGAGTGGGGAAGTTGGCATATTGATTAGAAAGTACTGCATTTGATTCACTTGCTGGCGTAACCACTGCTGTAGTTGAGACGTTGCTATTAGAGACAGTTGGCTTGTTATTTTTAATTGGTGCTTTAGGAGAAGCATATGAGGCAGAGGATGGAGCATTTATTGTATGCTTATTCACTTGGTGAGGCTCATATAATACAGATTGTTCATTTAAAGTCTTATTTTTAGTTGAAGACATAATGTGAGTATTGCGGGAGTTGTTGCATTTGAAATCAGCCTTACTAACGTCATTACAATTCTTAAGAAGCTTGTCCGATACGCTCAAAGATTTTGCATGAATGTTTCCGACTTGACTTACGGTGTTATCTTGTATCATACAAGACTCTTTTTGTAAAGCTTGTTTAGCATAAACCTCAATAGGCTTTGTAACTGGGGCAATTTTGGGGATAACGTGTTTTAATCGATTAGAATCTTGCATTAAAGTACAACTATTTATATTTATAAGTTTATCAACTATTTGCTTTAGTTTACCAGGCTCTTTTGATATATTCGAATTTGTGTCTATTTTATTGCATTTGGGAGGCATTCCCTGTTGTTTAGGTTTCTTCGGTACAGTACTGCAATGTAAGATTGGCGACTTTGGTTCACGTTTTTGTTTTTCAATCTTTTTACGAGGTTTCTTATCAAGTTTAGTAGCTTTATTTTCTGTATCACCTCTACGTCTTTTTTGTTTCTTGCATTTTATTTCTTTGATATCTTCCTTAGTTTTATTTGTAACCAATAGACCTACCAAAGACCTATGAGTAGTACTATTTTTAATTTGATCATTTTTATATTTATTCGTTTTTTTTATATCTTTCACGTGCAATGTATTTGATGAATTTATGCATTTTTCTGTAATTGTTACTTTGGAACCTAATTCTTTTTCATTTACAGTTTTGTGTCCATTTTCTAGATTATTTAAATGACTTTTATTTGACGGTTTACTAATAAGTTTAGCTTCAGATAACTGCTCATTTATTTTCTTTGTCTTCAAATTATCGATTAGTTTTTCAGATATTTTACTAATATCGAATTGTACAGTAACATTTGGGAAACTAGAAGATTTAACTAGGGTTGGTTTACCAACTAAATCTTTTTCTTTGTTGTTAATATTAAGTTGGCAAATAGAATTGCTTTCTTTTTCTTCCGTTATTGGTATCAGTTGAGTGCCGATGTGGCAAAGAGTTTTGTCAGCAGCACTTAAATACTTTTCATCAGCCATTACACATGTTTTCTCTGCATTTGCCTCTTCAACCACACTGTCTTTGTCGGTTTTAACGTTCCACATAGTATTTGTTTCCATTTTTTGTGTAATTTTCATGCCTATAAGTCCTTGATTACGTTTTAAATCAACTTTACATAAATTCTTCAAACTCAATGCTCTTTGTATCTCCTTATCATCTTTATGACGCTTCATATCTTCTGGGTTTTTATTTAATTTATTTTTTGGCAGTTTTGGTTTAGGTTCTGTTGATTTCATTGCACTTGTGCATATTTGATCACTTATTATTATTTTATTTGTAACAACATCTTGTAGATCTTCTACTATAAAACAATCATCTGAATCGTATACTATGCCTTCTACATCTATGTCATGGTCACTATCACTAAGTTCATTTAAATTTAATTTATGCATTATTTGTTGCGTATACTTTCTATAGTACCAAGGAAATTTTCCGCAATCCACTAATTTAACACATAATGGGGTAATGTCACACTCACTGGTAGTGTCGCTCTGTAACGTTTGTACTAGATCATCATCTGATCTTCCCAGCGTAGAACTTTCACTTGGTTGACAAAATTCAGTATTTCCAATCGTTTCAAATGTCCAACGGCTTTTTGTGTCTCTGGTACCTGTGAAAAAAAATAGAAAAGAGTATTATTTTAGCTGTCATTAATTTAATGTTTTGTATCAATAGGTGTAGTACTCAAAATAAAAGTTAGGTATCTCAAGAAGCTGGTGTGGGAGGTGTCACCACTTTTTATGGTTCCGTACCTTAAAAAAACGGAACCCTTATAAGATCACTTCGTTGTCAGTCTGTCAAGACCCTTTTTCTCAGGAACACGTGGAGTTATAGTTAAGTTGAAATTAACATCAAATACTTAGGGCTGCAATCCGTTGAAGCAGTGAAAATCAAACTTCTATGTCAACGCAATCAAAAGATACGGGCGTTTATGTTCCATTTATGCCGCATATTTATGTCAACGCAATCAAAAGATACGGGCGTTTATGTTCCATTTATGCCGCATATTTATGTCAACGCAATCAAAAGATACGGGCGTTTATGTTCCATTTATGCCGCATATTTATGTCAACGCAATCAAAAGATACGGGCGTTTATGTTCCATTAATGCCGCATATTTTGACACTCAAGGGAATCAAAACCTAGGCTACTTCCCGTTGGTGCGGGATTGTCTGAAAGGGTTACCGCTACCCCGGAACATAAAGGGCTAAGGAAGGAACACGGATGGGTTTTAGTCAGTAAGAGTCTGACACTCCCTTCGCTCCACCCAGAGCGGGAGGGGTCATTTAATGATTTCCCATCCATAAAAAAAAAAAAAAAAAGGCTACTTCCCGTTGAACTAGAATCATGAAATTTGGCAAGAAGCAATGTCATGTAGCACAAGTAAAGGAAAAAATCCCAGTCACATACCTACTTTGGAACCCTACCCTCGGTGCGCGAGTTCGACTCGCACATGACTGGTTTTTTTTTAAAGGGCTTGAAATTGAAGATCGGTGGCATACCTACTGTCGCGCTATTATGAAAATGGCGGCCATGGATGGGACCTATACAGGGTGTTACAGAAAGGGTATATCAATACAAACGGGTTGAAGAGTGTATCGGGTCTAGAATCTCTGTACAAAATTTCAGCTCAAAAGCATTAACTTTGAAAATGCTTAATATTTTTTTATTTCGACATCACGGCGCTGCACTGGCGCGCGGCGGCGTGATGTGCGTCTACTAGGCCGCACAGACACTCTACAGATAATGGATAAAGACCCTCGTAGTGCGGTGACACGTTTTTTATGATTTCAATTTAATAAACTATCGAAACAAAAAAATATTAAGCATTTTCAAAGTTACTGCTTTTGAGCTGAAATTTTGTACAGAGACTCTAGACCAGATACACTCTTCAACCCGTTTGTATTGATATACCCTTTCTGTAACACCCTGTATAAATCGATAGCGGACATAAATGCAAATTCGTTTCCGAGATATTAACGTTCAAAGTTGATTGAAACGAATTTGCATTGACGTCAGCTATCAATTTATATAGGTCTCATGCGTGGCCGCCATTTTCATAATGGTACGACAGGCTCCATATAAAAATCTTCATTTTTCACTTTTATTATTTACTTTATTATAAAGTAGCAAATATTACTTATTTATACTGTTTTAATACCTAATTATGTACAGTTGCATACAAGACTATATACACCCAAGTTATGAATCCTCTTATAAAAGGTTCTGAAACAGTTTTTTTGCAATACTAATATGGAACAAAAATGGTGGCCGGCGGGATACGACATGAATTCGAATAACCTATAAGTTCCTCTTTTTTAAATTACTGCAATGTGGTAGTGAAACGCGCGTGCTTGACAAGGTTCTTTTTTGTTTGAAAACGAGTTGTATAATGAAATTTAGTACAACATAATAACACTCGTTTGGATAACATTATGGTTACCATGACACTGGGTTGTTTTAATGTTGGCAATAAGCTGTTTCAGAAACTTTTATAGAGGGTTTATAGCATTGGTGTAGATAAAAAGTATTTAGATATATTAGGTCCTTACATATGAAATTGGCGTTTTTCGTACTGGCCACTTTAATCACGAATTTCTCCTCTTTGGTAAGGAATTCCAAATTCAAATTTGTACAGCTATTTACTCATGTATTTGTGCTTCGATGACCGTCATTCATTTGTTTTTTTTCTTCTGTTTTTTCTGTTTGCGTCACTCATTTTACAAAATGGAAAATTTAAAATATCG
Source organism: Amphipoea oculea (assembly GCA_945859645.1). Taxonomy (NCBI): domain Eukaryota; kingdom Metazoa; phylum Arthropoda; class Insecta; order Lepidoptera; family Noctuidae; genus Amphipoea; species Amphipoea oculea. The sequence goes on from OX243876.1 coordinate 19,414,785, forward strand.
CATTATTTACGAGTACGAGTTCCGCCGTGGCACTAGTGCTGCGGAAACGACTCGAAGGGTGAATGGTGTGTATGGCGGTCATGTTGCAAAAGAAAACACAGTTCGTTTTTGGTTCCAACGTTTTCGTTCTGGAAATTTCGACCTGCAGAACAAGCCCCGTGGACGGCCTGAGACCCAAGTTGATAATGGAGAATTGAAGGCTATTGTGGAAGCGGACCCATCGCAAACCACGTCCGAGTTAGCTGCAGGCTTCGATGTTAGTGATAAAACTGTTTTAATTCACTTGAAGCAAATTGGGAAGATTAAAAAGCTTGAAAGCACGACAACGCCAGACCACACACTGCGCAACAGACGGCTACCAAATTAGAAGAGCTTGAATTGGAATGTCTTAGACATCCTCCGTACTCCCCGGACCTTGCTCCAACAGATTACCATTTTTTTCGCAATTTGGATAACTTTTTGCAAGGGAAAAAATTCAACTCCGATGGGGCAGTCCAAATCGCCTTCAAAGATTTTATTGATTCCCGTCCGACTGGTTTTTTTAGTAAAGGGATCAATGAACTACCTATAAGATGGCAAAAGTGCATTGAAAACAATGGTTCATACTTTGATTAATTAAATATATTATATTAAAAAATATTCGACTTTTTGTTCCTTCCATACAAAACGCCAATTTCATATGTAAGGACCTAATATTACTGGTACTTAACCTCACCTGTCCACACACGAAAATAATTGTTGCTCTAAACAAATTTTTACGCTCGCAGACCGGCCAATAACTCAAGTGTCGCTAGAAACAATGCTACACTCCGTGTTGGCCGCTACATGTGTCCATCACGACAAAAACGCGTAGGTATATTATAGCCAAAAAGCAATATTTTATTTTATTTGTTCACCAACAATTGTGCACACTGGTTTTATGCTAATGTTAACATGTTGTGCAACTTGTGTTTGTTACCGTGAATACGAATATGAACCTTGAAGGTTCTTAACTTACTACTTTGATGGGGCTGACTGCCGAAGTAGACCGCGTTTATATCATTGTCAAACAGTTTGATAGGGTCGTCGCAATTCTCCTCATCCGTCTCCTCGCTCAAATAAGGCTTCATTCTGATGCTACCTGTTAACAAAGGAACATTACGTTTATCTTCAAGCTTAATGTGTAAATAACTCATGTATGTTGCATATACTGCAGTGGCGAAGGATTCCAGCCGATCTGAATATACATAATGAACGAACATAGGTGAAGCGAACTTTAAAGTCATTCCACCTGATGCTAGTTATTCCACCTGATGCTATAGGGAGGGTTGACACTGTAGCGGTATCTACAACGCCACATGCGAACAACGCGTCATACTGACGTCAAGCAAATCCTGCATCTCGCAAGCAGAGTTTACCGCGCAACTAGCATAGATACTCGTATAACGGCCCGACATGAATTATTGGGCAGTTGCCCGCCAGACAACACCCGTCTGGTCGAAGGATCCTCCCTTTTCTATAGAGTATGAGTGAACTTTACACCCTGTTCCTCATACCTCTATAACACTATTGTCAGCTCACTTCACTTAAGTTTTCACGGTGAAATTTTTACAGAATAGGCCTTTAAGAATCCTACCAGCTTCCCTTCATTCGCACGGAAAGTGTTAATTCCTTCACATACTTACAGATTTCTCTCTTTCAGTCGTCAGTAATTTGACTTTCGAAAGAGAAGACAAAGCGTTGTGTAACTATACAGACGCTAGAGCGTCTGTATAGTTACAAAACGATTTGTCTAAATGTTGTACACAACGTTTATTAGTAAGGGGGTTATAGTATTCGCCAGACTTGACCCAGTGTATTTGGTCTTGCCGAGCTTGACCCATTTGGTCTTGTTAGGCTTGACCCAATGTACTTGGTCTCCCGCAAGGCTATTAATTTGATTATTAGGTTTCATATTAAAAAATTCGTGATTTTTAAAGTTTACAATCCTTCCTTCTTTCCGTATGTCCGATTTAGGCGAATATAATTTTTTTTTCGGGCATTGGCATGCCGCATTTCAACCTAGGAGGTTGTCGTCTGCTTAACCGGACTTGCCTTTGGTTGCCTCAATAAATTAAGGCCTCCAAAAACTTAAAAACTAAGCGACTACGCGCTTAGGGCACCCTCTGTAGGATACAGACCTCGGCTTAGGGCGTCGCTGAGAGGGCAGCAAGGGACAGGCTGGATCGGAATTATTTAGAGACGAATTTAAAGCTACAGGCTCAGCGGCGCGGGCTGGCTCGAGTTTAGTCGATTTTTTATTTCTAAATATCCCACGTCAGTATGTATCTAATCTACGTGTATTCATCTGCATTGAATTTTGTTTAGGTATTATAAGACTAGCTGACCCGGCGAACTTCGTGCCGCCTAGACTCAATAAGAACGAATGTATGAGAAAATTAATTATTTCCTTCATTATTTTTTTTCCATGAGTTTGTCCCATGTTTTAACAGTTATTCTGCTATTCGGGGCGGAGACAAATCCAACAAATCAAAGATCATAAAAATCGGTCCAGCCGTTCTTGAGTTATAAATGGTGTAACTAACCCGACTTTGTTTTATTTATAAAAGATTCTTTAGCACGCAGCAATATTATTAATTATTGCCAAATGAAATCAAACTGATCCGACTAAAATACGAATTTGGTAACGAGTAAGAAAACGAGAATGTAATGGAAAAAGAGGATATGCTACAAGCCACTTACCTCAGTAAAACATGGAAGGGCAGGGAATTTAAATAAGTGATCGTGTAGATGGGGCTGGGCTGTGCACAGGAGTGTAGGGATTAGGGCCAAAGCACACACGCTACTTTTAGCATCGGCGATCGGCGATGTAGCCGCTTTTTTAGAAGCTAAATGCAGCGACCAAGCATTCCATACCGCACACTTAAAAACGCCAAACGCGGCGATTCAGTCGCTTTTCGGAAGCTCGACACAGCGGCTGAACGCTACACTCCGCACACATTCGGATGCCGGTCGCAGCGATTTGGCATTTGCGGCAGCATCGGAGCAGTCGCTAAAACGCGTGATACCGACACCGCGTCCGAAAGCAGGCAGTCGCGAAATCGCGATGCAGCATCGAAGCAGTCACTAAAACGCGCGATTCCGATACCGCGTCCGAACGCAGAGAGTCGCCAAAACGCGATGCAGCATCGATGCAAAAAAATAGAGGCCTATGCAGCCTACTCAGCAGTGGGTCAAGTCGGGCTGTGGCTATGAATGATGATGATAACGAAAATCGTGTAGATACTATAAGTATTGGTTCTAAAACTAAGATCTTATGTCACGAACTCTAGAACGATTTTAGTATGATTTGGGCAAGGGGAATTGTAGTGAATTTGCCTGCGGTCTAAGCATGCCTAAGTTTATATAAGAAAAGGGAAGTGCGATAATATTAATGTAAACACAATTAGGGAGCTGAAAGCAAATAAAGTTAACGATAATTTCTAAGTAAACTAATTATGTATTTGGGTAAATATAAAAAAGGAGACGAGTGCTTAAACATGTTAAACAACCAACTTAATTTGCGCACGGGTACACATCAAGATATATATAACCAGTATAAGCTGATTTCCGATTGTACGAAAAACACATACAATGCGAGCTCAGCTAAAACTGGTAATGTACAGCTTGATGTGTAGCCGTGTGTACCTACCTACCTACCAGTGACGAAAGTACCATACAACTCGATTCCCACCGGCTTTCCTTCGAAAATTCAGAACATAGAGTCAATTTTATCATTGGAATTTTCTTCTGAAATTTTTTTTTGCTTCGGCTTGCCTCTGTCATAAATTCACCATTCGCCACTGATACCTACTGTAATTAGTTCTTATCAATCTCAACATACGTGGTGACGATTGGAACGTCTGTCTCCCTTGTTTTTTTCTCTCACAAAACAAAAGTTTAGTTTTTCTAGTGGTCTTTGTGTAGGTATGTTTTTTTTTTTTTTGGTAAGCTTCATATAAAGCCTTTCTTCGCTAACGTGCATGAGCAGTGGTAGTCGTAAGTTCGAACCCAGACAGGCGCTTTACTTTGTGTAAATTATTGCATCACAACTGCCCTCAAAACGGTGAAGGAAAACATGAAGAAATGTCCTACAACCAAAAATTCGAAGATGTGCAACTGCTGTCATTGGTTAATGTGGGAATAGTAAATCTATACAAATAAACAAAATTGGAGTGTCTGTAATATTAAAATAACCGCTTTTTACAAAATGCGTATGCATCTATACACCGTACATATACCAAAATAACACTTTACAATTTTTATCTGTCTGTCTGTTTGGTTCCGGCTAATCTCTGAAACGGCTGGACCGATTTCGACGGGACTTTCACTGGCAGATAGCTGATGTAATAAGGAGTAACTTAGGCGACTTTTATTTTAAAAAAGAATTAGGGTTCCGCGCAAAAAAATTAAAACGTTTTCCGTCATGCACGCAAACGAAGTCGCGGGGACAGCTAGTAAATAATAATAATAATATTGTAATCCATATACCTATTTTAGTTATTGTTATTGCTAATTGTTAACCTTTGTACTTCTTAGAATCTATAATATTTTGTTTTAGTACTTTCTATTCCCCACATTAACCAATGTTTACACTTTCAGCTAATTAAGTTACTATTTATTTAGATTTCCCAAAGTTGTTATTGTTTACTCATTGAGACAATCTGGCCCTGCGCCCTATATAATGACTTGGTAAATTAAAATTAAATCAGTTCATTCCGAAACACCAAACCGTGTTTTACTCTACACCACTTAAGGCGGTACCCCGACCAAATAACCTTGAGCATTCGCGAGAGAGACAGAGAGCGACACGACTTCCTCGTACGAAAGGGATGCAGCGTACCCTGCGCACGCCCCTTTTATCATAGAACTCGCAAAATTTTTGGAATTATTTTAATAAAAAAGAATAGCGATCTTTTTAAATAAATTAAAGCATTGATTATTTAGATTTTTAAATTATCTATCCATTGGTGAAATCCTCAAATTAATAGAACATCAACTTTAGCAAAAGATGAATGCAATCAATAACTTTGTCACTTTTTTAAAAGGAGATTTTAAATGTATTAATAACGTATAAAAACAAATAATAACGTGCAATGTGATGATAGGATATCGAACATTAATAATGTGCTTGCAGGTGTAGTTTATATCTCATAATTATTGAGTTAATAGCCTCTGAATAACGAAGAAAAACGCGGTTTTGGTCGGGGTACCGCCTTAACAATTTTGGCGCAGACTAGAAGACGAGCTCAACGCCTAGGCCAAGGACAAAATCGCCGCCAGTCTAGACGGCGCCTGGAGGGCTTCAACCCAGCTTACCGAACGCAACGCTCCGTGATGCAAAATTCTTATGTGATGTAGAGTAAAACACGGTTTGATGTTTCGGAATGAACTGATTGAATTTTAATTTAAATGTCATTATATAGGGCGCAGGGCCAGAGTAAACTTATCTTGTCTCAATGAGTAAACAATAACACATTAGTTAACGTGGGAATAGTAAATAAAGTACAAAAACATTATTATGGATTCTAAGAAGTAACACTACTTTATTACTAATACATATCTCCTTTTAAAAAAGTGACTAAAATTATTGATTGCATGAATCTTTTGCTAAAGTTGACGTTCTATTAATTTGAGGATTTCACCAATGGATAGATATGAATGAATGAATGAATGATGATATATCTATTTGCAAGAATATAGGTAACATAAGTTCTTAACATTTATAATGAGTTTCACTATATTCGGCTTTTCAGCCATACAAATATTTAGATTTTACATTCTGGATAGCATGCATTTAGCAACAATAATATAAAATACTAATAATAATTTCATAATTTAAATTTTGATTAGGCACATGCAATTAATAATAATTATATATTTAATAATAATTATATAGATAATTTATGAATCTAAATAATCCATGTTTTAATTTATTTAAAAAGATCGCTATTCTTTTTTTATTAAAATAATTCCAAAAATTTTGCGAGTTTTATGATAAAGGGGCGAGCGCAAGGTACGCTGCATCCCTTTCGTACGAGGAAGTCGTGTCGCTCTCTGTCTCTGTCGCGAATGCTCAAGGTTATTTGGTCGAGGTACCGCCTTAAATTTCACGCGGTCGCGGTCAGAAACTAGAACTTACATAAGAAAGGTAACGTTGATATGACGTGAATGGTAATCTGAAATTCTCGGTGAAGTTTATGATGCCTGCTTAATTGTTTACCTAGGAAGAAGTAAACACTGTTTTGTGTCCGAAACTGGTTTTCACTGTTAAGCGCTGTGAGCATTGTTGTTTTATTAGCCCAGTACCCTAATTGCGTAACACTATCAATCTCAATCCGAAATTGCTAATCCATCCAAACTAATCCAAACTAATATTATAAATGCGAAAGTAACTCTGTCTGTCTGTCTGTCTTTTCTTCACGCCTAAACTACTGAACTGATTTAGATGAAATTTGGTATAGAGATAGTTTGAGTTCCGGGGAAGGACATAGGATAGTTTTTATCCCGATATTCCCACGGGATCGACATATATGCGGGTGAAACCGCGGGGCGCAGCTAGTTTTATTATAAGTTTAATAAGTTTCGTAGGTTTAATTCCCAAAGTTGTTTGACGAAAGTTTGAAATAGTTTTGCAATAAAATATAAATATAATTATATAAAGAGAAGCTATGAATAAGGTTCCACCACTTGGGCATTAGCCCATCACAGAAGGGAAAAGTGTTAGCTAAAGTTTATATTTTTTACAAAGTATTAAATGTACAGACACACAATCTGTCAAATTTCTTTAATAGATTTTCAACTTTATCGCTAAAACATAAGGTTCAAAGTTGATTGGGGAAATTTGAAAGTTTCGGGTAGCTTGATGTGCTGGCGCCTGTACTTTCTATCTTTCTTTTCTTTTAGCCACGTATAGAACGCAAGCTCTGACGTATATTACACAAACTTCCTGAATCAATTCTCATCCAAACTAATATTAGGTATAAATGCGAAAGTAACTCTGTCTGTCTGTCTTTTCTTCACGCCTAAACTACTGAACCGATTTGTGTGAAATTTGGTACAGACATAGTTTGGAACTTGAGAAAGGACATAGGATAGTTTTTATCCCGATATTCCCACGGGATCGACACTTATGCGGGTGAAACCACGGGGCGCAGCTAGTATTATAAATGCGAAAGTAACTCTGTCTGTCTGTCTGTCTTTTCTTCACGCCTAAACCGCTGAACCGATTTACATGAAATTTGGTATAGAGATAGTTTGAGTCCCGGGAAAGGACATAGGATACTTTTTATCCCGATATTCCCACGGGATCGAGACTTGCGCGGGTGAAACCGCGGGGCGCAGCTAGTTGCTTCATATGTTCGAAAAATGTTTGCTCAACAATGTAAACAAAGCAATGAATGATGTTCGACTGTCAAAATGAAAGGGATTAAATATACTTAATGACAACCAAAAAAATATACTAAACACAAAAAAATTAAGTCTAAAATTACAATAGTTCTAGCTGGGCACCCCGAGGTTAGGGTTTGGTTAGGTTATTTTAAATCCTTTACACAGAAATAGGAGCCCCGCTAAGCGGCGCTCCGTCGACATAAAGCCTCGGTCACACACAGCGAATATTCGCTGAGAGTGCATTCGTAGAGAGTAAAATTGAACATGCTCAATTCAAACCGCGGCGAATTCAACTCGCAGCGAGTGGATCTGTTCGCAGCGAATAGCCTGTCACATACAGCGAATACTCGTGGCGAGTAGGCATTCGCAGCGAGTATTCGCTGTGTGACCGAAGCTTAAGATGCAAGAGCGAGCAAATGAGAATACAAATAGCTTCACCTAGGTATTTTACAGGGAGTTAGAATTTTGTTGATCATTTACTATTTTTGGCAGTAAAAAGTGTTTTTGGATGTTATTTATTTTACTTTATCTGGTGATAAGTTAAACATAAGGAAAAATGAAACCCATTGCTACTGATAGTGTGTGACCGAAACTTTACGCAATTTAATTTCCCACGGCGATTTTTATTCGCGCAGGATTTTGAACGCACTGCTTAGCGCCGAGGGTTGAAAATCCAACTGTATTTTTTTGCCCCACCGCGCTGGGATGCGCTCTGTTGGATTCTCAATGCTCAGCTCAACACCGAAAGTTTAAAATCCAGTGATAAAATCCTGCCGTGATATTTTTATGTCGGTGCGAACGTGCTTATACTTCAAGAAATTGACACCTACTCGTATTTGCAGCATACTTATGCTGATGTTTCCATTTTTTTGACCAATCTATTATAAATGACAACTCCATAGGATTTAACATTTAATTTTGCTTGAAATTCGTTTTGGTAGTGGTAGGTACATAGGACGAAATATCAAACTAGTGACTATAGGTACAGACGCCAGCTGCACATCAAGCTACCCGAAAACTGTCCCAATCAACTTTGAACCTTTATGCTGTAGCGATAAAGTTGAAAATCTATTAAAGACATTTGACAGACTGTAGTAGGTAGCTTGATGTGCTGGCGTCTGTACATTTCCAGTGTGAGCTGACCTCGCATTGTATAGGGTTTTTGGTACAATAAGAAGTCGGATATGTCCCCATGCGTACCTAGAATAGGATATCCCTTTTACCACGTTAGGTTAGCGTAGCATAGTTTAATTAGCCTATAAAGTCCCACTATTGGGACACAGGCCTCTCTGTGAGTGGGATGGTAGCCGTGTTAATATTACTAGCTGACCCGGCGAACTTTGTACTGCACTTTTTTTTTTTTGGGGGGGTGGGAAAATATCAAATAACTTCTCTCGCTCTGGGCGGAGCGAGAGGGCGTGTCAGACTGACTAAAATCCACCCGTATTCCGTCAGTTAGTGCTGACATCTCTTTGAGGCGCGCGTGGAACACAACGCGCCGTCGACCCGGGCCTGGTCCTTACCGGATGGCGAGCTGCCCATTGCTCGCTGTCCGCAAGCCCGCGCCTACGGCGGCCGGGAATCTGCTATCGATTCCCGATGCCCAGGGCGTCTTCTGCGGCGACTAGGGGCGCGAGGGCGCAAAGATTACCTCTCCCTCACGCGCTCCGCCTCCTCCTTCGCGAGCATTACTGCTTTGCAGGAGGAGGCAACGGCTTCCCATGTACTCTCGCTCCGTACCATGGCCTGGACCAGGGCCGGACGCGAGAGATCGCCGCCGAACTTTGTACTGCCTCAGAATTAAATAATGTGATAAAGTTCAATACACATGTGGCGCCATCTATTATCATAATAACGTTATTGTTGTCTTCCTCGGAACAGCACTTTTTTCGGGATGATAGGTACCTTTGTACAAAGGTAAACAATTAGCAATAACAATAACTAAAATAAGTATATGGATTACAATTCTAACTATCCTAACTTAATACTATAAATGCGAAAGTAAGTTTGTTTGTTTGTTACCTTTTCACGCCTAAAGCACTGAACTGATAATCCTGAAATTTTGCATACTTATACGTTTTCAGGTGTACAGAAACGGACATAGGGTACCTATCATCCCGAAAAAAGTGCTGTTCCGAGGAAGACAACAATAACGTTATTATGATAATAGATGGCGCCACATGTGTATTGAACTTTATCACATTATTTAATTCTGAGGCAGTACAAAGTTCGGCGGCGATCTCTCGCGTCCGGCCCTGGTCCAGGCCATGGTACGGAGCGAGAGTACATGGGAAGCCGTTGCCTCCTCCTGCAAAGCAGTAATGCTCGCGAAGGAGGAGGCGGAGCGCGTGAGGGAGAGGTAATCTTTGCGCCCTCGCGCCCCTAGTCGCCGCAGAAGACGCCCTGGGCATCGGGAATCGATAGCAGATTCCCGGCCGCCGTAGGCGCGGGCTTGCGGACAGCGAGCAATGGGCAGCTCGCCATCCGGTAAGGACCAGGCCCGGGTCGACGGCGCGTTGTGTTCCACGCGCGCCTCAAAGAGATGTCAGCACTAACTGACGGAATACGGGTGGATTTTAGTCAGTCTGACACGCCCTCTCGCTCCGCCCAGAGCGAGAGAAGTTATTTGATATTTTCCCACCCCCCCAAAAAAAAAAAAGTGCAGTACAAAGTTCGCCGGGTCAGCTAGTAATATTAACACGGCTACCATCCCACTCACAGAGAGGCCTGTGTCCCAATAGTGGGACTTTATAGGCTAATTAAACTATGCTACGCTAACCTAACGTGGTAAAAGGGATATCCTATTCTAGGTACGCATGGGGACATATCCGACTTCTTATTGTACCAAAAACCCTATACAATGCGAGGTCAGCTCACACTGGAAATGTACAGACGCCAGCACATCAAGCTACCTACTACAGTCTGTCAAATGTCTTTAATAGATTTTCAACTTTATCGCTACAGCATAAAGGTTCAAAGTTGATTGGGACAGTTTTCGGGTAGCTTGATGTGCAGCTGGCGTCTGTACCTATAGTCACTAGTTTGATATTTCGTCCTATGTACCTACCACTACCAAAACGAATTTCAAGCAAAATTAAATGTTAAATCCTATGGAGTTGTCATTTATAATAGATTGGTCAAAAAAATGGAAACATCAGCATAAGTATGCTGCAAATACGAGTAGGTGTCAATTTCTTGAAGTATAAGCACGTTCGCACCGACATAAAAATATCACGGCAGGATTTTATCACTGGATTTTAAACTTTCGGTGTTGAGCTGAGCATTGAGAATCCAACAGAGCGCATCCCAGCGCGGTGGGGCAAAAAAATACAGTTGGATTTTCAACCCTCGGCGCTAAGCAGTGCGTTCAAAATCCTGCGCGAATAAAAATCGCCGTGGGAAATTAAATTGCGTAAAGTTTCGGTCACACACTATCAGTAGCAATGGGCTTCATTTTTCCTTATGTTTAACTTATCACCAGATAAAGTAAAATAAATAACATCCAAAAACACTTTTTACTGCCAAAAATAGTAAATGATCAACAAAATTCTAACTCCCTGTAAAATACCTAGGTGAAGCTATTTGTATTCTCATTTGCTCGCTCTTGCATCTTAAGCTTCGGTCACACAGCGAATACTCGCTGCGAATGCCTACTCGCCACGAGTATTCGCTGTATGTGACAGGCTATTCGCTGCGAACAGATCCACTCGCTGCGAGTTGAATTCGCCGCGGTTTGAATTGAGCATGTTCAATTTTACTCTCTACGAATGCACTCTCAGCGAATATTCGCTGTGTGTGACCGAGGCTTTATGTCGACGGAGCGCCGCTTAGCGGGGCTCCTATTTCTGTGTAAAGGATTTAAAATAACCTAACCAAACCCTAACCTCGGGGTGCCCAGCTAGAACTATTGTAATTTTAGACTTAATTTTTTTGTGTTTAGTATATTTTTTTGGTTGTCATTAAGTATATTTAATCCCTTTCATTTTGACAGTTGAACATCATTCATTGCTTTGTTTACATTGTTGAGCAAACATTTTTCGAACATATGAAGCAACTAGCTGCGCCCCGCGGTTTCACCCGCGCAAGTCTCGATCCCGTGGGAATATCGGGATAAAAAGTATCCTATGTCCTTTCCCGGGACTCAAACTATCTCTATACCAAATTTCATCTAAATCGGTTCAGCGGTTTAGGCGTGAAGAAAAGACAGACAGACAGACAGAGTTACTTTCGCATAATAATATTAGTTTGGATGGATTAGCAATTTCGGATTGAGATTGATAGTGTTACGCAATTAGGGTACTGGGCTAATAAAACAACAATGCTCACAGCGCTTAACAGTGAAAACCAGTTTCGGACACAAAACAGTGTTTACTTATTCCTAGGTAAACAATTAAGCAGGCATCATAAACTTCAACGAGAATTTCAGATTACCATTCACGTCATATCAACGTTACCTTTCTTATGTAAGTTCTAGTTTCTGACCGCGACCGCGTGAAATTTAAGGCGGTACCTCGACCAAATAACCTTGAGCATTCGCGACAGAGACAGAAAGCGACACGACTTCCTCGTACGAAAGGGATGCAGCGTACCTTGTGCTCGCCCCTTTATCATAAAACTCGCAAAATTTTTGGAATTATTTTAATAAAAAAAGAATAGCGATCTTTTTAAGTAAATTAAAACATGGATTATTTAGATTCATAAATTATCTATATAATTATTATTAAATATATAATTATTATTAATTGCATGTGCCTAATCAAAATTTAAATTATGAAATTATTATTAGTATTTTATATTATTGTTACTAAATGCATGCTATCCAGAATGTAAAATCTAAATATTTGTATGGCTGAAAAGCCGAATATAGTGAAACTCATTATAAATGTTAAGAACTTATGTTACCTATATTCTTGCAAATAAATATATCATCATTCATTCATTCATTCATATCTATCCATTGGTGAAATCCTCAAATTAATAGAACGTCAACTTTAGCAAAAGATTCATGCAATCAATAATTTTAGTCACTTTTTTAAAAGGAGATATGTATTAGTAACATATAAAAACAAATAATAACAGGCAATGTGTTGATAGGACATCGAACATTAATAATGTGCTTTCAGATGTAGTTTATTTCACATAATTATAGAGTTAACAGCCTCTGTATAACGAAGAAAAACGCGGTTTTGGTCGGGGTACCGCCTTAACATAAAATATACGACTACGACACTTGGCAATACTGTAGCTTCACATTACACATTTAATCCTGAATGTGATCTGTTTGCCGACGAATCGAGTAGAATTTTATTATGCGTCTATGTCTGATGTTTTGTGAGAAGAAGTATGCTTGGGGGTGTCCTCTATTATATGTTAGTAGTTGAAATATTTTTGTATACCTACCATACCTGTTTAAATCTCTATGTTAATTAATGTAATTGGTGTTACCATTTTTTTTTTAATTTAATTAACAATTACAGACATAATTTTCGAAAACGGATCAGCATAGCTATTCACAACCATTCGATACTCCGTACCGTATTGAACATTAATCAATGTTATCGTAGGAGTTCTCTAAACGCTGTTCACAAGGGCAAGGCAAATCAGGTTATTGAAATGTGTTATTTTCGATACGATAGCCTGTCGGATGGTTGTGAATAGCTATTGCAGTAGTTCCGAGGATTACCCCTTGCATACAATCTCCCAAGTTATAAAACTTCTAACAAAGTATACAGGGTGAAATTGAACACATGCGACAAATCCAAATTGGAGACTGTACTCATTATTATGAACAACTTTCACTATGGGAACAAACCTGAAATCGCGAAAAAAAAATCAGTTGTTCCCTACATTTTGATGAGTTATGCGAACATAAATGTAGGGAACAGCTGATTTTTTTTTCGCGATTTCAGGTTTGTTCCCATAGTAAAAGTTGTTCATAATAATGAGTACAATCTCCCATTTCGATTTGTCGCATGTGTTCAATTTAACCCTGTAGATGACAGTATTCCTAGTCCTAGATATCTCGTGTCCTCACAAATTCCTAGTAATCTAAAGGTATGATTCCGATCTCGGCAGCACGCAGCAGTGCTGCCACGGCAGTGCGGTCGCAGCACTACTGGTCCTCATACATTTTCTATGGGTTTATACGAGATTACATTCCGAGCACGGCAGCAATGTGACGCAGCAATGTCGCGCAGCATTGCTGCCGTGCTCGGAATGTAATCTCATATAAACCTATAGAAAATGTATGAGGACCAGTAGTGCTGCGACCGCACTGCCGCGGCAGCACTGCCGCGTGCTGCCGAGATCGGAATCATACCTTAAGTGTTCTCTCAATTACCTATGTCCCTGTTCGTCGCCATTGTTCGCATCAGACGTGTTATCAGCGCAACGTGTATAGCTGCGGGCGCGCGCGGGGCTCAAACGAGCGTATCTGATCAGACGGGAATTTCACTTGATAGGGGATGAACTAGGCCATAATAGGTCTTTTATAACAAATGCCACGTGGGTTCTAAGTGCTAAGAACTGACTTTCACCCTGTGACTAATAATACAAATTTTAATTAAGTGTATAGTGCCAAATTATCTGACCTACATAGCTATTCATAACCACTCGAGACGCTCCCGTACCGTATCGAACATCAATAAATATTATCAAACGCTGTTCGCAAGTCCAAAACTCGAAAATGTTGTCAGTTTAAATCAAATATACAAGCGCTTTTTTTCCGACAGCTGTTTGCTATTGAGGGCAAGGCAAATCAGGTTATCGAAATGTGTAATTTTCTTTATTTTCGAAACGATAGCCTGTCGGATGGTTGTGAATAACTACGCCTGTGGCTTATTGGAACTAAGGAAATCACTGTGATAGTCCCTGTATGGGAAAAAACGACAATAAAAATTTAAAATTATTTCGCGAATAAATAGATAGGTACCTATATCTCATAGATATATGAAAGTCAGACCCTTAGTCTATGGCATAGATTTATAATAACGTCATTATAAATCTATGGTCTATGGTATATCTGGTGTTGGTAAAATCAGTTCTTACGAACAACTAATTAGTTAGTACAGTGGTGGTTGTGGATTTAAAATACCTACATACTTAAGTACAGTACGATTCACGAAAGATGACCACTGCGCAGAAGGCATATTTTAGGTCCCTTTGGAGGTGCGGGGTGAGGCGCGGGCGGAATGCGTCCAGACCGGAGCGACGCCATTGGTGCGCGCGCATCTCGTGATAGGCCGCTCAGTCGCTATTGGTTTATCGCGGCGTTGCACGCGTTGGCGCGCTTGCACTGCTCTCTAGTACAGTCGAAAAGAAGTGTTTCTTTGTTTTAAATTGATTTTTTTATTTGTTAAGTTTTCGTTGTTTGTGGAATAGTTTGAAAAGTGGAATATTGGCTACGCTATAGATTTGTTTAAAGAAAAAGTGAATCTGATGGGACCAGAGGAATGGAAAAAACTATGTGACAAAGTAAAATCTATAGAAGAAAGCTATATAAAAAGTGCTAATGTGCTTACGGACGAATTAATTATACTTGTGGGAGAATCTGACGAAAGCGAAGATTTGACAGATGTGGATTTTCCTGAATCATCGGAAGATGAAGACTTTAATTCGGAACCCGGCCCCAGTACCTCAAGTTCCACGATTCCGTCGAGTTCCATGATAGAGGGAATCATGGAACTTGAGAATAGCGATAGCGACTAAATGTGTTTTACTTACATTTTTATAATATTTTTAGTTCAATTTATTTTAATAAACATTTTAAATTACTTACTTACGTTTGATTTATTTTCATAACCAGCATTTAGATTTACAATATTACAAATAATTATTTAACGAACATTAAAATATTATTTTGTCTTAAGTCTTTTCTTCATGAGTGTACATGCGCAGACCGCCGCCATTTGTGGTCATCTTTCGTGAATCGTAATGTAGGTAATATAACAGCCGCACAGGTCGATCGATTAGTTTAAGCTACACTTGCCGCGGTTAGTCTGTGGATGGGTGACCATCTTTTCATACCGAGACAAGCACGTTAATCCGTTGGTCCCGGCTGTTATTCGTGGATCTTTGACAGTTGTCACAGGAAGACTGGAAGCCCGAAAGTCTGACAACCAGTCTTACCAAGGGGTATCGTATTACCCAGTAACTGGGTTGTGGAGGTCAGATAGGCAGTCACTCCATGTAAAATACTGGTATTCAGCTGCATCTGGTTACGGCTGAAAGCCGACCCCAACATATTGGGAAAAGGCTAGGCAGATGATGACAAGTAATATATTATCATGGCTACCTTACCTTGTTGGACTATAAAATACTCTCAAAACGTAAGTTCTAGATAATTTTATATAATGAGCAAATCTTACCTGAGGTATCACCTCGAGCTCTTGAACAAATATTGTATGTTTAATGGATCATTGATCGTCAACATTTCCATACAAAAATCTGATAATTCCTGCATTCAAGTAATATCCTAAAATAAAGTATTTTCCCTAAGATAGTTTACAATAATGATTTCAATTATTTGATAATTGATGACATCATAGACTACTATTATAAACTGGATGACACTCTTACAACAACATGTCATGTAATGAACAAAACGAGTCCACAATTCTTTTATTTCAAATTCAAATTGTGTTCCAAAATCAAAATTAAATAAAAGCAAATAGTAAGCAAATAGTTTCCACGAATTTCAGAATTATTTTTTAAATTATTCACCTTTGTGTGTGCATAGAGCACAATTTTATTTATACGTTATGAAAATATCAATTACTTTTATTATTCTAGCATTCTATTTTTTATTAATTCATGGCCAGTACCTAATTATGTATGGGCTATATGGCCAGTATGATCGAATTATTGTGAAATAAAACCTTCATGATAAATCTAAAGTAAAGTTTTCTATATTTATGTCTGTAATTTATTTGGTGTACATAATAAAGAGTATTATTCTATTCTATTCTATTCTGACATTTATAACATTTTATTTATGCAATCTGAGCACAATGTCTAAGTAGTACATACTAATTCCACGGGCACAATACACAATGGCCTACAATGGCCGACTAGGTACCTACATAAGCGTTGTTTCAGGATCCGACCATACGTACCACAACCACACCACAACGACAACACGTGGACTAGCGTAATTTGTATGAAATTTAATAGTTTATTCACACAGACCACATTTGGCCGTCAAACCTACCGTGTGTGTGGGTGAAACTGAACGCGTGGTCACGCCGACAGAGGGCGCTTTCTGGTTTTCCGAACAAAAAGTGACATAAAACATATTCGCGCGACGATAGCTTTAAATAGGATGCGGGCTTAGTTTCAAACTTGTTTTTATACATATTATAATGAATGGCATATTTGAAGTCATCCTAGGAGCTTGTCGGCTGCTGGGTGCCTTAATAAATTAAGGGCTCCTGGCAGGTTCCACATATATTACTAAACAACTCACTTCAAATGGCCAGCAATAAAGAACAATAGAATATAGGTAGGTACCGTAGTTAGCATAGGCACAGGTGCACTCAACATGTTTCCTTATTTGTGGCTCACAGACTGAACACTTAAAGTCTTAAACTTGCATATTTCACTGGAAACACAAATAATTCCACATACAAAACTATATGTGCAACTGTTTTATTAAGTATTTTGAATTCCCTTCCTAAAATAGTTAGATAAAGTAATAACTTCAAACAAAACAATAGCCCAGTAGTAGCATGACTGCATGAGACACGACACAGGTAGGTAAGAATATAAGAAAACAAAGAAAAACTCACCTTAGTTTTCTAGTTAAACCGCATAGATCTATATTTTTTAAATGTGTTATTCTTTTATTCCAGTTTTAAACGAAACCTTGATTCATCTTACTGAAACGATCACCAACACACAACTAAATAAAAATGACGAAATTTATAATAATTATAACGTGTAGGTAGGTCATAGAATTATGATTACCAGAGTATAATAATTCGTCCACTTGTATCTTTGACATTGCAGTTTGATACAATGCTGACGCACAAACGATCTACTTGGCAGTTTTGAATATTTAGAACTAATATTTTGTTTAGGCAAGCTATTTTGCAGGCATACCATAGATACCTACCATTGTTATAAATGACCTGCTTGCTTCGTCATCTGAAGGGCAATTCTCGTAATTTTAAGAACGTTCAGTCTGATCTCAGTCTCAATCTGTCAAAAATACCTCTAATTTCCCTACATTTTTACATTGATTGTCGCTGAGATGAAACTGCGACTATAGATTTTGAGCGTTTTTAAACGGTTTTATTTAGCTTGCCCTGTTTGTTATTTATTTATTTTTTTGGATCAACTATGTACTTGAAATTTTACCCCCTTCCTGTTGGCAGATTGATCTGATATTTGGTACACAACTTTAGTTTTGATGACAATACAATTTAATTTAATCAGTACCATTGTAAATCCAAGATGGCCGCCGCTACAAAATAGCGGATTACATAATATTTTTTCACAACCCCCTCAATATGGGTATCAAATGAAAGGGCTTGACTAGTAGAATACTGTACACTACGAAAAATTTTAAATCTAACCACAAATCCGGCACAAAATTCGTAATTATTTGTTTCAATATGGGTAATGGGTATCAAATGAAAGGGCTTCACAAATGCACAAAGTGCATGGCGGATCATAGAGTTTAAATAGAAACTACAAACTTGAAAAAAAATTAAGTAAAAAAAAAAATTTAAGTTACTTAAACGGTTTTAATGAAAATAATGATGTAGATAATGTAATAAAAGCTAACAAATAATTCGGTAGGTCCTAGGTACCAGTCATCACACCACTTTCTTCATCAATCTAGGGCATTGATCAGACAAAAAAATAAAATCGTGGGGCGTAGCGTAACATGAGTAAATACATATGTAAATAGCATTTATAATTATGATACAAGCGGTTGACTGTTGATAGAAATTATTTTAGTTAATTTTTAGCGGTGTTGCATTGATAAAAAAACACGTGCAACTGGTTTTATGTTAATCAGAATAATGGTAAAACAATAACAATAATTATGGTCATTGATGCCGTTTCCTTCCTTCATCTTCGCCTTTATATCAAGTTTTTATTATAGCGCGTAAAGCGGCCTTGTTCTTAGCGATAACAAGTACAAACAACGCTATCTTACACCGTCAATAACTTTAGTATGACGGACTCGTAAAGATAAGCAGGCGATGCCGTCTACACCGAAAGCTACTAGCGCCTACTACAATCTAGAAAGAACAAGAAAAAAGAACTCGAAAATCTAGGATAGAAAAAAAGCTTTTCTCCGCAACATTACAGGATAATCCGCCATATTGTGTCTATGTCTAAAGATGAGCGAGCGAAACAGAAGGTTCTTTTATCTGTCCACACGCCATTCACAGTGTCAGATCGCAATTACGATAGGAAATGTACGGCAAGTGACGTGAAAGGGACCATTCAAAGAACGTGCACTATAAAAACCTACGTCGTTTTTGTTTTTCAGACGTAGGTACTCCTTTAGGGATGACGAGGGAAACGACCCAAGCAGCCTTATTTTTTTTAATTGCTTCAGAATTGGAACTGCAGTAATAATCCTTGAATGTTCTTAATTCAAAATTATGTATGTGATGTATGTGCCGTTACGTACGTTGGTTTGAACATTCAGTAATGTAAACATTGCCGCTGCAGGAAAATATAAATGATGAAAATATTCTTACTTTTATTGTTTTTTACTGAAATATACCCGTTTTTAGCTTTTATCTGATCTGAGTATAGGTAGCAACATTTATTTAGTTTTGTAAGCTTAAGTTTACCTATAAATTGATGATTGGTCAGTGGTGTGCCTGTGAACCATAGACACGAACCGCACGCTAAATTGCGTACAATCGCAATGCTCATTATTAGTCTATTTCGCAGAAGCAGATCGAATTCCAATCATTTCGATGATTTGATTGGATACAGCCATGATACAGCGAACCAATGGGCAGTGAACCTATAGTAGTCTGCCTATCATCGTATTATAGACTAGCTTTTGTCCGCGACTTCTTCCGCATGGAATTAGTAATTTGGGTAACTAGCTTATTTTTTATCTAATCTGTTTTTTCATCAATCTCGGACTATAGCGGTATTTTTGAGATTCTCCATACAAACTTCTACCCCTCATTTCACCTCCTATAGGGATGACTAACTGGTCAAAAATTCTTTATTTTTAACGAAAAGTTAATTGATAAAAGTCTTATATTCCTTTTTTATTGATTCCCTTTACAAATTTCCACCCCCCCTTTTTACACCCTTAAGAGGAGGCTCCCTAAATTTTACGTTAATTTGCATTAATATTCTGAAACAGTCACACATACAATCAAAATGGAACTTTAGTATATGATTCATTGGATCTTTTTCTTTCCATGTACAAGACAGTTACGTAATTGTAACATTTTCGCTCGATTCATATTTTATTCAAAAATCATGTCTTTTTTAAAGATTATTACTTTTTTTTTCAAGATTGCTTGGCCTTTATGTCTAAAATAAATGTTAACAGTAAGAAAATATAGTTTACTATCCAGCCACAAGATATTTTTTCTCTAGATCAATTATTACTTTAGTTATAAACAAAATAAGAATTGAGACTTACGACATTTAGTTTCGAGCTCGAACGCGATCAAAGAGCGCACGCGGTATTCAACCTTATTACGGCTACGTTAGCGTCTTTCACCATAGCGGTCTAACCGGTCTCTCATCTCTCTCTCTCATGCGTAGAAATTATTTTAGAGTGCCTGGTCTTAAGAGATAATTTCGGGGATAAAAACTATTTTTCACTTCTCATGGTCTAAAAGTTCGTCTTTATGTTGTGCTTAGGCGACATAAAATCGCTTTTTATGTTCTAGTGCATAAAGTAATTTTTTTTTCTGAGACAGGTAATCAGGCCCAACAGCCACACGCGCAATAAAACTTCGCAGATTAAAGTCGTGATTTATTTCATTTTCTTTAATTTATACCACTTCCGTGTTTTCTATCGTTAATTTAATAAAATCAGGTAAAATAGTTGTCATTTATTATTTAAAAACGCAAAGAAACGTTTTTATGACTTGGCAGTATGAAGTACCCAAGTCGATAAATGTTGAAATTAAAAAAAAAGAACTTTTAAAAAGTTTCGTGGTTGGTTGGTGTTTTATCTGTGGTGGCGGGAATTAGAGCTATGCTTTGCAACATTTTTGATTAATTATGTACTGTATACTTTATGCCTGTTTCATTTTCTCGCAATCGAAGTGAAAAGCAGAGTGTATAACTCAGGCATAAACGAGCCATTTTACCCCTCGACTTAACTATCCACCCTCGCCTGCGGCTCGTGTCGATATAAACGTCTCGGGGTAAAATAGCTTCTTTTATGCCTTAGTTGTACAATCTACTATTTTGTCCTCTCCCGGGACTCAAACTATATACCAAATTTCATTTAAATCAGTTCAGCGGTTTAAGAGTGAAGAGGTAACAGACAGACCGACAAACATACAGACACACTTTCGCATTTATAATATTAGTATGGATTGTAAATACGGTTAGCATAATCAGCCTATAATATTCCCACTGCTGGGACCCAAGCTTCCTCTCTGTGACTTACATGCTTTGTAGGGACTGGGACACTGGGACATAATCCACCACGCGGGCCCAGTGTGAGTTGACGGATACCACATGTCTTCGAATTTTTGGTTCCAGAACATGCCGATTTAAAAAATATACGGTTTTACGCTTTGATTACTTATTCCCTAAAACACCTACCTACTTAATATTGAGAAATCTGAACAATTTTTTTCAATATTGGACCTATACCTTATACCTTAGTTGGTTTTATATTTGATCGCGCTAAGGGTCTGTATCACAGTCATCGTTTAGGCACTATCCAACAGACAAATCCATACTAATATTATAAATGCGAAAGTGTGTCTGTCTGTCTGTCACCTCTTCACGCTTAAACCGCTGAACCGATTTAGATAGGTATAGATATAGTTTAAGTCCCGGGAAAGGTCATAGGATACTTTTTATACCAATATTCCCACGGGATCGAAACTTATGCGGGTGAAACCGCGGGGCGCTGCTAGTTTAGAAATAAAAACTGAATTTAACGGACACAGTCATATCATGGGGTATTGAAACAGACCAAAAAATGGAAGACCTAAGAAGCATATAAAACAAATTAATTAAAAATAAGCTAAAAAGGGACTAACCTTCATCTTATAATCTCGAGCGCCGTTTTTCAAAACATCTTGAAAACTTTTCAATATTTTTTTTTACATATCACAAACTTTTTAATATTGTTTCGTCTAAAATCATTTAAACAATGTATTATGCAACAAGGAAACATGGGTCTAATGATTTAAAAATCATGAGTCACCACCTTATAAAGGCAAGATGTTCCCGACGAAAGATTGAAAGTCTCCAGAAGAACTCATGTGATTTTAAACTTTATCGTATTGTAATAAGAGCTGTTTGTTCATTGTGATTTTTTCAGTATATTTCATAGTTGTTCGTCGTGACCCTTTTGTTTATAACTTGGAAAGCTAACACCGACACGGAGGGTACTTGTTTCAAACATAATATGTAGCACCATATTATAATAATAATGAACACGAACATTACCATGTAATGTATAATAGTAATATCTACCTATCATTTACATGGGATTATTTTAATATGAATCATGTAAAAATTTCAGGGCTCTGTATGAAAAGTGGCATTTTTTCAAAAATATAACTCCCTTTGAATTACACCCCATAACATACCTTCCTTACAGGATTTGATTTTGTGAGAGGGATAAATAGATAGATAGATAAAACGTTTATTTAGTGCAACAAAAGACACAATACAGGCATTTAAAAAAAAAAACATAAAAAAAGGTGAGAAAAAAAACAAAGATTAAAAAGGTAAATTTACCCATAGACACCTCATATGACATTTATAACGGCGGGATGTATGAAGAAGCCTCCTCGTGTAGCGCAGTTTGTTCCGCCAGTTGCTCAACTGAACCGAGCGCTCGGCGCGTCCTGGATAGTCACACCCAAAACCTTATTTCACTGGCCAATTCTTCCCTTGCGGTAATCCCAAAAATAAAAAGGGAGTATATCACGCGGACCCAGTGTGGATTGCTAGTTTAACATGTCTTCGATTTTTAGACATGATCATACAGTCGTTACGGGTCGTCAGAAGCCCGAAAGTCTGATAACCAGTCTTACCAAGGGTTATCGTATTACCCATTAACTGGGCTGTGGAGGTCAGATACGCAGTCGCTCCATGTAAAATACTGATATTCAGCTGCATCCGGTTAGACTGGAAGCCGACCCCAACATAGTTGGGAAAAGGCTCGGCAGATGAGTGTTAAATATTATACGGTGGTGCTGACTCCTGAACCCTTCGTGTACGAGACCGATTCACACTTGTCCGCTTTTTTATCACCTAATTAAAAAGAGAAAAGTAAAACCCTTGAGTCTTTCAACCAAGAATAGAATACTCTTTATTATGTACACCATATAGATCCAAGACCAAGACCAAATTTCTTGATTTCTTATACAGGGTGTTACGGAAAGGGTATATCAATACAAACGGGTTGAAGAGTGTATCTGGTCTAGAATCTCTGTACAAAATTTCAGGTCAAAAGCATTAACTTTAAAAATGCTTAATATTTTTTTATTTCGACATCACGGCGCTGCACTGGCGCGCGGCGGCGTGATGTGCGTGTACTAGGCGCACAGACACACTACAGATAATGGATAATGACCCTCGTAGTGCGGTGACACGTTTGTTATTATTTCAATTTTATAAACTATCGAAATAAAAAAAATATTAAGCATTTTCAAAGTTACTGCTTTTGACCTGAAATTTTGTACAGAGATTCTAGACCAGATACACTCTTCAACCCGTTTGTATTGATATACCCTTTCTGTAACACCCTGTAAATCCAATTTTCGAGATCTCGCCCGAAAGTCCTATCTCAAAAAAAAAACCAGTACTGGAACCTAGTGTAATAAAAGATTTCAAAGGACGTCGCTCAAAGAAACTTGGTGAAAGGTCGAATAATATGAGATTTACTGGATTCATTGTTCACGTCCCCAGGTTTAGTATGTTTGTTAGATCTATGTTGGGATTTAGACGAATTGGACCTATTGAAATTGAGTCTAAGCGAAGGCGTTAAAGGCTGTTCTAGGTTTGTGAATGATAAATGATTTATTTTCTGTAAGTAGGTTTGTACTATGGTTTGTACAAACCACATAATGCAAGAGCAACTACGTCGCGTGCCAAAAATCGCACCAGCTTACGTTCGAAAATCGTAAGCCGCCACTTTCGCGCTCAGTCCTGCGTACTGCTGGCTGGGTGAGCGTGAGCGAGAGCGCGGGCTTGTGACGTCATAGTAGGTAGTCAAAAAGTGGCACGCTTAGTTTTCATACAGTTCGTAATACTTGCGTTATCTAGGTCTATTTACATATATCTGTGGTACAAACACTACACGTCAATCATATTTTTTTAAATGAGGTCGGCGTTTCCCATCTGACTACTCTGAGAAGAAAGGCCGAAACAAACTCAGAGGTCACAGTCTCTTTTAAAGTCCAGACAAAATCTTGGATCTCGCTTGTAGTTTATTAGGTACGAGCATAAATTAAACCAATCAATCTGCCTAGCCTTTTCCAACTATGTTGAGGTCGGCTTCCAGTTGAACCGGATTCAGCTGAATGCCAGTATTTTACATGGAGCGACTGCCTATCTGCAGGGCAATTGCGTAACACATTATCAATCGAAATCGGTTTCATTTTGACAGTTCAACAACATTCATTGCGTTATTTACGTGTTGAGCAGACAAATTCGAACTTATGAAGCAATGGATTAGCAATTTGCTTCAAAATGATTTAGATTCCGATTGATAATGTGTTACACAATAGGGTATTTTCCTGGGTAAAAAAATAATAATTAGATTTAAGTAGTCCGTCAGTTAGATTATCGAAAATAATGGACCCTTATTTTTTCTTTTGTCAATCAAACAAAAAATTACAAAGATAAAGCGCGTCAAAATTTGGGAGTGGGGGGTCGTGACGTCACGCCGTGCTAAAAAGTGTCGCACGGCGTGACGTTACGCGGAACCTTAACGGGCGATATCTTCATCATTTTTTATATAATTGACAAAAGAAAAAATAAGGGTCCAATATTTTTTGATAATCTAACTGACGGACTAATTAGAATTTTTTAGGAAACTAGCCTATTAGGGTGCCGATCTCTCTCCGGTCTCCGGTCGTGTCGGATTGCGCGCGCCGTCCCATCGGACTAATGAGAGTTAGGGAGTTAGGCATGAAAGAGTACCTACACCTATATGTCTGCGCACACACTTGTGCACTATAATTTGTCCCACGCCGAAGGTTAGGTAGTCTCCTTTGAGATTGGCCGACATGGCCTGGATGACTATTTTATTTTATCTTACCTCCACAACCCAGTTACTGGGTAACACGATAGCCTTGGTAAGACTACAAAGAAAGATCTACGAATGGCAGCCAGGACCAATCGCGTAGTGTGCTTTCCGAGGCACGGAGTACCTACCTAGTCTCGATATGTAATAGATGGTCCCCCATCCAAGAACAGACCGCGGCAAGCCTAGTTTAACCTTCGAACCTTTGATTATAATATTAGGTCCTTACATATGAAATTGGCGTTTTGTATGGAAGGAACAAAAAGTCGAATATTTTTTAATATAATATATTTAATTAATCAAAGTATGAACCATTGTTTTCAATGCACTTTTGCCATCTTATAGGTAGTTCATTGATCCCTTTACTAAAAAAACCAGTCGGACGGGAATCAATAAAATCTTTGAAGGCGATTTGGACTGCCCCATCGGAGTTGAATTTTTTCCCTTGCAAAAAGTTATCCAAATTGCGAAAAAAATGGTAATCTGTTGGAGCAAGGTCCGGGGAGTACGGAGGATGTCTAAGACATTCCAATTCAAGCTCTTCTAATTTGGTAGCCGTCTGTTGCGCAGTGTGTGGTCTGGCGTTGTCGTGCTTTCAAGCTTTTTAATCTTCCCAATTTGCTTCAAGTGAATTAAAACAGTTTTATCACTAACATCGAAGCCTGCAGCTAACTCGGACGTGGTTTGCGATGGGTCCGCTTCCACAATAGCCTTCAATTCTCCATTATCAACTTGGGTCTCAGGCCGTCCACGGGGCTTGTTCTGCAGGTCGAAATTTCCAGAACGAAAACGTTGGAACCAAAAACGAACTGTGTTTTCTTTTGCAACATGACCGCCATACACATCATTCACCCTTCGAGTCGTTTCCGCAGCACTAGTGCCACGGCGGACCTCGTACTCGTAAATAATGCGATATTTTAAATTTTCCATTTTGTAAAATGAGTGACGCAAACAGAAAAAACAGATGAAAAAAAACAAATGAATGACGGTCATCGAAGCACAAATACATGAGTAAATAGCTGTACAAATTTGAATTTGGAATTCCTTACCAAAGAGGAGAAATTCGTGATTAAAGTGGCCAGTACGAAAAACGCCAATTTCATATGTAAGGACCTAATATAATCAAAGCTTCGAACGACCCGTGCGGCTTTTATTATTGAGTCACGAGCATAAATAAAACCATTGATTATTATATACAAGTAAAGCATTTTATTTACAGAAAAGACAATTAGTACAAAATTATTAACTTATTAATAGTCTTATCCTAAAATGCCGTATAATCACTGGCTAAAAACGCTTCCTTACTCAAACTAAGTGCCATTTTAAGCACCTTTAGTATTAATATTTAAGTAATATTTTTATTAAAGTCCAAAAGTATACGGTCAACTTTGGCTACTACCCAGCTCTTTCATATTTTAATTACAATATAATATACAGGGTGTCCCTGGAAGTATGGATCAAATCGAATAGGGGCGTGGGCAAGGTCATTTCCAAACTTTTTAACCCTGAGAATGTCAGTGAATTTTTTTACGGTTCAAAAGTTATGACCGATTTAATTTTTTTTTTTCAATCACTTCGCTTAGTGCTCAAAAAAAAATAATCATAAAAAAATACTATCAAGGCTATCTAAAAAAAATAAATTGATAGCCCTGATAGTTTTCACGAATTCGATCTTTCTTCTCTTTGTTTCAGTTTTTTTTTTTGTATTTTTTTTTGCTAAAACGTTGGAAATGACCTTGCCCACGTCCCTATTAGATTTGATCCATACTTCCAGGGACAGCCTGTATATGTAAAGACATCACTAATTTGTTTATAAAAAAGAAAACAACAAAACAATTTGTTTGTTTTCTCATAAACTGGGTGTCCATGTGTCCATTACATACAAAAATTCACATGATCAACAACATACCTAATTAGCAAAGAATTTAGAACACAGATCAATCTCAAATTAGAGTGCTCCTTGGCGCCTGAATGACATTGACAGCCCCCTGTCAATGTCAAATATTTTTTTAATTATTTATGTTCCTTTAGTTGGTTTAGTTAACTACGGTATTACTGTATGCTGTTACTACATACTTACTTCATGTACAGTCAGCATCAAAAGTCGATTAACACTATCATTTTTACATGTTATTAAATTGACAACAACTTTTTTCAATAAACTGATTTTTAGCTTTTTACATAACAGACAAGAGTATATATTCTAAAAAAAAATCTTCTGCTGCAATTTTGAACAAATATTTTGCTCAATAACTAAGATTAAAAAAACTGAAGTGTTAATCAACTTTTGATGCTGACCGTACGGTATTAAATACTAGCTGCGCCCCGCGGTTTCACTCGCATAAGTTTCGATCCCGTGGAAATATCGGGATAAAAAGTATCCTAATGTCCTTTCCCGGGACTCAAACTATCTCTGTACCAAATTTCATCTAAATCGGTTCAGCGGTTTAAGCGTGAAGAGGTAACAGAGACACACTGACAGACAGACAGACACACTTTCGCATTTATAATATTAGTATGTATGGATTTGCATGCCATCATTACATGGCGGAATGTGTCTTTGCACTACAACTTTATATTATCATATTTTGTACAGACGCCAGCACATCAAGCTACCCCAATCTGTCAAATTTCTTTGATAGATTTTCAACTTTACTACAAAGTAATAAGATTCATATTCAATTGGGAAAATTTGACAGATTGGGGTACTTGATGTGCTGGCCTCTGTACCTACCACATTATACACAAACGATTTTGATTTGATTTTAATTTGACAGGAAGGCGTTGTTGGTAAACATTTGCGAAATAGTGTCACAGAAATTGTATTGATAAAATAAAACAATATGGCGACGATAATTCCGATTTTAACAATAATTTTCTTAGGTACTATCTGCATTTAAAAAGTAAGGTCTGCAAAAAAATTTCGTCATAAAAGGCTGAGTGTAACCATAGAGTCAGCGGGGTGGAGCGTGAGCGGGGAGCGAGGATCGGCGGTGAAAGGCTCGACTCGCGGCTCGACGTACTCCTTGCCGAGCGAGTCGGTGCGGGGCGCTGGTGAGAGCCTTATGTGCTGCAGAAGTCTAAGGAGACAGCACTTCATTTGTATCAGGGCGAATCTTTTGCCTGCGGAAAGAAAGAAAACTTATGTACCGTGGGTAAGATTTGAGGATTTGGCGTAACGGCTCCCGCAATCCCAGTATTTTTAAAAAGGAATGTTCGTATCCTAAACTCGGTCTCAATCTGTCAAAAATATCTCTAACGCCAACATTTTTGACAAGTTGTTGACATTGATTGTCGCTGAGATGAGATTGAAATTATATTTTGAACATTTTTAATTACGCGAATAATAGCCTTGAGATCTAAAACGTGTTTAACCCCTCAGAATACAGAACCTGTATTCTGAGTTTAACCCACAGAGGGGCAATTCTCGTAATTTTAAGAACGTTCACAGTCTGATGTCAGTCTCAATCTGTCAAAAAATACTTCTAATTTCCCTACATTTTGACAAGTTTTTGACATTTGTTTCTCGCCGCGATGAGACTGCGACTAGATTTTGAACATTTTAAATTACGAGAATTGGCCTTCTGGTTTTCTGTACGAGTTTATATCGGACTAGCTTCTGCCCGCGACTTCGTCCGCGTGAAATTTCACCCTCCCCCCATTCACCCTCTTAGGGGTGGAATTTCGAAAAACCCTTTCTTAGTGGATACCTACTCTTCACTAAGAACACACCCTCCAAATTTCATGTCTCTAGGACCAGCGGTTTAGGCTGTGCGTTGATATATCAGTCAGTCAGGACTTTGAATTTTATATGTAAGTAATAGTATAGATTGTGTAATCGCAGAAGCCAAATGGTGTAGTAGATAAAACCCTACTGCCTTCACCTCATGTGACATACCATAAAGATACGGCTATATGATTCACACATTCCTTCTCTAAAACAATAAGTATCGGGTTGCCACTTACAGAAGTGGCCGAGTAAAGCTAGCGTCGGTAAAAAATATGAAACTCGACACTCAACTTGAAACGAGGTAACGCAATATGGTGTTAATTTTTTTGCTGACGCTACGTCGATAACTTGTGTATTCTTAGAAATTGGCGCCTGAGAACAGAGTTATTGAAACCTTTTTGTTAAAAATGTATCACGCTGTGTCTGCAAGGGGTACGGCGGGAATCCCATGAGACAGTTGAAGTAAAAAATAATACAAACTTGTAATTTTTGGGCATGTGTTACTTACTTTCTGATGCGTAGAACTCAAATATAAGAATTTTATATTTCTTAGGTGTGGTATTAGTACTAAAGACCCAGACTCTAAGCACTTATCCGTTGGCTATTATGCTGGCCGCATACGTACGGTTTCCTGATCAGGACTTCAATTGCGTAACACTGTATCAATCGGAATCCGTTTCATTTTGACGGTTCAACAACATTCATTGCGTTATTTACGTGTTGAGCAGACAAATTTTTCGAACTTATGAAGCAATGGATTAGCAATTTGCTTCGAAATGATTCTGATTCCGATTGATAGTGTGTTACGCAATTAGGGTGCAGATTCGGAGACACTGAATACACGCATTTCATACAAAATCGTCTCTAAGCGCATACGTTCTTATATTTTCCGGACGGAAATATTTAAGAACGTATGCGCTTAGAGACGATGGCGAGGCGATTTTGTATGAAATGCGTGCATTCAGGGTCTCCGAATCTGAATTCCTGATCAGGAAACCGTACGTATGCTGGCCGCATACGTCGGCTTAAACTTTTATCTATGTTGTGACCATACTGACATAGTGGTTTCTTTTATAAAGCCCAACGTTTTGGAGTCAAATACAAAACTATCCTACTTCAACATTAAAGTATTTTTGTTTCTAACTCATAAACACTTATTTTTTTTTTATGATCCGAGGCCGCTCTTACCACTTGACTGAAATCCTTACTTTCTCATTGTAGGTAACTGTATTTTTTGTTCTTGCGTGGATTCACATGTCACGTTATATTAGTAAAACACGCCTTCCAATACATAAAGAAAAGGATGATAATTTCATACTACACCCACCTATACAATACCGAGGCCCGTCTCCGAAGGGCATGTAGACTCCTGGAGGTGGTTGCGGTGCGTCCTCAGCCCAGCGCTCTGGGATGAAAGCTGACGCGTTCTCAAAGTACTGAAATGTAAAATAAACACCTTTAGAAATACCGTATGTTATTAACACGCTTGTCATGGGTCAGGGGATGGGCAAAAGTGGCAGTGGTATTCTCATACAAGGTTTGTAAAAGTCTAAATCTAAATACTTTATAAAATTCAAAGTCCTGACTGACTGACTGATATATCAACGCACAGCCTAAACCGTTGGTCCTAGAGACATGAAATTTGGAGGGTGTGTTCTTTGTGACGAGTAGGTATCCAATAAGAAAGGGTTTTTCGAAATTCCACCCCTAAGAAAATGGGGGGAGGGTGAAATTTTACGCGGACGAAGTCGCGGGCAGAAGCTAGTAAACCTATAATAACGCGAAATCTTCAAGTGATTTGGTCGACTGTTGTTATTCTGCAACCCAATTGTGTAAACACACTTTCAATCACGATTTGATTTTGAAAGAATTTCATAATCAATTGCTCCATCCATGTGTGTGAAAAGTTCATCTGCTAAACAACGTACTTAAATAACGCATTGAATATTGTTGAATTGTTAAAACGAAATGCTCTGGCATTGCCGCGTCGTGTTTTTAATTTTTTTTTAGTTACTTATTTATTTTTATTTTGTACATTTTAATGAGAATAACGACCTTCACTTTTATTTTTAGTCTAAATAAAGTTGTAAGTATCATAATCTAAAACTTCAAATAAATATAGTATGGACTATGTAAGTTTAGGTACATTTTGTTTCCACTAATATGCAATAAATGGTGTAGCATTAATCACAACCAAAAAAAAAAAATTTTTCGCGTTACTGTTAGCCTGCATCATCCCACTGCTGGGCAAAGGCCTCTCCCCATGACTTCCAGCTCTTTCAATCCAGGCCTAAAGTGGACCACAGGTTGTTTGTTTTGTCCAGCTCGTCCCGCCATCTTCTACGGGGTTTGCCGCGACGCCTGTCAAGGTTCCATATGGTGGTTATTTTAGCCCAAAACTTATTGGGCATACGGCAGACGTGGCCAGCCCAGTCCCACTTCAGTTTAGCAGCTTTTTGAGCAACGTCACTAATCTGTGTTTTGAAGCGCAGTGTGGTGTTGCGATTATGGTCTGTCAATTTGACGCCTATAGAATACTGCGCTCCATTGCACATTAGCAAACCTGAGTTTGGACTTTTAATTGTTTGCCAAAGACCAAGTCTGCGCGTGCTATACAAAATAACCATGCTAATCAACCTGCGAAAACATGAAATTCGATTGCACAAACCGATCGCGCTAAGTTTCGTTGAACGTCAGCAAATATCGCGAACAACATTCATTGCGTTATTTACGTTGTTGAGCAGACACATTTTTCGAACATATGAAGCAATGGATTAGCAACATCCTTCAAATGATTCAGATTGAGATTGAAGTGTGTTACGCAATTAGGGTGCTGAACATTTTTTGACACCTGTCAAAAACTGGTGAATATGGCAGAATATCATGGCGGCCGTTTTAACCCCACAAGCGTCCACTGTACACCAAGTGTACATGAGAGAAAGTGCTCGAAGTTTCAACGGTACACCAAGAGTACACAACAATTGTCATTGTTCTATTGACACTGTCATTTGAAAACAATGACTTCACTGCGTCCGGGGATCAGACCGAGCCTATACTACCCCAAATGGCTTAGCGTGATCCTCCGTTATGTCGAAAACACTGCACCATTAATTTTGAAATAAATATATGGTAAAGTTGAGGATTAATGCTAAGTCTTATGTTAGACGAAAACACGATTCCATAAAATTTTCTCGATAGAAAAAAAATCCAAATTTACCTCTAACCCGAACAATAAACCGCTGGAGCTGGTATTCAAAAAATACTTCAAATTAGATCATGAAACTTTGCATACTAACTGAACTTACTTTAAAGCAGGTCTTATGTTATTTACGTTTTTATAATTACCATTATTTTCACTGTAAAAAGCAAATACCTAAACTATTGGCGTTGCCTGCCGCCCAGCACCGCACTCTGTCTCGCTCTCACTCAGTCCGCGAGCAGTATCGTATGAGCGAGATAAAGAGTGAATTTTAGCTGAGGTAGTATGGGCTCTTAACTACATACTTCGACACGTGGGGTGTGTGAGTGTGTCGACAGGTACTATCGCGGACACTCCCGCCTGACTACCACTAAGTTCATTTTATTTCATAAATCCTCCATCCTAAGTTCAAGGGGCAAAATTACGACAAATATTCTAAACTAACACTCATTCATTGTACTACATTGTAATAAAAAAATTAATAGAAAACCTTTGACCTTTCCTAAAGAATTGCCAAAAATTATTTACATAAAGAATATTTTTCAATTACTTTGTAACAACTTATATACAGAATGACTGATTAGAAGTTAGAACAACACCTTTGACTTTTGACCCCACTTTACTGTTTTTATCACTTGCAGGTTTTTTTAAAAGGCCGAAGTACTATCGAGGAAACTTACATCTGCCCAATTTGAAAACAAAATCCCGTGCACACGATGAGCACATCTGTTAGCAAGCGTTACTATAGCGGCCGAGAGCTGCAAGCAAGAATAGCCCTTACGGTGTATATGTCATGGCCAGATCATAGAACTGATCATTTCATGAAGTGTTCGGTCATTTCATGAAATGGTTGTGTATCATGAAATGGCCAGCTAAGATTGACCATATCGTTTAAAAGTCAACGTTTAATGATATATCATTCGACGTTTGGCCATATCATGAATAATAAGGTTCGCATAATACTAAACGACGTCAGGGGCACCCCGAGGTTCGGTTTGGTTAGGTTCCTTTAAACCCAGCAGACAGAAATCTTTATGCAAGATTATGCAAGCAAGAATAGCCCTTACGGTGTATAGAAGTTTCGAAACTTACATCTGCTCAAACAAAATCCCGTGCAAACAATGACCACATCTGTTAGCAATCGTTACTATAGCGGCCGAGAGCTGCAAGCAAGAATATCCCTTACGGTGTATAGATGTAAGTTTCCTCGATGATGTCTATCCAGCGGTGGATAGGTCAAGTTAAACTTAAAACATAACCTTTACTTATCCACTTGACCTCTCTGATCTCCCATTTACCTTCGCACCCCCCTTCTAAAATAATCTGTCTAAGATAACTCAATAGCTCGGAGATGACTGGCATCGATCAAATTAACTTAATATTCTTCAAGTGCGTCAACGTTCATGCTAAAAAGGGTTCTGTTAAAGTGAGAAAATTATCACAAATTGTTTTGGCAGAAGTTTTAACGAAAATGTTAACTTGCAACGTGATCAGCATTGTTATTGGTTTTGGAGTAAACAATTTTATTTCATATTGAATTTAAATGCGGCATAAAGGATTTGTAAGTAAGTTATTTCATCACCACTGCTCTCAAAACGGTGAAGGAAAACATCGTGAGGAAACCGGCATGTCCAAAAATCCAAAAACCCAACCAAAAATCCGAAGACATGTGACATCTACCAACCCGCACTGGGCCCGCGTGGTGAATTACGGCCCACTCCCCTCTCACAGAGAGGAGGCCTGTGTCTCAGCAGTGGGAACATTACA
The DNA here is from genome assembly GCA_945859645.1 of Amphipoea oculea. Lineage (NCBI taxonomy): Eukaryota > Metazoa > Arthropoda > Insecta > Lepidoptera > Noctuidae > Amphipoea > Amphipoea oculea. The sequence goes on from OX243876.1 coordinate 19,448,331, forward strand.
GGCTAATTATAAAGGATAAAAATCCGAAAGACATGCACTGCTGGACATAGGCTTCCTATGTCCAGCAGTGGACCTCTATCGGCCGAAATTGAGAGGACTGTAACACTTTAAATGAATGCCCAGGCGTCTCCCCTCGTCCCACAAACAGAAGGCCAATTATGTAATCTAAAACGTTCAAAATCTAGTCGCAGTCTCATCTCGGCGACAAACAAATGTCAAAAACTTGTCAAAAATGTAGGGAAATTAAATGTATCTTTTTCTTTGACATATTGAGACTGAGATCAGACTGTGAACGTTCTCAAAGTTACGAGAATTTCCCCTCTGACCTCGTTTGAACCTACAGCATCTTAATATTTATAAGCTCCATATTATTTTAGAATCGTGAGGTACTTACCTAACCATTGTACCATGGTTATAAGTTATAACTATGTCACAGTCAAACAACCAGCACCCAAATTGCGTAACACACTATCAATCGGAATCAGAATCATTTCGAAGCCAATTGCTAATCCATTGCTTCATAAGTTCGAAAAATTTGTCTGCTCAACACGTAAATAACGCAATGAATGTTGTTGAACTGTCAAAATGAAACCGATTCCGATTGATAAAGTTTTACACAATTGCCCCGCAGGTCTCTTAAATCATGTACTTATTAGTAATAAATTAAATTAAGGTAACAGCATTTTACTAAGTGCATATTATGAAAGTATATACGGTAGGTACCTACTTATAACAAAATAAAAAAATAATAATATCTCCCGCGCCGAAGGTTGTCTCCGTTGAGATCGGTCGCCGTGGCCGAAATACGGTCTGGAGGATTTTATTACAAAATCTATTTTTTTTTTGTCTGTCTGCTTTGTTCCGGCTACTCTCCGAAACAGCTGGACCGTTTTTTCACGGAAATTTTAATGGCAGCTAGCTGATGTGATAAGGAGTAACTTAGCTACTTTTATTTTAGAAAAATACATAATTTGGGTTCCGCGCCTTACCTACACCTACCATACGCGACAATTTATTGATACCCGACATCCACGCGAAAGAAGTCGCGCGCGGGCACAGCTTGTATACAGGGTTAGGTACTGAAAACTCGACCACTTCTTTTCAGGACTGTGATAGAGGGGCTAAAATGTGACAAATTTAACCCCCCATATGTATGGCCGAAAATTAATACTTTTAAAGACATTTGAATTTTAGGTCTTTTTTAAATTACTTCGAATTTTCACACTAAACTTTTAGTTATTTGAAATGATTTGATATTTTTAGGTATTTTACTGCTGTATTAGCTTTGTTAGGATGTTAGCTATAAATAAAAATGAACCCAACCAACATGATTTGTTTTTTTAAATTAAAAGTTTAGTGTGAAAATTCGGAGTAATTTATAAAATACCTAAAATTCAAATATCTCTAAAAGTATTAATTTTTGGCCATACATATGGGAGGTTAAATTTGTCACATTTTAGCCCCCCTATCACCCCCTGCAAGGAAGTGGTCGAGTTTTCAGTAACCATGTATACATAGTTTATTTATATATCAGTCTTACAACTATTGGGGGTGAATTCTCGACATGTAGGAAGCGAGTTAGTTGCTTATCTGCAAGTTTTACGCAAGTGTCGGCTCTGACACTTGTTCCCAAGTTTTATTTCGTGTAAGATATCCGCTCTAAGTTGGCACGTACGCGAGAGTGCACTGCACAAGCATAACTATTTTGTTCTAGCACAGTATAATACAGTAGAACATCTTCATACAAACGTGCCGCTCTCGGTTTGAATGTGTGCGTGCGCGCCGCGCGCCGTGTCGGCACGCGATTTCACGCACACGCTAGCATAATATATGAGGGAATAAGGTGGCGGCAGTGCGGGCTGTGCAGCGCGACTGTGAGCACGCGCGTACGCTACATGACCGGTTGCGTTCGTCAACTCTCGCCGGCGGCGGCCACTTAAATTACGAGTATCATGATGACTTCAAAAAGGGGAAAAAAATATTGTAGTGTTTTCGGGTGCCTCAATAATGATTTCGCAAACCCGGACTTATCATTCTTCATAGTTCCTACTCAACCAGAAATGTAAGTACCTACTTATACTTAAATATTATTAGAAAATGTGGTATTGTATTGTTTATTTCACAGTTTATTTGCTTTATTAAGAGCGTAGCCGAGTCGCATTTTTCCATATAAATGTATTCCCAAATTTACTTTCTGAATACTATGTTTAGAGCTAAAGTTAGTTACCAGTAGCAATCAAACACAAGGAAATTAAAATATTTTGTCGGAAATCTTACGTTCTGACTATGTACCAATACAACATGAGCTACCGGAAAAACATGCATTTTTTATGTTTGTGGCGCTTTGTTAAAAAAATGTATTGCTTACCATAAGAACTGCGATTTTTTAAATAATTACGTCGACGTTAATCAACGAGCGTGTAATTTAAGTGTAGAATCTAGATACACCCATTACAGGAATTACGGCAAAGATCGAAATTTACTCATGATCCCACCTGATGATTTTGTCGATAATGTAGAAAGGATGGAGCAGGTGTTTCGCAAAGCGTTCGAAAAGGACCACATCAACATTAAAATTGGCCGGTCAATTTACGATCAACTGAATGATATAGAATTTAAGATGCCCTGTCCATGCTTTCCCAAAAGCTTTTTACAAAAACTTTACATAAGAATGAGAATTTACTTTACATTAACAAATAATAATAAAGCGTTCCGGACGTGCAGAAACAGGAGAAAAATTTTCTCGGTATCAAATTTGTAACTTAGTATAATTAATGTTATGTGAATAAAGGCTTTTTATTTTTACTAAATTTATAAATTGGTAAAATATTCAATCATAATATGCTTTTTAACCGACTTTTTATTAACCGACTTTAAAAAAGGAGGTTCTGTATTCGACCCGTATGTATGTATGTATGTATGTATGTATGTTTGTATGTCCGCGATTATCTCAAAGAACCGATTTTGATAATTCTTTCATTAGTGTAATCTGCATACTTTCAGGAAGGTTTTAGTATATAATACATTAGGTAATTATTCTTATGTACGAAGTTATATGCATAAATGTACTGCCTCTCCGGCATTTCTATGTGAATTTTGATGATTCTTCGAGTCGTGTCTTCAATTCTTCAATGCACTAGTGTTAATTGAATTTGTGTGGGGTAGGTACAACTAAAAAGTGAAAAATAAAAACTTTTTTACAAAAAAAAAAACAACCGACTTCAAAAAAAAAAAAACACTACAAAGTGAAAAATAACTTTAATTTCGGAAGTCGGTGTCAAAAAACGAAAATACTGAACCAACGACACCGACTTCCGAAATTAAAGTTATTTTTCACTTTGTAGTGTTTGTTTTTTTGAAGTCGGTTGTTTTTTTTTTATTTCATAAATTTAGATCAAGTGCTGCTTGTTCGAAAATATTAACTAAAAGTAAAAGTGACAACCCTGGGGATCAACGCAAGAGTAGGCTAATAACTCGACGGGCGGCCTTAGATAACGTACTGTATATTTACTGTACTGTGGTTCTAGTCTCCTATTTTACACGAAGTCAATACTTACGCTCTGCCAAGATTTTACTAGTCTCAATTTTTTTTTCGATAATCCGGCGTTCAAATCAATTCAAATCAAAAGTCATTTATTCAAACTAGGCTGAGAATCAGCACTTTTCGAACGTCAAAATTACAAAAGACAGTCCCCCAAAACGCCCACCCTTCACCACTTCCTAGTGCTTTCGCTGGGGAGAAGAAGTGGCGCAACAAACTCCCCTGCACCACAGCTGTCTGTTCAGTTAGAAAATAATTAATTTTATACAATACTAAGTATGCAAAGTTATTAACATTACAGGACACAGAACCTTAAATTAAATTATTTGCCATAGGTTAGCTAGCCACGCCAATATACATACCTACCAACAAATACAATAAACACTATAAGTACTCAAGCAAAAAAAAAAAAAATTTTAAATGTAAACAAAAAAAAAATACTGTTCCTCTCGCCATTACAACTCTTCGGTCAGACTCTTATCTAGTTATCTTTACTATCTACAGTCAAAATAAAATTTGCAAGCGAAACTCCACACACGTGGAGTATATCTAAACATGATTAATTATTATTATTTATTTTTTGTTTGATAATAAATAAAATTGGAGTCACCGACCGCAAGGTAGTGTAGTTACTTAATAAGGAATAGAATAGACTACACAAACAAAAAACTCAGTTTATAATAGTAGATTGTACAACTAAGGCATAAAAGAAGCTATTTTACACCGAGACGTTTATATCCACCCGAGCCGCAGGCGAGGGTGGATAGTTAAGTCGAGGGGTAAAATGGCTCGTTTATGCCTGAGTTATACACTCTGCTTTTCACTTAGATTGCAAGAAAATGAAACAGGCATAAAGTATACAGTACATAATTAATCAAAAATGTTGCATCCATAGCTAATTCCCCCCACCACAGATAATACCGCCACGAAACTTTTTATAAGTTTTTTTTTTTTTTTCAACATTTGTCATTCGACTTGGGTACTTCATACTGCCAAAAAATGAAAACGTTTCTTTGCCTTTTTAAATAATAAATGACAACTATTTTACCTGATTTTATTAAATTAACGATAGAAAACACGGAAGTGGTATAAATTAAAGAAAATGAAATAAATCACGACTTTAATCTGCGAAGTTTTATTGTGCGTGTGGCTGTTGGGCCTGATTTCCTTAGTCTCAGAAAAAAAATTTACTTTATGCACTAGAACATAAAAAGCGATTTTATGTCGCCTAAGCACAACATAAAGACGGACTTTTAGAGCATGAGAAGTGAAAAATTCGTTTTTGTTGTGTCACGATATCGAAACCCATAGCATCTGTAGAGTTTCGCAAGCTAATTAATATGACCCTGTCTAAAGTAGGGGCTTACCTGTTCGTCTCTCTGTATGCCTAGTGTCGGGAACAGTACGATGGTGCCCCTCTCCACCACGGTGGTCGTGTCAGGTATCGTGTACTCTTTGGTGCATAAGCGCTGGATGCTCGGGAATGGCGGGTAGAGGCGAAGAGTCTCTGAAACGAGCATTAAATTACGTTAAGTATGATGCAACATTCAACAACAACATTCAACATGTCTTCTTCAAGAATTGAAATTGTTTATTGAAATAATTGATTTAGGGCTGATTGTTCCATCGCCAGATAACTTTGATTCGAGTACTAGCTGCGCCCCGCGGTTTCACCCACATAAATGTCGGTCCCGTGGGAATATCGGGAAAAATAATAGCCTATATGTTAATCCAGGGTATCAGCTACCTCCATACAAAATTTTATCAAAATTGGTCCAGCCGTTTGAGCGTGAAGAAGTAACAAACATATAAACACACACTCACAAACTTTCGCCATTATAATATTAGTGTGATAGTGTGATTACAATACAAAAAAAATCCCGTGACTTCACACGTGCTTCACACCTACTGTACCTACGTGAGCTCGATGCGCGAGTCCGACTCGTACAGTCACGAGCACCAATATGTCAACACTTGGCAATTTTCAATTGCGATTTTTTCGTGAAATAACGAATGCTACGTTGAAATACGACACTTAACATAAACGTATGGGTTCGAAAATACTATGTTCGTAAGAACATAAAATTTCATTCAAAAATAAAGGAGAAATTCGCCTTTGAATAAAGCTAAGTGTATACATACTTATAGACGTGACTGTACTTGACCGGTTTTTTTTTAATAACCAACGAAAAATTTCAACTCGGACGTTTCAAATCATGTGCTGGAATCCATGCCCAGGTTGCAAGTCGATGTCCTTTCCACCCGGTATATCTCCATTCATTAAAGTTCAAATTCAAACAAGTTAAATTCACACCTGTTAAATCTCCGCACAGTAAGTTTCGAGACTGTTCCGTATAGTTTCATCCAGTGTAACGGACACAGTCCCTTTAATCCGAAACAGTCCATTCCTCGAGGGGGAAGTAAAAACTCATTAAAAGAAACTTTTCCGGTTACAAGTACTCGCATCTAACCAATTGGGGTCACCCTGCTGAATGTGGTGTGGCGTTCAAACTAATTACTTATACACTCGAAGAGCTCCGGAAAACAGCTAGCACATACATTATTTATCACGCAATTATTTACTGAAATACCAATTTCCTAAGGTTCAAAATGCAAATGAAGCTGTCATCAGTCAAAAAGTTATAATCTTATTTGGACCAAGCAGCCGGTCTAATAAGTTTATAGGGCTATTGAGGTATGAGGAACAGGGTGTAAAGTTCACTCAGAAAAGAGAGAATCCTCCGACCAGACCGGTATTGTGTCTGGTGGGCAACTGCCTGACGATTGATTTCGGGGCGTTGTACCTACTCGTATTATTATATTCCCAATCGCACGGTAAACTCTGCTTGCGCGATGTAGGATTTGGCGTGACGTCAGAGCGATGTGTAGTTTTGCATGTGGCGATATAGATACCGCCACAGAGCCTTCAGCTACAGGCGTTTACTCATGACGAAGTTCGAGAAAATTGGAGATTTATAAAGTTGTAGAGCTCTAAAGAAAAAAAAACCGGCCAAGTGCGAGTCGGACTCGAGCACCGAGGGTTCCGTATAAAAATTTAAGGTTTTCGAAATTTTTCCTTTATCTGTGCTATAAGATGTTGCTTCGTACCAAATTTCAAGATTCTGAGTTCACGGGAAGTACCCTGTAGGTTTTGATTCCCTTGCGAGTGTCGAAAATTTGCGGCATAAACGGCTGTATCTTTTGATTGCGTTGGCTTGGAAGTTAGATTTTTTCACAGCTCCAAGGGACAGTAGACTTGAGTATTTGATATAAATTCCAGCTTGATACCTTTACGCGTTCCTGAGAAAAAGGGTCTTGACAGACAGACGGACGGACGGACAACAAAGAGATCCTATAAGGGTTCCGTTTTTTTCCTTTCGAGGTACGGAACCCTAAAAATGAAAGCATCTTTATCTGAAAATTGAATAAGCAAAGTTTAAAAAATATTGAACAACATCATACCCTGAATCACCATCTCCATATACACCAGTTCCTGTAGCAGTTCATAGGTGATCTTCCCGTCGTGTCGGTCCAGGACCTCCTGAATCTCACTCCTCATCTTCTCCTGGACCTGCTGGTTGGCTGCCAGCTCCAGGAAGAGGAACGCCAGGGTTGAGGAGGTGGTCTCGAAACCGCCCAGGAAGATTATGAACGCGTTTGCTGAGATTACCATGTCGGCTGTGGATAGAAGTTGGGATTACTATTAAACTTGGAGTGGAGTACCATGGAGAACAACCATGGAGTTTGTTGTGCGTTCTTCTTTGTAGGAACCTACTGCACTTTAGAGTGGCCAAATAGCTTCATCTTGCCCAACTCCTTGATAACTCAAAAGTGACTGTAATTGGTTTAGCATAATCAGCCTATAATGTTCCCACTGCTGGAATACAGGCCTCCTCTAGGTGAGAGGGAGTGGGTCGTAATCCACCACGCGGGCCCAGTGAATGTTGGTACTTAGATGTCACATGTCTTCGAATTTTTGGTTCTAGGATATGCCGGTTTTCTCACGATGTTTTCCTTCACCGTTTTGAGAGCAGTGGTGATGAAATAATTTACACAAAGTAAAGCGCCTGTCTGGGTTCGAACCTATGACCTACTCTCGTAAGTCTTGGCCGTTACCACTGGGCCACCACTGCTCAGTAATTGGTTTTATTGAAGTAGTTTGGGTTTGTTTCTAGTTTATTTAGAAACTAGCTGCGTCCCGCGGTTTCACCCGCATAAGTTTCGATCCCGTGGGAATATCGGGATAAAAAGTAGCCTATGTCCTTTCCTGAGACACAAACTATCTCTATACCAAATTTCATCTAAATCGGTTCAGTGGTTTGAGCGTGAAGAAGTAACAAACATATAAACACACACACACACACTCACAAACTTTCGCCTTTATAATATTAGTGTGATGAAATACTTGAAGTGTTCAACCCTGGTAAAAACGCTATACCTAGGGCTTATTATGTTGTTTTGCAAAATCGAGTTCTGTACAAGTAGACTGTAGCCAAGCAATAAAAAACATCAGTCTTTTGCCGATTTCTCTTCATAATATTACGTTTTTTTTTCTTAAAGCAGGACTTCTCTAAACCCTTACGCCCTTTAAATAAACAAATTACTCAAAACGTATTTAAATTGGCCTCATTCCTTTCATAAATTATTCTGAGTAAAACTGAGTTAAAGTACCCTTGCAAACAAACTAAACAGATCGAAAATTATTCGAAAACTTAAAATTTCGAACCGAACCAAGTAAAAGTTAAGGAGTTTAGCAATATTGGAGTCGGAGTCGCCCTAATATCAAAAGTTAATGCGACCGTATTAATTATGTTATCTTAAAGTTAACCCCTTAAGGATAAAACTTGTAATGAGTTCGTGCTTTAGGCTCTGTGGACGCCATTTGTCTTTGATCCTTTAATTTTTTTGGAAATGAAACAATTTTTTTTTTTTTTGAGAAAAGTTCCAAATTAATCAATCATGGTTTCTTTGCTTTTTTATATGACTTAAAATACGTCTGATGAAAATGGCCGTCACTTTGTGAAAATAATACTGAGCTAAATTTTCGATGGAAATGAGTTTCTATAGGGATTTAACGTAACGTAACGTATAAAAAACCATGAGAAAAGAAAACCAGTGAACTTGTTTGACTTTTATCCTCTGAAATCGAGTGAACGTCCTCTGAAAACTGCCGCCCCTAGGCCGCGGCCTATTGACAAATCCAGGACTGCTATACTACCATACTAATAATAAAAGCAATCGTCAAAACTTACTAATTTCAACATCTTCAAGGTCCTTCTTACAGTTGTTGTTGGTCTCATCATTCCTCAGTGCCATCATCATGTCGATGAAATCTCCGCGCTTTTCTTGAACGCCTGAAAATTAAACATTAGCAATGTATCGATTCTGCGTAACGTAATAGGGCCTACTAGGAGATATGGCGACAATACATTTTATCTAAAAAATAAAACCTTTCTATTCACATTTGCCATTTCATCATCTGCCCAGCCTTTTCCCAACTATGCTGGTGTCGGGTTCCAGTCTAACCGGATGCAGCTGCACACCAGTATTTTACATAGAGCGATTGCCTATCTGACCTCCACAACCCAGTTACTAGGTAATACGATCCCCTTGGCTTACCAAGGGGTATCGTATTACCTAGTACCAGTCTTAACTGGTTATCGAACTTTCGGGCTTATGACGACCCGTAACGACTGTCAAAGATCCACGAAAGACAGCCGGGACCAACGGCATAACGTGCTTTCAGAGGCATGGAGTGGTCTTGGTATGTAAAGATGATTACCCATCCATGGACCAACCGCGCCAAGCGTTGTTTAACCTGATCGATCGATCCGTGCGGCTGTTATTACTTAGCCACAAGCCCTACTATTTTAATGATTCAATATCTAGCTCTTTGGTCTGATACAGAAACAGATCAATATACCTCTCTTGATTCTATACCCCAGTGTATTCTTCAAATAACACAAAAACTAGCAATATACTTAAAAAAAAATACTAGGTAAGTTTCAATATCATGTTTTAGATTTACCCAAAACTATTTGTTGTGTCATCTCGGCTTTCTCCCTTAGGGAAATCAATGTAAAAATCAACAAACATTGAGTAAGTTGATAAACAGAGTAGAAAATACAAGTCAATTTTGAGAAAACAGTCAGGAATCTGGATTTGTGCGGGCGATTGGCGACAAAATCAAAATATTTTGTTTCACATAAACCTAGATGGGCACTTGGACACTAATGGACCGGCAGAAGCTAGGTACACGGTTCCAATTGGTCGTAATAGGCTCGCCACCAATTACATGGGGCTTATCATAACTGGCGAAATGATTTTTTTAATGAAAATCGTCTTCTTTTACAATGTTTGTAAACATCTGAGCAACATGTCGCTCATTAGTAGAAACATCGAGGTAACTGCTACTTTTTTTTTTAAGTCTTTGCTTTCCTAACGTAAATACGCTTTCTAAGTGCTTTGGCATATTTAACAAATTTTTGGGAAAAAATACATTTACGTCGATGATTCTCCAAAAGAGCGTGGAGAGTTGGGCAGAACACCCACATTTGTTAGTCTGACAACCAGTCTTACCAAAAGGGATATCATATTACCCAGTAACTGGGTTGTGGAGGTCATATTTGGCATATTTAACAAATTTTTGGGAAAAAATACATTTACGTCAATGTTTCTCCAAATGAGCGATGTATCTATCACATAGTTAATTTATCTGTCGAGGCTTCATTTTTAATTGTTTTCCCTATTGTGATAGGTGATGCATCGTCTTCACATATAATTATATATTATATAAATAATGGATACAAAATATTGTAAAACCTTTTTATAAGAGTAACGGTGGACTTTCTTGCATATTCTTCTCCATACGACAACTACCTTTTGGAAGGGGCGACTAGAATCAATTATACTTAACTGTACCAGCACATCAACCTACTACAATCTGTCAAATTTCTTTAATCGATTTTCAACTTTATCACTAGAGCCTAAGGTTCAAAGTTGATTGGGAAAATGTGACAGTTTCGGGTAGGTTGATCTGCTGGCGTCTGTACATTATGACGCTCAAAAGTGCCTATTTGAAACAAATGCTTTGACTTCTTGGGTGTTACTGTAGGTACACCTCTGCCTAACCCTTCCCTGATTACAGGCGCGATGTTAAGTTATGATAATTATGTAATAACAAGTCACGTTACCGTTCTCTCTAGCCCTCAGCACGGTGGTCACGATGTTGTAGAAGAAATCGTGCGTCTTCTTAGGTATGATTCTCATTCTGAAGAACAATACAAAAGCTGGCCAGAATTGGCGCATCGTTCTGGAAAAAGAAAAAAATATATAGAGCAGAGTGAAATTAACATTTAGGTACCCAAGCATTTGAATTATAAAAAAAAATGTCGTGTTAGCATAAACTATCACTTTTCAAGACATTCTGGCACTAGATGTTACCCCAGAAAATGAAGATGGCTATCGGCGTAATGTTGCTTGCCTGTCGATATTCTACAGACTGTACTTCGGAGAGTGTGCGCAGGAGCTCCACGACCTGATCATCTCATCGCCCTTTTACTACCGGGGTACCACACGTATTGCAAGTTACCCATCCGCACTTGCTTGATATCCCGACCAGTCGTACTCAGGGCTTCTTCTCCACATTTATTATGCACACAGCCAAAGTGTGGAACTCCCTGCCAGCGACTGTGTGAACAGGCGTCTTCTAGGCACGCTCGTTCCATCATAGACCTCATCCATCGCTTTCCATCAAGCATGATCGAGGTCAAGAGGAGGCCCTTTTAAAAATTAAAAACAAATGTTGCTCTTTTTAGGCTAGTATCATGTTATATTATCTGTGCTCTAGGTAATTTGTATAATAAGGGAGGGCGCACCCACGAGAAACTTAATTGCCCAGCAACATTTTTGTCTCAGTCGCTGTCTCTTCGCTGAGATTTGGACGCTGCCTGTGCACACGGGAGCGACCGCAACGCTACTTTTTTTGTTAAATTTTCGGTTGAGCGGCAACTGGCTAGCCGGCAACATTTTTGTCGCCGTGCGCGCTTGCATTGCAACCAATAGACGGGTGACTGTGGCGCCAAACCTTTCTCCAAAAATTTCTCCCATCTTTGGCGTCGCTACAAACGCTCCCGTAGACTTGATAAACATAACATACAAATTAGTTGCAGAGACAAAAGATCCTCATTGCTCGTCACGCTCAAAACGTACCGCAAAACGGGGCTACTTTGACTTCCAGGGTTACTTTGACAGATTTTGTAGCTACTTTGACAGAGCGCCAAAATCGGTTTTCATGTGTGCTCAGCAAGTGTGCGTGACCTCGAGTAATATTGCGCGAGGCGCGGGGTATGGGGAACGCGTCATAGCGTTGTGATCGGCCTGGTCAAAGTAACCCTGGAAGTCAAAGTAGCCCCGTTTTACTGTAGCGTTTTGCAATAAGTGAATGAGTTTCATAAAGTATTTGATACCTACATTTTCTTATTAGCGTAGTGCACCAAAATAATACATACAAAAGCTTGATGAAAAAACCTTTTTAAGCACTAATGTATTTCATAGGTTCATTTATCAACCGCAACGCAAATACCTAAGTTTTTGCCTTTGATATCTGACACACCAATTTGCTCATCGATCAACAAGCGAACTTTGACTCCGACCAATTCACTTAACAAAACTAAAACAGATAGCCATTACAGACCATAATAAATTCAAGCCAAATTAGAACAAATTATGTTGCTAAGTTCTTTTGAACAACATTTTAATAGTTACAAAGTAATTTCCAGATTAAGTTAAGAAGTTTTCTTCCACTCAATCGGATAAATAATCCTGAATGGCTAACCTCAAACTATGAAAGTTAGGAATCAATTTCTTATTTATTCATGCTTGTTTGAAAGTTATAGGTACCCTGGCGGGACGCTTGCTGAATAAATTGTTTGATTGTCGAGATTAACAGTTTTGGTAAGTAATCGGTATGTGTTGGTGTCAATTAAAAGTTTAGACCAAACATTTTGTCAAAACTGAAGTTGAAAAATGTCAACTAACTTTTGGAGACTACTGTATAATTCAGAAATAGCCATATTTGTTAAGAAAAATTCTCACTTTTTCTCCGCACAGTAGCCGAAAACAATAGATTTAAAAAAGTGACCCCACCAAGTTAAAAAGCCAATTTTGTAACGGCACTCTCCACTACAGAAACAGTTACCTAATCTGTGCTTATGCCCATAAAAATATACAACCATATTCCAAAAGTACCTAATAAGAGAACTACCATTATATTTCTACAAAAAAAAAAATCTAAAAACATGGCTTCTCCAAAATATTTTTTACACAATAACATATACATATTTTTATTAGATTTATTTAGTTGTATAATACAAATGTTGTTATCGTTGTGTTTATATTTTACATTGTATGAAAGAGTATGTTTTATATTGTTTAATATATATATTGTTTAATGTATAAGTAGTAGGTATATAAGTTAGGTTTTATACCCACGTGTATATAATATTGTAAATATTCGTATGCCGCTTTTAGCGGCGGATGTGCCCTGGACTTATGTATACTATATACTAATCAAGGTCTAACCTACCATATCCGTCCATGTCTTAGGAAGGCCACTGTTTTCCCGGAATTACTAATACAAGAAAATCCTACCTTGGTCTTCCCAGATTGAATAAATTAAAAGAAAAAAAAAATAAAACAAACAACTTTAACATTGATACTGAATCAGTTTTGTATCGTGAGGAAAACAACTAAATACTTCTCAATATCCACGTAAAAACACCTACAACCACCTTGTGCAACATACATACGAGCTCATCGTTTTTATCATTCCAAATTATTATTGGAAAAAACTGTCGTCAATCTACTTCAATGCTATTTTTGTTATTGCGTTTAGAATTACTACTAATCTACATTGTTGGCACAAAATCTGACCAAGATTATGTCTGGAGCTCAGACCAAATAAAAAGTCGTCTGGAGTTTAAAAGAGACTTTGACCCTTGAGTTCGTTTCGCCACTTCTTCTTAGGTGTGATAGTCGTCGGATAGGAAATGTCGAATCCATCTAGTTTTTTTTTTAATATAATATGACGTGTAAAACTGATTCCGACATCCTACTTAAGGGCTGATTTTTCAATCATCTGTTCGAGGAACAGTTTTGAAATTTTGACAGTTATTTCTTACAAAAACTGTCAAATGTCAATTTTATTCCTCGAATAAGGGCCTGTGTACAGCACGTTTTTTAAACGCGCCGTTGACGCGCGTTTGTAGCGATACAGACGCGATACGCCAGCGAGTCAGACGCAGCTTCTTGTAGACCTTCTGTAGGATAAAAGAGCGCCGTCGACGCACGTTTCTAAAACCCGCGTCAACGGCGCGTTTAAAAAACGTGTGTGCACAGGCCCTAAAAGTCATCCGGCGATGAAAAAATCAGCCCTTACATAAAAATATTTTTTTTTATATCATGTCACTTAAATTATATTTTTCACCTTTCCCAACATGGTACTTAATGGCGATCTTAAATCTTCTTCCACTGAAAAATTCCGCAGTAATTGAACCCTACTCTTTAAATCGTTTTCATGAATAAAATTCAAATGTTCAACTTACTTCTCAAAAATATTGCACAGGGACATTTCGTAGAACGCGTGCAATGCCACAGCGAAGGGATCTTCATTATTATACATAACACCACTCTTCAATCCAAAAGCACAGGGCACTATAGCATCAGCTGTGTAACCTCCCACTAGCTTCTCCGAATCCACCACAGAAGAACTGGATCCAACACCATTTAATTGTCCATCTGGTTTTATGTTGCCGTTTTGCTTCGGTGCACTTTTAGGCTGTGTCAGCAAATCTTGGACTCGAGTGACGAATTCTCCTGCTGTGTTTTCTATAAGAGGAAACATTCCTCGGAGTTTGTTTGGCCTGAAAAATATAAAATGGTCACTTTAGATGTGCAACTCAGCAACTGTATGAAAAATAGGGTCACAAGGTAATGTAAACGAAAATGCAAAAATGCTTTACACAATTGCACTTATTCAAATTTTACTAACGTCTAATTTATTTGCACTAAACCTATTTAACACTGTTAAGAATGACCTCTTCTTTTTAATTGGATTTAGTCTAAATAAGAGAATTGTTCAAAATCATATAATATTTATTACGAGACGCTTTCGATAAGTCTATCCGAATGGAAACTTCGCAATTACCCTCGTTTCTTTTCGAAACATGGCTTGCACGATCTTTAGTGCATTTAAAGTATTCTAAAATAGAATCTATGGACAGCATGCCGCATTATGCAATTCTACAATGACCAAAATTGAGATGAAACTTACGAGAAAATCGGCGAAATCTTCGCCCTGAGCCGCTTCCACTCGTTCCCCCTCAAAAACAGCACGGACCCTGCCAGGGGATCCACGTCCTTATTGAAGAAGAACCCTCGGTCTGTGAAGTGCTGGAAGTCGTTGACGCACACTCTTCGGATCAGCTCGGGGTCTCGGACGACCAGGGTGCGCTGGTAGAATTGGTGGCAGCCTGGAATTGTGTTATGAATTTCCTTTATAAAGTATACCTTCTAATAATAAGAAATAAAGGCCTTCTTATTATTATTGGTGAAGTAACATGCTATTAATTAAAAAGCACATTTGTTTGCTAGTAGGTAAGTAGCATGCTCATTTTCAGCATGTTTTTCCCACACGCAAATTATATTTACACGCTTTTTAACCGACTTAAAAAAAAGGAGGAAGTTATCAATTCGGTTGAATATTTTTTTTTATTAGCTTCACTTGTAACTAACTAACAAACTAAAATATGCCGCCGAAATATTCCTCCGCATCGTTATTTAACTCAATGTCCGCATCGCTGTCGACTAGTAATGTACCCAAGACTCCGGCGGCATTGCCACGTTGTATGGCAATACTTATCCTCTGGCCAAGACAAAAGCCAGCCCTTGAGTCACGGGTAGTGTCATCCAGCCGTTAGGAGATTTCATTCAACAAGCCATTAGCATTGGGACCCCACGGCCCAAGGGTTTCAACCCCAAACGGCTCGAAAATATAATTACAGGATATAATGTACTAGAAACACTACTGCTCTCAATTAGCACGCTTTCATAGCATGCGTAGGTATTTCAGGCTTTACGTTGTGAACAAATCGATCGATAAACAACATCGTCACGGTCACACATAAACGACTGCGCCGAGCATTCCCTACCCCAAAACATAAATTATAAAAGAAAAACGAATCAATACTCATTAATTTCGTAATTCGTGAATTTACCCTAGAATTTCATGCAGCATTGCCAATGTTTATGTATGATACTCTTTAAACACGTTCAGGCTGAACAGAAGTCGGTGCCAGTAAATTAAAAGCGTAAACAACATTTTTTTTTTTTTGTGAACACACGGCTGCACATCAAGCTATACATTTCCAGTTATACCTTTTTTTTATGGAGGGGAAATCATCAAATGAACCCCTCCCGCTCTGGGTGGAGCGGAAGGGAGTGTCAGAGTCTTACTGACTAAAACCCATCCGTGTTCCTTCCTTAGCCCTTTATAATAATAATAATCATTTTATTATCAGGCAACTGAGGCCCATAGATAAAATACACAAAATAATCTTATGATCTTATGAAACTAATACATTTTAAAAACCTTAAACCTATGGCTATACACGTAAAGTTGTCGGCGTCGTGTTTCGCTGCGTGGTGTCGCGTAACCGTCCTCGGAAACGCCGATATATACCTTTCGGCCAAAAGTCCTCTTTCAGGCAGGTCTGTAGATGTTGGGTTGGAACTCGTACCACGAATGACTTAAAGTTGATGTTGTGGCGCGATTCCAACCTTTCGACCCTCAGAGTCCAGTTGGTCTTCACCTTCAAATACTGCACTAAGTCCTCAGTTGTCGTGGTGGTATGTTCCGGGGTAGCGGTAACCCTTTCGGACAATCCCACACCCCCGGCAGACTTCGGCCTTGACCTGACCTCGCATTGTATAGGTCTTTCGTACAATCAGAAGTCAGCTTATACTGGTTATGTATAGCTTGATGTGTAGCCGTGTGTACAAAGACAGGAAAAAATTCGGAACACCATTCTGCGTTTCAAAACGGGGATAATAGACGTAGGCACGAAGGCTGCCAGGCTCAGACCGCTGGGCAAAAATTTCCACACAATGGGTGCCTGAGAGTATTGGTGGCCCAGTGGTAACGTCCATGAGTTACGAGTTGTAAGTCGTAGGTTCGAACCCAGACAGGCGCTTTACTTTGTGTAAATTATTTCATCACCACTGCTCTCAAAACGGTGAAGGAAAACATCGTGAGGCAACCGGCATGTCCTAGAACCAAAAATTCGAAGACATGTGACATCTACCAACCCGCACTCCCTCTCACTGAGAGGAGGCCTGTGTCCCAGCAGTGGGATCATTATAGGCTCATTATGGGTGCCCGAAGATGGACGGCGCGGCAGAGGTCAGCCCAGAAAGCGGTGGCGAGATGACCTAGACGCATGCCGCGAGGGCTGGTTCGAGGAGGCGTATGAAATGAGTTCCTGGAAAGATTTGGGGGAGGCCTTTGCCCAGCAGTGGGACAGTACAGGTTAAACAAAAAAAAAATGCCCAACGCACCTAAAGAAGTTTTCACTTCATAAACAACATATTGACGTCACATAGCATAAAATCAGTCCTGTATTTGTCGAAAAGATAGAACTGTAATGTACACAATCATGGTTTATGGATAATGTAATGGTCGGTGACCCTATAGCCGGTACAATCTAGACTCCGGGCTATTGAGAAATTTCTGATAGAAAATCCAATAACACTTTTCTTTTCCCGACCTGGGAACCGAACCGTGGACGCCATGCACGGCAGTCGCGCATCCGACTACTAAACCACCGAGGTAGTCAAAAGCAAACTTTTTAATCCATGAATGTATTATGCGTTATGACGTAAAGGCCATTGATTGAATAATTGGTCACGGCCTAGATGTACGCTCAACTCGTTCGTTCATCCATGACATCACATGTTCTGGTCTAACCGGCGATTCTGGCGGGGCCCGCGAGTGCTATGCGCGGCACTGATCGGCCACGTTTTGGCAACATAATTAATTGTTATTAGTGTGCACGTGAATACAAATGCTTCAATACTTGGTGTATCGGATGCAAAGATGTTTCCACTGTGTAACAACCCACCGCATAGACAAAGAAAATAGTTACTTACTACTATCTCCCTTATCTATCCGGTGGGTTATATCTGTTAGCATCTCAGACTAAGTACAAGTCTGAGGTTAGCATAGACAATGATCGACTATAGTATTATATAACAAATATTATTTGTGGGTTTCAACATTGTCATTTTTAAACATTTTATGCTTTTGAGTTGTGGCAACCCATAGATGACTTTTAAAAAGAAAAGGGCGGGAAAAGCGGTCTTGCATTCTTAGCTAGAGACGACGAAAGTGTTCTTGAGTTACAATTAGATACTACTAGCTTTGGCCCGTGGCTTCGCTCGCGGTAATTTAGAATTTGACAATCAATGCGGTTTGTACTCGGGTTGTAATAATTCAATCATGATTCGAAAGACACGTGGCGCCATCTATTATCATAATAACGTTATTATGGTTTTCCTCGGGAACGGCGCTTTTTTTCGGGATGAAAGGTACCCTAAGTCCGTTTTGTACCTACACCTGACAACGTATATGCAAAATTTCAGGATGATCGGTTCAGTGGTTTAGGCGTGAAAAGGTAACAAACAAACAAACTTACTTTCGCATGTATAATATTAGGTCCTTACATATGAAATTGGCGTTTTTCGTACTGGCCACTTTAATCACGAATTTCTCCTCTTTGGTAAGGAATTCCAAATTCAAATTTGTACAGCTATTTACTCATGTATTTGTGCTTCGATGACCGTCATTCATTTGTTTTTTTTCTTCTGTTTTTTCTGTTTGCGTCACTCATTTTACAAAATGGAAAATTTAAAATATCGCATTATTTACGAGTACGAGTTCCGCCGTGGCACTAGTGCTGCGGAAACGACTCGAAGGGTGAGTGATGTGTATGGCGGTCATGTTGCAAAAGAAAACACAGTTCGTTTTTGGTTCCAACGTTTTCGTTCTGGAAATTTCGACCTGCAGAACAAGCCCCGTGGACGGCCTGAGACCCAAGTTGATAATGGAGAATTGAAGGCTATTGTGGAAGCGGACCCATCGCAAACCACGTCCGAGTTAGCTGCAGGCTTCGATGTTAGTGATAAAACTGTTTTAATTCACTTGAAGCAAATTGGGAAGATTAAAAAGCTTGAAAGCACGACAACGCCAGACCACACACTGCGCAACAGACGGCTACCAAATTAGAAGAGCTTGAATTGGAATGTCTTAGACATCCTCCGTACTCCCCGGACCTTGCTCCAACAGATTACCATTTTTTTCGCAATTTGGATAACTTTTTGCAAGGGAAAAAATTCAACTCCGATGGGGCAGTCCAAATCGCCTTCAAAGATTTTATTGATTCCCGTCCGACTGGTTTTTTTAGTAAAGGGATCAATGAACTACCTATAAGATGGCAAAAGTGCATTGAAAACAATGGTTCATACTTTGATTAATTAAATATATTATATTAAAAAATATTCGACTTTTTGTTCCTTCCATACAAAACGCCAATTTCATATGTAAGGACCTAATATTATTACTAGCTGCGCCCCGCGGTTTCACCCGCATAAGTCTCGCTCCCGTGGGAATATCGGGATAAAAGTATCCTATGTCCTTTCCCGGGACTCAAACTATCTCTATACCAAATTTCATCTAAATCGGTTCAGCGGTTTAGGCGTGAAAAGGTAACATACAGACAGACAGAGTTACTTTCGAACTTATAATATTATTATATATTATGGATGGATTATATATATTATATAGTTATGATTTTATTGTGTTAAGTAGATACCAATAAAGTGATTTGTACACGTAATCGAGAGTATAATTCTTTCATATCGGATGCAAAATTGTTTCCTTACTACCACAAAACAGTGATTATCAGTTGTTTAGGCTAAACACTTTTTAAACACGATCACACTATCACACTAATATTATAAAGGCGAAAGTTTGTGAGTGTGTGTGTGTGTGTGTGTTTATATGTTTGTTACTTCTTCTCGCCTAAACCACTGAACCGATTTAGATGAAATTTGGTATAGAGATAGTTTGAGTCCCGGAAAAGGGCATAGGATAGTTTTTATTCCGATATTCCCACGGGATCGACATTTACGCGGGTGAAACCGCGGGGCGCAGCTAGTTATATATATTTTGACGTAACACTGACATTAGACACACGTTGAACAAGTGATTAAGTTTTTGTGGTAAGACCTTTTAAGTCAGGGATAGATAGTATCTATCTTCTTTGTCTATGCGGTGGGTTGTTACACAGTGAACCCCGCAGAAAACTTCTTTGCATCCGATACAACACCAAGTTACGATATTTGCCAGTTCTTTTTTTTTCTACCATAAAAAATGTAATTTGTACAAAACTAACCGCCTGATAAAATAACTCTAACTTATCCGGAAGTGGTCCTAATGTAATCATCATCTGCCTAGTCTTTTCCCAACTATTTTGGATCGGCTTCCAAGTCTAACCGGATGCAGCTGAATATCAGTATTTTACATGGAGCGACTGCCTATCTGACTTCCACAACCCAGTTACTGGGTAATACGATACCCCTTGGTAAGTCTGGTTGACTGGTTGGTTGGGGTAGTCCTATGTATGCTCTTGGTATACGTTTGCCATTCGCAAAACACACGCGCCCTAATGTTAAGTATATGGCTTATAATTTTATGTTGAGTAAGATTACCAAACTACCCTACCCTACATCTATAAATTCTTTTAATTATGTAAATAAATTAAATGACCTGCGCGAGCTAAAGATCGCACTGCTACAAAAATCTCACCCCACATAAGGCTTACTTTGATTGAAACTTTCATCATATATTCATAATCAGCCTATAACTTTCCCACTGCTAGAACATAGGCCTCCTCTCTTCGAGAGGCTATTATCTACCACGCGGGCCCAGTGCGGGTTGGTAGATGTCACACGTCTTCGAATTTTTGGTCCTAAAGCATGCTGGTTTCCTCACGATGTTTTCCTTCACTGTCTTGAGAGCAGTGGTGATGAAATTATTTACACAACATAAAGCGCTTGCATGTTCGAACCCACGACCTACAACTCGTAAGTCGGGGCCGTTACCACTGGACCACCGGTAATGGTGCAAGGTGCACTTGATCGATTGATTGAATCTTTACTCACCTAAAAATCTCTTATCCTTATACGTATCATAGATTCTCTTGAAGCACATGCCTCCTTGCTCCTTGAACATCACCACGGACAGGATATGGCCCACTAAAGGCCATCCTGGGGGCGAGAACACTCCCCTCGACTTCCAGTAGTCATGGTCGTAAGTTGTGATGGCCAGGACAACGGCCAAACTCAGTCCACAAGTGAAAATACACCATAATACTATGGAACCGAGGGTGTAATATCGCAGAAGCCAAGCTAGTAAGACCACCAGCTGCACCGATGAACGTTTGAACCCAAACATTTTCTTGTTTATGTTTCTGACATTATTTGGTAAAACTGATAATATCTGGAATGGTAACTTTAATTTAATGAAAAAAATATCTGTATTAGAAGCATATGTTGTGATAGTTTTCAAACTAATAGATCAAATTCTATCTTGATTCTAACAGGACAATATTTTACAGCGTATTTTTCAATTCAATTTCATTTATTTATTCAATGGACTTTTGCAAAACTTTCAGCTGAACAAACAGCCATTGGTTATTTAAAATAAAAAGTAACACAAATAATAACATGTGTGTCCAAAACTTTTAAACATTTTTAAAACTTCATTTTATATTTATGTCACTCACACAAATTATTTTAAAACTGCAATCCTTTTACACTCACGCAGGGGCGCACTTGTACATTTTTTATTTATTTTATTTTCATTAAAATTATTTAAAAATGATTCAGTTCGCGAAACATAGCGCTCGCGGCTAGCGCCCGCGCACAATGTGGCCAAATGCGTTAACAAGAATCATGCGTAATCTTTGATGCTGTAAGAGAGAAAGTTGAAACAGGGCCGCATTCGGCGGCTGTCTATGTGACACGTTCATTCATGATACGTTGAGATGAATCTGTGCTAAAATGGTTGTATAATGGTTGAACTTACCTAGTACCTACTCAAAAATCGATGACTATATTGAACTTTACAATGAATAAATAAAATCTAAAATAAAAAACTAATGCAAACAAAATAAAACTCATTAGTCTGAATGAAAGCACATCAGAACTAAGCCGATAATCTACAAATAAAAATATGTTTTAACAATGTTTTACCAACAAAATTCTTATGGTAAACTTCAACTCGTAAAGTAAATTCCTAACTCAACAAGGAACATTGTAATATCCATGCAAATAAGTCAACTTTAGTTGCTCGTAAAATCTTTGTTGTTGATTAATATTTTTTTATTACAATAAAAAAATATTACAGTGAAATTTTCCGTCAATCTGGCGTATTTATTAGCGGTAGTAAAATGTTTGACATGTGTGTGTGTGTCAGGGTGTGAGAGGGTGTGTGTGTGTGTGATGTTTTTATTGCTGAGTTCGGCCCTGTAGTGTTTTAGGTTTATTACGTGACTGTCCTCTAAGGTCCGGTCGTCGGCGGCATCTTAACCCACATTCAGTGTTTAATCTACTTATGTCTATCCGATCTTCTTTGGCTTGAGATGAGCTGCGAAAACTCGAGCTCATACGTCAAAAGTTCCAGTTTTGGAAGGTCGCCGAACTGTAAGTGGGGCTGACATTGCTGCATCGCGCGGGTATAACGCGACGTAAGTATTGTATCTAAGTGACAGGTGAACGGACACTTTTGTTTTGTCTCATCTAAATGTTCCTGCAAAGTTTTGAAAAGAGGATGGGAGAATTCGGAAGACTACAGCGGGATAAAGAACAGACGGTCTATTCTGTAAAAATCTCTAGGTGAAGTTAGCTGTCATTCCACAACACCTGACATTTATGAGACATTGGTGTCATCAGGGTGCAGCAATATAAGGCACCTATAGTTAGTACTGGCTACGCCCCGCAGTTTCACCCGCACAAATTTAGATCCCGTGGGAATATCGGGATAAAAAAGTAACCTATATGTTAATCCAGGGTATCGGCTACCTCCATACAAAATTTTATTAAAATTAGTCCAGCCGTTTGAGCGTGAAGAAGTAACAAACATATAAACACACACACAATCACAAACTTTCGCATTTATAATATTAGTGTGAAGTGTGATAGCTAATAAGTCCGAATATCTTAAGATAGCCTAGTAAATACCGTAAAACTATCCATACAACATGTGATGTAGCATCACGCCTTTTGTACCCTAAGGGTAGGCAGAGATGCACCTGTAGTAAACCTACATCAATTCAATCCTACTATCCTACTTCCTACTAATCCTACTATCCTACTAATCCTACTCCTACTAATCACACTAATATTATAAAGGCGAAAGTTTGTGAGGTTGGATGGATGTTTGTTATTCTTTCACGCAAAAACTACTGAACGGATTTGGATGTGGCACACAGATGGTTTATAACCAGGATTAACACATAGGATACTTTTTATCCCGATATTCCCACGGGCTAGAAACTTATGCTGGGGAAACCGCGCGGCGAAGATCCACATTAGATCAAAAACTACTACTTTATCTGGCATAACTGCTTTACGAGATCCACAACAGTACAAAAGCAATATAAATCAGTTCATTAATAAAATTCCCCTAGATTATGACCCCACCGAAGGTAGGTAAGATTTATTATTAATATGGCAAAGAATAAATAGATTGATAGATTGTTTTTAGATTTTACGTATTTTTTTTGTCTCCTTTACGCTTTCCGCACGCTGCCTACATCTCTATTTCTTGTCCTATCGCAGGTATGCTGGAAGAGATTTCTTATGAAATAAGCATCACCTTTGTGCCTATTTTTCTGTTCTGTTTTTTTTACATAAATGGTAAAATAAATAAATAAATACCAGCCTGTCTTAACTCTTAAAGCAGTCAAAATGCCGACGTGCCGAAACCCACGTTACAAAGACATTTATAAACGCACTCCTAACAAAAAAAAAAGATTGCCAGAAGACACGAAATTTCCCAACTACCGTCAATCCGAGGTCACATGAACACATAGGTTAAAAACTAGCCAAGCTTATGAAACCGTAGTAACTTACCTACAGCAATATAGTTCCATAATTGTTCAGTGCAATAACTGAATACCGCTTTTGTCAAGTCGGCCAAGGTTGAGTTACGTCGAAGAAAGTTTGAGGTCCATATGTAAATTGCGTGGTGATTTAGTGGGTTTTTATAGCATTCTTGTGTTTCCAAACTAGGTTTTTTATTTTATTTATTTATACTTTGACAAATCAGCAGAGGTCCAAGCTCGAGGTTTGCCAGAGGGCTATGGAACGGAGTATTCTGGGTATCAAATTAACAGACTGGGTTAGGAATACGACCATCCGTTTCATCACAAAGATAACTGATGTCACTTGGAAAGCTGCCACGCTAAAATGGAACTGGGCTGGACACATCTACCGCATGTCAGACGAACAGTGGGCCAAACTTACGACCCAATGGGTCTCTCTTAATGGCAAACGACATCGTGGCAGGCCCAGACGGAGATGGCGGGATGAGCTGGACTCCTTCAACAAGAACTGGTCCTTAGCAGCTTTGAACAGAGAGAGGTGGAAAGATAGTAGGGAGGCTTTTGCCCTGCAGTGGGACGTCACAGGCTAATAATAATAATACTTTTCACTTCTCATGCTCTAAAAGTTCGTCTTTGAGCTTAGGCGACATAAAATCGCTTTTTATGTTCTAGTGCATAAAGTATTTTTTTTTCTGAGACTAAGGTAATCAGGTCCAACAGCCACACGCACAATAAAACTTCGCAAATTAAAGTCGTGATTTATTTCATTTTCTTTAATTTAAACCACTTCAGTGTTTTCTATCGCTAATTTAATTTTTTTCTTTATTTTTTAAATTTAAATCAGGTAAAATAGTTGTCATTTATAAAACGCAAAGAAACGTTTTTATGACTTGGCAGTATGAAGTACCCAAGTCGAAAGACAATGTTGAAATTAAAAAAAAAAAACTTAATAAGTTTCGTGGCGGTATTATCTGTGGTGGCGGGAATTAGCTATGCTTTGCCGCATTTTTGATTAATTATGTACTGTATACTTTATGCCTGTTTCATTTTCTCGCAATCGAAGTGAAAAGCAGAGTGTATAACTCAGGCATAAACATAGAAACGAGCCATTTTACCCCTCGACTTAACTATCCACCCTCGCCTGCGGCTCGCGTGGATATAAACGTCTCGGGGTAAAATAGCTTCTTTTATGCCTTAGTTGTACAATCTACTATTATTGTACACCAGAAAATACATAACAAAAAGTACGACTATTAATACAAAAGCATACAATGGGCGGCGTTATCGCTTTCTGCGATCTCTTCCAGGCAACCTTGTTGGAATGGACAATGATTGCATGGATTAAAAAAAATGGGGTTGTCAGTAGTGAAAAATAATATACTATAATAGATACATAGGGTTACTATGCAACGTTGGATAATCTTAGTGTCAGTTGTAAAGTGCATTTCAACAAATTGTTCCTATGTTATAATGTTGGCTCCCCTGTCCTCCGCACTAGAAGTATATGGGAACTATATTTTCTATCACCAAAATTTATATTTGTCATCAAGTTGTATCACCTAATAAATAGATCTATCGCCACGAAATATTTTCGTTCTCAGATAGCGGGGCTCCGTCGACATAGGATGCAAGAACGAGCGAAGGGCACCCCGAGGTTCGGTTTGGTTAGGTTACTTTAAACCCTTTACACAGAAATAGGGGCCCCGCGAAGCGGGGCTCCGTCGACATAGGATGCAAGAGCGAGCGAAGGGCACCCCGAGGTTCGGTTTGGTTAGGTCACTTGCATTGTTTGGTGACTACATTTTGGTGACAGATCTACTATTTGGAGGACAAACCCTATTATTTAAGAAACAGAAAACTAATTAAATTGGTGATAGCTTAAATGATACCCGAAGTATATATGTTTTGTGCCCATGTCTGTCAAGATAGTAGATATGGGAAGACGATTCTGCGGATTTTTTTAAGATTTATAAGGTTTCCGTGTTAGAATCATGCCCAAAACATTAAGGAGTGGTGAAGAATAAGAAGTGGTATACATTGCTGCCAACATAACGGCAAAGGAAGTGTTTGTTGAAACGCACTCTATTTGAAGGGTCAAGCCTTCTTTCATTTATATCTATGGGTCAAGCAGAGTAATAGCTATGCAGTAATGCAGCCTAACTATTGTTCGCTGTGTGTTGACTCTTTGGATAGAGGTGCAATTGGCATAGACAATGAATGAAGACCCCCATATAATAATCACAGGTGAGCGGGTCGATTTGTTCGAACTATAAATACCGCGCGTCGCGCCAGGAAGTTAGTTGAATGCCCGCGCGCACAGCGCGCGGACGTTGATGCCAGCTGCTACAGTATTATAGTCCAGTGAGATGTTGATGAATGATTTCGGGTTCATTGGGTTGGAGTTATTCGGGTACGGCACGCGTTTATGATTTGCTCTCAAAACGGTGAAGGAAAACATCGCGAGGAAACCGGCATGTCCTAGAACCAAAGACCACAGTGACAGCTACCAACCCGCACTGGGCCCGCGTGGTAGATTACGGCCCACTCCCTCGCACTGAGAGGAAACCTGTATCCCAGCAGTGGGGATAGGCTGATTATGTTTATTATTTAGAGATGCAGTTAGTCAGGTTAGC
Source organism: Amphipoea oculea (assembly GCA_945859645.1). Taxonomy (NCBI): domain Eukaryota; kingdom Metazoa; phylum Arthropoda; class Insecta; order Lepidoptera; family Noctuidae; genus Amphipoea; species Amphipoea oculea. The sequence goes on from OX243876.1 coordinate 19,474,727, forward strand.
GTACTTCAGGTGTACCTACAGTATAGACATCTGGCTTTCATATTTGGGTATGCACTAAGAAAAGGCTGTCTAACCAATTTTGAAGGTGGGCCATAATTTTGATTCCGTGTCAGCCGTCGGGTCATCTAGTAAATAAAACTTACTTTAAGTTACTGAGAGTTTGAGTAATTTAAAAAAAACTTTACTAATACCTTTGGTATGCTAGCAACTTATCAATATTTGACGACAAATCTGAGGTCGATAATAAAATCAACTGTATAAATTTAAAAAACAAAAATTAATTCAGAATTGTATTTATTCTTATATGTTAGTTATAAATATTTTCTTATTTTTTCTGTTATTGCACCTACTGTGTATTGCCTCTGCATCACCCTAAGGTAGACTGGTAGAAAATGCCCAAGGCATTAAGTCCGCCTTTGTACAGTTTTAACTTGTGCATAAAGTTTTAATAAATAAATTCCATGAGAAGTAAAATATTTTTGACCTGGTTTGAAGTTCTGAAATCTTTTCAAAAGACTGTCGCCAGCTGATAGCTTTTGGCGGCCCAATTCAAGTTGGCGGGCCACATGATAGCCCGCGGGCCTGGGGTGAGAAGCGTTGCCCTAATATATAAGAACCCAGCGTCCTCCTGTCTGCTTCCAACCTTCCAACCAACAACAACAACTACCAATCCATCTATTTTGACACCAGGATTTCAGGACTTGACAGGAGGACACCATGATGGTGATCACCGTTTTGACCTTGTTTGGTAGTGGTTATTAAGTAGCATATCTATAACTTCACTCACATACTTGACCAAGTAGGTATTTACAGACGCCAGCACATCAAGCTACTACAATCTGTCAAATTTCTTTAATACATTTGCAACTTTATCGCAAAAGAATAAGGTTCAAAGTTGATCGGGAAAAATTGACAGTTTCGGGTAGCTTGATGTGCAGCTGGCGTCTGTATTAACACAAATGAATGGAAACAAGACAGGTAGGTTGCTGTGTAAGGAAATACTCGCTAATCTTAGACGTAATGAACTCGGAAAGACAAATATCATATCACAGACGGAAACATACATATACCTACACGTTACGCGGACGATCATAGAAAGGTAGGCAGCGGTGTAGATGTATGTTCTTGAGCGCGACCACAGATTACATAAACATAAGCATACTTGGTCGGCCTATATTGTTCCCACTGCTGGGACACAGGACACAGACAACCTGTCTGTGGAAAGGAGTGGGCTATAACCATAATACACTACGCGGGCCCGGTGCGGGTTATTGGATGTCACATTTCTTCGAATTGTTGGTTCTAGGACATGCCGGTTTCCTCACGATGTTTTCCTTCAACGTTTTGAGAGCAGTGGCGATGAATTTAAATACTTACACAAAGGAAATGCCTATCTGGGTTCGAACTCACGACCGACCACAACTCGTGAGTCGAAGCAGAAACCACCGCGCCACCACAGATTGAATAATGACGAAGTTAGGTAGCGTGTGGTTACAGAACATTGTATTTAATTTTATAGTGTGGTCTACCACCACGAAAGATTCAAGGCTGTTGGTGTTGTGAGAGTCTATGCAAGCATTGCGACTGCATTTTCCTGACTGAAGAGGAAACCATCTGAAGGTATGTACAGACGCCAGCACATCAAGCTACCCAAAACTGTCAAATTTTCTCAATCAACTTTGAACGTTATGCTTTAGCGATAAAGTTGAAAATCTATTAAAAAAAATTGACAGATTGTAGTAGCTTGGTGTGCTTGCGTCTGTACAACCTACAAGGTAGGTCTTATTTCTCTCACGTGATCAAAGAAAAAAAACCGGCCAAGTGCGAGTCGGACTCGCGCACCGAGGGTTCCGTACAAACCTGTAGGTATATAAGTAAAAGTTGATAAAAAGGATGTTACGGAAAGGGTATATCACAGAAATCTTAATTAAGATTTCTGTGGGGTATATCAATACAAACGGGGTGAAGAGTGTATCTGGTCTACAAAGCGGGGTACAAAATTTCAGCTCAAAAGCAGTACCTAACTTTGAAATGCTTAATATTTTTTTATTTCGATAGTTTATTAAATTGAAATCATAACAAACGTGTCACCGCACTACGAGGGTCATTATCCATTATATGTACATAGTGTGTCTATGCGCCTAGTACACGCACATCACGCCGCCGCGCGCCAGTGCAGCGCCGTGATGTCGAAATAAAAAAATATTAAGCATTTTCAAAGTTAATGCTTTTGAGCTGAAATTTTGTACAGAGATTCTAGACCAGACACACTCTTCAACCCGTTTGTAAATTGATATACCCTTTCTGTAACACCCTGTATAGTGTATATTATTATAGCGTTCATGAGGAAAACGGTAATAAGTTTTTAATTATTAAACAAAATATGTGATGTAACTAAAAATTTGAGGTTTTCGGAATTTTTCCTTTATATGTGCTATAAAACATTGCTTCATGCCAAATTGCCAGATTCTAGGTCGACTGGAAGTACCCTGTAGGTTTTAATTCCCTCGTGAGTGTCGTAAATTTGCGGCATAAACGGCAGTATTTTTGATTGTGTTGGCTTAGAAGTTTGGTTTTTTCACAGCTCCAAGTGACAGTAGACTTGAGTATTTGATATAAATTCCAGCTTGATACCTCCACGCGTTCCTGAGAAAAAGGGTCTTGACAGACAGACAGACAGACGGACGGACAATAAAGTTCCGGGGTTCCGTTTTTTCCTTTCGAGGTACGGAACCCTAAAAAAAGCTGAAAATCAAGTTTAAAACTAAAATGTTGATACAGAGGCTTCTTCTCACATAACAGCACAAAAGAAAGAAAGAAAACGGTGTTTATTGGCATTATAGTAAAAAAAAATACACCTTCATACTATAAAACAGAAAACAAAGATTATAATGCCAACAGGGCCTCAGCTCAGCATAATATCAGTTGACAACACAAGGCCTGGCGCTGATTTTCAGCTGCAACCCACGAGTGCCATACGCTAGAATTATCATCATCTGCCTAGCCTTCTCCCAACTATGTTGGGGTCGGCTTGTGTGAGTACAATGTACACACTATAAAGCTACCATTTACTGGGTACGTCTTTCATTGACTTGAATGTGCTCTGGCGGCTGAGAGTATGTCATGCTCACTCAAATGTCTCGCTGATGATGGCGCATGTGTTGGATCATTTAGCTCCCTTCAAAATGGTTGAGCTGAATGGTGCTGATGCATGCGTCATGTTCGTGAACGGGCGCCGTCAGTAGGGACTGGTCATCTCTTTGCTGCCATGGCTTATTTTAATTTATTATTTGAATTGTTGTTTTTTCTCATCTTTTCATTATGGACGCTTTTAATGTTCTGCATAGTTCTCACATGTATAATTTTTAACATGAATGATGTAACCAAGACTTTGTAACCACATTATTTTGATTTAAAAGAGTGTCCATGGAGTTTCTTGCCCGTTCTTCTCCATAGGTACCTACGCTTTGGAATGGGCAACTAGCTTCATTTTTTCTGACTGACTGACTTCTTGACAATTCAAAAGTGCCTGTAAATGGTTTAATTGAAATAAATGCTTTGAGTTTGAGTTTGAGCTTCCAGTCTACCCGGACGCAGCTGAATACCAGTATTTTACATGAAGCGACTGCCTATCTGACCTCCACAACCCAGTCACTGGGTAATACGATACCCCTTAAAACTGAACCCCCCCCCCTTAAGACTGGCTGTCAGGCTTTCGGGCTTCTGACGACCCGTAACGACTGTCAAAGATCCACGAATGACAGCCGGGACCAACAGCTTAAAGTGCTTTCTGAGGCACTTGCGTTCCCATTGAGGGACCACATTTGAATTTTTAGCTTTTGAATGCGTCAGCCTTTAGTAAAAGTTCTCAAACAATTGTAAATTCAGCCTTTAATTTGTAAAAGTAGCCACTCAAAAGTTACAATCGATTAAAGGTGGTCCCTCAGTCGTGACTGACAGGCATCCCTATCTCAAAACCTAGTGAAAATTTGCAACTGCTATAAATTACTACTCTTAGTAAAAGATTTGTAAAACTAATTTATTTGAATATCAACCCTTCCTGTTCAAGGAATAAAAAGAACTAGCAAGCGGAAGGTGGTCCCTCAATCGATCACCATATGTTCACCTTGAGTGGAGACCACAATGGAATTTGAAATTTACATATGGGTCTAGCGTTAGTAAAAGTACTTGAATGATTGAATATTCAACCTTTAGTTTGTAAAAGAAGCCATTCAAAAGTTACAATCGAATTAAGGTGGTCCCTCAATTGAAACGTTAATCATAAGAAAAATCAATTTACGTAGCATTCGGAGGTTAAATAGACGAATGCTACAGTCTATCCTTTAGTAATTTTTTTTTACTAACGATTACTTTACTAAACAGTATCAAAAAATGTACCGTTTTATTTTAAACTAGCTGCTGCCCACGACTTCGTACGCGGATCCTGTTGCTTATGCCAGCGAAAACGGGGTCGTACAAATCAAAGATCTGAAACGTCTGATGTCGAATTCTAAGAGCCCGGGGACTGGAAAACAACGGGATGCGCGAGACGATTCGAGACGTTCCATATCTTTCATTTTTGTAAGTCAACAGGAAATGCCCATTAGACTAAATAACTTTTGCTAAGACGTCATTCCTATATATGTTATAGTGTCGCTGGGCTTTGGAGTTCCAGAACAGGTGTTCCAGATCTTCAAATTTATTCTCACAGCAGAAAATGCTCTTCACGTGGAATAATTTTTGCTATGGCGCCATTTTTATATCTCTTATATTGCGGTTCTGCATCAGGTGTCCCATTTTCCAAAATAAATTATATCCTTTATGTTGCCCAGACTTAATACCTATACAATAAAAAAACTTTTCTTCCCGTAATTCCGCAGTGGATCCCAAGGGTACACTGAATTAATTGCAAATAACTTTTAATTTTTTTTTTTATAAACTATATTTTCTTGATAATTGGATACGAAATATATTTGGAGAAACTTGGGGTCATTTACTGGCAATAATGAACCAATGAGGTGGTAAACTTGGCCTTGCACTTTGAATGTTGGCATAAATGGGTCTTCTGAAATCTGTTTCGCACCAAAAGATGTCATTTGAAAGGCATTGTTGTACGAACGGATGTTGTCCAAGAAATGTTTTGACTGTGGATGGTCACCGATTAGCAGTGATCTTAATATTTCTGGAGGATTTCGTAATATTTCAATATGTACTTTCCCAACTGAGCAACACATACCGTTTGTTTCTTTTTGCCATTTAACAGCTTCACAAAAAGTACAATTTTGAACCATACCTCCGATGGCGGAATATGTGGCGTAGTCAATTATAGGAGTATACGTAAATGCACTCCGTCCCTTATCAACCCAAGGAAGGACGCCATACCCTACGGCTATATCTTGAGACACATCCGATTCTTCAGATGATATCGACATTCTGTTCAGAGAATGTCGAAGTCGATCAGAATTCAAACGTTCGTTGCGCTCTTCTTCTGTCTCTTCATGCTGTACTCCAGCAATTCTTTCTCTCTCACTTTCTAACTGATTATGAATATTTTGTTGTGTGCGTGTTCGGGACAATGTATGATAATCTCGATCAGTAGTTAGTCGCGCATCACGTTCATCACTCGTTTCAAAAGACCTGTTAGTAGATGTGCGAATATGCTGAAAACTCAAGCGTGGTTCTGTATCGGTAAACGTTTCCGATTCGCGAGACAATGCATGTCGCTTACGATCAGCGGACAGTCGCACATCACGTTCCGCACTTGTCTCTAGAGACCTAGAAGCAGATGCGTAAATACGCTGAGAACTCAAGCGCAATTCTCTATCCGTGAACGTCTCCGACTCGCGAGACAATGCATGACGTTCACGATCAGCGGTCAGTCGCGCATCACGTTCCCCACTTGTCTCTAGAGACCTAGAAGTCGATGCGTAGATACGCTTGGAACTCAAGCGCTATTCTCTATCCGTGAACGTCTTCGACTCGCGAGACAATGCATAACGTTCACGATCAGTGGTCAGTCGCGCATCATGTTCTTCACTGGTCTCTAGAGACCTGGATGTAGATGCGTAAATACGCTGAGAACGCAGGCGTGCTTCGCGATCCGAAGAGGTTTCCACGGAGCGAGTTGCAGCCTGATGTTGAACAGTATCAAGGCTCTCCTGACGCTCTTCAGTAGATTCTTGGGATCTTATGATCCTCAATCTTTTAGCTCCTTTGGAACATTGGGAAAGATTTGACCTCTTTCTAGGCATGGTTATAGTTTTATTGTGAAGATACCTGATCAATTAAAATCTAAGTGACTGCTGTCCTGCGTTACCGGGTAGGCTACCGTGTCACGAAGATAAATTGAAAAGGAAATTAAACACTCAAATAACATAAGCCCGAAGGCATATTTATTTGATAAAATAAAAAAATAAATGGGAGTTTTGGCCAGTAGAGTAAAATTTTCAATGATATACCATCGTCATCGAAAATCAGTCCTAAACTGTTACCGCCTTCACCGCGTGGAGGTACTCCCAGCTTATGTTATTTTATAATTATACAGTGAAATTAGTGATAGCTTTGATTTCCACATCAGATGTTCCTGATCTTCGATTTTTATAAGTCAACAGAAAATGCGCATCAGACCGAACAACTTTTGCTAAGACGTCATTCCTATATGTGTTATGGTGTAGCTGGGCTCTTGGAGTTCCACATCAGGTGTTCCAGATCTTCAAATTTATTCTCTCAGCTGAAAATGCTCATCACGTGGAACAATTTTTGCTATTGTACCATTTTTGTATCTCTTATAGTTTAGCTAGTCTGTTGCGGTTCTGCATCAGGTGTTCAAGTTTCCAAGATAAATTATGGCCTATATGTTGCCCAGACATAATACCTATACAACAAAAGAAAAATAATTTAAATCCGTCCAGTAGTTCCGAAGATTAGCGTGTACAAACAAACAGACACACAGACAATTTTTTTTTTTTAGATTCGTGCCCTATTACTGTTTCTAAACCCCCCTCAATTATTTTTTTTTAAATATATTGAATGTACAGACACAGTTTTTTTACTGTTTTATTATATGTATAGATGAAAATTTGCAACTGCTATAAATTACTACTCTTAGTAAAAGATTTGTAAAACTAATTTATTTGAATATCAACCCTTCCTGTTCAAGGAATAAAAAGAACTAGCAAGCGGAAGGTGGTCCCTCAATCGATCACCATATGTTCACCTTGAGTGGAGACCACAATGGAATTTGAAATTTACATATGGGTCTAGCGTTAGTAAAAGTACTTGAATGATTGAATATTCAACCTTTAGTTTGTAAAAGAAGCCATTCAAAAGTTACAATCGAATTAAGGTGGTCCCTCAATTGAAACGTTAATCATAAGAAAAATCAATTTACGTAGCATTCGGAGGTTAAATAGACGAATGCTACAGTCTATCCTTTAGTAATTTTTTTTTACTAACGATTACTTTACTAAACAGTATCAAAAAATGTACCGTTTTATTTTAAACTAGCTGCTGCCCACGACTTCGTACGCGGATCCTGTTGCTTATGCCAGCGAAAACGGGGTCGTACAAATCAAAGATCTGAAACGTCTGATGTCGAATTCTAAGAGCCCGGGGACTGGAAAACAACGGGATGCGCGAGACGATTCGAGACGTTCCATATCTTTCATTTTTGTAAGTCAACAGGAAATGCCCATTAGACTAAATAACTTTTGCTAAGACGTCATTCCTATATATGTTATAGTGTCGCTGGGCTTTGGAGTTCCAGAACAGGTGTTCCAGATCTTCAAATTTATTCTCACAGCAGAAAATGCTCTTCACGTGGAATAATTTTTGCTATGGCGCCATTTTTATATCTCTTATATTGCGGTTCTGCATCAGGTGTCCCATTTTCCAAAATAAATTATATCCTTTATGTTGCCCAGACTTAATACCTATACAATAAAAAAACTTTTCTTCCCGTAATTCCGCAGTGGATCCCAAGGGTACACTGAATTAATTGCAAATAACTTTTAATTTTTTTTTTTATAAACTATATTTTCTTGATAATTGGATACGAAATATATTTGGAGAAACTTGGGGTCATTTACTGGCAATAATGAACCAATGAGGTGGTAAACTTGGCCTTGCACTTTGAATGTTGGCATAAATGGGTCTTCTGAAATCTGTTTCGCACCAAAAGATGTCATTTGAAAGGCATTGTTGTACGAACGGATGTTGTCCAAGAAATGTTTTGACTGTGGATGGTCACCGATTAGCAGTGATCTTAATATTTCTGGAGGATTTCGTAATATTTCAATATGTACTTTCCCAACTGAGCAACACATACCGTTTGTTTCTTTTTGCCATTTAACAGCTTCACAAAAAGTACAATTTTGAACCATACCTCCGATGGCGGAATATGTGGCGTAGTCAATTATAGGAGTATACGTAAATGCACTCCGTCCCTTATCAACCCAAGGAAGGACGCCATACCCTACGGCTATATCTTGAGACACATCCGATTCTTCAGATGATATCGACATTCTGTTCAGAGAATGTCGAAGTCGATCAGAATTCAAACGTTCGTTGCGCTCTTCTTCTGTCTCTTCATGCTGTACTCCAGCAATTCTTTCTCTCTCACTTTCTAACTGATTATGAATATTTTGTTGTGTGCGTGTTCGGGACAATGTATGATAATCTCGATCAGTAGTTAGTCGCGCATCACGTTCATCACTCGTTTCAAAAGACCTGTTAGTAGATGTGCGAATATGCTGAAAACTCAAGCGTGGTTCTGTATCGGTAAACGTTTCCGATTCGCGAGACAATGCATGTCGCTTACGATCAGCGGACAGTCGCACATCACGTTCCGCACTTGTCTCTAGAGACCTAGAAGCAGATGCGTAAATACGCTGAGAACTCAAGCGCAATTCTCTATCCGTGAACGTCTCCGACTCGCGAGACAATGCATGACGTTCACGATCAGCGGTCAGTCGCGCATCACGTTCCCCACTTGTCTCTAGAGACCTAGAAGTCGATGCGTAGATACGCTTGGAACTCAAGCGCTATTCTCTATCCGTGAACGTCTTCGACTCGCGAGACAATGCATAACGTTCACGATCAGCGGTCAGTCGCGCATCATGTTCTTCACTGGTCTCTAGAGACCTGGATGTAGATGCGTAAATACGCTGAGAACGCAGGCGTGCTTCGCGATCCGAAGAGGTTTCCACGGAGCGAGTTGCAGCCTGATGTTGAACAGTATCAAGGCTCTCCTGACGCTCTTCAGTAGATTCTTGGGATCTTATGATCCTCAATCTTTTAGCTCCTTTGGAACATTGGGAAAGATTTGACCTCTTTCTAGGCATGGTTATAGTTTTATTGTGAAGATACCTGATCAATTAAAATCTAAGTGACTGCTGTCCTGCGTTACCGGGTAGGCTACCGTGTCACGAAGATAAATTGAAAAGGAAATTAAACACTCAAATAACATAAGCCCGAAGGCATATTTATTTGATAAAATAAAAAAATAAATGGGAGTTTTGGCCAGTAGAGTAAAATTTTCAATGATATACCATCGTCATCGAAAATCAGTCCTAAACTGTTACCGCCTTCACCGCGTGGAGGTACTCCCAGCTTATGTTATTTTATAATTATACAGTGAAATTAGTGATAGCTTTGATTTCCACATCAGATGTTCCTGATCTTCGATTTTTATAAGTCAACAGAAAATGCGCATCAGACCGAACAACTTTTGCTAAGACGTCATTCCTATATGTGTTATGGTGTAGCTGGGCTCTTGGAGTTCCACATCAGGTGTTCCAGATCTTCAAATTTATTCTCTCAGCTGAAAATGCTCATCACGTGGAACAATTTTTGCTATTGTACCATTTTTGTATCTCTTATAGTTTAGCTAGTCTGTTGCGGTTCTGCATCAGGTGTTCAAGTTTCCAAGATAAATTATGGCCTATATGTTGCCCAGACATAATACCTATACAACAAAAGAAAAATAATTTAAATCCGTCCAGTAGTTCCGAAGATTAGCGTGTACAAACAAACAGACACACAGACAATTTTTTTTTTTTAGATTCGTGCCCTATTACTGTTTCTAAACCCCCCTCAATTATTTTTTTTTAAATATATTGAATGTACAGACACAGTTTTTTTACTGTTTTATTATATGTATAGATAATAATCAAACAGCTGGGAAGAAATACTAAGATAGAGGTGACCACACAGCAGGGTTTTTCTAGTGACTGTTGATAATAATTTTTAATAAAAATAAAATCTGCGCGTCGCGTACCTACGTGAACATACTTAAAAAAAAATTGGTTCAATGACTAGTAACTCAAGCCGCAAATAATTAAAAAAATCCGGATAAGTCGGACTCGTGCAACGAGTATTCCGTAAGGTATGTAAATAGTTTATCGCAGTTTTTTTTTAATATAACTACAAATATACGATTTTCGGGTTTTTTCCTTTATTTGTGCTACATGACTGCTTTAATGAGGCTAATGTTGATGATGACATAATTGTAATGTATATTAAAGGCTTGAATGGCAATAATTACAAGATAGATGATATTTACTTCCTGAGAGCACAAATAATTTCCCAAGCTTGTAATAAAAAGAATAAAATCAGAGACGTCGTTACTTACAGTTGCGAATGTAATGTGTCTACCGTTTTCGAAGAAGTTATTAATAAGATTTTTTTTAGTGTCAAATTCTCCAAACTGTGTACTTAGCAATGCATGGTGTCAAACAGAAAACATTTTAAAAAGATATACATTTATCAGTTTGAACATTCAGCTTATTAAAATATTTGGCATGAGTATTTTGGGAGAAGCCATTTTAATTCGTGACGAAATTAAAGAATGTACATTGTGTAATAATCAAGTGACGTACGAATATGAGCTTACAGATTTTATATCCTTCAATTTAAACGACACACCTAAAGGACCGATTAGCGAAATACCTCGAACGATCAAAGTCAAACAAAATTTCTACAAATTAGTTGGGGCTATTGAATTTATTCCCGGAACTAGCGCCAGTGAGCTCGGCCATTACAGATGTCTCTACTTCTTTAATGAGAGCATACATTCTTACGACGACTTAAGCTTTAAATTTGATGACAGTCCTCTAAACGAACAAATTTTTATACATACACTTTGCTACTGTCTCATTAGTAGTAATGTTTGATGTAAAAACCTTTTTACAAAAAAACAACCGCGACTTCAAAAAAAAAAACACCAAAAAAATGTAAATGCAGAACCAACGACACTGACTTCCGAAATTAAAATTATTTATCACTTTGTAGTGTTTTTTTCTGAAGTCGGTTGTTTTTTTTTTGTAAAAAAGTTTTTATTTTTCACTTTTTAGTTGTACCTACCCCACACAAATTCAATAAGCACTAGTGCACTGAAGAATCGAAGACACCGACTAGAAGAATAATCAAAATTCGCATAGAAATGCTGCATTTATGCATATAACTTCGTACATAAGAATAATTACCTAATGTATTATATACTAAAACCTTCCTTAAAGTATGTAGATCACATTAGTGAAAGAATTATCCAAATCGGTTTTAGTTTTTGAGAAAATCTCGGACATACAAACATACATACGGGTCGAATACAGAACCTTCTTTTTTGAAGTCGGTTAAAAAGTTCACAGTTACATTTTCAGTGCAGGGTAAAATTTTGTTTCTTTTTTTTTATTATCATAAACATTATTTTCTTTGTGTTTTTAGTTAGCTACTAAGTGATGTCAAATATTAATAAAAATTAATATCAACAAACACTCACTAGTTTTTACTTAATAAACAATCCTGCTGTGTGGTCACCTCTATCTTGGTATTTCTTCCCAGGAATTTGATTATCATTTGAAATAAAACGGTACATTTTTTGATACTGTTTAGAAAAGTAATCCTTAGTAAAAAAATACTACTAAAGTATAGACTGTATCATTCGTCTATTTAACTTCCGAATGCTACGTAAATAGATTTTTCTTATGATAAACGTTTCAATTGAGGGACCACCTTAATTCGATTGTAACTTTTGAATGGCTTCTTTTACAAACTAAAGGTTGAATATACAATCGTTCAAGTATTTTTACTAACGCTGGACCCGTATGTAAATTTCAAATTCCATTGTGGTCTCCACTCAAGGTGAACATATGGTGATCGATTGAGGGACCACCTTCCGCTTGCTAGTTCTTTTTATTCCTTGAACAGGAAGGGTTGATATTCAAATAAATTAGTTTTACAAATCTTTTACTAAGAGTAGTAATTTATAGCAGTTGCAAATTTTAACTAGGTTTTGAGATAGGGATGCCTGTCAGTCACGACTGAGGGACCACCTTTAATCGATTGTAACTTTTGAGTGGCTACTTTTACAAATTAAAGGCTGAATTTACAATTGTTTGAGAACTTTTACTAAAGGCTGATGCATTCAAAAGCTCAAAACTCAAATGTGGTCCCTCAATGGGAACGCAAGTTTCTGAGGCACGGCCATACGCTAGAATAACAAACACAGTCATAAGGGAAGTGAGTGTCCATTATAAAAACATTAAAAAAGAAACTCATACAAAATCAAATAAAGTGTTGTGACATAAATGTGTGTGTAAGTTGTTGATAGAGACGCTTCTTCTCACATATCCGCACAAACTATACAGAATAGCTAAAAAAAAAAAAAAAATATATGTACCTATATATACGCGTCGAATTGATAACCTCCTCCGTTTTTTCGTCGGTTAAAAATAAAAATCAATCACACTATATATCACACTATCACACTAATATTATAAAGGCGAAAGTTTGTGTGTGTGTGTTTATATGTTTGTTACTTCTTCACGCTCAAACGGCTGGACCAATTTGGATAAAATTTTGCATGGAGGTAGCTGACACCCTGGATTAACATATAGGCTACTTTTTATCCCGACATTCCCACGGGATCGACATTTACGCGGGTGAAACCGCGGGGCGCAGCTAGTCAACAATAGGTTCGCAGCGGGTTGGTCTATAACTCTATAACCAGTCTTGCACGGTTCTCCTTACAGCAAACCCAATAAAAAAATTCTACGCCACGATTGCAACAACTACTTAAATCAATAAGGTACTCTCAAGGAAATGAACTCACAATAATAAAAGTATATCATTTATGCCTACGTGAGTAAAAGCGCACCACAATGAGGAAATCGATGGCTTCCAACGATTTTACCATAATAGCTGAGCGATTTATATCGAGACGCTAGTGGCATACATACTTCAAGGCAAATAGTCGCGAATGAGTGGTCGGGTCGTAGTGTGAGCGTGAAGCGGGCGGGCCAGCGGAGAGATTGCCGAATTTTCAAGAAGGTTAATGTGGAGATGGTCTTTAAATTATTTTATGCTAGCTTCCGCCAGTGGCTTCGCCCATATGGTATATTGACAAAAAGTATGCTTCCCCAGGGTTAAAATTTCAACAAAATCGGTCCAGCTGTTTCGGAGACTAGCCGGAACAAACAGACAGACAGACAAATACTGTAAAAATGGGTGTATACAATACTTTCATACACATTTAGTAAAAAGCTGTTATTTTAACTACATTGTAACTATAGATTTTGAAGAAAGCTTTATTATTTAATGTGAAAATTTGAATTTTTCGCTCTTTCCTGAAGTAGGTACCCTCATTCCTGTACTCAGTTTTTATAGTCCTATATGTCAGAATAGATGTAGTCGGCTAAATTCGATTATCAAATACTTACCTATAAATAAATAAAACCGGTCAGTTGCAAGTCGGACTCGTGCACTGAGGGTTCCGTACTTTGCCGTTCCGTATAAATTCCCTTGCGATTATCAAAATATGCGACCCGTGTCTTTTGATTGCGATGACTAGAAGTTTGATTTTTTCCCTGCTTCTAGGGATTGCAGCCCTGAGTATTTGATATTAATCTTAACTATAACTCCACGCGTTCCTGAGTAAAAGGGTATTGACAGACGGACAACGAAGTGATCTTATAAGGGTTCCGTTTTTCCTTTTGAGATACGGAACCCTAAAAATAAAATGCTTAAATACTTACAAAACGAGACGTTTCATGGAATTACATTTGGTATTTTCGGAATTCTAATATTTTAAACTATTGAATAAAAATCTCCACCCGCTATTCGCCAACGGCGGGGCCTCGCCATAGCCTCATTTTTTTTGTCGACGGTATCGTCGAACCGTTACGAAGGCTTATAATTCACTCATAAAACAGCGCATTATATAATATAACTGCTTGTATACGCATTTATATCATTCAGAATATTTTATAGTGAGTAGATGTTCATGACCTAAAAGTTTATTTAGGTAGTTGTACGACTATTGTCGAACCCGCACTGGACCCGCGTGGTGGATTAGGTACGACCCACTCCCTCTCACAGAAAGGAGGCCTGAGTCCCAGCAGTGGGAAAGGTACGACAAAAAAAACGGATTTTTCTAAAATTTCTACTTCCTGTTATATTAATTTAGTCAGACTAAAATATTACTCCTCTTTCGTAAACAAAACAAACATTGTTACAAATAAAACAAACACAATTTAATTAGTAAAATGATTTATTACAATAATTAACACACAGCTCGGAAAACGAATTACGGTCCGTCCAATTTGAATAGAGCGTTCAGACCGTTGGAAATTTAAAGGCTCGATTTTGCCGTTGCGGAACTTTGGAAACCAATGCCAAATAGTGCTAAAAGGTGTTTAAAAGTACATCAAAGTTTTGTGAACCCAAGTTGGACCAAAAGACCAGCTTAGAACCAGTTTTGTACCGACAGCACCAAGTTTTGAAGAAGTTTTGAGCTGCGAAGTTATTACTTATTGGACGAAATGGACAGCTGCAGGGTCAGCATCAGGGAGGGGTTCGGGGTTCAGGATGACTCCAGTCTCCGCCTCAATCCAGTCGAGGTAGACATCGGTGGCAAGGAATTCTGGAATTAGATAAAACTTAGGTTTAAGAAATATAACTGGTATGTTGTGCACTGAATTTGAGAGTGTTTGTCATTCAAATCAAAAGAATTTGTTAGTATGTTGTCAGATAATCCGCCCAGTATGATATTAGACTGTTGTAACCTTTTCGGCCTTATTACAAAAAAAGGTTTATCTTTAGATCCAAGTTTAAACCATCGAACTATTTTTGAATTTCGAACTAGAAAAACTGACGTCAAACCCGCGGGACAATTGCGTAACACTTTATCAATCGGAATCGGTTTCATTTTGACAGTTCAACAACATTCATTGCGTTATTTACGTGTTGAGCAGACAAATTTTTCGAACTTATGAAGCAATGGATTAGCAATTGGCTTCGAAATGATTCTGATTCCGACTGATAGTGTGTTACGTAATTAGGGTGCCGAGTCTAAGTAGTCAATACGGTTATCAGAATAAGGGGATTGCAGAGTTTTATATGGAGGCTGGCATATGTACCTGTCCGCCTTTTTAATATATAGCATCCGACGTTGTAGGTAGGTAATATAATAAGTCCATGCATCCGACCACCCGACCAGAGACATAAAGGAATCAATATTATTCTATGCCAAAGACAATAAAGCTAGGTACTCACGGCCTACGATCTCTTCATCATCGTCATTATCGTCATCATCATCATCGGCATTATCGACATCATCGCCATCATCATCACCATCATCACCATCGTCATTATCGCCATCATCGCCATCATCATCACCATCGTCATTGTCGCCATCATCGCCATCATCGCCATCATCGCCATCATCGTCACCATCGTCATCATCGTCGGATGTAGGTGGGAGTCCGACAAGGAGACCTATCTGGCCATCCTCAGTGACCAGGGGAGTACCGAAGTCGTGCTGCAACAAAACAAGTCATGGTTATCTGCTTTCTGAGTTATAAGCTATACATAACCAGTATAAGCTGACTTCGGATTGTACGAAAAACCTATACAATGCGAGGTCAGCTAAGACTGGAAATGTATAGCTTGCTGTGTCGCCATGTGTACTAACTAAATTATTTATCAAGATTTTCATTCCGCGGACCCGAAAGAAATCGTGAATTATTTAAGATATTATTTTCTTTTTTCCATTTTTAAGGTATTTAAATTATTTTTGTCAGATCATTCTACAAGCAACGGGACATACTAAAGCACTAGTATTTTAATTTTTTTTTGTCCAAACAATAGATTTTTTGTAAATAGATAGGTGATTGTTTCATATTTTGCAATAAATTACCAGCTGCAGCGTGGTGTCATCGCGCTTCTCTTTCTTTTCTATGTAGTCCGACAGTGACCGCGCTTTAGGTAATGTAGCAACATTTATAAATAAGTAAACCCCATAAAGTAAAAGTGTAAGGTCGACCCAAATGAACGACAAGGGCAGAAGAATAACGATGATAGATAGACTGTGGTCTATGGTAGAGTGCGACAAGGATTTTCTGGCACCTGAATGAACTGTCACTGTCATTACATAATCAGCCTATGTTCCCACTGCTGGTACTCAGGCCTCCTCTCGGTGAGAGAGAGTGGGCCCTAATCCACCACACGGGCCCAGAGCGGGTTGGTAGATGTCACACGTCTTCGAATGTTTGGTAGGTTCCACACATGCCGGTTTCCTCACGATGTTTTCATTCACCGTTATGAGAGCAGTAGTGATGAAATTTAATACACAAAGTAAAGCGCCTGCTTGGGGCCACCAATGCTTTCACTGCTAACTGTCATTGTGTATTGATAATCCAAGATGTAGGCATTATTCTTAACTAGCTGCGCCCCGCGGTTTTACCCGCATAAGTCTCGATCCCGTGGTAATATCGGGATAAAAAGTACCCTATGTCCTTTCCCGGGACTCAAGCTATCTCTAAACCAAATTTCATCAAAATTGGTCCAGCCGTTTGAGCGTGAAGAAGTAACAAACATATAAACACACACCCACACACACACACAAAACTTTCGCCTTTATAATATTAGTGTGATTTTGGCCACGCGCCAAAATAACGTTGTACTGTTGTACTTCTTTTTATAAAAAACTTACATCGGTGACCTGGACGTCACCACCAGAGATGATAAGGCCAGCATTATCGTCCTTGGCCACATTGACACGGAAGCAGCGCAGCACTCCACGAGGTCCTGAAAAATTTAACGGTAAGTGCAGGCCGATGTGGATACAACTTTGTGACTTAAGGGGCTTACAGGACCTAAACGCAAAAAAACGCTAGTTTTAGAAACAATAAAAGTATAATATGATCGACTACAGTAAACAAAATCAGAAAAATATATGGTATTCTTCAGGATACTTTCTAGGTAGATAGTGTGTTGAAAACATAATACAACTAATTTGATACGATAGAAAAAAATCATGAAGATACCTCTATAAACTTTCTTTTTACAATAACAACATACTAATATACATACAATCTTGTCAGATTATTCTATAAGCAATATACTAAAATACTAATGTTTTAATTTTTTAGTCCAAACACTAACCCTCTTATTCATAAAACTTATCAAACCTATTTTAGTTAAAATGGGGTTTGTCTCTTTCTTACACACAGAAATGACAACGTGACAGATAAAGACAAACGTTCTATAAACCTATTTTAGCTAAAATAGGATTATGAATAAGGGGGTAGATTTGTAAATAGATAAGTAATTGCTTTATATTTTGCAATAAATTACCAGCGTTATATCATCGCGCTTCTCTTTCTTTTCTATGCAGTCCGACAAAGACTGCGATTTAGGTCATATTGTAGTCCTCTTAAGCCTTAAGTACTTAGATTCCAATTTAAGTTAGAGTATTTTTTTTTAAACTGTCAGGCCTCAATTTTATTCCAAGGATAAAAAATATCTGACGCATTGATATGACGTTGGAAAAATCAGCCTTAGACCCTTTACTCGTCTTGGCAAACAAATATAGCGTATTTTATGCTTTTGTGTAGATAATTATTGCGAAAACTCAAAAAATACGCTGTTGGTACAAAATTTGTCGATGGCTACACAATGACTCCATAGTCATTGTGTAGCCATCGACAAATTGTATATATATATAGGTAGATACCATAGATGTATGAAATACCATAGATATATCCCATGGTAGGTACTCACCGAAAATGCAGACCTTGCCGATGCCGGGGCCAATGACTATCGCGCTGACGAGGGGGATGGGTGCGACATTGGCTGTAAACAATAAATAGGTAGACGTTATTTTAGTTGGAAGTTTCCACAAAAATATATTGTTGATTGACTAATTTCCTAAGCAATGAACTGAACGAAACGTAACTAAAGGTGGGTCGACTTCGTAACATTTTGGCCACGCACATTCAGACAGGTTACTGCAGTGAGTTGAAATGTTTTATTATGTGCCGGAGTAAAGAAAGCTCACAAAGTCTATTTATCCAGAAAGGATACGTTCAGACGATAAATTGGTAGATTTGCCTCCAATCCTACCAAAATAGTAGCAACAAAATCGCCTCGTTAGGAGAAATTTCGCAAAAAGCAACGTAGGAACAGTAACTACATCATTAGAAAACATACCCAGAGTCCGAAAAACCTTAATTAAATCGTAGCAACATGATCCGGTCCGGCCGCGGCACTGGAACGTGCCGTAGGCGGTGGGAACCCGCCTTTATTAATCGAGCGATTGCTTTCGGCAAAAGGTTTTGATTGTAGAATGAGGAGACTAGAGTCGTACATAAATGTCTTTATTGAATATTGTTAATTTAATTGCCATTCAACGTGTCAGTCTTGTTGGTGTTTTAATTTAGTAAAGACGCCAGCACATCAAGCTACTACAATCTGTCATATTTCTTTAGTAAATTTTCAATTTCTTTGTCGCTAAAGCATAAGGTTCAAAGTTGATTATGAATATGTGACAGTTTTGAGTACCTTGATGTGCTGGCGTCTGTACCTATCTAGTGTAAATAGTTAGTTAAGAGATTATGAAAATAAAATTGTTAAATTAAAAAAAAAAATTATTAGTGTTAGGTTTCTTGGAAAAAACAGACTAGCAGCTGTCGTTTTACAGAAAAAGAAATTTAATTATTTTGTATTTTATCTATGGGCCTCAGTTGCCTGATAATAAAATGATTATTATTATTATAAATATAGAAGATACTTACGGGTCGACGCTACATTCCTGTTGGTGTTGACAAGGGCGACGTTGTTCGCCCCAGTAGTTGGATCGTAGTTGGGGTTGATGGTGACCGTACTGGTCTCAGTCACAAGGGACGGGCTGGTTACGTCCACAACGCCTAAACGGACCCAGATGAAACGACCACTGAGGAGAAACGGTTCTGTCAGTACCTATAGCAGTCGCCACAGTCGGGACTTAAAGGGACCCCGAAACGATCAACTGCAATTGACCAATGGGAGTTATCGTTTTTGTGCTCACTAGTTGACGCCGCTGGCGAGTAAGGTCCAATCAGTGCTTTTATTTGATATGATGTGGATACGTTTAAGTATCCATAACTTCATAATATAATATTTAATATATCACATTTTAAAACTTCAAAGTACCTTAATGTTTACATTATTGGCAAACATGAAGCAGACGAATATTATACTTCTTCCAAGTGTTACCAAATTAGATTCTAAGTCACTACTTAAAATCTTAAGCCATAGATAGGCGATAAAAACCCCCGCAAACAGTGAAGGTTCCATATAATTTATATTTCAATTGGAATGTTCAGTGATATTGACATTTCTAGAGACCTTACTCTATACTAGCGCCTCTAGCGGCGAATGCAAGCGCGATAGCCCCCATTGCAAACAATAATGTTATTGTAGTAATATTGTCAATCACTTCATTTGCATTTGGTAGACGATCAATTGGCGCATCAATCACGAACATTGACAATTGCAATTGATCGTTTCGGAGACCCTTAAAAAGAGAACTCGCAAAAAAGCTACTAAACTAATGTTTTATTGACAGCTACTTACAGAGCAAGAACGACCGAACGCGCAACATATAAACATAACGTATACGTAAATTGCAATAGCATTTTGGTTTGCTACAAGTACAATAAATATCACTCATAGATATTAATAAAGTCTTAAAACTAAGGAGGGTGAATGTTGTGTGCGAAACGAGTATTTTCAATTTTAAAATCGTTTTGTAGCAACCCACACAATTTCTTCCAATGCGAGCGTCCGGCAGTCGCGTTCCGGTACCATATAGGTACAGGGTTTATTTTCAAAGACCAGCCAAATTTAAGGGTGTGATACAGACCATCAAACTGAACCACAACTGAACACCTTTCTCCATGGGACCAATATCGTTATTACCCGGCCCATTGACGTAGGTTGTCAATTTGCAAACATACACAGACATAATTGTTACATTGCTACCAAATCTTTTGGCGCTCGAAAGACGTTGACGGGGGGCACTGTTGGTAAACATCTGTGCAATAGTTTTGTGACATGTATTGAAAAA
This sequence comes from Amphipoea oculea, assembly GCA_945859645.1. Lineage (NCBI taxonomy): Eukaryota > Metazoa > Arthropoda > Insecta > Lepidoptera > Noctuidae > Amphipoea > Amphipoea oculea. Next base: position 19,495,110 of record OX243876.1, read on the forward strand.
CCGGCTAAGGGCGAATCGGACTCGCACACGAAGGGTTCCGTACACCGTACCAACAATTATTTTATTTTTATTATTATAGCGGCAATAGAAATACACACTGAAATTTTCATCCGTCTACCTATTACGGTTCATGAGACAAAGCCCGCTGACAGACAGACAGACGGACGGATGGACGGAGAGCGGAGGCTTGGTAATAGGGACCCGTTGGCACTCTTTGAATACGGAACTCTAAAAGATGGCGGCGTTAGTTCTGATTTTTGCCACGCATTATAAGAACTTTGTAGCGTTGTACATGGGTATGTTTAGTAGATAACATAAAGTCCTACTTGATGACGTTTTCAGCGGTGGTGAGCACCCAGTTGTCGGCGATGACCGAACCGGCGCCCGAGTTGAGCGTGCCGCTAGTGGAGACGGCGATGCGCAGGTGCACCACCCAGGGGTTGTCATCCAGGTCCGTGAGGTCGCGGGTGCCTGTACGAGAAATCATGGTGAGTAACCGGATAAGGAAGTTTTGTGGAATATTGTGTAATTGGATACAAAATCTGCATAATTTGGCAATCTTATGTATCCTGTTTGTATAGCAGATGGCCCTGTATAATACAAGTTGGCTCTACTCACTACTGGCAATCCTGTTCTATATATTTTTTTTAATTTATTTAGTTGGTGTATATGTTACCGGCCAAACCCGATTTCAGGACAAACTAGTTTAGCCTAGGCTAAACTAGTTCCGTCGACATAGGATGCAAGGGCGAGCGAAGGGCACCCCGAGGTTCGGTTTGGTTAGGTTACTTTAAACCCTTTACACAGAAATAGGGGCCCCGCGAAGCGGGGCTCCGTCGACATAAGATCCAAGGGCGAGCGAAGGTAATCCTATCGCGTATAGGAAGAACTAGTTTAGCCTAGGCTAAACTAGTTTGTCCTGAAATCGGGTTTGGCCGGTAACATATATATTACCGGCAATCTGTATAATTCAGGTATTCTATACAATACCTAGGCAATGTATAGAATACCTGAGGCGTCCAGGCAATGTATGAAATATTGTGTATATTATTGTCCGTTACATACTTTGCCTAGGTAATGTATACATTTCCTAGGGATTGTATAGAATACCTGCTGGTTCACCGGCAATTTGTAAAGTAAATAGATATGGTGTATATTTATCATTGTTATGTAAGTACCATGGGAGAAACGAACATCTATACACCGTAAGGACTATCTTGCTTGCAACACACGGCCGCTAAAGTAATACTTGCTAACAGATGTGTTCATCGTATGCACGTGATTTTTAAGGACGCGTTTACGAATTGACGCGCTTCAATTTTAGGTATTGTGTCTTACTACTACACGTGCACGGCTCACACACACAGCGACATGCGCGAAGCGGCGACATTATAAGTAAACTGGCACGACTTGATACTAATTTTATTTAATTTTTGCCGTGTATTTTTTTAAAGCTTACGTTGATTTGTATTCAAAAAGTTTGTAGGTAATGTGAAATGTTCATAAAAATAGATGCTATTTACTTAATTTCATTGGACAGTGGATTAATCAAGTACTTGCCAAAGTACTATACTATTACACACTATATTATATTATATACTAGTTATGTATTTACAACATAACTATTTATTAAACAATAGAAAATCAATTGTGTCTCATTAGCGGCGCTTGACAGATTACCTTTATTAAAATTAAACAGACTCTAATGAGACACAATTGATTTTCTATTGTTTCGTCGCCGATCAGCGAACCGCGACGCTTGACCGGTTAAAAATAATCTTTAAAAAGTTGGTATTATAATACTTTTTTTTTGCAGTAGAATAAGAATTATTACACTCAAAAATATTTATTAATTGTCGCGTGGAGTTTTCGTCTTTTCCACACATTGCCGGCTGCGCATTCGGCACTGTATAGAATGCCTAGGCAAAGTATAAAATAAATAATATTTCATACATTACCTAATCGTTTTAGGTATTCTATACATTGCCTAGGTATTGTATAGAATGCCGGATTATACAGATTGCCGGTAACATATACATTAAGTACATGTTTATCCGAATACTGTGAAATAGGCCCTCAGTGCAGTGTGGCAACAGGAAAAAGGGGTTGCCTTTTAAATACAATAAAATTTTAAAAAAAGACACTTGTTCTCCTGCAATTCTTTTGTGAAACTGAACTATGTATGGGTGGTCATGGGCTTGTACCACGGCTCGACTCTTGAAACAAGTTATTTTATAACTTAGTAGGAGTGCTGGTTACAACACGTCCCTGATTTGTTAACTAACATAACTCAAGTGTGTAGCCGTGTGTATACAGATTACTACTGTTTAATGTTAACATTGTTATTTGATTACTTAAATAAATTAATATTAAATCGATAATATCCATACGTAAAATTAGTCTGAAGGGAAGGGTTTTAAAGCTGAAAAGTTGAGTTTACGTAACTAGGAAACTTCCAAGAATTTTAATACCTACTTTCTTAAAAGTAGGGGGTGAAGTATTTATAATAGTTTACTTACTCTGGAAGGGAGCGTAGCGGCCCTGAAAAATAAATAAAAAACATTGTTAATAGGCAATATCATAATAAAATAATTGGGTAAAGGCAAATAAATAGTTAACAGCCCTAAAAATAATCGAAAATAATTAAACTAGCGAAATAACCCTCTTATTCATTCTAGTTAGTTTAGGAAGGTCTACCTAGTATCCAAACGTATGATTAGGTATCCATGAGTCCATTCATCTTGGCATTAGGTATTAAAAATAAAATATGCACAGCTAATAATACCAAAACCAAGTTTAAAAGATAAGATTAATCTAGGAATTAAGTAGAATTAGCTTGATGTATTAAAATAAAGATTAGGTTTAATTACAAAATCTAATTAGGTAACAACGTTTTATTGATAACGGGTTAACGTGCGTTTTTTCCAAATTGTTTTAAAAGACGCAGAGTAGAATGGTTAAACAATTTTTATTAAAATCAAGATAAATGGTATTACAATCGGGCTTCGCTCGTTCACGACGTACAGTATTTCATACAAATTTTCAAGCCCTCGTTTTTCAAAACGTATGAACCGATTTAAATGAAACATCCTACGCATAATGTAGGATACAAAGGTCTAAGAAGTCAGTTAAGAACAGGCCTAAGAAACGCTGGCGTGACGATTTAGACTCATTCCTAACCGACTGGACGGAGAAGGCACAGCACAAGGAAATGTGGAAGAAAATGGGGGAGGCCTTTGCCCAACAGTGGGACAGCACAGGCTAACGGAAAAAGGGGGGAGGGGGGTCAGAAAGTGGACAAAAATGCATGCAAGCTACTTGAACAATTTTGTGCAAGTTACAGGCATGTGGATTTAAAAAGTGCCTACCTATTAGGATTTCCCTAAAGAACGCATAGATTTTTAACTAAAATCTTAATTTACAGGGTCTCTTAGAATACCTACTAATCTAAAAGCAGTAAAATTATCTAAGATTTTTACCTGTACGGCGGCGAGCGCGCACAACAAAACAAACGCGAACGCCTTCATGTTCCAACGGTCAAGTCACAAACTGTATTGAATTAATTACAGACTTACTACATATACTAATTAGCCTCCCTTATCAAAGATAACAAGGACGTCATTATAACCTAATCTGTTGATACAAATACCGATTAATTTCGTGTTCCATGGCTCTTTATAAACTAATCCATTGATAATGTTGCGTATTTTTTTAAGAAACAGCCGGATGTTTGGATTATATTATATGTTACCGGTAATCTATATAATTCAGGTATTCTATACAATACCTAGGCAATGTATAGAATACCTGAGGCGTCCAGGCAATGTATGAAATATTATGAATATTATTGTCCGTTACATACTTTGCCTAGGTAGGTAATGTATACATTTCCCAGGGATTGTATAGAATACCTGCTGGTTCACCGGCATTGTGTAAAGTAAATAGATTTGGTTTATATTTATCAATGTTATGTAAGTACCATGGAAGAAACGAACATCTATACACCCTAAGGACTATTTTGCTTGCAACACACGGCCGCTATAGTAATACTTGCTAACAGATGTGTTCATCATGTGCACGTGACTTTTAAGCGACGAAAATAAAGGGTGGGGTTCTCAATTCGACACGTATATATTTTGTTTTCAAATTGGTCATATGTAAGTTTCCTCTCATCATCATCAGCCTATAATGTTCCCACTGCTGGGACACAGGCCTCCTCTCTGTGAGAGGGAGTGGGCCGTAATCCACCACGCAAGTGAACTTTCCTCTATAGCTTACCTATAAAATGACGGACAAATAAAGCAGCTCATGTTTGCTCAAAATTAACTTTATTAAAATTAACAATTACTCATTAAAAATATTTAAAAAAAAGATAGGTACCTAATATATATGTCGGATCAGGAGTAGGTTACAGGCGTCTCGTTATCATCAGGCATATTTGATTAATTACTGCGGACGTACTGTGGGTAGTGTTGGTTATTGCGCAATAGAAAAACCGTTTGGAGTTCAAATCAAATTATAATATCACGAACAAATTAATCACACTAGCAAATCACACACTGTAGGTACACGACACAACTAGATACACAGTAAAATAATTATGTACAGTAACAAAGTAATTGCGAACAAATCGTAGGATCGATTACTGTTCGTATAGTGACAGAGCCACCCAAGTAAACCGACAGGTTTGTCGGGAGCTAGTGCTCTGTCAGGAGTCAAGTCCGAACACCGACTGACTTTCACCGACTGTCACTGACTGTGACTGACTGTCACTGACTGTTATTGACTGTCCGGCACAAACGAGTGCGCTCAGTTATAAAGGTTTGTCCCCACTACGCACTCGCCCCACAACAACTCTGTCCAATGGCGTACGGAAATACGTCATCGTGTTTACTTGATACAAAACATTAAAATGTGCTTAATCTAATAAGACACACATTATAAAGTAATCGAATAATTCAACAAGAATAATTGTCTTAAATAAACTACAGTGATTTCACAAAGTAAATCATTTTAAAAACAAAGTAACATGTCATCAATTGTTTAGAACAAAACCATCGGTTACAACTATCAAAATAAGTTGCTAAAATCCATTAGCGCGTACACTGAGTACTCAATAAATTATGTTCCGAATTAATAGACAATAATTGATAGTAAAATCATTTAAATTAATAATAAGAAAACAAATCATAACGAATTCTGTTGACTATCCCTCAAATTTAATGGACAACTGTCTCCGACATATATATATTTTTTTTGCAGTAGAATAAGAATTATTACACTCAAAAATAATTATTAATTGTCGCGTGGAGTTTACTGCCTGCTCGTACGTCTTCCCCTTCCCCGCTATCGTCTTTTTCACACATTGCCGGCTGCGCATTCGGTACTGTATAGAATGCCTAGGCAAAGTATAAAATAAATAATATTTCATACATTACCTAAACATTTTAGGTATTCTATACATTGCCTAGGTATTTTATAGAATACCAGATTATACAGATTGCCGGTAACATATACATCGAACGGTTCACGTTTCGTTTTTCCCGCGGCGATTTTTCTTTGCGCACTAGATTTTTAACGGCCTTCTTAGCGCCGAGATTTGAAATTCAAACAGTTTTTCTCCGTTGGATTCTCAATGCTCGGCTTAACCATGCGCGATCCGAGGGGGGTGGGGGGGTCGTGGTGGTCGTGACCCCTCCCAAAATCATTCAAGCTGTCGAGAGTCTGAATCCTTACTAACTTAAAACTGTACTTGAGCCACGAAAACCCCCATTGGCATATTCAAAAACATTAGGAACATCGCAGACATACATAAAACTTAAAACTATGAAATGACAGTGGGTTTTTTAACGCGCCTAAAAAATATTTTCCTTTAAAAAAAAAAAAAATTGTGTCTAGGATTCAAAAGCGAGCGCAGGAAACTCGGGATATTGGGCACCCCGCTCGTACGTAAGGCTCGTTCTTACAATTTACATTGGTTCTTGAGCTTTTCTTCAATAGTCGACAAAGCAAGTACCTAATTCCTAGTCCTTTTGGAATGATCGAAAGAAAATCGAACCTATCCGAGAGTGTGCAAAATTTTCGAGCTCGCTTCACTCACTCATGCATTTTAACTTCTGATAGCTGCTTGAGCTTGCCTGCACAAGTCGACAATGTAAGTCCTATTTCTACTTAAAACAAAAATTCTAATATCAAACAGAGACGGGTTGTTAAAAATTTTCGAGCTCGCTTCGCTCGCTCTCCCCACCCTGCACAATGTACCGTTCTAATACATACGCCCAATTTGGCAGCATTTAAGTAACACCCCACCTATGTAAAAGCTGCGTCCCTGAATAGCATAAGTAATGTGGAGCTGGAGTTGTACATGAACCTTATTATGCACCATGCATTTGCACCATTTTTATGAATAAACGATATTATTATATCATCACGCCTTTAACCCCCAAAGGGTTGGGCAGGGGTGTACCTTCATATAGTACTTACACCCACATTTCGCCAGTTTCATAGAGGCCGAGCTTATTACTGCCGCCAACCGGGCACAAATCCAGACTCCAGGCTGCTTCTGATCCCGTCCCGGTGGAGAACCAGGTCCTGAACCTGGTTCGGCAGGAGCTGGCAATCTTCCAGGCGCGGTTCTCCGCTCTGGAGGGTATAGTCCTGCGCCCCCCCCCCCCCCTGGCGGGCAGGACGGCCCCGGGGCCGAAGGCGGCCTCGTACGCGGCCGCTGCGGCAGCTGCCGCCCCTGAACCCGGGCCGTCTGGCCGGGCCCAGCCGCCGGCCAAATCGGCGTCGGGTCGCGGTGCCCCGGCGCCGGCGAAACCGGCGTCCGCTGGCGGAGCCCCGGCGCCGGTAAAACCGGCGCCTGCCGGCAAAACCCCAGCGCCGGCAAAACCGGCGCCTGCCGGCAAAACCCCGGCGCCGACCGGCAGGACGACTCGGGAGGGAAAGGCCCCAGAGCCTACGCCCCGCCCCCAAAAATCTCCCACGACCGACGCCGAGTGGCAGGTGGTCGGGGAGAAGAAGAAGGCGGCCAAGGCGGCCAGAAAAAAGGCGCAAAGGAGGCGTCGCAAGGAACGAGCCGTCGCGGCTAGGCTTCGCTCCCCAAAGACCGCGGCTGTAGTTATAACGCTACAGCCGGAAGCGGCTAAGAGGGGAGTGACGTACTGCGACGTGCTCACCAAGGCACGAGAGACGGTGGACCTCCAGGAGCTGGGGATCACCGGGGGCCTTCGGCATAGGGTGACCGCTACTGGCGCCCGCATGCTGGAGATCCCCGGTGCGACGAGTGGCCCGACCGCTGACGCCCTGGCTGAGAAGCTAAGGGCGTCCCTCAACGCGGACGAGGCTCGAGTCTCCAGGCCCGTCAAGTGCGCAGACATGCGTATCCTGGGCCTGGATGACTCCGTAACGGAGGGAGAGGTAGTGGCCGCCGTCGCCAGGGCGGGCGGGTGTCTGGCCGACCAGGTGAAGGCGGGCACCATTCGTCCTGGTTTCGCGGGCATGCGAACTGTGACGGTAAGCTGCCCCGTGACGGCGGCCAGAACAATCGTCGAGGGCCGAAGACTCCTGGTGGGCTGGGTGTCAGCGCAGGTTAAACTGCTGGAACCCAGGCCTCTGAGGTGCTTCCGATGCCATGTGGGGCACCACGTTGGCGTCCAGTGCACTTCGGAGGACCGCAGCACTCTGTGCTTCCGCTGCGGTCAGCCCGGACATACGGCTGGCTCGTGCAGCGCCGCGCCGCACTGCGTCGCATGTGCGGCTGCTGGCAAGCCGGCCGATCACCGGGCGGGGAGCAAGTCCTGCGCTCCACCCACCGGGACCAGGAGAAAAGGCAGGCCCTCCGCCGCCGTCGCCACCCCCACCGTCGCCGCCGCTGCTGCTGTCGCCGCCGCCGCCGCCACCGCCGGGGGGCCCTCACAAAGGGCCCGGGAGGGGGCTGAAATGGAGGAGTAATGGCTCCATTGCGCCTCCTCCAGGCGAACATCAACCACTGCGCCTGCGCTCAGGACCTGCTACTCCAGAGCATGGTGCAGTGGTCGATTAACATCGCCGTGGTCGCTGAGCCTTACTTTGTCCCGCCCAGGGATAACTGGGTGGAGGACCTGAGCGGCTCAGTGACCATAATTTCGTCGGCTGCCGCCGGTACCCCGTCCCTCGAAGGAGTCACAAAGGGACAGGGGTGCGTAGCGGCACGCTTCGGAGAGATCGTAGTAGTGGGAGTGTACTTCTCTCCGAACCGAACTCTCGCCGAGTTCCAGAACTCTTTAACAGAGTTGAGTGTCGTCGTCGCCGGAAACCATTCCTTCTCCGTGCTAGTGGTCGGGGACTTCAACGCCAAGAATTTGGCCTGGGGTTCCCGCTACACGGATGTGCGGGGCAGGATGGTGGAGGACTGGGCCCTGGAAACAGGCCTGGTCGTCCTAAATCGGGGTTCTGTCCCTACGTGTGTGCGGATGCGGGGCGAGTCCGTAGTGGACATCTCGTTCGCCAGCCCCGCTCTGTCACAGCGTGTCAGTGACTGGCGCGTCATGGAGGAGGTGGAGACCTACTCCGACCACCGGTATATCCGGTTCGACGTCTCCACCCAGACCTCTAGCGCGCTGGTCCAGCAGGCCCCGAGTGGTCCGCGGTGGGCGCTGAAGCAGCTGGACCGGGAGCTCCTCCTGGAAGCCTCGATCGTGCAGGCCTGGGTGTCATCACCGGACAGGCCTGCCGATATTGACAATGAGGCGGAATGGCTCCAGGAGGCCATGTCCGATATATGTGACGTGGCAATGCCCCGAGTCAGGCCAGGAGGCGCCCGACGTCAGGTGTACTGGTGGTCGCAGGAGGTGGAGTCGCTACGCAAGGCGTGCGTCGACGCGCGACACCGGTACACCAGGCACCGCAGGCTCCGCATCCGCCCTCCGGATGCGGAAGCCACGGAGGCGGAGCTGTACGAGGGGTACAGAGCGGCGAAGACCGCCCTCCAAGGGGCTGTCCAGCGGGCCAAGGATACGGCCCGCGAAGAGATGGTGGAGACTCTGAACAGAGATCCATGGGGGCGCCCTTACAAAATGGTGCGGAATAAACTCCGCACCTGGGCCCCCCCGCTGACGCAGAGTCTCCGCCCACAGCTCGTGGAGGAGGTGGTGAGCACTCTGTTCCCTTCACGGGGGGAGCATACTCCCCCGCCCATGGCTCCGCCACTTGCGGTGCCCGAAGCGGACCATGAAGACGACGACGACGACATCCCTGAAGTGACCGGGGTAGATCTGAGAGCGGCGGTAGGCAGGCTGAAGGCCAAAAATACCGCCCCAGGACCCGACGGCTTGCCGGGTAAAGTATGGGTCCTGGCCTCGAGGGCTCTCGGGCCTCGACTAGAGGCGCTCTTAAGCGCATGCATGGAGAGGGGCCAGTTTCCACTCCGTTGGAAGACGGGGAAGCTGGTCCTCATTCAGAAGCCAGGGCGCCCTGCGGACTCTCCGTCCGCATACCGGCCCATAGTGCTGCTCGACGAGGTCGGCAAGCTCTTTGAGAGAGTGATTGCAGGCCGCCTCGTCGGGCACCTAGTGAGGACGGGGCCGGATCTTGCGGATAGCCAGTTTGGCTTCCGCAAGGGGCGCTCGACAGTGGACGCCATCATGCGCGTGAGAGCCCTCACGACGGGGGACGCGGTGACCCGGGGTGGGGTCGTCGTGGCGGTGTCACTCGACATCGCCAACGCGTTTAACACCCTGCCCTGGAGCTGTATTGGGGAGGCACTCCGGTATCACCGGGTGCCGACCTACCTCCGTCGAGTAGTTGGGGCGTATTTGACGGACAGAGCCGTCATCTACCCTGGTCGCAACGGGGAATGGAACCGGCGAGAGATGTCGTGCGGTGTCCCACAGGGATCGGTTCTGGGGCCGCTCCTGTGGGACATCGGTTACGACTGGGTGCTGCGAGCCGACCTCCCTAATGGCGTCAGCGTGGTTTGCTACGCTGACGACACGCTAGTCCTGGCGCAAGGGAGGTCGCATCAGGCGGCGGCCGACGCGATGACACGCGGGGTTGCGATAGTCGTGGAAAGAATCCGGCGGTTGGGTCTCGAGGTGGCATTGCACAAGTCCGAGGCCATGTCTTTCCATGGGCCTCGGAACGGGCCACCATCGGGATCCCAACTAACGGTGGGAGGGGTTCACATCGGCGTCGAGGCAACGATGAGATACCTGGGTCTCGTCCTCGACAGCCGGTGGAACTTCGTCGAACACTTCCGACGTTTGGCCCCCAAACTGGAAAGGACCGGGGCCGCCTTCAAGCGGCTCCTGCCCAACCTGGGGGGGCCAAACACCTCCTGCCGGAGGCTTTACGCGGGGGTCGTGCGGTCCATGGCCCTATACGGGGCCCCGGTGTGGGCGCGTTCTCTGCGGCGGCGAGCCGCCCACTATCTGAACGCGCCCCAAAAGGTGGTAGCCGTAAGGCTGATCCGGGGGTACCGCACGATCTCGGGCGAGGCGGCAAGCCTCCTTGCCGGACTGCCGCCATGGGATCTGGAGGCGATAGTCCTCGCGCGCCTGTATGAGTGGCGCGCGGAGGCACTGAGCCGGGGGGAAACTCCGCTTCCGCGGCAAATCGCGGCGGAGCGGACAGACCTCCGGCGCGATCTCATGGTGGCATGGAAGGAGCGACTTTCGCAACCCAGCGCAGGGCACGCCACGATAGTGGCGATAAGACCCCTCTTTGAGGAGTGGCTAGAGAGGCGTCACGGCGTCCTCACCTATCGCCTGACGCAGGTCCTCACCGGACACGGATGTTTTGGGAGGTTCCTGCACATCATCAGGAGGGAGGAGACGCCCGGGTGTCACCACTGCGAGGATCGCCCAGAGGACACGGTGGAGCATACGGTGGAGGTCTGCCCCGCATGGGCGGAGCACCGCCGTGCCCTCGTAGAGGCGATCGACAGCGGCGGCGACCTCTCGCGTCCGGCCCTGGTTCAAGCCATGGTCCGGGGCGAGAGGGAGTGCGGGGCGGTCACCTCCTTCTGCGAAGCAGTCATGCTAGCGAAGGAGGTGGCTGAACGGCTGAGGGAGAGAGCCTCACACCCCAGCCGCCGCGGGAGACGCTCCGGGCGTCGGGAGCCGCGTGACGACTCCCGGCCACCGTAGGCGCGGGCCTGCGGACGGAGAGTAATGGGTAGCTCACCGTCCGATCAGGACCAGGCCCGTGCCGGACGGCGCGTACGTGTTCCACGCGCGCCTCAAAGAGATGTCAGCATAAAGGAAGGGGCCTGCCAGGGCCGAAGCCTGCCGGGGGTGCGGGATTGTCCGAAAGGGTTACCGCTACCCCGGAACATAAAGGGCTAAGGAAGGAACACGGATGGGTTTTAGTCAGTAAGAGTCTGACACTCCCTTCGCTCCACCCAGAGCGGGAGGGGTCATTTGATGATTTCCCATCCATAACAAAAAAAAAAAAAAAAAGGCTGCTTCTGATAAATTTCTGATGGAAAAACCTTTTAACACTTTACCCGACCTAGGAATCGAACCCAGCTAGTAACTTATGCTCAGCAGTAACGCTTGCGACCACTAGACCAAAGAGGAGATGTACCTCCCTTAAAATATTCCTCGGCACCCATGATGACCCCCCCCCCAAAATCTTGGGCTTTTTTTTATTGATGGGAAATCATCAAATGACCCCTCCCGCTCTGGGTGGAGCGGAAGGGAGTGTCAGACTCTTACTGACTAAAACCCATCGGTGTTCTTTCCTTAGCCCTTTATGTTCCGGGGTAGCGGTAACCCTTTCGGACAATCCCGCACCCCCGGTAGGCTTCGATCCTGGCAGGCCCCGGAAGCGGAAGGGCCCCGCAAACGGAAGGGCGTTTTGCTGACATCTCTTTGAGGCGCGCGTGGAACACGTACGCGCCGTCCGGCACGGGTCTGGTCCTGATCGGACGGTGAGCTACTACCCATTACTCTCCGTCCGCAGGCCCGCGTAGGGCCGGGAGTCGTTACGCGGCTCCCGACGCCTGGAGCGTGTCCCGCGGCGGCTGGGACGTGAGGCTCTCTCCCTCAGCCATACCGCCATCTCCTTCGCTAGCATTACTGCTTCGCAGAAGGAGGTGACTGCCTCCCACTCCCTCTCGCCCCGGACCATGGCTTGAACCAGAGCCGGACGCGAGAGGTAAAAAAAAAAAATCTTGGGCTTCGTCCGCGCCTGGGCTCAACACCGAGAGATGAAAGTCCAGTGCGCGATAAAATACCGCCGCGATATTTTTGCATCCGTGCGAACTTGAGCTAATAGGGTTCTTCACATTTACACTCCAAGGCGGAGTCGTCTATGAATCCACCTGAACAGGTTTTCCTTGCTTCGGCCAACCTGGGTCCGGAGTCTGTTTAAAGACTTCCAGGTTACCCAAGGCAACTCATGTCCAGGTGGGAGGTCTTCAGCGGCTGGGAACGACCGGTTTGGAAGCACTGTCTCGCCACAGCTATCGCCATTGCTAAAGCATAAGGTTCAAGGTTGATTGGGAAAATTTGACAGTTTCGGGTAGCTTGGTGTGCTAGCGTCCGTACATTATTGTTTTTGGATATCACGTCTAGATAGGTAAACAGATAGCGCCTGCAATTCCTGCAGTTCTGTGCCGTTGGCCTAGTAGAGGTTGGAAGCGTGACTACTGATCGTCGGACGTGAGTTTTATCGCGGTGCGGTAAAGTAGAATGATTTGGAAAATTCATTGTAGCAGCCTAGAATCTGGATTTTTACCCAGTTAATGGCCATCCATTAACCTAGAGATGACTATAGCTTAAGTAATCTGTAAATGAATGCACGACAAAGTTTTTATCTGCCTCTCCTTGCCGGATTGCCGCCATGGGATCTGGAGACAAAAATCCTCGCCCACATATGGGAATGGCGCGAGGAGGCAAAACGCCGGGGCGTATCTTCGCTCAGGACAGAACTCCGGCGGGATCTCATGGCGACATGGAGAGTGCGACTGTCGCAACCCAGTGCTGAGCACGCCACAATTTCGGCGATAAGTCCCCCCTTTGAGGAATGGCTGGAGAGGCGCCACGGTGTCCTCACCTTCCGCCTGACGCAGGTCCTCACAGGACACGGTTGCTTCGGAAGGTTCCTGTTCCGTATAAGGCGGAAAAAAACGCCTGGGTGTTACCATTGTGTGGATCGCCCGGAGGAGCATACGGTGGAGGCCTACCCGGCCGTTGGGCGGAGCACCGCTGCGTCCATGCGGCGGCGATCGGCGGTGACGATCTCTCGCGTCCGGCCCTGGTCCAGGCCATGGTACGGAGCGAGCGTGCATGGGAAGCCGTCACCTCCTTCTGCAAAGCAATAATGCTGGCGAAGGAGGAGGCGGAACGCGTGAGGGAGAGACAATTTTTGCGCCCTCACGCCCCTAGTCGTCGCAGGAGACGCCATGGGTGTCGAGAGTCGAGAGCCGATTCCCGGCCACCGTGCACCGGCGCGAGCTTGCGGACGGCGAGCAATGGGTAGCTGGTATTCCGCGGTAAGGACCAGGCCCGGGTCGACGGCGCGTTGTGTTCCACGCGCGCCTCAAAGCGATGTCAGCACTAACATGTGGGGTCTGCTAGGGCCGATGCCTGCCAGGGTTACGGGTTATTAGAAAGAGTTACCGTGGCTCCTGGCACAGGCAACTGAAGGTACACGGGTGGGTTTTAGTCAGAAAGTCCCGCTCCGCCCAGAGCGGGAGAAGTTATTTCATAATTTCCCACCAAAATAAAAACTTTTTAAGCAAAAAAAAACCGACTTCCAAAAAAACACTACAAAGTGAAAAATAACTTTATGTCTTTGGATCTGTATTTTAGTTTTTTGCCACCGACTTCCGAAATTAAAGTTATTTTTCACTTTGTAGTGTTTTTTTGGAAGTCGGTTTTTTTTTTCTTAAAAAGTTTTTATTTCACGCTTTTTAGTGGGTCTGCTTATAATTTATCTAAGTTACAATAGCCTAGTGATCATCGCCTTTTACAAACAAAATATTGCTTTTCCCGATGCAGTGAAGTTAATTGTTGAGGAGTTCTCCAGGTCCACCATCAGCTCCATATCACCATTCACATTGTGATGAGCATAAATTGCTTAGCAACCATATTAAAGTAATCGAATCGCAACCCGTGAAATACTTAGTTATTATTGAGTGGTTCCGGTGGCCATCTGTGGTCTTCATCATCAGTTCCACTTCACCGAATAGTGCTTTCCGAGAGCAAATGCACGAGTTACTATAAAAAATACCCAAATCGCTATAGGTGTGCCTATAATATTTGAAGATTTCCTTCGATTTCTCCAGGATCTCATCATCAAATCCTGACCTGATGTTTTTAGACTGGCTGCAGCATCAGGTCAGACTTATGTCAACATTGCATTGAACTTAAAATTTAGTCCTGTTTAAAATGAGCCCAAACACAACTACGGTGCTGTAATTTCAAGGTTGGTACTTTTTCTGATGCTCCTGGCTTCAGCATCAGGTCTTTATGTATTTCGGTGTTCCTCATTAACAGTACGTTTATCCACACATCGAGCCCTTTTCAATGAGCCTAAACACGATATATCTGCTGTTAGTTGTCGAGGAGTTAGGTACTCTGCAGACTATTCTGACTGCAGCATCAGGTTATGACTTGATGATCATGAGACCAAATGTGGCAAATGCCCTATCAAACATCAAAACAATTTACTAAAACAGTCCTTGCCTGTTCGAGTAACTTCTTACTGTTAAGGAGTTGTACCTTCCATCATCAGCCCAGCTACCTGAGATGGTGACAACCATACGCAAATACACAAGATACTTCATAAAATATGCGAAAAACAATAAGTGAGCCTATAAAATTTGAGGGTTGCCCTCGATTTCTCTAAGATCCCATTATCAGATATTGAAATGGTGACAATGGGACCACACGGGAAGCACCAGCTTTCAAATAAAAAAATAATCATGAAAATCGGTTCACCCAGTCGCAAGTTATGAGGTAACAAACATAAAAACAAAAAAAAAAAAAAAAAAAAGTACAGTCGAATTGATAACCTCCTCCTTTTTTTGAAGTCGGTTAATAAAAAAGTCTATCTGCCTACGTCTATTATATTTTACTACGTCTATTATATTATATTTTACAACTTTTGTGTGAGTCATGCGAATTTGCCTTGCCCTATCACTAAAACGATTGTAGTATTGTACCCATTATTAAAAATAAAACGGGTGACAGCGCGGACTTGAATAATTACAGGCCCATTTCTCTTGCTACGGTGATCGCAAAAGTATTTGACAGCCTGCTTAACAGACAACTTAATAGCTTTGTTCAGCTGCACGATAATCAGTTCGGATTTCGATCTGGACTGTCTACTGAGAGTGCCATCTTGTGTCTAAAGTGGGCTGTGAGGTACTATTCAGTTAGGAAAACACCTACGTATGCTTGTTTCCTCGACCTATCCAGGGCATTTGATCTGGTCTCATACAGTATCCTCTGGAGGAAGTTAGAGGAAGCTGGAGTGCCTCCAGAGTTGATAAGCACTTTTAAAAGCTGGTATGGAGGCCAGATCAATCAGGTGCGCTGGGCAGGGGCTTTTTCGGAGCCGTATAGGTTGGAGTGCGGGGTGAGGCAGGGGGGGTTGACTTCACCCACGCTCTTCAATCTATATGTCAATGAGCTGATCGAGGCGCTTAGCAGAGAGTGTGCCGGCTGTTACATTGACGATGTGTGTGTTAACAACATTAGTTACGCCGATGATATGGCGCTGCTGAGCGCCTCGGTTTGTGGGCTTAGGAGGTTGGTAACCATCTGTGAAAAGTATGCATTGGATCATGGATTGGTATACAACGTCACTAAAAGTGAAGTCATGGTCTTTGGTGTCAGCGGTCGATGTTCTGATACTATGCCCCCGGTCAAGTTGAATGGGGTATCGCTTAGTAGGGCATATAGGGTGAAATACTTGGGACATATCTTGACCGCTGACCTCAAAGATGATGATGATATTGAAAGAGAAAGAAGGGCGCTGTCGGTGAGAGCTAATATGATCGCTCGCAGGGTTTGCACGTTGTTCTAGAATAGTTAAAAACCCTATTTCGTGCATATTGTACATCGTTTTACACGTGCAGCCTGTGAGTAGATTACACTCAAAAATCGTACAGCGCCCTTCGCATTCAATATAATAATGCGTTCCGGGTGTTGATGGGGCTGTTCCGCTTCTGTAGCGCTTCAGGGATGTTTGCTGAAGCTCGTGTCGATTGCTTCTACGCTACGATGCGAAAAAGATGCGCTTCCCTGGTGCGCCGGGTGCGGGCCAGCCCCAACATTATATTGCGGTGTGTCGCGAGCAGACTGGACTGCTTATATGTGAATCGCTGCTGCAAGCTTTCCACATCAGTGTTGAGCTTGTAGCAGGGATTTGCATTAACCAGTATTGCAGTGTTAGGTTAAGTGTGTAGGTTAAATTTACTAACGTAGTTGTTAAGAAATATTGTTACTAACATTTTTTGAGTCCTTGTTACTTGTTTTTGAATATAAATAAAAAAATAAAAAAAAATAATGTTAACTTAACTAAGTATAACTCCAGACGTTCCTGAGTAAAAGGGTCTTGACAGACGAACAGACAGACGGACAACTAAGTGATCTTATAAGGGTTCCGTTTTTCCGTTTGAGGTACGGAACCCTAAAAATAAAATGCTTAGATACTTATAAAACGAGATGTTTCATGGAAATACATTTGGTATTTTCAGAATTCCAATATTTTAAATGTACAGACGCCAGCACATCAACCTACTACAATCTGTCAAATTTCTTCAATAGATTTTCAACTTTATCACTAAAGTATAAGGTTCAAAGTTGATTAGGAAAATTAGACAGTTTCGGGTAGGTCTGTACCTATTGAATAAAAATCTCCACCCGCTACTCGCCAACGGCGGGGCCTCGCCATAGCCTCATTTTTTTTGTCGACGGTATCGTCGAACCGTTACGAAGGCTTATAATTCACTTATAAAACAGCGCATTATATAATATAACTGCTTGTATACGCATATATATCATTCAGAATATTTTATAGTAAGTAGATGTTCATGACCTAAAAGTTTATTTAGGTAGTTGTACGACTATTGTCGAACCCGCACTGGACCCGCGTGGTGGATTACGACTAGTGTTGCCAGGTGTCCCGATTTGCGCGGAACGTCCCGATTTTCAGGGGTCTGGGGACGGGTCCCGATTTGTACCTGATCGGAACGCTAAATGTCCCGATTAATCAAAAAATGAAAAAAAAAAAAACATAAAAAAAATGTATATTTACGCTACGTAATTTTTTTAACACGGAATGCCATCTATTGGCTTTGGATATATTCATATACATAGGAAAAACAAATAATTTACATTAATACATAGGTACTTTATTCTTCTGAAGTGCGTCAATTACATTTAAAGTACAACTTTATTTTATAATTTCTACTAGTCTAGCAAGACTGATTACTTGTTATGTAAGACTAAATAGACTTAAAACCCCTTGTTTTTATTTGTTCACTGTTCCGATCTGCAACCCTAAATCCCGATTTTTTTGACCTCATGTACCGATTTACTATAAATCGGACCTGGCAACACTAATTACGACCCACTCCCTCTCACAGAAAGGAGGCCTGAGTCCCAGCAGTGGGAAAGGTACGACAAAATTTCTACTTCCTGTTATATTAATTTAGTCAGACTATAAAATATTACTCCTCTTTCGTAAACAAAACAAACATTGTTACAAATAAAACAAACACAATTTAATTAGTAAAATGATTTATTACAATAATTAACACAGCTCGGAAAACGAATTACGGTCCGTCCAATTTGAATAGAGCCTTTAGACCGTTGGAAATTTAAAGGCTCGATTTTGCCGTTGCGGAACTTTGAGAATCAATGCCAAATAGTGCTAAAAACTGTTTAAGAAAAAAAACACTACAAAGTGAAAAATAACTTTAATTTCGGAAGTCGGTGTCTTTGGATCTGTATTTTAGTTTTTTGCCACCGAATAAAAACCGAAACCGAAATAAAAACTTTACACAAGATACTTCATAAAATATGCGAAAAACAATAAGTGAGCCTATAAAATTTCAGGGTTGCCCTCGATTTCTCTAAGATCCCTTCATCAGATCCTAACTTGGTGACAGTGGGACCAC
Organism: Amphipoea oculea; assembly: GCA_945859645.1. Lineage (NCBI taxonomy): Eukaryota > Metazoa > Arthropoda > Insecta > Lepidoptera > Noctuidae > Amphipoea > Amphipoea oculea. Next base: position 19,513,225 of record OX243876.1, read on the forward strand.
CTGAGAACTATCTACTTTGGAACAAAAAAAGAATTTTGAAAATCCGTCGACAATTGGCGGAGTATTCGATGAACAAACACACAAAAAAAAAAAAAAAAAAAAAAGGAAAATACAAGCAGCCGAACATAGTACCTCCTCCTTTTTGTGAAGTCGGTAAAAAGGTGTTTAGAACTACATCAAAGTTTTGTGAACCCAAGTTGAACCAAAAGACCAGCTTAGAACCAGTTTTGTACCGACAGCACCAAGTTTTGAAGAAGTTTTGAGCTGCGAAGTTATTACTTATTGGACGAAATGGACAGCTGCAGGGTCAGCATCAGGGAGGGGTTCGGGGTTCAGGATGACTCCAGTCTCCGCCTCAATCCAGTCGAGGTAGACATCGGTGGCAAGGAATTCTGGAATTAGATAAAACTTAGGTTTAAGAAATATAACTGGTATGTTGTGCAATGAATTTGAGAGTGTTTGTCATTCAAAGTTACACATTTTATGTAATTTTTTCAAATATAATGTTATGTTGTTAGTATGTTGTCAGATAATCCGCCTAGTATGATATTAGACTGTTATAACCTTTTCGGCCTTATTACAAAACAAGGTTTATCTTTAGATCCAAGTTTGAACCATCGAACTATTTTTAAATTTCGAACTTCATTTCGACAAAGTTAAAAGGTTCTAATTAGAAAAACTGACGTCAAACCCGCGGGGCAATTGCGTAACACTTTATCAATCGGAATCAGTTTCATTTTGACAGTTCAACAACATTCATTGCGTTATTTACTTGTTGAGCAGACACATTTTTCTAACTTATGAAGCAATGGATTAGCAATTGGCTTCGAAATGATTCTGTTTCCGATTGATAGTGTGTTACGTAATTAGGGTGCCGAGTCTAAGTAGTCAATACGGTTATCAGAATAAGGGGATTGCAGAGTTTTATATGGAGGCTGGCATATGTACCTGTCCGCCTTTTTAATATACAGGGTGTATTTTTCAAGTGGGCGTGGATGCCCAAATCCGAAACTATGAGGACTAGCGAAAAGTACTCTGTACTGACAGCCAGTCTTACCAAGGGGAAGGGGTATCGTATTACCCAGTAACTGGGTTGTGGAGTTCAGATAGGCAGTCGCTCCATGTAAAATACTGGTATTTAGCTGCATCCGGTTAGACTGGAAGCCGACTCCAACATAGATAGTTGGGAAAAGGCTAGGCAGATGATGATGAGATAGGTAACATAAGAAAAATAAAAAAAGTATTTTGTTAAAAATGAGCTGTTTCCTTTAGTTTGCCGTATGTCATGTCATTACTTCCCAGAATTCGATCCTTCTTAGCGACACTATCAAATGGTGTAATAATACAGTGTGTGTTTTTTTTTCAAAATCAACAGGTTCGATTCCTGGCTAGAAATATTGATTTTTCAAAAATCCGATGACGCAGTTTTAGTTTTAATCAATATCGAGCCCGCGACTCCTTTGAGTACTTTTCGCTATTCCTCATAGTTTAGAATTTGGCCATCCACGCCCACTTGGAAAATTCACCCTGTATAGCATCCCGAGCATCCGGTAATATAATAAGTCCATACATCCGACCACCCGACCAGAGACATATAGGAAACAATATTATTCTATGCCAAAGACAATAAAGCTAGGTACTCACGGCCAACGATCTCTTCCTCATCGTCATCATCGTCGGATGTAGGTGGGAGTCCGACAAGGAGACCTATCTGGCCATCCTCAGTGACCAGGGGAGTACCGAAGTCGTGCTGCAACAAAACAAGTCATGGTTATCTGCTTTCTTAGTTATAAGCTATACATAACTAGTATAAGCTGACTTCGGATTGTACGAAAAACCTATACAATGCGAGGTCAGCTAAGACTGGAAATGTATAGCTTGCTGTGTCACCATGTGTACTAACAAAATTATTTATCAAGATTTTCATTCCGCGGACCCGAAAGAAATCGTGAATTGAGGCGTCTAGTTGCAAACTCCGCTAAAACGTAAAGTAAAGCGCCTGCTTGGGTTCGAACTCACGACCTAGTCATAAGTCGTGGCTGATACCACTGGGCCACCACTGCTTTCACTGCTGGCTGTCATTGTGTATTGATAAACCAAGATGTAGGCATTATTCTTAATTTTGGCCACGAGCCAAAATAACGTTGTACAGTCACGTCTAAAAGTATGTATACACTTGGCTTTATTCAAAGGCGATTTTTTCCTTTATTTTTTAATGGAATTTTATGTTATTACGAAAATAGTATTTTCGAACCCATAGGTTTATGTTAAGTGTCGTATTTCAACGTTGCATTCGTTATTTCACGAAAAAATCGTAATTGAAAATTGCCAAGTGTATACATACTTTTAGACGTGACTGTACTGTTGTCCTTCTTTTTTTAAAAACTTACATCGGTGACCTGGACGTCACCACCAGAGATGATAAGGCCAGCATGATCGTCCTTGGCCACATTAACACGGAAGCAGCGCAGCACTCCACGAGGTCCTGAAAAATTTAACGGTAAGTGCAGGCCGATGTGGATACAACTATGTGACTTAAGGTCATAGCACACGTATCAAATCGGAAAGGGATCGGCACCGTATTGCCTTTCGCCTCGCCGCCAAACAGGCGTCAACCTAACGTAAGCACGTAACCAAAGCGGATCAGAAACTCCGATACGTCGACTCGGCTACGGCTAGGCGACGCCGTGCTTACGGTTCGCCGACCGCGAAGAGACGTAAGCGCAGGGACGACGAGCCGTAACGCACCGCACCGCGGTTCGTGAGCTTGTCCCGAGGCGATTAGTGTGCGTTGCAGTAGGGAGTTTCATACAAAAAATACTGAACGGCTCGAGTTGATACGGTGCCGATCCATTTCCGGTTTGATACGTGTACTATGACCTTTAAGCCTAAGTACTTAAATTCCAATTTAAGTTAGAGTATGATTCTATGTGTATTCCTGATTTAGGCCAAATTTTTCCAACGCCAGCATCTTTATTCAAGGAATAATTTTGAATTGACGACAGTTTTTTTTCTAAACTGCCGCGAGCCTCAATTTTATTCCAGGGATAAAAAATATCTGACGCATTGACATGACGTTGGAAAAATCAGCCTTAGACCCTATACTCGTCTTGGCAAACAAATATAGCGTATTTTATGCTTTTGTGTAGATAATTATTGCGAAAACTCAAAAAATACGCTGTTGGTACAAAATTTGTCGATGGCTACACAATAACTATGGCTATAGGTAGATACCATAGATGTATGAAATACCATAGATATATCCTATGGTAGGTACTCACCGAAAATGCAGACCTTGCCGGGGCCAATGACTATCGCGCTGACGAGGGGGATGGGTGCGACATTGGCTGTAAACAATAAATAGGTAGACGTTATTTTAGTTGGAAGTTTCCACAAAAATATATTGTTGATTGACTAATTTCCTAAGCAATGAACTGAACGAAACGTAACTAAAGGTGGGTCGACTTCGTAACATTTTTGCCACGCACATTCAGACAGGTCATTGCAGTGAGTTGAAATGTCTTATTATGTGCCGGAGTAAAGAAAGCTCACAAAGTCTATTTATCCAGAAAGGATACGATCAGACGATAAATTGGTAGATTTGCCTCCAATCCTACCAAAATAGTAGTAACAAAATCGCCTCGTTAGGCGAAATTTCGCATAAAGCAACGTAGGAACAGTAACTACATCATCACCCAGAGTCCGATAATTTTCTTATTTGTTTTGATTGTTTTTTTTTACTGAATGCCGTTAATTCGTGTTTACTTGAAGACAATAACTTAGCTTGCACTATTTAAAACGATAAATACACGATTTTTTTCAACAATTTCGATTTTGGAAATGACAGTTACTGCACCTCTTCTTTCGAGTCGGCGCAAGTTTTTAATTTTATCCTGGAAATACAGGGTCTAACCAAAGATATCCAAACAAAAAAAAACACTGATTAAAGTGATTTTATTTTTATTTTATTTTAAATTTACAGTTTTCTCTATCAATGTTACAGGCACCCCTCTAAATTACTTTATAAAGACAACCTTTTGAAATCAGCAGTTGGTTGTCAACAGGGTGACCCTCTTGGGCCAGTCATTTTTAGTTTGGCAATAAATCCAATTAGGTATTCGACAACTAAATTCTAAATTCAACGTATGGTACTTGGATGACGGAACCCTAGGAGGTGATGTAGACACAGTCTTAAAAGATTTACAATTTTTAAAAGAAAAATGCAGTTCCATTGGCCTAGACCTTAACCTTTCAAAATGCGAAATTTATCTTCCCCAAACGACTCACAGGCAGACAACCATTGCAAAATTTAGTACAATAGCTCCAAATATCAAAATTACGGAAAGAAACTCTCTTCACCTTCTAGGGTCCCCAATTTTTGACGAATCCTTTCCAACGTTAATTGAGGAGAAGATACAAAATTTGAATGACGTCTCGGAAAGACTTTTCAAAATTAATATTCATTCGGCCTTCACACTCATTCGGTACTGTTGTTTTGGACCAAAATTTACTTATAGCCTTCGCTCCTCTCATCTATGGAAGCATCCACAACTTTTAGAAAAAGTAGACCAAATTATTAGAAACACATTAACTTCCATCCTAAATGTGGCCCTGGACGACCGTGCGTGCAAGCAAGCCACACTACCCATTCGCTTGGGCGGTCTCGGCGTCCGCAAAATTTCAAGTATTAGTTTACCAGCCTTCCTCTCCTCGGTCCACAGTACCGATAAATTAACCAGGAACATTTTATCTTCCTCACTGGTCGATTTTGAAGTGCCGTTTTTGACCGATGCGTTGAATGCTTGGAAAATGGCTTGTCCCAATACGGTTTTGCCTGATAACCCGTCTTCCCAGAGACAGTGGGACGTGCCGCTCTGCAGTATTATACGGAATACCGTTGTAAACACGTCACGTAATACTGTTGAGCGTGCCCGTCTGCTGGCTGTGGGAGAATGGGAGTCAGGTTTGTGGCTTCAGGCGCTCCCGTCATCCACCATAGGCACAATGATGGATGACTCATCGTTTCGGCTCGCTACGTGTCTCCGCTTGGGCGCACCTTGTGTTGCTCCGCACCGATGTCACTGCGGTGAAGCTGTCGACAGTCTCGGACACCATGGCCTGTCCTGCTGCAGGAGCGCAGGTCGCATAGCACGGCACGCCAGCATCAACGATATTATTCGTCGAGCCCTTGTCACCGCCGGCGTACCAGCGGTGCTAGAACCAAACGGCTTGGTACGTGATGATGGGAAGAGACCAGACGGCATGACGTTGTTGCCTTGGAAGGTGGGTAGGCCTCTGGTGTGGGACGCAACATGTGTCGATACCCTTGCGCCATCTCATGTTCCTAGCACTGCGGGCTGTGCTGGCGCCGCTGCTGCAGCTGCTTAGACCCTCAAACGGCGCAAATACTGTAACCTTGTGGGCAACTACAGCTTTGAGCCGTTTGGGGTCGAAACGCTCGGGTCATGGGGCCCGAGCGCGCGTCTCCTTTTTAAGGAAATTTCTCGCCGGCTGGTCGATACTTCACGTGACCAGAGGGCTGGATCGTTCTTTGGCCAAAGAATTAGCATTGCCATTCAACGTGGCAATGCTGCCAGTCTTCTGGGCACGTTTCCGGATGACAGCGATGCAGATGAATACTTCGACGCCTAAGTTTTTTATTTTTATATATTTGTATTGTAAGTTAGTCACCTAAAATAATAAATTGCCGGCACATTAATGTATTTTCGTTAGCTGATTATTTTTCTTGTAACTATCTAATGCGTTTTTCTTATATATTTTTTTCCATCGTCCTTATTTTGGTAGTCTGAATGATTTCTAAAAGTTTGTCCATCTATTTTAATTGGAACTTATGTATGTGAACTAGCTTTTGCCCTCGACCACAGAATACTTAATACCTCGACTTCGCCCGCATCACCCGCGTAGAAGTCGAAAATTATCCCACGAAAACGTATTACCGGGATAAAAAGTATCCCATGTGTTAATCCAGGTTATAATAAACTATCTTTGAGCCAAATTTTATCCAAATCCTATTAAAAGCATAATACCAATGATTGAAATACTATCATGACTTCATGCAAGCCTTGCTGTTAGAATACTGCCCAGAAAATCAGGTCATATTTCAATCATAATTCGAAAGACAAGTAGCAATCCTAAAGCAATTGTGACCGTCGAAAGTTGTTGTTCTTTTCCTCAGGAACAGTATTTTTGAAGTGAAAACTGCTTTGTTTGTTGTACACTTTTTTTGTAACGGGTAAAAAATGTTAAACTTGCGTCAGGACACGTGACCTGATCGAAAATTCGTAAGACGGATGGAGAGTAGACAGCCGGCGCGGCGTAGGAGAGGAAGTATCCCCCTCTCTTTCTACGCCGCGGCGAAAATGTATGCCTGCTGTTTCGTTTAGGCGGCGCAGGGCGCTTGCGCGAATGTTTGTGTGTGTTTATGTTACAGCGTGCCACGCGCATCCATGGATGGTGACAGCTGATGGCTCGACCGTCTGTGTAGTGGCCACACTGCTGTGTATTCGTAAAATTCGTGTACCTATATAAAGTGTTTAAAATATGGAAATTGAACAAAGTGCATCTATTAATGAAAAAAGTGACGAAGAAACAGCGAAAGAAAATAAGTTATATTAATTCAATTAATAGTTGATTCATTTCAACATTAATATTAATGTTTTCACTTCTGCCGGCACTCCCTCAAAATTTCATGATGATCGGTTCAGTGGATTAGTCGTGAAAAAGTAAGAAGCAAACAAACTTACTTAGGATATTATGTGTATACGTCTTAATACATATACCTATGTATATGTATTAAGAGTATAGATGTATAAATATAGAAGATACTTACGGTTCGACACTACATTCCTGCCGGTGTTGACAAGGGCGACATTGTTCGCCCCAGTAGCTGGATCGTAGTCGGGGTTGATGGTGACCGTACTGGTCTCAGTCACGAGGGACGGGCTGGCTACGTCCACAACGCCTAAACGGACCCAGATGAAACGACCACTGAGGAGAAACGGTTCTGTCAGTACCTATGGCAGTCGCCACAGTCGGGACTTAAAGGGTCCCCGAAACGATCAACTGCAATTGATGAATGGGAGTTATCGTTTTTGTGCTCACTAGTTGACGCCGCTGGCGAGTAAGATCCAATCAGTACTTTCATTTGATATGATTTGGATACGTTTAAGTATCCATAACTTCATAATATAATATTATTTAATATATCACATTTTAAAACTTTTGGCAAACAAGAAGCAGACAAATATTATACTTCTTCCTAGTGCTACCAAATTAGATTCAAAGTCACTACTTAAAATCTTAAGCCATAGATAGGCGATAAAATCGCATATCTATTTAAAATCGTTTTGTAGCAACCCACACACAATTTCTTTCTTCCAATACGAGCGTGCCGCGGTCGCCGGTCGCGTTCCGGTACCATATACAGGGTTTAATTTCAAAGACCAGCCAAATGCAAAGGTGTGATACAGACCATCAAACTGAACACCTTTCTCCATGGGACCAATATCGTTATTACTCGGCCCATTGACGTAGGTTGTCAATTTGCAAACACACACATACATAATAATTATTACATTGCTACCAAAATCTTTTGGCGCCCGAAAGACGTTGACGGGGGGCACTGTTGGTAAACATTTGTGCAACAGTTTTATGAAATGTATTGAAAAACCGGCTAAGAGCGAGTCGAACTCGCACACGAAGGGTTCCGTACACCGTACCAACAATTATTGTATTTTTATATTATTATAGTGGCAATAGAAATACACACTGTGTAAATTTCCACCGTCTACCTATTACGGCTCATGAGACAAAGCCCGCTGACAGACGGACGGACGGATGGACGGAGAGCGGAGGCTTGGAAATAGGGACCCGTTGGCACTCTTTGAATACGAAACTTTAAAAGATGGCGGCGTTAGTTCTGATTTTTGCCACGCATTATAAGAACTTTGTAGCGTTGTACATGGGTATGTTTAGTAGATAACATAAAGTCCTACTTGACGACGTTTTCAGCGGTGGTGAGCACCCAGTTGTCGGCGATGACCGAACCGGCGCCCGAGTTGAGCGTGCCGCTAGTGGAGACGGCGATGCGCAGGTGCACCACCCAGGGGTTGTCATCCAGTTCCGTGAGGTCGCGGGTGCCTGTACGAGAAATCATGGTGAGTAACCGGATAAGGAAGTTTTGTGCATAATTTGGTAATCTTATGTATCCTGTTTGTATAGCAGATGGCCCTGTATAATACAAGTTGGCTCTACTGGCAACCCTGTTCTGTATATTTTTTAAATTTATTTAGTTTGTGTATACCTACAGTACATGTTTATCCGAATACTGTGAAATAGGCCCTCAGTGCAGTGTGGCAACAAAAAAGGGGTTGCCTTTTAAATACAATAAAAAATTAAAAAAAAAAAACACTTGTTCTCCTGCAATTCTTTTGTGAAACTGAAGTATGTATGGGGTCATGGGCTTGTACACTGCTCTTGAAACAAGTTATTTTATAACTTAGTAGGAGTGCTGGTTACAACACGTCCCTGATTTGTTAACTAACATAACTCAAGTGTGTAGCCGTGTGTATACAGATTACTACTGTTTAATGTTAACATTGTTATTTGATTACTTAAATAAATTATTATTAAATAGATAATATCCGTACGTAAAATTAGTCTGAAGGGAAGGGTTTTAAAGCTGAAAAGTTGAGTTTACTTAACTACGAAACTTCCAAGAATTTTTATACTTTCTTAAAAGTAGGGGGTGAAGTATTTATAATAGTTTACTTACTCTGGAAGGGAGCGTAGCGGCCCTGAAAAATAAATAAAAAACATTGTTAATAGGCAATATCGTAATAAAATAATTGGGTAAAGGCAAATAAATAGTTAACAGCCCTAAAAATAATCCAAAATAATTAAACTAGCGAAATAAACCTCTTATTCATTCTAGTTAGTTTAGGAAGGTCTACCTAGTATCCAAACGTATGATTAGGTATCCATGAGTCCATTCATCTTGGCATTAGGTATTAAAAATAAAATAGGCACAGCTAATAATACCAAAACCAAGTTTAAAAGATAAGATTAATCTAGAAATTAAGTAGAATTAGCTTGATGTATTAAAATAAAGATTATATTTAATTACAAAATCTAATTAGATAACAACGTTTTATTGATAACGGGTTATCGTGGGTTTTTCCAAATTGTTTTAAAAGACGCAGAGTAGAATGGATAAACAATTTTTATTAAAATCAAGATATATTCATACAAACTTTCAAGCCCTCGATCGTTTTTCGAAATATATGAATTGATTTGAATGAAACATCGTACGCATATGCAGGATACAAAGGTCTAAAAAGTCAGTTAGAAACGCTGGCGTGACGATTTAGAGTCATTCCTAACCGAGTGGACGGAGAAGGCACAGCACAAGGAAATGTGGAAGAAAATGGGGGAGGCCTTTGCCCAGCAGTGGGACAGTACAGACTAACGGAAAAAGGGGGGATGGGGGGTCAGAAAGTGGTCACAATTGTCTTACGTAATAAATGAACAGCCGGGGTAATAGCATGCAAGCTACTTGAACAATTTTGTGCAAGTTACAGGCATATGGATTTAAAGAAAGCATAGATTTTTAACTAAAATCTTTTTTTTTTTAAAGGGAACTAAAATCTTAATTTACAACTAATCTAAAAGCACTAAAATTATCTAAGATTTTTACCTGTACGGCGGCGAGCGCGCACAACAAAACAAACGCGAACGCCTTCATGTTCCAAACGGTCAAGTCACAAACTGTATTGAATTAATTACAGACTTACTACATATACTAATTAGCCTCCCTTATCAAAGATAACAAGGACGTTATTATAACATAATCTGTTTATACAAATACCGATTAATTTCGTGTTGCGTATTTTTCGTTTACTGCCCGTGGTTCGACCGCGTAGTTCTACTAGTAGGACCAAGGGCATTTTTCTTTTCGGTGGTTCCTGCCAGGGTTGCGGGTTATTCGAAAGAGTTACCGTGACCCCTGGCATAGGCAACTGAAGGAACACGGGTGGGTTTTAGTCAGTAAAAGTCCCGCTCCGCCTAGAGCGGGAGAGATTATTCGATAATTTCCCCTCAAAAAAAAAAAAAACTATTTGCCTACGTCTATTGTCTGCGTTATCTAGCATTGACGTACCAATAGGTAGTTAGCTTTCAATTTATAGACGCATTCTTTTAGCCACATACCCTACCTAGGAACTAGTGGCTTGTGGCTAAGTAATAAGTAGATAACAGCCGCACGGGTCGATCGATCAGATTAAGCTACGCTTCGTGCGGTTGGTCCGGGGATGAGTGACCATCCTTATATACCCCTTTGTGCCTCGGAATGTTCGTTAAGCCGTTAGTCCCGGCTGTCATTCCTGGATCTGTGACAGGCGTTACGGGTCGTCAGAAGCCCGAAAGTCTGACAACCAGTCTTACCAAGGGGTATCGTATTACCCAGTTGTACTGATTCTGAAACATTTCTCCGACATTCGTTTCGCCGTTGAACGGTTCACCGATAGAACGATTCACTTTTCATTGTTTCACCGATAGAACGTTTCAATGACGAACGACTCGCCGACAGAACGATTCACTTTTCATTATTTCACCGATAGAACGTTTCAACGGCGAACGATTCGCCGACAGAATGATTCACTTTTGAAAATTTCATCGATAGAACCTTTTACCGGCAAACGATTCGCCGACACAACTGTTCGTCTGTCCCTTTTTTTATATTTATTTTTTATTGATGGGAAATCATCAAATGACCCCTCCCGCTCTGGGTGGAGCGGAAGGGAGTGTCAGACTCTTACTGAATAAAACCCATCCGTGTTCCTTCCTAAGCCCTTTATGTTCCGGGGTAGCGGTTACCCTTTCGGACAATCCCGCACCCCCGGCAGGCTTCGGCCCTGGCAGGCCCCTTCATTTTTGCTGACATCTCTTTGAGGCGCGCGTGGAACACGTACGCGCCGTCCGGCACGGGCCTAGTCCTGATCGGACGGTGAGCTACCCATTACTCTCCGTCCGCAGGTTCGCGCCTACGGTGGCCGGAAGTCGTCACGCGGCTCCCGACGCCCGGAGCGTCTCCCGCAGCGGCTGGGACGTGAGGCTCTCTCCCTCAGCCGTCCCGCCACCTCCTTCGCTATCATGACTGCTCCGCAGAAGGAGGTGACTGCCTCCCACTCCCTCTCGCCCCGGACCATGGCTTGAACTAGGGCCGGACGCGAGAGGTCGCCGCCGATGGCGATCGCCTCTACGAGGGCACTGCGGTGCTCCGCCCATGCGGGGCAGACCTCCACCGTATGCTTCACCGTGTCCTCTGGGCGATCCTCGCAGTGGTGACACCCGGACGTCTCCTCCCGCCTGGTGATGTGCAGGAACCTCCCAAAACATCCGTGTCCGGTGAGGACCTGCGTCAGGCGATAGGTGAGGACGCCGTGACGCCTCTCTAGCCACTCCTCAAAGAGGGGTCTTATCGCCACTATCGTCGCGTGCCCTGCGCTGGGTTGCGAAAGTCGCTCCTTCCATGCCACCATGAGATCGCGCCGGAAGTCTGTCCGCTCCGCCGCGACTTGCCGCGGAAGCGGAGTTTCCCCCCGGCGTAGTGCCTCCGCGCGCCACTCATACAGGCGCGCGAGGACTATCGCCTCCAGATCCCATGGCGGCAGTCCGGCAAGGAGGCTTGCCGCCTCGTCCGAGAACGTGCGGTACCCCCGGATCAGCCTTACGGCTACCACCTTTTGGGGCGCGTTCAGATAGTGGGCGGCTCGCCGCCGCAGAGAACGCGCCCGCACCGGGGCCCCGTATGGGGCTATGGACCGCACGACCCCGCGTAAAGCCTCCGGCAGGAGGCGTTTGGCCCCCTCGGAATGGGCAAGAGCCGCTTAAAGGCGGCCCCGGTCCTTTCCAGTTTGGGGGATAAACGGAAATAGGTCTGCATGTCGAATACCCCAGGGGCAGACGAACAGTTGTGTCGGCGAATCGTTTGCCGGTGAAAGGTTCTATCGATGAAATTTTCAAAAGTGAATCATTCTGTCGGCGAATCGTTCGTCATTGAAACGTTCTATCGGTGAAACAATGAAAAGTGAATCGTTCTATCGTGAACCGTTCAACGGCGAAACGAATGTCGGAGAAATGTTTCAGAATCAGTTGTACTGGGTTGTGGCGGTCAGATTGGCAGTCGCTCTATGTAAAATACTGGTATCCAGCTGCATCCGAGTAGACTGGAAGCCGACCCCAACATGCTTGGCAAAAGGTTAAGCAAATTGATTGACCCAACCTACCTAGAATAATGCCAGACCTAGATTATAATAGTAACGATATTATTATATTATATTCAAAGTAATAATTATAGGTAGGTAGGTATTTAAGTGACGCGTACAAATATTCATTTCGGAGCGTGAATCAAACCCGCGACCAATAGCGCAGAAAGCAAAATACTCACCGAATCGAGATTAAAATATCTGGCTCATTAGCTAAAGATTTCTAGGTAATTAATAACGTAGACACGGCACATTAGCGTTGCGAATCATTAATCGTATTACATTCGAGACTTCGGTAAGTGATAAGTACCTAGGTACCAGCTATTTCATTGCTAAATTATTGCAAGTTTTTCTTTTTTAATTTTATTTTCTTAAGGAGCCTACTTATATCTTAAGTTCTCACTCGTTTGTTACTCTATATGGGTCACAGCAATGAGGAATAATAACCCACTATAATACATTATCAATTAGTACCTACGGGGGGTATTAGGAGTTAGGACTGTTGGCGACCTTATATTGTCGCTCGCATGACTAAGTCCTATCGCATTTTTTAGCTGATTTTGAGTTAGGACAACTACATTTTTCTATTTGCGATTCTTTACATTTTGTTGCCTTTCAAAATGGTTATATTTTGAGATCCAAGTAACAAAGAGGTACGACGGTTAGTGAAAAATGTAAAGAGTCAGTTAGCTCGAATCAGCTCGGGAATCTAGTTAGCTCGGAGATTTAGACGAAAACAAACATTACTTAAAATAAATGTTCTTGTATATCGATTTTATTCAATTTCGAGCGGCCATTGCACTACACCTTTAACAAATTTAGCGCGCATTACACCTTTAACAAATTTAGCGCGGCCGGACCTTACACTGTTAATGCTATAGGTAGGTACTCGTAGCTAAGTTTTGGGCTGACAGAATATATAGGTATTGCCATCGACACGTTAATTACTAAGAAGAAGCAGTTCCTTTAAAGGATCCTCATCTTCATGTGAAGAGGATGTTAATTAGAAATAGTAAGATTAGCTCAAAGGACTTCCATATAGGTACACGCAAAAAAAAGAACCATGCCGTGTCACCAAAAATGTAACCCCCCCCCCTCCCCTCTCCTTCCGCCCCTCTTTCACGTGGGTTTAAAAGATTAGCGTTAGCAGATAACGTACTGAAATCAGTATAAGCCTTTAGGTAGGCGACAACTAGAATATTTTTTTACGAACTTAATTATACCAATTGATTACGTTTCTTCCAGTGTGGATTCAACATCATCACCATGTCAGCCGAAAGTAGTCGACTGCTGGACATTAAGCCTTCCCTAATCATCGAACACAATTTTCAGTGCAGTAAAGATTTCTATATTTAGTATGTTGTGACCTTTCTCAAGTTGATTAAAAGTAGGCGCAGCGAAGTTCGCAAATTAGAAAGAAAGGCAAAACATTCCAGGCTTCCTTTGTGCTTCTTTGAAATAAAATGAGATGGGTGGACAGCGTTATGCAATTATATCAATAGGAATATACTGCGACCACCAATCTACAGCCCTTTCACATTTATTTTGCCTCAGACAGCAACCGAATAGCAACCTAATTGCAACGCAAATAAAGATTGATTTTGACAGAGTTGGTAATGGCAGCAACCCAATAGCAACCTTATTTCTACTACCGTACAGTAAAGACCACTGTGATATTGAGAGTGATGCAAAATAACTGTGACCTGACCATTTTTCATAGGTAACCTGTCAAGCGTGGTTATGTCATTTTTATGTACCTACCGCTCAGCGAAAAAAATATGATTACCTACGTCATTAACCATTATTTTATCAGAATCAATCCGTATTAACGGAGTGATTATCATAATTATTTTAAGTCGCTTAAAGATTACGATTAGCCATAAGACACTCGTTAATGTAAATGTAGGTAATTAGAACGTAAACAATTTAATTTGCAGAAAATTAGGTACGAAAAGCTGAATCTGAATTTACGGGAAATTTTCGGTGAAACTCTGGAACGCCGGAATATGTCATGACTTGCATGTTGAATAGCATAAGTAATAGTGACTAATTTATTGGTATTTACCTCAATAATTTTACCATAGTAGCATTTCTAGTGTCAACCCCCCCCCCCCCCCCCCCCCTCAACACCAACCTCACGTCTGGATGGTAGAGCCACACCTAGTTGAGGAAGTTTCAAGCATAGCAGCACGTAGCAGCCCGGATTCTCGATTAGCACTTGGTTAATAGAAATAGGGCCCACTATTACATGGAACTTATTAGAAGGCTAAAAGTCACCCAAAGGGCAATGGAGAGGGCTATGCTTGGAGTTTCCCTGCGTGATCGCATCAGAAATGAGGAGATCCGCAGGAGAACAAAGGTAACCGACATAACCCGAAAAATTGCCAAACTTAAGTGGCAGTGGGCAGGGCACATTGCTCGCAGAACAGATGGCCGATGGGCCCGAAAGGTTCTGGAGTAGCGACCTCGTACCGGAAGACGTAGCGTTACAAGGCCTCCCACAAGGTGGATCGACGACCTTGTGAAGGTCGCGTTGAATGCGAGAAGCACAGAACCGTTCGAAGTGGAGGTGCTTGGGGGAGATCTATGTCCAGTAGTGGACGTCTTTTGGCTGAAATAATGATGATGATGATTACATGGGAGTTAACTAAATCAACTGGTGAAATGTGGGCGTACTTATTCCGTTACTACCTACTCCTTCCAGGATACAGGCATAATGTTGTAATGGCAAAACTTGTGGCTCTATAGAGGTATGAGGAACAGGATGTAAAGTTCACTCATACTCTATAGAAAAGGGATGATCCTGCGATCAGACGGGTGTCGAGTCTAGTGGGCAACTGCCCGACGATTGATGTCGGAACGTTGTATATTTATGGTAGTTGCGCGGTAAATTCTGCTTGCGCGATGTAGGATTTTGCGTGACGTCAGTGTAATGTGTAGTTCGCATGTGGCGATGTAGATGCCGCCACAGCTCTACCATTCTGTTCGGACAAATTTGAATCAAATCGACATGTAAAGAAGTATCACAGAAAACTACAATAAAACGAATCACAAACGTAAATCACGTTTACTTATTAATATAATACAATATAATATGTCATTCATTCTTATCCTTAGGACTACTCGTCGCGGCCGTATCCTCTTTATTCTGCGACCAACTGCGGGATCGTCTGGTCTTGTCCTGAGTGGGCGACACGAGCTTGTTAATACTGTCCACACTGGTCCGACCGGCCTTGGTCGGGCTGGGTGTGCGGCGCGAGTGGCCTGAGTGGTGCGAGTGGTGCGAGTGGTGCGACTTGGAGCGGGAGCGGCGCGAGCGTGAGCGGCGGTGGGAGCGAGAGCGACTGCGGGAGTGGTAGGATCTGGAACATTAATGATAAAGAGTTGATTTAGGCTGGAAAGTGTTGGGGTGGTCACGGCGTGCTATATGGTCTGGTGCGCCGGTGATGGGGAATACTCCCCAGAGGAGGGTCCGGTGACGGACAGCCGCGGCGGGTTCACGGATGAGTGCTAACGCGTGCCCGTGTTCCCGCCGTAAGCGGCAGAAGAGGACACCGTAGAGTTTTAGTGGGTTAGAGTCCCACATAACTGCACAATCTCCCCGTGGTAGTGCAGAATGCATGAGCATTTCTCCACGATAAAAAAAAGGCTGGAAAGTGTCACGCCGACGTCAGTCGCGCAAAGGCGCCATCCTCACGGCAACGTACAGTCGTAGGATATCTATCGTCAGCGAAAACGAAAAGGTAAACGTCAAAGTAGGTGGTAATAAACATTATTATACGCGCGATTTTTGTACACGATCAATAGCGTCCGTTCAATTCAGGCTTTATTTTATGTGCATTGATGTAAGTTCTTTTTTTTTTCCAGTGTCTAATCTGTAGTTTGCCGACATCGGCTTAACACAAACCCCTTTATTCACAAACGTTGCTTAAAATTAAATAGTGATTAGCGACTGTTTAACCATACATTTTTGACGTTTGAACGTCACTTGACTTTAATCATCGTTTAGAAATAAACCCCAAAGCGTCTGGCGTCTGGAATTAAGCTTAATTCAGTCTGAAATAAGTATTGAGTACGACCACAGAAAAATAAAACTTTATCTAAGAATGTAAATGACTGGATAAAGTTTATCTCAAACAAAACTATTTATTTACGCAATTTCAAAAGTATCTATTACAAAAATTCAACATTACCTGGATCTTTTACTCCTAGACCTGGACCTCCGACTCCGACTCCTACTCCTGCGACTTCGACTCCTGGACCGCCTGCTCCGAGACCGCGAGCGTGTGTACGAGCGCCGTCGCGAGCGCGAGCGCGAATGTTCCCGGCGGCGCGAGCGGGAGCGCGAATACGAGCGCCCGCGCGACCGGTCTTCGTACTCGCTGTGCGGATTGTGCTCTGTTAGCTTCTTAAAGTATCTGGAAATACAAACGTTAACTCATATCATCATTTTCCGTAACGTGGTACCGGATTTTTAACTTTTTAACCGCTTACGCCGGATCAATCCGACAAATATTGTCGTGTCCATTTCGCCAAGGTCGTATATTTACGATCAAATGCCACAGCTCGTTTAATCTGTTTTTTTTTTATTTAATTACGCTGTATTCTATCAGATAACTATTTATTTTTCGTTCTTTTTTTTCGGGCGCTGGGTGCGCGACAACTGAGGGCAATTCTCGTAATTTGAAGAACGTTCACAGCCTGATCTCAGTCTCAATCTGTCAAAAAATACTTCTAATTTCCGTACATTTTTGACATTTGTTTGTCACCGAGATGAGACTGCGACTAGATTTTGAACGTTTTAAATTACGAGACTTGGCCTACTGTTATGACGTCGGGCGGTTAAAAGGTAGTACAGCAGCACAGTAATTCAGTATACTTCGTCGCATTTTAAGACAAACAACTTAACACATACCATCACGCCTTGTTCCCCTAATGGATCAGGCAGAGTATACATATAGTTCACCCACATTTTGTCCGATGTAATAGAGAACTTATTGCCATCAACCGTGCACAAAACCAGACTAATCCATACCAATATTATAAACACGAAAGTGTGTCTGTCTGTGTTACCTCATCACGCTTAAACCGCTGAACCGATTTAGATGAAATTTTCATAGTACAAAACAAAGTCGCCGAAATGTCTGCACGCGCATAACTTGCGAATGACTGCACCAAATTGGATAATTATTTTTTTGTTGTGTCCGGTATGGCCAGGACAAGGTTTGTATGAAAGAACATTTGGGAAATTCGAAAAAAAAAATTACACCCGTGCGGAGCTGGGGCGAGCCGCTAATTTAAATATAACGTAAACTGCTATGTGTAAATATAAAATTAAGAAATCGTCCAATAACATATTTCTTATTCACTTTATATTAAGCGGAAGACACTTGATTCACGTGTTCCTTTTAAGGCGGTACCCCGACCAAATAACCTTGAGCATTGCGACAGAGACAGAGAGCGACACGACTTCCTCGTACGAAAGCGATGTAGCGTACCCTGCGCACGCCCCTTTATCATAGAAATTGCACAATTTTTGGAATTATTTTAATAAAAACAGAATTGTGAGTAATAAATTAAAACATGAATTATTTAGATTTTTTAATTATCTATCCATTGGTAAAATCCTCAAAATAATAGAGCAAAAGATACATGCAATCAATAATTTTAGTCACTTTTTTAAAAGGAGATTTTAAATGTACCAGTAACATATAAAAACAAATAATAACGTGCAATGTGATGATAAGATATCGAACATTAATAATGTGCTTTCAGGTGTAGTTTATTTCTCATAATTATTGAGTTAATAGCCTCTGAATAACGAAGAAAAACGTGGTTTTGGTCGGGGTACCGCGTTAATATACTGACCTGTAATACTGATGGTTAGCGTCAGGTCCGTCGAAGTACGGCATGCGCGAGTTCCGTCCGCGCCCGCGCCCGCGCCCGCGCGGCCGCCGCACGTACTCCGCGGGCGGCGCGTAGTACTGCCCGCGCATCGGGTAGTACATAGACGCTGTCACCGAGGAATGTTAGCACGTGTCAATAACATGAGCCTCTCGCTTTTCTATCGGGCGAGATTCACAGATATAGATGTTACTTTGCTAAGTACAGACGCCAGCACATCAACCTACTACAATCTATCAAATTTCTTTAATCGATTTTCAACTTTATCACTAAAGGATAAGGTTCAAAGTTGATTGGGAAAATGTGACAGTTTCGGGTAGGTTGATGTGCTGGCGTCTGTACAAAATACAAAAATATTTATTTCAACTTAACATTGTGTCATACATAAATTGAGGCAGCCTCAGTAAGTTACAAAAGTACTTGAAAATTTAAGTAAAGTAAAGACAGCAGTGACCGCCACATTGCGTCCGCATATGCCGATGAATTTCGTGGTCAAACCGTTATTTACGTACCCTGCGTTCGCGATTAATTTGCCAAAAATGTAAAAAATATGAATTAATGGAAAAATAACTTTAATTCCTACACAATAAAGTTCAGTTTACGCTACAACTTCAAACATTTTTATAACTTTTTCAATAGAGATAGTCACTCTGAAATCAACTTAATTGTCATTAAAATAAAGTTGATATTTGTTTAACTTGAAATAGGGTGGGGGTGTGCAGCACTGCGCTCTTTTACTATAATTAAGTTGGTATGTTTTCCTAGAGAGCGATTTTGACACCGTAAAGTCAAACCCCGGAGTCATCAGTTTCCTGACGTCCGTAACGGCAGCCGTTATGTGGCAGCAACCGCTCTTGTAAAGTCTATTCAAACTTACGTTTCAAATTAATATTATTTCAAGTTATTTATTTATTTACACAAAACTTTAGTTAAACAAATATCAACTTTATTTTAATGGTAATTAAGTTGATTTCAGAGTGACTTGCACAATTGAAAAAGCTATAAAAATGTTTGATGTTGTAGCGTAAACTGAACTTTATTGTGGAGGATTTAAAGTTATTTTTCCATAAACTCATATTTGTTTACATTTTTGCATCTAAATCGCGTTTGCAGATTAGGAAACAGTTAGCTACGAATACAAGCCGGGTTCTTAGCGTGTCAATGACAATGTAAACGGAGCCAGCCCAGAATTCAACAACGAGTTTGGTACTTAATAGTCATACTTCATATTCGTATGAAACGCTTACTTAGCAAAGTAATATCTAAGTAACGAATTTTCTTATTCTTCTTCCTTTCTTTCAAAGCTCGGTCTGTGAATCTCGCCCTCAGAGCATGATTGAATCGATATATTGACGTAGACAGGAAGGATTGGTACCAACAAAAAACATACGTACACATTGTATAAGAGAAAAAGGCGATGCCACTAAATAAATCCTTAAGAAAATAGATATTAGATAAATGGAACAAATTGAATTAACTGACAGAAAGTTTCTTAACACTTACAGTTACCGCTACGAAAGATGAGACTTGACACACCGCGTGGTTTGACTTGCGCAGTACACGATTTTAGGTCTCTTTAGCGGTGTGAGGTCTGTGCGCGGGACGGGACCGGACGTCGTAGGGGCGGCGGGAAGTACGCGGGAGGGGGGGGGGGGTCAAGAATCATCTTTCGTGGCGCTAAGTATACAGCCCGATTCAAACTTTATGGCGGTTCTGAAGTACGCTATTCGCTGCGCAGTACCGCTCCCCTCCCCGCGCTGAATGTGTTCCTGCGCAGCGACTCGCCTCATGTGCCGAGCCGCCATCAAATTTGAATCGAGCTTTAACTTAAGGCATCAAGTTTGTGTCAATAGCCCTCTCACTCTTTAATTCCATTTAATCGAAGCACATAGGACCGTGGTAATAAACCGCATAATATACAGTCAACCGAACATCAGTGGTATCCATTTGACAAGGATCATTTTCGTATTGCTAGTGTTACTGATGTGCGGTTGACTGTACGTATGTATTTTTATTAAAAACATAACATGGAAATGATTAAAATGGCAAGATGACGATTATAATGCCTTCGCCTTAATATTGATGTCAGTGGTTTATTAGTACGGGCCTTCAAAATAACCTTTAATAAACGCGGTAGTGAGAGAACCATAGACTATTTCTGTAGATCTTGGAAATAGTAACCATTGAGGTCCACAAAATCAAAAGTCATTTATTCAAACTAGGCTGAGAATCAGCACTTTTCGAACGTCAAAATTGCAAAAGACAGTCCCCCAAAACGCCCACCCTTCACCACTTCCTAGTGCTTTCGCTGGGGAGAAGTGGCGCAATAAACTCCCCAGCAGCACAGCTGTCTGTTCAGTTAGAAAATACTTGATTGTATACAATACTAGGATTAACATCAAGTCAGTCAGTCAGTGACGAAATGGACGTATTTTAGGTATTAAAAAATCAATAAAAGACAAATTAAACGTGAACGTCGTAACCCCCGATAGTTACCGCGTCCCCATGTAGTACCCGAGCCAGCATGCAGCGTCGGGATCAGTGGCCCAAAATGTGGCTACTAAATACAGAATATGACTCTAATTGTTCCACCCGATTGTTTAAGGGTTGTAAACATAGAAAATAAGCATTACTTTGTCGTAACTCTGGACAAACGTCAGTGCGATATCACCCTTATTGTATACAAATAAGGTAAGTATAAAATATTTTAAGAAAAAAAAACAAGAAAAAGGAAAGATAAAAGATGTATAAGATACTCATACTTTGCGGCGGGTAGGCGTAGCTGGGCGGGCAGAACGGGTAGCCGAAACCGTAGGGCATGCTGTACATGCCCGCTGAAAAAGAAACATAAAACAATTATAAATTAATGTCACCTATGGATGGGTTGATTTTTACCATCACTTAGATTTTAGAAAAATTTTACCAGGTTTATATGGATAAGTAACACATTTACATTAAACTCATATACAGGAGTATTTTTTATTCAGTGCGCAAACTTTGACAAAATAAACTTAGATAAGTTTTATTAAACACCTATTTTTTATATTGATGTCTTAGTACAAAAAAAATAAAGTTATTGTTAACGAAAAGTGAAGCCAGCCACTCACTATAATATTATGATAAATAAAGAAGAAAGAAAATACGTTTATTTGCGGTAAACCTGACAGAGAAATAACACAAACACAAAAAAAAAAAATGGGGGAAAATATGCGTCACATTCACGCAAAACGGCCATCACTCAACAAAAATAATAAATAATCCATACTAATATTGTACATTCGAAAGTAACTCTGTCTGTCTCTATGTTACCTTTTCACGCCTAAACCGCTGAACCGATTTAGATGAAATTTGGTGTAGAGATAGTTTGAGTCCCGGGAAAGGACATAGGATACTTTATATCCCGATATTCCCACGGAATCGATACTTATGCGGGTGAAACCGCGGGGCGCAGCTAGTGGTGGTATATGACAATGATGATTATGATAGTGTCACCATAAGTATTAAAAAACCTCAACAAACCTGTGGTCTTATTATACTCCATCTCTCGCTCTGGCGTGGTTAACCTCTCAGTCTTGATATTCTTGTGACCGTCCCTGCTGTCGCGACCGTCACGGCCGTCTCGCCCGCGTCCGTCTGACGATATGGAGCTCATGGACGAGTCACGCTTGGGCTTCTTCGTTTCAAGCGCAGAGCGAATTACTATGCGACCTGTAGAAAAAAAAAGACGGGTATCACTCCGGGAGTGCCGGCAGAAGTGAAAACTTGAATATTAACGTTCAAATAAATCAATTATTAATTGAATTAATATAACTCATTTTTTTTTTTCACTATTTCTGTATCACTTTTTTCATTAATAGATGCACTTTGTTCAATTTCCATATTTTAAACACTTTATATACACGAATTTTACGAATACACAGCAGTGTGGCTACTACACAGACGGTCGAGCCATCAGCTGTCCATCCATCCATCCATCCATCCATCCATCGGCCATCCACATCCACATCCACATCTACATCCACTTCCATCCATCCATCCATCCATCCGTTGTCGTGTGTCACTTGGATCACTTCGGTTGGCGCCGCCGTAGAAAGAGAGGGGGATACTTAGTAGTTAGGAGTAGTAGTTCTCCCCTGTGTAGTTTCTCCCGACGGTCACGTGTCCTGACGCGACGTCCTGACGCGAGTTTAACATTTTTTACCCATTACAAAAAAGTGTGCAACGCCGCTAAAGAAGTTTTCACTTCAAAAATTGATGAGAAATTGATGATTTTCTTTCTCTCTGAACAACTTATTGCAGTCCTTCACCTACAAAGCTTTGAGTCAAGTTGATAAGTATGTTAATTGAGTTCCGATTGATTGCTATAACCATGAAAGTTCTGGTACAAAACCTTCCAGACTATTCACAACACAACCATTCAGAATCAGAATCAAAATTTTATCTGCTCTAAATGTAGGAACAGTAGGTAATAGGTAATATGGGCTGGTGTCCGCAACTCCACGTTAATGCGCGTGTTTTGCGTACGGATGTAGGTACAGTATAAGATTAATAACATAAATAAATGAGATCAGCTACGTTCGGCAGGCAGTCGTGTCGCCCGATTTCCCTTGCTACGGACAGCAAATAGCTGTCGGAAGAATAGCAGCACGGAAGCGTATCGTGTAGCTAATCAGGCTTCAGACCTTCCATGACTGATTTGTGTGGATAGACCCCGATGTTTTGTTTGCTACTAGCTTTCAAAGGAAGGTTAGATGACATACATAGCTTAATCTGTCGAGCTCCGCTAATGAGTCACAATTGATTTTCTATTGTTTCGTCGCCAATAGGCGACGCGCGGTGCTTGACCGGTTAAAGAGGCCTATGTCTAGCAGAGCATTATACGGAAAGATATTTTTATCACCATCCAAATTTTTACAGGGTGTTCTACCCATAAATATGAACAACTTTCACTATAGGACCAACTCTGAAATCACGAGAAAAAAAAACAGCTGTTTAATACAAAAGTTCAATACCTACTTGACCAAAATGTCGCATGCTTAATGGAATACTGACTTAACTCAAAAAAGACGATTTTTGGGACATCGCAAAATAAGATCTTGCTATGAGGGCTTATCCTACTTGTTGATGCATAAAATTAAAACTGATTGAAACACTGACACAACTGATTGACTGCATGAATGCTTGTATTTTGAATGTCTATGATTAACTATTGATGAGATCTGAGTAAAAAAAATTCTGTAACTCAATTCTGACAGATACTAACTACCATTAAGCATACGATGTATGGAACAGCTGCCTTTTTTCATATTCGTAGGTAGAACAACCTGTAAAAATTTGGATGGTGATAAAAAAAATCTTCCTGTATAGCTCAGTGACTGTTCAATTAAGATAAAAAAAAATCTTCCTGTATAGCTCAGTGACTGTTCAATTATGATAACATACCATTCAGAGCATTGTTGTAGTTGATCCTCTGTTCCTCCAGCAGCTCTTGTTGTTGTTGTTTGAACTTGTCTATGATGCGTGCTCGCGCGGTTCTCTCGCCTGGCAGGTAGTACTGATCCCCTCGGTTGCCGTTACGTTGTAGTTCTGGACGTAACTGGAAACAGGATGTAAAAAATTAATAAAATAATAGAAAAGAAAATGTTTATTAGCATAGAATGTAAATATACTATTAAGTAGTTACAAAATAATGTTTGGCTTCAGATACACTGTACCAGTTGGCATGCCCTTATAGACCTTCTGATATGGAGCGTGCAAAAAATTTGTACTTATACTAATACAATATCTGATTGAATTCTAATTCTACAGTATTTTGGTATTCTAATAAACCTATAGAAGAACTTATCCTAGTTTCTGATCAATTTATTTAATAATCGTTTCCTTGGTGTTGGAAGCTTTTGCCAAACGTGTAGGCTGTGGATTTCAAGAGCAATTAAAACAAAAGCTGAAGAACACTCCAGAACCTTCCCCTTATGAAAGATAAGTTTCATTGTGTCAAAAAATAATGTTAGAATTGGATCTTTTATCTATAATAATAAAGCTGAAAAGTTTGTATGTTTGAACATGCTAATCTCTGGAACTACCATTGAGATTTGAGAAGAGACAATACTGTAGGTAGTCTGTGGTGTACCATTCACTAATCAACTTTAGGAACATATGATGGATTGCCTGCTTGTGCTTGTGTTTGGTCACCCATTGTAAAGTTTCTATATTTATGTCTTCAATTTATATGGTGTACAGTCAACAGCAAAAGTAGATGATGAAAATCAGAAATTCAATACTAATGAACGGAGTTCGCGTCAGAACTGTGTGGTGTCGAAGTGATTCAAAAGTATGTGATTGTAAATTACACCAAACATTTACTACTAGTACAGCTGCCATATATGACGCGAACTCCGTTTATTAGTATTGAATTTCTGATTTTCATCATCTACTTTTGCTGTTGACTGTACATAATAAAGAGTATTCTATTCTATTCTTGTGAAAAAGTACACCAACCTCTATCCTATTGAAGAGCTCCTCAATCAGTCTTATAGCCTGCATCTTCTTCTGTGCTTTCATGAGTTTCTTTTGCTCTTCTGCCACCTTACTTTTCAAGTCTAAGTTGTCACTCTGCATCAGTTTAGCTAGCTGTTTCTTTTTACGTTTCTCTTCTCTTTCTCTCATTTTTTCGAGCTTTTCTCTTTCAGCGCGCTCATATTTTTGTCTGAAAAGGATTTTGTAAATGTTTTAGTTATTTACTAGCTGCGCCCCGCGGTTTTACCCGCGTAAATGTCGATCCCGTGGGAATATCGGAATAAAAAGTAGCCTATATGTTAATCCAGGGTGTCAGCTACCTCCATACAAAATTTCATCAAAATTGGTACAGCCGTTTGAGCGGGAAGAAGTAACAAACATATAAAAACACACACATATACACTCCCAAAATTTCGCCTTTATAATACTGCCCTGATAAGCCGAAAAGCGCTAACTCAATCAGAGTTAGTTTTGAGAAAAACAACTTTTTGTGAATGGATTTTTCCCACCTTCAAAAAGGGGTTAAAACTTCTTAGTGGTTTATTTTAATGTTTTAAATTAGACATCGCTATTTGGCTTATACCATTAGATGCGAAATTATTCTAGCTATTGAATGGTATAAAAAAAACTGAAAGGGTGTATCTCAGAGATAGCGCCTTTCGGCTTAGCAGGGCAGAATATTAGTGTGATATAGTGTGATATTAAGCCTTATGAGCAATACATGATAGTTACACTTATACAAACTGTCTTGATTAGATATGTATTACATAGGGGGTAGCTATTACCTTTCTTTAGCCTCTTTCCTGGCTATTTTTTCTTTCTCTGCCTTGTCTTCATTATCTTTTGCTTGTTGACGTGAAGCCAGCCTTTCCCGAACAATAGACCTCCTCTTCACAGCAGCATCAGTCATGTGCTTAGTTTTATCAAATTCAACCTTTATGCCACACCACTCAGCAATGTCATCACGCTTCCGCAGAAGTTTACAACCTCTTAGAGCATCCATGCAGCGTACAAAACCAACATATTCACTGAACTGCACATATGTCTCAAAGTACAGTGCAGCATTCTGTGGAGGGATTGTTATACCTCTCATTTGTGTTTTCATCTGCATCCTATATGGATCAGAGGCTGGGATGTCCACTTGGCGGACTGAACCAAACTTCTCAAAAATCTTCTTTACTAAGCTTTCTGAAGGAAGCGCATCCTCATCTTCATCTCTAGCGTGTATAAACCATCTGATGGGCAAATTGGATATGTGGATGGTGTCCGGACGCTCTCCAGGCTTCATCTCATCCATCTCTGAGGCGTCTCGGAAAAACGAGTCCCAATCATGACGACTGGGGAAATCAGACTTAGCTTCACAGACCCTGACCTTCAACTGGTCTGGGTAGTCCTTCAGCTGCACGACACGGTCGTCGAGACGCGCCAGCACTCTGTCGAGGTTGTCGCGACTCTCCAGTTCCGCATCAAATCTAATCACTTCCGAACTATGCTTCGACACTTTTAACACAGAGAAAATATCAGGTAGGATCATCTTTCGCATCTTCTCCATGAGTTCCCAGTTTGAAATCGATTTGCCATGAACTTGAACCTTGTGGGAGGGGAGCTGGACAGAAATGTTAATCTTTGCAAAGGATTTAAGATACAAACGCTGCGGCAAATAAAGCGCCGCAGCGTCTGACGGGTCTCTGCATACTTGTATGTTCATTACGACAGCCTGGCCGACCTAACCCTTACGACTAACAACAAACTATTTACGACAATAACAATAAAAGTAAACAAAGTGAATTACAATGGAATGACAGGCGAATAGTCTCAAATTTCTAAAATAAAAAAAATACATCGGACAAAATGAGAAATAGAATTTTATGAACTAGATCAGATATAATGAGAAATGACCAAAATGTAGTCCAGCCAAAGCCTCCATCATTGCAACTCCTACAAAAGTTGTAACTAGAGTCAGAAATTTCACAATTTTATCAAGGGTTTTATTTTAATTTTCACTTTTAAAGACAATTTCCCAAATTGTTAGTATTTCCTCCATTTTGCTTTGACAGTTTGACGTTTCTTGTTCTTGTATTTTCGTGTCTGTGGCCTGTAGGCAGTGTTGCCAGGTCCAATTTTCAAAAATCCGTAGGGCTACGCAAAAAAATCCGTAGTACAGCTTGGCAAAAAAGAGTAGAAAATAATGGAGGCGCCACTGTGCTGCTCGTATGGCAACCCGATGCAACCAAATAGCGCACCAACCTAATCTTGATACTTAGCTGATTTTTTTTTCAATTAGACAAATTTATTCCTACTTTATATGTTACTTTTTTAAATCAGTAAGTATTGTTAAATTGAACAAGGATGTCTTCTCGATACGCATTTGATTACCTTTTACCTAAAAATAAGTATTTAGAGAAACACTCCCGAGTTCACAACATTTTTAGGAATTAAAAAAAAGCATATTGTATAATATTATTCTTTTTTATTCCAAGAAATCTTCCTTTAAATATTCTACCCCCACGACATCCATATCTTGGCTAGAGTTGGCGGCAAACTCATCTGAGTCTTGTTCAGATTCAGAGGTGCTGCTGCTATCATCTTCAGTGTTTATGACTAATCGCTCAATTTCCTCGTACATAGTTCGTTCTCTTTCACAGTACTCTTTTCTATTTTTATTACGTGCTGGCATGAGTTCTTCCAATCCTCCTCGGTAATAGCACGGAAAGCACGTTCAGCTGCTTCCTGAAAAGATGAAATAATTCATATACCTCTGTAAAAGCAAAACATTTTTATCACATACTGTTAATAAGCCATAAGTACCTTTATGTCAATCGATCCTACATTTTGGGCGGCAATTTTGTGTTTTGCTATCCCCCAGATTAGCTCAATTGGATTGAGGTCACAGTTGGTTTTCATTTAGGTAAAGTTCAAGTCACCAAAGTATCAATTAATCTAGGCGCGCTATACCAGAGCAATGCAAACAAAATGTAAACATAACCTATGTGCTCGATGTTTATTGTTTCAAAATTCTACTAATTCCGTAAGCAAGCAAATTAAAACAGCTTTGAGTTCATCAATTAACACTTAATTTAACTAAAAACAACAAAACAAACGCTTACATACCTGTCATATGAGCGGTTCTTTGGTAAACATTGTTAAGATCGGAAAGAATAGTTTGGGCCTCATGTTCCGCCAGTCATCGCCTATACACCTTATAAATAACCTCCCTGCCAGCACTTCGAATGGTTTTATTCATTGTTTTTCACTTTTTATGTTTATTAAGCACCGTTTGATGGTCGAAATAAAAATTCTACGAAATCGTGAACTTTGTTTATTATGAAACGTCATTATTTTGGGAATGTTGCCAACAGACAAAAAATTAGTTCCGTTTCTAGACTTTTTTGCCAAGCTGTAGTCCGTAGACAAAAATCCGTAGATCTACGGACATTTTTGAAAGCTAAATAAACCTGACTATTTAGAGATGGACTGACACTTAATTTCTTGCCGGTAAAGGAATTGTTAGCTAAAAAAAAAAAGGGGGAAAATCTCCAAGACAAAGGAAATGCAATAAAAGTTGTATTGAAAAAAAATTATAATTAATTACGGTCTACCCCACAGAAGGTAGTTTTTATAGAACTTTTTATTTAAAGCAGTCCTTTTATAGATCATGTGTATAATACCGCATCGCGATAACAAATTAGGTTCAAAACAGCGATGCGTTTGACGTTAGTTGAATCTAATGGCCACCAAAATAAAAGCAATTTTGCAGTTGATGGAATCGAACAAAAATCCGTAGATTTGCGACTAAAATCCGTATGTCCGTAGACAAGACTAAAAATCCGTAGATCTACGGACAAATCCGTAGGTCTGGCAACGCTGCCTGTAGGTAGTGTTGCCATTTTCTCTCCCCTCCATGAACTGAAGCCAAGGAAATAATTGTATTATTTGAATTTATTCTGAATTATTTTTGCCTATTACAAATGTAGCCCTAATATATGCCTTTTATATACCTATTTGTTATTTACTTTTATTCTAGCACGCGAAAACTACATCCGCGCGGCACGCGGTCAATGCACGACAGAGACGGGTGGTGCGGGTGGCCGGTGGAGCCGCCCCGGACGGCGAGCCCACGCGTTCTAATCGTCGCAGATGGCTTTCGCTCACCACCGCGGCTTCGGCTTGCTGACCGGCCGCATAATTAGTACCAATTGAGTACTAATTATTTACCAAATATGAAAGTGATTGGCAGGTCAGTGGGTCGTGGTGGGCTGGGGGTAGTCACGGACATCCCTACTCCAGGCTCCATCATCAGACCCTCGACTCGACACCAAGTGCATTGGACTCGCCAAAACAAATCATATGAGCCAAAACTTAAGGGGTTTACTAGTAGCCACTGAAGAGTTCTACTATCCACCTCCTGGCTTCATCATCAGACCCTTGACACCAAGTGCAATCTATTGGACTCGTCAAAACAAATCATATGAGCCAAAAACTCGAGGGATTTACTAGTAGCCACTGGCAGGGCATGTTCTTAATAAAAAACAGAAAACTATTATAAAGTATCTTTTATTTTGTTTATTACAGGATCACCACAAACGCTTGTACGGAGACGAGCTACCGTGGTCCGCTTACAACTGATATATCAAATAGACCACGCCTTACAGCTATTCATAAATAATTTAGCATAAAATTTACACAGCTCTGCGGTTACATTATACTAGGTAGGTATTTAAAAAGGTTACTACACTAGCATCCCTTCACAACTACCAAGGCCTAAAAGTATTATCTCCTCCGTTTGCATGAAACTTGATATTTTTAATATAAAAAAATATAACATTAGCATTTCATGTTAACATAATGGTTGTATTAAGAACTCGAGCTCCTGATATTGTCATGTAGTACATTGATATTAAACTAACTTGTCTTATGAAATGCAAAAAAGTAAAATAGAAAATTGGTCTAAAAACACGCTTTTTGCTTATTACGAAATAAGCTCAACAAATCGGCATACTTACGTAAATATTTTAGATTGGAAGCATAAATTAATCACTATTTATTAGTATTCCAATTAAAAGCATAAATGGAACTCCTGATTTTCAAAGTATAAATGCATGAACAATTATTACTATGTTCCTAATTACAATATCAAGTCTCATGGAAACCAATCTATTACCATCCATTGCACCGAAATAATACTTAGGTACTATATTATAGATATTGCGGAAGTTAAATTACATTGCAACAGCAATCGTGACGTGTGGGATTTCAATAACTTCTGCATTGTGAAATATAAATATTATATTAGTAGGTAGGACATTTTTACTTCACGTATTACGTAACGTAAATGATGCAAAACTGGAAAGTTGTTTCAACACTTTTTACATAATTGTATACAAATTAATTTCAGCCTAATGTCGACGAAATAAGGTACATTTTATAATCAATATAAAATTTATTACCATGATGAGCATTACGTCCCACTATGAAAGTGGAGTCAGAAAATTTAATAATAGTAGCACAATCACTGCAATCCTAATGTTAATAGCCTTATTAAATTATAAAACTAAGAATGGCTAAGTTAAAGCTAAAATGAAATCCCAACAAATCACGAAATAGGGGGTCCCAATAAAATACGGAAAACATCTTGTTTCAAATAACTGCAGCATTTGTACAAATTAATGGACAGTCATTAAATAATGTAAAACGCGCAATTAAACTTTCAACAAAACAGAAAACTGTTTTTCGCATCATGAGCCCCGTGTATAGTATAGGAACAGTATTAAATTACATTTCCTAATGGAAACGTCGTTTTATTAGATTATATGGAATTAAGCTACGCCAATATTCACTGGTAAAGCCAGGAACAGTATTCTGCCCACAAACATTATAATAGTTATTGGGCAACAAATGAATGACAAAAGGGACCCAAATAACCAAATACAGCCGAACCTGAGTTAAATAACCTACATACTGACTACCTTATATAATTATTGCATATACGGCATATTAATACTTACTTAAAAATACATAAATATCAGCCTGTTAACATTGTCTGCACATGAGCTTCTCGACTGTCTGCTATAATTAATTAATCATCTTGTGGGGCAGTCGCCATGCCCCTCAGGTGAACTATATGATTAAAAACAAAATGTATGGCTGTATTTGGTGTAGACACATCCAAAGCCCTTTCGTCTTTAAGATACTTAAAAATAATTGATTAAGATTTGTGCATTCAACATGGCATTTCTAGTTTTGTTCCTGGCTGTCTAGATATTGCTATTTTCTTACAGAAAATTTTGAGGCATGGCCCTAAATAGCTATGAAATTCTCCTAATGTATTTCGCCACCCATCATTATCTTAATCTTGTCATGCCTTTCTTACGCTATATTTTTGTAGACATCCGCACATTATTTTGATATAAAATGTGACAGAATTTGTGAAGTTACTTTATAAATTGTGATGATAATTTAATAAGCATCTTATTATGCTATTTAAACAATACTTTTCATAAATTCAAATAACGCTTACTTTTTCAGTGTTACACTAAAATTTTAAGCATTATTTTAAGTATAGAAAATTAAATGTATTGCTAAAGTGACATTTACTGCAAAATGCAGGGAATATAATATTTACAGTTCGTATACATAAACTCAACATACAAATTAACTTAAAAATCATACCAAATCACTCATCAGAAAAACTAAACTAAAACTAAACATTCACAACATGTCTATAGCTTTTGTTTTAGGAAATTATTAAAAAATAATATTCTCAGTCTTCTCTATTGAATAGTACAAATAGATCGCTACAAATTAGATCTTTTGATTTACAGTATAGTATCATACAGTTTGTACAAGCTATGGAAAAATTGACACGTCCTTTAAGCATTCAGCATCCTTGATATTTGAACAGTCTGTAACTTAGTCACTGGCTGAGACCCACAACCGGCTTGCAGCCTATGTTACAATCACGTTTATTGTCACTGCACTATTTTCATAATTAGTCTTCAGCATACTAGTTATCAAGTTAAGAACTGTCTCACAACACTACTTACTAATGTTCCATACTTAATCTCATGTCTTGCACCACAAAATCAGTCAATTAAAACTATATCTGCACTTCCAGCACACTAGTGTTCGAATCAACATGTGCTAATTGTATGATCGCGTTTAAAATGTCGACTGCTCTGAACAATATTAGCTCAGATATGCACAGGCCACTACATTCCTCTGGTCCCCCTGATAGATTTGTGTGGTTGTTTCACACTGTAACCATTGTTTTCTTGCCAGCATATTTCTGGTGATTGGCTCAGACTGCTCCATATCCAAACCTTGTAGAACAGCATCAGACACTTATGATAGAATGATAGGATTTCTGCACTCTGGCCTTTCGCTTTAACTAAATATTCTGAGAAGAACATGATGGTTCTCGTGCCGTAGTCCTACCAATGGACTTTTTCTCTAAAATATGTCTGTATGTTCTTAACAAGGTCGATTCCCCTCGGTGTTACTGCTGCTGCTGTTGGCGTTGGCGCGCGAGACACTTGGCCCTACGCCTGACCCAGTCGGGTACTCCGTCGGGCTTGAGTTCGTTCAGCACGGCGCGCTGGGGCTGCGGGCGGCGCCGGGCGCGTCAGTTGGCGCGCGCGCGCTTGGCTTGCGGCGGCGGCGCGTGCGCGGGCCGCGGCTGCGCGTGCGGCGACTCGTCGCTCGCGAGGCCGGAGCGCAGCATGTACTTGAACTGCAGCATGTGCTGCATGACGTCACGGATCTGTACGAGCGCGAGACCGTTCTCGCCCGCCGCCGCTGACTTGCACTTGCCAGAGTTGCGGAGTACTTGCAATTGTGTTCTGTGAAGAATAGAAAGAAAGAAATTAAAATTTTACCCTGGTTACAGCACACATACACAAAAAAAAAAACATAAAAAGAATATTGTGTGCCTCACGGCTACCAAGTAGGCCCAATTCAGCATAAATGTCAGACAACTAATGCCTGACTGACGCTGGAACTGGACCATGTGTTACGAAGACGTCTTACGGTAGAAAGAAAGATACATTATGATATTTATGATAGACGGCGCTAAATAGTCAAGGGCATTTCTAATACATGTGGATTGATATGGGACTTGAAACTATCAATCTCAAGTACTGCACTTATGTCATTTCAAATACCTACTCAATCCAAATGAGTCTTGAAGTAGTTCTTCTTAATTAATTGGAAAATCATACAAGCTGATCAGATTATTTGATACGAAAAATAATATATATATTTTTTTTTAGCGTTATTTCAAATAGGCACATAAAAGGCACTTTTTAAAGTCAAAAATTACCTTAAAATATGTAGAATTGATTCTAGTCGCCCGTATTATTCTATTCTATACCTACCTATTCTTAAATGTACCTATGAACATTCTATGTACCTTGTTCCTGGCGAATAAATCTATCCTAACATTATAAAGAGGAAAAATTTTTTTGTTTACATTTGTATGTAGGGGTAATGACACAATTCTAAAATTTTTTTCACTGGTAGCAACATTCATTATTCCCGAGTGCTATAAATTATTATATTTATATCTTGCATTTTAGCTGAGCTATCATAACTTTTGTCTAGCAAGACCATGCGCTGCCTAAACAGTCGTTATAGTTAAAAACAATGTATGGCCATCTGGTCCGCCTTAAAATAATTCTACAAAAAAGCCCGCGACGCCACATTTCTATCTTTTATCGTTTAATATCTCTTTTATGTTTAAAAAAAATTTTTTTCGGTATACTTTCGTTTGAATGAACATTTTTTTTTTTTATATTAATCTATATCAAAATAAATTGTTTTATGATCACAAGGACATCATGGAGATAATATTTGCTCTTTACAGTGTTTCAAATGGTCATATAGTTTCGGAGACAATATAAAATTACTAAAATGCCGCTAAAACATTCACGAATACAACTTTCATTCATAGCGCTCTAGCATTGTGCTGACGTTTTACCCATAGATGGCGTTGTGCAAATACGCCATTTTTCTGAATCGCGGTATGAAGATTTTCCGCGGATGTATGACCCTCTCGATTTATTATTTCAAAAGTTTGTCGTTGTCGGTAATTGGGTGTCTTTTTATTGAATCCTAAAACAGTAAACAGTTGGATGTCTTTTTATTGAATTCTATTGGTTGTTTGTCCAAATCATGTCATGACATGATTGACCTGACCTGATTGACATGACCGTCAGGGCGGCGGACATCAATGAGGATTTTATACCCCGGAACAAAAAAAAAATTGATTAATTAAACTACTCCATGAGGGCAACAAAGGTCATATTCATGATGCTACAATTACCTGTGTCTGGGTACGCTCTTACCCATTCTCCTTTGTAATGATCAACTAATACAATATCTAATTGGTTTTAAGAGGGCTCTGCCGATACTCACGAGTTAGGTCTGTAAAGCGTGATGCCGAGCGCGTCAAGCATGGCGCGACACGTGGTCAGCGACACTCGCGGGAAGAAGTGGCTGGCCAGGTCCGGCAGCGTCATCAGCAGCTCTGTGTACTGGTACGGCTTGGCGTTGATGCACGGGACCATTGTGTTCTCCACCAACGCCTTTTGTACCTGTGCAAGGGAGACAGAACATTAGAATAGAATACTCTTTATTATGTACACCATAAAAATTACAGATATATTTATTTAGAACATGATAAAGACAGATGCTAGATGATGATAGTAATTAGAACATAATAAATGGTGTGTAAGGTAATACATGAACTGGGCTTATATCTAAGGCACCACAAATCACTAACGTATAGTGCTAAACGAATTTAAATCATTGTTCTATTTCTGTCACTTGTTTGAAGATGACAGAGACATTTAAAATGCTAAACGCATTTCGTGATTTGTGCTGCAAGCCGGCCTACAGGTAAAGCAGGCGTCTGGAGGCAGTAGACAGAGAGAAGACGGAACCCTCTTTTCATTCGCCCTGCAGTGGAACGATATAATAATAAGGACAGACTATAAACTACACAATACGACAGAGTAATCATACAAATTTCCAGTTATGAAGGCTCCATCTAAGGGTCTTCCCACATTAATCGACGCGGAATCGGCTAACGCCGGTCAAAAAAGCCTTTATGTCTACGTAATAAGGGTGTTACTAATACCATTCGCATCGGCTCGGCTCGGACGACGCGGCGCGACCCCGATCGACGGCGAAACGAGCCGTTTGCCTATTAGCTCGGCGATAAGTCGAGTAGTTTGGTGATACGCACTCGGCTTAAGCCGATTCCGCGTCGATATATGTGGGGACACCCTAAGGCATCTTATAGCACCTACACCATCTTTATAAAACTTCAAGGATATTTTTTTTTTAAATTTTATCTTTGCTCTAAAATGCCTTTTGAATCATTCACAATAGAGGACTCTGGGACCAAAAATAAATTTATAGCTAAAAACTTTTTAATAACTTTCAATAACACAAATCCTTACCTTATACGGCGTATGGTTGCCAGTTATATTGATGTCGGGTATGGGGGTAAGCCTTTTGCGACTGTCCACGGAGTGAGAGGTTGAGTGGCCATTCATAGTTCCAGTCACTTGTGGAGGTACACTGTAATGTGAATGACACGTTAGTTTCGTAGTTCGTGACTTAATTTTGGTACAAATCTGACTTGACTTGGCTACATAAATAAAGTGCATGTCAACAAATTGTTCCTATGTTTATAATGTTGGCTCCCCCCCTGTCCACCGCTAGGAGCATAAATGTATTTTGTGCCCATGTCTGTCAAGATAGTAGATATGGGAAGAAGATTCTGCGGATTTTTTTAAGATTTATAAATGTTCCTTGTTAGAATCATACCCAAAACATTAAGGAGTGGTGAAGAATAAGAAGTGGTATACATTGCTGCCAACATAACGGCATAGGAAGTATTTGTTGAAACGCACTCTAGGCTTGCTTGGCATTTGAAGTTTAGGCTTGCTGTACAGGCGCAGAAGAACATGATATAGCAAAAACTATTCGTCAAATGGCTTTTACATATTGCAGCTAGTTTAAAATAAATATCGGGACGCAGAGCCCTTTGAGGTGATAACCGTTTGTTTGCCGTCCGTTTGCTTAGCCAACAAGCATCAAACCGAAAAGTGAGATCCAATCGTTTTCTATCCCTTTAACTGGTACAATTTTTAATGACTAAATCATCACATCTACATAATAATTAATGCAGTGTTGATTTCGCCTATAGAATAGATAAAAACCCCGAGCAAACCTTTTCATTGATGCAGCCGTAAATTATGCTTAAAAATACCGCGTGTTTTGTTGAAAATAATAACTTTGTATGTTCTTGAGTGGAGCCTATGAATCAAAAAAGGAGTGCTAAGCACCCTTTTAATATACTATCTAGCAAAGGGCACCGAAGGAAGACAACAAACAGCAAATTGTTCTGTGGGCGGCTTTCGTGCTGATACTGCAATAATAGTGTCCTTTTTATGGACACTTGGCAAATCAAATATTAACTTCAAACGAGCCCACTCAAATAAATTTGCCGTTTTTCAGAATGTTTCACTACTAAATATAGCATAATCGAATCGAGCTAGCTCCGAAGATAATATGCGCATGAAATCACAAATACAAGCAAATAATCCACGCGGTATTTTGAGCAGATATGGAACAGAAAAACTCAAGTTTATAGTGAAAAAAGCGTATACACATAGATTTATAATAACGTCCAGATGCCTAGTACGCGCTGTCAAAATGCTTCGAATTCAAAGACACCAAAATAGTGTATTCGTTCGTTAGCCCCGCCCACAGGCCGCCATTACGCGACAGACGTTCAACGCGTGTACGTCAGAAAACGCTGTTAAATATAATTGAAAAAATGACGGTTTGTGCAGTGAAATCGTGTAAAAACTACACTCCAAAAAAAGACAAGGATACGAACATCACATTTCACAGGTAAGTTTGCAATTTTATGATGAATTTCTACGTATTTCATTGAAATTATTACGAAAACAAAATAAAAACAAAACGACGCCATAATATTTGAGTATTGCCAAGGTAAGGCATGAAATATTTTTACCCTTTTTTATGCTGCGATATTTTAATATTGTATAATGTTACGAAATCAACATTATTATTATCAACAAAATGATATCAATGGTTGTCAAGGGTATGAAATACTTTTACCATCTTTTTTAATACTACGATATTATTGAGTCAACAAACGGATTTGGAGCGAAACAATATTTTAGGTATGTTTGTTACATTAACGTATGTTTAGCGATAATTCTCAAACCAGTACCACTCACAAAGTTTCTGATTTATAATATTAGTACCTATGATATTAAAAGTTTTTTGTTCATTCACACATGTTTACGAAAACCATGTTAAAAATAAAATTATAACAATCTTCAAAAACTATCATAAGAGTCAATCGGTATGAATGTAAAAGGCGGGTTTCATTTTGTACACATATAATAACTATATAATTACCTAAGTGAATATGAATAAGAAAACTACACGAATTTTCCCACATTTTGGGGTAATCATTTTGCGCTGGTATTAGAAAACGTCACGCACACAACTGCAGAAACGATAATAATACACTTGCGGTGGGCGGTACCAACGCACACGCGTATCACTAAATGCATTCAATAAGAACGGTGCGTTTTGTACGGAACACTCAATCTGGACGTTATTATAAATCTATGCGTATACAATAAATATTAATATTACTTGTTTTGGGACAGTGTCAAGACAATGGCGAATGGAAAATACACACTTGTAAGAACAGCCCTTATTTAAAAATTATTAAAAAAACGTGTTCGTTGGGAGGAGACACGTCAGGAACAAAATTTCTAACGCTTTTACTGCAACTCCGAATGTGTTTCGATATGGAGATTTAGATTGTTTATATTTGTATATTTTCGACACATAAGGAAAAAGCGTTATGCCCCTGCCATGCGACTGTCTCTCTCTCTGTAATCCAATGATTTATTTAGCTTTAGATGCGCCGCGCTCAATCTTGGCAAGATAAAATATAATGCGTCATTGCTATAA
Organism: Amphipoea oculea; assembly: GCA_945859645.1. Taxonomy (NCBI): domain Eukaryota; kingdom Metazoa; phylum Arthropoda; class Insecta; order Lepidoptera; family Noctuidae; genus Amphipoea; species Amphipoea oculea. The sequence goes on from OX243876.1 coordinate 19,550,955, forward strand.
TCTGCATATTTTTACCGTCTATCATTTTTTCAATGCAAATAACGTTTTGTTAGGAATCAAATCAAAAAGTTTCTTGTAATACTTCAGGAAAATATTTATTTATAAATAATTTCATATAAAATAGCGAGTTAAATAAATTATATAAAAAAATGCCAAATATTTTTATCTTATCATCATATTATATCATGGTAATTATTGGCTTATGGTAACTATAATAAGGTACATAATATATATGTTTGAGATTCAATATTGTTCAAGTATCTGGAAAAAATTGCAAATACAAATTTTCAATATTATGTTACACCATACCATACCGACCATGAACATGCCTAAGGCCCTTTGTACACACACGTTTTTCTTGCCGTGAAAGACTACGGTTTTTTGCAGTATGCGTGCACGGTCGGTCGTATGGAAGCTTGCTGACAGACACGTGTTTTCTACAGCGCCGCGCGCCGTACCGTAAAGAAACCGTGCCGTGTACAAAGGGCCTAAGGCTGGGCGCAAACGTCCGGTTTCCTGATTCGGAATTCAGATTCGGAAACCCGAATGCAAGCATTTCATACAAAATGTTCTCTCCAGCGCACACGTTCTGCGCGTGCACGTGTGCGCTGGAGAGAACATTTTGTTTGTGAACGCATTTCTCAAGCAGCTGAGGCGATCAACTCTCGAAGATATGCCCGACTAATAAGTAGATCTTTTTTAAGAAGATGTAGGGCTTGTATTGAGGCTGATGGTAAACAATTTGAACATTTATTGTAATAAAAAACGTTATTTCTCTATCATCAGACTTTTATTCCAACAAACCTAATTATTTTACTAATTTTACTAACTTTTTTTCACTTTGGTAAAAGTGGCGTCACTATCTGTCTCGCTCACTCATGGCGAACATACCCATTATCCATCTCTCTCATCATTTTGTCTTAAAATTAAGAACCTACCTAGAGCTTGTGTGAATTAAAAACATTTTAACTGAGTAAAATCTGATAGCAAAAATCGGGTTACTTGAGGTTTTAATTTTTTTACTCTTTTCTATTGTATGGAAGTAACAAGTATTGTACCATTTTAGAATTCTGATTAAATGCGCCAACTTTTAATGCTACTTGCCAAGGCACTCTAGTACATTTTTTTTATAGGAGGGCCTGTCAAAGTCGACGAATCTTGAAAATTTTAAATTCGTAGTTTAACAAATAGTCTCAATTCTCGGGAACTTAAGGCAATTGTGTCATTATTTTTTATTGGGATTCTAGAAATGTTATTTAGGATTACGTTTCTAAAGTTCAAATGAACAAAAATAAAAAATAATAACCACAATAACCGAAAAATGGTACAGTTTGATCAAATTTCTAGGTTTTTCTTAAAATGCCCATAATTTTCAAACTGCATGGGATAGATTTTTTTTCAGATTTTTCTCGTGATGGTTATGATCAATCCTGTCACCCCGTTTCGGCTTGACGTTGAGTTTTGGGACACCCTGTATAATAAGAATTCTCACTGAAATGAGCCGGTCGACAGTATTGGAACAAACGTCAATACTCCAATTGGATTCATAATTAGATCTTATTGTTTTTAGGTTTTGTCTACGTGAGAAGCTTTTATTAAGTCGCTTTTTCACCATAGCCTGTCGCAAACTGCAGAACTATAACTAAATGAAATAAAAATAAATGATGTATTATGATGATGTGTATGTTTCATGTATTTTAAAAATTGATGATAGAATTCTAGATGAGCATGACTGTGTTTATAATAATCCGCCCGGGTAAGTTGAATTCGTAACTTTCGATCCGTGAATTTGCAAATCAATTAAGTACATAATTTTCAAAATGAACTAGAGTACTTTGTTCAAAATGAATTTCATCAGATTTATAAGAAAGACAATCTTTATTTTGCTGAAAGTCTATTCTGTTATCCGGAACTATTTCTTGAACTACGGTGTAGAATGCGTACCACGGAGATGAAAGTGCAAAAAAAAATTATTTACTTTAAAATAACAGAAACGGCAAAAAAAAATAATTACTTTAAAATAACAGAAAAAAACTTCTCTTTTGTATTATTATTAAAATAATGAAAGTGCACGCAAAAAATATTAACAAACAATCTAAATCGCCATATTCAAACTCACTACTAAGTATTCATCTTGTACTATCTATTTGGATTCAAGTAGGGTGAATCATAAAGTCGCTGTCGAAGAACTGATGAAGATGTAAAATTCTTATAAGAGATGAAAATATGCAGTTACCGTCGCCAGCAATGTTTGTTTCATGATGCAAAAAGGCGTTTGGCTTTGAAACATTCATCATGTTTCTTGTCTGGCGCTTCAAATGGTTGTAAACTTGGACTTTTTACTTGCTGAGCTGCATTATTCACTGATGGTTGTATTTGATTCGTCTGCTTTTGAAACTGACTAAAAATTAATTCTTCAGTGTTTGTATCATCACGATGATCAGTTTCTTTCTTATTTTTGATTAATTCGGACAGTACTGGATCTTCTTCCGATGATTGTGAAGGGTCTAGTTCTGCGCGTTGCTTTTTTTGATTTTAATTTATCTCTATACCTTTTAGCGCGTTCAGCGTTATTTTTTTTTCTGAAATTACGAAATTAATCATCAATATAGTTTTTATATAAATAGAAAAACGAATATAATTGATGCTTATTCTCATGCGAAAGATATATCATACCTGGCAAGATTCAATGTTTCATTTTGTTCAAGTAACTTTTTTTGTTTCTGCCGGAATTCTTGTTGGCATTGAGCGTTTGTTTTCGGTTTTTTTTTCGGACCCTGTAGTCGTAGTTTTTCGATTTTTTTTCTCTGTCGATACTCTTTTTGACGCTGAGCATATGTTTTCACTATTTTCTCACTGTAATGTATGTAAATACTCGAATCGATTTCACTGGCGAAATGTGGATACAGTACAGACGCCAGCACATCAAGCTACCCGAAACTGTAAAATTTTCCCTATCAACTTTGAACATTATACTCTAGCGATAAAGTTAAAAATCTATTAATGAAATTTGACAGATTGTAGTAGCTTGATGTGCTGGCGTCTGTACTATAGGTACACCTCTTGCCTAACCCTTCGGGGAAGCAAGGCGTGATTTCATGTTTGTAAACACTCGAATCATATGTACATTAAACGTATACAACTTTATTAACTTACTTTTCTAAATTTGTTTAACACATACTTGCTGTAGTTTCCATTTCTTGAATTTTCATTGCAAAATTGCAATAATGAGACAATATAACTCACGTACCTATGGTTTTAAACAAAATAATAGAAAGAGGGAGAGAGAGAGAGAGAAAGTCGCAATGAGGGGTCGCTTTTTCCTTACGTGATAACTTCTACCAGGCTTCGTTCCAATAACTTGTAACGAAATCTCAATCCGTTTGGTATTTGAAGTTATACATATAACCGGCCGCGCACAATGCTCGTTTGCTCGAATCTCGACACTCGCACGCACACTCGTATATAATAGAAAGAGACACAGAGAGAGAGAGGGAGAGGAACTCGCATGGAGGGGGCTTTTTCCTTATGTGACGATTTCTACCAGTCAACTCCTACGGGAAGCCGCGTTAAGGAACTTCGTTCCAGTAACTTTTAGCACCGATTTTGTTATGTACCGAACTACCGACCAGACCGAGTTAAAAAATATTGCTATCTTTTTATAAGAGAGGGAAAAATAGAGTGAACTTATTAAGGTTATTTTTCATAAGGTTCGGTTTCGGCCGACTAGAGTGGAGCTGAAGATTCGGTTACGGTTTCGGCTAAAAATCGTATTTCGGTCGGACACTACAATAAACAAACGTCGTGCGCACGACATGATAATGATGACAAGCAGGAAACGTTATTTTTTGGACTGTCACGATAAGAACGGTAAAAATTAAAACTTAACATTAATTTTGTATAGAAACTTGAACTCGGTTGAAATAGAGTTTCTAGGGGAATACAAATTATAGTTAGAAGGCTAACACGTTACAAATATGGAATACAATACACCTGCGGCTTTACGTGATACATTAAACGGGGCTGTTCTTACAAAATCCACTACAAATGATGAAAATTTCCTCACTTCATGGTTGATGTGTTTGCCGAGCTCCTCACGAGAGGTGGAGGGGGTTGCTGACCCATCGCCATTGTAATTGCACTGTTCGGAAACTGAAATAAACGATAAAAACAAACATTTTCACGCGGCTCTCAAAGGGCGACAGCCAGGAAAATTATTGTGGAAGACTATAATAAACTAAATATTATAATATACATATAGCGACGTACTTATTGGAACTGCACTATTGAAACAAAAATTTACAAGATTTGATTCTGATAAAACCGAATGAATTAAGCAAATATTTTTCGCCATAAGCTCATTTTACAAAATACAACTGACATACAGGCATGATATTATAAATATGTAAGTATATAAAACCCTATGCTAAGTGTGTTACGCGAACTGTGTTGCCGTAACGCGTTCGTGATAATTACCTGCACGGTGCGCTGGTGTTGTGATCGGTGTTGCGGCAAGCCTGCTGCGGCAGCGGCGATGGCTGCGTTGTTGTATCGCGCAGCCACGTGCGCTTGCGCCACTTGTGCCTAAACAACGGAACATTCACGTTATAGACTTCACAAGAATTTAATAAGAATAAAGATGTCTGTATAAAATATTGAAGTTGTCCCGGCCATAATAAAAATTCATCATCATCTGCCTAGCCTTTTCCCTATTAGCCATGTTGGGGTCAGGTTCCAGTCTAACCGGATGCAGCTGAATACCAGTATTTTACATGGAGCGACTGCCTATCTGACCTCCACAACCCAGTTACTGGGTAATACGAAACCCCTTGGTAAGACTGGTTGTCAGACTTTCGGGCTTCTGACGACCCGTAACGACTGTCAAAGATCCACGAATGATTGCCGGGACTAACGGCTTAACATGCTTTCCGAGGCACGGAGGGGGTCCTTGGTATGTAAAGATGGTCACCCATCCACGGACTAACCGCGGCAAGCGTAGCTTAACCTGATCGATCGACTCGTGCGGCTGTTATTACTTAGCCACAAGCCTCTATAATATAATTGGGTCCGGGCCTATAATATAACTGCATGCCCATAAAATTATAGGTAAATTAGGAAATTATAATCCATCGATGAGGAAGACGTTCAGCAGAAGGGATATTGAGGAAACGAGAGACAGCGGATGTTTTATTAGGGGGAGCTGAAATGCAGCAATCAGGAAAAATGGATAATAGCATTGATATAGGGATAGCCAATTCCAGCAATAAAATTATTCGGACTAATTACTGGTAACCAAAATTTTAAATTCAAAAAGTTCCAATAGTTACGTATTTAACGGCCGAATGAATCAATTAATTTCTTTGAAAAATAATGAATAAACAATGAGTGACGTCACAATTAGGGCCGTTTCTATCAGCTGTTGGATAACAATACTTTTCGTTTTATGTTTGAGCAATGGTTCCTATAACGAATGACTGAGGGGAAAACAATGCTAAGAAATTCCTTTTTAAGCTATATGGAATTTAAATTAATTTCTATACGTTATAGCCCTGAGTAGACTTGGCAGCGGTCGTTAAGTCTACCGTAAAATCAGTTTTTGGCATGCAGCTTGACAGAGAATGCTCATCTATCAGGCAGCAAGTAATCGCTGATAAGCTAGTTATCCTGTTAGAGATAAACGACACGAGGAAGGAAAAAGGAGCAAAGAAATTTATATTTTCTGAAAATTATTATTATTATACCAATATACGTAAAGTTAATTCGTTGACATGAATTTTCTAAACAAAAACGTAATAATCGTACCTGAGCCAGCCTCAGCACTTGCTGCGTTTGCGCTTGCGTCAACGCTCCGGGCAAATTCCAACCATTCGCCAGCGCTTGTACAGTAGCTGCCGACAATCCTCCATGAGGCATCTGCATAGCCTGAGAGGCCGGTGAATGCCTCTGTGTGCCCGCACGCCTGCCTCGCGTGGATTGGCTGGACACGTTGTTGAGGGACACGGCATTAGATCCGACTCCTACGCCGCCAACCACGCCTGGTGGAGGCGCGGGAGGCGCTCGCGTCCATTGGCCGCCTCCTGATACGGTGCCTGCGAAGAAAGATGGAAGGTTTGAAGTGATGCTGCTTGGAAAGATTAATTTTGTAACTCTGGAGGTTTTCAGCGTCATTAAACTGTGTTAGCGGCCAAAGGCTTTCATTGGATGAATTTTATGTTCTTCTCAGTAAGAACGAATGGCCATGGATGTATTTAGTGTAACTATTTTAGGCCAAGCTTTTGAGTGCTAGAAAGATAATAAAATATTTGCGTTTTTTTAGTGTAAAATCTAAAAAATTACTTAGTTGTCAAAACATAATTTTTCTCCGAATTTAATTTCTTAACCATGGAGTATTATTGCGTCATTCATAATAATAATTATGTTATCTTTAGGTACATACATATACTATGAAAAACAACGGGTCATTCAGATTAGGCCAGAAAGAGCGATAAAAACTGCGCATTGTGGCAGTGTCCGGAAAATGCTGGTTATAGACCCGGGCGGAATAGTATTAAAATATATTCAAGCAACGTTTTACGAGTTAAAAGCGATAATGGGCATTGGGCAGCACTAGCTGTGTAAATGACATCCTACGGAAATCTGCCACTCCCTCCCTATAGGCTTCAAGCCAAAAGCTAGATGTGCTAAGAATCGTAAGACCAAATGCCGAGGAGTGAATTCTAAAACTGCATCTGGAATTGTGAGTCAAATATGCCAAAAATACATCTTACCCCGCCTTGGAATTCGCGGGGGGGCTTGGTAAAAATTGATTGGATATTTCGGAAGCAAGATGGTTTTTCTGATACATGTCTGCCGATAATACCGTTATAGTTTATATCCAAAAACGGGAAGGCCCTTTTAAATTTATTGACAAAACACGAACTGTTCATATCAAATTATCAATAGCTTATCGTTTGCAGAAAAGTAATTGAACTTATAGAAATAGGACAGGTGACTAACTTCGATACCCGTGAACGATAAGTTAGTTGGAAACCTGTCAGAATTTCAACGATCTTATCAAGCCACTACGTCATTTTAACGACACCAATACACTTCATTTTGATACCGACCGTGCAAGGAAAAGACCATGAGAATTACGTAAATTGAATAGGCCGGTTTCGCAATCAACCTAGTACTTACAATCGGTAATTACCTAGGTAGCAAAGGCAGGGAAAATATCAATTGAAATATTAGACAATGGATGCCCTTGAAATTCGAGGAGTATGCACTAAAAAGGTCAAATTATAACAGGCTAGATGGCGAACAATTACGGGTGACGTCATATGCCATGTTTTCGACCTGGTTAGCAGGTTGTGTTACAAAATTTGAGGTTCTTTCGAAGCAAAAATATGGCTATTGTATTGTTGTAATATGGATTGTTACTAGTTTGCTCGTGATTTTTAAAATTCAAGTCTTTATATATCACGAAGTTAAAATTTTCTGGAATTTCGTAATGTAGGCTGCCAGTTTTTATTACACCAAGAAAAAAACCATTGACTTCTAGTTTTTTTCCTGTTTATTTCAACGTCTGATGACGTTAAAGCATTGAACTGTGAAATCTTACGAAACGTCGAATTAAACCCCAACTGGGGCCGTTTGATCAGAGATAAATCCGTAGTGTTTCGTACGAACATCATAGTGTAACGGGAATCAAGAGAAAGCCTCAAGGCATACGATGTCAAGATTTCTTTCGCCAAACACCAGATTGCTGGTAAACGACCCGTTATCTTTTTAACCGTTATTTTAAATAACAAATCTGCTCTTTTTAGGGCATTTATTTTAACATTCTTGAAATATATTTTTAGCTGACCAATTCAGTTAACCGAACAATATTCCCTCGTTTTTTATGTTAAAACTATAAATAATATTTAGGAACCAACGCGAAAAACGCCAACTTTTTAAATAAAGAACTTTTTTCCATTCATCTTAGCCTTATCGCGACCATAAACAGGTCTTACAGAATATTTAACAATGGAAACGAGTCGGGATAAGCCAGTTTATCCATGGCCCCTTATGCTTGTGTATTTCTTTTAACACGCTTTTTATAGTCCTTTTTTTACCGAGAGTTTGTGATAAAGGAAGGCCGCATACAAAAAGAACTTAATTGTGAAAGAAAACGAAGGTTTTCATTTAATGCCCGGATTGTTTTCGTTTTTGCCACACAGCTGAAAATCCCTCTAGAATGTCCTGCTCCTAATCAAGCCAAAATAATTAACGCTAGGTGTTTTATGGGAGTGTGTCGTGGTTATTTACTTGGTTCATTGGTGAAGCATTCTTACACAAGCAATGAAGCAAAGCAACGCATGGGTAAAATATTTCGCTGAAGGGAATTTTAAACGTGAAGAACTATGTAAACTGAGGAAAATTAAATGTTTTTCCGTGTTTTTGCTCATGCCTAGAATGAACTATGTAATTCAAAACAACAGAAGACGACAAAAACTAACTCCAGATGTTTTACTGAAGATTTTTGCCAGGACTCAGGACATTAGCATAGCTCCTAAGCCCTAGTTTACTTTACATTAATCAGAGGAGTTTGCGAAATTTTTGACACATTCCAAATATCGCCTCGTCGTGTTTAGATAATACTAGCTGCGCCCCGCGGTTTCACCCGCGTAAGTGTCGATCCCGTGGGAACATCGGGATAAAAAGTAGCCTATGTCCTTTCCCGGGACTCAAACTATCTCTATACCAAATTTCATCTAAATCGGTTCAGCGGTTTGAGCGTGAAGAAGTAACAAACATATAAACACACACACACACTCACAAACTTTCGCCTTTATAATATTAGTGTGATGTGATAAATGGTTAAGTACCCCCTAATTATTGTAAATTCGATTACTTATCGTCTGCTTGGTTCTCGTTACAAATAAGACCTACCCCTCTTTCCATGGGTGTCGTCAGGGACAACGGAGGGGTAATTTTGATTAAGGAGGGCATGGAGAATCACATGTACCACATAACTCCATTCTGCGTATAGCCAAGGTTTGGCAATATGGCAAGACGGCTCTTGTACCAAAGAGATCTAACTCTTCGTCCTTCGCTACGACCTCTTTCCATTGACTGATGATGTAATACGCCTTCGCCTTTTATAAGACTTAAAAACGTCGAGGGATTTGTGACTAGTTTGAAGTGCTGACTAGGTTTAAGTACTTAACATATTTTACCAATTACCGTAAATATGTGCATAATAAGGGACAAAAATATAAGTTCTTGTTTGCACACTGATAAAAGAGATTCTACAGTAACAGTCATCATGCAAATTATTTTTACATGTCAAGGTTCCATGTTGAAGGTTTAAAACCTTCGCATTTTTTAAGAAACTGCGCGGACGTGATATTATTCTTATACTTATTATATTTTTTGCGATTATTGTTACTATTTAATTGTATTCATTGTGGTGATGAGATGATCAGTAAAAATTTGGCCAATATTAGTTAAAAATACAACCTTGTTACTTTTTATCCGATATTAATCCCTCAGCCCCGTGTTTATTAATTAATAGATAATATGTAGGTCGAAACCCTACATTTGTTGTTGAGATCCCTTGCATTGTAACATGATAATGCATGTCTAATAGGGATAGGGGAAACTTATATAAGTTTTCCATTATAGCATAAAGGGGATCATCGCCTTTTTGCGAATAGAACTGTCGCGCCAGGCACTCACTGACCAAAGTTACCAAAATGTTGTCTGCCTTTGTATTACCACGTATTATTTGCATTGCAATTTATTTTTGTGAATAACTGCTATAGAATCATGTATGATTCGGACAAGATTCAGAATCGATTAATGGATCAAAGGCTTTTATTCTCGTAATTAAAAATGTTCAAAATCTTGTCGCAATCTCATCTCAGCGACAATCAATGTTAAAAACTTGTCAAAAACGTAGATAAATGAAAGGTGTTTTTGACAGATTGAGACTGAGATTAGAATTCGAACGTTCTTAAAAATATATAATTTAATAATTTACGCATTTATTGCGGAAATAGGTACACGAGAAAACCAATCGTCAACAATTACATCATTGTATTCTACGAATTTAAAATGTACTCGTTGTGAAACCGCAGACATCATAATAATTTTGAAGGAAAAACAAACATTTTAAATAAGGTAGGAAATAAATGAGGTAAGGTCTCCGCCCTCCGGGAACCCAGATAAGAAACCTTTTCCCCCGTGAAATAACGAAAAACTTCGTCGTAAATGACGCCAAAACTTTCAGGGTCTAGGAAATGGATTTCTTGAACGAAAATATTATTTTACTTCGCCGAAGCTTAAAAGAATATACCTACGTAACGTAACAAAACAGAAATAGCGTATTGTCACAGTATAAATACAGTAAAACATCTTCATACAAACGTGCCGCTCTCGGTTTGAATGTGTGCGTGCGCGCCGCGCGCCATGTCGGCACGCGATTTCACGCACACGCTAGCATAATATATGAGGGAATAAGGTGGCGGCAGTGCGGGCTGTGCAGCGCGACTGTGAGCACGCGCGTACGCTACATGACCGCTTGCGTTCGTCAACTCTCGCCGGCGGCGGCCACTTAAATTACGAGTATCATGACTTCAAAAAGGGGAAAAAAATATTGTAGTGTTTTCGGGTGCCTCAATAATGATTTCGCAAACCCGGACTTATCATTCTTCATAGTTCCTACTCAACCAGAAATGTAAGTACCTACTTATACTTAAATATTATTAGAAAATGTGGTATTGTATTGTTTATTTCACAGTTTATTTGCTTTATTAAGAGCGTAGCCGAGTCGCATTTTTCCATATAAATGTATTCCCAAATTTACTTTCTGAATACTATGTTTAGAGCTAAAGTTAGTTACCAGTAGCAATCAAACACAAGGAAATGAAAATATTTTGTCGGAAATCTTACGTTCTGACTATGTAGCAATCAAACAAGGAAATGAAAATATTTTGTCGGAAATCTTACGTTCTGACTATGTACCAATACAACATGAGCTACCGGAAAATAATGCATTTTTTTATGTTTGTGGCGCTTTGTTAAAAAAATGTGTTGATTACCATAAGAACTGCGATTTTTTAAATAATTACGTCGACGTTAATCAACGAGCGTGTAATTTAAGTGTAGAATCTAGATACACCCATTACAGGAATTACGGCAAAGATCGAAATTTACTCATGATCCCACCTGATGATTTTGTCGATAATGTAGAAAGGATGGAGCAGGTGTTTCGCAAAACGTTCGAAAAGGACCACATCAACATTAAAATTGGCCGGTCAATTTACGATCAACTGAATGATATAGAATTTAAGATGCCCTGTCCATGCTTTCCCAAAAGCTTTTTACAAAAACTTTACATAAGAATGAGAATTTACTTTACATTAACAAATAATAATAAAGCGTTCCGGACGTGCAGAAACAGGAGAAAAATTTTCTCGGTATCAAATTTGTAACTTAGTATAATAAATGTTATGTGAATAAAGGCTTTTTATTTTTACTAAATTTATAAATTGGTAAAATATTCAATCATAATATGCTTTTTATTTCATAAATTTAGATCAAGTGCTGCTTGTTCGAAAATATTAACTAAAAGTAAAAGTGACAACCCTGGGGATCAACGCAAGAGTAGGCTAATAACTCGGCGGGCGGCCTTAGATAACTTACTGTATATTATACTGTGGTATTGTTTAGTATTATCCCCTCAATATCGTTCACTGGCTACGGGCTGTTATGTCATTGTTTTGTAAATAATGGGTTGCGACGTGTAATCTAAATATCTGCGAACATCGTCACTGCATGAAAGAAATCGATCCAGCATTAGGCCATTTCCCACTAATTACTGTGCTGTTAGAGTGCTTTTAAAGAGACTCCACATATGTATACTGACTCCCTATTTTGGCTATTCTTTAAACACAGCATGAACTATTTTCGTAAACCTTAATTATGAGGAGATGGAAATAACAGAAAGGTGTAAAATACGAATATTCAGTAAGGCTAAAATTATAAGATATTTTTAAGGCTTTCTCCTGAGGGCTATTCCGAGGAGACCTATAGAGACGGATTTAGCCTTTGCAAACGAGATTTGCTTTCAAACAAAACCTAACTGGTGGTGTAACTGGTGTCCACGTGGCTGGCGAACTTGTTTTCACTCGATTTTCTTAGTTTCGGCAAATGGGATTAAAACACTGAAAACAGTAAGCAGTCGCATGCTGATGAGGGTATTTTAACCCTAATTAGGCATCATACAAGAATGCAACGACGACATCATCAAAATAGCGGAACGAGGGACCCAGCCAGACAGACGGAATCGTGGCAGAAAAGAAGGCATGATGATGATTATACAAGGGTGTCAGTATTTTGTTGTCTTGCGAGTGAACAACAAGCTGAGACGGAGATAAAACAATCATATCTGCAAAAAGCTTTGAAAAATTGGAAACACTGCGATTAGAACTGTCAACTGCGGATATCTCCGAGCGACAAACACGTGTAATTGCGATATCCTTGGTCCGTCGTGTCTGTTCTTTATAAGTAGGCACGAAAATGACAGGAATACTAGGGTCTTCATCATCATAATCAGCCTATAATGTTCCCACTGCTAGGATACAGGCCTCCTCTCTAGAGAGAGGGAGTGGGCCGTTCACCATACGAGCCCAGTGCGGGTTGGTGGATGTTTTCCTTCACCGCTTTGAGAGCAGTGGTGATTAAATTAACAAAATAAAGGGTTCGAACCTTCGAACTCGCAACCTACACAACTCGTAAGTCGGGGTCGATCTGTGCTACTGCTCTCCGGATAATAGCAACAGGATTGTACCTTGCAAACACGGAATAATCACACTTCACACTAATATTATAAAGACGAAAGTTTGCGAGTATTTACTTCTTCACGCACAAAAGGCTGGACCAATTTTGATAAAATTCGGTATGGAGGTAGCTGACAACCTGGATTGACACATAGGCTACTTTTTATCCCGATATTCTCATGGGGTCGGGTCGAAACTTATGCGGGTGAAACCGCGGGGCACAGCTAGTGGTTCATAAGTGGACCAAAAACAGTTATTTATTTTATACTAAGCGCACTCATTCGTAATGGGCTGTTGCCTGATATTTTTAAAGCGCTATTATTAGCTTGACTTTAGGTATGTTTGAAAACTTGGAAGACTTAATTTTGACTTACTTCCTGTCGTTTTAATGGTTTAAATTATTTTCTTTAGAGACTTAAAAAATAATTAATTTGATCGTAACCACACAAAACCATGCATAACTACCAGAATAACCATATTTGGGTAGTTTACGCAAGATTTTGTATGAGATCCTCGACAAGGTTTAAGGCTGCAATGGCGCCCTTTTGTTTTTACTCATTTTGGCGAAACTGCTGACGTTTATAGACATTGGATTTGTAGTTTACCTAAACCAGGCAATAATATGTAAGAATATTTTCCTAGAAAGTGGACAATGAAGGGCAAACAAGCCAGCCCAATTATGGTGGCAGCTGCAGCACATGAATCTATTATTTTAAATAAACTACCATCAAACTTCAGCAACTAAAAGTGTTTCAATGTTTGAAAATGTTACCTTTACAAGACATTGTGTAGGTATCCTGAAGACTGTGATATACTGAAATAAAATGCTGTAAGCAAATAAGTCTTGTATGGCCTTGTTTTTTTTTTTTGTTTGCAAGTAACTTGTGAATGTCAAACAAGAACAAAATTGCACTTTTTTTTTTACCTTTTTAAAGAAACCTCTAATGATGTAATTTAAGGGGAGTACATGACCTAAAGCGTAGTCACTGTCAGACTGCAAAGCGCGATGACACAATGCTAGTAATTTATTGCAAAATTTGAAGCAATTATCTATTTACAAAAAATCTATTGTTTGGACTAAAAAATTAAAACACTACTGCTTTAGTATGTTGCTTGTAGAATAATCTAACAAAAAATCAGAGTGATTGTATGTATTTAGCATGGTTTTTATTGTGAAAAGAAAGTTTTTAGAGGTATCTTCATGATTTTTGTCTATTGTACCTATTAAATTAGTTGTATTTTGTCTTCAACACACTATCTATCTAGCATATCACCACTACTACTGTGAGCAGTGGGCAGTTCCTCCCGGTCCTAATGCTTATAATGTCCTTAACTGATTTTGATTTTGTGTGTGTTAGTTTTGTTTGTTTCATTTTGATGTGAATTAGTTGTTTTTTAAAATGAATGTTGTTATTATTATTTTTTGATTTTACATATCTCGGGACCATGGGGTACCGGTCCTTTGGGAGGCATACGAGGGACCGAAGCCAACTCGCAGAGGCCCCTTGGGAAATTTTAATGAAAGGCGGCACCAACCGACAATTATCCCTGTATGCACTATGCAAGTGCACCCAAGGATAACCCGCGGTTGGTGTAGGACTATTGTAGAATATGGAAAAATAAAAAATTTAACTAAGGGTTTGGGTGGCTAAAGTGGACTGGTTAACAAGAACTATGACCCCTGCTTGATCAACGTTTTATACAGGGTTATTGGAAAAACACCAACAACCTCTTAAGAGGTCATTGTACTCATCATTATGAACAACTTTTACTATGGGACCAAACCTGAAATCGCGAAAAAAAAATCAGCTGTTCCCTACATTTATGTTCGCATAACTCGCCAAAATGTAGGGAACCGCTGATTTTTTTTTCGCGATTTCAGGTTTGGTCCCATAGTAAAAGTTGTTCATAATGATGAGTATAATCTCCCATTTCGATTTGTCGCATGTGTTCAATTTCACCCTGTATACATGGATAAAATGGCAGGGGTGACTTGCACACTCAATAATAAGCCCCCGGAAATGGTTGCTAGCACATTAGTGATTAGGCATTATTATTATATTGATACCAAAAGAAGTTTTTTTTTCTTTTGAAAAGTTGAATTTGCCAGATAAAAGCAGCAATAAAGCAATTTGTAATAACAAGGCTTTTGTGAAGACTTGCAACCAATGTATTAGAGGGAAGACTAAATGATTTTTTTTTACTTACTAATTTGTTAGTGTAATGTTAATATTAGGATGTTTTTCCATAAGTGGAAAGAAAGGGCACACCTGCCTACCTACCTATCTGTGATAAAATAAATTAATCATGAAGTAGGTGCATATGCACTACATAAAATTATCAATATTGTTAAGTGTACCTGTACAGTCAGTATCAAAAATAAGTTTTAAAGGTGTACAAAAATAAGATATTAGTTGCAAATTAATCCATACCAATATTATAAGTGCGCAAGTGTGTCTGTCTGTCTGTTTGTGTTTGCTGTAAACTGCTGAACCGATTTAGATGAAATTTGGTATAGAGATAGATTGAGTCCCGGGAAAGGACATAGGATAGTTTTTAACCCGATATTCCCACAGGATCGAAACTTATGCGGGTGAAACCACGGGGCACTGCTAGTAATAGAATATTTACTTGACCAACTATACAAGATTTTGGTGCAGACTGTACTTAAGTGCAATAATAATATTATCAATTGACACAGGAAATACTTGCAACAGGTGAATGTCCTTAAACTTATTTGTGGAATAAAATTGCCGTTTGACAGTTTTTGTCTGAAATAACTGGCCAAAATTATTCCTCGCATAAAGATATCAGTTGATTGAAAAATCAGCCTTAGGTCTTTTGGCTGGATAACGGCCTCCACCAAGTTCCATACAATGAAGTACAGTCAACAAACGAGATAAGTATGCAGAATCGTCAGATATAGTTGAAGTTTAGTAAGAAACCAATGGATGTTCTGGAATATAATTGAATGTTATTAATAGGAAACAAACAGCTTATTTATCAAATTAAATTTCAGTCGACCACATGCATCGGTTTCTTACTAGACTTCAACTATATCTGACAATCCTGCATATTTATCTCTTTTCTTGACTGTACATTAACAACTTCAAAACAATTCTTAAGCTAATTATCTCACCTTTTGCTGATATCAGCAGCTGTGAGTCAACCACTTTGTTTGGCCAGTACTCCTCAAACTCCGTCCCCGGTGGGAAATAGCTTTTAATGTCCGATAAACTAATCACTGAACATGTCTCACTAGCAAATAGTTCATTCCGAATACCCTGCACTTTACAACAGAACTTCAAGTACGATAGGTCCCAGCCTTTCAACTGGTCTGCTTTTAATTTCAAATTGTCCGTTTCACCTTCAAAATAAAATAGAGGTACAAATTTCTGGCCATCCCGCACTGTATACGGTACAACAGACTCCTTGTTTATCCTAATGAAACCACACTTGTCTTTACTATTTGTTGTACCTCTTAATAACTTATTGTAACAAACGTCTAGGAAGTTATAGAACTCATAGGCATCCGACAACCGCACTACCAAGTCCTTCTGTGAGAATGGTTCCCGACCAAACTGTCCGTCACAATGCCTGTTGTTTATCTCGTTCAACAGCCGAGCTTCTATCTCTGTGATGTAGTAACTCCTTATACATGTACACGAGTATATGTCTGCATGGAGATAGTTCAGGTACTTGTTGAGGAGCTTGATCTCCACCATCTTAACAGCTACATACTTCTCGGTGGACCGGTATATGTAAGGTATGTGACATTTGCCTAGCATGTCCCAGCCGAAATGACCTTTCCAGCTGGCCTCGTCTGGGGCCGGGGTCTTTTTGTCACCGTCGATTATGGGCCGCATATCGCCCGTGTTGTTGGGGGCAGGTTTTCGTGCCAGAAAATTGAGGATGCCCATCTGTCCGCCGGAGCCCGGCGGCGCCACGCCGACGAGCGAGCCCGGCGGAGGCCGTGCTGCCGCCACAGACGCCGCTAGCGCCTTGGCCTTGTTTGCCTCCACCATTTTTGCGGCTAGCTCCCTGATCTCCGCCTCGTCGGGCCGCTCCGTCTTTACCTTGACCATGGTCGGTGTGGTGCTCGAAGTGTCCGACATGTTTACGATCACAGCTCACTCCTCGTGAAACAAAAACACAGTTTCTTATATTCCACACGTCACATAAATCTAGGGCTACATTCTGCAGCGTCGCTGTGGCAAGTTTCAGTCAAAAATTAGTAAACAATCGTTTTGCACGGTGGCATCGTACACTTATCACTTCACTATTTTGACAGATCGCCGAAGCATACTATGCGTTATCGAATATTTAATTCACTATCATTCACACATTCCACGACAAGTTTCCATCGATGATCCGCGTTCACTGTTCATAGTCCATCCATGTGAGGGTCGACAGAACTAAGAAAATATAAGTTCCGCACTATTTTGCCGACGTCAACTTTTGAAAATTTATTTTCGCGGCAATTTCTGTATGATCGATCTAAAACTCTGTAACCCGTAAAACTTATAAATAATTGGAAAAATATTTTTCTTATTATCCACGCTGTGGTAGGTAAGGAACATGAAACCCAAATTTTGTGTTCAGGGAAATGCCCAATACCGTTGTGAAGTCTCGTGGGGAGTGCAATTCATGTACATTTTTCACCTTTTGGTGACTCAGCAGCTAACAAAATGGCCGCCGACAAGGCTTTGTTGGCCAATCAGGTCACTGCTAGCGGCCATACATATCTACAAAAGTCCCGTCAATGACGTCGATGCACTCCCCACGAGACTAGTTCTCAAGGACTTTTCATTTTGTTCTATTTTCGACTAATTTAATTTTGGAAATCACTCGTTAAAAGCTTCAGAAGTCCATTCCTAAAAATATTTGATTTTTTGGGATTTTTTGCACTCCGCTAAGTGCCTTAAATCAGTCTTTATTCAATACCTAAAATATAATTTATGAATGTACTCTTTACAAAGTAGACACTATCGGTAGTCTCGCTACAGCTGCCTCGATGTCGCTTGGGCGCTCCAATACAAACCGCGGTGCGAAACTCGACCTTAGACCAATGATATAGAGAGTGCACGCGTTGCTGGGGTTGACAATCTAGGTCTTACCAACAGTGCGTAGCGAGACTTGCCGACGCGCGCATTCCACGAACAATAATCCCCTGCATGAGTGAACGAGACAGCAACAAGTAAAAAGTAGATGTCAAATGTTTAGGTATTTTACTATGAACGTAAAGAGAACGTAGGTAGGTATATAATGCAATTACAAGCTTACGTAAGTATTTTAACCTACTTGGTCACGAAGTAGGTAGGTGCATAGCGGGATTTTGGTAGATTTTACTTTTTTCCTTTTGTATGTTATGATGGTTAGTAAAGCATTGAAATAAAATAAGGTAAGTTTGTTTAACTGATACCTCAGACCAAATAAAAAAATATTTGGTCTGTCTGATATTATTCCGTCTGTCTGATAACAGCGCTAATCAATAAAGAAAGTAAAGTAAAAAAACTAGATAGGTAAGTACCTATTCAAAATACCTTATTTTTAATAGGTAGGTACTTACTTACCTACCTAGTTTTCTTTTACTTCTACGCCTACGGTCTCCTCCTACTACATTAATTATTAAGTTTAAAAGTATCTAAGGTTGACCTACTTATGTAGGTGAAAATGTTCGATTTTTTCCGAGAGCGTTAGCGAAAATCATGGGAAAATATAGGTAGGTACCTACTCAGTGCAGTGCCCATGTTTCGCAGGAACCTAAGTAGGTAGGTAGGTACCTATCTACCTACCGTGACCGTAGATACCTATTTGTGTAGATTTTAAATATACCTACCTATAACCAATGACGTACCCTGTGTTACATTTCTATGGACGTACCTAAAAAAATTTCATCATTGCCTAGCTAGAACCTTGCGGAACTAATCAGAATCACAAATAATCAGTGTCTATGTTTGGGCCCGATCAAAATTCGGCGACTGGTTAGCATCAGACGCGTGTTAGCGTGTGACCACGTCTAATAAACTATTCATTCGCGATATGTACAATTTATTGATCGGCTGACAGTACCACGTTGCAAGCTATCTAATAATAAAATTAGTAAGGGCAGTAAAGGGGTTAAGTGATTGCTCAAAGTACCTACCTACATAATGAGCCTACAATGTTCCCACTGCTGGGACACAGGACTCCTCTCGGTAAGAGGGAGTGAAAGAAAGAAAGAAAGAAAGAAAATACATTTATTTAGCACAGACTAAAGGACACACAATACACTAGATACATCAGAATCAGATAAAAAAACAAAACAAAGATCAAATAAAAAGCGTAAAGTCCGATGTAAGTAATAGCGGGCCGTAATCCACCACGCGGGCCCAGTGCGGGTTGGCAGATGTCACATGTCTTCGAATTTTTGGTTCTAGGACATGCGGGGTTTCCTCACGATGTTTTCCTTCACCGTTTTGAGAGCATTGGTGATGAAATAATTTACACAAAGTAAAGCGCCTGTCTGGGTTCGAACCTACGACCTACAACTCGTAAGTCGCGGCCATTACCACTTGACCACCACTGCTCTCAGTACGTACTATCAAGAGGGAAGGTTGTACAGCCGCCAGCATATCAACCTACTACAATCTGTCAAATTTCTTTAATAGATTTTCAACTTTATCACAAAACCATAAGGTTCAAAGTTGATTGGGAAAATCTGACAGTTTCGGGTAGGTTGATGTGCTGGCTTCTGTACATTCTACCTAAGTATATAGGTACCTACTTAGGGTAGGTACCTATATTATTTTTATTTTTTCTAATTTTAGGGTTCCTTACCAAAATGGTAAAAAGGAACCCTTATGGTGCGACTCAGTCTATACATAGATCAGTCTGTCTGTCCGTCTGTCACCGCTGGATATCTCAAGAGCTACTAATGCTATCAACTCGTTTTGTTTGGAATAGTTTTAGATGACGTTTGCCCAACTATTTTGCAAATAAGAAAGATTTTTTTTTTGCAACTGTGACTGATAGGGCGTCTTGAAAATTCGAAGTGGGGCTGCTAGGGCATGTGGGGGTATCATATGAAAGAACGCTGCTTGCACATTCTCAAATATTTTTTCTTTTGTTTTAGGCCGCACAGTTTTCGACTTTGATGAAAAATGTAAATAAAATACTGTTCTCCGAAGTTTGCAAAGAGAAAAATCTGAAATTATTCTATGTGATAGAAGTTTATGTAAAGATTTCAGGAAAAAAAAAGAAAACTCTAAATAGCACAGTTTTAAAAAAATTCAGAAATCATCAACAAAAATTACATTAGTTCCAGTATTGGTCAAGAGATGGCGCTGACCTAAAACTGCAATTTTTGACGAATATAGGCCTCGCCGATGAAAAAAAACATTTCACGTTTCACAATACGGAAATCTCGGCGCGCGAGTCCGACTCGCTCTTGACCGGGTTTTTTTTTTATTATCTTTGTTTTATCTCGTCTACCTACAAGAAAAGAGGATTAAGTGGAGTGACGTCACTAAACTGAAAAAGATAATATTTTATTATTGTAGTTAAGTACCTACATACCTTCAATCAACAAAAAAATTGCCTATCGACTGGTATAATGTGGCGTGGCGTAAATGTGTTTTCTTTGAAGAAAGAAAGAAAGAAAATACGTTTATTTGCGGTGAAAATGACGCAAAAAGAACAAAAACACAAAAAATAAAATAAAAAGGTAGGGGGAAACATGCGTCACATCCACGCAAAACGGCTATCGCTCAGCATTATGCTGCGACCCTATGCAGGACAGAGCCCCAGCGCTGGTTTCCAGCGACAGCCGGCGCTGACGTAATGACGTCGTCCGGTGCAGCAAACAATTATTAAAATACAGTGTACTTAAAGAAAAATAATTGAAGCTACTTTTAATAGGGGCTGCGATGGGGTGTATAGCGCACCACCTTTCCTCGACCCCATAGAATACATTAATAATATGAAATATGAAAGGCTTTCTGGGAAACCCTGGAGCTTAATATTGATCTAGGTTGACTGACAACTATTTATTTACGTCGCTATATTCGATCGCTCTATGAGCTCTAGAGCAGTGGTACTGGTGGCCCAGTGGTAACGGCCGCGAGTTACGAGTTGTATAGGTCGTAGGTTCGAAGTTGGAACCCAGACAGGCGCTCTACTTTGTGTAAATTATTTCATCACCACAGCTCTCGAAAAAAGGTAAGGAGGACATCGTGAGGAAACCTGCATACTGTCCTAAAACCAAAAATTCGAAGACATGTCACATCTACCAACCCGCATAAGGCCTTCACCGAGAGGAGGCTTGTGTCCCAGCAGTGGGAACACTTTATAGGCTGATTATGCTAGCTCTATGAGTAGGTGATCATCCTGGAAAGGAGTTTATACTCCATCCATATTTCAGCCACTAAGCAGTGTTTGAAGGGTCTGGCTTAGTCCTTAGTGCCTGCTGATGACACCTTGCGAAAATTTAGTCTTGTTTCTGGGGTAGCAACGAAACCTACAACTCCTCTGGTATTGGCCGATGTCCACAAGCGGTAGAGAACTGGCGACCACAACCATAAAAAACATAAAAATAAAAGTCATAAGGCCATCCCACAGTCCAAACAAACCCAACTAATTTTAGATCTACATATCTCAATTTCTCAATGTTCGCCATGCTTGATTTGGGAGTCGAACCTTGGACTTCAAGGTCCTACGCTACGCTGGCCCCAGAAAACTGTAGAGTCGACCTAAAACATTTGCTGCAATGGTCTTGTTCTTGACCCCGTTCGCGTTATTAACACAACCACTTTTCAAAATCTGCACGAGAAGCCGCGCATGGAAGCCGCAAGCTGGTAAAAATATATTAAAATTTTGTGTTTTGATTTTAAAACGTTGTTTACGTGGCTCGCCTTTGATGAAACTACAAGCTACTCGATCAATCTGTCTGCCTAAGCCTTTTCCCAAATATGTTGGGGTCGGGTCGGCTACCAGTCCTACTTACCTACTCAGACCAAATAAAAAACCAAGCCAGAGGGCTGTCAACAGTAAAGTGAAGCCGGTTTCGTAAACATGTGTGCACTAATGTCCGGTTTCTGAAGAACTCTTAAACGGAGTTTAAACTTTCAATAGCTGTTGATTCGACATAATTATCTATTTAAGCGAATTCCTTCCTTAAGCTCGATTTTTGGGGTTCTCAGATAAACCCTCGATAATAATTCACTCGACTTTTAAACTAAATTCTTCCTTAATAATGTATTCAGAAACACGATATCAAACCAATAATCACTATCGAATGGATAAAATCCGTTTAAAAACCTCAGAAACCGGGCATTAGTGAGGTGTAGTTTGATTGTGAATGTGTGCGTTTGAGCGTGTGTGCAGTAGGTATGCACAGAGCGGCGGTGTAGTTTTGGCATGCTTCACTGTATTGTTCGCAGCACTATGTCTTGTTTTTTTATTTGGTCTGAGGTTACCTACCTACCTACTATTTCATAATGTTTTCAACAGCATCGTTTAGCCTTACCTACGGGTTTCTGCTAAAGAATTGACCACTGGCACTGCCCAACTGCCTACTGCTCCCAAAACGGTGAAGAAAAACATCTTGTGAAAACCGGCATGTACTCGAACCAAAAAATCGAAGACATATTGATGTCCGGCAACGCATTGGGCCCGTATGGTGGATTAAGGCCCACTCGCACTCACAGACAGGAGACCTGTGTCCTGTGTCCCAGCAGTGGGAACATTATAGGCTAATTATGCTTACTGCTCAACTCCTATTATTTCGCTCCCCTGGAGGAGTAAGGAAAGATAGAAAAAAAAATTACATATTATATTTAGCACATACTAAAAGGTACACAAAGGAATAGATCTATTGCGTAACACACTATTAATCTCAATCTGAATCATTTTGAAGGATATTGCTAATCCATTGCTTCATATGTTCGAATAATTTGTCTGCTCAACAACGTAAATAACGCAATGAATGTTGTTGAACTGTCAAAATGAAATCCATTGCTACTGATAGATAGTGTGTTACGGAATTACCCCGCAGACTAAGTAATTAAGTATGTGGTTTTCAGGCGCCTTAGAGAATTATTTTGGCAATAGGATGGGCAACCGAGTCTTCCCATGCCTTACATTCTCACACAAAGCTTTTTATAATTTTCAACTTTTATCTCGAGAGGATCTTTTTATTAGGTAGGCTAAGGGACTAAGGCATTAAGGTACAATTTACGTATACATGTATTATTTTGTTTCCTGAAGGATATGAGGTCAATAACCCCTCACCAAGAAAAACACAGTCACTGTCTCGGGCGGTAAAACCTCACTGAAAATGATTCAGCCGTTTCAGAGTAAAATAATGGCATTTACACTTATTTATTAGTGAGTAGACTCTTAGAATTCTAGATGACTAGGTACGTTTACAGTCACGCCCGTAAGCGCCCAACTTAGCAAAAAATTCTCGCCACATTCTAGCTATAAAATAATTAAAAGATTTTCGATAGCAACTTATAATACGTATATACATATACTTATCTACATAATTAATAAGGATAAACCAAAATAAATAATAGCGAAACATGGGTTTTCCAGTTACATTATGTAATAGGAAAAACAAAACAGAATCCCTCTTTTCCTCGGTAAAATAACAAGAGAAAAACTAAACTTTTTAATCATTTTTATTGTTTATCTTTTTCAACGATAACTATTGACCAATAGGTAACTCATCATCATCATCATTTCAGCCAGCACCCTAACTGCGTAACACAGCACTATCAATCTGAATCATTTTGAAGGATATTGCGAATCCATTGCTTCATATGTTCGAAAAATGTGTCTGCTCAACAACGTAAATAACGCAATGAATGTTGTTGAATTGTCAAAATGAAACTCATTGCTACTGATAACGTGTTACGCAGTTACCCCGCTGGAATCACCTACTGCTGGGTTTAGCCTCCCATTTTTTCTGCCATACTTCCCAAAATCGTGCGTCCCTCCAGTGTTGTCAGTGTGCCTAACCAGCGGGGTAAATGCGTAACATACATAGATATAAGAAGTAACACATGGCACTAATAATGGCGATGTCTTTCATTTTGACAATATTCATTGCGTTTTTTAGGGTTCCGTACATCAAAAGAAAAAACTGAAACCAATAAGGTCACTTCGTTGTTCGCCTGTCTGTCCGTCTTTCAAGATCCTTTTTCTCAGGAACGCGTGAAGTTATCTAGTAGAAA
This sequence comes from Amphipoea oculea, assembly GCA_945859645.1. NCBI lineage: Eukaryota > Metazoa > Arthropoda > Insecta > Lepidoptera > Noctuidae > Amphipoea > Amphipoea oculea. Next base: position 19,574,977 of record OX243876.1, read on the forward strand.
TTAATATCAAATAAGTACTCAGGGCTATACCCCTTGAGGCAGTGAAAAAATCAAACTTCAAAGTCAACGCAATCATAAGATACGGGCGTTTAATGCGTGTATGTTCCGTTTATACCGCATATTTTTGACACTCACAAGCGAATCAAAACCTATAGGCTACTTCCCGTTGACCTTGAATCATGAAATTTGGCAATAAGCAATTTCATGTAACACAAGTAAAGGAAAAAATCCGAAAACCGTAAATTTGTAGTTACCTACATACCTACTTTGTAGGTACGGAACCCTCGGTGTGCGAGTCCGACTCGCACTTGACCGGTTTTTTTTTTACGTTGTCGAGCAGACGAATTTTTGAGACATATGAATTAGCAATATTCTTCAAAAACTGTCTGATTGTGATTGAAAGTGTGGGGGTGCTGGATGGGAGGTGGTGGAGGCTACGATGGAGCCCAGTCAATTATTATCCTTCTGCTTCTGCGAGCATTGAACTGTTGAGGAACATAGAGTCTCAGATTCAGTCAGAGAGTGTCAGATTAGAGAGTGCTTGTTTTATTTATCGTTGTATAAGTAGTAAGTTTGTTCTAAAATAAATGTTGGTCAAAGCTTAACGCTTTTTAATTAGATACTTATATGTCCAAAGCACACATCTGACACATCTGAGTTACGCACCCTATAGTACCTACTTGACATCGGGAAAACAATTAGGTAATCCTACCATTAACCTGTTGCATGCTAGCGTGGTTGTTATTTCAAGCGGTTATGCAACTCATAATCGCAGACGCTCCGTCCGGCACCCTAATTGCGTATCACACTATCAATAAAAAATTTGCAAATTGCTAATCCATTGCTTCATAAGTTCGAATAATTTGTCTGCTCAACACGTAAAAATAACGCAATGAATGTTGTTGAACTGTCAAAATGAAACCGATTCCGATTGATAATGTGTTACGCAATTACCCCCCACGGGGTAATTGCGTTCTCATGCCGGGGCCACACCAACGGGAAACGACAATGCCCATCATCGCCGTAAACACCGCGGTAATTATTCCGATAATTATTGCAATGACAAACGTAAGTGTGGTCACTTCAACGTTGGCAATAATTCTCGCGGTAAATCTCTTTGATCTCAAAAAATACCGCCACCCGCGTTATCGCCTAACGTCAATCGGCAATGTGAATGCCGTTGTAAAATTATCGCGATAAATTGTGGCTACACCTACGGCCTACCTACGCCCAACATCGCGATAATCAACGGCGTTTCCCGTTGGTGTGGCCCCGGCATAACAGTAGGAATGGCTTTCATCAGTTTCATCTTGACAGTTCAACAACATTCATCGCGTTACCTATTTACGTGGTCAATCAGACAAATTTTTCAAACATGTGAAGCAATGGATTGGCATATCCTTCAAAATGATTCAGATTGTGTGTTACTCTGGGCTGGCTGGCCGTGTTTGAACCTTACAATTTTCTGTGGAGTTTAATGTTCTTCCCCAAGTTATGCTCTTTATAGTTTTTCTATATGAATCAATACCTACATAAGTAACAGCGGCAACACGATGATAATGGCTAAGTTACTTCCTGTATGCGTGTCTATTACCTAACTTTTATATATATTTCACAATATTTTGTTATTATGTTGTCACGCCCATTCATGGTTGAGGTATAGTACGGTAAATAAGTTTATCTCTTTATCTTATATCTTATCATCATTTCATACAATGATATACAAATGTTTTTCAGAATTCTTAGCACTTTTCACGAAATGCCTGGAACGTTACCTTCTAGAACCCAGATAGAAGTAGGTAAGCTTTTGGAAATCCGACAAACGGGCATTACGGACATGAGAGGGTTGAAGTTTGATTGCAAAGAGCGAACGAAGTTGTAGCTTAACTTGTTATACCCGGGCCACACCAACGGGAAATGCCGTTAATTATTACGATAAGTTGTGGCTGCACCTACGATTTAACGCCAGTCATCGCGATAATTATCAGAGTTTCCCGTTGGTGTGGCACCGGCATTAAACGCGTGTCATTCGTATTCGAATATAGGCATATTCCCCAGTAGGAATATTAGGCGTAGTTAGGTACGCCTTGCAGATGATGGAAATGCTGGGGCCAGACCATCGCGATAACGCGAAGATTTGCGCGATAAGTTGATGCTCATTGGCTGGACCTACGATGTCAGCCAATAAGAAACAATTTATCGCGATTTTCCCGTATAGTGTGGCCCCGGCAAAAGAGAGACAACAGCGGGATGATTGTGTTACTAGTACTTAATAATAGTTATTCTGTGGCGTTAACGTAATACTTGTCTGCTTTAGCTAGTATCACGTCGGCACTCGGAACCTTCATAGCAATTCACAATCATACGACAGGCTATCGTATCGAAAACGACACATTTTTGACTTGCCCCCGACAGCAATTAGCTGTCGGAAGAATAGCGGGCGTCTATTTGATTTAAAGTGACAAAATTTTCGGGTTTTGGACTTACGAACAGCGTTGAGAAGACTCCTACGATAACATTGATTGATGTTCGATACGATACGGAAGCGTATCGAGTGTTTGTGAATAGCTATGCAGAGATCTCCTGAATTATCCGGCTATGAAGTACCTATGGTATGGTCGCAAGTGCGACTACTGACCAACTGTGTTCGATGCTCTGGTAAAAAAAAAATCAATATGTTTTCAGGCTTCTATTGGAACTTCCTTGATTGAGTTGCTCAGAGTCTATAGTTTTAGGAAAAATGCTTTCTGTACCTACCTCAACGATGCTAACGAACGTAATATCTTATGTTAGTATGTATGTACCTACTTAAGATGGTAAACGTAGCAAAAGGTTGGTCAGTTCAGTTGTTTCTGCCTACCTCTCCGTGAGAAGGTGTGAGTTTATTCATGTATGTATGTAAGTACTTAGAGTATCTAATGTGTATCTTCCGAATTTCATATTTTTCGTGGTTGCTCTTGTGCCATTTTTGATACACAGAAAATGAAACGAAAAATACAAGTTTTAATGAGAATTCTGTGAATTTAGGCTAGTTACGCATACCTACACCTACTAGACATCATAATGACGCTAAAGGGCTTATGGCTAAATGGCTACTGCGCCGTGCGCAGATCGATGAATATGCGCGGCTTAACTCGGTGGCTCCTATGTACCTACCTACCTAACCTAGGTAGGTAGGTACGCACCTACATAAATATACCTAGGTATATTTGGTTGGTCCAACCTGGGATTTGAATTTATTCTCTGTACGAAGTAAAATACCAAAGAAATGGCGCCGGCACGTCACGTGATGGATGTGCTGTTGACTGTACTAAGATATTTATTAATTGATCATAATTATATTCATAATTGCAAAAGACCAGCCAAATATAAGGGTGTGGTACACACCGCCCATACGTTTAAGTCGAGTAGGATGGGACAGTTGATAAATTGTTGCGATTACGATATTGGTCCCATGGAGAAAGTTGATCAGTTTGATGGTCTGTATCACACCCTTAAATTTGGCTGGTCTTTGAAAATAAACCCTGTATGTAGGGCACCAATAAAAACGCCCATTTCTTCCCACTTGTTCCTGTTGCCTGCCAAACGACCCTGATTATATCCTTCATGGAACCAAACATTTGTACAACATATCGTCCATAACAATATACCTACCACAACTCGGATAATAAGTACCTAAGTAGGTACCTACTCTATTAATAAGTAGCTTTATGATAAAATGTTCATAAATAGTATAATGTATCAAAACTCGCTCTGTCGGTGTCGAGATCCGGTTTGCATCATTCTATGCCTATGTATCTATCTATACCTACATGGCCTAGGTACAATAGGTACAAGTCAGCCTGCATAGCTAAACCGCCGTTTTTGTTCAGCGAAGGGCTCAAATTTTAGTGGTTTCTATTCATTTTTATAGTAGGTACCACATATTATTGATCCCAGACATAAGAAGAATTTCTAGAAACTGTTCCTTTCTTAGAATTGATGATGAATGAATGAGTCATCATAACACAAAAGGGGGACTTTTGGTGTGCCTAGGTTGAATTGAAAATAATTAATATCAATCATCGTGGGAGTTACGAAAAGTTGAACGTTTCTTTACAAATGAGTTCTAAAGCCCGGTTTCCACCGCGAAAGAGTAATGAGCCGGAAATGGCTAAGCGGAGCGGACTTCGTTTTTATGAAATAGGTTTGCGTTTCCACCAAGAAAGAGTTTAGTCGTCTGATTCTCTCTAGAAATGAGCGAGCTCATTTTTACTCTTTTTGCCCGCTGGGTCATTTCCGCTCGACTCTTTGTTAGTGGAAACACATGTAAGCAGTTTTCTCTTGAGAGGTAAAAGAAGTCATTAATGGGTCCGCTCCGCTCGCGGTGGGAACCGGGCTTAAAGGTGCCGTAGAGGGTCTGCAATTCTGCATAGAATCGATAGGTATTTTTTTAAAAGGCGTCCTTTCCTTACAACAAAGAAAATCAAGTGAAACCACGAGTTCAATCAAGTTATTTTTTATGCATCTTCAAGTGGGGTCTAGACAAAATCTTTCTAAGTAAACCGAAACACCATCTTCAGCGTGCATAGCTAGCATAGTACCACAGAATACTTAAAGTACTGCGTACAGAAAGGCCACTCCCTTCCCCGCACTAAAATCATTTACCGCACCTCACCCCGCACTTCGATGTGTTCGTCGCCTGCTCTTTAACAATGGCGCTCGCATACACAAGAACCGCAGCGCTGTACCTACCTACTGCTGACACGAACACATTATTTTTTTAATGTTTTATATTTTGTGTTAATCACGATGTTGTATATTGTGCATTATTTGGATGCTTATATTCATCGAGGAACGATAAAGACAGGAGTTTCTTTCGGTTCCCGAAACATGAAAGAAGGTAAGGAACAGCAACTCAAATATCCTTTAAACCCATAAAAAATAAAAGCTAGTATATTACAGACAAACAAGTTAAGCCAGTGTTGTGATAATTTATTTTCATAATTTTCTCTATTAATCATTTATTTTCCAAGTTTTCTTCATTTTAGAACAATTAAAACTTCCGTAATATTAACATACCAAATTGCTCTCTCTCTTTATTGTCTTAGTTATGTCTGTTTCTTTCACGTTCTATTCGTTCTTCGACTTTAAAAGTAGTACAGACGCCAGCACATCAACCTACACCTAACTGTCACATTTTCCCAATCAACTTTGAACCTTATGTTTCAGTGATAAAGTTGAAAATCTATTAAAGAAATTTGACAGATTGTTGTAGGTTGATGTGCTGGCGTCTGTACAATAGAAATGTTATTAATTAGATTTCTGTGAGTACCTAGTGTCGCGGCGCGCGGCGCCCCATTGTTGCATACGTTCGGGCAGCGCCGCCGCCAGTGTGACCAACTTTAAATTAGAGATCCTGCCCCACTTATGCAAGAAAACTGACAAATCCTGCCAAAATCGAAAGCACAAAATGCCAAAATAATGCCAATATAATTTAAAAATTTAAAATAAGTAGACACATTATTTTTTTGGAGTTTTATTCAAAATAATTGTTCTTAAAGTCTAAAAGTGAACTGAAATTAAATTATACACTCGTATTAACTAAAGTAATGGATCCTGCTCCCATTCTACACGATATAATCGTTCATATTTACGTTTCATGTTAAATCAGGAATGGAAAACATTCACACTCACACCGCACGAAATCCGAAACAAAATAGTTTTTCAGACAGTTTTTCTTCTAGTCCGACTAAAGATATTATATTAATATAAACATTTTGCTCCGCACTTTAAGGTTTACAATGGAATGAAGTAATGAACTACAAATCCAATTAGAGATGTTATGGGAAATCCCCGAACCAAAGGTCTTTGCGTTGCCATAGGCATTTTAAAATTCCCACTTACTTTTTTTCCTTTCTGGATACTGCATCCTACTCTTTTTATGGGCTGTAGCGGCTATAGTGCCAAATCTGCCAGCTTAAATTGCTAATACTGCCAAATACTGCCAGATTTCTAAAACGTCAAACAAAAGTGCCAGAGAGTAAAATAAAGGGCTAAACCTGCCAAAAAGGCAGGATCCTGCCACATATGGTCACACTGGCCGCCGCCTACGCAATACTGCGCCAGCCAGCCCTACTAGATTTCACGCACACATTTACACGTATACAAACGTCATTTGTCAATGTAGTGGTAGTAGGTAATTATTTTGCGAGCATTGTATGGAGTGTCCGGGGTGTGATAGTACTAAAAGCTGCCTACCACTGCTTACCCTCTCCACGAGTACTATTACGGGTATGAGATTGATTTTGAAGCAAAACAAAACGCACAATGTTTTGATTATGGTGGAATGCAATGTATGAAATATTCTTTGCTAGATTAGAGCGTGATGAATGCAATTTAGTAACAAAAAGTATATATTGTTAAATCTATCTTGAATTTTATTATTTTCCGTCATCTGAAAATGTTAAAAGTAACAATAAAACGTTTTCAGTGTCATCGACATCGACTCATCGTAGCGGTTTGACAAATTAGAGGATTTTGACTTTGACGTTTTCTTGAATTTGTTTGCGTTTTTTGCGTCTTTTTTAGACTTGAATTTTTATTTTCTAATTTATGAATAAATATCATGTGTTTACCGTGTGTTTATTAATGTATGATAAATAAACTTACATTTATATTATGTTCCAACTATGAACGTGATAATGGCCGTTCTGTAAACACGTCGTCTGAAATAGCAATGATACAGTGTTAAAAACTCGTATTGCCGCAAATTATTTATTTTTTAAGTATTTATTTTATGTAATAATATAACATGGGAGACGTACAAGTGTGCCGCATTTGTTTAAATACGGATGTTAAAATGCAGGACCTGTCGGCATACCCTTTAGAATCTTATTTTGCATCATTAATGATTGAAAGTAAGGTAAGTTTGTTTTGAATGGATATCCCATTACAAATATTAAAAAAAAAACTATTTAGTTATTTTATTGAATGCTGATTATGCTCTCTACCTAGCGCGCTTTGTCAGTTCTTACTTAATTTCTAAATACTTACCTTTTATTCAAATTGTTCCCTAATATTAACTGCTTAGTATCAAGCTATGTTATTTACTTACTCTTACAATGTACAATAAAGCATATAATATTCTAATTATTATGCTAATCAACCATTTATTTCTAGCCTCTATACAACAACTTGCCGCCATATGCCTGCTATGAGTGTGCAGCACTTGTGAGGAAGTTTTATTTATTTAGAGACAAGTGTCTGCAGACCCAGGGGCTGCTGTGTGCAATAATTGATGACTGTGGAAAGGTACATTCATATGTGTTTATAAAACCTTACAGAGACATTGAAAACTAATAAATAAGAAAAATACAATAAAAATAATTTATTGAAGGCAAAAAAAAATATTGAGACAATGACTACAAATAAATAAAAGAAATACAATAAAAATCATTTATTGCAGGCAAAAAAATAAATTTTTATATATAAACCCTTAGGAAATATAAATTACATAAAAAAGTTATGCCTTGATGTATGTCTATGATATGTAGCAGGCTTGATTGTGAACCACTGCTGCAAGGTTTCAGCTGGACCTGTCACCTTGCAGCAGTGATGTCACAATCTGTTTTCTGTTTTTAACCAACGAAAAAACGGAGGAGGTTATCAATTCGATGCGTATATATATATATATATTTTTTTTTGGTTTTGTCTTTGTAAGTGTATTGCTAACATTGTTTGTAAGTATATTGTTACTAACACTGAGTCTTGTTACTCGAAATAAAATGATTATTATTATTATTTATTAAAACATCATAATCATAGCATAATCACCCTATAATGTTCCCACTGCTGGGACACAGGCCTCCTCTATTCGAGAGGTAGTGGACTGTAACCTACAATGAGGGCCGAGTGTGGGTTGTTAGATGTCAACCTGCTTGGTTTCAACCCACAACCTGCAACTCATAAGTTGGGGCTGTTACCACTGGGCTACCACTGCTCTTGTTTAATACATAATTGGTATAAAATGAATAAGAAAGAAACCAGCTTTTTGTCTTATTTAAGAATTCAATAAAAAATATATCTTCAGTATCTATTTAATCCATATTAATATTATAAATGCGAAAGTGTGTCTGTATGTCTGTCTGTTACCTCTTCATGCTTAAACCGCTGAACCAATTTAGATGAAACTTGGTAGGTATAGATAGTTTGAGTCACGGGAAAGGACATAGGATAATTTTTAGCCTGATATTCCCACGGGATCGACACTTATGCGGGTGAAACAGCGGGGCGCTGCTAGTCAATAATAATTCTTAGTTAGGTTGTGCATATTTCTCCCAGAACTAGTAAAAGCAAAATTTTAACATTTAATTTATCACATCTTCCAGGTAACGCATACAGCTATAAAATCAATTACCAGAAAAAATCGCCTCACAGTTACAAATGTCACTAATATCAGCATAGAACAAGACAACACAAATTCTATCAACACGGAAAGACCTGAGTTTGTTGTAGAAGTTATCAAAAAAGAGGATCATGATGATGTTGATGTTCCTGATCACATCGGTCCTGATAACAGTTCTAGTGATGATGATGATGACTGCGAGAAGAAAAGTAAGAAGAAAATTCACGAAGTAGAGAAGGTTGAGATTTCTGTGAAGGTGGACATTCAGGAGGAGTCTGATGACCCTGAGGTAATTTTGATTTAAGTAATTAAATATTCATAAACAAGGTTTGGGCGCTCATTTTACAGTGCTTCATGTTTTTTTTCGTGTCTGTACCTACAGGTGAAGCGATTTTAATTTATAATACGAGTATGTACGAGTAGGTATAGAAGGTATTAAAACACTTTTGCATCTAGAGTTAATATTAAAAAAAAAAAGATGATTCACACAGACAGCTGTGCTTGATCGCATTGCGGTTGTAAACATCATTTAGATTCTGGAAGGTTTATGGTGTAAGTATAAAATACATTTTTGTGTGTTTGTCAATTCATGAAAACCGTGCGAAACAGGGGCGGGTCGCTAGTCCTGCTATAAAATTTATCTTGGAAAATTAAAAGCTACAAAAGGCATTAAAAAAAAATAACAATAAGAACCTTTTTTCACAGCTTTCTGAAACAACAGTCGATACAGCAAAATTGCCTATAAAAAAATCCCGAACAGCCCAGCCCAAGAAGCGAGAAAGACCCAAGAGGACTCATACTATGGTTGCTAAGAAGAGTCCACCCAAAGTTAAGAAGGATGACACACAATGTGAAGACCAGACTGATGATTTGATCAACGTTATTACTCTTTCGGTATGTGGATCTAGTATTTTTTAAAGGTTGTCATTATGCCAATTTTAGTTTTTTTTTTTTTATTGACTTGTGTGATTGTAATTGTACAGACGCCAGCACATCAACCTACCCGAAACTGTCACATTTTCTCAATCAACTTTGAACCTTATTCTTTAGCGATAAAGTTGAAAATCTATTAAAGAAATTTGACAGATTGTAGTAGGTTGATGTGCTGGCGTCTGTACTTTTGGTGTGCTTATTATAAATACTAAGCTATGCTTGTTCTAAGGGGCTGTCTCCACGAGCGAGAGAATCGCGGCGATAGTCTCGCCGCCGTGCTATCAAATTTTCGCCGCGATGACATCGCCGTGGGGAGAGGGAGACACGTTCTAAGAGCGTGTATAGAAATACGTGGCACGAGGATAATATCGCCACGATTCTCTCGCTCGTGAAGACGGCCCATTTCCCTTACACTTGATTCATGTCAAAAGTAAGCCCGTTGAACGTGTCACGGCCCGATGTCGGCGAGCCAATTCCGAATGTTCTTCTTTAATTGTAATTGGTAGTAGCACCACACACCGGACACTCCATACAACGCTCGCAAAATAATTACCTACTACTACTACATTAAAAAATGACGTTTGTATACGTATGAATGTGTGCGTGAGGTACTTGTGTTTGCGAGCGCTCTTGTTAAAGAGTCGGCGACGAATACGCCGAAGTGCGGGGTGAGGTGCGGTAACTGATGTTAGTGCGGGGAAGGGAGTGTCCTTTCTGTACGTAGTACTTTAAGTATTCTGTGGTAGCACCACTGACATCTACGGTCTAATCATACTCTGTATCTGTATCCAACATTATAACGTAAATTTCCTCTGTATGTGTACATTAGTCTACCATCTTATCCACAGATTGAGGATCAAATAGAAGAGATGAACAAACGGAAACAGTCGTCCAACTACCTTGACTGTCCGTACAAGTGCCACCAGTGCTACAGGGGGTTCAACAACACGCACGCGTGGAAACATCACCTTACCAAACACTCCCCGGTAAGATATACAGATGTACAAAGATCTTTTGGCACGTGGCCAAAATCGGTACCAACACAGCCATCTTGTTTTTAGAGTTCCGTACCTCAAAAGAAAAAAAACGGAACCTTTATAGGATCTCTTTGTTGTGCGTCTGTCTGTCTGTCTGTCAAAACCCTTTATATCAGGAACGCGTGGAGGTCTCGAGTTGAATTAAAACCATATACTCAAGTCTACAGTCCCTTGAAGCTGTGAAAAAATCAAACTTCTAAGGTTAGCTATGTTATAAATATCGAAATATAGTTATAGTTCCGATGATTAACTACTTTGGCGAGTAAATGACCGGCTCCCGAGCTACACAATAGTAACTCGGGACGTAATATTGAAAGAAAGAATGAGAAAGAAAATACATTTATTTCATTCAGGTTAAGGCACACACACACATACACATTTGAACTGGCATGCTCTCAGTTCAAGACATTATGTGATTTAAACAAAAAAACTGTCGGCATATCTATGAGGAGCAAAGAATTAAAATTTAGAACAGTATGAAAATGTGTGTGCTTTGTTCGCAGAACCTCGGCGACATAGAGTGCAAAATTTGCAAGTACAGGTTTAAAACGAAACGCAATCTTCAGAGACATGCCCTAAACCACGGGAAGAGATATGTTTGTAATTTATGTCCATACAATTCTAGTAATATGTAAGTATAGGCCAAAAATGATTGAGGGACACTCTATTTTAAACTGGACTGTATGTGTATTAACAGAAGGTTCATATTTCAGAACTACTGTGAAGCAGCATCAAGGGTCACATAAGGGAGTCACGCATAAATGCAAGTTCTGTGACGAAGTTTTCAAGTAAGAAATATTTTGAATTAACAAATGGTCATTAAAAACCTACTTAGACTATACAACATTATTTTTAGTATATGCGAAACCTGAATATAGTTTGTTCAGAATAAGTAACTGAATCGATTCCAATAATTTTTACCCCATGTTATATTTTGGCCCAAAAATACACACATCAAAAGTGTCTAGGGATCAACATATATTTTTGCAATAACTTTTCTCCTGATTGATATTAATTAAAATTTTCTTTAAGGATTCATCAAATAAAGTGTTTTCGTTTGTCACAGTAACGATAAACCAAGTCACCTTTGCATTAATAAAGAAATTTGCCATTTTCCTAATAAAGGGATTTTTGACATTTGAACCACTAACACAAAAGTTCGAAAAAAAGACTGAAATAACAGTTTTCTTTAAAATTTTATTGGGTAACTTAAACAATTAATAATCCGTGTTTCTACCGCGAACACTAACAACACAAGAACATCGGTTTGGCATACTCAAAATGAGTTCATCCAAATCACGCTGTGGAATGGCCGCCCATGTTCGTTGCAACAACAAAAAAAGGTCTTCTTGCGACTGGATACCCTCCATATTCGGCAGAGCTCTTCTCTGTAGCATATCCCATGCATGCTCAATCGGGTTCAAGTCTGGCGACTGAGCAGGCCAGGGCAGGACATTGATGTTAGCTGCGGCGAGAGTCTGTCTTACAACTCTTGCGGTGTGCGGTCGTGCATTATCATGCATTAACTGAAATAAGGGACCGATTTGCACTTGTAGAGGAACGATGACGTCTGATACAATCGTCTCAGCATAAATTTGAGCGTTGAGGTTGCCTCTGATCCAAATCAACTCAGTTCTTCCGCCGATCCAAATACCCGCCCATACCATGATGGTTCCACCACTATAAGGATGGACTTCCTGGCAGGATTTTAATCGCTGTTGGCGTCCAGGGGTTCTCCAGTGTCGTATACGTCTTGTATCCGGTCTCATACCAAAACGAGACTCATCAGAAAAGCACACGAAACGCCATTGTTCTTCTGCCCAATTTCTGTGTTCAAGAGCCCATTGATATCGAATCCTACGATTGTGCATTGCTATAGGTGGTACCCGTAGCGGTCTTCGGGAATGAAGGTTCACTTCATGCAAGCGGTTTCTGACTGTTTGGTCGCTAATTAAGTTCCCTGAAGAGTGATGAAGCCTCACGGCTAACATCATGGCGGTTATTGTTGGAGCTCTTCGAGTTAAGATTTGAATGTATCGGTCTTGTCTCCGTGTGGTGCAGCGATACCGTCCTCCATGGCGCTCAGCCACGGTACCAGTGCTTCGGTAACGTGTCCAAAGTCGACTGATAACACTCTGACTTGTATTCAGAGCTAAAGCCACAGTACGTTGCCGGGAACCAGCTTCTATCATTCCCACGGCTCTGAGCATTTCTTCCCTGCTTAAATGACGTCGCCGCTCCATAATAACGTTGGTTTTAATCAGTAGTAGGGAAACAGTAGCACTAATAATGTCTTCAATGCGTTGTATGTTTTTATAGGGAAAATATTGACAGCTGATTTTCATCTTTTACTCGAATTTGATTCACAGTTCCTGATTCAAATTATGAAATGCACCAAAAAGGATCCATATAAATTTATAAAATCATAAATTTATTACAAAGCCACATCTCAATCTCAAGAAATCCGCATAAAAATGCTTGATCCCTAGACACTTTTGATGTGTGTATTTAAAAAAGGTTAAATCTTGGCCACCGAGCGACATTAGTAGGTAGTTTTCTACCATACCCATACACAATAGGCGCGGCGCCCGCGCACAGCGAGCGGGGCGAGCGGGGCGGGGGTGAAGCAACCCCTTCAGTCGCCCGGGTACTGCAGGCTGGCGCGCGCGTGTCCGACTGCATAATCGCGAGTGCGCGGCCGCCGCGCCGCGGGCCTTACAGTTTTGTTTCGGTTGATCGTGTACTTACCTATCGTATGTAAAAAGTGTCGTGTAACCATGACTTTCTCATACACCAACGTCCAGTACACAGAAATGGTACGTACATCAGAGTATCGTGGAACACAATGCTTTGCCGTGATGATTAACATTTTTAAACACGCCAAGATGGTTAATTGTAGAAAGTTATTATTTGTACCTACAGCCTGCTGTAGTTAAGTAATGCGATGTTTAACACTTTTCATCCACTTTGAACTTTAAGTGGTTGACATAAGGTGCAACAAATCGCATTGACTACATTGTATCACTTACGGCTTACGAATAAGTAATTACTTATTCGTAGCTTACGGCTGCATTTATTTACGAATAAAGTACATTATAATAACTACCTACACTTGACCATTACGACAGTCCAAAGCCTGCAAGTGTGATGGAAAATGTTATCACCAGTTAATTACAATACAATCGCCGCGCCGTACCGAACGGCACGCGGTGCGGGTGAGCATGATTTTGGACGGACAAACAGGTAACATAACAAGCTTATAACTTGGTGATTATTCATGATACAGTTTTGAAATTTTGTACATAGATTCTTTACATAAAAATACTAGACACGTGTTTCGGGTTTCGCATATACTAAAAATAATGTTGTATAACGTACATCTTAAAAATTGGCATTGCCATTCAACGTGGTAATGCTGCCAATCTTCTGGACACGTTTACGCATGACAGCGAAGAATGAACTCGATAATATGTAAGCTGTGGTTACCTGTAATTACGTGTGCATTACAGGATAATGTATAATAATACAAGTTATAAAGATAATTTATTGTAATGTATCTCGTTGGTAATCCTTAAATAAATAAATAAATGAAGAAAGTAATGAAAAACAAAATTGAAAATGAAGGAAGTCAGCAAATAACACAATTTTTGTGGTTGTTTTTTTTTAATAAATGAGATAGATCATTATTATACACTAAAAAGAGGAAAGGAACCAGAATAGAGCCTTTCGGAACACCCATTTTTACTTTTAAACCAAGTGAATTGACATAATTTATTTGAAGTTTCTGTTGTCTGTCATTTAAATAAGATTTTACTAAATTGAGCGCAAGTTTACCTAGTCCCTAATGCTCAAGTTTCAAGACAAAGGTTTCGTGATTTACGCAATCAGATGCCTTGGAGAGGTCACAAAGTTTCCTATGGCATCTTGGACCTCCTCTTACGCAGTAAATATGTGTTTTAGTAAGGTGGCACCGGCGTCAGTCGTACAGTCCTTTGGTGAAACCATATTGCTGACCGTGTAAGATTTTTAGATGGTAAAGTTTATTGGTTTAAAATAGGGTTGATGCAATAAACGTCTGCCCCTGACCACTCTCTTTCTTAGTAATAAACGTCTTTGGGCAAGGAACCCAGAAAGCCTATAAAATATCTATGGGTTATAATTATAATTAAAGTGTATTTTATTTACCACAGTGTAAGAACGACGTACGTTAGTCACATGCGAATCAAACATCCATCAGAAAACATCTGCGGGTTTTGTGGGTACTCATTCTACAGCAAGCAGGGGCTCGTGGTTCACAAGAATATGATGCACAAGGACATCGAAGTGAGTAAATTGAAATTTGAGCCTTATCTCAGTGTCTTAAGATTCATACGATTCTTTATCGTGTAAGAAAAAGTTTTGAACTTAAGCTTTTTCATTTTAAATCTTTTTATTTACTATTTTCTTTTGGGCTTTTGACTTTAGTCACAGAATACTTAAAGTACTACGTACAGAATGGCCACTCCCTTCCCCGCACTAACATCAGTTACCGCACCTCACCCCGCACTTCGATGTGTTCGTCGCCTGCTCTTTAACAATGGCGCTCGCATACACAAGAACCGCAGCGCTGTACCTACCTACTGCTGACACGAACACATTATTTTTTTAAAGTTTTATATTTTGTGTTAATCACGATATTGTGCATTATTTGGATGCTTATCATCATCGAGGAACGATAAAGACAGGAGTTTCTTTCGGTTCCCGAAACATGAAAGAAGGTAAGGAACAGCAACTCAAATATCCTTTAAACCCATAAAAATAAAAGCTAGTATATTACAGACAAACAAGTTAAGCCAGTGTTGTGATAATTTATTTTCATAATTTTCTCTATTATTCGTTTATTTTCCAAGTTTTCTTCGTTTTAGAACAATTAAAACTTCCGTAATATTAACATATCAACTATTAAATTATTGCTCTCTCTCTTTATTGTCTTAGTTATGTCTCTTTCTTTCACGTTCTATTCGTTCTTCGACTTGAAAAGTAGTACAATAGAAATGTTATTAATTAGATTTCTGCGAGTACCTAGTGTCGCGGCGCGCGGCGCCCCATTGTTGCATACGTTCGGGCAGCGCCGCCGCTGGCCGAGTACTGCCAGCCAGCCCTACTAGATTTCACGCACACATTTACACGTATACAAACGTCATTTGTCAATGTAGTGGTAGTAGGTAATTATTTTGCGAGCGTTGTATGGAGTGTCCGGGGTGTGCTTTAGTACCTCATCATCTGCCTAGCCTTTTCCCAACTATGTTGGGGTCGGCTTCCAGTCTAACCGAATGCGTCTGAATGCCACCTACTACTATTTTGACTTTACTTCCTATTACCGTATAATTTTTGTAATGTGTGTTTTACTTCTGCAGAATAAACTATTTTTCTTTCTTTTCTTTTTGTGAGCTATTTGGTGAGTATAATACTAGATTAGTTCCGGCTGCCATTTGTAGATCTTTGACAGTCGTTACGGGTCGTCAGAAGCCCGAAAATCTGACAACCAAACTTACCAAGTGGTATTACCCAGTAACTGGGTTGTGGAGGTCAGATAGGCAGTCGCTCCATGTAAAATACTGGTATACAGCTGCATGCGGTTAGACTGGAAGCCGACCCCAACATAGTTGGGAGAAGGCTAGGTAGGTGATGAATACTAGAGTATGATCACAGAATACTTAATAGTACTACGTATAGAAAGGACACTCCCTTCCCCGCACTTATATCAGATATCGCACCTCACCCCGCACTTCGAGGTATTCGTCGCCGACTCTTTAGCAAGGGCGCTCGTGAACCGCAGCGCTGTACTGCTGACACGAACACACAATTTTGCGATTTAAAAGTTTTATTTGAGATTTAATCACGATGGTTGGATATTGTGATGCTTTTTCGAATTTGTATTTACATAAACTGTTTGTAAGATTTCGCATTTTTAATACCATGCGATTTAATAACCGATTATTTACAGATAATTCATTTAAACTTTTAGTGTTTTTATTTCATTACGAACCCGACTGTATTAATAAACAATTGAACTACAAGGTCACTTCATAATAATGCACACGTTCGGGCAGCGCCGTCGTCGTTCGGTTCCCCGACACAAATCGCTTTCCGCGCCATTTTTTACGCTACGCACGACAGCCAACCCTACTAGATTTCTCGCACACATTTTCACGTATACAAACGTCATTTGTTTATGTAGTAGTAATAGGTAATTATTTTGCGAGCGTTGTATAGAGTGTCCGGGGTGTGGTATGATGTCCCGAGCTACCTTTAAAGCTACTCGGTACATTATTGATCGTTCGTTTAACTGATTTACACATACATAAGCTCACACTTTTTTCCATGGGGTTGGCTAGACTATAAACGCCACCTGCTACGATCCTTACGTACTAATTTTCGTCTCTCAACTGATTGATTGTATATTTAGACAAAACAAGAAGAGAACACACAAGAAGGTCCATACTGCGAAGATTGTGACGTCAAATTCATATCGACGGAGGCGTATAAAAGACACATGGTGATGTCAGTCAAGCACACTCGAAGTACGGACTCTATGTGAGTTGACATACGGTTCAGTTTCGTTTGTTTAATAATCAGTGCACATCGATATATTCACGTACAACTGGTACATGGTGATGTCCGATAAGCACAGTCGAAGTAAAGACTAGCAGCCTTATTACAAAACAGTTTATTTTTAAATCCAGAACCAGTTTAAGCCATCAAGCTATTTTTGAACCCTATTTCAACAAAGTTAAAGTTCTAATTACAAAACTGACGTCAAATCTGAGTCTAAGTTGTCAATTTTGTGTAAAAACTTTACCGTGCTCTGAATAAAGTTTATAATACAATAACGAGCTCGAAGGTTTGGGCTGGACTAAAGTTAGAAGTCTTTTTTTGTAATAAGACGATGTATGCGTTGACGTACGGTTCAGTTTCGTTTGTCAACAGGAACGGATGTCGTGTTTGCGGCGAGATGTTCACGGACCCTGAAGAGTTACGTCTACACAATCGTGAGGAGCATCCTAAGAAACAACCGAAGCATTACAATTACCAACGGAAGAGTCAAGTTCGGACCAAATGGCCCGCCAAGTGTCAACATGTTGGTATCTACACTTTCCAATGTGAACCTTAGTTTCATTCTGTATAGTTTAGTTTACATTGCAGAGAAGTTATTCCCAACCTTTTTTTTTATTTTTTTTCCAACGTTTTTATATAAAAACGTTTTATTCAAAAGGTTGGGAATAGCATAGGGTCGGTATCCATCCGATGGAGATCGGTTCAATCGTTCTGGTGAATACCAGTAGGTATATAGAGGTATGAGAAACAAGGTGTAAAGTTCACTCATACTCTATAGAAAAGGGAGGATCCTCCGACTAGACGGGTGTTGTGTCTGGCGGGCAACTGCCCGATGATTCATGTCGGGCTGTTGTATATATACTATAAGTTGCGCGGTAAACTCTGCTTGCGAGATGCAGGATTTTGCGTGACGTCAGTACGACGCGTTTTTCGCATGTGGCGTTGTAGATACCGCAGTACCGCTACAGGTACCCGTACCTTATAAACTGGAACACAGCAATGTAGTTATATTTTTTATTTATAATATAATTTTTAGCCTAGCCATTCTTTGCTGCTACTAAACAGTGCTTTAATTATGCATGATTCAGAATGACTTAATATAATTACTTATGCCTTACAACAAATAATCAAATACATAAGACCCAATCCTCACGGGGCCCGCGTGGTGTTTAACGGTGCCTTTCATAGAGGGCCTGTGTCCCACCAGCAGAGGGAATGTTATAGCCTGACTGCCTGACTAAGCTTGTTTATCATTACTACGCGTCTTTAGTACAGAATTTTAATTCGCAGTGTCCAGAAGAATTCGCCACCCCGCGTGCATACTGGAATCACTACCGACTCAAGCATCCTGATAAGTATGAACCAGTGCGGAAGAATTGCGTCTGTGATATATGCGGCAAGCGATACGCGGTAAGTAATACGTCGTCAGGTACAGTCCTACTTCTTACTAATATTATAAACTAGCTGACCCGGGGAACTTCGTAACGCCATCGAAATCAGTCAATTCGTTCTCGAGATATCATATCACACTGCCGGTATTGTACGTACGTAAGTGCAAACGTTGGAATGCCATCACCGACGGTAAAGGTAGACCCGCAAAACGTTCTTGGTAGTCTGCGTGATTCTGCATAATTGCAGTCACATTTTCCAAGGCACATCAACATATTAAAATATTCTGCGTTAGAATAAGACATGATCGTCAACGTTTACGTAAACAAAACACAAGTCACTCACTACGTAGGTCAACAACAACATCCGTTCGGAAGTAAGCTGCGCGGGAGACTAATGAAGTGATTTGCGGGGCGGGGGTAGCCACGTGCGCCGCGGTACTTTGTGGCGGCATCTTCTGTCGCGTCAAAGAAAGCCGCCGAGCTCGTAGGCTATTTAGCGAAATAAAGATGTACTTGTAAAATCAGATACTCTTAAATTTTTTTTTAACGTGTCAATTTTAATAGAACTTATTTGATTTTGACCTCTCGACTAGCCAATGCTTAATTTTTTTTAAATTATAATTTCATCAATGTTTTGCTTGGAGGTAAATGTATACGTCCCTAAAAGGAACAACAGGGTTTTTGTTACATATTGTATAATGCGATCGAAAATATCGATTAATGAAAAGTATCGATAGTTATCGCTTGAAAATAAATAATGCCAAATACATTAAATATTGTATTTCTTCATTCGGTGTACTTGAAGATCTTGTACCGAATACAGTAACAATTTTTTTTTTTCGACAATTAATTATCAATCAAATTGCATCCTTTGTCCTCAGTGCAACGCAGTCCTCTCTATGCACAAACGCACCCACTTCGGGGAGCGTCCCTACAAATGCTCCCAATGCGACAAGGCTTGCTTCTCTGCGCACGACCTGCGCGTTCATCAGCAGAAACATTCCGACACAAGACCCTTCCCTTGCAGCGTGTGTTCCCAAGCTTTCAAGCGGAAAGAAGCGCTGGAAAGGCATTTGAAAGTAAGTGCACTACTATAAGAATCTCTTGGCGTTCGTATGATGTTGACAGAGGGGCGCTGTTGGTAAACATTCGAAATTCGATTGTTTCGAGAAATGTACTGAAAAACAAGATGGCGGCGTTAGTTCTGATTTTGGCCACGTGTCGAAAGATCCTTGAAAAGCAATAGTTGGTTTAGCAATCATCCTTGCCTTATTTTTATACTTTTCACGGCAGTTAGGCATTGAAAGGTGCAGTTTTTTTTTCATGAAATTATTGTTATAGTGTATGCAGGATGGAAGAAATAATAAATCATTGTATTTCAGGCATTATACACACGCCAGCACATCAAGCTTCCTCCTGTCAAATTACCTAAACTGTGAAAGGAGACGTTCAATAAATGTATGGGGCTTGGTACTAAAATAATTGAAAATTTAAACAGCCTTCTGAGCTTTATGAGCTGAAAGAGGGTAATAATTTTGACGTCTTTGGGTATTTAATTTTTTTTTACAGCCCCCCGTTTTTTTTAAATCAAGTGTTGAAAAATTAAATGCTTGCATCACTAACTACAAACATTATTTATATTTTAGTGTTGGCAGCCCTGTGGCAAATGAGGTGACAATGACAATTTCAGTCAGCGCGGCTGTCATTGTCATTTCTCATTGTCAATTATCATATAAATAAGTGGCTATGTACATATTTATACTTAATAATTAAGAACATTAATACATTTGTTGAAATATTTTTCTACATATGGACTTGTACCAGTGGTTATGGTTTTAGTGGTTAGTGGTTATTTTAACGTCATTTTGACATTTACAGATTTGACCTTTTTCGACACGTTTTGATATTGCATTGTCATGATAATCAATATTTTCTGTCTCAATTTCATGGAGCTGCAGCTAAAATTATAATAAAATCTCAAAGTATTTAATAGAAACAGAAACTTTAGCCACATTTAAAATAATTATATTCCATAGAAATGAATAAATAAAGGCTACGTGCGTTTCGTTGTACTGAAACATTTTTCACTTTTTTACAAAAACGGGCGCCTGAAAAAATCATATTTAACTATAATCGAGTAGCTTATTACATAACCTGTCTAATAAGGTACATCACATTAGCGTTTAAAAATCTTCGGAATTTAGTACCACTTTTGACCTCTCCTTTTCCCAATCAACTTTGAACCTTATGCTTTAGCGATAAAGTTGAAAATCTATTGAAGAAATTTGACAGATTGTAGTAGCTTGATGTGCTGGTGTCTGTACATACACATACGTTACACCCATAGTGACTACATGTCATATAAATAAGCATTGAAAAACCGCTTCTGTAAAATCTATAATCTGATTTTATTTATTTTTATTTTATTTGGGAAAACAAAGAACCGTACATTGTATATTATATTTAAAAATACCATATGCTATAAATAAATGTACACCGCGCGTCGCCTATTGGCGACGAAACAATAGAAAATCAATCTCTAATCTGTCTCGCACATTATTATTATTTACAGTATTTAGCTAAGTTAGACTCGGTTTTTCCGAAATTAAACCGATCATTTTATTTTCTATCGTTCTAACGTTTCTTAGAACGATAGAATAATCGCAAAAGAGACGCACATAAGATGAGCAAAACGCAGAAGTTAGGCTTTGGTCCAGGTTTCAATATGAATTTTTAAAGGCACCATATATTACCTACTTAGTTCCGTTGCGAAAAAGGGATGGTGTTATTCATTCCGTATAGCTCCATCTCACTCGCCCTTGAACAATAATGGCCCTAACTTTTCTCTTTTGTGTTTTTATGTATCAGTTGCGTTACCAGTCTCTCCTTCTCTTTCAGATCCATTCCGGCGACAACCCCTATAAATGTGAGATTTGCGGAGTGGCTTTCGCCAAGTCGTGCACGAGAACGCTTCACGTGCGCACCGTACATACTAAGGAACCACCGCCGCCGCGCAAACGACGGAACAAGATCAATAAGTAAACAGTATTATTGTCCTGATGGATGAACATAACTCAGCCATATTCGCCTTTCGCTTGCGGATAATGTGTGGAAGCGAGAGGCAAATATCGATAATATAGCAGAACAAAGATCTGACATGCTCGCCAGAAAAGGCATGAATATTTTGGACAGATGGATAGAAAATTGCTTAGTGAGCTGAGAGGCAATTCAATTCAAAAACGCACACGCAAGATTCGTGTTTGGACCTGTCGTCCGCTTTGTTCTCCCCTTGCACCCGTCGCTCCCCGAGTAACCACTCGCGAGATATTTGTTTTGTTACAACCGTCCTTTGTTTTAACCGTACCCAGTCTACCCTACTCAATCACAGTGTGACGCGATGATAAAACAACTAAACTCAATGTGACGCGTTGTTTGAATAAAACCGAAATCTAATGATAACTTAAGGCTATTCAATACATGATCTCCCAGCCACTTTATCGCTAGATGGCGGCACATTCGCACTTCGAACATTTTCAATTTTTACGCCTAACTCAGAAAGCTTTGCGAAACAACTTTATTATATGCGTCAACTAACGCATTAACATAATCTTTTTAGATATTCACTTTGCTTGTTAACTCGTCACATACAAAGATTTGTACCCCTAAACATTTAGCCGTTTCACTTTATATCTTTACTATGTCTTTACACACACATGTACAGTTACACACTACGTGTATAGTTTTACTTGCGATATAACTAGATGGCGTTGTATTCATAAACTTGGTTTGTGAACTTGTTTTCCAGAGGTGGCGTTAATTAAAATAAAATATTTTTACGAAAATATTTTTATGACTGTCCTTCATTCTCTAAAGAAAAGCGTACTTTTTATAGTAAAAACCGAAGAAAAGAATACTTGATTGCTACAAGGGTTGTCAGTTGCTTATTCAATTATTCTAAGGGTGCTTTTGTAGTGTGTTAGGGTAGGTTTAGGTTTAAAAATAATAAAATAATAATAAATCCCCTGACCGATTTCGGTCACGGTGGCCAATTTCAAAGAAGATTAGCCAGGTTTGCAGGAGATATTATAGTGCACAAGTGTGTGCGCAAATACAGGAGAGAGAACAGGCGCAGGACCAACGGCTTTACGTGCTTTCCGAGGCACGGGGGTATTACGCCACCAATTTCCAAACTCCGGGCAAAAAAAAAAAGAAAAAGAGTAAAGAAACTCCTAACGGGAAAAACCCAATTTTAATAACACTGTCCGACCTGAGAATCGAACCCAGGACCCCGAGAACGGCAGATGCACTTGTGACCACGAAACCAACGGGACAGTTAAGATTCTTTGTATAATTAAACGCTACTATAAAACAAAATATATAAAATGTTTATTTGAGTCGTGCGCGAGAGATGCAGCCGGCGCGACGGAATTCCGCGAATTTCGGTCACTCGTAGGTATAATAATAATGTATCATTCAACCGCAGCCCAGCGTGCCCGCCGTCGCAGGCAGTAAGGCAGTGTACAGACGCGTGAAATTATTAGGCCGTGTACACACGGTTGTGGGTATTTAATTATTAGTGTAATTTTATTACTGTTGTGTGTATGTGTATGTATATGTATATAAGTGTTATGTGTAATATGTATTATGTGTTTACTATTTACGTGTGTTTGTATGTTTAGCCTAAAAACCAACAAATTCACATACACCAGCGTCCACTCAAACCAACAATTCCAATTTCAAATGAGAAAATGAAAAAAAATCAGCTGTTCCCTACATTTTGACGCATGATGATACCTATACGAACATAAATGTAGGGAACAGCTGATTTTTTTCGCGATTTCAGGTTTGGTCCCATAGTAAAAAAAATTGTTCATAATGATGAGTACAATGACCATGTTAGTGTTGTTCCAATAACCCTGTATATACTTATACTATATTATATCCATACTAATATTATAAATTCGAAAGTAACTCTGCCTGTCTGTCTGTATGTTACCTATTCACGCCTAAACCACTGAACCGATTTAGAAGAAATTTGGTAGGTATGGGGAAGGACATAGGATAGTTTTTATCCCGATATTCCCACGGGATCGAAACTTATGCGGGTGAAACCGCTGGGCGCAGCTAGTTGCAAATAAAGTTTATTGAACTCTTCTCTCTCTTCGATAATTGAGCTTTGTTGGTACCGACTTTGTTTTGAAGATTCTATACATCTTTTATTAGGTACTTATTTACACCCTAAGTTACATTAAAATTAGCAAGGAAAAACCGGCCAAGTCCATGTCGGACCACAATGAAGAGTTCCGTAGTCGAAATGAATTTATCCCAAGAACAAGCTTAACATTGTAGTTGAAAATCATGTCCTCCCATACATTGCAACTAAAAGTTGGTCGACTATTACTCGTAAAGTCTACTCAGCTGTGATTTTGATTTCGTGACATATAAGTACTACTGCCGTGAATTTTAGTATTTCTTCTAGTATTTCACAAACAATTTAGGGGATATGACATCCCCCTGTATCACCCCCCTGAGCAGTTGGATGGGGCTGGTTTTCTGATCCTGGATCTGGAAAGTCATCGTTGCAGCATCATACAAACATCTCAACACTTCGATTTAGCACCAGTCAATTCGACATCATTGCAGAGAGGCCAGAACTGCCCATACTTCGATGGAATCGAAGGCTTTCTCGTAGTCCACAAATGCCATACACAGTGGCTGACTGTACTCCTCGGTCTTCTGTACAATTTGTCAAACAGTAGGTATGTACCTATATGGTCTACGCTCGTAACTGCGTACAAAACCATCACATCGTCCGGCGTCCGTTCGTCACTGTGGAGCATTCGAGACTGTTTGTTTACCGAGTGTAAACCGAACTCGCGGGCCGCGGCGCGTAGGTATGACTCGCATAATAATATTACCGCGGTAGTAGATTGATGTACTTGCGTCTGTACAGTATTGAATTTCATTCATTTTCACCTATTTTTTTTCGCGGAACTTATAACATCAGCTTTCTGCCAGTGGAAGTCTCGTCAAAATCAGTCTAGCCGTTTCGGAGATTAGCCGGAATAAACAGACAGAGACAAAAATTAACAACAAATGTTTTTTGTTCAAAGTAGGTACCGTAAATATAAATGACTGTATTCAGATTACTTTATTTGATCAACCGCACAAAACAGAAAGGTAATTTGGTACTTGCACTTTTCATACCTACGCTCGGCGGTCGCGCTGGGGTTGTCAACTTTGGCAAAAAACACACAAAACAAAAAACACAAAAAACTAGTGTAGTAGTGGTACTCGTATCTAGTTATTTGATTCATTGTTGAGAATGAAACAGCAAGAAAGGAAATGATCGTATTTTTTTAGCTTATAGGTACTTACTACAATAAATATCTAATATAAATTGTAAAAATATTACAACGCCACAAAGTCATGTTCGCTTTTACGGCTCGGCACCGGGGGCCGGGGCGCTTACCTACCTATCTAACTATTCGAAATACAAGCAAATGCCTACTTACCTCTCTGAAACAACTGGTAGCTTAAAAAACGATAATTCATCGTAATGTTGAATTTAAACAACCATCCACTCAACAGTTACTTATAATTACTTTTTTTTTTGTTACTCCATTTTTAGGGTTCCGTAGCCAAATGGCAAAAACGGAACCCTTATGGATTCGTCATGTCTGTCTGTCTGTCTGTCTGTCTGTCTGTCCGTCCGTCCGTATGTCACAGCCACTTTTTTCCGAAACTATAAGAACTATACTGTTGAAACTTGGTAAGTAGATGTATTCTGTGAACCGCAGTAAGATTTTCACACAAAAATAGAAAAAAAACAATAAATTTTGGGGTTCCCCATACTTACAACTGAAACTCCAAAAAATTTTTTTCATCAAACCTGTACGTGTGGGGTATCTATGGATGGTCTTCAAAAATGATATTGAGGTTTCTAATATCATTTTTTTTTTTAACTGAATAGTTTGCGCGAGAGACACTTCCAAAGTGGTAAAATGTGTGTCCCCCCCCCCCTCTAACTTCTAAAATAAGAGAATGATAAAATTAAAAAAATATATATAATGTACATTACCATGTAAACTTCCACCGAAAATTGGTTTGAACGAGATCTAGTAAGTAGTTTTTTTTTTAATACGTCATAAATCGAAAACCGCAATTTACCTTTCACAAAGTTACAACGAACTACAAGAACTTTTATATTATGTTACTTGCTGCTACGGAACCCTTCATGGGCGAGTCCGACTCGCACTTGGCCGGTTTTTTGCACTTCACAGCTACGCGTGTCTCGCGCGGATGGCAGTCTGTAGGTACTCTCTATATTTTGTGCCTGTAGGTACTGCGCGGTACAAGTAGGTACTAGGTATTACATTTATATACGGTACGTACCTACATTTTATACAAGTCCGTTGCCTAATTTCAACTTCTTCAATACGTCTATTGAAGAAGTTGAGATTAGGTAACGGAACGCGGAATTAAGAATTTATTTAGGTAGGTACTGCTACTCTACTCCATAGGTAGAATAAAATTATTTACTTTTACTTTATCGTACTTTATGGAGGTACTAGATTTTTCCCGCAGCTTCGCCCGCGTGGATGTCGGAGATTATCCCACGGAATCGTACTACCGGAATAAAAAGTATCCTATGTCGTAATCCTAACCCAGCACTCTAATTACCTACGTAACACAATCATTATCAATCTCAATCTGAATCATTTTGAAGAATATTGCTAATCCATTGCTTTGCATTACCTATGTTCGAAACATATGTATATCATTTCTATGGTTCGAAAAATGTTTTTGCTCAAAAACGTAAATGATGCAATGAATGTTGTTGAACTGTCAAAATGAAAGCCATTGCTACTGATAGTGTGTTACGCAATTACCCCGCAGGTCATGGTCTACCCATGTGCCAAATTTCATCTAAGTAAATCCGTTCAGCTCAGCCGTTTTAGCGTGAAAGTGGAACAAACAAAGTCAATTGCGCATTTACAATATTAGTTAGGAACAAACATAATATGAAAAAGCTAAAGTATTTGTGTATATTATAAATAATTTCCATATAGTCAAAAATAACGCTAGTTCGGTAGGTAGGTACCTAGATTGATAAAAATTCAAACACACATCTCCCCGGCGCGGGGCCAAGCCTCCAATAGTGCCGGCCGGGCCTGCCGCCCAAAGTCCATGCTGCCGCCTGCGAGTGAGCGGCGGAAGTTACCGAACCCGAACCGAACGCCAACCGAGCGTTCAGGCGCTATCTCTCTCTTTTTGCTTTGCCTCTTTTTCAAACAATGCGCTGGATTGAACAACAAAAACAAGCTTAGCTCCGCTAGGGAAAGGTAATAGTGTTCTGTGAACAAGCTTTTGACTATGCCCGCGTTGACGATAGGATAGACGGTTTGGGAACAGTGGGAACTGGGAAGGGCTCTCTCAATAGGTACTTACCAGCCTAATGCAGAAAGATTTTTAATTCAGAAAATTTTTTGAAGACAGTTCAAGTGTAAGTTAGTACTTACATTTATGTAGGTACTTAGGTACATAAACTTAGTATGTAGGTACATACATTCATTACAGTAATATCGAACCCAGGGTAGATCGCAAATACTATCAATAAGTAGGTAAAGCATTTTTTCTCACTTCATGATTCAATTGATAAATTGATTTAATATATAACTGCGCGGGCAGAGCCACCGCGCCAGCCTTGTAAGAAATATTGCATACCTACCAACGATTCGCAACTTGTCAAAAAAAACACGCATAATTCAACGATTTATTATAAAATTGGCCAACCTGTTTGACATTGACAAACAACGCCATCTAACGAGCAAGATCAATTGTTGTTGATAACCTTAGCAAAAATTTGTGTTCTGCTTCTCGATAGTTCTTTGAAATATCCTGCAGAGGGCGTGTTCCGGCCGCGCACACATAGAAAAATTTATCGATTTTGTCAGGCCTAGATATCCTGGAAATAGTGTTTTTTTTATAGGTTTTTGTCGATATGCGTCAATAATAAGTCATAACAACTTAATATACGTGCTTTTATTCTGCAAAAATCGTTTATTTTTCGAGATTTGTACCCCGAAAGAATGTATGAAAAAGTGTCAGTATCCAATCACCTTAAGTGTTTTATTGCAATGAACGTGTCAACTAATATTCCAAAAGCAATACCAACGTGTTTGATTATCGATTATAAAGACGAGATATGAGGAATTTCAAATTTCTATAGAAAACTTATTGTTCTCATAACTCGTCTTTACATCAGTGTCCATTCAAAATATATATTTGGGAACCTAGATATTCTGTAATCCAATCGGAATAAATACACACTACATTAAGAATATGTTTGATTTACAAATTGTTTTGGTGTTACGTTTGTATGAACTGCGCATGCTCCGCCGGCCCCTTAATGGCAATCCCGCGCACCTAAACAAAGGATTCGCTTTGGGAGCGGAAGGATAAAAAGTTAGTTTAGCCGTAACGTTTATGGTGGATTCCACCCGTAGACGAAACGTTTTAGAAACACATTCATTGTTCTTATAGCTAAATAGGAGTGGAAATCCTTGCAGGAATCTGTTTCCCGAAATCTTTATAACCAAATATATCATTATACTTTAATTTATAAGGAAATAAATAATTTATTTATTCCAATAATTATAAACCACCAAAAAAGCAGCTACAAATAAATAACAAAACTTGTTTATTCAAACAAACAATTATAAAACCAACAAGCTCGCCTAAAATTAAAGTATTTACTGAATAATTAGTTTAATTGTAGGCAGGATTGCATCATCGCTTAACATCAGCTTGGGAGACAGTGGCCAGAGGCTCGCGACACCAAATAAAGAAAAAAATCAACAAGCGTAATTAGCTCCGTTAATTACCGCTTACTTTATTACTAGCTTATGCCCGCGGCTGCGCCTGCATGGATGTCGAAAAATATCCCACAGGCACGTACAGACGCCAGCACATCAAGCTACCCGAAACTGTCAAATTTTCCCAATCAATTTTGAACCTTATGCATTAGTGATAAAGTTGAAAATCTATTAAAGAAATTTGACAGATTGTAGTAGCTTGATGTGCTGGCGTCTATACTACCGAGATTATAAATACCCTATGTGTTAATCCAGGTTAAAAATTATCTGTGTGCTAAATTTCATCCAAATCCGTTCAGCAGTTTTTGCGCCAAACCAGAGCACTGGATGTTCTCACAAAAATTCTAAAAACTATACTGTCGGCACCAGACTCGTTCCCACACCCCATAGCAATTACTTTTTTTCAAAAATATTTAAAGTACAGTTTAGACTTCATTACTATTTTATTATATGTATAAAGAGATAAGTGGACTATAATACCAGGCATTATACTTAACAATGTTTATCCACCCCTGAACTCTTGAGATAAGATAAAATAGTTCATAGAGACGATAATAAAAGCATTAAAGTGCACGGTTGCAAACCATTTGGATCTAATAGTAACTCCAAGTTTTATAAAAAAAAAAATGGTGAAAATTGCTGTGTTAGGTGCAGGAGTGAACGGACTGACCTGTGCTGTTAAAATTAAAGAAAAATATAAGGATTTTGATGTAAGTATAACATTACTATTATTTTCTAGTTTTCTATAGTCCGGCCGTCGAGAGGCGTTCCTGAAACCTGTCAGTGCGACACTTCTAGTAAAGTTTGTTTTTTAAACCCAGATAGTGGTTTTCTTTTATTTAAGTAAAAGAAACTAACTATACAGGGTGAATTTTCCAAGTGGGCGTGGATGGCCAAATCCTAAACTATGAGGAATAGCGAAAAGTACTGAAAGGAGTCGCGGGCTCGATTTTGATGAAAACTAAAACTGCATCATTGGATTTTTGAAAATTCAATATTTCTAGCCAGGAATCGAACCTGTTGATTTTGAAAAAAAAAAAACACACACTGTATTATTACACCATTCGATAGTGTCCCTAATAAGGATCAAATTCTGGGAAGTAATGACATACGGCAAACTTAAGGAAAATGTTAAATTTTAATAAACTGCTTCTTTTTTCATACCTTGTTCGAAATGATGCTCAATATTTTTACACCCGAAATACTCGTAGCGCAGTCACCTTCACAAAATTATGTTCTAAATTCAAATTTTAAATTGCAGTACAATCCTTGAGACGTCGAATTCAGCTATGTATTCAAAAACAATTGTCATAATTTTGAACAATTAATCAGTTAAGGTTTAATAGGTAGGTAGCATAAGAAAATAAAAAAGTATTTTGATAAAAATGACCTCATTCCTTTAGTTTGCCGTATGTCATTACTTCCCAGAATTTGATCCTTATTAGCGACACTATCGAATGGTGTAATAATACAGCGTGTGTTTTTTTTTTCAAAATCAACAGGTTCGATTCCTGGCCAGAAATATTGATTTTTCAAAAATCCAATGATGCAGTTTTAGTTTTTATCAAAATCGAGCCCGCGACTCCTTTGAGTACTTTTCGCTATTCCTCATAGTTTCGGATTTGGCCATCCACGCCCACTTGAAAAATTCACCCTGTATACACTAGATACTAAAATAAATGACTAACTAACTTACATTACAAATAAATAAAACAAAGGACACTTAGGCGTCGAAGTATTCGTCCGCATCGCTGTCATCCGGAAACGTGTCAGAAGACTGGCAGCATTGCCCCGTTGAATGGCAATGCTAATTCTTTGGCCAAAGAACGACCCAGCCCTCTGGTCACGTGAAGTATCGACCAGCCGGCGAGAAATTTCCTTAAAAAGGAGACGCGCGCTCGGGCCCCATGACCCGAGCGTTTCGAACCCAAACTGCTCAAAGCTGTAGTTGCCCATAAGGTTACAGTATTTGCGCCGCTTGAGGGTCTCAGCAGCCGCAGCAGCGGCGCCAGCACAGCCCGCCGTGCTAGGAACATGAGATGGCGCAAGGGTATCGACACATGTTAATTCCCACACCAGAGATCTACCCACCTTCCAAGGCAACAACGTCATGCCGTCTGGTCTCTTCCCATCATCACGTACCAAGCCGTTTGGTTCTAACACCGCTGGTACGCCGGCGGTGACAAGGGCTCGACGAATAATATCGTTGATGCTGGCGTGCCGTGCTATGCGACCTGCGCTCCTGCAGCAGGACTGGCCATGTTGTCCGAGACTGTCGACAGCTTCACCGCAGTGACATCGATGCGGAGCAACACAAGGTGCGCCTAAGCGGAGACACGTAGCGAGCCGAAACGATGAGTCATCCATCATTGTGCCTATGGTGGATGACCCAGATAGTAATCTGAAATTTCAAGTCATTGTGTGTTGACTTTTTCGTATAGAAATTTGACATTACAGCTATCAAATTACTATCTGGGTTTAAAAAATAAACTTTAGCTAAGAATGCTTCTCAAAACACGTATTCGTCTGTATGAAACTGACAGGTGTCAAGAATACACTCTCCCGTCGGCCGTACTGTAGATATTATTTTTTGTACAGACGCTATTTAGTATAATGCCTTTATCAAGTCCGTGCTGTCTTGTAGTGACAAAAACTTTACGCCACTTAAAATTTAATTTTGTTGTTGGATTCGACAGTAAGTAAATTGATAGTACCTACATATTTGAATCGATTCCCTGGTGTTTCAATTTCAGGTAGTGCTGATTTCAAGCGAATTCTCTCCGAACACAACTGGTGATGGCTCGGGCGGATTGTGGTACCCGTACTTATGTGGAAATACTTCCTACAGCCTGCTAGAGTATGTACCGTGCTGTGATAGATAATTTTATACAGGGTCGCAGGGACATCGGCGCGCAACCTGGTACTATGACTTTAGCAATCTGAATCATTTTGACGGATATTGCTAATCCATTGCTTCGTATGTTCGAAAAATGTGTCTGCTCAACAACGTATATAACGCAATGAATGTTGTTGAACTGTCAAAATGAAACCCATTGCTACTGAGTGTGTTACGCAATTACCCCGCTGTTTCTACGTTTTGTACTACATTACAGTCCGGCCGTCGAGAGAATACGTTGCTGACACCTGTCGATGCGACAATTCTAGTAGCTCATGAAGATCGAATTCGCAAAACATGTGCTTATCTATATACAGGGTGTCCCTGGAAGTATGGATCAAATCGAATAGGGACGTGGGCAAGGTCATTTCCAAACGTTTTAGCAAAAAAAAATAATACTAAAAAAAAACTAAAAAAAAAAGAGAAAAAATATCGAATTCGTGAAAACTATCAGGGCTATCAATTTATTTTTTTTAGGTAGCCCTGATAGAATTTTTTTATGATTATTTTCTTTGAACACTAAGCGAAGTGATTGAAAAAAATAAAATCGGTCATACCTTTTGAACCGTAAAAAAATTCACGGACATTCTCAAGGTTAAAAAGTTTGGAAATGACCTTGCCCACGCCCCTATTCGATTTGATCCATACTTCCAGGGACACCCTGTATATAAAATTCCAAGTCCTGACTGACTGATATATCAACGCACAGCCTAAACCGCTGGTCCTAGAGACATGAAATTTGGAGGGTGTGTTCTTTGTGAAGAGTAGGTATCCACTAAGAAAGGGTTTTTCGAAATTCCACCCCCAAAAGGGTGAAACTTCACGCGGACGAAGACGCGGGCAGAAGCTAGTTCGTTTATATGTAACTGACAGGTGTTAAGAACGCATTCTCTTGTCGGCTGCACTGTAGTAGAAAATGATCAGTAAAATGAATAGTTAAGTCTTTGCACCCGACAGCATAGAGTACCCGGCGATAAATATTGCACATCGATCTTTGGAAAGAGACAATCGGCTAATTTCGGCTTCGTAGAGCGTTATCTCTGTCGCACGAAATACAAACAGTCCGGTATCTATTAGGAGCTGTTAAAACAATTATGATTTGCTTCTTTTGATAATTCTTTTTATTCTTTGTATAAAATACACCAATTTTTCTATAAATGATTGCTTTAGGTTGGGGTAAAATAAAAAGGTTCCCCTATTTTTCCTAAAGATGCCATAGTACAACTTTAAATTATTTAAATTTGGGGGTGTTAACAACTCTAGATATATATTTTGAACTGGACGCGACCGCACTCTATCGCACTTGAACAACGACTGACAAAACGTCAGTTAACGTCACATAGGTAGTGTGCGACAGAGATAACGCACTACGAAGCCGAAATTAGCCGATTGTTTCTTTCCAAAGGTCGATGTGCAATATTTATCGCCGGGTACTGTACTACAGCTGTCGGAAGAATAGCGGTCGTCAATTTTTCAATCGACAGAAAATTTTTATTCGTGAAATAAAATTGACGTCTGATAGTTTATGTATGAAAGAACTGTCAAAAATTCAAAATGATTCCTCCGATAAAGTTATCTGGTGTTGGAAAAATCAGCTCTAAAACTATTAAAAAAAATTAATTTCAGGAAGTGGGGCGGTGAAACATACCGATTCCTCCATGATCTATGGAAAACCGGTAGCTATGGTGTTTGTATGATGCCCATATACAACCTGTATAGAACTAAGGAGAAGTTCTGTAAGCCTGAGTGGGCTCATATAGTGTTTGGTTATCGTGTGCTCGACAGGAAAGATCTGGATGTCTATAGCGAACTCTTTTCTGGGAAATATACGTAAGTACTTCAATGATAACCCTTTGTGGTATATAGGCGTAATATTATAATATTGAATAAACAGGTTTGCTGTTTTTAGGGTTCCGTACCCAAACGGTGCCAACGAGACCCTGCAACAGTCCGTCTGTCCGTCCGTCCGTCTGTTTATCAGCGGGCTGTATCTCATGAATCGTAATAGGTAGACAGTTGAAATTTTCCTAGCGTGTATTTCTATTGCCGCTATAACAGCAAAGTTAAAAATTAAACGGGGGTCCATACAAGAAACTGATTTTCGGCGTTTTTTGCCTTGTGTTACGAAACCCTCCGTACGCGAGTTCTACACGCACTTGGTCGATTTTTTTCTATTCTGTTTGTTAGGTTAGGAGTATACGGTTTAATAAAATATGCTCTTGTCTGGAGTACTGGGACAGGAACCTATGAAGTTTTTAGAAAACGCGAGAGCGAAATGACATGCGACTAAGGTTTTTGAAAATCCCGTTCCTACCGCTCACCGCAATGACAAACCCGCATGTTTTATGTCCGCAACTTCATAGTTCCGGATCTTGGCCTTTCTTATAAGTAGTTAAAATATAAAATAATTAAAAATTCGAAGACATGTGACATCAACCCGCGTGGCGTGTT
This sequence comes from Amphipoea oculea, assembly GCA_945859645.1. Taxonomy (NCBI): domain Eukaryota; kingdom Metazoa; phylum Arthropoda; class Insecta; order Lepidoptera; family Noctuidae; genus Amphipoea; species Amphipoea oculea. The sequence continues at coordinate 19,608,546 of OX243876.1, forward strand.
ATGGATTAATATCCCACTTCCTCTCACAGAGAAGAGGCCACGCAGCAGCCGGAACGTTATATTATGCTAGGTATACATAAATAAGCCGCCTCTTCAGTCGTCGTGTAAAACCGTATCAGAACCAACTCTACTGTTTTTTTTCCAGTGCCGGCCAAACATTTACAACATTCGTATGCTCGCCACCAACCATACTAGCGCACCTACTACAACGGTTTAACCGAGCTAACGGCAAGGTCAAACAAGCGAAGCTCACATCCTTACAGGATCCACTATTGGCACAGTATGATGTGGTGGTAAATTGTACTGGCATTGGAGCCAGGGTCCTCGTGCCTGATGATAGAGTCGTGCCTATTAGGGGACAGGTTTTGAGAGTAAGTACCTATGTTTTCAAAACGTTTTAAGTATTGAGGAATTGTAGAGAGCAGTGGTGGCCCAGTGTAGGCCACGAATTACGGGTTGTAGGTCGTCGGTTCGAACCCTGACGACGCTTTACTTTGTGTAAATCACCACTGCTCAAAACTGTAAAGGAAAACATCATGAGGAAATTGGCTTGGCCTAGAGCCAAAACTTCGCAGACATAAGACATCTACTAACCCACACTGGGCCGGCGTGGTGGATTAGAACCCACTCCCTCTCACAGAGTGGAGGCTTGTGTTTCAGTAGTGGGAACATTATAGGCTGATTATGCATAATGGAGGAATGAGGGTATCATCGTCTTGAAAAAAAGAAAATATGAATCACGTTGTTTTTTTATAGAAGGCTAACTTTGGATTGTGTAAAAGATTATTATGGCTCGAAAGAATTTGAATGCTTATGTAAACCTTCATGTCAGTTTATCAGATGGGGCTCGTAACGGGAATGTTTAAACTATCATTCGCAGGTAAAAGCGCCATGGATCAATCAAGTCGTTATTGATGAGGAGGCGGGAACCTATATCATACCGAAGTAAGTTGTTATCAATACGTTAAATGTTGACTATGTGGCAGCTTGGTAAATTATTAATGATCGAAGTCTTTTACGAAAAGAGCGACGAAAGATCAATGGCGAGTATCGCCCACCTTCGGTTTGCCGGCGATATAGTAGTCATGGTTGCGACTACGACTATGGAGGACCACAGAACAATGCTCGATGTATAAGTAGAGCTTCCGAAAGAGTGAGTCTTAAAATGAACATGATCAAGACAAAGGTCATGTCAAATGCCCGTGTACGGCCCACTATCATGAAGATCGCAGACGCTAGACTCGAAGGTGTGGACGATTATGTTTACCTAGGACAAACTGTCCAGTTAGGTAGGTCCAACTTCGAGAAAAAGGCCAATCGTCGAATCCGACTCGGTTGGGCAGCGTTCGGGAACCAATATCTTCTCGTCTCACATACCGCAATGTCTCAAAAGCAATTCTTTGACCAGTGCGTGTTGCCAGTACGGCACTAAAATATGGTCGCTCACAATGGGCTTCATTAGAAAGCTGAGAGTCACCCAAGTTATTCGTAAAATGTAGGCTATTCATTGTCCACACTAGGAAAGTTCTGGCAATAGTCCTAATGATGTACCAAATTGTAACGATCAGAAACAACTACAGATACACAACATAGGATATTAGTTGCTTTTCGCCTCCACTTTACTGATATAATAATTTTTAAGTTGCGTGTTATTTGCAGCGTTCAAACAGTTGTGCTAGGAGGGACCCATCAAAACGACTTCAACACAGAAATAGACCCAAAAGACACCGACTTTATACTGAACGGATGCAAGAAAATGATGCCTGGACTTGAAGTAAGAAAAATAAATAAATTAACTACTTAATAATATTCTTAAATTAATTCACTGACAGACAACGCGCAGCCTAAACCGCTGGGTGTAGAATCATGAAATTTTGCACAAGTTCCTTATACTATAACGAAGGTGAACATTAGAAAATGTATCCCCTAAAGGGGTTCAATAGTGTATGCGAGTTTGTAATTTTTGCAGATGGGAAATTCAATGGCGCACACGGTTTGTGAATAAGTAAATATGTATTCATGTTTGCCGTTTGCCTACTTCGTGACATCCTTGTCCTAAGTTCTATTCCCGAATTTCAAGAAATATGTCAGTAACAAACTAAAAGCCTGGATTTAAGTTCGATTTATAGCAATAGGGTCGCCCTTCTTGACAACATTTCGGTTATTCTTATCAAAAGAGCTTTAAAATCCTTACTAGTACAGTCAGCATCAAAAGTCGATTAACACTATCATTTTTACATGTTATTAAATTGACAACAACTTTTTTCAATAAACTGATTTTTAGCTTTTCACATAATAGACAAGAGTATATATTCTAAAAAAAATTCTTCTGCTGCAATTTTGAACAAATATTTTGCTCAATAACTAAGATTAAAAAAACTGAAGTGTTAATCAACTTTTGATGCTGACCGTACCAATGATGCACATCTTCAACTTGAGCCTTGAGATATTAGAGAAGATAGTTAACGCCCGTCTTATTTCTTACATTGAGAAAAATCATCTCATCTCTTATAACCAATGTGGTTTCCGAAGGAATAGGTCAACCAAGCACGCTGCCACTCTTCTTGTCAATTGTGACTCTTCTCATATTGAGACCAAAGGAAAAGTGCTTTGCCATCTTCCTTGATCTTGTAAAGGCATTCGACACGGTTTCAACTGGCCTTCTCCTCCAGAACCTAGAATGGATGGGAATACCAGGAATTTGCCTAGAATGGTTTAAAACTGAAACCTGACAAACCGCAAGCAGTACACAAAAATAAGCTCTTGCACACCAGTGCAACTCCGAACTGCCTGTGAAACTCCGAAGTCAATGAGACTTCGGAGTTCCACAGGGTAGAGAACTTGGTCCCATGCTTTTCATTCTTTATTTATCAACATCTATGTTAAACTTTTCTGTGAATAATGCCGAAATTATAACTTATACAGGTGACAGTCGTAATATTTCACGAAAAATCATGAAAACATGTACAATGTCAAGCAAAAGAAGGTTTTTCAGTAATCGCGAATAACCTGGGATTTTATTTATCACATGGGTTTTAAATATCAAGCGAATGGTCTTTAGCGAAATGTGGGTGTACCCACCTTTCCCTATTTCTTCAGGAATTCAGATACAACGTTATGTTATTTGAAAATAATTGTACTTTAAAATATAATAATACTTTGCAGCGTGCGGAAATAGTAAAACATTGGGTTGGGCTGAGGCCAGCACGAGATGAGATCAGATTGGAGCCAGAGGAGAAGAATGGAAAACTATACATACACAACTATGGACATGGTAAACTATTACTTTCTATATAGTCGAAATAGTTCTGTGATTTCCATGGTGTGAGTTTATTTATGTATGAAAAAGTACTGGCTGCAGGCGTTTTTGAATGTGTGAAGTTTTAGACATAAAGTTCGGAAAATGGGGGAGGCTTTTATTCAGCGGTGGGATAATACAGGTTGACAGTATAGTCGACATCGTAATTGCTTTATCACCCTAAGGTTGACTGTCAGTTGCACGTCATAAAACAACAAGGTATGTTTAAGTGACATCTAGATCGTTTCAACCTTAGTGAAGTTTCAATTTAATGGAAAATTTTGTCAAAAGCGATAACGCACTTACAAGTTCGACTATACATACATTATCTACCACCTTTTTCCCGTGGGAGTAGGACAGACACGGCAGATTTGATTCGTGGTTGACATCAATCACTAAAAATAACTAGATACACAGTCAGCAGCAAAAAATATCCTCACTGAATGTGCACCCAATTAAACACTTGGGTGCGCTTTTAATCTAGTAGCATTCGAACGCTCCGACGGTAAACACGCCTCAGTGCTCTGACCTTTTTGTTACAAATGGTCACTCAAAAATCAACTTAGAATACATTTCACTAAAGTAGATAACTGATTAAGTGGCGATGGAATGTAAATTATCTGAGATTATGAACACAGCTATAGTTTAAGCCTAAAACACTTTTTTACAGGTGGAAGCGGTTTCACACTCTTTTGGGGATGCGGCGAAGAAGTGTTACAAATATTAGAAACATACCTAAATAAAAACCACAAACTATACAAAAATTCAAAACTTTAATAAAACACTATATTATAGTAACATATAAAATAATAACATTTAATATATTTAATAAACGTATATGTTATATTAGAATATATTTTAATAATTGTACAGTCAGCAACAAAAGTCGATTAACACTGCCATTTTTACATGTTATTAAATTGACAACAATCTTTTTCAATAAACTGCTTTTTAGCTTTTCATATAATAAAAAAGAGTTTATATTCTAAAAAATTTTCTTCTGCTGCAATTTTGAACAAATATTATGCTCAATAACTAAGATTAAAAAAATTGAAGTGTTAATCGACTTTTTTTGCTGACCGTGCTATTTGTTCCCTTCTTATTTCTATTGCGTTAATTACATTTTGAACATAGGCCATTTCTCAATATTCTCTCGATATTAAATAAATACATTTATTCATAAATGCTATTTATGTATACTTCATAAATATGGAATTTATCGTGTATTTATACAGATGCTATGATAAATTTATCATATGATTTGTTTCCCTTATGCATATACAGATATTCAATACATAGAAATTTCAGAGGAATTACATACATAAGGAAAAACACATTATGAAATCGTAACATATTTTCACTTTGTGTTTTCCAGTATTTAATTCAAAATATATACAACTTAATGAGCCTGATCGTTACATGAATCCCCTTACCTTTCATATTGCACATACCTTGTTTTAAGAAGTCGTTAGAAGTAAACTTTGGTTATTATGAGTCGTTGTGGCTGATGGTGTCATAAATATCTGTTCTTCTTTGATTCCTAACTGGTATTTGACTGCGAACTTCTTCTACCATTCTTAGATCTGAAAACAAGTAATAGTATTTGTGAAACATGTTGAAAACTGATACAGTATTTTTTTTATTATCCTGTATTGTCCCACTTCAGGGCAAAGGCCTCCCTTGCCTCTTTCCACTTTTTCCGGCCTACCGCGATTGTGGGCCAATCCTTTAAGAAGGAGTCCAGCTCATCCCGCCATCTCTTTCTGGGCCTGCCGCGCAGTCGTTTCCTGCCATTGGGGATCCACTGAGTGGTGGCTTTTGCGTATTGCTGCTCCGACATGCGACAGATATGGCCAGCCCAGTTCCACTTTAATCCAGCAGCTGTGATATTTTTTTTAAATTCCGAAATGGCCAGCTCTTGACCTCGCCATGTCAAACTCAAACCATTAATTTCAAATAAATCAATTACAGGCACTTTTGAATTGTCAAGGGGTCGGTCAGTCAAAAAGATGAAGCTAGTTTCCCATTTTAAAGTGTAATAGATACCTATGGAGAAGAATGGGCAAGAAACTCCATGGACACTCTTTTAAACCATAAAATTGTTCTATATAACCTATAAAATATTGGTTATAACCTGTTTAAACCAGAAAGTCATGCTGGACTTGATGCAATGAGTAATTTGGCACAGCAAGTATTCTGCTCCTTACGTATAGCAAAGTTTTATCAGTTAATGTGGACGAATTCACAATACCACCTCGTGAAAATGTTTTTGCTGATATTAAATCCTAGGTTCATGGGATATTTGATGACATGAGTAATAGAAATAGAATATTGTATATCCGGGTAATATATAAACAGGTTATACATAATTTCGGATGTCATAGGTGGCTCATACATCATTACCTACAACTAGGTGACATAGGTAGTTGCCAGAGAGCTCCAAACTATAGTCAGTATGTATCTTGGGGCTCGGAATTCAATTTCCAGATTAATAATACAGAAAAGTTTTGTATTACCCAGTAACTGGGTTGTGGAGGTCAGATAGGCAGTTGCTCCATGTAAAATACTGGTACTCAGCTGCATCCGGTTAGACTAGAAGCCGACCCCAACATAGTTGGGAAAAGGCTAGGCAGATGATGATTAATAGTACAGAAAACCGACTTCCAAAAAAACACTACAAAGTGAAAAATAACTTTAATTTCGGAAGTCGGTGTCTTTGGATCTGCATTTTAGTTTTTTGCCACCGACTTCCGAAATTAAAGTTATTTTTCACTTTGTAGTGTTTTTTTGGAAGTCGGTTTTTTTTTTTCTTAAAAAGTTTTTATTTCACGCTTTTTAGTGGGTCTGCTTATAATTTATCTAAGTTACAATAGCCTAGTGATCATCGCCTTTTACAAACAAAATATTGCTTTTCCCGATGCAGGGAAGTTAATTGTTGAGGAGTTCTCCAGGTCCACCATCAGCTCCATATCACCATTCACATTGTGACGAGCATGAATTGCTTAGCAACCATATTAAAGTAATCGAATCGCAACCCGTGAAATACTTAGATATTATTGAGTAGTTCCGGTGGCCATCTGTGGTCTTCATCATCAGTTCCACTTCACCAAATGGTGCTTTCCGAGAGCAAGTGCACGAGTTACTATAAAAAATACCCAAATCGCTATAGGTGTGCCTATAATATTTGAAGAGTTCCTTCGATTTCTCCAGGATCCCATCATCAAATCCTGACCTGATGTTTTTAGACTAGAAGCTGATAATCCTGGCTGCAGCATCAGGCCAGACTTATGTCAACATTGCATTGAACTTAAAATTTAGTCCTGTTTAAAATGAGCCCAAACACGATTACGGTGCTGTTATTTCAAGGTTTGTACTTTTTCTGATGCTCCTGGCTTCAGCATCAGGTCTCTATGTACTTCGGTGTTCCTCATTAACAGTACGTTTATCCACACATCGAGCCCTTTTCAATGAGCCTAAACACGATATATCTGCTGTTAGTTGTCGAGGAGTTAGGTACTCTGCAGACTATCCTGACTGCAGCATCAGGTCATGACTTGATGATCATGAGACCAAATGTGACAAATGCCCTATCAAACATCAAAACAATTTACTAAAACAGTCCTTGCCTGTTTGAGTAACTTCTTACTGTTAAGGAGTTGTACCTTCCATCATCAGCCCAGCTACCTGAGATGGTGACAACCATACGCAAATAAACAAGATACTTCATAAAATATGCTAAAAACAATAAGTGAGCCTATAAAATTTGAGGGTTGCCCTCGATTTCTCTAAGATCCCATCATCAGATCCTAACTTGGTGACAATGGGACCACCTCAGAACTATCTACTTTCGAACAAAAAAAGAATTTTGAAAATCCATCGACAATTGGCGGAGTATTCGTTGAACAAACATACAAAATAAAAATAATAATAAAAAACATACAAACAGCCGAACATAGTACCTCCTCCTTTTTGTGAAGTCGGTAAAAATACAACACAGGTGTCGAAGAGCTTTCGACATTTTAGAGCACTCACCAATTTCATCATACAATATCCCAGGTTTCTCATCCAGCTGCTTCGCCACCGACCCCCATGGGTCAATCAGCATTGTGTGACCCCAAGCCACATACTCGGCCTCCGTGTCTCTTGCGGGGCTGACCAGCGCCACCCACAGTTGTAGGTCGTTGGCTCGAGCTCTGCCCAGTAGCTCCCAGTGACGCGGGCCGGTCGTCATGTTGAAGGCACCAGGGTAGATGAGGACGGAACAGCCTAAAATCATCATCATCATAATCAGCTTATAATGTTCCCACTGCTGGGACACAGGCCTCCTCTCTGTGAGAGGGAGTGGGCCGTAATCCACCACGCGGGCCCAGTGCGGGTTGGTAGATGTCACATGTCTTCGAAATTTTTAGTTCTAGGACATGCCGGTTTCCTCACGATGTTTTCCTTCGCCGTTTTGAGAGCAGTGGTGATGAAATAATTTACGCAAAGTAAAGCGACTGTCTGGTTTCGAACCTACGACCTACAATTCGTAAGTCACGGCCGATACCACTGGGCCACCACTGCTTTAAAATGCCTAAAATGGTTTCGGGTATTTATTAGTTGCCTGCTAATAGGAATATATATACATATCGAAACTCCTCCGTGCCTCGGAAAGCACGTAAAGCCGTTCGTCTGTCAGCTGTAGATCTTTGACAGTCGTTACGGGTAGTCAAAAGCCCAAAACTCTGACAACCAGTCGTACCAACGGATGTTACCCAGTAACTGGGTTGTGGAGGTCAGAGAGGCAGTCGCTTCATGTAAAATACTGATAAGTATTCAGCCGCATCCTGTTATACTGGAAGTGGAAGCCGACCTCAACATAGTTGGGTAAATGCAGATGATGATTTATTAGTAGCTTTCTAGATCATGTGATTTAATTATCTGAATATTTTGTGTGTATCTGACCTTCGGCAGAAGGTGACGATATCAACCTACTAACACTCTAACCTTAGACTGGTTAAACTTTCGAGCCCATGCTAAGAGACTGGCTACTTACGTGACTACTTTGGTATTGCGTACATTACTGAAGTGGTAGGTAAGTAAGTAGCCAGTCTCGATGCGAGAACATGGGTCAACCTTCGGAGTACGATTATGACAACCGCAGCTTTTACTTCAGATATCGATGGGCAGACTTCCACGATGACGAAGATGCTTTTCTTCCGAGGTCGACCGCAAACACTTCCGGACATCCGGATGGTATGGTCTTTGTCCGGTACCTACAGTTTTCATAGAGTTAGAGATAAACCATTTTAAAAATGAACGCCCCTCCACTGCCTGTTGCATACATATATTTGAAATGTGTGTATAGAAATTTTAGTGGAGGGGCGTTAATTTTTAAAATGGTTCATCTCTACATAGAAACCAGTCGTGTCGCTGCAGTCTATTATTACGATAGGGCGGCGTTGCCACTGCGCTTTGCGTCTGCGATTGCCTTCGGAAGAGCACCAGAACTGTCACAAAAATAAAACTGATGTCTCTTACCTTCTTTAGACATAACTTGCGCCATCTCGAAGAATCGCAAGTCGTAACAGATGCCGAGCCCTATCTTCACGCCGAGGTATTCGAAGGTGGTGATGTGATCGCCGGCCGATAGCACGTCCGACTCCTTGAACTTTATTTTACCGGGGATGTCTATGTCGAACAAGTGTACCTGGAAGCGAGGTGATGAAGTAAAGGATTTGCCGACCTATTCTGTAAAAATCTCACCATGAGAACTTAGGTGAAATGAGCTGTCAGTAGTATAGAGGTATGAGGAACAGGGTGTAAAGTTCACTCATCCTCTATAGAAAACGGAGGATCCTCCGACAAGACTGATGTCGTGTCTGGTGGGCAACTGCCTGACGATTAATGTCGGGACGTTGTAAGTATATGTCGTGGATAGATGGCGCCACAGTACAGCGAACAGCGCCATCTAACAATTTGATTGGTAAACGAAGAATCATGTGATCGGAAACGCAAGCGAGTCCTACCGCTTGGACACAATCGTCGGTAGAGGAGATGCAGCGAGGACTGGCGGAGACACCGAGTGTGGCGACAGTCTTCGGTCGACAATCGAGCTCGGAAAGTCTTGCTTGGCAAACACTCAATACCAACGCACGTGTTTGTTTCCGACACACGTGTGCGTTTCGGATGTTAGTTGGTAGTTTATTAAAGTTATTTTAAATTCAAATTATCTTTACGTTCGAGTACCACTGCAGTGCCCACAACTATCAAAACTATCTTGGATCGTGAAGAAGATCCGATGTTTCGCATCTCGGCCACCCAATGATGCGACATATTGTATAGGTATGCCAGTTGTGCGGTAAACTCTGCTTGCGCGATGCAGGATTTTGCGTGATGTCAGTGTGATGCGTAGTTCGTATTTGACGCTGTAGATACCGCCACAGTAGTCTCAACCCCTATTATCAGGTGGACTAATAGCAGTAATAGCTCACTTTAAGCTTACTTAAGATTACACGGTGAGATTTTCACAGAACAGACCGGCTGAGAATATTGAAATCAAATGTTAAACCTGGTATTTCTGCCGGGGGTGCGGGATTGTCCGAAAGGGTTACCGCTACCCCGGAACATAAAGTAAGAGTCTGACGCTCCTTTCCGCTCCACCCAGAGCGGGAGGGGTAATTTGATGATTTCACATCCATAAAAAAAAGCCTGGTATTTATTGTCCCGCAACGAATACCCACCTGCGCCACATAGTATAGCCACAGGTAGACGCAAATGACGCGCAACGCAACCGGCCAAGCATTAAAATAATGATTGTTTACTCTCCTTAAATAAATCAATTTATTTACTTATACATCTATTTAAAGAGAGTTGAATTTAATGCAACTTGGCTTACTAGTAAGTTTCTAGTAAGCTGAGTTTTATATGTTTTATTGGCATTTATATGGCAGTCGGAAATTATCCCACGCGAACGTACTACCGGAATTAAAAGTATCCTATGACCTAACTCCTTAGAGAAATTAACATGTTATATTCTCTAAGGCGCTCCACACACTGGCCGCGGTGAGCAGATAACGCGCTCACGCGCGGCAGTTGAATTTGTATGTAAAAAATCACGCGCGGGGGCGCGTTATCTGCTCACCGCGGCAGTGCGCGGTGCAGTGTGTGGAGCGCCTAAGCCTAACCCAGGTCATGGTACTCATGGTCTATCCATGTACCTACCTATCAAATTTCATCGAAATCCGTTCAGCCATTAAGGTGTGAAAAGGTTAATAGACAGACAGAATTACAGAGTTACTTTCGCATTTATAATATTAGTATGGATGCTTTTACCTTTCTATGCTGCGCGATAAGATTCCCGCAGTCGTCCCACACGGTGCAAGTGTTGTATAGGTCATCTCCGCTGCGCTCGGGCAGGGTGCCGCCGACCACACACACGCCGGCTTCCTTCGCCGCGCACTGCAGAGCCCTACACGAATCGCCGTCTGGTACGCATTCCGCGTACTCTTTGAAGTATTCTAGAATTTTGTTTGGTATTATAATTATCTTATACATCTTTGTTTAAGTGACGAAATAATAGCCGTTCTGATAATGGATTTTACTTTTTTCAAGTAAATGGAATTTTAAGAATTCAAGAAAGGGAAAAGGGAGTATGCAGTGTGCTGCACCCTAATTGCGTAACACACTATCAATCGGAATTTGAATCATTTTAAAGCCAATATTGCTAATCCATTGCTTCATAAGTTCGAAAAATTTGTCTGCTCAACACGTAAATAACGCAATGAATGTTGCTGAACTGTCAAAATGAAACCGATTCCGATTGATAAAGTGTTACGCAATTGCCCCGCTGGACTCAACTTCCCTGTAATTTAAACACAGATGAATAAAAAAAAAACTTAAAACCTTTTTGTTATTATGAGATTGTAATAATAACAAAAAGAATCTGATGACTGAAAGATGGCCAAATAACTTTTGAATATGCTCTAACACTAATAATGGGAAAAAGCAATAATATGATATGTGAGAATGAAACTATGAAAAGGACACACGACTATGGTGTTAAATCCAATAACACATTGCCAAATTCCTGAAGCCCATTTCTAAAATAGTACATACATTACGATACATGTGAATTAAGTAGTCCATTAATACTACTTAAGTGATTAAGTCACACGTATCATATACTATTTTATAGCATGTGTGACCCTTTTTTTTTTGGATGGGAAATCATCAAATGACCCCTCTCGCTCTGGGTGGAGCGGAAGGGAGTGTCACTCTTACTGACTAAAATCCATCCGTGTTCCTTCCTTAGCCCTTTAGGTTCCGGGGTAGCGGTAACCCTTTCGGACAATCCTGCACCCCCGGCAGGCTTCGGCCCTAGCAGGCCCCTTCCTTTTTGCTGACTTCTCTTTGAGGCGCGCGTGGAACACGTACGCGCCGTCCGGCACGGGCCTGGTCCTGATCGGACGGTGAGCTACCCATTACTCTCCGTCCGCAGGCCCGCGCCTACGTTGGCCGGAAGTCGTCACGCGGCTTCCGACGCCCGGAGCGACTCCCGCGGCGGCTGGGACGTGAGGCTCTCTCTCTTAGCCGTCCCGCACGTGTGACCCTAACGCGAACTTAAGTCACATTTTCCTGTGTAAAAATGGACTACTTAAGTCAAAGATAAGCGTGACTTAAGTGCGGGTTTGGGTCACACAGTGCTATAATAATTATTTTTAATATAAAATATTTATATAAGTAAAGTAAAGTATACTAACTGGTGCCATAAGGTGCATTAAAGAATTCTGGCAGTGCCACTAGTTGGGCCCCGTTTTCTTTGGCCTTATGTATTTGTTGTACTGCTGCAGCTACATTTTTTTTCTTGTCCATGCCCACTGCCAACTGGATCAAGGCTATCTTTAACCCTGGAAAATAAAGCATCATGTAACCTTCTGGATAATAAAAACAAAATAAGAAGTATGGTTTTCTAAGAATGAATCAAAATAATTTCAAGTTATTAATGAAGACCTAATCATGTCTGATACATATTATATTAGGAATAGATGATCACATCCTGTAATTCTGATATTCAGAATCCTGATATTCCTAAATGTAGAAACAGGCAGTTCTGGAGCAATTTCTAAACTTTTCTGGCTCAGGTTGAGATTGATAAACCATAACACATAAAAACAAGGTTTAAGTTTAGACAAAGGTTTATACCTTTGAGCCATTTTTTAATTTGGAACTTCATTCTAACAAATCTAAGGTTCAAATAACAAAAATATGTAGATATTAAAACAGAGTCTAAGTTGACAGTCCAAAATACAATAACAGGCTCGATGGTTTAAGCTTGGACTAAAGTTAGAACTTGTTTTGTAATAAGATGTTAATAGTTCAATAGTAATCTAGTTGGCAACTACATACTTAGCACCACAGTACAAAGTGAGTGACTCTGATACGACATGTTAGGACATTATTAATGCAAGATAAACTAATAACAAGTGAAATATGAAAAAAACAAAACATTATTACGTGCTGGCCCACATTGACCACAACAATCTGTTGAATAGTTTTGTGTAAACAAAGTCTTTAATACATCATGTTTAACTGAAAGAATCAAAGATAATTCTGAAACAAGATGTTATTTAATAAAAATAAAATGTTCCAATTACAAAACAAAAAGGTCTTATGCTGTCTGGTTAGGCAAGCTTATTAAGTTCAGTAATAGTAGAAAAACCAATTGTATCTGTGACAGTTGAGCTCATAAATATAAGAAAAGACCTTATTCCATACTAATATTATAAATTCGAAAGTAACTCTGTCTGTATGTTACCTTTTCACACCTAAACCACTGAACCAATTTAGATGAAATTTGGTATAGATATAGTTTGAGTCTCGGGAAAGGACATAGTATAGTGTAGTTTTTATCCTGATATTCCACCGGGATCGAAACGTATGCGGGACAAACCGCAGGGCGCAGCTAGTTTTATACAGAAAGAAATTTTGCCCATTTCCACAATTTGCTCATTTCCATATAACTAATAATTATAAACAATTAGCAACCACATTTTTTGAAGTCCCTTGATAACTTGCTTTGATAAATTGTGTGTTGAGTACCTGTTTAGTCTCACAAAATATTGGCACTAAAAGATAAAACTAGGCTTGTTTCAATGCAATCAAAACTTTATTACAATGCATTAAAGTTTTTTATTTCTTGACTATAAATTCTGAGGTTATCATAACAAAAAGATATGTATATTAAAATTATAAAACATTGAATATGTGCTACTTATAAGCATTATGTAGGTAAATGTGAAACTGTAATTTAAATTATTTGGTGAATATAGGAAAAATCCTCCCCTAATACCCTCTCTCTGAGGGAAGGCCTATGTCCCAACAGTGAGAACATCACAATCTAATAATTTATGAGGTAGGTAAAATATTCACCAACCACACTGGTGGTTTAGCCTAAAGCCGGCTGTACACATGGGGCCAAGGTGTTGGGCCAACGTGTTGGGCCAAGGTGTTGGGCCAACGTGTTGGGCAAAAATGATGGATAACCAAGATTGCTGTTCACACATTGGCTTACTGATCATTCTGCATTGGCGCTTCAAAGATGGACGTAGAAGTTCTTGCAGCCGCGGCAATTTATTTATACATCGCGTTTAATTATTACGTACATGTGCACCAAACTAGAGTGACTAAAAAGAAATGGCGCAAAAGAAGGTGTTGGATGGTGACTATTCATCGGAATAGAACGAGGTAAATGTGTTATTAGTTATTATTGATATACAGGTTGATAATAATTTTGCTATCGGAACATGGGAACGTAAATTTCACTCACGCGCAACGATACTGTCTCCGCTGACGAGTAACAACGAACTGAACAATACACCAACGTGTGAACGCTGTTTGCGGAGCGCGCCAAGATCCTTTGATGTGTGCACAAAAAACCGACACTATTCGGATGGCCTGCCAATATTGGCGCCAACTAGACCAATTAAGCCAACATACCGCCAGGTAGCTCTCTACACGTTGGCCCAACACGTTGGCCCAACACCTTGGCCCCATGTGTACAGCCGGCTTAAGGTCCTGTGAAGAAACGTGTTAGTAGGAAACTTAATACAACAATAATATTACGGAGAAAGTTATAAACCAACTGAAATACTGTACCACCAGGATTTAGAATGGGTTTCTGTAAAAAGCGAGGATGCGCTGCATCGGGGCTCGACGGGGACGCAGACATTTTGCACAGCGCTTAGACTTTAACTACTTTATCTATCAGTTGTTTACCTCTTTTGAACATGCTTCGTATCGTATGATAATGATATAAGTAAGATTTTTACTGTATTCTCATTCGCAGCACAAAACTATGTTTATGCAAGTGCAAAATGTCACATGAAAACATGACAGCTGACAAGTGACACGAATGTCAGCTGTTATCATGAAATTGTCAGTCTGTTGATGCCATCAAGAAGCTTATCGTATTCGTATGCATATCGTATGTAGTATTATCTGTGACTTAGGTATTCAGTGTTGCGTCCACTTTTTTACCTATTCTTGGATGCCATGGACCACAGCCATGGACTTAGCTGGATGTACAGACTAAGTAGACTAGATATATTAAGTTTGGGCTATAGAATGGAACGCTTTTTCATTGCCTTTATATTATTTCCCGTCCCACTCTAGGTCAATTGGCTTTTTCCAGTTATCACTTATTCCTCTTTATTTATCCTTAGTTTTTGAAGTGTAAACTTCTTTAGCGGCGTTGCACACTTTTTTGTAATGGGTAAAAAATGTTAAAACCTGCGTGACATCGCGTCAAGACACGTGACCGTCAGGAGAGACTACTACGGGCGGCGGCGCCAACCGAAGTGAACCAAACCAAGTGACACACGACAATGGATGGATGGATGGGTGTGGGTGTGGGTTTGGGTGTGGGTGTGGGTGTGTGTGTGTGGGTGTGAGTGTGGGTGTGGATGTGGGTGTATGGATGGACAGCTGATGGCTCGACCATCTGTGTAGTACCTACACTGCTGTGTATTCGTAAAATTCGTGTATATAGTGTTTAAAATATGGAAATTGAACAAAGTGCATCTATTAATGAAAAAAGTGACGCAGAAATAGTGAAAAAAATGAGTTATATTAATTCAATTAATAATTGATTTATTTCAACGTTAATATTCAAGTTTTCACTTCTGCCGGCACTCCCGGAGTGCAACCCGTTTTTTTTTTCTAGAATCTGTCAAATTCCGTCTTAAGGAAGGAATCAGTTTCGTGCTAGTTGAGCCCAAAGAGTATAGTAACTATGCAGTTGAGCCCATGGATTGTTTTACATATAGGCATACACGTCGTGCCAAAGAGATTTAAGCCCCCCCCCCCCACATTAGGCGTGCGCCGGGCGCGAGCGTTCACGCCTAATGTGGGGGGGGGCCTAAGATAGGTACAATAAAATAATTGTAAATAAATAATTTAATGTCTTTGCGTCCTGCCCAGTCCCATTTATGAGGCAACATTTTGATTAAGCCACAATACTTCACATTGCGTCTCTCATCCAGGTGTTTCTTTTAGAACCCTAGACATAGATAGACCTTTAGGGAAGGATTATTACCGTTTGGAAAATAAAGAAACATTAATTTATATGAATAATATATTTCCTATAAAGCACATCACATGAATACGTCTATTCACAATCAAAATTTGTCTTATTACGACTTTAATACTATAACTTACAAATTACGATCACTGATGTCTAAAATAACGATAAATAATACTCGAGAAAAGAAATATAAAACTTCTCGCTTCTATGTATAAAATTGTTGCATTATTATGTTATAACTAGTAAATGGTGGCTGTACTCAACAATGAAGTTTATCAACGAAATTAACTATCGTTATTTATTTGTTACATATTAACATTATAATAATGACTACGGCGGTACACAATTGCGTAAATAAAGGCTTGTAATAATGGAACTTCCTTTGTAGCATTTGCCAGTTCAAAAGAAATTGGCTCTGATAGTTTCAATAAGGCTCCGTGAAGAACAATGAAAAGCATAATAACGCACTTTATTTTCAATGACATAAAGTGCAAAGTTGTACGAACATCGACGCCAGACATCAATCGGATACTTGAGCGTCTTTCTGCGGACTCTGCACTTTAATACCGTGATTATAAAGCTTTTCAATGTCCTAAAAATAGGTCGCTGGGATCCTAACATTTTTTTTTAAAGTTGATCTTTAGCATAGAAGTTTCTTAATAAATTATATAGCTATTGTAAACTTAAAACCACATTAATGACACGCCACGCCATAATCGCTGAAATATATTGCTAAAAAAACAACGTTAGTAATACCCCAGACTCGATGCGAGCCATACTCAGGAGTAAACCTACTTTATATTCTAAACATAATTCAAGATCTCTTTATAAAAATACTAAAATTCCATAATTTAAAGCGAACATAAGTTTCGGGCACATTAAAATTCGTTGCCTATAATATGTATATTGTAAAAAAAAATACTATGCACAGAACCATCCAGTCTTCAACTAAAAAATAAAGATCACTCTCCTAAGGTAAAGCACATTGTAAACGAATATTGTTAAAAAAAAAAAACTTGATTACTGATTAAATATAATACGACCATGCTACTGTCTAAGCGACTGTTCACACGCTCGAAGGCAGCCATCACTGAAAACGGTATAGTGATATTCGTCCTGTATAGCTATTCACAAACACTCGATACGCTTCCGTATCGTATCGAACATTAATCATTGTTATCGTAGGAGTCTTCTAAACGCTGTTCACAAGTCCAAAACCCGAAAATTTTGTCAGTTTAAATCAAATAGACGCCCGCGATTCTTCCAACAGCTATTTGCTGTTGAGGGCAAGTCAAATCAGGTTATCGAAATGTCAGGTTTTCGATACGATAGCCTGTCGTATGGTTGTGAATTAGGGCTCTGTATAGCTCAATCTCTCTCTCACACTTGAACTATGATGGCTTTATAACACGTCATATTACGGACACATAGTGCCTTTTCACACATCCTGGCAACCGGGTAGCCGGTGCCGACTATCCGGCACACTTACCAGACAAACTACGCCGATACGTGTGAAACCTAACGTACATGGCTATATATACCCTTCGCCGCCGGGTACCCGGCACCGGCTATCCGGTTGCCGGGACATGCGAAAGGCACATAGCAATTGACACTGTTGTAGTGTAAACACAAGACAAGTATGTAAGCTTTCACACGTACCGGCAGTTTTCACCCGGTCTACCCATACATTAGAACTCAACTTCCTATGGCAAGTCAAGAGAAGAATTCTTTATCTTTATCGGGCTTCACCTTTTAGGATATTCTGCGAGTGCTTATAACATAACAGTTATGACCCGCTGCAGGGCAAAGGCCTCTTCTCATAGGGAGAAGACACGAACATGGATCACCAGGCTTGCTCAAGACGATTTGACGATTTCAGACACATATTATTAACTATGTACAAGTCCAAGTTTCCTCACAATGTTTTTTCCTTTACCGCTGTCAGTAATGACTAAGGGCCAAAGCACACACGCTACTTTTAGCATCGGCGATCGGCGATTTAGCTGCTTTTTAGGAGCTAAATGCAGCGACCAAGCATTCCACACCGCACACTTAAAACGCCAAAGGCGATTCAGTCGCTTTTCGGAAGCTCGACACAGCGGCTGAACGCTACACTCGGCACACATTTGGATGCCGGTCGCAGCGATTTGGCATCTGCGCCAGCATCGGAGCAGTCGCTAAAACGCGCGATTCCGATACAGCGCGTCCGAACGCAGAGAGTCGCCAAAACGCGATGCAGCATCGATACAGCTGCAAAATCGCCGATGCTAAAAGTAGCGTGTGTGCTTTGGCCCTAAGATACACACAGAAAGAATATATGAATTGAATGAAGTCACATCGGTACTTGCTCGGATTTCAACCCAGATTTTATAACATAACCAACCTATAATGTTCGTACTCCTGGCCTCCTTTTTGTAAGAGAAAGTGAGCCGTGATCTGCAACGCAGGCACAAGTCGAGTTAGTGGATGACACAATGTTGAATTTTCGGTTCGATTACATAATGTTCTCCTTATCCCCTGTGTTTATTGCAGCCTTCAATAAATAAACTGTTGTGCCGGCGTTTCTTTAGGCCCTTGTTTTCGTCTCTCGAGACGGTTGCGACTGACGTATGGTGCGGGTTGCTTCAGATGTACTGTGCGAACGTGAAGTTTCCTACTGTTTGATTGAGAGAACCCTTTGCCGCATACTTCGCATTCGTAAGGCTTTTGACCCGTGTGGCTCTGTAACAAGGGTTAATATGAATGAATAAGCAATTTTTCGCTAGACAGGTGTGATATAGTAATTTGCAAAGAGGCAATGGAAAAAGTGATTTTGAACAAGTTCAGGCCTTAGGCCGTATTGAGTAAAATTCATGTTGCATTGTATGGGTACGGTAGATATCCAGGTGTCACAACACAATATTAAAGAATGAAGTCCCTTTTCTGTATGTATATGAGCAGAAGCTTAAAAAAAATCAAAGCAGTAGGTATACAGATTAGAGATGCGCCGAATATTCGGTATTCGGCGTATTCGGCAGAATTTTTTAGGTATTAGTATTCGGCCGAACCATTCGGTTGAAATGCCGAATTTATTTGGTTTAATTGATCATTGTAAATCAGCCTTTAGGGCAAAATAAATTAAAGGAATCCCATATTTTAACAATCATATTTATTAGAAATCGTTTATTGTAAGGTACTCAAACAAAGATATATACCACCCGTATTGTGTTTTCGTACTAATGACAGTGGCGGGGTGCAGCGGGTAGCGGGAGGCGAGGTACCACTCACTCTGTTCGCGCGCAGTGCTTTGGAAATCTAGCGTGTATAAACTTGTTTAATTAACTATGAAACGGGGAACCGAATTAGCCGGCAGTATATTCGGTTCGGCATGAACTTAATCGAATATTATTCGGTATTCGGTTATTCGGTGAAACCCCTATTCGGCGCATCTCTAATAAAGATAGTTTTGCGAAACTTTACAGACGTAATACATAATCTATATATTAGGTCCTTACATATGAAATTGGCGTTTTTCGTACTGGCCACTTTAATCACGAATTTCTCCTCTTTGGTAAGGAATTCCAAATTCAAATTTGTACAGCTATTTACTCATGTATTTGTGCTTCGATGACCGTCATTCATTTGTTTTTTTTCTTCTGTTTTTTCTGTTTGCGTCACTCATTTTACAAAATGGAAAATTTAAAATATCGCATTATTTACGAGTACGAGTTCCGCCGTGGCACTAGTGCTGCGGAAACGACTCGAAGGGTGAATGATGTGTATGGCGGTCATGTTGCAAAAGAAAACACAGTTCGTTTTTGGTTCCAACGTCTTCGTTCTGGAAATTTCGACCTGCAGAACAAGCCCCGTGGACGGCCTGAGACCCAAGTTGATAATGGAGAATTGAAGGCTATTGTGGAAGCGGACCCATCGCAAACCACGTCCGAGTTAGCTGCAGGCTTCGATGTTAGTGATAAAACTGTTTTAATTCACTTGAAGCAAATTGGGAAGATTAAAAAGCTTGAAAGCACGACAACGCCAGACCACACACTGCGCAACAGACGGCTACCAAATTAGAAGAGCTTGAATTGGAATGTCTTAGACATCCTCCGTACTCCCCGGACCTTGCTCCAACAGATTACCATTTTTTTCGCAATTTGGATAACTTTTTGCAAGGGAAAAAATTCAACTCCGATGGGGCAGTCCAAATCGCCTTCAAAGATTTTATTGATTCCCGTCCGACTGGTTTTTTTAGTAAAGGGATCAATGAACTACCTATAAGATGGCAAAAGTGCATTGAAAACAATGGTTCATACTTTGATTAATTAAATATATTATATTAAAAAATATTCGACTTTTTGTTCCTTCCATACAAAACGCCAATTTCATATGTAAGGACCTAATATATAAAAATGAAACCCGTTTTCCGTTGTCACGACATAACATGAAAACGGCTGGACCGATTTCGCTAATTCTTTTTTTGTTGTGATCGGTATTGCCGGGACAAGGTTTGTATAAAAGAAAATTTTGGAAATTCGAAAAAAAAAATTGCACCCGTGCGAAGCTGGGGCGGGCCGCTAGTGATAGAATAAAGATAGAAAAATTGTTTCTTCTGCACAAATAAAAAAAGAACATGATTTTTTTAATCTCAAATTTCAAGTATGACAGTCTGATAACAGCGTACAATGTATTAAAAATACTCACTAAGAAGTGTCTATCTAGCGCTCCTTTAAACTTGAAAGTTTTGTAACAGACAGAGCAAGGGTGTGGCCTGATGTCTGAGTACATTTCCTCATGGACCTGCCGGCAATGATATTATATCAACATAGGTAGATACGTAAACTAATCAACCTTGTTTTACTTAAAGTTTTATCCCTTTTTTACACAGACTAATAACTTTGGATATCGTCATTTTGAACGTAACGTATTTACCTCATATAATATCATTGCCTGTTGGTTGGTTTATTATTGAGTCAACTGCACATCAATGGCAACAGTTTGACCTGGAAAGCGTCTTTATTACGAAGCTTTAAGGGCGGTTTTCGTAATTCAAGTGACGTGCGGTATTATGATATAAAATAATACATAAAATACTTACTCTAAAATGCCTGTTGAGGGCTCCTTTACCCTTGAAAGCTTTGAAGCAAACAGAGCAAGGATATGGCCTGTTGTCCGAGTGCGTTTTCTCATGAACATTCAAGTTGGTTCGGTTGAAGAATGCTTTGTCGCACTGCGAGCATTTGTACGCACGTTCTTCGAAGTGCGTTCGTTTGTGGTATATTAGGAAGGCGTTACCCTGTTGACAGTGAAGAGAAAATTTAATTATATGATAATGACTAGCTGCGCCCCGCGGTTTCACCCGCATATGTTTCGATCCCGTGGGAATATCGGGATAAAAACTATCCTATGTCCTTTCCCGGGACTCAAAATATCTCTATACCAAATTTCATCTAAATCGGTTCAGCGGTTTAGGCGTGAAAAGATTAGGTAATAAAATTTTATAAATTTCTACATACCCTGAAACCCTTGCCACATATATCACATATGTGGTTCTTCTGTATGGGGTACTTCTTGTCGGGATGTGCTCGACGGAAATGTGTCCAATACTCGCGAGCGTTCGGGATCTCTTCTGTACACTGCAACAAATCATGTTTTTTTAAGGCTAACTAGGGTCTCTTTAACACGTCACACTGACACGCCGCCCGCGCCGGTTGCCAAAACATTCGTTGTCGCCGTCGCACCCGGCGGCCGCGGGCGGCGTGCGAGCGAGACCGCGCTCGTATAATTACGAACACAGCATTCGGCCGTCGTCGGTAACGGACGGCGACACGTCGGTCGCGGTCTGCATGTTGTCAGAGAGACCCCATCCTTAGAAGACATAACAGTTTAGCTAAGCGTACATTGCAGTGGCGTCTCATTTCAATACAAAAAGCGCGGTGCGGCCTCTTGTTTGTAATGGCTCATACAAAATGGTGCGGCCCGCCGATATCTGCGTCATCCTTTAAGACAAGTTACAAAATTTTGACCCATTAAGTTACTTATGCTCTGCTGTCAAATGAAGCCCAGCCAAGTTTGAGCTAACAAATTGCCTGAAGGTGAGATAACCAAATGAGAGAAACGGTAATTTAGTTTTTTTGTAACTATTACCAAACAGCGGTGGTGAACTTACGAGTTGTAGGTCGTAAGTTCGAACCCAGACAAGCGCGTTACTTTGTGTAAATTATTTCATCACCACTGCTCTCAAAACGATGAAGGAAAACATAGTGAGGAAACCGGCATGTCCTAGAACCAAAATTCGAAAACATGTGAAATCTACCAACCTGCACTGGGCCAGCATGGTAGATTATAGCCCACTCCCTCTCGAAGAGAGGAGGCCTGTGTCCCAGCAGTGGGAACAATATAGGCTGATTATGTATTCTCAAACAGCTGCATGTTTTCCTACATGAAAATTGTAGGAAAAATTCAGTAAAATAATAATGAGATTAATATACTAACGTGTTCGCATTTGGCAGGCCAACTGAGATTAGAACGTTTCTTCCCGTAGTTCTTGGGTCTCTTCCGCGTGTGCTCCTTACGATGATGCAGTCGTAACTCTTCGGAGTTCTCGAACGTCGCGCCACAGGTCCGACAGCCTTTACTGTTGAATAACGTGTATTGATATTGAGTGTCAAACAAAACTGAACCGTATGTCAACTCGCATAGAGTCTGTACGCCGCGTGTGCTTGTCGGACATCACTGCCTCTCTTGTACGTGAACATTGGTGTCGACTTGTACTAAATATCAAGCAAACGAAACTGAACCGTATATCTACTCACATAGAGTCTGTAGTCTGGGTGTGCTTGGTGGACATGACCATGTGCCTCTTGTACGCCTCCGTCGATATGAACTTGACGTCACACTCTTCGCAGAACGGACCTTCTTCTGCTTTGTCCTAAACAGACAAAAACTCGATAAAACACCCGAAAGCCTTTATTAAAAGTCAGAGTATAAAATAAATAAACAAAAAACCCGAGTGCAAATAAAAAGTTCAATACAAGCTCACTTTTCAAACACCCTGATGCAGATCAACTGATCAGTCTTTCTAGATGCAGTCGGTTTTTTTATATTTTAATTTATTTTATTTACATGCTGTTAGGCCCTTTGTACACGGCACGGATTCTTTACGGTATAACCCTTTATTTTAATATATGCGTGATAAACATAACCCTGTCTTTGCCGTCGCACAGTCAGATAATAAAAGGACACACTTACTTGGACATCCTTGTGCATCATAGTTTTGTGCATGGCGAGGCCCAACTTGCTGATGAATGAGTACCCGCAGAAGCCGCATATGAACTCAGACGGGTGTTTGATACGCACATGACTCATGTAAGAAGTCCATATTCTGGCGGGAGAAAAGTTTGATCATAAAATCGGCAAAACTTTCAACTAAGTCCACATAATTTTCAAGCCAAAATATAAGTTAATGAGGATAGTATTGAGTGAACGAGAGCGAGACTGTGAGAGAAAGAGAAAGAAGAAATAGGAAGATGGCGGTGTGTACGCTGCTGCGTAAAGAGAAATAGTCAATAACATTTAAAAAAACAAAAACTTATTGTTATCAAAACCCAGCGTTTGATTTCCGACATTTGTATTTTATTTTCCAGACCGAAAATATGTTGCACAAACAGTTTACCCAAACGTTTATTTATTGACTGTTTAAATAAAACATTCGTTACTTACGTAAATATTTCATCGCAAAATTTGCACTTGAAAGTAATTCCTTTATGCCATCCTTGATGCTGCTTAGCTTGAGTCCTGGACAAAGATAACCATTGAGGAGCATATTTATGTACTATTCTAATGGCATATTTACTATGGAGTAGGTATATGACTTATAAACATGTAACATTTATTTTTAATATATAATTTCAAACAACAATTTCGTCCATTGATTTTATAGAAGCTTTTGACTTTGTTCACCATTAATTAATTATGTGTTCGGATTTTGTGACGAATGAATGGGATGTATGGATTAATATTTGTCACAAATTAATAAATTAGTCAAGACACAAATGACTAAATAGTAATTTATAGCCAAATTTTAGAGGAGTTTAAAGGTTTGCCACAGGGCGCACTTTAGGTCCACTAGTATTTCACTTTTTTTTTCTAAAAGTATATTCTAGTGTGAATAAGTAGTTTTATACTTACGTGTTAGTAGATATGTATGGACAGGATTTACAGGCGTATTTCTTCTCGTGGTTGGAAGCATGTTTCTGATAGGCACGCTTCGTTTTAAACCTAAACTTACAGACTTCACATTCAATGCTACCTGCGCTCTTCAAACAAAAGAACATATATTTTTATAATATTTGAACCACACAATAAATTAATAATGAGGTAGTATTTTAAATTATACTTGGACTTTACAGAATACGATTTAAAGAACACTATAGCTATTATTATGTCCAAAGATATAATTAAAACACGAAATTAGGTAACTGCATGTTTATTCGGCTAGGTAGCCTGACACAATGTGTAGATTCAAACCTACCCCCACTTAGTTCATCTTATATATCAACAAGAGAAACAAGTACCCTCACAGTCTATACACAAATCCATACGACAAACTACAATCATGTACATGACATACCTTTCCCCCAAGTAAACACACAAAATAGTACATAAGAAATTAACATTTACATGAAGAATAAGAACAATGAAATAAGAAATAACATTCTACGAATTAGAACGAAACATCATACAACTTATACAATTTCAAGTATGTTTAAAGAATCAGTTTAATTATAACTTTTATTTCTACAATTATCTAGGTATTCCTAGAATATCAGCCCAAGACTCTTCACTGGGAATTTCTATCATCTGTTCAGGTTCTTCGCTGATTTGGTCCCGAGCTTCCTCACTTATCTCTCTCCTCTCGTTTTGTGGACTCTCTACCTGTGATGCAACTTTGATAAGTTGATCAATATGTCTGTTGATGACGAGACCATCGTCCGTTTGCACTTTGTAACTGGATGGACCAGTTTTATCTACTATTCTGCCCGGCAACCACTTCGGACCGTTGCTGTAATTTCTGTATCTAATTCTACAGCCAACTTCAGACTCTCTGTGTCGCCTCTTATTATTGTCAAAAACTTGCTGTTCGGTCTTTTTTCTTTGTATTTGGTCTGGGTGTATCGTGTCCAGTAGAGTGCGCAGTTTTCGATTCATCAGGAGTTCAGCAGGACTCTTTTGTGTTCCAGCACACGGTGTCGAGCGGAGGCTTAGTAGCAAATTTGGAATTTTTATGTCCCAAGCCATGTCATCCATTTTCCGTATCTTGTCTTTCACCGTCTGGACCATCCGCTCTGCTAACCCATTGGTGGCAGGGTGATACGGAGCTGTAGTGATGTGCCTTATTTTGTTTGAGTCAAGGAATTGTTTCATTTCTTCGGACACAAAAGCGGCCCCATTGTCCGAAACTAATATCTCACACAAACCGTGAGTCGCAAATACCCCCCGAAGGTGTCGGATTACCGTCGCAGTGGTCATATTGTTTACTATAAATACCTCGGGCCATCTTGAGTACGCATCGACGATGATTAAAAAGTTCTTGTTTCGAAAAGGCCCGGCGAAGTCGATGTGTATTCTGGACCATGGTCTGGTGGGCGTGATCCACTCATGTTGAGTTCGGATAGGCATGTGCCGGTGCTCGAGACACTTGTTGCACTGGCCCACGAGTGCTTCTATGTCTTCATTTAAGTGTGGCCACCAAATGTAGCTTCTTGCCAGCGCTTTCGTTTGTACGATTCCATTGTGTGTCTTGTGTAATGCCCGTAAAGTGGCCGCGCGCAGCGGCGGAGGCACAACTACGCGGTTACCCAGCAACAGACAGCCGTCTTGCAAGGACAGTTCGGTGCGATGTAGCCAGTAAGTATGCAGATCCTCCTCCTTAACCTTGGCCGGCCATCCCCTTTGAACGTAGTGCACTATCTTTGATAGCGTTTTGTCTTTTAGTGTTTCAGTCGCAATACGCTCTGCATCGAATGGGAAATCTTCAGGTTTTTCAGCCATCAGTAGTATCTCACTCAGTTCTGTTTCAGGTCGCTCAGGAACTGGTTGTGGCCATCTACTCAAATTGTCTGCACTGCCTATCTGTCTTCCAGGCTTGTAACGGATATCATAATCATGTGAGGTGAGCGCGATTGCTATTCTTGTCAAACGGGGTGACAGTATGTTAGGTGTCGGTTTTCTTGGGTTGAATATACCCAGCAAAGGCTTATGATCTGTGACTACAGTGAATGGTCTTCCTGCCAAGTAGTTGTGGAATTTCTGTATCCCAAACAAAATCGCCGTTGCCTCTTTGTCTAATTGCGAATAGCGCCTTTCGGTGGAGGTTAATGTTCGGGAACTCATGGCCACGGGACTTTCTTTGCCTTCTTCTATCACGTGTGATAACACGGCTCCGACGCCATATTTTGAGCTGTCGCATGTCAGAATCAGAGGTTTATTTAAATCGTAATGCACTAAAGTCATATCAAATGTTAGGGCCTGTTTGGCACTGTTGAAAGCATGTTGTTCCCGTTCGGTCCAGCGCCATATTTGCGTTTTGTCTAGCAGACGATGCAAAGGTTCAAGTATAGTAGCTTTGTGTGTTATAAACCTTTCGTAAAAATTGTACAACCCGAGGAACGCTTGTAATTCTTGAACGTTTTGGGGCTCCGGTGTATTTATTATCGATTCAACCTTGCTCGGCGACGGATGAATGCCATCGGCATCGATGATGAATCCCAAGAATTCGACTCTCTCTTTAGCGAACTTACATTTGTTTTTGTTAAGGCGTAATCCCGCTTCTTTGATGCGTTGCAGGACTATGTCTAAGCGCTGCAGCATCTCTGGCATCATACGTCCCGCGATTATGATGTCATCAATCAGCACTGCGACTCCTCCGATGCCCGCTAGTAGCGCTGTCATCAGCCTCTGAAAAATACCGGGGCAGGCCTTCACACCAAATGCAAGTCTATGTACGGTATACAATCCTTTGCAGGTGTTGAGAGTTAAAAGTTTAGATGTTTCGTTGTTGACAGTCACTTGAGTGTAAGCACGATCCAAGTCCAATGTTGTGTAGAATTTTCCGCCTGCTACAGCTGCAAATACTTCATTCGCCGTAGGCATAGGGTAGGTGTCCGATTCCGTTGCTTGATTGACTGTACAACGGTAGTCACCACATAGCCTAATCTCGCCTGATTTTTTGACAACCGGCACTACCGGCGTGGCCCACTCAGAGTACGCTACTGGCTGAAGCACGCCCTCGGATACGAGACGGTCGATTTCGTTCCCCATTCTGTCCTTAATAGCGTAAGGCACAGGACGAGCTTTTAGGAATTTCGGGGTGGCGCCCGGTTTTAAATGTATTGCCACTGGATCTCCACGGTACGTACCGAGACCATCCTTAAATACATCACCATGTTTGGTGATTATTTTCTCCAGTTCAGTATAATCTCCGTTTGATACGAAATTAATATTCATAGTAATGCCTAGATGCATAAGCCAGTCTCTTCCCAAGAGATTCGGTCCATTACCCTTAGCCACTAGTAACGGAAGATGATACTCAATGTCCTTATAGCGCACAGGTAGCACTGTCTGGCCGAGCAGGTGCACGGGCGCGTTGGTCCAGGTGCGCAGAGCCAGCGGCGCCGCGTCGAGGCAGCGCGGCGGCGGCAGGCGCGGCCGCAACAGGCGCCATGTGTGCTCGTTCACCAGAGTGTAGCAGGCGCCCGTGTCCACCTGCAGTGTGACGGGCTCGCCCGCCAGCAGCACACAAATGACAAATGGCGCTACTCGAGTCGTACTTTGGACGACATAAATGCCGTTTAAATTCGCGTCTGCATCCTCCTCCGTAAAGTTCATTTTATTTGCGTTCTTTTTAGAAATACAGACTTTTTCGAGATGTCCCTTTTTATTGCAATATCGACACGTAACGTTAATGAACCGACATTCGCCAGCGTGTCGATCTCCACAGCGGTAGCAAAGACGAAGCGCGGATCGCGGGGCAGGGCGCGGCACAGTGGCGCGAGGTGCGGGCCGCGGGCGCAGCGCGTTGATATCCATGGGCTCCGGCGGCGGCGGCGTCGCGGCCGGCGCGGCGTGTGTCGGCGGTGGCGTGGCGCTGCCGCTGGCGCCTTCTCCCACGCGCATCATGCGCGCGTCGTTACCCGCACTTTCAGATGACAACATAGCATCGACTAGGTACATTGTGATATGTTAAATTGTCCCTTTTAAGCAGCTCGTACTGCAACCTGTCGTCCCTCATTCCACACACAAGTCTGTCACGTAGCATGCGCTCCAAATCAGTAAAATTGCAACTAGCGCTGATTTTACGAAGTTGAGCTATGTATTCGGCGGCCGATTCGCCACGATTTTGATCACGTTTGTAGAATTTGTATGAAATGGATATCTCATTCGGTTTCGGACTGTAATGTTTGGTTAGAATTTCTATGATCTCATTGAACGTCACTTCGGTGGCTTTTCGTGGTGTACTTAGTGCTAATAAAGTTTCAAACACTTGCGAACCACACACAGTAAAGAAATTGGCCCGTTTTACATTGTCTATCACGATTCCGTTCGCCTCGAAACAAAACTTAAGTCTCTCTAAGTAAATGTCCCAATTGTCCTTATGTGGGTTGAACTCACTAAACTTCACACATTTACGATCCATTGTCACTTATTTTACTCCGTCGTCGCCACTATTATGTCCAAAGATATAATTAAAACACGAAATTAGGTAACTGCATGTTTATTCGGCTAGGTAGCCTGACACAATGTGTAGATTCAAACCTACCCCCACTTAGTTCATCTTATATATCAACAAGAGAAACAAGTACCCTCACAGTCTATACACAAATCCATACGACGAACTACAATCATGTACATGACAGCTATTACATAGTACCCCTAAACACATACAGGACGTTATTGTGCTCGTTCTTCTCCCCAATATAATATCTTACCAGACCAACTCATGAATGAAAAGATGGATGGATTGTGTGAAGAATGATATGAAAGAGAAGGCAGTGACTGATAACGTGACGGTTGACAGGGGAGAATGGAAGAAAAAACGTGTTGCGCCGACCCCAAGTAACATGGGACAAGGAGAGGAAGGTGACGATGACCAACTACAATGATTATCTGAAAGGGGATAATTTCCGACTAGTTCATGTATAACATAATAGCTTACCACAGCATGTTTGCTAACATGATGATTCCAGGCATCATTATCTATGAACCCTTTAAAGCACAGATTACACTGGAATGGAGAGTTCAAATAGTTGGTAGACTCCTTCCGTTTCTGTATCTCTTCTTTCTGCTCTTCCAACTGGAAAAGACAATGAACAACAAATGAACATTCTAATTATTTTTGACTGATTCAATTATTGAGACAAGTGCTGACAGTTTTCTGAAAAAAAAAAAAAAAAAATTGTGTTTTTGTCCTTTACTTTGATTCATAGACTTGCTTTATGTTTTTGTTTCATGACTTCCAACTTTAATTCATTGGCAGGGGTAACAATATTTCGCTTTTAGTGACAACAGATTCCATTTTAAAAAATCCATTTCCAAAAGCCTTCATTCTAGGTAAAAGAAAATTGTTATACAGTCCTAATTCAGATATATTTCCACATACCGTCAAAGTTATTACATTGATGTACTGTGCAAAATCATTCCATTTGCCATCACCAGCCAAGCTTGGGTTTAACAACTCTTTTTTACGCTTAAAAGTTTCTTTTTTCAGCCCACGTTTCTTTTTCCTTGCAACAACTTTAGGTACTTCAATTGAATGTCCAGAGTCTTCTGTGCCTACAGCAAACTGTAAAGCGTTTTATTATGTTTATGTTTAACCATTTTTTTTCTGACTTTAACCCTCTTTTATCTGAAGGTGAAGCCATCATAAGCCAAGTAATTAATCATTCGAATCTTTTCCTAAGTTAAACTTACTTCGAGACCTTCAAACTCCTCCTTCAAGTCTATCTTCTCATCATCTGTATCCTTATTTTGACTTTTTTTCTCCTTATGAAGCGATAGAGGTTCATCATCATCACTGGAGATACAGGGTTCCATTGAATTAAAGGAAGCATAGTTATGATCTTCAATTTTAAACTTATCATCGTCATCCTCGCTGCCAGGTTCAAGTTTTATTTCTTGGTTTATTTTAGATTTTTGGACCTTTAATATCTCTATGTTCGGCAAGGTGGCAATTGTGAGGTTAGAGGCGATGTGGAGACCATTTCTGTCTATTAATTTCACATCTTTAGGTTTTACCTAAAACATAGATTTCTGTGTTAGCAATAATTTTATAATAAGTAAGCTTACTGATTGATGAAATGACATCCTAGTTTATTTAATATAATGTTTACCTGGCCAAAGGCATCTGTAGCGCCATGGAGTACTGCCTGGCTTCGTAGACATTTCTGTCTGAAGAAATAAAACTTCCTCACAAGTGCTGCACACTCATAGCAGGCAAATGGTGGCAAGTTTGTGTACTGGGGCTAAAATAAATTATTAACCAATGCATAGACTACAAAAACGAAGCAGGAAAAAAATAGTTTATTCTGCACCATTTAACAATATGATTATGATATAATGTTGTTTTGGGACATTAGAATTAATTTTACAGTAAAATGTTATAAATCTAAAACACAGTTGTCATCTGGGTCATTGCTGGATGAGACAGACACAGGTGCATCAAGAGTAACTACTAACAAAAAAACTCTTGACTGACGGACAGACGAAGTGATCTTATAAGGATTATGTATTTCTGTTAGAGGTATGGAACCCTAAAAGTGGGTAAAGTGAGCTGTATGGGCCACCAGCCAGTCAGAGAACCCACCTTGGTAATACTTTACAGAGCTCTCAGTTGTTAATATACCTACCAATAGTTTTATATTACCTAAGACTACTGTGATGAAAACCAGATAGTTCATCGTAGGCAAAGATTTAAACACAACACAAACAAATAATTATATCAGATCAAAATAAATATAAATAAACAAAGGGTTAACTTACATTGGTTCCTATTACAGACTCGTAATAAGATTCTAATGGGTATGATCGCAGGTCATGTAATTTCACGTCCATTATGGAACAAATACGACACACTTTCACGACTTCCATCTTACGATTTTATTTATTTAATTCATTATAATAATTACAAATTGAATTTCATAGATTCGCGGCGATATGGTTCGATAGAGTTATAAAATATTAGAACTTCTACACGTTATAGACTATATTCGCTATTAGAAACGAGACGGATATTGATCAAGGAAACATCACGACTACACGAAATATATCAAACAATAACTTATTTCACATTATATATAACAAACAACAACGCTGTAGTTAATTATCAAAATACTCATAGAATGTCTAATTCTATGAAAGACGCCAACTCTGCAGCCATTTTTGTTGTTGACAATTTGATTTGACATTAGAAGAAACGTTTTGTTTTCTTTAAAGAAATTCCAAAAAAATAATGGAATATATTTTTATTTATGTATATACAATATTTTATGGAAAAACAAATATTATTTAATAAATACTAGTGCAAAATATTTTAGTATTTTCCCAAAAAAATAATGATTTCCAATAATAATATCTATATTGTATTTATAGAAATTGTAACCTAATGTTTTATGTATATTTCTATGTGATTTGTAGTGCTATATTAGTGGAATATCTTCCTGAAATAAATTATGATTACTATTATTGTACGTCTCTTGATATTTCTAAAATAAAGTCCGGGGTCAAGAGCGCGCCCATTTAGCAATAAAAATTAAAAAAAGGTCCTCGTCAACGACCATGGGATGGTCATTGGTCCTCGTAAACGCAAATGCGTTATTTTTGGAATGTCATGTCAAATATGTCATTGTCACTGTCAGGTCAGTGCCAAAACTGCCAAACAAACTCAAAACTTCACAAAAGCCGAGTGAGCGAAGAGCATCTGATAAAACTTACCTAAAAATATAAATTGCAGCTAGTTATCTAACATGAAGTACGTAAACAAAGTGTATAAACGTAGAGTGATAATAATACTTCAATTTAAAGTAACTTTTAATGTTTTATCGTGTGTATTTTGTTATTATTTACAGGCTCACAGTGGACGGTCTTCTTGTTTATTTCCCTTACGATTACATTTATCCAGAGCAGTATGCTTATATGTTGGAGTTAAAACGAGCTCTAGACGCTAAAGTAAGTTATTCACTGCTATTCTTTACATACATGGTACATTAGCAAAAGTACTTCGCGCCTTCGCGGTTTCTACAAATCTACTGTAATCCATTCCTATTTACATTTTAGGTTATGTATCGAAAACATGAAACACAAACAAACATTAGCAATCAATGTCGTTTATCAATAGACATTAAAAGTATTTTAATTTTTCAGGGCCATGGATTATTAGAGATGCCTTCAGGAACTGGGAAAACAATATCACTTCTCTCTTTGATTGTTGCATACATGATACAGAACCCTCATCATGTCAGGTACTTATAACTATAATATCAATCATAGTATCAGTTATTTAAATATTATTACATCATTTCTTCGAAAAATCACTCCATTTGTATCATCTAAAATTCACTTTGAGACTGACTTATGGGCATGGCAGATTTCTATAATTTATGGACCGTTATTGATTAAAATTAGAACTCTTGTATATTTACCAATAATGAAGCAGAGACCTCATAGAATAGAATAGAATACTCTTTATTATGTACACCATAAAATAGACCCCCATAGTAGACCCTCCCATATGGAAGTAGCTGTGATAGGTAAAATTAGCTTACAATACCATTTTATGCTCAGTTTGACAATAAAAAATGCTACCATTGGTAAGCAAAACAATTTATTTTTTTTTTTTATGGGAACCGAAAATTAGTGACAAAAAGTAGAATAGAATACTCTTTATTATGTACACCATATACATTACAGACATAAATATAGAAATTTTACAAAGGATGACACAATGGGTGCGGGCGGTCAAAGTAACTATTCGCTAAGCAAAGATCTTCTTTGGTTTTCATTTACAGGCTCATCATATCTGAGAGGCATGTTATTTTTTTTTTTTTTTTTTTCAGAAAACTGATCTATTGTTCTCGCACTGTGCCAGAGATAGAGAAGGTACTAGAAGAGTTAAAAAACCTGATGAAATACTATGAAAAGTGTCAAGGAGAGAAACCAAGTCTCACCGGTGTAGTTTTGACCTCAAGGAAAAATCTCTGCATACATCCAGAAGTAAGAACGTTAGTTTTTACACGTTGATCAATGTGTATCCTTCCGGAAACACAAAGTACCACCTTCAGAGGCCACGGGTTTCCTTTGGGAAACACAGGCAATGCTTTATTCGGAGGCTAGTGTGTCCTCCAGGAAACACGTTTTAATACATTTTACTATGAATTCTTATACCTCTGGCCTCCACGGTTGTTTCGGTCTAAGTGATGAAAAATATGGTTCTTAGGCTGGGCGTGCAACATGTTAATACCACTTTTTTGCTGTTGAATCTTTTATAAACTTCTATAATTATAATTCGAAGTCATGGGTAGGGGCCTTTGCCCAACAGTAGGATGATGCAGGCTAACAGTAACAGTATAATTCCAAGATAATATTTACATAATATAATAGCTTAGTCTTTAAATAACAACATCTACAAGTATATAAAAAAAGGATGGGAATGAATCTTTGGGCAACAAAAAATTCATCCGCATCACTGTCAACAGGAAAAGTGCCCAAAAAGGGCAACATTGCCTCATTGTATGGTATCAGTCTTATTTTTTATTATTATTATTACTATGTTCTATTTAACCTCAATACCTAAGCAGCAGTATTGACATTTATAAAATGAGAGTATGTGTCCCACAATTTACGTGCAACGATTTTATCTGGGTTGACTGACCAAAGGAGATCGGCAATTCTTGGCCCCGATAGACAAAGTATTAGAACATTCGAAAAAATATTTAAATAGATATAAATCCTACTTTAATTTATAATTTCCTAAAAAAACCCAGGAAAAAAGAATAATAAAAATAAAGAAGTCAAATTGATGTATTCCTCGCGTTGCAGTTGTCACATGTTGCCATATTATGCTATTTTTAAATAAAAATGTTTTTCCCACTAAAAGATTTGTATTGTAATGTTCAATTTATATTTCATTACACTTAAAAAAGTATTTTATGAGTTAATTGCGAAACAATGATTAAAGATAGAGTATTTTTTTTTTGTTGTTGTTATGTTATATTATTGATTTTATAGAAAAATCGATTTGCATTTTTATGAACTGCAACACTCGATACGGCTGTCACTTGTCAATCAATCGGTTGTCACCTATGATGATGTGGAAAGCAATGAATAAAATATTTTCAGTTAATTTGAATTCGTATTTTTTCTTTAAAATCCCTGATCATGTACAACTGAGGAATATAAATTGAACATTCTGTAAGTCAGTTTCACCTCATATTAAAATCACTATTTTAAAACAGAACCTAATAAAAGAGCGGGAATAAATGATAATAGGATTTATTGACTACGGTCTGAAATAAAGTTTTTTTTTTAATTTTCATACTATCCCATGTTATATCGAAAAACTAATTACGCAGGGCTATAGACTAATATCACACCTTGAAAACCCAAATTATTTCATTTTTGTTTATTGAGGCCTAATTTATTAGGACTGTTTGCGGATCTCCTTTGAACTCAACCAGAGCTCATTATCATGAATTGCTCATGTGCTAATGTCACGTATTTTTCTTCCATACTTCTCTATTAGCAGCGCCGCGCGGTTTCACCCGCATAAGTTTCGATCTCTTGGGAATATCAGGATAAAAAGTAGCCTATATGTTAATCCAGGGTGTCAGCTACCTCCATATCAAATTCTGTAAAAATTGGTCCAGCCGTTTGTGCGTGAAGTAACAAACATATAAACACACACATACACAAACACATTCACAAACTTTCGCCTTTATAATATTAATGTGATGAATAATTATCAGCGTTATTACCAACTGAAGTTTAACCTATTCGTCGTCATAGGTATCCAGAGAGAGGGAAGGCAAGCTAGTGGATGGTAAATGCCACTCACTGACTGCAAGCTACATCAGGGAAAGACATGAATCAGACAACGAAGTACCTATTTGTAAGTTGTAAATGTTGCTTTTTAATAAAGCTAGCAGGTGACCTGTACCTTTTTTATTAACCATGCATTGTCTTAGTAGAACCGCAAAGACAGTTTGACCTATTTGAGTCAGGATGCTACAATTTTCTATGTTGCTTCGCTCGCTCTTACGTTTCTATTAGTAAACTTACGATGCAAGTCCAGTCCGGAATGTTCCAATTATCGGGATCGCTTTGTTCGCTCCAGAATGAAAAATTTACGTATTCGAGTCAGGGTGCTTAAATTTTCTCAAGTCACAGCGGTAGCTTTATCTCCTGAGTTAGGATATTTATTTTGTAAAAAAAGACAATAATTATTCTCATTTTGAGCTTCATCGCAGTCGGGTAAAAAGGGTCGCAACTTTGATACAGACCCCCACAATGAATTTAATCATGTTAGTCAAACAATCATTGTTGTAAAATAAAAAGTGGTGAACCTCCTAAATACAGATGAATGTGTTACTAATTCGTTTTAGTGAGTGATGCACGACGTATTTTATGAAGGAGTAAACAAACCCTTTGTTTACACTTTGCTTGCATCAAATACCTTTGGAACAGACATTAGTGTAGTCAGTTCATTGAGATTTTGCGATGCAATATGTTTTTTTATTGTCATCATGTTACAAGGAACTAGACCACAACTTACAACTATTTTTGTATTATTTATCTTTGTATAACTATCTCAGGTCAGTTCTATGAGGGTTTCTACCGAGAAGGAAAAGAATCCATGTTACCATATGGAGTGTACACTATAGATGATATGAAACAGTATGGCGCTGACAGGAATTGGTGTCCGTACTTCCTTTCCAGATTTGCTGTAAGTTGAAAATAAAGTTTTATGTCTATGGAAATAGAAAGCCATTCTGGGAACTTTGGCTCTTCTTGCTGGTTCATGCTGATAGATGGTAAATTAAAAAAAAAACTTTCTTTTTTAATTTTTGGATTTAACACGACAAACTTTTTCGATTTTTTAAGGCTGCACTTGGTGCTTTCCTCATAGCACAAACTCCATATTTCATGTCCAACTTTATTTGATCACCGGACCATATGATTTCCCAGGTAACATGTACTTTTTCATCAGATAATCCACGCTGAAATCGTAGTCTATTCGTACCACTATCTTCTCGACCCGAAGATCGCCGAAGTGGTCTCGAAAGAATTGAACAAGGAAGCCGTGGTTGTGTTTGATGAAGCTCACAACATTGACAACGTATGCATAGACTCGCTTAGCGTGAAGGTGACGAGACGGACTATAGATAAAAGCACATTAGCGTTACAGCAGCTTGAGAAGACTGTGGCTCAGTAAGTTTTATAAAAACGTCACTTTCGTCAAATCTTTGTCAAAGTAATTAACATTTATGATTTAGCAGCTAATTTTAAGGCATTGACTGCCACCGCAGTCAATGCTGACCTCGAACAATAGATTTTCTATTGTGTCTGTTGTCTGGTAGTCAACGTGTTAAGTGACATAGACTTGATCAAGCTTTCAATAACTTCGGTATTTTTATATTTGCTTGTTAGTTTTTTTTAATCAAAGAAAAATTTACACAAGTTCAAATAGAACTCTCACTCCGAACGCGTTCAATATCTTACTATCCAGCTACATTTTCAAGGGGTACTCGTATAAAACGCTTACTGATTCTATACAAAGTGTTACTTCTTTTATATTTCTAAAGGGCAGCTTTTTAAACATCGTTAACTACAAGATCAAATTAAATTAGCTGGATACCTAAAAATTTGCATACGAAACTCCGTAGCCGTGATGAGTATCGTTACCTAAAAATTTGCTAACGAAACTCCGTAGCCGTGATGAGTATCGATACCTAAAAATTTGCTAACGAAACTCCGTAGCCGTGATGAGTATCGATACCTAAAAAAGAAAAAATACCCATCGTGTTTGCGGAATTTCGTTAGCTTATTTAATTGGCCCTGTATAAATATTCCGATTCTTTTTGTATCTAGGATCCGCGAGGCTGACGCAGCGCGACTTACGGTAGAATACGAGCAGATGGTAGAAGGGTTACGACAAGCCGCCGCGCAGAGGGAAACTGACGCTGTATTAGGCAACCCTATCTTACCCGATGACGTACTTAACGGTAAGCTATTCCTGCTTTGATAATCTCTTCAAACAAACACAATGGTTTTCAGATGTAATATACTTCCTGCAATCTCCACGACAGTCTTAAAGCGTATAGAGGCTTAGAGGCATGCGGGAAAGTTTATTTATTTGTCGCTTTATTTCCACATAAATAAGGCTCATATTTTTAAATCCATGCTTCGAAGGTTCTGTGAAGACCCGATGTTATTCAGATGACGGACTCCCTTCGGCAGATATTTTCGTCGATAAATAAATGCTGGAATTAATAACACACCGGAAATCCGTTCCTTGCACAATAAACGATACGCATGCGATACATTATAATAAAAAAGTCCAAGACCAGTTCAAAAACCATAAATTTTCTCTTCAATAACATGCCCCTTTGTAACTATGGAGGAAACTAACAGAAGAGCAATTAATTTATTCCATGATCTGGAACTTCATCAAAAACTTAACAGATGATGAAGAAAAAATGTTAAATAAAATAGCATTCTTTTTTTGCAGAGGTGGTTCCCGGCAACATAAGGAATGCGGAGCACTTCCTCAGTTTCCTGAAGAGGTTTATAGAATACATAAAGACTAGACTAAGGATACAACATGTTGTACAAGAATCTCCGGCAGGTAAGCAGAAAACTATCATTACTATTTTCCAACTTTATTGTTGTTGGATTCCTGTTGTAGGCTTCTAGTCTTACCTTAGCAGCTCAATACCAACATTTTACTTTGAGCGACTGCCTATCTGACCTTCACAACCCAGTTACTGGGTAACACGAAACCCTTTGGTAAAACTGGTTGTTGTTAATTATTTTATTTACTAGGTGATATAATTAAACACAGACTGACGATTTAATCACCTGCATCTAATTCAAGGAGTTGATTCAAAGCGTCGTAAACAACTTGCCACAAGAAACTATTTCTATTACTGAAAAAAAAAAATCTAAATCCTATACAACAGTAGACCGAAAATTTCGATGCATGTATGAAATGTTGTTGTTATAAAAAGCCAATAGTCAAAATCATATACAACGTGTTTTTTTATATCCCATAACTCTATGGTTATTTTCTATAAGTAGAAATAATACAAAAAGTCTTAGAATATGTGGTCCAAAAATGTATAGTTTCGAAGATATCATGTATCTAAGTTTTATTGATAAATACGAGTAATTCATTTTTATTTAAACCAATCGTTCATATTTAAAGCTAAGAAAATGCGACTTATAAGGGTTTTACATTAATCATCGTGACTTTGTCGAATTATTTTGTATGAAAAACGAAAACAAAAAAAAATTATAATTGAAAAATAATTCATATGCCACTTGATTCTTTAATATGGTCTCATTCCTACCCTAGAGTTATGGGATATCAAAAAAAAAAACACCTTGTATAACATCTTTCCAGGTTTCCTCAAAGACGTGCAAGCGCGCGTTTGCATAGAACGCAAACCTTTGCGTTTCTGTGCCACTCGCCTTTCTTCCCTTATGAAGACGCTAGAAATACCAGACCCATCAAACTTTGCTTCTCTGACTCTCATCACACACTTGGCTACGCTAGTATCCACTTATACGAAGGGATTCACGATTATTATTGAGCCGTTTGATGATAAGACTCCGACGGTTTCGAACCCTATTCTACATTTTTCGTAAGTATTATGATTTTTTTCTTGTTACTGAAGAATCTCTGGGTTCAGGGAGCCTGATCTATATGTCGATCTGTTGTCAAATCTAACCATAGTTAAAATAATAAAAGTGTATAGGGATGAGTGGAAAGGGGGGAGGCCTTAGCTCTGTTAAAGTTGCCATGAGATCTGACTACAGAAAATTAAATTAGTAACAGTCCTTCAGACCGATTTTTGGCCGGGGCGACCAATTTCGGCGGAGATCAGCCTTCGCCGCGGGCTATATTATAGTACAGGTACGCAGACACAGGTGCACTCTCTCTTCCGCCACTCTCATAGTCCTCAGAGAGGGCAATCCGACACGACCGGAAAGAGATCAGGCGCAGGACCAACAGCTTCACGTGCGCGCGAGTCACGGGGGTATTACACCGCCAACATCCATTCCTGAGCTGTTAATAAGATGTTCCTAATGGAAAGACCCAATAACACCTTTCCCGGTCTAGGAATCGCACTCAGACCCCACGTTTAGCAGTCGCGCTTGCGACCATGAGACCAACAGGGAAATTAAATACGAAACTAAAGGGAAGTCTTTTGAAGTGAAACTTCTTTACGCGCGCTTGACTTGGGAAGTAAGCTGGCGAACGCGTTACGAAAAGCGTGATCGGGCGAGGCGAACGGGAGTTGAGTGGGGGATATAAGCAAGAGAAAGCAATGCGCGCGCACATTTTCTTTCTCTCTTCCTCTCATAGCCAAATACTTTTGAAGTTTCACTTCTGTCGTGTGGTCATAAGCACACTCGGTTTTTTTAATATTCTATCTAGATCGAAGCGGAACCTAGCTAAAGGCTATGACATTTAGTAATAGTAGCATAACCGAGACCTCTATTTGCCTAAATTATTAACATTTTATTTTCTAGATGTATGGACTCTTCAATAGCCATGCGGCCAATATTCGCTAGGTTTCAATCAGTCATCATCACTTCAGGTCAGTTCAATACTTGCATTGTATTGTTTTACTTATGTAGTTATATCATGAGAGCGCGCCATGTGGATTGCGCTTTTATAAGCATTAACATAAGGTTTAAATTATAATGAATGACACACCCTCGTGAAATTCAACAACTACTACTAAATAATACATTTAATAGGCAAATTAACATTATGTTTTCAGGAACGTTATCGCCTTTAGACATGTATCCAAAGATCTTAGACTTCAACCCAGTTATAATGAGTTCATTCACCATGACGCTA
The DNA here is from genome assembly GCA_945859645.1 of Amphipoea oculea. Taxonomy (NCBI): domain Eukaryota; kingdom Metazoa; phylum Arthropoda; class Insecta; order Lepidoptera; family Noctuidae; genus Amphipoea; species Amphipoea oculea. Next base: position 19,648,527 of record OX243876.1, read on the forward strand.
GCCAGGCCCTGTATATTACCTATGGTAAGTGAACAGAACTACCTTCTGTACGAAAGCCTACTCCTGATGATTTTCGGTTAAATTATCTTGTAGATAATAAAATAATAATGTTTTCAGATAGTATCAAAAGGCAGTGATCAAGTGGCGATATCGTCTAAATATGAAACAAGAGAAGACGTAGCCGTCATAAGGAACTATGGACAGTTACTTGTTGAGGTGAGTCTAACCAGCAATCGCTAGCCAGCTTAGCAATGCAATAAAACTCCGTATTAAAGAGGCGTATTATACGCTAGATAATATTTACGAACTTTCATCCCCTGTTTGACCCCTTTTGGGGGTGAATTGTTCAGTTTCGTTATATAAGAAAGTCTTGTGCCATACGTGCTTCTGCACCCAGCCAGTGTCCTGAATGTCAGTGTCTGTCAGTAGTTGGCTGAATTTAATAATTTTTACCCGACTACGGCGAAGCAAAAAGGAGGGTTATGATTTTGACCGGTGTGTATGTCTGTATGTATGTTCATCTCTTCCCTCATAACTTCAAAAGTATTTATAATAATTTGACAAATGAGGTATCGTTAGAAGCGTCTTGACCGTCCGTTGGTTATAAGCTATGTGACGTCACACTAAATTCAATATGGCGCCCTCTAGAGGACATAAAGTAATGAATTTAAAAATAAATATTTTGGGATGGTGCTTTGTGGGGTGTCAAATGAAAGGGCTTAATTAGCACATTTCAAAAACATAAATATGACTGAAATTAGCCCCAAAATAATTAAATAATAAAATTAAAATTTCCTAAGGGGCCTCTGCGAGTTGGCTTCAGCCCCTCGTAGGCCTTCCAAAGGACCGGGACTCCATGGTCCCGAGATATGTAAAATCAAACAAAATAATAAAAAGTTTAAAAACTATTTTATTAAGTGGATAAGTAGATGTCATCGGGGGCTAGGAATGATAAACTGGATATATAGATAGTCACACAACTAATTCTGTCTCTCCGAAATGAATGTGCCATGGGTTGGGACCGAATATCTTCCACCTTTATCAAAAGACATCTGACGTCACTAGTTCAACCCATAACCTTCATCTGCAACCTTGCCATCAGTACTGGTAAATTTCCAAAGGTCTTCAAAAGGTCCATCATCCACCCAATCTTCAAGGGTGGGGACAGAGACCGTGTCAATAATTACAGACCCATAGCTGTGCTACCAGCCATCTCCAAGATACTAGAACGCATACTGAATAAACGCCTCGTGGATTACTTAGAGAAATATAATCTTCTCTCCCCATCACAGTATGGATTTAGGGCCGGCAAATCAACTTCAGATGCGGTTCATGACCTTACCAATCATATCGTCACTAACTTGGATGGTGGCCAAAAGGTCTTGGGGATCTTTTTAGATCTTGCGAAAGCTTTTGACACGGTCTCTGTTCCCATCTTAATAGGAAAGATGGAACGGCTCGGAATAAGAGGAATCCAACTCAAACTTTTTGAGGATTATCTGAGTGAGCGCACCCAGTGCGTCAAAATAGGAGGGAGTGTCAGTGACGAGTGCCAGGTTAATTACGGTGTGCCACAAGGCAGCGTGCTCGGTCCGACACTCTTTCTCATATATATAAACGAGCTGGGTATGCTCACTCTCCCAAAAGGCAAAATCATAACCTTCGCGGATGCTACAGCCCTCTTATTCACTGCAGACACCTGGAGTGAGGTCTTTGTGTGCGCCCAGTCAGGATTCAACATTGTATCGAACTGGCTGCGTGACAATGTTCTCACCCTAAATGCGGAGAAAACTAATTACATCACCTTCTCCATAAAACAGCATACACCGTCTCCATCCATGACGCCGAACACTATTCTGGCCCACACGTGTGCATTTCCTCACGCCACAGCATGCACGTGTATTCAAATCAACAAAGCCGATTGTGTTAAATACCTGGGCTTAGCTGTAGACAGCACACTCAAATTTCACGAACATATCAACACCTTAAGTAACCGACTGAGAAAACTGATATATGTTTTTAAGACCCTAAGAAACGTGACTGACGATAAAATAAAAAAAATGGTATACTATGCGCTTGCTCAGTCTTTAATAACATACTGCATTACCTCTTGGGGTGGTGCCCCAAAAACTACTCTCCTGGAACTGGAAAGAGCTCAGAGAGCCATTCTGAAGGTTTCTTTGTCCCTTCCTTATCGTTACCCAACAGCTCTACTATACCAAAAAGCGAAAGTCTTGACGGTGCGTCAACAATACAACAAACCATCCTGAAACAACATAGACTACTAACCTACAATCCTTCACTGCCTCGAGCTAAGAGAAGGTTTGATCCTGTTGTCAACTACCATACTTCGCCTTCAACATCTTTTTCAAAACGTTTATTTTATCACCTCGGTCGGTATCTCTACAATAAAGTAAATAGGGTCATACCTATTTATGAACTCAACAAGATAAAGTGTAAAATGAAACTATATAGTTGGCTTCAAGAACTCAATTACGATGACACTGAAAATTTATTAACAGTCTTAACATAAACATCATAATGCAAATATGCTACGACCAAAGCAAAAATACTCACTGTCGCACACACACTCACACCACCCCTCACACACACAACCTCTCTACACACACACAACCACTGCACACACTTTTTTAACTACACTACACATACACGCAGTACACTCAACCTCACCCCCAACCTGTTGCTAACCAAACTAACTAGAAAAAAAAAAAAAAAAAAAAAGTTTAACATGTCCTAACTGTATACCGTTTGTACGAGTACATAACATAATATGTTAAATATAAATGGGAGGAGTCCTGGTGACCTGAAATACAGGCCTTGAGCCTAGTTTAGGCACCAGTCTCCCACAATATAAAGCCCCTCCTATATGTCACCGTAGAAATAGGATAACATTTAAGAGTAATATTGTGGAGAAAATAAACTATTATTATTATATGAAATTTGAATAACTAATGTCTAATGTATCCTTGTAGATATCAGCAGTAGTACCGGACGGCGTAGTATGTTTCTTCACGTCTTATTTATATTTGGAAAGCGTAGTCGGTGCCTGGTATGATCAAGGTAAATAAAGATCTGAATATCAAATAACGATTCAATCTGTGCTTCTCTCTGTTTATCATAATTTCATATGAATTATTGTGCAGGTGTGGTGGCGAGCTTACAACGACATAAACTACTGTTCATTGAGACTCAAGATTCCGCTGAAACGAGTTTTGCGCTCATAAATTACATAAAGGTACATATCACGGTTGTGGACAACACAAATCATAGACAAAAAATATCATGTGAAACATCTATACTTATAATAAATCTGTAGAAGTGAAAATTCTGTACATTGAAAATATCAAAGAAAATAAATGGCAGGGGGTGTTACTAGACCGACACAGAACTCAAAAATGTGATTAAAAAAATTTTTGTCTGTCTGTCTCTTTGTTCAGGCATCACGCAAAAACTACCGGTTCGATTACGATGAAACTTGGTATAATTATTCTTTAATATCCCGGAAAAGTATATACAAAAGTCCTGACTGACCGATATATCAACGCATAGCCTAAACCGCTGGTCCTAGAGACATGAAATTTGGAAGGTGTGTTCTTTGTGAAGAGTAGGTATCCACTAAAAAAGTGTTTTTCGAAATTCCACCCCTAAGAGGGTGAATGGAGGGAGGGTGAAATTTCACGCGGACGAAGTCGCGGGCAGAAGCTAGTTGAAAATAAGAAACGAAAGATAGTTTCGATTCCGAAGCAGTTTTCTCTCCTTTAAGACTAACAGGATGTAGTAGTTCACTTTCTCATTGTGAATATGATGATGTATTATTTTTAGTCTTTTATTTTTCTTTTTTTTTTTTTCGTCGTGTTGATAGCACGACAGTGAATTAAATCTTGCTGGCTCAAAACTTCGCCACTTCTATCTTCGCATCGTCGCCATTTTTTTAGGACACAGAAGCCAGGGTAAGAGGTGGAAAATATATGTAGTTTGTAACACTTTTTTAATTAAAAGTCTGTCAACACGCGAACCTGATATTTATTTTTTTTTTTAATCGTTAGTACAGCTACGGTTTCAAGACCTTACATAGCGTCCGCAATTTACCAGTGAATGACGTCACTAAAACGTTTAAGAAAGTCAATTGGTGTGTTTTCCTAGTGCGTTTTTGACGCCATACAGTCAAATAAACCCAGCTGCCCAAAGACTTAAATCACTAGATTTGCCCTCACCGTACTTAACCTTTTAACCGCTTGTGCCCCTACCGCTCGGGTCGTATTTCTGCGAGAGAGAACATGCATGCATTTTTCGTTCTATTTCCGTCTTGTAAACTGCGTGGTACAACTAAAACCATTTTTAAATAGAGAAAAAAACTTTTTGACTATTTTTTAATCGATACAACGATTTCTCCTCCTTATTTATTTTAGGTATTATTTTATCTTGATTTTATCTCAAATCAAATCTCAAATTGGATTTGTAGCTGCGCTGGGAGCACGGCAATTAATATTTAGCCAAGCGCTTAAAAGGTTAATCACGCGAAAAAGTGTCCATACTGAGAAGAGTGAGCTCACACATTATTGTAAAACGTTTCCGTGACAATCAAGTCGTCACCGCGTCATTGTGTGTCGAGAGGTGTCAAAACGAAACAGATACGCGACTATCTTTTGACGCGGTATCTAACGATATAAATCTTTGCCGCTGTCATCATTTTCATGACAACCTTCACTGCAGCTGCTATATGCGGTCACCGCTTTATTAGGAAACCGTAGCATTACATTAATGTTCCTTCTCATATGATTTCTTGTTTCTCTTCCCAGGCATGTGAAAGTGGTCGCGGTGCAGTCCTACTATCCGTGGCTCGTGGCAAAGTATCAGAAGGTGTCGACTTCGACCATCACCTGGGCCGCGCTGTGCTCATGTTCGGCATTCCCTACGTCTTCACGCAGAGCCGCATTCTTAAGGCTCGACTTGACTATCTTAGGGACCAGTTCCAGGTATGTTATTTTTTTAATGATGGAGCACCTCCATGGTCTCCACATATGGCCTGACCAAGATGATGGAATTTATTTATAAACGATGATTAAAGATAAGTGACATTCAAATGTCAAAAATGTATGTTAAGCAACGTTTATGAATAAGGGGGTTAGTCTTAACTTTGAAAGGTACTGCAACCTCTGAGTTTGTTTTTTGGTGTTCTCAGGGTAGTTGTATAGGTAACACCAATCATCTAGTTTTCAAACATTAGGTATTTGGTTTTGACTTGTAAAAGTGATTTTTATTAACCTTTTAAGCGCTTGGCTAAATATCAATTGCCGTGCCACTAGCGCACGGCTACAAATCGATAAAATCAAGATAAAATAATACCTACAATAAATAAGGAGGAGAAATCGTTGTATCGATTAAAAAATAGTCAAAAAGTTTTATTTTCTATTTAATTATGGTTCTAGTTGTACCACGCAGCTAATAGAACGAACATAGAGCGATAAAACATGCATGTTCTCTGTCGCAGAAATGCGACACGAGCGGTAGGGGCAAATGTGTCGCATAAATGCGACACAAGCTGTTAAAAGGTTAATCAATTTATAGAAATAAATATTGTTTATCAGTATCACATTTAGGTTGTTTATACTAAATTCAGATGTCCAGAAGATTCTGAAACTGCTCATAGGTGTTCTACTTTATGGCTGATAGATTCTAATTATACAGAGTAGAACGGACATTTTTCGGCTGTTTCATAGAATAATGCAATACCTACGCGGTCAAGATGTATGGAACAGCTTTTTTTTTAATAATTTAAATATGGTGGGTTCAGAATCCATGTTAGCAGGTTGTGTGTCGATGCCCCTGCCACCTTGTATTATAATATTTATAATTTTAATTTCGTACAGATACGTGAAAATGACTTCCTAACATTTGATGCTATGCGTCATGCAGCGCAGTGCGTAGGAAGAGTGTTGAGGTAAGTTCCTATATCTTCTCTTCTTCTTATCTTTCTTACTCTCTCTCTCTTTCACACTATCTAATTAGAACACAGCAAAGTTGAATTATTTAACCTTTTGAACGCCATTGTCACATATATGTGACAAACGAAATCTTCCCCTGAACGCCAACGTCACAAATATATGACAAAATACACGTCGGTCGTCGTCGTCGGATATTATGAAACAAACAATTTAATCATTACTTTTGTGTGTTTTTATTTATATAATTTAAAAGTTTAAGCTTCCGTCTATATTTTATTGCATGAAACTAATATAAACAAACCACCAATATCGAGAAATTTGTTGTTTTAAGTGTGTGTGTGTGTGTGTTGTTGAGTTGTTAAAGTGGCCTGGCGTCAGGGGTACGGCGATACGTTTGTACTCTGGCGTTCAAAAGGTTAAAAAAGCTTTTAACGTTAGTTTTTGACATTTCAGAGGCAAGACAGACTACGGTATAATGATATTCGCGGACAAGCGGTTCAGTCGCGCCGACAAGCGCACCAAGCTGCCGCGCTGGATACAGGAACATCTGAAAGACTCGCTGTGTAACCTCAGCACTGAGGAAGCCGTACAAGTAAGAATAGTGGCATGAACTAATGGACCTTTTGCTCTCTCTTTCATTTTGTATCACAACGTACGGTCAGCAACAAAAGTCGATTAACACTTCAGTTTTTTAAATCTTAGTTATTGAGCGAAATGTTTGTTCAAACTTGCAGCTGAAGAAATGTTTTTAGAATATAAACTCTTTGCTATTACGTGAAAAGCTAAAAAGCAGTTTATTGAAAAAAATTGTTGTCAATTTAATAACATGTAAAAATGACAGTGTTAATCGACTTTTGTTGCTGACTGTACATACAACTAAGCTTTGCTTTATTGAGATTTTCTGACTAAATCTATATATTTTTTTTTATTAATTTACAACTTCAGATCCAGTTTAAAACCAGCGTCAGGCAGTAGTTGCATGGCATTTTTACGGAACTGGTCCTATATTTGGCGATTTTTATTTGCAGCATTATATGTTGTGTGCCGTTTAGTCTGTTCTTTTCTTCTATAAGTAGGGCCTTGGTGTTTGCCAACTTATAACATGATTTTTTTTTGCCTAACTAAAATGAAAGGCTAACTGATGACAAGGAGAGAACTTGTTTCTAAGAAAAGTTGATAATTTTTTTTTTCAACTCTGGATGCGTGCTTCTGTAATGCATATTGCTCCATATCTATTCATGCTGACTTAAATGTCTATCACTTCTTTTCTGCCGTTTATAGTGCAACCCCGGGTTAAACTCAAACAAAAACGAATCTTATTTCGTTGGAATTAAGGTCGATTATGAATAGAACATTATCATTGTTCCGTTTGTTAGTGTTGCTTTCGTGAGTCAGTTGTCCTCACAGAACGCAAGAGCAACTACTTCGCGTGCCAAAAATCGCACCAGTTTACGTTCGAAAATCATAAGCCGCCACTTTCGCGCTCAGTCCTGCGTACTGCTGGCTGGGTGAGCGTGAGCGAGAACGCGAGCTTGTGACGTCATAGTAGGTAGTCAAAAAGTGGCACGGTTAGCTTTCATACAGTTCGTGATACTTGCGTTATCTAGGTCTATCTATATCTGTGGTTGTCCTTTAGTCTTGTTACTTATGTTTTCTTTCTACCTTCCCAGATCTGCAAACGCTGGCTCCGTCAGATGGCACAGCCCTTCACTCGAGAGGATCAACTAGGCGTGTCACTGCTTACCCTACAACAATTACAGTCTGAAGAACAACAGGAGAAGATTGAGAAGCAAGTCATACAAAAATGATGCATAGAATTTTGTCGAAGAGTTGTCAGTTATGTATGTGATGTAATAGGTACACTACTGTTGAAACAACAGTTCAACATACAGCCTAAGATCATAAGCAAACCTTGGCTGGTGTAAAAGACAATAAAATACTATAATGGGAACCAGAAACTAATGTCATGAACATGTCTTTGTGAAGGACGTTAGGGCAAGTTAGGAAGACCATACATTTTAAGTGCTACATCAATCAGATTTGACATCAATATGGTTGATAAAATTTTCGGGATTATGCAAGGCATACTTCAAATTGAAAGAATTTTGAGAAAAGATCAAACAGCTCATTGTCACGCTCGATTTTAGAGATGATGTAGGCAGGCCTTGCCAGTATTCAGAAGCTCCTGGAAAACGCGTCATAAGGTCGTAGTGACTTTGTAAATAATAATGTACTTTGTGCGAAATTAGTGTTTTCGAATTTAATAAATATTTTGATTTATGCATTTTAGTTTTTTTTATCATTCATCTTCATGTCCTTGTAATCGAACAGAAATATGGTGATAAGCCAAAACCTGTTGAACAGCGCGAGCGCTTGCAATAATTTTAAGTTATATCTAACTAGCTGCGCCCCGCGGTTTCACCCGCATAAGTGTCGATCCCGTGGGAATATCGGGATAAAAACTATCCTATGTCCTTCCCCGGGACTCAAACTATCTCTACACCAAATTTCATCTAAATCGGTTCAGCGGTTTAGGCGTGAAGAAAAGACAGACAGACAGAAGAGTTACTTTCGCATTTATAATATTAGTTTGGATGACTGAAAGCTAAGTAATAAGGCTATAAAAATCATGTATCAAAGTTGCAAATAAGACAACAATAAATTATTCTGCTTTGTAACTTTAATTACAAATAATGTCAAAATCGAAGTAGGAAGTCACGTGATCTACTAATTAGAACCAAAATTCCGCCTCCTTGCGCTCAAGTAAGGCAGTCGAGAATGGCCCGTCTATCAAACTTGAAGTTAGCCCAAGACGGAGCCACGAAGTTGAAGAATACATTCTCATCAGGAGATTCTTTTTTAGGACTAGTTTCTTTCTGAACGGGAGAAAAGCTGTTAGGATTTGGATGAGTATTCTGCGGTGTAAACAACTGTCGCTTAGCAACCTTCCTGTCCTTTCTAGAACCGTTCTGGTTTGGAGTATTCTTTGCGCCACTGCCGTGGCTATTGCCATGGCTGTTGCTATGGCTATTACTGGTACTGTGGCTGTTGCTGTTGCCATGGCTATTGATATGGCCATTTCCTTGACCATTACCATGAACATTCCCATTGCCGTTACCAAGGCCAGTCCCATTACTGTTACCATGATTCTTATACGGTACTGGTACAGCATTACAATTTAGCTGTTGATATTCTTGTATTTCATTCTGCAAGCCCTGAGAGATCGCTTTGGCCTTAGCTTTAGTAGTAGAAGTAGACTCTATGTCTCCCATAGATTTGTGACGCGTCCTTCTAGTATTTGTGAACACTTTCGAGTTCCTTTCTGCGACCCAGCGCCGCATGCGTTTTACGAACGGTAGCACCATGAAGAAAGCATTAGGACTCACTCCCATTTTGAGCTTAGGCGTCATATCTTTCTTATTGGCCGGTAGATCAGCCAATGGGAACCACTCACAGGCCTTAATCTCGTTCCTCGTTCTCGGCTGGAATTTGGTGTCTCTAGGAATGAAACCAATAATGTATAGGCGGACAATTTGTTCGTGTATTATAGCTTCTATGTAGTCATTCTTGTTTATCAGCTTACTGATGTCGAAGCCGGTTTCTTCAAGTACCTAGAGATAGAACAACATGATTGTTATAACATTTATTTATAGCGTGATGACAAGGGAGTTTTTCTTGATGGATTGGTGAAAGACAGGAAAGTAGACCTTTGCCCAGCAGTAGGACAGCAATGGTTGACCAAATAAAACACATACTCTAACTGCTAAAAATCGTATTGGAAGAAGTAGGTCAAAGAAAACAATGGCGCTGATTCCCTTGTTCACAAACTAAATTTAAGTTCAGTGCATCTTATTCTTTTTTTCTCATTAAGAAAAGGACAGAACATAAATATTAGTTTAGTCCTGTCAAATTAGTCAGCGCCTGACATAAATAATTATTGACGTATTTTTAGTAGCCAATTTTTTAATCGCGTCTAAACTTGTCTATGGAGTATCTTGATTTGACAGGACTAATTTATATTTATCTTCTGTCCTTTTCTTTTGAAATAAAAAATGATGCACTGAACTTAAATTTAGTTTAGTTTGTGAACAAGGGAATCGGCGCCAATATCAACTGTTTACTTACCTCCCTGGCAGCACACTTGTATGACTCCTCATCCTCATTGACCTTTCCCTTAGGGAAGCCCCAGGAGGCCTTAGTCCAATACGACTGGACCAGTAACACATGAGTCAGGTCTGTGTCCAGCAAAATGGCGCCGTACGTCGGCACCGTCTGTTTATACTCGCGCCAGTTGTCCAACACCGCGTCCAGACTGCTCACATGCTCGCGGAGTTGCGGGACGTGCTACGGTAATGGTTTTATTGATTAGAATTTATGAAAATACGAGCCATCCAGCCGATAGGATTTCCCATCGGCAAAAAATTACAACTTCCATACAAACTTTCTTTCATTTATCTTCAGAAAAAGATAGAAAGAGTAGTAGTACTAAGGATTTTTGAAAATTCATCCCAGTTTTCAAAAATGACAATGACAACAACAGTTAGACTGGTATCTTATACAGTTATTGTGACACAAGATACTTACTTGAAATATATGTGCCGCAAACTCCCTAATACCACAGGGGTTTAGCCTTGTGGTCTCATCGGTACAATAATAATCTAAGTAGAACCAGTGTGCCAACTCTATTTGGAAACATATTCGCACCAGATTCCCGCGGTCTTCTGGAGGTAAGTTAATAATGAAGCGGCTGAAAGGAAGGAATGTGATATATAGGCAAGTTTCTTGGTAACAATCAATGTATTACTATAGGTACATCTCTGCCTAACGCTTTAAGGACAGGCGTAGTTGTAATGCTGTGTTATCAATTAATCATATTTTACCAGATGCCAGCTGCTACAATATCAAGTAGTAAGTGGGCCATCTCATATTCATGAAATAGATAAATAAATGCAATTATTTTTGGAATCTGTAGAGAGAAAGAGCGTAATTGAGTTGTATTAATTGTAACGTTCCGAGTAGTCGTTACCTATTCCAAATATATTTTCTAGCTTATCAGTAGGTAGGTAATTCAAAATGACCCTAATTTATGTATTTATTTTTTTTAGTTAATATTTTTGGCCATGTATGTTATTAGATGTTTTTGTTGAATACATTAATAATCGAGTTCTTTCAGAGGAAATGTATAACTCAATGATTAAAAATGCTCCCGTAAAAGTTTTTGTTCGACTTGCATCTGTTGCACTGGATCCACAAATATTACAGCATATTTTCATGAATTTCATGAAAAATAATACATAAAGCTTAGCTACTGACCTGTAATGGTTAATAAAACGTAATATTTACAAAGTTTTATGGAGTGTTTACCTACCAAAACCACTTTATTTTGATCGTAAAAAGAAAACAACCTACCTGCATAGGTCATCTAAAATATCAATAGGTATAGAATGTTGGCTTTTATTTCCGCTACCAGCAGTTGATCCCATCTTAATTGTTTATCTTTAGCGATTTTTTACCGTATTTTTTGTAAAAAACAATGGAAAATTTTCAATTTTACTGCTTTTCTTTTGTATTGTAAAATCAATCCACAGATAATGAAATTATGAAAACAAAAATCAAATAGAACATAGTGGCAACGTTCCAGATACCCAAAATAAGTTTTTAGTATCTAGAACATTCGTATTCAAAAATCAATGAATCTCAGATGTATCCGAACGGAAAAACAAATGTCAGATGACATTTAAAAATTATCAATACAACACAGCTGTGAACGTGTAAGTAAACCGTACAGTACGTTGTATTAACTGATTTCTTCATAAATTCGATGCTAACTAGATACCAAAATGGATATTACGCCGTTGTTCAGAGCATACATAAAGACGGTGAAAACGCGGAACAAAGCTTTCGGCATACAGAGCCCTACTAGCGATGATAAACAACGCATACTCCGAACCAAGCCAAAAACTGCTTTCATGATAACTGCGAAGGATATTACTTCACAAATTACAAGATTGCGGGACTTTTTGCTCGAGCACCGCGAGAAATACTTGAGCTTTTACGATAATGTTGTCGAAGATCAGATGACCGACGCGGAGAGAGACCAAATAGACACAGGAGCCCAAAGGATAATCAATACTTGTTCTCACTTGCTGAAGGAGTTTAGGAATGATAATCGCAAGGTAACAGCAGCCCCTCAGATGAAAGAATATATGGAAGCAGTGGCTGACCTCATAGACGTGTACTTGAAAGCTGTGTGTAAGATACACAGTGAGCTCAAAGCTCTGCGGGTGAAACGAACTCTAGTCATGCGTAAACTATCCCGGCTGGAGCTGCCACAGACTAAGTCAAACTCATTCATTGTGAGCAAAGTAGCAGAGAAGGATACTGACAAAGGTTTAGATAAAGACATTGAGGAATTGGAGGAACCAGATACGGTAAAGAAGATGGATTTGTGTGAGAATGACGTAGCTGTGTTAGCTGATGAGGAACTTAGTGCTGAGGAGTTACAGATGTTTGAGTCTGAGAATGTACAGCTCCTGAATGAGCTGAACAGCATGACAGAGGAAGTGAAAGCCATTGAAAGCAAAGTGCTTCACATTGCGGAGCTACAGGAAATATTTACTGAAAAGGTAATTTTAAATAATATTTACTTTTTGTTGTTTTTACATATGAAACACAAACTTTCGTAGGAAAAATTTAGAGATTATTTGTTAAAATAACACTGAAAATTTAAGTTTAATCTGTCAAGCTCCGCTAATGAGACACAATTGATTTTCTATTGTTTCGTCGCCAATGGGCGACGCGCGCCGCTTGACCGGTTAAACTAATACATTGACGGTTTTTCCCATGGGGTAGGCAGAAACTATGATTGTTACATACTTGCCCATGTTTTGTATTATAATTATGTAATTTTTTGTTTTCAGGTGTTACAACAGGAGCAAGATATAGACAGGATATCAAACACTGTTGTTGGCTCCACTGAAAATGTTAAAGATGCCAATGAACAAATAAAACAGGCCATTCAACGGAATGCAGGGCTTAGGGTTTATGTACTTTTCTTCTTATTAGTCATGTCATTCAGCTTACTATTCTTAGATTGGTATAATGATTAAATAGTATGTGTATTATAATATATTTGTTGTTTTACTATACCCTACACAGCCTACACTTTACCTTAAAAGAAATAATCAAGCTGCCATGGTGGTTGAATTGTATGTAAATGAATGAATTACAAATGCATTGAGAACAACATTGCATATCAATCACTCAGCTGATGGTTCTAATGTCTTTACAATTCTACTGCAAATACTTCTTTATGGAGAGTTTGCTGTGAGAAATGAGAGTGGTTCGCTGATCATAAGATTCAGCTAGACTACTACAATAAGTCGTACCCAAAGAGTATGCATTGGTCTTTCGAGGATCATTGTAATGTAATAGGCAGTATGTATTAAATTCTTCAGTCCAGAAGTAGCTAAGGAAAAAAAGTTCAATATCAATATTTCGTTCAGAAATATTACACTTCGGAATTAGGGTAGAAAACATTTTTACAAATTATGGAAGTACTAGCTGCTGCCCGCGACTTCGTCCGCGTGAAATTCTATCCTAACTAAAAGTAGGTAAGTTTGTTTGTTACCATTTCACGCCTAAACCACTGAACCGGTCATCCTGATTTGCATATACGTTGTCAGGAGTACAGAAACGGACATAGGGTACCTTTCATCCCGAAAAAAAGTGCTGTTCCCGAGGAAAACAACAATACACGTGGCGCCATCTGTTATCATTTTAACGTTATTGTTGTTTTCCTTGGAAACAGCACTTTTAGGATAGGATTAGAATTTGGTACACTTTGACAGTAAAAATGTAGAATGGCGTCATGCAAAGTTTATGTACAGACTAAAGTTCGTTTTTAATCCCAGATACTAATCTGACATTTATTTTGTGTTTGCGTTTTTTTGTTATAGAAGTTTCACATTACAGCTGTTAAATAACTGTCTCTTGTTAGTCTGTGGTTAACTGGGTAATAAGGTGATTCACGTGCACATTCCCGAACGAAAAGTAAACGTCAAAATTGTAAGACATTTCTCCATTTGAATTAATTTTGTTTGTTTATAAAATTGTGTTTTATCTATAAGATACATTATAGATGCATTGTTTTTCTTAACTAAAGTGGTATTTCGTGACGAGTTTCTTCTGCGCTTTTATTTTACCTTTCTTTCCATGTCACTTAACTTTTTACGCAAAGTCAGAGTCTTCTTCTCAACTGTTTTGCCGAAACAAACTTGGTCACAAACTTCCGGTCGCAGGTATTGTGCTACAGGTGCTACTGAATCAGAAAAAATGGACCCAGTGAAAACAATGAAAGACTTGGGATACACTTTCAACACTGGTAAAGAATTCCTTATCATTAGGTACTCTTTTGATTTTGAAGTGCAAGAGCATAGTGCTAGAGGTTAAAGAGATGAGATCTAACTTTCAATTACATGATGTCAATTGACTATTTGTCTGAATATATAATTCTAATATCATCTTTTTCTGTCTGGGAGAGTAAAAGTAGATCTATCTATTTTATATACATTGATACTTAAAACAGATTAACAAACTGATTAAAACTTAACAAGGCTTTGTTTTATTGACTACACTATTTTTATACATTTTACAGAAGGACAACTGCGTAAAATAGGTGCTGATGGCCAACCAACTGAGGAACCATTCCAATTCAATGTTAGTAACCAACACCAGGAATGTCAGGCACATTATGAGGAGCTTGGTAATGCGGTCACAGAGTATGTATACCATTTAATGGAAACTGATCAGAACTTGACAAGGTTGCCAGTGCCCAAAGATTCCAGTAAAGGAACTTTCATCTTTGTGTCTAAGAATTATGATCTGAAGGATGTGTTGGTGATTTTAATCCATGGATCAGGTGCAGTTCGTGCGGGACAGTGGGCGAGATCGTAAGTATAATCCGCTAGAAACAGTGAAAATATACTGTTCTCTTTTTGCTGTTGCAAATATGTACAGTCAAATATTTCTATTCCAGACTCATAATCAACGATAACTTAGATATGGGCACACAAATACCCTACATCAAGAAAGCTGTAGCAAAAGGGTATGGAGTAATAGTACTAAATCCCAATGATAACTGTCTACCCAACGGCAAAAAGATACCAAATAGTAGTTCAGGAGAAGAACATACCAACTATGTATGGAAAACTTATGTTAAAAATACAAAAGCTACGTCAATAGCGATTGTGGCGCATAGTTATGGTGGAGTACTGACTGTTACGTTGGCAGATCAGCTGAAGGATGAGTTTGAGGAGAGGGTAAAAGCAATTGCCTTCACTGATTCGGTTCACGTGTATTCTAATATACAGATTACTAAGTATATGAAAGATGTAAGTTGAATTTTATGATATGCATTTAGTAAACAGCTGTTATTTTGATATACTTCAATGTTATTTATTTGTGTAGATATAGATGTATAAATACATTAGATCTTTGGCCATGACCCATGTATGAAAATGGTGTGTGGCCTTTTTCATCATCTGCTTAGCCATTCGGGTTGGCTTCCAGTCTCTTAACCTTATGCAGCTGAATAACCAGTATTTTACATGGAGCGACTGCCTAGCTGACCTCCATAACTCAGTTAGTGGGTAATACAATACCCCTTGGTAAGACTGGTTGTCAGACATTCGAGCTTCTGACGCCCCGTCAATTCTGCTTATTATAGCTTAACTTGATAGATTGACCTGTGCGGCTGTTATTACTTAGCCACAAGTCTTGGCTATTTTATGAATAGTTATTTTATTTTCTGCAGGCAGCAAGGAACTGGATATCAAGTCAATCACCACTGGATACCCCAATGAACACACCGGAATTTGATATACCAAGAGTTTCAGCAGGTAAATCCAACCTGAATTTATTTCTACAGCCCGGCTGTTAAGTCAATGCATTCCTGTTACCTGTCAGTGCGATAATTGTAGTAAGATAAAAACATCAAATTCGCAAAGCAAGTATTTGTTTGTATGAAACTCATTGGCCGCACTGTGCCTTTTCAACATGCAAGAAAATCCAAAATCCTTGCTGGACAGAAGGATCATAATATAATTATCAGTAAGTGCCATTTTTTTTAAGTTTTTGTTATTTTTTCAGGTCATCAAAAACACGAAATGACATCATATTCATGTATGGAATCTGTGTTCAAGTTTATTGAAGAAAAAGTATCAAAATAGTACTTGTAATACACATGTATACTTTTGTTGTTATTTGTATAGGTTGAAATTTGAATAATGTATCATTAAAATAAGAATATACTATATTTTACTATATTAGTTTTTATTTTTACTTCCTATATACAAAATCTGGCTCATAAATTGAAGGCCTCAGATAAACTTAAAATTATTTTACTTCTTCTTTCCTTTGCAACAGTTCTTCATGTAATATTTAATGTCTTGCTTATTAGCTCTTACACCTAACACAGCAGACTTTGAATTAACATCTCTCATGGCAAAAGGTGAGAATCCTGCAGTGTAATCAGGGTCCATAGCATTAGTTTTACCTCTCGCCATTTTTGTGGCAAACCTCTTGTGGATATGTTGGTCTTCAGACAGTATGGGGTATTGGAAATGTTGGCCTCCTTTAGGTGTGGGCAAACTGAACTTTTTGCCCCGAGCTGTAAGTGGTTTACGCCCATTTATGTGTATGTGTTGAACGCCATTATCATCAATACTCACACCAACTTTTTTCAAAGTTGAGTGACCACATTTTGGGCAAAATACTTTTGTCATCACACTTGTAGTTTTGAAGCAAGTTGTGCAACGAAATATGAAGGTACGTAGTTGTTTGATGATCCTGCCATCTATTGAAGTTACATTGAGTCCTATTTGCTTGAGGACATTCTGCATGGCAAAGTCTGAAGTGATACAAGCTACTTCAACAGATTTTTCTTCAAATTCTCCCATTTCCATTTCTTTCCTCTTCTCTGCTACATTGCCAGGTGTGATCCATTCTCCACCGTCACTGTCGGAGTCCTCATCACTTTCGGACTCCTCTTCATCTTCAGAAACTTTGACCATTATATCATCAATATTTTCTTCTTGTATGTCCATATTTTTAATTTGTTCAGCAATTTTTTCTGCATCTTCATCATTTACATTGTCATTATTCACAACATTTATAGTAATTTCTGCTGTGTTAGGAATAGTTTTATCAATGTTTTTGGTTTTAGCTTCACCAGTCTCTTCATCTGTGCTTACTGTTAGTTCTCCAGTTTCCTGATTCACATTTTCTGGTTTTCCTTCTGAGTCTTCATTTGGGTTTGAGTTGTAGTTAGATAGTCCAGTTACTTTGACAATTTTCTGTTTAGTTGGATCAGTTTTCAGATGTTCGATGCCCAGTTTTTCTTTCTCTAGCTGGTATGTTAGTGCCATCACTTTGATGTCAGTGGCAGAGAGACTACGGTAATCGCCGGTCTTTTTGGAGAACTCTGTGATAAATTTAATGTTCTCAGTGAAGACATCTTTCACGATAAGATCATATGGGAGCACTACAAGCTTTCTGCGTTGTCTATCGTTCGTGATTTCATCAATAACCTCTTGCACTGTGTATACGTTCTCAGCGATGTCTTGCAAAGCAGCTGCCTTTATGAAAGCGGTTGTGTCGACCACTAAATGATTGATATTCGCCGGCATTTTGATAAATTACATTAAGAGTTCAAAGAAAACTTTAGAAAACAGCGTTTAATCTCAGATTGACGATTTCTTCACGTGTTGAATTATTTTGACAAGCATCAACATGACAATTTGACTTATTGCTATTGTTTTTTAATTTCTACTTTCATTCGGATACAACACATAGAGGGTGCCCAAAACGATCAAATGGAATTGTCAATTTTTACGTGATTGAGATTGATGCACAAAATAA
Source organism: Amphipoea oculea (assembly GCA_945859645.1). Lineage (NCBI taxonomy): Eukaryota > Metazoa > Arthropoda > Insecta > Lepidoptera > Noctuidae > Amphipoea > Amphipoea oculea. The sequence continues at coordinate 19,666,412 of OX243876.1, forward strand.
TTGTCTACAAAATGCATTGAAGCCATTACCAAAAAAACATTGACAGTTACAAGTTACAATTGATCGTTTCGGGGAGTAGTCAGTCAGCTCAGTCTAAGTAGCAAATCTATTTATGAAGCATGCCAAAGATAATATGCCAAAATAACTAGTTGGAACGCTGCAACGCTTCCCCAAATGACATTTGCAGCCTCAATGGTGATGTCCAATCCAATCAAAGCGAATCTTGTATGATTATATGATAGAGCCGTAGATAGAGAATGAACTACAAAGATCCGATAGAGGTCAGTGTTCCGCAAAGAGTACTTTCTATAGTGGTCCGTGGACCATGTCCAATGATCCAATCCTATTAGCGTACATTTCTTAGTTTCTTTAATCGGTCGCAATGAATCTAATGTGATTGAAAAATTAATTCTTTTCTATTTTATTTACTTGATTTTATGTTGTGTAGTTATTAGGAGTTTGATAAAAACATACAGATATCTACAGTAAATAGTATATTTGATAAATAGTAGTTATAACAAAACACAGCTTTTCAGCCTCTGCTGACACAACAGAAGAATGTTTTTCCTTGACAGAGAAAAACCAGCAGTCACTCTAAAATTCAAACATACGTCATGATTCATACCAGCCAGTCAATGAACAATTGTACTTCTTTGCTCTAACACTCCTCCTCAATTGTTTCCATCAGACTTCCTATCAAGATTCAGACTCCTCTAATCCTTTCACTCACTCACTCACGGACAATCCTCAATGCACTCCCATCTCACTTCTGCAAAACTCATGCTTCCCTCTAATTACTGCCTTTGTCAAAGCATCAGCAACCATTTGCTGTGTCTCCAAATACCTCAGCGTGATTGCTCCATTTTCTATAGTTTCCCGAATGAAGTGATAGCGCACATCAACATGTTTAGTCTGCTGATGGTGCACTGGGTTTTGTGCAATAGCCATAGCGGACTGGCTGTCTGTATGAATCACAATGGGTGGCTCCTTATCTGTGATTTCTTTTAAAAATCTTCTGAGGAATATGGCCTCTTTCGCAGCCTCGGATAAGCTTATGTATTCAGCTTCTGCTGTCGATAGTGCTATACTCCTCTGTTTGGAGCTTTGCCACGAAATGGCTCCATTAGCCATCTTGAACACATTTCCTGAATATGACTTTCTGTCAACAAGATTACCTCCATGATCTGCATCAGCAAAGCCTTGAATTTCTTGACATGTGTCCTTAGAGTATACTAGTCCCATACTCTTTGATCCTTTAAGGTATCTCAGAATCCTTTTCGCTGCAACCCAGTGAATTTCTTCATAATTATTGCAAAATTGACTCATGAAGTTTGTTGCGTGGGCAATGTCGGGCCTTGTACAGACAGCAACATACATCAATGATCCTATCAGCTCTCTGTAGGGTATGCTGTCGTCAGGTACAAATGAGTCTTTTGGTTTTTCGAAACGCTGCCCTGTAACTCCTGGTGTACTCACTGGTTTACAGTTCTCCATTTTAAATCTGCGAAGAACTTTCTCGATATACTCCTCCTGATCGATTTTAATAGTACCGTTCTCTTGTTTTATTCTCATTCCAAGAAAAAGCTCTACCTTACCTAAATCCTTCATCTCAAATTTTGATTTAAGTTCGTCCTTAACCTTTTTCATTTCCTTTTCATTGTTGTATAAAATGAGGATATCATCAACGTAGATAGCCAGTATTATCATTTCTTTATCACGTTTCCTCATGTATACACAGGATTCGTTTAAACAACGTTTAAAGTTTAGGCTCTTCAGTTCCGAATGTAGCTTTTGGTTCCAAGACCGAGGGGCTTGCTTAAGGCCATAAAGAGATTTCTTTATTAAGCACACATAGTCTTCTTTGCCCTTTTCTTCAAAGTGAGGTGGCTGTCGCATATAGACTTTTTCACTAATGCTTCCGTTTAAGAATGCTGTTTTGACATCCATATGGTCAATCTGCAGACCGAGGTTCGCTGCCAACGCAATAAGCAGCGCAGTGGAAGCGTGCTGGGCCCATAACCTATTAGGAGTTTGATAAAAACATACAGATATCTACAGTAAATAGTATATTTGATAAATAGTAGTTATAACAAAACACAGCTTTTCAGCCTCTGCTGACACAACAGAAGAATGTTTTTCCTTGACAGAGAAAAACCAGCAGTCACTCTAAAATTCAAACATACGTCATGATTCATACCAGCCAGTCAATGAACAATTGTACTTCTTTGCTCTAACAGTAGTTTTGTATGGAAACTAGTGATTGAAACAATAAATCTCATTGAAATAATAGTATATTGTATTCGCTTCAGACTTAGTAACTTTCATCAATCGACTAAAAATTTCTCATTTAATTAGTATGTTATGTCACCTCTTCTCACTATCACCAAGAATATGGAATTAGAATCCCATTCGTTTCGTTTTTCTTTCACCTGAATACCTATGTAGTTCTTCACTCTTGTTAATAATTTGCTTATGTAAACAATATCTTAACTATAGTATATGTGTAGAACATTGTGTATAGCATAGCATAAGTGTTATAATGAGTTCTAAAAAGGGAAAGCGCCATGGCAACAAGCATTTCCCCATAGCTGAATCTGTGAGCATAGCACTGAAGATTCAGTTGGATAAGTTCATAAGTGATGAAAATGAGACTGAACTTAAGTTCCCGACGTTCTTGTCGGCTCAGGAGCGCGGATTCATCCACGAGACAGTTGCTAAGCTCGGTCTCAAGTCGAAATCGCGCGGGAAAGGTATGTTGTTGATATGAAAACATTTTGACCACACGTACAATAAGATCAAACGATGTTTTGGTGCACAGTTTTTATATAAATTGCATTTTTATTACAACTAGATTGATTTTTAGGTTTACGTCGAACCATTCGGATATATTGCACATCGAATATTGAAATTTTTATTTACCACTACTTGTGAAATTGATGACACGCATGTGCGAAAAAACTGATATTTTTCCTTTTAATCAAAAGTATCTCTTGAAGTCTATTTTATTTAAGTACGCAAATAAGATAGTGCTCAGTGGGTCGTCTTACAAGTGCCCTACAGGTTGTCTGTTATCATCATCACATAACATTAAATAAATAGAAAAATTTTCTATCTCTTCAATATTAATAACATTTTGTACAACATAAGGAAACTAATAATTATAAATCATTAGTTACTTAATCAGTAGTAACAATTATTTAGTCAACAACAGACAATCCAATAAATAAATTAATAATTTGTAAATATAATACTCAATACGGCTTTTGAGTACTATTTTTTTAAGCTTTTTTTAAAATGGTAGTAGAAAATTCAAAAATGAAAATTAAAAAATTCAACAAGCCTTTTTAAATATTTACTCTTTGTTTACAAATTATTGCGCAATATCTCCTGTTACTGGGACATAGAACTAGCTGACCTAATCTAATCAAGTGTATTGATTAGGTAACACTGTGCAAAATATTTATGTTGGAAGTTTAGTTGTAAGGTGACCAGCATAGCTATTCACAAACACTCGATACGCTTCCGTATTGTATATCATTGTTATCGTAGGAGTCTTCTAAACGCTGTTCACAAGTCCAAAACCTGAAAATTTAGTCAGTTTAAATCAAATAGACGCCCGCTATTCTTCCAACAGCTATTTGCTGTTGAGGGCAAGTCAAATCAGGTAATCGAGATGTCAGGTTTTCGATACGATAGCCTGTCGTATGGTTGTGAATCAGGGCTCAGGACACATACCTACTGCAAGGGCGGGTTCGGTAGCTAAAAAGAGTTCCTGGATGGATTTGGGGGAGTCCTTTGCTGAGCAGTAGGATAGTACAGGCTAAAAAAAATATTTTTAAGGATTAAAAGTACTTACAGAAATAAATATCATTTAATCACTAACAAATAAACACTAAATTCTTTACAGGTGTGAACCGCTACCTAACAATATACAAACGCATTGGCTCAACAATTATTCAAAATGATGCCAAGCTCATCTTGGACTCAAACATGCGGTGCAGTATTGCGGAGCTGTGCAACGCTTTCCCTATCACTAGCAAGGAGAAGGATGACCTTAGCAGCTGTCCAGAGAAGGAGAGAAGCCCACAACTCACACACAAGACTATGGGGCAGCTGAATAATGGAGTTGCACAGGTATGGTGACATAGATTGGTGAAAAAAAAAGTAGAAGTTATATAAATAACCTAATACTTTTTGCAAATTTTTTTATTGAACTAAGAACACACACAATATAACTTAAGGGGGATGCACCGAGGTATTCCTGCAATTTGCAGGTCAGTGACAGGATAATATTTAGATCAACATACAATCTGATACTGACCTGCAAGTTGCAAAAACGTAAAAACATTTGAATTTTGCAGGTTATCCTGACGCTTTTGTTTTAAACAAAAAAAAAAAAAAAATAGAATAAAACACCATAAACTATTTATTTTTACACAACTGCCACAGATAAAGTGTTGTGTTCATAAAAATAAACTTTTCAATCTTTCCTCGAGTAGGCCATGTTTAAAATCCTAATTATTTCAGGTTCCCAACACACAATACAATTCAGATTTGTTGAAATTCAGAGAGAAGTTGCCGGTGTATGAACAGAGACAGGACCTCATCAATGCTGTTCTACATAATCAGGTACCTACTCAAAAAGTTTTCTTCACACTGAGGCGACTCTCGCGGGGGATGCGACTGTGCACGCCAATTGTTTTGTAGCGGTATCTACAACGCCACATGCGAACAACGCGTCATACTGACGTCACGCAAATCCTGCATCGCGCAAGCAGAGTTTACCACGCAACTAGCATATATACAACAGCCCAACATGACTCATTGGGCAGTTGCCCGCCAGACACAACACCCGTCTGGTCGGAGGATCCTCCCTTTTCTATGGAGGTTGTGTGAACTTTACACCCTGTTCCTCATACTTCTATAGTTGCGTTTGAACGCGATTGCGAAGCGATCCAATGTGGTGACACGCAAATTCAATGCAACGCGGTGGCTATGTTATGTCCTATGGGCACGGGCACCGCCCGCCGCTTCCATTCAGTATATTATTCAGGTATTATATAAGTCTAACAATGCAGGGCCATGTTAACTGTCGCATAATATTGGTTGTCAATACTTAATTCTAATGCTTATTCCACAGGTGATAATAGTAGCAGGCGCGACTGGCTGCGGCAAGACGACACAACTGCCCCAGTTGATGTTAGACTACTGTCAGGAACACAAGCACGCTGCGCGCATGTACTGCACGCAACCTAGGAGGATATCCGCCGTGGCTGTGGCTGAGAGAGTAAGTTTTTTTGTTTTACTGGTGAAGAGAGAAAGGGACCATAGAGATAGATTTGTGAATGAATGATTCTCTTTAAGGGCCAAAGCACACACGCTACTTTTTGCATCGGCTATCGGCGATTTTGCGGCTGTATCGATGCTGCATCGCGTTTTGGCGACTCTCTGCGTTCGGACGCGGTATCGGAATCGCGCGTTTTAGCGACTGCTCTGATGCTGGCGTAAATGCCAAATCGCTGCGACTGGCATCCGAATTTGTGCGGAGTGTAGCGTTCAGCCGCAATATCGAGCTTCCGAAAAGCGACTGAATCGCCGCGCTTGGCGTTTTTAAGTGTGCGGTGTGGAATGCTTGGTCGCTGCATTTAGCTTCTAAAAAGCAGCTGAATCGCCGATGCAAAAAGTAGCGTGTGTGCTTTGGCCCTAAATAATTTTTCAAATTTGACTGGTAGTTTCAGAGATACTAATCTCTGAAACTACCAGTCGAATTTGAAAAAATTAATTAATTAGTCGAATTTGAAATGCACTAGCATTGAAACAAAAAAGCAAGACATTACAATAAAAAACCTAAGTAATAATAAATAAAATAATTAGATACATAAAATCGGGTCATTTAATCAATTAAGAAAACAATATATTCAATTCAACTTTAATACCACATGTCACACAAATATATAAAATCAGTTTCCTGTCTAGGTAAATAATCTGCATATTAAAATGATTAATAGATAATCTCTTTATTGTATTTACACCATTATCCACCACCAACATTTATCAATGGGCCTGTGTCACTTAAAAATTACTGATAAACCATTTATTTTCTGGTGACTGATTGATATTTGAAATTTATATTATACTCGTAGTTTATTTTTATCTAATACTACTTTACCACCACTTTTTAACTAACTTCAAAAAAGAAGAGTTAATAGTTGTAAAAGAACCAAACCAAAGATCCTTGACCGAAATTAAAGTAATTTTTCATTACCCGACTACGGCGAAGCGAAAAGGAGGGTTATGATTTTGACCGGTATGTATGTATGTATGTAATGTTCATCTCTTCCCTCATAACTTCTAAACTACTGGTCGTAATTAGACAAGTGAGGTATCGTAGGAAGCGTCTTGATCGTCCGCTGGTTATTGGCTATGTGACGTCACATAAAATTGAATATGGCGCCCTCTAGCGGTCATAAAGCCATGATCTAAAAAAAAAAAATATTTTTAATCATACCGTGTGGTGTATCAAATGAAAGGGCTTATTATATTAGCACATTTCAAAAATATAAATATTACTGAAATAAGCCCCAAAATAATAAAATAAAAAATAAGTTTTAAAACTAAAACCAACTACTGAAAAGGATGAAACAAGAAAGTACCTGCCCGTGGTCGCATGCCGCTGTACTAACATATTATAAGCTATGGTAGCATGCGACCACGGGAAGGTACTTTTCATTTCTCATACTCGGAAAATAGTGTTTGTTTGATCCAAATAGCGGGTGGAAGACGCTGCTTCCCACCACAGGGCGGGAAAGACTCATAGTAATTACTTCCCTCTTTAGGGTGGGAATAAATTTTAAAAATAGATCTGTAGTCAGCTACGAAATTTTTTATATAAATTAAGAAAAATGCTGCAGTCTTGTGAGTGTATAAACAGCCAGTGTGAATTAAAAAAAAAACCTATTAAGCGGAACAGCTCGCGGCGATGACGCGGTGTGTTCCATATTTAAAATAAAAAAAGTCAATAGTATTATTTGGCGGGATACTTACCCTGTAAGCTGTACCGAAATTCAAAAACTTTGCATGTTATTGTTATCAATAAATATTTTAGAAAAACTACTACTTTTTACTTTCCTTATATTCGAAATGAAAAGTAGAGTGTTTAACACGGGTGAAAGTCATCAATTCCTACTCGGGCTATAGCCGCCCTCACTGCGCTCGGACGTCTAAATGCCTCGTATAGGAATTGATTCCTTTCGACCCTTGCATAACAATCTACTATTCTTGTTTCATCCTTTTCAGTAGTCTGGTTATAGTTTTTTTTGGAAGCCGGTTGTTCTTGTAAAAAAAGTCCGCGCGTGTATTTTCCCAGCGAGCAGTGAATCCCAATGAGCCGCCGAAAATATATGTATTACATCCTTTCCACCTCTGGGACGCAAATAATACTAGTTACACTGGTCTGGCCGCACATCCTCAGTGCCATAACCTCATGTTTTTTTTTTTTTTTTATCTAATGCTTTATTTTTTTCTTAGGTGGCCTACGAACGTATGGAAAAGATAGGCCAGTCGATAGGCTACCAGATCCGTCTAGAGTCCCGCGTCAGTCCACGCACCGTGCTCACGTACTGTACCAACGGAGTGCTGCTCAGGACTCTAATGGCAGGCGATACCTCGCTCACAGGTTAGTGGCATTATAAAAGATTGCCTATATCAAACCCTCCTCCGCCTAACCCTTCAACGAAAATAGGTTTAATGTTATGTTATGTAAGGGCTTGTGGCTAAGTAATAACAGCCGCACGGGTCGATTGATCAGGTTAAGCTACGCTTGCCGCGGTTGGTCCGTGGATGGGTGACCATCTTTACATACCAAGACCCCTCCGTGCCTCGGAAAGCACGTTAAGCCGTTGGTCCCGGCTGTCATTCGTGGATCTTTGACAGTCGTTACGGGTCGTCAGAAGCTCGAAAGTCTGACAACCAGTCTTACCAAGGAGTTTCGTATTACCCAGTAACTGGGTTATGGAGGTCAGATAGGTAGTTGATCCATGTAAAATACTGGTACTCAGCTGTATCTAGTTAGACTGGAAGCCGACCCCAACATAGTTGGGAAAAGGCTAGGCAGATGATGTTATGTTATGTAAACATCCACAATTATTTTCTAACTGAACAGACAGCTGTGCTGCTGGGGAGTTTGTTCCGCCACTTCTCCCCAGCGAAAGCACTAGGAAGTGGTGAAGGGCGGGCGTGCCGGGGGACTGTCTTTTGTAAATTTGACGGTCAAAAAGTGCTGATTCTCAGCCTAGTTTGAATAAATGACTTTTGATTTGATTTGATAATTGCGGCAGTCTTGTTTATTTTTGACAAGTTTAGGCCCTTGACTTCGTCTGCGATCCAAGAATATAGGGTGAAATTGAAAATATGCAACAAATCGAAATGGGAGATTGTACTCATCATTATGAACAACTTTTAATATGGGACCAAACCTGAAATCGTCAAAAAAAAATCAGCTTTTCCCTACACTTATGTTCACATAACTCGTCATAATGTAGAGAACAGCTGATTTTTTTTCGCGATTTTAGGTTTGTGCCCATAGTAAAAGTTGTTGATAATGATGAGTACAATCTTCCATTTCGATTTGTCGCACGTTTTAAATTTCAACCTGTATATTATAAGGAGAAAAGATTTGATTTCTTGTATGTTTGTTTGTTACGTTTTCACGCTAAAACGGCTGAACTAGATTTGTATGAAATTTCGCACATGTATAGAGGTATGAGGAACAGGGTGTAAAGTTCACTCAACTTCCATAGAAAAGGGAGGATCCTCCGACCAGACGGGTGTTGTGTCTGGCGGCCAATTGCCCAATGATTCATGTCGGGCTGTTGTATCTATGCTAGTTGCGCGGTAAACTCTGCTTGCGAGATGCAGGATTTGCGTGACGTCAGTATGACGCGTTTATCGCATGTGGCGTTGTAGATACCGCTACACATGTATAGACCATGACCTGTGTTAGGACATAGGATACATTTTATCTCTACATTCCCACGGAATCAAGGCTAATCCGGGTGAAACCGCGGGGCGCAGCGAGTAAACTAATAAAGATGTAAAAGAAACTGCAGTACTAAACAACAGATGGCGCTAGTGCCACGCTTAACATCAGCTCCGTGTATTTTAATTGCTAAAAATATATAAAACAAAGCTAAGTCGCAAATAAATAGTAAATTAGAAATAAAATAGCATAATAACGAACTACTAGTGTTATCTTAACGTTATATGCATGTAAAGTGCCCAAATAACAGTGTAAAGACAGTTTGTCTACATCTAAATTACAGTGTAAAGACAGTTTGTTTACATTGAAAAACTACAATAAAACAACTAGTGCAGTGCAAATAACATTAAATTTAAGTGGAACAAAGAACTATTATCAAAACAAGGTGCTTTAATTGTGTTTTGTTTTTTTTTTTTTTTTTGAAGAGTGACGGTTGCGGTAAAATATATAAATTCAAAAACGACAAAACGAACATTTTTTTAACTAAGAAACAATATTGTTCAATTAGAACACCCATTTCAACACTACAAGGCAAAGACAAGTTGGTTCATTGGTCTCGACATCACCTTCTAATCTCGATGTCTCAAGTTCAAATCCAGCTTTCGACGGTGACTTTTTGTGATATCTGTGATTTGTTTCATAGAATAAATTACAATATAATTTAGATAGAACAAACCAATAAGTTACAAAATTATAATTTGGAAGTTCATAAAAAACAAAAGTCGCCAGTAAGTAGCAGCGCGTTGCTTCTCGCTCGCTACCGCCAGAAAATGGATAGTACAAGTAATGTTACTTTAAGACGTCGTTGCCAAAGGAAAACAAAATCATGTGAAAGCCTGAATGAGAGCGATTCTTTTAATACTATGTTTTCCGAGGACCGATTGGGTAGGAGCTTAGACTTATCTGCAAATAAAATAAACGTCATCGAGGACTTAAAGTCAGAATTAAGCGACCTTAAATCTAATTTAAATAGTACACAACAGGAGCTCGACAATATTATTTTGGAAAATATTGAACTAAAGAAACAAGTATCTCAACTTATACAAGAAATTGATGTTCTCAAGCAGGTATGCAAAAGTCCTATAACATCAACAAAAAGAAATTCATGTACTAATAGTAAAGTTCCCAAGCGTCGTTTAGCTTATAGCTTCCAAAGTAACCCACACCAAAACTCAACACCCAACGATAACGTAACACATGAAATTACCAATCTGGAAAATGGGTTAATAAAGGATTCATTGCACAAAACAAAAGGAAATAAGAAGAAAATTTCAAAAGACCTTAGTCTGTCCTCCGATTATAAAATCAATACAAGTTGCAAAGATTCTCATCTATCCACAACAGATGGCGCTACTGGTAACGTTTCGGAATCTAAACCAAAAAACCAACCAGTCCCTAATAGTTTAGAAATCTCGAATAGTAAAAATCCCACGAACTACAAGGAATTCTGTCATAACCAACAAAGGAACTATACTCAAAAACACAAACTATGTATCTTGAGTAGCAATAACAATAACAAGATACTAACAATCGCAGAAGATACGTTTCCAAATTATCAAGTTTGCCATTATTTATCACCGAATTGTGGAATGAAGAAGCTTATTGATAACATTGATAAAAAATTAAAGAACTATACAATGAACGACTACTGCTTGATTTTCATCGGGGAAGAGGACTTTCGACGAACTACCAACTACGTTGACCTAACAATTACCGTACGGGAAACACTTTCAAAAATACAACACACAAATGTTGTGATATGCGCACCTACATTTAAACTGAACGACTTTTCCACGATATTCAACGGAAGAATAGAAACGTTTAACAGCCTGATGTATCTAGATGCAACTACTCATAATTACGCATATTTATTTGATTCTAACTTTTATTTGTCATATGATTATAAAATGTTTTGGAAGAAAAGTGGATGTGTCAATAATCAAGGCATGGCGAATATATTTGTTAATCTAAAATTGATGATAAATGAATTTGTGCATTGTTTTTTCTCCAATAACTATATCAAAATTTTACATCAAAATATTGCCGGCCTGATAAAAAAATCAAACGCACTTACTGTATGTTTAGATGAGTTATGTGAAAAAAAGATAAATGTAGATGTGTTGTGCATCACAGAGCATTTTATTAAAGAAGGATATCAGAATCAATTGTTTGTACCGAATTACTGTCTGGCTACTTCTTACTGTAGAAAGGAGCAAAAGAGGGGAGGAGCATGTATCCTTGTGAGAAACGGTCTTGAATGGAAGGAATTGCCTAAAATATCGAATTTATCATCTCCAGGCATATTTGAATGTTGTGCTGTTGAGCTTACCGATTATAAGATAATTATCGTCTGTATCTATAGAGTGCCAAATGTGAACAATCTTAACTATTGCCTTGATAAACTTGAAACTCTTTTGCAAGAAATATCACGTTCACGCTATAAGAACATTGTTATTGGTGGTGATTTTAATATAGATGTGCTTAAACAAAATAGCCACACAAATGCATTTGAATGTCTGTTATTGAGTTATAATTTGAAACTAGCATTAAAACAACCGACCCGAATGGCCAGCTTGACATGTTTAGACAATTTTGCGCATAATTTTAATAAATCATTTAAAACTGATGTCTTAGAGTTTGCGTTGTCCGATCATACAGCACAGCTGCTTCACTGTCCGGTGCAAACAATATATGCAATAAACTATTGGTATACGGCTAGAAGGGATTATAATATGGAAAATATAGCTAAATTCAAAGATTATATAAAAAGTCTGTCTTTTTCGGAGATGTATGACATGGATGATCCAAATGTAGCCTATAAACAATTTCTTGATACATTCAAACTTATTTACGATTTATGTTTTCCAATTAAATTAATAAAAGTAGATATAATAAAAAAACCGAAATGGTTAGCTAAAGGAATTAAACTATGTAGTCGAAAGAAAAGAAAACTTTTGTGGCAATTACGATTAAATCCTAACAGAAATAACAAAATCAGATTTCTAAACTATTCAAAGTTACATAAAAAAATTATTCACTTGACACAAAAGGCACAAAATAATCACAAAATAAAAGCATCTAAAAGTAAGTCTAAAGCTACTTGGCAAATTATTAATCGCGCAAAGTATAACATGCCTAAACATAATATTAATAAAATCAAGGTAAATAATCAAATTTTGTCAAATCCCAAATGCATCGCTGAGGAATTTAACAATTATTTTATCGACAAAATTCAGGCAAATCCAGATGCCATCTCCAAACCTAAATCTTTTAAAATAAATACCAATAGTAAATCTATGTTCATGGCGCCTAGTACTCCATTAGATATACACAAAATAATAATGTCGTTAAATAATACAAGTAGTGTGGGATACGATGGTATTACTACAAAAATATTAAAACATGTATCAATGGAAATATGCGGTCATATAAGTCATCTAATTAACCTAAGTATCAGCGCAGGTATCTACCCAGACGCATTAAAAACATCAATTATAAAGCCACTGTTTAAGAAGGAAAATAGAGAACTAATGGAATGTTATCGACCCATCTCACTTATTCCCGTAATTTCAAAAATATTTGAGAAATATGTTTATAAGGAATTGTATAAATTTATTGAAAAACATAGCATTTTGTGTGAGGAACAGAAGGGATTTAGACTGCATAGGACAATTAATATGGCCATTTATGACTTTATATACAATGTTATTAACAATGTCGATAAACGTAAACCTGTCTGTGGCATATTTTGCGATATGACCCAGGCATTTGATTACGTACATTATACAACTCTATTAAAAAAACTAGAAGCCTATGGTATTAGAGGCAATGTTCTTAATTTAATTGAATCTTACTTAAAAAATAGAAAACAAGTAACTGAAATTAGCCAAATTAATACAGAAAATAAGAAGGAAGAGATAATTCGATCATCAGAGCGTGAAGTTAAATTTGGAGTACCACAAGGGAGTGTACTGGGTCGTTTTATATTTATATTGTACATTAATGACCTCCCTAAATGCATTGAACAACCAGTAACACTGTTTGCGGACGATAGCACCGTGACAATACCTTGTAAAAGTGTAGAGACCTATGAAAGTGATATTAATAACTCATTAAAATTAGTTGTAAACTGGTTAGACGAAAACAATTTAAAAATAAACTTAAGCAAAACAAAGGTCATACATTTCAGTCAACGGATTCCTAGCATGAGCCTTAATGTACACTATAATAATAATGTTGTAGAAGAAGTTGAGACTACAAAATTCCTGGGTCTCGAAATAGATAAACATCTTAACTGGAAATCACACATTAATGTTTTATGTAAGAAAATTAGTAAATCTGCATATGCTTTACATACATTATCTTCAATAATATTCACGGATGCACTCCTTACAGCTTATTACGGCATAGCGGAATCCCACCTACGATACGGAATAATATTTTGGGGTAACTCAACCGAAAAAGAAACAGCTTTTAAAGCTCAAAAAAGATGCATACGGGCAATGTTTAAGCTTAAAACTACCGATAGTTGCGTGCCATACTTTAAACAGTATAAAATACTAACATTGCCTTGTTTATATATATTAGAAGTTGCTGTGTTTGTTAAGTTAAACCCAAATCGTTTTAAACGTCTTGCCGATGTAGTTTCACGTAATAGGCGCGATAATACCTTACTGTGTCATCAGTTCGCTAAGACAGCACGAATGCGCAAAAGCGTTTACTGCATGGCTCCGGTCATATATGATAAAATACCTAAAAGTTGGAAAGAATTGCCGCTATCGTTATTTAAAAAGAGGCTGCGAAGCTTTTTGACAGTCAAAGCATACTATAGTGTAACAGAATTCTTGAATGATAAAAAAATTGAAACTTAGACTGTTTACAATAATGTTTTTTTTTTTTTTTGGTTTTGTGTTGTCTCTTGTTCTGTTTGTATGTTAAAGTTTAGTATTTAGTTATTCTTTTTTTTTTTTTCGTAATTTTTGCATGCCTACTGGTAAAATATGGCTGAACCTATTTCCCTATAACACCATGTACTGTACCCATATTTGCAAAATAAAATATCTTTATCTTTATCTTTATCTTTAAAGGCATTATTAACTTGCAGGTGTAACGCACATATTCGTGGATGAGGTGCATGAACGGGACAAGTTCAGCGACTTCCTGCTAATCGCCCTGCGCGACGCACTGCCGCGGTTTAAAGAACTCAAGTTGGTGCTCATGTCGGCTACCATGGATACGCAGATATTCTCCAGGTAAATCATCATATGCCTAACCTTTTTCCAACTCTGTTAGGGTCGGCTTCCAGCAGTGGCGTGCATTGCATATAGGCATATAAACAGTGCCTACCTCGATATATCAACATAAGCCTGTCAATTTCATTTTAGTGTGTGCCCCACAATTAAGAAACTCACTAAATTATCATACCTAACAAAAAACAAAATCTTCATACAAAGCGCGGCAGTAGGCAGTCGCCGGACGGCCTACTCGGCTCCCGTACTATTCGCACATTGTCATTGGTCTTTACTCGTTCAAGTTAATATGACAAAATTAAAAATACGTACGTCTCACGCGTAATACCATGACGTTCGTAGGCATGCGTACTCGAAACTCAAATAACCACACTGTTGACCTCACTTTTTTTTTCTGATTAGTGACCGCGTTTGCCTAGACTAGACCCGGCCTAGTGCCTACCTATTCTGAAAACCAATGCACGCCACTGGCTTCCAGTCTAAACGGATGCAGCTGAATACTAGTAGGTATTTTACATGGAGCGACAGCCTGTCTGACCTCCACAACCCAACTACTGGGTAATACGATACTCCTTGGTAAGACTTTCAGGCTACTGACAACCCTTAACGACTGTCAAATAACCACGAATGACAGCCGGGACCACAGCTTCACGTGCTTTTCGAGGCACGGAGGGGTCTCGGAATGTAAAGATGGTCACCCATCCGCGGACCAACCGCGGCAAGCGTAGCTTAACCTGGTCGATCGACCCGTGCGGCTGTTATTACTTAGCCCCGGGCTCTCTTCTTTCCAGGTAAATATGCAAATTAATACTAACTTAAGATTACACATACGATGAAGGAAAACATTGGGAGAAACTTGGACTAACTTATTGAATTAATTACTTATTTAATTTAATGATTAGGTAATTAAAGTACCTTTTATTCCTACATGACTCGTAACACCTTGACTGCCAGACAACAGACACAATAGAAAATCTATTGGTCGCGGTCACCGGTGACCTACACGGCAGTGAATGTGTTAATTAATGCGTTTTAGAACTAACATGTAAAAACTGACGCCCGATTACGAATACGCGATAGTAACTCTCTATTGGTTACTGTCCGTTTCATGTGATAAGGACAGAATTATTATTCCAAAAACTCCTAAAAAGCCCAAGCTTTGGTTTCCGAAAGCGGTGAACGGTCAGACAATAACGTCTGTCCAAATACGGAGCGTTTTTTGACACTTTAAATGTGTGTGAGAATGACAGATGACGGTCGTTATTTATTTATTATTAAGGCACATCAACAACACAAATATTGCAAATAACAGAGAACAGAGACGTGGACTAGTGTTTACGTCAATTACAGACGTGCACAGCATTCACGTTAAAAAGAAAAGAAAAAAGAAAAGAAAACAAAAAGAACATAAACTCTAGCTAAAATCTCGGTAGTAGACAGAATACCTTCATCGACTTAAACATTGTCTAATTATATTATACAGGGTCCCTGGAAGTCTTCTCTTTTTTTTGGAAATTACCTTGCCCACGCCCCTATTCGATTTGATCCATACTTCCAGGGACACCCTGTATATTTATATTATAACTAGCTGCGCCCCGCGGTTTCACCCGCGTAAATGTCGATCCCGTGGGAATATCGGGATAAAAACTATCCTATATCCTTTTCCGGGACTCAAACTATCTCTATACCAAATTTCATCTAAATCGGTTCAGTGGTTTAGGCGTGAAGAAGTAACAAACATATAAACACACACACACACTCACAAACTTTCGCCTTTATAATATTAGTGTGAAGTGTGATATGAGGGAACCGCTTTCTTAGGAAACTAAAGCCACAGAATACTTAAAGTACTGCGTACAGAAAGGCCACTCCCTTCCCCGCACTAACATCAGTTACCGCACCTCACCCCGCACTTCGATGTGTTCGTCGCCTGCTCTTTAACAATGGCGCTCGCATACACAAGAACCGCAGCGCTGTACCTACCTACTGCTGACACGAACACATTATTTTTTTAAAGTTTTATATTTTGTGTTAATCACGATGGTTGTATATTGTGCATTATTTGGATGCTTATCTTCATCGAGGAACGATAAAGACAGGAGTTTCTTTCGGTTCCCGAAACATGAAAGAAGGTAAGGAACAGCAACTCAAATATCCTTTAAACCCATAAAAAATAAAAGCTAGTATATTACAGACAAACAAGTTAAGCCAGTGTTGTGATAATTTATTTTCATAATTTTCTCTATTATTCATTTATTTTCCAAGTTTTCTTCGTTTTAGAACAATTAAAACTTCCGTAATATTAACATACCAAATTGCTCTCTCTCTCTTTATTGTCTTAGTTATGTCTCTTTCTTTCACGTTCTATTCGTTCTTCGACTTGAAAAGTAGTACAATAGAAATGTTATTAATTAGATTTCTGTGAGTACCTAGTGTCACGGCGCGCGGCGCCCCATTGTTGCATACGTTCGGGCAGCGCCGACGCGCGACGCCTACGCAATACTGCGCCAGCCAGCCCTACTAGATTTCACGCACACATTTACACGTATACAAACGTCATTTGTCAATGTAGTGGTAGTAGGTAATTATTTTGCGAGCGTTGTATGGAGTGTCCGGGGTGTGCTAAAGCTTTACTACTAAAATATGTTTCTTTAGCGATTGATTTCTTTCTTTGCCTTAGAAAATTGAATTAAGATGCAGTCTTCTAACTGCCGCGGTTCCATGTTACTTGGGGTCAGTCGGCGTATTTTTTTTGGTCTTTCATACTCCTACTACCTATGCCATTGTGACGGTATCTGCAACGCCAGATGCGAACTACGTATCACAATGACGTCACGCTGAGATCCTGCATCGCGCAAGCGAAGTTTACCGCGCCACTAGCATATATAAAACATCCGCATCAATCGTCAGGCAATAGCCCAAAGGAAAAACACCTGTTTTGGTCGAAGGATCCTCCTTTTTCTGTGGAACTTTACATCCTGTTCTTCATATCACATTACTCACACAATACGTCCATTGTTATTGCCCTCCGCACTTCCATCCACGTTCATTTTCAAGTCATTGCAATACAATTGTAACATCCCTCTCCGCAGATACTTCAACAACTGCCCAGTGATCACAATCCCGGGCCGCCTGCACGAGGTACAGCGCTACTACCTTGAAGACGTGCTGAAGATCTCGCAGTACAAGACGCCCAAGATGACGCAAGTTGAGAAGGAGCTCAAGAACAAACTCAAGAGCGGGAGCAGCTATTGGTCACAGCTTGAAGGTATATTTCATTGAAATGTAATTTAGCGACGAATTAAAATTGTGATGTATTGATATGGGAAAATTCTAAAACATACGAGCTACAAGAAGTTTCTTTTTGAGAAATTCACTTTTAAAGATTTGACATATTTCCATGTTTTGGTCAAGCGTGAGCTTTGTGGCAAAAAAAAATAGCTTGAACAACTTTTTTTTTGCTACAACTTTTACTTTGTGGTAAGATAAGGTCCACTTTATTGTAACATGGCAAACAAACACATCTGACCAGCAGATTCGTTTAGTCTCATTTCAAAATCAATTCCAGCTTTGGTCCAAGCCGTTGAGTCCGTTTTCGTATTTCGAACCTTATTATGATTTTGATAAAGTTTTCAGTACAAAATTGAAAACTTATGTTCGGGTTAAAATCAGTTCTTGTATTTAGAACTTGTAAGTATGTCAGAAGGCCTCCTACAAGGTCGACCGACGACCTGGTGAAGGCCGCAGGAATTCGAGATGTGAGAAGTATAGAACCGGTCGAACTGGCGATGCTTGGGGGAGGCCTATGTCCAATCTTTTGGCCACAGATATAGATACACCTAGATAACGCAAGAGCACCTACTTCGCGTGCCAAAAATCGCACCAGTTTACGATCGAAAATCATAAGCCGCCGCTTTCGCGCTCAGTCCTGCGTACTGCTGGCTGGGTGAGCGTGAGCGAGAGAGCGCGAGCTTGTGACGTCATAGTAGGTAGTCAAAAAGTGGCACGCTTAGTTTTCATACAGTTCGTGATACTTGCGTTATCTAGGTATA
Organism: Amphipoea oculea; assembly: GCA_945859645.1. Taxonomy (NCBI): domain Eukaryota; kingdom Metazoa; phylum Arthropoda; class Insecta; order Lepidoptera; family Noctuidae; genus Amphipoea; species Amphipoea oculea. Next base: position 19,684,750 of record OX243876.1, read on the forward strand.
TCTATATTTGTGCTTTTGGCTGAAATGATGTTGAAGTATGTGGGAATAAAGTTTGGTATTCAAAGCTGGCTCGATGGTCTAAACGAAGGTTTGAAGAAAATCTTTGTTCCGTAATAACGCCGATTAAGTTTAAGAATACAACTTTTATATTTTTTGATAAAAAAAACCTCTAATATTTCTGTTTAGGTCAAAAGCAAGAAGACGCAGGCAGCAGTAGTAAGGATGTTAAAGAAGACAAAGAGAACGTGATCGAGCCCTCGCTACAGGCTGACATGGACGAGTTCCTTGACGAATGTTTTAATGAAGGCACATTGGTTAGTTACCCGTTCCTTTGTCACTAGAATTTTAGTAAATACTAGCTGCGCCCCGCGGTTTCACCCCCATAAGTGTCGATCCCGTGGGAATGTCGCGATAAAAAGTTCTCCTATGTCCTTCCCCGGGACTCGAAACTATATCTATACCAAATTTCATCTAAATCGGTTCAGTGGTTTAGGCGTGAAAAGGCAGACAGCCAGACAGACAGAGTTACTTTCGAATTTATAATATTAGTATGGATTAAGAAGGAGTGCAGGCGTGCAGCAGCTGTGTCTCGCGAGTGGAGAAATCCCGTAAAAAATATTCACCGTCCTAGTCGCACTTACTATGACCGCGACACTTACTATTACATTTATGTACGTGGCTCGCGCACGCGGCGCCGTGTACTGCGCCTGATACCAGCGAGATTGAGTATCGGCTGCCGGCTCTGAGCACTGTCAGAGTGCGGGAAGACTACAAGTGTGTGCGCATACACACCAGCACTTACTGATAATTATTATATACTCTCGCTTACGCTCGCACACTCACTCATACTCATAGTCACACACACTCTTTCACAAACATACACTCACCCTCTAACACCCACACACACATAACACACCCCAACACAATAGAGACATACACAACACTTTCATTTATTTTTGTTTTTCTTGTATTCTGATTTGTTTTTTTTTTTTTTTTTTCTTTTTATTTCTCTTGGACTTGCCCTAACGGATTATTGTGTATAATGTGTGTCCTATTTTCTATATGCTCATCACTTTGAAGGGACACTGGCTTCTAAGATACAGGTACATAAACCTAGTTTAGAAGTCAGGGTTTTACACTCTGGAACACTAACTTAAGCCATTTTAGACTGTAATAATGTATATTGCATTTTTGTTTTGAGAGAAATAAATATTATATTATATTATTATTACTATAACATCTCCCGCGTCGAAGGCTACTCTCCGTTGAGATTAACCACCATTATTATTAAATTTATATCCAGAGTCACGCACAATGGACCGAATGGGAGTTAAGTGCTGAAATTGGAGTCCACATACAATATCTAGATTTCTAGACTAACCTGCCTAGCCTAGGGCAATCACGATCCTGTTTTGTTTCCCCTCTTATCAGTCACTTTAACCTATTGTCCGCTTTATTGATACTTACACAGTGATTTTCCCCCAGGACTCGTTCACCCAAATCCTGTACATGTACATATCGGAGGGAGTGCCGGTCTCGTGCGGACACTCGCACACCAAGCGCACCGGCCTCATGGCCGCAGCCAGTCGGGGACTCGCCGAGACCATCGCGCAGATGTTACAAATTGGTGAGTTACAAAGACGCGAGTGGTAAACAAAACACGGCTACAGATATACAATAAATAAAAAAAAAACTTTTTTACAAAAAAAATAACCGACTTACTGTTTCGGAAGTCGGTGTCGTAGGTTCCGCATTTTCGTTTTTTGACACCGACTTCCGAAATTAAAGTTATTTATCACTTTGTAGTGTTTTTTTTTTAAGTCGGTTGTTTTTTTTTTTGTAAAAAAGTTTTTATTTTTCACTTTTTAGTTATACCTATCCCACACAAATTCAATTAACAATATTGCATTGAAGAATTGAAGACACCGACTAGAAGAATCATCAAAATTCTCATAGAAATACCGGAGATGCAGTACATTTATGCATATAACTTCGTACATAAGAATAATTACCTAATGTATTATATACTAAAACCTTCCTGAAAGTATTTAGATCACATTAGTGAAAGAATTATCAAAATTGGTTAATAAGTTTTTGAGAAAATCGCGGACATACAAACATACATACATACGGGTCGAATACAGAACCTCCTTTTTTGAAGTCGGTTAAAAAGTAAAACAGAGATCAGAGCAAAAAAATAAACGAAAAGTACTACGCAGTCCGAATATCGTTATATTTGTTTTTCGAAGATGAATACAAAAATATACAGAGTGAATTTTTTTACCGGTTACAAATTTTTACAGGCTGTTCTACCCATGAATATGAACAACACTATGGGACCAACCCTGAAAACACAAAAAAAATCAGCTGTTTCATACATTTTAGTCAAGTAGGTATTGAACTTTTGTATGAAACGGCTGATTAAGCTGAAACTCCGCGGACACGATGGGTATCGACCCATAGCTAGCCAATGTAAAATAACCCTGAATTTAGGACCGGGCCTTGGCAAAGTCCAAAAGCGATCTACATTTTCGTGTATTTTTCGAGTCCTTTCAAAGTTATTTTACCTCTGGTTTTGCATCACTCTAAGAAACAGTGATCTTTATCGTTGTTTTAATATGGTTGCTATTGTCAGAAGTAAAATAACTGTGACAGGATTATAATCATTGCGCAAATCGGACATTCATGACCAAAAGTGGCAATAATTACACAAATACATTCCTAAATCTTTGTTCCAGGCGCCGATCCATCAGCAAAAGACAAAGACGGCAAGTCCGCATACGATTACGCCGTAGAAAACAACCACACAGACTGCGCTAAAATCCTCTCCACCTTCAACCTGTCTGAAGAACCCAAGGATAACGCGGAAGATGACAGCGCAGCAGAAAACTTCCTCCTAGACGTATACCATCACACGTTTTCAGAAGAATTGATCGACCATGATCTTATGCTAGCATTAATTAAGCATATACACGTAAACCTTCCCAAAGGAAGCATCCTGATCTTTCTTCCAGGATATGACGACATAGTGACTCTAAGAGACATGATACAATCCTGTTCAGACATGAATGTGATGAAATACCAGATATTTACTTTGCACAGTAATATGCAGACTCTGGACCAGAAGAAAGTGTTTAACCCTCTACCTAACGCAAGGAAGATTATAATATCGACGAATATCGCTGAGACTTCGATTACTATAGATGATGTAGTGTATGTAGTCGATTCCTGTAAGGTGAAAGAAAAGTATTACGAATCCAATGGCGGTGTATGCTCGTTGCAATGTGTGTGGACGTCTCGAGCGTGTTGCCAACAAAGGGCAGGTCGCGCTGGTAGGACGAAACCAGGCCATTGCTTCCACATGTGTTCCAAACGTCGATTTAACACCTTACCTTTGAACTCCGTACCGGAAATTCTGAGAGTACCTTTACAAGAGTTGTGTCTTCATACTAAGTTACTTGCGACTGGTAACACTCCCATTGCAGACTTTCTATCGAAAGCTCTAGAACCTCCTTCGTTTTTGGCTGTAAGAAACGCAGTATCGTTGCTAAAGACCATTGGTGCGTTAACCCCTATGGAAGATTTGACAGAGATCGGTCAGCATTTGCTCGACCTGACCGTAGAACCTAAATTAGGAAAGATGTTGCTCTACGCGTGTGTTATGAAGTGCCTCGATCCCATATTGACGATAGTATGTAGTTTGGCAAATAAGGAACCATTCCAGATATCGATGAATCCGGAAAATAGGAAGAAAGGAAGTCTGGCACGTAAGGAATTTGCTGCTGATAGTTATTCGGATCATATGGCGTTGTTACGAGCGTTCCAAGCATGGCAGACTGCCCGAGCGAATGGTACAGAACGCGCGTTCTGTGCTAAAAACCTTATTTGTGGCGCTACCATGGAGATGATAGTCGGTTACCGGTCTCAGTTACTTGCCCAGTTAAGGGCTCTATGCCTCGTTAAGGCTCGTGGCTCAGGAGACATTAAAGACGTTAATTTGAACTCTGAAAAGTGGCATGTTGTTAAAGCTGTGTTAGTAAGCGGGTTGTACCCGTCAATAGCTCGTGTGGACAGAGATTCGGCGTCTTTAAGGACATCGAAAGAAGTTAAAGTGGCTTTCCACCCTAGTTCTACGTTACATCAGGGAGGTGGATTGACAGGCTCACAGAAATCTGTGCACAGTCTACCCACAGACTGGGTCGTGTTTGAAGAGATTTCTAGAGCTGGAAGATTCTGTTTTATCCGGTGTAATACCTTAGTTACGCCCCTAACTGTTGCGTTATTCGGTGGGCCGCTAAGGTTGCCAATCGGAGCCTTGACTCAACGCGCTAACCCGCCAGGGTTGTCGAGCGATTCGGACAGTGAAGCAGATGAGAATAATGCCTCTCCTGATACTGCTGTGATAACCCTAGATGATTGGATGGCGTTTACCGCCGACGCCTCAGATGCTATAAGCGTATTTTATCTCCGACAAAAACTATGCGCCTTGGTTATCCGTCGTATGTCAAACCCTGCGAAACCAATGACGCCTTTAGACGAACAGATACTAAGCACAGTGGTCCACCTAATGGGCTCTGAAGAGAAAAACGTTGGTCTCAACCAGCCGAGCGGTATCGGACAGAGACCGAAACCGCTAACCGTAGACTCTCCCAACTGGCGATCACGTTTAGAAAACAATGAGCAATACGGTCACGATAATAAACAATACTACCCTCAATATAACCAAAATCCAAATGATGGCGGATTTCCGGGTGGAAACTTTTATAATAACGCGTATGGCGGCGGGTACAGGAATGGTCAGGGGAGGCCTGGCGGGTGGAGGAATGATGTTCCTCAACCATTTTCACCCCAATCGTATAGCGGTCCGAAGAGTCCTATGTCACCGAATGGGAAGACTTTGTTGGCAAATATAGAGAAATACGGGGATACTGGGGAGGGGAATGTGCGGTACTTTGTTGCGAAGGCAGATGATGCGCATAGTGTGGAGGTCGCACAGAGCACTGGCACGTTTCCCTTCACGCAAGGCACCGCTAAGAAACTGCAGAAGATTAAACAGGTGAGTTTTAAACATTTTTTATTTATCGTGATTTTTTTGTAAATGTAATTGTCTGCTAAAAAAGATAGTTACTACAGTATTAATCTATACATAATCTATATAAATAAAACAAAGTCGGGCTAGTTACACCATTTATAACTCAAGAACGGTTGAACCGATTTTTATGATCCTTGATTTGTTGGATTTGTCTCCGCCCCGAATAGCAGAATAACTATTAAAAATGAAAAAAAAAGGAAATAAAATGCTTCATTTTCTCATACATTTTTTATGGAACGGCTAATTGATTCTGAGGCGGTACGAAGTTCGCCGGGTCAGCTGCTAGTATTAAATAAAACTGATATAAAACTAATTAATTAACAATTCTGAGAAAAAGCACATTGGTACATTAATACCTAATACTAAGTCTATGTAAACTATGGAAACATACAAAAGTAAACAAGGACAAAAACAAAACAACAACAACAAGGAACAAACAAGGAAACAACAACAACAAGGACTAAACAACAAGGGAATAAATTATGATCATGACAAAATTTCTAGAAGTTTTTAGTTTTTTTTTTGTCACTAGTTTATTTATATACCAGTTTGCTTTTACCGTGAATCTCTTGATAAAACGAAAATTGAGACTAGGCTGTAGTTTCTGTCTAAAATCTGTTCTAAATAAGTTCCAGTTAATTACTGAGTATGGTCCCTTTTTTGAAGGTGATTAAAACCAACCTTAACGGCTGGCTAAGCTTTAAAGTACAGACGCCAACACATCAACCTACTACAATCTGTCAAATTTCTTTAATAGATTTGCAACTTTATCGCTAAAGAATATGGTTCAAATTTGATTGGGAAAATTTGACAGTTTCGGGTAGCTTCATGTGCTGGCGTCTGCACATAGCCAACCTACGAGCTACAACTCCGTAAGTCGCGACCGTCACCACTGGGCCACCACTGCTCTAATTTGTAGTACTGTTTGGAATTATGAATATGATGAGTAATTAATGAAACCTATTACTACGAGTGGATAACTTTTCTCTATGGTTAGGGCTTACAAACGTATTTTCATACTCGTATCTTCGTCATTCAGGATGGTGCCCGAGTGATCGTATTCTTCTCATGCGCAAGCGCATTTAAGTTCGTGGGCTGCGCCGCTCTGCTGGATGTTAACGGAGCGCTCGACTGGCTGTCCACACAACACGTGCCTTTCCACATGGTCCGGTGAGTAAAGGATGTTAAAATACTCTATCTACAACCATGCTATAAATCCTCTATAAGTTTCTGAAACAGTTAGCTTATTGCCAAAATTAAAACAACTAGTGTCATAGTAACCATAATATCATCCAAACGAGTGTTATAATGTTGCACTAAATGCCATTACGCAACTTCTTTAAAAAAAAAGAACATTGTCATGCACGCGCGTTTCACTACCACAGCGCCGTAATTAAAAAAAAAGAACTTATAGGTTATTCGAATTCACGTCATTCACGGTTCGGTTATTCGAATTCACGAAAATTAGATATTTATCTCAAACAAGATCAGTATAGAAACTTGTAATGAAAAACTTATAAACTTCATGAATCGCGTAACGGGTGTGACCTTAGAAAATCGCCAAATGCGACCAAGATGACTTCCAGTTAAACACCTGTAAAATTTTCGATGAAAGTATACAGTAAGATTCTTTTATGTAAAACTTGAATAGTTATCTCAAATAACTACAAATATCTAAATGTACAAATATCTATAATGTACTTTATAAACATTTTTGAAAATGAAACGGGTGTGACAGGCCTTTGTAACTGGTGCGACACTGTATGGTTTTTCGAGCTTTATGGTAAAATAAAAAATGTTCTAATCAACATTGCTTTATTAAAAATTATTCCAGATAAGAAAACACAGGAAATTAACATGAGATTTGGTCTAAAATTAATACGTAGAACAAAGGAGGCTGACATACAAACTGATTAATTCATATAATTTTGGCAAAGAGCTAAAATTTTTTTTTTACAAATAATTGAGAGTATGATTATTTAGAACTCTAGATATGGTTTTTGTTTTAGTTAATAACACAATTGAATTTTTATCACAGTAGGGTAAAGTTTCATGGAAATACCCTGTAGATAAAGTCTTGTATGCAACTGTACATAATTAGGTATTAAAACACTCATGTGATACTATATTCGTGTTTTAATACCCCTTATTATTCAACAGTTGCATAAATAACTATTATGTCACTCTAAAATCAACTTAATTTACACATATTTATTAGAGTGGAAATAAATATCTGGAAACAAGTATTGAATAGCTTTTACTTTTCAATTATCAGGGAGTGTTGGTTTACTAGTTAGAAAGTTAATTTTCATATAAGTACCTACCTATATCGTAATGAATACATTTAATTGAGAATTGCAAGATTTCACATATTGCATTTCATACAGAACGTTTTATTTTCCATATTTATTACCCATCCAACTTCATTTGAAGCCGTACCCTTACAGACTTTGTTTTTCTACTCTTTCACCCCTTCAAGTATCTTTGATGTTTAAGGGTCTTCCCACATTTATCGACGCGGAATCGGCTAACGCCGGTCAAAAAAGCCTTTACGTCTACCTAATAAGGGTGTTACTAATACCATTCGCATCGGCTCGGCTCGGACGACGCGGCGCGACGCCGATCGACGGCGAAACGAGCCGATTGCCTATTAGCTCGGCGATAAGTCGAGTAGTTTGGTGATACGCACTCGGCTTAAGCCGATTCCGCGTCGATAAATGTGCGGACACCCTAAGGCGAAAGCGCCACGGTAGCCCGCGCTGTGTGCAATTCAAATGTTGTGCCTGATTTAAGCCTACTTTTTTAGATTAAGCTCTGCTCGACAAGATTTTGACATATGACATACCAGTTGACTCGACGGGATGTTGTGAATTACGTCATGATAATCAGGAATTTACTTTAACTTTCAGCATTCGAATTTATTAAGAAAAATGTGTTACCGCGCCTATTTTGTAAAATAAGTTTGTGGCAAATATCTTTAACTATATGCTGAGGTCGGTCAAACCGCGTCATTCTACTGCGAAAGTTGTATAAAATAGATATTACTACACCTATCCAGAAGGCAGGCACCTTAAAATCGCTGAAAATATGTACATAAACCACCTAATCTCTTGATGAAAATATTCAAAAGGGAAAAATAAAGATATTGTCATTCTCTTTGCATTCTCACTTTTACCATTTTTCATACATAAACTACATAAAAACATGATCAAATCTTGATAAAAATTAATAAAAATTGTATTGCGACGTGACACTTCTTAGTGCTGACCATCCACCCAATTTTCTTATTTCGATTCAATAATGTCATAAAACCTAATCGATAATCGGTATTTAAAAAAAAAATGTAGAGACTGAATAAAAACTCTTTGGTATATTTTATCATGAATTAATTATTTTTTTAAATATAATCATTTTAATAAGTACATACACGTACAGAGAGGATAGGGGTGTAACTTTTTATGGTTCCCTACGTTCGAATGACAAAACGGAACCCTTATAGGATCACTCGTGTCTGTCTGTAGGTCTGTTACAACCGATTTGTTTCGAATCTACTGGGTACACATATAAATTTCTGTGACTGAAATACGGACGTGTAACATGAATAAATTAATTTTGAATATGGGGTCACATTAGATAAAAAAAAATAGTTGAGTTTTATACGAGGGTCGAAAGGAATCCATTCCCATACGAGGTATTTAGACGCCCGAGCGCAGCGAGGGCGGCTATATTCCGAGTAGGAATTGATGACTTTCACCCGTGTTAAACACTCTACTTTTCATTTCGAATATAAGGAAAGTAAAAAATACTTTAAATTTTGAGTACCTTATGAACTTATGAATGATGATTTTATGAAATACAAACTTATTTTTGCAGTCGATCAAATTAATGATGTGCATTGTGCATTCGTGAATATTAAACCCAACTACGGAACCTTTCACTGTGCGTGGTCCGACATAAACATGGCAAGTTTTTTTAAATTTCGTTGGGAAACTACCACAAAAGCAAACAATTACTTACTTGCATAGATTTATAATAACGTCCAGATTGAGTGTTCCGTACAAAACGCACCGTTCTTATTGAATGCATTTAGTGATACGCGTGTGCGTTGGTACCGCCCACCGCAAGTGTATTATTATCGTTTCTGCAGTTGTGTGCGTGACGTTTTCTAATACCAGCGCAAAATGATTACCCCAAAATGTGGGAAAATTCGTGTAGTTTTCTTATTCATATTCACTTAGGTAATTATATAGTTATTATATGTGTACAAAATGAAACCCGCCTTTTACATTCATACCGATTGACTCTTATGATAGTTTTTGAAGATTGTTATAATTTTATTTTTAACATGGTTTTCGTAAACATGTGTGAATGAACAAAAAAACTTTTAATATCATACTAATATTATAAAGGAGAAAGGGAGAAAGTTTGTGAGTGGTGTGTGTGTGTGTGTGTGTCGTGTATGTTTGTTACTTCTTTACTACCAATTTACCAAAGATCCTCAAAATCGAAGTATAGTACCTACGCGGCAAATAAGTTGAACCATTTTCTATAGTTACGCGCGCCCCTACTTCGATTGAAACACGATAATCGGTTACTGCGCATTCAAGATCGACCGTCATGATGGTTCAACTTATTTGGCGCGTACTGTACTGGTTTGAGAATTATCGCTAAACATACGTTAATGTGACAAACATACCTAAAATATTGTTTCGCTCCAAATCCGTTTGTTGACTCAATAATATCGTAGTATTAAAAAAGATGGTAAAAGTATTTCATACCCTTGGCAACCACTGATATCATTTTGTTGATAATAATAATGTTGATTTCGTAACATTATACAATATTAAAATATCGCAGCATAAAAAAAGGGTAAAAATATTTCATGCCTTACCTTGGCAATACTCAAATATTATGGCGTCGTTTTGTTTTTATTTTGTTTTCGTAATAATTTCAAAGAAATACGTAGAAATTCATCATAAAATTGCAAACTTACCTGTGAAATGTGATGTTCGTATCCTTGTCTTTTTTTGGAGTGTAGTTTTTACACGATTTCACTGCACAAACCGTCATTTTTTCAATTATATTTAACAGCGTTTTCTGACGTACACGCGTTGAACGTCTGTCGCGTAATGGCGGCCTGTGGGCGGGGCTAACGAACGAAGACACTATTTTGGTGTCTTTGAATTCGAAGCATTTTGACAGCGCGTACTAGGCATCTGGACGTTATTATAAATCTATGCTTACTATTATTCAAGTAAACTAATAGAAACAAAAACTACCAAGCTCATAAAACTAACAACACATATTGAAATGTAAAGTGATTGCGGAATACGCAATTTATACAATTAATTTATCATCATTCCCAAACTTTTGCTCAGCCTACCTAAAAAAATGTATACTGGGCATTCTGTAGCAAACTATTAGAAAAGTATCAAAAATAAATAATTGTACAGAGGCCAGCACATCAAGCTACCCCAATCTGTCAAATATTCCGAATTGAATATGAACCTTATTACTTTGTAATAAAGTTGAAAATCTACCAAAGAAACTTGACAGATTGGGGTAGCTTGATGTGCTGGCGTCTGTACAATAAATAAAAATAATTTTAAACGGCGAGCGCATTCCGAAGATAAATTCAAATATAGAAACAATTCGGCGCGAAATTCAATAAATGACTATGGTCAAAGGTCCTCAGTTATTGACTCAGTTTCAATTGAATGTCCAAAAAACTATTAAAATTACATTAGAAAAGCATAAATCATTATTATAAACAATGCTTATTGTATTTAATGCTTAAATTAATTTTATTTCAATTTCTGAGCATCGATTTCCGACATTCGACATATTGATTACCCGAGTCAATCGGAATTAAACAAAAAATCGTTTTGCATAATCGCTTTCGCACATCATTATGATAAAAAAAAAACAATAACGGACGGCGATTTTGAACACAAATTGAGTAGTGGTAATGAATAATACGTGTTCTTCGGCCTGTGTTTCAATATTACGTTAAGATTTGGGCATTTTCGTGTTGTTAATAATATTTCGAATAATATTTGTCACATTTTAAATCTTATCTACATATGTGTGTGTGATATTTGTGAAAAGTAAAAATGTAAACACGCACGATTGGCGCGAAACTTCGACATTCGTTATCAAAAAACTTCATTACCACTATTTATTTAACTTGAACAATGGATGAATTCGTCAAATAATTAAATAAATGATGTACTCGTATTATTCCCTGCCCCTTTTTTTTTTTTTTTTTTTTTTATGGATGGGAAATCATCGAATGACCCCTCCCGCTCTGGGTGGAGCGAAGGGAGTGTCAGACTCTTACTGACTAAAACCCATCCGTGTTCCTTCCTTAGCCCTTTATGTTCCGGGGTAGCGGTAACCCTTTCGGACAATCCCGCACCCCCGGCAGGCTTCGGCCCTGGCAGGCCCCTTCCTTTATGCTGACATCTCTTTGAGGCGCGCGTGGGACACGTACGCGCCGTCCGGCACAGGCCTGGTCCTGATCGGACGGTGAGCTACCCATTACTCTCCGTCCGCAGGCCCGCGCCTACGGTGGCCGGGAGTCGTCACGCGGCTCCCGACGCCCGGAGCGTCTCCCGCGGCGGCTGGGGTGTGAGGCTCTCTCCCTCAGCCGTTCCGCCACCTCCTTCGCTAGCATGACTGCTTCGCAGAAGGAGGCGACCGCCCCCCACTCCCTCTCGCCCCGGACCATGGCTTGAACCAGGGCCGGACGCGAGAGGTCGCCGCCGCTGTCGATCGCCTCTACGAGGGCACGGCGGTGCTCCGCCCATGCGGGGCAGACCTCCACCGTATGCTCCACCGTGTCCTCTGGGCGATCCTCGCAGTGGTGACACCCGGGCGTCTCCTCCCGCCTGATGATGTGCAGGAACCTCCCAAAACATCCGTGTCCGGTGAGGACCTGCGTCAGGCGATAGGTGAGGACGCCGTGACGCCTCTCTAGCCACTCCTCAAAGAGGGGTCTTATCGCCACTATCGTGGCCTGCCCTGCGCTGGGTGGCGAAAGTCGCTCCTTCCATGCCACCATGAGATCGCGCCGGAGGTCTGTCCGCTCCGCCGCGATTTGCCGCGGAAGCGGAGTTTCCCCCCGGCTCAGTGCCTCCGCGCGCCACTCATACAGGCGCGCGAGGACTATCGCCTCCAGATCCCATGGCGGCAGTCCGGCAAGGAGGCTTGCCGCCTCGCCCGAGATCGTGCGGTACCCCCGGATCAGCCTTACAGCTACCACCTTTTGGGGCGCGTTCAGATAGTGGGCGGCTCGCCGCCGCAGAGAACGCGCCCACATTTATTCCCTGCCCCTGTGGTGGAGTTTAGATTTTCGAAATCCCCAATTGTTATGTTTTTTAGTCTCGACCACCATTGTCAACAAAATGGCGATTATCGTATTTACAGACTTGAATTTTATAAAGGTAAAGCAATAAGCTTGCGCGCTAAGTATGCAATATTTAATGGCGTTAACATGTGAGTTTTTTATTCAACTGCCTTAATTAACGCACATTCATAAGATTTGATAGGTAGCATAATAAATATTTACATAATCAATATAGGGTGTCGTATGTCGTAATTCTTGGATCCCAAAGGACCCATTACCGAGCTGGCGGAGGTTCGTGTGTTCGGGTCCTTTCGGGGGCGCTACCGAACTATACGGTTAAGCACTTCCTGTCCACAACTTTTTTTTTATACTTGACCTGCAAATTGCAAAATACGGAAAAATATGTGAATTTCGCGGGCTACCTTTTCCGCCTTAATAGAATCCCCCTCCCCCCGCAGGCACATCGGCAGTGCGCAGGCGCGCGACGGCGCCGAGCTGTGCGCGGGCGCGGCGCGCGCGCTGCTGGCCGCGCATGCGCGGCGGCGGCCGCAGCACCACCCGCGCGCCATACAGAAGCACGCCGCCGACATGTGAGGCACACAGAAGAGACGACAACTACATAATAATACAGCGAATACGTGACTACTGGCGCCTTCACGTACTTCACGTACAGCAGTAATCAGAACTAACGTCGCCATCTTGGGTTTCAATACATTTTTCTTAACAATATCACAAATTTTGCCAAACAGTGCCCCATGTCAACGTCATTCAAACACTAAAAAATCCTTGTAGCGCTGTATGCTGTAGCAACTATATCACTTTTGGAGCTAGCCCGCACTGCGAAAGACGCTAAGTTATGTTTTTTCCCAACATCTACATGCTGTAAAATGTATAGGTACCTTGCAGATTTTCAGAAATAAAGGTTTTCAACAAACTTTTCGATGTCAAAAAAAAACCTGTTGATGATTAGTGTTTCCTATCCAACTAAATTAAACCATAAATGTAAGTTAATAATTACACAGCATACGGATTTAAATTCAATGCACAGGTTGAAACCACCAAAAAAATGTTACGGATAGATTTCGCAGTTCGGGCTGGCACTTATACAGGAAGATTTTTTGTTCTACCATGGTGTTCTACCCATGAATATGAACAACTTTCACTATGAGACCAAATCTGAAATCACGAAAAAAAAATCAGCTGTTTCATACATTTTGGTCAAGTAGGTATTGAACGTTTGTATTAAACAGCTGATTTTTTTTTCGTGATATCAGAGATGGTCCCATAGTGAAAGTTGTTCATATTCATGGGTAGAACACCCTCTAAAAATTTGGATTGTGATAAAAAAATCTTCCTGTATTTTGGTTTTAATGTCAGCCAACATATCAGACTCAAAGCCTTCCAAGCTCATTGTTCCGTCAGTAACAATAAGAAAATAACTTTATATTTTTTTACTTCTGACATATCTCAGCTTAGGTCGTCTAGTATTATGGAAAACTAGCTGCGCCCCGCGGTTTCACCCGCGTAAATGTCAATCCCGTGGGAATATCGGGATAAAAACTATCCTATGTCCTTTTCCGGGACTCAAACTATCTCTATACCAAATTTCATCTAAATCGGTTCAGTGGTTTAGGCGAGAAGAAGTAACAAACATATAAACACACACACACACTCACAAACTTTCGCCTTTATAATATTAGTGTGATTAGTGTGATACCCTTAGGTCAAAAACCAGAACTCGGAAAACCCTGACTCGAAGACCCCGGTCACGAGGCGATCATCAGTACGACATTTTACTGTATAATTTTGGAAACATAATGACAGTATAATACTGCATATTTGTTTTTAACCGTCTCCTTCTTTCACAATTACCTCTGACAGCAGCAACCTAACAGGAACCTTATCTTAACTAGAATAAAGATCACTGTAATTTTGACATACTTGTTAGTGGGAGCAACTCAATAACGACCTTATTTCAACGTATACAGGGTGTTACAGAAAGGGTATATCAATACAAACAGGTTGAAGAGTGTATCTGGTCTAGAGTCTCTGTACAAAATTTCAGCTCAAAAGCAGTAACTTTGAAAATGCTTAATATTTTTTTATTTCAATAGTTTATTAAATTGAAATCATAAAAAACGTGTCACCGCACTACAAGGGTCATTATCCATTATCTGTAGTGTGTCTGTGCGCCTAGTACACGCACATCACGCCGCCGCGCGCCATTGCAGCGCCGTGATGTAGAAATAAAAAAATATTAAGCATTTTCAAAGTTAATGCTTTTGAGCTGAAATTTTGTACAGAGATTCTAGACCAGATACACTCTTCAACCCGTTTGTATTGATATACCCTTTCTGTAACACCCTGTATAAAGATAAATTTGCTTTCGTCAGTGACGCACAATCAGAGGTAAAATAGCCTTGAAGGGATGTGTGAATCCAATCCAACTTATAACCGCAAAATATCTTACTGATCTTAGAAGAGACGATGATGTCACTGCTTATATTTTTAGTGTGTGCGTCGCAATAATGAACTTGAGGACCGAATAAAATGTGCCTGATATGATATGACTGTTAGAATTGACGGAATCTATCGGAATAGACTCTGAAATAAAACGACTCGACGACAATTAAAATTAAGCTTTAGTTCCTTTTGCGTATGGTTGAAATTGGTATAATGTTCTTTAATCCATTCCTTTGTACCTCTTTCACCGTACAGTCTAATAATGAACAATAATTAATTAAAACTCACAAAAATTGTCAAAACAAAATGTCTTGACAAAATTGGTAAGGACCTGGCTTACTGCGCTGCCCCAAAATTGACTCTTAGAGTGTTGAATTTAAATGAACACTAAATTACAACAGACAGAATTTTCTGAAATGGTTTTTAATTTTTATTTTGTTTTTACATGTTATAAAACTACTAAGATCTAAGTAAACATGCACATTTAGTGGTTACACCAGGAAACTGCTTAGCTGTGTTCACATTCTTCTAGTTTGCAAAGCCTTCCATGTTATGCTACAACTACTAAAAATGCGAACGAATAACAACGAAATTCTTAAATTCATGTCATACTATAAAAAATCACGTAATATTTCCCGTTTCCATTTAAAAAGCTATGTTTATGGGATTGTTTTCCATAATTAAAGCATACAGGAAAATTTGTTATTTCTGCCGGAATGACCTACGAAAGAGTTCCTAAATACCATGGTGTTCCATACGGCAATACCATATCTCGCTACTGTAAAACTGCACCGTGCAATACATATGAATTCTAAGTGTAATTTAAAACGTCCCCACATAAATCTGTATTTGTATTAAAAAAAATAAAAAGGTCGAAAAAATAAATTATATGTTTTAAATAACTTTGATGTATGCTAGTGAAAATGTATTCTTGTAAATTATAGCATTTTTTTTTTAGAGAATTAATCGTTTCGTCCCCCGATTTAGCACCTAAAGGCTAGCGCTTTTAGGCGGCACGGCAAAGCATTAACATTTGTGTGGCCCGAAGCAGCCGAAGCCTTCCGCAGCTTCCCACAGTATGCTTAAGTCCCCTTTGACGATATCAACTAAATGTGAGTGGTGAGAGTATGGAAATAAGATTCAAAATCGTTTCCACTTAGGGCTTTGGAAGATCCGCAAGAGAACCAATGTAACCAACATAGCCCGAAGAATTGCCAAACATAAGTGGCAGTGGGCAGGTCACATTGCTCGCAGAACAGATGGCCGATGGGGCCGAAAGGTTCTGAAGTGGTGACCGCGTACCGGAAGACGTAGCGTTGGAATGCCTCCCACAACGACGGCCTTTTGAAGGCCGCAGGAACCCGTTGGATGCGCGAAGCACAGAACCGGTCGAAGTGGAGGTGCTTGGGGGAGGCCTATGGTCCAGCAGTGGACGTCTTTCGGCTGAAATGATGTAGGGCTTAGGCTTTTAATCCTTTGCCATCCCTTGTCGCGCCGTGCCGCCTGGTGAGCCAGCCTTAACGATTCGATTTGACACCGAAGTCTGAAATGTCTTTTAATCCACACATAGAAGCGTGGATTGCCTAGTGGTGATGCTGAAGGGCGTAGGGATTACAAATAATTGCCTTGATATAAAATTTGAGTATTTTACTTTGAAAATAATTCGTAATCGGTTCGGTTCATTATCAAATGGGTCTAAATCGGGGGACTGGATGCCTATTGTTTATGAACCTTTTTCTTAAGGCACCAAGATATAATAAATTTTTGTTTCATAAGCAAAGGGTTCAATAACAACATTCGACCGCAAAGTACAAAAAGACAATTAATGCAATCTTTAGAAAAGACATCCGCTCGCTTAATACGCCGGAATCCTCTGTAGCATAATCAGCCTATAGTGTTCCCAAAGCTGGGTCACAGGGCTCCCCCCGGTGAGAGGGAGTGGGCCGTAATAAAAGGAAAAATTGCAGCTGTCTTCTTGACTGTTGTACTTTGAAACAATTTAAGCCGCGCCTCTATTTCGTACCTCGTAAGGTCGGTTTTCGTAGTTCAAATGTTATTTCTGACGTGCGCTTGACTCGTGCTTTGCGGCCGTAGATTTTTATCAGACATAATAATATAGGTCTTGTTACTTATTTAAACCTGTTTTTTAAGTGTAGCTTTTATCTGAGCTAACACACTATATGTTTGGATCTCTCCTGCTAAGGATGTGATATATCTATGTTAAAACACTTATCTCCTAAACGCATGCATGTGGGAGAAAACGTGGAGTTTGTTGTTCCTGTCTACCCTTATCGGAAGATTGCGTGATGTTATGCATGTTTGTATGTTAATGTCTTTTAAAACTTGTAACTAAAGTTAATACAATCAAATAATAATTTTATTGGTATTTTTGTACTCAGATCAAATTGTTTTAAGTACGTTTTAGACATAGATCTTGCCACAATTTTATAGAATATTCTATCGACGTTCAATTTTAACTTAAGGGCGTTTGTCCAACGTACGGCGGACACGCGGCCATATTAAACGTATGTGTCGCTATTTCGGCTCTATCTCGTTCCCGGAGACGGTGGCCAAACGCCCTGAATCTTTAATAGATGTACAGGCGCCAGCACATCAAGCTACCCGAAACTGTCAAATTTTCCCAATCAACTTTGAATCTTATGCTTTAGCGATAAAGTTGAATATTTATTAAATAAAATTGACAGATTGTAGCAGCTTGATGTGCTGGCGTCTGTACTAATTAGGACCAACTGTATGCGCCTGATAGATTGATAGCCAGCACAAATTAAAATGTGAATAAACGAATTTTATTGATTACAATAATATGAAATTTTCTTGTACAGTTGTAATTACTGTAGATTAATAGCGGCTGTAGACTAAAATACCGGTAATGTTGAGCTGTTGAACAAAGTAATGAATTTCCACTTTTAATTCGCTTTTACAGATCTATTAGAAATAGTAACTCAAGGCAGCATACGACTCAATACAAAATTGTGACTTTTAGAACTGAGAGTCGATGTGATTTATAAATTAGAAAGAAATTCTATAATAGCAAGAATATGTTGTATGAAATACGACAGCTTTAAAATGTATGATCTAGTCAATTTTTGTTTCAAAATTATCTCAATGCTAGAAGTTACAATTGGACAGTATTCTCAAACGTAACACAATTTTAAGACGCAGATAAGTAACACATGCTTTTCCTGCCAATCAACCAATCTGCCTAGCGTCGGGTTCTAGTCTAACCAGATGCAGCTGAATACCAGTATTTTATACTGAGCGACTGCCTGTCTGACCTCCACAATCCAGTCACTGAGTAAAACGATACCTCTTGGTAAGACTGGTTGTCAGACTTTCGGGCTTGCTCTGCTTTCTAATGAAGGTGTATTTAAGACATTTAAAGAACTCTTAGTGCTTGGCCAGACTGGCAGCGCGGGGCGGGGATCGGCGCGGGTGCGCAAACGCGGGCGATCTGCCTGTCCGCAGTCGAGTGCGGCTGCGTTCTGCGTGTTGTCGTGTCCAGTGTTCAAAATATAATAAGGACGAAGAAGATTTATATTTTTACTAGAAAAAAGCTCGGAACTAGTTTGAGAACCCCGGTACCCGTGTGGGCCACCCGCGCACCCATTGCGGCCACTTGTATGAACTCACTATGGCGTGAGATGCCCGCGCGCTCGCCGCGCCCGCGTGCCCACTATGCATACTCAAATGAAGTTCTTATGTTTGAGTACGCCGCGCCGCGCCCGCGCTGCCAGTCTGGCCAAGCACTTAAGTTCTCGTTTGAGAATTCGGTTTTTTTGTTGTGGATGAGAATTTGGCGGTGAACTAATAAACAAATCAGAACGTAAAAGCAGCTTTTTTAAATAGGTTAAAAAATAAGATAATATGGTTTCTGCCTACTGTCTTGGGAAAAACGCGTGAGTTGTATAATATTATGTTACGTTTTTTTTTAAAACACCTGTGCATTGCCTTTGTCCTGATGCCTAGACTGACTGTCTATAGACATTATTGTTACTGATGTGTGTATACGACTCTTTGGCGTGGTCCGATGTCCAGCTTGTTCTTCCTCAGACCGTACTAGGAAAGAATATTCTAAGCAGAGTTCTTTTTCATTCAGGTTTACATACTTCGTGTTTGAACGAAGTATGTAAACCTAGTATTTCAGTTGCAGCTCTAGCTTATCTTTCTAACAGGGGGATCTCATCCCTTTTAATATCTACCAATTAGGCTTCCTTTGATTCCTCCAATAAATTAAATTTATTAATTTCTTGTGCTATGCTTTAGTATACGTTTGTTTTAGTTTTTGCATGCATCTCGGTGTTGAGTGGTCCGTTTAGATATTTATAATCACCTAAAAGTCCAACCGCACGTCCGTGTCATGGTAACAATTTGATTTAAACAGCGCCTTTATAAAACAACCCTTAATGCTACGAAAGTAAGGGCTGTTTTCGTAGTCCAAGTTTTACTAATGCCGTAAAAACAGATAGCGCCATCCACGAAGACGCGCCCCACGCTTCTTCCTAATCGCTTACAGTACAAGTGTGCAACATTCCGCTAGTGTTTAGTTTTATCTATACACAATAATTAGTGGGTAATTAGTGTGTATCAAAAAACTAAAACACTAGCGAAATTAACTAGTGATTAGTAAGAAGAGTGGGGCGCGTCTTCGTGGATGGCGCTATCTATAAATCTCTGAGGCCACCAGTATTAATATAATACAGTACAAAAATGTGTAAATATTTTGTCGCTTAGTTTGCACGTAGTAACATCTGACCGCGCCGTCCGAGTAAAAGCCAGTAGGCGTCTTTTATTTTACATATATGTTTCTATTTTAAGTACAAATATTTCATTGCAATTAAACACCCAATACTGGTGCTTAGTTCGAGGTCGCTTCGGGCTGAGCTCGTGCCTATTAACCAGTGAAGTGCCTCGTTTGCCTCAACTCGAGAATTTGTTTTATTTTTATAAAGGTACAACTATATTACTGTCGAATTCCACCGATGATATCGACATTTCAGATCGAACCATTGATCCTTGGCAGGCTGATTACGTTCATCGATCGACCATCGATCATGTTTTGAGGGGATCAATATCGACTGGTCGACATCGGTTGACTGCAGACTTGTTGCACCTTTAGATATGAATTTGTGAAAGCCAAGTATTATTATATTATTTATGAATTCAGTAATTTGGTTGGACTTGTGAAAGAGTGGGTTGTGTAGATATTGTTTGTGATAAATGTTTCATTTTTTTTTCTAAATTAAAATTATCTTAAGTTTATGATTGTTTTATTTTACATCTGTAACTTACAAACGATATTTGTGTTGCAGATAAGTGAACCTTAATCTCCTCAATTATTATTATTCACTGCGTAATCATAGAAATATAATACTACTAGACATACAAAAGTTGCACTCTGATCTCGAAGAAAGCCGCCATTTTAATAGCCTACAAAATTTCCAACGCAACTGGTGCATTCGAAATCGCACTTTACTACTACGCTCACAAGAGCGCAATTCCTTTGTGTTTAGAATTTACCTACACCACAGCTCAAGCGTCAGGGTTGTAGAAGCAAAGTTAAATAAATAACAACATACATAATTTTAAGAAGCATTATTGTATTTAAAATTATTTAACTTTAATGTAGTATTGTATGTATTTCTTACCATCTCTAAAGTACCTAATATTAAACTTCAGTGTTGCGAAAATTCGAAATCGAACAAACAATTTTAAAAGTTATAGTTTCTGAAAACATGGACATGGGGCAGTAAAGTTAAGCTGTTGGAGCAATAAACGTTGCGTTGCGAAATGCGACGATGATCGACTGGGTCGACTGACCGTCGTCGTATACTCACAAGCGCGGGGCGGCCCCGAGTCTGTAGGTGCTTATAGCGGTAGATATAGGCGAGTGACGGAGGCCTTTTTTTTTTGAGGTTGGAATATCATCAAATGACTCCTCCCGCTCTGGGTGGAGCAGAAGGGAGTGTCAGACTCTTACTGACTAAAACCCATCCGTGTTCCTTTCTTAGTGCCGGAGGCCTGGCGTAATCTTACCACGTGCAAACCACGTACGATTGTCAGGCGTGGTATTTTGACAGTTCAATTCCAACCACGCCAACTTCGCGTTCATTTCGCGCGGTTTGATGTTCATTGTGAATTGGGGCCCTGGTTGAATTCAGCATACGAATTAAATCCAATTATAAAATGTCAGAAGTACTGACTCCCAAAACAGCAAACTCATAACAATCTTCTAATATATAAAGATCAATGTTTGTTCGTATTAATGCGCGTTAATCGTTAATTGCAAAAAAGCTTGCACTTCATAGTACAGACGCCAGCACATCAATCTACTACAATCTGTCAAATTTCTTTAATAGATTTTCAACTTTATCACTAAAGCATAAGGTTCAAAGTGGATTGGGAGACAGTTTCGGGTAGGTTGATGTGCTGGCGTCTGTACAATTAACTTACAGGCAGCAACGGCCAACGCGCCGGGTACCAGCTAGTTAACAATAATAAATCATCTCCATTACGAAGTGAACAGTCTTCCCTGAAGTATGCCAACGCCATATGCTGTGGATGACGGTGTGAGTTTCACATTTATATAATACCTTTGTTTATATTGTTTGCGCAGATATAATGTGTTACTGTTTGTTTGTCCCAAATAAATAAACGCAATAATCAGCTTATTTGATAATTGTTCCTCACTGCATTCCACCACTAAAGACCATTCTAATTCCAACTCTACCGTCATAACAATAAGGGTGTATTTAATTTGCAGAGAATGCTAATGAATGGGGTAGATTTATACGTCAAGTAGTTCACTGCGTAATGGCTCGTGCTACGGGTTATCTTGGGTTAATTAACGTCTGGAATTGCGTATTTAGTTCAACGAGGAAATATCAGATAGTCGGCTATCATAAAGGTAGTTCCAGTGCTGAAAATAAGGACTTCCTAATGTCCCGAACCCTGGTTTCATCTTATATGGTGATCATCGAGGCCTGCTACAATTCAGCCGAGTATAAATGGGAAATGGTACATTGGGGTTGCCATTACTTATGACTATCCCCTTCACCCTTGATACTTGTAGCTGACTAGACCACATTTATACTCTCCCGAATACAACGTTAAAATGCTTTAAAGTGTTATCTTAAAAGGTGATTTTCATAATAAATGTTGAGAGTCAGGGTTATCATATGAACAAGATAATTACGGTAACTCATTATGTTTTATTAATTATTACACATTATCGTTAATGCCAATGATATCCTTACTTTTATTCCAGCCTTTTCATTGAATTGTTTATTAATATTAGGTCCTTACATATGAAATTGGCGTTTTGTATGGAAGGAACAAAAAGTCGAATATTTTTTAATATAATATATTTAATTAATCAAAGTATGAACCATTGTTTTCAATGCACTTTTGCCATCTTATAGGTAGTTCATTGATCCCTTTACTAAAAAAACCAGTCGGACGGGAATCAATAAAATCTTTGAAGGCGATTTGGACTGCCCCATCGGAGTTGAATTTTTTCCCTTGCAAAAAGTTATCCAAATTGCGAAAAAAATGGTAATCTGTTGGAGCAAGGTCCGGGGAGTACGGAGGATGTCTAAGACATTCCAATTCAAGCTCTTCTAATTTGGTAGCCGTCTGTTGCGCAGTGTGTGGTCTGGCGTTGTCGTGAAGCAGCAGTGGCGTGGAGCGATTGACCAGCCTTGGTTGTTTAGCCGCTAGCTTTTCCATCATGGTTTGTAATTGCTGACAATAGACATCAGGACGTGGTTTGCGATGGGTCCGCTTCCACAATAGCCTTCAATTCTCCATTATCAACTTGGGTCTCAGGCCGTCCACGGGGCTTGTTCTGCAGGTCGAAATTTCCAGAACGAAAACGTTGGAACCAAAAACGAACTGTGTTTTCTTTTGCAACATGACCGCCATACACATCATTCACCCTTCGAGTCGTTTCCGCAGCACTAGTGCCACGGCGGAACTCGTACTCGTAAATAATGCGATATTTTAAATTTTCCATTTTGTAAAATGAGTGACGCAAACAGAAAAAACAGAAGAAAAAAAACAAATGAATGACGGTCATCGAAGCACAAATACATGAGTAAATAGCTGTACAAATTTGAATTTGGAATTCCTTACCAAAGAGGAGAAATTCGTGATTAAAGTGGCCAGTACGAAAAACGCCAATTTCATATGTAAGGACCTAATAATTAGGACCAATAGGATTAAGGAAGTTCAGTTCAAATAAATAAAACCATTTATTACATAGTGCGTTTATTTTTTACACAATAAACCTATATACAAAACAAATAGACATAATCAAAATTAATATCACATCAGAAAATACAAAGCTAATGATTAAGCCTACAAAATAATTTACAAAAAAAATTCAAAATTCTGTTAAAAAAAAATTATGGCGCCACGTAAAATTGTCTTTGTTAATAACATTTATTATCCCTTTTCATTTACTAAGTAAGAACGTAGCGAGTTAAGCCACGTACTCACATGACGCAAGACATGTCTTTTAAGTTGTAAGGGGTGCTACACACATTCGGCAAGGCACATTCAATTCGGCAGTATTTGTTGAACAACAAATCCGACCCGAAGCCGAATATGTGTAGTAATTACACCTATTCTGGTTTCATTCGGCTCGTGCCAATCGGAAATGCCCTTCGGCACCTACCCTCGCTGAATCATGTTCGGGTCGGCACAATTCGAGCGGGTTTTTCCCGAACACAATATTCGATTATGCCGCCCGGCTGTGCCGAAGAAGCGTTTGAACAATGATAATATTTTATTTTTTTTTAAAAACATAAGGTAATGTTGATATATAACATCTTGTCAAGTCAAAGATTTTTTCAAATCAGAATGTCACATATGTTTTACCCGTTCTTATAATGTCTTATTTATACTCGGAAAAAAAGAAGGTTGTCAAAAGTGTTGCGTTTTCTCTAATTTTATACATTTACGACGATTGTACGCTCACAAAAATATCAATTTAAAGGATTCCAAATAAAATTAATTCTGTTAAACAAAGCCGAAAGCATTAGCCGATCTTAAAACTAATCGAATAAATATATTTTTATGTATTTCAACATGTTTATCAAAATACTGTAACATCACATAATTGTTTTTTTTTTTTTTGGAACATTTGATTAGTTTTTTTTTAACGTCAAGATAAAGCATTATTTTTTATTAAATTTACAAACCTATCTTATTACAGTTTAAGCTCTCGAAACAAAACGTAAGGTCTGTGTCATGTGTATTTCGACCAATCAGTGTTGGACCAATTGACACACTACGTCTATTTGCCGTATTATAGCGACTTTATACATCTGTAAAATAATGACAGTTTTTATTTGAATATACGGACAATTTAAGTTGGTAGTCAATGTTTCTTGACTCACATTTATACAAAACGCATGGCTTGTTGCGAACTGCACTATACATAATTAATATCATCCAATAATTTTAGATTGAAAATTAATATTTAAAGCGATACAGCAAAGCTACATTTTTAATTACAGCAATAAAATATTTGCAGATCTTAGTTTCTTTCTGTACAGACGCCAGCACATCAACCTACCCGAAACTGTCAAATTTTCCCAATCAACTTTGAACCTTATGCTTTAGTAATAAAGTTGAAAATCTATTAGAGGAATTTGACAGATTGTAGTAGGTTGATGTGCTGTCGTCTGTACATACTCTACCTAAAATATAAGTAAGTATAACGTCGCATAATATGATACATTTTAAGGAACTACGGGACTAACATGTTTTAATAAAGAATTAAAGTCCCTAAATCAATAAACAAGAAAAAAAAAAGATTTTTTTATGGTGAGCTGTTCTGTGCATCGTGTAACATAACAAAGATGTAATGTAACGAAATGACAAAAGTATGTCGATTTTCACACAATGTTGCGTTACACCACACATGATGTTGCATGTTGCACAAGACTATTTTCTATTCTATTCTATGTTCTATTCACAAGCACTTTAGATATAGTTTATATTTCCTGTAGCTAGCAATGTCATATGAATCTCTGATTATTATTTACGTACTAAAAAAACATAATTTGGTCAAAAAAAAAGTACAGTCAACAATATTTTTTTAATTAGTCTACATTATATTTTTATTTGATTTTTCCATAAAAGCTGTATGACAAATTGAGAATTAATTTAAAAACAATTTTATCAATATTGTTAGTTAGTTTAACTTAAATAATGATTACTTTTGGACTAAGTCTCGGCCGTATAAGATTTGACTGTAGATAATATTTATCTAAGATTTATACAAAAATAAATTATAATTACTTAACTGCTATGCGAAGTCTAGAACCATTATTCAAATAGAATGTCGGACACGTTGGCAGGAAGTATGTACGATCAAGGAGCGTTAATGTTAAGTTCAACTGTCACTAATAAGACACAATTATTTTTTCTATTTTTACCTCACTTAATAAGTTTGCCTAACAAACGAAGGTTTAGTAACTTTCAAACAAACTGCTTTCCCACAAAGCGGGCGCCTCACCGTTTGCTCTGTCAAACTGTTACGTTCATTCAAAATGTTGGCAATAACGTAGTCGGAAAATTAATAAGCTACAAGTAAAAGGTAACCATAAGGTGCTTAACATATCGTCGACCGTAAGTTTAATTGAGGTAAGGGACAAAATACGATTTTTCAGGAGAGGCCGACAGTTTTTTTTTCGGACGTTATTATGGGGCTGATTCGAAATTTGGATCCAAAAATCATTAAGGTAAGGGACATTTTCTTAAGCAAGAATTTTTTCATATTCACCATTCGATAGAGCGAAAAATTCTGAACAAAACTGTATACTCACCTCATTTTGGGTATTTTATCCCTTACCTCAATTGAACCTACGGTCGACGATATTTATTCGTTGACTGTACCTACCGCAATAATCCGACACTTTCATCTAAATTCTACGTCAAGTTATTAACTAACATCACACTTGTCACACACCCTCAACAACAAGCGTCGCAACTCAAACATCAAATAACAATTTCTTTACGCGCTCACGCTTATCATAAAACATACATGAACCAGCATACAATCACGTGCAAAAAGATGACCAGATACATTTGTTGAAATTCAACAATGATTTTGTCCTAAAGTATTGATTTGATATTCCTAACTTTGAATCGAAATTCTAAATGACAAATAACTTTATTACAATTAATAATAACATAAAAATAAATGCTTGTAAAAAGTAATTGCATGTACACACATGAGTCTCATTCGTAGATCTTTGACAGTCGTTACAGGTAGTCTGAAAGCCTGACAACCTCTTAGCAAGGGGTATTGTATACCCAGTAACTGGGTTGTGGAAGTCAGATAGGCAATCGCTCCATGTATAATACTGGTATTCAGCTGCATCCGGTTATACTGGAAGCAGACCCAACACAGGAAAAGACTAGGCAGGTTGAAATGTACATACCTAAATCTTTTTGCACGTGACTGCACCAAATGATATGTAGGCTATCTACAACTGAGAGTGTGATTCGTCAAATACACTACTGTTTTATTCTTCATCAGTGAACCTCGCAGGTGGATTCCTCTGCTTACACCTTCGGACCAGCACATACGTGATGCCTGACAAAGCCAGTAGTACGGGAACTCCTAACCCGATGGATATGATGATTATGACGAAGAGAGAGAAGTTTTCGACAGGCGGCACTCCGTAGCCTATTGTGAATGACCTAAAATTAAATTATATGATATAGTAAAATGTTGGCCAAAGACTATTGCTTTAAATGTTATTGGGTGACAAACAAACACGCGACCCACCGGATCGTAAAGGCTAGCGCACACTACAGGCGGGCCGCACCACACTATTTTGTATGAAATTGCGTTGCGACTGTGACGTGCGCTTGACTTCCGTGGTCATCGCGGCCTAGGAATCTCTGCAATACCAGTGGTATCGCACTTCATTGCAGTTCCGTTACCATTTCAGTAACAAAGCTGAGACGTCTCATATGCCTGTAATTTTAGGCACCCATATTCATTAAACCGGTTAATAGCTCAACTTGTTATAAATCAAATTTTTGATGTATGATGATAGTTCTTCTCTGGTCGAGCTCCTATACAAAAAATTATATTACTTCCTACTCTTGTATCAATTTTTCATACCCATAACTTTGTAAATACAGGATCAAATGAAATAGAATAGAACTCCCTTATTATGTACACCATATAATTTACAGATACAAATGTAGAAATTTTACATTGGGTGACACAATGGGCGGTCTTATCGCTAAAAACGAACAAGCAAATTAAATTCATTCGCGAAACCTCACAGATATGAGGGGTATCGATAACAAATCATGATGAAATAATAAAGTTTCTGAATAAGATTGTTCGAGTTTCAATCGAACACTCAGCGAAAATGCATAATTGCATCGAATGCAAGGATGCACATTCGCTCGTTCACCAAAATGTGGGCCAGTTCGCGTTCAAAGCCCTAATTCACAACCATACGACAGGCTATCGTATTGAAAACCTGACATTTCGATAACCTGATTTGACTTGCCCTCAACAGCAAATAGCTGTTGGAAGAATAGCGGGCGTCTATTTGATTTAAACTGACAAAATTTTCGGGTTTGGACTTGTGAACAGCGTTGAGAAGTCTCCTACGATAACAATGATTAATGTTCGATACGATACGGAAGCGTATCGAGTGTTTGTGAATAGCTATGCAGGGGACCTAAAACGATTACTTTGGCAGAATCATAAAAGGATAACATTATGAATAGTAATAAAAGTCGTAAAATGGTCACAAACTGACAATGCATAATGACATTAAAGCAATTCATATTTTGTACATCATTTTACGAATCTCCATACAAAACTGTCAAACAGATGAATTGCGTGATATGAAATTGTACGCAAATAATATTATGAATTGTCAGTTTGTGACCATTTTACGACTTTTATTATGATTCGTAATGTTATCCTTTTATGATTCTGCCAAAGTGGGCAGTGGCCTTTTTAGGCCCCCAGATCTCGTCAGACATCACGTACTCAAAACCATTTTACCATACATTTTACCAATAAGTTAGTTATATAGTTTACCATTTTAACCATTTCTTGTAACTAAGTTTTATAGTGATTCAAGATAAGTAGCTATTTCCCTTATAATTCGAGAATTTAACTTTACCATATATACCATATCCTATCAATACGATAAAGGTGTGTTAGGTCACATAGTGCCGAGCACTACTTTCTACAAAGATATTTTCGTTACTTACCAAGAAGTATAGTTATGTTGTCTATAGAAGCCGTCACCGGGCAGACCGAACGATATGAACATGTCCTGAACAAGTAGGTTGTTTCGGTCATAGCCGTTGTAGAAATCGCGCAAAGTACCCGACTTCGGTAAAAATGATCTGAGGACAAATAAAATAATGATAGATTAGTACAGAAAAATAAAGAAGTATTTCGAATATATTTTGGTCCGTTTACGTTGTCACTATACAGTTTCAATTTGGACAACAATTCAATTTATCAATTTGTAAATGTGTTTTTCCTCATCAATTTTGACGATTAACGATGCCATGACCGCATTCAATCAAATATAGATATTAATTTTAGGTATGTATGTATCTTTTTTTTCTAAACGCCCTGGTTTTTGAGGTGCACTCTTAACCGGGAGAAAAAATTGTATCGAAAATCAAAAAGATCCCGATAACTATTTTCGTAAAGAGACCTAAACGCACTTAAACTTATGTTACTAAAAATATTAAAACGCCAATACGAATACACAGAATTTCAGAGGCACCGAAAGAACCCAAAGGCTACCTGGAAACTTATTAAATCTATGTCTAACCTTAAAAATAACAAATCATCAGCTACTGAACTTTTGTCGTTAAGGGCTGACCCGTACCCGATACCAGTCACTTGATGCAGTGAACCATTTCTACGCAAATGTAGGGAAAATTTTGGCATCTAAAATTACGCCTGGGTTAGGCAATCCTCAAACAGCTCCAGAACCTAATTCTGAATCCTGACTCTACGGCCATCTTCAGTACGGACGTTGAAGAGTAAAACTTGCTCTCATGTCAGGGGTCTTCCCCACTGTTTTTAAAAAGGCTGTCGTACACCCTTTTTACAAAAGCGGAGATAGAGGCAGTGTCAATAATTATATACCTATATCCGTTTTAATTACCCTGTCAAAGATCTTTCAAAGAGTCTTTAAGAATAGACTTATTAATTCCCAAAATATTCTCGCCGGTAATCAATATGGTTTTAGGTCAGGAAAAAATACGGATGACGCTGTCTTGGAACTAACCGGTACTATTGCAAAAAATATAAAAGAAAGACTAAAAAATATTGCAATCTTTCTTGGTCATTCTAAGGCTTTTGACACTGTCTCTATCCCCCTCTTGTTCACTAAACTGCAACAAATTGGCATTAGAGGCTTGTCTCTTGATATTTTTAAGAGTTACATGACAGACCTTTCTCACGTTGTTAAGAATTTAAGATAGGAAACTTTACCAGTAATGAAGAGGTCCTTAGTTATGGAGTCCCTCAGGGTAGTGTCCATGGACCTATCCTTTTTTAGTTTATATAAATTACCTTTGTAAATTGTTTTTAAGAAAGTGAAATGATAATATACGCAGATGACACTGTAATGCTTGTTCATGGCAATGATTGGTTTGAAACTCGCTGCTATGCGACATGTGCTCGCTCTATCAAACGTGATAGATGAATTCGAGAAAAATAATAGGATTACAGGATTACCAACGCTCATGAGTCAAGAATTTTTTTTTATCAACATCGCCGTCTTTACAGGTTCCTCTGAAGATGCTATAGTGGTCGATATAATTACCTGGTAAAGTTCGTCATGTACGCGTTGGTCGATGAGGACACACTTCGGTCTGCCTCAGTGTAGCACACAGGACGAAACTGCATGAAGCCGCCGTCGTCTGACCAACGGGACTTAGGTGTTTTTATCTCAAATATCTGTCAATTAAAACATCATAATAAATAACATTATTAAATAAATAAAAAAGTCCTCCAGACCGTATTTCAGCCAAGGCGGCCAATCTCAACGGGTACTAGCCTTCGGCGCGGGAGATATTATAGTGCATAAGTGTGCGCGCAGATACAAGTGCAGCCTTCTTCCCTCACTCTCATAGTTCGATGGGACGGCAATCCGACACGACCGGAGAGAGATCAGGCGCAGGACCAACGGCTTAACGTGCGCACCGAGGCACGCGGGTATCACACCGCCAACTTCCAAACTCCGGGCTGTTACTAAGAAATTCCTAATGGAATAATTCAATATCGCTTTGCCCGACCCGGGAATCGAACCCAGGACCCCACGATTAGCAGTCGCGCTTGCGACCACGAGACCAACGGGGCAGTTAAATAAATAAATAAACTAAGATGCTAACCGCGAAGAATCGGGTAGAGCCGTAAAAACGTTGTCTTAGTGTTAATTTCCCATGAAGTTCAAACGCCTTTCAGAAACATCTAGGATCAGTTTCTATAGTATAGTATTACCGTATTGTCTATAGATATTTATAACCTGATGTGTTAACAGACTTTTGATGCTGGCTGTACCTACGCCTCCCGCATTAAAAGCGTCCACACATTGCGAAGCATGCGATATGCGCCGTACGCCGCGCATGCCTCGCAATGTCTGCATCCGCCTTTACACTGTCAAGGACACTAGCACCTATAGCTGTCATAACAACAAAACTTCTGTTGTGTCTCGTTTGTTCGCGCATTAAGTACTGTTACGAGCTTGGGGTTCGTGACAGTAAAAACTGCCGATTTAATAACCAAAAATAGACACTTTATTTAAAAACACAATCGCACTACAGATCACTCTAGTCGCACTTGAAGATCGCTTCGATGTTTTCGCTTGTATCGCTTTTCCAATACTGATCCCGGGTCGCGGCCACACCGGCCTCGGATAGTTCCAGAACCTTCTACCGTAGAAACATCTAAAATGTTCGAGTACATATCGGTCCCGACCGACCAGACGTCGATAGTTCTAGAAAGTTCTAGTATCGAAATTTCTAGAAGCATCTTGACCACTAGTTCTGCTACTCGATACTAGATGGCGCTAGTCGTAGGCATTAATTGTGGCGCGCAACAATACAAATACTTTTTTCTCACCTCAAAAACTCCCGGCGTATGTTCATCATCCAAGCTCTTCCGCATGATATAAGTCATGCTATCGCTCCATGCATCGGTGCTGACCAACGTGAAGTGTATCGCGAACCGTGACGCGTTGTAGTCAGGTGACGTCGTCAGGTTTACTAGGCTGACGTCGATGAGCGTCGAATTCGCTGTGTGGATGAGGTGCGGCAGGTCTATCGCGTAGTCTTTGAAGGGGAGGAGGTCCAGCTGTTGGGTTGAAGAGTTGTGTTGAGTTTTGGACTACGGTTGAAAGAGATATGAATTCTTGGATTCTTTTATTGATAAATACAAATGAAGTACAGACGCCAGCACATCAACCTACTACAATCTGTCAAATTTCTTTAATCGATTTTCAACTTTATCACTAAAGCATAAGGTTCAAAGTTGATGGGGAAAATGTGACAGTTTCGGGTAGGTTGATGTGCTGGCGTCTGTACATCAAAGCTGGCAACTTGGCAAGGGTGTAGAAAATGTGATCCTCCTAAATAAAATGTGGCAGATGTAATGATATTATAACGTAAGCAGCAACAATTAATTATATGTATATTTGACTTGACTGTATTTTACTGTACGAGTATTGGTCTAGAAGTCTGGTTGGTCTAGTAGTCTGGTTGGTCTAGTAATCGCAAGCGCGATGCTGAACAGTGAGGGTTCAATCGCCAATGGCTTTCATTTTGACAGTTCAACAGCATTAATTTCGTTATTTACGTTGTTGAACAGAAAAAAATTTCGAACATATGAAGCAATGGATTAGCCTTATCATTAGGCGCGGCGCCCACTATCGGTTGGCATTGGTGCGGCTCGGTACAGCTCGGGCGCTTTGCGGCGGCTCGAGCGGCTTCGGGCGCCTGAGAGCTGCTTCGGGCTGCCTCGGCAGTCGTAAGCATACCTAAGGACGCCGAGAATGTCTTCGGGTAGCTTGGGTGGCATTTTCGTGGCAGAACAGTTATAACGTTCACCGCGCGCGCCTCCATTAGCTTGGCAACACCAAGAGGAAAATAAAAGGCAACAGCCTCATTAATTACACGTATAGGTTCGTTTTGAAATTCACCGAAACATCTTTGCTTCCAAAGCTTGTTCACCTAAAATCTTTTTTTTTTTTTGTCTTAAGGCTCCAACTTTCTCTTCTTCTTCAGCAAGATGAACAATGAGAACTAAGTCCCAATCCACTATTATAAATACACACGCACAACAGTTTTCACCTAACGTTACGATTGCTCTGCGACGTGTCTGCCGCCCGAACTATTCTTAGTTTTGCCGAAGCTACCCGAAAGCAGCCTCGGCGTCCTTAGGTATGCTTACGGCTGCCGAGGCAGCTCTCAGGCGCCCGAAGCCGCCCGAAGCAGCTATCAGGCGCCCGAGCTGTCCCAAACCGCACCGATGCCCACCGATAGTGGGCGCCGCGCCTTATCCTAATATTCTTCAAAATTATTCAGATTGAGACTGAAAGTGTCTTACGCAATTAGGGTGCAGGTCCGACAAAGTATTACGGCCTCCTAAAAATGTTACCATAATTGTGCGCACTAAAGTTAACTTTAATATCTAGTAAACACTTCGCTGTTCCAAGGAGCCCTTTCTCTAAGGCTGTTTACTGAAATATCTTCGTATTTTTTTTTAGAATGATGGGAACATGCTTGACAATCGAATCGAATGACTGACATAGGGTTGGGGGCGATCTGTTGGTAAATATTTGTGAAAGTGTTCATTGAAATCTATTGAAAAAACAAGATAGCGACATTAGTTCCGATTTTAGCGACGCGACGCGCCAAAAGTTTGTTGTACAGCTGTTTTACTCTATAACTTACTTTCATATCAAGAACGCCTCTCTGCCTCCTCGGATCCACGAAGTAACCATGCACGCGCAGCATGGCTTCCTTGTCAGTTAACTTGGTCTCGTTGCGTACCCACACCAGACCACGCAACGACAGCTCCCTCTGTGGGCTCTTGTTGTCAATGTGCCCGTTGTTCTCGATGTCATTGTATTCTTGTAGCTGAAACAACATGCATCTACATTAGTTTGAGTTGTTTACATCATTTTTGTTACAAATTTATGACCAAACGACTCAGTGCCTCACTTATAGAGGACGCCAATCCGCTGATGATGAAAACGTAAGGAAGACAAGATACCAAAGGGGATAGGGGATGTAAATGTTCTGCTTCTGCTAGAAATTATTATTAGAATATTATCCCCTATACCTAAGGGATGGCTACAGGGTATTGTAGTAAATCTATTTATATAAATAAAAATTAATCGCCGAAATGTATGTACGCGCATAACTTCCGAACGACAGCACCAAATTGGGTAATTCTTTTTTAGTGTTCGGTATTGCCAGGACAAGGTTTGTATGAAAGAAAATTTCGGAAATTCGAAAAAAAAATTCTCCCTTGCGAGGCTGGGGCGGGCCGCTAGTAATAATATGAAAATACCAACTGGGAAGACACTTTATGACCAAAATCTACGCGAGTGAGGTCGCTAATGAAAGCAAGTAAGTATCTATAATAATTACTAGCTTCCACACGCGGCTTCGCCCGCATAGTATGTCGATAAAAAATCTATGTCCTTCCCCATGGTTCAAAGTAACGCTATACTAAATTTCATCAAAATTGGTCCAGCCGTTTTGGAGATTAGCCGGAACAGAAAGACAGACAAAAATTTAAAAATAGTTTTTTTGTTATAAGTACCGTATACAGTTTCATATGCATTTAGTAAAAAGCTGTTATTTTGTCACACACAGACACTTCAATTTTATTTATGTATTTGTAGAGATGAATTATCGTACCAGTATGTATGACACAGTCATTATTATTAAACCTACTTCTCAGATTACCATATTCCTCAAACATTAGTCTTACTGGCGATGAGTCAAACAATTGTTTATTTAATACATTGCTCCGTTACTACAGCAAATGTCGACATGACGTACATAGGTAGTAACAACAACTGAGCTAATAAGAATTTTGTTTTTTTTTATTTTGTTGAGAAAATACAGTTGTGGACATATATTTAGGAACAACTGATATCGAAGTCACTTTTCGACAAACAAGTGGCTGCTATTTTGGTATCAATTTACTGACAATAACTTTTAACAGCATAGTTAAACGTCAATTGGACTTCTATTAATAATTAACTATGGTGACAAATAATTAGGTACGGGCAAAGTGACTTCTGCATAGCTATTCACAAACATACGACAGGCTATCGTATTGAAAACCTGACATTTCGATAACCTGATTTAACTTGTCCTCAACAGCAAATAGCTGTTGGAAGAATAGCGGACGTCTATTTGATTTAAACTGACAAAATTTTCGGGTTTTGGACTTGTGAACAGCGTTTAGAAGACTCCTACGATAACAATGATTAATGTTCGATACGATACGGAAGCGTATCGAGTGTTTGTGAATAGCTATGCTGTTGGCGATCGCCGCGCTCTCTTTACAAAGTTGAGAGTGACCTCACCGGAGCGGCATGGTGGCTCACGGCGGCGAGGCGAGATGAGTGCCCTGCTGTATCCTGAGCCGCCAGACTAAACATCGATAAGATAGGGTCCAAATTCAGCATGGGAATATAAACAAGAGCAGCGTTGCGTTGCGACCATTGTTATATTAAGATTTTATAGGGCACTTTACCGAAGACCAAGAGAGTAAGAGGCAGACGATCCTTTAAACCCTTTACATAGAAACGGGGCTCCGTTGACATAGGATGCAAGCAATGAGAATACAAATACCTTTACCTAGGTATATATTATAACTGGAGCACTCCGTAAGATCAGCAATCTTTTCATACGACCAATAACGTTCATACAGTGCCATAATCGTTTTCTGGGTTGATAGATCACAACTTTCCTTTTTACCTATGATTTTGAAATAATTATGCACTTTTCACTGAATAAAAAAGAAAGTAACCATAGGATAGACGGGAAATCAAAAAATGAGCGATTTGTTTTCGTAATCTGAAATCGAGAACTTAGTTTTTGTATTTTTAGGTATTTGTCCGCCGGCCAGTAGTTTTGAAATACAGTCAATTTACGATAAATTGTTTTTTTACAGGGAAGTGATCAAGTGAAATTATTTTGATTAGGTACTTACTGAGTATGAATCATTAATTCTATGTGGTTCAAAGTTGTTATCTGTAAGTTGATACCAAAGTAAAAGCAACTTGTTTATCCAAAAGTGACTTCGTTATCAGTCGTTCCAACTGTGATGTTCATAAAAAGTACTAAGTACTTACTTAAATGTAGGTAATTTATAAAAAAAGTAGCTAGGTATAATGAAAAAGATTTTGTTTCACGGTTGTGGATATAGAGGTCGGGTTGAATCGAGCTTGAAGTAAATATGATTGTTCTGTCGAAATGATTTCAAATGCAACTCTGGTTGCAATTTATTTCCGAGTGAATGGAGATTATGCAAGGCATCAATGAAAACAGGTAAAAACTTTCTGGGATAAATAAGTCATGTCGATTTAGTAGTAATAATATCAATAACTAGCTTCTGCCCGCGACTTCGCGTGTTTCGAGCCCCGACCCAACGCGTCGTACCCTATCGCTTGCCCGCGCTATTACTTTGTTTTCTGACTTTTTTTTTCTTATTGCTCTGCTCTTGAGGGTCGTGGCGTGATGGTTTTTCTAAGTGAACAGATAGCTGTGCTGCTGGGGAGTTTGTTG
Source organism: Amphipoea oculea (assembly GCA_945859645.1). Lineage (NCBI taxonomy): Eukaryota > Metazoa > Arthropoda > Insecta > Lepidoptera > Noctuidae > Amphipoea > Amphipoea oculea. The sequence continues at coordinate 19,720,497 of OX243876.1, forward strand.
CGCCACTTCTTCTCCCCAGCGAAAGCACTAGGAAGCGGTGAAGGGCGGGCGTTTTGGGGGGACTGTCTTTTGTAATTTTGACGTTCGAAAAGTGCTGATTCTCAGCCTAATTTGAATAATTGATTTTTGATTTTGATTAACCTTCCTCAAAAAGTGAGGAAATTATATTGCAAAAAGATTTTTTGATTAAGTAATAATTTAACTGGTAATTTCCAGATATTAGCGCGTACAAACAAACATAAAAGAAACCAACTCTTCAGCATTATTATTATTATTAGCCTATATGTATAGATTTGAGAATAACAATTTCGCATCGGATCTCAACATTTGCATTCTAACTACTAAATTACCTACTCTATTCCAAAAAGGACGGTCATTCCATTTTCGACGTTATCCCAATAGCAATAAAGACGGATTGGATGTGTTTACCAAGGAGGGCTAAGTCACGAGACACATTGTTATCTAATACAATGCGCTAGTATAAGTACTCTGTGGCTAGTATGGAATGGGGACACAACCTAAGTGTCATATGTTTAACTAAATGCATTATTATTTATTCATACAAATCAAAATGTATTACTACTGCTTTGTTGATAAGTAACATCTAGTCGTAAGCAAAGCACGATTGATATTTGCTATGCTTCGGGTTTTTTTCCAGGTCGGCGATAGGCTCACCGCTATTAGATTTTTCTACATAAAAAAATTTAAAAAATTTTACAAAAAAAAAAAACAACCGACCTCTAAAAAAAAACACTACAAAGTGAAAAATAACTTTAATTTCGGAAGTGGGTGTCGTTGGTTCCGCATTTTCGTTTTTCGACATCGATTTCCAAAATTAAAGTTATTTTTCACTTTGTATTGGTTTTTTTTGAAGTCGGTAGTTTTTTTTTTTGTAAAATAGTTTTTATTTTTCCTCCTTTTTTGAAGTCGGTTAAAACAATCTTAGTCATTCACTGACTCAACGCACAGCTGTGTTTACAACCATGAAATTCTGGACGAGTTCCATAAATAACAAAAGTAAGCACTTTTTAACATTCATCCCCTAAATGGGTTAAATAGGGGATGAAAGTTACTATGGCTCATATTTCACTAGGACACCATGGTGGCGCAACCATGGTCGCACTGCCAAAAAATGTATGGTTGGTTGCGCAACCGCTTGGACGCCTGGTGAGATATCCCACCATAAAGCTGTGTATTTATTTTGCTTTTGCTGTATTTTGCTGGCAGCGTGACCATGGTTGCGCCACCAGTGAGATATGAGCTTATGGAAGTTCGTCCATTTTGCCGATGGGAAATCCCATCGCGCACACGGCATATTTATAACACACTAGCTTCTCCCCGCAATTTCGTCTGCGTGAAATTACTTGTTCCCCAACCCACCCCTTCGCCTACCCGCGCTATTACTTTGTTTTCGCCTAGCGTTCTTCACTACGAACGACCGGACGACGGAAATGCGCATACCTACAGCAGACCGACAGAAGGATGTTCTTAATTCGATTTCGATCACTCCCCTCTTTGGAACGGGAAAGGAAATAATCGAACTAATTCAATTAGAATACAAAAAGGTATCCCGTCCCCTTAGTATGCATATGCATTATGCGCCGACCTAAAATCAACAGATGAATCACGAATGTTAGTGTAACCGATGAGGGTCCATTTACGAATTACGTCATTTATTGATAAACATGAGTTTGAATTTCCACCAAATAGGATAATATTACATTCCATATAGGTATGGTTAATTTGCGGTAGCATGCGTCACAATCATAAATATGTGTGACTTAATCCGGGTTTTCAACAGCAGTGCAGTGGATTTAGGGGATTTCTCCCGAGAAGTAAAATTTTTATCAGCAAAAATAATATTAACCTTTTAACCGCTTGTGTCGCATTGCCCCTACCGCTCGTGTCGTATTTCTGCGACAGAGAACATGCATGTTTTTTTCGTTCTATTTTCGTCTTATTAACTGCGTGGTACCACTAAAACCATTATTAAATAGAGAAAAAAACTTATTGACTATTTTTTAATTGTTACAACGATTTCTCCTCCTTATTTATTGTAGGTATTATTTTATCTTGATTTTATCAATTTGTAGCCGCGCGCTAGGGCCACGGCAATTGATATTTAGCCAAGCGCTTAAAAGGTTAAACAGGAAAAATATATACGCTAATCTATATATAGTATTAAGCAAAATTCCATTCATCAGGAGAGCATTTTTTCTAAAAACCTGCAATACAAGTATTTAATATTTCGTCTCAGAAAAACGTGGAAACAAGCTTTGAAAAGTACTAAAACCTGATTACCTTATCTATTGTTGCAGCAAAACTATACTGCGGTTTTTCAGTGAGCCTAAACTTAACAGGTTCTTCATTCTCCCAGGTTATATTTAATGAAGAGTTGTGTTTGGTGATCACGTAGATGATGGTGGGCACGCCTCTCGTGAAGTCCCACAGCTGGTGGACGGTGTCATGGGTACCTTCAGCTTTGATGTATACGAGGGTTGTTCTTATGTCACAGCTTTCACATCCTGGGTTCAGTTTTGGGATTATCTGTAAAGTAGTCGAAACTTAAAATCCAATTATTGCTGTATACCTTATCAATTTTTTTTTTTTTTTAATAAAATGGACAAGTTGCCTTTTGACAAGTTATTGTTTTAGGATATTTACAAAATAATGATCAAGCTCGTAGTTATTTGAAAATAATGGTAATTAATAATATTTTTGATAATTAGATAATTCAGGAATATTCTAAAGAACCTATTAAACTTGATGATGTATATAAAATGATTCTAGCAATGTAGGTTACATACATTTAGATAAGGTCAGATTAAAGTAAACATTACATTATTGGGTTTAGTGGGTGGATGTGTAGCATGACACCAGAGCAAGGCTAAATAAAAAGGAGGACATGGTAAACATGTTTGGTATTGAACCTTTTCGAATTATAGGATAGGACTTATAAATTAATTCCTAAGCCAGTGTGGCGAAATAAAGTAAAAAAAATGTACTTAATACAATGTCTGATGAACTAACAATGTACCAATCACTGATCACTGCTGACCTTCGTCCTCTAAACACAAAGAGATAAAGCCAAACAAAAAGGAGGTTTCAAAAACATTGGGCCTATGCCTTAGCTTAAATCTACATCCATCAATTTAAAAAAAAACATGTTCACAAACAAACCCACCTGTCTGTCTTGTCCATACGCGAAAGATAGTAAAAAAACAAATAATAAAGTCTGTAAATGCATCCTTATCGTAAGAGGAAACGAATTTTTCACACAAAACAATCAATATGTTATTGTTAATATATCAGCGCCTTGGTGTCACAGTACAATAAACAAATGATAATGACATCGGCACGTGTACTCGCTACGACGTCGACAAATTCCCTACACGATAAGTACTATCAATCAATTAAATAATTTATTAGAGCTTTCTCTGCAATTTTTACACGTTCACCTCGCATTTGCGTCATACTGTAATACGGCCAATCTGGATATTCTATTTTGGAAATTTAGTGGCGCTAGCTAGCGCTCCGATTATTTTGAACGGGAACGAAAACTATGCTGTCAAAGCGCTGCCTTTTCAATTTATTCGGGTAATATCTGACTGAACTGTCAGTTTCGTTTAGAAATTTAGCTGTCATTATAGTTGACAGCATGATCGGATACAAACTCGATCAAAAACTTACACAACTACACAACTTTACAAGTATGCAGTTTTCTGTCCTATGGAATGCTACGTTCTTATTGGGCAGTGCTTTGTAAACGATCTCTAGTGGACTTCGTTCATAATCATAACGTCTATAGATTGCAGGTAGCTGTAGCATTTTGATTAGATCGTTGTAATCCTAATCATAGCACTTCACTCACCTAATTATTAATCTGTTAGCAGTTTGTTTAAAAAAAATTATAGCACTTCACTAATTTACGTCCACACTCAAGAGCTTGTTTGTCGTAGATTACTGATTCAAGCATATGCAGAAATAAATTATTTCCAAAAATTTACGTTCTACAAATTCCCCACGAATGCTGTTTCAATGTTGCCAGTCGCTATAATGCTGAGTTACTATTACTTGCCAGTGTCGAAAGCACAGATTAGAAGGCAATTAAGGTGGATGCGCAGTGGTAGACCGCGAAATCATAAAATCATAATTTAAAGAGATTCTAATGACTATGATTCTGTAAATACATGTCTATTATAGTCGCGAATCATATTTGGATCAAGATACAACCTGACACTGATCTGCAAATTGCAAAAAACGTAAGAAAATTTAAATTTCGCGGTCTACCATGTCACATTCACCTTAAAGTAAAGCCTCTAAACACGATCCATCTGGCTGTATGTCTCGCCAAGTTTGTCTATTGATCAAACTAGTAGCAATGGGAAAATTTGTATGGACCCCGTCCCCAGCAGTGTAGCACTATGGGACGTGTGAAAAAATAGATGTTATTCTGAATAACAAATTACTGAAAGAAAGTATGAATGGATGAATGCATGAATGTGGCAAACAATATTTTTTTTTCTTAATTATTTTTGTATTAGACTCTTTATTATTACTATTTACCCGACTACGGCGAAGCAAAAAGGAGGGTTATGATTTTGGCCGGTATGTATATATGTTCATCTGTTCCCTCATAACTTATAAACTACTTGTCATAATTAGACAAATGAGGTATTGTTGGAAGAGTCACCGGTCACCAAACACGCTCACAGTTCTCACCTTATTCTGTGTCCTTCACACTTATACCCAATGTTTCCTTCGCTTTAGCGTTAGTACCTACTATTATTTATTCTGTGGCTTTAATATTTAAGCATGTACTGCTCAGAGAGATGCATTGTGCTCAATATATTTTTTTTAATAATAAAAATAACTTATTGTGTTTCTATCTTTATGGATGAACTAGCTTCAGCCCGCGACTTCGTTCGCGTGAAACTTCTTGTTTCCCCCGAGCCACCCCGTCGTATCGCATCACTTAATGTTCTTTTTTACTTTTTTTCTTTTTGCTCGGCTCCTAAGGGTAATAGCGTGACGTTAAATAGCATAGCCTATAGCCTTCCTCAAGAATTGGGCTATCAAATGCAAGAAGAATTTTTCAAATCCGACTGGTAGTTCCAGAGATTTCCCCCTACATACAAACTTACAAACAAATTTTACCTCTTTATAATATTAGTATAGATTCCAAAGATTACCCCCTACATACAAACTTACAAACAAATTTTACCTCTTTATAATATTAGTATAGATAACTTTTTTCCCTTATTATTCACACATTTCTGCCATACAATAAATTTATGTATTGTTTACGCTCTTTCATTTGATATATGAGAAAAAGAGTGCTACAAGGGTGGGGGGATTATGAAGGTGTTGTCCAGCAGCAGTAGAAGAGAGGAAAAAAACAGTAAGAGGTTTTGGATGAAAAAAATATATCATAAACGTATAAAACGTACTATACTCAAATGACGATCCTTCGAACGTACGTCCGCGTTATTCACCGTCTATCTGCACGACCTTATGGGGGCACTCGCTTGGTGCAAATGGTGCATAATTGGTGGTGCTAATCCAGCAAGTAAATAATAATAATTATCGACGTACGTCGAACCTATTCACGTTGTTTTCGTCGATCGTTCATGACTTTGGCGGAACGTACTGTAGGCAGATGGATCGTGTTTAGAAGCTTTACTTTTATTCTCATCTAATCTGTGCTTTTGACACTGGCAAGTAATACACATTTTACTTTTAGCGACTACTGGCAACATTGAAATAGTATTCGTGGGGAATTTGTCGAATGTACGTTTTTGGAATACGTTTCTGCATGTGGAACGTTGAATCAGTAAACTACGACCAACAATCTCTTGAATGTGGACGTAAATCAGTGAAGTGCTATAATTTTTTAAACAAACAACAGATTAATAATTAGGTAAGTGAAGTGCTACGTACGCTACGATTACAATCAAAATGCTACAGCTACCTGACATCTATAGACGTTATAAACGAAGTCCATTAGACATCGTTTACAAAGCACTGCGCAATAAGGACGTAGCAGATTGTGTGGTACTGGCTACAAAAGTACTGAAACAAACAAATAACTTTATGGAAATTGAAAGAACAGAAAAATCCGCTTCAGAAGCTCTGCAGCGTGGGATAAAAGGTAAAAAAGCATTCTGCGAAGGGAACTATCAGTTGGCGTTGGAGTATTACAATTTGTCTCTTATGCGGGCACCACTTAATTCTGAAGCTATGAGGCTGTCTTACTACGGTCGAGCAGAGCTATTGTTGAAAACGAAGCAGTTTCCGGCTTGTGTCAAGGATATTGAGACCTGCCTCGCACTAGATTGCGACGTCAGCTTGTTCAACAAACTACAGGAGATGAAAGCAGAAGCCTGTAGAAATACATGGATAGAATCACTTAAACGCAAGAATGTGTAAGTATAAGGCGATATTTGACCTCTGACATACCTACTTTAAACTCTAAAAAACATACTTTTGACTTTAGAAAAACATGCAATCAATTAAATATCAATTATTTCATTTATTTTTAAGGAGTAAAGTTATTTGCTTGACCAAAATTCTGTCCGGGGGATATCCAGGGTGTTACGGAAAGGGTATATCAATACAAACGGGTTGAAGAGTGTATCTGGTCTAGAATCTCTGTACATTTCAGCTCAAAAGCATTAACTTTGAAAATGCTTGATATTTTTTTATTTCGACATCACGGCGCTGCACTGGCGCGCGCCGGCGTGATGTGCGTCTACTAGGCGCACAGACACACTACAGATAATGAATAATGACCCTCGTAGTGCGGTGACACGTTTGTTATGATTTCAATTTAAACTATCGAAATAAAAAATATTAAGCATTTTCAAAGTTACTGCTTTTGAGCTGAAATTTTATACAAAGATTCTAGACCAGATACACTCTTCAACCCGTTTGTATCGATATACCCTTTCCGTAACACCCTGTATTTTAGAAAAATCACAACAAATATCATCGCTCAGATGTCATTGGAGCAATGGGTTGAGCTGCCTCCATTGCTGGCTATATGTTTGTTATGACATGGGAACTAGCTGTAAAGCCTGTTGCAATGTTATGAAGGTTCCATTACTTCTGAGATTGCTCATGTACGCCAATTTATTTAAATAAGTGGACTTGGGACCCTCCACGATCTTGAGCGAATGGGATTCTCAGACTATAAAAGATATGAATGAAAGGCAACATGAGGCAGGCCAAAGAAAAGAAAGAAGGATTGTGTGGAAGATGAATGCTAGAAAGATATTGTGACATAATTGTGCTGACTACAAATTAATAGAGATCATCATCATCGGTAGCCTTATTTCATCCACTGCTGAGTACAGGCCTCCTTCCTTTTGTGCCATATTTCCCTGGTCTGTGCGAGACACATTGATGTCTGTATTCCTTGGTCTAATACATTGAGATAAGGGTGATAAATTATGATTTTAGAGAGTCCTTGTTTCACATATTGTGCGGGACAATGATGATTAGATAGTTTAATAATATGATTAATAATCATGTACACATAGTTTATTAGTTATAAGACTGATTAATTTATGTTTATGTTGAATAAATATAAATAATTTATGTTTATTTTTATAAGCATTAAAAATGCCTGGCTCAATGTACATCTGTGGTATAGTCTCTTAGTTTTTAAGTTTTTTAAACCCTGGCTGGAAGCCTTGATTTATTGAGGCAAGTAGGCAACCACAGGCGAGCCCGGTTAAGCAAACAATAACCTCATAGTTTGAACTACAAGATCCCATTCACAAAAAAAAAGTGGAGCTTCACTAGTTCTCAGCGCTCCTTGAATACTACTACTACATAAGAAGACAGTGTAAGAAAATAAATCGACCTCAAGTCTGCAAGAATTTTATTTGTGAATCCACCAACCCAGCCAAAGGGTGTACATAGTGTACAAGTCGCTTGTCCGGAAGAATACAGTATCATGTCAAAATTTGGCACTAACTGACTTAATAATACAGTTCGACTAAAAAAAGTACGTTCTACCTTTTAAATTAGGTCGAAAATCGCTTTCACCTTGAATAAAAAAAAATAGGGTACATACTAATACATATTAATAATAAAAAATAATCTGTTTATCTTATGGATATACCACAATATTTTGAGTTAAAAACTTTAATCGCTTCTCCTTAAAAAGTACGTTTTTAGAGTTAATACAGTATTCTTGCGGGCAAGCGAAGTGTAACTGATGTTTATTACATGTATGTCACTATGAGCAACTTTACCAGATTAGTCTCAGATGAACTTTTTTATTCTGTGAGAAAGTGTTATTAACATTAATTTAATCCTCATGTTTCAGATCTACTCCATTTGCTGAAGAATTTTTAGAGCTCAAAGGAGCCCGCAACCCTGACATACCATGTGCCACTTCAGATGTGGAAGTTATAATGGAATCGGGACAACCAAAAGTGGTTGCAGCTAAAGACATACCTGTTGGTACTGTAGTAGCAGTAGAGACAGCATTTGTACAAGCTAATCTTATGTTGAACCTTAACATTTCATGCTTCTATTGTCTCAAGTTGGACTTTAATTTAATACCTTGTGAAGGATGCTGTGCTGCCATGTTTTGTGACAAACAATGCAAAGATAAAGCCATGCAGCAAGGGCATAATATTGAATGTAAAATCGTAGATATTGTGTTAGATGATGGTATACTACCTGTTCAAGCTACTCTTAAAATTCGTCAACAGTGTAGCTCTTGGGATGAGTTCATCACAGCATCTAAAAATTTAGGTGTTGAACGAATGAAAAACAGTACTGTTGCAGAGATATTTGGTGCCCAAAAGTTTTCTTTGTTGAATTCTCATTATGACACTCATTTCATATATGGAGCGATGTTTAACAGATGTTTGTATTTTGCCAATATTATACATTATTTGGATACATTCACATCGTTTCTACCAAACTCTCCTGATGAGAAGAGCGCAGCCATACAAGCAGTCTCCAGGGTATTGATGCACCTGTCGCTTTATTGTACTCCAGTAAAACTGGTGCATCCCACCTCAGAGTGTACTGAGGGCACCACGACAATACACACTTACCCTAGTAGGGGATATTTTCCGTTCATTGGTAGCCTGTCCAATTCCTGTCTACCAAATTCATATGTGGCGGGGCTGCGAAACAGCGCAGCGCTGGTGACCATAGCACCAGTAAAAAAGGGAGCTGAATTAACCTTTTCTTATATGAAGTAAGTACATAATATATTCTTATTACTTGCGCTTTTTGTCATGCTAGACAACAGAGGACTTATTTTTAACCAACTTAAAAAAAGGAGGTTCTGTATTCGACCCGTATGTATGGGAGACTGAGTACGGTTGAAACGATTTTGCTTTGAATGTCCATAGCACAGCCATTTTGGAACATAACAAACTACAAAACGTTCCCCGCCGCGTTCAGGATTTATTAGAAAATAAGAAGTATTTTAGTGTGTTATTTAAGTATATTTGTAATACGGTAGAAAAAATTTAATTAATTTAATTTGTATATTATTTTTATTTTATTTGTTTGTATATTGTATTCGTACATTTAATTGTAATGAAAACAATGATATCATTGAGATGTATTCACCCAACCCGAAAGGGAGGCGAGTGGATAATATGTACCATTATTATAATGGAAAACATTCATTATTGTATTTCTAACTTTTTTTATGTATTCGACTGAAAGACTCGCATCTATGGTCATGAATAAAAAATTATTAAAAAAAAACTTGGAATGACAGATTAGACTTTTGTCTTCAAATACATCTCAGAATTAGAGGCTTAACTGCCATATTTACTAGATAGGAAGAGTTTAATCAAATAAAGTGCCACTGTTTCAACCGCACCCATATCAGGGGCGGTTGAAACAGTGATGGGGGTCAGTTGAAACATAAACAAGTAATACAAAATCAGTTTATTCATAATCAACAAGAAATAGTGAAATTCTAGTATGTCACCATTTCTATCGTTTCCTGCTTGAATGAACACAAATGAACGTAAAAAGAGCTCCCTACCACATAGTTTATTTTCATTTATTCACTTAACTCACGCAAAACAATTAGGTCAATAATGACTTTTATTCCTGTACCTACACCCGTAAATACCCTACACCATTGCCCTACACAGTACACATGTACACACGGCTACACATCAAGCTACCTACATAACCAGTATAAGCTCACTTCTGATTGTACGAAAAACCTATACAATGCGAGCTCAGCTAAAACTGGAAATGTACAGCTTGATGTGTAGCAGTGTGTACTACAAAACTAACAAATAAACAAAAATACCTAAAAAATCAACAATCGGTCTTAATAATTAAATTAAATGATAATACTTATAAGATTTTCATATCTCAAATTACCTGTAGGAACAAAAACAAGCTGAACAGCAGGTGAACTTCGTACATCTCTGCAGCTTTTCGTAAAGAAGTCCCTTTTTTAGGGTTCCGTAGTCAACTAGGAACCCTTATAGTTTCGCCATGTCTGTCTGTCCGTCCGTCCGTCTGTCCGTCCTCGCTTAATCTCTGTGACCGTTAGCACTAGAAAGCTGAAATCTTGCCTGGTATCGCTTCCCTTACCTGCGGTTGTCTACCACACACGTCTTCATGTTTTTTTGTATTGATATACCCTTTCCGTAACACCCTGTATATCCGGAATAACAAAGTGAAACAAACATAGCATTTATTATGATTTTATTGCTTTTCAAAATATTCGCCATGATGATCGATGCTTTGCATACGTTGGGAGCCAATTTTCGTAGCACTTTTTCCATTCGGATTCAGGTATCTCCAAAACGTGCGTTTTGAACGCATCAACGGCCTCTTCACGGCTCGAAAAACGTTGACAACGTAAAGCAATAAAATCATAATAAATCGTCGAAGTCGTTGGAGGCCAAGTCGGGGCTGTACGGCGGAAGACCCGTCAGTTCGATTTTTTGACCTTCCAGATACAGAGTTGTTGGCCGATGTGTGGCAGCTAGCATTGTCATGATAAAGAATGATCTGCGTTGTCGGTTGTTCTTTCTTATTTCTTTAGGCTTCTGCATAGCTATTCACAACTACTCAATACGCTTTCGTACCGTATCGAACAGCAATTTTATCGTAGAAGTCCTCTAAACGGTGTTTACCAGTCCAAGACCCGAAAATTTTGTCAGTTTAAATGAAATAGACGTCCACTATTCTTCCTACAGATGTTAGCTGTCGGGGGCTACTTAGTTAAATGTTATCGAAATGTGTCATTTTCGATACGATAGCGTAGAAACTACCGGATGATTGTGCAAACAAATGATCTATGCTGGCAAACAAATGATCGCGGTGTACCATTCAGAATTAACCGTTTTTAACCGACTTTAAAAAAGGAGGTTCTGTATTCGACCCGTATGTATGTTTGTATGTCCGCGATTATCTCAAAAACTACTGAACCGATTTTGATCATTCTTTCATTAGTGTGATCTGCATACTTTCAGGAAGGTTTTAGTATATAATACATTAGGTAATTATTCTTATGTACGAAGTTATATGCATAAATGTACTGCATCTCCGGCATTTCTATGTGAATTTTGATGATTCTTCGAGTCGTGTCTTCAATTCTTCAATGCACTAGTATTAATTGAATTTGTGTGGGGTAGGTACAACTAAAAAGTAAAAATAGAAACTTTTTTACAAAAAAAATCAACCTACTTCAAAAAAAAAACACTACAAAGTGAAAAATAACTTTAATTTCGGAAGTCGGTGTCAAAAAACGAAAGAAGAAGTCGGTTGTTTTTTTTTTGTAAAAAAGGGTTTACGATCCTCTAGTGGTACTGCGGCCACATGCCCATTTATACAAAAAAAAAAAAAACAAGCGACCATTTGCTTCAAAGTGCTTCTTGAACGAATGACTTTTGATGGGTTTGGCTCACCTTAGAACACCCAAACCTATGATTGTTGTTTAGTTTCAGGATCATACGCATACCTATTCGTATATCCAAGATTCATCACCTGTCTAGATATTGTAGACAGCTTTTGACGCGCCATTGTACTTTTGTAATTTTTTTACACTAATCGACACGAGCCTGTTTTTGGTCAATTCTCAAGTCGTGCGGAATCCAACGTGAACAAATTTTTTTACAGCTAAATGTTAGTGTAATATTTTATACAATACTCGTCATACTTATGCCTAGAGACACCTCTATCTCGCGATACCTATCTAACATGTCGATCTTGCATTATTAGTTTAGGTATATTATCTATACTAATATTATAAAGAGGTAAAATTTGTTTGTAAGTTTGTATGTAGGGGGTAATCTCTGGAATTACCAGTCGGATTTGAAAAATTCTTCTTGCATTTGATAGCCCAATTCTTGAGGAAGGCTATAGGCTATTTAACATCACGCTATGACCCTTAGGAGCCGAGCAAAAAGAAAAAAAGTCAAAAAGAACGTTAAGCAATAGCACGGGCGGGTGATGCGATACGACGGGGTGGCTCGGGAAAAACAAGAAGTTTCACGCAAACGAAGTCGCGGGCTGAAGCTAGTTAGTTTATATTTTAAGGTACAGACGCCAGCACATCAAGCTACCCAAAACAGTCAAATTTTCCCAATCAACTTTGTACCTTATGCTTTAGCGATAAAGCTGAAAATCTATTAAAGAAATTTGACAGATTGTTGTACCTTGATGTGCTGGCGTCTGTACCTAACAACCGTAGCTCAGAAAGGCATCTGAAATAATCTTATCTTTTCTTTTTCAGTTGTTATAGGTTGGAAGGTGATCCAAGCTCAAACAGGCATGCTCAAAAATTATTCATACATTATAGAACGGTGTGCGAGGATTGTATCATTTGTGGCGGACGCGCTGACAATATCTTCCTTAACAATGACACTCAAATAAAAGCGTCTGAAAAATTTTCAAAATACTACTCAAGTGCGATGAGAAACTTCCCTCTAAATATTCAATCAGTTTATAGAGAAACATGTAACATCTTGCAAGCGCTGAGTGACGTGCCTTGTGCTAAGGAGTATGATCTAGGTTATGTAGTATTCTTAACATGTATTATACATTGTGTACAGTTGAAATTTCCCAATGTGATAATGAAAGAAATACCTATTGAAGGACATGCTATTCTTCAGAGGATTTAATTAACCTTTTAACCGCTTACGTTGGATTAATCCGACAAATATTTTCGTGTCTATTCCGCCAGAGTCGTATATACAGGGTGTTACGGAAAGGGTATATCAATACAAACGGGTTGAAGAGTGTACCTGGTCTAGAACCTCTGTACAAAATTTCAGCTCAAAAGCATTAACTTTGAATATGCTCAATATTTTTTTATTTCGACATCACGGCGCTAACTGGCGCGCAGCGGCGTGATGTGCGTGTTCTAGGCGCACAGACACACTACAGATAATGGATAATGACCCTCGTAGTGCGGTGACACGTTTATTATGATTTCAATTCAATAAACTATCGAAATAAAAAAATATTAAGCATTTTCAAAGTTCCTGCTTTTGAGCTGAAATTTTGTACAGAGATTCTAGACCAACTACACTCTTCAACCCGTTTATATTGATATACCCTTTCCGTAACACCCTGTATACGACCAAATAACACAGCTCGTTTAATCTGTATTATTATTACTTCATCACAGCTCGTTTCATCGGTATTTATTTTTCGTTTTTTTTTTTTTCGTGCGCTGTTGGCACGACAACTGATATAAAGTCGGGCGGTTAAAAGGTGTGTAGGAACTATTTGTTGAAACGCACTATAATACCTATCTATCTATTTCCTGTTATGTATCGTGGTGAAACATTTGCATTGGTAGTGGATAATTAAAGCTTTTCCATTTTAAGTCCTTCATAAGTTCATATTACTCAATTTTTAAAAAGATAAAGGTTTTAATTCTAGCTTCCACTTACATTTAGAAATAGCCATTTTGTCACTAAAACCTCACTTCTTCTCTATAGTACGGTCAGCAGCAAAAATCGATTAACACTTCAGTTTTTTCAATTTTAGTTATTGAGCAAAATTAGAATATAAACTCTTTGCTATTATGCAAGAAGCTAAAAAGCAGTTTATTGATAAAATTGTTCTCAATTTAATAACATGTAAAAATGACAGTGTTAATCGACTTTTGCTGCTGACTGTACCTAGCCGAAAACAATAGATTTTCAAAAAGGGCTCCCACCAAGTTAAAAGAATAATTTACTTTGCAATAACACTCCACTACTGAAAAAGCTACCTCAGGTCCAATAAAATATATAACCATCACAGAACATAAGATATCCATTATCCATATTCCAAAAGTAATAAGAGAGATCGCAGGTACAGACACCAGCACATCAAGCTACTACAATCTGTCAAATTTCTTTAATCGATTTTCAACTATATAACTAAAGCATAAGGTTCAAAGTTGATTGGGAAAATTTGTCAGTTTCAGGTAGGTTGATGTGCTGGCGTCTGTACATTTAATTTTTACAAAAAAAAAACATTTTTGATCATGGGTAAATAAGTATTTTTTTTTAATAATAACGTAAGTTTATTCAAATCATAATTATAATACAAATGTCATTAATTAATTTACAATAAACTCATAAACACGTCAAAATTAGTCAAATAACCCGCCCCTAACTGTTCCCGGCGCAAACGTGCCCAAAACACATAACGTAAGTAGATTTATTTAGTTGTAAGTATAATATTAGAAATGTTGTGTTTGTTTTTTAACCGACGAAAAAACGGAGGAGGTTATCAATTCGACGCGTATTTTTTTTTATGTATGATCACGCATAACTTTTTACACAGCAGTCCGATTTTGATAATTCTTTTTTTATTGGAAAAGGTATACCCCGAAGTTGGTCCCATAACAATTTGAAAAAAAAAACCAACCCTAAGGGTAGGAAAACAGGGGATGATTGATTGTTCACTCACTGGTTGTAATGTATGACCACGCATAACTTTTTACAAAGTAGTCCGATTTTGATAATTCTTTTTTTATTGGATAGGACATACCTCGAAGTTGGTCCCATGTAAATTTGGAAAAAAAAATCCTACCCTAAGGGTGGGAAAATAGGGGTGATTTATTGTTCATTCACAGATTTTAATGCTGAGCTGTGTATTACAATTAAAATAAAAGGCCTATCTATGTTGGTATATAAAGCCTGTTTCTTTTTAAGTATTTTACTATACAAAAAATAATAATTAAAGTAGGATTATATAACAGTTAATATCTAAAGTAAGGTAGGTAGCTATTTTATAAGTAAACAAAAATGAAGCATGTAGTAATTAGTAAAAAATAGCCTCAAAAAATTATAAAATAAAAACTTTTTAACAAAAAAATATTTAAACCTCCGAAAAAACTAAAAATCAAAAAATAAAAATCTTTTTTATTTTACCTTAATAAATAAGTTCTTAAACTAATGCAAGTATACCTAAGTAATTTTGAGTCGGCGCCAAGCAATCAATGAACAAAGATCACTAAATTACCTTAAATTTAAAGAAATAACCAAATCAAATTAATAATGCAACGTGAAATCTCCAGCGATAAATATTAACATTCCTACATTGATATATAAGGGTTTTTATATATCAATGCATTCCTAACAAAAAATGCGCTCTCCGCACGACCACTCGCAACGATAATTATTAATTTGCTTGTTTGGCGCCGACTCAAAATTACTTAGGTATACTTGCATTATTAAGTTTAAGAACTTATTTATTAAGGTAAAATAAAATTGGTTTTTATTTTTTGATTTTCAGTTTTTTCGGAGGTTTAATTTTTTTGTTAAAAAGTTTTTTATTTTATACTGTAGGTACTAGCGGCCCGCCCCTGCCTCGCACGGGTGCATTTTTTATTTCATACAAACCTTGTCCTGGCAATATCGGGAACAACAAAAAAAGAATTATCCAATTTGGTGCAGTCATTCGGAAGTTTTGCGCGTTTAGACATTTTGGCGATTTTTTTATACTATGTAAGGAAGGATTGGAGTATAAAATATGCCCTTTGTATTGTTTTTCTTTGTTTATTAGAGTACACGTACAGACGCCAGCACATCAAGCTACTACAATATGTCAAATTTCTTTACTAGATTTTCGACTTTATCGCTAAAGGCATAAGCTGCAAAGTTGATTGGGAAAATTTTACAGTTTCGGGTAGCTTGACGTGCTGGCGTCTGTACCTAAAGTCTATTCAAACTTATGTTTCAAATTCCAAACATGCCGAAATTTAATTGTATATTTTTATGCGTCTGTAACCTACTAACACTAGAATTTAAGTTAAAATTGTATTCTATTAATATGATTTCAAGTTTAACAAATATCAACTTTATTTTAATGGTATTTAAGTTGATTTCAGAGTGACTAGCACTATTGAAGAAATATAATAATTTTTGAAGTTGTAGCGTAAACTGAACTTTATAGTGTAGGATTTAAAGTATTTTTTCCATAAATTCATATCTGTTTACATTTTTGGCAAATACATCGTGAATGTAGATTTCACTAAAAGTCACCATTTAGCTTATTCCTGTCAAACGACGATTTCCCATTCTGAAATTGACTAGTTTCAATTTCTAACGTTATTACACAATTTATATGAAATAAAAGCTTGTCGCGAGATTTACCTGTGTAGACAAAACGAGTAAATTACCTAAATAACTATGTACGTTTGCCTGGCTAGGCCCCCCGGAATTTGCGATTTAGGTATACACCAATGCAATGTACTCGCCTCTAGGAGTATATGTACCGCTTTCTTTTTCAATGTACCTCTGTACTTTTGAAGAAATATGCAAAAAAAGGGGGCCGTGCCAGCCAAACGTTTTCAGCACGGCCCTCGTGTAACTTGAAAAATATATAGCGTATTAAAAAGTTTCATAAACTCAAGGAATGTACTTTACTAACACGTTCTATGTACCGTAACAGATATTGTGAATTCGTAATAACAAATAATATATAGACGTGGATAGGGGGCCGTGCTGAAAAAAAAAGAAATGAGAAAATATCTGAAAAAGACAAAACAACCTTAGCCAAAAACTATATAAAAGTAATTCATGTTTGGCAAGTAACATATGTACCGCATTGGTTTCTCATACAACTTGCTAAATTCAAAAAATAAACCAATTTTAGTTTATTCAGCACGGCCCTCTATAGTTGCCTATATCTTTTTAAATATGACATGTGTGTTTACAAAATTCGACTTCCTGAATTATGTATAGGAGTACATTCGTTCCAAATAAATTGCGATTATGGTGTATTAGTATTTTAAAAGATAAATTGGATCAAAAATATCCTAACATGCAACTGATGGGGTGACCATGGTTCCATAAATTAGGTTGATTTATTCTATACCTTTAATGAAATTATGTGACTACATTGAAATAAACATTCTTTTTTTACAATTTGTTTTTTTTTTTCTTTAAAATTAATATTAGCGATGACATCTTTTAAGGGAATTAAATCAGTTAAAACTTGTTGTGTGCGGTCGCTATTAATTCACTAGGTAAGGTTCAATCAATGTGATTTGTTGGAAACGTATCTGTAATTTTTTAAGCCTTTTAAGCTCTGTAGTCAAAGTGAAAGCATTTATTTCAAATAGGCACATAAAAGGCACTTTTGAACGTCAAAAATTACCGTAAAATAGAATTGATTCTAGTCGCCCCTTCCAAAAGGTAGTTTTCGTGTGGAGAAGAATGGGCAAGAAACTCCACCGTTACTCTTTTAAAATGTTTTAGGTACCTACAATTATACTAATTATATACTAATTATATAAGGTGTACATTAAAAAAAAATGAGCTGTTTCATACATTTTGGCCGAGTAGGTATTGAACTTTTGTATGAAACAGCTGATTTTTTTTTCGTGATTTCGGAGTTGGTCCCATAGTGAAAGTTGTTCAGTTCGATGGTCTAAAGCACCTCTTAAAGTTTTTAAGGTTAATTTTTTTACATCTATATAATAATATGTGAGGACGATGCACCTAAAATAAAATTACTATACCACAATAGGTAAAAGAATTGTAGTGTTTGTGACACATAGTTTTTCTGCGATTATTCCATAGGTAAACGTAACTAATCTGTGAAATGTACCGAAACTGTAATTTTATTGTAATGTACCGTACATCAATCCGTGTGATTTATTGGAAATATATATGTGATTTTTTTTAAGCCTTTTGAGCTATTTAGTCTTAACGACACTTGTTGTTTTGTTCGATTTGCGACCTACTACTTACTACTATTATAGTTATCGTTAATAGTTAATACAGATTACGATATTTTTGATTTTTTTATTTTATTAAAGATTTACTCAGAAGTTTTTTTATCCATTCTCACGTGGAATCATGGCCACCCCATCAGTTGCATGTTAGGATATTTTTGATCCCATTTATCTTTTAAAATACTAATACACCATAATCGCAATTTATTTGGAACGAATGTACTCCTATACATAATTCAGGAAGTCGAATTTTGTAAACAAACATGTCATATTTAAAAAGATATAGGCAACTATAGAGGGCCGTGCTGAATAAACTAAAATTGGTTTATTTTTTTAATTCAGCAAGTTGTATGAGAAACCAATGCGGTACATATGTTACTTGCCAAACATGAATTACTTTTATATAGTTTTTGGCTAAGGTTGTTTTGTCTTTTTTAGATATTTTCTCATTTCTTTTTTTTTCAGCACGGCCCCCTATCCACGTCTATATATTATTTGTTATTACGAATTCACAATATCTGTTACGGTACATAGAACGTGTTAATAAAGTACATTCCTTGAGTTTATGAAACTTTTTAATACGCTATATATTTTTCAAGTTACACGAGGGCCGTGCTGAAAACGTTTGGCTGGCACGGCCCCCTTTTTTTGCATATTTCTTCAAAAGTACAGAGGTACATTGAAAAAGAAAGCGGTACATATACTCCTAGAGGCGAGTACATTGCATTGGTGTATACCTAAATCGCAAATTCCGGGGGGCCTAGCCAGGCAAACGTACGTAAATAACTTGATCTGATTGATTTTAATTATTTTATAAAATTTTCAAAATAAGTAAATAAGAGTACTTAAATCTCGCGACAAGCTTTTATATCATATAAATTGTGTAATGACGTTGTAAATTGATAGTAAAAGTTTTAGAAGAAAAGTTAATTTTATTCTTTTTATACTTAGCGCATTTAAATAAAAGCTTGTTTTTAAAAAGTTTTTTTATTTTTTTAGTTTCGAGTTATTCTCAGGCTCTCAGCAAGCCCTTTCATTTGATACCCATATTGTAGGAGTGCATTAAAAATAACTAGTCCACCATCTTGGGGAACAAACAAGATGGCGGACTAGTTATTTTTAATTCATGTTGGATTCAAAATGACGTCACACAGCTAACCATGCATTATCATCCAAACTAAACATTCATACAAAACTTCAGCTCAATCGATTGAAGATATCGGTTTCAAAATTAAGTTATAAGATTCCACCCGAACAAACATAGCTACATACATTCATTGCAAGTTAAATAAAAGCACAGAATACTTACAGAAAGGCCACTCCCTTCCCCGCACTAACATCAGTTACGGCACCTCACCCCGCACTTCGAGGTTACCGTCGCAGTTCTTTAACAAAGAGCGCTCGCAAACACAAGTACCTCACGCACACATTCATTCGTATACAAACGTCATTTTTTAATGTAGTAGTAGTAGGTAATTATTTTGCGAGCGTTGTATGGAGTGTCCGGGGTGTGATAAAAGCTTGTAATAAAATACCAAAATGGAGTATAGAAAATTTATTTACTCAACAGTTTCATTGCCTGTATTAACTTTCTTCCTTTCTTCTTCATCGCTTGGCGAGTGTTGCCGTTTGTCATTCTTCTTATCTTTAGAATGTTTGTTTTGATTCTTGAGCGCCTTTGTTATCTTCTCGTCTCCTACACTGTGGTAAAAAAGACAAGTTCAGTAAGCTCATAAAACGTTCTTAACCTTTTAACCGCCGGACTTTATATCAGTTGTCGTGCCCACAGCGCCCGGTAAAAAAAAAAAAAAAAACGAAAAATAAATACTTACCGATGAAACGTGCTGTGATGATGTAATAATAATACAGATTAAACGAGCTGTGTTATTTGGTCGTATATATACGACTCTGGCGGAATGGGCACGAAAATATTTGTCGGATTAATCCGACGTATGCGGTTAAAAGGTTAACTGCTGGGACACAGGCCTCTTCTCGATGAAAGGGTGTGGGCCGTAATCCACCACGCGGGCCTAGTGGTAATGGTTGATTTGTTTGTAAATGCGCCTCAAGTGGAGTTGGGTAGGACATTTAGACGAAGAGATATGGAGTAAAGCTGTGACTGAATGGTGGCCAAGGTTAGGCCAAAGAAATTAAGGCCGTCCAAAAGCGCGCTGAGTTAACGATATCGTCAAAGTCGCGGGAAACATCTGGATTGGATGAGAGACGCACAGAATAGGGAAGTATGAGAGAAGAAAGGGGAGGCCTATACCCAGCAGGGAGTGATTCCGGGCTGAAATGATGATGATGAAATGCTGAAATATTAGACTGCGTATTAAGGCTGACGCAGATTCGAGCAAGCCACACCACAACGCAAAAATTCTCCTACATCAGTTTCGTACATTTTGTATGTATCCATGGAGGGCCGCAACGCGCTTTTTTTTATTGAAATGCGATGATGTAATTTAAGCCTTTTTTATAGAAACATTTTTATTTTGTTGGCAACATTGCAAACTGTCCATGCAACATGCTTTTGTTTTCGAGCAAAACAAAAGCATGTTGCTGTAACAATATGTAACCTAACAAAAATGTATTTACCTTGACTACGAAGTTGATTATAAAGCTGATATCAGACTCTTCACTCGAGTGAAGGTTAATTTTTTAACCGACGAAAAAACGGAGGAGGTCAATTCGACACAGGGTGTCCCTGGAAGTATGGATTGAAATCGAATAGGGGCGTGGGCAAGCTCATTTCCAAACTTTTTAACCCTGAGAATGTCGGTGAATTTTTTACGGTTCAAAAGTTATGATCAATTTTTATTTTATTTTCAATCACTTCGCATAGTGCTCAAAGGAAATAATCATAAAAAAATATTATCAGGGCTATCTAACAAAATTTAATTGATAGCCCCGATAGCTTTTTGTTACGATTTTTTAAAATGATTCGGTTTCTCTTCTCTTTTTTTTTATTTTTTTTTTAAACGTTTGGAAATGAACTTGCCCACGCACGTCCCTATTCGATTTGATCCATACTTCCAGGGACACCCTGTATATATTTTTTGTTTCATTTCACCAAAAGTCAAAGTATTAATTTCAAATAGGCACATAACGGGCACTTTTAAACGTCAAAATTTACAATCAAATAGAATTGATTCTAGTCGCGGGGTTCCAAAAGGTAGTTTTTGTATGGAGAAGAATGGACAAGAAACTCCATCTTCACTCTTTTAAAAATGTTTTACAATATTTTGTATTATACATTAATTGTATAATTATACGTGAACGACATACCCTCTTATGACAACGACAAAATTAAATAGGAATGAACGTTCATCCGCTCCTTTTATATAATTTTGCGATCGTTTGGTAGACGAGTGAAAGATTGAAGATAGAAGACTGCTGAAAACCAACATCGTTGGATCGGTTCACTAATGAATTTTTTTTTTCACCTTTGATTCATTCTGCGTTCCGACGTTTCACTTTCAGTAAAAGATGAGAGAATGAAAGTCAAAAATGAACAAAAAGTTAAGCGTCTGATATCCGCTTAAAGGCACACATATCAACTCGGAAAGGGATCGTTACCGTATCGCTTTTCGCCTCGACGTCAAACAGGCGTCAACCTAACGTAAGCACGTAACCAAAGCGGATCAGCATAGCTATTCACAAACACTCGATACGCTACCGTATCGTATCAAACATTAATCATTGTTATCGTAGGAGTCTTCTAAACGCTGTTCACAAGTCCAAAACCCGAAAATATTGTCAGTTTAAATCAAATAGACGCCCGCTATTCTTCCAAAAGCTATTTGCTGTTGAGGGCAAGTCAAATCAGGTTATCGAAATGTCAGGTTTTCGATACGATAGCCTGTCGTATGGTTGTGAATCAGGGCTCAAAAGCTCCGAAACGTCGACTCGGTTACGGCTAGGCGACGCCGCGCTTACGGCTCGCCGACCGCTGGTTGATGGTGCAGCAGGTCGCGGCAGGGCTGAGAGGGGCAAGGGTGGACGAAAAGACGTAAGTGCGAGGACGACGAGCCGTATCGCACCGAACCGCGGTTCCTGAGCTTGTCCTGAGGAGAGGCGATTACGTTACGATTCCGATTAGTGTGCGTTGCAGTGTTGCAGTAGGGAGTTTCATACAAAGAATACTGAACGGCTCGAGTTGATAAGATAATGGTCCCTTTCCGATTTGATACGTGTGCTAAGGGGGATGCGCTAGGTAGCCCGCGAAATTCCAATTTTCTTAAGTCTTGCAATTTTCAAGCAGTGGCAGGTTTTATGTTGAACAAAATATGATTCGCGAGCGTGAAAAGTATGCATTTACAGAATTATAAAAAAAAAAAAAAAAATGTAAGAAAATTTGAATTTTGAGGACTACCCTGGCGCAACAATACGTACTTAACAGCAGCCCTAGAGCCCGGTCCCCAGTGAGGAGTAGGATTGTACTGGAACCGCAGCCTACCGTCGCGGCGGCTGGTAGGGTTGGCGTCGCCTCTGGTACTGAGGTCTATGTTTTGCGTTTTGATGTCTTGGTTCAGGATGAACCGTGCTACCGGATCTGTTACCAGTCTAAAAAAAGAAATGCATTATAAAAAATAAAAATTATCTTTTATTGGCAGGCATTGTAGGCCCATAGCGTGTTAGTATTACAAGTAACTTAAAAAAACTATCTCAGTAGATAAAAAAAAAATTAGGCACACAATTACAATCTAACTTGATTTAAATAAAAAAACACAATAAAAAGCACCCACTTACAGGAAGGTTTATCAAGCCCCATGTCTGGCATGTAGCATGATAAGCCTGTAAGGGGCTGATGCACACATTATTATTGTAATAGTTCGACCGTCGACGCGCGGTCTGGCAACACTGACTGAGACAGTTAGCCTCACGCCTCGAACTAAGTAGGTCGCTGTAAAATTTATATAATAAAAGTCTTAACGTGTTTGTGTAGTTGATCTGAGTTATCATTTTCACCTCCACCACCAACAAGGGGCGTAGGCTAAACTCACACTGGTGACCCCTGTGTAAGAACAATAGTGGTGTGAAGGTATTAAATAGTGACGGACTGTACAGTTAATTCAACAAAATGGCCCATGCCGCGGATTCCGGGCAGGTGAAAAGCGGAAACCAGGAAAACACGGAGGTAGCGGCAGTCTCTCTAGCGTCGAAGATACCTACCTTCTGGAGCGATCAACCCAGGTTGTGGTTCGTTCAGTTCGAGGCTGTCGTCGCGAATCAAAAGATGTCAGATGAGAACAAATATAACCTGCTGGTTACCAAACTCGTCAAGGACAACGTGGAGCAGGCAAGTGACGTATTACTTTCACCTCCGGAAACGAAAAGGTACGAATTATTAAAAAATCGACTCATGGCAGTATATGAAGAATCAGAGAACAAGCAATTCCAGAGACTGCTGTCAGAAATGGAACTGGGAGATCAAAAGCCGTCGAAACTACTCAGAAAAATGAAAGATTTAGCGCGGAAGAAATTGCCAGATGAGACACTACAAATGATGTGGACCGGACATCTACCAGCATCCGTCAGAGCGGTATTAGCAGTTACTGATATACAGGACCTAGAGAAACTGGCAGAATTGGCGGACAAGATTATGGAGACGACACGACCCATAGAAGTTGCGGAAGTAGCCTGTCAAAAACCGAAGCCACAGGAACGAGATCTAGCTGCAGAACTGGAGGAGCTACGACTGGAGGTGGTGCAGCTGCGAGGAAGACAGCCATGGCATAGGTCAGGGCAAGGCCGATTCCGCCCACGATCGAGCTCACGGGGCAGGCAAGGGGCGACACCAAAAAGGCGTTCCAGTAATGATCCCGATTGGTTGTGTAATTATCATTTTAGATACGGACACCGGGCCAACAGCTGTCAGGAACCGTGTGCGTGGAAGAAGATGCGGGAAACGTCGGGAAACTAGCAGTGGTGCAGCCAGTGGCGGACACCTGCACTGTTTCACCAGCTCACCGCCTGTGCATAGAGGATGAGACCAGCGGATTCAGGTACCTAATAGATACGGGAGCGAATGTATCAGTGATCCCAAATAATAGTAGATTACGCGTGTATTCAAAATCAAGTGATTATAAGCTGTACGCAGCCAACGGTACCGTCATACAAACATATGGCACTAAGACTTTGACCTTAAGTTTAGGATTAAGGAGGGCATTTATGTGGACTTTTGTGGTTGCGAACGTAAGGCAACCAATATTAGGGGCAGATTTTTTAATTCATCATGGGCTATTGGTTGATGTAAAAGCTAGGAGATTAATAGACAAAGAAACTAATTTGAAGGCAATAGCCTCTGTTGTTTATTGTAAGGAACAGTCAATTACAACCGTCGAGGGTGGTCATGATTTTGCAGAATTGTTAGCAAAATATCCAGAAATAACAAAACCATTGTCTTTTAGAGAAACGCCCCGCCACTCTGTGTTACACCACATAGAAACAACGGGCCCACCACTA
This sequence comes from Amphipoea oculea, assembly GCA_945859645.1. NCBI lineage: Eukaryota > Metazoa > Arthropoda > Insecta > Lepidoptera > Noctuidae > Amphipoea > Amphipoea oculea. The sequence goes on from OX243876.1 coordinate 19,745,155, forward strand.
CATGCCAGGGCACGTCCGTTACCGCCAGAGAAATATAGGAAAATCAAAGAAGAATTTCGAATTATGCAAGAAATGGGGATATGTAGGCCCTCCAAAAGTCCGTGGGCCAGTCCACTGCATATTGTTCCAAAGAAAAACGGAGAGCTACGTCCTTGTGGGGATTATAGGAGGTTAAACGCGGTAACGAAACCGGACCGGTACCCAATACCCAGGCTTCATGATTTTACATATTTACTAGCCAACAAAAACATATTTTCAAAAATAGACGTAAATAGGGCGTATCATTGTATAGCAATCAATCCGGAAGACATAGAAAAAACCGCGATAATTACACCATTCGGATTATTTGAATTCCCCCGCATGACCTTTGGCCTGTGTAACGCCGCGCAATCATTTCAAAGGTTCATGGATCAGACGGTTTTAAAAGGTTTAGGTAACGTTTTTGGGTACATTGATGACGTCATTATAGCCAGCGCCACGAGGGCGGAACACGAAGCGGATTTAGAAAAAGTATTCAAGCGTTTCAATGACTACGGGGTGACTATTAACCAAGCTAAATGTAGTTTTGGACAAGAGAGCGTAGAATTTTTGGGTTTCGAGGTATCCACGCAGGGCATTAGGCCACTAAAACAGAAAGTAGAGGCAATTTCGAAATATCCCAAGCCAAAAACGGTAGAACAATTAAGGAGATTTCTAGGGATGGTAAACTTTTATAGAACACATATTCCAGGGGCAGTTAAATCGCAAATAATTTTGAATCAATATCTAAAAGGTGCCAGGAAAAGGGACAAATCACTCATACAATGGTCAACGGAAGCTGACGAGGCATTCTTGCAATGCAAAACATGCTTGCAGAATGCGGTCACTTTATCGCACCCATTGGCAAATGCAACGCTAGCACTTATGACGGACGCGTCGGACACATGTGTGGGTGCAGTTTTACAACAAAGCAGCAACGGTAAATGGACACCTATAGGTTACTTTTCTAAAGCAATGAGTCAGACGGAACAAAAATACTCAACGTATGACAGGGAATTATTAGCGATATACTTAGCGATTCAATATTTCCAGAACCAGGTGGAAGGCAGACAACTGACAGTTTACACAGACCATAAACCAATCACCTTCGCGTTTACAAAAAACAACACGGGCAAAGAAATACCTAGGCGAACACGGCAGTTAGCATACGTGAGCGAATTTACAACAGATATTAGGCACGTCACCGGTTCAGAGAACCCAGTAGCAGACGCTTTATCGCGAGTAGAAACAGTATATTGCCCGCAGGCAATCGATTACTCTGAATTAGCAGAAGCCCAAGCAAAGGATAGTTACTTATTAAGCCAACCAAACAATAGTAACGTCGTTATTAGGGAAATCAAGGTACCGCAAACAGGCGGGAAAACGATTTCCTGTGAAATATCTACCAAGAACGCGAGGCCGTACCTACCAGAAAGTTTAAGAAGAAAGGCGTTCGATGCGACACACAACATAAGTCATCCAGGCATCAGAACCACTCGCAAGTTAATGCAGGACAAATTCTTTTGGCCAAACATGAATCGGGATATAGGGCAATGGGCAAAAGCGTGTGTACATTGCCAAAGAAGTAGTCATTCGCCATACAAATTCAGAGTTAGAAACATTTACCAAGTGCAATCGATTTGAGCACATTCATGTAGATATTGTAGGACCACTGACTACTACAGAAGAAGGGTTCAGGTATTTAGTAACGGTAGTAGATAGGCGCACTCGATGGCCAGAGGCGTTTCCGATCAAGGATATCACGGCAGAAACGGTAGCTAAAATAGTTTATGAGGGGTGGATTGCACGTTTCGGTTGCCCGGTAAAAATGACGTGCGACCAAGGGAGACAGTTTGAGAGCGCATTGTTCATGTCACTATTAAAAATATTAGGTATACACAAAAACAGAACCACCCCGTATCATCCACAGTCCAATGGGGCAGTAGAAAGGTGGCATAGATCGCTAAAAGTAGCATTAACGGCAAGATTAAATGCGATTGCATCATCATGGGTGACCGAGTTACCAACAGTGATGCTAGGTCTTAGGTCAGCAATACGTTCGGACAACGGTATAAGCGCGGCGGAAATGGTGTACGGTCAAACGATAAGGATGCCAGCGGATTTCTATGTAGAGAATAATAAAGGGAGTTATACGTCCGATTATGAATGCGTCAATAGGATACGCCAAGCGATTAACGATATAAAGCCAGTTCCAATAGGGTATAAAAATACGACAAGTTTGTTTGTGCACCCCGACCTAGCGACAGCGGAGTTTGTATTTATCAGAAATGACACAGTGAGGAAACCACTTCAACCGAATTATGACGGTCCGTTTCGAGTTATTCAAAAGAAAGAGAAAGTATATACGGTACAATTACCAAATAGACAGACTAAAATTTCAATAGACAGACTAAAACCGGCTTATTTAATGAATCAAGAGGTAAATGAAAACGCGAGTAGTACAAATAACGAAATCGCTCGTAGCGTGCCACCTGTACCACACATTACTCGCGCGGGCCGAGTCAGAAAAAAACCCGTACGATTTATGTAGGCATACAGGCATTAACAGTAAGGTACTGTTCGATAATAAGTAAACAGGAACTGAAGAACACATTACACCGGAAGACCATAAATTGATCATTGAATGGATAATGAATTGCTCCAACAGCATATTACAGCAGCCATAATACCATGATGACGTTCTAAGACAAAAACTCATTTGTAAGTAACATGTATTAGTAACGTATTTAGGATTACAATACTTTGTAAGACCATTATTATGTAATAATGCGCTAACCGACTCAGCAGTTAGACAAAATGTTGTAAGAGACTTAGGTATCTATTTAGGCATATAGGTAAGAAACAAGATAATGAATGTCCATCGTTGTGTTAAAGATAATATGATCATTTATAAAATTGTAATATGGAACGAATTATTAAGAGAAATATGTTCAGAGCGCAGGAAATAAACCAATTGTTGTGTAAAATACTATAATAATGAAAAATCGAAACAAAGCATGTACCATGACAGAAAAACAGAAAGAAACATTATGTGTAACTGAGAATAAAAAAAAAAAAAAAAAGAACAATGTAACGTACGCGTAGTACAAGCAACCCATGTGAATTTAGTCAATAAGTTGTAGTTTTAGAATATTCCTTTTTTTTTAAAACGGGGGGGAATGATGTAAGGGGCTGATGCACACATTATTATTGTAATAGTTCGACCGTCGACGCGCGGTCTGGCAACACTGACTGAGACAGTTAGCCTCACGCCTCGAACTAAGTAGGTCGCTGTAAAATTTATATAATAAAAGTCTTAACGTGTTTGTGTAGTTGATCTGAGTTATCATTTTCACCTCCACCACCAACAAGGGGCGTAGGCTAAACTCACAAACCTATCCATTGTAGGCCCTTCGAACCTTTCTTTCTGTTTTTTTTTTCGTTTGACTTTTTTTAATTGTCTTCGATATATGGAAGGGCTTGAGCTCTTCCATGCCTCGTGGCTTACGCACGAATTGAGGGCATAAGCCATGAGTAAGCAATTCGTGGTCTCGGCTATCATTCGTTGAACTTTGACAGAAGTTTCGGGTGGTCAGACGCCCGAAAGTCTAACAAACAGTCTTCCCAAGGAGTATCGTGTTAACCAGTAAAAACGAGGTTGTGGAAGTCAGATAGACAGTCGCTCTATGTAAAATGCTGATATTCAGCTGCATCACGTTATACTGGAAGCCGATGCTGAATGCTGATGAGTATTTACCACGGTCTAAAAAGATTTCCACAAACTTGCCACTTTAAATTGAGTCGGTGTCGTGTGGTGACACATTCTCAAACTTTCCCAATTTCTTTTTTTATTATGTATAATCTACATAATATGCTGATTATACGGTATATTATAACGCTGCTGAGACACAGGTCTTCTCGCTGAGAGAGGGAGTGGGCCATAATCTACAACGTGGGCCCAGTGCGGTTTGGTGGATGTCACATGTCTTCGAATTTTTGGTTCTAGTATACGCCGGTTTCCTCACGATGTTTTCCTTCACCGTTTTAAGAGCAGTGGTGATGAAATCAATTGCACAAAGTAGTGACCACTGGGCCACCACTGCTCTATTTTAATTACTAGCTGCCCGGCGCGACTTCGTTCGCGTGGTGTCCTACTCCTTCCCCTACCCTACTCCTGCCCTTATCCTACCCCTACCCTTCTCCTACCTTACTCCTACCCTACCCCTTCCCTACTCCTACCCTACTCCTACTGTAACCCTCTCCTACCTTACTCAGTTACTCCTACTCTACTGCTACCCTACTCCTACCGTACCCCTACCCTACTCCTATTCTACCCCGACCATACTCCTACCGATCCCCTACCCTACTCCTACCCTACCCCGACCCTACTCCTACCGTACCCCTACCCTACCCTACTCCTCTACTCTACTCCTACCCATACTCCAACTGTACCCCTACCCTACCTTATCCCTACCCTACCTTATCCCTACCCTACACGATCAATAGTTTTAAAATAAAAATACACACATCAAAAGTGTCTAGGGATCAACATATTATATTTTTGCAATAACTTTTCTCCTGATTGATATTAATTAAAATTTTCTTTAAGGATTCATCAAATAAAGTTTGTCACAGTAACGATAAACCAAGTCACCTTTGCATTAATAAAGAAATTTGCCATTTTCCTAATAAAGGGATTTTTGACATTTGAACCACTAACACAAAAGTTCGAAAAAAAGACTGAAATAACAGTTTCTTTAAAATTTTATTGGGTAACTTAAACAATTAATAATCCGTGTTTCTACCGCGAACACTAACAACACAAGAACATCGGTTTGGCATACTCAAAATGAGTTCATCCAAATCACGCTGTGGAATGGCCGCACATGTTCGTTGCAACAACAAAAAAAGGTCTTCTTGCGACTGGATACCCTCCATATTCGGCAGAGCTCTTCTCTGTAGCATATCCCATGCATGCTCAATCGGGTTCAAGTCTGGCGACTGAGCAGGCCAGGGCAGGACATTGATGTTAGCTGCGGCGAGAGTCTGTCTTACAACTCTTGCGGTGTGCGGTCGTGCATTATCATGCATTAACTGAAATAAGGGACCGATTTGCACTTGTAGAGGAACGATGACGTCTGATACAATCGTCTCAGCATAAATTTGAGCGTTGAGGTTGCCTCTGATCCAAATCAACTCAGTTCTTCCGCCGATCCAAATACCCGCCCATACCATGATGGTTCCACCACTATAAGGATGGACTTCCTGGCAGGATTTTAATCGCTGTTGGCGTCCAGGGGTTCTCCAGTGTCGTATACGTCTTGTATCCGGTCTCATACCAAAACGAGACTCATCAGAAAAGCACACGAAACGCCATTGTTCTTCTGCCCAATTTCTATGTTCAAGAGCCCATTGATATCGAATCCTACGATTGTGCATTGCTATAGGTGGTACCCGTAGCGGTCTTCGGGAATGAAGGTTCACTTCATGCAAGCGGTTTCTGACTGTTTGGTCGCTAATTAAGTTCCCTGAAGAGTGATGAAGCCTCACGGCTAACATCATGGCGGTTATTGTTGGAGCTCTTCGAGTTAAGATTTGAATGTATCGGTCTTGTCTCCGTGTGGTGCAGCGATACCGTCCTCCATGGCGCTCAGCCACGGTACCAGTGCTTCGGTAACGTGTCCAAAGTCGACTGATAACACTCTGACTTGTATTCAGAGCTAAAGCCACAGTACGTTGCCGGGAACCAGCTTCTATCATTCCCACGGCTCTGAGCATTTCTTCCCTGCTTAAATGACGTCGCCGCTCCATAATAACGTTGGTTTTAATCAGTAGTAGGGAAACAGTAGCACTAATAATGTCTTCAATGCGTTGTATGTTTTTATAGGAAAAATATTGACAGCTGATTTTCATCTTTTACTCGAATTTGATTCACAGTTCCTGATTCAAATTATGAAATGCACCAAAAAGGATCCATATAAATTTATAAAATCATAAATTTATTACAAAGCCACCTCTCAATCTCAAGAAATCCGCATAAAAATGCTTGATCCCTAGACACTTTTGATGTGTGTAGTTTACGTCCTCTACTCAGACCTACTGAATATACACATAATTTCATAAGAATCGGTCAAGCCGTTTCGGAGGAGTTTTGTTACCAACACTGTGACACGAGGATTTTATCGCTGCGCTGCGTGGAGCCACACCGGCATGTCGGCGTGTATTTTTTGTTTATTTTGACATTTTTAATTTCGTAATATCTTTTGAATGGAATGTCCGATTTCAATAATTCAAAAAGTAATCAACAGGTATTGATACAGTCTTGGATAAGAAACAACTTATTTGGATAGGAATTAATACAAAGGTATGGATAACATGGTCTGATTTTGATCGGCATTTCTATCAACTTTTAAAATGTAAAAAAGTAGTTATAGTGACATAACTACAATAGTTGGACATATGGTCTCGCGAAGTTTTTTGTAGATATTGATATGTTCTATAATATTATAGAACATTTTTTTGTTCTATCATCAATACTTTCCGCAGCGCATGCGATGAAAGTCATTTTATGGCTAATCTTTTTACACCTTGGGTTGGTTTTAGTAGAAATTTCTAAGGATCTCTAATTTTTTCTAGTACTAAATATAGCCTATGTTACTCAGGGATAATGTAGCTATCAAACGGCAAAAGAATTTTTGAAATCGGTCCAGTAGTTTTTAAGTTTATTCGTTACATACAAAAATACAAATCTTTCCTCTTTATAATATTAGTTTAGATGATTACGACTAAACTTTTGAGTCGGGCCTTAAAAGGGCGAGTTAATTATTTCACATACTTAGCAGGTTTGGCGGGATGCGTCTTCTCCCACGTCCGTATGATGTCCCACAGCACTTGCGCAGGCGCCGCCGTCTTTATGGACATGCGCGACGCGTGCGAGTACGACACTTTGTACCCCGAGTTTAGGAGCGCTGACCTGAGAACATGTTTGCAGTACAATATGGGCTGAATAATTGATCGTCAGATAACGTGGAATAAAATCGACGTCTGACAGTTTTGTATGGAAATGAAACTCGACAAAAATTTGAAATTATTACTCGGATTAGATTATCTGGCGTTAAAAAAATCAGCCCCAAAAGTAGACGCTGTGGATAAACGACACGGCCTCATTTATTGGAATACAGCATAGCTATTCACAACCTTACGACAGGCTATCGTATCGAAAACGACACATTTCGATAACCTGCAGCCTAATTGTGGAACGCCAAATCGTCAAATGATTCTGATCAGTTGGCTTCATTTCTATCACAATTGGCTTCATTTTACGATTTTCGAATTGCGAAACTCTAGTTTATTATGAAACCAATTAATTATGAACGTTAAGGCCCTGCGCAGAAACTAGAGTTAGTAATGAGGTTACGTCTGGCGCGGATTAAAAATTAATATTTTATTTTATTTGCTAATATTTTACATGGTATTAAATCTATTTTAAAATTTATTTATTTCTGTAACTGTCCTTGCCATCACAGCGGCGGGCCCTATCAGAATACCAGCGCTGCGACATTTATTTTTTAAATGTCGCAGCATCATGCTGAGATAGGAGCCTTTTGGCCTCGTATAGGAGTTTCTGTTTCATTTTTCTTTTTGTTTTTTTTTTTTAATATAACTTGAGTTTTTTATTTTTTACTGTGTTTAGTTTAGTTTGTGATCTTCCTGTACGAGTCGCAATCAATACTTTTTTTTCTTTCTTGTTTTCTTTATTAAAAAAAAAATACTTAACCCAAACTCACCTCATAACCAACATAGGCATAGTCTCCAAATGGACTCTCCCAAACAATCTATCCATGGAATAGTACAGCGGTACCTCCTGTAGCTCTTCCCTCACCATTGCCAGTACTCCAGCCAAGCGCTTGGCAGTTCCAAAGAGCTCGGGGTTATGTTCTACATGGGTTAGTACGCGGGTCACGAAGAGTTCGTCGTGAATAGGTGCTGACCAGAGTGGGCCGCCTAGCTGAGGGCAAAAGAATGGTATGATATTACTTTGTGGTCTTTCGAGGCCTACTCTATGGTTTTGCGCAGACTGAAAGAATATTGTCTTGTCAGGTTGAAATTATCTACAGTAGATTATTAATAACTAGCTGCGCCCCGCGGTTTTACCCGCGTAAATGTCGATCCCGTTGGAATATCGGGATAAAAACTATCCTATGTCCTTTTCCGGGACTCAAACTATCTCTATACCAAATTTCATCTAAATCTGTTCAGTGGTTTAGGCGTGAAGAAGTAACAAACATATAAACACACACACACACACACACACACACACACACTCACAAACTTTCGCCTTTATAATATTAGTGTGATATAAATTCACACGATATACAATTATAAATTACAACGCACAGCCTACATTGCTGGGTCTACAAATATGGCACAAGAATCCATACTAATATTATAAATGCGAAAGTGTGTCTGTCTGTCTGTTACCTCTTCACGCTTAAACCGCTGAACTGATTTAGATGAAATTTGGTATAGAGATAGTCAGAGTCCCGGGAAAGGACAAAGGATAGTTTCTATCCCGATATTCCCACGGGATCGACACGCGGGTGAAACCGCGGGGCGCTGCTAGTTCCTGATAAAACAAAAATAAACACTACAGAAGGATTTATGAAAATCCATCCCCTAAAGGGGTTAAATAGGGAATGAAAGTATGTATGGAAGTTCGCCAATATTGGCGATGGGAAATTCTATAGGGCACTTTGTGGTGTGAGTGTGACAAACTGATTTGTCACTTTGCATGAAAAAATAACCTCCCAACCAAAGCACCTGCCATCTAATCTCTTCACCAGCCTTGGTTGACTGGTACAGAATGCCTAAGGCATTAAGTCCGCCTTTGTACCTTTTTGTGCAAAAAGTTTAAATAAATAACAAGATTAGTCAGCAAATTATTTACTTACATGATGCCTCTGGTTACAATTAACACAGTGCTCCCCGACAGGTGGCGCTGTAGGCAAGTAGGCCTTCATTTGTGCCGGGTTTTTCTCCGTAGGGTTAGGTCTGAAGCCGCCCAGCGGTTGTAGGGTTATGTTGTCGCAACCGGTGCATTGGTACGCCATGGCTAGCTTGCTGGAAAAATTAACCTGTATTTAAGTATAGGTTTTATATATACAGGGTCCCATAAAAATAGATGGACAAATTTTAACACAGCGCTCAGAACGTCTAACCAAAGATATCCAAGCAAAAAAGAAAATACACTGATTAAAGTGATTTTATTTTGACCTAAAATAATAAATTGCCGGCACATTAGTGTATTTTCGTTAGCTGATTATTTATTTTTCTTGTAAGTATCTAAATGCGTTTTTCTTATATATTTTTTTAACATCGTCCTTATTTTGGTAGTCTGAATGATTTCTAAAAGTTTATCCATCTATTTTAATGGGACCTTATATATATTTTTTATATTATATTTTTTTTTATACATATTATAAATTGACGTCTTTGACAGTCGTTGCGGGTAGTTAGAAGGTCGAAATTTTGACAACCAGTCCTGGCAAGGGGTATTGTGTTGCCCAGTAACTGGGTTGTGGAGGTCAGATAGGCAGTCGCTCCATGTAAAATTCTGGTATTCAGCTGCATCTGGCTAGACTGGAAGCCGACCCCAGAAGGCTAGGCAGATTGATAAATTACAAATTCAAATCGCATTTCTTGTAAAATAGTATAAAACAAAGTTGTTTTTCGTGTATATCTGTGTGAAAACGATGTTCTTCTGAACTCACATGTCGGAGTCCACCAAGCACAAGTCAGTATGTTTCCACACCACCTGATGAACTCATGAATAAGAGAGGATTTTTTTTTTTTTTAATTATTTTTTGTTAATAGTTTTGTCTGACTTCGTAACAATTGTAGCACTATTGTGTGCTTACCTAGTGGTGTTCTTACAGTGAATGGCGCCAGTGAAGACCCTCACGAACACGCGGATGTAGAAGTCTGCAGATATACTGAGCAGCGGCACTATGTAGCGACTGTAGCGGTTGGCGTGCGACTCTATGCATTGCAACAGTATCCTTAGAGCCTGGAAAAAGAATTTGGTATTTAAAAAAAAAAAACCCTTTCAATGTCGTTATGTCCGTCTATCTCAGTGGTTCCTAACCTTTCAAAATAAAATCAATTCTATTTTTAAGCGACGAAAAAACGGAGGAGGTTATTAATTCGACGCGTATTTTTTTTTTTTAATGTATCAATTCTATTTTAATGTAATTTTGACCCGACTACGGCAAAGCAAAAAGGAGGGTTATGATTTTTGACGTTCAAAAGTGCCTTTTATGTGTCTATTTGAAATAAATGCTTTGACTTTTTCAATCTTGTCACCACTATGACTTTAGTTAGGGAAACTGATTTACCACCCCCTCCCTCCCCTCATATTACCAATGAATATACTTGGTACATATAAATACAAATTGACTTTCTTAGACACATAAAAATTGCGCAAAAATATTGAGTAAGTTCTTACAATCACATTACTTAAATCTTATTACACAGTTAGGGCATGAAGTGCACTGGCGAGCTACATTCGGTCTTATTGGTCTAACCTTTGTTATATGTTACCAGCTTATTACCGCTGCAGAAAATTACCCCCAAGTCTGGAACCGCGGGTCTATCCGATACACCTTCGTAAAATCTACAATTAAATGATAAATAATTCTGTTTCTGTAAGTAGGTTTGTACAAACACTTAACGAAAATGACGCAATGAGTGTTTTTGAACTGGTGAAGGGCGGGCGTTTTGGGGGACTGTCTTTTGTAATTTTGACGTTCGAAAAGTGCTGATTCTCAGCCTAGTTTGAATAAATGACTTTTGATTTTTATTTTTTTCAATATGAAAGCCATTGCTACTGTGAGTGTGTTACGCAATTACCCCACTGAACAGGGTTTGTTTACACATTCATCACATACTTTTGGAACAGACATATAAAAATTTACAGGTTCAAAGAAAACACCAGTCTCTGCCTAGGCATTTAAGGAATAAGTTTCTAGCAAGTACTTTTCTAATTTTCTTTAATATTTACCCGACTACGGCGAAGCAAAAAGGAGGGTTATGATTTGGACCGGTATGTATGTATGTATGTATATTCATCTGTTCCCTCATAACTTCTAAATTATTTGTCATAATTAGACAAATGAGGTATCATTGGAAGCGTCTTAATGGTCCGCTGGTTATAGGATTTGTGACGTCACGTTAAATTGAATATAGCGCCCTCTAGCGGACAAAATGACATGATCTAAAAAATTTTTTTTTTAAATCATGCCTTTTGGGGTATCAAATGAAAGAGCTTATTTCTACTCACCACTTCATGACAGCACTTGGTCTTCAAACTAATAGCTCCATATTTAACGTAACACGTTTCCGGAGTGTTTCCTGCTAACACTGCCATATCCGTAGCAGTAACCAGCAGTAGGCCTCCTTCCTGCACACTTTGTACCGCTGCATCGAGGAATGTGGATGGACATCCATAAGGGTCCAGGTCTATAGCCACGAAACGGTTCCAATATTGTTTGTGTTTGTACATTAGCATGCTGGAAACAAGAATGAATAATCAAATTGAGTGATATTTAGACCTTTACAATGCAATGGAATTTGAACTTTACGTATGACATTGAATTTGTTGTTCAAAAACTTGATAATTATATCTGATTCTGAATTCAAATATAAAAGCGAGTATGTATTTCTTGAGCAAGCGTGGTGATCTATGCTAGTGCCTCCTCTGTATGAGGAGAGGCCTTTGCGGTGGGACAATAATTGGCTGGTATTATTATTATTGATGCTATAACATATTATAGCCTCGTACGTGGTGGTTATTCAGCCCATAGGCTGGCCATGTCTGTGAGTCAAAATAACCACCACGTGAGCCCTGACACAGCTAGAAGGCGTTGCGGCAGACCCCATAGAAGATGGCGGGACGAGCTGGACAAAACAAACGACCAGTGGTCCACTTTAGCCCTGGATCGAAAAAGCTGGAAGCCATGGGGAAAGGCCTTTGCCCAGCAGTGGGAGTGGAAGTGGGTAACAGTATTATTATTATGTAGTTTTTTATTTAATTAAATCTCACCAAGCATCATCCTGGCTGGTCTCAATCAAATCCTTCACGTCATTATGTACAATATTTTCCTTGATAGTATCCACTGCCTGCGGTGACAGGTCATTGGCAACAATCTTAGTGATATTTGGCACTTCTTTAGCATAGCGGATGCTTCTTAGTCCTGTTGCTGATAGAGCTTCTAATATTGTTATTTCTACCTGAAAAAAAGATTAATATTATTAGCCTTATAGATTTCTAATCAATTATTTCTTGAAAACAATTGAGGACTTAGATGTTATGGACAAAGATTGAACATTCAACATTGACTTTAAAATTTAGTCTATGGTTCCTTCCAGCTTTTCTCTAGGACTAGGAGCTATATTTTAGAATGTTGTTCGTCCATTATTCCATCATTCATTTATTATTCATTGTATATTTCAATTTTTCAATATGAAAATTAAAAATACATTTAAAATATATAAAATAGTAGCCCAATAGTATAGGGAGCAGGGAATAGGATAGTGTTTTTATTATAATGGGGTGCAAAAAATAGCCTTCACAAGAATCACAAGTGATGACACTAATACTGTCACTAATCTAACTAACTGATGTATCTGACATTTTGGACTAGGCCATAAGTCAAATCTGATATCTGATCATGTATTCCAGACAAAATAAAAACAAAGATCTCACGAAGTGACATATCTGTTAAAATATTTATTTTTAAAACAGAAGGAGGTTAATGGATTGCAGTGGGTTTAATTCAAATTAGTAATGTGTAACATTCTATTTTATTGGATTATTTTTTAATACAATTAAAATAGAGAGTGACAGCGAAAAGGGAAAATAAAAACAAAATTCAAATTAAAAACTAACCCCCTTATTCATAATCCTATTTTATCTCTATTTTAGCTAAAATAGGTTTATAGAACGTTTGTCTTTATCTGTCACGTTGTCATTTCTGTGTGTAAGAAAGAGACAAACCCCATTTTAACTAAAATAGGTTTGATAAGTTTTATGAATAAAGGGGTAAATATAAAAGACCTATCAAAATACAAGGTGAAATTGAACACATGCGACAAATCGAAATGGGAGATTTTACTCATCATTATGAACAACTTTTACTATGGGACCAAACCTGAAATCGCGAAAAAAAAATTAGCTGTTCCCTACATTTTGGCGAGTTATGCGAACATAAATGTAGGGAACACCTGATTTTTTTTTCGCGATTTCAGGTTTGGTCCCGTAGTAAAAGTTGTTCATAATGACGAGTACAATCTCCCATTTCGATTTGTCGCATGTGTTCAATTTCACCCTGTATATGAAGATAAGATAAGATAAGATAAGGCATTTATTTGTAGAAGATTTGAAGAAGGTTGATTTACCAAATAGTTCCAACAAAAACAATATTAACACAATATTAGTAATACTGTACTGTAAAATATGCTTTGAATCAGTTACGCCACTTAAGTAGTTAGATTAGCGACGATATGTCTGGCGACCCTGAGCAGACAGCCACAAAATCCTACTATCTATTACCATGCTAACTGGATAACATTTTTAAAACAGCTCCAGCTATTTTACCCCTTGCTAATGCAAGATAAGAAGATAATCACCACTTGCTGTTGGAATTAGGATTCATTGTTAAGGTGAATGGGTAGTTGTAGCCCGTGAAATTCAATTTTTCTTACGTTTTTTGCAATTTTCAGGTCAGTGTCAGGTTGTATCATGATCAAAATATGATTTGCGACTGTAACCGGTACGTATTTACAGAATTATAATAATTAGGATTATTAATACATCTTTCTAAGTTACATTTCTACCGTAAAGAACAAATCTCGTATGGAAAAGTGTTTGTGGTAGAAATCTAACTTAAAGAGATTTATTAATGATTCTAATGCCTATGATTCTGTAAATACATGTCTATTATAGTCGCGAATCATATTTGGATCAAGATACAACCTGACACTGATCTGCAAATAACTTAAGAAAATTTAAATTTCACGGTCTACCATGTCACAATCACCTTAAAGTACTTTGAACAGATTGATAGACACAAGGGGCCAACTGCAAGTGCTGGTTGTGTTATAAAAAGTAAATAAACAAACCTCGGTGTCAACTTTTTCTTTATATTTACTATTTTTTGCGAACTTTTCATTTTTCACAAGTTGCTCAGCTTTATAATCATTGGTAAATATAGTCAATACAGCTATGCTTAAATCTCTGTTGAATTCTTGTACTGGGTTATAAAACACCTGGTCGGTTTTGAGAAGTATTTCAGCTTTTCCTTCTTTTATCGACGTATGCTTTGTAGCAGCACTAGCACCATCCATTTTCATAATCCTCTGTAATTACATCAAAAGGTATGGTTGTTTTTATTGAGGTTAGGTATGTATACAAATAGTAAAAGCTAAAATTAAAGAAGTTTTACTTGTCAAATTTAATTACAAACCTGGGAAAGGATTGTAGCTAATCTACGAAACCTCGTTACATTCATAAACTTTATAAACTAAGTAAAAAATTATTGTAGTTTTGTCTTCCACTGTCGATTAATATTATTGAAATGTCAATGTCAAAATTGTCAAATCCATTGGGATTGGGTGATCCATGGTACATACAATTATATACTTCACCGCCCGGCCACATGAGTAGACAAACGGAACAGAGACGTGCAAAATTGTTACCTATTTTGGTAGGGTTGTCACAATAGGTTAAGACAAAATTAAACAAAACATTTGTTAAATAGTTTTATTATTCAGTATGATAGAATAATTTAGAAACTACTTAGTCTAATAATTTTCTTTTTGTAATTTTTGTTTTTAATCATTTAAGTATTGTTTCTTTTATGCCCGGTTTCTGAAGAATTCTTAAACGGAGTTTAAACTTTCAATAGTTGTTGATTCGACATAATTATCTATTTAAGCGAATTCCTTCCTTATGCTCGGTTTTTGAGGTTCTCAGATAAAAACCCTCGATAATAATTCACTGGACTTTTAAGCTAAATTCTTCCTTAATGACGTGTTCAGAAACACGATATCGAACCAATAATCACTATCGAATGGATAAACTCCGTTTAAAAACCTCAGAAACCGACCATTAATGGTGTGGTAAATGCTTTGAGCTGAAACAAAAATAAAATGGCAATGTGAACCGAACACTATTATCCAAAAGACATAGGTATACAACAACACACGGTGTAGGTATATTTTAAAAGTGCTCGACCGCCCATAGAGTACTTACCCTTATCTATGGCCTATAGATAAAATAATATCTATGAAAAATCTTATGTCATGTCAGTACTTTGACATTTCAAAATCTCGCGATTTTTGAAGAATCTGGAAAAATAACCTACTCATTTGCCGAATTAGTATATTTTAAATGGAACACGGCATATAAAACGTGAAGATCGGTTACAGAACTATAAAAATGCATACTGCCAGCAGTTTGTTGCGGAACAGCTTCCTCAGTCCGAACTTGAAGTCTTCTGTGGTTCGCAATATAGCAAAAGTTGCATCACACAGTAAACCGGTGCAAAGGTTGTGTTATTCTGGGGTTTCTGGTGCTAGGGGTGTGCGGATATGTAGCTATAGCAGCAGTTATTTGAGTCCCAGTAAGCAGGTTGGATTTGGGAGGTATTTCTCGACGAATAAGAGTGATCCACCCGAGGACGACCCTGAGCGTAAGGACGAAACGCCACTGTTCAGCAGCCAGCTCCCGGCGACGGTGGCTGTGCCTGAGGTGTGGCCACAGGTGCCCGTCATCGCTATCAACAGGAACCCTGTCTTCCCGCGTTTTATCAAGCTTATTGAGGTTAGTTCTACAGTTGAAAGTATCCTATGAATAGTTTGTGCGTGGTTAGCGGTGGCTGGTACTGCTGGTAGAAAGTTCCAATAAAGCCTTTTAGATGCCGCTGTAATAACAAGGAATCTGTTCATTGAAGAACACAAGTTCTGCTATAGTATGGATATACTATATACCATTAAGGTGTCTAACAGGTCATATATTCCTGCAATTCAACTAAGTACCATGTTAGTAGTTTATATGTTCTGTTTTGTAAAATTATTAGTCCAGTTCACAGTGAAATGGGAAATAAAAAGCTAACACAATAGTTTTTATTTAATGGCGCATAAATAGGTTTAAAGATATTTATTCTCAAAAAAGACACAAAGTCACTTAATGCACACACAATACATGCTTAAAATATAAATTATATAAAGTTTGTCACAGACGTCACGGTAGCAATATTATGATATTTGTGATTAAATAAGCAGCTGATTGAGTTTTGAATGCATTGAATGAGTGCAACTTTTTTATACATCAGGGTATTTTGTTATTATAATTGTGCTCCTTCAAAAGTAATTTTTTTTTTGCCAAACTTAGCTCTCATCTTCCGTCAAATCAGAAAACTAGCTCGGCGACTGCTATGTTGGGTTACTTGTTTTACTTTAGTAAACGATAAGTTAGTCTCTATACTTTTGTTAAGTGCCTTATGAATGCAAATACATGTATTGTAGATATATAACTGTCTAATGTTCATTATTTTGGTTTCTTCATAAATTTTGCATGTTGATGTTAAATATGGATACATAAAAATAATTTTTATTAATTTTTTTTGTGCAACTTGAAGACTTGCTAGCTTTCGTCTTGGCTACACTGCCCCAAACTTCAACCAGATATATTAGATGTGGTTTCACTAAGGCGTTATAGAAATAATTTAAGACAATAGACTTATATACTTTTGGTGTTTGGCCCTGACATCAAGGAATGGACAAAATTGTCAACTTTTTATATGCTTGAGTATTAGGCTTTTGACTGTCTTTTTTTTATTTGTAACTAGCTGCGCCCCGCGGTTTCACCCGCGTAAACGTCGATCCCGTGGGAATATCGGGATAAAAAGTGGCCTATATGTTAATCCAGGGTGTCAGCTAACTCCATACAAAGTTTTATCAAAATTGGTCCAGCCGTTTGAGTGTGAAGAAGTAACTAACATATAAACACACACACTCACAAACTTTCGCCTTTATAATATTAGTGTGATGTGCGTTTTGTTTCTTCAGAATAAACAATTTGTCTTTCTTTTGAGAGATGCCTTTACTGTTGAAATAACACAACCTTCCTCACCTCCATTTTAACTTATTTACAGATATCAAACCCAGCTTTAATAGATTTAATAAGACGTAAAGTGAAACTAAACCAGCCTTACATTGGTATCTTTCTACGCAAGAAGGAGGATGAGAAGTCAGATATTGTGTCAAGTCTGGACGATGTACATCAAGTGGGTGTGTTCGCTCAGATCCATGAGATGCAGGACATGGACTATAAACTGAGGCTTGTTGTAATGGCTCACAGACGGATAAGAATTACGGGACAGTTTGTTGAAGATGAGATTGAAAGTGGCCCAGCTGGTGAGTGATACTGTCATTTTGAACAGTTAATGGGCACATTCCTTAGTGATAAGTTAAATCATCTTTTACTTCCATATCTACATGCCTTTTAGGTTCCATTTTTATTATTGAGTATTTTTTGGGATTGATATGTTAGGTCAGCACTCTTAAAGATCTTTTTGACAAACTTCATATTAAAACTTATTAAACATCTTTATTTATTTATTTAACCATTTATGTACAGACGCCAGCACATCAACCTACTACAATCTGTCAAATTTCTTTAATAGATTTTCAACTTTATCACTAAAACATAAGGTTCAAAGTTGATTGGGAAAATCTGACAGTTTCGGGTAGGTCGATGTGCTGGCGTCTGTACAATCATATAAACAGACAAGAACAGAAGAATATGTACAAAGGCTATGCTTATTTCTAAAGAAATCTCTTTTCTTTTTTTTTTATCTTTTTCTTTCTTTTATGTTATAAGCAGAGCTTCCCTATTCATATCTTGAAAATATCACACTGTTATATTGTAATTACTTCATTATTGTCCACCCAAGATTTCCCTTCATTCATTGTATTGTATAATGCATTTTTTCACCCAAAATCATCTCATTCTCACACACCAACTTCATTTCTGAAATGCCAAAATCATTTCAGAAATGAAGTTGAAGTTTCCACTATTTAACGTGGAGCTTAACGTTGCCCGCGAAGAGTCTGATGCGGAGCGGCGCCGTCGGAAGTACCGGAATACCAGGAAACAGTCCACCAAGGCCGGATCCGAACCGGAGACTCCTGAACAGCCAGACAAGGATTCCAAGAAACCTGCTCCAAATCAGGTATTGATGGCCAAAGTGGAGAATATGATGCATGAGAAGTTCCAGCATACGGAGGAGGTGAAGGCCTTGACGCAGGAGGTTATAAAGACCATCAGGGATATTATTAACTTGAATCCTTTGTACAGGTGAGTTTTTGTGAAAAAATTCTTGTATGATAAAACTCCTTAAATATTACTATAATCGCAACCCTATTTTAATATAAGGGTTTTGTGAAAGAAAGTTGCATCTACATGTAAAAAAAGAAGTATTCAACTAACCACTTTGCCCAAGAAATACTTGCTACTATCTTAGTCAACAGTCAATGGCCATGATTCCATGGCATGCCATCAAAATATTATTGGAAAGTACTTGAGCGCACTGTCTTGCGCGATGCCTCGCAAGTCGCGACAATGTTGTGTCATTCGTGCAGGCCTTTGAAGAATTGTTAGTACCTTGCCTAGTTACCTAAAGTTCAGTTATACATATCGCGACGAAGCGGGTCTTGGCGCGTCTGTGAGATCGGTAGGTACGGTTGGAGCAGGCGCGGGCTTGCTCTTGGCACATAGGTACTTCGCCGTCACACTAAAATTCACTGCGCTGCGCGACTAATGAAATTAAAAAAGAAAAAACGTCTATTAGTACTCGCACAGAAAAAAGGCCAACTAAATAGAATGACACAAACATGGAAAAATAAAAACAACAGTATACAGGGTGAAATTAAATTCATGGGCATCCTTTTGAGGGGTCATTGTACTCATCATTATGAACAACTTTTATATGGGACTAAACATAAAATCGCAAAAAAAAAAATCTGCTGTTCCTTGCATTTATGTTCACATAACTCCTCAAAATGTAGGGAAGAACTGGTTTTTTTTTTTCGCGATTTCAGGTTTGGACCCATAGTAAAAGTTGTTCATAATGGTGATTACAATGACCCCTTAAAAGGATGCCCATGAATTCAATTTCACCCTGTATAAAGAAAAAAAGAAACAAAGTCGTCACTCGTGATATCACGCGCCGGCTTCAAATGCTGCAGTGCAGCTTTATGTGCAGCAGTAAAGTGACAATTCCAATGTAATTCAAACTTACACACTATTAATCGGAATCTGAATCATTTTGAAGAAAATTGCTAATTCATTGCTTCATAAGTTCGAAAAATTTGTCTGCTCCACACGTAAATAACGCAGTGAATGTTGTTGAACTGTCAAAATGAAACTGATTCCGATTGATAATGTGTTACGTAATTGCCCTGCTGTTTTACAGGGAGTCCTTGCATCATATGTTGGCACAAGGACAGCGCGTGGTCGACAACCCGGTGTACCTGTCTGACTTGGGCGCCGCGCTCACAGGTTCAGAGCCCACGGAACTACAAGCTGTACTTGAAGAGATGGATGTGAGTGACCTTGTTTTGGCCTATAGGGCCTATGCACACAGCGTCGACGTGCTACAAACTCACCTAATACTGCCTTTTTAAGACAAAAAACGCACTGTCGACGCGCGGTACATGGAACCCGCGAATAAAAAACCCTGTGTGTACAGAACCTTAGTGTCCCTATTCCTTCCTTTCAGTTACAATGATGAAAATTATTGTTTTTATTAACAAGTTATTCTATAATTTACTACTAAATACCGCAGAAACATTGTCGTATCTTAATACTCTTCAGAGTCAGAAGGATCAGTGACGATCAAAAGAATATAATTATGGAGATATCATTCTCAAAACGGTCAAGAAAAACATCTTGAGGAAACTGGCATGTCCTAGAACCGAAAAATTCCAAGACATGACATCTACCAGCCCGCATTGGACCCGCGTGGTCTTCACGGCCACTCCCTCTGATAGAGAGGAGGCCTGTGCCCCAGTAGTGGGAACATTATAAGCTGATAATGCTATGGTTATGCATTTTCAAAACTTCAAATAAAGCAACATACCAAAAAATATGACAGCCCTACTGAATCAAGCGTTCCCTGCACGCGGCATTCTTCAAACAACTCAATTTTCTCCACCAGATACCAAAGCGTCTGATGATGTCCCTCTCACTCCTGAAGAAGGAGTTGGAGCTGTCGAAGCTGCAGCAGAAGATCGGCAAGGAAGTGGAGGAGAAGGTCAAGCAACAGCACCGGAAGTACATCCTGCATGAACAGCTAAAGGTAAGGACTCTTGGCTTTTGTTTTTTGGCTAAGTTTGAGGTTTCTTTCAAGATAAAGATGTTATTTATCTAATGTAGAAATATGGCCAATACAACTTTATTTTACTTTTACGTAACCTTCAAAACGACTTTACGATAGGCGTTTGTTTTGTGCTTAGGATTTTGCTTATTAGGCCGTCGGATAAAGACATTAAATTCGCAAAGCGTGATGTAGTTTTGCATTTTTGGTATGTTGTATGGGTCTGTTAGGGTAGTGTAAATTCAAATTTGCAACTTCGAAAAACTTGTGGAAACTGAGAAAATCGAGAAAAACATCGAAATTTTGGGACTTTTTTCACTATTTGCTCTCCAGGGCCAAAACTATGCATTTTTTTGCGAACAATGTTCCGTACACATATAAACTGTATTAAATTGCCTACAATTTGAGCCCAAATGCAGCTCTATTGACCCCAAAGGAGCCAAGCTATGGCACTTTGAAGATGACCAATTTTTCTTGAAAATTGAAATTTTCAGGTTTTCCACACTTATTTCGCGAAATATTGGCAAAACCACTTGCCCTACGAAGAAAAGTTACTGAAAATATTTTGTAGCACATTTATTTAGCTTTTATTAGAGTCCAAAACGAAGTCTGTGAGACTAGCAGTTCACTCACAATCTCAAAAAAACGAAAAGAAGGTATAATGGGTTATACAGACAAAAGACATATATAAGGTTATTGGAAATTAGACAGGAATTTTGGTGGGAGGTCACTTGCAATAATCTCGCTCGAAGTTTGATTTGGAATCTTAAGTTCTAGGCAAAACATAAAATCAATGACCGAATTAAAAAAAAACAAAAAATCAAACCGAAAAAACGACGATTGACTAAGAACAGCTGTTCTTAGTCAATCGTCGTTTTTTTCTTTGGTTGGGATTCCCTTTCAACAGGATTGTTTTCATTTTGAGAAAGATGAAAAAGAATGCGCTCGTGTTCTTCTTCCTCTTCGTGTCTTTCTTCATCATTCTGAGGAAGAAGTCCTTCTTCATCTTGCTCTGAGTCGTCGCTGTTTTCGTCAACGAAAATCAACGCGACGTTATTACACGACTTTCCTCCGCAATTCAAACAAAGAGCCGAGCATTTCAGCCCAGCTTTTAAACAACTACATGCCCCTCTACATCCCTTTTTGCATTTGCAGGCTATCATTTTTAGAAGCTGTGCGGGAGCTGACTCTTTGTTTGTTGTGATCGGGATTAGGCCGCGGGAGCTGATTTCCCAACCCCACTCGGTGGGATCCTTTTCTACCCCCAGCCATTTTTGCACTTGGTGGTAGGTGCGAAACGCATGAAAAGAGGATGCCTCGGTAGTAGGGGGCAAACGTGCCAGATTCACTTTTGCGCTTGCCGCTGTCTTCACAAACAACTGGAACCGCAGGTCGTGCAGTGTCTGAGTACCTGCAACGCCTCCGTAAAGAGACACCAGACACTTTACGCCAGCTTCCGCAATATCCGCATGCGTTTGGAGGAAGATGGTAGCCAGCACCCTAATTGCGTAACACACTATCAATCGGAATCTGTATCATTTTGAAGCAAATTGCTAATCCATTGCTTCATAAGTTCGAAAAATGTGTCTGCTCAACACGTAAATAACGCAATGAATGTTGTTGAACTGTCAAAAAGAAACCGATTCCGATTGATAATGTGTAACGCAATTGCGCCGCTGGTCTACTAGGTCTTGCCTCTTTTGAAATTGACCCCACAATTTCTGTTTTCCTTGCCAGAAAAGGGCGGACGTGGTATAACACCCAGTAAAAGCGTGTATAAACAGTTTAAATCCATTGGGCATTTCAACTTCTCCTCGGTTAACCGCGCTAGTGGTATACTGAATGCACCCGGCCTCATGTCTGTTACGTCCAGTTTCTGAAAGCGCAAGTTCTGGATGTTAGAACCCAACCCACAGAGAACAAGCAGGTCTACGTCCTCTCCCACTACGATCACATGGGCGTGGCTCTTGGTTTTCTCTAACGCCATTAGAATAATTTCGATCGCGGTCTGCATCATCAGTCGCTGTCTTCGTTTCAATTCCTTCGAGACATAATGCAGAGCAGAGATGTTGAATGAGACGTTCTTTGTTTCGATCGTTCGACATCATCTTCTCCTGGGGCACTTTTATAATCGTGGAGGAGTCAAAAATAATTTCAGTTGAAGAATCAAGATATCGTCTGAATCGCTCGGCAGATTTTGTGCTCCGATCGGCACTCTCGTCCCGGGTACCCGTCAAACACCACTGATACGTTCCTGCCAAAGCGGTTCAACGTATACGTGACGTAGGCATCTATAACTGCCTGTAAAAATGAGTAACGATGCCAAAAACAGTATGCAAGAGGTATCCCCCAACAACGACTACCTACATAAGTGTTTGCATTACACGCTTACACTGTTACCGCCTTCACCGCGGGGAGGTACTCTCAGCTTATTGATATTAGGAATGGAATAATTCGAGACAAATGTAACGTATCCCTGCAATAACCACTTAAAATTAAAAAATGTTAACCATTAAAGTTAACTTCAATGGTACATTAGTGAACTTAACGCCATCAATCCACATCCACACACAACAAAGACAAAAGAAAAAGTTCTACGATTTACAAATCTTTTTGTTATGGACAGAGAGATTATATTACTTTGGGGTCAATATTGTTGCAAATGATGTCCCCCATCGCCCCTTATAAGATTCCGGTCTAATTTCCAATAACCCTGTATACATTGAGTCTTTTGCCTCTATAACCCATTTTACCTTCTTTTCGTTTTTTTGAGATTGTGAGTGAATTGCTAGTCTCACAGACTTTGTTTTGGGCTCTAATAAAAGCTAAATAAATGGACTATAAAATATTTTCAGTAACTTTTCTTCATAGGGCAAGTGGTTTTGCCAATATTTCGCAAAATAAGTGTGGAAATCCTGAAAATTTCAATTTTCAAGAAAAATTGGTCATCTTCAAAGTGCCATAGCTTGGCTCCTTTGGAGTCAATAGAGCTGCATTTGGGTTGAAATTGTAGGCAATTTAATACAGTTTATAAGTGTACAGAACATCGTTCGCAAAAAAATGCATAGTTTTGGCCCTGGAGAGCAAATAGTGAAAAAAGTCCCAAAATTTCGAAGTTTTTCTCGATTTTCTCAGTTTCCACAAGTTTTTCGAAGTTGCAAATTTGAATTTACACTACCCTAACAGACCCATACAACATACCAAAAATGCAGAACTACATCACGCTTTGCGAATTTAGCCACTTTTTTTGTCTATTTCCGACGGCCTATATGCCGATATCAGATGCGTCACTCGAGTGTAGTTTTGTTTCATTTCACGACACCGACATAATTATATAAAAATGATTATTCTTCTTCTTTCGTTTCATTTTCGATCATTCGGTAGGCGAGTGAACGATGCCGAGTGCCGAAAATCAAACATTGTTGAATCGGTTCACTAATAAATTGTCACTTTCGATGCATTGTCTGTTCAGACGTTTCTCTTCGAGTGAAAGATGCCGAATGAAAGGCAAGCATGAATAATGTGAAGCATTTTTCATATCGGCTTTAGGGGTTCGTTTGCACACGGGATCGATTCCCGCAAAAAACGATTATCTTTATCTGTATGGCCTACCAACAAAATGGTAAAAAAAGTGTGTATTTTCAATGCAAAGTATCTTTGGTAAAACGCTCTTGCTGGCTGGAAATTTTATTTTTGAAGTGAAACTTCTTTACGCACGCTTGACTTGGGGAGTAAGCTGGCGAACGCGTGACTTAAGCGTTACGAAAAGTATGCACGGGCGAGGCGAACGGGAGTTGAATGGGGGATATAAGCAAGAGAAAGCAGTGCGCGCGCACATTTTCTTTCTCTCTTCCTCTCATAGCCAAATACGTTCCGTATATCTAAGCACAGTGCACCCCTATTGTCTGTATCACAATGTAGGAGTAAGAGAGAGCAGTGCGCGCGCACATTTTCTTTCTCTCTTTCTCGAAGTTTCACTTCAGTCGTGTGGTCATCAGCACACTCGGTTTTTTTTTTATTGCTGAATGTGCTCTTGACCGCGATCATGCCTAATGGAAAGCGATGGATGAGGTCTATGATGGAACGAGCGTGCCCAGAAGATGCTTGTTCATTTGTTAATTGACATTTACCAATTTCCATTTATACTCCAACAGGTGATCAAAAAGGAGTTAGGTCTAGAAAAAGACGACAAGGACGCGATAGGCGATAAGTTCAGGGAACGTTTAGCTGATAAGAAGGTACCTCAAACAGTACAGACTGTCATCGACGAAGAACTTAACAAACTGAACTTCTTGGAGAGCCACAGTTCAGAGTTCAAGTAAGTTATCAAACAGTAATTATTAATAAGAGTGACAGTGTAAGCCACAGATATAGATACACCTAGATAACGCAAGAGCAACTACTTCGCGTGCCGAAAATCGCACCAGCTTACGTTCGAAAATCATAAGCCGCCACTTTCGCGCTCAGTCCTGCGTACTGCTGGCTGGGTGAGCGTGAGCGAGAGCGCGAGCTTGTGACGTCATAGTAGGTAGTCAAAAAGTGGCACGCTTAGTTTTCATACAGTTCGTGATACTTCCGTTATCTAGGTCTATTGTAAGCCCATTGGGTGTGTCTAAAAATCGCACATAAAAGTAATATTTTGACAACGCAGCTGTAAAAAGTGGGTGACAAAGAGACACACACAGGGCTTAGGGGAAGTTCCGTCACCGTCTTACTCACGCATTTCATGACCGCGACTACCGCCAGTCTTGGCGTTTACAGTTCTCTCTCAGTTATTTTTTACCTCTGAAAGGCATCACAGTCAAAATCAGTCATATTTTTTTTTTCGTTACAATATGGCTGCTGTTGGGTCACTGCTGTCAGAAGTATATTAACTGTGAATGATCTGTAGTATAGCCACTTTGTTAAGTTTCATGCCACAACCACATCATATACCCAAGGTCCGTCCGCGCTAAATTTGCCAAAGATGTAAACAACAATGGCCGCTCGAAATTGAATTTGTTTGATTTTTGATTGATTTTGTATGAGAAGCGTACGCATCCGTTCAGCCGCGGAAATCTGCACGGACTCCATACAAAATTGTTGTTTTCTATGGACAAAAGCTGAGCAGAGCTGAATAAGTGTGGTTAGTCCTTAATACGGCTCTTTACGTGAGACTTCAAGCCATATATAATTACTAACTGCGCCCCGCGGTTTCACTCGCATAAGTCTCGATCCCTGGGTTTATCGGGATAAAAAGTATCCTATGTCCTTTCCCGGGACTCAAGCTATCTCTATACCAAATTTCATCTAAATCGGTTCAGCGGTTTAGGCGTGAAAGGGTAACATACAGACAGACAGACAGAGTTACTTTCGAATTTATAATATTAGTAGGTATGGAGATCAGAGACACGATACAGCGCCATTTAAAAATAAGCGTATTAGTTAAAAATATGTTTTTCTATTTAACCTACTTCAAAATTAGAAGGAGGTTGGAAGGTGGCCAACCGACTTCCAAAGAAAAAAATACTACAAAATTAAAAATAAGTTTTATTTCGGAAGTCTGTGGCAAAAAACAAAATACAAAACGAAAGATACCGGCTTCTTTTCTTTTTTTTATAAAATTGTTTTTTTTTTTACACAAAAAAATACTTCCTACTTTTCTAGCGTCACCCGCTGCTACCTAGATTGGCTAACCTCCCTACCTTGGGGCCAGTTTTCCGAAGAGAACCTGAAACTAGATGACGCGCAAGTCATACTGGACCAGGACCACTACGGCATGGATGACATCAAGAAGAGAATCTTGGAGTTTATAGCCGTGTCGCAGTTGAAGGGGTCTACCCAAGGAAAGATATTGTGTTTCCATGGACCGCCGGGGGTGGGGAAAACTAGTATAGGTGAGTTTTCTGACCTTTTTTTTTTTCTCACGGTGGAAATCCTCATGGACTTCCTCTACCGTGGGGGTGTCAGAGGGTCATGCCGCACTCTTACCGGCTAAAACCACCGCGGTGTTCCACCTCTACCTATGGCTGGGGGTGCGGGATTCGCATAAGCATTCACCGCTACCCCGGCAGGGAGTCTTCTGATCTTGAAAGATCATAATCAGGCTATATGTTCCCGCTGCGGGGACACAGGCCTCCTCTCTGTGAGAGGGAATGGGCCATAATCCACAACGCGGGCCCACTGTTGGTTGCTGGATGGATATTTCCCCACGATGTTTCCTTCACCATTTTGGCAGTGGTGATGAAATTAAATACACAAAGTGCCTGCCTGGGTTCGAACTCACGATCTACAACTTGTCAGTCGGGGCCGATGCCACGTGGCCACCACTGCTCCATCGAAAGATAGTTTTTTTTAATGTGTCGTGTAAAGTTCAAGAGAAAATGTGTTTTTGTTATTTTGATTTAAGAACTCAAGAAGGGAGGTATTCTAGAACCATACTTGTAAGGCAAACTTGTCTTGATACAAAGAAAGGATAAATAATTTTTTAAATCGAGATTCAAGCTTGAAAATCGTATTTGTATATGGGCCTTAGAGTTGTGTAAATGTGAACACAAAAACAATACAGAATTGGTTCAGAATAGTACCGCCTCTTGTCTTTACGTCCGCGTCGGTTCGTAATGAAGAACTCCTGCTATGAACCATTATAATTTCAACCTACACTCAGTAACAATACGATCTATTCCAGCTCGTTCAATCGCCCGCGCGCTCAACAGACAATACTTCAGGTTCTCAGTAGGTGGCATGACAGACGTTGCGGAGATCAAGGGACACAGACGGACATACGTCGGCGCCATGCCGGGCAAACTGGTGCAGTGTCTCAAGAAGACGGGCACGGAGAACCCGCTGGTGTTGATCGATGAGATCGACAAGATTGGCAAGTAAGTATACCTAGCGTTTCGCGAGTTTCCTACACTTAGTAAATAAAGTCAAAGCATTTATTTCAAATAGGCACATAAAAGGCACTTTTGAACGTCAATAATTACATTAAAATAGAATTGATGCTAGTCGCCCCTTCCAAAAGGTAGTTTTCGTATGGAGAAGAATGGGCAAGAAACTCCACCGTTACTCTTTTAATTAAAATGTTTTACAATATTTTGCATGGGTAAATTAATTATATAATAATATGTGAAGACGATGCACCTAGAATAAAATTACTATACCACAAAAGGTAAAAGAATTAAAAACGAAACCATGACATATAAATTAATTATTTGATAGATGCATGGTGCTCACATATTTACAAACATGGTAAAAGTAAACGATTTTAATAAAAAAAAATTTAACAAGTAATAAGTCAGGGTGTGAGTAATGAATGTAAATCAATGTAAAAAAAGAATAAAATTTTACAATTAAATTAGCAACCAGTTTGATTTTGTCTAGACTCTAGATTGTCCTATGGAACAGGACCAGCAAGTTTCCAAACTAAGCCATAGCCAAGTGAATAATGCCACAAGTGTTGCCTAGTTTACACGAGCTTCCAGTTGTAGTATTTTTATCTCACGAAGTAACGCGCGCTTTACTTGTGGTTACTTCTTTTTAGCGTGTCGATAGCAATCTAAATGTACTCGGCCCAGAATTCGGCTACGTGTTTGGCTCCATCACTAGCGTCCATCAGTTCCTGTAACGTGCTGCTGACAGGACACGCAGGTCACGTTATTAAGTGTCCCATCGTTTGTGGAACAGCACCACATTTACACTCCAAGGCGGAGTCGTCTATAAATCTCCACCAGAGCCCTGATTCACAAACATACGACAGGCTATCGTATCGAAAACCTGACATTTCGATAACCTGATTTGACTTGTCCTCAACAGCAAATAGCTGTTGGAAGAATAGCGGGCGTCTATTTGATTTAAACTGACAAAATTTTCGGGTTTTGGACTTAAGAACGAACTTTTGGACGGAGCATTGAGAAGACTCCTACGATAACAATGATTTATGTTCGATACGATACGGAAGCATATCGAGTGTTTGTGAATAAGGGGGCTGAACAGGTTTTCCTGCTTCGGCCAACATGGGTCTGTTTAAAGACGTCTAGGTTACCCAAGGTAACTCATGTCCAGGTGGGAGGTCTTCAGCGGGTGGAACGAACGGGTAAGGAAGCACTTGTGGTTACCAAACACGCAGACGCGTTTAATAGCAATAGGCTCAACACCTATTACAGGGACTTAAACGTAACTGGCGAAATAAGGGTGTACTATACAGGGTGTTACGGAAAGGGTATATCAATACAAACGGGTTGAAGAGTGTATCTGGTCTAGAATCTCTGTACAAAATTTCAGCTCAAAAGCATTAACTTTGAAAATGCTTAATATTTTTTTATTTCGACATCACGGCGCTGCACTGGCGCGCGGCGGCGTGATGTGCGTGTACTAGGCGCACAGACACACTACAGATAATGGACAATGACCCTCGTAGTGCGGTGACACGTTTGTTATGATTTCAATTTAATAAACTATCGAAATAAAAAATATTAAACATTTTCAAAGTTACTGCTTTTGAGCTGAAATTTTGTACAGAGATTCTAGACCAGATACACTCTTCAACCCGTTTGTATTGATATACCCTTTCCGTACCACCCTGTAGGTACTATCGCGGACACTCCCGCCTGACCACCACTAAGTTCATTTTTGCTTGCACTCAAAAAAAAGAAGCGCTCTCTAGTAAGCGCGCCAAGGTCAAATAGTTCGTCCGTAAGTGTCTAAACACACTATGCCGAAGGTACGCGACCGAAGTTCGGCATGATTACGCCTGCAATGCTATTTGAATTACTGACGACACATTATGCCGAAATTACGTTACGTTATAGCGATTCAAATAGCATTGCAGACGTAATCATGCCGAACTTCGGTCGCGTACCTTCGGCATAGTGTGTTTAGACACTAAGTGTCCAAACACACTATGCCGAAGATACGCCGCCGAAATTCCGCGGCTGATTTTACGTTGCGACTTATTCGGCTGATATGACACACCGTAAGTGCCGAACTTACGCGACAGAAATTCAGTTGCGTAACTTTGTGTGTACAACGGGCGGACACGCGGGGCGCGGGCATGCCTGCCTCCCGCTGCTCCCCGCCCCGGATCTTCTTTGGCAATATGTGTGCTCTACAAAATACGTTGCCGCCGAATTGCCGCCGAACTTACGCCCAACCGAAATTCGGCTGTACGCTATAACGCAACGTAATTTCGGCATAATGTGTCGTCAGTAATTCAAATAACATTGCAGGCGTAATCATGCCGAACTTCGGTCGCGTACCTTCGGCATAGTGTGTTTAGACACTAAAGTTCACAAAAGGAGTACACGTGATGCGTCACTAAGCTGTGCAGTGCAGGTTGCAAACAATTGCGTTATCGCTTTCCTAATAGACGAAAACTTTAAGGACGCGTGTCTTGGCGCCGCTGCAGGTTTTAAGCGAAAAAATTTTTAAGTGATCACACAGAAAAGGTCGCGATGGTACACCTGTGCCTTACCCTTCTGGGAATACAGATTTATGTTATGATTATAAAACCTACTTAAAAATATATATAAACTGCTTTCTTAATCCCAGGGGTGTCCACGGCGACCCATCATCAGCCCTGCTGGAACTGCTAGACCCG
Source organism: Amphipoea oculea (assembly GCA_945859645.1). Lineage (NCBI taxonomy): Eukaryota > Metazoa > Arthropoda > Insecta > Lepidoptera > Noctuidae > Amphipoea > Amphipoea oculea. The sequence goes on from OX243876.1 coordinate 19,775,188, forward strand.
GAACAGAACGCGAATTTCTTGGATCATTACCTGGACGTCCCTGTAGACCTGTCGAAGGTGCTGTTCATATGTACCGCCAACGTTGTGGAACACATACCTGAACCGCTGAGGGACAGGATGGAGCTTATTGATATGTCCGGTGAGTTGTAGGTTAGATTTTAATAATATCTAGAAGATAGAATACTCTTAATTATGAACACCATAAAAATCTATACATATCGCACCTTCGGTGCAACAAAGTCACAACAGCTCATTTTTTAATTTTCAGGAGAGGAGTTTTAATTTTTTTTTCGCATTTATTTCCTCATTTTTTCGCATTTATAACCACAAAGGCACCTGCGCCATATATCTATCTATCTCTTTCGCGGATGTTTTTGTTGCCCCAGGTATAGGCATGGTTCAGAGACAATTTGGCATACTTACCTCAATTTTGCAGTTTTGGCTATTTGTGACTGTTGCACCGAAGGTGCGATATGTATAATAAAATGGTAATGAAGTCAAAACTGTAAGTACAGTCTGTTATAGCAATTAGCTGACCCCTTAAAAATTAAACGAATTTGAACCTTCTGCTTGTTAGCAGTAAGCTTATCGAACTAGAACAGTTCAACGTCTACGATTAATAAAACAGTTATTCGAATTTGATATTTAACACGCAGTGTTAAGGTAGGTATGATCTTGAATATTGTTCTAACTTGTAATATATTATTGCTAATTTCAACGACAATCACCATGTTCGTGTGGTCTAGTGGTAGCTGCAGTGAGCTGACAAGAGCGTGGTTGCGAGTTCGAAACCAACATATTTTCTGCTGCGCATTTTGTTTTATAATATTTTTTTTTAAGTTATAAATAATAAATAGTAAATTATAACTAGAGCAACAAAAAAAAAAGCTGAACGAAAATAAAAAAAACGATAATGATGGTAAAAACGATTTTATTTTATAAAAAAAATTATTATAAGAATAACGTAAATGATTATAATAGTTACTAATAACGTTGTTACATACTTCACAGAGTTTAATGTAGTGAATCAACATGTTATAATATTTAGAAATATATAGGTATGTATTTCTATTTCATAACAATAACATCACCACATTAAATATCGTTGAACTAAATAAAATAGCATTATACGTTGATGTTTTACCTGCTAGGTATACTATATATCAATTTGTTTTGTAAGTAGTTATATTTAGTTATAAATAAGGTTTTGACAAAGACTTCTCGTCGGTAAATATGACAACATAATCTTCCCAATTAAAATTGAGATATTCTTGGGCAAAGCGGACCCTTGCTTGGCGATGTGCAGCAGTCAGTTAAATTTTACGTGCTGGCTTGTATTGTTTCAGTCCAGCAACATGCAAATGTTTTCTGACCGTCTGAACAGAAACATTATACTGCATTGAGTAGGCAAAAATGGGTGTTGAGTATGCCTTCTAACAATTGCTTGATGGTGTTCTGACACAGGAGTAACATTACAGGTTTTGGTTCAGGACGATCCTTTTGAATATTCCCTGTCTCTTCAAAACGTCTTAGCCACAGTCTGACTGTATTTCTCTGAAACAACACAATAAGCATAATTTTAATAACGCGGTAATCATAATTTTTCGAATAAGGTTGCAAAAATACCTTTGGATAAACCACATTAGACCTATAAATGATCTCATAATAAAACAGTTAATTTTCTATTATTCTACATTCACGTTTTTAAGCCAACTAACGAATTAAGGAAGCATAAAAAATAATACACTTACCGCTATATTAAGTTTCCTAACAATCGCTTTAATACCAACATTCTCCTTATGCAAATACATTATTTTGTATTTTAAATAATCACTCAACTGAGACATGACGATTAAACTATCAAAACCGATAATAATAATTAATAAAAAGGCGTGGATTTTCGCAACTTAGTAAGGCAATATAAAAATGTTCGGCTCAGGCGCAAAACGTCTCTTTCGCAAAATGTCCCCTGGTCGTAAAACGTCTCTTTCGCAGAATGTCTCTTTCGTAAAATGTCTCTTTCGCAGAATGTCTTTTTCGCAGAATGTCTCTTTCGCAAAATGTCGCGCCAGGGACTTAAGAATAAAATTTTGATTTTCAAAACAAAAAATCATTTATTAATATTATAGTTCAATTATGATGTTAAAATTTTGGTACTTAAATTTACTTAAGAATGTATTCCAAATAAAAAAAAATATTTTGATACAGTTATAAATAATATTTTGGTAAAATATACCTATATACAGGGTGAATTTTTCAAGTGGGCGTGGATGGTTAAATCCGAAACTATGAGGACTAGCGAAAAGTACTCAAAGAAGTCGCGGGCTCGATTTTGATGTAAACTAAAACTGCATCATTGGATTTTTGAAAAATTAATATTTCTAGCCAGGAATCGAACCAGTTGATTTTGAAAAAAAAAAACACTGTATTATTACACCATTCGATAGTGTCGCTAATAAGGATCGAATTCTGGGAAGTAATGACATACGGCAAACTAAAGGAAAGAGCTCATTTTTAACAATATATTTTTTTTTTCTTATGTTACCTACCTCATCCATCATCATCTGCCTAGCCTTTTCCCAACTATGTTGGGGTCGGCTTCCATTCTAACGGGATGCAGCTGAATACCTCGGTATGTAAAGATGGTCACCTATCCACAGTTCAACCGCGGCAAGCGTAGCTTAACCTGATGGATTGACCTGTGCGGCTGTTATTATTTAGCTGGGTCCGGGTTATGTTACCTACCTACTAAACCTTAACTGATTAATTGTTCAAAATGATGACCATTGTTTTCAATACATAGCTGGATTCGACGTCTCAAGGATTGTACTGCATTCAGCATTACAATATTATTGATTCCATTAGAATATTTTCCAAAGATCGTAATAGAAATTTGAATTCAGAACCTAATGTTGTGAAGGTGACTGCGCTGTGGGTGTGTTAATAAAAATACTGAGCATCATTTCGAACAAGGTACGTAATGTATGTATGAATACTCTAAAATAAGAAGCAGTTTATTAAAATTCAACATTTTCCTTAAATTTGCCGTATGTCATTACTTCCTAGAATTTGATCCTTATTAGGGACACTATCGAATGGTGTAATAATACAGTATGTGTTTTTTTTTTTCAAAATCAACAGGTTCGATTCCTGGCCAGAAATATTGATTTTTCAAAAATCCAATGATGCAGTTTTAGTTTTTATCAAAATCGAGCCCGCGACTCCTTTCAGTACTTTTCGCTATTCCTCATAGTTTAGAATTTGGCCATCCACGCCCACTTGGAAAATTCACCCTGTATATATATATTTTTTTAATATATATTTTGGTTAAATATATATTTTTTAATCATTTTAAAAATGGTATAAAAAATATTTTCATTTGCAATACCTAGTTAATGTTTATTTACTATTAGTAATAGCTCCTATTATATTATCTGTGGATATTAATAATGTGTAATTTTGAATGTGTGTAAAATGTTTGATACCTATTGATATTGTTTTTATTTGGAATACATTCTTAAGTAAATTTAAGTACCAAAATTTTAACGTCATAATTGCACTTTAATATTAATAAATGATTTTATGTTTTGAAAATCAAAATTTTATTCTTAAGTCCCTGGCGCGACATTTTGCGTAAGAGACATTCTGCGAAAGAGACATTCTGCGAAAGAGACATTTTACGAAAGAGACATTCTGCGAAAGAGACGTTTTACGACCAGGGGACATTTTGCGAAAGAGACGTTTTGCGCCTAAGCCAAATGTTCGTGCGTATTCACTGCTATTCGTGCATAGAATGTCTTGTTCAATTTATTCTTCTACCCACATTCCTAAAATCATTTCAATAGCAGTTTTTGTTGAATACGCATATTGACGTCGAACTACCCACTTATTGAAAAAGGTGAAACGTTTATCGTTTATCAACTTAATTGATATGCTTGTTCTTTACAATAATGCAAGAAATACTTAACGAACAATTTATATATTGAAAACAAAATTAAACATGAGACTAGATTTGAACTCGCATCTTGCACGTCTCAGCCTTACGCATGAACCACGACACCAGATTAACTTGAGTAAGATAGATGAAATAAGGTATTAGTAGCAATGACACAAATTATCACAACATTAACCTAACCTTTAAGTCTTGCTGATTAAAAATGAAAATTGCGTAACAAATACCCATACATAGTAAATGACCTAACACCAACATCTTAAAGCTCAAATTTGCGTATCAAAATCATTTATTGTTTCTGTTCATCGATTAGTGTTAGTCAGATTAACTCATACATATTGAATAACCTTTAATGTTATGAGAGGAGGGTGCAAAATCGAGTAATTTTTAGGGGGGTCAGTTAATTGCTATAACTCGCTGTACAATGATTATTTTTGAAAAAAAGTAATTTCTAAGAGGTACGGGAACGAGTCTGATCCCGAAAATATATTTTAAAATTTTTGTCCGTTTGTCTGGAAGTCACGTTCCGGATTGGCGCAAAAAAAAAAAAACGTCTGAACGGATTTGAATGCACGCAAATAGTTTATAACCTGGATTAACATATATGGTTCTTTTAATCCCGGTAGTACGTTCCAGTGATGTAAATGTAGAAATTTTACAAAACGTGACACTATGGGGAGAGGTGTTATCGCTATAACCTCTCACACGTTTGCCCGCCTACCTGTCGAAACACCCGACGCGTCGGAGTAGTTGAATGGGTCCAGTAAAGTCATTGTTTTAACAATGACAATAGAACATTGACACTGTTGTGTACTCACAGTGTACCGTTGACATTTCGAATACTTTTTCTTATGTACAGACGCCAGCACATCCAGCTACCCGAAACTGAACAAACTGAACGGAACTGTCAAATTTTCCCAATCAACTTTGAATCTTATGTTTTAGCAATAAAGTTGAAAATCTATCAAAGAAATTTGACAGATTGTAGTAGCTTGATGTGCTGGCGTCTGTACATATGGTGTACCATTCACACTTGAAAGGATAAGCGAGCTCATGTGTGATTGTTTGGAAGTCGAAGAAGTTAATCACGGTCCGAGATACAATTTGTTTATGTCTCATTATTAATAAAAAAATATTGATGTCTCATTATTATTAAAAATTAAGGGCGGTTTATTTCTGTTGCTAAATATTCTTGCTGTTTTCTGGTTTAAAAGGGTCAATACCCTTCGTGCCGTGTACAATTACACGGCACGGTTTCTTTACTCGGTTTCTTTCTTTAGAAAAAAACGTGTCCGTCAACAGGCTTCCATAGTGAGCCATACGACACTGACGACCGTGTCTACACACTGCGAATAAACCGTAGTTTTTCACGGCAAGAAAAAGCTGTATGTACAGTCAACAAAAGAGATAAGTATGCAGGATCGTCGGATATACTTGAAGTTTAGTAAGAAACCGATGGATGTTCTCGAATAAAATTTAATTTTATTAATAGAAAACAAACAACTCATTTATCAAATTAAAATTCAGTCGACAACATCGATCGGTTTCTTACCAAACTTCAACTATATCCGACGATCCTGCATACTTATCTCTTTTGTTGACTGTACAAAGGGCCTTAAGACGCTGGTAAAATGAAAGACACTAGAAATGATTCAAGTGTGTTCCTAATGTCGGCATTGCATCTGTAAACATAGTATTGATGGCATAAGTGGGTCGCCACTTAACCAATTTCTACTAGGTGAGCCGTTTAGTCGAACCAGTGTTTTACCCTATAATAAACCCTAAGGGGCCGTCTTCACGAGCGAGAGAATCGCGGCGATATTATCGTCGTGCCACGTATTTCTATACACTCTCTTAGAACGTGTCTCCACACGGCGATGTCATCGCGGCGAAAATTTGATGGCACGGCGAGACTATCGCCGCGATTCTCTCGCTCGTGGAGATGGCCCCTTAGTTGTTCATGAACTTCTAATCTTCCGTCTCTATGCAGGATACGTAGCCGAGGAAAAACTCGCGATAGCCCAACAGTACCTGGTCCCAACTGCCCGCAAGAACTGCGGCCTCAGCGACACACAGTTAGAATTGACGCCCGAGTCGCTGCACACGCTCATCAAGAGTTACTGCCGCGAGAGTGGCGTCAGGAACCTGCAGAAACATATTGAGAAGGTATGTTTGTACAGACAGCGTCAGAGAAAAGGAACCCCCTTTGGTAATGACTTATTACCAAAGGGGGTTCCTTTTCTCTGACGCTGTCCGTACTACGGGCCAGGCCAGGCCGGTGTTATTGTAAAGCGAAGCTAGCAATATAACAGTACCTGGGGGTCTAATCCCTAAACACGAAGTCCGTAGTTTTGGCCGAAGTTACGGGCAATTCGTACTCCGTGTCACTTACGGATATATGACCAGCTCAGGGCCCGAACTAAGAATTAATGAAAACACGTCGACAGTTGTCCTTACTCCCGATATGTATTCATATTAATTTATTTTGCGTTCCACAAGGTAAAAAGATGTTTACAAAAGGCTTAGAGCTAAGATCCGTTGTAGACCCTGTTAGGGCACAGCAAATTTTTTTTATTGGTACATACTTAGCAATTAAATATCTAAATGGATGTATGGATGTACCCATCCGAAAAATTGAATTTGACACTTGTTTTGTTGGATTAACTACATCCGGACGGGCCCGTATCTTTGTCGACGGACTTAGTATACCTCCTGGTCCCGACTGCCCGCAAGAACTGTGGACTCAGCGACACACAGACTTGACGCCCGAGTCGCTAAACAAGCTCGTCACGGAATAACCATTGCAACTTTGGGATAAGACCAATTTCATAATAGACTCCAACGATCGGTTCAGTGGTTTAGGCATGAAAAGGTAACAAACTTACTTTTAGTTAGGATAGGATTTCACGCGGACGAAGTCGCGGGCAGCAGCTAGTTAGAAATATTTCCTGTTATGAGTCGCAATGGACACAGTAATTTATAGCTACTCTGATGAGTCTCCATTAACCTTTTAAGCGCTTGGCTAAATGTCAGTTGCCGTGCCCCTAGCGCGCGGCTACAAATCGATAAAATTAAGATAAAATAATACAATAAATAAGGAGGATAAATCGTTGTATCGATAAAAAATAGAAAAGTTTTTATCTCTATTTAATCATGGTTTTAATTGTACCACGCAGTTAATAGGACGAAAATAGAACGAAAAAATCATGCATGGTCTCTGTGGCAGAAATGCGACACAAGCGGTAGGTGCACCGAAACAAGTGGTTAATATTTTTAGGAAACCAAAATGGGAATGATTTAGAGTTCGATTACCCACATGCCTTTTTCATTCCTCAGATTTGCCGCAAAGTAGCATACAAGATAGTGAAACAGGAAGCAGAGACTCTACAAGTGACGGACGCAAATCTATCCGAGTTAGTGGGCAAGCCGACGTTCAAACACGATCGTATGTACGACATTACGCCGCCGGGAGTCGTTATGGGCCTCGCGTGGACTGCCATGGGTGAGTGTGCGAGGAAATATCTGCTTTAATATCACCATGTTGCTTTGGGACTATAGAGGTATGAGAAACAAGGAGGAAATTTCCTTATTACCCGACTACGGCGAAGCAAAAAGGAGGGTTATGATTTTGACTGGTATGTATGTTCATCTCTTCCCTCATAACTTCTACTAACTACTTATCATAGGTATCGCTGGAAGCGTCTTGATCGTCCGCTGGTTATAGGCTATGTGACATCACATTCAATTGAATATGGCGCCCCCTAGCGGACATAAGCCATGGTCTAAAAATATATTTTTAATCATGCCGTGTGGGGTATCAAATGAAAGGGCTTAATTAACACATTTCAAAAATATAAAAATTAATGAAATAAACCCCAAAATAATTAAATAAAAATAAGTTTAAAAACTAAAACCTGACTACTGAAAAGGATGAAACAAGAAAGTACCTTCCTGTGGTCGCATGCCGCTGTACTAAGATACATATAAGTTATGGTAGCATGGTTGGATTCAAAATAAATATTTTTCTGTCTTTCTTTTTTTCTGCTAGGTGGCAGCACTCTGTTCATAGAAACAGCTCTCCGCAACACAGCCACAGACGACAAGTCCCCGTTCGGCTCGATGGAACTGACGGGACACCTCGGTGACGTCATGAAGGAGTCCGCGCGAATCGCGCTCACGGTCGCCAGGAACTACATGAACATCTACTACCCGCAGAACAAGTTCTTGAACACTAGGTGAGAAGTGAGCTTTTTTTGGGTTCCGTGGTCGAAAAATTATAATATTTCGTCATGTGTGTCCGTCTGCCACACCCCCGTAAAATCTGCAATTTTGGGCTACTTTGTTTCACGTTTCTCACATACATAGGTGTCTTCGGGAAACTGTCATAAAATTTTGTAGAAAAATATATTTTGTAGAGAAAATGGTCGCGATTAATGTTTGTGAGCTCATTTGGCGATTCGCAATTTCATCGTTTACAATGTATTGTTTGACCTCAAACAAATTCGGGCCATAGAAGAATGAATATCTATGATTGAACCCCAGCCACATCCACCTGCACGTCCCGGAAGGCGCGACGCCGAAGGACGGCCCGTCGGCCGGCGCGACCATCGCCACGGCGCTGACGTCACTCGCGCTCAAGCGGCACGTGAGAAACGACCTCGCCATGACGGGAGAGATCTCGCTAACTGGACAAGTGCTACCCGTTGGAGGGATTAAGGAGAAGATCATTGCGGTACGTACCCTTATTTATTTATTTAGGATCTTCAACTAAAGGTATACTTACATAGTTCATGACTAGAGATCGGATATTCGGATGCATATTTACCTAAAGTGAATTTTTATCTATGAAAGTATGGAAGACGCTTGTTAAAATATTTTTTTCTGTAATAAAATCCCGGGATGCAAGGAACACCGGAAATGCATAACTAGTCGGGTGTACTTATAGTATGGAAGGAAGCAACTACATAAAGAAAATTATTCTAAATATATGTAGTCCGTTATCTTATTTTGACGTTGTTTGCTATTGCAGTTTGGTATCTACCTACTTACTTTACAATATTAGGTAGGTAGATATGCATCCGACTCTATAGTCAGAAAGAAACACAAAATTCCGGAACCGCGGGATTTTTTCGATACAAAAGCGCATTCCACATTAGCCAACATCTCAACGTTAGGTAAATATGCATCCGAATATCCGATCTCTATTCATGACACAAAAATAAAGGGCAATATCAGGTATTAAGTAGTTGTTCTCCTTCTCTCCTGTATTAATTATTTTGAATGCAATTTTGATACAATTTTCAAAACCAGACTCAAACAACTTTATACCATTTTTAAGGCAAATAAAGACTAATCTTCATTTGTAGAATACCACAGCATGCACACTAAAGTTAACAACTAAGCTAACAAAGTTAATATGTATATTAATTAAATGTAATTAAAATGTTTATAGATAGATTGAAAAACATTTTTTAAAATTAGTTTTTTTTATTTTTTATTTGGTAATTTGATAATCATGTAAATCGGCCGGAGAAATGCATATACCCTTCCTTCTCTTTTGAAGACGTTTGATAAAATTTTGGATTGACGTGGCTATAGAAAATGATGCCTGGAAGAGGTTTTGGGGGAGGCCTTTACTCAGGAATGGGACACTAGGCTATAGTCCTTGCGGAAATAGTTGGGCGCGCCTTAGGTATGTGAAGGTGGGAGTGCGGGGCGGGGGGGGGGGGGCAGTACTGAGTACGTGCGTCGCGAACCGCCACCGAGACGTCTGTGCGCACTGACAAGGTGCAAGGACTATAAGTAACAAAAAAAAAATAACCATCGGGTCCTAGATCCGATTAAGAATCTGATCTAGGACTCCATGGTTTTTTTTTGTTACAAGGCCAAACTTATATTCACACACACATAAACTCACGCCTTTCGCCTGGGGTGAAGCAGAAACAACAGAAGAACGCCACCTGGTATAAATACACTTCAATTTGTAATATGTTTAGATATTACATGAAATTTCATCTATTTAATTTTCATTGTTTATCTCGCTGACCAAACGTCCAAACGCTACATAATAAGGAATAAACATTTATAAATGTTCATCCAGGCCAAACGCGCCGGCGTAACCTGCGTGATTCTCCCAGAAGACAACCGCCGCGACTACGACGACCTGCCCGCCTTCATCCGAGACAATGTCGACGTGCACTTCGTCAGCCATATTGAAGACGTGTTCAAAGTGGCCTTCGAAGATCAGCAGGTTCAACAAATGTAGACTGTAGTGCTATTGACATAAGGTTCACACCCGGTTTCTGGAGGGAAAATTATGGACAGGTAGGTTTAAAGAATCTTTATTTCTCATAAGAACATGAGATTTTGAACTTTTAACATAAATAATCGTCGTCTAATGACGAAGCATGCGGATGTAGAATATAGTAAAAACTATAACAACGACGTACGAGATCAACAGCAAACAAAGTAAAAGTGAAGGTAGTTACATAAAAAACAAGTTAGTACAGCTGGCCAATTTGACACCAAGGTACCCTCATATACTGATTATTCACTTTGTGAGGAACACAAACAACGATTAACCGGTCAAGCGGCGCGGTTCGCCGATCGGCGACGAATCAATAGAAAATCAATTGTGTCTCATTAGCGGAGCTTGACAGATTAAGAAGCGAACAGGCCAAAATTAAACGCAACTCAAGTGATCTTTTTGGCTGTTGATAATTTAGTGAACCAATCAACGAAAACTTTTCAGGCGCTTGAGAATGTGTTAGCACATTTTTGTGTTGATTTCCGTTCCAGAAATCGGGCGTTAGTCAGTGAGAAATAGTACGGTAGAACAAGCTATTTGGTATGTAGCGGCCTTAGTGCGGGTTTTTATACTTACACTGCTACAAGGATTTTTTTTGCGCTCGAATGACACTGACAGGGTGGCGATGTTGGTAAACATTTGTGGAATTGTTTTGCAAATGTCACTTGAATTGTATTCAAAACAAGATGGCGCCGATTTTGGCCACGCGCCTAAATAACCTTGTAGCGCTTTACTAGATCGCGTTAACGTCCACTTACGTGTATTTGTAAGTGCGGAGGACAGGGTGCTGTGGCGCAGTCTGGGAGAGGCCTATGTCTAGCAATGGACTGCGATAGGCTGAGTTGATTGATTTGATTGACGCCTTTTTATATGAAATAGATAATTGTTTCCTATTAGAGTAGCCAGACGGGGGTTTTTATACGTTAGAGCGACTAAGTGAGTATAAAAACTCGCATTAGGCCCTCAGACAGCTAACTTGACACTACTTTTTTTTTTAAACACAATGTTGTGTGTGCTGATCAGTCAATTTTTTAATATTATTATCTGTATGCCATAAGCTTAAAAAGTTATGACAGTCGCCGGGTCGAGAGAATACGTTGCTGACACCTGTCAGTGCGACAATTCTAGTAGCTAATAAAGATCAAATTCGCAAAATACATATTCGTTTGTATGAAACTGACAGGTGTCAGGAACGCATTCTCTCGACGACGGCCGGACTGTATGCACGCAATAAAAATATTGGTAGTGCAGTTGAAACACGTTTTTTTTTTCTGTTTACCAAATATCTTGTTCGACTATACTTCGTGCAGAAGCGAAAGTGTGCTGGCGTATCATATGCCCGCCGGTGTAAGCGTTCTGCGTATTTGTCATAGTTACATAAAATATTATTGTACCTGGTACTATCTTGACTGATTGGAAGTACTAAACGCCCGGAAACTGTAGCAACAGGACCATTTTCTGATTGCCTTAAGAACACCAACTCTTATCACCCTTTTTGTAAAATTCTTTTGTTTTTACTTAATTTGATGTGCATTATAGTGCTACAAGCATCTTGACTGACGCTTGAGTGACATTAACAGGGGGCGCTGTTGGTAAACATTTGTGAAATTGTATTTAAAAAAAATGGCGGCGTTTGCTTCAATTTTGGCCACGCGTAAAATGCTCCTTGTAACACTATAAATATATTTTTAACGTGTTCGGGACACAACTTTCGCTTTTGTATGAATATTATTCCTTTTTATAGTTTTTTTTTTTGTAGGTAGTTGTGTAAAAGTACATATTATTCGAGTAATAGGCTTTAATAGACATTGGATCAAGGAATTGGTGGAATATGTAAATGATATTTATATTTGAATCTGGTGAAAGTGGCTTGTAAGACAATATTTTATAATCGTGTATGAATGTTTCATTGTTATTTATAAGAGGAAACTATCAATTAAGAAAGTCACAGTAAAGATGGCAGCACATTAAAATAGCATTATTTAAACCTTCCAGAACTTTATTTTGTAACCAGTATTTTCCATCAATTCTGCAATTTGTAGCACAGTATATCTGCACTCCATACAGTAGTGTTATAAGATTGTTAATAAATAAATGAATGATACCGAGTTTCTATAATGCAACTCGGGAGAGTTCGGGTCATGACATCTTGTAAAGGCCTTTTCAAACCTAAGCGGTATTCGCTACCTTCTGCGGTAGAGAAAACTGAGTGGGTATGCGGTAATATTACTGTTCACACCAAAGCGGATTTCGCTATCCTTGTGGGTAGAATACCGAGTTCGAGGTTTCGCCCAACAAGCGAAACAATAGCTATGCGGTACTGTGGCACCAACTATTCCGCTCTAGCCGCGGAACTTGATACTAAATACCTGAGCGAAACCCGCGCGGTATGCACTTCTACCCACAGCGGCAGCGTATACCGCTTAGGTTTGAATAGACCTTTAACCTTTTCTCTTTTTTATTGCGATGACCTACTGTATGGATTATGTACATAGATAGTGTGGTAGATCTTTCAAAGATTCAACTACCCATCACAAAATAATGTATTCACCTGTCCAATTTATTCTAAGTCTATGCATTTGTTTATCATAAGTACCTAAAGATAGTTATAGTTGCTATTTAGTGCGAGTATGTTGATGGTTGTTGAATAGCTGGTAGTTGTTTAAGAATGTTGTTGAATTTAAATAAATATTTTCTTTTTTATTTATGTAGTTTGATGTTACCGACATAGCCCGAAGAATTGCCAAATTTAAGTGGCAGTGGACAGGGCAAATTGCTCCTTACAGCCCGCGTCAACGGGTGAGGTGGAGGCTTGGTCGACTGTGGCAAAAAAGGGAAAGACTCCCCAGTCCAATGCCACAGCTGGTGCCCCAGCCGCTTCTGCGTCGTCAACCCCTCCAAAGGGGAAAAAGCAGCCGGTCAGACTGCCTCGTGTTCCCGCTTCGGCAGCGATTATCATCACGGTAAGTGAAGGATCATCCGCCACTCTCGCAGAAGTTCTGTCGGTAGCGAGGCAGCAGATTCGGTTGGCCGATCTCGGCATCGATACTGTTGGCCAGAAGAGGGCTGCGGATGGCGGAATGGTTCTTTCCATCTTTGGTGCAGACGGTTCCACCAAGGCTGACAGCCTCGCAAGCCGTATGAGGGAGGTTCTTGCCGAGTATGACGTGCATATTGCACGTCCGATGAAAATGGCTGAGGTGAGAATCATGGACCTCGACGACGCTGTCACGCCAGCAGACGTGGCGATAGCCATTGCCGAGGCGGGTGGTTGTTCTTCCGGGGACGTAAAGGTGGGCGAAATCCGACGCCCGCCTACTTCTCTGGGGCACGTCTGGGTTCGTGGTCCATTGGCGGCGGGAAAGAAGCTGGCATCCAACAATCGCATGCGGATAGGATGGACGTCGGTAAGGGGCGAGGTGTTGGAGGCACGTCGTATGATGTGCTTCCGTTGCCTCGAACCCGGGCATGTCCGTCGCCGGTGTACGAGTGTGGTTGACCGGAGCACTCAGTGCTACTCTTGCGGAGGACCCCACAAAGCAAGAGAGTGCACGTCGCCGACTGTGCGGTGTCCGTTGTGTGCGGACCAAGGTCGTCCAGCTGACCACAGGCTGGGAGGCAAGAAATGCGCTTCGCGCAAGAAGTGGGCCTCGCTTATCCCGGCCACATTGCAGAGATCGGAGCCGGCACCACTGGGTGCGGGCCCACTAGAGGAGATGGATATCTCATCTTCCCAGCCCTGAAAGTCCTCCAGTGCAACCTGAACCACTGCCGCAATGCGCAAAATCTTTTTCTGCAGACTATTGCGGAGTGGTCGGTTACCTTGGTAGCAGAGCCCTTCGGTCTCCGGGATCATCCTCGCTGGTTCCGGGACACCTTGGACTCTGTTGCTGTTTACTGGGCTGGTGGAGGCAGTGGGCCTCACTGCTCCCTGCTCGATAGGGGGCAGGGAAATGTCGCAGTCGAATGACGTGTCTACGTGTCTCCCAACATTTCCCTCGCCCAATTTGAGAGATACCTGGATGGGGTTGCGAACTGCATTCGAAACAAATGCTCACCCCGTCCAGTGCTTGTCCTGGGTGACTTCAATGCTCACTCCAGAGCATGGGGTAACACCCGGGATAGGCCGAGGGGACACGTAGTGCAGGACTCGGCGGCTTCGCTTGACCTTCGATTATTCAATCGAGGATCCGTTGCCACATGCGTTCGATGGCAAGGGGAGTCAATCGTGGATCTCTCATGGGCGACTCCTTCTGTAGCCCGCATGGTGTCGCGTGTCGGAATGGAGAGTAGCGGAGTAGATGGTCACTCTTTCTGACCATCGCCACATCGTTTTTGATGCTCCGTCCTTCCGGCGGCCCGAGCCGTCCAGGCTCAAGTCCACCGGCGCGTCGTTGGGCCCTCAAACAGCTCAATCGAGATTTGCTCGTCGCAGCTGCCAAAGTCGCGGCGTGGCCAGATGGTGGTGGATCCCAGGGGATCTCGCTCGATCTAGAAGAGGAGGCGACCTGGTTCCGGGACACAATGACGTCAATTTGCGACGCTGCCATGCCCCGGGTCAGGTGCGCCCAGCGACCTGGTGCGGTTTACTGGTGGTCGGAAGACATCGCGCAGTTGCGGACTGTCTGTCTTAGACCCCGGCGCCAGTTTCAGCGCACCCGGCGCAGAAGGCAGCCGAGAGCTACGGAGGAGGAGATAGCCAGAGTTTATAGAGCTTACCGAGTAGCGACTATGGCGGTTCAACACGCTATCGCGGATGCCAGGTGCCAGATGATCGGTCCTGGAGCGAGCTCCCTGTCGGCGTTAATATCGTTTACTACGCAGACGATACTCTGGCGTTGGCCGGCGGGGACACCTTCGAGGAAACCATTCAGCTTGCTGAGCTCGGGGTGGCAAAAGACATGGCGGCAATCCGCGGGCTGGGTCTGGAGGTAGCGCCTCAGAAAACTGAGGCGTTATGGTTCCATAAACTGCCGAGGAGCAGGGAACCACCCAGCACGTTGGTCCATGTCGGAGATGCGCAAGTCCAGGTGGGGCCATACATAAAGTATCTTAGCCTCACCCTGGACGGTCGGTGGGGCTTCGAAGAGCACTTCGAGCGCCCCTATGTGCTGATGGTGATCACCAGGGTGGTTTTAGTGAGGTAAAAATCCCACACTCCTCGACCTCCCTCCCCAGAGGTCGGGTGCCTTTTGAAGGTTTCCCCCCGACAAAAAAAAAAAAAAGGGCACGTTGCTCGCAGAACAGATCGCCGCTGGCGCCGAAAGGTTCTGGAGTAGCGACTGCGTACCGGAAGACGTAGCGTTGGAAGGCCTCCCACAAGGTGGACTGACGACCTTGTGGAGGCCGGAGGAAGCCTTTGGATGCGAAAACCACAGAACCGGTCGAAGTGGAGGTGCTTGGGGGAGGCTTGTGTCCAGCAGTGGACGTCTTTCGGCTGCAATGATGATGATGATGAGTTTGATTTTAGGCGAAGTTTGGATAAAAAGAGTTTCTTGCACGTTTATAATGAACAAGAGTCGTTGTTACCATAATTATTAAATTAATTGACGTTACTGTATAGTAACAACATGCGTTGTTGACGATGTGTATAAATTGTAAACGTGTTGCAAGCGCTTTGTATCGGAATTTAGCCTTATTCTGCGCCTTTTACACTTTCCTTATTTTTTTACATTCGAAGCTACGAATAATAATAATATATACCTAAAGACATGTATCTCAAGCTCAAAAACGATTCCACGCAAATAATGAACCAGTAAATCCCAGTCCACATCTAGCGAGGCGCAGCCCAGTGCGGTTGTCACTTCCAAACCAAAATCAACATTACACTTCTTTAAATAAAGTCGAAAATAATTAATAATCTGACTCTAACCTGAGGCGCGACGTGCGTCTGTCCGTTTTGATACGCTCTCGGACCAAAATAAGTTTATTTATTTTCAACTAGCGCAAAGTCAATATTTGTTTGACATTGGCGCCGATTCTCTTGTTCACAAACTAAACTAAATTTAGTTTCAGTGTTTAATTAAACTTCCTTAAATATCTTTTTTCTCCAAGTGAATTCAGACATGCTGTCTTAGGATTAATTAAACTACTCCATGAGGTCAACAAATTCCGACATAGTTCATAATGCTACAATTAACCTTGTCTCTGGGTAGGTACCGTCTTCTCAAAACCAATTTAACTTCCTTAAATATCTTTTTTCTCCAAGTGAATTCAGACATGCTGTCTTAGGATTAATTAAACTACTCCATGAGGTCAACAAATACCGACATAGTTCATAATGCTACAATTAACCTTGTCTCTGGGTACCGTCTTCTCAAAACCAATTTAACTTCCTTAAATATCTTTTTTCTCCAAGTGAATTCAGACATGCTGTCTTAGGATTAATTAAACTACTCCATGAGGGCAACGAATACCGATATAGCTCATAATGCTACAGTCATCTTTTTTTTTGGGTACGGGGCCCATACAACTTTACCCATTGTTCTTTATCTTCTGTCATTTTCTTAAATGACACACTGAACTTAAATTTAGTTTAGTTTGTGGACAAGGGCAGTGTTACCAACATAGTGGATTTTCTACTAAAACTGGTGGTTTCGACCCCCCTTTTAGTGGCGAAATATTGCTTTTAATGGCTGGTGGTTTTTTCTAGTGGTTTAATTCAGTTTCAATTACAAAAAATACTATCACTTAACCACTAAGCCACTAAAACGTTACGAAATATATTAGGTATTTTTACTTCATTTAATTTTCAGGAGTATTTACTTTTACTGTGTAGGTAAATTCCAATAAAAGTTATAAAACAAATCGGTACCAAATAATCATATAAATGTGAAACCAACGATGGTGCCGACAAAAATTTATTCATCTGAAGAAGACGAATTCTAGAATATCACTTTTATTTTTTATAGTTGTTGTTTACTAATGATATTGTATAATGTATGATGATTTTAAATATTTTATTACGTAATAATAAAGAACATTTTTTTACTAATATAACTATTTTACTTACTGCTTTCTTTCGTAAAAACCAAAAATTTGTTTAGTGAAAATTTTAGCGTTTTTTACCAATTTTTGGAGTAGGGCCGATTTTCGTTAGTGGTTTTCGAAGTTGAATCTGGTGAAGAGCTAGTTTATCCGTTGGCAACAGTGGACAAGGGAATCGGCACCATGACAACAATTTCTCGTTAGTATAACAGTTGGTGTAAACAATGGGTATTAAATCGAAGCGGTAACTGTATTGAGTTACGTATAAGGGACCAATCACACTTATTCAGCTCTGGTCAGCTTTTGTCCATAGGAAACAAAGATTTTGTATGGAGTCCGTTCAGCTTTCCGCGGCTGAACGGATGCGTACGCATCTCATACGAAATCGTTGTTTTCTATAGAAAAAAGCTAAACAGAGCTGAATAAGTGTGGTTAGTCCCTTATTAAGTTCGCATATTATTATTCGTAGATTAGAAGTATTTGATTATAGCAAAAGCTAGCTTACTCCCGATATATCGAGCTCGAATCGAATCGTCGAATAAGCTTCAAATTGAGACTTATTAACCTTTTAACCGCTTATGTCGGATTAATCCGACAAATATTTTCGTGTCCATTCCGCCAGAGTCGTATATATACGACCAAATAACACGGCTCGTTTTATCTGTATTATTATTACATCATGACAGCTCGTTTCATCGGTATTTATTTTTCTTTCGGTCGCTGGGGGAACTGATATATAAAGTCGGGCGGTTAAAAGGTTAAAACAAAAACGATTTGGTTCTAACTCTATTTTATTTCCCCCTCTATTTTGTTCCCTATTTTCATTAATTAATTCGCGAGTATGGTTTACTTCCTAGATGTTAGAATATTATCCTCCTGCTCATTCTTTACCAGATTGATCAAGAAAAACAGCAAGTAAACAACTGAATTTCCTGCGTCAGATCGCAGTGGGCAACATCGCGAACAACACATTTTTGCAGAAGATGGACGCCAATGAAGACACTGTTCTTGTTTCAAACGAGTTTATTCTCAATAAATAACTATGTTTTAAATAATAGTTTTATTTTAGACTAAGGAAATATTGGGTCAAGTAGATACCCGTTTTGTGATTACGCATTACATTAAACTATGGGATGGCTTATTTAATTAATAACTATACCTACGTAGAATCCGATAATAATGCACTAGGTAGTTGCGAATACCGTTTATAGACCTGTTGCAGGGGCCATATTACAAAGTATTAATGCTATCATGATTCCAGTGCGAAAAAGGAATGATTCTATCAGCCATATATAGCTCTGTCTCTCTCCTACGCTGGAATCATGGCATTAAACCCTCATAATACGGCACCAGGTGGTAATACTTTTCTACTTCTTCAAAGACTTCCTACCATCCTCTAGCAACTGTACCAGCACAGGATACACCTCGTCATATGTCGCGATTTGGTTCTGTCTCACGTGGTTCTGATATCTTTGCAAAGCTCCTGCCACAAACTCTAGCCTATCCCTCTCATTCCTATGAGAGTCCAGCCATTGCATCAACTTCTGCATATTCCATCCAGTGCAAGTATGGGGAGCCAACAGCTGATGCCCACCGTGAGAGAACAAGAACATCATAACCAAAGAGTATGGTAAGCAAGCACCTTCAGTCTGACTCCTTGCGATGTCTTGAGGAGTCTTCTCTAACAAGAAGTGCAGAGCCTTCAACTGTCTGTAGTGATCCCCTAACTCTGTCATATCATTTACTAATGGAGACAAAGCAATCTCCAGATGTTTACAATCTATCTGCAACTTTGCTCGCCCAAACTTACTCAAGGGCCTTACATTGCAGATGTGCTGTGTAAATCTCTCAATACACGCTCTAGCTATGTTTATACAGCATTCATTGAGAGCAGATTTCTCACTGAACATTGACAAATAAATGTCTTTGCATCTGGACACAAATTGCTGAAGTTCCTTCATATATGGTGAACATGACAAACTTTTGCCAGCTGGATCATCAGCCCTGATCAAGTCAGGTTCATCATGCATTGTCATTAAAATAATGTACAGTGAATTCTTGATTGACTCGGCAAACAACTGAAGTATTGGCATGCTGGAGATGTCTTTCAAGCTATTCTGAACTATTTGGATACTTTCTTGCGGCAACATTGAGTTCATATTTATGAGCACTCTCTTGATTTGTGAAGAGAAGTAATATAAGGAGTTGCAGAGGTCGGCATTCTTCTGCTGTGAACTTGTTGGTGATTCTATGATCTGTGCGACATCACTGTCCATTGACAACCTCTGCTCAGCCTCTACAGTCATCTGTTTGATAGACTTGGCCACACTGTTGGCCAAACTGATGCTCAACTGTTTGTCACCAAGAGAGATACTCAGTGCTTCAGCAATAACTCTGATAGCATTATCTATTTGATCCATGTTTGGAACTTGAGACAAGTGCCACATACTCCTAACAGGCTCTAGTAGCTTTCCCAATGATTTTGATAAGAAGGAGTTTTCCCATTTTGTAAGAAATGAGCGGTTCATCTCCAGGTCCTTACATTTTAGTCTAGAGAGTAAATCATTAAAGCTTTTCAGTAATCTTGGGAAGTCAATCTCCACAGATTGGTTGACAGTCAGAGGGCTCTTTTCGAGTTCAGTGCTGAAGACAAGGGACAAGTCGGCCCAGAAGTTTTTAGCTATATTCCTGAAGTTTCCTATTGCATGTAATTCATTGACTACATTCTGCAGCATTATGACTTTAGTGCAGCTGTTGTAAATGTCGACTTTGAAGAGCTTCTCAATGTTGTCCCAAAGTTTTATTTTGAAGTCTTGAGCATTCATGATGTTTGCTTTCCCAGGTGCAATTCTTCCGGAGCTTGATTTCTTTACTTCAATTGAAACCATTTGTACATTTAATGCTGTTGTAATTTCCTTCTTCAAATCACTCAGTATGCTATTAACAGAATTCTTAATCTGTTCCTCAGTACATTGCAGGTTGTGGAATACTTTGAAGCATTGCAAAAGTTTTACTTTGTCTCTACTCAGCAGACTTGACTGCAATAGTTCAGTAGAGTTAGTTAATAATTCAGTTCTCCTACGTTGAACAGCTTTTACAACCTCGTCGAGTAGATCTATCCCTTCAAAATCGTAGTCACTGATCAACTCATTCAGCTCAAACAGTATAATGGCCTCTTTTGATGGGTTATCTTTGATGCTCTGCAGTTTATTCCATAAGTTTAAGATTTTGGAGGAGTGCCTTAGTAAATTGCACGTAGTTTGCACTCTTTCGAGCATCATGGTCTGGTTCTCTAGGGCAAAATACGGTGTATGTACTCGATCTTTCATTTTTTCGGCACCGCGTAGCAAACTCTGGACTTGAGATTGGACCGATTCTAAAGTAATTTCTAAGTCGGAAATATGACTTGCCTGTGTAAGTAGATCATTGTGTTTGGCAAGAACTTGTTTCTCCAAGCTTTTGCTTAGTTTTTCAATTCCCTGGGCGAGTTTATTCACTTGATCCGTAACCGAGAGGTGTTCATTGATTATGGGCTTTACAGACTCATCTAAGAACTTACTGTAAAACTCATCGTTCTCAATTTCTACACACACGTCTTTTGCTTCCATAGTTTTGAAGTTTTCTTATTTAGTTTTTTGACCCAACTAAAATAAAGTTTTATTCCGGGTGTTTATAAGTTTTTTGATGACATCAATGACAATGACACCTGCCTGTCACACTTGACAGTTTTAGGAATCTGGGTGACCAAGCAGAAAAATCGCTAATGACTGGCCCACGGCGAAAGGGAAGGAAAAAGAGGTCTTAGCGCTACAGTCGCACAATACTTTTGAGGCTTTGATACAGAATAATTCAGTCAATCTATCTATTATTATTACCCCATAGTTTCATTTGGTAATGTTACAGAAACCCTTCTAAATTACTGTATCGGGGCAATCTTTTGGAATCTGCTGTTGGCTGTCAACAAGGTGACCCCCTTGGGCCTTGAGCCAGTGATTTTTAGTTTAACCATTCACCCAATTATTCGACAGCTAAATTCCAAATATAACGTTTGGTATCTCGATGATAGAACCTTGGGAGGCGATTCAGAAACTGTATTAGATGACCAATTTTTTTTGTTTTATAATTTTTTGTGGCTATAATTAGACAGCGCCTCACAACATTATTTGGGCGCAAAAATATCCTTGGAGCAGTGTAAATGCGAAAGATGTTTGTTACCTTTCACGCCTAAAACACTGAACCAATCATCTTGAAATTTTGCATAAACGTTGTCAGGTGTACCTTTCATCACCCCGAAAAAGTCTCTTCCCAAGGAAAACAACAGTAACGTTATTATGATAATAGATGACGCCACGTGTCTATTGAACTTTGTCACATAATTATTTAATTCTGAGTCGGTACGAAGTTCGCCGGGTCAGCTAGTTTATAATAAAGGGTTACTATAAAATTGCGTACTTACTAAACTGGGAATCAAACCTCCAGGTTTGATTCCAAGAGCCAGAAACTGAACTAAATAGTTAATAAATAAAACAAGTTGCCTCGTCAATTTTATTTATTTCAATTAGCACACAGTCTTGTGCTATATTGTTACAGAATTAATTAGTTATAAAATATCAACTATTTCCAACAAAATTGTGCACTAGCTTTGAAATTTATATTTAAGTAATATAATAAAAAAATATTACATACTATAGCCCTTACTCGTAAACATTTTCAAATATTAGATTCTTTTTCAGGACATAAAAATTAAAACTACTTAAGAAAAAAGAAGAAATCGTTTAAAAAACGTTTACAAGCAAGGTAATTAATGTACAGCATTATATAGATTTTCATACTGTAAATGTTTATTGCAAAGCTTTAAAAATATTTTCGTTAGGTAAATACAAAATTATGGCTACGAAATGTAGGTATACATAATTCATGGCAAAAATGATTCTGGCTGATGACGATTTCATGGCAGCTTGGATTTTCGTTCGTATATAAAATTATACAATATTCGTAAAAATATACCAAGTACCTACAGAGTTTGGCACCTAATTAAAAAATCGCATATAAACCTATACGCGTAAACAGCTGAATTACTTGAGCAAACGCATAGGTTTGCTTCAGTAAGTTAAAAAAAAAAACACACACTTGAGCGACTTACTTTTTATCTGTAATCACTGCATGGCTAGACTATAATTTAACGAGTCATTGCAATAGTTAGTTTTTTACTACCAGTTTTTCGTTCTGAGGATAAAACGAACAATCATTCATACAAACTGTACAAAAACCAAATGTTGCAAGTTGCAAGTACCTGGTGTATTTTTAGATTATAATTAAACTAATAACTAATCATTATAATAAACTTAAAATGCTAAAAAAACGCTGTCAAAATATTAAAATTTATGATTGTTGATATTTGATTTAAAAAATTCGTTTGAATAATTCATTGTACATGCTGAGTAAAATAATAATACAAAGAAATATTTAATTATATTTTGCGGACATGAAACACAAACTTCGGTTTCTCATTAAAAAAAAAAAAAACTGCATTATCTAATAAGTTAGTTCCTAGAGGGCGATTTGTGAGCAAATTATAATCCTAACTAGAATTAGTAGAATTTGTCCTTTGTCAAATTACAATGGCGGCAAAAATATATGGAACATAATTTTATTTCATAACGGAAAATTATACAAATCCTTCAATCACGTTTATTTGGCATTTCGCCAAAAAAAAATACAAGCATAAGTCGTAAAGTAGTTACAAACTTCATTATAGCTTGCAAATTTGCTTCTAGCTAAGGTAGAAAACATTTAACAATGTTCCTAATATTATGCTACAATAACGATTGTATATGATATTGGCTGCCCTTTACTCCGGCAGCCATTTTTATCAAAGATAAGTCTAGTAAAACAGGAATTACATAGTAAAAAGATCTTTAGAACAGAAAGTATGGTAATTATTTATTATACAATAGATAGGTACGAACTTTTGATAGGACTTGTAAGTCTTGTTGTTATACAGTAAACAATTTTACCCGTTTACTAAGTTATAAGGAGACATGGGGTAATACTAATCGGTTGTATACCCAATAATTGTGCACTATTTGTACTAGTAACATAACAGTTTTTACAACCAATCTAAAATTGTACTTGAATAATGCACAACCATTATTTACTACGCGAAAATGATTCGTATTTACCTTTTAAATCGGATAAATAATTCTTAGGGTAAACAGAAATAAGTTGGAAATTGGGTAAAGCCGAAATTAGGGTAATTTGACATACATTTCATCTACAATTTATAAGTACAACTGTATTTATATAATTTTGTATAACATGTAATTTAATCCACACTTACAAGTTTTTTTCTAATAAACAGACGGCCTTCGCTACAAGTATACTATGCTGCAAATAGCACCTTGAGAACTTGACGCCAGTGCTTGTAAGTTGAGTATTATACTTGATAACGGTAAAGAAAAGATTCCAGACAGGGTAACATTCACTATAGTAAAAGTTGGGAAAAAAACTGTCCAGCCACGTGAGCTTAGTAAAGATTACCCTCATGATCAGAAACTTATTGATATAGCACATTCTTTCTTCACAAAAATTATTCTTAATTATCTAATTTGGGTTTAATACTTAAAAATAAATAATTAGAATCTTTTGTCTATCCTTCATCAGTCTTGAGACCGAGGTGTAGGTTTACATATTGGGGCAGCAGTGATAAAGCCCACAAACTTAGTAGGTATCTTCAATGAGAGATGTATTCTAGTTGATACAGTGGCGTGCATTGCATATAGGCATATAAGCAGTGCCTACCTCGATATATCAACATAAGCCTGTCAATTACATTTTAGTGTGTGTGCCTCACAATTAAGAAACTCACTAAATTATCATACCTAACAAAAAACAAAATCTTCATACAGACACGCGCGGCAGTAGGCAGTCGCCGGACGGCCTACTCCCGTACTATTCGCACATTGTCATTGGTCTTTACTCGTTCAAGTTAATACGACAAAATTAAAAATGCGTACGTCTCACGCGTAATACCATGACGTTCGCACTTCGCAATTTATCACCCTTAAGTAGGCATGCCTACTCAAATAACCACACTTTTGACCTCACTTTTTTTTCTGATTAGTGACCGCGTTTGCCTAGACTAGACCCGGCCTAGTGCCTACCTATTCTGAAAACCAATGCACGCCACTGAGTTGATACATTAAATTGTAGCTTCAGTTACCCTCACGAAAGACATCAATGTCCACACGTACAAGCTTGAAGTACCTCATACAAATAAGCACAAAGTAGTTCTGAAATATTTCACAGTACAAAAAGTTATTTTTACTCAGCCACAGAAGAGAATGCCTTAGGTTTCATAACTGCCTCATTACTACATTATACATATAATATTTATGGATATTTCTCACAGAGATTAGCTAATTATAATTAATATTATACAAGGATTACATGCTATGTAGAATGTTTTTATATAAATGGTTAGAAATAAGTCAAAAGCGCGTTGTGAATGTAGCTGAGGCGCAGCGGAACTATTGTTTTGTAAACCAGTGGAGAGGAGCACATGGATGTGACAATGTCGATAAATACTATTATCGATATCTCTTGTCTATACTTTTCATTTATATTGGTATATTTTGTATGATGTTGCATAGCCAAGCCCTTCGATCAATAATAGTATTAAGGTCCAGAATCGATTTTAATTGAACATATTTCAAATATTCGTATTATAAATTTATATTAAGGCTAATAAGTATTTAATTTTATACTTTTAGCATTTTTCCCTAAACTTAGCTACACTATGAACATGGAAATTGAACCTTAAGACTAATAGTAATACGATTCAATGTCCATGACAGTAAGCTGTGTAGTCAATAAGCTAGTCTACTGGCACGAAGTCAATATTATTGTTAACAAAAAGCTATTCAGAGTAGTATAACAGAACTAATAGATACAAAAAATACTATTTCAACGAAGTCAAACTTGATTGTCATTTATCGATTAACTTTTGAAAATCGGAAGTGTCAGTGTCACTACAAACATCACTAGAGTAAAAAGTTTACAAAACTAAAAAAAAGCAGTATTTGTCGACAATAACATTGACTAACCGACTCGTCGCCATCAGATAATATCCACAAATATTATCACTAAATTATATACCGAATTACAGAAACGTGCATCTGAACTTCCGGCCGGGTCCTATGGTACGTCCTCTCCTATTCCTTTTGACTCGACTCGCCTTGTCTTTGCGGATCTCTCGGACGAGCGTGTAGAAGGCGTCGTCGACACCCATGCGGGTTTTAGCCGACGTCTCGACGAAGGGAACACCGTAACTCCGCGCCACCTGGAAAATGCAGATATTGAACTCATTAGATAACTATAGTTTGCTGTAATGCTAGCGGGGTAATTGCGTGACACTATCAGTTGCGATGGCTTTCATTTTGACAATTCAACAACATTCATTGCGTTATTTACGTTGTTGAGCAGGCAAATTTTTCGAGCATATGAAGCAGTGGATTAGCAATATCCTTCATAATTATTGAGATTGATAATGGCGCCGATTCCCTTGTTCACAAACTAAAGTAAATTGAAGTTCAGTGCATCTGATTCTTTCTATTTCATTAACAGAACATAAATATTAGTTTAGTCCTGTCAAATTAGTCAGCGCCTGACATAAATTGACGTATTTTTAGTAGCCAATTTTTTAATCGCGTCTAAACTTGTCTATGGAGTATCTTGATTTGACAGGACTAAACTAATATTTATCTATCTTCTGTCCTTTTCTTAATGAAATAGAAAGAAAAAGATGCACTGAAGTTAAATTTTGTTTAGTTTGTGAACAAGGGTATCGGCGCCATTGTGTTAGGTACGCAATCATAGTGCAGGTTTAGTAATAGATGCGACGACATAACATTGAAAGTAGCGCAATATTGTCGAGACGGCCGGACGGTAAGACAGTCTGGGGATTATTTTTCAACGACCATAATTATTTTTCAACGACCATATTTTTCCTTACCCAATACTTTTTTTTATTAAACCAGTACTATGGCTGACGACAAAATCATGCTTTATTACAACTTATTAATCTTCCCACATCTCTCTGTGCTCCCACGAGCAGCAATGGCTCACAATTGTGAGGAAATAAAGGGTCTAGCAGACAAAGTGCACGTGCATAGGGGTTGCTCCCAAACTACGTGAGCGTCCGAAAAAAACTTGAAAACAACGTAATGATATTTTGTACTAAATCATTTCTAGCAAATTCCGTGGTAATTTTCGCCGCAAAAGTTGTATCTGTTGTATGGACCTAGGAAGACAAAAAAACGGAAGTTTTATGTCTTGTCTTGTGAAGTATACCTCGTTCATATGGAACTTGTTATGGAAGTAGTAGGTACGCCAGCGACGTCTTGCATAGCTTTATCAAAGTTTATCCCCACATCTTTGGTTTTATGTGCACGCAATGGTT
The DNA here is from genome assembly GCA_945859645.1 of Amphipoea oculea. Classification (NCBI taxonomy): domain Eukaryota; kingdom Metazoa; phylum Arthropoda; class Insecta; order Lepidoptera; family Noctuidae; genus Amphipoea; species Amphipoea oculea. Next base: position 19,801,894 of record OX243876.1, read on the forward strand.
TTAACTTTTTGATTACCTAGTGAATTCGGTGCTTTATTTACGGATTCCTGGATGTAAAGTTACTTACTAGTTACTACCTACTAAACTTACCGGCTATAAACAAGGAAGGTAAAGTAAACCGTACTATAACGTGGTGGAGACAATACATACAATAATATATGTCGCTGTATGATGAAATGACGTAAATGAAACGACAATGACGTCAATCCAGAAATGCTAAAAAGTGTATATGACGTGGACGACCGGCAAAAATGCTAATCACATATATATTTTTCAGGAAGGACGAAGTCATTTCAAAGACTAGTTGCGTTAAGTAGGTCAGGCAGGCAGCGATCGTTACATTTTAAAGTTCGTAGGTTAAGGACGGCCCTAATGGATGACATTACTTTATGTAAGCCTAGATGCTAACTGTAGCGGAAAAAATGGTATTCAAAGGGTTTTCTGGCAAGCTTGAGCCTTTATTAAACTTGTAACCAATATCGTCAGTCAAGCGAACACAGATGCGATAATACTGAACGTCAAACCAATAAATAAAACATTTTAAGACCTTAAACATAACAAACAACTACTTATAAATTATCAAAGACATTAAATTTATCGTATCTTAAATCTCTTTGTAAATTATTTTATTAAAATGTCATCGTTCCCAGAACGGTCCATACATATAGAGAAATATCTACGGCTAAAAGTAGTGACATATTTGCTTTGCTTTATTTGAGGTGACAATCGAATTTGATTAAGTATTTAAATGCAAAAACTTGGTGGGTAATAGTGGCATTCGAAACCACAATCACAAATAAGTAGAGAATTTCTTTAATTTTGGAATTTGTTCTCAAGTGTTCGGGAGAACAATGCTCACAAAGAGTATGGGCTAAAGTTTGGGTCTAAACTTTCAGTTTGTGTTCAACTTCTCAAACTTTGTCTTCAAAGTAGGCCTTTACAGGTCTTGAAAGGTCACCCGTAAGTTGCCAGATTGGGATGCATGAAGAAGCCTCCTCGTATAGCGCAGTTTGTCCCGCCAGTTACTCAACTGAACCGAGCGCTCGGCGCATCACACCCAACGCCTTATTTGACTGGCCAATTCTTTCCTTGCGGTGGTAGAGCTAACGCCCGCCTGGTTTGCGACCACCCTCGCACCGGAGTCTGGCATCAAGCAGCCTGCTGTGTTTCGTCGATGCGTGGGAGTTCCAGTGCCTTAGGCATCTTCTGGGCACGCCCGTCTCATCATAGACCTCATCCATCGCTTTCCGTCGGGCGTGATCGAGGTCAAGAGAGGGCCCATTCAGCAATAAAAAAAAAGATAGAACCAACACTATTTGGATCCCCTGATCAGCTAACAACAAAGTTCAGGGAAACCAAGTAACAAAGTTCAGTAACTAGTCTCGATTATTTAGACCAAAGTTTTAAATACGTCGAAATATTTGTGAGGACTAGGAACGGCAAGAAAATTTGTAGATACTAGAGAGAGGGACGAAAAAGATTGGTTGAAAAGTCTACCGAAATGGCAGAGGCCAGTATTACAGAATGTCACTCAATATTCAAGCATTACTTAGAACTAGATTCAAGCTATTTGATTGGTTGAAACTACACTTGGGAGCAAATAAATCGACCCACTTGCTTTTATTTCACGTATAATGGTTATTATTTTTGGTATTATGAAACGTATCAATTCGACACATATATCGCCTATGAACTTATTTAATATCCTTTACAGTGAGGGTAAATTATTGAGTGATAACCTTATTTAACGATAAATTATTGGCTCTGAAAGAAAAACGGTAATTTTGATAAAAAATTGTAGGGTTAAAACAGTCCAGAAAATCTATCGAAATCAGGGCGCGGGGGGCAATACAAGATATTAAGAATAAGTTTATACCATAATTTTGTTTTTAATGGTTTTTTTTTCTGGACTGTTTTAACCCTGCAATTTTTTATCAAAATTACCGTTTTTCTTTCAGAGCCAATAATTTATCATTAAATAAGGTTATCATTCAATAATTTTCCCTCATTGTAAAGGTTTATTAAATAAGCTCTTAGGCCAGGGTTTCTTAAACTTTTAGCAGTCACGGACCCCTTTCCAGAATTTAAAACCTCCACGGACCCCTGTCAAACAATATTTTAGGAAAAGAAAACAAACCTTGTTTATGTAATAATTATGTATTATATTAAAAATCACATTTATAACTCGGCCTGCTCGCAGGCGCGGTCGCAGCCCAAGATTTTGGGGGTCATCATGGGTGCCGAGGAATATTTTAAGGGAGGTACATCTTCTCGTTGGTCTAGTAGTCGCAAGCGTTAGCGTTGGGTTCGATTCCTAGGTCGGGTACAGTGTTAAAGGGATTTTCCATCAGAAATTTCTCAGAAGCAGGTTGAAGTCTGGATTTGTGCCCGGTTGGCGGCAGTAGGCTCGCCCTCTATGACATTTCACTTAATAACTGGCGAAATGTGGGTGTAAGCGAAGCGAGCTTGAAAATTTTAACACTCCGCCTCTGTTGATTAGGTGTTTTGTTTTATATTTTCAAGTAGAAATAGGAGTTACATTGTAGACTTATGCAGGCAAGCTCAAGCAGCTATCAGAACCTAAAATGCAAGAGCGAGCGAAGCGAGCTCGAAAATTTGGCACCCTCTCGGATGGGTTCGATTTTCTTTCGATCATTCCAAAAGGACTAGGAATTACTTGTTTTGTCGACTTTTGAAGAAAAGCTCAAGAACCAATGAAAATTGCAAGAACGAGCGTAGCGAGCCTGAAAATTTTAGCACCCCACCTTGAATAGTCTCTGTTTTCTTTTACACATCATACAAAAAGAGAACTTACTTTTTCGAGTTATGACGATAAGCTTACACTCGTTTTACACCAGTTTAGGTTTTCGATCTAGCCTTACCTAAGCCTTTCAACCTTACGTACGAGCGGGGTGCCCAATATCCCGAATTTGCTTCGCTCACTCTTGAATCCTTGATTCTATATTTTTATAACAGGCTTTTTAAAGGAAAATATTTATTAGGCACCTTAAAAAACCCACTGTCATTTTATGGCTTTAAGTTTTTACTTCAGTCGGCAGTCCCCATGTCTGCCGATGTTCTTAATGTTTTTGAATATGCCAATCGGGGTTTTCGTGGCTCAAGTACAGTTTAAAGTTAGTAAGGCAAGTAAATCATTCAGACTCTCGACAGCTTGAATGATTTTGACTGTACTTATTAATTATAATTGAATTCGCTAGCCCGTCGCTCGACACTGCTTCATAGTTAAATAATTTCCTGATAAGTATGTTAAGGTTTAACTAAGCTACCGCGGACCCCTGACACATACGCCACGGACCCCCTGGGGTCCGTGGACCCCACTTTAAGAAACCCTGTCTTAGGCGATATGTGTTTCGAATTAATACGTTCTATAATATCAAAAATAATAACCATTATACGTGAAAAAAGGAAGTGGCTCGATTTATTTGCTCCCAAGTATAGTTTTAAGTAACGCTTGAGTATTTGAGTGACGTTCTGTGATGCGGGACTTAGTAAATTAGTTTTTTCTGGATCAATTTATACAAGGAAGTTACTCATGCATGTAGGTAGGTACGAATGGTACGATTATTTTAACGACAATACCTACAGCTTCTCTGAGTACATGGTAGGTATATTTTAAGCTCATCAAAACATTGCCACAATGAGTAATGTGTATAACAGTTATCCATTTATTGTATATTATGTAGGTACCTATGTATCACCAGTACATTACTCAGATGATTAATATTAATAGTTCTGGTCTCCAACTATACATGAACATGATAATGACGAATTAGGCAATTTATTATAACGTTGTTTTGATTGAATATTAATTTATATTGTTATTAATTAACCACAAATGAGCTTACACATTTTTAACCGCGATTCAGGTGAATCAAAGAGGTTTGCGTAATTTTGTCTCCAGCAGTAGTTTAAAAATTGACAGACAATGTCCAGATTTTAAGTCTGATTACTATTAGGACTTGTAGTCAAGTGCACTACGCAACAGTACGTTTATAAATTAATCTTCTGGACCTGCACTGCACGAACTGTGTTTTTAGAGATCTAAGTAAGTTAAGGTTCGTGAGTCGATTTTATTAAGACTACTTATCTGTTAGCGATTGGTAGAAGGACCAGTAAATCGACATAGCTTGTAGAGCTGGCAAACTAAATAATTAAAAACGTACAAAATCTAGTCGCAATCTCATCTTAGCGACAATCAATGTCAAAAATATAGCGAAACTAGCTTTTTTTTGGGAGGGAATTTTCAAATAACTTCTCCCGCTCTGGGCGGAGCGAGAGGGCGTGTCAAAGTCAAAGCATTTATTTCAAATAGGCACATTAGAGGCACTTTTGAACGTCAAAAATTACATTAAAATAGAATTGATTCTAGTCGCCCCTTCCAAAAGGTAGTTTTCGTATGGAGAAGAATGGGCAAGAAACTCCACCGTTTACCGACTAAAACCCACCCGTGTTCCTTCAGTAGCCTGTGCCAGGGGCCACGGTATCTCTTTGGAACAACCCGCGACCCCGGCAGGAGGGAAAGTAACTAGCTGATGTATGTATGAGAAAATTAATTATCTTCACAAATTATTTTTTCATGACTTTTTCCCATGTTTTTATACATAGTTATTCTGCTATTCGGGACGGAGACAAATCCAACAAATCAAAGATCTTTAGATATAAATAGTTAACTAACCCGACTTTGTTTTATTTAATATAATAGATTATAGGTATTTTTGACAGATTGAGACTGAGAGCAAACTGTGGACGTTCTTAAAATTACGAGAATTGCCTCTCTGAAGTGGCAGGGAAAACGTAGGGTTCACCTCGTCTAGATGGACCGAAGTCTTATGGTGCGGTTTCCGAGAAGACCGGCTCCGTCATATTATAACGGCTGTCATGAAAATCTGTCATTGTCACCAGTGGTGTCAAAAAACGCTCTGAATTTGGACAGCCGTTATTGTGTGATCGTTCACCGATTTCTTAGGAGACCAAAGGTTTAGAGAAAGAAGCGGGGACAGCGGTGACATTAGGTGATGCGGAAGGATGGGAATCGAGTGTAGTGTCCTAAATTAGGAGAGACCTTTGTCCAGTAGACAGCTTTAGGTTAAGTCAACTGATATAATACGTCCAGCCATTTTGGGTATTCATCACGGACTTACGGTGCGCCCACAGACTGCAGCAAGGGTTCCTATGGTCAACATCGCAAGTCACTTACATGATAACATCGACAAACGCAAAAACCAACCTCCAATCTCTCTTTATTGCTGTCAACATGACATGAACACATCTGTGGTGTTTACATGATAAGTCCAAAAATGTGACTTTACATTATGAGCATTTGTAACTTTGAAATTAATTATACAAATTGGAATAGTTACGTTTTTTGATCAAACTGTTTCATGTAGGTACTTATAGCAGCAGGAGACTTACAAATAATAGAACACAAGAAAGTAAAAAAAAAAACCGGTCTAGTGCGAGTCGGACTGACGCACCGAGGGTTCCGTACAAATTTGTAGATATGTAACTACGAATTTACGATGTTCGGATTTTTTCCTTTAATTGTGCTACATGACTTTGCTTCTTGCCGAATTTCATGACTCTAGGTCAACGGGAAGTACCCTATAAATATAGATTCCCTTGAGAGTGTCGAAATATACGTTTTTTGCGGCATAAACGGCCGTATCTTTTGTTTTACGTTAACTTAGAAGTTTGATTTTTTCATGGCTTCAAGGGACCGTAGACCTGAGTATATGGTTTTAATTTCAAACCTCCACGCGTTCCCGGGTCAATCCGCGGAAATCCACTAACGGCGAATATATGCTAATAATAAATCAAATATCATAGCTGCATTCTTTTTTTACTTTAAGTATATGACATTTCTTACATGTTTTTACGTATGGCGCCGCTATCTAAAAAAGTATAACACCTTTATTTAATTTATTATTGCAATCAACACGCACCAAATGTCATCACCATTTGCAAATAAAAGTCGGCCTAATTGAGCGGAATGGCCCTCCCGAGATAAAGGGTCTTGACAGACAGACAGAGGGCAGACAAAGTGATCCTATAAGGGTTCCGTTTTTCCTTTTGAAGTGCGGAACCCTAAAAATGAGTATCAGTGATGTAGAAACAGAAAATGTCCAATTTTAGGACTTATCTATCATGTATAAAACACCACAGACATGATCATGACTGATTTTCGTTTAAAAAGAAACATTCAGATTTACCAGACATTGTTATTTGTTTGTATTTTCTGGTCGAGCGAGCGACTGTCTGACTTACTCATTTGTTGAACAAGAACAGGATAAACAAATAGGAGGATTCTAAAAGTAGTTTGTCGGTTAGTATCTAAATATTCAGAATGTGGTGTGGTTACAAATAGGACCACCCATTGGATTTCTGTAGTTTTGTATAGAGGGCACAAAGATGCGAGGAGTCGATGCTCCATTTACACTGTGTAAGTCTATTGCCTGTTGCATACTTACCATAAAATTAATGCAACAATTTGACTGGCACCGCGTAAACAACACGTACAATTGTTGCAAGATACGGGCAAGTTAGTTACCGTTCAAAATGGTATAGGTGTAAACAGCACGTACAATAAAATCGCATTAAATACTTGAATCAATTGTACAAGGGCGTGCAACTCTGTGTTTAGACAAGGCAATTTTTTTATGCAGTAATCGACATGAAATTATTATTAGGGTGTAAACAGAAGTCGCATACAATTATTGAATGGCAAAACTTGCATTCGATTATTGTATGTTATTTTATGAAAATCGCACGCATGCAATGCAATGCACTTGCATGCAATTCTTGAATGGCAATAATTGAACGTACTTAACGGCATGTGATTATTGCTTTTGATCGTTCCAGAAACTTGCACTGTGTAAATGGGGCCTTAGCCATATGTATAGACGCTGTCAACATGTTGCCATCCATGTGGCTAATGGGAAGAAAAATGTGAGAGTCACGCAACATAATAATAAAAATAACCAAGAATGATAGGCATCGAAATATCGCCGGAGTTTTTGAGAACCTTGCTTAGAAGTTGAAGCTGTTATAGGTATCAGGGGCGGTAGAATCTAAATTTTTATTTCATGGGGAGATACTCTTGGATACCCACCGGTTCGGGAAGGCGAGACCGTACTCGTAACAGCTAAAACCTTCACGATACCGGGTATTAGCACATGTATGGGAGTGCCAGTGGAACATATCGGTGTTCCTTCAAAAAAGCTGCGTCCACACCTTGGGTCACCAATAAGGTGGCATCAGCCTTAGGCTAAAGAATTAATTTCCGTTTAAAAGCCTTGAATGAAAATTAGGCACCTATGTACTCCTCCCAATCTCTATATTTTTTTTGAATTGTTGAAGTCTTGATATTGTACTAAAACTAAAATCCACACTTGACAGGGAATCCTCCGAATCCCTGTCATTATTTCCTAGGGAATAATATAAAATAATGTGAGCTACTATTGTATTTTTATACCTTCTTACTGCATTGTTGCATTATAATATAAATACGAAATGAAAGCCTGTTTTAATTTGGTTCTGATTTGGGACTTCCCCTAGTAGCATAATAATATTATCATGAGTTTTAATTACACATACTAATCGCTCATTTGGAGAAACATCGACGTAAATGTATTTTTTCCCAAAAAAATAGTTAAATATGACAAAGTACTTAGCGTATTTACATTAGGAAAGCGGACTTTAAAAAAAAAAAGTAGCAGTTACGTCGATATTTCTCCAAATGAGCGATATTATCACATAATTCCTCCACATTTATCTCAGATCCTAAGCAAATTACCAACTTGTTAATAAAAAACCTGCCTTTGTTAAGGATATGTCAGTTGTCTGATAATATAATGATGAATATTCATTTATAAATAGTAAACTGGAACAAGAACATAATATTTCTTGCCTATTATCCTTATTTTATCAACATAAGTTGCTTACATTTCTACTTTATTTGGTTTATTTATAAAGCAAGCAATGAAAATAGCAAGCGTTCATGTTTATGGAACTCTTAAAATGAAGACATAAAGTATTTCATAAACATTGAATTGTAAATCTGTGCAATAGTTATTATGATGTTGAATACAAACGTGATTCTTGGTTTAAATACAATGCTATTCTGTTTAAAGTATTTTTTGCAAGTGTTAAAAAATACAATAGATATTTTTTACATGGCTAATTTGATTTGGAGTAATTTTGAATGTTTTTTTTTTGTTTCTGACTTATTGAAAATGGCTGGTAGATTGTGTGAAGTCCATATTTTGTTGACAGGCCTATGTTTTAGTGTTTGTTATTATAATTAAATTAATTATATTATGTCTATCGTCGTATCTTTGACTGTTGTTAGGGGTAGTCAGAAGTTCTTAAGTCTGACAACTAGTCTTACCAAGCGGTATTGTGTTAACCGGTTCTGAAGGTCAGATAGGTAATAACTCCATGTAAAATACTATATTCAGCTGTATCCGCTAAGATGTTCAACTAACTTCCTAACATAAACTTTTTCCAAGGAATGTTATAAAGAGACAGCAAGTTTCTCCTTAATTACCAGACTGAAAACGATTAAGGCAAGTGTCCGAAAGTGAAGCATAATTTAAAAGTGCTTTCATTAGCTGAAGTGGCACATTGAACAATGTGCAGACGCCAGATGACTCACTTCATGAGAAGAACACTTAATTTATTTTAATTGCCATCTTGTATTATTTTCTCCTGGCTTGTTAGTTGTTTGAGAATACCGAAGTTACACACAGGAGTAGGTCATCCAGTCAGAAATAAAGTATCCATACTAATATTATAAATGTGAAAGTGTGTCTGTCTGTTTGTTTGTCCGTCTTTCACGCCTAAACCGCTGAACCGATTTCGATGAAATTTGGTATAGAGATAGTTTCAGTCCCAGGAAAGGACATAGGATAGTTTTTATCCCAATATTCCCACGGGATCGAAACTTACGTGGGTGAAACCGTAGGGCACAGCTAGTTCAGAAATAATTTCACGTTTTAATTTTGCATCAACAAGTTGCATGTTTTAAAGCCACAAGGATTTTATAAACAGACTAGCTTTTGCCCGCGACTTCGCTTCGAAATTTCTTGTTCCCTTGACCGTCGAATCGCATCGCCTGTACGCGCTATTATTTCGTTTTCGCTTAGCGTTCTTTCTGTATTTCTTTTTTATTTGCTCGGCTCCTAAGAGTCCTAGCGTGATGTTAAGTAGCCTATAGCCTTCCTCAAGAATTGGGCTATCAAATACAAAAATAACACTGGTAAACACTGTTTTTGTCACACGAACTTTGTGCTGATTTTTGTTCATGTTGGTGTACCCTCATTAACAATATATAATAATTTTTTTGTTTCAATCACGTCCAGTTTTTTTGTGACAGCTACATATTCATTTCTGACCTCATATACGTGTATTTTTTTGAATAACTTAATTTAGACGACTGTATAAGTATTGCATTCAACTTACATCTTATATGCGTTTGTTATATCGTAAACATGCCACGACAGTGTTCTAACAACCCCGACAGTTTTTGTTATGTGTGTGGAGAATTAACTTTTACATCTCAGCGTCGAAATTTCACATCATTAATTGAAAAGTGCTATTTAGATTGTTTTGGATTTCCTGTGAGGAATCAAGATAAATCCGGGGTCTACATAAATGTTGTGTAACGCGTGTGAGACTGCTATTAGGTTGGGCTAAACAAGAACCCAGACATATGCCATTTGCTATACCAATGATTTGGACCAAACTAAAGGATCATGTAAGTGATTGTTATTTTAACCTGACGTGTCAATTTTTTTTCATTCACATATTATTGTTTGGTGGCCCTAGTACAGTCAGCATCAAAAGTCGATTAACACTATCATTTTTACATGTTATTAAATTGACAACAACTTTTTTTAATAAACTGATTTTTAGCTTTTTACATAATAGACAAGAGTATATTATTATATTCTAAAAAAAATCTTCTGCTGCAATTTTGAACAAATATTTTGCTCAATAACTAAGATTAAAAAAACTGAAGTGTTAATCTACTTTTGATGCTGACCTACATTCAAAATTTGACATAAGTTTTCATGTGAAAAAAAAAAAAATTTGTAACCAGTGTAATTTTACAAATTCTACTGGTAGTTCCAGAGATTAGCGCTTTCAAACAAACTCTTCAGCTTTATAATATTAGTATATCTTGGTGGGCTTTGGACAATGGCACATCCACTTTACAGGGTGTTAGTAAGGAATTATAATTCTTCAACCTGGATCTGTGGCTGAATATAGTAGCCAGTTTTGTAGTGTATAAGGCTGTATTATCCTATCCTGAATGGGAGACATAGGTGGAGGGTCAATCATTGTGGTGTTTTCTTCTCTTATAGCAGCACTAGCTGCGTCCCGCGGTTTCAGCAGCATAAGTGTCGATCCCGTGGGAATATCGGGATAAAAACTATCCTATGTTCCGGGTTATGTTATGTATCCTATGACCGGGACTCAAACTATCTCTATATCAAATTTCATCTAAATCGGTTCAGTGGTTTAGGCGTGAAAAGGTAACAGACAGACAGAGTTACTTTCGAATTTATAATATTAGTATGGATGAGCTACACTCAGCGGCACGGAATCTTGGCCAAGCGCTTATCTCGCGATAGCAAAAGTTTTAAGTGTTTCTGATGAATGTTTGTTGTGCAGGTATGTCAAAAAATGTTTACTTTTAGTTCAAGAGGGTAATCCATTATGTTTAAGTGCACCACGACGAAACTTTTAATTTACAGTTGAATCGGGTCATTTGAGCGACTAAGTTCACGTTTTAAATTTGTGTGATTTGAAAAGTTTACTGTTGGGTTTTTGAATTATTGTGATTTTATGCTTTTAATTCAATAAGTAAAGGTGCTTTAAAAGCAATAAAAATGCCTCTAACACCAGCACAGGTTTCACAAGCCGTTGCGTTAATTAACCAAGGGCTGACACAGCGTGAAGTTGCTATTGCTCTTAACGTACCACGGTAATCAATGCAGTATGCCCTTAAAAGATACCAGGAGACAGGCCAGTACACCCGCAGGCCAGGCAGTGGAGGCATAAGGTGCACATCGGCCCGAGACGACTGCTTTATTGTCCTGGAGATTTTGAGAAACCGCTACCTGACAGCTGTTGAGATACGCCAGCGGCTTCAAATTGTGAAAGGCGTTAATGTTAGTGAGCGTACGGTGAGAAGACGAATGGAGGAAGTCAATTTAAAAGCTTGTAGACCAGCACGAGGTCCAGAAATTCTCAGACAGCACCGAGTAGCTCGACTTCACTTCGCACGAGAACACGTTAACTGGACCCACGAGCAATGGGCTAGAGTATTGTTCACAGACGAGTGTCGAATAGCTTTACGTTCTCCAGATGGTCGAGAACGAGTGTGGCGAAGAAGAGGAGAGCGGTTTTTACCCATTACTACCACTCAAACAGTGAGTTTCCATGGAGGCTCAATAATGGTATGGGGAGGTATAAGTTCCGACGCACGTACAGAGTTGGTTATCGTCGATAATCGGCTAACAGCTGTTCGATACATCGAGGAAGTTCTTCAGGAACACGTAATGCCATATTCGGGGTTCATTGGCCACGACCAATTCCTCCTAATGCACGATAATGCACGCCCACACGTTGCACATTGCGTTGAAGAATATCTGGAAGAAGTTGGCATACAAAAATTGCAATGGCCAGCTCGTAGCCCAGACTTAAACCCGATTGAGCATATCTGGGACATGCTCAAAAGAAAGATAAAGTCCAGCTCCAACCCGCCGGAAACTCTAAACCAGCTCCGAACTGCAGCGCTGGCCGCTTGGCGCAGTATACTGCAAGTTGATGTCCGAAACATCATCCAAAGTATGCCAGATCGAATGCAGGCAGTTATCAGGGCTAGAGGAGGAAACACCCGATATTAAAACGTATAGACAACAACGAAAAAGACCTTATTTTTTATTTTATAGTGTTTTTAAATTTATAGTGAAAAATTCCTAATTTCAGTGAAAGTGCGTGATTTTAAAAACTGATGTATTGGTGAGGTAATCTTTTAATTTCTAAGTTCTTAAAGCATAAGAGACACGTATTAAAGCCAATTACCCTTAATTTACTGTCATAAATGCAAATGCAAATTTTTTTATGCAAATAATCGGCAAAATCACGAGTGGCCAAGTTTCCGTGCCGGTGAGTGTATATTGAGTTAGTAGTATAGTCAACAACCTGGTCGTTGAGTATAGTCCTTTAGATTGTATTACAACCATGGTGGCCAATCTTAACGGAGACTAGCTCGGCGCGGGAGATATTATAGTGCACAAGTGTGTGCGTGACACAGGTGCAGTCTCTCTTCCCTCACCCTCATAGTCCGATGGGACGGCAATCCGACATAACTGGAGAGAGATCAGGCGCAGGACCAACCGTTTAAAGTGCTTTTTGAGGTACGGGGGTATCACACTGCTAATTTCCATAAGAAATTCCTAATGGAAATTAACACTTTGCCCGATCTGGGAATCGAACCCAAAACCCACGCTCTGCAGCATTTATTAGTACAGCTCATGCCAAAACACTAGCCAGACGAGGTACGGACAGTGCTGATTGGCCAACCATTGCAACGGACTTAAATTTTTAAGTACATGGCCACTTGTGAAGGCTATTTTAATACTAGCATAACTTGGGGAAGGCTGTTCTTCAGAATGAGTATTGAGAAAGAATGCAAGATAAGGCGATCAATAAACCACTATGCTGATTATAAGTATAGGCCACTAGGCTTATTTATAAACTGAATTGATTAATTACTTTGTTTGCATTGGAATGTATAAGTACTAGTACACTATCCTTTGTTAATCAACAACATGTTGTTTTCTATTTTAAGTGTTGACAGTTTCATCAAGGAAAATAATAATAAAGAATTTTTCAAAACATTCTACTGTAAGCATAATCAGCCTATAATGTTCCCACAGTTGGGACACAGGCCTCCTCTCTGCGAGAGGGAGTGGGCCGTAATCCACCACATGGGCCAAGTGCTGGTTGGTGTACATGTCTTCTAATATTCGGTTGTAAATGCATGTTTCCTTCACAGTTTTTGAGGGCAGTGGTGATGAAATAAATTAAACACTATAAAGTGCCTTGGTTCATTAGGATCATTACCCATCACTGCTCTTACATCGCCATTCTATCATGCCTCGTATAAAATAGTTACAGTTACACACATGTATTCTTAAATTAAATCTGAATATGAGGTTAATGAGATACCGTAATAAGCTCTGTTTGCGCAAGTATTAGATGGTGTTACTAAATATGTGTTAAATTGTTCAAACATAGTTGTTACATTATATTTGCGGTAGCCTCCTTGCGGCTTTTAATTAGTTCTAGTACTTAAGCATTTTTAGAAGAATATTTTGGAACATAAAATGTAATGGGGTGATGGTATGAAGACAATCATAATTAGTTTTTAAGAGAATCGTAGATGTACAAACTTACATACATACGGGTCAAATACAGAACCCCCTTTTTTGAAGTTGGTTATAAACAGAAAGATACATGAAATTTACAACCAGTTGTTCTCATACAGTGGCAAAACAATACTAGTATGTTTATTTCAATTTGTTCAAATATTACTCCAAATATTGCTTGGGGACAACTACAGGGTGGTAGGTATAGATTCAGTAAAAAGTTCTAGACACGGAAATGGAAACAGCAGATTTTGTTTTAATAACTGTTGAAAATATTCAATCATGGGGCCTAGAATCATGTACTGAATCCTTGGCAACAGGTTTGTGTGTAGATCTCCCTGCCCCCCTGTTATACCTTGTCTGGAGAACTAACACAAATGCAAACATATCAACCAACAAGTAGTCAAATTATGTTACTTTACATCCATCACAGACATATCACATTTGTTGATTACATCATCTAGCCTTTTCATTAGCTATGACAGCGCTTTTAGAATGATCCAAAGTAGGTAAATATGATCAGCTCATATGTAGTGTAGCTATCTGTCCTTGAGATCAAAATTTCTAGACAATGATCATGTTTATTTAACTTTATTTTATTAAGTTGTGACATCATACTTTTTAATATGACAGTGATTTAATTAATTTAAATCTTTATCCTTAACTTTATGACACAAAAGAGTAACTACTAGTTTGAGTATACATTGAGGCCGACTACTGACAGCCTTATTCTTGCCAGCCGTCTTTAAGACAATGTGGTTTCATGAATCAAAGTATGGATGTACACAAACAAAGATCTTACATAAGATCATTACAACTGCTTCACATAATAAGCTTTTATAAGACAAATGGGAGTTAATTGATCAATTAAGTGTAACTCTGATTAGATGAACGAACAATTCCTTAGTCTTGTTCTTTTGTTGTGCAGTGTACATAAACAAAAGTTATGTGAATGTAGTATGGTGTGTGTGGTGCAGGTTTATTATGTAAACAAGCTCACCTCGCGCGCCTGCGCCATGTCCACGGCCCACGCCTGCAGGTCGCACTTGTTCCCCACCAGCACCATGGGCACCTCCTCCGCGTCCTTCACCCGCTTTATCTGCTCCCGATAGGAGCCAATGTCCTCGAAACTTTTAGCACTGTTCACTGCAAACACCAGCAGGAAGCCCTCGCCCGTCCGCATGTACTGGTCCCGCATCGCGGAGTACTCCTCCTGGCCCGCCGTGTCGAGGATGTCCAACAAACACGTCTCACCATCGATAACTACTTGTTTCCGATACGAATCCTCGATCGTAGGATCGTACTCGTCCACAAAATGATTCTGTATCAGCTGTATAGTCAATGCGGATTTACCGACGCCTCCGGCGCCTACCACCACCAATTTGTACTCGGTCATCTTGCGACGAGTTAGGAAGAATATTTTTTCACACCACTAATGTCACTAGATGAGAAACTACGCCCCTTGTCGTGCCACACCTTTTAAATTACTCACATTGGCATGGCTGTCGCGACCTATGTTATTGCACTCGCTGTGTCCGTAAAACGGCTAATTAATGTATTATTAGAGGCAAATGCAATAAATAACAATGAGGCGGTTCACTCACCCTTTTACCGGAGTGGGAGTGCGTTCAGAAATATTGGATGTTGATGAGTCATCGCTGTCTCAAAGTTTATTTAAATATTCTTTTAATTTTATTTAAGAGTCACTGACACTTTTTTACCTGAATAAATAAATGACTTACAGTTTTGTAACATTTATCACTTAATGATTATTGTTATTTAAGAAACTGGAATGCATTCGAGACTGTGAAAAAATAACTTCAGAACGCACGCCATCATGATATTCCAGCTTGTATTAATTTCGATGAAAAACCATAGATGGTGCTGCTGTATTCCTTTTTTCTGATTTTGTTACACAGCTGCACAAAAATATTAATAATTACGTATAAACAAAGTTAAAGCATAAAATCAACATGTTATCATATATGTTATGTTAAAAACAATATCACATAAGTTTCTTGTGAAGTTCTGTCTTGTCTGTGAGTTGATTGTTTTTTTTTGCGTTACACGCCAAAATAAAAATTCAACAATCAATCATCACTGTTGTCATTTACTTTTGCCTAACTATTTACTGGGAGTTTGCTTGAATTAAATTTACCTATATGTACTGATTTACTTGTAGCAAAATGTCTGCTGAA
Source organism: Amphipoea oculea (assembly GCA_945859645.1). Classification (NCBI taxonomy): domain Eukaryota; kingdom Metazoa; phylum Arthropoda; class Insecta; order Lepidoptera; family Noctuidae; genus Amphipoea; species Amphipoea oculea. The sequence continues at coordinate 19,817,552 of OX243876.1, forward strand.
AATAGCGAAGATCCTGCAGGAGAAACTCTAGAAGAAGCCGGAGCACTAGAAGCAGATGTTGGAGCTAATTTGTACTTCCTTCCTATTTCATTTATTTATAGTGTCAGGGGTTAACATGCTTGTAGTCTTTACTATGTGCTTCGACTGGACTAGGACCTCCCGTATTATTATTATACTCTTTGACTAGGACCTAGGACTAACTAGGAGCAGGTGGTAGCGAATAGCGAATACCCTAAAGGCAGTGCCATCTAGCGTAGTTCACTGTAGTTGAAGATTTTGTCAGCTGTGATCGTTGTTGTGCTCCATGGCTGTGATTTTGTGTTTCTGATACAATATTTAGAACAGTTGCTTTTTCGCTCTAAATGAGCAGAAAATGAACTGAAAATTATTAGCTTAATTGCTTCCCACACTATTGACATGATTTGGTTCGTTATGCACTAATAATTTACTTGATGAAAGCTATACGAGGTGAAAATAATTCAACTACTCTGTTGTCTTGTCAGAATTAATTAAAATACCTGGATACTAGAATAAAAATAATTGAGCATTGAAAGAACCAAGTGCAGATTTTGTCTTTCTCTTTACGCCATCTATGTATTGTAAAGATGAAACAACAAGTTTTTTTTTACAAAGTACAGATGGCAGTAGTAGCAGTTACCAAACAATGAACTGCAAAGAACCAGAAATCGGGATGGATCTTTGAGGTCTAAATAAATTCTGGATCTAGGTCCTTAGTCTTTTTAATATTTTTCAGTGACCAACAGCTTGCGGGCATCGACCCCAGGCTGAAAATCATCATGGATCCGTTTGCACATCGGGATCTTCGCCCCGAAATGATGTTCATTCGCGAGGAATTGCGGCAAGCGAAGTGGCAAACATTGGCGGTTAGTTTATAATTTGTTTGACAGGTTTCTTGTATATTTCCGTTTCTCTTGGCATTTAATTTAACTTCGCTACCACAACCACAACAGGTGTCAATTATTGGGGTGTAGTAGTTTTGACTAATCTGACGCCCTATCTCTTCTAATTCTAAATCTTTGTCTCTTATTTTATTCAAATCACTTTTAACAAACTCGCGGAGGTTGCAAGTAAGCACCACATAGGCTATAGTCTCTACAACCACAAGTCAAGCGCGCGTCGCTTCGTGAGATAAAACCAAAGACATTAAATCTTAAAGCTCTTTGGATAAAACTATTGTACAGACGCTAGCACATCAACCTACCCGAAACTGTCACATTTTCTCAATCAACTTTGAACCTTATTCTTTAGCGATAAAGTTGAAAATGTATTAAAGAAATTTGAGAGATTGTAGTAGGTTGATGTGCTGGCGTCTGTACAGTTGTGTTATCTCAGGGTTTTGCAACCTTTCTATTGCATCGGCGCTACAATTTAATGCCTTTAATGCTTATGCACATCTATTTCATTGTGAATTTGTGATGCATTATTATCAGCGAATGTAGGTAGAGATAAACCATTATAAAACTGCACGCCCCTCCACTAAAATTACTATACAAACATTTTTGAAATGTGTACCGCAAAACGGGGCTACTTTGACTTCCAGGGTTACTTTGACATGTGTCGGAACTACTTTAACAGAGCGCCAAAATCGGTTTTCACATGTGCTCAGCAAGTGTGCGTGACCTCGAGTAATATTGCGCGAGGCGCGGGGTGTGGGGAACGCGTCATAGCGTTGTGATCGGCCTTGTCAAAGTAACCCTGGAAGTCAAAGTAGCCCCGTTTTACTGTATGCAACAAGCAGGGGAGGGGCATTCATTTTTAAAATGGTTTATCATCTCTACCTGCAAAATCAAGGTGTTTTGCACTGTTTGCTCTAGTGTTCTTAAGTATTTAGGTACCTAAGGACTCGCTTACTATGCGAAGCTCCAAGGTTCGTAAAGACTCACTAATTATGCGAAGTGTTTAATTCATAAAACAACGTTGTGCTTGTTTGATCTCCGCTTTACAGAATATTATGTATTTTAGAAGCAATTGTAGAAAAATTGTTTTATTAAAATTCTTGAACAAAGAGAAGTGGAAAGAGCGTAGGGAGGCCTTTGCCCTGCAGTGGGACATCACAGGCTAACAATAATAATATTGAATAATTATTCTGGCTCCATTTTCTGGGTGTGTGTAACGTGAACATTCTATTCACGTTACGCACACATATTCATATTTTTCACGCTGTTTTACAAAACCGTTAGGTAATCGTTGACCTGCTGCATTAATAAATGCAAAACGTTTGTTCAAGTTCAGTAATTATGGAAAACCGCTGAATGTTGTTCAGTTGTTTTACATAACGGAGTTTTTTTTGTAAAACAGCGGATTCTACAATCCATCTGCGACATATTATGAGAAGGTTCTTTGGGGTGGACTACTTATAAAGTTACAAATAAGTTATTAAGCCGATCAAAGTAATAACTAGGTCTTGTTTATTTTTGGGTGAGCTCATTATTTTTTCGGTAAATATGTTCGCGTGTAGGTTCTACTCTCAAGAGGCCTAAATTATTGCGTTATTTCTAGACTCATTATACCAGAAGATATTTCATCTCGGGATACGTTACAGTTTCATTCCCTATGCGAAGTAAATGTGTTGTAAAATAACAGTGGCGGATTTACACATTTGCCACCAGTAGGCTATTTAAATTTTGCCGCCTCTTTCAACCTCTTTTTTTTATGGATGGGAAATCATCAAATGACCCCTCCCGCTCTGGGTGGAGCGGAAGGGAGTGTCAGACTCTTACTGACTAAAACCCATCCGTGTTCCTTCCTTAGCCCTTTATGTTCCGGGGTAGCGGTAACCCTTTCGGACAATCCCGCACCCCCGGCAGGCTTCGGCCCTGGCAGGCCCCTTCCTTTTTGCTGACATCACTTTGAGGCGCGCGTGGAACACGTACGCGCCGTCCGGCACGGGCCTGGTCCTGATCGGACGGTGAGCTACCCATTACTCTCCGTCCGCAGGCCCGTGCCTACGGTGGCCGAGAATCGTCACGCGGCTCCCGACGCCCGGAGCGTCTCCCGCGGCGGCTGGGACGTGTGGCTCTCTCCCTCAGCCGTTCCGCCACCTCCTTCGCTAGCATGACTGCTTCGCAGAAGGAGGTGACTGCCTCCCACTCCCTCTCGCCCCGGACCATGGCTTGAACCAAGGCCGGACGCGAGAGGTCGCCGCCGCTGCCGATCGCCTCTACGAGGGCACGGCGGTGCTCCGCCCAAGCAGGGCAGACCTCCACCGTATGCTCCACCGCGTCCTCTGGGCGATCCTCGCAGTGGTGACACCCGGGCGTCTCCTCCCGCCTGATGATGTGCAGGAACCTCCCAAAACATTCGTGTCCGGTGAGGACCTGCGTCAGGCGATAGGTGAGGATGTCGTGACGCCTCTCTAGCCACTCCTCAAAGAGGGGTCTTATCGCCACTATCGTGGCGTGCCCTGCGGTGGGTTGCGAAAGTCGCTCCTTCCATGCCATCGCGCCGGAGGTCTGTCCGCTCCGCTGCGACTTGCCGCGGAAGCGGAGTATCCCCCCGGCGCGCGGCGTAGTGTCTTCGCGCGCCACTCATACAGGAGCGCGAGGACTATCGCCTCCAGATCCCATGGCGGTAGTCCGGCAAGGAGGCTTGCCGCCTAGCCCGAGCCTCTTTCAACCTCTACAATAATGTTCAATTTCTAGATAATAATTATACTTAACCCAACGATGTCAAGATTGCACAAGAAATAGTTTTTGGGTACCTGTCTGTATTTCTGAGCTCATAAAAGCTCGAATTGTGTACTACTATCTACTAATAAGGCGGACTTACAGAATAATAAACATTCTTTGCCGCCCCTAAAATCTGCCACCCTAGGCTCCAGCCTACTCAGTCTGTTGGTAAATCCGCCACTGTAAAATAACCAGAAATATTAAAATTTAATAAACAGGTACGTCGCACGGCACTCAAGAAACTTCTGCTAAAAGATTTCATGCAAGAGGATTGCGAGCTTCGGAACATCGGCCTTGCTTACGCGCCCCCGGATCCATAGACGAAAGTTACTAACTTTTACTAATTTTAGCATACTTACTTGTTAGTACAGAGGAATAAACTTTATGAATTTTAGCTGGTTTTATTACCTGTTAAAGAAATACGAACAAAGTCGAGGAAATTTAATTTCTGAATGAAGAAAGATGGAAGGAAGCTTGATGTGTGTAATGGAAACGTGTTTTAGGAATTTGAGGTCATTTTGTATTGTTTTTAGGCTGAGAAGCGGTGGAAGAGCAAGGAACTACAACCACACCCAACACTGTGTTGAAGTACGTACATGACATCTGGCGAATGTACCTACAGCTCGCGAGCCGTTTGCGAGCTGCCCGCGAGCTGCGCGCGTGCATTTTTGTTCGTGCGCCGCTCCTGCGCCGCCCGCGCCCGCGCGCAGTTCGTGCGCGACCTAACAGCACATTCGCCAGAGTGGACGCACCCTTAGGAGTTCGAGATATTCCATGCACCGTCTTCGTTGAGGCATAATCAGCCTATAATGTTCCCACTACTGGGACACACAAGGCCTCCTCTCTTCGAGAGAGAGTAATTGAGAATTCATATGCATCTGTACTGAGGGCCCAATTTTTTTGACTCGGTGACAGAATAGTATTTTTTATCTTATTACTTATTACCTATCTTTTCTTAGATCCGCAGCCCGTCAGGAACGAATTTGAATTTCAAATATTTTGGAAGCTATTTCATTAACTCTTTCTCGGATTAGAGATATCTTGTTAGGCACGGGATGACGGGACTGCCTTTTTTATCGTTTGGGAATCTTCATGGATGTCCCCCACTCTGGGGTGGGTGGAGGGGTCTGTCAGACTCTTACTGATTAAAACCATACGGTGTCCTGCTGCTATCTTTTGCCGGGGTGCTGGAGTGCTTGCGCATTTCGTCACACTCCCCCGGCCAGGTGTTGGTCTGTATGAATTCATGTGGACCCCGTCACTTTCAGCGGCCGCGCAAACGGCCACCATTCCTCTAGAGAACACGGCGTGGCGCGGCGGCGCCGTCTCGGGCCTTTCAATGTTCAGTCAAAAAACTCCCCAAGTCTGTTGCCTGCAGGCTTCACCCTAAGAGCCATACCTGACCGGAATGCCATGGCGGCGCAGCCAGGTCGCGTCGCCAACAAAATGTGTGGTTGGCTGCGTAACCAAGAGACGCTAGGTGAGCCACCCACTATATAGCTGTATACATTTAGTTGGCAGCGCGACCTGGCGACGTTGTCATGGCGTCCCGATGAGGTATGGCTCTAAGGCGGCCGGAGATCGTTCCGTGTCCTCCGGCGCCCCGTGCGTCTACTACGGATTAGAAGGAAGGTTGTTTCCTCCGTCTCCCTTTCCGCCACCTCCTTCGCGACCACTTCCTCGCAGAAGGAGGCGAGAGTGACCTAACCTACCACCTATACCTATAGTATACCCACATTTCGCCAGTTATCTATAAGTCCCAAATAATAGGCAGTCTATTTCCATCAAGCGGGCATAAATCCAGACTACTGAGAAATCCTCCCCGTCAGAAAAACCCAATAACGATTTGCCCGACCTGGGAACCTTACCCTGGACCTCATGTAAATCAGTAGAGCTTGCGATGGCTGAGCAACGAGGCAGTCCTCCAAGATCTTGTATAATTACCACAGCGGGTTATGTCTCCACTACCTACTTTAGATTGATTAATCGACACAATGACGCCATGAACAATATAAATAGCGTCGATCTCAGGGTCAAAAGATCGTTCGTCTGCTCAATATAGCTGTCTTCTACGAGAACTTTCAAAAATTTTACAACTTGAGTGACATCACAAAATTAACTATACCCTATTCAGTTTGGCTTACTACATAAAAAAAATCATTCCGACGAAATTGAAGTCGGTTAAAAATTTGCGAATACGTACAACATTATGAAACACCATAGTCATTGTTTAGCAACTTATGTGTTATTTTGCATCAGATTTAGACCCAATGGACACAGAGACGAGGTGTATATTAGTGTTTACCAATCCGTGTTCAACTCAGTTGAGGAGCGTTGATGCACTCACGCGCACGGTTGTGTTGAATCGAATTTCAAATCCGCGAATTGTCTGTTGTAGTGTTAAGTGTAGTGCTAAATTCCATTTGGTAACGACTTCAATGATCGGCTTCTCAGACTGTTATTGAAGTAAGTAGATGTTTTTTTCTCATATATTTATTTATTTTTACTAAACTACACATAATTAAAATAATAATATCGTCGGTTCAAAGGTAAAACTCATTTTGTGGCATAATTGACTAATGGAGATAATTAAGATATTGCGTTTTTTTAGTCTGAAAAATCAGAAGAAGGATATTATTATAGACTTTTTCACTTCACAGTTTTGTTAGGGAGCACAATACGCACATAGTGATTTTTTCTTCTCGTGGATTTTCTCTATATAGAAGCAAAAGTAGTAAAATCTCATTTTATTTATTTATTTATTTAGGTTAGCCTACAATTGTTTACTGTTAATTAATAAATAATATAAAAAATTAAATAATAAAAAAAATATATATATATATATATTAATATATTATATTTTTATTATTTATATATTATATAATTAATAATATAATATATAATTAATTGTTTACTGTTTGTTATTGTTAATTGTTTGTGTATTTTGGGTCAAAATGTCACTTAGTGTGTTTTACCTTTGAACCGACGATATTACTTTCGGAAATCAGTCGTTGGGTTCGCATTTTCGTTGTTTGCCACCGACTTCCGAAATTAAAGTTTTTTTCACTTTGTAGTTTGTATTTGGAAGTCGGTTGATTTTTTTTTTTTGTAAAAAAGTTTTTATTTTTCACTTTAAGTTGTACTTACCCCACACAAATTCGTATAACACTACTTGCTATGTAGATATCAGTGACAGGAAGTTATTATAACATTATCAACATAAACAGTGGCAAAAATACGTATTATTGAAGCTAACTCAAAAACTACCCAAGCATAGTTGATAAAATTTATATGGCACCACCCCCTTTTTTTATGGATGGGAAATCATCTAATGACCCCTCCCGCTCTGGGTGGAGCGGAAGGGAGTGTCAGACTCTTACTGACTAAAACCCATCCGTGTTCCTAAGCCCTTTATGTTCCGGGGTAGCGGTAACCCTTTCGGACAATCCCGCACCTTTCGGACAATCCCGCACCATGGCACCACTCCTGAGGCATACTCTATTTGAAATTGATTTACAATTGCCGGAGATATCATGTAACAAACATACAAAAAAAAAATTACAATCGAATTGAGAAACTCCTCCTTTTTTTTGAAGTCGGTTAAAATGTCAACAAGGTGTTTCAAGGATTTCTGACCTTTGACCGGTACATGCTGTTCAAAAATATTAGAATCTTTTTAATCATATCTTTATTTGTATTTCTTATTGGATAAGATAAGGTTTTTATTTGCGTGTGTGTTCATACATAGAAATTGCATGCAAGATGATAAAGCAAGTTGAGTGCAAAGTTTGCCATTACGTGACGTGCAAAATAATAGATTTTCTTGCTCTAATACGGAATTCCAGAGGGTGACACTTGGTATATTGTCCACTGTGTAACTTGTGCTTTTACCCAGGCCCGTTACTACCGTTACGGGACTGGACAATTAGCAATTTATGACTACTTTTGTTAGCTTGAGTCTTACCTGTTAAAACAAATGCACCTATGCGTTAATGAATAAAATAAATATTATAACTTCAGAAATATGTATTAGGCAATTTGCACATTTTGAATTTTATGCAATGAAGTTAAGAAAAAAGTACTTAAGTACACGTTTTAAGTATAAAAAATTGCTAAAACGAAAAAAAAAACATTCCAGTATGCATAACACCGTCACCGGTGTAACCTCATAATTATGATGATGTTAAAGATACAAGCAAAGGCAGAGACTTTTTTTGTTTCATTCGGCCTCTAGTAGACGTACCTACTCGTCAATCATTTTGACAAAACAATGTGTAGCGGCATCAACCTGAAAGTAAAAAAAAAAAAACGGTCAAGTGCGATTCGGACTTGCGCACCGAGAGTTTCGCACAAATTTGTAGGTATGTAAATAATTTATCACGGGATTTTTTTTAATGTTACTACAAATTTACGGTTTTCGGATTTTTTCCTTTACTTGTGCTACACGACCTTGCTTCTTGCCAAATTTCATGATTCTAGGTCAACGGGAAGTACCCTATAAATTTTGATTCCCTTGAGATCGTCGAAATATACGTTTTTTACGGCATAAACGGCCGTATCTTTTTTTTTTTACGTTAACACAGAATTTTGATTTTTTCACAGCTTCAAGGGACTGTGGACCTGAGTATATGTGTTTAATTTCAACTCGATACATTCATTGTCATTGACAGATAGAGAGACGGACAACAAAGTGATCCTATAAGGGTTCCGTTTTTTCCTTTTGAGGTACGAAACCCTAAAAAAACATGTTCTTTATTAGTGATCAATGGTTCTTACCTAAAATAATACAATATTTAGTAAAAAAATATATATTGAAGTATGTAAAAAGAAATATTATGTTTAATCACAATGTCCCACAATAGGGTTGTGGGGTGGGTCTTTAATTCATATTTTGGGAGTTTTCTTTGGCAAAAACAATGCTATATAAAGTCAAAGTTTATCTAAAATACCTATTATCCGGCACAACTCATAATGCGATGCGAAGCATTAGAGTGCTTTACGATCGAAAAATTTTGTTTGCCTCCTTTCTGCAACTGTTTCTATTGTTATACTCCTGCTAGTACACAGAACCTACTGAATTTATATACCATTGTGTAGATAATTAATTCTGTACTTTTCAAAAATTGATTTAATGCAGTAGAAACAAAAAAAAAAATTCATCAAAATATTTCAAAAAAAAAATCCCGTCAGTCAAGTGTGAAACCTGAAAACATTGTAGCTTGCGAAAAAATCAATTAATTGAGTCTGTTTTTTTTAATGGATTCATTTCACCCATGGATACGAGGAACCCTATTGAAAATGGCTCTTTTATTAAAAAAAAACTAACTAATACATATATCTATGTCTATCTTTTTTTATACGATCAAAAGAGCATTATGAGTCGTGCACTTTTGGATTTTTCCAATTTTTTACATAAGTATTTTATTAACATGAATTAATCAATCATGAATTTTTGATGCTCTTTAATTATTTCCATCCTTTTTATACATATATGTATTTTGTATGTACATATTATTAAGTGTTATTATTTTAAGACTGTTAGCTTTTTAAGTCGTGTAAATATAAATAAATAGTATTAAAATCTGTTATATGTATGTGTAGGACGTGTAGGTATCTCGAGATGAACGATCGACGTGGGTGCCTCTAGTTTGGTTTTGTACACTTGTCTCGAGTCTCGAGAACAGATTTTACGGACTAACATGATTGGAGATCACGGCCGGACGGTCTGAAGGCTAAATCGATTACTGGTAGACCAACCAAATTGCGTATTAGTAATAAACACTATTTGAAAGACACTTGTAACACAGCTTTGAAGATCAATATTTAGTTCGCTACATCACCGCGTGATGATGTACTCCTAGTTACCTCCTGACTAAGACCGAGATCTACATGGTGAAATTGAATTCATGGGCATCCTTTTAAAGGGTCATTGTAATCATCATTAAGTATGAACAACGTTAACTTGGACTCAAACTCAAACTCAAAGCATTTATTTCAATTAAACCATTTACAGGCACTTTTGAATTGTCAAGAAGTCAGTCAGTCAGAAAAAATGAAGCTAGTTGCCCATTCCAAAGCGTAGGTACCTATGGAGAAGAACGGGCAAGAAACTCCATGGACACTCTTTTAAATCAAAATAATGTGGTTACAAAGTCTTGGTTAAGTACATCATTCATGTTAAAAATTATACATGTGAGAACGATGCAGAACGTTAAAAGCGTCCATAATGAAAAGATGAGAAAAAACAACAATTCAAATAATAAATTAAAATAAGACATGGCAGCAAAGAGATGACCAGTCCCTACTGACGGCGCCCGTTCACGAACATGACGCATGCATCAGCACCATTCAGCTCAACCATTTTGAAGGGAGCTAAATGATCCAACACTAAACAGACTAAACCTTAAATCGCGAAAAATAAATCAGCTGTTAATCAGCTGTGCAGCAGAAACACGACTAAACCTTAAATCGCGAAAAATAAATCAGCTGTTCCTTCCATTTCATCATCATATTCATATTCATATTCATTTATTTTGCGTTCCACAAGGTAAAAAGATGTTTACAAAAGGCTTAGAGCTAAGATCCGTTGTAGACCCTGGTAGGGCACAGCAAAAAATTTTTTTGGTACATACTTAGTAATTAAATATCTAAATCATAGAAACTAAAATTAAAATAAAATTATACATGAAAACTGAATATATAAGTAGAAGAATATAAAGTAAGTACCTATTTTCTTAAAATACTATACGTTTAGATAAATTTATATTTATATTGCCTAAGGTAATAATTATTATCACAAAAACTTATTTAATAAGAGATCATAATTTTTAAGATTACAAATTATTAATAAAGAGATCAGGTTTACATGTATCCTTATCAGAGACAATTTATAGATTTAGTAGGTAGGTAACATTTTATAATTTACTTAAATAATCTTCTTGATAAATATATGCATGTATATATTTAAAAATGTATTTATTGCAATTATAATTTTTCATTTAAGTATTCGTTTATATTATAATAGCTCTTGTTTAATAGCAAAAGTTTTACTTTATTAATAAAAATATTGTATTTATTTATATTTCTTATTTCTTCTGGTAACTTATTATATATTTTTATCGACATGGCATAGGTACTTGGAAGGGGCCCGTGGCTAAATAATAACAGCCGCACAGGTCGATCGATCAGGTTAAGCTATGCTTGCCGCGGTTGGTCTGTGGATGGGTGACCATCTTTACATACTGGACCCCTCCGTGCCTCGGAAAGCACGTTAAGCCGTTGGTCCCGGCTGTCATTTGTCGATCTTTGACAGTCGTTACGGGTCGTCAGAAGCCCGAAAGTCTGACAACCAGTCTTACCAAGGGGTATCGTATTACCCAGTAGCTGGGTTGTGGAGGTCAGATAGGCAGTCGCTCCATGTAAAATACTGGTATTCAGCTGCATCCGGTTAGACTGGAAGCCGACCCCAACACAGTTGGGAAAAGGCTAGGCAGATGATGATGGCATAGGTACTTGAAGAGTGCATTTTTAATCGAGATGTAGGTATGTTTAATTTATTATTATGTCTTAAAGTAAATGTAGTTTGTAGTATGTCTTCTCTTTTTGTGTAGAATTCCGGGTATCTTCGTACAAATTTACAGAGTTCAAAAATGTAGAGACACGGTAGGGTTAAAATTTTTTGTTCCTGAAAGTGGGGTTTGCAGCTATCTGTTTGTTCAATATAGACTAGAATTCTAATAAGTTTTTTTTGTAAGGTGAATAGTGTGGTTGCGTCTGTGCTATTACCCCATAATATGACACCGTATTTAAGCCATGCATAGGCATATGCGTAATATGTTACTAACGCAGTGTTCAGGTCTGTAGTTTTTTTGATTTCCTGAAGGGCGTATGAAAATTTTGATAATTTTGCTTTTAATTTTTGGACATGCGACTTCCAATTTATGTGTGTGTCTATATCTAGTCCTAATAGGGTGAATTTATTTACTATTTCTAATTTGTAGATTTTAAAACTGAAGTTTATTTGTATAGGTTTTTTTTTGTCGTGGGTGAAATGTCATTATTTTTGTTTTGTTAAAGTTAATTTCTAGATTATGTTCCGTCATCCAATGAGTTGTAGCGTCAAGTATTGAATTTAATTTAGCGTTAATGTTTGTATTAGTTTCGCATGAGGCAAGGATGGATATACCATCCGCAAACAAAACACAAGGTTCACTGATATGCTTCGGGAGATCGTTTATGTAAACTAAAAATAGGAAGCAGCCTATTACACTACCCTGTGGGATTGAAGCGTTGATTGGTATATTTTCGGATCGGAACAATTCTATTTCGTTAGATCATCATCTGCCTAGACTTTTCCCAACTATGTTGGGGTCGGCTTCCAGTCTAACCGGATGCAGCTGAATACCAGTATTTTACATGGAGCGACTGCCTATCTGACCTCCACAACCCAGTTATTGGATAATATGATACCCCTTGGTAAGACTGGTTGTCAGACTTTCGGGCTTCTGACTACTGTTCCTTCCATTTATGTTTACATAACTCGTCAAAATGTAGGGATTTTTTTTTTTTAGCTGATTTTTTTTCACGATTTCAGGTTTAGTCCCATAGTAAAAGTTGTTCAAAATGATGATTACAATGACCCCTTAAAAGGATGCCCATGAATTCAATTTTACCCTGTATAAACGTTACTTAGCACGTTCTTTGGGTGACTGTCGGCTGTATGTTCGTTGTTGTCGCATAACGGTCAAACTACAAGTGCATGATAGAGACAGGAACATGTCTAAGCCAAAGCACTTGTTAAGTGCTGTTTATAGATCTTGATTTAAGAGCTCTGAGTTTGAGACTGGTCGGGTGATTCCGAAATACCTACATACGTGACATTGCTCTTAAACATTAAAGCCGATCGTCCACCGCCAGCTAAGCTAATTAAGAACTAAGCTCAGTGAAGTAAGCTGAGCTAAACTGAGAATAAAGTTGTCTGTCCACCGGATAATAAGCTAAAACTACGAATAGCGTCATGTTCGTGAACGGGCGCCGTCAGTAGGGACTGGTCATCTCTTTGTTGCCATGGCTTATTTTATTTTAATTTAACCTTTTCGACGCCCATCTACATAATACGCGATGTGTCCTCCAGCGCCACGCTACAAATGTATAACGTATCTATAGTAAAACGTAGGGATGGGATTAATGTCCTATCGATAAATAATATTATAAGTTGAAATTAACGTTTATTCACCAATTTACGAAGCTAAATAAAAACTGATACCGTATTTTCATATTTTGTTTTATTTCATAAAAAAATCAATATGAAAACCTGGATATATTTCCCATAATAAAAGAAAAGAATTGCAAATTTATTAGACGTGTGTTCTAGAAGGCACATCCCTATTTGTCTCCAAATGTAATCCTTCCACTTCATATCACGTCGTTGGCGCTCGAGGCACGTCAAAATCCTTTCTGATATAAGTATGTCTAGATGTCGATGTCTATGGTATTTTTCTTTTTTCTATTCACTGTGGTCGAGTTACACGTGCATAACCTCAACCGATTCATGCATAATTTATTTCGTTTACTTACAAAAAATAGAACCAAATACAATCAATCTACGTGTTTATAAAAAAAATTAAAATGGAGTGTAAGTGACTGTTTTACGCAGATGTTACAGATCTTTTTTTTAATGGTAGGTATAGGTGTCGCAAAATACTAGCAATGATTTTTCTTGTTTTTAGAAACTAATAGAAAACGGAAGTACATTCCTGAAACGGAAGTTGACGACTTAACGTAATGTCAGGACGACGAACTATTTCAAAATTCTGATTATTCACAAACTTTTTCTTATGATGAATCTACTCAAAAAGAAACAAGATGTAAACATTGCACTACACTAAAATGCACAAAGTCACTATGACCTTGAAACCCGTCCGCTTGTGACGTCACAGATTTACTTCAATACTAGTTCGTGGCGTTGTGCGCACTGACAACTAGCTACTTTGTAGGGATGGGTTTTTCACACGGTGTTTCACTATCGACAATGATTAGAAAACCTATTTATTCTTGATTAAGGCGAATAAAACGTAGTTTATAGTTTACAATATGTATAAAATATTATTTATTCACGTCATTTTCTTGCAATAATGATATTTATGATCGTTTTGACGAGATGAAATATAGCGAGGTCTTCATCGTGTCCCATCACTGGCTTACTTTATATCAAGTACTTGGCGTTGGGGGCACTAAAATATTTTGTGGCGTTTTTGTTTCTATTGAATATAAAACAAACAAGAACTTATTATGTGTGAAAAAGTTAAAAATATGGCTTATAACAGGGCAATTTTCCATAAAAACAAAATAAAAGGTCTTGTAAAAGTCGTAAATTTATTTTATACTATTATTACTTCTAATCAAGTAGTGGCGCTGAGGGCACGAAAATCTCGAACTTGTATACAAGTGATTGGCGTTCAAAAGGTTAATATTTGTTGTTTTTTCTCATCTTTTCATTATGGACGCTTTTAACGTTCTGCATCGTTCTCACATGTATATTTTTTAACATGAATGATGTAACCAAGACTTTGTAACCATATTATTTTGATTTAAAAGAGTGTCCATGGAGTTTTTTGCCCGTTCTTCTCCATAGGTACCTACGCTTTGGAATGGGCAACTAGCTTTATCTTTCTGACTGACCGACCCCTTGACAATTCAAAACTGCCTGTAATTGGTTTAATTGAAATAAATGCTTTGAGTTTGAGTTTGAATAATGATTAGTTTGTGCTGGAGTGTCAGAGTTAATCGGACGTGATGGAAGAACAAGAGAAGAGCTATAACGAGAGTTCAGAGGAGGATTACATTCGTCATAGAAAAAGTTCGATTTGTCGCATGTGTTCAATTTCACCCTGTATACACGACAAACAATAACTCAAACAGTTTTCCACGCATTGGCAATATGAGTCTTTGGCCTCCGGTTTATACAATATAGGATATTGCTTGACGTATTCAATAAATACCTCCATGCTGCAAATTCGTGTTTCACTGCCTGCGCACGATCACACACTACAAAAGTAAGTAAGTGACGTTCAAACGTCAAAAATGTATGGTTAAACAATCGATGATCACAAGTCAAGTTCAAGCAACGTTTATAAATAAAGGGGTACTTACTTAATTTATTTTGTGAAGCAATCCTTATTTTAGAACTGCTGTTTATTAAAAATCTAAAGTTGGTTATTCTTCCACTTGATCGCTCGTGTTTTTTGTTCCTGCATTTGTGGCTCAAGGCTAAATAACAGCCGTTCGGGTCGATCGATAGCCAATAAGCTACGCTTGCCGCGGTTGGTCCGTTGATGACCACCCATTACCTACACATGTCGAGAGCATTGAGACCCCTCCATGCTTCGAAAAGCACGTCAAGACGTAGGCCTCAGTTGTCATTTAAGTATAGATCTTTGACATTCGTTACGGGTAGTCAGAAGCCCGGAAGTCTGACAACCAGTCTTACCAAGGGGTACCGAAAGATATAGTATTACCCTGTAACTGGGTTGTGGAGGTCAGATAGGCAGTCGCTCTATGTAAAATACTGGTATTTAGCTGCATCCGGTTAGTCTGGAAACTGACCCCAACATAGTTGGGAAAAGGCTAGGCAGATGGTGATGGTTCTTCTACTATACGTTCTTTCAAAGAACCAATTATTACTGTCGATTTTTTTTGACCTTATTAAGCAACGTAAAAGATTGCTTTTGTGCAGTGGCGGAAGTACACATTTGCCGCCAGTAGGCTATTCAAATTTTGCCGCCCCTACCGACCTCTACAATAATGTCCGATGTCTTTTGTATACTGCTTCGCCTTTTCTTCAAAATACTTAAAATGTTCTCGTTCATTAGCTACGAAAAACTTGCAAAGAGATTTGTAAAGATCGGCAACTGTGATAAAATCTACGGTAGAAGCCTGAATTTGAGCATTCACTTTATTTATTCTTTCCAAAAAAAAACATGGTAGGTATATAAATATTAATCTTTTTAATTTCAGTAAGACATTTTAAAAAAATGTTAGCCTCGCCGCCCCTAAAATCTGCCGCTCTAGGCTCCAGCCTACTCAGCCTATTGGTAAATCCGCCACTGATTTTGTGTCATATCAATCATTTTGAAATGAACACAGTATGTTATCAATAATTCAGCAGAATATTACAACATTCAAGAGTCGCACAAGTATCCAACCCTTGGCGCATGGCTTGCGGCGCTAAAAGGATTGAAGTATAAAAATATTAAAGGATCAAAGGGGCTTATATCCACCTTATACCATATCTGCTGAACACGATTAGGTGTTGCTGGTGTAGGTGGCCCGGGAAAAGAGTTCCTGGAAGGATTTGGGGGAGGCCTTTGCCCAGCAGTGGGACAGTATAAGCTAACAAAAAAAAAAAAATCGCTAGACGTGCTTGATTACCGTCTGCACGTACTTAACGTAATTCTAGATCCTCATACTTCCGTATAGATAGATAAAACTTAACAAGCTGTAATTACTGATTCTAATGATTATAATTCTGTAAATACATATTTGTTAGGGTCGCGAATCATATTTTAATCAACGTACAACTTAATACTGACCAGCAAATTGCAAAAAACGCCAGAAAATTCGAATTTCGCGGGTTACCTTAGCGCTTCCCGGTTCCCCCTTAAGGGAGCTTCTTCCATAATTCTCTATTAGGCAGGCCAAGATGGAGGTGGCGGGATGAGCTGAACTCCTTCAACAAGAACTGGTCCTTAGCAGCTGTAAACAGAGAAGTGCTCTGTGTTCTAATATCTTCATAGTACTATATGAGAGATATTAGAACATAGAGCACTTACTCTAGACTAGACCCTTTAGTAAGAACTATAGTTCCTATGGTTAACAGACGGTTTACATTGTCCACAGGCGAACTTTATAAAGCAACATGTTGTTCGAAGGGCTGATAGTGGGGGCCGTGGCCCTGGTGATATGGCTGTTATTCTTCAAAGAAGACGAGAATCCACTAGACCAGCTACCTGGACCTCCTCGAAAACCAATCATTGGAAACGCTTGGGAACTGTTTCAGTCACCACCTGGTAAGCTACTGTTTTATTTTTAATTTTCTATTAGCATTTCACTCACATCCTAAGGCGCGGGCCACACACAAAAGACGTGAGATGAGGACGGGTCGCAGACGACGTATCTTCATTAATCTTCATTCAAAATATATTAACTCGACACATGCAGAAAGGACAAGACGCAGGCGTCGCATTTCCGTCTGCGTCCTATTATTTAAAAATTTAAAATATTTTAAAGTGACGAGATGAGGCTCGGCGCAGACGCAGGGGGGGTGCGAAGGAGGCGCGGAATGATTGCTGAAAGAGAAAGACAGTAATAATAATAATAACTAAAAACATTTCGAAACATGTTTTTGGAATTGTTGACAGTTTTAAATGAGTCACTGAAGCTTTAATGAAAACACTGTTACTGTCACCGTTAGCCTGCATCATTCCACTGCTGGGCAAAAGCCTCTCCCTCTGACATCCAGCTAAAAACACAGACATTTTAATTAAGTAGAGTTTTATCCTTACAATCATAATATCTTGCGTCACCCAGTTTTTTTTATTATTGCTGAATTGGCCCGCTCTTGACCTCGATCACGCCTGATGGAAAGCGATGGATGAAGTCTATGATGGAACGAGCGTGCCCAGAAGATACCTAAGGCACTGGAACTCCCACGCATCGATGAAACACAGCAGACTGCTTGACGCCGGACTCCTGTGGGGGGGTGGTTGCAAACCAGGCGGGCGTTAGCTCTACCACCGCAAGGGAAGAATTGGCCAGTCAAATAAGGTGTTGGGTCATTGAGTGTGACTGTCCAGGATGCGCCAAACGCTCGGTTCAGTTGAGTAACTGGCGGAACAAACTGCGCTACACGAGGAGGCTTCTTCATGCATCCCAAATGCAAATGCAGAACCCTCGGGACACCCAGATCTTACACAGATGTTCTCAACAGTCCAGGAGACTTAATCAGCTTTTGGAGGGAGGTGGGCTGGTTGGAATAACCCGCCGGTGCTCCATGAACCAATTGAAATTTGACCAATTGGTCTATGGGGAAAATAACATGTTTCCATCGTCCAAATTCCAACTGGATTATGGAGAAAAATGGACGTAAACCAAATCTATGTTCCATTATAAAATTATAACCCTGAGTTCACACCAGTTTTCTATACTTACGGTTCAAAGAAGCTTTTGCTATATTTTTTGGTTCACATCAAACTGAATTCAAAAATATTATAAATAAATACAATTTAATGTTAGCTAATATTATTCAACGCCAGTTTAGACATTAGTACATCTATTAGGTACCGACGGCCGCCATGACCCCACGCACAATGGTCCACTTGAAGGACTAAGCGCGGAAACCAAACCCATAACATAGAACATAGATAGATAGATCATAATATTGTTTTACTTACCATCATGCTTTATACCTTTTGATCTTTCCCAAGGCGCTATCGGCAGCCTAATAGCACAGTAGAAAGATATTTTATACTGTGCTAATAGTTTATCCTGTTTATTATTTACTAGCTTCTGCCCGCGACTTCGTCCGCGTAAAATTTCACCCTCCTCCCATTCACCCTCTTAGGGGTGGAATTTCGAAAAACCCTTTCTTAGTGGATACTCTTCACAAAGAACACACCCTCCAAATTTCATGTCTCTAGGACCAGCGGTTTAGGCTGTGCGTTGATATATCAGTCAGTCAGGACTTTGAATTTTATATATAACTAGCTGCGCCCCGCGGTTTTACCCGCGTAAATGTCGATCCCGTGGGAATATCGGGATAAAAACTATCCTATATCCTTTTCCGGGACTCAAACTATCTCTATACCAAATTTCATCTAAATCGGTTCAGTGGTTTAGGCGTGAAGAAGTAACAAACATATAAACACACACACACACACACACACACACACACACACACACTCACAAACTTTCGCCTTTATAATATTAGTGTGATAGTATGGATGACACATAATTAACACACATTCAACCTCCCTTCCTCTTTCAGAAAAGCTCCTGGATGTCCTGGTAGACTACACGAAGAAGTATGGCGACCGCTACGTGTTCAAAATGATGAGCAGGAGAATCCTTCACGTTTCCGCACCCGCTGATATCGAGGTACGTAAAGTGCGTTTTCTTTAGTCTTATTGGTAAACAAACATGGCCTTCACCTAAGTTTTCATGGTGAGATTTTTACAGAATGGAACAGATTCGGAAAATACAGAGATTTTGATTTGAGGAAATCAGTGTGTTTTCTCAGTACATTCTTGTCAGTAGCGTGCATTGCATATAGGTATATGTATAAGCAGTGCCTACCTCGATATATCAACATAAGCCTGTCAATTATATTTTAGCGTGTGTGCCCCACAATTAAGAAACTCACTAAATTATCATACCTAACAAAAAACAAAATCTTCATACAGACCCGCGCGGCAGTAGGCAGTCGCCGGACGGCCTAATCGGCTCCCGTACTATTCGCACATTGTCATTGGTCTTTACTCGTTCAAGTTGTTACGACAAAATTAAAAATACGTACATCTCACCTCCGACCTTCGCAATTTATCACCCTTAAGTAGGCATGCCTACTCAAATAACCACACTTTTGACCTCACTTTTTTTCTGATTAGTGACCGCGTTTACCGACCTAGACTAGACCCAGCCTAGTGCCTACCTATTCTGAAAACCAATGCGCGCCACTGATTCTTGTAGTGTTTTCTCAAGGCCCCTGCGAGTAGGGTTACCATTTAGAAATTTGGAAAGTCTTGACAAAAAGCCTGACATTTCAATAAAAGTCCGAACATTTTAGTTACAAAATCCAAACATTACCTACTTAGTTACAGTGGTATGGTAGGCATGGTAGCAGATGCTCGCGACGATCACAAAAAAAATGAGCTGAAAAATATTAAAAATTAATACCTATGCCAGAAACTAGCGATAGGTTTGATTATGTTACGTAAAAGTATTTTTATTATTTTGAAGAAAATATTATGTTTGAACTACTTAGTTGATTGTTTGCAAATTTTCAAAACAAGATTTATGGTTTGATCTCGTTAAGTTGATTGATAAATAAAAAGTAATTAAAAAAAATAAAAAACCCGACTGCAACCTTATACTAAAACTAACTGGATAGCTAAAAAAACACTACAAAATGAAAAATAACTTTAATTTCGGAAGTCGGTGTCGTAGGTTCCGCATTTTCGTTTTTTGACACCGACTTCTGTAATTAAAGTTATTTTTAATTTTGTAGTGTTTTTTTTTTAAAGTCGGTTGTTTTTTTTTTTGTAAAAAAGTTTTTATTTTTCACTTTTTAGTTGTACCTACCCCACACAAATTCAATTAACACTGGTGCATTGAAGAATTAAAGACACCGACTAGAAAAATCATAAAAATTCGCATATAAATGCCAGAGATGCAGTACATTTATGCATATAACTTCGTACATAAGAATAATTACCTAATGTATTATATACTAAAACCTTCCTGAAAGTATGTCGATCACATTAGTGAAAGAATTATCGAAATCGGTTTATTAGTTTTTGAGATAATCACGGACATACAAACATACATACATGTAACATACATACATACGGGTCGAATACAGAACCTCCTTTTTTGAAGTCGGTTAAAAAACAAGCCCAGATTCCGATTGATAATGTGTTACGCAATTCGGGTGCAGTTCACGATACTTCTTGGTAAGATAGACTTTCAGGCTTCAGATTACTTGAAGCTTACAAAGTATAACTTTGAAGTGATTTGTATCGGAATTTATTGGATATCCAAATTCATTTACTACAGCTCTGTCTAGCGTCTTCATTAATTGCGCTGCGTAAATTCTCGAGTAACGTAAACTAAGCTTTATTTGAACTTTGATAGCCGCCCTTTCGCGTTCATTCAGACCATAGATATCCGAATACAGACTGACATACTAAGTAAACTCATTGTATCGAATTAACGCCGGTTTATTATGACGGGCAGTTTAACGTAACGTGCGATGGGCTCGTGGCTACGTAATAACAGCCGCACGGGTCGATCGATCAGGTTAAGCTACGCTTGCCGAGGCTGGTCGGTGGATGGGTGACCGTCGTTACATACAGAGATGTTTCCGTACCTCGGAAAGCCGCTAGTCCCGACTGTCATTCGTGGACGGACTTTACGGATCGTCAGAAGCCTGAAAGTCTAAGAACCAGCCTTCCCAAGAGAAACCGTGTTATCCAGTAACTGGGTTTTGGAGGTCAGAGAGGCAGTCACCCCATGTAAAATAACGGTATTCAGCTGCATCCAGTTAGACTGGAATCCGGCGCAAACATAGTTGGGAAAAGGTTAGGCAGATCATCATCTGCCTAGTCTTTTCCCAACTATGGTTAGGCACATGATGCTGAATAATATATCGAGTGTGGGTTGGGTCCAGCAGCCGAGCGGGCCGCTTACTAAATACTTACCAACCAGTTGTCCTATTGAAAATAGAATCATTTTATTTGCTTTTGAATAATACATATATTTATTTATTTATTAAAACTTTATGCACAAGTAAAAAACTGTACAAAGGAGGACTTAATGCCTTGGGCATTTTCTACCAGTCTACCTTAGGGTGATGCAGAGACAATATCCTTCTTTCTATCCTTAATTAACAAAAATAACAAAATTAAAACCTAACTTAACTAAAACTATACTTACACAAACTAAAATATAGCGTCGAAAAATTCATCCGCATTGCTGTCGACTGGTAATGTACCCAAGAGACTGGCGGCATTACCACGTTGTGAGGCAATGCTTAGCCTTTGGCCAAGGTAAAAGCCAGCCCTTGGGTCACGGGAAGTGTCAACCAGCCGTTTTGAAATTTCCTTAAAAAGACCATGAGCACTCGGGACCCCACGGCCGGAGTTGTCCTATTGTTTATTTTCTGAACTATGCACTAGTAAGAAACTGGGTCAAAAAGTTCTCCAAGTGGAAGACAGACAGATAATAAACAAGATAATGCTTCATACCTGAAAGTTACCATTGCGAGGATCGCCCAGAGGACACGGTGGAGCATACGGTGGAGGTCTGCCCCGCTTGGGCGGAGCACCACCGTGCCCTCGTAGAGGCGATCGGCAGCAGCGGTGACCTCTCGCGTCCGGCCCTGGTTCAAGCCATGGTCCGGGGCGAGAGGGAGTGGGAGGCAATCACCTCCATCTGCGAAGCAGTCATGCTAGCGAAGGAGGTGGCGGGATGGCTGAGGGAGAGAGCCTCACGTCCCAGCCGCCGCGGGAGACGCTCCGGGCGTCGGGAGCCGCGTGACGACTCCCGGCCACTGTAGGCGCGGGCCTGCGGACGGAGAGTAATGGGTAGCTCACCGTCCGATCAGGACCACGCCCGTGCCGGACGGCGCGTACGTGTTCCACGCGCATCTCAAAGAGATGTCAGCAAAAAGGAAGGGGCCTGCCAGGGCCGAAGCTTGCCGGGGGTGCGGGATTGTCGGAAAGGGTTACCGCTACCCCGGAACATAAAGGGCTAAGAAAGGAACACGGATGGGTTTTAGTCAGTAAGAGTCTGTCACTCCCTTCCGCTCCACCCAGAGCGGGAGGAGTCATTTGATGATTTCCCATCCACCAAAAAAAAAATACCAGAAAGTTTTTACAACGTCATTCTCGATTGTCATATCGAGTACCTACCGTAAAACTCCTCACAAATTATGTTCCAAACTTTTTCATTCACTTATCTCGAACTGGAGCGCCGGTATTCCTTTGACTAGAAATGATAAAAACGTTTTAGAGAATAGTTTTGTGAGCGTTTAGTAGAAATGCGTAAACTACTCGACAATAATGCCCGTTTTCATAGGCAACACTTTAATAAATTCCTAGGAAAATAAAAGCACGCCATTTGATTTTCAACGCTCAACATTAGCTGCCGTATGTCATTACTTCCTAGAATTTGATCCATATTAGGGACACTATTGAATGGTGTAATAATACAGTGTGTGTGTTTTTTTAATCAAAATCAACGGGTTCGATTCCTGGCTAGAAATATTGATTTTTCAAAAATCCAATGATGCAGTTTTAGTTTTCATCACAATCGAGTCCATGACTCCTTTGAGTACCTACTTTTCGATATTTCTCATAGTTTCGGATTTGGCCATCCACGCCCACTTGAAAAGTTCATCTTGTATAAGTATTTTTAAGTTAGGTAGGTATTAGAAATACTTAATTACGCATTTTGTAGACTAGGATCGAAATCACTAAATAGATAAGTGTTTAAGGCGAATGGGTAGTTGTAGCCCGCGAAATTCAATTTTTCTTACGTTTTTTGCAATTTTCAGGTCAGTGTCAGGTTGTATCTTGATGAAAATTTGATTCGCGACTATAACAGGTACGTATTCACAGAATTATAATCATCAGAATCATTAATACATCTGTTTAAGTTAGATTTCTACCACCAACACTTTTCCATACGAGATTTGTTCTTAACGGTAGAAATCTAACTTAGGAAGATGTATTAATGATTCTAATTATTATAATTCTGTAAATACGTACCTGTTATTGTCGCGAATCATATTTTGATCAAGATACAACCTGACACTGACCTGAAAATTGCAAAAAACGTAAGAAAAATTGAATTTCGCGGGCTACAACTACGCATTCACCTTAAGTTTTCATACATGTGCTGAACATGACCCCACTGGGAGTGACTGAAAACTTAAGATTTTCAGACCGTCCCCATCATCCCCATCTGCTTTGCTCTTTCCCTACTACATTGGGGTCGGCTAAGCTTCAGACCGTCGGGCCCATGAGGCCTCCTATTTTTCAGGAACTACCATGTTGGTCCTGGAATTGTGATGCTGGCGTCAGTACTCGTATGGCAGCCTGACATCGCAATGTTATGTTAATATTGCTAATACAACTATTTTGTTCCAGGTGGTACTGACACATTCGAAGAACATAAAGAAGAGTGTCCCGTACGAGTTCCTGAAGGATTGGCTCGGTAATGGACTGCTGCTGAGCACAGGTTGGTATCATAGCCATATAACACCAAAAATAATATCGTCACTGGAAAGGAGAAAATGCTAAAGCGCTATTTGAATGTATAATATCGTTGGATTAGATTTTTTTTTCTGCGTCGATTTGTTTTTGTGTCAAGACAATCTGGGCCAATTTTAATTGGCTCAAATTATAAGATAGAGAGATGACGGTGATGAAATCTGTCATAGACAACCAGCTTTAAATAGACAATTTTATTTAAATGCACGTGGCGGGATTTCAGCTGCATCCGGTTAGACTGGAAGCCGACCCCAACATAGTTGGCGAAAGGCTAGGCAGATGATGATGACGTGACAGGATTTCTAAAGATTAAACCCAACCCTACCAACAGGAAAACGGATATCGGATATCTTTATTATTTAAATCAAGCCCTGAAGATGTTTAATATTTCCTGAGTTACAAAGCCTCAAAGGATCGGCCTACTTTACGGTGCTGTTTAAGGTTTTTCAGGAAGTTCGCTCACGTTACTGTGTAGAAAAGTTATTTGTGTACCCAAAGACCCGTTTGTACCCACGTCAAACAAAGTAAATATCTAAGTACTTGAACCTCGATGCGGAAAACCACCCGTAGAGTCACGAGCATAAATACATATACAGGGTGAAATTAAATTCATGGGCATCCTTTTAAGGGGTCATTGTACTCATCATTATGAACAACTTTTACTATGGGACTAAACCTAAAATCGCGAAAACAATATCAGCTGTTCCTTGCATTTATGTTCACTTAACTCGTCAAAATGTAGGGAAGAGCTGATTTTTTTTTTCGTGTTTTCAGTTTTGGTCCCATAGTAAAAGTTGTTCATAATAATTATGATTACAATGACCCCTTTTATAAAAGGATGCCCATGAATTAAATTTCACCCTATATAGCTCACAGTTACGCAACATTTTAAGGCGTTTTTCTCGTAAAATAAAAATTGACAAAAGACCTAGGTGTTTCATATTCGTAACGCCATCAAATGTCTACCAATTCTTTAGGAGAGAGGAGAAAATCGCTTTTGAATCTTGTGTAAGTGTAGTATTTATGCTCGTGACAGTACATCTACTAGGCAGATAATGCCGCCGATTCCCTTGTTCACAAACTAAACTAAATTTAAGTTCAGTACATCTTTTTTTTTTCTATTTCATTAAGAAAAGGACAGAAGATAAATATTAGTTTAGTCCTGTCAAATCAAGATACTCCATAGACAAGTTTAGACACGATTAAAAAATTGGCTACTAAAAATAAGTCAATTTCTGTCAGGCGCTGACTAATTTGACAGGACTAAACTAATATTTATGTTCTGTCCTTTTCTTAATGAAATAGAAAGAATAAGATGCACTGAACTTAAAATTAGTTTAGTTTGTGAACAAGGGAATCGGCGCCAATTGCCGAGAATTTGAATGTTAAGAATATGAAAAGGTTGGTGAGAATTTCAAAAGGTTTTGTTGCCAATTCCTTATAATGGGGACAGCGTCAATGGGGACAACGGAAACAGACC
This sequence comes from Amphipoea oculea, assembly GCA_945859645.1. Taxonomy (NCBI): domain Eukaryota; kingdom Metazoa; phylum Arthropoda; class Insecta; order Lepidoptera; family Noctuidae; genus Amphipoea; species Amphipoea oculea. Next base: position 19,842,769 of record OX243876.1, read on the forward strand.
AATTGGTCTAAGTACTAATCTTGTTTTAGAAATGTTAGAATTGTACGAAATGCTTGATAGTTATGTATATTACGCGAGGGGCTTGTGGCCTCATGATAACGTTTATTATTGACCACTCCGTGCTTCGGAAAGCACATTAAGCCGTTGGACCCGGCGGTCGTTTCTAGATCTTTGACAGTCGTTAAGGGTTGTCATAAGCCCAAAAGTCTGACAACCTTCCGTCCGTCTTCCGTCTTACCAATGGGAATCGTGATACCGAGTAATTGGGTTGTGTAGGTCAGAGGGGCAGTCGCTTCATGTAAAATACTGGTTACCTACCTATTCAGCTGCATCCGGTTAGGCTGAAAGCCGACCCCAACATCGCTGGGAAAAGAAAGAAAGAAAAAGTATTTATTGCGACTCGTACAGGAAGATCACAAACTAAACTAAACACAGTAAAAAATAAAAACCAAGTTATATAAAAAAAAAGTAACAAAAAGAAAAATGAGACAGAAACTCCTATACGAGGCCAAAAGGCTCCTATCTCAGCGTGATGCTGCGACATTTAAAAAATAAATGTCGCAGCGCTAAAAGGCTAGACAGATCGGATGATTTATTTTCGTTGAATCCCACTTTTGAATCCCAGTTTAATATTTTTGGCGTTGGATCCCACAAAACATTATTATGTATTTCCGTTGGATCCAAAATTAAAAAAAATGCAAGATAATTACGTTTTATTGTCGTTGAATCCCAAAAAGTATTTCCTTTGGATCCCAAATGCTTAAAAAAAATCTGAATGCGGGTACTTTCAACAACAAAATTGTCGTGATGGTTAGACAACATAAAATAAGAAAAACAAGAGTTGGACTGCAATTAGTTGAATTTTTCGAGAAATTATTCCTACTTTGGTCCTACACTCATCTCGCATTCTTACTATACGCAAGAGCAAACACCCGGTTGCAATCAAGCTGTGATTGAATGATTATATAAGTTTACCCATGTAAGTGATGAATTCCATTCTGATAACCAGGGCCGTCTTTAGTCTTTACCCAGGGGTGCAAGGGGTCTTAGGGGGCGCAAGCCAATCCTTATACTACACGTGACGTACCATGTATAAACCTTCTCGAAATTGAAATTAATAAAAAAAATACTAACGATTAATATGACTCAAGATAGATTGACATATAAAGGACATGGCTAAAAGTTCATAGACAAAAAACCCAGAATCGCCAGCAACGAAATGTATAAAAATGGGTTCACTATAGTAAACCCAGTACGGTTTCAAAAAATCAGCCTCCTAAACCATATAGTATAAAAGTTATTAACTTTGTGTGTTTATGTTACTCATACTTACGAGTAGGTACATTGATTACTCGACTTTTATTTTATCACAATCTGTTTAGTATAATTATGATAATATATTAAAATAATGTAAAAAATATACCCTTCAATACATCTTTTAATATGTTTTATTATTAATAATATTTATACAGGTTGATTTTTTTTTACTTTGTTATAAATGAGCTCTTTATTTTAGTTTGACGTATGTCATTACTTCCCAGAATTCGATCCTTATTAGCGACACTATCGAATGGTGTAATAATACAGTGTGTGTTTTTTTTTCAAAATCAACAGGTTCGATTCCTGGCTAGAAATATTGATTTTTCAAAAATCCAATGATGCAGTTTTAGTTTTCATCAAAATTGAGCCCGCGACTCCTTTGAGTACTTTTCGCTAGTCCGCAGATTACGTAGAGTTTACTCTAAGTTAGCTGAGTGCTGTAGATTGACTGGCGAAGTGAAAGCTAATCCGATGAGGCCGATACCGCCTGGAGGCGTGGAAATGCCAATATACACAGAACACGAAAGGATTAGCGTCGGTCCACATCGGGCGAGACGCAATGCAGAACATTTCTAATAGCCAAACTATTTATGGACCTTGCTAGCATTTCAATAATATCGAAAATCAATTAACACAGCTACTAAACCATCGAAACGACTAGAGGAGCGTGCAGTGAGGTCTTATCAATACTTGTATGCATATTGGACGCAAAATGATATGAGATCATGTGAGTCATTTTGCCTTCAATTCAAACTAGCGATAATGATACAAGGTTTAACCACGCAAAAATAAAAAATATACAAGTTTGCGCGAGCACGCTTGCTCTCCCGTGGAGAACTTCGCGAACATGCTTGTTACTGCGCCTCGGCAGATGTAGGTATGTAGGTACGTCAGCCATATTAGTCGCCACGGACGTGCGTCCTTCGCCGCCGCGCCGTATTTTCATTTAATGTGTGCGATACTGATAACACTGATAAGGATAACGGTTATTGCAAAAAAATACAGAGTTTTCACGGTGAGATTTTTACAGAATCGACATGCAGGAGCACAAAATACATTTGTGTTTTTTGGTTACTGCCTCTCCTGATCCTGACCCATATTGAAGTTTACACCTTGTAAGCTCGTCGTGAATTCAGGGTCTGCAAGCTACGCGGACTCCATTTATTACACCTTCTACTTCTTCCTTTGTTTTTTAAATTTGGCGTGTATTTCGTTTTACCTACAAAAAAAATTACAATTATGTATTTAAGTTCCAATATCGATGCTTCCTGATTATGATACCAAGGGGCCTAAAAAGGCCACTTTGGCAGAATCATAAAACTATAACATTATGAATCATATAATAACAGCCGCACAGGTCGATCGATCAGGTTAAGCTACGCTTGCCGCGGTTGGTCTGTGGATGGGTGACCATCTTTACATACCGAGACCCCTCCGTGCCTCGGAAAGCACGTTAATCCGTGGGTCCGGCTGTCATTCGTCGATCTTTGACAGTCGTTACGGGTAGTCAGAAGCCCGAAAGTCTGATAACCAGTCTTACCAATGGTAGAGTCTTACCAAGTAATTGGGTTGTTGAGGTCAGAGAGGCAGTCGCTCCATGTAAAATACTGGTATTCAGCTGCATCTGGTTAGACTGGAAGCCGACCCCAACATAGTTGGGAAAAGGCTCGGCAGATGATGATTATAAGTCGTAAAATGTTAAAAGTGTTGTTAAAGTGTTCTTCTTCTTCTTATAGCGTATCGATAACAATCTATATGGACTCGGCCCAGAATTCGGCTACTTGTTTAAGTGTTGTTTTGTTGAAATCATTAAAAGTTTTTATCGTTTCTAATTTCCCTTTTCAGGGCTTATCTGCGGTATTTTTAACAGTTATATGGTATATTATAATGTAATAACATTGAAACTGTAGAAATAATAAATTAAAAACCAGTTTGGTTTATAAAAAATTTAAAAAAAAATACCGGCAAAATTACGGTGTTTATTTTTTTCATCATGCGGTAATATTTACAGCAAATATGAATCTATTATGAATTGAATTTTAGGTGATTAAGCTAATAAGTGTCACCATTTTACGAAAATTAGAAGAATTGCTAATGATCTGCTGGGAATTTAGGAAATTAATCGCTTTTAGAGGAATTGATTAAAGTGACGTTTTTATATCAATCAAATCAAAACTGTTTATTTGTTAGAATATGGTACAATAGACGTTACAATATTGGTTCCAGCATATCCTGCCATAATATGGCGTACAAATATATATATTATAAAAAAAAAACAAGGATTATATTACTAGCCTATTAATAATTATGAAAATAAAATATGAATCTATAATAGTTAATTAATAAATATTGAAATTGTAGTAATAATGAATTACGTAATTGTTGCATGCGGTAGAATATAGGCTATCTTTTTTATTTTAGTATATTATTAACGACTTATCCTCTAAATAAGTAGATATTCTTGAACATTGTAATATTTTTTTTGTAATAGTAGTCTGAACAATGACCTTTTGGCCCCCCGGTCTACCTAGGTACTTATTACGAGATGAGGAAAGGAAAAAAAAACCATCTGGGTCGCCCTCGCCGGGTATAGGAGAACCTGTACTTATTTTTTTTTTCAATTGTGTATTCATTACATACCTACTTACATGAAAACTATCAGGTATACACGGCTACCTACACATCAAGCTATACATTTTCAGTTTAAGGCGGTACCCCGACCAAATAACCTTGAGCATTCGCGACAGAGACAGAGAGCGACACGACTTCCCCGTACGAAAGGAATGCAGTGTACCCTGCGCACAGCGCACGCCCCTTTATCATAAAACTCGCAAAATTTATGGAATTATTTTAATAAAAAAAATGGCGATCTTTTTAAAGAAATTAAAACATGGATTATTTAGATTTTTAAATCATCTATCCATTGGTGAAATCCTCAAATTTATAGAACGTCAACTTTAGCAAAAGATGCATGCAATCAATAATTTTAGTCACTTTTTTAAAAGGAAATTTTAAATGTATTAGTAACATTAAAAAACAAATAATAACGGGCAATGTGATGATAGGATATCGAACATTAATAATGTTCTTTCAGATGTAGCTTTTTTAACATAATTATTGAGTTAACAGCCTCTGAATAACGAAGAAAAACGCGGTTTTGGTCGGGGTACCGCCTTAAGCTGATCTCGCATGGTACGGGAATCCTATGCAATGTGAGATCAGTTTATACTGGAAATGTATGGCTTGATGTGTAGCCGTGTGTACCTAATCACGTTAGTCGACGATAGGCTCCGACCGCTCGAAGTTTTTGTCTAAATTCTAGACAAAAATAGGTAGGTACTTACTCGTGTAGGTAAGCACTTTGTCTAGACACATTCCTAAAAAAGTTATATTCTGCCTTCAACATGGTTGTTAGTAATTCCTACTCAGTAAACACACAATTAGTTTTTCTTTGATGTCTCGCCATGATGACTAAATAATTACTATGTCACTGAGTACGCGCCGATGGATTCGTTTATTATGCTCATAATATTACGATGTTGACTTGAAAGAGCATGGCAGTTGAGAATGTGTCACTGATAGTGGCGCGTGTGTTAGATCATTCGGTTCCCTACAAAATGGTTGAGCTGGATGATGCTGATCCACGCGTCATGTTCGTGAACGGGCGCCGTCGCGTCGGTTGTGACCAAAGACTTATTCTCTATGGTTGAGACTGATCATCTCTTAACTGCCAGGGCTTATTTTTAATCTTAGATATATTTTGAACTGGCGAACATCGTACCACCGCTGAATTTTTTTTTTTCCTGAATTTTTCCCATTTTTTAATAGTTATTCTGCTATTCGAGCCGGGGACAAACCCAACAAATCAAAGATCATAAAAATCGGTCCAGCCGTTACTAAGTTATAAATGGTGTAACTATCCCGACTTTGTTTTATTTATGTACCTAGATTGTTTCTTCATTTGATTATTTTAACATTGTTCTTACATATAGTAGCAACAAGAACAATGTACCCAGGATTTTGTAGGTACTTATCCGTTTATTTTCGTTGGATCCCACTTTTGAATCCCAGTTTTTAGGTATTAACGACGGATCCCGCTTCCGTTGAATCCCATGTTATAACAACATGTGTACATTTCAGAAGAAAAGTGATTTACCTTTATCAAACACTAGCTTCTGCCCGCGACTTCGTTCGCATGGAAGTCGTAAGACACCACAATATAGTAAAGTAACAGCCGCATTTTATAAAATTTCCCTGTACACTTGTACGTTTGTGATATACAAATAGCTAATAGTTAATGTTCACTCTATCTTCCCCCCCACCAGGTGCTCACTGGCACAAGCGACGTAAGATCCTCACCCCGACCTTCCACTTCAACATCCTGAAGAACTTCGCGACCGTCATCGAGGAGAAGACCCAAGATTTGGTGAAGATGCTGAAGGACAAGAAGGGAGAAGACGTCAGTCTGATGCCCATGATCAGCGACTTTACGCTGTTCACCATCTGTGGTAAGTCATTTAACCGGTCAAGAGGCGCGCGTCGCCCATTGGCGACGAAACAATAGAAAATCAGTTGTGTCTCATTAGCGGAGCTTGACAGATCACGATACGATTTGACACTCCTTTCAAATTATGTCCTAAAACCGACAATTAACAACCGACTTAAAAAAAAAAACACTACAAAGTGATATTAATAAAATAACTTTAATTTCGGAAGTCGTTGTCGTTGATTCCGCATTTTCGTTTTTCGTTCTTTTCGTTGTTTGTTTTTAGGTTATTTTAAAACCATAGACCTCTTATGTAGGGATCCAAATTTTTGCTCAGTAGATCCCCGAATCTACTGAGCAAAAATTTGGATAAGGAAATGGTCAATTTTCATCTATTTTTTCTTAAATAGCTTTAAAACTATTCTAAGAGTATAAAAAAAAAATTAAGGCCCTTACAAGACCTTTCATTTGATACGTCACACGCACGGTAAAATTTACAATTCTAATAAAAGGCTCCCAAATGTGACCCATATTGAAAAATCATTTATTTACGATACACGTCGTGTTTGGGTCACAGAAATTCATGTGTACCAAATTTTTACTTAATCGGTCCATGAGATTCGGAGATTCGGAGCATCGTGTAGAGCTGGAATCGGCGAGAAAAAAAAACCTGCAGGGCAATTGCGTAACACATTATCAATCGGAATCTGTTTCATTTTGACAATTCAACAACATTCATTGCGTTATTTACGGGTTGCGCAGACAAACTTTTCGAACTTATGAAGCAACGGATTAGCAATTTGCTTCAAAATGATTCTGATTGATAGTCTGTTACGCAATTAGGGTGCTGAACTTTGACGATAAAAGAGTCTTTCATGTATTCATAACATATCTGAAGGATACCAATCATTTTAAACATGTTACAGTTGTTCTTAAATCTATATAGAGTCTAATGAAATTAGCTAGAGAAACTACCCCCATGTAGGTAATGGGTACCGATACATAAACCTGATAAAATAAAAAATACGTGTGGCACTCGGGGACTGCCGCGGTAAAGCTATTGCATAGCATTTTTTATCAACTTATGCAATTATTATTTATGCAATATATTTTTTTCTTTGATATTAATTCAAGTTACGAAGTTCGTCTCGATCCGTGCGAGCTTCGTACAGTCTACACGCATACGTCTAGTCGCACGCACACAAACACCGTGCCGAAGTCTGCCGAACTGAAACGACGTTAGACGATGTATGGCTTTCAACGCCGCACCGCTGTGCCGGTCGGAGTGGGGGGTGTTAGGTTTATTTTCGTTACGGAATTTCTTGATTCGGTCGCCGCGCTCAAAACCCGCGATAAAAGCTATGCATTAGCTTAAAAAAATAATAGTTCGATGGTTTTTTGTGGGGTCATCGACCATAGTAGTCACTTGAAATATCAGTTTAAAAAAAATGTTTTTTTTTTTTTTGTGTAAACTTTACAGACGTGATAGGGTTCAATATCTAAACACGATGTAACAAAAGGAATAAAGATTTTCTCTACTCAAACATCAAGTAACAAAACTACCAGCGGACGTTGACCCCCACGTCTGTATAAGGATAACCGAAAGAAATATTTATGTTGTCCACAATGGTTCCGCAATATAAGATACCTACGTACTTAAATATTTAATTTAATGACGTCAAGATGACATGTCTTGATTGTTAAATTGTAGGTTCATTAGGATCGCGACCAAGGTTGGAACAACACTGAACTTATTTTGAGAACCATGTTACCTTGGAAAGCTGGACTCCTTTCCTTGTAAGTTTATCTTGTGTCGTCTAGTTTCAAAGAGGAACATACTATGAGCGATATTAGAAAACTTTTAAAAGAGGAAGAATTTTTCATTATAAAATAATATTAGGTCCTTAAAATTGGCGTTTTGTCGAACTGGCCACTTGGATCTTAAATATCTGGCGTTTGGTTAGGAACTCGGTGTGTAATTTGTGTTTCGAATTGAGCGATTCATTTGTTTGAGTGTCCATGGAGTTTCTTGCCAGTTCTTCTCCATAGAGATCTACGTTTTGGAATGGGCAACTAGCTTCAACTTTCTGACTAACTGACCGACTATTTAATTTTGACAATTCAAAAATGCCTGTACATGGTTTAATTGAAATTGCTTTGAGTTAGAGTTTCGCGTCATTTGATTTTTCTTTGACATCGTTCTGTTCAGAATATGGAAAACTTAAAAATATCGCGTTATTTACGAATACGAGTTCCACCGTGGCACCAGCTGGTAATTTTTTGAAGTGAAACTTCTTTACGCGCGCTTGACTTGGGGAGTAAACTGACGAACGCGTTACGAAGAGTGTGATCGGGCGAGCCGAACGGGAGTTGAGTGGGGGATATAAGCAAGAGAAAGCAGTGCGCGCGCACATTTTTTTTCTCTCTTCCTCTCATAGCCAAATACGTTTGAAGTTTCACTTCAGTCGTGTGGTCATATCACATTCGGTTTTTTTTTCGTTTTCCTTTTCTAATATTATCATGTTTGCGAGACCAACATGGCCAGGGATCGCATAAAAAAGAGAGGTATGGAAGGAAGTACTAGGATTCTAGGAAGTGGTGAAGGGTGGGCGTTTAGGGAGACTGTTTATGTAATTTTGACGTTCGAAAAGTGCTGATTCTCAGCCTACTTTGAATAAATGATTTTGGAAAAACGGGAGGCCATTGGTCAGCAGTGGAAATAGGTAGTATAGTGGAATAGGCAAGAAAAACAAAAAAAAAAATGAATATCTACTGAAATATCACTTCGTTTCTTTAACAAGGGTTACTTACATAATCAGCCTATAATGTTCCCACTGCTGGGACACAGGCCTCTTCACACTGAGAAGCGTTACTTAGTTTACAAATAATATATATGGAAAAGAACGGGAGTTACCGACGTAGCTTGCAGAGTAATCAAACTGAAGTGGCAGTGGGCTGGCCATGTCTGTCGAAGGACTGATGGCCGGTGGAGCAGACGAGTCCTGGAGTGGAGACCGCGTACCGGCAAGCGTAGTGTGGGACGCCCCCCAGCTAGATGGACGGACGACCTACAGAAGGTGGCTGGGGTAGACTGGATGCGGAAGGCGGAGGACAGGGTGCTGTGGCGCAGTCTGGGAGAGGCCTATGTCCAGCAGTGGACTGCGATAGGCTGAGTTGATTGATCGATTGATATGGATTTTATTGAAAAATAAATGGGGTTCCGGACTTTATTCAGCGTCAGAATCATCTACTCACAATACAATGTAGTGTCCATATTTTTTATTACTATACAAATTACTTTAATGAATGCGGCCCTCTACCATGGCCTCTAATCAGTAGTAATCAACATGCATGTAATCATTTCAGTGACGTCATAATTATTATCCGTAGTTATATCTCATTTGTTGAACTTACTTTGTTAGCATTTTTCATTGCACTAGGCTGCATCCATCATTGTAATTTGCACCTTAAGTCAATGTAGATTAGTGATGTTGTGTTTTGCATTCAAAATAATGTAAGGTTTGACTTGCAAACGTACTTTAAAGTATAATTAAAAAAATCAGAAAAAATATAATACTTAACTGCTGATGCACTGTTTGAAAAAGTATAGGTATATTTACGATTGAAAACATTATTAATATCAATTATTATAATAAAGCATGTTAAGCCGTTGGTCCCGGCTGTCATTCATGGATCTTTGACAGTTGTTACGGGTAGTCAGAAGCCCGAAAGTCTGATAACCAGTCTTACCATGGGGTATCGTATTACCCAGTGACTGGGTTGTGGAGATCAGATAGGCAGTCGCTCCATGTAAAATACTGGTATTCAGCTGCATTCAGTTAGACTGGAAGCCGACCCCAACATACTTGGGAAAAGGTTAGGCAGATGATGACAGACGATACCAAAAGTTTTGAATTTGCAAAATTATTCAGTAGGTAGTAAATATATACAACGTGTAACGTTAAATGCGCAAAACCTCAGACACCCCAACTGATTTTTAATTCAATTGACCTATTTCAGAAAGAAAAATAATCATTAAAAAAATTGTAAAGGTTTTACGTGCTGTTTTAGTTTTACTGTCAATTCTAATCGTTTACTGCGTCTGCGACGACGCTCTATTGAGGGAGGAGTCGTCACCGGGCCGCCTGCGCCGCCGCGCCGCGCTGCGCCGCGCATTATTTACCATCTACGCTCCTAAAAAACTTAGGTTATCTTTGAACAGTGACTTAAATGTTTCCATCACACTTTTCCAGGCTTTGGCCAAATTAACGTTGTCATTACAATGCGCCAACATTCTCACCATTTCACAATATTGAATGTTTGTGTACAAAAACGTTGCGAAATTCACGCGCACGCGCCGCCTCGCCGGGGTAACGGGATAGAACAATTACACCTGTGACGCACGTGCCGGCGCCGCTCAGACTGAAGTAAACACGGCCGCTGTCACGTATTTCGCACGCCCCGCCCCCGTGCAGATCGTCATTTCTCTTTCTAACCCTTAGGTTAAGTTTATGTTAAAATAAGATAGATAGCATTATTGTTTATTTCAAATTGTCTTATTCATGGTACTTACTGTACGGGAGATTCGTATTTGCAATTTGCATTGAAATAAGAGCTATTATTATCCCGCGTATGGGAAAATTTTAATTGGTCGACAACAACTTGTGTTTGTTTACCTATTTTGGCGGGTTTGCGCATGTGATGGCTTGACTTATTAATAAATAGACACGGCAACGTTTTTAATGAATATTTTTTGAAAAATGTGACCCATATTAAAAAGTGGTTCAATTGATTCTGCTCGTTATTCTGATCAAACTATTTTCAGGTTTTGCGCATTTAACGTTACACGTATACTCGTATGCAGTCCGTTTATAAGTACTGCATAAGTGCGTCTTATATTATATCGTGGTTGTAAATCGTACCAATTCAGCTTGACATTAAAGGTCTTGCATGTAAATTTATTAGTCTTCTCGATGTTAATTTAGGATCACTGCCCTTCGGTTGTACTTGACACAAATGCAATTTCCTTGTATGTAAGTACCTACCTACCTGATATCTCTTCAAGCGGATGTGGAATATTTATTCTTGATGATTATTATATAAGTCATTTATTATTGTAGAGATTATACTATACGGGGATATTTTAAATTGGCTAGCTAAACTCCACAGACGCGATGGGTAAACAAAAAAAATATAAGTGATGATTTTATTTGTGGGGTGATAGACCGGAGTTATTGTAGTTACTTACTTGAAATATAAAAAAAAACAGGTTTTTTTTTTTAAATTTCAGTCTTGATGAGTATCTGTATCTAAACACGATGATGCATAGAAAAACAGTTTTTTCAACTCATACTTCAAAAAAAAACTAACAGCGGTCAATGACTCCACCAAAAAATTATCAAAAAAATGTAACTTTTAGCATAAAAGGTACAGACCAGCACCTCAAAGTACTAAAATTTTCTTACACAGCTGCATGCAAAACTTTGATTTAATCAAGTTTTAAATATACAGGGTCCCATTAAAATAGATGGACAAATTTTAACACAGCGCTCAGTACGTCTAACCAAAGATATCCAAGCAAAAAAAAAGCACTGATTAAAGTGATTTTATTTTGACCTAAAATAATAAATTGCCGGCACGTTAGTGTATTTTCGTTAGCTGATTATTTTTCTTGTAAGTGTCTAATGCTTTTTTCTTATATATTTTATTACTATCAACCTTATTTTGGTGGTCTGAATGATTTCTACAAGTTTGTCCATCTATTTTAATGGAACCTTATAAACTGTGTCCCTATGTTTTTCTTTTTTTATTAATAGTTGTCAAAGAATAAGGGTCAAAATTAAACCACGTCCTACAGCATAGAGAAGTATCTCAAAATAATGGTAAAATCACACGAACATTATAAAAGCGAAAGTTTGTGAGTGTGCGTGTGTGTTTATGTTTGTGACTTCTTCACGCTCAAACGGCTGGACCAATTTTGATAAAATTTTGTATGGAGGTAGCTGACACCCTGGATTAACATATAGGCTACTTTTTATCCCGATATTCCCACGGGATCGACATTTACGCGGGTGAAACCGCGGGGCGCAGCTAGTTGAGTATAAAAAGATGGCATGCTTCCGAACGCCATCCTTACAGTCTAACGACAAAAGCGCACGACAAAAACGTGTGTGTGTGTGTCAAATTAATGTCGTCATTAAAGCGCCATGCTGTATAGCAAAGCTCTTAGTCACGGTAAACCAGGTCAATTATGTAACTTGTCTTACTAAGCAGAAGATCTAATTTACATCCCCTTAGCATGGCATAGCATTTTAGGAAATTCTTGAAAGTAGCGATACTTTAATCGCAGTCAGCCCCGCTACCCTTGTGGAGTTGTTTATATCACCGCGGTACCTGGTACAAAGTCGGATGAGTTGTGTCCTGCTGCTACCTTTTGCCGGGGTGCTGGAGTGCTTCCATTTCGTCACGCCGGCCAGGTGTTGGCCCGCATGAATCCATGCGGACCCCGTCACCTTCAGCGGTCCGTGTGGTTTTAGTCAGTAAGAGTCTGACAGACCCCTCCACCCACCCCAGGGTGGTGGACATCCATGAGGATTTCCACACAGTATAAAAAAAAAGGTACACCATTTCAAGAATGGCTAGACCGATTTTTATGATTTTTGATTTGTTGGATTTGATTTGATTTGTAGAGAAAAAAATCGCGAAAAAAATAGAAGATAATTTCATTATCTCATACAATATTATGTATTTATTTATTCTGACGCGGTACGAAGTTTGATGGGTCAGCTAGTAATATGTATTGATGAGAGTTAGCTAATGTATTCACATAAAAGTTATCTAAGACTACAGAAGAAGAAGAACAGTTTGCGCCCGATTATATTAACATCTTCTTTGATCACCCATTAATATAATACCTATTATGTCGATATTACTTCACATATCCATCTTTATCCAAAGCCAAAAAAATATGAACAGAATAACGGCAATATACCGTCGTATTCCATCTCAACGAATGCAATCAAATATCTTTCTATCTCAATTACTTCCATTTGTTGGAGATGTCATGAAATCGACTCTTTGTAGTCCGAGTAGCGTCTCGTATTTCATTGTGTCTAGCTGAATGGTTTTCCTTGAAGATATTGTTACTATCAATGCTTATTTCTAGAATCTCTGTGTTAATTTTAATATTAGGTCCTTACATATGAAATTGGCGTTTTGTATGGAAGGAACAAAAAGTCGAATATTTTTTAATATAATATATTTAATTAATCAAAGTATGAACCATTGTTTTCAATGCACTTTTGCCATCTTATAGGTAGTTCATTGATCCCTTTACTAAAAAAAACAGTCGGACGGGAATCAATAAAATCTTTGAAGGCGATTTGGACTGCCCCATCGGAGTTGAATTTTTTCCCTTGCAAAAAGTTATCCAAATTGCGAAAAAAATGGTAATCTGTTGGAGCAAGGTCCGGGGAGTACGGAGGATGTCTAAGACATTCCAATTCAAGCTCTTCTAATTTGGTAGCCGTCTGTTGCGCAGTGTGTGGTCTGGCGTTGTCGTGAAGCAGCAGTGGCGTGGAGCGATTGACCAGCCTTGGTTGTTTAGCCGCTAGCTTTTCCATCATGGTTTGTAATTGCTGACAATAGACATCAGCTGTAATAGTCTGGCCAGATTTGAGAAAACTGTAATGAACAATACCGGCACTAGTCCACCAAACGCTTACAAGTAACTTTTTTGGGGTTAATTTTCGCTTGGGGCAGGATTTGGCTGGCTGGCCAGGATCCAACCATTGCGCTGAGCGCTTCCGATTATCGTAAAGAATCCATTTTTCATCACAGGTAATGATTCGGTTTAAAATACCTTCATTGTTGTGCCGGTTCAGTAATGTAACGCAGCAGTCGACGCGCGTTTGCCGGTTTGCTTCAGTCAATTCGTGAGGTACCCACCTTTCAAGCTTTTTAATCTTCCCAATTTGCTTCAAGTGAATTAAAACAGTTTTATCACTAACATCGAAGCCTGCAGCTAACTCGGACGTGGTTTGCGATGGGTCCGCTTCCACAATAGCCTTCAATTCTCCATTATCAACTTGGGTCTCAGGCCGTCCACGGGGCTTGTTCTGCAGGTCGAAATTTCCAGAACGAAAACGTTGGAACCAAAAACGAACTGTGTTTTCTTTTGCAACATGACCGCCATACACATCATTCACCCTTCGAGTCGTTTCCGCAGCACTAGTGCCACGGCGGAACTCGTACTCGTAAATAATGCGATATTTTAAATTTTCCATTTTGTAAAATGAGTGATGCAAACAGAAAAAACAGAAGAAAAAAAACAAATGAATGACGGTCATCGAAGCACAAATACATGAGTAAATAGCTGTACAAATTTGAATTTGGAATTCCTTACCAAAGAGGAGAAATTCGTGATTAAAGTGGCCAGTACGAAAAACGCCAATTTCATATGTAAGGACCTAATATTACACTATTCAATTTGCTGTAGAATGAATAGTTTACTGGAAGATTTTTTAATCACCATCCAAATTTTTACAGGCTGTTCTACCCATGAATATGAACAACTTTCGCTATGGGACCAACTCTGAAATCACGAAAAAAAAAATCTGCTGTTTCATACATTTTGGTCAAGTAGGTAGATATTGAACTTTTGTATTAAACAGCTGATTTTTTTTTCGTGATTTCAGAGTTGGTTCCATAGTGAAATTTGTTCATATTCATGGGTAGAACACCCTATAAAAATTTGGATGGTGATAAAAAAATATTCCTGTATAGCCACAACCACTTACTATATCTTTTCACTGGTGTATTTATATTTATCTACATTAAAGTAATTGCAAAGGCATTTAATGAGAATTTTTGACCCAAAATTTGTGTCCCTTTTTAATGCAGGATTCAATTCATCTTCCCGAATTTCCTGTATCAACTCACGAACGACTTGGAAAAAAGTAATTAGGTTTCGTACATTCCTTTCAAAGTAGAGAGCCTCATACAAACTCGATACCTTTCAATGAATACGTAAACAAAATTCCTTTTACATCAACAGAGACTGCAATGGGGACTAAACTGGATGGTGACCAAACATCAGCTACCGTAGACTACAAGAACGCTATCCTGAACATTGGCTTGCAGCTATTGAGTCGGATGACAAGGGTATGGATGCACAACGAGCTTATATACAAGAACTCTTCTCAAGGGAAGGAGTTTGTTAAAACTCTCTCTGTAGCTCGGTCGTTTGCAGACAATGTTATAATGGATAGGAAAGCACAAAGGGCTCAGAATCAAGGAGCTAAGGAAGCAGAAGTATCAGATGATATTGGAACTAAGAGAAGAATGGCCATGCTGGATCTGTTGCTGGAGGCAGAGGAGAAAGGGGAGATCGATATGGAAGGCATCAGGGATGAGGTCAACACGTTTATGTTTGAGGTGAGTCAACCTGATATCTCGAAGTGCTGAAATAATAATTTGTCGTGAACGAAATTGTTTAAAACCAATCCAATATATTTACGAGTATGGTAATGAATTATGATTCCCGACTTAAAAGAATCGCTAAACTCATAAAATTTTTCAAAGATGTTGAAATGTTTTGTCCTTGTACTTTTCTTTTACGAAGTAACAATTTTCCATAGCAAATAGAAACAATGATACAAAGAAAATGAGTTTATTTGACACAGATAAACAAATGCAAGCCGAAGGTAACAAAATTT
Source organism: Amphipoea oculea (assembly GCA_945859645.1). NCBI lineage: Eukaryota > Metazoa > Arthropoda > Insecta > Lepidoptera > Noctuidae > Amphipoea > Amphipoea oculea. The sequence continues at coordinate 19,858,291 of OX243876.1, forward strand.
TCCGTCTATCGCTTTATACAGGGTGTTACGGAAAGGGTATATCAATACAAACGGGTTGAAGAGTGTATCTGGTCTAGAATCTCTGTACAAAATTTCAGCTCAAAAGCATTACCTAACTTTGAAAATGATTAATATTTTTTTATTTCGACATCACGGCGCTGCACTGGCGCGCGGCGGCGTGATGTGCGTGTACTAGGCGCACAGACACACTACAGATAATGGATAATGACCCTCGTAGTGCGGTGACACGTTTGTTATGATTTCAATTTAATAAACTATCGAAATAAAAAAATATTAAGCATTTTCAAAGTTACTGCTTTTGAGCTGAAATTTTGTACAGAGATTCTAGACCAGATACACTCTTCAACCCGTTTGTATTGATATACCCTTTCCGTAACACCCTGTAGAACCAATGCATTTTGGAAAAGTTTCGTTCCCACTGCAGAAATCTGAAACTTTAACCAACTTATTGGGAAGATTGATGATTAGTTCTTTGTTTTTTACTCTTTCTGTCTGGTCAAGATTAGAAAAGTTGAATTAGTGAAGCAGAAATAAAAGGTGTCTTATTTTCAGGGTCACGACACCACGGCTATAGCTCTCACATTCGGTCTGATGTTGCTGGCAGATCACGAAGATGTTCAGGTAGTTATTTTTTGTCATAATAATATTTATGTGATGGGTATGCATTTATCAGCGGCGTGCATTGCATATAGGCATATAAGCAGTGCCTTCCTCGATATATCAACATAAGCTTGTCAATTACATTTTTGTGTGTGTGCCCCACAATTAAAAGAAACTCACTAAATTATCATACCTAACAAAAAACAAAATCTTCATACAAACACGCGCGGCAGTAGGCAGTCGCCGGATGGCCTACTCGACTCCCGTACTATTCGCATATTGTCATTGGTCTTTACTCGTTCAAGTTAATACGACAAAATTAAAAATACGTACGTCTCACGCGTAATACGTTCGACCTTCGCAATTTATCACCCTTCAGTAGGCATGCCTACTCAAATAACCACAATTTTGACCTCACTTTTTTCTGATTAGTGACCGCGTTTGCCTAGACTAGACCCAGCCTAGTGCCTACCTATTCTGAAAACCAATGCACGCCACTGGCATTTATGTACAAAGGGTTTTCAATTGTTATTTGTTTCATTTCATATTAGTAATTGTCATTTCTTGAGACTTAACGTAATAACAGAGTTATAATACCCTGTGGACTGGGGACGATGACGACAATACGACAGTAAATGACAACACTAGCAATACTAGTGCATACATAATCAGCCTGCAATGTTCCCACTGCTAGGACACAGGCCTCCTTTTTCTGTGAGATGGAGTGGGCCATAATCCACCACGCTGGCCCATTGCGGGTAGATGCAGTGACGTAGCGTGCGCTTTCGCCGCCTGGGGCCGACCGGAAATTTGCCACCCCTTCTATTTTAAATTAAAATAGAGGGGGCGGCAAATTTCCGGTCTTATTAAAATTTTTAATTACTAGTCAAGAAAATTAGTCAAAGTCAAAGCAGCTATTAATTTTTTTATTAATTAAAAATGTACTTTTCGTGTTTTTTGCATGGCAATAGTAGATTGTTTGCCAAGGGAGCAAACAACTATTTTAAAGGCGAGAGCGTTTCTTTGAATCCAGAGCGGAGCGAAGGATTTTAGAATTTCTGGAATTTTGAGCGCACCGGGGTTCTCTCTTTTTACCGACTTCTCAAAAAGGAGGAGGTACTATGTTCGGCTGTTTGTATGTTTTTTTTTATCATCATTATTATTTTTATTTTGTATGTTTGTTCATCGAATACTCCGCCAATTGTCGATGGATTTTCAAAATTCTTTTTTTGTTCGAAAGTAGATAGTTCTGAGGTGGTCCCATTGTCACCAAGTTAGGATCTGATGATGGGATCTTAGAGAAATCGAGGGCAACCCTCAAATTTTATAGGCTCACTTATTGTTTTTCGCATATTTTATGAAGTATCTTGTTTATTTGCGTATGGTTGTCACCATCTCAGGTAGCTGGGCTGATGATGGAAGGTACAACTCCTTAACAGTAAGAAGTTACTCAAACAGGCAAGGACTGTTTTAGTAAATTGTTTTGATGTTTGATAGGGCATTTGTCACATTTGGTCTCATGATCATCAAGTCATGACCTGATGCTGCAGTCAGGATAGTCTGCAGAGTACCTAACTCCTCGACAACTAACAGCAGATATATCGTGTTTAGGCTCATTGAAAAGGGCTCGATGTGTGGATAACCGTACTGTTAATGAGGAACACCGAAGTACATAGAGACCTGATGCTGAAGCCAGGAGCATCAGAAAAAGTACAAACCTTGAAATAACAGCACCGTAGTCGTGTTTGGGCTCATTTTAAACAGGACTAAATTTTAAGTTCAATGCAATGTTGACATAAGTCTGGCCTGATGCTGCAGCTAGGATTATCAGCTTCTAGTCTAAAAACATCAGGTCCGGATTTGATGATGAGATCCTGGAGAAATCGAAGGAACTCTTCAAATATTATAGGCACACCTATAACGATTTGGGTATTTTTTATAGTAACTCGTGCACTTGCTCTCGGAAAGCACCATTTGGTGAAGTGGAGCTGATGATGAAGACCACAGATGGCCACCGGAACTACTCAATAATATAGTCTAAGTATTTCACGGGTTGCGATTCGATTACTTTAATATGGTTGCTAAGCAATTCATGCTCGTTACAATGTGAATGGTGATATGGAGCTGATGGTGGACCTGGAGAACTCCTCAACAATTAACTTCCCTGCATCGGGAACAGCAATATTTTGTTTGTAAAAGGCGATGATCACTAGGCTATTGTAACTTAGATAAATTATAAGCAGACCCACTAAAAAGCGTGAAATAAAAACTTTTTAAGAAAAAAAAAAAACCGACTTCCAAAAAAACACTACAAAGTGAAAAATAACTTTAATTTCGGAAGTCGGTGGCAAAAAACTAAAATACAGATCCAAAGACACCGACTTCCGAAATTAAAGTTATTTTTCACTTTGTAGTGTTTTTTTGGAAGTCGGTTTTTTGAGTGAAGAAAACATTGTTCGCCCTTTTTTTTTTTGGGTGGGAAATTATCAAATAACTTCTCCCGCTCTGGGCGGAGCGAGAGGGCGTGTCAGACTTTTACTGACTAAAACCCACCCGTGTTCCTTCAGTTGCCTGTGCCAGGGGCCACGGTCTCTTTCGAACAACCCGCGACCCCGGCAGGCTTCGGTCCTGGTGGACCCCGTCAGTTAGTGCGGACATCTCTTTGAGGCGCGCGTGGAACACAACGCGCCGTCGACCCGGGCCTGGTCCTTACCGGATGGCGAGCTGCCCATTGCTCGCCATTGTTTGCCTCACGTTATCTTCGAACAATCACTCAACATCTTTACTTCCGTCGCCAAATATATGCTTATGCTTCTTCCTCATTCGTCACGAATTCCACTCGTTTTTTTTTCTAATACGGTTTGTAAAGTACTTATTTTCTGAGCACACTGATGTATACCGGTTTCCTCACGATTTCGTTTACCGTTAATATTAGTGAAATAAAAAAATAAGCCATATATATAGGAGTGATGGGCCGACTATTAGTTTTTTCAATCAGCCGACTATCTATAGTGACTGTTTGGAGAATAGGTATGTGATTGCTTTTTTGTTTGTAAACTGGGACCGTCATTGTATATGAAGTTTATTTATAGTCGTAGTGAGGTATACCCTGTAATTTTTTCAAAGACCTTCGATAATTTTGTGCACATCACGTAAAATGAGCATTACCTCCGGATTTTTGGAGTGCTTTGAAATTTATGCAGGGCCTAGCACTACTTTGATGTTTATCCGTTGAGTGAAACTCAAGACATAGTTCAGCCGAATTCAAATTTTATGGCGGCTGGGAATATGAGGCGAGTCGCTGCGCAGTAACAAATTCACGTGTCAGCGGGGTGAGGGGTGAGGTACTGCGCAACGAGTAGCGCACTTCAGAGCCGTCATAAAGTTTTAATCGGGCTGTAGATAAGCCCATGTTCGCGACGTTTTTTTACTATAACCTGGATTTCAACTATCGGCGTCGAACGGAGTGTAATAAAGACGTCATTACAAAAGCGCACGTGTGAACGTCGGCTATACCACGGTAATGTTATCTGCAGTATTTTATCTCCATACAAACGGTCGGAACGCGAGTCATACCTACGCGCCTCGAGTTCGGTATACACTCGGTAAACAAACAGTTGTGAATGCGCCGCAGTGATGAACGGACGGTGTGATGGTTTTGTAAGCAGTAGGTAAGCGTGCGATTTGTGACAAATATTCATTGAAATTTACTAATAAACTACTTACTGAAAATGGCAAAGAGCAATTATAGACTATATTGTGTTGTTTTTGGTTGCTTGAATTCGTCAATAACCCAGAGATAACATGTTTAAATTACCTGGAAACTCAAAGGTAAATTATTATTATTATGAGCCTGTTATGTCCCACTGCAGGGCAAAGGCCTCCCTTCCATATTCTCCTGTCTCTTGCTATATCTGGCCAATCCTTTAGATAGGCGTCCAATTCGTCACGCACGCCATCTCTTTCTGAGCCTACCGCGTCGCCGATTCCTGTTATTCGGAATCCAGTCAGTGGCTACTTTTGCCCAATTCTGTTGCGACATGCGGCAGATGTGGCCTGCCCAATTCCACTTTAGTTTGGCGGCAAAATTATATTTAGGTAAAACTATATTTTTTAATATACCTACTAGTACCTACTTACTTTTTCCACCGAGAAAAATACCTGGATTAATAAATAAATAAGTAAGTGGATAAGGTGAAAAAAGTGACACGAGTGAACTACCTACGGTTTCGTTAAAAAAAAAAAAAAAAAAACTAGTACCTAGGTAGTTTCCTAGGCTAGGCTATCTACTTATGTACATAGCAACTTACATTTAAAACATACTATTGACTTAGACGACATATCATTATGAAATGATTAAAAGAGTAATAAATGGTAGGTACCGCCAGCACATCAACCTACCCGAAACTGTCAAATTTTCCCAATCAACTTTGAACCTTATATTTTTGTGATAAAATTGAAAATCTATTAAAGAAATTTAACAGATTGTAGCAGGTTGATGTGCTGGCGTCTGTACCTACCTTGTAAGATTTACATTATAATTTTTTTGTAGTAGTTAGAGGTTTTGATTCGAATTTCATTTTTATTATTAAAAAATATATTATTTACAGTCCCAAAACTAGAAAGAAACTCAAGTAGGTTGATGAAATTGAAATACTGTGAGCGAGCACGAGCAGCCATGTCGCGCGTTTACGTACGCGCGGCTGTAGGTAATTATTTCAAGAACAGGGCCGAGTCACAATACTATTTATAACATTACCGTGGCTAAAGGTAGGTACTGACGCCAGCACATCAAGCTACCCGAAACTGTCAAATTTTCCCAATCAACTTTGAGCCTTATGCTTTAGCGATAAAGTTGAAAATCTATTAAAGAAATTTGACAGATTGTAGTAGCTTGATGTGCAGCACATCAAGCTACTACAATCTGTCAAATTTCTTCAAACTAAAGTACAGACACCAGCAGCTGGTGTCTGTACTTTAGTTTAGCTCGCGGTACCATATTATAAAGCAATGCTCAATCTTGTTGACTCTTCTAGTGTGTGCTATGCATCCTTACGGGATATGAATTTAATTTCCATATTTATTTTTATTTCTATCGCGCAAATTGGAGCAAGTTGCACAAATAAAATAACAAGACTTGGCAGTTGCGCTTTTAATGAAAGTTTCTTGTTTAGAACGGAAATGAAATTCCATTTGTCCTTTCTCAAAGGAAATGCATAAATGATACAGTTTTCTCTAACAACGGGTAGGTAACTGATATTGCTTGAATGCTTGTACAGGTTGAAATTAAATTCATGGGCATCCTTTTAAGGGGTCATTGTATTCATCATTATGAACAACTTTTACTATGGAACTAAACCTAAAATCGCAAAAAAAAAATCAGCTGTTTCTTGCATTTATGTTCACATAACTCGTCAAAATGTTGGGAAGAGCTGATTTTTTTTCGCGATTTCAGATTTGGTCCCATAGTAAAAGTTATTCATAATGATGATTATAATGACCCCTTATAAGGATGCCCATGAATTCAATTTCACCCTGTATATTGTAATAGAGGAAGGTTTTTGAAAATAAATCTTTTGTACGCCTGTTTCTGTGAATGACGATTCGAGGACGATGATTGATGATGAAATGACTAAGTTCTCATTACCAAATGTACCTCATGTGGGTCTAAATTAGAAACTTGTTGGCAAGAACCTAGATGCTATTACGGAAACTGTATTTCTAGGCATTACTTAAGATTCAAAATTACAATGGGGCGCACACATTAGGGCTCTTTCAGGTAGATTAAGTTCAGCTGCATATGCAGTAAGAAAAATAAGGCAGTTGACAGATATAGTCACAGATAGGTCAGTATACTTTGACCACTGAACGGATTTAGATGAAATTTGGCAGAGAGATAGATTGCATCCCGGGGAAGGACATAGGATAGGTTTTATTCCAGAAATCATCGTTTAAGGGGGTGAAAAGTGGGGTGGAAGTTTGTATGGGGAATCAATAACCGCTGAACCGATTTAAATGAAATTTGTTACAGAGATAGTTTGAGTCCCTGGAAAGGACATAGGATACTTTTTATCCCGATATTCCCACGGGATCGAGACTTTTGCGGGTTAAATTAGTTATTAATAATGCCTTTTAAAGTTAAAAAAACATCATCATCATCATCATCTTTAAGCAAACAATTAAATGTTATATTTTCTATCTTTATTCACACCCCATCCCTTTTCAGGATCGCATCTACGAGGAGGTTGAGAACATCCTGAACGGTTCTGACCACGTGACCATGTCTCACCTGGCTGACATGAAGTACCTGGAGGCAGTGATCAAGGAGATCATGAGGTTGTACCCGAGCGTGCCCTTCATCGGACGAAGTATTGAAGAAGACTTCAAACTGGGTAAGACTGTAAAACTTTTTACCCGACTGCGCCAGAAGGAGGGTTATGTTTTTCGAGAGTATGTATGTACAATATAATTGTTTGGCACGCTCTGCGGCCTGAACGGCTCGATGGATTTTAGCTTGAGAGGTGTCGTTAGATTCGTATTCACTGTGAGAGTGACACTGGGTATATCAAAATAAAAAAAGTCAAAATGGCGGATTTTTGGCGCCATATTATACCTTAAAATTTTTTTTTTCTCTAAACCTATGGGAGTGGGGTATCAAAGTAAAGGGTTTTAAAAGGTGATTACAAAAATATATTCAACTTATATGGTTAAAAGTAATTCAAAGTGAAAAATCGAATACGAGTAAAGTCAAAGTCAAAGTCAAAGCATTTATTTCAAATAGGCACATAAAAGGCACTTTTGAACGTCAAAAATTATCTTAAAATAGAATTGATTCTAGTCGCCCATTCCAAAAGGTAGTTTTCGTATGGAGAAGAACGGGCAAGAAACTCCACCGTTACTCTTTAAAAATGTTTAGGTACAATATTTTGCATGGGTACATTAATTATATAATAACATGTGAGGACGATGCACCTACAATAAAATTACTATACCACAATAGGTAAAAGAATTAAAAACGAAACCATGACATATAAATTAATTATCTGATAGATACATGGTGCTCACATATTTACAAACATGGTACACGCAAAACGATTTTAATTAAAAAATAAAATACAAGTAATAAGTCAGGGTGTGAGTAATAAATTAAAAAAAAAAGAATAAAAAAATTTACAATTAAATTAGCAACCAGTTTGATTTTGTCTAGACTCTAGATTGTCCTATGGAGCAGGACCAGCATGTTTCCAAGCGTTCTTATCTTGGATATAATCTTCTAATTTATAGTATGCTTGTTTACAAAGTGTACGTTTAATGTGAGTTTTAAATTTTCTTTCATTTAATTGCAATATATCACAAGGTATTTTATTGTAACATTTAACACAGTACCCCATAAAAGATGTATGTACTTTGGCTAATCTGAAAAATGGTTGATGTATTTTATCTTTATTTCTTGTATTAAAGTTATGTCTATCGCTTATTTTATTAAAAAGATGTAGATTTTTTCTTACATACATAATATTTTCATAAATGAATTGGCAAGGTACCGTCATAATATTAATCCTTTTAAATAGTTCCCTGAGAGATTCGCGGCGACGTAGATTATAAATGGCTCTAGTTCTTTAGTAATAAAACTTATTCATATAAGTACCTATACCAAATAAGTCTTTAATATTTATTTTGTGACTAAAATGTCCGGACCTTTATTGGAATGTCAGGCTTTTTGTCAGGACTTTTAAAATTTCTAAATGGTAACCCTAAGTTGCGGACAAGGATAAAAATACTCTTCTAGACCAACCGAGGTTGGGTAGCTCACCGTCCGATCAGGACCAGGCCCGTGCCGGACGGCGCGTACGTGTTCCACGCGCGCCTCAAAGAGATGTCAGCAAAAATTAAGGGGCCTGCCAGGGGTGCGGGATTGTCCGAAAGGGTTACCGCTACCCCGGAACATAAAAGGCTAAGGAAGGAACACGGATGGATTTTAGTCAGTAAGAGTCTGACACTCCCTTCCGCTCCACCCAGAGCGGGAGGAGTCATTTGATGATTTCCCATCCATAAAAAAAAAGTACCAACCGAGGTTAGCGTACTAGACAAGCTTGTATAAAGGTATCTTTTCTAATAATATGAAATCTTCAGCAGGTGACCTGCTAGTGAAGAAGGGCACAATAGTGGACGTGCACATCTTCGAGCTGCATCACCGTGAGGACATGTTCCCTGAGCCGGAGAAGTTTAAGGCAGAGCGGTTCCTGAACAGCGAGATGAAGCATCCGTACGCTTATGTGCCATTCAGCGCCGGACCACGGAACTGTATTGGTTAGTAGACGATTTTTTTTATGATAATTTTTTTTTTTGGTTATTATGAAGAAGCCTCCTCGTGTAGCGCAGTTTGTTCCGCCTGTTACTTAACTGAACCGAACGCTCGGCGCATCCTGGGCAGTCACACTCAACACCTTATTTGACTGGCCAATTCTTCCCTTGCGGTGGTAGGGCTAACGCTCGTTTGGTTTGCGACCACCCTCCCACCGGAGTCCGGCGTCAAGCATCCTGCTGTGTTTTGTTGATGCGTGGGAGTTCCAGTGCCTTAGGCATCTTCTGGGCACGCTCGTTCTATCATAGACCTCATCCATCGCTTTCCATCAGGCGTGATCGAGGTCATTAGTTAAAACTAGATGAGTTAGGTGTTTTCTAAGCGACTACTCTGAGAAGAAAGACCGAAACGAACCCAGAGGTTTCTTCATATTATTCTTGGTCAGGTTTTATGAGGACTATGCAGATTAATGTCTGATAAATATAGTCTTTTGAGGAAAGAACCACACAGGTTTTAGTGGACCGGTCCAGTCAGGGCACGCATTTTTCAATAATCGTGTAGCTCAAGTCAGTAAAGAGCTCAAAGGCTCGACGAACAATACCAAAGAAAGGACATTTAGGCAAGCCGCATAAAGTAAGCACTCAAACTGCGAGACAATCGTTAAAATTTAATGATTATTCTCCCAATTTATTTGGAGTACTATTAAAAAAAAAAAAAAATTCTATGCTTTCGGCATTTATGGACCGCTGGCACATTATGTAGAAGCCGCGTTATTTTGTTTGTGATTATATGAAAACCACCGGCCGTACCGCGCGCCGCGCTGCTTAATGACATTAATGTGTTGATAATTGGCAATATAAATTAACGTAAAGTGGCTATTACAAATTTTGGACGAAGCAAAAGGTTTCGGCACTCAAGCATAAAAATGTTCATGCAGCTGTTGCTGGGCACCTAGTCAGGACCAAAACTTCTCGGCGAGTTTTGAAAGTGGTTCCTTACAAAATATTTGAGGCTAAACTGCCGGGTAATTGTGTAACACACTAACAATAGCTCTAATTTTGACAGTTCAAAAACATTCGTTGCGTTATTTACGTTGTTGAGCGGACAAATTTTTCGAACATACGAAGCAATGGATTAGCAATATCCTTCAAAATGATTCAAATTTTGATTGTTAGTGCGTTTACGCAATTATGGTGCTTGTCGGAAGCTTTTATATTTCTATTTAATGTGTGTTGTTAGTTAATCTAATAAAAGTTGTCAGTAGATTATTTACGGGTGCCGGTAATAATACTTTTACACAAAATTTTTTATCATCATGTTTTCATATTTTTTACCATCTCGGAGTCCAATCAATCAATCAACTCAGCCTATCACAGTCAACTGCTGGACATAGGCCTCTCCCAGACTGCGCCACAGCACCCTGTCCTCCGCCTTCCGCATCCAGTCTACCTTCTTTAGGTCGTCCGTCCATCTAGCTGAGGGGCGTCCCACACTACGCTTGCCAATACGCGGTCTCTACTCCAGGACTCGTCTGCTCCACCGGCACCTTCGACAGACATGACCAGCCCACTGCCACTTCAGTTTGTTCTTGGAGTCCAAAAGTGACTGTAATTATGTGCTATTAGGTATCCCAACTAAGAAAGTACGAAGCCCCTAGACGTAGTTTCTGTCCCTTTGGGGAAGCATTATGTTTGTTAACTTCTCCAATTTTGTCCACAGGCCAACGCTTCGCCATGCAAGAAATGAAGACTACCCTTAGTGAGATCTGTCGCAACTTCAAGATCGTGCCGAAGGTGAAGGGAGCCCGACCCAGGCTCATGGCTGACCTGGTGCTGAGGCCCGTCGACCCCATATACGTCAAGTTTATTCCACGTTAAATTAACGCCTAGTTATCATGTTCAGAGGCCCTAGCACGAATGTATGGTGGACACGAAACGTAAATTCTATCGAATTTTAATCTAAAACACAACTATCTGTAGCATTTTGGTTTAAGTGTAAGTGACAAGGACAATTAGTTATCACCCATGGATATGAATAAAGTCTTAAGAATAGGCGTGATTAAAAAGAATTAAGTATAATTAACGACGAGCGTCCGTGCTAGACCAATTTAGGTACTCCATGCTTGCACCATGAAACACCAAATACATTTAGAAATAAACTATTTAAATTAAACATCGTTCTATGACAATTAAAAAAAAAAAACCGTGTTCAAGAACTGTGTCAATATTCCAAAACAATGATGGCACTGACAGCTCTTTAACTGGATTTAGATGCACTGATCGCATTCAGTTCCATTGGTGAATAGAAATATGTTTTAAACTCGTTTTTCGATTAATGTATATTTTAGTGATCAATAGTAGGCCAAATCTAAGTATTGCAAACGCCTTAAAGGCGGAAACAGACTTATAACACGCCACGCTACGCGACATCAATGAAGCTTATAATACTCATAGGCAACATTTTTCGTCCTGTTGAGCTATTTTCGTCATTTGGCCAATAAGTAAGCGTGGGATGGCGTCGGGTGTGAAGAGTGTGCAGCAGCCTTAATATTTGCATTATTTTGTATGTGATAATTTTAATGACAGAATCAAGGGATTATTAGCAATTATTATAATTGCTAGTCAGCAGCAAATAGGTAATAGAAATTTTAAAATATTTAAAGTACTCGTATTTTACATTTTAAATTTAGACCAGCTAGGCAGCTAGTGAGGAAATTATTACAAATTGTTAACTTAAGTTTCGCTTTAAGACATAATGTGAGTACTTTTAGTTTGTAAGATGTTCCACTTGTATAAGTATCTTAAGCTAAGATGTGCATTGACTGGGCAAGTTTAACTTTGCTCGATTCTGTTAACTTTTAAGTACATTTCAAAGTAAGGCCAAACTATTGCTTGCGTATTATCTACTCGCAGCGTCCCGCGGTTTCACCCGCATAAGTGTCGATCCCGTGGGAATATCGGGATAAAAAATATCCTATGTGTTATTCTGATGTATAAGCTATATTACTCTAAAGTTTCATCAAAATTTCAGTAGTTTTTGTATGAGGGTAACAAACATCCATCTATTCATCCTCACAAACTTTCGCATTTATAATATTAGTAGAAATAGTAGAAATGGAAATTAGTAGAATAGTAGAATCTTCTTTTCAATAAAAATTATAATATCAATGACCCATGTTTTTTTTTTTTACCTTGAATGTTGTTTTTATTACACACACATATCATCACGCCTGTAATCCCCAAGGGTTCGGCAGAGCTATAGTACACCCATATTGCGCCAGTTATGTCTAAATCCCATGTTATAGCGAGCATATTGTCATCAACCGGGCGAGTGCCGGGTGTTGCTGATTGTAAACAATCCATCTATTGTATTTTATTTTAGTTATTCGGATAAACAAAGAATTACACATTATATATTACAAGTAAATATAACATAAGGAGTCATACAAATGTGCCAGTCATTACGGTCTGATCCCCTCCCCCCCCCTCCACCCCCTCGATCCCCTGCTAGTTCGTCTTCTGTTTTAAACTTTGTCTTATCCACTATAAGTTATCTCATTCCGGTTTGATCCAGTTTTTCTTTAGTTTTTATTCTTGAAGGATCGTCAGCAACAAAAATAAGTACAGGGTTTATTAAAATACATACGTTCGGAACGTTCTCCACAGATACACAAGGTATGGACATACTGAGGCATCGCAGATTTGCAGTCATCCTGGAAAAAATCCTGCACCCTACGTAACACTCTATCAGTCTCAATCTGAATCGTTTTGAAGGATATTGCTAATTCATTGCTTCGTATGTTCGAAAAATGTGTCTGCTCAACAATGTAAATAACGCAATGAATGTTGTTGAACTGTCAAAATGAAACCCATTGCTACTGATAGTGTGTTACACAGTTACCCTTCTGAAATGTCTCATGTGCTAGTAACCGTCATTAACACTCATCCGGAACTCAGCAATGTTACTTGACGGCAAAAACAGGTATTGTGACGAAGGAGGATTTTGGCCGAATATCATTCTTGAATACGTTTAACAATAATCAGCCTATAAAGTTCCCACTGCTGGGACACAGGCCTCCTCTCTGCGAGTGGGTAGTAGGTAATCATAGATTATCTGAGTCGTAATCCACCACGCGTGCCCAGTGCGGGTTGGTACGTAAGTAGATGTCACATGTCTCAAATTTTTGAAGTGAAACTTCTTTACGCACGCTTGACTTGGGGAGTAAGCTGGCGAACGCGTGACGTAAGCGTTACGAAAAGTGTGATCGGGCGAGGCGAACGGGAGTTGAGTGGGGGATATAAGCAAGAGAAAGCAGTGCGCGCGCACATTTTCTTTCTCTCTTCCTCTCATAGCCAAATACGTTTGAAGTTTCACTTCAGTCGTTTGGTCATAAGCACACTCGGTTTTTTTGTTATAAGCTGGTTTCCTCGTGACGTTTTTATTCACCGTTTTAAGAGCAGTGGCGATGAATAATTTACATAAAGTAAAGCGCCTGTCTGGGTTCGAACCTACGACCTACAACTCGTCTCGTAAGTCGCGGCCCTTCCTGCTGGGCCAGCACTGCTCCCAACATAAATTTATGTCTATAACCTTATAGAGGTATGAGGATCAGGGTGTAAAGTTCACCCATACTCTATAGAAAAGGGAGGATCCTCCGACCAGATGGGTGTTGTGTCTGGCGGGCAACTGCCCGATGATTCATGGCGGGCCGTTGTATCTATGCTAGTTGCGCGGTAAACTCTGCTTGCGAGATGCAGGATTTGCGTGACGTCATGATGACGCGTTGTTCGCATGTGGCGTTGTAGATACTGCTACAACCTAACTCTTCTATCGGCCGGTAAGATCTCGAACCGGAATCTACCAAAAACACCCAAATTGAACCGAATAAGGAAAAAAAAAAACAAGCGTAACACCTTTCCCATAAATATTCCAACCCTTGAATCATTTATGAAACCGTGTCGAATAAAACGATTCTTTCAGTTACCTACGAATATCCTCATACCCTTTTACATCGTCTATTTTGCCCGAAAATTCAGTTATAGCTGTAAACATGTTTTCTATCAGGAAGTTATACTTGAATCACCTACCTTACCGAGAAATCCTTACGAGAATCATTTCCTACTCCAAAATATACCGTCGATGTACATATTTCGGGAACGCTTAACTGGTTTCCGTCTTGTTTAGCAATTTTGTTCCCAAAGTTCGGCAAGTCGATCTCGTGTTATTGGATTTTGCCAGTGTCGAGTGTCGTCAGATGGTGATGCAATGGAAATTCTTGCACTACTTGTAACATACGGTACTGTATCTTATCTCACTACTAAGTTCCACTTCTGAAGAATAACATTCAGTAGAAGAAGTATGGATGAAAAGTACATTGTTCACCGAGGGGAGAAAGTGATCGATTACTAACGAGGGTATAGTTTGAGGTCCGAGGTTCAGGCGAGGGCCGCCATTATGGATCGCCCGGCGTCCTGCCAGCAGGACGAAGTCCAATTTATGAATGTATTGCAGAGAGCAGCGTATAGGTTACTCCCACATTTTCGCCATAATGTAATAGGGATTAAGCCTAATTGACATTCGAGTCATTGCTCAAATCGAGTACAAATCATTCATCATTCATCTCTGATTCATTCACAATCCAACACCCTCACTCTCACTCACACACTTCTATGCGGTCTGCTTATTTAGATTAATTTACTATTAAAAGGGAGAGGGAGGCCTTTGACCTGCAATGGGACAATACAGGCAAGTTAGATTAGATTAGAATTTACTATTTCCATTAATACCGGTCTACATTTGTATACAATTAAAAATAAAACAACTAAATAATAGTAGATTGTTATAGGTACAAGGGGCTAAAATGACCTATTATACGAGGTAGTTTTACTCCCGAGCTTCAGCGAGGCAGTAATAGAAACCGAGTTATAATGGGATTTAGCGCCGTGTGTTACACTCTACTTTTCACTACGATTACGAGAAAATAAAATAATCCAATACAATACTAAATAGTTTATTTTATTAAAAATTAAATGTACAATTTGTACAATTCTGCATATTTAACAAGATATATTTTCCTGGTAACTTAATTTCAGTCCTCTGTGAAGATAAATGTCGAGTTGTCTGTGGGGTAAACGTGGGAGATACATGTAGTTCCAAGTTTGAGGGTCCCTCGTGCGAATGTTCTGAATAGAGAATCAGCTGAGTTGACTCATCCCTTGATGTCGATTGTCGTGGGCTAGTTAGGAGAATATTGATCCGTTCAATAATTATTTAGGAGTCTGTTAACACAGGTACGCTCTACGTTAGTACTATTAGTTATTCTGTAATACAGGTGTAATTTACTCATTTGTTAAAATAATAAACCGTTTTTTATTACAAATTCGTATCCCGGCCTTACGAAGTATAACTAGGTGTCAAACTCACACTATACTTTGTTCCAAAAAATTAAAAGCGGAAGCTGGCCGCACAGCTGTTGGACTAAAATGGAACTGGGCTGGCCATATCTGTCGCATGTACGACGTGCGTGCGTAAGTGGTGATTTAGTGGATCCCAAATGGCAGGAAACGACCGCGCGGCAGGCCCAGAAAGAGATGGCGGGATGAGCTGGACTCCTTCTTAACACTTTGAGCGGAGCAACGTTATAAATTTATATTACGTCAAATTTGATAAAGGCTATTTGCCACAACGTTTAATAACGTCAGCAAAAACTATGTCTTTATTTAAACAACGTGTATAAACGGCTGCGGCTTATACCAATTCCTTCAAGCTACGTCATCGCGCCGTATCACTTTAAATTTTCGGACTGCTAGCGCCACTTCACGTTAGTTTTTTTCACTTTATAAGGCTACTCACACACATACATTCTAATTACGTATTTTGTATGAGAAAATAGTGCGCCGCGCAACAAACATTTGAATACCCAGATGCTCCGCTCAAAGTGTTAAAGGAGTAGCCCACAATCCATAGAGCACAACAATGTGCTCCATGCCACAATCGCAGTAGACCGGGAAAAGTGGAAAGAGGGAAGGGAGGCTTTTGCCCTGCAGTGGGACAACTCAGGCTTATAATAATAATAAACCCCGGCTTGATACTGTTATTTATGAGTCTACAGGTAATGGCAGAAAATCTAATGTTGTTTCCATGTCTTCAACGCAAGTTCGAACCTTTTGTATTCAAAAGTTCGTACTTTTGATTACTTTATTGTATAAAGTTACGTTGTATTGCGTACCCAGGAGTTGTTTAAAATGGCGTTGTTCTCAAATATGGTTTCATCTAGATGAGTTCATAGCACTTTTCTTGGGAGAGCTGTCGTAAAAACTGCAGCGCGGTGCTGTAAAAACTCCGTTGAAATGAGGTGAAGTACCTAGTTAAAAGAAGTGCTGGGGTCTTTGTAGGTACTTATCGTGATTTAGGAATTTAAAAATCCTTATTTTCTTAAGGAGTAAGTGGGAAGAGAGTGCCTCAATGAGAGTGCAGAGTTAGTTCACCGAAATAGTGTAGATCAGGGATGGCTAACCGTTTCATATACTTAATAATTTATTATGGGGGCTATAGAGGTATGAGGAACAGGGTGTAAAGTTCACTCATACTCTATGGAAAAGGGTGGATCCTCCGACCAGACGGGTTATGTCTGGCGGGCAACTGCCCGATGATTCATGTCGGGCTGTTGTATCTATGCTAGTTGCGCGGTAAACTCTGCTTGCGAGATGCAGGATTTGCGTGACGCGTTGTTCGCATGTGGCGTTGTAGAAACCGCTACAGGGCCAATTTCCTTTAAAAAAATTGCTGACAACTGAGAGAAGTAAGGCGGACACTCTGAATGATCAAAAAGGCATAAAATTAACAAAATCAACGTATAGTCACACTCGTATTTGCTTTATCACCACATTTTGAACAGAAAAATTCCGGCTAAATGAAGTGAAAAAATAGCTTAATCTGCGGACCTTCCTCCGTGAGCAATATATGAATCCCTGGATATACAGGATAGACTCATAATAACAGTATCAGGCCGGGGTTTATTGTTATTATAAGCCTGTGTTGTACCACTGCAGAGCAAAAACCTTTCTTCCCTCTTTCCACTTCATCTTGTTCCTGCACCATTTTCTACAATTCTTCTTAAAATTGATAACGTTAAAAAAGGGGGTAATCAAAAAATGTCACGTACATGTCATAAGACGACAAGGTCTATTTGTCTATGTGACAGTTAGACAATTTCGACCTTAGTGAAGTTTCAACTTACTGGGAATGGTTGTCAAAAGTTGTAAAGTAATTACGAGGTCTATAGTACCAACGTTTACATAACATAACAAAATCAGCCTATAATGTTCCCACTGCTGGGACACAGGCCTCCTCTCGGTGAGAGGGAGTGGGCCGTAATCCACCACGCGGGACCAATGGGGGTTGGCAGATGTCACATGTCTTCGGATTTTTGGTCCTAGGACATGCCGCTTTCCTCACGATGTTTTCCTTCACCGTTTTGAGAGCAATGGTGATGAAATAATTTACACAAAGTAAAGCGCCTGTCTGGGTCCGAACCTACGACCGTTACCACTTGGCCACCACTGTTCTTACCAACGTTTATCCAAGAATATTCTGTCATAGTTAGTTGTTTTTTAGGGTTCCGTAGTCAACTAGGAACCCTTATAGTTTCGCCATGTCTGTCTGTCCGTCCGTCCGTCTGTCCGTCCTCGCTTAATCTCTGTGACCGTTAGCACTAGAAAGCTGAAATTTGGTATTAATATGTATATCAATCACGCCGACAAAGTGGTAAAATAAAAATTGGAAAAAAAATGTTTTATTAGGGTAGCCCCCCTATATGTAAAGTGGGAAGTGATTTTTTTTTTAATTTCAACCCTAACGTGTGATATATTGTTGGAAAGGTATTTAAAAATGAATAGGGGTTTACTAAAATAATTTTTTGATAATGTCAATATTTTCGGAAATAATCGCTCCAAAAGTGAAAAACAATGTGTCCCCCCCCCTCTAACTTTTGAACCATAAGTTTAGAAAATATGAAAAAATCTGAAAAGTAGAACTTTATAAGGACTTTCTAGGAAAATTATTTTGAACTTGATAGAAACAACAGTTTTTGTACAAAAAAGACAAAAAGTTGTCCAAATCATTTCTGGACTATTTTCGTAGTATAATCGTATATGCAAGCATTTTTTTTTAACTTCGTTTACATATTTTATTATCCTGAACGTATCTTTTTTCAAACAAAAAAAATAATTTTTAAAATCGGTTCTCGCAATCTAAAATTACCACCGAAAACTTCTGGCACGTCTATGTATTAATTAGTAACCCAATTCCCCGAGAGATGGCGCTGTAGGTACTTATTACATTGGGTCGGGTATTATCGAATTGTACGTGGGAACACTTATTGTGACGGATAGATTTAGTTTCTGTCCCTTTGGGGAAGTATGATTTTATGTCTGTTATCTTCTCCAATTTTGTCCACAGGCCAACGCTTCGCCATGCAAGAAATGAAGACTACCCTTAGTGAGATCTGTCGCAACTTCAAGATCGTGCCGAAGGTGAAGGGAGCCCGACCCAGGCTCATGGCTGACCTGGTGCTGAGGCCCGTCGACCCCATATACGTCAAGTTTATTCCACGTTAAATTAACGCCTAGTTATCATGTTCAGAGGCCCTAGCACGAATGTATGGTGGACACGAAACGTAAATTCTATTGAATTTTAATCGAAAACACAACTATCTGCAGCATTTTGGTTTAAATGTAAGTGACAAGGACAATTAGTTATCACCCATGGATATGAATAAAGTCTTAAGAATAGGCGTGATTAAAAAGAATTAAGTATAATTAACGACGAGCGTCCGTGCTAGACCAATTTAGGTACTCCATGCTTGCACCATGAAACACCAAATACATTTAGAAATAAACTATTTAAATTAAACATCGTTCTATCTATGACAATTAAAAAAAAACCGTGTTCAAGAACTGTGTCAATATTCCAAAACAATGATGGCACTGACAGCTCTTTAACTGGATTAAGATGCACTGATCGCATTCAGTTCCATTGGTGAATAGAAATATGTTTTAAACTCGTTTTTCGATTAATGTACCTATATTTTAGTGATCAATAGTAGGCCAAATCTAAGTATTGCAAACGCCTTAAAGGCGGAAACAGACTTATAACACGCCACGTTACGCGACATCAATGAAGCTTATAATACTCATAGGCAACATTTTTCGTCCTGTTGGGCTATTTTCGTCATTTGGCCAATAAGTAAGCGTGGGATGGCGTCGGGTGTGAAGAGTGTGCAGCAGCCTTAATATTTGCATTATTTTGTATGTGATAATTTTAATGACAGAATCAAGGGATTATTAGCAATTATTATAATTGCTAGTCAGCAGCAAATAGGTAATAGAAATTTTAAAATATTTAAAGTACTCGTATTTTACATTTTAAATTTAGACCAGCTAGGCAGCTAGTGAGGAAATTATTACAAATTGTTAACTTAAGTTTCGCTTTAAGACATAATGTGAGTACTTTTAGTTTGTAAGATGTTCCACTTGTATAAGTATCTTAAGCTAAGATGTGCATTGACTGGGCAAGTTTAACTTTGCTCGATTCTGTTAACTTTTAAGTACATTTCAAAGTAAGGCCAAACTATTGCTTGCGTATTATCTACTCGCAGCGTCCCGCGGTTTCACCCGCATAAGTGTCGATCCCGTGGGAATATCGGGATAAAAAATATCCTATGTGTTATTCTGATGTATAAGCTATATTACTCTAAAGTTTCATCAAAATTTCAGTAGTTTTTGTATGAGGGTAACAAACATCCATCTATTCATCCTCACAAACTTTCGCATTTATAATATTAGTAGAAATAGTAGAAATGGAAATTAGTAGAATAGTAGAATCTTCTTTTCAATAAAAATTATAATATCAATGACCCATGTTTTTTTTTTTTACCTTGAATGTTGTTTTTATTACACACACATATCATCACGCCTGTAATCCCCAAGGGTTCGGCAGAGCTATAGTACACCCATATTGCGCCAGTTATGTCTAAATCCCATGTTATAGCGAGCATATTGTCATCAACCGGGCGAGTGCCGGGTGTTGCTGATTGTAAACAATCCATCTATTGTATTTTATTTTAGTTATTCGGATAAACAAAGAATTACACATTATATATTACAAGTAAATATAACATAAGGAGTCATACAAATGTGCCAGTCATTACGGTCTGATCCCCTCCCCCCCCCTCCACCCCCTCGATCCCCTGCTAGTTCGTCTTCTGTTTTAAACTTTGTCTTATCCACTATAAGTTATCTCATTCCGGTTTGATCCAGTTTTTCTTTAGTTTTTATTCTTGAAGGATCGTCAGCAACAAAAATAAGTACAGGGTTTATTAAAATACATACGTTCGGAACGTTCTCCACAGATACACAAGGTATGGACATACTGAGGCATCGCAGATTTGCAGTCATCCTGGAAAAAATCCTGCACCCTACGTAACACTCTATCAGTCTCAATCTGAATCGTTTTGAAGGATATTGCTAATTCATTGCTTCGTATGTTCGAAAAATGTGTCTGCTCAACAATGTAAATAACGCAATGAATGTTGTTGAACTGTCAAAATGAAACCCATTGCTACTGATAGTGTGTTACACAGTTACCCTTCTGAAATGTCTCATGTGCTAGTAACCGTCATTAACACTCATCCGGAACTCAGCAATGTTACTTGACGGCAAAAACAGGTATTGTGACGAAGGAGGATTTTGGCCGAATATCATTCTTGAATACGTTTAACAATAATCAGCCTATAAAGTTCCCACTGCTGGGACACAGGCCTCCTCTCTGCGAGTGGGTAGTAGGTAATCATAGATTATCTGAGTCGTAATCCACCACGCGTGCCCAGTGCGGGTTGGTACGTAAGTAGATGTCACATGTCTCAAATTTTTGAAGTGAAACTTCTTTACGCACGCTTGACTTGGGGAGTAAGCTGGCGAACGCGTGACGTAAGCGTTACGAAAAGTGTGATCGGGCGAGGCGAACGGGAGTTGAGTGGGGGATATAAGCAAGAGAAAGCAGTGCGCGCGCACATTTTCTTTCTCTCTTCCTCTCATAGCCAAATACGTTTGAAGTTTCACTTCAGTCGTTTGGTCATAAGCACACTCGGTTTTTTTGTTATAAGCTGGTTTCCTCGTGACGTTTTTATTCACCGTTTTAAGAGCAGTGGCGATGAATAATTTACATAAAGTAAAGCGCCTGTCTGGGTTCGAACCTACGACCTACAACTCGTCTCGTAAGTCGCGGCCCTTCCTGCTGGGCCAGCACTGCTCCCAACATAAATTTATGTCTATAACCTTATAGAGGTATGAGGATCAGGGTGTAAAGTTCACCCATACTCTATAGAAAAGGGAGGATCCTCCGACCAGATGGGTGTTGTGTCTGGCGGGCAACTGCCCGATGATTCATGGCGGGCCGTTGTATCTATGCTAGTTGCGCGGTAAACTCTGCTTGCGAGATGCAGGATTTGCGTGACGTCATGATGACGCGTTGTTCGCATGTGGCGTTGTAGATACTGCTACAACCTAACTCTTCTATCGGCCGGTAAGATCTCGAACCGGAATCTACCAAAAACACCCAAATTGAACCGAATAAGGAAAAAAAAAAACAAGCGTAACACCTTTCCCATAAATATTCCAACCCTTGAATCATTTATGAAACCGTGTCGAATAAAACGATTCTTTCAGTTACCTACGAATATCCTCATACCCTTTTACATCGTCTATTTTGCCCGAAAATTCAGTTATAGCTGTAAACATGTTTTCTATCAGGAAGTTATACTTGAATCACCTACCTTACCGAGAAATCCTTACGAGAATCATTTCCTACTCCAAAATATACCGTCGATGTACATATTTCGGGAACGCTTAACTGGTTTCCGTCTTGTTTAGCAATTTTGTTCCCAAAGTTCGGCAAGTCGATCTCGTGTTATTGGATTTTGCCAGTGTCGAGTGTCGTCAGATGGTGATGCAATGGAAATTCTTGCACTACTTGTAACATACGGTACTGTATCTTATCTCACTACTAAGTTCCACTTCTGAAGAATAACATTCAGTAGAAGAAGTATGGATGAAAAGTACATTGTTCACCGAGGGGAGAAAGTGATCGATTACTAACGAGGGTATAGTTTGAGGTCCGAGGTTCAGGCGAGGGCCGCCATTATGGATCGCCCGGCGTCCTGCCAGCAGGACGAAGTCCAATTTATGAATGTATTGCAGAGAGCAGCGTATAGGTTACTCCCACATTTTCGCCATAATGTAATAGGGATTAAGCCTAATTGACATTCGAGTCATTGCTCAAATCGAGTACAAATCATTCATCATTCATCTCTGATTCATTCACAATCCAACACCCTCACTCTCACTCACACACTTCTATGCGGTCTGCTTATTTAGATTAATTTACTATTAAAAGGGAGAGGGAGGCCTTTGACCTGCAATGGGACAATACAGGCAAGTTAGATTAGATTAGAATTTACTATTTCCATTAATACCGGTCTACATTTGTATACAATTAAAAATAAAACAACTAAATAATAGTAGATTGTTATAGGTACAAGGGGCTAAAATGACCTATTATACGAGGTAGTTTTACTCCCGAGCTTCAGCGAGGCAGTAATAGAAACCGAGTTATAATGGGATTTAGCGCCGTGTGTTACACTCTACTTTTCACTACGATTACGAGAAAATAAAATAATCCAATACAATACTAAATAGTTTATTTTATTAAAAATTAAATGTACAATTTGTACAATTCTGCATATTTAACAAGATATATTTTCCTGGTAACTTAATTTCAGTCCTCTGTGAAGATAAATGTCGAGTTGTCTGTGGGGTAAACGTGGGAGATACATGTAGTTCCAAGTTTGAGGGTCCCTCGTGCGAATGTTCTGAATAGAGAATCAGCTGAGTTGACTCATCCCTTGATGTCGATTGTCGTGGGCTAGTTAGGAGAATATTGATCCGTTCAATAATTATTTAGGAGTCTGTTAACACAGGTACGCTCTACGTTAGTACTATTAGTTATTCTGTAATACAGGTGTAATTTACTCATTTGTTAAAATAATAAACCGTTTTTTATTACAAATTCGTATCCCGGCCTTACGAAGTATAACTAGGTGTCAAACTCACACTATACTTTGTTCCAAAAAATTAAAAGCGGAAGCTGGCCGCACAGCTGTTGGACTAAAATGGAACTGGGCTGGCCATATCTGTCGCATGTACGACGTGCGTGCGTAAGTGGTGATTTAGTGGATCCCAAATGGCAGGAAACGACCGCGCGGCAGGCCCAGAAAGAGATGGCGGGATGAGCTGGACTCCTTCTTAACACTTTGAGCGGAGCAACGTTATAAATTTATATTACGTCAAATTTGATAAAGGCTATTTGCCACAACGTTTAATAACGTCAGCAAAAACTATGTCTTTATTTAAACAACGTGTATAAACGGCTGCGGCTTATACCAATTCCTTCAAGCTACGTCATCGCGCCGTATCACTTTAAATTTTCGGACTGCTAGCGCCACTTCACGTTAGTTTTTTTCACTTTATAAGGCTACTCACACACATACATTCTAATTACGTATTTTGTATGAGAAAATAGTGCGCCGCGCAACAAACATTTGAATACCCAGATGCTCCGCTCAAAGTGTTAAAGGAGTAGCCCACAATCCATAGAGCACAACAATGTGCTCCATGCCACAATCGCAGTAGACCGGGAAAAGTGGAAAGAGGGAAGGGAGGCTTTTGCCCTGCAGTGGGACAACTCAGGCTTATAATAATAATAAACCCCGGCTTGATACTGTTATTTATGAGTCTACAGGTAATGGCAGAAAATCTAATGTTGTTTCCATGTCTTCAACGCAAGTTCGAACCTTTTGTATTCAAAAGTTCGTACTTTTGATTACTTTATTGTATAAAGTTACGTTGTATTGCGTACCCAGGAGTTGTTTAAAATGGCGTTGTTCTCAAATATGGTTTCATCTAGATGAGTTCATAGCACTTTTCTTGGGAGAGCTGTCGTAAAAACTGCAGCGCGGTGCTGTAAAAACTCCGTTGAAATGAGGTGAAGTACCTAGTTAAAAGAAGTGCTGGGGTCTTTGTAGGTACTTATCGTGATTTAGGAATTTAAAAATCCTTATTTTCTTAAGGAGTAAGTGGGAAGAGAGTGCCTCAATGAGAGTGCAGAGTTAGTTCACCGAAATAGTGTAGATCAGGGATGGCTAACCGTTTCATATACTTAATAATTTATTATGGGGGCTATAGAGGTATGAGGAACAGGGTGTAAAGTTCACTCATACTCTATGGAAAAGGGTGGATCCTCCGACCAGACGGGTTATGTCTGGCGGGCAACTGCCCGATGATTCATGTCGGGCTGTTGTATCTATGCTAGTTGCGCGGTAAACTCTGCTTGCGAGATGCAGGATTTGCGTGACGCGTTGTTCGCATGTGGCGTTGTAGAAACCGCTACAGGGCCAATTTCCTTTAAAAAAATTGCTGACAACTGAGAGAAGTAAGGCGGACACTCTGAATGATCAAAAAGGCATAAAATTAACAAAATCAACGTATAGTCACACTCGTATTTGCTTTATCACCACATTTTGAACAGAAAAATTCCGGCTAAATGAAGTGAAAAAATAGCTTAATCTGCGGACCTTCCTCCGTGAGCAATATATGAATCCCTGGATATACAGGATAGACTCATAATAACAGTATCAGGCCGGGGTTTATTGTTATTATAAGCCTGTGTTGTACCACTGCAGAGCAAAAACCTTTCTTCCCTCTTTCCACTTCATCTTGTTCCTGCACCATTTTCTACAATTCTTCTTAAAATTGATAACGTTAAAAAAGGGGGTAATCAAAAAATGTCACGTACATGTCATAAGACGACAAGGTCTATTTGTCTATGTGACAGTTAGACAATTTCGACCTTAGTGAAGTTTCAACTTACTGGGAATGGTTGTCAAAAGTTGTAAAGTAATTACGAGGTCTATAGTACCAACGTTTACATAACATAACAAAATCAGCCTATAATGTTCCCACTGCTGGGACACAGGCCTCCTCTCGGTGAGAGGGAGTGGGCCGTAATCCACCACGCGGGACCAATGGGGGTTGGCAGATGTCACATGTCTTCGGATTTTTGGTCCTAGGACATGCCGCTTTCCTCACGATGTTTTCCTTCACCGTTTTGAGAGCAATGGTGATGAAATAATTTACACAAAGTAAAGCGCCTGTCTGGGTCCGAACCTACGACCGTTACCACTTGGCCACCACTGTTCTTACCAACGTTTATCCAAGAATATTCTGTCATAGTTAGTTGTTTTTTAGGGTTCCGTAGTCAACTAGGAACCCTTATAGTTTCGCCATGTCTGTCTGTCCGTCCGTCCGTCTGTCCGTCCTCGCTTAATCTCTGTGACCGTTAGCACTAGAAAGCTGAAATTTGGTATTAATATGTATATCAATCACGCCGACAAAGTGGTAAAATAAAAATTGGAAAAAAAATGTTTTATTAGGGTAGCCCCCCTATATGTAAAGTGGGAAGTGATTTTTTTTTTAATTTCAACCCTAACGTGTGATATATTGTTGGAAAGGTATTTAAAAATGAATAGGGGTTTACTAAAATAATTTTTTGATAATGTCAATATTTTCGGAAATAATCGCTCCAAAAGTGAAAAACAATGTGTCCCCCCCCCTCTAACTTTTGAACCATAAGTTTAGAAAATATGAAAAAATCTGAAAAGTAGAACTTTATAAGGACTTTCTAGGAAAATTATTTTGAACTTGATAGAAACAACAGTTTTTGTACAAAAAAGACAAAAAGTTGTCCAAATCATTTCTGGACTATGTTCGTAGTATAATCGTATATGCAAGCATTTTTTTTTAACTTCGTTTACATATTTTATTATCCTGAACGTATCTTTTTTCAAACAAAAAAAATAATTTTTAAAATCGGTTCTCGCAATCTAAAATTACCACCGAAAACTTCTGGCACGTCTATGTATTAATTAGTAACCCAATTCCCCGAGAGATGGCGCTGTAGGTACTTATTACATTGGGTCGGGTATTATCGAATTGTACGTGGGAACACTTATTGTGACGGACGGGAAACTACGGAACCCTACACTGAGCGTGGCCCGACACGCTCTTGGCCGGTTTTTTTATGTTATAATTAGTTATTTTTTGCATGCTGTGTCTATCGCATCATATTGTACACTATGCTTGTATTATTAGTATAAACAGTGTTACAATTGTAGATAGGCCAATAAATAAATAGTTTTGCCATCCTTGGACCAGATGGTCTGTAGAGTACCTAAATTGTAGACTTATTTGAGTTTCAGCAAACATAGAAAAAAAAACTCATTTCCAATTCTCAGCACACACCATAAATCCTTCATACGCCAATACTCACGAAACATGGCGCACAGTTTTAAAAAATCGCCCCAACTAACGTCCAGGGAAAGTAAGGTACCACACCTGAATACAAATTTTAGTGTGTCCGACAGTCCGAGTTCAACACAAACAACTGTCGTCCTAATCTGTTTCATTTCTTTGATTTATAAACACATCTTTGCCGAGCTAATTTTACAGAATGTAAAATAGGACTGGGTTCGATTCCCAGGTCGGGCAAAGTGATATTAGGTTTTTCCATCAGGGATTTCTCAGTAGGAGCCAGGAGCCTGGATTTGTGCCTGGTGGATGGCAATAGGCTCGCCCCCTATTATACCCGGGCCACACCAACGGGAAACGCCGATAATTATCGCGATAAGTTCGCGATCATTATTGGCGTTTCACGTTAGTGTGGACCTGGCATTGCATGGGGCTTAAACATAAGTGACGAACTGGCTACTATAGTAGGTAAATCTATACCTAACCCTTATGGGATTACAAACGTGATTTTATGTTATGAGTAAAATTCGATTTTTCGTATGCATTCGTCTGAAAGGTAAAAAACAAAAACACATCGGCAACATACCTACTCGCGTTCCACTCGGGTCGCGCCTGTTTTGTAAACGCTACATAATCATTGGTTATGTTTGTAGATATTACCTACCTGAGCACACCTTAAAGTACAGTCAGAGTAAAAAGTTCTTGCAAAAGTTGCGAAAAAGGAAAGTTACAGATAGCAACACCAGAACTCGCTTAGTCACGATGACTTGCAACTCTTCGTGTGTGGAGATAGGCCTAAGATCTATCAAAGGACATGGCTAAAAGTTCATAGACAAAAAACCCAGAATCGCCAGCAACGAAATGTATAAAAATGGGTTCAATATAGTAAACCCAGTACGGTTTCAAAAAATCAGCCTCCTAACCCATATAGTATAAAAGTTATTATACTTTGTGTGTTTATGTTATTCATACTTACATTGATTACTCGACTTTTATTTTATACCTAACAATCTCTTTAGTATAATTATGATAATATATTAAAATAATGTAAAAATATACCCTTCATCTTTTAATATGTTTTATTATTAATAATCTTTATACAGGATGATTTTTTTTTACTTTGTTATAAATGAGCTCTTTATTTTAGTTTGACGTATGTCATTACTTCCCAGAATTCGATCCTTATTAGCGACACTATCAAATGGTGTAATAATACAGTGTTTTTTTTTTTTAAATCAACAGGTTCGATTCCTGGCTAGAAATATTGATTTTTCAAAAATCCAATGATGCAGTTTTAGTTTTTATCAAAATCGAGCCCGCGACTCCTTTGAGTACTTTTCGCTAGTCCTCTTAGTTTCGGATTTGGCCATCCACGCCCACTTGAAAAATTCACCCTGTATATCTAGTATACCACGTCGTTTTTGCATTATATTATTATATATTTTTGTTGTACATATTATGCCTATAAAAATGGCATATATGAAGTTTCTGGCGATTCTGGGTTTTTTTTTAGCCATCTCTGGCAATTAATGTTATTTCAAGTTAAACAAATATTAACTTTATTTCAATGGCAATTAAGTTGATTTCAGAGTGACTAACACTATTGAAAAAGAAATATATAAAAATGTTTGAAGTTGTAGCGTAAATTGAACGTTATAGCGTAGTTCATTAAAGTTATTTTTCCATTAATTCATATTTGTTTACATTTTTGCCAATTATGTCAGGTTATTCGATAAGGCTAGGGGTACATGTCGCTTCGAAGATTCGCGTTAGTAAAATGAATAAATGGCTAATGGCTATGGTAATGGCTGGCTAATATTTTTATCCAATAATCTCATCCTAGAAAAGCTTATTGCATTTTATATGTAGGTATATATGAGAAAGTTTATTTCAGGCAAGTTTTTACACATACATCCATAGTATCAAAAGAAAAAACAAATGCATTTGCATAGAAAATGCATTATTGCATTTTATAAGTACTTATTAAGATATAAAATGCAATAAGTTTTTCTATGATCTATCAGCTCTCCATTTTTTGGTAGGCTTACATTTCTGCCAAAAATCATCAAAACCAGTACTTACAACAGGTAAGGAAAGGGTAAATAGACAGATATATTCGTATTTATAATTTAGGTAGTACAGTCACGTCTATAAGTATGTATACACTTGGCTTTATTCAAAGGCGATTTTCTCCTTTATTTTTGAATGAAATTTTATGTTATTACGAACTGTAGTATTTTCGAACCCATAGGTTTATGTTAAGTGTCGTATTTCAACGTTGCATTCGTTATTTCACGCAAAAATCGCAATTGAAAATTGCCAAGTGTTGACATATTGGTGCTCGTGACTGTACAATATTTTTATCTCACGAAGCGATACGCGCTTTACATGTGGTAACCAAGTGTACAAACGCTGTAAATGTGTGCGTAAAGACGGGTAGCGTCAGCACATAACACACACACACGCACTTTTGACTTCGCCATTGTCTCGGTCGGTGCCGCGAGCTCCAGCGCTAAAACTAATAGTAGGTAATTATAAAGAGATAAAATTGTTCGTTTGTAAGAGGTAATCTCCGGAAGTTCTGATCGAGTTACAAAAATGTACTTATTCACTGATAGAAAGAAAGAAAAAAAATAGGTTAATTTGCAAAAAAAAAAAGCTAAAAAAAAGAGCACAAAAAATAAACAAAGAAAAGAAAAAGAAGACAAAGAAAAAAGGAAGAAAAAAGGCTACACTATTGAGTCGACTTCCACGCGACGGAAGTCGCGGTCAGAAGCTAGTAGATAATATGATAGAAAGTGATAAAGTAGTATTTTATTCATAAGAAGTTCAATCAATTAATCAACTCAGCCTATCGCAGTCCACTGCTGGACATAGGCCTCTCCCAGACTGCGCCACTGCACCCTGTCCTCCGCCTTCCGCATCCAGTCTACCCCAGCCACCTTCTACGAAAACCACCTCAGCCACCTTATAAGAAGTTATTAAGAGGAAATAAAGCAGTTGGATTGTATGTAAACATTTTTTCAAACGCCAATAAGTGTGAACTCAGCCTTATAGATGCATTACAACTTTTTCTTGTATTATCGCATCGTCACGATGACTTGCAAGTTTCAAGTTATCAAGGATGTTGTTGCAAGAGTCCTACTGTCGTTCAACGACCTTGTTTAAAGTATTATAAAATTAACGTTTTTGCTTCGTCATGATGAGTAGCTCTTGCAAAATATTGCTTGATTTGTTTTTTCCTGTTAAATTAGAAGTAGTCTTTTCTGTAAATTTCGACCTAAATGAGGTATTTTTTTTATTCTTTGTTATCTAACACTCTCCCTGCCATGGGGTCCGCCGGCGACCCCCAAAAAATTTAGTTCAGCAAGCAAGCACATTTTTTAATACTTTTATCACCTTTTCCATAACAACACGCCAGTACGAGTAGTTGTAAAAACTATTTGAATTCGGGAGGTCAGGGCGGATTCTACGGCGTCCCGAAAGATTTTTTTTTTGACCTGCCGGCGTATCCCACGGCCTCTTGTAATAATTTTGACGTTTGACTCACGGCGTTCACAAGCAGAAACTTTGGGACCCGCCGGCGACCTCCATGGCCTCCTTTAAAAAGTTTTATATATTGTCGGCAGGGAGGTTTTTATCCATGCGGATATGCCAACCCCGTGTTACCTTATTAACGGGCCGTCTGTTACGGCTAAAAAGATGCCCTGTGACAGACAGATTGGCAGACAGACGGTGAAGTTTACTAATAGGGTTCTTTTGGCAGTGGCAACCTTTCGATGGCCCCTATTAACAATGTCGGTTCTGCAAAAAGACTACTGTTTAGTAGAGCAGCCCCCTTATTCACAAGCACTCGATATGCTTCCGTACCGTATTATCGTTACGTCTGCCCTTAGATGTGAGGTTTCAACTATTCAACGGAATCATGTGATACTAGGGTGTTAGGTTGATCTTTTATGAGGGTGTAACCTTAGGCAGACGTAGCGAATAAGAAAAAAATATTATTTGTAACTTGTACCTGGGTTTATCCGCTTCGCTTGTAATTCTTTATGGAGAGAGAGCTTGGAACAGAGAGCAACAGGACTTGAACACGTAGGGCCACTTTCACCATCTGTAGATAGATATTATCGATGACACTGACACTTCGATATTTTAGCCTCATAGGTTATTGGTATTTACTGAAACCAAATGTCAAATATTAAATCTTGTTATTACATTACTGAACAACAGGAAACCGGTATGGTTTCCGCCCCTGGAAGATCACTTCCAAGGGGCACTTATCGAGGCAGCGTGGTATTCTCACTGCCTCGCTCTACTCTTAGAGGCAGCGTGGTATTCTCACTGCCTCTCTCTACTCTTAGAGGCAGCGTGGTATTCTCACTGCCTCGCTCTACTCTTAGAGGCAGCGTGGTATTCTCACTGCCTCACTCATCATCAACGAAATGCTTTAAAGGTCATTCATCCCTTTAGAAGCAGCGTAACATTCTCACTACCTTTCTCATCTTTAACGAAGTGCTTTAAAGGTCATTCATCCCTTTATGAGAAGCGTAACATCCTTACTACCCTTCTCATCTTTTAGAGACAGCGTAGCACTCTCACTGCCTCATGATCATACTAGTACTAATTGAGATCTCAAGAAGTTTCAGTCATGATATACAACTACAGCATATAAAGTTAGAACTCATTGGTTTACATTTAATCATTATTCATTAGGTAATTCTGTATTCTCAATAACAATGGATTCAGTGAATAACAACAAGTAAATATTAAGGAATCTTAAATCATTAGATACTCAGCTTTCAATCCAGAGATGCGGCTGCAACCCCGATACCAACTCACTTTGATAAACACGGCTTCTGACTAAACTTCAGCTAAACACAAACAAGACAAAATTACTGGTTCTTACCGTCGTACTGATTTGACAGGGTCGCACGTATTTCCTGCGATGTTGCCATGGCAGAAAGTTATTGTAGTAATGTTGCTATGTTTGATTATTGTTGTATTTACATTCGCGGACTAAATCTTCTAAAGGTCCGCGACACACCCGGCCGGGCAATTAAAGTAATGTCATTAAATTATGCGTCCACTCTCTGATCTTCTGCAGAGCTCTCGTGGCCGCACCTCTTCTTTCTTTTGGTACTTCCTTTTCCTTATTCTTAGACTCGTTATTCTCATCCTTATCAATCTTATCGTTATCTATCTTATCGTCATCCATCTTATCGTCATCTATCCTCCCGTTGGCCTCTCGTGATTCTTCACTATGTAATGATGTATCTCTGACGCGGTTGGTTTCGTCTCTTGGATCATTTATGGTTTTACTGGTTTTCCCTATATCTATAGGCTCCATAGCTACGTCTATAGGTTGAATGTCCTGTGTGTCGAATCCTTCACTTTCACTCATAGGTTCGTTATCTATTCGATTAGATTCGCTTTCAACGTCTTCTATTTCAAGAGGATATAGATGTGCTAAAGATCTTATGAATTCTTTATTACCTATTTTTACTTTAGCTACTCTACATAGTCCATCTATTCCCTTTTGAAGTGAGACAATCGTTCCGACTTTCCAGG
The DNA here is from genome assembly GCA_945859645.1 of Amphipoea oculea. NCBI lineage: Eukaryota > Metazoa > Arthropoda > Insecta > Lepidoptera > Noctuidae > Amphipoea > Amphipoea oculea. Next base: position 19,890,205 of record OX243876.1, read on the forward strand.
TTTCTCTATTTTTAGAATCACCTCGCAACTGGACGATCTGGCCCACTGCTGGTGTAATTTTCGCGGTTACTCTTGGTTCTTTGTGTGAATGCTGGTATCTCTCACGAAGACTTGGTAAATATCTATTTAGAAACATTTCTTTGAATTCTTGTAAAATGACTATTCCTTTCTTCCAACCTTTAATAAGATCGGTTTTGGTTACGGTACCTTCGTTAACAATGTTTTCAGGCGAGCTTTCTACCGTTATGCATTTTCCTATTGTAAGAAAATCTGCTGGTTTTAGAACGTGTTCTAGCTCTGAGTCTACGCTAGTGAGTGGTCTCATATTTACAGATGCTTCAATCTCTTTTGCAACTGTAGTTAACTGACTGTGTGTCAGCATGTGTTTTCTCAATGTTCGTTTCAAACAATTTTTAACAATACCGATTAGTCTCTCGTAAAAACCCCCGAACCAGGGCGCAAGTTGGGGTATGAATTTCCACTGTATTTCTTTATTGATACAGTATTGTTTTGACAGTATTTCAGACATAAGTTTGAAATGCGTGGCATTGTCTGATGTTATGAGTGTTGGAATGCCTCTGGTAGCTATCATTCTCCTCAATGATAGTAGGCCTTCTTCAGCCGTTAGATCTTGAACAACTTCTAGGTGTATAGCTCTTACTGCTAGACAGGTGTAAAGGCAAATCCATCTTTTGGTTTCTCCGTTCTCTCCTTTCACCAAAAGTGGTCCCATGTAGTCTACTCCTACGAAAGTGAACGGTGCACTATAGTTCACTCTTTCTGGCGGTAGTGCTGGTGTAGGTGGAAGCTTAAAAGGTCCCCCACCATGTTTCACGCAATTCGGACAATGTCTCAGAAGTTTCTGAACTTGACTTTTGCCTTGAGGGATCCAGTAGGATTGACGTATGATGCTCAATGTGTGATTTACACCCACATGATAATTTTCGTTATGCGTTTTCATTATAATGTTGTTGGTAAATTCACTCTCCTTTGGTATGAGAATAGGATAGCGTTTTTCAAAGGTCCAGTCTGCATTCATCAAGCGACCTTTACAACGTAAGATGCCATCTACGTCTTTAAATAATCTCAAGTTGCGACTTAAGTTAGTCTCCTCATCATTGTATTCTTGTGGGAAATATTCGGCTTGTAATTTTTTAATTGTTTCGAGCTTGTTTGATAATCCGCTCGTTTGGGTTTGCAAATTTCTTTCTCGTTCTCTCGACTTGTCAATATTCTTTTCCGGTGTATCTTGACACTCTTTATTAGTATATCTTTCGACTCGAGGTTCCCTCGGGAGACCCTCCCGGGACAACAGGTTCATGGACTTCACCTCGCTTGTAGGCCAAGTTTCGGAACCTTGTGTCAGAAACTGAGGCCCTACTAGCCATTTAGCTCTGTCGTCTTTTGTGCTCACCGATCTTGTAGCAACGTCTGCAGGATTAAGTTCGGATGGAACATATCTGATAGTCATTTCTTTGTTTCTCTTGATTTCTTCAATTCTCCGTGCAACGAACGGCGGCAATAATTTGTCTGAATTAACCCAGTCAATAACTATTTGACTATCAGTCCACAATATTTGTCGTCTTACTTCTAGTTTTAGAGAATCTACTACATATCTCATTAAGCGGCTTCCAATTAGTGCTCCCAGTAATTCCAATCTAGGTATTTTTAGGTGTTCCTGGTCTTTAATTGGAACTAGACGAGACTTGCCGATTACAAATGATATTTCACCTTTGGATACTATATAAATTACTGCAGCGTATGCTTGTGTAGATGAGTCTGTAAAGCAATGCAAGTCACAGTTCTCTCTAAGTAATCTAGTATAACGTCTTGGTAATGCGATTTCGGAGATCTCGTTAAAGTCGTTGTTGATTTCTTTCCATTTTGATGCGGAATTTTCAGGTATTGGTGTATCCCATTTTATCTTTTCTTTCCATAGTTCTTGTAGCAATAGCTTTCCTGGTAACAATGTAGGCGTGGCGAAACCACAAGGATCATAGACTGAAGCTATTACTTTTAGAATGTCTCTCTTAGTATTTGCATTAGGTTTGTTGTTCTTAAAACGTAGTCGTAAAGTATCTTCTTTTAAATGCCATTCTAAACCTAGTAATTTTATTGTCTGATTTTGGTATGCGTCAGAAAACTCCTGCATGAATTCTTCAGAGTTCGAGCTCCATTCTCTTAGATTCATAGATATATCGTGAAATGTATCTTTACAGTGTTTACCAAGAATCAAGGCTTCTTGCACAGTCTGTGCACCAGTCACTAGGTTGTCTACGTATATGTCATTAGCCGCGCTCCTAACGACGGAATCTTTTGATTTCATGAGATGGTGTTTAATGGTGGCGTTAAGCAAAAATGGACTTGATATTACTCCAAATGGAACGCGAGTGAATCTCATACATAACAAGTTGTCGTCTGTGACTGGTTTAGAAGTATCCTTAAGCCATAAGAACCGTGTAACATCCCTGTCTTTCTCGTGTAATCCTATTTGTAGAAATGCCTTTTCTACATCAGCTGATAAGCCTATTTGATGCGACCTGAATCTGATTATTAGTTTAGTTAGGTCTTCGAGCATCATCGGCCCGCAATATAAGCATTCGTTTAAGCTTTTATATCCATTAACTTTAGCTGAAGCATCGTATACAATTCTAGTTGGCTTTCCTGGCTGTTGAACACCGTGATGTGGTAAGTAGTGTACAGGTATATCCTCTTCTGTAGTTTCACTAAATTCGGACACTATTTCAATTATTCCTTTCTGTCGCTGATCTCGTAGCGTTTCGTCATACGACTGTATGGATTCGGAAGTCATTCGTTTGATTAGGCTTTTGAGGCGGCCGAATGCCATTCCGAAGTTAGTGGTCAGATTAGGCGGAAATTCTTTCCAGGGCCAGTGCACGTAATACCTTCCTTCGATAAGAACGGTAGTCTCATTGAAGCTACGAATAGCTTCTTCCTCCTTTGTTATCTTCGGTGAATCGGTTATCCCGATGGACTCAAGATCCCACAGAGAGGATATGTTCACTTGATCCATCGGCAGGTCCGGTTTAGTTAACTTCACATCTAACTCTGTCTGGAAATATGTAGTTACCGTTAAGGCCTCTTTAGTTTCCGGGTTCATTATTCCGGATAATATCCAGCCGAACTTGGAATCAACTAGGTACAGGTTTTCTCTGATTCGAATCTTGTCAGTTTCCATAAAACTGTAATAGTAATCGTTACCTATAAGAATATCAACTTGGTCAGATGAACCATCGTCAGCTAGTAATTCCTTTGATTTCCAGTTACTAAGCTCACATGGTGCAACTGGTATTCCTTTACATATCATTGGTATTACATTTGCATAAATTGACCGTTTAGACATGTCTCGGGTTTCTAAATTGAGCCTAACTATTGTACTTTTGAGTTCTCGAGGAGTTTCTGCTCCAAAGGTAAAAACAGACAAGCTTTCTTCTTCCACAATTGGGAGATCTAATTTACGTGCGATTTTCTGAGTGACGTAGGATCTTTGTGACCCAGAATCCAACAAAATTCGACACTTAACCTGGTGGGAATTATCTCCTTCCTTTGAGGCTATAGCAACGGCCGTTTGCAACACAGTGTCTCTTTTATTGTTTATTGCTGATAGCGTAGATGACTTTACTCGAGAAGGAAATTGATTGGGACAAATTGCACGGTTGTGTTTCCCACTTTCTTTACAATAAAAGCATGTCCTCTGTGATCTGCAACTTTGGATGCTATGGCCAGGACGAAAGCATTGATAACAGCGGTTTTTTAACATAGTCTTTCTATCCGTAGAAGTTTTATATTTATCGCATTGGTCGTTGAAGTGGCTACCATTACAGAATAAACAGCTTAACCTCGCCCTCTTCTTTTGAGGTTCTCCTGATGACTTGACCTTTGACGACCTCGTTTCTTTATTATTGCTCATATTTTCCTTTGCTTCAATGGGATGGTTCCTTTTCTCTTGTGTAACATGCAGTGTTTCCACAGTATAATTTTCAATTACCTTAGGGTTTCTTCCTTGTGTTATTCGACTAGCATCTTCACGGGCAGTAATGATGATTTCCAAAAGTTTCCTCAACTCTTGAATAGAGTTCTCAGTAGATTTTATCTTAAGTTCATAAATTAGGTCTTCTGGAAATTTCTCGAAGATGAGATGTCTCAAATGATTATGGTTTATATCTTCACCAAGTGACTCTAGGACTCTTAAATGGCGTTCTACCTCGTTTAATACTTTCCTACACTCAATTGTTGTTTTATCGGCAGTTTTTATTTTAGACAACGCAGAGTAGTGGGCGTCGACTAAATGGCAAGTCTTCCCATATCTTTCTTTCAATGTTCTCAACGCAATCTGGTAGTTGGCGTTAGTAGTGTCGAAACCGTCAATAACCTGCTTTGCTTCCCCTTTTACAGATGCTTTTAGGTACAGTAACTTATCGACTTCAGTGATGTTTCTGGCGTCGATGTTGGAACTGAACTGGTCCCAAAATTGATGCCAGCTCAATACGTCCCCGTCGAACTCAGGTAAGTTTAGTTTTGGTAGACGGCTAGAAGTGTTGCTAGCCTGAGTGGCCCCTTGTTCGACTGTGTTGTTTCGCATAGAAAACATTTTAATTTTCACATTTAATTCGGCAAGGTTCTGTTCAGCTTCAAGTTGAACTTCGCTCATTTTTCCTATGTCGTCAGCGGCAGGATTATTAACCATACGAAAGTAGTTAGTGAGGTCCTCATTAAATCTTCTTAACGACGATTCAAGTTTAACTTTAATAATTTCTGCGTCATATCTTGTCTCATCGTTATGTATAGAGAGGCGGGAGGATAAACTAGACTGATGTTCGATTTGATTTGCTAGTAACTGCAAGCGGTGTAACAATAATTCTTCCATTTTGCACGGGTCCTGTAACCGAAAATAGTATCACGACCGCGCCGTTTACTAAAATGCCCAGAATCGTCTTTGTAATCATTGTTTTATTACGACAAACAATAATAAAAGAATTCTCTTTTTCTCATAGACTTATTCTAGAATTTTATGTAATAAATTAAGCCAAACATTGTGATTTGATGTCATTACCTCTATTCAGACGTTTGAGAAACTTTATCAGATGCTCTGTGTCATCAGTATGTAGTTTGTTAGAAATTCGTAGAATCTGACTTTGGCAAGTATATTCATAAGTACTTAATCTCATTTGATAAATGGTTTTCAAGGAATGTAAGCAGAAATATAAGTTCAAAATTAACACTAGTAGATCTAGTGTTAACATTCTGCAGTACCTACTCCTAGGGTTAATTGATTTGATAAAATTATGTTCAATCTTATTTGATGTACTACAAGAATGATGGTAGTACTCTTTATAAATTTTAGTAGTTGTCTTTCTTAATGTTAGCTTGTCAAGACAGTAAATTTATCATAATTATTACATTGGTATGTAACGGTAATCACTTCCATTTATTTTTAGATACAGTTCACAAGAAACTTAAATGCCCTATGTGTGCTAGAAAATGTAAGGGCTACACTTCGTTTATAGATTGTTAATTAAAGTGTTTAAATGTTTAGATTCAAATTAATTTGAATCTTGAAATTATAGTTGTCATGTTTTCAATGTTTAAGGTAAGTAATGTAGTAATAACTTAACAAGTTCTACATTTTAATATTAAATTTGTCTTAAATAATTTACTGTATTTGGTTTCAGAAATCTTCAGGATCCTGTTATGTAATATTAACAAATGAAGTTTATAGTTGAAGGAGTAATGACTAAATGCTAAATAAATGTTCATGATAATTACTACAAATTTGGATTAATTAATGTATCTTTGTGATAAAATTATCTCACATTCCAATTACTATGTTACCAAAGGAACTATTCTTCAGTAACTATAATTAAATGTGTACAGATAATACAATATTAACAAAATATAAGTTCTTAAGTGCGAGTTACTTACTGATATTATGCAAGTGGGTAGGTAAGTAGTCATATTCGAAAGAAACGATCCATTTGCAATTTGTATGCGCACTCGTGGCATATCAATTTAAAGGGTGTATGATTTCGCCTACCAATCTTAATAAAAGTCTATTTACCTCGTAATTGTGATATCCTTATCCGTTCGTTTACACAGTGGATCGTTCTAGCTATCCTCTTCGATAGGTAGGTATTGGTTCGCAAAATACTAGCCGTCAGTCGACGCGTTTCTGTAAATCCCCGATTATCACATCAATCCTTATGGTTTTTACAAAGCAATGATGGCAATTCTTATGGGCCTTTCGATATTTATCAGGATACGATCATAGATGACACAGATGGATAGATATTCAATCGCTATAATTCTAATTAATTTTCACACATTCAAATTAAATTCTGAATTCACTCGGATGGGTCAACAGAAAGTTCAATTGTTCAAACTTATATTCGTATTGATAACTTACCAATAGATTCTACTTTCGTGTTTAACGGCAGATGACAATACTTCAGCAAGACAAAGTATTCAAACTTTTCTCGTCGTTATTATACCGTTCCAACTTCATAAGAAAAACCAAAGAGAATATAATTTCAGTAAAACTTTCCTTTCGCCGACGTTAGTGCGGGGATCGTTAACCGTATAAATCGTAACGATAATCGGTTTTCTTCCTTTTTATAATCGATTTCTCATTTATCGATTAGATTAAAATTCTGGTACTACTTTCAACAGTTTATTGTATCAGTAAACCTTGACTAGAAATAATCGTATGTCAAACGTAACTGTATTGTAATCAATAACTTGCTAAGAATTTACCAATAGTTGCCTAATTGGTAACTTCACTTATTACTTATTATGATACCCTCCTTAAGTTACTTATCTGACGTACGAAATGACTCCATCGTATTGTACCATACATGTACGCAAGAAATGACATAGGTGACGATTCCCTTGTTCAATTACTATACCAAAGTTAGAGAATCGCTACCTTTTACCAAAAGGCAGTGCGAGAAAAGGACGGCTATAGCTATGAACTAAGTTAGGTATGTCAAACCAGTTTACTCCCTGCGCTTCACCGTGTGTTTAGTCGACATGTTTTTACGTGTCGCCTTAATTTGTATGGCAATAATAGTTAAACTAAATTTGACAGCTCCAACCTACGTCTCTCTCTTGTTTCACTAGAAAGAAAAAGACAGCAATAGCCCAAATCAAGTTTAGTTTGTTTATAACAGAATCGGCACCATTGACAAGTTCCCTATTATAAGACTAGAAATATTACAAATCTTGTGGTTTCTAATGTATGTCGTAATAATAAATATTCCCGACTTATAATTAAACAGCATCTCACTCTCAATCTTATGTCGGACACATTAGACATCAAGTTCATGATAATCGAACGTTAAAGACAAACAATAATTAATCGGTACCACTATCGATTTCTGCGAGTGTATCATGTTAATGCAAGCTCGATTCATCGATGTACATCCCTAAGGACTAATACGTCAATTGAAACACTCTTAATGAAAAAGCGCGGGAATCATCGAATTTGGCGGGCGTGATTTTTCTTTCGTTTTTCATAAAATAATAAAAAACGTTTGCGATTGGAGATAAGTTGTGTAGATTTATGTAAATATTCATTAGATTAGTTAGTGTAAGTGTTTGTAGATTTAATTCTTCTTATTTAGGGTAAGTTTTTTATATTTTATTTTTTCTGGCCAGTGGCCACAATGGACAGTGAACCGCCTGATCCGGGGGGCACAGTCCCCTCGGTGGGGCATAATGTTACAATTTGTGAATCCAGTATGGACACAGATTCGTCCTTAACCAGATCGGAGCGGAAAAGGACTAGAGCTCCACGCAAAATTTGTAAAAATTGCAATAAAAGAAGGCGAAATGGTCACTCAACAGGAAGAAATAGTAATTTAGAAACAAATTGTCATTGTGAAAATGACTCAGTAGTCACATCAGACGTACCGGTACAATCAATTTTAATTCATCAAGAAGCCACTCCACGTTCTGTGGATGGTCCCCAGTCTGAAAACCTCTTAAAGTCAGATCTTCCCCAGAAGGCGCCACAGGTTGCTAGGGCTTTGTACGAAGCCACAGACCTGTCGCCATACGTTGTGCACATCCAAAAAATTGTTGACACACAAAACTCGGCTCAAACATTACACCCAATAACTTTAGGGCACTTTCTTAAAAAACGCAGGTTCAATAATATAATTAACGGTTCATTAAAACGCATTGGTCGAAATAGAATTTCACTAAGCTTCTCCCGTTACGTAGATGCAAACTCCTTTTTAAATGACCCAAGTTTGGCCAATGAGAAATTGAAGGCATTCGTTCCATCAATTAATGTGTGTCGTATTGGAATTGTTAAAGGTGTACCCACCGAATGGTCTCCTGAGGAAATAATGGAAAATATATCTGTCCCCGCTGGATGCGGGAAAGTCATCAAAGCAAGGCGTCTCAATTATAAAACACACGAACCGACCCCTGTGTGGAAACCATCCCAAACAGTCGTGCTCACCTTTGACGGACAAATTTTACCAAAGCGTGTGTTTTGTTGCTACAATTCCATGCCAGTGGAATTGTATACATTCCCAACAATTCAATGTTTCAATTGTTGTCGTTTTGGCCATACAAAGGTACAATGCAGGTCGAACCCTCAGTGCTTCAAGTGTGGGGAGAAACACTCTGCTGACACTTGCAGTATTGAAGACGAGAGTAGTAGTAAATGCTGTCATTGCGGTGGCATTCATTACGCCATCAATAAAAAATGCCCAGAATTTGAGAGACAGAAATCAATTAAACATTATATGGCCCATAGCTGCGTGTCGTATGCTGAAGCGTCCCAGCTACATCCACCAATCTCAAAATTGTATGCAGATGTGGTAACATCTGCTCCATCACATACCACTAAAAACTCCTTCTTTACACAATCTTCACCACAATCACGTAACACACCAATTGTCTCCTCACAAAGAAAAACGGTCTTCTTGAAACCACGGGATCCCCCAAAAACAGCTAAGGGGTATGACCGGGCAGCTCATCAGGCATTAATCAGTAATGAAGTTTCTGTGTCAGGGAATGGTGTTGCATTTCAAAATAAAACAACAAATAATAATGAGAGTCAAATTTTAAATTTAATAATCATGCTAATTAATACCTTATCTAAAAATAATAATATTGAACCGTCCAACGTTGCCACTGTAATTGATACTCTGTCTAACTTATTTAACCATCATAATGGATCCAAATCTATCCAAGATTGTCCAGTGGAACAGCCGCAGCATTGTGAATAAAAAATCTGATCTGTCCTACATATTGAACAAATACGAACCCTTTGCAGTCGCTCTCTGTGAGACATGGCTTAAACCAGGGTTCTCTTTTAGAATTCCTGGCTATGCGTGTCTAAGAACAGACAGAAGCGATGGGTATGGCGGTGTCGCCATACTTATTAAAAATAACTTGTCTTTTCAATCTTTTCCTCTTCCAAGACTCAGCGACGACATATCTGCTGTCGCTGCTATTGTAAATAAAATCTGTCTAGTATGTATATATTATCCTCGTCCCACTGTAAATATTCTTTCTGAAATAAGTAATCTTCTTTCAGTTTTACCTAAACCATTTTTGGTAATGGGCGACTTTAATACACAACATCAGTCCTGGGGTAGTTCTAGTTCCAATTACTATGGGGAAAAGTTATTAGAAATTATAGACTCAAATAATTTGTGTATTTTAAATACATGTCTCCCAACACGCCAATCGAATCCAGATGAGGGAATAAGTGCCCCTGACCTCTCAATCTGCACACCTGAGTTAGCATCAACATTATCTTGGTCTCCTTTACCGTCTTCTTATGGTAGTGATCATTACCCTTTAATCATTTCTTTTCCACATAAAAAACCAGCTGCTTGCAATCAAACACCACGATTAAAGTACAGACTTCAAAATGCAGATTGGGATACATACAAAAATTGTGTAGAAGAAAGAATCCTCGCTTTAACTAACCCCTTACAACTACATGATCCTCAGTTATTATCTAATCAAATAACAAGAATTTTAATAGAGGTTGCAGATAATACTTTCCCTATTAAGAATGGTGCTTCAGACAAAATTCCTTCACCACCTTGGTGGGATGCTGAGTGCACTGAGGCCATTAAAAAAAGAAAAGAAGCAGAGAAAAATTATGGTCATACTATGACTCGTCACAATTTTGAGATATACCTAGATGCTGCTCGTACAACTCGTAAGCTCCTCAGGAAAAAGAAATTTGAAGGTTGGCAAAGATTCTGTGCATCTATCTCACCAGAAGTTAACGCATCTCTAGTATGGCAAAATATCAGGAGATTCAGGTCAGCATTCAGTGACACAACAGCCTCTAAACTCCCACTAGAATTAGCCAATGAGTTTATGGATCATTTAGCTCCTCCTTCAGTCCCAGAACAGAGATCTTTAATGCACTTTCCCTATGTTCCTATTGCTAATTCTGAGTTGAATTCCCTGTTCACACTAAGTGAGTTGAAGGGAGTCCTGACACATGTTAAGGATTCAGCTCCCGGTGAAGATGGTATACCATATTCATTTATAGTTAATCTGTCTGACTCTGTTCTTTTAATATATTTAAATCTCCTCAATACAGCTTTGATATCTGGCAACATTCCATCAAGTTGGAAGTCTCAAACAATTATTCCTATTCTGAAACCAAACAAACCTTCTTCTAAGGTTACTTCTTATCGACCAATTGCACTTTCTACAGTTCTTGCTAAAATTGCTGAACATCTCATTAAGAATCGTTTGGAGTGGTTTTTGGAAAGCAAAAACTTGCTAGCGCCATCACAGTTTGGTTTTAGGAAGGGTAAAAGTACGATGGACAGCCTAAGTGTGTTCACAACTGATATTCGCTTAGCCTTCTCTTCTAATAACTCTGTAATTGCTGCTTTCCTTGATATTAGCTCAGCATACGATAATGTCCTGGTATCAATCCTAGAACAAAAGCTGAACTCATTACAAGTTCCAACAATGCTGTCCAAGTTCATAATTAACATGCTTTCAGAGAGATCTTTAAATCTTCATATTGAAGGGAATACATTTACCCGTTTAGTATGGAAAGGTCTTCCTCAAGGTTCTGTACTTAGTCCGATTCTCTACAATATTTACACTTATGATTTGGAATCTTCTCTAAATGGGTCAGTGCAAGTCCTTCAATATGCAGACGATTTACTTCTATATTTATCTGGTCATTCCGTTGCAAATATTTGTACTTCTTTAACCTCTTCTTTATGCTTACTGAAGAATTGGCTAGAAACCAATGGTCTACACCTGTCAATTGACAAAAGCAATATTGTCTTGTTTACTAGAATGCGTAAGCCTCCTATAGTTACAATAAGGTATAATAATACCCCTATGCCCGTTAAAAACCAGGTTAAATTTTTAGGCCTTATTTTGGATACACAGCTTACTGGTTTACCACACTGTGATTATATAGCTGCTAAATGCGAACGAAATATCAACATAATTAGATGTCTTGCTGGTGTTTGGTGGGGAGCACATCCTTTTTCATTAAAACTACTGTACAACACCTTGATTAGAAGCGTATTGGATTATGGGACATTTTTGCTGGAACCTGCTAATGTTGCTGGTCTCAAAAAACTGGACAGTGTTCAGTCCAAGGCACTTAGAGTGGTTTCAGGTGCAATGAAAAGCAGTCCTATTAATTGTCTTCAGGTGGAATGTGGAGACCCTCCACTTCATTTGCGACGTCAATTTTTAGCTGATAGATTTATGGCTCGGTGTTTCCAATTTACATATCATCCTTTGCGAAATAAACTTTTCACTCTCTCTGAAGAAGTAAATTCATCCACTTACTGGAGCCACAAAGCTACTCCGTGCTTAGTTAAAAGCTTTAGAAAATACAATTTAATTGAAGCTCCTTGTCACCAATCTGAATTTCTTCCTATATTTCACTGTAATTACAGTTCATTAATTAAATCACCAAATATACAATATAACCTTAACATTTACCGAGATGACGTATCTCATAACCACAACTTCAACTTCACTATGGATAGAGACTGGAAGGGCTATCAGCTCTTGTTTACAGATGCTTCGAAGCATGGAAGAGACTCATGTGTGGGAGTAGGAGTATACCACTCTCAATATAATATCGTCCAAAAAATAAAGCTCCCGCCTGAATCATCTGTATTTACGGGAGAATGTTACGCTCTATTCAAAGCTGTCGAATATATACTTACGATGGGCTTACAGAATTCACTCATATTGACTGATGCAATGAGTGCCTTACAATCTTTGGCCAGATTCCCTTTCTATTCTCATAATCCTTATATTATATTTGAAACACGTGAACTCCTTTATAGGTGTTCTGTTAAGGGGTATTCAGTGCATTTTGCGTGGATACCCTCGCATTGTGGCATTTTAGGTAATGAGAGAGCTGACCAGTTAGCTAAAGATGCCGTTTTGTGTGGAGACTTGTTTCCGTACAAAAATAACACCCAAGATCTGGCAGCTCTGCCCAAAGTTTATCTACAGGAATCCTGGGGTCAGCTTTGGTCCGGGCAATCAGTGAAAGGGAAATTTTATCGCACTATTCAGACATCCATTTTTGTTAAACCTTGGTTTAGCAAATACAAGCTAAACAAAAAGTTAACAACAATATTCATACGTATGCGATTGGGTCACGTGTGCACTCCTGCTCATCTTGCCAGGCTTGGCATTGTGCAGAACCCTGCGTGCGAATGTGGCGCTGAAGTGGGAGATCTGAATCACCTTATTTTTTCCTGCCCCCTTTATGACCATTCCTCACTTTTCCAAAGTCTTGTTTCCCTCCGAGTCCCTTTACCCACTTCTATCTCATGTATTTTATTTAATTTTAATGTAGATATTTATAAAACCATAGCTCTTTTCCTTGTAAATAATGATATAGCTGTTTAATTAAATATATAAACTGTATAAACTTACTTAGTTCTTAGTTTACGCACCGAGACGGCCTTTTTGTTGGGCCACCTGGTGGCGTTAATGGTTACAGTTTTCTGTTGTATTATATTTCCCTACTGTTAACTTATTATAATTTATTATTTTTATGTAATAACATCTAATCTCCTTTCCATTTCCAAATTTCCTATTGTAATATTTTATCATTTCGCGAGTACTTGATTCTTACGTTTTTTAAAATAAAATATTGTTATTGGCAATAAGCACGAATAGTGCAACGCCAGAAAAAAAAAAAAAAAAAAAAAAAAAAAAAAAACACTCTTAATTTTTTAACTAATTATTCTTGAAAGGTAACTTTATGACAACAAAAATTAATTAAGCTTTATTTAATTCTTTATTGAGGTATTTAATCCAGCCAATTTCTTAAATTAAATTCCAATCACGAATTGGCTCGTCAATCATTTGACAATAATAGGTAATTACGGAACGGACCAACTCCCGACCGGATCAAAACAATCCTCCTTCTTAAAACAAAGTGTTGATCCAATGACATGTTACGAATCAATATAATTATTGAATAAAATAATATAATTCTTAAATAAGCGGCTTACGTAAGCAGAATATTTTCTTTTGCACAACAGTTCACAATTAAATTATTTACACATTGAGGAAGCTAGCGCCATCTAGCGATTCATTCGGAAAGTTCAGTTACAAACAAGCATATTAGTAAATTTTACAATATTATATTAATTTTTTACCAAATAGGTCTATAATTCGTCGTGGTGTCGGCGGCCCCCTGCTCAATCCTGTGCGCTCTGTTTACATCAGTGCTTACTACCACTAAATCTTTATTAACAACTTTCACTATGGTTCAAATAGCTTTAATAATAATCGCTCTTCTCCACTGTTGGTCATAACAGCTGTGTCAATTCACTTTTCTCTTACTCATGGTGCTGCTGCCATGCCTGCGTTAGGCTCTCTTGGCACTCATAATGTACTTGAATATCCCAGCATCTCCACCATATCGTTACGTCTGCCCTTAGATGTGAGGTTTCAACTATTCAACGGAATCATGTGATACTAGGGTGTTAGGTTGATCTTTTATGAGGGTGTAACCTTAGGCAGACGTAGCGAATAAGAAAAAAATATTATTTGTAACTTGTACCTGGGTTTATCCGCTTCGCTTGTAATTCTTTATGGAGAGAGAGCTTGGAACAGAGAGCAACAGGACTTGAACACGTAGGGCCACTTTCACCATCTGTAGATAGATATTATCGATGACACTGACACTTCGATATTTTAGCCTCATAGGTTATTGGTATTTACTGAAACCAAATGTCAAATATTAAATCTTGTTATTACATTACTGAACAACAGGAAACCGGTATGGTTTCCGCCCCTGGAAGATCACTTCCAAGGGGCACTTATCGAGGCAGCGTGGTATTCTCACTGCCTCGCTCTACTCTTAGAGGCAGCGTGGTATTCTCACTGCCTCTCTCTACTCTTAGAGGCAGCGTGGTATTCTCACTGCCTCGCTCTACTCTTAGAGGCAGCGTGGTATTCTCACTGCCTCACTCATCATCAACGAAATGCTTTAAAGGTCATTCATCCCTTTAGAAGCAGCGTAACATTCTCACTACCTTTCTCATCTTTAACGAAGTGCTTTAAAGGTCATTCATCCCTTTATGAGAAGCGTAACATCCTTACTACCCTTCTCATCTTTTAGAGACAGCGTAGCACTCTCACTGCCTCATGATCATACTAGTACTAATTGAGATCTCAAGAAGTTTCAGTCATGATATACAACTACAGCATATAAAGTTAGAACTCATTGGTTTACATTTAATCATTATTCATTAGGTAATTCTGTATTCTCAATAACAATGGATTCAGTGAATAACAACAAGTAAATATTAAGGAATCTTAAATCATTAGATACTCAGCTTTCAATCCAGAGATGCGGCTGCAACCCCGATACCAACTCACTTTGATAAACACGGCTTCTGACTAAACTTCAGCTAAACACAAACAAGACAAAATTACTGGTTCTTACCGTCGTACTGATTTGACAGGGTCGCACGTATTTCCTGCGATGTTGCCATGGCAGAAAGTTATTGTAGTAATGTTGCTATGTTTGATTATTGTTGTATTTACATTCGCGGACTAAATCTTCTAAAGGTCCGCGACACGTATCGAACATTAATCATTGTTATCGTAGGAGTCTTCTCAACGCTGTTCACAAGTCCAAAACCCGAAAATTTTGTCAGTTTAAATCAAATAGACGCCCGCTATTCTTCCAACAGCTATTTGCTGTTGAGGAGAAGTCAAATCAGGTTATCGAAATGTCAGGTTTTCGATACGATAACCTGTCGTACGGTTGTGAATCAGGGCTCAGTTCAAAGTTTGTTTTGGCAATTCTATATTTTGTCTATGTCAGTACATAGTAAACAATACATCCACAACACTGACCTCTATTATTACCACTGGACTGGCGGCTGTCAAAGTGCTTTTGTGCCTAATTGATAATCGCCATTTTGGCGCTGTTAGCCGTAGCGAGTGTCTGTGGTACTAAAACTAGTGATGTCGATATCAGCGAGCAAATATCAATAACTTTTGATAATATTTTTACAAAACGTATCATTACTACTTATATTAACAATTTACAAGGAATAATGAATAATAATAAGGGAATAATGAATGTATTAAGTAACAGTCGAAAAGGTAAAATAAAACACGTTTTATATATTTAATTTATATTTTTCAAAGTCAAAGTCAAAGCATTTATTATAAATAGTTCCCTGAGAGATTCGCGGCGACGTAGATTATAAATGGCTCTGACAGCTCTCTTTTGCAAAATAAAGATGGATTCAATGTCAGCAGCTCGACCCCATAGTAAAATGTCGTACGACATACCTAATGCTGTGAAAGTAGCTAAAATAGACTAAACGCGCGGTTTCTACATCTGTTAACTGCCTTATCTTCCTAACAGCATAAGCGATTTTAATTCTAACATCGATATACTTAAATATAATTTGTTTAATTAATACATCATAATGACTATTCAAAGTTTCAAACATCATTGTTTCCAAAAAATGAACGCGTAGTTCTGGAAACAAAGTATTTGATTTTGGTAGCAATTCTTTTATAACTTTTGCTGTGAGAACTACCGGAAATATTTTTTCCACCGGCGGCTTCCCATTGGACTTTTTGCATGCTTGTCGAAAAAGTGATTCCACTAACAAACATATAGAAACGATGCTTTGTGATGGAATAGTTAGTCCACCTCTATTTTTTTGAATAATTAGTGCGATACCGTTTCGTCGATCAGATATGGCATCGGACGGTATTGATTCACAAGCGCTCAAACAATCAATACATGTAATTTTGTTCTTGATAGATCTAATCACAAAACTTGCTTTGTATCCCACACATTGCTTCGATGATTCGTTTACATTGTTTGGAACAGCCCAACCAAAATGTAATATATGTCAAAATTAGTTCTCTGGACACTCGCTAGTGGCGCTTCAAATAGACACAAAAAAATTGCTGTCAAACGCTTGGAACAGCCTGTCCAGTGGTAATCATTCAGCTGCATCCGGTTAGACTGGAAGCCGACCCCAACATAGTTGGGAAAAAGCTAGGCAGATGATCAGGTAAGTAGGTAAGGCTGAAGCAAATTGCTTTTTAGTTGGTCAGTTCTCAGTCTATAAAAAAGTACTCTGTGGTGGTAATAATAGAGGTCAGTGACAGTGATCCACAATGTTATAATTTTTTAATTTTAATTTTTTTTCAAACTTAGAACTGCTCTACTGAACTCTTGTCTTTTTGCGGAACCGACATTGTTAATAGGGAGCATCGCTTTGGGTGTGGGACCCTAAAAACAACGGTCTATTAAATATAGAAAGTGCCGTTGTCTTATAGCTATCTACTTACCAATTTACTAATAAACGTTGTATAGCGTCTGTATAGTTACACTAACACAACGCTTTGTCTTCTTCTTTCGAAAGTCAAATTACTGACGACTGAAAGAGAGAAATCGGTGTGTAAATTCATGTGATGTAATACGTATAAACGTACTAGCTGCGTCCCGCGGTTTCACCCGCATAAGTCTCCATCTCGTGGAAATATCGGGATAAAAAGTGTCCTATGTCCTTTCCCGGGACTCAAACTATCTCTATACCAAATTTCATCTAAATCGGTTCAGCGGTTTAGGCGTGAAAAGGTAACATACAGACAGACAGACAAACAGAGTTACTTTCGAATTTATAATATTATTACTAGCTGCGCCCCGCGGTTTCACCCCCATAAGTCTCGATCCCGTGGGAATATCGGGATAAAAAGTATCCTATGTCCTTTCCCGGGACTCAAACTATCTCTATAACAAATTTTATCTAAATCGGTTCAGCGGTTTAGGCGTGAAAAGGTAACATACAGACAGACTGAGTTACTTTCGAATTTATAATATTAGTATGGATTATATCATATGAATAGTGTGCTAATGTACTAATAATAGTAAGGGAGTTATAGAAAATCGACAAACAGGTTTTGCAAATCTTGTTTATTGGACTTCGAACTGATTCAAATTGTTGTTTTGGAAGTCTAAGTTTAGATTGACTTGTCATCCACTTAAGTTGTTTTTGTCTTATGTAATCTACTTGGAATATTCGAAATATTTAGTGAGTTTTTTAGGGTTCCGTAGCCAAATGGCAAAAAACGGAACCCTTATGGATTCGTCATGTCTGTCTGTCTGTCTGTCCGGCCGTATTTCACAGCCACTTTTTTCCGAAACTATAAGGACTATACTGTTGAAACTTGGTAAGCAGATGTGTTCTGTGAACCGCATTAAGATTTTTACACAAAAATTGAAAAATACGAAAAATTTTGGGGGTTCCCCATACTTAGAACTGAAACTCAAAATTTTTTTTTCATCAGATCCATGCATGTGGGGTATGTAGGTATGTATAGGTCTTCAAAAATGATATTGAGGTTTCTAACATTATTTTCTTTGAATAGTTTGCGAGAGACACTTCCAAAGTGGTAAAATGTGTGCCCCCCCCCCCTGTAACTTCTAAAATAAGAGAATGATAAAACTAAAAAAAATATATGATGTACATTACCATGATGTACTTCCACCGAAAATTAGTTTGAACGAGATCTAGTAAGTAGTTTTTTTTTTAATACGTCATAAATCGTAAACCGCAATTTACCTTTCATTCAACCAACTCAAATATAAAAATAAAAACGTTTTATTTATACAGGGTGTTACAGAAAGGGTATATCAATACAAACGGGTTGAAGAGTGTATCTGGTTTCGAATCTTTGTACAAAATTTCAGCTCAAAAGCATTAACTTTGAAATTATTTCGACATCACGGCGCTACACTGGCGCGCGGCGGCGTGATGTGCGTGTACTAGGCGCACAGACACACTACAGATAATGGATAATGACCTTCGTAGTGCGGTGACACGTTTTTTATGATTTAATTTTATAAACTATCGAAATAAAAAAATATTAAGCATTTTCAAAGTTACTGCTTTTGAGCTGAAATTTTGTACAGAGATTCTAGACGAGATACACTCTTCAACCCGTTTGTATTGATATACCCTTTCTGTAACACCCTGTATATTGTACGGTGGTGCGAATCCCTTCGTGTGCGAATCCGTCTCGCACTTGGCCGGTTTTTTTTACATAGAACAAAAGCGGATATGTCTGCCGCATGTTAGATGAGACATGGGCTAAAAGAACCCTTTGCTGGGTCTTACTAAACGCACGACGACATCGCGGCAGGCCGAGACGAAGATGGCGGGGCGAGTTTGTCCTACCGAAAGGACTGGCCGGCTCTAGCCAAAGACAATTTTGTGGGAAAGGGAGGCTTTTGCCCTGCAGTGGGACAATACAGGCTAGTTATATAAGACTAGTTGCGCCCCGCGGTTTCACCCGCATAAGTCTCGATCCCATGGGAATATCGGGATAAAAAGTACCTTATGTCCTTTCCCGGGACTCAAACTATCTCTATGCCAAATTTCATCTAAATCGGTTCAGCGGAATAGGCGTGGAAGGTAACACACAGACAGACAGAGTTACTTTCGAATTTATAATATTAGTATGGAAGTATGGATTAGAACAAAGTTCAGTTTGGAGTTGCTTGAATTATGTAACGATACTTTAAAGATAATATATAGATAGTTGGGTTCTGGTCAAGCCTATTATGATGGAATTAAATTACAGGTACCGTACAATTTTCGCGTGACTGCTTGTAAGTTATAAATAAATACCGATAGAGAGTCGAGAATATGCGAGCGAGAGGATTACCCGTCGCTTCTGCGAAGTATAGCTAGTCAATTTAAAATAATCCTGTTACTTATGTACACTTAAACGAACATCTACGAAACTCGTCCGTACTGCTTCAACATAAAGGTGATTGTGGTCAATGTAAAATCTGTATTTAGTAAAAACTCGAAGTGGGAAATATATTGTATTCCAATTAATGAATTCCTGGGCTGTACCGAATATTGGTTCTGCCGTAAGAAACATCTAAATAACTAAAAATCTTTGGGCCAGCCTTTTAGGTCCAGGGATTTACCATAGAAAGAATGATAATTGTGAGATAATTCTTAGTTGATAAAAAAAAATATTTTACATCACGTCACATCACATTCACGCTTGAAAGAATGATTATTTGAGAGGAACTAGATAGTATTTTCGTTAATTAAACAAGAAATCCGACAATTCTCAATTAAGATTCATATGCCTGGGAAACTTTTTAGAATAGGTAGGTATTTAGGTTCGGGACGAGATCCTAATTCTAATTAATGTTGGCGTTTGTCCCAAAAGATATTTATCAACGTTCATTACTCTTTCGCTAGCGTCCGCAAAACGGGAGCAAAGTAATTCATTATTATTGTTTTAGACAGTAATAATGAATTACTTTGCTCCCGTTTTGCGTCGTCATGATGACCAACTTTACAAAGAACTAATAATGTCCTGGGTGGCTTTTACCTTGGCCAAAGGCTAAGCATTGCCATACAACGTGGCAATGCCGCCAGTCTCTTGGGTACATTACCAGTCGACAGCGATGCGGATGAATTTTTCGACGCTATATTTTAGTTTTTGTATAGTTTTAGTTAAGTTAAGTTTTAATTTTGTTATTTTTGTTAATTACTGAGGTTTAAAAAAAATTATTTATTAAAGTTATATTAAAGAAAAAAAATAATGTCCTGGACAAAAGATTGATTGCGCTTCAATTACCTACCTCAGTCTTTGCTTATGTTTATTAATAATAATCAACCGTGGTGCAAATAAATTGTTTCTTTTTGGGGTAGAAAAGGTATTTTATGAATGGGACAAGTTTTTTGTGATTTTTAGTGCTCAAACCTCAGTTGGTCGGGTAGAGCTTTTTGATCGTTATAAGAAACAGGGATCAATTGGAAACAATTTTTTTTTAAATGAAAATTTACCATTTTCTTGCTGACTGTATATTTTTACCTAAATCTGTTAATGCAGATCAAATTGTTTCAAATTGTTAATGACAGTCTCCGAAGACTGTTTTCCTGTAGCATAATATGGTAAATAAGTGATGGGCGATTATTTCCCTAGGGTGTCGTGTCGTGAGCTGCGTGACAGGAAATAGATTGATTATTTACTTTCAAAATCATTTCTGTACGTAGTGTAAATCATTGCTTGGCTGGTATTTATTTGGATGGACGATTTTTTATTGCCAGTTTCAGTAATGGCCTTATTAACTGTCGACAAAGAAAGCGAAATTCGTACAAAAAACCTCAGTGAAGAATACATTTGAATACTTTCCTCAAAATATACACAAAGTGTTAAAAAATTAACCCTAAAAACTTTAGGAGGTGCTTTAGACCATCGAACTGAACTACTTTCACTATGGGAACAACTCTGAAATCATGAATAAAAATCAGCTGTTTCATACATTTTGGTCGAGTAGGTTTTTCAGCAGATTTTTTTTTCGTGATTTTTTTTAACACCTTAATATTTTTTAATCAAGGGCAGGTTTCCAATACTGTATACATATATTTATCGGAGCAGTGGTGGCCCAGTGGTATCGGCCGCGACTTACGAGTTGTAGGTCGTAGGTCCGAACCCAGACAGGTGCTAAACTTTGTGTAAACCATCATCACCACTGCTCTCAAAACGGTGAAGGAAAACATCGTGAGGAAACCGGCATGTCCTAGAACGAAAAATTCGAAGACATGTGACTTTTACCAACCCGCACTGGGCCCGCGTGCTGGATTACGGCTCACTCCCTCTCACAGAGAGGAGGCCTGTGTCCCATCAGTGGGAACATTATAGGCTGACAAGCTGCGCCCCGCGGTTTCACCCGCGTAAATCTCGATCCCGTGGGAATATCGGGATAAAAAGTAGCCTATATGTTAATCAAGGGTGCCAGCTACCTCCATGCAAAATTTTATCAAAATTGGTCCAGCTTTTTGAGCGTGAAGAAGTAACAAACATATAAACACACACACACCCTCACAAACTTTCGCCTTTATAATATTAGTGTGATAGTGTGAAGTGTGATTATGTATATTTTTTATAGTACTGTGGAGACTGGCTGTAAAGCGAGGCTGGCTGTAAAGCCACACCTCTTTGCAGGACAGGCTGGTTATATTTGAAGGCATGTTCCATTCGAACGTTCAAGCGTGTGTCAAATATTCTGTTAGTGTTTTTTCTTATTTTAGAAGCAATGTTGAATTTGCCGTTGTACGATAAGCTTCTCTTAACCAATAAATGTTATACAAAGCTTAACGCCTTTTAGTTATTTGTCGTCAGCACGTCCATAGCTACGACCCTCAACAGTACCTACTGCCCTATCTCAAAAATCCACCCTGTATAGCATAGTTACACCAGTATCAAACAATGACTCCTAAGTATTTTATTTCGATTCTCCCCAAGGAGAGGAAAGAAGCTAAGTAACTTGGTAGTGACTCCTAATATCCCCTAGGGTGGCGTGTCGTGACGTGCGCGACAGGATAACGTCTGCTACATTTATTTCAGTGTTACTGAAATGAACTCTGAACTATGTTACTGGCTTTCATACTCGTAAGTCGGAGCCGATACCATCTGAGCCACCAATGCTCGTTTAGAGACAGAATTATGTTTTAAATTTATTTATTTATTAAAACTTTATGCACAAGTTAAAAAAAAAAATACTGTACAAAGGCGGACTTAATGCCTGAGGCATTTTCTACCAGTCAACCTTAGGGTGATGCAGAGACAAAACATGGCAGGTGCAACATACAGGATAACTAGTTAGGAAATGACTATAAAATACAAGAATATATACATAGATACATACATACATACATATAACCAAAATGAACTCTCAGGGGAAAAATGATCGGTAGAAGAGAAAACGAATCCAGCAAATCAGCGCGGGATGTTACGGCCAACTTCTGCCGAATATGTTCACGTGACTTTACTTTAAAAGATAACCGACTGCAGGTTGCCGTCCTAATGTTCAGAGGGAGCGCATTCCATAGAAAGACCGCCTGGACAAAGAAAGAAGAATAAATGAAAATATGTTTTGTAGTTTCATATTTAATCAAATAAATTAAATCCTCAAAGCAATTATGTATCTGAGAGAAATAACTCGGGCAGAAGATAATTATTATAAACTAGCTGACCCGGCGAACTTCGTACCGCTTCAGAATCAATGAGAATGAATGTATGAGAAAATGAATTATCAAATTTTTTTTTTTCGTGAATTTTTCTCATGTTTTATAATAGGTTTTCTGCTATTCGAGGCGGAGATAAATCCAACAAATCAAAGATCTTAATAAAAACTTTTTTACAAAAAAAACAACCGACTTCAAAAAAAACACTACAAAGTGATAAATAACTTTAATTTCGGAAGTCGGTGTCGTTGATTCCGCATTTTCGTTTTTTGACACCGACTTCCGAAATTAAAGTTATTTATCACTTTGTAGTGTTTTTTTTGAAGTCGGTTGTTTTTTTTGTAAAAAAGTTTTTATTTTTCACTTTTTAGTTGTACCTACCCCACAAAAAAGTAAACAAAAAAAAGATCGTTAATGTACACAATGTAGATAAATTTTTAGATTTTTGTTGATTATTCAAAAACCGCTTGTCCGATTTCGATAAAATTTTCATGGGACCGTTTGGGAAGTATACCCTTTCTAACAAAAAAAGAATTTTTCAAATCGGTTGGCAAACGACGGAGTTATGCGCGAACAAACACAAAAAAAAAAAAAAAAAAATACAAACATTCGAATTGAGAACCTCCTCCTTTTTTAGAAGTCGGTTAAAAATCGGTTCAGCAGTTCTTGAGTTATAAATGGTGTAACTAACCCGACTTTTTTTCAATATACAGGGTGAATTTTTCAAGTGGGCGTGGATGGCCAAATCCGAAACTATGAGGAATAGCGAAAAGTACTCAGAGGAGTCGCGGGCTCGATTTTGATGAAAACTAAAACTGCATCATTGGATTTTTGAAAAATCAATATTTCTGGCCAGGAATCGAACCTGTTGATTTTGAAAAAAAAAACACACACTGTATTATTACACCATTCGATAGTGTCCCTAATAAGGATCAAATTCTGGGAAGTACATACGGCAAACTTAGGGAAAATGTTGAATTTTAATAAACTGCTTCTTTTTTCATACCTTGTTCGAAATGAGGCTCAATATTTTTACTACGAAAACACTCGTAGCGCAGTCACCTTCACAAAATTATGTTCTAAATTAAAATTTTTAATTGCAGTACAATCCTTTAGACGTTGAATCCAGCTATGTATTCAAAACAATTGTCATTATTTTGAACAATTAATCAGTTAAGGTTTAATAAGTAGGTAGCACAAGAAAATAAAAAAGTATTTTGATAAAAATGAGCTCTTTCCTTTAGTTTTCCGAATGTCATTACTTCCCAGAATTTGATCCTTATTAGCGACACTATCAAATGGTGTAATAATAATACACTGTGTTTTTTTTTTTTCAAAATCTATTTGTTCGAATCCTGGCCAGAAATATTGATTTTTCAAAAATCCAATGATGCAGTTTTAGTTTTCATCAAAATCGAGCCCGCGACTCCTTTGAGTACTTTTCGCTATTCCTCATAGTTTCGGATTTGGCCATCCACGCCCACTTGAAAAATTCACCCTGTATATAAAAAAAAAGTCGGGTTAGTTACACCATTTATAACTCAAGAACTGTAAGATCTTTGATTTGTTGGATTTATCTCCGCCTCGAATAGCAGAAAACCTATTATAAAACATGAGAAAAATTCACGAAAAAAAAAATTTGATATTTCATTTTCTCATACATTCATTCTCATTGATTCTGAAGCGGTACGAAGTTCGCCGGGTCAGCTAGTTTATAATAATTATCTTCTGGCCGAGTTATTTCTCTCAGATCATACATAATTGCTTTGAGGATTTAATTTATTTGATTAAATATGAAACTACAAAACATATTTTCATTTATTCTTCTTTCTTTGTCCAGGCGGTCTTTCTATGGAATGCGCTCCCTCTGAACATTAGGACGGCAACCTGCAGTCGGTTATCTTTTAAAGTAAAGTCACGTGAACATATTCGGCAGAAGTTGGCCGTAACATCCCGCGCTGATTTGCTGGATTCGTTTTCTCTTCTACCGATCATTTTTCCCCTGAGAGTTCATTTTGGTTATATGTATGTATGTATCTATGTATATATTCTTGTATTTTATAGTCATTTCCTAACTAGTTATCCTGTATGTTGCACCTGCCATGTTTTGTCTCTGCATCACCCTAAGGTTGACTGGTAGAAAATGCCTCAGGCATTAAGTCCGCCTTTGTACAGTATTTTTTTTTTTTAACTTGTGCATAAAGTTTTAATAAATAAATAAATTTAAAACATAATTCTGTCTCTAAACGAGCATTGGTGGCTCAGATGGTATCGGCTCCGACTTACGAGTCGTTGGTCGTGAGTTCGAACCCAGGTGGGCACTTTACTTTGTGTATTTAATTTCATCACCACTGCTCTCAAAACGGAGAAGGAAAACATCGTGAAGAAACCGGCATGTTCTAGAACCAAAAATTCGAAGACATGTGACATCTACCAACACGCACTGCCGATTCTGTTGTTCACAAACTAAAGTAAAAAGCTCAGTGCATCTTTTTCTTTCTATAGGTATATTTAAGAAAAGAACAGCAGATTTTTAGTTTAGTCCTGTCATTGACGATTAATTCAACAGGACTAAACTGAAATTTATTTTCTGTCCTTTTCTTAATGAATGAAATAGAAAAAAAAAGATGCACTGAACTTAAATTTAGTTTAGTTTGTGAACAAACGAATCGGCACCAACATGTGATTTGTGGTGCAAGCGGGCCACTATTGACACCTCACTTCACCTAAGTACAGTCCGTTCACAGTTAATTTACCTCCCATTTTATATCACTTTCAAAATCACAATGATCTTTATTCTCCTTACAATAAGGTTGATGTTGGGTTGCTGCCACTGACAAGTCTGTCAAAATCAAAGAGATCTTTATTCTCGTTGCAATAAGGTGGCTTTTGGCTTGCTGCCACTGACAAGTCTGTCAAAACAAGGCAACAAGGCTGTTGGGTTGCTGCTATCAAAGGTAAAATAACTATGAAGGTACTGTAAGTTTTCACGGTGACCTTTTTCCAGAATAGATCGACAGATCACAGAAACTCACGTGACCGTCGTCTTGCGGATCCTGTACAATTAGATCTGCTATCAATCTTGTTGACTGGCTACGGATAACTTTTTATTCATTTTCATTAAAATCTACCTCGTGCCGTACTTTAATTAAACTCTGCTTTGCTCATGGATAGCATAATTATAATGATCTTACTGCTGGGACATAGGACTTCTCTTTTGAAGAGGTAGTGGGCAGTAATCTACCACGCGGGTCCAGTTGGTAGATGTCACATGTCTTCGAAATTTTGGTTATAAAATGGTATGCCGGTTTTCCCACGATGTTTTCTTTCACCATTTTGAGAGTAGTAGTGATAAAATGCTAATGGATACTCAAAGATAAACCCTGAAATGAACGGGAATAATATTACAATTGTCTAAGATTTCACAAAGTTGCCATTACAATTCCGTAGGAGTTTGCTAGACGTCACCTGACGTAAAAACACGTAGTTTTGGATCTCATTATTTAAATACATACAATATGCTCGCTAATAAAACTAGCTAGTGCTCATTAGCAAACGAGTGCTTATACGAGTAAGTGAGCACGTTTTGAACAATTAATGCGTTTGCAGGGGCTGACTGAAATTAGAAATAGTTATGTTTAGAAGAAGAAAAATAAAATGAAAAAAAAAAGTGTTTATTCACAGACATAATAATTTTACAATACTTACCTCTGTTGGAAGACGTATCTTCTTTTTTAGTAGGTCCAAAAACAAAAGTAGTAAAGAAAGAGCTGTGAGACTGCGACCGTGTTATTCTTCTAAACTAGGTACCTACGCAAATAATTTGACGCGGTTTTATAAGACGCAGAAGTAGGAGTGAACGATTGGGAAAAAAATGTCGCGGGGGGCGTCCCACACTACGCTTGCCGATACGCGGTCTCCACTTTTGCTCCACCGGCCATCGGTCCTTCTACAAACATGGCCAGCCCTTCGCTACTTCAGCCAGCAGATTGAATTCTTAAGGTCGTCAGTTCAGCTAGATGGACTGTCGACCTTAAATAGGTGGCTGGGACAGAATGGATACGAAAGGCGGAGTACAGGGTGTTGTGGCGCAGCCTGGGAGAGATCTATATCCAGCAGTGGACCGCGATAGGCTGAGTTGATAGAGTCTTTAAGGTAATTATGTTATGGGTCTTTATTGTTTGATTTTTTGTATATATCTGGAATCTACCAACCTAAAAGGTGGTGGTGAAAAGGTGTGTTTACAAGTGTGGGCCTCCTCAACATACGACCGACCTCTACTTTAAAAAGACGGAAAGGCACTCCCGTGTGCGATGTGGTCCAATGCCGTTCAAAGTTTGCCAGCCGACAGTTTGCGGCAACTAGCTCTCGCCTGTATAATAGAATACATAAACATATACTATATCAATATACTCCCTAACTAAACACGAAGTTAAATTCAAACTTACCAATTGGTTGCAGAAGTTAACATATGACGAAACTGAGAATCTTATTACAATTGTCTCTTAATGAACTAATACTGTATTTAAATTGGGGCATTGTTTTGTTTAATTTATGTTGTTTGTTGTGTTGTGGATTAGGTACATTGTATAATGTGTCTCTATTGTACAATGTACCTAATCCTGTGTGTGTGTAGGTACTTATGTATGTTTTTCAAAAATGTATTAAAGTTATTATTATTACCTACAGACCAGAAAATACTGCGAACCGTACCCGCAATTGCATAGGTCGCAGAACTTCATATATTATTTATTATTTTAAATTGCACTCCTGTGTCTACGTGACTTCAGTGCAACTGAGGTGAGGCTCATCGTGATAATACACTTTTATTTTTATTGCTTTACTAGCGGCCCGCCCCAGCTTCGCACGGGTGCAATTTTTTTTTCGAATTTCCAAAATTTTCTTTCATACAAACCTTGTCCCGGCAATACCGATCACAACAAAAAAAGAATTAGCGAAATCGGTCAAGCCGTTTTCATGTCAAGTCGTGACAACGGAAAACGGGTTTCATTTTTATATATATAGATTGTGAGCTGTTGTTATTATTTTGTATTGTTAACACGGTCCTAACTGTTTATTATTTTATTGCACATAACGTACCTACGGATGTTAGTTTCACATAGGATTGCCAACTTTTTCTAGCAGAAGTAGAGTATATCTGATTTCAGAAAGAGTAAATAAAGAGTACAGATTAATAAAAAAGAGTACCATTTATTCAATTTAATAAAATGTAATTTTTAGCACTTTTTTGTTTTGAAAGCAAATGTAGGACTCCAAACATATTTGTCTATACAGGGTGTTACAGAAAGGGTATATCAATACAAACGGGTTTATTAAATTGAAATCATAACAAACGTGTCACCGCACTACGAGGGTCATTATCCATTATCTGTAGTTGGTCTGTGCGCCTAGTACACGCACATCACGCCGGCGCGCGCCAGTGCAGCGCCGT
The DNA here is from genome assembly GCA_945859645.1 of Amphipoea oculea. Classification (NCBI taxonomy): domain Eukaryota; kingdom Metazoa; phylum Arthropoda; class Insecta; order Lepidoptera; family Noctuidae; genus Amphipoea; species Amphipoea oculea. Next base: position 19,918,207 of record OX243876.1, read on the forward strand.
GATGTCGAAATAAAAAAATATTAAGCATTTTCAAAGTTAATGTTTTTGAGCTGAAATTTTGTACAGAGATTCTAGACCAGATACACTCTTCAACCCGTTTGTATTGATATACCCTTTCCGTAACACGCTGTATAAACAATGAAAAATTCTTATTAACTTTTTCAAAGATTTTTTTATTTCGAAGATAATTTTTTTGACTAGTTCAATGGGTTTTAATTTCCGTTTTGTTGTACCTATAGCAAAAATATTGGTCAGTGGGTCGTCTTAAGGGCGGATTTTTAGGAGATTATCTTCGTCATCCATTTTAAGTCAGTTTATGTAAAGTGTATTTTAGCGTACTCTATTATTTTGATAGATTATAGATTACATCTACAAGAATAAGAGTACAATACTCTATTTTAGAGTACCGTTGGCAACCCTAGTTTCACACCTCATATCGATTTTCCTCATAATGCATTTGTGGACTTTTTGTGTAATATATACGATAAATACAAGATGGAAACTACTTTGAGATTATTGCCAGGATCTTTGGCTACACGCTGTAAGTAGGTATATCTTGCACTTATTACAACACTAGTAGCGCCCCGTGGTTCCACCCGCATAAGTTTTCCGTGGAAATATCGGGATGAAAACTATCCTATGTCCTTTCCCGGGACTGAAACTATCTCTAGGCTAAATTTCATCTAAATCGGTGCAGCGGTTTAAGCGTGAAGAGGTAACAGACAGACAGATAGATAGACACACTTTCTCATTTATAATATTAAGTATGGACATTGTTCATTCAGAATAAATATTAAATGTGTGAGGGTGCAGTGTCTATGTGTGTGTGTAACAACAGCTATAGGTACATAATTAATCGGTTGAAGGACACTAGATGAGACACAAAGTTTTATTCTTATTACGTCTGGGGCGTATATCCATACTTAATATTACAAATTCGAAAGTAACTCTGTCTGTCTGTATGTTACTTTTTCACGCCTAAACCGCTGAACCGAGAAATTTGGTACCTATAGAGATAGTTTGAGTCCCATGAAAGGGCATAAGATAGTTTTTATCCCGATATTCCCACGGGATCGAGACTTATGCGGGTGAAACCGCGGGGCGCAATTAGTTCTTTATAAATGCTATGCGAAGTCAAATCTTAAACCTGTTAAGTATGTCTTGCGTCACCAAGCCAGACTAACAGCGAGTTTTAGGTAGTTTTTGTGCAACTTGAAGCTAATGTTGTAGCAGTATGCCAATTATTATTCCACTAGCTGCGCCCCGCGGTTTCACACGCGTAAATGTCGATCCCGTGGGATTGTCGGGGTAAAAAGTAGGTAGCCTAGCTATATGTTAATCCTGGGTGTCAGCTACCTCTATACAAAATTTTATCAAAATTGGTCAAGCCGTTTGAGCGTGAAGAAGCAACAAACATATAAACACACCCCCACACACTCACAAACTTTCGCCTTTATAATATTAGTGTAATGATAGCTGTGGATAACATCTAATCTACACAATGCAGCCAAGCGTAAAATTACAGTTAATATGACTGTATGAATCAAGATCTTGTTGGCGTTGAGATAATTGGAAACTAGACGCATGAGTGGCATGAGTTAACAACGCCATCTGTCGATTTATCCACGCACAATTATTATTGCATAGATACTAGATGATAAACAGTGTAGCTCCAATGATATATAATATTACGTCACATAATAAAGGTACAAAGATTTTCATCGTAATTCACAACGTTATAGAACAAGTTTTATTATCGGTTTTCAAAAAATTAAAACGACAATAATATGCGGCAAAAAATTTATAGAAGCCGGTAACTAACCTTGATGCTCTACACGTCACTATTCAAGTAGTGTTTATACATTGCCACTTATGTTCTATAAGATGTTTGTTCTAATCTCGTTCCGCTATCAATGGATGTGTGTCATTGCAAAATGAACTTGGAAATAATCATGTGTGATTGGTTATTATCTTCGATGTAATACATAATTTATTATGCTCTCAGTCCGTTCTTTGGTCGATACTCGCGGGTGTCTGCGTATGAGTGTAGAAGTGTTAGTTGAGTAAATGTTATAAATTCAACTCTTCATTAACAGCTTTTGTTCTCATTAAATGAAATATTAAATGAGTGAATATGATATGTGTTGTAGTATACAGTGATAAACAAATAAGTGTGTTAATAAGTGACGTTTGTGTGTGTTAGGTTTGTTATTGTTGTTCATATCTCTCTGTGATAGTTCGTAGAGAAACATTCGCTATAGATGTGAGTAGAACCAGTATAATAATTACCTTTTTATTTAAGTTGGAATATTGTTGATAATACGTATAATAATCAGTTTGCTTTTAGCTTGTCTAACAGATAACAGACTTCTAAAATAAATGCCCATTCCAGTCATTGATTCTATGCGGGGGAATATTATGTTACCTACTAAAATCGCCGTGTCTAACGCAATATATCTATTATCTACGACTCATCTATGATGGACAAATAACACAGCGCTCAGTACGTCTAACCAAAGATATCCAAGCAAAAAAAAACATTGATTATAGTGATTTTATTTTGACCTAAAATAATAAATTGCCGGCACATTAGTGTATTTTCGTTAGCTGATTATTTTTCTTGTAAGTATCTAATGCGTTTTTCTTATATATTTTACCATCGTCCTTTTATTGGTGGTCTGAATGATTTCTAAACGTTTGTCCATCTATTTTAATGGGACCTTCATGACCTTATATATATATATTTTAATAAATATAGTTGAAGAGTTTGTTTGTTTAAACGCGCTTATATCTGGAACTAAGTGTCGGATTTGAATATAATTATTTTTGTATTTGATAGCCCAATCCTTGAGGAAGACTATAAGCTACCTATTTAACATCACGATACGACACTTAGAAGCCGAGCAAAAAACCGAGAAAAAAAACGCAGTGCTAGTGCTACGCAGAAGCTAGTACCTATATTTATAAGATTGAATGGACAAGGTTTGGGTGTTCGTTGATGTTAGTGCTACGAAAACAGTTCAACAAAATAGACAAAACGTTGATAGTAACGCCGCCGGGGGTTTTTGGATATTGCCGAAAAAGGGTTTACCTACTGACCAATGCGATGCTAACTAATATTGCTGACGTATGGTCAGCAACATTGGTTACAACGTTAAAACTCCCTTGCGACTTTTATTGGGAGTAAAGAGTGTGTCTGCAACACTCATACCTAAAACTGAAACACAGAAGCATTGTTTCATTGCGGCAGAAATAGATTTAGTGTTAGTTAAGATTCGGCGAAGGTTTTTCGTAGAATAGAATACTCTTTATTATGTACAGTCAACAAAATAAAATAAAATTAATAGAAAACAAAGAGCTCATTTATCAAATTAAATATTTCAGTCGACAACATACCTACATCGGTTTCTTACTAAACTTCAACTATATCCGACGATCCTGCATACTTATCTCTTTTGTTGACTGTACCTACATCATAAAAAATACAGATATAATTGATGTAGATAAGAAGAGAGAGACGGAGAAGGAGTGCTGCACATTTGTGGATATCCGATAGAGTACAAAGGCAAAGTTTTTTGTTTGTCAGGTGTAAAAATAGGTGTTATAAAAAGAATAGGTATCTAAGTACACAGATCAGTAGGAATTTTTGATAAAAATTAACTGACAAGCTGTCAGAGTTAAACTATACCTAATATCCTAACAAGAAGTTAGCAATGCCAGTTGCAAAAAAAACTTTGTACATTTGCTAATATTTGGAATTCAGCGGAGTTGGGCGATGGAGCCTCTGACTGGTGTTCTCTTGTTCCTACGATTAACCAGTCAAACGGCGCGCGTCACCCATTGGCGACGAAACAATAGAAAATCAATTATTTCTCATTAGCGGAGCTTGACAGATTAAGAGCCAGTCCACACAGCGCGTTGCTTTAGCGTTGCGTCGACGCAGCGCTGCCGTTGCGTTGTTTTACATACAAATAACCATAGTGTACACACGATGCGCTGCGTCGTCGCAACGCACACATGCATGACGGACAGCAGTCCCCGAGACGAAGCGGGAGGGGTGTAATTACCTGCGACGCCGGGAGCGTCACCGCTCAGTTGCATTGATAAAGAGGAGACACGCGGAACTGCGAAATGAAACCGAAACTGCGTCAAGAGTCAAGGGAACGTTACGACTGCGTCCTAGTGACGCTGCGTTGACGCAGCGCCCGTGTGGCCGGCAATGCGTTAAAATTCATGCGTTGCGACGACGCAACGCACCGTGTGGACTGGCACTTATGCTGCTTGGTCTCCGTTCTATGTAGGTATATCCACTCAAGTGCAAAGTCCTATCGGAAGCTTTAATGAGTGTAATGTGACAGCATGTACTCACTCACTGCAGACACAGACCGCATCGAGTCATGGTGTACAGTCACGTCTATAAGTATGAATACACTTGGCGTTATTCAAAGGCAATTTTCTCCTTTATTTTTCGATGAAATTTTATGTTATTACGAACATAGTATTTTCGAACCCATAGGTTTATGTAAAGTGTCGTATTTCAACGTTGCATTCGTTATTTCACGAAAAAATCGCAATTGAAAGTTGCCAAATGTTGACATATTGGTGCTCGTGACTGTACATTGTATGATACTGAGTTACTGACGCATGTAACATGATACAGTACCTATTGTTGCAGTGTTGTACACAGTGGCGGATTTACACATTTGCCGCCAGTAGGCTATTCAAATGTATCCGCCCCTATCGACCTCTACAATAATGTCCCATGTCTTTTGTATACTGCTTCGCCTTTTCTTAAAAAAAAAAAAAATGTTCTCGTTCATCAGCTACGAAAATCTTGCAAAGAGATTTGTAAAGATCGGCAACCGTACCGTAGATTTTAATAAAATCTACGGTAGAAGCCTGAATTTGAGCATTTACTTTGTTTATTCTTTCCAAAAAAACATTGTAGGTATATAAATATTAATCTTTTTAATTTCAGTAAGATATTTATAAAAAATGTTAGCCCCGCCGCCCCTAAAATCTGCCGCCCTAGGCTCCAGCCTACTTAGCCTATTGGTAAATCCGCCACTGGTTGTACACTTCTCTCTTATTTGTATAGACTTGGTTTTGTTCGCGGCTTCACCCAGTTGAATTTTACATATAAAACATAACATAAAATATAACCCGTGTATTCTACCAAGGAATCGTAAACACCCTCATTTCGCCAGTTATGTTTAGGGGCTATGTAATCAGGGTTGCTTAGTGACATCAACCGGGCAAAAATCTTGACTCCAGGCTTCCTGAATTCTTGACCCATCACATCCTCATACCAAGCCAAACGATTTCCTTAGAAGGAAATAATAATATCTAACTGTTAGACTCAAACATTGTTCTAGAAGCGATGCATCTCTACACCCTAGATGGAACATGTTTCAGAGATTAAACGTTTCCGTCGCTTTTAGATGTTGGGTGTCAATCAATCATTCAGTCAGTTACGGAACCATTTTACATACCAACATACAACAGGAGATAGAACATAACATCCATCTATACTAGTATATTCACCTACTACTATGTCATGTCTATGTATGTGTGTGATATATACATACTACATCCATAGTTCCATAGTATTATTGTGGTATCTACAACGCCACATGCGACATAAATCATCGGGTAGTAGTGTGTATGCTAGTTGCGCGGTAAACTCTGCTTGCGAGATGCAGGATTTTGCGTGACGTCAGTATGATGCGAAGTTCGCATGTAGCGCTGTAGATACCGTTACAGTATTATAAATGCTAAAGTAACTCTGTCTGTCGGTTCACTTTTCACCGGATTTGGATGAAAAGCTCAAAAATACACCATGACCTGGGTTAGGATATATGGTATTTTTTATCCTGATAGTAGGTAGGTACGTTCCTGTGCGATAATTGCCGACCTCTACCCAGGTGAAGCCGCGGGCAAAAGCTAGTTTACCAAAAATATTTTCCCGAATGCGCGAATAATTATGCTTTGGTTATAAGCTGGTTTGACCGGCTTTATTCACACCTTATACATTGTTCAAGTTTAGCAACAAGAATAATGTACCCGGAATTTTGTAATATCTTGATTTTAATGAGTGTCCTTGGAATTTCTTGCCCGTTCTTCTTCATGAGTCGTCTCTCCGTTTTGGAATAGACCACTAGCTTTAACTTTCTGACTGATTGACCGACACAAAAGTGCCTGTGGATGGTTTAATTGAAATAAATGTTTTGAGGTCCTTAAATTCAAGGTCGCTCAACGAGCTATGGAATGGGCTATGCTTGGAGTCTCTCTGAGGGATCGAATCCGCAACGAGGTGATCCGGCAGAAAACCAAAGTTGTCGACATAGCTCACAGAATTCGCAAGTTGAAGTGGCAATGGGCCGGCCATATTAGCATTAGAACCGATGACCGTTGGGTGTTCTTGAGTGGAGACCGCGAATCGGTAAACGTAAGGTAGACGCCCTCAGGCTAGGTGGAGCGTGCTAGCGAAGGAGGTGGCGGAACGGCTGAGGGAGAGAGCCACACGTCCTAGCCGCCGCGGGAGGCTGACTCCCGGCCACCGTAGGCGCGGGCCTGCGGACGGAGGGTAATGGGTAGCTCACCGTCCGATCAGGACCAGGCCCGTGCCGGACGGCGCGTACGTGTTCCACGCGCGCCTCAAAGAGATGTCAGCAAAAAGGAAGGGGCCTGCCAGGGCCGAAGCCTGCCGGGGGTGCGGGATTGTCCGAAAGGGTTACCGCTACCCCGGAACATAAAGGGCTAAGGAAGGAACACGGATGGGTTTTAGTCAGTAAGAGTCTAACACTCCCTTCCGCTCCACCCAGAGCGGGAGGGGTCATTTGATGATTTCCCATCCTTAAAAAAAAAACAGGCTAGGTGGAGCGACGATCTTCGCAGGGTGCCTGGTAGCAGCTGGATAAGAGTTGCCGATTAAGTTAAATGGCGTGCAATAGGAGAGGCCTATGTCCAGCAGTGGACCGCTCTGTAGGCTTGATGATAATGATGATGATGGGTCAAAGCAGTGGCGTGCATTACATATAAGCATATAAGCAGTGCCTACCTCGATATATCAACATAAGCCTGTCAATTACATTTTAGTGTGTGTGCCCCACAATTAAGAAACTCACTGAATTATCATACCTAACAAAAAACAAATCTTCATACAAACACGCGCGGCAGTAGGCAGTCGCCGGACGGCCTACTCGGCTCCCGTACTATTCGTACATTGTCATTGGTCTTTACTCGTTCAAGTTAATACGACAAAATTAAAAATACGTACGTCTCACGCGTGACGCATGACGTTCGACCTTCGCAATTTATCACCCTTAAGTAGGCATGCCTACTCAAACAACCACACTTTAGATCACACTTTAGACCTCACTTTTTTTTCTGATTAGTGACCGCGTTTGCCTAGACTAGACCCGGCCTAGTGCCTACCTATTCTGAAAACCAATGCACACCACTGGGTCAAAGTCTAGTTGTTGTTCGCAAAAGCAGCCAGTGTACTTTGTCCTCGCACTTAAAGTTGTTTATCAAAACTGAACTTTAGTCAGGCTGGGTTTTACCTCACGATGAGTTACGTATACCATAGTCCATACCTAATTATAATTCATAACGGTCACAGTCCAGTTGCTAGACTCGAATGCGGCCAGGAGACCTACCTTTGACCAGCTTTTTGGACTTTGGAATCTTCTTAGTAATAAAAAGTTGGCAAACAACTATACACTATATACAATTACACACCTATATACTATCGAGCAGTGGTGGCCCAGTGGTATCGGCCGCGACTTACGAGTTGTAGGTCGTAGGTGCGAACCCAGACAGGCGCTTTACTTTGTGTAAATTATTTCATCACCACTGCTCTCAAAACGGTGAAGGAAAACATCGAGAGGAAACCGGCATGGCTTAGAACCAAAAAGTTCGAAGATATGTGACATCTACCAACCCGCACTGGGCCCGCGTGGTGGATTACGGCCCACTCCCTCTCACAGAGAGGAGGCCTGTGTCCCAGCAGTGGGAACATTATAGGCTGATTATGTTGAAACAACTATAAAAAAAAGACGGGTTGCACTCCGGGAGTGCCGGCGGAAGTGAAAACTTGAATATTAACGTTGAAATAAATCAATTATTAATTTAATTAATATAACTCATTTTTTTTCACTATTTCTGCGTCACTTTTTTCATTAATAGATGCACTTTGTTTAATTTCCATATTTTAAACACTTTATATAAACGAATTTTATGAATACACAGCAGTGTGGCTACTACACAGACGGTCGAGCCATCAGCTGTCCATCCATCCATCCATCCACTTCCACTTCGACTTCCACTTCGACTTCCACTTCGACTTCCACTTCTAATTCCACTTCGACTTCCACTTCGACTTCGACTTCCACTTCGACTTCGACTTCCACTTCCACTTCGACTTCCACTTCGACTTCGACTTCCACTTCGAAATCGACTTCCACTTTCACTTCGACTTCCACTTCAACATCCACTTCGACTTCCACTTCGACTTCCACTTCGACTTCCACTTCGACTTCCACTTCGACTTCCACTTCGACTTCCACTTCGACTTCCACTTCCACTTCGACTTCCACTTCGACTTCCACTTCTACTTCGACTTCCACATCGACTTCCACTTCGACTTCCACTTCCACTTCCACTTCGACTTCCACTTCGACTTCCACTTCGACTTCCACTTCCACTTCCACTTCCATCCATCCATCCATCCATTGTGTCCGTGTGTCACTTCACTTCGGTTGGCGCCGCCGTAGAAAGAGGGGGGGGGAAATCTCTCCTGACGGTCACGTGTCCTGACTCCTGACGCGATGTCCTGACGCGAGTTTAACATTTTTTACCCACTACTCAAAGTGTGCAACGCCGCTAAAGAAGTTTACACTTCAAAAATTATGGATACAATGATGTGGGAAAAATAATACTTTGTTGTTGTCAGTGTTCTCGTGATCACAACCTACCTATGTTACTTGGTAGAACCGTGAAGGTTCGTCAGAATTATATTTTTGATCAATTATTTGTGCGCGATAATACTCACTGCACATGCGCCACCATCAGCGAGACATTTGGTCTCGCTGATGGTGGCGCATGTGTTGGATCATTTAGCTCCCTTCAAAATGGTTGAGCTGAATGGTGCTGATACATGCGTCATGTTCGTGAACGGGCGCCGTCAGTAGGGACTGGTCATCTCTTTGCTGCCATGGCTGATTTTATTTTAATTTTTTTATTTGAATTGTTGTTTTTTTCTCATCTTTTCATTATGGACGCTTTTAACGTTCTGCATCGTTCTCAAATGTATAATTTTTAACATGAATGATGTAACCAAGACTTTGTAACCACATTATTTTGATTTAAAAAAGTGTCCATGGAGTTTCTTGCCCGTTCTTCTCCATAGGTACCTACGCTTTGGAATTGGCAACTAGCTTCATCTTTCTGACTGACCGACCCCTTGACAATTCAAAAGTGCCTGTAATTGGTTTAATTGCAATAAATGCTTTGAGTTTGAGTTTACTAAAATACATATACCGATACAGGGATGAGGTGGGCTCCTTTAATAAAGATTGTTCATTGGCAGCTCTGACAGAGAGACATCGAAAGACCTTTACCCAGCAGTGGTACATAATAACATTAATAACTAATAATAAAAATAAAGCCAGGGATACACTAGGGGACAAATGTCCCACGACATGTGTGGGCGACATGTCAAGCGAAGTCGGGCGATTTCGCTTGACATATCTGGCGACATCGCGCCACTAATGTCCGTAGCGTAGCGACGTCGGGCGAAGTCGTGCGATTTCGCGAAGCTTCGCCTGACATATCTGGCGACATCGCGCCACTGAGCCTTTCGCAGTCTACTGGAAATAGGCCTCTCCAAGGCTGTGCCACAACACCCTGTCCTCCGCCTTCCTCCGACACGTATCGCGCGATGTTGCCAGACATGTCGAGCGAAGTCTGGCGACATCGCGCCACTTCACCCGGCGTCGCTGGCGACACGTGTCGCAGGACATTTTGTCCCCAATTGTATACCTGGCTTAAAATACCGATACCGATATTGTATCATAATGAACTTAACTCGAGAATGTTTGAAATCTTATGCTAACTAATAAATGTGTTAATTAACGGTTGAGTGAACCACATCACACATAACTTTACACCTCCCTTTCATTCTCTGATGAGGTAAGTGTTCACTGTGTCATTGAAATTAATTATATGAAATTGTCGTATGTTATTAATGTTTATTGACTCGTATGTAAATAAACTACCTAGGAATTAACTATGTAATAAAATAGCTGCGTTTGTTTTTAAGAGAATGTTAGTAGGTAATAATTGTACATGAATCATAGCATTATTTTATCTCACAAACTGATTGAGAGTAAAAACAGGTCATAGTTCAGTGAGGTAGGTATACCTACTTATCTATTTATATACCTATATAAAACTCAAAGTCTTGACTGACTGATAGGTATATCAACGCACAGCCTAAACCGCTGCGCTGGTCCTAGAGACATGAGATTTGGAGGCTGGAGGGTGTGTTCTTTATGAAGAGTAGGTATCCAATAAGAATCAGCTGTTCCCTACATTTTGACGAGTTATACGAACATAAACGTAGGGAACAGAGCTGATTTTTATTTCGCGATTTCAGGTTTGGTCCCATAGTAAAAGTTGTTCATAATGATGAGTACGGTGACCTCTTAAGAGGTTGTTAGTGTTTTTCCAATAACCCTATATAAGTCAATGCGCTCAACGGAAAAAATATGATTATCTACGTCATTAACCATTTATCAGAATCAATCCGTATTAACGGAGAGATTACCATAATTATTTTAAGTCGCTTAAAGATTACGAAGACACTCGTTAATGTAAATGTAGGTAATCAGAGCATTAAACAGTTTTAATTGCAGAAAAGGGTGTTAAAAGGTGTGATCGGTTCAGTGTAGGCGTGAAAAGGTAACAAACAAAAAAACTTATTTTTAGGGATAGGGTTTCACGCGGACAATGTTGCGGGCAGCAGCTAGTATACGATAAAATACAAGATGGAAACTACTTGAGATTATTGCCAGGATCTTTGGCTATACGCAGTCTAGCAGCGCCCCGTGGTTTCAAAAAACAATTGAATTCGCGCCACTGTTACCGTAACGACACCGCTTCGGATGTGTTCTGCTGTCCTCGGGATGTACTCGGTTTTAATGTATATCCGATATGTCAGTGAGTGATGGCAAAGTATTCTCTTTGTGTTTTGTTTTCACTTCAGTCGGTACTGCCGGAGTGTTTTTTTTTTTATTTCTACCAGTTGTCTGGCGGTTGCCGTGCCGGTACCGGTACCGGTGTCGGTCAGTACAAAAACACAGGGAACAACTAACTAACAATAATAAACAAAAGATAATATTTCAGTCTATTGAAATATGCAATCATTCAACCATTATATTACGTTGAGACTAAATACTAGATTTTATTTTTATTTGGCATTGGCAAGGTTAAATGTAATGTTAGACATTTATTTATTCTGTTTACCTTGACAAACAATTTACATAACAGCTAAACAAGTTTGTTGGATATATCAAATTAAAATTGAATAATTATAATAAACTAGCTGCGCCCCGCGGTTTCACCCGCGTAAATGTCGATCCCGTGGGAATATCGGGATAAAAACTATCCTATGTCCTTTCCCGGGACTCAAACTATCTCTATACCAAATTTCATCGAAATCGGTCCAGCCGTTTTCATGTTATGTCGTGACAACGGAAAACGGGTTTCATTTTTATATATATAATAATAAACTAGCTGACCCGGCAAACTTCGTACCGCCTCAGAATTAAATAATGTGACAAACTTCAATAGACCCGTGGCACCATCTATTATCATAATAACGTTATGATTGTTTTCCTCGGGAACAGCACCTTTTTTCGGGATGAAAGGTACCGTATACACCCTTTAAATGCGAAAGTGTGTCTGTCTGTCTGTTACCTCTTTACGCTTAAACCGTTGAACTGATTTAGATGAAATTTGGTATAGAGATAGTTTGAGTCCCGGGAAAGGACATAGGATAGTGTTTATCCCGATATTCCCACGGGAAACGTATGCGGGTGAAACCGCGGGGCGCTGCTAGTCTCTAAATAAATACACTAACACCCGGTTTCTGATTTGAGCAAAGTAGCAAATCTCAACTGATTATTCTCAAATACATAAGTATGTGCTTAAGTTTTTTGCGTTTCGCAAGTTAAAATCTAATTTCGTTAAACCATAATCAACTGATCATTTACTTAAGTATTCTTGATCAAAGCTAACACGTTCCAATTTACATTAAAAAACCGGTACTTTTCAAAAACTCATAATATTAAATAATTTTATTCTTATAAGTTTAAAAACAGATTTAAAACGTTAGTTAATTTTAAATAAAGGCATTAATTTAAAAAAAAATATGCTATTACATTTGCTAAAGCATATTTTAGCAATTTAATATTTGACGTGTTTGTATGAACCGAATCGTGACGTGAATGTCAATCAAACTGACTTGCGTTCCCATTGAGGGACCACATTTGAATTTTGAGCTTTTGAATGCGTCAGCCTTTAGTAAAAGTTCTCAAACAATTGTAAATTCAGCCTTTAATTTGTAAAAATAGCCACTCAAAAGTTACAATCGATTAAAGGTGGTCCCTCAGTCGTGACTGACAGGCATCCCTATCTCAAAACCTAGCTAAAATTTGCAACTGCTATAAATTACTACTCTTAGTAAAAGATTTGCAAAACTAATTTATCTGAATATCAACCCTTCCTGTTCAAGGAATAAAAAGAAGTAGCATGCGGAAGGTGGTCCCCCAACAGATCACCATATGTTCACCTTGAGTGGAGATCACAATGGAATTTGAAATTTACATATGGGTCTAGCGTTAGTAAAAGTACTTGAACGATTGTATATTCAACCTCTAGTTTGTAAAAGAAGCTAATCAAAAGTTACAATCGATTTAAGGTGGTCCCTCAATTGAAACGTTAATCATAAGAAAAATCAACTTACGTAGCATTCGGAGGTTAAGGTGAATGCGCAGTGGTAGCCCGCGAAATTCAAATTTTCTTACGTTTTTTGCAATTTTCAGGTCAGTGTCAGGTTTTACCTTGATCAAAATTTGATTCGCGACTATAACAGGTACGTATTCATAGAATTATAATCATCAGAATCATTAATACATCTTTCTAAGTTAGATTTCTACCATAAACACTTTTCCATACGAGATTTGTTCTTAACGGTAGAAATCTAACTTAAAGAGATATATTAATGATTCTAATGACTATAATTCTGTAAATGCATATCTATTATAGTCGCGAATCAAATTTTGATCAAGATACAACCTGACACTGACCTGCAAATTGCAAAAAACGTAAGAAAATTTGAATTTCGCGGTCTACCACTGCGCATTCACCTTAAATAGACGATTGCTACAGTCTATCCTTTAGTAGAATTTTTTTACTAAGGATTACTTTTCTAAACAGTATCAAAAAATGTACCGTTTTATTTCAAATAATAATCAAATTCCTGGGAAGAAATACTAAGATAGAGGTGACCACACAGCAGGATTTTTATTAAGTAAAAACTAGTGTGTTTGTTAATATTAATTTTTATTAATATTTGACATCACTTAGCTAAATAAAAACACAAAGAAAATAATGCTTAGATAATAAAAAAATAAAAAAAAATTTTTATCCTGCACTGAAAATGTAACTCTGAACTTTTTAACCGACTTCAAAAAAGGAGGTTCTGTATTCGACCCGTATGTATGTATGTATGTTTGTATGTCCGCGATTTTCTCAAAAACAAACCGATTTTGATAATTCTTTCACTAAAGTGATCTACATACTTTCAGGAAGGTTTTAGTATACAGGGTGTTACGGAAAGGGTATATCAATACAAACGGGTTGAAGAGTGTATCTGATCTAGAATCTCTGTACAAAATTTCAGCTCAATAGCAGTAACTTTGAAAATGCTTAATATTTTTTTATTTCGATAGTTTACTAAATTGAAATCATAACAAACGTGTCACAGCACTACGAGTGTGATTATCCATTATGTGTAGTGTGTCTGTGCGCCTAGTACACGCACATCACGCCGCCGCGCGCCAGTGCAGCGCCGTGATGTCGAAATAAAAAAAATATTAAGCATTTTCAAAGTTAATGCTCTTGAGCTGAAATTTTGTACAGAGATTCTAGACCAGATACACTCTTCAACCCGTTTGTATTGATATACCCTTTCCGTAACACTCTGTATAATACATTAGGTAATTATTCTTTTGTACGAAGTTATATGCATAAACGCAGCATTTCTATGCGAATTTTGATTATTCTTCTAGTCGGTGTGTTCAATTCTTCAGTGCACTAGTGCTTATTGAATTTGTGTGGGGTAGGTACAACTAAAAAGTAAAAAATAAAAACTTTTTTACAAAAAAAAAAAACAACGACTTCAGAAAAATACACTGCAAAGTGATAAATTTTTTTAATTTCGGAAGTCGGTGTCAAAAAATGTAAATGCAGAACCAACGACACCGACTTCCGAAATTAAAGTTATTTATCACTTTGTAGTGTTTTTTTTTTTGAAGTCGGTTGTTTTTTTTGTAAAAAGGTTTTTACATGAAACATTACTACTAATGAGACAGTAGCAAAGTGTATGTATAAAAATTTGTTCGTTTAGAGGACTGTCATCAAATTTAAAGCGTAAGTCGTCGTAAGAAAGTATGCTCTCATTAAAGAAGTAGAGACATCTGTAATGGCCGAGCTCACTGGCGCTAGCTCCGGGAATAAATTCAATAGCCCCAACTAATTTGTAGAAATTTTGTTTGACTTTGATCGTTCGAGCGTATTTCGCTAATCGGTCCTTTAGGTGTGTCGTTTAAATCGAAAGATATAAAATCTGTAAGCTCATATTCGTACGTCACTTGATTATTACACAATGTACATTCTTTAATTTCGTCAGGAATTAAAATGGCTTCTTCCAAAATACTAATGCCAAATATTTTAATAAGCTGAATGTTCAAACTGATAAATGTATATCTTTTTAAAATGTTTTCTGTTTGACACCATGCATTGCTACACAGTTTGGAGAATTTGACACTAAAAAAAATCTTATTAATAACTTCTTCGAAAACGGTAGATACATTACATTCGCAACTGTAAGTAACGACGTCTCTGATTTTATTCTTTTTATTACAAGCTTGGGAAATTATTTGTGCGCTCAGGATGTAAATATCATCTATCTTGTCATTCAAGCCTTTAATATACATTAAAATTATGTCATCATCAACATTAGCCTCAAATAATTATATGTAGATCGAAAATGTACATTTTTGTCAAATTTAAAGCAAAGTCATGTAGCACAAATAAAGGAAAAAATCCGAAAACCGTATATTTATAGTTATATTAAAAAAAACCGTGATAAACTATTTACATACCTACAAATTTGTACGGAATACTCTGTGCGCGAGTCCGACTTATCCGGATTTTCTTAATTATTTGCGGCTTGAGTTACTAGTCATTGAACCAATGTTTTTTTAAGTATGTTCACGTAGGTACGCGACGCGCATATTTTATTTTTATTAAAAATTATTATCAACAGTCACTAGAAAAACCCTGCTGTGTGGTCACCTGTATCTTAGTATTTCTTCCCAGCAATTTGATTATTATTTAAAATAAAACGGTACATTTTTTGATACTGTTTAGTAAAGTAATCCTTAGTAAAAAAAATTTACTAAAGGATAGACTGTAGCATTCGTCTATTTAACCTCCGAATGCTACGTAAATTGATTTTTCTTATGATTAACGTTTCAATTAAGGGACCACCTTAAATCGATTGTAACTTTTGAATAGCTTCTTTTACAAACTAGAGGTTGAATATACAATCGTTCAAGTACTTTTACTAACGCTAGACCCATATGTAAATTTCAAATTCCATTGTGGTCTCCACTCAAGGTGAACATATGGTGATCGGTTGAGGGACCACCTTCCGCATGCTACTTCTTTTTATTCCTTGAACAGGAAGGGTTGATATTCAGATAAATTAGTTTTACAAATCTTTTACTAAGAGTAGTAATTTATAGCAGTTGCAAATTTTAGCTAGGTTTTGAGATAGGGATGCCTGTCAGTCACGACTGAGGGACCACCTTTAATCGATTGTAACTTTTGAGTGGCTACTTTTACAAATTAAAGGCTGAATTTACAATTGTTTGAGAACTTTTACTAAAGGCTGACGCATTCAAAAGGTCTTAATTCAAATGTGGTCCCTCAATGGGAACGCAAGTATCAAACTGCAAGTAAATAAACACAAGTTTTATTGGAATTCTGTATTTTTATATAAACTACCAATTTATTGTACCAGTTAAAATGGATAAAGATAAGAAAAAGAGATCGCCTAACTATACTCTAGAGGAGAAAGAACATCTTCTTTCAAAAATAACAAAGTAAGTACATAAAAACCTCTAATGTTTACCATAATATAATTTTACATTTCGCCAAGTTTGTTATTTAGATGTTTGTGATTATTTCAGTGTAATAGAGTGCAAAAGGATATACTATATTCAAAAGAAACAGGAAGCTTGGAAGCGCATTACTAAAGAATACAAATAGCCTATGCACGATTGGGCCTAGGGATGAATGAATGCTAAAACATTTTTATAATAAATCTTCTTTTGAGAACACCAAAACACCTTTCAATTGTGTTTCGTGATGATATCTGGGCTTTGTTATAGGCTTCTTGGGATGGAGAGGCAGGGTTTAAAAAGGGTGTCATAAGATACCTAAGGCATGGGTAACCACTATCTCCAAGAATAAGGTATGACCCAAATCTGCCAGCTTCGAATTGAGCTGCAAGTGGTGAGTCATTCCAAATAGTAGTGTCGTGTACGGAGCCTGGCCAACGTGCAATGACACTAATTATTTGTAAATTGGCATCACAGATAGCTTGAACATTTATAGAAAAAAAAAACCTTTTCTGTTCCTATAATAATAATAATTCATTTATTTATCAAGTAACAAGGACTCATTAATACACAGAAATTAAATATAGCACAAATCTTACACTAGAACACACTGAATACATTACATTACAATAGGTACAACACAAAACAATAAACGCACAAAATATTTTCATATTGACAGCCGACGACTGTAGGTGACGTGCAAGTCACTGCAGCGTCTGATATATGGACAGCCGAGCCTGCCGGCTATCATCACCAGCACGCTGTTGGAGCTGCCGCGAACTCTGCGTACCAGAGACGCGCTTCGTATGCTTTTTGAGTGTGATTTACCCACAGGCTGCACGTATACAGAGAGGTACAATAAGCCCTGAAAAGGGTCTGCTTGACCGACCCTGAACAACGCGCAAACCTGCGAGCTATCGTGTTACCTCTTACAGCCAAGGCCCTCCGCTCCCTCTCGATATCAGCATCATCTCTGAGACCAGATGTTACTACATGCCCCAAGTATTTGAAATGGTCCACTCGGACCAAGGAAACCCCGTATAGTTTGATGGGAGGTACTGCTATAGGACATTTAGAGCCGGCCTCAAAAACCATGAACTGATTTTTCGCCACATTATATTTAAGACCATGTTCTCGTGAATATGCCTCACAAATCTGTAACAATGTTCTCATGCCACAAACCGATGCGCTCAGCAGCACCATGTCGTCCGCATAGCTAAGATTATTTAGGCAAACTCCATCAATATGACAGCCGACATGATGACTGCTGAGAGCAACAATCAGAATGTTCACATATAGGTTAAAAAGTGCGGGGGAGCTCAACCTCCCCTGCCTCACCCCGCATTCCAACCCATAAGGTTCCGACAGCGACCCGGCCCACTTAACACTATTTACCTGGCCTCCATACCAACATTTAAATAAGTTTATAAGTTCTTTGGGAAAGTTAATCTCCTTCAACTTCTTCCAAAGAATGTCGTAAGAGACCAGATCAAAACATATACAGCTCAGCTCTGCTCCCTCCTGGTGAATTTATTTTTATATGTGTGCAGTCTACAGCATCTATGACGCTAGCGAATCCAGCTATATCAAAAAATCGTGCCGCCACTGATGGTCTCTCCTGTGCAGTGGACATATGAACATATATTGCCGTCGCAATAATGCTATCGCACCAGTCACCCTCTCTACCACGCGGCACACCGTCGCCGTCGCCTTGTTCATATTCACGGTGTTCGCCACAACAGCTTGAAAGCTACCAGTTGCGTAAAACCTAAGAGATATTAGTAGCTGCAAAATGGGAGAAATGCAGTCCCGCCGTTGAATACGACAGGTCAGTTAAGGCTTTATTTTGTTAAAAATAAACCTAACCGACTCCTTCGTAAAGCGATACCGACTCTTAAATTGTTCATCGCTTAGCGTGATAAACAAGTTAGGCCGATGTCCTGCTATTCTTCTGCGTGGTTGTCTGCGTTGAGGCATCTCCAAAGACGACAGGGAAGTATCGTCGTCCTTCATTATGAAGAATTGAAGAAAAACCACTTACAAAATTACTAGTTACGATGCTAGTTACTGTACTGATTACAGTTTGAGTAGCCGAAATTGGTGTGTCAACTTTCAACTACTTATCTTGACGTTGATAATGCTTTGAGTATTGTCAAACACGTTTTTCTTAGTTCTGAAACGCAACAGACGACCTTAAGCATGAGTTAAGCATACTTTCTGTCAAATTTGAGTAAATGATGTTAAATTACTCAAATCTTGATTAGAGTTTAAAAAAACTTAATTCAGAAACGAAAAAATGTTTAAGTTATACTTAAGTACAGATCAGGACGTTCTCAACTTCAAATTCTCAAATCAGAAACCGGGTGTATTCGTGTTTGTCTGTGAGACCGAGTTGCCAGGGTGGTGGACATCCATGAGGATTTCCACACGATAAAACAAAAAAAGGTACACAACGGATTTTAATGCGTTTTACACCATCATTTATTTAGCGCAGATTAAAAGACACATAACATGTTTTGTAAGTGAAAATCAAATAAAAAGTGCAAAGTACCATTTTAGGAATTAATTTATTCTAAAAGGTAAACCCTACATTTAATTTCCATATAAAAAAAGATATCTTGATGTTTTGTCAGGTCGCAAAATCCGCACGGAGCAGGGGCGGGTCGCTACTTGAATAATAAATAATAATCATTTGCCTACATAACATACATAATTTAATAATCACTGTGGGAAATGAAGGCGTCGTTTGTTAGCACTTCAATCTATTGAATAATAGAGGTTATATTCCTGTAAATGACATCAAGCACCTGTCTAATTATTGTTCCTTTGTCCGTTATTTTCAGACGAATCTTCGCAGCCTCCCCAATATCTAAACAATCAACTCGAAGGATACACCGAGGTCAATGAACTGTTAACAGAATGCTCCTAACACTATCACTGTTGGGTTTCATCACCTTCGTGATCTGGAGACTCTTGGCTGAGGAGGAGAATTCGCTGGACAAGCTGCCTGGGCCGCCGCGCCGTCCGATCATAGGATGTGCCCTCGAATTTATAAATATTAAACCACGTAAGTACGTCTTGTTGTTCTTACATAACATCACGCCTGTAAACCCTGAAGGGTTTGGCAGTGGTGTACCTGTACTAAACATAAATTTCACCAGTTATGTGTAAGTCCCATGTACGGTCGAACTAGCTATTTGGTATACAGGTAGCTAACTTGCAACTACAGTACCCGGCGATAAATATTGCACAACGACCTTTGGAAAGAAACAATCGGCCAATTTCGGCTTCGTAGTGCGTTATCTCTGTCGCACACTACCTATGTGACGTTAACTGACGTTTTGTCAGTCGTTGTTCAAGTGCGATAGAGTGCGGTCGCGTCCAGTTCAAAATATATATCTAGAGTTGTTAACACCCCCAAATTTAAATAATTTAAAGTTGTACTATGGCATCTTTAGGAAAAATAGGGGAACCTTTTTATTTTACCCCAACCTAAAGCAATCATTTATAGAAAAATTGGTGTATTTTATACAAAGAATAAAAAGAATTATCAAAAGAAGCAAATCATAATTGTTTTAACAGCTCCTAATAGATACCGGACTGTTTGTATTTCGTGCGACAGAGATAACGCTCTACGAAGCCGAAATTAGCCGATTGTCTCTTTCCAAAGATCGATGTGCAATATTTATCGCCGGGTACTGTACTTTTTATCCGACTACGGCAAAGCAAAAAGGAGGGTTATGATTTTGACCGGTATGTATGTATGTTCATCTGTTCCCTCATAACTTCTAAACTACTTGTCATAATTTGACAAATGAGGTATCGTTGGAAGGGTCCATAGCTTATAAGTATGTTAGTACAGCGGCATGCGACCACGGTAAGGTACTTTCTTGTTTCATCCTTTTCAATAGTCGGGTTTTAGTTTTAAAACTTATTTTTAAACAATGGTGTGCTGAGTTAATCAATTCTTTTATACCACTCTATTTAAGGATGCCATAAGCTGAAAAAGTTATAACGCACAAAATAAAACTAAATATTGACAGTGTAGTGGAAAGATGAATATTTTTGCCTGTATACCAAATAGCTTGTTCGACCGTCACATGTAGGGGGCGAGCCTATTACCAAAACCTGGCACGAATGCGGACTGGAGCTGCTACTGCGAAATTCCTGAATGGAAGAACCCAATATCTTTGCCCAACCTTCGGATCGAACCTCGTGTTCAGCAGTAGCGCTTGCAACCACTTGAACGAGGCAGAAGGCTTATAATGTACTTCTGCTGTCAAATAAGATAGAACTGAAGCTGCCATACGGCATAAATTTTGTGTTAGCTTACGTGTATACGTAAGCCCCCCTAGCATGCGTAGCGTGTCCCTTCAGTTACCTTCAGTAAAAGTTTTAAGACTAAGAAATATTATATGCGAAACGAGTATTTTCAATTTTAAAGCTTTTTCATTCGCGTTACGTTTACGTCACACGTTCGTGCGATGAAAATTACGTTATTCAATATAAGTAAAACCAAATAAAATTTTGTGACAATACAATCAAGTTCATTATTGTAATCAAAATGACAATCTCATTAGTGCAAGTTACTCCAAATAAAACGTTCAATTCGCTTCGTGCGTTTACTACCCTACTCCATTAGGAACGAGCGAATTCCACGAAATCACACTATAATATTATAAACGCGAAAGTTTGCGAGTGTGTTTGTACGTTTGTTACTTCTTCACGCACAAACGGCTGGACGGATTTGGATGAAATTTGTTACAAACACTGTGGACACGAGAATTTTATCGCTGCGCTACGTCGTATTCTGTGGCTGCGTGAAGCAACACGCACCGGACGCGGCGCGTCGTCGGCGTGTATTTTTTTTTCTACTGACATTTTTAATTTCGTAATATCTTTTGAATGGAATGTCCGATTTCAATAATTCAAAAAGTAATCAACAGGTATTGAAACAGTCTTGAATACAAAATAATTTATTTGGATAAGAATTAATACATAGGTATAGATAAGATGGTCTGATTTTGATCGGCATTTCTATCAACTTTTAAAATGTAAAAAAGTAGTTATAGTGACATAACTACAATAGTTGGACATATAGTATCGCGACGTTTTTTGTAGATATTGATATGTTCTATAATATTGTAGAACATTTTTTTGTTCTATCATCAATGCTTTCCGCAGCGCATGCGATGAAAGACATTTTATGGCTATTTTTTTTACACTTTGGGTTGGTTTTAGTAGGAATTTCTACGGATCCCTAATTTTTTTAGTAATAAATATAGCCTATGTTACTCAGTGATAATGTAGCTTTCTAACGGTAAAAGAATTTTTTAAATCGGTCCAGTAGTTTTTACGTTTATTCGTAACATACAAAAATACAAATCTTTCCACTTTATAATATTATTAGTGTAGATAACCATAATAACGACATAATAAATTAACTATCTAACAACGATGACGGGGCTTAAAACGAATTTTGCTAAAATCACCGCTTTGCAACTGGATTGTTGATTGTAATTCATCGTAACACTGTAGTAAAACTCGAAAAAATATCTAATAAATATAAATTTTCTAAATTCTCGTTCACCGGGTTTCCTCTTAAAGCCCAGATTAATTCAACAATATCTCTTAATTCCAAGTCTTGTAATCTAATTCTCAATACTTACTCTTTATTAAAAACTCCAACAACAAAAAGTAGAGTGTTTACTGAAATCATTAATTTTCCTGTAAGCTGTTTAATTTAATAAAGCGTTTGGACGAATTTGTTCGATGTTTTGTTGAAAACATTTCATTGTTCAAAGATATTGAATGAATTTATATATTTTTTTAATCCAATACACAGTCTAAAAATATGGAGCACCTATTTATTTTCTTTCCTAAAGCAGCGGTGACTTGAATCACTACTTATACATTTTTGCCCAAGACGTTGGCTTAACACCTTGGCCCCATGTGTACAGCCGGTGATTAAAATTTCACGGTGTATTTAGCAGTAAATAATTATGTATATAGCCATATTAAATTCGTCCGTCAGCCACCAAGTTCAACATGGCTTATATTTTTGTGTTCTCCTTTCTAACCGCAACTTCTTCCTGCAACTAAATAACTGCCCTTTTTACGGCTTCTTTATTATTCTTACTATCAATCTCAGGTCCAATCTTTTAGTAGCTAATTGACAAAAATCTCGAAAAGCTGGCAGTGGCAGCGAGGCTGGTGGTTCAGGGTGTACCAGACATATTAAATTATCACCATCCGTGCCAGGATACTTCATAGCACCTGTATTTAATTCCTCAATTAATTGTTCCAGGCGAGTTGTTCCTGAAAATGCGTCAGTACAACAAAGACTACGGAGACCGCTACGTCATCAAGATGATGAAGAGGAGGATCCTGCATGTTTCTAACGTGAAGGACGTTGAAGTATGTTAGTCGTGCCAGATATGCCACAGTAATTTCCCTTTTAACTAGATGCACAACCACAAACATTCAAGTAATAATAATGCATATAAATAATTATTCATAGGTTTGTGGGTGATGATTAGGTTGTTCAATAGCTGGCGGGTAAATTTACTGAATAACACTCTAACTACCAAATAAAACATGATATGGAAACATAATAGAATCATGTTTTCCTTAAATCTCCGGCAGAAAAAGGGGTAAAGCCGTCACGTGACTGGGCAGGTACACGAATATTAATATTGCAATACACGCGTTTACGCAAGCTTCAATATTTCATCGTACATAGGTAATATACGTGTTCCAGTAACATGTCAGTTTCAGTGGAGTTATTGA
Source organism: Amphipoea oculea (assembly GCA_945859645.1). Lineage (NCBI taxonomy): Eukaryota > Metazoa > Arthropoda > Insecta > Lepidoptera > Noctuidae > Amphipoea > Amphipoea oculea. The sequence continues at coordinate 19,941,471 of OX243876.1, forward strand.
ATTAATAACGAAAGGGACATTTAATAAAAAGGGAACGCTACGCTTATATTTAACTAGCACTTTGCCCGCGACTTCGTCTGTGTGTATTTAAATACACACAGACGAAGTCGCGGGTGCAGATCGTGGGTGCAGATCGTGTTGTAATTTAAAAATGGATTTCGATGTCGAAAAGTTTATTTCGGAGATTGAATGTCGTTCTGCTATCTGGGACATGAAAAGCACACAATATAGTGATAGACACCTTAAAATGAAACAATGGGAAGAAATTGTTTTGATATATTTGGAGCCAGGTCAAACTTGTGACTTGTCAAACTTCTTCATCACTTATCTCAAGGTCACAAGAAGTTTTTCTTCCGGTGAAATACAAGGACGCATGTTCGTATTTACTCCAGATGTTGCTTTCCTTATCTTTGCTAACAAATAATCAAACGAAGAAGTGGACATTCGCTAATAGTTAAAAAATATTATCTTCACGTTTTCTCAAACTTTAATAGAATAGCATGAATGTCCCATTTAGAGATCTGCTTCTTAAAAATTGATGAACCCAATATCTTCTTATTTTTTTCTTTCTACGCCATAAAAGCCAGCTAGATTTCTGCCACCACTTCAGCGTCCATTCTTGCCAGTGTCTGTGATCAAACTGGTCAAAACTGTGTTAAATCCATCCGCGCGGACAGGCGCGTAAACCGCGTTACCGCACGGGGCACCGCTACAAAATCCGCTTTACCGCCACCGCCCTCCGCGGCTGTGCGCGGTGCCATATGTTAATCGCCTATGATATTCACTGGGTATATAATTTTGTTGTACAATTTGCCAGATGGGTTTATTCTATTCTGCATATATCTGATCTATTCTATTTGCGCTATGCAATCTAAATGCAAATAATATATGGTGCTATGTACGTTAGGCGCCATCTCCACGAGAACTATGAATCAATCTCCACACACACTTTACACATTCTATTTAATTTTGATTTGTTGCAATCTGATGTATGTATCTGGTGTACAACAATAACAATAATGGTTAATGGTTCCTCTCTCTGGAGCCCTGACCGCCGGTAGCTTGGACCCTGTTCCCGATACCGGTGGGCTACTATTTTTTATATTTTTTTATTTTTATTTTGATATTCATTTATATCCTAATATTTAAAAATATAATTTATATGTAAATAATGAAATAAAGGAAATAATAACGTTTATTTGGACTCAATAAAATATAGTCTAATACAGTTATGTTCCTGAGAACTAGGACACAATTAATGTAAGTGAGTAGACTAAAACTATATGAGCTCCTGAATTCCAAACTAGGTAAAAACCTGTACCTTGGAAATCAGTGCCCTTCCGTGGTAGATTAGGTGTAAAACTTACAAATCACACACATGCCTATTCCAAATTTAATTGAATTAGGAGGTACTTAAGTCTAAAACTTGACGGGTGAGTAATGTATGTCAGAGTGTACCTATTGTGTGTATTTTAGTCTGTGCTAAATAAATGTATTTTCTTCCAGGCCCTTTACACATTATGCCGTGGCTGCGGCGGAGGTGCCGCTGCAGCTGCTTACACGGTTTCTTTTGCGGATAAGACCTATCAAAACTTACCGTCGCCGCCGCGGTGCCGTGTGCAAGAGTTCATACAAATCTAAGGGTTCGAAATAAATCAGAGTGACTGATGCAGCGGCGCCGCGGCGGTGCCGTTGCAGCTGCGGCATAATGTGTAAACGGCCTTATAAACAGACACACTTTCCTAATATTAATATTTGGATAATGTGTGTTTTGTCTTTTATATGTCGAACCCAGGTACAGGATTATGATCAGCACATGATTCTAAACCCCCAAGCATATAAATTCGTCGGTTATCAAATATAAAATAAGCTGTTTTATAGAAAAAATACAATACCTACGTGTTTAAAATGTATGGAACATAATAAAGTTAGACCTGTATTTACCAGACGATGAAAAGAAAATAATAAAGAAAAATGCGTTTATTGGCATTACAGCAAAAAAAAAATACACCTTAAAACTATAAAAATAGAAAACAAAGATGAGTAGTCGTGTAAACAGAGCAATAACAACGTTGTACATTAACGTTACTAGTATAACGCTATCTCCGCTCGCCAGTGTGCGGTGAGGCAAATAAAGCCATTAGAGTTGACCCTGAAAAAAGCCTTTGTTCGGTACTGGACAGATTCTTGGTTTGGACAGATTAGTTAGGTCCGCAGATTCTCTACTCGACTGATTCGTGGATTCGTCATATTCTAGGGTTCGATGGATTAGCTATACGGCAGAAGTACAGTATACTTGTAAAACCTAACGCGGTTTGTGCTAAAAATATCCCGGATAATAATCCTTAGGGTTGAGAGAGGTACCTAATGGCGCATGCAGTCCCCTGCCGAGGAATGCGGTCGGAGAGACTTGCGAATTATGTATTTAAAGAAATTATCGCTGTCGCTCTGCGAGCGTTCGGCGCGGCGTCCGGCCGTGCGATAAGGACAACTGCAGATCCGACTGAATAGCTTAAGTAAAACGTCATAATTCGAGGTTTGGCTCTTGCCTATTTCCGCCTCCTGCATTTGACCAATTTAAAAGATATTTCATAAACTGAAGAAGAAAAATATACAGGGTGAATTTTACAACTGGGCATGGATGGCCAAATCCGAAACTATGAGGAATAGCGAAAAGTACTCAAAGGAGTCGCGGGCTCGATTTTGATGAAAACTAAAACTATTATTACACCATTCGATAATGTCGCTAATAAGGATCGAATTCTGGGAAGTAATGACATAGGGCAAACTTCGCATAATACTAAACGACGTCAGGGGTACCCCGAGGTTCTTTTAAACCCTGCAAACAGAAATAGGAGCCCCGCGCAGCGGGGTTCCTTCGCGTCGACCTGACGTCGTTAGAAATAAATTGAGAATGGTATGCTTAGTCGTTATTATGATTAGAGAAATTATGCTTAAAAAAATTATGCGTAAGCTGTTATGCGTAAAAATGTTATGCGAAAATATAATTAGGAGAAACAAAAATATGCCAAGTTATATTAGGTCTTAAAATTTTATGCAAATGGATAGGGAACCAGTACGAGTACTACACACCTTCTGGAAAATGTTACCAATAAGGTCACTAAGTCTACATAATTTGTCCTTCTAGAGCGTACCCTCTCGCGTTTTATCTACAGTACCTACATACGTATGTCATAACGGCAATGTTTGCATGTTATTGTAAGTTTGTTAACATCTTGTTTGCAGGTCGTGTTATCTCATTCTCGGAACATAAAGAAGAGCAAACCATACACTTTCCTGGAAGCTTGGCTCGGTACAGGACTGCTACTGAGTTCTGGTAAGAAAGGATTATTATAACTTGCCTACATACATAACCTCCCGCCTTCTTTCCATGGGAGTAGACAAAAATTACAGAATGCGACATCCAGCTACTCTTGTTACCTTTACTTGCCTAACACTTAAAAATGCAGAGAAACATATGCAGCGCCGATACCAAATAAATTAAGATAAGTACATAATAGTTGAAGATTGAAAGAGTAGTCTTAATATTTTTAAAACATCGGTATATTGCAAAAATGCAAACATATTTTAAGCAATTACTCTTTCCACGTACACGTACGTAACAGCAAAAGTAGATGATGAAAATCAGAAATTCAATACTAATGAACGGAGTTCGCGTCAGAACTGTGTGGCGTCGAAGTGATTCAAAAATATGTGATTGTAAATTATACCAAACATACACGACGCCGATGCCAAACAGTTCTGACGCGAACTCCGTTCATTAGTATTGAATTTCTGATTTTCATCATCGACTTTTGCTGTTGACTGTACCTAAATGAAGAAGCGTTTGAAAAACATAATATCACAATTACTAAAAAAAAACATTTCACTAGAAGTTTGTGTAGCTTGACAGTGAAATCACGATGAAGAATCATAATAAGCATAATTAAAGTTTTAGTGAACATTTTTTCATGGTACGTTACGCCACCACGGTCACCACGATTGCTCTAGACTGGTTGGCCAATTCTCATAACAAATATTAAATTGACTTTCAACCATTTCCCCCACCAGGTGCAAAATGGCACAAACGGCGCAAGATCCTGACTCCGACTTTCCACTTCAACATTCTGAAGAGTTTCACAATGGTCATGAAGGAGAGGAGCCGAGGTCTGGTGGAGAAGCTTAGGGACTTCGAGGGTACGGAGGTCAACTTGCTGCCTGTCATCAGTGATTATACTCTCTTCACTATTTGTGGTAAGTTAATGTTACGGTACTTTAATTTTAACGGACTATTAGGAGACTGAAAAATTAAGCTATGCTCGTTGCTTAACATTCACTTGTGGCAGTCACCGTCAACAAACGTGTGAGTAGCACAGAAAATATTTTATACAGGGTTACTTAAATCTGTGTCTCGTGTCGTCTCGCTCCCTCTTTTAAGGGGCTTACAGGACCTAAACGCAAAAAAAAACGCAAGTTTTAGAAACAACAAAAGTATATGATCGACTACAGTAAACAAAATCAAAAAAATATATGATATTTTTCCTTAACTTATTTGGTACTATAGAAAAAAAAAACATGTAGATACCTATGAAAACTTTATTTTTACAATAAAAACCATACTAATATACATACAATCATAATGATTTTTTGTCAGATTATTCTACGAGCAACATACTAAAACTCTAGTGTTTTAATTATTTAGGCCAAACAATAGATTTTTCGTAAACTCTAGTGTTTTAATTATTTAGGCCAAACAATAGATTTTTCGTAAATAGATAATAGATTGCTTCATATTTTGCAATAAATTACCAGCGTTGTGTCATCGCGCTTCTCTTTCTCTTCTATGCAGTCCGACGGGTACGTATCAAAATCCCGAAAGTTCATAATACCTATGATTGAAATACCGACGTCCAAAACACCGAAATTCAAAATACCGAAAGTTTTAAATGCCGATAGTCGTTATATCGAAACACAAAATACCGATGTTCAAATGCCCGAAAGGACGAAATCCCGAACGGACGAAATCCCGAATGGACGAAATACCGATGGATGAAATCCTAAAGAGCAGCGACGTAGTTCCCGCGATTACTCATATATAACTCAACGAACGCAATAGACGACGTAGGATGCAAGAGCGAGCGAAGGGCACCCCGAGGTTCGGTTTGGCTAGGTTACTTTAAACCCTTTACACAGAAATAGGGGCCCCGCGAAGCGGGGCTCCGTCGACATAGGATGCAAGAAAACGGTGGCAATTTCGGGATTTTGTACTTCGGGATTTTAAACTTCGGGATTTTAAACTTTCGGGCAAATTAACTTTCGGGATTTAAAACTTTCGACCAAACAACCATTCGGCGTTTCAATTATCGGGATTTCGTCTATCGGTATTTTAAAATTCGGTCTATTAAAATTCGGGATTTTGATACGTACCCAGTCCGACAGTGACCGCGCTTTAGGTCATGTAGTCCGAGTATTCCCGTTTGAGCACCTATTTTCAGAGCACCTTTTTTTAGAGCACCAAAGGTATTCCCATTAGAGCACCAATCAATATTTTACCGTGGTGCTCAAAGGGGAACAATAAAAAATATTCAACTTTGTTCCCTTTTGAGCACCTACGATGCGGTAGCTTCTAGTGATGGGGTGTATAGTAAAACATATCGATAAAAATTGGCAGTACTTTTATTATCATATTAATTTTAGGAAATTAAGTAATTATTCCTGAATTATGACGTTGGCACTTCAGCGGTTAATATCACAATTAGCCTTATGTTATTTTCTAGGTACCTCTTAAGACAAATAAAATAAAATAAATCACATTCCTCGTAACATCAGTAGTCTTTACACTTATTGTTTTTAGTAAAATATTATTTCTTAACAATACTTACACTATACTTACTTACAATACTTACTTATTTATGTATTATTTTATTTATTAAGGGATAATAAACAACTACAACACATATCATACATAAGGTTAACAAGTTTAGGAAGTAATGTTGCAGTCCACTATATTATCTGCATTTATAGGACATATTAAAGATCAGAGGTATTATAGGTACTAAGTAAAGTTTTTAGTTGTTTTAAAAACCAAAAATATGAACGTTTTATCAGTTATAGAAACTTTTGGAAGTAGTAATAATAATATGTTAAAAATAAATATATTTTTTCTAAAATTTAAATTATCACCATTTAACTCGAAAATAGAATAATAACGCTATGCTTATTAAATTATAGCCGCATGAAACTAGTAAATACAGTATTTCTAATAACTCCCGAGCTCGCCGAAACCGACACTTAGAAAAATTTATCAAATAAATTAAGTAAGTAATTATCAAGCAATGCATTTTATCAAATGTTATTTATGTTGCCTTGTTAAATTTTACAATATTTAACACGACTAACTATTTACACTAGGTACTAAATTAAATGACTAACTGACTAACTTAATGCCTATTTAATGAGTTTAATTTTTAGGAAATTGCGTAATAATAAGTCAATGTAACGTTTTTGTTCCAAACGTTGTTTTATGGGTTCACTAATGTTTCACCAAAACTCCATTGACAAATTTTTAGTTTACAACCAACGTTTCGTATACTATTTATTTCACAAACAACTCATTCCGCAAATGTTTTATTTTATAAACACTCGCTTTACAAACATTTATTTGGCAAATGCTTCTCTTTACAAATGTTACGGATGAAATTTAAACATTTATACATTTTTCATTTAATATTTAAATTCTTTTGGAAAAATAACGTTTATACAAAATATCATTTTGTAATACACTAGCGACTGCATCAAAAACTACATTAAAATCCGTTGCGTAGTTTAAAAGATCTAAGCTTGACAGACAGCGCGAGTGACTTTGTTTTATACTATGTAAAGATTTTCTAAACCAGTCACAAAGTGATCATGACGGTATTCTCCATCCGGGTCAAATAATTTTCAGGCAAGTATTTTTTTCTATATAATCTAGTCGTTTCTGGCACTCGCCGGCCGCTGCCGCGGCAACGCTCGCTTCGCTCGCTCGGCTCGTGCGTAGGGGGTCACAGTTTTAACCTAACCTAACCGAACCATTTTTTTTTTAATAATTAACCTAATGTAACTAGTTCGGTTCCGGGTAGCCTACTAAAAACAATCTCTTTTTTTCTTCTATTAGCGCATGTCGTTTCTGACACCTATATTTTGTGTAAAAGTATTTTTTTGTTCTATGTAATCTAGTCGTTTCTGGCACTAAAGATAGGGTAGCCCACTAAAGATAATCTCTTTTTTTCTATTAGCGCAAGTCGATGAAAGAATGAGTTTCATTTTTAGAAAATTGTGTAATTATAAGTCAATATGTAAAACTTTTTATTCCAAACGTTGTTTTATGAGATAAAATGAATAAAAAATGAATTGCTTGTTAAATAACACGTTATTAAACAAAAGTTTATCTGGTGATTATTTTGTAAAGTGAATTATTTGGCAAACTTGTTGTTATATAATGATGAAATGACAAATCATGTTTTTGCCAATCGTTGTTTGTCAAGTAAAAATTTGTAAATTAATTTTTGGTGAACTGACAGGGCACCTGTTTTATGAGATACAATGAAAAAAAATCAAATAATACGTTATTGAAAAAAGTTTATCGGATAATTATTTTCTTAAGGCGATTATAGCCTCGAATGTCCTTGAGCGTTTGGGCGGAGCATAGGCGAACCCAGTGCCTCACCCCGCGCGCCCGCTTACCTCCCCAATGTCAAAGAGTGTCGTACTCGTACGTAGCGCATGCAGATGCGGCGTGGGATGCATTTTGTCTTAGGCAGTTTTATGATGCTAGCTACTTACTGAGTGTAGATGGATCGAGAATACGTACAATATTTATGTTGTGAGTATGAATGCTATTGTACTTACAGTAAAAATACTGCTTTCTTAGAGACAAATAAAAAATAATAATAATATCAATAAAAAGCGTTTATTCAGTATACAGTTCGTTTTTTCACGTATACAGATTATAAAAAAATACAATTATGAAAAAAAAAAACTTACTTATGACTAATACCGCTTTTAACAGTGGTAGTTTTTAGGGTTCCGTACCCAAAGGGTAAAAACGGGACCTTATTACTAAGACTCCTCTGTCCGTCTGTCTGTCTGTCACCGGGCTGTATCTCACGAACCGTGATGGCCAGAAGAATACCATTATTATAGTTACAAACTCAAATGGGTCCCGCCTGCTTCCAACTTTTATTTAATTTAAAATGGGCTTGTTTTTAGCTTTTCAGTTAGTTTTAGTATAAGGTTGCAGTCGGGTTTTTTAATTTTTTTATTTCCTGCTTTTTAGTTTACAAATGTGAAAGATTTCGCAGACGATTTAGTTCTTGGTAGGTGTTTTTTACGATTTGTCACTTTGAATTAGTTTTTACCATATTATAAATTGTATATATTTTTGTAATCACCTTTTAAAACCTTTTATTTTGATATCCCACTCGATAGGTTATGAGAAAAAAAAAGACGGGTTGCACTCCGGGAGTGCCGGCAGAAGTGAAAACTTGAATGTTAACGTTGAAATAAATCAATTATTAATCGAATTAATATAACTCATTTTTTTCACTATTTCTGCGTCACTTTTTTCATTAATAGATGCACTTTGTTCAATTTCCATATTTTAAATACTATACGAGTATACACGAATTTTACGAATACACAGCAGTGTAGGTACTATACAGACGGTCGAGCCATCAGTTGTCCATCCATCCATCCGTACATCCACACCCACACACACACACCCACACACACCCCCACACCCACACCCACACACACGCCCACACCCACACCCACACACCCACACCCACACCCACAGCCACACACACACCCACACCCACACCCATACCCACACCCATACTCACACCCACATCCACACACACACCCCACATCCACACACACACCCCACACCCACACCCACACCCACATCCACACCCACACCCACACCCATCCATCCATCCATCCATCCATCCATTGTCGTGTGTCACTTGGTTCACTTCGGTTGGCGCCGCCGTAGAAAGAGAGGGGGATACTTAGTAATTAGGAGTAGTAGTTCTCCCCTGTGAAATCTCTCCTGACGGTCACGTGTCCTGACGCGACCATTGTTTTCAATACATAGCTGGATTCGACGTCTCAAGGATTGTACTGCCATTCAGCATTACAATATTAGTGATTCCATTAGAATATTTTCCAAAGATCGTAAAAGAAATTTGAATTTGGAACATAATGTTGTGAAGGTGACTGCGCTGCGGGTGTGTTAGTAAAATAAAAATATTGAGCATCATTTCGAACAAGGTACGTAATCGAGGTATGAATACTTTAAAATAAGAAGCAGTTTATTAAGATTCAACATTTTCCTTAAGTTTGCCGTATGTCATTACTTCCCAGAATTTGATCCTTATTAGGGACACTATCGAATGGTGTAATAATACAGTGTGTGTTATTTTTTTCAAAATCAACAGGTTCGATTCCTGGCTAGAAATATTGATTTTTCAAAAATCCAATGATTCAGTTTTAGTTTTCATCAAAATCGAGCCCGCGACTCCTTTGAGTACTTTTCGCTATTCCTCATAGTATAGAATTTGGCCATCCACGCCCACTTGAAAAATTCACCCTGTATATTATATACTCTCGAAAAACATAACCCTTCTTCTGGCTATCACGGTTCGTGAGATACAGCCTGGTGACAGACAGACAGACGGAGAGAGGACTCTTAGTAATAAGGTCCCGTTTTTACCCTTTGGGTACGGAACCCTAAAAACTACCACTGTTAAGAGCGGTATTAGTCATAAGTTAGTTTTAATTTTTTTTTTTTGTAATTGTATTTTTTATAATTTGTATACGTGAATAAACGATCTGTATACTGAATAAACGTGTTTTATTGATATTATTATTACTTATATTAGTATTCAATAGACAATAATATATCGTCCACTCGCAAACAAACTATCACTACTACTAATACTATCAACGTCCAAGCGTAAACGAACAGTCCGAGTGTACTATCTGCGCTATTTAGTCTTTGCTACAAAAATGCAGATCGGAGCGAGCCGACATGCGACACAACCTCCCCGTGCGAACGCTACAGCGAGACTGACCGGGCGGCTGCTGCCCGCGCCCGTATAGGTAAAACCATGGTGTTACTGACTTTTTCCCACTTAAATAATAATTATTAAAAAAAACAAACTTAATTTTTATAAACCATTAAATTTGCTATAATCTGGTGAAAGAATCATCAAAATCGCTTCAGGCGTTTGGAAGTAGAAAGAAAATTCTTGCGTAAAATAAGGAGGATGGATATGATTTTTTATTGTTAAAACTAACAGTAATATTAAAAAAATCAAACTTAAATTATATTTGTAAACATATGTCACATATCATATATTTTTTTTAATATATTTGGGCTATCCATTTGGGAGAAGTAGGCCTTCAAAGAGAGGTCTACTTTGAAGTTTGGCGTAACCATTCGCCTTAAGTGAATTATTTGGCAAACTTGTTGTTGTATAATGATGAGATGACAAATCATGTTTTTGCCCATCGTTGCTTGTCAAGTAAAAATTTGTAAATTAATTTTTGTGTGAACTGGCAGGACACGGGTTTGATTTTGAAGTTATCCTTCTCCTAAACAACTTCTAAAAAGCAAGACAGAGCTTCTTCTTCGACTTGTGACACACAGAAAGTACAGCGGCTATCTCTCTCAAACTTGCTTGTATGCCAGTATGACACTTCGCTCGGCTTTGGGGTCATATAAGCCGCGCCGGCGCGTGGTGATTCGAGCGCACGTCTCGCTTCGCGGGAAGGGTGGTGGTGCATTAAATGCCTACTTCACTTGCTCTACCTGGCCTTAAATACTCTTCATAATAATATGAAGCAGTATATTTATATATACTGTAATCTATTCTGTGAAAACACCGATTTTTTTGTTAGTGTTACAGCCTGCAATTGGTTTGGGGATAGATAAAATTAATGTTGAGGAAACTTATTGTAATATTAACAATAAAAGATTGAGTAAACTTTTATGTTAATGATGATATTATGTTTTTATTAAATGATAGCATTCTGCTATGAAACTGCCAATTTTTAACCGACTTCTAATTATCGATATGTTTTATTATACACCCCATCACTAGAAGCTACCGTAGGTGCTCTAAAGGGAATAAAGTTAAATATTTTTAATTGTTCCCCTTTGAGCACCAAGGTAAAATATTGATTGGTGCTCTAATGGGAATACCTTTGGTGCTCTAAAAAAAGGTGCTCTGAAAATAGGTGCTCAAACGGGAATACTCCCTCTTAATGACCGAGACTGCATCGGACGTGAGGCGTTTAGTAATTTGATATTCGAATCTTGAGTAAAAAGTAAAACTATTAACCTTCAATACATTCCTAATATAAGGACCTATCAAGAATATAAAATAATGATTCGGTCAACCATTCGTCTTCTCGCATTAAAAATGTATAATCTCAAAATTTTTACAGGAGAACGTTTTAACGGTTTAACGATTAATAAACTTCCACCAATAGCACCTAGTACCACCAAAAACTAACCAATGCGCCATCCAGCGGGGATTTGCCGAACTACGTTCTTTTTCCACTTGAGAAAATATTTGCCATACTAAAATTCTCTGTATACTAAACTCAATTTCATTTTTTTTTTTTGAGATTGTATACTTTTAATGCGAAGAGAAGATATATGAGGCAACCATTCATCTTTTTATTTTATACATGACTTGAAATCGGTACTGACTTTTATAAGTTTCTTGAATCCGGGTGAAGCGCTCGTCTCCGTCATGAAAACATTCCCGAGGATTATGTTGAGCTGGTACTATCCTTAGTGTAACGAAGGTTGGGAAACAAACATCTTGACTTTCTTAGAATTGTGGGGATCAGTGGGTAAATACTTCGTATCAAACTAAATTAGAGACAGAACGTGATGTATTCGTTACAAGCTTTTATTTAACTTGCCTTGTTTGTTAGTTAACATCGGTCAACCCTTGCAAGTTTAATTAAAACTACTTTCTCTTATCCTACGGAGTTGAAAGGACACGGCCGGAATTTTCAGAGAGCTGTGCCCTAACAAAAAGTATTCATGTACACCGACTTAAAGTACGTCATATTAAAGCTTACAAGTATGTCTTTACAATAGTTTAAGTTTTATGATTACAGAAGAAGCGAGAGATACTATAAATAGGATACAAAAAAAAGCGCCTAGACATTTTGAATAGCAATGATGAATAGCAATAAAAATTTAATTATTGCGATTAATTTTAGTATATTTAAGAAGTAATTTTTATATATTAATAGTTACTGTACATTTACGTATTCTGAATTGATTTGAGAACCATCGTGTTTTCCTCGATAGGCTTCTAAACGATTGTCGACATTAAAACACGATCGAAAGATGTCCTTTTTCTTGAAACATACTATATGATCTGTTCTGTTCTTTTCATATTGATAAGCTTCCGTTAAATTAGTAACGAAACTAACTGCAGTCGTGGAAGCTCTTTTAAATGCACCCAAAAATATCCTAACACTGTATATCTTTCCAGAAACTGCCATGGGAACCCAATTGGATGCTGACAAATCCTCAAAAACTTTGGAATACAAAGCCGCCATTTTAGAAATTGGAAACCTCCTTTTGGGCCGTCTGACCAAAGTATGGCTTCACAACGAATACCTTTTCAGAAAGTTCCCAATCGGTAGAAAGTTCGAGAATTGTCTGGAAATAGTCCATTCCTTCGCTGATAACGTCATTATGGAGAGGAAGAAGAATTGGAAGCCAGGACAGAGTGACTTTACTGAAGATGACATTGCTATTGGTGGAAAGAAGAGATATGCTATGCTTGATCTGTTGCTCGAAGCGGAAAACAAAGGAGAAATCGATTTGGAAGGAATAAGAGAAGAAGTTAATACGTTTATGTTTGAGGTAAGTTCATGTAATATATCTCCTTTAACATGTTATGATCGATGAAGGAGTTATGTTGACCATTGTATCTTCATTTTAATGAGAAGTGGTTACGACTGCTGTAAAACATTTGTCTCAAAGGTCTTTTAATTTTTCTAGTATCGAAATATGTTTAAGACCCTAACATATATACATGGAAGTTGTTTGATAAGCGGCATTACAGTTATGACGAATTATATCCCATTACAGGAGAAGCTCATTCAGAGCTCTATTATGGTGTTTTAGGATTTAATTCTTAAGGCACAAGGGAAGACCATGACTTGGATGAGGACATAGGGTACTATATATCCCTGTAGTACATTCCAATGGGATAATATTCTATCGATGAGCTGGACTATTTGACCTTAAGCGCGGTCACTATCGGACTGCATAGAAAAGAAAGAGAAGCGCGATGACACAACGCTGGTAATTTATTGCAAAAAATGAAGCAATTGTCTATTTACAAAAAATCTATTGTTTGGACTAAAAAATTAAAACACTAATGCTTATGTTGTTGTAGAATAATCTGACAAGAAATCAGAATGATTGTATATACCTATATTAGTATGGTTTTTATTGTGAAAAGAAAGTTTTTAAAGGTATCTTCGTTTTTTTTTCTATCATATCTAATTAGTTGTATTATGTTTTCAACACACTATAGAGGTATGAGGAACAGGGTGTAAAGTTCACTCAACCTCCATAGAAAAGGGAGGATCCTCCGACCAGACGGGTGTTGTGTCTGGCGGGCAACTGCCCAATGAGTCATGTCGGGCTGTTGTATATATGCTAGTTGCGTGGTAAACTCTGCTTGCGCGATGCAGGATTTGCGTGACGTCAGTATGACGCGTTGTTCGCATGTGGCGTTGTAGATACCGCTACATCACTATCTAACTAGCATATATCCTGAAGAATATCATATATTTTTTTATTTTGTTTGTTGTAGTCAATCATATACTTTTTTAGGCATTATAAAACTTGCGTTTTTTTGCGTTTAGGTCCAGTAGACCCTTTAATAAAGATTGGTCTTTGGGAGCTCTGGACAGAGAGAGATAGGCCTCCTTACCTCTCTCTGTCCAAGTCAAAGGACTCCCTACAAAAGGGCAAGGGCCCAGCAGTGGAGCATCAATAATTATTATTATTATTATTATTATCAGCCATTTCTGTCCCACTGCAGGGCAAAGGCCTCCCTTCCCTCCTTCCACTTATCCCTATCCAGTGCTGTTACACGCCAATCCTTGTGGAAAGAGTCGAGTTCGTCCCGCCATCTCATTCTGGGCCTGCCGCGTTATAGAAAGAAGTTATAGAAAAACATCTAGAATACAACCTACCCTTATACCTAGCATTTGTTGACTACTCTAAAGCATTTGACAGTTTATCGCACAAAGCCATATTTGAATCTCTGCAAAACCAAGACATCGAACCTACATACATTAAGTTACTACAAAAAATATACCAAAATAGCACAGCAGCCATAAAAATAAACACCACAGGACCATCATTCCCTATCCAAAAAGGGGTCAAACAGGGCGACCCTCTTTCTCCAAAGCTCTTCACAGCCACGCTTGAAGAAGTCTTTAGAAATCAATAATTAGTTAAAAAAATTAAACCTGCACGCGGGCGAGGCCACTTGCAAAAGCTAGCGACTTTTCTATCTAAATCAACAAACATCGTTCAGCGAAAATTGGAATATATTACAAAAATTTTGTTTTTTCTAAAATTGTTCAACCATATTTTTCGAGGTCTGATGAACCAGGTTCAACAATAAAATATTGACTTTTATTTATTTGGAAACTTTTTGTTTTCGCTTTTATTTATTTGCAAACTTTTTGTTTTGGCTTTTCAATCCGCTTACGTTTTTCCAGAAAAATACTTAGGTGACAATCTATATAAAGAGGGACAATTTGTGACTTTGTATTTGTATATGGGTATTCTTCGGAACTTCTGATCCGATTCGGAAAATTCTTTCACTAATGGCAAGCTACAGTATTGCCAAATGTTGTAGGATTTTCACGCTGACCGAGTCAGCAGAAACTAGTTATTTGAATAGATTGGAATACGTTTTGATATTGTGTCTTTTTTCAGGGTCACGACACCACAGCGATGGCAATCGTTCTAGGACTGATGTTGATAGCAGACCATGAGGAAGTCCAGGTAATTTTTTATATTGACTTAGATACAAAATAACTTTCCCTTTGAGTGTTTTAACTTTGTAGCGTATTTAAAGCAATAAGTTGATAGTTCCTTGTTGTGTAGTCTGACTTGAAGAAACGGTAAAGTTGTATCAAATACCTACAATACTTCCCTGACTGTATCTAGAACTTGCTTAAACGCGAACTATCGCTTTTTAGGGTTCCGTAGCCAAATGGCAAAAAACGGAACCCTTATGGATTCGTCATGTCTGTCTGTCTGTCTGTCTGTCCGTCCGTCCGTATGTCACAGCCACTTTTTTCCGAAACTATAAGAACTATACTGTTTAAACTTGGTAAGTAGATGTATTCTGTGAACCGCAGTAAGATTTTCACACAAAAATAGAAAAAAAACAATAAATTTTGGGGTTCCCCATACTTACAACTGAAACTCCAAAAATTTTTTTTCATCAAACCTGTACGTGTGGGGTATCTATGGATAGGTCTTCAAAAATGATATTGAGGTTTCTATTATCATTTTTTTCTGAACTGAATAGTTTGCGCGAGAGACACTTCCGAAGTGTGTCCCCCCCCTCTAACTTCTAAAATAAGAGAATGATAAAATTAAAAAAAAATATATAATGTACATTACCATGTAAACTTCCACCGAAAATTGGTTTCAACGAGATCTAGTAAGTAGTTTTTTTTAATACGTCATAAATCGAAAACCGCAATTTACCTTTCACAAAGTTACAACGAACTACAAGAACTTTTATATTATGTTACTTGCTGCTACGGAACCCTTCATGGGCGAGTCCGACTCGCACTTGGCCGCTTTTTTGTCTAATAAAAGCCACCAAACTCGAAATTTTCTGAATTTCTGATTTCGAGAATTACCTACAAATAGGGATGCAGGGGTGAATCAAGACGAAACTTTAATATGGATTTTAACGTTGAAATTATATAGTTTGTAGTCAATAAGGGCACGTAATCGTTAATTAAATTACAGTAAACACATTAAGGTCCTTTTTGGGCACAAACTATATTATTTTAATGTTAAAATCCCAAATGTTTTGTCGCGATTCACCCCTGCATCCCTATTCACCCCGTTTGACGGTATTAATTTATCTAGTTCTTCCCGGAAACGGAAACTAATAAGGAGCGACTTCCTAGAAATGAAAATTGATGTCAGAGTACCCCATCCCGGAGGACGCTCGAATTACATATCGGGTTGATTTTTCAATCGACAGATAATTTTTATTCGTGGAATAAAATTGACGTCTAACTGATTTTCTATGGAAGAACTGTCAAAAATTCAAAATTATTCCTCGGATAAACTTATCTGGGCGTTGGAAAAATGAGCACTTAATTAATTAGACACTAGTTAAGCCCACGTGACGCATCGTTCGGTGGCGTACGCCTTTACATGTTTGTCGCCATGTTTTAATGACGTAGATAAATGGTGAGGTCTTTACATGCATAAATTTTGCCCGCCTACTTTATTTAGGACTTTTTCCTACAATTAGATATGGGTTTCATGGTTTGGTGTGGCCATGTGGTGGAAATGGGGTTGGCCCCTATTTGGTTCATGGAACCGTGCACCTAACTTCTGACGTCTCATAAGTACCCGTGTAGGAAGTGAAAACTTCTTTAGGCGCGTTCGGCATTTTTGAGACGGGAAAAATCCATTGAACTCGCGACACTGTTACCGACACTGCGCTACGTTCGGCTGTCCTCGGGATGTACTCGGTTAGATGTGTTCGGCTGTCCTCGGGATTTAGTCGGTTTTAATGTATTTCCGATATGTCAATGAGTGATGGCAAAGTACTTATTCTGTTTGTGTTTATATGTTAATTCAAAAAATACACACGTAATTGTTCAAGTTTTCACTTTTGTCGGCACTCCCGGAGTACCTACCACAATTTTTTTGTTTTTTGGCGAAATGTACCCTGTACACATCTGCCTAACCCTCCCGAGGTTACAGGCGTGATGTTATATTATTTATGTTTCATAGTAAAACACCTTTTGAAGGGTACCATTATTTATTTATTTTAGTACATGGATAACTTACAGCTAATAAAAACAAACAAAAAAGGAAACCATACCTAGTCACCCGAAAGCCAATAACAAATCCTCACGCATAGTCTTATAATAGTTATTTATGGTGTGAGCACAAAAACAATAAAAACACCGCCTAAATTAAAGTAAGAAGTAATATAAATAATAAAATAACAAAAACAAACAATATAACTTACCACTACTTGAAAAATTATGAAGGGTTTAATCGCCCCTTTGGCAATTACAGGTAACTAAATCAATAATCTGTTTAATAAAATCCGGCACAAAACTGCTCACAGACAATGGTCTGAACAGACATTTGTATCTTTTGCTAACCAAATTAATGTGGTTAGACAAAAGATACAAATGTTTGTTCATAATAATCCATTCTTGTGTTAACTGCTGGATATAAGGTTTGATAGCAGCCGGACTCTTCGCTAAAAATCTCACAGAGGAAACATAGGTGAAGTGAGCTTGAAATAAGCTGTCAATAGTCTCAATTCCAAGCACCAGATGGAAACACAGTTCACTTCACCAGTTCACCTACGTTTCGACGGTGAGATTTTTACAGAATAGACCGGCTGGTATAGTGTTATGGCGCAATGACACTTGGTTGTTCTCCCGAATTCGATTTCCTATGGAATTCGGGCAAACGACCAAGGGTACGAAACGGGATCAATTTCGCCCGTCTTCGGAAATTCTAGTCCAGCTGCCTCGTTTCGGTTACCCGACGCAAGTTTTCCTTTCACTTCTATGTATTATCTATACTGTTTTGCCAGTCGTCACAATAAATACTTCTGCTCGACTGAACTCAAATTACTCGTAGTCGTTACCCCGTATTCCAGTGCGATGACCAGTGTAATTAATACATCGGATGCCCGAATTCGAGTAAAGTTTTTCGAGCACCCGAATACGGGCTAACAACCAAGCGTTATTGCGCCTTTAAGGTTCATGTTGTTGATGATCACGACCATTGATATTGTTGTTTCCTTAGGCCCTTTGTACACGGCACGGTTTCTTTACAGTGCAGCGTATAAATCGCGCCGTAGAAAAAACAATAATATTAATAACACCTGTAAATGATGATAAATAACGAAAATCTACCCACTTAATCTGCCATTGATTGGTTGGGCAATATATTGTTTGGCATTTGTAGGTATCCAAGCGTGCTAATTGGCTAATTTTCATTACGCGCGGAAATACAGACACAGCCAATGCAAGGCAGGGTCAGAAAGACAACTCTTTTCTACTCAAATGCCCCTGAGTAAGAAATACGCTATCTGGTAATCTAAGCTTACTAAGAAAGCACAAATAAGGACAAGATTATAATCTTTCTTGAAGAAATTTTGCGGTTTTTCTTATAGCAACTTTCTTTTTCCTTCGAGCTGATGCTTTTTGCAAGGGTTTTGTTAATCTAACCTTGTGGAGCGTTTGGGTCGCGTCTCGGTTTATTGCTGTCTTACATTTTAGCGATACGCAAAAGAAAAACTTTAGGCCTTTTCAAGGAATTTATCGCACTCTTAAGCAAAATGGTGCCTCTTCTTGTATCTTGGGTAGATCTTAACAAATCTCACGTGGTTGTATCCAAACCAAGAACGCCGTGCCTTTTAAGCGCTTGGCTAAATCTCAATTGCCGTGCCCCTAGCGCGCGGCTAAAATTGATAAAATCAAGATAAAATAATAACTACAATAAATAGGTAAGGAGGAGAAATCGTTGTATCGATTAAAAAATAGCCAAAAAGTTTTTATCTCTATTTAATAATGATTTTAGTTGTACGAGTACACGCAGTTAATAGGACGAAAATAGAACGAAAAAATCATGCATGTTCTCTGTCGCAGAAATACGACACGGGCGGTAGGGGCACGGAAATAAGTGTCGCATAAATGCGATACAAGCGGTTAAAAGGTTAAAGATTTCTTAAGAGATTAGGATGAGTGCGCACTACTGAGAGGAGTGTTGGACCAGTGGTACATACCTAAAAATCCCGGCTCACGATTTGTAGGTCGTGGAGTCGAACCTAGGCAGGCACTTTACTCAGTATGGTGAAGGAAAACATCGTGAGGAAACGGGCACGTCCTAGAACATCATCATCATCAACTGCCTCGCCTTTCCCCAACTATGTTGGGGTCGGCTTCCAGCAGTGGCGTGCATTGCATATAGGCATATAAGCAGTGCCTACCTCGATATATCAACATAAGCCTGTCAATTACATTTTAGTGTGTGTGCCCCATTAAGAAACTCACAAAATTATCATACCTAACAAAAAACTAAATCTTCATACAAACACGTTGTCTTTGGACTTTACTCGTTCAAGTTAATACGACAAAATTAAAAATACGTATGTCTCACGCGTAATACCATGACGTTCGACCTTCGCAATTTATCACCCTTAAGTAGGCATGCCTACTCAAATAACCACACTTTTGACCTCACTTTTTTCTGATTAGTGACCGCGTTTGCCTAGACTAGACCCGGCCTAGTGCCTACCTATTCTGAAAACCAATGCACGCCACTGGCTTTCAGTCTAACCGGATGCAGCTGAATACCAGTATTTTTAACCGACGAAAAAACGGAGGAGGTTATCAATTCGACGCGTATATTTTTTGTTTTTTTTTTTTTTTTTTATGTATGATCACTCATAACTTTTTACAGAGCAGTCCGATTTTGATAATTCTTTTTCTATTGGAAAGGATATACCCCGAAGTTGGTCCCATATAAATTTGAAAAAAAAAATCCAACCCTAAGGGTAGGAAAACAGGGGATGATTGATTGTTCACTCACTGATTGTAATGTATGACCAAGCATAACTTTTTACAGAATAGTCCGATTTTAATAATTCTTTTTTTATTGGATAGGACATACCTCGAAGTTGGTTCCATGTAAATTTGGAAAAAAAAATCCTATCCTAAGGGTGGGAAAATAGGGGTGATTTATTGTTCATTCACAGATTTTAATGCTGAGCTGTGTATTACAATTACAATAAAAGGCCTATCTATGTTGGTATATAAAGCCTGTTTTTTTAAGTATTTTATTATACAAAAAAGAATAATTAAAGTAGGATTATATAATAGTTAATATCTAAAGTAAGGTAGGTAGCTATTTTAAAAGTAGTCAAAAATTAAGCATGTAGATAGTAATTAGTAAATTATAGGCTCAAAAAATTATAAACTAAAACTTTTTAACAAAAAAATTAAACCTCCGAAAAAACTGAAAAGCAAAAAATAAAAACCTTTTTTATTTTACCTTAATAAATAAGTTCTTAAACTAATGCAAGTATACCTAAGAAATTTTGAGTCGGCGCCAAACAATCAATGAACAATGATCACTAAATTACCTTAAAAATAACCAAATCAAATTAATAATGCAACGAGAAATCTCCAGCGATAAATATAACATTCCAAACAAAAAATGCGCTCTCCGCACGACCACTCGCAACGATATTAAGTTGCTTGTTTGGCGCCGACTCAAAATTACTTAGGTATACTTGCATTAGTTTAAGAACTTATTTCTTAAGGTAAAATAAAAAAGGTTTTTATTTTTTGCTTTTCAGTTTTTTCGGAGGTTTAATTTTTTTGTTAAAAAGTTTTACTTGAAGCGATTGCTTATCAGACCTTCACAACCCAGTTATTGGGTAATACGATACCTCTTGGTAAGACTGGTTGTCAGACTTTCGGGCTTCTGACTACCCGTAACGACTGTCAAAGATCTATGAATGACAGCCGGGACCAACGGCTTAACGTGCTTTCCGAGGCACGGAGGGGTCTTGGTATGTAAAGATGGTCACCCATCCACGGACCAACCGCGGCAAGCGTAGCTTAACCTGATCGATCGACCCGTGCGGCTGTTATTACTTAGCCACAAGCCCCTCACGGTACGTCCTAGAACATACAATTTAATAAGACATGTGACATTCTACAACCCGCACTGAGAGCGAGTGGGCCGTTATCCACCACGTGGACCCCCACGTGGTGGATAACGGCCCACTCGCTCTCTCACAGAGACGAGGCCTGTGTCTCAGCAGTGGAAACGTTATAGGCTGATGTTTTAATACACCACTGCGGAGAATACGTTGAACATGATTGGATTTTTAACCGACTTCAAAAAAGGAGGTTCTGTATTCGACTCGTATGTATGTATGTCTGCGATTTTCTCAAAAACTAATGAACCGATTTTGATAATTCTGTCATTAATGTTATCTACATACTTTCAGAAAGGTTTTAGTATATAATACATTAGGTACTTATTCTTATGTACGAAGTTATATGCATAAATGTACTGCCTCTCCTGCATTTCGATGATTCTTCTAGTCGGTGTCTTCATTTCTTCAATGCATTAGTGTTAATTGAATTTGTGTGGGGTAGGTACCTACAACTAAAAAGTGAAAAATAAAAACTTTTTTACAAAAAAAACAACCGACTTCAAAAAAAAAAACTACAACGTGAAAAATAACTTTAATTTCGGAAGTCGGTGTCAAAAAACGAAAATACGGAAACAACGACACCAACTTCCGAAATTAAAGTTATTTTTCACTTTGAATTTTTTTTTTTTGAAGTCGGTTGTTTTTTTTGTATAAAAGTTTTATAATTTTCTTTTCTTCGAACAGGATCGAATATACGAAGAATGTCAGAACATCCTGGGTGACTCTGACCGTACCCTGACCATGGCTGACCTGGCTGACATGAAGTACCTGGAGGCTGTGATCAAAGAGACCCTGAGGCTGTACCCTAGCGTGCCCTTCATTGCCAGGGAGGTCACTGAAGACTTTTTGCTAGGTAAGCATTTATTTTTATCTTTGACTAGCTGCGCCCCGCGGTTTTACCCGCATAAGTTTCGATCCCGTGGGAATATTGGGATAAAAAGTATCCTATGTGTTAATCCTGGTTATAAACTATCTGTGTGCCAAATTTCATCTAAATCCGTTCAGTAGTTTTTGCGTGAAAGAGAAACAAACATCCATCCATCCTCACAAACTTTCGCGTTTATAATATTAGTAGGATAGTAGGAAGTAGGATAGGATAGTAGGATTAGTTGACCCGACAGACATTTTTCTGTCAGAATTTCAGTCTATAGAAAAAAGCACTTTCAGTTATTGCAGAATTTTCATATTTTTCTGGGCATATTTTCCATGTTTTCTTCCGCTACTTATAAACCTTATTTGGACTATAACGAACATCGGTCTAACCGTTCTCAAGTGATGAGATATAGATTGTATTATAAGTATACAGTCAAATATAAAAATTCAGAAGCGATTCAATTGTTGAAATCACAATCCATTTAAAAAAGTATGTGTGCAAGAAACAATGACGCTTTAATCATCTGCCTACCCTTTCCCCAACTATGTTGGGGTCAGCTTCCAGTCTAACCGGATGCAGCTAAGTACTAGTATTTTACATGGAGCGACTGCCCATCTGACCTCCACAACCCAGTTACTGGGTAATACGAAGCCTACGGCTACGGCTACGGACTACGGGCTTCTGACGACCCGTAACGACTGTCAGAGACCCACGAATGACAGCCGGGACCAACGGCTTAACGTGCTTTCCGAGGCATGGAGGGGTCTTGGTATGTAAGGATGGTCACCCATCCACGGACCAACCGCGGCAAGAGTTGCTTAACCTGATCGATCGACCCGTGCGGCTGTTATTACTTAGCCACAAGCTCCTAGATGCTATAATTATACAATATGTAACAAAAACCCTGTCCGATCCAATAAAGGCGTATTCCTGGTTCAACATACGTACTAGAAAAAATGGTTATAAAAATGTAACTCATAAAAACCAAAAGTTATTGATTTTTTATTTTTATAATCCATGCGAAATTTAACACTGAATATGGCAAATTTTCATAAGTTGACAACACTCCACCCACCGGCAAAATCTTTTTATTTTTACCTATTTTTATTTCAAAGAACACCGCCCTACGCTACCGCGTAGTAGGCACTCTTTCAACTAGTCGCCGACTCTTTGATCTCGCCGACTCGTTGCCTACCGGCGCGCTACTCAGGGTTACCAGATTGGGTATTTTTTTCGCAATTTTGGGTAAAAATTTGGCTCTTGGAGAAATTTTGGAGAATTGAAATATTTGGAGAAATGTTTGGAGAGAGGAAAAAAGTCATGGAGAATTTTGGGTATTTTTTATAGTTAGTCAGAAAGACACTGTGGTAGTAATTAGCCTATGAGAGTACACATGACGACATATCAAGCTATATTTTTCCAGTATAATCTGACTTCTCATTTACGAAAAACCTATACAATGCGAGGTCAGCTAAAACTGAAAATGTATAGCTTGGGCTTATTAATTGAATCGACTAGCTTGATAATAATATGCCGTCGTGTGTACCTCTATAGACACCAAAAAAACGATGTACATCATGATACGCTACTTTAGTAAGTAGAAGCTTAAACCCTAACTAATTTTTATAGGTTATTGGAAATAATTAGCTTGATAGCTAATTAATAAAATCTGCTTACTACAGTACTAATTTAAATGTCCATTTAGTTTCAATCAAAGAGCATGCAATGCCCTTTTAAAATTATGTCGATGTTGAGTTCAGTTTGGTTAGTCTACTTTATTTAAAAAAAAATTCACCAAAAACTGTTCCGTAATAGTTAAAATTGCTTAATAATACAAACTTTTTGCTTTTGGGTAAAACTTTGAAAAATTGTATCATTTTGGAGAAAAATAATTTCAAATCTGGAGAGAAATAAAAAATCACATCTGGCAACCCTGGCGCTACTTCTTGCCAGTCTTTCGTGGAGATAGCTTCCGATCGGACGTCCGTACGTATCACACGCTATCGTTTCGTGAACAATGTCTTATTCAAATCAGGAATATTTTAATAAGTTGATGTGTTTAGGCAAGACCGACTGCAATTATGCAGCTGCGCGTAGAACGTATGAGGTGCGTTTCGCGAATAGACCAGGTGTGACAGTACCGTCGGAGCGTGCGTCCCAACGCCTGCATAACCGCGTGTATACCACAGGCAGTGTTCAAGCAAATTTAGTGATAAGGTGTCGAATGTGTGTTAGTGTTGGAGGTGGACATGTGGAACACGATCGCCGAAGTATGCAAGAACAACCAGTGAACGTTTTAATAAGCTGATACCTGCAGTCGGTTAGTACATTGCCAAAAGCACATCACATTTAAAAAAGCCCTTTTCAGGGCTACATTTAATTCAATTAATTATTTCTTGATAAACAGAATAAAGTCTGAAACACAAAATACAGAGAGTGTGTCTGAAATCCGAATCACTATGCCCACAAAACAATATCAGCTGATACCTACACGTAGGCACAGTATAATAAATATACAGTAAGTTATCTAAGGCCGCCCGCCGAGTTATTAGCCTACTCTTGCGTTGATCCCCAGGGTTGTCACTTTTACTTTTAGTTAATATTTTCGAACAAGCAGCACTTGATCTAAATTTATGAAATAAAAAGCATATTATGATTGAATATTTTACCAATTTATAAATTTAGTAAAAATAAAAAGCCTTTATTCACATAACATTTATAATACTAAGTTACAAATTTGATACCGAGAAAATTTTTCTCCTGTTTCTGCACGTCCGGAACGCTTTATTATTATTTGTTAATGTAAAGTAAATTCTCATTCTTATTTAAAGTTTTTGTAAAAAGCTTTTGGGAAAGCATGGACAGGGCATCTTAAATTCTATGTCATTCAGTTGATCGTGAATTGACTAAATAAAATACCTAGTGTGCAGGACGATCGACCTATTAGTTTCATTAATTTTACTTTCGGTGGTTGGGAAACCCAATTTTATGCAATTTTGAAATAATGATCACGCAGAATTCCCACGGTGCTGGGGCGACATAGGGTAATTATTGGTTTTCCCAAAACTAAAATTCATTGTGTTGTTTTATTATTCTCAACATGTTTTATTGCTGGTATTGTAAACCAAATTGTCGGCACCCTTTGATAAAAATATGTCTTTGATAGTTTGCTTGTGTATTTAATCAGTTCCGGCTTAGATCTCGCACAAGAGACTTCAGTAGTAAGTAGTTCTGAGTGATGTGATGTGACAAGCTCTCAAAATAATATCAAGCAAGTAACTCATCAGTTTGTATTTATTATTGATTTAGCTCCTTTGTTGCCCTTATTTATTAGTAAAGAATAAATAAATAAAATAACTACCCAAAATAGCTACATAACCAACAATTATACCGTTTTTAATACAACCAAAAAATAAGATGACCATAAAAAGTACTTAATAATTTTGTGCTCGACTGTACTTGACTCGAAAATGTATGTAGAAGTTCACGTGGATATTTAACATACTTCCATATAGTAAACCAGGTCGAAATTATCATGGTTGGAGACGACTATTTCTTGACTATTTTTTGGCGTTCTCAAAATTGATTTATAAGAAGTTTTCAAAAGTGAGGATTGTGTGGTGAAGGACACTAAAAACTAGACTTCTTAAAATAAACTTTAGCTCTAAACATAGTATTCAGAAAGTAAATTTGGGAATACATTTATATGGAAAAATGCGACTCGGCTACGCTCTTAATAAAGCAAATAAACTGTGAAATAAACAATACAATACCACATTTTCTAATAATATTTAAGTATAAGTAGGTACTTACATTTCTGGTTGAGTAGGAACTATGAAGAATGATAAGTCCGGGTTTGCGAAATCATTATTGAGGCACCCGAAAACACTACAATATTTTTTTCCCCTTTTTGAAGTCATGATACTCGTAATTTAAGTGGCCGCCGCCGGCGAGAGTTGACGAACGCAAGCGGTCATGTAGCGTACGCGCGTGCTCACAGTCGCGCTGCACAGCCCGCACTGCCGCCACCTTATTCCCTCATATATTATGCTAGCGTGTGCGTGAAATCGCGTGCCGACACGGCGCGCGGCGCGCACGCACACATTCAAACCGAGAGCGGCACGTTTGTATGAAGATGTTCTACTGTATATTATATCTACTGTGACGTAGGCAGGTATTTGTTTGGCGGCACGCGACAAAGCGGGGTCATGAGTTCATGACAAAGGATCATACAAACCGCCTCGCTCAGGCGGCTTCTTTGACACAAAACTGTAGGTGAACTTTGTCGAGCGATCAGTGTTGCCTTCGGTCAGATTATATTTTTTATTTTAATTTAATTATATTCACTGGGGAAAAATAATAATCTCAAATCCATTAAATGGTTACGTATATGTGTTCGCAATACGATGCCGAATAATACCCTTCAGGATCGGACAGGGTTTTTGTTACATGCTGTATACCTTATAATTTCTATCAATACAATTATTATGTGAGCAGCCGATTGTTGAATCATTTTATTTTTTTTTATTTTTTGAAATGGCTTGCTCTTGACTCTAGACTAGTTAAAAGGTGACAGAGACAAATTTTATCTTTTTTTACCAATTTAATTTCCAATAATTCTCCAATTTACTTACTATATTAGCAGGTTCACTTACTTTCAAGTAGTCAGTCTAACTTAACCCATCTTCGTCTGAACCCGATGTCTTGCCAAAGGCAACCGACCAACGACTTTACCACAGACTTTACCGACTTGACTTAATATTAGACCGAAAATGTCCAAGATATTTTTAACGAAACGTGATCAGTAAAGCGGATCACACACTACATCGCGCTACGCAACGGGGCGCGGTAAAAACGTGATCGACGGAATAGTAGATTGTTATGCTAGGGTCGAAAGGAATTGATGACTTTCACCCGTGTTAAACACTCTACTTTTCATTTCGAATATAAGGAAAGTAAAAAGTAGTAGTTTTTCTAAAATATTTATTGATAACAATAACATGCAAAGTTTTTGAATTTCGGTACAGCTTACAGCATTGAGTTAAATAACTAGAGAAGCAAACCTCAATAAAATGTGTCAAAAAAGTGTAACCACTATTTAAACGTGACGACGTAGCTTTGAAACTACTAAACATTTAAAAGTAAACATATATCTGTCTCACTTACACAAGTCGCAAGAATAATACCGTCACTTAGATTAGACAAAGACCGCAATATAAACATGCAATGGCGGGATGGGGTTGCCTACCCATGCAAAATTTTAGCCAACTTTTTAAACCATAAATGACGTTCAAAAAAAACGTTAGGCCAAATTATTTATAAAATATTTGAATTATGTATTTCTTATTCGATGTGTATTAGAAGTTTATAACTAATGACAATAATTAAGACATTTTCTTTTTAAATATTTTTTATTTATTCAGTTAGTCTCTTTTCTCAGCAATCTGATTATTTCCACTCATTTATCACGGCGTGCTGCATCTTTAGGCACCCTGCAACGTTGTTATTATTTAAAAAATATTTAAAATCACTTATTCCAATAAATTAAAAACTCCCATAAATGTGGGAAACTAAAACTAAGTTTTTAGTGGTAACACTGAACCTAATTTACAAAATTCTGCAATTTATTTATTTTACGTTGATATAAACACAGAAACAATAAAATTACGTGTGGAAAGTAATTCTGGTTAATTTATTATGTTTTTGTGATCTTGAATCGCACTCTTTCACTACGAATTTACCCATTTTGGCGATATTTTTGTCGTGTGTCACTTGGTTCACTTCGTTTGGCGCCACACAGAGCACTGAAGTGACATTAGCTACGCATACGGCTGTGGCCTTATGACAAGTGGCAACGCCTTGGCGCGGTAATTACTGATCTAGTGTAACATATATATCAATGGCTTACAGGGTTAGTAACCCGCCAAATAATACTATTGTCTTTTTTTATATTAAATATGGAACACACCGCGTCATCGCCGCGGGCTGTCCCGCTTAATAAGTTTTTTTTTTTTAAATTCATACTGGCTGTTTATACACTCACACACTGACCTCTATTATTACCACTGGACTGGCGGCTGTCAAAGTGCTTTTGTGCCTAATTGATAATCGCCATTTTGGCGCTGTCAGCCGTAGCGAGTGTCTGTGGTACTAAAACTAGTGATGTCGATATCAGCGAGCAAATATCGATAACTTTTGATAATATTAGGTCCTTACATATGAAATTGGTGTTTTTCGTACTGGCCACTTTAATCACGAATTTCTCCTCTTTGGTAAGGAATTCCAAATTCAAATTTGTACAGCTATTTACTCATGTATTTGTGCTTCGATGACCGTCATTCATTTGTTTTTTTTCTTCTGTTTTTTCTGTTTGCGTCACTCATTTTACAAAATGGAAAATTTAAAATATCGCATTATGTACGAGTACGAGTTCCGCCGTGGCACTAGTGCTGCGGAAACGACTCGAAGGGTGAATGATGTGTATGGCGGTCATGTTGCAAAAGAAAACACAGTTCGTTTTTGGTTCCAACGTTTTCGTTCTGGAAATTTCGACCTGCAGAACAAGCCCCGTGGACGGCCTGAGACCCAAGTTGATAATGGAGAATTGAAGGCTATTGTGGAAGCGGACCCATCGCAAACCACGTCCGAGTTAGCTGCAGGCTTCGATGTTAGTGATAAAACTGTTTTAATTCACTTGAAGCAAATTGGGAAGATTAAAAAGCTTGAAAGCACGACAACGCCAGACCACACACTGCGCAACAGACGGCTACCAAATTAGAAGAGCTTGAATTGGAATGTCTTAGACATCCTCCGTACTCCCCGGACCTTGCTCCAACAGATTACCATTTTTTTCGCAATTTGGATAACTTTTTGCAAGGGAAAAAATTCAACTCCGATGGGGCAGTCCAAATCGCCTTCAAAGATTTTATTGATTCCCGTCCGACTGGTTTTTTTAGTAAAGGGATCAATGAACTACCTATAAGATGGCAAAAGTGCATTGAAAACAATGGTTCATACTTTGATTAATTAAATATATTATATTAAAAAATATTCGACTTTTTGTTCCTTCCATACAAAACGCCAATTTCATATGTAAGGACCTAATATTTTTATCATCATAATAATTACTACTTATTACTTGCTTAACAATTTACAGGGAATAATGAATAATAATAATGGAATAATGAATGTATTAAGTAGGTAACAGTCGAAAAGGTAAAATAAAACACGTTTTATATATTTAATTTATATTTTTCAAAGTCAAAGCATTTATTATAAATAGTTCCCTGAGAGATTCGCGGCGACGTAGATTATAAATGGCTCTGACAGCTCTCTTTTGCAAAATAAAGATGGATTCAATGTCAGCAGCTCGACCCCATAGTAAAATGCCGTACGACACAATGCTGTGAAAGTAGCTAAAATAGACTAAACGCGCGGTTTCTACATCTGTTAACTGCCTTATCTTCCTAACAGCATAAGCGATTTTAATACTGACGTGCCCAAATTATTTGACGGGTTAAGAAATTTCGTATATGTACTTTGACCTGTAATTGACAAAGAGTAATTTTTCATTGTTGCAAACATTCTAACATCGATATACTTAAATATAATTTGTTTATTTAATACATTTAAAGTTTCAAACATCATTGTTTCCAAAAAATGAACGCGTAGTTCTGGAAACAAAGTATTTGATTTTGGTAGCAATTCTTTTATAACTTTTGCTGTGAGAACTGCCGGAAATATTTTTTCCACCGGCGGCATCCCATTGGTCTTTTGCATGCTTGTCGAAAAAGTGATTCCACTAACAAACATATAGAAACGTTGCTTTGTGATGGAATAGTTAGTCCACCTCTATTTTTTTGAATAATTAGTGCGATACCGTTTCGTCGATCAGATATGGCATCGGACGGTATTGATTCACAAGCGCTCAAACAATCAATAGGTACATGTAATTTTGTTCTTGATAGATCTAATCACAAAACCTACTATGTATCCCACACATTGTTTCGATGTTTCGTTTACATTGTTTGGAACAGCCCAACCAAAATGTAATATATGTCAAAATTAGTTCTCTGGACACTCGCTAGTGGCGCTTCAAAAAGACACAAAAAAATTGCTGTCAAACGCTTGGAACAGCCTGTCCAGTGGTAATAATAGAGGTCAGTGCACTCACAAGACTGCAGCATTTTTCTTAATTTATGTAAAAAATTTCGTAGCTGACTACAGTTCTATTTTTAAAATTCATTCCCACCCTAAAGAGGGAAGTAATTACTATGAGTTTTTCCCGCCCTGTAGTGGGAAGCAGCGTCTTCCACCCGCTATTTGGATCAAACAAACACTACTTTCCGAGTATGAGAAATGAAAATTATATTTTCATACATCCAACATCTTTCGGTCGTTTTTTCCTTAATTCTGCTTGTTATGTATTGCCTTTATTGTGTAACGTTGTGTTAAGGTGAATGGTGGTAGACCGCGAAATTCAAAAGACAATGTTCAAAATGGCCCTGTGCAATAAAGAGTTTGAGAATATACGATAATTAATCGCCTATTTTATTATATAAGTGGCAAATACTTCTGTATCACGGACTAGCTGTATTCCAAAATGTATTTTTAATAGAATTTAATGCGACTAATAACATTACATCGCCATCTTCACCTATGTCGTGTCAAAAGTGAAATAGGGATGTCCGATCAATTATAATCGATCGATTGAATTATTAATCGATCGATTGTGTTTTTTTTCTAAAGTGTAGTTTTAAAAACCTAATAAGATACTTTATGAATGCAGTCTTTAAATAGGTAGTAAGAATAATATTATACAATAATCAAAACTTCTTTATTTCTATACAATCATTCAAACTAATTCATTATTTACGACAATTAATACAAAAATAACGCTCCTTTTGCGGTTCATTAAACGAAAAAAATACTTATTTTTACTAAACACATCACAATTACCTAATGTTTTATTTAAAAAACAATATTGCAAACTAGATACAGATGTTATTATATATTATTATTACCAGTATAGAAGAGTGTTGTTATATATAAAATAAACCATTGTCATACATACTTGTAATGTTTATATGACAAAGTAGATGTAACAGACTGTAATAATTTAAGACCACAGTAAATCATAATCGAAAAATCGATTAATGGTGTCGTATTACATCCCTAGTTTTGCCGGTGAACGTGTCATTGTTACCAATGGCACAAAGGCCAAAATGCCATGCCATAAAATTATTAAAAAAAAAGTCATTGTTACCACAATTGAGAGTTACAGTTTCTCTTAAAAATTACTCAGAGCTATGAAAAATCATGGTAGGTACCTACATTTAATATTCGTTGTTATGGTTAGATTATAACCTCAAAATCTGATACTTTTTTTGAAATATATCTTTTCTGCAGCTAGTCTGCTATAAAAACAAGATCTTTTATGAGTCTCCAATACATAATTATCCAATGCTCTTGGCTCCAGGGCCAACAATGTATGGACGCAGAGCAATGTCCTTTACTATTTAAATAGTCAGGTTTTATCTTGATCAAAATTTGATTCGCGACTCCATGTACGTATTTACAGAATTATAATCATAAGAATCATTAATACATCTTTCTAAGTTAGATTTGTATTATAAGAACAAATCTCTTATGGAAAAGTCCTTATGGTACAAATCTAACTTAGAAAGATGTATTAATGATTCTAATGATTATAATTTTGTAAATACGTACCTGGTATAGTCGCCAATCAAATTTTGATCAAGATAAAACCTGACACTGACCTGAAAATTGAAAAAAAAAAGGTTGGAAAAATTGAATTTCGCAGGCTACTACTGTGCATTCACCTTTATCCTTTTTTTTCTCCTCTTTTGACGACAAGAGCTGCAATACTTGTCAACACTGGCCGAATTTGTAAACAGCTTAAAATTTCTCTTATTACCTAAATATGATTTCTTTTGAAAATATTATTTGTACAGACGCCAGCACATCAACCTACCCGAAACTGTCACATTTTCCCAATCAACTTTGAACCTTATGTTTTAGTGATAAAGTTGAAAATCAATTAAAGAAATTTGACAGATTGTAGTAGGTTGTTGTGCTGGCGTCTGTACATAATGTTATTACAGGTTATAATATGTTTTTTTTTTTTAATGTAATGATTTTTGTTTAGAATTAAAAGAATATGTACTTAAGTTAATAAAAACTAATGCCTAATTAATTAATAAATCTAATAAAATTATTTGTCCTAACTTACGTAACTAAAACTATTCACAAACTAATTGCGTTTAAAAATTCATCCGCATCGCTGTCGACTGGTAATGTACCCTAGAGACTAACGGCATTGCCACGTTGTATGGCAATGCTTAGCCTCTGCCCAAGGTAAAAGCTAGTCCTTTGTGCGTTGGTCACCGGAAATGTCAACCAGCCGTTTCGGGATTTCTATAAATAGACCATGAGTACTCGGACCCCACGGCGCGAAGGGTTTCAATATTATTATAACTTATAATAATATTGAAACTATTAATGTTTCATTTCTGCTAGGAAAATAGCCGAATACAGGATTACAGGTAGGTACACACGGCTACACATCAAGCTGTACATAACCAGTATAAGCTGACTGATTGTATGAAAAACCTATATAACCTCGCCGGCTGGTCGATACTTCACGTGACCAGAGGGCTGGGTCGTTCTTTGGCCAAAGAATTAGCATTGCCATTCAACGTGGCAATGCTGCCAGTCGGCACGTTTCCGGATGACAGCGATGCGGACGAATACTTCGACGCCTAAGTGTCCTTTGTTTTTTATATTTTTTATATATTTGTATTGTAAGTTAGTTAGTCATTTATTTTAGTATCTAGTGTATACTCGTATGTTAGTTACTTATTATGAAGCAATAAATTGGTATACTTACTTACATACAGGGTGTTACGGAAAGGGTATATCAATACAAACGCGTTGAAGAGTGTATCTGGTCTAGAATCTCTGTACAAAATTTCATCTCAAAAGCATTAACTTTGAAAATGCTTAATATTTTTTTATTTCGACATCGCGGCGCTGCACTGGCGCGCGGCGGCGTGATGTGCGTGTACTAGGCGCACAGACACACTACAGATAATGGATAATGACTCTCGTAGTGTGGTGACACGTTTGTTATGATTTCAATTTAATAAACTATCGAAATAAAAAAATATTAAGCATTTATTGAATAAAAAAATTTATTTAATAGATTTTCAGCTTTATCTCTAAAGATAAAGCTGAAAATCTATTAAATAAATTTGACAGATTGTAGAAGCTTGATGTGCTGGCGTCTGTACATTAGTCGCCCGTAGCAAAAATCGAATAAACACATTGCCTTGAACGTTATTTAATTTTTTGCAACATTGACTTTAACCCAAACAATTTCTGCTGACGAAACGTCATATCATAAATTTGTTTAGCTAGGTTTATAAAGCGCAAGAAATAATTTTACGCAAACTTAATATTTACGCATATAAGAGTTTTTCTTTTTAAACTAGGTATTAATATAATGAATAATCGAAATGGGAGATTGTACTCGTCATTCTGAACAAAACAAAAGTTATTCATAATGACGAGTACAATCTCCCATTTCGATTTGTCGCATGTGTTCAATACTTTACCAGTTTGAATACTGAATAAAACATTTATTTATTTAAATAACGCTATGCCAACTTCAAACATCTCTGACATAATTTTTCTTTTACCTATAGAAAAGTAATCACATACTCGTGTAATTGGTATATTATGGCTTCAAAGAAACGATGAGAGTTTATGAAAGGTAATTTTTCCATTACGCAAATGCCTCTTGATGAGCAAAAATATGTTAAATTTAATTTAATTTATTCATTCACTTCGGACAACAATATAGTCCATTTTGTTAGTAAAATATCTTATAACTAGTGTTAGTAGTACACAAAACAAGGAGAAGAATACTAAGGAGAACAATAGTAGGTGACAGAGGCAGGATGGAAATGGATTACAGTTTTTAGGGTTCCGTAGCCAAATGGCAAAAAACGGAACCCTTATGGATTCGTCATGTCTGTCTGTCCGTCCGTCCGTATGTCACAGCCACTTTTTTCCGAAACTATAAGAACTATACTGTTGAAACTTGGTAAGTAGATGTATTCTGTGAACCGCAGTAAGATGTCCACACAAAAATAGAAAAAAAACAATAAATTTTGGGGTTCCCCATACTTACAACTGAAACTCCAAAAATTTTTTTTCATCAAACCTGTAGGTACGTGTGGGGTATCTATGGATAGGTCTTCAAAAATGAAATTGAAGTTTCTAATATGATTTTTTTCTCAACTGAATAGTTTGCGCGAGAGACACTTCCAAAGTGGTAAAATGTGTGCCCCCCCCCCCTCTAACTTCTAAAATAAGAGAATGATAAAATTAAAAAAATATATATAATGTACATTACCATGTAAACTTCCACCGAAAATTGGTTTGAACGAGATCTAGTAAGTAGTTTTTTTTTTAATACGTCATAAATCGAAAACCGCAATTTACCTTTCACAAAGTTACAACGAACTACAAGAACTTTTATATTATGTTACTTGCTGCTACGGAACCCTTCATGGGCGAGTCCGACTCGTACTTGGCCGGTTTTTTTTTATACGAGACTTTAAGCTGGTTTCAGACTACGTGATATTTAGGCAGCGCTCACACAAAACGTAACGCTCACTTATATTTATCTGTGCGCTCACTCAGACAGCCGCTAACCGTCGCAATTATCAGTCGGTCGGGGGCTGACGTTGTTTTTAATTCTTTTGAACTTGACGCTCACGGCTTGTTGCTGACTAGGTTCCTAGGTTGTTGCGAACGCGGCCTTACACCACAAAATATCGCACACAGTACATTTTATAAGGACACGCTCAGCACCTTAATACAATCTGAATAATTTTATAGGATATCCCTAATCCATTGCTTCAGAATTATGTTGAAATATGAATGAACGTTGTTGAACTGTCAAAATGAATGCCATTGCTACTGTTATGGATGATTTCTACCAAGCGGCTCGTATCGCATCGCATCGGAAAGGATACGAATGGATGGGACGACAGCCGATCGCGTCCGGCAGGATCGACATCCTGGCGGACACGCATACGATCGGCTCCGTACGTCGCTTGCGAACGTATCCGTTTCTGCGCCTAGTCAAATAGTTTCAATTGTTGGCTATTGCGTTAGAAGAAAGAGAAAATAATCATAAAATACAGAAGCAGAAACGAAAAATTTGGACGACAGCCGAAAGGATTCGATCGGATACGACGACAGGCGTACGGAGCCGATCGCGCGTCGCAGCATACTTTCAACTACGATCGCGTGTCGCTGAAGACGCCCACGGTCAAGCTGCTGTGCGCGGCTTGGTAAGGGTCTCCCCACATTTATCGACGCGGAATCAGCTTAAGCCGAGTGCGTATCACCACACTACTCGACTTATCGCCGATCAGCTGTTGCGACGGATGTTGACATGCTATCGGCAGTCGATTACTCCGAACGGCCGTCACGACGGCTGTTCACTTACGTTCGGCAGTCGACTCCTCCGAACGGCTGTCACAACGGATGTTCACATCTGTTCGGCAGTCAACTCTTCCGGATAGCCGTTGCACTCTGAGCTGTACGGACGTTTTGGCCTTTCATTTTTAGTTTTTCAACTTGAGTTTAAGAAATAAGTGTTTTGATATGGATATACTATCTAGTCGGGCAAGACGCACGAACGTAATTATTGTAGCGTGCCGTTCGGCTGTCGTCGGAGATGCAGGTATGCGAGCGGATCATTCGACTTCTACCCAATGCCAATCGGCCGTCTTCGGCGCCGTTCGGCTTCCTTCGGAGATGCAGGCATGCGAGCGGATCATTCGACTGCTACCCAATGCCGATCGGCCGTCTCCGGCGCCGTTCGGCTACCGTCGGAGATGAAGGCATGCGAGCGGATTATTAAACTGCCGTCCAACCATCTCCGGCGCTGTTCGGCAGCAGTCGGAAACGTTCCGCTAGATTCAGCGCCGTACGGATGCGATCAGCTAATCGGCAAACGCCTCGTTTCGCCGTCGGCCGGCGTCGCGACGCGTCGTCCGAGCCAAGCCGATGCGAATGGTATTAGTAACACCCTTATTACGCAGACATAAAGGCCTTTTTTGACCGGTGTTAGCCGATTCCGCGTCGATAAATGTGGGGGGACCCTAATACAGACTTTAAATACTGTCGTTTAAAGATTGTAAAATTCGTTCCGATCCGATGCGGTGCGAGCCGTTTGGTGGAAATCATCCTTTAGTGTGTTACGCAATTACCCCGCAGGCTTGTCGTATATAGCTAACACTCAGTTTCTGGAACGAACATTAATTGATGACGCATCAAAATTAAACGCAAGTCAAGTGATGCGATTGGCTGTTCATAAATCATTCAGCCAATCACAGCAGTTTATTTGACAGTTTGTCACATCAATTATTCGATCATTTTCGTTCGGGAAATCGGCTGTAAGTGAGCTGTATTATGAAGCTTTAAAGTTTTATTCTTTGTTATATATATAGTCTGAAACCTCCGCGCTTGTTCACGTGGAACGGTATCATTATAAAGTTGAAAGCAATGTAAACTACTTCCTTCTTACTACAATATAATAATATTTTATATTTATTTAATATAATAATTATATATAATCACATTTCACGCTAATATTATAAAGATGAAAGTTTGTGAGGATGTTTGTTACTCTTTCACGCAAAAACTACTGAACGGATTTTGATGAAACTACAGTAATATCCCTTATACATCAGAATAACATATAGGATACTTTTTATCCCGATATTCCCGCGGGATCGACACTTATGCGCGTGAAACCGCGGGGCGCTGCTAGTTTACAATAAGAGAACGCGGCTTTGAAGAATTTCAGTACCGATTTGTATGGCTGCAATAATTTTGTGTCGAAGCTTCTATGTAGAGAAAAAACTGCTTTGAAATTGGAAGCTTCTCATTTCAAATGGTTTGCCTGGCTTATGTATATAGAATTGGTTTCAAGATCTTTAAAAGAACAAGTAAGGCATTAAGTATTATATAAGTGTAGCAATAAGGCATGTATTTTTATCGAACCTGAGCCCTGATTCACAACCATACAACAGGCTATCGTATCGAAAACTTGACATTTTGATAACCTGATTTGACTTCCCCTCAACAGCAAATAGCTGTTGGAAGAATAGCGGGCGTCTATTTGATTTAAACTGACAAAATTTTCGGGTTTTGGACTTGTGAACAGCGTTGAGAAGACTCCTACGATAACAATGATTAATGTTCTATACGATACGGAAGCATATCGAGTGTTTGTGAATAAGCGGGCTGAAATAATTTCGATTTTGCTTTCCCAAAAATATGAACGAACTCTCTAATATAATGAATATCTTTTTGCGAACCTCAAATAATTCCTGCAATAGCATTATTAAAAATCATGGAAACAGGATTTTGGATTCGTTAGAAACGCAATTCGTCACTGACAAAAACCGTCACTGTCAAATTAGGCAATATCAACATTTATTGGAAACTGGAATGACATACCGTTTCCATCGTAATCCCAAAACAATGGGATGTTGTACCAGTGTTCCAATTCCAAACCACTGGTGTTGTGGTGTTATGGGGTGAACTGGATCAAACCGGAATGAGAAAGCTTATAGTGGATAAGACAAAGTTTAAAACAGAAGACGGACTAGCAGGAGGTCGAGGGGGGTGGAGGGGGGTGGTTCAAGGGGATCAGACCGCAATAACTCGTTCAAATAGCTTCGGGAATGGCGATATATGAAATACAAATGTATGCATGACACCCTGGACATTCTACTTCACTACTATCTTACTGACTGAAAAAATACGTCCAGGGAAATCAATTGTTTATCTATTAAATTGACACATTACGCATAATTATGTACATACATTGAGACCGATCAACGTTACCGCTAATAGAACAATATAATTATTTAATAAAAGTGAATTTATTAATAATGAAATTTCTGTGGGCCATTTTTTGGAAAAAATTAGTTAAAATAAATTCTATGACTGACTTGCACACTCAATAATGGGCCCCCGAAAATGGTCGCAAGCACAAGTCAATAAATGAATAACTAACATTTTTGATCTTTTCCCGGCAGGTACTTTTTTGACAGAGTAGTATATTATTAAATTATGTGTTTTTCTTAATTACTTGACTGTACTTGATCATAAGTTGGAGCACGGGACCCGACCAAGAATCAGTAGACCCCGTGCTTCACCCAGGTGGAGAAAATAGGTGAAGCACGGGTCCGTCCCCATTAATTTGCTGTGTGACAGCCATTTTATAAGACTGTCAATTACTTAATGACAGTTGTGATTTTAATATAATATGAGCAATTTAAGTTGATAGTCAATTTGATAATTAATTAATTTCGCTGACTTTATTTTTGCCACGGCCTGAGCTTCTTGCTGATCGACACGGGACAAAAGGGTTACCACCGAGGATTAAAAAAACAGAAAAAAAAAGTGGCACTCCGGGAGTGCTGACAGAAGTAAAAACTTGAACAATTACGCGTGTATTTTTTGAATCGTCATATAAACAAAACACAAACAAAATACTTTTGCCATCACTCACTGACATATCGGAAATACATTAAAACCGAGGACAGCCGAATACACCCGAATGTAGCGCGCTGGTTTTTTCCCATCTCAAAAACTGCCCAACGCGCCTTAAGAATTTTTCACTTCAAAAACATGGTGTTTGGCCACAGAATATATAAATAGTACTACGTAGTTTGGCATCAGCAAACGCTTCACGATGGTCACCACTGCATCTCTCAGGAATTCATATGGGACACGTGCGTGATCGGACGATTTAAAATAAATCGCTGCGAATTTAGTAGCGATGTTGTGCGTAATTGGTGGAAACGAAAGTAATGAGCATACGTAATTATCATCTGAATTTTGTAAACGGCCCAATTTAAATAAATGTATCTCATAGCTGACCGAAATTGCCAGCTTCAATCAATTATATTACTCCTATTATAAACTTCTGGGAATGATTTATTATAAGGTCGAACTAGTCAAACTTGAATATTGTATATCATAATTGCTTTGTGAATAAATAATCGGGCCTGGCAACACCCTTCCTTATTTATTAAAAACCCTTAATTTTCAACTTGGAACATCAAGTTTCTCTGTAAATTCTCTCTCTAAATGTTTTTTTTTTACTATGAATGTGATCTACTATTTGATTCTACCTAGGTATTTGTTTTACTATCTGTAGTTCTAATAAATATTACGTTCTGTGCGGGGCAGTTTCCCCGGAAAATTGACTCCGGGCGCTTTTCCAACTTTTCCGTAAATTAAATTGAAAAATTCTAAAAAGTTCCAAGTCTTGTCTCAGAACGTCCAATGAAGAAAGAAAGAAAATACGTTTATTTACGGTGAAAATGACGCAAAAAAGAACATAAACACAAAAAATAAAATAAAAAGGTAGGGGAAACAAACATGGGTCACATCCGCGCAAAACGGCTATCGCTCAGCATTAGATATGCTGCGACCCTATACAAGACAGCCCCAGCGTTGGTTTTCAGCTACAGCCGGCGCTGACGTAATGACGTCGTCCGGTGCAGGAAACAATTATTAAAACACGGTACTGGTACAGTGTACTTAAAGAAAAATAATTGAATTTAAAAGTGATAGAATAATTGTACTAAACAGGAAATAGACATAGGTACAGTACTTGCTATGAGAATATCATCCTCAATTAACGTTAAAAAACGCAAATCATCTGCTATTGCATTCAACTTATATTGTACTTACAGAGGACCTACCAGTGAAGACAGGATCGGAAGTGTCGATCCATATCTACGACCTGCACCGGCGACCGGATCTGTTTCCTGAGCCGGACGCCTTCAAACCAGACCGGTTCTTCAGCGGAGCGCCGATGCATCCGTACGCATTCGTGCCGTTCAGCGCCGGACCGAGGAATTGTATAGGTATGGTTCTTTATGTAACTTAATTTATTTTAGTTACCTAATTATTATTTACAAGCTTCTGCCCGCGGCTTCGACCTCGTGGATGTCGGAAATCCACGGGAACGTGCTACCGGAACAAATAAATTAAAAGTAAACAAACTTTTTTAAAAACAAGCTTTTATTTAAATGTGCTAAAAAGAATAAAATAAACTTTTCCTTTAAAACTTTTACCATCAACTTAAAACGTCATTACACTATTTATATGATATAAAAGCTTGTCGTGAGATTTAAATAAGTGCCTACTCGTTTTTACTTAGTTTGAAAATTTTAAAAATTATAATCAATCAGATCAAGTTATTTAATTTACTTGTGTATCTACACAGGTTTCTTCTCTGTCTAATTCTCTCTTTTCTGCTTTGTCTAATTCTCTCTTTTCTTCTCTGCCTAATTCTCTTTTCTCTGCTCTTCTCTGTCTACTTCTCTCTGCTCTTCTCTGTCTAATTCTCTCTGCTTTTCTCTGTCTAATTCTCCCTTTTCTTCTCTGTCTAATTCTCCCTTTTCTTCTCTGTCTAATTCTACCTTTTCTTCTCTATCTAATTCTCCCTTTTCTTCTCTGTCTAATTCTCCCTTTTCTTCTCTATCTAACTCTCCCTTTTCTTCTCTGTCTAATTCCCCCTTTTCTTCTCTATCTAATTCTCCCTTTTCTTCTCTGACTAATTCTCCCTTTTCTTATCTTTCTACATGTTATTTTTTTGGAAACATTTTGTTTCAACGGATTTAGTCCTTGATTAGATTCAGCTGATTCTTTTTATTATTGTTTAAAAACTCGAAACGTGGTAGGTACGCTCGTTAGATTTTTTATAGACGAATTAGTTTCGAAAAGTACGTGACTTTTCAGCAACGGCTGAAACCAATTTGATGTCACGTAGTTATGTAATTATTTGTCATTAAAAGCTGTAATGTTCTGTTTTTATTGGTTTTCATGATTTTGTTAGTTTTAATGTACTTTTTACGAGCTTTTTTTATTGGTTGTAAATCCTGTGCGTGTCCCAAACAAAATATTTAACTTTCTTTCTAAAATAGTAAAACAATTCCATTTTCTTATTCAATTAAGCACAAAGTGATGCTACGTGATCAATGGTTTTCTTCGAGTACAAACCAATAAATTAGTATCTTTTTACTATGTGGGCAAAATAATTACTGTCAACTTACATAATTGCGAGCTAGAGTACCTACTTTTTAAGTATAAGTTTCTTTGTGACAAATTAAAGATTTGTAAGCTACTAACATGGTTTACAGACAAAAGAGTTGGATAGTTCGGGGGCGTCCATTAATTACGTGAGGTGATTTTGGTGGTTTTTGGACCCCCTCTCCCCTTAGTGAGATATCGTGAGATTTGGCTCGACCCCCCCTCCTCCCTCTAATCTTACTTGGGATAGTTCAAAATGCGTATTTTCAGTGTAAATACGACGTTAATCTAAGCTTCATTGCATTGGATTTATTAAAAAAAAAAAACAATTTGTTTCATTATTTTTATTTAAGACTAGTTAAGACTCAATCAAATCCAGTTTTCTCGAAATTTTACACTAAAGTCAAAGCATTTATTTCAAATATTCACATAAGAGGCACTTTTGAACGTCAAAAATTGCCTTAAAATAGAATTGATTCTAGTCGCTGTTTCAAAAAAAAAATTACGTGATACTTGCCAGGACCCCCCTCTCCCCCACGTGAGATTGGGTGAGAATCGGCTTGACCCCCTCCCCCCTCAACGCCTCACGTAATTAATGGATGCCCCCTTGACTGTACTTTTAGGTTGCCTTTATTATAAGAAGTTAAGAGAAAAAAGAGAAAAGAAAGAATAAAGAGAGAGAAAGAGAGAGAATAAAGAGTATTCTATTCTATTCTATAAGTATTTCAAATGGATACTTTATGGATACTTTGTATAGTATAAAAATAACCAATTTGTAAAGTCCAACTCGGTTATCACCTTTTTCTTTGGCGGCGTTCATTAGTTTCTGCTTACCACCTTGGGAAGGAGGCGTGAATTTATATATTCATGCAAGATCTATTCAAAGTTATGTTGGCAATTGATGTTTTTTCAAGTTTAACAAATAGGTATCAACTTTATTTCAACTTGATTTCAGAATGACTAGCCCTATTGAAAAAGTTATAAAAATGTTTGAAGATGTAGCGTAAAATGAACTTTATTGTTTTCATATTTTTTTACATTTTTGGCATTTAAATCGCGAACGCAGATTATGTATTCTTTAAATAATATCGATTTGCTGCCCCTTTTGACGTGGGGTCCTGGGTACGAATCCCGGGTCGGACAAAATGTTATTGTGTTTTCCATTAGCAATTTCTTAGTAACAGTCCAGAGTTTGGAAGTTGGCGGTAAATAATTAATACCCCCGTGCCTCGGAAAGCACGTAAAGCCGTTCCGTTGGTCCTGCGCCTGATCTCTACCCGGCCGTGTCGGATTGCCGTCCCATCGGACTATGAGAGTCAAGGAACAGAGAGTGCGCCTGTGTTTGCGCACACACTTGTGCACTATAATACCTCCTGCGTACCTGGCTAATCTCCGTTGAGATTGGCCACCGTGACCGAAATCGGTCGTGAGGCTATTATTATTATCAGATTTGCTTGAAAAGCTTATATAATAGTATAAAATTAAATGAAAATATAATGGTAAAAAATAAAATTAAATCCACAAAAGGGCTTTTTTACCAATAGTGTGAGACTACAATAGTTTCGTTAACAATAGCTCAATTGTTGATACCGAGAATATTCCTATATTTTTATTACAAAGGGTTCTTTTGAAGTTACCATTGAACTATTGATATTTAAGGTCGTAGCACTCGTATAAAATCGGAAAGGGATCGGCACCGTATCGCCTTTCGCCACGCGGTCAAACAGGCGTCAAACTAATGTAAGCACGTAACCAAAGCGGATCAGAAACTCAGATACGTCGACTCGGCTATGCCTACGACGCCGCGCTTACGGTTCTCCGACCGCTGGTTGATGGTGCAGCAGGCAGGCCGGAGGGGTGAGAGGGGCAAGGGTGGACGAAGAGACTTCAGCTCGGGTACGGAGAGACGTAAGCGCGGGGACGACGAGCCGTAACGCACCGCACCGCGGTTCGTGAGGTTGTCCCGAGGCGAGGCGATTCAAACTCAAACTCAAAGCATTTATTTCAATTAAACCATTTACAGGCACTTTTGAATTGTCAAGAAGTCAGTCAGTCAGAAAAAATGAAGCTAGTTGCCCATTCCAAAGCGTAGGTACCTATGGAGAAGAACGGGCAAGAAACTCCATGGACACTCTTTTAAGTCAAAATAATGTGGTTACAAAGGCTTGGTTACATCATTCATGTTAAAAATAAATACATGTGAGAACGCTGAACGATGCATAACGTTAAAAGCGTCCATAATGAAAAGATGAGA
Organism: Amphipoea oculea; assembly: GCA_945859645.1. Lineage (NCBI taxonomy): Eukaryota > Metazoa > Arthropoda > Insecta > Lepidoptera > Noctuidae > Amphipoea > Amphipoea oculea. The sequence continues at coordinate 19,984,819 of OX243876.1, forward strand.
AAAAACAACAATTCAAATAATAAATTAAAATAAGCCATGGCAGCAAAGAGATGACCAGTCCCTACTGACGACGCCCGTTCACGAACATGACGCATGCATCATGATTACGTTACGATTCCGATTAGTGTGCGTTGCAGTAGGGAGTTCCATACAAAGAATACTGAACGGCTCGAGTTGATAAGGTGCCGATCCCTTTCCGGTTTGATACGTGTGCTAGACCTTTATACGTATTTTTTTTTTATAAAATGATGTAATTGGAAAAAAGTGAAAATGATTTAAGTACTAGGTAATAATCGATTACTAAGTCTTTTATTAAGTAGCAACACTGTAATTAAGCTTAGCATTTTTGATGTCTGGCAATACTCGATCTCTCTGCATTCATGCGTCCAACCGGCAAGTCCATTCTTTTTCCCTACTTTTGTAAATTCTAAAGTAAAAAATTCAAACCTTTCCACGCATGAGCTTTTATTAAACAATGATTGACGTGTAAAAGTGTTTTGTACAAACCTACTTACAGAAATCATTATCATTATCAATAAAAAAGACGGGTTGCACTCCGGGAGTGCCGGCAGAAGTGAAAACTTGAATATTAACGTTGAAATAAATCAATTATTAATTGAATTAATATAACTCATTTTTTTTCACTATTTCTGCGTCCCTTTTTTCATTAATAGATGCACTTTGTTCAATTTCCATATTTTAAACACTTTATATACACGAATGTTACGAATACACAGCAGTGTGTCCACGTCCACTTCGACTTCGACTTCGACTTCGACTTCGACTTCGACTTCGACTTTGACTTCGACTCCGACTTCGACTTCTACTTCGACTTTGACTTCGACTTCGACTTTGACTTTGACTTCGACTTCGACTTTGACTTCGACTTCGACTTCGACTTCGACTTCCACTTCCACTTCCGCTTCCACTTCCGCTTCCACTTCCACTCCATCCAATCCATCCATCCATCCATCCATACATTGTCGTGTGTCACTAAACTTGGTTCACTTCGGTTGGCGCCGCCGTAGAAAGAGAGGCGGGGGGGGGGGGGGGAATCTCTCCTGACGGCCACGTGTCCTGACGCGAGTTTAACATTTTTTACCCATTACAAAAAGTGCTCAACGCCGCTAAAGAAGTTTTCACTTCAAAAACAATCTTCCTTCTTTCTTTCAGAAAGGTCGTTTTTCCGTTGCGTGTTAACTACAATGCAATTCCCTTGTCCACAGGTCAGCGGTTCGCAATGCTGGAGATGAAATGTGTGCTCAGTGCAATATGTCGTAACTTCAGATTGTCGCCGCGAGTTAAAGGATATCGACCAAAGCTTCTAGCAGACATGTTGATACGTCCTGAAGGGCCCCTTTATGTTAAGTTTAGTCGTAGGTAGATGTTTAGGGCTATATGGGTCGGTTTTATACGCCAACGTTCGTGGTAAGCGCGGTCAAAAAACGAGGGAGCGAAACAAAATATATTCTCCGTCCTACTCGCACAATGTATGACCGCAACTGCCGATAGACTTGGTTTTTAAAAGCTTTTATTTAATTTTGCTTGTATGTACAATTGTACAGTCACGTCTACAAGTATGTATAGGTACACTTGGCTTTATTCAAAGGCGATTTTCTCCTTTATTTTTTAATGAAATTTTATGTTGTTAATTTTATTTGGTGTTGTTTTATTACGAACATAGTATTTTCGAACCCATAGTCGTATTTCAACGTTGCATTCGTTATTTCACGAAAATATCGCAATTGAAAGTTGCCAAGTGTTGACATATTATTGCTCGTGACTGTATGTCCTGGAATATTGCAATCAATATTTCACCCACTTCCACTGAAGCTATCGGGCTGAAATTTGGCATACGTGTTTGGTTCTCGTGACAAATTAAAAGCTTTTATTAAAAAAAAATGTTTTATTTTTTTTATTTGTAGGTATGGGTACTAAGTACGCTTTTTTAAGGATTTACAGCACACTGGCGAGTTCCATGTGTAAGAAAGTTGTTGCTTACATTTGCTATAAGAACGTGTACCTACCTACACATGACCCCTTTATTTGTAAACGTTGTTTAAAGTTAATGATTAACTCAAATTCTTTATTGCGAACTAAGTGTACAGAATTATGAAGATGTTAACAATAGGTAGGTTCTTAGAACTTAGTTGCCTGTTAAGGCATTGCAATTTAAATGGTTATCAATATTAAAAAAGTATAAGTACATACTCATTATTACGTCACTCATTGTTACCTTACATCTGTGAGGTGAAAACGTCTCTTATCTTCAATCATCGTTCATAAATAAATCCCAATGTATTTAAAAAGACATTCCTCGGATGAAATTTTGGAAATTAAAAAAGTATATTACCTCAGGAAATTGCTTTTCTTTTTTTTTCTGTATGATTCTTAAGGTTCGGCAATTATCGTTTACACGTGGCACCACTTACATTATGTATGTAATAAATAGGCGTACAAAAATGTATGTGGCTTTGTAAATATAGGTAGGTAAACAATAAAACAGGTCAGATCCAGATTACGCAATATAGTTTTTATTTAACGGCGCGTCGAGAGAATTGGTTCAGCGATGACAACCTCATTGATTAATATTGTTTTTTTAGAAGATAATATGTCAACTGATATTTGACGTAACACCATGGACTGGCGAGTAGGGAGGCGGCCCGCCATCTATACTAATATTATAAATTCGAAAAAGTAACTCTGTCTGTCTGTCTGTTACCTTTTTACGCTTAAACCACTGAACGGATTTAGATGAAATTTGGTATAGACATAATTTGAACTCAAACTCAAAGCATTTATTTCAATTGAAACCAATTACAGGCACTTTTGAATTGTCAAAGGGTCGGTCAGTCAGAAAGATGAAGCTAGTTGCCCATTCCAAAGCGTAGGTACCTATGGAGAAGAACGGGCAAGAAACTCCATGGAAACTCTTTTAAATCAAAATAATATGGTCACATAGTCTTGGTTACATCATTCATGTTACAAATTATACATGTGAGAATGATGCAGAACGTTAAAAGCGTCCATAATGAAAAGATAAGAAAAAACAACAATTCAAATATTAAATAAAATAAAATAAGTCATGGCAGCAAAGAGATGACCAGTTCCTACTGACGGCGCCCGTTCACGAACATGACGCATGTCCCGAGTTGAGCCCCGGGAAAGGACATGGGATAGTTTTTATCCCAATATTCCCACGGGATCGAAACTTATGCGGGTAAAACCGCGGGGTGCAGCTAGTTTTGTAATACGCCCAAGAATATTGACGCCCAACAATGTTTAGTTTGTTATATTCTCGTGAAAGTCTGACAACCAGTTTTACCAAGGGGTATCGTACTAGCCAGTAACTGGGTTGTGGACGTCAGATAGGCAGTTGCTCCATGTAAAATACTGGTTAGACTGGAAGCCGATCCCAACATAGTTGGGAAAAGGCTAGGCAGATGATGATAATGATTCTCGTGAATTAAGTATTGTATTCTTATAAGAATAAAGTTATCTCAAACCTTGAATACTCATACCTCAATTTCAACTCAACTGTGTCCAAGTAAACTTTTTCTTTCTTTCTTTCTTTCTTTACAGCGGCAGAGGAGGACACCGTGGAGTTTTAGTGGGTTAGAGTCCCACATAACTGCACTATCTCCCCGTGGTAGTGCAGAATGCATGAGCATTTCTCCACGATAAAAAAAAAGTTAGAGGCGTTTTTTTTTTTTTCATGGATTCGTAGCCTGTCATCATGGATTTTATACTTACACGATTCTGATCCTTTGAAATTTTTCGTCGGTTATTTAAAAAAAAAAAAATGCTGTCCCATACATTTTGACCGCGTAATTATGACTTTTTAGGCCTCATTTACGGAGACGCGGGGCGTCTCGCGGCGCGTGTGGCGTGGCGTCTCGCGGCGCGTCGGACGTTTTTTCTGTTTACGGTGGGGCGGCGCGTGAAGCGGCACGCATCATCGCACGCGTAAACACAAACTTATAGCAATATACGACCATGTTCATAGAGAAGCGAGACGGGAAGCGTGGCGGTGCCCGCCGCGGCGCCCGCGGCGGGCATCGCGGCGGCGCACGCTCGCCTCGATCAAATCGACTAGTTTTATGTTGGCGAGAGATGGGAGCGCACGTGTCGCAACTTGCAGCATGATCATATCATACTCCATTGCGACGGTGACTCGTCTGTGTTGCGCGATTTCTAAACAAGACTGACAGAAGATTCCGCCTCGGACATAGCTTCATCGAGAATTGCCGCTGCGTGCACCGCTGCGTGCGCCGCCGCGTGGGACGCGTCGGTGCCATCCGCGGGCTCGGCCGCAAAAAACGCCCTAATTCAAACAAACGCGTCTAAAATCGCTTCTCCGTAAACGCACTCATACAACGCCATATATTTGAATTCAGTGCGGGCCGCGCCGCTCAACGCGACGCGCGACGCCCCGCGTCTCCGTAAATGAGGCCTTAGGGTTCTGTACCTCGAAAGGAAAAAACGGAACCCTTATAGGATCACTTTTTTGTCCGTCCGTCTGTCTGTCTGTCAAGACCCTTTTTCTCAGGAACGCGTGGAGGTATCAAGCTGGAATTTATATCACATAGGTACTCAAGTCTACTGTCCCTTAGAGCAATAAAAAAATGAAACTTCTAAGCCAACGCAATCAAAAGATAGCCGCGGGGCAATTGCGTAAGGCCTCATTTACGGAGACGCGGGGCGTCTCGCGTCGCGTGTGGCGTGGCGTCTCGCGGCGCGTCGGACGTTTTTTCTGTTTACGGTGGGGCGGCGCGTGAAGCGGCACGCATCATCGCACGCGTAAACACAAACTTATAGCAATATACGACCATGTTCATAGAGAAGCGAGACGGGAAGCGTGGCGGTGCCCGCCGCGGCGCCCGCGGCGGGCATCGCGGCGGCGCACGCTCGCCTCGATCAAATCGACTAGTTTTATGTTGGCGAGAGATGGGAGCGCACGTGTCGCAACTTGCAGCATGATCATATCATACTCCATTGCGACGGTGACTCGTCTGTGTTGCGCGATTTCTAAATAAGACTGACAGAAGATTCCGCCTCGGACATAGTTTCATCGAGAATTGCCGCTGCGTGCGCCGCCGCGATAAACGCCGCGTGGGACGCGTCGGTGCCATCCGCGGGCTCGGCCGCAAAAAACGCCCTAATTCAAACAAACGCGTCTAAAATCGCTTCTCCGTAAACGCATTCATACAACGCCATATATTTGAATTCAGTGCGGGCCGCGCCGCTCAACGCAACGCACGACGCCCCGCGTCTCCGTAAATGAGGCCTTACACATTATCAATCGGAATCGGTTTCATTTTGACAGTTCAATAACATTCATTGCGTTATTTACGAGTTGAGCAGACCAATTTTTCGAACTTATGAAGCAATGTATTAGCAATTAGCTTCAAAATGATTCTGATTCCGAGTGATAGTGTGTTACGCAATTATTTATATTTATATATAATTAGTTATATATTATATTCATAGTTTTATTAGGTTTATGCGTATCTTTATATTTAAAATATTTATTCCTTAATTTTCATGATTGCACCTACCGCTGTTTGTCTCTGCATCACCCAAAGGTTGACTGGTAGAAAATGCCTATGGCATTAAGTCCGCCTCTGTACATTTATGTGCTTGAAGTATTAAATAAATAAATAAATAATAAATTAGGGTGCTGTTTATGCCGTAAATTTCCGCAAACGACACTCGCAAGGGAATCAAAACCTACAGAGTCCCGTGAACTCAGAATCTTGAAGTTTGGTATGAAGCCAACGTCTTATAGCACAAATAAAGGAAAAATTGCGAAAACCGTAATTTTTTAGTTACATCATATAATAAAAATATTTTAAACAGTACCTACGGAACCCTCAGTGCGCGAGTCCGAGTCGCACTTGGCCGGTTTATTATGTAAGAGCTGTTTTTTTTTTTTGATAACCGTCGAAAATTTTGCGCATGAATGTCCCTATCATCCTGTATACCCAGGTCTTTCTAGCTACCTAACAGCACTCAAAACAAAATGTAGAAAATATCATTCTCACTTTAAAACATTGATTGCTGATCGCAGTTTGTTGTTATTAGCACAAAGAATACTATTTCCCGTCCGCTTTATACAAGCAATAAGTCTACCTACATCAAATCAAATCTAGTTTCAAACGGAGCTCCTCAAAGCGAATTGAAATTGGTTTCGTATCGATACGATATTGACATCGAGGTTGATGTTTCCATCGCTATTCAGTTTTGCTGTTTTATCCTGCACTTTATCCTAGAACTAGCTTTAGCCCGCGACTTCGTTCGCGTGAAACTTCTTGTTTCTCCCGAGCCACCCCGTCGCGTCGTATCGCGTCACCCGCCCGCGCTATCACTTAACGTTCTTTTTGACTTTTTTTCTTTTGCTCGGCTCCTAAGGGTCATAGCGTGATGTTAAATAGCCTGTAGCCAAAATTCTTGCTATAAATGCAAGAAGAATTTTTCAAATCCGAGTTCCAGAGATTACCCCCTACATACAAACTTACAAACTTTTACCTCTTTATAATATTAGTATAGATAAACGTGAATTTCCTATTTTACCAGTTTTTGAAGGTTTTTCTAAAAATACCGACAGGACTGAATACAACGGACGTCTTTAAATTTCACACGACGTTGGTCTAAATAGCCGAGTGCCAGAGCAACGCCACAAGAGGCTATTGGCCTAAATTCATCTCATTATCAGCCTAGCCTTTGCCCAACTAAATATGTTGGGGTCGGCTTCCAGTCTAACTAGATGCAGCTGAGTACCAGTATTTTACATGGAGCGGAGTAAGTAAGTAATTATTTATTTTTTCTAAAGACTTAGCCTAGGTAACATCAGTGTTAATTCAAAAAGGAATGGGTATGGCTATTACATTTTAGAAGACCCCTGCCCTTCAAACTAGGAAAATCCATCTTGAAGGACAGTGTACCTACTTTTAAGGTATTGCCACGTTTTACAAAATATTCATAACTGCGTAATAACTCTGATGCTAACATACATATTTACCTATTAAAGGGGCTTAAAAGCTAATTGTGAGGAGTGTTTGTGTGTGTGGGGGTGTGTGTGTTGCTATTGAGTTAGACAGGTGTCTATCTGACCTCCACAACCCAGTTACTGGGTAATACGAAACCCCTTGGTAAGACTGGTTGTCAGACTTTCGGGCTTCTGACGACCCGTAACGACTGTCAAAGATCCACGAATGACAGCCGGGACGCTTAACGTCCTTTCCAAGGCACGAAGGGGTCATGGTATATAAAGATGGTCACCCATCCACAGACCAACCGCGGCAAGCGTAGCTGAACCTGATCGATAGACCCGTGCAGCTCGTAAATTCAATAAATCTTCTGTAACAAAGCGATTTTATTTATGAGATTAACGACGTTCGATACAATCATGTCGGTATACAGGAGGAGGTAATAGATTCTATCAGTGAACGAATGATGAACGAGTATCTAGGATGTGGAATATTCCTCCGCAATATATTAAGACACATGTCTCACCGCCGCCGGCGGGCGGGGAAGCGAATAGCTATCAATGATTTTCCCGCTCAAGAAAAATACAGACATCAAGCTACATCCCAATCAACTTTGAACCTTATGGTTTAGAGATAAGTTGAAAATCTACTAAAGTTTGACAGACTAGTAGCTCGACGTCATTTTTGGAACGAAGTTCCTTAATGAGGCTTGCGGTAGGAGTAGACTGGTAGAAATCGTCACGCTGAGAAAGCTTTATGCCTCCTCTATGCGACTTTATCTCTCTCTGTCTTTTTCTATTACATACGAGTGTGTATGCGGGCGAATATCACGTAAGGAACTTTATTCCTAACGGGGGCCCCCCGACCAGACACGTTTTTTTTCCATTGACATAGTTTACGGGCCGGAGAGTGATACTTAGAAGCCAAAGCCTGAAAAATAAAAAGTTCCTATGGAATAGATGACTGGAGCGAAGCTACGGGTAAAACCTAGTTATAGATAAGACGATGAATAATCTGTCATTAACCTAATGACGAAGAAAGTGATAAAAACAACAACAACAAGCAACTATATTGGATTTCATAGGAGATACAAAAAAGAGAATGTGTGTGGACCATACGATCTTCTCCTTATCGTATCGATGGCAAAAAGTTTAGATATTTTTGGCCCAAAATTCAGCTGGACGAACTCCGCTTCACTGACGCAGTCTTAAGATCATGGGTGCGGGATTGTCCGAAAGGGTTACCACTGCCTCGGAACATAAAGGGTTAAGGAAGGAACACGGATGGGTTTTAGTCAGTAAGAGTCTGACACTCCCTTCCGCTCCACCCAGAGCGGGAGGGGTCATTTGATGATTTCCCATCCATTAAAAAAAAGTCTTAAGATCATCAAGTCCACAAGGCATGCGGCGCGGGATGGACGGTGGGCTATTGTCTGTAGGAAGATCACAAACAATAGAAGTGAAACTGGGAACTTACGACTGGAGCCGAGTATATGCGATTTAGCGCCGAGTATACCCGATTCGGCTTCGCCGATCCGAACGTGACGGTTCAGTTTCGTTCACTGTTCAAAAAGAGCAAAAGGTCCGTTTAAAGAATTTTTCGCTTCAAAAAACTTTTTAACAAAATAATTAAATCGCCGAAAAAACTGAAAAGCAAAAAATAATAAACCTTTTTTAATAACTAAGTTCTTAAACTACTTAATGTACTTAAATATACGTAAGTTATTTTGAGTCGGCGCCATACAATCAATGAACAAAGATTACTAAATTAAGTACCTTTTTAAAGAAGTCGCGCATCACGCTTTACGTAATTCATTAATTTGTTTGTTTGGCGCCGACTCAAAATTACTTAGGTAAAAAAAAAGAACCACCACCCTTTCCAATAAAAAAGAACTATCAAAATCGGACTACTCTGTAAAAAGTTATGCGTGATCTAATCATACATAAAAAAAAAGACGGGTTGCACTCCGGGAGTGCCGGCAGAAGTGAAAACTTGAATATTAACGTTGAAATAAATCATTTATGAATTGAATTAATATAACTAATTTTTTTTCACTATTTCTGCGTCACTTTTTTCATTAATCGATGCACTTTGTTTAATTTCCATATTTTAAACACTTTATATATACGAATTTTACGAATACACAGCAGTGTGGCTACTACACAGACGGTCGAGCCATCAGCTGTCCATCCATCCATCCACATCCACGTCCACCGTCACCGTCACCGTTACCGTCACCGTCACCGTCACCGTCACCGTCCGTCCGTCACCGTCACCGTCACCGTCACCGTCACCGTCACCGTCACCGTCACCGTCACCGTCACCGTCACCGTTACCGTCACCGTCACCGTCCGTCCGTCCGTCCGTCCGTCCATCCATCCATTATCGTGTCTCACTTGGTTCACTTCGGTTGGCGCCGCCGCCGTAGAAAGAGGGAGGGGGGGGGGGGAATCTCTCCTGACGTTCACGTGTCCTGACGCGAGTTTAAGACCAGGCACTCTAAAATAATTTCTACGCATGAGAGAGAGAGATGAGAGACCGGTTAGACCGCTATGGTGAAAGACGCTAACGTAGCCGTAATAAGGTTGAATACCGCGTGCGCTCTTTGATCGCGTTCGAGCTCGAAACTAAATGTCGTAAGTCTCAATTCTTATTTTGTTTATAACTAAAGTAATAATTGATCTAGAGAAAAAATATCTTGTGGCTGGATAGTAAACTATATTTTCTTACTGTTAACATTTATTTTAGACATAAAGGCCAAGCAATCTTGAAAAAAAAAGTAATAATCTTTAAAAAAGACATAATTTTTGAATAAAATATGAATCGAGCGAAAATGTTACAATTACGTAACTGTCTTGTACATGGAAAGAAAAAGATCCAATGAATCATATACTAAAGTTCCATTTTGATTGTATGTGTGACTGTTTCAGAATATTAATGCAAATTAACGTAAAATTTAGGGAGCCTCCTCTTAACATTTTTTCCCCATTACAAAAAGTGTGCAACGCCGCTAAAGAAGTTTTCACTTCAAAAATATATACGCGTCGACTTGAGACCCTCCTCCGTTTTTTCGTCGAAACGCACATCCAATAACAACTCGTTTAAAACTTCTACAGGTTTAGGTACTATTCAAACATCCTATTAAGAAGTACTTCTCAATAAGATTTTACTCAAGCTGCTCAGTTAGCGAAGTTGGAAAGATTTCGGAGAATCGCAAACGTAAACGAATGTTCAGAATAGTTCGTAACGAGGGGAGCTTCAAGATTCTAAACTTTGATAAAAATGCTTGCAGTTGCTATAAGGTTTAAAGTTTTCGAGTTTAGCGATAAAATATCGTCACATCTTCGGGGAATTTGGAGATTAGGTAAAATTTGCCGCTGCCTCGGTTCAAAGATGGTAGATAAATGGAATTATTGTTGCAGTTGAATGATGGAGAACCAATATCCATAGTAATATTATAAATTCGAAAGTAACTCTGTCTGTCTGTCTGTATGTTACCTTTTCACGCCTAAACCACTGATCGGATTTAGATGAAATTTGGCAGAGAGATAGATTGCATCCCGGGGAAGGACATAGGACAGTTTTTATCCCAGAAATCATCCTTTAATGGGGTGAAAAGGGGGGTGGAAGTTAGTATGGGGAATCAATTACCGCTGAACCGATTTGGATGAAATTTGGTATGGAGATAGTTTGAGTTTTGGGAATGGATATAGAATAGGTTTTATCCCCGAAATTATCTTTTAAGGGTGTAAAAAGGGGGGTGGAGATTTGTAAAGGGAATCTTAAAAAAGGACTATAATACTTTTATCGTGAGTGAAACCGCGGGGCACAGCTAGTTTATAATAATTTATGGAGTATATTTGCAGAAATATAAAATGCATTCTCCTATTGAAATAGCTCTTGTTAAGCCTGAATTCTTTGGTGTTGTAACATTTAGATTTTGAACTGGCCTAGTGTAGTACGGAATTTTAATAATATAAAAGTCTAGCTTATATTGGTTTTGTTACCACGGACGTGCTCCCAACTGTACAAGAGAGACTGGCGCCGATTCTCTCGTTCACAAACTAAACTAAATTTAAGTTCAGTGCATCTTTTTCATTATATTTCATTAAAAAAAGGACAGGATATAAATATTAGGTCCTTACATATGAAATTGGCGTTTTGTATGGAAGGAACAAAAAGTCGAATATTTTTTAATATAATATCTATATTTAATTAATCAAAGTATGAACCATTGTTTTCAATGCACTTTTGCCATCTTATAGGTAGTTCATTGATCCCTTTACTAAAAAAACCAGTCGGACGGGAATCAATAAAATCTTTGAAGGCGATTTGGACTGCCCCATCGGAGTTGAATTTTTTCCCTTGCAAAAAGTTATCCAAATTGCGAAAAAAATGGTAATCTGTTGGAGCAAGGTCCGGGGAGTACGGAGGATGTCTAAGACATTCCAATTCAAGCTCTTCTAATTTGGTAGCCGTCTGTTGCGCAGTGTGTGGTCTGGCGTTGTCGTGAAGCAGCAGTGGCGTGGAGCGATTGACCAGCCTTGGTTGTTTAGCCGCTAGCTTTTCCATCATGGTTTGTAATTGCTGACAATAGACATCAGCTGTAATAGTCTGGCCAGATTTGAGAAAACTGTAATGAACAATACCGGCACTAGTCCACCAAACGCTTACAAGTAACTTTTTTGGGGTTAATTTTCGCTTGGGGCAGGATTTGGCTGGCTGGCCAGGATCCAACCATTGCGCTGAGCGCTTCCGATTATCGTAAAGAATCCATTTTTCATCACAGGTAATGATTCGGTTTAAAATACCTTCATTGTTGTGCCGGTTCAGTAATGTAACGCAGCAGTCGACGCGCGTTTGCCGGTTTGCTTCAGTCAATTCGTGAGGTACCCACCTTTCAAGCTTTTTAATCTTCCCAATTTGCTTCAAGTGAATTAAAACAGTTTTATCACTAACATCGAAGCCTGCAGCTAACTCGGACGTGGTTTGCGATGGGTCCGCTTCCACAATAGCCTTCAATTCTCCATTATCAACTTGGGTCTCAGGCCGTCCACGGGGCTTGTTCTGCAGGTCGAAATTTCCAGAACGAAAACGTTGGAACCAAAAACGAACTGTGTTTTCTTTTGCAACATGACCGCCATACACATCATTCACCCTTCGAGTCGTTTCCGCAGCACTAGTGCCACGGCGGAACTCGTACTCGTAAATAATGCGATATTTTAAATTTTCCATTTTGTAAAATGAGTGACGCAAACAGAAAAAACAGAAGAAAAAAAACAAATGAATGACGGTCATCGAAGCACAAATACATGAGTAAATAGCTGTACAAATTTGAATTTGGAATTCCTTACCAAAGAGGAGAAATTCGTGATTAAAGTGGCCAGTACGAAAAACGCCAATTGCATATGTAAGGACCTAATATTAGTTTAGTCCTTTCAAATTAAGATACTCCATAGACAATTTAGACGTGATTAAAAAATTGGCTATTAAAAATACGTCAATTTACGTCAGGCACGGACTAATTTGACAGGTCTAAACTAATATTTATCTTCTGTCCTTTTCTTAATGAAATAGAAAGAAAAAGATGCACTGAAATTAAATTTAGTTTAGTTTCTGAACCAGGGAATCGGCGCCATTGTCTGAGGCTGAGAGACAGACGTACTGTGTATAGAACTAGGTATAGAGGCATAAGGCACAGGGTGTAAAGTTTACTCAACCTCCATAGAAAAGGGAGGATCCTCCGACCAGACGGGTGTTGTGTTTGTTGGGATAGGTACTACCCGACGATTGATGGCGGAACGTTGTATATATGCTAGTTGCGCGGTAAACTCTGCTTGCGCGATGCAGGATTTTGCGTGACGTCAGTATGATGCATTGTTCGCATGTGGCGATTTAGATGCCACCACAAGCCAGGGCTGCACTGATAGCAAAGTCTCAAAAACCAATGATTTTTATTACATTTAAACTATGTCCCTGACTCGAGGCTGACAACCACATTACTGACCCCACAGATACGCGACTTAGCCAAAAAAGTACCTAATAAGTCGTTTCTTCTCTCTCCCAATTCCTTTATGAAGGCTTGTTTACAGTGTGGTAACGGCGTCGACTGAAGCTTGATTATTGTTATAAGCCTCCGTCGTCGCCTAAGTGATTAAAACTTAGCTTAGCAAAACAAGCAAACAAGTTAAACGAAAACTTAAGTTATTAATTTCATAGAATTCACAAAATAAATAGTTATTGCTGTACAAGCATAGCTTGTGGTAGACCTTGTACAGCTATCCATCCATACTATATAGTATATACTATATCACACTAATATTATAAAGGCGAAAGTTTGTGAGTGTGTGTGTGTGTGTGTTTATATGTTTGTTACTTCTTCACGCTCAAACCGCTGAACCGATTTAGATGAAATTTGGTATAGAGATAGTTTGAGTCCCGGAAAAGGACATAGGATACTTTTTATCCCGATATTCCCACGGGATCGAGACTTATGCGGGTGAAACCGCGGGGCGCAGCTAGTGCATACTAATATAATATTATAAATTCGAAAGTAACTCTGTCTGTCTGTCTGTATGTTACCTTTTCACGCCTAAACCACTAAACGGATTTAGATGAAATTGGGCAGAGAGATAGATTGCATCCCGGGGAAGGACATAGGATAGTTTTTATCCCGATATTCCCACGGGAACGAGACTTATGCGGGTGAAACTGCGGGGCGCAGCTAGTAACTAATAATTTTGTGAATTATAATTATGGTGTTAGTGTTGTATTTATTTTCCGAAGAGTTAGGCAGAGCTGCGCCCACATTTTGCCAGTTAAGTCCCATGGAACAAGGGGTGAGCCTCTTACTATGCCTTTTTTTTTGGATGGGAAATCATCAAATGACCCCCCTCGCTCTGGGTGGAGCGGAAGGGAGTGTCAGACTCTTACTGTTTAAAACCCATCCGTGTTCCTTCCTTAGCCCTTTATGTTCCGGGGTAGCGGTAACCCTTTCGGACAATCCCGCTCCCCCGGCAGGCTTCGGCCCTGACAGGCCCCTTCCTTTATGCTGACATCTCTTTGAGGCGCGCGTGGAACACATATGCGCCGTTCGGCACGGGCCTGGTCCTGCCCCCTTATTCACAAACACTCGATATGCTTCCGTATCGTATCGAACATTAATCATTGTTATCGTAGGAGTCTTCTCAATGCTGTTCACAAGTCCAAAACCCGAAAATTTTGTCAGTTTAAATTAAATAGACGCCCGCTATTCTTCCAACAGCTATTTGCTGTTGAGGGGAAGTCAAATCAGGTTATCGAAATGTCAGGTTTTCGATACGATAGCCTGTCGTGTGGTTGTGAATCAGGGCTCTGATCGGACGGTTAGCTACCCATTACTCTCCGTCCGCAGGCCTGCTTACTATGCTTACTGGCTGCTACTGAGAAATTCGAGACGGAATAACCCACAGATATAGATACACCTAGATAACGCAAGAGCACCTACTTCGCGTGCCAAAAATCGCACCAGTTTACGATCGAAAATCATAAGCCGCCACTTTCGCGCTCAGTCCTACGTACTGCTGGCTGGGTGAGCATGAGCGAGAGAGCGCGAGCTTGTGACGTCATAGTAGGTAGTCAAAAAGTTGCACGCTTAGTTTTCATACAGTTCGTGATACTTGCGTTATCTAGGTATATCTATAAGTATCTGAGGAACAACCCAATAACACTTTGCCCGACCCGGAAATCGAACTCAGCAGGGTGATTGCGTAACACACTATCAGTAGCAATGGGTTTCATTTTGACAGTTCGACAACATTCATTGCGTTATTTAGGTTGTTGCGCAGACAAATTTTTTGAATAAATAAAGGAATGGATTAGAAATATCCTTCAAAATGATTCAGATTGAGATTGATAGCGTGTTATGAAATTAGGGTGCAGGACCTCATTCCTTTGAATTCTCCCAATAGTTCCATACATGGAACTAGTGAGTTGCAGTAGTTCCATGTCGAATTAACTACATGGAACTACTGGGAATAAATGCAGCAGTATAGAACTTGCGATCACTAAATCAACGAGACAGTCCCGCCAGTAATAATCCGTGGCATGGAACTTAAGACCTTGTCCAGAAGGGGCGAATTCGCCGCCAAACATTTCGCGCGTTAACGAGGGCGATAATATATCGCGTTCACAAGCATCGCGCGATTTCAAAATACCCGCGTAAATCACGTGCAGTTCGCCAGGCTCTCGACTCGCGCTTGATTCGCGCGTATTGCGCTGAGTCGAGATACTAGAGACTCCTTGTTGCGTCCAATTGACGCGCAAACTCCAGAGCGTTCAACTCCATGTTTTCTATTTACAAATGAAATTCGAACCCAAATGCTCGCGCGTTGGCACGCTCCTTCTGGATGCAACGGTCGCGCGTAATACGCACGAAAAAATCGCGGCGAATTCGCCCTTTCTGGACAAGCTCTTAAGTAGTTGTTTCTTATAAGATGTTTGCCTCAGACACCGCCCGTCGGGAAGGAAATAGGATTCTTAATAAAACTACAAAGTACCTATCAGATTTGACGTCAACTTTATTTCCATATTTTCTTTGAGACTGAGTAACAAGGAGCACAACATTGAACATGTATTTCTAGAAGTTTGAAAGAAAATTTCTGACATTTAAGAATTATTTGAACAATATGGTAAATAGAGTTCAATTTAAATACATCCCAGTAAAAAATGGTTTATAAAAATCTTATAAATAAACAATAGGGGTTTATTTATAAATGTTGCTTAATTTAATAATACATTTTTGATGTCTCTTAACTTTCAGCGACGTTTATAAATAAAGGGCTCAATGTTAGCCTTAAGTAATAATAAAAACATTGATTAAATACAAGTAATTTATGCAACATTTAACTTGAATTCAAGTGTCGATGTTTGTGAAATAATAAACACTGTTGGAATTGTCCTTGGATACATTGGTTTTTGTATAATAGATACAATTATAACTGAAGAACTTAATACTTTATAGCACTCTGTGACCTAAATCATGTTTATCTGCACTAGTCCATTATTACACCGAAAAGCGTGACATAAGTGCGCGTTTAGGTCACACGTGCTATAAAATAGTATACGATGCATGTGAATTAAGTAGTATTTAATGCACGGCATTTAGCACCCTCGCCATAATGGACTGCTTAATTCACACGTATTGTAATGTACAGACGCCAGCACATCAACCTACACCTAACTGTCACATTTTCCCAATCAACTTTGAACCTTATGATTCAGTGATAAAGTTGAAAATCTATTAAAGAAATTCGACAGATTGTAGTAGGTTGATGTGCTGGCGTCTGTACATTAAGAAAAGCCTCAAGAATAAAAGCATTTAACCCCTCGTATGCTTAAACGTGGATCCACGCGAGACACAATGGCTTTTTAATTGTGTCTGTAATTACGGCATTCAGCCGGTTAATGTTGAAACATTGGTAAAGCTTTCATACATTTGATGAAGTAATATTAAATCAGTTCGTACCTATTGAAACTTTACTGCGAATCAACTCTTAAGGCCGTGTCCTAATATAAGCGATCGCCGTGCGATACGCGATCGTCGCGATCATTTTGTCATTCACAAACCCCGCGTCCTAGCTAAAAGCGACGAAGCGTTCGGGTTCGCAAACGAAATGAATGCGACGATCAGGGCGCATGGCTTATAGGCTTAAGAGGATATGCGGTCGGAGAGACTTTTGAAAAATCCTAAGTAAAAAGTCATAATTCGAGGTTTGGCTCTCGCCTATTTCCTCCTCCAATATTGCACCAATATAAAAGATATTTCATAAACTGAATAAAAAGAATAAATATTCTGTGTCCCTATGTTTTTTCTTTTTTCATTAATAGTTGTCAAAGTATACTTGGCCTCTGTTGACAGCGACTTGAATCGGCATTTTTGAGGGTTCTAGTGCGTATAAAAATAATGTATCATCAAAAAGGAAAACATAGGGACATACAAGTACATAGTTAATATTATTATTCTGTAAAAAAACATTGCTTTATGGTCATTAACCAGAAAGAAAACAGGCGAGAGCGTTTCTATGGAGAACGACCACCCGCCGCGTGCCTCTTTAAAATATTTTTTATAAACATTTATTTACATAAGTATTTACACGTTATTTTCAACACTATCTACTTCTCGGAACAATCATTATTCAGTCTTTTTCCATTAAAATTCCTATTTGATCGTTCAGTGTCGCACTCGTTAGGTTTGCTCGAAAAGTTTACTTTTAATGTCAAATATGTAATTTGGCGGGTCGGACCGGCTGTCGGTGTATAGGTACCTAACTCTCTCGCAAAGTTACGTACGACGGTAATTTGGGTATTAAATTAATATGATTTTTTTAAATAAAGATTTATTTTATGTGAAACATCTAATGCGGCGGGTCGGACCGACTGTCGGCGTGGCGATGCGGCCAACAGCCAACATCCATACGAAAATTTAATCAAAATTATTATTTTTCTTTAAAAAAAATCTTAACATTTTGTTTTTCATTATGCCATAAGAATATTTATTTCCTTTCGTAAACCACCCTTTCATATACATTTTCTATATAAAATAACGTAAGTACACAAAAACATTGAACAAACAAAGAATTTTATTTCCCAAAAATACACAATTTCTTCAGTATCCTTATCCGATAACCATCTCTAAACGTTTCACACATTGTATAAAAATCCTATGAACAGGGGGCCTAAAATGGCCACTTTGGCAGAATCATAAAAGGATAACGTTATGGATCATAATAAAAGTCGTAAAATGGTCACAAACTGATAATTCATAATATTATTTGCGTACAATTTCATATCACGCAAATCATCTGTTTGACAGTTTTGTATGGAGATTCGTAAAATGGTCCACAAAATATGAATTGCTTTAATGTCAAATAATATTATGAATTGTCAGTTTGTGACCATTTTACGAATTTTATTATGATTCATAATGTTATCCTCTTATGATTCTGCCAAAGGCCTTTTTAGGTACCCAGAATAGGCTGCATTAATATTCTTTCGTTGTATCAACATGTAAGTTCAATTAGGTAGGTTCACTCACTGGTGCTGGGTACAACCTACACATCGCATGCTTAATGGAATACTGACCTAACTCAAAAAAGACGATTTATGGGACATCGCAAAAGAAGATCTTGCTATGAGGACGTTCCTACTTGTTGCCAATAAAATTAGAACTGATTTGATTTGATTATGAATTAAGTTATCATGAATGCTTGTATTTTGAACGTCTATAGATGATTAATTATTGATGAGATCTGAGTAAAAAAAAATCTGTAACTCAATTTTGACCTATCTACTAATGGGTCAATGTTCCATTAAGCATGCGACATTGGCTTTAGGCCTTCTAGTAATTACACATTTAAAGTTTCCTGTGCCAATACCTATTTTATCCCCCATTCATTAATAGCCATTCGTTAAGGCTGATTTAGACAGGGTAAGTAACTGACTCCAAACTCGAGACAAGTCAGTGCTGACCCGATAATTACCTAGTGTAAATTGAATTTAGAGTTAACGGACTCAGTCTTACTGACTCCTAAACCAATTTACACTAGGTAAATATGGGGTCTCGAGTTTGGAGTCAGTTACTTACCCTGTCTAAATCAGCCATTAATTTGTTAATAGCCTCCCTTGGTCGGCACAACTAGCTTTTTTTTGGCTTTTTAAAGAGTCGTCTTTACTCTCATTATATTATCTGTGTGAGAGTCTCTGTCTAAGACTCCTGCCCCACCAGGCAGCGCCGAGGAAGCTATGAATGATTTTTGCGCTCAAGTAACGTACAAAAGATTGTAGGTTCAGTGTTAGAAAATGAGACACATATATTAATTGTTGTCATTGACTGTTCACACCGCCGAGAGTACTCGTTTGTCGCAGCGACAAGAGCTATCAAATAGAGGACTCGCTCAGCGACCCTCGCTTGACGACCACTCGGTGAGAATCACGCTTGGTACAGACGCAAGCACATCAAGCTTCCCGAAATTGTCAACTTTGAACCTTATAATAAATATAAATAAATAAATAAAATGTTTTATTACAGACAACCAGGGCCCATCATGTTAGTTACAAAAAAAAACTTAAAAACTATGTTAGTAAGTACAAAAATAAAAGTGGTACAAACAATAAAAGTAAAAGTGAAAAATAATGTCGCTTCATCAATCCGCACAGGACCTCTCACATGAAGATTGATGAATGCTTTAGTGATAAAGTTGAAAATCAAAAAAAAAAAATAAAAAACATAAAAAAAGAAATAAATAAAAAAAAAGAAAGAAAAAAAAGAAAAAAAAAAGAAAGCAAAACAAAGAAAAGAAAAAGAAAAGAAAAAAGAAAGAAGAAGTTAAAGAAATTTGACAGATTGTAGTAGCTTGATGTGCTGGCGTCTGGTACATACGCATACCAGCAATTTATCGCTCGTCGCAGTCGGGCACTCCCTGCTGGTTGCTCGACAACTCGTTTTTAGTTGCTACCTCTTTTCGCTTCTCGTTAATCGCCGGCAGCGGAGGGACAGGTGCCAAGCTCGATGTGTCACAATGCCCAGTAAACAAAAGTTGCGCTACATTGTTTGAGTCATATAATTTTGTGTTGTTGGCTAAATAATGTTTCATTCCCACAATCAAACTGTGTTTGTATAGACTGTTCCAAAAGTATGTGATGAAAATGTAAACAATAAGTGGATCAGGAAAGGTGGTTTTGACGCAGTTGGCGTCGTCATAGTGCTACTTCTTACAAATAGAGTGGTTTGACACTTTATTTTGATACAAGACTTAAACCCGAAATTCTAATTTGAAATAACCTTAAATTTTATATATTCTTCATTTCCGTCGACAGTTTTCAATTACAGTTTAATAATGTTATTCAAACAATATTTTTTGAATAGGGGGTAAGATATATTATAAAGTTCAAACCTTCTAAATACCTACAGATGAATGTGTTACCTACGAATTCCTTTATGTGGTGCTTGACTGCGTAAGAACTTAACCTGAACAAGGTTTGTTTACACTTTCATAAGATAATTTTGGAACAGACCATAAAGTGTTTCGCACAACACAAAAATATGTTGCTAAAACCACGCTGTGCAACTCCTTTTCATGAACACGCAGTTCTGATGAGTACCGCAATCTTACATTTAAACAGTAGCGATTTTATCGCTGTAATACTGGTGCAGCACTCGACAGCGCTCTTGCTCAGCGCAGCGGAGACGGGGGGGCGGGTGTCAGGCGGGTCCTCGCACCACCTTCGGCACCTCGAGCCGAGAAGGCACGGCCGTCAGCGACGTCTCGGCGAATCGGACCCCAAGGCGGGTTCGGACTTTGTTGCTCTGTGAACAAATGGTAAGGTTACGGGGTCCGCATGGATTTTTGGGCAACACCTGGCCGGGGGAGCGGGACGAAATGCGCAAGCACTCCAGCACCCCGGCTAAAGGTAGCAGCAGGACACCGTGTGGTTTTAGTCAGTAAGAGTCTGACAGACCCCTCCACCCACCCCAGGGTGGTGGGCATCCGCGAGGATTTCCACACGATAAAAAAAGCCGGCCAAGTGCGTGTCGGACCACGCACCATGAAGGGTTCCGTAGTTGGAATGAATTTATCCCAAGAACAAACTTAACATTGTATTTAAAAATCATGTTCTCCCACGCATTGGTCGACTATTACTCGTAAACTTGTAACGCCCACTTAAGTGTGGTAGTTTTCCTTTAAACTTTGTTATATACAGGGTGTTACGGAAAGGGTATATGAATACAAACGGGTTGAAGAGTGTATCTGGTCTAGAATCTCTGTACGAAATTTCAGCTCAAAAGCATTAACTTTGAAAATGCTTAATATTTTTTTATTTCGACATCACGGCGCTGCATTGGCGCGCGGCGGCGTGATGTGCGTGTACTAGGCGCACAGACACACTACAGATAATGAATAATGACCCTCGTAGTGCGGTGACACGTTTGTTATGATTTCAATTTAATGAACTATCGAAATAAAAAAATATTAAGCATTTTCAAAGTTACTGCTTTTGAGCTGAAATTTTGTACAGAGATTTTAGACCAGATTCACTCTTTAACCCGTTTGTATTGATATACCCTTTCTGTAACACCCTGTATAGATACTACTGCCGTGACATTTGAATTTCTAACTACAACCGTTTAGTTGAATTTCAATAGCAACACACACCCTCACCCCCACACACCCTCACTCACACACACCCTCACACACACACACCCTCCCTCACACACACACAAACACTCCCCACAATTAGCTTTTAAGCCCCTAGTGTTAGCATCAGAGTTATTACACAGTTATTTTGTAAAATGTGTCAACCCTTAAAAGTACAGCGGGTTATAGCAATTAGCTGACCCCCCTAAAAATTACTCGATTTTGCACCCTCCTCTCATAACATTAAAGGTTATTCAATATGTATGAGTTAATCGGACTAACACTACTCGATGAACAGAAACAATAAATAATTTTGATACGCAAATTTGAGCTTTAAGATGTTGGTGTTAGGTCATTTACTATGTATGGGTATTTGTTACGCAATTTTCATTTTTAATCAGCAAGACTTAAAGGTCAGGTTAATGTTGTGATAATTTGTGTCATTGCTACTAATACCTTATTTCATCTATCTTACTCAAGTTAATCTGGTGTCGTGGTTCATGCGTAAGGCTGAGACGTGCAAGATGCGAGTTTAAATCTAGTCTCATGTTTAATTTTGTTTTCAATATATAAATTGTTCGTTAAGTATTTCTTGCATTATTGTAAAGAACAAGCATATCAATTAAGTTGATAAACGATAAACGTTTCACCTTTTTCAATAAGTGGGTAGTTCGACGTCAATATGCGTATTCAACAAAAACTGCAATTGAAATGATTTTAGAAATATGGGGTAGAACAAATTATTGAACAAGACATTCTATGCACAAATAGCAGTGAATACGCACGAACATTTTTATATTGCCTTACTAAGTTGCGAAAATCCACGCCTTTTTATTAATTATTATTATCGGTTTTGATAGTTTAATCGTCATGTCTCAGTTGAGTGATTATTTAAAATACAAAATATTGTATTTGCATAAGGAGAATGTTGGTATTAAAGCGATTGCTAGGAAACTTAATATAGCGGTAAGTGTATTCTTTTTTATACTTCCTTAATTCGTTAGTTGGCTTAAAAACGTGAGTATAGAATAATAGAAAATTAACTGTTTCATTATGATATCATTTATAGGTCTAATGTGGTTTATCTAAAGGTATTTTTGCAAACTTATTCGAAAAATTATGATTACCGGGTTATTAAAATTATGCTTATTGTGTTGTTTCAGAGAAATACAGTCAGACTGTGGCTAAGACGTTTTGAAGAGACAGGGAATATTCAAAAGGATCGTCCTGAACCAAAACCTGCAATGTTACTCCTGTGTCAGAACATCATCAAGCAATTGTTAGAAGGCATACTGAACACCCATTTTTGCCTACTCAATGCAGTATAATGTTTCTGTTCAGACGGTCAGAAAACATTTGCATGTTGCTGGACTGAAACAATATACAAGCCAGCACGTAAAATTTAACTGACTGCTGCACATCGCCAAGCAAGGGTCCGCTTTGCCCAAGAATATCTCAATTTTAATTGGGAAGATTATGTTGTCATATTTACCGACGAGAAGTCTTTGTCAAAACCTTA